>OX465295.1:277585264-287585264 GCA_949987735.1 Leucophora obtusa
TTTTTCAAAAAAAATTACCTTTTCCAAAAAAAGTACCTTTTCCCAAAAAAAAGTACCTTTTTCTAAAAAAAATGTTCCTTTTCCAAAAGAAGTACCTTTTCCAAAAAAAGTACCTTTTTCCAAAAAACATACATTTTTCCAAAAAAAACACCTTTTTAAAAAAAATACCTTTTCCAAAAAAATTACAAATATATGTATTGCAAACATTGATTCTAATTTCTGGACGTTCGAATTACTGAAAGCTCTAATTTGCGAGCGTCTACTATCTTTTTCAAAAAAATTTCGTTTACAAAAAGTACCATTTAAAATAATATCTAATTTCAAAAAAACTACTTTTTTCCTCCCCCACGGATATCTCTACTAAAACAAGGTTTCTTGATATTCGGCATAGACGTGCGCTAAGACGGGATTTTTGGAAATTCCTACCGGAACGGGCAAAAAGGGGAAAGTCTCCCCATAAACAGTCTCACAAATTGGAAAAGTGCCTGCCCAAACCACTGGAGGTAAGAAGTTGAAATTTGGTATAAAGGTTCCTCCACTGTAGTAGACATCGACTAAGTTTGTATTTTTGGAATTCCCTACAGGATATCCCAAAAGGAAACTCGGTATGTGAGTTCCTCCTTCTGTGTAGGCGTCCGCTTAGACGGACTTTTTGAAATTCCTATCGGGAGGGGAAATAAGGTAAAAGTCTCCTCCTGACGGCTTGCCCAATCCCTTTTGGCCAACCTAAAATTTTAAATATGTATTCCTTGGAGTAGGACTAACTTACCGGCAACGTAATTTTTCTATTTTGGAACAGGAACATAGTAGAAATGGTGGTTGAAAGGGAAAAATGTCCCCACTAACGGCCTGCCCAAACCGCTTAGGCAATGCAGTTGAAATTTGGTATGAATGTTCCTCATCCATCGCAGATAGCCGCGAAGATGGAATTTTTGTAAATTCCTAAAGGGAGGGGCAAAAAGAAGAAAAGCCTCACCTTGGGGGCCTGTAAAAACCCCTTCGGCTAGAAACCTGAAGCTTAAAATGTTGGTCCCTGGAGTAAGGGCTAACTTACTTTTTTGAATTTTGGACAGGGTCGTTATAAAATGGGGGCTCAAAAAGGGAAATTTGCCCCTTAACGACCTGTCCAAACTGCTGGAACTAGGAAGCTGAAATTCGGTACTTAGGTTCCTCTTCCAGCCTAATTCCAACCGGGGAGGGAACAAAAAAAGAAGAAGTGTCCCCCTTGACAGCCTGCTCAAACTGCTGGAACTAGGAAGCTGAAATTCCCTGTCGATGGATTTTCGGAAATTCCTACCGAGAGGGGCACAAATAGTAAAAGTTGGCTAGAAACCTAAAATGTAAAACATATGTTACTTGGAGTATGGGCTCACTTACCGGAAAGGTGCTTTTTGGACAGGGACATTGCAAAAATGGGGATTAATGAAGCGAAAAGTGCCGCTTAAAGGCCTGCCCAAACCGCTGGAGGTAGGAAGTTGAAATTTGGTATTAAAGTTCCTCCTCTATTGTAGACATCCGCTAAGATGAGATTTTTGGAAATTTCTACAGGTAGGGTCAAAAACAGGAAAAGTCTCCCCCTTAACGGCCTGGCCAAACTGCTGGAACAAGGGAGCTTAAATTCGGTATTTGGGTTCCTTCTCCAACGTTGACGTCCCCTAAGATGGTATTTTTGGAAATTCATACCGGGAGGGGTAAAAAGGGAAAAAACTTCCCCCTTGACGGCCTGGCCAAACTCCTGGATATAGAGACCTAAAATTAAAAAGGTACTTTTTTTGGAAAAGGAAAATTTTTTTTAGAAAAAGGTACTTTTTTTTGGGAAAAGGTACTTTTTTTTGGAAAAGGTAATTATTTTGAAAAAGGTATTTTTTTGAAAAAATGTATGTTTTTTGGGAAAACGAAAATTTTTTTAGAAAAAGGTACTTTTTTTGGGAAAAGGTACTTTTTTTTGAAAAAGGTACTTTTTTTGAAAAAGGTATTTTTTTGGAAAAATTTATGTTTTTTGGGAAAAGGTACTTTTTTTGGAAAAGGTACTTTTTTGGAAAAAGGTACTTTTTTGGAAAAAGGTACTTTTTTTTGGAAAAAGGTACTTTTTTTGGAAAAAGGTACTTTTTTTGGAAAAAGGTACTTTTTTGGGAAAAAGGTACTATTTTCGGAAAAAGGTACTTTTTTGGGAAAAGGTACTTTTTTTGGAAAAAGGTACTTTTTTGGAAAAAGGTACTTTTTTTGAAAAAAGGTACTTTTTTTGTAAAAAGGTACTTTTTTTGGAAAAAGGTACTTTTTTGAAAAAAGGAATTGTTTTTGGAAAAAGGTACTTTTTTTGGAAAAAGGTACTTTTTTTGGAAAAAGGTACTTTTACTTTTACTAGTACCTTTTTTTTTGAAAAAAGGTACTTTTTTTCGGAAAAAGGTACTTTTTTTGGAAAAAGGTACTTCTTTTGGAAAAGGAACATTTTTCCAAAAAAAGTACCTTTTTCCAAAAAAAGTACCTTTTTCCAAAAAAAGTACCTTTTTCCAAAAAAAATTCCTTTTACCAAAAAAGTACCTTTTTCCAAAAAAGTACCTTTTTCCAAAAAAGTACCTTTTTCCAAAAAAAGTACCTTTTACAAAAAAACTACCTTTTTCCAAAAATGTACCTTTTTCTAAAAAAATTACCTTTTCCAAAAAAAAAGTACCTTTTCCAAAAAAAAAAGTACCTTTTCCAAAAAAAGTACCTTTTCCAAAAAAAGTACCTTTTCCCAAAAAACATACATTTTTCCAAAAAAATACCTTTTTCAAAAAAAGTACCTTTTCCAAAAAAAGTACCTTTTCCCAAAAAAAGTACCTTTTCCCGAAAAAAGTACCTTTTCCAAAAAAAGTACCTTTTTCCAAAAAAAGTACCTTTTTCCAAACAAAGTACCTTTTTCCAAAAAAAATTCCTTTTTCCAAAAAAGTACCTTTTTCCAAAAAAAGTACCTTTTCCAAAAAAAAAAGTACCTTTTCCAAAAAAAAGTACCTTTTCCAAAAAAAGTACCCTTTCCCAAAAAACATACATTTTTCCAAAAAATATCTTTTTCAAAAAAAGTACCTTTTCCAAAAAAAGTACCTTTTTCTAAAAAAAATGTTCCTTTTCCAAAAGAAGTACCTTTTCCAAAAAAGTACCTTTTTCCAAAAAACATAAATTTTTCCAAAAAAACACCTTTTGAAAAAAAAATACCTTTTCCAAAAAAATTACAAATATATGTATTGCAAACATTGATTCTAATTTCTGGACGTTCGAATTACTGAAAGCTCTAATTTGCGAGCGTCTACTATCTTTTTCAAAAAAATTTCGTTTTTCCAAAAAGTACCATTTAAAATAATATATAATTTCAAAAAAACTACTTTTTTTCCTCCCCCCACGGATATCTCTACTAAAACAAGGTTTCTTGATATTCGGCATAGACGTGCGCTAAGACGGGATTTTTGGAAATTCCTACCGGAACGGGCAAAAAGGGGAAAGTCTCCCCATAAACAGTCTCACAAATTGGAAAAGTGCCTGCCCAAACCACTGGAGGTAAGAAGTTGAAATTTGGTATAAAGGTTCCTCCACTGTAGTAGACATCGACTAAGTTTGTATTTTTGGAATTCTCTACAGGATATCCCAAAAGGAAACTCGGTATGTGAGTTCCTCCTTCTGTGTAGGCGTCCGCTTAGACGGAATTTTTGAAATTCCTATCGGGAGGGGAAATAAGGTAAAAGTCTACTCCTGACGGCTTGCCCAATCCATTTTGGCCAACCTAAAATTTTAAATATGTATTCCTTGGAGTAGGACTAACTTACCGGCAACGTAATTTTTCTATTTTGGAACAGGAACATAGTAGAAATGGTGGTTGAAAGGGAAAAGTGTCCCCACTAACGGCCTGCCCAAACCGCTTAGGCAATGCAGTTGAAATTTGGTATGAATGTTCCTCATCCATCGCGAGATAGCCGCGAAGATGGAATTTTTGTGAATTCCTAAAGGGAGGGGCAAAAAGAAGAAAAGCCTCACCTTGGGGGCCTGTAAAAACCCCTTCGGCTAGAAACCTGAAGCTTAAAATGTGGGTCCCTGGAGTAAGGGCTAACTCATTAGAAAGATACTTTTTTGAATTTTGGACAGGGTCGTTATAAAAGGGGGGCTCAAAAAGGGAAAGTTGTAATGTAAATGTAAAACATATGTTACTTGGAGTATGGGCTCACTTACCGGGAAGGTGCTTTTTGGACAGGGACATTGCAAAAATGGGGATTAATGAAGCGAAAAGTGCTGCTTAAAGGCCTGCCCAAACCGCTGGAGGTAGGAAGTTGAAATTTGGTATTAAAGTTCCTCCTCTATTGTAGACATCTGCTAAGATGAGATTTTTGGAAATTTCTACAGGTAGGGTCAAAAACAGGAAAAGTCTCCCCCTTAACGGCCTGGCCAAACTGCTGGAACAAGGGATCTTAAATTCGGTATTTGGGTTCCTTCTCCAACGTTGACGTCCCCTAAGATGGTATTTTTGGAAATTCATACCGGGAGGGGTAAAAAGGGAAAAAAACTTCCCCCTTGACGGCCTGGCCAAACTGCTGGATATAGAGACCTAAAATTATGTATGTAGTAGGTTCCTCCTCCAACGCAGACGTCCTCTAAGACGGAATTTTTGGAAATTCCTACCGGGAGGGGTAAAAACGGAATAATTCTCCCCCTTGATGGCCTAACCGAACCCTTCGGCTAGAAACCTGTAATATATAATATGTTTTCCTTGGAGTATGGGCTAACTTATCGACAAGGTATTTCTAGGACTTTGGACAGGAACGTGGTAAAAATGGTGGTTCAAAAGTGGAAATTGCCCCCCCCCCCGCCCCTTAACGTCTGCGTCTTTAGCTAGAAACCTAAAACTTAAAGAACAAGTGTATATGAAACACTAAAATTAAGAAACTAAATAGGAAACGAGTGGAATTGAAACACTACACAAGTGGAATGAAATGGATATAAACGTTGAACGAGTGGAATTGAAATTATAGACAATGCAAATGGATTGGAAGAGGGAATTACCTGTTCAAACACTATCCACGGAATATGAAACTTATGTAGCATTGAAACATACTCTCCAAAAAGTTAAACAAATTTTCTAAAAGAGAAAAAACCTTAGAAAAGGAATGGAACTTATATATTCCGATATTTAAACTTCATGTAACGAAGCACCGGTGGAAGAAACCGACGCAGTAAATTTTCCAACTGAATTTGTGAATTTACTTGAATTGCTAGGTCTACCTTTACATAAGACACGCAAACAACGTAGCGGGCTTTGCCCGCTATTTTTAATATTATAAAATGCTTTCCAACCCTGCTTTACGTTATTTATTTTCATTCAAAACACAAGTGAACAAAACTACTTACGGGTCTATCTACCTAAGCACTTTACCAAATTATCTTAACATACACACGTATATTGCAATTTATTATGGATTCATTACTAACAATTAGTGTTTCCAATTCGATTAATCGATTAACCGATTCCTCGATTAATCACCTCTATTTCGGTTAATGTCGAAACAAATAATTTAAAACTCAAATAATTATTCGATCCGAATAATCGGTTAAAACAGGTCGATTAACCGGTTACAATTTTAATATGGAATTTTTCCAATTAGAAATTTATTAGAAATTTTTCCCTTATTTTTTTCCCAAAACTTCATAATTTTCTTAACTTTGGTTAAAAAATTACAAGAAAAGCTTAGAATAAACTTCAAATTACAAAAATACCATCAAATTCCTTTAAAATTGAGTGAAAGAGGCCGTTAAGCCTTTAGATACCTTTTTTAAGCTGTCTGGCTGAATCAGCGTCGAAGTGCTCTATAGGCTTTAATCAATACAGTATGCGATTTTTGATTCTGTTCTTTTAAAAATTAAAACTAATGTAAATTCTATTTCCATGTCCTTCAAGGCAAGGTTGCATTTTTATTTTATTTATTTTATTTTTTCAAATATGTGTCCCACAACTGTCATCTTAATTCTGTAGAAACTCTACATATTCTCACATCTCCAAAGAAACTGTGTATAATCGATTCAAAACCACATCAATTCTACAACATCTCCAACTGCACCATTTTCAGTTTTATATCAAAATTGTTTAAAAATGTTTAAAAATTATCCGAATATATTTTAAAATTGTCTAAAAAGGTTTCAAAATTGTCTAAAATGTTTCAAAATTATTCAGAAATTTTTTAAATTCTTCCAAAAATATTTTAAAATTGTCCAAAAATCACTCAAAATTGTTCAGAAATGTTTTAGAATTATCCAAAAATCTTCCAAAATTGTCCAAATATTGTTTAAAATTGTCTAAAAAACTTTGATATTTGTCCAATTGCATTTCCAAATTGTCCAAAATGTATTTTAAAATTTTCAAAATGGATTTCAAAATTACAAATATATTTTAATATATTTTATTTGTATTTAAGAAAATTATATTTGTATTTTAAAATTGTTCAAATACATTTCAAAATTATTCACTTGCATTTAAAAATTTTAAGTATGTATTTCAGAATTGTAAAATTGCATTCAAAATAATTCCATTTGTATTTCAAAATTCTCCAAATGTATTTCAGAAATTTCCAAATGTATTTAAAAAGACTCTATTTGTATTCCAAAATTTTCCAAATGTATTTAATAAAATTCCAATTGCATTTCAAATTTTTCCAAATGTATTTCAGAAATTTCTACTTTTATTTTAAAAGCATTTTTACAAACATACATGTTTTCATACATACTACTATGAAACATACTCTCGAAAAAGTTAAACAAATTTTCTAAAAGAGAAAAAACCTTAGAAAAGGAATGGAACTTATATATTCCGATATTTAAACTTCATGTAACGAAGCACCGGTGGAAGAAACCGCCGCAGTAAATTTTCCAACTGAATTTTTGAATTTACTTGAATTGCCAGGTCTACCTTTACATAAACTGGAATTAAAAAAAAAAAACTTTAAGGCACGCTAACAACCCTGCTTTACGTTATTTATTTTCATTCAAAACACAAATGAACAAAACTACTTACGGGTCTATCTACCTAAGTTCGCACTTTACCAAATTATCTTAACATACACACGTATATTGCAATTTATTATGGATTCATTACTAACAATCCACTTTCATGAGAAAAAGTGATCAAATATTTATTTATTTATTTTAAACCCATTGTTGTGCAGAATTATTTATTTGTGGTGACTGGGTGAAGGCTTTTACTATATAAAAACTGTACTTTAAATAAAAAGCAAATTTAAAAAAAATTGTCTGGGGGGGCGCAGCCCCCCCCCCCCCTAAACTTTAAGGCACGCTAACAATCTTCCAATCCATTTGCATTGTCTATAATTTCAATTCCACTCGTTCAACGTTTATATCAATTTCATTCCACTTGTGTAGTGTTTCAATTCCACTCGTTTCCTATTTAGTTTCTTAATTTTAGTGTTTCATATACACTTGTTCTTTAAGTTTTAGGTTTCTAGCTAAAGACGCAGACGTTAAGGGGGGGGGGGCAATTTTCCCCTTTTGAACCACCAATTTTACCACGTTCCTGTCCAAAGTCCTAGAAATGCCTGGTCGATAAGTTAGCCCATACTCCAAGGAAAACATATTATATATTACAGGTTTCTAGCCGAAGGGTTCGGTTAGGCCATCAAGGGGGAGAATTATTCCGTTTTTACCCCTCCCGGTAGGAATTTCCAAAAATTCCGTCTTAGAGGACGTCTGCGTTGGAGGAGGAACCTACTACATACATAATTTTAGGTCTCTATATCCAGCAGTTTGGCCAGGCCGTCAAGGGGGAAGTTTTTTTCCCTTTTTACCCCTCCCGGTATGAATTTCCAAAAATACCATCTTAGGGGACGTCAACGTTGGAGAAGGAACCCAAATACCGAATTTAAGATCTCTTGTTCCAGCAGTTTGGCCAGGCCGTTAAGGGGGAGACTTTTCCTGTTTTTGACCCTACTTGTAGAAATTTCCAAAAATCTCATCTTAGCAGATGTCTACAATAGAGGAGGAACTTTAATACCAAATTTCAACTTCCTACCTCGAATTAGGCTGGAAGAGGAATCTAAGTACCGAATTTCAGGTTCCTAGTTCCAGCAGTTTCGACAGGTCGTTAAGGGGCAACTTTCCCTTTTTGAGCCCCCATTTTATAACGACCCTGTCCAAAATTCAAAAAAGTATTTTTATAACAAGTTAGCCCTTACTCCAGGGACCCACATTTTAAGCTTCAGGTTTCTAGCCGAAGGGGTTTTTACCGGCCCCCAAGGTGAGGCTTTTCTTCTTTTTGCCCCTCCCTTTAGGAATTTACAAAAATTCCATCTTCGCGGCTATCTGCGATGGATGAGGAACATTCATACCAAATTTCAACTGCATTGCCTAAGCGGTTTGGGCAGGCCGTAAGTGGGGACATTTTTCCATTTCAACCACCATTTTTTCTATGTTCCTGTTCCAAAATAGAAAAATTACGTTGCCGGTGAGTTAGTCCTACTCCAAAGAATACATATTTAAAATTTTAGGTTGGCCAAAAGGGATTGGGCAAGCCGTCAGGAGGAGACTTTTACCTTATTTCCCCTCCCGATAGGAATTTCAAAAATTCCGTCTAAGCGGACGCCTACACAGAAGGAGGAACTGACATACCGAGTTTCCTTTTGGGATATCCTGTAGGGAATTCCAAAAATACAAACTTAGTCGATGTCTACTACAGAGGAACCTTTATACCAAATTTCAACTTCTTACCTCCAGTGGTTTGGGCAGGCACTTTTCCAATTTGTGAGACTGTTTATGGGGAGACTTTTCCCCTTTTTGTCCGTTCCGGTAGGAATTTCCAAAAATCCCGTCTTAGCGCACGTCTATGCCGAATATCAGGAAACCGTGTTTTAGTGGAGATATCCGTGGGGGGAGGAAAAAAAGTAGTTTTTTTGAAATTATATATTATTTTAAATGGTACTTTTTGGAAAAACGAAATTTTTTGGAAAAAGATACTTTGTTTTTACAAAGTACTTTATTTGTACTTTTTTTGGAAAAAGTATTTTTTTTTTAAAAGGTGTTTTTTTGGAAAAATGTATGTTTTTTGGAAAAAGGTACTTTTTTGGAAAAGGTACTTCTTTCATTTTTTTAGAAAAAGTTACTTTTTTTTGGGAAAAGGTACTTTTTTTTGGAAAATGTTCTTTTTTTGAAAAAGGTAATTTTTTGAAAAAATGTTTGTTTTTTGGGAAAAGGAAACTTTTTTTAGAAAAAGGTACTTTTTTTGGGAAAAGGTACTTTTTTTGGAAAAAGGTACTTTTTTTGAAAAAAGGTACTTTTTTTGGAAAAAGGCACTTTTTTTTGGAAAAAGGTACTTTTTTTGGAAAAAGGTACTTTTTTTTGGAAAAGGGTACTTTTTTTGGAAAAAGGAATTTTTTTTGGAAAAAGGTACTTTTTTGGAAAAAGGTACTTTTTTGGAAAAAGGTACTTTTTTGGAAAAAGGTACTTTTTTTTGGAAAAAGGTACTTTTTTTTTGGAAAAAGGTACTTTTTTTTGGAAAAAGGTACTTTTTTTGGAAAAAGGTACTTTTTTTTGGAAAAAGGTACTTTTTTTGGAAAAGGGTACTTTTTTTGGAAAAAGGAATTTTTTTTGGAAAAAGGTACTTTTTTGGAAAAAGGTACTTTTTTTTGGAAAAAGGTACTTTTTTTTGGAAAAAGGTACTTTTTTTTGGAAAAAGGTACTTTTTTTTTGGAAAAAGGTACTTTTTTTGGAAAAAGGTACTTTTTTTTGGAAAAAGGTACTTTTTTGGGAAAAGGTACTTTTTTTGGGATAAGGTACTTTTTTTGGAAAAAGGTACTTTTTTTTGGAAAAGGGTACTTTTTTTTGGAAAAAGGTACTTTTTTTGGAAAAAGGTACTTTTTTTGGAAAAAGGTACTTTTTTTGGAAAAAGGTACTTTTTTTGGAAAAAGGTACTTTTTTTGGAAAAAGGTACTTTTTTTGGAAAAAGGTACTTTTTTTGGAAAAAGGTGCTTTTTTTTTGAAAAAGGTTCTTTTTTCGTAAAAAGGTACTTTTTTGGAAAAAGGTACTTTTTTTGGAAAAAGGTACTTTTTTTGGAAAAAGGTACTTTTTTTTTGGAAAAAGGTACTTTTTTTGGAAAAAGGTACTTTTTTTGGAAAAAGGTACTTTTTTTGGAAAAAGGTACTTTTTTGGGAAAAAGGTACTTTTTTGGGAAAAGGTACTTTTTTGGGAAAAGGTACTTTTTTGAAAAAAGGTACTTTTTTTGTCCCCTTTTTGCCCCTCCCGATAAGAATTTCCAAAAATGGCGTCTCAACGGACGTCTACACCGGTCGAGGAACCTACATACCAAATTTCAACTTCATAGCTCCAGCAGTTTGAGCAGGCCGTCAAGGGGGAGACTTTTTCCCTTTTTTAGGCTGGAAGAGGAATCTAAGTACCGAATTTCAGGTTCCTAGTTCCAGCAGTTTCGACAGGTCGTTAAGGGGCAACTTTCCCTTTTTGAGCCCCCATTTTATAACGACCCTGTCCAAAATTCAAAAAAGTATTTTTATAATAAGTTAGCCCTTACTCCAGGGACCCACATTTTAAGCTTCAGGTTTCTAGCCGAAGGGGTTTTTACCGGCCCCCAAGGTGAGGCTTTTCTTCTTTTTGCCCCTCCCTTTAGGAATTTACAAAAATTCCATCTTCGCGGCTATCTGCGATGGATGAGGAACATTCATACCAAATTTCAACTGCATTGCCTAAGCGGTTTGGGCAGGCCGTAAGTGGGGACATTTTTCCATTTCAACCACCATTTTTTCTATGTTCCTGTTCCAAAATAGAAAAATTACGTTGCCGGTGAGTTAGTCCTACTCCAAAGAATACATATTTAAAATTTTAGGTTGGCCAAAAGGGATTGGGCAAGCCGTCAGGAGGAGACTTTTACCTTATTTCCCCTCCCGATAGGAATTTCAAAAATTCCGTCTAAGCGGACGCCTACACAGAAGGAGGAACTGACATACCGAGTTTCCTTTTGGGATATCCTGTAGGGAATTCCAAAAATACAAACTTAGTCGATGTCTACTACAGAGGAACCTTTATACCAAATTTCAACTTCTTACCTCCAGTGGTTTGGGCAGGCACTTTTCCAATTTGTGAGACTGTTTATGGGGAGACTTTTCCCCTTTTTGTCCGTTCCGGTAGGAATTTCCAAAAATCCCGTCTTAGCGCACGTCTATGCCGAATATCAGGAAACCGTGTTTTAGTGGAGATATCCGTGGGGGGAGGAAAAAAAGTAGTTTTTTTGAAATTATATATTATTTTAAATGGTACTTTTTGGAAAAACGAAATTTTTTGGAAAAAGATACTTTGTTTTTACAAAGTACTTTATTTGTACTTTTTTTGGAAAAAGTATTTTTTTTTTAAAAGGTGTTTTTTTGGAAAAATGTATGTTTTTTGGAAAAAGGTACTTTTTTTGGAAAAGGTACTTCTTTCATTTTTTTAGAAAAAGTTACTTTTTTTTGGGAAAAGGTACTTTTTTTTGGAAAATGTTCTTTTTTTGAAAAAGGTAATTTTTTGAAAAAATGTTTGTTTTTTGGGAAAAGGAAACTTTTTTTAGAAAAAGGTACTTTTTTTGGGAAAAGGTACTTTTTTTGGAAAAAGGTACTTTTTTTGAAAAAAGGTACTTTTTTTGGAAAAAGGTACTTTTTTTTGGAAAAAGGTACTTTTTTGGAAAAAGGTACTTTTTTTTGGAAAAAGGTACTTTTTTTTGGAAAAGGGTACTTTTTTTGGAAAAAGGAATTTTTTTTGGAAAAAGGTACTTTTTTGGAAAAAGGTACTTTTTTGGAAAAAGGTACTTTTTTTTGGAAAAAGGTACTTTTTTTTTGGAAAAAGGTACTTTTTTTTGGAAAAAGGTACTTTTTTTGGAAAAACGTACTTTTTTTTGGAAAAAGGTACTTTTTTTGGAAAAGGGTACTTTTTTTGGAAAAAGGAATTTTTTTTGGAAAAAGGTACTTTTTTGGAAAAAGGTACTTTTTTTTGGAAAAAGGTACTTTTTTTTGGAAAAAGGTACTTTTTTTTGGAAAAAGGTACTTTTTTTTTGGAAAAAGGTACTTTTTTTGGAAAAAGGTACTTTTTTTTGGAAAAAGGTACTTTTTTGGGAAAAGGTACTTTTTTTGGGATAAGGTACTTTTTTTGGAAAAAGGTACTTTTTTTTGGAAAAGGGTACTTTTTTTTGGAAAAAGGTACTTTTTTTGGAAAAAGGTACTTTTTTTGGAAAAAGGTACTTTTTTTGGAAAAAGGTACTTTTTTTGGAAAAAGGTACTTTTTTTGGAAGAAGGTACTTTTTTTGGAAAAAGGTACTTTTTTTGGAAAAAGGTACTTTTTTTGGAAAAAGGTGCTTTTTTTTGAAAAAGGTTCTTTTTTCGTAAAAAGGTACTTTTTTGGAAAAAGGTACTTTTTTTGGAAAAAGGTACTTTTTTTGGAAAAAGGTACTTTTTTTTGGAAAAAGGTACTTTTTTTGGAAAAAGGTACTTTTTTTGGAAAAAGGTACTTTTTTTGGAAAAAGGTACTTTTTTGGGAAAAAGGTACTTTTTTGGGAAAAGGTACTTTTTTTGGGAAAAGGTACTTTTTTGAAAAAAGGTACTTTTTTTGTCCCCTTTTTGCCCCTCCCGATAAGAATTTCCAAAAATGGCGTCTCAACGGACGTCTACACCGGTCGAGGAACCTACATACCAAATTTCAACTTCATAGCTCCAGCAGTTTGAGCAGGCCGTCAAGGGGGAGACTTTTTCCCTTTTTTAGGCTGGAAGAGGAATCTAAGTACCGAATTTCAGGTTCCTAGTTCCAGCAGTTTCGACAGGTCGTTAAGGGGCAACTTTCCCTTTTTGAGCCCCCATTTTATAACGACCCTGTCCAAAATTCAAAAAAGTATTTTTATAATAAGTTAGCCCTTACTCCAGGGACCCACATTTTAAGCTTCAGGTTTCTAGCCGAAGGGGTTTTTACCGGCCCCCAAGGTGAGGCTTTTCTTCTTTTTGCCCCTCCCTTTAGGAATTTACAAAAATTCCATCTTCGCCGCTATCTGCGATGGATGAGGAACATTCATACCAAATTTCAACTGCATTGCCTAAGCGGTTTGGGCAGGCCGTAAGTGGGGACATTTTTCCATTTCAACCACCATTTTTACTATGTTCCTGTTCCAAAATAGAAAAATTACGTTGCCGGTGAGTTAGTCCTACTCCAAAGAATACATATTTAAAATTTTAGGTTGGCCAAAAGGGATTGGGCAAGCCGTCAGGAGGAGACTTTTACCTTATTTCCCCTCCCGATAGGAATTTCAAAAATTCCGTCTAAGCGGACGCCTACACAGAAGGAGGAACTGACATACCGAGTTTCCTTTTGGGATATCCTGTAGGGAATTCCAAAAATACAAACTTAGTCGATGTCTACTACAGAGGAACCTTTATACCAAATTTCAACTTCTTACCTCCAGTGGTTTGGGCAGGCACTTTTCCAATTTGTGAGACTGTTTATGGGGAGACTTTTCCCCTTTTTGTCCGTTCCGGTAGGAATTTCCAAAAATCCCGTCTTAGCGCACGTCTATGCCGAATATCAGGAAACCGTGTTTTAGTGGAGATATCCGTGGGGGGAGGAAAAAAAGTAGTTTTTTTGAAATTATATATTATTTTAAATGGTACTTTTTGGAAAAACGAAATTTTTTGGAAAAAGATACTTTGTTTTTACAAAGTACTTTATTTGTACTTTTTTTGGAAAAAGTATTTTTTTTTTAAAAGGTGTTTTTTTGGAAAAATGTATGTTTTTTGGAAAAAGGTACTTTTTTTGGAAAAGGTACTTCTTTCATTTTTTTAGAAAAAGTTACTTTTTTTTGGGAAAAGGTACTTTTTTTTGGAAAATGTTCTTTTTTTGAAAAAGGTAATTTTTTGAAAAAATGTTTGTTTTTTGGGAAAAGGAAACTTTTTTTAGAAAAAGGTACTTTTTTTGGGAAAAGGTACTTTTTTTGGAAAAAGGTACTTTTTTTGAAAAAAGGTACTTTTTTTGGAAAAAGGTACTTTTTTTTGGAAAAAGGTACTTTTTTTGGAAAAAGGTACTTTTTTTGGAAAAAGGTACTTTTTTTTGGAAAAGGGTACTTTTTTTGGAAAAAGGAATTTTTTTTGGAAAAAGGTACTTTTTTGGAAAAAGGTACTTTTTTGGAAAAAGGTACTTTTTTTTGGAAAAAGGTACTTTTTTTTTGGAAAAAGGTACTTTTTTTTGGAAAAAGGTACTTTTTTTGGAAAAAGGTACTTTTTTTTGGAAAAAGGTACTTTTTTTGGAAAAGGGTACTTTTTTTGGAAAAAGGAATTTTTTTTGGAAAAAGGTACTTTTTTGGAAAAAGGTACTTTTTTTTGGAAAAAGGTACTTTTTTTTGGAAAAAGGTACTTTTTTTTGGAAAAAGGTACTTTTTTTTTGGAAAAAGGTACTTTTTTTGGAAAAAGGTACGGACGCCTACACAGAAGGAGGAACTGACATACCGAGTTTCCTTTTGGGATATCCTGTAGGGAATTCCAAAAATACAAACTTAGTCGATGTCTACTACAGAGGAACCTTTATACCAAATTTCAACTTCTTACCTCCAGTGGTTTGGGCAGGCACTTTTCCAATTTGTGAGACTGTTTATGGGGAGACTTTTCCCCTTTTTGTCCGTTCCGGTAGGAATTTCCAAAAATCCCGTCTTAGCGCACGTCTATGCCGAATATCAGGAAACCGTGTTTTAGTGGAGATATCCGTGGGGGGAGGAAAAAAAGTAGTTTTTTTGAAATTATATATTATTTTAAATGGTACTTTTTGGAAAAACGAAATTTTTTGGAAAAAGATACTTTGTTTTTACAAAGTACTTTATTTGTACTTTTTTTGGAAAAAGTATTTTTTTTTTAAAAGGTGTTTTTTTGGAAAAATGTATGTTTTTTGGAAAAAGGTACTTTTTTTGGAAAAGGTACTTCTTTCATTTTTTTAGAAAAAGTTACTTTTTTTTGGGAAAAGGTACTTTTTTTTGGAAAATGTTCTTTTTTTGAAAAAGGTAATTTTTTGAAAAAATGTTTGTTTTTTGGGAAAAGGAAACTTTTTTTAGAAAAAGGTACTTTTTTTGGGAAAAGGTACTTTTTTTGGAAAAAGGTACTTTTTTTGAAAAAAGGTACTTTTTTTGGAAAAAGGTACTTTTTTTTTGAAAAAGGTACTTTTTTTGGAAAAAGGTACTTTTTTTGGAAAAAGGTACTTTTTTTGGAAAAGGGTACTTTTTTTGGAAAAAGGAATTTTTTTTGGAAAAAGGTACTTTTTTGGAAAAAGGTACTTTTTTGGAAAAAGGTACTTTTTTGGAAAAAGGTACTTTTTTTTGGAAAAAGGTACTTTTTTTTTGGAAAAAGGTACTTTTTTTTGGAAAAAGGTACTTTTTTTGGAAAAAGGTACTTTTTTTTGGAAAAAGGTACTTTTTTTGGAAAAGGGTACTTTTTTTGGAAAAAGGAATTTTTTTTGGAAAAAGGTACTTTTTTGGAAAAAGGTACTTTTTTTTGGAAAAAGGTACTTTTTTTTGGAAAAAGGTACTTTTTTTTGGAAAAAGGTACTTTTTTTTTGGAAAAAGGTACTTTTTTTGGAAAAAGGTACTTTTTTTTGGAAAAAGGTACTTTTTTGGGAAAAGGTACTTTTTTTGGGATAAGGTACTTTTTTTGGAAAAAGGTACTTTTTTTTGGAAAAGGGTAATTTTTTTTGGAAAAAGGTACTTTTTTTGGAAAAAGGTACTTTTTTTGGAAAAAGGTACTTTTTTTGGAAAAAGGTACTTTTTTTGGAAAAAGGTACTTTTTTTGGAAAAAGGTACTTTTTTTGGAAAAAGGTACTTTTTTTGGAAAAAGGTACTTTTTTTGGAAAAAGGTGCTTTTTTTTTGAAAAAGGTTCTTTTTTCGTAAAAAGGTACTTTTTTGGAAAAAGGTACTTTTTTTGGAAAAGGTACTTTTTTTGGAAAAGGTACTTTTTTTGGAAAAGGTACTTTTTTTGGAAAAAGGTACTTTTTTTTGGAAAAAGGTACTTTTTTTGGAAAAAGGTACTTTTTTTGGAAAAAGGTACTTTTTTTGGAAAAAGGTACTTTTTTGGGAAAAAGGTACTTTTTTGGGAAAAGGTACTTTTTTTGGGAAAAGGTACTTTTTTGAAAAAAGGTACTTTTTTTGTCCCCTTTTTGCCCCTCCCGATAAGAATTTCCAAAAATGGCGTCTCAACGGACGTCTACACCGGTCGAGGAACCTACATACCAAATTTCAACTTCATAGCTCCAGCAGTTTGAGCAGGCCGTCAAGGGGGAGACTTTTTCCCCTTTTTGCCCGTCCCTGTAAAATTTCCAAAACTTCCGTCTTGGTGGATGTCTACGATAGTGGAGGAACCTTTATACCAAATTTCAACTTCCTACCTCCAGCGGTTTGGTCAGGCCGTCAAGGGGGGCCTTTTTCCACTTTTTAACCCCCATTTTTACAACGTCCCTGTCCAAAATTCGAGAAAGTACTTTCCAGAAAATTTAGCCCATACTCCAAGGAACACATATCTTAAATTTCAGCTTTCTAGCCAAAGGGGTTTTGGCAGGCCGCCAAGGGGGAGACTTTTCCCCTTTTTGCCCGTTCCGGTAGGAATTTCCAAAAATCCCGTCTTAGCGGACGTCTACGCCGAAAGAGGAACCTACATACCAAATTTCAACTTCCTAGCTTCAGCGGTTTGGGCTGGGCGATGTTGAGTCAGTCAGTCAATCAGTCAGTCAGTCACGTTATTCTTTTATATATAGAGATTTTAAACCCATTGTTGTGCAGAATTATTTATTTGTGGTGGCTGGGTGAAGGCTTTTATTATAAAAACTGTACTTTAAATAAAAAGCGAATTTAAAAAAACTTTAAGGGCTGCGCCCGCTAGTATGTAGATATTTGGCAGTTCAAGATATAACGTAAAAATCAATTACGAAGACGTAGTGATTTACAAAATATAATTTTTCAATCCCCGCGTTAGGTGAGCTAAGTCAGAGCTTTGAAGAATTAATTCCTTAATTCAATTTTTCAATTCTGAATTAAAAATTCGATGATTTAATTCACAAAGCACCATATTTTGAATGGAATTAATTCCTATTTGTTTCCGTTCGATTTATTTTGTTATGAATTAATTAAATTGCTATAGTTCTTTTTATTAAATCAAATGAATTAATTCACTGGTGAACGCGTTCAATTTTATAAATCGAACGGAAAAAAGTGAATTAATTCCTTACTGAATTAATTCACCACTGAATTCGTTCAATTTCATTTTCGTTCAGTGAATTAAAAAAAAATAAAATTACGTTCAGTGAATTAAAAAAAAAAATTACGATCAGTGAATTAAAGTCTGTTTTCTGCCGTTCAGTAGAAGAAAACATTTATTTATAAATAAAATTGCAACTAAGCAATTTTACAGCGTTCGCTAGTAAAAATAAACAAATTACATATATATATTAAGTGTTAGAGAAATCCGATGCACTTTATCAACCTACATGATTAAAAAATAAAGCCTTTTACTATTAAAAATAAAAATTTTACAGATATAGATGAATTTGGAAAAAATATAACTATTAATTTTGAAAACTTATGCTTCCCAGTAAAATGTAGATGCTTGACTATGACGTATTTCATTTATACGTTTTTACAATACAATGTTTTCTTCTACTGAACGGCAGAAGACAGGCTTTGAATTATGAACGTAATTTTTTTCAATTCAGTGAACGTATTTTTTTTGCTTTTCTAATTCACTGAACGTAATTTAATTTTTTTAAATTCACTGAACATAATTTTATTTTTTTTTAATTCACTGAACCTAATTTTATTTTTTTTAATTCACTGAACGAAAATGAAATTGAACGAATTCTGTGGTGAATTAATTCAGTCAGGAATTAATTCACTTTTTTTTCCGTTCGATTTATAAAATTGAACGCGTTCACCAGTGAATTAATTCATTTGATTTAATAAAGAGAACTATTGCAATGGAATTTATTCTTTGAATTTATTGTTTGATGAAGGCGTTCAGTTGAATGAATTCAGTGAATTACTGAAGAAAAGGAATTCATTCAATTCTAGAGAAAATTGAATTCGATTAGTAGTGAATTCATTAAAAAAAGAATTAATTCTTCAAAGCTCTAAACTAAGTGAAGCGTCGGTGATGTGATGAACGCAGGTGATTAACAAAATCAGGCAATTAATTACACTGCGTGACACTCAAAAAATTAATGGAGATCTCACCATCAGTTCCATATATTTCGGATATGCTGATTACCAGGGCAAGGACTTTCATGGAAATGCATGTTTGTAATCAGTTGCCCAAAAATGATTTTTACCAAATACTTTTCGGAATCAAAGAATTTGCAAAAAAATGGCATCGATTTGTTGTTGCATATTTTTGCATATTTTGCTTTTAAGTGCATATTTTATTGCATATTTTATGATTTTTATTGCCTATTTTTGCATATTTTGCACATTATTGCATATTTTTTAATATTTTTAAATATGAAATTCGATTTAAGAATTCATACTTTAAAACTAAAAAAAGTTCTAAAGAATTAATTATCTGGAAGCTCTGTTGGTAATATAACACTACACTAGAAAGAGAAACACATAGTATACAATATGTTGTCATCCATTAACACATTTTTTTATAAATGTAATTTTAAATTAACGGTTTCGGGTGTTATTGCTCTCAAACAGAAATCTAAAAGCAATAACATTTAAGTTCTATTTTATAATAAAGTTTTTTTCAGGTAAAATGCCACACATAAAAATATATTTAACTATGTGTATTTGAAGACATATTCAGTGTGTTCGTTTACTCGAATTTCTTACTATTACTACAATTGCAAAGTTTTTTTACTTTTTGTATTGAATTTTTCCAGCTGTAGTAAACAGTGTGTTCGTTTACTCGAAATTATTACTACTTTTACTACAATTGAAAATTTTTGTTTACTTTTTATATTGAATTTTTCCAGCTGTAGTAAAATTAGTAACTTGTAGTAAGTAAACGAACACGCTTAAATATAGTAACTTGTAGTAAGTAAACGAACAAGCTTATTGTAACCGATACCTGAATTTTTACGTTTATGTTAGTTTTTAATAAATATAATTAAAAAAACATTTATTTTTAATTGCATATTTTTTGGTTTTTAGTGCATTTTTCGTAATAAATGCATATTTAAGTGCATATTTTCCATTTTATAGTGCATATTTTAAGCGCATATTTTCGATTTTTTAGTTCATGAAAGTCCTTGCCCTGCTGATTACAATGGCGTACTATATTTATTATCAATGGTACAGATTTTTCGCTAAATGTCTTTAAAGTTTGGCGGTTGTCCATTAAGTTTTTTATATAAAAATTTTTTCAAATTCAATTAATATGAATTTTTTGTATTAAAATGTAAGCACAGGACCTGTGGCCATATTTACGATATAAATGCGATGTGCTAATATTGATATTTAAACCACTACTTAGCGTTTATTATAGGTTTTTATGGTTTTTTGCTATCGACCTCAATAAATGTAGTGCTTAGTTAGAATCGACCTCAATAAATGTAGTGCCTTAGTTAGGAAGCAATTAAAAGGAAAATATTTCAATAAAAAAAAATCTATTCATCTATAGCGGACTATACGTTAAAATCGCGATTTGTTCTTGCAAAATTTCAAGCAAAAAAGTTTCCATTTGTGAAAGTTATCGCAATAAATACATTTTTTACTAAGGTTAGTATCGTACTAAAGACATTTTAATATACAATGCCACAAAAGTACTTTTTCCAAACTAAAGGGTTGAGCTTCAGTTTTTAAAATAGTTTAATAGTTTTTATTTTGAACACAAATTAAAATCGATCAAGTCCGTATTTTACGGTACGGAAACGGAGTTGAAACGTATTGTGTTTGAAAATCAGATTACACGGCCCGTTAATGTTCCGTATACGTACACCCTAAAAATTTCTTAGTTGATTATAACGAAATTTGCAACTAACTCTTAGGTGAAATACCCCTAACTAATATGTAGTTGAACTGATTTAGTTGTTATCAACTAAGTTTTTTAAATATCGATAAATTTAGTTGCTGACAACGATTTGCTAGTTAAAATTTAACAAAATTTTATGTTAGTAAAGATCAACTATTTGTAATTTATAAATGGTTCACAGATCTTATATTACCTTTTGAGCAACAAATCAAAATTAAATTATGCATTTTTAATATTTTAATTTATTAAAGTCACTTTTATTTTACAAATTAATTCAAAATTTATTGCTTTACCTACATTTTGCTTCCCTTTCAATGTTGCTGGCCGTCCCGATTTGATATCGTCCAATGGATAAATTGACAAAGTTCTAAATTGTCGATATTTGATTTCTGAAATATAAATGCAGGCCAAAATTATCAAACCCAAGACTTAAGGAAATAACAATGTCAACTTACCGAAATTTTAATATAGTTGAAAATATCCAATTTACAAATGTCTTCAAAATAATTTTTTATTTAAATAGAAGTCAAAAAGTCTTTGCATGAACTTTTTGCTTATTTGAAATATTACTTACAGGGTTACCAAAAATTTGAATTTTCCAATTCTACCCATACGTGTTTATGATTATTAAAGTTGTTTAAAATTTATTTTAAATCAACTACTAATTTCGTTAAAAACGTAACTATAGAATATTATCGGTGTACAAGCTTTGAGCAAGTGGAGGTATAATATGTGGTATAAATAAAAAGATATCAGATATGGGTGTAACTTATGAAAGCAAACAAATTTCTAATATAATGTACTTCACTTTTTCTACGAAAATCTCGGATTTCATATTAGTTCCCATGTATCTAAGACCAGCAACTTGGAATGATGATTTTAAAAATTTAAGGATGTTTTTTGAAAATAATAGCATTACAAATGCGGTGCTTATTGGAGATCTAAATGCGAGAATTGGAGAGCTAAATCAGGAAATTTATCAAATATACCAAGAACTTTTTTCAGCAGGTCTTGATAAAAGAAATTCAAAAGATAACATTGATAATTCACAAGGAAAGCAATTAATAGATCTATGCATGGATAACAATTTACTGATTTTAAACGGAAGAACGAGGGGTGATGCAAAAGGATGTTTGACTTATTTCGGGGCAAGAGGAGACTCTGTCAATGATATTTGTGCCACTTCACAAGACATAATACATTACGTCAATGAATTTAGTGTTGGTAATTGCGTATGGTCGGATCATATGCCAATAAAATTGAGATTAACTATAGCAAGTACGGATGAAAACAACAGAAAACTTAAATTACTACACCGAAAAAATTCCTCAGTAGCTTAGTTAGAGAAAACTTCAGTTAAAATGAAAATATTTTAAAGTAACTGAAATAATTATTATCAACTTTTGCTTCAGTTAAAAAGAAAAATTAGTTGTTAGTTGATTTCTTAATAACTAAAAATATGTTACGAAAAAATTTTTAAAACAAAATAAACAAATTCAATTGCAAAATATTAAAAAATATAAAAATACCAAAAAATTATTAATAAAAGAAGCAAACAGTTAACAGCAAAATAGAAATGCGGTTGATGGTTGATACGAATACAAAATGTGGATATTTGATATACACAGTAACAATTTGGAATAAGGAAAAATCGTATGTTTTAATTGTGTTTTCTTTTTAATAAAATAATAATTTTGTAACAAATAAAGTGTGAAATTTATTAAGAAAATGCAATGTGTTTTATTTATTTGCAAACAAATCAAAATATATGAAATTATTTTAAACGATTGAATCGGTTAGCAGCAACTAATTTAAAGTCTTGTTTAGTTTAACTGAAAGTTCCGTTAAAAAAAACAAAATAAAATATATTAGTTAAATTCAATCAAATTAATCAACTGAAGCTCAGTAAGGGGTATTTCACCTGAGACTCAGTTGAAAATTTAGTAGCTAGTAACTGAGAAATTTTTTCGGTGTACCTAAATTATATTGGAGAAATACTGCAAAGGATGAATACAAACGGAAACTTGATGATA
This sequence comes from Leucophora obtusa, assembly GCA_949987735.1. NCBI lineage: Eukaryota > Metazoa > Arthropoda > Insecta > Diptera > Anthomyiidae > Leucophora > Leucophora obtusa. The sequence continues at coordinate 277,607,279 of OX465295.1, forward strand.
ATTTGGAAATTATGAAGGAAAGGAACGAAGAACTAAGCCTTAAAACGCTATGTGATACAATCAAGAAATCTTCCCCTACACCGTGCTTCCAAGAACGTAATTTTGAAGCAAAAGAAATTTGGTATAACTATAATTGCAATGTCGCCAGAGAAAAAAGTTTTAAATTATTAAACGAGTATAGAAGCACAAAAAGTCTAACAGATAAAGCTAAATATATAAAAAGCAAGAAAGAGTATAAACGCATCTGCAAAGTAAGTAAAGATGAATACTACAAGCAATTGGAAAAGATGATAAATAATATAAATGATAGTAAGCAGTGGTGGAGAACAGCAAAGGAAATTCGAAACCATAAATATAAAATATGTCCACTTGTATCAGCTGCATCATTTAAAAATTACTGTAATAACCTATTAAATCCACAACAGAATAAGCTGAATTTCAGTATGAACCAGCACTTAACGTTGACTTATTTCTTGATGGCCCCATAACGATGACAGAATTGAAAAACATGCTAAAAAATGTAAAATTAAATAAAGCACCTGGAGAAGATCGTGTGTCATACGAATTTTTCATGAATGCAACAGATAACTTTCTACAACAGCTGCTGAGAACTTATAACAACATATTTGATGCAAGCCAAATTTATGATACTTTTTCAAAGACTATAATATTTCCAATACACAAAAAGGGAGACAGCCTTTGAATTATAGGGGAATATCTTTTATGAATTGTGTTGCTAAAATAATGATGGGTATACTTAATGAACGCCTGTTTTCCTGGGTAGAATACAATAAAATACTAACGGAATATCAATCGGGTTTCCGCAGAAATTACTCTACTGCTGATAACATATATAATCTGTCGGCGATAGTTAGCATCAAATTAGGAGAAAAGAAAAAAGTATACGCATTTTTCATCGATTTTAAAGCCGCTTTCGACAAAGTTCCAAGAAATGCACTTATATATAAACTTTTTACGATGGGAGTCTCATATAAATTTGTTAAAATGATAGAAAGTATATATAAGGACACAAGATCAGCGGTTTGGACAGGTGAGGATATGTCTGAATACTTTGAAACCAAATCTGGTGTGAAACAAGGGTGTTTGATGTCGCCTTTATTATTTGCATTATATATTAACGATCTGAATGACTGTTTAGAAGGTCGACTTTATATTGAAAACCTTAATATACGCCTATTATTATATGCCGACGGTATAGTAATACTTGCAGACGAAGTTGATGTGCTACAAAAAATTATTAAAAATTTGGAAATATACTGCGATATGTGGAAACTAGAAGTCAACTTAAATAAATCTGAAATACTTGTCTTTCGGAATGGTGGTCGACTAGCTCGACGAGAAATGTGGTTCTTTAAAGGAGATCTGATAAGCATAACGTCAAAATTTAACTACTTGGGTGTGGTGTTTACTCCTAAACTAACATTTAGTAATCACGTCCAGAAACGCAATAACCAAGCTAAAAATGCTATTAATACAACCTGGAAAACTTTTCTGGGTAAAAAAGATGTTAATTTGAGTATGAAATGGAAAATATTTTTAGCTGTGTGTAGATCTATACAATCGTATGCAGCACAAGTGTGGGGTTTCAGTCATTTTGAAACTGTGGACAATCTCCAAAGATATTTCATGAAGAAAATTCTTAAACTGCCAAGCAATACACCAAACTACTTCCTAATGCTAGAAACATCCGCTGAAGAAAGCCACATTTACACGTTAGCATTGCATTTAAAATACATAAGTAAAGTTTTATTTAACTTCGGAGTGTTTAGACTGCCACACCAATTGAAAAACATCTTGTTACGAAGAGAATTGTTTTGGGTACATGAACTTAAAGAAAAAGCAGCAAAGTTTACTCTACACTGGCCTGGATCAGCACCGACTGAAGATGAGTGGAATGTATTTAGTACCGAGCTATTGAGTAGTATTAAAATAAGTAGTATTCAATACAACCTTCAAGAAAAATTGAAAAGTGACACTCGACTATATAAATATCTTGCTCATACGAAATCTCAACAATATATTAAAGATGATGTGAAATTAGATGACATAACATGGATTATGAAAGCACGTAGTGGAATGATTTTTCTTAATGGAAATAAATTTGGTGTACGAGACGATCAAAAGCTATGTACTTTATGTAATCTTCAAGAAAAAGAAACTTTTCAACATTTTCTGGGCATCTGTCCAGTGCTTAGGGAATTAAGACTACTAAGCTATCAAAACACTGCGCTAAGTGAAACTGAAGTGATAAACATTTTAGATTGCAGCGGAGAAAATAATTGGACAAATTGGATATATTTTATGAAACACGCTTTAAAATACAGAGATTTAATTATTACTGAATATACATAACTAACTAAAATTAAAAACACTTTAAACCGACAGACGTTTATGAACAAAAAACTTTGTCGATAATTATTCTTAACTTTATAAAACAAAATTTTTTTCTAGAATTTATTGAATTATGTATACATACCTATAAGATTGTAAAATGCAATTAAATTTTGTCAATAAAGAATTATTATTATTATTATACAAGCTTTGACAGACCGTTAATGTGCCGTAAAAGCCGGATTCATGATTCTGTACGTGCCGGAGAGTCCGTAGAAATGTTTCTTGGGTTCTTTCAATCTAGAATTTTAGAAAATTTTCCAGAATTTTCTGAAAATCGAATTTGCGAGTGCTGTACTAACCATATTTCTTTAAACAAAAAGTGGTGGCAATGCGATTTACAAGCTCTATTAAAATAGAGTTAAATCATTTAACATTTAACAGAATTTTTTGTGGTCTTCTAATACTTTAAATTTTTTTAAAATATCCAACAAAAAGTCGCGTGCCGCCTTAAATCCACCCGCGTGCCACTACTGACACGCGTGTCATAGTTTTGCCAGCCCTACTCTAGTACATTACCGCTCCAACGCAAATTAGTCCGTTCTCAAAATTGTGTGCTTACCCGCGGTAACCCAAATTACCCGAAGCAACAATTAACATACAATTAGTACCCGCGGTAAATAACATGGATGCAATTAATGAAGGACTTTGCAGCTGCTGTTGCAGCAATTGTTCTAGCACTGAATTGTCTCCAATGTTTGGGTTTATAAATAAAATTTCACCATTCCTTTTTTAGTTGTTATCACTTTTATTTTTTGATTTATATATCCATTTATTTATTTACGCTGTTATTCAAAAAAAAACTTATTAATTTAGCTTTAAAACATGAATTTGCTAAAGCATTCATTAGTTCTGTTTCTTTACTTTTTGGGTACAGTTCGGTAAAATGAGAGTTAACAAGAAATACTCTCACGAAGTGACAAAAATGCCCAAAAGTAAACGAACGCGAAAAACCATATTTGAAGCCCGAAAAACAAACGTCAATAGATTTGTGCATTATAGTTCGTTTTGGTGAGCGCTCTTTCTAGTTCTTGTTCAATTTGTTGTAAAAATCTAGATAGCTTTTCTAGTTAACCCCCTTTTTAAATCAAAAATTTAATAAAAATTTCCTTTTTAGGTATTTCTATTTACAAAAAGGAATACATAGTTTAATTAATTTGGAAAAGATTTTAATATTAAACAAAAACTTCGATTTATTTACATATTTATCTCTTTAACACATTTAAACAAGCGTCTTCAAAAAATTGTCGATAATTTTATGGAGTTGTAAAATCACCGATAGGCTTTTGCAACTATTATACTAATTTTTGTAAATGATAAACATATTTTCTGAATGAATAAAATGAGCGATTGAACTAAAAGAGCTATAAGTTGTGAACTAGGTCTTTGGTTCAAATTAGTGAATAGTTCAATTGAACTAGTTGAACCCAACTGATGATATAACAGCTGATAAAAACAATTTACCCAAATTTACACTAAAAAAAGTCTGAGCTTTTTCGTGCAAGAAGAACATGACAGCTCTCATTTACCCAATTGTGTAGTAAGAAAATGCTTTTTGGTAAAATTGGGATCCCGCGGGATGTTAAAGAATTTTTTATATTACGAATACTGAAAGTAATCGAATATCGAGTATGGTTTTAATATAAATGCATCACTATTTTATTAAATTTGTTTTTATTTTATTTTCATGCAAATTTGGGAAAATTTTCGAAAAAAGAGTTTAGTCTTGGGATTTTTACAGTTTTTTTGTTTGGGTTGGATACAAAATGTTGTTTTCCATCTATTCTTCGGTGGATGACTCTTAAAAAATTCATTCAATCATTGTAAATTCACGTTTTTTAGTTTTTTACAGTGGTTTTCTTTTTCCAAACTTTATCAAACAGATATTTTAGGCTATACCCTGCTTTAAGCGTTTAATAAATTTTTCTTTATTAATCATTTGTGAATATTCTTTTTGATAAATTAGCTTAAAAATCTGTAATTAGGCTATTTTAAAAGTTTTTGAATAACACAGTTAGTATTTATAAATTATTTAAAATAATGTATTTTGATGGCTTCAGAAAGTTAATTTGACAAAATAAACTCAAGCATAATTGCATGAAAAACGACACCGAATGAAACAGAGTTGAAGCGGATAAAAATCGGTGAAGTCCGTATTTTGCGGTACGGAAACGGATGCACCAAAACGGAGTCAAAACGTATTGTATTCGAAAATCCGATTATACGTCCGTTAGTTCCGTTTACTTATAAGCTTTGACGGATACGTGTTTACGGACCATTAATGTTCTGTAAAACCCGGATTCATAATTCCGTACGTGTCGGAAAGTCCGTAAAATGTTTCTTGGGCAAGCATGATTATATAATACTAGCGGGCAAAGCCCGCTACGTTGTTAGTATGCCTTAGGCCTAGTTTTTGGGATATTTTTACATTATTGCTCATAACTTTTTTATTAATTATTTTAATGGAATGATATAAAGCCTGTGTCCATCCTTAAGGACTATTCTAAATAGTGCATCAAATATTTTAGAAATCAAATGAGTAGTTACTGAGATACCGATCCCGAAAATCTCGGGATTTAGAAATCCTGAAATCCCGGGATTGGTCTTGAAAAAATCCCGCGATTTCCGATTTCGTTATTTGGCATATTTTATATCTTTTTTTATTTGTTTTTATTGTTATATTCGCCCTAAATCACATAAATCTAATATCTTATTAAATTTTATTAATTAACTAATTTTTCCCATTCTTAAATAATAGATTAAAATAGATTAGGTATAGATTAAATAAATCTGAATAAAAACTTTAATAATTAAAAATTTTAATGGACATGTTTTTATTTATTTTATTGATGATTTTATAAAATCATAACTTCATGGAAAATAATTTTGCTGATTAAAAACAGCAAATTTTTGATAAATTAAGAAAATCTAACAATCTGCCTTTCTGAAATCAGCAGAGGTATGTGCTTAATATTTTTTGTTAGTTGCCCGAGTAAAAAAAATTATATATAATCATATGTGGCATATATTACAATATATAATTACCCGGTGAAAAATGTCCATATATGAACATTTATGGTTCTACCATATATGTATGGATCCGAAAAATGAGGTAACACCTAAGTATATGTTCATATATAAATGTATATGTTATATGCGAATACATGCGAACGTTGCTGTCCTTTATTATAAGGTTGTACGATAGATATAAATTTATGTATGACATTCAAATTAGGCGCTACATATGTTCCTTTTTTTATTCATGGCATTAAATATAATTCCATATTTATCCAAATATGAGTTCCTTTTACATATATGGAAAAATGTATTCTTCGAAATATGTTTATATACAAGTCCCTTTTGCATAAATTGAATAACCCAGCCAGCAATTTCGAAGCGCTCATAAATAAGATTTTTAAATGGCTCATAGAAATGATTAGTGTTTTTTTGAAAACACTCTTTTTTTGGTAGCAAATACGAACCCTCAGAAAACAATGCAAAAAGCTGTCTCTACAATCTAAAAAGCTGTCTCAAAACGAGGGTTCATTTTTCGGACTCAAAGAAGATTCCAAAATTATTTAAATTTATGAAGAAAATTTCGATTTTATACGTTCTTTTTTCTGAGTCATTTCTGAGTACACAGGGGGCTCTTTTGGACGAACCACATTCATAGGAAAAAGTGGAAAAATGTTTATGTTTTTGGAGCTCATTTCTGAGTCATTAATGATCATCTTTGTTTGCTGGGAACATATACTTTCATATTTGTCCATATATGAGTGCCATTTCCAAATATGAAATAACAGATGCTTCCATATATGTCTGTATACCCTATTAAAAAAAATTAATATGGAGCTTTATATGATAATATATAACATAACTTGATCCATATACCATTACATCCGAAAAATGGCCCGATATAATTGTGTCAGTTGGTTATCACATTTTGTCTAATTGTATCAGTTTAGATCTTAACTGATTAGATTATATATTAAGCAGATGAAATTTTATCTGATTTTTGACCTGATACAATTTTATGGGTTTAAGTCGCATGGTATTAGTTTAGATCCAAATAGATACATTACTATACAAACTTATATAGTTATATCTGAATTTTGACCTAATGCAATTATATCTGCTTTAAAACTTTGATACAATTATATAAGGCAAATGTCGGATACAAATATATTTTATTTATATAAAATTGTACCAACTACGATCGAAACAGATACCATTAGATATAAACCGGTAAAATTGTATCAGGTCAAAAATTGGATATAATTTCATCTGAATAATGTATAATTTCATTAGTTGAGATCTAAACTAATACAATTAGATAAAAACTGATAAACAACTGATACAATTACATCGGGCCATTTTTCGGATGAAAGAGTATATTTATACAGATATAACCTCATCGCATTTTATACGACTATATGTAACTGTTTTTACTCGGGTATGAAATTTTTTCCATATATGGAATCACATATACTTCCATATATGTTCATATAAAATCCATATATGTTCATAAAATATCCATATTTGTTCATATGTGTCCATACATAAACCATATATGAACATGTTTGAGCGTATATGAACATTTTTCACCGGGTAGACATGTCGTTATGTATATCCATATATAATTATATATGACGTCTTTTTCCAAAATTGTTCCTTATATTATGCCATATATAATTTCATCTAATTAGATATCGGCCTTTATAATATTAGATATGGTATATATTATTATATATTACATAGCATGGCTGATCTTATTGCATATATAGTTGTATATAGAGCTATATCTTAATATATATGGCGGCATTTTAGGAATATATAATTATATATGGTATCATTTAAACAATATATAACTACCCGAGTAAAAATAGTTATATATTGTCATATATAATGTGATTGGGCTATATCTGACAGTGAATGGAGTCACATTAAGACACATATCATAACCCGGTGAAAAATGTCCATATATGAACATTTATGGTTCAACCATATATGTATGGATCCGAAAAATGAGGTAACACCTAAGTATATGTTCATATATGGACATATATGAACATATAAATTTACTAAATATATGCGAATACATGCGGACGTTGCTGTACTTTATAAGGTTGTACTATAGATATAAATTTATGTACGACATTCAAATTAGGCGCAACATATGTTCCTTTTTTTATTCATTGCATTAAATATAATACCATATTTACCAAATATGAGTTCCTTTTACACATATGGAAAAATGTATTCTTCGAAATCTCTATATATAAAAGAATAACGTGACTGACTGACTGACTGACTGACTGACTCACTCAACATCGCCCAGCCCAAACCGCTGAAGCTAGGAAGTTGAAATTTGGTATGTAGGTTCCTCTTTCGGGGTAGACGTCCACTAAGACGGGATTTTTGGAAATTCCTACCGGAACGGGCAAAAAGGGGGAAAGTGTCCCCCTTGACGGCCTGCCAAAACCCCTTTGGCTAGAAAGCTGAAATTTAAGATATGTGTTCCTTGGAGTAGGGGCTAACTTTTCTGGAAAGTACTTTCTAGAATTTTGGACAGGGACGTTGTAAAAATGGGGGGAAAAAGGCCCCCCTGGACGGCCTGCCCAAACCGCTGGAGGTAGGAAGTTGAAATTTGGTATAAAGGTTCCTCCACTATCGTAGACATCCGCCAAGACGGGAGTTTTGGAAACTTTTACAGGGACGGGCAAAAAGGGGAAAAAGTCTCCCCCTTGAGGGCCTGCTCAAACTGCTGGAGCTATGAAGTTGAAATTTGGTATGTAGATTCCTCGACCGGTGTAGACGTCCGTTGAGACGGCATTTTTGGAAATTCTTATCGGGAGGGGCAAAAAGGGGACAAAAAAAGTACCTTTTTCCAAAAAAGTACCTTTTCCCAAAAAAAGTACCTTTTCCCAAAAAAAGTACCTTTTTCCCAAAAAAGTACCTTTTTCCAAAAAAAAGTACCTTTTTCAAAAAAAAGTACCTTTTTCCAAAAAAAGTACCTTTTTCCAAAAAAAGTACCTTTTTCCAAAAAAAGTACCTTTTTCCAAAAAAAGTACCTTTTTCCAAAAAAAGTACCTTTTTCCAAAAAAAGTACCTTTTTCCAAAAAAAAGTACCTTTTTCCAAAAAAAGTACCTTATTCCAAAAAAAGTACCTTTTTCCAAAAAAAGTACCTTTTTCCAAAAAAAGTACCTTTTTCCAAAAAAAGTACCTTTTTCCAAAAAAAATTCCTTTTTTCAAAAAAAGTACCTTTTCCCAAAAAAAGTACCTTTTTCCAAAAAAAGTACCTTTTTCCCAAAAAAGTACCTTTTTCCAAAAAAAGTACCTTTTTCAAAAAAAAGTACCTTTTTCCAAAAAAAGTACCTTTTTCCAAAAAAAGTACCTTTTTCCAAAAAAAGTACCTTTTCCGAAAAAAGTACCTTTTTCCAAAAAAAAATACCTTTTTCCAAAAAAAGTACCTTATTCCAAAAAAAGTACCTTTTTCCAAAAAAAGTACCTTTTTCCAAAAAAAAATCCTTTTTCCAAAAAAAGTACCTTTTTCCAAAAAAAGTACCTTTTTTAAAAAAAGTACCTTTTTCCAAAAAATGTACCTTTTTCTAAAAAAATGTACCTTTTCCAAAAAAAAAGTACCGTTTCCTAAAAAACATACATTTTTCCAAAAAAATAACTTTTTCAAAAAAAGTACCTTTTCCAAAAAAAGTACCTTTTTCTAAAAAAATTTTCCTTTTCCCAAAAAACATACATTTTTTCAAAAAAATACCTTTTTCAAAAAAAGTACCTTTTCTAAAAAAAAGTACCTTTCCCAAAAAAAAAGTACCTTTTTCTAAAAAAATTTTCCTTTTCCAAAAGAAGTACCTTTTCCAAAAAAGTACCTTTTTCCAAAAAACATACATTTTTCCAAAAAAAAACACCTTTTTAAAAAAAAATACCTTTTCCAAAAAAAGTACAAATAAAGTACTTTGTAAAAACAAAGTATCTTTTTCCAAAAAATTTCGTTTTTCCAAAAAGTACCATTTAAAATAGTATATAATCCACTAAAACAAGGTTTCTTGATATTCGGCATAGACGTGCGCTAAGACGGGATTTTTGGAAATTCCAACCGGAACGGGCAAAAGGGGGAAAGTCTCCCCATAAACAATCTCACAAATTGGAAAAGTGCCTGCCCAAACCACTGGAGGTAAGAAGTTGAAATTTGGTATAAAGGTTCCTCCACTGTAGTAGACATCGACTAAGTTTGTATTTTTGGAATTCCCTACAGGATATCCCAAAAGGAAACTCGGTATGTGAGTTCCTCCTTCTGTGTAGGCGTCCGCTTAGACGGAATTTTTGAAATTCCTATCGGGAGGGGAAATAAGGTAAAAGTCTCCTCCTGACGGCTTGCCCAATCCCTTTTGGCCAACCTAAAATTTTAAATATGTATTCCTTGGAGTAGGACTAACTCACCGGCAACGTAATTTTTCTATTTTGGAACAGGAACATAGTAAAAATGGTGGTTGAAAGGGAAAAATGTCCCCACTAACGGCCTGCCCAAACCGCTTAGGCAATGCAGTTGAAATTTGGTATGAATGTTCCTCATCCATCGCAGATAGCCGCGAAGATGGAATTTTTGTAAATTCCTAAAGGGAGGGGCAAAAAGAAGAAAAGCCTCACCTTGGGGGCCGGTAAAAACCCCTTCGGCTAGAAACCTGAAGCTTAAAATGTGGGTCCCTGGAGTGAGGGCTAACTTATTAGAAAGATACTTTTTTGAATTTTGGACAGGGTCGTTATAAAATGGGGGCTCAAAAAGGGAAAGTTGCCCCTTAACGACCTGTCCAAACTGCTGGAACTAGGAAGCCGAAATTCGGTACTTAAGTTCCTCTCAGCCTGCTCAAACTGCTGGAACTAGGAAGCTGGAATTCCCTGTCGATGGATTTTCGGAAATTCCTACCGAGAGGGGCACAAATAGTAAAAGTTGGCTAGAAACCTGAAATTTAAAACATATGTTACTTGGAGTATGTGCTCACTTACCGAGAAGGTGCTTTTTGGACAGGGACATTGCAAAAATGGGGATTAATGAAGCGAAAAGTGCCGCTTAAAGGCCTGCCCAAATCGCTGGAGGTAGGAAGTTGAAATTTGGTATTAAAGTTCCTCCCAGAGAAACAAGCCGACCAAAATAATCGGCGGCGGCGGCGCAAGCAAAAAATCGGCGGCGGCGGCGGCGATTGAGGTTGAGCCGGATAAAAATCGGCGGCGGCGGCGCAACCAAATAATCGGCGGCGGCGGCGGCTTGATCGGCTGAAAACAACATTTTGTAATGTGATTTGAAAACGTTTAAGTTTTTTTACGAAAGATAGATATTTTACTATCACTCTATATGCCTTTACGTTTTTTGCCATTACTCTTACCTGACCATCTCTCAAAGATTTGTACGAATAATCTTCAAGGTTTACTATTTTTGAAAAGTTATTCATCATCGCTCTTATATCTGAAACATTTGGAATAATTATTGGAGGCGGTTTTTCTTCAGATAGTTCTTTGTTAGCATTATCGTTAATATAATTATCATCATCATTATTGTCTACATCAAGTGCAGCAAACATGTTGTTGCTAGTAGGTACTTGGTATATCATCATTAGGGCAAGGAATTTCCCAAAAAAAGTACCTTTTTCCCAAAAAAGTACCTTTTTCCAAAAAAAAGTACCTTTTTCAAAAAAAAGTACCTTTTTCCAAAAAAAGTACCTTTTTCCAAAAAAAGTACCTTTTTCCAAAAAAAGTACCTTTTTCCAAAAAAAGTACCTTTTTCCAAAAAAAGTACCTTTTTCCAAAAAAAAGTACCTTTTTCCAAAAAAAGTACCTTATTCCAAAAAAAGTACCTTTTTCCAAAAAAAGTACCTTTTTCCAAAAAAAGTACCTTTTTCCAAAAAAAGTACCTTTTTCCAAAAAAAATTCCTTTTTTCAAAAAAAGTACCTTTTCCCAAAAAAAGTACCTTTTCCCAAAAAAAGTACCTTTTTCCCAAAAAAGTACCTTTTTCCAAAAAAAGTACCTTTTTCAAAAAAAAGTACCTTTTTCCAAAAAAAGTACCTTTTTCCAAAAAAAGTACCTTTTTCCAAAAAAAGTACCTTTTTCCAAAAAAAGTACCTTTTCCGAAAAAAGTACCTTTTTCCAAAAAAAAATACCTTTTTCCAAAAAAAGTACCTTATTCCAAAAAAAGTACCTTTTTCCAAAAAAAGTACCTTTTTCCAAAAAAAAATCCTTTTTCCAAAAAAAGTACCTTTTTCCAAAAAAAGTACCTTTTTTAAAAAAAGTACCTTTTTCCAAAAAATGTACCTTTTTCTAAAAAAATGTACCTTTTCCAAAAAAAAAGTACCGTTTCCCAAAAAACATACATTTTTCCAAAAAAATAACTTTTTCAAAAAAAGTACCTTTTCCAAAAAAAGTACCTTTTTCTAAAAAAATTTTCCTTTTCCCAAAAAACATACATTTTTTCAAAAAAATACCTTTTTCAAAAAAAGTACCTTTTCTAAAAAAAAGTACCTTTCCCAAAAAAAAGTACCTTTTTCTAAAAAAATTTTCCTTTTCCAAAAGAAGTACCTTTTCCAAAAAAGTACCTTTTTCCAAAAAACATACATTTTTCCAAAAAAAAACACCTTTTTAAAAAAAAATACCTTTTCCAAAAAAAGTACAAATAAAGTACTTTGTAAAAACAAAGTATCTTTTTCCAAAAAATTTCGTTTTTCCAAAAAGTACCATTTAAAATAGTATATAATCCACTAAAACAAGGTTTCTTGATATTCGGCATAGACGTGCGCTAAGACGGGATTTTTGGAAATTCCAACCGGAACGGGCAAAAGGGGGAAAGTCTCCCCATAAACAATCTCACAAATTGGAAAAGTGCCTGCCCAAACCACTGGAGGTAAGAAGTTGAAATTTGGTATAAAGGTTCCTCCACTGTAGTAGACATCGACTAAGTTTGTATTTTTGGAATTCCCTACAGGATATCCCAAAAGGAAACTCGGTATGTGAGTTCCTCCTTCTGTGTAGGCGTCCGCTTAGACGGAATTTTTGAAATTCCTATCGGGAGGGGAAATAAGGTAAAAGTCTCCTCCTGACGGCTTGCCCAATCCCTTTTGGCCAACCTAAAATTTTAAATATGTATTCCTTGGAATAGGACTAACTCACCGGCAACGTAATTTTTCTATTTTGGAACAGGAACATAGTAAAAATGGTGGTTGAAAGGGAAAAATGTCCCCACTAACGGCCTGCCCAAACCGCTTAGGCAATGCAGTTGAAATTTGGTATGAATGTTCCTCATCCATCGCAGATAGCCGCGAAGATGGAATTTTTGTAAATTCCTAAAGGGAGGGGCAAAAAGAAGAAAAGCCTCACCTTGGGGGCCGGTAAAAACCCCTTCGGCTAGAAACCTGAAGCTTAAAATGTGGGTCCCTGGAGTGAGGGCTAACTTATTAGAAAGATACTTTTTTGAATTTTGGACAGGGTCGTTATAAAATGGGGGCTCAAAAAGGGAAAGTTGCCCCTTAACGACCTGTCCAAACTGCTGGAACTAGGAAGCCGAAATTCGGTACTTAAGTTCCTCTCAGCCTGCTCAAACTGCTGGAACTAGGAAGCTGGAATTCCCTGTCGATGGATTTTCGGAAATTCCTACCGAGAGGGGCACAAATAGTAAAAGTTGGCTAGAAACCTGAAATTTAAAACATATGTTACTTGGAGTATGTGCTCACTTACCGAGAAGGTGCTTTTTGGACAGGGACATTGCAAAAATGGGGATTAATGAAGCGAAAAGTGCCGCTTAAAGGCCTGCCCAAATCGCTGGAGGTAGGAAGTTGAAATTTGGTATTAAAGTTCCTCCCAGAGAAACAAGCCGACCAAAATAATCGGCGGCGGCGGCGCAAGCAAAAAATCGGCGGCGGCGGCGGCGATTGAGGTTGAGCCGGATAAAAATCGGCGGCGGCGGCGCAACCAAATAATCGGCGGCGGCGGCGGCTTGATCGGCTGAAAACAACATTTTGTAATGTGATTTGAAAACGTTTAAGTTTTTTTACGAAAGATAGATATTTTACTATCACTCTATATGCCTTTACGTTTTTTGCCATTACTCTTACCTGACCATCTCTCAAAGATTTGTACGAATAATCTTCAAGGTTTACTATTTTTGAAAAGTTATTCATCATCGCTCTTATATCTGAAACATTTGGAATAATTATTGGAGGCGGTTTTTCTTCAGATAGTTCTTTGTTAGCATTATCGTTAATATAATTATCATCATCATTATTGTCTACATCAAGTGCAGCAAACATGTTGTTGCTAGTAGGTACTTGGTATATCATCATTAGGGCAAGGAATTTCATGTACTTAAAAATTAAAAATATTCGCTTAAAATATGCGGTTAAAAAAGAAAAATATGCACTAACAATATAAGAAATATGCACTAAAAACTATAATTTTTGCAAAAATACTGCACTTTAAAACTTAAAAATATATTTAAGTTAGTTATTTTGCAAACAGACACAGAACTCGAAGATTTCCCATAGGTCAATAAAGTTTTAAAAATGTTTATTTTGATTGAATCAAAATATGAAAACGTATCAATTTTTTATATTTTTTTACAAAATAAAAAATGCTACTAAAAATGAAAAATATGCACAAATATGCATTAAAAAGCACAAAATATGCATTAAAAAGCCACCAAATAAGCATTTAAAGTCGAAATATGCAAAAACATGCATTTATGTCAAAATATGCAACTACAAATCGATGACAGTTTGTTCTAAATTTGATGAGTCGGATAAATGTTTAGTCCATATTAGTTTTGGACTATCGAGAAATAACATGCATTTGCATGGAATTCCTTGCCCTAATCATCATTGTTGGTAGTTTTTGTTATTTTGATTGCATGCTTAACTAATTCTGGTGATCGATTTTGTCGTCGTTTCGTTGTTTTGTTTTCAGCGACTGTCTACCAGACAATATCGCTTTCTTCAGTAGACTCGCTGCTACTATCCATTCTGCTGTAACAGCAGAGGATTAGTATAGCAGAATATTATTATTATATTAATCCCTTTGTAATAACTTGTTGTTGATTTCAATATACAATGCAGTGTTGCCAACAAATTTTCAAAATAAATGGCTAGATCAGACCCAAAAATCGCTAGAAAATCTCTAGATTATAAACATTGTAAATATTTAGCGATCGCTAGATTGTTGAAAAATGGTTCTTAAGCTGCCTACACACTAGGGAACATACTTAAATAAGAGAGCATTTTTTGTGAATGTGTGAGTGCGTTTGTGTGTGTGTGAGTGTTGAGAGCGTGCATTTCGTGTTTACAAAATTTTTTGATATTTTTTGTTCCCTCAACCATGTTCCCTAGTGTGTAGGCAGCTTTAAAGCAGTTTTTACTCAAAAATTTCTTTAATATGTTAATATGAAGTGTTATAAACTTTTAAATAATGAAAAATTTTACGATTAAGCTTCAAATAATGAGTCCTGATTTTCATTGAATTAATCTTAGTATTGAGAATACACAATAGAGGGCGTTGTACGATGAAAAAGTGCATACCGATATTTTATCGAAATGTGTATTTTTACAGTTTTTTTTTACTAAAATCGTTTAAGATGTTGTGTTTTATAATAAAGGAATATCAATGTGCCAGTTTTATAATATTTTTCAACATAAAACCGAGTTTTAAAAATTATATTACGGCTGATAAAAAAATCGCTAGATTTTTGGCTAATAGCTACAGGACAATTTTTCCCGCTAGGGGCGAAATAAAATCGCTAGATCTGACGAGAAAATCGCCGTTATGGCAACACTGATACAATGTATTAAAAAAAAAAGTTTTTTCTTAAAACAATAACAAATGCTATTGCTTTTAATCCTAAATAGAATTATAGAAAAGAGATCACAGTTAACGTCTGCACTTTATCACGGTCAGAAAATCACTCGCAAAAAATATATATAAAATCAATTTATATAAGATTTGTTGTTGGTTCACGTGTGATTTGTTTCATGTTCGCACAAATCCATGGCTAGTCAAGACTATATCTAACAAATGGTCCTAAATATTTAATATAACATACAAGTTTTATTTAATAAATTATAAACATACCCTTTTAGTACCAAGTCCTTTTCGTTGAAACATAACTTGCAAAATATTAATTTTGCCAGCACATTTTTGTGCCAATGTAAAGGGCTCCAAAGTAATCCCAACATTGGGAAAATGTAACCCCCTTGGAACTCAAAACAATTTTTGCCTCTTATAGAATTTTCAGACAATTAAAGCATACTGGGAATCAATTTTTTTTTTATTTATTCTTTTTAATTTTAAAAAATTGATTTAAGAAATTAAACTTGTTTGAAGACTTTTGAATGGAGGCTTTGTTAGAAAGTTTGGCCAGGATGCACATATCTTGTAGGGACCCATTTTAATTAGATGCCCAATCAACCATTTTTAAAAATGTATTTTAGAATTAAAAAAATATATATGGGTGATATCAAAAAATGTGATAAAAACCATGTAACCAGCTAATTTCTAATGCATGGATTACATTTGAGTTATATATTTCGATATATATCAGCGCATTGTCACCTGTTTTACAAAATTTATAACAATCTGACCAATTTTTGGTTAATACATAAAATTTGTAACCAATTTTATAGGCCAAATGTAAACTCCGTAACCAGTAACTCATAAGGTTTTTTAACTTTAATAGCTTATATTTTAATAACCAATGAAGCTAAACACTAACTGTAAGAATTTATATGAAGAGGAGAAGTAACGCTTTTAACAAAAATTAATACATTTTACAAACGTTTTCGTATATCTACATATGCTAACACGACTTCAACTCTGTAACGATTTTTCGTCATAATTTTTGATAAAAATGCATACACCAAATACATATACATATTGAGTTTTAAATGCAAAGTTAAGCAGCTATGTTTTTTTATTAATTGATTTTTTACACATCTGCAAAGAGTTGCATTCTGAAGTATTATATTAACCCATTAAGAACTTTTTTTTTTAATTTTTTCGCAGTATAAATTTACATAAGCTTTTATACCTTAAAAATATTATATTTATAAAAATTTAATACTTAGAAGATTTTAACTTTTTTCTTTTCATATAAAAAATTGTTGTTGTTGTTGTTGTTGTTGTAACGGCTTTAAAATGAGAATTTGTAGTTAATAATTCTCATTTAAAGCCGGAGTGGCAATCCTTGCTCGGATAAATTCGAAGATTCGAATACATCCGAATCGTTCCGGCACATAGTCCGATTGCCGTGGGAACCGGGTTATACCGCCCATACTCGGTCGTCAGAGCCTCGTCAGCGTTAACAGGGGACACCATGTCCAAGGTGGACTGTGGGTGAGGTTGGCATTTGGAAATAATTTCCCTTGACCCCCATAAAAAAAAAAAAAAAAAAAAAAAATTGTTTTTAGCTCTGGTTGTTCAAGTTTAATGAATTAGTAAATTCTTTTTAAAAAATATAGTTATTTTTAAATTTTTTATATTTGAAAATTAATACTTCCAGCCGAAATGAGCCGAAAAAAATCGGCGGCGGCGGCTGAAGCAAAAATGACCGGCGGCGGCGGCTTAAACGGTTCACGGCGGCTGGCTTGTTTCTCTGGTTCCTCCTCTATTGTAGACATCCGCTAAGATGAGATTTTTGGAAATTTCTACAGGTAGGGTCAAAAACAGGAAAAGTCTCCCCCTTAACGGCCAGGTCAAACTGCTGGAACAAGGGATCTTAAATTCGGTATTTGGGTTCCTTCTCCAACGTTGACGTCCCCTAAGATGATATTTTTGGAAATTCATACCGGGAGGGGTAAAAAGGGAAAAAACTTCCCCCTTGACGGCCTGGCCAAACTGCTGGATATAGAGACCTAAAATTATGTATGTAGTAGGTTCCTCCTCCAACGCAGACGTCCTCTAAGACGGAATTTTTGGAAATTCCTACCGGGAGGGGTAAAAACGGAATAATTCTCCCCCTTGATGGCCTAACCGAACCCTTCGGCTAGAAACCTGTAATATATAATATGTTTTCCTTGGAGTTTGGGCTAACTTATCGACAAGGCATTTCTAGGGCTTTGGACAGGAACGTGGTAAAAATGGTGGTTCAAAAGGGGAAAATTGCCCCCCCCCCCCCCCTTAACGTCTGCGTCTTTAGCTAGAAACCTAAAACTTAAAGAACAAGTGTATATGAAACACTAAAATTAAGAAACTAAATAGGAAACGAGTGGGATTGAAACACTACACAAGTGGAATGAAATGGATATAAACGTTGAACGAGTGGAATTGAAATTATAGACAATGCAAATGGATTGGAAGAGGGAATTACCTGTTCAAACACTATCAACGGAATATGAAACTTATGTAGCATTGAAACATACTCTCCAAAAAGTTAAAAGTTAAAGCGAAAGAGAAAAAACCTTAGAAAAGGAATGGAACTTATTTATATATTCCGATATTTAAACTTCATGTAACGAAGCACCGGTGGAAGAAACCGACGCAGTAAATTTTCCAACTGAATTTGTGAATTTACTTGAATTGCCAGGTCTACCTTTACATAAACTGGAATTAAAAAAAAAACTTAACTTTAAGACACGCTAACAACGTAGCGGGCTTTGCCCACTATTTTTAATATTATAAAATGCTTTTCAACCCTGCTTTACGTTATTTATTTTCATTCAAAATACAAATGAACAAAACTACTTACGGGTCTATCTACCTAAGTTCGCACTTTACCAAATTATCTTGACATACACACGTATATTGCAAATTATAATGGATTCATTACTAACAATCCACTCTCATGAGCAAAAGTAATCAAATATTTATTTATTTAAACCCATTATTGTGCAGAATTATTTATTTGTGGTGGCTGGGTGAAGGCTTTAAATAAAAAAACTTTAAATAAAAAAACGAATTTAATAAAAATTGTGGGGGGCGCAGCCCCCCGGGGGGGAGGGTTGAACCATAAATGGTTGAACCATAAATGTTCATATATGGACATTTTTCACCGGGTGGTGTTATTTAAGTAATATATTACTATATATGGTGCCATTTAAACAATATATTATCATATATGGTGCCATTTCAACAATATATGCTCATATATGGTACCTTATGAACAACATTTTTAATACAGTTCCAGATATGATAATATATGCTACCATATATAGTACCTATGCTCCTTGCAGGAGTAAAAGGAACAAATATATATATATATATATATAGTACCATATACTTTGATATATCGTATCATTTAAACAACCCGAGTAAAAATATATGTGATTAAGTTATATCTGTATAAATATACAGTTTCATCCGAAGAATGCCCCGATATATTTTTATCAATTGTTTATCAATTTTTATCTAATGTTTCAGTTTAGATCTGACCTGATTAAATTATGTGTTTAATAAATTATGTGTTTTTGACCTGATACAATTTTATCGGTTTGATCGTAATTGGTTCAATTTTATATAAATAAAATATAATTGCCCGAGTAAAAACAGTTACATATAGTCGTATAAAATGCGATTAAGTTATATCTGTATAAATATACTCTTTCATCCGAAAAATGGCCCGATGTAATTGCATCAGTTGTTTATTAGTTTTTATCTAATTGTATTAGTTTAGATCTCAACAAATAAAATTATACATTATTCAAATGAAATTATATCCAATTTTTGACCTGATACAATTTTATCGGTTTATATCTAATGGTATCTGTTTAGATCGTAGTTGGTACAATTTTATATAAATAAAATATATTTGTATCCGACATTTGCCTTATATAATTGTATCAAAGTATTAAAGCAGATATAATTGCATCAGGTCAAAATTCAGATATAACTATATAAGTCTGTATAGTAATGTATCTATTTGGATCTAAACTAATACCATGCGACATAAACCCATAAAATTGTATCAGGTCAAAAATCAGATAAAATTTCATCTGCTTAATATATAATCTAATCAGTTAAGATCTAAACTGATACAATTAGATAAAATGTGATAACCAACTGACACAATTATATCGGGCCATTTTTCGGAAGAAATAGGATATGGATCACATTATGTTATATACTAGCGGGCGCAGCCCGCTACGTTGTTAGCGTGCCTTAAAGGTTAAAGGGGGGGGGGCTGCGCCCTCCCCCACAATTTTTATTAAATTCGTTTTTTATTTAAAGTTTTTTTATTTAAAGCCTTCACCCAGCCACCACAAATAAATAATTCTGCACAACAATGGGTTTAAAATAAATAAATAAATATTTGATCAGTTTTTCTCATGAAAGTGGATTGTTAGTAATGAATCCATAATAAATTGCAATATACGTGTGTATGTTAAGATAATTTGGTAAAGTGCGAACTTAGGTAGATAGACCCGTAAGTAGTTTTGTTCATTTGTGTTTTGAATGAAAATAAATAACGTAAAGCAGGGTTGGAAAGCATTTTATAATATTAAAAATAGCGGGCAAAGCCCGCTACGTTGTTAGCGTGTCTTAAAGTTTTTTTTTAATTCCAGTTTATGTAAAGGTAGACCTGGCAATTCAAGTAAATTCACAAATTCAGTTGGAAAATTTACTGCGTCGGTTTCTTCCACCGGTGCTTCGTTATACGAAGTTTAAATATCGGAATATATAAGTTCCATTCCTTTTCTAAGGTTTTGTCTCTTTTAGAAAATTTGTTTAACTTTTTGGAGAGTAAGTTTCAATGCTACATAAGTTTCATATTCCGTGGATAGTGTTTGAACAGGTAATTCCCTCTTCTAATCCATTTGCATTCTCTATAATTTCAATTCTACTCGTTCAACGTTTATATCCATTTCATTCCACTTGTGTAGTGTTTCATTCCACTCGTTTCCTATTTAGTTTCTTAATTTTAGTGTTTCATATACACTTGTATTTTAAGTTTTAGGTTTCTAGCTAAAGACGCAGACATTAAGGGGGGGGGGCAATTTTCCCCTTTTGAACCACCATTTTGACCACGTTCCTGTCCAAAGTCCTAGAAATGCCTTGTCGATAAGTTAGCCCATACTCCAAGGAAAACATATTATATATTACAGGTTTCTAGCCGAAGGGTTCGGTTAGGCCATCAAGGGGGAGAATTATTCCGTTTTTACCCTTCCCGGTAGGAATTTCCAAAAATTCCGTCTTAGAGGACGTCTGCGTTGGAGGAGGAACCTACTACATACATAATTTTAGGTCTCTATATCCAGCAGTTTGGCCAGGCCGTCAAGGGGGAAGTTTTTTCCCTTTTTACCCCTCCCGGTATGAATTTCCAAAAATACCATCTTAGGGGACGTCAACGTTGGAGAAGGAACCCAAATACCGAATTTAAGCTCCCTTGTTCCAGCAGTTTGGCCAGGCCGTTAAGGGGGAGACTTTTCCTGTTTTTGACCCTACCTGTAGAAATTTCCAAAAATCTCATCTTAGCGGATGTCTACAATAGAGGAGGAACTTTAATACCAAATTTCAACTTCCTACCTCCAGCGGTTTGGGCAGGCCTTTAAGCGGCACTTTTCGCTTCATTAATCCCCATTTTTGCAATGTCCCTGTCCAAAAAGCACCTTCCCGGTCCAAAAAGCCCATACGCCCCATTTTATAACGACCCTGTCCAAAATTCAAAAAAGTATCTTTCTAATAAGTTAGCCCTTACTCCAGGGGCCCACATTTTAATCTTCAGGTTTCTAGCCGAAGGGGTTTATACCGGTCCCCAAGGTGAGGCTTTTCTTCTTTTTGCCCCTCCCTTTAGGAATTTACAAAAATTCCATCTTCGCGGCTATCTGCGATGGATGAGGAACATTCATACCAAATTTCAACTGCATTGCCTAAGCGTTTTGGGCAGGCCGTTAGTGGGGACATTTTTCCCTTTCAACCACCATTTTTACTATGTTGCTGTTCCAAAATAGATAAATTACGTTGCCGGTGAGTTAGTCCTACTCGAAGGAATACATATTTAAAATTTTAGGTTGGCCAAAAGGGATTGGGCACGCCATCAGGAGGAGACTTTTACCTTATTTCCCCTCCCGATAGGAATTTCAAAAATTCCGTCTAAGCGGACGCCTACACAGAAGGAGGAACTCACATACCGAGTTTCCTTTTGGGATATCCTGTAGGGAATTCCAAAAATACAAACTTAGTCGATGTCTACTACAGTGGAGGAACCTTTATACCAAATTTCAACTTCTTACCTCCAGTGGTTTGGGCAGGCACTTTTCCAATTTGTGAGACTGTTTATGTGGAGACTTTTCCCCTTTTTGCCCGTTCCGGTAGGAATTTCCAAAAATCCCGTCTTAGCGCACGTCTATGCCGAATATCAAGAAACCTTGTTTTAGTGGAGATATCCGTGGGGGAAGGAAAAAAAGTAGTTTTTTTGAAATTATATATTATTTTAAATGGTACTTTTTGGAAAAACGAAATTTTTTGGATACTTTATTTTTACAAAGTACTTTATTTGTACTTTTTTTGGAAAAGGTATTTTTTTTTTAATAAGGTGTTTTTTTTGTAAAAATGTATGTTTTTTGGAAAAAGATACTTTTTTTTGGAAAAGGTACTTCTTTTGGAAAAGGAACAATTTTTTAGAAAAAGTTACTTTTTTTGGGAAAAGGTACTTTTTTTTGGAAAAGGTACTTTTCTTGAAAAAGGTATTTTTTTGAAAAAATATATGTTTTTTGGGAAAAGGAAAATTTTTTTAGAAAAAGGTACTTTTTTTGGGAAAAAGTACTTTTTCTTGGAAAAGGTACTATTTTTTGAAAAAGGTATTTTTTTTGGAAAAATGTATGTTTTTTGGGAAAAGGTACTTTTTTTGGAAAAGGTACTTTTTTTTTTGGAAAAGGTTCATTTTTTTAGAAAAATGTACATTTTTTGGAAAAAGGTACTTTTTTTAAAAAAGGTACTTTTTTTGGAAAAATGTACTTTTTTTGGAAAAAGGTACTTTTTGGAAAAAGGAATTTTTTTTGGAAAAAGGTACTTTTTTTGGAAAAAGGTACTTTTTTTCGGAAAAAGGTACTTTTTTCGGAAAAAGGTACTTTTTTGGAAAAAGGTACTTTTTTTGGAAAAGGTATTTTTTTAAATAAGGTGTTTTTTTTGGAAAAATGTATGTTTTTTGGAAAAAGGTACTTATTTTGGAAAGGTACTTTTTTTTTGGGAAAAGGTACTTTTTTTTTGGAAAAGGTACTTTTTTTGAAAAAGGTATTTTTTTGAAAAAATGTATGTTTTTTGGGAAAAGGAACATTTTTTAGAAAAAGGTACTTTTTTTGGGAAAAGGTACTTTTTTTGAAAAAGGTACTTTTTTTTGAAAAAGGTACTTTTTTTGGAAAAAGGTACTTTTTTTTGAAAAAGCTACTTTTTTTGGAAAAGGTACTTTTTTGGAAAAGGTACTGTTTTTTTGGAACAGCTACATTTTTTTAGAAAAGGTACATTTTTTGAAAAAAGGTACTTTTTTTGGAAAAATGTACTTTTTTTTGGAAAAAGTACTTTTTTTGAAAAAAGGTACTTTTTTTGGAAAAAGGTACTTTTTTTGGAAAAAGGTACTTTTTTTGGAAAAAGGTACTTTTTTTTGGAAAAAGGTACTTTTTTTGGAAAAAGGTACTTTTTTTTGGAAAAAGGTACTTTTATTGGAAAAAGGTACTTTTTTGGAAAAAGGTACTTTTTTTGGAAAAAGGTACTTTTTTTGGAAAAAGGTACTTTTTTTGGAAAAAGGTACTTTTTTTGGAAAAAGGTACTTTTTTTTGGAAAAGGGTACTTTTCTTGGAAAAAGGAATTTTTTTTGGAAAAAGGTACTTTTTTTTGAAAAAGGTACTTTTTTTGGAAAAAGGTACTTTTTTTGGAAAAAGGTACCCTTTTTGGAAAAAGGAATTTTTTTTGGAAAAAGGTACTTTTTTTTGAAAAAGGTACTTTTTTTGGAAAAAGGTACTTTTTTTGGAAAAAGGTACTTTTCTTGGAAAAAGGTACTTTTTTTTGGAAAAAGGTACTTTTTTTGGAAAAAGGTACTTTTTTGGAAAAAGGAATTTTTTTTGGAAAAAGGTACTTTTTTTGGAAAAAGGTACTTTTTTTGGAAAAAGGTACTTTTTTTGGAAAAAGGTACTTTTTTTTGAAAAAGGTACTTTTTTTTGAAAATGGTACTTTTTTTGGAAAACGGTACTTTTTTTGGAAAAAGGTACTTTTTTTTGAAAAAGGTACTTTTTTTGGAAAAAGGTACTTTTTTTGGAAAAAGGTACTTTTTTGGAAAAAGGTACTTTTTTTGGAAAAAGGTACTTTTTTCGGAAAAAGGTACTTTTTTGGAAAAAGGTACTTTTTTTGGAAAAAGGTACTTTTTTGGGAAAAAGGTACTTTTTTTGCGAAAAGGTACTTTTTTTGGGAAAAGGTACTTTTTTGGAAAAAGGTACTTTTTTTGTCCCCTTTTTGCCCCTCCCGATAAGGATTTCCAAAAATGCCGTCTCAACGGACGTCTACACCGGTCGAGGAACCTACATACCAAATTTCAACTTCATAGCTCCAGCAGTTTGAGCAGGCCGTCAAGGGGGAGACTTTTTCCCCTTTTTGCCCGTCCCTGTAAAAATTTCCAAAACTCCCGTCTTGGTGGATGTCTACGACAAATTTCAACTTCCTACCTCCAGCGGTTTGGGCAGGCCGTCAAGGGGGGCCTTTTTCCCCTTTTTAACCCCCATTTTTACAACGTCCCTGTCCAAAATTCCAGAAAGTACTTTCCAGAAAAGTTAGCCCATGCTCCAAGGAACACATATCTTAAATTTCAGCTTTCTAGCCAAAGGGGTTTTGGCAGGCCGCCAAGGGGGAGACTTTTCCCCTTTTTGCCCGTTCCGGTAGGAATTTCCAAAAATCCCGTCTTAGCGGACGTCTACGCCGAAAGAGGAACCTACATACCAAATTTCAACTTCCTAGCTTCAGCGGTTTGGGCTGGGCGATGTTGAGTCAGTCAGTCAGTCACGTTATTCTTTTATATATAGAGATTACCATATAAAGCTCCATATTAATTTTTTTTAATAGGGTGTACCCGACATTTACCTTATACAATTGTATCAAAGTTTTAAACTGATATCAGGTCAAAATTGGGATATAACTAGGGTTTGGGGTTCGGGAATTCCCGGGCGGGAATTCCCGGGAAATCCCGGGAAAAGTTTGCCGGGAATTCCCGGGAAAATAATATATTTTTCCCGGGAAAACGGGAAATTTTAAAAATATTAAATTTTTTAAATTGTTTTTGTTTCGAATAGGATTTTTTAATTTTAGTCATAAAAAACATTTTAAATAAGAAAACAAAAATGTCATTGTTAAAATCTTTTAAAAGGGAATACATTTATTTGACACACAAATAAAATCTTTGCCAAGTAATAAGGAGCATTTCAACTAATAAAGATTTTTCGCATAACTTATTCAAAATTTAAGTAGTAAAACCTAAAAACTTGGTAAAATGTTTAAAAGAAATATGAAAAAAAGCTTTATTTCTTACAAATAATCGCTCTTACTATCTAAATTTTTTTAATGTATAATTTAGGTAAAGTCGACTTTAGTTAAAATATTGGGTGGCAGTATACCTTGATTTGGTTTTTTTTGGAGCATTCTGATGTTTGAAAATAAAAATATTTTTGTAAGGTTTTCATAAACAAAATGAACAAAACCGTATGATTAAGATAAAAGTCGACTTTAAATTTAAAATACTCCTTTGTATTAAGGGTCAATAATTTTATAAGTAACGTTTTCATTAATAAATGTGAAAAGAAAAGACTAATGGTTAACGGTGGTATCTAAATTTGGTTATCCGACATCTAAATTTGGTTCACAAAAAAAAAATTTATGGTAATGCAACTTCTCTTGAAGAAAACAACAAGAATAACGTTTCAGCTAAAATTAGCAAAGTACCCGAAGAAAAAAGTGTAAGCTGAATAGGCATTAAAGGTTTTATGGTAGGGCAAACATTTCCTGAAATGGTATCCAAATTAGCTGCAGTCAATCCGCACCATAACTAGATCTTCGTTTATTCGAAAAAGTTTCTATAATAAAAACCTGGCATTGCAAAAAAAAATGAAACCGTTGTAAAGAACATTATATTAAATTACTACAATCATGATAAAAGAAATATCGAGCAATATTTCTAACAATAGATTTACTATAATCTTAGATGAATGGACAAGAATATCACAAAAGAGATATTTGAACATATGTATAAACGAAAATAATTCATTTTATAACCTGGGGTTGGTTTATATATCAAGAAGATGTAATGCTGATGAAATAAGAAGAATTGTAGAAATAAGACTAGAAGAGTTTTATTTGTCTTTGGAAAATAACATTGTGGCCACCATATCTAATGGACCAAGTGTGATGAAACGGTTTGTTTCCGACAGTCCAGTAGTAGGTGCCTGCTGGAATCATGCAATTCATTTGGCAGTGCTGCGAGTAATTTATGTGAAATAAAATGTTCAACATTCTGATATTTTTTACTTTGAATTCTCACTACACAGACTGCATTTGTACTGAAATATTTTTTAACAAAAATTACTTATATAGGTGGTTTTCATTAATAATTTTGTTTAAAAATATTTATTGGGATTCCCGGGAATCCCGGGAATCAAATTTTTTCATTCCCGTTTCCCGGGAAATAAAAAAGTCCGGGAAATCCCAAACCCTAGATATAACTATATAATTTTGTATACAAATATATCTATTTGGACCTAAACTGATACCATGTGATATAAACCAATAAAATTGTATCAGGTCAAAAATCAGATACAATTTCATCTGATTAACACATAATTTAATCAGGTCAGATCTAAACTGATGCAATTAGATAAAAACTGATAAACAACTGATACAATTTTATCGGGCCATTTTTCGGATCAAATGGTACATGGATGACTCTAAGTTATATATTACCATATAAAGCTCCATATTGTTTTTTTTAATAGGGAACATACCATATATGGTGCCATTTAAACAATATATGGTCATATATGGTAACTCATCAGCAACTACAATATTAACTGTATTTCAGAAGCTATTAATTGTATTTCAGGAATTTTAAATGTATTTCAGAAATTATGGAATGTATTTCAGAAATTTATTAATTGTATTTCAGAAAAATCTATTTCAGAACTTGTTGATTGTTTATCATAGTTAATAGAGAAAAATTTCTAAATTACATTTCATAATTTCTGAAATACAATTGATAGTTTCTGGAATACAGTTTGATAATTTCTGAAATACAATTGATAAAACTGAAATTCAATTGACTAGTTCTGAAATACAATTCATAAATCTGAAAAATAATTGATAAGTTCTGAAATACAATTGATAAAACTGAAATTCAATTGATTATTTCTGAAATACAATTGATAAATCTTAAAAACAATTGATACAATTGGAAATGGTGTAGAGCGTTAAAAAGATGTAAATTTTTTTTTTTAATTCAATTTAATATATGCGCCTAAGATATGCGATTAAAAAGGAAAAATATGCATTAAAAATATAAGAAATATGCACTAAAAACTATTATTTTTGCAAAAATAAAGCACTTCAAAACCTAAAAATATATTTAAGTCACCGAACTCGGAGATTGGATTGGATTGCAAGGAATTTCATGCACATAAAAATGAAAATATGCGCCTAAAATATGCTGTTAAAAAAGACAAATATGCATTAAACATATAAGAAATATGCACTGAAAACTATTATTTTTGCAAAAATAATGCACTTCAAAACCTAAAAATATATTTAAGTTACCCAGCAAACAAAGATGATCATTAATGACTCAGAAATGAGCTTTAAAAACATAAACATTTTTCCACTTTTTCCTATGAAAATGGTCCGTCCAAAAGAGCCCCCTGTGCAAAGAAACAAGCTAGCCGCCGTGAGCCGTTTAAGCCGCCGCCGCCGGTCAGTTTTGCCTCAGCCGCCGCCGCCGATTTTTTTCGGCTCATTTCGGCTGGGAGTATCAATTTTACAAAATAAAAAATTTAAAAACTAATGCCAATTTTAAAACAAATTTTCTACTTCATCATTTCCTGAACCATCAAGAGTAAAAAAGAAATAAAAGAACCAGTTTTGTAGTCAGAGATAAGAAAGATTTTTGTCAAAAATATTTCTTAAAATGGAAATTTTGTTTCAAAATTTCTGACTTAAGTAAAATTTTAGAATTTTTATAGTCGTTCTGACTATAAAACTGCTGACCCTAAATTTTTATAGATACAATTTTTTTAAGCCTATCCTGTTAAAGGCTTATAAAAAGAGCTAATTTTGAAATTAGGTGTTCACATTCGTGAAATTCATCCTAAAATCTATCAGAATTGATATGTCACATGCCCGATGCATTTGTAGTGTTGTTCTGTGTAATATATAGGGCGCTTATTATTTTCTTCGTTTTATTTCGTGTAAAAAAAGCTTTGTGAAAGTAAAATGAATATATATATTTTTTGCAACAATGAATATGTAAATATTTTAAAATTTATAAATAAATGCTAAAATTTGTTCGAAACAGCCAATTTTTGACATTTTGAATTCTGTGTGATTTTACAAAACCACTCTATTTAAAAATTTCGAAACTCAGAACAGGGTTGATAATGTTAAAGCTCTGTTTTTGAGCGACTTCAAGCACTTAAAAATTTGAACATCAGCAATTTTTTCAAATTTTTAGCTTTTCAAATATGTATAGAATTATTTATTTGTAACTGAAATATGTTGACATTTTTTAGAAATATTGAAATTAAAAAACATTTTTTTTTAATTTGTATACTTTGACGGCTTTTTTGACAGTATTAAAAAAAAAAACATTTCTTTACTATTGTAATTGATTCTGAAAATGGGTTTAGTGCTTAGTAAAATGAGATTCTTTTGTTTAAATTAACTGAGAAAGTTATCGTACTTTTTCTATACAATTAATTTCAGCTGTTATAAGCTGTTCAGCTGTTCTTGTTTCCACACTCATTAAGGTTAACATCAATTTTCTTATAAATGCAGATATTCCATGTTTATAAAAAAAATTATAACTTTAGCAATTTTAAAGCCATTAAAATAAAAAAACTTCATTTTACTCTGAATTAAACCCAGTTTAAGAATGAATTATATAAAAATTAATTTTTTTATACAAAATGTTGCAATTAAAAGCCGTCGAAATAAAAAAAATTAGGAAAATCAGTTTTATTTGAAAATATTTTCACACAATTTTGTTGAACATATAAACATATGTACACCTACAAAAATTTTTGTTGTCCCAACCGAATTTGGTTCCAACTGAAATAGGGTTGTTGCAACCCAAATAGGGTTGTGATAACCGAAATAGGGTTGAAACAACCGAATTTTCGTTGCAGCAACCGAACGATTCGGTTAGAACCAAATTCGGTTGGTACTACAAATTTTTTTTTGTAGGTATATATATTTGGAAATCCCATTTAGGGATCCTAGGTCTGTTCAAAAACTAAAAATTGTAAATTTTATCGATGAATTTAACTTTAAATTATTTTTATCTGATAATTCTTCCTTTTTGTACAATTTTTTACTGGTACGTTTTGGAAAAAAAACGTTCTATCCAGCCGATCAAGCCGCCGCCGCCGCCGATTATTTGCTTGTGCCGCCGCCGCCGATTATTTTGGTCGGCTTGTTTCTCTGCCCCTGTGTACTCAGAAATGACTCAGAAAAAAGAACGTATAAAATCGAAATTTTCTTCATAAATTTAAATAATTTTGGAATCTTCTTAGAGTCCGAAAAATGAACTCTCGTTTTGAGACAGCTTTTTAGATTGTAGAGACAACTTTTTGGATTGTTTTCTGAGGGTTCATATTTTCTACCAAAAAAAGATTATTTTCAAAAAAACAATAATCATTTCTATGAGCCATTTAAAAATCTTATTTATGAGCGCTCCGAAATTGCTGGCTGGGTTAGTTATTTTGCAAACAGACACTGAACTCGAAGATTTCCTATAGGTCAATAAGCTTTTTAAGAATGTCTATTTTGATTGGATCAAAATATGAAATCATATAAATTTTTTATATTTTTTTACAAAATAAAAAATAATCATTTACCCTCAACTTTAAAATTTCGACACTAAAAATGACAATGTTAAGCTAAAAACAACAGGCACTTTTTCAAAAGTTATTGTGTTAAATGTACCTACTAATAAGGGTATTTATAACTAAAAATGATTTTGTTTGTTTTTTCGAAAATTTATATTTAGCTGGACAAATTTTATTTTAGCTGGACACTGGACAAGCATTAAAAAAGCTGGACAATCCAGGCGAGTCCAGCCCGTCTGGCAACCCTAGCTGGAGCCCCAATATATTTCAAGCCATGACTCATATTGCGGAATTGCCTCAGTGCCGTGCAATTGGCCCCTGATAATTATCCAAAGATTTTGGTTAGTACTAATTTTTAGAGATCCGCCGACGATTTGGGAAACAGGACATATGCCAATAGAAACTCATTGAGACCTAGCAAATTTTGAGACATGTCCGATATTTAGTGACTGGCGGATTTAAACATTTATAGCTCAGTCATTCTTAACCGATTTTGAATTTCTAAATCGTATTTAAAAGAATCTTGCCCGTTTTTTTTTTACTAACCAATATCTCTGGTTAACTATCAGGGGCCAATTGTACGGAACCAAGGCAATACCCCAATATGAGGCACGACTTGCAATATTTTAGGGCTTAAGTAGATTCTATAGGTGTACGTCCCCATTTCGTCAGGAGAGTTGGGAAAATTTGAAAGTTACTGACAAAATCCGAAATTTTTGGATTATATTCAGGGGCCAATTCTAGGGCATCAAGGCAATTCCACAATATCGGACATGTCTCAAAATTGGCTAGGTCTCAATGAGTTTCTATTGGTTTCTTTTGATAACTATCAGGGGCCAATTGTACGGCACCAAGGCAATTCCCCAATATGAGGCATGACTTGAAATATTCTAGGGCTCCAGCAGATCTACTGGTGTACTTCCCGTCAACAAAATCATCAGGAGAGCTGAGAAAATTCAATGGGTACTGCCAAAATCCGAAATTTTTGGATTATATTCAGGGGCCAAATGTAGGGATCAAGGCAATTCCCCAATATCGGAGATGTCTCAAAATTTGCTAGGTCTCAATGAGTATCTATTGGCATATGTCCCGTCCCACAAATCGTTGGGGGATCTCTAAAAATTAGCACTAACCAAAATCTTTGGATAATTATCAGGGGCCAATTGTACGGCACTGAGGCAATTCCCCAATATGAGTCATGGTTTGAAATATATTGGGGCTCCTGCAGATCTACTGGTGTACGTCCCGTTACCAAAATCATCATGAGAGCCGAGAAAATTGAACAGTTACTGCCAAAATCCGAAATTTTTGAATTTTGTTCAGGGGCCAATTGTAGGGCATCAAAGTAATTCCCCAATATCGGACATGTCTCAAAATTTGCTAGGTCTCAATGAGTTTCTATTGGCATATGTCCCGTTTCCCAAATCGTCGGGGAATCTTTAAAAATTAGCACTAACCAAAATCTTTGGATAACTATCAGGGGCCAATTGTACGGCACTGAGGCAATTCCCCAATATGACTTGAAATATTTAAGGGCTCCAGGAGATCTACTGGTGTAAGTCCCGTTACCAAAATCATCACGAGAACCGAGAAAATTGAACAGTTACTGCCAAAATCCGAAATTTTTGAATTATGTTCAGGGGCCAATTGTAGGGCATCAAAGCAATTCCCCAATATCGGACATGTCTCAAAATTTGCTAGGTCTCAATGAGTTTTTATTGGCATATGTCCCGTTTCCCAAATCGTCGGGGGATCTTTAAAAATTAGCACTAACCAAAATCTTTGGATAACTATCAGGGACCAATTGTACGGCACCAAGGCAATTCCCCAATATGAGGCATGACTTGAAATATTCTAGGGCTCAGGTAGATTCTATTGATGTACGTCCCATCACCCAAATCGTCAGGAGAGTTGGGAAAATTGAACAGTTACTGCCAAAATCCGAAATTTTTGCATTATATTCAGGGGCCAATTGTAGGGCATCAAGGCAATTTCCCAATATCGGACATGTCTTAAAATTTGCTAGGTCTCAATGAGTTTCTATTGGCATATCCCGTTTCCCAAATCGTCGGGGGATCTTTAAAAATTAGCACTAACCAAAATCTTTGGATAACTATCAGGGGCCAATTGTACGGCACTGAGGCAATTCCCCAATATGACTTGAAATATTTAAGGGCTCCAGCAAATCTACTGGTGTACGTCCCGTTACCAAAATCATCACGAGAACCGAGAAAATTGAACAGTTACTGCCTAAATCCGAAATTTTTGAATTTTGTTCAGGGGCCAATTGTAGGGCATCAAGGCAATTCCCCAATATCGGACATGTCTCAAAATTTGCTAGGTCTCAATGAGAATCTATTGGCATATGTCCCGTCCCACAAATCGTTGGGGGATCTCTAAAAATTAGCACTAACCAAAATCTTTGGATAACTATCAGGGGCCAACCATACGGCACTGAGGCAATTACCCAATATGAGGCATGACTTGAAATATTCTAGAGCTCCAGCAGATCTACTGGGGTACGTCCCGTTACCAAAATCATCACGAGAGCCGAGAAAATTGAACAGTTACTGCCAAAATCCGAAATTTTTGCATTATATTCAGGGGCCAATTGTAGGGCATCAAGGCAATTTCCCAATATTGGACATGTCTTAAAATTTGCTAGGTCTCAATGAGTTTCTATTGGCATATGTCCCGTTTCCCAAATCGTCGGGGGATCTTTAAAAATTAGCACTAACCAAATTCTTTGGATAACTATCAGGGGCCAATTGTACGGCACTGAAGAAATTCCCCAATATGACTTGAAATATTTAAGGGCTCCAGCAGATCTACTGGTGTACGTCCCGTTACCAAAATCATCACGAGAACCGAGAAAATTGAACAGTTACTGCCTAAATCCGAAATTTTTGAATTTTGTTCAGGGGCCAATTGTAGGGCATCAAGGCATTTCCCCAATATCGGACATGTCTCAAAATTTGCTAGGTCTCAATGAGTTTCTATTGGCATATGTCCCGTTTCCCAAATCGTCGGGGGATCTCTAAAAATTAGCACTAACCAAAATCTTTGGATATTTATCAGGGGCCAATTGTACGGCACCAAGGCAATTCCCCAATATGAGGCATGACTTGAAATATTCTAGGGCTCAGGTAGATTCTATTGATGTACGTCCCGTCACCCAAATCGTCAGGAGAGTTGGGAAAATTGAACAGTTACTGCCAAAATCCGAAATTTTTGCATTATGTTCAGGGGCCAATTGTAGGGCATCAAGACGATTCCCCAATATCGGACATGTCTAAAAATATGCCAGGTCTGAATGAGTTTCTATTGGCATATGTCCCGTTTCCCAAATCGTCGGGGGATATCTAAAAATTAGCACTAACCAAAATCTTTGGATAAATATCAGGGCCAATTGTACAGAACTGAGGCAACTCCCCAATATGAGGCATGACTTGAGATATATTTTAGGGCTCCAGCAGATCTACTGGTGTACGTCCCGTTACCAAAATCGTCACGAGAGCCGAGAAAATTGAACAGTTACTGCCAAAATCCGGAATTTTTGCATTATATTCAGGGGCCAATTGCAGGGCATCAAGGCGATTCCCCAATATCGGACATGTCTTAAAATTTTCCAGGTCTGAATGAGTTTCTATTGGCATATGTCCCGTTTCCTAAATCGTCGGGGGATCTCTAAAAATGAGCACTAACCAAAATCTTTGGATAACTATCAGGTGCCAATTGTACGGCACTGAGGCAATTCTCCAATATGAAGCATGACTTGAAATATTCTAGAGCTTAAGTAGATTCTATTGGTGTATGTCCCGTTACTCAAATCATCAGGAGAGCTGAGAAAATTGAACAGTTACTGACCAAAATCCAAATTATTGGACTACCTCAGGGGCTAACTGTAGGGTAACGATGGTATTCCCCAAAATGAGACATGTCTTAGAATTGTGGGAAGATTACATAGATTCGAATAGTACATGTCTCATCTGCAAAATCATCAGAAAACCCGATAAATTTATGTTGCAATTGTTACTTGTACACGCAGAAAAAAAAGGTGTAACATTATCACCATGCAGAATGAAGTAGTTGAATATGTGAGAGTGGTAAAAAATCTTGGATTTTTAATTAATTCTGAGCTTAATTGCAAGGATCATATTAATTATACAATTACTAAAATGTATTGTGCTCTACGGAAACTCTGGTATGCATCAGCGTTTGTTCCGAGTCACACTAAGCTCAAATTGGTGAAAACGTTACTTATACCAATTTTGACTTATGGAGCAATTGTTTTTAGAAACCTCGATGCCACATCTAATACTAAATTACAAATGGTTATTAATAATTGTGCTAGATTTGTATTCAACAAGAGAAAATATGATAGAATATCTCAATACTCCCTTCAAATCTTGGGATGTAATCTAACTTCATATCTAAACATTCGAAATTTAGTATTTTTACATAAAATTATATATACGAAGGAACCTGATTATTTGTACCGGAAAATTAATATGTCCAGATCAAGTCGAACAAGCAATATTATTACGCCTGCTTATAATTACTTATCATCCTCAAGATTGTTCTTTGTTAGTGCTGTGAAATTGTGGAACTCTTTACCTAATCAAATTAAATCCGAACCCCGTGTATTGTTTTTTAAAATGGCAATTATGAATTTGTTCAAAGATTAATCGTTTATGTTGTTCTGTTTTTTTTTTTTTTTAGGTTTGTTGTTATTATTACTGTCTATTTTTAAGATTTTATGTATCTTATTTAAGCATTTAATCACTGTGACTTAAAATGTTTGAGGTGCTTTAAGAGACTCTAAGTCTTATTTGTACCAATGATTGAAATAAATAAATTAAATTAAATTAAATTAAATTTATAAAAACTAGAGTAAAAGTTTACAAAGTTTCGTGGTAGATTTACAACTACATAAAATTAACGACAAATTTGTCAAGACGCTTAGGTAAATTTCGAAAAGATATACATATATGTATGTAATTAAATCGAAGCCTTTGTTTAATATAACAGCACGTAAAGGAAAATTAACTTTTTTCTTTTAGTAAAAAAAAACATGGTTTATTTTATAAATAAATTAAAGAAAAATTGCAAATTCTGTATTTGTATTTTATTTATTTTATTGCTTTCAACAGTCATATAAGTAGACGACTATCAAAATATTAACCCACTCAAAGGCGAAAGAATGCGCCGAAAATGCGCATTCTGCCTTGCTGGTCTTATCGAATTTTTTCAATAATTTTTATTCTTTGTAATTTACTTGTAAAAATTGTATCATCTTTCTTTGATTTGAAAAATAATTTAAACAGAAAGTGATATTAATTTATGATCTTGAGTCAAACTAAAATAACATTCATTTACTTAAATAACAGATCAACTAAAAACATTTCTCCCATTCATCTTAATAATATTATAATATAAAAACTTGAGAAAATCCAGCATGATTATTATTTTATATTAGAGATGTACATCCACCATATTGATTATAATATGTCAAAGGAAATTCTAAGCGCTTTTTGACATTTACCTGTCTTATTAGAAAAATGTTCTTATTGCTTATTTTATTTTCAAAATTTCATCAATGTAAATTTTACATAGTACGTTTTTAAATATATTTCACGAATGTAAATATAACAAAGCAAAGTAATAACAAAGTAATTTAGCAAAAATGCATATCAATTATTTTTGTATTAGTTCAACACTATTCAAATTTTACATAGCAGGCAGGCTTTTTAAAAGATACACCTGTTTTTTTTTTGCGTGTAGGTAACTTGTAATAAGAAAAATAGAGATATGTATATTTAATTTTTCATTGTTAAAAAATAAACTCTGCTTTTTGTTTTTTACAATAGTTTTTGTTAAATTCTAATATTTTTAATTTTTTTTAAAAATTAATTCATGTTCCACATTCGTTCCACACAAAAAAAAAATAAAAATCTTTGGATAAAAATCTTCGGATAACTTCGAAGACGTCAATATTTTCCATCCTAGAAAAAATTGCAAAAATTAGCGGATTTTAAAATGAAACCACGTTTATAGTGATTATTTGTTTATATTGCAATAACTTATATTTTTTAACAACAAAAAAACAAATTTAAAAAACCAACATTTCATATTGGCCAAACACTTTTCAATAATATGAAATTGAAAAACAAAAATCCAAAACATTTTGAATTTTTCAATTTAATTGATAAACTTTCAGTACAGGGTACAGACCAGAGAAACAAGCCGACCAAAATAATCGGCGGCGGCGGCGCAAGCAAATAATCGGCGGCGGCGGCGGCTTGATCGGCTGGATAGAACGTTTTTTTTCCAAAACGTACCAGTAAAAAATTGTACAAAAAGGTAGAATTATCAGATAAAAATAATTTAAAGTTAAATTCATCGATAAAATTTACAATTTTTAGTTTTTGAACAGACCTAGGATCCCTAAATGGGATTTCCAAATATATATACCTACAAAAAAAAATTTGTAGTACCAACCGAATTTGGTTCTAACCGAATCGTTCGGTTGCTGCAACGAAAATTCGGTTGTTTCAACCCTATTTCGGTTATCACAACCCTATTTGGGTTGCAACAACCCTATTTCAGTTGGAACCAAATTCGGTTGGGACAACAAAAATTTTTGTAGGTGTACATATGTTTATATGTTCAACAAAATTGTGTGAAAATATTTTCAAATAAAACTGATTTTCCTAATTTTTTTTATTTCGACGGCTTTTAATTGCAACATTTTGTATAAAAAAATTAATTTTTATATAATTCATTCTTAAACTGGGTTTAATTCAGAGTAAAATGAAGTTTTTTTATTTTAATGGCTTTAAAATTGCTAAAGTTATAATTTTTTTTATAAACATGGAATATCTGCATTTATAAGAAAATTGATGTTAACCTTAATGAGTGTGGAAACAAGAACAGCTGAACAGCTTATAACAGCTGAAATTAATTGTATAGAAAAAGTACGATAACTTTCTCAGTTAATTTAAACAAAAGAATCTCATTTTACTAAGCACTAAACCCATTTTCAGAATCAATTACAATAGTAAAGAAATGTTTTTTTTTTTAATACTGTCGAAAAAGCCGTCAAAGTATACAAATTAAAAAAAAATGTTTTTTAATTTCAATATTTCTAAAAAATGTCAACATATTTCAGTTACAAATAAATAATTCTATACATATTTGAAAAGCTAAAAATTTTAAAAAATTGCTGATGTTCAAATTTTTAAGTGCTTGAAGTCGCTCAAAAACAGAGCTTTAACATTATCAACCCTGTTCTGAGTTTCGAAATTTTTAAATAGAGTGGTTTTGTAAAATCACACAGAATTCAAAATGTCAAAAATTGGCTGTTTCGAACAAATTTTAGCATTTATTTATAAATTTTAAAATATTTACATATTCATTGTTGCAAAAAATATATATATTCATTTTACTTTCACAAAGCTTTTTTTACACGAAATAAAACGAAGAAAATAATAAGCGCCCTATATATTACACAGAACAACACTACAAATGCATCGGGCATGTGACATATCAATTCTGATAGATTTTAGGATGAATTTCACGAATGTGAACACCTAATTTCAAAATTAGCTCTTTTTATAAGCCTTTAACAGGATAGGCTTAAAAAAATTGTATCTATAAAAATTTAGGGTCAGCAGTTTTATAGTCAGAACGACTATAAAAATTCTAAAATTTTACTTAAGTCAGAAATTTTGAAACAAAATTTCCATTTTAAGAAATATTTTTGACAAAAATCTTTCTTATCTCTGACTACAAAACTGGTTCTTTTATTTCTTTTTTACTCTTGATGGTTCAGGAAATGATGAAGTAGAAAATTTGTTTTAAAATTGGCATTAGTTTTTAAATTTTTTATTTTGTAAAATTGATACTCCCAGCCGAAATGAGCCGAAAAAAATCGGCGGCGGCGGCTGAGGCAAAACTGACCGGCGGCGGCGGCTTAAACGGCTCACGGCGGCTAGCTTGTTTCTCTGGTACAGACCTTCAATTAATTTGTAAGCAATCAAAAATTGATCAATAATATTGAACGTGTATGCCCTACTTTATATTAGTATAGATTACTGTTGGTAAAAGTGGCACAAAAGTGCCATTTGTGGCACTATTGAATGTTCAATGTAGGGTTGTAAAAGTATTGAGTATTCCGGTACTGAGTACTCAATACTGACTGTTTTTTTGAGTACTCAATACTAAAACTGTACTACTCAATACTTTTAAAGATGCAATTTTCCGTAGAAATGTGTATTTTTCGTATAAAAATACAACTCTAAAAATAGTACTCTAAAAATACAGCTCTGAAAATACAACTCTATTTGTAAAGCAAAGAAATTTGTAACGAATTTTTGGGAAAATTTATTTAATTAATTTATTTAAAATGTTTTAAATTAATTAAAATGTAAATAATAATAGTTATTTAACACGTGTATGTGAATTGTGATAATTTTTCCTAATAAATACGAATTCATAACATTTTTATTTTTAAATTAAAAAAACCGTTAAAAGTATTGAGTAGTATCGAGTACTCAATTGAAAAGTATTGAGTAGTATTGAGTACTCAAAAAATACCGAAATTTCACAACTCTAGTTCAATGGCACCTTGGCACTAGAGTTGTGAAATTTCGATACTTTTTGAGTACTCAATATTACTCAATAATTTTCAATTGAGTACTCGATACTACTCAATACTTTTAACGGTTTTTTTGAATTTAAAAATAAAAATGTTAAGAGTTCGTATTTATAAAGAAAAATAATAATAATTCACTTACACGTGTTAAATAACTATTGTTACTTACATTTTACTAAATTTAAAACATTTTAAATAAATTAAATAATTTTTCCCAAAAATTCATTACAAAATTCTTTGCTTCACATATAGAGTTGTATTTCCAGAGTTGTATTTTTAAAGTACTATTTTTAGAGTTGTATTTTCATACGAAAAATACTCATTTCTACGGAAAATTGCATCTTTAAAAGTATTGAGTAGTACCGTTTTAGTATTGAATACTCAAAAAAACAGGCATTGAGTACTCAGTACCGGAATACTCAATACTTTTACAACTCTACTTGGCACTCTCCATTAGAGTTGTAAAAGTATTGAGTATTCCGGTACTGAGTACTCAATACTGACTGTTTTTTTGAGTACTCAATACTAAAACGGTACTACTCAATACTTTTAAAGATGCAATTTTCCGTAGAAATGTGTATTTTTCGTATGAAAATACAACTCTAAAAATACAACTCTAAAAATATTGCTCTAAAAATACAACTCTATTTGTGAAGCAAAGAAATTTGTAACGAATTTTTGGGAACAATTATTTAATTAATTTATTTATTTAAATTGTTTTAAATTAATTAACATGTAAGTAAAAATAATTCTTTAACACGTGTATGTGAATTGCTATTAATAGTATATTTAGACTGGGCAAAAACTAGTAGTTTCTGGCCATTTTTGGTTTTTGAGCAGAAAACTACAAAATTACTTTAGTTTTTCCATACAATTTTCATACAACCTGAAAACCACATTCTACCTGAGTACCGATTCCGAATGATTTTTGAAGCTGTGAAGCGGTGAAAAATATTTTTCACGTATTTAAAAACAATGATAACAAATGACAGTTTTTATCACTTCACCGCTTGCAAACTATTCAGAATCGGTACTCTGGTTTTTGCCAAAAACCAAAAAAAAAAAATATGAATTTTGCACTTTTGATACACTCGGTTTCTTTTATAAGTAATTTTCAATACACCCTGTTACAACGAATGTAGAAGTAAAGCAAGTGTCAAAAATATATTTTTATATTTTTTTTTAAATATTTCGGCTTTAATTTTAAATTGTGTGTTTTTATCCATTTTAAAATGTGTTAATAATTTTTTTAATTTAATTTAACAATAAAAACATAAAGAAGTTGTTTAATAAAAAAGTGATGTGAGAAAGAAAAACTAAATGACCAGTGTAAATGACTTGGCTTTTGTAATTTAGTTTTGTACAAAAACCACCTGGTTTTTGGTTGGTCTAAATTCAGTATAAAATGTAAGTAAGAATAGTTATTAAACACTTGTATGTGAATTGTTATTATTTTCCCTTATAAATACCAATTCATAACATTTTTATTTTTAAATTCAAAAAACCCGTTGAAAGTAATGGGTAGTATCGAGTACTCAATTGAAAAGTATTGAGTAGTATTGAGTACTCAAAAAGTATCGAAATTTCACAACTCTACTCTCCATAAAATTTTGTCACTTTTTAAGAAAATTTCTATATAATTTGATAAAAAGTCGATATCGCTGGTTTTTCATTAAAAGCCACGCCTACTTATAACGGGAAGCAAAATTGAAAAAACAAGCGCTACACTAAAAATTTCTAAAATTTTCTGGACCAGCTTCCAGTTCTTCGGGGATAATTTAATCATTATTTTGATCTTCAAAAATAAAAGCAACGGGGATAAAATTAAAAAAACTTTAATTGATTCTATTGTATTGTCCGTCACTGTATATACATATGAGTAGGTGAGATGCAAAACTCGTTCGTTACAAAAATTAAAAAAACCAGATGACAATTGATTCTGACCGTTCTTAACCCACCGTTTCCACATGCAAGTTCGAAAAACTCAATACTTCCCAATAAGCATTTGGAAGAAATATCACCCAAAAGTTATCACGGCAATATCGTACAAAAATGGCAGAAAATATATATTTTTTAAATTTTGTTTTAGTTGAACATTTTTGTTCTGAACTTCCGATGGATAACTTTTGCTATTTATATTGAAAATATCAAAAGCAATCAAATCAAACTGTATTTGATTTAATTATTTATTGCAAATAAAAACAATTTTTTTAGGAAATAACGTTCCGCCCGGTTGTAAAATAAATCCAAATCTATGAAACACTGATGGATGTAATAATGGATGTATCGTTTTAACATAAATAGTTAACATAAAAATAACGAATTTGCAGGATTAATATTGTTATAAAAATTTGTATTAGTTGTATTTTTTTATAATAAAAAGTTGAAAACAAAAGACGTATTTTTATCTTCTGGGTGAATATCAGGCAATATCTTTTTTTTAACTTCCAAATGATATATCGGCGATATATACAATGTTTTTTTATCTTCCAGCTGATTATTTAGCGATATCGCCAATTTATCTTCTAGAAGAATTGTTTTCGTATTGCTGTGAAGTATTGCATTCGGGACACGTTTTCTACCAAATGGGGTATCTTCCGCAATACGAATACGATTATTGCGGCAATAAAATTTTTCTTCCAGGCAATACGCTGGGGAATCGTCTTTATATTGCCATGTTTGCTGGGTTGCTGCTCAACTTGCAAGTAAATTTTGAAGACAGTGGATTTTTGATACTTGCGGCAAGTGACAGAATAAAGAAAACAGTGTTGACTAGTATTGTTTTCTATTAATTTACTAGTATTTGGTAAAGTAAAAGTTGTAATGCAACTGATTTTGTATTTATTTGTAAAAAAAAAAAGTAAAAAAGAACACAACGGCATATCTTAATGGTAATTTAAAATGTCAATTTTAAAAGCTTTTGAAAAAAAAATTGTTAAGTACAAATTTTTTCCCAGCTTTGTTAGAATATTGAATACTTGTCAATACTGGAGTCCTATTTAGTGACAACCTATGCCTTCGACGACATTTTAAAAATGAACTTGCAGCAAGTAGTCCGGACACATGTACAATTTTCATGTTTTTTCGGTAATTTTCGAAATTTTCGCTGATAATACGTATTCTCAACTTGCAACCATTTACTTGCATGTGGAAACGGGGGGCAAGGCACATCAACACGAGAGAGAAAACTGCTAGAGATAGAGCAAAAAACACTTCTAAATAGCTTAAATCATTCACAATTGAGCTGATTAGAGGTGTTTTTTGCTCTATCTCTAATTTGCTCTATAGGCGATTTGTGAGAATATTTTCGATTTTTCAACTTTTGAGTTTTTAATCAAGAATGGCATAACATTTAAGAATTAAAAAAATTCAACTAATTTTGTTAATTTAATTAACCGCAACAAGTTTTTTGCTTCTTCCCAAAATTTAGTTAATGTGTAACGAATGAGTTTTGCATCGCAGCTACTCATATAAAATATGTATGTAAAATTTTTTTAAAGATTTGGACCTGCTAACTTATCTTAAAATAACGTAAGTTTAGTGCTTTTCTATAGTTAAGAATGGCAAATTTATTTGAAAATATTTGTGGTAATGTTAAACTCGGGTTCATTTTTAGATAATTTACCCGGCCTTAAAGTTTTATTTTTTTGTCTTTTTATTCTTAAAGTAACTAATACCCTTATTCTAGGAAAATGTGACA
The DNA here is from genome assembly GCA_949987735.1 of Leucophora obtusa. NCBI lineage: Eukaryota > Metazoa > Arthropoda > Insecta > Diptera > Anthomyiidae > Leucophora > Leucophora obtusa. Next base: position 277,649,090 of record OX465295.1, read on the forward strand.
ATTTGTTTTGTTATTAAAATTGTCATGTTTCTTGTTATAGGAATTTTTAAAAATTTTGTTATGGTATTTTATGACATGCAAAAGTTTTAAAAATTTTACCATACAATGGTAAAAGTCTTTTCTGCCAAAAAAAAAATAAAATTCTCAAAAAATTGTAATTTGTGAAAAATTACGATTTTTTCGATAAGTTTCTTTAAATTTTAGCATCAAGCGCCCTGAGCTTATTCCTGAAAACTTTAGCCCCAAAACTCCGATGTTAATACGTGATCTTTTGGAGGAATTTGCAGGAATTTTAGAATCGGTAGAAGGTTCGACGCATCTTAAAATAATATCTCAAAATATGAATGAGGTATTTCATATTTTATTTCTGTGAAGAAAAATTATAAAATTCTTCAAAAGAAAAGAAAATTTTTATATTTTAAATTGTTGACAAATGAAAATATTTGTTTGTTATGTGCTTTTTATTACATGACAATTTTGTCAAGGTTTTGCTGTGACAATTTTTCTTAGAATACCAAAATTGTAATAATTTCCATTCCCCCCAGTTTTGTCACAATTTTGATATTGTTATAAAGTTTAGAATAATGTTGTAAATGTATAAATATTTGAAATAAAAGCTTAACATATTTTTTGAAACAGTTATTGTTGCTTAATTTTTTTTTGCACTTTTAAAGCTTTTTTGGCATCATTTAGGCACCAAACGAAAATTCTCAAATACCATCACTGTTACATACTCTAGTTTTTTGCGTGTAGACACATTGTAAAAAAAACGTTTTATATTTTAGTAGTTTGCTTTACAATGAAATGGAACTTGTCAACACTGGCACTTAATTAAATAGAATTAAAAACGTTGACATTCCATACGAAATTAATTAATTCATTTCTGAGTCGTTACATTAGCAAAATGTTTTCTTTAAAATTGGGTGAAACTTTAATTGAACAAAATAATAATCAAGTTTATTTTATAGCAGAAATTGGGCAAAATCACCAAGGAAGTTTAAAATTGGCTAAACAAATGATTTTGGAAGCAAAGGTAAAATTAAATTGTATTAACTACTAAACAGTGATACAACTGAAAGGTATTAAAGCATGGACACGACAATATTTTTACATTTTATTTGTGCCACAATTTATCTAATAACGACATAATTGAAGTTAACCACCCATGTTCAGAGTTCCATTTAAGCCCAAATTAGTTTGGGAGTAAAGTGCGGCGAAATGAGGTACCGTGAGGTAGAAATCTCTTCAATGGATTTTCTTACCTCAAATGTACTTCCAAACTAAAGCCCAAATTAGTTTGGAAGTAAAGTGCGGCGAAATGAGGTATCGTGAAGTAGAAATCTATTTTCAATAGATTTTCTTACCTCAAATGTATTTCCAAACTAAGTACTTGTGTATACTGCCATTAACTAAAAGTAAAGAGCTGACACGATACTTTACGATACTACCAGACTAATGGAGCCTTAAGTAGTTGTGTACACTGTCATTAACTAAAAGTAAACAGCTGACACGATACTTTACGATACTACTACACGCAGAAAAAAAAAACAGGTGGAACTTTATCTAAGTGCTATGTAATTATACAACTACATAATTTCGAAGTAAGTTTTACAAATTTCTAGCAAAATATATGTAATTTTTCGGATATTTTCCGCTACACATGTATATATTTTGCAAGGATTGTATATATTCTACAAAAAAGTGTACATATTTTACTAGAACTTTGTAAAACTAACTTGAAAATTATGTAGTTGTATAATTACATAGCTCTTAGGTAATATTCCCACTGTTTTTTTCTGTGTGTAGACTAAAGGTCTCTATTGTTGTTTCTACATGAATGGATGTCACTACATTGCTAGATCTGTCAAAACAACAGAGTAGTACATTGGAAGATGACAAAGCAAATTGTGGAAAATTTTCTGTTGTTTTTGTTTTTTCTTTGATATTTTAAATGTTTAATAACGCTCCTAGACGAGAACAAGAAATTCTCATTGAGTTTGTAATTTAACTTAACAAATATTTCCAGAAATTCTAAAAACGTCGTCCCCTGACGATTTCCTTAGGCAAGAATGAAATCCGGATAGGGACATGCCTGCAGCGGATTATTTTTCACAATTTGTTAAATACGTTTGTGATTTTTAGCATATTTAATTCCTTTGATAAAGCCCAAATTAGTTTGGAAGTAAAGTCCGGCGAAGTACAAACTAAGTAGTTGTGTACAGAGTAGGAAAATAAACTCTAACGAACGGTACTTTAGCGTTTGCTTACCGCATACCTCGCAGACTGTACGCAAATACAGTCCTTACAAAAAAAGACATATACGATATCTCTCTACTTAATGTTTGTGTGTATGCACACAACCTGAATACAGTACAGTAGGATTGAAAGATGACGAACGTAAGCGCTTCGAGTATGTACCGGTCTCTGAGCGCATACTTAACCCGAAGACAGTTCGTTTACCGTCTGTTTCATAGATTACATAGAGATTTTACTCTTCTTTTGTCGCAAACACATTTGTTCACATCCAATCAAATATTTTTTGTATAGGTATAGAACGTATGCTCAACACATTCTCATGAGTTACGTGCACTGACAGCAAATGTCAAAGAGTAAACAATCTATGTAATCTATGGTCTGTTTGCCGCTTTGATTTTGGGGGTAATTTTCTAAAACACTTTGGTGAAGTGTTGCGTTATTTCTATAGAAATTGTTTTTGTTACAAAAACAATTTACATTGAAAGTTCCCTTCACCCAAGTGTTTTACGAAATTAGGTACTTTGTTTTTGTTGTTTTTCTACAAAATGACAATACAGTGGTGCCAGACCTGATGTTTTTACGACAAAAATTGGCAAAATCATAAATAAAAAGATTTTGAAAAAATGGAAAATTGTTTTTTTAAAACAATGGTTAGTATTTTAGCATATGTACACGCGAGAGAAAAAGATTTAAATAGAACTATTTAGGGCAATGTGTCTTAAGAAAGAAATGAAAAAAATTGTTCAGTTGCAGCGTTTTATGATAACTTAATACAGTTAATAATAATTTAAAAATAAGCAGAAAACGTTTCCCTATAAATTCGGCAAAATAACTCTATCCAAATTGTATGTTTATATGGTTTTAGATTTTTTAGCCAAAAACTTGGTAAACTTTCCGAAAAAAAATCGTTACACAATTTGTTAGTAAACATTTTAGTATATGTAGTGTTCTTATATTAGCCTCGTTTTGTTCCTATACGTGTTACGAAATCCCATACAAATTTTGACATTGGGCATATTAAAGCCTGAACCGGATAAAATCAGTGTCGGCAGCAGTGTTGCCATTTCAGTGCTTTTCGGGTATTTTTTGATGTTTTTTTCCTTCTCGTACCCGGTGATTTTTTACAAATACCCGTTTATAAAAAGCGGGTATTTACGGTGCTTTTTCAGATTTCTGGCAGTGATTTTAGTGCTTTTTTACAGTTTATATTTTTGGTATTTGTTCTCGTTTTTTTACATTTTTCTTGAATTTTCTGTCAAAATTTAAAAAATAATACGAACTATACAAGAAATACATTTTTGCACAATGTTTATAGTACAATTTTAAATAGCAACTTCGTTAAATTTAAACTTCAAAAATTTGAAGTTTGGTGCTTTTTAGGTAATTTTTTGAACCTTTTTTACACGATTTTTCAAAGTTAAAATGTGTTTTTAAATTGTTGACTTAAATTTTTCAAAAAATTAATATCGTGCTTTTTTACCCCATTTTTGGTAAATTTTTACACTTTTTACCCGTTTTCATAATGCTCACGGTGCTTTCCTGCCTTCAGGAGTTGGCAACACTGGTGGGCAGTGTTTTGCTGCAGTGCCACGTTTTGTCGATAAAGAATGTTTTTGTATTTTCTTTGTCACTGCCGAGAAATTATAAAATTTTCTAAATATACAAGGGCTGCCGTCAAACAAAACTCAATAACAAATTTGTAAAAATAGTCAATAGTTTTCGCGATAACCAAGAAACAAATTTGACAGCACTGCTGCAGTTCACTGGCACTTCGAGTATCTGGATTGGGCTTAAATGTTAACTCTTACAATTTTTTCAATGTCGATAATGTTCGGGCAACTGCCAGATAGTATACAAAAATATGTTGTCGTTTTTTTTCGTATTCATGGTATGTGTGAGCAACAAAACAATTTTGCTGATGACGATTTTTCAAAAAAAATTACGGACGATTTATTTTTACATTTTTGACCGAAAAAGTCTTGCACCACTGCCAGAATATACAATGGGTCATATGAATAAAAAATAGATATTACTAATAGGGGGAAATATTGGGGTTTTTAAGCAATTACTTCACAATTTAAGTCTACTTGCGAGTAGACTAAAAAATTTATTTTTCCATTTTCGTTTATATTTCATGCCGTTCTACAAGTCTATGGATAAATTTGGTATTAAAAGTCATTCCTAAGCCAAAAGTAATTACTTCGAAGTAATTGCTAAGTTTTATTCATATGACCCAATATTAAGTCGCTGTTGTTAACTTGGCGCTTTTTCCGCTAAGCTGGCGCTTTTTAATTGCTCATAGCGGGATGATGTGTTTTATTAGTTAAGCCCGGTATTTTGTTCGTACTTTGGGAAAAAAGCTGTCAAACTCCATATAAAAAAATGATTTTTCACTTGCGTGGAATTGTTGCGAAATTGCTGTGGAATTTTTTTCGCATCAATTAAATAGACGGACCATTTGAAAATGTAGCGAAAAAGTTACATTTGGGTTAATTATGATTGTAACTTTTTATACACCATAAAAAAATTTGTGCATTTTAATGTTTTTATTATAGTTTTTGAGCTCCAAACATAGAGCAAAATTTTTTCGCTCTTTTGAAGAAAATACTGGGCTTTAGCGGGAATTCTATTGCTTTTCCAAATGAGAAAAATTTCAAATAAAAGGAATACCAAATTATAATCGGCAAATTTTCCTTTACAATAAGAACATTTTCATTCCATTTCCATTCATTTTCATTCCCGTGTAGATGTGCCTTTAGAAATCCTGTGAAATTTTTTATTGAATTTAGTAGAATGCATTTATAATCAGAGTTTTCTCCAAAATATTTCTTTAAAACCCGAAATTTCCTGACAAATTGTTAACACCTTTTTAAATAAAATTCTAGCATATAATAGCAAAATTTTTGATACTTTTGAATTTTTTAATTAAAAATTGATCGAAAAACTCGCTTTTAACTTTTGAAATTTAATTAAGAAATTTAGCTAAATTTTATTAAAAAAATTAATAACAAAGAAATTGATTAAAAAATAAAAACCAAGGTTGGCAACCGAAACGAATAACGGTATAGGTATTGGTATTGGTGTCGATTTTTTATTTGTTTCGGTATTGGTATCGGTAACGGTATTTTAATCATATCGGTATCGGTATAACCGATACCGAAACATTACTACCGGTATATACCGGTATTATTGAAAAAATTTACAAAAATGTAAAAATCGTTCTTAATTATAAAAAACTCAATTTTATTAAATTTTTATAAAGGATAACTATAGTTTATGGAAATGTTTCTATAATATGAACAAAAAACAATAAGTTATTAAAAATTTCGAAGTGTTTTATTTTTTAAACACAAACATTTTTTTAAATCTATTAGGAACACAAGTTGATTCACTACAAATATTTTATATTTGTATTGAGATCATATAATAAAATAAAAAAAAATAAGTTTATAAAATTAATAAAAGGATTCTCTACTGTAAATTCAATTAAAGGTTTAAGAAACCAGTTTATATATTAAATTTTATTTACAAATTTGTAAATTTGTGGCCCTTTGTTCCTAATGGAACCTTAGGACATAATATATATATATATAAATTTGTCACAAGTTAGAGAATATTTATGAAGTTAAATAAATTAAAAACAATGTTGCCAATGCAAATTATAGGCTGATAACCGTACTTTGAATTTGTAACACGATTTTCTATTAACAATGGCTCATATGAATAAAAAATAGATATTACTAATAGGGGGAAATACATGGTTTTTTAAGGAATTACTTCACAAATCTAGTCTGCTTGGGAGTAGACTAGAAATTTAATTTTTTAATTTTCGTTTACATTTCATGCTATTCTACCACCCAATTGGTAAATTTGGAGTTAAAAGCCATTCCTAAGCCCAAAGTAATTACTTCGAAGTAATTGCTAAGTTTTATTCATATGACCCAATGAATAAAAAAGTTAAATTGTTTAACAATTTTGGAAATTTTATAAAACGTGAAAAAAAACAATTTTTTTAAAACCGATTCCATACCGGTACGACACCAGTATTAAGGGAAAAGGTTTTTGAATACCGGTATTTTTTGAAATCAAGAATTTCGGTATTGGTATCGGTTGTCAATTTGAAAGGGTTTTGAAACGGGTAACGGTATTATAACGGTATCGGTTGCCAACCTTGATAAAAACGCAAATCGTTTTGAAAAAACCGCTACAAGATAAATCGTATTTTATTTATAAATATGTCTCAAACTGACGAGAAAATACCCTACCGGCAACTCAGCTAACTTTTAATGCACTTAAATCTAACTATTTCGCAACTAGTGGTGGTTGATACTTGGATTATTTTTAATAGAGCCAACTGACTATTTTAATATTGCGATGTCATAGGCGGTAGTCAATTGTCCGACTCTGCATGACTTTTCAAATATCTTAAAGTTAGTTGAATATAAGTTAGCTAAAAGTTATCTAATTTATAGTTAGCTATAAATTCATTTTTTTTAGTTGGTTATAAATTGACTTTATTAAAATCAACTATTAGTTAGCTTACTATTAGTTAGCGTATACTTACTTTAGTCACAACTAAAAAACCCAAAAGAAAGGTAAATGTATAAATACAACAAAATTATAAACAAAATATTTGCTTTTTGTTTAAGCATTTTATTCCTTCTTCATTGGAATTATTATTTTATTCCTTCTTCATTGAAAATCGCCAGTGGTACAAAAAATCAAGCACTGGCATACCACTGGGTAACCACGGTATTAAAAATAAATGACTGGCAGAACACTCATTTGGGACGCTTTGCCAGCGTTTGCGAAAAGCGTTTTACCAGTATTTGTTTTACAAAAATTTCGATGGTTTATAAAAAAAAACACTGGCAAAGAATTGGCTTAGAGTGATATGCCAAGGTTTGCAACCAGTGGTTATCCAGTGCTACCTAGCCAATGCTACCAGGCGTACAAAAATCAATTCACTGGAAAACCAATGATTTTATAAAAATGTTGACGCTTCGTTAAAAAATGTTTGTAGTCGGAAGGTTCTGAGTTCAAATCCGGTTGCAAGCAAAAAATTTTTTTTGGATTTTTTTTAATTTAAAATTTTTTTTTGTTTTATAAAATCAATTTTTTTGTTTGTGGGAAAGCTCCTTCAAGACCAACTTTTTTTTTGCCCTCCCAACACTGGCATACTAGTTACAAAAAATTGTTTGCCAGTACTAGCATTTTGGCACAGCCACTAGTTGTCCAGCTATTATCACTCATTTATGTGTTTAGCCATCAAATATTATATGTCTCGTTAGCTCAGTGGACCAAAAAAATACACATGAACTTTTTTAAAATTTTATTTTGGAAAATATATTTCCAGACCACCTATTTATTGGTTTTGCCAGCGTTTTGCCAACGTTTAAAAATTTTGTTCCTCCAGTGCTTTTCCGGCGCTTTTTGAACAGCCGGTCCTTTTGTCTAATGATGTTATCATTTTGGGAATGGAAAAGCACTTTTTGCCAGTACTTGTACCACCTGTTAAAGTGCTTTGCCACCGCTTTCCCGTTTGTATTTTTCTGACTAGGCATTTATATTAACACTTTGGTTTTATAAATATGTTTGATATGACGTTATATATAATCATATGCGATTTGGTCTCCAGCTATATATTAAGAGATCTGCAAATATAGTTTATAATTATATATAATGGCGTATAAGCTTCTCTAAACAATCTTATATCAAAAAATATAACAAAGTTAATATAAAATTGAATTAATTTTATGTATTAATTTATCTGACATGATATCTAATTATACAAAATTTTATAAAGTTTAATTGCACTATTAAAATTAAAAAAAAAACTCCGAAATTGTGGATCTGGTTTTGAAGTTTGCACTTTGATATATAAATAAATGTTTATAATTGAATTTAACATATATTTTTCAAATAGTTGGCGAAATACTCTTTATTAAACTAAAAATAATTTTAAATAAATAAATAAGGGAAACATTTTTTTTTCATTGTGGAATTAAAGGTTGAAATAATTATTTTTACTTTTAAATTTAAAAATTAGACAAACATATGTTGAAATAAATATGGTTTAAGTTCATTTATTGTGAAAGTTAATTTTTTATCATGTTGGTTTTTAATTTTTATTTTAAAAAATAAAAATTGTTTTTTTCGACCTTTCTAATTCATTAATTAAAAATTTATTAATTCAGTTCGAGGCCTATTTCCTTATTATGAATTAACATAATAAGTACTTTTTTCAAAAACTGTTTTTTTTTTCTTCATCAGGATACTCTCCTGACAAATACTTTTGCTTTCAAAAAACCTCTACACTTTCAGGAATGAAAAGACGATCGTTTCGGGGATATTCCAGGTCCCCTTCATCAGTTTTCTTTAGAAAGTGGTGGCGTAATCCCCGAAACGATCGTCTTTTCATTCCTGAAAGTGTAGAGGTTTTTTGAAAGCAAAAACTCTGTGAAGTATTTGTCAGGAGAGTATCCTGATGAAGAAAAATAGCAGTTTTTGAAAAAAGTACTTATAAGAAAGACACATTTTATAAGAAAGACCAAAACTCTAACCTAGAAAAAGTTGTTGCGACAAATTTTTGTAATGTTTTATTTTGTCAGCTATTTCCAAGTTTATTAGCAAAAATTGTTCTAAACATCTAGCATTAGTATTTAATATGAATGAAATAAGTGATCTCAATAATATTTACTAAAATTTTCTTCGAAAATCTTCATAAAATTATATGTATTTATATATAATTTGATGCAGTTAGATAGACCCATTTTTCAGATCAAATTGTATCAGGTGAGATAACATGCTTATCTCGCTTGATATAATTATATATTCCAATATTCGGATCAAATTAGATATGGACGTATATATGGGTTTATATATGGTGATATATGATTATATAACATCTTTTTTAGTCGGGATGAACAAGTTCTCGCAATAAGCGTCAGTCGGCTCGGCTCGGCAACAAGCGGCCACTCTGTACGAACCCTAAGTAGATATAGTTTAGAATTTAGCAAATTTAATTTTTCACGGTGCTCTGGACCAAATTTTGATAAAATTTTTGAGTTACCCCAATTCAAAAAAAAATTTTTTTTATAGGTTTATTAATAAATAAAATATTTTATTAAAATACGCGTGTTTGTAATTTTTTTAAGAAAAATCTAAATATAGGCTGACCCTAAATAAAACTTTATAATAATTTTTTTTTACCCAAAAAAAGATATTCCGCAAAAAAACATATTCCGCCAAAAAAAAGCGCGCGTTGGATTTTTTTCTGTTAAGTTGCATTTTTATCTTGCATCAACTAGATACTGAATTCAAATGCAGATTGCAGTAATTCAAAAATTTTAACAAAATTTGGTCCAGAGCATCGTGCAAAATGTATGAAATTTGCAAAATTCCAAACTATATCAACTCAGCGATGATTTACTTGTCAAAACAATGGTTTTGGTATCCATAGTGCCCTAGTTAGAACGTATTTTTCCACCACATTGAATTTCTGATAAAGTCTGAAAAATCCCTAATATCAAAAAAATCTGAAACACGTGTTCACTTAAATCGGCTATAGATTTCAATCACAAACATCTCCGTACAAAAGAGTCAAAAATTAGTTTTTTTATAGAACCCAGCAAAAATAAATGGAATGACTTCTAAATGAATCACTTCCTTCATTAGATCACAAAGAATTACTCCATTAAGAATGGGTTTTAAACAACATCTAATGCTGCAATAAATATATGCTAGTCAGAAGTTCTTTTTCACGGGTGATAAGAAGTTAATATTTTGTATGGGGGTTGCATAGGAACGTGCTGGCACAGAAATCAGAGGGTTGCGGGTTCGAACCCCACCAGGTCGAAAAAATTTTTTTGGAACTTTTTTTACACAATAATTTTTTGTAGTTATCACTGTAAAATTTTTATTTTTTTCTATTTCTGTACACTCAAAAATTAATTTTTAAAACGATTAAAAAATTTTTAATGAAATTTTATGGAAATATAAAAGTTCTAAATAAATATGTAATTCTTCAAATATTTTTTGTTAAAATACCAAAAAGGTAAATATTACAATTTTGTTTGTGTTTAAAAAATTGTAATTTAAAAAATCCATTTTGACAAAAATTTTTACTAAATATATTAAGTATAACAGAAAAAGAAAAATCCTGTAAACATTTTAGTTAGAACTAGTAAAAATGAGTTAAAAATTAGGTTGTAGAAAAAACTATTTTTTATCTACTAATATGCTGCAAAATTTCTTCAGGATTTTATCAAGGTAATTCGTTATTTTTAATTAACAAAAAGTTAATTTAAATGTAATAAAAATTTTGTAAATTTATCAGTTTTATTTTTCCTTCTTATCTTATTAGTATTTAGCAAAAAACAATCTGCTAATATCAGCCGTTTTTTGCAAGGTCATTTATAATTACATAATTTTTAGTAGCTTTTTCTCCTATTTTTACAGCTTTATTTCTTTATGTGAGTGTATTATTTTTTATAAAAAAAAAAACACTTTAAAAAAACAACTTTATATATTTTCAAATATGTTAAGCGGGGAACACACTTAGCAACATAAGTGAAAAAATGGCAATTTTTTTACGAATGTTGATTTGTGTCTGTTAATGTTCGTGTTGACATTCGTGCAATTCGTGATTACAAAATTTTTCGATATTTTATATTCCCTACTCAATGTTCCTTAATGTATTCGCCGCTTTATATATTTTTGTTAATAAAAAAATGAAAGAAATGAAGATAAAAACAATTTACTGAACAAGACTGCTAAAAGTCAGCTATCAGTTATAACAAGCGATAGCATAGTGGGTAGAGCGTCTGCGATGCATGATGATTTTTTTTTATAATTAAATTAAAATAACAAGTGAAAAAGAACTTCCTTATCATCGGTTCAAGTATAGTACCATTCCATATAAAATGGGTACAAAAATGGAAGATTTTGGACATGACCAATTTCAAGCAAAACAGTTTCCATTTGCAAAAGTTATCCCAAAGGTTAGTATCGTACTAAAGACACTTAGTAAACAATGTATTTATTACGATAACTTTTGCAATGTATTTTTGCTTGAAATTTTGCAAAAACAGTTTTTAGAGGTGACCCCATATTATACTAAAAGTTGGACTTTGGGGACAACTTGGAAAGCTATGCTGCCATATAAAATTTTTCAAAAGTCGCGATTTTAACGTATAGGCCGCTTCAGATGAATACATTTTTTTTGTTGAAATATTTTCCTTTAAATTGCTTCTTTACTAAGCCATAGCATTTACTAAGGCCGATTTTGCTTTCAGTGATTTAATTGGCTAAAGCCTTAAAAAACCGTAAAAATCCATATAGAACGCGAACAGTGGTTCTAATATTAAGTTTTATGCATCAGATTTTAAAAAAAATTTATACTGATTGAATTTGAAAATTTTTGTATATACAAAACTAAATGAAAAACCGCCAAACTTTAAAGACATTTAGCGAAAAATCTGTACCTTAGATCGAAAAATAAAGTACGCCATTGTAATCAGCATGTCCAAAATATATAGAATTGGTGGTCAGAGCTCTATTAATTTTTAAAAGTCAAGATTCAAAAAACTTTGTTAAAAAATAGCGTTTTTCTTTTGAACCCATTGGCGTTCCAATTTGAAATTTGCACAGTCTGTAGCTGAAATTTTGAGTTCTCTGCTTCAATAATTTAAAGAAAATTAAAGATGGGTTTTTTGAGATATTTGCAAATTAAGGATATTTTTCAAATTGTATTATCCTTTTTGCATTCAACAATTTTGAAAGTAGATTATATAAACATTACTAGGTAAAAATTTTATAACAATCGGATAACGCGTTCAAGAGTTGTAATCATTTGAACATCATGTATTTTTCAAAAATTTACTGAAAAAAATCAACTAAAAACAGCGAAAAAAGCGAAATAAGACGAATTTTACAAAAATATAAAAACAGTAAATTTCGTGATAGTCATCAGGATCTACAAACAGAATTTTGTCTAAATCCAGAGACCTTCTTCCGATAAGTGTCCCGGTTTCCTTTGGAATGATTCTATTCATACTTTGTTTCAAATACGAACAACTTCCTTCCTATGACAAGCCAATGTTAAATTCATCAGTGAAAACCACAAACTATCACAACTCCCTATTTTACTACTTCTTTTTCCCCACTTTTTTTCCTGGGAATATCCTTGAAAATAGGATACGTCTGGATATGCTTAAACATGTTATATATCCCGCTGGACGCGCCTCAAAAAACCTTTAATATGATACCCATATTGAGTATGTTGTCTTCAGGTAAAATGCAAAATTCTTACAAAAACTAAAAAAAATACCTTTTTTAAAAATGGTGCAGCTCGTGAGATCTCATTGCTAGACCCGAAATATTTTGGGAATCATTATAAAACAAACCAAGGTTTATTTTGAGGGGGCACTTTTTTACTTTTTTTCGTGAGTCGGTCTATGATATGTATATATATGCCCAGTAAAAAATGGTGCTTACCGGTAAGCAGGTTTGTAAGGGAAACAATTAAAATAATCCCTTACAAACCTGCTTACATATGCCATGATTTTTATATGGCGAATTCTCACTTGGAAGCACTAGTTTTGGGAAAAATAAGCGCGGATTTTAACGCATATAAAACGCTCCGATTTTATGGCTTTCAGTAAGCACATTTTTCATGTCTACATTATTGACATTAAAAAGTAATAAAATTGACTATTTTATATATTTAGTTAGAATATTCTTCCACCTCAAGTCCAAATTCTAATATGATATTGTCATATTGATATTTGTTGTTTCAAAAAGGGTTGATCATTCTCATGATAGACAATACAATTGTTTCGTAGACTATTTTATTTATTTTACATAAACTTTTATAGATATTTGTTTTAATTAAAACTTTTTACATATTACGAGTAATATGCTAGCTCTTAAGAAGTGCAGTTTAATGACTAATCACTTTTTACTACATAATGAAAAACATCAAAGACAATCGGAAATAACTCGGCAAAACTCATATAGGTCGTTTAAAATCAACGATATCAAATTTACTGGATTACAACCTGCATCCTTGTAAGCAGAGACTTTTAATTATAGAGATAGGACGCTGTAATTTAATATTACCTGAGCGACTATTTAGTATCAGTTTAGTATCAGCTGAGCCCATATTTAAAAACTCAAAAACTGCTGAAAACTGCTCAAAGTAAGGAAAATACAAGCGCGGATTATATTCAAATAATAAAATTTGAGATATCCGTTTGTTTTTTGCTTTGCTTTTTGTTATTATGGAAATTCAAATTTGGTGATGCCATACCCCTGCTTGTAACCGAGTGTCTTCAAATGCAATGAAATGTGCAAAGAAATTTGAAAATAATACACAAAGCAACAACAATGAAAATAATTTTGTTTTCGCTTTATGTGTTATTTTCAAATTTCTTTGCACTTTTCATTGCATTTGAAGACACTAGGTAAGGGATTAGAGTAAGCTGGATACTTATGCATTAAACACATAGACGACTGCAGCTACACGACTACAGCCTGTCAAAAATAAAATACACACATTTATATGAAAACGATTATATTGACACCAACACAGCCAGAGCTTTGAAGAATTAATTCCTTAATTCAATTTTTCAATTCTGAATTAAAAATTCGATGAATTAATTCACAAATCACCATATATTGAATGGAATTAATTCATATATGTTTTCGTTCGATTTATTTTGTTACGAATTAATTCAATTGCTATAGTTCTTTTTATTAAATCAAATGAATTAATTCACTGGTGAACGCGTTCAATATTATAAATCGAACGGAAAAAAAGTGAATTAATTCCTTACTGAATTAATTCACCACTGAATTCGTTCAATTTCATTTTCGTTCAGTGAATTAAAAAAAATACAATTACGTTCAGTGAATTAAAAAAAAAATAAAATTACGTTCAGTGAATTAAAAAAAAAATTACATTCAGTGAATTAAAAAAAAAAATACGTTCACTGAATTAAAAAAACAAAAAATACGTTCATTGAACTCAAAGCCTGTTTTCTGCCGTTCAGTAGAAGAAAACATTTATTTACAAATAAAATTTGCAACCAAGCAATTTGACAGTGTTTGCTAGTAAAAATAAACAAATTACATATAAGATGAATGGGGGAATATTTAGTTGATCTCTTATCTTTAAGTAAATGAATGTTCTCTTTAGTTTGACTCTAGATCATAAATTAATATCACTTTCTGTTTTTAAATTATTTCCAAATCAAAGAAAGATGATACAATTTTTACAAGTAAATTACAAACTAAAGAGAACATTCATTTACTTAAAGATAAGAGATCAACTAAATATTCCCCCATTCATCTTAAAACACATTGACACGGTGCAAAAATATAATTTAAATAATATAAATTTAAATTTAAATTTAACGGTTCGTTGTAATTCAAAAATCTGTGGTTGTTAACCACAGATTTTTGAATAACATACTCAGAGTTGAATAGAATCAGCTGAGATATCTTAAGAATTAAGGTTCAAAGCAAAATAGAGTAATAATAACAAAAGGATAAAAATAGCATTGTTAAATTTCGTTGATGTTAGTCTAAGTTGAGTTGTTGATACGAAACTCGATTTTCTTTCAGCGGTCACATAAGTAGACAACATTAAAATATTAGCCCACACAAGACGAAATACACTGATGATGGCTTTGTAGCGAAAGCCGAAAATACGTATTCTGTATTGCTGGTCTTATCGAATTCTTTCAAATATATTTTTATTCTTTGTAATTTACTTGTAAAAATTGTATCGTCTTTCTTTGATTTGGAAATAATTTAAAAACAGAAAGTGATATTAATTTATGATCTAGAGTCAAACTAAAGAGAACATTCAATTACATATATATTAAGTGTTAGAGAAACCCGATGCACTTTATCAACCTACATGATTAAAAAATAAAGCCTTTTACTATTAAAAATAAAAATTTGACAGATAGAGCTGAATTTGGAAAAAATATAACTATTAATTTTTCAAACTTATGCTTCCCAGTAAAATGTAGATGCTTGACTATGACGTATTTTACTTATACGTTTTTACAATACAATGTTTTCTGCTACTGAACGGCAGAAAACAGGTTTTGAACTCAGCGAGCGTAATTTTTGTTTTTCAATTAAGTGCACGTAATTTTTTTTTTTCAATTCAGTGAACGTATTTTTTTCTTTTTTAATTCACTGAACGTAATTTAATTTTTTTTAATTCACTGAACGTAATTTTATTTTTTTTAATTCACTGAACGTAATTTTATTTTTTTTTAATTCACTGAACGAAAATGAAATTGAACAAATTCTGTAGTGAATTAATTCAGTAAGGAATTAGTAGGGTGACTTTAAACTGAATTATTTCTGAACCTGTACGCTATTATTTAACAATTTTTTTTAAATCTAGTCTTAATGTGAAAAAAATTAATTTGAAATCAAAACTTAAAAAAATTAAGTAACTTTTAAGGAATTAGCGTTTTTTTTTAATTATACAAAAAAATACATATTTCAGTAAAATTTTCCAAATTTTCCGAAAAGATGTAATTAAAAATTCAACTTGTTTTTGCCTTGTATGCGAAAATTTCTCAAATCTGATCTTTATTTTAACGAAGATTATGAATCAGCAATCGAAATTAAAAAAAAATTGTCGTTTATACATTATTCGCGGTTTTTGAAAATTCAAAAAAACTTAAGTTTTTTTGAGGTATTTTCCTAATTACCTGTAAACGGTGTTATCGAAATATCCAATTAGCTATACTTTTGCAATTTACTTACCAAGGGCCTTCATTATATATAACACCTAGGTTAATTTTAAAAAGGATAATTTTTATATATATAGATAACAGATATCCTTGCAAGTTAACTTTTTTTTTATATTTCGCTATTATTTAGCTTGCTATAATTTTATTTGCTACCAAAAATCTTATCTCACATAATAGGACATTCCATAGATATATATTAATGCTAAAAAGGAACATCCTGATCAAAATTAAACATTTTTTGTATAAAATTTGCAAATTTCTCGAAATCCGCGACTCCGATTTCAATTTTGATTTCATATTCGTAACGTACACCTAAAAATATATTATTTGATATGTCGCGATCATAATTATATTTAATTTGTCTAATTTTTTCCATTATTTTTAATTAATTAAAAATAATAGAACAAGTACAACCTCGAAACTTCAATTGCGATGTGCAACCTCTAAACAAAACTTTTTTGGTGATTTTTTTTTATCAGACCATATTTATTTTCATAGTGGTATACACAAATTATACCAGATATGAATCAGCTGATTTGGGGAAAAACACAAAAGATAAAGCACAATAATCTAAAAAGAGACAGATATATACAAAAAATGCGCAATACAAAATGTATGGAGATTTTATATTGTTATCTCCCTCTTGACTTGATTTCCATGTAAACAAAACAATACGGTTAAAGAATACTTTTTTGACACCTGTCATTAGTTTCACATCTGGTATTAATCTGTGGTAGCATATTTTTATGGTTGTGGAGTGTGAGCTTTCCAACTCTTTTTTTTGGACTAGTCTAATGTATACAGTAGTTTTGACATAGCTGCACAACCAACTTTTGTACTAAACGTTGCTAAGTCAAATTTTTTACCTGCCTTAATGTGCAGTAGACCATACCTAAAAAAAAGTTTGCCGTACACCGTCCAATCTAAATTATCCAATCCAATCCAAGGTTTCAAAAAAAAATTTTTTTTTTGCCGAACGTAGGGGTCGCCATTTTACATCTTCGTTATATCTTATTGGCTCTTTAGTTTTTCATACAAATACTGAAAAATCGAACTGTTTTTTTTATTTTTCAATTAATTACTTTCTATAATGATCTAGAATTTCTCCACTTTTGTAAAGAACTCAGGAACCAAAAGGAGTGCCAAACTGATATTTGACAATGTCATTGATAAAAAACTAAGAACTATGTAATACAAAAATATTAAAAAGCTACGATAAAGCATCCCGAACCGCGGATTAAGATAAAATGGCTTTAGACCTTTGATAACTACAAATGGTTAAAATTCCTCTTAATAGCTTCAAAATAGTAACTATTCACGTAGCTCAATCGTGGCTTCAATAATAAAAAGATAGAAACTATTAATTCATTGTAGAAAAATTCTCAAAAATTAAAAATTTTTTTTGATAAATCAGGAATTATCAAATTAAAGACTGTGTTAAGGACCAACTTTAAGCACGACTTCAGCAGCTTTAAAGTGATATATCAACCAGTCACATAGCTAAAATAATACAAAAACGAGTAAAAAGGTTAAAGTCGAGCATGCCGACTGTACAATACCCTACACCAGTCTGGTTAAAATGTTTGGATCCGAAATTCGAATGGGTTAAAATGGGGCTTGTGTCAATATTTTCTATAATGTGAGTCAGCCCACCAAATTTCATTAAAATATCTTAATATTTGCGACCTGCAGTTTGTAACCAAGCTAATTTTGGGGGGACCCTTAAATAGGCACTAGGTCTAAACATGGACCGATGTTCACCAAAATCAATAGGCTTCGTCCTTGGGCCAACATAGGTCTGTGTACCGAATTTCATCAAAATATCTTAATATTTGCGACCTGCAGCGTATAAACAATATAATTTTGGGGGACCCTTATATGGGCACTAGGTCTAAACATGGACCGGTGTTAACCAAAATCAATAGGCTGCGTTATTGGGCCAACATAGGTCTGTGTACCAAATTTATCAAAATATCTTAATATTTGCGACCTGCAGCGTATAAACAGTATAATTTTGGTAGGACCCTTATATGGGCAGTAGGTCTAAACATGGACCGATGTTCACCAAAATCAATAAGCTGCGTTATTGGGCCAATATAGGTCTGTGTACCAAATTTCAACAAAATATCTTAATATTTGCGACCTGCAGCGTATAAACAGTATAATTTTGGTAGGACCCTTATATGGGCACTAGGTCTAAACATGGACCGATTTTAACCAAAATCAATAGGCGTCGTCCTTGGGCCGACATAAGTCGGTGTACTAGGTTTCATCAAAATATCTTAATATTTGCGACCTGTAGAGTGCGCACAAGAATGCATGGCCAGACAGACGGACGGACAGACGGACATCGTTAAATCGAAATAAAAAAAAATTCTAAGCCGATCGGTATACTATAAGGTGGGTCTAGGACCAATATTTTTTGGTGTTACAAACATCAGCACAAACTTATAATACCCTGACCACATAGTGGTGTAGGGTATAATTAGACCCAATTATGTAAGGAAAGTTTTTAGCAAATTAAATAATTTTCTCCAAATTGAATACTAATTTTTGAGGGTTATCTTAGCTGTACAAAGTATTCCAAGTTATAACAAATTTGATACATATCAAATAGAGTGCAGAAATTTCAATTGCTGATTTTATATGTTTCAGCCGATAGAGATAGAGTTATTTAATATAAACTTTTTTGGGCATTGTTAACCCATTTTTGTTGGAGGTCAAATACATATCAAATCCCGATCAAAAAAATTTTATATAGTCGTATATAGTATTATCTTCCCGACTAAAAAAGATGTTATATAATCATATATCACCATATATAAACCAATATATACGTTCATATCTAATTTGATCCGAATATTGGAATATATAATTATATCAAGCGAGATAAGCATGTTATCTCACCTGATAGAATTTGATCCGAAAAATGGGTCTATCTAACTGCATCAAATTATATATAAATACACATAATTTGATGAAGATTTTCAAAGAAAATTTTAGTAAATATTATTGAGATCACTTATTTCATTCATATTAAATCTAACGCTTAATGTTTAGAACAACTTTTGCTAATAAACTTGGAAATAGGTGGCAAAATAAAACATTACAAAAATTTGTCGGAACAACTTTTTCTAGGTTAGAGTTTTTATCTTTCTTAAGGCACATCTACACGGGATAGAAATCTCGTAGAGTTTGCGTTAAATTTGTTATCTCTAATATTGTTGGCACTAATTTTTATCGTAAAAATACCATCTCTAGTTGTCAAGAATTTGTTTGTGTTAAAATTTTTGTATTTCAAAGAATAATTTTTTCTCCAAATACCAAAAAGTGCATTAATCAACTGAAATATTCAATAATGTTACAAAACATTTTCAAATTTGTTACTAAATAAAAAAATAGTGTATGACAGCAATTCTCAGTGGTTTAGAGATTACATTTCGTAGACATATACAGAGCTGCATTTTCATAAAATCTCGCGAGTTTTCTATCCTGTGTAGATGTGCCTTTAAGGCACATCTACACGAGAGATAAATTTCTAGAGATAGAGCAAAAAATACCTCTAATTAGCTCTATTGTGAATGATTTAAGCTATTTAGGGGTGTTTTTTGCTCTATCTCTAGTAATTTTATCTCTCGTGTAGATGTGCCTTTATAAAATAACTGAATTAACTAATTAGAAATTTATTAATTCAGTTCGAGGCCAATTTCCTTATTATGAATTAATATGATAAGTACTTTTTTTCAAAAACTGCTATTTTTCTTCATCAGGATACTCTCCTGACAAATACTTCACAGAGTTTTTGCTTTCAAAAAACCTCTACACTTTCAGGAATGAAAAGAGGATCGTTTCGGGGATTTTCCAGGTCCCCTTCATCAGTTTTCTTTAGAAAGTGGTGGCGTAATCCTCGAAACGATCGTCTTTTCATTCCTGAAAGTGTAGATGTTTTTTGAAAGCAAAAACTCTGTGAAGTATTTGTCAGGAGAGTATCCTGATGAAGAGAAAAAAACAGTTTTTGAAAAAAGTACTTATTATGTTAATTCATAATAAGGAAATAGTCCTCGAACTGAATTAATAAATTTCTAATTAATGAATTAAAGAGGTCGAAAAAAAATAAATTTTATTTTTTTAAATAAAAATTAAAAACCAACATGATAAAAAATTAACTTTCACAATTAATTTTTTTTTTACGGAAAAATAAATGAACTTAAACCATATTTATTTCAACATATGTTTGTCTAATTTTTAAATTTAAAAGTAAAAATAATTATTTCGACCTTTAATTCCACAATGAAAAAAAAATTCCTTTATTTCTTTAAAATTATTTTGAGTTTAATAAACAGTATTTCGGTAACTATTTGGAAAATATATGTTAAATTCAATTATAAACATTTAGTTATATGTCAAAGTGCAAACTTCAAAACCAGATCCACAATTTCGGAGTTTTTTTTTTAATTTTTATAGTGCAATTAAACTTTATAAAATTTTGTATAATTAGATATCATGTCAGATAAATTTATATATAAAATTATTACAATTTTATATTAACTTTGTTATATGTTTTGATATAAGATTGTTTAGAGAAGCTTATACGCCATTATATATAATTATGTATAGACTATATTTGCAGATCTCTTAATATATGCCTGGAGACCAAATCGCATATGATTATATATAACGTCATATCAAACATATTTATAAAACCAAAGTGTTAATATAAATGTATATGGTCATATAAAGCCACACATATAAACATTTATAATTATATCAAATCATATAAGATTATATGAAAACTTTTTTAGTCGGGTTGTTTTATCTTATAATATGTGAGTATATATGTTGTTATCAATAGCCATATATAATTATATGTTTCTTATGTGGTACCTTATATAACCATAATTTTTATATATTGTCTTTTATAAAATTAGATATCAACCATGATATGACAGATATGTTGTCATATATAATTATAAATGATCATATATAACATAATATATGATCACATATGGTGGCATATAAGCCATATATTTTGAGATATAGTAATATATGCCCTCTTATAAAAATTTTTTGGTTCCCGAGTAAAAAAATTGATCTCGCGCAATATCTAATCATATCCAATTTGATATTGTTTAAGATCTGCTGTAATATCTAGGTGATCCAATTAGTTCTCAAAATTGGGTCTATCCAATCATATCGTATTAGATCCCATTGTATATATAGGGATAAACTGAGATCAAGTTATATCTCAAAATTGGGAGGTCCAATGATATCTTTGGGGATAAATGTAGATCTAATTTGATCCGAAAATTGGCGGATCCAGCTATATATTTGCGGATAAACTTAGATCTAATTTGATCCGAAAAATGGCGGATCGAATTAGATCCAGGTATATATTTGTGGATAAACTTAAATCTAATTTGATCTCAATTTTGGCAGATCGAATTAGATCCATCAATATATTTGTGGATAAACTTAGATATAATTTGATCCGAAAAAATGGCAGATCGAATTAGATCCAGCAATATATTTGGGGATAAACTTGGATCTAATTTGATCCGAAAAATGGCACATCGAATTAGATCCAGCAATATATTTGTGGATAAACTTAGATCTAATTTGATCCGAAAAATGGCAGATCGAATTAGATCCAGCAATATATTTGGGGATAAACTTAGATCTAATTTGATCCGAAAAATGGCAGATCGAAAAAATGGGTTAATCTAATTATGTAAAATTAGATTTAATACAAAAAGTTACATTTTATTTGATACCATTAGACAGATGTCGCTCAGATTGCATTAAATTGTCTATTCTATTGAAATTACTTCTTGATTATCATTATGTCACATCCAATTTTATATAATTAGATAAACTCGTTTTTCGGATCGTATTTCATCATATTAGATAAAATAAATTTTTTCGGATAAAATTTTATTTTTTTGCAATATGAATTTCTTTTTATAAAATTATAATTTTTTTTCTATACATTTTTTTATAAAATTATATTTTTTTTATTAAATTGAATTTTTTTAATAAAATAATTTTATTTACATCTTTTTGACGCTCTACTCCATTTCCAATTGTATCAAGATTTATCAATTGTGTTTCAGAAATAATCAATTGTATTTCAGAACTTATCAATTATTTTTCAGATTTATGAATTGCTTTTCAGAACTAGTCAATTGAATTTCAGTTTTATCAATTGTATTTCAGAAATTATTAATTGTGTTTCTGAAATTCACAACTGTATTTCAGAAATTCTCAAAATGTATTTCAGAAATTATCAATTGTATTTCAGAAATTATGAAATGTATTTCAGAAATTTTCCTCTATTAACTATGAAATACAATCAACAAATTCTGAAATAGATTTGAATATTTCTGAAATGCAATTAAAAATTTCTGAAATACATTCGATAATTTCTGAAATACAATTATAATTTCTGAAATACAATTAATAGATTCTGAAATACACTTAATATTGTAGTTGCTGATGAGTTATTATATATGACAATACATTGTTTAAATGGTACCGCATATGAAAATATATTGTTTAAATGGTACCATACATGGTATGTTGTTTAAATGATACGATATATCAAAGTATATGGTACTATACAATATATAGTAGCATATATTATCATATCTGGAACTGTATAAAAAATGTTGTTCATGAGGTACCATATATGACCATATATTGTTGAAATGGCAACATATATCATAATATATGGTTTAAATGTCACTATATATGGTAATATATTGTTTAAATGATATCATATATCAATATATATTGCACTATATATAGCAGCATATATTATCATATCTGGAACTGTATTAAAAATGTAGTTCATGAGGTCCCATATATGAGCATATATTGTTGAAATGGCACCATATATGATAATATATGGTTTAAGTGGCATCATGTATGGTAATATATTGCTTAAATAAATAATTTACGGCCCTATGCTCCTTGCAGGAGTAAAAGGAACGAATATATATATATTGCTTAAATAACACCATATATAAATATATATGGCGCTATATAGTATCATATATTATCATATCTGGAATTGTGTTACAAATTTTGATCCTGAGGTACCATATATGACCATATATTGTTTAAATGGCACCATATATGCTAATATATTGCTTAAATAACACCATATATAAATATATATTGCACCATATATAGTAGTATATATTCCCGAGTAAAAAAGTTTTGATATAATCACATATTATTTTATCTAATTGCATATAGTAACTTATACTTACATATGGCCACATATGCTTTTAAATTCAAGCATTTATACTTTTATATAGTCATATATTAGATATTTTTTCCTCAAAGGTTTTAATATGGAGACATATGTGATTTTATATTATTACATACTGGCCTACATATATATGTATATGCTATATGTAAGTACATAAAGTAACATATAAAAGATATAATTACATATACGTTTATATATAATTTAGTATGATACTATACATAATAATATAAAACTATGTGGATCCATATAAAAAATATTTTATAATTTGTGTTAGTTATGATTATATATTGACGAATATGAACCCATATATAACTTATAACGTTCTTTATAAAATCATCTATAATTATATGTCATCCCACATAGGCAATTTTTTCAAAGTGATTTTATATAAAAATATATAAGGTCCATATAAAACCGCATTATATTATATTTGGTTCCATGTTATCAATGATTTTGAACTAGTTTGAGATTTAGTAATTACTAGGGATTGGCGCGTGACACGAAATGTTCGTGAGTCACGTTATTCACACGTGATCGTGAGTAATAATTACTATACTTAAGTGATTCGTGCGTGAGTGTGAGTAAGAATAATCCGTGCATGATTCGTATGTGAGTTTATTTTTTGCATCATATGTTTTTAGTAATTTTTACTGTTTTGCGTGAGAATTTTCTGATTGTAAGTTTTTAATATACTCATGTGTGCTGAGTAAGAAACGAAATGCTCGTGCGTGAGTAATTTGTTTTTGTTTAGGAGCATGAGTCAAAAATGGCTTACACACCCATAACATTAACAACACTGAAGCTCTAATACGAAATTCTCTATTCTATAACTTACACTTGACTGATTTTTTATATTATATCTTGGTTGTATATAGGGTTTTTCTTTTCCCGGGACAGCGGGATTTTTTTCTGAATTTCCCGGGATCCCGGGAATTCCCGCTCAATAGAAAATAAATAAATCCGACATATGTTGTACGTTAAAAACTCGATTTCTATTAAAACACCGTCCGACAAAGTTCATCTTTGGTTGTACAAATGACAAAATCTACTTAATATATTCTGAAAGAAGGGCTAAATATAAAACATCCATGACTTCCACTTTTTCTAGAACAGTTCGTTTAACAGTTTAAATCGCGAACTACTATCTAGGAAATATTTTCGTTGTCGTTCTCTGTGCTTTATAGTTGTCGATCAGAGTTGAATTCCATAGGAAGCAGCAAAAACTAAAACAAAATAACAGCAAAAACAGTTTTTTTTTAAACTCCAATTTATTTTGCAATCTATCTATAAAGATATTTAGCATTTTTTCTTAAAGTGGGTACATAAGTAATTAAACTAAAACTAAAAAACATGCAGAGGAAGCAACCACTGTTGCACCTCTATATAAGTATTATAAAATTTAAAAATTTTTTAAATTATCTTGTCACAATTAGCTGTGTTAGCGGAAATCTTCTAAGTCTTCTTTGGGTAGAAGATATCTGCAGCAGATCTGCAGCTAAAGCATTAGGATGCAGTGATAGGCGGTATGAATAACGTTCGTTGATTAAGTTGATCTCTTCCTGCACTGTTGGAATGCAGAAGTCGTTATGCAGTATATTATTTGATACATAATTTGGCGCGTTTGCGATCGTGCGTAGTGCTTTCGACTGAAAACGTTGTATAATACTGATGTTGGTTTTTGCGGCCGATCCCCAAATTTGTATACCATATGTCCATATGGGTTTAATAATGGTTTTATATATGAGTAACTTGTTGTCTATCGAAAGTTTTGAATTTTTTCCTATGAGCCAATACAAGGACGTGAGTTTTATACCCAGTTGTTTACGTTTGGTGAAAATATGTTTTTGCCATGTAAGACGCCTATCTAGGTGGATTCCTAAATATTTTGTGTTGTCGGATTGGGGAAGAGTATCAGCACCCAACATTACACTAGGGCAATTGTTTTTTCTTAATGTGAAAGTTACCTGTACTGATTTACTAGCGTTGGCTTTCATTCTCCACGTTTCAAGCCACTCTTGAATTTTACTGAGATGTACTTGAAGGTTTATTGATGCAGTTATATGATTTTGATGGGAAGACAGAATCACAGTGTCATCAGCAAAAGTTGCGATGGAGGTGAGGTCGTTTGTGGGTAGATCAGCAGTAAATAATGTATAAAGGATAGGTCCTAATACACTGCCTTGTGGTACTCCCGATTGAATTTTATACAGCTTAGTATGCTCATCTTTGAATTTGGCTAAAAAGTATCTATCTTCCAAATATGACTTCAGTAGTTCGAAGTAAGGATATGGCAATTGTTTTTTTAACTTGTATAAGAGCCCTGCGTGCCACACTTTATCAAAAGCTTGCGTGATGTCTAAAAATACAGCTGAACAATATAGTTTCTTTTCAAACGCTGTTCTTATTAACCTAACCACTCTATGAACTTGTTCAACAGTGGAATGTTGTTCTCTAAAGCCGAATTGATGGCTTGGAATGAGTTCCCTTTCTTGAAGATTAGGTTTTAATCTGTACAGTAGCAGTTTTTCAAATATTTTACTTAAAACTGGCAAAAGACTTATTGGTCTGTACGATGCTACATCTTCAGGCGGTTTGCCAGGTTTTGGAATTAATATTATTTGGGCCACTTTAAGTTGGACAGGGAAATACCCATGTCTTAACATAGCATTAAATATATGAGTTAGATACTTTAGTCCAACTAAAGGCAATTCTCTTAAAATTTTAATTGAAATTAGGTCATAACCAGGAGATTTTTTCCTATTAGATTGTTCCTTTATTAGTTTTTCTAGTTCTTTATAAGTGACAGGCTTAATTGGAAAATCCATTTGACCGGGAGATTCTAGGAATTCATATATTTTTGTATCATCAATTCGCGCTGAGGGACTGTATGGTTGAAAAACTTCTGACAAGTGAGTAGCAAATAATTCTGCTTTTTCTTTATTTGTTTTTGCCCATAGTCCATTGGATTTCTTTAATGGAGGTATTCTAGCCGTAGCTCTATCAAAGTTTTTAGCTGCTTTCCATAGAGAGTAATTTGTGGCATCTGTCGGTGTAAGATTTGCTACATAGTTCTCAAACTCATTATTCTCTTGTAAATTTAGAGCATGCTTTAGCTCTTTGCAAGCTTTATTTAGTTTTCTTTTATCATTTGGATGTTTTGTATTTTGCCAAATTTTCCTTAATTGCCGTTTATCGGAGATCATTTTTTTAATATCTCTACTAATAGAAACGCGGTTTTTGAAATTTGAAGTATTTGTTTTAGGAGTAGAATGCCATGCCGACTGTTGTATTGTTGTTGTAAAAGTATGAAGTGCGTCTTCTATTTCATGCGGGCTTTTAAGGGAAACGTGCAATTGTAAGCTACTTTCACAACATTGCTTAAATATACTCCAATTTGTGTTTTTAGAGTATAGAGAAGGCGGTGGCTGATTTTCAGCTATTTCCGATTTTAACGTTACTAAAATAGGTGAATGGTCTGAAGACAAATCAAAACATGATTTAATATTGAAATATTTTTTGTTTATGTTCTTTAGAACACAAAAGTCGACCAGATCAGGAGTTTTGTTTATGTCGGATGGCCAATAAGTTGGTTCTCCAGTTGATAGATGTTGAAGATTTTTAGTTTTAATTACATCGAGTAATACTTTTCCCCTAGGATTACGTAGTCTAGAACCCCATTGCTGGTTTTTTGCGTTAAAATCACCACCAATCAAAAATGTGGGACCAAGACTATAGAAGTAGTGTTCAAACTGTTCATTTATTATTGTGCATGACGGAGGGCAGTATATGGAGGCTATAGTGATTGGACCATGTTTACCCAGAATTCGAATTGCAGTCGATTGTATAAATATTTTACTGTAATCGTTTAGTAGTTCATGTTTTATATTATTTTTGATTATAATTGCAGTTCCACCTCTTGCGGTACCTGCGGGATGATTTGTAGCATAAATTGTGTACCCTTGAATTCTAGTAAAGCTTTTATTGGTGAAATGTGTTTCCGATATTAGCATAATGTCAATATCGTTTGTGCAAATAAAGGCTTTTAACTCTAATATATGGTGCATTAAACCATTTGCATTCCATACTGCTAGGTTAAAGAATTTATTCATTTGATGTTTTATTAATAAAGACTGTTAATAGATTGAGTATTGTACTCATTTGTTGCATAAGGGTTTTCATCATTGACTTGAGCTCACACATATCGCTATTTTCAGGCGGCGTCTGAGTATTTTGGGTCACGGGGGGCATATTTTTTATCACATTAGCGTATGTTTGATGGGTTGATTTGGGTTGGTTCTGCTGTTTTTGCGCTGTTGGTAATGTTACAGTTTGATTTTGTTGATTCTGAACTGTTAATTCTGGAAGTTCTTTATTTCGAAGTCTGGGATATAATTTATCTTGCAGATCTTTATAAACTTGGCAACCTTTATAGTTAGCTGGGTGATTTTTTTCACATAAAACACATTTAACATCATCTGATTTGGACTTTCTTTGGCAGTCTTTGGTGTGATGATTTCCAGTGCATTTTACACAACGAGAGGAATGGTTGCAGAATTTTTTTGTGTGACCATATCTTTGACAGTTAGTGCATTGTGGTATTACACGTTTTGGCTTTGGAGGTTCAAAAACTATTTTTGTGTGGAGCATTGAATTAATTTCATAAACTTCTTTATTGTTCTGGCTTGGTTTGAGATTAACCCAAAATAGCGAAAGTGGTTTTTTAGTTTTCCTGTCAATGATATTGCTTATATTTACCACTTCATGACCTTTTAATACCAGTTGTTGCTTTATTTCATCTACAGATGTTGAATAATGCTTTACTTCCTCTCGTTTTAAGACTTTCATTTCATATTCATTTTGTGCTATTTGGTTTAAAAGTTCATTTAGTGGCTGTATGTTTTCTACTTTATAGATGTATATGGGTGGTGGCTTTTGTGGTTTTTTTTCGGTTTGGTCCTGATTTTCATTTGATATTTCGTCTCCAAGAATTGCAAACTTGTTTTGATTATTGATATATTTATCATGAGATTGTAGCCAATAATCTTCTATTTTTGATTGCTTGGATTTATTTGGATTTAAAGGATCTGGACTTGATCTATGCCGTTTAGCACTTTCGTTGTTTCCCTTTCCCGGGAGGTTTTTATTTGTTCTTTCCGTGTAGTTTTCTATTTTTTTCAGTTGGCTATCGATTTCTGCAGTTATTTGATTGGCAGCATTTACTGGGGGAAAAGACTGTATTGATGGTGTTGGTAGTATTCCCGGAGTTGGCAGTATTGATGGTGTAGTTGCTGTAGCAAACGTAATCGTTGTTGTTGGGGTAAATGAACTGAATGAGGTTGAAATCGTTGTTGCTGTTGCTGTAGCTGTTGTACTCGAGGTAGTTATTAATCTTGTTTCAAAAGTACCATCAGTTGTTATCGTTGATGTTCCACCACCAGGAGGTGGGGTTCTACCTAAACCCATCTGGCAACTCTGTTAATTACGATATAGGTTGGCAACGCGTTTACCAGTGTTAGAATAAAACAGCTGGTAGTGTTGTTTATTAGTATATATATTGCTGTCTATGTTTTCCACTAGTTGAGTGAGATTAATCTTTTAATTTAGTAAAAAAATAACCAGTATTTTCACCTAAGAAGTGGCAAATTAGTTTTTAATTTGAATATTTTACAAAAACCCTCGATAACGGCAAAAAACTAACACCGACACCGAGTTTGCAAAAAAAAAAGTGTATTATGCTGAAGGTACCAGCCTGTGGCAAATTGATTTTTATACAATTTAAACGTTTGTTTATCTAAGAGCCGACTTAAAGACGTACGCACGAGCCGACTTATAGACAGGTAATACAGAAGATAAAAATAGCATTGTTAGAATTTCGTTGATGTTAGCCTAATTGAGTTATTTTCTTTCAATTTGCTATTACATTTTGTAATTAATTACACATGCAATTACTCAATTACATGTAATTGTAATTGAAAAAAAACTCAACTACAATTAATTGTAATTGCAATTCAGAAAAGAACAATTACAATTACAAGTAATTGAACTTTTTTTTTTATTTAAAAAAATAATTTTTGTATATTGTTAGATATGGTCCTATATAATATGATAAAAAGTATAAGGTTAATATTTAGATATAATTGTATCAAACTATGTCCACTTTTATAACATTTTATATAATTTTATACAAAAAGATATAATTTGATGTAATTGGATGAGGACAAAATTCGGATACAATTGTATCGAATTGCATAAAATTGTATCAAATTGTACCAAATTGTATACAATTGTATACAATTCGATACAATATGATACAATAAGACGTTCTCATTTTTCGGATATAATTATATCTAATTACATAAAAGATTATATATAATTAAATATAACTTCATATGGCTCCATATCAATTTTTTTTACTTGGGTTATCATATCTGCATCTGCATTAAAGATTTTTTTCATGAGGTACCATACATGACCATATATTGTTGAAATGGCAACATATATCATAATATATGGTTTAACCGGCCCCATATATAGTTATATATTGTTTAAATGATACCATATATAATTATATATTGCTAAAATGCCACCATATATATTAAGATATAGCTCTATATACAAATATATATGCAATAAGATCAGCCATGCTATGTAATATATAATCATATATACCATATCCAATATTATAAAGGCCGGTATCTAATTAGATGAAATTATATATGGTATAATATAAGGAAAATTTTTGGAAAAAGACGTCATATATAATTATATATGGATATACATAACGACATGTCTAATTATATATTGTAATATATGCCACATATGATTATATATAATTTTTTTTACTCGGGTTGTATGATGTAAGATATTTTTATATATGATTATATATTACATTAAATGGTATAAGATATGATTATATATGATTCCATATATGGTGCAAGATTAACAATATAATTTAAGATATGATTATAAAGGGTTCTTCAATAAGAGCGCTACACTCATAGAAATAAATCCGTAAAAATAGCAGAAAAAGTTACTAAAAATTAGTTAAAAATGATGCTAAACTTAGCAGATTTTTTTACTAAATACTAGTAAAATGAGAACAGCAAAATTAAAACTGCTAAATTTACAGAATTTTAGTTATATTTAGGCTAACTTTTAGTTAATTGAAAATAGCAAATTGTACTGTAAAATCTGCATAAAAATTTGTTAAATATTTGTAGACTAAAAATAGCAAAAATAAACTGTTAAATCTACAAAATTTTTGCTATTTTTAAGCTAAATTTAGTTGAATGCAAATAGCAGTCTATTCTGCTAAAATCAGCAGAAATATTTGCTAAAAAATTGTAAACTGCTGTTTTAAAAAGGCTCGTTTTTTATTTGCATTTAAAAAAAAAATCGAAAAAAAAACTTCGAAAATTTTAAATTTTTTGGTGATTTTTTAGGCTACTAATTATTTAGCAAAATTTTTTGCTGATTTTAGCAGGTTAATTTGCTAATCTCCATTTACAAAAATTTAGCTCATATATAACTAAAATTCTGTATATTTAACAGTTTTAGTTTTGCTGTTCCTATATTACTAATATATAGCAAAAATAATCTGCTAATTTAGCAGTTTTTTTCTGCAGCATCATTTTAACTAATTTTTAGTAGTTTTTACTAAATTTTTTACGGACTTTTTTCTATTAGTGTACAAAAGTTTTTTTACGAAGTTCATCAATCGTCGCTGGCTTGTTGGCATAGACCATAGATTTGACGTAGCCCCACAGGAAATAGTCCAACGGCGTCAAATCGCACGACCGAGGCGGCCAATCGACTGGACCATTTCGTGAGATAACACTTTCTCCAAACTTGGTTTGCACTAAATTGATGGTGACATTCGCTGTGTGGCTTGTGGCGCCGTCCTGTTGGAACCACATGCCCTCCAAGTCCATATCATCCAATTGGGGCCAAAAATATTCGGTTATCATTGAACGGTAGCGATTCCCATTCACAGTAACGTGCCGGTCTTGATCATCACGGAATAAGTACGGCCCAATGACGCCGCCGGCCCATAAACCGCACCAAACCGTAATTTTTTCGGGATGCAATTATGACTCATGGAGTACGTGTGGATTGCTGTCTGACCAATAACGCATATTTTGTTTATTGACGAAGCCATTCATTATGACGACCATACATTGGACGTAGCGCTCTTAACGTTGAGGCCACTGACTTCGAATGTCGGTAGTAAATTTTAATAATTTCGACTCGTTGTTGGCTCGTATATCTTTCCATCATGAAATGGCAAACCTTACTGAAGAGAAATGTCAAAAGAGCGGCAAGAAATATGGCGTCGTTTGCTGTCCATGTCTTTCTACTTTTGTAGCGTCCCTGTTGAGAAACCCTTTATAAGTTAATACACTTACTTACACCACTTTTTTCCATAATTAATTAAAGTTAATGCACTTGCTTACACAACATAATTTTAAAGTCAATACACTGAATTCCATAACGAAACACTTAATAAAATTAAATCAGTGAAATATGAGCAGAAAATATTAAGTTCATTGAAAAGACAATGCACTTAAAGAAGTGCAACAATAAACAAAAAATAAATATTAAACTATAGACGAGTAAACATAATTGTGTTAACCCCAATTTTAGAATAAGTTATTTTGTTATTATAAAAAGAAAGAATTAAATAAAGAGTTAGTTGATATTTGGTATTGGAAACAGATTGACGTGTTTTATTTATTCGTTCTCATAACTGGCGCCCGAGCAAATCTTTAAAAAAGTCCTATAAAAAAGGCTTAAAAAATTAAAGTCCTATAAAAAAGTTAAAGTTTTGTTAAAAATTCGAAGAACAGAGAAGTTAACAAATAAATCCAAGTGAAACATCTACATCTACCGATCCTGGAAACCCATCAGTATCTGTGCATTTAACCATACAACTCAACACATCACCCTTAAGAACGTGGAGGTAAACTCAGAAAAGAAGAGACAACACCACCGATACCAGAGGGACAAATAAGAGGAAACCACACAGTGACGAATATCCGAACCCCAGTAGACGGTTAAAACCCTCAAAAAGGATAAGGCGGAATCTCCAATAGAATGTGGATCTTCATAAAAACTATGTTGTAAGTCATATTGGAATTATACAAAAAGTTAAAATTAAGAAAAAGAATATTAAAATTAGGAAAGTGAATATTATAAAATTTTTCAGCTTATGAAAAGGAAATAAATTTTTTTTATTATAATGTTATTGTCCTTATAGTGGAGATTAAAGCAAATTAAAAAATTTTTTTTAACGAAATAATTTCTTTTTTTGTTTTGTAAATATTTTAAATATTCCTTATCGTGGAAATTAGAGCAAATTTGGAAAAGAAAAAGTAACAAGTTTTTGTAAAAATATTAAAGTGAGAATTATAAAATTTTTTGGAAAATATTTTAAATAATCGTTCATAAAATTCAAAAAACCTAAAGTATAAAAATTTTTGTTTTGGAAAACGAAAATGCAGATTTTCTTTCTTAAAAATATTTAAAAGATTTTGTATTGAAAACACCTTTTTGCCTATACACACACCTTTTTACACAAAACAATTTGTTTGGGAAAAATTTTTTTTTAATATCTGGAAGATTGTGAATAGATCATTGGTTTAACGAATCAAAAACCCTTTTGGCTTTAAGAACACTTTTCAAAGCAAAGTTAATTTTTCGAAATGGACCGGATTCAGGATGCTATAACACAGCTTACCGGTGCCCTTAACGCGCAGATAGAACAAATGAAACTTCTCACCGGCAGAATAACTGCCTTGGAGGGTAGATCCAATCCTTCTCCAACTGGGGATGCAATACTCCCCGTTCCAAGGACCGAGGCGGACTTGGTCGAAATACGAAAACTTCCCGATTGCGTAAGGGATTTACGAGTCTTTGACGGTAACCCCGTCCAGTACATTTCTTGGATTCACAGCGTAGAATCCATATTAAAAGATTATGCGATAGTAAGAGATAAACCGATCTATAGGGCAATTCTGCAGCATATAAGACATAAAGTGAGGGGTCCTGCCGATACGGCCCTAATATCTTATAATATATTCGATGAGAGCTGGGAGAGGATAAAAAATTGTTTGTCTTTGCATTATGCGGATAAACGGGATGTGGGAACCTTAGAATACGAACTAAAAGTTATGTCGCAGCGTAATAATACGGTTAACGAATTTTATGCGAAAATTAATCACCAATTATCGCTGATCATAAACAAAATCAAGTCGGATAACTATTCGGCTGAAACAGTCAAAGCTTTAATTTCAAGTCACAGAAACAGAGCTTTGGACGTATTCATCCGGGGGATAAACGGTGACATATCGAAAATGCTGGCAATTTAAAAACCAGCGACACTTCCAGAGGCATATACTTCTTGCCTCGAGTTCCAAAATATGAACTATAGGAATACCTCTATTCACCCGCGCAATAATAGGCAAAATACTATTAGTGCACCTACCCAGCAAAATCTTTCATTACCAAATATGTGGTTATATAATAGAAATTCATAGCTCCACACAACTTACTTTTTGGCGTCTAAACTCATTATTTTTGTTTGGCGTGGTCGTCTTTATAAGTAGTCACGCTTACCCGCTCGCTTACGAAAAAATGAGAAGTAAGTAGTTATGAGATTCTGAATAATAAGTGGTTACAAACATGCTTTCAAAAAGTTGAATTATAAGTGGTTATCCGACTGCTTACTTGATTCTAAAAAATAAGGAGTTACACAAATACTATTAGCTTCAGGAAATACATTCAGAAAAATGAAAGCTTTTGCTAGTGTATAATTTTAGTACTCGTCATAAAAATTTTAACACAAAACATATTTACATGTAATAAATATAAATGTATAAAATTTAACTTTGTAAAAAGTACTTATTTAAACTATTGCGAGTAAGTCATTATTTTATATTTAAAAGCAGTGACTAAAATAGGCCGTTATTAGGAAGTCAATATTTTATATTACAAAATAATGCAAAAGGTAATGATATATCATTAATGGTAATGCAGACAGCAATGAGGTGTCATTACCAATATTTTGCTGGGTACTTATCGGGTAGAGGGTCAAATGAATAAATCCGGTACTCCCTATAGAAACCTGAGTTCAGCTGAACAAGTTCGCATTTATAATGCACCAATCCTAATAAGACGGGATCAACAATACACACAAAATGATCCACCTCCAAGACCCACTCAACCAAAGCCACCCATACCAATGGAAGTCGATCCTTCCGTAAGAACGCGGCAGATAAATTATATGAATAGACCTGAAAAGTCTCCTCTTCCAAATTCTGGAACTTACTCTTCCAACATTCCGCGAAAGCAGCAACGCGTTTTCAATGTTGAAACAATGGAAGCTTACGGACAGCGTCCTGACCAGGAATATGAAATGCAGAACGAGGATTATGAGGGCGAAGGAGACTTTTCCGATGAACCAATTCTTGAAAATGAACAAGATGAATTAAATTTTATGACAGGAGCCTCTCTAGCATACCCTATCTAGAACTACGCCTGAGAGACGGGAGAATCTTAAAATTTCTTGTAGATACGGGTGCAAACAAGAATATTATTTCCGAATCTATAGTATTCAATTCCAAACCCGTAAATCTACCCTTCAAAATTCAATCAGCTGCAGGCGATATTCTGATTACACATAAAGTTAGAGGAAGATTTTTTAGAAGCTTAAATATTTAGAATTACTTTGATTTTTTTGTTCTCCCTAGCCTTCGTTCATTTGATGGCATTTTAGGCGACGATTCTCTCAGAGAACTCAAAGCCGTACTTGACCGGGGAAATAATACTCTACAGTTGTGCAATGGCATTACGATTCAACTTAAAGCCAGAATATCTAAGCAAGTCAATAATATCGAGACCAGTCAAACATTGGATAAAGATATACAGAATCTGGTAAACGAATTTAAAATATTATTTGGTCCAGTTTCCGGAAGTGGAATAATTGGAACAAGTGTTCGAGCAGAAATAAGGACATCGACAGATGAGCCAATTTATACCAGACCGTACCCTTTCCCAGGTCACCTAAGAGACGAAATAGAAAAACAGGTCGCTCAAATGCTTGAAGATGGCATAGTAAGACCATCTAGGAGCCCATACAATTCACCCCTGTGGATAGTGGAGAAAAAACCGAAACCAAATGGTGAGCGACAATACCGAGTAGTCGTAGACTTCAAACGTTTGAACGCGGTAACCATCTCAGATGCCTATCCAATTCCAGACATTAATAGCACCCTTGCTAGTCTTGGGGAGAGCAGATATTTTACCATTCTCGACTTAACCTCTGGATTCCACCAGACTAGAATGAGTAATAGAGACATAGAAAAGACAGCCTTTTCCACAAGCAACGGTAAATTTGAATTTGTAATGCTACTTTTCGCTCTAAAAAATACACCTGCAATTTTCCAACGAATGACGAATGACGTCTTGTATTCATTAATTGGGAAAGCTTGCTATGTCTACATAGACGATATAATAGTATTTGGTAAAGACCGAGATGAACATAACGATAATCTAAGGGAAGTACTTTCTCTATTAAAGAAGGCTAATTTGAGAGTGAACCTTGAGAAATCAAAATTTTTAAGGGAAAGCGTCGAATTTCTTGGGCATGTTGTATCACAAGGTGGTATATGGCCTGATCCTGCAAAGATCTCTGCGATACAGAAAATTCCTTCGCCAAAGAATCTAAAAGATTTGAAAAGTTTTTTGGGGTTGGCATCCTACTACAGGAGATTTATAAAGGATTTTGCACCAATAGCAAAACCATTGACGAATCTGACAAGAGGTTCGAACGCCCAAATTAAAGCTAGCCAGTCAAAGAAAATCCCGATCAATTTGGACGATAAGCCCTAAAATCTTTTAATGGCTTAAAAGAACTTCTTACGTAATCCGAAATCTTAGTTTTCCCGAAGCCATTTATCCTGACGACTGATGCTTCAAATTTTGCTATAGGTGCTGTCCTCTCCCAAGGGGAACTTGGAAAAGATCGACCAATAATCTTTTTGTCTAGATCCCTCAATAAAACCGAGGAACACTACTCAACTATAGAAAAAGAAATGCTAGCTATTATATGGTCTCTTGATAAACTTCGAGCTTATCTTTACGGAGCTAAGGAAATAAAGATTCTTACAGATCACCAACCACTGACGTTTGCACTAAGCAACTCTAACAATAACGCGAAACTTAAGAGATGGAAAGCGAGAATAGAGGAGTACAACTATACTCTTATAAACCCGGAAGGACAAATGTTGTCGCAGACGCACTGTCAAGACTACCTCCAGAAATTAATGTTTTATCATCCTCTGATGACAATTCTCAGCACAGCGCTGAAGAAGACAGTACCCATCTCATTCACCACTGTGAAGCTCCAATCAACGTTTTTCGAAATCAAGTTATATTTTCAGAAAACTTAGATTCCTGCTATCATGAAATTCCGCATAAAAATTTTAAGCGAAATTTTGTAAAAATTGGAAGACTTAGTAAAGCAAAATTGATTTATATATTAAAAGAAAAGTTAGACCCAAATGTCATTAATGGAATAAAAATACCCGAAAACAGACTTATGATGCTACAAGAGGTCTACAAGGAACATTTTTCTAAATTCAGGG
Source organism: Leucophora obtusa (assembly GCA_949987735.1). Lineage (NCBI taxonomy): Eukaryota > Metazoa > Arthropoda > Insecta > Diptera > Anthomyiidae > Leucophora > Leucophora obtusa. Next base: position 277,686,043 of record OX465295.1, read on the forward strand.
TAAGACTTACCCAAAGACTAGTAGAAGATGTAACAGATGAAGAGCAGATATTTTGTATTATTCAGAACGAACACAAAAGAGCTCACAGGAATTCCGCTGAAAACAGAGAACAAATTCTGGAAAAATATTTCACAAAAATTACCAAATTAATAAAAAATTATACAAAGTCCTGCGAAATCTGCAATAAGCACAAGTACGACAGACATCCGCCAAATCCTGAGATTCAACCAACTCCAATTCCATCATACCCCACGGAGATTTTGCACGTTGACATAATGGAAATAAAAGGAGAGAAATTTTTAACTTGCGTCGACAAGTTCTCAAAATACGCGAAATTCTTTCACATTAAGAATAAGTCGGTTCTGCACATCAGAGACAAAATGATAAAACTGCTTAATTTTTTCTCTGCCACAAGAAAAATCGTGATGGATAATGAAGGCAGTTTCATCAGCCCAATAGTTCTAAACTGTATAGAAGGATTGGGAATTGAAACATACTTCGCACCTCCGCAGAAAAGTGAGGTAAATGGTACAATTGAAAGGGTACACTCTACAATTATTGAAATGTTAAGATGCCTACGAGAAGAATATCCGGAATACTCAATTAAAGAACTAATTAATATTACGGTTGACAGATACAACAATACAGTTCATTCTGTCACAAAAATGAAGCCGGTTGACATTTTCTTTGTACGAACGGAGAGAATTAATTATCAGAACTTGGCAGGTTTTAAAGAAATTGTTAATAACAACCTAAAGAATGAAATAGCTAGGAACCAGAAAATTCAACTCTATAGACAAAATGCTAAAAGAGTAAAACCTAGAAGATATAAGCCAGGGGACACGGTATTTAAGAGAAGTAAACAGATCAAAGGTAAAGACAAACCATTATTTGAAAAGAAAATTTTTGGGGAGGACAATAATATCACAATAAGCACAACTGATAATAAGAGAATTCATAAATCACACTTAGAAAATTAGTGCACAATCATTTCAATTTCATTTTTTTTCCCCCTAATAGAAACCAAAATTACTTTTCATACTCCTAACATACTTTACGGATGCCACTATGGACATTTATGAGTACAATAGCCCCATAATAACCATGAAACAGGGTACTGGAAAAATCATTAACGGAAATTATAAAATAATACATACTATAGATTTAGAAGAATATGAACGAGCCGTAACAGAAATAAAGATGGTAACTCGTTACCGAGGAAAAGAAGCTGGATCACTGGACCTACAAATACAGCACCAGCTTAGTAAAGTAGACAATTTGTTGGACCAACTCCATGTTTGTGATTCGGATATATTTGCCTTATTCGAAACGCACATAGAGGAACATAATGTCAGCACTTGGGAAAAATACTTTAAGAATTTTGAGTTACATTGGAAACCAGCTAATCGGATGAGGGAACGAGGAAGAGCAAGTGGAGGATGTGGATACGGTTTTAAGAGAAACTTTGCGAGTAATCGTATTAAACACTCTTATCATTTAATTGACAGAACAGCGGTTCTTAAGATACAAGTAAACTCGCTAAAATTCAGTATTATACCGGTTTATATAAGAGGAGCGGATTGGAATAATGAATTTACTGTACTTAAAAATTTTTTCATTAACAATTCAGTGGATAATGCAATTTTAGTAGGTAGGAATGCACGTATGGGTAACCTTCAACAAGATATAGATGAAATATATAAAATAAATTTTAATACTGGATTTGAAGAAAGAAAGTCAAGAGATCCTATTCAATATGCTAATGGAAGAAGTCTTTTTGAGTTTTGTGAAGATATTGGTCTTATAATACTAAATGGTCGTACAGTTGGTGATGAAGAAGGAGAATTTACGTTTTCAAGCACAGCTGGAAACTCTGTTATTGATTTTTGTGCGATAGCACAGGATGCAATTCAGTATGTTGAGAAATTTGAAATTGACTCTAAAGTATGGTCAGATCACATGCCACTAAAGTTAACATTATGTATTGAATCTGCAACAGATAGACAAAGAAAATTGAATTTGTTACCGAAACTCCTGTGAAAAGATTCACAAAAGCAAAAATATCTGGAAAACATTAATAAAAATCTAATATGGCAAAAAACACAAGGCGAGTTTATGAATCTAGAACAATTAGTAAATATTATTAAAAAATCTTTACCAAACCAGAAATCACCTGCAAACAATCCCGTATTCAAGGCAAAATGGTTTAATTACAAATGCTTAAAAGCGAGAAACAATACATTTGATTTACTTAATGAATTCAGAAAGTCAAACGATCCAGACGATAAAAGTAAATATATTCAAGCTAAAAAACAGTACGTTAACGAATGCAAAAAGAGGAAAGAGGAGTATGCTATAGAACTCAGTAATAAAATTAACATTATAAATGATTCGAAGCAATGGTGGAAGCTTGCAAGAGAAATAAGGGGTGATAGTTTTAAAATAGGAGCGAATATTTCGGCTGCAGACTTTAAACAGTATTTTGAGATGTTGCTTAATCAACCACAATTATCAAAAGACATTCAATATGCACCTATGTGGCACACTAACTATGATCTTGATAAAACAATATCAGTCCAAGAAATAAAAGCAATTTTAAATAAAACTAAACCGAATAAAGCCCCTGGAGCTGATAGGGTACCTTATGAAATGATGAAACATGCATCAGATGAATTTTTAAATGAACTGGCTAATACGTTTAATCTAATATTTGAAACTGGCGTAATTGATAAAGAATTTGAGAGCAGCATAATTTTCCCGATTCACAAAAAGGGAGATGTTAACTGTACCAACAACTATAGAGGAATTTCTTTTATGAACTGCTCGGCAAAACTATTAATGGGAATTATAAACACCAGACTTGCAAAATGGATTGAAGACTATAAAATTTTAAATGAGTTTCAAGCTGGTTTTAGACCACATTATTCAACTGTGGATAATATTTATAACATGTCGGCTATAGTTTATTCGAAGTTTAAAGAAAAAAAGAAGATATATGCTTTCTTTGTGGACTTTAAAGCGGCATTTGATAAAGTCCCAAGAAAACCTTTAATATATAAGCTACATACAACAGGCATGTCTACGAAAGTTGTCAATTTAATTGAAAATATTTATAAAAATACGAAATCTGTAGTTTGGACCGGTGATGAGCTATCTGAATACTTTGAAACTTACACAGGTGTTAAGCAAGGATGTCTTCTGTCACCACTGCTTTTTACACTATACTTAAATGACCTGCACGATCATTTAGGAGGTGGTTTAGTAATAGATAATATAAATGTACGCCTGCTTCTTTACGCCGATGACATTGTGTTGCTGACAGATGATATTGAAACAATGCATAAGATGGTTAAAAATTTAGAAAGTTACTGTAACCGTCGGAACATGGAAGTAAACATGAATAAATCAGAAATGATGGTATTTCGAACAGGTGGCAAACTAGCTTCAAGTGAGAAAATTGAATACATGAACCAAAAAGTAAAAATAGTTAATGAATACAATTATCTAGGAGTAATTTTAACTCCGAAGTTAAGTTTTAGAAAGCATGTTGAAAAAAGATATGTTTCAGCTAAAAACAGTATTAATGCTACATGGACCAGTTTCATGAATAAGTCAAATATATATATATTACTTAAAGCGAAGTGGAAGCTCTTCCAATCAGTTTGCCGTTCTATGCAGGCGTATGCTGCCCAAGTTTGGGGATGCTGGTTATATGATGAAGTAGATAAATTACAACGCTACTTTTTAAAACGAATCTTAAAATTACCCGATTTTACACCTAACTATGCTTTATTGCTAGAAACCAGTGCAGAATGCAGTTACTTTTATACACTTGGATTACATATGAATTATATCTACAAGACGTTATTTCAGTACAATCTAGACAGGCTTCCGAATAGACTGTCTTGGTTGATGATACGAAACAATACTTTTTGGGCAAAAGAAATAAACGATTTGGGTAGTGAATTTGGATTACAAGTCGAATATGAAAATGTTTCCCCAGAAAATTGGATTCACAGAGGGACTGTATTACTACAAGAATTAAAATCTAAAACTTTTATGAGTATGCAACATGAAGCAATTAATAGCCGGTCTCGATTCTATAAAAATCTTGATTACAGTTTGCAGACAAGCTATATAGATAGTTTAAATAAGCTACATCAAATTACAACCATTTTTAAAACAAGATGCGATCTGTTACCATTGAACTCCAATACTTTTAATGCCACAGACAATAAAAAGTGCACATTACGTAATACAGAAGAAGTAGAAAATTTACAACATTTTATGGCTGTATGGGGCATACTTAAGGAACTCAGATATGCTCAATTTGGAAAATTATACTTAACTGAAATCGAACTTATTGGTATTCTAAATGGCAAAATACCCAACGCGTGGAGTAAACTTTATAGATACGTAAATAACGCATTAAATTATAGAAAAATGATCATTGAAGAATTCTTTTAAATTACTTACTGAAGATTGCTATCTACTAAAATCATATATATTTTAAAACATGTTTATACATCTTATTGTGAATATATTTGTATTTATACAACAGACGACTATATGTCATTGTTATTATTAATTATTATTTCTTTATTAAATTCTATAATTTGTAAAAATTTTATAATTTTAAATAAAGACATACATACATACATACATATTCTAAGCCAAACGGATAAAATTACGGACAACAACAATAAACAATATACTATTAACAAATATTTAATGAAAACTACCAACAGCATATTCGACGGATACAACAAAATAATCACTGAAGCAGATACAAACAACATGGCACAGACGCTTTTTAACAAGCTCGGATTGTTACAGGATGAAATAACACAAATCATAATGGCAGGTCAACTCGTGAAACAGGGTATAGTACACTCACAACTACTGAACAAGGGAGACATCGATAATATAATCTCCCAGACTGAGACACTTCCATACAAGAATGAGTTACAGGCACTTCAGTTTGCGCAACCCTCAATGGTTATAAAGGGTTCTCTTCTCTTATACATCATTTCCTTACCCCAAACGGAAGACAGTCTGTTTAATAATGTAATCTTGCATTCAACAATTAAGAATAATAAACGAATTTACCTCAACTATACGAACTTATTTATATCCCAAACGGAAAAGTATGGAATAAAAGGAAAATGTATGAACATTGAAGACATAACGGTCTGTAGAAGAAATCAGATTGAAAAATTGAACCCCGACCATTGCATAACTAATATTCTTAACGGAGGAAGAACAATCTGTGAGTATCAGATGGAAAAACGACCAGTAGTTGAACTTATGTCGGAAGGTACACTCTTTCTGACAAACTACCATGAAGATCTCATACACGACAATACCACACAAGTTCTAAACGGCACCTATATCATAAATTTCTTAAACGAAACGATCACTCTCAATAACGTTGCCTATTCGAATTGGCAAACAACCTCCTTTCAAATGCTTCCACCAGTAACCTAACTGAAAAGGATATTAAATTAGACTTACAATATCTTCATCACCTTCATCTTAAAAATATTGAAAACATAGGTAATCTCTCACATAAGGGTTTTATTTCAATCGGTTTGAATTTTTTCATACTTCTCGCTGGGTTTTTCATAATTTTAGCAATTCAGTTAAGTACCAGGTACAGAAACAATCGTCAAACATTAAATATTCCTACAATCACAAATTTTCCAGAAATCAAAATAAATTATCCATGAAAATTCATTATTTGATCAGCGAGACGCTGATTCTTAAGAAGGGGGGAGTTAATACACTTACTTACACCACTTTTTTCCATAATTAATTAAAGTTAATGCACTTGCTTACACAACATAATTTTAAAGTCAATACACTGAATTCCATAACGACACACTTAATAAAATTAAATCAGTGAAATATGAGCAGAAAATATTAAATCATTGAAAAGACAATGCACTTAAAGAAGTGTAACAATAAACAAAAAATAAATATTAAACTATAATAATTTAGAATAAGTTATTTTGTTATTATAAAAAGAAAGAATTAAATAAAGAGTTAGTTGATATTTGGAAACAGATTGACGTGTTTTATTTATTCGTTCTCATAACTTATATGGTCCCACGTCAGTAATATTTTCTATGTGTTTAATATATAATTATATATAGTCACATATTACCTGAGAGACCCTACTATCGAATCCCAGCTCGGGCACAAAAAAAATTTTTTTTTTTTACTTTTTTAACTCAATTTAAATTACTTGTAAATATTCTTTTTACAGATCTTAAAAAAATTAACCCATTTACTGCCAACAGCACCTGAAAGTTACGTTTAGATTTTGAGCCATATAAATAGGTGCCCTTCAACAAACATTTTTTTTTTTTATCTTATTCACCAAAAAATTCCGTCAGTGGAAAACATTTAAGATTTTTAATTTTTGTTTTTTTTGAAAGTATGTTATTAATTTATTTTTTCTAAGTCATCTATATATATAAATTTATATAATTATATATAACTCAGTAACACGAACAATGTTGTATCATATAGTCAGTCATGTTGTATAGCAGTGTTTGGCTGAGTGAGTTAAGTGGCCGTCTACAACGCCAGCAACCTGGGTTCAAATCCTGTCGACGGCATTTTTTTTTGTTTTTTTTTTAATGAAATAAATATTTTTTAAATAATAAATGTTTTTTTTTTTAATTTTTGTGTTATTTTTAAAATTTAAATAATTCCAAATATATCATAGGATAAATTTTGATCTCAAATTATCCAATTCAATCTGCCAAAATTATGTTATCCGTTTGCTAGGTGCAAATTAATCCCATGCGATATTTTGGGATCTATCAGGATCTCAATTTGAAATTACTGGATATTATTGGATCTCCCAATTTTGAGATCTATTTGTATGTAATTTAATCCTGTAATATATTTGGGGGATCTGATTGGATATTACTGGATACCCCAATTTTGAGATGAACTTGGATAAGATCATATGTCGATCTATATCAAATGGGATATGACTACATATACTAGATATAATGTTTTTTTGATCGGGATATTAAAGTTTTTATGAAAAATATAACTTAGAATTTTATGTTGGACTTTATATTGTCTTTATACCTAAAGTGTCGCTCATAAAATCGTTAACCTTGCGCTGCGAAGACCAAAAACGTCCAGCAAGTGGTGTATGGCCAAACCAAAAGGGCCCGACTAAAAAAGATATAATATAATCATATAAACCCATATATACTTCCATATCTAATTTGATCCGAATATTGGAATATATAATTATATCAAGCGAGATACGCATGTTATCTAACCTGATACAATTTGATCCGAAAAATGGGTCTATCTAACTGCATCAAATTATATATAAATACATATAATTTGATGAAGATTTTCAAAGAAAATTTTAGTACATATTGTTGAGATCACTTATTTCATTCCTATTAAATACTAATGCTTAATGTTTAGAAAAATTTTTCTTAATAAACTTGGAAATAGCTGACAAAATAAAACATTACAAAAATTTGTCGGAAAAACTTTTTCTAGGTTAGAGTTTGGTCTTTCTTATAAAATGTGTCTTTCTTATAAAATAAAAAAATTAACTTCCACAATTAATTTTTTTTTCACGGAAAAATAAATGAACTTAAATCATATTTATTTCAACATGTGTTTGTCTAATTTTTGTTTTTAAATTTAAAAGTAAAAATAATTATTTCGACCTTTAATTCCACAATGAAAAAACAAAAATTTTTCTTTTTTATTTCTCTACAATTATTTTTATTTTAATAAAGAGTATTTTGCCAACTATTTCAAAAATATGTGTTAAATGCAATTATAAACTTCACAATTTCCTTGAGCTTAAGGTTTGTTTTTTAAATATAAAAACTTAAGTTATTTCAACATATGTTTGTCTAATTTTTATTTTTAAATTTAAAAGTAAAAATAATTATTTCGACCTTTAATTCCACAATGAAAAAACTAAATTTTTTCTTTTTTATTTCTCTACAATTATTTTTATTTTAATAAAGAGTAATTTGCCAACTATTTGAAAAATATGTGTTAAATGCAATTATAAACTTCACAATTTCCTTGAGCTTAAGGTTTGTTTTTTAAATATAAAAAGTTTTTAATTTTTATATTTCGCTACTCCATTGTGAAGCATCTTCAGGATGATCCAGATCCACAATTTATGAGTTTTTTGTTTAATTTTATAGTGCAATTAAACTTTATAAAATATTGTATAATTAGATATCATGTCAGATATAATTACATATAAAATTAATACAATTTTCTATTAACTTTGTTATATATTTTGATATAAGATTGCCCAGGTAGAAAATTACAAAGAGGCCAGCACTGACAAAGCACCGAACGCCCAAATGATAACACCGTCCCACGGTGCTTTCCTGGCACCCAAATGATAACACTGATCTATTTAATTCTTTGCAAAGTACTGAGATGCACCAAGAAACACAAAAATCAAGTGTTTTCTCTGCCACCAAATTATGAGCCCTCATCACTGAAGAATTTCAAATTACTCTAAAAACAGATGATTATTGGAGTTATTGTATTGTGGAGTCAAAAATTATTTAAATATTCACTCCCTTCTTTTTCATGATTATATATAATGTCATATCAAACATATTTATAAAAGCAAAGTGTTAATATAAATGTATATGATTATATAAAGCCACGCATATAAACATTTATTATTATATCAAATCATATAAGATTATATGAAAACTTTTTTAGTCGGGGGGTTAAAAAATATTTTTTGTCAAAATTTAAAAATAAATTGTGACCCGAAATTTTTAATTTTTTAAATAAATGATCTCCAACTAAAAAAAAAGTTTTCAAAATAAAATGTTTGTAAGCCCAGCAAAATCTCAGTAATGGGTGTTCATTACTAATATCTAAATAATAAGCAGTAGAATTCGGGTCTACTTAGGGAATGCATCCCGGGATTTCCCGTCCCGGGATTCCCGGGAAATCAGACATTTTTCCGTTCCCGCATTCCCGGGCATTTGGACAGGGAATCCCGGGATTTCCAAAAATGCAGTTTAAAGTAATAAAGTTAATTATTTCAAATTTTCCAACTTTTCAAATTCTAATTTTCCAACGTTTTGCAAATAGTAAAAATCTTACATTAGGCTTGCTCATTTACTTACAAAATTGTAATAAAAGTAGTAAGATTTTCTAGTAAACGAACACACTGATTAATTTGTGTACTTGGTCGAACTTTTTAAGTTCCTTTTTTTAACAGGCACTAAAAGGAACTTAAAAAATATATTTTTTAAGAAAACCACTCAACTAAATAGTGTTTTAAAGGAATTAATCGAACTTATTCTGTACAGGATTAAAGACAAATTTGTCCATTGATTTTTAAAAATTTTCAAGTAAGTTAGAATTTGTTCCCATAATTTTTAAAAACTTTTCCAATTTTCTAAAATCATTTTCTACATTAATTTTTTTTAATGTTATTTAAGTTTGACTCAAGATCATAAATTAATATCACTTTCTGTTTAAATTATTTTCAAATCAAAGAAAGATGATATAATTTTTACAAGTAAATTATAAAGAATAAAAATTATTGAAAAAATTCGATAAGACCAGCAAGGCAGAATGCGCATTTTCGGCTTTCGCTACAAAGCCATCATCAGTGCCTTTCGCCTTTGAGTGGGTTAATATTTTGATAATCGTCTACTTATGTGGCTGTTGAAAGCAAATCGGGTTTGTTATCAACAACTCAACTTAGACTAACATCAACGAAATTTAACAATGCTATTTTTATCCTTTTGTTATTATTACCCTTTTTTGCTTTGAACCTTAATTCTTAAGATATCTCAGCTGATTCTATTCAACTCTGTGTATGATAAACACAGATTTTTGAATTACAACGAACCGTTAAATTTAAATGTATGTTATTAAATTATATTTTTGCACCGTGTCAATGTGTTTAAGATGAATGGGCGAAAGGCACTGATGATGGCTTTGTAGCGAAAGCCGAAAATGCGCATTCTGCCTTGCTGGTCTTATCGAATTTTTTCAATAATTTTTATTCTTTGTAATTTACTTGTAAAAATTGTATCATCTTTCTTTGATTTGAAAATAATTTAAACAGAAAGTGATATTAATTTATGATCTTGAGTCAAACTGAGATAACATTCATTTACTTAAAATAACAGATCAACTAAAAACATTTCCCCCATTAATAAAAAATTTTAAATTACTATCAAATATTTTCTAATTTATGTCCCTTGCGGGATCCCGGGATCAGAGAAACAAGCCAGCCGCCGTAAGCCGTTTAAGCCGCCGGTCATTTTTGCCTCAGCCGCCGCCGCCGATTTTTTTCGGCTCATTTCGGCTGGAAGTATCAATTTTCCAAAATAAAAAAATTAAAAGCAAATGTCATTTTTAAAACAAATTTTCTACTTCATCATTTCCTGAACCATCAAGAGTATTTTTTTTAGTTAAAAAAACATAAAAGAACCAGTTTTATATTCAGAGCTAAGAAGGATTTTTGTCAAAAATATTTCTTAAGTTGGAAGTTTTGCTTGTAAACTTCTGACAGATTTCGCTGAAATTTGGATATGCAATAGAGGAGAGAATCCAAATGAACAATATACATATATAGTTTTCAAATGACCAAGTGTAGATTGTAGGCAGAGCTTCGAAAGAGTTAATTCAATTTTAGGTTAATTCGCACAAAACCGAATTTAGCATTAGAAATTGAATATATATCATTCCGTCAAAACATTCCTTTATAATTAATTCATAGGTTTCATTCCCAAATTTTAATATAAAATAGAATGCATTCTTATGTTGAATACATTCCTTATAGAATTACACTCAATTTAAGTAATTAATTTTTTCATTAATTCTAATCTTTTACAAAATGGCTTATCAAAATTGTCATTTTATTAAATCAGTAAAAGATCTAAGGTATGAATATATCAATGATTTTGACAACACTTTAGTTTATAATTACAAATTAAATAAAAATGTGGCTTATTTTAGGAATTTAATATTGATATCATATACACAACCCATAAAAATAATTAAAAACGCAACATTTGTTTTAAACTTTTACAAACCGAATGAAACGTGAAAGATCATTATAAAAAGAATGAATTCATGAAAGAATTCATTCACTATGCATGAAAATTAAAAGAATGAAGCCAGTGAATGAATTCATAAGGAATGGTATAATCGTAAGATATATTAGTAAATTTTAATTAAAAGTCCAAAAGTGAATTAAAGAATTAATTCATTCGAATTTATGGTCGTAGGTTTGGTTAAGTAGATCACATCACATTTTTCAGAAATTTCAGTACACCTGAAATTATTATCAAAAGACACATTTTTAAGACATTGCGGACCAAGATATTTACAATAATCGACGCTGTTCTGAGTTCCGCATCCACAAAAAAATTATAAAGTGAAACATTCCGAATTTTTTTGCTGTTCCGTGATCAACATCCGAATTTTTTTTTCGTTTTATTTCGTGTAGAAAAAGCTTGATGATAGTGAAACGAATATATATTTTTTAACAACAATTATTATATAATAATTTATTTTAAAATTAGTCTATGAATATTAAAATTTGGTAGAAATAACAAATTTTCGAAATTTTTAATTCCGTGTGATTTTACAAATCAACTCTAATTAAAAAGTTTCGGAACTAAGAACAGGGGTGAATATCGGACTTTTTTAACTTTTCTTCTAAGTTTTTCAACTTTGACATCTTTTCGAGCATAATTTTTTTCGAACCATATTTTTTTCTAGTTTATTCTAAAAACACATTTAATTTTGAGTGAAAATAGAATTTGTTTATTTCTAAGTTCCGAACCCACATAAAAAATTCTAAAGTGAAACATTCCGAATTTTTTTCCTGTTCTGTGTTGGAAAAGCTTGGTGAAAGTAAAAGGAATATTTTGTTGCAAAAATTAATATGTTAAAATTTATTTTAAAATTTGTTGAAACAGTCAATTTCCGACATTTTGAATTTTGTGTGATTTTACAAAACCACTCTAATTAAAAAGTTTCGGAATTCAGAACAGGGGTGATCGTGTCAAAACTCTGTTTTTAAGCGACTTCAAGCACTTAACAATTTGAAATTCAGCAATTTTTCAACCGATTTTGAATATTGTAACGTTTTTGGAAATACAAAAAATTTAGCTTTCCAAATATATATAGATTTAATTATTTGTAACTGAAATATGTTGACAGTTTTTTTCTTAAATATTAAAATTATTTTTTTTTTAATTTGTATACTTTGACGGCTTTTTTACAGTATTAAACAATTCTTTACTATTGTAATTCATTCTGAAAGTGGGTTTAGTTCTTAGTAAAATCAGATTCTTTTGTTTAAATTAATTGAAAATTGAAAAAGTTATCGTAATTTTTCTAAACATTTAATTTCAGCAACTCGAGGTTCTTGTTTGCACAATCATTAAGGTTAATATTTTCAATTTTCTTATAAATGCAGAGATTCCATGTTTATAAAAAATGTATAACTTTGACAATTTTAAAGCGATTAAAATAGAACTTCATTTTGCTCTGAATAAAGAATAAATTAGATAAAAATTATTTTTTTTTTAAACAAAATATTGCAATTAAAAGCCGTCAAAATTAAACAAAATAAGAAAAAATTAAGAAAATCAGTTTTATTTGAAAATATTTCCACACAATTTTGTTGAATATATAAACATATGTATATATTTGGAACGCCCAACTATCTCTCCTTATAGCTCCGTTCAAAAACTAAAAATCCTAAATTTGTAATTTTTATCGATGAATTTAACTTAAAATTATTTTTTATTTGACAATTCCAAATTTTTTGCACAATTTTCTACTGCTATATTTTGGAAAAAACCTTAAACATCTTTAAAATACGTGTATAATGTTCTATCAAACCGATCAAGCCGCCGCCGCCGCCGATTATTTGGTTGCGCCCCCGCCGCCGATTTTTATCCGGCTCAACCTTATTCGCCGCCGCCGCCGCCGATTTTTTGCTTGCGCCGCCGATTATTTTGATCGGCTTGTTTCCCTGCCCGGGATCCCGGGAATTCAAAATAAATTTCCCGCTTTCCCGGGAAACCAAAAAGTGCGGGATTTTGCATTCCCTAGGTCTACTGCATATAATTCGATGTCAAAACTCATTATTTTTGTTCGACAAGGTCGTTCTTCTTAGTAGTTGTCCATATTCGCTACATGAAAAAACGCACAACATTTGTGCACCCACTTACCCGCTGCATTATAAAAGTATATAAAATAAGTAGTTACCAAAATAAGTAGTTATTCGTGTGCTTATACGCAGTTAAAAAATAAGTGGTTACAAGTTGTTAAATAATACGACTTATTTATATACTTACTAGTGGTTAAAAAATAAGTAGTTACCAAATTCACATTATCTTTATAAGTAAATAAGTAGTCGCACAAAAGCTAGACTGCTTATAAAAACGGCTTCGCCTAACAAAAATAACTAGTACTGACGCCGAATTATTAGTAAACAATTTTAGTTTCATTATATAACCACTTATTTGGTAATGAAATTTTTGCTGGGAGTTCTCTTTTAAAAATGATATTTCGTAACCCGAATACTGGGAAATAGTAGATGACTAACTTTTGTAAAAATTAACTTTGTAAAAATTATATTGTTTTTATAATTTATTATTAAATTTTGTTTAATTTGTAGAAAAGTGGCTGCAGTTGCGTTAAGTTTCAAAAATCATGTCTGGAGGCAAAATTTACTGAGTCAGCATTACAACGAACATACGATGGTAAAAACTCTTGGGGGAAAACGTATGGTGAACATAAAAGACATTTGGAATTTTCTATTGAACAGTATCAAGAAATACAGACATATTGTGGAGAAATTAAAATTGATTTTACAGCATCAGCTATGGACGAGGTAAGATAACGAAACTTAAAGGGGTAAATATAATTTTTTAATGAATTTTCACCAAACACTGGGGTATTCAAAACTTAAAACCATTAACGGGTTTTTATACCCTACACCACATAGTGGTTCCAAACCAAAAAAAATGGTAATAAGTATGGATCTTCTAAACTATGGATCCAATCGGAAGAAAATGCTACAAGAACTGAAGAGAAAGATCTAGGGTTTTAGAAAGTTAGTGTTGTTGTAGCCACCCTGTTTTATCATAGTGTGTGCTAACTTTGAATATCAAAATCTCCATTTTTTACCTTGATTTTTTTTTTGTTTTTTCCCAATAAGTTTATCATTATCACAACAATATGTTTGGTAGACTAATTTATGGATTCTTCATAAATTTTAATAACCAGCGTTATTTAACATTAAAAATTGGGTCATTTTGACTCCCTGGGCTCTAACATTAACTTGTTCTAGAAAATGCTGAATTGAAGGCTTTTATGTCGTTTTTCACGTTAAATGGCACTTTGTTACATTTTAAAAAATTTTGGGTTCATTTTGATCCCATGTGCCCGTAAGGTTTAATTTCTAATTTTTTATTACTACATATATATAAAATTTGGTATCAACGGAGTTATTTGAACAACTTTCACCAAATTCCGCAAGAAACAACACAATGTTTTGATATACTTTCAGGAAAAATAGAAAATTTTCAAAAATTTCACCTTTAACCTTCGTTAAGAAAGGGTTAACGTTTGCGAAGTTTCACGTTCGTGTATTCGTCCTTGCATTTCTGGCTTTCGTTGCGTGTACCTCTGTCTGATCGGTCTGTCATCTTTTAGCACACTTTGGTGTTCTGCCAACGGCGTTGGGCCTTCTACATTTTCAACCTTCGCCAGCTCGTCCCTTGGGAACCTCTATATCCCCGGCTCATCGGTCCCTACCATCGCACACTGCACCTGTTGCTCTATTGGACTCATCTGGTTACCAATACGTCTTTCGGCTCTGACGGCTCGTAGAAAATCGAGACCCAAGAGCGCATTGTCGATCATGTTGGGCATGACACCCATCTCTAACCGGCAATCTTCTCCAAAACTTACATTCGCTCTTACCTCCTCCCTGAGCTCCACTGGGGTTCCATCTGCCAGATTCACGGTGTTTTCGATATGGGTCACCTCATTGTGATCCCGAAGTTTATCGGCCAAACTTACATAACTTTTTGACGCACCAGTATCGATTTTAACTTCTTTGTGCTGGTCGCCAAGGCTTACGGTGGCCAGCAGACGGTATTCTGTTTGTCGAAAAGCACTTATTGGAGCAAGGGTTGTAGGTTCTGGGCCGCTGCTTCCCCTTGCTGATGGCGTGGTCCCGTGAAGTTTCCCGAATGTCTTCGGCAGCAGTCTATTGTTCGTGTACCTCGTCGTCCACATTCCCTGCAAAACAGCAAGCTTGGCTTTTGGCAGAAACGGAAACCATGGCCACCTTGTCCACATCTTCTACACGCCGTTCTGGGGTTGATGGCTTGTATTTCTTCTCGGATTACCTGTCTGGTGCGATCATCCCGTTGAGTTGTCTTTTGGCGGCTATCTCGGTAGTCTCGGCCTATTTCTGGGTGATTCGCTCTAAGACACTCGTACTCTTCTGCCATTTTGATGAGTTCATTATGGTTATTGAAATTTTTTCTTCTAATATACATTTGGTAATCTACGTGAAATTACGGAAGATTCTGTCCAGCTGCTTCTCTCTGGGGTAATTTGAGTGATGCATCATGTTCTGCATGATAATGACATAGTCTTAAAGCTTTCGCGGTCTCTCTGTTGTATCTTTCGGATATCATCATCTAAGTCATCAAATTATCTGGGCGGTAGGAAAAATGAAAGTAAATCAGTCCGGAAATCTGCCCACGTTTGCCAATGTCGGTTGTTGTTGCGGAACCACATGACTGCCCTGTCCCTTAGTAACTCGGGCATCGTACGAGGCATCATGTTCTGCTAATTCTTCCACGCGCTCAATAAAGCCAATGGGGTCCTTACCACCATCATATTTGAATGACCACTTCCGTACCCTGTGGATCACAGAGGCGTACGGCATTTCGTGAACTAGATGTGCACCTGTTGCCTCACTATGGGATGGCGTCACTATCGGCGGTGGTGGAATACACAACGCATTGCTGCCGCCAGGCGGAATGTCGGCATAAATTCCCGCTGGTGGGATGGGGGATGGGACTCTACTATGCTGGGACTCTAGCTGCTCTAATCTAGCGATAACTTGTTCTTTGTGGTCCCCTTGACTTATAAACCCCGCAAACCTCTTTCGCAGTTCTTCTACCGTGCCACTCACCTACAAGCTGAATTCCGTTATGCAGTGAACCAACTGCTCCCGGCGAAGAGAGTAAATCCAATTACAACGCCCCATGTTTCCTTTATTTTTAGGTTGATTTTCTCGTGCTCCATTCGGTTGAGTATTTCTTTTATCTTTTTGCCTTAATCTTGTAATAATGTACCTGCTCGGGCGCCAAATGTAAGGAACCTCCGGTTACTCCGGGTTTGAAGCTGGGATAGCTCAGCTAGTCTAGGGTCCTAACATTAAATTTATTTATCCACATAAGATTGATTAAAACACTTTATTTTATTTTCGGATCTTTCACGCTTGGGTTTTTATTATTTAGCACTTTCTGTATTTTTTTGTACAATAAAATTTAAACTTCAACGTTCTCCCGGTGATAGTTCGACTGGGCCGTCTCCTTGCTGCTCCTCCAGGTGTCAACGTGTGAAACCACTAACACTACCGTCTCTTGCTGTTATCCTGATATATATTCGGATGTAATCCGAGTGTCAGATGGAAATCTAACTGTGGTGGATGGTAATCCGCCCCTAAAACTGCGTCGGATGAATATCCAACCCCTTCGTCCTGGTTGTAAAACCGGGAGCCTCTTCACTAGACCCTGTCTTTAAACTCCTGAACTCTTAGCTGGATGTAAATCCGGTGATTGAGAGATGTAATCTGTCACTAAGCTAGTTAGACGTAAATCTAATTCCATAAAATTTCACACTTGCGATATCGTACCACTCCAGTAGTGCGATTCTCTAACTTCTTAACGACAAAAATCGGTAGTTAGATTGTCAAAATTCGATAATTAACTACAATTGTCGTTAAAACTGATTCCGTAACTTTTTCTACCGAATTTTGTCGTTAAATAATATCGTTAACTTCCGACAATTATTGTTAAGTTAACAACAGAAAAACAGTTGTAGATAAGGTAAAATATGAGTAAACTAATTTCAAAATGTGCTAAAGAAATGTATTTTATTGCAAATTTCTTAACAATTTACATTAAGAATAAGGAACTGGAGTTTGCATTAAATTCAATGGCTCTCGTTTAACAGCGAATCAATGAATTAACAGTGTTTTGATACATACTACTAAATAAATACTGGTTTTTTCGACTAAAATTTTTATAAATCGCGAAAACTAGGATTTTAGGTAATTCTCTTTTCATAGAATATAAATGGAATACCATTTTATATTCTTAAAAATAAAATTTGCCAATATTTAAAACGGCTTAGTGCTTAAAATTAATTACATTATTTTTTACCCTACATGTGCAAATAAAATTAATTCAATTAGATCGTATTAATTCAATTGCATCAAATTAGTTCAATTGGATTAATTTTAACATTTATGAATGACTGTTTTTCGCGCTTTTTTAGGTATTTACTTAATTTTTTTCGTGCTTTTGAATTTGCTTGTTGTGATAATTAATATCAACCCAGCAAATATAGACCTTTTTGTGGCTCTGCTTGTAAGCGAAAGATACAAGCACTTTCATTACCATTACATATACGCAATTGTAATGAAATATTTTTCATTTCCATTATATTCAAGTAATTGTAATGAAATTAATTTTAATTATTACAAAATTAGACATGGATTTTTATTATCGTTACTTTTATACAAAGGTAAATATCGTTCTTTTTTCCTGTGCTTTAATTTGAATTCATGATATGCTGATTCGTCGCTTAAAGCTCAAATAACGAATAAGCTTAAGTTTTGAGGGCTCAAAGTATAAAATGCCCCATAAGCGCTCCACAACCACAATATTTTATATTAAAATTTATAACTCTGCCAATATAGGCGCAACTATATAAAAATCAAACGTATTTCGCTTTTAGTTAAGTTATGATTTTTTTCATTTTATTACATTAATAGAAAAAAGTCCGTAAAAAATTTAGTTAAAGCTACTAAAAATTAGTTAAAACTGATGCTGCAGAAAAAACTGCTAAATTAGCAGATTATTTTTGCTATATATTAGTAATGTAGGAACAGCAAAAATAAAACTGTTAAATATACAGAATTTTAGTTATATTTGAGCTAAATTTTTGTAAATGGAGAATAGCAAATTAACCTGCTAAAATCCAAAAAAGCTTTGCTAAATAATTATTAGCCTAAAAAATCACCAAAAAGTCAAAAAGTCACCGAAGTTTTTTTAAATGCAAATAAAATTGAAAACAGCAGTTTACAATTTTTTAGCAAATATTTCTGCTGATTTTAGCAGAATAAACTGCTATTTGCATTCAACTAAATTTAGCTTAAAAATAGCAAACATTTTGTAGATATAACAGTTTATTTTTTCTATTTTTAGTCTACAAATATTTAGCAAAATTGTCTGCAGATTTTACAGTACAATTTGCTATAAAATAAACATAACAAAAATTCTGTAAATTTAACAGTTTTAATTTTGCTGTCCTCATTTTACTAGTATTTAGTAAACAAATCTGCTAATTTTAGCAGTTTTTTCTGCAGCATAATTTTTAACTAATTTTTAGTGACTTTTTCTGCAATTTTTGCAGATTTATTTCTCTTACAAAAAAGTAATGTAAATGAAAATCAAACCATTACTTTATATAATAGGTATGAAGATAAAACTTTCATAAAGAAATTGTAATGAAAATGTAATGGTAATAATTTTGGCCAATCTCTGGATACAAGTAGCACTAAAAATTATCTTCTAGTTCTGCAGTGCTGCTAAAACCATTTACATTTTTTGGTGGGATATAAAATAACCTATTTCAAAATAACCAGAAAATAAATATATAGCAAACCGAATGACATATTTTTTTCGAATCACGGAACGCCAAAAGCGTTAAATTTAAGGTATATTTTTTAAACTACAGAAGTATTAGAATTAATTCCATTAGGTGTTTGTTATAAATGCGACTGAACATTTTTATTTTTTTTTTATTTCTTTAAGAAGTTATGCTTTACGCGCTCTACCGCGGTTTTTTACTTTCTTAATTGATAAACTGTGTGATTCTTAGTGAAATTAAAGTTATTCAAGTAAGTCGTGCGTATACGTGATTGAAAACATAGCTGTGAATCAGCTACAAAGTTAATGACACATTTTTGCGATTAACGCGATTTCTTTGTGCTTTTACAATTTGAAAATAACTTATTTAACTTTTCGGTTCAACGCGTAATCAATACAAGATTTGTGAAAAATCTCACTTATGCAAACCGCTAAAGTTTCGTATCACTCAACTTTATGCAATTTAGTCGCTGAATGAACAAATTCAAAAGAGAAAAGCAGTGGAAATCATGGTAATCACAAAAATTTGCCACTGACTTCGTAACTGATTAACGGCGATTATTTCAAACTCGAACACTTACAACTCAATTGAATAGCCTTATTTTCACTAACGATCCAACAGTTTCACAATTACGAAAGAGAAACGAGTAAAAAGGTTAAAGTCGGGCATGCCGACTATACAATACCCTACACCAGTCTGGTTAAAAGCCAACTAATGTTTGGATCCGAAATTCGAATGGGTTAAAATGGGGCTTGTGTCAAAATTTTCTATAATGTGAGTCAGCGCACCAAATTTCATTAAAA
The DNA here is from genome assembly GCA_949987735.1 of Leucophora obtusa. Classification (NCBI taxonomy): domain Eukaryota; kingdom Metazoa; phylum Arthropoda; class Insecta; order Diptera; family Anthomyiidae; genus Leucophora; species Leucophora obtusa. Next base: position 277,705,821 of record OX465295.1, read on the forward strand.
TATCTTAATATTTGCGACTTGCAGTTTGTAACCAAGCTAATTTGGGGGGGGGGGACCCTTATATGGGCACTAGGTCTAAACATGGACCGATGTTCACCAAAATCAATAGGCTTCATCCTTGGGCCAACATAGGTCTGTGTACCAAATTTCATCAAAATATCTTAATATTTGCCACCTGCAGCGTATAAACAATATAATTTTGGGGGACCCTTATATGGGCACTAGGTCTAAACATGGACCGGTGTTAACCAAAATCAAGACTTCATCCTTGGGCCGACATAGGTCGGTGTACCAATTTTCATCAAAATATCTTAATATTTGTGACCTGCAGCCTATAAACAGTATAATTTTGGTAGGACCCTTATATGGGCACTAGGTCTAAACATGGACCGATGTTCACCAAAATCAATAGGCTTCGTCCTTGGGCTGCCATAGGTCGGTGTACCAAATTTCATCAAAATATCTTAATATTTGCGACCTGCAGCGTATAAACCATATAATTTTACTAGGACCCTTATATGGGCACCAGGTCTAAACATGGACCGATGTTCACCAAAATCAATAGGCTTCGTCATTGGGCTGCCATAGGTCGGTGTACCAAATTTCATCAAAATATCTTAATATTTGCGACCTGCAGCGTATAAACCATATAATTTTACTAGGACCCTTATATGGGCACCAGGTCTAAACATGGACCGATGTTCACCAAAATCAATAGGCTGCGTTTGTGAACCGAATTTCATCAAAATATCTTAATATTTGCGACCTGCAGCGTATAAACAGTATAATTTTGGTAGGACCCTTATATGGGCACTAGGTCTAAAGATGGACCGATGTTCACCAAAATCAATAGGCTGCGTTATTGGGCCAATATAGGCCTGTGTACCAAATTTCATCAAAATATCTTAATATTTGCGACCTGCAGCGTATAAACAGTATAATTTTGGTAGGACCCTTATATGGGCACTAGGTCTAAACATGGACCGATGTTCACCAAAATCAAATGCGTTATTGGGCCAATATAGGTCTGTGTACCAAATTTCATTAAAATATCTTAATATTTGCGACCTGCAGCGTATAAACAGTATAATTTTGGTAGGACCCTTATATGGGCACTAGGTCTAAACATGGACCGGTGTTAACCAAAATCAAGACTTCATCCTTGGGCCGACATAGGTCGGTGTACCAATTTTCATCAAAATATCTTAATATTTGCGACCTGCAGCCTATAAACAGTATAATTTTGGTAGGACCCTTATATGGGCACTAGGTCTAAACACGGACCGATGTTCACCAAAATCAATAGGCTTCGTCCTTGGGCTGCCATAGGTCGGTGTACCAAATTTCATGAAAATATCTTAATATTTGCGACCTGCAGCGTATAACCATATCATTTTACTAGGACCCGTATATGGGCACTAGGTCTAAATATGGACCGATGTTCACCAAAATCAATAGGCTTCGTCCTTGGGCTGCCATAGGTCGGTGTACCAAATTGCATCAAAATATCTTAATATTTGCGACCTGCAGCGTATAAACCATATAATTTTACTAGGACCCTTATATGGGCACTAGGTCTAAACATGGACCGATGTTCACCAAAATCAATAGGCTGCGTTATTGGGCCAACCTAGGTCTGTGTACCAAGTTTCATCAAAATATCTTAATATTTGCGACCTGCAGCGTATAAACAGTATAATTTTGGTAGGACCCTTATATGGGCACTAGGGGTAAACATGGACCGATGTTCACCAAAATCAATAGGCTGCGTTATTGGGCCAATATAGGTCTGCGTACCGAATTTCATCAAAATATCTTAATATTTGCGACCTGCAGCGTATAAACAGTATAATTTTGGTAGGACCCTTATATGGGCACTAGGTCTAAACATGGATCGATGTTCACCAAAATCAATAGGCTGCGTTATTGGGCCAATATAGGCCTGTGTAGCAAATTTCATCAAAATATCTTAATATTTGCGACCTGCAGCGTATAAACAGTATAATTTTGGTAGGACCCTTATATGGGCACTAGGTCTAAACATGGACCGATGTTCACCAAAATCAATAGGCTGCGTTATTGGGCCAATATAGGTCTGTGTACCAAATTTCATTATAATATCTTAATATTTGCGACCTGCAGCGTATAAACAGTATAATTTTGGTAGGACCCTTAGGTCTAAACATGGACCGATGTTCACCAAAATGCGTATACGTGATTGAAAACATAGCTGTGAGTCAGCTACAAAGTTAATGACACATTTTTGCGATTAACGCGATTTCTTTGTGCTTTTACAATTTGAAAATAACTTATTTAACTTTTCGGTTCAACGCGTAATCAATACAAGATTTGTGAAAAATCTCACTTATGCAAACCGCTAAAGTTTCGTATCACTCAACTTTATGCAATTTAGTCGCTGAATGAACAAATTCAAAAGAGAAAAGCAGTGGAAATCATGGTAATCACAAAAATTTGCCACTGACTTCGTAACTGATTAACGGCGATTATTTCAAACTCGAACACTTACAACTCACTTGAATAGCCTTATTTTCACTAACGATCCAACAGTTTCACAATTACAAAAGAAAAACGTGTAAAAAGGTTAAAGTCGGGCATGCCGACTATACAATACCCTACACCAGTCTGGTTAAAAGCCAGACTGGGCTTGTGTCAAAAATTTCTATAATGTGAGTCAGCGCACCAAATTTCATTAAAATATCTTAATATTTGCAACCTGCAGTTTGTAACCAAGCTAATTTGGGGGGGACCCTTATATGGGCACTAGGTCTAAACATGGACCGATGTTCACCAAAATCAATAGGCTTCGTCCTTGGGCCAACATAGGTCTGTGTACCAAATTTCATCAAAATATCTTAATATTTGCGACCTGCAGCGTATAAACAATATAATTTTGGGGGACCCTTATATGGGCACTAGGTCTAAACATGGACCGCTGTTAACCAAAATCAGTAGGCTTCATCCTTGGGCCGACATAGGTCGGTGTACCAATTTTCATCAAAATATCTTAATATTTGCGATCTGCAGCCTATAAACAGTATAATTTTGGTAGGACCCTTATATGGGCACTAGGTCTAAACATGGACCGATGTTCACCAAAATCAATAGGCTTCGTCCTTGGGCTGCCATAGGTCGGTGTACCAAATTTCATCAAAATATCTTAATATTTGCGACCTGCAGCGTATAAACCATATAATTTTACTAGGACCCTTATATTGGCACTAGGTCTAAACATGGACCGATGTTCACCAAAATCAATAGGCTTCGTCCTTGGGCTGCCATAGGTCGGTGTACCAAATTTCATCAAAATATCTTAATATTTGCGACCTGCAGCGTATAAATCATATAATTTTACTAGGACCCTTATATGGGCACTAGGTCTAAACATGGACCGATGTTCACCAAAATCAATAGGCTGCGTTATTGGGCCAACATAGGTCTGTGTACCAAATTTCATCAAAATATCTTAATATTTGCGACCTGCAGCGTATAAACAGTATAATTTTGGTAGGATCCTTATATGGGCACTTGGTCTAAACATGGACCGATGTTCACCAAAATAAATAGGCTGCGTTATTGGGCCAATATAGGTCTGTGTACCAAATTACATTAAAATATCTTAATATTTGCGACCTGCAGCGTATAAACAGTATAATTTTGGTAGGACCCTTATATGGGCACTAGGTCTAAACATGGACCGATTTTAACCAAAATCAATAGGCGTCATAAGTCGGTGTACCAAGTTTCATCTCTTAATATTTGCGACCTGTAGAGTGCGCACAAGAATGCATGGACAGACAGACAGACAGACGGACGGACGGACGGACGGACAGACAGACAGACGGACATCGTTAAATCGAAATTAAAATAAATTCTAAGCCGATCGGTATACTATAAGGTGGGTCTAGCACCAATGTTTTTTGGTGTTACAAACATCAGCACAAATTTATAATACCCTGACCACATAGTGGTGTAGGGTATAACAAGAACCGCGGTGGGGCGCGTAACGCCTTTAAAGACACTTAGGGGGTTATTTTGTAATACGCAACGCCTTGCGTTGCGTTGTTTTCCATACAAATTGTTTTTGTAACAATAACAATTTATACACAAATCAACGCAACGCAAGGCGTTGCGTTTTACAAAATAACCCAATTAATTAAATTTTAAGTCGCTTTTATTACATACACTTACCTTATGGATTATATTATAATACTGCTATAGGATGAAAAAATACACTTTAAATTTAACGCATTTAGGCTTTCGCGATTTAAAAAAACACTATATGGAACGGCATTCCATATTTTTTAAGCCCGATAGCAAGCAAAAAACCACGAAAAAACATAATTCGCCGGTTTTCAAAAAAAAATTTATTCATACAAATGTTGTTTTTCATTTTGTTTTTTATTTACAAATACTTTTTGTTTGACATTTTTTATTTCTACCGAAATTTGTCGGTAACTTTTTCGAGCGAATAATATCGTTAACTAAAATATAGGGAATCACTTTTTGGGTAACTCAACCGACAATTATCGTTAGTTAACGAAATCGATAAAATCGTTAAGAAAGTTAGACAATCGCACTACAGGGGGCAATTCTGTAACTTTTTAACGAAGTAACTTTTTTAGTAGTAAACTGACAACTAACTACCGAATTTTGTCGTTAAAAAGTTAGGGAATCCCATTACAGGTGTTGGCTGCTTGCCGGCTGTCGAACTAAGATACCCTCTGCCTTCAAAACTCCTGCTTGTATATCGTCCTCCGGCTGCAGTTGTGTTGCTTTGTGGTTACCACATTCTCTAAAATATTATTGGTACAACTGTACTGCTTACGGTGCCACACTAATACTCCTGTGGTTGTTTTCAAGATAGATATTAGCCGTTTTTTCTAATCACTTGGATTTAATAAATCCAAAAAGTTGTTCTAAAAGTGCTCAACAGATGGGGTTAGATTCTCTCTATTTTAAAAAGAATTTTCTGTCCGACACTTCTTTCACCCTAATTTTTAATACCGAATTCGATGGTGAAGGATTTTACTTTAACTTTTAAGTTTTAATTATATTTTATATAAAACAGCGATAGACAGTCTGCCTTTTCAGTTTTATCACTTCAATTTATAGTTTTTCACAATAGAAAAATTCCATTGCAATATTTAATATTCACTAATTGGATTTAATTAAATTACTTACAGTAGAGTGAAAAATGTATTTGGAGAGGTGTAGTTTTTTTTCTAAACATATTTCATAAAAAAATTTAATAAAAACCTTTAATTTGTTAGTTTTTCAATTTTTTTGTTTCTCTTTTAATTTTCATTCGAATTTTTTTCTGACATTAAATTAATAGGCTGTTTCATATATTTGTGCTTTTATTGTGGATTTATTAAATCCAGCTTTTTTTTGGATTTAACAAATCCCCTTTTTGTATGAAAAATTCTAAATCCAGGTGATTAAAAAACACGCTAATTGATGATTGTGTGTAACGGTTGTTGTTGTGTGCCTGTTTTAAGCTGAGTTACACATGATTGTTGTGTTTGTAATTTTGTGGCGTGAAGTTTTAGTTTCGTGGTTGTTCCAATGTTGCCAGTTATGACGATTTTTACTATCGAAAATAGCCAAACGACGATTTGACGGTTTTCCTCTTCAAAATGACAATTTTTTCAATAGGAAATATAGCAACAATTGTTCAAAAATACGTTAATTTTCCATTATCTAAATCAATAAATCTGAAAATTTATACAGGTAATTTATAAATATTTATCATAAAAATTTTATTTAAAGTAGTAATTTTAGAATCTGATGGTTTTTTTGTAGGAAAACTAACACAGAATCTGGTAATTATTTTTATTTAAAATAGTTTTTTCTAAATCTCTACTATTTTTTTTTTTTTTAAGTGAACTTTTTCTTCCGAATAATTAATTTCAGTATATGGAAAATTTTCAACACATACATAAAAAAATTGGTCTAGTAGTTTTGTTATTTATTGCAACTTTAGTGTAGTAGTAGGTAAGCCTGGGCATTGTGGAAATTGTTTTTATTAAAATGATTGCTAATTAAAGATTGGTATTCTCTAAATTTAATGTTTTATTTTGAATGAGAGAGTAGATATATAATTGTGTAAATCACAGCTTGAATATACACTCAAAAATGTTTGACAGTTGCCACATGACAATTTTTTGTGTAGTAATCAGTAGTTATTGTTTTTAGCTGTAATTACAGTTTTTACAACTGTAATGACAGTTATTTAGGAAGAGAACTAATGAAGGGTATTATAATTTCGTAACAGTTGTTTATAGTAGTTATTTTTAATAATGAACAACTATCAAAACAGTTTTTTTTTACAGTGAACAGTTGTTTTTGCTGATACCAAAAGGAAAATTAACTGTAAAAAGCAGTACCTAGTTTTTATCCATTTTGTCAGTTGTTTTAATTTTTTTTTTTTTTTTTGTAAAAATTCGTCAGTTGACGTTTCGACATTGTTAGTTATTTTTAGTGACTTTGTTGGTTGTTCTTCAGCAGTTAAAAATAAAAACGTATTTAGTTATTTTAAAGTAAATACATTTGTTGGCTTTTTAACTGCATATACCTTTGTTTTGACTTTAATTTTTTATAGATTCTGCCAACAAACTTTTTTAGTGTACGGTTCCTATGTAGTTTTTTGATGTTAAATATAAATCAGAAAATTGCATCTGTTTACAAATTATCTGATTTGTTGGAAATGTAGTATTTTTTTATTCATTAATTTTGTATGAAAAATCTTACATTTAATTTGCTTTGTTTATGCCACTTATTTGCCAGCTTATATATTATTTATTTTCTTTGTTTGAGAAATTTGAGTTTAATTATAGTTTCAGTTTGGTGATTTATTACTTTACTTAAGGATATATTAATTACTTATTTTAAACATTCCTTTAAATTTTTTTAATAACTTTATGAGAAACTAAATCTATTATTTTTTTTGCTAAGTGTCAATTTTGCTTTTTTTATTATTATTTTAAGTTTTAACTTAAATTTTTGGAATTGTTTTCAACTTCTTAAAATTTAATTCTTACTTTTTTTTCTTTATTTCTTTGATCTAAAGGAAATCATAATGAATGCTATTAATTTAGGTCCTATTTGCAGTGATAACTCTGTCTTAAGCAACAGTTTAAACAACTTTCAACGTTTTCTGAAAATCGGACATTGGAACATAACAAGTTTTTGTGCGTCTACGACTGATGTTAAAATTGATGAGATAAGACATATCTTGGAAGGCAATCACTTAGATATTGTTGGATTTAGCGAAACTTGGCTTAAGCCTTGTGTATTGTCTCAGGTAATTAAAATGCCTGGCTACAATATATGTAGGAATGATAGGACTGGAAAGAGAAGAGGTGGAGGTGTGGCGTTATTTTTATCAGACAGTATAAAGTACAGTATTTATGTCTGATGTCAATGATGCTTGCGAAGCTTTGCTTGTAGAGATTGCTGTACGAGATATTAAGTTGTTGGTTGGCGTTTGCTATTTGCCTGATGGGGACTTATGAGCTTTTGAGAAAGCGGTAGGGGATTTAATTGTTAGGTATTCTAATGTTATTATTATGGGGGATTTTAATGCCAATATATTTTGTCCAATTGATTCCGTTTTAGTACGTTCCCAGCAAAATCTTTCATTACCAAATAAGTGGTTATATAATAGAAATTCATAACTCCGCACAACTTATTTTTTGGCGTCTAAACTCATTATTTTTGTTTGGCGTGGTCGTTTTTATAAGTAGTCACGCTTACCCGCTCGCTTACGAAAAAATGAGAAATAAGTAGTTATGAGATTTTGAATAATAAGTGGTTACACACATGCTTACAAAAAGTTGAATTATAAGTGGTTATCCGATTGCTTACTTGATTCTTAAAAATAAGTAGTTAGGCAAATACTATTAGCCTAAGGAAATACATTCAGAAGAATTTAAGTTTTCTGTAGTGTGTAATTTTAGGACTCGTCATAAAAATTTAAACATAAAACATATTTACATATAATAAAAAAATTTAACTGTGTAAAAAGTACTTATTTCAACTAATACGAGTAAGTCATTATTTTATATTTAGAAACAATGAATACAATAGGCCGTTATTAGGAATTCATTATTTTATATTATAAAATAATGCAAAAGGTAATGATATATCATTTTTGGTAATGCAGATAGTAATGAGGTGTCATTACCAATATTTTGCTGGGTTTTGTGTGTCAGCGATTGGATTTAGCTTACCATCATAATTGTATACCGACGCATTACAATGTATGTTGGGATAGAACATCTCTAATTGATTATTTTCTTTTAAGTAACTCATTTTCCTTGGGCACATCTGGTCAAATGCAATGTCCTGGTGTGTCTCGGCATTCCCTCATTTTTATAGCTGTTGACATTCAGAATTCGTCTGTAGAGCATTTTATATCGTATCCGGATTATAAATCATTTATAATGGAGGATTTACAAGCAGCTGTCCTTGATTGTGATTTCAGTACCATGTACTTGACTGATGATGTAAATCTGCAACTCGAAATTATCATGTCGAATATTGAGACCTTACACTCTTTGGTACCAATAGTTCGTCGTAGGGTTGGTTTGGATAGTAATAATTGGTTTAACGACAGAGAAATTTCGTATCACGTTTCTTTGAGGGATTTATCGTATAATCATTATCTCCGATATAAGACCCCACGCAACTGGGCTATTTACTGTGCGAACAGGAATAGGGTGAAAAGATTTATAAGAAAGTTAAGGATGCGTGCTCACACAGCGGTTTTCCAGAATTTTAGTTCGAAACAGATGTGGAATTTTTTGAGAAATAATGGTTGTCTTGAGTCAGAGGAACATTTAAATTTCTCCGATCCAGATCAGATAAACGATTATTTTGTTGCTTGTCAGATACCTGATCCAGGTGACTATTGCGGTAATATGGATCATTCCATTGCAAGAGGTTTCTCCTTCGCATGTGTTGATACTGACACGTTATATCGAGCATTGCTCAGTATAAAGTATGCTGTTGGTCACGATTCTCTGTCACTAAAATTTTTGAAAATCATTTTCCCTTTTATTTCCTCACATTTGCTTCACCTCGTGAACACTATTATCGCATCGTCTAGTTTCCCTAGTAATTGGAAAATACCTAGAGTTGTCCCTATAAAGAAGGAGGTCCAGTCTACTGAATTTGATAATTTGCGTCCTATTTCAGTACTTCCGGTCCTTTCTAAAGTTGTCCAGCATATTTTGAAAGACCAAATGATTGAGTACCTTGATCTCAGGTCACTTATTCATCCATCGCAATCAGGGTTCCGACGGGGGTATAGCACGACCTCTCTAACTGCTGGCTTTGACTGACTCTATTAGACAATTTCTAGATGGCCGTAAGAATGTAGTGCTACTTTCGGTAGATTTGTCTAAGGCCTTTGATAGAGTAATACATACTAGGTTATTGTTTAAATTGTTAAGTCAGTTCATGTTTTCTTATCGGGCTTGTGAACTAATAAAATCCTACCTTTATGATAGGTACCAATATGTATCTGTTGGTACCGCTATCTCACGAACTCGACGGATCACTAGTGGTGTCCCACAGGGATCTGTTATCGGCCCACTTTTATTTATGATTTATTTAAATGACCTTTTACAAACGGTTAATGGCGTTTCTTGCGTGCCTTTTGTATACGCTGATGATGTTCAGTTCGTTTGTTATTCGAATGCTGAATTTGTAGATGTGTTACAAGAGGGTGTCAATTATATAATTCGGGAAGTTGTGTCTTGGGCGTCTGATAATGGGCTTAGTGTCAATCCGGCAAAGACAAAATTGATGAGGTTTGGATTTGATACTGATGATATGGATGTTAGAATTGGTGGCATTTCTGTTGAGTTTGTCGATAAAATGAAATGCTTAGGTCTTGTCTTGGATAATCAATTAAATTTTTCTCCACATATTATTTATCCTCACGGGTATCATTTCTCTTGAAAAGGTTGTATTCATTAAATATTTATTTACTTCGTTCAGTTAAAAGGCGGGTTGCCACTGCTATCTTGATGCCACATATATTGTACTGCATGGAGATCTTTTCGAGTACTGGGAATTACGCCTTGAGGAAATATCACCTTACCTTTAACAGGATTATCCGTTATGTTTTTAATTTGAAAAGAAGAGATCATGTATCTCAACATACATTTAATTTTCTTGGATCGTCTTTTAAGAATATTATCAGCATTAGGATATTACTGTTTTTTTATAAATCCATTATTAATGGTTACCCTGTTTATATAGTTGATCAATTTCATTTTACTCGTTCGATTAGAAATCCCCAGATAATACCACCTATAAGGCATTTAAATATTTTTGTGAAATCATTTCAGATTCGTGTGTCAAGAATATGGAATGCTTTGCCGAGACAATTGAGAATGTTTAATTTACATTGCTTCAATTCAAGTCCAAAATAGTAGAATTTGCGAAACTGCATTTGTTGGAGGGTATGTTTTTGAAAGTGCGTAAGGCGAAAGGAAAGAATGTTGAAATAATATGTATTTATCTTTGTTATATTAAAGCTTCTTATGTAAATTGATTCTTGGCATTCACTAGATTGTATTTTGGTTCTTTTTTAAAATCTTGTAAAATTTGTAATGCTTTATTCTATGTGATCTCATATACATATGTACTTATAATTTTTTTTACCTATATTGCGATTTATTATACAGGGTCCGCCAAATAACTTTTTTTTTTTGAAAATGCTATAAAAAAAAACTACTGAATATTTTCTCAAATTTCTTTTTTTATTTGAAAGTACAATCCTTCCGGTTAATAATGGAAAATAATTTCATTCATATGGCTGCCTCGGCTGGCCATGCAGTAGCCTACACGATCGGCGCAATTTTTAAGCACATTATCGATTGTGTGCAGCTGTATTTCACCAATGGCTTCACGAATATTGTCCTTTAAAGCGTCAATTGTCTCTGGCTTGTCGGCGTAACACTTATCTTTGACGGCACCCCACAAATAATAGTCCAACGGTGTCAAATCGCAGCTCCGAGGTGGCCAAACGACATCAGCTCTGCGACTGATAATGCGATCTTCAAAAACAGGGCGCAAAACATCGAGTGTAGCTTCGGCTGTGTGGCACGTAGCGCCGTCCTGTTGAAACCAAATGTTGCCAATATCCTCCTCTTCAATTTTTGTGAACAAAAATTCATTCAACATGGCCCGATAACGATCGCCATTGACTTCGCACACATTCTGCAACATTACCATGATTTTCAAAGTAATGTCGCAATATTTCCCAGCGTTGTTCAAGCGTATACACAACCATATTCGTTCAGCGGAAGGATAAAACTAATTATCTGTCAAATCAGACATGAGCTAAGTGTTACCATTCACGAAATAAGCACTAGTTGAAAAAAAAAACGTTAGATGGCGGACCCTATATATTGTAATAATTAACTTTAATTTTATATAGAAGTTTGTTATTTAGTTAGTAGCTTTAATTAACCATATAAGGCGCTAAGGGCTCGGTTATGTATTAGAAGAATTAATAAAAAAAAAAAAAAAATTTCTAAAACACTTCGGTGAAGTATTGCCTTGTCCGGATTTCATTCTTGTCTAAGGAAATTGTCAGGAAACGATGTTTTTAGAATTTCTGGAAATATTTGCTAAGTTAAATTACAAACTCGATGAGAATTTCTTGTTCTCGTCTAGAAGAAGAAATTCTTTTGTTACAAAATCAATTTAGATTAAAAGTTTCCTTCACTTCAACCAATCAAATAAAAAACTAAAGTTTTAGAATTTTTCTTAAATTGCAGCTGACACCGAAAACCGGGTGATTTTTAAAATTTTATATTATGATTTTAGGGTTATAATAATAAAAATATTTGATTATTAAAGTTTTGACGATTTTTAACAATATTTTGACGATATTTCAAAACGCAATGACGATTTTGACAATATTTTCAAAAATATTTGATGATTTTGTGCCCAATTAACCTGGCAACACTGGGTTGTTCTCCTCGTACTCATTCTCTTTGTAGTTTCTCTTTATAGTTCATCTCTTTGTAGTTTCTCTCTTTGTAGCTTCTCTTTTTGTAGTTTCTCTCTTTGTAGTTTCTCCCTTTGTAGTTTCTCTTTTTGTATTTTCTCTCTTTGTAATCCCACTTTGTAGTTTCTCTATATGGCGGATGAAAATCCGTGCCCAATGTGATGTATGAAAATCCGTCCCCAATGTGATGGATGAAACTCCATCCCAAGTGTGATGGATGGAAATCCGTCCCAAATGTGATGGATGAAAATCCATCCCAAGTGTGATGGATGGAAATCCGTCCCCAATGTGATGGATGAAAATCCATCCCCAGTGTGATGGATGGGAATCCGTCCCCAATATGATGGATGAAAATCTGTCCCAAGTGTGATGGATGGAAATCCGTCCCCAATGTGATGGATGAAAATCCATCCAAAGCGTGATGGATTGAAATCCGTCCCCTCTGAATAACCCATTTGACTTTAAACTTAATTATGTTCACTTAATCAGTTGTGGGCACATATTTTCACCCAAAGATTTGGGTCCTCACAATACCACACAGAAAAAACAGTAGGCACCAACGATAAGAATTTGTAAAAGCAATCACATTTCCTTTTAAATTGAAATTTTATTCCCAACAATTTTTTTGTTTGAAATATTTGTAACTAGTTTGTAAATTGTTATCTTTCATATAAAAATTGTTTAAAAATAAAAATTCAAAGTTACAAAAAATAAAATAAATTTTTTTTTGGGTTTACAAATTTCTTTGTTGGTGCCTTTTTAAAATTTGTTTTTTGTATTTACAAATTTGGTATGAGAAAGGTGTTTAAAAATTTAATTAGAATTTTGTAAATTCGTTCTGTGAATATCTGATAATATGTTTACATTGTTCAAATTACAACATGTACGGAACTGTATTAAAAATGTTGTTGATGAGGTACAAAATATGACCATATATTGTTTAAACTGCAACATATTATATACAATATATTGTTTAAATGGTACCATATATGGCTATATATTAATATTATTTAAATGACACCATATATCAATATGTATTGGACTATATATTAGCATATATTATCATATTTATTAACACTGTATTAAAAATGTTGCTGATGATGTACCATATATGACCATATATTGTTTAAATGACAACATATATGACAATATATTTTATAAATATAACCATATATGGTAATATATTGTTTAAATGATACCATATATCAATATATATTGTGGGCGCTGTGGTGTAAACGTTAGCACGTTTTACTGTTACACATGAAGTTGCGGGTTCGATCCCCAACCAAGACAACATGAGTATGATTTTTTTCTATCCCTCATACATATCGCAGCGCCCTCCTTCGGTGTTCCCATAGCACTTAACCCCACCGAAGTAAAATAATATAAATGGGCTATGAACTAAAAAGCTTCAACAAAGTCCGCCAACTAACCATCAGATGTCGTGCAACAACTGTTCTAAAATTCAACATCTCGCGCAATTACAGTGTTGCCATATTTGAAGTCCTTCGTCTTTCACCACCTTTCACTTCTTCTCTGTCCCCTTTCCAAAGGAAGCAACATGTTAATTAATAGGAAGAATTTCCTGAGTGTTGCTTCTCTTCATAAAAAAAAAAAATATATGGGACTATATATAGTAGTATATATTATCATATCTGGAACTGTATTAAAAATGTTGCTGATGAGGTACCATATATATCCATATATTGGTTAAATGGCAGCATATATGATAATACTAGCGGGCGAAGCCCGCTACGTTGTTAGCGTGCCTTAAAGTTAAACACAATATTTGTTGTTAAGGTAAAATAATTGTTAAGGTAAATTTATTGTAATGTTTAAATACAAACACTATTTTTTGCCTCTTCATTTTTATATAAATAAATCATTTAGTATACCAACACGTGAGCATGTAACAACTAATTGTCTGTTGTTCAAGCCATCTGTATTTAAAGTACAGTTTTTATAATAAAAGCAGGGACGTAACAGTTATAACTTTTATTCAAAAAATTCATTGTTTTATAATTATTTCTTTTTTGAATATTTTTAGTTTTCTGTTTATTTGCTCTGTTTGGTTTTTATTTTTAATTCAAACAAAAACAATCCAAAAACGATTTTTATTTTTTCAAAAATAATAAAAGTTGTTTTGTGATTTTTTTTCTTTCTAAATTAACCATTAAGAATATAAGTCAAAAGCCATACAACCAATGACTTCTACAATTATAATATCCTGATGATGTCAACTAGTGTTAATAAAAGATTGAACAGTGATTTAAAGTGAGTAAATATGTATATTCCAGCAACTTCCGGCATTCAATTTAGGTCAATTTTTATTTTATTATCGAATAAAAAAGTTAGTGATTAATTTTTTCAAAAAAATCATTTTGTAACTTTTCTAAAAAGTTTTAAAATAAAAATCAAAAAAACAACAGAAATTTATAGAGTAAAATATAAAAATTGAAAAAATTAAAATGTTTGCCAAACTTTTTGATTTTTTTTGTGTAATATGATTTATAAAATATAGTGCATTATTGAAATATTATAATTAAATAAATTTGGGTTGTGACTTTTTCAGAAATATAACAGTTATTTTGGGTCTCTGAATAAAAGCCTTCACCCAGCCACCACAAATAAATAATTCTGACACAACAATGGGTTTAAAATAAATAAATATTTGATCACTTTTTCTTATGAAAGTAGATTGTTAGTAATGAATCCATTACAAATTGCAATAAAAATGTGTATGTCAAGATAATTTGGTAAAGTGCGAACTGAGGTAGATAGACCCGTAAGTAGTTTTGTTCATTTGTGTTTTGAATGAAAATAAATAACATAAAGCAGGGTTGGCAAGCGATTTATAATATTGCGTGCCTTAAAGTTTTTTTAATTCCAGTTTATGTAAAGGTACACCTGGCAATTCAAGTAAATTCACAAATTCAGTTGGAAAATTTACTGCGTCGGTTTCTTCCACCGGTGCTTCGTTACCTGCAGTTTAAATATCAGAATATATAAGTTCCATTCTTTTTCTAAGGTTTTTTCTCTTTTAGAAAATTTGTTTAACTTTTTGGAGAGTATGTTTCAATGCTACATAACTTTCATATTCCGTGGATAGTGTTTGAACAGCTAATTAAAAGGGGTTCTTCACCCCTTTTTGTTCCTCCCATTAAAAATCCCAAATATATGGGCAAATCTACGGAACTGGGCGATTCCATGTAACTCGGGATTTAAACCATTTTAATAACAATATATAATATTTTTGATGATATCAGCATTTTCGAAGCAACGTATTTAATCAGGCGAACATCTTAAATTTTAATATTTATACTGCTAATGTGTTCTACTCAATTAAAAACTACCCTAATTTACACTAATTTTGCTTGTAACTTTCAAGAGTTTTTCAACTCTTTTGGTTATAACTTTTTCAGCATAAAAGGAAATCGCCCAAAACTTTTGGTGGATAATAATTATGATATTAGAAAATCTCCCACTTGTTGAAAAAAAAAATAGGTGCCCTCAATTAAGAACAAATGGTAGTTTTTTAAAATCTGTAACTCTGTAACTGTAACTGTAACTGTAACTCTGTTACTCTCTTTATTTAGAGTAATTTCAGACATTTTTAATTTTTGCGCTTTCAGCCTCAATGCAATTGAAAATTTTTTGATACTGACATATAACGACAAGTAAACAAAAAAATTGAGATCAAATTAATAAGTGTGCCTTCAAAAATAAAGAAAATATGACAATAATAATCTCTTATTGTTTTCATAGATTTTTGTAGCTAAAAGTGATGTAGAAACCAAACGGATATCCCATCGTTTTAGCACTTACACGCAACAATACTAATTGCGACATATATCATAAAAGCCAGATTTCAGCCATTAATTATTTTATCTGTGGATGTGCTAGTCAATTTAGAGTTGGATTTTTAGCGTATTGTACAGCGAAAATTTATGTAAAGCCTAAAAATAAAATCCGATCTGTTTAGCACTTTCACATAATGACAGCTATGATAAGATCTACCGTTCCAGACAGATTGGACTCCATAGTTCTTAAAACTGTGGATGTGCCTTCAATTTGAATTTAACCTTTTAGCGAATTTTGGAGAAAGATATGTTGTAGAGAATACAAAATTCGTCCGATCCGTTTAGCACTTTCAGATAATAATAGTAATGAAGATATGTACATTCAAGACATATTTGATCCCATAATTCTTTAAACTGTGGATGTGCCATTTAATTTTGTGCTGTAGTTTTGAGGGAAATTTATATGAGCACAAATCCAAACATAGACCGATTTAAACCAAAATAAATAGACTTCGTCTTTGGGCCGATATAAATCGGTCTACCAAATTTGATCAAAAAATCTTAATATTTGCGACCTGTAGCGTGCGCACAAGAATACATGGAGAGACAGATGGACGGACGGACGGACGGACGGAAAAATTAAAAAAACAACATTACTTATAATCAATAATGGAAATATAGCACAACTATGCATTTTCGAATAAAATTACCGAGGTAAAAGTGTGTAAAAACAACTCAAAAATAGCCAAAAAAGATTTTTGGTAATTTTGACCTCAATTTGCTCAAAAACCAGATGTGCTGGAAAAATTTGGAAACCAAATTCGGACTCAGCACGGAGAAGTTACTTGAAAATGTCTGGTCGCATGCCCGAAAAATCCCAAAATTTTAAAATATTTATTAGCGAAAATGTGTGCGGTTTTTGTTTATAACTTTTTCAGCACTCAAAAAAATTTATTCACGTGAACAGATTACTTCTTCTTAATGTATTTTAAATAAGTTAATTTAGAAAAAAAATGTGTGCCACTAATTTGAAATTTTTAATTTTTAAAATCTAAAATCGACCTGTTTCGTAATCTTGCCTCAATCGCATGCGAAATTTCAAGTACCAAACTCCGGCAGTTTGAGCCATTCAAATTCCATGCCATTTCCCGCAGTTATCTAATGTTTCAATTTCACTCATTCCCCATTCCATTTTGTTTAACAATTTTTATTGATATCAGTCGCTTCTATTTCCATTCCATTTCTTTGCACTTGCTCCGTTCCATTCATCTTTTAACTGCAGTGTTTCAATTCCACTCGTTCCCCATTCTATGCCATCTCGCTCCTCATTCTATTTCGTTCGCTCTTCCAATCCATTTCCACTCGTTCAACGTTTATATCCATTTCGTTCCACTTGTGTAGTGTTTCAATTCCACTCGTTTCCTATTTAGTTTCTTAATTTTAGTGTTCCATATACACTCGTTCTTTAAATTTTAAGTTTCTAGCTAAAGACGCAGGCGTTAATGGGGGGGGGGGCAATTTTCCCCTTTTGAACCACCATTTTCACCACGTTCCTGTCCAAAGTCCTAAAAATGCCTTGTCGATAACGTAGCCCATACTCCAAGGAAAATATATTATAGATTACAGGTTTTTAGCCGAAGGGTTCGCTTAGGCTACCAAGTGGGAGAATTATTCCGTTTTTACCCCTTCCGGTAGGAATTTCCTAAAATTCCGTCTTAGAGGACGTCTGCGTTGGAGGAGGAACCTACTACATACAGAATTTTAGGTCTCTATATCCAGCAGTTTGGCCAGCCCGTCAAGGAGGAAGTTTTTTCCCTTTTTACCCCTCCCGGTATGAATTTGCAAAAATACCGTCTTAGGGGACGTCTACGTTGGAGAAGGAACCCAAATACCGAATTTAAGCTCCCTAGTTCCAGCAGTTTGGCCAGGCCGTTAAGGGGGAGACTTTTCCTGTGTTTGATCCTACCTGTGGAAATTTCCAAAAATCTAATCTTAGCGGATGTCTACAATTGAGGAGGAACTTTAATACCAAATTTCAACTTCCTACCTCCAGCGGTTTGGGCAGGCCTTTAAGGGGCACTTTTCGCTTCATTAATCGCCATTTTTGCAATGTCCCTGTCCAAAATTCCAAAAAGCACCTTCCCGATAAGTGAGCCCATACTCCAAGGAACATATGTTTTACATTTCAGGTTTCTAGCCAACTTTTACTATTTGTGCCCCTCGGTAGGAATTTCCGAAAATCCATCTACAGGGAATTTCAGCTTCCTAGTTCCAGCAGTTTGAGCAGGCTGTCAAGGGGGACACTTTTTCTTTTTTTGTCCCTCCCGGTTGGAATTAGGTTGGAAGGGGAACCTAAGTACCGAATTTCAGCTTCCTAGTTCCAGCAGTTTGGCCAGGTCGTTAAGGGGCCACTTTCCCTTTTTGAGCCCCCATTTTATAACGACCCTGTCCAAAATTTAAAAAAGTATCTTTCTAATAAGTTAGTCCTTACTTCAAGGACCCATATTTTAAATTTCAGGTGTCTAGCCGAAGGGGGTTTTACAGGCCACCAAGGGGAGGCTTTTCTTCTTTTTCCCCTCCCTTTAGGAATTTACCAAAATTCCATCTTCGCGGCTGTCTACGATGGATGAGGAAGATTCATGCCAAATTTCAACTTCATTGCCTCAGCGGTTTGGGCAGGCCGTTATTGGGGACATTTTTTCCTTTCAACCCCCATTTTTACTATGTTCCTGTTCCAAAATAGAAAAATTACGTTGCCGGTGAGTTAGTCCTACTCCAGAGAATACATATTTAAAATTTTAGGTTGGCTAAAAGGGATTGGGCAGGCCGTCAAGGAGGAGACTTTTCCCCTTATTTCCCCTCCCGATAGGAATTTCAAAAATTCCGCCTAAGCGGACGCCTACACAGAAGGAGGGACTCACATGCCGAATTTCAGCTACATAGTTTCAGCAGTTTGGACAGGCCGTCAAGGGAGAAACATCCCCCTTTTGGGATATCCTGTGGGGATTTCCAAAACTCCAAACTTAGTCGATGTCTACGAAGTGGAGGAACCTTTATACCAAATTTCAACTTCTTACCTCCAGTGGTTTGGGCAGGCAGTTAAGGGGGGCACTTTTCCAATTTGTGAGACCGTCTATGGGGAGACTTTTCCCCTTTTTGCTTGTTCCGGTAGAAATTTCCAAAAATCCCGTCTTAGCGGACGTCTATGCGAATATCAAGAAACCTTGTTTAAGCGGAGATATCCGTGGGGGGAGGATAAAAAGTACTTTTTGTGAAATTAAATTTTTTTAAATGGTATTATTTTAAATGGTACTTTTTGGAAAAAGCAAAATTTTTTTGAAAAAGATACTTTGTTTTTACAAAGTACTTATTGGAAGAAGGTACTTTTTTTGAAAAAGATATTTTTTTGGAAAAATTTTTTTTTTTTGAAAAAAGGTACTTTTTTTGGAAAAGGTACAATTTTTTAGAAAAAGGTACTTTTTTGGAAAAAGGTACTTTTTTGCTCCTCCCCAAAAGAATTTCCAAAAATGCCGTCTCAACGGACGTCTACACCGGTCGAGGAACATATGTACATACCAAATTTCAACTTCATAACTCCAGAAGTTTGAGCAGCAGAGAAACAAGCCAGCCGCCATGAGCCGTTTAAGCCGCCGCCGCCGGTCATTTTTGATTCAGCCGCCGCCGCCTATTTTTTTCGGCTCATTTCGGCGAAGTATCAATTTTCAAATATAAAAAATTTAAAAATAAATATATTTTTTAAAAAGAATTTACTAATTCATTAAACTTGAACAACCAGAGCTAAAAACAATTTTTTTATATGAAAAGAAAAAAGTTAAAATCTTCTAAATATATCGAAATGATAACACCAATATACGCTTGGCCGTAGGTATTTGCCCACGTTGGCCCAGTGTTGGATTTTGTTACTTTCTGGTGTTTTCCCAGTATGTACTATAAATTTAAAATATTCAGTAACTTGCCAGTACTTTAAATACAAAAAATCAGTGTATAGCCAGTACTATAAAAACAATCTAAAATAATAAAAAATATATATTTTTGTTTTAAATTAATTTTGTTGTTTTTTATTGTGTAATAAAATATTAAACAATTGCAAAACTAGAAAATAAAAAGTTTTTCTTAAATTTTCTGGTTTCTCGCTGTTTTATATAAAATATAATGAAAAAAGTAATATTGAAATTCTTCATGACTGAATTCGGTATTAAAAATTAGGGTAAAAGAAGTGTCAGAAAGTGGCAAAGCCCATTTTAAGTAGTACTGGCATAATAAAAAAAACAGTGCTCTCCCAGTATTATTTTTTTCTACCGTGGGCAATTTCCAGCTGGGTATGTTTATAATTTATTAAATAAAACTTGTTTGTTATATTAAATATTTAGGACCATTTGTTAGATATAGTCTTGACTAGCCATAGCCAACAACAAATCTTATATAAATTGATTTTATATATATTTTTTTGCGAGTGAAATTCTGACCGTGATAAAGTGCAGACGATAATTGTGATCTCTTTTCTATAATTCTATTTAAAATTAAAAGCAATAACATTTGTTATTGTTTTAAGAAAAAACTTTTTTTTTAATACATTGTATCAGTGTTGCCATAACGGCGAATTTCTCGTCATATCTAGCGATTTTATTTCGCCCCTAGCGGGAAAAATTGTCCTGTAGCTATTAGCCAAAAATATAGCGATTTTTTTTATCAACCGTAATATAATTTTTAAAACTCAGTTTCATGTTGAAAAATATTATAAAAATCGCACATTGATATTTCTTTATTATAAAACACAACATCTTAAACGATTTTAGTAAAAAAAAACTCTAAAAATACACATTTCGGTAAAATATGGGTATGTACTTTTTCATCGTACAACGCCCTCTATTGTGTATTCTCAATACTAAGATTAATTCAATGAAAATCAGGACTGATTATTTGAAGCTTAATCGTAAAATTTTTCATTATTTAAAAGTTTATAACACTTCTTATTAACATATTAAAGAAATTTTTGAGTAAAAACTGCTTTAAGTACAATTTTTCAACAATCTGGCGATAAAATCGCTAAATATTTACACTGTTTATAATCTAGAGATTTTCCAGCGATTTTTGGGTCTGATCTAGCCGTTTATTTTGAAAATTTGTTGGCAACACTGCATTGTATATTGAAATCAACAACAAATTATTACTTATTATTAAGTAGTAAACAAAGGGATTAATATTCTGCTATACTAATCCTCTGCTGTTACAGCAGAATGGATAGTAGCAGCGAGTCTACTGAAGAAAGCGATATTGTCTGGTAGACAGTCGCTGAAAACAAAACAACGAAACGACGACAAAATCGATCACCAGAATTAGTTAAGCATGCAATCAAAATAACAAAAACTACCAACAATGATGATTAGGGCAAGGAATTCCATGCAAATGCATGTTATATCTCGATAGTCCAAAACTAATATGGACTAAACATTTATCCGACTCATCAAATTTAGAACAAACTGGCATCGATTTGTAGTTGCATATT
The DNA here is from genome assembly GCA_949987735.1 of Leucophora obtusa. Taxonomy (NCBI): domain Eukaryota; kingdom Metazoa; phylum Arthropoda; class Insecta; order Diptera; family Anthomyiidae; genus Leucophora; species Leucophora obtusa. Next base: position 277,727,197 of record OX465295.1, read on the forward strand.
TTGACATAAATGCATGTTTTTGCATATTTCGACTTTAAATGCATATTTGGTGGCTTTTTAATCCATATTTTGTGCTTTTTAATGCATATTTGTGCATATTTTTCATTTTTAGTAGCATTTTTTATTTTGTAAAAAAATATAAAAAATTGATACGTTTTCATATTTTGATTCAATCAAAATAAACATTTTTAAAACTTTATTGACCTATGGGAAATCTTCGAGTTCTGTGTCTGTTTGCAAAATAACTAACTTAAATATATTTTTAAGTTTTAAAGTGCATTATTTTTGCAAAAATTATAGTTTTTAGTGCATATTTCTTATATTGTTAGTGCATATTTTTCTTTTTTAACCGCATATTTTAGGCTCATATTTTTCATTTTTAAGTGCTTGAAATTCCTTGCCCTAATGTTGATATACCAAGTACCTACTAGCAACAACATGTTTGCTGCACTTGATGTAGACAATAATGATGATGATAATTATATTAACGATAATGCTAACAAAGAGCTTTCTGAAGAAAAATCGCCTCCAATAATTATTCCAAATGCTTCAGATATAAGAGCGATGATGAATAACTTTTCAAAAATAGTAAACCTTGAAGATTATTCGTACAAATCTTTGAGAGATGGTCAGGTAAGAGTAATGGCAAAAAACGTAAAGGCATATAGAGTGATAGTAAAATATCTATCTTTCGTAAAAAAACTTAAACGTTTTCAAATCACATTACAAAATGTTGTTTTCTGCCGATCAAGCCGCCGATTATTTGGTTTCGCCGCCGCCGCCGGTTTTTATCCGGCTCAACCTCAATCGCCGCCGCCGCCGATTATTTTGGTCGGCTTGTTTCTCTGTTGAGCAGCCCGTCAAGGGGGAGACTTTTCCCCTTTTTGCCCCTCCCTGTAAAAATTTACAAAAATCCCGTCTTGGTGGATGTCTACGATACTGGAGGAACCTTTGTACAAAATTTCAACTTCCTACCTCCAGCGGTTTGGGCAGGCCGTCAAGGGGGGCTCTTTTCCCCTTTTTAACCCCCATTTTTACAACGTCCCTGTCCAAAATTCTGAAAAGTACTTTCCAGATAAGTTAGCCCATACTCCAAGGAACACCTGTTTTAAATTTCAGGTTTTTAGCCAAAGGGGTTTTAGCAGGCCGCCAAGGGAGAGACTTTTCCCCTTTTTGCCCATTCTGGTAGGAATTTCCAAAAATCCCCTCTTAGCGGACGTCTACGCCGGAGGAGGAACCTACATATCAAATTTCATGTTTCTAGCTTCAGTGGTTTGGGCTGGGCGATGTTGAGTCAGTCAGTCAGTCACTCACATTATTCTTTTATATATAGAAGACTAGCGGGCGCAGCCCGCTACGTTGTTAGCGTGCCTTAAAGGTCAAGGGGGCTGCGCCCCCCAAATTTTTATTAAATTCGTTTTTTTATTTAAAGTTTTTTTATTTAAAGCCTTCACCCAGCCACCACAAATAAATAATTCTGCACAACAATGGGTTTAAAATAAATAAATATTTGATCACTTTTTCTCATGAAAGTGGATTGTTAGTAATGAATCCATAATAAATTGCAATATACGTGTGTATGTTAAGATAATTTGGTAAAGTGCGAACTTAGGTAGATAGACCCGTAAGTAGTTTTGTTCATTTGTGTTTTGAATGAAAATAAATAACGTAAAGCAGGGTTGGAAAGCATTTTATAATATTAAAAATAGCGGGTCTTAAAGTTTTTTTTTTTAATTCCAGTTTATGTAAAGGTAGACCTGGCAATTCAAGTAAATTCACAAATTCAGTTGGAAAATTTACTGCGTCGGTTTCTTCCACCGGTGCTTCGTTACATGAAGTTTAAATATCGGAATATATAAGTTCCATTCCTTTTCTAAGGTTTTTTCTCTTTTAGAAAATTTGTTTAACTTTTTGGAGAGTAAGTTTCAATGCTACATAAGTTTCATATTCCGTGGATAGTGTTTGAACAGGTAATTCCCTCTTCCAATCCATTTGCATTCTCTATAATTTCAATTCTACTCGTTCAACGTTTATATCCATTTCATTCCACTTGTGTAGTGTTTCATTCCACTCGTTTCCTATTTAGTTTCTTAATTTTAGTGTTTCATATACACTTGTTCTTTAAGTTTTAGGTTTCTAGCTAAAGACGCAGACGTTAAGGGGGGGGGGGGTAATTTTCCCCTTTTGAACCACGATTTTTACCACGTTCCTGTCCAAAGTCCTAGAAATGCCTTGTCAATAAGTTAGCCCATACTCCAAGGAAAACATATTATATATTACAGGTTTCTAGCCGAAGGGTTCGGTTAGGCCATCAAGGGGGAGAATTATTCCGTTTTTACCCCTCCCGGTAGGAATTTCCAAAAATTCCGTATTAGAGGACGTCTGCGTTGGAGGAGGAACCTACTACATACATAATTTTAGGTCTCTATATCCAACAGTTTGGCCAGGCCGTCAAGGGGGAAGTTTTTTCCCTTTTTACCCCTCCCGGTATGAATTTCCAAAAATACCATCTTAGGGGACGTCAACGTTGGAGAAGGAACCCAAATACCGAATTTAAGATCCCTTGTTCCAGCAGTTTGGCCAGGCCGTTAAGGGGGAGACTTTTCCTGTTTTTGACCCTACCTGTAGAAATTTCCAAAAATCTCATCTTAGCGGATGTCTACAATAGAGGGGGAACTTTAATACCAAATTTCAACTTCCTACCTCCAGCGGTTTGGGCAGGCCTTTAAGCGGCACTTTTCGCTTCATTAATCCCCATTTTTGCAATGTCCCTGTCCAAAAAGCACCTTCCCGGTAAGTGAGCCCATACTCCAAGTAACATATGTTTTACATTTCAGGTTTCTAGCCAACTTTTACTATTTGTGCCCCTCTCGGTAGGAATTTCCGAAAATCCATCGACAGGGAATTTCAGCTTCCTAGTTCCAGCAGTTTGAGCAGGCTGTCAAAGGGGACACTTTTTCTTTTTTTGTCCCTCCCGGTTGGAATTAGGCTGGAAGAGGAACCTAAGTACCGAATTTCAGCTTCCTAGTTGCAGCAGTTTGGACAGGTCGTTAAGGGGCAACTTTCCCTTTTTGAGCCCCCATTTTATAACGACCCTGTCCAAAATTCAAAAAAGTATCTTTCTAATAAGTTAGCCCTTACTCCAGGGACCCACATTTTAATCTTCAGGTTTCTAGCCGAAGGGGTTTTTACCGGCCCCCAAGGTGAGGCTTTTCTTCTTTTTGCCCCTCCCTTTAGGAATTTACAAAAATTCCATCTTCGCGGCTATCTGCGATGGCTGAGGAACATTCATACCAAATTTCAACTGCATTGCCTAAGCGGTTTGGGCAAGCCGTAATTGGGGACATTTTTCCCTTTCAACCACCATTTTTACTATGTTGCTGTTCCAAAATAGAAAAATTACGTTGCCGGTGAGTTAGTCCTACTCCAAGGAATACATATTTAAAATTTTAGGTTGACCAAAAGGGATTGGGCAAGCCGTCAGGAGGAGACTTTTACCTTATTTCCCCTCCCGATAGGAATTTCAAAAATTCCGTCTAAGCGGACGCCTACACAGAAGGAGGAACTCACATACCGAGTTTCCTTTTGGGATATCCTGTAGGGAATTCCAAAAATACAAACTTAGTCGATGTCTACTACAGTGGAGGAACCTTTATACCAAATTTCAACTTCTTACCTCCAGTGGTTTGGGCAGGCACTTTTCCAATTTGTGAGACTGTTTATGTGGAGACTTTTCCCCTTTTTGCCCGTTCCGGTAGGAATTTCCAAAAAACCCGTCTTAGCGCACGTCTATGCCGAATATCAAGAAACCTTGTTTTAGTGGAGATATCCGTGGGGGAGGGAAAAAAGTAGTTTTTTTGAAATTATATATTATTTTAAATGGTACTTTTTGGAAAAACGAAATTTTTTGGAAAAAGATACTTTGTTTTTACAAAGTACTTTATTTGTACTTTTTTTGGAAAAGATATTTTTTTTTAATAAGGTGTTTTTTTTGGAAAAATGTATGTGTTTTGGAAAAAGGTACTTTTTTTGGAAAAGGTACTTCTTTTGGAAAAGGAACATTTTTTTAGAAAATTCGGGAAAAGGTACTTTTTTTGGAAAAGGTATTTTTTTTAATAAGGTGTTTTTTTTGGAAAAATGTATGTTTTTTGGAAAAGGTTCTTCTTTTGGGAAAGGAACATTTTTTAGAAAAAGGTACTTTTTTTTGGGAAAAGGTACTTTTTTTGGAAAAGGTACTTTTTTGGAAAAAGGTACTTTTTTGGAAAAAGGTACTTTTTTTGAAAAAGGTATTTTTTTGAAAAAATGTATGTTTTTTGGGAAAAGGAAATTTTTTTTAGAAAAACGTACTTTTTTGGGAAAAGGTACTTTTTTTTGGAAAAGGTACTTTTTTTTGAAAAAGGTACTTTTTTTAGAAGAAGGTACTTTTTTTAGAAAAAGGTACTTTTTTTGGAAAAAGGTACTTTTTTTGGAAAAACGTACTTTTTTTGAAAAAAGGTACTTTTTTTGGGAAAAGGTACTTTTTTTGGAAAAGGGTATTTTTTTTTGGAAAAAGGTACTTTTTTTGGGAAAAGGTACTTTTTTGGAAAAAGGTACTTTTTTTGGGAAAAGGTACTCTTTTTTGGAAAAGGTACTTTTTTTGAATAAGTTATTTTTTTGGAAAAATGTATGTTTTTTGGGAAAAGGTACTTTTTTTTTGGAAAAGGTACATTTTTTTAGAAAAAGGTACATTTTTTGGAAAAAGGTACTTTTTTTAAAAAAGGTACTTTTTTTGGAAAAATGTACTTTTTTTGGAAAAAGGAATTTTTTTTGGAAAAAGGTCCTTTTTTTGGAAAAAGGTACTTTTTTCGGAAAAAGGTACTTTTTTTGGAAAAAGGTACTTTTTTGGAAAAAGGTACTTTTTTCGGGAAAAGGTACTTTTTTTTGGAAAAAGGTACTTTTTTTTAGAAAAAGGTACTTCTTTTGAAAAAAGGTACTTTTTTGGAAAAAGGTACTTTTTTTGGAAAAAGGTACTTTTTTTGGAAAAAGGTACTTTTTTTGGAAAAAGGTACTTTTTTTGGAAAAAGGTACTTTTTTTGGAAAAAGGTACTTTTTTTGGAAAAAGGTACTTTTTTTTGGAAAAGGGTACTTTTTTTGGAAAAAGGTACTTTTTTGGAAAAAGGTACTTTTTTTGGAAAAAGGTACTTTTTTTGGAAAAAGGTACTTTTTTTGGAAAAAGGTACTTTTTTTGGAAAAAGGTACTTTTTTTGGAAAAAGGTACTTTTTTTGGAAAAAGGTACTTTTTTTTGAAAAAGGTACTTTTTTTGGAAAAAGGTACTTTTTTTTGGAAAAAGGTACTTTTTTTGGGAAAAGGTACTTTTTTTGGGAAAAGGTACTTTTTTGGAAAAAGGTACTTTTTTTGTCCCCTTTTTGCCCCTCCCGATAAGAATTTCCAAAAATGCCGTCTCAACGGACGTCTACACCGGTCGAGGAACCTACATACCAAATTTCAACTTCATAGCTCCAGCAGTTTGAGCAGGCCGTCAAGGGGGAGACCTTTTCCCCGTTTTGCCCGTCCCTGTAAAAATTTCCAAAACTCCCGTCTTGGTGGATGTCTACGATAGTGGAGGAACCTTTATACCAAATTTCAACTTCTTACCTCCAGCGGTTTGGGCAGGCCGTCAAGGGGGCCTTTTTCCCCTTTTTAACCCCCATTTTTACAACGTCCCTGTCCAAAATTCTAGAAAGTACTTTCCAGAAAAGTTAGCCCCTACTCCAAGGAACACATATCTTAAATTTCAGCTTTCTAGCCAAAGGGGTTTTGGCAGGCCGTCAAGGGGGACACTTTCCCCCTTTTTGCCCGTTCCGGTAGGAATTTCCAAAAATCCCGTCTTAGTGGACGTCTACCCCGAAAGAGGAACCTACATAACAAATTTCAACTTCCTAGCTTCAGCGGTTTGGGCTGGGCGATGTTGAGTGAGTCAGTCAGTCAGTCAGTCAGTCACGTTATTCTTTTATATATAGAGATATTGTTTAAATGGCACCATATATGGCAGGGCTGGCAAAACTATGACACGCGTGTCAGTAGTGGCACGCGAGTGGATTTTAGGTGGCACGCGTCGTTTTGTTGGATATTTTCAAAAAATTTAAACTTTAGGAGACCAGCAAAAAATTCAGTTAAATGTTAAATTTCGCTACAAAAATATGTGATTTAACTCCATAATGGTGAAATTTTTCATAAAGCGTAAAATCGTCTTTTCAAATTAATAAAACTCTGCATTGCCACCATTTTTTGTTTAAAGAAATATGTTCAATATAGAACTCGCAAATGCGATTATCAGAAAATTCTAAGAAAATTTCTAAAATTCTAGATTGAAAGAAGTTTAAATGTATTGCTGAGAAAATGCCTCATAGAGCTGTTAACTTATCTCAAACTAAACTGAGTTTAGTGCTTAACCATGGTTATCAATATCAAATTTATAAGAAAATATCTGTGGTTAAAATTTAACCATGGTTATGTTGGAAATAAGTTACTCACCCTTAATCGGAGAAATAAAGAGTACCAGAAAATTGCACAAAATTGGAAAACAACTTGTATTAAAATTGGATCTAAAAAATTAAGTTTTGTTTTAAAGGGAAAATAGGCGCTATGAAATAACCCTCAATGAAATACTGAACATAAGTTTCGTAATGAAATAATCTCCTTTGTTTGCCATTTCATCTGAAATATAAAGTTTTCTGTTCAAATCCATAATATTCTCTCTTTTTTGTTTTTTTTTTTTTTTTACATTAGACCAACACTCAGGGGATGCCCCCTACTGATGCAACGCATTGTGTTGATATTAGGAAAATAGGTTATGGGAAGGAGGAAATAGGGAATAGTGTTTATGAACGTTTGACTTGAATTTCTCTAAATTGTAAGTATCAGGGAAGACACCTGCGGGGAGTTTATTCCACATACGGGCGGTTCGACTAATGAACGAATTCTCTCTATAATGCGTTGTGCGACTAACTGGACAATCGACCACAAACGGATGAGATCTACTAGACAAGCGCGTGTTGCGGCCAAAAACACGTGACCCCGGGATAAGTACACTTATCTCAGCAGAACACTTCCCATGGTAGTAACGATAGAACAGTGTTACACAACCCACATTCCGACGATGCTCCAATGAGTCAATAGAGGTGGATACCCTACTGTCATTAATAAGCGCCGACGCCCTCCTTTGTACACGGTCCAAAAGCTCCAAAATAGACTTTGAAGCCCCTGCCCATATATGGGAGTTGCATTCCATCTTCGGCCGGATATAGGTGGTATAAATAGTGAGATTCATTCATTCATTCATTATTATGAGATAAAAACCGCGCGTTTTATTTTAACAAAATCAAATTTTGGCCCGTACTTAATAATTGATAATTAATTAATGGCGCCCAATAATTTAACTTTTTTCACAAAATGAAATAACCGACAAAAATGGAATAACCCCCAAAAAATGAAAAGGCAATAGTGTTCAAACTGTTAAAATTTTATTTCATTGGGGATTTTTTCATAATGAAATAATCGCAATATTTAAAGATTAAATAAACCCACAAAAATTAAATAAACTTCAAAACTTTTTACGTCATTTCTTGGATGTTATGTAATTTTTTCCTTTGGGGATTATTTCCTGGGGTTATTCGTAGCGCTGATAAATATGTACATCTGCGATGATATTTTTAAGAGAAATTTTCCAAATTTTCAAAAAAGGACTTTTAAAAGACAATTAATATTAAGGTGACACGCGAGAAATTTTTACAAAAAAATTTGTCAGTTTCTGGCACGCGGCGAAAAAAGTCTTGCCACCCCTGTGGTAATATATTTGGACTTTTTTTAATCATTGGATTTATTTTGTTAAAATATCCACATTTTGTTATTGTAAAAATGTGAGCACAGGAATGGAATTAAGATAAATCCAAAAGGGATTTATAAAATAAATAAATCCGTTTCGGATTTAGCTTAATTTAATTCTAGAAATTGCATTCCCTCAAAATTTTAATTTTTCTTTCACATTATAGTAGCGAATAAGTGTTAGACTTGAATAAAAATATAAAATTTTTAAAATTCATTAAGAAAATGTAGAGTTTTAAGCAAAATAAAATAAATCCAGTGATTAAAAAAAAGGCCTATTGTTTAAATGATACCATATATCAATATATATGACACTATATACAGTAGCATCAAAGCTGTATAGTTACCCGTGAAAAAAAATTTATTCGGTAGCATATCTTTTTTTATTTGGCATCAGACTAAATTATATAAAATTTCATCCGGAAAATGGATTAATCAAATTGTATATAAACGAATAAAAAAGATGTTTGAATTGATATAATTTCATCCAATTTTATCTGGAGTTTTGGTCTTATTCAACTGCGTTAAATTTTGTTAGGTTTGATCCAATTGTACCTATTCATATTAGAGAGTGAATAACAACGTATAAAATTAAATATGAGTTTATCTGTGATTCCGATTTTCCAAATTTTCTTATTCGTTGCCTTATATAATCATATCTTAAAATATCTTTTCTCTTATATCATTTTATATGCCATATGCCATATACAAATACATATACTTGATCAAATTATATCTCGTTGAAGATAAATTTGTATATTGCTTCAAACAATTCTTTATAAAACTAAATGTGACCCAAGAATATTTTAGATAAAATTATTTACTATCTCGAATCGAGCAAAATGATTGTGGATTTAAATACAATTATATAATTAATAATTCAATACAAATTTAAAAAGCTGAGTTTATATGTTATGTTACATCTAGGGTTCCTAATGACCCAGAATTTTTTCATTTCTGGGATAAATGAGACATAACAATGTCGCACTTTTTTATTAATTATATCTAATCTTAAATCTAATGAAAGAAATAAGAAAAGTAACTACACAGAGAAATAATTATAGTTAAATCAATTACTATATCAGATTTTAATTAACATTTGATTTTTTACGAACACTTTGTAAATAAAGTATGAATATTAGGGCCAGTGTTATAGTCATCACCAGAGAAGACAAAATTGCTGTTTTTGCTTTTTATGCTTTTTTTTTGCTTGTTTTACTCATATTTGCTTCTCTTACCTTTTTTTGGATTTTCCGTTTTTTAGCTTTAAAATAGCTTTTTCTTAAGATTTTTGAGCTTTGAATTGCTTTTTTTAAGACTTTTTGCCAAAAAATACTTTTTCTGCTCACAAAAAATATTTTTCTCTTAACTTTTAATTTTGTTAATGAATGTTATTTTAGTTTGACTCAAGATCATAAATTAATATCACTTTCTGTTTAAATTATTTTCAAATCAAAGAAAGATGATACAATTTTTACAAGTAAATTACAAAGAATAAAAATTATTGAAAAAATTCGATAAGACCAGCAAGGCAGAATGCGCATTTTCGGCTTTCGCTACAAAGCCATCATCAGTGCCTTTCGCCTTTGAGTGGGTTAATATTTTGATAATCGTCTACTTATATGAATGTTGAAAGCAAATCGAGTTTGTTATCAACAACTCAACTTAGACTAACATCAACGAAAATTAACAATGCTATTTTTATCCTTTTGTTATTATTACTCTTTTTTGCTTTGAACCTTAATTCTTAAGATATCTCACCGTGTCAATGTGTTTAAGATGAATGGGGGAAAAGTTTTTAGTTGATCTTTTATTTTAAGTAAATGACATAAATAACAGTCTAAGTTGAGTTGTTGATAACAAACTCGATTTGCTTTCAACATTCATATAAGTAGACGATTATCAAAATATTAACCCACTCAAAGGCGAAAGGCACTGATGATGGCTTTGTAGCGAAAGCCGAAAATGCGCATTCTGCCTTGCTGGTCTTATCGAATTTTTTCAATAATTTTTATTCTTTGTAATTTACTTGTAAAAATTGTATCATCTTTCTTTGATTTGAAAACAGGGTTCGTATTTGCACGCACATGTGCGCACATTTTCACACATCTTGCACTTGCACATGTGCATGTGCAAATTTGTGTTTATACTTCGCACATGCACATGTGCATGTGCAAATTTTTGTTTATACTTCGCACATGCACATGTGCATGTGCATGTGCGAATTTGATTTCATATTTCGCACATGCACATGTGCATGTGCGAAAATATTTTGCACTTCGCACATCAAGATGTGCAAGTGCAGATACTATTCGCACATGCACATCAAAATGTGCATGTGCGAATGCTATCCGCACATGCACATCTCCATATGCGATGTGCGAATACAAATTCGCACATGCACATGTGCAAGTGCAGACTGGTACTTGCACATTACACATCAACATGTGTATGTGCAAAATGTGCGCACATGGATGCAAAAAATCGCTGAAATTGATAAAAGTTTCAATATCAGAAAAAAACGCCGAAACAAGAAAAAAAATGCAAAAATTTTTAAAAATCGTCAAAATTGAAAAAAAAAACACCAAAAATCGCCAAAAATTTTAAAAATTGCGAAAAATGAAAAATTTTGAAATCGTCAATATTTGAAAAAATTGCCCCAAATTAAAAAAAATCGTCAAAAATTTCAAAAAGTCGTCAAAAATTGGAAAAAATCGAAAAATTTTAAAAATTGAAAAATTTTGTAAAAATTTTGAAAAAATCGTCATAACTTGAAAAAATCGTCAATATTTGAAAGAATTGCCCAAAATTAAAAAAAATCGTCAGAAATTATACAAAATTGCAAAATATCGTAAAAATTTTGAAAAAATCGACAAAATTTGAAAAAATCGTCAATATTTGAAAAAATTGGCCAAATAGTCAAAATTTAAAAAAAATCGTCAAAAATTAGACAAAAATGCGAAATATCGTAAAAATTTTGAAAAAATTGTCAATATTTGAAAAAATTACCAAAATCGACAAAATTTCAAAAAGTCTTCAAAAATTGGAAAAAATCTGAAAATTTTGAAAAATTGCCAAAATTGAAAAATTTTGAAAAAATTTTGAAAAAATCGTTATAACTGAAAAAATCGTCAATATTTGAAAATATTGCCCAAATAGTCAAAATTTAATAAAAAAATCTTCAAAAATTAGACAAAATCGCCAAAATTGCGAAATATCGTAAAAATTTTGAAAAAATTGTCAATATTTGAAAAAATTACCAAAATCGTCAAAATTTTGAAAAAATTGTCAATATTTGAAAAAATTACCAAAATCGTCAAAATTTCAAAAAGTCGCCAAAAATTGGAAAAAGTCGGAAAATTTAAAAAAATTGCCAAAATTGAAAAATTTTTAAAAAATATCAAAATTTCAAAAAGTCGCCAAAAATTGGAAAAAAATTGCAAAATGCCAGAATTGAAAAAGTCGTAAAAATTTGTGAAAATCGACAAAAATTGTTTCTCGAATATTTTTCCTTGTTCCAAAACCGTTGTCCGTTTTCATCTAACTCATTTAGTTTTCGAGATACGGGAGATATTCCAAATAAAAGCCCTTTTCGCTTAGTTTTCGAGAAAAACGCGATTTTAAAATCTAGCAATACAAGTCCTTTCGCCTTTGAGTGGGTTAATATTTTGATAATCGTCTACTTATATGAATGTTGAAAGCAAATCGAGTTTGTTATCAACAACTCAACTTAGACTAACATCAACGAAAATTAACAATGCTATTTTTATCCTTTTGTTATTATTACTCTTTTTTGCTTTGAACCTTAATTCTTAAGATATCTCACCGTGTCAATGTGTTTAAGATGAATGGGGGAAAAGTTTTTAGTTGATCTGTTATTTTAAGTAAATGACATAAATAACATTCATTTACTTAAAATAACAGATCAACTAAAAACTTTTCCCCCATAAATAACATTCATTTACTTAAAATAACAGATCAACTAAAAACTTTTCCCCCATTCATCTTAAACACATTGACACGGTGCAAAAATATAATTTAATAACATACATTTAAATTTAAATTTAACGGTTCGTTATAATTCAAACATCTGTGTTTATCACAGAGTTGAATAGAATCAGCTGAGTTATCTTAAGAATTAAGGTTCAAAGCAAAAAAGAGTAATAATAACAAAAGGATAAAAATAGCATTGTTAAAATTTCGTTGATGTTAGTCTAAGTTGAGTTGTTGATAACAAACTCGATTTGCTTTCAACATTCATATAAGTAGACGATTATCAAAATATTAACCCACTCAAAGGCGAAAGGCACTGATGATGGCTTTGTAGCGAAAGCCGAAAATGCGCATTCTGCCTTGCTGGTCTTATCGAATTTTTTCAATAATTTTTATTCTTTGTAATTTACTTGTAAAAATTGTATCATCTTTCTTTGATTTGAAAACAGGGTTCGTATTTGCACGCACATGTGCGCACATTTTCACACATCTTGCACATGTGCATGTGCAAATTTGTGTTTATACTTCGCACATGCACATGTGCATGTGCAAATTTTTGTTTATACTTCGCACATGCACATGTGCATGTGCGAAAATATTTTGCACTTCGCACATCAAGATGTGCAAGTGCAGATACTATTCGCACATGCACATCAAAATGTGCATGTGCGAATGCTATCCGCACATGCACATCTCCATATGCGATGTGCGAATACAAATTCGCACATGCACATGTGCAAGTGCAGACTGGTACTTGCACATTACACATCAACATGTGTATGTGCAAAATGTGCACACATTTGCGCGCACATGGATGCAAAAAATCGCTGAAATTGATAAAAGTTTCAATATCAGAAAAAAACGCCGAAACAAGAAAAAAAATGCAAAAATTTTTAAAAATCGTCAAAATTGAAAAAAAAAACACCAAAAATCGCCAAAAATTTTAAAAATTGCCAAAAATGAAAAATTTTGAAATCGTCAATATTTGAAAAAATTGCCCCAATTAAAAAAAATCGTCAAAAATTTCAAAAAGTCGTCAAAAATTGGAAAAAATCGAAAAATTTAAAAAATTGAAAAATTTTGTAAAAATTTGAAAATTTTGTAAAAATTTTGAAAAAATCGTCATAACTTGAAAAAATCGTCAATATTTGAAAGAATTGCCCAAAATTAAAAAAAATCGTCAGAAATTATACAAAATTGCAAAATATCGTAAAAATTTTGAAAAAATCGACAAAATTTGAAAAAATCGTCAATATTTGAAAAAATTGGCCAAATAGTCAAAATTAAAAAAAAATCGTCAAAAATTAGACAAAAATGCGAAATATCGTAAAAATTTTGAAAAAATTGTCAATATTTGAAAAAATTACCAAAATCGACAAAATTTCAAAAAGTCTTCAAAAATTGGAAAAAATCTGAAAATTTTGAAAAATTGCCAAAATTGAAAAATTTTGAAAAAATTTTGAAAAAATCGTTATAACTGAAAAAATCGTCAATATTTGAAAATATTGCCCAAATAGTCAAAATTTAATAAAAAAATCTTCAAAAATTAGACAAAATCGCCAAAATTGCGAAATATCGTAAAAATTTTGAAAAAATTGTCAATATTTGAAAAAATTACCAAAATCGTCAAAATTTCAAAAAGTCGTCAAAAATTGGAAAAAGTCGGAAAATTTTAAAAAATTGCCAAAATTGAAAAATTTTTAAAAAATATCAAAATTTCAAAAAGTCGCCAAAAATTGGAAAAAAATTGCAAAATGCCAGAATTGAAAAAGTCGTAAAAATTTGTGAAAATCGACAAAAATTGTTTCTCGAATATTTTTCCTTGTTCCAAAACCGTTGTCCGTTTTCATCTAACTCATTTAGTTTTCGAGATACGGGAGATATTCCAAATAAAAGCCCTTTTCGCTTAGTTTTCGAGAAAAACGCGATTTTAAAATCTAGCAATACAAGTCAAAATCTAGTTCCGCTATGGGGGTATTGGTGGCGAGTGTTGAACTTTGGTGCACTCAGTTTTCCTCTAGCTCTTCTAGTTTTCGAGATATGGACGATTTAAATTTTATATAAGCGATTTTCGCACTTATTTTTTCACAGATGACTCACTGTGACTTCTGTGTTCCAAAACCGTTGTCCGTTTTCATCTAACTCATTTAGTTTTTGAGATACGGGAGATATTCCAAATAAAAGCCCTTTTCTCTCTACGACGCTTAGTTTTCGAGAAAAACGCGATTTTAAAATCTAGCAATGCAAGTCAAAATCTAGTTCCGCTATCGGGGTATTGGTGGCGAGTGTTGAACTTTGGTGCACTCAGTTTTCCTCTAGCTCTTCTAGTTTTCGAGATATGGACGATTTAAATTTTATATAAGCGATTTTCGCACTTATTTTTTCACAGATGACTCACTGTGACTTCCGTTCTCCAAAACCGTTGTCCGTTTTCATCTAACTCATTTAGTTTTCGAGATACGGGAGATCACAAATTATACCAGATATGAATCAGCTGATTTGGGCAATATGGACGACAGAAAATGAGCAATACAAAACGCAAAAATTTAAGAAAAACACAAAAGATAAAGCACAATAATCAAAAAAGAGACAGATATATATAAAAAATGCGCAATACAAAATGTATGGAGATTTTATATTGTTATCTCCCTCTTACTTGACTTCCTTGTAAACAAAACCATACGGTTCGAGAATACTTTTTGACAGCTGTCATTGGTTTCACATCTGGTATTAATCTGTGCGGGAGATATTCCAAATAAAAGCCCTTTTCTCTCTACGACGCTTAGTTTTCGAGAAAAACGCGATTTTAAAATCGAGCAATACAAGTCAAAATCTAGTTCCGCTATCGGGGTATTGGTGGCGAGTTTTGAACTTTGGTGCACTCAGTTTTCCTCTAGCTCTTCTAGTTTTCTCGAAAACTAAGCGTCGTAGAGAGAAAAGGGCTTTTATTTGGAATATCTCCCGTATCTCGAAAACTAAACAGAGATTTTGACTTGTATTGCTAGATTTTAAAATCGCGTTTTTCTCGAAAACTAAGCGTCGTAGAGAGAAAAGGGCTTTTATTTGGAATATCTCCCGTATCTCGAAAACTAAATGAGTTAGATGAAAACGGACAACGGTTTTGGAACACGGAAGTCATAGTGAGTCATATGTGGAGAAATAAGTGCGAAAATCGCTTATATAAAATTTAAATCGTCCATATCTCGAAAACTAGAAGAGCTAGAGGAAAACTGAGTGCACCAAAGTTCAAAACTCGCCACCAATACCCCGATAGCGGAACTAGATTTTGACTTGTATTGCTAGATTTTAAAATCGCGTTTTTCTCGAAAACTAAGCGTCGTAGAAAGAAAAGGGCTTTTATTTGGAATATCTCCCGTATCTCGAAAACTAAATGAGTTAGATGAAAACGGACAACGGTTTTGGAACACGGAAGTCATAGTGAGTCATATGTGGAAAAATAAGTGCGAAAATCGCTTATATAAAATTTAAATCGTCCATATCTCGAAAACTAGAAGAGCTAGAGGAAAACTGAGTGCACCAAAGTTCAACACTCGCCACCAATACCCCGATAGCGGAACTAGATTTTGACTTGCATTGTTAGATTTTAAAATCGCGTTTTTCTCGAAAACTAAGCGTCGTAGAGAGAAAAGGGCTTTTATTTGGAATATCTCCCGTATCTCGAAAAATAAATGAGTTAGATGAAAACGGACAACGGTTTTGGAACACGGAAGTCATAGTGAGTCATCTGTGAAAAAATAAGTGCGAAAATCGCTTATATAAAATTTAAATCGTCCATATCTCGAAAACTAGAAGAGCTAGCGGAAAACTGAGTGCACCAAAGTTCAACACTCACCACGATAGCGAAACTAGATTTTGACTTGCATTCCTAGATTTTAAAATCGCGTTTTTCTCGAAAACTAAGCGTCGTAGAGAGAAAAGGGCTTTTATTTGGAATATCTCCCGTATCTCGAAAACTAAATGAGTTAGATGAAAACGGACTACGGTTTTGGAACAGGGAAGTCATTGCGAGTCATCTGTGAAAAAATAAATGCGAAAATGAATTTTGCGATTTTTTTTAATTTTTGAAGATTTTTTCAAATTTTCACCGTGTAATTTTTCATCGTTTCTAATTCTGACGATTTTCATGATTTCGAATTTCTGACAGTTCTGCCATTTTCGATTTTTTTTTTTTTTAATTTTGACGATTTTTTTTAAATATTACTTTTTTTAATTTTTGCAGTTTTTTCAAATATTCGCGAATTTTTCAAATTATGACGATTTTTTCAACACATGACTATTTTCAAATTTTGGAGATTTTTCAATTTTGGCGATTTTTCTGAATTTTTGGCGATTTTTTTAAATTTTGTGAATTTTTCCAATTTTAGAAATTTTTGACGATTTTTTAAAATTTTTGACGATTTTTCAAATTTTGACGATTTTTTCCAATTTTTGGGCTTTTTTCCAATTTTGGAAAATTTTTCAAATTTTGACGATTTTTTTCAATTTTGGCGATTTTTTTTTAATTTTGAAGATTTTGCCAAATTTTGACTTTTTTTAAATTTTAGTGTTTTTTTTAATTTTTTTTCCATTTTGGCGATTTTTTCGAATTTTTAACGATTTTTTCAATTTCGGCAATTTTTTTAAATAAAATTTTTTTGACGATTTTTTAAAATTTTTGACGATTTTTCAAATTTTGACGATTTTTTTCCACTTTTTGGGATTTTTCCAATTTTGACGATTTTTTTCCACTTTTTGGGATTTTTCCAATTTTGGAAATTTTTTAAAATTTTGGCGATTTTTTTTAATTTTTGAAGATTTGTCAAATTTTTCACAATTTTTCAAATTTTTACTTTTTTTTCGAATTTAGTGTTTTTTCAAATTTTGGAATTTTTTTTTCAAATTTTGACGATTTTTTAAAATTTTGGCGATTTTTTTTCCAATTTTTAACGATTTTTTAAATTTTGGCAATTTTTTTAATTTTTGCAGATTTTTTCAAATTTTTGACGATTTTTCAAATTTTGACGATTTTTTCTGATTTTTTCCAATATCGGCGATTTTTTAAATTTCGGCGATTTTTTTAAAATTTGAAATTTTTTTTTTTAAATTATGCAATTTTTTTAAATTTTAAAGATTTTTTTAAATTCGGCGATTTTTTCATATTTGTCAATTTTTTTTTTAATTTTTGGCGATTTTTTGAAAATTTGGACAGTTCTTTTTTAATTTCGGCGATTTTTTTTCAATTTTGGCGATTTTGTATCCATTTTTGCATTTTTTTTTAAATTATCGATTTTTTTTATATATTTGCGATTTTCGACAATATTAGCGATTTTTTCCATGTGCGATGTGCGAATACAAATTCGCACATGCACATGTGCGAGTGCAAGTGCATATGCACGTGCATTAAAAAAACAGCTAACATTAGAAAAAAATCGCTAATATTGTCGAAAATCGCAAATATATAAAAAAAAATCGATAATTTAAAAAAAAATGCAAAAATGGATACAAAATCGCCAAAATTGAAAAAAAATCGCCGAAATTAAAAAAGAACTGTCCAAATTTTCAAAAAATCGCCAAAAATTAAAAAAAAAATTGACAAATATGAAAAAATCGCCGAATTTAAAAAAATCTTTAAAATTTAAAAAAATTGCATAATTTAAAAAAAAAAATTTCAAATTTTAAAAAAATCGCCGAAATTTAAAAAAATCGCCGATATTGGAAAAAATCAGAAAAAATCGTCAAAATTTGAAAAATCGTCAAAAATTTGAAAAAATCTGCAAAAATTAAAAAAATTTCCAAAATTTAAAAAATCGTTAAAAATTGGAAAAAAAATCGCCAAAATTTTAAAAAATCGTCAAAATTTGAAAAAAAAATTCCAAAATTTGAAAAAACACTAAATTCGAAAAAAAAGTAAAAATTTGAAAAATTGTGAAAAATTTGACAAATCTTCAAAAATTAAAAAAAATCGCCAAAATTTTAAAAAATTTCCAAAATTGGAAAAATCCCAAAAAGTGGAAAAAAATCGTCAAAATTGGAAAAATCCCAAAAAGTGGAAAAAAATCGTCAAAATTTGAAAAATCGTCAAAAATTTTAAAAAATCGTCAAAAAAAATTTTATTTAAAAAAATTGCCGAAATTGAAAAAATCGTTAAAAATTCGAAAAAATCGCCAAAATGGAAAAAAAATTAAAAAAAACACTAAAATTTAAAAAAAGTCAAAATTTGGCAAAATCTTCAAAAATTAAAAAAAAATCGCCAAAATTGAAAAAAATCGTCAAAATTTGAAAAATTTTCCAAAATTGGAAAAAAGCCCAAAAATTGGAAAAAATCGTCAAAATTTGAAAAATCGTCAAAAATTTTAAAAAATCGTCAAAAATTTCTAAAATTGGAAAAATTCACAAAATTTAAAAAAATCGCCAAAAATTCAGAAAAATCGCCAAAATTGAAAAATCTCCAAAATTTGAAAATAGTCATGTGTTGAAAAAATCGTCATAATTTGAAAAATTCGCGAATATTTGAAAAAACTGCAAAAATTAAAAAAAGTAATATTTAAAAAAAATCGTCAAAATTAAAAAGAAAAAAAATCGAAAATGGCAGAACTGTCAGAAATTCGAAATCATGAAAATCGTCAGAATTAGAAACGATGAAAAATTACACGGTGAAAATTTGAAAAAAATCTTCAAAAATTAAAAAAAATCGCAAAATTCATTTTCGCATTTATTTTTTCACAGATGACTCGCAATGACTTCCCTGTTCCAAAACCGTAGTCCGTTTTCATCTAACTCATTTAGTTTTCGAGATACGGGAGATATTCCAAATAAAAGCCCTTTTCTCTCTACGACGCTTAGTTTTCGAGAAAAACGCGATTTTAAAATCTAGGAATGCAAGTCAAAATCTAGTTTCGCTATCGTGGTGAGTGTTGAACTTTGGTGCACTCAGTTTTCCGCTAGCTCTTCTAGTTTTCGAGATATGGACGATTTAAATTTTATATAAGCGATTTTCGCACTTATTTTTTCACAGATGTCTCACTATGACTTCCGTGTTCCAAAACCGTTGTCCGTTTTCATCTAACTCATTTATTTTTCGAGATACGGGAGATATTCCAAATAAAAGCCCTTTTCTCTCTACGACGCTTAGTTTTCGAGAAAAACGCGATTTTAAAATCTAACAATGCAAGTCAAAATCTAGTTCCGCTATCGGGGTATTGGTGGCGAGTGTTGAACTTTGGTGCACTCAGTTTTCCTCTAGCTCTTCTAGTTTTCGAGATATGGACGATTTAAATTTTATATAAGCGATTTTCGCACTTATTTTTCCACATATGACTCACTATGACTTCCGTGTTCCAAAACCGTTGTCCGTTTTCATCTAACTCATTTAGTTTTCGAGATACGGGAGATATTCCAAATAAAAGCCCTTTTCTTTCTACGACGCTTAGTTTTCGAGAAAAACGCGATTTTAAAATCTAGCAATACAAGTCAAAATCTAGTTCCGCTATCGGGGTATTGGTGGCGAGTTTTGAACTTTGGTGCACTCAGTTTTCCTCTAGCTCTTCTAGTTTTCGAGATATGGACGATTTAAATTTTATATAAGCGATTTTCGCACTTATTTCTCCACATATGACTCACTATGACTTCCGTGTTCCAAAACCGTTGTCCGTTTTCATCTAACTCATTTAGTTTTCGAGATACGGGAGATCACAAATTATACCAGATATAAATATAAAGTCAAATTCGCACATGCACATGTGCATGTGCGAAGTATAAACATAGGCATGTGCATGTGCATCTTTTGTCTGCACATCAATTTTTGCACATGTGCATGTGCGCACATGTGCGTGCATTACGAAGCCTGTTTGAAAATAATTTAAACAGAAAGTGATATAAATTTATGATCTTGAGTCAAACTAAAATAACATTCATTTACTTAAAATAACAGATCAACTAAAAACTTTTCCCCCATTCATTTTAATTTTGTTTTTAAAAAAAATTTTATTTTTCCAAGTTTTTTTACTTTTGCTTTTTTTCTTGCTTTTTTACAATATTTTTTTGCTTTAAACACATCGGATTTTGCTTTTTTCTGTCTTATCTGGTTATCACTACCCACTGCGTTTGATTTTATTAAAGAGCACGTTGAATTAACGTCATATTGTGTAACGCAAGAAAATTTAAATTATTCGCCGATTATCTCTTTATCTGTATCTAACGTGTCTGGGGAAAAATTGAAAAAAGTGGGATTTACTTGGACTACAGCGGTGTTAGTAAATGTCCTGTTAATCATATTTGCATCCACTTGGCAATCGATATTGTTGTTTGCATTGCCAATTCCTATTTCACGAATAGTATTCCAAGTTTGTTGTTGCAGTACTAAACCGTTTGGAATAATATTCGGTTTTTACATATCTGATATGTTTATTAACATTTTTTTTTGGCAACGGAATATTGTATTTTAAGCTCAGAAGTTTTAAATAGCATTCTTAACAGCGTTTGTATACCAGGGTTTTTGTTTAGGTATTGTTTTCCTATGTTTCAGTGGTACAGTTAAGTCAAAAAGATGTTGAATATGGTGCTCCAAAAATGCAGATTGCTCATCAACGGATGTCATAAAATATATGTCACTCCAGGCAATGCATATTTTTCCGTGAAGAGAAAATGCTTTTTATTTTCAGTAAAACCTCTTATTTTCATTAAAATAAATTTTTTCCGCATTTTAAAAAATTTTGATAAAAGACCCGCAAATTTTGATAAAAGACCCGCAAAAATATTTAAGCAATCAAAATGTATTGCTCATTTCATTCCTTTTTAAAAAGCACTGCGAAAAGCGATGTAAACAATTAATCAACTTAGGCTTTTCATTAGTGCTGTTTACGAAGCTATACATTTTTAGAAGCGGTAAAAGTAGCAGTAAGGAAGCAGTAAACGTTTTTACTGCTTCCACATTTTTGCTGGGTACTTGTACATTCATCAACCATGCCAATTAGCCCCTTGACTGCTTTATAAAGGCCGTCCCAAAGAGTTTTGTGGTTTAGGTGACAATCCTTGCTTTCGCTGAGGGTAAAGGAATATAACCATGCGCGGTTTCAAGGGGTGGGGGGATGGGAAATTCCCCCCCCCCCCAAACCGAAATCGAAAACGAAAAAAAAGGGGAAAGAAAAGAGAAGGAAAGGGAAAGGAAAAAAGGGGAAAGAAAAAAGGGAAGAGAGAAAAAGGAAAAAATTAAAACAGAAAGCAATAAAGAAACAAAAGTTTTTCCAAAGTGAAAAACTGTGCTAAAGCAATTTAACAAAAAAAGTCACCCCTATACTCAAACGTTTCAGATTCTGAAAAAATCACAAAATATTTAAACAATTACGAGAAAAAAATACACAAATTACCAAATACTTAAGTAAATTTTTATTTCTGGCAATCTTTCATTTATAAAAAAAAACTACAAATGAATACGTTTATGTAAATTTTCCTAAAGAACATTTGGGATATTTTTCGTTTGAGAACTCTTTTTATGAAAAGTTTGTCAAACTATAAAAAGATTTTTTTTAAGAATTAAATTTAATTAAAAATTAATTGTGATACTGTTTTTCGTAAGAACATTTTTTTATATAAAATTATATAATAGTAAAAATCTAAGAATCTATATTTAGGGCAAAGGCTTTAAAAACTACATTTTTACAGTAACCTTAGGAATTTGTTCCCCTTTTCCCTTGAAAAAAATTCATCCGAACTTGAACTCTAAAGGCCTGAAATGGTTATTTAAATTGTGAATGAAAACATTTTGTATTTTATAGAAAAGGTGTTGTTACAACAAACACAAAAAGTTAATTTTTCAACATATAAATAATACTAATTTTGCTGAAAAACAAATGATACAGAATTTTCACACATAACACTTATCGTGAAAAACATTTTGCTTATATGAAAATCGAAACAACTTAATGAGCTTAAAATTACAAATTTTTAAAAATTTATTGAGGAAACGTTTTTGCAAATCAATTTTTTTCTTATTCCGCAGACTCTACAATTGTTTTTCTTTTGAAATTGTCGAGTGTATATTAAAACTTCAAAATATGATAATAAATTTTAATTGTTTTTCCTTCGGTATGCAATAAAAGAATAGATAAATTTTTTAAATGAGAATTTGATTGAGATCTGAGGACTTTTGACACACAAGAAATTTAAATAAACTATATTTTCAAATTGGAAATTTATTTATTCAAGTCCGAGGCCAATTTCCTTATTATGAATTAATATAATAAGCACTTTTTCCAAAAACTGCTATCTGTCTTCATCATTATATTCTCCTAACAAATACTTCACAGAGTTTTTGCTTAAAAAAATGACATATTATGTTAATTCATAATAAGGAAATTGGCCTCGAACTAGAATTAATAAATTTCCAATTTATCAATTAAAAAAGTCGAAAAAACAATTTTTATTTTTAAATAAAAATTGAAAACCAACATTTTAACTATATTTTCGCTAAAAACGCAATAAAGTAAAATTTAAATATAAAATGTTTAAAATTATTTATGGTCTTGTAATCTACGGAGATTAAGTTTTCATTTGAGTATAATAATGTATTTGTACACAAAAAAAAATAATTCATTAATAGAATAAACTTTTTCATAAACTGTATGAATTTAACATGATATTTTTTCCCCAAAACTTTTTCATACAGTGTATGAACTTGTTCATACATATAATAAAAACATTCATGAATTTTTTTTTTATTTTTTTGCACAAAATAGATGAATTTTTGCTGGGAATGAATTAATACAGACGAATAATTGTATTTTTAGTTTTTATTAGCAATTTTATAAAAATCTGCAATCGATTATGACAATAAACATATTTTATCTTACATATTGATGCACTAACTAATGCATATTGATGCACTAACTAATTTCATATCACCAGCATACTTCTCTACAAAGAACGCTTTTACTTAATATCCAATTCGCGGTTGTGTTGTGTTTGTTGAAGCAAACTTGGAACCTGGGTTTCACCTTAAAACAAACAAAAGTTATTCTTGATTTCCCTAGTAAAAATGATTTTTATATAACCAGATATGATTTTTATATAATCATTTATGATTTTATACAATTATAACTTGTCGAGTATTGTGAAACATATATTTTTATATGATTATATCAAAAGCTATTTAATGATATAAAATTATATTAACCAGATCCACCATTTTCCGGATCAAATCATGTATGGGTTAATATAATTATATAAAAAATATATTATTTGATCCGAAAAATGGTGGATCTGGTTAATATAATTTTATATAATTAAATATCTTTTGATATAATCCTATAAAAATATATTTTTCACAATACTCGACAAGTTATAATTGTATAAAATCATAAATGATTGTATAAAAATCATATATGAATATATAAAAATCATTTTTACTAGGGTTAGGAAAAATTAAACAAACCAAAATTGCCTTTTACATACCTTTTCAATTTTATTCGCTTTCTGGTCCAAAATTTCCTTTTCTGAGATAATTTACCAAATGTTAATAAAAAACAGAAAATTTTGACAATTTATTTATATATATTTTTTTCAAACTAACTTGTTTTAAAATGTAATTTTTGTACATGAATTCATTCATTAATAGTAAAAATTTGTTCATACATAGTATGAACTCAAATCAATGAAGGCTGTTCATACTATTTATGAACAAATTTGGTTCTGTGTATGTACGAAGATTTTCCAGGAATAAAAAAATTGTAATTTTTTAGTTCAGTTATCATTTTTACAATTTTAAATTTTACAAAACTAGATAATTTAATAAACAATGCCTCAAAATATTAAAAAAAAAATCGAAATTTCAACCAAACTTTACATGAAAGTTAAAGTTTTTCTTAGATGAAAAACAGTGTTTCTTTTAACAGTTAAAAATTTTTTTTCATATAAATAAAAGAATCATTAAAATTGATGTTAAAATTTTGATTTGTTATTCAAATATTTTAGAGCATATCCAACGTTTAGGTACACAATTTTAATACAAAATATTGTTTACTAAAGACAAAATATAAACCCATTGTGAAAAATAATTTTCCTTTTATGGAGCGTAATAGTTGTTTCACATGAAACACGAACCACTTTCCAAAAAAAGAAAATTCTATATACAGTAACTCGACAATCTCAATGCCGTTAATCCGAACGTTATGTGCTTCAGATCTCTAATTAATTTCCTGGTTCTCGAAGTTTTTCAAAAATTTCTTAAATTTTATTAAAAGGTTCATGATTGTTATGAAACTCCTTTTAATGAAACTTTTTCATTGGGTGTATGATATTTTTAATAATTAATATGAAATTGCTGTTAAAACTTTATGAAAAAAAGACCTGCTAACTTATCTTAAAATAAACTGACTTTAGTTCTTAACCAAAGTTATGAATTTCAAATTTATATGGAAATATGTGTAGTTAATGTTTAACCTTGGTTATGTTGGAAATAAGTTACTCGCCCTAAATCAATTAAACGTTTCAATGGACGAATTCCAGCGAAACTCCATTAATTTAATGTAGAAATTCATAGAGGATTTATATATAGGAATATCTATTTTAAGAATGAGGAGGATTTAATGTACGGCAAAGTTTCCAGAATTAAACGAGTTCTGTAAAATAAATATCCTGGAAATCTAAGTGGTTTTCTATGGAAGAGTCCTCACTATTCGAGTAATATTTCCATAAAAGAGTCTTTTAAATGTTAGGGATGAATTTCTTAAAATCTTAAAGTTATCGTAATAAATTGCGGTTAGAATCTTACAATTTTTTAAAGAAATTGTAAGAGATTTCATTATCCCAGCAAAAAAATTTTAGTATTTTGGAAGCAGTAAAAAAAAGCGCTACATATTCTGCTTTACAGAGTTGCGCCACTTTATGCGTATACAATACATAAAAAATTTTGCAATTTTATTGTATACCCTTTAAAACTGCCTTAAACGAAGCGAATCGTAAGCAAGTTATTTAAAAAATTATAGTGCTACGCTATTCCCTTACGACAAAGCAGGTTGTAAGCAGGGCTGCCAGATGATTTTGATGAAAAATCGGCACTTTTTCTCTAAAAAATCGGCATTTTCGGCACTTTGATTTTAAAAAATCGGCACTTTCAAAAATAATCATTTATGTAATATTTAGGTTACTTTACATAAAAAAATATGTTAAAAATACATTTCGTGTAAAATAATATGTTTTAAGTTTAACAATTAAATAAAAATAAAGGCTTAAGAGATAAATGAAATGATAATAAAAAAATTTTAGTTGTAATTTTATGAATATTTTTATGATACATGTTCAGATATTATCTCACCAATACTATGTACATAAATTAATTTTACAGATTTTAAAAATAGTTCTTCTCCGAACTTAAGGTACCTGTACACCTTGAAATATTATGCAAATATTGGATCTTTTTTAATCACTGGATTTATTTTATTTCGTTTAAGTATTCACATTTTGCTTTTTATCTTTCAAAATTTAATATATTTCTCAAAATCTAATACTTATTCGCTAATATAATGTGAAAGAAAATCATTAAATTTTGTAAAAATGTGAACAGCGGGATTGAATTAAACTAAATCCAAAATAGCTAAAATTAGCTTAATTTAATTCCAGAAATTGCGTTTTCGAAAAATTAAAATTTTTCCATTCACATTATCTTAGCGAATAAGTGTAGAATTTTGATAAAAATATTAAATTTTGAAAATTAAAAAACAAAATAAAATAAATCTAAAACTAAATAGTGATTAAAAAAGGCCTATTAGTACTAGGGTTCGTATATTCATGCATTTATAATCGTGTTTTATGTACATAAGATGTATGTATGATTAAAATCGAAAAATATGCACTTAAAATTTTAAAAATATGCATTTAAAATTTTAAAAATATGCATTTATTATTGTTTTTTCCAACGCTTTTGATATTATCAATTCAGTTTAAGTATTACATATTTGTCTTTAAAAGTAGTTTAAACATAGAAAATTGCCATTAATCATCGTCAGAAATTGATTTATGTTTGATATTTTTGTATTCGGGATCAGAAAAATTTTTAAAAATATTTAGAAATCAGAAGAGAATATTGTTCTACCTAAAGTGCAAATCCTAACATGATTTGTAAATCACCAAAAATTAAAATTTCGTGTTTTTGAGTTTTAACAAAAAATCGGCATTTTTCGACCAAAAATCGGCAAATCGGCATTTTGCATATTTTTTAATAAAAAATCGGCAAAATGCCGAAAAATCGGCAATTATGGCAGCCCTGGTTGTAAGGGAGTAAAATAAAATGTAAGTTATCCAACGATTAATGCGCACGAAATCTGAATCATCTCAGTCGTGTTTTACTTTTTTTTAGTAGGATTGCCTTACTAGAGTTTAATGTAGAGACGCCACATAAACATGAGTCAGTCTGCATTTTGAAGTCGGCAAATAAATGCATTTATTTTCATAAGAAGTCGTGTTTAAATGCCCACAAAAAAAGTGCATAAATTTATTCGCGGTTAAATGCACTTACTAAAAACATGAATTTGCTGCAATTTTTCAGCAGGGAATAATGCGCTTTTTCTCACAAAAGAACGTGCTTCCAAGCGGGCCCTTTGTATGGAAAAATCATGCCTTCCGTAAGCAGCTTTGTAAGGGATTAATTTTATTTATTCCCTTACAAAGCTGCATCCAGCGAAGCAGGTTTTTTGCTGGGTATGAAAAAGTTCTCAGAATCCGATATAATTTTAATAAAAGTAAATCCCTATAATCATAAAATTACACACGTTATAAGATACTATTGGGCAAATACTCTCCCAATATATATACTAAGAAAAATACACAGAGGGAATTTTACTGGACGAGTTTTTTTTTTTAATTTTGCAGTTAGCCAATGAAGTTTTATTCACAAAGTAAATGAGAAATTTCTTTAATTTATATATTTTATGAATCCCGATTAAATGAAACTTTTTGATTGAGTGTATGAAACTTTTAATACTTAAAATAATATTTGTCACAACATTTAATTCAATGAAAAATTTCAAAGGTCGAGTTCCAGTGAAACTTCATTGGCTTAAGCATAGTAAGTTGTTTGAGTTTCACGTGAAAAAACTGTTATACTTCATATAAAAAAAATTATTTTTCATGACAATGAGTTTCACGTGAAAATTATGTAGACTTTGTTTTCACGCAAATTTAATATACAAGACTATTATTTTTCTTGTGAAAAAGTGATATTTTGTGTTTATTGGGATTGTGGCTTTCTAACTAAATAAAAAAATTTTAATTTTCAGAATTTAAATAACTATTTAATGCCTTTAAATTTTGAGTGAAAAGTTTTCCACGTGAAAAACAACTTACGGTGTTTTAATGCAAAAATTCATTAATATCGTGCAGGTAATTCTCTTAGTGTAGTGCTGAATCTTCAGAATAAATTTTAGGTTTTTCTTCAGATATGCTTACTTTTAAATTTTTTTTTATTTTTTTAAAGAGAAGAAACTCAAGAAATTTGTTACATTAATTAAAATGCTACACCCAGAAAACAGATTCGGTGCTGACAACCCCATTTGTTGCCAATCGAATGTTTCAGTTGCATCAAATGAATTTTTCGGTTGCGGCTACCGAATTATTCTTGATACAACTAAAATTCCGTTGCAATAGTCAAACTAGTCCTGTCTCAATTGGTTTTCTGTTGCCACAACTGAAAAATTCGGCTACCACAACCGAACCATGCGATTGGCTACAAATGCGGTTATCAGAACTGAATTTGTTTTCTGGGTGTACCTTCTTTGGAAAGAAGATAGAGGACAGATAAAAGGTGGTGAGAGATGGAAAGCTTCCATTAGTAATATTATTACCTATTTAAAAAATAAAACCCCATTCAGTAAAATTAATATTTTGATAATCAGAACTAAAAACGATTTTTGTCTTAAATGCAACTTATATAAGAAATTTTGTTTAAAATTTTATTATTTAAGTAAAATTTTAGAAAAAATTAATTCTTAGTTTTCGCCCATAATAGTTTGTTCTAAAAGAATTTCAAAAAGGTTTTCGTTACTTCCCAAAAATTACTCAATTTCTGTCTAAACCCAATTTCGAATTTTGAAAAATGTAACATGTATTTTTTTCACACAAAGGTAGTCACAAAATTCTCGGTAGAACAATTAGTGGGCAAAAATTGGTTAACAGGTTAATTATAAATATTTCGACTGATATAGCAACCCTATGGATTAAACGTGACGTATGAGAAATAAACAAAATTTTAAAATTTCCCCCCCCCCCCCCCAAAAATCGAAAGCTGGAAACGCCACTGAATATAACCAACTGATCCTCGTATCCCACAAAATTTACAGCTCCATCGTTTTCTCTTTTTTTCCTCTTTTTGAAAACTAGAAAGCCATAACGATGTAAACTATTACCCCTTTGCGGTCCCGGACCGCCGCCGACATTGCAAGCGGGCACAACTCCCACTAGCCAATGATGACATTCACGGTATGTGGCTTCCTTACTAATTGGTGCATCAGGATTAGTCATATATGCAGTATAAAATGCATTGTCGTCTGCATTCCAGCTTAACTGAGGTTTATTTTGGACCTGAGTTGGAATCAGTGCATTACCCTTTCTAACCTGAACATCATCACAGTAAACACTCAGCAGAGTAGGAGCGGTATCAATCACGTCGAGAACAACTTCATGTTCCAAAGTCGAAGCCGTTCCAGTAAATGTTCTTTTCTCTTCAGTCATAGCAGAACTTGTAGGAAATGTTGTTTTTGTTGATAGCCATATTGATTAAAAATCTGACCCATCGATACAAGCCAATCCAAAATTTTGTAGTTTTTGCAATATCAATGTAATTAAAATTTATTAAACAATTTAAAATTTAGGTTTCATTAGCTCAATTAGATGCATTAAACGTACCGTTTATTAAAATTGGTTCTGGAGATGCGAACAATTTTCCCCTACTCGAAAAAGCGGCTAAACTACATCGTCCCCTCATCATATCGACTGGCATGCAGACAATGAAAACAATTGAACGTATTGCAGAAATCATGTTAAATGCCAAAAAAACGAATTTTGCTCTGTTACATTGTGTTTCCTCATATCCAACCAAAGCTAAAAATTGTCAATTACATATGATTCCATTGTTGAAAAAAAAATTTCCAGAACTACTCATCGGTTATTCAGGTCATGAACTTGGTTTGGATATTTCAAAAGCTGCCGTTTTACTTGGAGCCAAAATTATAGAAAGGCATTTTACATTGGATAAGCAGCAAAAGGGTTCCGATCACAAATGTTCTTTGACACCTGATGAAATGGCCGGACTCATAGATAGTGTAAAAAAATTAATGGTTCAGCTCAATCCAGATGAAGAACTGAAAAAAGATAAAATAATAAATTTACTGAAAAATTCACCTACAATTATTGAAGCTTTGACTTTTTTTGATAATAAAAATGGAGGCGAGAAGAAAGAGGCAAAATATATACTTCCTTGCGAAATAAGTTGTCGCATGAAATTGGGTAAATCTTTAGTAGCTGCTAAACATTTAAATGCTGGTCATAAACTATGTGTCACTGATATTTGTATTAAAGTAAGTGAACCGAACGGTATTAGTGCTGAATTTATTGACGATGTCATTGAGGCAAAATTGAGTGAAGATGTTGGAAAAGATTTGCCTTTAATGTGGGACCATATAATAAAGATGGAAAGTACTAAATTTTAAACAACCTTTTTTATATTAGCTGAGTTTATGATATTTCGTATCACTTGCGCAGTATTACCAGTAGAAAACGTAAATATGTTAAAAAAGCTATACAAATGAAATTGATACGCAACCACACAAACACTGCTAATATAGTTAGTTTTTAAGTTAAAAATTTCTAATATTAACGGTTTTTATTTATCAATTGTAATTAGTTTATATGTTTAAAATTTCTAATTTTAACGATTTTTATTTTTCCACAGACTCAGTTCTATACTGTAATATGAGACTCTTAGTCTTGTGTATGGAACAGCATATATATAAATAAATAAAAGAAAAAAAATATATATTTTTTTTTTATTAGAAGCAAGCAGGTTAGTAAAAAGTAAAGCATTTTACAGTGTAATGATGAAGCCAAATGACCCAACTCCCTTAGAAAATTTTTTGAGGAAATTGTGATTACTAAGTTCTATACAGAGAAAATCAACTATTATATACGAATTAACACCGCATTTTTTGATAAACATTTTTAAATTAAGTATGAATAAATGAATGTTTTTCGTTCGATTTTAGATCATATATATATTAATAGCCGTATTTTCTAATCACTTGGATTTAATAAATCCAAAAAGTAGTTCTAAAAGTGCTCAACAGGTGGGGTTAGATTCTTCCTATTTTAAAAAGAATTTTCTGTCCGACACTTCTTTCACCCTAATTTTTAAGACCGAATTCGATGATGAAGGATTTTACTTTAACTTTTAAGTTTTAATTATATTTTATATAAAACAGCGATAGGCAGTCTGCCTTTTCAGTTTATCACTTCAATTTATATTTTTACACAATTGAAAAATTCCATTGCAATATTTAATATTCACTAATTGGATTTAATTAAATTACTTACAGTAGAGTGAAAAATTGCCATTTCTATTTGAGCTTTCTCCATGTCCAAGATGGAAAATATGTATTTGGTGAGGTGTAGTTTTTTTTTCTAAACATATTTCATAAAAAATTTAATAAAAACCTTTTATTTGTTAGTTTTTAAATTTTTTTGTTTCTCTTTTAATTTTCATTCGAATTTTTTTCTGACATTAAATTAATATGCTGTTTCATATATTTGTGCTTTTATTGTGGATTTATTAAATCCAGTTTTTTTTGGATTAAATAAATCCCCTTTTTGTATAAAAAATTCTAAATCCAGGTGATTAAAAAAATGCTAAATATCTCTTTTTCTTTAAATTATTTTCCAATTAAAGAAATATGATACATTTTTTACAAATAAATTACAAAGAGTAAAAAATTTTAAAGAATTCGATTTGGCACACACATGTGGCCACATCCACATGTGAAAAAAATTATGTGCCTTACTGCTTGGCATGTACCAAACTATGAAGCCATCACCAAATGTGCCAGATGTGTTGGCACATTTCACATTCAAATGTGAAATGTACCAACAAGTATAAACCTATAGAGAGACTACCGTCCTCATCAAATTTTGTTGTTGTGTGGCGAACTTGGCAAAGGCTAAGAAAACATGTTGATAATGTTGTTAAGAGAAAAAATGAGTAGGAAGAGCATTTTGAGAAACATTTTTTCGATTTTTGCTTTTGAAAAAAACTTCTTTGATCAGTGTTGTCAAGTTTGATTTTCCATTTAGGGGTTTTTTAATGAATGTAGTAAATTCTTTTCAACTACTGCTTTTAATAATTTTTGTTAATATTATTTTAAAATTTTTTAAATAATTTATTTTATTATACAAATAATATATAATTCAACTTATGTTTTTAATAATTTTTGTTAATCTTATTTGAAAATTTTGTAAATAATTTATTTTATTATACAAATAATATATAATTCATTTTCACCGTTCTTGTTAATTTAAATATATATTATTTTTGTTAAAATAAACTATATTTTAAAAAATAAAACTATATTAACTACACCGAAAGAATTATATAGTTACATAGTTAACAAAATCTATAGTTTAATTAAAATAAATTTTAAATAACTATTATAGTCTTAAACAACTATGGTTTTTGGAAACAAAAATCATATTTGAGTTACCCTGTAAATAACAATTCTATTTATTTCAAATTTACAAAGACATTTTTTAAAAAAATCAATTAAGTCAAAAGAAAATTAAATTTAGAAACCAGAAACATTTATTCAACTATAGACAAATTAGCAAATAAGAAGAAAGTGCTATATATAGCAATGGCAACACGAAGCATATAGGAAAGTCAAATACAAATTAAATGTTGGTAATTTTGTAAAAAAAATTTAACGAATAAAAAGGATTAATGCAAGATTCTATGGTGAGGAATTTTTGGAAAGGCAAATTTTCGATATATTAATAAAAACAAATAAATGTTTGTATAAATAAAGTTCTAATGATAAAAATAAATAAACAAAAAGTGTAGAAATATTTTAAAAAATGAAAAGAATGTGGATTAATGGGGATATGGATGTTGTTGGTTTAAATTTCTAAAAAATTACCCAGCTAATTGTCGACAGTAACTTTATCCCTAGTTGAATTTCAGAAATAAAATAAACTTAGTTATCATCAACTAAATCACTTCAACTATATATTAGTTAGGGGTATTTCACCTAAGAGATAGTTGAAATATTCGTTATAAACAACTAAGAAATTTTTAGAGTGTATCAATATTAGTTTTAAAAAAACCCAAAATTGACACTATTGACAAATGTTTGTTGGCACGTTAATTTTTTCCATGTTGAAGCAACATTGGAATCTCTTAAATCCTTTTAAAAATCTGAAAATTCTCTTAAAAATCTGAAAAAACTCACTCAACCTCAATGCTTATTATATAGGGAAATGTGTAAAAGAAAACACTCAATCTCTCATTTTTTTACAATGTTTACCAACATGTTTTGTTTTCTTTCCCGACTTCACGAACAAAAATAAAGAGTAAAGGTTAACAGAGGAAGAGTGGTATAGAAACCCACTGAATGTGCCCAAGTGTTAGAGTTTTTGCTTTCAAAAACCTCTAACACTTTCAGGAATGAAAAGACGATCGTTTCGGGGATTTTCCAAGTCCCCTTCTTCAGTTTTCTTTAGAAAGTGGTGGCAATAGTGCAATGCAAATTGAAACATCAAAATTTCATATTAAACGTAGTCTACTACATCAACGAAATGAGAATGGAGTAAACAATAAAATATGTTTTCGAAGTCTCTGCAAAGACATAACCAACAATAGAAATATTAGCTGTATTTTCGTTCATACCTATCAACGTTAAGTATTTATAGCAAATCTACGTTAAACTGATTTGAGTATCAATTTTTTTTAAATAGTGAGTATTTATGATAGTTCCGGTATAATCGAACGTGCGTCAGCAAAACTTTTTAGGTAGTAACGCGAAGAAGTTACACTAGGTGTGAATATGTGTAAACGTTGAGTTTTCAACGTTGATAATTATCCACGTTGTAAGTTAACGTGCATACGAAAAGTAATATGTCAGTTTTCGTCTAAAAACCGTTTTTATGCACTTTGTGCTTTTTTAAAAGTTAACGGATATAGTTAAGTCGAAAATACAGCTATTATGAAAGTTTTTGTTGTTGTTGTGGTACGGAATACAAAAACAAAAACTAAAGGTTCTAAAGGTTCAATTAGACGTGCCATAAAAATAACCATATAAAACAGCTGTTCAAACCAATCTTATGGGCTACAATGTATTCGATTATAGGTGACATGCCATAACGCCATAACCATAACCGTAGATACCAATTGAATTTTGGTTGTCTGCTATGGCGTTATGGTTACGGCTATGGCGTTATGGCACGTCTAATTGAACCTTAAAGAAAACTGAAGAAGGGGACTTGGAAAATCCTGAAAGTGTTAGAGGTTTTTGAAAGCAAAAACTCTGTGAAGTATTTGTTAGGAGAATATCCTGATGAAGAAAAATAGCAGTTTTTGAAAACAGTACTTATTATGTTAATTCATAATAAGGAAATCGGCCTCGAACTGAATTAATAAATTTCTAATTAATTAATAAAAAGGTCGAAAAAACAATTTTTATTTTTTTGAATAAAAATTAAAACCCAACATTTTAAAATAATATTAACAAAAATTATTAAAAACAGTAGTTGAAAAGAATTTACTACATTCATTAAAAAACCCCTAAATGGAAAATCAAACTTGACAACACTGATCAAAGAAGTTTTTTTCAAAAACAAAAATCGAAAAAATGTTTCTCAAAATGTTCTTCCTACTCATTTTTTCTCTTAACAACATTATCAACATGTTTTCTTAGCCTTTGCCAAGTTCGCCACACAACAACAAAATTTGGTGAGGACGGTAGTCTCTCTATAGGTTTATACTTGTTGCTATCGTACATACTAACTAAATTGAAATAAGCTTACAGCCAAAGGTATTCTTTGTACACAAGCGCTTGATGACAACGATGGATATTAAAACGTAAGTTTATTCAAATTTTTTTTATTTATTAATACACAGTAGTTTTATTCCACTAATTTTTTTTTTTTTAATTAAAGATTAATAATACTAAACATGAATAACTTTTGGATTGAGTGATTCGTGTATCTTAACGTGAACATTGAATTTTGATTTGCAACCAGGGTTGCCATGAATCACTTATTTGTCTAATATTTAGGGATTACAATTTTTTTTTTGTTCTGCAATCTATTAAATAATATATTTCAAAATTTAAACTTTTAAATACTTAAATTATCAAATTGGATAATTTAGTAATGAAATAATTTTTTTTCTTTAAAATTCATGATCATAGAAAAACTAAATGTTTCATTGCTTCAATATAACCGTATTCCCGTAAATATTTTTTTTACAATTAGAATAATTTAAATAAATCTTTTTATACTTATTCATGTTTAATATATTATTAATTTATTTATTTATTTCGCGTTCTGGAGATAACTTTTCTCTTTACTTTACATAAAATAATTTTTACACTAGTTAACAAAAAAAAAATAAATATTTATTAAATATTTTTTTTACCATTTTAAAACTTTTCATAATTTTTTTTTGATATTTGAATTGGAAAACCATAAATGGTGACCTACTTTAGTTTTTTTTATTCTTTTTAATTTTCCCATTTGGCTAGACAATATAAACGGTTCTTCAACAGGGACGCTACAAAAGTAGAAAGACAGAGACAGCAAACGACACCATATTTCTTGCCGCTCTTTTGACATTCCTCTTCAGTAAGGTTTGCCATTTCATGATGGAAAGATATACGAGCCAACAACTTGTCGAAATTATTAAAATTTACTACCGACATTCGGAGTCAGTGGCCTCAACGTTAAGAGCGCTACGTCCAATTTATTGTCGTCATAATGAATGGCTTCGTCAATATACAAAATATGCGTTATTGGTCAGACAGCAATCCACACGTACTCCATGAGTCATCATTGCATCCCGAAAAAATTTCGGTTTGGTGCGGTTTATGGGCCGGCGGCGTCATTGGGAATGGGAATCGATACCGTTCAATGATAACCGAATATTTTTGGCCCCAATTGGATGATATGGACTTGGAGGACATGTGGTTCCAACAGGAAGGCGCCACAAGCCACACAGCGAATGTCATAGAGTTGTGAAATTTCGATACTTTTAGAGTACTCAATACTACTCAATACTTTTCAATTGAGTACTCTATACTACTCAATACTTTTAACGGTTTTTTGAATTTAAGAATAAAAATGTTATGAATTCGTATTTATTACGAAAAATAATAACAATTCACATACACGTGTTAAATAACTATTGTTACTTACATTTTAATAAATTTAAAATATTTACACATACACGTGTTAAATAACTATTGTTACTTACATTTTAATAAATTTAAAATATTTTAAATAAATTAATTAAATAAATTTTCCCAAAAATTCATTAAAAATTTATTTGCTTCTCAAATAGAGTTGTATTTCTGGAGTTGTGTTTTTAAAGTAGTATTTTTAGAGTTGTATTTTCATACGAAAAATACACATTTCTACGGAAATTTGCATCTTTAAAAGTATTGAGTAGTACCGTTTTAGTATTGAGTACTCAAAAAGACAGGCAGTATTGAGTACTCAGTACCGGAATATTCAATACTTTTGCAACTCTAGAATGTCACAATCAATTTGTTGCAAACCAAGTTTGGAGAACGTGTTATCTCACAAAATGGTCCAGTCGATTGGCCGCCTCGGTCGTGCGATTTGACGCCGTTGGAATATTTCCTTTGGGGCTACGTCAAATCTATGGTCTATGCCAACAAGCCAGCGACGATTGATAAACTTTGTACGAATATCGGCCGATTTATGCTTGAAAATAGTCGAAAATTGGGTTCAGCGTCTGGACTTCTGCAAACGTGCCCGTGGTGGCCATGCAAAAGAGATCGATTTCCATACATAATGGCATCGAACGTACTTTCACTGGAATAAAGAATTTCATTGATATCCAAAACCGTTTTTGTTTTATTTAAAAAAAACTTTTGTAGCGCTCTTATTGAAGAACCCTTTATATAATAATTAAAAAATGTGTTTGTTATCGTTATTATAAATAAAATGTGTATTATTCCTAAGATGGAATGTTGAATTAATTGGATTTTGTTACGAAAGGTGAAGTCCTAGGTATGTGAGTATGTAGGTTTATTATTTTTTTTTTTTTTTGGTTGACTTAAATTTACTCTATAGTCAACATGGAGGGTGGGCATAGGTCAAGTGTAGCAGCTTCCACCATAAGCTACACTGTCTATCATCAACATTTTTCGGTTCATTTTCGGTCTTTTTGTTTTTTTTTTGTTTTGTTATTTGTTTATTATTTTACTTTGTTTTAATGTATCGCCTTAATTTTTTTTTTTGCTACCTAAATTTAAAATCTTTTGTTAACGATTCAATAAATATAATTTCTTTTGGGAACATAATAAACTCCCCATCGACGAGCACAGCCGAACCAGTAGGTAGCCGTTCACTTTATAAATCAACCCAAGTTAAAGAAACCCAGCAAAAAATCTAATACTTATTCCATAATATATTGTGAAAGAAAATCATTAAATTTTGTAAAAATGTAAACACCGGGATTGAATTAAATTAAATCCAAAATAGATTTATAAATAAAATAAATCCGTTTTGAATTTGGCTTAATTTAATTCCAGAAATTGCGTTTTCGAAAAATTAAAATTTTTTCTTTCACATTATCTTAGCGAATAAGTGTATAATTAGGATAAAAATATTAAATTTTGAAAATTAAAAAACTAAATATGCATTTTCTAACAAACTAAAATAAATCCAGTGCTTAAAAAAAGGCCTATTATTATTAGGGCTCATATATTCATGCATTTATAATTGTGTTTTATGTATGTAAGATGTATGTATGATTAAAATCGAAAAATATGCATTTATTATTGATTTCCCCAACGTTTTTGATATTATCATTTCAGTTTTAGTATTACATATTTGTCTTTAAAAGTAGTTTAAACATAGAAAATTGCCATTAATCATCGTCAGAAATTGCTTTGTTTGATATTTTTGTATTCGGGATCAAAAAAATGTTGAAAAATATTTAGAAATCAGAATAGAATATTGTTCTACCTAAATTGCAAATCCTAACATCCCGTGAAAAAAAATTTATCCGGTAGCATATCTTTTTTTATTTGGCATCATACTAAATTATATAAAATTTCATCCGGAAAATGGATTAATCAAATAAAGGGTTTTTCAATAAGAGCGCTACAAAAGTAAAAAAGTTTAAATAAAACAAAAACGGTTTTGGATATCAATGAAATTCTTTATTCCTGCGAAAGTACGTTCGATGCCATTATGTATGGAAATCGATCTCTTTTGCATGGCCACCACGGGCACGCTTGCAGAAGTCCAGACGCTCAAACCAATTTTCGACGGTTTTCAAGCATAAATCGGCCGATACTGCCGCAATTTCACGTTCGATATTCGTACGAAGTTCATCAATCGTCGCTGGCTTGTTGGCATAGACCATAGATTTGACGTAGCCCCACGCTCAATTGTTGATCTGCTATGATGATTATGACGACCATAAATTGGACGTAGCGCTCTTAACGTTGAGGCCACTGACTCCGAATTTCGGTAGTAAATTTTAATAATTTCGACTCGTTGTTGGCTCGTATATCTTTCCATTATGAAATGGCAAACCTTATTTAAGAGAAATGTCAAAAGAGCGGCAAGAAATATGGCGTCGTTTGCTGTCCCTGTCTTTCTACTTTTGTAGCGTCCCTGTTGAACAACCCTTTAGTATATAAACGAATAAAAAATATAATTTGAATTGATATATTTTCATCCAATTTTATCGGAGTTTTGGTCTTATTCAACTGCATTAAATTTTGTTTTTTTTTATATATGAATATTAGCGCGGGTCAAATTGTATGGATCTATAGGTGATTCTGAGAAATTTTGCTCAAGAGACCATAGCTCTAAGTCGGATTTGGAGCCCCCCAAAATTTCAAAATAGATATTTTTCCATATATACATAGAATAAATTAATTAAATTCGTCATAAAATCGGATAGAATTATAGTAGATTTCTCAATCTGGGCTTGTTTGTTTTTTTTTTTTTTTTTAATGTTTATTTATTAAAAAATTTTATATAAGATTTATACTACAAATAAACAATTAGTTACTATATTTTACTATATTATACACTGTCCCTTAACAGGCGCTCTAGTACTTAGAATAACTTAGATTATCTCGTTATTTTTTAAATACAGATGTATTTGAAATAACACTAAGTGAAAAATTATAGAAAAACATTGCTTATTTATTTAGTTATTTTATTCAAAATTTATAGTCTACAAGGTAAAAAAAAAAGAAAAAGTATGTGATTATTCGGTTAGCCACCAAAATTTATTTATATTTACATTTGGACGTGTATTTTTATCTCTACTGAAAATATCTTTGCTAAATCTCCTATTCTCTCTTGTTAATTGATTATCATATATATTCTTGACATTTGGCCTCCTATGGATATGGTAAAGTATGGGGGTACCACTATTGTTCTGGATATATCCTTTTCTATCGAGGTATATGAAAGCTTCTGGGGGCACGTACCCACTAATTAAGCAAGAAACTACATAGTCTTCGCTACAATAATATGCAGCTAATATCATATTATTCGTGTCACATTCAGAGCATTTTATAATATGATTTCTTATCAGATGAATTATGAAATTATCAATTCTATTTATTTTCGCGACTTCGTACAATTTTAGATTTGATTAGTGTTTCCAATTCGGTTAATCTATTAACCGATTCCTCGATTAATCGACTCTATTTCGGTTAATGTCGAAACAAATAATTTAAAACTCAAATAATTATTCGAACCGAATAATCGGTTAAAATAGGTCGATTAACCGGTTAAATTTTTAATATGTAATTTTTTGCTTTATTTTTTCCCAAAACTTCATAATTTTGTTAACTTTGGCTATAAGAAAGAAATGCTTAAAAAAACAAATACTATTGTAATTAAAATACGATCAAATTATTTTAAAACCGATTGAAAGAGAAACCTTTAGATACTTTAGACATTGAGCCAGCGAGACACGTCATAGGTTTTAAGAGATTCTTAAAACGGATTTGTTTTACATTATCGCAATTAATTTTTAATAAATTTTTTTTTGAATTTTTTAACAATTTTTTTTTTTGAATTTTTTACCAAGTTTCTATTTGTAAAAGAAATGCTTTATGTGTTGGCTGGAGCAGGCTTTAGGAAATACAATAGACAATTTTTCATTTCTGTTTTAATTCTTTTAAGGTGTAAAATTAATTTTCAAAAGTTAGATCAGTTTAGCAGCCTCTAGCCGATGATTTTATTTATATTTATTTTAACAAAATCAATGCGTATTCATTTTTAAGATTTTATTATTGCAAACATAAAATTTTGAAAGGCTGAAAAACTGCTGTCACTTTCGAAAATCTGTGATAAAGTTAGATCAAACAAATCTGTTTGAGATTTGACATCTGTTACCGCACACTGAGGGAATTGTCTACATCTTTTTATGAATTTTTATATTGATTCAATGAAATTTCGCTGGAATTCGTCAATTGAAACACGGAGGTGTTTGGAATATAAACAAAAATCTAAAAACAAAATGTTTGTATTGATCGCTTCTGAGTAAAAACAATAACAGAAACCTGAATAGGAAAGAAAACAACGAATTAGTTATATTGCATTCAAGGCCTTACTTGGGTGAGATGGTTAAGCTGTCGCCTTTTTGTATAGTTAGGTTTGTAATGTGGGATCATGTATCCGATTCCTACAGCCGACGGGTTGTTGAAAAAAATTATCATATAGAGACAATCTGATAATAAAACATATAAATAATTAATACAATTTAATGGAAATTCACTGACGACGCCTGTCCTACAAAAGATCTAGTCTGAGGTTAATTCTTCTTATTAACCTCAAATCTATTAATTAAAATTGATAAAATTGCATATTAATTACAATATTAATTGCAGCTGTCTATAGGACGTTAAAACAACACTGTGCTAAACTTTTCATTGAATTGATGCAGTTTTATGAAAAATTTCGTAATATTTATTGAAAATTACACACACCCAATGAAAAAGTTTTTTCGTGAAATTTGTTTTGCATTAACTTTGTGAAAAAAACTTCATTAGTTTAGTGAAAACTTTCATTAAAACTCGTCCAATTAAATTCTCTCTGCGTAAATTATCTTAAAATTAGTTTATTGTTAATGGCCCTTAAAAACAGAAAATACTGAGAATTTAACAATTATTTATGATATTCTCAGACTACCCTATAAACATTTTCACTGGAATTCAAGTTGAAATCAAGTTCAATTCCAGCCCTGTTTTCCTGTTTTCAAGGCTTGAATTCAACTTTTATTACATTTTATTTCAATAGCATACTCCAGCAAAAGGGAAACAAAAATTCAAGTTTGAAATAGTTTTGTTAAAAAAACAAGTGCTAGAATTTGAAATATACTTTACTTCAAGCAAAATTTAAAGCACTTGAATTTTTAAAACCTACGTGCTTATTGGGTACTAATATTAAGCAAAATTTTTTCTGATTTTTGCAGAATAAATTGGTATTTTCAAATAGAGTTTAACATTTATTATATTGATGGCTCAATGTAAAAGGCTCTTATAGTTTTTAATGTTAAAAAAGTCAGTTCTTTGTGTTTATACCCTACACCACTAAGTGGACAGGGTATAATAAGTTTGTGCTGATGTTTATAACACCAAAAAATATTGGACCTGACCGACCTTTTAGTATACCGACCGACTCAGAATCACTTTTTGTTTTGATTTAACGATGTCCATCTGTCCGTCCGTCCATCCGCCTGTCCATGCATTCTTGTGCGCACTCTACAGGTCTCAAATATTAAGATATTTTGATGAAATTTGGTACACCGACCTATGTCGGCTCAAGGACGAAGCCCATTTTAACCCATTCGAATTTCGGATCCAAACATTAGTTGGCTTTTATCCAGACTGGTGTAGGGTATTATATAGTCGGCATGCCCGACTTTTAACTTTTTCACTAGTTTTATTGATAAAAAGTTAAGAAAATACATTAATTTTGCATTAAACGATTAATCGATTAATCGCCAATTTTCTCGATTAACCGACCCGAATAACCGGTTAATTAATTTTAGTGATTTTTCGAATAATGCATTAACCGGTTAACCGCCTATGTCGAATAATTGTAAACACTAGATTTGATACATATTTAGTATAATTGCTGCTATGAGTTCGGTAGAGCGACAAACAGGCCCTTATACATCTGCGTTCAAAAACACGATATTTTTCCATATAGGATGGAGATATATTGAATCATATTGGACATTCATATGTCAATATAGGTCGACTTAAAGTTTGATATCCCGAGTAAAAATAGTTATATATTATTATATATAATGTGATTGGGTTATATCTGACGGTGAATGGAGTCACATTAAGACACATATCATTATATACAACTACATCTGATATTATTTTTTCAATGAATTTTTTGTACGGTAATTGATATTATTACATATCCCCAAATCTGACTCCATATATAACTACATAAGGCATATAAAACTATTAAAAATATATGTAGTGACCGATATGATTATATATGGTTCGATTCTAAGTTATATAACACTGTATGTATCGTCATACTAAAAATATATTCTTGTAATTTTATATAACTTTCTATATGATCTCATACAAATTAATATAAATTAATAGTTGATTTCTCCACAGCCAAAAAATTTTAATAAACTATTGTTAATACAAATCTCATAAACCTTACTTATGTTTGGAAGCAGACTGATGGGTCTCAAATTTTTCAATTTACTCGGATCTTTGTCTTTTTTCGGTATTGCTACTATTTTAGCGGTTTTCCACGCATGGGGGAAATATGAGTTATTTATCATATTGTTGAAGATTGTACAGTATTCACGGTTTAGTTCTCTGGGAATATGCTTTAAAATAATATTTGGTATTTTGTCAATACCAAAAGATAATTTACTTTTCAAATTTTTAAAAATGTAGATTAGTGCATCTAGTGTGACAAAATAATCGCCGGCTTCAATATCACTTAGTTCGTTAGCTCTCTTGCTGTCACTAAATCTTGTAATTGTCTGGTGATATGCTTCATATTCGGATATTGCGTCTACAAAATTGGCAATCTTTTATTTCCAGTTGCAAATTATTGTAGGGGTCAACCTCTTTATACGAGTGAACTGACTCAAGATAGGAACCAATTACGTTTAGTATTTGGTCTTGGTCATCCACTTTAAATTCTTCTCCGTCTAACTCTTGGTCGTTGATATTTATGCCAGCATTCCTTAATATCCATTCCTCACTTCTATGTATGTAATTTCCCTAAACATATTTTCGGATTTCGCCCACTAAATTTTGATAACTTCTTTTCGTAATGTTTGTTAATTTCTATTGTAAAGTTATCATTGATTATCTTTCGAATTAATTTTAATTTTATTTTAAGGAAGTTCAGTTCCGATGAAGTAAGAGATATTTGCAATCTATTGTGTTTTTTTATAGTAGAGAGTATTTTACTTTTCTCATGTTGTAGTTTTCTTATGATTGGATTGACAAATTGTTCGATCGGATTCTTGTCCTTAAATTTTGGAACAGAACTTTCTATGCAGCCTGTTATAAAATTGTCTAATCTTTTTATATGAATATATATTTCAGGATTCGAAAGATTTCTATCATTATGCGCAGACTCAAAATGCCCCGATTCGAGTGACCTTATGATGTTGTTTTCAAACTTTCTCCAATTAGTTTTCTTAAAATTATATTTAGCATTTTCTATGTTTTTGAAAAAACAAAATTGTTGATCGAACTCGTATGATATGGCAGTAATTTCTACGGCATTGTGATCACTGTCGTACTCTATTGTTCTCAGACAATTAACGGAATTGTTTTCCCTCATTATACTCAAACGAGCATCTGTGATGCAGAGATCAATATAGGAGTTGCTTCTTGGAAAAGATGGGACACTAGACGCGTATAGTTTACATCTGAAATTAATGTCATTGTCAGAAAGCCAATCTTTCAAAATATTACCTTTCGTATTAAAAGTGGTTGCTGTTAAGATCGCCCGCTAGTATATAGTAAATATCTGTATCTTGTAAATTTAAGGAGGAAAAAAGTTTTTGCATTTCAGCTTTGAAAGATGCATCGTTATTACCCGATGGGTAATAGGCAGATATTATTAGTAAAGTCTTGTTTGACGCCAAAGGTATAGATATTATACAAGTTTCCAGGTATTTGAAGCTATTTATCACTCTGTTTCTATATTCTTTGTATTTTATACCTTTTTTTACCAGAATGACTACACCACCACCTCTAATAGAATCAGATCTGTCCCTACACTCAAATAAAAAAGTCTGTAAAAGTTACAGAAAAAACTGTAATATTACAGAAAAATTAACTAATATTAGGCCAGCAGACCGATTAGCTAATTTTAGCAAAATGTGTCTGTAATTATTAGTAAAGTCAAAGTTGTGTAAAAAATTTGTAATAGTTACTAAAATTTAGTATAATTTTAGTATATTCATAATGGAAATCAATTTGCTAAAATTAGCCAAATTTCTTACTAAATATTAGTGAAATTCATTTAGAAGCAAAAATTAGTAATTTTACTATATATTAGTAAAATTTCTGTAAATTTAAAATGGAAATAAAATAGTACTTATACTAAATATTAGTATGCATACTGTATTTTATTTCCAAAAAATCTAAAATAAAATCCATAAAAAATGCTTACGAATAGTAAAATTTTTTAAACAAACATTTATTTCTTTTTAGTTATAAAATGAAATGTAATTTTAAATACGATTTAATTATAAGTAAAGTTTTAAAATTTAAATAACTTTTAGATGAATGAAACATTGAATGTATGTATATAAAAAGATAAAAAGATTTATTATAAAAATATGTACTAAATAATAGGATTTTGAAATCAATATCAAATTGATATTCAGATTTAAATTAATTTTTGGAGTATTAATATATATAAGTATTTAAAAGAAAGTCACACATTCATTTAATGAAAAATTTTATAAGTATTCACTTTTAACGGTGGGTCTCATACTGCAGGTTTAAACTTTAGTTAATAGTTAACCCAAGAATTTGTTGTTGTTTTGTGTACATTTTTTTGAAATTTTCTTTTGTTTATAGGTAAATTAAAGTTAAACTTACAGTATGAGACCCACCATAAAAGTATTAAAAAATGCCCACATTTATTCCAAATTAATGTAGGTACATTTTATTATTTATTTATTACGCTCGGTTTCGTATTTAAATTTAACTTGAACTTAACGACATTGAAAGATAAAATGTCAAAAATTATATACGAAATAACAAATTAAATACATAACTAATGGTTAACTCAAAAACCTTCAGAAGGAAAACCACCGTGTAGGTTTTTGAGTTTACTTTTAGTTAATCCATAATTTTTTGTTGTTTCGTACACAAATTTCTTGACATTTTCTTTTGCTTAATAGTGAAGTTAAAGTCTTAAGTA
This sequence comes from Leucophora obtusa, assembly GCA_949987735.1. Taxonomy (NCBI): domain Eukaryota; kingdom Metazoa; phylum Arthropoda; class Insecta; order Diptera; family Anthomyiidae; genus Leucophora; species Leucophora obtusa. The sequence continues at coordinate 277,771,739 of OX465295.1, forward strand.
TGAAACTCAGCTGTAAAGATTATAATTAGAAATTAAGAGTTTCAAAGTTAACAAAAGTAGGCAAATGTTATTTCCTTTAATTAATAAATTGATGCGAAAACAGCGAAAAATAACATGTTTTAAACGACTTAAAATGTGAAATTATCAAATTATCTAACATAGGAGTAAAATTTATAAATTTTTCTCTTCATTTATATTTTTTAGATGTCAGGCTAAGGATTGCTGTTGATAACTTGTCTTTAAAAAAATTGATTCCAAAAATATGTGATTGAAGAGCCATACATGTTTACATTCAATCGGATATTTAAAATGAAAAACCACATAAATATGAAAAAGACATGTCAAAGCCCCTAAAATACTTTCTAGTTTATAAGTAACAGTGTCAAATTTTACAAAAATATATTTATAAACTGCATGCTATTAAATCATTGATACCATTACCACGATCGCCGTATTCGCCTCCACGCTTAAAGGATACCGACACTTTATTCTTCCAAGCTTCACGTGGGCTACAAAACTGTAGATAACAAAATAGAAGTTAATTTTTGCTACATATAAATTAATATAAAGATAATAAACTTACTAAAAATGCACACATAAATTCACTAACAGCTTGAACATTTATACCCACTGTAAATATCTCATGAATAATACCTTCCAAACAAATAATGGGTGGTTTTTTGCCATTGATACGAGCAAAACCTTTTTAAATACCAATTCACGTATGGTACCAATATTGGGATAGCCATATGTAATTGTAAAATTATGTATCGCTTTTCCATAATCCTATGGTTTTGTCATTTTCCAAAGCCGCCGAGCAATAATATTCTCTGTTGGATGACAAGCAGTACACAACAGAGTGTCGGTGTGACCCTGTAATTTCTGGACCACCTCTTTCGATTGTAGATTCCAGATGTAAACCATATTATCTTCACTGCCGGAAACAATCCATTAAAAAATATTACAAACATTTAAAACAAATTTATAGATAAAAAAATTCTTGCCTTTAACTAACCTTTCCTCCAGTTACTGAAAAATTTGCAAAAATACAATATTTTTCATTTTTATGTCCAGTGTAGGTTTTTAAACATTATCCTTTTGAATAGTCCCATAATTTCAAAGTATTATCCAAAGTAGCCGCCAATATACACTTGCCATTGGGGCAGAATTTTACAAAACTTACAGGCGGGTTGTCATCATCTATTAGTCTTCAAACACTGACCGCTGGCTATATTATATCCCAAATACGACATAAGCCATCATAGCTAGAAGAGACAATTAACGAACCATCACGATTGAAATGAACGGCAGAGGCAGGTCAATTCATAAAATTTCGAAATTATTTCTTTTCCCACTTCTGGTACTCACATGAACTCGGCAACCATTCCCCATTGGGTGAAAACAGTTGGATCTGCCTTGGTATGACCAACCAAAGTCAACTTTAAAGTATAATTCGTTTGTACGGATAAAGACGATTTATTTGAAGATGAAGATGTTGTTCCGGTCGAAGATGATGTTTGAAGAGGATTAGGATCACTGGATGCGGTGGGCATAGTTTGTGGAGCATGTACCCCAGGATGACCACCATGTACTGGTCCAAAAGGAACCATTGTTATTGATTTTTACAAGTTATTATTTTAATTCACTTTGTTTTTTTAACTATTAAAACACTACCGAATGTTTTTGTTAGAAAAATCTCGTGCTAAAGCTGTCTACACACTAGGGAACATACTTAAAAAAAGAGAGCATTTTTTGTGAATGTGTGAGTGCGTTTGTGAGTGTTGAGAGCGTGCATTTCGTGTTTACAAAATTTTTTGATATTTTTTGTTCCCTCAACCATGTTCCCTAGTGTGTAGGCAGCTTAAGAGTTGTGTCGTTCATGAACGAACTAGTTCATTTGAACGGTTCAGTTCATTGTACGATATGACATCGTTAACCATTATTCGTTCATTTCGTTATTTTTTTTAGTCATAGAAAATTTGTATCCCTTTCTTATTAATTTTATTACAGAATTAAATGTTTTTCTTAATAATTTAAAAATTTTAATAAAATTGTAATTTTCTGACGCTATTAGTCTATGCACAATAAAATTAATATAAACATCATATCGCTGACATGCAATCGGCTCTTGCAGGGATGCCAGAGATCAAATGTCACTTTTAGTTTTCATTTTAATTTTGTAATAGAAAAACAACAAAAAAATTTTTAAAAAAGAATGGAAAAGTGTTTAGTTTTTTATTATTTGTCGGTAAAAATTAATGTTTCATAAAATTTGGTATTTTTCGAAGAAAAATCTGATATTTCTTATTCATGAAATGGACAAGTGTTCTCCACTACTTTGCAATTGATATCATTTTGACGTTTTTCTGTAATGGTTTTGACATTTCAAATCATATAATTTATTGCATTTAAATACACCGGGTTAGCACGCGTGCAATTTACAGTTGTTTATAAGTATTATATATGTTTAAAGGAAAACTGGTCAATATTTTGTTACAATTTATATTTAAGGATTTTTTTCTTAATTGTCTACAAATTTTTATATTAATTTGTAAAATTAATGCAGTTTTCATTATTTGTAATTGTCGCCATAATGCGCAATTACAAAAGCACCTCCCAGTACGACTGCTCTCAATGAACTAAAACAGCAAAAACAGTAACATCGATATACACGATGGAAAATTGAGTTTGGAAACACAAAATATCAAAAAATTTTGATAACACGAATTAGACCATGTAATGTCTAATTTGACGGTTTGTCAAGCATGTTGGACGAAAAACAAAATTTTTTGATTTTTCGGCAAATTTGACAAACACGCTTTACCGTCTATTGAAAAAAATCATCAAGCATTGGAGAATTTTACATTTTTAATAAGTTATTTTGTGACAAGGAAGGGATAGCGTTAATAAATAAACTAAAAAATGCAAAAACAGAAATTCAAAAATGAAATTCCAAGAAAAAAATTAATAAAAATAATTTCGTCATTATCATCCGCTGTGTTGATTTTGTGGTTTTGAAGTAAAGTTTTACAGCATGCTTGTTCGTGTATTCCAAAGAACATTTTTTGTTTGTCAAACAAGCTGGACAGCATGCTCGATCGTATAAAGGCCGCTTATGTCAATAATTTTTTTTCTTTGAATTTAATTTTTTTTTTCTGTTTTTGCATTTTTTAGTTTATTTATTAACGTTATCCCTTTTTTGTTACAAAAAAAATAATTAAAAATGTAAAATTCCCTAATGTTTGATGAATTTTTCCATTACACTGTAAAGCGTGTTTGTCAAATCTGCCATGTTTGATAAGCTGTCAAATTAGACACTACATGATCAAATTCATACAGCCGTCCAGCATGCTGTACAGCATGCTTGATTTTCTAAAGGTGCTATACACGAAGGGCATTTTGTGACGAATGTTCCTTCGTGTGTAGGCAGCTTTAGACTAGAAAACAATTGTACCATTTACAGTAAAATTCTTTTAAGCTAAACTTGGTTAAGACGAACTATCGGTTACATAGGGGTTACACGATCAATTTTTGCCTTTCAAGTTTCAATACTCTCACATTTTTTTACTAACACACTCACATTTTAAAAATTTAACAGCAACTTGATATCAATTTTTGCTTTCAAGTTTTGGGAAAACTTGACGGTCAAGTTTTAAACAGCTGATCAATTTCTTGTAAATTTATTTTTCTTTTTACAAATATTGTGCCGCAATAAAACACGATTGATAAAATACGGAATGTGAATATTTCGGTATATCGACGAAATGATTTAAAAATAAAAATAAATAAAAAATCAATTTCTGCTGACATGAAAATGTCTGTGGAATATGTGAAGAAAAAAATAAAGTCTTTTCGAACAGCCTACAGTGCGGAAACAGCCCACAGAGCGAGCATTTTTAGTTCTTTTCTTGACGACGGCATCTTGAAAGCAAAATTGACTATCAAGTTGCATGCAGCCTACGTCACAGCTTCAAGTTCAACTGAATTTGACAAGCAGTATGTGTTATCAACTTGAAAGCAAAATCTTGATCGTGTAACCTCACTGTTAATACGAACTAAAGGGCTGCGTGATTGCAATCGGTTTGTTGTAGTCATTAAATCACATGGTGCTAGTATGTGTGCATTACGATTTAAACCACCCTGTTACGACTAGAAGACAAATCAAAACGAAAGCGAGCTTAAGCATTAACCATGGCAACGAAAAAAACAATAAGTGATTGTTGTGACTCACGGTTGTTCGCTACCATAACAAAGCAATTAGTACTTTGAACTTGTGTTTAAGTATCGCAATGAATGCTATGGATGCGATGGTGTGTTGTGTTATAATATGTAGGTTTTATAAAACGAAAAAGTATAAATGTACACTCAGATAAAAAAGTTAGCAGTTAGTTAGTTGTTCTTTATTTTCAATTCAATGTTTGTTTTACAATTTTTATATTATTATATAAAAAAGTTAGTAAAAAAATAAATTAATAATGTTATTAATGCATAATAAATTATAAAAACAAAAAAAATAATTTATATTAATTCTTATGAAATACAAGAAAGTTAAAAATCTCTGCGTTGTAATTGTTTTTAATATAAACAATTATAATGCAGAGATTTTTAAGTTTTATACACCCGGTGAAAAATGCTCATATACACTCGAACATGTTCATATATGGTTTATGTGGACACATATGAACAAATATGGATTTTTTATGAACATATATGGATTTTATATGAACATATATGGAAGTATATGTGATTCCATATATGGAAAAAGATTTCATATACAGACATATATTGAAGCATCTGTTATTTCATATATTGAAATGGCACTAATATATGGACAAATATGGAAGTATATGTTATTCAATTTATGCAAAAGGGACTTGTATATATGAACATATTTGGAAGAATACATTTTTCCATATGTGTAAAAGGAACTCATATTTGGTAAGTATGGAATTATATTTAATGCAGTGAAAAAAAAGGAACATGTAGCGACTAATTTGAATGTCATACATAAATTTATATCTATAGTACAACCTTATAATAAAGAACAGCAAAGTTCGCATGTATTCGCATATATTAAATAAATGTATATGTTCATATATGTCTATATATTAACATATACTTAGGTGTTACCTCATTTTTCGGATCCATAATAATTAAACAATATTGAAAAATAAAATTAAAAATAAATAATATAATAAAACCAATACGTAGTAGAGTTTGCTAAAAACCCTACTCAATGTTCCTTAATGTATTCGTCGCTTTAGAGCTTTTTTTTGGTATGATTAGAGTATTTCACATATTAAATAGTTGAAATATTCATTACGATCAACTAAAGAATTTTTTGGGGGTAGACACATTTGTCTATTTTAATTTTTTCATTATACCATTGGCCGATCATAATCGGCTTTTCATACCTACACAACACGAATGAAAACAAAACTCTCAACTAAAAGCATAACAAAAAAAAAATACTCCATTCATTAGCATGATAGCTTTCAACAGAGTAGGTACTTATTTCGGTTACATACATCAGTGTTGCCAGTCTTTTCATACCTTATCCCCAATTTTTAATTTGCCATCCCAAAAAATTCCCAACTTTTATTTTATATAAAAATTTGTTTTCGTTAATTTTTTCGAAAAATTAGTGGAAAAATACCATATTCGTTTATTTTGTGCGGTAAGTTGTACACTCAGACTCAATAAATTTGTGCTTACAACAAATTATAAAAAAGAACAAATAAATTTAAATAACAGCAAAGAAAATTTGAACCAAAATTTTTCATTTTAAATAATTAATAATAAACAGACATTTAATAAATAACAGACATTTTGTTGTGTGTGGTACTGCATTAAAAAGTTTTAGCATTTCAGCAGATGGATTAGCTTTTGACAATTGAGTAACTTGTAAAGTATACATTTAATTTAAGAACAACTTCTTATAACTCTTATTAAATTTAAATAACTTTAAAAATTTTAGAACCAAAACGAATTTGAATTTTCACCAAGAGGAATTATAGTTTCTAGGAACATTACCTTGCCAGACTCAAATTTTTGTAGCTAAAAATCATTCACTATTATCATCATTCTTAGAAAAAAATATAAATATTTAGAATTATCAGGATTAAATTCATAAAAATATGAAAAAGCAATAATATATTTTATCCCCAAATGATCCCCTAAAATTTCGTATCATCCCCAATAAATCCCCAGTTCTACAAACGGAAGTTTTTATCCCCATTGATGATACAATTCCCAATTTTGGGATAAATCCCCCAAACTGGCAACACTGTTATACATAAGTTTTCAGTAACACTAAAACGATGGTGTTGATATTGTGTTGGTTGCTTAAGTTCACAATAATATGATGTGGTAATGTACTGTTGTTATCCGTGATAAACGATTCATGATGGGATTCGTCTCACTATCCATATGCTTTTTTGCCATCGTGTTTTTTTTTGTTGTTTGTACTGAGTCAATCGTTATAAAAAGTAAAACCACACAAATTGTTATGGCTTGTAGGCTATCATGTGTCTTGAAATCTCATTTAAGATGAATCGTTCAGCCCTTTAATACGAACTAATTTGAAAGACGTTTTGGCATCAATTTTCGTATAAAAAACATCACCCGCTTTATGAAACGCTTCGTCATATTTATTGCCGATGAACGATTTATGAAGCAGTTTCATCAATATGATAACTCTTTTTTTTCACCGAGTGGACAAATATGGATGATAAAAATACATATTGAAAAAATTGCAAGATTAATTGTATTTATAGCAAAGAAATATTCGAAAAAAGCAAAAAAAAAAGGTGGAAATATAAACATTAAAAAACAACAAAAAATTTAGAGAACAAATCTATTTTTATTATAAATGGAAAAAAACGCTTAAAAACAACTTGGTCTTTCTGGTAATCATATTGCAACAAAAATTTTTATCAGAATGTGTATATTTTCAAAAAAAAAATTTTTAACTTTCAAAATAAAAAAGATTAGTAATTTTTTTTGCTAATTTTAGCTAATCGGGTTTCAAAATTTAGTAAAATTAAATTTGTAGATTTAGCAACTCAAATTAGTAAAAAATTCTGTAATTTGTAAAATGAGAATACCAAATTATTTTACTAAAAAACAACTTTATACTAAAAATTAGTATAATACTAGTATAATAAAATTGGAAACCGTTTTACTAATTTTTATACTAACTTTTTTTTTTTAGTGTACGTATCATTTCATAATTGTGAATAACTCTTTTATGTTTTGCATTAAGTTTAGTTTTATTAAGCAGAACAAAATCTGGTTTATTTATATTTAAAAAATTACAAAGGTCATGTCTTCTACTTAACCTAATTATTGAGTTAATGTTTATATGAATAATTTTGAAGTTTTCTACAATTTTTTCTGCCATTGTGTTTATTTATATATCTAACATTGAGTAAATAGTATCAATTCGAGAAGCTTGAATCTCCAATTGTTTTTGAAGGTTTATTATTTGATTTGAAACGTTTAGTATAGTATTTTTTAGATCTTCCAATAAGCGGTTAATAGATGATGAGTTGTTTTCGTTATCTCTTATTGTTCTACCCTCTTGAATATTGTTATTGTTTTTTACTATATTAGCAAAACTAACATTGTTGTTTAGGTATGAACTAGTCCTATTTCCTCGGCTTTGATTAAGCATTTGCTTCTTATTTTGTAGCTTTTGGTGTAGTATTTTGTATTTTTCACACCCTTTGTACGATGCAGGGTGTCCATATTTGTTGCAGAGCACACAGAAGAGTTTGTCACGTTCATTTTCTGGCGTTTTTAAGGCACAAGCTGAACTATCGTGGCTTTCATCACATTTAACGCACCTGGGTGGTAAATAACAATTGGCTGCACTGTGAAAAAAATTTTGACATCTACGACAGCGTGGAATTTCTTGTTTTCTTAAATGTTCCCAGTAAACATATGCTTTTACTTCGCTAATTTTGCTGTCTCCAGTTATTTGAATAAGAAAAATTGGTAGATCCAATTCATTTTTAATTGATTCTTTCGTTGAAAATTGGGCAACTTTGACAAATTTAAAATTTTCATTTTCGAAAGTGGTTAACTCCTTAATGATTTCATTTGTATCAGTTTTGGCACTTAGGCCTTTTAATAGCAATGTTTTTGTTTTTTCTACTTAAGGAGTAAATGTAAAGAATTTTACTTTTGTTTTATGTAAGTACGTTTTAACCTTTTCGTAATCAAACATTGACGTCATATACAGAGATATTTTTTTATTAGCCTTATTACGCTCTTTTATTTTGAACTCCTTAATTTTGAGTCCGTTTTTTATGAACTCAATAAGTTCATCTGCTTCAACGTCATAAATATTTAGCGATGGAATTTTTTTGTTTTTGTTTTGGTTATTAGATGTTGATGGATTGTCTTTTATTTTATTAACATCATTATTAAGGGTTTTGTTGTTTTTTTGCTTATTTATTGCCGATACGTCTTTCTTACTCACTTCGCATTGCTGTACATGACCAGCAAATTTATTTACAATGTCTTCATTGCAATCATCTTTAGAAAGAATGTAGAAATAGTTGTTTTTTAAGTGTTTAGGATCAGAGCTTAACTCTGAACTATTCTTTCTTTTTTTCACTTTCTATTGAATTATCTTGAGCTTTATGATTGCTCATTTTCTTAACTTTATATTTAAGAGTCTCTGTCTCTGTTTTTGCTTTTTTGTTTTTATAATATACAATGTACAATATATGTAAGTAATAAAAAACAATAAATGTAATTAAGCACACTTGCAATACGATCACCATGACTGGTATAACACCATCCCTCAATCTGGGCTTGTTTGAAAGGTATTTTTATCACCTTTCAGAATCTGTATTGATACCTGTAGAATAAGTCGTCAATGGCAGTATTGTTCAATTGAACAACTTTGTAACACTGAATAATGACGTTACAAAATAATGACGTTTACCAACACTAAACGTTGCCAAGCTTGCTTTTTCTTCTTCCTTAATCGTTCATCGTGCAATGCGCACGCAGTTTGCCAAAATACTTAAATAAAAACTCGGTTATCACAATACCAATATTTTTTTTAATTTTTAAATTTAGTGTGACACAATCAAAGAGTGCAGTGATAATATCAAAGTTATTATGGATAATCAAGAACCATAAACATCGTCTGCGTTGTCTTCGCAAATGGAAGCAACAACATCAACAAGTTTTGACTCTAGATTGACTAACATGCCTCAGCATGGTTTATCAAGTGATTTAAATGATCTTACTTTGCCTACTAAATGTGACATTTTAAAATATTATTTTTTTTAAGTGATCGTGCTAAATTTGAAAACAAAATGTTCTCGGATAAAATTTTTACTCCTAACGTAACAGATAAATTGATCCAAATTTGGTGTAAATTAAATATTGAAATCATTAATAGAAAGAGTGTTTTCAAAAAATTAACTGGTTTGCTTGATAAATACCAGAAACATGTACAACATAGAAACAAAAGAGATGAATTTAAAGCATTTTTTGATTCAATAAACGAATTATTTTATATTGGCAAATGTAATTGCAAATTAAAAACAACAGAATGCTCGTGTGGATTGATTCCAGACCATCTAAAAGTATTTATGATGGACAATACCTGAATATACGGAAGACGTTGAAGAAGTAGCTACAACAATACCAACACTTACAACTGGTACCGATGATCCAACATACGAACCACCTGAATTACACATGGATGAAGATGAAAATGAAGCAACAACAGAAGTTCCAGAAGCAACTGTTCAAATGAGACGAGGTCGTTATACTCAAAGATACGATGCCTTAAATTTTGCTATGATGTGTGATAGATTCGGTGTTTCAGATAGAGTCGCTTCATGTTTAGTAACAGCTTTATTCGAAGATATAAATTTTAGAGATGTTCATGGTAATCTTGTTATTATGGATAAATCAAAAGTGGCTAGAGAAAAAGTTAAATCTATAGATGCAGTGCTTCGTACACGACATACAAATTCTTCCATAACTGCATTCTCTTTCGATGGTAGAAAAGATGACTCATTTACTACAGAGAAAATTAATGACAAATTTCATACCACTATGGTAAAAGAACCACATTTAGTTGTTCTGAAAGAGCCCTATAATGAGTTACTTGGATATGTAAATTTGGGTAGTCAAGAAGATGCAAAAACTAAACACAGAAAACTGAATGAATTTTTCAACAATAAAACATTAACAGTTGATCAATTAATTGGCATATGCAGTGAGCCAGCAAATACTGGAACAGAAAATGGTATTTTACGATTATTTGAAAAACAATTAAATAGACCAATTCACTGGTTTATATGTCTGCTTCATTTCAATGAACTGCTATTTCGTCATTTATATGAAGCATTGGACAAAACAGTCACCAGTGGACCACGAGCAGCAAGTGGAAAGTTATTCAAAGCTATTCAAGAATGTGAGAAATTGCAGGTATGTAACACTTTATTTTATTTAATATCATCATTTATTATCATTATTTATTGTCATTATTTTAGTTTTTCGATTGGAATAAATTTAAAATAAAATATTGCATTTTAATTGATCTAAACATTTCATTTTTCAGGTAGTAGCTGATCTTGATCCAATACCACTGGAGAATATGCCTGCAATGATGGATCATGAACATGAGCTCGAACTATCAACAGATGTTAAATATTTATATCAAATAGCTAAAGCAATTTCGAATGGTATTGGTCCAGTTGATTTAGCTAACATTAAACCAGGACCAATTGCACATTCTCGTTGGTTAACCAAAGCAAGTAGATTACTACGATTATATGTAACAAATAATACACCATCGACCAATTTAAAAGCTTTGGCAGTTTATATTATTACAGTTTATGTGCCAATGTACTTCAATGTGAAGTTTTATAACTCTGTTGTGTACGGCAGTGCACTTTTATTAAAATTTATACGTTGGACATGATACTTACAACCAAACTTACGTAATATTGTAGATGGTGTAATTCAAAACAACTCATATTACGCACATCCAGAAAATATCTTATTAACAATGTTATTTGATGATCGAAAAGCCATACGGGATAGAGCTATCAAAAAGATTTTATACTATCAAGAAAAATTTGGACGATCCAACTAAACTCAGAGTTTACAAAAAATATATATTAAATTTCGATGCTACCGATTATGTCAATATGGTTGATATGAATAACGACGATATATTATTTGAACCAGCATTTACTCGACAGATTCCATATGATCACTTGGTAGAATACTTAGATTTCGATGAACCACCACTGGCTGATCCACAAATTCCAATGCACATACAAGGAACAGAAAGACATGTACAATTATTAACGAGTGTTTCAAAACGAGTTATAGAAAAGAATCGTGAAGGAGTTATGGCAGTGACATTAGAAAGTCGTAAGAAAACTCCTCGAATGGAAAGTAAAAAGGACCTTAAAAAATAATATTACCACGTTAAAACATTAAATTGTAGGTCGAGAATAATATTTAAAAATAAATTGAATTAAAAATGTAAAAATAGTGTTTTTTTGTTGAAACCTTGAAAATGTTGATTTTTTCAGATCGATTTTCCTACAAAAAGGAGTTCGAAAACAAAAAAATTTATCGTTATAAAAGTTGTTGGAAATTATCTGAATAATCTGCAAAAAAAAAACTCGAAAAAAATATCTCTACTAAAAATAAAAAAAAAAAAATATTGGTATCAATACAGATTCTGAAAGGTGATAAAAATACCTTTCAAACAAGCCTAGATTAAGAAATCTACTATAATTCTATCCGATTTTATGACGAATTTAATTAAATTATTCTATGTATATATGGAAAAATATCTATTTTGAAATTTTGGGGGGCTCCAAATCCGACTTAGAAAAATTAAAAATTAAGATTAAATTAACCCGCCCTAATGAATATGTAGTGTAGGAAAACAACCAGTTAATTAACTGAGAGAATTATCTGAATGATATTAATAAATTTTTGTATAAAACCGATGAATTTTCACTGGGTCTCGGCCACTGAAACTTTTTATTGAATTAATGGAATTTTTCATAAAATGTTGTGAAAATGTTCATTTTATTTGTTAAAAGTTTCATTCACTTAATGAAAAAGTTTCATTAAAACTAGATTTATAAATTATATGAAGCTTTTACATTTAGTTTAAGAAAATTTTTCGTTTATCTTGTGAAGAAAACTTTATTTTACGCAAAAGTATATGGCTCTAATGCATAAACTTTTCTTAATTTTGCGTTAAGGTATACAATTGCCAATGCATTAATTTTACTTATTAAACGTTTATTAAAAAATGCTATGCATAATCGTAAAATAACAGTTTGTTAATTTCTCGTTTTATTCTGGGAACACCCTAATTTAACGGGTCTCCACTTTCAAATTAATTGTTAGTGATTCATAAAGTTAGCAAAAGATTGGCTCGTTAATCGTAGGTGAATAATATTGTTTTGAAGATTTTAAAAATAAAAATAATTTATAATAAATCAAAACATGATGAAAAAAATGTTTATACATAACAAAGAAGTAATAATGGAAAACTAATATTTTAAAGAAAGTTTAATAGCCCGAGTAAAAAAGTTCTGATATAATCATATATTATTTTATCTAATTGCATATATTAACTTATAGTTAAATATGGCCACATATGCTTTTAAATTCAAGCATATAAACTTTCATATAATCATATATTATATATTTTTTCCTCAAAGGTTTTAATATGGAGACATATGTTATTTTATATTATTACATACTGGCCTACATATAATTGTATGTGCTATATATAAGTACATAAATTAACATATAAAAGATATAATTACATATGCGTTTATATATAATTTAGTATGGCGCTATACATAATAATATAAAACTATATGTGGAGCCATATAAGAAATATTTTATAATTTGTGTTAGTTATGATTATATATTGACGAAAATGAACCCATATATAACTTATATGGTTCCATACATACAATATTTCATGATTTCTTTAATATATAACAATATAACGTTCTTTATAAAATCATATAAAATCGATTAGAATGCATTTTGAGGGTCAAACTTAAGGAAAATTCCGAAGTTAAGCAACAAATTCACTGTTCGGCACCGAAAGTTCGGCCAAATTGATAAAAGTTCGGCAGCCGAACAGTTAGCTTTACAGCTATACTACGGAGTTTTCCTTAAATTTGACACTGAAAATCGAATTAAATCCGCTCAACAAACAATTTAGCACTATGAAAATTTCTCCACAATGCTTTCGAATAACAGAAAATCGACTAAATGTCACTTTTTGGCCGAACTGTTCGATCGGATACTACTAGTTTTAGATTTAATAATTACTAGGGATTGGCGCGTGACTAGAAATGTTCGTGAGTCACGTTATTCACACGTGATCGTGAGTAATAATTACTATACTCAAGTGGTTCGTGCTTGAGAGTGAGAATATATAATTCGTACGTAATTCGTGCGTGAGCGTGAGTAAGAATATATAACCTGTGCATGATCCGTGTGTGAGTTTATTTTTTGCATCATATGTTTTTAGTAATTTTTACTATTTTGCGTGAGAATTTTCGGATAATGAGTAAATTTTTAATATACTCATGTACTTGTAATTTGTAATTGAAAATTTTCAATTACAGTTACATGAAATGTAATTGATTTTTTTTTAATTTCAATTACATTTATTTTTTAATTGTAATTGAAAATTTTCAATTACAAATTACAATAATTGTAATTGAAATCCCTCAGGTCTGATCTCCAGATATTGTATATATTTTTTTATTTAAAAAAATAATTTTTTATATTGTTAGATATGGTCATATATAATATGATAAAAAATATAAGGTCAATATTTAGATATAATTGTATCAAACTATGTCCACTTTTATAACATTTTATATAATTTTATACAAAAAGATATAATTTGATGTAATTGGATGAGGACAAAATTCGGATACAATTGTATCGAATTGCATAAAATTGTATCAAATTGTACGAAATTATATACAATTGTATACAATTCGATACAATATGATACAATAAGACGTTCTCATTTTTCGGATATAATTATATCTAGTTACATAAAATATTATATACAATTAAATATAACTTCATATGGCTCCATATCATTTTTTTTTACTTGGGAGTACGAAAACTGAATGTATTCGAATGACGATTATGTTTCGATTAAATCAACAATTTATTTTATATTTTATTTGTACACCAATTTGAGAAAATTTTACGAAAAAAAGCTTAAATGGTGCAATTGTTCCAGAATTTTTTAATTTGTTGGATATAAAATATTGGAGTTTACATATTCTTGGGTGGATGACCCTTAAAAAAGTCTTTAAATAGATAAAAACTCACTATTTATGATTTCAACTGAGACATTTGTTTTCCAAATTTTATGAAATGCTTATTTTAGGCTTTACCCTACTTTAACAGATTTTTAATTTTGTCCTTATTAAACGAATTATGCATACTGTTTTTGCCAAATAAGCTTAAAAACGTGTAATTAAACTGTTAAGAAAATTTATGCATTACATCGTATAATTGTATTTAAATCAACATACATGTTCGATTCGAGATAGCAATGGCCTTGCAACTCTCTCAATATTTTTTATTTGAAAAAATATTAGGCGGCTTGGAACAGGAACGAACTCCGACTGGTTAATCAGGGATGGAAAGGGCTCACTTAATCGGGCTCTTATACCAAAAAATGTTAGATCGCTCTTACATATTTAAAAATGTAAGAAACTAAAAAATAGCTTCCTTTTTGGCTCGTTAAAAAACATAAAAATTAAATTAAATATTTAGATATTAGCAAATATTAGCACAAATTGCGAAAAAAAAACATTTGCAAAAAGCGAAATTTTTGCAACTATATATTCGCTTGCAGAATGTCGATAGCTGATTACCTCTTTTAATTCATTTTCTATACCATAAAGCCTTTTTCGAATTCCGCCGTTATTTTGCAATTTTTAAGTGCGGTTTTTTTAAATATATAACCTGGGGATTAAATTTTTGTACCATAAAGTCTTTTTTAAAATTCCGCTATTATTTTGCAATTCTTTACGTGCGTTTTTTTTTTTTAATTTATAATCTAGGCGCTATAATACACATTTCAGACAACAAAGTTTGGTGGCTAGTTGCAAAAAAAATCGCTAAAAATAAAATTTGCAAAAAGGAAAATTTTTGCATCAGTATATTTGTTTGCAGAATCTAAATCGCTGATTACGTTTCCTAATTAATTTTTTGTACCACAAAGTCTTTTTTCGCGTTCCGCTTTTATTTTGCAACTTTTTAAGTACGTTTCTTTTTAATTTATAATCTAGGGACTATAATACACATTTCATACAACAAAGTTTGGTGGCTAGTTGCAAAAAAAAAAAACGCGAAAAATAAAATTTGCAAAAAAGGATAAATTTTTTCATCAATATATTTGTTTGCAGAATATAAATCGCTGATTAAGTTTTTTGATTAATTTTTTGTACCATAAAGCCTTTTTTCGCTTTCCACGATTATTTTGCAATTTTTTAAGTGTGGTTTTTTTAAATTTATAATCTAGGGTTTACAGTACTAATTTTATACCCAAAAGTTTGGTGCTTAGTTTGCAAAAAAAAAATAAATAAATCGCGAAAAAAATATTTGCAAAAAGGAACATTTTTGCGTCATTGTATACATTTGCAGATTGTTAATCGCTGATTGAGTTTTTTAATTATTTTTTTCTACCACAAAGTCTTTTTTCGCGTTCTCTATTATTTTGCAATTTTTTAAGTGCGGTTTTTTAAATTTATAATCTACGGAGTATAATGCCCATTTCATAAAACAAAGTTTGGTGATTAGTTGCAAAATAAGAAAATTTTGGCATCGTTTGCAGAATGTAAATCTTTTAATTAATTTTTTGAACCCCAAAGCTTTTTTTCGCATTCCGATATTATTTTGCAATTTTTTAGGTATGGTTTTTTAAAATTCATAATCTAGGGCTATAATACTGTTGGAATAATATAATTCCATGGTATAGTTCCATTATTGATTTTTATAACTAAATTATTATTTTCCATCCCTGGTTACAATCGATGTTTTGAGTCATACAAAGAGCGCACATAATGACCTTGCAAACATTTAAAAGATACCTTCCAAGAAGATATTAAAGCGATATCTTCTATTTGTCATTTGAATGAAAATAATCAAGTAGTATTTACTTTGAAATTGTCTTCTTTTTATCACTTGGAAGATAATTCGACGTTATTTGTAAAAAAATAATTCAAAAATTTTATCTTTTGTCATAACTTTTTATGACAATATTGCGCCAATATCATCTTTGTATCATTTGGAAGATAAAGCAAATTTGTTTGAAATTTGGAAAAAATTAAAACTAAATTTGTACAAAAACAATCAAAAGATATATAGGAAATAAACTCGTGAAAAGTTAAGATTAATTGGGCGGGAAAAATCCGCTAAGATGAAATCAAAATAATTTATAAGTTGGTCAATGGATTATGTATGCAGATATTGTTTTTCAGGCTTAAATTTAATAATGAAAAAACTAAATCGTTTTTTTATTGTACTGGGAGTTTATTTAGCGATATCCCTTTTATCTTCCATATGAGTTATTGCTTTCATATTGCCTGGAAGTATTGTTTTAGTGTAACAGTTGTTTCCGACGGAGGAAACTTCCGGAATACGAAATTGATATTGCCGGCAATAAATGTTTTCTTCCTGGCGATATGTTCGGAGAATCTTCTTCGTATTGTCATGTTTGTTGGGTGATATTGGTTTGAGTATGTTCCTGTTCCAAGGCACATAATAGAACAAATGCTTTCTCAGTGATAGAGAGTCCCCCAATCTCTTTATTATGTATACTCTTTGGAGATAGTAAATAATTTTATCTAAAATATTTTTGGTCTTGGGTCACATTTAGCTTTATAAAAAGTTGTTCGAAGCAATATACAAATTTATCTTCAACGAGATATAATTTGATCAAGTATATGTATTTGTATATGGCATATAATATGATATAAAAGAAAAGATATTTTCGGATATGAATATATAAGGCAACGAATAAGAAAATTTTGAAAATCGGAATCGCAGATAAACTCAAATCTAATTTTATACGTTGTTATTCACTCTCTAATATGAATAGATATAATTGGATCAAACCTAACTTCATTGAATCTAATCGTTTTTTCACGGGATGATATTTAGAAATTTTAAAAATAATTTTTTTTGTACAGTGTATAGGCAAAAACACAGTTTTAAAGTAAATACCAAAAAGTATGCTAAAAAAATATTAGTTTTTAGCAAATAATGAAAAAATATGTATTTATACCACAATATGCAACAAAATATTTTAAAAACATGCATTTGCAGCAAAATATGAAAAAAACGAGTAAAAAGGTTAAAGTCGGGCATGCCGACTATACAATACCCTACACCAGTCTGGGTAAAAGCCAACTAATGTTTGGATCCGAAATTCGAATGGGTTAAAATGGGGCTTGTGTCAAAATTTTCTATAATGTGAGCGCACCAAATTTCATTAAAATATCTTAATATTTGCGATCTGCAGTGTGTAACCAAGCCAATTTTGCGGGGACCCTTATATGGGTACTAGGTCTAAACATGGACCGATGTTCACCAAAATCAATAGGCTTCGTCCTTGGGCCAACATAGGTCTGTGTACCAAATTTCATCAAAATATCTTAATATTTGCGACCTGCAGCGTATATGGTTTGTAACTATTGTACGTACAACTTGCTAGCAATGCCGACGGAAGGAAGTTTTTGTTCTAAGTGCTTTATAAACATTGAAAAAATTGTGAAATTATTTGCGAAGTTTGTCAATCCAAATTTCATAAAGTATGTGCTAAAGTGAATGATGATAATGCATTTGATTCTTTATTAAAACATGTAAACATTGTGTATAATTGTGACAATTGTCTACAATCATCCCGCGATTTGATAAAAAAAATCAGTTTGCTTACTTATGAAGTACAGCAATTGAAATCATTGTTTTCTAATTTTTGTAATAAGAAAGCAAGTAACAATAACAAAAAACATCGCAGCTTGCCAGTACTCAAAACTGGTTTAAGTTCTTGTTTGTCTTCTGCTAATAAAGTTCAATCAACAACAACTTCGTTTGATGCTGCTATTACCAGTGTTGCCATTTCAGTGCTTTTCGGGTATTTTTTTGGTGCTTTTTTCCTTCCCGTACCCGGTGAATTTTTACAAATACCCGTTTAAAAAAAGCGGGTATTTACGGTGCTTTTTCATATTTCAGGCAGTGTTTTTAGTGCTTTTTGTACAGTTTATACTTTTGGTATTTGTTATCGTTTTTTTAAATTTTTCTTGAATTTTCTGTCAGAATTTAAAAAATAAAACGAACTATACAAGAAATACATTTTTGAACAATGTTTGTAGTACAATTTTAAATAGTAACTTCGTTGCATTCAAACTTCAAAATTTTTAAATATTAGTTTGGTGCTTTTTTACCCCTTTTTTGGTTATTTTTGAACCTTTTTTACACGATTTTTCAAAGTAAACATGTGTTTTTAAATTCTTGATTAAAATTTTTCAAAAAATTAATATCGTGCTTTTTTACCCTATTTTCGGTAAATTTATACCCTTTTTACCCGTTTTCATAATGCTCACGGTGCTTTCCTGCCTTCAAGGGTTGGCAACACTGGCTATTACACACAAAAAGCCTAATTACAACAAAAGTGTTTCAACTAATATTGCAACTTGTGACGACTAATTTGGCCACAAAATAGTGTCACAGACTGTAGCTACTGTTAATAAATAAAAACAGACAATAACAACAATACACATAATCACAACCATGCATAAGCATGCACTGGTCAAACAAGTAAAAGTAGTAAACAAACAACAACAGCAATACGCATATACAAATGTAATATTTAACAAGCAGTAAACACCTAGCAACAACTATTAAGGTCCCAATAGCAAATACTCAAACTAGTTCTAAAACGTACTAGTTTTTTGACTAGTAATTAAATAACTAGTTCTTAAAATAATCAATTTGAACCTGTTATGTACTAGTTAAATACGATCTATGTAGAAACTTTTTTAAAAAATTACCTGAATTAAAATATGGGATTGAAATTATTATTTTTTTGCATTTTTATTTAATAAAAAAATTAGAGTTTGTAAATAAACACCTAAATTTTTTTTATTGTGAATTGAACTGAGGTGTAAATCAACTTGTACAGTACTGGTGCCAAAGAGTCAATCCAGAACTAGTTTAGTAAATTTCTTTTAATTACCAGTACATATTCTTGTTTTTCTTTCTAAAATAATAATCTTTAACAATTTGTATACCTAAAGGCACATCTACACGAGAAAGAAAACTACTAGAGATAGAGCAAAAACACCTCTAATTAGCTCTATTGTGAATGATTTAAGCTATTTAGAGGTGTTTTTTGCTCTATCTCTATCAATTTTCTCGTGTATTTGTGCCTTAATAGTTTTATTGAAACTGCGCAGAGATTTCAAAAGATTGAATTTAAATACGAGTTTTGAAATACCACCTTCGTTTGTAATATGTAATACATTTAGAGTTTGCAAATAAACACTAAAATGTTTTATTATCATTAGGAATCATAAGCACAAAGTATTTTAAATTTCATTTGGTAAATAATCTCAGTAAGAGGTAACTATCGGTCTAATCTGTGTTTTATCCAAGGAAAAACCTTTGTTTTTTATCTATATAATTGAGATAGCAACCAACTGGTACAATTCTATATCCAAAGAATCACTTCGGAACTGGTTCCGCGAGTGTTACATTAGTACCAGTTTCGCTCCTTATTTTTCGTCCTTGAATAGTAATTTCCAAACTAGATCTACAACTAGTACCAAAGTGGGAGTTTAGCGACAATTGCCCCCATCCCTATGACATCTCCATGTTAAATTCTACAGTTGTTTGTATGGAGAGGCGGTAGAACGCGTACTAGTTGCCTGGTTTAAAAAAACTAGTACGTAACTGGTTCTGAACTAGTATTTTTTGCTACTGGGGTTGTTTACAAAAATTAAGGAATTTAAGGAATGTATGTGCCGCTGTATTACAATAGCAACATAACATGGGTAATTGTTTTGTTGGTAGCATCTACTTGTTTGTCGATTGGTATAAAAGGGCAGTATAGAAAATAGAAAGGGCTCATTCTTTTGGCAGCCATCCAGCGCAGAGTAAGTACCCAAAATAACGTAGTGAGCAAAGTAGACGCTTTATCTGGTGTTTAGCGATCACCAGGAAAAGCTAGTGAATGTCATAGATATACTTCGGATGGTGTTTAGCGATCACCTGACGAAGTTTAGAAACAAGTTTGACGAAGTGTAGAAGTGAGTGTGAATTGTTCAAAGGTAGAGACACTTTGACTGGTGTTTACCGATCACCAGGCAGAGTTAGTGAGCGTGGTTTGATAACTTCGGATGTTGTTTAGCGATCACCTGACGAAGTTACAGACAAGGGTGAGTCACGCGTGAGTGGGAACACTTTGACTGGTGTTTAGCGATCACCAGGCAAGGTTAGTGAATGTGGTTGATAATTTCGGATGGTGTTTAGCGATCACCTGACGAAGTTACAGACAAGCGTGAGTCACGCGTGAGTGGGAACACTTTGGTGTTTACCAGGCAAGGTTAGCGAAAGTGGTGGAGAATTTCGGATGGTGTTTACCGATCACCTGACGAAGTTTGAAACTTGAGAAGTTGGAGTAATAGAGTGAGTGCGTGTGATACACTTCGGGTGGTATTTAGCGATCACCACACGAGGTTAGAATAAGATTAGAGTAGTGAAATATTTCTCCTGGTGGTTAGCGATCACTTCGAGAAACATTTGGTGGTGGGTAGTAGTACTTAATATATCTCCATTGGTGGTTACCGAGCACCAGTGAACTTCGGATGGTGTTTACCGATCACCTGACGAAGTTACAGGGATACTAAGCCAAAAGCACACTTGGTGTTTCCCGATCACTTTGTGGGTTTTGGCATCAGTGAATATAAAATAAATTGTGATATTGAAGTTTTAGGACCGGCAGGCAATATAAAAATCCGAAGACGAGCCGAGTAAAGCCGAAGGGTAAAGGAGGGCTAAAACGCAAATTCAGGCCAACCAGAAGGTGCACAGAGAACAAAGAAATTATCTGGGCAGAAGAGGCGAGCCTACCGCAGCGGAACGAGGATAATACGAGTACCCGAAGGGACCCGAACCGTAAACTTTGTAAATTAATTATAGGAATTAATATAAATAAAGGAAAAATAACGATTGTGGATTAAAATTAAATAAAGCTGTGTACATTATTTCTTGTAACGAACACTGGACAGAGGCTGAGTATACCCTAGCGAAAATAAGTCGTTACAAACTACAATAATGTCCTTCTACTAGTGCTTCTGCTCTAAAAGCTACTGCCAATTTAAAAGCTATTGAACCTGTTAATGGTACTGCTGTTAATAACATTTCATTTAATAATGCTGGTGCTGTTGACGTTGTTAACAATGATGCTAATTTGGAGGTTTTAACTGCTCATGAAGCGTTAGATGTGCAAGGTGATTCTGATTGGAATTATGTTACTATTCGTAAGAAAAAACCTAGTAAACGTAAAAGTTATAGTGGGAGATAATAATAACATGGAATTGGATGTGGTAACTAAAATGAAATGGGTTCATCTCTCATCGTTTAAACCCACAGTTAGCGAGGATAATATTATAAATTATGTTACTAAACATCTTAATGTTGATAGATCGAAAATTTTTTGCCACAAGTTAGTCAAAAAAGATGCATCCTTGGAGAATTTCAAATTTGTTAATTTCAAGCTGGGTGTTTCGTCTAGTTCTTATGCACAACTTTTTAAGCCTGAACTTTGGACTTCTGATGTTAAAGTCCGGCCTTTTCAGTTTTTTCCAAAGAAGTCGCTGACAATGCAGCAAACTTAACGGCTGAATCACTAAAGGTTTATTACCAAAATCTGTCTGGTATGAGGACTAAATCATCATTGATTAGTTGCTTTACTTCTCATTGTGATTATGATGGTTTTGTTTTCACGGAGACTTGGTTGAACTCTGATTTTTGTGATGAAGAATTTTTTAATCCCTTCTTAAATATGGTTTTTGGTAAAGATCGTGATGCTCTAAAAACTGGACATGGTAAAGGTGGTGGTGTTCTTATAGCTGTAAAGAAATTGTTTTGCTGTAAATTTGTAACATTATCAAATACTGATTCAACTGTGTGTATCTATTAAATCTGCTACTTATGATCTATATATATGCGTTTCATACATTCCGCCTCGTAGTTCTGACGAGTTATATTCGGCTCATGTTTCTAACATTTCCAGTCTTGCTGATCGTTTTAATGATGGAGACCGAATGTGCATTTTGGGTGATTTTAATCTATCTGATATCATTTGGTCTGTAATCCCTAATTCAGATCTCTTTTTGCCTAATAATGTAAATAAATCTTTTGAAATTAGTATTCTTGATTCAGTTTTTAGCCTTGATCTAGTTCAAATTAATTCAGTTTTTAATAGACTAAGTAAAATTTTGGACTTAGTTTTTATTAGTTCTGATTTAAAGTTTTCGATTATTGAATCCAACTTCCCAATTTCACCTTCTAACGTTCATCACTGTGCTTTAGAAATTGACATTGATTTTTTTAAGTATGCTCGAAAGAATAGTAATGTTGAAAAACGTTATAATTATTATGCCTGTAATTTTAATGCTCTAAATGCTATAATATATAATTTAAATTGGTATAATATATTGAATAATGAAATTGTATCTGTTTGCTATGAAATATTTTTATCTAATGTTCTCAAAATTATTAATATTAATGTGCCCCTTTCTAATCCTAAAGTGTACAAACTTCCTTGGTACACTAAAGGTTTGAAAAAACTAAAGAATCTTAGAAACAAATTTCACAAAAAATTTAAAGCCTCAAATAGTACCAGCGATAAGCAAAATTTTCTTCGTTATGAAAGAGAATTTAATTTTCTAAACAAATTTTTGTACAATCAATATTTGATGAGTTTCAATGAATCAATTAAAATCAACCCAAAAAATTTCTGGAGTTTTATTAATTCCAAAAGAAATACTTCTCTTATACCATCACTTATGTCATATAATGATATTTCTTCGGACAACTTGAAACACTCTCTTAACCTTTTTGCAATGTATTTTCAATCTAATTTTAATGATGATTCCTTTTCTATTAATGAACATGATTTTGATGATATTGCTTCAGTTTTTGATTTTGGATCTTTACAAATCTCGGATGCAGATGTTGCTGCGGGAATTGGCAAACTTTCGAATTCTTTCAAATGTGATAATGACGGCCTTTCATCCTTCCTTTTAAAGAATTCATTTTCTTCTTTGATATTACCCCTCAAAATAATATTTAATAAATCTTTGAGGGCTGGTTATTTTTAGAGTTTGCTGTTCGGTTTTAATCGAAACCGAAACCGCGATTTTCCAAGCCTCAAAACCGAAAACCGACAAAAATAAGTCGGTTTTCAACAAATACTTTAACCAATTAAAATAATTAATTAAATTGCATATTATTAAATTTTAAATTTCGAAAAGTCTCAGCTCCTATTTTCCAAAATTTTGTATTTAATTGTAATGAACATTTTCTTCATTAAAAATTGCTTTAAAGAATTTTTTGTTTTTGTTATTACGGATAACATAAAGTGAGACTTATAATTTTAGAAAAAAATTGCATCAAAAAGTCAAGTGGTTTAAGAAATATTGAGTTTCACATATTCAGTTTAGATTTTCACCGCGTATTTTTCAAAAAGCCTTATTTCGTATTCCGCGAAATTTATAAAATTTCACCTTTATATTGTTTTAAACAAATTGCTAAGTTTTAAATTTAAACTCTTTAAAATACAACTTTAGTTGCCAAAAAAAGAAAAAAAATTTATTTATAAGGGGTTTCCGCATTTATTTCTTCTCCCGGAAAGATTTCGAAATGGCATTATTGCATTTAAATATTCGAGTGAGAAATTCAATCGAATTTGAAAAGATATCTTGGACGTATTAAACTATTTAATTTATATGCATATTTAATTATCATATATTTAGTTAGAATATTGTTATATTTAATTATTTTAAAACAATTCTATTAATATCACAAGAAAACCGAAAAATAACCGAAACCGCGGTTTTTATAATTTTGAAAAACCGAAACCGCGGTTTCCAAATTTTTCGGTTTTTAGCAAACTCTAGTTATTTTATTCAAAAATGGAAATATACTACTATTTTGCCAATTCTTAAAGGTGGCAGTAGAAATAATATTACAATTGTCGACCTATATCTAAATTAACTAATATTGCTAAAATTTTCGAACACATCGTGTACGATAAACTTTTTTTTCAATTAAAACGACACATCTCAGTGTCACAGCATGGTTTCATGGCTGGGAGATCAACGACAACAAATTTGTCCGTTTTCGTAAATTTTTGTATTTCTTCTTTTGAAAAAGGTGTTCAAATTAATACAGTTTACACTGATTTCGCTAAGGCGTTTGACCGTGTACCACATGAACTTTTGTTATTGAAGCTTTCCAAGATTGGTATTCATTCTAATATGCTTAGTTGGTTCCGTCATTATTTAATTGGCAGATGTGCTACAGTCTCTGTAGATGGAGTTTGCTCGGATTATTTTATACCAACTTCTGGTATTCCTCAAGGCAGCATTCTTGGATCGTTGTTATTTAACATTTGTATTAATGACATTAGCAATTGCTTTAAAAATTCTCAGTTTTTAATGTATGCTGATGATCTTAAAATTTTCAAGGCAATTCTGTCGGTGACATTTTTGACCTTCATGAAGACTTAAATAATGCAATTTCCTGGTCAGATCGCAATGGTCTACCCTTTAATATTGCAAAATGTTATAGTATGTCTTTGCATAGACGTCGAAATATTCTCATTTCTGAATATAAAATGAATGGTCATGTATTAACATCTGTGGATGAAATCGTGGACCTGGGTGTAGTTTTTGATGTTAAATTATCATTCACTAGTCATTTAAACTTCATTATTCCTAAAGCATATTCTCTTGCATTTATTCGACGCAATTTGGATAAATGTTTTGATCATTTTACAAAAAAGGTTGTTTATACATCTTTTGTTAGATCTAGATTAGAATATGCTTCTTTTATATGGAGTCCCAATGCTGCTTTCATATAGCCCGTATTGAGAAAATTCAAAGGAAGTTTATTAAATTTGCGCTCCCATTTTTAAATAATCATAATTCTTTTGATATTCCGTCTTTTTTAATTCCCTCTTACGAGGATAAATGTGAATTTATTTCTTTGTGAACTCTTGAAACTCGTCGGAAAATTGCGGCCTTAACATTTTTGCATGGTATTATTTGTGGTATTATTGATTCCCCTGAATTGTTAGATTTAATTTCAATATATGTTCCTCCAAGATCATTTAGAAATATAAATAAGTTTTTCCACATTGATATACACGCTACTCAATATGCTCTGAATGAACCACTTAATAAATCTATGAGGTTATTTAATATGTGTTGTAATCATTTAGATATAAGTGTGGAAGAGATGACGGACGGCCTCGGACATTATCGGACAGATACGATCTTGGGCAGAGCAGATATGTTTCCTTGTTATATTTTATGTTTGAATACTTGTTTGTTAATTTTATTTTTGTTAAATTGAAAAATGAATTGTAAAAACTTTGAATAGATTGTCGAATAAAAATCATTCTAAAAAGATAAACCTACAAATTGGGGGCTCAACCTAAAAACAAAAAAAAAAATAGAAAATTTTTTCTTATATAATATAAAAGTCAAGCAAATACGAATTTTGCACAAATAAGTATTCAAACTGCTAAAGAAGTTTTTGTTTGCAAATAATAAACATATGGTTTGATTTGGACGAGAAAAGCTAGGTGGAAAAATTTGAAAGAAGTAATAGGCAGAAGATAGCAGAAAGCAAAGAAATTGCAGACGGAAAATAGGATAAACTTGAAGAGCTTTCACGAGAAAAAAAAGTGCCAAGAGAAAATCGCTTAAAAATTCAAAAGTCATCAAACTTAAAATTGGATTTTTGTGAAATAGCCTGGCGAGAGGACAAGAGGAAGGAGAGTTTTTTAATTGCCAAGAGCAGAAGAAGCAGAATGAACGTGAATCTGAAAAAAGGGAAGTAGAAGTCGCAAAGGAAATTATTTGACTGATTACAGAAAAAGTCAAAAATAATAAAAAATATAAGCAGAAGACGTATAAAAAAAGCCAAGATATTTTTAAATCGTGGTTAAAAATTTAAGACAATACCAGGTTGCTGAAAAAAGAAGAAAATATTGGTGAGAAAATAAGAAATAATCCATAATAAACAAAATTAAAAAAAAATATATACAATTAATACACAAATCAATTTTTTTAAAGTATTTTTAAGATCTCATATACATTTTGAATTGTGAATTTTATCTTCTTAAGACATGGACATCAGGACAGTTTTAAGTTCGACTGTAGATTTTTTAAGACGGAAGCTTAGTGATTTGGGACTGGACAATCAGGGTCCGAAATTGGAACTACAGCTCAGACTGCTCGACCATATCGGTATCCAACGCGATTCTCAAAGCATGGATGGCTCATTTCATTCTGGTATTCAACCACCTGTAACTAATGAACAAGATTTAGCATCCGGGTATGAAGTAAATTTTAGAGGTCCCGTTTTCACATTAAGGGATATTCAGGATAGTATCTCAACCTTTTGCGGTACGAACTCACCAGACGTAGTAACATGGCTTAACGAATTTGAGGAGACAGCATTAACTGTTAACTGGTCCGACACCCAAAAATATATATATGCAAAGCAGTTACTGCAAGGTGCTGCAAAGTTGTATGTTAGATCTCAAAGTGGTATAAGAGATTGGAGTTCCCTAAAGGTTTCTTTATTAGACGAGTTCCACCAACATCTGTTTTCATGTGAGGTCCACAAAATATTACGTAATAGATGGTTGACAGAAAGTGAGACAGAGCTTGAGTACCTTTATTCCATAATGGAAATTAGCAAAAGTATAAATCTTGATGAAGAAAGCATAATTGAATATTTTGTTGGGGGCATTCTAGACAGTCGTTTAAATAAGTCAATTCTTTATCAATCAAAAACTATCGTTCAATTAAAGGCAAATATAGAAGTGTACATTAAAATAAGAGGTAAGCGTATCAACAACAAGGATAAAGAACCTAATAAACGTATGCCAACAACAAATAGAAATACCAATCAGAATACATATTCCCAGAAAACAATAGCAGGTGGCAAAAATTGTTTCAAATGTGGTGAATCATCCCACATTTCCAGAAACTGTCCAAGACAATACAATTGTTTCAAATGCGGTAAAAGAGGTCATCGCTCTTTTGAATGTAACGCAAATATTGATTCGAATATCCAATCAAGAAATAACAATACAGATGAAGGGTCCCCTGTAAATACAGGCAATATTTTAACAACTAGAAAAAGCAGTTTAATTTTCAAAGACATTATATTAAATGGAGCACAGTGTTCAGCGTTAATTGATAGCGGATGTGAGGTCTGTCTTGTTAGATACGAAATATATAAGAAGATTGGTTTACCCAAACTCAATTCCACAAAGGAAAACCTTCGTGGTATTGGTGAAAAGTAATTACTACTTTAG
Source organism: Leucophora obtusa (assembly GCA_949987735.1). Classification (NCBI taxonomy): domain Eukaryota; kingdom Metazoa; phylum Arthropoda; class Insecta; order Diptera; family Anthomyiidae; genus Leucophora; species Leucophora obtusa. The sequence continues at coordinate 277,799,424 of OX465295.1, forward strand.
GCTCCTCTGAATTTACAGTAGAAATTGATGGAATAGTTTTGCATATAGAATTTCATGTCGCAAGGGATAATGATATTTACTATGACGCGATGATCGGTAACAACATTTTAAAATACGTTAATATACTAATGAGCGAAGGTAATGCCATTTTTAAAGAAAAAGGTGTAGAGTTTAATAATAGTAATATAAGAAGTAACACTATAGAGATTGTGTCAAAATTTAGAGAGCTACCTTCTATTGATATTACTTCTGAAGGTCCTGATCTTGATCTTAATCATTTAAATCAAGATTATGCAAATTCTATAAAAACGATGGTTAGAGATTACACCCCAAATAAAAACCCAAACTCACCAATCGAAATGAAAATAGTTTTGAAAGATGATATTCCTGTTTTCCAAAGACCAAGGCGTTTATCGATAGCTGATCAAAAAATAGTGAAAGAACAGATTTCAAAATGGTTAGATGAAAATATTATTCAGGAAAGTTCATCAGAATATGCATCTCCTGTCGTATTAGCTACAAAAAAAGATGGTTCTAAACGTTTATGCTGTGATTTCCGAAAATTAAATGAAAAAATTGTACGAGATAACTTCCCAATGCCTTTAATAGACGATGTATTAGAAAAACTTGAAGGAAACCAGGTGTTTACAACTCTGGATTTGACAAATGGGTTCTTTCATGTTCCAGTAGAAGAGAACTCGAAAAAATTTACATCATTTGTTGTCCCTAGTGGTCAATATGAATTTCTAAGAGTTCCATTCGGAATTTCGAATTCACCTGCTGTATTTACTAGTTATGTATTTGCTGTTTTGAGAAATCTTATAAATGATGGAACTATAGTTGTATACATGGATGATATAATTGTACCCCCCAAGAATGAAGAAGACGGTTTGAAAAAATTGAAAACAGTTTTTGAGATAGCATCTTTAAGTGGATTATCGATCAAGTGGGCCAAATGTCAATTTTTACGTAAAAAGGTTGAATTTCTTGGATATGTAATAGAAAATAATACTATTCAACCATCAAAAGACAAAACAAGAGCAATTTCTAATTTTCCTTCGCCAACTGATTTGAAGTCCCTACAAAGATTTTTGGGACTAACGTCATATTTCAGACGTTTTATAAGAGATTATGCCCTATTATCTAAACCCTTATCAGACATGCTAAGAAAGGACAACAAGTTTACTTTTGATTATGAACAACAAATGGCTTTCCAACAGCTCAAGTTAGCTTTGACTAGTGGTCCAGTTTTACAAATTTACAACCCTGTACTCCAAACTGAAATTCACGCGGATGCTAGCAAGCATGGATATGGAGCAGTCTTACTACAAAAGAATATAGACGATCAGTCATACCATCCAGTGCAATATATGAGTAAGAAAACAAAACCACATGAAGAAAAATATCACTCATATGAATTAGAAGTGTTATCTATTATTGAAGCTCTCAAGAAATGGAGGGTGTATGTTTTGGGTATTAACTTTAAAATTGTTACCGACTGTAATGCTTTTGCAATGACGATGAAAAAGCAGGATGTTCCATTACGAATTTCTCGTTGGGCTATGTTTCTTCAGGAATTTAATTATGAATTAGAACATCGCAAAAGTAGCAAAATGCAACATGTAGATGCACTGAGCAGGGTATATTGTTTATTAACAGAGAATACTTTAAGTTTTAAACTGATGGAGGCACAATCTAGGGATGAGTGGATTTGTGCTGTAAAAAAGGTTTTAGAACATGGAGAGTACAAAGACTACTACATAAGAAATAAAATTCTATTTAAAAATCCAAATGCTGAACTTATTGTGGTACCAACCCTAATGGAAATTGAAATCATTAAAATAATACATAAACAAGGTCATATCTCAGCAAAGAAAACTCAAGAAATTTTAGAAAAGTCTTATTTTATACCACCATTATCTACAAAAGTGACTCAGGTGGTAAAGAATTTTGTTGAGTGTATTATTAGTGACACAAAACTTGGTAAAAAAGAAGGATTTCTTACACCAATAGATAAAGAAAATATCCCACTGAGTACTTACCATCATATTGGACCAATGGAAACAACACGGAAACGTTATAATCATATTTTTGTTGTCGTGGATGCATTTTCAAAATTTGTATGGCTTTACCCTACTAAAAATACTGGCACTGAAGCTGTTATAGAAAGTGTAGAAAATCAATCATCAATATTTGGAAATCCTAAAAGAATTATTTCCGACCGTGGACCAGCATTTACATCAAATTCTTTCACCGATTACTGTCAAAATCATAATATACAACATTTATTAATTGCCACCGGGGTACCACGTGGAAATGGTCAAGTGGAAAGAATAAACAAAATTGTAATATCAATATTGACTAAATTGTGTCAGGAGAATCCAACTCATTGGTACAAACATGTTAGAAAAGTACAGCAGTTTATCAATAATGCCACTTCAAGAAGTACAAAAATTTCTCCCTTTCAAATATTAACTGGATTGAAGATGCGCGTAGCTGATGTGACATTGTAATGAACGATTGGTCGTTGATTACAATTTTCTTACCACTTTTGAAAACGTATGATTTATTTCGAACATTTTTCTTGTTCTTTTGGCTAGAGCCAATTTGTGGAAAATTTTTTTTTCTTTAATTCAATTATATGGCGTAATGATAACCCGATGAAAATATCACCAAATTTTAAGTAACACGATAATTGTTAAAATTCAATTTAAATTTTTGAATAAATCAATTATATATTTGTTGATAGGGCAGTATCGTTGGATGAAAATTGCTTTGAGTTTTCCCAAATGTGTTGGCTGGCTAATTAATTGCAACGAATTCAACAACCAACTAACAAACCTGTTGTTTATAGTTACAGATTAAATTGCAGACTCCAATTCAGTTAAAAAAAGTTTAATGGTATATGCAAGGATGGCATTTACGAGTTATTGTTATCTGTGTAGTTATTCATGGAAAATCTATTTAAATTTTAAGAACCAGGAAAATTACCATAAATAGTTTGGAAATTACTTTTCCCCATCTTTAATGAAAACCATTTTCTTTTGTATTGAGTATGAAAACTTGTTTTTAATAAATTATATTATTTGATAAAATCTCCTTAAATTGCTGATCTTATCAACTGAACACTTGATTGATCATTGTATATTTTTGTTATCACCAATTGATATCAACAAGTATCGATTTAGCTAAGGTTTATATACATTTTTTTTGAAACTTGGGGTTATGTTTATAAACATTTAAACACACGGGCAACATTGTTGCAGATATGGCATCCGTGCTGCGTTATAGGAGTGCGAGTTGTGGAGGAAAAAAGGCACTATCATCCATTAGTAAATATAAAATTAAATTTTTGTTGAATAGTCAATATTTAATTAAAGTTGTACTAACAGAGTAAACTTTAAGTACCTATTTATAGTTTCTTATTATTTCTATGAGGAGGATTAATGCTTTGGAGATGTGTTGGATGTACTTAGTTGTTGTCTAGGATGATATGTAGTCTTATCGGTAGGGACAGAGTAATTTTTGTAACCGGTTTTTTTACGAGTAATCGTCGAAAAAACTACTGAACATATCTTCGCGTCGTGTGCCGGACTTCCTTGGTTTTGGTAGAACGCTTTTACTTCCTTTTTTTGTAAACTTCGAAGGTGATAAGATCGACACAAAGTGTTAGAAAAAAAAGATAATTTTTACAATCTCTCAAAAAAATCCTCAGATTTATTCGAGGGAAAAGTTTTTGTACAAGGATCTACTGGACAAAAAGAGTTTTATGGTATTTACCGAACTGATTGCTCCCCTAAATTCGAAGATTATTACGGATTATATAATCTCTAGATTCTAATTTTATCGGTATTTTATTGTGCCTAACAAAAAAGCGTGCTTTACGTACGAACCTCAATTAATTTATTAGAGTATATAACGCAACACGAGGTATTGGTCGGAGTTCACAGTGCCCAATTCCTGTATGGATATTTCCCAACTTATTTGTTTAAAAATATCTTCAATAAGTCATTCCCGGGACTTCAAAGGGAGCTCTGAGGTGGGGAATTACTGTTGAAAAGTATATTGATTACAACATCTTCGAGCTGATCTGGAAAGTGGCCAAGGTACTCTACAACACCAGTTGATTGGGTATTAATTCTTTTTACCTCAACGGGAGAATCAGGAAATACTTGCTGGTAAGAGTAATTTCATATATAAACGTGTCGCTTGAATAAGGACGTAAAATGCAAATTTTCCAAAAAGTTTTTTTCCTAATTATCCTTTTCCGCTATGAATGCATTTATTATAAACAAATTTTGTCCAAATTAGGACCTAGTTTTGTTGGTTATTTCCGTGATCTGTTAAACTTATAAAATTTTAATTTTGTATAATTTTGAACAACTTTTCCCTAACTTGTAGTCTGCAAATTTCAACCGAAATCTTTGAAATTGTTAACAATAGTTTTTCATAGCCATAAAAAATATACACTTTAATAATTTTTTTTTTAGTATGGAAAAACCGCGGCAAATTTATTTTAAAAAAAGTTAAAACTTTCCTTGAAAAACGGGACTACTAAACCTTATTAAATTCAACTTACATTTTCTTTTGTTTTGTGTGTTAATAAAATGAACCCCAAATTAGTACAACAACCAATAAAAATTATTTACAAACTATTTTTTTAGTTTAAATTTTTTTCAACAAAATGACTGAATTAAGGAAATATTACGTATCCCTTGCATTTTGCGCGGTTCAGATTTACGTTTTTCCTGCAAATTGAGGTTATTTTCGGCGGACATAACCAAGGCTGAAATATTTCTTAAACAGTCAACAAATTCTAACTGCGGAAGTTCGCAGAGTGTACATATAATATATGTATATTATACAATAAAATTCGTCTCCTAAAAAAAATTTTAAATGGATTTTAGGCCTTTATTCGAGTGATACATTCATATGCAAAACACACCAAAAGAAAGAAAAATAAAAGCTGGCAAAGGTAGTAAAGCACAACAGTAGAGTAATTCTCTAAACAATTTTGTTTTATTAGGTTTATCGTCGACGTCATAAAACTACCGGTGGACAGCATTAGTAATAAAATTACCAGTAATAAAAAAAACCAGCCCAGCAACTAAACCTCAGCTCCTCCACTATAGGATTAATAGAGGGCCCCTGAACGGTACCAGAAATCGGTCACATTAATATAAAGAACGTGTTGTAAAAATCCGGGTGTAACCAAGGTGTAAATATCGACTAGTTATTGAAAAGAAAAAAAATTCTAAACGAAAAATATTTAAAGTTAAATTAAAAAAAAAAAAATTGATAAAGAGTGAAAAAAAACAGAATAATTTAAAAAAATTTATAAAATTTGGCAGAAAAAGAAATTTAGATTGTGGTAAATTCAAAATGGGTCTAGAAAAGTGAGTTAAAGTGTATCAAGTTAAAATTATAAAATTAAACCATTTGAAATTCTACTTAGAAGTTAGTAAAAATTGGAAAAAGAGAAAAAATTATTTTCTTATATTAGTTAAAATTATGAAGGAAGTCAGTGCTAATGATTAAGAAAAAAATAAAAAAATGCTTACTGAATATTCAAAAAAAAAAGAAACAAGGAAAAAATTACAACCACAAAATTTTAAACTAAATTACTAAAACTATAAAACCTCTAAATCTAGAATCGTGAAACAAGAATATACATCATAACAATTTAAAAATTTTTTTTATAATTATAATGTTAAAATAGTTTAAAGTTGGCAAGGTCCATGTATACATTACAACACCTAATATTAACGTAAAATATATGCAAGAACATCATTATTTCATTTATAGTCATTATTAGCTCCATCATTTGGTAACAACATCATCGAGCTCGAGGAGGCCTCATCGATCATCATGATTCATTTTGGTGAGTTGTAAACAAACATTTTTATAATTTTTTGTCATATATTCTGATATTCTTGCATTACAATAACAAACAAACAAAAAACTAACGAGTAAAAAGAATGGATTTAGTAAAACGCTAATAAGAGCATGTCCTATTAAGAGAGCCATTAACGTTTCACTAATGCCTTAATTTTTGGGAATCTGCTTACTACGTTGTTTGCTCTTATTAAAGTTTTTTTCCTCTTAATTTTCTTTGTTAAAAGCCAAACAAATTAAGCATTAAACACATAGACGACTGCAGCTACACGACTACAAATGCTGCTGGCTGCAATTGTAGTCGTGTAGTCAGCTACTTAATTTTTTTGAAAACGACAGCAACATGTAAACAGATAATCCTAAATATTTGACATTTTGATAAATGTTAATCTTTTTTGGTTTGTGCTTCTAAAATAATGGCTGAGGAATATTTTGTTAATTTTGTAAGATCCATTTTTTTTTACAAAACATCACAATAAAGTTATTTCCAAATATAAATTAATGAAACCTTCAAACAATTGTAAAACAGAGCTTTGAAGAATTAATTCCTTTTTGAATGAATTCACTACCAATCGAATTCAATTTTCTCTAGAATTGAATGAATTCCTTTTCTTAAGTAATTCACTGAATTCGTTCATCAAACAACAAATTCAAAGAATTAATTCAATTGCAATAGTTCTTTTTATTAAATCAAATGAATTAATTCACCGGTGAACGCGTTCAATTTTATAATTCGAACGGAAAAAAAAGTGAATTAATTCCTTACTGAATTAATTCACTACTGAATTCGTTCAATTTCATTTTCGATCAGTGAATTAAAAAAAATAAAATTACGTTCAGTGAATTAAAAAAAAAAATAATAAGTTCACTGAATTGAAAAAAAAATAAAATAAGTTCACTGAATTGAAAAAAAATAAAATAAGTTCACTGAATTCAAACTTGTTTTCTGCCGTTCAGTAGAAGAAAACAATAACGTACAAATACAATTTTTAAATAAGCAATTTTGCAGCGTGTGCTAGTAAAAATAAACAAATTAGAAACCGGATGCTGTTTATCAACCTACATGATTCACAAATAAAGCCTTTTACTATTAAAAATAAAAACTTTACTTTTATAGATAAATTTGGAAAAAAAATATAACTATTAATTTTTCAAACCAGTTATATAGTTATATTTTTTTCCAAATGTATCTATATCTGTAAAGTTTTTATTTTTAATAGTAAAATGCTTTATTTTTGAATCATGTAGGTTGATAAACAGCATCCGGTTTCTAATTTGCTTATTTTTACTAGTACACGCTGTAAAATTGCTTATTTAAAAATTTTATTTGTACATTATTGTTTTTTTCTACTGAACGGCAGAAAACAGGCTTTGAATTCAGTGAACTTATTTTATTTTTTTTCAATTCAGTGAACTTATTTTATTTTTTTTTTTCAATTCAGTGAACTTATTATTTTTTTTTTTAATTCACTGAACGTAATTCTATTTTTTCTTAATTCACTGAACGTAATTTTATTTTTTTTAATTCACTGAACGAAAATGAAATTGAACGAATTCAGTAGTGAATTAATTCAGTAAGGAATTAATTCACTTTTTTTCCGTTCGATTTATAAAATTGAACGTGTTCACCAGTGAATTAATTCATTTGATTTAATAAAAAGAACTATTGCAATTGAATTAATTCGGAACAAAATAAATCGAACGAAAGCAAATAGGAATTAATTCCATTCAATATATGGTACTTAGTGAATTAATTCATCGAATTTTTAATTCAGAATTGAAAAATTGAATTAAGGAATTAATTCTTCAAAGCTCTGTTGTAAAATATAAACAGCTGTTTCTTCAGTGTTCCCAAAACGGTGATTTTCTAGTCAGAACTAGCGATTTTATTTCGCCTCTAGCGGGAAAAATTGACCTGTTTTACATATTTTGTTATATTGTCAACACTATTTTTGTTTTGTAGCCAACAAAAATAGAAATTATCCTAAGTTGACTACAGCGGTAAAAGTAGTCGTGTAGCCGTGTGTAGCTGTGTTGGTGTCAAAATAATCGTTTTCATATAAACGTGTGTATTTTATTTTTGATAGGCTGTAGTCGTGTAGCTGCAGTCGTCTATGTGTTTAATGCTTTACTTGTATTTATTTATTGTTGCATTTTTTGCTACTTTATTCATTTTTAGAATAAGGTTTAGGTTTTTTTTTAAGTTTTTTGGATTACACCCAAAAAAATTCATTAATGAACTTCGGTTTAAACTAATTAATTAAAATAATATAAATAAATTTTAAGATATCATTATCAACTATTATCATGCTAATTAAAGGGAAGTACTATAGATTTTTTTTCTACGCTTGTAAATTTCAATCACAGAGCTACTTTAACAATTAAATTTGTGTATCGAAATCGGTTAAAGTTATCTACTAAGTTTTTCTAAATGAATTTTAAATAGAAATTTGTATTAGTAATTACAATTTCTTTTATTAAATATTAATTATATTTTTTTCATTATTCGCTTAACTTATAGGCAATAATATCAACATGATATATTTCTTCGGAAAATTAAATATTCTTAGTTTGGATATACCTTACATACGATGTTTGTTTATATATTGAAGAGTTGAAATAAATATCAAATTATTCAAAATGAACTGCTAAATTAAATAAAATCTGTTTTCAATCATGGAATAAGAAGTTAGGGTAAATATATTTTTTGGGATTCTGGAAACATTATGCCACTAGAATCATGGAAAGGGAGGGTCATGAGGCAGAGGTTCCCAACAACATCTGGGATGCCTGTAACCTTTATAGGCTATATGATCAATACCATTTGTATAACATTAATTCTCATATGCATCCATAGCGGGGCTTTTTGTTTATTTCTATGGTGCTTCTGGTCAATTATAGAGTAGAGTCATAATACATTTTTAGGGAGTCTTTAATAAAAGATAATGTGCAAATGTACTGAGGTTAGACTGAGAGGAGGACACGAATTCCCCCCAACAGACTGATCGCTAGCGATGAAATGGCTCCCGCCGTTCTTCTTTCGCTAATACTTTATCGAATTATCTTCTTTTCTTTGAAAAGCTGAAATTTCTAAAATCTTTATAATATTTTGTTGTATTTGTACCCTTGCATATTATAGAAATGAAACACTTGAAGATGAAATAATAAATGAACTCCAAATGGAACGTGACACATTGAGAGCAGAAGCTAAAGAAAATATAAAAATAATTCAAGAGGAAAATAAAAGAAATTTCAATCGAAATAGGAAGCCAGCTCATAATTACAAAATAGACGATATTGTTCTGGTCAAAAGCTAAAGCCTAAATTTTTGGGACCATACAGAATAATAAAAATTATGAGAAATGGCCAATATGAAGTGGAAAAAGTTGGCGATCATGAAGGACCTGGAAGAACAACATCGGTAGCAGAATACTTGAAGAAATGGTCTGAACCATTCGGGCCGAATGACTCGTCAGGATAGCCGAATGTGGAAGAGATGACGGACGACCTCAGACATTATCGGACAGATACGACCTTGGGCAGAGCAGATATGTTTCCTTGTTATATTTTATGTTTGAATACTTGTTTGTTAATTTTAGTTTTGTTAAATTTAAAATGAATTGTAAAAACTTTGAAAGATAATGTGCAAATGTACTGAGGTTAGACTGAGAGGAGGACACGAATTCCCCCCAACAGACTGATCGCTAGCGATGAAATGGCTCCCGCCGTTCTTCTTTCACTAATACTTTATCGAATTATCTTCTTTTCTTTGAAAAGCTGAAATTTCTAAAATCTTTATAATATTTTGTTGTATTTGTACCCTTGCATATTATAGAAATGAAACACTTGAAGATGAAATAATAAATGAACTCCAAATGGAACGTGACACATTGAGAGCAGAAGCTAAAGAAAATATAAAAATAATTCAAGAGGAAAATAAAAGAAATTTCAATCGAAATAGGAAGCCAGCTCATAATTACAAAATAGACGATATTGTTCTGGTCAAAAGCTAAAGCCTAAATTTTTGGGACCATACAGAATAATAAAAATTATGAGAAATGGCCAATATGAAGTGGAAAAAGTTGGCGATCATGAAGGACCTGGAAGAACAACATCGGTAGCAGAATACTTGAAGAAATGGTCTGAACCATTCGGGCCGAATGACTCGTCAGGATAGCCGAATGTGGAAGAGATGACGGACGACCTCAGACATTATCGGACAGATACGACCTTGGGCAGAGCAGATATGTTTCCTTGTTATATTTTATGTTTGAATACTTGTTTGTTAATTTTAGTTTTGTTAAATTGAAAATGAATTGTAAAAACTTTGAATAGATTGTCGAATAAAAATCATTCTAAAAAGATAAACCTACATAAGTGTTTCTCAATCTGATTTTAAAACCTTATTAAATAATATATTTTAAATTAGTTTTTAAAATGCTAGTATGTAAGGATAAATTGTATCCATAGACTAAATAAATAAATTTTGGGGGGACCCTTATATGGGCACTAGGTCTAAAGATGGACCGATGTTCACCAAAATCAATAGGCTTCGTCCTTGGGCCAACATAGGTCTGTGTACCAAATTTCATCAAAATATCCTAATATTTGCGACCTGCAGCGTATAAACAATATCATTTTGGGAGGACCCTTATATGTGCACTAGGTCTAAACATGGACCGATGTTCACCAAAATCAATAGGCTTCGTCCTTGGGCCAACATAGGTCTGTGTACCAAATTTCATCAAAATATCCTAATATTTGCGACCTGCAGCGTATAAACAATATCATTTTGGGAGGACCCTTATATGTGCACTAGGTCTAAACATGGACCGATGTTCACCAAAATCAATAGGCTTCGTCCTTGGGCCAACTGAGCTCTGTGTACCAAATTTCATCAAAATATCTTAATATTTGCGATCTGCAGCGTATAAACAATATAATTTTGGGGGGACCATTATATAAGCACTCGGTCTAAACATGGACCGATTTTAACCAAAATCAATAGGCGTCGTCCTTGGGCCGACATAAGTCGGTGTACCAACTTTCATCAAAATATCTTAATATTTGCGACCTGTAGAGTGCGCACAAGAATGCATGGACAGACAGACGGACATCGTTAAATCGAAAATTCTGAGCCGATCGGTATACTATAAGATGGGTCTAGGACCAATATTTTTTGGTGTTACAAACATCAGCACAAACTTATAATACCCTGACCACATAGTGGTGTGGGTATAACAAGCATGAACAAATCGATGCCATTTTGCTGAAAATTTGTTGATCGCAAAGATATATTGTTAATATTCTTTTTCAGCTAACGATAACAAACATAAACTTACATCAACTTTCGAAATGTCAAAGATAGAATTATTTTCCTATTTATTAATGCATTGTAAATCACCAAAAATTAAAATTTCGTGTTTTTGAGTTTTAACAAAAAATCGGCATTTTTCGACCAAAAATCGGCAAATCGGCATTTTGCATATTTTTTAATAAAAAAAACCGGCAATTCTGCCAGCCCTGGTAGTACCCTATATTGTATGTACCCTACGGGGAATGTGGGGTCAATTGCCTCCAGGGACCTATCCCGTGACCGGTCAACCGAAGGCATATTACTAAATTAGTACAAATATGTACAAAAGGGCATGAATTAATTTTCTAAGTATTTTCCGATACGTTACTTTCACTGTTGCTTTTAAAAAACGTGACCGATACCGAAATAAAAAATAAAATTCGCGGCATATTTTTTTAAATATTTTTTTATTTATTTTACTCTTTTATTTATTTTGAACTTTATTTTTTTACGATTTGCTATTTTAGCTCTTATTTTAAATTTTTATAATTTTTTGCTAAAAAATTTAAAGTTTTGTATTTTCCACGTTTTTTAATGTTAAAGCTGTATTAGTTTTAACAATTGGTATTTCATTTAATTTTCTTTTTAACTTAAGGGCAATTTTTTAAATTTTTATTTATATTATCAGAGTTTTTGAGGTAATTTTCTAATTTTTAATTGATTTTTTAATTTAATTATGGCCAACGCAAAAAACGAGTCAACTGCCATTAAAGGACCTATCCCATGATCGGTCAATCGGGGGCATACTGAAGGCACTTCCACTGTATTTGTCTATGTGTTAGTGTTGTTTTCTTTTCTATTTTTTTATTTGCTTGTAGTGTTTGTTTTTTCTTTTTTATTTGAACAGAAACGAAAAATATGTAACTTTACCATCAGCCAGCCATCACGCATAAGCAACATTAGCTCAGACGGTAGAGCGTTTGCCTTACAAGCAGGGGGTTGTGTTATCGAGCCCTACTTCGACGTCAAGTAGATTATTTTTAATTCTTAATTTTGTATTAGTTTATTTGAAAAGCTATTTTAAGACACACCACATTACTGCCACAAGGTGTCTAAAATGTGGCAATTGGTAATTTCCAATGACAACGCCATGTTAAAGTGATATGTCTCTTTCAAAGAAAAATACCGATTAACGACCGGTCTCCGCCCCCTTGGGACCTATCCTGCGTGTCATCTGGGACCGGTCCCTTTCCCCGTAGGGTATATATTTATCGAAAGTATGAAATAAAACCTCAGTTGTTAACACACACCACAGGGTATACACACACACTAAAAGTAAACAGACGTAAGTTAAACTGTGATACTAGTATTAAATTAAAAAAATAATTAACATGTTTGTAAATTTTAATTTGTTGCCAGAAATTAATAAAATTCAACACTCTTGAAAAAGTTGGAATAAAACCAACGAAACGTCGCACATTAAGTTGAAATCGCAAAAAATGGAGATTAATTGAATAATGAAAATGAAGTTTTTTAAAAAATACTTATTACTCGATTAAAGAGTACTAAATTCTACATCACTACCGAAAATTTCAATGTCATATGTTTTTTACTTTTCTTGCTACGTAGCCTTAAAGTTAAGAAATTTTTAAGTTTTTTTCTAATAGTTGTGAAAATTGAAATTTGTCATACTTTAAAGCTAAATATTTTTATTTTTAACAGTCAAAAGTGATACTTTTATTATGGAATCTTCAACGTCAGGTATTTTAACGTAATTAAAAAAAAAAAAAATTTAACAAAAAATATGTAGAAATATTTTTAATTTTTTTTTTAAATATGCTTAAATTTGGGCTATTTTTAAAATATATGTGGAGTTTTAAATGGGAATAGGGTAAAATTGGGTAAAAGTGTATATTGTGTATTAAACTGTAGTATGTAAGCTTTCATATTTATAAATAAAATGTTGTGCGTTTTTGCGCCAATTAAATATATTTAATAAATTAAAAAAATAGCCACTCATAAAAAAGCGGTTCTTGTTGTCTTTAATTTGTTTTGTTCTCGTTTTCGTTGTTATGATTGTTATTGTTGTTATTGTTATACTACAATTTTTTTGTTTGTTGGTAGCAGTGTTGCCATAAGATAAATATGAAATAGTGCTAGGGCATTTAAAAAAAGTTGCTAAACAGCTCTTAAAAATTAATTAAAGGCCCTGCAGAAAAAAAATAGTAAAATTACTAAATACGCAAAAAATAAAATTATTAAATTTAGAAACAATAAAAAAAGTTTTAAAAAGAGCTAAACAAAAAAATAGCAAATTTTAAAAATGTTGGTTGCTAGATTGTGCTAGATCTAGCACCCAAGGTGTAAAAATGGCAAGCCTGGTTACTAGTTATTCGTTATTTTTGTGTTTGTGAAAACGTCAAATGTACTGAAAGTGCTGTAAATTTTGTTATTGGGTAATTGGTACAAACAAATACTTTAAGCTTCTGATTTATAATATGCTACTGTCTAAACTTTTTAGGAACAAGCTCCAAAACAGTATTTTTCTCTCGTCAGAGTCTTTACGATATTTTTCGGAATGCAGACTCTTTGCTATTTAAAGAAAAAATTAATATTTTGAAAGAAGAAATAATAAAAGTACAAACCCTGTTGATATGAAAGATTTTCAAACTAAATTTAATAGTTTCGTTTTTGATTTTAAGAGTCGATGGTCTAAATCAAATAGACATGATGGCCGTTTTTGTAGAGATAATAAAAACTGGTTAGATTCTTCCATCTCATTTGTAGTGCACACAAATAAAAGAGGCCGCAAAGAAATGGAGTTTGATGAATGTTCATCAAAAACAAAAACAAAGAAATGCAAGGATTTAAGAGATAAGTCATCGCTGTCTGTGTTAAGCTATGCCACTCAAATGAGTTTACGAGCTTCTGGCCATATAGAAGCATCAAAAATATTGAAAGATGTTAGTTCTTCCCCATCTAGAGCTGCAAAATATAAGGCAAGTTTGACATCACAAGAACGTGCAAAACAACTAAGTGCAGAATCTGCGCTTATAGTGCTGGCAGAAGCAAAGCTTACTCGTAGCCAGTATAATGTGATTAGAAAAGCTGCTCCGGAGAAGTTTCCTTCTTACACAATCGTCCAACAAGCGAAAAAAGATTGTTACCCAATGGAAGACGCAATACGAGTAACCGAAACAACAGCTCAAATAAGTCTGCAAGCTCTTCTTAATCACACTGTTGAGCGTTTAGTTTTACTGCAAAAAGATGTTATTGCCACCTTATGTGATTACGAATTGTCAAAAATTATCTTATACACAAAGTGGGGATTTGATGGAAGCTCCGGACACAGCTCATACAAACAAGCTTTCCATGGTCATGGTGCAAGTGACGCAGCGGTTTTCATAACGTGCATTGTTCCACTTAGAATGGTGTGTCAAAAAAAAGTTATCTGGCAAAATCCTCGCCCATCATCAACAAGATTTTGTAGGCCATTAAAAATTGAATTTGTTAAAGAATGTTTGAGTGTCTCCACACAAGAAAAAAAGGGTGGATGAAGAGATAAATGAGCTTGAAAATTCTCTAGTATTCACAGAAGACAGATCTGTAAGCGTAGCTCATAAGCTTATGTTAGTAATGGTAGGTGGAAAAGTTTGCAATGCACTCACAGACACAAAATCAACCCAGAGGTGTTATTTATGTGGGTCATCCAGTAAAGATTTTAATAATGTGGAAAGAATGATCGCCAAGGAGGTAAAAACAGATACTTTGGATTTTGGTCTATCTATATTACATGGTTGGATTCGTTTTTATGAATGTCTTTTACACGTGTCGTATAAATTACCAATAAAAAAATGGCAAGCTAGAACTGATTCCGATAAAACAATAGTTGCTGAAAACAAGAGACGAATTCAAACAGAATTTAGAAATAAAACTGGTCTTATTATAGACCAACCAAAACCCGGCTTCGGCAATTCGAATGATGGCAACACGGCTAGAAGATTTTTTGAAAACGCTAGTATATCAGCAGCTATAACGAAAATTGATTTTGAACTAATTGAAAAGATGCACACAATTTTAATTGTTGTATCTTCTGGTCATGAAATCGATGTTGAAAAATTCAGGTAATTTTCATATAATACAGCTCGACTTTTTGTAGAGAAATATCCGTGGTTTAACATGCCTCCTACTCTGCATAAGTTTTTAATACATGGTCCAGAAATCATTTCGCACGCTTTATTACCGATTGGCCAACTGTCAGAAGAAGCACAAGAAGCTCGAAATAAGGATTTTAAAAACTACAGAGAAAACTTTACGCGTAAATGTTGTAACGATTCTTTAACTTGGGTTGATTTATAAAAGGGAACGGCTACCTACTGGTTCGGCTGTGCTCGTCGATGGGGGGGTTTATTATGTTCCCAAAAGAATTCATATTTACTGAATCGTTTACTGTAGATTTTAAATTTAGGTAGCAAGTCAAAATTAAGGGCGATACATAAAAAAAATAATAAATAAACAAATAACAAAAAAAAAATATCGAAAATGAACCGAAAAATGTTGATGATAGAAATGTAGCTCATGATGCAATTTGCTACATTATTCCTATGCCCACCCTCCATGCTGACTGTAGGGTAAATTTCAGTCAGCCCAAATAAAAAATATAAACCTACATACTCACATACCTAGGACTTCACCTTTCGTAATAAAATAAGAAAGTTTAAATTTCCATCTTAGGAATAATAGCAAGAAAATTTATTTATAATAATAATAATAAGAATTATGGACATATTTTAATAAGTAAATAGTATTCAAATAACAAATAGACAAAAAAAAAAAAAAAACTATAGATGGTCACCTTCTTTAAAGATTTTTCAATTTAAAAAAAATATTAAAAAAAAAATTTTAATAGTTCAATAAAATGTAAAACAAATTTTGTAAACTAGTGTAAAAAAATTTTTTTAATTGTAAAACATGAATGGTCAACTTAAGAACCAAATTTTTATAATGGTTGAACAAAAATATAAAAAAAATATGTTTGTGACCTAGTGTAAAATTTATTTATTTAAAAGAAGTTTAAGGTTTGACCCAAGAATATGAAATTAATCGTTAATGATATATTAAACATGAATAAATAGTATAAAACCCAATTATTGGAATTAAATTAATTGTAAAATTTACGGGAATAAAATTAAATAAAGAAAATATTTAATATTTTGTTTTTCTTTAATATGAATTTTAAAAGAAAAAGAAAATTATTTCATTAATTAAAAGTTAAAATTTTAAAATATATAAACGAATAGATTGCATTTAAATCAATCCCTAAAAAAAATATTAATCCCGCAAAAGCTTGAAATTATTGAATTATGGCAACCCTAATTGCAAATACAAATTCAATGTTCATCACGTTAAGATACGAGAATCACTCAATCTAATAGTTATTCATGTTAATTATCATATTATTTCAAATAAAAAAAATTTGAGTGGAAATAAAAAAATGTGTATCAATATATATATATACAAAATTTGAATAAACTTACGGTTTCTTATCCCTCGTTGTCATCAAGCGCTTGTGGACGAAGAATAATTTTATCCGGCTGTAAGTTTTATTCAAGATAGTTAATAGGTATGTTAATGTATGTTAGTTCGTATGTAATTTACTCATTCAGAGCCAAAAATGCATCTGATTGAGTGAGTGAGAGGATTTATTGTTGCATGGGGATGATAGATTAGTGTGTATGGTTGTTTATATGTTTAATGTATGTATGAAAGATAATTAAGTGTTAATGAAGTTTGTGTTGTGTGATTATTTTAAAATCAAAATTAAGGTGACCATAAAAAAAATTCAATAAAACAAAACTTCCGAATATTAACGTTAATATGAAATGGATTAAAATTTTACAATATGAATCTGATTTAAAATAAAATAAATAAATGAATATTTACGTTAAGATGAACTTAATTCAAATAAGCAAAATTTATAAAAATTACGATAAGCAAACAAATTAATAAAACACTGCACGCGTATTAGTAAATTATCAAATTTTATACACTATTTGTATTTGTACACAACACAAGTCTTTTAATATATTTGGCTGTTTTTATTATATTCTTTTTCTTTTCCTTATTAACAACTAAAAATTTTCTTTAGCCAACACCACGATAATAAATTTAGTTATTCCTCAGCCTGGTTAGATAATTACAAAAAAAAATTTCGAAACGGTCCAAAGAAAGTTTGATTTTATGTCACAGTGTATGAAGACTTACTCTCTGGTTATAATGTTGATAATCTTGATTTTGGTTAAAATGTTGATTGTCTTGTCGCTGAATGACACAATTAATAAAAATGGATTTAAAAAAATTGCAGGTACTCCCTTAATGGACAATTTGCCAAATCGAATTTTTGAATATATAAATCTGATCATACCATACCATCCAAATTTAAGGTAGGAAGAAAACCTCTTTATATCAATATTGATACCACTATTCCTAACGATTTCCTGCAACCAAATTTTGCAACACATTAACAACCCACATTAAATAGGTCAAAGCAAACAAAAATTAATCTTACCCAAGAAATTGCCAATATACAGATTAATCCAAATATTCCATTGATTTCCTCTGGCGTTTGAAAAATAACAATTTTCGATTTTCCCGTTGTTTAGCAACAATTCAATTTTCAACAAATTTTTCATGAAAATTTCCGACACTCCAGAAAAACAAAACAAATATTCAAATTGTAGAAAAATGAAATGCTGCCCTGATTGAATTCAAAATAATTTTAGAACAAAATTCAAATGTTGATAAGTACTAATTTGTTACCCTCACAAAAAATTGTTAGTACGGTCAATAGCAAACACATATGATCTCAAACCAAATAAAAATTATTACACAGCAAATCTTCGCCATCACAAAGCAGATAAAGAGAAAAGCGTGCTGCAGAACTTTATCTGAAAAAGGCGCATTATGTTCAGGAACTCTTAATCAATATCATCATCAGGTCCAAATGTCCTTGATATGATATATTCCCTTATGGCTGCCGTCAACATCTTCCAATTCATAATTGACATTACCTATTTTCCTTATTACTACAGCCTTTATTCCAATAGGTGCAAGTTTGGCGTTAAACTTATTTATCAATGAACTTTGGACAAAATTTCGGTGAATCACTTTCTGACCAATATTAAACTCTCTTGTTCTAGCTCTCAAGTTGTAAGAATTAACATTTCTTTCGTAAGCCTCTTTTATTTTCTTCCTAATCGAATCTCTAAGAAGCGAGAAATGGTCTTGACGTTCTAATTGAGTATCTGTTTCGGATAAAAGTTTCAAATTTCTCAATATTTTGTAATCATATCAATGTGCTACCATAGATTGACCAAAAACTAATTCATAAGGCGTACGGCCTGTTGTTTGGTGTATACTAGACCTAATTGCACTATTAACACTTCCTATGTACTCATCCCATAGACGTTGGTCATTACGAATATATGAACGGAGTGCCTCATTAATCGACCGGTTTACTCTTTCACTCGCATTCGATTGCGGGCTATGTACAGCGGTAAATTGATGCTTAATTCCAAATTTATCCATTAAAGCTTTCAGATCCTTTGACTTAAATTGACTTGTGTTATCAGTGACAATCACCTCTGGAACGCCATAACAATTAAATATTTCGTTTTTCAAATACTCTACGATAGGTTTTGTAACAAATTTTCTTAGTGGTTTCAAAAACGTGAATTTCGTAAAGTGATCCAGAATAATCAAAATACCAATATTCCCATTTCTTGTGCGGGGTAAAGGACCTATTAAATCTAGATATAACCTTTGGAATGGTCTCTCCGACTCAACAAATTGTCCCATTGGTGGTTTCAAAGAAGATGTTGGAGTTTTGGATGTCCGACATAATTCACATTTTTGCACGTATTCTTTTATATCCGAAACCAGCCTTGGCCAAAAGAAAAATTGACGTATTCGGTGAACGGTTTTGGCGATTCCGCCATGAGCAGCATTTGGTATATCATGAGCAGCAAATATCACATCTTTGCGTAATTCCTCAGGTACGAGTAGCTTCCAGGAATCGGACTCATCAACTTCGCCTGTTGAGAAGTTAACTCTTTTATAAATATATTTATCCAGAACTTTGTAATCGGGTAACTCTGCTACAGTAAAATCATCTCTCAGTTTAGCATATTCTTGGCTATCAAAAGCTGTTGAGTTAAGGTCAATGGAAGGTAAAGTTGGTAAATTTATTTCGTCTATAATTGCGTCGCCTTCAAAGGCTCTGGATAAAGCATCCGGCACTACATTTTCTTTACCTTTGCGGTGTTCAATTGAAAAGTCAAATCCCTGCAATTTCAACGCCCATCTGGCTAATCTTCCCGAGAGATCCTTTTGTCGCATTAGCCATTTAAGGCTTGCATGATCAGTTATTACCTTAAACTCTTGACCCTCTATGTATGCTCTAAATTTTCTAATTGCCAAAATCACTGCAAGACATTCTAATTCCGTAATAGAATAATTTCTTTGCGCCTTATTAAGCTTCTGTGACATGTAAGCTATTGGCCGTTCATTACCCTCTTCATCAAGTTGAGCTAAAACTGCCCCAACTCCATAGGTGCTTGCGTCACATTGTAGAATAAATGGCTTTTCAAAATTTGCGTGGACTAATATGGGAGCTGAAGTTAATTTTTGTTTCAAAATGACGAAAGCTTGTTGAGCTTCTTCTGACCAAGAAAATCTTCTATGTTTTGAAAGGAGTTCTGTCATAGGAAATGTAATGGTAGCATAGTCATCGATGAATCGACGATACCAACCGGCCATACCGAGAAATTGGCGCAGTTGTTTTACTGTTTTAGGAACCGGAAATTCCGAAATCGCCCTAACCTTATCTGGGTCGATTTTCATAGCTCCCTGACCTACAATGTATCCCAAATATTGTACCTGTTTAATAGCAAAGCAACTTTTCTTAATGTTTATCGTCAAATTAGCTTTCCTAAGTTGAGTGGCCACTTCGTGTAAATGTCGAATGTATTCGTTAAAGTCTTTCGAAACTATTAATAAGTCGTCAAGATAAACAAGTACGTTCGTCTTCAATTCATACGGAATAACTTGGTCCATCAGTCTGCACATCGTTTGCGGTGCATTGCACAATCCAAACGGCATTCTTGTAAATTGATACAATGGCCGATTAGGGATTGTGAAAGCTGTCTTAGGTCTTGAGGATTCGTCCAATTTTATTTGCCAAAATGCATCTTTTAAATCCACTTTGGAAATAAAGTAAACTGGAGGAAGCCTTGAAATTAGTCCGTCCAAATTAGGTATCGGATAAGCGTCTTTTGTCGTCACGGAATTTAATTTTCTACTGTCCAAGCAAAAACGAACTTTTCCTGGTTTCACAATCAAAACACCAGGAGATGACCACGGTGAAGTTGGACACTCTTCGATAACTCCTAATTCTAACATTCGATCAATTTCCCCGCATAAAAGTTTCTCCCTAGCTGGCGAAATGGGATAAAATCGTTGTTTTATTGGAACTGCCTTATCCGTATCAATTCTATGTTCCAATAAGGTTGTACAACCCAGACCATCACGATCGGAAGTGGGAAAACTATCAATAACTCCCTGTAGCTGTCGTTTCTGAAGGGCATTCAATGGAATTTTATCAGAATCTTCCTTCTCTAGGATAATTTCGCTTATTGTATTAGTACACACAATTTTTATTCCAAATTTCTCCCAAAAATCTATACCACATATAACCTCCTGTTTTATATTTGGAATTGCTAAATACTCAACAGATTTTGTTTGTCCGTTATATTCTACATCTAATTTCACAGTACCTAAAACACGTTGTTGTTCTCCATAAGCTGTTTTTACATAACCGACTCCCTGTTTAAAATTTTCCGAATTTATTATTTCCTCGCAAAGCTTGCCACCAATCACGCTAACATTAGCGCCACTGTCCAATAATGAAAAATATTTCGTATGTCTTATATTCAACAAAATATATGGCCTATTGTCATTCTCTATATTCACTAATGACGAAATTGTATATTTACTAAATTGTTTTCTCCTCATATAATATTCGCGTAATCGCTTAGATGACCTAGTAAGCTTTTTGTGATTGTCAATTTCATTAAAAATCCGGTTTCTAATTCGGTTATATTCCTCTAGACGAACATGGTATGGTCTCTGTAATGGATGAATTTTTATTACGTTAGGTTGTTTGGTTACATCAGGTTGGCTGGTCACATCAGGTTGGTTAATTACATTAGATACGTCTAATTTTCTATCTTCGGATGTCCGTGCTTTTTCGTCCGGACATCCCTCAACAAGTTTCCCTGCTCACTTGTACATTTGACACATTGTGGTCTATACGTATTTTTGATCCCACATCCATAACAAAATACGGTTCGAGGCTTAACACAATCCATAAAACTGTGTCCTATTTCATCGCAGTTCCAGCATTTGCCAGAACGAACTACGACACATATTTCCGTGTCATCTATATCTAAATTATCCTCAATATCCCTCCGAGTATTATCGGTTATTTCCGCCACCTGACCCCTTTGAAACGATCGTTTATTATGACTACAGTGTGACATATCTTTAACAAATTTTTCATGTCTTCGAACTGCACGTCTTAACTCCGAAACACGAACTATGTCCAAATGTAATAGTTCGTGTCTAACCTCCGGTTTCAAATTTCGCTGGATAGTTTCGCACAGTTCATAGTCCGACATTGGTGTTCTTAGTCTATCACATAAATTTATGATTTCATCGTAAAACTCATCAAATGATTCGCTAGGTTTTTGTTTCCTACGACGAATGTCATCCTTAATATCAAAGTCTGTATAAAATTCTTTAAACTGATGTTTCAAAGCTAGACATAAATCATCCCAGTTCATAGCGGATGAACTTTTATGGAACCGCCAATACCATTTTAAGGCTTTGCCTTCAAAAAGAATATGAGCGTGTTCACATAAAAGAGAAAAATTACCCCGAAGATTGGATTCCGTTAATGAATCAACTCTATATATAAACTCATCCACGGATATGTCTGTCACTTCACCGGAAAATCGAATTCGCCAATTTCGAATTAAATTTAGTATCTTTTCCGAACTACTTTCCAGACCGACTACTGAATATCGACGGTCCCTTTCTATATTTCGCTCAGGCTGTGAATCACTACTACGATTATCCCGGTTATTTCGTATATTCGGCGTAGTATCGTGTGTTTGTAAGTTTTGTATATTACCGTTACTAGCTTGTCCTCTACGTAACGTTTGGTTATCTGGTACTGAATTTGCCAAAGCTAATTCACGAAAATTATCATTTATCAAGGCACTTATTTCTTCCCTAAATTCTCTCATAGAATCCTGGATTAAGTTTCGTACTCTATTATCATTATCGTTCCTCTGTTGACTAGCTTCTGTCCGAGTCTGTTGTCGTGTCCTTGGTCTATCCGCTCTAATCCTCGGAGTCAATACATTGTCTTCGGCACCTTGCTCTTCAACAAAAGTTGCAAAAGTTGCATTACTGTCCTCTTGATTAACAAGGGATGGTAAATTTTCACTACTCCTAACCAACGGCATTTTATACAGAATAAAAGAAAATATTTTTAACCGTTACACAAAATGATGTTCTCAAATTCAATATGAGTAATTCTTTAGAGAAAGTATTAAATCGCAATTAAATTATACCCGTAAAACGTAATCAAAAAAAATTTTTCAACACTCAATAAAAATTACAATATAAATATCACTACTCAGTGAAGTCCTTTGGTATATGAAATGGAAGAAAAAAAAATTTAAGAAAAGAAATACAAAAATGAAGATATGAAAAACAAAAAAAAATCTATCTATCATCAACAAGAATTTATAAAAAAAATACAAAACTTCCCATTCCCTCAGGAAATCTTTCGACGCTAATCAAAAAGAAATAAATCCTAACACAAAAATGAGAAAAGAAAATTTAATGAAAAAGGTTGATAATCTATTGTGGAAAGAATCCGATTAAATGAAGATCAGAAACTTTGCATCCAAATCAAAAGCTCAAATCAAACCATAAAAAAAAATTTTAAGATGAAAATCAAATAAAAAAAAATACAAGAGAACAGAAAAAAATTGGATAAGGGTCTCACGAGTATTGTACCGATATACACCAGTAAACAAACAACATCTCGAGTTCGAACCCAAACCCTGTTAATACTTTTGTATTAAAATAATATCAAGTAAGGATATAAAGCCAGGTAAACCATAACTACATATTTTCCAAACCAATAATTATAAAAACTTAGAAGCCAGAAGGTAAATAATAAAAAAATTAATATGTATCACCACATATACGGATTCAAAGGCCGTCAGCTTCAAGATGTAAGTGCACCATAAAAATTTAAAATAAAAACGCAACTGAGGCCCCACGTTGGGCGCCAAAAATCTCTGTAACGATTCTTTAACTTGGGTTGATTTATAAAAGGGAACGGCTACCTACTGGTTCGGCTGTGCTCGTCGATGGGGGGGTTTATTATGTTCCCAAAAGAATTCATATTTACTGAATCGTTTACTGTAGATTTTAAATTTAGGTAGCAAGTCAAAATTAAGGGCGATACATAAAAAAATAATAAATAAACAAATAACAAAAAAAAATATCGAAAATGAACCGAAAAATGTTGATGATAGAAATGTAGCTTATGATGCAATTTGCTACATTATTCCTATGCCCACCCTCCATGCTGACTGTAGGGTAAATTTCAGTCAGCCCAAATAAAAATATAAACCTACATACTCACATACCTAGGACTTCACCTTTCGTAATAAAATAAGAAAGTTTAAATTTCCATCTTAGGAATAATAGCAAGAAAATTTATTTATAATAATAATAAGAATTATGGACATATTTTAATAAGTAAATAGTATTCAAATAACAAATAGACAAAAAAAAAAAACTATAGATGGTCACCTTCTTTAAAGATTTTTCAATTTAAAAAAAATATTAAAAAAAAAATTTTAATAGTTCAATAAAATGTAAAAAAAATTTTGTAAACTAGTGTAAAAAAATTTTTTTAAATGTAAAACATGAATGGTCAACTTAAGAACCAAATTTTTATAATGGTTGAACAAAAATATAAAAAAAATATGTTTGTGACCTAGTGTAAAATTTATTTATTTAAAAGAAGTTTAAGGTTTGACCCAAGAATATGAAATAAATCGTTAATGATATATTAAACATGAATAAATAGTATAAAACCCAATTATTGGAATTAAATTAATTGTAAAATTTAAGGGAATAAAATTAAATAAAGAAAATATTTAATATTTTGTTTTTCTTTAATATGAATTTTAAAAGAAAAAGAAAATTATTTCATTAATTAAAAGTTAAAATTTTAAAATATATAAACGAATAGATTGCATTTAAATCAATCCCTAAAAAAAATATTAATCCCGCAAAAGCTTGAAATTATTGAATTATGGCAACCCTAATTGCAAATACAAATTCAATGTTCATCACGTTAAGATACGTGAATCACTCAATCTAATAGTTATTCATGTTAATTATCATATTATTTCAAATAAAAAAAAATTTGAGTGGAAATAAAAAAATGTGTATCAATATATATATATACAAAATTTGAATAAACTTACGGTTTCTTATCCCTCGTTGTCATCAAGCGCTTGTGGACGAAGAATAATTTTATCCGGCTGTAAGTTTTATTCAAGATAGTTAATAGGTATGTTAATGTATGTTAGTTCGTATGTAATTTACTCATTCAGAGCCAAAAATGCATCTGATTGAGTGAGTGAGAGGATTTATTGTTGCATGGGGATGATAGATTAGTGTGTATGGTTGTTTATATGATATGAAAGATAATTAAGTGTTAATGAAGTTTGTGTTGTGTGATTATTTTAAAATCAAAATTAAGGTGACCATAAAAAAAATTCAATAAAACAAAACTTCCGAATATTAACGTTAATATGAAATGGATTAAAATTTTACAATATGAATCTGATTTAAAATAAAAAAATGAATATTTACGTTAAGATGAACTTAATTCAAATAAGCAAAATTTATAAAAATTACGATAAGCAAACAAATTAATAAAACACTGCACGCGTATTAGTAAATTATCAAATTTTATATACTATTTGTATTTGTACACAACACAAGTCTTTTAATATATTTGGCTGTTTTTATTATATTCTTTTTCTTTTCCTTATTAACTAAAAATTTTCTTTAGCCAACACCACGATAATAAATTTAGTTATTCCTCAGCCTGGTTAGATAATTACAAAAAAAAATTTCGAAACGGTCCAAAGAAAGTTTGATTTTATGTCACAGTGTATCAAGACTTACTCTCTGCTTATAATGTTGATAATCTTGATTTTGGTTAAAATTTTGATTGTCTTGTCGCTGAATGACACAATTAATAAAAATGGATTTAAAAAAATTGCAGGTACTCCCTTAATGGACAATTTGCCAAATCGAATTTTTGAATATATAAATCTGATCATACCATACCATCCAAATTTAAGGTAGGAAGAAAACCTCTTTATATCAATATTGATACCACTATTCCTAACGATTTCCTGCAACCAAATTTTGCAACACATTAACAACCCAC
Organism: Leucophora obtusa; assembly: GCA_949987735.1. NCBI lineage: Eukaryota > Metazoa > Arthropoda > Insecta > Diptera > Anthomyiidae > Leucophora > Leucophora obtusa. The sequence continues at coordinate 277,825,229 of OX465295.1, forward strand.
ATTAAATAGGTCAAAGCAAACAAAAATTAATCTTACCCAAGAAATTGCCAATATACAGATTAATCCAAATATTCCATTGATTTCCTCTGGCGTTTGAAAAATAACAATTTTCGATTTTCCCGTTGTTTAGCAACAATTCAATTTTCAACAAATTTTTCATGAAAATTTCCGACACTCCAGAAAAACAAAACAAATATTCAAATTGTAGAAAAATGAAATGCTGCCCTGATTGAATTCAAAATAATTTTAGAACAAAATTCAAATGTTGATAAGTACTAATTTGTTACCCTCACAAAAAATTGTTAGTACGGTCAATAGCAAACACATATGATCTCAAACCAAATAAAAATTATTACACAGCAAATCTTCGCCATCACAATGTAGCCGGGAGGAATCGAATCGGGATATACTAAATAGGTTTCTATTAACCTCAGATCCAATTATTTCTGGAAAAATCAAGTTAAATAAAAATAAAATAAAACACCTCCCAAAATCAGCAGTGGAGCTCTTAATTTCGCCGTCAATTTTGCCGACAGAAACAGAAATCGCTTATTATATAGATGACGATGATGAGGCTGACGGTGTCGATGGATGGGAATCTGAAGAGTTTGGACATATATTCTAAAAAAGCAGGTTAGAAACACTTTACAAAATAAAATGTATATATTTTTGCTACTTTTTCGATAAAAGGCTACAAATATAATTTTCATTTCTCGAATAATATAGGAAAACAGTATAAAAACCAAGAATAACATCAACAAAATGATTTAGTGACTAGACAAGTGTGGGTCAAAATGGGTTAAAGTTCCAAAATTGTCATTTTCACTTGGTGGTGTAAGGTACAACACTTATAGCAAATTTCATCAAAATCGGATGTCGTAAGGCTCTCCAGTTGCTTGATTTGAGAAATATTAATGCAAATTCTTTAATATAATATTAGTTAAATTAAATAAATAAAAAAAGTTTTCTTCAAAAGTATACAATATTTTTGTTTTTTTTTATAACTTATGTATAACTAATCCAAAAAAAATACTACCTAATCAATTAGACCCTTCGTTGAATTAATCTCCATTTTGGGGAAATCGAACCCACTGTGCGTCGGGTGGAATGATGAAATAATTTCGATTTTTACATCTAAATTTGAAATAGCTGACCATAATTAGCCCGTTAAAAAGGAAAAAAATCTCGAAAATTTTGTCATTAAATCCGTAAAATAGATTTATAGAATCCAACTATTGGAAATTTCCTTAAGAAAAATGAAAACATCTTCCACATTCTTTTATTTGTACGGAAATTTTTAAACGCAAATTTCTTATATTGGATTCTATATATCTTTATGGATTTGATAAGAAAAGAAAATTTCCAATCCGATTAAAATTGTTTCATTAAATTAACTTGCACAGAAATCTTTACAGTTGAACCTCGATTATCTGGGCCTCCATTAACCGGGTACATCTGTTAACCGGCATGCTGGTATTTGATTTTATACCTCTTTTAACTTTTTAATAATATTATCCGTGCTTTCAAAAGTTAAAGATATCTCAACAGGTATTTTTGTGGAAATGGCCAATTCAAATAGCAAACCCAACAAACAATTCGTTCCGATTACGCACCGTTTTTTCGGTCCGTCATAAACGGAATCCAACTCCGCATACGTACCGTTTTCTGGATCCGTATACGGACCAGAAAACGGAACATAAGGAACATCGAAACTGATTCGAATTCGTTGAAAATCCGTCAATGACGGACCGTTATGTCGTGTTAAAAACGGACAAGTCCGTTTAAAGTCCGTCAATGACGGACCGTTATGTCATGTAAAAAACGGCCTAGTCCGCTGAAAGTCCGTCAATGCCGGACCGTTGTCGGACCGTTACGTCGTGTGAAAAACTGAGTATTTCCTTGTCCGTATCCTACCGATTTTTTCCACAAAAATATACCATATGTTTATTATTTAAAATACACAATACTTTTTTCCTTTTTTATAAATTCATTAATAATTATTATTTACAATTACTATTAATAAATTTCTAATAAATACAAATTACAATATTTAGCACATCCGGCTCGGTTTACCTATCTATCCAGCGCTTAGGGACCCAGAGTAAAATCCAACATCTATATGGAAAAGAGACAATAAATTAGTTATGGTTTAATTGACTGTGTACACGATGCAAATTCTCGTTATACACAAAACAACAAGTTTCATAAATGTTATACACAAAACAATAAGTTTCATAAATCTTACCTTGTTACTTGATGTTGTTTGATTAATGGTGTAATGGAAAGAATTCCCTCTATTGCATATTCTCCATATATTCCCGTTATAATAATATTTTCACCGACTTTTCAAAAATATAATTTTTTATTTTGTAAACAAACTGCAACCGATGAAATCCGTATTTAAAGGTACGAAAACACAATACGTTTTAACCAAAACGGAGTTAAAACGTATTGTGTTCGAAAATCCATTTATACGGTCCGTTAATGTTCCGTATCCGTACAAGCATTGACGGATACGTACATTACGGACAGTTAACGTGCCGTAAAAGCCGGATTCATGAATCCGTACGTGCCGGAGAGTCCGTAAAAATGTTTCTTGGGAAGGTTTAGTTAAAAAATATATGACTCTTAACCGTGGTTTCCGATTATTTATTATTTTTTTAACGAAGAAAACAGTTTTTAGTACACTGAACGAAATTGAATTAATTCGGTAGTGAATTAACCCCCTGTTTTTATAAAGCGAAAGGAAATATTCTCCCAAAGGAATGTGTCTATTTATTTTATTTTTGTTACAAAAACAAAATACACGCATTCCTCCGGTGGAATTATTCCGCTCGCTTTATAAAAACAGGTGGTAAGTCAATTTTTAGTACACTGAACGAAATTTTATAAATTCAGTAGGGAATTGATTCAATTTGTATCCGTTCGATGCATTAAATTGAACGCGTTCACAAGTGGATTTTTTCATTTGATTTAATAAAAAAAACTATAGTCCAATTAAATTAATTCGTTAAATAATCGAACGGTGCCAAAGTTTTAATTTATTTCATGTATAGTATTTCCCAGCAAAAAAAATGAAGTAAAGCACCGTAAGTTGTTTTTCACGTGGAAAAATTTCACTCGAACATTAAATGCCTCAAATTGCAATTTAATTTAAACAAATGAACAATTTTTAAATTTTATAACAAATACACAATCAAAATAAACACAAAATGTCACTTTTTCCCAAGAAAAATAATAGTCTTGTACATTAAATTTGCGTGAAAACAAACTCTACACAATTCTCACGTGAAACTGATTGTCGTGAAATCATTTTTTTATATGGAGTATAACACTTTTTTCACGTGAAACTCAAACAACTTACGGTGCTTAATGCGTTACAAACTACTTCTTTAAATATTTCACAAGTATCCGTTAGTATAGATTTACTGCTTTTTTAGAAGTTATTCTGAACAACTTCAAAAAATCACTTCTTTCATTGCTTCCAAAGTATCCGTTAGTATATTTTTACAGCTTTTTTAGAATTACTTCTGAATAACTTCCAAAAAACCCCTTAAGTATTGCTTCTAAAGAGCAATTGCTCTAAAAGTGATCCTAAAAAGTGATTTTGGTATCATTTGGTATTTCCAAACAGAGGGTCCCGGGTTCGATTCCCGGCGGGAACAATATTTTTATACCCTACACCACTATGTGGTCAGGGTATTATAAGTTTGTGCTGATGTTTGTAACACCAAAAAATATTGGTCCTAGACCCACTTTATAGTATACCGATCGGCTCAGAATTTTCGATTTAACGTTGTCCGTCTGTCTGTCCATGCATTCTTGTGCGCACTCTACAGGTCGCAAATATTAAGATATTTTGATGAAAGTTGGTACACCGACTTATGTCGGCCCAAGGACGACGCCTATTGATTTTGGTTAAAATCGGTCCATGTTTAGACCGAGTGCTTATATAATGGTCCCCCCAAAATTATATTGTTTATACGCTGCAGATCGCAAATATTAAGATATTTTGATGAAATTTGGTACACAGAGCTCAGTTGGCCCAAGGACGAAGCCTATTGATTTTGGTGAACATCGGTCCATGTTTAGACCTAGTGCCCATATAAGGGTCCTTCCAAAATTATGCTGTCTATACGCTGCAGGTCGCAAATATTAAGATATTTTGATGAAATTTGGTACACAGACCTATATTGGCCAATAACGCAGCCTATTGATTTTGGTGAACATCGGTCCATGTTAAGACCTAGTGCCCATATAAGGGTCCTACCAAAATTATACTGTTTATACGCTGCAGGTCGTAAATATTAAGATATTTTGATGAAACTTGGTACACCGACCTATGTCAGCCCAAGGATGAAGCCTATTGATTTTGGTTAACACCGGTCCATGTTTAGATCTAGTGCTCATATAAGGCTCCCCCCAAAATTATATTGTTTATACGCTGCAGGTCGCAAATATTAAGATATTTTGATGAAATTTGGTACACAGACCTATGTTAGCCAAAGAACGAAGCCTAGTGAACATCGGTCCATGTTTAGACCTAGTGCCCATATAAGGGTCCCCCCAAAATTGGCTTGGTTACAAACTGCAGGTCGCAAATATTAAGATATTTTAATGAAATTTGGTGCGCTGACTCACATTATAGAAAATTTTGCCACAAGCCCCATTTTAACCCATTCGAATTTCGGATCCAATCATTAGTTGGCTTTTAACCAGACTGGTGTAGGGTATTGTATAGCGGCATGCCCGACTTTAACCTTTTTACTCGTTTTTTTATTTTTTTTTATTCTATTATTTTTTTTAAATATTTTAATTAATTTGTTTAAATTCAACATTTTTAATTTTTAAAAATATGTATATATAAAAAAATGGTGAGAAATTGCTTTTTATGCACCTGTAAAAATGGTACTGAAAACAATATTGAGTTGGAGTGCACCTTTTACACTTGTTTAATAAGTACTTTTATTGAAGAGAATAAGGAACAATGTCTCCAAGTAACAAAGTGGTGTTTTTATGCCAGTCAACTTTCATATCAAAGAATATCTCAGCGGTAGAGCGCTAGACTAGCAATCGTGAGGTCGCAAGTTCGTTGCCCGGTGGCGGCAATAAAAAACATTTGTAAAATTAAAAAAATATAATTTTTTTAATTTTACAAATGAGCTTCCTTTGCACTCGTTCAAAAAGTACTGAAAAAATGTTGAAGTGATCTACAATTGATCATCAATTGTAGTGCTTTTTCTACTGCTTCGGCATCTCTTTTTTTGCAGGGTTATGAATAAATTAATTTAATTTCCTATTCAGAACTCACAAATTAAATTAAGGAATTGATTATACGAATCTCTAATGAGGGCCTAATCCTTTTGCGATGTACAATGCGGAAACCCGTAAGATTATGATATCAACAAAAACCGCTTAGTTGTGCTACCGCTAGTTTGATGCAAAAATATTTTAAAAATCTAAGAAAATTTTACTTTTCAGATAATTATATTTAAACAAATTTTACAAATTTTCAACAAAATATATTTGCAGTTTGCTGTCGGCTTTAGCCGAAATTTGTCTAAGCAGATTAGTGTCGGCGACTGATTCGGCTTGACAAAGGTGTCGGCTGGCGTCGGCTGGCTTGTATCTCTGCTCCACAACCCTAAAAATATGCCACTATGAAAATAAATATGGTCTGATCAAAAAAATCAACAAAAATGTTTTATTTAGAAGTTGCACATCGCAATTGAAGTTTCGAGGTTGTACTTGTTCTATTGTTTTTAATTAATTAAAAATAATGGAAAAAATGAGAAAAATTAAATATAACTATTATGATCGCGACATATCAAACCCAATATATTTATAGAGGTGTACATTAGGCCGGGTCGATTTGTGGGGAGGCCCATGGGTCAGGGAATATCGTATTCTAGGGATCAAAATAAGAAACTTTGCCGAAGGAACCATACCTCTAAAACGACTATTGTCCCGTAGGGTCAAGTTTTGAAAAATCACACTTTGACCCATTTAGAGTGCCCCAATCGAGTCCAAATGTATTACCGACCCCCACTAACTTTGGAGGGCCGATCCACCCATGCCAGTGGCACACCCCCTGGAACTCCCCTGGGGGGTTCCCCATACAAACATTTTAAAAACTCACCATTTTTGGCACTGTATTTTATTATTTTTTATTTATTTTTATTATTTTATTTATTTTTTCTCCTTAGAAATTTATTTAGTCAGAACATATGTAAATGAAAAAATTAATTTAACTTAGTAATAGAAAAGAAAAAATAAAAAATTACTGTTTGAAGTCTTTTTTGCTTTCAAGTCTGGGCAATTTCGCACGGCTCTCTAATGTCGTCGCCATAACAGCCTCTACATTTTCCGGTATAACTCGTTTGGAAACGCTAGCTAGCAATTGAACGTGTCGTTCTGTTTCTTGTATGTGTGATGGAATTTTTGGATCATTAAACGGTGGATCATCTTGATTTAAATATTCTTTCAAAGTATCGTATGGAATGCTTCGCGTGAATGGTGGTTCAAATACGTCATTTATGTCATTCATATTGATCATTTCCGTGTAACTTGTGCAATAAAAGTTTATATCTGGTTTTTTATAAGCTATAAGTCCCGTTGGGTCGTCAACATCGGTTCGATAGCGTAGAATTATCTTGATAGCACAGTCGCGCTTTTCTTTGCTATCATCAAACAATATTGATAACAAGATATTTTCCGAATGCGCATAATATGAATTATCTGTAATTACTTTATTGACAATTTTGCGTAAACGAGGTTCTAGAAATCTTGACCAACTAATGAATTTGAAAAATAATCTACTACCGTACACGACAGAGCTGTAATACTTGATATTGAAGTACATTGGCACATAACATGTAATTATAAATTCAACCAGTATTCTTAAATTTGCATCTGGATTTTCCGTTGTCACATATAATCGTAATAGTCTAGCGGCCTTGGTGAGCCACCGAGAATGTACAATTTTCCCTGGTTTGATGTTTGCCAGATCCACTGAAACCACGCCGCTAGAAATTGCATGGGCCATGTCGTATAAGTACTTGGAATCGGTGGAAAATTCAATTTTTTCTGGAGCAGGGGGCATATTTTTCAACTCAATTTTCTGAAAGCCGTCCACCACCTGAAAATATATAAAAATAAAACAATTAAAAACGGTTGACAATTATAATAAATGAGTGATAGCAATAACTTACCGGAAGAGTTTCACAAGTTTCGATTTGACGGCTCAATTTTCCGGTTGCCGATCTTGGTCCAGTGCTGGTTGATTTATCCAAAGCTTCAAACAAATGCCGAAACGGAAGTTCGTTGAAGTGTAGAAGGCAAACGAACCAATGCAATGGTCTTTTTAACAGCAATTCGAATCGTCGTATAATTCCACCGTTTGGGCCAGTGTTTGTTGGCTCACCGTCAGTGCATATGCCAATTAATGCATCCAGTGATATATTTTTATTTTTTTTTTGTATTCAGCGGTTTCATGTTCCAGTCTTACGTAACCAATCAATTCAGAATTCGGTTCTCTCAAAATAACAAGATGAGGTTCTTTTACCATTCTAGTATGATACTTCTCATCAATTGTATCTCTCGTTAAAGTATCATCTTTTCTGCCATCGAATGAAAATGCTAACAAATTGGTATCATCTAACCGTTTGCGAAGCACTTCTTGTCTGCATTTCTCTTTTTCTCGGCGAACTTTCGATTTATCCATGATGAGAGGTTTGCCATGGATATCTTTCATTTTAAAATCTTGGAAAAGAGCTGTTCCCATTGCTGATGCTACTCTATCAGGCACGCCAAATCTGTCACATACCAAGGCAAAGTTAAAACAATCGTATCTCTGTGTGTATTGTGAACTTGTGCTTACATCCAAATCTTCTTGAACCGGTGGCGGTGCGTATGTTGAATCATCGGGATCTTGGTATGTTGGCATTGATGACATAGACGTTGCTCCTTGCTCTTCAATTTCCATCGCAAATCCATCCATTGTTAGACTTCTCTGATTATGTTGATCGTGCATAAACTCTTTGAGGCGTTCGGGAACCAAACCGCATGCACATGGAGCTGCCTTCAAATCGCATTTACATGTTCCAATGAAAAAAATTGTTTCCAGAGATTTTACATACTCTGTAAATTGTTGGGGTTTGTTTCTTCTCTTAATTTGCTCTTGATATTTGTCAAGCAATCTATTCAATTTATTACATACACTTTTTTTCAGCATTATTTCCATACCAAGTTTTTCCCAAATTCCAATCAACTTATCTTGTACTTGAATAGTGAATGCTTTATAGGACAACTTTTTTTGTTCGCTCAAGTAAAAATAATATCTCAAGATATCCAGATGGGTTGGTAAATTAAGATCAGTCAAATCAGTAGACACACCAAAAACAGTAACATCATGCCTGGGTATATGACTCATTGGGTTTTCGATAGTTGTTGATGTTGTTATTGCTTCATCTTGCGGTGTAGAGGATGGTGGATTCATTGTAAACTTCTTGATTTGGAATGATTTTTTTTTAAATATTTTTTTATCTCAAATTAGCACTTCACACTTCGAGTTCTTCACAACGACTTAATGCATTCACAAAAACTGTTGCGTTATATATGGTCTAGGAGACGAGGTAATAAGAATGAAATTTTAATTTCAATTCTACCTGTAACCGATTTTGTTGTCAAAACTGCCCATAAAGTACTTACATGTAAATTAAACGTTAATCTGACTACAAATTCTGTTAAGCAAGTGCGCCTTTTATTACTTCTGGAAAATCCTTTATGATAATTTTATGCTCAATTCTACCTGTAACCGATTTTGTTGTCAAAACTGCCCATAAAGTACTTACATGTAAATTAAACGTTAATCTGACCACAAATTCTGTTAAGCAAGTGCGCCTTTTATTACTTCTGGAAAATCCTTTATGATAATTTTATGCTCAATTCTACCTGTAACCGATTTAGCTTAAGTAAGTTTACGACATGCAGCTGTGTCTTGTGGTGGCTTAAAAAACCCACACAACCTATTTTACGACCTGCAACAGAACGACACGTTCAATTGCTAGCTAGCGTTTCCAAACGAGTTATACCGGAAAATGTAGAGGCTGTTATGGTGACGACATTAGAGAGCCGTGCGAAATTGCCCAGACTTGAAAGCAAAAAAGACTTCAAACAGTAATTTTTTTTATTTTCTTTTCTATTACTAAGTTAAATTAATTTTTTCATTTACATATGTTCTGACTAAATAAATTTCTAAAGCGAAAAAATAAATAAAATAATAAAAATAAATAAAAAATAATAAAATAAAGTGCCAAAAATGGTGATTTTTTAAAATGTTTGTATGGGGAACCCCCCAGGGGAGTTCCAGGGGGTGTGCCCCTGGCATGGGTGGATCGGCCCTCCAAAGTTAGTGGGGGTCGGTCATACATTTGGACTCGATTGGGGCACTCTAAATGGGTCAAAGTGGGATTTTTCAAAACTTGACCCTACGGGACAAAAGTCAACAGTTGGGGTAGTAGAATTCGTTTTAGAGGTATGGTTCCTTCGGCAAAGTCTCTTATTTTGATCCCTAGAATACGATTTTCACTGAGCCATGGGCGATTATTAAATCGACCCGCCCTAGTGTACATATATACAGTGAACAAAGAAAAAATGAACAACCATATTATTTGAATTTCTTTTTAAAATTCCACCGCAATTTCGCAACAATTCCACGCAAGTGAAAAATCATTTTTTTATTTGGAATTTGACAGCTTTTTTCGCAAAAGTACGAACATAATACCGGCCTTAAGATAGAAAATCAAAACTTGACACTACTCACCGGTAGAGGGCGCTGAAATTAGTATCAGTTGAGCCTATATTTAAAAACTCAAAAAGTGCTGAAAACTGTTCAAAATAAGGAAAAAAGAACGCGGAATACATTCAAATAATAAAATTTAAGATATCCGGTTGTTTCTTTGATTTGTTGTTTGTTTTTATTTAAATTTAAATAAAAATGAAAATTGTCAGTTTTTTTCATAAAGTGCCATCTAGTGATAACGATGTTTTTATAACTTATTTTTTTGGTGATGCCATACCACTGCGTAAAATTAACAATAATTTTATGCTTTTCAATATCTTCTTTCGTTTTTTCTTTTATATTGAATACAGCTCGTTTCATTTTAATATATAATGTGTCCAACTTTTATTTGTGCACTGTATATATCTACATAATATAAAGGGTTTTCCAATAGGTACTTGACAACTTTCAATTTAATTTGTGAACGCACTATTTCACTGATCATCTAACTGTTACTTTCCTTTTTTTCAGTAAACTCAACATTTTCATCATGGTAAAGTACACGAACGAAAAATGTACTACCGAAATTCGGAGTCAGTGAACGCAACTTTAAGAGCGTTAACTCCAATTTTCGGTCGTTATTCTCGCCCTAGTAGACAAGAAATAACAATTTTAGTGCAAAAATTTGAGTCTTATTCATTGTGTGATGCTGCTGTGCCAGTGAGACAACGGGTTGGTCGAAGTGGCGAAAATGTCGCTGCCGTTCAGGCGTCCGTAGCAAACAATCCAAATCAGTCGATTCCGCGGCGTTCTCAAGAACTGGGCATCGCCAAGAACACTTTATGGCGAATTTTGCGTAAAGATCTTGGTTTACACCCATACAAGATCAGGCTGACTCAAGAATTGAAGCCGATGGATCATTTGACGCGACGTACGTTCTCCGATTGGGCTCTGGAGAAGATGCGCCAAGATGATGAATTTCATCGCAAAATCATCTTCAGTGACGAAGTTCATTTTTGGCTCAATGGGTTCGTCAATAAGCAAAATATGCGTTTTTGGTTTGGTGAAAATCCACATGTGCTTCATGAATCACCACTTCATCCACAAATAATAACTGTTTGGTGCGGTTTGCATGCCGGCGGCGTCATTGGGCCATATTTTTTCGTCGACAATAACGATCGTCACGTTACTGTGAATGGCGATCGTTATCGCGCCATGATTACCGCTTATTTTTGGCCCGAATTGGAAAACATCCCAGCAAAATATTGGTAATGACACCTCATTACTATCTGCATCACCAAAAATGATATAGCATTACCTTCTGCATTATTTTATAATATAAAATAATGACTTCCTAATAACGGCCTATTGTATTCATTATTTCTAAATATAAAATAATGACTTACTCGTAATATTTTAAATAAATACTTTTTACACAGTTAAAATTTATACATTTTTATTTATTATATGTAAATATGTTTTATGTTTAAATTTTTATGACGAGTCCTAAAATTACACATTAGAAAAAACTTAAATTTTTCTGAATGTATTTTCTTAAGCTAATAGTATTTGCTTAACTCCTTATTTTTAAGAATCAAGTAAGCAATTCAACTTTTTGTAAGCATGTGTGTTACCACTTATTATTCAAAATCTCATAACTACTTATTTCTCATTTTTTCGTAAGCGAGCGGGTAAGCGTGACTACTTATAAAAACGACCACGCCAAACAAAAATAATGAGCTTAGACGCCAAAAAATAAGTTGTGCGGAGCTATGAATTTCTATTATATAACCACTTATTTGGTAATGAAAGATTTTGCTGGGATGGACTTGGACGACATGTGGTTTCAACAGGACGGTGCCACAAGCCACACAGCACACGTTACAATCGATTTATTGAAGAGTAAGTTTGGTGAGCGTGTTATCTCAAGAAATGGACCAGTCAATTGGCTCGTTCGTTCGATGTAACGCCTCTAGACTTTTTTCTTTGCAGCTACGTCAAATCATTGGTCTGCCCAGCAAAATCTTTCATTACCAAATAAGTGGTTATATAATAGAAATTCATAGCTCCGCACAACTTATTTTTTGGCGTCTAAACTCATTATTTTTGTTTGGCGTGGTCGCTTACCCGCTCGCTTACGAAAAAATAATAAGTGGTTACACACATGCTTCCAAAAAGTTGAATTATAAGTGGTTATCCGATTGCTTACTTGATTCTTAAAAATAAGGAGTTAAGCAAATACTAGCTGTGTTTGTGCGGCATTCTTATCAATGATATCTCGAACAGTTTTGACAGTAGAAAGCCGGAATACGTTGAAAAACTGTCAAAATCGTTCTTGATAACATTGATAGAGAGTCACACAAACACAGCTAATATTACCTTAAGGAAATACATTCAGAAAAATTTAAGTTTTCTTTAGTGTGTAATTTTAAGACTCGTCATAAAAATTTAAACATAAAACATATTTACAATAATAAATAAAAATGTATAAAATTTAACTGTGTAAAAAGTACTTATTTAAAATATTAAGAGTAAAGCCTAAACCACATAAACGCAGTGTCGACCGCAGTGCGACGTTTTGTCGATAAAGCAGTTTTTGTATCTTCTCTATTTGTCACTGCCGAGAAATTAGAAAAGTTTCTAAATAAACAAAAGCTGTTTCTGAACAAAACGCAATAACAATTTTTTAAAAATATTAAATCGTTTTTGCGAAATTTAAGAACAAAGTATGACAGCACTACCACTGTCCACTGGCACTTTCACTATGTGGTTTGGGCTTAAGTCATTTAGCGTGTTTTTTAATCACCTGGATTTAGAATTTTTCATACAAAAAATGGATTTATTAAATCCAAAAAAAAAACTGGACTTAATAAATCCACAATAAAAGCACAAATATATGAAACAGCCTATTAATTTATTGTCAGAAAAAAATACGAATGAAAATTAAAAGAGAAACAAAAAAATTCAAAAACTTACAAATAAAAGGTTTTTCTTAAATTTTTTTTATGAAATATGTTTAGAAAAAAAACTACACCTCACCAAATACATATTTTTCATCTTGGACATGGAGAAATAGCTCAAATAGAAATGGTAATTTTTCACTCTACAGTAAGTAATTCAATTAGTAAATATTAAATATTGCAATGGAATTTTTCAATTGTGTAAAAATATAAATTGAAGTGATGAAACTGAAAAGGCAGACTATCGCTGTTTTATGTAAAATATAATTATAAATTAAAAGTTAAAGTAGAATCCTTCATCATCGAATTCGGTATTAAAAATTAGGGTGAAAGAAGTGTCGGACAGAAAATTTTTTTAAAATAGGAAAAATCTAACCCCATCTGTTGAGCAATTTTAGAAATACTTTTTGGATTTATTAAATCCAAGTGATTAGAAAAAACGGCTATTATTTTATATTTAGGAACAATGAATACAATAGGCCGTTATTAGAAAGTCATTATTTTATATTATAAAATAATGCAAAAGGTAACGAGATATAATTTTTGGTAATGCAGATAGTAATGCGGTGACATTACCAATATTTTGCTGGGTATGCCAACAAGCCAACGATGTTGGAAGAACTCAGAGCCAACATTGAAATAGCGGCCGTTACGACCGAAATGTGTGACCGAGTCACCGAAAATTGGGTCCAACGAATCGACCGCTGCCGACGTGCCCGCGGTGGCCAAAAGAACGATGTCGAGTTCCATTCATAAATGTTTTGATTGTATTTCAAGTCTATCATAAAATTTTGGAAATATCTCAAATGGTTTGAGTTTTATTAAAAAAAAAGTTGTCAAGTCTTTATTGGAAAACCCTTTACATCTATATATCTATGGAATGTCCTATTATGTGAGATAGGATTTTTAGTAGCAATACGAGTAAAATTATAGCCAGCTAAATAATAGCGAAATATTAAAAAAAAAACAAATTTTAAGTTAATTTGCAAAGATATCTGTTATCCTTTTTAAAATTAAAATAAGTGTTATATATAATGAAAGCCCTTGGTAAGTAAATTGCAAAAGTATAACAAATTGGATTTTTCGATAACACCGTTTACAGGTAATTAGGAAAATACCTCAAAAAACTTAAGTTTTTTTGAATTTTCAAAAACCGCAAAAAATTTATAAAGCACAATTTTTTTTAATTTCGATTGCTGATTCATAATCTTTGTTAAAATAAAGATCAGATTTGAGAAATTTGCGCATAAGAGGCATCTTTTCGGAAAATTTGAAACTTTGAACTTAAATATGAATTACTTAATAGTTACTTCATTTTTTATAAGTTTTGATTTCAAATTCCTTTTCTATACATTAAGACTAGATTTAAAAAAAATTGTTAAATAATAACGTACAGGTTAAGAAATAATTCAATTTAAATTCAACCCTAATTTTGGTATAAATTACTCTAGATATAAATTACTAATTCTGAAAAGATAACTTTTTTGCTACCTCTAAATAAAATCGGATTTAGCTGAATCTTGGCACAGAGAGTTTTTAGACATTAAGGAATTGAGGCAACATTGCGGAGATCGCGAATTCCAACTTTCATGTTTTTTTGGACCACTCTAGTGCACATACATACAAATGAACTGCGGGCACACATTGAATTTACTAAACGTTTTCTTACTTTACTAAAACGCACGATGTTGGCTTATTGACGTACACTTTTTCTTTTAAATTTCTCCAAAGAAAGAAGTCCAACGGTGTCAAATCACATTATCGTGGCGGCCAATTAACATCGCCACGACAAGAAGTCCGTTATCATCTCGCGATAGCGAACACCATTCACGGTAACTTCTTGACGGCTCTATTGCCACACTATCACGAACAACAGCAATGTTTTCCGCAGAACGAACTGGGCGAGCATGCACAGGTATTTTCACATTTCCTACAGACCCGGTTTGCTGAAATTTGCGTACAATTCTCCCGATTGTGCACACATTTGGTCGATTATGCTGACCAGTGAAGTGCACGAAATGAATTTTGATTTGAACGCCCATTTTCGTAAAAGGCTTCAACAATCTTAACGCGCTGCTCAATTGTGTACCTCTCCATGGTTCAATTTGTCAAACACTGAAACAAAGAAATGTCAAATTAAGTTGGGCAAAAAACTTGACGTTAAGGTGTGACCCACAATTAACATCGTTAAAGAGCAACATTTTAAAAATTTTGCCCTCACCCCACTAAAATGTTACATTTTTCCAATCAGAATAGAACACAATAAAATCAATGTTGCATTTTTTATACCCTACACCACTATGTGGTCAGGGTATTATAAGTTTGTGCTGATGTTTGTAACACCAAAAAATATTGGTCGTAGACCCACCTTATAGTATACCGATCGGTTCAGAATTTTTTTTTATTTCGATTTAACGATGTCCGTCTGTCTGTCTGTCCATGCAATCTTGTGCGCACTCTACAGGTCGCAACTATTAAGATATTTTGATGAAATTTGGTACGCAGACCTATGTTGGCCCAAGGACGAACAAGTTTGATTTTGGTGAACATCGGTCCATGTTTAGACCTAGTGCCCATATAAGGGTCCTACCAAAATTATATTGTTTATACGCTGCAGGTCGTAAATATTAAGATATTTTGACGAAATTTGGTACACAGACCTATGTTAGCCCAATAACGCAGCCTATTGATTTTGGTGAACATCGGTCCATGTTTAGACCTAGTGCCCAAATAAGGGTCCTACCAAAATTATAATGTTTATACGCTGCAGGTCGCAAATATTAAGATATTTTGATGAAATTTGGTACATAGACCTATGTTGGCCCAAGGACGAAGCCTATTGATTTTGGTGAACATCGGTCCATGTTTAGAACTAGTGCCCATATAAGGGTCCCCCTAAAATTGGCTTGGTTACAAACTGCAGGTCGCAAATATTAAGATATTTTAATGAAATTTGGTGCGCCCGACTTTAACCTTTTTACTCGTCTAAACATATGTACAGTGGGTGACAATACAATGGAAACTTTTTAAAAAAACGGTTGCCACCGATTTCAGTTCATAAAAATCAAATTTATTTATCTAAAAATCATATGTCTATTTCAGCAAAATTAAAGTTTGTTATGTTTTAAATTTAATTGTATTCAGTTTAAAAATTTTTTTATCATTTAATTTAAAAAAAAGTACCAAGATGTAAAGCAGTAAATTTTTTGGCGTTGGCAAAACAATGGAAACTTTTAAACTTCTGTACAAAACAATAATTGAAGATGAGAAAATAAAATCAAATGCATACGTTTATTACCGTTATTTTATTATTAATAGTTTTTGACAGTTTATTTCACAAAGTTATTCGTATACTTAGTGTTTTAAATAAAATTTCATATTATTCAAGAAATGGCCAGAATAAAGTTTTGTGAGGACATAAAAACCAACATAATAAATGATTTCAATGCTGGACTTAAACAAAATATAATTTGTAAAAAATATTCGATGAATAAATCGGTCATTTCAAAAATAATTAAAAAGTTTCGGGAGAAAGGTACAGTGATGTCGCAACATTTTGGAGGAAGGCCCCGTAAAACAACTCAAAGACAGGATATTTTAATAGCCAGAGAGTTTAAGAAATTCCCAAAAATAATCCCTAGAGAGGTTATCAATAATCTAAAATTGGAAATTAGCACTCGAACTGTTGGCCGTCGAGCAAAAGAGGCTGGTCTTGGTTGCTATCGCCCTGCGAAAAAACCACTAATATCTGAAAAAAATCGTCTAGCTCGCATAAATTTTGCCAAACAACACATTAACTGGTCTAGACGAACTTGGAATACTGTCCTCTTTTCGGATGAGTCTAAATATAATTTAAGAGGCAGTGATGGTAGGTCTTTTGTAAGACGACCGAAGGGAAAAAGACTGGACCCAAAGTATACAAATAAAACTGTTAAGTTCGGTGGTGGTAATATAATGGTATGGGGCTGTTTTTCAGGGCAAGGAATGGGTCCAATTCATGTTGTTAAAGATACTTTAACAGGAATCGGATACAGATCTATTTTAAACGATGTTATGTACCCACATGCTGAGGAAAATATGCCCCTAGTTTGGAGATTTCAGCATGACAACGACCCTAAACACACCTCCAAAGTTGTAACAGAGTGGTTACAATCCAACGGAGTAAGTGTTTTGAAGTGGCCAGCCCAATCGCCAGATCTCAATCCCATAGAGAATCTATGGGAAATCGTAGATATAATAGATAATAGATGCCATTAAAACTGAGTGGCAAAAAATTCCAATGGAGACTATCAATAGTTTAATTGACTCTATGCCTCGACGTTGTGAAGCAGTAATAAAAAATCAGGGATACCCAACAAAATATTGAGATACGGAAGCAGGAAGATGTCTTTAGTTAAAGTGTATATAAAGTTTCCAATGTTTTGCCAACGCCATAAAAATGAATTGTTTTGAGTTTGTTATAATATCTTTGAAGTTTAGCTATTTTTTGTTACTATATTTTGTAAATAATTAAAAAAATATATAAATTTTAAATTTTGTTTTAGTATTTTACAATTTTTGAAGAACTTTTTGAGATACTGACAAAACTATTTGAAAAAATTAAATTTTCTGAAAAGTTTCCATTGTATTGTCACCCACTGTATGTGTATTGTATACTCATATGCAATATTGTTTACGCAAGCTATTACTCATTGTAGCCTAGTGGTTGTGATGGCTGCCTTTGACATGGGCTGGACAGGTTCAAATGCCAGCCAAGGTAAAAATAACTTTTTTTTTATGTATTTACTTTTTTCAATAAAATTTTTTTTTGATATTTAAAACAAATTGTATATTTTTTTTTAAATTTATTTTTAGTCTAAAAAATTTTTAAATACTGATTAACATCAAAACTATAAAAATCTAATTAAAATTTTATAAAAACAAAAAAAAAAAAAAAACTAAAAAAAAAATATTGTGCTCCAACCGGGGTTTGAACCTGCGACCTACTGCATCAGAAGCCATGGTAGTACCCTCTAGGCCACCAAGTTGCGAGTTAGCTAGCAAAAGACATTATAGTATATAAGTTAACACAAAAAATATTTAAAACATCAAAATAAAAGAAAAACAACTCACAAGCTACGTTGCATTCGATGACACCCGACACCTCATTTGCAACTAAGCTTTGTTCGTTCACATGCTGAAACAGCGTCTACTATCAACACGCGCAGCTAAGCCGTACCCATACTTCCAACGTTCACATGCTGATGCAGCAACTGCAAGTGCACGAGGTGGTGTAGTGTTAACCTATACGATAGGTTAGAATAAGGTAGTATTAAAAAATTAAACTTCACTTGTATTTTCAATTTAAACAAATAAAAGACCTGTTGTGCGCTTAAAAACCGCACAGCCAAAATAATTTTTTTAATAAAATTAAATAACGATAATTTATCTGGCGCCCGAGCAGGGACCCTTCGATAAACTAACGAAGGTCCTTACGTTAAATTGAAACAAGTCAAGCCTTGACATCGGTTCCTTAGTAATCCTCAAAGCGGAAAAAAGGGTCGTGCGTACGCCGAAGCCGGTCAAGCTCGCTTACGCGAAAGAAGTAAATTAATAAGTAAAGTTAAGTAACTAAGTTAAAACGGAATTAAAACAAAACTCCATTCGAATTAAAATAATAATTTAAACAAAGAACAATTGTGGCAAACCTAAAATTGTGAAAAAATAAGAAGGTGATGAAAAAATAAGAAAATTGTGGCAACAAATTAAAATTAAGTAACTGAGGCGTAAATTTAAGTTAAACAAAAAGAAATTTGGCATAAATTGACCACAAATTTGTGAAAAAAATTTAAAATAAAAAGTTAAAAATAAAATTTTAAGTAAACTTAAACGAAAATAGTGACTTAAAGAAGTTTAAAAGAAATATAAAAAAAAGTTAATTAAAATTTATACAAATTAAAAATCTTATCAAAAAAATTTTTTTAATTTAAAGTAGTGACTTAAGGATTTTTATAATCTTAAAAGAAAAAAAAAAAAAACTAACAGGACTAAATTCCTCAAAAGAATGTAGAAAATTTAAAAGTAATAACTAAAAGCCTTTCTGTGCGCGACTCGCAAAAATAAAAACTAATTCAAAAATTAAACCTGTTATAATCAACAACAAGAAGTGCACAACAAATTACCAGCTTTAACATCATCATCATTCCAACACTGATATGCAGTAGCAGCATAAGAAGATTCTGCCGAAAACACACATACAGCGATCACCAAGAGCAACAGCAATGCAACCGGGATTATTTATGTAAGAATAGCTTTAAGAAGTGGTTAATATCTTAAGAATATTTTTTTTTCCCTTTTTCATCAAAACTAAAACTTGCTTTTAAAATAATTACCTATTGGAGTTAAAATTTGTTTAAATAATTTTCTATTGAAATTAAAAGTCGTTTATTAACTTGAAGATAATTTCCCATCTGCACTAAAATTCGTTTATTGCCCTAGAAAAATCAACTTCCAAACGGGATTAACAATTCGGTTAATATCTTAAACAGTAATTTCTATCAGAGTCTAAATTCGTCTATTATCTAGAGAATAATTCTTTTTCTAGCAAATTTAGATAATTTTTTCCTAGAAGTAGGAGAAATAGTTAAATTTACGATTAATATTGAATCCAAGTTTTA
Organism: Leucophora obtusa; assembly: GCA_949987735.1. NCBI lineage: Eukaryota > Metazoa > Arthropoda > Insecta > Diptera > Anthomyiidae > Leucophora > Leucophora obtusa. The sequence goes on from OX465295.1 coordinate 277,844,626, forward strand.
TGATATTTTTTCTTACTCCTTGAAAATAACGGGAGCTAAAACAAACTAATTTTTCCAAATAATATTTCAAAATAAATCTTTCCTCACAACTGATAAGCTTTTTCCCTACAATTGATTTCGATTGATTCCGAATTTCCCATTTGGGACAAATCTTGGAAATTTCCTGTATAACTATAACTGACATTATACTCCGACAACATGCCTGACGAGACAATCGAAGAGCTAACGAATAGACTTAGTAGAACACTCACGGTGAGTGGGACAACTTCTAACGGACAAGGACTCACTGAGCTAAAGAGGACTCAGATAGAGGAGATAGTTCGGGAGGCTATGGGAACGCCTTCGGACAATACCCCTGAAGAGGACGTGGATCAACCCATTGGTACAACGCCTACAACACTGGAGGAGATCGATAGAGTGCCCGATTTGGTGAAATCCTTGAGGGAATTTTCTGGTGCAGTTGGAGAATTTAATTCATGGAGAAAGTCCGTGGATAGAGTCCTGGAACTGTACGAGTCTCTTAGGGGAACGGGGCGTTATTATGCTATATTACATACAATTCGCACCAAGGTCACTGGGGAAGCAGATACCGCTTTAGAGTCATACAGGACCCCACTAAACTGGAGTTCGATAAAGAAGTGCTTAATGATGCATTATTCCGACAAGCGGGATATTGGAACATTGGAGTACCAGATGACGGTACTCCGCCAGGGAAATAAAACAATAACGGAATTCTACCAGGCAGTGTACCAACATCTTTCATTGATACTCGATAAAGTTTCTTGCTTGGAATTGGAGGAGAACAGTCTCAGGGCAATGACGAATACTTACAGGGAAAAGGCACTGGATACATTCATTAAAGGTCTCAATGGGGACCTTCCGAGATTACTAAGCGTTCGCGAACCAACTTCATTACCCCAGGCATTCCATATTTGTCTCAAACTGGAATATATGACATTCAGGATGAATTATGCACATGGGCAGTTACCTAGGGGGAATATACAGATGGATAGAATCGGCGCGACAAATTCCCAATCGGGAAGTGGGAAGAAGTTCTATCCAGAACTTGCCCATATGGGCGGGATAATGTCAACTAGACCACCACTTCCACCTCGTTATGTACCGAATTTCAACGCAAGCTCCATTCCAAATTACAGTCCAGTATATCGGGATCAGAATATACGTACAAATTTTTATCAAAACTCAGGACCATCATTCAATCCACAAATCCCGAATAGACCCTTTTATCAATATAACAACGTTCACAGCCCAAATCAAAATTCGAGTCATCAAGGACAACTCGGTGTGGAACCTATGGGTATAGATCGGTCCGTTCAAACGGGACGAGTTAACTACATGAATCGACCTCCGATAAATCAATTTCCCAAAAGGACTGCTGGAACTTCTTTCCAGGGACCGGTTAATAAAATGCAGAGAAACTTCCATATGGAAACCCTGACCGAAGATCCTCAGCATAATTGGGATAATTATCCGATAGAAGGATACGAGACAGATGGAACGGGAAATGGTGAAGCTGACACAATCGGAGAATACTACCAGAAAATTCCAGAAGTCTTTGCAACAGAGGAAAATGCGGAAAATCAACTCGATTACGTCCAAGATGCAGTTAATTTTTTAGATTAAACTGTTCCTCGTTACCTTATTTTGAGGCAAAAACGGGGGACGGGCGAACATTGAAATTCTTATTAGATACAGGTAGTAACAAAAATTATATTAGACCCAGCTTTATAGAAAACCCAAAGGAGAACAACAAAATATTTTACACAAAATCGATAGGTGGCAACAGTAAGGTTTCTCATCATGCTTTTCTTAATATGTTTGGAATCGACGACACCCCAATCAAATTTTTCCTCCTTGATGGGCTGAAGTCATTTGACGGAATTTTGGGTAATGATAGTTTGAAGGAATTGTCTGCCGTCATTTACACAAGCGAAGACTATTTTACTGTTAGAGGAGGAAGAAAAATTCCTATTAAACAACACTTTACGCAAAACGTCAATAGTCTGGAATTAAGAACTCAACATTTGCCAGGAGAACAAAAAAGGTCATTGGAGAATATAATTAATAGGCATTATCAGCTCTTTTCGGATCCGGACGAAAAAGCAACGTATACTACTGTGGTAGAAGGTGATATCCGTACAACAACTAATGATCCAGTGTATGCAAAAAGTTATCCGTACCCTATGGCGCTAAAGGATGTGGTCGAGGAGGAAGTCCGCCGGCTCTTAAGAGACGGTATAATAAAACCATCCAGATCTCCATACAACTCACCGATATGGGTTGTACCAAAAAAGGAAGACTTATCAGGAAAACAGAAACACAGACTAGTGGTTGATTTCAGAAAATTAAATGCTGTGACAATTGCAGACCGATATCCAATTCCTGAAATAAACGAAGTATTGGCCAATCTGATGGGAAATAAATACTTTACGGTGGTGGACCTAAAGAGTGGGTTCCATCAAATTCCACTGAGGAAAGAGGACATGCAGAAGACAGCATTTTCAGTAAATAACGGAAAATATGAATTCACCAGGTTGCCATTTGGACTGAAAAACGCACCAGCTATTTTTCAGAGGGCTCTAGATGATATACTAAGGGAATATATCGGTAAAATATGTCATATTTATGTTGATGATATTATTATTTTCAGCAAGGATGAGAGTTCACATTTTGAGGCACTAGGGAAAATATTCGGAACATTGGAACAGGCCAATATGAAGATCCAACTTGATAAGTGCGAGTTCTTCAAGACAGAGGTAGAATTCTTAGGATTCATTGTATCGAGTGACGGAATAAAAACCAACCCCAAGAAGGTCGAATCTATTCTTAAACTCTCATATCCTAAAACACTAAAAGAACTTCGGTCGTTCCTTGGACTCTCCGGATACTACAGGAGATTCATAAGAGGTTACGCGGATATGGCGAAACCGTTAACAACTTTACTAAGAGGAGAAGATGGACGGGTATCCAAATCCAGCCAGACAAGAATTGTCCTTGACGAAACTGCGAAAAGTGCTTTTGATGCATTGAAAAATGCACTAATATCACATGACGTAATACTATCGCATCCGGACTTCAAAAAGGATTTTCAGATAACTGCGGATGCATCTAACTATGCTATTGGCGCAGTACTAAGCCAGGAAGATAAACCGATAACATTTATTTCGAGAACATTGCAACATTCCACAGCAACCAAACACAGTGCGGAAAGTTCATCTGACAATTTAATACCCTGCGTTGAAACTCCAGTCAACGTATTCAGGAATCAAGTATTCATCGACATTGGTGATACGCCTTCATATCAGTTTAAAATCGTATTCCCAGGAATTCACAGACACCTAGTAGTGGAACCAAATTATAGCGAAGAGCGACTTAAAAGTATTCTAAAAAATTATTTAAACCCGTCAGTTATCAATGGTATAAAGACTACCGAACCGATAATGGGAAAAATACAAAATTTTTACCCAAATCATTTCTCCAATTATAAGTGTAGATTTACCCAATTACTCCTAGAAGATATAGTATCCGAAAACGACCAGGAAAATATAATTCTGGAGGAACATAACAGGGCCCATCGCAATGAAAAGGAGAACAAACTACAGATTTTAGGAAAATTTTATTTTCCAGGAATGGCGGGGAAAATAAAACGAATTATAAAATTGTGCGCAACGTGTAAAAAGAACAAATATGAAAGACACCCAAATATGCCTGAGCTCGAGGAAACACCAATACCAACTTATCCCGGACATACAATTCACCTTGATATATTCTCAACGGATCGTAAATTGATATTAACCTCTATCGACAAGTTCTCAAAATTTGCACAGGTAAAGTTACTGAACGGAAGATCAATAGAAGACGTTAGAAAGCCCCTTAGGGAAATTCTGTTTTCATTCGGCATTCCAGGGAATATTGTTATGGACAACGAACCTTCTCTGAACTCGGCATCAATCTTGTTCATGCTAAAGGACGATTTGAAAATTAATGTTTTCACAACCCCCGTGTACAGAAGCGAGGCTAATGGTCAGATAGAACGGTTCCATTCTACTCTAGCCGAAATTATGAGATGCCTTAATAGTGATGGAACATCAAGGAATTTCGAAGAATTATTGGAAAGGGCGGTTAACGAGTATAATCATTCAATTCATTCCACAACAAACAGGAGGCCAGTCGATTTATATTTTGGGAGGACGGTGAATTTTTCCCCGCAGGATGCCGAAATAACCAGACAATCTAATGTGGAGAGGCTCAGGCAAAAGCAGAGAAAAGATTTGGAATATCACAATAGGAAGCGAAAACCGGTCAAAGACTACGTACCGGGACAACTGGTTTACGTTAGAACCAACAAACGTTTGGGTACAAAGCTGAGTAATCGGTTTAAGGGGGAACTTGTTAGGGAAAACCGGCATACAACTATAGTTACCGAAAGTGGCCGCGTCGTGCATAAAAGCCACATTTGGAATTGATATGATTTTTATTTTTTAGGTAATTTCAAAATACATTTGTATTCCTTAATTTTTATTACTATTACAGATTACTTGTTGGAACCGTATTCGCGGACTTCAACATTTTGGACTACTCTAATGCCAGATTGATAACCATCCAGAATGGTATTGCGAGAAAACAGGATGGCACATTCAAAGTTATACACTCAATCAATCTCGAACCTTATCGGAAGATCTAGAGTCTATAGTAGACGTGAATATTACATATAGGCATCCGCTCCGTCCGTTTTTAACACAACAGGTCATGAGTATAAAAAGTCTTCTGAGACGCCTAGCTCCAAACAGAACTAGGAAGTCGATCGATTTTATTGGCAGTGCATGGAAGTGGATTGCCGGAACCCCGGACAGTCATGATTTCGAGATTCTGGACCGGAAAATAGGGAATCTCCTCGAGAATAATAATAGACAGTTGATAATAAACAAACTGACCACTGACAGGATACGGGAAATTTCGAATATTACTAATGAAATATTAAAAGTAAAGAGGGAAGATTGGAACAATGAATTAGCAAGTAACTTGGAACACAAATTAATTTTGATAGAAAAAGAATTACAGAATATCGAATATGCCATCCAATGGGCAAGAGTAAATATTGTTAACTCATTTATCCTATCGAAAACTGAAGTTGAAACTCTAAATGATGTATTAACTACCTATAATATTCCGCTTTTTAGTGTAGATGAGTTGTTGTCTTTCGGAAATGTTAAAATTGTAACAAACAATAAGGAAATTCTGTACATTCTAAGTATTCCAATCACTCAAAACAATATCTGTAAAATGTTCTTGGCAAAACCTGTAAAAATTGGATATTTTGTTTATAAAATTGAATTTAATAAAATTTTGAATTGTAATAACGATCTTTTCGCTATTAAAGACAACTGCAAGAATTATAACGAATTAACTATATGTAATAGAGATAAGCTTATTGAATTAAAAGAAGATTATTGTATAACTAACCTATTTAAGAACAAGATAGGGAACTGCACCCAGGTTAACAACGAACACATACCCACCATAGGGGAAATCGAAAGCGACCTGATACTTCTGAATCAATATGATGGAACAATCAAAGTGAACGAGGAAGAAATTGTCTTAAATGGAACTTACTTAGTAAAATACTTTAACACAACTATCTACATAGATGACCGAAAATTTTTTTCAAAGGAAGTAAGCGGCAGTAAACCTCTACCAGCATTCCTGCAACCAAAAGCTAATAATGTAATAACGGAAGAAGTATTATCCCTAGAAAGAATTCAGAAGATAAACATGGGGAATATAAAAAGACTCGAGCTGCTTGAACACAAAAACAACATATTAACATCATCAAGCATATTAGCTATAGCTGCTGCATTTTTGGCTGTAGTTTGGATATTAGTGAAAAGGAAAATTAATCAAAAAAATTGTGAAATGGACACGGAAAAAAATTCTAATAGAACGGAAGAAGAACCAAATATGGAACCAAAAACTAACACTGTAAAACAAGTGAAAAAAACATTGGAAATAGAAAAGAAGAAAAACGATAAGAGAAATCCAAGTATTTATGATCTACAAGCGTTCTAGACAATCGGGACGATTGTATTTAAGGAGGGAGGAGTTAACACAAAAAATATTTAAAACATCAAAATAAAAGAAAAACAACTCACAAGCTACGTTGCATTCGATGACACCCGACACCTCATTTGCAACTAAGCTTTGTTCGTTCACATGCTGAGACAGCGTCTACTATCAACACGCGCAGCTAAGCCGTACCCATACTTCCAACGTTCACATGCTGATGCAGCAACTGCAAGTGCACGAGGTGGTGTAGTGTTAACCTATACGATAGGGTAGAATAAGGTAGTATTAAAAAATTAAACTTCACTTGTATTTTCAATTTAAACAAATAAAGACCTGTTGTGCGCTTAAAAACCGCACAGCCAAAATAATTTTTTTAATAAAATTAAATAACGATATTTTATCTTATACACATGGCGTTGACATAAAGAAAAAAACAGGGCAACACTCTACCCCGTAAATTTTTTGAGGTCGAAAAATGTTGCACTTTTGCACTTTATTTAACATTTTTAGAAAAGAACACAAAAAGAGGCAATTCAAAAGCAAATTGCAAAAAAAAGGCAACATTTTTTTCAGAAAAGAAATCCTTTATGATCTCTATTACTTAGTTTTAAAAGAATTCATATTTTCGCTAGAGCCTGATTTTTCGAAGTATTTCTTTCCATTTTTTTTAGCAAAGTTAAGAAAATTAAGAAGTTTTGGGAGAAAAAAATAAAGGAAAAATGCATATTTAAAATGTAACTGGTTAATCGATCTAATTTAACCGATTATTTATTTGTTTCGGCATTAACCGAAATAGAGGCGATTAATCGAGGAATCGGTTAATCCATTAGCCGAATTGTAAACACTAGTCCGAATATAATATAACTTTTGGTTTAACAAAAAAAAAACTATAAAGATAAATATTGAGAAAATGTCTTTTACCATTACGTAATTTTAACAACTTGGAGCAGGATCTTATTCAAAATTCGAAATAACTTACAATGTAATTGTCTAAAGTATTTCTTAAAATTTTGTTTGTCGGATTCGTTTTTGGGACTTGAAAACCCGCAGTTTCGATTAAAATCGAACCGAACTCTAGATATTCGAAAAGCAAAACGACTTAACTGAAAATTCCATTTTTTTATGGAAGCAAAAAACTTCGATAGACATTTTAACAAATTCGTTTATAAAACTGAGTTTTAATTATAGACCGATATTTTGTTTAAAAATGTAGTTGAATGCGGTGCTTCATTATCACTCAAATACATTTTAAATTTTTACAAGAAAAAATAACCGAAAAATTTGAAGCATTTTATATTCAATTTTGCTCGATTTTTGTCGTAGAAGTCCAAAGTTTCTGTGTATGGATGTTTTTTGACTAAATGAATTATAATCATCTCTGAAACCCATTTGAAAATTATGTTGTTTGCGTTGTTTTGAATTTATAATGACGATATTTTATCTGCTCAGTGTATCAATTGAAAACTCGTTTTTTTTATATTACGATAGCATTATTATGTACTTGAAAGGATTTTATTTATTCTTAATTTCACACGATTATGCTTGAAATCTAGACTTCTTGATGAAACAAAATTAAGGATTTTTGCAATTTGTAGGTTCAATTTCAATGCGTAAAAACCATAAATAAAAGAGAATTTTGAAAATAAAGTTGACCCTTTTGTAAGAAACCCATTTTTCGTATGAAAGTAAAACATGCCCTAAGTAATGAATTGCGAATTAATTCATGCGAACATTTTATGCTATTGATCGCCGGAATCTTCATCCATGACATTGTCATTTTCAACAGTTTCCATATCTTCGTCACCTTCACCATCCTTTTTATCGGTAGGTTTCTCATAGACGCGTTCCAATGGTGATACCACAACGCCATTCCATACTGACATGTCTTTGACAATATTTGAATTGCCTTCCATGCCCAGTATATGCTTGTAACCACCATGGGCTAAAATACGGAGCAATGTTTGCGCAGTCATGCAACAAGAATCCTGCTCTTCTAAGGTCATGGCTGTGTGAACCCGATTGTGTCCAGGTTCGCATGGATCAGTGATACCTGCGGAGCCAGGTAAGAATAGACCAGCCGACAAAAGTTGAAATACACGCCTAAAGGCTAGATTAATGGGTAGAGCTTGTCTCGATGGATTATTCATGATTGTTAAATGGGCCATCAAGTCCAACATCCAAGTTGAAAGGGGAGAAAATGCTTCAAAGCGTTTAGAGAGATCCTTTAGAATGCGAATTAGAACTTTAATGGATGAATGATGAGCGTTTTCCTCAAACCAACGAGTATGACGTATAGCTGCCAAATGAGCTTGCATAACTTTTGGCTCAGGGAACATGTTCGGTTCACTCTTTCTCATATTTTGCGGTATAGTTGTAATCAGAATGCGAACCTTGGCCTGAGTGTTAAATATATCAAAACCACGATCGTGAAAAGTAGTATTGATATGATCGGCTTTCGTAAGAACTTCTGTTTTCATAGCATTCTTAAGATCTAATTCGACTTTTTTACCCAATTCCTCACAGGATTCCTTGGAGGGTGCCGTCTTTAGTATTACCACAATGTCAGCTACATTAGTACCGGTTAGCATGGTACCCTTTTTATATGATCCCACCTGACGAACTTCCTCCAGTTGCTACAAATCGAAAATATAAAAATAAATAATAACTTGGCATTAATAGCAAAAATTGTATGAGTAAACTTACGCATTTATCAAAATCACCTGGAGCAACAATTAAGTTATCCAACACTGATTGCACTTTGGAGACTAAATTACCAACAGCAGTTTGTTCGGCCGGTGTAGGGCTCAAATCTTGATTGCGTTTTAACAAGGCCTAAAATAAATATTAGCATTTTTCTCAAATGAAAATCTATTCGGAACTAAGATTTACCGAAATGGTTCCAAAATTGATAAAAGTTTGTGCATCGCCTAAAGTGGCTACGCTGAATAGAGAGGGGCATTTTTAACTAAAGATATATTACACAGGTCAACAGCAAAAAAAAGCTTGAATAACCACTATATAGATCAGTGGTCGGCACCCATAGCCACCAGTGGCCGATCATAATCGGCTTTTCACACGTACTCAACACGAATGGCAACAAAACTCTTAACTAAGAGCATAACAAATAAAAATATTACATTTATTAGCATGGTAGCTTTCAACAAAGCAGGTTGATGTCGCTTTGTTTAAGAAATTTTAGAAAAATAGTACACTCTTAAAATTTTTCAATTACACGAGAACAGGAAATTTATTATGAATTATTTTTATTTCTTTCATTCATTTTAATTTACTAACTAATGGAATACTTTTTTTAAGAATAAATAATTTATACACAAAAAGTAAATATTTTTTAAATAATATGTTTAATAAAATTTATTATGAATTATTTCATTATTTTATTATCTCTATATATAAAAGAATAACGTTACTAGGGTTTATGTCTCGGGAATTCCCGGGACGGAATTCCCGCCCTTTTTCCAATCCCGCAATCCCGGGAAATTCATGCGCGATTTCCCGGGATTTTTTGTATTCCTTTATAGAAGTTCTAGCTAGTATATATTGCAATTTTGGAAGCTTTATTTAAATTTCAATTTAAATCAAAATATCTTAATATTTGCGACCTGCAGCGTATAAACATTATAATTTTGGTAGGACCCTTATATGGGCACTAGGTATAAACATGGACCGATGTTCACCAAAATCAATAGCCTGCGTTATTGGGCCAATGTAGGTCTGTGTACCAAATTTCATCAAAATATCTTAATATTTACGACCTGCAGCGTATAAACAGTATAATTTTGGTAGGACCCTTATATAGGCACTAGGTCTAAACATGGACCGATGTTCACCAAAATCAATAGGCTGCGTTATTGGGCCAATATAGGTCTGTGTACCAAATTTCATCAAAATATCTTAATATTTACGACCTGCAGCGTATAAACAGTATAATTTTGGTAGGACCCTTATATGGGCACTAGGTCTAAACATTGACCGATGTTCAACAAAATCAATAGGCTGCATTATTGGGCCAATATAGGTGTGTGTACCAAATTTCATCAAAATATCTTAATATTTACGACCTGCAGCATATAAACAGTATAATTTTGGTAGGACCCTTATATGGGCACTAGGTCTAAACATGGACCGATGTTCAAAAAAATCAAACTTGTTCGTCCTTGGGTCAACATAGGTCTGCGTACCAAATTTCATCAAAATATCTTAATAGTTGCGACCTGTAGAGTGCGCACAAGATTGCATGGACAGACAGACGGACGGACGGACAGACGGACATCGTTAAATCGAAATAAAAAAAAATTCTGAACCGATCGGTATACTATAAGGTGGGTCTACGACCAATATTTTTTGGTGTTACAAACATCAGCACAAACTTATAATACCCTGACCACATAGTGGTGTAGGGTATAAATATTTAAAATAAAAAATACGATTTAAAATTTAATAAACTGAATTAGTACAATATAAAAAAAATATTATTTAGGCCAAATTTTTTTTGAATGTCAGCTGAATTTGGTTTAGATACCAATAAAAATACTCGTACTTCAGAAATTTTTTTTTTCATTAAAACGATGATCTTTGTTCAAATAAAGCAATATATACAACATTTCAGCAAATATCTCCAAAAAGCCTGTGCATAAAAAATTTAAAAAAAATAGTAATATTTTCGTATTTTCAGCTGATATAAGTAATTTGAGTGTTTTTTACTTCAAATAATTTCATTTAAATTTCAATTGCTACTCCTTTATTTTAATTGTATTTTTTAAAAATTATTTATTTTTTAAATAATGCATCAGGTGCTTTTTTCAAATTATTTTGGATTTTTTATATGTTAATTTAAAATGCAACTATGAAAATTAAATAACCAAGCAAACAAAGATTATCATTAATGACTCCGAAATTAGATCCAAAAACATAAAAAATTTTCCACTTTTTCCTATGAAAGTGGTCCCTCCAAAAGAGCCCCCTGTGTACTCAGAAATGACTCAGAAAAAAGAACATATAAAATCCAAATTTTCCTCATAATTTTAAAAAATTTTGGAATCTTCTTTGAGTCCGAAAAATGAACCCTCATTTTGAGACAGCTTTTTAGATTGTAGAGACAACCTTTTGGGTTGTTTTCTGAGGGTTCATATTTTCTACCAAAAAAAAGAGTGTTTTCAAAAAAAAAAACAATAATCATTTCTATGAGCCATTTAAGAATCTTATTTATGAGCGCTCCGAAATTGCTGGCTGACAATTTATTTTTAAAAATTTCTAATCAAAAAATACCAATTAAAGTTAAAAAATTATTTAATAATATTTTATTTTCTATTTTTATAAAAATATTTAAGCCAATTTACCTAAAAATTTGTGTGAAAAATATTCCCTTTTAAACTTTTTTATAAAAATAATTCTAGACGAATTCTTCTGAAAATCTCCTTAGAAACAAAATATATAGAAATAGAAATTTTTGTATTCCATACTTAAGAAATGTTTAAGTAAAAAATCGATCTTGGTTCTGACTATAAAACTGGTCCGAACAAGTTTGCACCCATGAACAATTCCAATACAGTAGACGCTCGCAAATTAGACCTTTCAGTAATTCGAACGTCCAGAAATTAGAATCAATGCTTGCAATACATTAAACGCTCTGAAATTCGAATTTAAAATTCTAATTTCTGAGCGTTTTTTTTTTTTGGTTATTTGAATACACAGGAAATTCCCAATTTATTTTTATTCTGTTTGAATAAAGTAAAACTAAAAAGGGGAATCACCAAATTATATATGTTTTTCCCTATTTGTTTTTTTTTTGTCGCATTTATGTACATTTTTGGCTAGTTTATTTGTGAAATTTGATACGCGTGTACATATTATTTGGCAGTCTCTATTAAATAGTGAAAGTGTATCATTTAAAATGTTAAATAAACGTAAAAAAAACACTTTATCATTGGAAACTAAAGTCAAAATATTAGAAAAGCTTGACAAAGGCTGTTCACATAGAACAGCAATATTAAATGCTGTTTCAAACACATATCAGGAGGCAAACAATAAATCTTTGCACAGCGCTGAATATCCAAAAATGGAAAGTCGTCTGTATGAGTGGTTTTTAAATCAACGAGAAAAAAAGTGTACATTGACTGGGCCAATATTAAAAGAGAAAGCTAAACAAATATTTAGAGAGGAATATCCCGATAAAGATGAAAATGCATTCCGGGCAAGTGTGGATGGTTTACCAAATTTAAGAAGCGACACGGTATCCGTTTTTAAAAATTTGTGGCGAGATTCTTTCCAGTGATGTTGCTTCAGTCACTCCTTTTATTCATCGATATCGTGCAAAGATCGCTGAGATGGGTTTAATGGAGTCACAAATATATAATGTCGACGAAACCGGATTATTTTTTCGTTGCCTACCAGACAGAACCTATGTCTCTGCTTTTGAAAAAAACGCCCCTGGACATAAAATTCAAAAAGACAGAATTTCAGTCCTACTTGGTGCAAACTCTGATGGATCACACAAATTAGTTCCAACATATAAAATCCAAATTTTCCTCATAATTTTAAAAAATTTTGGAATCTTCTTTGAGTCCGAAAAATGAACCCTCATTTTGAGACAGCTTTTTAGATTGTAGAGACAACCTTTTGGGTTGTTTTCTGAGGGTTCATATTTTCTACCAAAAAAAAGAGTGTTTTCAAAAAAAAAAACAATAATCATTTCTATGAGCCATTTAAGAATCTTATTTATGAGCGCTCCGAAATTGCTGGCTGACAATTTATTTTTAAAAATTTCTAATCAAAAAATACCAATTAAAGTTAAAAAATTATTTAATAATATTTTATTTTCTATTTTTATAAAAATATTTAAGCCAATTTACCTAAAAATTTGTGTGAAAAATATTCCCTTTTAAACTTTTTTATAAAAATAATTCTAGACGAATTCTTCTGAAAATCTCCTTAGAAACAAAATATATAGAAATAGAAATTTTTGTATTCCATACTTAAGAAATGTTTAAGTAAAAAATCGATCTTGGTTCTGACTATAAAACTGGTCCGAACAAGTTTGCACCCATGAACAATTCCAATACAGTAGACGCTCGCAAATTAGACCTTTCAGTAATTCGAACGTCCAGAAATTAGAATCAATGCTTGCAATACATTAAACGCTCTGAAATTCGAATTTAAAATTCTAATTTCTGAGCGTTTTTTTTTTTTGGTTATTTGAATACACAGGAAATTCCCAATTTATTTTTATTCTGTTTGAATAAAGTAAAACTAAAAAGGGGAATCACCAAATTATATATGTTTTTCCCTATTTGTTTTTTTTTTGTCGCATTTATGTACATTTTTGGCTAGTTTATTTGTGAAATTTGATACGCGTGTACATATTATTTGGCAGTCTCTATTAAATAGTGAAAGTGTATCATTTAAAATGTTAAATAAACGTAAAAAAAACACTTTATCATTGGAAACTAAAGTCAAAATATTAGAAAAGCTTGACAAAGGCTGTTCACATAGAACAGCAATATTAAATGCTGTTTCAAACACATATCAGGAGGCAAACAATAAATCTTTGCACAGCGCTGAATATCCAAAAATGGAAAGTCGTCTGTATGAGTGGTTTTTAAATCAACGAGAAAAAAAGTGTACATTGACTGGGCCAATATTAAAAGAGAAAGCTAAACAAATATTTAGAGAGGAATATCCCGATAAAGATGAAAATGCATTCCGGGCAAGTGTGGATGGTTTACCAAATTTAAGAAGCGACACGGTATCCGTTTTTAAAAATTTGTGGCGAGATTCTTTCCAGTGATGTTGCTTCAGTCACTCCTTTTATTCATCGATATCGTGCAAAGATCGCTGAGATGGGTTTAATGGAGTCACAAATATATAATGTCGACGAAACCGGATTATTTTTTCGTTGCCTACCAGACAGAACCTATGTCTCTGCTTTTGAAAAAAACGCCCCTGGACATAAAATTCAAAAAGACAGAATTTCAGTCCTACTTGGTGCAAACTCTGATGGATCACACAAATTAGTTCCATTGGTAATTGGAAAAGCAAAAAAACCCAGGTGCTTTAAAAATTTCAATAAACCTCTGCATTACAACTTTTCAAACAATGCTTGGATGACTTCTCGGATTTTTCACGAATGGTTTCACGGAATATTTATTAAAGAGGTAAACAAAAATATTGATTTCAGGTTCAGTACATAATTTTAAAATTTTTTTCAATTCACAGGTGATCCGCTTTTCTCAGGAAAATAATTTGCCTCCGAAAGCCATTTTGCTTATAGATAATTGCTCCGCTCATACACCCATTGAGAAACTTAAAAGTGACGATGGAAACATAGGTGCATTATTCTTTCCACCAAATGTGACAGCAGCTTTACAACCAATGGATCAAAACCCTATTAAGTTAACAAAGCTCAATTACAGAAGTATGTTTCTTTCTCAGTTAATTGCTGAAGGTGGTGAACTGAAGAATCATTTGAAATCCCATTCGATCCGCAATGCTATATTATTACTGAAACAAGCTTGGGATGCGGTACCACAAAGTGTTATGAAGAAATCTTGGTCAAAGTTGTCCAATTGGGACTTTAACCAACACGACAGCGACGATGACGTGCCAATAGCACAATTGTTGCAAATAGATCAGGACTGCAACGAAGTTATTCAGATAACTCAAGCTCTTTTAAAAGAAATAGCTCCCAACGATTGCATCGGTATAGAAGACATCGACAGATGGAATGAAGATATGTTTGATGACGGATCTGTTTATGTTCTCAGTAGCGATAGTGAGTCTTCAGATAGCAGCGAAGACGACGTTGTTGCAGTATCATCAGTTGTCTCTAATACTACAGCCATTGAAAGCGTTAATAAAATGGTGCAATAACAGTCAATTGTTTTCAACTAAGCACATAAGTAATCTTTTGGCTCTCCGTAATGATATTTCGGATTTAAAGAAACCAAAAAAACAAACAAATATAACTGATTATATGTCAAACAAAGATTAGTTGTTAACTTGGCCATTGTTTAATTTTAATTGTTTAATTTTTTTAAATACAGTTTTTTAGTTTTTAATTAAAAAAAATACATGTGATGTAATTGGACTGCATTGCTATGTTTTGTTGCCATTCGTTTTTTTTTTATATTCATATTTATACCCTACACCACTATGTGGTCAGGGTATTATAAGTTTGTGCTGATGTTTGTAACACCAAAAAATATTGGTCGTAGACCCACCTTATAGTATACCGATCGGTTCAGAATTTTTTTTTATTTCGATTTAACGATGTCCGTCTGTCCGTCCGTCCGTCTGTCTGTCTGTCCATGCAATCTTGTGCGCACTCTACAGGTCGCACCTATTAAGATATTTTGATGAAATTTGGTACGCAGACCTATGTTGGCCCAAGGACGAACAAGTTTGATTTTTTTGAACATCGGTCCATGTTTAGACCTAGTGCCCATATAAGGGTCCTACCAAAATTATACTGTTTATATGCTGCAGGTCGTAAATATTAAGATATTTTGACGAAATTTGGTACACAGACCTATATTGGCCCAATAACCAAGCCTATTGATTTTGGTGAACATCGGTCCATGTTTAGACCTAGTGCCCATATAAGGGTCCTATCAAAATTATACTGTTTATACGCTGCAGGTCGTAAATATTAAGATATTTTGATGAAATTTGGTACACAGACCTACATTGGGCCAATAACGCAGCCTATTGATTTTGGTAAACATCGGTCCATGTTTAGACCTAGTGCCCATATAAGGGTCCTACCAAAATTATAATGTTTATACGCTGCAGGTCGCAAATATTAAGATATTTTGATGAAATTTGATACACAGACCTATATTTGCCCAATAACGCAGCCTATTGATTTTGGTGAACATCGGTCTATGTTTAGACCTAGTGTCCATATAAGGGTCCTACCAAAATGATACCGTTTATACGCTGCAGGTCGCAAATATTATGATATTTTGATGAAATTTGGTACATAGACCTATGTTGGCCCAAGGACGAAGCCTATTGGTTTTGGTGAACATCGGTCCATGTTTAGAACTAGTGCCCATATAAGGGTCCCCCCAAAATTATATTGTTTATACGCTGCAGGTCGCAAATATTAAGCTATTTTGATGAAATTTGGTACATAGACCTATGTTGGCCCAAGGACGAAGCCTATTGATTTTGGTGAATATCGGTCCATGTTTAGAACTAGTGCCCATATAAGGGTCCCCCCAAAATTGGCTTGGTTACAAACTGCAGGTCGCAAATATTAAGATATTTTAATGAAATTTGGTGCGCTGACTCACATTATAGAAAATTTTGACATAAGCCCCATTTTAACCCATTCGAATTTCGGATCCAAACAATACACCAAACTGGTGTAGGGTATTGTATAGTCGGCATGCCCGACTTTAACCTTTTTACTCGTTTTAATTTAAAAAAATACATTTGATGTATTGGACTGAATTGTTGTGTTTTGTTTTCTTGTTTTTATCAAATAAAATTGAATTAAAAAATATTAAAAAGAGTTTTATTTAAGTTTTTGGAAGTAAATTTATTCAATTTTTTTTTCGAAAAAAAAAAACGTCCAGAAATTAGAATAATTCAGAAATTAGAATTGCCTCAAAAACAAAGCGGTTCTAATTTGCGAGCGTCTACTGTATGTCCTAAAAGAAGAGATGAAAATAAAATACCCGTGTCTTTCACTTTGTATTTATTAATTCGTTTAACCATTTAAAACGCGAATTAATATAAAGTTATTTCTAAGAGTTTTTTAAAATTAAGACGGCCTTCCATATAAATATTTATATTACCTCAATATTAACTCGCGATTTAAACTGTTAGACGAATTGATCTAGAAAAATTTTATATTTAGCCCTGCTTTCAGAATATTTTAAGGTCTGATTACTGAATGTTCAGTTAGCTACTAACTGGGTCCTTAACTGACACATTTGTCGTTGTTTCTCATATAAAATTTGAATTTAACTGTCGGCTAAATTTTACCTGAACATTCAGTAATCGGCCCTAAGTAGATTTTCTCATAGGTACAACCAAAAAATTAACTTTGTCGGACGGTGTTGTATTAGAAATCGAGTTTTTCCAATACAACATATGTCGGATTTATTTATTTTCGAATGAGCGGGAATTCCCGGGATCCCGGGAAATTCCGAAAAAAATCCCGCTGTCCCAGGAAATGAAAAAGTCCGGGAAAAGAAAAACCCTAAACGTTACTGACTGACTGACTCAACATCGCCCAGCCCAAACCGCTGAAGCTAGGAAGTTGAAATTTGGTATGTAGGTTCCTCTTTCGGCGTAGACGTCCGCTAAGACCGGATTTTTGGAAATTCCTACCGGAACGGGCAAAAAGAGGGAAGTCTCCCCCTTGACGGCCTGCCAAAACCACTTTGTCTAAAAAGCTGAAATTTTAGATATGTGTTCCTTGGAGTAGGGCCTAACTTTTCTAGAAAGTACTTTCAAGAATCTTGGACAGGGACGTTGTAAAAATGTGGGTTAAAAAGGGGAAAAGAGCCCCCCTTGACGGCCTGCCCAAACCGCTGGAGATAGGAAGTTGAAATTTGGTATAAAGGTTCCTCCACTATCGTAGACATCCACCAAGACGGGATTTTTTGGAAATTTGTACAGGGAGGGGCAAAAAGGGGAAAAAGTCTCCCCCTTGACGGCCTGCTCAAACTGCTGGAGGTATGACCTAGGTACCTATTTGGTATGTAGGTTCCTCGACCGGTGTAGACGTCCGTTGAGACGGAATTTTTGGAAATTCTTTTCGGGAGGGGCAAAAAGAGGACAAAAAAGTACCCTTTTCCAAAAAAGTACCTTTTTCCAAAAAAAGTACCTTTTTCCAAAAAAGTACCTTTTTCAAAAAAAAGTACCTTTTTCTAAATAAATTAATCTTTTTCCAAAAAAAAAAAACATTTTTCCAAAAAAAATACCTTTTCCAAAAAAAGGTATTTTTTTGGAAAGTACCTTTCCAAAACATTTTTCCTAAAAAAATACATTTTTCCTAAAAATAACTTTTTCAAAAAAAGTACCTTCTTCCAATAAAGTACTTTGTAAAAATAAAGTATCTTTTTCCAAAAAATTTCGCTTATTCCAAAAAATTCCATTTAAAAAAATATAATTTCACAAAAGTACTTTTTTTCCTCCCCCCACGGATATCTCCACTAAAACAAGGTTTCTTGATATTCGGCATAGACGTCCGCTAATTCCTACCGGAATTTCCAAATATATTCGGCATAGACGTCCTCATAGACGGTCTCACAAATTACAAAAGTGTTCCCATTAACTGCCTGCCCAAACTACTGGAGATAAGAAGTTGAAATTTGGCATAAAGATTCCTCCACTGTAGTAGACATCGACTAAGTTTGTATTTTTGGAATTCCCTACAGGATATCCCAAAAGGGGATGTTTCCCCCTTGACGGCCTGCCCAAACTGCTGAAACTATGTAGCCGAAATTCGGTATGTGAGTTCCTCCTTCTGTGTAGGCGTCCGCTTAGACGGAATTTCTATCGGGAGGGAGATAAGGGGAAAAGTATTCTCCTTGACGGCCTGCCCAATCCCTTCTGGCCAACCTAAAATTTTAAATATGTATTCCCTGGAGTAGGACTAACTCACCGGCAACGTAATTTTTCTATTTTGGAACAGAAACATATTAAAAATGGGGGTTGAAAGGGAAAAATGTCCCCAATAACGGCCTGCCCAAACCGCTGAGCCAATGAAGTTGAAATTTGGTATGAATGTTCCTCATCCATCGCAGACAGCAGCGAAGATGGAATTTTTGTAAATTCCTAAGGGAGGGGCAAAAAGAAGAAAGCCTCCCCTTGGTGGCCTGTAAAAACCCCTTCGGCTAGAAACCTGGAATTTAAAATGTGGGTCCCTGGAGTAAGGGCTTACTTATTAGAAAGATACTATTTTGAATTTTGGACAGGGTCGTTATAAAATAGGGGCTCAAAAAGGGAAAGTGGCCCCTTAACGACCTGTCCAAACTGCTGGAACTAGGAAGCTGAAATTCGGTACTTAGGTTCCTCTTCCAGCCTAATTCCAACCGGGAGGGACAAAAAAAGGAAAAGTGTCCCAATTGACAGCCTGCTCAAACTGCTGGAACTAGGAAGCTGAAATTCCCTGTCGACGGACTTTCGGAAATTCCTACCCAGAGGGGCACAAATAGTAAAAGTTGGCTAGAAACCTGAAATGTAAAACATATGTTCCTTGGAGTATGGGCTCACTTATCGGGAAGGTGCTTTGTGGAATTTTGGACAGAGACATTGCAAAAATGGGGATTAATGAAGCGAAAAGTGCCGCTTAAAGGCCTGCCCAAACTGCTGGAGGTAGGAAGTTGAAATTTGGTATTAAAGTTCCTCCTCTCTTGTAGACATCCGCTAAGATGAGATTTTTGGAAATTTCCACAGGTCAAACACAGGAAGTCTCCCCCTTAACGGCCTGGCCAAACTGCTGGAACTAGGGAGCTTAAATTCGGTATTTGGGTTCCTTCTCCAACGTAGACGTTGGAGGGGTAAAAAGGGAAAAACTTCCCCCTTGACGAGTTGGCCAAACTGCTGCATATAGAGACCTAAACTTATGTATGTAGTAGGTTCCTCCTCCAACGCAGACGTTCTCGGAATTTTTGGAAATTCCTACCGGGAGGGGTAAAAACGGAATAATTCTCCCCCTTGATGGCCTAACCGAACCCTTCGGCTAGAAACCCGTAATCTATAATATGTTTACATTGGAGTATGGGCTAACTTATCGACAAGGCATTTTTAGGACTTTGGACAGGAACTTGGTAAAAATGGTGGCTCAAAAGGGGAAAATTGCCCCCCCCCCCCTGAACATCTGCGTCTTTAGCTAGAAACCTAAAATTTAAAGAACGAGTGTATATGGAACACGAAAATTAAGAAACTAAATAGGAAACGAGTGGAATTGAAACCTTACACAAGTGGAACGAAATGGATATAAACGTTGAACGAGTGGAATTGAAATTATAGAAAATGGAAATGGATTGGAAGAGGGAACGAAAAGGAATGGACTATAGAACAAAATGGAATGAGGAGCGAGATGGCATAGAATGGGGAACGAGTGGAATTGTAACACTGCAGTTAAAAGAGGAATGGAGCGGAGGAAGTGCAAAGAAATGGAATGGAAAGAGAAGCGACTGATATCAATATCGATGCACAAGCCAGTAAGAACGAAATGGAATGAAACGGGGAACGAGTGGAATTGGAATAACAGATAATAGGAACGAAATTCAATGGAATGGTGAACGAAATGGAATCTTGGAAGGAGTTGCATTGGAACACTGAAATTGTTAAACAAAATGGAATGGAATTTGAATGACTCAAACTGCCGGGTTTGGTACTTGAAATTTCGCATACGATTGAGGCAGATTATATATATTTGGGATTTTTACTGGGAGGAACAAAAAGGGGTGAAGAATCCACGGAATATGAAACTTATGTAGCATTGAAACATACTCTCTAAAAAGTTAAACAAATTTTCTAAAAGAGAAAAAAACCTTAGAAAAATAATGGAACTTATATATTCTGATATTTAAACTGCAGGTAACGAAGCACCGGTGGAAGAAACCGACGCAGTAAATTTTCCTACTGAATTTGTGAATTTACTTGAATTGCCAGGTCTACCGTTACATAAACTGGAATTAAAAAAAAAGCTAACAACGTAGATACGTAGCTTTGCACGCTATCTTTAATATTATAAATCGCTTGCCAACCCTTCTTTACGTTATTTATTTTCATTCAAAACACAAATGAACAAAACTACTTACGGGTCTATCTACCTAAGTTCGCACTTTACCAAATTATCTTGACATACACACGTATATTGCAATTTGTAATGGATTCATTAATAACAATCCACTTTCATGAGAAAAAGTGATCAAATATTTATTTATTTTAAACCCATTGTTGTCAGAATTATTTATTTGTGGTGGCTGGGTGAAGGCTTTTATTATAAAAATCGTACTTTAAATAAACAAAGCGAATTTACCCACCCAACCACGAATACGACCTGTCTACGCCGATGGCTTGAGCAACAGACAATCAGTTGTTACATGCTCACGGGTTGGTATACTAAATGATTTATTTATATAAAAATGAAGGGGCAAAAAGTAGTGTTTGTACTTAAACATTACAATAAATTTACCTTAACAAATTATTTTATCTTAATAACAAATATTGTTTTATTTTATTTAAAAGAAATTTAATTCTAAACTAAACGCTAACAACGTAGCGCGCTCCGCCCGCTATCTTTAATATTATAAATCGCTTACCAACCCTGCTTTAAATGTTTTTTTATTTTCATTCAAAACACATATGAACAAAACTATTTACGGGTCCATCTACCTATGTGCGCACTTTACCAAATTATCTTGACATACACACGTATATTGTCAAGAATTATTGTTGTGTCAGAATTATTTATTTGTGGTGGCTGGGTGAAGGTTTTTATTATAAAAAACTGTATTTAAAAAAAGCAAATTTTAAGAAAACCATCCCCCCATCAACCACGAATACGACTTATCTACGCCGCTGGCTTGAACAACAGACAATTAGTTGTTACATGCCCACGTGTTGGTATACTATATGATTTATATTTATATAAAAATTAAGAGACCAAAAATAGTGTTTGTACTTAAACATTATAATAAATTTACCTTAACAATTATTTTACCTTGAAACAACAAATAAAAATCTAATATGACAATATCATATTAGAATTTGGACTTGAGGTAGAAGAATATTCTAACTAAATATATGAACAAATATTTTGTTTTATTTTATATAAAACAAATTTAATTCTAACCTTTAAGGCACGCTAATAACGTAGAGGGCTGCGCCCGCTATTTATTTATATTCATGCATTCATTCATGCATGCATACATTCATTAATTCATTTCTTCATTAAGAAATGAATTACAATTAATTACAAATATAAATTTAAAAATTATAAAATAATTTCTCACAGTGTAAAGACACCCAATACATTCACATTCTCTCTTTCTGCCGACCACTGATATAGATTTGATGCATCATGGATACCTAAGTACAAAAATGGTAAAACTTTTCAATTCTATGGATAATTTTTTTTTTAAATAATTTTTTAGTAAAATTGGCAATATTTTGAGACATTGCTCCACTTATGTTGTCATAACTCAAAAACAGCTTGTCCGATTTCGTTAAACTAAATTTACAAAAATTTTGGTTCACAATATCTTTAAATGATGTATACAATGTTTTCAATGCGATCAATGGTTTCAAAGTTATGAAACAAATTGTTAGGCAAAAAATAAAAAATTGGTAATTTTTTTTTAAATCTGGAAAAAATCGAAACTGCAAAAAGTATTAAATTTTATTTATTTGTAGTGAAGCTACATATCATGTGAATTAAAGTAGATATGGATGATGAAAATCGATGCATGCTTTACGTTTTTATTTACAATTAATTGAAGGTATTGCCTATTGACAAGCACTGTAGAAAATGGTACAATGAAAATGCAGAACATAGAAACACAGGTGCATTTTACGACACGGATTTTGGCAAACCCCCTTTTCATGTAGCAAATTGTTTGGAAAAAACCTTTATAACATTTTTATGATTCTCAGAATTAAAAAAAACGAGTAAAAAGGTTAAAGTCGGGCATGCCGACTATACAATACCCTACACCAGTCTGGTGTATTGTTTGGATCCGAAATTCGAATGGGTTAAAATGGGGCTTATGTCAAAATTTTCTATAATGTGAGTCAGCGCACCAAATTTCATTAAAATATCTTAATATTTGCGACCTGCAGTTTGTAACCAAGCCAATTTTGGGGGGACCCTTATATGGGCACTAGTTCTAAACATGGACCGATGTTCACCAAAATCAATAGGCTTCGTCCTTGGGCCAACATAGGTCTATGTACCAAATTTCATTAAAATATCTTAATATGTGCGATCTGCAGTTTGTAACCAAGCCAATTTTGGGGGGACCCTTATATGGGCACTAGTTCTAAACATGGACCGATGTTCACCAAAATCAATAGGCTTCGTCCTTGGGCCAACATAGGTCTATGTACCAAATTTCATCAAAATATCTTAATATTTGCGACCTGCAGCGTATAAACAGTATAATTTTGGTAGGACCCTTATATGGGCACTAGGTCTAAACATAGACCGATGTTCACCAAAATCAATAGGCTGCGTTACTGGGCCAATATAGGTCTTGTACCAAATTTCATCAAAATATCTTAATATTTGCGACCTGCAGCGTATAAACATTATAATTTTGGTAGGACCCTTATATGGGCACTAGGTCTAAACATGGACCAATGTTCACCAAAATCAATAGGCTGCGTTACTGGGCCAATGTAGGTCTGTGTACCAAATTTCATCAAAATATCTTAATATTTACGACCTGCAGCGTATAAACAGTATAATTTTGGTAGGACCCTTATATGGGCACTAGGTCTAAACATGGACCGATGTTCACCAAAATCAATAGGCTGCGTTATTGGGCTAACATAGGTCTGTGTACCAAATTTCGTCAAAATATCTTAATATTTACGACCTGCAGCGTATAAACAGTATAATTTTGGTAGGACCCTTATATGGGCACTAGGTCTAAACATGGACCGATGTTCACTAAAATCAATAGGCTGCGTTATTGGGCTAACATAGGTCTGTCTACCAAATTTCGTCAAAATATCTTAATATTTACGACCTGCAGCGTATAAACAATATAATTTTGGTAGGACCCTTATATGGGCACTAGGTCTAAACATGGACCGATGTTCACCAAAATCAAACTTGTTCGTCCTTGGGCCAACATAGGTCTGCGTACCAAATTTCATCAAAATATCTTAATAGTTGCAACCTGTAGAGTGCGCACAAGATTGCATGGACAGACAGACAGACGGACGGACAGACGGACATCGTTAAATCGAAATAAAAAAAAATTCTGAACCGATCGGTATACTATAAGGTGGGTCTACGACCAATATTTTTTGGTGTTACAAACATCAGCACAAACTTATAATACCCTGACCACATAGTGGTGTAGGGTATAATTAGTAATAAACATTACGATTGCAGTAGCAAAGTATTAAACGCTCATAAAATTCCTTAATGTTTTTTATGATTCTTGGGAATAAGAAAAAAATTTGCAGAACACACAAACTGTACCCACATAAAGGGTTATCCCAAATTATAGTATCAGTATTTATAAGAGCTCCTTGAGCAATTTTATTTTATTCAAGAAGTGTTTGCGATAACGGAAACATCATTTTATCCCTTTAAAAGAGTCATTCAGCTTACAAGTTAAAAACTTTTTACAAGTGTTAATAGAAATGAGCAAGAAAGCCAGAACATTCTTATGTAAAAACAATCCAGATTCATTTTGTAATGTGTGCGGTTAATATATCACCAAGAAAAAACGGAACTGCTTCTTCACTTCATTGCAAAAGTCATATGAAGATTACTATAATATATATCCGCATAATTTGAAACAGCATCGGACACCGAGTACTATATGCATTTCATGTCGATTGAATTTATCTATGAGGTCTTCTAATGTAAGTAAGTAAAGTATTTCTTAATTAAATTTTGAATTCTTCATATTCGTTATATCAATTTTTTTTTAATTTTACAGACGACACTTGCAAATTTCGAAGCCTACGCTATGGAGCAGACACCACAACTAACACCGCATGTGGCTGTCCCCCGACCTGAGGTGATAACACTTATGCAGTTTAACTGCAACGGCCTCCAAGGTAAGATCACGGAGATAACCCGATTTATGCAGCTCCACAAAGTCATGGTCGCTGCGGTCCAGGAAACTAAACTCAGTGCCACCTGTAGACTCCAGAGTTGTAGTAATTACAACATTCTGCGCAAGGACCGCACACGGAGCGGAGGCGGGGGCCTCGCATTCATTATTGACAACACCCTGCAGTACAGAATAATCTCGCCTGACCCAAACGTACGTGACGTATACATGGAACATTAAGGTATAGCAGTAAGGTCAGGAGCTGCCGAGATCGAGCTGTACAATGTGTATATTCCGCCAGTGGCCAGCTGCCCCGCAGGATATCACCCGGACATCAGATTCCTTCTGGTGGGTGATAACCGCATGGTGATGGGCGACTTTAACGCACACCATGAGCTCTGGCACTCCAATCTGGGGGAAGACCAGAGAGGGATAGCCCTGGCGGAACAGGTCGATGACTCCACATTCTGCACACTGAATGAGGACGCCCCCACCAGAATTGTAGGAAGTTGCACTAGCTCGCCAGACATAACAATTTCGAGTGCAGGTCTGATAAATTACGCCTCCTGGCGGCCGATTATATCGTTGGCCTCGGACCACCTTCTTATAGTTATCGCGCTCGATAGACCAAGTGACTTTATCGTCTCTGAACGCCGCACGTACATTAACCACAAGAAAGCTAATTGGTTAGCGTTCAGAGAGTTCACCAACCGCAAATTCAGTGACCTACCCACCCCAACCGATGTGCGCTCCGCGGAAAGGAAGTTCCGCGAAATCGTCAACGCAGCGGCTCCTCGCTTCATTCCGGCTGGAAGGATCGCCAACATCAGACCAAATTTCCCAGCCGAAGCGGCAGAACTCGCGGATGAGCGGGACGAGCTTCGTTATACCAACCCCAGCGACCCCAGGATCAGCGAACTCAACCGGGAGATCAGCAAGTTGGTCAACGAACATAAACGGAACAAATGGGTAGATCATCTGAAAATATGCAACCTCAGCACCGGAGCCAGCAAACTATGGTCAACGGTCAAAACTCTCTCGAACCCGTCCAAAAGGGACGACAGGGTATCGATCTCATTTGCCGATAGGACGATATCGGACACGAAGAGGTGCGCGAGCTATTTTAGCCGGCAGTTTATAGAGCACCCCGAGAGAGACAAGGCGAAAAGGAGTGTCGTGAGGAAAATGCACGAACTCCGAGTCGATGACGAGCCATTAGCTTTAAGGAGTGTCGTGAGGAAAATGCACGAACTCCGAGTCGATGACGAGCCATTAGCTTTTACGTCAACAGAGGTTGCCGAAGCCATCAAAAGAGACAAACCATCTAGAGCTCTAGGACCCAACGGAATTTCCATGCTGATGATCAAACAACTGGAGATGCCAGGAGTAGAGTACCTGACAAAGGTCTTTAACCTTTCCCTATCCACCCTAATTGTGCCCGAGGTCTGGAAGATGGGCAGGGTGGTGCCACTTTTGAAGCCAGGAAAGGATGCGAACCAGGGAGCATCGTACAGACCAATCTCCCTACTGTCACCGGTCGCTAAGATACTTGAGGCTCTACTCCTCCCCAGTCTCACACAGCATTTTCAGCTTGCCCAGCACCAGCATGGATTCTGTAAGCAGCACAGTACAACAACAGCTTTAACCGACATTGCCACACAGATAACTAGCGGTCTAAATCAGAGCCGCCCTTGCGAAAGGACGGTTCTAGTGGCGCTTGACCTATCGAAGGCATTTGATACGGTCAGCCACGCGACCCTCTTCAGAGACATCGCCGAATCCAGTCTCCCAAATGGTACGAAGAGGTGGATAGCGAATTATCTGTGTGGTCGCCAGTCGTTTGTGGAGTTTCGTAACAAAAGGTCCAAACCTCGTAGAATTAAACAAGGGGTTCCTCAAGGTGGAGTTCTCTCCCCGATATTGTTTAATTTCTACGTTTCGAAACTCCCGGCACCACCAGAAGGGGTGGAATTGATCTCATATGCCGACGACTGTACGATACTGGCGACGGGTCACGATATTGATGGCTTATGCGGTAAGTTGAACAGTTACCCAGTCAGAAATCGCCAGTGGTACAAAAAAGCAAGCACTGGCATACCACTGGGTAACCATGGTATTAAAAATAAATGACTGGCAGAACACTCATTTGGGACGCTTTGCCAGCGTTTGCGAAAAGCGTTTTACCAGTATTTTTTTTACAAAAATTTCGGTGGTTTATAAAAAAAACCACTGGCAAAGAATTGGCTTAGAGTGATATGCCAAGGTTTGCAACCAGTGGTTATCCAGTGCTACCTAGCCAATGCTACCAGGCGTACAAAAATCAATTCACTGGAAAACCAATGATTTTATAAAAATGCTGACGCTTCGTTAAAAAATGTTTGTAGTCGGAAGGTTCCGAGTTCAAATCCGGTTGCAAGCAAAAAATTTTTTTGGGATTTTTTTTAATTTAAAATTTTTTTTGTTTTATAAAATCAATTTTTTTGTTTGTGGGAAAGCTCCTTCAAGACCAACTTTTTTTTGCCCTCCAAACACTGGCATACTAGTTACTAAAAATTGTTTGCCAGTACTAGCATTTTGGCACAGCCAGTAGTTGTCCAGCTATTATCACTCATTTATGTGTTTAGCCATTAAATATTATGTCTCGTTAGCTCAGTGGGTAGAGCAATCGTCTGCCAATCTTACGGCCTGGGTTCAAATCACGGCAGGGTCAAAAAAATACATATGAACTTTTTTTAAATTTTATTTTGGAAAATATATTTCCAGACCACCTATTTATTGGTTTTGCCAGCGTTTTGCCAACGTTTGAAAATTTTGTTCCTCCAGTGCTTTTCCGGCGCTTTTTGAACAGCCGGTCCTTTTGTCTAATGATGTTATCATTTTGGGAATGGGAAAGCACTTTTTGCCAATACTTGTACCACCTGTTAAAGTGCTTTGCCACCGCTTTCCCGTTTGTATTTTTCTGACTGGGTATCTTCATGATCTTACGAATTTCTTCACTGGAAGGAATATGCAGCTCTCCCCTGCAAAATCCTCGGCGACTCCTTTTACCACTTGGACGAAAGAAGTAAGGCTGGAACTGAATGTAGTAGTCGATGGCGTGCGAATTCCGACACTCAACCACCCCAAAATTCTTGGGGTTACATTCGACAGCCTGTTCATGTCCTCAGCGCACACCACTGCAATTTGCAACAAGATGCAGAGTAGGAACAAGGTCCTCAAGTCGCTAGCCGGCAGCTCTTGGGGTACGGACAAAGAAACCTTGTTGGCAACCTACAAAACAATTGGTCGGTCAGTGGTTAATTATGCTGCGCCAGTGTGGTCGCCTAGAGTCAGCGATACCCAGTGGAGAAAGCTCCAAACCTGCCAAAACTCTGCCCTCAGGACAATTACAGGATGCCTGCAAATGTCCTCGGTTCAACATCTACACGAGGAAACGAAGGTCCTTACAGTAAAGGAACACTGCCAAATGCTCTCGAAGCAGTTCCCTCCTTCGAGAACCACCCGAATTACCATCTTACGGAGGTGGATCCCCCCCCGAGGCATGTCAGAAAGGACCTTCGTGTCTTTGAGGGCACGGTCCAGCGTTATATGAGAGACCCGCTGGACGAAGCATCCTATAGGGCAGGTATAAACGATATTCATCGGGACACGGTAAATGACGCCATCAATTCTTACCGGATGAATATCGTTCTTGGAGGTCGTCCCCACCTATTGCGGAGAACGAGGAGAGGACTCTCCCACGATCTTCAAGAGTTCTCCTCAGAGCTTCGAAAAACTTAATTCAATTTAAGCTTAATTCACTAAAAATTAAATTCAGATTTTAAAAAGATTCATGTACCATTAAACCATTCGTAAAGAATTCATTCATAAGCTTCATTCCCAAAGCTTTAATATGAATTGAATGAATTCCTAACTTGAATCATTAAAATCGCATGTTCATTCACCATTTTACTAATTGAATGAAGAAATTTTATTACCATTCACTTAGTGCAGTGTAGTTTGAAACTAACATATAATCAAAACCAAAGCATACAAGCTGTAACAAAGCATACCATACTATTTATTTCTGTTAGATGAATTTTAAACATTTTTCATTGTATTATGCTAATATTTCAGCAATTACATACAAATTAAAATTTTTCATTTGATTAAGTGAATGAAAACAAATAATTTTTCATTCACTTTTTTATTAAATGAATTCAGGTAAATTGGGTTTCATTCAGTTAGAATTCAATCAAAATAGAATGAATTCATATAATTTTAAGCTATAGGGAATTAAGCTATCGAATTAATTCCATAAGAATGCTATTAGGGAATGAAATTTAACCCAAATTTCATTAATTTTTTAAAAGTGAATGAAAGAATTAAGCCTTTTAAACCTTTGGTTCTCCTCGCGCAATTGCGTTCGGGATGGTGTTCACGCCTTAATTCATATTGGTCTCGGATCGAGCCCACCATCCCGAACACATGTCCCGCATGCCAGAGAGGTCCCCACGACGTAAACCACCTCTTTGGCTGCACGGCAAACCCGACTCACCTAGATCCCACGTCACCATGGACCCACCCGGTTGAGGCAGCCCGGTTCCTGGGTCTGGATCTAGCTGAGTCAGCAGAACAAGATGAAGAAGAAGAATAATTATAATATTGCTTACATATTTTATTGTAGGAGGCGTTGCTACAACAACAACAACAACCTCACGTTGAAGTGATGTTAACTCACTTCCAGAATCTTGGATGCAACATGAGCATCAAAGTACACTACCTGCATAGTCACTTAGATCGTTTTCCTGAAAATCTAGGAGACTTGAGTGAGGAACAGGGCGAACGATTCCACCACGATATCCGGACAATGGAGCAACGATACCAGGGTCGCTGGGATGCACACATGATGGCCGGTTTTTGGCTGGAGTATTCAGAGTAACATTTCGTTATTCAACAATAGAAAATCGAATAAAAGAAAATTCCAGAGTTTGTAGTTTATAATAATTATTTATTTATTATTTTATTTCTTATAATAAATTTAAATAATAAAATATAAATTTTCTACTGTTTAATACATTTAAACTCATCAAATTCAAATGTTTTTCCGAAGAATAGAATCAGTATTGTAGGTAGCGGTTTGCCAAAAAATACAGAAATGTTACTATGTAATGAATTTTCAATGTGAAAATTTTTACATAGCATGTGGAAAATGTTTTCAAAATTCAATAAATCGAAAGAAGAACATTAACTACTCAATTTTATGTATATCAAACAATAAACTAAAATTTTGTGAAAATGAGGGAATTCACTTAATTGTGAATAAATTCGAAAAGAATCAATAGATTTTTATGATCGATATCTCATTTTGTTGCTATTTTGTTTGCGATAAAGCAATAAATCTGAACAATTTTTGCCGTTTTCAATTTTTCATGATTTTTAAAAAAAAATTTTTTTTCTATTTTCACGTAAAAAATATATTTTTTGCCTAAATTTTTTATTATAACTCCGAAACTACTGAGCCGATTGAAACGCAATATATAAACGGAATAAAGGTTATGTAAATCTCAATTTTTCTAAGTTTATTTTAATAAGATCGGACTAACTCTTTTTGAGTTATCATTAATTATGTGGAGAAACTTCTAAAAAAATTTATAATTTTACTAAAAAATTGTTTAAAAAAAACCTCTCCATAGAATTTTAAATTTGGACCATATTTGTACTACTGGAACCACAACACATCAAAATTGTATAGTGGTTTTTAAAGCGTTTAAAATTTTTTCGATTTTGTTGCCTTGTGTTATTAAACTACGAACTAAAGGGCTACGTAAAACTTTCAATATCTTATTTAATAAAAAATAAAAAAATAAATTTAAAAAAAATTAATAATTATTTTAATTTTTGCATTAAAAAATACGAAAATTGGTTTTTCGGACTTTCTATATTTTCATATATAAAGGGTTCTTCAATAAGAGCGCTACAAAAGTTTTTTTAAATAAAACAAAAACAGTTTTGGATATCAATGAAATTCTTTATGGTTTGCAATAAATTGATTGTGACATTCGCTGTGTGGCTTGTGGCGCCGTCCTGTTGGAACCACATGTCCTCCAAGTCCATATCATCCAATTGGGGCCAAAAATATTCGGTTATCATTGAACGGTAGCGATTCCCATTCACAGTAACGTGCCGGTCTTGATCATCACGGAAGAAGTACGGCCCAATGACGCCGCCGGCCCATTAACCGCACCAAACTAGTTTTTTTTTTTAATTTTCTTCCAGCAAAAACTAGTAATATGTTTTTTTGTTTAACAAACGATAAAATTGAAAACATTTTTATGTGAATCGTTATTAAATTAATTAACTCTTATTATTCGCATTAAAGTTTGCCTCCGCGGACTTTTTTATGCGATTTTCGAAAATTTTTTTTGGTAACTATTCTCACAATTTTTTTGTGCGATTACTTTTGAATATTTTGACAACATTTTCAATATTTTTTCTCTTCTACTAGTTTTACTAGAAATGTAATCGTACAAACCTATTGTTCTTCCTCAAGTCAAAATTCTAAAGAAGGGCATACACGTTCAATATTATTGATAAATTTTTCAAAAATCAACCAATCAGAATATTTTATTTTTAAGTAGGGCATACACGTTCAATATTGTGGATCAATTTTTGATTGTTTACAAATTAATTGAAGGTCTGTACTCTATATTGAATATTTATCAATTAAATTAAAAAATTCAAAATGTTTTAGATTTTTGTTCTTCAATTTCATATTATTAAAAAATGTGTGGCCAATATTGAAATGTTAGTTTTTTTAAATTTGTTTTTTGTTGTTGAAATATAAATAAATAAAATTAAAAAAGCATATAAATTATTGCAAAATAAAAACGTAATCACTCTAAACGTGGCTTTATTTTAAAATCTGCAAAATTTTGCAATTTTTCATAGGAAGGTAAATATTGATCAATTAATTTTAACTCATATTTTTCCAATAACATTGAAAGTGGGTGTGAAAAGATCAATAAAATTGAAATAAATTATATTGACCGTGTGTGTTCGGCTTTAAATACTTTGTTCTGATTGGTTGATTTTAAAAACATTGATCAATAATATTGAACGTGTATGTTTGCCTTAATATGATATTGTGATATATTTTATTTGTTGTTTCAAAATGGTTGATCATTTTCATGATAGACAATGCAATTGTTTCGTGGGCATCACCCCAACTCATTAGTTGTCCGCAATCAGAAAATGATGACTGGAGTATTGTAATGATTATGTCTGGCACTTATTATACTAGCTGTTTTTATAAGCCACTAAATTAGCAACACAGTAGTTTTAGAGATAAAAAGAATCGTCACTCGATTTTAAGAACAAACTTGGTTACCGAAACGAATAACGGTAAGGGTAACGGTATCGAAATTTGTTTCGGTAACGGTATATCGTTATCGAAATAGCAATACCGGTACGTACCTTTATAATAAATTACGTTAAAAACATATAAAAACAAGTACAAATTTACACAATTTTTTAATTTTAAGTGTTAAAAATACTGATTATTAGCTATAAATTCGATGTTGGAGTTTTAATAAGTAAAATTATTACAGTCGAGCTTTCAGTAATTCGAACGTCCAGAAATTAGAATCAATGTTTGCAATACATTAAACGCTCTGAAATTCGAATTTTAAATTCGAATTTCAGAGCGTTATTTTTTTGTG
Organism: Leucophora obtusa; assembly: GCA_949987735.1. Lineage (NCBI taxonomy): Eukaryota > Metazoa > Arthropoda > Insecta > Diptera > Anthomyiidae > Leucophora > Leucophora obtusa. The sequence continues at coordinate 277,877,192 of OX465295.1, forward strand.
GTTATTTGAATACACAGGAAATTCCCAATTTATTTTTATTCTGTTTGAATAAAGTAAAACTAAAAAGGGGAATCACCAAATTATATATGTTTTTCCCTATTTGTTTTTTTTTTGTCGCATTTATGTACATTTTTGGCTAGTTTATTTGTGAAATTTGATACGCGTGTACATATTATTTGGCAGTCTCTATTAAATAGTGAAAGTGTATCATTTAAAATGTTAAATAAACGTAAAAAAAACACTTTATCATTGGAAACGAAACAAAAAACGTCCAGAAATTAGAATAATTCAGAAATTAGAATTGCCTCAAAAACAAAGCGGTTCTAATTTGTGAGCGTCTACTGTATATTTAAATATAAAAACTTTTTAAATTAAACTAAATTTAAAAACTTAAGATTATAAAATAAAAAAGTTAAAAAATTATAATTTTTATATAAATTAACAAATACCGGTTACAAGGGGAGAGTCTCGGAGGGTCTTTCGAGCTCCCACTAAGTCCCGAGTTTGCCTATGATCCTTGTAACGTCGTGGCGAGCAATTGGCGCCAACCAAAAAAACCAATATCCCAACCGACCATGGGCGGTATAACCCTATTGGCGCTTGGATTAAATCCCTGCGCAACCACTGCAGGCCTGGAGGCAATGTTGGCAGCCCCAACACCAGGATCGGATGCTTTGGCCCAATCAGCCATTCATCTTAAACCAAACATGATTACCGAAACCGTAACAACAAGAAAAAATTCTGATAAACCCGATTTAAAGACGACGACCTTTGGCATGAAAACAAGGACACGAATAGGAACATGGAATGTTAGGACGCTCTCGGAAACATCTCGCCTGGCACAGGTCTGCAAGGAATTTAACACCTACAAACTTACAATGCTCGGACTGTGCGAAACAAGATGGTATGATTCAGGTGAATTTATAACTGCCGATGGTCTTACCCTACTCTATTCCGGGAAGACAACTGATGAATCTCGATCCAGTGGAGTAGGCATCTTATTGTCACAGCCAGCTAAGAAAGCTCTTATAGACTGGAAGCCATATTCAGATCGAATTATAACTGCAAGACTGCGTACTCGAAGCCGCAATCTTACATGTATACAATGCTACGCGCCAACAGAAGCAGCCGAACTATCTGCAAAAGAATCGTTTTATGACCTCCTTAACAGAGTATTAACATCAGTACATCGAGGTGATATCGTGATAATGATGGGTGATTTTAACGCTCAGGTTGGAGCAGACAACACTAGCGTAGAGAGCACAATGGGATCGCATGGTTTGGGGCGGTTGACAGAGAATGGTGAATTACTAGTGGAGACATGCACAACAAACAATCTGGTTATTGGTGGCACGCTGTTTCCGCATCCAAGGATACACAAAGTGACATGGGTTTCTCCTGACGGGATAACTGAGAACCAGATCGACCACATCGCTATTAGTAGAAAATGGCGAGGTTCGCTTTTAGATGTTCGTAATAAAAGAGGAGCCGATGTTGCAAGTGATCATCATTTGGTAATCGCAGCAATCCGCATAAAAATTGCCGCTATTAGAAAGAACATACAAACTTCCCAAAGAAGATATAACGTTGATAAACTCAAAGATTCAACAGTTGCAAACTCCTTCACGTTAACAATGAAAACATCACTTCAGAATAATAATAATATAGATCGTTGTTGGGAGGAAACAAAGAATATATTAACACAAGCTGCAGACAAACACCTGGGATATAAGAACAGCTCCCGTAAAGAGTGGATTAGTGATGAAACCTGGAGACTGGTGTTGGAGAGAAAGGAAGCCAAAGCAGCAATTAACAATAGCAGAACGCGTTCGACCAAAGCATTGTGTCAACAGTTGCACAATCGCCTCAATCGAGAAGTCAAGCGCAGTGCCCGGAGTGACAAACAAAACTGGGTTAACAACATCGCTAAAGAGGCACAGGCTGCTGCCGAAACGTATCGTATGGGAGATCTCTATAGAGCGGCAAAGAAACTAACTAATAGTTCAAAACCCACTGTTAAACCATTGAAAAACGATGCTGGAGAACTCATTACATCCAAACAACAACAACTGAAACTTTGGGAAGAGTTCTATGCGACTATGCTATCGCCGTCTCTACCAACACAGCAGACAATATGCAACTGTGAATCACACACTATAAACACAAATATCTCCACCGATTGCCCCAATATTATTGAAATTTGCGCAGCAATAAGAGCGTTAAAGAACAACAAATCGCCTGGTGTAGACAATATATCCCCAGAGTTGTTGAAAATTGACGCAACAACGAGTGCCCATTTACTCACGCCTATTATTAACCAGTTCTGGTGTACGGAGCTCCTCCCAGAGGAGCTTTCTGAAGGTGTTATTGTAAATTTACCAAAAAAAGGGGACCTAACAGCTCGTAAAAATTGGAGAGGCATTACTCTTTTGAGTATGATCAACAAGGTTATCGCACATATATTGAATAAAAGACTGTCAAGCTCTCTTCTTCCTGAGCTTAGAAAGGAACAAGCCGGTTTCCGTGCTCATAAATCCTGTGTCGATCATATTAACAGCTTAAGAGTGATCATAGAGCAATCTGTAAAATGGAGATCACCTTTGTACCTAACGTTTATAGACTTCGAGAAGGCTTTTGACACCCTAAATCACGCAGCCATATGGGACGCGTTGGAATGTAAAGGTATACCTACCAAGCTAATAAGACTTATTAAAGGTCTATATGAAAACGCTACCTGTCGAATTCTTCACGAAGGACAACTAAGCAACAAAATAAACATTAACTCCGGTGTACGTCAAGGGTGTGTATTATCACCATTGCTTTTTAACTGTGTGCTTGACGTAGTAATGAATAAGGCAACATCCCATAGAAGAGGAATTACTTGGGGTCTCCAAGGCAGACTGGAGGACCTTGACTATGCTGATGACATTTGTCTACTTACCCACACCTTTTCAGACATGCAATCTAAGTTATCACTAGTCCAGGAAACTGCATCACATGTTGGCTTAAGAATAAATATCGGCAAAACAAAAATAATGCGAGTAAATGTGGACAACGGGCAAACATTAACCGTTCAGAATCAATCGCTTGATGAAGTAGAATCATTCTGTTACCTGGGAAGCATATTGGACAAAAGTGGCGGATCCAAAGCCGATATATCTAACCGTATAAACAAAGCCCGGCAAGCTTTCGGCCAACTCAAGTCAGTGTGGAACTCTTCACATATATCAAAAAGGACGAAGCTAAGGATATTCAACTCCAATATAAAATCCACACTGTTGTATGGATGCGAGACGTGGAATGCAGCACCTCGCGACTTACATTCCATACAAGTTTTTGTGAATAAATGCTTAAGGAAGATTCTACACATATTCTGGCCTAGAACAATTTCAAATTGCCGACTCTGGTCAGAAACTGGTCAACAACCTATCCAAATTGAAATCCGCAAACGCAAATGGAATTGGATTGGACATACATTACGTAAACAACCCAATGATATTGCTAAACAGGCTATAGACTGGAACCCGCAAGGCAGTCGACGTATAGGAAGACCAGCACACACCTGGAAACGGCAAATTGAAACCGAAATATCCAACTTACACCTTCGTTGGAATGAAATCAAACACCGTGCATCAGATCGAACGTATTGGGATAATCTTGTTGCGGCCCTATGCTCCTTGCAGGAGTAAAAGGAACAAATATATATATAACAAATACCGGTAACTACCCATAAAAATAACAGCCCGAGTAAAAATAGATATACATTGGTGGAAAATTTAATAGGAACGATTCAAGTTTTTTCTAATTTTTTTTTCGTTGCCTTTATTTTTAAAAATCAAAATAGTGGATAAATTCGCCCCGGGAGGCAAATATGGGGTTTAGAATATTGTGCAGAATTTTAACATAATGTCTGTTTTTTTATTTTGTCACTTGTTTTAAGTGGGCGTGGCTTTCAACGAAAAATTAGCGATATCGACCTGTTATCAAATTATAGAGTAAAATTTAGCTAGTACTGATCGGATGTATACAAACTGTATATTTTTGGAAATTCTACAAAATTTCCTTAAGTCTTGCATTATCTTTATCCAGAAATGGTCGCCAGACTTGAAATGACAGGGTCTTAAATATGAAAAAAAATTTCTTTGTTTTTAGCAATTTTAAAATAAAGTTAACCACACTGAAATTTTAAAGCGAATAGTTTTGCTATACTTGCAACGATATAACAATAAAGTCAAGTTTTCTTCTATATCTCTATATATAAAAGAATAACGTGACTGACTGACTGACTGACTGACTCAACATCGCCCAGCCCAAACCGCTGAAGCTAGGAAGTTGAAATTTGGTATGTAGGTTCCTCTTTCGGCGTAGACGTCCGCTAAGACGGGATTTTTGGAAATTCCAACCGGAACGGGCAAAAAGGGGAAAAGTCTCCCCCTTGGCGGCCTGCCAAAACCCCTTTGGCTAGAAAGCTGAAATTTAGGATATGTGTTCCTTGGAGTATGGGCTAACTTTTCTGGAAAGTACTTTCTGGAATTTTGGACAGGGACGTTGTAAAAATGGGGATTAAAAAGGGGAAAAAGGCCCCCCTTGACGGCCTACCCAAACCGCTGGAGGTAGGAAGTTGAAATTTGGTATAAAGGTTCCTCCACTATCGTAGACATCCACCAAGACGGGAGTTTTGGAAATTTTTACAGGGACGGGCAAAAAGGGGAAAAAGTCTCCCCCTTGACGGCCTGCTCAAACTGCTGGAGCTATGAAGTTGAAATTTGGTATGTAGGTTCCTCCACTATCGTAGACATCCACCAAGACGGGAGTTTTGGAAATTTTTACAGGGACGGGCAAAAAGGGGAAAAAGTCTCCCCCTTGACGGCCTGCCCAAACCGCTGGAGGTAGGAAGTTGAAATTTGGTATAAAGGTTCCTCCACTATCGTAGACATCCACCAAGACGGGAGTTTTGGAAATTTTTACAGGGACGGGCAAAAAGGGGAAAAAGGCCCCCCTTTACGGCCTGCCCAAACCGCTGCAGGTAGGAAGTTGAAATTTGGTATAAAGGTTCCTCCACTATCGTAGACATCCACCAAGACGGGAGTTTTGGAAATTTTTACAGGGACGGGCAAAAAGGGGAAAAAGTCTCCCCCTTGACGGCCTGCCCAAACCGCTGGAGGTAGGAAGTTGAAATTTGGTATAAAGGTTCCTCCACTATCGTAGACATCCACCAAGACGGGAGTTTTGGAAATTTTTACAGGGACATGCAAAAAGGGGAAAAAGTCTCCCCCTTGACGGCCTGCTCAAACTGCTGGAGCTATGAAGTTGAAATTTGGTATGTAGGTTCCTCGACCGGTGTAACGTCAGTTGAGACGGCATTTTTGGAAATTCTAATCGGGAGGGGCAAAAAGGGGACAAAAAAAGTACCTTTTTCCAAAAAAGTACCTTTTCCCAAAAAAAGTACCTTTTCCCAAAAAAAGTACCTTTTTCCAAAAAAAGTACCTTTTTCCAAAAAAAGTACCTTTTTCCAAAAAAGTACCTTTTTCCAAAAAAGTACCTTTTTCCGAAAAGAGTACCTTTTTCCAAAAAAAAGTACCTTTTTCCAAAAAAAGTACCTTTTTCCAAAAATAGTGCCTTTTTCCAAAAAAAGTACCTTTTTCCAAAAAAAGTACCTTTTTCCAAAAAAAGTACCTTTTTCCAAAAAAAGTACCTTTTTCAAAAAAAAGTACCTTTTTCCAAAAAAAATTCCTTTTTCCAAAAAAAGTACCTTTTTCCAAAAAAAGTACCTTTTTCCAAAAAAAGTACCTTTTTCCAAAAAAAAGTACCTTTTTCCAAAAAAGTACCCTTTTCCAAAAAAAAGTACCTTTTTCCAAAAAAAGTACCTTTTTCCAAAAAAAGTACCTTTTTCCAAAAAAGTACCTTTTTCCAAAAAAAGTACCTTTTTCCAAAAAAAGTACCTATTTCCAAAAAAAAGTACCCTTTTCCAAAAAAAGTACCTTTTTCCAAAAAAAGTACCCTTTTCCAAAAAAATTACATTTTTCCAAAAAAAGTACTTTTTTTCAAAAAAAGTACCTTTTTCCAAAAAAATTACCTTTTTCCAAAAAAAGTACCTTTTCCCGAAAAAAGTACCTTTTTCCAAAAAAAGCACCTTTTTCCAAAAAAAATTCCTTTTTCCAAAAAAGTACCTTTTTCCAAAAAAAGCACCTTTCTCCAAAAAAAAGTACCTTTTTTAAAAAAAGTACCTTTTTCCAAAAAATGTACCTTTTTCTAAAAAAAAGGTACCTTTTCCAAAAAAAAAGTACCTTTTCCAAAAAAAGTACCTTTTTCCAAAAAAGTACCTTTTTCCAAAAAAAGTACCTTTTTCCAAAAAAAGTACCTATTTCGAAAAAAAGTACCCTTTTCCAAAAAAAAAGTACCTTTTTCCAAAAAAAGTACCTTTTTCCAAAAAAAGTACCTTTTTCCAAAAAAAGTACCTATTTCCAAAAAAAAGTACCCTTTTCCAAAAAAAGTACCTTTTTCCAAAAAAAGTACCCTTTTCCAAAAAAATTACATTTTTCCAAAAAAAGTACTTTTTTTCAAAAAAAGTACCTTTTTCCAAAAAAATTACCTTTTTCCAAAAAAAGTACCTTTTCCCGAAAAAAGTACCTTTTTCCAAAAAAGTACCTTTTTCCAAAAAAAGCACCTTTTTCCAAAAAAAATTCCTTTTTCCAAAAAAGTACCTTTTTCCAAAAAAAGCACCTTTCTCCAAAAAAAAGTACCTTTTTTAAAAAAAGTACCTTTTTCCAAAAAATGTACCTTTTTCTAAAAAAAAGGTACCTTTTCCAAAAAAAAAGTACCTTTTCCAAAAAAAGTACCTTTTTCCAAAAAAGTACCTTTTTCCAAAAAAAGTACCTTTTTCCAAAAAAAGTACCTATTTCGAAAAAAAGTACCCTTTTCCAAAAAAAAAGTACCTTTTTCCAAAAAAAGTACCTTTTTCCAAAAAAAGTACCTTTTTCCAAAAAAAGTACCTATTTCCAAAAAAAAGTACCCTTTTCCAAAAAAAGTACCTTTTTCCAAAAAAAGTACCCTTTTCCAAAAAAATTACATTTTTCCAAAAAAAGTACTTTTTTTCAAAAAAAGTACCTTTTTCCAAAAAAATTACCTTTTTCCAAAAAAAGTACCTTTTCCCGAAAAAAGTACCTTTTTCCAAAAAAAATTCCTTTTTCCAAAAAAGTACCTTTTTCCAAAAAAAGCACCTTTCTCCAAAAAAAAGTACCTTTTTTAAAAAAAGTACCTTTTTCCAAAAAATGTACCTTTTTCTAAAAAAAAGGTACCTTTTCCAAAAAAAAAGTACCTTTTCCAAAAAAAGTACCTTTTTCCAAAAAAGTACCTTTTTCCAAAAAAAGTACCTTTTTCCAAAAAAAGTACCTTTTTCCAAAAAAAGTACCTATTTCGAAAAAAAGTACCCTTTTCCAAAAAAAAAGTACCTTTTTCCAAAAAAAGTACCTTTTTCCAAAAAAAGTACCTATTTCCAAAAAAAAGTACCCTTTTCCAAAAAAAGTACCTTTTTCCAAAAAAAGTACCCTTTTCCAAAAAAATTACATTTTTCCAAAAAAAGTACTTTTTTTCAAAAAAAGTACCTTTTTCCAAAAAAATTACCTTTTTCCAAAAAAAGTACCTTTTCCCGAAAAAAGTACCTTTTTCCAAAAAAAGCACCTTTTTCCAAAAAAAATTCCTTTTTCCAAAAAAGTACCTTTTTCCAAAAAAAGCACCTTTCTCCAAAAAAAAGTACCTTTTTTAAAAAAAGTACCTTTTTCCAAAAAAAGTACCTTTTCCCAAAAAACATACATTTTTCCAAAAAAAATACATTTTTCAAAAAAAAGTACCTCTTCCAAGAAAAAGTACCTTTTCCCAAAAAAGTACCTTTTTCTAAAAAAATTTTCCTTTTCCCAAAAAACATACATTTTTTCAAAAAAATACCTTTTTCAAAAAAAGTACCTTTTCCAAAAAAAAGTACCTTTTCCCAAAAAAAAGTACCTTTTTCTAAAAAAATTTTCCTTTTCCAAAAGAAGTACCTTTTCCAAAAAAAGTACCTTTTTCCAAAAAACATACATTTTTCCAAAAAAAACACCTTATTAAAAAAATACCTTTTCCAAAAAAAGTACAAATAAAGTACTTTGTAAAAACAAAGTATCTTTTTCCAAAAAATTTCGTTTTTCCAAAAAGTACCATTTAAAATAATATATAATTTAAAAAAAAACTACTTTTTTCCCTCCCCCACGGATATCTCCACTAAAACAAGGTTTCTTGATATTCGGCATAGAAGTGCCTACCGGAACGGGCAAAAAGGTGAAAAGTCTCCACATAAACAGTCTCACAAATTGGAAAAGTGCCTGCCCAAACCACTGGAGGTAAGAAGTTGAAATTTGGTATAAAGGTTCCTCCACTGTTGTAGACATCGACTAAGTTTGTATTTTTGGAATTCCCTACAGGATATCCCAAAAGGAAACTCGGTATGTGAGTTCCTCCTTCTGTGTAGGCGTCCGCTTAGACGGAATTTTTGAAATTCCTATCGGGAGGGGATATAAGGTAAAAGTCTCCTCCTGACGGCTTGCCCAATCCCTTTTGGTCAACCTAAAATTTTAAATATGTATTCCTTGGAGTAGGACTAACTCACCGGCAACGTAATTTTTCTATTTTGGAACAGCAACATAGTAAAAATGGTGGTTGAAAGGGAAAAATGTCCCCAATAACGGCCTGCCCAAACCGCTTAGGCAATGCAGTTGAAATTTGGTATGAATGTTCCTCATCCATCGCAGATAGCCGCGAAGATGGAATTTTTGTAAATTCCTAAAGGGAGGGGCAAAAAGAAGAAAAGCCTCACCTTGGGGGCCGGTAAAAACCCCTTCGGCTAGAAATCTGAAGATTAAAATGTGGGTCCCTGGAGTAAGGGCTAACTTATTAGAAAGATACTTTTTTGAATTTTGGACAGGGTCGTTATAAAATGGGGGCTCAAAAAGGGAAAGTTGCCCCTTAACGACCTGTCCAAACTGCTGCAACTAGGAAGCTGCAATTCGGTACTTAGGTTCCTCTTCCAGCCTAATTCCAACCGGGAGGGACAAAAAAAGAAAAAGTGTCCCCCTTGACAGCCTGCTCAAACTGCTGGAACAAGGAAGCTGAAATTCCCTGTCGATAGATTTTCGGAAATTCCTACCGAGAGGGGCACAAATAGTAAAAGTTGGCTAGAAACCTGAAATGTAAAACATATGTTACTTGGAGTATGGGCTTTTTGGACCGGGAAGGTGGTTTTTGGACAGGGACATTGCAAAAATGGGGATTAATGAAGCGAAAAGTGCGGCTTAAAGGCCTGCCCAAACCGCTGGAGGTAGGAAGTTGAAATTTGGTATTAAAGTTCCTCCTCTATTGTAGACATCCGCTAAGATGAGATTTTTGGAAATTCATACCGGGAGGGGTAAAAAGGGAAAAAACTTCCCCCTTGACGCCTGGCCAAACTGCTGGATATAGAGACCTAAAATTATGTATGTAGTAGGTTCCTCCTCCAACGCAGACGTCCTCTAAGACGGAATTTTTGGAAATTCCTACCGGGAGGGGTAAAAACGGAATAATTCTCCCCCTTGATGGCCTAACCGAACCCTTCGGCTAGAAACCTGTAATATATAATATGTTTTCCTTGGAGTATGGGCTAACTTATCGACAAGGCATTTCTATGACTTTGGACAGGAACGTGGTAAAAATGGTGGTTCAAAAGGGGAAAATTTCCCCCCCCCCCCCTTAACGTCTGCGTCTTTAGCTAGAAACCTAAAACTTAAAGAACAAGTGTATATGAAACACTAAAATTAAGAAATTAAATAGGAAACGAGTGGAATGAAACACTACACAAGTGGAATGAAATGGATATAAACGTTGAACGAGTAGAATTGAAATTATAGAGAATGCAAATGGATTGGAAGAGGGAATGACCTGTTCAAACACTATCCACGGAATATGAAACTTATGTAGCATTGAAACTTACTCTCGAAAAAGTTAAACAAATTTTCTAAAAGAGAAAAAACCTTAGAAAAGGAATGGAACTTATATATTCCGATATTTAAACTTCATGTAACGAAGCACCGGTGGAAGAAACCGACGCAGTAAATTTTCCAACTGAATTTGTGAATTTACTTGAATTGCCAGGTCTACCTTTACATAAACTGGAATTAAAAAAAAAACTTTAAGACACGCTAACAACGTAGCGGGCTTTGCCCGCTATTTTTAATATTATAAAATGCTTTCCAACCCTGCTTTAAGTTATTTATTTTCATTCAAAACACAAATGAACAAAACTACTTACGGGTCTATCTACCTAAGTTCGCACTTTACCAAATTATCTTAACATACACACGTATATTGCAATTTATTATGGATTCATTACTAACAATCCACTTTCATGAGAAAAAGTGATCAAATATTTATTTATTTTAAACCCATTGTTGTGCAGAATTATTTATTTGTGGTGGCTGGAATAAAAAAACTTTAAATAAAAAAACGAATTTAATAAAAATTGTGGGGGGCGCAGCCCCCCGGGGGGGAGGGCGCAGCCCCCCCCCCCCCTTAACCTTTAAGGCACGCTAACAACGTAGCGGGCTGCGCCCGCTAGTTAAGTATAAAGCATTTCCTATTAAAATTTCAGTGTGGTTAACTTTATTATAAAATTGCTAAAAACAAAGAAAATTTTTTTATGTTTAAGGCACTGTCATTTCAAATCTGGCACCTATTTCTAGATAAAAATAATTCAGAAGTTAAGGAAATTTTGTAGGATTTCCAAAAATATACAGTTTGTATAGATCCAATCAGTACTCGCTAAATTTTACTCTGTAATTTGATAACAGGTCGATATCGCTAATTTTTCATTGAAAGCCACGCCCACTTAAAACAAGTGACAAAATAAAAAAAAACAGACATTATGTTAAAATTCTGCATAATATTCTAAACCACATATTTGCCTCCCGGGGCGAATTTAGCCACTATTTTGATTTTTAAAAATAAAGGCAACGAAAAAAAAATTTGAAAAAACTTGAATCGTTCCTATTAAATTTGCCACCACTGTATATTGTTATATATAATGTGATTGGGTTATATCTGACGGTGAATGGAGTCACATTAAAATTATATGGCTGTGGAGAAATTAACTCTTAATGTATATTAATTTATATGAGATCATATAGAAATTTATATAAAATTACAAGAATATCGAACCATATATAATCATATCGGTCCCTACATATATTTTGATTAGTTTTATATGACTTATGTAGTTATATATGGAGTCAGATTTGGGGATATGTAATAACATCAATTACCGTACAAAAAATTCATTGAAAAAAGAATATCAGATGTAGTTGTAAATAATGATATATATATACAACTACATCTGATATTATTTTTTCAATGAATTTTTTGTACGGTAATTGATGTTATTACATATCCCCAAATCTGACTCCATATATAACTACATAAGTCATATAAAACTAATCAAAATATATGTAGTGACCGATATGATTATATATGGTTCGATATTCTTGTAATTTTATATAACTTTCTATATGATCTCATATAAATTAATATAAATTAAGAGTTAATTTCTCCACAGCCATATAATTTTCACGTGATTTTTTTTGCATATAAAATTATATTAAAAAATGATGCGTACGATTTAGAAGACAAAAGCATTAAAATTTTTATTTTATGTTATAAAATTTGTTCCTTTAAAATTGTTCAAGCTATAGAAATTTCAATAACAATTTATTAGCCGGTATGCATAAAAAGTATACCTACTATTAGACAAAATTATATAAAATCAGATGTTTTTATATCGAATTAGATCTAATTTGATGTCCTGGATATGGACAAATCTCGGATCAAACTGTATCAAATTATAAATAATTTGATATAATTAGACACAAGAAGATGACCCATTTTTCGGATCTAGTTGTACGTCGTTGTATATGGGGACTTATCAAATAAGATATAATTATATATGACACCATATTAAAATTTTTACCCGGGAGTATCGGTAACAATAACGGTATTTGTAATTTTTTTTAGAGGTAAGAAGCCAATAAATAAAAACGTGTTTTACTTATAATTAAAAATTAAGTAACAATTAACGGTGGGTCTCATACTGTAGGTTTAACTTTAATTTAATTATAAAGAAAAGAAAATGTCAAAAAAATGTACACAAAACAACAACAAATTTTTGGTTTAACTATTAACTAAAGTTTAAACCTGAAGTATGAGACCCACCGTTAATTGTTACTTAATTTTTAATTATAAGTAAAACACGTTTTTATTTATTGGCTTCTTACCTCTAAAAAAAATTACAAATACCGTTATTGTTACCGATACTCCCGGGTAAAAATTTTAATAAATAACAAGTTCTTTTAATTATAACTTTAAAGCCTTACTTGTAACAAGTATACAAACCCCGACATTACATAAGGTACAAAAATTCAACAGGACGAGAATTTTGTACTTTTGTATATGAACTGTCTGATTTTGTAAAACCAGTCATAAATCAACACTTTTTGAAAAGCAACAATTACATAAAATTAACCTTTGGGTACTAATTATATGTATCGGGTGCGTCTAAAGTAACTGTATGATTTGAAATTGTAACTTCTTTCCTTGTGAATATAGTAGTTTTGATTTAACTGCCTTTTTCTTAAGTGCACATTTGCTGTAACTGAACAAAATTTTGGTTTCGTTTCTATTTTACAAAATGATGTACGCAATTGTGTGTAGTTTGACTACAGATCATAAATTAATATTACTTTCTGTTTAAATTATCTTCAAATTAAAGAAAGATGATACAATTTTCAGAAGTAAATTACAAAGAAAAATTTTTGAAAGAATTCGATAAGGCCAGCAAGACAGAATACGTATTTTCGGCTTTCGCTACAAAGCCATCATCAGTGTCATTCGCCTTGAATGGGTTAATAATTGATAGTTGTCTACTTATGTTGCAGTTGAAAGCAAGTCGAATATGTTAACAACTCAACTTAGACTAATATCAACTGTAACTTAAGTAGACAACTATCAATTATTAACCCATTCAAGGCGAATGACACTGATGACGGCTTTGTAGCGAAAGCCAAAATACGTATTCTGTCTTGCTGGCCTTATCGAATTCTTTCAAAATTTTTTATTCTTTGTAATTTACTTGTGGAAATTGTATCATCTTTCTTTAATATGAAGATAATTTAAACAGAAAGTGATATTAATTTATGATCTATAGTCAAACGAGAGAACATTCATTTACCAAAATAAGAGATCAAATAAACATTCCCCTCATTCATCTTGATGCTAGTTCTGATTATAAAACAGCCAGTTAGGGACTGATTCTATATTAAACCTATTAGATTTGGAATCATTTTTGTATTCGAAAAACTCTTTAACACTGGAATATTTTTTATATTCTAGGTTTGATATGAAAGTTGCAGGAATTGGAGTAATTTTTCACAGACACTGTAAAAAAGTTTACAATTTACGGCGTATTCCTATTATCATATTGTGAGAATGTTTTCCGTATCAGAATCTCCATTGTGTTTGCTATTAAAATATTATTTAATTTTAAATGATTTTGAAACGTACTAAGTTTGCGATTTTAGAGATATTTTCTCTTAAAAATAGTTTGGATTCCGTACTCCGATTTCCTAACTTATTTATGACAAAATTTGATAGTTAACGAAAAAAAATTGTTGAATATAGAAAATATATCGTTAACTTATTACAGTAACATAGTTAACGAAAAAAAATTGTTGAATATAGAAAATATATCGTTAACTTATTACAGTAACAAATTTTTCTAAGTTTATGTTAACAATTTTTTAGTTAAATCTTACATTTTCAAAACAACTAAAACTCAAATTAATTTTGTTGGTTATTAAGGCACATCTACACGGGATAGAAAAATCGCGAGACTTTATTAAAATGCAGCTCTGTATAAGACTACACCCAAAAGATTCCTTAGTTGATTGTTACGAATATTTCAACTATCTTATAGGTGAAATACCCCTATTATATAGTTGAATTGATTTGGTTGGTGCCAACTAAGTTCTTTACATATATGTAAAGAATTCAACTATAAATTGAGTTAATAACAACGATTTCTTAATTAAAATTTTATAAATTTTAAAAATAGTTAAATACAATCAATTTGAAATAATATTATGATTTTAAATAATTTTATCTCAAAAATTTGTGAACTGTTTATATTTTTTATTAGTTTACAATTGTAAAACAAAAACATTTCAGCACTTTCAGTTGCTCTTGATATTACATAGACCCAAATAGCAATTTTTGTCATTAAAGTTGGTCACAGGATTATATATTTTATAATACATGTCTTTTGGATGCTTGGTTTTTAGCTATGTTACTATAGAATTTTATCAGTGTACGAAATGTAATCTCTAGGCCATTGACAATAGCTGTCATATACCTATTTCTTTAATTAGTAACAATTTTTAGGATGTCTTGTAACATTATTGAACATTTCAGTTTATTAAATTCACCTTTTGCTATTTGGAGAAAAAAATATTTTTTAAAATACAACAATTTTAATAAAAACAAATACTTGACAATTAGAGGTGATATTTCTACGATAAAAATTAGTGCCAACTATATTAGAGACGACAAATTTAGCGCAAACTCTACGAGATTTCTATCCCGTGTAAATGTGCCTTTATAAAAAATTACCGAATAAGCTTTACTTTAACTCAACCGACACTTGTCTTAAGTTGCTTCGATAACGATTGATAAAATCGTTATCGAAGATAGAGGACCACAACAATGAAACAGATTTTCACTGACAAAAAACTAACTGAACGTTCAAAAAATTTCGAAATGGGGTTATACAGATTTTTCCTAACCCTTGTTTGGTACTCTTTGGAACAACTTGGCAAACCTATGCTAAAATACGTATTAAAACCTCTACTTCTAGTTCATAAAATATCTAGATATGACTACCATATACGATATAAGCGAATCTTAGATCCGCGCCTGCACCCAAAATAGGGGTCTCCCACAAACAAAAAAAAAATTTATCCTATTGAGCCCAGAAAGTACTATCTGGGGGGAAAAATCAAAAAAAAATCTGAGCTGTGCCCCTAAACTCAACTTTTTCCAAATTAACAAATTAATTTGTCTTCCGCACATATTTCATATGCTCAGTTCGACAAACACACAGAACCGATGTTTCGTTTGAGATTTTCTTGTGTGTCATCGTCTGTATAAAAAATGTAAAGAAAAATAGAAACAATTGTTCTGTGACGAATGTTCCTCGTATGTAGGCAGCTCTATAGTAACATTTTTCGATACAAATTAAAAGAGATTGATTTAACGAGGTTGGAATTGTATGCTCGTTGTCGTTGCCTATATATTTTGCATGCGTACTAAGGCAAAATCATACCGAAAATATTGAGACAATAATTTTTCGAGATCCCTTAAAAATTCAGTCAGCCGTAAACTGATATATTCAGATGAGCATTGCCATTTTAATTGATGTAAAGTTTTACCAATTTTTGAGCCATTTCATTTATTCTAAAAACAAAAAAAAAACACATTTATTACGATACTCTCTTACCGCTGTTAGTGCTGCATCATCTATAGTCGGCGATACCTTGGGAAACACAACTTCTGCCAGAGTCAAATCAAATGGATGGCGTGGTACAAAAGTTTTCTTAAATGGTGGTCTAATAGGACCGCGCATAGGGCGACCGCCCCGCATACCGCCACGCACCATTCTTTTTTTCTTTAATTTATTAATTTTTACGAATTGTAGTATTAGCGTCCAACGAGGAAATTTCAGCGGTTTGTGTAGAAAATTATCGATTATATACAGAGTTGCCAAATCTTTTTAAATGCTATGTAAAACACGACAGTCAACTTAACAAGACGGTTACTTACGAAGATCTTAGAGTACTCGTACACGCAAAAAATTAGCGTATGTTATATTATACAAACATGCTTGGCAAGAACGATTTCCTACAGAAAAAAAATAGTTTTCATTAGCTTAGTTTAAATCAAACCCTTAAATTTTTATATAAATTACCTAAAAATATAATTTTTTATTGGTGCATTATACATTCTTTTGTACATTATGTTAAATCACTAAGGGTTCTCAAATGATTGCAAAAAAACAACGATTGCATCAACACAACAACAAAATGTATGTATTTGCAATTTGCTTTATTTTTCTTCATTTGCAATAAAAAAACCTTTAGCAAAAATCACTTTGCATATAAGCTAAGTTGCAAATAAAACAAAACATCTGTTTTAAACATATCAATCGCCATATTATGATTTATAAAATAAGATATTCAATAAAAAAATTGTTTGTGATTTTTTATTAACATAAAATTTTTTTATTTATTATTTTATTATTATTTTTATGATTCACAAATTTTCTCAAAAATACGATTTATTTTCACTTTTGACGTAAACACAATCACTGTTGACGTAAACACAATCACTGTTGACGTAAACACAATCACTGTTAGCTATTTTATCGTCAAATCTAGTGATATTTTACCACTTTCAGCTATTTTCCAGTGATTTTTTAGTTTGATTTAGCGATATTTTTAGGAAAAAAGTTAGCAGCAGTGAACAAAATAGCTCATAAAGCAAATATGCAATTGATCTTAAAAAAGACGCTCACGATATGTTACAATTTGCATAGCAAATTGCAAATATGCACATATAACATCGTGAATATCCTTACTTTCTTTTCTTATCTATTTAAATAATTGTCAATATTTAGACCTCGGTGAAGTTACCGACGACGATAACTTTTTATTTTTTGTTGTAAATAACAGGGTGACGCAGAGAAATAAATTTTCGTAAAAAGTACCAAAAAGTACTATTTTTTTCCAATCTTTACCGCCGTCGATAACTTTTTTATTTAACTTTTACCTCAGTGAAGTTACCGACGACGATAACCTTTTATTTTTTGTTGTAAATAACAGGGTGACTCAGAGAAGTAAATTTTCGTAAAAAAATACCAAAAAGTACTATTTTTTCCAACCGTTACCGCTGTCGATAACTTTTTTATTGAACTTTTTAATGGATTTTCACACAAATTCCTTTCCATGGAGGAACCTATGCATTTGGTGTGAGATTTTATTTTGGAATATGGTAGAGGACATTGTCCTGAATAATTTCGCATATCACACTAGTTTCGAATCAGTTTTTTGTCTGATACTTTTCTCAAAAATAAATCACGAAGTGGTGGTCAGTACCACAAATCTTGGTCTATGGAGCAACCATGTGGTTTGGTGTGAGATTTTATTTTGTAACATGATATAGGACATTGTCCTGAATAATTTGGTATATCATGTTGGATATCAACAAAAATGTTTGCTTGATTAAAAATACTTTGTTTTAAACTTAAATCAAATTTACTCTGAATTTTATTTTGTCAATTGAGGAAAATATTTTTAAAAAAAATTATTAATTTTCCTTGCTTTTGTACAACACACATTCTGGTGGTTATTTTTATTTGATTGGCTTGAGTTCTAATAGGTTATGGGCCCAGAATCGCGTGTGATTTAAATAAATTTGGAAACGGTATTTAACGAATTAAAACGGATACAAAAGCGGTATTTCAACTTTTAAATAATTTAAACTACTTCAGACAGATGCATTTCTTAAAAAGGACCAAAAAGCAAGAGCCACAATTATCATGTGCGTTGACAATTCACAGATTCATTTTATAAGAGGATGTAATACAGCCAAGGATATGTGGAATAAACTGTAGAAGGCACATGAGCGTAAGACAATGATGTCAAAGTTACATTTACTGCGTAAGTTATATGATAAACGTATGTCCGGAGGGGACAATATGCAAAAACATTTGGACATCCTAAATGTAATGCGAGCTCAGTTACTGGATCGTGGTGAAGAAATAAAGGACAGCTCAATGGTAGCTACAATGCTCAATAGTTTACCTAAAACGTTTTCATCATTGGTAACATCAATCGAGGGTCAACCAGAGGATACTATTTCGCTAGAATACGTTATGGAAATACTATTGGATGAGTCTGAAAGGCGTAGTGAAAGTAATGGTGAGGATATTGATGATAACAATAAAGCTTTTAAGGGTCAGCAATTCAAGAAAAAGAAACCCATAAAATGTTTTCACTGCAACAAATTGGGTCACATGAGAAAGGATTGTTTCAAGTTGAAGAAACATAATGCTCAAGTTTCGGAAGGTGATCATGTAGTAGTAGTAGTAGTAATTCTTTATTTTCCATATAATTCAGAGATATACATACATAATTACAGAGAAAATAAAAATAAAGATATTTAAAAATATAGTCGACATTGACAAAAGTCGTTAGTCGGCAGTTATATTCATATTGTATGAGAAAAAGAAAAATATATTAATAATTGAATTCTGGTATTAAAAAAGTC
This sequence comes from Leucophora obtusa, assembly GCA_949987735.1. Taxonomy (NCBI): domain Eukaryota; kingdom Metazoa; phylum Arthropoda; class Insecta; order Diptera; family Anthomyiidae; genus Leucophora; species Leucophora obtusa. Next base: position 277,895,624 of record OX465295.1, read on the forward strand.
TATACTTTATACAATATTTAGCAAAATCTACTAACGGTTTCCAATTAATCAAATTACCATTAAGCATACTGACGACTTCTTCCTCACTAAGCAAAACTTTACCGAAATAAAAAATCTATAATCCTTAAATGCTGGACATCTGCCCAAGAAATGCGTTACGTTCTCATCTTCCATCATATTGCAAATTCCACACAACTTTTATGCATCGCTTTGCCATCTATTTACATTCAAGTTCAATAAAGAACACCGCATCTTAAAAATCCATTTGATCTCTTCCTGATTATAAATTTCTGTCATGTAGTTTTGGCCAACCATTGGGTCCAATCGTTTATATATTCTGGCAGTTTGATTCTTCTGTATTAAAGCAATTATATAACATTTTATGTTGAGACGTTTAAAAAGTTTCCTTGTTATCATTCCACTGACTTTTAGAAAGGCCTTGGTGTGACCACTCTATACCGTACTCGAGACCGAGAGAGTTTTAGTACTTTATCCAAAAATGCTTTCGTTCTAAAAGTTTACGTGTCAAAATGTTTGGCATTCTCGCAGTATCGTAATCAAATAAAGTTTTCGCTACATAAAACGGCATTCACACCTAAATCCTAAACATGTGTTTAGCCAAAACACGTGTTAAAGAAAAAGAACCTTTGTAATAGAATAAAGAGCTTAAATGAGTGTTTTAGTTAAATACGTGTTTAAGAACTAGGTGTGAACGCAGCCTAATGTACACTCAGAAAAGTTCTGCAGTTACTACATGACAGTTATTTATGTAGTAATGCGGTTGTAGTTATTTTAACTACAATTGTAGTTAATTTACTTAGAACAAAATTTTTCAATGTTTTTGACAGTTATTTTTTTAAACAAACTACAAAAATTACTACATTGTAGTAACATTTATTTTATGCAGTTATTTTGAATTTTATTTACAAATACTTAAATTTTCAAGTGTGTATGCACACACACGAAGCAAACAGAAGTATGTGTATGAATCACTTGTTTAGAAATTTCTAGTGAAAGAATATGAGTATAACATGTTTTCTCTTGTCTTAGTCATAAAACAACGCCAAAGAGTGAGCACGCGTAATACGGAAAAGGTTATATATTTTTTATTAAATTACTAAAATAATAAGGTAAGTTTTATAATATAAATTTATTTACGGGGAATGTTAAAAAAATATTGTATTTATTTTCTTTCAGTTCTTTTATATTCTCATCCCTTTCTACCTGGAGAAAAAAAGGAAGCCAAACAACAGCATATTTCATCCCTCACAGACGGACATGTACAACAATATCTTAATAGTGAAAAAAGTGACATTAAGTGTAAATTTTGATTTCTCAATTTTAAATTTATTATAGAATAAAATTAAGTTAATAGTGTTTACATAAATTTGTTTTTTTTATTAAATTAATAATTAAAAAAAAATTTTTTTATTCATGTGTTTTTAACTACATTTGCAAGTTGTTTGTACAGTTTTACAATAATTTGCATGTATGTTGTTTCAATTGCATTTGTAGTTGTTTTTACTACATTTGTCAGTTGATTTTTAACAGTTAAAAATTACTTCATATTGCAGTTAATTTAACTGCAAATGTAGTCTACACCTTTTTAAGTGCAAATGCAGTTATTTTAACTGTCATTTGCAGTTGATTTTACCTACATAATTCCCTGAGTGTAAGTGTAAATCAAGTGTATAAATATGACCACTTTCGACTCCTGTCTCAAGAATTAAAGCGTATGTTGGTGTAGTCGTTGGAAGACGAAGTACCTTTTTTATAAAATATATTTGAAGTTTATCTACTTCTTGAAAGGAAGAAAAGCCCCACACCGCCGTAAGATTGGATGGACCTGCAAACAGCTAAGGAAAGCTTCCATTTTGATTTTCATGTCACATTTGGTCTACCCAAGAAGTTACTCCATGTCATATTGATGTTATTTTTAGCTGACTGATATCTAGCCTCTACATGTTTTTTAAAAATCATAGTTGGAGTCAATAACACACCCAAATATGTGTACTCCGAAGTTACTTCGATTTCGCAGTTATTGAGAAACCATTTTTCATTCCGAGCCAATTTTCCATCTTTACGGAATACCATTATTTTTGACTTAGCAAGATTCACATCCATGTTCCACAATTTACAATATTCTTCTAGTTTATAGATCATTTTTTGTAGGACTCTATCGTTGTCTGCCAATATGACTATATCATCCGCGTACAAAGAAGGCGTATATTTAATTCATCCAACACAATTCCACCTCCCAAATATTCGTATAAGTCATTTAAATAAATTGCAAAAAGTAGCGAGGAAAGCAGGCAACCCTGCTTCACTCTTGATTCTGTGATAAAGCTGTCTGATATCTCACTATCTGTCCATACCGATGATTCGGTGTTTTTAGACACATTTTCAATACACCGCACTAGTTTTGACCATACTTCAGTTTTATGTAATTTATAAATTAAAGCGTGACGTGAAACTTTATCAAAAGCTGCTTTAAAATCTACAAAAAAGTCGTAGGTTTTTTGTTTTTTCAAAAGTTTAAATGGACTATAGACGCAAGGTTGTATATATTATCAGCCGTTGAATATTTTTTACGGAAACCCGCCTGGTGTTAATGATATTGTAATTTTTTGTCCATGTTGACAGTCTTTCCGTGATTATACTCATCATCACCTTTGGTAGATAATTCATGAACGATATTCCACGATAGTTGCTAGGATTTGTAATATCTCCTTTTTTGTGGATTGGAAATATTACACTTTTAAAAAACGACTGGTCCACATTTTATTTTATTATTACTGGAAGGTTGGTGTGTTGTTACTTCAAGTAATTGTGACCAAGTTCTCCGGGGAAGGTATCATGTTGGTGGTGAAATTTGTTTACAAGTTGGTTGTGGTCGCGGATGGGTAATTGATTCTGGTACATCAATCCATATGACAAGTAATCGTCAATTTTTCAACAAATTTGAAACAGCATGTAGCAAAATTTACATAGCGGATGGCATTGGATGCTGTAGGCATTGGTAGTGGGTATGTTTTTGGTAAATATAATAAATTATTTCTTGAAAAAGTTCTTTATGTTCCTCATTTAAACGGAAGCCTTTTATCTGTAAAAATAATGGCTAAAAGAGGATTTAATATTAAATTTCAAGGTTCAAAATGTTTTATTCAAAAGAACAACAAACTTGTAGCTGATGGTATTTTAAATAATAATTTGTATATTTTATGTGAAGCAATAAATAATGAAACCTATTTGTCTGAATCTTCTTCTGGATGTATTCATCTTTGGCATTGTCGTTTAGGTCACCGTAACTTAGTTGATATAAGGAAATTAGAAAATTTATCTATTGGTTTGTGTATACAGAATTGTAAAGAAAGTGATTTTTGTGAAACATGTGCGAAAACAAAGTTGTCAAGATCTCCTTTTCCGAAAGAAAGCACAAGTCGTTCAAATGAATTACTGAATATTGTTCACTATGATGTCTGTGGGCCTTTTCAGGTCAAATCTCAAAGTGGTAAGAGATATTTTTTTTATCATTAATTGATGACTATTCTAGATATACAAAGATTTATGTGCTGGAAAAGAAAAACGAAATGTTTTTGAAATTTAAAGAATATGTCAATGAAGTACAGAATTTTACTGAGAGGAAAGTAAAGATTTTGAGATGCGACAATGGTGGAGAATTCATTAACAATGAAATGAGATCATATTTGAAAATGTCAGGTATTATATTGCAAACTACTGTTCCCTATTGTCCAGCCCAAAATGGCGTAGCAGAGCGTAAGAATCGGACATTGGTTGAGATGGTTCGTGCTATGTTAAATGGATCAAAACTCCCGAAAAATCTGTGGGCTGAATGTGTAATGGCAGCTAATTATATACAAAATCGTCTACTAGGTAAATCAGTAAATAAAACCCCTTTTGAACTTTGGTACAATAGAAAACCAGACTTAACCCTCTAACCGGCCAAAGCTTTTTTCAATGAAATTTATAACATGTGTTCCTCACGAAAAATAAACAATAAGTTCTTCTACAAAATTTTTTTTCGTTGCCTACTTTAGGCGATATGGGCCAAAATAGTTTAAGGGTGAATCTTTAAAACTAGCGCATAAAAATTACTAGGTTTACGCACAAATTATTTCTCTTACCAAGAAATAATTGCAATAAAAAAATTAAATTTTTCGTGCTTTTACTTCAGAGGATGTAGCGATTTTCGTTTTTCGAAAAATGCGAAATTGAGCGAAAACGCACCAAAACTTCAATATATATTATTCAAACTTATAAGCTTTGCTACCTATAGAAAATATATTCTTTTTACCAAATTTCAAAAAAACCCGTCCATTCGTTTTGAAGTTAAGGCGATGTCCTTTAAAGGTATCCTTATGGAATCCTGTGCGTCCTTGGACCAAAGTAAGGAACTTTTTGAATAGCTTAAGCTCCAATCTTACTTCATGGTCACTATCAATTGTTTTAGTCAATTTAAATATGTTTTTAAGATTTTTGAAACTTTTGGTTGTTTTAAAATATTTAATTTTTGAAATTTTACGAAATTTTATCTTTGACACTTTCTCGCTTCCAAACCGTGCATTGTATACAAAAAAATTCTTCACAAAAAATTTTATAAATTTTGTTTTCTTTTGAAAAAGCATAATTTCTTATTATAAAATACCCCTTTGGCGAATTTCTGGTCAATTTAATATACCCCGCCTGGAGGCGGGCTTGCCGGTTAGAGGGTTAAAGCATATTAAAGTTTATGGTAGTAAAGCATCTGCTCAAATTCCAAAGTGTAAACGAAAGAAACTTGATGACGTCTCCATAGAAGGTATCCTAGTTGGGTATGAAGAAAATACCAAAGGATACAGAATCTTAAAAAAAGATTCTAATAATGTTGTTATTAGCAGAGATGTGAAATTTCAAGAAGAGTCCTCAGTTGTTCAAGAAGTAATGTGTGATCGAAAAGAAGATAATATTAAAATATATATCACCAGAAACGAAGATGAAGTTAAAGACTGTGATTATGAATCTGCCAGTGAAGAACCAGAAGAAGAATAAGAACAACAACAGACACATAGTGAAGATCTTAATGATACACTCAGAAAAGTTCTGCAGTTACTACATGACAGTTATTTATGTAGTAATGCGGTTGTAGTTATTTTAACTACAATTGTAGTTAATTTACTTAGAACAAAATTTTTCAATGTTTTTGACAGTTATTTTTTTAAACAAACTACAAAAATTACTACATTGTAGTAACATTTATTTTATGCAGTTATTTTGAATTTTATTTACAAATACTTAAATTTTCAAGTGTGTATGCACACACACGAAGCAAACAGAAGTATGTGTATGAATCACTTGTTTAGAAATTTCTAGTGAAAGAATATGAGTATAACATGTTTTCTCTTGTCTTAGTCATAAAACAACGCCAAAGAGTGAGCACGCGTAATACGGAAAAGGTTATATATTTTTTATTAAATTACTAAAATAATAAGGTAAGTTTTATAATATAAATTTATTTACGGGGAATGTTAAAAAAATATTGTATTTATTTTCTTTCAGTTCTTTTATATTCTCATCCCTTTCTACCTGGAGAAAAAAAAGGAAGCCAAACAAGAGCATATTTCATCCCTCACAGACGGACATGTACAACAATATCTTAATAGTGAAAAAAGTGACATTAAGTGTAAATTTTGATTTCTCAATTTTAAATTTATTATAGAATAAAATTAAGTTAATAGTGTTTACATAAATTTGTTTTTTTTATTAAATTAATAATTAAAAAAAAAATTTTTTATTCATGTGTTTTTAACTACATTTGCAAGTTGTTTGTACAGTTTTACAATAATTTGCATGTATGTTGTTTCAATTGCATTTGTAGTTGTTTTTACTACATTTGTCAGTTGATTTTTAACAGTTAAAAATTACTTCATATTGCAGTTAATTTAACTGCAAATGTAGTCTACACCTTTTTAAGTGCAAATGCAGTTATTTTAACTGTCATTTGCAGTTGATTTTACCTACATAATTCCCTGAGTGTAGTACGAATAATGAAGTTATTGTTAATAAAGGTATTTTACGTCGGTCCGAAAGGTTAAAAGAAAAGCCAATTATAAATTGGTCCGAACAATTAAATGAAATATTTTTAGTGAATTATAATCATACCTATGAATATGTTAATAATAAAATAACGCCCAGTACTTCACTCAGAAAAGTTCTGCAGTTACTACATGACAGTTATTTGTGTAGTAATGCGGTTGTAGTTAATTTAATTGCAATTGCAGTTAATTTACTTAGAGCAAAATTTTTCAATGTTTTTGACGGTTATTTTTTTAAACAAACTACAAAAACTACTACAGTGTAGTAACATTTATTTCATGCAGTTATTTTCTATTTTGTTACAAATACTTCAATTTTCAAGTATGTGTTTGTACAATAAAAACAAGAGCTCGTACACAATAAAGCGCTTGTTTAGAAATTTCTAGTGAAAGAATGTGAGAAGAACATGTTTTATCTTGTCTTAGTCATAAAACAACCCTAAAGAGTGAAGACGCGTAATACGGTGTAGGTTATATATTTTATTAAATTATTAAAATAATAAGGTAAGTTTTATAATATAAAATGTAAATTTATTTACGGGAATATTAAAAAAATATTGTATTTATTTTCTTTCAGTTCTTTTATATTTTCATCTCATTCTACCTGGAGAAAAAAACTATGCCAAACAATATTTCATCCCTCACAGACGGACATCTAGAACAGTATCTTAATAGTGATAAAAGTAATATTAAGTGTAAATTTTGCTTTCTCAATTCTAAATTTATTGTAGAATAAAATTAAGAGTATTTACATAAATTTGTTTTCATTAAATTAATAATTTTTAAAATAACTTGTTTATGTTATTTTAACTACATTTGCAGTTGTTTATACAGTTTTACAATAATTTGCATGTATGTGGTTTTAATTGCATTTGTAGTTGTTTTTACTACATTTGTCAGTTAATTTTTAACAGTTAAAAATAACTTCACATTGCAGTTGATTTAAATGCAAATGTAGTCTACACCTTTTTAACTGCAAATGCAGTTATTTTAACTGTCATTTGCAGTTGATTTTACCTACATAATTCCCTGAGTGTTGGAACGAAATGATAAAGTTAAAGAATCCAGAACGTGGTTTATGGTTAGATGCTGCTAATGAAGAGTTTGAGTCTCTTAAAAAGAACAAAACATGGGAGTTAACGAAGCTGCCTAATAGAAAGAAAACGGTCGGTTGCAGATGGTTGCTCCAACTTAAAAATGATACATTGAATAAGCCAAAATATAAAGCACGTTTGGTAGCTAAGGGATATACCCAGTCATTTCTAGAAAATTATGACGAAACTTTTGCTCCGGTTGGTAAGTTCGTGACTTTAAGAACTTTGTTATCAGTAAGCGCAGTAAGTCGATATACAGTAAAGCATCTAGATGTAAAATCAGCATTTCTTAATGGAAACATAAAAGAAGAGATTTATATGGAATAACCCCAGGGTTTTATTGAGAAAGGGAAAGAAGATTTAGTTTGCAGATTACAAAAATCCATTTATGGTCTCAAACAAGCAGCTAAATCATGGTACGGGCTATGTTTCATCCTATTTGGGAATTCAAATTGAAAGCAAATTCTAACGGAGACTTCCTACACTCAGGGAATCATGTAGGCAAAATCAACTGCAAATGACAGTTAAAATAACTGCATTTGCACTTAAAAAGGTGTAGACTACATTTGCAGTTAAATTAACTGCAATATGAAGTAATTTTTAACTGTTAAAAATCAACTGACAAATGTAGTAAAAACAACTACAAATGCAATTGAAACAACATACATGCAAATTATTGTAAAACTGTACAAACAACTTGCAAATAAAACATAAATAAAAAATTTTTTTTTTAATTATTAATTTAATAAAAAAAAACAAATTTATGTAAACACTATCAATTTATATTATAAAACTTACCTTACTATTTTATAAATTTAATAAAAAATATATAACCTTTTCAGTATTACGCGTGCTCACTCTTTGGCGTTGTTTTATGACTAAGACAAGAGAAAACATGTTATACTCATATTCTTTCACTAGAAATTTCTAAACAAGTGATTCATACACATACTTCTGTTTGCTTCGTGTGTGTGCATACACACTTGAAAATTTAAGTATTTGTAAATAAAATTCAAAATAACTGCATAAAATAAATGTTACTACAATGTAGTAATTTTTGTAGTTTGTTTAAAAAAATAACTGTCAAAAACATTGAAAAATTTTGTTCTAAGTAAATTAACTACAATTGTAGTTAAAATAACTACAACCGCATTACTACATAAATAACTGTCATGTAGTAACTGCAGAACTTTTCTGAGTGTACTACATCAACAAAATAAAATCAACAAACTTATAGTAGAATGTAAATTAGAAGATGCCAAACCGAGTTATATACCTATGGATCCGGAATTTGTCAAAATTACTCATAAGGAAAATGTATTACCAACTAATGAAAAATACAGAACTATTGTTGGCATGCTGTTACACGTTTCTATTACTTCTAGGCCGGATATAGCTGCTGCTGTTTCTATTTTGTGTAGAAGAGTAGCAAATCCTCGCAAATGTGATTGGGAAGCGATCATTGGCGTACCTAGACCATTTTTCTGGGGTGGGCAAGGGCCCCATTTATGTTTGGCTATTTATTTGCCCATTCTCAGACCCTTAATCTTAAAAAACACTTTCGACATTATGCTTGCAATTTTTTCATACAAAAAAAGACTTTAAAAAAATAACTCCCTCCCTTTTGATAAAATTTTCAACATTTTCAAATGTTTTTTATAGAAAACTCTGAAAATCCACCCTTTTTTCTGAAGAAAACCTATATGCTCAGAAGGCTATAATATTTTGATATTTGATGGAGAAAATAAATCTAAGATCAACCTGTCTCATATTTTCTTCCACCTCTGACGAAGCTATTCTTTCCCCATATTTAGACCACTTAAATTACCGAGGTGATCAAAAACTGACATTTTCTTCGTAGATTTTTGCTTCTACAACATATTGAAATTTCCTCAAAATAGTACACTCATAGAAATAAATCTGTAAAAATAGCAGAAAGAGTAACTAAAAATTAGTTAAAAATGATGCTGCAGAAGAAACTGTTAAATTAGCAAATACAAGTAAAATAAGAACAGCAAAAATAAACCTGTTAAATTTACAATTTTACAATTTTTTTTAGTAAATATTTTTGCTAATTTAACATTATAGACTGCTATTTCCATTCAACTAAATTTAGCTTAAAAATAACAAGAATTTTTAGATATAAGAGTTTCTTTTTGCTATTTTTAGTCTACTAATATTTAGCAAAATTTTCTGTAGATTTTACAATACAATTTGTAACTAAGTTAACTAAAGGTTAACTTAAATATAACTAAACTTCTGCAAATTTAACAGCTTTATTTTTGCTGTTCTTATTTTGCTAGTATATAGCAAAAAAAAGACATTTCTTTCTGGAGTATCATTTTTAACTAATTTTTATTTGTTTTTCTGCTATTTTTACAGATTTATTTCTATGAGTGTAATACGAACTAATTATTCCTTTAAAAAAATATTAAATCCAAGGAATTTTTCTCTAATCGCCAGAACTAAGATCGATTTCTTTCTTAAATATTTCTTAAGTAAGAAATTTTAAACAACATTTATGAAATATTCTAGACAAAAATTGATATTAGTTCTGGCTGTAAAACTGAGCCTTAGATTCCAACAAATTATCTTCCTGGGAAACTAGAAGACATTTTCCCAATCAAAAACAGAGGATTAACTGATCTTTTAAAAAAAATAATCATAGAACAAGAATTATAGACAAATTTTTTTAAAATTCTGGGGTGGGCAAAAAGCAGTCTAGGGTGGGCTTTGCCCACCCCAGACCGGCCTAAGTCCGCCAATGGAAGCGATGAAGAAGGTTGTCCGTTACCTTCAAACATCAAAGAATATGAAACTTATTATGAAAGCGAATACAGACTTAAATATCAATTGTTTTACAGATGCTAATTGGGCTGGAGATTATGGAGACAGAAAGTCAACTACACCTTTTGCAATTGTAATTCAGAAAATATCAATTGAAATTCAGAAAATATCAATTGAAATTCAGAATTTCCATTTGAATTTCAGAAAACGTAAATTGAAATTCAGAATTTCCATTTGAAATTCAGAAAACATCAATGAAATTAAGATTTTCCATTTGAAATTCAGAAAATATGAATTGAAATTCAGAAAATATCATTTGAAATTCAGAAAATATCAATTGAAATTCAGAAAATATGATTTGAAATTCAGAAAATATCATTTGAAATTCAGAAAATATCAATTATTATTCAGAAAAAGTCAATTGAAATTCAGAAAATATCAATTTAAATTCAGAAAATATCAATTGAATTTCAGAAATCGTCATTTGAAATTCAGATAATATCAATTGAAATTCTGAAACCGTCATTTGAAATTCAGAAAATATCAATTGAAATTCAGAAAATATCATTTGAAATTCAGAAAATGTCAATTGAAATTCAGAAAATATCATTTGAAATTCAGAAAATATCATTTGAAATTCAGAAAATATCAATTGAATTTCAGAAATCGTCAATTAAAATTCAGAAAATATCAATTGAAATTCAGAAAATATCAATTGAAATTCAGAAATCGTCATTTGAAATTCAGAAAATATCAATAGAAATTCAGAAACCGTCATTTGAAATTCAGAAAATATCAATTGAAATTCAGAAAATATCATTTGAAATTCAGAAAATATCAATTGATATTCGGAAAATATCATTTGAAATTCAGAAAATATCATTTGAAATTCAGAAAATATCATTTGAAATTCAGAAAATATCAATTGAAATTCAGAAAACATCAATTGAAATTCAGAAAAATGTAAACAAAATTTTTTAAAGAATCCGGCCAGGTAGATAATGTTATACCCTATAAAAAATTTATATATGGATTTTATCAAAATACGTTTGATTAATAAGTGGGAGTAAAATTCATTTTTTACGCGGGTGAGGATTATTTAAAATTTGTGTGCTTGAATGATTTTATGTAGACTAATTTCTTTCTTGTTACAAATTATGGCTGCAAAATGTAAGGCTGAAATTTAAAGCCAAATAATAGTCTTTAATATCAGCGTTACGTTTTAATGTCTAAAGCCATAATTCGTTACAAGAAAGAAATTACTCTACATAAAATCATTGAGGCACACAAATTTTAAATATTTTTCACTCGCGTGAGTACAATGAATTTTACCTATTTTGATAAAACTCATATATAAATTTTTTATAGGGGATAACATTATCTACCTGGACAGATTCTTTTAAAAAATGTGTTTAGATTTTTCTGAATTTCAATTGATGTTTTCTGAATTTCAATTGATATTTTTTGAATTTCAAATGATATTTTCTGAATTTCAATTGATATTTTCTGAATTTCAAATGATATTTTCTAGTATTTCCAATTATTCGACATAGGCGGTTAACCGGTTAATGCATTATTCGAAAAATCACTAAAATTAATTAACCGGTTATTCGGGTCGGTTAATCGAGAAAATTGGCGATTAATCGATTATTCGTTCAATGCAAAATTAATGTATTTTCTTAACTTTTTATAAATAAAAACACAAAGAGCTGACTTTTTTAACATTAAAAACTAGAAGAGCCTTTTACGCTGATAAAAAAAGTTAGTAGAAAAGTCTGTTAAACGCGTTCTAATTCAGTTGAACTAATTTTTCCTGTTGTTTTCGTTTAAATCCGTTGTTTAGCTAAAGTTGTTAGTTATCCAATTTCACCACAAAAACATATTTCTGCTGTACTTGCACTAATTTTTCCTCCTGATATTTAACTATTTTTTTATAAATGATTTTGACAATATATCAGCTAATATAGATAAATTTTTTGGAAACTTTTTTAATATTTGTGTTTTCAAAAGAAAACGACAGGGGCGCTGGTGTATAGAGATTGATGGTGCTTGATGGTGAAGTGTGTATTTGTGAGTTTGCCGACCAATACAAATTAGAAAATTTCTAGTAAGTGTATTTTAATGTGTGTGATGAGTCATCACAATAAAATAATATGATAAGAGCATGTTTTCTCTTGTTTCTGTTAGTCAGCAAAGGAACGCAAAAGAAAACGGAGTTATAATGGACATTAATATTTCGCAGTTAAAATTGTATTTAAAAAATAAAATAATAGAGGTTTGTTTTATAATATAAACTATATTTATTTAAGGGAATACTATTAAATTTATTTTTTTTTTCTTTTATTTCAGCCCTTTAACATTTTCATCTAAATTCGACCCGCAGGTAGACGAATAAAAGGAACCAAATAATACAACTTTCGCTGGCACACATATTGGCAAGAAAATAAAAATGATATTTAGTGCAAATAGTGTTTTTGGATTGTGTAATTTATTCGAAAATAAAATTAACAATATTTACATTAATTTGTTTTTATTCAATTAATAACAAAAAGTGATTGTAATTTTAGCAGCATGTTTTGCAGATTTCAACTGACCCACTTTCATTTCTATTAAACGAAAATTCTTTTAAATTTTCGAATGTTAACTGAATTTTTTACCTGTTTATAACCAACTAAAATTTAGCAGAAAACATGTGCTGATTTCAGCTGAGTAATTTTCATTTCCATTAAACAACATTTCTTATAAATTATTTTATTTCAACTAACTTTTTTACCTAAAATTTAGGTCACCTAAATTTAGCAGACCACGATTCTCAACATCATTGAAATTTCTGCTGGCGCAAATTCAGGTACTATTTCTATTATTTTAACTATATTATATTTTTAACTATTTGTACGGGCTTTTTTTTATGAGTGTACATTGAGCCATCAATATAAAAAATATTAAGCTCTATTTGAAAATACCAATTTACTCTGCAAAAATCAGCAAAAACTTTTGCTGAATATTAGTAGTCTGAGAATATCATAAATAATTGTTAAATTCTCAGTCACAGTTTTTAAGGGCCATTAACAACGAGTTTTAATGATAGTTTTCACTAAACTAATGAAGTTTTCTTCATAAAGGTAATGAAAACAAATTTTACAAAAAAGATTTTCCATTGGGTGTATTTAATTTTCAATATATAATACGAAATTTTTCATAAAACTTCATCAATTCAATGAAAAGTTTAGTACAGTGTTGTTTTAACGTCCTATAGACAGATGCAATTAATATTGTAATTAATATGCAATTTTATCAATTTTAATTAATAGATTTGAGGTTAAGAACAAGAATAAACCTTCTTCTCTAAAAATTATAAACACATTATAATTTTCACATCAGACTAGATCTAGTTTCTGCATTTTTTTATGGACAGGTGTTGTCGCTGATTTTTCATTAAAGTGTATTAATTATTTATATGTTTTTATTCTCAGATTGTCTCTATATGATAATTTTCTCCAACAACCCGTCACCCGAGTAATGCCTTGAGTGACATGTAACTAATTCGTTGTTTTATTTCCTATTCAGCTTTCTGTTATTGTTTTTCCTCAGAAGTGATCAATACAAACGCATACAAACATTTAGTTTTTAGATTTTTGTTTATCTTCCAATCTCCTTCGTGTTTCAGTGGACGAATTCCAGCGAAATTTCATTGAATCAATATAAAAATTCATAAAAAGCATGTAGACAATTCCCTCAGTCTGCAGTAACAGATGTCAAATCTCAGTTTTTCAGCCTTTCAAAATTCTATGTTTGAAATAATAAAAATGAATACGCACTGTTTTTGTTAAAATAAATATAAATAAAATCATCGACTAGAGGCTGAAAAACTGCTCTCACTTTTGAAAATTAATTTTACACTTTAAAAGAATTAAAAAAGGAATGAAAAATTATCTATTGTATTTCCTAAAGCCTGCTCCAGCCAACACATAGTCAGTGTGTTCGTTTACTCGAATTTCTTACTACTTTTACTACAAATGGAAAGTTTTGTTTACTTTTTGTATTGAATTTTTCCAGCTGTAGTAAAAGTAGTAACTTGTAGTAAGTAAACGAACAAGCTTAGTGTTAAAGCATTTTTTTTACAAATAGAAACTTTATTATTTTGTTAAAAAAATTCAAAAAATTTTATTAAAAATTAATTGCGATAATGTAAAACAAATCCGTTTTAAGAGTCTCTTAAAACCCATGGCGTGTCTCGCTGTTTCAATGTCGACTTGCTTGGAGTTGCTCAAAAAATGGTATGTAAAGGTTTCTCTTTCAATCGATTTTAAAACAATTTGATCGTATTTTAGTTAGTATTTATTTTTTTAAGTGTTTCATGCAAGTTTCTAGCCAAAATTAAGAAAATTATGAAGTTTTGGGAAAAAATAAAGCAAAAAATTACATATTAAAAATTTAACCGGTTATTCGACATATTTTAACCGATTATTCGGGTCGAATAATTATTTGAGTTTTAAATTATTTGTTTCGACATTAACCGAAATAGAGGCGATTAATCGAGGAATCGGTTAATCGATTAACCGAATTGGAAACACTAATATTTTCCGAATTTCAATTGATATTTTCTGAATTTCAAATGACGATTTCTGAATTTCAATTGATATTTTCTGAATTTCAATTGATATTTTCTGAATTTCAATTGATGTTTTCTGAATTTCAATTGATATTTTCTAGTGTTTCCAATTCGGTTAATCGATTAACCGATTCCTCGATTAATCGCCTCTATTTCGGTTAAAGTCGAAACAAATAATTTAAAACTCAAATAATTATTCGACCCGAATAATCGGTTAAAATAGCACGATTAACCGGTTACATTTTTAATATGAAATTTTGCATTTATTTTTTCTGAAAACTTAATAATTTTCTTAACTTTGGCTAAAAAATTGTAAGAAGCACTTAGAAAAACAAATACTAAATTAAATACCATCATATTCTTTTAAAATCTATTGAAAAAGGTATTTAAACCTTTAGATACCATTTTTTGAACAACTCAATGCAAGTCGACATTGCCCCAGCGAGACACCTCATGAATTTTAAGATTTGTTTTACATTAGCTGTGTTTGTGCGTCAAGCTATCAATGTTGCCTTATGTCATTCTCATACAAATCTGACATTAGCCAACGTTTAGTGTTAACTCTTAACGTTAATAATGTCAAATTTGTATGGGAACGACATAAGCCAACGTTGATAGCTTGTCACACAAACACAACTATTATCGCAATTGCTTTTTAATAAATTTTTTTTTGGAAATTTTTTAAAAAAATACCTAAGTTCTTGTTTTTAAAAAACCTTTAGATAAACATCTCGAAAGGACAAAATAAAGGTGTTTTTAAACTTCTCAAAATACACTACGCGTCTGGCTGGAGCAGACTTTAGGAAGTACCATAGACAATTTCTGATTTATGTTTTAATTCTTTTAAAAAGTAAAACTAATTTTCAAAAGTAAGACCAGTTTTCAGTCTCTAGTTCGATGTTTTTTATTTATATTCTGTTTATGAATTTTTACATTGATGCATTGAAGTTTCGCTGGAATTCGTTCATTGAAACTTTTAATTGAACTGATGAATATTTTATGGAAAATTTCGTTTTATTGAACATTTCATGCACCCAATAAAAAAAAATTTATTAAAAAAGCTTCATAAAAGTGGTGAAGCTTTTTCGAAAAATTTAAGATATTTTTCATTCACTTTGTGAATAAAATTTCATTAGTCTAGTGAAAACTTTCATTGAAACTAGTCCAATAAAATTTTCTCTGCATAAATTAGCTTGAAATTTGGGTTATTTTGTTTATTAGTAATGGCCGTTAAAAACCCGAAAAGACCGTTAATTTAACAATTGTTTGTGATATTCTCAGACTACTAATATTCAGCAAGCTTTTTTCTGTTTTTTGAAGAGTAAATTGGTATCTTCAAATAGAACTAAAAGTTTTTATTTAAATTCTAGAAACTTTGGATATCATTTTTTTTAAATGCAATATTAGGTTTGTTCCACGTACGTTACCGGAGGCAGTCAACCAACAACCGTCAACAATAACGGGAGAATACGCCGTAAGAGAGATGCGGCCTAGGCAAAACAACTGGGTGCAATGACTACTGCTCAACAAAGTCAGTATTCATTGAGTACTGTCTAACTTGCAAAGAAAGCATTTTGTTGATCAGGAGTCATTGCACTCAGTTGTTCCTGCGTAGGCCATATCTCTGCGTTTTCTCCCGTTATTGTTGACGGTTACTGCCTCCCTTTCAAAGAAGCCATTTTGTTTAGCAGGAGTCATTGCACCCATTCAATAGTTATAATAAATTTTTATATGAATTTTATACAAATGCCTTAAGATCCCAAAACGATTAATTTGGACATAAACGATTATGAGAGAATGACTTGGATATTATTATTAATAAAATACGTACTAAAAATTAATTTATTTTATTTTAAAAAAAATTTTGGATGGTGCTTAAAGTTAGCACAACTGTTGTAAATGTACGCATTTTATTGGATTTTTACGCACTTTCTGTGGATTTTTGCGCATTTTAGTGGATTTTTGCGCATTTTATGCGTACATTTACACGTGAAACGTGCTTTTTTACACACAAATTTAGTAAATTAATGTAAAATTACAAATTATTTGTGCACCAACTTAAACACAATGTGCGTATTTTTTTTCAATTACGCACATAGAGTAAATTTACCCAATTTATAATAGGAGTTCAGTTTCCTACTATAAGTTGGGTAAATTTCAACAGAATTTAATTAGAGTGTAGACTAATGAAGTTTTATTCACAAAGTGAATGAAAAATATCTTAAATTTTACGAAAAAGCTTCACCACTTTTATGAAGCTTTTTTAATAAAATTTTTTTTATTGGGTGCATGAAATTTTCAATAAATGATACGAAATTTTCCATAAAACTTCATCAGTTCAATTAAAAGTTTCAATGAACGAATTCCAGCGAAACTTCAATGCATCAATGTAAAAATTCATAAACAGAATATAATTACCAACAAGAGTTTCTATTGTTAAAAATTGGGTAAATGAGAGCGTTGATGAGAGAATAATTTGTTTCTCTTTTTACCAGAAGTTACCAGTACTTTTCTTCGGGTAAAATGGTAAAACTGTCAAATCACTAACTGTTTATAAATAAGCTGTTAAATTTGTAAAAATAATTAACAAAACAAAACTTATAAACAATAAATAATTAATAGCGTTATTAAATTCTAATATTTTTTCTTTATTTCCTTCGATATTTTATTCTTAAAAATAGCTTTTGTTTAAATGAATAACTTTGACGTTAATTTTTGGGCTTGAAATAGGTTTTGTGCGTTCCGGGTAATGTGAGCAATTTTACCATTTTTTGGGATAATTATTTGTTTACTCTCACTTTACCAGACTTTACTCAGAATTACGCGGAACAAACTTATTATATTTTATTGTTGGCAGTATTGATAAAAAACCGCATTCAAAGAAATTTTGTATCTCATATTTTTAAAATTTTTTCTAAAGATGTAAAAACTTTACATTAAATTATCGATATTTAATAGTTTCGGGTTTGCTGTTCTTAACTTACTAATATTTTGCAAAAAAAATCTGTTAGTTTCACCAATTTTTTCTGCCATTTTTAACTAATTTTTAGTTGCTTTAGCAAAATTTTTACAGACCTGTTTTTATTAGTATGTATAGGAAATGTTTCAATTTCAAAAATCTTAGATTCCGAAACTTTTTAACCTTCCCAAGAAATTTTTTTGTAATCGGTTGCCAACTACACGAGTTCTGCTACTGTTTTTACTACACCTTTTGCAATTTTAATTCAGAAAATATCAATTGAAATTCAGAATTTCCATTTGAAATTCAGAAAATATCATTTGAAATTCAGAGTTTCCATTTGAAATTCAGAAAAGATCAATTGAAATTGAGAATTTCCATTTGAAATTCAGAAAATATCATTTGAAATTCAGAAAATATCAATTGAAATTCAGAAATTGTCATTTGAAATTCAGAAAATATCAATTGAAATTCAGAAACCGTCATTTGAAATTCAGAAAATATCAATTGAAATTCAGAAAACATCAATTGAAATTCAGAAAATATCAATTGAAATTCAGAAATCGTCATTTGAAATTCAGAAAATATCAATTGAAATTCAGAAATCGTCATTTGAAATTCAGAAAATATCACTTGAAATTCAGAAATCGTCATTTGAAATTCAGAAAATATCAATTGAAATTCAGAAAACATCGATTGAAATTCAGAAAATATCAATTGAAATTCAGAAACCTTCATTTGAAATTCAGAAAATATCAATTGAAATTCAGAAATCCTCATTTGAAATTCAGAAAATATCACTTGAAATTCAGAAATCGTCATCTGAAATTCAGAAAATATCAATTGAAATTCAGAAAACATCAATTGAAATTCAGAAAATATCAATTGAAATTCAGAAATCGTCATTTGAAATTCAGAAAATATCAATTGAAATTCAGAAATCGTCATTTGAAATTCAGAAAATATCACTTGAAATTCAGATATCGTCATTTGAAATTCAGAAAATATCAATTGAAATTAAGAAAACATCAATTGAAATTCAGAAAATATCAATTGAAATTCAGAAACCGTCATTTTAAATTCAGAAAATATCAATTGAAATTCAGAAATCGTCATTTGAAATTCAGAAAATATCACTTGAAATTCAGAAATCGTCATTTGAAATTCAGAAAATATCAATTGAAATTCAGAAAACATCAATTGAAATTCAGAAAATATCAATTGAAATTCAGAAACCGTCATTTGAAATTCAGAAAATATCAATTAAAATTCAGAAAACATGAATTGAAATTCAGAAAAATGAAAACACATTTTTAACGAGTAAAAAGGTTAAAGTCGGACATGCCGACTATACAATACCCTACACCAGTTTGGTGTATTGTTTGGATCCGAAATTCGAATGGCTTAAAATGGGGCTTATGTCAAAATTTTCTATAATGTGAGTCAGCGCACCAAATTTCATTAAAATATCTTAATATTTGCGACCTGCAGTTTGTAACCAAGCCAATTTTGGGGGGACCCTTATATGGGCACTAGTTCTAAACATGGACCGATGTTCACCAAAATCAATAGGCTTCGTCCTTGGGCCAACATAGGTCTATGTACCAAATTTCATCAAAATAGCTTAATATTTGCGACCTGCAGCGTATAAACAATATAATTTTGGGGGGACCCTTATATGGGCACTAGTTCTAAACATGGACCGATGTTCACCAAAATCAATAGGCTTCGTCCTTGGGCCAACATAGGTCTATGTACCAAATTTCATCAAAATATTATAATATTTGCGACCTGCAGCGTATAAACAGTATAATTTTGGTAGGACCCTTATATGGACACTAGGTCTAAACATGGACCGATGTTCACCAAAATCAATAGGCTGCGTTATTGGGCCAATATAGGTCTGTGTATCAAATTTCATCAAAATATCTTAATATTTGCGACCTGCAGCGTATAAACATTATAATTTTGGTAGGACCCTTATATGGGCACTAGGTCTAAACATGGACCGATGTTCACCAAAATCAATAGGCTGCGTTATTGGCCCAATGTAGGTCTGTGTACCAAATTTCATCAAAATATCTTAATATTTACGACCTGCAGCGTATAAACAGTATAATTTTGATAGGACCCTTATATGGGCACTAGGTCTAAACATAGACCGATGTTCACCAAAATCAATAGGCTGCATTATTGGGCCAATATAGGTCTGTGTACCAAATTTCATCAAAATATCTTAATATTTACGACCTGCAGCATATAAACAGTATAATTTTGGTAGGACCCTTATATGGGCACTAGGTCTAAACATGGACCGATATTCACCAAAATCAATAGGCTTGGTTATTGGGCCAATATAGGTCTGTGTACCAAATTTCGTCAAAATATCTTAATATTTACGACCTGCAGCATATAAACAGTATAATTTTGGTAGGACCCTTATATGGGCACTAGGTCTAAACATGGACCGATGTTCAAAAAAATCAAACTTGTTCGTCCTTGGGCCAACATAGGTCTGCGTACCAAATTTCATCAAAATATCTTAATAGGTGCGACCTGTAGAGTGCGCACAAGATTGCATGGACAGACAGACAGACGGACGGACGGACATCGTTAAATCGAAATAAAAAAAAATTCTGAACCGATCGGTATACTATAAGGTGGGTCTACGACCAATATTTTTTGGTGTTACAAACATCAGCACAAACTTATAATACCCTGACCACATAGTGGTGTAGGGTATAATGACCACATAGTGGTGTAGGGTATAAAAAGAATCCGTCCAGGTTGATAATGTTATCCCCTATAAAAATTTATATATAGGGTTTATCAAAATAAGTAAAATTCATTTTACTCACGCAAGTGAAAAATATTTAAAATTTGTGTGCCTCAATGATTTTATGTAGACTAATTTCTTTCTTGTAACGAATTATGGCTCCATTAGACATTAAAACGTAACGCTGATATTAATGACTATTATTTGGCTTTAAATTCCAGCCTTACATTTTGGAGCCATAATTCGTAACAAGAAAGAAATTAGTCTACATAAAATCATTCAGGCACACAAATTTTAAATAAACCTCACCCGCGTAAATAAAATGAATTTTACTCCCACTTATTAATCAAACGTATTTTGATAAAATCCATATATAAATTTTTTATAGGGTATAACAATATCTACCTGGCCGGATTCTTTAAAAAATTCTGTTTACATTTTTCTGAATTTCCATTGATGTTTTCTGAATTTCAATTGATATTTTCTGAATTTCAAATGATATTTTCTGAATTTCAAATGATATTTTCTGAATTTCAAATAACATTTTCCGAATTTCAATTGATATTTTCTGAATTTCAAATGATATTTTCTGAATTTCAATTGATATTTTATGAATTTCAAATGACGATTTCTGAATTTCAATTGATGTTTTCTGAAAATCAATTGATATTTTCTGAATTTCAAATGACATTTTCTGAATTTCAAATGATATTTTCTGAATTTCAATTGACATTTTCTGAATTTCAAATGATATTTTCTGAATTTCAATTGATATTTTCTGAATTCCAAATTGCCATATATGACAATATATTGTTTAAATGATACCATATATGTCTATATATTAATATTGTTTAAATGACACCATATATCAATAGATATGGGACTATATATGGTAGCATATATTATCATATCTGCATCTGTTTTAAAAATGTCGTTCATCAGGTCCCATATATGAGCATATATTGTTGAAATGGCACCATATATGACCATATATGGTTTAAATGGCACCATATATGGTAATATATTGCTTAAATAACACCATATATAAATATATATGGCACTATATATGGTAGCATATATTATCATATGTGGAACTGTATTAAAAATATTGTTCATGAGGTACCATATATGGGCATATATTGTTGAAATTGCAACATATATGATAATATATGGTTTAAATGGTACCATATATGATAATATATGGTTTGAATGGCACCATATATGATAATATATGGTTTGAATGGCACCATATATGATAATATATAGCTTAAATAACACCATATATAAATATATATCGCACTATATATAGTACCATATATTATCATATCTGGAACTGAATTAAAGATTTGGTTTATGAGGTACCATATATGACCATATATTGTTTAAATGGCACCATATATGATAATATCTAGTTTAACTGTCACCATATATAATTATATATTGTTTAAATGATACCATATATAATTATATATTGCTAAAATGCCACCATATATATTAAGATATAGTTCTATATATAACTATATATGCAATAAGATCAACCATGTTATGTAATATATAATTATATATCCCGGTGAAAAATGCTCATATACGCTCAAACATGTTCATATATGGTTTATGTATGGACACATATGAACAAGTATGGATTTTTTATGAACATATATGGATTTTATATGAACATATATGGAAGTATATGTGATTCCATATATGGAAAAAATTTCATATACAGACATATTGGAAGCATCTATTATTTCATATATGGAAATGGCACTCATATATGGACAAATATGAAAGTATATGTTATTCAATTTATGCAAAAGGGACTTGTATATGAACATATTTCGAAGAATACATTTTTCCATATATGTAAAAGGAACTCATATTTGGATAAATATGGAATTATATTTAATGCCATGAATAAAAAAAGGAACATATGTAGCGCCTAATTTGAATGTCATACATAAATTTATATCTATCGTACAACCTTATAATAAAGGACAGCAACGTTCGCATGTATTCGCATATATTTAATAAATGTATATGTTCATATATGTCCATATATGAACATATACTTAGGTGTTACCTCATTTTTCGGATCCATACATATATGGTTGAACCATAAATGTTCATTTATGGACATTTTTCACCGGGATGCCATATCTAATATTATGAAGGCCGATATCTAATTAGATGAAATTATATATGGCATAATATAAGGAAAATTTTTCGGAAAAAACGTCATATATAATTATATATGGATATACATAACCACATGTCTAATTATATATTGTAATATATGCCACATATGATTATATATAATTTTTTTTACTCGGGTACCCAAGTGAAAATGTTCATATATGGTCATATATGGCAACATATATGGGTTCGGATCCGAAATTTGAGGGTATATGGCCATATATGGAGATATATGAATGTTCATATAATTTTTTTTTATTTTTTAATAAAAATATTGCTTTTTTTATTTAAATTAAATGTAAATATTACAATTCTTACTGATGAATTTGTACATTTGAATGAAATTGAGAAATTATGAAATTTTTAATGGACATACCTAAACATTTTACTTGACGTTTTGAAATTATTTTATGACTTTTTTTGATTATTTAATGATTGTTTATACACTAATAGAAAAAAGTGTGTAAAAATTTTAGTTAAAGCTACTAAAAATTAGTTCAAAATTAAAAACTGCTGAATTAGCAGAGTATTTTTGCTAAATATAAATAAGATAGGAACAGCAAAAATAAAAGTGTTTAATATATTTACAAAATTTGAGTTATAATTGAGCTAAATATCAGTGATTAAGAAATAAAATTAGACAAAAAACATCACAAAAAATTTAAAATTTTCAAAGTTCCTTTTTCGTTTTTGGTTTTTAATAAATAAATTTAGCAGTTTTATTTTTGCTGTTTTTATCTTACTGCAACATTTTCAATTGTATTTCAAAATTTATCATTATATTTCAGAAGTTATCAATTGTTTTTCAGATTTATCAATTGTATTTCAGAAATAATCAATTGAATTTCAGTTTCATCAATTGTATTGTAGAAGTTATGAATTGTTTTTCAGATTTACCAATTATATTTCAGAAATAATCAATTTATTTCCAGTTTTATAATTGCTTTTCAGAAATTATCAATTGATTTTCATATTTATTAATTGTATATCAGAAATTATGAATTGTATTTCAGAAACTGAAAATTGTATTTCAGAAATTTATTAATTGTATTTCAGAAATTCGCAATTGCATTTCATAAATTATCAAATGTATTTTACAAATAATCAATTGTATTTCAAAAACTGGCAATTGTATTTTAGAAATTGCTAATTGTATTTAAGAAATTATCAATGTATTGTATTTCAATATTTTTTGAATCCGCTCACGTAATTACCCCCATGACAAAAAAAACTTAAAACATTACCCATATATGGAATAATATATGAGTTCATATATGAAGATATATGGAATATATGAACCAATATATGGACCAACTAGCGGGCGCACAACAATGGGTTTAAAATAAATAAATATTTGATCACTTTTTCTCATGAAAGTGGATTGTTAGTAATGAATCCATAATAAATTGCAATATACGTGTGTATGTTAAGATAATTTGGTAAAGTGCGAACTTAGGTAGATAGACCCGTAAGTAGTTTTGTTCATTTGTGTTTTGAATGAAAATAAATAACGTTAAGCAGGGTTGGAAAGCATTTTATAATATTAAAAATAGCGGGCAAAGCTACGTTGTTAGCGTGTCTTAAAATTTTTTTTTTTTTAATTCCAGTTTATGTAAAGGTAGACCTGGCAATTCAAGTAAATTCACAAATTCAGTTAGAAAATTTACTGCGTCGGTTTCTTCCACCGGTGCTTCGTTACATGAAGTTTAAATATCGGAATATATAAGTTCCATTCCTTTTCTAAGGTTTTTTCTCTTTCAGAAAATTTGTTTAACTTTTTGGGGAGTATGTTTCAATGCTACATAAGTTTCATATTCCGTTGATAGTGTTTGAAGAGGTAATTCCCTCTTCCAATCCATTTGCATTGTCTATAATTTCAATTCCACTCGTTCAACGTTTATATCCATTTCATTCCACTTGTGTAGTGTTTCAATCCCACTCGTTTCCTATTTAGTTTCTTAATTTTAGTGTTTCATATACACTTGTTCTTTAAGTTTTAGGTTTCTAGCTAAAGACGCAGACGTTAAGGGGGGGGGGCAATTTTCCCCTTTTGAACCATCATTTTTACCACGTTCCTGTCCAAAGTCCTAGAAATGCCTTGTCGATAAGTTAGCCCATACTCCAAGGAAAACATATTATATATTACAGGTTTCTAGCCGAAGGGTTCGGTTAGGCCATCAAGGGGGAGAATTATTCCGTTTTTACCCCTCCCGGTAGGAATTTCCAAAAATTCCGTCTTAGAGGACGTCTGCGTTGGAGGAGGAACCTACTACATACATAATTTTAGGTCTCTATATCCAGCAGTTTGGCCAGGCCATCAAGGGGGAAGTTTTTTCACTTTTTACCCCTCTGGTATGAATTTCCAAAAATACCATCTTAGGGGACGTCAACGTTGGAGAAGGAACCCAAATACCGAATTTAAGCTCCCTTGTTCCAGCAGTTTGGCCAGGCCGTTAAGGGGGAGACTTTTCCTGTTTTTGACCCTACCTGTAGAAATTTCCAAAAATCTCATCTTAGCGGATGTCTACACTAGAGGAGGAACTTTAATACCAAATTTCAACTTCCTACCTCCAGCGGTTTGGGCAGGCCTTTAAGCGGCACTTTTCGCTTCATTAATCCCCATTTTTGCAATGTCACTGTCCAAAAAGCACCGTCTCGGTAAGTGACCAGATACTCCAAGTAACATATGTTTTACATTTCAGGTTTCTAGCCAACTTTTACTATTTGTGCCCCTGTCGGTAGGAATTTCCGAAAATCCATCGACAGGGAATTCCAGCTTCCTAGTTCCAGCAGTTTGAGCAGGCTGAGAGGAACTTAAGTACCGAATTTCAGCTTCCTAGTTCCAACAGTTTGGACAGGTCGTTAAGGGGCAACTTTCCCTTTTTGAGCTCCCATTTTATAACGAACCTGTCCAAAATTCAAAAAGAATCTTTCTAATACGTTAGCCCTCACTCCAGGGACCCACATTTTAAGCTTCAGGTTTCTAGCCGAAGGGGTTTTTACCGGCCCCCAAGGTGAGGCTTTTCTTCTTTTTGCCCCTCCCTTTAGGAATTTACAAAAATTCCATCTTCGCGGCTATCTGCGATGGATGAGGAACATTCATACCAAATTTCAACTGCATTTCCTAAACGGTTTGGGCAGGCCGTTAGTGGGGACATTTTTCCCTTTCAACCACCATTTTTACTATGTTCCTGTTCCAAAATAGAAAAATTACGTTGCCGGTGAGTTAGTCCTACTCCAAGGAATACATATTTAAAATTTTAGGTTGGCCAAAAGGGATTGGGCAAGCCGTCAGGAGGAGACTTTTACCTTATTTCCCCTCCCGATAGGAATTTCAAAAATTCCGTCTAAGCGGACGCCTACACAGAAGGAGGAACTCACATACCGAGTTTCCTTTTGGGATATCCTGTAGGGAATTCCAAAAATACAAACTTAGTCGATGTCTACTACAGTGGAGGAACCTTTATACCAAATTTCAACTTCTTACCTCCAGTGGTTTTTGCCCGTTCCGGTAGGAATTTCCAAAAATCCCGTCTTAGCGCACGTCTATGCCGAATATCAAGAAACCTTGTTTTAGTGGAGATATCCGTGGGTGGAGGAAAAATTTTTGGAAAAACTAAATTTTTTGGAAAAAGATACTTTGTTTTTACAAAGTACTTTATTTGTACTTTTTTTGCAAAAGGTATTTTTTTTAAAAAAGTTGTTTTTTTTTGGAAAAAGGTACTTTTTTTTGGAAAAGGTACTTCTTTTGGAAAAGGAAAATTTTTTTAGAAAAAGGTACTTTTTTTTGGGAAAAGGTACTTTTTTTTGGAAAAGGTACTTTTTTTGAAAAAGGTATTTTTTTGAAAAAATGTATGTGTTTTGGGAAAAGGAACATTTTTTTAGAAAAAGATACTTTTTTTGGGAAAAGGTAATTTGTTTTGGAAAAGGTACTTTTTTTGAATAAGTTATTTTTTTGGAAAAATGTATGTTTTTTGGGAAAAGGTACTTTTTTTTTTTGGAAAAGGTACATTTTTTTAGAAAAAGGTACATTTTTTGGAAAAAGGTACTTTTTTTAAAAAAGGTAAATTTTTTGGAAAAAGGTACTTTTTTTAAAAAAGGTACTTTTTTTGGAAAAAGGTACTTTTTTTGGAAAAAGGAATTTTTTTTGGAAAAAGGTACTTTTTTTGGAAAAAGGTACTTTTTTTGGAAAAAGGTACTTTTTTTGGAAAAAGGTACTTTTTTGGAAAAAGGTACTTTTTTCGGGAAAAGGTACTTTTTTTTGGAAAAAGGTACTTTTTTTGGAAAAAGGTACTTCTTTTGAAAATATGTATGTTTTTTGGGAAAAGGTACTTTTTTTTTTGGAAAAGGTACATTTTTTTAGAAAAAGGTACATTTTTTGGAAAAAGGTACTTTTTTTAAAAAAGGTATTTTTTTTGGAAAAAGGTACTTTTTTTGAAAAAGGATTTTTTTTGGAAAAAGGTACTTTTTTTGGAAAAAGGTACTTTTTTGGAAAAAGGTACTTTTTTCGGGAAAAGGTACTTTTTTTTGGAAAAAGGTACTTTTTTTGGAAAAAGGTACTTCTTTTGAAAAAAGGTACTTTTTTTGGAAAAAGGTACTTTTTTTGGAAAAAGGTACTTTTTTTGGAAAAAGGTACTTTTTTTGGAAAAAGGTACTTTTTTTTGGAAAAGGGTACTTTTTTGGAAAAAGGTACTTTTTTTGGAAAAAGGTACTTTTTTTGGAAAAAGTTACTTTTTTTGGAAAAAGGTACTTTTTTTGGAAAAAGGTACTTTTTTTAGAAAAAGGTACTTTTTTGGAATAAGGTACTTTTTTTTGGAAAAAAGTACTTTTTTTGGAAAAAGGTACTTTTTTTGGAAAAAGGTAGTTATTTTGGGAAAAGGTACTTTTTTTGGGAAAAGGTACTTTTTTTGGAAGAAGGTACTTTTTTTGGAAAAAGGTACTTTTTTTGGAAAAAGGTATTTTTTTTTGGAAAAAGGTACTTTTTTTGGAAAAAGGTACTTTTTTTGGGAAAAGGTACTTTTTTTGGAAAAAGGTACTTTTTTTTGGAAAAGGGTACTTTTTTTGGAAAAAGGTACTTTTTTTGGAAAAAGGTACTTTTTTTTGGAAAAAGGTACTTTTTTTGGAAAAAGGTACTTTTTTTTGGAAAAAGGTACTTTTTTTGGAAAAAGGTACTTTTTTTGGAAAAAGGTACTTTTTTTGGAAAAAGGTACTTTTTTTGGAAAAAGGTACTTTTTTTGGAAAAGGTACTTTTTTTGGAAAAAGGTACTTTTTTTTGGAAAAAGGTATTTTTTTTGGAAAAAGGTACTTTTTTTGGGAAAAGGTACTTTTTTTGGGAAAAGGTACTTTTTTGGAAAAAGGTACTTTTTTTGTCCCCTTTTTGCCACTCCCGATAAGAATTTCCAAAAATGCCGTCTCAACGGACGTCTACACCGGTCGAGGAACCTACATACCAAATTTCAACTTCAAAGCTCCAGCAGTTTGAGCAGGCCGTCAAGGGGGAGACTTTTTCCCCGTTTTGCCCGTCCCTGTAAAAATTTCCAAAACTCCCGTCTTGGTGGATGTCTACGATAGTGGAGGAACCTTTATACCAAATTTCAACTTCCTACCTCCAGCGGTTTGGGCAGGCCGTCAAGGGGGGCCTTTTTCCCCCCATTTTTACAACGTCCCTGTCCAAAATTCTAGAAAGTACTTTCCAGAAAAGTTAGCCCCTACTCCAAGGAACACATATCTTAAATTTCAGCTTTCTAGCCAAAGGGGTTTTGGCAGGCCGTCAAGGGGGACACTTTCCCCCTTTTTGCCCGTTCCGGTAGGAATTTCCAAAAATCCCGTCTTAGTGGACGTCTACCCCGAAAGAGGAACCTACATACCAAATTTCAACTTCCTAGCTTCAGCGGTTTGGGCTGGGCGATGTTGAGTCAGTCAGTCAGTCAGTCACGTTATTCTTTTATATATAGAGATAAATGCAGTATATTATCATATATGGATTCATACATTTGAATGTATTGCTTACATTTGAATACATTTGAATGTTATGCTTCCATACATAACATATATGTTCATATATGATCATACATTAAACCATATATGCTCATACATGAAACCATATATGACAGTATATGAATATATATGAACATTTTCACCTGGGTATTATGAATAAGAATTAGTTTTATAACTTTGAAAATATTGCCGCGATATTATTAATAAAAAAATTATTTTTGTATCAATAACACAATTTTGAAACTATAAAGTTTGTGTCTTAAGTCTTTTGCATTAAATATTCACTTAAATAAAAATTTGATATTGCCGCTATATTATTCATAAAAAAATTATGACAAAAAATACAATTTTTGAATTGAAGTTTTGACAAAAGAATTAAATAAAACAAAAAATTGCTGATCAAAAAATTATATAAAATAATATTATTTATTTTATTATTATTTAAAATAATCAAATTAAAAAAAGAAAAAATTTTATAATAATTTTATAAAATGTTTATTATTATTTTAACAATTTTAAATACGAATATTTTTATTATAAAAATAATAAAAGTAATTTCCTTGTAATACCAAATATATTTTATTACACTTTATTGTAGTACAAAAAATAAAATTTCAATAAAATTTGTTTTTCTCTTATCGAAATCTTCATAAAAAAGGAAAAATTATTTTTTCCTTTATTTTAGATTTTCAAATTATTCCTGACAACAACAAAAATGTTTCTTTTTTTTTAATAAAATCACAACTATTTTTAAACATAACTTCAAAAAATGTTGTTAAAAAATATACCTATTTTTTGAGTTAGAAAATTTATTTCTCTTTACTATTTTGATAATTACAAAAATACAATCACATTATTCAATAACTCATGTGAAAACAATATTATTACGAATAAAAAATATTAATATTGAATAAGTACAAATTAAATAAGAAACAAATTGTGAAAAAATTATAATTTTATTAAATTTTATAGGTTTAAAAAATTTTATAAAACATAATTTAATACAAAAAAACTTTATCCATTTCATAATTTTCATATTTCATACTTCACAATTTCTTTAGTTCTTTATGTATGTTTTTTAAATTTATTTTTCATATTTCTTTGCATTTGTTGATTTTTGATAATCAACACAAACTTTAAACCATTTGCATCCAGCAAATGAAAAGTCGCAACATAGCAGTTTTTGTTTTATTAATTTTTCAATTTATCCCACAATCAATTTTATAAAAAAAATTCTTTTCTCCTCTATCGAGATTTGAACACAAACACCCCTTCACAGTAATATACAATACATACACATAAACTAAGTATAATCAATAATGTCTAAAAATAACTTTTCACCACACATACTGATTGTGCCATTTTACAATTTCTTAAAAAAATTCAAATTCACCAGCACAAATGGCATATTGCCATGGCTATTGCACATTTTTGGTCTGCTTTTTTATGCCAACCCAAAAAACGGTCACCATATTAAAATGCCATCTAATCTCGATTTTATTTTTTCACCCACTGCAAGCCGTCTTTGCACATCCTTATATACCCTGACCACATAGTGGTGTAGGGTATAAATAGTTGTGATTTTATTAAAAAAAAGAAACATTTTTGTTGTTGTCAGGAATAATTTGAAAATCTAAAATAAAATAAAGGAAAAAATAATTTTTCCTTTTTTATGAAGATTTCGATAAGAGAAAAACAAATTTTATTGAAATTTTATTTTTTGTACTACAATAAAGTGTAATAAAATATATTTGGTATTACAAGGAAATTACTTTTATTATTTTTTTTTATAATAAAAATATTCGTATTTAAAATTCCCAAGTAAAAAAAATTGATATGGAGCCATATGAAGTTATATTTAATTATATATAATCTTTTATGTAATTAGATATAATTATATCTGAAAAATGAGAACGTCTTATTGTATCATATTGTATCGAATTGTATACAATTGTATACAATTTGGTACAATTTGATACAATTTGATACAATTTTATGCAATTCGATACAATTGTATCCGAATTTTGTCCTCATCCAATTACATCAAATTATATCTTTTTGTATAAAATTATATAAAATGTTATAAAAGTGGACATAGTTTGATACAATTATATCTAAATATTAACCTTATACTTTTTATCATATTATATAGGACCATATCTAACAATATACATACAAAAATAATTTTTTTAAATAAAAAAAACTTTTCAATTACTTGTAATTGTAATTGTTCTTTTTTGAATTGCAATTACAAATAATAATAAAATGATTTTGTATATAATGGAAATTATAAAGAAATGAAACTCTGATGCAGGATTTTTTTAAATCTGAGTGGTATATATGGTAAATCCAATTGAAAAATTGTTCAGAAGTTGCGTTTTTAGTGAATTTTCAGCAAATTCGACTTAGTT
The DNA here is from genome assembly GCA_949987735.1 of Leucophora obtusa. Classification (NCBI taxonomy): domain Eukaryota; kingdom Metazoa; phylum Arthropoda; class Insecta; order Diptera; family Anthomyiidae; genus Leucophora; species Leucophora obtusa. The sequence goes on from OX465295.1 coordinate 277,926,545, forward strand.
TCAACTATGACTACGACACTCGTAATAAGGCCGAATATGTAATTATAGATGAGTTTTTTTTTCAATTACAATTACATGTAATTGTGTAATTGTATGTGTAATTAATTACAAAATGTAATGATTAACCCCAGGCCTGCTGGAGATCTTATAATTTCGATAAATCTTCCATTGCTTTTATCCAGATTTATCATGACAGTGCAATAAACATGAAAAAACATTTCTTTTAATTTAGTAATTTTAAAATAAAGTTAAGAACACTGAAATTTTAAAGTTAATAGGAATATGATATACAACCAAGATATAAGAAATCAGTCAAGTGTACGTTATAGTATAGAGAATTTCGTATTAAAGCTTCAGTGTTGTTAATGTTATGGGTGCGGTGCGTAAGCCATTTTTGACTCATGCTCAAAATAAAAAAAACATTACTCACGCACGAGCATTTCGTTTTTTACTCAGCACACATGATTATATTAACTTACTTATTAAACTTACAATCAGAAAATTCTCACGCAAAACAGTAAAAATTACTAAAAAAATATGATGCAAAAAATAAACTCACACACGAATCAATCACGGGTTATTCTTACTCACGCTCATGCACGAATCAATTAAGTATAGTAATTATTACTCACGATCACGTGTGAGTAACGTGACTCACGAACATTTCGTGTCACGCGCCAATCCCTAGTAATTACTAAATCTAAAACTAGTTCAAAATCATTATTAACATGGAACCAAATATAATACAATACGGTTTTATATGGACCTTATATATTTTTATATAAAATCACTTTGAAAAAATTGCCTATGTGGGATGATATATAATTATAGATGATTTTATAAAGAACGTTATAAGTTATATATGGGTTCATATTCGTCAATATATAATCATAACTAACACAGATTATAAAATATTTCTTATATGGATCCACATAGTTTTATATTATTATGTATAGTGTCATACTAAATTATATATAAACGTACATGTAATTATGTCTTTTATATGTTACTTTATCTACTTATATATAGCACATACATATAAATGTAGGCCAATATGTAATAATATAAAATCACATATGTCTCCATATTAAAACCTTTGAGGAAAAAATATCTAACATATGACTATATAAAAGTATATATGCTTGAATTTAAAAGCATATGTGGCCATATGTAACTATAAGTTACTATATGCAATTACATAAAATAATATATGATTATATCAAAACTTTTTTACTCGGGTATTAAAATCAATTGATAATTTCTGAAAAGCAATTATAAAACTGGAAATAAATTGATTATTTCTGAAATACAATTTGTAAGTCTGAAAAACAAATCATAACTTCTACAATACAATTGAGTAAACTGAAATTCAATTGATTATTTCTGAAATACAATTGATAAATCTGAAAAACAATTGATAACTTCTGAAATAAAATGATAAATTTTGAAAAACAATTGAAAATGTTGCAGTAAGATAAAAACAGCAAAAATAAAACTGCTAAATCTATTTATTAAAAACAAAAAACGAAAAAGGAACTTTGAAAATTTAAAATTTTATGTGATGTTTTTTGTCTAATACTACAATTTAATTTTATTTCCTAATCACTGAAATTTAGCTCAATTATAACTCAAAATTTGTAAATATATTAAACAGTTTTATTTTTGCTGTACCTATCTTATTTATATTTAGCAAAAATACTCTGCTAATTCAGCAGTTTTTCATTTTGAACTAATTTTTAGTCATTAAATAATCAAAAAACGGTCATAAAATAATTTCTAAACTTGAAGTAAAATGTTTATGTCCATTAAAAATTTCATAAATTTCATAAGAATTGTAATATTTACATTTAATTTAAATAAAAAAAGCAATATTTTTATTAAAAAAAAAATTATATGAACATTCATATATCTCCATATATGGCCATATACCCTCAAATTTCGGATCCGAACCCATATATGAACCCATATATGTTGCTATATATGACCATATATGAACATTTTCACCTGGGTTATTTAAATTGTACCTATTCAATATTAATATTTTGTAGGTATTCGTAATAATATTGTTTTCACATGAATTATTGAATAATATGATTGTATTTTTGTAATTATCAAAATAGTAAAGAGAAATAAATTTTCTAACTCAAAAAATAGGTACTCGTATAGGTATTTTTTAACCAGAGACCCAAAATAACTGTTATATTTCTAAAAAAGTCACCACCCAAATTTATTTAATTATAATATTTCAATAATGCACTATATTTTATAAATCATATTGCACAAAAAAATCACAAAGTTTGGCAAAGATTTTAATTTTTTCAAATTTTATATTTTACTCTATAAATTTCTGTTGTTTTTTGATTTTTATTTTAAAACTTTTTATAAAAGTTACAGAATGATTTTTTTGAAAAAATTAAGCAGTAACTTTTTTATTTGATAATAAAATAAAAATTAAAAATTGACCTAAATTGAATGCCGGAAGGTGATGGAATATACATATTTACTCACTTTAAATCACTGTTCAATCTTTTATTAACACTAGTTGACATCATCAGGATATTATAATTGTTGAAGTCATTGGTTCTATGGCTTTTGATTTGTATTCTTAATTGTTATTTTTTGATAAAGAAAAAAATCACAAAATAACTTTTATTATTTTTGAAAAAATAAAAATCGTGTTTGGATTGTTTTTGTTTGAATTTAAAATAAAAATCAAACAGAGCAAATAAACAGAAAATTAAAAATACTCAAACAAGAAATAATTGTAAAGCAATCACTTTTTTGAATAAAAGTTATAACTGTTACGTCCCTGTTTTTAACAAAATTTTTTTGAAATTATGTTTAAAAATAGTTGTGATTTTATTAAAAAAAAAAAAGAAACAGTTTTGTTGTTGTCAGGAATAATTTGAAAATCTAAAATAAAATAAAGGAAAAAATATTTTTTCCTTTTTTATGAAGATTTCGTTAAGAGAAAAACAAATTTTATTGAAATTTATTTTTTTTTTACTACAATAAAGTGTAATAAAAAAAAACATATTTGGTATTACAAGGAAATTACTTTTATTATTTTTATAGGTAATAAAAATATTCGTATATAAAATTGTTAAAATAATAATAAACATTTTATAAAATTATTATAAAATTTTTTTTTTGATTTGATTATTTTAAATAATAATAATAATAATAATAATAATAATAATAATAATAATAATAATAATAATAATAATAATAATAATAATAAAATAAATAATATTATTTTATATAATTTTTTGATCAGCAAGTTTTTGTTTTATTTAATTCTTTTCTCAAAACTTCTTTTCTAAAAACAACGAACTTTTGAAAAAGCAACTTATCATATGGTAATATAAAGGAAAGGAATGGAAAACATTTTCTTTTGTTTAATTCTTCTGTAAAATTGTGAAAAAGCTGTAGCTGAACTTTTTTTTACCAATTTTTTGCGAACAAATTAATTATTTTCAACCAAAATTACTTCATGAAATATCTAAAGACATACTTTCACAATGAACTCGACATTACGAGTACATAATAATTAAAACAATTTATGACAAAAAATTTCAAATTTGCAAAATTTTCGCGAATTTCAACTTTTACTGCGGGCATTTGGCAATTTATAACTTTTCCGCAAAAAACTAATGCCAATGCCCTGATTTAATTAATTATCCTTAAGTGTTATGCTATTATAAAAAATTAAGTGACTCATACCACTTTCAAAAAAAACATTTTCGTAAAATCGTTTAATATGAAAAAACAAAATAAATTATTTGGTAATTTTGGACAAAAGTTATATAAAATAATCTTTCTCGAAGATCTCAAAAAGAAGATTTCTATTAAAATATAGTAACTGTTAAAATTTAGAAGATTGCAAAAAATTTTGTGAAAAATTAATCGCCTTTAACCGAAATTACTTCATTAATATTTAAAGATTTTAACAATAATTAAGAAAACCATTAACAAGTTAAAAATTTTATTTTCTGAATTTTCGTGAACTTAAGCTTTCAACACGAATATTGGAAATAAAATTAAATAAATATTCCAACAATATTTTATTACTTTCCCATAACAAGTAACCAAAAAAAAACGTGCGTTCAATCAATTATTCTTAAGTTTTTTCCTATTTTTAAAAAAAAGGTCACTCATACCACTATCAAAATAAAGATTATTGTTAAATCGTTTATTTTGAAAAAAAAAAATAAAAAATTATTTGGTAATGTTGTTTAACAATTATGTGGAAAAAATTTCATGTGGAGTTCAAAATAGGTTTTCCAATACCATAAAACCTTAAAAGCATTTTGCAAAAAAATTGCCTTTAACCAAAATTATTTCATCAAATATTTAAATAGTATATGTATTTTCAACATAAATTTGGCATCGCATAATAGTCACGGCAATTTACCATAGAAAAGGTAAACATTTTTGTGTTCTATATTTTTGCGAATTTCCATTTTCAAGAGGAATATTGACCATAAAATTTCTTCCAACAGTATCCTTTTACTTTTCAATAAAAAAATAATACCAAAAACCTCGTGCAATCAATTATTTTTTTTTTGAATTTTTTTTTATTATTATTAAATTTTTTTTTACAAACTAAATTGCCCTAACAGCTCTTTGGTAACAGTGTCGTTGGTACCCTTCTTCGCTTTTATTTGTTGAATGCGATTCATTTGCCGCATTTCACAAATTACGCTATAAGCGCACGCGTCGTGCTCAACATATTCAGCATCCGGAGCATTTGGTGGAACATAAATTGTTCGTTGTTCTTCCTGAACTTGTTGTTCTGCTTTAAAGTTATCGGTTGCCATTTGAGCAGTTTCAGACTTAATGTGCTGTTGTTCCGTTGGCCAATTTTGCAAATTTTCCACATTTTTTATGACAGGATTTGTTTGCAAAGAATCACTTGATTGGCGTATTGGCGGCTCAATTTCTTCAGTTTTTTCTAAATTTATAAATTGAGGAGGAACAGTATTTTCTTTTGAAGATTCATCCGGATTAAAACCAAATCTTCGAATTAAACTGTCTTCAGCAATATTTATTGGCGTTGCAACCTTTTGCTTATTTGGCAATGGCTTATATTCTTCTTCTTCATCATCTTCAAATTTGAATACATCCTGCTTTGAAGTTTTTGCTGATGTTTTTTTCTCTTCATCTGCTTCGTTCTTGAGAAAGTTTATTTTTTTGAAGTACCATATATTCGATATATAAGAAGGGTTTTTTGTTTCTTGGATAGTTCATGATAAAATCTTTTCTTTAGATGACTAATTCTTTGTTGTACTGACGAGCTGTTGGTGTACGGATCATCTCGTCTGCTGATAAGCACCAGTTTTTCTGTGGCAGTACTTCTAGCAGCAGCATTTTCCATATTTGGCCTCTCCTTTCATAAGCATGGATTTTTTTTTTTTTTTTTTTTTTTGTATGATATTAGTTTATTTACAAATTTTTGTTTTACAGTTTGTTTTGCCTCAGCGTCCTATGACATTATTGAGGCGAGTTGGCTTTTTATATGATCAAAATAAAAATTAACTAATATATAACAATTTAATTTTCATTTAATTTAAAATTAACAATATTCATTTGTAGAAAAATAAAAAGATATTACGTTAAAAGCATTTCCAAATTATTCAATAAAAATTCTTTTAAAGTTAATTTAAAAGTTGAGATTGTATTAATATTTTTTAAATTTTCTGGTAAGTTGTTAAATTCCAAACAACCAATATATTCAACTCTTTGCTTTGTGGTTTCGAGTCTGCATTTCGAAGCTCTCAAATTTGAATTATTTCTAGTATTAAAAGATGTTTGATTTCTTGAGAAAGTTATTGTATTATGGCCAATATTGTGCAATGATTTAAATACAAATAGGAGTAATTGCATTTTATATAGTCCATATATAGGTAAAATATTTTTGGATACATTCTTATATAATGTTAATGTGGGGTCATCGAGGCTACTATTTTAGTTTTCGTACCATACAAAATATTTAAAGTATACCTTAAAATTCTGTTTTAAATTTGAAGTTTTGACTTGTTTTTATTTTGCCTTTATTTATTTTGATTTTATTGTTTTCAAATTTTGTTTTTTTAAATGAATGTTCTTTAGTTTGACTCTAGATCATAAATTAATATCACTTTCTGTTTAAATTATTTTCAAAATTTGTATCATCTTTCTTTAATTTGAAAATAATTTAAACAGAAAGTGATATTAATTTATGATCTAGAGTCAAACTAAAGAACATTAATTTACCAAAATAAGAGATCATTCATTTTGTTTTATTTTTTTAACAAAAATAAACAAAATTTTTGAATGTATATGTTTGCCATTATTTTAAAAGTTCTATTCCCGAGTAAAAAAAATTATATATAATCATATGTGGCATATATTACAATATATAATTACACATGTGGTTATGTATATCCATATATAATTATATATGACGTTTTTTCAGAAAAATTTGCCTTATATTATGCCATATATAATTTCATCTAATTAGATATCGGCCTTCATAATATTAGATATGGCATATATAATTATATATTACATAACATGGTTGATCTTATTGCATATATAGTTATATATAGAACTATATCTTAATATATATGGTGGCATTTTAGCAATATATAATTATATATGGTATCATTTAAACAATATATAATTATATATGGTGACAGTTAAACTAGATATTATCATATATGGTGCCATTTAAACAATATATGGTCATATATGGTACCTCATAAACCAAATCTTTAATTCAGTTCCAGATATGATAATATATGGTACTATATATAGTGCTATATATATTTATATATGGTGTTATTTAAGCTATATATTATCATATATGGTGCCATTCAAACCATATATTATCATATATGGTAACATTCAAACCATATATTATCATATATGGTACCATTTAAACCATATATTATCATATATGGTGCAATTTCAACAATATATGCCCATATATGGTACCTCATGAACAATATTTTTAATACAGTTCCACATATGATAATATATGCTACCATATATAGTGCCATATATATTTATATATGGTGTTATTTAAGCAATATATTACCATATATGGTGCCATTTAAACCATATATTGTCATATATGGTGCCATTTCAACAATATATGCTCATATATGGTACCTGATGAACGACATTTTTAATACAGATGCAGATATGATAATATATGCTACCATATATAGTCCCAAATATATTGATATATGGTGTCATTTAAACAATATTAATATATAGACATATATGGTATCATTTAAACAATATATTGTCATATATGGCACAATTTAAACAATATATGGTCAAATTTGGTACCACATCAACATTTTGAATACAATTCCATATATGGCTTAATTTGAATAATGTAAAACTATGTATGGCGCTATAAAAAATATTATCAGATATGTTACTTTATTAACAATATTTATAATACAGTGTCATATATTGTAATATATGTATATGATTCAATATATATTGATGTATGGTAATGGTACAATAATTCCAATATCAGTTGAGATACAATTTGTGGGTCCATATCAACAATTTGTTCACGTACATTTAACATATATATATATGTACATTTAAGTTATAATTTATAAACATTTTTTAAAAAGTTAAATAGTTCCATAAACCTCGTCTAACTGTACAGAATGTTTATGAATATACGATTTAATATATAATAATTACAACTACAAATTGGTGCCATTATCTAAAATTTAATTTAATGTTAACTTATAATAAAATAAAAATGTATTTCCTAAAAATAAAAATATAGTGTTAATTAATGTTAATATAAAATAGGTTTAAGTTTAACATCCCAGACAGAAAAATATAATCGGCACAATGCTGGCAACCCGTTGGCGATGGTCAGTTATGCGTTTTTTTTACAAAATTATATATTTATTTTTTTATTAAATTGAAATCTTGTATTTCAGAACTACACCTTTTGCAATTGTAATTCAGAAAATATCAATTGAAATTCAGAAAATATCAATTGAAATTCAGAATTTCCATTTGAAATTCAGAAAACATCAATTGAAATTCAGAATTTCCATTTGAAATTCAGAAAACATCAATTGAAATTCAGATTTTCCATTTGAAATTCAGAAAATATCAATTGAAATTCAGAAAATATCATTTGAAATTCAGAAAATATCAATTGAAATTCAGAAAATATCATTTGAAATTCAGAAAATATCATTTGACATTCAGAAAATATCAATTATTATTCAGAAAACATCAATTGAAATTCAGAAAATATCAATTGAAATTCAGAAAATATCAATTGAAATTCAGAAATCGTCATTTGAAATTCAGAAAATATCAATTGAAATTCAGAAACCGTCATTTGAAATTCAGAAAATATCAATTGAAATTCAGAAAATATCATTTGAAATTCAGAAAATGTCAATTGAAATTCAGAAATCATCATTTGAAATTCAGAAAATATCATTTGAAATTCAGAAAATATCAATTGAAATTCAGAAAACATCAATTGAAATTCAGAAAATATCAATTGAAATTCAGAAATCGTCATTTGAAATTCAGAAAATATCAATAGAATTTTAATTGATATTTTCTGAATTTCAATTGATGTTTTCTGAATATCAATTGATATTTTCTGAGTTTCAATTGACATTTTCTGAATTTCAATTGATATTTTCTGAATTTCAAATGATATTTTCTGAATTTCAATTGACATTTTCTGAATTTCAAATGATATTTTCTGAATTTCAATTGATATTTTCTGAATTTCAAATGACGGTTTCTGAATTTCAATTGACATTTTCTGAATTTCAAATGACGATTTCTGAATTTCAATTGATATTTTCTGAATTTCAATTGATATTTTCTGAATTTCAATTGATGTTTTCTGAATAATAATTGATATTTTCTGAATTTCAAATGATATTTTCTGAATTTCAAATGATATTTTCTGAATTTCAATTGATATTTTCTGAATTTCAAATGATATTTTCTGAATTTCAATTGATATTTTCTGAATTTCAAATGGAAAATCTGAATTTCAATTGATGTTTTCTGAATTTCAAATGGAAATTCTGAATTTCAATTGATGTTTTCTGAATTTCAAATGGAAATTCTGAATTTCAATTGATATTTTCTGAATTTCAAATGGAAATTCTGAATTTCACTTGATATTTTCTGAATTACAGTTGCAAAAGGTGTAGTCAATTGAAGTTCAGTTTTATCAATTGTGTTTCAGAAATTATTAATTGTATTTCCGAAATTCACAACTGTATTTCAGAAATTATCAAACTGTATTTCAGAAATTATCAATCGTATTTCCGAAATTATGAAATGTATTCTCTATTAGCTATAAAATTCTGAAATAGATTTCATTATTTCTGAACACAACTAAATAAATAAATAATTAAATTTGCGTAATATTGTAGTTTCTGAAGTGCAAATAATATTTTGTGATATACAATTAAAATTTTCTAAAATACATTTAATAATTTCTGGAATCCCGACTAAAAAAGTTTTTATATAATCTTATATGATTTGATATAACTTTAAATGTTTATATGCGTGGCTTTATATAACCATATACATTTATATTAACACTTTGGTTTTATAAATACCCGAGTAAAAAAAATTATATATAATCATATGTGGCATATATTACAATATATAATTAGACATGTGGTTATGTATATCCATATATAATTATATATGACGTTTTTTCCGAAAATTTTTCCTTATATTATGCTATATATAATTTCATCTAATTAGATATCGGCCTTCATAATATTAGATATGGCATATATAATTATATATTACATAACATGGTTGATCTTATTGCATATATAGTTATATATAGAACTATATCTTAATATATATGGTGGCATTTTAGCAATATATAATTATATATGGTATCATTTAAACAATATATAATTATATATGGTGACAGTTAAACTAGATATTATCATATATGGTGCCATTTAAACAATATATGGTCATATATGGTACCTCATAAACAAAACCCAAGTAAAAAAAATTGATATGGAGCCATATGAAATTATATTTAATTATATATAATCTTTTATGTAATTAGATATAAATATATCCGAAAAATGAGAACGTCTTATTGTATCATATTGTATCGAATTGTATACAATTCTATACAATTTGGTACAATTTGATACAATTTAATGCAATTCGATACAATTGTATCCGAATTTTGTCCTCATCCAATTACATCAAATTATATCTTTTTGTATAAAATTATATAAAATGTTATAAAAGTGGACATAGTTTGATACAATTATATCTAAATATTAACCTTATACTTTACATAGGACCATATCTAACAATATACATACAAAAATAATTTTTTTAAATAAAAAAAAATTTTCAATTGCTTGTAATTGTAATTGTTCTTTTTTTGAATTGCAATTACAAATAATCGGCCTGATTACAAGTGTCGAATTTGTAGTCGAAATTTTCGACTCCATATAAAATGATTTTGTATATAATGGAAATTATATAGAAATGAAACTCTGATGCTGGATTTTTTTAAATCTGAGTGGTATATATGGTAAATCCAATTGAAAAATTGTTCAAAAGTTGCGTTTTTAGTGAATTTTCAGCAAATTCGACTTAGTTTCAACTATGACTACGACACTCGTAATAAGGCCGAATATGTAATTATAGATGAGTTTTTTTTTCAATTACAATTACATGTAATTGTGTAATTGTATGTGTAATTAATTACAAAATGTAATGATTAACCCCAGGCCTGCTGGAGATCTTATAATTTCGATAAATCTTCCATTGCTTTTATCCAGATTTATCATGACAGTGCAATAAACATGAAAAAAATTTCTTTTAATTTAGTAATTTTAAAATAAAGTTAACAACACTGAAATTTTAAAGTTAATAGGATTATGATATACAACCAAGATATAAGAAATCAGTCAAGTGTACGTTATAGTATAGAGAATTTCGTATTAAAGCTTCAGTGTTGTTAATGTTATGGGTGCGGTGCGTAAGCCATTTTTGACTCATGCTCAAAAAAAAAAAAACATTACTCACGCACGAGCATTTCGTTTTTTACTCAGCACACATGATTATATTAACTTACTTATTAAACTTACAATCAGAAAATTCCCACGCAAAACAGTAAAAATTACTAAAAACATATGATGCAAAAAATAAACTCACACACGAATCAATCACGGGTTATTCTTACTCACGCTCACACACGAATCACTTAAGTATAGTAATTATTACTCACGATCACGTGTGAATAACGTGACTCACGAACATTTCGTGTCACGCGCCAATCCCTAGTAATTACTAAATCTAAAACTAGTTCAAAATCATTGATAACATGGAACCAAATATAATACAATACGGTTTTATATGGACCTTATATATTTTTATATAAAATCACTTTGAAAAAATTGCCTATGTGGGATGATATATCATTATAGATGATTTTATAAAGAATGTTATAAGTTATATATGGGTTCATATTCGTCAATATATAATCATAACTAACACAAATTATAAAAGATTTCTTATATGGATCCACATAGTTTTATATTATTATGTGTAGTGTCATACTAAATTATATATAAACGTACATGTAATTATGTCTTTCATATGTTACTTTATGTACTTATATATAGCACATACATATATATGTAGGCCAATATGTAATAATATAAAATCACATATGTCTCCATATTAAAACCTTTGAGGAAAAAATATCTAACATATGACTATATAAAAGTATATCTGCTTGAATTTAAAAGCATATGTGGCCATATGTAACTATAAGTTACTATATGCAATTACATAAAATAATATATGATTATATCAAAACTTTTTTACTCGGGAATCTTTAATTCAGTTCCAGATATGATAATATATGGTACTATATATAGTGCGATATATATTTATATATGGTGTTATTTAAGCTATATATTATCATATATGGTGCCATTCAAACCATATATTATCATATATGGTGCCATTAAAACCATATATTATCATATTTGGTGCCATTTAAACCATATATTGTCATATATGGTGCCATTTCAACAATATTTGCTCATATATGGTACCTGATGAACGACATTTTTAATACAGATGCAGATATGATAATATATGCTACCATATATACTACCATATACTTTGATATATCGTATCATTTAAACAACCCGAGGAAAAATAGTTACATATAGTCATATATGTGATTAAGTTATATCTGTATAAATATATAGTTTCATCCGAAGAATGGCCCGATATATTTTTATCAATTGTTTATCAATTTTTATCTAAATGTAACAGTTTAGATCTGACCTGATTAAATTATGTGTTAATCAGATGAAATTGTATCAGATTTTTGACCTGATACAATTCTATCGGTTTGATCGTAATTGGTTCAATTTTACATAAATAAAATATAATTGTATCCGACATTTACCTTATACAATTGTATCAAAGTTTTAAACTGATATCAGGTCAAAATTGGGATATAACTATATAATTTTGTATACAAATATATCTATTTGGACCTAAACTGATACCATGTAATATAAACCAATAAAATTGTATCAGGTCAAAAATCTGATACAATTTCATCTGATTAACACATAATTTAATCAGGTCAGATCTAAACTGATGCAATTAGATAACAACTGATACAAATAAGAACTGATACAATTTTATCGGGCCATTTTTCGGATCAAATGGTATATGGATGAATCTAAGTTATATATTACCATATAAAGCTCCATATTGGTGCCATTTAAACAATATATTGTCATATATGGTGCCATCATATATGGTAACTCATCAGCAACTACAATATTAACTGTATTTCAGAAGCTATTAAATGTATTTCAGAAATTTTAAATGTATTTTAGAAATTATGGAATGTATTTCAGAAATTTATTAATTGTATTTCAGAAATAATCAAAACTATTTCAGAACTTGTTGATGGTTTATCATAGTTAATAGAGAAAAATTTCTAAATTACATTTGATAATTTCTTAAATACAATTGATAATTTCTGAAATACAGTTTGATAATTTCTGAAATACAGTTGTGAATTTCGGAAATACAATTAATAATTTCTGAAATACAATTGATAAAACTGAAATTCAATTGACTAGTTCTGAAATACAATTCATAAATCTGAAAAATAATTGATAAGTTCTGAAATACAATTGATAAAACTGAAATTCAATTGATTATTTCTGAAATACAATTGATAAATTTTAAAAACAATTGATACAATTGGAAATGGTGTAGAGCGTTAAAAATATGTAAATAAAATTATTTTTTAAAAAAAATTCCATTTAATAAAAAAAAAATAATTTTATAAAAACATTTACAGAAAATAAAATTATAATTTTATAAAAAGAAATTCTTTTGAATGGGGGAAATGTTTTTAGTTGAACTGTTATTTTTAAGTAAATGAATGTTATTTTAGTTTGACTCAAGATCATAAATTAATATCACTTTACGTTTAAATTATTTTCAAATCACAGAAAGATGATACAATTTTTACAAGTAAATTACAAAGAATAAAAATTATTGAAAAAATTTCGATAAGACCAGCAAGGAGAATGCGCATTTTTATAAAAAAAAAAAAATGCATACCCGTGAAAGGTATCGAACTCGAGATCTTCTGATTTTAAACCTTATTTTAACAAAATATTTTAATTTTTATAAAATCAGTGATCTTCCACTGTATTATTTTTTGAACTATTGTCAATATCTGTCTGGGATCTTATTTAATCCCAAATAAATGGAGATCTTATGTAGTACCCAAATATAATGCGGGATCTAATTTTAGCTGTCATTTTTCTGGATAGTTCTAGATGTCAATCTCCAAATATATTGCTGTTTCTAATTCGATCTGCAATTTATGGGATAAATTAAGATCCTACCAAATCCCCAAATATATCACTGGATTTAATTCGATCTGCAATTTATCGGAAAAGTTAAGATCTTACGCAATCCCGAAGTATATTACTGGATCTAATTTTATCTGTAATTTTTTGGATAAATTTAGATCTTACTTAATCCCCAAATATATTGCTGGATCTAATTCGATCTTCCATTTTTCGGATCAAATTAGATCTAAGTTTATCCACAAATATATTGCTAGATCTAATTAGATCTGCCAAAATTGAGATCAAATTAGATCTATATTTATCCCTAAATATATTGCTGGATCTAATTCGATCTGCCACTTTTTCGGATCAAATTAGATCTAAGTTTATCCACAAATATATTGCTGGATCTAATTCGATGTGCCATTTTTTGGATCAAATTAGATCTAAGTTTATCCCCAAATATATAGCTACATCTAATTCGATCTGCCACTTTTTCGGATCAGATTAGATATACGTTTATCCACAAATATATTGCGGGATCTAATTTGATCTGCCAAAATTGAGATCAAATTAGATCTAAGTTTATCCCCAAATATATAGCTGGATCTAATTGGATCCGCCATTTTTCGGATCAAATATATAGCTGGATCCGCCAATTTTCGGATCAAAATAGATCTAGGTTTATCCCCAAAGATATCACTGGACCTCCCAATTTTGAGATATAACTTGATCTTAGTTTATCCCCATATATACAATGGGATCTAATACGATATGATTGGATACACCCAATTTTGAGATCTAATTGGATCAGCTAGATATTACAGCAGATCTTAAACAATATCAAATTGGATATAATTAGATATTGCGCGAGATCAATTTTTTTTACTCGGGTATGTTTGATATAACGTTATATATAATCATATGCGATTTGGTCTCCAGCCATATATTAAGAGATCTGCAAATATAGTTCATACATAATTATATATAATGGCATATAAGCTTTTATAAACCATATTATATCAAAATATATAACAAAGTTAATAGAAAATTGTATTAATTTTATATATAATTATATCTCACATGATATCTAATTATACAAAATTTTATAAAGTTTAATTGCAATTTTTAAATTTAAAAATAAAAATTAGAAAAACATATGTTGAAATAAATATGGTTTAAGTTCAGTTATTTTTTCCGTGAAAAAAAAATTAATTCTGAAAGTTATTTTTTTTATTTTATAAGACAGTTGTTCCGACAAATTTTTGTAATGTTTTATTTTGTCAGCTATTTCCAAGTTTATTAACAAAAATGTTTCTAAACATTAATCATTAGTATTTATTATGAATGAAAATAAGTGATCTCAACAATATTTACTAAAATTTTATTTGAAAATCTTCATCAAATTATATGTATTAATATATAATTTGATGAAGTTAGATAGACCCATTTTTCGGATCAAATTGTATCAGGTTAGATAACATGCTTATCTCGCTTGATATAATTATATATTCCAATATTCGGATAAAATTAGATATGGACGTATATATGGGTTTATATATGGTGATATATGATTATATAATATCTTTTTTAGTCGGGATACCTTTTTTCGATGCTTATAAGTTAGCTCGAAATGCTTTTATCATTCATTTAATTTGTAGCTATCACACATCTATAACAAGTCTCGTTAGATTAGAGTGTAGAGGTCTTGGCTGACAATCTGGTGGACTGGGTTAAATTTCATGTTTTTAAAAGCAAATATTAAAAAAAGTTTTCTCAATTTTTTCAAAAATGTTTTTTGAAATCTATTTTTTTGGCAAGATAGTTAATGCAACGTTCTGCCAACGCATAACCGACCATCGCCAACGGTTTGCCAGCATTGTGCCGATTATATTTTTCTGTCTGGGATGTTAAACTTAAACCTATTGTATATTAACATTAATTAACACTATATTTTTATTTTTAGGAAATACATTTTTATTTTATTATAAGTTAACATTAAATTAAATTTTAGATAATGGCACCAATTTGTAGTTGTAATTATTAGATATTAAATCGTATATTCATAAACATTCTATACAGTTAGACGAGGTTTATGGAACTATTTAACTTTATAAAGTGTTTATAAATTATAACTTAAATGTACATATATATATGTTAAATGTACGTGAACAAATTGTTGATATGGACCCACAAATTGTATCTCAACTGATATTGGAATTATTGTACCATTACCATACATCAATATATATTGAATCATATACATATATTACAATATATGACACTGTATTATAAATATTGTTAATGAAGTAACATATCTGATAATATTTTTTATAGCGCCATACATAGTTTTACATTATTCAAATTAAACCATATATGGAATTGTATCCAAAATGTTGATGTGGTACCAAATTTGACCATATATTGTTTAAATTGTGCCATATATGACAATATATTATTTAAATGATACCATATATGTCTATATATTAATATTGTTTAAATGACACCATATATCAATATATATGGGACTATATATGGTAGCATATATTATCATATCTGCATCTGTATTAAAAATGTCGTTCATCAGGTCCCATATATGAGCATATATTGTTGAAATGGCACCATATATGACCATATATGGTTTAAATGGCACCATATATGGTAATATATTGCTTAAATAACACCATATATAAATATATATGGCACTATATATGGTAGCATATATTATCATATGTGGAACTGTATTAAAAATATTGTTCATGAGGTACCACATATGGGCATATATTGTTGAAATTGCACCATATATGATAATATATGGTTTAAATGGTACCATATATGATAATATATGGTTTGAATGGCACCATATATGATAATATGTGGTTTGAATGGCACCATATATGATAATATATAGCTTAAATAACACCATATATAAATATATATCGCCCTATATATAGTACCATATATTATCATATCTGGAACTGAATTAAAGATTTGGTTTATGAGGTACCATATATGACCATATATTGTTTAAATGGCACCATATATGATAATATCTAGTTTAACTGTCATCATATATAATTATATATTGTTTAAATGATACCATATATAATTATATATTGCTAAAATGCCACCATATATATTAAGATATAGTTCTATATATAACTATATATGCAATAAGATCAACCATGTTATGTAATATATAATTATATATGCCATATCTAATATTATGAAGGCCGATATCTAATTAGATGAAATTATATATGGCATAATATAAGGAAAATTTTTCGGAAAAAACGTCATATATAATTATATATGGATATACATAACCACATGTCTAATTATATATTGTAATATATGCCACATATGATTATATATAATTTTTTTTACTCGGGTACCCAAGTGAAAATGTTCATATATGGTCATATATGGCAACATATATGGGTTCGGATCCGAAATTTGAGGGTATATGGCCATATATGGAGAGAATGTTCATATAATTTTTTTTTATTTTTTAATAAAAATATTGCTTTTTTATTTAAATTAAATGTAAATATTACAATTCTTACTGATGAATTTGTACATTTGAATGAAATTGAGAAATTATGAAATTTTTAATGGACATATCTAAACATTTTACTTGAAGTTTAGAAATTATTTTATGACTGTTTTTTGATTATTTAATGATTGTTTATACACTAATAGAAAAAAGTGTGCAAAAATTTTAGTTAAAGCTACTAAAAATTAGTTCAAAATTAAAATCTGCTGAATTAGCAGAGTATTTTTACTAAATATAAATAAGATAGGAACAGCAAAAATAAAAGTGTTTAATATATTTACAAAATTTGAGTTATAATTGAGCTAAATATCAGTGATTAAGAAATAAAATTAGACAAAAAACATCACATAAAATTTAAAATTTTCAAAGTTCCTTTTTCGTTTTTGGTTTTTAATAAATAAATTTAGCAGTTTTATTTTTGCTGTTTTTATCTTACTGCAACATTTTCAATTGTATTTCAAAATTTATCATTATATTTCAGAAGTTATCAATTGTTTTTCAGATTTATCAATTGTATTTCAGAAATAATCAATTGAATTTCAGTTTCATCAATTGTATTGTAGAAGTTATGAATTGTTTTTCAGATTTACCAATTACACAGTACAACAGCCATTCTGGGGGGTGAGAAATTCCAAGTCAGGGTGATGGTACTAGGTCAGTATAGTAAAACCCTCAAAGGGTTTGGCGTTCGTATGTGTCATTTTTATGACCTTTTAAATTTTTTCCTTATCTTGATGTTTTTTCGCTTAGTTGTAACATTTTGGCAAAAACGTAGGTTAACATAACTCGAGAACCACTTGTCCGATTTTGATGAAACAAATTTAGAAAAATTTAGAATTGCAATTTCTTTAATCCGTTCATATAACGTTTTTCTTTATAATCAACAGTTTTGCCGGTAAAAATAAATTTGTGGAGAAAAAAAAATATTTTTTTGCCTAAAAATTAAAAATTTTTTTTTTTAATTCATAAAAAATCCAAAACGGAAAAAAGGATCAAGTGTTATTAATTTCATGTAAAGTCACATAACCTATAAACAAAATTTAACGCGTTCTGCTTTTATTTACAATTAAGTGAAGGTATCCCATTTTGACAAGAATATTGATATTTGTTTTTATTCAAAAAAGTGTCATTTATCGCCTTTTTCATAAATTTTCCCCAATAACTCCAGACTTCTGGCCATAAACTACTAAAAAAATTAAGTAAACATTTTTATAATTTTTTATTTTTATTTTATTTATTTATTTTTATTTATTTTAATAAATATTGCCTAGACTTTTTCGATGGTGGTTGTTCGGGACTAGTGGCATCGCTATCATCAGTTTCTGAACCACACATAATGTCAATGTGTGACTCCACTGTTGGCCCTTCTGCATCTCCTGAAAATTCTTTATCATCAAGATCATCCTTGTCTTGCCACACTAACTTACTCCACCAGCAAATTTCCGCAATTATTGCACTCGGCGACTTTTTGCCTCTATATCTGTAAGTTTTTGTTTTATTAAAATGAGTTTGAAAAAATAAAAAATCAGTATTACCTCATTTCAAATGGCATAGCAACTTGATGATAGCGTTCACCTTGTTCATCAGATTCGGTAGCCAATTGTTTGCTGAAGTAGTCCAGATGATGATGTAAATAATGGATTTTCAAGGACATGTGGACACCAATTTCCGAGAATGCTCTTAACATCCTTGCGACAGAAACATCGTAGTTGTTAGAACGATGCTTTCCCAACAAGCCTTCTATTACTTCTTTGATTGCCTGCCATGCATTCAATTCAGCGTCAATCAAAATATTGTTGAATGCGTCACTTTTAATCAGCTTTCGTATATCTGGACCATTTAGTACGCCTGATTGGAAAAAATTAATTTGTTAAGATGGAAAATCATGGGAAATGAATGTGATATTATAACTTACCTTCTTTAATTTTACTTTCGCTGAGTCTCGGGTAAATTAGTTTCAAACACAAGAAAACTTCATCTCTTTTGGCGACAGTTTTGATAAAATTCTTAACAATTCCAAGTTTAATATGCAGTGGAGGCAGCAATATCTTCTCCTTCGGCACTAGAGGCTCACGAATAATATTGGCCGTTTGTAACCTGCTGTGCTCTCTGAGTTTCCATCCGTGGCATGCATATTGGTCACCGGAAAATCGTGTGTCCCAATCGCACAAAAAGCACATATATTTTATATAGCCGCTTTGAAGACCGCAAAGCATTGCTACAACTTTTAACTCGCAGCATATGCGCCACATATGTTTGGCGTAGTTAACCATTTTTAAAATATTTTCGAGTGCATCATATGTTTCTTTCGTTTCTGTACTGTAGGCGATTGGAACTGAAGGTTTTTTATTGGTCTTATGCAGTAAAACCGCCTTCAAGCTGAGTTTTGAACTGTCAATAAATAATCTCCAGTCATCTGCTTCATATTTTATTTCCATTGCGTCCATCAATTTTCCTACATCCGGGCAATATGCAGAAGTTTTTTCATCATTCACAAGGAATAAACTTTGGAGTGTTGCCTGACGACTTCGATAAGCTGTGACTTTCACACCGGGTGCCAACAAATTGTTTGATTTCAAAATGGAAGCCAGCTCTTCCGATTTATGCTGTGTTAATTCCAACTTGGCAACAATTGAATCAAGCTTATTTTGATTTATTAAAATTGGCTCATTGGATACTGGTGGCTCATATGGGGAATCATCACGTGCATGATATGTCGGAGCAGTCGTAGAAGAGAAAATATCTGGGCTAGAAGCTTTTGGCACAGGAATGTGGTCCGAATGAGGCAATGGTGTTGCGGCACTTGCAACACCAACGTAATTATACGATTTTCTTATCCTTTTTGCGGCTCCTTTATTCGCACATGCATAGCAATTCAATGGATTGTGACCTTCGCCAGGATTAGTCCAAGTCATTGGGATACCGAATGGCATACTTTCACGTCTTCTATTTTTCCAATCCATTAGACGGTTGTAGCAGCTTTTACACACTATATTTGGTACCCAATTTTCGTTCACTATAACATTTTGGTTGAAGTACATCTCGTATGTTTGAACAAAATCAGTACTGAAATTTCCCCTTTTTTTATGTGTTGAGACATATTGACCACAGCAGTAGCAAAAGCTATTTATATCTGGCTTGCACAGTTCCATATTCTGTTCTCTTTTGTTCACTTTTAAAAAACTGGAGAAAAATCACTTTTACTGTTCGCGTTCGTCGGCACTTGTTGAATGACAAAAATCACAGAACCAGTGTGAGAAAGAGAAGAAGTATAATGACAATGCATGTTTTATGTGAACATTACAGAACCAGTGTTGCCACATCAATATTTCTCTTTTAGTACAGTAGAAAAATATGAGAGAGTTCGGCTTGTGAGTGTCAATGTTTTCTCCAAATAATGTTGTGCATATCTGGAGCAAATTTTTGAAATTCATACATTTACCTAATTGTGAATAAATGAGAAACGCGTGCATCGATTTTCATGATCTATGCCTTTTTTTGCTCATGAGTTATGTGACTTTACGCGAAAGTAATTAGTTTTGGCACTTTTTTCCATTTTGGATTTTTTATGAATTTTTAAAAAAAAATATTTAAATTTTTAGGAAAAACGGTATAGAAACAGATTAGAGAAATTGTAATTCTAAATTTTTTTAAATTTGTTTCATCAAAATCGGACAAGTGGTTCTCGAGTTATGTTTTTGCCAAAATGTTACAACTAAGCGAAAAAACATCAAGATAAGGAAAAAATTTAAAAGGTCATAAATAAAATGACACATACGAACGCCAAACCCTTTGAGGGTTTTACTATACTGACCTAGTACCATCACCCTGACTTGGAATTTCTCACCCCCCAGACAATAATCCCAAAAATGTTCCATAGTGTTATATTTCAGAAATAATCAATTTCTTTCCAGTTTTATAATTGCTTTTCAGAAATTATCAATTGATTTTCATATTTATTAATTGTATATCAGAAATTATGAATTGTATTTCAGAAACTGAAAATTGTATTTCAGAAATTTATTAATTGTATTTTAGAAATTCGCAATTGCATTTCAGAAATTATCAAATGTATTTTACAAATAATCAATTGTATTTCAAAAACTGGCAATTGTATTTTAGAAATTGCTAATTGTATTTAAGAAATTATCAATGTATTGTATTTCAATATTTTTTGAATCCGCTCACGTAATTACCCCCATGACAAAAAAAACTTAAAACATTACCCATATATGGAATAATATATGAGTTCATATATGAAGATATATGGAATATATGAACCAATATATGGACCAATAAATGCAGTATATTATCATATTTGGATTCATACATTTGAATGTATTGCTTACATTTGAATACATTTGAATGTTATGCTTCCATACATAACATATATGTTCATATATGATCATACATTAAACCATATATGCTCATACATGAAACCATATATGACAGTATATGAACATATATGAACATTTTCACCTGGGTATTATGAATAAGAATTAGTTTTATAACTTTGAAAATATTGCCGCGATATTATTAATAAAAAAATTATTTTTGTATCAATAACACAATTTTGAAACTATAAAGTCTTTTGCATTAAATATTCACTTAAATAAAAATTTGATATTGCCGCTATATTATTCATAAAAAAATTATGACAAAAAATACAATTTTTGAATTGAAGTTTTGACAAAAGAATTAAATAAAACAAAAAATTGCTGATCAAAAAATTATATAAAATAATATTATTTATTTTATTATTATTTAAAATAATCAAATTAAAAAAAGAAAAAATTTTATAATAATTTTATAAAATAATAAATGTTTATTATTATTTTAACAATTTTAAATACGAATATTTTTATTATAAAAATAATAAAAGTAATTTCCTTGTAATACCAAATATATTTTATTACACTTTATTGTAGTACAAAAAATAAAATTTCAATAAAATTTGTTTTTCTCTTATCGAAATCTTCATAAAAAAGGAAAAATTATTTTTTCCTTTATTTTATTTTAGATTTTCAAATTATTCCTGACAACAACAAAAATGTTTCTTTTTTTTAATAAAATCACAACTATTTTTAAACATAACTTCAAAAAATGTTGTTAAAAAATATACCTATTTTTTGAGTTAGAAAATTTATTTCTCTTTACTATTTTGATAATTACAAAAATACAATCACATTATTCAATAACTCATGTGAAATCAATATTATTACGAATAAAAAATATTAATATTGAATAAGTACAAATTAAATAAGAAACAAATTGTGAAAAAATTATAATTTTATTAAATTTTATAGGTTTAAAAAATTTTATAAAACATAATTTAATACAAAAAAACTTTATCCATTTCATAATTTTCATATTTCATACTTCACAATTTCTTTAGCTCTTTATGTATGTTTTTTAAATTTATTTTTCATATTTCTTTGCATTTGTTGATTTTTGATAATCAACACAAACTTTAAACCATTTGCATCCAGCAAATGAAATGTCGCAACATAGCAGTTTTTGTTTTATTAATTTTTCAATTTATCCCACAATCAATTTTATAAAAAAAAAGTTCTTTTCTCCTCTATCGAGATTTGAACACAAACACCCCTTCACAGTAATATACAATACATCAGGCACCCGATATTAATACTTTTAAAACGTTTTATTTTGTTTTTTCCTCAATAAAAAAAAATCACTTGTGTACAAATGAATTTATTTTTCTTGATGGATATTTTGTTTTCATCAATTTTTTTATTTTTTGTTTTCTTTTCGAAAACAAAATTTAAAAAATATCCGTACTGATATTAAGTGTGTTTGCGTACCCGAAAATTTGTACAAATTCATACAAATTTGTACAAGTTTTTACTGGAAGGTGTTTGTTTACACAATTACTCAGTAAGGAGAGAGGAAAAATAGAGGGTAAAGTGACAGTTCAATACCACAGAACTTACAAGTTTTTACTGGATGAATTTTTGCTAGTAAGAATTTGTAAGAAAAAAAACATATGCTTTAAAACATATGATTGAAGAAACAAAACATTTGTCTAGATAATTTTGAAATAATTTTTTGTAAAAATAAAAAATATTTAAATATAAGCTTATTTACGATGGAAGGAGTAAGTAAGTGATCATTTTATTAGGTTTTATTTATTAATCCAATAATTTGAATAGGTTTATTTCGCAATTAGCTATTTTAATAACTGTTGCCAATTTAGCTATTTTCTCGGCAAATCTAGCGATACTTCAACTCGTTTAGGGGGATAAAATATAATTTAGCTATTAGCGGGAAAACTAGCGATTTTTCTTTTTCAGTCTTCACATTTTCTTAGCATTTTTTACATTTATTTCCTTGACAGAATTTTTGAATCATTATTATTCAGCGATTTATCGGTAAATTTTTATGGAAAACAAAAAAGTTCGAAAAATTTGGCGATGTATCAATAATTTTTTAAGAAAGTTTTAAGAAGTTTGAAACATATAGCTATTTTTGTGAAATTTTTCAACAGAACCTGAAAAGTTCGTGCAATTTAGGGATTTATCGCTATTTAATTTTATAATTTAGATATTTTCTAGTGATTTTTTAGTTTGATTTAGCGATATTTTTACGGAAGAAGTTAGCAGCAGTATTTTACTAATTCTTACAATTTTTCTGTTTGCGTACATTTTTAGATATTTTTCTTTTTGAGAGTAAATTTTGCCTTACTCTCTGTAAATTTGTTACTGAGTAATTTTTACTGGACTTTACTGGAAAAGTACCCAAACACACATATTTTCAGGAAAGTTGAGAATTATTTTTATTTTGTACTGAGGAAAAAACAAAAAAAAAACGTTTTTTTTTTTGTATTGAGGAAAAAACAAAATAAAACGTTTTAAAACGTTTTTTTAGTTTTTTCTGATTACAATTACATATAAATTTTGTAAAAATTCTTAAAACAACATTCACAGACACATTTCTGCATCCAATAGTTATTAAAAAGTAATAAAAATTTCAGCCGAAAAGACTTCTACAAAGCATGATAGGCTAAATAATTTTGTGCAAAAGACAAACTGTGGTCATTAAAACCATAGGATTTGTGAGCAACTAACCACAAAAACTGCACTTAAAAAATTTAAAAATAATGGCGGAATGCGAAAAAAGGCTTTATGGTACAAAATTTTAATTTTGATATTTAATCAGCGATTAACATTCTGCAAGCAAATATATTGATGCAAAACTATTCCTTTTTGCAAAAATTTTTGTCGTGATTTTTTGTTTTTGCAATCTAACTAGCTAATTTTGGTATAGGATATATGTATTATAGTCCCTAGATTATGGATTTTAAAGAACCCCACTTAAAAAATTGCAAACTTATGTCGGAACGCGAAAAAAAACTTTATGGTACAACAAATGAATTAAAAATTCTTATCAGAAATTTACATTCTGCAAACAAATACACTGATGCAAAAAATTTTCTTTTCGTAAAATTTTTTTCGCGAATTTTTTTTTGCAAACTAACCACCAAACTTTGATATGAGAATATTGGTCTTATAGTCCCAAGATTATGAATTTTAAAAATCCGCACTTAAAAAATGGCAAAAAAATCGCGGAACGCGAAAAAAAACTTTGTGGTACAAAAAATAAATTAAAAAACTCAGTCAGCGATTTACATTCTGCTAACGAACATGTTGATGCAGAAATTTTCCTTTTTGCAAAATTTATTTTTCGCGAAATTTTTTGCGTAAGAACTACCAAACTTTGGCATAAGATATGGGTATCATAGTCCCAAATTAATGAATTTTAAAAAACCGCACCCAAAATTTTTTAAACTTAATCAGCGATTAACATTCTGCTATACATATGTTACATACATATACATATGTATATTGATGCAAAACTATTCCTTTTTGGAAAATTTTTTTTCCCAATTTTTTTTGTTTTTGCAATCTAACCAGATAATTTTGGTATAGGATATAGGTATTATAGTCCCTAGGTTGTGAGTTAAAAAAAAACCGCGCTTAAAAATTTGCAAAATAATGGCGGAACGCGAAAAAAAGCTTTATGGTACAAAAAATAAATAAAAAAACTCAGTCAGCGATTTACATTCTTCAAATGAGTATGTTGATGGAAAAATTTTCCTTTTTGCTAAATTTTTTTTCGCGAAACTTTTTGCATACTAACCACCAAACTTCGGCATAAGATATGGGAATTATTGTCCTAAGGTTAAAAATTTTAAAAAACCGCACTCAAAAAATTGCAAAATATTGGCGGAATGCGAAAAAAGCCTTTATGATACAAAAAAATAGTTAAGAAACCTAATCAGCAATTTATATTCTGCAAGAGAATACATTAATGGAAAAAATTTTTTTTTTGCAAATTTTTTTTGGCAATTTTTTTTTGCGAACTAATTACCAAACTTTGGTATGAGATATGGGTATTATGGTCCCTAGGTTATAAATTTTAAAAATCTGCACTTAAAAAATTGCGAATTAATGGCGGAATCCGAAAAAGGTTTCATGGTGCAAAAATTTAATTAGAAAACTTATACAGCGATTTCATTCCGAAAATGAATAATATTAGTGCAAAATGCTGGTCAATTGGCAAACATTTTAGCAAAAAAAAAAAAATATTTGCAATATATGTTTGTATGTATATACCGCTCAACAGTTCACTCTAGGATATTATATGATTTTCTACAGATTTGAAACCAAAAACCATAATAGTATCTCCACCATAAAAATAAAACAAAAATTTTAAAATTCTATTCATATTTTTGTACTTAGTACAAAGATGAAAAACAAAAAAAAACGTTTTTTAAAACGTTTAAAAAGTTTTATTTTTTTATCAATTTTTTTATCTTTGATATTTATACCTAAAGATATTTTTCGAATTTCAACTTGAGGGATATTTTTGTTTTAAAGTACATTTGAAATTTTTTGTTTTCGATTGAGAAATAAAAACATTTTGAACTTTAGTGATATTTATTTTTGATAAAAACAAAAAAAAAACGTTTTCTGGTGCCTGCAATACATACACATAAACTAAGTATAACTACCCTACGGGAAATTTTAACAAACTGTCACCAAACTGGCCCCTTCATATGAAATAGACTGGTCACTTTTACATGGCGTTGTCATAGGAGGGGGAAATTGACCCCTTGTGACATGTCACAAGACAAATCCCAGGACAGGTCCTTGAACTTTGTTTTTTATGAGAGTTCAGTAACCTGTCCTAGGATTTGTCTTGTGACATGTCACAAGGGGTCAATTTCCCCCTCCTATGACAACGCCATGTAAAAGTGACCAGTCTATTTCATATAAAGGGGCCAGTTCGGTGACAGTTTGTTAAAATTTCCCGTAGGGTAAGTATATAAAAATAACTTTTCACCACACATACTGATTGTGCCATCCCGAGTAAAAAAGTTTTGATATAATCATATATTATTTTATGTAATTACATATAGTAACTTATAGTTAGATATGGCCACATATGCTTTTAAATTGAAGCATATAGACTTTTATATAGTCCTATATTAAATATTTTTTCCTCAAAGGTTTTAATATTGAGACATATGTGATTTTATATTATTACATACTGGCCTACATATAAGTGTATGTGCTATATATAAGTACACAATGTAATATATAAAAGATATAATTAGATATACGTTTATATATAATTTAGTATGACACTATACATAATAATATAAAACTATATATGGAGCCATTTAAGAAATATATAATAGGTGTTATATATGGTTATATATTGACGCATAAGAACCCATATATAACTTAGTATGGTTTCATATCTACAATATTTCATGATTTCTTTTATATATAACGATATAACGTTCTTTATAAAATCATTTTTAATCACATTAGCAATTTTTTCAAAGTGATTTTATATAAAAATATATGTATAAGGTCCTATTAAAACCGTATTGTATTAAATGCGGTTCCATATAAAAAAATGATTTTGAACTAGTTTTAGATTTAGTAATTACTAGGGATTGGCGCATGACACGATCGTGAGTGAAGTTATTCACAAGTGATCGTGAGTAATAATTACTATACCAAAGTAATTCGCCCGTGAGCGTGAGAATATATAATTCGTACGTGAGCGTGAGTAAGAATATATAACCCGTGCATGATTCGTGTGTGAGTTTATGTTTTGCATCATATGTTTTTAGTAATTTTTACTGTTTTGCGTGAGAATTTTCTGATTGTGAGTAAATTTTTAATATACTCATGTCTGCGTGAGTAAGACACGAAATACTCGTGCGTGAGTAATTTGTTTTTGTTTAGGAGCGTGAGTCAAAATGGATAACGCGCCCATAAAATTAACAATACTGAAGCTTTAATATGGAATTCTCTATACTATAACGCACACTTGACTGATCTCTTATATCTTGGTTGTATATCACAATCCTATTAAGTTAAAAATTTCAGTGTTGTTAACCTTATTTTAAAATTACTAAAAACAAAGAAAAATTTGTTCATGTTTAATGCACTGTCATGGTAAATCTGGATAAAAGTAATGGAAGATTTATCGAAATTATACGATATCCAGTAGACCTGGGGTTAATCATTACATTTTGTAAATAATTACACATTCATTTACACAATTACATGTAATTGTAATTGAAAAAAACTCAATTACAATTACAAATTATTTGTAATTGTAATTCAAAAAAGAACAATTACAAGTAATTTGTAATTTGAAAAATGTCAATTACATTTTTTGGGAAAATAAATAATGACAAAAAGCACAAGTTAGGGGTAAGCCCAACATGACGTATTCTTTTTATACGCATCCATCCATGCCTATACAACCTATCCCAGTCAGATTTTTCTACAAAATTTTAACAAAAAACACTTTTTAATTCTAAATGTAATTGAAATCACTTTCAATTACAATTACTAGTAATTTGTAATCGAAAATTTTCAATTACAATTACTTGTAATATCAATTACAAATTACAAGTAATTGTAATTGAAATCCCTCAGGTCTGATCTCCAGATATTGTATATCTTTTTTATTTAAAAATATAATTTTGTATATTGTTAGATATGGTCATATATATTATGGTAAAAATATAGGGTTAATATTTAGGTATAATTGTATCAAACTATGTCCACTTTTATAACATTTTATATAATTTTATACAAAAACATATAATTTTATGAAATTGGATGAGGACAAAATTCGGATACAATTGTATCATATTGTATCGAATTGTATCAAATTGTACCAAATTGTATACAATTGTATACAATTCGATACAATATGATACAATAAGACGTTCTCATTTTTTGGATATAATTATATCTAATTACATAGAAGATTATATATAATTAAATATAACTTTATATGGCTCCATATCATTTTTTTTTACTTGGGATTTTACAATTTCTTAAAAAAATTCAAATTCACCAGCACAAATGGCATATTGCCATGGCTATTGCACATTTTTGGTCTGCTTTTTTATGCCAACCCAAAAAACGGTCACCATATTAAAATGCCATCTAATCTCGATTTTATTTTTTCACCCACTGCAAGCCGTCTTTGCACATCCTCATACTCAATGGTCCTTGGTAGAACACGCGATCAACGATTGCGCGATGACAAAGCTGCACCCATTCGAGACGTTTGGAATTTTTTAAATGAAAATCTTGCCAAAAACTATAGTCCGCATGGCAGCATAACAATTGATGAACAACTGTTCCCATATCGTGGAAAAACTAAATTTACTCAGTATATACCATCAAAACCAGCGAAATATGGCATCAAAATTTGGTGGTCTTGCGATTCCAAATCTAAATATCCACTGCAAGGAAAGCTTTATACCGGTCGACAAGAAGGAGAAGAACGGGAAATGAATCAAGGTGAAAATGTTTTGATACAACTCGCAAAGCCTTACAGCAATACTGGCCGTACAATTGTAGCTGACAGCTTTTTTACTACTTTAGAAGGAGTAAAGCGTCTGGCCAGAATTGGTGTGGCATTTGTTGGTACCATTCGCTCCAATAAAAGATGTATTCCTAACGAAATGAGAAAGGATCGTTCTCGTCCTGTTTTGTCATCGTTATTTGGATTCCACGAAAATTTGGTATCAATTTGCAGCTACGTGCCAAAAAAAAAAATAAATGTGTGAACAACTGTTCCCATATCGTGGAAAAACTAAATTTACTCAGTATATACCATCAAAACCAGCGAAATATGGCATCAAAATTTGGTGGTCTTGCGATTCCAAATCTAAATATCCACTGCAAGGAAAGCTTTATACCGGTCGACAAGAAGGAGAAGAACGGGAAATGAATCAAGGTGAAAATGTTTTGATACAACTCGCAAAGCCTTACAGCAATACTGGCCGTACAATTGTAGCTGACAGCTTTTTTACTACTTTAGAAGGAGTAAAGCGTCTGGCCAGAATTGGTGTGGCATTTGTTGGTACCATTCGCTCCAATAAAAGATGTATTCCTAACGAAATGAGAAAGGATCGTTCTCGTCCTGTTTTGTCATCGTTATTTGGATTCCACGAAAATTTGGTATCAATTTGCAGCTACGTGCCAAAAAAAAAAATAAATGTGTGAACCTACTTTCGACCGTTCATTATACGAAACATTGTGAAAGGGAAGCAATGAAACCCGAAGCAATTTTGTTTTACAATGAAAATAAAGCTGGCGTAGATTGTATGGACCAAATGGTTACACATTTTACTACAAAGCGGTCAACAAGACGATGGACTTTTGCGTTTTTCTGAAACATGTTGGACACCATGGCACTGGCTGCATTTTGTATTTGCAAAGAAGTTGATGGTCTCAATAAAAATAGTGCTAGAAGAAATTTTCTCACTACGTTAGCTGATACATTGGTTCTTCCAAATATTGAAAACCGAATGAACAACATTCACATCATCAAACAGTTCAACACTCGTTTGGCCATGGAATCGTATTTTGGAAGACCACTAAATGTAAGTTTGATTGATATAACATTTGCCCTTCATTACATCTCATTTTCCTCGTTTTTCTTTTTCATTTCAGTTTCCAGTAGTAGTTCCTAGCTCAAGTGGTGCTGATACTCTACAAAAGAGAAAAAGTTGTCAGCTTTGTACATTGGGAGATGAAAAAATTCGCCGACTAACTCGTTTTTTCGTTCCAAGTGCGCGAATCCGGTATGCCTACAACATTCGAAATCAGAGTATACATGTTTTAATTGCTTACCTGAAGCTGTGTAAGACTTTTTTTAACTACTAAATTTAATTGAAATGAACTTTATAACAACTATTTTTTTGAAATTAAACACAAAAATAAAATTTTTCTTGTTTTATTTCTCATTAAAAATTTTTTTGCACGGGTAGGTGGTTTAGCATGTACTAAGAAAAAAATAGAAAATATATATGTGCCTGGCGTGATAACAATATAACAATGTAATATTATCACTAAAATAGAATATTTTTTATATAAATGTACCGAAATACATAGTGTATCTGGCCAGATACATGCGCTACGTACGTTACTATCGGAACATGTGCATGACGGAGGGTTAATCTCTATATATAAAAGAATAACGTGACTGACTGATTGACTGACTGACTCAACATCGCCCAGCCCAAACCGCTGAAGCTAGGAAGTTGAAATTTGGTATGTAGGTTCCTCTTTCGGGGTAGACGTCCGCTAAGGCGGGATTTTTGGAAATTCCTACCGGAACGGGCAAAAAGGGGGAAAGTCTCCCCATTGACGGCCTGCCAAAACCCCTTTGGCTAGAAAGCTGAAATTTAAGATATGTGTTCCTTGGAGTAGGGGCTAAATTTTCTGGAAAGTACTTTCTAGAATTTTGGACAGGGACGTTGTAAAAATGGGGGTTAAAAAGGGGAAAAAGGCCCCCCTTGACGGCCTGCCCAAATCGCTGGAGGTAGGAAGTTGAAATTTGGTATAAAGGTTTCTCCACTATCGTAGACATCCACCAAGACGGGAGTTTTGGAAATTTTTACAGGGACGGGCAAAAAGGGGAAAAAGTCTCCCCCTTGACGGCCTGCTCAAACTGCTGGAGCTATGAAGTTGAAATTTGGTATGTAGGTTCCTCGACCGGTGTAGACGTCCGTTGAGACGGCATTTTTGGAAATTCTTATCGGGAGGGGCAAAAAGGGGACAAAAAAAGTACCTTTTTCCAAAAAAGTACCTTTTCCCAAAAAAAGTACCTTTTTCCCAAAAAAGAACCTTTTTCCAAAAAAAGTACCTTTTTCCAAAAAAAGTACCTTTTTCCAAAAAAAGTACCTTTTTCCAAAAAAAGTACCTTTTTCCAAAAAAAGTACCTTTTTCCAAAAAAAAGTACCTTTTTCCAAAAAAAGTACCTTTTTCCAAAAAAGTACCTTTTTCCAAAAAAAGTACCCTTTTCCAAAAAAAGTACCCTTTTCCAAAAAAAAGTACCTTTTTCCAAAAAAAGTACCTTTTTCCAAAAAAGTACCTTTTTCCAAAAAGAGTACCTTTTTCCAAAAAAAGTACCTTTTCCCGAAAAAAGTACCTTTTTCCAAAAAAAAGTACCTTTTTCCAAAAAAAAGTACCTTTTTCCAAAAAAAGTACCTTTTTCCAAAAAAAGTACCTTTTTCCAAAAAAGTACCTTTTTCCAAAAAAAAGTACCTTTTTCCAAAAAAAAGTACCTTTTTCCAAAAAAAGTACCTTTTCCAAAAAAAAGTACCTTTTCCCAAAAAAAGTACCTTTTTCTAAAAAAATTTTCCTTTTCCCAAAAAAAAGTACCTTTTCCCAAAAAAAGTACCTTTTTCTAAAAAAATTTTCCTTTTCCCAAAAAACGTACGTTTTTTCAAAAAAATACCTTTTTCAAAAAAAGTACCTTTTCCAAAAAAAAGTACCTTTTCCCAAAAAAAAAGTACCATTTTCTAAAAAAATTTTCCTTTTCCAAAAGAAGTACCTTTTCCAAAAAAAGTACCTTTTTCCAAAAAACATACATTTTTCCAAAAAAACACATTTTTAAAAAAAAATACCTTTTCCAAAAAAAGTACAAATAAAGTACTTTTTAAAAACAAAGTATCTTTTTCCAAAAAATTTCGTTTTTCCAAAAAGTACCATTTAAAATAATATATAATTTCAAAAAAACTACTTTTTTTCCTCCCCCCACGGATATCTCCACTAAAACAAGGTTTCTTGATATTCGGCATAGACGTGCGCTAAGACGGGATTTTTGGAAATTCCTACCGGAACGGGCAAAAAGGGGAAAAGTCTCCCCATAAACAGTTTCACAAATTGGAAAAGTGCCTGCCCAAACCACTGGAGGTAAGAAGTTGAAATTTGGTATAAAGGTTCCTCCACTGTAGTAGACATCGACTAAGTTTGTATTTTTGGAATTCCCTACAGGATATCCCAAAAGGAAACTCGGTATGTGAGTTCCTCCTTCTGTGTAGGCGTCCGCTTAGACGGAATTTTTGAAATTCCTATCGGGAGGTGAAATAAGGTAAAAGTCTCCTCCTGACGGCTTGCCCAATCCCTTTTGGCCAACCTAAAATTTTAAATATGTATTCCTTGGAGTAGGACTAACTCACCGGCAACGTAATTTTTCTATTTTGGAACAGGAACATAGTAAAAATGGTGGTTGAAAGGGAAAAATGTCCCCACTAACGGCCTGCCCAAACCGCTTCGGCAATGCAGTTGAAATTTGGTATGAATGTTCCTCATCCATCGCAGATAGCCGCGAAGATGGAATTTTTGTAAATTCCTAAAGGGAGGGGTGAAGAAAAGCCTCACCTTGGGGCCTGTAAAAACCCCTTCGGCTAGAAACCTGAAGCTTAAAATGTGGGTCCCTAGAGTAAGGGCTAACTTATTAGAAAAATACTTTTTTGAATTTTGGACAGGGTCGTTATAAAATGGGGGCTCAAAAAGGGAAAGTTGCCCCTTAACGACCTGTCCAAACTGCTGGAACTAGGAAGCTGAAATTCGGTACTTAGGTTCCTCTTACAGCCTAATTCCAACCGGGAGGGACAAAAAAAGAAAAAGTGTCCCCCTTGACAGCCTGCTCAAACTGCTGGAACTAGGAATCTGAAATTCCCTGTCGATGGATTTTCGGAAATTCCTACCGAGAGGGGCACAAATAGTAAAAGTTGGTTAGAAACCTGAAATGTAAAACATATGTTACTTGGAGTATGGGCTCACTTACCGGGAAGGTGCTTTTTGGACAGGGACATTGCAAAAATGGGGATTAATGAAGCGAAAAGTGCCGCTTAAAGGCCTGCCCAAACCGCTGGAGGTAGGAAGTTGAAATTTGGCATTAAAGTTCCTCCTCTATTGTAGACAACCGCTAAGATGAGAAATTTGGAAATTTCTACAGGTAGGGCCAAAAACAGGAAAAGTCTCCCCCTTAACGGCCTGGCCAAACTGCTGGAACCAGGGAGCTTAAATTCGGTATTTGGGTTCCTTCTCCAACGTTGACGTCCCCTAAGATGGTATTTTTGGAAATTCATACCGGGAGGGGTAAAAAGGGAAAAAACTTCCCCCTTGACGGCCTGGCCAAACTGCTGGATATAGAGACCTAAAATTATGTATGTAGTAGGTTCCTCCTCCAACGTCCTCTAAGACGGAATTTTTGGAAATTCCTACCGGGAGGGGTAAAAACGGAATAATTCTCCCCCTTGATGGCCTAACCGAACCCTTCG
This sequence comes from Leucophora obtusa, assembly GCA_949987735.1. Lineage (NCBI taxonomy): Eukaryota > Metazoa > Arthropoda > Insecta > Diptera > Anthomyiidae > Leucophora > Leucophora obtusa. The sequence continues at coordinate 277,960,635 of OX465295.1, forward strand.
GCTAGAAACCTGTAATATATAATATGTTTTCCTTGGAGTATGGGCTAACTTATCGACAGGGCATTTCTAGGACTTTGGACAGGAACGTGGTAAAAATGGTGGTTCAAAAGGGGAAAATTGCCCCCCCCCCCTTAACGTCTGCGTCTTTAGCTAGAAACCTAAAACTTAAAGAACAAGTGTATATGAAACACTAAAATTAAGACACTAAATAGGAAACGAGTGGAATTGAAACACTACACAAGTGGAATGAAATGGATATAAACGTTGAACGAGTGGAATTGAAATTATAGACAATGCAAATGGATTGGAAGAGGGAATTACCTGTTCAAACACTATCCACGGAATATAAAACTTTTGTAGCATAGAAACATACTCTCCAAAAAGTTAAACAAATTTTCTAAAAGAGAAAAAACCTTAGAAAAGGAATGGAACTTATATATTCCGATATTTAAACTTCATGTAACGAAGCACCGGTGGAAGAAACCGACGCAGTAAATTTTCCAACTGAATTTGTGAATTTACTTGAATTGCCAGGTCTACCTTTACATAAACTGGAATTAAAAAAAAAACTTTAAGACACGCTAAGACAACGCAGCGGCCTTTGCCCGCTATTTTTAATATTATAAAATGCTTTCCAACCCTGCTGCGCCCCCCCCCCCCCCCTAAACTTTAAGGCACGCTAACAACGTAGCGGGCTGCGCCGGCTAGTTAATTTATATTTTAAATTTCTTTGGCACACAAAACAAAAAAAATTTAACCGCCCATTTTGTAGTTGTATAATACATAATAAGCTTACACGTTACAATTAGTTGATTATATACTTTTATAGCTTTGTGTGTAATACTTTTGGGCAACTGTACGCCCTACAGTCATTCCCGAGAACGAAAATAAAACTTTTCTAAGTTAATTCCGAAATCTTAACTTCGGATCTTATACAATTATATCTAATATTACTTAGTAAATATTATTGGTGCCACCAGACATAATTAAATGTGGCTTTGTAATAGACCATATATAATTTATACACACAAAAAAAAACAGGGGGAATATTACCTAATTATAATTATTATATTATAATATTACCTAATTGTAATTATACAACTACATAATTTTCAACTTAGTTTTACAAAGTTCCATTAAAAATAGATTCGTCATTACACCCTCCCAGTTTTATTGAAAATGGTCTAAAATGGAAGTAATAAATTTTTTTATTTTTTTGGAAAACGTTAAAGTTGGACGAAAATGGCCTGTTTTGGAAAAAAATTGTTTTTTATTTCATTTATTCATTTAATATAGTTAAAATGATCCAGATATGGAATTTTGACTTCATGGAAAATCATTAACCCACTTTAGCCTGGAATCCAAAATGTCTCACGAATTTGACAAAAGTGCAAAAACGTGTTTTTTAAAATTAATTTTAAAGATTTTTTAAAATGTCTAATTTGGATATGCCGATTGCTATTTCTACCACATAATAGTTGATATTAAAGCACCGTAAGTTGTTTGAGTTTCACGAGAAAAAACTGTTATACTCCATATAAAAAAACAAAATTTTCACGTGAAAATTGTGTAGACTTTGTTTTCAAGCAAATTTAATATACAAGACTATTATTTTTCTTGTGAAAAAGTGACATTTTGTTTATATTGTGATTGTGTCTTTGTTATAAAAATAAAAAATTGTTAATTTTTATAATTTAAATTGCAGTTTGATGCCTTTAAAGTTCGAGTGAAATTTTTCCAAGTGAAAAACAAAAATGATAATTCGAGTTTGTGTTTGGACGACTGCTTTCCAGGACATTTTACAAAAATTGCTTATTTTGTCAAAAATTTAACAAAATTTTAATGTTTTCATCAAAGTTTACATATTTTTCGGAAAAGTATCACTCAAATTTGGTAAGACTATAATTATCTTTATATTTGTTTAAAAAATCGTTAACCCTCAGTGGCCTGGGGTCAGAAAAGATCCATGAAACTTAATATTAATTATGACTACGCACTTAAAAAAGTTTAACAGTTGTTTGTGTAGTAATCAGTAGTTGTTGTTTTCAACAGTAATTACAGTTATTTTTCTATAGAAAAAATCAAAACAACTTTTATGACGGTTATCTAAGAACACAACTAACGAAAAGTACTGCAATTTCGTACCAGTTGTTTAAATTAGTTATTTTTAATATCATAATAAACAACTACCAAAACAGTATTTTTACAGTAAACAGTAGTATTTGTTAGTTATTTAAAAAATAAAAAATTTCGTTGAATTTTTTTGAATTTAAAAAATTATTGTTTAGTTTATATTTGTTATTATTGATATATTTCTAGTTTGCAAATAAAAATCAGAAACTTGTATTGTATCTCCAATGTATAAAAGCATAATAACTAGAGAACGGTTTGGAATTTTTATTTCAAATTTTAAATAGGCTGAAGTAATATCACATATTTTTGTAATCGAAAGAGAAAAAATATTTTTTTTATTAAAATATACTTTTATAAACAAAAAGAATTGACTGTAAAAAACAGTAGTTTTTACCGATTTTTTCAGTTGTTTGGTACGACATTGGTAGTTATTTTTAATGCATTTATTAGTTATTTTTCAAGAATTAAAAGTAACAAAAGTTTTAGTTATTTTAAAGGTAAATACCTTTGTCGACTTTTTAACTGCATATACCTTTGCTTTAACTGTCATTTTCAGTAGATTCTACGGACAAACTTTTGTGTGTGCGAGATTGTAATGTCACTAAATTGATAAAAAAATCTCAAGTGGAAATCAACACTCGGTATCCAACTATTGAATGTGAAAAAAGCGCATCATAATGTGATAATTACTTGTGAAAAAGGAGAAAAAAACAATAGGATTAAGAGAGGAAACATTCTAATTGAAAAATAAAATTGCTCAAGTATTAGTTAATTCTGGCTCTTCTGATTACAAAACATACATTGTATACGCTGTGATTGAAAAAACTTCAATTAGCCACACTCAGCGCTATGCCGACCGTAGTGTAACTTGTTAAGAGGTGATGCTACGAGTCATAGCCTGTGCAGAGGGCTGCCGGTTCAATCCCGGTCATGGCAATACACAAAAAGTTTTTCATATAGAGACAAATTAACAATTAAAAATTACTTTGATCAGTTGACACATAAACTAACCACTGACGAGTCTTTGGGTGAGACGAAACTGCGGCAGTCTGGTGATTCCCTTGTGTCTGTTAAATTTTTCAATAAAAATGTTTTCTTCTTCTTCTTCCTAGAAATCAACTCTAAAAAAAAAAAAAAAAAAAAAAAAAAGAAAAAAAATAATCTCTATATATAAAAGAATAACGTGACTGACTGACTGACTGACTCAACATCGCCCAGCCCAAACCGCTGAAGCTAGGAAGTTGAAATTTGGTATGTAGGTTCCTCTTTCGGCGTAGACGTCCGCTAAGACGGGATTTTTGGAAATTCCTACCGGAACGGGCAAAAAGGGGAAAAGTCTCCCCCTTGGCGGCCTGCCAAAACCCCTTTGGCTAGAAAGCTGAAATTTAAGATATGTGTTCATTGGAGTATGGGCTAACTTTTCTGGAAAGTACTTTCTCGAATTTTGGACAGGGACGCTGTAAAAATGGGGGTTAACAAGGGGAAAAAGGCCCACCTTGACGGCCTGCCCAAACCGCTGGAGGTAGGAAGTTGAAATTTGGTATAAAGGTTCCTCCACTATCGTAGACATCCACCAAGACGGGAGTTTTGGAAATTTTTACAGGGACGGGCAAAAAGGGGAAAAAGTCTCCCCCTTGACGGCCTGCTCAAACTGCTGGAGCTATAAAGTTGAAATTTGGTATGTAGGTTCCTCGACCGGTGTAGATGTCCTTCGAGACGGCATTTTTGGAAATTCTTATCGGGAGGGGCAAAAAGGGGACAAAAAAAGTACCTTTTCCAAAAAAGTACCTTTTCCCAAGAAAAGTACCTTTTCCCAAGAAAAGTACCTTTTCCCAAGAAAAGTACCTTTTCCCAAAAAAAATACCTTTTTTCCAAAAAAGTACCTTTTTCCAAAAAAAGTACCTTTTTCCAAAAAAGTACCTTTTTCCGAAAAAAGTACCTTTTTCCAAAAAAAAGTACCTTTTCCAAAAAAAGTACCTTTTTCCAAAAAAAGTACCTTTTTCCACAAAAAGTACCTTTTTCCAAAAAAGGTACCTTTTTCCAAAAAAAGTACCTTTTTCCAAAAAAAGTACCTTTTTCCAAAAAAAGTACCTTTTTCAAAAAAAAGTACCTTTTCCAAAAAAAGTACCTTTTTCCAAAAAAAAGTACCTTTTTCCAAAAAAAGTACCTTTTTCCAAAAAAAGTACCTTTTTCCAAAAAAAGTACCTTTTCCAAAAAAAAGTACCCTTTTCCAAAAAAAAGTACCTTTTTCCAAAAAAGTACCTATTTCCAAAAAAAGTACCTTTTTCCAAAAAAAGTACCTTTTTCCAAAAAAGTACTTTTTTCCAAAAAATACCTTTTTCCAAAAAATACCTTTTTCCAAAAAAAGTACCTTTTTCCAAAAAAAGTACCTTTTTCCAAAAAAAGTACCTTTTTCCAAAAAAAAGTACCTTTTTCCAAAAAAGTACCTTTTCCCGAAAAAAGTACCTTTTTCCAAAAAAAGTACCTTTTTCCAAAAAAGTACCTTTTTCCAAAAAAAATCATTTTTCCAAAAAAGTACCTTTTTCCAAAAAAGTACCTTTTTCCAAAAAAAGTACCTTTTTCCAAAAAAAGTACCTTTTTCCAAAAAAAGTACCTTTTTCCAAAAAATGTACCTTTTTCTAAAAGACTACCTTTTCCAAAAAAAAGTACCTTTTCCAAAAAAAGTACCTTTTTCCAAAAAAAGTACCTTTTTCCAAAAAAAAGTACCTTTTTCCAAAAAAAGTACCTTTTTCCAAAAAAGTACCTTTTGCCAAAAAAAGTTCCTTTTTCAAAAAAAATGTGCCTTTTCCCAAAAAACATACATTTTTTCAAAAAAATACCTTTTTAAAAAAAAGTACCTTTTCCAAAAAAAAGTACCTTTTCCAAAAAAAAGTACCTTTTCCCAAAAAAAAGTACCTTTTTCTAAAAAAATGTTCCTTTTCCAAAAGAAGTACCTTTTCCAAAAAAAGTACCTTTTTTCAAAAAACATACATTTTTCCAAAAAGAACACCTTATTAAAAAAAAAAGAAGTACCTTTTCCAAAAAAGTAACTTTTTCCAAAAAAAGTACCTTTTTCCAAAAAAAGTACCTTTTTCCAAAAAAAGTACCTTTTTCCAAAAAAAGTACCTTTTTCAAAAAAAAAGTACCTTTTTCAAAAAAAAGTACCTTTTCCAAAAAAAAGTACCTTTTCCCAAAAAAAGTACCTTTTTCTAAAAAAATTTTCATTTTCCCAAAAAACATACATTTTTTCAAAAAAATACCTTTTTCAAAAAAAGTACCTTTTCCAAAAAAAAGTACCTTTTCCCATAAAAAAGTACCTTTTTCTAAAAAAATGTTCCTTTTCCAAAAGAAGTACCTTTTCCAAAAAAGTACCTTTTTCCAAAAAAAGTACCTTTTTCCAAAAAAAATTCCTTTTACCAGAAAAAGTACATTTTTCCAAAAAAAAGTACCTTTTTCCAAAAAATGTACCTTTTTCTAAAAAAATGTACCTTTCCCAAAAAAAAGTACCTTCTCCAAAAAAAGTACCTTTTCCCAAAAAACATACATTTTTCCAAAAAAATACGTTTTTCAAAAAAAGTACCTTTTTCAAAAAAAATTACCTTTTCCCAAAAAAGTACCTTTTTCTAAAAAAATGTTCCTTTTCGCAAAAAACATACATTTTTTCAAAAAAATAGCTTTTCCAAAAAAGTACCTTTTCCAAAAACAAGTACCTTTTCCCAAAAAAAGTACCTTTTTCTAAAAAAATGTTCCTTTTCCAAAAGAAGTACCTTTTCCAAAAAAAGTACCTTTTTCCAAAAAACATACATTTTTCCAACAAAAAACACCTTTAAAAAAAAAATACCTTTTCCAAAAAAAGTACAAATAAAGTACTTTGTAAAAACAAAGTATCTTTTTCCAAAAAATTTCGTTTTTCCAAAAAGTACTATTTAAAATAATATATAATTTCAAAAAAACTACTTTTTTTCCTCCCCCCAGGGATATCTCCACTAAAACAAGGTTTCTTGATATTCGGCATAGACGTGCGCTAAAACGGGATTTTTGGAAATTCCTACCGGAACGGGCAAAAAGGGGAAAAGTCTCCCCATAAACAGTCTCACAAATTGGAAAAGTACCTGCCCAAACCACTGGAGGTAAGAAGTTGAAATTTGGTATAAAGGTTCCTCCACTGTAGTAGACATCGACTAAGTTTGTATTTTTGGAATTCCCTACAGGATATCCCAAAAGGAAACTCGGTATGTGAGTTCCTCCTTCTGTGTAGGCGTCCGCTTAGACGGAGTTTTTGAAATTCCTATCGGGAGGGAAAATAAGGTAAAAGTCTCCTCCTGACGGCTTGCCCAATCCCTTTTGGCCAACCTAAAATTTTAAATATGTATTCCTTGGAGTAGGACTAACTCACCGGCAACGTAATTTTTCTATTTTGGAACAGCAACATAGTAAAAATGGTGGTTGAAAGGGAAAAATGTCCCCAATAACGGCCTGCCCAAACCGCTTAGGCAATGCAGTTGAAATTTGGTATGAATGTTCCTCATCCATCGCAGATAGCCGCGAAGTTGGAATTTTTGTAAATTCCTAAAGGGAGGGGCAAAAAGAAGAAAAGCCTCACCTTGGGGGCCGGTCAAAACCCCTTCGGCTAGAAACCTGAAGATTAAAATGTGGGTCCCTGGAGTAAGGGCTAACTTATTAGAAAGATACTTTTTTGAATTTTGGACAGGGTTGTTATAAAATGGGGGCTCAAAAAGGGAAAGTTGCCCCTTAACGACTGCTGCAACTAGGAAGCTGAAATTCGGTACTTAGGTTCCTCTTCCAGCCTAATTCCAACCGGGAGGGACAAAAAAAGAAAAAGTGTCCCCCTTGACAGCCTGCTCAAACTGCTGGAACTAGGAAGCTGAAATTCCCTGTCGATGGATTTTCGGAAATTCCTACCGAGAGGGGCACAAATAGTAAAAGTTGGCTAGAAACCTGAAATGTAAAACATATGTTACTTGGAGTGTGGGCTTTTTGGATCGGGAAGGTGCTTTTTGGACAGGGACATTGCAAAAATGGGGATTAATGAAGCGAAAAGTGCCGCTTAAAGGCCTGCCCAAACCGCTGGAGGTAGGAAGTTGAAATTTGGTATTAAAGTTCCTCCTCTATTGTAGACATCCGCTAAGATGAGATTTTTGGAAATTTCTACAGGTAGGGTCAAAAACAGGAAAAGTCTCCCCCTTAACGGCCTGGCCAAACTGCTGGAACAAGGGAGCTTAAATTCGGTATTTGGGTTCCTTCTCCAACGTTGACGTCTCCTAAGATGGTATTTTTGGAAATTCATACCGGGAGGGGTAAAAAGGGAAAAAACTTCCCCCTTGACGGCCTGGCCAAACTGCTGGATATAGAGACCTAAAATTATGTATGTAGTAGGTTCCTCCTCCAACGCAGACGTCCTCTAAGACGGAATTTTTGGAAATTCCTACCGGGAGGGGTAAAAACGGAATAATTCTCCCCCTTGATGGCCTAACCGAACCCTTCGGCTAGAAACCTGTAATATATAATATGTTTTCCTTGGAGTATGGGCTAACTTATCGACAAGGCATTTCTAGGACTTTGGACAGGAACGTGGTAAAAATGGTGGCTCAAAAGGGGAAAATTGCCCCCCCCCCCCCTTAACGTCTGCGTCTTTAGCTAGAAACCTAAAACTTAAAGAACAAGTGTATATGAAACACTAAAATTAAGAAACTAAATAGGAAACGAGTGGAATGAAACACTACACAAGTGGAATGAAATGGATATAAACGTTGAACGAGTAGAATTGAAATTATAGAGAATGCAAATGGATTGGAAGAGGGAATTACCTGTTCAAACACTATCCACGGAATATGAAACTTATGTAGCATTGAAACTTACTCTCCAAAAAGTTAAACAAATTTTCTAAAAGAGAAAAAACCTTAGAAAAGGAATGGAACTTATATATTCCGATATTTAAACTTCATGTAACGAAGCACCAGTGGAAGAAACCGACGCAGTAAATTTTCCAACTGAATTTGTGAATTTACTTGAATTGCCAGTTCTACCTTTACATAAACTGGAATTAAAAAAAAAACTTTAAGACACGCTAACAACGTAGCGGGTCTATCTACCTAAGTTCGCACTTTACCAAATTATCTTAACATACACACGTATATTGCAATTTATTATGGATTCATTACTAACAATCCACTTTCATAAGAAAAAGTGATCAAATATTTATTTATTTTAAACCCATTGTTGTGCAGAATTATTTATTTGTGGTGGCTGGGTGAAGGCTTTAAATAAAAAAACTTTAAATAAAAAAATGAATTTAATAAAAATTGTGGGGGGCGCAGCCTTTAACCTTTAAGGCACGCTAACAACGTAGCGGGCTGCGCCCGCTAGTTTTTTTATATAACATGATCCATATAGGTTCATATAGTTCAAGTGGGAAAAACATTTTTTTGATCCATTTGAAGTGTTATTTTTTCGAAAATTATGAAATCTGTAAATTTCCTAGTGCGTTGTTTTTGGCCAAAAGTATAAAAATTTACCCGATATAGATCATGTTACATAAAACAATTATTTTTATAATGAACGAAAATCGACAAATCGTTATTTTAAGGGACATCCTAATATACATGTGTAGCGGAAAGTATCCGAAAAATGACATATATTTTTATAGAAAATTGTAAAACTTAATTGGAACTTATGTAGTTGTATAATTACATAGCACTTAGATAAAGTTCCACCAGTTTTTTTTCTGCGTGTACCTTAATTTAATTAAAAAATATTCAAGAAATGGGACCTCATATATTTATATAATTTTGTATGGAACAATAAGTAACTTTATCAAAAATTATTGTATGAAAAAAATATATTTTCAGTATTGGCTTACATGTACCCAGTTAGCAAAATACAAACGGGAAAGCGATGGCAAATCACTTTAACAGGTGGTACAAGTACTGGTAAAAAGTGCTCTCCCATTCCCAAAATGATAACATCATTAGACAAAAGGACCGGCTGTTCAAAAAGCGCCGGAAAAGGACTGAAGAAACAAAATAAGGTGGTCGGGAAATATATTTTAAAATAAAATTAGAAAAAAGTTCATATGTATTTTTTATTTTGGTCCTGCCGTGATTTGAACCCAGGCTGTCGGATTGGCAGACGATTGACCTACCCACTGAGCTAACGAGACATATAATACTTGGTGGCTAAACACATAAATGGATGATAACAGCTGGACAACTACTGGCTGTGCTAAAATGCTAGCACTGGCAAACAGTTTTTTGGAACCAGTGTTGCCACCGGTAAAAGAAAAAATTACATAGCTGTAGGTCTAAACTATCCAAAACCGTATGAAATTACACAATAAATTTTTCAAAATAAACTCTCCTGAGCACAGTGGGGAAGAATTAAAAAAATATTTTGTAAAAATTTTTTTTTATAAACCTATTTTTAAAGACCTAGCATTTTTTCATCTTCAATGTGCAAAAGTTAATTGCATTTTAAAATTAAAATTTTGCATTTTTGAAATAACCTGGTCTGAGGTTTTGCCTTCTGCAAAAGCAAATCCAGGCCAATTTCCCTGAAAAATATAACAAATTATTCTACTTATTAACTAAAGGGAATTTCAATGCAATATCTTTTTCAGGCTTAAAATGTCGTGCTTTTAAATTTGAATATTAATAATATGGTATTTTATCCATATTAAAAGCTTCTTTCAGAAAAAAGTATTTATGTTTTTTCAGAAAGGGTACTTCACTGCACTGCGTTGCATGCAAAAATATAACCTATTTGCTAATTATTCTTTCCTCTTACCCTTCAAATTTTAACCATAAATACAAAAATATCACAATTTCACAAAAAATTACCGACATTTTTTTCAAAAATTTTATACGATTCTGTTGAAATCTGGAACATGTTGGATTTACCGAATTCTAAAATATTTTGATTCTGCTCTTCTACGTTCACAAAATTTTCGTATGGTCAAAGCCCAGTGTCATGTTAACTACAGCCAAAAAATTTTCAGAGATTAGAAAGCAACAATCATAACAAACCTAAATTTTCCCACTCTTTCGCTGAATTTTTATATGGTTTAGCAAACCAAGAGAATTTTTAAAAGAAACTTGACAATTATTTTCGCAAAAAATAAACAAGAGACGGAGCTTTAAACAAAACAAAAAAAAAATACATAGCACCATTTTTGATTTCTTCTACACTCGGTTTAGCGTTGAAAAAATTTATAAAATCATTCACCAGAAACTGGAGATTTGTGGTAAATGGTTCACAGACAATTTCGTTTCGTCTATATCGACTAATTTTTATTAACTTTCAAAAATTTACGGAACTTTTAAAAATTTGGGGAAATTTCTGTAAAAAGTGAAATTACACAAAAACTACATAAAAATGTCATTATTCAAAAATTATCCAACGAATGTGTAAACAGTCCCGTTTTTGAATAATTATTCAAAAAGTGGCAACACTGTTTGGAACTAATATGCCAGCGTTGGGAGAGAAAAAAAAGTTCGCCTTAAAAAAGTTGATTTTATGAAACAAAAAATTTTTTTAATTTAAAAAAATAAAAAATTTTTGTTTTGTTTGCAAACGGATTTGAACTCGGAACCTCCTGATTACAAAACTTTTTTAACGAAGCGTCAGCATTTTTAAAAATCAGTGCTCTACCAGTGAATTGATTTTTGTACCCCTGTCAATTTCTGACTAGGTAGCACCGGATAACCACTGGTTACAAATCTTGGCATATCACCCCAAGCTCATTCTTTACGAGCTGTTTTTTTATAAGCTAATTTTTATAAAACAAATCTGGCAAAACGCTTTTTGCAAACGCTGGCAAAGCGTCCCAAATGTGTGTTCTTCCAGTCATTCATTTTTAACACCGGGGTTACCCAGTGGTTTCAGCGATTTCAGACTGGGTACACTGATAGAATTTTCGTTCATACTATTAATGAATCGATTTCATTAATCTGAATTCACTGATTTAATGAAAAAATTTCATTGAGTTAATGAAAAATTCATTGATTTAGTGAATTTTTTCATTATATATTTTCAAATAACCCGTAAGATATGCTATAATTTTTATAAGGGTTTTGAATTTGCTAATTACTAAAATAGATATATGTTCTAGTAATGAACGCTAGGGTTGCAAACTGAAATTATTTAAATATAAAAGTCCAAATAATGACATCATTTTGTTTTGGCTATTTAGATCAATCGGTAACGCGATAATGTTTACATTCTGGTGATTGCGGGTTCAAGTCGACTTCAGGGAGATGTCAAAAACGTTATAAAAACGAAAAAGAAATATATGTACAAATAAAAAGAAAAATAAAATAAAAATAAATAAAAAAAAAAGTAACGCAAAAAAAATATTTTTTTCAATTAGTTTTCATTTAATGAATACTTTTCATTGATCTAATGAACGCGTTCTTTGGGGACTTTTCAATGAAAGAAATCATTGGATTAATGAACAAATTCATTAATACTATGCACAAAATTCTATCAGTGTAGTTATATATGTTATAATTAAAATTTTTACAAATAAAGGAAAATTTAAATCCCGAAAAATCCCGAAATCCCGTAAAATTCCGGGATCCCGAAAAATCCCGTAGTTCAAACAAAATCCCGAATCCCGGGATTTTCAAATATCAATCCCGATTGGCATCCCTAATATTGATACACACTTAAGTTTGAAAAGTAGGGCACGGAATTAAGCTTAAACTGTGTAAAGCGTTTTCTTTCCGAAGCTATAGTACTAAATTATAAAATTTTTATTGACAAAATCGACTGAAAAATTTAAAAAAATTTTATTTGAACAAACTGGTTGTAGATTCGAAATCAGCACCCCGTAATTATACTAAAACCAGTCACAATAACATTCACCTTTTGTATTTAAGAAAGTTACAAGCAGCACAAAGTTTTTCATACCCGAGGTAGTTAACTTTCGTCCCTGTAGCTCCGTCCCTGGTTTAGTACATACTAAATAAGATGTGATTCTGAAAATTTAACTCCTCCCCTACAACCATTTCAATTTTCAGACAAATACGTTCAGTACTTTAGAAGTTCCATACTTATTACTACTTTTTTAGTTTATACCACTGTGCAACAGTTGTAAGGTGTATGGTAGCATAATACTGAAGCTAGCAAGTGTCACACGGGCTTGAAAAAAAAACATTTTAATTAAATTGTTTCTTAAAGAAAATTGAGCGAAATTTTATTGATAACTTTAAATACAAATCATAAAACGTCATACGCATGTACGAGCTTACTAATGTCCTCGTTTTTGGTTCTTTATTTTATTATTACACTCATAGAAATAAATCTGTAAAAATAGCAGAAAAATTTACTAAAAATTAGTTAAAAATGATGCTGCAGAAAAAACTGTTAAAATTGGCAGATGTTTTTACTAAATACTAGTAAAATAAGAACAGCAAAATTAAAACTGTTAAATTTGCAGAATTTTAGTTATATTTGAGTTAACTTTTAGTTAATTGAAAATAGCAAATTGTACTGTAAAATCTGCAGAAACTTTTGCTAAATATTAGTAGACTAAAAATAGCAAAAATAAACTGTTATATCTACAAAATTGTTGCTATTTTTAAGCTAAATTTAGTTGAATGCAAAAAGCAGTCTATTCTGCTAAAATCAGCTGAAATATTTGCTAAAAAATTGTAAACTGCTGTTTTAAAAAGCTCGATTTTTATTTGCATTTAAAAAAAATCGAAAAACAACTTGGAAAATTATAAATTTTTTGGTGATTTTTTAGGCTACTAATCATTTAGCAAAATTTTTTGCTGATTTTAGCAGGTTAATTTGCTATTTTCCATTAACAAAAATTTAGCTCAAATATAACTAAAATTCTGTACATTTAACAGTTTTATTTTTGCTGTTCCTATATTACAATATATAGCAAAAATAAAATGCTAGTTTAGCAGTTTTTTTTCTTCAGCATCATTTTTAACTAGTTTTTAGTAGTTTTAACTAAAATTTTTAAGGACTTTTTTCTATTAGTGTACCATATAATGGGTCATATGAATAAAAAATTGATATTACTAATAGGGGGAAATACAGGGTTTTTTAAGCAATTAGTTCACAAATCTAGTCTGCTTGGGAGTAGACTAGAAATTTAATTTTTAAATTTTCGTTTACATTTCATGCTATTCTACCAGCCAATTGGTAAATTTGGAGTTAAAAGCCATTCCTAAGCCCAAAGTAACTACTTCGAAGTAATTGCTAAGTTTTATTCATACGACCCAATGTCAAAAAATTACCTTATGTGGTAATATAATAAAGAAGAATGGTTTAACCAGAGACTATTAATTATAGAGATAGGAAATCAAAACTTAAACTACTCACCGATAGATGGCGCTGAAATTTAGTATTAGTTAGTTAGTTAATTGTTCTTTATTTTCAATTTAGTAAATCTAGAATATACATAGAAAAATATAAATTAAAATTTATGTTTATATTCAAATTTTTTTTCTAAAATTTAAGATTCATTGGAAATAAGAACATATAAGACTATGACAAAATGTCGTCAGTCTACATATAGTATTTGAAAATAAATTTGAATTATAAATATCTTGAGTATTTTAGGTTTTTAATAATTAAATTCATTTATTAGCTCCTTTCTATATTCTATAGCTTCTATAATGTAACGAATTAAATTTTTCCAATTAAAATTTACATTGTTTAAAATATTAATGAGTTCTTCTTCTGTTAATGAAATTTTTCCGAAACATTTAAACCGTATGTGTCGAAGAATAGGACAAATGCCGACAAAATGAAGTAGGGTTTCCGGCTGTGTAAGGTTGCATAGGGAACACCATCGAGATCTTTGTTGCTGAAATCTATTGGCATTTAATTCAATTAGATCGCATCGAACTTTAAAAATCCAGCTTACAATATTTACGTTGGTAATGTTTTCAAAATACAACTGTTTGCATTCATAATTTAAATTTTTATAAAAGCGTGTTGTTGCCGAAGCTTTCTGTAAAAACATGGCTCTTTCGTTCAGTTTTAAAGTACCAATAATTTCTTCTCTTAAATATTCCCAATTTTCTCTCGTTGCACATTCTGAAATTCTTATTGTATAACATTCTCTGCTTAGTTTCTCTATCTGATCAAACCAAAATAATTGCTTTCGTATTAAAATTTTTGTTAGTTGATTTGGAAGACGATTGTTATTGTATGCAAAAAGAGTTTTAATTATGTATCTTAGATGTAAGTCTAAGGTGTATATATGGCAACTTTCTATGCCTGTTTCTAGCAATAACGCATACGTTGGTGTAAACGTTGGTAATTTCAAAACCTTTTTCAAAAAGTAACGCTGAACCTTATCAACTTCCTCGAATAGTGAAAATCCCCAGATTTGAGCACCGTATGACTGGATTGATCTGCACACAGACTGAAAAAGATTCCATTTTGCCTTTAAAGATATATCCTTCTTTCCTAGAAAGCTATTCCACGTCATGTTTATATTATTTTTTGCCGATACATTTCTTTTCTCTAAATGTTTACTAAATGTCATTTTTGGTGTAAGAGCAACTCCTAAGTAAATAAACTCTGACGTAATTTTAATTCGTTCACCTTTAAACCAAAATTTTTCACGAGAAGATCTTTTTCCCTCTCTACTAAATATAAGCATTTCAGACTTGCTCAGGTTAACTTCAAGGTTCCAAATTGTACAATAAGTTTCAAGTCTGCAGATCATCGATCGCATTGTGGATATGTCGTCTGCTAAAATGACGATGTCATCGGCATACAATAACAATCTTATATTTATATTTTCTATATATACTCCTCCCTTTATAAAATCGTGCAAGTCATTTAAATAAAGCGAAAAAAGTGTTTGCGATAAAAGGCATCCTTGTTTAACACCTGAGTCTGTATAAAACTTTTCGGACAATTCTTCTCCCGTCCATACAGTGAAGTCTGTCTTGCTATATATACTTTCAATCATATTAACTATTTTAGTGGATATACCTGTGTTGTGAAGTTTATATATAAGTGCTTTTCTGGAAACCTTATCGAATGCAGCCTTAAAATCAACAAAGAAGGCATATACTTTACGGTTTTCATTATGTTTAATCTTTACAATAGCAGCTAAGTTGTATATGTTATCTGCTGTAGAGTAGCCTTGTCGAAATCCAGCTTTAAATTCTGTAATAACATTATGATTATCCAACCACTTATTCAATCTGCTATTTAGAATTCCCATCATTACTTTAGCAATAGAATTCATGAAAGAAATTCCACGATAATTTCTGGCTAGTTCCTTATCACCTTTTTTGAAAATTGAAAAGATTATGCTGGTGATAAACTTTCGTCTAACTTTGCGCTTTCAAATATGACATTGTACGATTTCGCCATTTCCTCTATAAATATATCTGTAGCATTTTTAAAAAATTCCTACGGTATACGATCTTCTCCAGGTGCCTTATTATATTTTGCTTTCGCCAATGAGTGTTTTATTTCAATCGTTGTAATGGGACTATCTAAATCCTGATCATAATAAAACATTGGAACATATAAAAACACATTTGCTGTTTGGGGAGGGTTTAACAAGGTTCTAAAATAGTTTTTAAAATCGGTTGCAGTTATTCCAAGAGTTTCTTGTCTATCTATTTGCCTTATTTCTGTAACTAGATTTCACCAGTCTTTAGTGTTTTGAACTGAGTTTATTTGAAATTCTAGCTTTTTGAAATATATTGTTTTGATTTCTTTGCACAATTCTTTGAATTTACGGTTTGCTTTTAGATATTTTTGTTTATTTTCCATTGTTGAGCTTTCTCTGAATTTTTTCAAGGCATAAAATGATTTTTCACGAGCATTAAAACATTTAAAGTTAAACCACCGGTTTTCAGTTTTAATTGGATTTGTAAATGTAGATGTAGAGGGGTTTGCATTTTGTATTATTTCCGTAAGGGTTGCTAGTTCTAAAAAATCATGTTGTATATATCGATTTGCTGGTTCAAATTACGTTTATATATTTCGATTGTTCGTTCATCCCATTTAAGCTTGGGTAATAATTTCATTGTATTATTTTCATTATTATTTTTGGTCATTATGCTAAGCGTTAACGTTACGGGCATGTGGTCCCAGCAAAATATTTCATTACCAAATAAGTGGTTATATAATAGAAATTCATAGCTCCGCACAACTTATTTTTTGGCGTCTAAACTCATTATTTTTGTTTGGCGTGGTCGTTTTTATAAGTAGTCACGCTTACCCGCTCGCTTACGAAAAAATGAGAAGTAAGTAGTTATGAGATTCTGAATAATAAGTGGTTACAAACATGCTTAGAAAAAGTTGAATTATAAGTGGTTATCCGACTGCTTACTTGATTCTTAAAAATAAGGAGTTTCACAAATACTATTAGCTTCAGGAAATACATACAGAGATATTAAAGTTTTTGCTAGTATGTAATTTTAGTACTAGTCATAAAAATTTTAACACAAAACATATTTACATGTAATAAATATAAATGTATAAAATTTAACTATGTAAAAAGTACTTATTTAAACTATTGCGAGTAAGTCATTATTTTATATTTAAAAGCAATGACTACAGTAGGCCGTTATTAGGTCATTAGTCATTATTTTATATTACAAAGTAATGCAAAAGGTAATGATATATCATTATTGGTAATGCAGACAGCAATGAGGTGTCATTACCAATATTTTGCTGGGGTCAGACCACATTTTATCATCCACTTTAAAGTTTTCTACATATTTTAGAAGTTCATGTGAGACTGCACATAAATCAATTACTGACTCACCCTGTCCACCGACAAAAGTGAAATTCCCAAATTCGTCTCCCAAAGTGCATCCATTTATTATATGTAAGCCAAAATCTTGACAAAACTCAATAAACTGCCTCCCCTTTGCATCAACGGTCGAATCTTTTGAGTTTCTCGCCGGCGTGCCAGCCTTATAAGACATTTGCAAAAATTCATCCAATATTTGTTGGGTTTTGCCTATTCTTGTATTAAGATCTCCAAGCACAATTGGGTTTATTATGTTTTCGCTGGTAAAAAAGCATCTCAGGGAATCAAAGTCGCTTTGCCATGTTGCCGCTCTAAGGTACAAAGGTATAATATTAATCTCCGTATTTGTTACTTTTATTACAATTAGGGTTTTTCTTTTCCCGGACTTTTTCATTTCCCGGGACAGCGGGATTTTTTCAGAATTTCCCGGGATCCCGGGAATTCCCGCTCGTTAGAAAATATATAAATTCGACATATGTTGCACTTGAAAAACTCGATTACTGTTAAAACACCGTCCGACAAAGTTCATCTTTTGGTTGTACCCATGAGAAAATGCACTTAATATATTCTGAAAGGAAGGCTAAATATAAAATATCCATGTCTTCCACTTTTTCTGGATCAATTCGTTTAACAATTTAAATCGTGAATTAATATTTAGGTGCTATAAAGGGTTGTTCAACAGGGACGCTACAAAAGTAGAAAGACATTTAAATTTATGGTCGTCATAATCGTCCTAGCAGATCAACAATTGAGCGTGGGTCTATGTCAAATCTATGGTCTATGCCAACAAGCCAGCGACGATTGATGAACTTCGTACGAATATCGAACGTGAAATTGCAGCTGTATCGGCCGATTTATGCTTGAAAACCGTCGAAAATTGGGTTCAGCGTCTGGACTTCTGCAAGCGTGCCCGTGGTGGCCATGCAAAAGAGATCGATTTCCATACATAATGGCATCGAACGTACTTTCACAGGAATATAGAATTTCATTGATATCCAAAACCGTTTTTGTTTTATTTAAACTTTTTTACTTTTGTAGCGCTCTTATTGAAAAACCCTATATTTATATGGAAGGCCGTCTTAATTTTAAAAAACTCTGAGAAATATATTAATTAAATATTAATTCGCGGTTTAAACAGTTAAACCAATTCATATAGAAAAAGTGAATGACACTTCTTCATCCCCTTTTTCAGAATATATTGGAATTGTTAATAGGTGCAAAATTGTGTCGTAACAATTTTATAGTCAGAAATATGACCGATTTTTTCTAAAATATTTCTTAAATATGCAATCCCAAAATTTCTATTTCTAGATATTTTATATATATATATCTTTCTATTCAGATTTCCAAAAGTATCCGTCTAGAATTATTTTTACAAAAAAGTTTAAAAGTGAGTATTTTTCACATAAATTTTTAGGCAAATTCGCCTAAATCGTTTTATAAAAAAAGACACTACAACATTATTAAATAGTTTCTTAATTTTAATTGGTTTTCTTGAACAGACATTTTTCATGCCACAGCTACTTTAAAATAAATTATTTAATTTTCGTATTTAGTTGCATTTTAAATTAACGTAAAAAAAATCCAAAATAATTTTAAAAAGCATCTGATGGATTATTTTGAAAACAAATAATATTTAAAAAATACAATTGAAATAAAGGAATAACAATTAAACTTAAAATTAAATTATTTTAAATAAAAGAAACTCAAAATACTTGTCAATTGAAAATATGAAAACATTACAAATTTTTTAATTTCATGTCTAGTTTTTTGGAGGCATTTGGAACTGAAATAATGATGTTGGAATATTGAATAAGGCTGGTTTACACTATAAGATTTTCTGTACGATTTTACTTTAGTACACATGCAAAACATATAGGCAAGGTTGCAGAATTTTTCCGAAAATGTAATGTAAACCAGCCTATACAAATATTTCTTTATTTGAACAAAGATCATTTTAAAGAAAAAAAATTTCCGAAGTACATACAAGAATTTTTGTTGGTAAACTTGGTAATGGCTGATAAATTTTTTTCGGTTTAACTAAACCAAATTTAACTGGCATCTAAAAACAATTTGGCCTAATTCAGTTTATTAAATTTTAAATCGTATTTTTTTAATTTTAAATATTTTTTGATCAAATTAATTTCAAAAAAACAATGCTTTAAATTTAAATAAAGCTTCCAAAATTGCAATAATATTAGCTAAAACTTCTGTAAAAGATAAAAAAAAAAATCCCGGGAAATCCCGCACAAAATTCACGGGATTGCGGGATCCGAAAAAGGGCGGGATTCCCGGGATAAACCCTAATTACAATGGATTCAATTTGTTCTCCTGTTTTGAAATTACATTTAATATTTTTGTTTTTTAGTTCCTTTTTAACTCCATATACACTACCACCAATAGCTCTTCCAAATCTGCTGTTTTTAAACGCTGGTTTCCAAAAAGTTTCGTAGCCCCCAAAGAATTTGTTGAATCTTTCAATCTTATCTTCCATAATATGTGTTTCTAATAGTATAAATATATCGGTCGATTTGACGTATTTGAAAAAATCATTAAAAAGAATTTTATTTTCTAGACCATGAATATTATAAGCAAGCACATTTAGAGACAAATATACGTATTCTTGATTAGTTTCAGTTACATTATAGATTCTATTACATTTACTAATTTTATTTGATTCTATACTAACATTTTTTTTTTTTATTATTTATTAGTTTTTTGAATTTACGTTGGACAATAATTCATAATAATTAATATTAAACGAGCCAGCAGCATCACCATATAAATTTTGTAGAACATCCTTTCCCGACTGCTTTCCACTTACCAACTCTTTTTGCCTATTCCAATAAAATCTTTTATCGTTTATACGCATTTTATCGCTCAGTATAGTAATGCGATGTTTACTACTTATATTTTTAATTTGTTTCCTTAAGGCTAACATTGCCCGCTTATCTTGTTGTTTTTCTTTTGTTAGATCACGATCAAGGAAAATTCCTGTTCCTGCCAAATGTTTAGCATGTTTAAATACGTCTCTCACCATTGCTTCTGTTTGAAATTCGGCAATAATTCCCACTTTACCATCATTTTCATATATTTTTTTTGTTGAAACTACGCTTATTTCACTTGAAAGTTTAAGATGTTCACTACAGCAATCTTTTACGGCTTCATCCAAGGGCATTTTATAATTGATATTTTTAAAGATAATATTATTTCTCTTTGAATGTTCTTCTAAATAAACGAGTAAAAAGGTTAAAGTCGGGCATGCCGACTATACAATACCCTACACCAGTCTGGTGTATTGTTTGGATCCGAAACTCGAATGGGTTAAAATGGGGCTTGTGTCAAAATTTTCTATAATATGAGTCAGCGCCAGAGAAACAAGCCGACCAAAATAATCGGCGGCGGCGGCGCAAGCAAAAAATCGGCGGCGGCGGCGGCGATTGAGGTTGAGCCGGATAAAAATCGGCGGCGGCGGCGCAACCAAATAATCGGCGGCGGCGGCGGCTTGAGCGGCTGAAAACAACATTTTGTAATGTGATTTGAAAACGTTTAAGTTTTTTTACAAAAGATAGATATATTACTATCACTCTATATGCCTTTACGTTTTTTGCCATTACTCTTACCTGACCATCTCTCAAGGATTTGTGCGAATAATCTTCAAGGTTTACTATTTTTGAAAAGTTATTCATCATCGCTCTTATATCTGAAACATTTGGAATAATTATTGGAGGCGGTTTTTCTTCAGACAGCTCTTTGTTAGCTTTATCGTTAATATAATTATCATCATCATTATTGTCTACATCAAGTGCAGCAAACATGTTGTTGCTAGTAGGTACTTGGTATATCATCATTAGGGCAAGGAATTTCATGCACTTAAAAATGAAAAATATGCGGTTAAAAAAAAAAAATATGCACTAAAAACTATAATTTTTGCAAAAATAATGCACTTTAAAACTTAAAAATTTATTTAAGTTAGTTATTTTGCAAACAGACACAGAACTCGAAGATTTCCCATAGGTCAATAAAGTTTTAAAAATGTTTATTTTGATTGAATCAAAATATGAGAAATAACATGCATTTGCATGGAATTCCTTGCCCTAATCATCATTGTTGGTAGTTTTTTTTATTTTGATTGCATGCTTAACTAATCCTGGTGATCGATTTTGTCGTCGTTTCGTTGTTTAGTTTTCAGCGACTGTCTACCAGACAATATCGCTTGTTTCAGTAGACTCGCTGCTACTATCCATTTTGCTGTAACAGCAGAGGATTAGTATAGCAGAATATTAATCCCTTTGTTTACTACTGAATAATAAGTAATAATTTGTTGTTGATTTCAATATACAATGCAGTGTTGCCAACAAATTTTGAAAATAAATGGCTAGATCAGACCCAAAAATCGCTAGAAAACCTCTAGATTATAAACAGTGTAAATATTTAGCGATTTTATCGCTAGATTGTTGAAAAATGGTACTTAAAGCAGTTTTTACTCAAAAATTTCTTTAATATGTTAATAAGAAGTGTTATAAACTTTTAAATAATGAAACATTTTACGATTAAGCTTCAAATAATGAGTCCTGATTTTCATTGAATTAATCTTAGTATTACGAATACACAATAGAGGGCGTTGTACGATGAAAAAGTGCATACCCATATTTTATCGAAATGTGTATTTTTAGAGTTTTTTTTACTAAAATCGTTTAAGATGTTGTGTTTTATAATAAAGGAATATCAATGTGCGAGTTTTATAATATTTTTCAACATAAAACCGAGTTTTAAAAATTATATTACGGCTGATAAAAAAAATCGCTAGATTTTTGGCTAATAGCTACAGGACAATTTTTCCCGCTAGGGGCGAAATAAAATCGCTAGATCTGACGAGAAAATCGCCGTTATGGCAGCACTGATACAATGTATTAAAAAAAGTTTTTTCTTAAAACAATAACAAATGTTATTGCTTTTAATTTTAAATAGAATTATAGAAAAGAGATCACAATTAACGTCTGCACTTTATCACGGTCAGAAAATCACTCGCAAAAAAATATATATAAAATCAATTTATATAAGATTTGTTGTTGGTTCACGTGTGATTTGTTTCATGCTCGCGCAGATCCATGGCTAGTCAAGACTATATCTAACAAATGGACCTAAATATTTAATATAACATACAAGTTTTATTTAATAAATTATAAACATACCCTTTTAGTACCAAGTCCTTTTCGTTGAAATATAACTTGCAAAATATTAATTTTGCCAGCACATTTTTTTGCCAATGTAAAGGGCTCCAAAGTAATCCCAACATTGGGAAATTAATAACCCCCTTGGAACTCAAAACAATTTTTGCCTCTTATAGAATTTTCAGACAAAGCATACTGGGAATCAATTTTTTTTATTTATTCTTTTTAATTTTAACAAATTAAGGAATAAATAAAGACCATAGAAAAAATACATATCGATTGATTTAAGAAATTTAACTTGTTTGAAGTCTTTTGAATGGAGGCTTTGTGAGAAAGTTTGGGCAGGATGCACATATCTTGTAGGGACCCATTTGAATTAGATGCCCAATCAATAATGTCCTTAAATGATGAAATTATGTGATCAATTCGAACATTGGTTTGAGCATTTTATCCGTAAGTGTCCTTTTCTAAATATTATAGAATTTTACAATATCTCTTATCTTTACTTTTTCATTTATTTGTTACAAAATGTCTAATTTATCCAAAATATTCAACTGGACCATTTTTTTTTTTATTAAATCTTCATTTACATAACCGAGCCCTTAGGACCTTATATGGCCAATTAAAGTTACTAAAAACTACATTTTTAAAAATGTATTTTAGAATTGAAAAAATATATATGGGTGATATCAAAAAATGTAATAAAAACCATGTAACCAGCTAATTTCAAATGCATGGATTATATTTGAGTTATATATTTCGATATATATCAGCGCATTGTCACCTGTTTTACAAAATTTATAACAATCTGACCAATTTTTGGTTAATACATAAAATTTGTAACCAATTTTATAGGCCAAATTTAAACTCCGTAACCAGTAACTCGTAAGGTTTTTTAACTTTAATAGCTTATATTTTAATAACCAATGAAGCTAAACACTAACTGTAAAAATTTATATGAAGAGGAGAAGTAACGCTTTTAACAAAAATTAATACATTTTACAAACTTTTTCGTATATCTATGCTAACACGACTTCAACTCTGTAACGATTTTTCGTCATAATTTTTGATAAAAATGCGTACACCAAATACATATATTGAGTTTTAAATGCAAAGTTAAGCAGCTATGTTTTTTTATTAATTGATTTTTTACACATCTGCAAAGAGTTGCATTCTGAGTTATTATATTAACCAATTAAGAAATTTTTTTTTAAAATTTTTTTCACAGTATAAATTTATATAAGCTTTTAAGCTTAAAAAAATTATATTTATAAAAATTTAATATTTAGAAGATTTTACCTTTTTTCTTTTCATATAAAAAAATTGTTTTTAGCTCTGGTTGTTCAAGTTTAATGAATTAGTAAATTCTTTTTAAAAAATATATTTATTTTTAAATTTTTTATATTTGAAAATTGATACTTCCAGCCGAAATGAGCCGAAAAAAATCGGCGGCGGCGGCTGAAGCAAAAATGACCGGCGGCGGCGGCTTAAACGGCTCACGGCGGCTGGCTTGTTTCTCTGGTCAGCGCACCAAATTTCATTAAAATATCTTAATATTTGCGACCTGCAGTTTGTAACCAAGCCAATTTTGGGGGGACCCTTATATGGGCAATAGTTCTAAACATGGACCGATGTTCACCAAAATCAATAGGCTTCGTCCTTGGGCCAATATAGGTCTGTGTACCAAATTTCATCAAAATATCTTAATATTTCCGACCTGCAGCGTATAAACAGTATCATTTTGGTAGGACCCTTATATGGGCACTAGATCTAAACATGGACCGATGTTCACCAAAATCAATAGGCTGCGTTATTGGGCCAATATAGGTCTGTGTACCAAATTTCATCAAAATATCTTAATATTTCCGACCTGCAGCGTATAAACAATATAATTTTGGTAGGACCTTTATATGGGCACTAGGTCTAAACATGGACCGATGTTCACCAAAATCAAACTTTTTCGTCCTTGGGCCAACATAGGTCTGCGTACCAAATTTCATCAAAATATCTTAATATTTGCGACCTGTAGAGTGCGCACAAGATTGCATGGACAGACAGACAGACGGACGGACGGACAGACGGACATAAAAAAAATTCTGAACCGATCGGTATACTATAAGGTGGGTCTACGACCAATATTTTTTGGTGTTACAAACATCAGCACAAACTTATAATACCCTGACCACATAGTGGTGTAGGGTATAAATAAATTGTCTTCGTTCTTTTTTTCTTTCTTCCTTTAATTGCTGGACTTCCTTCTTCAAGGTTTTATTTTCTGTTTGTAACATATCAATTTTAGCAGAAAGATCATTGACGTTACTTTTTATTTCTTCAAAATCCTTTTTTGTTGGTAATTTGGCAAGTTTTTCATTCATTAAATTCGACATACACATAATTTAGTATTACCTGAGCAGCTATTTAGTATCAGTTTAGTATCAGCTGAGCCTATATTTAAAAACTCATAAACTGCTGAAAACTGCTCAATATAAGGAAGAAACAAACGCGGAATATATTCAAATAATAAAATTTGAAATGTTTGTTTTTATTTTTTCCTTTGTTGTTTTTTATTATTTAAATTTAAATAAAAAAAGAAAATTGTCAAAAATTTTACAAAGTGCCATCTAGTGATAACGATTTTTTATTACTTATTTTTTTGGTGATGCCTACCCCTGGGTTTAACAGACTTCAAACGAACTGAAAAACACCCTTTATGAT
Organism: Leucophora obtusa; assembly: GCA_949987735.1. NCBI lineage: Eukaryota > Metazoa > Arthropoda > Insecta > Diptera > Anthomyiidae > Leucophora > Leucophora obtusa. Next base: position 277,985,424 of record OX465295.1, read on the forward strand.
TTTTTTTTTTATCTAGTAGTTACTTTTTATTACCGAGTACCTAAAAACAATAAACACTCAATGCCTAGTAGCCATATTTTTAACAGCGCTGCTTTGGTACTTTTTTCATTTGCCTCTTCATATCACTACATTTATTACCAACCACTCAATTAGTACTAAATACTGTTAGAATATTTCCGTTCTGTTATTATTGTTTCGCCAAATAAAAAAAGAACGCAATTTTAATACAATTATAGTTTTAATAAACATATATAGAAAAGACGATTTTTTTTTGAAATAATCTTCTTGTATGTGGTAAAAAATTAAAATATGTGGATGTTGATTCAAAAACACAGTGTTTACATTAATGTTCTGGTATGTTAAAAACAACATAGAGCGGTGAAATATTGATTTTTCTAATTTTTTCATATACATTTTCTCTGGTGTATATTATTGTTTGTGTGTAGTTACAATGCTTTCAATGGAAACGCCACAACATCAGGCCGTATATGCTCCATTGAGCCAGGCTATGACAGATTCCGATTCGGAAGAAGAAATTCACAATTCAACAAAACATCATAAACTACAACAACTGCAGCAGCAGCAAAAACAGTATCTACAACAACAGCAACAACAACTAGATCTAAATCCCAATTCGAATAATCGTCGTAATCCACCAAATACACTAAACTTACAAGCGAAATCATACCAGCAAAATCGTCGTAAATTACAAATTGAACGTCAGCGACAATTGGAAAGAAATCTATATCCAAATTCTCAAAAAACGGGAAGTAACATTGCAGGTGCGTTATAATAAAAAGGGTGTGGCTATTTAAAAATAGTTGTAAAAATTAATTAAATTTATAGTAAAGGCTACATAAAGTCTGTATGACACACTCATAGAAATAAATTTGTAAAAATAGCAGAAAAAGTTACTAAAAATTAGTTAAAAATGATGCTGCAGAAAAAACTGCTAAAATTAGCAGATTTTTTTTACTAAATGTTAGTAAAATGAGAACAGCAAAATTAAAACTGTTAAATTTACAGAATTTTAGATATATTTAGGCTAACTTTTAGTTAATTGAAAATAGCAAATTGTACTGTAAATTCTTCAGAAAATTTTGTTGTTGGTGATTTTTTAGGCTACTAATTATTAAGCAACATTTTTTGCTGAATTAAGCAGGTTAATTTGCTATTCTCCATTTACAAAAATTTAGCTCAAATATAACTAAAATTCTGTATATTTAACAATTTTATTTTTGATGTTCCTATATTACTAATATATATAGCAAAAATAATCTGCTAATTTAACAGTTTTTTTCTGCAGCATCATTTTTAACTAACTTTTAGCAGTTTTAACAAAATTTTTTACGGAATTTTTTCTATTAGTGTATTTGCTTCTTTTTGCTTGTTTGTATTATCTGATTTTAGATTTAAATAGTTTTTTCTTGAGATTTTTGGGCTTTAAATTGCTTTTTTTATGACTTTGTTCAAAAATTGGTTTTTGCAAAAAAAAAACGGTGTTTTTCCAGTTTTTTTTTTTTGATTTTGCTTTTTTATAACATTTTTTTGTTTTATTAATATTTTTGAGCTTTAAATTGCTTTTTTAAGGCTTTTTGTCCAAAAATGCTTTTTTGCTCACAAAAAAAAAACTTTTTTTTCCAAGTTTTTTTTAATTTAGCTCTTTTACAATATTTTTTTGTTTTAAACACATTGGATTTTACTTTCTTTGTCTTCTCTGGTACACTCATACAAATAAGTCCGTAAAAATAGCAGAAAAAGTTACTAAAAATTAGTTAAAAATGATGCTGCAGAAAAAACTGCTAATATTAGCAGAATCAGTTTGCTAAATATTAATAATATTAAAAAAACTGTTAAATTTACAGAATTTTAGTAATATTTGAGGTAAATTGTTGTTAATTGCAAATAACAATTTAACCTGCTAAAATTAGCAAAAAAAATTGCTGAATAGTAGTTTAATAAAAATAGCAACAAAAAAAACTGTTAAATTTACAGAATTTTAGTAATATTTGAGCTGAATTTTTGTTAATTGCAAATAACAATTTAACTTGCTGAAATCAGCAAAAAAATTGCTAAATAATAGTAGAATGAAAATAGCAAAAAAAAAACTGTTAAATCTACAAAATTTTTGCTAAAATTTTCTGAAATCAACAAAACTTTTGCAGATTACTAGTGGACTGGAAAAAGGTAAAAAAGGAGCAAATGAAATGAAAATTAATAAATAAAAAATAAATGTGTATTTAAAAACATACTTTGGATTAGTTTATTGAATGTGTCAATTAATTGAAATTTTTTCAATTGGCATTGTTCAATGCCTAAATGCCCATTTATAATTGATGAAAAAAGTATTTGTTTCATGTTTTAATAAAAGAATAAATTAAGAAAAAAAATTAAAAATTCGCGTATTTCTTATATTTTTTTTTATATTACAATGCTTTTTCTTCAATTATGTATACATTTTATTACCATTGTTTTCATCAATGAAAATTGAAAAAAATTTCATTGGCATTGAATGGTGATGAAATTTGTTGGCATTGACATTGAGATAAAGTAATGCCAAATATATTTCAATGCCAATGAAAATTTCCCAACAATGATTTTTTGTAAAAGTGGTAATATTTATAGACAATAATATGTTAACCATAACAAAATGTATTTCAGAGACCCTTCTTTTGATTTTCATTGTTTGCTGATCGAATATGTACTTCCGAATTTATTTGAGTTTCCATTTTCACCTCTAAAGCTCCATCCACAGGAAAGAAGCTGTGGCCGATTAAAAATATCGTATTCTTTAAATAAGCTTAAAAAGTACAATATTGTGGGGGAAAAATTAGAGTCATCCCCGTAAACTACACTTGCTCCCCAGAGAGGTTTTTAATCACAATTTTCATATTAAAATATGGTGAAAATACTTGCCAAACAGAGAAAGGGTTTTCAAATTTGCCACAAAAATGCTCAGAGCTTAAAGCCTAAAAGTGATGAGTTAAGATGGATCTTTGAAAACTCGAATGTTGATATTGCTTGTGTTTCGGAGACATGGTTAGATAACTCAACCCCGGATGGAATTATATCTCTTCAGGGCTATAAAATATTCAGATCCGATAGACTGGTAGGAAGTGGAGGGGGTGTTGCCATTTATGTTAGGGAAAATATAACCTGTAAATTCTGCACTAAAATTGGGGAAAAGGATAAAGTCGAGTGCATTTTTATTGAAATTTCATCTTTTGTGTATATAGACCAAACAGTTCTATTGATTATAGCAGTTTTATAGTCAAAATAGAAACTTTAATCATGCCATACAATGATGTGTTAATAGCAGGAGACTTTAATTCTAATATTCTTACTGAAACCTCGTTTAGAGAGCACATGGAATCGCTAGGTCTCACACTGACTAATACAACTTTACCTACTCACTTCACGAAAAACAGTAGCACGCTCCTAGATCTTATTTTCGTGGGTGATTCATCAAAAGTATTACTTTATGATTAAATTTCTGCTTCATGTTTCTCCAAACATGATTTGGTTTTTACAGTGTATGACTTCCTGCTCGACCAACGGGATCAAACATATTCCTATCGTGATTTTAAGAACTTAAATTACAACATTTTGAATGAAAACTTCTTACAAGTAAATTGGAAAAGTGTCTATGACATGATTTCTGTCGATGACCAACTAGCGTTTCTTGAGTATAATATACAGAAGCTCTATGATGAAACAGTCCCTATGAAAACGAAGAATATTAGTACAACTAAAATATCATGGTTCAATTTATCTGTCAAAAAGGCTATACAAAGTAGAGATTTAGCATACTCTCGTTGGAACCGTTTGAGAACACCGGAACTAAAAGCCGAATTTCGTTCTGCCAGGAGGGATGCTAATAATCAAATTAGAATAGCCAAATCTGAGTATTACTCTAAGCGATTTAGTTCAGCCCTTCAATCCAAACACACCTGGAAAACTATTAGGGACATAGGTATTGGAAATAGGGATACAAGTATGAACTGCTCTATTGATGTTAATGAACTTAACAACATATTTGCCAATATTCCACTTTCAACAGCAAACAACATATCACACAATGGAAATTCAGTTTATATTGAAAATGATGCGTTGGACCAGGACATGTTTGAGTTTTCATGCGTCAATCAGCTTGATGTTTACTATAGTTGTACTCAGATAAAATCCAATGCCATAGGATATGATAATATTCATTCCAAGTTAATAAAAATAATTTTGCCATTAAGTCCAATCCCATAACACTGACCTCAGGGATCTATTTTAGGACCACTACTTTTCTCTATTTATGCTAATGATTTGCCACAACATTCATCTCACTGTAGAGTCCACATGTATGCAGATGATGTAGTCAGTATCTCAGTAGTCCAGCTCAATCAATCAGAGAAAACGTTAACAAACTTAATCACGATTTACAAAAAAAATATATATTGTTGGGCATCTGCAAATGGCCTGTGTTTAAATCCACGAAAATCCAAATGTTTGGTGATTCACAAGAAAACGGCAAATCCACTCAAAAGATGACATTAGAGTTTGCTGTTCGGTTTTATTCGAAACCGAAATCGCGGTTTTTCAACCCTCAAAACCGAAACTGAAAACCGACAAAAATAAGTCGGTTTTTAATAAATACTTTAACCAATTAACATAATTAATGAAATTGCATATTCAATTCAATTTCACAAAATTTTGTGTTTAGTTATTATGAATATTTTCTCCATTAAATATTACTTTAAATAATTTTTTTGTTATTACAGATAACATAAGAAATTACACCCAAAATCAAATGGTTTAATAAATTTATTGGATTTTATAAATCCAAAAAGTAGTTCAAAAAGTGCTTAACAGATGGAGTTTGATTCTCCCTATTTTCAAAAGAATTTTCTATCCGACACTTCTTTTACCCTAATTTTTAATACCGAATTCAATGATGAAGGATTTTACTTTAACTTTTAATTTTTAATTATATTTTATATAAAACAGCTATAAACAGTCTGCCTTTTCAGTTTTATCACTTCAATTTATATTTTTAAACTGGTTCCAGTATAGTGAAAACCTGCCATTTCTATTTCAGCTATTTCTCCATGTCCAATATGGAAAATATGTATTGTGTGAGTTGTAGTTTTTTTTTTAAATTATTTCATACAAAAAACTTTAAGAAAAACCTTTTATTTGCTAGTTTTGCAATTTTTTTGTTTCTCTTCTAATTTTCATTCTTATTTGTTTCTGACATTAAATTAATAGGATGTTTCATATATTTGCATTTTTATTGCTATGTGTAAACCAAGTTAAATAAATCAAACTATTTTTTGGATTTAATAGATCCACTTTTTGTATGAAAAATTCTAAATCCAGGTGATTAAAAATATTCAGTTCAGATTTTCACCGTATATTTTACAAAAAGTCCACGAAATTTATAAAATTTTAGCTTTATGTTGTTTTAAACAAATTATTAAAATTTAAATTTAAACTCTTTAAAATACATCTTAAGTTGCCGAAAAAAGAATAACAACTTTTCATTTATAACGGGTTTCCGAGTGTTTTCCATCCCCCGGAAATGTCTTGAAATGGCTTTATTGCCTTATTCGAGTAAGAAATTTAATAGAATTTTAATAAATTTCTTCAACATGTTAAACTATTTAATTTTTATACATATTTCATTATTTTAAAACGATTCAATTTATATCACAAGAAACCCGAAAAATAACCGAAACCTCGGTTTTTATAATTTTGAAAAACCGAAACCGCGGTTTTAAAATTTTTCGGTTTTTAGCAAACTCTAGATGACATTGTCATAAACAATAGTATTTAACAGGGAATAGTATTTAACAGTAATTTAACATGGTCAGATCACATCAATGCACTGTTTGCACAAATATATGTGAAACTAAGAACGTTGTGGTCTGTGCAGTACTTTACGCCGCTGAAAGTAAGAATACTACTCGCAAAGGCCTATTTGTAGCCAAGTCTTACTTACGGTTGCCAATTGTTTTCTAATTGTGATTCTATTAGTAAGAAAAAACTCCAAGTTTTATATAACAATATTATACGGTATATTTACGGACTTAAAAGACGGGATCAATTATCGTCCTATTCGAAAACTCTCTGTAATGTATCATTTGAAAATCTCTTAAAGATAAAAATACTAATATTTTTACAAAAAGTTATACACATAAAAAAACCGAATTATCTATTTCAAAATATACGTTTTGCAAGATTGTCAAGAGGCAAAAGGATCATATTTCCCAAATTTCGATGTCTTGTTTCTGAATGGCAATTCTTTATAAATGCTACACGTCTTTGGAATGCTCTTCCGCATAACCAACAAATAAACAGCAACGCAATAAATTTAAAAAATTTTCTTTTTTATAATTTTAATCTATTATGATTTTTTTTCTCTTTCTTTAAATGTTTGTTCTTTTATTTTTATTATTTTTATTAAAAAATTTACTGTTTTTATTTATTTTTTGCTTATTTTTTTATACTACTGGTAATTTTTTTTTATATAATTTCATGTTTAAACATTTTATTAATTCAATATTTATTTGTAATATTTATATATATATTATTCAATATTTTATTTAATTTGGCAAAGTATGTTTGTACACTTTTAAAATCCTGTACTATAATTATAAGACTTAGTCTTGTTGTGCAGGAAATCAATAAATAAATAAATAAAATATTGCAAATTGTATATATAGGAATATATTATTGATAAAACGGTTCAAAATTTTTTATATAAATATATACGAAAAATATTTTTATTTTTATTTTTTATTCTTGCATGCAAATAGTGTTATGTGTTCTTTAACAGGTTTATCAAATAGGGTGAAAAAACTGATTTATATTATCCTTTTAATATATTTCATTGACATCATATGCCTTAATTATTGTAGTAAATAAGGTCGTGAATCATTAGGGCATATGATGTCAAGAAAATATCTTAAAAGGATAATATAAATCAGTTTCTTCGCTCTCCTGAAAACCTGTTAATACCAAAAACATAGCACTACTTGCAGGCAAACCGACGATATATTAGTTAATATCAGACCCAAGTTCGCGATTAACTACACTAATAGAAAAAAGTCCGTAGAAAATTTAGTAAAAACTACTAAAAATTAGTTAAAAATGATGCTGCAGAAAAAAACTGCTAAATTAGCAGATTATTTTTGCTATATATTAGTAATATAGGAACAGCAAAACTAAAACTGTTAAATATACAGAATTTTAGTTATATATGAGCTAAATTTTTGTAAATGGAGATTAGCAAATTAACCTGCTAAAATCAGCTAAAAATTTTGCTAAATAATTAGTAGCCTAAAAAATCACCAAAAAATTTAAAATTTTCTAAGTTTTTTTTAAATGCAAATAAAAATCGAGCCTTTTGAAAACAGCAGTTTACAATTTTTTAGCAAATATTTCTGCTGAAATAGCAAAAATTTTGTAGATTTAACAGTTTATTTTTGCTATTTTTAGTCTACAAATATTTAGCAAAATTTTCTGCAGATTTTACAGTACAATTTGCTATTTTCAATTAACTAAAAGTTAGCCTAAATATAACTAAAATTCTGTAAATTTAGCAGTTTTAATTTTGCTGTTCTCATTTTACTAGTATTTAGTAAAAAAATCTGCTAATTTTAGCAGTTTTTTCTGCAGCATCATTTTTAACTAATTTTTAGTAACTTTTTCTGCTATTTTTACGGATTTATTTCTATGAGTGTAATATATTCGAGATTAATATATTATTTGATCAAAAACAATTTTTTTATATGTTTTACTCAATTTTTTCATTAAATTAATATTTTCTAAGCTTTTTTTACTTCTAAAAGTTTTTTTTAATTTAAAAAATCTAATTTAAAAAATTAACATTTAAAACCATGGCCCGGCTCGTAATGGGTTAATAAGTCTTGGCATGTTGCATATCATTGGAAAAGTATTTCAAGTGCCTTTCCAACGATATATATATTTTGTTCTGTTACGATAAGTTTTGAGTGGAGAAATAAGCCATTGAATATTATTTTATATCATCTTCATCTAAATAAATCGGGCTAACCACTAAAATTTTATTTAAAATAAAAAAAAGGTTAACATATTTAAAAAAAATTCTAAGTCAAAGAAAATTCCCATATTTGATAAAAAATTATCTAGTCTTTAAAGAATGACGGATTTATACATTAACGTCTTTAATAGTTACTTATTATCGACAGTAGCCCTCGGCTAATAGTCAGGAATGTAATGAATATCGAAAACGATCTGATTTTCAATGGTTAATATTTTACGATCTGTACAATACCAATTATTTTTTATTTCCTAATTAAGATGTCCGGAGTCAAATAAAACGATGAATAATAATTTGAAGCCAATTTGAGTTTCGCGAAACTAATTATTCTAGATTGAAAAACTTTTCGTTTTCGATTTTCATCACAGCCCCGAGTGTGTAGGACCCAAAATCCTGCTCCCCTCCAATACAAAGTTTTTTTTATCATTCAAATTTAATCATATCCCGAGTAAAAAAGTTTTGATATAATCATATATTATTTTATGTAATTGCATATAGTAACTTATAGTAACATATGGCCAGATATGCTTTTAAATTCAAGCAGATATACTTTTATATAGTCATATGTTAGATATTTTTTCCTCAAAGGTTTTAATATGGAGACATATGTGATTTTATATTATTACATACTGGCCTACATATAAGTGTATGTGCTATATATAAGTACACAATGTAATATATAAAAGATATAATTACATATACGTTTATATATAATTTAGTATGACACTATACATAATAATATAAAACTATATGTGGAGCCACATAAGAAATATTTCATAACTTGTGTTAGATATGATTATATATTGACGAATAAGAATCCATATATAACTTAATATGGTTCCGTATCTACAATATTTCATGATTTCTTTAATATATAACAATATAACGTTCTTTATAAAATCATCTATAATTATATATCATCCCACATAAGCAATTATTTCAAAGTGATTTTATATAAAAATATATAAGGTCCATATAAAACCGTATTATATTATATGTGGTTCTTGTTAACAATGATTTTGAACTAGTTTTAGATTTAGTAATTACTAGGGATTGGCGCGTGACTAGAAATGTTCGTGAGTCACGTTATTCATACGCGATCGTGAGTAATAATTACTATACTCAAGTGATTCGTGCGTGAGTCTGAGAATATATAATTCGTACTTGATTCGTGCGTGAGCGTTAATAAGAATATATAAACCGTGCATGATTCGTGTGTGAGTTTATTTTTTACATCTTATATTTTTAGTAATTTTTACTATTTTGTAATATTTTACTATTTTTTTACTATTTTGTAATATTTAATTATTTTTTACTATTTTTCTTATATCTTGGTTGTATAACATAATCCTATTAACTTTAAAATTTTAGTCTTGTTAACTTTATTTTAAAACGAGTAAAAAGGTTAAAGTCGGGCATGCCGACTATACAGCGCACCAAATTTCATTAAAATATTTTAATATTTGCAATCTGCAGTTTGTAACCAAGCCAATTTAGGGGGGACCCTTATATGGGCACTAGGTCTAAACATGGACCGATGTTCACCAAAATCAATAGGCTTCGTCCTTGGGCTGCCATAGGTGGGTGTACCAAATTTCATCAAAATATCTTAATATTTGCGACCTGCAGCGTATAAACAGTATAATTTTGGTAGGACCCTTATATGGGCACTAGGTCTAAACATGGACCGATGTTCACCAAAATGAATAGGCTGTGTTATTGGGCCAACATAGGTCTGTGTACCAAATTTCATCAAAATATCTTAATATTTACGACCTGCAGCGTATAAACAATATAATTTTGGTAGGACCCTTAGGCGTCGTCCTTGGGCCGACATAAGTCGGTGTATCGAGTTTCATCAAAATATCTTAATATTTGCGACCTGTAGAGTGCGCACAAGAATGCATGGACAGACGGACGGACGGACAGACGGACATCGTTAAATCGAAATAAAAAAAAAATTCTGAGCCGATCGGTATACTATAAGGTGGGTCTAGGACCAATATTTTTTGGTGTTACAAACATCAGCACAAACTTATAATACCCTGACCACATAGTGGTGTAGGGTATAATTACTAAAAAAAAAAAAAAATTTGTTCATGTTTAATGCACTGTCATGGTAAATCTGGATAAAAGTAATGGAAGATTTATCGAAATTATAGGATCCCCAGCAGACCTTTGGGTTACTCATTATATTTAGAAATTAATTACACATGCAATTACAGAATTACATGTAATTGTAATTGAAAAAAATTCAATTACAATTACATATTATTTGTAATTGTAATTAAAAAAAGAACAATTACAAGTAATTTGTAATTGAAAATTTTCAATTATACAATACATATAATTGTAATTGAAAAAATGTCAATTACAATTACATTTTTTCGGAAAAGAAATAATGACAAAAAGCACACGCCTATCCAACCTATCCCAGTCTGTTTTTGCTACAAAATTTTAACAAAAAAAACTTTAATTCTAAATGTAATTGAAATTTGTAATTGAAAACACTTTCAATTACAATTACTTGTAATTGAAAATTTTCAATTACAGTTACATGAAATGTAATTGAGGTTTTTTTAATTTTAATTACAGATATAGATATATTTAGATATAATTATATCTAATTACATAAAAGATTATATATAATTAAATATGACTTCATATGGCTCCATATCATTTTTTTTACTTGGGATTGTATTGTATTAATTTATATCCAATTTGATCGGGACAAAATTCGTATATAAGTTTATCATTTGATATAACTTTGTATCCTTGTAAATACAATTATATCCGATTTGATACAATTTAATATAACCATTTTTCGGATGAAATTATATCCAGTTACATATTGCAAATATATCCATTCACATATAATTTTATATAAACTTTTTTACTCGGGTAATATATTGAAGCATTGAAAAATATTTATGAAACTCTTGATAATTCATATCAAAATTATATTTGACTCTAATAATATCAGAAATATTTTCTTTATTCAATTTATTTTTTTTTGGCGTCCACTGCGATTTTTTTTTTTTTTTTTAGGTACTACTAATTTTAAGTTCAGAATGATTTTTTTATTTTTTTTTTAAGTTTTTTTTTTATTCAAGGCGCAGTGGAAATTTAATCCAAAAACTATTTCTAGTTCTATTTCTGATATTATTACTGTCAAATAAAATTTTGATATGAATTTTCAAGAGTCTTATGAATATTTTAAGAAATGCGACAGTACTAGGGAGTGAGATCATAAAAATGTTAACACACATAAAGTTAAATAAAAAACAAACCACTGAATTTTAAGACTTCAAACCAAATTTTTATTAAACGAAATTTAATACAAAATCAAATTAAAAAAACCGCATGGAATTCTAACCACTACGAACAAAGTTATCCACTTTTTCCGGAAACCCTCCCATTAAGGCTTTTATGGTAGTTTCTGTCACCTTTTTAGAGCAGGTGGTCCATCTACGTTTGAAATCTTGCATGTCCTGGGAGACCTTTTTCGTGTCCTTTAATTCCCTTTTAACAAGAGCCCAATATCTCTCCACTGGCCTGAGCTCCGGGCAGTTTGGTGGATTTGCCTCTCTTGATACAAAAACCACATTATTATCATTATACCACTCCAGCGCTTTTTTGCTGTAGTGACAAGATGCTAAATCGGGCCAAAAGTAAGTGGATACATTGTGCTGACTCAAAAATGGAAGAAGTCTCTTCTGCAAACACTCCTTGATATAAATTTCGCTGTTTATAGAGCCAGATGTCACAAATGACTGGCTTTTTTGGCCGCAGCTATATATGGCTTGCCATACTAGGAATTTTTACATTTCCTCGAACATCGGAAAGATATAATTCTTGACCAGAGAGCTGCGAAAAATCAGCCAGGGCATAAGTTTTGTCGTGCATTACACAAAAGTTGTGTTTTTGTATAAAATTTGATTTTAATTTTCGAGCTCTGGTTTGGCCTCCAAATTTTTAAAAGCGTTTCTGTCGAGAATTTTTTGAACTTTGTAGGACTTTAGTCCTGCCTTACGTATAAAAAAGTCCGAGCGTTGGGCTAACCGAGCTGTTTTTCTGCCAGATGTGTTAGGAGCTCTCTTAAGGATGCTTTTAACTTTATATGCCTTACCAATGTTACGATAACCAGTCGTTGTTCCTGTTCCCAGCTTCCTTTCAATTGTTAGGTGTTCCAGATACCTTTTTACCACTTCTGAAACTATTTGGCGGCATACATTAGTTTTTTTGGCAATTTTTTTGTATATCCATGTTTGGTTTTGTTGAATATATTTAATTATTTTTGAACGCACTTTTCTTTCATCGTCCATTCTGTAAAAATTGAAAACTAAAACTCATGATGTAAATTAATTTATTAACTGGCATATTTTTAAAATGTAAACTGCCGAAAAAAAATATGAGAAGTTTTAAACCAAAGTTATAGGCAAAAATGTGTGTTAACATTTTTATGATCCCACTCCCTATACTAATTCAAATTGGAAGCATTGTAGTAAAACATTCATGAAACCCTTTACAATTCTTATCAAGAAATTATAGAAATGTACATTCCTCAAAATGTATGAAATGAATTGGTTAACCGTTTTTTTATGTTCATTTATGTACCACTAATTTAAAGTTCAGAATGATTTTTTTTGTGAATTTTTATTTAGTGGGAATAAAAATTGTTTAATTTAGCTCTGTTCCACGTACGTTACCGCGGGTGCCCGCGGGAACCCAATCTTACCAAAAAGCGTTTCTATTGTTAAAAATTGGGTAAATGAGAGCGTTGATGAGAGAATAATTTGTTTCTCATTTTACCAGAAGTTACCCGTACTTTTTTTTCGGGTAAAATAGTAAAACTATCAAATCACTTGTTATTTATAAATCAGCTGTTTTAAATTTGTAAAAATAATTAAAATATTAACAAAACTTGTAAACATTAATTAATATCGTTAAAAAATACCGCGTTCTAACACTTTCTCTTTATTCCCTTCGATATTTTACTGTTAAAAATAGCTTTTGTTTATATGAATAACTTTGACGTTTATTTTTGGGCTTAAAATGTGGTTTTGTGCGTTCCCGGTATTGTGAGCAATTTTACCATTTTTTTAGATAATTATTTGTTTACTCTCATTTTACCAGACTTTACCCAGAATTACGTGGAACAAACCTTTTATAAAATAAATTTTTATTTGTATATTTTATCGGGTTGTTGATTTTTGTAAAATTATTTATTAAAAAAAATTGTCCTCTTTTTTAAGACAAATGTCCTACTTTTTTGAGGTTGGTGTCCTGTTTTTTCTCAAAATGGAAATGGCAACCCTAACCTTTATCAACAGGTAGTCCAACAAACTGGCCAACTGACCCCACCAAAATAACGGATCTCCTTGATTTTGTTGTTTATAATGGTATACCAAGATCCTTTTTTAGATATTTTGGACTCAGGTGATTTGAGCTCCGATCATAGTGCTTTAATAGTGACTTATAGCACATTTTTACAAACCATTGCAAAACATTACAAAATTATTAGTAATAAAACTAATACACAATATTTCGGGTATTGCATAGAAAACAATCTGAATTTAAATATTTCAATAAAAAACGAAAAAGAATTGGATGATGCTGTTGAGACATTTACAAATATAATACACAACGCAGGTACTTTATCTACCCCACAACAAACTGAAACAGTGGGTTATAATGTTAAAATCTCTTCTTATTCGGTGGTGGAGTTTTTAAGGAACTTAAATGTGACAAAAAATGATGATCATAGCCTTTGGAAGGCAACAAAGTATTTAAAACGTCCGGTAAAAAGAAATATACCAATAAAAAATGCTGTTGGTGAATGGTGTAGGTCTAACGTTAGTAAAGCAAACGTATTTAAAGATCATTTAGCAAAAACTTTTACTCCTTTTAGAATAACCAATCCTCTACAGTTAGATGAAATACTTAAATTTCTCGACGTTCCTTGTTAAATGGATCTGCCTATTAAACATATTTCACCTTCAGAAGTTGTAAGTGTTGCGAATAAACTTAATAATATGAAATCTCCTGGGTATGACTGCATTGATTCGAAAGTTGTAAAGCTGTTGCCTAAAAGGGGAATTATCTTCCTAACAACTATATTTAATTCTATAATTAGATTGAATCACTTCCCATCGCAATGGAAATACGCTAAAATCATAATGATACCAAAACCAAATAAGCCTGAAAATGAAATAAAGTCTTATAGACCAATTAGCTTGTTGTCAGTGTTATCTAAAATATTAGAGACACTTTTATTAAAAAGATTACTTCCAATTAGGGTTTGGGGTTCGGGAATTCCCGGGCGGGAATTCCCGGGAAAAGTTTGCCGGGAATTCCCGGGAAAATAATATATTTTTCCCGGGAAAACGGGAAATTTTAAAAATATTAAATTTTTTAAATTTTTTTTGTTTCGAATAGGATTCTTTAATTTTAGTCATAAAAAACATTTTTAATACCAAAAAAAAATGTCACTGTTATAATCTTTTAAAAGGGAATACATTTATTTGACACACAAATAAAATTTTTGCCAAGTAATTAGGAGCATTTCAACTAATAAAGATTTTTCGCATAACTTATTCAAAATTTAAGTAGTAAAACCTAAAAACTTGGTAAAATGTTTAAAAGAAATATGAAAAAAAGTTTTGTTTCTTACAAATAATCGCCCTTACTATCTAAATTTTTCAAATGTATAATTTAGGTAAAGTCGACTTTAGTTAAAATATTGGGTGGCAGTATACCTTGACTTGGTTTATTTTTGGAGCATTCTGATTGGTTAATTTATTTTCAACCAATCAAAATATTTGCAAATATAAATATTTTTGTAAGGTTTTCATACACAAAATGAACAAAACCGTTTGATTAAAAATAAAGTCGACTTTAAATTTAAAATACTCTTTTATATTAAGGGCCAATAATTTTATGAGTAACGTTTTCATTAATAAATGTGAAAAGAAAAGACTGGTTAACGGTGGTATGTATCTAAATTTGGTTATCCGACATCTAAATTTGGTTCACAAAAAAAAAATTGATGGTCATGCAACTTCTCTTGAAGAAAACAACAACAAGAACAACGTTTCAGCTAAAATTAGCAAAGTACCCGAAGAAAAAAGTGTAAGCTGAATAGGCATTAAAGGTTTTATGGTAGGGCAAACATTTCGTGAAATGGTATCCAAATTAGCCGCAGTCAATCCGCACCATAACTAGATCTTCGTTTATTCGAGAAAGTTTTTATAATAAAAACCTGGCATTGCAAAAAAATGAAACCGATGTAAAGAACATTATATTAAATTACTACAATCATGTAAAAGATATCATGATGAAAGAAATATCGAGCAATATTTCTAACAATAGGAGATTTACTTTAATATTAGATGAATGGACAAGAATATCACAAAAGAGATATTTGAACATAAGTATAAATGGAAATAATTCATTTTATAACCTGGGGTTGGTTTATATATCAGCTGATGATTCTTCTAATGAAATAAGAAGAATTGTAGAAATAAGACTAGAAGAGTTTTATTTGTCTTTGGAAAATAACATTGTGGCCACCATATCTAATTGGACAAGTGTGATGAAACGGTTTGTTTCCGACAGTCCAGTAGTAGGTGCTTTCTGCTGGAATCATGCAATTCATTTGGCAGTGCTGCGAGTAATTTATGTGAAATCAAATGTTCAACATTCTGATATTATTTACTTTGAATTCTCACTACACAGACTGCATTTGTACTGAAATAGTTTTTTTTCAACAAAAATTACTTATATAAGTGGTTTTCATTAACAATTTAGTTCAAAAATATTTCCCGGGATTCCCGGGAATCAAATTTTTTCATTCCCGTTTCCCGGGAAATAAAAAAGTCCGGGAAATCCCAAACCCTACTTCCAATACTAGAACACAAAAACATAATACCGGATCATCAAATCGGACAAACACGGTACCGCTGAGCAATGCCATCGAATTGTTGATGAAATTACAAAAGCTTTGGAAAGTAAATTATATTGTTCAGCTGTATTTTTGGATATTCAGCAGTCCTTTGACAGAGTGTGGCATGATGGTCTTTAATTCAAACTGAAACAACTTCTTCCTGCTCCGATTTATATGTTATTAAAGTCTTATCTACATGACAGGTCCTTTTACGTAAACGTTATCGATGAAGATTCAAATTTCGGAATTATTAAATCTGGTTTTCCACAGGCATGCGCGGTTCCAGCAATTAATATAAGGGGAAAAATCATACGCCACCGTAGACAAATACATTGAGTTGGGCACTGAGGCGTATGATTTTTCCCCTTATATTAATTGCTGGAACCGCGCCTGTCCACAGGGAAGCGTTTTGGGACCAGTTCTTATACAATTTTCACCTCAGATATGCCCACTATTGATGGTTTAACCACTGCAACGTATGCAGACGATACTGCCATATTGTTTTCTACACTAAAGAAAAACAGTTAGTATAAAAACGAGTAAAAAGGTTAAAGTCGGGCATGCCGACTATACAATACCCTACACCAGTCTGGTTAAAAGCCAACTAATGTTTGGATCCAAAATTCGAATGGGTTAAAATGGGACTTGTGTCAAAATTTTCTATAATGTGAGTCAGCGAACCAAATTTCATTAAAATATCTTAATATTTGCGACCTGCAGTTTGTAACCAAGCCAATTTTGGGGGGACCCTTATATGGCACTAGGTCTAAACATGGACCGGTGTTAACCAAAATCAATAGGCTTCGTCCTTGGGCTAACGTAGGTCTGTGTACCAAATTTCATCAAAATATGTATCTTAATATTTGCGACCTGCAGCGTATAAACAATATAATTTTGGGGCGACCCTTATATGGGCACTAGGTCTAAACATGGATCGATTTTAACCAAAATCAATAGGCTTCGTTCTTGGGCCGACATAAGTCGGTGTACCAAGTTTCATCAAAATATCTTAGTATTTGCGACCTGTACAGTACGCACAAGAATGCATGGACAGACAGACAAATTTCATCAAAATATCTTAATATTTGCGACCTGCAGCGTATAAACAATATAATTTTGAGGGGACCCTTATATGGGCACTAGATCTAAACATGGACCGATGTTCACCAAAATCAATAGGCTTTGTCCTTGGGCTAACGTAGGTCTGTGTACCAAATTTCATCAAAATATGTATCTTAATATTTGCGACCTGCAGCGTATAAACAATATAATTTTGGGGCGACCCTTATATGGGCACTAGGTCTAAACATGGATCGATTTTAACCAAAATCAATAGGCTACGTTCTTGGGCTGACATAAGTCGGTGTACCAAGTTTCATCAAAATATTTTAGTATTTGCGACCTGTACAGTACGCACAAGAATGCATGGACAGACAGACAGACGGACGGACGGACAGACGGACATCGTTAAATCGAAATAAAAAAAATTCTGAGCCGATCGGTATACTATAAGGTGGATCTAGGACCAATATTTTTTGGTGTTACAAACATCAGCACAAACTTGTAATACCCTGACCACATAGTGGTGTAGGGTATAATTAGTAAAAAGGTTCCCAATTTTATTATACTAGTATTATACTAATTATACCCTACACCACTATGTGGTCAGGGTATTATAAGTTTGTGCTGATGTTTGTAACACCAAAAAATATTGGTGCTAGACCCACCTTATAGTATACCGATCGGCTCAGAATTTTTTTTTATTTCGATTTAACGATGTCCGTCTGTGCGTCCGTCCGTCTGTCTGTCTGTCCATGCATTCTTGTGCGCACTCTACAGGTCGCAAATATTAAGATATTTTGATGAAACTTGGTACACCGACTTATGTCGGCCCAAGGACGACGCCTATTGATTTTGGTTAACATCGGTCCATGTTTAGACCTAGTGCCCATATAATGGTCCCCCCAAAATTATATTGTTTATACGCTGCAGATCGCAAATATTAAGATATTTTGATGAAATTTGGTACACAAAGACGAAGCCTATTGATTTTGGTGAACATCGGTCCATGTTTAGACCTAGTGCCCATATAAGGGTCCCCCCAAAATTGGCTTGGTTACAAACTGCAGATCGCAAATATTAAGATATTTTAATGAAATTTGGTGCGCTGACTCACATTATAGAAAATTTTGACGCAAGCCCCATTTTAACCCATTCGAATTTCGGATCCAAACATTAGTTGGCTTTTACCCAGACTGGTGTAGGGTATTGTATAGTCGACATGCCCGACTTTAACCTTTTTACTCGTTTTTAGTATAAAGTTGTTTTTTAGTAAAATAATTTGGTATTCTCATTTTACAAATTATAGGATTTTTTACTAATTTGATTTGCTAATTCTACAAATTTAATTTTACTAAATTTTGAAACCCCATTAGCTAAAATTAGCAAAAAAAAATTACTAATCTTTTTTTATTTTAAAGGTTAAAATTTGTTCGTTTTTCTCCACATACATACTACAGGCTAGGGGACCTCACCGATTGACTCCATATTTTTACCACTGATAGAACTCTTTTTTGGGAGTGCAAAGTTTGAAAATATACTTGGCTATATCTTCGTTATTAATGGTCGAATTGGGGCAATATATATACCATTGTAGAGGTCTTTTAGAAATGTCTTTAAGATGGCATTTTTTTTTTTAATTATTATTAACCTATTACGGCCCGGCGAAAGAATTTCCATTATTTTTTTTGTTTATATAAACGTTTTTATTTCATAAAAACGTCTATATAAGAATACAATATTTACTTTATTTCATATATTGTCAAGACTTAAAGCTTTCATTTGCGATAAACATCAAGGTTTTATCACTTCAAACATCAAGGATATTTAGGGACAAACTTAACTTTTTTTTACATGCTACGTGAAAAACATGAACCCAGCAAAAAAAGTCATTACAAAAAAGTTATTTTAAAAGCACTCCGAATAGCATCAACTGATTGTGGAGTAGTTACAATTTAGCTCTAACACTGATTTATTTTACACGTGGTGTCCCATGTTGTCAGTAGTTTAACTTGAGCATTTTGTTAGTAATTTAAAAGTACATACGTAATGTTAATAAAGTATGGTTTTATAGGTATACATTTTCATCACATCAATACGAGTACAGTTTGTTTGCATTTTTAGAGTGATTTAGAAGTACTCTTTATAATATATAATATAATACATTTTTAAAAGTGATTTAAATTTGCTTTTTATAATGTATGAAATACCATATTTTAGAGGTAATTTTAATGTTAAGCCCTTACAGAACCCATTTCTGAACCTATTGTGTAACAAAAGCTTCAATTTATTATTATTTGTAGGCCAATATTAAGGAAACACTTCTTTTGCATCTGATTCTATTCGATTAAGTCAAAATCAGACAAAACCAACATTTTTTTAAATTTTTGTTCAAAAGTTTTTTTTTAAAGAAGTTTGTAACATGTTTACTTTAGTATTTAAATTCAAAAAAGATACGATATTGAATTAAATAAGATTAATACACTAAGAACGTGTTTTTGGGATGTCAGTTAAACTTGGTTTAGTTAAACCGAAAACGAATTATATCAGCCATTTCAAGTTTATTAACAAAAATTTGCCTGAACAACTTTTTCTCGTTTAGAATTTATGTCTTCATTAAAAGAAAATAAAATAGATTTTATTAGCAGTATTCCAGTTATAAACTGCGTTAAACTAAGTTTAAAGATAATCTACATCCTAAAAACTAGGCATATTTAAGTTATATGTAACCCTCTGATTAATTTTTTTAAAAACATTACTCAAGGAATTTTCAGAATATTAAAGCGTACTAGGAAACTATTTTTTCATATATGTATATTTTTTTTTTCATTTTAACAAATAAAGGAAAGAAAAGTATCGACATTTTACAACTCTACAGTAATAAGGGCATTATTATAAATTTGCTGAAGCCGCATATCTGTGATTGAAATTTTAGCCTTAAATTGATTAAAGAATCCGAGAACCGTTGGCGGACAGTTTTTCCCCAGACATATTTCGAAGACGACATTTATAGAACTTTTTATGTATAAGCAAAGGTAAGAGACCAACCTCTGTTAACGAACCTCTTGATTGGTCTGTTTTAAACGATAAAATATGTTAACATTGCAACAAATTTTATTAACATATTTATTTGGTGCACGGTGCAAAAGCACGCGAGCGACTTCATAGAGCCTTAACAATACATTTTAATTGTTAACTTTTATATATTTGCATTTAGTGAAAAGAATTAATATTTGGGTCATAAGTAGTCCAGGAGATTTAATGGGATCCAATTCTTTATTTCCTTCCCTTTTTAAATGGGAACTGTAATTGAAGTATTTTTAAAATATGTACGAATAATTAGAAAATATGTAAATAATCGTAAATTAATAAAGTACGTTAATAAAATTAACTATTTTGTTGTTTTTTAGAGATAAAAAATGGAATCTCTAATAAATTCGTAATTTACAAACAAATGGATTTACAAAGAAAAAAACAACATTATATATACATTTTTGAAAGTTGTTTTAAAGCACATACATTCGAAACAGAAAAAGAGCACTTATCGCTCCACTGTAACCAATTTAAAAGTTGTTTGTTTTGAATGACTTACACATATTTTTGCTGGGAAGTTAAACATTTGTTTGGGAAAAAACCAGTGAACAATTTACATTTACAAAAATTTTACAAAAAAAATTAAAGTTTGCATTTAAAAAACGACGTTTTGTAATCGTACTATAAGCGAAACTGGACAAAAAATTAAAGCTTGTGTATTTCATTATAATAAAATAATTTGCACATCAGTTTAAATGCTTACATTGATGTTTTTTGTAAACATTAGGAATATATTAAAAATAAATCTTATAAAAGTTATAATCATTGATGGTAACCGAAACGAATGCGGTTATCGTTAGGGTAACGATATTTTATGTTATTTCGGTAACGGTATTTTAAGGGTAATGTTATTTCATTTATTTCGGTATCGGTATTTTAAGGATAACGGTATTTGAGTTATTTCGGTAACGGTATTTTAAAGATAACGATATTTGGGTTATTTCGGTAACGGTATTTTAGAGATAATGCTATTTCATTTATTTCGGTAATGGTATTTTAAGGGTACATATCGATATTTCATTTATTTCGGTATCGCTATTTTAAGGATAACGGTATTTCAGTTATTTCGGTAACGGTATTTTAAGGATAACGGTATTCTGGGTATTTCGGTAACGGTATTTTAGTGGTAACGGTAGTCAGTTGAAAGGGTTTTGAATCGATAACTGGTTATAATTAATAATAAAGTAATAAAAAAGATATATATTTTGTAGGCTTTTAAATATATGTGACCCTCTCCGAGAAAAGGGACCTAGTGTGTGAAAATGAAGTTTTAAATTAAACATTAAAATTTTAATGTTTTTCTCATTTTTATCGATTTTTCCACTCTTAAGTCCAAACTACTGTTTCCAATTATTCGACGTAGACGGTTAACCGGTTAATGCATTATTCGAAAAATCACTAAAATTGATTAACCGGTTATTTGGGTCGGTTAATCGAGAAAATTGGCGATTAATCGATTAATCGTTTTTAGGCAAAATTAATGTATTTCCTTTTTTTTGTCAATAAAAACACAAAACACCCTTTTTGTGAAATACCAATGTGACATATAAACTCGATTTATTTAAAACAAAGTTTTCATATTTTAAGGTTAAAAAGTTTCGGAATCTAAGATTTTTTAAATTGAAACATTTTTCATACTACTAGAAACTAGCAAATGTTTTGTTGGTAAATATTAGTAAGTTACGACAAGCCAACCTAACTAAAACTGTTACATATCGATAACTTAGTATACATTTTTTATTTCGTTAGAAACAAATTTTAAAAATCTTCGAAACTGTAAATACAAAATTTCTTCGAAAGTAGTGTAATGTTGATTAAAAACAATACTGCCGCATTAAAATTTAATATTGTATTTAAATAATTGCTAAATCTATATCAAGTTTTGAAGATTTTATTGAGATTCTTCCTCCTCCTTTAAAGAAATAAAACACGTCTTAGACTTAGTTTTTTGAATGCCAATTAGACTTAGTTCAATGGGTTGTTTAGTTAATCTCAAAACAAAATTTAACCAAGTTTTACTGAGCGTGATGTTTTTCAGTTCTAGTTTAAAAAATGTCAAATTACTTGATGAAGACACATTAATTGTGTCGAAGTAATTTATATCCAATTGGCATTGTCATAAAATATTGGTAGCATTCAGTAATTTATCACAAAGTGATAATAAATTTCTTAAATTTTGTGAAAAACTTCATAATTTGTATGAAGCTCTTTTAATAAATATGGTTTTTGTGGTATATGAAATTTTTAATAAATAATATGAAATTTTTCTTTAATTTTTTGCATCAATTCAATGAAAATTTTCAGTGGACGAATTCCAGCGAAACTTAGTTGAATCAGTGTAAAAATTCGTTAACAGCATGTAGTCAATTCTCTTAGTATGCAGTTACAGATGTCAAATTCCATACAAAACTTAAATTTTTTGACTTCCAATTTGTGTTGACTTTAGCTTATTTCTTTTAATTCGAATAAAATTTAAATTCAGTGAAACGGTTTCGGGTTCCATGGTATTCCAGTGGAACATATTGTAGAATTTATGTAATTTTGAACCGATTATATGCACTTTCTTGTAAGAAGTAAAAAAAGTTCGAGTTCTTAAAAAATTAACATGTCAGTTGTGTGACATTTTTTAAGCAAATGTAACCTTGTCTTAAAGGACATCGAAATATAATTTACATTAGTTTTAATTTTTAAAGAATTAAAACAAAAGAAAAATTGTCTATTATAATTTTTAAACTTTATTTTGGCCTTTCGCTATGTATTTGAAAGCTTTTTTTAAGCTTCTTTTTTAACACTTTGATATTTTGTTAAACAATTTGGTAAAAATGTTATTAAAAATTGGGGGTCTCTTAAAACATATGACGTGTTCCGTTGGTGCAATGTCGACTTGCTTGGAGTTGCTCCAAAGAAAGTATCTAAAGGCTTAAGGACCTCTTTCACTCGATTTTTAAAGAATTCAATAGTATTTTAGTTAGTATTTGTTATCCTAAGCTTTTCTTGCAATTTAATTTACCAAATGTTAAGAAAATAATGAAGTTTTGGGAAAAAATAAAGGAAAATTCCATATAAAAAATGTAACCGGTTCTGAATTATTTGTTTCGACATTAACCGAAATAGAGGCGATTAATCGAGGAATCGGTTAATCGATTAACCGAATTGGAAACACTAGTCCAAACCCGTTTTTTGACACACTAGGTCCCTTTTCTCGGAGAAGGTCACATATATAAAAATAAACCTTTTGTAAATGATTAGAAAATATTAAAAAGCAAATCTTTTATAAACTTTAGGGGTAAATTAATAAATGCTTTGTAAAGTTAATAATTTATAAAATAATTATAAATTTAGACATTAAATTCTATACCAAATATAAGCATTTTGTAGGCATATAAAATATTTTTAAAAATACTGAAATGTATACGCTTTATAAACGTATTGTAAACCTTTACTAAATAGAATAGTAAGCACACTTTTTATTTATGACGAACAACGAACAGTTTATCCACTTGTTCTGTTTTTGTATCTACTTGTTCTGTTACATACACATACGTATGTATGTAAATGCGTGTACGCAAAAGCAAAGCCTACTTTATTGAATTTAAAAATATATGGGTGATATCAAAAAATGTGATAAAAACCGTGTAACCAGCTAATTTCTAATGCATGGATTACATTTGAGTTATATATTGCGATCTATATCAGCGCATTGTAGGGATGCCAATCGGGATTGATATTTGAAAATCCCGGTATTCGGGATTTTGTTTGAAATCCCGGGATCCCGATCTCGGGATCCCGGGATTTTCGGGACTACAGAATTTTTCGGGATCCCGGGATTTTACGGGATTTTGGGATTTTTCGGTATTTCGGGATTTAAATTTCCCTTTATTTGTAAAAATTTTTATGTTATGTAACTAATTTTTTATAGAATAAAGCGTTTTATAATTATTTAATAGTTGTTAATTAATAATGTGGTACATTTTATGAATATTGAAACATCTCAATCAGAAATTGACAGTGGTACAAAAAATCAAGTACTTTTGCATACCACTGGGTAACCGCGATGTTAAAAATAAATGACTGGCAGAACACTCATTTGGGACGCTTTGCCAGCGTTTGCAAAAATCGTTTTGCCAGTATTTGTTTTACAAAACATCACGGCAGGGCAAAAAAAAGATACATATGAACTTTTATTAAATTTTATTTTGGAAAATATAATTCCAAACCACCTATTTATAGGTTTTGGCAGCGTTTTGCCAAAGTTAAAAATTCTGCCGGTCCTTTTGTCTATTGACGTTATCATATTGGAAATGGGAAAGCAATTTCTGTCAGCACTTGTTAAAATACCTTGCCATCGCTTTCCCGTTTGTATTTTTCTGGCTGGGATAATATATGAAGGCCTGTCATTAAGTACACTTGCGCCCAGTATTTTGTAAGCAGATTTTAAAACAGATTCGTTGCGATAACCTTGCCCACTAAATCCTGTAATTACAGCAATAAAGTTATTTGGTTATCGTTATCAAATGTTTTAGGAAGAATTCAAACTTACAGTCTCAGCCAAAACTTATAGTCCCAGTTTCAGAAATCGAATTTCGCTTGGAAGAATAAATCGATAAAATAACAAACAAACTTGATTTTCGCATGTATTACTCAAAAACTTAATATTGTTTACCAAAATTTCAAATTTTTCTGCAAAGTCTTTGCATATTTTACTCGAATAATCTTCTTAATTTTACCAATATCTTGGCATCAATTTCTTGTCAATATGAGAAAATTCAAGAAAAAACGTAGGTAATCTAAAATTGCTCGCTTTGTTTATTTGCGTTTATATTAATATTAAAAAATAAGAAAATCCCGGGATTTTTGAGAAATAATCCCGGGATTCGGGATTTTGCCAATCCCGAAAATCCCGGGATTTCGGGATTCGGGATTTCCCGTTTGGCATCCCTAGCGCATTGTCACCAGTTTTACAAAATTTATAACAATCTGACCAATTTTTGGTTAATACATAAAATTTGTGACCAATTTTATAGGCCAAATGTAAACTCCGTAACAAGTAACTCATAAGGTTTTTTAACTTTAATAGCTTATATTTTAATAACCAATAAAGCTAAACACTAACTGTAAGAATTTTTATGAAGAGGAAAAGTTCCGTTTTTAATAAAAATTAATACATTTTACAAACTTTTTCGTATATCTTAGCTATCACGACTTCAACTCTGTAACGATTTTTCGTCATAATTTTTGATAAAAATGCATATACCAGAATTTTGGAGTTATCTATTATTTATATTGCCAAAAGTATGTTATTTATACTCAAATGATCGTTGGACTGTAAGTAGGGTTTATGTCCCGGGAATTCCCGGGACGGGATTCCCGGGAATCCCGCCCTTTTTTCAATCCCGCAATCCCGGGAATTTAGTGCGGGATTTCCCGGGATTATTTTTCATTCTTTTACAGAAGTTTTAGCTGGTATATTAAAATTTTTGAAGCTTTATTTCAATTAAAAGCATTGATTGTTTTAAAAATAATTTAAATAAAAAATATTTAAAATTAAAAAATGCGATTTAAAATTTAATAATATAATATATATTATAAAAAAATATTATTAAGCCGAATTTTTTGGGTTTAGTTAAACCGTAAACAAATTTTATTAGGCATTATCAAGTTTAAATACCAACAAAAATACTCGTACCTCGGAAAATTTATATTTTGTATTGATGGTCTTTGTTCAAATAAAGCAATATACATACACAACATTTGAACATCAGTATTTCAGCTACAAATACCTCCAAAAAAAAACTCGGCATTAAAATTAAAAAAAATAATATTTTCGTATTTTCAATTGATGTAAGTGTTTTGAGTTTTTATTACTTCAAATAATTTTATTTAAATTTCAATTGCTATTCCTTTATTTCAGTTGTATTTTTCAAATTTTATGTTTTTGTTAGATTAAATATTGTTGACCTTTGGTGTTGTTATATTTTTAGTATTATTTGGCTTTAGGTCATAAATTTTTAAAAAATAAAAATCCAAATATTTTGTATTTTATTTTTCACTATTTTATTTTTTAATTTTTTTCCGATATTTCGATTGCATCGCAAATCATCCTCTGGGTTATTTAAAAAATACAATATATTAAAAAATATATTTATGAACGGACTGAGTTGAAAACTTCTGGCTGCACTTAAAGCTTACTATTATTTTTAAAATAATGCATTAGATGCTTTTTAAAATTATTTTGGATTTTTTATATATTAATTTAAAAAAAATGCAACAATGAAAATTAAATAATTTTTTTAAGTAGTTGTGCCATAAAAAATTTCTATTCAAAAAAATACCAATTAAAGTTATAAAACTATTTAATAATATTTAAGTGTCTATTTTTATAAAAAGATTTAGACGATTTGCCCAAAAATTTGTGTGAAAAATACTCATTTTTAAACTTTTTTATAAAAATAGACGAATACTTCTGATAATCTGCAAAGAAACAAAATATCTGCAAATAGAAATTTTTGGATTCCATATTTAATAAAAAAAAATCGATCTTAGTTCTGATTCTAAAGCTGGTCCGATACAAATTTGCACCCATTAACAATTCCATTATATCCTGAAAGAATTTATGATTCAATTTATTTAACCGTTTAAACCGCGAATTAATATTTAATTAATGTATTTCTAAGAGTTGTTTTAAAATTAAGACGGCCTTCCATACAAATATATTACCTGCATATTAGTTCGCTATTTAAACTGTTAAACGAATTGATCTCGAAAAAGTGGAAGATATGGATATTTTATATAAAGCCCTTATTTCAGAATATATTAAGAAGATTTTCTCATGACTGCAACCAAAAGATGAACTTTGTCGTAAGTTTTTTTTTAATAGATATTGAGTTTTTCAAGTAAACATACGTCGGATATATTAATTTTCTTACGAGCGGGAATTCCCGGGATCCCGGGAAATTCAGAAAAAAATTCCGCTGTCCCGGGAAATGAAAAAGTCCGGGAAAAGAAAAACCCTAACTGTAAGTAATCATCCAGCATAACAGACTTGAAGCTTTTCTTCAGCATGTAACATTCTCGAGATGAAAAAGGATGTCTTTAATAAGATTTGAAAAAATGTTGTAAACTCCGTTCCTAATATTTACACCAAACTTTTTAACGAGTAAGAAAAACAATGTTATATTTGGATTAACCTTGTAGGCATCATGCGATTTTGTTTCGGAAAAAAAATTCTGACAAAGCGTTTCCGAAAGAAAACGAAAAAAGTAACCAAATGTAAACTCCGTAACTGTAAACTCCGTAACCACAATTGTTTGCATCAGGTTTCATTCAAATAAATGTAAATAAATGTTTAATATATTTTAAAATAACCATAAACAGAGGTGATTCAACTAATATTTATGCGTCAAAAAACGATTCAACTAATAATTTTGCGTCAAATCAAAAAAAGTTATCAGTTTTTTACACTAAGCTGCTGGATTTGCATTTCATTGGTTTTGAATCCATATTTTGAGTCATTACATTAGTTTGACAAATTAAATTTGTTTCACACAATTTAAGAATTTTTTGATCGCGAAATGTTATGTTTTTAATATATTATTTTGTAACTGCGCAACCGCTGTTTGGATTTTAAAAAATTTTATATTTTTGAAAAGCATTTAAAAGGACCAAAAATACAAAATTAAAAAAAAAAAAATAAAATTTTTTTCGCGGAATGAATTGTATTTTTATTCGCGAAACCGCCAATTTGATAAACACAAATTATATATCATTGGAAAGTAAGTTGAAAACCCAAATACGAAAAACTAATAAATTGTAGAAAATTCGTACGCAATTTTTTTTGTTATATCTTTTGCTTGCAGAAATGTAAACTCCGTTACAACAAAAAAAAATTAAAATTGTGCAAAAAAAGTTATTGCGACAACTTGTAGAAGAGATTTTTTGCAATTAGGTTTATAATGACTAAACTTACTGATTCCATTAAGAAAAAAACGAAATATTAACACTTTTTGCTTCTCACAAATTTGGCCCAAAAATTTATCACATTTTTTGATTTCACCCATATAAGTAAAGTGTTTGAGTTGAAAATTAATTTACTTAGGCGCACAACAACGTTGTGTACATACGTTTTGTATTTATAATATCCCTACGGGAAATTTTAACAAACTGTCGCCAAACTGGCCCTTTTATATGAAATAGACTGGTCACTTTAACATGGCGTTGTCATATAAGGGGAAATTGACCACTTGTGACATGTCATTTATATGCCTATTTCATATAAAAGGGCCAGTTCGGTGACAGTTTGTTAAAATTTCCCGTAGGGATATTTTAATTTTTTTATTTTAAAGTTCATAATTTATAATGTATAATAATTGTTAATAGTATATAGAATTATAAAACTATATTTTTCAAATTTAATTTTGCATTTATGTTTACAAAATAAATTTTGTTTTTATTTCCAAGAAGTAACTAAAAATATTTTAAATTTTTGAAAAATTAGTGAAAACAATAATATTTTCGAACTTAGAAAAAGGAATAAGAAATTAAAATTCGGCATAAACAACAGATGTTTATACTAAAATATTTCTGTTCCAAAAATGAGAAAGAATTTCGAATATTATGCTTTGTGATTGTGAGAACTTTAATTGTAATTAAATTTATAGGCCAAAATTCAATTTTTATGAATTAAAGGGCATATATTAATCTTAAGTGAAGCATGTTCTGTACTGAACAACACTGAAGTCGACCATGGTCATATTTCTGGATTTTGATATTTTTTTTATAAAAAAAAATACATTATTTCTACACTCAAAAAAAAGTCAGTAAAGTCAGCAGAAAATGTTGCTGTGTCAGCAAATTTTTAGTCAGGAGCGTGCTTGCAAAAAAGTTGTTAATTTCAGCAAAAGCACAATTTTTGTAGCAAAATAAATTAGTAAAACATTAGTTCAAAATTAGTTTAGTGCTAAAAAAATATAACTAAAATTTTTGCTGAAAACGGAATTTCAGCAAAAAAAAATGCTGAAAACTAGTACACTTGATATACAAGACGTTTTACTAATTTTTCTACTAACTTATTTTTTTGAGTGTATGCGAAAAATTCAAACAAAAATTCAGTTTGTTAAATTTTTCGCAAGAGAAAGTTTTTTGTACAAAAACGCATTTAAAATAATTTTTGAATAAAAAAATAGCCAAAATATTTTTTTCAATGCGAAAATTGTCAACTTCTTTTACATACATACATATGTATATGGAGAAATGGTACTTAAATAAAAAGAAATTTCGCCACGATTATAGCGCTCTATTACTTCCAAAAAAGAAAAAACTCTTAACCTACACTAAAAATGCACTTGTTTAATCTGCGATTTTTTTTCGGCGCTTACATACATATTTACAAAAAATGCCAAAAAAGTTTACGTACAATAAAAAATTTTATTTCAAAATTTTCCCTGCGGTGCGACAAATATCACACTTAACAGTTCCAGTGACAACTAAAATCACTTTATTTCATGTAATTTTTGGACCAAAATGAAGTTTAACCCAACCTGAAGCGTCTAAAATGTACTGAAATGGATCCAGTTAGGATAAAGTTTTATCGATCACAAAAATCAAATAATTTTTTAAATCGTGAGAGACTTTAATTTTATTTGACTACCATTTTTTTATAAAATAAGTTGTCTATTTTTTAGCTCACCCTAAAGGTCTCGTTACTAGAACGTAAATATAACGAGAACGAGTCGTAACGTGGTATTTTATTTATGCTAAGTTACTCAATATATGTAACGTGCTATTAAGGAATGATAAATTTGATTTTCAGAATAGTACCAAACAGATTAAAAATAGTACATTTTCGACCCCTATAGTACCAAAACTTAAATTTTTTTTATAAAATAACAAGCAATCGGATTCAATTTCATTTTAAATCGAAAATAATTTGTAGTCAATTTAGCTGATTTGATGCATTCAATCATTAAATTACAAGGTTGGTTACCGTTATCGTTATAATACCGTTATCGCTAAAATACCGTTTCAAATTGAATGCCGTTACCGTTATCGATACCTCTAAAAAGATTCTAAATACCGTTATCGTTACCGTTACCGTTATTTTATGGGTAGTTACCGGTATTTTACCGGAATTTATTATTTTATATAAAAATTACAATTTTTTATTTTACAATCTTGAGTGTTTTTTTTTACAAAAAATTTATAGATAATAATTTTACTTATTAAAACTACCAGTATTGAATTTATAGCTTAAAATCTGTATTTTCAGTACTTAAAATTAAAAATATCCCATGTTTTTACTTGTTTTTATATGTTTTTAACATAATTTTTAATACCGGTACATACCGGTATTGCTGTTTCGATAACGGTATTCCGTTACCGAAACAGTCTTAAATACCTAAACCTACATAAACAAACGAAATCTGATACCGTTACCGTTATTCGTTTCGGTAACCAACCTTGTTAAATTAGTTTATGCCGATTGTGAATTCAATCGATTTTTATTTACTTAATTTTTTTACTTTTCAAATATAATATTTTATGTGTTCGTTTTAAACACAAGTTTTTGTATGAAAATTAAAAAAAGATTTATTGTTTTTGCCAATGAATTTTTTTTCTTAAATAAATCAGATTTCTACAGAATTTTTGGAAATAACCAAAATGTGTCAGTCTACCAATCAAACTTTGATTGTGCCAAACATGGTACAATTGTGCCACAAATACTATCACTGATATGTAACCAAAAAGAGCTGTTTTGCACTCTCACGTAAAAACGGAGAAAAATTCTGTTTTCAACAGAAATGGCCGGCACGTTACGACTCTTATACGTCTAGTACTCAGCACTATGTGTTTCTCATTAAGCAGGTTGAATCAGCTGATTCGTCACGTTACATTTACGTTCAAGTAATTTGGGCTTAAGGCGTCTAAATCCACTAAAATGGCTCTAGCTGGAAACACGTTTTATAGATCTCAAAAAAAAAACTTCATTATCGCAATCCTGAGGAAATTTAATTTCTTTTGAGCACCCACACATGCATGTAAATACGATTTTTGTTTTTCTTATTGCACAGGGGTAATATTTTTTACGTACATAGTACATATGCCTGCTGAATGGATATTTGCCAATTTTTTTTTATTCAAATTGAGGCAACGAATAACAAAAAAAATTTTAAGTGAAATTTTAATTTTTTTGTGCGAAAACATTTGTTTCGTTAAAAAGAAATTTATCGTGAATAAATTATTTCGGGAGCAACTTTTTTGTATTTTTGAATAAGGTACAATATTTTTTGAATTACGAATGGTATTTTTTGAATAATTGTATTTTATAAAATAAAATCAGTTGTTAAGCTCGAGGTCTGTTGTTTTTTATATAAATTTTTATTTATTCTTTATTTATATAAGTCGATATTTCGCAATCTCATTGGATAGCATCTTCTGGAAAATAACGAGTCACAATAATAAATACACGACATCACACCGCTTAAACTACACCTTTTGCAATTGTAATTCAGAAAATATCAATTGAAATTCAGAATTTCCATTTGAAATTCACAAAACATAAATTGAAATTCAGAATTTCCATTTGAAATTCAGAAAACATCAATTGAAATTCAGATTTTCCATTTTAAATTCAGAAAATATCAATTGAAATTCAGAAAATATCATTTGAAATTCAGAAAACATCAATTGAAATTCAGAAAATATCATTTGAAATTCAGAAAATATCATTTGAAATTCAGAAAATATCATTTATTATTCAGAAAACATCAATTAAAATTCAGAAAATATCAATTGAAATTCAGAAAATATCAATTGAAATTCAGAAATCGACATCTGAAATTCAGAAAATATCAATTGAAATTCAGAAACCTTCATTTAAAATTCAGAAAAATCAATTGAAATTCAGAAAATATCATTTGAAATTCAGAAAATGTCAATTGAAATTCAGAAAATATTATTTGAAATTCAGAAAATATCATTTGAAATTCAGAAAATATCAATTGAAATTCAGAAAATATCAATTGAAATTCAGAAATCGTCATTTGAAATTCAGAAAATATCAATAGAAATTCAGAAACCATTCAATTTCAATTGATGTTTTCTGAATTTCAATTGATATTTTCTAAATTTCAAATGATATTTTCTGAATTTCAAATGATATTTTCTGAATTTCAAATGATATTTTCCGAATTTCAATTGGCATTTTCTGAATTTCAAATGATATTTTCTTTATTTCAAATGATATTATCTGAATTTCAAATGATATTTTCTGAATTTGAATTGACATTTTCTGAATTTCAAATGATATTTTCTGAATTTCGATTGATATTTTCTGAATTTCAAATGACGGTTTCTGAATTTCAACTGATATTTTCTGAATTCAAATGATATTTTCTGAATTTCAATTGATATTTTCTAAACTTCAAAAGATATTTTCTGAATTTCAATTGATATTTTCTGAATTTCAAATGACGATTTCTGAATTTCAATTGATATTTTCTGAATTTCAAATCCCGATTTCTGAATTTCAGTTCATATTTTCTGAATTTCAATTGATAATTTCTGAATTTCAATTGATAATTTCTAAATTTCAATTGATATTTTCTGAATTTCAAATGATATTTTCTGAATTTCAATTGATATTTTCTGAATTTCAAATGATATTTTCTGAATTGCAATTGATATTTTCTGAATTTCAAATGGAAATTCTGAATTTCAATTGATCTTTTCTGAATTTCAAATGGAAATTCTGAATTTCAATTGATATTTTCTGAATTTCAAATGGAAATTCTGAATTTCAATTGATATTTTCTGAATTACAGTTGCAAAAGTGTAGTGATGATGTCGTGTATTTGATTATTGTGAATCGTTGTTTTTCAGAAAATGCTATCCAATGAGATTGCGAAATATCGACTTATATAAATAAAGAATAAATAAAAATTTATATAAACAACAACAGACCTCGAGCTTAACAATGATTTTATTTTATAACGAGTAAAAAGGTTAAAGTCGGGCATGCCGACTATACAGTACCCTACACCAGTCTGGGTAGATCCGAAATTCGAATGGGTTAAAATGGGGCTTGTGTCAAAATTTTCTATAATGTGAGTCAGCGCACCAAATTTCATTAAAATATCTTAATATTTGCGACTTGCAGTTTGTAACCAAGTCAATTTTGGGGGAACCCTTATATGGGCACTAGGTCTAAACATGGACCGATGTTCACCAAAATCAACAGGCTTCGTCCTTGGGCCAACATAGGTCTGTGTACCTAATTTCATCAAAATATCTTAATATTTGCGACCTGCAGCGTATAAACCATATAATTTTAGTAGGACCCTTATATGGGCACTAGGTCTAAACATGGACCGATGTTTACCAAAATCAATAGGCGTCGTCCTTGGGCCGACATAAGTCGGTGTACCAAGTTTCATCGAAATATCTTAATATTTGCGACCTGTAGAGTGCGCACAAGAATGCATGGACAGACAGACGGACGGAGGGACGGACGGACAGACGGACATCGTTAAATCGAAATAAAAAAAAATTCTGAGCCGACCGGTAAGGTGGGTCTAGGACCAATATTTTTTGGTGTTACAAACATCAGCACAAACTTATAATACCCTGACCACATATCGTATACATACACATATCGTTATACTATTTGTATTTTTATACCCTACACCACTATGTGGTCATTATACCCTACACCACTATGTGGTCAAGGTATTATAAGTTTGTGCTGATGTTTGTAACACCAAAAAATATTGGTCCTAGACCCACCTTATAGTATTTTTTTTATTTCGATTTAACGATGTTCGTCTGTCCGTCCGTCTGTCTGTCTGTCCATGCATTCTTGTGCGCACTCTACAGGTCGCAAATATTAAGATATTTTAATGAAACTTGGTACACCGACTTATGTCGGCCCAAGGACGAAGCCCATTGATTTTGGTGAACATCGGTCCATGTTTAGACCTAGTGCCCATATAAGGATCCCCCCAAAATTATATTGTTTATGCGCTGCAGGTCGCAAATATTAAGATATTTTGATCAAATTTGGTACACAGACCTATGTTGGCCCAAGGACGAAACCTGTTGATTTTGGTAAACATCGGTCCATGCTTAGACTTAGTGCCCATATAAGGGTCCCCCCAAAATTGGCTTGGTTACAAAGTTCAAGTCGCAAATATTAAGATATTTTCATTAAATTTGCATATATTTAGTTAGAATATTCTTCTACCTCAAGTCCAAATTCTAATATGATATTGTCATATTAGATTTTTATTTGTTGTTTCAAAAAGGGTTGATCATTTTCATGATAGACAAT
This sequence comes from Leucophora obtusa, assembly GCA_949987735.1. Classification (NCBI taxonomy): domain Eukaryota; kingdom Metazoa; phylum Arthropoda; class Insecta; order Diptera; family Anthomyiidae; genus Leucophora; species Leucophora obtusa. The sequence goes on from OX465295.1 coordinate 278,019,915, forward strand.
ACAATTGTTTCGTAGACATCACTCTACTCTTCAGTTGTCCGCTAAGAAAATGATAACTTTCCTACTCAAACCGAGACATTACATAAGGTACAAAAAACCAACGAGATGAGAATTTTGTACTTTCGTATATGAACTGTCTGATTTGGTAAAACCAGTTATAAATCAACTCCTTTTTGAAAGCAACAATTACATAAAAGTACCCTTTGGGTACTATTTATATGTATGTCTGTTGTCAATACATTTTGTAAAAACAACTAATTTTAAACTCAAAACAAAATAAATATTTGAATGAGATTTTAGCCGTGGTGTGCTTATTTTCAACAATTATTTTAATTTTTGCATTAAAAAATACAAAAATTGTTTTTTCGGACTTTCTATATTTTCATATATTTAGTTAGAATATTCTTCTACCTCAAGTCCAAATTCTAATATGATATTGTCATATAAGATTTTTATTTGTTGTTTCAAAAAGGGTTGATCATTTTCATGATAGACAATACAATTGTTTCGTAGACATCACTCTACTCTTCAGTTGTCCGCTAAGAAAATGATAACTTTCCTACTCAAACCGAGACATTACATAAGGTACAAAAAACCAACGAGATGAGAATTTTGTACTTTCGTATATGAACTGTCTGATTTGGTAAAACCAGTTATAAATCAACTCCTTTTTGAAAGCAACAATTACATAAAAGTACCCTTTGGGTACTATTTATATGTATGTCTGTTGTCAATACATTTTGTAAAAACAACTAATTTTAAACTCAAAACAAAATAAATATTTGAATGAGATTTTAGCCGTGGTGTGCTTATTTTCAACAATTATTTTAATTTTTGCGTTAAAAAATACAAAAATTGTTTTTTCGGACTTTCTATATTTTCATATATTTAGTTAGAATATTCTTCTACCTCAAGTCCAAATTCTAATATGATATTGTCATATTAGATTTTTATTTGTTGTTTCAAAAAGGGTTGATCATTTTCATGATAGACAATACAATTGTTTCGTAGACATCACTCTACTCTTCAGTTGTCCGCTAAGAAAATGATAACTTTCCTACTCAAACCGAGACATTACATAAGGTACAAAAAACCAACGAGATGAGAATTTTGTACTTTCGTATATGAACTGTCTGATTTGGTAAAACCAGTTATAAATCAACTCCTTTTTGAAAGCAACAAAAAAAAAAAAACAATTTTTGTATTTTTTAATGCAAAAATTAAAATAATTGTTCATTAAATTTGGTGCGCTGACTCACATTATAGAAAATTTTGACACAAGCCCCCTTTTAACCCATTCGAATTTCGGATCCAAACATTAGTTGTCTTTTACCCAGACTGGTGTAGGGTATTGTATAGTCGGCATGCCCGACTTTAACCTTTTTACTCGTTTTATTTACAAGTGCTTTTTTCGAAACAAAATTGTTATTATAGTGTATTAAGACTGGGCAAAAACTAGTAGTTTCTGATGAAAAGAAAAAAAGTCGACTTGTTCCCAAAATTTTATTAAATTTACTAATTTTGTAAAACTTTTTGCTTATTTCAGCATTTTTATTTTCAATTTTATTTTGCATAAATAACATTGCAACATTTAGTAAAATTTACAAATTGTTTTTATAAAATTAATTTTACTAAAAAAATTAATTTTAGTAAAAAAATTGGCTGATTTTAGCAAATCGATTTCCAATATGAGTTTACTAAAACTTTACTAAATTTTAGTAACCCGTACAAATTTTTTCTACTACTTTCACTTTACTAATAATTACAGGCACGTTTTGCTAAAACTAGCTAAAGGTGGCCTGCTGGCCTAATATTAGTTAATTTTTGCTGTAATATTACAGTTTTTTCTGTAACTTTTACAGACTTTTTTATTTAAGTGTAATGAATCCCCAAATGAAGCATCAGCCATGGTACAACGACAGCTTGATATGATCAGAAATTGGTTACAAAAGTGGAACATCAAAGTTAATGCAGACAAATTATTTCACGTTACTTGTACAATGAGAAAAAATGACTGTCGATCAGTATATTTAAACGGATCAGCTATACCCAAATCAAATAGTGTGAAGTACTTAGGTCTTCATTTAGATAGAAGACTCCCCAGCAAAATTGGTGAATGCAAAGAACCGGTTGTAGAACAACTTGTTCTTGCATGCAACCTGTTCTAATTTATGTTCTATCATCGGTAATTTTTGTTTGAGTTTGTCCCAATAGCAATAGGTTATGTTCCTCCAAACTAGAACAGGTTGCTTTGGAACCCATTCTGCGACAGTGAGGCCTTCCATTTTGACTTCCAGGAATCAGTTCTAGAACCTATTCCACGGAACCGGTGGTAAAAACACCTATTCTAGAACAGATTCAAAGGCAACCAGTTCATAAAAATTTTGCTGGGTCACTTAGAAAAATCAGGTTAAAGCGAAAAGAGAACATTTCAATATTAAAACCAAAAAAATGTACTGGCTCTTAGGACCGAAATCAGAGCTAAGTTTAAAGAACAAAATCATCTTATATAAAACAATCCTTAAGTTTGGACTTATGGTCTTCAACTTTGAGGAAATACTAGCAATTGAAACATTGAAATTTTGCAAAGATATCAATCAAAAACATTAGGACTTTTATCAAATGCTCCGTGGTTTTTAAACAACAACAACAACAACAGTGGAACTTGGTATATTAAGTTATATTTAATTATTATATATTTTACTTACTATTTCTTGTAAAATAGATTGCAAATAAAACAATATGAGAAAAAAAAGAATAGTGCTTTGTGCCGACTATAAAACAAAAAAGTTTGTAATGGGTACTGAAAATCTTGATGTTGTTACTCGAAATTATCTATTTTGAGCCTTGCTGTATATTTTGCTAATTTTAACACCTCATGCCCACTGATTTATAGTACAATGAAATTAGTATAAAAAATTAGTTACTGCTGCTTAATTTTAGTAAAGTTGTTGTAAATTGTAATTTAAAAATTATTTGCTAAAATTAACAATAAATTTTACTGAATATTAGTAACACTCGAAAAAATCTTCCATCTTATTTATAAAAAGCTTCATAAAAGTCATGAAAAACAAAAATAAAATTTGATAAATGTGATAGTGTTTTTAAAATACAAAACGACATGTTTTTTTATATTTATACTAAATTTAGACTGAGCAAAAACCAATTGGTTTTTGTACAAAACTAAATTGCAAAAGCCAAGTCATTTACACTGGTTATTTAGTTTTTCTTTGTCACAACACTTTTTTATTACACACTTTTCTTTCTTTTTTTATTATCAAATTAATGTAAAAAAAATATTAATACATTTAAAAAACAATAACAATACACAATTGCAAAATAAAACAGAAATATTTCTAAAAAATTAAAAAATATTTTTTGACACTTGCTTTACTTCTATATTCGTTGCAAGAGGGTGTATCGAAAATTAATTATAAATGATACCGGGTGTATCAAGAATGCACATTTCAGATATTTTTATTTGGTTTTTGGCAAAAACCAGGTATAATCTGGTTTTCAGTTTGTATGAAAATTGTATGGAAAAACTAAATAAATTTTGTAGTTTTCGCTTTAAAAACTAAAAATGCCCAAAAACTGCTAGTTTTCGCCCAGTCTAAATACACTATTATGAACAATAGTTTCTTATGTATTTCTGACAAAAGTAATTGTCAATGTAGACTGTTTCATTAAAGAAGTTGAATTTATTTTATAAAGAATTAAGGATTTTTGTCTTAAATACTTCTTAAGTAACAAATTTTGACTGTTCCTTTATATCTCTTAAGTACGAAATTTTCAAATCGATCTTAGTTCTGACTATAAATCTGACCCTAGTTGTTTGCCTAAAATTTTTGGAAATAAAAAACTTAAAATAATTGAGAAATATAATATTAAAAAAATGTTTTTAAATAAAAAAAATCGAAATTTAAATTTCAACAATGACCGCACAAAAATCAGCATTGGGCCGCATTTGCCCACCGTTGTTATATACCATCCCTACGGGAAATGGATCAGTCACAGAGCTGGTCACGTGACTGGAACTTTGTGGGAGTCACCGGTCCTCGATTCGGTTTTTTTATATGAAAGTAACCGGCAACTTTAACATGGGCTTGTCATAGGAGGTGGCAATTTCCTCCTTTTGAGCTACTTGTAACTTGTCGCAAAGCTTGTCGTTTATAACATATCACACTACTGGTTTAAGAGAGTATGCAATATAACAAGTTAAAATTATCTAATACGGAAGTAGTCTCATGTTAGACATTATGTGATATGTACCGAAACTAGTGAGAAATAAAATATCAGGTGACTGGTTTAAGCGCACCTATCACAGAACTAAAGAAAAATATTTGTTAAAAAACTAGTCACACATTAGTCAATATGTGTGTTGTTGCTGAACTAGTACAAAATAATAGTTTCGTGACATATCACTATACTGCTCTAAGTTAACAAGTCACAGGACTAACTGAAACTAATTGACTTGTAACATGTCACTTATTATTCACCATGTGTCATAATAAGTATGGGTGCTGGAAGAACCCAGAAGGATCCAGTCACTGAACTTACGTAAAACGACAAGTCACCGAATCTGTTTTTAAAACATCACAAAGTCACAAAAAATTATTTAAAAAAAAACGGTTTATTCCAAATTCCAAAAACATAAATATTAGGGGTTTTCATATAAACTCGTAAATTCCATGTAAATCTTGTATAAATATAAACATATTTTTCATGTATGGAGATTGATATTAAACTCATAAACATACCAACTTTACACTGTTTACAAGTATAATACGCATTTATATGAAAACCCCTATTAACTCATGATTACAATTCAATATAAGCTACACATATAAATTATTTTAATTTTTGCACTAAAAATTCAAAAATAGTTTTTTCGGACTTTCTAAATAGATTTTCATATATTTACTTAGAATATTGTTCTACCTCAAGTCCAAATTCGAATACGATAATATTGTAATATTAGAAATTATTTGTTGCTTCAAAATGTCATATTCGAATTTGGACTTGAGGTAGAACAATATTCTAACAAATACATATATGAAAGTATACATATAAATTTTAACGTAAGTTAAGAAATACTAGTCACACCATACACCACTACTTCGACAGGATAAAATAAGTTTATACTGCTGTTTGTAACACCAAAAAATATTGGACCTAGACCAACCTATTAGTGTACCGATTTACTCAGAATCGCGTTTTGAGTCGATTTGGCGATGTCCGTCCGTCAGTCTATCTATCTGTCCATTAGACCGATTTTGCCTCGAGGAGACCAGTGTTTTGCTACATAGTAAAAATCAAATTAAAAACAATTTAAAAAGGCGACCCCTACGTTCGGCAACCAATATATAAAAAAAATTTCTACTGGGTTTAGCGAAAAACTTCCTTAGCAAAAGTTGAATGATTTTTTGCGAGCTTTAAATTTCTAACATTAGGGTGGTAGCAACTGATATCTGGTGGGTAACTACTATAACGGGAAACTTGAGGTCAAAATGCCCTTAGAGCAAAATACTGGTCTCCTCGAGAGAAAAACATCGATGTATCATACTTTAAGATCCGACTGTAAATGCCTAAGATATAACAAAAAATGTAAAATAGCGACCCCTACGTTCGGCAAAAAAAATAAAAAAATTTTTTGAAACCTTCTTGCAAAAATACTTCATATTGGAGGGTGTACGGCGCACTTTTTTTTTGCCTGTAAGGTGGTACGCTCTACTGTCCATGTACCCTTGTGTGCACGCAACAAGTCGTATATACATACGGACCAAATTTCGGCAAAATGGAATGACGTTTATTGGTCCCTAAAAATTTCAAGTTTCTTTTCAGGATTTCTGCATAAATTCTGAACAATTTTATATACGTTTCGAATATGAAATACAATTTTTTAAAATTCATTTACAAAAAGAAGTTTATGTGTGAATTGATCAAAATATTTTTTATCGTTAAATTGCCTCTATATGAAAAACTTTGTGTATTCCATGACCGGAAATCAAACGACCAACCCTCTACACAGGCTACGACCCATAGCATCATCTCTTAACGAAACACACCATGGTCGACACATCGATGAGTGTGGCTAATTGAAGTCTTGTCAATCATAACCTACACAATGAATGTTTTGTAATCGGAAGAAAATTTCTATCGTTATTTCCTTTTCACATGTAATTATCACATTATGATGATTTCTTTGGCCAAAATTGGATGATATGGATGTGAACGACATGTGGCTCTAACAGGCGGCGCTACGTGCCACATAGCTGAAGCGACCTGGCCATTCTGCACGACCGATTTGAGGGCATGGTTATCCCACACAGAAGCGACTTAAACTAGTCACCGAAATCGTGCGGTTTGACCGCTTTAGACTTGTTCTTGTGAGGTTCCATCAAGTTGCTTGTCTATGCCAATAAGTCAATTAAAAATTGTATGTAATATAATAGTTATTAAACTTCGAAAAGTGTGCGATAATCGTCTATCGTATTATAGAATCTGGGCACATATTTTAAGTAAAACCCTGTTAAGTTTACATATAAAAAAATATATGCGCAATTTACAAAGACCATTCCTGAATTCAACACTAAACTGGTTTTCGGGTTATTTTAGGCTTTTTGAGCTAGTTTTTAGATATTAACATAAATTTAATCTTCTCTTTAATTAAAATACAGATGTGATGTACCTATTTTAGTCCAATGGGTCATTTCGACCCCTTAGTGATTTAAGCTTCCCTAGTGATTTTTTTTGGAATACTTTCCTCTATTTCATAATGGTAATATCGGTATTATAAAACATTTTCACCAACGATTAGAGAAAAGAACCGGAAATCAAAATATCCAATAAAAAATTCTGACTTTTTGGATATAACATCCCCAGTGTTTGAGAATAAATCCAAAAGGGTTGTACAGCCTTTCAGTCAGTCACTGAACAGTTTGTTTTGTTAGTCATTGACAATCTATTATGCATACTCGTATCCGAACAATATTTTTAAACTACTCGTAGTTTATTATTATGTCATCATTTCTGTGGCCACAAAGTTAAGTATTATGTAAACTTTGTAACAGTCACGGGATAGGGTTTTACGGTACCGATCGCCATTTTTTCATACACATCTAATTATACTGCACCTGTTCTGTGTTATATCACTACTTCAACTGCAAAGGTACTAGTTACTTTTGCCAATTTGATGTTATGATACTTTTTCTCCAGTTATAGGATATATCCAAAATGAACTAGTTAATGTTTGGCCTCCATTTCAATAGTCACGATGTTGAATATTTTGCTGCAATTACCACTTTTTGATACACCGAAATTTGGGTTTACATCAGTTTTGTAACCTGTCCCCTATGCACCTGTCACAGATTTGTCACTTTGGATCAATCGACCCTTCATTTCCCGTAGGGATATTACAGAAGAATTATAAAATGTTGTTACGTTTTTACTTTTTAAAAACGTTGGTTTATTTTCCTTAAAAAAACCGGATTCTTTTCTATTGCAATCAAAATAACCAGTTCCAACGCTGACACCAATTATTACGTTTTACCTTACAAAACGTTCGTTTATCTCCCAATTAGCCAATAACCAAAACACGAACACACTTAAGTTTGAAATAGCTTAGACACTCCTATTTATTTACACACTATTACTTATTTACAAACTCTCTCTACTATGACCATTACTAGAGCGCTACTAACTTTAACACGATATTAACTCACGGTCTTAACAGCACAACTGTTAATTATCAACTTCTTTTTTACTAATGTTAACGCGTGCCTTATATAGTGACAGCCATTCTTCTACAACATGCTGGATAATTCTAGCATGCTATACTTAACTCTACATACGCTTAAAGACTATGTACACAACCATCTATACATTATTACTCTACATTAGTCTATCCACAAACACAAACTGTTATAATAAACACTTATCATTAACCAACTATACAATATAACTCTACATTAGATTTAACGCTATACAAACACACAAACACTTATAATAAGTCTACATCACGCTTAGAGACTATACAAACACACAAACATTTATCATTAACCAACTATACAATAGGCCAGTGGTGTTCAGCCCATAGGACAATTGTCCCTGCTCAATTCACATGTATTCTTACGCTCTTGCTTTTAGTCGTCACTGAAACAGCGACGAATGAACATGAGTACGGATATATGCTGATTTTTTTTTGATGTACTGAAAAAAAAAAATTAATAACAATGTACGACAAATATTTTATGATTATAAATACAGATTAAAGATATTTTATAAATATGTAAATACAATGAAATCATTGGTATTGATTTAAAAAAATCGAAAACCTTTTGTTTTACATAGAATGAAAGAAGCCACCCTTATGTATGTATGTATTTTTTTTTCTTTCAAAAATTGTATTTTGTTTATTTTTATTTCTTTAAAACAGTGTAGTATTTATTTATATTTTCCGAAAGTACCTACTTCGCTTTTTACACAAAACATTTTCATATTTTTAATAAAAAATAAATGCATACAGATTCTATTAACCCATTCAACATTTCTTACAGTGCAATTCTCATTTTCTCACCCACACAACTACATTTTTACCCCTCAATTCATAAATGCTTTGTAAAGTTACAGCAGGTTTACAAAACGTCATTTTCATACAAAATTTGTTCAATAAACCTCCTATAATTTTACAAAGCGTTTATGAATTTAGGGGTTAGTTTTGAACACCACTGCAATAGGCTTAATATTGTACATACACACAAACACTTATAATTAACCAACTATACAATATAACTCTACATTAGGCTTGACATTATACATACACACAAACACTTATTATTAACCAACTATACAATTCTAATGCGTAATTAACCATAGCATATTCTTAGGTGTATAATTAAATGTAGTACTATGTGGCCAGATTGATGTATTTTGTCCATCCCGTCTCTTGGGCTATTTTCTTCTAGAAAAGTCCAGAGTTTTCTATACTAGGCCAAGCCATTTTCGTAACAATATAATAAACAATTTTGCATTGTAAAGTTTAATATTTTTGTAAGTAACGTTCATTAAACGATTGCTTATTTAACTTCGACAAGTGGATGGCAGTCGTCTATAACGGTTGATCGAAATGAATTAACTCTTAAAAAAATCTAACGGTATCAAATGCCGATTAAATCAACTCAATGATTAATCATTTTAATTTAAGTTGTTAAATTTAAATTCCGAATTAAAAAATTTAATTAAATCTTCGAAGCTCTGACAGTGTTGTATCTGATTAATATATTCTATATATTTTTAGGTAACGGAAACTATAAAAAAGGAACTATTCATAACAACAGTATGCAAAACACATATCTACGATCAGTGATGATGTCCGACATGGGTGGTAGTTCTGATGGTGGAGGTCCATGTGATGCCGGTAATAATTTCTCCAGTTTCAACAGCGATTACGACGAGCGTAATCAAACCGACGCAGATAATGTAGCAATTTTAGGAGGCAGTGAATCTTCAAAAGATATTAGTAGGGAACCAATGTCGCCAGTTCGACGTTGCTGTTTTATTGCATCGCTATTGCTGTGTATTTTTACGGTAATCATATTTGTTTGGCTGATACCATGCAGTGAAGATGGCACCTGTCCGGCACCAGTTGATCGTGTAAAGACTCATAATTGGCTAAACAATTATACAAAAATCGAACTAAAGGGAGGCGTGAACATTGTGGGTGGTCTACGAAGTTGGGAGAATAATTTGATATTTTTGTATCGTGGTGATGCTTTCTTTCCCGAATTCCGACCGGATAATTCGAAAAGAAACGGTATAATATCGCTGATTGGTAGTTCGGGAGCAGTAGCTTGGTTTGATGAGATGGCAGATGAGCCGGTAGCCATAGATTGTACACTACTCGATGTTGATCGTAACGGTAGACCAGACTGCTTAGTAATAGATGAATATGGTGAGTTGGGAGCTTTAAATCCGGTGTCTGGTCAGTGGCATTGGCGCTTTCGAGAAAGGTCAGCCCATAAAGTTGATGCTCTTGATTTCCCTGTTATTCTACCGGACTTGGATAATGACGGCGTTATGGATATTCTGTTAGTGACAAGTGTGGGACTGGAACAAAGGACTAAACATTATATGCGCAAAGGGGATGTAGGAAGTAAGACTGCTCACAACCTTGAGCAACGAAACTCTCTGCGAATATTATCCGGCCATAGTGGTCAACCGATTGGTGATGGATTTAAGGTTATTGAATGTGATACATTGCGAAAACTACAATTGGAAAATGCTCAAACAGTTTCATTCAATTGCATACACAATAATACCGAGGCTCAAAGATCTAAGACGTTAGCTGAACTCTTTTCTCTCATCACAAACAAGTCCCTAATGGGTCAAAAGCTGGTACCAGCTTCAAAAATATCCCAACATCGCCACTACGGACAACGCAAAGATATCGATTCTCAACGTAATATTTATTCGCTTAGTGGCCGAGAACTCGTGGTCGAAAATCGTGGTAAATGCCCGGAAGATTGTAACGTAACTCTTATATTAAGTGAGAATCGTAATGGGAAAGTCTTCACTCTGCGAAATTTCACCAGCAGCGGGATGTATGGCATGGTCCCCGCACAGTGGCACTTCAAAAATATCAAGCCCAATATGTCAGGTTTCGTTATGAAATTTTGGAAATGGAGTACTAATGTAGAATCGAACGCTCAAGCTGTATCGGCCGGTAATAGCAATCCTCGCGGTAATGAAACATTCCAAAAGACTCAAACGGCCAAGTCGAAATCAAAAGCAGCCAAGACATCAAAAGACAATGTAGCAAAATCCTATAAACAAAATCATGTGCAGCAAAGTAGTTCTAGTCATAAAAATGATCGAAAACGGCGAGATTTGCATGACTGTTTAATGCCACGTGATGTTGAATTTGACGAGTTTGATCATGTTGTAAACAAAAGAGATTCTTACGATATCAAGTTAAAATCGGTGCGTTTTAAACGTAGTACATCACCATCTACAAATGCCACAAAACAAAAATCTTCTGGCAGTGGAGGCATGTTAATGGATAATTATAATATACAAAGAATTACGGAATCCGTTATATTGGTGTTATTTATTGGGGCTGATACCCGAATTGAGAATACCTCGCAAAGTAATATTGTACAATTTTGTCGTAACGACCGCAAAGAAGTTGTCTGTCAACCCGATCTTAACAATCAAGAAAATTCTATGCTTATCGCTGATCTAGATCAGGATGGTTCACAAGAACTTGTCTCGTATATGTCGACATTTGTCCAGGCAAATGACGATCCGCAAGATTGGCGTCTAGTAACATATGTGCGTTTATTGCGTTTACAATCGGAGTTACCAGCATTTTATGAGGATGTTAAACATAATTAGGATAAATATTTAATTTACATTAGTACTCAATCACTCTTACATATATTAATGAACCAATTATATTTATCAATTTATTAAGAGAATACAGACAACATACATAATTACAAGTTTAATATAAATTTTAATTAGGGTAGAGGGGGATCCTTCGCCAGTGGGGCACATACACTAATCCCATTTTTCTGCGATGTTAAGGGAGATAAAAAATTGTAAAAAATATATTTTGTGCATTTTTCAATTGCCTTTCCTTGACATCCACTTTGACGAAGTTATATCACATGTGGTCGCAGACAGACGTGTTTTTGTGTTTTTTGGGGTGCCAAAAAAATAATTGAAAGCAACTACATTTTGCAATAACTTCCTCAAATCCTGTGAGAAAAAAACAATTTTTCACTATGTTAGACCTATGATCCTAAGCTTTCAGAAAATAATAACTTGATTTTAATAAATGCTTAAAAAGTGTGAAAAATATTAATTTTATGTTAGTGGCTGCCTCTGGGGCACAATCACCAGATGAACCCTGGAGCTACGAACAGTTGGTGCTTCCCTGCCTAAAATGCTCTATAAGGCTTTTCTATATGTTTAAAATATGTTCAATAGTAAATTAGTACAATCGTGTTCATTATTAAATTTATATTAATTATTCAGATTTTTGTAATTTAGAAGAATCATTATATTATAGTCAAGGACCGGAAACTTTTTATTTTTTGGTTTTTATCAAATATAAATATCGTAAAAGTATTAAAATAAAAATTCAAACGTACAAAAAAATAAAAAGAAAAAAATATTTATTTAAAATACCCCTCATGATGAAAATAAAAAACTTTTTCTGTTTTAATTTTCTTTCAAAAAAAAAAAAAAAATAAATAGATGGAAAAAAAGAAACTTTTTTTGTGTTGTTATAAATAAAAAAAGAAAAATATATATAAATATATTTTTTTTTAATTTTCTTTTGCTGTAAATATCTGGCCTAAAATGTGTTCTTTTTTCCGCGACTTTTTTTCGCTGTTTGTTTTTTGCAACTAGCCACAGAACGTTGTTCTATGAATTGGGTATTATAGTCTCTTGAATGCATATTTAACAAAACCGCACCTAAAAAATTGTAAAATATTGGCGGAACGCAAAAAATACTTTATGGTACAAAAATTGTATTAAAACACCTTATCAGCGATTTTCATTCTGCAAACAAATATACTGATCTAAGAATTTTCCTTTTTGCAAATTTCTTTCCCGCGACTTTTTTTTCGCGATTTTTTTTCAATTATCCACCAAACTTTGTTGGTTGAAATGGGTATTATAGTCTCTAGATTTCATATTTAGTATAATCGCATCTAAAAAAACGAGAAATTTTGGCGGAACACGAAAAAACACTTTATGGTAAAAAAATTTTATTAAAAACCCTTATCAGCGATTTTCATTTTGCAAAGAAATATACTGATGTAAGAATTTTCCTTTTTGCAAATTTTTTTCCCGCGACTTTTTTTTCGCGATTTTTTTCAATTATCCACCAAACTTTGTTGTATGAAATGGGTATTATAGTCTCTAGATTTCATATTTAGCATAATCGCATCTAAAAAAACTCGAAATTTTGGCGGAACGCGAAAAAACACTTTATGGTTAAAAGATTGTATTAAAAACCCTTATCAGCGATTTTCATTTTGCATAAAAATATACTGATGTAAGAATTTTCCTTTTTGCAAATATTTTTCCAGCGACTTTTTTCGCGATTTTTTTTATTTATCCACCAAAATTTGTTGTATTAAATGGGTATTATAGTCCCTATGAAATAAATATGAAATCTAGAGACTATAATACCCATTTCATACAACAAAGTTTGGTGGATAATTGAAAAAAAATCGCGAAAAAAAAGTCGCGGGAAAAAAATTTGCAAAAAGGAAAATTCTTACATCAGTATATTTCTTTGCAAAATGAAAATCGCTGATAAGGGTTTTTAATACAATTTTTTTACCATAAAGTGTTTTTTCGCGTTCCGCCAAAATTTCACGTTCCGCCAAAGTTTCGCGTTTTTTTAGATGAAATTTTAGAAATTTCACTCGAACTTTAAATGCCTCAAATTGCAATTTAATTTAAACAAATGAACAATTTTTTAATTTTATAACAAAGACATAATCAAAATAAACTCAAAATATAATTTTTTCCCAAGAAAAATAATAGTCTTGTACATTAAATTTGCGTGAAAACAAACTACACAATTTTCACGTGAAACTGATTGTCGTGAAAAATCATTTTTTTTAATATGGAGTATAACAGTTATTTCACGTGGAACTCAAAAAACTTGCGGTGCTTTATCATAAAAACATGTTTGAAATTTTGTTGTGTTATTGCCATGACCTTACTTAATTTCAGAATGAAAACTTTTTTCAGTTATTTCAAGCCGTTTAACAGAGATAGATTTTTATATCAAAACTTTTAAGTGTGTCCTGAAAATGGCATTTTCTTGGAAAAAGGGGGTTAATAGTTTTAAAAAGGTGTTTCAATATTTTTGAACATATTTAAAAAGAATAAGCTAGAGAAATGCTTAACAGTGCAATTTAGAACATTTTTGAACATGCACCCTACGCCCAGCATTGGTCGAAAATTATGAATTTTTGAACAAAATTTAATGTGTTTGAATGTGGCAAGAAAGTCACACCCCTTCGATAAATTTTTTGAATTGTAAACCATAAGCAAACATGCTCCAAAGGAGTTGGCTCTAAATTTGTAAAAAAAATATATTAAAATTATTTATTTTTGTAAAATTTGATTTCTTTTTAGTTAAAAAGTAAGCAATTGGCTTACGGTACAAACTTCGTTTCGTTACTGTTAACAGTTATTTTTACATAAAAAGACAAAGTTCTTTCTATGTAACATTTTGAAATAAAATGGATTAAAACGATTTACAATACATATAAAATGGTTATATAATGCATTCCATCAAGTCAATATAATGCAATCAAAACAGACATCTCAGATCAAAATTTTAAGATTCGACAATTTTTTTTTCATGTTTAGGTATACCGTACGTATACTTTATTCCAATGCATTTCTGTAAGAGTTGCGATATTTCTTAAATTTATGTTTTTTTACAATTTTGTAAAAAAAACATAAAAAGGTAAAAATTTATGTAAATAGAAATTTCGTTATATCCCAGCAAAAATAGACATTACCGAGTAATTAAGCGAGTAAGTAGCACACAAAGGGTTGCACTACTTACCAGGCTATTTACTCGCAACATTACTTTTGTTCGCGATGTCCAAAAATTCATGGGTGGTCATTACCCTCTCGCTTACAAAAAAAGTGCGAATAACGAGTCACCTATAGTGAAAGAATAAGTAGTTACTCACAAAGATAGAATAAGTGGTCACTCAGAATTTGGGAAATAAGTGGTTAACCTATATTGTGAATTAGTTATAGTTTTTACCTCTAAAAATTTTGTATTCATGTTGGAAACAATTTAATAAATAAAATATTACTGCCTGTTTTTATAAAAAGAATCAGACTAATTCGTTAAAACATTTACAGCAGTGGTTGGCACCCATAGCCACCAGTGGCCGATCATAACCGGCTTTTCACACGTACACAACACGAATGGCAACAAAACTCTCAACTAAGAGCGTAAAATTTATTCAGTAGCATGGTAGCTTTCAACAAAGCAGGTTGACGTCGCTTTGTTTAAGAAATTTTAGAAAAATATTACACTCTTAAAATTTTACAAGAACAGGAAATTTATTATGAATTATTTTTATTTCTTTAGTTCATTAAAATTTACTAACTAATGGAATACTTTTTTAAGAATAAATAATTTATATACAAAAAAAATAATTATTTTTTAAATAATGTGTATAATAAAATTTATTATGAATTATTTTAAAAAATCAAATTACTATAAATTATTTTTTTTATTTCTTTAATTCATGGATTCATTCATTATTACATTTCTTCATTAATTCATGTTCTTAATATACACATATAAATTTAACGAGTAAAAAGGTTAAAGTTGGGCATGCCGACTATACAATACCCTACACCAGTCTGGGTAAAAGCTAACTAATGTTTAATGGCTTGTGTCAAAATTTTCTATAATGTGAGTCAGTGCACCAAATTTCATTAAAATATCTTAATATTTGCGATCTGCAGTTTTTAACCAAGCCAATTTTGGGAAGACCCTTATATGGGCACTAGGTCTAAACATGGACCGATGTTTACCAAAATAAATAGGCTTCGTCCTTGGGCCAACATATGTCTGTGTACCAAATTTCATTAAAATATCTTAATATTTGCGATCTGCAGTTTTTAACCAAGCCAATTTTGGGGGGACCCTTATATGGGCACTAGGTCTAAACATGGACCGATGTTTACCAAAATAAATAGGCTTCGTCCTTGGGCCAACATAGGTCTGTGTACCAAATTTCATCAAAATATCTTAATATTTGCGACCTGCAGCGTATAAACAATATAATTTTGTTAGGACCCTTATATGGGCACTAGGTCTAAACATGGACCGATGTTCAACAAAATCAACAGGCTTCGTCCTTGGGCCAACTTAGCTCTGTGTACCAAATTTCATCGAAATATCTTAATATTTGCGACCTGTAGAGTGCGCACAAGAATGCATGGACAGACAGACAGACGGACGGACAGACAGACGGACATCGTTAAATCGAAATAAAAAAAATTCTGAGCCGATCGGTATACTATAAGGTGGGTCTAGGACCAATATTTTTTGGTGTTACAAACATTAGCACAAACTTATAATACCTTGACCACATAGTGGTGTAGGGTATAAAAATGATAAACTAATTTCTCACAATACACAATACATTCACATTCTCTCGTTGTGCCGACCACTGATTTATGTATGTGAAAAACACATACATATTTAAAAACACTTTTGTTGAACATTTTTAGCCGCATCTGTCGCACATAGATGTTCTAACAAGTTTGTGCAAAAATTTTGAAACAAAAACGTTTGCAAATTTGTGATTTCCATACAATTTTTTTAACGAATTCTTCTGATTCTTTAAAAAAAAACACCCGGTTAATATAAAAAAAGACTAACTGAGTGTTTTTGTAAAAAGAATCAGACGAATTCGTTTAAAAATTTGTGTGAAAAACACTAATTTCAAAACGATATTGTTTCAAAATTTTTGCACAAATTTGTTAAGATTTCTATTTAGATCAAATGCGGCTAAAAAACTTTAAAGATAAATGTTTTTAAGTTTGTGTTTTTCACAAAAAATATTTTAACGAATTCGTCTGATTTTTTTATAAAAACAGGCAGTAAATCATAAATCATTATACCAGTAAGTAATTACTTTGCAGGAATATATAAGTACTTCTATAAATTATTATCAATAAGTAATTATTTTGCATTTTAAAGTAATGCAAATAGTAATGAACTATCATTACTTGGTAATCCGTATGGTAACGACCTCTCATTACCATGTTTTTGCTGGGAAAAAACTGGTAAATAATTATATTCATTTATTTAAAGTTTTATGGTTGAATATTTTAAACATGTGGTTTTACTAAATTTTACAAGGACAATAATTGGTTTAAAAAATATACACAAATTGGCTATAGACTTACGCCCCAATTCATAAATGCTTTGTAAAATTATAGCAGGTTTACAAAACGTCATTTTCATGCAAAATTTGTTCAATAAACCTTCTATAATTTTACAAAGCGTTTATGAATTTAGGGGTTAATATTTATTTTGTACTAAGGACTAATTGTTTTTTACAAAATAATCCGAAATATCAAATGTTAGAAGATCTTTTATTTCCATAGCTTCGGAATCTGCCTTTTCTATGTCAAAGCTTATTTTTGGTAACCATCTTGTTCTTGTACTGGATCCGATTATATTAATACTAGCGGGCGAAGCCCGCTACGTTGTTAGCGTGCCTTAAAGTTTAGAATTACATTTCTTTTAGATAAAATAAAACACAATATTTGTTGATAAGGTAAAATAATTGTTAAGGTAAATTTATTGTAATGTTTAAGTACAAACACTATTTTTTGCCACTTCATTTTTATATAAATAAATCATTTAGTATACCAACACGTGAGCATGTAACAACTAAATGTCTGTTGTTCAAGCCATCGGCGTAGATAGGTCGTATTCGTGGTTGGGTTGGGTTTTTTTTAAATTCGCTTTTTTATTTAAAGTACAGTTTTTATAATAAAAGCCTTCACCCAGCCACCAAAATAAATAAATATTTTATCACTTTTTCTCATGAAAGTGGATTGTTAGTAATGAATCCATTATAAATTGCAATATACGTGTGTATGTCAAGATAATTTGGTAAAGTGCGAACTTTGGTAGATAGACCCGTAAGTAGTTTTGTTCATTTGTGTTTTGAATGAAAATAAATAACGTAAAGCAGGGTTGGAAAGCATTTTATATCATTAAAGATAGCGGGCAAAGCCCGCTACGTTGTTAGCGTGCCTTAAAGTTTTTTTTAATTCCAGTTTATGTAAAGGTAGACCTGGCAATTCAAGTAAATTCACAAATTCAGTTGGAAAATTTACTGCGTCGGTTTCTTCCACCGGTGCTTCGTTACCTGCAGTTTAAATATCAGAATATATAAGTTCCATTCCTTTTCTAAGGTTTTTCTCTATTAGAAAATTTGTTTAACTTTTTGGAGAGTATGTTTCAATGCTACATAAGTTTCATATTCCGTGGATAGTGTTTGAACAGGTAATTAAAGGGGGTTTTTAACCTCTTTTGGTTCCTCCCAGTAAAATCCAAAATATATATAATCTTGCCTCAATCGCATGCGAAATTTCAAGTACCAAACTCCGGCAGTTTGAGTAATTCAAATTCCATTCCATTTTGTTTAACAATTTTAGTGTTCCAATGCAACTCCTTCCAAGATTCCATTTCGTTCACCATTCCATTGCATTTCGTTCCCATTATCTGTTATTCCAATTCCACTCGTTCCCCGTTTCATTCCATTTCGTTCCTACTTGTATATCGATACTGATATCAGTCGCTTCTATTTCCATTTCTTTGCACTTGCTCCGTTCCATTCCTCTTTTAACTGCAGTGTTTCAATTCCACTCGTTGCCCATTCTATGCCATTTCGCTCCTCATTCCATTTCGTTCTATTGTCCATTCCATTTCTTTCCCTCTTCCAATCCATTTCCATTGTCTACAATTTCAATTCCACTCGTTCAACGTTTATATCGATTTCGTTCCACTTGTGTAGTGTTTCAATTCCACTCGTTTCCTATTTAGTTTCTTAATTTTAGTGTTCCATATACACTCGTTCTTTAAATTTTAGGTTTCTAGCTAAAGACGCAGACGTTAAAGGAAGGGGGTGCAATTTTCCCCTTTTGAACGACCATTTTTACCACGTTCCTGTCCAAAGTCCTAAAAATGCCTTGTCGATAAGTTAGCCCATTCTCCACGGAAAACATATTATAGATTAAAGGTTTCTAGCCGAAGGGTTCGGTTAGGCCATCAAGGGGAAGAATTATTCCGATTTTACCCCTCCCGGTAGGAATTTCCAAAAATTCCGTCTTAGAGGACGTCTGCATTGGAGGAGGAACCTACTACATTCATAATTTTAAATCTCTATATCCAACAGTTTGGCCAGGCCGTCATGGGGGAAGTTTTTTCCCTTTTTACCCTTCCCGGTATGAATTTCCAAAAATACCGTCTTAGGGGACTTCTACGTTGGAGAAGGAACCCAAATACCGAATTTAAGCTCCCTAGTTCCAGCAGTTTGGCCAGGCCGTTAAGGGGGAGACTTTTCCTGTTTTTGACCCTAGCTGTGGAAATTTCCAAAAATCTCATCTTAGCGGATGTCTACAATAGAGGAGGAACTTTAATACCAAATTTCAACTTCCTACCTCCAGCGGTTTGGGCAGGCCTTTAAGGGGCACTTTTCTATTCATTAATCACCATTTTTGTAATGTCCCTGTCAAAAATTCCAAAAAGCACCTTCCCAATAAGTGAGCCCATACTCCAAGGAACATATGTTTTACATTTCATGTTTCTAGCCAACTTTTACTATTTGTGCCCCTCTCTATAAGAATTTCCGAAAATCCATCTACAGGGAATTTCAGCTTCCTAGTTCCAGCAGTTTGAGCAGGCTGTCAAGGGGGACACTTTTTCTTTATTTGTCCCTCCCGGTTGGAATTAGGCTGGAAGAGGAACCTAAGTATCGAATTTCAGCTTCCTAGTTCCAGCAGTTTCAACAGGTCGTTAAGGGGCCACTTTCCCTTTTTGAGCCCCCATTTTACAACGACCCTGTCCAAAATTCAAAAAAGTATCTTTCTAATAAGTTAGCCCTTACTCCAGGGACCCACATTTTAAATTTCAGCTTTCTAGCCGAGGGGTTTTTACAGGCCACCAAGGGGATGCTTTTCTTCTTTTTGCCCCTCCCTTTAGGAATTTACATTTCCATCTTCGCGGCTATCTGCGATGGATGAGGAACATTCATACCAAATTTCAACTTAATTGCCTCAGCGGTTTGGGCAGGCCATTATTGGGGACATTTTTGCCTTTCAACCACCATTTTTACTATGTTCCTGTTCCAAAATAGAAAAATTACGTTTCCGGTGAGTCTGGAGTAGGACTCATACATATTTAAAATTTTAGGGATTGGGCAGGCCGTCAAGACTTTTCCCCTTATTTCCCCTCCCGATAGGAATTTCAAAAATTCCGTCTAAGCGGAAGGTGGAACTCACATACCGATTTTCCTTTTTGGATATCCTGTAAGGAATTCCAAAAATACAAACTTAGTCGATGTCTACTACAGCGGAGGAACCTTTATACCAAATTTCAACTTCTTACCTCCAGTGGTTTGGGCAGGCACTTTTCCAATTTGTGAGACTGTTTATGGGGAGACTTTTCCCCTTTTTGCCCGTTGCGGTAGGAATTTCCAAAAATCCCGTCTTAGCGCACGTCTATGCCGAATATCAAGAAACCTTGTTTTAGTGGAGATATCCGTGGGGGAGGAAAAAAGGACTTTTTGAAATTATATGTATTTAAATGGTATTTTATCAAAAGGTACACACATAATAATCCATGCATAAAAATACGAAAAAAATGTCAAAACAACAAAAAATTTCGTAAAATAAACCATTTTTCGTATATTTTACAAATTTTTTTATTATTTTGACATTTTTTCGTATTTTTATGCATGGATTATTATGTGTGTACTTTTTGGAAAAAGCGAAATTTTTTGGAAAAAGATACTTTGTTTTTACAAAGTACTTTATTTTTACTTTTTTTGAAAAAGGTATTTTTTGGAAAAATGTATGTTTTTTGCAAAAAGGTACTTTTTTTGGAAAAGGTAAGTTTTTTTATAAAAAGGTACTTTTTTGGAACAAGGTACTTTTTTTGAAAAAAGGTACTTTTTTGAAAAAAGGTACTTTTTTTGGAAAAAGGTACTTTTTTTTGGAAAAATGTACTTTTTTGGAAAAAGGCACTTTTTTTGGAAAAAGGTACTTTTTTGGAAAAAGGTACTTTTTTTGGAAAAAGGTACTTTTTTTTTGGAAAAAAGTACTGTTTTGAAAAAGGTACTTTTTTCTGAAAAAGTTAGTTTTTTTTGGAAAACGGTACCTTTTTTGGAAAACGGTACTTTTTTGGAAAAAGGTACTTTTTTTGGAAAAAAGTACTTTTTTGGAAAAAGGTACTTTTTTGTCCCCTTTTTGCCGTCTCAACGGACGTCTACACCGGTCGAGGAACCTACATACCAAATTTTAACTTCATAGCTCCAGCAGTTTGAGCAGGCCGTCAAGGGGGAGACTTTCGTCCCTCCCTGTAAAAATTTCCAAAAATCCCGTCTTGGTGGATGTCTACGATAGTGGTGGAACCTTTATACCAAATTTCAACTTCCTACCCCCAGCGGTTTGGGCAGGCCGTCAAGGGGGCCCTTTTCCCCTTTTAACCCCCATTTTTACAACGTCCCTGTCGAAAATTCTAGAAAGTACTTTCCAGAAAAGTTAGTCCCTACCCCAAGGAACCCATATCTTAAATTTCAGCTTTCTAGCCAAAGGGGTTTTGGCAGGCCGTCAAGGGGGAGACTTTCCCCCCTTTTTGCCCGTTCCGGTAGGAATTTCCAAAAATCCCGTCTTAGCGGACGTCTACGCCGAAAGAGGAACCTACATATCAAATTTCAACTTCGTAGCTTCAGCGGTTTGGGCTGGGCGATGTTGAGTCAGTCAGTGAGTCAAGTCTATATGACACTTGCTAGTTTCAGTATTAATAATCCAAAATAGAAGAGAGCACGAATTTCCTTATGTGAGAAATATTGTGTGTGAAGAGAACAACTATATCGAAAAACTATCAAACTGTCAAATTGATGTTGGTAATGCAGTACCCTTCATTGATTCTTTTATAAAGTGTTTTTCAATAAGAGCGCTACAAAAGTTTTTTTAAATTAAACAAAAACGGTTTTGGATATCAATTAAATTCTTTATTCCTGTGAAAGTACGTTCGATGCCATTATGTATGGAAATCGATCTCTTTTGCATGGTCACCACGGCCACGCTTGCAGAAGTCTAGACGCTGAACCCAATTCTCGACGGTTTTCAAGCATAAATCGGCCGATACTGCTGCAATTTCACGTTCGATATTCGTACGAAGTACATCAATCGTCGCTGGCTTGTTGGCATAGACCATAGATTTGACGTAACCCCACGCTCAATTGTTGATCTGCTAGGACGATTATGACGACCATAAATTGGACGTAGCGCTCTTAACGTTGAGGCCACTGACTCCGAATTTCGGTAGTAAATTTCGTATATCTTTCCATCATGAAATGGCAAACCTTACTGAAGAAAAATGTCAAAAGAGCGGCAAGAAATATGGCGTCGTTTGCTGTCCCTGTCTTTCTACTTTTGTAGCGTCCCTGTTGAACAACCCTTTATATAGAGATTCCACTAAATCTGTGTTTTGGGCAAATTTTGGAGCACTTTCGTGTGTTGAGAAGCTTAAAGTATTTGGCATCTCTTTTTCTGGCTTCCTGAGCTTATTCTATCATTTCTTTAGCACAAGCTAATACTTTATGTACTATTGGTGTCACGGGCCTCCAGGAGTACATGATGAATATAATATCTTCTGTTTCATCGGCAAAGATTTTAAGTTTAGCCACGTTAATAGATTTTTCACAATTAATGACAGCTAATATAATTTTAAAACTTTTTAGTAGGTTTTTGACTCCAAAAAAATACCTTGCTCAATTCCATCATTGGAACTTTCACAACCCTGTAAGGGCCTATCAATATTAATCCAAGTTGCATTTTAAATTTATCTTGAATTCTTTTCTTCTCTTCTTTTCTCATGTTGGATAGATCAGCATTGTTTTTTACCGGAAAGTTATATTGTCCAGGAATAAAGCGGTATTTGAGATAGTATGCGAGGTGTAAACTAAAGACTAAAGTGCCTATGCATAATAATTTGAAAACCTTATAACACATTTATAAGGTTTTCAAATTATTATGCTCCTTATAGGAACGATGGGAATATATATATATTAGGCCGGGTCGATTTGTGGGGAGGCAAAAAATCATGGCTCAGGGAAAATCGTATTCTAGGGATCAAAATAAGAAACTTTGCCGAAGGAACCATACCCCCCAACTGTTGACTTTTGTCCCGTAGGGTCAAGTTTTGAAAAATCACACTTTGACCCATTTAGAGTGCCCCAATCGAGTCCAAATGTATGACCGACCCCCACTAACTTTGGAGGGCCGATCCACCCATGCCAGTGGCACACCCCCTGGAACTCCCCTGGGGGGTACCCCATACAAACATTTTAAAAAATCACCATTTTTGGCACTTTATTTTATTATTTTTTATTTATTTTATTTATTTTTATTATTTTATTTATTTTTTCTCTTTAGAAATTTATTTAGTCAGAACATATGTAAATGAAAAAATTAATTTAACTTAGTAATAGAAAAGAAAATAAAAAAAATTACTGTTTGAAGTCTTTTTTGCTTTCAAGTCTGGGCAATTTCGCACGGCCCTCTAATGTCGTCACCATAACAGCCTCTACATTTTCCGGTATAACTCGTTTGGAAACGCTAGCTAGCAATTGAACGTGTCGTTCTGTTTCTTGTATGTGTGATGGAATTTTTGGATCATTAAACGGTGGATCATCTTGATTTAAATATTCTTTCAAAGTATCGTATGGAATGCTTCGCGTGAATGGTGGTTCAAATACGTCATTTATGTCATTCATATTGATCATTTCCGTGTAACTTGTGCAATAAAAGTTTATATCTGGTTTTTTATAAGCTCTAAGTCCCGTTGGGTCGTCAACATCGGTTCGATAGCGTAGAATTATCTTGATAGCACAGTCGCGCTTTTCTTTGCTATCATCAAACAACATTGATAACAAGATATTTTCCGAATGCGCATAATATGAATTATTTGTAATTACTTTATTGACAATTTTGCGTAAACGAGGTTCTAGAAATCTTGACCAACTAATGAATGTGAAAAATAATCTACTACCGTACACGACAGAGCTGTAATACTTGATATTGAAGTACATTGGCACATAACATGTAATTATAAATTCAACCAGTATTCTTAAATTTGCATCTGGATTTTCCGTTGTCACATATAATCGTAATAGTCTAGCGGCTTTGGTGAGCCACCGAGAATGTACAATATTCCCTGGTTTGATGTTTGCCAGATCCACTGAAACCACGCCGCTAGAAATTGCATGGGCCATGTCGTATAAGTACTTGGAATCGGTGGAAAATTCAATTTTTTCTGGAGCAGGGGGCATATTTTTCAACTCAATTTTCTGAAAGCCATCCACCACCTGAAAATATATAAAAATAAAACAATTAAAAACGGTTGACAATTATAATAAATGAGTAATAGCAATAACTTACCGGAAGAGTTTCACAAGTTTCGATTTGACGGCTCAATTTTCCGGTTGCCGATCTTGGTCCAGTGCTGGTTGATTTATCCAAAGCTTCAAACAAATGCCGAAACGGAAGTTCGTTGAAGTGTAGAAGGCAAACGAACCAATGCAATGGTCTTTTTAACAGCAATTCGAATCGTCGTATAATTCCACCGTTTGGGCCAGTGTTTGTTGGCTCACCGTCAGTGCATATGCCAATTAATGCATCCAGTGATATATTTTTATCGTTGAAAAAATCATTTAATTTGGTTGTTTTGTATTCAGCGGTTTCATGTTCCAGTCTTACGTTACCAATCAATTCAGAATTCGGTTCTCTCAAAATAACAAGATGAGGTTCTTTTACCATTCTAGTATGATACTTCTCATCAATTGTATCTCTCGTTAAAGTATCATCTTTTCTGCCATCGAATGAAAATGCTAACAAATTGGTATCATCTAACGGTTTGCGAAGCACTTCTTGTCTGCATTTCTCTTTTTCTCGGCGAACTTTCGATTTATCCATGATGAGAGGTTTGCCATGGATATCTTTCATTTTAAAATCTTGGAAAAGAGCTGTTCCCATTGCTGATGCTACTCTATCAGGCACGCCAAATCTGTCACATACCAAGGCAAAGTTAAAACAATCGTATCTCTGTGTGTATTGTGAACTTGTGCTTATATCCAAATCTTCTTGAACCGGTGGCGGTGCGTATGTTGAATCATCGGGATCTTGGTATGTTGGCATTGATGACATAGACGTTGCTCCTTGCTCTTCAATTTCCATCGCAAATCCATCCATTGTTAGACTTCTCTGATTATGTTGATCGTGCATAAACTCTTTGAGGCGTTCGGGAACCAAACCGCATGCACATGGAGCTGCCTTCAAATCGCATTTACATGTTCCAATGAAAAAAATTGTTTCCAGAGATTTTACATATTCTGTAAATTGTTGGGGTTTGTTTCTTCTCTTGATTTGCTCTTGATATTTGTCAAGCAATCTATTCAATTTATTACATACACTTTTTTTCAGCATTATTTCCATACCAAGTTTTTCCCAAATTCCAATCAACTTATCTTGTACTTGAATAGTGAATGCTTTATAGGACAACTTTTTTTGTTCGCTCAAGTAAAAATAAAATCTCAAGATATCCAGATGGGTTGGTAAATTAAGATCAGTCAAATCAGTAGACACACCAAAAACAGTAACATCATGCCTGGGTATATGACTCATTGGGTTTTCGATAGTTGTTGATGTTGTTATTGCTTCATCTTGCGGTGTAGAGGATGGTGGATTCATTGTAAACTTCTTGATTTGGAATGATTTTTTTTTAAATATTTTTTTATCTCAAATTAGCACTTCACACTTCGAGTTCTTCACAACGACTTAATGCATTCACAAAAACTGTTGCGTTATATATGGTCTAGGAGACGAGGTAATAAGAATGAAATGGTAATTTCAATTCTACCTGTAACCGATTTTGTTGTCAAAACTGCCCATAAAGTACTTACATGTAAATTAAACGTTAATCTGACTACAAATTCTGTTAAGCAAGTGCGCCTTTTATTACTTCTGGAAAATCCTTTATGATAATTTTATGCTCAATTCTACCTGTAACCGATTTTGTTGTCAAAACTGCCCATAAAGTACTTACATGTAAATTAAACGTTAATCTGACCACAAATTCTGTTAAGCAAGTGCGCCTTTTATTACTTCTGGAAAATCCTTTATGATAATTTTATGTTCAATTCTACCTGTAACCGATTTAGCTTAAGTAAGTTTACGACATGCAGCTGTGTCTTGTGGTGGCTTAAAAAACCCACACAACCTATTTTACGACCTGAAACAGAACGACACGTTCAATTGCTAGCTAGCGTTTCCAAACGAGTTATACCGGAAAATGTAGAGGCTGTTATGGTGACGACATTAGAGAGCCGTGCGAAATTGCCCAGACTTGAAAGCAAAAAAGACTTCAAACAGTAATTTTTTTTATTTTCTTTTCTATTACTAAGTTAAATTAATTTTTTCATTTACATATGTTCTGACTAAATAAATTTCTAAAGAGAAAAAATAAATAAAATAATAAAAATAAATAAAATAAATAAAAAATAATAAAATAAAGTGCCAAAAATGGTGATTTTTTAAAATGTTTGTATGGGGAACCCCCCAGGGGAGTTCCAGGGGGTGTGCCACTGGTATGGGTGGATCGGCCCTCCAAAGTTAGTGGGGGTCGGTCATACATTTGGACTCGATTGGGGCACTCTAAATGGGTCAAAGTGGGATTTTTCAAAACTTGACCCTACGGGACAAAAGTCAACAGTTGGGGTAGTAGAATTCGTTTTAGAGGTATGGTTCCTTCGGCAAAGTTTCTTATTTTGATCCCTAGAATACGATTTTCACTGAGCCATGGGCGATTATTAAATCGACCCGCCCTAATATATATATATATAAAACACATTTATAAAATGAATTTTGTATGAAAAATATGTTTTATAAGTCACTTATAAATTTTAAAAGTGATTATGCATATCACCCTAAATCTGTACTTATTTACTCAATTACCAGTAAGAGATTACTTTGCAAGAATATATAAGTACTTTTATAACTTATTATCAGTAATTCATTATTTTGTATTTCAGAGTAATGAAAAAGGTCATTACTGGATAATCCGTACGGTAATCATCAGTCATTACCAAGTTTTTGCCGGGTGTGTAACCATAACTCATTATTTTGCGCGCCATACAAAAGTAATAAGAAACCCATTGTAGAAGATCATTACCAGATATGTGGTTATGTAACTAAATACCTGGTAATGGTACCTAGTTACTTTTCTTATTACCTTTGTATAGCGATGTCGCGAAAAATAATAAGTTATGCTTACACATCAGCATACGAAAAATCTAAAAATATGTCTTACACGCTGAAAAAAACGGCCTGTCCCAAACATATTTTTGCTGGTAATATATTGTTACGAAAATGGCTTGGCCTAGTATAGAAAGTTCGGGACTTTTCTGGAAGAAAATAGCCCAAGAGGCGGAATGGACAAAATACGTCAATCTGGCAACATAGTACTATATTTAATTATACACCTAAGTATATGCTATGATTAATTACGCATAAGAATTGTATAGTTGGTTAATGATAAGTGTTTGTGTGTATGTATAGTCTTTAAGCGTAGCGTAGGTTTATTATAACAGTTTGTGTGTGTGTATAGTCTTTAAGCGTAATGTAGGTTTATTATAAGAGTTTGTGTGTATGTATAATGTTAAGCCTAATGTAGAGTAATATTATATAGTCGGTTAATGATAAGTGTTTGTGTGTATGTATAGTCTTTAAGCGTAATGTAGGTTTATTGTAAGAGTGTGTGTGTATGTATAGTGTTAAGACTAATGTAGAGTAATATTGTATAGATGGTTGTGTGTATAATCTTTAAGCGTATGTAGAGTTAAGTATAGCATGCTAGAATTATCCAGCATGTTGTAGAAGAATGGCTGTTACTATATAAGGCGCGTGTTAACATTAGTGAAGAGGAAGTTGTTTATTAACATTTGTGCTGTTAAGACCGCGGGTTAGTATCGTGTTAAAGTTAGTAGCGCTATAGTAATGGTCATAATAGAGAGAGTTTGTTAATAAGTAATAGTTTGTAAATAAATACGAGTGTCTAAGCTATTTCAAACTTAAGAGTGTTCGTGTTTTGGGTATTATAATTGGCTGCTATTAACGCTGTGGCTGGTTTATCTAAGGGACATAAACGGACGTTTTATTAGGTAAAACGTAACAATTCGTGTCAGCGTTGGGACTGGTCATTTTGATTGCAATAGAAAAGAATCCGGTTTATTTAAGGGAAATAATCCAACGTTTTTAAAAGGTAAAAACATAACAATTGGTGTCAGAAGTGGGATTGCGAAAAATAAGTAACCAGGATATTGCAAAATAAACATAACTAAAAGCAATGAAGTTTGAAGAGCTTAAAGTGGAACAGCTCAAGCAGGAATTGAGTAAGTTGGAGCTGCAGACAACAGGTAATAAGGCAAAACTTCAAAAAAGGCTAATAGATGAATTCATGCGGCTTGGCATTGACATCAATACTTACGTATATGACGGAAAAGAAGAAATGGAGGTATGTACCTGTTCAGCGGTAAGCAGTATGGACATTAATGCAGCGTTCACAGCCATGATGGAGAAAATGGAAGAGAATTCTAGAAAAATGGAAGAAAATTCTAGAAAAATGGAAGAGAATTCTAGAGTGATAGAAGAAAGCTCTAGAAAAATAAAGAGTATTAACAAGAGCGTTCAAGAAATTTCAAGAGCCGCAAATGAGAAGCTTCTAGAGGAAGTTCGGGAAACTTCTAGAACCACGAATGAGAAACTAAATGAAGTCAAAGAATCCATAAAGCAAAGAATAGATCGCGTTGAGGTACAAGTTAGGAAATGTGTCGAGAAGCTGGTCGATTTAGAGAGTAAAATGAATAATCTGGAAATTGATATAGAGGCAAAAATTAACAATATCCAGTGCCAAGTTGGACCGGTTCGAGTTATTCCAGAAAGCTCTAGTCGAATAAAGACGCCATGTTTCGATGGCAGTACACCCCTTAATGTATTCAAGTTCCAGTTTGAAACCGTGGCTAGCAGAAATTTGTGGACAAATGAAGAAAAAGCCATTGACTTGATTTTGGCCTTAAAAGGAACTGCAGCAGAAGTCCTTGAAAGCATACAAATGAGCTGTAGGAATAATTATAACGACATTATGGCTGCACTGCAACCTAAGTATGGTGGCGAGCATAAGAAAGAAATCTACCGGATTGAACTGCGAGGCAGAGTGCAGAAAGCCAACGACACGTTGCAAGACTTCGCGATGGGGATTGAACGATTGGTGCAGATGACATACCCCGGTGAAAACCACCCATTCTTGGATCAGTTTAAAATTGAGGCTTTTGTAAATGGCATTCGTGATCCCGACGTAAAATATGCGATATGCGCTACACAGAAATTAACTTTTGCAGAAACTGTTCATTTGCGCTGGCACAGGAGACGGCTAAAGTAATTTCTAAGCCGCAAACATCCAAGGTGCGAAATTTGTAGGTTATCGCTGAAAAAGAGAGATACATATTTAACGACATAAAAGAGGCAGTTATTCAAGCACTAGAAGAGAAACAAAACAAGCCACAATCTAAATACTACAACTGCGGTAGAGTTGGCCATTTTCAGTGAAAATGTAAGGCACCAAGAAAACGATCTAGATCTTCTTCGCCACCAGGGACAATAAGCGGGCTAATCATCAAGCATCACAAGATTCATCGTTAAACTAAAACGAGCTAGCACAACGGGGCATGAGCTAGCTCCCACAAACGAGGGCCCCACAATTTCCATATCAGCAATCTTACAATTTGTGGGTTCGTCTGCGGCAAAAAGCACATCTTTACGATAGAAACAGGGGCGTCACAGTCAATTATTAGGCCCGATGTAGTGAAAGGGGCAATTGAACCATTAGGCAACGTAAGACTGCGCACAGCTACTGGGGATCCTGCTACTGTCTACGGTAATAAAACTAAATTAACTATAGCCAACATCAACGTAGATCATGTATTTATTGTTGCTGATATTGTGGACGAAGTAATAATCGGTGCAGATTTTATGATTAGTCATAACGTTAAACTGCATATGGGGCAACAAATTATGATTTGGCACAACGTTGAAATACCTCTTGATGTTGGTTATGAATGTAAGGCTCATGTAAGAAAGCTAGCTACTGTTGGACGCCAGAAACTACCACCACAGTCAGAAACCGTGGTGTGGGCACGTTTGGAGGGAAATTGTGTGGACAATCGGTTGTGGGTGGTAGAACCTAAAGAAATAAAGAGTGACCTTATAACAGCAAAAGCGCTCGTAAGAGCGTGTAACGACGGAAGAGTCCCGGTAAGAGTATTAAATCTATCCAGCAGCGAAAAATTAATTAAACAAAACACCGACATAAGTCAATGTGCTCCAGCAGAGGCAATAATAAATTGTGAGAGAAAACCGGAACCTGCTAATATGTCAGCCAAAGAACATGAGTTGCTAACCGAACATGTGGGGAAATGGGTAGAAGGATTAGCGGCGCCTGATAGAAATAAAGCCAAACAGCTGCTTAAGAAATATGCCTCCGTCTTCGCCTTTAAGAGCCAAGGCCATGGGAGAACGGCTATTCTTAAACACGAAATAAATATCGGCGAAGCGAGGCCAATTAAACAAGCGCCTAGAAGTATCCCCTTAGCAAAGCGAGGTGAGGTAAAAGATCTAATCAATGAAATGGAGCAAAATGGGATAATAGAACCATCTTCAAGTCCGTGGAGCTCGCCAGTGGTTTTGGTTAAGAAGAAAGATGGCAGCACCAGATTTTGTGTCGATTATAGAAAGCTTAATGACGTCACCAAGAAGTTATCCGTTACCCAGAATTGACGACACTTTGGACACGCTAGCCGAAACAAAATAGTTCTGCCTGTAGAAATTTCCAAAAATCTCATCTTAGCGGATGTCTACAATAGAGGAGGAACTTTAATACCAAATTTCAACTTCCTACCTCCAGCGGTTTGGGCAGGCCTTTAAGCGGCACT
Source organism: Leucophora obtusa (assembly GCA_949987735.1). Taxonomy (NCBI): domain Eukaryota; kingdom Metazoa; phylum Arthropoda; class Insecta; order Diptera; family Anthomyiidae; genus Leucophora; species Leucophora obtusa. Next base: position 278,050,769 of record OX465295.1, read on the forward strand.
TTTCGCTTCATTAATCCCCATTTCTGCAATGTCCCTGTCCAAAAAGCACCTTCCCGGTAAGTGAGACCATACTCCAAGTAACATATGTTTTACATTTCAGGTTTCTAGCCAACTTTTACTATTTGTGCCCCTCTCGGTAGGAATTTCCAAAAATCCATCGACAGGGAATTCCAGCTTCCTAGTTCCAGCAGTTTGAGCAGGCTGAGAGGAACCTAAGTACCGAATTTCAGCTTCCTAGTTCCAGCAGTTTGGACAGGTCGTTAGGGGCAACTTTCCCTTTTTGAGCCCCCATTTTATAACGAGGAACCACATACCAAATTTCAACTTCATAGCTCCAGCAGTTTGAGCAGGCCGTCAAGGGGGAGACTTTTTCCCCTTTTTGCCCGTCGCTGTAAAAATTTCCAAAACTCCCGTCTTGGTGGATGTCTACGATAGTGGAGGAACCTTTATACCAAATTTCAACTTCCTACCTCCAGCGGTTTGGGCAGGCCGTCAAGGGAGGCCTTTTTCCCCTTTTTAACCCCCATTTTTACAACGTCCCTGTCCAAAATTCTAGTAAGTACTTTCCAGAAAAGTTAGCCCCTACTCCAAGGAACACATATCTTAAATTTCAGCTTTCTAGCTAAAGGGGTTTTGGCAGGCCGTCAAGGGGGACACTTTCCCCCTTTTTGCCCGTTCCGGTAGGAATTTCCAAAAATCCCGTCTTAGCGGACGTCTACCCCGAAAGAGGAACCTACATACCAAATTTCAACTTCCTAGCTTCAGCGGTTTGGGCTGGGCGATGTTGAGTCAGTCATTCAGTCAGTCACGTTATTCTTTTATATATAGAGAATAAGATAAACATAAAATTGGTTTTCCTTAAAAATTCCAGGTTTACTGCTTGCAGGCACAAGCTAATTATGCTAATAATTCGACATTTTACAATTTTTTCCCACCCTATGTTAAGCATTATAATGTTGGATTTTCATAATTTTTTTTTAAATTAAAATCAGGGACGTTACAGTTATAACTTTTATTCAAAAAACTGATTGTTTTACAATTATTCCTTGTTTGAATATTTTTAATTTTCTGTTTATTTGCTCTGTTTGATTTCTATTTTTAATTAAAACGAAAACAATCCAAACACGATTTTTATTTTTTCAAAAATAATAAAAGTTATTTTGTGGTTTTTTTCCTTTATCAAAAATTAACAATTAAGAATATAAATCAAAGGCCATAGAATCAATGATTTCAACAATTATAATATCCTGATGATGTCAACTAGTGTTAATAAAAGATTGAACAGTGATTTAAAGTGAGTAAATATGTATATTCCAGCAACTTCCGGCATTCAATTTAGGTCAATTTTTATTTTTTATTTTAATATCAAATAAAAAAGTTAGAGCTTCATTTTTTCAAAAAAATCATTCTGTAACTTTTATAAAAAGTTTAAAAATAAAAATCAAAAAACAACAGAAATTTATAGAGTAAAATATAAAAATTGAAAAAATTAAAATGTTTACCAAACCTTGTGATTTTTTTGTGCAATATGATTTATAAATTATAGTGCATTATTGAAATATTATAATTAAAGAAATTTGGGTTTTCACTTTTTAATAAATATAACAGTTATTTTGGGTCTCTGATTAAAATTATTATCTGTCCGTGAAAAAGCGTACTTTAGGAGAAACAAGAAATTTATTCTGGAAGTGACTGTAAATTAAATACATAAATAAATTCGGATTTGTCTCCAGAATCTTCTTGCAGTATATTTAACAAAACTATATTCTGCGGTTTTAGAAGATCCTGCAGAATGATCATCGCGGTCAGAATCAATGTTTCGAACGCGAAATGAAAGTACACTGTTGCTAAAACAAAACCCTCAAAGTGTTTTGCAAATCTAGCTCGATTTTTAATTTGATGGCCTCTTGAAACATGTGTCTATTTTAATCACGTTTTCGTCACAAAGACGCACTATCAGTTGCTTTTTATTCATATTGTTTGTATTTAGCAGTTTGGTGTTAGAAATTGTAGAAATCTATTCTATTTTCCTAATTCTAACACAATGTACTCGCATAAGTAGTGGGCATCCCCTGAGTTTCAGTCTATCGTAAAAAAATTAGAAATTGTGAGTGCAAATGTGAGCACACCCAGAAATTTTCACACAAAATAAAACATTTTATACAAACAAATAATCGGAATAAAAATTACTAGAATTTGGCATTATAGTTCACAGTTCATTTCAATCAATTTTATTTTTGAACTAGTGTGTTCTTCTAGTTCACTTGTTCATTCGAGAAATTTTTTCAGTTATTCATACACTAATATAAAAGTCTTTAAAAATTTTTGCTGAAAAAACAGCTGAATCCAGCAGAATCTGTTTGCTAAACATTAGAAAGATACAAACAGCAGGAAAAAATTTGTTAAATTTACAAAATTTCAGCTATATTTTAGTTAATCGAAAATGACATTTACCCTGAAGAATTTAAAATTTTTAGTATTTTTTTTATTTTCTTAATGCGAATAAAAATTTGCACTACAGAAAGCAGTCTACTATTTTCTAGAAAATATTTCTGTTTATTGTAGCAGGAGAGACCGCTATTTGTATTCAACTCAAATTAAAAGATAAATTAACTTTTGAATATATAACAATTTCTTTACTGATTTTTGTCTACTAATATTCAGCAATATTTTTTAGCCAATATTAGCAAGGTAAATTTGCAATTCAATTAAACGAAATTAACCTCAAATATTACTAAAGCAGTTGCTTTTTTGCTGTACTTATCTTACTAATATTTAGCAAAAAGGATTTACTAATTTCAAAAGCTTTCAGTGCAGGGCCCCTTTTAACTAATTTTGAGTACCTTTTTTTGCTATTTTTTTAGGATTTTTCTATCAGTATAAGATTATATTATGTCAGTGGTTTGTTTGATAATTCCAAATAAAATAAAAGAACCAAAAAGAACAGTTGAAATTTAACTTATTCGTGAACGCGAGAGAGTTCCTAACTCTTAAAATGTGCAGCATTTTTGGGCTTTCGCGCCACACAGATATTTCAAGAGGTCATAAAATAAAAACCCGAGCTAACTTTGCAAAATCCTCTGGAATTTTACTTTCACTTCGCTTTTGAAATTATTGTTGTGCTTTGAAAATTGGAATGGCGCACTCAATTGAAAATCAAAGAAATAACCTTTCCGATAATCTATAAAATTGTAATAAAACCCTAGCAAAAAAAGAGATGCCGAAGCAGTAGAAAAAGCACTATAATTGATGATCTAGATGCACTTCTTTTTTAACATAAACACTAATGATTTTAACATTGAGTTGTCTTAGGAGAGGAGTATTACAACATTCGTCGCAAAAAAAATGATGTGTTTTTATTTTACAAAAGTTTTTATTGCCGCCATCGGGTATCGAACTTACGACCTCACGATTGCTAGTCTAGCGCTCTACCGCTGAGCATTTCTTTGATATAAAAGTTGAGTGACATAAAAACGACATATTGTTCTCTTCAATAAAAGTACTTATTAAACAAGTGTAAAAGGTGCACTCCAATTCAATATTGTTTTCAGTACTATTTTCACAGTTGCATAAAAAACAAATTCTTACCATTTTTAAAAATTAAAAATGGTGAGAATACATATTTTTTTAAAATTAAAAAAATATTGAATTTAAAAAAAAATTAACAGAATAAAAAAAAATGGAAACAAATTATTGGTACCGCCGGAAATCGATCCCGCGATCCTCTGTTTGGAAATACCAAATGATACGAAAATCACTTTTTACGATCACTTTTAGAGCAATTACTCTTTAGCAGCAATACTTAAGTGATTTTTGGATGTTGTTCAGAAGTAATTCTAAAAAAGCTGTAAAAATATACTAACGTATATTTTAGAAGCAATGAAAAAATTAATTTGTTGATGTTCAGAATAACTTCTAAAAAAGCAGTAAAAATACACTAACAGATACTTGTGAAGCAGTGGAAAAAGTAGTTTGTAAAGCATTACATCCAAGTGCTGGGACCTTTTAAAATACCTTTGTCCAAAAAGTATTAAAAGATAATTTCACTATTAAAATCAAGTAACAAAACTATGAGAAACAGTATTTAAATTGTTTAATCCATTTTTTACCAACATATCTCTAAAGACACGTCTACCTATCCTTCTACGAAGTTTTGTCAGAAAATAATCACGGAATCCATGCTTGGCAGAAAATGGGTAAAACCATATACTCCATATCACAAACGGATTGCAGAAAATTTTAAGTATTGACAAAAAACTGAAATTTTTGAAAATTGAAAACACCTAGAAATCAATTTACACTTGAAATATATAATTTAGTTTAGAACTTAGAAAATGCGTTAGAAATTAAATTTTCCTTTATGGTTATCAGCCACTCTTAGTTTTGTAATATTAAACAAGTTTTAAAAACCTTTAGGCCCTTACAGATATTTTTGGGTTCTTACAGATATTTTTATAAAATTTTCTGCCTCTGTCTACTATTTATTAACTTCTCTTTTTACTATTAAAAAAAAATTGTAAAAGGGACATCCGGTACAATGATAAACAAATAACACCATTGTGAAAATTCTAAATTTTCGTTTTTTGAACGAAGCCAAAAAAACTTTTAAATGCAAAAAATATGTGTTTCTGTGCGATTTTTGAGACTAAAACTATACGCATTTTAATTTTTTTCTTTTAAATAGTTTGGGTTAGAAAAGTGATTTTGTGCGTTCGCGTACTTTTGAGTAATTTTGACTTTTAGATAGAGGATTTTATGATTACTCTCATTTTATTGAACTTTACAAAAAAAGTAAAGCAGCACACTTAACTTAAAATAACGAGTTCTTTAAATTTTATAAGCAAAAAAAAAAACCGGAAAAATTAAACAAAAAAAAACCAGTGATAAAATGAAAGCCAGATACGACCGAGCTGCAAACTCTAAAGGTTTCAACGAAGGTCACTTGGTTCTACTTTTTAACCCACAACGAAAGAAAGGGTTGTCACCGAAACTGCAAACCCATGGGGACGGCTCCTATAAAGTAGTCAAGAGGCTAAATGGCGTGATTTATAGAATCCAAAAGTACAACAGCCCAAGATCTAAAATGAGAGAGACTAGCCAATTACGGAAAGGGAACATATGTGCCTTTCCGGAACGAAGAGGCTTAAGTGGGCGGCAGTGTTACGAATTTAGATTAGCCTAGTATAGAAAACTCTGGACTTTTCTGGAAGAAAATAGCCCAAGAGACGGGATGGGCAAAATACATCTATCTGGCAACGTCCTAGCGAAAAAAGAGATGCCGAAGCAGTAGAAAAAGCACTACAATTGATGATCTAGATGTACTTCTTTTTTAACATAAATATTAATGATTTTAACATTGAGTTGTCATAGGAGAGGAGTACTCCGACTTTAACATTTTTTCAGTACTTTTTGAACGAGTGCAAAGGAAGCTCTTTTTCACCAATTAAAAGATAAAAAAAAATTCTTCACAAAAAAAATTAAATTTTTTTTATTTTACAAAAGTTTTTTATTGCCGCCACCGGCAATTTAAACAAATTAATTATAAATATTAAAAAAAAAATTAATAGAACAAAAAAACTTTAAAAAAAAATATTGGTCCAGCCAGGATACGAACCCGGGACCCTCTGTTTGGAAATGCTAAATAATACCAAAATCACTTTTTACGATCACTTTTAGAGCAATTATTCTTTAGAACCTTAAGTGATTTTTTGGATGTGGTTCTGAAGTAATTCTAAAAAAGCTGTAAAAATGTAATAACGGATACTTGGGAAGCAATGAAAGAAGTGATTTTTTGAAGTTGTTCAGAAGTAATTCTAAAAGAGCTGTATAAATGTAATAACGGATACTTGGGAAGCAATGAAAGAAGTGATTTTTTTAAGTTGTTCAGAATAACTTCTAAAAAAGCAGTAAAAATACACTAACGGATACTTGTGAAGCATTAAAAGAAGTAGTTTGCTGGGGTAGTACTACATTTAATTATACACCTAAGTATATGCTATGATTAATTATGTTTTAGAATTGTATAGTTGCTTGACTATAAGAGTTTGTGTGTATGTATAGTGTTAAGGCTAATGTAGAGTAACCCAGTTGGCTCTGTCTTGAAGACATCCTCGACGCTGGGTGCACGACCATAGAAATTCGTAAACGACATATTGGTGATAGTCCATACAAATCGTTGATGACGTTTTCAAACGATTGTCCCCAAAATCGTACACGACCACCTGAGCGACATTTTCGTCGAGATTGTCTTTGAATCTATTTGAACATTTGGGCGACAATTTGCCCCACTTTGTCGTTGATGACGAAATAGACGACATTGTTCACAATGCTAACGTAGACGACCTTGTTGGTGACAGCTTCGCCTAGATGGTCACTGACAACACTGATTTCTTTATTATTTTTTTAAACAAATTTAAACTAAAAACTTCTCATCGAGTTAATATTTTTATTTACTTAAATGTGAAACAAACGGCGCAAAAAACGGTTTTATATTTTTTTTGCATATGTAAAAATAATTTTTTTTTTAAATTTAATTATATTTATTATTTGTTGTTAATTTGAATTTTTATTTAAACAAACAACATTTCATTTAAAAAATTGCTTTATTAGTTTAAGAATAAAGCGCTTGTATTAAGCAATGTTAATACTAAAAGTTAATATCAAAGTTTTATATTTAAGCAATAAAATGATGAACTAAATGAGAATTTCTAAAAATAAGACATCTAAAGACAATCTCGCTCACCTTGTCGTCAACGGAGTCGTAAGACGACAGTAATAATATGTTGTCGCTCACCATTTCGTTAACATAGTGGGTTATACAACATATACATGACAATGTCGCTGAACTTGTCACCAACAGAATCTTATACACGATCTGCTAAAATTTCGTTCGTACAGCTTATCGTTAAAGATGATTTCCTTTACATAGTCTTTCAAGACAATTTCAGCGACAAATGTCGTTAGCGAAAAATTCCAAAATGTCTTAAAGAAATCGTTGAAGACAATTTTATCGTTAATGTTTGGCCAACTGGGATATTCCCATTCTTTAACGATTAGCTGCATTAACAAAATATTAGCTGATCGTGTATAACATTTTGTTGGTGACAAGTTCAGTGTATAGTGTTAAGAGGAATGTAGAGTAATATTGTATCCCTGTTGGCCATGTCTGCAAGACATCCTTGAAGACGCGTGCACGACAATAGATCTGGGCGACATTATCGCTCACAATGTCGTTGACGATCACATGGGCGACAATATGCATTACGCTGTCTTCGATTAATATATAGGCGACTTTTTTATTGTATTATCGTTGACGACAATATACCCTACATTGTCGTCGACCAGAGTGTGAACGACAATGTTCTGTATTATAAAGTCAGCGAGCACCCAAGATATAGTCGATTTATAATACAAAAATTCTACTCCTGAATAGAAAAAATACAATTTTTTGAATTTTTTCTGTAAAATAAAATTTGTAGATGTATTTTTTGAGATTAGTTTTATGTTTTAAATTAATTTAATAAGTTTTTACAAAAAATATATTAAAAAATAAAATAGAAATTAAAACTTTATCGAATTATTTTGAAAATTACATATTAAAACCTATATTTTAGTAATAAGCATTTATTTGATTTCTTCATTTTGGTCGTTTTCTTTGATTGCCCAACTTCGCTGTTTTTTCTTGCTCTTAATTTCTGCCATTTACTCTATTAATAGTAGTTTTGAAACGATGGAATACTGAGCGAAATTCTTTTATATAGGCTTCATAAGTTACTCTTTCTTTTGGTGGATTCTGTTATTAAGGCACGATATTAGATTATGTTTTCAATTTGTCTGAAAATCATAAAAGAAAAATTTAATTTTTTATAGTTACTTACCGTAAAGAGCATTTAATATGACAGCTATTAATTATAAAATGTTTACGTACACGCACATTGAAATACGATAAGAAATATGACTTTTCACCCGCACTTTCGAGAATCAACTGGATAGAGAAAACTGCGAGATATATAGCAAGAAACACCTCTAAATAGCTCTATTGTGAATGATTTAGGCTATTTAGGGTTGATGTTTGCTCTATCTCTAGCATTTTTATCTCGCGTGTACATGTGCCGTTACGCTTTTTTGGTTCTTGTGTTGTTTTTGTCCCGTTATTTTGCATTTTTTCTTAATACAGCAAGTTAAAGACATTGTCGCTCATCAAGTCGCCAATGTTATATAATACGCGACAAAATAGATGGAATGGTGGCTCATTTTGTCATTAATAAAATCTTATTACAGACATTGTCACTCAGTTAGTCGTCAATTTGGTATGAAACACGACAAAATGCATGTAATAATCGCTCATTTTGTCCTCAATAAAATCTTATTTAAGACAAGTTTGTGAATTTGTCGCTCATCTAGTCGTTAATAAGGCTGAAAACACGACAAAATATACGATCTTGTCGACGAACTTGTCATCAACAGTGTAATATACACGACAAATTCTAAAATGTCTTGAAGACATCCTTGACGACAAGTTCATGTCAGACTATTTGGCCAACTGGGCCCAGTTGGCTCTGTCTTGAAGACATCCTCGACGCTGGGTGCATAGAAATTCGTAAACGACATATTAGTGACAGTCCATACAAATCGTTGACGACGTTTTCAAACGATTGTCCGCAAAATCGTACACGACCACGTGAGCGACGTTTTCGGTGAGATTGTCCTTAAATTATATTTGACCATTTGGGCGACAATTTGCCCCACTTTGTCGTTGACGACGAAATAGATGATATTGTTCACAATGCTAACGTAGACGACCTTGCTGGTGACAGCTTCGCCTAGATGGTCACTGACAACACTGATTTCTTTATTATTTTTTCAAACAAATTTAAACTAAATATTTCTCATCGAGTTAATATTTTTATTTACTTAAATGTGAAACAAACGGCCCAAAAAAAAACGGTTTTTAATTTTTTTTTGCATATGTAAAAATATTTTTTTTAATAATTTAAATTATATTTATTATTTTCTGTTAATTTGAATTTTTATTTAAACAATTTAACTCATTTAAATAAACAAAAATTGCTTTATTAATTTAAAAACAAAGCGCTTGTATTAAGCAATGTTAATACTAAAAGTTAATATCAAAGTTTTATATTTAAGCAATAAAATGATGAACTAAATGAGAATTTCCAAAAATAAGACATCTAAAGACAATGTCGCTCATCTTGTCGTCAACGGAGTCGTAAGACGGCAGTAATAATGTTTTGTCGCTCACCATTTCGTCAACAAAGTGGGTTATACAAAAAATACATTATAATGTCGCTGAACTTGTCACCAACAGAATGTTATACACGATCAGCTAATATTTTGTTCATGCAGCTAATCGTTAAAGATGATTTCCTTTACATAGTCTTTCAAGATAGCTTCAGCGACAAATGTCGTTAGCGAAAAATTCTAAAATGTCTTAAAGAAATCGTTGAAGACCATTTCATAGATGATGATTGGCCAACTGGGTGTATAAGGCGCGCGTTAACATTAGTAAAGGGAAGTTGATTATTAACATTTGTGCTGTTAAGACCGCGAGTTAGTATCGTGTTAAAGTTAGTAGCGCTCTAGTAATCGTCATAATAGAGTTTGTGAATAAGTAATAGTATGTAAATAAATACGAGTGCCTAAGCTATTTCAAACTTAAGTGTGTTCGTGATTTGGTTATTATAATCGGCGGCTATTATTGCTGTGACAGCACCAGGCAGGTTTATCTAAGGGAGATAAACGAACGTTTTTAAAAGGTAAAAACGTAACAATTTAGTGTCAGAAGTGGGATTAGTTATTTTGATTGCAATAGAAAAGAATCCGGTGTATTTAAGGAAAATAAACCAACGTTTTTAAAAGGTAAAAACGTAACAATATGTTTAATTGTATCCCACAAATATAATTATTATAAAGTTAAAAATGCAAAAATATGTATAGTAAATATAAAAACAATATAATTGGAAGCATACTCCAAATATATATATGGTAGTTTGTAAACATACATATAATTACCTCTAAACATATACAAATATGTGTTTTTCCTCAGTGTATCTATATGCTTATCAGTACTGAAAAAAAGAATGAGTCTAAAAATTGATTTTCTAAAAAATTAGATTTATAAAAAAAATATTTTTTTATTGTAAATTTTTTTTAAATACAATTTTCTAGTGCGGCAATCGAACATGGGACTTCAGGTTGCCAGTCAATAGCTCTACCATCTGAGCTATCTCAACATGTAATGTTTGATAGATAAAAACATAATTAACCTACTAGGTGGTTACATATACAGTATTGTTCGAAACCTAAGCAACTTCTCCTAATAAAGTAAACAAAGTCTTATATATTCTTTTTAAATTGATTTATACCAAATAACACTTTATTTTTATTATGTTATGCGCCTATTTTCTAATAATAACAACAAAAATTTAATTCCATTTCGTTGCCAGTAAAAAAAAACAATAATGAAATTGACTTCATATATTATTGTTCGAAATTTAAGCAACTTTCAGTACTTCCTATGATACCCTTTGTTTCATATGACCTCCGCACATCGTTTTGTCATAGAATCTATAAGATTTGATAGTGTTGTGGAAGGTATTGATTCCCACTCTGATTTTAAGCAATTTATCAGCTCCCGCCAGGAGAATTTATTTCGGGTGGGGCTTTTAAAAAATTGTTTGCTTAATTTTCCCGTTTTTTTTTTGCTTACTTTTAAAACTTATAAAAAAACTCGTTATTTTAAGTTAAATGTGCTCCTTTACTTTTTGTGTAAAGTTCAATAAAATGAGAGTAAACACAAAATCCTCTATCTAAATGACAAAATTACCCAAAAGTACGGGAACACACAAAATCACTTTTCTAACCCAAAACTATTTAAAAGAAAAAAAAAAAAAAATAAAATGCGTATCGTTTTAGTGTCAAAAATCGCACAGAAACACATATTTTTTGCATTTAAAAGTTTTTTTGACTTCGTTCAGTTAATTTTTATATATGTATAGAAGTTTTATTTTGTGTATTTCTTTGCTTATTTAAAATTTAGAATTTTCACAATGGTGTTATTTGTTTATCATTGCACCAGCTGTCCCTTTTACAATTTTTTTAATAGTAAAAAGAGAAGTTAATAGTAGACAGATGCAGAAAATTGTATAAAAATATCTGTAAGGGCCTAAGGTTTTTAAAACTTGTTTAATATTACAGTTAAGAGTGGCTAATAACCATAAAGGAAAATTTTATTTCTAACGCAGTTCTAAACTAAATTATATAAAGGGTTCTTCAATAAGAGCGCTACAAAAGTTTTTTTAAATAAAACAAAAACGGTTTTGGATATCAATGAAATTCTTTATTCCTGTGAAAGTACGTTCGATGCCATTATGTATGGAAATCGATCTCTTTTGCATGGCCACCACGGGCACGCTTGCAGAAGTCCAGACGCTGAACCCAATTTTCGACGGTTTTCAAGCATAATTCGGCCGATATTCGTACGAAGTTCATCAATCGTCGCTGACTTGTTGGCATGGACCATAGATTTGACGTAGCCCCACAGGAAATAGTCCAACGGCGTCAAATCGCACGACCGAGGCGGCCAATCGACTGGACCATTTCGTGAGATAACGCGTTCTCCAAATTTGTTTTGCAATAAATTCATTGTGACATTCGCTGTGTGGCTTGTGGCGACGTCCTGTTGGAACCACATGTCCTCCAAGTCCATATCATCCAATTGGGGCCAAAAATATTCGGTTATCATTGAACGGGAGCGATTCCCATTCACAGTAACGTGCCGGTCTTGATCATCATGGAAGAAGTACGGCCCAATGACGCCGCCGGCCCATAAACCGCACCAAACCGTAATTTTTCGGGATGCAATGATGACTCATGGAGTGCGTGTGGGTTGCTGTCTGACCAATAACGCATATTTTGTTTATTGACGAAGCCATTCATTATGACGACCCTAAATTGGACGTAGCGCTCTTAACGTTGAGGCCACTGACTCCGAATTTCGGTAGTAAATTTTAATAATTTCGACTCCTTATTGGCTCGTATATCTTTCCATCATGAAATGGCAAACCTTACTGAAGAGAAATGTCAAAAGAGCGGCAAGAAATATGGCGTCGTTTGCTGTCCATGTCTTTCTACTTTTGTAGCGTCCCTGTTGAAGAACCCTATATTTCAAGTGTAATTTGATTTCTAGGTGATTTCAATTTTCAAAAATTTCAGTTTTTCGTCAATATTTAAAATTCTCTGCAATCCGTTTGTGATATGGAGTTTATTGTTTTACGTTTGTGATATGGAGTATATTGTTTTACCCATTTTCTGCCAAGCATGGATTCCGTGCGAATTTTCTGAAAAAACTTCACAGAAGGATTGGTAAAAAATGGGTTAAACATTTTTACTGTATCTCATAGTTTTGTTACTTAATTTTAACAGTGAAATTATATTTTAATATTTTTTGGACTAAAATTTAATTTATTTCTGCGGTTTTCTTGTTCGATATTAGTTTTAAAAGGTCTCAGCAAAAAATGGATGTAATGCTTTACAAACTACTTCTTTCACTACTTCACAAGTATCCATTAGTGTATATTTACTGCTTTTTTAGAAGTTATTCTGAACAACTTCAAAAAATCACTTCTTTCATTGTTTCCAAAGTATCCGTTAGTTTATTTTTACAGCTTTTTTAGAATTACTTCTGAACAACATCCAAAAAATCACTTAAGTATTCCTTCTAAAGAGTAATTGCTCTAAAAGTGATCGTAAAAAGTGATTTTCGTGTAATTTGGCAATTCCAAACAGAGAGATGCGGGTTCGATTCCCGGCGGGACCAATATATTTTTTTTCCATTTTTTTGTTATTCTATTAATTTTTTTTTTAATATTTATAATTAATTTGGTTAAATTCAATATATTTTTAATTTTTAAAAATATGTATACCTACATATATATATATATATAAAAAAATGGTGAGAATTTGCTTTTTATGCACCTGTTAAAATAGTACTGAAAACAATATTGAATTGGAGTGCACCTTTTACACTTGTTTAAAAAGTACTTTAATTAACTTCCGTATCAAAGAATAGCTCAGCGGTAGAGCGCTAGACTAGCAATCGTGAGGTCGCAAGTTCGATACCCGATGGCGGCAAAAAAAACTTTGTTAAATTATAAAAATATAATTTTTTGCGAAAATTTTTTTTTTAACTTTTAATTGGTGAAAAAGAGCTTTTTTGCACTCGTTCAAAAAGTACTGAAAAACGATGAAGTTGGAGTACAACTCAATGTTAAAATCATTAGTGTTTATGTTAAAAAAGAAGTACTTCTAGATCATTAATTATAGTGCTTTTTCTACTGCTTCGGCATCTCTTTTTATTACAATTTTATATATTATTGGAAAGGTTATATATTGAAAGTAAATTGCATCATTATTATTTTGATTTCCAATGGAGTGCGCCATTCCAATATGATCATAGACTAATTTCAAAGCGCAACAATAATTTCAAGCACGATGGTTCCAACGCGAAATGAAAGTAAAATTCCAGAGGATTTTGCAAAGTTAGCTCGGTTTTTTATTTTATGACCTTTTGAAATATCTGTGTGGCGCGAAAGCCCAAAAATGTTGCACATTTTTAGAGTTACGAACTCTATCGCGTTCACGAATAAGTTAAATTTCAACTGTTCTTTTCGGTTCTTATATTTTATTCGGAATTATCAAACAGACCACAAATAGCTAAACAACACGCTGAAAAAAAACGGCCTGTCCCAAACATATTTTTGCTGGTAATATATATATATTTGGAGAAATTGTTAAACATATTCGCCGTGTTTTTACTAGAAACAATATATATTTGCAAGCAAATATATTATGTTTGCAAGCAAATATATTATGTTTGCAAGCAAATATATTATGTTTGCCTGTAAATATGAAATGAAATGACGCTATCGACAAATATTATATGTTTGGCAGCAAACATATAATATGTGTGTCATAAATAAATTATGTTTCCATTCAAATACTATATATAAATAATATATTTAGTTATAAAGCAATTATTAATCTATGCCAAACAATAGGCGTATTTATTCTACTCTCCAAATTTCTCTATATTTTAATGGAAAAACATAAAAAGTAAATGTAATACATCTACTGTTTGGCAATTATTTAATAACTAAATATATTATAAATCACATTGAATTTTACATCTAATACAAATCTTTCATTGAAAAACAATAACTACAATCTCTTCATTTATTTTTTATTTATTTTTATTAACAAATATTAATTAAAAACTCTTATAATAAGTTCATACATTAATATACACAATTAAATATTTTTTTTTTTCTTCTTAATACAATTTTATTTATAAAAATTAATTTTATTTTTTCACATCTTTCACAATAAAACTAATAAATAAAGGAAAAATATCACTAAATTTTCTGACTAGATGCAGTCTAGCTAAACTAAACGATTATTACCAACTACAAAAGTTATAATGGCTACATACAACTTTATATGTATCAAGAATGGAAATTCGCCGTTTTTCCAAATATATGTTAATTGTATCCCACAAAAATAATAAGGGTATTCACGATGGTGCATGTGCATATTTGCAATTTGCTAATTTGCTATGCAAATTGTAACATATCGTGAGCGTCTTTTTTAAGATCAATTGCATATTTGCTTTATGAGCTATTTTGTTCACTGCTGCTAACTTTTTTCCTAAAAATATCGCTAAATCAAACAAAAAATCACTAGAAAATAGCTGAAAATGGTAAAATATCGCTAGATTTGACGAGAAAATAGCTAAATTGGCAACAGTGATTTTGTTTACGTCAAAAGTAAAAATAAATCGACAATTTATTGGCGCACTAAATGTTACATGTTTATATTAATTTTATTGTGCATACACACAAAAAAAAATAAAGGTAATATTGCCCAAAATTGTGGGGTGATATCACCTATTTTCAAAGGCAACATAGAGTTTCCTATGTTTTACGGCAATATTGCTATAAAAAATAGGCAATATTTATTTGACTTTTGTGTTCGAAAAATCACCTATAATTTTTGTTAAATTAAATATAGGTCTATTACCTATTTTAACGTAGGCGAAAATTCGGTAATATAACTTTGATATTAGGTATTTTCTTTTTTTTTGTTGCAAAAAGTAATGCATTTTATTATTTTATAAAATTAAAATTTATTTATTAAAAAATAGATAAAAATACATATAGATTATACAAATGGTTTAATTATACAAATTAAAGATAAAAATACTACAATATACAATATAAAATTGGCGGTTTTTTATATAAAAAACACACAAGAAAGATCACTGACCGATTCCCTGAAATTTGGGTATGTTATGGAGGAGAGAAAATTATTGAACACTTATTTTTTTAGCGGCCCAATCGCATATTCGGAGGACGTTAGAAATTTCTGGACTTTTATATTTTTAAGGTTTTTATAAAAGTCGCTAGAATCTTGAGGTTTTTTGAAGAAAATATTCTTTTTCTGTACTCACAATCTGAAGATTTTTCTATAGAAAAATGTCCTCAGGATCTGAGGCTTTTTCTATAGAAAGCGACCTCAGAATCCGAAGGTTTTACAGTAGATTATTTTTGAAAAGTCTTCAGTTTTTGAGCGAATTTCTATAGGAAAAGGTCCTCATAGTACTTTTTATAGGAAGAAGTACTCGAAATCCCACGGTTTTCTATAGGAAAAGGTCTCAGAATCTGATGGTTTTTCCATATGAAAATATCCTCGGAATCTGGGGCTTTTTTATATAAAAATATCCTTAGAATCTGAGGCTTTTTTATAGGAAAATATTCTCAGAATCTGAAGCCCAGCAACAAAATTAATTGTATCAACAAAATTAATTGTAAAAAACAATAGTTTTTATCTATTTTGTCAGTTGCTTTTACACTCATAAATAAAGCCTATACAAATAGGTCAAAATTATGCTGGTGCAAATACATGTACTATTTCCTGTTATTTTAGCAGAATTTTGACCTTATTTTACGGACTTTTTAAGAGAAAATAGCAGAAAAATTAGGTAAATTTAATCAGAACGCGTTTAACAGACTTTTGTACTAACTTTTTTTATGAGTGTACCTATTTTGTCAGTTGTTTTAAAAAAAAAATTATTACGAATTTGTCAGTTAATTTTATGACATTGTTAGTTATTTTTAATTCATTTGTTAGCTATATTTCAACAGTTAAAAATAATAAAAATTTTTTATTTTTTTTAAAGGCAAACAGTTTTGTCGCCTTTTTAACTGCATATAACTTTGTTTTAACTGCCATTTCAGTAGATTATACCGACAAACTTTTTTGATTGTGTAGAAAAAACCGTGTTGGGAATTAAAGAAATACCTTTTTCAATACATCAACAGGCTAGAGTATTTTGTATTCTTTTTTTTTTTTGTTTTTGCCTTAAAATATCCTGCCTCTTAAAACACACAATAGTAAAATAGTTAAAATGTCGTTTGCAATAAAATTGCATTGCCGAAATAAATAAATGAAAAACCTTTATCCAAAAGATAACGTTTTCAAAATAACCGACACAGTATCGTTCTGTTTGCCAACCATGAAAAAAGACCATACATAGTTACGATAAAAACACCTCTAAATAGCTTAAATCGTTCATAATAAGCTGTTTAGAGGTGTGTTTAGCTTTATCTCTAGAAGCTTTCTCTCGCGTGTAAATTTGCCTTTAGGAATAACACCCAAATTTTTGCTATATAAAACCACTCACTTTCCGAATAGTTTTTTAACTGAAAAACTCCCTGATTCTTATAGAAAATTACTCGAGCCATGAGGACTTTTCCCTTTATGAATTCCCTTCGAACCAAAAGTTTTCCAATAGGAAACCCTAATACTAAAAATGCCTATGAATACCGCTTCAGTTTACAAAAATAAGTGTTATTATCCCCCATGCCAAAATCAAATCCAATATGATACTTATAGGAGGAATCGTGATCATATTTACGTTCTTTAGTTTTTTTTCTTAACTGGAACGGTACCCAGCGCTGTATGATAAATTGGAATAATAGAAAAATTAACCTAAGTACATTTTGGAAAACGGCGTTCTTTGTTGAGAAAAAGAGTGTCTTGACGTACAGGAATCCCCAATGTTTGGAATTCCCGATTCTGTTTTCTTTTTCCACATTTCATTCAGCATGTGTTGAGTTGAAGGTTTGAATATTTTAAAGTTTGAGTATTAGTACCATAGTATGGAAAGCAATTCAGCATCCAATCCTTATAAGACCGTCTGAAAAATAAAAGAATAATTTAAACTTTATTTTTTTAATATAACATTTAACACTGCCTTACCTCGTTAATCTTTTCTTCTGTATATTTCATACTCTACATTTTTGTCATTAAAAAATCTTAAAAAATAAATATTGATTAAACATTAAAAGTAAATAAAATATTTTAAATTTGTGACATTTCGAATTGCAAATTTTCGGAGGGTTGCCTACATTAATAAGTTAAATCTACAATGCCAATAGGTAAAATAATTAGCTGTTGGCATAGGTAATAAAACTATTTTTATTAATAACATACAAAAATAGGGTACCTATGCCAACCAAGGCAATATGCACTCTAATATTTTTTTGTGTGTAGACTAATAGTGTCAGAAAATTACAATTTTATTAAAAATATGAAATTATTAAGAAAAACATTTAATTCTGTAATAAAATTAATAAAAAAGGTATACAAACTTTTTATGACTACAAAAAAGAACGAAATGAACGATGAACGAAAAGAACGAATAATGGTGAACGATGTCATATCGTTCAATGAACTGAACCGTTCAAATGAACTAGTTCGTTCATGAACGACCCAACTCTAAAAATAATAAATAAAAAAAAATTTATGTCAATAAAAAATCACAAGCAATTTTTTTATTACATTTCTTATTTTATAAATAATAATATGGCGGCTGATATGTTCAAAACAGATGTTTTGTTTTATTTGCAACTTAGCTAATATGCAAAGTGATTTTTGCTAAAGGGTTTTTTATTGCAAATAAAGAAAAATAAAGCAAATTGCAAATACATACATTTTGTTGTTGTGTTGATGCAATCGTTGTTTTTTTGCAATCATTTGCAACGTTTGCATTGTTTGCAATACCCATCGTGAGTACCCTTAATTATTATAAAGTTAAAAATGCAAAAATATGTTTTCTTAGATGACAAAATATGACTAATTTACAAACAAACCCATTTTTACCGGGAAATATATGTATAGTAACTACAAAAACAATATAATTGGAAGCATACTCCAAATACATATATGGTAGTTTGTAAATATAATATAATTACCTCCAAACATAAACAAAAACGTCTTTTTCCTCCGTGAAGGTACTCAAAATTAGTTAAAAAGGGCCCTGCACAGAAAGCTTTTGAAATTAGTAAATCCTTTTTGTTAAATATTAGTAAGATAAGTACAGCAAAAATGCAACTGTTTTAGTAATATTTGAGTTAAATTTCGTTTAATTAAATTGCAAATTTACCTTGCTAATATTGGCTAAAAAAATATTGCTGAATATTAGTAGAAAACGAGTAAAAAGGTTAAAGTCGGGCATGCCGACTATACAATACCCTACACCAGTCTGGTGTATTGTTTGGATCCGAAATTCGAATGGGTTAAAATGGGGCTTATGTCAAAATTTTCTATAATGTGAGTCAGCGCACCAAATTTCATTAAAATATCTTAATATTTGCGACCTGCAGTTTGTAACCAAGCCAATTTTGGGGGGACCCTTATATGGGCACTAGTTCTAAACATGGACCGATGTTCACCAAAATCAATAGGCTTCGTCTTTGGGCCAACATAGGTCTATGTACCAAATTTCATCAAAATAGCTTAATATTTGCGACCTGCAGCGTATAAATAATATAATTTTGGGGGGACCCTTATATGGGCACTAGTTCTAAACATGGACCGATGTTCACCAAAATCAATAGGCTTCGTCCTTGGGCCAACATAGGTCTATGTACCAAATTTCATCAAAATATCTTAATATTTGCGACCTGCAGCGTATAAACAGTATAATTTTGGTAGGACCCTTATATGGGCACTAGGTCTAAACATAGACCGATGTTCACCAAAATCAATAGGCTGCGTTATTGGCCCAATGTAGGTCTGTGTACCAAATTTCATCAAAATATCTTAATATTTACGACCTGCAGCGTATAAACAGTATAATTTTGATAGGACCCTTATATGGGCACTAGGTCTAAACATGGACCGATGTTCACCAAAATCAATAGGCTGCATTATTGGGCCAATATAGGTCTGTGTACCAAATTTCATCAAAATATCGTAATATTTACGACCTGCAGCATATAAACAGTATAATTTTGGTAGGACCCTTATATGGGCACTAGGTCTAAACATGGACCGATGTTCAAAAAAATCAAACTTGTTCGTCCTTGGGCCAACATAGGTCTGCATACCAAATTTCATCAAAATATCTTAATAGTTGCGACCTGTAGAGTGCGCACAAGATTGCATGGACAGACAGACAGACAGACGGACGGACGGACGGACATCGTTCAATCGAAATAAAAAAAAATTCTGAACCGATCGGTATACTATAAGGTGGGTCTACGACCAATATTTTTTGGTGTTACAAACATCAGCACAAACTTATAATACCCTGACCACATAGTGGTGTAGGGTATAAAAAGCAGTAAAGAAATTGTTATATATTCAAAAGTTAATTTATGTCTAAATTTAATTGAGTACGATAGACTAACACTCAGGCGATGCTCCCTACTTATGCTAGTGCATTGTGTTAGAATTAGGAAAATATAAAAGATTTCGACAATTTTTAACACCAAACTGCTAATAACAAATAATATGAATAAAAAGTAACTGATAGTGCATCTTTGTGATGAGAACGTGATTAAAATAGAAACATGTTTCAAGAGGCCATCGACATAAAAACCGAGCTAAATTTGCAAAACACTTTGAGCGTTTTGTTTTAGCAACAGTGTACTTTCATTTCGCGTTTGAAACATTGTTTCTGACCGCGATGATCATTTTGCAGGATCTCCTAAAACCGCAGAATCTAGTTTTGTAAAATATACTGCAAGAAGCTTCTTGGGACATATCCGAATTTATATATGTATGTATTTAATTTACAGTCACTTTCATAACAAATTTCTTGTTTCTCCTAAAGTATGCTTTTTCATGGACAGTTAATAATTTTAATTTAAAAAAAAATTATGAAAAGCCAACATTATAATGCTTAACTTAGGGTGGAAAAAAATTGTAAAATGTCGAATTATGCCAAATGATCACCCTATAGTAACAGCTTGTGCCTGCAAGCAGGAAACCTGTAATTTTTAAGGAAAATCATAGGTTAATTTATCAATTTTATGTTTAAATTATAACAAATATGACGAAAACTATTAGTAGTAACAATAAAAAATAGCCACTTATCAATTAAAAGTTGGGAAAAAATTTCTATTTCCTATTTGCAGTCACATTTTATTAATTTTTTTGCAGCAAAAGAGAGGATTTCATTCTATTTATTTTCTAACCTCTTTGTTTATGCCTAGCACACATGACTATTCAAGATTTTTACAAAAAAAAACCCATAAACAAAACAGTTTCTACTGCCACCAAAAAGCTTAAAAAAATGTTTAGAAAGCAGTTTTCGCAATTGGATTTGGAGTCCATTTTATTTATGAAAACTTAAGAAACTTGGCCATTTGGTATTTGATTTCAAAAAAAATAACTATTTTATATTACATTTTTTAAAAAATGTTGTTGCCTTCGACGTATTATGTTACGTTTCAAAATTTTTCTAATAATTTCGGGGGGGGGGGGGTCTCGAGCTAGCTCTAGCTACGTGCCTGGCTCCCGCTTATTACTAAAACGGCGTATTCCGACCCTGCGTTTCAAAATGCCGAATAGGTTTTCTATGGGAGTCACGTCTGAAGATTGAGCTGGCTAATCCAAAAATAGAATCCATTAACAGGTAACCAATCTTTGACGAGAATTTGGGTCTTTATTACGCTAAAACACCCATCGAAGGGGTATTTCCAATTCGGCATATTGTAGCATGTGGTTGGCTAAAATATCCATATAAACAAAACAACCATTTTTATTTATATTTCAAAAAAAGGCCAACTCCACTCGCCGAAAAGCAGGTCCACACCATTACATTTCCGCCCCCATGCTTTATTGTTCCTTTACAATAACGCGGATGTAATCGTTTTCCCTTCGGTCTTCCAACGTGGCACACTTCATCTGAACTTAACAGGTTAAATTTAGACACGTCGCTGCATAAAACTATTTTTCCTTTCCCCACAGTCCAATTTGGGTGAGGTTTTGCAAAATCCAACCTTAAATTTCATAAAACTAATGAAAATTAACGAATACGTTGCAAAATCATTTAGGCAAACCTCTTTTAAATGTTCCTTTGTCAGTATAGGTTTCTCAGACGGCATGAAGCTTCTCAAATTATTTTCCAATGAACGTTTTCTCACTCTGCTCGAACTAGTATTGAGATTAAGCTCACTCACAACATCTTTGGAAGAAATAAATGTTTTTTTCTTCTTAATTAATCGGTCAATTTTCAATCTGGTCGATGTGAAGTTTTTAGAGGTTGCCCTCTGGTATTGGCTTTCTCTACTGTTTGAGTAGCTTTGTACGGAACTATTGCTGGGTTCCTTAAATGGGTTCCTCCAGCTTTGCTCGAAATCTGTGCTGGAAACTTTTTGCAAGGTAATTATTTTTAGCTCTACTAGCCCATATCTATTAGTAAACACCAACTTCTCCTATATACAAATCCTTGTTTGGCCAGAATCTCACTGTGACCCTACATACGGTCCTCCAGCTTTGCTCGAAATCTGTATTGGAAACTTTATGCAAGGTAATTATTTTTAGCTCTACTAGCCCATATCTATTAGAAAACACCAACTTCTTTGATATACAAATCCTTGTTTGGCCAGAATCCCACTGTGACCACAAATACGGTTCCTTCAGCTTTGCTCGAAATCTGTATTGGAAACCTTTTGCAAGGTAATTATTTTTAGCTCTACTAGCCCATATCTATTAGAAAACACCAACTTCTCCGATATACAAATCCTTGTTTGGCCAGAATCCCACTGTGACCACAAATACGGTTCCAGCTTTGCTCGAAATCTGTATTGGAAACTTTTCGCAACGTAATTATTTTTAGCTCTAATAGCCCATATCTATTAGAAAACACCAACTTCTTTGATATACAAATACTTATTTGGCCAGAATCTCACTGTGACCACAAATATGGTTCCTCCAGCTTCCCTCGAAATCTGTACTGTAAACTTTTTGCAAGGTAATTATTTTTATCGCTACCAGCCCATAGCTATTAGAAAACACCAACTTCTCTGATATACAAATCCTTATTAGGCCAGAATCCCACTGTGACCATAAATGGGTTCCTCTAGCTTTGCTGGAAATCTGTGCTGGAAACTTTTTGCAAGGTAATTATTTTTAGCTCTAATAGCCCATATCTATTAGAAACAGGCGCGGATACAAGGGGGGCTATGGGGGCTGAAGCCCCCCTCCCCTTGAGGTCCAAAAATTTTTTTTTCAAATAATGCTGTAATGGAAAACATGAATAATTTAGTAAACATACATTTTAGAATTTGACATTAAACAAACATTTTTAATTTTGTGATTTTGTGTAGATTCTTGGATTTAAGAATATCTTTTTGCAGGAAACCTGAGAGATTCTACATTTTTTCAAGAAATAATTCTCAAAAGTTTTTTGTAATGAGCTTTTTTTGCATAATTAATATGAAACTATTAACTATTTTTTGCAATTAAACAAGTGTTTTGAGGCATTTTACCGAAAAATTAGTATTAGGGCCAGTTTTATTGTCAGAACAAAGAAAAATTTCAAACGAAATTACTTAAGATATATTTAAGAAAAGAATCGTGCTTAGTTCTGACAATAAAACTTACCTTTTATTTCAAAGTGAATACTACAATTGTCTTCTTTTTAAACTTAAGTGCACCACTTTTAAAACCTCTTAACAGACATTTTTATATATTTTTCAAATTTAATGACCTTAGGATGACCATCTCATCCGTAAGTAATGCTCAAGTTATCATTTTCCTATTGCGGAGAACTGAAGAGTTGTAATGATGCCCACGAAATAATTGTATTGTCTATCATGAAAATGATCAATATTTTTGAAATAACAATGACGATATAATATTAGAATTTGGACTTGAAGTAGAACAATATTCTAACTAAATATATGGAAATTTCCTCTTATTTATTAAAACACTCAATGAAAAAGTTTCATAAGGTAAAGGGTTCTTCAACAGGGAGGCTACAAAAGTAGAAAGACAGGGACAGCAAACGACACCATATTTCTTGCCGCTCTTTTGACATTTCTCTTCAATAAGGTTTGCCATTTCATGATGGAAAGATATACGAGCCAACAACGAGTCGAAATTGTTAAAATTTACTACCGACATTCGGAGTCAGTGGCCTCAACGTTAAGAGCGCTACGTCCAATTTATGGTCGTCATAATGAATGGCTTCGTCAATAAACAAAATATGCGTTATTGGTCAGACAGCAATCCACACGTACTCCATGAGTCATCATTGCATCTCGAAAAAATTACGGTTTGGTGCGGTTTATGGGCCGGCGGCGTCATTGGGCCGTACTTTTTCCGTGATGATCAAGACCGGCACGTTACTGTGAATGGGAATAGCTACCGTTCAATGATAACCGAATATTTTTGGCCCCAATTGGATGATATGGACTTGGAGCACATGTGGTTCCAACAGGACGGCGCCACAAGCCACACAGTGAATGTCACAATCAATTTATTGCAAACCAAGTTTGGAGAACGTGTTATCTCATGAAATGGTCCAGTCGATTGGCCGCCTCGGTCGTGCGATTTGACGCCGTTGGACTATTTCCTGTGGGGCTACGTCAAATCTATGGTCTATGCCAACAAGCCAGCGGCGATTGATGAACTTCGTACGAATATCGGCCGATTTATGCTTGAAAACCGTCGAAAATTGGGTTCAGCGTCTGGACTCCTGCAAGCGTGCCCGTGGTGGCCATGCAAAAGAGATCGATTTCCATACATAATGGCATCGAACGTACTTTCATAGGAATAAAGAATTTCATTGATATCCAAAACCGTATTTCATTGATATCAAAAACTCTCTGTGTGTAGGGTTAAGGAGTGTTTGTAGGGAGTTACCTCAATCGACATGTCCTTGCTAAAATTATACGTTATATAATAGAAAATTAGGAAATTTTTCGTATGGGAAGCCTTTAAAATTTCGGGTCATTCTTCTTGTAAAATGATGTTCTTTATTCAAAAGTTGTAATAATTAGGGACAGTTTCATAGTCAGAACAAACGTTGATTTTTTCTTATATATTTTTAAGTACGAAATTTTGTTTTTCTTAAATATTTCTTAATAAGAAATTTTTAAAGATGCTAGTTCTGATTATAGAACTGCCCGTTACTCTGAGTCTTGACGAGACATCGATTTGTTTGCACAAGAACTAATCGTCGGCACAATAACGGGAAAAAATTTGTTCATTTGTTTTGGGTGGAGAATACGTAATGTCAGACAATTCATTATTTTTTGTTTTTTTTTGTTGGAGTAGGCCACAATCGAAACTATTTATTTTCATGTTTTCAATGCGTTTTCCACTAATTTTTTAACAATAATAAAAAGCAAATTGCTTTAAATTTAATAATAATACAAATTCTTTACTTTTTTTTAGCATTTTATTAATTTTCTAATATTTTCTTTTGTTTATAGTAATGCCACTAAGTAAAAATTTGATCTGGCATGGTGGTTGTTGTTGCACATAGTTGTGAGAACAATTGTGCTGACAACGTTGTGTGAACAAGAACAAAACATGAACAAGAGTGGTCCACACGAGACAAATTCATGGGTGAACAAGAAATTGTTCGTTGGTTGCACAAATCGATGTCTCGTCAAGACGCTAAGTTAGGCACTGATTCTATATTAAACCTATTAGATCTGGAAACATTTTTCTATTCGAAAAACTCTGACACTGGAACATTTTTTATATTCTAGGTTCGATATGAATTGGAGTAATTTTTATTATAAAAGATTCAGACACTGCACAAAATTTAACAATTTACGGTGTATTCCTATTATCATATTGTGAGATTTTTTTTCGTATCAGAATTTCCATTGTGTTTGCTATGAAAATATTATTTTATTTTTAAATGATTTTGAAACATACTAAGTCGGCGATTTTAGAGATATTTTCTCTTAAAAATAGTTAGGGTTCTATACTGCGATTTATTAACTTATTTACAAGGTTGGTTACCGTTATCGTTATAATACCGTTATCGCTAAAATACCGTTTCAAATTGAATACCGTTACCGTTATCGATACCTTTAAAAAAATTCCAAATACCGTTATCGTTACCGATCCCGTTATTTTTATGGATAGTTACCGGTATTTTACCGGTATTTATTATTTTATATAAAAATTACAATTTTTTTATTTTATAATCTTGAGTGTTTTTTTACAAAAAAAATTTATAGATAATAATATTACTTATTAAAACTACCAGTATTGAATTTATAGCTTAAAATCTGTATTTTCAGTACTTAAAATTAAAAATATGCCATGTTTTTATTTGTTTCTATATGTTTTTAACATAATTTTTAATACCGGTACGTACCGGTATTGCTGTTTCGGTAACGGTATACCGAATAGCAATACCGGTAATAGTCTTAATACCGTTACCTTTACCGTTACCTTAACAAACGAAATCCGATACCGTTACCCTTACCGTTATTCGTTTCGGTAACCAACCTTGCTTATTTATGACAAAATTTGATAGTTAACGAAAAAAATTGTTGAATATAGAAAATATAACGTTAACTTATTAGAATAACAAATTTTTCTAAGTTTATTTTAACAGTTTTTTTATTAAATCTTACATTTTCAAAACAACTAAAACTCAAATTAATTTTGTTGTTTCTTATAAGAAATTACCGAATAAGCTTTACTTTAACTCAACCGACAGTTGTCTTAAGTTAGAAGCTATATTGATAAAATCGTTAAAGAAGATAGAGGAATACACAGATTTTCACTGACAAAAAACTAACTGAACGGTCAAACAATGTCGAAATGGGGTTAAACAGATTTTTCCGAACCCTTGTTTGGTACTCTTTGGAACAACTTAGCAAACCTATGCTAAAACATGTATTAAAACCTCTACTTCTAGTTCATAAAATATCTATAGATATGACTACCGTATAAGATATAAAAAATGTTTAGCCCCCCCCCCCCACCTTGAGCCAATCCTGGATCCGCGCCTGATTAGAAAACACCAACTTCTTTGATATACAAATACTTATTTTGCCAGAATCTCACTGTGACCACAAATAGGGTTCCTCCAGCTTCCCTCGAAATCTGTACTGTAAACTTTTTGCAAGGTAATTATTTTTATTGCTACTAGCCCATAGCTATTAGAAAACACCAACTTCTCTGATTACAAATCCTAGTTCCACATTAATCTTTCCTAGAATATATAATGCACCCATAAAACATTAAAAAAACATTTGCCTTTCTGTTTTCCAATTAATTTTTTATTTATAGTTTTTATATACAATATATTAAAATAAGTCATTCCTTTCATGAATACAGTCCCGGGATCGTACTCCCACAATCAGCTGCTACAATTGTGAACAATTAATAGAAATGGGGATAAAAAATAACACACTTCAAAATATAAAAACCATATCCTCGCTGCGCCTAAGAAAATAGCTGTTTGTTTTTTCCCAACTTTACAGGAGAACAAAAAAACTGTTTAATTTTGTAATTTCGCGATATTTTTTTAATGTTATATTTTTTATTAAAAAAATAGCTATTTTTGTTTATAAGAATCTTCTAAAATGCTGCTGAGTTCTTACTAAGTAATGATATCAATCAATATATGTAATCTTCAAGAAAAAGAAACTTTTCAACATTTTCTGGGAATCTGTCCAGTGCTTAGGGAATTAAGGCTACTAAGCTTTCAAAACACTGCGCTAAGTGAAACTGAAATGATAGACATTTTAGATGGCAGCGGAGAAAATAATTGGACAAATTTGATATATTTTATGAAACACGCTTTAAAATACAGAGATTTAATTATTACTGAATATAACTAACTAAAATTAAAAACACTTTAAACCGACAGACGTTTATGAACAAAAAACATTGTCGATAATTATTCTTAACTTTATAAAACAAAAAAATTTTTTTTTTTTTCTTTTTTCTAGAATATCAAAATTGGATGATGGGCTGCTGTTGGTATTACTTGTTGTGTCATATGCAACACTACACTCATAGAAATAAACCTGTAAAAATGGCAGGAAAATCTACAAAAATTAGCTAAAAAATTACCTTGCAGAAAAAACTACTAAATTTAGCAGAGGTTTTTGCTAAATACTAGTAAAATAAGAACAGCAAACATAAATTTACATAATTTTAGTTATATTTGAGTTAACTTATAATTAATTGAAAATAACAAATTATTCTTTAAAATCTGCAGAAAATTTTGCTAATTATCAGTAGACTCAAAACAGCAAAAACCAACCGTTATATCTATAAAAGTTTTGTTATTTTTAAGTTAAATCTAGTTGAATGCAAATAGCAGTCTATCCTGGTAAAATCAGCAGAAATATTTGGTGATTTCAGAAGGCTCGATTTTTATTTCCATTAAAAAAAAATCTAAAAAAAAACTTTGAAGGTTTTTCATTTGTTTGTGATTTTTTGACCTATTAGTTATTTAGCAAAATTTTTTACTGATTTTAGCAGGTTAATCTGTTATTTTCTAGTAACAAAAATTTAACTCAGATATAACTAAAATTCTGTATTCTGTTTCATTTTTGCTTTTCCCATCTTACTAATATATAGCAAAAATAATCTTCTAATTTCAGCATTTTTTTCTGTAACGTAATTTTTAAGTAGCTTTTAGTAGTTTTAACTAAAAATTTGATATTTTGAGATCGTGGTGATGTAGTAACCCTCTAATAATCTTTCTTCAGATTGCGATAATATTTAAACTATATATTTAGCATTAAAAACCTACCTACCATGGAACAATTATTAAAATTTTAATTTAGCGATATAGCACAATAAATGTTGAAGACGAATCAAAAAATCCAATAGTCAAATAATCTCAGGTTTTGCTATAAATAATACTATTAGTAAAATAAAATTACATACCGGAAACTGTTGATCTAGTGTTGTTATTTCAGAAGTTATGGCGATTTTCGATTTTTTGACGAATTTAACAATAAATTTTGACGAAATTTTTGCTTACTACTAACTCTGGGCGTATAATAATTAATCTGCAAACTAGTTTTTGAGTTAGAGAGATATTGACAAGACGTATCCTGACGTTATCCTTTGAGCCCTGGAGCAAAACTCATTTTACAAGTAGAGACTCTACACTAGCTTCGTGATTATCGATAATATATTCCAAATAAAACTTTTCAAATATTTTTTTCTGTTTGAAGAAGTTATTTATTTCAAATTTAAAAAATTTTCACTTTAACTACATCCTTCTCGATTTAAAATCATTCCTTGCACAAAAAAGTCTTAAGGCAGAAAAGTAGCTAATTATGTTTTATATCGATAAAATATTACTGGTTTAATAAAATTTTTTTATTTAGCCAAAAACTATTTAAAATCTGAAGACCGCTTTTTGGCGGCCTTAGGCATTAGAGGGTTAAGGGTATAAAAAGAAGTGGATTTTTAGTTAACCCTTTAATGACCCAATTTTTAAAGCTGTAAATGCAACGTAATACAACTTGGATATGTGCACTCTCAGAACAATTTCGTTTTGACAACAAAATTTGTCGTCACAATCGAATTTTGCTGACATTCGTTTGCGACAATTCGGTTGTCACAACTGAATTTGTTTGGGGGCAATCAAATTAGGGAGTTGGGGCAAGCGAATCAATTCGGTTGGTAATAAATTCGGTCACAACGGATTTAAAATCTAAGCGGAGATACTTTTTAATAAAACGCAATTTTCCATTGGTTTTCGTAAAACTTGCTTTGCTATTCCAATAAATTTATAACTGTTATGATTTTAGTTAAAAAAAATTCTTTACCAAGTTTCAGTTTGACAGAAAACTCAAAGAAAACGCTTGAAATGAAATGAGCCATATGTAGAAGGGCACATAGGCTTTTTTAATGACCATTTTTAATATTGGAAACAAAACGCATGACCAATATACGATCTTAATGCAATAATAAAAAAAAATCGAAAAATGGCGCATAGCTAATTTTTTAGGCGCAGCAACGATATATTATATTAATACATTTTTGTATTGTTAATTATTATTATTTTTGTTTGTTATACTTTTATAATAAAAACTTTCTTTGCTGGTATAAATTTATACATACAAATAATTTATATTTGACAAATGTTTCCAAATTTTTTCAAACTTTCAAATTATTTATAATTTTTTAATTTAATTGTTATTTCCTGAAGATGCTACACATTGGAGTAGCGAAATATTAAAATAAAAACACTTTTTATATATAAAAAACAAAACCTTAAGCTCAAGAAAATTGTGCAGTTAAAATACATATTTTAGTTAAAATTTCCAAATTTTCCGAAAAGATGTAATTAAAAATTCAACTTGTTTTTCCTTGTATGCGCAAATTTCTCAAATCTCATCTTTATTTTAAAGAAGATTATGAATCGGCAATCGAAATTTAAAAAAAAATTGTGGTTTATAAATTATTCGCGGTTTTTGAAAATTCAGAAGAACTCAAGTTTTTTGAGGTATTTTCCTAATTACTTTTGCAATTTACTTACCAAGGGCCTTCATTATACATATATAACACTGATTTTAATTTTAAAAAGGATAACATATATCATTGCGAATTAACTTAAAATTTGACTTTTTCTAATATTTCGCTATTATTTAACTTGCTATAATTTTAGTGCTACCAGAAATCCTATTCTCTATATATAAAAGAATAACGTGACTGACTGACTGACTGACTCAACATCGCCCAGCCCAAACCGCTGAAGCTAGGAAGTTGAAATTTGGTATGTAGGTTCCTCTTTCGGGGTAGACGTCCGCTAAGACGGGATTTTTGGAAATTCCTACCGGAACGGGCAAAAAGGGGGAAAGTGTCCCCCTTGACGGCCTGCCAAAACCCCTTTGGCTAGAAAGCTGAAATTTAAGATATGTGTTCCTTGGAGTAGGGGCTAACTTTTCTGGAAAGTACTTTCTAGAATTTTGGACAGGGACGTTGTAAAAATGGGGGTTAAAAAGGGGAAAAAGGCCCCCCTTGACGGCCTGCCCAAACCGCTGGAGGTAGGAAGTTGAAATTTGGTATAAAGGTTCCTCCACTATCGTAGACATCCACCAAGACGGGAGTTTTGGAAATTTTTACAGGGACGGGCAAAAAGAGGAAAAAGTCCTCCCCTTGACGGCCTGCTCAAACTGCTGGAGCTATGAAGTTGAAATTTGGTATGTAGGTTCCTCGACCGGTGTAGACGTCCGTTGAGACGGCATTTTTGGAAATTCTTATCGGGAGGGGCAAAAAGGGGACAAAAAAAGTACCTTTTCCCAAAAAAGTACCTTTTTCCCAAAAAAGTACCTTTTTCCCAAAAAAAGTACCTTTTTCCCAAAAAAGTACCTTTTTCCAAAAAAAGTACCTTTTTCCAAAAAAAGTACATTTTCCCAAAAAAAGAACCTTTTTCCAAAAAAAGTACCTTTTTCCAAAAAAAATTCCTTTTTCCAAAAAAAGTACCTTTTTCCAAAAAAAGTACCTTTTTCCAAAAAAAAGTACCATTTTCCAAAAAAAGTACCTTTTTCCAAAAAAAGTACCTTTTCCCAAAAAACAAACATTTTTCCAAAAAAATACCTTTTTCAAAAAAAGTACCTTTTCCAAAAAAAAGTACCTTTTCCAAAAAAAGTACCTTTTTCTAAAAAAATGTTCCTTTTCCCAAAAAACATACATTTTTTCAAAAAAATACCTTTTTCAAAAAAAGTACCTTTTCCAAAAAAAGTAGCTTTTCCCAAAAAAAAGACCTTTTTCTAAAAAAAATGTTCCTTTTCCAAAAGAAGTACCTTTTCCAAAAAAAGTGCCTTTTTCCAAAAAACATACATTTTTCCAAAAAAAAACACCTTTTTAAAAAAAAATACCTTTTCCAAAAAAAGTACAAATAAAGTACTTTGTAAAAACAAAGTATCTTTTTCCAAAAAATTTCGTTTTTCCAAAAAGTACCATTTAAAATAATATATAATTTCAAAAAAACTACTTTTTTTCCTCCCCCCACGGATATCTCCACTAAAACAAGGTTTCTTGATATTCGGCATAGACGTGCGCTAAGACGGGATTTTTGGAAATTCCTACCGGAACGGGCAAAAAGGGGAAAAGTCTCCCCATAAACAGTCTCACAAATTGGAAGAGTGCCTGCCCAAACCACTGGAGGTAAGAAGTTGAAATTTGGTATAAAGGTTCCTCCACTGTAGTAGACATCGACTAAGTTTGTATTTTTGGAATTCCCTACAGGATATCCCAAAAGGAAACTCGGTATGTGAGTTGCTCCTTCTGTGTAGGCGTCCGCTTAGACGGAATTTTTGAAATTCCTATCGGGAGGGGAAATAAGGTAAAAGTCTCCTCCTGACGGCTTGCCCAATCCCTTTTGGCCAACCTAAAATTTTAAATATGTATTCCTTGGAGTAGGACTAACTCACCGGCAACGTAATTTTTCTATTTTGGAACAGGAACATGGTAAAAATGGTGGTTGAAACGGAAAAATGTCCCCACTAACGGCCTGCCCAAACCGCTTAGGCAATGCAGTTGAAATTTGGTATGAATGTTCCTCATCCATCGCAGATAGCCGCGAAGATGGAATTTTTGTAAATTCCTAAAGGGAGGGGCAAAAAGAAGAAAAGCCTCACCTTGGGGCCGGTAAAAACCCCTTCGGCTAGAAACCTGAAGCTTAAAATGTGGGTCCCTGGAGTGAGGGCTAACTTATTAGAAAGATACTTTTTTGAATTTTGGACAGGGTCGTTATAAAATGGGGGCTCAAAAAGGGAAAGTTGCCCCTTAACGACCTGTCCAAACTGCTGGAACTAGGAAGCTGAAATTCGGTACTTAGGTTCCTCTCAGCCTGCTCAAACTGCTGGAACTAGGAAGCTGGAATTCCCTGTCGATGGATTTTCGGAAATTCCTACCGAGAGGGGCACAAATAGTAAAAGTTGGCTAGAAACCTGAAATGTAAAACATATGTTACTTGGAGTATGGTCTCACTTACCGGGAAGGTGCTTTTTGGACAGGGACATTGCAGAAATGGGGAGTAATGAAGCGAAAAGTGCCGCTTAAAGGCCTGCCCAAACCGCTGGAGGTAGGAAGTTGAAATTTGGTATTAAAGTTCCTCCTCTATTGTAGACATCCGCTAAGATGAGATTTTTGGAAATTTCTACAGGTAGGGCCAAAAACAGGAAAAGTCTCCCCCTTAACGGCCTGGCCAAACTGCTGGAACAAGGGATCTTAAATTGGGTTCCTTCTCCAACGTTGACGTCCCCTAAGATGGTATTTTTGGAAATTCATACCGGGAGGGGTAAAAAGGGAAAAAACTTCCCCCTTGACGGCCTGGCCAAACTGCTGGATATAGAGACCTAAAATTATGTATGTAGTAGGTTCCTCCTCCAACGCAGACGTCCTCTAAGACGGAATTTTTGGAAATTCCTACCGGGAGGGGTAAAAATGGAATAATTCTCCCCCTTGATGGCCTAACCGAACCCTTCGTCTAGAAACCTGTAATATATAATATGTTTTCCTTGGAGTATGGGCTAACTTATCGACAAGGCATTTCTAGGACTTTGGACAGGAACGTGGTAAAAATGGTGGTTCAAAAGGGGAAAATTTCCCCCCCCCCTTAACGTCTGCGTCTTTAGCTAGAAACCTAAAACTTAAAGAACAAGTGTATATGAAACACTAAAATTAAGAAACTAAATAGGAAACGAGTGGAATTGAAACACTACACAAGTGGAATGAAATGGATATAAACGTTGAACGACTGGAATTGAAATTATAGACAATGCAAATGGATTGGAAGAGGGAATTACCTCTTCAAACACTATCAACGGAATATGAAACTTATGTAGCATTAAAACATACTCTCCAAAAAGTTAAACAAATTTTCTGAAAGAGAAAAAACCTTAGAAAAGGAATGGAACTTATATATTCCGATATTTAAACTTCATGTAACGAAGCACCGGTGGAAGAAACCGACGCAGTAAATTTTCCAACTGAATTTGTGAATTTACTTGAATTGCCAGGTCTACCTTTACATAAACTGAAATTAAAAAAAAAAACTTTAAGACACGCTAACAACGTAGCTTTGCCCGCTATCTTTAATGTTATAAATCGCTTGCCAACCCTGCTTTACGTTTTTTATTTTCATTTAAAACACTAATGAATAAAACTACTTACGGGTCTATCTACCTAAGTTCGCACTTTACCAAATTATCTTGACATACACACGTATATTGCAAATTATTATGGATTCATTACTAACAATCCACTTTCATGAGTAAAAGTGATCAAATATTTATTTATTTTAAACCCATTGTTGTGCAGAATTATTTATTTGTGGTGGCTGGGTGAAGGCTTTAAATAAAAAAACTTTAAATAAAAAAACGAATTTAATAAAACTTGTGGGAGGGCGCAGCCCCCCCTCCCTTAACCTTTAAGGCACGCTAACAACGTAGCGGGCTGCGCCCGCTAGTCTCACATAATAGGACATTCCATAGATGTATATTAATGCAAAAAAAAATTTTTCATAGTGGTAAATATAAGAAAACATCCTGATCAAAATTTAACATTTTTTGTATGAAATTTTAAAATTTCGCGAAATTCCCGACTCCGATTTCAATTCTGATTTATATTCGTAATGGACACATAAAAATATATTAGATTTGATATTTCGCGATCATAATAATTACAATGAGAAATATTAATCTCATTTTTTCCATTATTTTTAATTCATTCAATTGCGATGTGCAACCTCTAAACAAAACTTTTTGTTGATTTTTTTTATCAGACCATATTTATTTTCATAGTGGATTATTTTTAAGGTTGTGGAGCGTAAGAATTCCAACTTTTTTTTTGGACCAGTCTAACGGCCCTATTAAAATTGTTCAATTGTAGTGTATTCCATTCAAAAATACATAAAACATAGTTTGTAATGACAGAGTTTCCTTCAATAATAAAAAGGTTAACCCTCGAAGTGGCACATGGTTCTGGCCAGACATATTTCATTTTCATGCTTCAATTTAGCATACTTCTATTTTAGGTACATGGCTGTAATTTCAGGTAATCTCCCAAAATATTGTTGGCTTTCGATGTATAAATTAATAATTGAAAAAAAGTCCTTGGAACAGGACAAAAAAGCCAAATAAAAAATCTTCACCTTACTTTTGGTGCATGGTGTCTGGCCAGCCCCTATG
Source organism: Leucophora obtusa (assembly GCA_949987735.1). Taxonomy (NCBI): domain Eukaryota; kingdom Metazoa; phylum Arthropoda; class Insecta; order Diptera; family Anthomyiidae; genus Leucophora; species Leucophora obtusa. The sequence goes on from OX465295.1 coordinate 278,085,280, forward strand.
CATTTTGTATGAACGCATAGGCAAAGCACATGGCACGAGTTGGAAATTTGTATTTACTTTATTCTTTTATGCTTCTTTCTTTCTTCTGATTTTGTTTGTGAGTTAGTTATTCATTGAACGTTGAACAGTGAAGAAGTAATCTAGTTTTTGTGCGGTAATTTTGAACTTGTGAATAATTTTACGCAGGTAGATTTGTTGCGTTGTTAGTATATTATGGCTGATGAACTGGAATTTATTTATAATACACGCTTGCGTAGCGCGAATTTGCAACCCCAATTGTCAGAGGCATTAGTGCGTGATTTTCAAAGTCAGGTAGAAGCTGATGAAAATGATGATGTTTTTGAAAACGATGGTGACGACACTGCTGATTATGTGCCAGAAGATGATGCATCAGACATAGAAAATGATTTGGAAATTGAACCTAACGAACTTTATGATAGTGATGAAGACGTAGATGAAGAAGAAGAAAGTGGAAATGATGCTGAAGCAGCAAATGAAGTCGACTCAGGCTGTTTTTATGGTAAAGACGGTACTAAATGGAAAGAAACTGAACCCCCTGCATCTCGTTTGCGCCAGCATAATATCATGCGTTTTCAATCTGGAACAAAAACAAGGCTCACCAATCCAGTTGAGGTATTCAAGCTATTTTTCTCAACCAATATTACGTTCGTCATCATTAGTGAAACAAATCGGCATGGGCGAGAATCAATTAGAAAATGGAATGAAGAACATCCAGAGTCTACCCAAAGAAAATGGATTGATTTGACAAGCTCTGAGCTAGATGCATTCATTGGGATTTTGTTGGCTTCTGGTCTCAGACATAATAATATGCAAGACTCCAGTATATTGTGGCGTTCTGATTCGCTGCCCATATTCCGTGCGGCTATGTCGCACAAACGATTCATTACTCTGTCCAGATATATTCGTTTCGATAATAGTCGTACGCGGGCATTCCGACAGCAAACAGATAAAGCAGCTCCGGACCTTTGGAATTTTCTCAATGAAAATCTGCAAAATTATTATGAACCTTATGAAAATATCACCATCGATGAGCAGTTGTTTCCGTATCGTGGGCGCACAAAGTTCACCCAATATATCCCATCAAAACCTGCAAGGTATGGGATCAAAGTTTGGTGGGCATGCGATGCTAAGACTAAATTTCCATTGAAAGGAAAACTATACACTGGAAAGGAAGGAGACAATCGGGAGATAAATAAAGGTGAAAACGTTCTAATGTATTTCGCAAATTGTTACGCAAACAGCGGCAGAACAATTATTTTTGATAATTTTTTCACCTCATTGAACGGCGCTAAACGACTTGCTGCTATGGGACTGGCATTTGTTGGCACCATTCGAGCAAACAAAAGATGTCTTCCTAAGGAAGTTATGAAGAGCACCAGACGACCAATTCTTTCAAGTGTGTTTGGTTTTCATGAAAATCTTGTTGCACTTTGCAGCTACGTGCCCAAAAAAAATAAGGCAGTCAATTTAATTTCAACCGTGCATTACACGAAACATGTTGAAGGCGTAGCCATGAAACCGGAAGCAATTTTATTTTATAATTCAACTAAAGCCGGAGTCGATACGATGGATCAAATGCTAACTCATTACAAAACGGTCTACCAGACGCTGGACATACGCGTTTTTCTGCAACATGATTGATGTGATGGCATTGGCAAGTTACATTATATGTAAGCTAAATGATGAAAATACAAGAAAAGAAAGAAGACACATATTTTTATATAAACTTGCAAAGCAATTGGTACTGGCCAACGTTGAAAATCGCATCAATAATCCGCATATTGTGGCTCAACCAACAACTCGTATAGCATTTGAAGCGTTCTTTGGGAGACCTCTCAATATAGCAAACCTTAATGTGGCTTCACGCAGTGGTCCAGACACATTAGCTGCCAAAAAAGATTGCAGAATTTGCCTGCAGCAAGGTGACAAAATACGCCGTAAGACACGCTTTTTTTGCTGCAAATGCAACAATCCTGTTTGTCAGCAACATTCAAAAGTAGATTATTTATGTTTTTGTTGCCTTCCGCAAAATTCTGAATAAAAAAATCAATGTATTCTTCATAATAATTTTCTATTTTGTCATAAACATTTATTACTTTACCCATAATAAAGAGAAATATATATAGAACAAAAAAATTGTTGCCCTTTTCATTCCAAAGATTTTTTCAGGTCTATTTTTTCTTCCTCAGGTAGCTAATAACATAGTAAAAAGAAATAGAAACTCAAAATATAACAAATATTTTCTTATCTTAGTAAAAAATTTAACGGCAAACAGCCCTTATTTCCATACAAATGCATGTAAATGTATAGGGATCTGGCCAGACACCATGTGCCAGAACTAAGGGCTCAAAATATGTGCCACTTCGAGGGTTAAATAATTTAAAAGTACAACTTAGATAAAATATTTTTATTTTCTTATTAAATTAAATATATGTAACTTAAAAATAAAAAATATATACATGTTCGCGTAAAAAATTGGAACAAATAACATATTATTAATTTTGATTCTTAATTCTTGATTGATTCTTTTATGTATGTCGATTTTCTACTCGATGTCCAAATTTCATATCTCTTAAATAATGAATGGTTTGATCGTTAATTAGCGATAATATTGTCGATTTTAAAGTTAACACAGATGCTAATTTATACTTCAAGGTAACTGACTGAATCAAGTTTATTAGTTCGGTTAGATGGCCTTCCATTTGTTTATTAATTTTATGATGTTGGCAGTAAACTTGGAAACTACAAAATAACAAACGATTATTTGTAAGAAACTTGCTCATACTTATGTACTATTGCAGCAAAAACAGGTCATTGACTATAGATTACCAAGTAATAATGCATTACGTTTTGCCATACATTAAAATGTAAAATAATGCTACGCTAAAATGAAATTACTCATTTCCCAATTAAGCTATTAATTATAATATTTACCTACAGTATTCTTTCAAGGAAAGAAGAAGCATAAAACAATTTTATTGTAAACGTTTTTTAACAATGGTATTAACACCGACTGCCGCAGTTTTGTCCCACCCAAGGAGTGGTCATGCGTCGATTGATGAAATTATTTTTAAACTGTTACATTCAGCAAGTTTACTAGAGAATCCTGCTAGCGCTACAATTGATATGTAACGCTTTGTGATTAACTTATTCTAGTGAACGATGCTACTTTTCTTTTTATTTTAAAATAAAAATATTCGTACAGTTTTCTTCGATTTCTTTCCATTTTTGTGTTTCTTTTATTATTATATTCGAACTTGTTTATTATTCTTACAAAAACTAATAAAAAAGAACAAACAAGAATTCGAAACTTTATTGATTGATAATATAGAATTTTATGAAAAATTTCATATTATTTATTAAACATTTCAGACACCCAATGAAAAAGTTTTATTAAAACAAATTTCAAAAAAATTATGAAGCATTTTCATAGAATTTAAGATATTTGTCATTCACTTTGTAAAGAAAATTTCATTAGTTTATTGAAAATTTTCAGACTTAGAAAATCAGAAGAATTTTTCGTTGATTTTTGCAGAGTAAACTCGTGTCTCCAATTGAGTGAATTTAATTCAAGTACAATTAAAATTTTTTTTATCAGTATAAAAAGGCTCTAGCTTTTTTTTCTTCAGAGGAGAAGGAAGAATCTTAATAAAATTTTGAAAACTTTTTATATTTCTTTTTTAAATGCAATCTCAACAAAACATGTATCAGTTCCAGAACTAGTTCCAACTAATTCTTTTGAGCCAGTACTAGTTCTACTTTGGCAGTGTTACCCATGATTTTTATTTGAAATTGAGAAACAGGTACTAGTTCTACGGAACGGTTCTAGAACCTATTCTTGAATCCGAGATTTTTGTATGAAATTGTAACGCTCGGAACTAGTTGCAATAAGCCATCAGGGACTATTAACCCCTTAGGTCAGGGGTGGCAAGACTTTTTTCGCTGCGTGTCAGAAACGGACAAATTTTTTTTGTAAAAATTTCTTGCGTGCCACCTTAATTTTATTTGTCTTTTAAAAGTAGTTTTTAAAAATTTTTAAAATTTTGAAAATTTCTCTTAAAAATATCATGGCAGATGTACATACATATATATCAGCGCTACGGATAACACCCATGAAACAACCACCAAAGGAAAAAATTAAACAACTTCCAAGAAATGACGCGAAAATGTTTTACGGTTATTTAATTTTTGGGGGTTTATTTAATCTTTAAATATTGAGATTATTTCATTATGAAAAAATCCACCATGAAATAAAATTAAAACAGTTTGAACATTATTGCCTTTTCAGTTTTTTGGGGAGTTATTCCATTTTTGGTGGTTATTTCATATTGTTAAAAAAAGTTAAATTATTGGGCGCCATTAATATTTAAGTTTTTTAGAAACTATTTGAAAAATGTTCTTCGGGCAAAAATTTGATTTTGCTAAAATAAATCGATGTTTTTATCGTCATAATAATGAATAAAAAGCGAATGTTATGGATTTGAACAGAGAAATTTATATTTCAATTGAAACGTCTTTGCGAAACACTCAATATCCAATTTCAAATTCCAACAAAGGGGGTTATATCATTATAAAACTTATTTTCAGCCTTTATTTCATTTAGGGTTATTTCGTAACACCTATTTTCCTATAAAAAAAAACTTTATTTTTTAGATCCAATTTTGTCACAAGTTGTTTTCCACTTTTGTGCAATTTTCTGGTACTTTTTATTTCTTCGATTATGAAGCAATTTCTCATCGAAACATTTAAACTTCTTTCAATCTAGAATTTTAGAAATTTTCCCAGAATTTTCTGATAATCGGATTTGCGAGTTCTGTATTAACCATATTTCTTTAAACAAAAAATGGTGGTAATACAGAGTTTTATTCATTTTAAAAGACGATTTACAAGCTCTATGAAAAATTTCATAATTTTTGTAGAGAAATTTAACATTTAACTGAATTTTTGCTGGTCTTCTAATAGTTTACATTTTTACTGGCGTGCCACTACTACTTAATACTGATATTTTTAATCATATATTAAGAGAATTATCTGCATGATATTAATGAAGTTTCACTGGAACTCGTCCATTGAAACCTTTCATTGAATTAATGGAATTTTTCATTAAATGTTAAAAATTTCATATTATTTATTAAAAGTTTCATATAATTAATGAAAAAGCTTCTTTAAACCTCGATTCATAAAATGTATGGAGCTTTTTCATCAAATCTATGAAATTTTTCATTTACTTTGTGAAGATAACTTCAATATTCATTAAAACTCGTCCAGAAAACTTCTCGGTGTACTGAAAAATTTTTGTCCAAACTATATTTTAATAAATTTTTAATACAGTTTCGTATTGTTTCGTTGATCTGTTAGTTAATAGTATTTCGAGGAAATATATTCCAAATTAGATGAAAATATCTTCATTTTTTAAGGAGGAAGAAATATTTAAAATTTTCTAAGTTATTCATATAGCTCTACGGAGCTATTTTGGAACTAGTATCATATACTGGGAACTGATAAAGAACTCATGTATAACTAGTTAGAAATCACTAGTTCCCAAAACATACTAAAGACATAGTTAAAATGGTAAATATGACACCTTTGCATGGGTTCTAGAACTAGTTGCACCATCACTAGTTCCAAGGGTGCTATTGGAAGTAGTCATTTTAGAACGATTTCCAAAAATTTTACTGGGATTTTAAAGTATTTTATTATTGGCAGTATTGAATAAAAATTTCATCAACAGGAATTTTGTTTAATCATTTTTCATAAGGCCTAAAATGATGAGTGTAAATAAAACAAAGTTCCTTTAAATATTTTTCCGACGTTTCGTCTATATTTGTAGACTTTTTTAAGCAAATCGTAGTATGAAACTATTTTACTTCACATTAAACAGTATTGTACTTAAAACAAAAAACATAAAACATGAATTTCAAATTAATACACCTAAAGTTTTTCAGATTTTGAAAATTTTTTATATTAAATCGATATGTAACAGTTTTAGGTTTGCTGCTCTTAACTTACTAATATTTGACAAAAAAACTCCTGGTTTCAGCAGTTTTTTAGCAACATTTTTACAGACCTTTTTCCATTAGTATAAGAAATTTTTCAATTTAAAAAATCAAGATTCCGAAACTTCAACCTTAGCATATGAAAACTTTTTCAAACACATCGAGTTTATATGTTACGTTGATATTTAACTGAAATTGAAAGTTGATAGGGAACTGAAATTCTGTATGTAGGTTCCTCCTCCAACGCAGACGTCCATTAAGACGGCATTTTTGGAAATTCCTACCGGGAGGGGTAAAAAGGTAATAATTTTCCATGTTGGTGGCCTACCCGAAGAAACGGAATGGAAAGAGGAACGACTGATATCAATTTGGATACACAAGACAGTGGGAACGAAATGAATGAAATGGGGAACGAGTGGAATTGGGACAATATATAATAGGAAACCGTGCAACGTAATGGCGAACGAAATGGAATCTGGGAACGAGTTGCATTGGAACACTAAAATTGTTAAACTAAATAGAATGCAACGCAAATGCAAATTTAAACATTAAATAACTAGAGGGAAATGGAATGGAATTTGAATGACTCAAACTGCTTGGGTTTGGTACTTGAAATTTCGCATGTGATTGAGGCAGGATTATATAGGGGGTGAAGAACCCCTTTTAATTACCTGTTCAAACGCGTTATGTAAGGAATATGAAACATAGCATTGAACCATTACAAAAAGGTTAAACAAATTTATTAAAAGAGAAAAAACAATGCAGGTAACGAAGCATCGGTGGAAGAAACCGACGCAGTAAATTTTCCAACTGAATTTGTGAATTTACTTGAATTGCCAGGTCTACTTTTACATAAACTGGAATTAAGTAAACTTTGAGGCTTGCATTAAAGTTTACTTAATTCCAAAGCCCGCTAGTTGAAAATTGAAGGATAGAACAATGCAAAAAAAAAATTTTTCGGTTTTTAAAAGTTGAGTTGGTGATGACAACTTACTGACACATGCTGGAAATATCGGTTACGACTTTCAAAAGATATGTCATCATTTATCCAATACAATGACCTCCTGCTGACTTGTCTTGATGACATTTTTACATTTGTATGAAAATATAAGCAGGTGTCTTTAGGTATTTTGTATGGGAGCGGATCAGAAAGTCAGCAGTGATAGCGACATGGGCCGTCATGAAGACGTCTTTACGAAATTTACAACTGCGTAGGTAACTAAGGTTAACGCCATTAAAAAGTGTAAAACATAAAAATAATAAAAGGTGATTGGAGTAAATTAGAATTAAAAGTAAAACCATTTCTTGCTTCATTTTTGTTTTATATTTATTAGAGCATCCATGAGGTATATGGGTGAAAACTAGGGATGCCAATCGGGATTGATATTTGAAAATCCCGGGATTCGGGATTTTGTACGAGAACGGGATCCCGGGATTTTCGGGACTACGGAATTTTTCGGGATCCCGGGATTTCGGGATTTTTTGAGATTTAAATTTTTCTTTATTTGTAAAAATTTTTATGTTATGTAACTAATTTTTTTTATAGAATAAAGCGTTTTATAATTATTTTATAGTTGTTAATTAATAATGTGGTACATTTTATAAATATTGAAACATCTCAGTCAGAAATTGACAGTGGTACAAAAAATCAAGTACCTGCATACCACTGGGTAACCACGATGTTTAAAATAAATGACTGGCAGAACACTCATTTGGGACGCTTTGCCAGCGTTTGCAAAAATCGTTTTGCCAGTATTTGTTTTACAAAACATCACGGCAGGGCCAAAAAAAGATACATATGAACTTTTTTTAAATTTTATTTTGGAAAATATAATTCCAAACCACGTATTTATTGGTTTTGGCAGCGTTTTGCCAAAGTTAAAAATTTTGTTTCTCCAGTACTTTTCCGGCGCTTTTTGAACTGCCGGTCCTTTTGTCTATTGACGCTATCATATTGGAAATGGGAAAGCAATTTTTGTCAGTACTTGTACCACCTGTTACAATACCTTGCCATCGCATTCCCGTTTGTATTTTTCTGGCTGGGTTAATATATGAAGGCCTGTCATTAAGTACACTTGCGCTCAGTATTTTGTAAGCAGATTTTAAAACAGATTCGTTGCGATAACCTTGCCCACTAAATCGTGTAATTACAGCAACAAAGTTATTTGCTTATCGTTATCAAATGTTTTCATGGAAGAATTCAAACTTAATACAGTCCCAGCCAAAATTAGGTTTCAGAAATCGAATTTCGCTTGAAAGAATAAATCGGTAAAATAACAAACAAACTTGATTTTTCGCATGTATTACTCAAAAACTTAATATTGTTTACCAAAATTTCAAATTTTTCTGCAAAGTCTTTGCATAGTTTACTCGAATAATCTACTTAATTTATAATTTTACCAATATCTTGGCATCAATTTCTTGTCAATATGAGAAAATTCAAGACAAACGAAGGTAATTTAAAATTGCTCACTTTGTTTATTTGCGTTTATATTAATATTAAAAAATAAGAAAATCCCGGGATTTTTGAGAAATAATCCCGGGATTCGGGATTTTGCCAATCCCGAAAATCCCGGGATTTCCCGTTTGGCATCCCTAGTGAAAACACATCAACTCAACACACCATTCGGATTTACCATCTCCGATTTGAATGAAATTCGCCATAACTGTGGTACACTACAAGACATCAACGATGCATAAATTTTGGAGTCCGGACCTTTTCGGATTCCGAGATATGACGTCTCGAAAAAAACGGCAAAATTTGACTAAAGTATCATTACAAAATCGACAATAACGGTTCAAGATATACAATTCGTTTTGGTATTATTTATTAGGTAAGAATGTACCCTTTAAAATGGTATTTTTTCATGGAATGATCAAAGGTCATTTCTTGGGGTCTTGAGTTCAAATTCCCATTGCTCGAAATGCGCATTTTTTAAAATTCTTAAAAATATATATGATTATCTTCTACATTTGTATGAAAAATTTAAGGTGGTATCTCGATTCGTATCATTTTTTGCCCTAGTGTATCCCAATAAGCACGTAGGTTTTAAAAATTCAAGTGCTTTAAATTTTGCTTGAAGTAAAGTATATTTCAAATTCTAGCACTTGTTTTTTTAACAAAAATATTTCAAACTTGAATTTTTGTTTCCCTTTTGCTGGAGTATGCTATTGAAATAAAATGTAATAAAAGTTGAATTCAAGCCTTGAAACTGGAAAACAGGGCTGGAATTGAACTTGATTTCAACTTGAATTCCAGTGAAATTGTTTATAGGGTATGTACCTTAGGGTGAACGTTATTTTTCTACTTGCGATTTAAGACCGTCCCCCCCCCTAGAAATATGCCATTGGGTATAAAAATACACCGTGCAAAAAATTAGGGTGATCGGATAACGAGAACACGTGCCGCATCGGCCCTGAAGTTTGAAATACGATTTACAAGGCGAAATTATTTGGTTTTCTTTCCAAATACGGGCTATTTAATAACCGTATTTTTAGAAAATGTAAATACAATCATAATCTAGACTGAATTATCTTTCTGGTAATGTATAAAAATCCAAAATCGGTTGGAAAATATTTTAGTAATTGCAATTCCCTCAGACCATTGTAGGGTTAAAATGAGATAAATTATGAAAATCATAAAAAATAAAATATCTTTTCAACAAATTTACAACGTTGTACTCTAGTTTCATTTCTAAGATCCACAAATATTTAGATATAAATTTTTGTCTGTCTTGGCCTAGTCCCAGGTATGACCAAAGATGGGATTTTTTTTTTATAAATTCGCAAATCCCTAGTTTTAGAGTTTTTTAAAATTTTGTTTAACAAAATATAAAAAAAAATTATCAACGCATAGGGGTTTATTAAATACACCTTACAGAATAATTCTACTGGAAATTACACATATCCCTCTTTTAACTTAAAAATGACGGCTTTAAATTTGAAAATATTGGAGAAAAGTGTGATTTTGGCCAATAATTTGGATAATAGTATTAATTTTTGTGTTTTTAGCTAGCTGTAACAAAATCACTTCCGATTTCTTTTAATTCTGATAAAAAAGATTGCTTTCCGAAATTTTTGTAAAACTCCGACAACGTTAACCCTTTTTTTTTACCAAGGTCAAAAGTGAAATTTTTCGATTTTTCCTGGAAGTATGTATATCAAAACAATGTGTTGTTTCTTGCGGAATTTGGTAAAAGTTGTCCAAATAATTATATTAACACCAAATTTTATACATAGTAATATTAGAATTAGAAATTAATCCTTATAGGCACGTGGCGTCAAAATGACCCCAAATTTTTGAATGTAATAAAGTGTCATTTGACATGAGAATCGATATTAAAACCTTTAATTAGGCATTTTTTAGAAAAAAAAATATAAATTAACCTGTTTGTGAACTTGGTGTCAAACTGACACATTTTTTATGTTAAATAACGCTCGTTGGCTGAAAAAAGTATGTAGAAACCATAAATTGTTGTTTAAAAAATGTGAAGAAAGGAGTTAATTTAGATTTTTTTATGGTTTCTAAATATATTTTTCAGCCAACCAGCGTTATTTAACATAAAAAATGGGTCATTTTGACACCATGCTCTCAAACAGGTTAATTTTGATTTGTTTTCTAGAAAATGCTTAATTAAAGGATCGGTCCATATTTGGACCTATCGCCATATGGTCTATATTTCCGATTTTCTCTTCTTTTATCATTTTATATAAAATTTTGAAATAAGTCCATATTAACCCATTCGAATTTCGGATCCAAACATTAGTTGGCTTTTAACCAGACTGGTGTAGGGTATTATATAGTCGGCATGCCCGACTGAAAATTTTTTTACTGTTTTTTTTTATTAATTTATAATACAGTAGACGCTCGCAAATTAGAGCTTTCAGTAATTCGAACGTCCAGAAATTAGAATCAATGTTTGCAATACATTAAACGCTCTGAAATTCGAATTTAAAATTCTAATTTCTGAGCGTTTTTTTTTGGTTATTTGAATACACAGGAAATCCCCAATTTGTTTTTATTCTGTTTGAATAAAGTAAAACTAAAAAGGGGAATCACCAAATTATATATGTTTTTCCCTATTTGTTTTTTTTTTGTCGTATTTATGTACATTTTTGGCTAGTTTATTTGTGAAATTTGAGACGCGTGTACATTTTATTTGGCAGTCTCTATTAAATAGTGAAAGTGTATCATTTAAAATGTTAAATAAACGTAAAAAAACACGTTATCATTGGAAACGAAACGAAAAAAAACGTCCAGAAATTAGAATAATTCAGAAATTAGAATTGCCTCAAAAACAAAGCGGTTCTAATTTGCGAGCGTCTACTGTAATACCAAAAAATGTGGTACATGCTGTTGTAGTATATACATTAATTCTAGGGTTTGGGATTTCCCGGAATTTTTTATTTTCCGGGAAACGGGAATGAAAAAATTTGATTCCCGGGATTCCCGGGAATTATTTTTGAACAAAATTGTTAATGAAAACCACCTATATAAGTAATTTTTGTTAAAAAAAAACACTATTTCAGTACAAAAGCAGTCTGTGTAGTGAGAATTCAAAGTAAAAAATATCAGAATGTTGAACATTTGATTTCACATAAATTACTCGCAGCACTGCCAAATGAAAAGCATGATTCCAGCAGAAAGCACCTACTACTGGACTGTCGGAAACAAACCGTTTCATCACACTTGGCCCATTAGATATGGTGTCCACAATGTTATTTTCCAAAGACAAATAAAACTCTTCTAGTCTTATTTCTACAATTATTTCATCAGCATTACATCTTCCTGATATATAAACCAACCCCAGGTTATAAAATGAATTATTTCCGTTTATACTTATGTTCAAATATCTCTTTTGTAATATTCTTGTCCATTCATCTAAGATTATAGTAAATCTCCTATCGTTAGAAATATTGCTCGATATTACTTTTATCATGATATCTTTTACATGATTGTAGTAATTTAATATAATGTTCTAGACCATTTCAGGAAATGTTTGCCCTACCATAAAACCTTTAATGTTTATTCAGCTTACACTTTTTTCCTCGGGTACTTTGCTAATTTTAGCTGAAACGTTATTCTTGTTGTTGTTTTCTTCAAGAGAAGTTAAATGAACATCAATTTTTTTTTTTTTTTTTGGGACCAAATTTAGATGTCGGATTACCAAATTTAGATATCACATTTATTAATGAAATCGTTACTTATGGCGTTTTCTTTTCTGGAAAAAAATGTTGCCTTGTTAAAAGGCAACATTTTAAAAATGTTGCCCTCACCCCATTAAAATGTTACATTTTTTCAATCAGAATAGAACACAATAAAATCACTGTTGCATTTTTCTAAACATATGTATGTGTATTGTATACTCGTATGCAATATTATTTACGCAAACTATTATTAATTGTAGCCTAGTGGTTGTGATGCCTGCCTTTGACATGGGCTGGACGGGTTCAAATTCCAGACGAAGTAAAAAATAAATTTTTTTATGTATTTTCTTTTTTCAATTAAATTTTTTTTTTTTCATATTTAAAGCAAATTGAATAATTTTTTATTTATTTTTAGCCTAAAAAATTGTTAAATACTAAATAACAGCAAAACTATAAAAATCTAATTAAAATTTTATAAAAACAAAAAAAAAAACAAAAAAAAATATTTTGCTCCTACCGGGGTTTGAACCTGCGACCTACTGCATCAGAAGCCATGATAGTACCCCCTAGGCCACCAAGTTGTGAGTTAGCTGGCAAAAAACATTACAGTATATACACATGGCATTGACATAAAGAAAAAAACAGGGCAACACTCTACCCCGTAAATTTTTTGAGGGCGAAAAATGTTGCCTTTTTGCCCTTTATTTAGGCAACATTTTTAGAAAAGAACACCTAGCCCTCTTAGAATGTTGCCCTTAATTTAGAAAAGAACACAAAAAAGGCAATTCAAAAGCAAAATGCAAAAAAAAGGCAACATTTTTTTCAGAAAAGAAAACGCCATTATACAATTATTGACCCTTAATATAAAGTATAGAAAACCTTACAAAAATATTTATATTTGCAAATATTTTGATTGGTTGAAAATAAATTAACCAATCAGAATGCTCCAAAAATAAACCAAGTCAAGGTATACTGCCACCCAATATTTTAACTAAAGTCGACTTTACCTAAATTATACATTTGAAAAATTTCGATATTAAGGGCGATTATTTGTAAGAAACAAAGGTTTTTTTCATATTTCTTTTAAACATTTTTCCAAGTTTTTAGGTTTTACTACTTAAATTTTGAATAAGTTATGCGAAAAATCTTTATTAGTTGAAATGCTCCTAATTACTTGGCAAAGATTTTATTTGTGTCAAATAAATTTATTCCCTTTTAAAAGATTTTAGCAATGAAATTTTTGTTTTGGCATTTAAAATGTTTTTTATGACTAAAATTAAAAACTCCTATTCGAAACAAAAACAATTTAAAAAAATTTAATATTTTTAAAATTTCTCGTTTTCCCGAGAAAAATATATTCCCGGGCGGGAATTCCCGAACCCCAAACCCTAATTAATTCACAAAAATCCATACCTATGACAATGTTTTTGAGATACCACCTTAACCCTCTAACGGGCAAGCCCGCCTCCTGGTGGGGTATATCAAATTGACCAGAAGTGCGCCAAAGGAGTATTTTATAATAAGAAATTATGCTTTTTCAACAGAAAACAAAATTTATTAAATTTTTTGTGAAGAATTTTTTTGTATACAATGCACGGTTTGGAAGCGAGAAAGTGTCAAAGATAAAATTTCGTAAAATTTCAAAAATTAAATATTTTAAAACAACCAAGATTTTCAAAAATCTTAAAAACATATTTAAATTGAATAAAACAATTGATAGTGATCATGAAGTAAGATTGGAGCTTAAGCTATTCAAAAAGTTCCTTACTTTGGTCCAAGGACGCACAGGATTCCATAAGGATACCTTTAAAGGACATCGCCTTAACTTCAAAACGAATGGACGGATTTTTCTGAAATTTGGTAAAACAATAATATTTGGTATAGGTAGCAAAATTTATAAGTTTGAATAATATAAATTGAAGTTTTGGTGCGTTTTCGCTCAATTTCGCGTTTTTCGAAAAACGAAAATCGCTACATCCTTCTAAGTAACAGCACAAAAAATGTAATTTTTTTATTGCAATTACATCTTGGTAAGAGAAGTAATTTATGCCTAAACCTAGTAATTTTTATGCGCTAGTTTTCGAGATTCACCCTTAAACTATCTTGGCCCATATCGCCTAAAGTAGACAACGAAAAAAAATTTTGTAGAAGAACTTATTGTTTATTTTTCGTGGGGAACACATGGTATAACTATCATTGCAAAAAAGGTTAGGCCGGTTAGATGGTTAAATTTTTCACACAAATGTAGAAGAGAGTTTAACAATAATCATATATTTTTTTAAGAATTTTAAAAAATGCGCATTTCGAGCAATGAGGATTTGAACTCAAGACGCCAAGATATGACCTTTGACCCTTCCATGAAAAAAATCGATATGCACACTGTTTTAAAGGGTACATTTTTACCTAATAAGTGTTATTTTATCACCTCCCCACGTATTTTCCGGCGTAAAAAACACTATCAGGGCAAAAAATTAGGATGATAGTTTTACAGAAAATTACTAAATAGGCTTAGACTTTTAATGTATCAATGACTGTCACGTGATTTAAGTGGTTAAAGGCAAACTAAATTTACGCTGAATTTCCTATTATATGATGAAGAGTATACATATTTACAGATCTCCAAAATTGAATGAGAGACATTCAAAGTTTAGTTTTAACACAAATTTTGATGTTTACCGCTTGAAACACCACAAACGGTTATAAGAGGGTTAAAAGTTTATATAAAGAAAATATTTGCTTTTTCATTATGTAAACAATAGCTAACAATAAGTAACTTAATCACCAGAAGCTTCTAGTTTAAGAGTTATACACTCAAAAAAAAGTCAGTAAAGTTAGCACAAAATGTTGCTGTGTCATGAGGACTAGGAAATTTATCTGGCATTAAGAATCACTTAACATTTTTATTTTTCGACAATTAATGAAGGCTGCACATTGGCAGCCGATTTGGCTTTTTTACACTGCAATAATATGTTTTTTAAACAAAAAAATAAAATTATAAAAACATTGTTATTTAAATTTTTGAAATCGTTCAAATATGCTCTTGAAAATGCTGCTGCTACAGTATTTACCACCCTTAAGCCGTACTAACACCTTTACACTTAGTTACTTGGTCATGCCTGTTTTTGCTGGGATATGTTCATACTTACCTCTTAACTGTGTTCTCTATAACATCATCTGTGATATCAATGTGCTGTACGAAATCATTAAGATATGAACGATTTAATTGGACGACAAACTGATATAGTAAAGCCTCTGACCAATTAATATCGTAACCATAACAACGACTTAGTATTAATGATTGCAAAACACTAAATTACATTAAAGGAAGAGAAAAAATAGTATATTATTAAAATATAGAAAGGCTATAAAAAACAAAAGGCGGATTTATGTAAAGCTCGTATACTTTGTAAACTGTGTCACGTAAACTTATAAGGTTTATATTAGAAGGACTGTATTTGATTATCCTGTGAGGTTTAAATCTCAAAAATCATGCTATTTTACACGTTAAAATACTATTAAGTAAAAATAAAATTTTCCAAAACGTTAAGAAAACACAGCGAGAAAAAAATACAAAAAAAATTTTTTTTTTTTAAATGAAAAAAAAAATGTCGCAATTTTTATACCATACAGGTGATATTGAGATTGTGCTTATAGCATATCCATCTACTCCGAATCACTTGCTGAGTCGATTACGCAATGTTCATCAATCTTTTGTTTTATGTATGAAACACAGATATAAAAATCTTTCACCGTTGTATTTATTATCCCAGCAAAATCTCATTAATGGGTGCGCTCATTAATAACATCTAAATAATAAGCAGTAGAATTAGGGTCTAATGCATATAATTCGGTGTCAAAACTCATTATCTTTGTTTGACAAGGTCTTTTTTGTAAGTAACCAGCAAAACCTTTCATTACCATGTAATGAGTTTTAAGTATTGAAATCTTAAGTGTTCACTAGTTAATTACTGAACTACTTATTTTAACATGGTGATGTCATTGGACGAAAGTCATTACACTGATGTTGCCTGTAAGTAGTTTATCAACTGTTCTATAAATAGATGTTGAATATAAATTTTAAAAAGCATAAAATTTAAAAAAAACAATAGGAGCTGACGCGAATTGATGAGCGTAAATCACGATTGTCAGGCAAACACTCTAACCAATAGACTACGACATCGCTATGATTTTTAATGCTTTAACGTACACATTTATTATGGCAACTGTTATTGTATATGTCTACTTTTCATAAAACTTGTTGTTATTAAATACTGCTTAATGAACATCAATATTTCTATAAATAGATGTTTAATATAAATCACAAAAAAAAACAATAGAAGCAGACACGAATTGATCAGCGAAACTTATGACTAGGGCAAGGAATTTCATGCACTTAAAAATGGAAAATATGCGCCTAAAATATGCGATTAAAAAGGAAAAATATGCATTAAAAATATAAGAAATATGCACTAAAAACTATTATTTTTGCAAAAATAAAGCACTTCAAAACCTAAAAATATATTTAAGTTAGTTATTTTGCAAACAGACACTGAACTCGAAGATTTCCTATAGGTCAATAAGGTTTTTAAGAATGTCTATTTTGATTGAATCAAAATATGAAACCATATAAATTTTTTATATTTTTTTACAAAATAAAAAATGCTCCTAAAAATGAAAAATATGCATTAAAAAGCACAAAATATGCATTAAAAAGGCACCAAATATGCATTTAAAGTCAAAATATGCAAAAACATGCATTTTTGACAAAATATGCAAAAATATGCAACTACAAATCGATGTGATTTTGTTCTAAATTCGATGGTTCGAATAAATGATTAGTCCATATCAGTTTTGGACTATCGAGAAAAAACATGCATTTGCATGAAATTCCTTGCCCTACTTATGACTGTCAGGCAAAAACACTAACCACTAGGATACGCCATAGTTATGGTTTTTAATGATTTAGAACATATATTATTTGTTTCAGCTATTGTGAAATGGTAATGGGTGGGGTATAATTATCGGTAACTCATTACATTCAGTTTAAAAGTAATTCAAGGGGTAAGGAGATATGAGATCTAAGTTTTGCATGTAGTAATGACCAGTCATTACCAAGGTTTTGCTGGGTAGTTGTCCAAATTCGCTGCAAGAAAAATCACAGAATTTGTTCACCCGCTTACTCGCTACATTATAAATATATATAAAGTAAGTAGTTACCAAAATAAGTAGTTATTCGGGTGCCAATACGCACCCGCTTATTTTTCATTAAAAGCTACGCCTACTTAGAACGGGTAGCAAAATTAGAAAACAAACGCTACACTAAAAATTCCTACAACTTTCTGGACCATGTTCCAGTTCTTCGGGGACAATTTAATCATTATTTTGATTTTTAAAAATAAAAGCAACGGGGATGAAATTATAAAAAATTTTAATTGATTGTATAGTATTGTCCGTCATTGTAAGTATACAACTTTATTAGGATTTTCGCATTTACTAAATACTTTTTATTTATCCACTCCAGCTTAGCAGCGACAACAACCAACTGTAATAAATAATAATAAATGAAATTGCTTCATCGATTTTATGAAGCTCTTGATTGGCTGAATGATTTATTCATTTGCGAAATGATCTATTCATTTTATGAAGAGTCTCATTAATTTTATGAACTTTTCATAAACATAAACAGTGGCTTTAAGGAAGCCTGTTTCATAGATTCTATGAAAAGTTTCAATGGACGAGTGCCAGTGACAATTTTCAGTGAAACTATGAAGAAATTCAATACTGAAGTAAAGATAATTCTCTCAGCCAACAAGTAAAGCAACGCCATACCATAATATTGCCACCACCAAGTTTAACTGTTTGCTTAACATTGTGTCTTTAATGGTATCCCCAGATCGGCGCCAGCAGTACTGCTTACCATCGGAATGAAATCAGTTGAATTTCAATTCATCTGGACAGATTACAGGTTCACAGTCGTCGGGATTTAAATTTTTTTAATCCCTTGCGAATTTTAACCATACCGCAGCATTCTCAGGAAAAATAAATGGTACACAGAAAACAAATAGGTTCAAATGCTGTCGTTATTCAACTATTTTAATTAAATTTAATTATAAACGGAAAATATATAAGTTAACAGAAACAAACACTGTCACATTATTCAAAATATTGGCTTTTCTAATCAATAATGAAAAAATACTAACTTCAACATTACCTTCAATACTAACAACCACCAATTTATAAAATAGTTTGTCATTTCAATAAAATATCAGTAGTAAAAATATACTCGTAGTATCAGTTCAATCAAATCTATCACTCTATCCAAAGTATTAGTTTTTCCAATCAATTAAACATTTTTTTTTTTCAACTTTAGTGCAATCAACCATTATTTTCCATTATTTTCCATTATTTTCCATTATTTTGGTAATTATAATACCATATTGAGATTAGCAACAGAAATTTTAATTATTATTATGGGGTTCGGGAATTCCCGGGAAAATAATATATTTTTCCCGGGAAAACGGGAAATTTTAAAAATTTTAAGTTTTTTAAATTAAAATTTTTCAAATGTATATTTTAGTTAAAGTCGACTTTAGTTAAAATATTGGGTGGCAGTATACCTTGACTTGGTTTATTTTTGGAGGGTTCTGATTGGTTAATTTATTTTCAGCCAATCAAAATGTTTGGAAATATAAATATGAACAAAACCGTATGATTATAAATAAAGTCGACTTTAAATTTAAAATACTCCTTTATATTAAGGGCCAATAATTTTATAAGTAACGTTTTCATTAATAAATGTGATATTTTCAAGTAAGTTTACTATATTTTAATACACCTGCTTTCAAACTAATATATTCTTTTATATTAAAGAATAAAATGTCAGGAGTATGGAAAACTTCACAAAAAAGGGCAATGCAGCGCAGTGCAATATTTGCCCTAAAAGACTAATGGTTAACGGATGTATCTAAATTTGGTTATCCGACTTCTAAATTTGGTTCACAAAAAAAAAAAAAAAAATTGATGGTCATGCAACTCCTCTTGAAGAAAACAACAACAAGAATAACGTTCCAGCTAAAATTAGCAAAGTACCCGAGGAAAAAGTGTAAGCTGAATAGGCATTGAACGTTTTATGTTAGGGCAAACATTTTCTGAAATGGTATCCAAATTAGCCGCAATCGACGAAATGTCAATGCGCATCATAACTAGATCTTCGTTTATTCGAGAAAGTTTTTATAATAAAAACCTGGCATTGCCAAAAAATTTTACAATCATCTAAAAGATATCATGATAAAAGAAATATCGAACAATATTTCTAACAATAGGAGATTTACTATAATCTTGGATGAATGGACAAGAATATCACAAAAGAGATATTTGAACATATGTATAAACGGAAATAATTCATTTTATAATCTGGGGTTGGTTTATATATCAGGAAGATGTAATGCTGATGAAATAAGAAGAATTGTAGAAATAAGCCTAGAAGAGTTTTATTTGTCTTTGGAAAATAACATTGTGGCCACCATATCTAATGGGCCAAATGTGATGAAACGGTTTGTTTCCGACAGTCCAGTAGTGTGTGCTTTCTGCTGGAATCATGCAATTCATTTGGCAGTGCTTAGAGTAATTTATGTGAAATCAAATGCTCAACATTCTGATATTTTTCTTTGAATTCTATAGGTGGTTTTCATTAACAATTTTGTTCAAAAATATTTCCCTGGATTCCCGGGAATCAAATTTTTTTATTCCCGTTTCCCGGGAAATAAAAAAGTCCGGGAAATCCCAAACCCTAATTATAACAAAATTTTCAAATATATCATATTTTTACATTTCATACATATGGGAAAATCTACGAAATCTTAGGATTTCAGATTTTAAAAATGGAAAATTTCAAATTAGTAGCACTCATTTTTTCTGATTAACTTATTTAAAATACATTAAAATGTAATAAAATGTATTAACAAAAAACCACAAAAATTCTCGCTAACAAAATTTTTTAAATTTTTCGGTTTTTTTTTGGGTGCGACTACCCCTTTACGTGGTGAGTCCGAATTTGGTTACCAAAATTTTTCCAACACATCTGGTTTTTGAAGAAATTGAGCTCAAAGTTAACAAAAATCTTGTTTTGGCCATTTTTGAGTTATTTTTAACTTGAGTTAATGAAAAAAAACATGACACAAGTTTTGCATGGACTCATGGACAAAGTCTATTAATTTTATTTAGAATCGGTTCATGTTTATACACAGTGGCCGTATAAAGGCCCCCATGTCCATTTTAACCCATTGGAATTTTGAAACCAAACATTAGTTGGCTTTTGACAAGACTGGTGTAGGGTATAATATAGTCGGCATGCCCGACTTAAACTTTTTTACTAGTTTAATAATAAATTTAATTTCACAAGGTTTACTATTTAATGAATAATGAGGAATAACCAAAATTACTGAGAAAGTTAATAGCCGTATTTTCTAATCACTTGGATTTAATAAATCCAAAAAGTAGTTCTAAAAGTGCTCAACAGATGGGGTTAGATTTTCCCTATTTTAAAAAGAATTTTCTGTCCGACACTTCTTTCACCCTAATTTTTAATACCGAATTCGATGATGAAGGATTTTATTTTAACTTTTAAGTTTTAATTATATTTTATATAAAACAGCGATAGACAGTCTGTCTTTTCAGTTTTATCACTTCAATTTATATTTTTACATAATTGAAAAATTCCATTGCATGAATATTAAATAATTCACTAATTGGATTTAATTAAATTACTTACAGTAGAGTGAAAAATTGCCATTTCTATTTGAGCTATTTCTCCATGTCCAAGATGGAAAATATGTATTTGGTGAGGTGTAGTTTTTTTTCTAATTATCCCAGGAAAAAAAGTGAGGAAAAAGAAGTAGTAAAAACATAACAACAGATGAATAAGGAGTAGTGATAATTTGTGGTTTTCACTGATGAATTTAACATTGGCTTGTCATAGGAGGGAAGTTGTTCTTTTTTGAAACAAATTATGTATATTTGAACCGATGAAAAGGAAGTTCATTTTCACTTGTTTGTATTTTAATTTAATTAAAAAAAAAAAAAAAAACATCATGCATCGTGTGGGGTTTGAACCCACACTCGTTGGCATTTCAAGCAGACGCTCTACCTCTTATGATATGGCTTGTTATAACTTATAGCTGACTTTTAACAGTCTTGTTCAGTAAATTGTTATATTTATTTCTTTCTATTTTTATTAACAAAAATATATAACATATTGGAAAATATATAAAGTTGTTTTTTTAAAGTGTTTTTTTTATTTTATAAAAATAATACACTCATAGAAAGAAATAAAGCTGTAAAAATAGGAGAAAAAGCTACTAAAAATTATGTAATTAAAAATGACCTTGCAAAAAAACTAATGCTAAATACTAGTAAGATAAGAAGGAAAAATAAAACTGTTAAATTTACAAAATTTTGGTTACATTTAAGTTAACTTTTACTACGAATTACCTTGATAAAATCCGTAAAAAATTTTGCAGCATATTAGTAGATAAGAAATAGTTTTTTTTTGCAAGGTAATTTTTAACTTATTTTTACTAGTTGTAACTAAAATGTTTACAGGATTTTTCTTTTTCTGTTATATTTAGTTTCTAAATACATTTAGTAAAAATTTGATCAAAATGGATTTTTTAAATTACAATTTATTAAATACAAACAAAATTGTAAAATTTACCTTTTTCGTATTTTACTAAAAAATATTTGAAGAATTACATATTTATTTAGAACTTTTATATTTCCATAAAATTTCATTAAAAATTAATAGAAAATTAAAAAAAAAATTTTAATTCGTTTCAAAAATTAATTTTTAAGTGTAAAAAAATAGAAAAAAATAAAAATTTTACAGTAAAAACTACAAAAAATTATTAATTGTGTAAAAAAAGTTACAAAAAAAATTTTCCCCCTGGTGGGATTCGAACCCGCAACCCTCTGATTTCTGTGCCAGCACGTTCCTATCAGAGATGGGCTAAAATCATTACCATTACATTTTCATTACCATTACTTGATGTAATGGTAATGGAGCTTTTTTTATCATTACCATTTTTTGAAGAAATGGTAATGTTTTTTTTTTCATTACCATTGCGTTAAAAAATGGTAATGAATATTTTTTTTAATTTTCATTTGTTTGGAAAATTAAAATGAACATTTTTTTAATTTTCATTACTTTTACCTAATGTTTACACATTTGTTTTTCATTACATGCCGTTTTTGTTAAAGTTTTTTATTTTAAAAATATTAGGTTTACAAATTACTAAAACCATTTTTAGTTCATAATCCGAGGCCTATGGTATCCATATTTGATACCAAGTTTTGGTGGCTAGTTACAAAAAAAAAAATCGCGAAAAGAAATTGCATAAAGGAAAATTCTTGCATCAATATATTTCTTTGCAGAACATAAATAGTTGATTAAGTTTTTTAATTCAATTCCAGTACCATAGTCTTTTTCGCGATCCGCCATTATTTTGCAATTTTGTAAGTGCGGTTTTTTTTAATTTATAATCTAAGAACTATAATACTCATTTCGTACAACAAAGTTTGGTGGCTAGTTGAAAAAAAAAATTGCAAAAAAAAATCGCAAACAAAAAAAATTCAAAAAGGAAAATTTTTGCCTTAATATATTTGCTTGCAGAATGTAAAACGTGATTAAGTGTTTTAATTCAATTCTTTTACCATAAAGTCTTTTTTCGCGTCCCGCCATTATTTTGGAGTTTTTAAGTGCGGTTTCTTAAAATTTATATTCTAGTGACTATAATACCTGTTTCATATAACAAAGTTTGAGGGCTAGTTAAAAAAAACCGCGAAAAAAAATTTACAAAAAGGAAAATTCTTACATCAATAGAGTTGTTTGCAGAATGTAAATCGCTGAATAAGTGTTTTAATTAAATTTTTTACCATAACGTCTTTTTTCGCGTCCCGCCATTATTTTGGAGTTTTTTAAGTGCGGTTTATTAAAATTTGTAATCTAGGGACTATAATGCCCGTTTCATACAACTAAGTTTGGGAGCTAGTTAAAAAAAAAACCGCGATAAAAATCGCGAAAAAAAATTTACACAAAGGAAAATTCTTACATCAATAGATTTGTTTGCAGAATGTAAGTCGCTGATTAAGTGTTTTAATTAAATTTTTTTTACCATAAAGTCTTTTTCGCGTCCCGCCGTTATTTTGGAGTTTTTTAAGTGCGGTTTCTTAAAATTTGTATTCTAGTGACTATAATACCCGTTTCATACAAGAAAGTTTGGGAGCTAGTTAAAAAAAAACCGCAAAAAAAATCGCGAAAAAAAAACTTTCAAAAAGGAAAATTCTTACATCAATAGATTTGTTTGCAGAATGTAAATCGCTGAATAAGTGTTTTGATTGAATTTTTTTACTATAAAGTCTTTTTTCGCGTTCCACCATTATTTTGCAATTTCTTAAGTGCGGTTTTTTCAAATTTATAATCTAGGGACTATAATGCCTATTTCATATAACAAAGTTTGGTGGTTTAGTTGCCAAAAAAAAATAAATTTGCGAAAAAAATTTGCCAAAACGAAATTTTTTGCATCAGTATATTTGTTTGAAGAATGTTAATCGCTGATTAAGTTTTTTAATTGAATTTTTCTGCCATAAAGTCTTTTTTCGCATTCCGCCATAATTTTTCTATTTTTTAAGTGCGGTTTTTTTTTTTTTTATTTATAATCTAGAGACAAACATCAAAGTTTGGTGGCTAGTTGCCAAAAAAAATTGGGAAAAAAATTTCCATAAAGGTAAATTCTTTAGTGTAGAACAAAGAACAAAACGTTCTTTACATTATTATGTTAAGTAATGGTAATGAAATTTCATTTGTCTACCTAGTGTAGAAAAAATGAAAATGATTTTTTGTTTTTACTACCATTGCGTATTGTAATGAAAATATAAAAACGTTTCATTAAATGTAAAGAAAACAAATGAAATTAACATTTTTTTCATTGCAATTACATTTTGTAATGGTAATGAATTTTTTTTTAATTTTCACTTTATAGATTTAATGGTAATGAAAACCCGCAATGGTCAGTACAAAGTAATTAATAACTCCCATCTCTGCTGTTAGATGATTGTAGTAATTTAATACGTTCAATGCCTATTCAGCTTACACTTTTTCCTTCGGGTAATTTGCTCATTTTAGCTGGAACGTTATTCTTGTTGTTGTTTTCTTCAAGAGAAGTTGCATGACCATAAATTTTTTTTTTTTTTTTGTGAACCAAATTTAGATGTCGAATAACCAAATTTAGATACATCCGTTAACCATAACTTTTAGGCAAATATTGCACTGCGCTGCATTGTCCTTTTTTGTGAAGTATTTCCATACTCCTGACATTTTATTCTTTAATATAAAAGAATATATTAGTTTGAAAGCAGGTGTATTAAAATAAAGTAAACTTACTTGAAAATATCACGTTTATTAATGAAAACGTTACTTATAAAATTATTGGCCCTTAATATAAAGGAGTATTTTAAATTTAAAGTCGACTTTATTTTTAACCATACGGTTTTGTTAATTTTGTGTATGAAAACCTTACAAAAATATTTATATTTTCAAACAAAATTAATGAACAAAAATCGACAAATCCTAATAAATAGCACAAATATACAAATGTGATTAAAATAGAAGATTTACACTGTATAGAACAATATATAAATCCGCTCAATAGTAGAGGTGAAAAAATGTTTATTGTGGTTATAAAATATTGAGTTGTATATAAAATGTTCAGCTCAAGGCGTCTGGTCAAAATATATAACACCATGTACTAAATATCTTACCTTAATTCATTGTTGACTAATATTTTAAAATGTTCCCTTGATTTCAATTTAATAACACATAAGCATAAATGATGTCCATGAGATGTTCCTGATTTTTCCAAGGCCTTATGGGCCAAATCAATTTGCATGGCTGTAAGCTCAGCTTGAGCGGCGCTCTTCTGTGCTAATAGCAACTTGTTATCTAATAAATAATTTTCCGTTGCATGAACATAATACTGCAGAGATTGTTGCAGCATATTAATCATTTCCACATTACTTCGTAGTTGAGTCAAGCCCGAAGAGTTATCATCTTGTAATTGTGCTGTATTATGAATTTTGTCGAAAATTTCTTTTGCATCTTGTTCCCACAATTCGGCTAAATCCTTGTACATTAAGAAGTTTAAAGCGGCCAACTTAAAAAGTTCTTTTCCCTGTTGAGGAGCGCAATATTCTCGTAGATAAGCTAAAATAGCTTGTCGTAAGCCTATTGTCTTTTCTTCATCAAACTGACCCAATAGAGATTCAAATTGTTCATTTTCAATGAGGGTATCAAAACAAAAGATCATTTCTCGATAACGACCTATACCTATTAACAAACGTACTATAAGAGACCATGATTTGGCTTGGGCTAGAGTGGAATTTAATGCCTTGGCACGATTCAAAACATTCGCTATACCCTCCATGGAGCATTCATGTACAAAAGATTGATGGGCTTTTATCAAGAGTTCTACATAAATGATGTTTTGTTTTTTATGTGATAAAACTTGTGGCGGTCTCGATGAGTTTGCGGTGTTGGTCGAGTTTTCATTGCTATTCGAGTTGTTTGAATTACTCGTATTATTTGGTTGACCATAACGTGCTATAATCTCAGCTAATCGTTCAAAATAAATATTTCTGTCATAGGGTTTATTATCTTGATATTTACGATAAGCTTTAAGGGCATCACAATACTCAAGAAGACAAGCACCAAGGATGGTACGATCGGGAGTTAATTCAAGAAACAAGTGTAAGTCTCGATCAATATTATAGCCCCAGAGATCAGCATTACGAAATGATAATTTTGCTTGTTGATCCGGACTAAATATGTAAAAACGAGGCCGTACCACAGCTGTTGTTATTTCAAAAGCTAACAGTTCAGCGATTTCTTGAGGTTCCATATGAGTTGAAGTAAGTATATCATTGACCACCAGCAGCCGATGTAAACAACCCTCCTCCGCTATACTCTGCAATAATATTTGAACATCTTTAGTGCGTAAAACATCTAAATACTCCTTATCCAGATACATGGCAGCGCGATAGCAACAGATAACACGTTTAGCAATAGTTATACCAAATTTTAATTTCGAGGCTATGCCCTGAATTAAACTTAATGTGTCTTGTTTTTCTTTAGATGGTATTTCTTCAAATTCTAGAGTAGAACAACTATCAGATAAATAACTACCACCGCTGCCACCACCATAAAGTGTACGCTTCGTAAATTTTGAAAAGGATGAACGTTCTACTTCACTTAATAACTGACGTTCATCAGATGACATGGCATATATATTAGACATGGATTCCGCTAAAGCCATACAAAATACAATAAAACGTAAGTCTAAGGGACGAACGTCAAATAGTTCTTGTAAACGCAAAGCTTCCACAATATCACCATCATCCAAAAGGCGATGTAGCAATGATTCCAAGCTCAACTTTTGTCTTGCATTTAACTGAATTTTATTGCTTATATTTAAGTCTTCTATGCCAGCAAGCTCCTTAAGTTCTGAAAATGATTTGTATAGAACACAACGTTCAGATAACATAATTTCTTCATAATATTCTGAATGGTATATAGACAATTCGTCATCGTCATTATGGCCATGATCGCCATCATTACCTTGTTTTAATAAGAGATAATTTATAATCATATCATATTCAATTTGATCACGATCAAATGATTCATTGGGAAATAAATGATGATATTTTATAACATTTAAAGCTTTTTTTAAAACATTATAACGAGAACTATATGATTTTAAGGGTAAACGAGAAGAAGCATAAAGTAAAAAATTAACCAGAGTTTCAGGTGGCAACGAATGCGAAGAAACTTCTTGTTCATATTGATCAAAAGGAAATAAATAGTTATCGAATTTTGTTTGGGCGGGTAAAGACAATTGTGCCTCCAATGAATTTACCCATTTACTATAGACAATATCACTTATTGGCTTTTGTAATAGAGAAGCTAAACGTACGGCCACATCATATTCTTTAGCTGTCAATACGCAATCTAAAATTCGCTCGTATTCTTTCAAATCTTGCTGATAATTTTGCACGAGTTCCATAAAATTTAGGGGAAATCTTTGAGTAGCTCCCGATCCAGCTAATTGTAGAATATCACAAAACTTTCTTAATAGACAAAAGTCTAGTTGTCCGGTTATATCACTTAGTCCAGATTTACAAATACAAGATAGAAATTTTAATTGATCGGTAACAGAATCAAAATTATTTTGTAAATGTAATAGCAGTAAACGTATGGTACGTTTCATTAGGTTCTCCCGTTTGGACAAGGGGTTTAATGGTAAACGGACTTCATCATTACTCCAAGCCAATGCATAAAGACGCAACTCATGTACGGCATTATCGCCAAACACATTTTGTGTAGTTAGTTGAAGAAAATTAAATAAATGCCAGAAAGCATTATCCGGATAAAAAATTGATAAACTTCTAACTAAGGCTGTAATATGACATTGTCGCACTAGTTGTTCTATAAGATTCCAGGGAAACTCTTGAATATTATTACCGACAGCAAATTTTAAAACATTACTCCATTGTTGAGTAGTTACCGATAACCATACCAGCCAACACCAATCCAGATTGGGGCAATCTTTCTGACCAATCGATGCTGCCATTACTGCCATAATAGGAAGATTTTGTTCAATTGCAGTGCGTAAAAAGTTAATAACTGATCCCGACGACGACGAGGATGATGTTTGTTTTGATGATGATCGGTTTTTATGTTGTATACATTCCAAAAATTTTGTAATATCAATTATACGTTCATTATCAATGTTAGCGTTTGTATGTAAAAGGATAAGAGCAAACAGATCGGGTCCCCCGTTTGTGCAATCAGCTACAAAGCGATCATTGTTGGGCTCTAAATCATTTACTACGCCCGCCGTTGTTTCATTGCAAGATGCAAATGAAGAGGTCATCGTTTCAACGGATGATGTGACGGTAACATTTTTATCTACACCCTTTTTTTGTTTTTGATGTTTTAATTGACGTCTCGTAAGGCTGGTACGCCTCTTTAGGCTGGTATTACGTTCGGAGGTTTGTGTATCAAATGCCAATGCTCTCAACAGATGATCTCCCGTTGTGGGAGTGTGGAAATATTTTACAAATTGCTTAACTACTTCCAAAGGTATTTCAAAATATTGAAAGAGAACCAATAAACGCCAATAATCGTCAAATCCAGCATAATGTTGCATTATTAAATATCCCTGACCTTTTCTATTATTTGTGGTGTTATCCGCTACAGTAATTGATGTAACAGCCATAATAGCTGAATATTCGTTTAGAGGAAACATGCTTTCGTTTTTAAGGCGCTCCACTAATAAACGTTCAGTAAGTTGTATTATCGATGCAATGTTTTGATCTGTATTTTGTAACTGGTTACCAGTTTCCCTCATGGTTAGAAATTGTTTTAATTTTAAAAAACTTCGAAGTTGTTGTGTATCGAATCCCAGCATTTCACAGAATGCTATACAATGTGTTATAACTTCCGTATCCTCCGGTTTAGCTTGCAATGCCAGTTCATATACACTCTCACAGGCACTAAACATATGGGCTTTAGTTATTTGAGCATAATTTTGCAACTGTTCCAAGAGCATTAGATATACAGCATAAGCACAACGTGATTGTTTTATATAGTGTAGAAAATTTAAACGATAAGTATATTGGAATTTTGTTATATTTTGATCTTCTGATTTATCACAGTGATCTTTTGTGTGTTTTGTTATTTTTCCGTAAATATTTGCATCTTTTTTTAAACGTTTCAAATCGATTTGTTTAAAGGTTTTCAAAAGATCATAAACTGTGGGTAAACTATGCTCAATTGTAATGGCATTTTCATTTTGTTGTTGATGATGCATAATTTTTAGATATTTTAGAGATTTAAGGGTACCTGAGGTTGCAGCACATTGTAAATTCGATATGGATGGTTCATTTGTAAGAAATTCAAAAAGGGTTGCAAGTGCCTGTTCTTGTTCAAAGTCTATACCGATACTCTCAAGATATTTGGTTGTATAAAAACTTATCTGTAATTAATTCAATGTAAAATGTTATTAAATTTCATATAAAAACGAGTAAAAAGGTTAAAGTCGGGCATGCCGACTATACAATACCCTACACCAGTCTGGTTAAAAGCCAACTAATGTTTGGATCCGAAATTCGAATGGGTTAAAATGGGACTTGTGTCAAAATTTTCTATAATATGAGTCAGCGAACCAAATTTCATTAAAATATCTTAATATTTGCGACCTGCAGTTTGTAACCAAGCTAATTTTGGGGGGACCTTATATGGGCACTAGGTCTAAACATGGACCGATGTTCACCAAAATCAATAGACTTCGTCCGTGGGCCAACGTAGTTCTGTGTACCAAATTTCATCAAAATATCTTAATATTTGCGACCTGCAGCGTATAAACAATATAATTTTGAGGGGACCCTTATATGGGCACTAGGTCTAAACATGGACCGATGTTCACCAAAATTAATAGACTTCGTCCGTGGGCCAACGTAGGTCTGTGTACCAAATTTCATCAAAATATCTTAATATTTGCGACCTGCAGCGTATAAACCATATAATTTTAGTAGGACCCTTATATGGGCACTAGGTCTAAACATGGACCGGTGTTAACCAAAATCAATAGGCTTCGTTCTTGGTGTACCAAATTTGATCAAAATATCTTAATACTTGCGACAAGCAGCGTATAAACCATATAATTTTGCTAAAAATTTGTAAACTGCTGTTTAAAAAAAAATGAAAGAAAACTTCGAACATTTTACATTTTTTTTTTTGGGTTTTTAAGGCTTAATAATTTAGAAAAATATATAATTTTAGCAGGTTAATTTGTTATTTTCTATTAACAAAAATCTAACTCAAATATTAGTAAAATTTTGTATATTTACAGTTTTATTTTGCTGTTCCTATCTTATTATGTTTTAGTTTATATTGCAAAAGTAATCTGCAACATTATTTTTCCGCAACATAATTTTTAACTAATTTTTAATAGTTTTAACTAAATTTGTTACAGACATTTTCTATTAGTGTATAAAGGAATCATTAAAATTTATATAAAAATTTCGATTTGTTTTTAAATATTTTAGTGCATATCCAATGTTTACACAATTTTGATATAAAATATTGTTCACTAAAGACAAAATATAAACCCACAATTCAAGAAAAGTAATACCCGAGTAAAAAAGTTTTGATATAATCATATATTATTTTATGTAATTGCATTTAGTAACTTATAGTTACATATGGCAGGATATGCTTTTAAATTCAAGCAGATATACTTTTATATAGTCATATGTTAGATATTTTTTCCTCAAAGGTTTTAATATGGAGGCATATGTGATTTTATATTATTACATACTGGCCTACATATAATTGCATGTGCTATATATAAGTACATAAAGTAACATATTACAGATATAATTACATATACGTTTATATATAATTTAGTATGACACTATACATAATAATATAAAACTATATGTGGAGCCATATAAGAAATATTTCATAATTTGTGTTAGATATGATTATATATTGACGAATAAGAACCCATATATAACTTAATACGGTTCCATATCTACAATATTTCATGATTTCTTTAATATATAACAATATAACGTTCTTTATAAAATCATCTATAATTATATATCATCCCACATAAGCAATTATTTCAAAGTGATTTTATATAAAAATATATAAGGTCCATATAAAACCGTATTATATTATATGTGGTTCTATGTTAAAATTGATTTTGAACTAAATTTAGATTTAGTAATAACTAGGGATTGGCGCGTGAATAGAAATGTTCGTGAGTCACGAACATCTCTGTGAATAACACGCGATCGTGAGTAGTAATTACTATACTCAAGTGATTCGTGCGTGAGCGTGAATAAGAATATATAACCCGTGCATGATTCGTGTGAGTTTATTTTTTGCATCATATGTATATTTTTAGTAATTTTTACTATTTTGTAATATTTGACTATTTTTTTTTTACTATTTTTCTTATATCCTGGTTGTACATATAACATGATCGTATTGACTTTAAAATTTCAGTCTTGTCAACTTTAATTTAAAATTACTAAAAATAAAGAAAGTTTTGTTCATGTTTAATGCACTGTCATGGTAAATCTTGATAAAAGTAATGGAAGATTTATCGAAATTAGAGGATCTTCAGCAGACCTTTGGGTTAATCATTATATTTGGAAATTAATTACACATGCAATTACACAATTACATGTAATTGTAATTGAAAAAAAATCAATTACAATTACATATTATTTGTAATTGTAATTAAAAAAAACAATTACAAGTAATTTGTAATTTAAAATTTGCAATTATACATTACATATAATTGTAATTGAAAAAATTTCAATTACAATTACATTTTTTTCGGAAAAGAAATAATGACAAAAAGCACAAGTGAGGGGTCAGCCCAACATGACGTATTCTTTTTATACTTATCCACGCCTATCCAACCTATCCCAGTCAGTTTTTTCTACAAAATTTTAACAAAAAACACTTTAATTCTAAATGTAATTGAAATTTGTAATTGAAATCACTTTTCAAATTTTCAATTACAGTTACATGAAATGTAATTGTTTTTTTTTTATTTCAATTACATTTATTTGCAATTGTAATTGAAATTCCCCAGGTCTGATCTCCAGATATTGCATATCTTTTTTATTTAAAAAAATAATTTTTGTATGTTGTTAGATATGGTCCTATATAATATGATAAAAAGTATGAGGTCAATATTTAGATATAATTGTATCAAACTATGTCCACTTTTATAACATTTTATATAATTTTATACAAAAAGATATAATTTGATGTAATTGGATGAGGACAAAATTCGGATACAATTGTATCGAATTGCATAAAATTGTATCAAATTGTACCAAATTGTATACAATTGTATACAATTCGATACAATAAGATACAATAAGATGTTCTCATTTTTCGGATATAATTATATCTAATTACATAAAAGATTATATATAATTAAATATAACTTCATATGGCTCCATATCACTTTTTTTTACTTGGGTAGTCTTGAATAATAAATTTGCGCGAAAAGAAATTCTATCCAATTTTTAAAGAAATTGATTTTTGTGAAAAATATTTTTCTTTTTATGAAGCACAACAGTTGCTTCACATGAAACACGAACCAGTTGCCGAAAAAAATCTATATGCGGTAACCACTCGATAATCTGAATACCGTTCGTACCTCAGATCTTTAATTAATTCCACGGTTCTCGAAGTTGGTGCTTAAACCAGTGTTGTCTCAAAAAATTACATATGAAAAATCTCAGTTAATTTTAATTGGAACAAGTTCTAAAAAGCCTCGTGGTTCCTATAACAAAAACTCTTTAGATAAAGCATTTATTCTAAACAGAGAGAAATTTAAGTTTTAATGAATATTTTTACTAAACTAAAGAAATTTTTCACGAAGTGAAAGAAAAATTTCTTAAATTTTATGAAAATCTTCATAATTTTTATGAAACTCTTTTTAATGAAACTTTTCATTAGGCGTATGAAATTTTTTTTTATAAATAATATGAAATTGCTTTTAAAATTTTATACAAAACTGCATTAAATCAATGAAGAGTTTCAATGTACGAATACCAGCAAA
Organism: Leucophora obtusa; assembly: GCA_949987735.1. Lineage (NCBI taxonomy): Eukaryota > Metazoa > Arthropoda > Insecta > Diptera > Anthomyiidae > Leucophora > Leucophora obtusa. The sequence goes on from OX465295.1 coordinate 278,118,146, forward strand.
ATTGGATTGATTCAATGTAGAAATTCATAGAGGGTTTTTATATAGGAAAATGTATTTTAAGAATCAGGATGATTTTCTATACGGTAAAGTTGCCAGAATTAAATGACTTCTGTAAAATAAATATCGTTGAAAGTGATTTTCTAAAGAAGAGTCCTCACAATTCGTATAATACCCCTACGGGAAATTTTAACACAAGGGGTCATTTCCCCCTTCTATGACAACGCCATGTAAAAGTGACCACTTTATTTCATATAAAGGGGCCAGTTCGGTGACAGTTTGTTAAAATTTCCCGTAAGGTTATAATATAGTCTTACGTTTTCATTAAGTATACACACAGGAAAAAAATTGCCAACCGAATTGTCAAGCCTATTTTGGTTGCTACAACCAATAAATTCGGTTGGCGAAAACATATTGTAATGTGATTGCTAAATATTTTGTGTATTTCAACTAAAATTTAGTTGTAATTTTGTTGTGAAAACCAATATTCGGTTGCACCAACCTATTTTAGTAGATGTAACCGAACTTCAGTTGGAAAATGGGATATTTTTTCTCTGTGTGTATGGAACTTTTAATAAATAAAAGAAAATTTTTCACAACATTTTATAAAAAATTCTATTAGTTCAATGAAAAGTTTCAATTGACGAGTTTCAATGAAACTGAATTGGTTTTATGCAAAAATTCATTAATATCAGGCAGATAATCTGTTCGCGTATTGTTGAAGGTTCAGAATAAATTATTGGGTTCTGGCCCACAATCGTTTGTTCTAAAAAAGGTAGTCACAAAATTGTCAGTGGAACAACAAGTGGGCAAAAATGGGTTAAAAGGTGGTTAATAACAAATGTTTCGATTTGTATAGCAACTCTATTGGTTATAAGTGACGTATGAGTAAAAAACAAAAATTTTTAAATTTCCCCTCCCCCAAAATCGAAAGCTGGAACTGCCACTGATTATAGCCACCAATTATAAAATTTCGTTTTAAAGTTTCTTACTTAAATAAAATATCCTACTAAGTAGTCATCACTTAACACTGGCCCTAATATTTATACTTTATTTACAAAGTGTTCGTAAAAAATCAAATGTTATTTAAAATGTGATATAGTAATTGATTTAACTATAATTTTTTCTCTATGTAGTTACTTTTCTTATTATTTCTTTCATTAGATTTAAGATTAGAAATTATAATTAAAAAAGTGCGACATTGGTATGTCTCATTTATCCCAAAATGAAAAAATTCTGGGTCAGTAGAAACCCAAGATGCAACATATGATATAAGCTCAGCTTTTTAATTTTGTATTGAATTATTAAGTACTATATAAATTGTATTTAAATCCACATACATTTTGTTTGATTCGAGATAGTAAATAATTTTATGTAAAATATTCTTGGGTCACATTTAGTTTTAAAAAGTGTTGTTCGAAGCAATATACAAATTTATCTTCAATTAGATATAATTTCATCAAGTATATGTATTTGTATATGGCATATAACATGATATAAGAGAAAAGATATTTTAATATATGATTACATAAGGCAAGGAATAAGAAAATTTTGAGAATCGGAATCGCAGATAAACTCATATTTAATTTTAAACGTTGTTATTGACTCTATAATATGAATAAATACAACTGGATCAAACCTAACTTGATCAAATCTAATCGTTTTTTCACGGGTAGATATGGTACCAGATACAATTAGATCTGGTACCAGAAACAATCATATCCCTAAAGTGGGCCAGATTTGAGACATGACAGATACAATTAGATACAATCAGATACAAAATTCCAAGACCTGATCCGGTATAACAAGAGCAAATCTGGTATACATATACAGAAATGGACATAGAAATAGGACACTTCATACAAAATTATCTTCATGCATTTCTCTTAATAATTATAAAGTAATCAAGTAGTCTCAGATTATATATAAAAATTTGCAATATTTAAAACATGCAAATATTTACAACAAAATTACTTTACTTTGTTCATATTTGACTTGGACACAAAAATAGTACACTTGCAATAATTGTCAAAATTTTACTCGATGCACTTAGTAATAATTTTCTTTTCATAATTTGCGTTTGAAATAAGTAAATTATTTTCTAATTGTACCAATATGGGACGTGGAAAACATTGTAATCCAGAAAAACGAAGACTTATATCTCAATTCCACAACAAGATGAAATCTCCAACTGAAATTGCTAAAATACTAAAGTGTTCGCGAAATATGGTATACAATGCTATTCATCTATGTGCTGCCGACAAGAAATATCATACGCAAAATAAAGAACGTAAGTCAATCCGTCGTAAAACTACAACTTATATGGACAGGACTATAGTACGCAAAAGCAAAATCAACCCTTTTATGTCCTCCCGTCAAATAAATAATGAAATCGGGAAAAATTCAACGTTTAAGTGTCAGACAGGTTAGTAAGAAGAAGACTGAATGAAGCAAACTTATTTGGACGAATAAGTAAAAAGAAGCCTCTTCTTTCAAGAAAAAATATTAAGAAACATATTGACTTTGCCAAAACCTACAAAGGAAATGAGTTGTCCTTTTGGAAAAATGTGCTTTGGAGCGATGAAACGAAGGTAAATCGTGTCGGACTAGATGGTAGAACATTTGTACACCGGCCAAAAAACCAGGCTTTAAACATTAAGTACACTCAAAAGACCTTGAAACACGGTGGGGGTATTATTATGGTATGGGGGGCTTTTTCCTCGCGTGGTGTTGGGCCTATCGTAAAAGTAGAGGACAAAATGGACAGGTTTCATTCTTAAGAATGTTATGGAGCCATTTGCCTATGAAAATACGCCAGTTAAGTCGAACATAGTGAAGGATTGGTTTTTACAAGAACAAATTAAGGTTTTGGACTGGCCAGCCCAAAGTGCGGACCTTAATCCAATAGAAAATCTATGGAATGATGTAAAAACAAAAGTTTCGCAAAACAATTACAAAAATTCCATCGAACTTTGGGCTGGTATTCAAGAAGCCTGGTATTCTATACCAAAAGAAAGATGCCAGAGATAAGTTGAGAGTATGCAAAGAAGATGCGAAGCGGTTATTGATAATAATAGATACAGCACAAAATATTAGTGTAATATTAACGCTAAAAAAATAATTATTATTTTAAAAACCCAAAAAAAATATAAAATGTGTCCTATTTAGAAGTGCAGGTATTTTTATTAGTTTATACATATTTACCAATATATATAAAATAGTTTAAGGATTTTTATTTAAATAAAGAATGAATTACAATCATCAATAATAACACTTCCCGTATATGAAATAAAAAATTTTATTTTTGCTTTATTTTTCAAAATAAATAATTATGTTTCTTAACACATAAGCCTAAACCACATAAGCGCAGTGTCGACTGCAGTGCGACATTTTGTCGATAAAGCAGGTTTTTGTATCTCCTCTATTTGTCACTGCCAGTTTCTAAATAAACAAGAGCTGTTTTTAAACGACACGCAATAAGAATTTTTAAAAATATAAAATCGTTTTCGCGAAATTCAAGAACAAAGTTTGACAGCACTGCCACTGTTCACTGGCACGTTCACTATGTGGTTTGGGCTATAAAAGTGTCCTATTTCCATGTATATTTAATTTAAATAAAACTAAAAAAATTTTTCAAAAAATTTAATTTTAAAGTTGGGATTTTGTAAGTGAAAATTGAACAACAAAATATTTATAAAAATAATTTAGTGATTATAAGAATTAAAGAATGTTAAACTATAAAAAAAATCAAAACAGTTGCCATTATCGGATTTAGGGACGAAAGTTGCTTAAAAACTTTGGCGTGCATTCTCACAGCACTAACAAAACAACAATAACACTAGTTACCGACCTCTTGACGCTAATCTCCGAAATTATTATAACCAAAATATTTTAAAGACCACTTTCGCCTTCAGAAGAATATAATCGGTAACAATTACCCAGCAAAGCCACACATTACCAAATAATGTGAAAAGTAATGTGTTGCCATAGCGGCCGATGCATTACTTTTTTTTCGTTTTTTCCTCAGTCGTAATTAAATTGAAATAAAAAAAAAAAAAATATTTAGACCAAATATAACAGATAAACATAATTAATTATAAGTTAAGAATGCTGTTTTTAATAATTTCACTTAAAAAAGTTTTTGTTCAAGAGCATATTTAAGGTTTTAACACATATTTCGCATAAAATTAATATGATTTCGATGTACAATTTCGTAACGTTTTACTTTTGCTTCTTCAGGTTTTTTGCGTTCTAAAATGTTTAAAAAAGACTTTTTGTGGTAAATTCGTGTTTCAACTGCTAAATTTTGATATAAGTTGCCATTTGTAGTTAAAAAAGAGAAGATCGCCGGTCAAAATTTAAAATTTTAATTTTTTAGAAAAAATTACGTTTTGCTAATCAACAAGAAAATTATTGAATTTACCAACAAAAAGCGTTTTAAATGTACATTTTTTTTAAGTGAAATAGTTAACGACATTTTAGGGAATACATACCAAGCACTATTGAAAAGCTTTTATGAGTTTAAGCTGCTCTAGATATCAATTCCACTTTGGTTTTTGAAAGTGGAATGAAAACGATTTTTTTTTCGTTTTACGTTTTGTGGAGAAACTTTAAACGTTTTAAGTACAACTATTGAGCCTGTAGCATACTCGATACTTACCAAAACGTTTCATTTTCTATACAAAATTATCCGTAGCACCCTGAACTGCAAATTCAGAAGGAACAAAATTGTTTTCGATCACTTTAGGAAAAAAAATTGCAGAACTGAAATTGCGAAATCAAATCGATTCCGTAAAAAACCTGTGACATGCCTGTATATCTCGTTGAAGATAAATTTGTATATTGCTTTGAACAACACTTTATAAAACTAAATGTGACCCAAGAATATTTTAGATAACATTATTTACTATCTCGAATCGAACAAAATAAATGTGGATTTAAATACAATTATATACTTAATAATTCAAAACAAAATTAAAAAGCTGAGCTTATACATACAGAGTGGACTAAAGTGGATACATTAATTCAAGATTTTTCGAAATTTGTTATAATTTTTGTTTTATTAAAGAAACTTAAATGATTTTTTTTAAAGCATAAAACGAAAACATTCTTCTTCAATAAAAACCTAAATACAGTAGACTATATCATTAAGAAGTTCATAAAAAAAATAATTGCAAATTGTGACCGCTTTTATCCAGTATTGGTCAAAGGTTTAAAAGGCTTAATTATTTTATTCACTTTTTAAAAATTAATGAAATTTGGGTTAAATTTCATTCCCTAATAGCATTCTTATGGAATTAATTCGATAGCTTAATTCCCTATAGCTTAAAATTATATGAATTCATTCTATTTTGATTGAATTCTAACTGAATGAAACCCAATTTACCTGAATTCATTTAATAAAAAAGTGAATGAAAAATTATTTGTTTTCATTCACTTAATCAAATGAAAAATTTTAATTTGTAAGTAATTGCTGAAATATTAGCATAATACAATGAAAAACGTTTAAAATTCATCTAACAGAAATAAATAGTATCGTATGCTTTGTTACAGCTTGTATGCTTTGGTTTTGATTATATGTTAGATTCAAACTACACTGCACTAAGTGAATGGTAATAAAATTTCTTCATTCAATTAGTAAAATGGTGAATGAACATGCGATTTGAATGATTCAAGTTAGGAATTCATTCAATTCATATTAAAGCTTTGGGAATGAAGCTTATGAATGAATTCTTTACGAATGGTTTAAGGGAATGGTACATGAACCTTTTTAAAATCTGAATTTAATTTTTAGTGAATTAAGTTTAAATTGAATTAAGTTTTTCGAAGCTCTGGTATTGTTCATATTTGAAATTTTCGGCAAGTTCTTACTTTAATATTTTGTACAAAGTCATTTGTGCTTTAAAACAGATTTTATGCGAGAAGGCATGCATTCCGCGAGATTTTTAATAGTTTGAGGTGGAATATTAGTCCATTCAGCTGAAACTCTTGACCAAAGATTATCTAAGTTGGTCGGTGCTCGTTCGTATTGGGAGAGTATTTTTTTGACAATTGCCCACAAATTCTATATGGGATTCAAATCGGGACTTTGAGCTGGCCACTTCAAAAACTGGAAAAACTACACTTGGATATCACAAATTGGACAAAAGTTATTAATACAGTTTTAAAAAAAATCAAATATATATCCACTTTAGTTCACTACTGTATGTTATGTTGCATCTAGGGTTTCTAATGACCCAAAATTTTTTAATTTTTGGGATAATTGAGACATACCAATGTCGCACTTTTTTAATTATAATATCTAATCTTATATCTAATGAAAGAAATAATAAGAAAAGTAACTACACAGAGAAAAAACGTCGTCCCCTGACGATTTCCTTAGGCAAGAATGAAATCCGGATATGGACAGGCCTACAGCGGATTTTTTTCACAATTTGTTAAATACGTTTGGGATTTTAGCATATTTAATTCCTTTAAAGAAAAAATTATAGTTAAATCAATTACTATATCAGATTTTATATAACATTTGATTTTTTACGAACACTTTATAAATAGAGTATGAATATTAGGGCCAGTGTTATAGTCATCACTTAGTAGGATATTTTATTTTAGTAAGAAACTTTAAAACGAAATTTTATAATTGGTGGCTATAATACTTAACCTTATTAAAGTAAATATGATTCTAGTTAAACTTTTTTATATTTAAGTTAATGTGTTTTCCGATTCTTAAGTAGACAATTTTTTATATAAAAAAAAACCTGAGATTTGTGTGATTTTTATTTTAATTTTTTTCTTCTGTGTAGTTACTACTAACTAGTGTTTCCAATTCAGTTAATCGATTAACCGATTCCTCGATTAATCGCCTCTCTTTCGGTTAATGCCGAAACAAATAATTTAAAACGCAAATAATTATTCGACCCGAATTATCGGTTAAAATAGGTCGATTAACTGGTTAAATTTTCTTAATATTGGCTAACAAATTGCAAGTAAAGTTTAGAACAATAAAATACTAAATTTAATGCCATCAAAGTCTTTAAAAAATCTTCTAAAAGAGTAACTTTAATCAAGTCGCAAATTGCAAGAAAAGCTTAAAAAATAAATACTAACTAAAACACCATCAAATTCTTTTCAACTCGAGTGAAAGAGGTTTTTAAGTCTTTAGATACTTTTTTGAGCAACTCCAAGTAAATCGACATTGCACCAGCGAAACACGTCATGTGTTTTAAGAAACTCTTAAAAACGGCTTTGTTTTACCTTTCTGCAATTAATTTTTAATACAATTTTTTTGCAGATATAACAAAAAATCAAAATTGCTATAAAAAGGTTCAAAAAACATCGCGAAAGGCTAAAATAAAGGTGTTTTTTAAACTTCTCAAAACACACGACATGTCTGGCTAGAGCAGCGTCAAAGCGCTATGTAGGCTTTAGGAAATAGTATAATAGAGAGTTTCTCATTTCTTTTAATAATTAAAACTAATGCAAATTATATTTCAATGTCCTTCAAGACAAAGTTTCATTTGTTTTAAATTTATGTCCCACAACTCTCAAATGACATGTTACTTTCATAGGGAATCTAAATTTTCTTACATCTCCCAAGAAAGTGTGTATAGTCGGTTTAAAACCACATAAATTCTACAAAATGTTCCAATCCATGGAGCCCGAACCCATTTCACTGAATTTAAATCAGGGTTGGCAACTGAAACGAATTAGAGTGGATTTTATAGTTCATAGTTTAATGCAGTTAGCGCCATACTATCAAAATTGAAGCCGATTTGAATGGATGAAGAGTATTTAAGTGCTGTATATTCTTAAATATATAGAAACTCTGCCACTAAAAAGTTAATGTATACTGAAAAATCGTCCATTATTTGTTTCGGTTGCCATCCATGATTTAAATTTTTATTCGCGTTGGTTTCATTCAGTATGTTCCCGTACGTTCCCAATGTTATAGAAATTTACTCAAAGTTACCGAAATTTACCCAAAAGCGTTCCCGTACTCGAGAATTGGGTAAATGAGAGCGCTAATGAGAGTGTATTAGTGCTTCTCTTTTTACCAAAATTTGCCCAGACTTTTTCTTCGGGTAAACTTTGGTAAAACAGCTGATGCAAATATAAACAAAAAACAATTGTGAAATTAAATTAAAAATTGTAATTAAATAAAGAAATAAGCAAAAGAAACTTGGTTTTTTGTTAAAATTAATTGAATAAAATCAAAAACAACTTTTAAATGCGAATAAATATGTCTATTTGTGCCGATATGCAAACTGAAATTATACGTATTTTCATCAGTGATGGGATTTTTGGCACAATCTAAGATTGATTGGTACAATGGCACAATCGATACTATTTTGGCACATTTTGGTTATCTACAAAATTTAATAGAAAATGAATTTAAAAAATAACAATTCTTTAATTTTTAGTTTCTAAGCATTTATTGGTATTAAAATACCTTTTCGAATAAAGCAAAACTAAAAAATGGCATCGAAGATATTACCGAATAAAGCACCGTAAGTTGTTTTTCATGTGAAAAAATTTCTCTCAGACTTTAAATGCTTTAAATTGCAATTTAAGTTAAAAAAATTAACAATATTTTAATTTTATAACAAAGCCACAATCACAATTAACACAAAATGTCACTTTTTCACCAGAAAAATAATAGTCTTGTACATTAAATTTGCGTGAAAACTAAGTTTATATGGAGTATAACAGTTTTTTCACGTGAAAACTGAACAACTTACGGTGCTTAATCCATAGAATTTTAAAAATTCAAATGCTATAAATTTATCTCAGAGCTTCGAAAGAATTAATTTAAGTTTAATTCATAAAAAAATTAATTCAGTTTTAGAAAATGTTTATATGTATACCATTCCGTGAAACCATTCCTAAAGAATTCATTCATTGGCTGCATTCCCAAATCTTTAATAAGTATCGGATGAATTTAATTTATCATTCACCTTTTAATTGAAAGAAATTTTTAATTCATTCAAATATAATTAATTCCATAAGAATTCAAAATAATTCCATAAGAATGCATTGAAAATTGAGTTTTGGCACAATAAATGTCCATTTGGCACATTTTAGTCACACACTTGGCACAAAACAAAATTTTTCAAGTTTCATCACTGTTTAACATTATTCTTTGAAATAAGTTTTTGGGCTAGAAAAGTGGTTTTTTGCGTTCCTGTACTATTGGGTAATTTTGTCATTTTGTGAGAGAATTTTGTGCTTACTCTCATTTTACCGAACTTTACCCAAAAAGTAAAGAAACACACCTATTAATAATAAACAAATAACATTAAGTTAAAACAAAATGAAAGTTTAAAAATTCAAATTTACAGGGAATTTGACATATGTAGCTGTTCTCTGCATGGATGGTAACCGAAACGAATGCGGTTATCGTTAGGGTAACGATATTTTAGGTTATTTCGCTAACGGTATTTTAAGGGTAACGCTATTTAATTTATTACGGTATCGGTATTTTAAGGATAATGGTATTAGAGTTATTTCGGTAACGGTATTTTCAGGATAACGATATTTAGGTTATTTCGGTAACGGTATTTTAAGGTTAACGGTATTTCAGTTATATCGGTAACGGTTTTTTAGGGGTAACGGTAGTCAGTTATTTCGATGCAACTCGTACGAGATTAAAAACAGAACCAATTTATCAACAAAAAATACTCAATAACCACGTGAAATTATCAAAATCAGAAAATTAAAAATAACGGTAACGGTATTTTAGGGATAACAATATTTCATTTGTTTCGGTAACGGTATTTTAAGGGTATTGATATTTCATTTATTTCGGTATCGGTATTTTAAGGATAACGGTATTCCGGGTATTTCGGTAACGGTATTTTAGGGGTAACGGTAGTCAGTTGAAAGGGTTTTGAATCGATAACGGTATTTTAGCGGTATTGCCTGCCAACCCTGGTTCTCTGAGATAATTGTCTACATGCTATTTATGACTTTTTTCATTGATTCAATGAAGATTCGCTGGAAGTCGTCCATTGAAAACTTTCATTATATTAATGCAGTTTTACATAAAACTTTATGAAATATTTTATTTTATTTATTAAAAATTTCATACACCGAAAAAATTTTATTAGAAAGATGGTGGATTGGTTAATATAATTTTATATAATTAAATATCTTTTGATATAATCATATAAAAATATATGTTTCACATAATAATTGTATAAATTATAAATCTCTATATATAAAAGAATAACGTGACTGACTGACTGACTGACTGACTCAACATCGCCCAGCCCAAACCGCTGAAGCTAGGAAGTTGAAATTTGGTATGTAGGTTCCTCTTTCGGGGTAGACGTCCGCTAAGACGGGATTTTTGGAAATTCCTACCGGAACGGGCAAAAAGGGGGAAAGTGTCCCCCTTGACGGCCTGCCAAAACCCCTTTGGCTAGAAAGCTGAAATTTAAGATATGTGTTCCTTGGAGTAGGGGCTAACTTTTCTGGAAAGTACTTTCTAGAATTTTGGACATGGACGTTGTAAAAATGGGGGTTAAAAAGGGGAAAAAGGCCCCCCTTGACGGCCTGCCCAAACCGCTGGAGGTAGGAAGTTGAAATTTGGTATAAAGGTTCCTCCACTATCGTAGACATCCACCAAGACGGGAGTTTTGGAAATTTTTACAGGGACGGGCAAAAAGGGGAAAAAGTCTCCCCCTTGACGGCCTGCTCAAACTGCTGGAGCTATGAAGTTGAAATTTGGTATGTAGGTTCCTCGACCGGTGTAGACGTCCGTTGAGACGGCATTTTTGGAAATTCTTATCGGAAGGGGCAAAAAGGGGACAAAAACAGTACCTTTTTCCAAAAACAGTACCTTTTTCCAAAAAAGTACCTTTTCCCAAAAAAAGTACCTTTTCCCAAAAAAAGTACCTTTTTCCGAAAAAATTACCTTTTTCCAAAAAAAGTACCTTTTTCAAAAAAAAGTACCTTTTTCCAAAAAAAGTACCTTTTTCCAAAAAAAGTACCTTTTTCCAAAAAAAGTACCTTTTTCCAAAAAAAGTACCTTTTTCCAAAAAAAGTACCTTTTTCCAATAAAAGTACCTTTTTCCAAAAAAATTCCTTTTTCCAAAAAAAGTACCTTTTTCCAAAAAAAAGTACCTTTTTCCAAAAAAAATTCCTTTTTCCAAAAAAAGTACCTTTTTCCAAAAAAAAGTACCTTTTTCCAAAAAAAAGTACCTTTTTCCAAAAAAAGTACCTTTTTCCAAAAAAAGTACCTTTTTCCAATAAAAGTACCTTTTTCAAAAAAAAAGTACCTTTTTCCAAAAAAAGTACCTTATTCCAAAAAAAGTACCTTTTTCCAAAAAAAAGTACCTTTTTCCAAAAAAAATTCCTTTTTCCAAAAAAAGTACCTTTTTCCAAAAAAAGTACCTTTTTCCAAAAAAAAGTACCTTTTTCCAAAAAAAGTACCTTTTTCCAAAAAAAGTACCTTTTTCCAAAAAAAGTACCTTTTTCCAAAAAAAGTACCTTTTTCCAAAAAAAGTACCTTTTTCCAAAAAAAAGTACCTTATTCCAAAAAAAGTACCTTATTCCAAAAAAAGTACCTTTTTCCAAAAAAAATAACCTTTTTCCAAAAAAAATTCCTTTTTCCAAAAAAAGTACCTTTTTCCAAAAAAAAGTACCTTTTTCCAAAAAAAGTACCTTTTTCCAAAAAAAGTACCTTTTTCCAATAAAAGTACCTTTTTCCAAAAAAAAGTACCTTTTTCCAAAAAAAGTACCTTATTCCAAAAAAAGTACCTTTTTCCAAAAAAAGTACCTTTTTCCAAAAAAAGTACCTTTTTTCAAAAAAAGTACCTTTTTCCAAAAAAAGTACCTTTTCCCGAAAAAAGTACCTTTTTCCAAAAAAAGTACCTTTTTCCAAAAAAAGTACCTTTTTCCAAAAAAAGTACCTTTTTCCAAAAAAAGTACCTTTTTCCAAAAAAAGTACCTTTTTCCAAAAAAAGTACCTTTTTCCAAAAAAAATCCTTTTTCAAAAAAAAGTACCTTTTTTAAAAAAAGTACCTTTTTCCAAAAAATTTACCTTTTTCTAAAAAAATTTACCTTTTCCAAAAAAAAAGTACCTTTTCCCAAAAAACATACATTTTTCCAAAAAAATAACTTTTTCAAAAAAAGTACCTTTTCCAAAAAAAAGTACCTTACATACATTTTTTCAAAAAAATACCTTTTTCAAAAAAAGTACCTTTTCCAAAAAAAAGTACCTTTTCCCAAAAAAAAGTACCTTTTTCTAAAAAAATTTTCCTTTTCCAAAAGAAGTACCTTTTCCAAAAAAAGTACCTTTTTCCAAAAAACATACATTTTTCCAAAAAAAAACACCTTTTTAAAAAAAATACCTTTTCCAAAAAAGTTCAAATAAACTACTTTGTAAAAACAAAGTATCTTTCCCAAAAAATTTCGTTTTTCCAAAAAGTACCATTTAAAATAATATATAATTTCAAAAAAACTACTTTTTTTCCTCCCCCCACGGATATCTCCACTAAAACAAGGTTTCTTGATATTCGGCATAGACGTGCGCTAAGACGGGATTTTTGGAAATTCCTACCGGAACGGGCAAAAAGGGGAAAAGTCTCCCCATAAACAGTCTCACAAATTGGAAAAGTGCCTGCCCAAACCACTGGAGGTAAGAAGTTGAAATTTGGTATAAAGGTTCCTCCACTGGAGTAGACATCGACTAAGTTTGTATTTTTGGAATTCCCTACAGGATATCACAAAAGGAAACTCGGTATGTGAGTTCCTCCTTCTGTGTAGGCGTCCGCTTAGACGGAATTTTTGAAATTCCTATCGGGAGGGGAAATAAGGTAAAAGTCTCCTCCTGACGGCTTGCCCAATCCCTTTTGGCCAACCTAAAATTTTAAATATGTATTCCTTGGAGTAGGACTAACTCACCGGCAACGTAATTTTTCTATTTTGGAACAGGAACATAGTAAAAATGGTGGTTGAAAGGGAAAAATGTCCCCACTAACGGCAAAAAGAAGAAAAGCCTCACCTTGGGGGCCGGTAAAAACCCCTTCGGCTAGAAACCTGAAGCTTAAAATGTGGGTCCCTGGAGTGAGGGCTAACTTATTAGAAAGATACTTTTTTGAATTTTGGACAGGGTCGTTATAAAATGGGGGCTCAAAAAGGGAAAGTTGCCCCTTAACGACCTGTCCAAACTGCTGGAACTAGGAAGCTGAAATTCGGTACTTAAATTCCTCTCAGCCTGCTCAAACTGCTGGAACTAGGAAGCTGGAATTCCCTGTCGATTGATTTTCGGAAATTCCTACCGAGAGGGGCACAAATAGTAAAAGTTGGCTAGAAACCTGAAATGTAAAACATATGTTACTTGGAGTATGTGCTCACTTACCGAGAAGGTGCTTTTTGGACAGGGACATTGCAAAAATGGGGATTAATGAAGCGAAAAGTGCCGCTTAAAGGCGTGCCCAAACCGCTGGAGGTAGGAAGTTGAAATTTGGTATTAAAGTTCCTCCTCTATTGTAGACATCCGCTAAGATGAGATTTTTGGAAATTTCTACAGGTAGGGTCAAAAACAGTAAAAGTCTCCCCCTTAACGGCCTGGCCAAACTGCTGGAACAAGGGATCTTAAATTGGGTTCCTTCTCCAACGTTGACGTCCACTAAGATGGTGTTTTTGGAAATTCATACCGGGAGGGGTAAAAAGGGAAAAAACTTCCCCCTTGACGGCCTGGCCAAACTGCTGGATATAGAGACCTAAAATTATGTATGTAGTAGGTTCCTCCTCCAACGCAGACGTCCTCTAAGACGGAATTTTTGGAAATTCCTACCGGGAGGGGTAAAAACGGAATAATCCTCCCCCTTGATGGCCTAACCGAACCCTTCGGCAGAAACCTGTAATATATAATATGTTTTCCTTGGAGTATGGGCTAACTTATCGACAAGGCATTTCTAGGACTTTGGACAGGAACGTCCAACGCCCCCCCCCCCCCTTAACGTCTGCGTCTTTAGCTAGAAACCTAAAACTTAAAGAACAAGTGTATATGAAACACTAAAATTAGGAAACTAAATAGGAAACGAGTGGGATTGAAACACTACACAAGTGGAATGAAATGGATATAAACGTTGAACGAGTGGAATTGAAATTATAGACAATGCAAATGGATTAGAAGAGGGAATTACCTGTTCAAACACTATCAACGGAATATGAAACTTATGTAGCATTGAAACATACTCTCCAAAAAGTTAAACAAATTTTCTGAAAGAGAAAAAACCTTAGAAAAGGAATGGAACTTATATATTCCGATATTTAAATTTCATGTAACGAAGCACCGGTGGAAGAAACCGACGCAGTAAATTTTCCAACTGAATTTGTGAATTTACTTGAATTGCCAGGTCTACCTTTACATAAACTGGAATTAAAAAAAAAATCTTTAAGGCACGCTAACAACCCTGCTTTACGTTATTTATTTTCATTCAAAACACAAATGAACAAAACTACTTACGGGTCTATCTACCTAAGATCGCACTTTACCAAATTATCTTAACATACACACGTATATTGCAATTTATTATGGATTCATTACTAACAATCCACTTTCGTGAGAAAAAGTGATCAAATATTTATTTATTTTAAACCCATTGTTGTGCAGAATTATTTATTTGTGGTGGCTGGATGAAGGCTTTTATTATAAAAACTGTACTTTAAATAAAAAGCGAATTTAAAAAAAATTGTCGGGGGGGGGGGCTGCGCCTAAACTTTAAGGCACGCTAACAACGTAGCGGGCTGCGGCCGCTATCTTTAATATTATAAATCGCTTGCCAACCCTGCTTTACGTTTTTTATTTTCATTTAAAACACAAATGAATAAAACTACTTACGGGTCTATCTACCTAAGTTCGCACTTTACCAAATTATCTTGACATACACACGTATATTGCAAATTATTATGGATTCATTACTAACAATCCACTTTCATGAGAAAAAGTGATCAAATATTTATTTATTTTAAACCCATTGTTCTGCAGAATTATTTATTTGTGGTGGCTGGGTGAAGGCTTTAAATAAAAAAACTTTAAATAAAAAAACGAATTTAATAAAAATTGTGGGGGGCGCAGCCCCCCCCCCTTAACCTTTAAGGCACGCTAACAACGTAGCGGGCTGCGCCCGATAGTGATTGTATAAAAATCATATATGAATATATAAAAATCATTTTTACTAGGGTAGTAAAAATTAAAAAGCTTTTTCATAAAATTTAAGAAAGTTTTCATTAATTTAGTAACTATTTTAATTAAAACTCGACCAATAAAATTTAAACTTTAAGTTATTTTGTTTATTTTTAATGTCCCTTCAAAAACCGAAAAAGATTGAGAATTTAACAATTCTTTACGATATCCTTCAGCAAAAATTTTTGCTGATTTTTGCAGGTAAATTGATATTTTCGACTAATTAAGTTATCGATATGTAACAGTTTTAGATTTGCTGTTCTTAACTTACTCAGTTTTTAAGTATCCCCCCTTAATTTTTATTTAATTTTTAGTAGCTTTAGCAAAATTTTTAGAGATCTTTTCTATTAAAAGTAAAAGAAATGTTTCAATTTAAAAAATTTCAGACTCCGAAATTTTTCAACCATTATGAAATAGTTTTTAAATACATCGTGTTTATATGCCACGTTGATATTTAACAAAAACAGGCATGTGTTTGTGTTTTTATTGATAAAAATTAAAGGAAATACATTAATTTTGCATTATACGATTAATCGATTAATCGCCAATTTTCTCGATTAACCGACCCGAACAACCGGTTAATCAATTTTAGCGATTTTTCGAATAATGCATTAACCGGTTAACCGCCTATGTCGAATAATTGGAAACAGTACTACTAACTGATAATGGATTATATAACCCACACAGAGAGAAGTTTGCTGGACCAGTTTTAATGAAATTTTTCAGTAAAATAATAAAGTTTTCTTATAAATAAAATGAATATTTTGACAACATTTTACCTAAAATTCCATTAATTTAATAAAAAGTTTTAATGGACGAGACCTAGTGAAATTCATCGGTTTTGTGCAAAAATTTATTAATTAGGTTGTTCATAAGGGGTGTGCTATCTGTTGTATCGCTGTATCGTCCTAACAAAAAACAGAGTTGTTAAAATTTTTATTTGTGTTTAACAACGATTTTCTATTCAGTTTTCTGTCTGTTAGCACACTCAAACATAGGACACTAAACATACCTAAAAATGTTGTATCGTGCTATTCTCAAATGTTGTATTTTTTCAATTTAATTTTTAACAACTCTGTTTTTTGTTAGGACGATACAACGATACAACAACTAGTACACCCCTTGTGAAAACCCTTAATATCATTCAGATAATTCTCTCAGTTAATTAATTGGTTGTTTTCCTACACTATACATATTCATACAAACAAACAAAATTGAATGCAATTGAATAAGACCAAAACTCCGATAAAATTGGATGAAATTATATCCATTCAAATATCTTTTTTATTCGTTTATATAAAATTTTATTAATACATTTTCCGGATAAAATTTTATATAATTTATTATGATGGCAAATAAAAAAAGATATGCTACCGAATAAATTTTTTTTCACGGGAACACACAATTTCAACCTAAACTAGAAATATTCTTAAAAAATTAAAAATATTTTTTTGACACTTGCTTTACTCTAGGGTTTATGAATCCCGCCCTTTTTTCAATCCCGCAATCCCGGGAATATTGTGCGGGAATTCCCGGGATTTTTTTTATTCTTTTACAGAAGTTTTAACTATTATATATTGCAATTTTGGAAGCTAAATAAATTTAAATTTAAAGCATTGATTTGAAATTAATTTAAATAAGAAATATTTGAAATTAAAAATGCGATTTAAAATTTAATAAACTGAATTATTATAAAAAAAGTATTATTTAGACCATATATTTACAACACTTCAACATCCGTATCTCAGTTCCAAATACCTCCGAAAAACAACTAGACATTAAAAAATTTATAATATTTTCGTATTTTCAAATGAGTATTTTGAGGTTTTTTTTACTTCAAATAATTTTATTTAAATTTCAACTGCTATTCCTTTATTTCAATTGTATTTTCTTAATTTTGTGCCGATTCTTTTTTAAAATATTTTGGATTTCTTTGAGTCCTGCTACAAACCCATCCTCAATATTCTATGCCTTTATGGGTTAATAATTGATGATGATCTATTTATATTTAATTGAAACAAATAAGCAAATTGAAACAAATCAATTAGACTAGCATCAACAAAATTCTAACAATGTTATTTTTATCCAGCTGCTTCCTATGGAATTCAACTCTGATCGACAACTTATGAACCACATATTTATGAACGACAACGAACCGTTTATTTTAAACGCATATTTTAATTATTTTTTAACCTACAACATAAATTCATGTTGATAGTAAACAATTAGGCATACGTATTAAATTATATTTTTTCACTATATCTAGTGTGTTAAGATGAATAAAATATTATTTAATAATATTCTAGTGTCGAGTTTTATTTAAATCTTTAAGAATATTCGCCTAATAATTTGTATGAAGAATACTCACTTTTAAACTTTTTTATAAAATAATTCTTTACGAATACTTCTTAAAATCTGCATAGAAACAAAATCTTTAGAAATACAAATTTTTGGCCTTTCATATAAATTTGTTACCTAAATAGTAATTCGCGATTTAAATTGTTAAAAGAATTGATATAGAAAAAGTGGAAGTCATGCATATTTTATATTTAGCCCTCCTTTTAGAATATTTTAAATAGATTTTATCATTGGTACAACCAAAAGATGAACTTTGTCGGACTGTGTTTTAATAGAAATCGAATTTTTCAAGTACAGCATATGTCGGATTTATTTATTTTCTAACGAGCGGGAAATCCCGGGATCCCGGGAAATTCAGAAAAAATTCCCGCTGTCCCGGGAAATGAAAAAGTCCGGGAAAAGAAAAACCCTACTTTACTCCTATATTCGTTATAATAGGGTGTATCGAAAATCAATTATAAATGATACCGGGTGTATCAAAAATGCACATTTCAGATATTTTTACTTGATTTTTGGCAAAAACCAGGTAGAATGTGGTTTTCAGTTTGTATGAAAAGTAGCTATTGTACAACCGATTCTTTGGAACAGAACATTTTCCTGGGTTGTTGTGTTTTTATTTATTATGAGAATTGATTTTTCCTCTACGTTTCTGTACCACCATCCCTTTATTTTATTTTAATAATTTAGAGTGCTCACTAAACAAGCTTTATTATATTGAGCATTAATTATAATTAATAATTATAATAATCATTAATTACAACAATTATTATTGCCTTCGTTTAATATCAACGTTTAAAAAGTCGTAAAAATAATTAAAAATTTACTATACGTAAATAGATACCACTACTTTACTAGATAAGTCACAACAACAGAGTATAGTAATTTGGAAGATGACAAAGCAAACTGTGATAATTTTATGCTGTTTTTATTTTTTCTTTGGGATTTAAGATGTTGAATAACGCTCCTACTTGAAAACATGAAATTGTCATTAAGTTGAAGCTAACAAATATTTGTAGAAATTCTAAAAGGTCGTCCCTTAATTATTTTCTTAGGCCAGAATGAAATCTGGATATGTACAAGCCTACAGCAAATTATTTATCACAATTTTTAAAAAAAATTTTGAGATTTTAGTAAAAAATTTATATTTTTAAAACATTTTTGTAATTTTCTACCAATTTCGATTAATCGTATGAAATTATTCAAATTATTCGTTATTCGAAATTTGGACATTTTAAATTATTCGAACAATTTTTGAGAAAAATTGTTCGATTAATCGAATAACGATTAATCGATTGAATACCCTGGTTAATACCACGCAGGAGCAAAAATTTTGTCCGTTTTGCTCTATCTCGCTTAATTGTCGAGATATGGACCATTTAAAAAAAGTCGCCATTTTACAAAAGACCCAGCAAAAAAAATTGCAAGTAATGCTTTACAAACTACTTCTTTCAATGCTTCACAAGTATCCGTTAGTGTATTTTTACTGCTTTTTTAGAAGTTATTCTGAACAACTTCAAAAAATCACTTCTTTCATTGCTTCCAAAGTATCCGTTATTACATTTTTGCAGCTTTTTTAGAATTACTTCTGAAGCACATCCAAAAAATCACTTGAGTATTGCTTCTAAAGAGTAATTGCTCTAAAACTGATCGTAAGAAGTGGTTTTGGTATCACTTGGCATTTCCAAACGGAGGGTCCCGGGTTCGATTCCCGGCGGGACCAATATTTTTTTATTTTTTTTATTTTTTTTTATTCTATTAATTTTTTTTTAATATTTATAATTAATTTGCTTAAATTCAATATTTTTTAATTTTTAAAAATATGTATATATAGAAAAAATGGTGACAAATTGCTTTTTATCACCTGTAAAAATAGTACTGAAAACAGTATTGAATTCGAGTGCACCTTTTAAACTTGTTTAATAAGTACTTTTATTGGAGAGAATAAGGAACACTATCTCGCATTAACAAAGTGGTGTTTTTATGCCAGTCAACTTTCATATCAAAGAATAGCTCAGCGGTAGAGCGCTAGACTAGCAATCGTGAGGTCGTTGGCGACAATAAAAAAACTTTTGTAAAATAAAAAAAATATAATTTTTTTTTTGTAAAGAATTTTTTTTTTTTTACTTTTAATTGGTGAAAAAGAGCTTCCTTTGCACTCGTTCAAAAAGTACTGAAAAAATGTTAAAGTCGGAGTACTCCTCTCCTATGACAACTCAATGTTAAAATCATTAGAGTTTATGTTAAAAAAGAAGTACATCTAGATCATCAATTGTAGTGCTTATTCTACTGCTTCGGCATCTCTTTTTTCGCTGGGAGATAGATGAAAAAAAGATAAGTACAAAGTACAAAAAGTACATTATCAACAATTATCTCAATTTTTGTATTAAAAAATACAAAAATTATTTTTTCGGACTTTCTATATCATATTAGAATTTGGACTTGAGGTAGAAGAATATTCTAACTAAATATATGAAAAGTACATTATTTTTAGAACTATTTATAACTCTCTATTTTGAACTTTGATATTTATTATTTTGTACTTTTCTCGAAATATAAACAACTATCTAAAATATTTGAAATTATTAATATCGGGCGCCTGGTGAAAATATAATCGAAGTATACTTAGCGTACTCTAAGTATATGCGTATTATATGCATATCATGTATGAGTATTAGGGTCGCCATATAAAGCTAATAAGAAATGTAATAACAAAAGTAACTAGTTACCAATACCAAGTATGTAGTTACATAACCACATATCTGGTAATGATTTTCTTCACTGGGTTTGTAAGTGTTTTTGCATATGATGTCACACTTTTTTTTTGCATATGATGTGACACTTTCATTCATTGTTGCTGCAATTTCTATTGGATTGGGCGAGGATGAATTCATAAGAAACAGAAATCATTTTTTCAATTTGCCAAAAATCGACAAGGATCATGAAAAAAAATATAAGGCAAAACCAAAAATAACAAATTTATAAATTTATAAAATAATAAAATATCTAATTAATAAAGCAACCTAAAGGGTGATAACAATAAACAAAATAATCTAAAGTTATAGCTAAAGTTATAGATGTTATAGATATAAACTACGGTTATATAGTTTAGCTTTAACTAAGGTTATTTTTTATAGTTGACGACCCTTAGAAGACTAAAAATTATTGAGATAATTTATTATTTAATTGTATTTATAAGCTTACAAAAACCTTACGAAAATAAGCTTAATATAAGCATGATTAGAAAAATATTTTTCTGTAAGCTTATTCTATAATTAAACTTCGAAGCTTGTTGTATACTACATACTAAATACATTACATACTATTAATGTATATATTAAAGGGCTGTACAGTATATTTTGAATGGCGTTTAAACACACATGATAGCCGAATGGCATATGCTATGGTATATGATAGGTCGAATGGTATATGCTTTGTAAACGTTTTGCTCTAACATGCTTAGTTTTCGAGATACGGGCCATTTTGTAAAATGGCGATTTTTATAAAATGGCCCGTATCTCGAAAACTACGCGAGATAGAGCAAAATGGACAAAATTTTTAATCCATGGGAGTATTAGCAAATAGGCCACGTCTTGTAAAGCTTCCGATTGATCTATTTCACGTGGGTCACCGTGACTGTTTCATAAAAATTGATTCCTGGGAATCGCTCTCGGACCCACCTCATGTGAATAAGAGGAGCGTGTACACCGATTCAAAACTTGCAAAAATTTTGTCCGTTTTGTTCTATCTCGCTTAGTTTTCGAGATACAGGCCATTTTCAAAATGCCGATTTTTATAAAATGGCCCGTATCTCGAAAACGAAGCGAGATAGAGAAAAACGGACAAAATTTTTGTAAGTTTTGGAGATATGTACACGCTCCTATTATTCACATGAAGTAGGTCCGAAAGCGATTCCCAGGAATCAATTTTTATAAATCAGTCACGGTGACCCACGTGACTGTTTTATAGAAATGGATCAATCGGAAGCTTTACAAGATCCCTCGGGAGAGGGATCCTTTGTATGTTTCACCATTCATTAATTTTATTTATCCCTTTGTTTGTTTTTGTATTGGCTCATAATCATTCGTTTACGAAGCATATACCATTCGACCTAATGTAACTGTTCGGCTATCATGTGTGTTTAAACGCCATTCAAAATATACTGTACAGCCCATTACTACATATTAGGTCTGTTCGGGTACTCAATATTGCGTTTTCTTACTGCACAATTGGGTAAATGAGAGCTGTCATGAGAGAGTAATATACTTTTTCTTCTTGCACGAAAAAGCCCAGACTTTTTTTTCGTGTAAATTTGGGTAAATTGTTTTTATCAGCTGTTATATCATCAGTTGGGTTCAACTAGTTCAATTGAACTATTCACTAATTTGAACCAAAGACCTAGTTCACAACTAAGAGCTCTTTTAGTTCAATCGCTCATTTCATTCATTCAGAAAATAAGTTTATCATTTACAAAAATTAGTATAAAAGTTGCAAAAGTTTATCGGTTATGTTACAACTCCATAAAATTACCGATAATTTTTTGAAGACGCTTGTTTAAATGTGTTAAAAAAGAGATAAATATGTAAATAAATCGAAGCTTTTGTTTAATATTAAAATCTTTACCAAATTTAATAAACTACGTATTCCTTTTTGTAAATAGAAATGCCTAAAAAGGAAATTTTTATTAAAATTTTTGATTTAAAAAGGGGTTTAACTAGAAAAGCTGTCTTGATTTTTACAACAAATTGAACAAGAACTAGAAAGAGCCCTCACCAAAACGAACTATAATGCACAAATCTATTGCCGTTTGTTTTTCGGGCTTCAGATATGGCATTTTTGTCACTTCGTGAGAGTATTTCTTGTTAACTCTCCTTTTACCGAACTTTACACAAAAAGTAAAGAAACAGACCTATTATAAGAAAATACACCATGTTTCAACCTAAAACTCGATGTTTTCATATACATACTAGTTCACTGAAGCAATAAACAATAAAAAAAGAAGCAAATAATTGCTTATGATAGCGAACAATCGTATAGAAAACTAACATCGTTCTTTTTTTTGTTTTCATATACATACATATATAATGTTGACTTGTGTTTTGGCCTGTTGTTAAGTTGAACAGAGTAGCGTTTATATTTTTACAATACAGTTGAAGCGTCGTACGTGAAGACAAAAAAACAAATACATTTATGCTGGCCTTTACTACCCAGCAAAAAAACACCGAATGCATTCTACAAGAATGTTTTTTTTACTGCATATAAAGTAGCTATATATGCTGATTTCTTACTTCCAATAACCGTATTTTAAATGACTTCCAAAATGCCATTAATTAAAAGCTTTTCTTAACTTCCCAGCAAAAAATGACTGACCAAGATCCGTAAAAGCACCTATACTGTTCGGCACAAATGGGTTCAAATTGAGGTCAAAAACGCATTTTTTAACATTGCCCAGCAAAACCTTGGTAATGACTGGTCATTACTACATGCATTACTTAGATCTCATATCTCATTACCCGTTGAATTACTTTTAAACTGAATGTAATGAGTTACCGATAATTATACCCCACACATTACTATTTCACAATAGCTGAAACCAATAATATATGTTCTAAATCATTAAAAACCATAACTATGGCGTAGCCTAGTGGTTATCGTTTTTGCCTGACAGACATGAGGATCGCTGCTCAACTCGTGTTAGCTTCCATTGTTGTTTTTTTTTTGTAATTTATATTAAACATCTATTTATAGAAATGTTGATGTTCATTAAGCAGTATTTAATAACAACAAGTTTTGTGAAAAATAGACATGTATAACAGTTGCCACAATAAATGTGTACATAAGTTAAAGCAATAAAAATCATAGTGATGTCGTGGTCTAATAGTTAAAGTGTTTGCCTGATAATCGTGGGGTACGCTGATCAATACGTGTCAGCTACTATTGGTTTTTAAATTTTTATACTTTTTTAAATCTATATTCAACATCTATTTATAGAACAGCTGATAAACTACTTACAGGTAACATCAGTGTAATGACTTTCCTCCAATGACATCACCATGTTAAAATAAGTAGTTTAGTAATTAAAAGGTAACTAGTGAACACTTAAGATTTCAATACCTAAAACTCATTACATGGTAATGAAAGGTTTTGCTGGGTGGCTTGTCATAGGAGAGAAGGTGTTTATGCTACTTTAAGTCTGCTTTGCACGTCATAAAAATGAATGCTTGGATGTTCTTTTTTATATAGGAAAGCAATTCATTTTTTTTTACTATCTAAGGAGAGATGAAAAGTAACTTCTCGTGAATGCATTCAAATATATATTTAAGAAGTGATATTTATGACTTTTGAATGCATTCGCAAGAAGGTACTTTTCATCTCTCCTTAGATATTAAAAAAATGAATTGCTTTCCTATATAAAAAAGAACATCCAAGCATTCATTTTTATGACGTGCAAAGCAGAGTTAAAGTAGCATAAACACCTTCTCTCATACTAGGAATATTATCGGAAGGGTTCAATTTTCTTTATTAAACAATTGTTAAGAAGCCTTTTACAATAGTATTCACAACAATTTTCTAAGCTTAAGGCTGAGTTACCCAACCATAAACGTATCTGTAACGAATCAGCTGTTTCGAAACCACAATAAAAGAAATGTATACGAATAGTTACTAACACGTAAATGTAAACGTACTTGCCGGATCATTCTGTTGAAATCAGAATTTTCTATCCGGCATCGAAACAGCTGAATGATTTTAGTTGGACAAAATATAAAATGAATAAAGGAAACTGATTCAAACAACAAATAAGGAATAAAAATTAACAAATATATGGAAAAATTTAGAATTAAATATAAAACCACATGAAATAGATGCTAAATAGTAATGTCGTTTACGGTAATCTATAAATGTACTTTTTAGCTACGGCACGGTACAGTTACATCACATTTACGTTTACGGTCCCATAATCCGCCCTTTATGATAGTAAGTTAGTTACAAGCTATTTCCATAGTGTTTTGGTTTGTTGGGAAGATTATAATTTTGAGTACTTTTAAAGTATTAGTGGTGAAACAAGTATGAGTAATGTTAAAAATCAAACCATACACATACTCAACATATTCACCCGAAACGCAAATTCAATAACTACAAGTGTAGGCAATCGATGGGTATATACTAGGGATGCCAAACGGGAAATCCCGAAATCCCGGGATTTTCGGGATTGGCCAAATCCCGCATCCCGGGATTATTTCTCAAAAATCCCGGGATTTTCTTATTTTTTAATATTAATATAAACGCAAATAAACAAAGTGAGACATTTTAGATTAACTACGTTTTTTCTTGAATTTTCTCATATTGACAAGAAATTGATGCCAAGATATTGGTAAAATTATAAATTAAGTAGATTATTTGAGTAAACTATGCAAAGACTTTGCAGAAAAATTTGAAATTTTGGTAAACAATATTAAGTTTTTGAGTAATACATGCGAAAAATCAAGTTTGTTTGTTATTTTACCGATTTATTCTTCCAAGCGAAATTCGATTTCTGGCTGGGACTGTAAGTTTGAATTCTTCCATGAAAACATTTGATAACGATAACCAAATAACTTTGTTGCTGTAATTACAAGATTTAGTGGTCAAGGTTATCGCAACGAATCTGTTTTAAAATCGGCTTACAAAATACTGGGCGCAAGTGTACTTAATGACAGGCCTTCATATATTATCCCAGCCAGAAAAATACAAACGGGAAAGCGATGGCAAGGTATTTTAACAGGTGGTACAAGTACTGACAAAAATTGCTTTCCCATTTCCAATATGATAACGACAATAAACAAAAGGACCGGCAGTTCAAAAAGCGCCGGAAAAGTACTGGAGAAACAAAATTTTTAACTTTGGCAAAACGCTGTCAAAACCAATAAATAGGTGGTTTGGAATTATATTTTCCAAAATAAAAAAAAAAAAAAAGTTCATATTTATCTTTTTTTTGCCCTGCCGTGATGTTTTGTAAAACAAATACTGGCATAACGATTCTTGCAAACGCTGGCAAATGTCCCAAATGAGTGTTCTGCCAGTCATTTATTTTTAACATCGCGGTTACCCAGTGGTATGCAAGTACTTGATTTTTTGTACCACTGTCAATTTCTGACTGAAATGTTTCAATATTCATAAAATGTGCCACATTATTAATTAACAACTATTAAATAATTATTTTAATTTAAATCCCGAAATCCCGTAAAATCCCGGGATCCCGAAAAATCCCGGGATCCCGAGATCGGGATCCCGGGATTTCATACAAAATCCCGAATCCCGGGATTTTCAAATATCAATCCCGATTGGCATCCCTAGTATATACATACCAGAGCTTTTAAGAATTAATTCCTTTTTGGAATGAATTCCCAAAAATTTAATTCAATTCTTTAATTCAAGAAATGAATTAATCAATAAGACATAAACAGGAATTAATTCCTGTGAATGAATTCAAAGAATTCAAATTTATAGAATGAATTACCTGACCAAAGCGTAAAGAATTAAAATTAAATAATTCATTCACTAAAGAATTCATTCAACACTATTTAATTCAATTTGAAGTCAAGGAATTCATTCAATTCTAGTTAATTCAACTTTTGGCTAAGGAATTCATTCAACTGTGCACTTAATTTAACTTTTGATCAAGGAATTCATTCAATTCTAGTTAATTCAACTTTTAGTCAAGTCATTAGGGTGGACCTACCTTATATGGACGAAAAAAATGGCGACCTGTGACCCGCCCCCCTCTGGAAATGTGCCTTTGGGTATAAAAATAAACCATGCAAAAAATTAAGGTGATCAGATAACGGGAACACGTGCCGCATCGGTCCAAAAGTTTGAAATACGATTTACAAGGCGAATAAATCACTTTTTTTTGGCTTTCTTTTAAAATACTGGTTTTTTAATAACCGCATTTTTGGAAAATGTAAATAGAATCATAATCTAGACTGAATTATCTTTCTGGTAATGTATAAAAATCCAAAATCGGTTGGAAATTATTTTAGTAATTGCAATTTCCTCAGACCATTGTAGGGTTAAAATGAGATAAATTATGAAAATCGTAAAAACTGAAATATTTCTTTCAAAAACTTACAGTGTTATACTCTAGTTTCATTTCTAAGATCCACAAATATTCATATAAAATTTTTTGTCTCTCTTGGCTCATGATATCCTAGTACCAGGTATGGCCAAAGATGGGATTTGTTTTCTTATAAATTTGCAAAACTCTATTTTTGAGTTTTTTAAAATTTTGTTGAACAAAATATAAAAAAAGTGGTCAACACTTTAGAGAATAAATTTACTGAAAATTACACATATCCCTCTTTTAACTTAACAGTGGCGACGTTTTAAATTTGAAAATTTTAGAGAAAAGTGTGATTTTGGCCAATAATTTTGATAATAGTTTTAATTTTTGTGTTTTTAGCTATCTGGAACAAATTCACTTCCGATTTCCTTTAATCCTGACACAAGATTTTTTTCAGAAAATTTTGTAAAACTAAGACAGCGTTAACCCTTTCTTTACCAAGGTCGAAGGTGAAATTTTTGAAATTTTTCGATTTTTCCTGGAAGTATATCAAAACAATGTGTTGTTTCTTGCGGAATTTGGCAAAAGTTGTCCAAATAACTCTGTTAACACCAAATTTTATACATAGTAATAAAAAATTAGAAATTAACCCTTACATGGGGTTAAAATGGCCAAAAATTTTTGAAATGTAAAAAAGTGTCATTTGACATGAAAATCAATATAAAAACCTTTAATTAAACATTTGCTAGAAAAAAAAATCAAAATTAACCTGTTTGAGAGCGTGGTGTCAAAATGACCCATTTTTTATGTTAAATAACGCTGGTTGGTTGAATATAGAAATTTTAAATACCTACCTAATGGCATTCATTAACATACGTTAATATAAACAAAAAAAATCGTTGTAAAAAAAAACTAAAAAAGGGAAATGTCCAACTTTAAATAACTTTTTCATTTAAAAAGATACATGAGTCATATTATATCTCAAATGAAAGCATAAAGTCTTGAGTTTTAGCTAACATAAAGTATACTTACTGGTACATGGGTCATATTTTGAAGAAATTGGGTTTTTATGCAAAAAGTCAATGAAAAAAAATCAAAAATATTAATTCACTCCACAACTGGTTAATATTTGGGGTCATATTGGACCCCATCTGAAAGACATTTTACAGACCTTTCAGTTGATGTGCATTTTGTCCTGATGGGATAAGTATCTCCGGAATTATTCCAATTTCAATTTTCAACTTTAAAGCCCCGCCCACTCGAAATAGGCGT
The DNA here is from genome assembly GCA_949987735.1 of Leucophora obtusa. Taxonomy (NCBI): domain Eukaryota; kingdom Metazoa; phylum Arthropoda; class Insecta; order Diptera; family Anthomyiidae; genus Leucophora; species Leucophora obtusa. The sequence goes on from OX465295.1 coordinate 278,146,006, forward strand.
TTCCGAAAAAGAAAATTATTATTTTTGCAGAGTTGGCATGTAATACGCTAAAATACCGTTATCGATTCAAAACCCTTTCAACTGACTACCGTTACCCCTAAAATACCGTTACCGAAATAACCGAAATACCGTTATCATTAAAATACCGTTACCGAAATAACTGAAATACCGATACCGAAATAAATGAAATATCGATACCCTTAAAATACCGTTACCAAAATAAATGAATTACCGTTACCCCTAAAATACCGTTACCGTTATTTTTCTGCTTTTGGTAATTGCACGTGGGTATTGAATATTTTTCGTACTTTAAGATGGTAAATTGGTTTTGTTTTTAGTCTCGTTTGTTTTTTGTAAAAAAAATTGCAGGATGCATCGAAATAACTGTATACCGTTATCCTTAAAATACCGTTACCCAAATAACTGAATATCGCTAACCTTAAAATACCGTTACCGAAATAATCAAAATACCGTTATCCTTAAAATACCGTTACCGAAATAACTAAAAAACCGTTATCCCTAAAATACCGATAGCGAAATAAATGAAATAGCGTTACCCTTAAAATACCGTTACCGAAATAATCTAAAATAGCGTTACCCTTACCGATAACCGCATCGTTTCGGTTACCATCCATGTATTTTTAAAATCAGCTTAAAAAGCACTACACTGAGAAAAAAATTTAAAAAAAATCGGGGCTATGCTCCCAAACTGCATTTATATTCAAACAGAAATTTCCAAAATATTAATCGTGTTGTCCGTTGTAGCATTATTTGCAAAAACATACTTTTTTGGCCTCAAGGAGTGGAGACTTTAGCCCCAAAAGCCCGCCCACTCCCCCCCCCCCCCCCCCGCTTGTAATCGCGCTTGCTTCTGTATAACAAATGTAAACTTAAAATATTTGAAGTTTTTAAAAAAATTTTGTCTAACTTACATGCCGCTATACTTGCGTGTACTTACGAAGTATATTGGCTTGTGGGCCATTACAATGCGGTCATACCCTGGGTAAAGTAAGCCTGTTTGTGTGTAGAGTTTGAAAGCACTCGGGGATTCTAGTAAGTACACACAAGTATCTTTTGTTTACACTTATATTATTACACTTGCCTCTTTAAATCCATCTAAATTTTGAAGTGAATTTGCCTTTAACGCCACTAGAAACTTAAGCAATGCATTGTGTTCACTTAATTTATCTTTTAACTCTTCAACCTGTCGATTTCCCACAAAATCGTATAGTAGCATGTAATAAAATTTCTGTTCGAATATAAACTGAGCCAACGGTAACGTCTTGATGTTATCACTATTAATATCAAAACTATCTGTTGCACTAATACGCTGCAATATGGTGGGTACAGAACTTTTTTCGTTCGCAAAAAAGTAACCAGCTGAAGCAAAACAATTCCTTAAGATATCATCGGTGGTGGTGTTGTCTTCATCTTGAAGTGAACGTACAGCATATTCATACATTTCAGTTTCTAAGGACCACTGAGCATACTTTAATTCCAGTTTAGTGCAATCTTGCATAGTTGAAGAGTCTGAAGGAATTTGTTGTATTCTGCACCATCTTATAATTTCTTCAGTTTGTTTAGTTTCCACCAAAAAATCCCAAATTACAAATTTATTAATATGTTCTAAAAGGATTTCATTGAGAGTCTCAAAATATAATTCAATCATAAGACGCTGTTGGCTGGTCGAATCCAAAGACATTAGGGATTCTAAATTAACACGTCTCATGTGTTTCTTAATGTTTGCCATAATACCGTCAGACCTTTTTAACTGCTGCAATAGTTCCCAATGGAACTTCAAATTTTGCATTTGTTTTTCATAGTCATCACAAGGTTCTCGTTTGCTCAAATGCTCCATTATTAGTTCACGCAATTCCGAATCATTCGATTCGCAAGCAAATTGATAATAAAAACATTTAACATCACGCTGCACATTACGGAGAACATTTTCTGCTTTACATACCAAACGTTCCGTCAAAAGTCGATTGACATAAGTCTGCACTACATCATGGAAGATTAATTCATATTCGGTCACTGGCATTTTACGTTTACGTGCCCAATATTGTATACACAACTGTATGTATTCGCCTTTTGTTGCCACCTCCTTTATAAGGGCAACTTCACTGATTCCCGACCATGATTTAAAAATTTTATCACGATCAACATTTGCCATGTTTCTTAATTTGATAAAAGTTTTAAAGTTTGGATATCAGAAAGGCAATATTCATATTTTTCCCTTTTGCATTTACAAGTTTTCCTTTGTTGTTCACTAACATATATTTGATTTTCTATATTCTGAACGATATAATTAGTGTTGGTATTAAATTAGCTGATAACTGATATGTAGGCCAACCAAAGAGAAGAGGCAGTTGTTTTGTACAGGGTTGGCAGGCAAGAACGTAAAAATATCATTATCGATTCAGAATCCTTTCATTTCAACTGACTACCGTTACCCCCAAAATACCGTTATCGAAATAACGATATCCTTAAAATGCCGTTACCGAAATAACTGAAATACCATTAGTTTAGTTAACTATAGCAGTGTTTTCGACTTAACTATATGGGCAGTGTCACACGTTCAATATATATTGACCGCGATCCAGTATCGCGATATTTATTGCAAGTGCGGATCGCGGATCACGCGATAAATATTGAACGTGTAGCATAGTTAGTGATATCAATTCGCGATACAATAGTAAAAAGTGAAAGAAATCCAGATCACGGATCGCGGATCACGCGATAAATATTGAACGTGTAGCATAGTTCATGATATCAATTCGCGATACAATAGTAAAAAATGAAAGAATAAAGAAAATAAAACAAATGAAATAAAATACGCAGTGCAAACAAAAAAGATAAAACATTTATTATACATTTCTTCAATAAAAAGCAAGCAAAATAGCTAAACAGGCTTTCTTTTTTTTTTGTTTTCTCGCGACATTTTTTAATAAACGACCAGCACAGCACAAAAATAATGTAAATACTGACGCGATAAATATTGAACATGTAGCATCCACGCGCGATCCATCAATCCATTAAAATGGATTCAATATATATCACAATATATATTGGACGTGCGACACTGCCCTATCCGTCAACTCATAAAAAATTTCAAAGTGCATAAAAACGCGTTTAAGATGAAAACTAACATATGACTTTTCGTATGCACGTTAACTTTCAACACGGATAATTATCAACGTTGAAAACTCAACGTTCCCAACGTTCGTTCCGGTTACGCACCGTTTTCGGTCCGTCATAAACGGAATCCAACTCCGTTTCCGTACCGTTTTCTGGATCCGTATACGGACCATAATGTCGTGTTAAAAACTGACAAGTCCGTTTAAAGTCCGTCAACGACAGACCGTTTACGGACCGTTATGTCATGTAAAAAACGTACTAGTCCGTTGAAAGTCCATCAATGCCGGACCGTTTCCGGATCGTTATGTCGTGTGAATAACGGAGTGACCCCATTTTTAGAATGCCGTTTTCGGTCCGTATTCGTACCGTTTTTTGAAACAAAAACGGATTTGCATGTGTACCTATATTGACCCTATTTTTATTAATTATAAGTAGTACTTTTTAAGTTTTTTATATATTTATTAAAAATGGAATTTATTTTTTATATTTACACTATATTTATATTTGGTGCAGCTTACGTCTCTGTCCAATATCCATTTACAATATCGGCACACAATAAAATTCAATACCTGCATGCAAAAGAAAAAATAAATTAGATAAGTTTTAACTAACTGTAATCACGATGGTGTTTTGCATACGATGCAAATTCGCACATTGCTATCAAAACAACTAAATGTTGTGTCATCAAATATTTCTTATTTGCACTCGCATACAAAAAAACAACCTTTAAAACACATAATAACCCAACAAACAATTCGTTCCATTTACGCACCGTTTTCGGTCCGTCATAAACGGAATCCAACTCCGTATACGTACCGTTTTCTGGATCCGTATACGGACCAGAAAACGGAACATAAGGAACATCGAAACTGATTCGAATCCGTTGAAAATCCGTCAATGACGGACCGTTTACGGACCGGTATGTCGTGTTAAAAACGGACAAGTCCGTTTAAAGTCCGTCAATGGCGGACCGTTTACGGACCGTTATGTCATGTAAAAAACGGACTAGTCCGCTGAAAGTCCGTCAATGCCGGACCGTTTCCGGACCGATATGTCGTGTAATAACGGAGTATTTCCTTGTCCATATCCTACAGATTTTTTAAAAAAATAGACCATATGTTTATTATTTTCAATACAAAGTACTTTTTTTTTCTTTTTTATAAATGGATTAATAATTATTATTTATAATTACAATATTTAGCACATCTAGCTCGATTTACCTATCTATCCACCGCTTAGGGACCCGGAGTAAAATCCAACATCTATATGGAAAAGAGACATTAATTTAGTTATGGTTTAATTGAATGTGTACACGATGCTAATTCTCACATGTTATACACAAAACATTGTGAAACATTAAATTTCATAAATCTTACCTTGTTATTTGATGTTGTTTGCTTAATGGTGTGGTAGAAAGAATTCCCTCTAGTGCATATTCTCCATATATTCCCATTATAATAATATTTTCACCGACTTTACAAACATTTTTTATTTTGTAAACAAACCGATGAAATCCGTATTTAAAGGTACGGAAACGGATACACCGAACACAATACGGAGTTAAAACGTATTGTGTTCGAAAATCCATTTATACGGTCCGTTAATGTTCCGTGTACGTACAGGCATTGACGGATACGTACCTTACGGACAGTTAACGTGCCGTAAAAGCCGGATTCATGAATCCGTACGTGACGGAGAGTCCGTTAAAATGTTTCTTGGGAAGTTAAATAAATCTTACCATTTGATATATGTGACTTCAAATTCTTTGGTTGATGGGGTGTTAGGAGGGATTCACACCCCTGCGACTTAGTTTTCCTCCAAATACTATTTTTTAGCAGCTAAGGGGCTTTTTAAAATATTTGTGTACTTTTTTGCACAAACAAACTGATACCGATAAAGTCCGCATTTAACTGTAGGAAAACGGATACACAAAACGGAGTTAAAACGTGCTGTATCAGTGTTGCAATTTCAGTGCTTTTCGGGTATTTTTTTGTGCTTTTTTCCTTCCCGTACCCGGTGATTTTTTACAAATACCGGTTTATAAAAAGCGGGTATTTACAGTGCTAGAGTTGTGAAATTTCGGTATTTTTTGAGTACTCAATACTACTCAATACTTTTCAATTGAGTACTCGATACTACTCAATACTTTTAACGGTTTTTTTAATTTAAAAATAAAAATGTTATGAATTCGTATTTATTAGGAAAAATTATCACAATTCACATACACGTGTTAAATAACTATTGTTATTTACATTTTAATTAATTTAAAACATTTTAAATAAATTAATTAAATAATTTTTCCCAAAAATTCGTTACAAATTTCTTTGCTTCACAAATAGAGTTGTATTTTCAGAGCTGTATTTTTAGAGTTGTATTTTTATACGAAAAATACACATTTCTACGGAAAATTGCATCTTTAAAAGTATTGAGTAGTACCGTTTTAGTATTGAGTACTCAAAAAAACAGTCAGTATTGAGTACTCAGTACCGGAATACTCAATATTTTTACAACTCTATACAGTGCTTTTTCAGATTTCTGGCAGTGCTTTTAGTGCTTTTTGTACAGTTTATATTTTTGGTATTTGTTCTCCTTTTTTTCAATTTTTCTTGAATTTTTTGTCAAAATTGTAAAAATAATACGAAATATACAAAAAATACATTTTTGCACAATGTTTGTAGTACAATTTTGAACAACAAATTTTGAAATATTAATTTGGTGTTTTTTACCCCTTTTTTGGTAATTTTTTGAACCTTTTTTACACGATTTTGCAAAGCTAAAATGTGTTTTTAAAATCTTGACTTAAATTTTTCAAAAAATTATTATCGTGCTTTTTTACCCCATTTTTGGTAAATTTTTTACCCTTTTTACCCGTTTTCAAAATGCTCACGGTGCTTTCCTGCCTTCAAGAGTTGGCAACACTGGCTGTATTCGAATCTGATGAAAATTGGTGAAGTCCGTATTCAACGGTGAGGAAACGGATACACCAAAACGGATTCAAAACGTATTGTATTTGAAAATCCGAAAGTACCGTCCGTTATTGTTCCGTATACGTACAAGCTTTGACGGATACATGTTTTACGGACAGTTAACGTGCCGTAAAAGCCGGATTGATGATTCCGTATATGCCGGAGAGTCCGTAAAAATGTTTCTTGGGAGGGTTTCTCTATAGGAAAATACTTCCTTAAAATCGGAGTGATTTTTTTATCAGAAAGTCCACAGAATCTTACACTTTTATTATAGGAAAAAGTCCTCAGACAATGAAAAATTTCTCAGAAACTGGGCGATTTTCTATTGGAAAAATACCTTAGAATCTGAGTGTTTTTTCTATAAGAAAAAGTCCTTGGAATCTAAGGGTTCTTCAATAGGAACAAGTGCTCAGAAGCTGAAGGGTTTTCTGTAGGAAAAAGTTCTCAGATTGTAAAGGTTTTTGTTCCTTACATTATGAAGGTTTCTCTATTGGAAAAAACCCCATAAATTCTAGGAAAACTTTCCTATATAAAAGCCATTAAAAATACAGGCTCTGAGGTCTTTTTTTTATTGCAAACTTCTTAGACTCTTTATACATTTTGCATGTGGAGAACCCCTTTGATTCGGAGGACTTTTTCTTATAGAAAACTCCTCGTATTTAAACGGCTTTTTGCTATATGAAAACACTCAAATTCTGTGGACTTTTGGTACAGAGAAATCTGCAGATTCTTGGGACTTTCTGCAAGAGAAAAAACCTTCAGATTTCAAATACTTTTTCCGTATAGAAAAATTTGCCGATTCATACATTTTTTGGTATAGAAAATTCTCAAATTCTGTGAACTTTTGCATTTAGAAAAGCGCCCAAATTATGATTAATTTTTCCAATTGAAAAAACCATTATTTTGAGTAATTTTTCAAATCGGAAAACCCTCAGATTCTGAGAGGTTTTCTGTATTAAAAGCTTTTAAAGGAAAACATGAAAATCTTAATTTAAATTATGTATCTTTTATTCGTGTAATTAAATTAAATGTAAAATGTATATGTATTTTTATATTTTTTTAATAAATAATTATAAATTTAATAAAATAGAAAAAAGTATTTTTTAGGGGCCTTTTCCGCAATAAAAATAACATAATATCAAAGCAAAATTACCAATATTTTACCTACGTTAATATTGGCAATAAACCAATTTTTATTAGTTAATTTAACAAAAATTATAGGTGATTTTTTCGAACATAAAAGTCAAACTGAAACTCATCTATTTTTAAAACTCTATTTAGCAAACTCTATGTTGCCTTTGGAAATAGGTGATATCACCCTATAGTTTTGGCAATATTACCTTGAGTTTTTTTGTGTGTAGAACTAAATGTCAAGTAATAAAATAGAAAATTTCTATTTTCAACAGAACTTTTTTACGATTTTACTTGACAACAGTTTCAATGCATAGAAAAAAGATAAAAATATATTTCTATATTATTTTTACACATTGAATTGATTACAGATACGTTTTTTTACTTTACGATTAGACTAATGAAGCCTTTACACGTTAAATTTTTGCCTTTCAAGTTTCAATACACTCACATTTTTTTTACTAACACACTCACACTTTAAAAATTGAACAGCAACTTGATATCAATTTCTGCTTTCAAGTTTTGAGAAAACTTGACGTCAAATTTTAAACAGCTGATCAAATTTCTTGTAAATTTGTTTTTCTTTTTACAAATATTGTGCCGCAATAAAAAACGATTGATAAAATACGGAATGTGAATATTTCGGTATATCGACGAAATGATTTAAAAATAAAAATAAATAAAAAATCAATTTCTGCTGACATGAAAATGTCTGTGGAAGATGTGAACAAAAAAAATAGTCTTTTCGAACAGCCTACAGTGCGGAAACACCCCACAGAGGCGATAATTTGTAGTTCTTTCCTTGACGACGGCATCTTGAAAGAAAAATTGACTATCAAGTTGCATGCAGCCTACGTGACAGCTTCAAGTTCAACTCAATTTCGTGAAAATATGCCCATTTTTCTGCGAATGTGTGTGTGTGTGCGTGTTGACATCGTGCAATTCGTGTTTACAAAATTTTTTGATATTTTTTGGTCCCTACTCAATGTTCCTTCGTGTATTCTCCGCTTATAATACATCGGTTTCAGCCGTCTAATAGCGAATTTACATTATACCCGAAATCGAGTTAAAAGTTGATTTCGAGAGATTTCGGCTGAAATCTAATAAAAATTTGGGATTTCAAACAGATTTCCCATACGAAATGAAATCCCAATCTAATTTGGATTTCAGCGAAATCTCATCGAAATCCAAATTGAAATCCAATTTTTCTCCCATATTTGCAGAAAAGTAGGGAAATTTACAGAAAAAGTGGCAAAATTTAGCAGCTGTTTATTTTATAAAAAACTAATAAATAACAAATTTTAATAACTTTAAAAAATTAAGGAATAACACATTAAAGTCTGTTATTTTTAATTGAAAGAAATATTTAAAGTTGAAAACGGCTATTTTATTGTATCCGACGAAGAGAAACTATGAAAAATCATTTGATGGTGCCGCCTAGACCACTGACAAAACATTGAATATTTTAGCTTTCTACTAATCATCCCTATAATTAAACACATTTCTTAGCAAATATAACATTGTACCTTTCATAATATAAATGATTTTTGTGTTCCCCCATTAAATAAAATGGTTTTTAGAAAATCTTTCAATTTTGGTTATTTTTTAAGGTTAGTTTGTTTACAAAAAAATTGTTGTTGGCCGATCGAAATCCCATTCATTTGTCAAATATTCTAATGTAAACGATATAGATTTCGAATTGGATTTCAAAACGAAATCTAGTGAACATTTTAACAATGTAAATTCGCTATAAGATGCCACCGATTATTTTTTGTTTAGCCGCCAAAAATCTTCTGTCGACTTGTATCTCTGATAAACTAGGGAATTTTTGGGTGTCGTGTAAATTTTTGTTACAGATTCACAAAATTTTTCTTAATGGCAACACCGATTTTTGTGCAGACGTTACAGACACAAACTCTCCAAACATATTCAAATAAGAATGTTCATTTTATTTCTCTAGTTTTGTTTTTGCTGGCTCGCCACGATGAAAAGAAGTAAATAAAAACAAATTAAATAGTTTCGTCGGGAATCAACACAAGTTTTGTTTAACCTGAATATTGGATAACTTGCTGGAGACCATTTAAACTTAGATGTTTCTGACCCTCTTTCTGTGAAGCAAAAGCTACGGGCTATTTTAGAGTTGACAAACTCTCCAAAAATATTCGAATATGAATTGTATTGAAGTACAAAGCTAATTTTTTTTAATTCTGGTTCACGTTGACTAATAAAGCCATAAAGCAAGCTATGGATTTAAGTGGTATGACATAAAAAGAATATACATATGTATTATATATATATATGAATATATCAAACTAAAAATCTGATCTCCAAACTAAAAATGTTTTCTAAACTACTTTTAGCAGCGTTATCTTTTCAAAAACAAACAAAAGAAAAACGGGAAAGGCAACCGAACTGGACGGAGCCTGAAAAACAATTATTAATATCGTTGACGGGGATGCATCAATCTATATTGGAAAATAAAGGAAGTGATACAATGACTTTAAAGCGAAAATCTGAAGCTTGGGATCGAATCGCCTTGGATATGCAAGCTGCTGGATATAATCGATCCAAAGACAGACTAAAGCAGCAGTTAGTTCGTATACGTGCAACGGAAGCGAAAAAGATAAAAGATGCTATGGATAAAGATTTGATTGCGGTACATGAAGGTAATTGTTTTCAGTGTGTCAATAATAATTTATCACCAGATGAAAAATTAACTTCCGCTATAGAGGAGTGTTATAAAAATGAAAGCGTTTGTCAGGTGCTACCTAGATTACAAATAATTTCTTTGCCACTGGAAGAAGATCTACAAATAAAAACTGAACAAAAAATATGGAAAGATAATGGAGAGCTAATGCAACAACAACAAAAACTTGATGAAAATTTATCCATAGCTAATGTCCCAAATAAAGAGATTATTGAGACTGGTAGTAACATGGTTATCGAAGATATAACTGCAGATTTTACACCCACTTCCAATTCGACACTGACTACTAATCTCAGTGCATCCACAACAAACATCCAACAACAACGTAAGGGCCGCATACGTCGCATGCAAGTCGATCGAATTCGTGTTCCATCCATACGAGAACAACGTTTACGTGAAATCTATTCATTTCGCGTGGCCTTTGAACGCAAACGTCTGCATAGCCTTCATCTTCAGCAGAAACGTGATCGCGTTCTCTATCGTAAGGATTTGCAAATTCAAAATTTGAAATTACAAATACTTCGTAACATGGCAAATCAGAATCCTGATGGAAATAATATTAATATTTAATTGAAATCTACTACAAAACTTTTAGTCCTGGTTTATGTATTACAAAAATGGTCTAAACGAAAGCGAATTAAAACTTGTTGTTTCCCATATATTTTCGACACAAATATTTGTCAATTTCTATCGTTTACACTGTTTTCTTAATGGATAGGCAGATGCTTAAATTTTTGTTTATCTTTTAGAAAAATATTAAATTCATTTTTTTTCAAATTCCTTCAAACTTTAGAATTTCTTTTCAAAATTTTACGGTTTGATTATCTTAAAGTATTTAATACGTCTTTTAAAGCCGTTCATTTTAATTTATAAAATTTCTTATTTGATTTTAAAATGTTCTAAAATTCTTAAATTGTTTGTGATTAACATATGTCCCCAAATTAGGACCAATTTTTTTCCAATTATTAGACATATCTTGGCAGTATAAAACATTCGAATAATTTTAAAACAATTCTTTCTGAAATTAAATTGGAATAAAAATTTTAAAATACATACATTTGGAACATTTTGAATGCGTAGAATTTTGCAATTGTTTTTAAATTTAAACTAGTAATTTACAAAATCTGATGCTAAATTCTGAACCACAATTCGAGTTGTCTAAAATAACTGCATGTTATCAAAAACATTTATTGCTTTTTTGTTTTTGATATTTGTTGTATACGCGCATTAATTTCTATTGATGTTGTTCATTGGTTTTAATAGATTAGTTTTAATAAGTTTTTATGTTGTACTCAAATTAATATGTTAATATTACTCTAAAAAAATAGCTCTAATCGTTATAGTATATGTAATTGATGGAATGAATTTCCCATGTTGATCTCAGAAAAAGAATAATTTTTATACAATAAATAAAATTACAAAACAAAAAGTTTTCTAATCTTTCTTTATTATTTAACAACTTAATTATTCTTAAAATAAAAGTCCAACCATGGCATAACCATACTAGGTCAGTTCCCCGTCGATACCGTGGATACCCGCATGAACCTAATTTACCCGAAACAACAATTTACACAATAGTTCTGTTCCGTTTACGTTACCGCCGGTGCACAATAATCCCAAAAAGCGTTCCTGTTGTCAAAATTGTGGGTAAATTGTGGATGTACCTAAGTTCGATTGATTTTGACAATATAAACGCTTTTGGTAAAATTGTGTAACGTTCGTACTACGTAGAACAGAGCTACTAGGTAAACCATAAAGTATAATTTGGGCTTTTTTATCTCGGATTCTTTTCGTTTACTTTTCGTATGATTTTTGAAAATTGTACACACAAAAATGACTAGAGGGACGTTTACCAAAAATGGTGTTAAATATTAAAGTACTGCATAATTCGACATTTTATGTAAAAATGTCATTATCAAAAGTTTCATGCATTGCTATGTCATGTCAATTCAAACAAGGTGTTATGCCAACACAATCATATGTCTGTTCCCGTACTTTACCGAAGTTACACAAACTAGCCCAAAGGCGTTCCCGTACTCAAAATTGCGTGTAAATTGTTGTTGTTTGGGCTGTTTTGGGTTCCCGCGGGTACCAGCGGTAACGTACGGGAACGCACATCATACTGTCATAGCATGTCATGGCAATGTAGCTAACAGTGAGGTTACATGATCAAGATTTTGCTTTCAAGTTGATAACACATACAGCTTGTCAAATTCAGTTGAACTTGAAGCTGTGACGTAGGCTGCATGCAACTTGATAGTCAATTTTGCTTTCAAGATGCCGTCGTCAAGGAAAGAACTAAAATTGCTCGCCTCTGTGGGCTGTTTCCGCACTGTAGGCTGTTCGAAAAGACTTTATTTTTTTCTTCACATCTTCCACAGACATTTTCATGTCAGCAGAAATTGGTTTTTTATTTATTTTTATTTTTAAATCATTTCGTCGATATACCGGAATATTCACATTCCGTATTTTATCAATCGTGTTTTATTGCGGCACAATATTTGTAAAAAGAAAAACAAATTTACAAGAAATTTGATCAGCTGTTTAAAAATTGACCGTCAAGTTTTCTCAAAACTTGAAAGCAAAAATTGATATCAAGTTGCTGTTCAATTTTTAAAATGTGAGTGTGTTAGTAAAAAAGTGTGAGTGTATTAAAACTTGAAAGGAAAAAATTGATCGTGTAACCCCTATGTAAGCTGTTGTATACTTTTGTGTTTTAGTGCTGGTAAATTCGGTTACTTTTAAATACTCGATACTACTCAATATTTTTGATTTGGATACTCGATACTACTCGATACTTTTACCGGTTTTTAAATTTGAAATTATTTAAAATTTTTTAGTAAAATTCTTTAAAAATGTTTTTCATTGTGTTTTTCATAGTTTTTTAACATATAATTTTAAATATTTTACTTCTGATTTTTTCTTTTAGCAGAGTTGTAGTTTTGTGACAAATGTTTTAGCAGAGTCACATTTTAGTAGTAAATATTTTAGCGAAATCACGTTTTTATATATTGAGTCTGTTCGCGTACTCAACATTGGGATCCCAATTTTACCAAAAAGCGTTTTCTTACTGCACAATTGGGTAAATGAGAGCTGTCATGAGAGAGTAATATTCTTGTTATTCTTGCACGAAAAAGCCCAGACTTTTTTTCGTGTAAATTTGGGTAAATTGTTTTTATCAGCTGTTATATCATCAGTTGGGTTCAACTAGTTCAATTAAACTATGCACTAATTTGAACCAAAGACCTAGTTCACAACTAATAGCTCTTTTAGTTCAATCGCTCATTTAATTCATTCAGAAAATATGTTTATCATTTACAAAAATTTGTATAAAAGTTGCAAAAGTTTATCGGTTATGTTACAACTCCATAAAATTACCGATAATTTTTTGAAGACGCTTGTTTAAATGTGATAAAAAAGAGATAAATATGTAAATAAATCGAAGCTTTTGTTTAATATTAAAATATTTACCAAATTTAATAAAGTACGTATTCCTTTTTGTAAATAGAAATGCCTAAAAAGGAAATTTTTATTAAATTTTTGATTTAAAAAGGGGTTTAACTAAAAAATCTATCTAGCTTTTTACAACAAATTGAATAAGAACTAGAGAGAGCGCTCACCAAAACGAACTATAATGAACAAATCTATTGACGTTTGTTTTTCGGGCTTCAAATATGGTTTTTCGCGTTCGTTTACTTTTGGGCATTTTCGTCACTTCGTGAGAGTATTTCTTGTTAACTCTCATTTTACCGAACTTTACCCAAAAAGTAAAGAAACATACCTATTACTCTGCCCAAAATGCAACTCGGAAAATATCGAGTAGAAGCTTTGAGTATCGAGTACCCAAAAAAAAAAACACAAATACTCGATACCCATTACTCATATTTTTACCAGCATTATTGTGTTTAATACCATTGATATGTATTCAGACCCACTGTGATAACTTTGAAAAGTTTAGAAAATTATTCATAATAAGTGGCCTTGGATTTTTATTACAGAATTTTTCCAAATAACTTTTAAATTGTAAATTATTTAGTTGAATAAATTATTAACATTTTTTATAAAACCGTTTTTACAAACATAATAACCATGTCCTTTAATGTTTTTTCCGCAGCATGTTTTTAATACTGTTTAATCCTGCCTTGTATGAAAATATTGATTATTCTTTATTATTTTTTAAATAAAGATTCTAAATCAAATCTAATATATAACACAGCTCCACAAAATAGGACAATATTTATAATTAATTTTTAAAATCAATTAACGATATTTTTAATATTTTATTTTTTTATTTAAAAATTATATTATTGTAGTATTTTTAAAAAATATCAGTTTTATTTTTCCCCAGCCAAAATCGCCAGAGTTGCCACTTCATTACTGGCCTTTTTTAAAATAGGCAAAATCGGCTGCCACTGTACGGCCTTTATTAATAAAAATGTAAAGTGATTCTTAATCCTAGTTAAATTCTCTAGTTCTTCTCGTGGCCCGATTTTAATTTAAAAAAGTAGCCACACAAACTTAAGAATTCCAAAAAGACAAGAAAAAACACATTCCCCCTGATTATGTAAGGCGTTGGCGTATTTAGTAAAAACTAGTGTTTCCAATTATTCGGCATAGGCGGTTAACCGGTTAATGCATTATTCGAAAAATCACTAAAATGGATTAACCGGTTATTCTGGTCGGTTATTCGAGAAAATTGGCGGTTAATCGATTAATCGTTTAATGCTAAATTAAGGTCCCAGTGTAGAAAATCATTACCAGATATGTGGTTATGTAACTACATACTTGGTAATGGTAACTAGTTACTTTTGTTATTACATTTCTTATTACCTTTATATGGCGATGTCGCGAAAAATAATGAGTTATATTACACACCAGCATACGAAAAATCAAAAAATATATCGTTACCTATGTGCTTACCAGTACTGACAAAAATAATGAGTCTAAAATAGATTTTCAAAAAAATAAATTATATAAAAAAAAATATTTTTTATTGTATTTTTTTTTTTAATAAAATTTGCTGGTGCGGGAATCGAACCTGGGTCCACAGATGGCCAGTCAATATCGACATGTAATATTTAATAGATAAAAACATAATTGACCTGCTGCACACAAGTAAGCTTACTCGCCAACATACAAAAAATCAAAAAATATGTGGGTACATATATCCTTACCAGTGTTTAAAAAATATTGAGTCTAAAAATAGATTTAAAAAAATTTTCAAAAAAATATAGAAAATTATTTTCTATTTGACATAATGATAAAAATAAGTCATTATCAGTAACTCATTATTATATATTTTAAAATAATGCAGAAGGTAAGTGGGTGTCATTACTGGTAGTTCAAAAAATAATGATATGTCATTACCGTTTCTACACTGGGGTATTTCATTAACTTTTTATTAATTAAAACACAAAAAGCTGACTTTTCATTAAATATTAACGTCATATATGAATACGATGTATTTAATAAAAAAGTTTTCATATTCAAAGGTTGAAAAGTTTCGGGATCTGAGATTTTTTTAAAAAAACATTCTGTAAAAATGTTGCTAAATCTACTAAAATTTCGTTGAAGATGGCAGAAAGAACTGCTGAAACTAACAAAATACCTAAAACTGTTACATATCGATTACTTAACGTAGATTTTTTATTCATAAAAAAATTTAAAAATCTGAAAAGCTTAGATACAAAATTTCTTTGAATGTGATTTGTAATCAATACTGACACTATAAAATTTAATATTGCATTTAACTTTTTCAGACCCAACTAGCTTGCAAAAATGTATTCATTTTATAACTTTAAGGTAAAATGGTACTAAAACTATTAAAATTTCCTGGTGTCCATTCATATTTTATGAAATATAATTAAGCTAAAAGTATAACTGAAAATTTTTATCTAAATAAACCCATTAGTATTTTAAATATTTGTAATTTTAAGAGAAAACATCACATCTCACAATCGTGTATGCTGGGTCTGAAAGGGTTAAAGAAATGCTATACGTAAAGTTTTTTAAATTTAAATAAGATTCTTCCTACAGCTACGAAATTTTCATTAAAGTCATCGATAAAAAAATTTGAGTTTAATTTCAGTTAATTGAGAATACCAATTTACTTTGTTTCTCAGTATCTTTTTCGTTACTAAAGGCCATTAACAGTAAAAAAATAACCTAACCTACTCTGAGAGAATTTTATCGGATAAGCTGTAAACAAAATTTTCAATAAGCTAATGAAGTTTTCTTCAAAAAGTAAAATCCAAATTTATTAAATTTTATGAAAAAGCTTCACAATTTTTATGAATCTCTTTCTAAAAAAACTTTTTTGGGTGTATGACATTTTTAATAAATAATATGAAATTTTTCATAAACTTTTATGAAAAATTGCATCAATTCAATTAAAAGTTTCAATAGACGAATTCCAGCGAAACTGGATCAGTGTATAAATTCTGAATCAGTGTATAAATTCATCAATAGCATATAGACAATTCACTGAGTGTGCAGTTACAGAAGTCAAATTCTATATAAATTAAAATTTTTTAACTTTAGGTTATTTGTTTTAATTCGAATTTATATTCCTTGAAACGGGTTCGGGTTCAATGTTGCTCTAGTGGAACATGTTTTTGAATTGATGTTGTTTTGAAAATTGTGAAGTTTTGGGAAAAAATTAAGGAAAAATTCCATATTAAAAATGTAACCGGTTAATCGACCAATTTTAACCGATTATTCGGGTCGAATAATTATTTGAGTTTTAAATTATTTGTTTCGACATTAACCGAAATAGAGGCGATTAATCGAGGAATCGGTTAATCGATTAACCGAATTGGAAACACTAGTAAAAACGCCTCCATACAAATCGAATTTTTCAAAGTCGAAATTAACAAAAAGTGAAATTTTACTTTCATGGCTTATAAAAAGCCATAAAAGTAATCAATGCCTCATATAACGTGCCTTTGGCCACACCGAAAAAATTCCTCAGTTACACAGTTAAGGAAATCCTCAGTTGATTTAAAATTAATCGTCAATAACTTTTGTTTCAGTTAAAGACATATTTTTTAAGTTATTTTCAAAGCAAATGTCGAAATTGAAAAATTAAATTGTAAAAAAAATAAATTGATTCTCATATTTTCAATAAAAATAATTCAATAAAATATCAGCAATGTTTTTGATAAAGGTAAGTCTTATCAAGCTCTATTTAATATTAAAATTTTAATTTTTACTAGAACGTAAAAAACCTAGATATCTTTTTTATAACATCCCTAAAATCTTCATATAGGAAATGGTAAAAAATGCAAATTTCCGCAGTAGAATTCAATTCAATATCGTTTTTTTTTTATTGCAAATACATTAAATAACACGAAATAAACAAATAAAATGAAAATTTTTGTGGATTTTTAAATTTTAGGTGGTTGTTAGTAACTAAAATTGCATATACATATGTATATTCAATTTGACTAACACTAAGTTCTCACCAATTAAGTTCTCAGTTGAATTTTATATTAAAAGAAAATTAGTTATATTTAATTAATTAAATCAACTGAGGGTCAGTAAGGGGTATTTCACCTGCGACTCAGTTGAAAATGTAGTAGACAGTAACTGAGGAATTTTTTCGGTGCACCATCGAGGAATCGTCATTGGCTCTTCTTTAAAGACTGTGTGCAATTCTTGCATCTTTGGATGTGGTTTTTTCTTTTCAGCTGTATTTCTGCATATAATAGTACTTAAAAAATAATAAGTACAAGTACTTTCAATGTACTTGTACTTAAGTACAATTACTTGGTTAATTACTTGGTACTTGCAATAGTATTTGCTAAGTACTTTTGGTACTTGCTAAGTACTATGCGCATTTGCAATATTTTTAATTATTT
Organism: Leucophora obtusa; assembly: GCA_949987735.1. Taxonomy (NCBI): domain Eukaryota; kingdom Metazoa; phylum Arthropoda; class Insecta; order Diptera; family Anthomyiidae; genus Leucophora; species Leucophora obtusa. The sequence goes on from OX465295.1 coordinate 278,163,807, forward strand.
TTTTAAAAACAGTCACCTTATTTTTCAATATAAAATGCTTAATTTTTAAAAATGCTACATAATTTGCATAACTTAGGAGCCCCATATCTTTTAGACTTCTTATTGTATCTCAGTGATTTGAATGGTATATGAATGGTACTTTTATCCTTATTTAAAAACAATTTTTTAGAAACTGTCTTGCATTATCATTTGATGTGTTAAGTCATAGTTTTTTCTGTTTCCTTAAAGTGTAATAAAAGTTTACGGTTTATTTTTTTCTTTATTTCTTGTTGTTATTGTTTGTTAACAATATCTAAATATCCCGAGTAAAAAAGTTTTGATATAATCATATATTATTTTATGTAATTAAATATAGTAACTTATAGTTAGATATGCCCACATATGCTTTTAAATTGAAGCATATAGACTTTTATATAGTCATATATTAAATATTTTTTCCTCAAAGGTTTTAATATTGAGACATATGTGATTTTATATAATTACATATTGGCCTACATATAAGTGTATGTGCTATATATAAGTACACAAAGTAATATATAAAATATATAATTACATATACGTTTATATATAATTTAGTATGACACTATACATAATAATATAAAACTATATATGGAGCCATTTAAGAAATATTATATAATAGGTGTTATATATTATTATATATTGACGCATATGAACCCATATATAACTTAGTAATGGTTTCATATCTACAATATTTCATGATTTCTTTTATATATAACGATATAACGTTCTTTATAAAATCATCTATAATTATATATCATCCCACATTAGCAATTTTTTCAAAGTGATTTTATATAAAAATATATGTATAAGGTCCTTTTAAAACCGTATTGTATTAAATGTGGTTCCATATTAAAAAACTAGTTTTAGATTTTGTAATTACTAGGGATTGGCGCATGACATGATCGTGAGTGAAGTTATTCACAAGTGATCGTGAGTAATAATTACTATACCAAAGTAATTCGCCCGTGAGCGTGAGAATATATAATTCGTACGTGAGCGTGAGTAAGAATATATAACCCGTGCATGATTCGTGTGTGAGTTTATTTTTTGCATCATATGTTTTTAGTAATTTTTACTGTTTTGCGTGAGAATTTTCTGATTGTGAGTAAGTTTTTAATATACTCATGTCTGCGTGAGTAAGACACGAAATGCTCGTGCGTGAGTAATTTGTTTTTGTTTAGGAGCGTGAGTCAAAATGGCTAACGCGCCCATAAAATTAACAATACTGAAGCTTTAATATGGAATTCTCTATACTATAACGCACACTTGACTGATCTCTTATATCTTGGTTGTATATCACAATCCTATTAAGTTAAAAATTTCAGTGTTGTTAATCTTATTTTAAAATAACTAAAAACAAAGAAAAATTTGTTCATGTTTAATGCACTGTCATGGTAAATCTGGATAAAAGTAATGGAAGATTTATGGAAATTATAGGATATCCAGTAGACCTGGGGGTTAATCATTACATTTTGTAATTAATTACACATTCATTTACACAATTACATGTAATTGTAATTGAAAAAAACTCAATTACAATTACAAATTATTTGTAATTGTAATTCAAAAAAGAACAATTACAAGTAATTTGTAATTTGAAAAATGTCAATTACATTTTTTGGGAAAATAAATAGTGACAAAAAGCACAAGTTAGGGGTAATCCCAACATGACGTATTCTTTTTATACGCATCCATGCCTATGCAACCTATCCCAGTCAGATTTTTCTACAAAATTTTAACAAAAAACACTTTTTAATTCTAAATGTAATTAAAATTTGTAATTGTAATCACTTTCAATTACAATTACTAGTAATTTGTAATTGAAAATTTTCAATTACAATTACTTGTAATTTCAATTACAAATTACAAGTAATTGTAATTGAAATTCCCGGACTTTTTCATTTCCCGGGACAGCGGGATTTTTTCCATAATTTCCCGGGATCCCGGGAATTCCCGCTCGTTAGGAAATAAATAAATCCGACATATGTTCTACTTGAAAAACTCGATTTCTATTAAAACACCGTCCGACAAAATTAATTTTTTGGTTGTACTCATGAAAAAATCTACTTAATATATTCTGAAAGGAATTCTAACATGATATTGTCATATTAGATTTTATTTGTTGTTTCAAAAAGGTTGATGATTTTCATGATAGATAATACAATTGTTTCGTGGGAATCACCCCAACTCATCAGTTGTCCGCAATAAGAAAACTATGACTGGAACATACAAACCGAGACATTACATAAGGTACAAAAATTCAACGTGACGAGAAACAACAAATAAAACCTAAATGACAACATCATATTCAAATTTGGACTTGAGGTAGAAGAATATTCTAACTAAATATATGAAAATATAGAAAGTCTGGAAAAACATTTTTTGTATTTTTTAATGCAAAAATTAAAATAATTGTATTCTTAGAAATATAGAATTAATTTGCGGTTTAAACGGTTAAACGAATTGATATAGATATATTGGAATTGTTAAGTCGTACAAACTGGTGTCGGACCAGTTTTATAGTCAGAACTATATAATCGTCTAGAATTATTTTTATTAAAAAGTGTAAAAGTGAGTATTTTTCACACCAATATTTAGGTAAATTCGCCTAAATACTTTTATAAAAATATTCACCAAATTAATATTAGATAGTTTTTTACCTTAAATTGGTATTTTTTGAATAGAAATTTTTTATGCCACAACTACTTAAAAAGAAATTATTTAATTTTCATAGTTGCATTTTAAATTAACATATAAAAAATCAAAAATAATTTGAAAAAGCATCTGAATTGAAATAAAGCAAAAGCAATTGAAATTTAAATTTAAATGAAATTATTTGAAGTAAAAAACTAAAAATCAGTTGAAAATACGAAAATTTTACTAATTTTTTTAGTTTTAATGCACCGGTATTTGTAGGTATTTGGAACTGAAATACTGATGTTGAAATGTTGTATATATTGCTTTATTTGAACAAATATCATCATTTTAAAGAAAAAAAATTTTCGAAGCACGAGTAGGTACTTTTGTTGGTAAATAAAATTTGTATTGGGTTTAACTGATAAAATTTGTATTCGGTTTAACTAAACAAAATCAACTGACATCCAAAAACAATTTGGCCAAAATAATATTTTTTATACTAATTCAGTTTATTAAATTTTAAATCCTATCTTTATTATAAATATTTTTTATTTAAATTAATTTCAAAAAAATCAATGCTTTAAATTTAAATAAAGCTTCAAAAATTGCATTATATTCTAGCTAAATCTTCTATAAAAGAATAAAAAAAATCCCGGGAAATCCCGCACAAAATTCCCGGGATTGCGGGATCGAAAAAAGGGCGGTATTCCCGGGAATTCCCGGGACATAAACCCTACTCAGGTCTGATCTCCAGATATTGTATATCTTTTTTTATTTAAAAATGTAATTTTGTATATTGTTAGATATGGTCATATATATTATGGTAAAAATATTGGGTTAATATTTAGGTATAATTGTATCAAACTATGTCCACTTTTATAACATTTTATATAATTTTATACAAAAAGATATAATTTTATGTAATTGGATGAGGACAAAATTCGGATACAATTGCATCATATTGTATCTAATTGTATCAAATTGTACCAAATTGTATACAATTGTATACAATTCGATACAATATGATACAATAAGACGTTCTCATTTTTCGGATATAATTATATCTAATTACATAGAAGATTATATATCATTAAATATAACTTTATATGGCTCCATATCATTTTTTTTACTTGGGATATTAAAAAAAAAAACAAAATTAAACGCAATCGAGAAGAAGATGTTGATGCCTGCTCTGGGTATAACATGAATAGAAAAAAAGGCCACAAACAGCTCTCAGAGAGCTAGCAATTCAAATTATTTTGTACCTCTACAATAGTGATGTTAGACGTACCAACTTGTTGGTACACATACCATTTTTCAGGGTCTTGTACCATGTACCAACTGAAAATTGTGTTGGTACGCAATAATACCAACTTCTATAACTTACGATTTCAATTTTGTTTTTTTTTATTAAAGTGTAACCTAGTGTCTTCAAATGAAATGTGCAAAGAAATTTGAAAATAACACACAAAACAACAACAACGAAAATAATTTTGTTGTTGCTTTGTGTGTTATTTTCAAATTTCTTTGCACATTTCATTGCATTTAAAGCCACTAGGTAAAGGAAGAAACGAACACAGCTGTTTTACTGACATTTTAATCGCCACAAAACTTGAAATACTACTAGCTGTGTTCGGGTACTCAACATTGGGATCCCGCGGGATCCCAATTTTACCAAAAAGCGGTTTCTTACTACACAACAGTGATGGTATTTGAGAATTTTCGTTTGGTGCCTAAATGATGCCAAAAAAGTGCCAAAAAAGCTTTAAAAGTGCCAAAAAAAAAAAAATTTAGCAACATGCAAATGTTTCAAAAAATATGTTCAGCTTTTATTTCAAATATTTATACATTTACATCCTTACTATAAACTTTATAACAATAACAAAATTGTCACAAAACTGGTGTGAATGGAAATTATTATAATTTTGGTATTCTAAGGAAAATTGTCACAGCAAAACCTTGACAAAATTGTCATGTAATAAAAAGCACATATATTTTCATTCGTCAACAATTTAAAATATAAGTTTTCTTTTCTTTTGAAGAATTTTATAATTTTTCTTCACAGAAATATAATACGAAATACCTCATTCATATTTTGAGATATTATTTTAAGATGCATCTAACCTTTTACCGATTCTAAAATTCATGCAAATTCCTCCAAAAGATTACGTAGTAACATGGGATTTTTGGGGCTAAAGTTGTTAGGAATAAGCTCAAAATACTTGATGCTAAAATTCAAAGGAAACTCCAAGTGCTTAGAACTAGTTTTCTCGTGTTCTGCGGTTCCTTGACATTTTTTTTTTAGTTTTCATTTAATTTAAGATTTCATAAAATTATCGAAAAAATCGTAATTTTTCACAAATTACAGTTTTTGATAATTTTATTTTTATTTTGGCAGAAAAAGCTTTCACCATTGTATGGTGAAATTTTTAAAACTTTTGCTTGTCATAAAAAAACTAGAATACCATAACAAATTTTTGAAAAATTCCAGTGACGGACAATACAATAGAATCAATTAAAGTTTTTCCAATTTTATCCCCATTGCTTTTATTTTTAGAGATCAAAATAATGATTTAATTGTCCCCAAAGAACTGGAAGGTCGTCCAGAAAATTGTAGAAAATTTTAGTGTGGCGTTTGGTTTTTAATTTAGCTACCCGTTCTAAGTAGACGTCTCTTTTAATGAAAAATCAGCGATATATATATATATATTTGTTCCTTTTACTCCTGCAAGGAGCATAGGGCCGCAATCGACCTTTTATCAAATTATATAGAAATTTTCTTAAAAAGTGCCAAAATTCTATGAAGAGTGCCAACGTGCCATTGAACATTCAATAGTGCCACAAATGGCACTTTTGTGTCACTTTTACCAACAGTGCTACACAATTGGGTAAATGAGAGCTGTCATGAGAGAGTAATATTGTTGTTCTTCTTGCACGAGAAAGCCCAGACTTTTTTTCGTGTAAATTTGGGTAAATTGTTTTAATCAGCTGTTATATCATCAGTTGGGTGCAACTAGTTCAATTGAACTCTTCACTGATTTGAACCAAAGACCTAGTTCACAACTAATAGCTCTTTTAGTTCAATCGATCATTTCATTCATTTAGAAAATATGTTTATCATTTACAAAAATTAGTATAATAGTAGCAAAAGCCTATCGGTGATTTTACAACTCCATAAAATTACCGACAATTTTGTGAAGACGCTTGTTTAAATGTGTTAAAGAGTTAAATATGTAAATCGAAGTGTGATCCAATGATCACAACGGGAGTCTCTTTGCGCCCCAGCTCGAATAAACAACAGTACTCTTGATGTCTTGACTTGTAATTTATTATTGTATTGGATGAATATATGGATATACGTATGGATATATGAATGTATGATGGATAAATAACCCTAGTAAAAATGATTTTTATATAATCAGATATGATTTTTATACAATCATTTATGATTTTATACAATTATAACTTGTCGAGTATTGTGAAACATATATTTTTATATGATTATATCAAAAGATATTTAATTATATAAAATTATATTAACCAGATCCACCATTTTCCGGATCAAATCATGTATGGGTTAATATAATTATATAAAAAATAAATTCTTTTCGTTTATTTAAATTTATATAAAAAATATATTATTTGATCCGAAAAATGGTGGATCTGGTTAATATAATTTTATATAATTTAATATCTTTTGATATAATCATATAAAAATATATTTTTCACAATACTCGACAAGTTATAATTGTATAATATCACAAATGATTGTATAAAAATCATATATGAATATATAAAAATTATTTTTACTAGGGAATATAATGTAATGATGATGACGATGAAGATGATGATGGTTTATTCTGTGGTTTCTTGCTGAAGGTCTTGGCGCAAACTAAAAGCAAAATGGTTTCCTTTTTTTAACTTTTCTCTACCTTTATTTCTTTACCATATTTGCACCAATACACTTTCAAGAACCTGTTTTGTTTTTGTCAAACTTATTCAAACGATTTGATTTCTAAATATACAAATACAATAACATAAACAAACACATAAAGGATACAATACGTTCATCGAAATTCATTTCTACGCCAAGGTTGCCGTGTCGCCAACACGAAGCTTTTGTTTAATATTAAAATCTTTTCCAAATTTAATAAACTATGTATTCCTTTTTCTAAATAGAAATGCCTAAAAAGGAAATTTTTATAAAATTTTTGATTTAAAAAGGGGTTTAACTATAAAAGCTATCTAGATTTTTACAACAAATTGAACAAGAACTAGAAAGAGCGCTCACCAAAATGAACTATAATGCACAAATCTATTGACATTTGTTTTTCGGGCTTCAAATGTGGTTTTTCGCGTTCGTTTACTTTTGTGCATTTTTGTTATTTCGGGAGGGTATTTCTTGTTAACTCTCATTTTACCGAACTTTTCCCAAAAAGTAAATAAACAGAGCTACTATTTACAAGTGTGGCGATTTAATTGTTTATACATTTTGTTTAAAAAAAAATATATATATATTTTTATATCATGCAAAATACAACATATTTGTAGTTGTAGCGTACCGACTTAACTATGACTTATATCCCATTTTTTGTCGTTTATGAGAACAGCTGTTCTTTGAATGTAGATTTTTTACTTTTGTGAGGATATTTTGTTAAAAGGACGCTCACTACTTCTATTGCAGATTATCATTTCATCAACAGATGAAGAAAAAGAAAATGACGATTCTGATGGCCCTTCATAGCCTAAAAGAAATTCGTGTCGGTAGTGGTGATACTCTACGTGAAAAACAAAAACACCGGAAGCAAAGCTATCGCTCTGAATGGGAGCAAGATCCCCCTCTCCTTGGTATAATATTATATTAAACATACTATGTTGTGAGTATACCAATTTTTTGTTTCTAATACCAACTTTTAGCGACATCTATACCAGGTTTTTTTGGCCACTATCTAACATCACTGCTCTGCAAACTATCGGTGATGACGATAATGATGAAACAATTATCGAACCAGCTGTTAAAGTTAACATACCACCAATAACAATCTTAAAATGTAAAATTGAACAAGTTCATGAAATGTGTAGAATATTAAAAATCAAAGATTACTCTATACGTAAAATTTCCATCGGTCTAAAATTGTTTTGCACAAATAACGTAGATTTTTCTACCGTTTGCGACTCTCTCACTAAGAAGTTTCAGCAGGCGGTTTTCATCGCCTCTTTCGAACATTCACAGTTTGTATCGAAAAATGTTAGCATTTGCAGACGTGTGTAGTTCTTATGGCTGAATTTTTCGATACAAATTAAGAAGAGAGTGAGTTAACAGAGGTTTGGAGAGTTGGTTAGGTTAGTCTTTTAATTATATAGTCGTTGGTTTCAGCTCGAATATTTCACATATGCTGCTAAAAACGAAAAGCCTTATAAGGCTGTACACTCAAAAAAAGTCAGTAAAGTCAGCAAAAAATGTTGCTGCGTCAGCAAATTTTTAGTCAGGAGCGTGCTTGCAAAAAAGTTTGTAAGCGAGCTGATTTTTACCAAAAAAGTAGTTATCTTCAGCAAAAGTTTTGCTAACACTTAGCCGATTGCAAATGAAAATAATCCTTGCTAAAATCACTAAACTTTTTGCTGAATATTAGTAGACTGAAAAAAATTTAAAAAACTTGTAGCAAAATTTTACTGTAGTTAATTTATTTGTTGAAAATTTAAATACAGAAATTGTGTAGAGTTGATTTCCTTTTTTATAATTTCCGTTGTCTGTACAACATCCAGACAAGCTGCGACATCTATATCTTGTCTATGTGGTTGTCGTCCACTCTATAAATGCGGTTATCAGCACAATTTTTGCAACAAAATAAATTAGTAAAATATTAGCTCAAAATTACTTTAGTGCTAAAAAAATATAACTAAAACTTTTGCCGAAAACGGAATTTCAGCAAAAAAATTGCTGAAAACTAGTACACTTGATATACAAGACGTTTTACTAATTTTCTACTAACTTATTAGTTAGTAGAAAAAGTGCTTTCCCACCGCTTTCCCGTTTGTATTTTTCTGACTGGGATAGTACTTAGCAAGTACCTATAGTACTTAACAAGTAACATAGTACTTAGCAAGTACCCGTAGTACTTAACAAGTACCATAGTACTTAAAAAGTACCATAGTACTTAAAAAGTACCAAAAGTACTTAGCAAGTACCATAGGACTTAGCAAGTACCAAGTGTACTTAGCAAGTACCTTGGACTTAGCAAGTACCATGTGTACTTAGCAAGTACTTAGTACATTTTAAGGTATTGGTACTTAAGTATCAAGTACTTCCCTAGTAATTGGTACTGATTACTAAGTACATTTGAAACTTGGTACTTGTACTTAAAAATTTCAAGTACAAGTACCTTGTTTCCATATATTAATAATACAAAGAAGTTATACATCATAGATGGGCACAAGTACAGTAAGTACAAGTACAAGTACCATGGTACTTGTACTTGAAATTTTTTAAGTACAAGTACCAAGTTTCAAATGTACTTTGTAATGAGTACCAATTACTAGGGAAGTACTTGATACTTAAGTACCCATACCTTAGAATGTACTAGGTACTTGCTAAGTACACTTGGTACTTGCTTAGTCCAAGATACTTGCTAAGTACACTTGGTACTTGCTAAGTACTATGGTACTTGTTAAGTACTTGTGGTACTTATTAAGTACTATGGTGATTGTTAAGTACCTTTGGTACTTGCTAAGTACTATGGTACTTGCTAAGTACCTTTGGTACTTGCCAAGTACCTTTGGTACTTGCTAAGTACCTTTGGTACTTGCTAAGTACTATGTTACTTGCTAAGTACCTTTGGTACTTGTTATGTACTGTGGTACTTGTTAAGTAACTTTGGTACTTGTTAAGTACTATGGTACTTGTTAAGTACCTTTGGTACTTGTTAAGTACCTTTGGTACTTGTTAAGTACCTTTGGTACTTGCTACAAGTACTATGGTACTTGCTAAGTACTATGATACTATATTTTGTCTGTTTATGTCTTTTTAAAAAAAATACAAAAAAATAAAAATTTTTAATAAAAGCCTCAGGAAGAACCAGTTAACAAGCCTAAAAAAGATTAGTGGGATTCATGTAGCGTCGTATATTAATGTTACATATTGTAAACCTTGTTTTTATACCAGGGATTTAAAGAAAGCTCGAGCGAACCAAAAATATATAAATTTTTTTAAAAAGCTCGGAAACTCAAATGAAAAAAGCTCGCAACTAAAAAAAATAAAGAGCTTATAAAAATGAAAAGGCTCGTTTACAAAACTGAATAGAGTTTTTTAAATCGAGCAGCTCGTATAAAAAATTTCATAGAGCTTTTTTTATCGAGCAGCTCTTTACCGAAATTTAATTGAGTTTTTTGAAATCGAGCCGCTAAAAAAGCTCGCTACCGTTAAAATAATTTAGTTATTATAAAGAACAAAAACGGTAACTTAGTTACACCATATCCAACAGTAATATAGTCCCCAGATTTTGAATTTTAAAAATTGAAAAAAAACATAGCTGAAATTGATAAAAGTTTCAAATATCAGAAAAAATCGCCATCCCAACATTGTCAAAAATTAAAAAAATCGTCAAATTAAAAAAAATCGTTAAAATTTAGAAAAACTCGCCAAAATTTGAAAAATGCTTTAATTGAAAAATTTTGAAAAAAACTCGTCATAACTTGAAAAAATGGTCAATATTTGAAAAATTTAAAAAAAATCTTCAAAAATTAGACAAAATCTCCAAAATTACAAAATGTCGTAAAAAATTGTCAATATTTGAAAAAACTGTCAATATTTGTAAAAAATTTTAAAAATTGCCAAAATTAAAAAATTTTGAAAAAATCGTCATAACTTGAAAAAATCGTCAATATTTGAAAAAAAATAGTCAAAATTTAAAAAAAATTGTCAAAAATTAGACAAAATCTCCAAAATTGTAAAATATCGTAAAATTTTTGAAAAAATTGTCAATATGTGAAAAATTTCAAAAAGTCGTCAAAAATTGGAAAAAATCGGGAAAATTTGAAAAATTTTAAAAATTGAAAATTTTTAAAAAAATTACCAAAATTTCCAAAAATTGTCAAAATTGGAAAAAATTGCAAAATGTAAAAATTTGTGAAAATCGACAAAAATTAGAAAAATTGTCCAGGTTTTATTTTTCGCATTTATTTTTCCTTGTTCCAAAACCGTTGTCCGTTTTCATTAAACTCATTTGGTTTTAAAGATACTAGCGATATAACAAATAAAATCCCTTTTCTCTCTACGATGCTTAGTTTTCCTTTAATATAATAATAGAGGATTGGCATGGACCCTTAACGATATCCTCAGTATATAGCCCTTCAAAACACAAACTCAAAACAAATGATTACGTAAACTTTTTCAAAACTTTAAGTAGCAGGTTTATAAAGGGTTTTTCAACAGGGACGCTACAAAAGTAGAAAGACAGGGACAGCAAACGACGCCATATTTCTTGCCGCTCTTTTGACATTTCTCTTCAGTAAGGTTTGCCATTTCATGATGGAAAGATATACGAGCCAACAACGAGTCGAAATTATTAAAATTTACTACCGAAATTCGGAGTCAACGTTAAGAGCGCTACGTCCAATTTATGGTCGTCATAATCGTCCTAGCAGATCAACAATTGAGCGTCTAGTGGAAAAATTTGAATCCACAGGCACAGTACAAAATGTTCCCGTGCCAGTGAGACAAAGAAGTGCCCGTAGGGTCGAGAATATTGCTGCCGCTGAGGCTTCAGTTGAAGAAAGCCCAAATGTGTCTCTCACACGTCGTTCTCAAGCGTTGGGCATCTCTGTGACGTCGTTGTGGCGAATTTTGCTTGCTTGAAAGATATTGGCCTACATCCTTACAAGATCAAATTGACGCAAGAACTGAAGCCGCTTGACCACCAGAAGCGTCGTATGTTCGTGAATTGGGCTGAGCAACAACTTGAAAATGATTCGGATTTTCATCGAAAAATCATCTTCAGCGATGAGGCTCATTTCTGGATGAATGGCTTCGTCAATAAACAAAATATGCGTTATTGGTCAGACAGCAATCCACACGTACTCCATGAGTCATCATAGCATCCCGAAAAAATTACGGTTTGGTGCGGTTTATGGGCCGGCGGCGTCATTGGGCCGTACTTCTTCCGTGATGATCAAGACCGGCACGTTACTGTGAATGGGAATCGCTACCGTTCAATGATAACCGAATAATTTTTCCCCAATTGGATGATATGGACTTGGAGGACATGTGGTTCCAACAGGACGGCGCCACAAGCCACACAGCGAATGTCACAATCAATTTATTGCAAACCAAGTTTGGAAAACGTGTTATCTCACGAAATGGTCCAGTCGATTGGCCGCCTCGGTCGTGCGATTTGACGTCGTTGGACTATTTCCTGTGGGGCTACGTCAAATCTATGCTCTTTGCCAACAAGCCAGCGACGATTGATGAACTTCGTACGAATATCGAACGTGAAATTGCAGCAGTATCGGCCGATTTATGCTTGAAAACCGTCGAAAATTGGGTTCAGCGTCTGGACTTCTGCAAGCGTGCCCGTGGTGGCCATGCAAAAGAGATCGATTTCCATACATAATGGCATCGAACGTACTTCCACAGGAATAAAGAATTTCATTGATATCCAAAACCGTTTTTGTTTTATTTAAACTTTTTTACTTTTGTAGCGCTCTTATTGAAAAACCCTTTAGCATGTGGAGACTATAATGCGAAAAACACTGCCTGGGGATCCCGCCTAAGCAATACAAAAGGAAAACAATTATTGTATGCAATTCGCAACCTCTCTTTAAAAATAACTTCTCCTGGTTCACCCACATACTGGCCAACAGACTTGCGAAAAATACCTGACCTAATCGATTTTTGCATATCAAAAAGTATGTCTGGAGATTCGCTTAAATGTGTTTCATGTAGTGAACTGTCCTCTGACCAGTTGAAAATTAACAATGATTTTACTTGTGCTGAAAACCCATGTAAATTACATAATAAGAAAACCAATTGGACGTATTTTCGTTACCTAGTAACAACAACCCTTGATATGAAACCCTCACTCAAAACAGGAGAAGAAATCGCTGAAGCAGTTGAGCATTTAAACTATGTTGTCCAGCATGCTGCTTGGAACTCAACCCCAGAAGTAACCTTAAGCAAAATTCCCAAGTGCTCAATAGAAATTCGCAAAAAAATCGCGGAAAAGCGAAAAGCAAGAAAAATATGGCAAGAAACAAGATACCCAAATGATAAAACCATTTTAAATAAACTTAGGTACCTCAGAACTGAAGGATATGTTAAAAAAGCAGAAAAACAACGAATTTGAAAAACAAGTACAAAATCTCGGGCCAACATCATCAACAGATTACTCGCTCTGGAAAGTAACAAAGAAACTAAATCACAACATAAAATTAAATCATCCAATTCGTAAAACAGTTAACACTTGGACCAAAAGCAATTTTGAAAAGGCCAGTACATGTGCTGAACATTTATGTAATGTATTTACCCCGAATATCAGCAATAATCAAACCCACACTCCCACATATATTTCCATATTTTTGGATGAAACTCATCAACTTGATCTTCCAATAAAAAAAATTTACTAAAAATGAAGTTTCTGCAGCTATAAGAAATTTAAAACTAAACAAATCCCCCGGTTACGACCTGATAACATCGAAAACTCTAAAAGAACTGCCTAAAGAAGGTATACGATTTTTAACAAGTCTGTTCAATGCCTGTCTGCCCAAATGTTTTGTACCACCACAATGGAAAGTGGCACAGATAAATATGATACAAAAGCCCGGTAAGAATGAATGTCTCGTTGATTCATATCGTCCAATTAGCTTGTTGCCAATCCTCTCAAAAGTACTCGAATCCCTCTTTTTGAAGCGACTAATGCCAATAATTGAATCTAAATCTCTTATTCCGCTGCATCAATTCGGATTTAGAAAACAACATGGGACCATAGAACAAATACATAGAATTGTAGAAACAATCCAAGAAGCATTTGAAAATCGTAAATATTGCACAGCTGCGTTTCTAGATATATCACAGGCCTTCGACAAGGTGTGGCACGACGGTCTTCTTTATGAACTTAAAAAACTTCTACCCATCAACTATTATTTATTTCGTATAATCGTATCTCCAAAATCGTTACTTCTACGTGAAGGAAGATGAGGAAATAAGTGATATAAAGCCAATTGAAGCTGGTGTTCCACAAGGTAGTGTTATGGGCCCCACGTTGTATTTATTGTATACCTCAGACCTACCCCAACCTCAGGCTGTTATGATTGGAACCTTTGCGGACGACACGGCAGTCCTAGCGCAAGACACAAATCCCAACTCAGCCAGCAGGACTCTACAAAATTGTATTAACAATATCTCAGACTGGCTAAACAAGTGGCGAATTAAGGCAAATGAGTCTAAATCTTTACAAGTGACGTTTGCATTAAGATATGAGACCTGTCCTCCTATAAAGTTAAACGAAACACAAATGCAGCAAGCAGAACAAGCTAAATATCACGGAATTTATTTAGATAGAAGGCTGACCTGGAAAAGCCATATTAAAACTAAAAGAAAAGCGCTCGATATCCAATTGAACAAAATGTTATATTTAATTGGAAACAGATCAAGTCTTTCCCTTGAAAATAAATTGCTTTTATACAAATGCATCCTTAAACCTATTTGGACATATGACATCCAGTTATGGGGCACTGCAGCAAACTCAAATCTAGAAATACTTCAACGGTTTCAATCTAAAACACTAAGAATGATTACAAATGCTCCTCGATATATCACTAATAACCAGCTACATCGTGATCTGAAGGTCCCAACCAGAGAAACAAGCCGATCAAAATAATCGGCGGCGGCGGCGCAAGCAAAAAATCGGCGGCGGCGGCGGCGATTAAGGTTGAGCCGGATAAAAATCGGCGGCGGCGGCCCAACCAAATAATCGGCGGCGGCGGCGGCTTGATAGGCTTGATAGAACATTATACACGTAATTTTAAGATGTTTAAGGTTTTTTCCAAAATATAGCAGTAGAAAATTGTACAAAAAAAATGGAATTATCAAATAAAAAATAATTTTAAGTTAAATTCATCGATAAAAATTACAAATTTAGGATTTTTAGTTTTTGAACGGACCTAGAAGGAGAGATAGTTGGGCTTTCCAAATATATACAAATGTTTATATATTCAACAAAATTGTGTGGAAATATTTTCAAATAAAACTGATTTTCTAAATTTTTTCTTATTTTGTTTAATTTTGACGGTTTTTAATTACAATATTTTGTTAAAAATTTGTTATTCTTAATTCAGGGTAAAATGAAGTTCTACTTTAATCGGATTAAAATTGTCAAAGTTATAAATTTTTTTATAAATATGGAATCTCTGCATTTATAAAAAAAATTTAAAATGTTAACCTTAATGAGTGTGCAAACAAGAACATCGAGATGTCTTAAAATAGCTGAAATTAAATGTTTAGAAAAATTACGATAACTTTTTTAATTTTCTATTAATTTAAACAAAAGGATCTGATTTTACTAAAAACTAAGCCCACTTTCAGAATAAATTACAATAGTAAAGAATTTTTTAATACTGTAAAAAAGCCGTCCAAGTATACAAATTAAAAAAAAATTAATTTTAATGTTTTTAAAAGAACTGTCAACATATTTCAGTTACAAATAAATAATTCTATATACATATATTTGGAAAGCTAAATTTTTTGTCTTTCCAAAAACATTCCAAGATTCAAAATCGGTTGAAAAATTGCTGAATTTAAAATTGTTAAGTGCTTGAAGTCGCTCAAAAACAGAGTTTTGACACTATCACTCCTGTTCCGAATTCCGGAACTTTTTAATTAGAGTAGTTTTTTAAAATCACACAAAATTCAAAATGTCGGAAATTGACTGTTTCGAACAAATTTTAGAATACTGAAAAATTTTTAAATAAATTTTAACATATCAATTTTTGCAACAAAATATTCCTTTTACTTTCACCAAGCTTTTTCAACACGAAATAAAACGAAGAAAATAATTCGGAAGTGGATCACAGAACAGCAAAAAAATTCGGAATGTTTCACTTTAGAATTTTTTTATGTGGATTCGGAACTTAGAAATAAACAAACTCTATTTTCACTCAAAATTAAATGTGTTTTTAGAATAAACTAGAAAAAAATATGGTTCGAAAAAAATTATGCTCGAAAAGATGTCAAAGTTGAAAAACTTAAAAAGTAAAAAAAATTCAGATATTCACCCCTGAATAATATTCTGAGTCCCGAAACTTTTTAATTAGAGTTGATTTGTAAAATCATACGGAATTAAAAATTTCGAAAATTTGCTGTTCCTACCAAATTTTAATATTCATAGACTAATTTTATAATAAATTGTTATATAATAATTGTTGTTAAAAAATATATATTCGTTTCACTATCATCAAGCTTTTTCTACACGAAATAAAATGAAAAAAATAACTCGGATGTGGATCACGGAACAGCAAAGAAATCCGAAATGTTTCACTTTAGAATTTTTTTGTGGATTCGGAACTCAGAATAGCGTCGATTATTGTAAATATCTCCCCAATTTTATAAGTCGACCGATAAATAATAATAATAATAATAATTTCAGGTGTACTGCAATTTCTGAAAAATGTGATGTGATCTACTTAACCAAACCTACGACCATAGATTCGAATGAATTAATTCTTTAATTCACTTTTGGATTTTTAATTAAAATTTACTATTATATCATTCGTTTATACCATTCCTTATGAATTCATTCACTGGCATCATTCTTTTAATTTTCATGCATAGTGAATGAATTCTTTAATGAATTCATTATTTTTATAATGATCTTTCACGTTTTATTCGGTTTGTAAAATATTAAAACAAATGTTTGCGTTTTTAAATTTTGGTTAATTACCTTCATTATTTTTATTATATGATATCAATATTATCCCTAAAATAAGCCACATTTTTATTTAATTTGTAATTATAAACTAAAGTGTTGTCAGAATCATTAGTATATTCATAACTTAGATCTTTTACGGATTGAGTAAAATGACAATTTCGATAAGCCATTTTGTAAAAGATTAGAATTAATGAAAAAATTAATTATTTAAATTGATTGTAATTCTATAAGGAATGTATTCAACATAAGAATGCATACTATTTAATATTAAACTTTGGAAATGAAACATATGAATTAATGGAATGATATATATTCAATTTCTAAAGCTAAATTCGGTTTTGTGCGAATTAAGCTTAAATTGCATATCCAAATTTCAGCGAAATCTGTCAGAAGTTTTCAAGCAAAACTTCCAACTTAAGAAATATTTATGACAAAAATCCTTCTTAGCTCTGACTATAAAACTGGTTCTTTTATTTCTTTGCCATCTTTGGTGATGCCATACCCCTGGAAAATTTGTTTTAAAAATGACATTTGTTTTTAATTTTTTTATTTTGGAAAATTGATACTTCCAGCCGAAATGAGCCGAAAAAAATCGGCGGCGGCGGCGGCTTAAACGGCTTACGGCGGCTGGCTTGTTTCTCTGGTCCCAACCCTTAAAGCAGAAGTCAAGTCACAACTCAAGTCCTATAGAACATGAATCCAGGCACATCCAAACATACTGGCATCAAGCCTCATGGCAAATACGCAAACCTTCATCAGACTCAACAGAAGGGCACCACAGGACATGATCGCCTAATTATAAGTGAATAAAAATATAATGCTACGTTTACATATATAAAAAAAAAAAAAATTAAATAAATCCGCTGAAGGATTATATAGTAGATATGGGAAGATCACTTGATCATCGCCATTAAATCGCTCTTAATTAAGTACAAATATAATGTTTAATATCAAAATGGGATAGATTACATTAATAAAGAATGCTAAAAAAAAAAAAAAAGTTTTCGAGAAAAACGCGATTTTAAAATCTATCAATGCACGTCAAAATTTAGTTTCGGTATCGGGGTACTGGTAGTGGTTTTTGACGCTTGGTGCAAATATTTTTCCTATAGCTCTTCTAGTTTGGGAGATATGGACGATTAAAATTTTATTTAAGTGATTTTCTCACTTATTTTTCCACAGACGACTCACTATGACTTCCCCCTTCCAAAACCGTTGTCCGTTTTCATTTAACGCTTTCAGTTTTCGAGATATGCGCGATACACCAAATAATATCCCTTTTCTCTGGACGAGGCTTAGTTTTCGAGAAAAACGCGATCTTAAAATCTAGCAATGAAAGTCAAAATTCAGTTTCGGTATCGGGTATTGGTGGTGGGTTTTGACTTTTGGTGCAAATATTTTTGCTCAAGCTCTTTTAGTTTGGGAGGTATAGACGATTAAAATTTTATTTAAGCGATTTTCTCACTTATTTTTCCACAGACGACTCACTATGACTTCCCCGTTCCAAAACCGTTGTCCGTTTTCATTTAACTCATTCAGTTTTCGAGATATGGGTTTTCGAGATTTTGACCTCTTGTGTAAACATTTTCCTTCCAGCTCTTCTAGTTTCCGAGATATGGACGACAAAATTTTATTTAAGCGATTTTCGCCTTTCTTTTTTCACAGATGATTCATTATGGCTTCCTTGCAAAATTGAGTCATATGTGAAAAAATAAAGGCGAAAATCGCTAAAATAAAATTTTAGTCGTCCATATCTCGGAAGCTAGAAGAGCTGGAAGAAAAATGTTTACACAAGAGGTCAAAACCTACCAACAATACCCCGATACCGAAACTAAATTTTGACTTGCATTGCCAGATTTTAAAATCGCGTTTTTCTCGAAAACTAAGCCTCGTAGAGAGAAAAGGGCTTTTATTTGATATATTGCCCAAATATCGAAAACTGAATGAGTTAAGTGAAAACGGACAACGGTTTTGGAACAGGAAAGTTATAATGAGTCATCTGTGGAAAAATAAGTGCGAAAATCACCTAAATAAACCTATATAGTACCTATAGTAAATTTCAGTGTGGTTATCTTTATTATAAAATCGCTAAAAACGAAGAAAATCTTTTTTATGTTTAAGGCACTGTCATTTCAAGTCTGGAGACTATTTCTAGATAAAAATAATGCAGAAGTTAAGGAATTTTGTAGGATTTCCAAAAATATACAGTTTGTATAGATCCGATCAGTACTCGCTAAATTTTACTCTGTAATTTGATAACAGGTCGATATCGCTAATTTTTCATTGAAAGCCACGCCCACTTAAAACAAGTGACAAAATAAAAAAACAGACATTATACTAAAATTCTGCACAATATTCTAAACCACATATTTGCCTCCCAGGGCGAATTTAGCCACTATTTTGATTTTTAAAAATAAAGGCAACGAAAAAAAATTAGAAAAAACTTGAATCGTTCCTATTAAATTTGGCACCACTGTGTGTATGTATACCATAGTCGGGAAGTATTCAGTACCTCAGTACTTAAGTACTAGTAAAGTACAAGTACTTTGAATGTACTTGTACTTAAATACAATTACTTGGTTAATTACTTGGTACTTTCTAGTTACCAAGGTACTTATCAAGTACTGTGGAACTTGCTAAGTACTACGGGTACTTGCTAAGTTCTATGCTACTTGCTAAGTACTATAGGTACTTGCTAAGTTCTATGGTACTTGCTAAGTACCTTTGGTACTTGTTAAGTACTATGGTACTTGTTAAGTACTATGGTACTTGTTAAGTACCGTTGGTACTTGCTAAGTACTATGGTATTTGCTAAGTACCTTTGGTACTTGCTAAGTACCATGGTACTTGTTAAGTACTATGGTATTTGTTAAGTACTATGGTATTTGCTAAGTAGCTTTGGTACTTGTTAAGTAAGTATGGGACGCTCCACCTTCTGCAAGATCTTATGGAACGTAATGAATTTATTAGAAGAAACCTTGTGTCCAACTTGGATACAAATCTCATTAGATCAGCAAACACAAAGTGCATCAAAATCTCATTTCTATCAACAGTTTGGTATACCCGGAGTAGTTGGATGTGTTGATGGAACGCTTATTAGAATAATGAAGCCACCGTCCGATCATTCTGCATATTTTAGCAGAAAGGTTAATTACAGTCTTAATGCTATGATTACTTGTTGTTGCCATTTGTAACATTTAATACATATGTTTCTTTATATTTCTTAATAAAAAACTTCATAATTATTGGCTATTTTCATTTTTACTTAAGAAAAATAATAAAGTTTGGTATTAAAAGGTTATTTTTATAAAATATTTTAGTTAATTTGTTCGGTACTGTAACATTGTGTGACTCTGGCATGCAAAATCACGAAGAATGTCATACAAAAAAAATACAATTTTTTGCAAACAAGCAGTTACTTTGAAAACTTGTTCATTTTTAAGTTTTTTATGTATAAAAGCCTAATCTTACTACTAGAATCCATAAAAAACACATAAAATTACATTTTCAAGATAGTTATTATTAAGTTCATAACAAAGTACGTACAGAAAAACAGCTAGTGATTTGAAATAACCTTAACTTATCTGACCGGTTTAAAATCACGTGATGTTCAAAATATTTCTGTTCAGAACACCTTTTAAGTGATTTCAAATCACTTCGGCGTTAAGTGATATCCAGAACAGGCCTGAAAAATTGGAAAAACTGCCAAAATTGAAAAATTTTATGAAAGTTTTAAAAAAATCGTTATAACTTAAAAAAATCGGCAATATTTTAAAAAATTGCCCAAATAGTCAAAATTTAAAAAAAATTTCAAAAATTGGAAATAATTGGAAAAATTGCCAAAATTCAAAAACTCGTAAAAATTTGTGAAAATCGACGAAAATTAGAAAAATCGCCAACATTTTTGCCTTGCTTTAAAACCGTTGTGCGTTTTCATTTAACTCATTTAGTTTAAAGATACTAGCGATATTACAAATAAAATCCCTTTTCTCTCTACGAGGCTTAGTTTTCGAGAAAAACGCGATTTTAAAATCTAGCAATGCAAATCAAAATTTACGGCATATTTATCTATCACGAACGAAAAGAAATTTTCGTTAAAATAGCGAACGAAAACTTCTTTTGGTTCATGTATAACGAAAGACACTTTTTACCGAACGATAACGTAAGCATATAAAATGTTCTTGGTAATTTTGGTTTATATAAAACGAAGCAAATTTTCAGTTAAGTCAAAATCAGACGATAACCAATTTGCTTTCGTTTAAAATAAAATTATGAACTATATGCAATTTTTTGCCAGCTTTTGTGTGCATTAATAATTGCACAAAAAATAATTAATACCAATAATATATTTTATATTTTTACAATTATATACAAACCTTAAGAAGAACACTCATATTAAGCTATTAACCACGGTTCTTATGTTGACCATTTTGATATAAAAAAAAAACGGATGTACGCACTTAAACTTTATAAATTTATACACTATTGAACTATTTTAGATTTTATTTATCACTGTTTTTTTAGTTTTTGAATTTTTTTGTATACATTCACTTTTACAAGGGTTGCCATCGATTACTATTTCAACTAAAATACTTAAGAAAACTTTGAATAATTTGAAAAACATTTGGTGGCAATCCTTTTACTTACAAAAAACAAATGAAATATAACGTAACACACGTAAAGGCTTCATTAGTCCAATCGTAAAGTAAAAAAACGTATCTGTAATCAATTCAATGTGTTAAAATAATATAGAAATATATTTTTATCTTTTTTCTATGCATTGAAACTGTTGTCAAGTAAAATCGTAAAAAAGTTCTATTGAAAATAGGAATTTTATATTTTATTACTTGACATTTAATTCTATGCATAAGAAAAAGATAAAAAATACAATATTTTTATTTTTTATACTCTTTTTATTCATTATGAGAATGATACGTTACTTTTTTTACGATACTTCCAAACTAATTTGGGCTTAAGTCTGGACGAAAAGTTCGAATCGTATAACATAAACCAAATTTCCTACGTGATCGTTCGTTTCCTTTTCGTTCGTATAGCTTTCGCTTCTTTTTAGATAAATCGGCTGTTAGTTTCGGTATCGGGGTATTGGTAGTGGGTTTTGACCTTTGGGGCAGTCAATTTTCCTCTGGCTCATCTAGTTTTCGAGATATGGACGACTAAAATTTTATTTAAGCGATTTTCGCACTTATCCTTTCCACAGATGACTCATTATGAGTTCCCTGTTCTAAAACCGTTGTCCGTTTTCATTTAACTCATTTAGTTTTCGAGATATGGGCGATATACCAAATAAAAGCCCTTTTCTCTCTAGGAGGCTTAGTTTTCGAGAAAAACGCGATCTTAAAATCTAGCAAAGCAAGTCAAAATTTAGTTTCGGTATCGGGGTATTGGTAGTGGGTTTTGACCTTTGGTGCAGTACGTTTTCCTCTAGCTCTTCTAGTTGTCGAGATATGGACGATTAAAATTTTATTTAAGTGATTTTCGCACTTATTTTTCCACAGATGACTCATTATAACTTTCCTGTTCCAAAACCGTTGTCCGTTTTCACTTAACTCATTCAGTTTTCGATATTTGGGCAATATATCATATAAAAGCCCTTTTCTCTCTACGAGGCTTAGTTTTCGAGAAAAACGCGATTTTAAAATCTGGCAATGCAAGTCCAAATTTAGTTTCGGTATCGGGGTATTGTTGGTAGGTTTTGACCTCTTGTGTAAACATTTTTCTTCCAGCTCTTCTAGTTTCCGAGATATGGACGACAAAATTTTATTTAAGCGATTTTCGTCTTTATTTTTTCACAGATGATTCATTATGCCTTCCTTCCAAAATTGAGCCATCTGTGAAAAAATAAAGGCGAAAATCGCTAAAATAAAATTTTATCTCGAAAACTAGAAGAGCTAGAGGAAAACTTACTGCACCAAAGGTCAAAACCCACTACCAATACACCGATACAAATTTTTACGAGTTTTTGAATTTTGGCAATTTTTCCGATTATTTCCAATTTTTGAAATTTTGACGATTTTGGTAATTTTTTCAAATATTGACAATTTTTTCAAGGCGATTTTTTTTTTCCAAATTTTTACGATATTTTGCAATTTTATCGAATTTTTCTAATTTTTTTTAAATTTTGACTACCCGGGTAAAAAATCTTAATACGGTGTCATATATAATTATATCTTATTTGATAAGTCCCCATATACAACGACATACAACTTGTTCCGAAAAATGGGTCATCTACTTGTGTCTAATTATATCAAATTAGATATAGTTTGATCCGAGATTTGTCCATATCCAGGACATCAAATTACATCTAATTCGATATAAAAATATCTGATTTTATATAATTTTGTCTAATAGTAGGTACACTTTTTATGCATACCGGCTTTAAATTGATATTGAAATTTCTATAGCTTAAACAATTTCAAAGGCCCAAATTTTATAACATAAAATAAAAATCTAATCTAAATCGTTTGCATCATTTTTAATTTAATTTAATATGCAAAAAAATCACGTGAAAATTATTTGGCTCTTAATTTATATTAATTTGTACGAGATCATATAGAAAGTTATATAAAATTACAAGAAATATATTTTTAGTATGACGATACATACAGTGTTATATAACTTAGTATCGAACCATATAATCATATCGGTCACTACATATATTTTGATTAGTTTTATATGGCTTATATCGTTATATATGGAGTCAGATTTGGGGATATGTAATAACATCAATTACCGTACAACAAATTCATTGAAAAAATAATATCAGATGTTTTTGTATATAATGATATGTGTCTTAATGTGAATCCATTCACCGTCAGATATAACCCAATCACATTATATATAACAATATATAACTATTTTTACCCGGGTATTTGGGTAATTTTTTCAAATATTGCCGATTTTTTTAAGTTATAACGATTTTTTTTAAAACTTTCATAAAATTTTTCAATTTTAGCAATTTTTCCAATTTTTGGCGACTTTTTGAAATTTTGACGATTTTGGTAATTTTTTCAAATATTGACAATTTTTCAAGACGATTTTTTCAAAATTTTTACGATATTGCAATTTTGACTAATTTTGGCGATTTTGTCTAATTTTTGACGATTTTTTTTTAATTTTGACCATTTGGGCAATTTTTTTTAAATATTGACGATTTTTTCAAGTTAGGACGATTTTTTCAATTTTGAAAATTTTTCAAATTTTAGCGATTTTGAACGATTTTTTTATAATTTTGATGATGTTGATAAATTTTGAAGATTTTTTAAAATTTTGTCGATTTTTTAAATTTTTTTATAAAATCTGCATGATTTTTTAAATTTGGCGATTTGTTTTCCAAGTTTTGGGTTTTTATTTAAATTTTTGCCTTTTTTTTAAATTTTTTCCAATTTCGGCGATTTTTTTTTTAATTTTTGACGATTTTCTATAATTTTTAGAATTTTTTTATTTTGGTTTTTTTTTCACTTTTGACATTTTATTTTTAATTTTGGCGATTTTTGGTGTTTTTTTTTCTAACTTTGACGATTTTTTAAAATTAAAAAATTTTTTTGTTTTGGCGATTTTTTCTGATATTTGAAACTTTTTTGCAATTTCAGCGATTTTTTGCATCCATGTAATACCGTTAACGTGCCTATTCCTACGAGAAGTCTGCGACTCTTAGTTGTGACTGTATTCCCCATGTATTTGTTATTGCAAAGTCACAATAAATTATATTTATTAAAATTTTCGCTTGAAAACTTCAAAAAAAATTAAGAATTGTAATATACACAATCAAAAAATTCACAAATAAAATCTGAATTTTTTGAATTTTATTGTTGCTTTGTATGAAAAGTTGTGACTCTCAGTCTTAAAAATAGTCTTATGACGGCCACAACGAGTCAAAAGTAGGAATAGGCACCTAAATACACAAATATACACATAATTATTGTGAAACTTGACGAGTGCAGTAGTATTGAAAACTACTATAGTACATAGTAAGTACCATAGTACTTAGCAAGTACCAACGGTACTTAAACAATAAACAAATAAAATTTTTTTCATGTTTAACACACTGTCATTTTAAGTCTGGCGAACATTTCTGGATAAAAATAATGCGAGACTTAAGGAAATTTTGTAGAATTTCCAAAAATACACAGTTTGTATAGATCCGAACAGTACTTGCTAAATTTTACTCTGTAATTTGATAACAGGTTGATATCGCTAATTTTTCATTGAAAGCCACGCCCACTTAAAACAAGTGACAACATAAAAAACAGACATTATGTTAAAATTCTGCACAATATTCTACACCACATATTTGCCTCCCGGGGCGAATTTAGCCACTATTTTGATTTATAAAAATAAAGGCAACGAAAAAAAATTAGAAAAAACTTGAATCGTTCCTATTAAATTTTCCACCACTGTATATATTTAGAAAGACAGGCAATTTTATTTTTAATATCGTATCGTTTAAAAATTCAAAATCGGTTGAAAAATTACTGAATTACAAATGTTTAAATGCGCCAGTCACAAAAATATTTGAGGGTATATTGCAATTTCTGAAACCGGTTTTGTAATATACTCAGCTAGACCTACAACCTACACTACACTGAAAATATTATTACAGTAACTGACTATAGTTTATTTAAAAAGTTATCCGCTCATTTATTTTTAAATAATTATTCAGTTAAATTGAAAAGAAATATATTTTTTAACTGTTTTTGACTTTTATTTCAAAACAAATTACATAGAAATACAGATTTTCTGTTACAGTTAATATTTTCATTTAAAATGTTTTATTAAAGAAAGAAACCCTTTTAGATTTCTAGGTCAGTTAAGAAAACGAAATAAACTAAATATCATTTGTTCTTACGGATTTTGTAGTTAATTTTTTGAAAGTTATAAAAACGAAATAAATGAAAAATCATTACTATTTTAAAGATAAATGAAAACTTCTTTTGATTTAAATAAAAAGTTAGTACACCGGTTTTCAACTGATTTTTCATTTATTTTAAATTACATTTTCAGTTAATTTAAACTATTTTGAGTGTAGGTTAGGGATGCCAAACGGGAAATCTCGAATCCCGAAATCCCGAATCCCGGGATTATTTCTCAAAAATCCCGGGATTTTCTTATTTTTTAATATTAATATAAACGCAAATAAACAAAGTAAGCAATTTTAGATCACCTACGTTTTTTCTTGCATTTTCTCATATTGACAAGAAATTGATGCCAAGATATTGGTAAAATTATAAATTAAGTAGATTATTCGAGTAAACTATGCAAAGACTTTGCAGAAAAATTTGAAATTTTGGTAAACAATATTAAGTTTTTGAGTAATACATGCGAAAAATCAAGTTTGTTTGTTATTTTACCGATTTATTCTTCCAAGCGAAATTCGATTTCTGAAACTGGGACTGTAAGTTTTGGCTGGGACTGTAATTTTCAATTCTTCCATGAAAACATTTGATAACGATAACCAAATAACTTTGTTGCTTTAATTACACGATGTAGTGGGCAAGGTTATCGCAACGAATCTGTTTTAAAATCTGCTTACAAAATACTCGGCGCAAGTGTACTTAATGACAGGCCTTCATATATTATCCCAGCCAGAAAAATACAAACGGGAAAGCGATGGCAAATTATTTTAACAGGTGGTACAAGTACTGACAAAAATTGCTTTCCCATTTCCAATATGATAACGTCAATAGACAAAAGAACCGGCAGTTCAAAAAGCGGCGGAAAAGTACTGGAGAAACAAAATTTTTAACTTTGGCAAAACGCTGCCAAAACCAATAAATAGGTGGTTTGGAATTATATTTTCCAAAATAAAATTTAAAAAAGTTCAAATGTATCTTTTTTTTTGCCCTGCCGTGAAGTTTTGTAAAACAAATACTGGCAAAA
The DNA here is from genome assembly GCA_949987735.1 of Leucophora obtusa. Classification (NCBI taxonomy): domain Eukaryota; kingdom Metazoa; phylum Arthropoda; class Insecta; order Diptera; family Anthomyiidae; genus Leucophora; species Leucophora obtusa. The sequence continues at coordinate 278,190,281 of OX465295.1, forward strand.
CGATTTTTGCAAACGCTGGCAAAGCGTCCCAAATGAGTGTTCTGCCAGTCATGAATTTTTAACATCGCAGTTACCCAGTGGTATGCAAGTACTTGATTTTTTGTACCACTGTCAATTTCTGACTGAGATGTTTCAATATTCATAAAATGTACCACATTATTAATTAACAACTATTAAATAATTATAAAACGCTTTATTCTATAAAAAAATTAGTTACATAAAATACAAATTTTTACAAATAAAGGAAACTTTAAATCCCGAAATCCCGAAAAATCCCGTTGTCCCGAAAATCATACAAAATCCCGAATCCCGGGATTTTCAAATATCAATCCCGATTGATATCCCTAGTGTAGGTCACTTGAAAACTGTAATCGAATTTTTTTTTTATGTCACAGTGTAATAATAAGTTTTCATATTTTATAATAACCCAGGTGGAAATTATGTGTGGTAACAAAAAAGAAGCACTTGCAAAGCACTAAATTTGGACGCCTTCCCAACGCTTTAAAAGGCTGAATTCCCAGCACTTGTTTTCCTAAACATTATTTTGTTTTTGAAAAAGAAACTCCAAAAGAGTGAATATTTAAATAATTTTTGACTCCACAATACAATAACTCCAAGAATCGTCTATTTTTAGAGTAATTTAAAATTCTTCAGTGATGAGGGCTCATAATTTGGTGACAGGGAAAACACTTGATTTTTATGTTTCTTGGTGCTGTCTCAATACTTTGCAAAGCATTAAATTGATCGGTGTTATCATTTGGGTGTCAGGAAAGCACTTTAATTTTTTTTATTTGAGCGTTGGCAAAGCATTTGATTTTTATGTTTATGGGTGCTTTCCCAGGGCTTGGTAAAGCATTGTCACCACCGTGGAACGGTGTTATCATTTGGGCGTTGGGAAAGCGCTGTTAACAAGCACTCATACCACCCATTTCTGTGCTTTGCCAGTGCTGGCCAGAGAAACAAGCCGACCAAAATAATCGGCGGCGGCGGCGCAAGCAAAAAATCGGCGGCGGCGGCGGCGATTGAGGTTGAGCCGGATCAAAATCGGCGGCGGCGGCGCAACCAAATAATCGGCGGCGGCGGCGGCTTGATCGGCTGAAAACAACATTTTGTAATGTGATTTGAAAACGTTTAAGTTTTTTTTACGAAAGATAGATATTTTACTATCACTCTATATGCCTTTACGTTTTTTGTATTACTCTTACCTGACCATCTCTCAAAGATTTGTACGAATAATCTTCAAGGTTTACTATTTTTGAAAAGTTATTCATCATCGCTCTTATATCTGAAACATTTGGAATAATTACTGGAGGCGGTTTTTCTTCAGAAAGTTCTTTGTTAGCATTATCGTTAATATAATTATCATCATCATTATTGTCTACATCAAGTGCAGCAACCATGTTGTTGCTAGTAGGTACTTGGTATATCATCATTAGGGCAAGGAATTTCATGCACTTAAAAATTAAAAATATTCGCTTAAAATATGCGGTTGAAAAAGAAAAATATGCACTAACAATATAAGAAATATGCACTAAAAACTATAATTTTTGCAAAAATAATGCACTTTAAATCTTAAAAATATATTTAAGTTAGTTATTTTGCAAACAGACACAGAACTCGAAGATTTCCCATAGGTCAATAAAGTTTTAAAAATGTTTATTTTGATTGAATCAAAATATGAAAACGTATCAATTTTTTATATTTTTTTACAAAATAAAAAATGCTACTAAAAATGAAAAATATGCACAAATATGCATTAAAAAGCACAAAATATGCATTAAAAAGCCACCAAATAAGCATTTAAAGTCGAAATATGCAAAAACATGCATTTATGTGAAAATATGCAACTACAAATCGATGACAGTTTGTTCTAAATTTGATGAGTCGGATAAATGTTTAGTCCATATATTAGTTTTGGACTATCGAGAAATAACATGCATTTGCATGGAATTCCTTGCCCTAATCATCATTGTTGGTAGTTTTTGTTATTTTGATTGCATGCTTAACTAATTCTGGTGATCGATTTTGTCGTCGTTTCGTTGTTTTGTTTTCAGCGACTGTCTACCAGACAATATCGCTTTCTTCAGTAGACTCGCTGCTACTATCCATTCTGCTGTAACAGCAGAGGTTTAGTATAGCAGAATATTATTATTATATTAATCCCTTTGTAATAATTTGTTGTTGATTTCAATATACAATGCAGTGTTGCCAACAAATTTTCAAAATAAATGGCTAGATTAGACCCAAAAATCGCTAGAAAATCTCTAGATTATAAACATTGTAAATATTTAGCGATCGCTAGATTGTTGAAAAATGGTTCTTAAAGCAGTTTTTACTCAAAAATTTCTTTAATATGTTAATATGAAGTGTTATAAACTTTTAAATAATGAAAAATTTTACGATTAAGCTTCAAATAATGAGTCCTGATTTTCATTGAATTAATCTTAGTATTGAGAATACACAATAGAGAGCGTTGTACGATGAATAAGTGCATACCCATATTTTATCGAAATGTGTATTTTTAGAGTTTTTTTTTACTAAAATCGTTTAAGATGTTGTGTTTTATAATAAAGGAATATCAATGTGCCAGTTTTATAACATTTTTCAACATAAAACCGAGCTTTATGTTGAAAAATGTTTACGGCTGATAAAAAAATCGCTAGATTTTTGGCTAATAGCTACAGGACAATTTTTCCCGCTAGGGGCGAAATAAAATCGCTAGATCTGACGAGAAAATCGCCGTTATGGCAACACTGATACAATGTATTAAAAAAATTTTTTTTCTTAAAACAATAACAAATGTTATTGCTTTTAATTTTAAATAGAATTATAGAAAAGAGATCACAATTAACGTCTGCACTTTATCACGGTCAGAAAATCACTCGCAAAAAATATATATAAAATCAATTTATATAAGATTTGTTGTTGGTTCACGTGTGATTTGTTTCATGTTCGCACAGATCCATGGCTAGTCAAGACTATATCTAACAAATGGTCCTAAATATTTAATATTTTTATTTTTTTTATTTATTTATTTATTTATTTATTTAGTAGCATTTAAAATACTTTACAAATTATTCCTATTAAATTTTTAATACAAATTTAGCTAAAAGCTCTGTGGTATATTATATTTTACAAATTGTGTACTTTCCTTTCTAAAAACATTTATATTTAATTCTCTTTTAACATTGTTAGGTAACATATTATATAAATTTAGACCTTTATAAAACAGGGATCGTTGCATTGCATTCGTTGTTACTCGTTGTATCCTAAAGTTTTGCGCGTTTCTAAGACCATATGGTTGTACTTCCCCAACGTATCTTAATTGTTCACATAAATACTGCGGTGCATTTCCCATCTTCATTTTTTGAATAAAATTTAGCGTGTTTAACTCCAGACGTTGTTGTATATTAAGCCATTTTAGAGTGTTAAGCATATATTGTATTGATGTATACCGATTGCATTTTAAAATAGAACGCATTGCTTTGTTCTGCAGTTTTTGTAATCTTTCTATTTGTTGTCTTGTGCAGCATGAATATATAATTGTGGAACCGAATTCAAAGTGTGGTTTAATCATTACGTTATAAATATTTACAGCCGTAATAATTGAAATTTTATTTCTTATTCGTTTAAAAAATCCTATTTTTTTGCCAATTTTTCTACATATAAATTCGATGTGTTCTTTAAATTTTAAGTCTTTGTCTATAATAAAACCGAGATATTTTATGCTATTTACTTTCTCTATTTCTTCATTATTAATTTTTATTATCAAATTACTGTTCATGTTTATTTCCAATAATTTTGTTTTATTTTCATTTAGTTTTAATTTATTCATTTTAAGCCATTTATTTATACTTGTTATATCGTGCAATATATTATCCTGACATTTTTCTGGCGTATCCGCTTCCGTAAAAATCAATGTATCATCCGCATAAAGAACTATTTCACATTTTTCTAATATATTTGGCATATCATTTATATATATTATAAATAATAATGCCCCCAAAATCGAACCCTGTGGAACTCCAAATTCGTTACTGATTTTATCTGATTTTATATTGTTTACTTTTGTCGTTTGACTTCTTTCCATTAAATATGATTCAAACCATTGCAGTTCATTACTTTGGATACCGTACATATATAGTTTTTGTATTAATATCTCTCTATCTATTGTTTCAAAAGCTCTTTTGAAATCTAAGAAAATTGCCATTATTTTGTTGTCTTTCTGCATATTCTTCCATCTACTTATTACATAGTTCACTGCGGTTTCACACGAGAATTTTCTTCGAAACCCAGATTGATATTTTGAAAATAGGTTGTTTTCTTCCATATATTTTTCCAGCTGTATTTTTACCACTTTCTAAAGTATTTTCTCACATGTTTTTAACGTATTTATTGGGCGATATTCTTCACATTTTTTCGTTTTTAAGACTTTTTGAATTGGTGTCACCATAGATTCCTTCCAGTTTGTTGGAAAAATTCCAGTTTCTAGAGATTTATTTATTATATACAGTATTGTATTTCCTGTTATGTTCCAATTATCTATAATAATCTTGATTGTTACTTTATTAAAGTCCGGTTTATTTTTCATATTCTTACATATATTATGAAGTTCTTGTATATTTATTGCACGGAATTTAAATTTACAGTTTATCACAGGCACTCGGTTTATATATTGCACATCTTCTATATTATCTCTAATTTCTTTAATACTATTTATAAAGTAATTATTAAATTGACTAGCTATTTGGTAATCTTTTTTATACTCTATTTGGTTAAATATCACAGTTTGTATCACAGTAGGATTTTTTCTAATTACCAAATTTTTTATTTCCTTCCACATTTCTTTTTGATCATTTGCATTGTTTATTTTGTTATTAACGTATTTATTTTTTTCATTAACTATTTTAGCTTTATATATGTTTCGTACCATCTTGTAGTTGTTCCACGCTTCGTTAGTATTTTCGGATTTGGCAGTTTCATATTTCACAATTTTTTCTCGCTTGAGAAACCGTAATTCACCATTAAACCAATTGTTGATCGGATTTATGTCTTTTATTATTTTTTTGTTTGTAAATTTCTTAATTGTCTTCTCAATACATGAGTCGAAAAAGGCCACATTATTATTTATGTCGTTATTTTTATCTATATTTAATAATGTGCTTAGTTCCCCATTAAATAACTGTTTATTGTATTTAAATATTTCTATTTCTTTGTATTGCACATGCTTTTGTTTTTCATCTTCATCATCATATTTGATAATTATATCAATAGATTCATGATCCGATATTTTATTGTTACTGTTGTTTTCAACCGATATTCTCTTATTATTTGTTATAACATAATCTATTAACGTTCTTGAATTTGCTGTCACTCTCGTATGTTCTTTAACTATTTGTTTTAATCCATTATCATTAAGTATGCTTTCCATTCTACTTTTGTAAAATCCACTACTTGACCAATCTATGTTGAAATCGCCCGCTATTATTATATCACAGTTCTTTTCACATATGTCTTCTACAATTCCTTCAAACTGTTCACAAAATTCTGCTTCACTACAGCTAGGCGATCTATATACAGCTGCTAGTATGATAATGTTCTTTCTATATTGCATCTTACATACATTTATCCAGTATTTTGATTCATCTACTTTTTCGAAAATCTTTGTAACACTCCATAATTTTCTAAAATAAATTATAACACCTCCAGTTCTTGTAGAGTTTGAAAATGTTAGTATTTGTTCATAGCCGTGTATTGATATTTCGTGTTCATCTATATCTTTTGTTACGTGAGTCTCTGTTAATATCATAAAGTCTGGTTTTTCATTTTCGGCAATAACTTCCACTTGATTATAGTTATTTATCAGGCCTTGTACATTTGTATATATACCACGAATTTGCCTTGATTGTTAGGCTGTTAAACCTATCCTCCTCTTCTTCATATTAAGCTTATTTTGATATACTGGACATTCCCGGTTTATTGTGACGTGATTTTCATCAAGTCCTAAATTCAGTCTTCTATTTTCTTTCATACAGTTAAAACATTTTTTTATTATTTCCTTATTACATTCTTTGCTCTTGTGATTTCCGTGACATTTATAACAAACATCTTGATTTTTACAATCTGACGATTTATGGTTGTATCCTTGGCATTTAAAACATTGTAGTATATTTGTACCATCGAAAACTCTACAACTTTCCCATCCAACATTAAGTTTTTGACCAGATATAACTTTCGGATATGTTTCATTATCAATTTTTAGTTTAGCATTAAATATTGTTCTATTATATCTTTTTGTTTCAAAAATTTTTATCATTTCTAATTCACTGTTTTGCATTACTTCGTTTTGTTTTTTCAGCTTTTCTATTAATTCTTTCTCATGCATTTTAAAATTCATGTCGGTTATAATAATTTGCATATCGATATCTTTTGGAACCTTTATTTCATAATTTTCACTTATCTCATCTTGTATTGCTTTCTTAATTTTCTCTCTTTCTTCATTGTTTTCGCTTTGAATAACTAATGTTCCATTTTTTCTATTCTCAACATTTTTTATTTTCAAATTAACTGGGTCCACTTTTTCATTTAATTCTGCTTTTGTTTTTTCCACACTTTGTTTTTCCTTTGGTTTTATTATTAAGGGGACATTTTTCGAAACATCTGGCATCACTATATTATTTGCCAGTGTCTGTGCATACGACATTTTTGTTTTGACGTTTGTATCATTAACCACTTTCTTTATTTCATTACACATCTTTATATTGTTTTTTTCAATTATGTTGCACATATCTTTGTTTTTATTTTCAACCTCATTTAGATTTCCATAAAGGTTCTTTACTTCTTGTACATTTTTTTCACATTGTTTTTGTATATTGTCCATTTTCCTAAATCTTTCATCATAACGTTTTTCAATTGCTTCCAATAATGCTTTTATTTCGTGTTCATTTTGTTTCAGTGAACTTTCAAATTCATGTTTGTAGTCCACTAATGTTTGTTTGTTTTTAATAACTCCATCTTGAATTTCTCCTAAAACAAGATCGACATTCCGAATATATTGCATACAATCATCGCAAATAAAACGAACATAATTATCCTCATCAATAACTTTTATGGAGTAATCATCTATACCGGCACACTTTTTTGTAAGGTGATAAACTTTATCGCATACACCATTGCATCTAATACCAGTTTGACCCCTAATTGGTATTCTGCATTTACTGCAGGTTTCAGCCATAGCTGAGTGCAATTTTCACTAAATTTCTTTAAATATTTTAATTTATTTTCTTTAATTTTTAATTTCACTTGTTTATTATTGTCTTCTTTATGTTTTTAAATAGTCTCTATCTATTTTAACACTTTATTTAAATTATTTTTTTTTTAATTATACGGAGCTTTTATATTTTGCTTATTTATTACAACAGAGTTGCCAATACAAGTTTTATTTAATAAATTATAAACATACCCTTTTAGTACCAAGTCCTTTTCGTTGAAACATAACTTGCAAAATATTAATTTTGCCAGCACATTTTTTTGCCAATGTAAAGGGCTCCAAAGTAATCCCAACATTGGGAAAATGTAACCCCCTTGGAACTCAAAACAATTTTTGCCTCTTATAGAATTTTCAGACAATTAAAACATACCTACTGGGAATCATTTTTTTTTATTTATTCTTTTTAATTTTAAAAAATTGATTTAAGAAATTAAACTTGTTTGAAGACTTTTGAATGGAGGCTTTGTTAGAAAGTTTGGCCAGGATGCACATATCTTGTAGGCACCCATTTTAATTAGATGCCCAATCAACCATTTTTAAAAATGTATTTTAGAATTGAAAAAATATATGTGGGTGATATCAAAAAATGTGATAAAAACCATGTAACCAGCTAATTTCTAATGCATGGATTACATTTGAGTTATATATTTCGATATATATCAGCGCATTGTCACCTGTTTTACAAAATTTATAACAATCTGACCAATTTTTGGTTAATACATAAAATTTGTAACCAATTTTATAGGCCAAATGTAAACTCCGTAACCAGTAATTCATAAGGTTTTTTAACTTTAATAGCTTATATTTTAATAGCCAATGAAGATAAACACTAACTGTAAGAATTTATATGAAGAGGAGAAGTAACGCTTTTAACAAAACTTAATACATTTTACAAACTTTTTCGTAATATACATATGCTAACACGACTTCAACTCTGTAACGATTTTTCGTCATAATTTTTGATAAAAATGCATACACCAAATACATATATTTAGTTTTAAATGCAAAGTTAAGCAGCTATGTTTTTTTATTAATTGATTTTTTACACATCTGCAAAGAGTTGCATTCTGAAGTATTATATTAACCCATTAAGAACTTTTTTTTTTAATTTTTTTCACAGTATAAATTTACATAAACTTTTATAGCTTAAAAAAAATATATTTATAAAAATTTAATATTTAGAAGATTTTAACTTTTTTCTTTTCATATAAAAAAATTGTTTTTAGCTCTGGTTGTTCAAGTTTAATGAATTAGTAAATTCTTTTTAAAAAATATAGTTATTTTTAAATTTTTTATATTTGAAAATTAATACTTCCAGCCGAAATGAGCCGAAAAAAATCGGCGGCGGCGGCTGAAGCAAAAATGACCGGCGGCGGCGGCTTAAACGGCTCACGGCGGCTGGCTTGTTTCTCTGGTGCTGGCCCCTTTTTAATTTTATACCTGGGTACTTTTTTGGAAAAAGGTACTTCTTTTGGAAAAAGGTACTTTTTTGGAAAAAGGTACTTTTTTTGTCCCCTTTTTGCCCCTCCCGATAAGAATTTCCAAAAATTCCGTCTCAACGGACGTCTACACCGGTCGAGGAACCTACATACCAAATTTCAACTTCATAGCTCCAGCAGTTCGAGCAGGCCGTCAAGGGGGAGACTTTTTCCCCTTTTTGCCCCTCCCTGTAATTTCAAAAATTCCGTCTAAGCGGACGCCTAGACAGAAGGAGGAACTCACATACCGAATTTCGGCTACATAGTTTCAGCAGTTTGGGCAGGCCGTCAAGGGGGAAACATCCCCCTTTTGGGATATCCTGTAGGGAATTCCAAAAATACAAACTTAGTCGATGTCTACTACAGTGGAGGAACCTTTATGCCAAATTTCAACTTCTTATCTCCAGTGGTTTGGGCAGGCAGTTAAGGGGGACACTTTTCCAATTTATGAGACCGTCTATGGGGACGTCTATGCCGAATATATTCGGAAATTCCGGTAGGAGTTTCCAAAAATCCCGTCTTGGTGGATGTCTACGATAGTGGAGGAACCTTTATACCAAATTTCAACTTCCTACATCCAGCGGTTTGGGCAGGCCGTCAAGGGGGGCTCTTTTTCCCTTTTTAACTTGAAAGTACTTTCTAGATAAGTTACCCCCTACTCCAAGGAATACATATCTAAAATTTCCGCTTTCTAGCCAAAGGGGTTTTGGCAGGCCGTCAAGGGGGAGACTTTCCCCCTTTTTGCCCGTTCCGGTAGGAATTTCCAAAAATCCCGTCTTAGCGGACGTCTACGCCGAAAGAGGAACCTACATACCAAATTTCAACTTCCTAGCTTCAACCGTTTGGGCTGGGCGATGTTCAGTAAGTCAGTCAGTCACGTTATTCTTTTATATATAGAGAAGACTAGCGGGCGCAGCCCGCTAAGTTGTTAGCGTGCCTTAAAGGTTAGAATTAAAATTCTTTTATATAAAATAAAACAAAAAATTTGTTGCTAAGGTAAAATAATTGTTAAGGTAAATTTATTATAGATAAGTCGTATTCGTGGTTGATTTTCTTAAAATTTGCTTTTTTAAATACAATTTTTTATAATAAAAACCTTCACTCACCCAGCCACCACAAATAAATAATTCTGACACAACAATAATTCTTGACAATATACGTGTGTATGTCAAGATAATTTGGTAAAGTGCGCACATGGACATGCGTAGATGGACCCGTAAATAGTTTTGTTCATTTGTGTTTTGAATGAAAATACAAAAACATTTAAAGCAGGGTTGGTAAGCGATTTATAATATTAAAGATAGCGGGCGAAGCCCGCTACATTGTTAGCGTGCCTTAAAGTTTAGAATTAAATTTCTTTTAGATAAAATAAAACACAATATTTGTTATTAAGATAAAATAATTGTTAAGGTAAATTTATTGTAATGTTTAAGTACAAACACTATTTTTTGCCTCTTCATTTTTATATAAATAAATCATTTAGTATACCAACACGTGAGCATGTAACAACTAATTATCTGTTGTTCAAGCCATCGGCATAGATAGGTCGTATTCGTGGTCGGGTAGGTAAATTCGCTTTGTTTATTTAAAGTACAGTTTTTATAATAAAAGCCTTCACCCAGCCACCACAAATAAATAATTCTGACACAACAATGGGTTTAAAATAAATAAATATTTGATCACTTTTTCTCATGAAAGTGGATTGTTATTAATGAATCCATTACAAATTGCAATATACGTGTGTATGTCAAGATAATTTGGTAAAGTGCGAATTTAGGTAGATAGACCCGTAAGTAGTTTTATTCATTTGTGTTTTGAATGAAAATAAATAACGTAAAGCAGGGTTGGTAAGCGATTTATAATATTAAAGATAGCGGGCAAAGCTATGTATCTACGTTGTTAGCGTGCATTGAAGTTTTTTTTAATTCCAGTTTATGTAAAGGTAAACCTGGCAATTCAAGTAAATTCACAAATTCAGTTGGAAAATTTACTGCGTCGGTTTCTTCCACCGGTGCTTCGTTACCTGCAGTTTAAATATCAGAATATATAAGTTCCATTATTTTTCTAAGGTTTTTTCTCTTTTAAAAAATTTGTTTAACTTTTTGGAGAGTATGTTTCAATGCTACCTAAGTTTCATATTCCGTGGATAGTGTTTGAATAGGTAATTAAAAGGGGTTCTTCACCAGAGAAACAAGCCAGCCGCCGTGAGCCGTTTAAGCCGCCGCCGCCGGTCATTTTTGCTTCAGCCGCCGATTTTTTTCGGCTCATTTCGGCTGGAAGTATCAATTTTCAAATATAAAAAATTTAAAAATAAATATATTTTTTAAAAAGAATTTACTAATTCATTAAACTTGAACAACCAGAGCTAAAAACAATTTTTTTATATGAAAAGAAAAAAGTTAAAATCTTCTAAATATTAAATTTTTATAAATATAATTTTTTTAAGCTATAAAAGCTTATATAAATTTTTACTGTGAAAAAAATTAAAAAAAAAAGTTCTTAATGGGTTAATATAATACTTCAGAATGCAACTCTTTGCAGATGTGTAAAAAACCAAATAAAAAAAACATAGCTGCTTAACTTTGCATTTAAAACTCAATATATGTATTTGGTGTATGCATTTTTATCAAAAATTATGAAGAAAAATCGTTACAGAGTTGAAGTCGTGTTAGCATAGATATACGAAAGAGTTTGTAAAATGTATTAATTTTTGTTAAAAGCGTTACTTCTCCTCTTCATATAAATTCTTACAGTTAGTTTTTAGCTTCATTTGGTTATTAAAATATAAGCTATTAAAGTTAAAAAACCTTATGAGTTACTGGTTACGGAGTTTACATTTGGCCTATAAAATTGGTTACAAATTCTATGTATTAACCAAAAATTGGTCAGCTTGTTATAAATTTTGTAAAACAGGTGACAATGCGCTGATATATATCGAAATATATAACTCAAATGTAATCCATGCATTTGAAATTAGCTGGTTACATGGTTTTTATCACATTTTTTTATATCACCCATATATATTTTTTCAATTCTAAAATACATTTTTAAAAATGGCCCAGTTGAATATTTTGGATAAATTAAACATTTTGTAACAAATAAATGAAAAAGTAAAGATAAGAGATATTGTTAAATTCTATAATATTTAGAATAGGACACTTTTACGGATAAAATGCTCAAACCAATGTTCGAATTGATCACATAATTTCATCATTTAAGGACATTATTGATTGGGCATCTAATTAAAATGGGTCCCTACAAGATATGTGCATCCTGCCCAAACTTTCTAACAAAGCCTCCATTCAAAAGTCTTCAAACAAGTTTAATTTCTTAAATCAATCGATATGTATTTTTTCTATAGTCTTTATTTATTCCTTAGTTTGTTAAAATTAAAAAGAATAAATAAAAAAAAAATTAATTCCCAGTCTGAAAATTCTATAAGAGGCAAAAATTGTTTTGAGTTCCAAGGGGGTTACATTTTCCCAATGTTGGGATTACTTTGGAGCCCTTTACATTGGCAAAAAAATGTGCTGGCAAAATTAACATTTTGCAAGTTATGTTTCAACGAAAAGGACTTGGTACTAAAAGGGTAAGTTTATAATTTATTAAATAAAACTTGTGTGTTATATTAAATATTTAGGACCATTTGTTAGATATAGTCTTGACTAGCCATGGATCTGTGCGAACATGAAACAAATCACACGTGAACCAACAACAAATCTTATATGAATTAATTTTATATATATGTGTGAGTGATTTTCTGACCGTGATAAAGTGCAGACGTTAATTGTGATCTCTTTTCTATAATTCTATTTAAAATTAAAAGCAATAACATTTGTTATTGTTTTAAGAAAAAACTTTTTTTTTAATACATTGTATCAGTGTTGCCATAACGGCGATTTTCTCGTCAGATCTAGCGATTTTATTTCGCCCCTAGCGGGAAAAATTGTCCTGTAGCTATTAGCCAAAAATCTAGCGATTTTTTTATCAGCCGTAATATAATTTTTAAAACTCGGTTTTATGTTGATAAATATTATAAAACTCGCACATTGATATTCCTTTATTATAAAACACAACATCTTAAACGATTTTAGTAAAAAAAACTCTAAAAATACACATTTCGATAAAATATGGGTATGCACTTATTCATCGTACAACGCCCTCTATTGTGTATTCTCAATACTAAGATTAATTCAATGAAAATCAGGACTCATTATTTGAAGCTTAATCGTAAAATTTTTCATTATTTAAAAGTTTATAACACTTCTTATTAACATATTAAAAACATTTTTGAGTAAAAACTGCTTTAAGTACCATTTTTCAACAATCTAGCGATAAAATCGCTAAAAAAAATTACACTGTTTATAATCTAGAGATTTTCTAGCGACTTTTGGGTCTGATCTAGCCATTTATTTTGAAAATTTGTTGGCAACACTGCATTGTATATTGAAATCAACAACAAATTATTACTTATTATTAGGGCAAGGAATTTCATGCTCTTAAAAATGGAAAATATGCGCCTAAAATATGCGGTTAAAAAGGAAAAATATGCATTAAAAATATAAGAAATATGCTCTAAAAACTATTATTTTTGCAAAAATAATGCACTCTAAAATTAAAAATGTATTTAAGTTAGTTATTTTGCAAACAGACACAGAACTCGATGATTTCCCATAGGTCAATAAGGTTTTAAGAATGTTTATTTTAATTGAATCAAAATATGAAAGCGTATCAATTTTTATATTTTTTTACAAAATAAAAAATGTTCCTCAAAATGAAAAATATGCACAAATATGCATTAAAAAGCACAAAATATGCATTAAAAAGGCACCAAATATACACTTAAAGTCAAAATATGCCAAAACATGCATTTATGACAAAATATGCAAAAATATGCAACTACAAATCGATGCCATTTTGTTCTAAATTTGATGATTCGGATAAATATTTAGTCCATATTAGTTTTGGACTATCGAGAAAAAACATGCATTTGCATGAAATTCCTTGCCCTACTTATTATTAAGTAGTAAACAAAGGGATTAATATTCTGCTATACTAATCCTCTGCTGTTACAGCAGAATGGATAGTAGCAGCGAGTCTACTGAAGAAAGCGATATTGTCTGGTAGACAGTCGCTGAAAACAAAACAACGAAACGACGACAAAATCGATCACCAGAATTAGTTAAGCATGCAATCAAAATAACAAAAACTACCAACAATAATGATTAGGGCAAGGAATTCCATGCAAATGCATGTTATTTCTCGATAGTCCAAAACTAATATGGACTAAACATTTATCCGACTCATCAAATTTAGAACAAACTGGCATCGATTTGTAGTTGCATATTTTGACATAAATGCATATTTTGCATATTTCGAATTTAAATGCATATTTGGTGGCTTTTTAATGCATATTTTGTGCTTTTTAATGCATATTTGTGGATATTTTTAATTTTTAGTAGCATTTTTTATTTTGTAAAAAAATATAAAAAATTGATACGTTTTCATATTTTGATTCAATCAAAATAAACATTTTTAAAACTTTATTGACCTATGGGAAATCTTCGAGTTCTGTGTCTGTTTGCAAAATAACTCACTTAAATATATTTTTAAGTTTTAAAGTGCATTATTTTTGCAAAAATTATAGTTTTTAGTGCATATTTCTTATATTGTTAGTGCATATTTTTCTTTTTTAACCGCATATTTTAGGCCCATATTTTTCATTTTAAGTGCATGAAATTCCTTTCCCTAATGATAATATACAAGTACCTACTAGCAACAACATGTTTGCTGCACTTGATGTAGACAATAATGATGATGATACCCAGCAAAATATTGGTAATGACACCTCATTACTATCTGCATTACCAAAAATGATATATCATTACCTTCTGCATTATTTTATAATATAAAATAATGACTTCCTAATAACGGCCTATTGTATTCATTGTTTCTAAATATAAAATAATGACTTCTCGTAATATTTTAAATAAATACTTTTTACACAGTTAAATTTTATAAATTTTTATTTATTATAGAGCAATTCCATATGAAAGCGATCACCTTTTGGACGACCCCTCTCCGATTCTAAAATAAATAGTCTCAATCGATTGCCCAGCAAAAAATAATGTACCTACATATTTTTTTTTTTATAGTGACTGGTTTAGTGGTGGTGTACACCACTGTCATGTGACAAAATTGAAGAATTCTTCATAAGGGACCTCATTGAAAGTTGTTTTAAAAAACTACTAAAGCGATCGCAACGAGTGATAGCTCGTTGGAAAGGTATTGAATCAGGCTTTAATTGAAAAATAAAATTTTCCTAATTTTTCTCAGAAATTTACCTTTTTTCCCATGAAAATTAAATTTTCCCATGAAAATTAAATTTTCCGATTTTCCACAGAAGCTCCTAAATTTTCCGGCTAATTTTTTTTTTTTGGATTCCTCATAATTTTTGCTTTAAGAATCAGCAATAAAAAAATGGGCCCCGACTCCTTGTTTGGACAGGAGAGGAGCATTTAAGAGACCACCTTGTTCTCATTGTTTTTATATTTTTTATAATTGAATTATTTGTAATTATTTAACATTGTTTTATTTTATTATTAAAAATACATTTTAAAAATTATTTTACAGTTAAAAATACATTTATGAAGAAAAAATTTTTCTTATTTTGCTGCTTATACTTAATTACAATATTTATTAAAAATTTCAATTGTCTTGGCATCATTATAAAATTAAAGTAACTTTAAATTTAGCACGTCGGCAGACGAAGAGTACCGCTTTACATTAATTGACATATCAGAAATATTTGGTATGAAGCAATGAAACTTTTGCGTTCCAGTTATAGTTTTGACATTATTATATCTGTTTTGAATTCGTCGCTCCATGGCATCGTGTTCTTTTTGAGTGCATAAAACTGTGTTAATGGCAATTTCCTTGCTTTGAATCCACGAAAACAAATGTTGTACATTTAAGATCTGGTCAGTATATGGCCTTTGCAAACTTGCCTTAGTCGCCATGCGTTTTAGGGTTCCCCCTAACGCATCGCCTGGGCCCTTGCCGTGGGACGTCGCAAAAAAGTGCCACTCGACCTTGCAGTTTTGTTCTTCTTCAATTATGCAAAGATTGTAAAATTTTTTTTATTCTTGTACTGAGAAGCCGCGCCGTCTGAGAAAAACGTTACTTTGTCGATTGCATCGAATTTTGATCTTAAGAATTCAAACAGTTTCATTTGAAATAAATAAACGGACACATAATTATGAGCTAAACTCTCCGGGACAACAACAAGGCTTACGGTCTGTAGTTCGTTATCTTCGTTTTTGAAATAAATGCAAAAAGGATGCACCGTGCACTGGTCGTTTGCCCAGTGATAAGCCTGAATTTCATCCTGAACGAGAAAAGTGTAATTCTCGGCAAAGTCGCTTATCACAATGAATTCATTTTGGGCTAATTTCTCCTTACTTTCCTTTAGAAATTTCGATTGCATCTCGGATATGAAATGGTGCGCCTTCAGTTCATTCAACTTGAATCCGAATTCCTCGATGAATTCCGGAATCTGCTTTACCACGGTCTCAAGGGAACATCTGCCGCTGCTAATTATCCACTGTTTGAAATGCACCTCCTGAATTAACAGCTGTTCAAACTTTTCCGCCAAATATTGCTCTAGCTCGTCAATCTTCGGACAATTGTCGCATTTGGACAGATGACAATTTTCCGTGGGGTATGCGCACAACGACTTCGACAGGAGGTCCCTATATGTTTCAATTTCACCGTGAAATACTTTCAATTTCTTGCATGGAAAGAACATTAATTTGATGTTTTGATGAAACATGCAAACGCAGACTGAATGCGTTCCGTGCCTGTCTAATGCCAGCACGCATTCTTTTGGTCGTAGGATGGCAAACTTAGAAAATCCCACTTTTTCTGCTGTGTATTTCTCTTTGAACTGATGGTATGCTTCGGATAGATTACATAATAATAATCTGCGCTGCTTGTGTACTTTTTCTCCATCTTCACGTGTGATAACATAGTCACGTGTACCTGGGCAGGCGCGGCTGTTGTCATCATTGCAGTAAAAATCTTGAATCAATTTCACCGTTGCTTCGCTGAGGGTCCTTGAGCCAAATTTCTTGGTGGGAGTCACCAATATGCCCTTCTGTCGAACTAATTCTTTGCTTCTTCTCGCGATGTAAAAAGATGTTTGAAACTGTTCAGAAATCTTGCGTATAGACCATGATTGAGGCAGCACAGATAAAATGAGATATTTCTCCGGAAAAGTGGTCGCTAAATTGAATTTTCTTTTCAACTGCTCAATCATTTGTTTGCCGTCATCAACGTCATCTGCTTGACTGCATTCGTTATCAGAGCCTTCATCAAATATTGTCGCGATTGCACTCATAACCTTGCCTTTTTTCTCTTTCCTGTATTTTTCACTTCGCAACTTTCTTTTTGTAATAGGCGATTCACCTAAAGTGGTAATAGCCTCATTCAAAGGACTCAAAGACATATTGACCATCGGAATGTCTGCCTCACTATCAGATGAAACATTTTGTTCAATTGTCATTTCACTCTCGGATTGTGGTTGCATTTGTTTCAATGCATTTGCTTGTTGAGACAAATCGATTTTACACTTGGGGCAAATGAATTCTGCTTCTTCACCGTATTGTATATTTAATTCATTCATGTATCGCTTCGAAACACCAGTTAATTTTAATACTTTTATCTTTTTCGAACGATGTCCACTCTTGTTAAACGGATTGCAGCAAAATTTATTCATTTTACTTTAAATTGTCTTTACAGCTTCACTCTTTACTTTACAAAAAAAAACACTTTAACACTTTCACGTTTAGTATTCAACTAAAATTTGACTCAGAGTGTGTGAAGTATTTATATTTATTTTTTGGTAAAAAATAGGTAAAAAAAAATAAGCGATATTTGCTTTTCTTTAATAGGAAAATTTGCGTGAACTACTGGTCATAAAATGTTTTTTAAAGAGGGACTTAATTGGTTACTGCCAATAAGCCGACCACAGGTCATAAAATGTTTTGTAAATTTTTTAAATTACCAGGTAATAAATATTTCGCCATATTTATGGAAAATCCGTGTTTTATGACTTGTTTCTGCACGTGTCATTTTAGGCGAAATATTTATTACCTGGTAATTTAAAAAATTTACAAAACATTTTATGACCTGTAGCCTCAGTCGGGTTTGGTGTGCCATTACATGCCACTGCTGCTATTATCCATGGATTTATGGCCGATCTTGTGAAGGCAGGCAGACCATATTCACTACACACTCAACTTGGGGCTCTTAAAAAAAATTGATTTTTTCTTCATAAATGTATTTTTAACTGTAAAATAATTTTTAAAATGTATTTTTAATAATAAAAGAAAATAATGTTAAATAATTACAAATAATTCAATTATAAAAAATATAAAAACAATGAGAACAAGGTGGTCTCTTAAATTCTCCTCTCCTGTCCAAACAAGGAGTCGGGGCCCATTTTTTTATTGCTGATTCTTAAAGCAAAAATTATGAGGAATCAAAAAAAAAAAAAATTAGCCGGAAAATTTAGGAGCTTCTGTGGAAAATCGGAAAATTTAATTTTCATGGGAAAATTTAATTTTCATGGGAAAAAAGGAAAATTTCTGAGAAAAATTATGAAAATTTTATTTTTCAATTAAAGCCTGATTCAATACCTTTCCAACGAGCTATCACTCGTTGCGATCGCTTTAGTAGTTTTTTTAAAACAACTTTCAATGAGGTCCCTTATGAAGAATTCTTCAATTTTGTCACATGACAGTGGTGTACACCACCACTAAACCAGTCACTATAAAAAAAAAAATATGTAGGTACATTATTTTTTGCTGGGCAATCGATTGAGACTATTTATTTTAAAATCGGAGAGGAGTCGTCCAAAAATTTGCCAATTTTGATCGTTTTCATATGGAATTGCTCTATATGTAAATATGTTTTATGTTTAAATTTTTATGACGAGTCCTAAAATTACACATAGAAAAAACTTAAATTTTTCTGAATGTATTTTCTTAAGCTAATAGTATTTGCTTAACTCCTTATTTTTAAGAATCAGGTAAGCAATCGGATAACCACTTATAATTCAACTTTTTGTAAGCATGTGTGTAACCACTTATTTTTCAAAATCTCATAACTACTTATTTCTTATTTTTTCGTAAGCAACCGGGTAAGCGTGACTACTTATAAAAACGACCACGCCAAACAAAAATAATGAGCTTAGACGCCAAAAAATAAGTTGTGCGGAGCTATGAATTTCTATTATATATTTACTCATTTGGTAATGAAAGATTTTGCTGGGTAATTATATTGACGATAATGCTAACAAAGAACTTTCTGAAGAAAAACCGCCTCGAATAATTATTCCAAATGTTTCAGATATAAGAGCGATGATGAATAACTTTTCAAAAATAGTAAACCTTGAAGATTATTCGTACAAATCTTTGAGAGATGGTCAGGTAAGAGTAATGGCAAAAAACGTAAAGGCATATAGAGTGAGAGTAAAATATCTATCTTTCGTAAAAAAACTTAAACGTTTTCAAATCACATTACAAAATGTTGTTTTCAGCCGATCAAGCCGCCGCCGCCGCCGCCGCCGATTATTTGGTTGCGCCGCCGCCGCCGATTTTTATCCGGCTCAACCTCAATCGCCGCCGCCGATTTTTTGCTTGCGCCGCCGCCGCCGATTATTTTGGTCGGCTTGTTTCTCTGTTCTTCACCCCTTTTCGTTCCTCCCAGTAAAAATCCCAAATATAATCTGCCTCAATCGCATGCTAAATTTCAAGTACCAAACTCCGGCAGTTTGAGTCATTCAAATTCCATTCCATTTTGTTTAACAATTTCAGTGTTCCAATGCAACTCCTTCCAAGATTCCATTTCGTTCACCATTCCATTGCATTTCGTTCCCATTATCTGTTATTCCAATTCCACTCGTTCCCCGTTTAATTCCATTTCGTTCCTACTGTCTTGTGTATCGATATTGATATCAGTCGCTTCTCTTTCCATTCCATTTCTTTGCACTTGCTCCGTTCCATTCCTCTTTTAACTGCAGTGTTTCAATTCCACCTGTTCCCCATTCTATGCCATCTCGCTCCTCATTCCATTTCGTTCTATAGTCCATTCCTTTTCGTTCCCTCTTCCAATCCATTTCCATTGTCTATAATTTCAATTCCACTCGTTCAACGTTTATATCCATTTCGTTCCACTTGTGTAGTGTTTCAATTCCACTCGTTTCCTATTTAGTTTCTTAATTTTAGTGTTCCATATACACTCGTTCTTTAAATTTTAGGTTTCTAGCTAAAGACGCAGATGTTCAGGGGGGGGGGGGCAATTTTCCCCTTTTGAGCCACCATTTTTACCACGTTCCTGTCCAAAGTCCTAAAAACGCCTTGTCGATAAGTTAGCCCATACTCCAAGAAAAACATATTATAGATTACGGGTTTCTAGCCGAAGGGTTCGGTTAGGCCATCAAGGGGGAGAATTATTCCGTTTTTACCCCTCCCGGTAGGAATTTCCAAAAATTCCGAGAACGTATGCATTGGAGGAGGAACCTACTACATACATAATTTTAGGTCTCTATATCCAGCAGTTTGGCCAGGCCGTCAAGAGGGAAGTTTTTTTCCTTTTTACCCCTCTCGGTATGAATTTCCAAAAATTCCGTCTTAGGGGACATCTACGTTGGAGAAGGAACCCAAATACCGAATTTAAGCTCCCTAGTTCCAGCAGTTTGGCTAGGCCGTTAAGGGGGAGACTTTTCCTGTTTTTGACCGTACCTGTGGAAATTTCCAAAAATCTCATCTTTGCGGATGCCTACAATAGAGGAGGAACTTTAATACCAAATTTCAACTTCCTACCTCCATCGGACAGGGCAGGCCTTTAAGCGGCACTTTTCGCTTCATTAATCCCCATTTTTGCAATATCCCTGTCCAAAATTCCAAAAACGCACCTTCCCTATAAGTGAGCCCATACTCCAAGGAACATATGTATTACATTTCAGGTTTCTAGCCAATTTTTACTATTTGTGGCTCTCTCGTTAGGAATTTCCGAAAATCCATCGACAGGGAATTTCAGCTTCCTAGTTCCAGCAGTTTGAGCAGGCTGCTAAGGGGGACATTTTTTCTTTTTTTGTTCCTCCCGATTGGAATTAGGCTGGAAGAGGAACCTAAGTACCGAATTTCAGCTTCCTAGTTCCAGCAGTTTGGACAGGTCGTTAAGGGCCCACTTTCCCTTTTTGAGCCCCCATTTTATAACGACGCTGTCCAAAATTCAAAAAAGTATCTTTCTAATAAGTTAGCCCTTACTTCAGGGACCCACATTTTAAATTTCAGGTTTCTAGCCGAACGGGTTTTTACAGGCCACCAAGGGGAGGCTTTCTTCTTTTTGCCCCTCCCTTTAGGAATTTACAAAAATTCGATCTTCGCGGCTGTCTGCGATGGATGAGGAACATTCATACCAAATTTCAACTTCATTGCCTCAGCGGTTTGGGCAGGCCGTTATTGGGGACATTTTTCCCTTTCAACCCAAATTTTTACTGTTTCTGTTCCAAAATAGAAAAATTACGTTGCCGGTGAGTTAGTCCTACTCCAGGGAATACATATTTAAAATTTTAGGGATTGGGCAGGCCGTCAAGGAGAATACTTTCCCCTTATCTCCCTCCCGACAGGAATTTCAAAAATTCCGTCTAAGCGGACGCCTACACACAAGGAGGAACTCACATACCAAATTTCGGCTACATAGTTTCAGCAGTTTGGGCAGGCCGTCAAGGGGGAAACATCCCCCTTTTGGGATATTCTGTAGGGAATTCCAAAAATACAAACTTAGTCGATGTCTACTACAGTGGAGGAACCTTTATGCCAAATTTCAACTTCTTATCTCCAGTGGTTTGGGCAGGCAGTTAAGGGGGACACTTTTCCAATTTATGAGACCGTCTATGGGGACGTCTATGCCGAATATATTTGGAAATTCCGGTAGGAATTGCCAAAAATCCCGTCTTAGCGGACGTCTATGCCGAATATCAAGAAACTTCAGGAGATATACGTGGGAGGAGGAAAAAAAGTACTTTTTGTGAAATTATATTTTTTTAAATGGAATTTTTTGGAAAAAGCGAAATATTTTGGAAAAAGATACTTTATTTTTACAAAGTACTTTATTGGAAGAAGGTACTTTTTTTGGAAAAACGTACTTTTTTTGGAAAAAGGTACTTTTTTGGAAAAAGGTACTTCTTGTGGAAAAAGGTACTTTTTTTGGAAAATGGTACTTTTTTTTGGAAAAAGGTACTTTTTTTGGAAAAAGGTATTTTTTTTTGGAAAAAAGTACTTTTTTTTGGAAAAAGGTACTTTTTTTTGGAAAAAGGTGCTTCTTGTGGAAAAAGGTACTTTTTTGGAAAAAGGTACTTTTTTGGAAAAGGGTATTTTTTTTTGGAAAAAGGTACTTTTTTTTTGGAAAAAGGTACTTTTTGTGGAAAAAGGTACTTTTTGTGGAAAAAGGTACTTTTTCTGCAAAAATGTACTTTTTTGAAAAAGGTACTTTTTTGGAAAAAGGTACTTTTTTGTCCCCTTTTTGCCCCTCCCGATAAGAATTTCCAAAAATTCCGTCTCAACGGACGTCTACACCGGTCGAGGAACCTACATACCAAATTTCAACTTCATAGCTCCAGCAGTTTGAGAAGGCCGTCAAGGGGGAGACTTTTTCACCTTTTTGCCCCTCCCTGTAAAAATTTAAAAAAAAATCCCGTCTTGGTGGATGTCTATGATAGTGGAGGAACCTTTATACCAAATTTCAACTTCCTACCTCCAGCGGTTTGGGCAGGCCGTCAAGGGGGGCTCTTTTCCCCTTTTTAACCCCCATTTTATAACGTCCCTGTCCAAAATTCTTGAAAGTACTTTCTAGAAAAGTTAGCCCCTACTCCAAGGAACACATATATAAAATTTCAGCTTTCTAGCCAAAAGGGTTTTGGCAGGCCGTCAAGGGGGAGACTTTCCCATTTTTGCCCGTTCCTGTAGGAATTTCCAAAAATCCCGTCTTAGCGGACGTCTACGCCGAAAGAGGAACCTACATACCAAATTTCAACTTCCTAGCTTCAGCGGTTTGGGCTGGGCGATGTTGAGTAGGGATGCCGAACGGGACTGGTTTTTACAAATCCCGGGATTCGGGATTTTGAAAATTGAAATCCCGGGCAGAGAAACAAGTCGACCAAAATAATCGGCGGCGGCGGCGCAAGCAAAAAATCGGCGGCGGCGGCGGCGATTGAGGTTGAGCCGAATAAAAATCGGCGGCGGCGGCGCATCCAAATAATCGGCGGCGGCGGCGGCTTGATCGGCTGAAAACAACATTTTGTAATGTGATTTGAAAACGTTTAAGTTTTTTTACGAAAGATAGATATTTTAGTATCACTCTATATGCCTTTACGTTTTTTGCCATTACTCTTACCTGACCATCTCTCAAGGATTTGTACGAATAATCTTCAAGGTTTACTATTTTTGAAAAGTTATATCGCACTTATATCTGAAACATTTGGAATAATTATTGGAGGCGGTTTTTCGTCAGACAGCTCTTTGTTAGCATTATCGTTAATATAATTATCATCATCATTATTGTCTATATCAAGTGCAGCAAACATGTTGTTGCTAGTAGGTACTTGGTATATCATCATTAGGGCAAGGAATGTCATGCACTTAAAAATGAAAAATATGCGCCTAAAATATGCGGTTAAAAAAGAAAAATATGCACTAACAATGTAAGAAATATGCACTAAAAACTATAATTTTTGCAAAAATTAAACTTAAAACTTAAAAATATATTTAAGTTAGTTATTTTGCGGCCCTATGTTCCACTGGGAATTAAAGGATTAAATATATATATATTTTGCAAACAGACACAGAACTCGAAGATTTCCCATAGGTCAATAAAGTTTTAAAAGTGTTTATTTTGATTGAATCAAAATATGAAAACGTATCAATTTTTTATTTTGTTTTACATAAAAAATGCTACTAAAAATGAAAAATATGAACAAATATGCATTAAAAAGCACAAAATATGCATTAAAAAGCCACCAAATATGCATTTAAAGTCGAAATATGCAAAAACATGCATTTATGTCAAAATATGGAACTACAAATCGATGCCAGTTTGTTCTAAATTTGATGATTCGGATAAATGTTTAGTCCATATTAGTTTTGGACTATCGAGAAATAACATGCATTTGCATTGAATTCCTTGCCCTAATCATCATTGTTGGTAGTTTTTTTTAATTTGATTGCATGCTTAACTAATCCTGGTGATCGATTTTGTCGTCGTTTCGTTGTTTTGTTTTTAGCGTCTGTCTACCAGACAATATCGCTTGCTTCAGTAGACTCGCTGCTACTATCCATTTTGCTGTAACAGCAGAGGATTAGTATAGCAGAATATTAATCCCTTTGTTTACTACTGAATAATAAGTAATAATTTGTTGTTGATTTCAATATACAATGCAGTGTTGCCAACAAATTTTCAAAATAAATGGCTAGATCACACCCAAAAATCGCTAGAAAATAAACAGTGTAAATATTTAGCGATTTTATCGCTAGATTGTTGAAAAATGGTACTGAAAGCAGTTTTTACTCAAAAATTTCTTTAATATGTTAATAAGAAGTGTTATAAACTTTTAAATAATGAAAAATTTTACGATTAAGCTTCAAATAATGAGTCCTGATTTTCATTGAATTAATCTTAGTATTGCGAATACACAATAGAGGGCGTTGTACGATGAAAAAGTGCATACCCATATTTTATCGAAATGTGTATTTTTAGAGTTTTTTTTTACTAAAATCGTTTAAGATGTTGTGTTTTATAATAAAGGAATATCAATGTGCGAGTTTTTATAATATTTTTCAACATAAAACCGAGTTTTAAAAATTATATTACGGCTGATAAAAAAATCGCTAGATTTTTGTCTAATATCTACAGGACAATTTTTCCCGCTAGGGGCGAAATAAAATCGCTAGATCTGACGAGAAAATCGCCGTTATGGCAACACTGATACAATGTATTAAAAAAAAGTTTTTTCTTAAAACAATAACAAATGTTATTGCTTTTAATTTTAAATAGAATTATAGAAAAGAGATCACAATTAACGTCTGCACTTTATCATGGTCAGAAAATCACTCACAAAAAAAAATATATAAAATCAATTTATATAAGATTTGTTGTTGGTTCACGTGTGATTTGTTTCATGTTCGCACAGATCCATGGCTAGTCAAGACTATATCTAACAAATGGTCCTAAATAGTTAATATAACATACAAGTTTTATTTAATAAATTATAAACATACCCTTTTAGTACCAAGTCCTATTCGTTGAAACATAACTTGCAAAATATTAATTTTGCCAGCACATTTTTTTGCCAATGTAAAGGGCTCCAAAGTAATCCCAACATTGGGAAAATGTAACCCCCTTGGAACTCAAAACAATTTTTGCCTCTTATAGAATTTTCAGACAATTAAAGCATACTGGGAATCAATTTTTTTTATTTATTCTTTTTAATTTTAACAAATTAAGGAATAAATAAAGACCATAGAAAAAATACATATCGATTGATTTAAGAAATTAAACTTGTTTGAAGACTTTTGAATGGAGGCTTTGTTAGAAAGTTTGGGCAGGATGCACATATCTTGTAGGGACCCATTTGAATTAGATGCCCAATCAATAATGTCCTTAAATGATGAAATTATGTGATCAATTCGAACATTGGTTTGAGCATTTTATTCGTAAAAGTGTCCTTTTCTAAATATTATAGAATTTTACAATATCTCTTATCTTTACTTTTTCATTTATTTGTTTAATTTATCCAAAATATTCAACTGTACCATTTTTAAAAATGTATTTTAGAATTGAAAAAATATATATGGGTGATATCAAAAAATGTGATAAAAACCATGTAACCAGCTAATTTCAAATGCATGGATTACATTTGAGTTATATATTTCGATATATATCAGCGCATTGTCACCTGTTTTACAAAATTTATAACAATCTGACCAATTTTTGGTTAATACATAAAATTTGTAACCAATTTTATAGGCCAAATGTAAACTCCGTAACCAGTAACTCGTAAGGTTTTTTAACTTTAATAGCTTATATTTTAATAACCAATGAAGCTAAACACTAACTGTACGAATTTATATGAAGAGGAGAAGTAACGCTTTTAACAAAAATTAATACATTTTACAAACTTTTTCGTATATCTATGCTAACACGACTTCAACTCTGTAACGATTTTTCGTCATAATTTTTGATAAAATGCGTACACCAAATACATATATTGAATTTTAAATGCAAAGTTAAGCAGCTATGTTTTTTTATTAATTGATTTTTTACACATCTGCAAAGAGTTGCATTCTGAAGTATTATATTAACCCATTAAGAACTTTTTTTTTTAATTTTTTTCACAGTATAACTTTTTATATAAGCTTTTATAGCTTAAAAAATTATATTTATAAAAATTTAATATTTAGAAGATTTTAACTTTTTTCTTTTCATATAAAAAAAATTGTTTTTAGCTCTGGTTGTTCAAGTTTAATGAATTAGTAAATTCTTTTTAAAAAATATATTTATTTTAAAATTTTTTATATTTCAAAATTTATACTTCCAACCAACAAAATGAGCCGAAAAAAATCGGCGGCGGCGGCTGAAGCAAAAATGACCGGCGGCGGCGGCTTAAACGGCTCACGGCGGCTGGCTTGTTTCTCTGATCCCGGGATCCCGGGATTTTTCGGGATTTCGGGGTTTCGGGATTTTCTTGCTTTATTATATTTTTAATTTTAAAAATAAATAGATAACCTAAACCCTAGAAATTAAAATAGTTCATTATAAATCTACTTATTTATTTCCTGTAGTACGAAAAAATAAATAAATTAAGCCGGATTCACAATGCTGCAGAGTGTTCAAAGCTGCAGAGTGGAGTTTACTAGAATAGAGATGGCTTGATACGAAAAATATGTATGTGCCAAAAAGCAAGGAACAAAAAATCCACTCTGAGTGGAGTACTACAGCATTGTGAATTTGGCTTTAAACGAAAACTACACTCATAGAAATAAGTATGTAAAAATAGCAGAAAAAGCTACTAATCTAAAATTAATTAAATGCAAATACAAACTACTCTGCTGAAAGCATGAGAAATATTAATGATTATATTAGATTTTTTAAGTCTACTAATGTGAAATATTGTGCACATACCTTTGCTGATTTCAAAAAAGTCGATGTTATATTTTGCTAACAAAAATTTGCTGTTTTTGGTATACTAATATTCGGCAAAATTATATTGCATGAAGTTATGATTTCAGCAAATCATTAATAAAATAAATAAAAATAACGAGTAAAAAGGTTAAAGTCGGCCATGCCGACTATACAATACCCTACACCAGTCTGGTGTATTGTTTGGATCCGAAATTCGAATGGGTTAAAATGGGGCTTATGTCAAAATTTTCTATAATGTGAGTCAGCGCACCAAATTTCATTAAAATATCTTAATATTTGCGACCTGCAGTTTGTAACCAAGCCAATTTTGGGGGGACCCTTATATGGGCACTAGGTCTAAACATGGACCGATGTTCACCAAAATCAATAGGCTTCGTCCTTGGGCCAACATAGGTCTATGTACCAAATTTCATCAAAATATCTTAATATTTGCGACCTGCAGCGTATAAACAATATCATTTTGGGGGGACCCTTATATGGGCACTAGTTCTAAACATGGACCGATGTTCGCCAAAATCAATAGGCTTCGTTCTTGGGCCAACATAGGTCTATGTACCAAATTTCATCACAATATCTTAATATTTGCGACCTGCAGCGTATAAACAGTATAATTTTGGTAGGACCCTTATATGGGCACTAGGTCTAAACATAGACCTATGTTCACCAAAATCAATAGGCTGCGTTATTGGGCCAATGTAGGTCTGTGTACCAAATTTCATCAAAATATCTTGATATTTACGACCTGCAGCGTATAAACAGTATAATTTTGGTAGGACCCTTATATGGGCACTAGGTCTAAACATGGACCGATGTTCACCAAAATCAATAGGCTGCGTTATTGGGCCAATATAGGTCTGTGTACCAAATTTCATCGAAATATCTTGATATTTACGACCTGCAGCGTATAAAGAGTATGATTTTGGTAGGACCCTTATATGGGCACTAGGTCTAAACATGGACCGATGTTCACCAAAATCAATAGGCTGCGTTATTGGGCTAACATAGGTGTACCAAATTTCGTCAAAATATCTTAATATTTACGACCTGCAGCGTATAAACAATATAATTTTGGTAGGACCCTTATATGGGCACTAGGTCTAAACATGGACCGATGTTCACCAAAATCAAACTTGTTCGTCCTTGGGCCAACATAGGTCTGCGTACCAAATTTCATCAAAATATCTTAATAGTTGCGACCTGTAGAGTGCGCACAAGATTGCATGGACAGACAGACGGACGGACGGACGGACAGACGGACATCGTTAAATCGAAATAAAAAAAAATTCTGAACCGATCGGTATACTATAAGGTGGGTCTACGACCAATATTTTTTGGTGTTACAAACATCAGCACAAACTTATAATACCCTGACCACATAGTGGTGTAGGGTATAAAAACTGTCCGTGAAAAGATCAAATAATTCTGAAAAGTTTTAAAGCTAAACGAGTAAAAAGGTTAAAGTCGGGCATGCCGACTATACAATACCCTACACCACTCTGGTGTATTGTTTGGATCCGAAATTCGAATGGGTTAAAATGGGGCTTATGTCAAAATTTTCTATAATGTGAGTCAGCGCACCAAATTTCATTAAAATATCTTAATATTTGCGACCTGCAGTTTGTAACCAAGCCAATTTTGGGGGGACCCTTATATGGGCACTAGTTCTAAACATGGACCGATGTTCACCAAAATCAATAGGCTTCGTCCTTGGGCCAACATAGGTCTATGTACCAAATTTCATCAAAATATCTTAATATTTGCGACCTGCAGCGTATAAACAGTATAATTTTGGTAGGACCCTTATATGGGCACTAAGTCTAAACATAGACCGATGTTCACCAAAATCAATAGGCTGCGTTATTGGGCCAATATAGGTCTGTGTACCAAATTTCATCAAAATATCTTAATATTTGCGACCTGCAGCGTATAAACAGTATAATTTTGGTAGGACCATTATATGGGCACTAGGTCTAAACATGGACCGATGTTCACCAAAATCAATAGGCTGCGTTATTGGGCCAATATAGGTCTGTGTACCAAATTTCATCAAAATATCTTAATATTTGCGACCTGCAGCGTATAAACATTATAATTTTGGTAGGACCCTTATATGGGCACTAGGTCTAAACATGTACCGATGTTCACCAAAATCAATAGGCTGCGTTATTGGGCCAATATAGGTCTGTGTACCAAATTTCATCAAAATATCTTAATATTTGCGACCTGCAGCGTATAAACAGTATAATTTTGGTAGGACCATTATATCGGCACTAGGTCTAAACATGGACCGATGTTCACCAAAATCAATAGGCTGCGTTATTGGGCCAATGTAGGTCTGTGTACCAAATTTCATCAAAATATCTTAATATTTACGACCTGCAGCGTATAAACAGTATAATTTTGGTAGGACCCTTATATGGGCACTAGGTCTAAACATGGACCGATGTTCACCAAAATCAATAGGCTGCGTTATTGGGCTAACATAGGTGTGTGTACCAAATTTCGTCAAAATATCTTATTATTTACGACCTGCAGCGTATAAACAATATAATTTTGGTAGGACCCTTATATGGGCACTAGGTCTAAACATGGACCGATGTTCACCAAAATCAAACTTGTTCGTCCTTGGGCCAACATAGGTCTGCATACCAAATTTCATCAAAATATCTGAATAGTTGCGACCTGTAGAGTGCGCACAAGATTGCATGGACAGACAGACAGACAGACGGACGGACAGACGGACGGACATCGTTAAATCGAAATAAAAAAAAAATTCTGAACCGATCGGTATACTATAAGGTGGGTCTACGACCAATATTTTTTGGTGTTACAAACATCAGCACAATCTTATAATACCCTGACCACATAGTGATATAGGGTATAATGACCACATAGTGGTGTAGGGTATAATAAATGTTTTTAAATTATTAATGTTTTTATTCAGATATATTTAATCTCTAATAAAATACATATACTATTTCCTGTTATTTTAGCAGAATTTTGACCTATTTGTACGGGCTCTTTTGGAGAAAATAACAGAAAAATTAGTTCAATTTAATCAGAACGCGTTTAACAGACTTTTGTACTAACTTTTTTTTATGAGTGTATGAACATTTAATAAGATATTTGATTTAAGTGATTTAGGTCGAATATAACAATATAAACAAATACAAAAAGTGATAAAATGGCAAATAGTGAAATCGGAAATCCCGGGATTTTTTTAAGAACAATCCTGGGATTTATAAATCCCGGGATTTTCGGGATCGGGATTTCGGGATCGGTATCCCTAATGTTGAGTCAGTCAGTCAGTCACGTTATTCTTTTATATATAGAGATTAACGATATCTTCGGATATGAATCGGAGAAAATTACAACTAACAATTTTTACAAACAGAAATTACCCAGCAAAACTTTCTATTACCTGGTAATAAGGTTTGTAAGAAGAAATTAAAGTAAGTAACCTCTTACTTTGCTATTCCAACAGCTATTATTTTAACAAGGGCATGTCATTGGAGGTATGTACTTTCCAAAAGAGGGCTAGGTAACAACATAAGAACATGTTACTTTAATGTTACATGTTAGGAGTTACGTAACCACTTACATAACCGATACTCAGCACAATACTAGTTACATAACAGCCTAAAGTAAGGCCAAAAAAATGTGTTACAAACATGTCTGAAATAACACATTAAAATTATGCGCTCACTTACTGTATAAAAATATATACTTACTTCTTACAAAAAAAATTAAAATAAGACGTTATCGTGTTGGTTTTTTATAAATGCTAAAATGAAGCATATTCATATTTAATTAATATTTACTCAGATTAATATAAAGTTAACAAAAAACATAAAAGACATTTCAGTCAATATGTATAAAACATATAAATTATTTGTATCGAATATTTTAAATAGAAAATAACACTCATGTATTGCATTACAAATAACTCCTTATTTTGAGGTATTTGAATACACCATCGGTAATAAGTGGATATTTCTATTAAGTGATCACGTATCACATTAAAAGTAACTCCTTATTTTACGGTTTTAAAATATCCCATCTGTAATAAGTCGCTGCTATTATTTAGAACTCATGTTGTGTATTACAAGTAACTCTTTTCTTTGAGGTGTTTAAATATATCATTGGTAATAAGTTGCTTTTACTACCCAGTAGTTATGCAGCACATTATACGTAAGACATTACATTTTAGTTATGAAATAATGCAATGGTAAGGGGTATGGTATTACCAGGTAATGTGTTCTGTAATACCAACATATTACCAAGGTTTTGCTGGGTAAAGATGAATGATACACAACCGGTATACATTAAGAACTACCGAATACCACATACACACAAAGAAAAAATCGAAGAACAAGTGAATAAATTAATAGATGTTGAAATAGTGGAGCCTTCATATTCCGAATATAATAGTCCAGTTTTGTTGGTTCCAAAGAAATCTCTCCCAAATTCTAAGGACAAAAGATGGAGATTAGTGATAGACTACAGACAGATTAACAGGAAATTAGTTGCGGACAAATTTCCATTACCAAGAATAGACGATGTATTGGATCAACTTGGTAGAGCAAAATATTTTTCCTGTCTAGATTTGATGTCTGGAGTTCATCGCATTGATTTGGATGAAGATTCATTTTCAACCAACAAAGGTTCATATAGATTCACAAGATTACCATACGGTCTAAAAGTAGCACCAAATTCATTCCAAAGAATGATGATAATTGCTTTTAGTGGTTTGAGACCGGATCAAGCTTTCCTTTGCATGTATGACTTAGTTGTTCTATTTAGGTTGTTTAGAGAAGCATTTGCTTTCGAATTTTACAGACAAATTCCAAATGTGTAGCAAACACAATCTCAAGTTGCACCCTGAAAAATGTTCATTCTTTATGCACGAGGTAACATACCTTAGGCAAAGGTGCACTGATAAGGGCATACTCCCAGATGATGCCAAATATTCGATAATTGAAAACTACCCAACACCCACAGACGCAGGTAGGGCAAGGAGATTTGTTGCTTTTTGCAACTATTACAGACGATTTATTAAAAATTTTTCTGAATATTCAAGGCACCTTAATAGATTGTCAAAGAAACCCAGCAAAAAAAGAGATGCCGAAGCAGTAGAAAAAGCACTACAATTGATGATCTAGATGTACTTATTTTTTAACATAAGCACTAATGACAACAATTACCTTAATTTTTGCATTAAAAATACAAAAATTGTTTTTTTCGGACTTTCTATATTCTCATATATTTAGTTAGAATATTCTTCTACCTCAAGTACAAATTCTAATATGATATTGTCATATTAGATTTTATTTGTTGTTTCAAAAAAGGTTGATCATTTTCCTGATAGACAATACAATTGTTTCGTAGCCATCACGCTAACTCTTCAGTTGTCTTCAATAAGAAAATGATAACTTTATTACTCAAACCGAGACATTACATAAGGTACAAAAAATCAACGGGACGAGAATTTTGTACTTTCGTATATGAACTGTCTGATTTGGTAAACCAGCTATAAATCAACTCCTTTTTGAAAGCAACAATTACATAAAAGTACCCTTTGGGTACTATTTATATCTATGTTTGTGTTTTCGTTGTGTTCGAAGTGTTAAGTGGTATTGAAGTATTGTGATGTAACGAGGCTACAGATTGCTGTGAGCCTGTTGGAACATTAGCATTAAGCCTGGCTTCTAAAGTTAAAATCTGGGCGCTCAAAGAGGCAAATAGCTGAGCCTGTTGTGCTGATACAATGGATGATATCATGTCCCTCAAAGACTCATTCGGATCAACAACATGCAGGGTTTTATGGGTTTGATCTAAAACCGAAGTATCCAAACCACATTTGTCCGAACCTGCTGCTCCCTCTGTACTCATATCTCCAGACCCAGTCGACGTCGTGTCCTGTGGTACTGGAACCTGCGTAGGAGTAGATACAATATTCTTAGAACGTGTAGGAACACTACCAGCTTGAGGATCGTTCACAATTCGCGTATCACAAATTGGGCAAAAAGGTCGTGTCTTTAAACTTAATGACAAACAATGTTTATGAAAAAGATGATTACAACAAGTTTTGATTAGAACAGTTTTCGAAGTAATTAAATCGTTGCAGGCAACACAAACGGGGTACCTAGAAGGTAGCTGATTATCATCATTATTCCCCATACTAAAATAAATTTGGTAAATTAGCAGATACGATAAAATTACCAAAATTAATAAAAACAAGCAAAACCCCGATCTACTTTCGCAACTATATAATTTTAAATTTTAACAACCAAAGAGTAAAATAAAAACAAAAAAAAAAAATAAACCAAAATAATAGATTTGGTTAAATGCTCACGATACTACAAGATAAAAAAAAAATTATTTAAAAGTAGCAACCAATTCTATAAAACTCAAATGATTTGACCTAAACCCGGTATGTAAACAAAAATCCGGTATATATATGTATATATTAGCAGATAATTGCAAAAACAAAAAAAACACAAATGCCAGTTCCAATACCTTAGAAAAATAACTACAAGTGAAGACGCAAATGTATTAAAATAAATTTAAGAGAGTATAAAAATGACACCCGTACGTATGGGTTATATTCAACTATATAATGATTAATATAAAGCTGATGTTCTTTTGTTGTTGTAAATACAAAACACAAATTAATCAAAATTACTCATGTTCTCTTCTTAAAAACAATGCTTTACTAACTCAAACATACAAAGCAAGTATCCGCCAGATATTTTACCCAAAAAAATATGTATTCATAAAATATCTTTAAAATGTACTAATCAAGTATCCAAAAGATATTGTATCTTTAAAAATATGTATTCATTAAAGTATCTTTAAAATGTATCAATCAAGTATCCAAAAGATATTGTATCTAAAAAAAATGCATTTATAAAATATCTTTGAAGTGATGAAATGTAAAAAGCTTATATTTCGAGAATTTTCAAGCTTTCGTTCAGCAGATATCACTATATCGAAAGTAAGTTAAGTTTTCAGTAGTGAACTTGAGCAGAATATCAAAATTAAGGCCTTGATGTTAGGTGAATCAAAATTAACCGAAAATGTAATTAGTATATTCGTTTCTATAAAGGAGATTTAAATTAAGGAAAAAAGAAATAAAAATATAAAAAAAATTAATTATTGTCCCGTATACAAGAAAGGAAAATCCTTAATTTAAAATAAATCGTTATAAGCAAAGGATTTCAAGGTGACCAACGAAAATAAATCTTTAGACTGTATCGTACACCTTCGTTACGAATCACAATTCTAAATTTAAATTAAAGTTGAGATAAATCAAATAGAAATTTTCAGAGAATAATCAATAGAATTGACATCAATTAATAAACCAAAATTAATGGGATACTATGAATAAACAAATTAAATAAAGTATTAAACTCACTAAGGTGAAGTCTAATCCGTATTACTGATTTTGTTTGTAGCTTCCTTTACAAGTTAACACGTAGAGAAGACACTTAATTTCCAAGAAAAAAAAAAAGGAAAAATATTCCGTAAATAATCCTGTAATCTCATGCAAAAACAAACTATGCAGAAACAACTAAAAATAATATAATAATAAATAAAAAAAATAATAAATAAAAACAATTTTAAATAAACTCAAAAAAAAAAATATATCAATATACCATTGAGTGATTGTTTGATTTTATATGTAATGGTTATGGACTTGATGTGAACTGAATTCCGAGCTAAAATAAAAAAAAACATCATGTTGAAAATATAGTGAAAGCTAAAAAGAAGGAGAATTAGGAAAGATTTTACCACAGAAGATAGCCTATACTCCATAGAATCTATAATTCCATCAGTGATAGTGTTCAGTAAAGTTATGAAATCTTTCATACGAGGGTAAGACTTAGCTCTATTGTCCAAGTTCAAAATTCCAACAGGTAATAAATAAATTTCACGAAATTACTTAATAGTATTACGAGAGGGAGTCACTTTTCATAAAAGGTTGTAAACGGAAGCTCAGAAGCGTTTAACCAAAAACAAAATCCATTAAATTTAAAGTTACTCGGAGGAAAGAAAAGAATTAAAAACAAACTGGTGAACATTTTCAATGAAAAATTAAAAGATGTAAAAGTAACAAGAAAAATGAGATCTGAACAAAACATTACTGAGTTGCTAATAGCAAAACTAATGATGGAATTAAAAAAATGGGAATGACTAATGCTCAGGTCCCTGCTCGGGCGCCAAAAATTTATAATGTAGCATATAACGTATATAAGTTTAGTTGGCAGATGTTGTCTGAAATGCTAGGTTAGCAAGGCACGCTATTAACCCGGGTTTCCTACTCGCCGGAGGGAGGGTTCTGTTGCTAAAATGCACCGGTTCCAACAGGCCACACATAAATTTTGTTTTGCGTGCCAAAATAAAGAAACTCAAATATAGAATATAATTTAGAAGGAAAGTTGACATACCTGAACAATTTTAATTTCATATAATACCCGGAAAAACTTTTGATTGCAATTTAGATGTTAATGAAGCAACCGCTTGCCCACCCGACCTTGATCACAGGTGACTAAAGTCCTAAAAAAAAACCAGGGTATGTATCTGTGATCCCATTTATACTCACGATCAAGTCCTCACCACTAACTAAAAATCAAACAATCGAATTTATAATTCAACCGGAAATCATATTGATATATTTAA
Organism: Leucophora obtusa; assembly: GCA_949987735.1. Lineage (NCBI taxonomy): Eukaryota > Metazoa > Arthropoda > Insecta > Diptera > Anthomyiidae > Leucophora > Leucophora obtusa. The sequence goes on from OX465295.1 coordinate 278,225,975, forward strand.
TAGACAAAACTTCATTCAGTGATCGGAAATAAATTTGGTATTAAATTCAGATTTATTTTAACAATATGACTCGCAAGATTCATTAAATTCGCGTACACTTAAATAACATCTTAAATAAAAAAAATGTAATAATAAAATAAAATTAATTTAATTAATAATAAATACTAACTAACTTGGATAATAAATATTCAGAAAATTATGCACTTGAATTGAAATAAAACTGAATAAATTATGAAACCAAATTAGGAGTGCTTCATGGGTTAAACCCGAAAAGTATGTCCGCGTTCTTTATAAGAATTTTATAAACTTTCAAGTAAAAATAAAAAAATATATATATAGTGAACCAGCTAGAAAAATTTACATTCCCACTTGGACAAAAAAATATAAAAACATTTAATCGATTAAAACACACAACCAATTTTTGATTTGCTTAATAAGATATTTTTCCCCAATAAAAATAATAAATGGAAAAAAATGTTAGCTGGTCACCTTTGACGAAAGTATGTTTTGAAGTTTGCAAAAAACAAAATATGTAAAACAAAATAAAAAAACAGATCCAGACTTACATTACTGTTGCTCCCACGGCGAAAGTACTTTCGATGAGCGCAGCCACTGTTGATCGCTGGTTTTTTCCAACCTCTCTAGATTCAAAAGAGAATTATCAGACTAAGAGATCGATTTTAAGAGAAAGGGTTTATGTTATTCTACCCAAAGAAGCACTGTAACTTAACCGAATGATTTTAAATAAATAAATAAAGTTAATAAAAAAAATTACATCAAATAAAAAAACTCAATCAATCCACTGATACCTAAAACACACGCAAACAACCTTGCATGGATATTAATTTGAAACTGTAGCACTTAAAACCAATTCTAAAACCCAAAATTAATTTAGATTTTGATTGTTATAGGTATGTTTGTCTTCACTATAAAATGTATGTATGTTAATGCATGCATAAAGGCTTTACGCGGGATTCAAGTACAAGTGCACTGACTAGCAAAGGGAGAAAAAAAACCGAAAGGAAAGTAGGTAAACTAAAATTGAAATTATTCAACACAAGGCAACACTATTAGAATTTTGTAACTTTCGCAACGGATTAACACCCAAGAAAAAAACACCAGAGAAAAATGAAAAATTACTAAAAATTCGTTCAAATTTGCAGTAAATTTTTTCCGTATATTTTTCCTTTTAATCACAGCAATTTAAACTTCACTTATTTTCTTTTTGGTTCAGGTAAATTTAACTTTGATTTTTTTATGATTTGGTTGTTTGCATATTTTTGTAGACTAGTGTCATACTAGCGATATAGTGTTGTTTGTGTACAAAGGAATGTCTTTCAATCTGTTCACCCATTCCCTTCGCTTCTCCTTCTTAACAAAAAGCTTTAGGCAAGTGTTTAAACACGATTTTAACGAATCTAACAAATATTTTAACAAAAAAAAACTTTTTAATATCTGCACTTCAGAATAATTTTAATAACTTATTTAGGGCAAATTTGTGGAACTTGATTAAACATATTTCACTTTCGTCTCCCGGCCTATCAAAATTTAAACTTTTTCTTTTTCCTTTTTTTTTTTTTAAAAAAACACTCTATTGCCCATAAAACAAAAATGTCGGTGTTTTTTTTCCACTTTTTCCCCACTTTGCACTTATGTTTGCCGGTACGTCACGCACTGTTGAAAAATATCGCTAAACTAATTTTAGTGATCTCCTTGACCTCCGTAGGCAATTAGAATAAAAGCTTTTTTTTTGATGTAAAAACCAAGAGTACAGCTAAGCCATCAACTGAACAAATTGTTATTATTTTAATAGAACAAAAGGTGCCAATCTATACAAAAACAATAATAGTATTTAATGAGATGGGAATTAAACTAACCGAGAGTGCTTTATATTATTAATATTTACCTTTCAACAAAAATTGGCACCTACAACAAAATAACAAAATAAGAACACCGAAACACTCGCAGAATCTTCAATAATTTTACCAAAATAAAAACTTTGGAATTTTTGTAAAATATAAAAATGGAATTTACGTGCCGGCTGCCCAAAACTTATCCTGGCAAAAGTTACTCCTCCAAAAGAGAAAAACCCAAAGTGCTTTTATAGAAGTAAAAATCTATAGAACCGCACCAATAAATAAATGAAAGTATACACTTAATTTATTGCTTGAGGTAAAAGAAATTTATTTTCCTCCAACAATGATTAAACAAATAATTATTTTAAGCAACACTTTAAATTTTTTTTAATAAAAAAAACTTTTGCACTTTTTTTAAAAAAAACTTTCATCCCTTAATGGAGAGCACTTTGTCAAACCAAACTTTGTTCAAACAATGGCTGAGCATCGTCAAATTACTTTAAAAGAAAGTTCGGTTTTGAATAAATGAGGTAGAATAACTGAAAAGCTAACGCTTTTCTTCCAAAATATAAACAAAAATAGGCGCAACCACATGAGTACATAAATGCACAAATTTCACATAACAACTGTGGTGGTGTATTACTCTGACGTATAGATGGCATTAGCACCCAACGTAAAAAAAAATCTAAAATAAGAATGTAAATATAAACGAAACTATATAACCCCAAAAACAAAAGCACGAAACAGATTATTTTCTTTCCAATCTGTAAAATACGTTTGGGATTTTAGCACATTTGAATCCTTTAATGCAGTTAATGTATATCCCGATAAAAATAAATTCAAGGAAAAAGCAGGCCACGTTACAAGTTAGAGGTATTTCACCTATGAGAAACTTGAAATTTTCGTTAAAAACAACTAAGAAATTTTTTGGGTATAGTAAAAAATTCGTTTACCAATACCAATCAATAGTTGATTTTGAATTTATATGTTTTGCTTGGAAAACAAATAAAGTAAAAAATTCGTTTACCAATACCAATCAATAGTTGTGTGTGTTACCAATACAATCCACAATTCGATTGGTTCTACAGAAACTCGACTTTCAGGTCATATTTGATTAGGATACCCGTATTTGTAGTTACCACTTTTGAATATTGAAATTTTTTTTAATAAAGTATAGATAACACCAATTTTCTTGTATATTCACTAAATAAATGGCTGCTTATACTGCATAGAATTACTAAACTGATACTAATTTTAAAATTGATTGGAGATACCAATAATTTGTTAAAAGGATTGTTTTTTAGTTCATTTTCCCTATTTTTAATACCTAGTAAAAAATTTTTGGTGTAGTATTCAATTATAGGTAACTCCAAATAAAATGACGTCCTGGCAAATTCATTTTAATGGTTTTGATCGAATTCCAACCAATCTTTTTCCTGGGTGTATGATGTCACTATAATATGTGATATGACGAAATATATGGTGACAATACCCGTACGAGACAAGAGTACTAGAACAATTGCAAAGGCAATTTTTGAACATTTTATTCTTGCCTATGCTCCAATGAAGACGTTCATTTCGGATATGGGTACAGAATACAAGAATTCTATGTTAACAGAATTATGCGATCTTCTTAAGGTGAAGAAAATCAGACAATGGGCACAATAGAGAGAAGTCATAGAACTTTCAACGAGTATGTGAGATCTTACATATCCGTTGACAGAGACGATTGTATAATGAATAGATTAAATAATTACGACCAGGTTGGTTTGCTGTCTGTAATGAGACTGTTTATTGAAATAATAAAAATGCTTAAAGCTACCCAGGTAGAAAAATACAAACGGCACAATGTTGGCCCGGTATTAGAGGCGGTAGTACATGTACTGGCAATGCGTCGGATTTTTAACTTTCACTGTACTGCCATGTTGTCGAAATGATAACACCAATAAACGCTTGGCCGTAGTTATTTCCCAACGTTGACGCAGGCTTGGGATTTTATTTTTCTGATATTATCCCAGTATATTTAATAACCAATTTAGTAGTTTGCTAGAACTTTACTGTCCTCTTAGTGTACATCACAGATTTTTTTTATTTTTTGGCAATGTCTTGAGACTTGATGGAATTTCTTCAAATGTATTCTTTCGAAACTTCACAAGAAAATAATGGCGATGTCTCTCTTACATAAATAATTGTGTAATAGATGTAAAAATACGTAAAATTTATAAAATTGTTAATTTTAATAAATTAAAAAAAGCTCGTTAATTTTCAGAAAACAGTACTGCCAAAGCACGTTTTAAGTAATAGTACCGGCATTTCGTAAAAAACAGTGCTCTCCCAGTACAACTTTTGTTGTAACGTCGGCAATTTCTACCTGGGCAGGTAGAAAAATACAAACGGCACAATGTTGGCCCGGTATTAGAGGCGGTAGTACATGTACTGGCAATGCGTCGGATTTTTAACTTTCACTGTACTGCCATGTTGTCGAAATGATAACACCAATAAACGCTTGGCCGTAGTTATTTCCCAACGTTGACGCAGGTTTGGGATTTTATTTTTCTGATATTATCCCAGTATATTTAATAACAAATTTAGTAGTTTGCTAGAACTTTACTGTCCTCTTAGTGTACATCACAGATTTTTTTTATTTTTTGGCAATGTCTTGAGACTTGATGGAATTTCTTCAAATGTATTCTTTCGAAACTTCACAAGAAAATAATGGCGATGTCTCTCTTACATAAATAATTGTGTAATAGATCTAAAAATTCGTAAAATTTATAAAATTGTTAATTTTAATAAATTAAAAAAAGCTCGTTAATTTTCAGAAAACAGTACTGTCAAAGCACGTTTTAAGTAGTACCGGCATTTCGTAAAAAACAGTGCTCTCCCAGTACAACTTTTGTTGTAACGTCGGCAATTTCTACCTGGGTACTTAATAATAATAAAGTGTACATTTGTGGAATATGCTTACTACGCATATTCCCACGAATAAGTTTAGTGCAGTATGGACATATAAAAGAATATCGTATTGCATGCTTATGGTATGCAATACAGAGTAGTCAAATATACTACACTTCCCTTTTACAGAAAAAGAATGATCAATTGGGTATGATCATATTCATTGATCATTCTTTTGAATATTAATTTTTTAAAATTTAAATTTGTTTTTTTTCTTAATTTTATAAATATTATTTTTATCAATTTTTTTTTTTTTTATAAAATTTTAATCTTACGTGGAAGTTAGGGAGTACCTCTTCCTCCCCTTTTTAAAAAAAAATAATTATTTATTTTTATTCTTATTTTTATTAATATAGTGTGTGGAGAAAAAAAAAGATTTATTCTATTTATCATAGTGGGTGGAGAGTAAAAAAATTATTTATTTTCATTCTCCTTTTTCCCTACTTATCATAATGTGTGGCCATCACATACTAAATTTAAATATTAACCTTCCTATAGTATAACTTAATCCTGTTCTTATGTACTAAGGTGGACTTGTTGCCATCGCTTATAAGTACATTATTGCCATTAACTATATCTATAACCTCGAAGGGTCCTTTGAATTGTTCCTCTAATTTGTGGCCGGATTCGTTCCGAACCAAAACTAAATCGCCTATTTCAATACCTATTTTATTCAAGTTTCTATCATAGAGGATCTTTTGTGCTCTCTTAGCTTTATCAAGCAATTTCCGAGCTCTCTGATTCGAAACTTGTAACCTATATTTTACTTCTAGGTTATAGGAATCCACATTATATATGGGATCCACCTGGCCTTGGTTCATGACGCCAAAGTCAGTAGGTATTTTTCCAAATACCAGTTAAAATGGGCAATAACCATGAACTGTTGATGGCGAAGTGTTGTAGCAATATGTAAAGAACTTTAACCATTCGTCCCAGTCGGATTTGTCAGAGGACAAATATGATCTGAGATACTCGTTAAGTGTTCTATGAGATCTTTCAATTGTACCCATGGATTCATGGTGATATGCTGTAGATGTTGACTTCTCTATATGTAAGAGATCGCAAAGTTCCTGAAGAACTTGATTTACGTATTCAGTACCCATGTCCGTTAGAATTCTTCCCATTGGACCATATAATAGTACAAAGAGTTCCATAATAGCTTGGGCTACACTTTTCGCACTTTTATTGGGTATTGGCACCGTTACAAGATATTTTGTAAGGTCACAAATCATAGTTACAGCGTATTCGTTCCCATTATTAGATCTCAGTAATGGACCAATTATGTCTATCAGAACAACATCGAATGGTTTCACTGGCGTTGGAGTAATTATCATTTCCTCCTTAACGTTTCTCAGTGCTTTATTTCTCTTACATTGATCGCAGGACTTGACATATCTTTTGATATCCTTAGTCATTTTGTCCCAGCGAAAATATTTTCTTATTTTATTAGTCAACCGTGTTATACCTGAGTGTCCTCCAAAAATTGGATCATCATGATATTTTCTCAGTATATTGCGATTTTCTAATTCGTCTGTTATCTTCCTTAATTTACGTGTGAGGGCTATTTTCACATTATTGAGAGAAGCGTTTCCTCTCTCTTTAAAATCCGCGATTCCTATATATTTAAATAATTTGTCATCTAGTGACATTTGGAATAACTTTATCCCGTTATTACCAGCTATCTTTTCAAGCTGTGAGAAGAATTGATCTAAATCGATTTTCTCATTAGCAACAAGGTTAGGTATATTCATTTTGAGAATTATCTTTTTCCCTTTTTTAATATTCATTGCGGTATCCTTAGTGTATAATCTTACACTTTTCTTTAATTCGCTATCATTCAGCACCTCATAGACGTTTGGTTGAACTAAAATTTTATCTTTTGTAGTCTCAGGGGTAATTTTCTCCCTTTTTGATTGAAGTCTCGTGGTTATCTTCAATATCTTATTAGTCTCAGTATTCATTATATCTGAGAATTCTATGCGAGACAGCGCATCAGCTGCATAATGGTCTCCGCCCCTAATATATTCGACTGTAAAGTCGTATTCCTCAAGATCTAATCTCATTCTCGTCATTTTTGATGACGGATTTTTCATAGAGAATAAATAGGCAAGAGGTCTATGATCACTTCGGACCAAAAATTTTCTACCATAAATATATGGTCTGAAATATTTAATTGCCCACTGAATGGCAGCTAGCTCCTGTTCAATCGTAGATTTATTACTTTCACCTTTTGTGAATGTTCTGGATGCATAAGCCACAGGTAGTTGAATACCTTGATTTTCCTGGCTTAAAACAGCTCCGCAAGCATGTTTACTTGCATCTGTTGTTATACAAAATTCCTTTGTAAAATCAGGATATTGCAGTATTCTCGGACTTAATAATTGACTCTTGAGGTATTTGAAAAAGTTTTCACATTCCTCAGTCCAATCAAAAGAAACATTTTTCCTAGATAATCTAGTCAAATGTCTCGATGACTCAGCAAAATTAGGTATAAACCTTCTATAATAATTGCAAAATGCAACAAAGCGTTTAGCTTCATCGCCATGTTTAGGTGTTGGATAATTTTCAATTATCGAAAATTTGCTGTCATCAGGCAGAATGCCTTTGTCCGTGCATTTGTGTCCCAAGAATGTCACTTCACGACAGAAAAATGAACACTTATCCGGATGCAATTTGAGATTATATTTTCGACACATGCCAAATACATCTCTTAAGTTCTGCAACATATGCTCCTCTGAGCAACCGATTACTACTAGATTATCCATATACAAAAATGCTTGGGCTGGCGACAGCCCGGAAAAAGCCAAAGATATCATTCTTTGGAATGAGTTCGGTGCAATTTTTATACCATATGGAAGTCTTTTAAATCTAAAGGAACCTTTTTCCGTTGAAAAAGATGTAATATCCCTGGAATCTTCTTCCAGTTCTATCTGATGAAAACCAGATACTAAATCTAAACAGGAGAAAAATTTTGCTCTACCTAATTGATCTAAAATATCATCTATGCGAGAAAGAGGGAATTTATCAGCTATAAGCTTCTTATTTATTCCTCGGTAATCAACGACAAGTCTCCATCTTTTAAGGTCAGTCCCTGGTAACGATTTTTTCGGTACTAATAAAATTGGACTGTTATATTCTGAAACTGATGGTTCGACTATGTCATCATTAATTAGTTTATCCACTTGTCTATTAACCTCCTCTTTATGGGAGTGTGGTATGCGATAGTTTTTCATATATACGGGCTCATTATTCTTTAATCTGAGTTTTTGTCTATAAAAATTATTAACAGTTATCTTCTCAGATTCTAATGGAAATATGTCAACAAATTCAGAGCATATATTCCTTAATCTGTCCTCGACAAATTTAGGAAAATTTCTGGATAATCTTTCCAGTTTTTCTCGATCTTTTCGAAAATCTCGGCTCTGTTGGACAATGTCGTAGTCGTTTAGACTTTCCGTTCGTATTTGAGGATTTGAAATAATAATATTCTCGTTTGTTGTGTTAACAATTCTAACGAGTGGCATTGATTTCAAAGTTATTGTACTCGCAATATAAACACCATTTCGTAACATTTGGTGTGGAATCAATACTTCATCTTCACTACTCTGAATACTGATAAGTCTTATCACTTCAGATCTTGCAGGAAGAGATATGGAGTTGATTTGCGGCGCATTCCGCATCTTCAAAGCGATATCATATGGGCATTCCCCAGATCTTAAAATAATCGAGTCCTTGTCGCTCTGATAATCGAGTATACAATTATACTTCCGTATGAAATCCATACCTATTATTCCGTCAGATGGAATTGGGAAATCATCCTGAACAACATGAAATTCATGTGCTATAAGGAGATCTTTAGCTTTCAAATCCGTTTCGACTTTTCCAAGTGTAGTTATTAAACTCTGTCCTACACCACTAATAGTTGTCGTTATATTCGCATCAATTTGTTCGTTAAGAACTTTACCGATTTTAATTACAGAAATATCGGCTCCCGTGTCTACTAAAAATGTGGATCTCTCTCCGTTTAATGTAGTCCCAATGGAGAGGTAACTATAAAGAGATAGATTGAAGGTGTAAATTTTATTTTCCATTTGCTTTATATTAGGGGTGCATATTAGTTTTCCGAAGCATTGTCGGTTACTACTTGATCATCATCATATGAAATATTGTCATATGTAATTCTATGGTTTCTTTTACCATTATAAAAAATTTCTCGGTCGGGGTATTTGTATTTACTCCTTCGACCGGAATTGTAGTCATCGTAAAAATTTTCCTTGCCCATGATACAGTAACGTTTGCGTTTACGATTTTCCACGCATTTATTACCAATATTATCAGCATTACTGAATAATATATTCGGTTGTCCGTATGACTCGGTACAACTACTGATGAACTTGACAAGTAGTTCATTCAAATTTGAAAAATTGCCTGCCTCTACTATAAATTTCACCCTTTCGTTTGCAGCATTTTTGGCAATTGCCCTTACCGCTGCCTGGGTTGAGTATTTAGTTGCCAGTTCTAATGGCACTCCGTCCGAAATATAGGCATTTTCCAAAGATCTTGTCAAGGATTCAATTTTAGTAGCATATGAATTCGCACTGCTACTGCCTTGACGGATATTAAAAAGTTTAGCCGAGGCTAGCTCGACTGATTCGCATTTCACGGAATATTTCAATTTCAAGGAAATTTCTCGGAGAGTTGTCTCCGAAGTAATTAAGTTTCTTACGAAACCTTTTAATTTCGTTTTCGCAAGCTTCACTGCCAGGGTCTCGTGTGATTCCTTAATAGAGTCAACAAGATCAAGGGCATCTAGAAAACTCTGTAGGTTTTCTACCCTGCCATCAAAGTCCGGAAGGAGCTTTGAGGCTAAATTCAAAAATTCCATCCCTGGTTGTGGCATTTGAAATTGTATTCAAAGAAGGTAAAAAATGTTTCAATTTTCGACTATCCTACCTTAGTAGGCCAATGTTAGTATAGAGAATGGAAAAAAAATTCAGTTATGTCATAGCATCCACTATCCGTTCCCTTCAGGTAAACAGATTTTGGTTACTATGGCATAAATCGGTCGTCTCTTTTTTGAAGACCGGTTTTATTTTTATCGCACTGTGGGAGGGTCACTTGTGAATCACCCCAGTCGACAAAAATTAAAAAAAATTACCGCTAGAGTTACTAGCAGCCGGTTAGTAAGGATTCTGTTTTCTAATTTTCTCTTTTTTTCACACATGTATATTCATTAGGCCGGGTCGATTTGTGGGGAGGCAAAAAAATCGCCCATGGCTCAGGGAAAATCGTATTCTAGGGATCAAAATAAGAAACTTTGCCGAAGGAACCATACCTCTAAAACGAATTCTACTACCCCCCAACTGTTGACTTTTGTCCCGTAGGGTCAAGTTTTGAAAAATCACACTTTGACCCATTTAGAGTGCCCCAATCGAGTCCAAATGTATGACCGGTCCCCACTAACTTTGGAGGGCCGATCCACCCATGCCAGTGGCACACCCCCTGGAACTCCCCTGGGGGGTTCCCCATACAAACATTTTAAAAAATCACCATTTTTAGCACTTTATTTTATTATTTTTTATTTATTTTATTTATTTTTATTATTTTATTTATTTTTTCTCCTTAGAAATTTATTTAGTCCGAACATATGTAAATGAAAAAATTAATTTAACTTAGTAATAGAAAAGAAAAAATAAAAAATTACTGTTTGAAGTCTTTTTTGCTTTCAAGTCTGGGCAATTTCGCACGGCTCTCTAATGTCGTCGCCATAACAGCCTCTACATTTTCCGGTATAACTCGTTTGGAAACGCTATGAATATGTCGTTCTGTTTCTTGTATGTGTGATGGAATTTTTGGATCATTAAACGGTGGATCATCTTGATTTAAATATTCTTTCAAAGTATCGTATGGAATGCTTCGCGTGAATGGTGGTTCAAATACGTCATTTATGTCATTCATATTGATCATTTCCGTGTAACTTGTGCAATAAAAGTTTATATCTGGTTTTTTATAAGCTCTAAGTCCCGTTGGGTCGTCAACATCGGTTCGATAGCGTAGAATTATCTTGATAGCACAGTCGCGCTTTTCTTTGCTATCATCAAACAACATTGATAACAAGATATTTTCCGAATGCGCATAATATGAATTATCTGTAATTACTTTATTGACAATTTTGCGTAAACGAGGTTCTAGAAATCTTGACCAACTAATGAATTTGAAAAATAATCTACTACCGTACACGACAGAGCTGTAATACTTGATATTGAAGTACATTGGCACATAACATGTAATTATAAATTCAACCAGTATTCTTAAATTTGCATCTGGATTTTCCGTTGTCACATATAATCGTAATAGTCTTGCGGCCTTGGTGAGCCACCGAGAATGTACAATTTTCCCTGGTTTGATGTTTGCCAGATCCACTGAAACCACGCCGCTAGAAATTGCATGGGCCATGTCGTATAAGTACTTGGAATCGGTGGAAAATTCAATTTTTTCTGGAGCAGGGGGCATATTTTTCAACTCAATTTTCTGAAAGCCGTCCACCACCTGAAAATATATAAAAATAAAACAATTAAAAACGGTTGACAATTATAATAAATGAGTGATAGCAATAACTTACCGGAAGAGTTTCACAAGTTTCGATTTGACGGCTCAATTTTCCGGTTGCCGATCTTGGTCCAGTGCTGGTTGATTTATCCAAAGCTTCAAACAAATGCCGAAACGGAAGTTCGTTGAAGTGTAGAAGGCAAACGAACCAATGCAATAGTCTTTTTAACAGCAATTCGAATCGTCGTATAATTCCACCGTTTGGGCCAGTGTTTGTTGGCTCACCGTCAGTGCATATGCCAATTAATGCATCCAGTGATATATTTTTATCGTTGAAAAAATCATTTAATTTGGTTGTTTTGTATTCAGCGGTTTCATGTTCCAGTCTTACGTAACCAATCAATTCAGAATTCGGTTCTCTCAAAATAACAAGATGAGGTTCTTTTACCATTCTAGTATGATACTTCTCATCAATTGTATCTCTCGTTAAAGTATCATCTTTTCTGCCATCGAATGAAAATGCTAACAAATTGGTATCATCTAACCGTTTGCGAAGCACTTCTTGTCTGCATTTCTCTTTTTCTCGGCGAACTTTCGATTTATCCATGATGAGAGGTTTGCCATGGATATCTTTCATTTTAAAATCTTGGAAAAGAGCTGTACCCATTGCTGATGCTACTCTATCAGGCACGCCAAATCTGTCACATACCAAGGCAAAGTTAAAACAATCGTATCTCTGTGTGTATTGTGAACTTGTGCTTATATCCAAATCTTCTTGAACCGGTGGCGGTGCGTATGTTGAATCATCGGGATCTTGGTATGTTGGCATTGATGACATAGACGTTGCTCCTTGCTCTTCAATTTCCATCGCAAATCCATCCATTGTTAGACTTCTCTGATTATGTTGATCGTGCATAAACTCTTTGAGGCGTTCGGGAACCAAACCGCATGCACATGGAGCTGCCTTCAAATCGCATTTACATGTTCCAATGAAAAAAATTGTTTCCAGAGATTTTAAATACTCTGTAAATTGTTGGGGTTTGTTTCTTCTCTTGATTTGCTCTTGATATTTGTCAAGCAATCTATTCAATTTATTACATACACTTTTTTTCAGCATTATTTCCATACCAAGTTTTTCCCAAATTCCAATCAACTTATCTTGTACTTGAATAGTGAATGCTTTATAGGACAACTTTTTTTGTTCGCTCAAGTAAAAATAATATCTCAAGATATCCAGATGGGTTGGTAAATTAAGATCAGTCAAATCAGTAGACACACCAAAAACAGTAACATCATGCCTGGGTATATGACTCATTGGGTTTTCGATAGTTGTTGATGTTGTTATTGCTTCATCTTGCGGTGTAGAGGATGGTGGATTCATTGTAAACTTCTTGATTTGGAATGATTTTTTTTTAAATATTTTTTTATCTCAAATTAGCACTTCACACTTCGAGTTCTTCACAACGACTTAATGCATTCACAAAAACTGTTGCGTTATATATGGTCTAGGAGACGAGGTAATAAGAATGAAATGGTAATTTCAATTCTACCTTTAACCGATTTTGTTGTCAAAACTGCCCATAAAGTACTTACATGTAAATTAAACGTTAATCTGACTACAAATTCTGTTAAGCAAGTGCGCCTTTTATTACTTCTGGAAAATCCTTTATGATAATTTTATGCTCAATTCTACCTGTAACCGATTTTGTTGTCAAAACTGCCCATAAAGTACTTACATGTAAATTAAACGTTAATCTGACCACAAATTCTGTTAAGCAAGTGCGCCTTTTATTACTTCTGGAAAATCCTTTATGATAATTTTATGCTCAATTCTACCTGTAACCGATTTAGCTTAAGTAAGTTTACGACATGCAGCTGTGTCTTGTGGTGGCTTAAAAAACCCACACAACCTATTTTACGACCTGCAACAGAACGACACGTTCAATTGCTAGCTAGCGTTTCCAAACGAGTTATACCGGAAAATGTAGAGGCTGTTATGGTGACGACATTAGAGAGCCGTGCGAAATTGCCCAGACTTGAAAGCAAAAAAGACTTCAAACAGTATTTTTTTTTATTTTCTTTTCTATTACTAAGTTAAATTAATTTTTTCATTTACATATGTTCTGACTAAATAAATTTCTAAAGAGAAAAAATAAATAAAATAATAAAAATAAATAAAATAAATAAAAAATAATAAAATAAAGTGCCAAAAATGGTGATTTTTTAAAATGTTTGTATGGGGAACCCCCCAGGGGAGTTCCAGGGGGTGTGCCACTGGCATGGGTGGATCGGCCCTCCAAAGTTAGTGGGGGTCGGTCATACATTTGGACCCGATTGGGGCACTCTAAATGGGTCAAAGTGGGATTTTTCAAAACTTGACCCTACGGGACAAAAGTCAACAGTTGGGGGGTAGTAGAATTCGTTTTAGAGGTATGGTTCCTTCGGCAAAGTTTCTTATTTTGATCCCTAGAATACGATTTTCACTGAGTTATGGGCGATTATTAAATCGACCCGCCCTAATACACACGTATATTGCAATTTATTATGGATTCATTACTAACAATCCACTTTCATGAGAAAAAGTGATCAAATATTTATTTATTTTAAACCCATTGTTGTGCAGAATTATTTATTTGTGGTGGCTGGGTGAAGGCTTTTATTATAAAAACTGTACTTTAAATAAAAAGCGAATTTAAAAAAAATTGTCGCCTAAACTTTAAGGCACGCTAACAACGTAGCGGGCTGCGCCCGCTAGTTTTTTTATATATAGTCAGTCAGTCAGTCGGTCAATCAGTCAGTCAGTCACGTTATTCTTTTATATATAGAGATAACGTGACTGACTGACTGAATGATTGACCGACTGACTGACTGACTGACTGATTGACTGACTGACTGACTGACTCAACATCGCCCAGCCCAAACCGCTGAAGCTAGGAAGTTGAAATATGGTATGTAGGTTCCTCTTTCGGCGTAGACGTCCGCTAAGACGGGATTTTTGGAAATTCATACCGGAACGGGCAAAAAGGGGAAAAGTCTCCCCCTTGGCGGCCTGCCAAAACACCTTTGGCTAGAAAGCTGAAATTTAAGATATGTGTTCCTTAGAGTATGGGCTAACTTTTCTGGAAAGTACTTTCTGGAATTTTGGACAGGGACGTTGTAAAAATGGGGGTTAAAAAGGGGAAAAAGGCCCCCCTTGACGGCCTGCCCAAACCGCTGGAGGTAGGAAGTTGAAATTTGGTATAAAGGTTCCTCCACTATCGTAGACATCCACCAAGACGGGAGTTTTGGAAATTTTTACAGGGACGGGCAAAAAGGGGAAAAAGTCTCCCCCTTGACGGCCTGCTCAAACTGCTGGAGCTATGAAGTTGAAATTTGGTATGTAGGTTCCTCGACCGGTGTAGACGTCCGTTGAGACGGCATTTTTGAAAATTCTTATCGGGAGGGGCAAAAAGGGAACAAAAAAAGTACCTTTTTCCAAAAAAGTACCTTTTCCCAAAAAAGTACCTTTTCCCAAAAAAAGTACCTTTTTCCAAAAAAAGTACCTTTTTCCAAAAAAAGGACCTTTTTCCGAAAAAAGTACCTTTTTCCAAAAAAAAGTACCTTTTTCCAAAAAAAGTACTTTTTCCAAAAAAAAGTACGTTTTCCAAAAAAAGTACATTTTTCCAAAAAAAGTACCTTTTTCCAAAAAAGTACCTTTTTCCAAAAAAAGTACCTTTTTCCAAAAAAAATTCCTTTTTCCAAAAAAAGTACCTTTTTCCAAAAAAAAGTACCTTTTTCTAAAAAAAGTACCTTTTTCCAAAAAAAGTACCCTTTTCCAAAAAAAAGTACCTTTTTCCAAAAAAAGTACCTTTTTCCAAAAAAAGTACAGTAGACGCTCGCAAATTAGAGCTTTCAGTAATTCGAACGTCCAGAAATTAGAATCAATGTTTGCAATACATTAAACGCTCTGAAATTCGAATTTAAAATTCGAATGTAATTTCTGAGCGTTTTTTTTTTGGTTATTTGAATACACAGGAAATCCCCAATTTATTTTTATTCTGTTTGAATAAAGTAAAACTAAGAAGGGGAATCACCAAATTATATATGTTTTTCCCTATTTGTTTTTTTTTTGTCGCATTTATGTACATTTTTGGCTAGTTTATTTGTGAAATTTGATACGCGTGTACATATTATTTGGCAGTCTCTATTAAATAGTGAAAGTGTATCATTTAAAATGTTAAATAAACGTAAAAAAAACACTTTATCATTGGAAACGAAACGAAAAAAAAACGTACAGAAATTAGAATAATTCAGAAATTAGAATTGCCTCAAAACAAAGCGGTTCTAATTTGCGAGCGTCTACTGTACCTTTTTCCAAAAAAAGTACCTTTTTTCAAAAAAAGTACCTTTTTCCAAAAAAAGTACCTTTTTCCAAAAAAAAGTACCTTTTCCCAAAATAAAATACCTTTTTCCAAAAACAGTACCTTTTTCCAAAAAAAGTACCTTTTTCCAAAAAAAGTACCTTTTTCCAAAAAAAGTACCTTTTTCCAAAAAAAGTACCTTTTTCCAAAAAAAGTACCTTTTTTCAAAAAAAGTACCTTTTCCCGAAAAAAGTACATTTTTTCAAAAAAATACCTTTTTCAAAAAAAATTCATTTTTCAAAAAAAGTACCTTTTTCAAAAAAAGTACCTTTTTCCAAAAAAGTACCTATTTTAAAAAAAGTACCTTTTTCCAAAAAATGTACCTTTTTCTAAAAAAATGTACCTTTTCCAAAAAAAAGTACCTTTTCCAAAAAAAGTACCTTTTCCCAAAAAACATACATTTTTCCAAAAAAAATACCTTTTTCAAAAAAAGTACCTTTTCCAAAAAAAAGTACCTTTTCCCAAAAAAAGTACCTTTTTCTAAAAAAATGTTCCTTTTCCCAAAAAACATACATTTTTTCAAAAAAATACCTTTTTCAAAAAAAGTACCTTTTCCAAAAAAAAGTACCTTTTCCCAAAAAAAAGTACCTTTTTCTAAAAAAATTTTCCTTTTCCAAAAGAAGTACCTTTTCCAAAAAAAAGTACCTTTTTCCAAAAAACATACATTTTTCCAAAAAAAACACCTTTTTAAAAAAAATACCTTTTCCAAAAAAAGTACAAATAAAGTACTTTGTAAAAACAAAGTATCTTTTTCCAAAAAATTTCGTTTTTCCAAAAAGTACCATTTAAAATAATATATAATTTCAAAAAACTACTTTTTTTCCTCCCCCCACGGATATCTCCACTAAAACAAGGTTTCTTGATATTCGGCATAGACGTGCGCTAAGACGGGATTTTTGGAAATTCCTACCGGAACGGGCAAAAAGGGGAAAAGTCTCCCCATAAACAGTCTCACAAATTGGAAAAGTGCCTGCCCAAACCACTGGAGGTAAGAAGTTGAAATTTGGTATAAAGGTTCCTCCACTGTAGTAGACATCGACTAAGTTTGTATTTTTGGAATTCCCTACAGGATATCCCAAAAGGAAACTCGGTATGTGAGTTGCTCCTTCTGTGTAGGCGTCCGCTTAGACGGAATTTTTGAAATTCCTATCGGGAGGGGAAATAAGGTAAAAGTCTCCTCCTGACGGCTTGCCCAATCCCTTTTGGCCAACCTAAAATTTTAAATATGTATTCCTTGGAGTAGGACTAACTCACCGGCAACGTAATTTTTCTATTTTGGAACAGGAACATAGTAAAAATGGTGGTTGAAAGGGAAAAATGTCCCCACTAACGGCCTGCCCAAACCGCTTAGGCAATGCAGTTGAAATTTGGTATGAATGTTCCTCATCCATCGCAGATAGCCGCGAAGATGGAATTTTTGTAAATTCCTAAAGGGAGGGGCAAAAAGAAGAAAAGCCTCACCTTGGGGGCCGGTAAAAACCCCTTCGGCTAGAAACCTGAAGCTTAAAATGTGGGTCCCTGGAGTGAGGGCTAACGTATTAGAAAGATACTTTTTGAATTTTGGACAGGGTCGTTATAAAATGGGGGCTCAAAAAGGGAAAGTTGCCCCTTAACGACCTGTCCAAACTGCTGCAACTAGGAAGCTGAAATTCGGTACTTAGGTTCCTCTTCCAGCCTAATTCCAACCGGGAGGGACAAAAAAAGAAAAAGTGTCCCCCTTACCAGCCTGCTCAAACTGCTGGAACTAGGAAGCTGAAATTCGGTACTTAGGTTCCTCTTCCAGCCTAATTCCAACCGGGAGGGACAAAAAAAGAAAAAGTGTCCCCCTTGACAGCCTGCTCAAACTGCTGGAACTAGGAAGCTGAAATTCCCTGTCGATGGATTTTCGGAAATTCCTACCGAGAGGGGCACAAATAGTAAAAGTTGGCTAGAAACCTGAAATGTAAAACATATGTTACTTGGAGTATGGGCTCACTTACCGGGAAGGTGCTTTTTGGACAGGGACATTACAAAAATGGGGATTAATGAAGCGAAAAGTGCCGCTTAAAGGCCTGCCCAAACCGCTGGAGGTAGGAAGTTGAAATTTGGTATTAAAGTTCCTCCTCTATTGTAGACATCCGCTAAGATGAGATTTTTGGAAATTTCCACAGGTAGGGTCAAAAACAGGAAAAGTCTCCCCCTTAACGGCCTGGCCAAACTGCTGGATCTAGGGAGCTTAAATTCGGTATTTGGGTTCCTTCTCCAACGTAGACGTCCCCTAAGACGGTGTTTTTGGAAATTGATACCGGGAGGGGTAAAAAGGGATTAATTCTCCCCCTGGATGGCCTAACCGAACCCTTCGGCTAGAAACCTGTAATATATAATATGTTTTCCTTGAAGTATGGGCTAACTTATCGACAAGGCATCTCTAGGACTTTGGACAGGAACGTGGTAAAAATGGTGGTTCAAAAGGGGAAAATTGCCCCCCCCCCCCCCTCTTAACGTCTGCGTCTTTAGCTAGAAACCTAAAACTTAAAGAACAAGTGTATATGGAACACTAAAATTAAGAAACTAAATAGGAAACGAGTGGAATTGAAACACTACACAAGTGGAACGAAATGGATATAAACGTTGAACGAGTGGAATTGAAATTATAGACAATGCAAATGGATTGGAAGAGGGAATTACCTGTTCAAACACTATCCACGGAATATGAAACTTATGTACCATTGAAACATACTCTCGAAAAAGTTAAACAAATTTTCTAAAAGAGAAAAAACCTTAGAAAAGGAATGGAACTTATATATTCCGATATTTAAACTTCATGTAACGAAGCACCGGTGGAAGAAACCGACGCAGTAAATTTTCCAACTGAATTTGTGAATTTACTTGAATTGCCAGGTCTACCTTTACATAAACTGGAATTAAAAAAAGAACTTTAAGGCACGCTAACAACCCTGCTTTACGTTATTTATTTTCATTCAAAACACAAATGAACAAAACTACTTACGGGTCTATCTACCTAAGTTCGCACTTTACCAAATTATCTTAACATACACACGTATATTGCAATTTATTATGGATTCATTACTAACAATCCACTTTCATGAGAAAAAGTGATCAACTATTTATTTATTTATTTTAAACCCATTGTTGTGCAGAATTATTTATTTGTGGTAACTGGGTGAAGGCTTTTACTATATAAAAACTGTACTTTAAATAAAAAGCGAATTTAAAAAAAATTGTCGGGGGGGGGGGGGGCTGCGCCTAAAATTTAAGGCACGCTAACAACGTAGCGGGCTGCGCTCGCTAGTTCTTTTATATATAGAGATAAAAGTGCGCTCAAAAGAGGTTTCATCGGTGAAGAAAAACACCCTCATATATCTATGATTTCAGAAGGTCTAAGGGCTCTTTTCTAAGTCTTTTCGGATTCCAATTGTACACTGGATACCGTAAAAGTTAAAATAACTAAATAATTATTTAGTTAATATTTAATAATGTTTTGTCTTTTTCAGCTGAACGTAGCACGTGGTTTTCGATGTTTTGTTTTTTTTTTGGACTTGGCAGAATTGCTTACCACTGCATAACAACAAGAAAAAACAACATAACGGCATTTTGTTTTTTGTAAATGATGTGTTTTGAGTTACACTAGCATACTACATCAAAAACTCAATTTGCATAAAAATTGGACTTGACAGGTTTGCCGACTAAGCCAAAGATATGTTTTTATGGTTTTTTGCTATTTCAGCGAATTTAGTCGCCGAATGTAAGGGTTTTTCAATAAGAGCGCTACAAAAGTAAAAAAGTTTAAATAAAACAAAAACGGTTTTGGATATCAATGAAATTCTTTATTCCTGTGAAAGTACGTTCGATGCCATTATGTATGGAAATCGATCTCTTTTGCATGGCCACCACGGGCACGCTTGCAGAAGTCCAGACGCTGAACACAATTTCGGCCGATACTGCTGCAATTTCACGTTCGATATTCGTACGAAGTTCATCAATCGTCGCTGGCTTGTTGGCATAGACCATAGATTTGACGTAGCCCCACGCTCAATTGTTGATCTGCTAGGACGATTATGACGACCATAAATTGGACGTAGCGCTCTTGACGTTGAGGCCACTGACTCCGAATTTCGGTAGTAAATTTAAATAATTTCGACTCGTTGTTGGCTCGTATATCTTTCCATCATGAAATGGCAAACCTTACTGAAGAGAAATGTCAAATGGCTAAAATCTTAAAAAACCGTAAAAATCCATCTAAAACGCGAACAGTGATTTTAATATTAAATTTTATGCATCAACTTTTAAGCCTAAATATGAATACAGGTCCTGTGCCTACATTTTACTACAAAAAATTAATTTTGATTGCCTTCCAAAATTTTTGTATATAAAAAAACTAAATGGAAAACCGCCAAACTTTAAAGGCATTTAGCGAAAAATCTGTACCATTGATCGAAAAATAAAGTACGTACTGTAATCAGCATATCCGAAATATATAGAATTGATGGTCAGAGCTCTATTAATTTTTAAAAGTCAAGATTTTGTCATGCAGTGTAATTAAAACACGGAGCGATTTTAATCGCTCGAACGAGTTTTTTGATTGATTTTATTGAAATTTTTGTCGAGTTTTTATACACAATTTTTGCTTACTTAGCTATAATTATTTATAGTCCACCTGCCGAAGACAGGTGGACAATATACGTAAATATACAGCAACAGTAGTCTGCTGTACGACACTAGTAGAGTTGACTATTTCTACAATATGGCAATCATATTTCATACCGTCTACAGTACGGTCGAGCACAGGTTTTCGGGTTTTTCAGGTATTTTGTTCAACACTAGAAGAGTGTACTGTTGGTCTAATTGGATTCACATCACGAAAATAATTGTGTCGGTATAAACGACTAATATTCATACTACATCTCCCTTTTTCGGAAGAATGCTCATATGTATAACAAAGTTTTATGAACATTCTTTTACATATAAATTTTATAAGTATTAATATTATGTTTACTAACTACACTCAAAAAAATAAGTTAGAAAAATTAGTAAAACGTCTTGTATATCAAGTGTACTCGTTTTCAGCAATTTTTTTGCTGAAATTCCGTTTTCATTTGCATTTATAGCGTGGACGACAACCAGATAGACAAATGTAGATGTCGCAGCTTGTCTGGATGTAGTACAGACAATGGAAATGATAAAAAAGAAAAACAACTCTAAACAATTTCTATAGTTAAATCTTCAGCAAATAAATTAACTAAAGCCTCATTCATGCTGAACCCAAAACTACAAGTTTTCGTTTTTTTTAATTTTCTATTTAAAATATGTATGTGATTTAACAATCGAAAACAAAATAAATTTGAAAACTACTAGTTTTGGGTTCAGTATGAAAGAGGTATAAAGTAAAATTTCGCTGCAAGTTTTTTGAGTTTTTTTCAGTCTACTAATATTCAGCAGAAGGTTTAGTGATTTTAGTAAGGAGTTTTTTCATTTGGAATCGACTAAGTGTTAACAAAACTTTTGCTGAAGATTGCTTTTTTTTGGTAAAACTCAGCTCCCTGATTTTCAGCAAACCTTTTGCTACAATTACCAACTTTTTTGCAAGCACGCTCCTGACTAAAAATTTGCTGACACAGCAGCATTTTTTGCTGACTTTACTGACTTTTTTTTGAGTGTAGTTTTATTATTTGATTTTTTTAAAATTATTTTGTTTGTGTTGGGATCCCATAATTTACTTTGTATTATTTTGTTATATCATTGTTTATAAATCTTAAGTCTATTCTTATGAATGTAACGGGAGTAATTAGCAATTTATATAATTTTACACAACTTTATATTTTTATCATTAACAATGTTACATAAAAACTATTATTGTTTATTTTCACTGTCATTTATTCTTTTGTGATTACTTAATTGGTTCATTTTGTTTTAATTAAATTGCTAAGACTGTAGCATCACTTTTATATTTCATTTATTTCAAATATTGCTAATATTGGACTCTTGTTTTGTTAATTATTGTTTATTGGGTTTTATTTAATTTTTTTAAATATTTGAATTGTACCTTAAATTTCAATATAAACATGAAACACAATCTGAAAATTGTCATTCTATACTTTGAATTCGAACAATAAACATCAACATTTTTTTAAAACTGAAAATTCAATCATTTTAAAAAAACCGAATAGAAGGGAACAAACTACAAGGAAATTCATAAATCATAATAGAGAATAATTAAATAATGTTCTATAAACCAAAAGGATATGTGGGCAAATAGGACGTTCAGCTGTCTGTTTATGCCCCATCATCATAAAATAATAATAAAATATATTAAAAGTATTTGAGGACTGCTTGGACGATTGCGTCTGGCACGGACCCTTTACTTTTATGTATTAATGAATAAATTGAGTCCCATCTCATCTCCTAAATTGAGTCTCATCTGTTACATAAACTATTTGTTCCTTTTCTGTGTTCTTATCAACATTTAATTTTATAGGGTCCTTTATATTGAGGGTCTAATTTGTGCCCTGTTTCATTTCTAAGTAAACCTATTTTAAAATCATAATCTAATATATTTCTATCGTAGTTTAATTTCTGCCCAGCAAAATCTTTCATTACCAAATAAGTGGTTATATAATAGAAATTCATAGCTCCGCACAACTTATTTTTTGGCGACTAAACTCATTATTTTTGTTTGGCGTGGTCGTTTTTATAAGTAGTCACGCTTACCCGCTCGCTTACGAAAAAATGAGAAATAAGTAGTTATGAGATTTTGAATAATAAGTGGTTACACACATGCTTACAAAAAGTTTAATTATAAGTGGTTATCTGATTGCTTACTTGATTCTTAAAAATAAGGAGTTAAGCAAATACTATTAGCTTAAGGAAATACATTCAGAAAAATTTAAGTTTTCTCTAGTGTGTAATTTTAGGACTCGTCATAAAAATTTAAACATAAAACATATTTACATATAATAAATAACTGTGTAAAAGTACTTACTTAAACTATTACGAGTAAGTCATTATTTTATATATAGAAACAGGTTGGAAAGCATTTTATAATATTAAAAATAGCGGGCAAAGCCCGCTACGTTGTTAGCGTGTCTTAAAGTTTTTTTTAATTCCAGTTTATGTAAAGGTAGACCTGGCAATTCAAGTAAATTCACAAATTCAGTTGGAAAATTTACTGCGTCGGTTTCTTCCACCGGTGCTTCGTTACATGAAGTTTAAATATCGGAATATATAAGTTCCATTCCTTTTCTAAGGTTTTTTCTCTTTTAGAAAATTTGTTTAACTTTTTGGAGAGTATGTTTTAATGCTACATAAGTTTCATATTCCGTGGATAGTGTTTGAACAGGTAATTCCCTCTTCCAATCCATTTGCATTGTCTATAATTTCAATTCCACTCGTTCAACGTTTATATCCATTTCATTCCACTTGTGTAGTGTTTCAATTCCACTCGTTTCCTATTTAGTTTCTTAATTTTAGTGTTTCATATACACTTGTTCTTTAAGTTTTAGGTTTCTAGCTAAAGACGCAGACGTTAAGAGGGGGGGCAATTTTCCCCTTTTGAACCACCATTTTTACCACGTTCCTGTCCAAAGTCCTAGAAATGCCTTGTCGATAAGTTAGCTCATACTTCAAGGAAAACATATTATATATTACAGGTTTCTAGCCGAAGGGTTCGGTTAGGCCATCCAGGGAGAGAATTAATCCCTTTTTACCCCTCCCGGTAGGAATTTCCAAAATTCCGTCTTAGAGGACGTCTGCGTTGGAGGAGGAACCTACTACATACATAATTTTAGGTCTCTATATCCAGCAGTTTGGCCAGGCCGTCAAGGGGGAAGTTTTTTCTCTTTTCACCCCTCCCGGTATCAATTTCCAAAAATACCATCTTAGGGGACGTCAACGTTGGAGAAGGAACCCAAATACCGAATTTAAGATCCCTTGTTCCAGCAGTTTGGCCAGGCCGTTAAGGGGGAGACTTTTCCTGTTTTTGACCCTACCTGTAGAAATTTCCAAAAATCTCATCTTAGCGGATGTCTACAATAGAGGAGGAACTTTAATACCAAATATCAACTTCCTACCTCCAGCGGTTTGGGCAGGCCTTTAAGCGGCACTTTTCGCTTCATTAATCCCCATTTTTGCAATGTCCCTGTCCAAAAAGCACCTTCCCGGTAAGTGAGCCCATACTCCAAGTAACATATGTTTTACATTTCAGGTTTCTAGCCAACTTTTACTATTTGTGCCCCTCTCGGTAGGAATTTCCGAAAATCCATCGACAGGGAATTTCAGCTTCCTAGTTCCAGCAGTTTGAGCAGGCTGTCAAGGGGGACTCTTTTTCTTTTTTTGTCCCTCCCGGTTGGAATTAGGCTGGAAGAGGAACCTAAGTACCGAATTTCAGCTTCCTAGTTCCAGCAGTTTGGACAGGTCGTTAAGGGGCAACTTTCCCTTTTTGAGCCCCCATTTTATAACGACTCTGTCCAAAATTCAAAAAAGTATCTTTCTAATAAGTTAGCCCTTACTCCAACGACCCACATTTTAAGCTTCAGGTTTCTAGCCGAAGGGGTTTTTACCGGCGCCCAAGGTGAGGCTTTTCTCCTTTTTGCCCCTCCCTTTAGGAATTTCCAAAAATTCCATCTTCGCGGCTATCTGCGATGGATGAGGAACATTCATACCAAATTTCAACTGCATTGCCTAAGCGGTTTGGGCAGGCCGTTAGTGGGGACATTTTTCCCTTTCAACCACCAATTTTACTATGTTCCTGTTCCAAAATAGAAAAACTACGTTGCCGGTGAGTTAGTCCTACTCCAAGGAATACATATTTAAAATTTTAGGTTGACCAAAAGGGATTGGGCAAGCCGTCAGGAGGAGACTTTTACCTTATTTCCCGTCCCGATAGGAATTTCAAAAATTCCGTCTAAGCGGACGCCTACACAGAAGGAGGAACTCACATACCGAGTTTCCTTTTGGGATATCCTGTAGGGAATTCCAAAAATACAAACTTAGTCGATGTCTACTACAGTGGAGGAACCTTTATACCAAATTTCAACTTCTTACCTCCAGTGGTTTGGGCAGGCACTTTTCCAATTTGTGAGACTGTTTATGGGGAGACTTTTCCCCTTTTTGCCCGTTGCGGTAGGAATTTCCAAAAATCCCGTCTTAGCGCACGTCTATGCCGAATATCAAGAAACCTTGTTTTAGTGGAGATATCCGTGGGGGGAGGAAAAAAAGTAGTTTTTTGAAATTATATATTATTTTAAATGGTACTTTTTGGAAAAACGAAATTTTTTGGAAAAAGATACTTTGTTTTTACAAAGTACTTTATTTGTACTTTTTTTGGAAAAGGTATTTTTTTTAAAAAGGTGTTTTTTTTGGAAAAATGTATGTTTTTTGGAAAAAGGTACTTTTTTTTGGAAAAAGGTACTTCTTTTGGAAAAGGAAAATTTTTTTAGAAAAAGGTACTGTTTTTTGGAAAAGGTACTTTTTTTGAAAAAAATGTATGTTTTTTGGGAAAAGGAACATTTTTTTAGAAAAAGGTACTTGTTTTGGGAAAAGGTACTTTTTTTTGAAAAAGGTATTTTTTTTGAAAAAGGTATTTTTTTTGAAAAAGGTATTTTTTTTGGAAAAATGTATGTTTTTTGGGAAAAGGTACTTTTTTTGGAAAAGGTACTTTTTTTTTGGAAAAGGTACATTTTTTAGAAAAAGGTACATTTTTTGGAAAAAGGTACTTTTTTTTGGAAAAAGGTACTTTTTTGGAAAAAGGTACTTTTTTAGAAAAAGGAATTTTTTTTTGGAAAAAGTTACTGTTTTTGGAAAAAGGTACTTTTTTCGGGAAAAGGTACTTTTTTTTTGGAAAAAGGTGCTTTTTTTGGAAAAAGGTACTTTTTTTTGGAAAAAGGTACTTGTTTTTGGAAAAAGGTACTTTTTTCGGAAAAAGGTACTTTTTTTGGAAAAAGGTACTTTTTTTTGGAAAAAGGTACTTTTTTTGGAAAAAGGTACTTTTTTTTGGAAAAAGGTACTTTTTTTGGAAAAAGGTGCTTTTTTTGGAAAAAGGTACTTTTTTTGGAAAAAGGTACTTTTTTTGGAAAAAGGTACTTTTTTTGGGAAAGGTACTTTTTTTGGGAAAAGGTACTTTTTTTGGAAAAAGGTACTTTTTTGAAAAACGGTACTTTTTTGTCCCCTTTTTGCCCCTTCCGATAAGAATTTCCAAAAATGCCGTCTCAACGGACGTCTACACCGGTCGAGGAACCTACATACCAAATTTCAACTTCATAGCTCCAGCAGTTTGAGCAGGCCGTCAAGGGGGAGCATTTTTCCCTTTTTGCCCGTCCCTGTAAAAATTTCCAAAACTCCCGTCTTGGTGGATGTCTACGATAGTGGAGGAACCTTTATACCAAATTTCAACTTCCTACCTCCAGCGGTTTGGGCAGGCCGTCAAGGGGGGCCTTTTTCCCCTTTTTAACCCCCATTTTTACAACGTCCCTGTCCAAAATTCCAGAAAGTACTTTCCAGAAAAGTTAGCCCATACTCCAAGGAACACATATCTTAAATTTTAGCTTTCTAGCCAAAGGGGTTTTGGCAGGCCGCCAAGGGGGAGACTTTTCCCCTTTTTGCCCGTTCCGGTAGGAGTTTCCAAAAATCCCGTCTTAGCAGACGTCTACGCCGAAAGAGGAACCTACATACCAAATTTCAACTTCCTAGCTTCAGCGGTTTGGGCTGGGCGATGTTGAGTCAGGAGATAGGAGTACCATAGTACTTTTGAGGTTCTAATAGTACCATAAAAAGTACTATAGTACTAACTTTGCCATCCCTGGATACAAGCCTAATAGTTTACAAAAATTTAATTACTATTTTTTGTAAGACAATTCTCTGTCAACAACAGGACAAAAATGCAATTTTTTTCAAGACCAGAAAAAAACATAAGACTCTAAATCAGTGGTCGGCATCCATAGCCACCAGTGGCCGATCATAATCACACATACACAACACGAATGGCAACAAAACTCTCAACTAAAGCCCAAATTACTTGAACGTAAATGTAACGCGACGAATCAGCTGATTCAACCTGCTTAATGAGAAACACATAGTGCTGAGTACTAGACGTAAACGAGTCGTAACGTGCCGTTCATTTCTGTTGGAAACAGAATTTTTTCTCCGTTTTTACGTGAGAGAGCAAAACAGCTGTTTTTAGTTGCATATAAGTGATGGAATTTGTGGCACAATTGTACAATGTTTGGCACAATCAAAGTTTGATTAGTACACTGGCACATTTTTGTTATTTCCAAATATTCTATAGAAATCCAGTTTACTTAAAAAAGAAATTATTTGGAAAAACAATCAAATTTTTTTTTTAATTTTCATACAAAAACTTTTGTTTAAAACGAACACATAAAATATTATATTTGAAAAGTTAACAAACTAAGGCCCGTTAACTTATCTCAATTTATGCCCTGGTTAAGACCTATACTAGCCTTAACCACTGGTAAACATATTTTTTGAATAACTTATCTAAATTTTAACCAAGCATTTCTTCTAACCAATGCTAAAATTTAACCTTAGAAATTTCTGTGGTTAAGAAACTTAACCAAGGCTATTTTATAACAATTCACCCTACATAAGATATTTTAATAAATTATACTTGTAATGTGTATTTCCCCACTTTACCAAAACTTACAAAAATTGCATCAGTAGTTAAAATCGTGCACAAATTTTTGCTATTTAGGATTTAGGTTTCTGCGATAGCTTACAGAAATTGGCCTCATATAAGGAAATAGGAAAAAATTATTTTTTTATGGGTTCAAGGAGCCAAAATCTGTCTTGAGTAATTAAAACCAAAAATGGTGACCAATATTAGAACAATTTGACACGAATTATACACCTCTACAAAATGAAAAGTCGCTGTTGGTAGAAGCTTGATACATACTTTTGGTATTTTACTTGCTCCTTTATAGAAAAAAATCTTTTGAAAACCACTCTCAGAAAAACAATTATTCCATCAATTTTGGGTAACTTGCATATAAGGATTTGGAATCAGCGTATCAAATTCAAAATGAATCATGTATCAAAGCTCAAACCTCTGAAAGTTTGTTGAGGTGTGATATCAAGGATTTGCAGAATTTTGGTACACGTGAAGTACAAGACTACTGAATTTTATTCTTAAATATAAAAAAGCGCATAGAAATCACTCTCGAATTAACTAAATGTGAACCAATCATGTTTTAAATATTTTAAAAGTATATGAGGAACCGCTGGACAACCCACAGTTCGCAATTACAAAAAGATACAAAATCTTGCACAGCGATTATTTTTCTATTCACTTTGATGTGCTGATCACATAAATTGCCTTAATTTAATAATCTATCACAAAATTTCCACTATTTTTTTTTTGTAATTTTATGCGCGAATCTTTCCGCGGTTGCCTCTATTAGCACGAAATACTTATTAATAGTTCAAATAATTCCACTTTTATTTTATAGATTTACCAAATGGATTTAATTAAATCACCTCGCGTAGATGCAAAAAGACACAATCATTTTATAGTATTTAGCGACCGCGAATCTTAAAAAAAAGTGTATTATTTTTTTTATGACCAGAAAAACACAAAAAACCGCTAGCAAAACTTTAAATTTTCCCGTATTGAAAAAAATTTTTTTTGTTATTAATTTTTGTTTTTCCTTTTGTTTTTATTCTGACATTTCATACTAAGGTTAACTACTTAGAGTTAAAATGTTGATAAGTTATTATGGTTACATATTCATAGGGATAAATATTTATGGCCTAATTTTGTAAATCACCTGCGTTCATCACATCACCTACACTTCACTCACCCAACGCGGGGAATAAAAAATGTTATTTTATAAATCACTACGTATTCGTGATTGATTTTTACGTTATCACTTGAAGTGTCAAATACATACATTTAAGAGTTGTCATCTTTCTGCAAAAATAGACAAATTTTAAACGTTTTTTGTTGGAATTAATATAATTTATTATTGGTATCCCTTAAAATAGAATAAAAATCTAAACAAAAAAGAAAAATGTGCAAAATATCTTAAAAAATGGTAGAAAAAATTAATCAAAAATTCAATCAGCGATTAACAAACCTCTTTAATGATGCAAAAAATTTCCATTTTCCAAAAATTTTTTTTTCCCGATTGTTTTTTTTTTGCAAACTAAGCATTAAACTTCGGTTTAAAAAAACCACACTTAAAAAATTGTAAAATAATCGCGGAACGCGAAAAAAAGCTTTATGGTACAAAAAATTAATTAAAAAACTTAATCAGCGATTTACATTGTGCAAACAAATATATTGATGGAAAAATTTTCCTTTTTGCAAATTTTTTTCCCGGTTTTTTTTTGTTTTTTTTGACACTAGCCGCCGAAGTTTGTTGTCGAAACGCGAAAAAAGACTTAATGGTACAAAAATTGCATTGAAAAACCGTATCAGCGATTTTTATTCTGCAAACAAATATACTGATGTAAGAATTTTCCTTTTTTAAAATTTTTTTCCGCGACTTTTTTTTCGCGATTACTTAAAAATTTGCAAAATAATCGCGGAACGCGAGAAAAGGCTTTATGGTACAAAAAATTAATTAAAAAACCTAATCAACGAAAAAACGGAAATTTTTCTACCAATATATTTGTTTGCGGAATGTAATTCGCTGGTTAAGTTTTTTAATTCATTTTTTTTTTACCATAAAGCCATTTTTCGCGTTGCGAGATTATTTTGCAATTTTTTAAGTGGTTTTTTTAAATTCATAATCTAGGAACTATAATACCAGTTTCATACACCAAAGTTGGTGCTTAGTTTGCAAAAAAAAAAAATCGCGAAAAAATTTTTATAAAATTGAAAATTTTTGCTTCATTGTATTTGTTTGCAGAATTTTAATCGCTGATTGTATGTTTTAATTAATTTTTTTATTATAAAGTCTTTTTTCGCGTTCCGTTATTATTTCGCCAATTTTTTAAGGGCGGTTTTTTTAAATTTGTAATCTAGGGACTACAATACCTATTTCATACAACAAAGTTTGGCGGCTAGTTGCAAAATAAAAAATCGCGAAAAAAAAATTGCAAATAGGAAAATTATTCCATCAACATATTTGTTTGCAGAATGTAAATCGCTGATTAAGTTTTTAAATTAATTTTTAGTGCCATAAAGCCTTTTTTTCGCGTGCCGCCATTATTTTGCAATTTTTTAAGTGCTGTTTTTTTAAATTTATAATCTAGGGACTATAAACCCATTTCATACAACAAAGTTTGGTGGTGAGTTGCAAAAAGAATTTGCAAAAAACAATTGTCGAAAAAGAAAAATTTTTGAAGTAATATATTCGGTTGCAGAATGTTAATCGCTGATTATGTTTCTTACTTCATTTTCTGCACTGTACTTTTGCAATAAAATTTTTGAAAAATAAAGTCGTGTTATAATTGTTTTTATTCCACTGGATTATCTTATCTATATGTTTTTCAGCGTAATTATCGTTAATTACATTTTTTCTAGTGTTTTTTCTTAAGTTTTTGGCGATTTATTGCATTATTTTTCATTCAACACCTTAAAAATGCAAGTGATAATATTTGACAATTCAAGTGATCAAAATAACAGTCTGGTGATTTACAAAATTTGCTTTTTCATATAATTTTGTTTAAAAACTACGTAAGTCAGCACGGACGATCACCGCGTTCATCACCGGGATTTATAAAATACGAAATTTTAAAAAACTAGGTGAAGTGAAGTGTAGTGTTTTAAGAAATTAGGCTATTAGTATTGGTTAGTTACCCATGGTTAAGTTAAAGTTAACTGCTCGAGAAAAGTTAATGGGCCTAAGTAAATAAAAACTAATTTAATGATTGAATGAATCAAATGAGCTAAATCGACTACAAATTATTTTCGATTCAAAATGAAATTGAATCCGATTTTCACGGATAAAATATAATCCACAATGAATTTTTATGAAAGTTCTTGCTTGTTATTTTATAAAAAGTACAAGTTTTGGTACTATTTTTAAACTGGTTGGTACTATTCTGAAAATCAAATTTATCAATCCTTAATAGCACGTTACATATTTTGAGTAACTTAGCAAAAAAATACTAAAATACCACGTTACGACTCGTTCTCGTTACATTTACGATCTAGTAACGCGACCTTAAGGCTGGTTTACACTATAAGATATTCCGAAAGATTTTGCAAACTCGCCTATATGTTTTGCATGTGTACCTAAGCAAAATCGTACCGAAAATCTTATAATGTAAACTGGCCTTTAAGAGCATAAAATTTATTCAGTAGCATGGAAGCTTTCAACAAAGCAGGTTGACGTCGCTTTATTTAAGAAATTTTAGAAAAATATTACACTCTTAAAATTTTACAAGAACAGGAAATTTATTATGAATTATTTTTATTTCTTTAGTTCATTAAAATTTACTAACTAATGGAATACTTTTTTAAGAATAAGTAATTTATATACAAAAAAATAAATATTTTTTAAATAATGTGTATAATAAAATTTATTATGAATTAACGATGCAAAAAAATTCACTTGGTTTGATTGATTTAAAATCAGCAATGAATATATGTATTTGAGTTTATTCGGCGCTTGAACAGAAACTAACGACTATATAATTAAAAGACTACCCAACTCCCCCTACCTCTGTTAAATCACTCTCTTCTTAATTTGTATCGAAAAATTCAGCGATAAAGCGGAGAATACACGAAGGAACATTGAGTAGGGAACAAAAAATATCAAAAAAATTTATAAACACGAATTGCACGATCTCAGCACGCACACACACACACAAAAACACACACACACATTCACAAAAAGTGGCCATTTTTTCACGAATGTTCTCTCGTATATTCTCCGCTTAAGAATTACACACGTCTGCAAAGGCTAACATTTTTCGATACAAACTGTTAATGTTCGAAAGAAGCGATGAAAACCGCCTGCAAAAACGAATATTTATTCGGGTGTTGAGTACGTATGATGATTTTCCAATCAGCAGTTGCAGTTCTCTGAAAGCTACTATATTATACTATGCTTTGGAATGCTTGCTAATTTGCGTAATCTCAAGACTTTTATTGGATTACATTAAGGTCATTCACAAGAGGTGTGTCATTTGTTGTATCGTCCTAACAAAAAACAGAGTTGTTGGAATTTAAATTGAAAAAATATAACTTTTGAGAATAGCACGATAGATAATTTTTACGTATGTCCAGTGTCCTATGTTTGAGTGTGGTAACAGATAGAAAACCCAACAGAAAAACGTTGTTAAAGTCAAATAAAAATTTTAACAATTCTGTTTTTTGTTAGGACGAGACAACAGATAGCACACCCCTTGTGAACAACCTAATTACATTACATTACTATCGATTAGATATATTTTATTGTATGCGAACATTAAGCGGGTTCAAAATACGTCCAGCCATAACAGCAACATCCAAATCACGATCAATAATAAAAAACATAAACGGATGATTCACTGATATTTGTATGGGTAGTGTCTGTGCTCCGTTGTTGCCTATACAAATATGAAAAGATAAAGAAGAAGAAAGAAAATAATCAAATTTAAAATGTTTGTATTAGTTATGTTTGTGTATATGGATTCTACAAGGTGGCGCAAAAGTAATGTCATAATGTGAATTGCCTACCATTTTGTTAGAAATGAAGAAAAATGTGTTCTGTTTTCACGAAAAATTTATCCGAAGATGTAAAATTTATTACATTAAGTTGAAAAAATTGTATCAGTCAAATGACAACCTCCCGAGCAGAGAAACAAGCCAGCCGCCGTGAGCCGTTTAAGCCGCCGCCGCCGGTCATTTTTGCCTCAGCCGCCAATTTTTTTCGGCTCATTTCGGCTGGAAGTATCAATTTTCCTAAATAAAAAAATTAAAAACAAATGTCATTTTTAAAACAAATTTTCTACTTCATCATTTCCTGAACCATCAAGAGTATTTTTTTTTAGTTCAAAAGAAATAAAAGAACCAGTTTTAAAGTCAGAGCTAAGAAGGATTTTTGTCATAAATATTTCTTAAGTTGGAAGTTTTGCTTGCAAACTTCTGACAGATTTCGCTGAAATAGAGGAGAGAATCCAAATGAACACGTCTTTAGCACCCATAGTTTTAGATACAAATTACACAGTGTTACAAAAAACAAAAATATATATATATACTTTTCAAATGACCAAGTGTATATTGTAGGCAGAGCTTCGAAGGAATTAATTCAATTTTAGCTTAATTCGCACAAAACCGAATTCAGCTTTAGAAATTGAATATATATCATTCCATCAAAACATTCCTTTATAATTAATTCATAGGTTTCATTCCCAAAGTTTAATATTAAATAGATGCATTCTTTTGTTGAATACATTCCTTATAGAATTACAATCAATTTAAATAAATTTTTTCATTAATTCTAATCTTTTACAAAATGGCTTATCAAAATTGTCATTTTATTCAATCCGTAAAATATATTAGGTATGAATATACTAATGATTCCGACAACACTTTATTTTATAATTACAAATTAAATAAAAAAATTAGGGATTTAATATTGATATCATATACACAACCCATAAAAATAATGAATGTAATTAACCAAAATTTAAAAAAGCAAACATTTGTTTTAATCTTTTACAAACCGAATGAAACGTAAAAGATCATTATAAAAATAATTAATTCATGAAAGAATTCATTCACTATGCATGAAAATTAAAAGAATGAAGCCAGTGAATGAATTCATAAGGAATGGTATAAACGAATGATATATTAGTAAATTTTAATTAAAAATCCAAAAGTGAATTAAAGAATTAATTCATTCGAATCTATGATCGTAGGTTTGGTTAAGTAGATCACATCACATTTGTCAGAAATTTCAGTACACCTGAAATTATTACCAAACGAGTAAAAAGGTTAAAGTCGGGCATGCCGACTATACAATACCCTACACCAGTCTGGTGTATTGTTTGGATCCGAAATTCGAATGGGTTAAAATGGGGCTTGTGTCAAAATTTTCTATAATGTGAGTCAGCGCACCAAATTTCATTAAAATATCTTAATATTTGCGACCTGCAGTTTGTAACCAAGCCAATTTTGGGGGGACCCTTATATGGGCACTAGTTCCGATGTTCACCAAAATCAATAGGCTTCGTCCTTGGGCCAACATAGGTCTGTGTACCAAATTTCATCAAAATATCTTAATATTTGTGACCTGCAGCGTATAAACAGTATAATTTTGGTAGGACCCTTATATGGGCACTAGGTCTAAACATGGACCGATGTTCACCAAAGTCAATATGCTGCGTTATTGGGCCAATATAGGTCTGTGTACCCAATTTCATCAAAATATCTTAATATTTGTGACCTGCAGCGTATAAACAGTATAATTTTGGTAGGACCCTTATATGGGCACTAGGTCTAAACATGGACCGATGTTCACCAAAATCAATAGGCTGCGTTATTGGGCCAATATAGGTCTGTGTACCAAATTTCATCAAAATATCTTAATATTTGCGACCTGCAGCGTATAAACAGTATAATTTTGGTAGGACCCTTATATGGGCACTAGGTCTAAACATGGACCGATGTTCACCAAAATCAATAGGCTGCGTTATTGGGCCAATGTAGGTCTGTGTACCAAATTTCATCAAAATATCTTAATATTTACGACCTGCAGCGTATAAACAGTATAATTTTGGTAGGACCCTTATATGGGCACTAGGTCTAAACATGGACCGATGTTCACCAAAATCAATAGACTGCGTTACTGGGCCAATATAGGTTTGTGTACCAAATTTCATCAAAATATCTTAATATTTACGACCTGCAGCGTATAAACAGTATAATTTTGGTAGGACCCTTATATGGGCACTAGGTCTAAACATGAACCGATGTTCACCAAAATCAATAGGCTGCGTTATTGGGCCAATGTAGGTCTGTGTACCAAATTTCATCAAAATATCTTAATATTTACGACCTGCAGCGTATAAACAGTATATTTTTGGTAGGACCCTTATATGGGCACTAGGTCTAAACATGGACCGATGTTCACCAAAATCAATAGACTGCGTTACTGGGCCAATATAGGTCTGTGTACCAAATTTCATCAAAATATCTTAATATTTACGACCTGCAGCGTATAAACAGTATAATTTTGGTAGGACTCTTATATGGGCACTAGGTCTAAACATGGACCGATGTTCACCAAAATCAATAGGCTGCGTTATTGGGCCAATATAGGTCTGTGTACCAAATTTCATCAACATATCTTAATATTTACGACCTGCAGCGTATAAACAGTATAATTTTGGTAGGACCCTTATATGGGCACTAGGTCTAAACATGGACCGATGTTCACCAAAATCAATAGGCTGCGTTACTGGGCTAACATAGGTCTGTGTACCAAATTTCGTCAAAATATATTAATATTTACG
Organism: Leucophora obtusa; assembly: GCA_949987735.1. Lineage (NCBI taxonomy): Eukaryota > Metazoa > Arthropoda > Insecta > Diptera > Anthomyiidae > Leucophora > Leucophora obtusa. The sequence goes on from OX465295.1 coordinate 278,261,136, forward strand.
ACCTGCAGCGTATAAACAATATAATTTTGGTAGGACCCTTATATGGGCACTAGGTCTAAACATGGACCGATGTTCACCAAAATCAAACTTGTTCGTCCTTGGGCCAACATAGGTCTGCGTACCAAATTTCATCAAAATATCTTAATATTTGCGACCTGTAGAGTGCGCACAAGATTGCATGGACAGACAGACAGACGGACGGACGGACAGACGGACATCGTTAAATCGAAATAAAAAAAATTCTGAACCGATCGGTATACTATAAGGTGGGTCTACGACCAATATTTTTTGGTGTTACAAACATCAGCACAAACTTATAATACCCTGACCACATAGTGGTGTAGGGTATAATGACCACATAGTGGTGTAGGGTATAAAGACACATTTTTAAGACATTGCGTACGAAAAACATGTTAAGTAAGTTATTCCTCGGTCGACTTATAAAATTGGGGAGATATTTACAATAATCGACGCTGTTCCGAGTTCCGAATCCACAAAAGAAATTCTAAAGTGAAACATTCCGAATTTTTTTGCTGTTCTGTGATCCACATCGGAGTTATTTTTTCGTTTTGTTTTATTTCGTGTAGAAAAAGCTTGATGATAGTGAAACGAATATATATTTTTTAACAACAATTATTATATAATAATTTATTTTCAAATTAGTCTATGAATATTAAAATTTGGTAGAAACAGCAAATTTTCAAAATTTTTAATTCCTTGTAATTTTACAAATCAACTCTAATTAAAAAGTTTCGGAACTCAGAACAGGGGTGAATATCTGAATTTTTTAACTTTACTCCTAAGTTTTTCAACTTTGACATCTTTTCGACCATAATTTTTTTCGAACCATATTTTTTTCTAGTTTATTCTAACACATTTAGTTTTGAGTGAAAATAGAATTTGTTTATTTCTAAGTTCCGAATCCACATAAAAAAATTCTAAAGTGAAACATTCCGATTTTTTTTGCTGTTGTGTGATCCACATCCGAATTATCTTCTTCGTTTTATTTCGTGTTGAAAAAGCTTGGTGAAAGTAAAACGAATATTTTGTTGCAAAAATTAATATGTTAAAATTTATTTTAAAATTTGTCAGTATGCTAAAATTTGTTCGAAACAGTCAATTTCCGACATTTTGAATTTTGTGTGATTTTACAAAACCACTCTAATTAAAAAGTTTCGGAATTCAGAACAGGGATGATAGTGTCAAAACTCTGTTTTTGAGCGACTTCAAGCACTTAACGATTTGAAATTCAGCAAATTTTCAACCGATTTTGAATCTTGGAACGTTTTTCGAAAGACAAAAAATTTAGCTTTCCAAATATAGAGTATAAGCACAATGCAAAAGTCCCCGTTTTTTTCCATACAATTTGACAATTAAAATCGTGCAACGATTTCCGTGAGAGATAAAACTTATTTTATTTTGTCAACGGAATTTCTTATTCTCCTGTTTTTACTCTCAGATTTTTTTTACTAATGTTGCCAGATTTTCACACAATTTCAATCACAGTACAAGTATAGTACGATTACATGGTTGATTTCTACATGCACATGCATTAGTAATATCAATGGATTTGACTTTATACATTTATAAAATATATAAAAAACAGCAATAACACAATAACACTTTCACAGCCTTTTATTCTAACTAATGTAAAACAACAAAACGTTGGAATGTGGCAAAAAGAAAAATATAAAATATAACCAACTTGACTTTCTATGTGTTCTGTGTTGTAAAAGTAATATTCCGTTTCCGTTGCTATTTTGTTCACTTTTTTTCCGTCACGATTTAAGATTCCTTTTCCATTTGTATTGTGTTTATTCTCATATATAGAATTATTTACATATTTGTAACTGAAATATGTTGACAGTTTTTTTTTAAATATTAAAATAATTTTTTTTTTATTTGTATACTTTGACGGCTTTTTTACAGTATTAAAAAATTCTTTACTATTGTAATTTATTCTGAAAGTGGGTTTAGTTTTTAGTAAACTCAGATTCTTTTGTTTAAATTAATTGAAAATTGAAAAAGTTATCGTAATTTTGCTAAACATTTAATTTAAACTATTATAAGACAACTCGATGTTCTTGTTTGCACACTCATTAAGGTTAACTTTTTCAATTTTCTTATAAATGCAGAGATTCCATGTTTATAAATAAATGTATAACTTTGACAATTTTAAAGCGATTAAAGTAGAACTTCATTTTACTCTGAATTAAGAATAACAAATTTTTTAACAAAATATTGTAATTAAAAGCCGTCAAAATTAAACAAAATAAGAAAAATTAAGAAAATCTGTTTTATTTGAAAATATTTCACACAATTTTGTTGAATATATAAACATATGTATATATTTGGAAAGCTTCAAATATTTGTATTTCTTACTTTTTGAGTATCAATTTTTATATTGTCGTTTGTGAAAGACAACAAAAAATATTTTCATTAAAAATATAATTCTCAATGAATAAAGATAATTTTTATGAAAATAAATATTAATTTACCTATATAAATTGGCGATCCTGCCAGGAGATTATAAGAATTAATAATCAGATAATTACGACAGAAATCTTCAAGATACAACAAAAAATTTTACCAACAGAAAATTACAGTAGATCGAGGTTCTCAATTTACATCTAATTTGCTTTCTGAATTGTCTAAAATGTTAGGAATACAGAAGATTCACACGTCTGCCTATCGTCCCCAATCAAATGGAATGATAGAAAGATTTCATCGTCAGCTGAAAACGTCAATTATTGCTTCAGATGACTCAGTACATTAGTCAGATCAACTTCCTATTATACTGTTAGGTTTTCGGAATCTAGTTAAAGAGGATCTTAAATGTTGTCCTGCTGAAATGGTTTACGGACAAACTCTTAGAATTCCTGGTGAATTAATTGTTCGTTCCGAGAATTCAGACAGTATTAGTTCGGAATTTATCCTTCAAAAATTAAGAGAACATTTTTCACATTCTCACAATTGCATTTCTCATCACGGAAATAATCGAAGCTATCTTCCTCCTACTTTAATGACTTGCAAATACGTTTTTCTAAAGGTTATTAAAAAATTTGGTTTGCGTCATCCGTTTGAAGGACCTTACAGGGTCTTAGATAGAAACGATAAATGTTTTAAAATTCACAAAAATGGTTCAGTTATTTCTGTTTCTGTTCAATAGATAATTTAAAACCAGCATTTGTGGATACAGATAGAAAAGAAGAACATAAAAATTTAAACTTTATACCTAAAAAAAAGGTGACTTTTAATATAAATGATTTATCTCTGAAACATAAGTTTTTCGCTGATGGGGGAGTATATGTAGGAACTTGTTCCTAAATTACTGTTTCAAATATTTGTATTTCTTACTTTTTGAGTATCAATTTTTATATTGTCGTTTGTTTAAGACAACAAAAAATATTTTCATTAAAAATATAATTCTCAATAAATAAAGACAATTTTTATGAAAATAAATATTCAGTGTGTTCCCGTACGTTCCCAATGTTACCGAAATTTACCCAAAGTTACCGAAATTTACCCAAAAGCGTTCCCGTACTCGAGAATTGGGTAAATGAGAGCGCTAATGAGAGTGTATTAGTGCTTCTCTTTTTACCAAAATTTACCCAGACTTTTTCTTCGGGTAAACTTTGGTAAAACAGCTGATGCAAATATAAACAAAAAACAATTGTGAAATTAAATTAAAAATTGTAATTAAATAAAGAAATAAGCAAAAGAAACTTTGTTTTTTGTTAAAATTAATTGAATAAAATCAAAAACAACTTTTAAATGTGAATAAACATGTCTTTTTGTGGCGATTTGAAAACTGAAATTATACGTATTTTCACATCAGTGATGGGATTTTTGGCACAATCTAAGATTGATTGGTACAATGGCACAACCGAAACTATTTTGGCACATTTTGGTTATCTACAAAATTTAATATAAAATGAATTTAAAAAATAACAATTCTTTAATTTTTAGTTTCTAAGCATTTATTGGTATTAAAATACCTTTTCGAATAAAGCAAAACTAAAAAATGGCATCGAAGATATTACCGAATAAAGCACCGTAAGTTGTTTTTCATGTGAAAAAATTTCTCTCAGACTTTAAATTGCAATTTAAGTTAAAAAATTAACAATATTTTAATTTTATAACAAAGCCACAATCACAATTAACACAAAATGTCACTTTTTCACCAGAAAAATAATAGTCTTGTACACTAAATATGCGTGAAAACTAAGTTTGCACAATTTTCACGTGAAACTCATTGTCGTGAAAAATAATTTTTTTTTATATGGAGTATAACAGTTTTTTTACGTGAAAACTGAACAACTTACGGTGCTTAATCCATAGAATTTTAAAAATTCAAATGCTATAAATTTATCTCAGAGCTTCGAAAGAATTAATTTAAGTTTAATTTATAAAAAAATTAATTCAGTTTTAGAAAATGTTTATATGTATACCATTCCGTGCACCCATTCCTAAAGAATTCATTCATGGGCTGCATTCCCAAATCTTTAATAAGTATCGGATGAATTTAATTTATCATTCACCTTTTAATTGAAAGAAAATTTTAATTCATTCAAATATAATTAATTCCATAAGAATTCAAAATAATTCCATAAGAATGCATTTACAAAATGAAAGTTGAAAACACAGTTTCTAAGTGAAAATTGAGTTTTGGCACAATAAAGGCCCATTTGGCACATTTTAGTCACACACTTGGCACAAAACAAAATTTTTCAAGTCCCATCACTGTTTAACATTATTCTTTGAAATAAGTTTTTGGGCTACAAAAGTGGTTTTTTGCGTTCCTGTACTATTGGGTAATTTTGTCATTTTGTGAGAGGATTTTGTGCTTACTCTCATTTTACCGAACTTTACCCAAAAAGTAAAGAAACACACCTATTAATTTACCTATAACTATCTCTCCTTCTAGGTCCGTTCAAAAACTAAAAATCCTAAATTTGTAATTTTTATCGATGAATTTACCTTAAAATTATTTTGTATTTGATAATTCGAAATTTTTTGTACAATTTTCTACTGTTATATTTTGGAAAAAACCTTAAACATCTTTAAATTACGTGTATAATGTTCTATCAAGCCGACGCCGCCGATTTTTTGCTTGCGCCGCCGCCGCCGATTATTTTGACAGGCTTGTTTCTCTTCTCCCGAGTTGATGCATATTTGTGCTCGTTTTACGGCATTTTGCATTGTTGCTCGCAAAACATCTGGCTCCAAATTGGCGGTTTCTTCTTCAATGTTACCTTTCAACTCTTGGTAAGGTATATGGTTTGTTGTGGTAAACACGAGATTTTAAAAAGCCCCAAAGGAAGAACTCTGGCGCTGTTAGATCCTGCGATCTGGATGGCCAGTTCAAATCTCAAAATCGGGAGATCACACGGGCCGGAAATTGGTGTCTCAAAATCTGCATCTATGCTCGCGTTGTGTGAGCGGTTGCTCCGTCCTGCTGGAACATCTGCCTGTAACGCTCATCAGTTACGGTTACGGTGGTTTCATCGGCGTCCTAAAAAAAAATAAGGGCCAATCACTTTTTCTCTGCAAATGCCACACCAAACCGTCACTTTGAGGGGATGCAATGGCTCTTGCATTTCATGTGGGTTCTCTGTGCCCCAGTAACGCATATTTTGTTTGTTAACATAACTAGTTAAGTGGAAATGGGCTTCGTCGCTCATTATGATTTTGGACACGAAATCATCCTCTAAAATTCGCTGCAAAGGACGTCTGCTGATGCCTAATTTTGTACATCGTCTTCTCGTTAATGTTTGTGGATTCTCTTTGACGTCCTCGGCCACAGCAGCGATGTTCTCGGTCGAACGTACGAGGCCGTCCACTTCTGGCGACATCTCTAGTGGACCCAGTTTGCACAAGACGCTCAGCCAAGCGCTTAATTGTTCGCGTACGTCGTACACAACGACGTCGAAATTTTCCCTGCGTTAAAACAACAGACCGAAAATTGGTCAAATAAGCAGTAACAATAATAACAATCCCAATAAGCACATAGGTTTTAAAAATGCAAGTGCTTTAAATTTTGCTTGAAGTAAAGTATATTTCAAATTCTAGCACTTGTTTTTTTAACAAAAATATTTCAAACTTGAATTTTTGTTTCCCTTTTGCTGGAGTATGCTATTGAAATAAAATGTAATAAAAGTTGAATTCAAGCCTTAAAACTGGAAAACAGGGGTGGAATTGAACTTGATTTCAACTTGAATTCCAGTGAAAATGTTTATAGGGAATAATAGCGCTCCATTGCTTGTTATCAAACAATTCTCTATCTGTCTACAACATAGATGTTAAAGCACAATGACATTTGAAGCCATTTTCAAAAATTAAAGCACAATCATCCCAAGTAAAAAAAATGATATGGAGCCATATGAAGTTATATTTAATTATATATAATCTTTTATGTAACTAGATATAATTATATCCGAAAAATGAGAACGTCTTATTGTATCATATTGTATCGAATTGTATACAATTGTATATAATTTGGTACAATTTGATACAATTTTATGCAATTCGATACAATTGTATCCGAATTTTGTCCTCATCCAATTACATCAAATTATATCTTTTTGTATAAAATTATATAAAATGTTATAAAAGTGGACATAGTTTGATACAATTATATCTAAATATTGACCTTATATTTTTTATCATATTATATATGACCATATCTAACAATATAAAAAATTATTTTTTTAAATAAAAAAATATATGCAATATCTGGAGATCAGACCTGAGGGATTTCAATTACAATTATTGTAATTTGTAATTGAAAATTTTCAATTACAATTACAAATAAATGTAATTGAAATTAAAAAAAAATCAATTACATTTCATGTAACTGTAATTGAAAATTTTCAATTACAAAATACAAATACTTGTAATTGAAATTGATTTCAAATTTCAATTACATTTAGAATTAAAAAGTGTTTTTTGTTAAAATTTTGTAGAAAAACTGACTGGATAGGTTGGATAGGCGTGGATAAGTATAAAAAGAATACGTCATGTTCCCTAACTTGTGCTTTTTGTCATTAGTTGTTTTCGGAAAAATGTCATTGTAATTGACATTTTTTCAATTACAATTATACATATGTACATATGTAATGTGTAATTGAAAATTTTCAATTGCAAATTACTTGTAATTGTTCTTTTTTGAATTACAATTAAAAATAATATGTAATTGCAATTGAGTTTTTTTCAATTACAATTACATGTAATTGTGTAATTGCATGTGTAATTATTTACAAAATGTAATGATTTACCCGCAGGTCTGCTGTATATCCTATAATTTCTATAAAACTTCCATTACTTTAATCCAGATTTACCATGACAGTGCATTAAACATGAACAAATTTCCCTTTGTTTTTACGGTGGGTCTCATAATGCAGGTTTAAACTTTAGTTAATAGTTAACCCAAAAATTTGTTGTTGTTTTGTGTAAATTTTTTTGACATTTTCTTTTGTTTTTAGTTAAGTTAAAGTTAAACCTACAGTATGAGACCCACCGTTAGTAACACTGTGAGACAAATGGTAGGGGTCAGTGATCGGGAAGGGTTCAAACTACCGGGGAAAGTTATATCGGTAAAAAAGAAGTTATACGTCTCCCGGCGTTTCGCTGGGTCACGTTAGGAATCGATATATATCGATTTGAAGTAAGTAACTATCATATAGGGGAAATTGTCACCTTTGGTGGTCTTTTTTTTGATATAACTCGAGAACCACTAGTCCGATTTTGCTCAAACAATTTTAAAAAAATTAAAAATTACAATTCCTTTAATCTGTTCATATAACGTTTTTCTATATACTCAACAGTTTTGCCGGTAAAAATAAATGTATGAAGAAAAAAATATTTTTTGCCTAAAATATTAAAAAAAAGTAATAAACAAAAGGTGATTTGATTTTTGTGGTAGCGGTAACAAACTAAAAAACGGTCATATATGTGCGTGGACAATTAAAAGGAAAAAAGGAAAGTGCACTTTTTTAATTATTTGGGTTTTTTCCGTTGGCTACCTGCATGATTTTGTTACACAAATTGCACCTACATTTATGAGTGGTCATGTTTTAGAACGTTTCGAAAAATTTAAAACGCACACGAATCAGGTATATAGCCACCCTTAAAAGATGCGCCAATTCATAAGTACCTCTCAGTAAAAATTGAAACAACAAGTGTCTCCGAACGCGTAAAGTACGATTTTTTTAAAGTGACGAAAAAGTAATAAAAGTATAAAACCGAAATGAGTGCAAATTGTCCAGAAAATATCAATTTATTTTGTTATGTTTGTGGCAAAAGAGCTTTTTCAACAAATACTGCATTACTCACTGAGCAAGTGGAGCGTGCTTTTAAACTTTATTTTGATTCCGAAATAATTCGCGGCGTTTCGTGGGCCCCAGACAAAATTTGTAAAACGTGCTACAATGCTCTTAACATGTGGATCCAAGGGAAACGCAGTTCACTTTCTTTTGGTGTACCAATAATTTGGACTGATCCAGGAGAGCACAATTCCGATAACTGTTACGCTTGCGCAAACAAAATATGTGGAGTAAATCGTAAAGGCCTTAAACGAAGAGTTTACATATCTGTTAGAAGTGCACAAATACCTCTACCGCATTCGGATGAAATACCAATTCCACCGCTTCCAAGTCCTGACAGAGAAACTTCTTTTTCTATTGAAACAATGGATCAATCGGATTTCACCTATAAACCAACACCAGAAGCCGGCCCATCGAACAAAATAATTCCAATATCACAAGCAAGAATGGACAAGATTGTTGCAGAATTAAACCTTTCTCAACGTGAAGCAGAAAAACTTGCCCAGCTTTTGAAAGAAGGCAACAATTTGGAGCCTAATGTCAAAGTCACCGGATATCGAAGACGACAATTGCTATTCCACCGGTACACACTCAACGAAGGGAACACATTTGTTTACTGCCACGATATAAAAGGACTGATGGAGGCGATGGCCATTAATTATGTCGCAGCTGATTGGCGAATGTTTATCGATTCTTCGAAATCAAGCCTGAAAGTCGTTTTGCTACATAAATATAATAAAAAACCAAGCATTCCCATTGGCTACAGCACAGACATGAGCAAAACATACGATTCGATGAAAATAATTTTGGATAAAGTTTGCTACACTGATCACATGTGGCGGATCAGTTGTGATCTGAAAGTCGTGGCGATGCTAAGAAGTCTCCAAGGAGGCTATACGAAAAACATGTGTTTCTTGTGTCTTTGGGATACCCGATTTAAAGGAAACCAATACGAAACGCATGACTGGCTTCCTCGAGATCCAACGGAGAAAGGACACAACTGCGTAAATGATCCACTGGTGCCAATGTAGAACGTCCTCATGCCCCCTCTCCATATCAAACTGGGAATCGTAAAAAATTTCATCAAGGCCATTGTGAAGCAACCGAAAATTCTTGATTGTTTGAATAATATTTTCCCACGAATTAGCGAAGCAAAATTGAAGGAAGGTGTTCTGAATGGGCCGGATATACGAAAGCTCATGAAGTCAAAGGAATTTAAAGGTGCTTTAGACGGTAATGATTACTTTGCGTGGAGGGCAGTGAAGAAAGTCATACGATATTTTTTGGGAAGTACGCGAGCACACAATTACCCCGCTCTTGTGACCAAGATGTTGGAAGGATCACGTCATTCAAGTGTCGAAAGAGGCATTCAAGTGTCTTGGCTTTCTTAACCGGTGTAAGAACTACTTCACTTCTTCTGATCTCCTTACTATTTATACCACCTATATCCGGCCGAAGATGGAATACAACTCCCACATATGGGCAGGGGCTGCAAAGTCTATTTTGGAGCTTTTGGACCGTGTACAAAGGAGGGCGTCGGCGCTCATTAATGACAGTAGGGTATCCAGCTCTATTGACTCATTGCAGCATCGTCGGAATGTGGGTTGTGTAACACTGTTCTATCGTTACTACCATGGGAAGTGTTCTGCTGAGATAAGTTTTCTTATCCCGGGGTCCAGTTAGTCGCACAACGCATTATAGAGAAAATTCTTTCATTAGTCGAACCGCCCGTATGTGGAATAAACTCCCCGCAGATGTCTTTCCTGATACTTACAATCTAGAGAAATTCAAGTCTAACGTTCACAAACACTACTCCCTATTTCCTCCTCCCCATAACCTATTTTCCTGATATCAATACAATGCATTGCATTAGTAGGGGGCATCCCCTGAGTGTTGGTCTATAGTAAAAAAAAAAAAAAAAAAGATGTTGCACTACTTCCAGAAAATTGGAGTGAATATGTGCCTCAAAATTCACTTCTTGCATCACCATCTCGAATACTTCAGCAAGCAGCTAGCCTCAGAGTCGGATGAGCATGGCGAGCACTTCCATCAAGTGGCAATGCCAATGGAAACGCGATATAAAGGCAAAAGGCTCGATTCGCTGCTGGCTGAAATTTGTTGGTGGTCGCAAAAGACGTACGATCCCGACAATGAAGATGAAGAAGAAGAATATACAATGGGAGTTTCCTCCGAGGGTAAGTCACAAAAATGAAGTTAACTGACTGATTAAAAACAATTGATTTTTTCCAGATGAAGACAGATCCTCATCCGATACAGACTCTGAACAAGTGGGCGAACCACCACGCAAGAAAGTAAAGGGCGCAAACAAACGAAAATAAGTTTTGCGTTCATCGATTTTTATAACCTATGTATCTATATAATAACCTAATAATTACCTGTAATAATTTTTAATTTTACGTGTTAATAATAAATAATATATAATAAATACTAGCGGGCGCAGCCCGCTACGTTGTTAGCGTGCCTTAAAGTTTAGGCAATTTTACGACAATTTTTTTTAAATTCGCTTTTTATTTAAAGTACAGTTTTTATAATAAAATCCTTCACCCAGCCACCACAAATAAATAATTCTGCACAACAATGGGTTTAAAATAAATAAATATTTGATCACTTTTTCTCATGAAAGTGGATTGTTAGTAATGAATCCATAATAAATTGCAATATACGTGTGTATGTTAAGATAATTTGGTAAAGTGCGAACTTAGATAGATAGACCCGTAAGTAGTTTTGTTCATTTGTGTTTTGAATGAAAATAAATAACGTAAAGCAGGGTTGGAAAGCATTTTATAATATTAAAAATAGCGGGCAAAGCCCGCTACGTTGTTAGCGTGTCTTAAAGTTTTTTTTAATTCCAGTTTATGTAAAGGTAGACCTGGCAATTCAAGTAAATTCACAAATTCAGTTGGAAAATTTACTGCGTCGGTTTCTTCCACCGGTGCTTCGTTACATGAAGTTTAAATATCGGAATATATAAGTTCCATTCCTTTTCTAAGGTTTTTTCTCTTTTAGAAAATTTGTTTAACTTTTTCGAGAGTATGTTTCAATGGTACATAAGTTTCATATTCCGTGGATAGTGTTTGAACAGGTAATTCCCTCTTCCAATCCATTTGCATTGTCTATAATTTCAATTCCACTCGTTCAACGTTTATATCCATTTCATTCCACTTGTGTAGTGTTTCAATTCCACTCGTTTCCTATTTAGTTTCTTAATTTTAGTGTTCCATATACACTTGTTCTTTAAGTTTTAGGTTTCTAGCTAAAGACGCAGACGTTAAGGGGGGGGGGCAATTTTCCCCTTTTGGACCACAATTTTTATCACGTTCCTGTCCAAAGTCTTAGAAATGCCTTGTCGATAAGTTAGCCCATACTCCAAGGAAAACATATTATATATTACAGGTTTCTAGCCGAAGGGTTCGGTTAGGCCATCAAGGGGGAGAATTATTCCGTTTTTACCCCTCCCGGTAGGAATTTACAAAAATTCCGTCTTAGAGGACGTCTGCGTTGGAGGAAGAACCTACTAATTACATAATTTTAGGTCTCTATATCCAGCAGTTTGGCCAGGCCGTCAAGGGGGAAGTTTTTCCCTTTTTACCCCTCCCGGTATGAATTTCCAAAAATACCATCTTAGGAGACGTCAACGTTGGAGAAGGAACCCAAATACCGAATTTAAGATCCCTTGTTCCAGCAGTTTGGCCAGGCCGTTAAGGAGGAGACTTTTCCTGTTTTTGACCCTACCTGTAGAAATTTCAAAAAATCTTATCTTAGCGGATGTCTACAATATAGGAGGAACTTTAATACCAAATTTCAACTTCCTACCTCCAACGGTTTGGGCAGGCCTTTAAGCGGCACTTTTCGCTTCATTAATCCCTATTTTTGCAATGTCCCTGTCCAAAAAGCACCTTCCCGGTAAGTGAGCCCATACTCCAAATAACATATGTTTTACATTTCAGGTTTCTAGCCAACTTTTACTATTTGTGCCCCTCTCGGTAGGAATTTCCGAAAATCCATCGACAGGGAATTTCAGCTTCCTAGTTCCAGCAGTTTGAGCAGGCTGTCAAGGGGGACACTTTTTCTTTTTTTGTCCCTCCCGGTTGGAATTAGGCTGGAAGAGGAACCTAAGTACCGAATTTCAGCTTCCTAGTTCCAGCAGTTTGGACAGGTCGTTAAGGGGCAACTTTCCCTTTTTGAGCCCCCATTTTATAACGACCCTGTCCAAAATTCAAAAAAGTATCTTTCTAATAAGTTAGCCCTTACTCCAGGGACCCACATTTTAAGCTTCAGGTTTCTAGCCGAAGGGGTTTTTACCGGCCCCCAAGGTGAGGCTTTTCTTCTTTTTGCCCCTCCCTTTAGGAATTTACAAAAATTCCATCTTCGCGGCTATCTGCGATGGATGAGGAACACTCATACCAAATTTCAACTTCATTGCCTAAGCGGTTTGGGCAGGCCGTTAGTGGGGACACTTTCCCTTTCAACCACCATTTTTACTATGTTCCTGTTCCAAAATAGAAAAATTACGTTGCCGGTGAGTTAGTCCTATTCCAAGGAATACATATTTAAAATTTTAGGTTGACCAAAAGGGATTGGGCAAGCCGTCAGGAGGAGACTTACCTTATTTCCCCTCCCGATAGGAATTTCAAAAATTCCGTCTAAGCGGACGCCTACACAGAAGGAGGAACTCACATACCGACTTTCCTTTTGGGATATCCTGTAGGGAATTCCAAAAATACAAACTTAGTCGATGTCTACTACAGTGGAGGAACCTTTATACCAAATTTCAACTTCTTACCTCCAGTGGTTTGGGCAGGCACTTTTCCAATTTGTGAGACTGTTTATGGGGAGACTTTTCCCCTTTTTGCCCGTTCCGGTAGGAATTTCCAAAAATCTTAGCGCACGTCTATGCCGAATATCAAGAAACCTTGTTTTAGTGGAGATGTCCGTGGGGGGAGGAAAAAAAGTAGTTTTTTTAAAATTATATATTATTTTAAATGGTACTTTTTGGAAAAACGAAATTTCTTGGAAAAAGATACTTTGTTTTTACAAAGTACTATTTGTACTTTTTTTGGAAAAGGTATTTTTTTTAAAAAGGTGTTTTTTTTGGAAAAATGTATGTTTTTGGAAAAAGGTACTTTTTTTGGAAAACGTACTTCTTTTGGAAAAGGAAAATTTTTTTAGAAAAAGGTACTTTTTTTTGGGAAAAGGTACTTTTTTTTGGAAAAGGTACTTTTTTTGAAAAAGGTATTTTTTTGAAAAAAGTATGTTTTTTTGGAAAAGGAAAATTTTTTTAGAAAAAGGTACTTTTTTTGGGAAAAGGTACTTTTTTTTGAAAAAGGTACTTTTTTTTGAAAAAGGTACTTTTTTTGAAAAAGGTATTTTTTTGGAAAAATGTATATTTTTTGGGAAAAGGTACTTTTTTTGGAAAAGGTATTTTTTTTTGGAAAAGGTACATTTTTTTAGAAAAAGGTACATTTTATGGAAAAAGGTACTTTTTTTAAAAAAGGTACTTTTTTTTGGAAAAAGGTACTTTTTTGGAAAAAGGTACTTTTTTGGAAAAAGGAATTTTTTTTGGAAAAAGGTACTTTGTTTGGAAAAAGGTACTTTTTTCGGGAAAAGGTACTTTTTTCGGGAAAAGGTACTTTTTTTGGAAAAAGGTACTTTTTTTGGAAAAAGGTACTTTTTTTGAAAAAAAGGTACTTTTTTCGGAAAAAGGTACTTTTTTTGGAAAAAGGTACTTTTTTGGGAAAAAGGTACTTTTTTTGTCCCCTTTTTGCCCCTCCCGATAAGAATTTCCAAAAATGCCGTCTCAACGGACGTCTACACCGGTCGAGGAACCTACATACCAAATTTCAACTTCATAGCTCCAGCAGTTTGAGCAGGCCGTCAAGGGGGAGACTTTTTCCCCTTTTTGCCCGTCCCTGTAAAAATTTCCAAAACTCCCGTCTTGGTGGATGTCTTATAGTGGAGGAACCTTTATACCAAATTTCAACTTCCTACCTCCAGCGGTTTGGGCAGGCAGTCGAGGGGGGCCTTTTTCCCCTTTTTAGCCCCCATTTTTACAACGTCCCTCTCCAAAATTCCAGAAAGTACTTTCCAGAAAAGTTAGCCCATACTCCAAGGAACACATATCTTAAATTTCAGCTTTCTAGCCAAAGGGGTTTTGGCAGGCCGCCAAGGGGGAGACTTTTCCCTTTTTTGCCCGTTCCGGTAGGAATTTCCCGTCTTAGCGGACGTCTACGCCGAAAGAGGAACCTACATACCAAATTTCAACTTCCTAGCTTCAGCGGTTTGGGCTGGGCGATGTTGAGTCAGTCAGTCAGTCAATCAGTCAGTCAGTCACGTTATTCTTTTATATATAGAGATAATTCATAGCAATCCACGAGAGATTTTTAGTAGGGATTAATATTAATAAATGTTAATTTAAACCTAAGCCAATATATCTCTTCAAATAAAACCCTTTAAAATTTACTACTATAATTTTTTCCGAATTATTTACTTAAAAATTCGGATATATATAAATGTATCGTTGCATTTGGAAAAGTTTGCTCCAATGAAACATTGGTAGCATTCGGCAAAGAAACCTTAAACTGATACCGGTGACTTGTAGCGCTTTGTGATTAGTAACGACGTGTTTTCACTTTTTAAGCTGGGGCTTACTCAGCGTGCCCAGGATCCGTTACAAACTATTTATATTTCGATAAGAGAAGAAAATTTAACATTTTTTCATAACACGCTATAAACTTTATTATTTAATTGTTCTTAACACGTAACAAGTTGACACGACACGAATATTTATTTTTATAGCCAGCAGAAGTCGGTCCCGTAGCAAACGGCAGTACTTTGTAGTGGGGTAGAGCAGAATGATAGTTCACGCTCACGGCGAAGATAGAGCAGAGCGATAGCTCACGCTCACGGCGAGATTTGAGGAGAGCGATAGCTCACGCTCACGGCGAAGATTTGAGGAGAGCTATAGCTCACGCTCACGGCGATGATTGAGCAGAGCGATTGCTCACGGCGAAGATTTGAGCAGAGCAATAGCTCATGGCGATGATTGAGAAGAGCGATAGCTCACGTTCACGGCGAAGAGAGAGCAGAGCGATAGCTCACGCTCACGGCGAGATTTGAGCAGAGCGATAGCTCACGCTCACGGCGAGACTGAGCAGAGCGATAGCTCACGCTCACGGCGAGGATTGAGCAGAGCGATAGCTCACGCTCACGGTGATGATTTGAGCAGAGCGATAGCTCACGCTCGCGGTAAGATTTGAGCAGAGCGATAGCCAACGCTCACGGCGAGATTGAACGGCGAGGATTTTTCTATTTTTAAATAAGTACATGAAATTCCTTGCCCTAGTAATAAGTTAACGATATATTTTTCTATATTCAAGAGACTTTTTCGTTAATTTTTCGTACAGAATCCGAACTCTTTTTAAAAGAAAATATTTCTAAATTCGCAAACTTACTACGTGTAAAAAGCATTTAAAAAATAAAATAGTGTTTTCACAGGAAAAACAATGGAGATTTTAATATGAGAAAAATTCTCAGAATATGATTTTTTTATAAGAAAAATTATTTCAAATCCTACAATTTTCATATCAAACTTAGAATATAAAAAATTTTCCAGTGTCAAAAAAAATATAAAGAAAAATGTCTTAAAATTTTAAAGATTTCCAATACGAAAATTTTGGAAACAAAACCTTGTAATTAAAAAAAATAAGAAACTAACGAGGAAATTATCCCGATAGGTTCCTTCCGATCTTAATGAAATTCGGATATGTGATAGAGTTCTGCGGCGAAAGTCGCCATATATCCAAATCTCAATAAAAGCTTCTATTATTACCCGGTAATGAGTTTTGAAGGAAGAAGTTAAGGTAGGTAGCCTCTTACTTTTCTGTTACAAAACGTATTAAGAAAAGTCGATCGGGGTAACTCCCTACAAAACACTCATTACCCCTACGCAGAGAGAATTTTAGTCGACGAGTTTTAATAAAAATTTTCATTAAACTAATGAAGTTTTCTTATCAATATAAATGAATAAATTGATGAAAGGGCTTCATATATTTTATGAAACTTTTTCATTGAGTGTTCATACTTTTAATAAATAAAAGGAAACTTTTCACAACATTTTATGAAAAATTCCAATAATTCAATGAAAAGTTTCAATGAACGAGTTCCAGTGAAACTTCATTGGTTGTATACAAATACACTTAGGTCTTTTTTTATGCGGTAAATACGTTCCAAAAAAAACCGCATAAAAAAGAACTCTACTTCCATACAAAAAAGGGAGATGCGTTCCGAATATTTCAAAAACCGCATAACTTTGAAACAAGGTAAGAAAATTAGACTAAAATCGCATAAAAAAAATTATAGAAAAAAAATTTTTATAAAATTATTTATTTATTTTTCTTTTAACACAAACAGTGTGTTCGTTTACTCTAAATTCTTGCTACTTTTACTACAATTGGAAAGTTTTGTTTACTTTTTGTATTGAATTTTTCCAGCTGTAGTAAAAGTAGTAACTTGTAGTAAGTAAACGATCAAGCTTAAAATAACACTTGTATACATACAGTACATACCAAAACAAATATAAAATCAATAAAAAATAAGAGCCAGATATAACAGATTTTCTTATTTGAGACTCATTCAGTTTAATTGCTCTTATTGAAGATTCTCCAGGTTTAAAATATTTTCCAATAGCAGAATATCTTACCAGTTTTGTTTCTTGGTTTATCCATTTCTTTTAAGAAAAACCTTAAAAAAAAGACAAACTTTATTTTAATTAATCGAGCGGACATATCTTGTTGCACTAACCTTTTGTTTAGCTTTTCATAAAATTCAGAACGGGAAATCCCAATTTTTAATGTTTTTGTTAATGATATACACACTCGCTGTACACATAGCATAAGAAAGAAATAAAAAAGCTTTCTTATTTTGAAAAATGAGTTATGTCAATATTTAAAAATGCTAAAAATGGTAAAAACTTAAATAAAAAGTATTATAAAAGTTGGAAAAAAACACAACGCAAGTCGATTTTAAAACCGCATAACTTCAAATCCGCATAAAAAAACCGCATAAAAAGAGACTTAAGTGTACTCATTAATATCATCCCAGCAAAACCTCCCAGCAAAACCTTGGTAATGGGTTTGACCTTTTTCACGCATTGCCTGGCAATGGGTACCCCTTTACCCTTGGTTTTACTTAGAAACCTAAGGTAATACGTTACTAATATTGTGATACATCAATACTTATGTGGGAGGTATGAAATAATGAGTTACCGATATGGAGATATGTCACTGATTATATGCGGCCTTTAAAATAATATATTACCGATATTGTGTTTTATAATAACTTATTATTAAGGGTAAAAATAATAAGTTATTGGTATTGCATAATATAACTACTTATTATGCGAAAGTACGATTTAATAAAAATTTAGAATCTAATTACATTGCTCGGATCGGTGTACTTTTAAACAAAGTCTTATTTTATTCCCTATATGTAACCAATGAAATATGTACTAATGTGTAATGGCTTACTTCACTCTATAAAAGTATGTACTTATTTTAGCTAAATAGTGAATTTAATATTACAAGTAACAACTTATTTCAGTACTTCCTTCGTAATCACTTATTTTATCCTATACTGGTACGATTTAGGCAACCATTTACCCCCAATGACACCCCGATGTTAAAATAATGTGTTATGCGACCAAAGTGTAAGTAGTTACAATTTTTGGTTTCTTATTCCATTTCCCTTTACCTGGTAATAGAAGCCCAGCAAAACCTTCTATTACCAGGTAAAGGGAAATGTAATAAGAAATCAAAAATTGTAACTACTTACACTTTGGTCGCATTACATTTCCCTTTACTTGGTAATAGAAGGTTTTGCTGGGCTTCTATTACCAGGTAAAGGGAAATGGAATAAGAAACCAAAAATTGTAACTACTTACACTTTGGTCGCATAACACATTATTTTAACATGGGGGTGTCATTGGGGGTGAATGGTTGCCTAAATCGTACCGGTATAGGCTAAAATAAGTGATTACGAAGGAAGTACTGAAATAATTCATTACTTGTAATATTAAATTCACTAGTTAGCTAAAATAAGTACATACTTGTATGGAGTGAAATAAGTCGTTACACATTAATACATATTTCATTGGTTACATATAGAGAATAAAATCAGGCGTTACAAGTAATGACTTTGTTTAAAAGTACACCGATCCGAGCAATGCAATTAGATTATAAATTTTTATTAAATCGTGCTTTCGCATAATGCAAAACCAAGAACTTATTATTTTTACCCTTATTATATAACACAATATCAGTAATATATTATTTTAAAGCCTCCAAGTAAGTAGTGATATATCTCTATATCGGTAACTCATTATTTCATACCTCCCATATAAGTATTGATGTATCACAATATTAGTAACGTATTACTCTAAGTTTCTTAGTAAAACCAAGGGTAAAGGGGTACCCATTGCCAGGCAATGCGTGAAAAAGGTCCAACCCATTACCAAGGTTTTGCTGGGATGCAGATAATTCCCTCAGTCTAGGTTAAAAATAATGAGTTTTTCTATTTAAATATTTTTTATATTGATAGATTTCACAGTTAGTATTACTATTAGTTAGTATATTGGAAGACGACAGAGCAAATTGTGGTAAATTTTTTGTTGTTGTTTTTTATTTGATATTTTAAATGTTTAATAACGGTCCTAGATGAGAACAAGAAATTCTCATTGAGTTTGTAATTTAACTTAACAAATATTTCTAGAAATTCTAAAAACGTCGTCCCCTGACGATTCCCTTAGGCACGAATGAAATCAGGATAGGGACGCCTTCAGCAGATTATTTTTCACAATTTGTTAAATACGTTTTGTGATTTTAGCATATTTAATTCCTTTAATGTAGTAAAATATCGTTTTTCGTAAATCTGACAATTTTCTATATTTGACAAAATCATTCTATTTTACTAAGTGCTAACGATAGCATTTAAACTGTGAATTCGTTCATATTTTTAATTCTACATTTACACTTAACCAAAAATTAATAGTTTCTGAAAACTACTTGTATTTACTTGTAAAATTAAATATAAATTTTTAATCAAAAACTAAATGTTGCGGGCGTCAGTTGAGACAACGGATGAATCTGAGTTTTTAATAAAAACAACTTTTAAGAGTAAACGTTATAATTCATGTATTTTATTTAAAAATTATTCTCTTAATATATTTGTTCACTTTAAAACAATTTGTAATTATACCGCGTGTTCGGTCAAACTCTGACTAACTTCTCTACTAATACAATTTTATCACTTTTGAGTTATGACCTTCAATTGACATTAAATTGATGAGAGTTTTAAGAAAATGTAAACAATGTAGATAAAATAAAGATCGTAAGAAATAAAGAAAAGGCCAGTTATTTTCAAATAAAAAAAAATTTAAAACACTATAAAATATGCAATGATATTCAATCTATCTACAATTCCTTTGAAATAATGCGAAAAATCACTAAAAAATAATTTAAATGGGGTAATTTTTGCTTATACTATGGGTCATTTTTTTAAAGAAAATATGACTGCAAATCTGATATTTTTTTAATGTCTTAGAATTAGCATTTTTTAATGCAAAACTTTTCTACGGTATAAGGAGTTTCTTCGGAAAAAGTTTTGGAATTTAAAACTTATTAAAAAAAAATCTGAGAGCCAATATTATAGTAAACACTTAAATAAAACCAAATACTTAAGTGAAATTTTTTCCTAGATTTATGGATTTTAAAGTATTTCTGAGCATTACTTGCGGTTGAGATCCTAAGGCAATTAAATTTAAAAAATCATTTAAGAAGTTCACTTAAGAGGTTTTCCTAAATCGATCTAAGTTTCTGACAAGGAAACTGGCCTAAATATTAATTTTTCAGTGAAATGCCTTAAAACATTTTATTTATCATAAAAAATGGGTCATTTTGACACCATGCTCTCAAATAGGTTAATTTGGATTAATTTTTTTCACAAAATGCTTAATTAATATCGATTTTCATGCCAAATCGTACTTTTTTACATTTTAAAAATTTGGGGTCATTTCGACCCCATGTGCCTATAAGGGTTAATTTATAATTTTTTATTACTATGTATAAAATTTGGTGTTAACAGAGTTATTTGCACAATTTTCACCGAATTTCACAAGAAACAACACATTGTTTGGTATACTTCCAGGAAAAATCGAAAAATTTTAAAAATTTCACCTTTGACCTTGGTAAAGAAAGGGTTAACGTTGTCGGAGATTTAAAAATTTTTCGCAAAACAATCTCTCGTATCAGAATTAAAAGAAATCGGAAGTGATTTTTTACAGCTAGCTAAAACCACAAAAATTAATACTATTATCTAAATTATTGGCCAAAATCACACTTTTCTCTAAAATTTTCAAATTTAAAACTCAGTCAATGTTAAATTAAAAAAAGGGATATGTGTAAATTTCAGTAGAATTATTCTCTAAGGTGTATTTAACAAATCCCTATGCGTTGACCACTTTTTTTATATTTTGTTGAGCAAAATTTTAAAAACTCAAAATTAGAGTTTTGCACATATAAATAAAAAAAAATAAATCCCATCTTTGGCCATACCTGGGACTAGATTATTATTAGCGTTATTCTTTTCCCGGACTTTTTCATTTCCCGGGACAGCGGGATTTTTTTCTGAATTTCCCGGGATCCCGGGAATTCCCGCTCGTTAGAAAATAAATATATCCGACGTATGTTTACTTGAAAAACTCGATATCTATCAAAAAAAACTTACGACAAAGTTCATCTTTTGGTTGCAGTCAAATCTACTAATACCCTACGGGGAATGTGGGGTCAATTGCCCTCCAAGGACCTATCCCGTGACCGGTCAACCGAGGGCATATTACTAAATTAGTACAAATATGAACCAAAGAGAATGAATTCATTTTCTAAGTATTTTCTGATTCGTTACTTTCACTGTTGCTTTTAAAAAACTTGACCAATACCGAACTAAAAAATAAAATTCGCGGCATATTTTTTAAAATATTTTTTTATTTATTTTACTCTTTTATTTATTTTGAACTTTATTTCTTTACAATTTGCTTATTTTAGCTCTTATTTTAAATATTTATAATTTTTTCCTAAAAAATTTTAATTTTTGTATTTTTCACGTTTTTTAATGTCAAAGCTATTTTAGTTTTAACAATTGGTATTTCATTTAATTTTCTTTTTAACTTAAGGGCAATTTTTTAAATTTTTATTTATATTATCAGAGTTTTTGAGGTAATTTTCTAATTTTTAATTGATTTTTTAATTTAATTATGGCCAACGCAAAAAACGAGTCAACTGCCATTAAAGGACCTATCCCGTGACTGGTCAACCGGGGCATACTGAAGGCACTTCCACTATATTTGTGTGTGTGTTAGTGTTGTTTTCTTTTCTATTTTTTTCTTTTCCATTTTTTTATTTGCTTGTAGTGTTTGTTTTTTTTTCTTTTTATTTGAACAGAAACGAAAAATATATAACTTTAGCATCAGCCAGCCATCACGCATAAGCAACATTAGCTCAGACGGTAGAGCGTTTGCCTTGCAAGCAGGAGGTTGTGTTATCGAGCCCTACTTCGACGCCAAGTAGATTATTTTTAATTCTTAATTTTTTATTAGTTTATTTGAAAAGCTATTTTTAGAGACACCACCTTAATGTCACAAGGTGTCTAAACTGTGGCAATTGGTCATTTCCAATGACAACGGCATGTTAAAGTAATATGTCTCTTTCAAGCAAAAAGACCGATAAACGACCGGTCTCCGCCCCCTTGGGACCTATCCTGCGTGTCATCTGGGACCGGTCCCTTTCCCCGTAGGGTTCCTTTCGGTTCTTTTATTTTATTCAGAATTATCAAACAAACCATTGACATAATATAATATTATACTGAATGGGGGAAATGTTTTTAGTTGATCTGTTATTTAAAGTAAATGAATGTTATTTTTAGTTTGACTCAAGATCATAAATTAATATCACTTTCTGTTTAAATTATTTTTCAAATCAAAGAAAGATGATGACGGTTCGTTGTAATTCAAACATCTGTGTTTATCATACACAGAGTTGAATAGAATCAGCTGAGATATCTTAAGAATTAAGGTTCAAAGCAAAAAGGAGTAATAATAACAAAAGGATAAAAATAGCATTGTTAAATTTCGTTGATGTTAGTCTAAGTTGAGTTGTTGATAACAAACTCGATTTGCTTTCAACAGTCATATAAGTAGACGACTATCAAATATTAACCCACTCAAAGGCGAAAGGCACTGATGATGGCTTTGTAGCGAAAGCCGAAAATGCGCATTCTGCCTTGCTGGTCTTATCGAATTTTTCAATAATTTTTATTCTTTGTAATTTACTTGTAAAAATTGTATCATCTTTCTTTGATTTGAAAAATAATTTAAACAGAAAGTGATATTAATTTATGATCTTGAGTCAAACCAAAAATAACATTCATTTACTTTAAATAACAGATCAACTAAAAACATTTCCCCCATTCATCTTAAACACATTGACACGGTGCAAAAAATATAATTTAATAACATACATTTAAATTTAAATTCAACGGTTCGTTGTAATTCAAACATCTGTGTTTATCATACACAGAGTTGAATAGAATCAGCTGAGATATCTTAAGAATTAAGGTTCAAAGCAAAAAGGAGTAATAATAACAAAAGGATAAAAATAGCATTGTTAAATTTCGTTGATGTTAGTCTAAGTTGAGTTGTTGATAACAAACTCGATTTGCTTTCAACAGTCATATAAGTAGACGACTATCAAATATTAACCCACTCAAAGGCGAAAGGCACTGATGATGGCTTTGTAGCGAAAGCCGAAAATGCGCATTCTGCCTTGCTGGTCTTATCGAATTTTTCAATAATTTTTATTCTTTGTAATTTACTTGTAAAAATTGTATCATCTTTCTTTGATTTGAAAAATAATTTAAACAGAAAGTGGTATTAATTTATGATCTTGAGTCAAACTAAAAATAACATTCATTTATAATATTATACTAATAAAAATAATCCAGCAAAAATAGCAAAAAAAAAAGTACTCAAAACTAACAACGGTCTCTCTTGCTACAGTAAACATAAATATTTGCTGGTTTATTCGACTTATGTTCATAAAAACTCAAGTCCCGAGTAAAAATAGTTATATAGGAAATTATATACAGTAAAACTCGTTTAATACGAGGTCGGATAAAATTAATTCTCGGTTAGTACGAACTAGTTTGAAATTCCCGACTTTTTGGCAGCAATTTCAATATGAAAAACATTTATTAATACGAACCTTCGGTTACAACGAACTGTTTCTGATGGTCCCATAAACAAACTTTTCATAAAATTTTCCATTTTTAATACGAACTTTCCAAAATTTGACAATTTTTTAATATATTTTTTTGTATTTTGACAAATTTTGAACCGAACATACCGACATTTTTTCTTAAATATATTGCAAACAAGTTATTTCAGAAATCAAGTAAAAAAATTTTAAATTTTTTTAAATTCTTTTTAGGATTATTAAATATTTTGGATAATTAAAAAAATTTAAACAAAATTTTGCCCCGGTTATTACGAACTTCGCTTACAACGAACTAATTTGTCTGGTCCCCCGGAGTTCGTCTTAAGCGAGTTATACTGTAATTTAATATGGACTAATATGTTTATATATAGTCAACTGTGACACTATATCTTTGCAGATATTCCCAGCAAAATCTCAGTAATGGGTGCTCATTACTAATATCTAAATAATAAGCAGTCGAATTAGGGTCTAATCTAATAATTCGGTGTCAAAACTCATTAATTTTGTTCGACAAGGTCGTTTTTGTAAGTAGTTGTCCATATTCGCTGCATGAAAAAACGCACAAAATTGTGCAAAATTTGTAGTTATTCGTGTGCTTATACGCAGTTAAAAAATAAGTGGTTACAAGTTGTCAAATAATACGACTTACTTATATACTTATTAGTGGTTAAAAATAAGTAGTTACCAAATTCACATTATCTCTATAAATAAATAAATAAATAGTCGCGATTAAGCTAGACTGCTTATAAAAACGGCTTCGCCTAACAAAAATAACTAGTACTGACGACGAATTATAAGTACCCAGCAAAAATATGTGTAAGTCATCCAAAACAAACAGCTTTTAAATTGGTTACAATGGAGCGATAAGTGCTCTTTTTCTGTTTCGAATGTATGTGCTTTAAAACAACTTTCAAAAATGTATATATAATGTTATATTTTTTATTTGTAAATGCATTTGTTTGTAAATTACGAATTTATTAGAGATTCCATTTTTTATCTCTAAAAAAAAAATAGTTAATTTTATTAACGTACTTTATTAATTTACGATTATTTACATATTTTTTAATTATTCGTACACTCTAAAAACTGTCTTTAAATTTACAATATTAAAGAGAGTAACATCCCTACGGGAAATTTTAACAAACTGCCACCGAACTGGCCCCTTTATATGAAAAAGACTGGTCACTTTTACATGGCGTTGTCATAGGAAAGGGGAAATTGACCCCTTGTGACATGCCACAAGACAAATCCCAGGACATGTCCCTGAACTTTGTTTTTTATGAGAGTTCAGTAACCTGTCCTAGGATTTGTCTTGTGACATGTCACAAGGGGTCAATTTCCCCCTCCTATGACAACGCCATGTAAAAGTGACCAGTCTATTTCATATAAAGGGGCCAGTTCGGTGACAGTTTGTTAAAATTTCCCGTAGGGATTAAAATAACACAGAATGCATACATTTACGCACAAAATGTTTTTAATTTTTTTTTAAACCCTTGTGTTTGTTGGTAAACATTTTTAAAAAATGTTAATCATTATTGTTTTTAAGGCAACACATTATCCCCTCAATTCATAAATGCTTTGTAAAGTTATAGCAGGTTTACAAAACATCATTTTCATACAAAATTTGTTCAATAAACCTCCTATAATTTTACAAAGCGTTTATGAATTTAGGGGTATGTGTGTAAAATTATTTTATTGTGTCTAAATTTTATTTTTAGGCATAAAATGCGTAATCATGCGTGTTATTAACTGTAGTTCAATAATTGTCAAAAAATAATTAGAGAAAATAACAAAATATCTGAAAAGAAAACTAAAAAGATCCTCTAATAAAAATAATTCTAAATTAATAAAATAGTGAAAGTGACGCAATGTATAAGTGCAATATTTGCAAAGTAATATTAAAACAATTGGATGTATATGAAAAGCATCTGTATAGTCATAAAAGTTTAAAAAACGCAAGTTTTAAATGTTTACATGAAAATTGCTTTAAATTTTTTTCGAATTATAATGCATTTCAAAGCCATTTATATAGAAACCATACTAATTGTTCATTAACTAGTGCAGCGTTTTCTTCTTATGAATATCAGTGCTCCACATGCGTTTATAAAACGCAAATAAAAAAATGTATCGTCGCCCATAGCATAATTCATATTGCAGATAATTTGCAAATTGAATGTCCCTTTAAAAATTGCAAAAAGACTTTTGACAACAAGGGTAATTTTAAAGTTCATATATATAGAAAGCATAGCAAGTGTGATACAACAATACCGCGTGTTGACAATGACAACCAAAATTCGATTCTACATAAAGATAATCAAGATGATACTCAGGTTATAACAAGTCATGGCCAAATTTTTCCCGAAAATGACAAAAGTTTGTCGAATATGGTAATCAAATTAAAATGCCAACACCGTGTAACTGATACAGCAATAAATTATTTATTGTCTGAGCTAACAGAAGTTTTAACAAAGCAAAGTGCAGAAGATATCCAACAAATTACTCATATTTACAATGAGTCTAATGTGAAAAATCAAAAACAACAAATAATAAACCATGTTTCAAACAACAAAATAATTTCAGAACTCTCGAAATTGAATACCACTTACAAACGAAATAAATATATTGAGAAAAATCTTAATTTTGTTAAACCGGTACAAATTTATCTTGGTGTTGACCAATACCATAAGAAATGCGTATTCCATTACATACCTTTAATTGAAACAATTAACAGTTTGCTAAGCGATGGTAACTTTTCTGAAGTTTTTAATCTAGAAAAAGTACATAAAGAAAATATCTATTTGGATTACAACGATGGATCTTTTTATAAAAAAAATATTTTTTTTACTAAAAACAGTAAAAAAATTAAAATCATTCTCTTTCAAGATGCTTTCGAAACGTGCAATCCAATAGGATCATCAAAAAAAAAACATACATTGATAGGAGTATATTTTATGATAGGGAATATTCCGTATCAATATAGATCGAATATTAAGAATATACAGCTGGCTTTGCTCATAGTATAATATAGTAGCTTTACTCATTTTCTGTCATTTGAAAAAATGAAGCAGTGTTACTAATTTTACTTGTATATATGGTTCTTAATACCACTACAACTACATGAGATAGGGACAAGCTCTCAATTTTTTAATGAGTGGGGCTACTATAGTATACTATGGCTTTGCTGTGCAAAGAAAACTATGTGAAAGATTTTGGGTTTGAAACTATTTTAAGAGAACTAATAAATGACTTAAAGATGTTGGAAACCACTGGAGTTGAAATTGTTATTAACGGATCGACTGAAATATACTATGGAAGCCTTATAGCAGTACTGGGAGACAATTTAGGAAGCCACCAAATTGGCGGTTTTACACAAAACTTTAGTACTAGCAAATACTTTTGTAGATTTTGCCTTTTTAATAGAGAATATCTTCAAGAACACGAGTTTCAAATAGCCGATGACAGAAGTCCTCAAAATTACTCCGAATGTGTGAAAAATATTACTGTAGATTCAAGTCGAAGTATGGGAGTAATTAAAGAATCGTGCTTAAATCAGTTAATATATTACAACGTTTGTGAAGGCTTGCCATCTTGTTTGGCCCACGATCTGTTTGAAGGTATTATTCCTTTTGATCTAATGGAAATATGCAAATACTATTTTAACAGAAACGTTATTTCTGAGAATTATTTCAACATGTTTTTTAAAAAACTGCGCAATGCACTGAAGTTATCGCTATCCTTTCCCACCGTTGATGTGACCATGAACAAAATGCCAGGGAAAGCTGATGAGCTACGCCACTTTCTTTTCCTGATTCCATTAGTTTTCTTAAATAGCTCTCCAAACCAAGAGGAACCTGTTTGGATGTTTCTTACAGTAATGATTGAAATGTGTCGATTAATTTGCAGTGACGAAATTCATAACGATCAGTTAGATCTTCTTACATATTACATTAAAACGTACATGCAGATTAGAAGGGAGTGTTTTCCCCAATTAAACTTCCGTCCAAAACATCACTACATTTGCCATTATCCCAGTCTCATAAAACGTTTTGGACCTTTAAGAAATTTATGGACAATGAGGTTCGAGCAAAAGCACCAATATTTTAAGAAAATTTCCAAAAATACAAAAAATTTTAGAAATATAACATATTCTCTTGCGATCAATCATCAACAATTTCAAGCAAGCTGTTGTGGAGATCGTTTCCGGTTACATATCGAATGTAATGAAACTGACCGAATATATCAGGATATGTTTAATTTTAATTTGCCAAAAAATTTTGAATTCGTAACAAAGAAAATGAAGATTTTTAACACAGAATTTAAAGAGGATGATTTCGTTGTAATTCACTTGAACGAAGATGGAAATAGTAAATTACTTAAAATAAAAAATATATTTGTGGATGCAAATTATGAAAATGCTATTTTTTATGGTGATGAAATTAATATGTGGTACAATTACAAATCTATTTTATATGAGAGCTTTGATTTACAAAAGGTGTTTGCTTTGGCAAATTTGGATGATTTGGTTTTAAAATATCCGGTACATTGTAATTTTTTTAAAAATACATATTATTTTCCACCATTTTCGTCGTTTCCAGAAAGTATTTGCAAAAACAATCAATAAAGGTAAGTTTCTTTATAGCAAATAAATTATTTTTGTACTTTCAAATGTAGTATAGATAGTTTTAACCTCTTATGGACTCATCATAGATCATATTATGGACACATCATAGAAAGTACAATATTAAAGTACTGTGTTGAAGACGGAGCAGCGTGTCCAAAATTGGTTAAATATAAAATTTTTTATAAATACGTTTATAGCTCACTGAATTTTTTATATGTTTTCAGACACATACATTTCAAATTAAAAATATACAGAAACAAAAAAATATATATTAAAAAAAATTAGATATGGAAATGTACCCATGTAAAATATGGAGCAGCGACCGCAAAATAAAAAAAACATTTATGACAATCCCTAAATTGGATAACGTGATTCGAGAAGGTGAGCAAGTATAAAAATATCTTTATAGAATATTTAATTTCAGCCCATAAACGTTGTTTAAATGTCCATTTTGTGTTAAGCTCAACAACTGGGAATCAAAGGGAACAAACTGGTGCTAGAATGCGATGAAACAGAAATTTCAAATGATGCCGTTTTGGAGTATTATCTTAAATCAAAATCCCTGTTTATGTTATTAGAAAATTTAACAACATCAAACTGTGTATCCACCACCGAAATCGATTTGAGTTATTTGGAAGAAGTGCGAGTATTATCTCTTAATATACAATTTTCAGAGGAAATTCCTTCAACAAGTAAAAACAGGAATATTGCTACCCTTGAAATATTAAAAGAACACAATACAGTAACAATCGAACCAAGCGCAAATATTAGTAAAAATGTTCATTTTGAAAATATGTTTCAAAGCTTCAAAATACCTTGGCACAAAGTTCCCACTGATATATCTAGAAAACTCGAAAATAAAGAGAAGTTGGGTAAACGCCTTAATGCATTTGGTAACCTAATTGTAGATGAAATGAGAGAAATTGCAACATGCATTCCTATGACAGCATTAAGAAATGTAGCCCAACAAGCAGTTAACAAGTACTCCAATTCATTTTTTGAATATGACAAAGATGGAAATATAATATCCTCTTCAACAATTCCATTGTTAGCAATAATGCGAAATCGGAATAACTTTTTAAATAGAGCTCCGAATAGGCAAAATGATATTGATCCAAACATACCTTTCAAGTTTAGAAGGAGGTCAAATATTTTCGAAAGAACATGTGCTAACTGGCAGCCTAAAAATATAAAACCATCAGAGACCATGTCGTCGTTGGAATACAAAAAAAATGAAATTTTAAAATATAGTTGTACCGCTAAAAGCCAAGAAACTAACGCTGTTAATAAAAGATATATGCAAGATTGTTTCGATATTCAGAGATTATGTTTCAATAACATGAATGCAGTACCAACGATGAATTACATAAAATCCCAATGGCCATTTATTTTTGATGCAGAATTCTTGAATGACCACTTCCAAAAACTTATGAATTTGGACACGTCTAATTTTTACAACAATTTCACATCGTCTGTAGAGAATATAATATGTTTCTTCAAAAAACTTTCGAAAAAGAACATTTTAGAAATAATTGATAAACAACCTTCTGAGTTGGCCGTACTAGAAGCCATTCTTCTATATTTTGGCGAAGATTCGAATTATTTGTTTAAAAAATTTGAGGTAAGATGTGAATATAATTATTTTTGTATTAGAATTAAATTCTTGTTTTCATAATTCCAAAACTTATACAAGATAGGGTTTATATCAGAGATGGGAGTAATTCATTAATTACTTTGTAATGACCATTGCGCGTTTTCATTACCATTGAATCCATAATAAAAAAAATCATTAACATTACGAAATGTAATTGCAATGAAAAAAATGTTTATTACTTTTGTTTCGTTACATGTAATGAAACACTTTTTTAATTTTCATTACATTTACGCAATTGTAGTAAAAACAATAAATCATTTCCATTTTTTCTACACTAGGTAGACAAATGAAATTTCATAACCATTACTTTTCATAATGATGTAAAGTTTTTTTTTTGTCTACACTCAAAAATTTTCCTTTATTGATATTTTTTTTCGCGATTTTTTTTTTTTGCAACTAGCCACCAAACTTTGTTGTATGTCCCTAGATTATAAATTAAAAAAAAAAAACACTACTTAACAAATTGCAAAATAATGGCGGAATGTGAAAAAAGACTTTATAGTACAAAAATTTAATTAAAAAAACTTAATCAGCTATTTACATTCTGCAGGCAAATATTTATAGTGATATAACAACTTCCCTTTTTGCAAATTTTTTTCCCCCGATTTTTTTCGCGATTGTTTTTGCAACTAGCAACCAAACTTTGTTGTATGAATTGGGTATTATAATAACTAAAATATAATTCTTAAAAAATCGCACTTATAAAATTGCAAAATAATCGCGGAGCGCGAAAAAAGACTTTGCGGTACAAAAATTTAAATAAACTTATACAGCGATTAAAATTCTGTAAACAAATATATTGATGTAAGAATTTTCCTTTGGAATCTTTTTTTCGCGATATTTTTCGCGTTATTTTTTTTTTGCCACTGGGCACCAAACTTTGTTGTATGAAATGGGTATTATAGTGCCTAGATTATAGATTAAAAAAACGCACTTAAAAAATAGCAAAATCTGCAAACAAATACATATATTGATGTAAAAACTTTCATTTTTGTAATTTTTTTCGCAATTTTTGTTTGTTTTGTTTTTGCAACTAGCCACCAAACTTTGTTTTATGAAATGGGTATTATAGTCCCTCGATTACAAATTCTAAGAAACCGCACTTAAAAATTGCAAAATAATGGCGGAACGCGAAAAAAGACTTTATACTTCAAGAATTGAAATAAAAAACTTAATCAGCGATTTACGTTCTGCAAGCAAATATATTGATGTAATTGATACTTTTCTTTTTGGAATTTTTTTTCGCGATTTTTTTTTTTTTGCAACTAGCCACCAAACTTTGCTATAAGATATGGATAATCTAGACCTCTAAACTTCATGTTTTTAAAATCAAAACTTCGACAAAAACGGCAAGTAATGGAAAATAAATGTGTGTTTCATTACTGTTTAAACAATAGGTAAAAGTAATGGAAATTAAAAAGGTTCATTTTAATTTCCTAAAGAAATGAAAATTAAAAAAATTTCATTATCATTTTTTGACGCAATGGTAATGAAAATAAAAACATTACCATTGCGTTAAAAAATGGTTATGATAAAAAAAGCTCCATTACCATTACATTAAGTAATGGTAATGAAAATGTAATGGTAATGATTTTAGCCCATCTCTGGTTACATATACGTGCTGTAATTATTTATTATTTGTCTAATTGCAGTTTGGATTAACACTAGATGAAGTAAAAGACCACATTCAAACAAATACTCCATTTATTGCAATTGTTCGTAAGTATTCCATCTAAAAAAATTCATTTTTAGATTTGAAATTTAATTTTCTTCTCTTTTTCTAGAACTGGAAGAAAGACAGAAAGCTTATATTTTCATAGAAAAAGAAATGGTAGCAGATGAAATGGTCGATATGATAAAACTAGTGCAGCAAGTTCTACATTATTACTACGTTTTTAATATTATATATCCACACGAAATTTCACAATCTATGGAATTCATTTTTAGGTATTGTTATAAATATTACCCTCCAAATTTTCGTGGAAAGAAAAAAAATATAAATAACATCCAAAAAATCAATTCCCTTATAAAAAAACTTTCAGTGAACTAATTTGTTATTTTTTCTTTTATCTTTTTTTCATTTTATAAATGTATATATACCGTTTAATAATTCAAATATCATTATTTTTTTCGTTTTGATTATCTATTGTTTAATTTTGTTCAATTTTGTATATAACTTAATACAACTATTAGATATTCTCTGTTACTCAACTAAATGTTTATTACACAGGACTGATATTTGTTAATTAACAACTTACTTGTAATACCTTTTTCTTAATAACTTTGATCCTAATAAAAACGCAAAATAAATCATTTATTGTATTAATTTTTTAAACTTAGCATATTATTTTCGATTTAGATAGATTTAAGATGTTTACTAGAAAACATTTTCGAACGCATATAAAAGCATTTGATATTCGTTTATAAACATTTAAAATGTATCCATATTCATGTGCTTGTGCTTTTTTAGGCACAAATATTTTACATTTACACACATAAAATGTGTTTCTATAATATTTTAAAAGGTATGAATACCAATTTTTGTGTCAATAATGTTTAGACACAATGTGTCTATAGGTTTTAATTTTACCAACAAGTATAAACCTATAGAGAAACTACCGTCCTCATCAAATTTTGTTGTTGTGTGGCGAACTTGGGAAAGGCTAAGAAAACATGTTGATAATGTTGTTAAGAGAAAAAATGAGTTCGAAGAGCATTTTGAGAAACATTTTTTTAATTTTTTTCTTTTAAAAAAAATTCTTTGATCAATGTTGTCAAGTTTGATTTTCCATTTAGGGGTTTTTTAATGAGTGTAGTAAATTTTGTTCAACTACTGTTTTTAATAGTTTTTGTTAATATTATTTTAAAAATTTTTAAATAATTTATTTTATTATACAAATAATATATAATTCAACTTATGTTTTTAATAATTTTTGTTAATGTTATTTGAAAATTTTGTAAATAATTTATTTTATTGTACAAATAATATATAATTCAATTTCACCGTTCTTGTTAATTTAAATGTATATTGTTTTTGTTAAAATAAACTATTATCTTAAAAAATAAAACTATATTAACTATCAGTATTAGTTTTAAAAAACCCAAAATTGACACTATTGACAAATGTTTGTTGGCACGGAATTTTTTGAATGTTGAGGCAACATTGGAATCTCTTAAATCCTCTTAAAAATTTGAAAATTCTCTTAAAAATCTAAAAAAACTCACTCAACCTCAATGCTTTTTATATAGGGAAATGTGTAAAAAAACACTCAATCTCTCATTTTTTTACAATGTTTACCAACATGTTTTAGTTTTCTTTCCCGACTTCACGAACAAAAATAAAGAGTAAAGGTTAACAGAGCAAGAGTTGTATAGATACCCACTGATTTTACACACTTTTAGTATTTATATATATTACCTCAAATTTCGTAAATGCACACGTATGGTCATATATGAAACATGTATGGAGATTTATGTAACCATGTGTCATGAATGCATGTTTATGGCCATGCATGAACATACATTCAACGTGCATGGATGCATATATGTCGATTTTTAGCTGGGCAGGCAAATTTTTGTTAATAAACTTGAAATGGCTGATATAATTCGTTTTCGGTTTAACTAAACCAAGTTTAACTGACATCCCAAAAGCTCGTTCTTAGTGTATTAATCTTATTTAATTCAATATCGTATCTTTTTTGAATTTAAATACTAAAGTAAACATGTTACAAACTTCTTTAAAAAAAAACTGTTGACCAAAAATTAAAAAAAACATTTTGGTTTTGTCTGATTCTGACTTAATCGAATAGAATCAGATGCAAAAGAAGTGTTTCCTTAATACTGCCCTACAAATAATAATAAATTGAAGCTTTTGTTACACAATAGGTTCAGAAATGGGTTCTGTAAGGGCTAAACATTAAAATTACCTCTAAAATATGCTATTTCATACATTATAAAAAGCACATTTAAATCACTTTTAAAAATGTATTATATTATATATTATAAAGAGTACTTCTAAATCACTCTAAAAATGCAAACAAAATGTACTCGTATTGATGTGATAAAAATGTATACCTAAAAAATCATACTTTATTAACATTATGTATGTACTTTTAAATTACTAACAAAATGCTCAAGTTAAACTACTGACAACATGGGACACCACGTGTAAAATAAATCAGTGTTAGAGCTAAATTGTAACCACTCCACAATCAGTTGATGCTATTCGGAGTGCTTTTAAAATAACTTTTTTGTAATGACTTTTTTTGCTGGGTAGTAGTAACCACTTATTTGGTAATGAAAGATTTTGCTGGGTAATTATATTTAGGTTTTAGTTTTTTTAAAAATTTCATATATGATGTCATATATAGATTAGTATGAATATATATGTCCCCATATATATTTCCATGTACCATATCTAGTTACATATGATATGACAAATTTAATTCAGGGTCATATATAATTAAACATGGCTTTATTGGAAAACACATAAAGTTTTATATATGTAGCTCAATGTTAATTTTTTTTCTAAGTTGTTTTTTTTTTTGAGATATATTTATGTATGATTTCAAAATATAAAAGGCGTACTCATTATAACTCTTAAATTCCTTGTAAACCTTTTATAAATACAAGCCATATTTTTATGTATGGCATTTGACATTAAACTCATAAAAGAATACAAGTTTATATGAGAGGGCTTAAAATGCTTGGTTGAAATTATGTACAACTTCTTCTAAAGACTTTAATTTTTATTTAAATTGAGGATGTTATTTTTTAGTACTTTTTAATAGTTTTTGTTTTGAACCTGAAATATAAAGCGTTATATAATTATGTCTTTCTACATCAAATTAGATATGATTATATCGGGTCAAAATCCGGGTAAGATTCTATATGATTCAAAATATTTAGATCTTATCCGATATAATTTTATTCATCATTTTTCGGATCATATCATATCTCCAATTATTTATATTACATATGACATCATATTATTTTTTTACGGGGTGCTGACGAGGTGCCAATTTATAAACATATCTAATAATATGTCTTATAATCTTACAGAACTTATTTAATTTATTATTAGTTTATGGATTATTCTTGGCCTTTACATAGGGTGACCATTCGTACTGATTTGATCAGTACATGTACTGATTTTTGGCCACGTGTACTGATGAAAAAGTCGAGTACTGATTTGTACTGATTTTTTATAATTTGTACTGATTGTACTGATTTTTGGCATTTAAACAAATATTAAATTTTTTTTAGTAAAAAAAAGCCAAAATGCAAGTACAATGTACCTAGTTTTTTTATAGGATAAATTTTTGTGAATGTGAGAGATTTTCTCTACCAGAAAGCATTCAAAATGATTTTTCTACATGTAAATTTCTTAATCTTATATGTAACTTCATACACAGAGAAGTTTCGTGGTGACAACCGAATTTATCAAATGGTTCCATTGTGATAAAAATATTTTAATTATCCGGTTGTCAGAATGATTCTGTTTTCTGAGTTTAGGAAAGGACATCAAAAGCTGAAATTTTTTTCGTACAAAAATTCTTCAAATCTGAAGAAATATATGTGGGAATTTCCATGAAAAAAAATCTGTGGGATTTTCAATAGAAAAAAACACATAAAACCTTATGATTTTCATTTTTAAAAACGTTACGTGTTTTCGTAGAAAAAAGTAGCCAAAATGTGAAGTTTCAGAAATC
Organism: Leucophora obtusa; assembly: GCA_949987735.1. Taxonomy (NCBI): domain Eukaryota; kingdom Metazoa; phylum Arthropoda; class Insecta; order Diptera; family Anthomyiidae; genus Leucophora; species Leucophora obtusa. Next base: position 278,296,787 of record OX465295.1, read on the forward strand.
ACGCAGAAATTAGCAGAAAGAAAAAGATTTGTTCTGACAGCTAAATTTGTGGCAATCGATTGGTTAGTTTGTATCTATAGAAAATTAGTTTAGGCAATGCAATTTGCTCATGACAACAGAAATTCAGAATTAACAGAATTAACGTTCATACTATCCTGGGGTCATATTTGACTCCATTCACAGCATGGCTATATTTCATCAATCTGTTACAAATAAATTAGAAAAGGAATGGTAACAGATCATTAAAATTTCTAAATAATGGGTCCGTTTCCTGTACTTAAAAAACTGTATTGGGAGAAATGTGTAAGGTTTTTGGGGATGGTATGATGGTTAACCGAAAAATTTTGTTCCTCAACCAAACCATTCGGTTCACAAAAAAATAAGGTTGGCCGCATAATCATTTTTTTTTTATGATAATATTTTTTAAAATTTGTACTGATTTGAAGTCAGAAAAAAATGGTCACCCTACCTATACACAATACACGAGACCGTTCGTGAATCCCCCATTGTTTTTCAGTAGAACCATTTCGATCAAATTGGACCACATTGCATTAAATTTTAAATATTAAGATATCAATTAATACAATAATGTCTGGTCAATATTCGGATCAAACTGTATATTATTTAAGGTAATTAAATCCGCCAAACTTTCAAGACATTTATCGAAAAATCTGTATCTTAGATCGAAAAATAAAGTACGCCATTGTAATCAGAATGTCCGAAATATATAGAACTGATGGTCAGATCTCCATTAATTTTTTGAGTGTCATGCAGTGTAATTAATTTGTTCAAATTCAATATTTTTTTAATTAAAAAATTTTTGAAGATACTTAAAATAAAAACGAGTAAAAAGGTTAAAGTCGGGCATGCCGACTATACAATACCCTACACCAGTCTGGTTAAAGCCAACTAATGTTTGGATCCCAAATTCGAATGGGATAAAATGGGACTTGTGTCAAAATTTTCTATAATGTGAGGCAGCGAACCAAATTTCATCAAAATATCTTAATATTTGCGACCTACAGCGTATAAACAAAATAATTTTGGGGGGACCCTTATATGGGCACTAGGTCTAAACATGGACCGGTGTTAACGCAAATCAATAGGCTTCGTCCTTGGGCTAATATAAATCGGTGTACCAAATTTCATCAAAATATCTTAATATTTGCGACCTGCAGCGTATAAACAATATAATTTTGGGGGGACCCTTATATGGGCACTAGGTCTAAACATGGACCAGTGTTAACCAAAATCAATAGGCTTCGTCCTTGGGCTGATATAAATCGGTGTACCAAATTTCATCAAAATATCTTAATATTTGCGACCTGCAGCGTATAAACAATATAATTTTGGGGGGACCCTTATATGGGCACTAGGTCTAAACATGGACCGATGTTCACCAAAATCAATAGGATTCGTTCTTGGGCCAACATAGGTCTGCGTACCAAATTTGATCAAAATATCTTAATATTTGCGACCTGCAGCGTATAAACAATATAATTTTGGTAGGACCCTTATATGGGCACTAGGTCTAAACATGGACTGATTTTAACCAAAATCAATAGACTTCGCCCTTGGGCCGACATAAGACGGTGTACCGAGTTTCATCAACATGTCTTAATATTTGCGACCTGTAGAGTGCGCACAAGAATGCATGGACAGACAGACAGACGGACGGACGGACGGACGGACAGACGGACATCGTTAAATCGAAATAGAAAAAAAATTCTGAGTCGATCGGTATACTATAAGGTGGGTCTGGGACCAATATTTTTTGGTGTTACAAACATCAGCACAAACTTATAATACCCTGACCACATAGTGGTGTAGGGTATAATGATGGAAAAGAATTGAAAAAATACTGAATTGCAGTGTACCTTTTGCGCTTATTTAAAAAGTACTTTTATTGAAGAGAATAAAGCACAATATCTCGCAATGATAAAGTGGTGTTTTTATGCCACAACTTTTATATTAAAGAATAGCTCACCGATAGAGAGCTAAACTAGCAATCATGAGGTCGCATGTTAGATACCCGGTGGCGGCAATAAAAAAACATTTAAAAAAAAATATAATTTTTTTTCGCGAAGAATTTTTTATTAACTTTTAATAAGTGAAAAAGAGATTCCTTTGCACTCGTTCAAAAAGTAATGAAACAATGTTGAAGTGGGAGTACTCCTGTCCTATGACAACTCAATGTTAAAATCATTAGTGTTTATTAGGGTTTGGGATTTCCCGGACTTTTTTATTTCCCGGGAAACGGGAATGAAAAAATATAATTCCCGGGATTCCCGGGAAATATTTTTGAACAAAATTGTTAATGAAAACCACCTATATAAGTAATTTTTGTTAAAAAAAAACTATTTCAGTACAAATGCAGTCTGTGAAGTGAGAATTCAAAGTAAAAAATATCAGAATGTTGAACATTTGATTTCACATAAATTACTCGCAGCACTGCCAAATGAATTGCATGATTCCAGCAGAAAGCACCTACTACTGGACTGTCGGAAACAAACCGTTTCATCACACTTGGCCCATTAGATATGGTGGCCACAATGTTATTTTCCAAAGACAAATAAAACTCTTCCAGTCTATTTTCTACAATTCTTCTTATTTCATCAGCATTACATCTTCCTGATATATAAACCAACCCCAGGTTATAAAATGAATTATTTCCATTTATGCATTGTTGTGATATTCTTGTCCATTCATCTAAGATTATAGTAAATCTCCTATTGTTAGAAATATTGCTCGATATTTCTTTCATCATGATATCTTTTACATTATTGTAGTAATTTAATATAATATTCTTTACATCGGTTTCATTTTTTTGCAATGCCAGGTTTTATTATAAAAACTTTCTCGAATAAACGAAGATCTAGTTATGGTGCCGATTGACTGCGGCTAATTTGGATACCATTTCAGGAAATGTTTGCCCTACCATAAAACCTTTAATGCCTATTCAGCTTACACTTTTTTCTTCGGGTACTTTGCTAATTTTAGCTGAAACGTTATTGTTGTTGTTCTTTTCTTCAAGAGAAGTTGCATAACCATAATTTTTTTTTTTTTTTTTGTGCACCAAATTTAAATGTCGGATAACCAAATTTAGATACCACCGTTAACCAGTATTTTCTTTTCACATTTATTAATGAAAACGTTACTTATAAAATTATTGGCCCTTAATATAAAAGAGTATTTTAAATTTAAAGTCGACTTTATTTTTAATCAAACGGTTTTGTTCATTTTGTGTATGAAAACCTTACAAAAATATTTATATTTTCAAATATTTTGATTGGTTGAAAATAAATTAACCAATCAGAACGCTTCAAAAATAAACGAAGTCAAGGTATACTGCCACCCAATATTTTAACTAAAATCGACTTTACCTAAATTATACATTTGCAAAATTTAGATAGTAAGGGCGATTATTTGTAAGAAATAAAGCTTTTTTTCATATTTCTTTTAAACATTTTACCAAGTTTTTAGGTTTTACTACTTAAATTGCGATATTAGTTGAAATGCTCCTAATTACTTGGCAAAGATTTTATTTGCGTGTCAAATAAATGTATTCCCTTTTAAAAGATTTTAACAATGACATTTTTGTTTTGGTATTTAAAATATTTTTTATGACTAAAATTAAAAAATCCTATTCGAAACAAAAACAATTTAAAAAATTGAATATTTTTAAAATTTCCCGTTTTCCCGGGAAAAATATATTATTTTCCCGGGAATTCCCGAACCCCAAACCCTAGTGTTTATGTTTAAAAAGGAGTACATCTAGACCATCAATTGTAGTGCTTTTTCTACTGCTTCGGCATCTCTTTTTTTGCTGGGTTGTATTGGATTTACGGGGCGATAAGGACTTGCCGTTCGTAGGCTCTTAATGCGATGCTTCATATTATTTCCGTTGATGTATATGTGGTTGGAGCTTCTGCTAGCAATGCTGAGAGACTCGCTGCTACGGGTTTTTGGAAGGTTAGAACCTATGGACATGCTACGCTTTTTGATCAGTTGCCCCCACAGCTTAGAGAAGGGTCGGACTACTCCTAGGATCGACTTCTGTAGGCCCTTTCGGGTCAGTTTTCCTTCTAGGTGGAAATGGAACAGGAGGGATCCAACGGAGGAATTCGACATCAGGGTGTTCGCCGTACACCCTCCAATATGAAGTATTTTTGCAAGGCAATTTCAAAAAAGAATTTTTTTTGCCGAACGTAGGGTCGCCTTTTTCTAATTTTTCGTTATAGCTTTGGCGTTTAAATTCAGATTTTAAAGTGTGATATATCATTATTTTTTGCCTCGAGGAGACCAGTGTTTTGCTATAAAGGTAAATTCCAATGAAAAAAAAATTTAAAAAGGCGACCCCTACTTCGGCAACCAGAAAAATAAAAATTTCTACTGGGTTTATCGAAAAACTTCCTTAGCAAAAGTTTAATGATTTTTTGCGAGCTTTAATTTTCAAACATTAGGGTGTTACATTTGGGTGGTAGCAACTGAGATCTGGGTAACTACTACAACGGGATACTTGAGATCAATGGCCCTTAGAGCAAAACACTGGTCTCCTCGAGAGAAAAACATCGATGTATCATACTTTAAGATATGACTGTAAATGCCAAGATATAACGAAAAATGTAAAATGGCGACCCCCTACGTTTGGCAAAAAAATTTTTTTTTTTTGGAAATTGCAAAAATAGTTTATATTGGAGGGTGTACGGCGCACTTTTTTATTTTCCTGTAAGGTGGTACGGTCTAGTGTACACCGACGGCTTAAAGAAGAGTTGTGGAGTGGGCTCTAAGGTCTTCTGTGGTGAGTGTGATATACCAAGCTTCTTTAGGCTACCTGACCATGCTAGTGTCTTTTAGGATTGTACCAAATCAGTCAGTTCATATACAAAATTACAAAATTCTCGTCCCGTTGAATTTTGGTACATTATGTATTGTTTCGGTTTGTGTATTCCAATCATCATTTTCTTATTGCAGGCAACTGAAGAGTGTGGTGATGCCTGTGAAAAATTGTATTGTCTATCATGAAAATGGTCAATCTTTTTTAAACAACAAATAAAATCTAATATGACAATATTATATTAAAATTTGGACTTGAGGTAGAACAGTTTATATTTTTTTAAATTCAACTATTGATTTTTTTAACCGTCTTACTATGGAATTTTATCGGTGCATATAAGTACATATATATTGGGTAAAATTTTCCTCATAAGGGTGCATTTACATATCGCAGGAAATCCAGTTTAAACCAGATTTTGATCATATGGTAGTATATAATATGATACACGCTCTAGATTTCGAAATCTAGTTCAAACTAAATTTCGAGGAGATGTAAACACAACCTTAGTACAGATAGGCACAATGACCGAAAAACTGTACTTCCTGTTTGGGAATTATGCAAAAGAGATAATAAAATCTTAAAGAAACGCTTCTAAAGGGTGGTCCAACCATAATGCATGATGTTAATATGACATTTCTTTGTTTCAGTGTTTGCCAACTTCAACCATGGAGAGGTACACAATTGAGCAGCGCGTTAAGATTGTTGAAGCCTTTTACGAAAATGGGCGTTCAAATTAAAATGCATTTCGTGCACTTCGTGATTTTTTGGTCAGCATAATCGTTCAAATGTGTCCACAATCGGGAGAATTGTGTTCAAACCGGGTCTGTAGGAAATGTGAAAAGACCTGTGTATGCCCGCCCAGTTCATTCTGCGTAAAACATTGCTGTTTTTCTTGATAGTGTGGCCAAGTTTTTCCATGAATGGTGTTCGCTATCGCGAGATGATAACGGACTTCATGTGGCCAGAAATTGAGGATACGGACCTGGACGATATGTGCTTCCAACAGGATGGTGCCACTTGCCACACAGCCAGCGAAACAATGGCTCTTTTGCGCAAGAAATTCAATGACCGTGTTATCTCACGTCGTGGCGATGTTAATTGGCCGTCACGATCATGTGATTTGACACCGTTGAACTTCTTTCTTTAGGGATATTTAAAAGAAAAAGTGTACGTCAATAAGCCAAGAACAATTCAAGAGCTAAAGGATGATATAATTCGGCACATTAACGACATTGAACCTCAATTATGTCTCAGAGTCATTGAAAATATGGACTATCGGATAGAGGTATGCCACCGAAGCCGTGGCGAGCATTTAGCCGATATTTTGTTTAACAAATAATTGTCATAGTTCCTTATATCATAATAAAAAATATTAAGATAATTCTCTGAAAACTTTTTGTTTTATTTAGAATTAACATCGTGCGTTTTGGTTGGACCACCCTTTATTTACTTCGGAAAATGCATATCATTTTTGAGCACACTATATGTTGTATGTATGTTGTTATTTAACTGGTGATGAGGAAATTAATGTTCAACTGTTTAGCAAGATGTATAGATTAAACGTTTTGCATGACTGATTCACTAAATGGTGTAATGCATAATTTTGTACAATTTCTTAAGGTCTATTGTGTATTTTGTAATGTTCATTTGCGCTTACAATTTTTTTAAATTTTTTATAAATACTTACGTCTTAACTGATTGATGGGATTTGTTCGTATGTGTATATTGATCGATTGTTCAATATGTTTAACATAAGTACCCTTCTCTTCTGTCATTGGACGAAAATCAGCACGATTTGGTTCAAAAATATCACAGATACCAAGCTAGAAAAATAAAAGACATAAACGATTAACAATTTAACACTTTACTATAAAAAATAAAAATGCCCTGTTGGCTGTCCGTCTCCAATATACACAAATTGCCTGCACTTGTACGTACAAACCATACGTCAATGTGGCAATATTTGTGAAAAGGTGACACGGAGGAAATAAGAAGATAAACAGAGAAAATCTGAAGTAGAATGTTTGTATATGTCTGTTTGATCACTTCTGAAATTATTCATATAGAGACAATCTGACAATAAAAATATAAACAATAATACAATTTAATGGAAGATCACTGATGAAGCCTGTCCATAAAAACGCAGAAACTAGATCTAGTCTGATTTGCAAATTTAATGTGTTTATAACTCTTGAGGAAGGTTTATTCTTCTTCTTAACCTCAAACCTACTAGATTAAATTTTCTGTACTCAGAAAAAATGCTTATGAAATTAATACTATCCGACCTTTTGATTTTGAATACCCTCCACATTCCGTTTGTAACGTGTCGAAATTCTGAGCCGAACTAACTCATTTTCACTTATTGTTAGATTATAAACATCGGAATAGTTTGGTATTGAAAATGAGGAAAATCGGCCGAGCGGTTAAAAAGTTATCAGTGAAAATGTGAAGGTAAATTCCTGTAATGTACCCAGCAAAATATTGGTAACGACACCTTATTACTATCTGCATTACCAAAAATGATACATCATTACCTTTTGCATTATTTTATAATATAAAATAATGAATTCCTAATAACGGACTATTGTATTCATTGTTTCTAAATATAAAATAATGACTTACTCGTAATATTTTAAATAACCCAGCCAGCAAATTCGGAGCGCTCATATATAAGATTCTTAAATAGCTCATAGAAATGATTATTGTTTTTTTGAAAACACTCTTTTTTTGGCAGAAAATATGAATCCTCAAAAAACAATCCAAAAAGTTGTCTCTACAATCTAAAAAGCTGTCTCAAAATGAGGGTTCATTTTTCGGACTCAAAAAATATTCCAAAATTATTTAAATTTATGAGGAAAATTTCGATTTTATACGTTCTTTTTTCTGAGTCATTTCTGATTACACAGGGGGCTCTTTTGGACGGACCACTTTCATAGGAAAAAGTGAAAAAATGTTTATGTTTTTGGAGCTCATTTCTGAGTCATTAATGATCATCTTTGTTTGCTGGGAAGTACTTTTTACACAGTTAAATTTTATACAATTTTTATTTATTATACATATGTAAATATGTTTTATGTTTAAATTTTTATGACGAGTCCTAAAATTACACACTAGAGAAAACTTAAATTTTTCTGAATGTACTTCCTTAGGCTAATAGTATTTGCTTAAGCCATCGGATAACCACTTATAATTCAACTTTTTGTAAGGATGTGTGTAACCACTTATTCAAAATCGCATAACTACTTATTTCTCATTTTTTCGTAAGCGAGCGGGTAAACGTGACTACCCAGTGTAGAAACGGTAATGACATATCATTATTTTTTGGAGTACCAGTAATGACACCCACTTACCTTCTGCATTATTTTAAAACATATAATAATGAGTTACTGATAATGACTTATTTTTATCATTATTTCAAATAGAAAATAATTTTTTACACTTTTTTGAAAATTTTTTGAAATCTATTTTTAGACTTAATATTTTTTAAACACTGGTAAGAATATATGTAACCACATATTTTTTGATTTTTTGTATGTTGGCGAGTAAGCTTACTTGTGCGCAGCAGGTCAATTATGTTTTTATCTATTAAATATTACATGTCGATATAGCTCAGATGGTAGAGCTGTTGACTGGCAATTTGTAGATTCCCGCACCAGCAAATTTTATTTAAAAAAAAAAAATACAACAAAAAATATTTTTTTCTTTATAACTTATTTTTTTGAAAATCTATTTTTAGACTCATTATTTTTGTCAGTACTGGTAAGCACATAGGTAACGATATATTTTTTGATATTTCGTATGCTGGTGTGTAACGACAACTCATTATTTTTCGCGACATCGCCATATAAAGGTAATAAGAAATGTAATAACAAAAGTAACTAGTTACCATTACCAAGTATGTAGTTACATAACCACATATCTAGTAATGATTTTCTACACTGGGTACTTATAAAAACGACCACGCCAAAGAAAAATAATGAGTTTAGACGCCAAAAAATAAGTTGTGCGGAGCTATGAATTTATATTATATAACCACTTATTTGGTAATGAAAGATTTTGCTGGGTACCGGTCGTCTATAATTATGTGAGAAATTTCTCAAATGAAAAATGCAAGTCGACCATCTTTAACTTTTTCACTACCCTTGTACACTACAGTGTACACATCTTTAAAAGAATATATAAAATTTGATAATACAATAAAAATCATTATATGTAAAAGCATTTCAAAATGGCAATATGGTCGCGATATTTGCTAATGAAGTCTAATTTTTTGATTATATCATAATCTCCGAGAAAAGATGGTTTTGGTGTTTCTGCTAAACTAATGAAGATAGATAATTGAAATTTGGCATATGGCTTCGCTCTGTGACGAGAAAAAACCAACCAAAGGATTTTTGGCTACTCGAATGTTTATGGGGTAAAACGGGGTTGAGAAATTTCAAAAAATCGATTTTCGAACGTCATTTTTGGTGGATAGGAGAGGGAGGGGCAAAATATGTTACATATTTTTTCTAATTTGAGGGCTCTTAACAAGAATCTAGGGGGTTACCGCGTAACTCGATTCGAAAATAAAATTTAGAATTCGAAAATTTTGTACATTTTGTAAAAAGAAAAGCTTCCCAGCAAACAAAAATGATCATTAATGACTCACAAATGAGCTCAAAAAACATAAACATTTTTCCACTTTTTCCTATGAAAGTGGTCCGTCCAAAAGAGCCCCGTGTGTACTCAGAAATGACTCACAAAAAAGAACGTATAAAATCGAAATTTTCCTCATAAATTTAAATAATTTTGTAATCTTTTTTGAGTCCGAAAAATGAACCCTCATTTTGACACAGCTTTTTTGATTGTAGAGACAACTTTTTGGGTTGTTTTCTGAGGGTTCATATTTTTTACCAAAAAAAGAGTGTTTTCAAAAAAACAATAACCATTTCTGTGAGCCATTTAAGAATCTTATTTATGAGCGCTCCGAAATTGCTGGCTGGGTTTAGCATAAATCTTACTTTTTTAATTTTTATATATACATATATTGTACAAGGTTAAGGATAAAAATAAATCAAAAAGTAGAATTTTTATACAGAATTACTTTTTTGACAATATTTGCATGATTTACGAATTCGAATTTTTTTCGAATCGAGTTACGCGGTAACACCCCTGAGTCAAAATGACGATACATCCGCAAACAAAAAGTGGCTAGTGAAGGGGTTATCACAGGCGAGTCACAAAATTTCAAATTTATATATAAATAAAATTCTTTACATACCTCTACACTCAACAAAAAAAAAGAAATAAAAATAAGTTAGTAGGAAAATTAGTACAACATACTGTATATCAAGTCTACTAGTTTTAGCAATTTTTTTGCTGATATTGGCTCGTATGAATAAAAAATAGATATTACTAATAGGGGGAAATATTGGGTTTTTTAAGCAATTTCTTCACAATTCTAGTCTACTTGCGAGTACACTAGAAATTTAATTTTTTAATTTTCGTTTATATTTCATGGTATTCTACCATCCAAGTGGTAAATTTGGAGTTAAAAGCCATTCCTAAGCCCAAAGTAATTACTTCGAAGTAATTGCTAAGTTTTATTCATATGACCCATTGTGTTTTCAGCTAAAGTTTTACTGTGTTATTCAAAAACTTTTAAAATAGCCTAATTACAGAATTTTAAGCTAATTTGGCAAAAAGAATATGCACAAATGATTAATAAAGAAAACATTATTAAACGCTTAAAGCAGGGGATATCCTAAAATATCTCTTTGATAAAATTTGGAAAAATTCTGAATTTACAATGATTAAATGAATTGTTTAAGAGTCATCCACCCAAGAATAGATGGAATACGACATTTTATATCCTACCAAAAAAAAAAATCCAAAAATTCGAAGACTAAACTCTTTTTTTCGAAAATTTTCCCAAATTCGCTTGATAATAATATAAAAACAAATTCAATACAATAGTGATGCATTTATAATAACCCCATACTCAATATTCGAATACTTTCAGCATTCGTTATATAAAAAATTCTTTAACACAGTTTGTTCCCATTATTACTTCTCAGTAATGTTTAAAAATCGTTTTTCAATATGTTTTGATTTGTAATAAAACATTTTAATTTCCAAAATTTACAAAACAATAAGGTTGTTCACAACATAGTTCACAAGGAGTGTGCTATTTGTAGTATCGTTGTATCGTCCTAACAAGAAACAGAGTTGTTAAAATTTAAATTGGAAAAATACAACATTTAAGAATAGCACGATACAACATTTTTACATATGTTTAGTGTCCTATGTTTGAGTGTGCTAACAGATAGAAAACCCAATAGAAAATCGTTGTTAAAGTCAAATAAAAATTTTAACAACTCTGTTTTTTGTTAGAACGATACAACAGATAGCACTCCCCTTGTGAAAACCCTGAATATATTTACCTACAATTACCGAGTCAATCGTTCACTAAATTCATGTATCACTAACAATAAAAAGAGAGAATATACAAAGTGTTGCCAGAATTAAAAACAAAATTAATAAACTTTTATTGTATGTTTTTGAATACACTTTTTTAATAAAGGTTTAATAGAGATAATGAATGCTTTAGCAAATTCATGTTTTAAAGCTAAACTAAGAAGTTTTTTTTTTAATAACAGCGACCCAGTGTAGAAGCGGTAATGACATATCATTATTTTTTGGACTACCAGTAATAACACCCACTTACCTTCTGCATTATTTTAAAACATATAATAATGAGTTACTGATGAGGACTTATTTTTATCATTATTTCAAATAGAAAATAATTTTCTAGATTTTTTTGAAAATTTTTTGAAATCTATTTTTAGACTCAATATTTTTTAAACACTGGTAAGGCTATATGCAACCACATATTTTTTGATTTTTTGTATGTTGGCGAGTAAGCTTACTTGTGTGCAGCAGGTCAATTATGTTTTTATCTATTAAATATTACATGTCGATATAGCTCAGATGGTAGAGCTATTGACTGGCAATCTGTAGACCCAGGTTCGATTCCCGCACCAGTAAATTTTATATAAAAAAAATACAATAAAAAATATTTTTTTTTATATAATTTTTTTTTTGAAAATCTATTTTTAGATTCATTATTTTTGTCAGTACTGGTAAGCACATAGGTAACGATATATTTTTTGATTTTTCGTATGCTGGTGTGTAACCATAACTCATTATTTTTCGCGACATCGCCATATAAAGGTAATAAGAAATGTAATAACAAAAGTAACTAGTTACCATTACCAAGTATGTAGTTATATAACCACATATCTGGTAATGATTTTCTACACTGGGGAAAGAATAAAAAAAAAATAAATCACATACTCTTGATAGGCACTAAAAAGAGAACATTAAAGGAGGATGCACAAAAAATTAGCAAATACGAAAAACGGATTTCCGTACATTTCTATTGTGCAAGATTAGTAACAACATGATTTGATGAAAGACTTAACAAACTTTTCTATACCGGGAACCGGAACCAGATATATGTAAATATAAGTTTTGACTCGCTCTACGATTTCCGTCTCCAGTATAGCAGTTGTAAAGCAATGTTTTTCGTGGAATAGATCTAATTACAACAAATTTTGCGGGCAGATATTGCAGTTTATTGCGGAAATAATAGGATGAATGTTACAGTCAAATTTCTAACACAATTTATTTATGCGCTAATTCATAAAAAAAATTATTTGGTATTTGAAGCTTGCTATAGTTAAAGTACAAGTTAGTATTTTATTAAATAAAACACTGTTTGTTCCGAGTACTTGACTGCGACAGACGTTTCTTTATTGTTTACCACATTTATTAAAAACAATTATGCTTATGCTAGTAAATTCGTAAGAATAAAGTAATGCAATTTATTTAAATACTACAATTGCAAAACTGCAGACATAGCGTAAGCAAAAATGAATCTTAATATAGGTGACATGTGCCACATAAAATGAAAGGTAAGTAAAACAAATAAGAGAGACGTCGTCCCGTGACGATTTCCTTAGACAAGACTGAAATCCGGATAGGGACATGCCTACAACGGATTATTTTTCACAATTTGTTAAATACGTTTTGGATTTTAGCATATTTAATTCCTTAATGCAAATAAGAGAGAATTTCGCAACACAAATTTATTGTAATTTTTATTTCAAATTTATAGGGTGTTAATTCCTCCCTTCTTAAATTCCAGCGTCCTCGATGGAAGGAGTAGGACACGTTTGAATGTCAATAGACTCATTTCGAACTTTTCCTTGCTCTATCTTAAATGTCTGCCTCTTTCTAATGACAGCCCGTGTGATTATTGCTATAATTATTAACATAGCCACGACCGGGAATGCGAAACTTGTTGTCAGAGTGGCTCTATATCGATAGGCCAATTCCCGTATTTCCTCTGCATTATTTTTATTGAGATCTTTAAGCATTTCCAGAGACAACATTTCCTCATAATTTGAAGCAAAGTTAGTTGTCTGTATTACCGCTGGCAATGGATTTATCATTGTCAATTCATGATTTGAGTACGTTCGATCTTCAATCATTATTGTACTATTACGATATTTTATAAGAAATGTTCCGACTAAATGAATTTTCTTACCCTCCATTTCTATAGTACCATTATAGCCATTCAACAACATCAATCCCGGAGATAATTCATCCACCGTAGGCACGTGTTGATTGTTAGTGGTTGAAAAGTTAGGAGGCATACCAGTTACCAAATTAGGCAAGCAATTGGATAAAGTTATGTTCTTGAAATTCTCCTTTTTACAGATTGAAACATGATTTAGTGTTCTACATTTTGATTTCATTTCTAGGAAAGTATTCTCACATATAAAAAAATTTTTCACTTTCCAACTTAATTACTACTTTTCCTTTTTTACAGGTTTTATTAATATTTTTTTACATGTTTCTTTTTCTGTTTGTGGTAAATTTACAATATAAAGAAGAGTTGTTTTATTCATACATATTCTTACTTCTCCAAACTCCAATGCTTCTATTAGATTAAGATATTGAATATTTTGAACTTCAAAAAACTTTTTCGTACACACAGAAAAACAAATTGCCAACCGAACTGCTAAGCTTATTTTGGTTGCTACAACCAATAAATTCGGTTGGTGAAACCATATTGGAATGCGGTTCCTAAATATTTTAGGTAGTGTAACTAAAATTCAGTTGTACAAACCGAATTTTTTTGTAATAACCAATATTCAGTTGTATCAACCTATTTTAGTATATGTAACCGAATTTCAGTTGGAAAATGGCAAAATTTTTCTCTGTGTGTAATATTTAATTCAGAACCAGAAAATATGAAGGAATTTATTGTTCCGGATTTCGCCCATTGTACTGAATCCTCAATTTTCTCTCAACATCCTTCAGCAACGCAATCTTAAGGGAATCGTTTGATTCTATATTATTCAGTATTCTGTTGGTCAAATTGGTTATCTCCTGAACCCTCAATCCCACAGCCCTATTGAGAACTATTTGCCTATGATTATTCTCCAACAGGTTGTTAACCCTATCAGAGACAATCCGAAGGTCATCATAATCCGGGGATCCAGCAATCCATTTCCATGCTGTTCCCAACATTTTTATGGATCTTGTGCCGCGTCTAGGTTCCAAGTCATTGAGAATGTCGGTAACCGATCGCACCTCGTCAATCAGGAAAGGATAGTTATTCCTTTTAGTTATGTCCCGTTTTATGGTGTCCTCTATCTTCCTGATCACCGTTTCATATTGTCCCAGATCTATTACATGGATAAGCTTGAAAGTCCCCGTCTCCAGTTTTGCCAGTCCAGTTTAGAGTGCCACAATTTGCGCGTTCGTGTAGTCCAGTATCTGTGTCTCAGTCTTGCCCAAAGCAATCGTTGTGCTGAAATGAAAACGTTATCCCTTTATTAGACTTTTATGAACTATTCGTTTCGATGTCGTTAAGACCGTTCCCCCTCTGTCATCCTGAACTATTTGCCGATTGTATCTGGGCGTCAATGTGTTCCCTTTTCTCTTATTGCCTTTAACAAAAATTTCATCCCCAACTTTATATGTCTTAATATCCGTCCGTTTCTTATTATGGTAGTTCATATTCCTTTCTTGTTTCTCTGTCATCTTCTGAACATTCCGGAGTCTATCCTGTTCCAACATCACAGGATCTGTAGTCGCTATTCTACCAAAAAACACTTCAATAGGCTTTCTACCCGTGGTAGAATGCACCGAGTGATTGTACCTCAACAATGAGCCATTCAATAAGTCCTCAAATGAGGAATGCATTTTCTCGACGTTCATACATCTCATTATTTCAGTAAGGGTAGAATGGAATCGCTCAACTTGTCCATTTACGGTACTCGTATATGGAGGTGTTTTGAAGATCTTGATTCCTAGCTGGTCTGCCAGCATGAAAGTAATGGAGGATGAATTTAAAGATTTTTCGTTGTCCAAGACAGCATTTGCGGGTATTCCGAAAGAAGTTAGTAAGTCCCGTAAAGGGTCTTTTATATCCTCTGTGGCTCTCGATTTTACAATCCTTGCCTGGGCGTACTTTGAAAATTTATCTATCGCAGTAAGTATAACCCTGTTGTTGGTATGATAAATATCTATGTGGACAAATTTTCCAGGGTATTGTGGTATCGGGGTATTTTTGAGAACAGGCTTATTTGGATGTCGTTCGTATTTGTTCTCTAGACAGATTCGACATTGCCTTACGATCCTTGCTATCTTTGCCTGCATGTGTGGAAAATAAAATTTTCTAAGAAGCTGCAGCTTATTCTCCTTCGCATTTCGATGAGCTCGTCGGTGTTCGTTAATAATCTCCGTCTCCTGTTCTGTTTCCGATATTAAGTCCCTTACCATTAGTCTCGTATATCTGACCCTGTACTTAACGAAATTAGAAGAATAAATCTCCTAAATCTTCCCCAGAATTCTGTCGTCGGTCAATATAGCATTAGTAACAGATGGGTTAAGATATTTCCCCAATGTTGCCAACATTTTCGCTCGTCAAAGTCCGCATCAGTGATAGTGTGTCTGTGATAAGTAGGAAATATTATCTCAAATTTGTAGGTCCTTGATCCCCCAGTCGAAATTATCAACTGGTTTTTACAAACGTTAATAGGAGCGTCCGTAAATGGGATTAAACTCTGGGATGAACTTTCATCACTATGTCGAATTTACCTCCGAATTTTGTGGAGGTCTGGACAATGCGTCCGGTACTACGTTAGTACTACCCGATTTTTACTTTATCTCGTAGTTGTATTCTTCCAGGATGGCCTTCCATCTTCTCTCGTGTTCCTATTCCCAAGTGCGTATGTCAGAGGGTGATGATCCGTAAGGATCTTTACAGCTACCGAACCATAAAGATAGCCTCTTAAAGTCTTGAGAGCCCACACTTAGGAGTGTAATGTTTCAAATCTGGAAATTTTAAAGTAGGCTATGTTCCAAATCATTAAAACTAAAATGAAAAACTTTATAGGAAAATATTCAGTAACTTCATAAAATTGTGTCAACATAACATTTTGATTTCTTTGAGTGATACTTTTTCAGCTATTATGAATCAATTGGAACGACGAAAATTAATTATCAAAAGATTTGAAAATGGCAAGAAGTACCGTAGATCCAGTCCTGAAACGTTATTTTGAAACATCTATCGGCATTGAAAAGTTTGGTTTGAAGTAATATAGTTTGGCATGGAATTTGCCAATGCGGCGAAAAGACATCTTCATATATAACAACAGGTACAATTAACGGATATGTGTACAGGGAAGAGCGCCTTAAAATAAGATTAATACCTTTTATAAGAAACACGGTAGATCTACTCTATTGTGACCTGATTTGGCTCAGCTCACTATGCTTAAATTACCTTAAATCTGCTCAGAGCTAATAATATTAAATTTGTTGAAAAAGACATGAACCCATCAAATGTTCCACAATGTCGACCCATCGCAACGTATTGGACTCTAATAAAAGCGAAGTTAAAGAAGACCAAACAGGCTGCTAATTATATAAAAAATTTTGAAAAAAAAGTGGAAATTTGCATCCAAAGCAATAACAAACAGCACTGTCAAAAACTTAATGGAAGGCATTCGGAAAAAAGCTAAGATCGGAGTGGAGCACAAAATGAAATGGATATTTTTTTGTTCTTATATACTTTTAATACTCTTATTTATCAGACAAAATAATAAAAGTAAAAATAACTATTTATTTAATTGTTGTTTTTTCTTACAAAATTTCCAGATTTGAAACATTACACACCTTATTGCAAGCATCTCCTTTTCGTTGGTCGTATAATGTTCCTCGGACTTGCTAAGAGTCCTTGAAATGAACATTATGGGGTTACCGTCTTGCTCAAGAACGGCACCGAGTTCGTAGCTTGATGCATCGGTCGTCAGCTGGAATTCCTTTTCAAAATTTGGAAATGCAAGCATTACGTCATTAGAAGTTAAGGAATTCTTTATTCTATTAAAAGCCTCTAATGCCTCTTTATTCAAAAATACTGGTATTTTAGACTAGATAGATTTGGACATGCGTCCCTCCTCACCCCTTAAAAGGATGGTCAGGGGTTTACCATCTTCGCATAGTCCCTGATAAATCGTCTGTAAAACCCTGATAATTCCAAAAAACGATCTAAGTTCTTTTATCGTCTTTGGGGGTTCCAGATCTTGAATGGCCCGTATTGGTCTTTATATCCTCCGTGGATACAATAAAACCCAAATATTCTACTTCCTCCCTTAGAAACTCACACTTAACCAGCTGAACTTTCATATTGGCGCGCTGTAACGTTCCGAAAATAGTATCAAGATTCCTGCCCGAAAATGATTATGTCGTCTATGTAAACATAACAAATTTTACCGATGTGCTCCTTAAGTATGTCATCCAAAGAGATTTAAAAAAAAGAAAAGCAAATAGATAAGAAGAATTCGTTATGGCTGGAGCAACAAACCTGTAATAAAAAACTAATATTCAAGGGTGTGTCGAAAAATAACAGCCCTAAAAAACCTATTCACGGCATCTGCACTGATATTTTAAAAATTGATATCGGTATTCTCTCTGCCAAGAAAATTTTTGAAAAAGATAATCGAATTTGAATCTAATTCGGAAGTTGGAAAGGTATTCAAAAATACAAAAAATTTAGCGGGCACTAAAATCTCGGTTGAACGAGATATTTTGCCGTTAAAACAAGAGAAGAAAAAAGTATTCTTACAAATAAAGAAAAATCAACAGTTTTCTCTTTATTTGTAATATCAGCAAACTTAAAATAAAAGATAAGTGGTTCGCTTGGAATAGAGAAAACAAATTAATTTGTGGTAAAGAAAGCGGTCTAGATGCTCTGAAAAACTTATATGGAGACGAGTTGGAAAACTTAGATCTTAATTATGAGAATTTATTAAAAAATATGTACTCAAAAAACTAAAATCGGGAAAATTTTCGAAAAAAAAAGTTTAGTCTTGGAATTCTTGCAGATTTTTTGTTTCGGTAGGATATAAAATGTTGTATTACATCTATTCTTGGGTGGATGACTCTTAAACAATCCATTTAATCATTGTAAATTCAGATTTTTTAGTTTTTTACATTGGTTTTCTTTTTCCAAACTTTATCAAACAGATATTTTAGACTATACCTTGCTTTAAGCGTTTAATAAATTTTTCTTTATTACCCAGTGTAGAAAATCATTACCAGATATGTGGTTATGTAACTACATACTTGGTAATGGTAACTACTTACTTTTGTTATTACATTTCTTATTACCTTTATATGGCGATGTCGCGAAAAATAATGAGTTGTTGTTACACACCAGCTTACGAAAAATCAAAAAATATATCGTTACCTATGTGCTTACCAGTACTGACAAAAATAATGAGTCTAAAAATAGATTTTCAAAAAAATTAATTATATAAAAAAAAATATTTTTTATTGTATTTTTTTTTTTAATAAAATTTGCTGGTGCGGGAATCGAACCTGGGTCTACAGATTGCCAGTCAACAGCTCTACCATCTGAGCTATATCGACATGTAATATTTAATAGATAAAAACATAATTGACCTGCTGCACACAAGTAAGCTTACTCGCCAACATACAAAAAAATCAAAAAATATGTGGTTACATATATCCTTACCAGTGTTTAAAAAATATTGAGTCTAAAAATAGATTTCAAAAAATTTTCAAAAAAATCTAAAAAATTATTTTCTATATGAAATAATGATAAAAATAAGTCATTATCAGTAACTCATTATTATATGTTTTAAAATAATGCCGAAGGTAAGTGGGTGTCATTACTGGTACTCCAAAAAATAATGATATGTCATTACCGTTTCTACACTGGGTAATCATTTGTGAATAGTCTTTTTGCCAAATTAGCCTAAAAATCTGTAACACTAGCCAAGAAGGTTTTGGACTGGAGCAACCAAATATCTTTATTAGGGTAATTTGGTGGGCTGAATTCGAATCTGTAATTGGTTTTTCTCTACCACGTCAGGTTTTCAAGATACAAAAAAAGTTTTTATTAGTTTTTTACATAAAAAATCATTAGTTTATTTAAAAATCAATAAATTTTCAAAATTGAATGGCGTTATTTGAACGTCGTTTGTATTTTGTTGGTTCGGTTTCACGTAAGTATTAGAGTCGACCAATAGTCTCGCAGCATCCCAGCAAAATATTGGTAATGACACCTCATTACTATCTGCATTACCAAAAATGATATATCATTACCTTTGGCATTATTTTATAATATAAAATAATGAATTCCTAATAACGGCCTATTGTATTCATTGTTTCTAAATATAAAATAATGACTTACTCGTATTAGTTCTTTTTAAGTACTTTTTACACAGTTAAATTTTTTTATTATATGTAAATATGTTTTATGTTTAAATTTTTATGACGAGTCCTAAAATTACACACTACAGAAAACTTAAATTTTTCTGAATGTATTTCCTTAGGCTAATAGTATTTGCCTAACTACTTATTTTTAAGAATCAAGTAAGCAATCGAATAACCACTTATAATTCAACTTTTTGTAAGCATGTGTGTAACCACTTATTATTCAAAATCTCATAACTACTTATTTCTCATTTTTTCGTAAGCGACCGGGTAAGCGTGACTACTTATAAAAACGACCACGCCAAACAAAAATAATGATTTTAGACGCCAAAAATTAAGTTGTGCGGCGCTATGAATTTCTATTATATAACCACTTATTTGGTAATAAAAGATTTTGCTGGGTAATAAAATGTACCTACATTAATTTGGAACAAATGTGGGCATTTTTTAATACTTTTAAAAGTGAATACTTATAGAAATTTGCATTAAATGAATGTGTGACTTTCTTTTAAATACTTATAATATTAATACTCCAAAAATTAATTTAAATGTGAATACAAATTTGATATTGATCTCAAAAGCCTATTATTTAGTACATATATTTATAATAAATCTTTTTATCTTTTTATATACATACATTCAATGTATCATTCATCTAAAAGTTATTTAAATTTTAAAACTTTATAATTAAATGGTATTTAAAATTACATTTCATTTTATAGCTAAAAAGAAATAAATGTATGTTTAAAAAATTTTACTATTCGTAAGCATTTTTTATGGATTTTATTTTAAATTTTTTGGAAATAAAATACAGTATGTATACTAATATTTAGTATAAGTACTATTTTTTGAACTACCTCCCATTTACTAATATTTAGTAAATTTTTTCGCTGGTTTCAGCAGTTTTATTTCCATTTTAAATTTACAGAAATTTTACTAATATATAGTAAAATTACTAATTTTTGCTTCTAAATGAATTTCACTAATATTTAGTAAGAAATTTGGCTAATTTTAGCAAATTGATTTCCATTATGAATATACTAAAATTATACTAAATTTTAGTAACTATTACAAATTTTTTCCACAACTTTGACTTTACTAATAATTACAGACACATTTTGCTAAAATTAGCTAATCGGTCTGCTGGCCTAATATTAGTTAATTTTTCTGTAATATTACAGTTTTTTCTGTAACTTTTACAGACTTTTTTATTTGAGTGTACCCTGTTGGCCAAATAGTCTGACATGACATTGTCGTCAAGGATGTCTTCAAGACATTTTAGAATTTGTCGTGTATATTACACTGTTGACGACAAGTTCGTCGACAAGATCGTATATTTTGTCGTGCTTTCAGCCTTATTGACGACTAAATGAGCGACAAATTCATAAACTTGTCTTTAATAAGATTTTATTGAGGACAAAATGAGCGATTATTACATGCATTTTGTCGTGTTTCATACCAAATTAACGACTAACTGAGCGACATTATCTATAACTTGTCGGCAATAAGATTTTATTAAGGACAAAATAAGCGACCATTTCATCTAATTTGTCACGTATTATATAACATTGGCGACTTGGTGAGCGACAATGTCTTTAACTTGTCTGCAATAGAATTTTATTGAGGACAAAAGGAGCGACATTTGCATGTATTTTGTCGTATTTTATCCCACATTGACGACTAAGTGAGCGACAATGTCTTTAATTGCACTATGTTGAAAACATTCTGAGCGACAATATTTAATTGTCGTGTATTAAAACAATTCGGCGATCACCACTTTTTTAAAGTTCTCATTTATTTTGAGAGAGAAACTGCAATGAGTTAAATCCTATTGACGAATAGGTAAGCGTCAATGTATATCAAGTGTTCGTTAACTATTTTTTTTAGTTTTCATCTATGCTGTATTAAGAATAAAATGCAAAATAATGGGAAAGAACACACAAGAAAAAAAAAACAAACAAGCTTTAGACATAATATAAAAATATTCAGTTGAATCTTAAAAGTGCAGGTGAAAAGATATAGTTCATACCCAGTGTAGAAACGGTAATGACATATCATTATTTTTTGGACTACCAGTAATGACACCCACTTACCTTCTGTATTATTTTAAAACATATAATAATGAGTTACGGATAATGACTTATTTTTATCATTATTTCAAATAGAAAATCATTTTTTAGATTTTTTTGAAAATTTTTTGAAATCTATTTTTAGACTCAATATTTTTTAAACACTTATAAGGATATATGTAACCACATATTTTTTGTATGTTGGCGAGTAAGCTTAAGTGTGTGCAGCAGGTCAATTGTGTTTTTATCTATTAAATATTACATGTCGATATAGCTCAGATGGTAGAGCTGTTGACTGGCAATCTGTAGACCCAAGTTCGATTCCCGCACCAGCAAATTTTATTAAAAAAAAAATACAATAAAAAATATTTTTTTTTATATAATTTATTTTTTTGAAAATCTATTTTTAGACTCATTATTTTTGTCAGTACTGGTAAGCACATAAGTAACGATATATTTTTTGATTTTTCGTATGCTGGTATGTAACGACAACTCATTATTTTTCGCGACATCGCCATATAAAGGTAATAAGAAATGTTATAAAAAAAGTAACTAGTTACTATTACCAAGTATGTAGTTACATAACCACATATCTGGTAATGATTTTCTACACTGGGATGCTTTAGTCCCAAAATCCTTGACAATTTTCATTAAATCTTGGTGAGTACGCTCCCCTTGTTCGTCGCTCACCGCACCTAGGTTTTGTGGAAAAAATCTAAATGCGAATGAAGAAAATGGATTTTGAGTGACATTCGTGCACCTAATTCGTGATAATTTTTTAATAATTCAGCAACAATTTGTCTGTAGTTTTCACTCTTATTGTTTCTAAGAAAACTGTCCACGATGCTCTTGAAAGATTTCCAGGCTGCATATTCTTTCTCCAATAAACATTGTTCAAGATGTTTCCACTGCTGCATGCGTGAAGACAATGGCCTTGCAACTCTCTTAATAATTTTTATTTGAAAAAATATTATGCGGCTTGGAACAGGAACGAACTCCGACTGGTTAATCAGGGATGGAAAAGGCTCACTTAATCGGGCTCTTATACCAAAAAATGTTAGATCGCTCTTACATATTTAAAAATGTAAGTAACTAAAAAATAGCTTTCTCTTTGGCTCGTTAAAAAAAATTAAAATTAAATATTTAGATATTAGCAAATATTAGCACAAATTGCGAAAAAAAAACATTTGCAAAAAGCGAAATTTTTGGAACAATATATTCGTTTGCAGAATGTCGATCGCTGATTACCTCTTTTAATTCATTTTCTGTACCATAAAGCCTTTTTCGAATTCCACCGTTATTTTGCAACTTTTTAAGTGCGGTTTTTTTAAATATATAACCTAGGGATTAAATTTTTGTACCATAAAGCCTTTTTTCAAATTCCGCTATTATTTTGCAATTCTTTACGTGCGTTTTTTTAAAATCTATAATCTACGCATTTCATAGAACAAAGTTTGGTGGCTAGTTGCAAAAAAAAATCGCGAAAAATAAAATTTGCAAAACTGAAAATTTTTTCATCAATATATTTGTTTGCAGAATCTAAATCGCTGATTACGTTTCCTAATTAATTTTTTGTACCACAAAGTCTTTTTTCGCGTTCCGCTTTTATTTTGCAATTTTTTAAGTACGTTTCTTTTTAATTTATAATCTAGGGACTATAATACAGATTTCATACAACAAAGTTTGGTGGCTAGTTGCAAAAAAAAATCGCGAAAAATAAAATTTGCAAAAAGGAAAAATTTTTTCATCAATATATTTGTTTGCAGAATGTAAGTCGCTGATTAAGTTTGTTAATTCATTTTTTGTACCATAAAGCCTTTTTTTCGCTTTCCGCGATTATTTTGCAATTTCTTAAGTGTTATTTTTTTAAATTTATAATCTAGGGTCTATAGTAACAATTTTATACACAAAAGTTTGGTGCTTAGTTTGAAAAAAAAAAAAAAAAAAATCGCGAAAAAAATATTTGCTAAAAGGAAATTTTTGCGTCATTGTATTCATTTGCAGATTGTTAATCGCTGATTGAGTTTTTAAATATTTTTTTCTACCACAAAGTCTTTTTTTCGCGATCCTCTATTATTTTCCAATTTTTTAAGTGCGGTTTTTTAAATTTATAATCTACGTAGTATAATGCCCATTTCATAAAACAAAGTTTGGTGCTTAGTTGCAAAAAAAGAAAATTTTGGCATCGTTTGCAGATGTAAATCTTTTAATTAATTTATTGAACCCCAAAGCCTTTTTTCGCATTCCGATATTATTTTGCAATGTTTTACGTATGGTTTTTAAAATTCATAATCTAGGGCTATAATACTGTTGGAATAGTATAATTCCATAGTATAGTTCCATTCTTGATTTTTATAACTAAATTATGTATGTTTTGAGTCATACAAAGAGCGCACATAATGACCCTGCAAACATTTAAAAGATACCTTCCAAGAAGATATTAAAGCGATATCTTCTATTTGTCATTTGAATGAAAATAATCAAGTAGTATTTACTTTGAAATTGTCTTCCTTTTATCACTTGGAAGATAATTCGGCGATATTTGTAAAAAAATAATTCAAAAATTTTATCTTTTGTCTTAACTTTTTATGACAATATTGCGGCAATATCACCTTTGTATCATTTGGATGATAAAGCAAATTTGTTTGAAATCTTTTATCAATTTGGAAAAAATTAAAACTAAATTTGTACAAAAACAATCAAAAGATATATAGGATATACACTCGTGAAAAGTTAAGATTAATTGCGCGGGAAAAATCGGCTAAGATGAAATCAAGATAATTTATAAGTTGATCAATGGATTATGTATGAAGATATTGTATTTCAGGCTTAAATTTAATAATGAAAAAATTAAATGGTTTTTTATTGTACCGGGAGTTTATTTCACGATATCCCTTTTATCTTCGATATGAGTTATTGCTTTCATATTGCCTGAAAGTATTGTTTTAGTGTAACAGTTGTTTCCGACGGAGGAAACTTCCGGAATACAAAATTGATTTTGCGGGTAATAAATGTTTTCTTCCTGGCGATATGTTCGGAGAATCTTCTTCGTATTGCCATGTTTGCTGGGTGATATTGGTTTGAGTATGTTCCTGTTCCAAGGCACATAATAGAACAAATGCTTTCTCAGTGATAGAGAATCCCCCAATCTCTTTATTATGTATACTCTTTGTTTATATACCCAGAAAAAAAAAGTCATTACAAAAAAGTTATTATTAAAGCACTCCGAATAGCATCAACTGATTGTGAAGTAGTTACAATTTAGCCTTAACACTGATTTATTTTACACGTGATGTCCCATGTTGTCAGTAGTTCAATTTAAGCATTTTGTTAGTAATTTAAAAGTGAAAATACGGATTCTGTATTGCTGGTCTTATCGAATTCTTTCAAATATATTTTTATTCTTTGTAATTTACTCGTAAAAATTGTATCATCTTTCTTTGATTTTAAATTAATTTAAACAGAAAGTGATATTAATTTATGATCTAGAGTCAGACTAAAAAGAACATTCATTTACGTAATTACATGATGTTAATAAAAGTATGGTTTTTAGATACACATTTTCATCACATCAATACGAGTACATTTTGTTTACATTTTTAGAGTGATTTAGAAGTACTCTTTATAATATATAATATAATACATTTTTAAAAGTGATTTAAAGGTGCTTTTTATAATGTATGAAATAGCATATTTTAGAGGCAATTTTAATGTTTAGCCTTTACAGAGCCCATTTCTGAACATATTGTGTAACAAAAGAGTGTAACAAAAGCTTCAATTTATTATTATTTGTAGGGCAATATTAAGGAAACACTTCTTTTGTATCTGAATCAATTCGATTAAGTCAAAATCAGACAAATCCAATTTTTTTTTTAATTTTTGTTCAACAGTTTTTTTTAATAAGTTTGTAACATGTTTACTTCAGTCTTAAAATTCAAAAAAGATAAGATATTGAACTAAATAAGATTAATACATTAAGACCGAGTTTTTGGTATGTCACTTAAACTTGGTTTAGTTAAAGCGAAAACGAATTATATTAGCCATTTCAATTTTATTAACAAAAATTTGCCCGAACAACTTTTTCTCGTTTAGAATTTACGTCTTCATTGAAAGAAAATAAAATAGATTTTAGTAGCAGTATTCCAGTTATAAACTGCGTTAAACTAGGTTTAAAGATAATCTACATCCTAAAAGCTGTGCCTAAAAGTTATATGTAACCCTCTGATTAAATTTTTTAAAAAATTACTCAAGGAATTTTCAGAATATTAAAGCGTACTAGGAAACTATTTTTTCATATATTTTTTTTTTTTTAATTTTAACAAATAAAGTAAAGAAAAGCATCGACATTTTACAATTCTACAGTAATAAATTTGCTGAAGCCGCAGATCTATGATTGATATTTTAGCTTTAAATTCATTAAAGAATCCGAGAACCGTTGGAAGACAGTTTTTCCCCAGACATATTTTGAAGGCGAATACCATGTCGTCATTTGAATTTTGCAAGTTAACCATCGTAAGCTTAAAATCAACGTTTTCATTAAACGACGCATTAAGTTCCAATGCTATAATTTGCAATCGTGATTAGTTAAATTCTTATGTTAAAGAAGTTCATTTGGCAAAATTTTAACTTTAATTAAAATTTGGAACTTTAATGGACATTTTAAAGTTGACGGCAGATATTTTTTTAAATCTATTTGTGAGTTGAAGAAATAATATATTTTTTGTCACTATAGAATTATTTATTTAGGGTGTGTGTGAAACGATAGCAAAGTATCATGGTGAAAAACATTTGAAAAATTTTTAAATTTTGCTGTGTGAAATGAAATCTTTTTCGACAATGTAAACTTTTTATCAGTTTTAAATAATAATGAAAAAAGAAATAAAAGGAAACAAATATTTTTAAGAAATATATGCGCTTTCTAATTGCAATTTTCCTACAAACCAGATCGTTGAAATTAAGTTTTAGTTTTGCATAAGGTTGTGTTTACACTTGCATCGAAATCCCGAGATTTCGCTATTCACCACTCTCAAAAAACAATGAAGAAAAGCATATAAACGTTAAATTTTTAGAAAATGAATTTATTAGACCCAACTATGTGTGCTTTATTAAAAATTGCACATATATATGCTTTTCTTCATTGTTTTTCAGAGTGGTGAATAGCGAAATTTCGGGATTTCGATGCAAGTGTAAACGCAACCTAAAAAAAAGACGAAGCCGAGAAGTAAAAATGGTTACCTCCATGTAAAGTAATTTGCTTCTGTCTCTTTTCTGGTACGTTAATTTTAAATCTGTTTTGGTTTTGTTCAGAATTAATTAATTTTAAATCTGTTTTGTTTTTGTTCAGAATTTTTCATTTGTGTGTATATACTGTTTCTCAATTTTTCTTTTATGTATATAGAAACTTTCAAATTTCAAAATATCAAATATTTCTATGTTTATGTGAAATGTTATTCACCTCAAAACTGTCAAAAATGCAGCATAAAGAATACTTTGCTACCGTTTCACACACACTCTTAGCCCAAATTAGTTTGGTAGTAAAGTGAGGTGAAATGAGGTATCGTAAAGTAGAAATCTATTTTCAATAGATTTTCTTACGTCAAATCTACTTCCAAACTAACGGTGGGTCTCATACTGTAGGTTTAACTTTAACTTAACTATAAAGAAAAGAAAATGTCAAAAAAATGTACACAAAACAACAACAAATGTTTGGGTTAACTAATAACTGAAGTTTAAACCTGCGGTATGAGACCCACCGTAAGTAGTTGTGTATATTATCACTAGTTAAAAGTAGTGTTTCCAATTCGGTTAATCGATTAACCGATTCCTCGATTAATCGCCTCTATCTCGGTTAATGTCGAAACAAATAATTTAAAACTCAAATAATTATTCGATCCGAATAATCGGTTAAAACAGTTCGATTAACCGGTTACAATTTTAATATAGAATTTTTTCCTTATTTTTTTTCCCAAAACTTCATAATTTTCTTAACTTTGGCTAAAAAATTACAAGAAAAGCTTAGAGTAAACATAAAATTACTAAAATACCATCAAATTCTTTTAAAATTGAGTAGAAGGTCGTTAGCCTTTAGATAGCTTTTTTAATCAAAATAAAGGTGTTTCTAAAACTACCCAAAATACACGAAGTGTCTGGCTGGATCAGCGTCGAAGTGCTCTATAGGCTTTAATCAATACAGTAGGCGATTTTTAATTCTGTTCTTTTAAAAATTAAAACTAATGTAAATTATATTTCCATGTCCTTCAAGTCAAGGTGCATTTTTTTTCAAATATGTGTCCCACAACTGTCAACTGGCATCTTAATTCTGTAGAAACTCTACCTTTTCTCACATCTCCAAAGAAAGTGTGTATAATCGATTCAAAACCACATCAATTCTACAACATGTCCAACTACACCATTATCAGTTTTATTTCAAAATTGTTTAAAAATGTTTTAAAATTATCCAAATATATTTTAAAATTGTCTAAAAAGGTTTCAAAATTGTCTAAAATGTTTCAAAAATATCCAAAATTTTTTAAATTCTTCCAAAAATGTTTTAAAATTGTCCAAAAATCACTCAAAATTGTGCAAAAATGTTTTAGAATTATCCAAAAATCTTCCAAAATTGTCCAAATATTGTTTAAAATTGTCTAAAAAACTTTGATATTTGTCCAACATTTCAAAATTGCCCAAATGTATTTTAAAATTTTCAAAATATATTTCAAAATTTTACAAATATGTATATTTAAAAATATTACAAATATATTTTAATATATTAAATACAAATAAAATTGTATTTAAGAAAATTCTATTTGTATTTTAAAATTGTTCAAATACATTTCAAAATTATTCACTTGCACTTAAAAATTTTAAATCTGTATATCAGAATTGTAAAATTGCATTCAAAATAATTCCATTCGTATTTCAAAATTCTCCAAATGTATTTCAGAAATTTCCAAATGTATTTAAAAAGACTCTATTTGTATTCCAAAATTTTCCAAATGTATTTAATAAAATTCCAATTGCATTTCAAAATTTTCCAAATGTATTTCAGAAATGTCTACTTTTATTTTAAAAGCATTTTTACAAACATACATGTAGGGTTTTTCCGTCCCGGGAATTCCCGGGAATCCCGCCCTTTTTCGGATCCCGCAATCCCGGGAATTTTGTGCGGGATTTCCCGGGATTTTTTTTATTCTTCTACAGAAGTTTTAGCTAATATTATTGCAATTTTGGACGCTTTATTTAAATTTAAAGCATTCAGCCTTACTATCAATATTTTTTAAAGGTTTATTTTTGTTAAAGTCGACTTTATTTTAAAGCAAAGGTTTTGTTTTAACCGTACTAACAAAATATTTAAAATAAAACTTTTAAAATAATGCTAAACATATACATTCAAAAATTTTGTTTATTTTTATTGAAAACCAAAATAAAAAGGAAATTTGTAAACAAAAGTAAACAAAATTTGAAAAAATTTGAAAAATAAATAAATTTAAAATAAAAACAAATGAAAACTTCAAATTTAAAACCGAATTTTAATGCATATATTAAATATTTTGTCGGCTTTTGTGATTTAAAATCGACTTTTTGTTTTTTATAGTAAAGCTGATTGTTTTTTTGAAACTAATTTGATCAAAAAATATTTAAAATTAAAAAAATACGATTTAAAATTTAATAAACGGAATTAGGCCAAATTGTTTTCAGATGCCAGTTGAATTTGGTTTAATTAAACCGAAAAAATTTTATCAGCCATTATTAAGTTTACCAACAAAAATTCTTGTATTTACTTCGGAATTTTTTTCTTCTTTAAAATGGTCTTTGTTCAAATAAAGAAATATTTGTATAGGCTGGTTTACACTATATTTTCTGAAAAATTCTGCAACCTTGCCTATATGTTTTGCATGTGTACTAAAGTAAAATCGTACCGAAAATCTTATAGTGTAAACCAGCCTTATTCAACATTTCAACGTCATCATTTCAGTTTCAAATACCTCCAAAAAACTAAACATTAAAATTAAAAAATTTGTAATGTTTTCATATTTTCAATTGACAAGTATTTTGAGTTTCTTTTATTTAAAATAATTTAATTTTAAGTTCAATTGTTATTCCTTTATTTCAATTGTATTTTTTAAATATTATTTGTTCTTAAAATAATCCATCAGATGCTTTATTAAAATTATTTTGGATTTTTTATATGTTAATTTAAAATGCAACTAAATACGAAAATTAAATAATTTATTTTTAAGTAGCTGTGGCATAAAAAATGTCTATTCAAGAAAACCAATTAAAGTTAAGAAACTATTTAATAATGTTGTAGTCTTTTTTTATAAAACGATTTAGGCGAATTTGCCTAAAAATTTGTGTAGAAAATACTCACTTTTAAACTTTTTTATAAAAATAATTCTAGACGGATACTTTTGAAAATCTGCATAGAATGATATATATAAAATATCTAGAAATAGAAATTTTTGGATTTCATATTTAAGAAATATTTTAGCAACAAATCGATCTTATTTCTGACTATAAAACTGGTCCGACACAATTTTGCACCCATTAACAATTCCAATATATTCTGAAAAAGGGGATAAAGATAAAATACCCGTGTCACCTTTTCTATATCAATTGGTTTAACCGTTTAAACCGCGAATTAATATTTAATTAATATATTTCTAAGAGTTTTTCTTAAAATTAAATATTACTATTATTATTATTATATATTACCTAAATATTAATTCACGATTTAAATTGTTGAATGAATTGATCCAGAAAAAGTGGAAGACATGGATATTTTATATTTAGCCATCCTTTCAGAATATATTAAGTGCATTTTCTCATGGGTACAACCAAAAGATGAACTTTGTCGGACGGTGTTTTAACAGTAATGGAGTTTTTCAAGTGAAACTTATCTCGAATTTATATATTTTCTAACGAGCGGGAATTCCCGGGATCCCGGGAAATTCTGAAATAAATCCCGCTGTCCCGGGAAATGAAAAAGTCCGGGAAAAGAAAAACCCTACATACATGTCTTCTCTTTCATAATGAAAATTTTATAATAATTATAAGACTTAAGAGAAAGAGAAAGCATGTATGTTTAAAAAAATGCTTTTAAAATAAAAATAGAAATTTCTGAAATACATTTGGAAAAATTTTAAATTCAATTAGAATTTTATGAAATACATAAATACACAAGGGAATGTTAACTCAAACTTTGCATAATTTTGTTTATTGTCAATGGCCCTTAAAAACGGAAAAAATAATGAGAATTTTAACAATTGTTTATGATATTCTTTAGTCTACTAACTTTATTCAGAAAATATTTTTAGAAATTTTTGTAGAGTAAATTGGTATTTTCATTTAACTAATATTTTACTCAAATGGAATTAATTTTTTTTATTACTTCAGCGGAGGAGGAAGAACTTTGGATAATAATTTTTTTAAATGCAATATAATATTTATTGTAGTATTGATTAAATTTGCATTCAAAGAAATTTTGTATCCAAAGTTTTACTTACTAATATTTAGAAAAAAATCTCCTAGTTTCACCAGTTTTTCTTTTGCCATTTTTAACTAATTTTTAATAGCTTCAGCTATATTTTACATAAATTTTTTTATTAGTATAAGAAATGTTTAAATTTAGTTAATCTCAGATTCCGAAACTTTTCAACCTTAAGGTAATTTACGCGCGAGAGAAAATTGCTAGAAATGGACCAAAAACACTCAAAAATAGCTAAACTCATTCAAAATAGAGCTAAATAGAGGTGATTTTTGTTTTATCTCTAGCATTTTCTCTCTAGTGTAGATGTGCTTTTTTAATTTGAATTTTTTTTAAATACATCGTGTTCATGTGTCATGTTGATATTTAAAAAAAACAGGAAGCTGTTAGTGTTTTTGTTGATAAGAAGTTAAGGAAATACATTAATTTTGTTTTAAACGATTAATCGATTAATCGCCAATTTTCTCAAATAACCGACCAGAATAACCGGTTAATAAGTTTTAGCGATTTTTCGAATAATGCAATAACCGGTTAACCGCCTATGTCGAATAATTGGAAACAGTAGTTAAAAGTAAACAACTCACACGATACTACCACACTAATGAAGCCTTTAGTTTGATTTTACGACTTTTAAGGTGTAATCAACGACTATATCATTAAAAGACTAACCAACTCTCCCTACCTCTGTTAAATCACTCTCTTCTTAATTTATATCGAAACTTCAGCCATAAGAATTACACACGTCTGTAAAGGCTAACATTTTCGATATAAATTGTCAGTCTTCGAAAGAGAGCGACGAATACCGCCTGGTGTAATAGCAATTAAAGCATATCGACATTTAAAGCAGGTGACATTTATAGAACTTTTTATGTATAAGAAAAGGTAAGGGACCAACCTCTGTTAACGAACCTCTTGATTGGTCTGTTTTAAACGATAAAATATGTTAACATTGCAACAAATTTTATTAACATATTTCTTTGGTGCACGGTGCAAAAGCACGGAAGCGACTTCATAGAGCCTTAACAATACATTTTAATTGTTAACTTTTATATATTTGCATTTAGTGAAAAGAAGAATTCATATTTGGGTCATAGTCCAGGAGATTCAATGGGATCCAATTCTTTATTTCCTTCCCTTTTTCAATGGGAACTGTAATTGAAGTATTTTTTAAAATATGTACGAATAATTAAAAAATATGTAAATAATCGCAAGTTAATAAAGTACGTTAATAAAATTAACTATTTTGTTGTTTTTTTAGAAATAAAAAATGGAATCTCTAATAAATTCGTAATTTACAAACAAATGGATTTACAAAGAAAAAAACAACATTATATATACATTTTTGAAAGTTGTTTTAAAGCACATACATTCGAAACAGGAAAGAGCACTTATCGCTCCATTGTAACCAATTTAAAAGTTGTTTGTTTTGAATGACTTACACATATTTTTGCTGGGTATAGTTTGATTAATCCATTTTCTACGGAATAATTTTTTTTTCACGGGTAATTTATTTTTCTAAGTCATGTACATATATTTTATATTATAAAGTTATATAATTACCCTACGGGGAATGAGGAGTCAATTGCCCTCCAAGGACCTATCCCGTGACCGGTCAACCGAAGGCATATTACTAAATTAGTACAAATATGAACCAAAGAGAATGAATTAATTTTTTAAGTATTTTCTGATTCGTTACTTTCACTGTTGCTTTTAAAAAACTTGACCAATACCGAAATAAAAAATAAAATTCGCGGCATATTTTTTAAAATATTTTACTCTTTTATTTATTTTGAATTTTTTTTACGATTTGCTTATTTTAGCTCTTATTTTAAATTTTTATAATTTTGTGCTAAAAAATTTTAAGTTTTGTATTTTCAACGTTTTTTAATGTTAAAGCTGTTTTAGTTTCAACAATTGGTATTTCATTTAATTTTCTTTTTAACTTAAGGACAATTTTTTAAATTTTTATTTATATTATCAGAGTTTTTGAGGTAATTTTCTAATTTTTAATTGATTTTTTAAGTTCATTATGACCAACGCAAATAACGAGTCAACTGCCATTAAAGGACCTATACCGTGACTGATCAATCGGGGGCATACTGAAGGCACTTCCACTATATTTGTGTGTGTGTTAGTGTTGTTTTCTTTTCTATTTTTTTTATTTGCTTGTAGTGTTTGTTTTTTTCTTTTTCTTTTTTGTTCCCAGCAAAACCTTTCATTACCATGTAATGAGTTTTAGGTATTGAAATCTTAAGTGTTCACTAGTTACCTTTTAATTACTAAACTACTTATTTTAACATGGTGATGTCATTGGAGGAAAGTCATTACACTGATGTTACCTGTAAGTAGTTTATCAGCTGTTCTATAAATAGATGTTGAATATAGATTTAAAAAAGTATAAAAATTTAAAAACCAATAGTAGCTGACACGTATTGATCAGCGTACCCCACGATTATCAGGCAAACACTCTAACTATTAGACCACGACATCACTATGATTTTTATTGCTTTAACTTATGTACACATTTATTGTGGCAACTGTTATACATGTCTATTTTTCACAAAACTTGTTGTTATTAAATACTGCTTAATGAACATCAACATTTCTATAAATAGATGTTTAATATAAATTACAAAAAAAAAAACAACAATGGAAGCTAACACGAGTTGAGCAGCGATCCTCATGTCTGTCAGGCAAAAACGATAACCACTAGGCTACGCCATAGTTATGGTTTTCAATGATTTAGAACATATATTATTGGTTTCAGCTATTGTGAAATAGTAATGTGTGGGGTATAATTATCGGTAACTCATTACATTCAGTTTAAAAGTAATTCAACGGGTAATGAGATATGAGATCTAAGTAATGCATGTAGTAATGACCAGTCATTACCAAGGTTTTGCTGGGTTTGAACAGAAACGAAAAATATATAACTTTACGATCAGCCAGCCATCACGCATAAGTAACATTGGCTCAGACGGTAGAGCGTTTGCCTTTCAAGCAGGAGGTTGTGTTATCGAGCCCTACTTCGACGCCAAGTAGATTATTTTTAATTCTTAATTTTTTATTAGTTTATTTGAAAAGCTATTTTTAGACACACCACCTTACTGTCACAAGGTGTCTAAACTCTGGCAATTAGTCATTTCCAATGGCAACACCATGTTAAAGTGATATGTCTATGATATGATACAAAAAGACCGATCAACGACCGGTCTCCGCCCCTTTGGGACCTATCCTGCGTGCCATCTGGGACTGGTCCCTTTCCCCGTAGGGTATATATAACAAGGGTGGGCACGGATTTGTCACCGAGGGCCAAATTATAATTTTTCACAAATTATAAAGGGCCGCACCATACATTTAGAAAAAGTAAAACTGCTAAACTAAACGGAACTACTGCTTTACTTAAAAAAAAAAATTTTGTTCTCAACTCCATCTGTTCCCAAACTGGTTCCACCTAGGGTATTCAATTAATCGGCTTTTTTATTTTAATCGTGCAAATAATTATTCGGGTTTTTTTTCTTAACCGGTTAATCGAACAAAATTTTAAAATTAATCGATTAATCGAAAAAAATTTCTGTATAATAATATACATACACTTGTTGTGTTTTTAATAATTTTATTTAAAAAAAGGAACAAAAATAAATTTCGTAACTCTTCTGAAATTCATAAAAATGACAAAAATGGAGATAAGATTTTGTCAATATTTTTATTTTTCTGTCCCCTCTTTCACATATTAAAATTTTATCCAAATCTGGGAAAGAAGAATATAAGACCCCGTACATTAATTTGTATCTCTTTCGTAGGCATTGAATGCATAAAAAGCGTAAATGTAGAGAAGAATTCTGTTGAGAATTGATTTTCACTCTACGTTTCCGTACCTCCATCCCTTTATTTTATTAATTCAGAGTAGTGCTGGTAAATTCGGTTACTTTTCAATACTCGATACTACTCGATATTTTTGATTTGGATACTCGATACTACTCGATACTTTTAACGGTTTTTAAATTTGAAATTTTTTAGTAAAATTCTTCGAAAATGTTTATGCTGATTCAATATTTAAATTTATAAACATATTTTTAAACTTTTTCTTTAACTATTCATTGCGTTTTTCATAGTTTTTCTAACATATAATTTTTAATATTTTCCTTCTGATTTTTTCTGTTAGCAGAGTTGTAGCTTTGTGACAAGCAGAGTCACATTTCCCTGAATATATCGAGTAGTAGTTTTGAGTATCGAGTATCCAAAAAAAGACAAATACTCGATACCCACTACTCATATTTTTACCAGCACTAATTCAGAGTGCTCACTAAACAAGCTTTATTATATTGAGCATTAATTATAATTAATAATTCTAATAATCATTAATTACAATAATTATTAATGTTTTCATTTAATATCAACGTTTAAAAAGTTGTAAAAAATAATTAAAAATTTATTATACGTAAATAGATACCACTACTTTACTAGATAAGTCACAACAACAGGGTAGTAATTTGGAAGATGACAAAGCAAACTGTGATAATTTTATGTAGTTTTTTCTTTGGGATTTAAGGTACTTATTAACGCTTCTACATGAAAACATGATATTCTCATTGAGTTGAAGCTAACAAATATTTCTAGAAATTCTAAAAGGTCGTCTCTTAATTATTTTCTTATTCCAGAAAGAAATCCGGATAGGTACAAGCCTACAGCAAATTATTTATCACAATTTTTACAAAAAATTTTGAGTTTTTAGCACATTTACTTTAATAAAAAATTTATATTTTTTAAACATTTTTGTAATTTTCTACCAATTTTGATTAATCGATTAATCGTATGAAATTATTCGAATTATTCGTTATTCGAAATTTGGACATTATAAATTATTCGAACAATTTTTGAGAAAAATTACCGATCGACTCAGAATCACTTTTTGTTTCGACTCTCTACCCATGTATCTGAATGAAATTTGGTACACCTTCTTATATCGGCCCATGAACGAAGCCTGTTGAATTTGGTTTAAATCGGTTCATAGTTGGACTAGTGCCCATATAAAGGTCCCCCAGAATTGGGTTTCCCCACACTGCAGGTCACAAATAGGAAGATATTTTAATGAATTTTGGTTCGCTGACTTATATATGCTCAAGGACAAAGCCTATTGATTCTAGATAAGGTCGGTCCATATTTAAATCTATCGCCCATATGGCCTATATTTCTGATTTTCTCTTAAATGCACCTAAAATTAGGTAAAACCAAAATTTTCTTACCGTTACCCTATTTTTTATCACTATAGACAAATTTTGACACAAGTCCATTCCAACCCATTCGATACTATAGGGTGTTTTTTTAAGCCCGATAGAACTTGAAATTGTAAAAAATAACACAAAAAATTAAATTGTAATCAAAATTTTTTTTTTATTGGAAAGATCAATACGTGACATTAACATTTTAAAATGATTTCGGGCATATGGGCACCGCGGCTGTTCTTGCCGAAGCGCATTCTGGACGTCCAATTTTGGGCCACTTTTTCGAGCACTGCTGGCCGTATGTCACGAATAACACGAACAATGCTGTCCTCCAAGGCATCAATTGTTGCTGGTTTATCAGCATAAACCAGTGACTTCACGTAGCCCCACAGGAAATAATCGAGAGGTGTCAAATCGCACGACCTTGGAGGCCAATTGACAGGTCCATTTCTCGAAATCAACTTATCGCCAAATTTTGATTTCAATAAGTCGATGGTTGCGTTCGCCGTATGGCACGTAGCGCCATCCTGTTGAAACCACATCTCCTCCGGATCAATGTCATCCATATTTTCAAACAAAAAATCATTGATCATGGTGCGGTAACGATCTCCATTGACCGTAACGCGAGCTCCGGCCTCATTTTTGAAGAAATAAGGTCCGATGATGCCACCAGCGTGAAAACCGCACCAAACGGTGCATTTTTCTGGATGTAATGGAGTCTGTAGGGTCTCTTGTGGATTGGTCTCACTCCATATGCGGCAATTTTGCTTATTAACAAACCCGTTAAGCCAAAAATGCGCCTCATCGCTGAACACAATTTTGCGTCTATAAGTTGCGCGAATCGACGACTGATTTTCAAAGTAAATTTGGATAATTTCGTAGCGTTGTTCAAGCGTGAGTCTGTTCATGATGATTTGTCAGAGTATACTGAAACAAATAAAAAAAAATGTTTCATCAAAATTTAATTTTTTGTGTTACTTTTTACAATTTAAAGTTCTATCTAGCTTAAAAAAACACCCTTTATATACTTAGCTTTAACATACCATAGCTTTCAACCATACTGAAGTAGGGTATCACATCTTCCGTTTTAAATTATGTAAATTTTTAATTCTGGGAATATTTTTTAAGGTGTTTTTTCTTTGATCCCCGGAATCTGCCAAACGATAACTTAAAACTCAATGAGTTATAAGAGAGTGAATAAGAAATTTCATCCTTGATTAAATTTTTATTTAATAATTTTATTGCGCAGAGTAAAATAAATTGGAGTTTTTAAAGGACACCATTCACTAAAGGACTAATTTATATGTTGATTACAAACTAACCCCTAAATTCATAAATGCTTTGTAAAGTTAAAGCAGGTTTACAAAACGTCATTTTCATACAAAATTTGTTCAATAAACCTCCTATAAGTTTACAAAGCGTTTATGAATTTAGGGGTAACAATTTTCGTAGTCTTTATGAAATCCCCACCGAAATAGGATTGGAAACGTATTCGATTCTGTAAACAGATTTATAAAAAATTAACGGAAATGGCATTACAATGATATCATAAAACATTTAATATTTTTAAGTTTTAAAATATTAAATAAAAACACATGATAAATATATAACGCTTCAAATTTTTTATTAAAATAAATTAGTTTAATGAAACCAATTTTAATCATCAAATTCGTAGAAAGGATTTATAGAACCCAATATAGGAAATTTCCGTTTAAAATTTCCATACAAAAAGAAAAATTATAAAATTTCCTACATTTTTCTTACGGAAATTTCCGATTGTTGAATTCTATAAATCAACTCTACGGATTTGATGAGGATTTTCAGATCTGACTAAAATTTTTTTCTTAAAATAACATATTGAGAGCCAATTTTTAGTTATTTATTACACATATTCATTAAATTTTCTGAAACAGAAATATTTAAAAATTTATATGACGTCATTGTAATGCCATTTCCGTTAATTTTTATAAACCCGTTTACAAAATCCAATCCGTTTCCAATCAAATTCCGGTACGGATTTCTAAAGACCACGTTGGTCAGTAATTTAAGTGTTTTTTCATAAATGAAAACGCTAAATTTTCACTCAGTTCTAAATTTACTACAAATATTATTATAGTCGGAACTAATTACGAATTTTTACTAAAACTCAAGTAAACAATTTTCAGCCAAAACTCCTACTTAAGTGAAACTTGAGTAAAGTATATAAAGTCAAATCAAAATCTTAGTTCTGACTATAAAACTGGCCCCAAGTTTTTATCTAAAATTTTACACTGAACCAAAAGTCGTAAGTGAAATCAACATAAAAATTTTGTTACTTTTTGATGAAACGAATTGTTAAAACAATATATTTTTTATTCAAATTAATGTGTTTTTTTTTAAATCAACTACTTTTTTTTTAAATGAACATACTTATTTCCGTCAATAATTCTCTACAAAACAATTGTTGTTTTGATAATTTTTTGTCCATTTTTTAACAAAATTTAATTTGTTAACTTTAAAAAATTTTGTAAAAAAGCTGCAACGTAAATTTGATATAATTTTTCTTCAATTTGAAAAAAAGAGTATTAAATCTGTGGAAAAAAGTTTAGTAAGGTTAGTTTTGTCGCGTCATTATTCGTGCTAGCATGTGTATTTGTAATTGTCGGAAATATCAATAAATTGACATTAAGTGTTTTTGTTTTTCAAAGTATAGATAATTAACAAATTCAGTGACTTAAAGTGAATTGCTAATTGAAGATTTATTAATTTTAATTTAAATAAATTTATATAATTTTGAACGTTCTCAATTAAATCGTAAATTAAAATTTCTATCATTAATTTTGAAATTATCCATCTTTTTGTTATTTTGTTTAAGGCAAACTATTAATGAATGTTATATAACACTGTGAGACAAGTGGTAGGGGTCAGTGATCGGGAAGGGTTCAAACAACCGGGAAAGTTATATCGGTAAAAAAGAAGTTATACGTGTCCCGGCGTTTCGCTGGGTCACCCCTAGGAATCGAGATATATCGATTTGACCTTTGGTGGTCTTTTTTTTGACATAACTCGAGAACCACTAGTCCGATTTTGCTCAAACAATTTTAAAAAAAATTAAAAATTACAATTCCTCTAATCTGTTCATATAACGTTTTTCTATATACTCAACAGTTTTGCCGGTAAAAATAAATGTATGAAGAAAAAAATATTTTTTGCCTAAAATATTAAAAAAAAGTAATAAACAAAAGGTTATTGATTTTTATGGTAGCGGTAACAAACATTTAAGATATATCTCGATTCCTAGGGGTGACCCAGTGAAACGCCGGGACACGTATAACTTGTTTTTGACCGATATAACATTTCCCGTTGGTTTCATCCCATCCCGATTTTAACTGTCGCATAGTGTAATGTATTTGAATTATTAATTTAAATAAAGTTATATGTTTTTGTATATAAAATGGTACATGTGTTTTAAATAAAGAGTTTTTAGTATATGCTATATTATAATTTCAATTTTATATTTCATTATTTTTTATATTTTATCAAATTCATTATAAAAAAGACATTGTATTAAAAAAATTTGAAATTGGTGAAATATAAAAAATAATGAAATATAAGTCTAAAAATTAATAATAAATCGATAAAAAATTAATTAATTAAATAAAATGCATTGTTGAATTTAATAAAATGCATTGGTAAAACAACAAAATCATTATGCAATTTAATTAAATATAATTGTTAAGACAACTAATTTTTGTTAATACATTTCACGATGTTTTGTCAAAATAATACCACATAAAATAGTTAAACGTCAAAAAATAAATCTACTAAACAATGCGTTAAATTGATGGACAGGTTTTGTTAGTTGTATAGTGATCACACATTCATCAATTTAATATGGAATTTAGTTGATTTCACAGCTGTTTTTGGTTCAGTGTAGATATAAAAAATTTTAATGAAAATTGTGAAAAAAATACTTAAAAAAATAGAAATTTGAATTTCAGCAAGGGCCGCACTAAAATCAAAAAAGGGCCGCATGCGGCATAATGGGCCGCATTTGCCCACCGTTGATATATAACGTCAGTCAGTCATTTTGTATAGCAGTGTGTGGCTGAGTGAGTAAAGTGACTGACTACAACTCCAGCAATCTGGTTTTTAATTTTTTGTGTAATTTTTTAAAATTTTTTTAAAATTTTAATTATTTCAAATATATCATAGGATACATTTTGATCTCAAAATATCCACTTCGATCTGCCAAAATTATATTATTAATTTGTATCTAATTGGATCCAAATTAATCGCATGGGACATTTTAGGATCTTTCAGGATCTTAATATGATATTAGTGGATATTATTGGATCCTCCAATTTTGAGATAAATTTGGATCTAATTTATTCCGGCAATATATTTGAGGGATCTAATAGGATATTACTGGATACCCTAATTTTGAGATGAACTTGGATAAGACTAAATGTCGATCTATATCAAATAAGACATGACTACATAGATACTTATGTTTTTTTGATAGGGAATTTATTATTGTAATCAGTCGCCTGATATTAATGATTTTAAAATGTTTTATTTTGTTTTCTCATCAATACAAAGATGAAAATAATTCTCAACTTTCCTGAAAATATCACTACTGATATTTTTTAAATTTTGTTTTCGAGTTAGCATCAGAAGAGCCTAAACACATATGTATGTTTAAAAACCTCCGAAATAAAAACCAAAAACTACTATTTCTCCAGATCTTTTAATTTTGGATAAAATATTTTCGAAAAATATATACTTACATTCTGTAGATCATTTGTTAAAAACATTGTTCCGTGTAACTTAAAATCGGGTATAATAGCTTGAACCCATTTCGGCTTTAATTGTTTTCTCATTAAACGCAATCTCGGACCATCCCGTAATGATGATGCAGCCGAAACTAAGTCTGTATTATAATCAGGCAGTAGTATGATTAAATTATATTCTGATGTATCCAATTCTAATTCCAAAACACTCATGCGTAAATGGTCAAAATATTTATAATACAAAACGGCATTGTAAACTTTAAAAGTTGTATAAATCAATTGTTGATTGCTCAAGTAAAAAACATGACTTATAACATCAGTATTATAATTTTGTTTCAAATCCGAAGATGTATGGGATGATATTATATAATTTGGATCTGCATCAACTTCATGTTCATTAGATACTTGAACATATGAAGGTATTCCGGTCAGTGCTGGTAATG
This sequence comes from Leucophora obtusa, assembly GCA_949987735.1. Taxonomy (NCBI): domain Eukaryota; kingdom Metazoa; phylum Arthropoda; class Insecta; order Diptera; family Anthomyiidae; genus Leucophora; species Leucophora obtusa. The sequence goes on from OX465295.1 coordinate 278,338,419, forward strand.
GATTGTGCAATTGTGAGTCGGCTTGAAAAAGATTAATGAATAAATTTGAATCCAATTCCTTAAAACCAAATATATGACGTTTATTACGACTGGTTAAACGATTGGATTTTCTCTGCGATGGTAAATAATTAGATTTGGGCTTTGTGTTGGATGCAAGAGGTGCTTGTAATTTAGCACTGGGTAAACGTGTTACTCTAGCTTTTTGTATACGCAGAAGCGGTTCGGAATTTTCTTCAGCTACATATGAGGATATAAGTTCGGCAGCTTCATTAGTTTCAGTTTCTCGATCAGGAATAATTGTAGTAATTTCAGCAGGTGTTTCTGTTGTACTTTTCTCAGTTGTTGTTTCTTTTGCAGTTGTTGTTGTTTCCTCAGTAGTTGTTGTCTCAGTAGGTTGGATTGTCGTTAAATCTGCTATAGTGGGTATTTCAGCGCTAATGGTTGTTGGCATTACTGTAGTTGTTGTAATTTTAGTAGTAGTAGTTTCAATTGTCGAAGTAGAAGTAGCTGTCATCGTAGGTGTTGTAGCAGGAGTTTCCGTTTTAATGGTTGCATCTTGTAAAATAGTTTCTAAAGGCGTAATCGCTACTTTCTCCCCCTCCTCTTTATCCTCCACGATAGTAGCCATTACGGTTGATACTGTTGTAGTTGGTGTAGCTGTTGATGATACCATATCTATGCCCAAATCATAACCGTAGAACATAAGAATCATTTCATAATCACGCGTAATTGTTACATTGTCCCTATTTAAACTTAGTCCTTTTAAGGGATTATCCGATCCGAAAAAGTAGGTCTATAAAAAATTAAAACAATAATGAAGATAATAAAAATAAATAATATAAAAAATAAATAGGAGAATGTGTTGTACCTTAAAACGTTTCAAATAAACAAGTCTTTATATTTTCCAAATGCAAACTAAATATTGTCATACCATTCAGTTAAGTACTAACGTTTATTATATCCTAACGCAACCGGTTCATAAGAATTTTGTGACTACGAATACTAAGAGTATAATATGTATATATCTGTGTCATTTTAGCATAATCGCTTAAGACGACTTAATCGTAAACAGAGTTTATTGCTTAGTACTGATGTCCTCATTAGGATCTAACAAATATTTCGAAAATTTATAAGCAAAACTATAATAACTTATATTATTTGAAGCACAAATCGTTTTACAAAAATAGATTAAGTAAAGGGCAATTCACACGTTAACTACCCGCATCTACTGTTACCCAGTATTGGGGATATGAATTGCCGCATTTTCGTAAATTCTCTTTTGAAAGCAGTTACGTCAGAAGCCATTTTGAAATTCCGTACGTTTGTTTTAAAATAAGACTCATTTGTCTAATAACATCTAACAAATGTATTAAGGCTTCGTTAGTTTCAGTTTCTCAATATAATTCATTTCAAAACTTGTATGAAAAAATTTGTTTAAAAAGGGCGTTTTTATAAAAATTTTGCAAAATTTCTATCAAAAAGCTTTTTAAAACTTAAATTTTTCGTATTAAATTTAGACGAAATCGAAACAACAATGAATACTCTTCGGAACTTTACCAATTACTAAATATTATGACCAGTCAGGCGCGGATACAAGGGGGGGGGGGGTTATGGGGGCTGAAGCCCCCCTCCCCCCTTGAGGACCAAAATTTTTTTTACAAATAATGCTATAATGGACAACATGATTAATTTTTTAAACATACCCCAGTGTAGAAAATCATTACCAGATATGTGGTTATGTAACTACATACTTCCCAGTGTAGAAAATCATTACCAGATATGTGGTTATGTAACTACATACTTGGTAATGGTAACTAGTTACTTTTGTTTTTACATTTCTTATTACCTTTATATGGCGATGTCGCGAAAAATAATGAGTTATGGTTACTCACCAGCATACGAAAAATCAAAAAATATATCGTTACCTATGCGCTTACCAGTACTGACAAAAATAATGAGTCTAAAAATAGATTTTCAAAAAAATAAATTATATAAAAAAAAATATTTTTTATCGTATTTTTTTTTAATAAAATTTGCTGGCGCGGGAATCGAACCTTAGTCTACAGATTGCCAGTCAATAGCTCTACCATCTGAGCTATATCGACATGTAATATTTAATAGATAATAACATAATTGACCTGCTGCACACAAGTAAGCTTACTCGCCAACATACGAAAAATCAAAAAATATGCCCAGCAAAATATTGGTAATGACACCTCATTACTATCTGCATTACCAAAAATGATATATCATTACCTGTTGCATTATCTTATAATATAAAATAATGACTTCCTAATAACGGCCTATTGTATTCATTGTTTCTAAATATAAAATAATGACTTACTCGTAATAGTTTAAATAAGTACTTTTTACACAGTTAAATTTTATACATTTTTATTTATTATATGTAAATATGTTTTATGTTTAAATTTTTATGACGAGTCCTAAAATTACACACTAGAGAAAACTTAAATTTTTCTGAATGTATTTCCTTAAGCTAATAGTATTTGCTTAACTCCTTATTTTTAAGAATCAAGTAAGCAATCGGATAACCACTTATAATTCAACTTTTTGTAAGCATGTGTGTAACCACTTATTATTCAAAATCTCATAACTACTTATTTCTCATTTTTTCGTAAGCGAGTGGGGAAGCGTGACTACTTATAAAAACGGCCACGCCAAACAAAAATAATGAGTTAAGACGCCAAAAAATAAGTTGTGCTGAGCTATGGTTTTCTATTATATAACCACTTATTTGGTAATGAAAGATTTTGCTGGGTGTGGCTACATATATGGCTGAAATCAAAAAATGTGATAAATTTTTGGGCCAAATTTGTGAGAAGCAAAAAGTGTTAATATTTCGGTTTTTTCTTAATGGAATCAGTAAGTTTAGTCATTTTAAACCTAATTGCAAAACATCTCATCTACAAGTTGTCGCAATAACTTTTTTTGCACAATTTTAATTTTTTTTGTTGTAACGGAGTTTACATTTCTGCAAGCAAAAGATATAACAAAAAAAATTGCGTACGCATTTTCTTCAATTTATTAGTTTTTCGTATTTGGGTTTTCAATTTGCTTTCCAATGATATATAATTTGTGTTTATCAAATTGCCCGTTTCGCAAATAAAAATACGATTCATTCCGCGAAAAAAATTTTTTTTTTTAATTTTGTATTTTTGGTCCTTTTAAATGCTTTTCAAAAAATAAAATTATTTAAAATCCCAACAGCGGTTGCGCAGTTACAAAATAATATATTAAAAACATAACATTTCGCGATCAAAAAATTCTTAAATTGTGTGAAACAAATTTAATTTGTCAAACTAATGTCAGTAATGACTCTAAATATCGATTCAAAACCAATGAAATGCAAAATCAATCGTTTTTCGCTCCAGCAGCTTAGGGTAAAAAACTGATAACTTTTTTTGATTTGACGCAAAATTATTAGTTGAATCGTCTTTTGACGCATAAATATTAGTTAAATCACCTCTGTTTATGGTTATTTTAAAATATTTTAAACGTTTATCTACATTTATTTGAATGAAATCTGATGCAAACAATTGTGCTTACGGAGTTTACAGTTACGGAGTTTACATTTGGTTACTTTTTTCGTTTTCTTTCAGAAACGCTTTGTCAGATTTTTTTTTTCCGAAACAAAATCGCATGATGCCTACAAGGTGAATCCAAATATGACATTGTTTTTCTTACTCGTTAAATAGTTTGGTGTAAAAATTAGGAACGGAGTTTACAACATTTTTTCAAATCTTATTAAAGACATCCTTTTTCATCTCGAGAGTGTTACATGCTGCAGAAAAGCTTCAAGTCTGTTATGCTGGATGATTACTTACTAACTCCAAAATTCTGGTATATCCATTTTTATCAAAAATTATGACGAAAAATCGCTACAGAGTTGAAGTCGTGATAGCTAAGATATACGAAAAAGTTTGTAAAATGTATTAATTTTTATTAAAAACGGCACTTTTCCTCTTCATAAAAATTCTTACAGTTAATGTTTACCTTTATTGGTTATTAAAATATAAGTATTAAAGTTAAAAAACCTTATGAGTTACTTGTTACGGAGTTTACATTTGGCCTATAAAATTGGTCACAAATTTTATGTATTAACCAAAAATTGGTCAGATTATTATAAATTTTGTAAAACACGTGACATTGCGCTGATATATATCGAAATATGTAACTCAAATGTAATCCATGCATTAGAAATTAGGTGGTTACACGGTTTTTATCACATTTTTTGATATCACCCATATCCTTACCAGTGTTTAAAAAGTATTGAGTCTAAAAATAGATTTCAAAAAATGTAGAAAATTGTTTTCTATTTGGAATAATGATAAAAATAAGCCATTATCAGTAACTCATTATCATATGTTTTAAAATAATGAAGAAGGTAAGTGCGTGTCATTACTGGTAGTCCAAAAAATAATGATATGTCATTACCGTTTCTACACTGGGACGCTTAGAATTTCATATTAAACAAACATTTTTAATTTAGAGATTTTGTGTAGATTCTTGGATTAAAGAATTTGTTTTGTTCAGCAAAATATTTTTCAAGAGATACTTGTAATTCCCAAAATTTTTTTTATCATGGTTTTTTTTAAAGAATTATTGTGAAATCATTAACCATTTTTTGCAATTGAACAAATGTTTTAAGGCAGTTTTATTGTCAGAACTTAGATCGTTTCCAAACAATATTTCTTACTTAAGAAGTATTTAAGAAAATCCTTATGTTCTAAAGTGAACTTAAATGAACTTCTTTAACAATTGTTTGAATTTATTATTTGGTTTTATTTAATATCGGCCTTCAGATTTTTTGATATGAAAATTCTCAAATTCTAAAAGTTTTTCGGAAGAAATTCCACATATTTTTTTACATTTTATCGTATAAAAATTTTACATTAAAAAAAAGAATGTTAATTCTAAGGCATTTAAAAAATATCAGAGGGGCAATTCTATAACTTTTTAACGACAAAATTCGGTAGTTAAATTGTCAAGTTTTCATAGTAACAACTTAACTACGGAATTTTGTCGTTGAAAAGCTAGAGAATCCCACTACAGTTTCGAATTCATATTTTTTAAAAAAATCACATATCTAAGCAAAAATTACGCAATTTAAAATATTTTTATATGCAAATTTATAAATGCTTTTTAAAGCTGTGAAATAAATAAATTTTGTATCGAAAATTTGTTTTGTAAACCTCCTATAACAGGGCTGGCAAAACTATGACCAGCGACGTTTTGTCGGATATTTTCAAAAAATTTAAACTATGGGAAGATCAGCAAAAAATTCAGTTTAATGTTAAATTTCGCTACAAAAATGTGTGATTTTACTCCATAATTGTGAAATTTTTCATAGAGCTTGTAAATCGTCTTTTAAAATGAATAAAACTCTGCATTGCTGCCATTTTTTGTTTAAAAAAATATGTTTAATACAGAATTCGTAAATTCGATTATCAGAAAATTCTGGGAAAATTTCTAAAATTCTAGATTGAAAGAAGTTTAAATGTTTCGATGAGAAAATGCCTCATAATCGGAGAAATAAAAAGTACCAGAAAATTGCACAAAAATGGAAAACAACTTACATTAGAATTGGATCAAAAAAATTAAGTTTTTTTTTAAAGGGAAAATAGGTGCTACGAAATAACCCTCAATGAAATACTGAACATAAGTTTCGTAATGAAGTAACTCCCTTTGTTGGAATTTGAAATTGGGTTTTGATCGTTTTTCGCAGAGCCAATTCATCTGAAATAGAAAGTTCTCTGTTCAAATCCATAATATTCGCTTTTTATTCATTATTCTGATGACAAAAACCACGCGATTTATTTTAACAAAATCAAATTTTTACCCGAAGCACATTTTCAACTATTTTTCTTACGTACTTAAATAATTAATTTCGCCCAATAATTTAACTTTTTTTTAACAAAATGAAATAACCACCAAAAATGGAATAACCCCCTAAAAAAGGCAATAATGTTAAAACTGTTTTAATTTTATTTATTTGTGGATTTTTTCTAAGTAAATAATCTCAATATTTAAATATTAAATAAACCCTCAAAAATTAAAAACCGTCAAAATTTTAAAGTCATTTCTTGGATGTTATTTAATTTTTCCTTTTGGGGGTTATTTCCTGGGGTTATCCGTAGCGCTGATAAATATGAACATCTGCGATGATATTTTTAAGTTTCTGGCACGCAGCGAAAAAATTCTTGCCACCCCTGTCCTATAACTTTATAAAGCATTTATAAATTTAAACATAAGTGTTTTTCCTATTATTTAAAAAAAATTGTAGACAAATTAAATATCATTGAATATTTTCCAGTGTTTTTAATTTCTTTTATTTCAAAAAAACCGGCGTTTCTAAAAACATTTACGGTGGGTCTCATACTTTAGGTTTAACTTTAACTTATTAAACAAAAGAAAATGTCACAAAAATGTAGGTGTACAAAACAACAATTAACTATTAGTTAGAGCTTAAACCTGCAGTATGAGACCCACCGTTAGTTATTAACAGGGCAAGGACTTTCATGCAAATGCATGTTTGTAGTCAGTGACCCAAAAATGATTTTGACCAAATACTTTTCCGAATCAAAGAATTTGCAAAAAAAAATGGCATCGATTTGTTGTTGCATATTTTTGCATATTTTGTTATAAATGCATATTTTTGCATATTTTGCTGTTAAGTGCATATTTTATTGCATATTTTATGATTTTTATTGCATATTTTTGCATATTTTGCACATTATTGCATATTTTTTAATATTTTTAAATATGAAATTCGATTTAAGAATTTATACTTTAAAACTAAAAAAAAAATTTAAAGAATTAATTATTTGGAAGCTCTGTTGGTAATACAACACTACACTAGAAAGAGTAACTCATAGTATACAATATGTTGTCATCCACTAACACATTTTTTATAGATGTAATTTTAAATTAACGTTTTCGAGTGTTATTGCTCACAAACAGAAAGTTGAAAAATTTTATAAAAATTATTTTAAGGAAACTTGTCCCCGAGCATTAATTTCTGCCAAATTTTTCTCTGAGTTACGAAAGTCAGTACGATTTTGTAGTACACATATTTAAGTTCTATTTTCTAATAAAGTTTTTTTCAGGTAAAATGCCACACACCCTTATATATTTAACTATGTGTATTTGAAGACATATTCAATGTGTTCGTTTATTCGAATTTTTTACTACTTTTACTACAAGTGCAAAATTTTGTTTACTTTTTGTACTGAATTTTTCCAGCTGTAGTAAATATAGTAACTTGTAGTAAGTAAACGAACAAGCTTATTGTAACCGATACCTGAATTTTTACGTTTCTGTTAGTTTTTAATAAATATAATTAGAAAACATTTATTTTTAATTGCATATTTTTTGGTTTTTAGTGCATATTTCGTTATAAATGCATATTTAAGTGCATATTTTCTATTTTATAGTGCATATTTTAAGAGCATATTTTCGATTTTTTGGTGCATGAAAGTGTTTTGCCCTGGTTATTAATAAAAATTTGTATTAAACTTTATGTTGACAATTTTTTGGTAAATCTTACATTTTCAAAACTAAAACTCAATTTAATTTTATTGGTTTTTCTTATAAAAAAATTACTGAATAAGCTTTACGTTGACTTAGCCGACAGTTGTCTTGAGTTAAGCGGGGTTTGCATTATCTGATTTTTCATTTGATTTCACGTCTGACAAATCAAATTAAAAATCCTACGAAATGATGTGATTGTCAAAAAAAGCTTGTATAAGTTTTTACACCATCAAATGCAATCAGATGAAAACAGCTGTTACAATTCTCATAATTTTATGAAATATTTCAAAAACAATTTGGCTATCAAAGTTTCAATCGGATTTTTAGTAATTATCAGACAAAATGAGTCTAACCTGTAGAATTTAGGTTATCTGAATAACTTTTTTGACAGATCCTATGACTTATGGTATAATGTAACAACCGCTTTAGCTATATCAAAGACAGAGGACCACACTAATGGCAAACATATGCTAAAACAAGTTTTAAAACTTCTACTTTTAGTTCATAAAATATCTATAGATATGACTACCGTATAAGATATAAAAAATGTTTAGCCCCCCTTGAGCGAATCCTGGATCCGCGCCTGTGACCAGTTTTATAGTCAGAACTGAGTACGAGATATGTCTTAAATATTACTTAAGTAAGATATTTTGTTTAAGCAAAAAAAAGTAATAATAACAAAGGATAAAATTAGCATTGTTAGATTTCGTTGATGTTAGTCTAATACTACGTTTACAGTACGATTGTTAAACACTTTTATGTAAAAGTTAAACATATCAGTTTACACTTAAAAATGAAGTGTTTAAGTTAAACATCTCGAACAGCTGTTCCTTAACAATTGAAAATAAAATACAATCATTTGACAAAATTTCCCAAAAAGATATTTTTTCTTCGGCTGGAGGCAATAATTAATAATTTTCGGCATGATCCAACGTTATAATTGCTATAAAAAGTGAAATAACATTATCCGCCCCAATCGGAAAAAGGATTTTTCAATTTTTAGTTAAGGGACCACTTCGTGGCTGTTTTTATATTTTTCGTTCACCGGCATTGGCGGAATTAGGCCGGTCTGGGGTGGGCAAAGCCCACCCTAGACTGCTTTTTGCCCACCCCAGAATTTAAAAAATTCTACCTGTAATTCTAATATGTATCTGTGATTTTGATGGCAATCGGGATTTTTTTCTGAATTTCCCGGGAATTCCCGCTCATTCGAAAATAAATAAATCCTACATATGTTGTATTGGAAAAACTCGATTTCTAATACAACACCGTCCGACAAAGTTAATTTTTTGGTTGTACTCATGATAAAATCTACTTAATATATTCTGAAAGCAGTAGTGGGATTCTTTAACTTTTTAACGACAAAATTCGGTAGTTAGATTATCAAAATTCGATAATTAACTACAATTGTCGTTAAAACAGATTCCGTAACTTTTTCTACCGAATTTTGTCGTTAAATAATATCGTTAACTTCCGACAATTATTGTTAAGTTAACAACAGAAAAAAAGTTGTAGATAAGGTAAAATATACGTAAAATAATTTCAAAATGCGCGAAAGAAATGTATTTTATTGCAAATTTCTTAACAATTTACATTAAGAATAAGGAACTGGCGTTTGTATTAAATTCAATGGCTCTCGTTTAACAGCGAATCAGTGAATTAACAGTGCTTTGATACATACTACTAAATAAATACTGGTTTTTTCGACTAAAATTTTTATAAATCGCGAAAACTAGGATTTTAGGTAATTCTCTTTTCATAGAATATAAATGGAATACCATTCTATATTCTTAAAAATAAAATTTGCCTATATGTAAATATAACGGCTTGGTGCTTAAAATTAATTACCTACATGTGCAAATAAAATTAATTCAATTAGATGGTATTAATTCAATTGCATCAAATTAATTCAATTGGATTAATTTTAACATTTATGAATGACTGTTTTTCACGCTTTTTTAGGTATTTACTTAATTTTTTTCCTGCTTTTGAATTTATTTGTAGTGATAATTAATATCAACCCAGCAAAAATAGATATTTTTGTGGCTCTGCTTGTAAGCGAAAGATACAAGCGCTTTCATTTCCATTACATATACGTAATTGTAATGAAATATTTTTCATTTCCATTATATTAAAGTAATTGTAATGAAATTAATTTTAATTATTACAAAATTAGACATGGATTTTTATTACCGTTACTTTTATACAAAGGTAAGTATTTTTCTTTTTTCGTATGCTTTGAATTCATGGTATGCTGATTCGTCGCTTAAGCACCGTAAGTTGTTTTTCATGTGGAAAAATTTCACTCGAACTTTAAAGGCTTGAAACTGCAATTTAAATTATAAAAACTAACAATTTTTTAATTTTATAATAAAGATACAATCACAATATAATTAATGCTTTAAATTTAAATAAAGCTTCCAAAATTGCAATATATATATACTAGCTTGAACTTCTATAAAAGAATAAAAAATCCCTGGAAATCCCGCATGAAATTCCCGGGATTGCGGGATTGGAAAAAGAAAAAAATTCCTTAATGAAATTTCAATATATCGTAGAAACAAAAATTCGAACGTCGGGGAGTCATTTTAAAATTTTTTTTTTCGTATGAAAAAAATTTTAAGCATAATTTTGAAAGTGTTTTTTAAGATTAAAGAGTCTGAGAATGGACAAGTAAACAGTCGATCCTTTATGGGTCCCTTGCCCACCCCAGAAAAATGGTCTAGGTACGCCAATATTCACCGGAAGCCAAGTTTAATTAATTGTTTTGTTCATCTATCACTTTAATAAAACAAAAACACATTTTAACTGGTTTTTATTTAAATTTAGTTTATTTTATTCAATTTTAATTTTTTTATTTTACTTGTTGTGTCTTCTTCTGCCTCAAACTTGTCATTCAACACCAATTGATATCAATTTTATAGTGTTTACTGTAAAACATCTCACTTAAACATGTTTAACGCTTAAACACGTCAAATCGAGTTAAACACGTATATGTGAACGCCGCATAAGTTAAGTTGTTAACATATTTGATTTGCTTTCAACTTTCACATAAGTAGACGATTATCAAAGTTTATCCCGACAAAGCAAACGACACTGATTATCGAATTCTCTCAAATATTTTTGTCTTGCTGGTCTTATCGAATTGTTTCAAATTTTTTATTTTTTGTAATTTATTTATGAAAATTGTATCATCTTTCTTTAATTTGGAAAAATAATTTAAACAGAAAGTGATATTAATTTATGATCTAGATCAACTATATATACCCCTCATTCATCTTAAAAACACATGACATGGTGCAAAATATAATTTAAATAACATACATTTAAATTTAACTTTTCGTTGTAATTCAAAAATCTGTATTTATCATACACAGAGTTGAATAGAACAGGCTGAGATACCTTAAGAATTAAGGTTCAAAGCAAAAAAAAAGTAATAATAAAGGATAAAAATAGCATTGTTAGATTTCGTTGATGTTAGTCTAAGTTGAGTTGTTAACATATTCGATTTGCTTTCAACTTTCACATATGTAGATGATTATCAAATTTTAACCCGTCATGGCAAACGACACTGATGATGGCTTTGTAGCGAAAGCCTTATCGAATTCTTTCAAATTTTTTATTCTTTGTAATTTGCTTGTAAAAATTGTATCATCTTTCTTTAATTTGAAAAATAATTTAAACAGAAAGTGATATTAATTTATGATCTAGAGTCAAACTAAAAAACATTCATTTAATTTCTTACATAATCAAAACTTAAAAAAATACTCGTATTTAGTTATGTCTATAAAACTAGGCCTTAGTTATTCAATTTGAAATTTCATAAAAAAAATTGTTGCGAAAAGTAATAATAATTTTATAATCATAACTGAAGACATTCCGATTGAAAACATAATTTCCTAAATCTTTCGGTTTGGAAACGAGAAGTTGTCTAAATTAGAAATTCGTAAAATTATAAATTTAGACAATTTAAAAAAATTTTAAAAACACACTTAAATTCACTAAAAACTTTTGATAACACAGTACAACACCAAAAATGCAACGGACATGCGACACATCAATTCTGAAAGATTTTGAGATGAACACCACGAATGTGAAAATTTTTAAATTGGTTTTGGTTTGGTTTTTAAGTACGCGAGTAAAAATCGTTATATATGGTCATATATAATGTGATTGAGCTATATGTGGCTATGAATGGAGTCACATTGAGACACATATCATTACATAGAATTTGAATGAATTTTTTTATATGGTAATGATATTATTATACAGTTGCGAGCATAAAAAATGCAACGCTACGCTAAATCATCTAAGTATGCTTTGATTTCTTCTAATAGTTTTTTATTTGCGCTTATCTTTGGTTAATATATGTGACAGCGCATAGAGAAAGGGACCTAAGGGTAAAAAATAAATTTTTTTTTTTTTGATGTGGACAACATCTGAACATCGAATGAGACCGATCCCATGCCCAAAAAGTGTTCCCTCCCAGAGATATGCGCGTTTTATGAAAGTGAAGTCGACGATTCTAAAAAAATTTTCGTACTAACAGAGTGATATTTACGATTTAAAAGAATTATAAATGAGTATTTATTATAATTCACAATTAATAATTTCAGAAAATAAATCTGGATTCGAAAAACCGCGAGCAAAATTGATATCAAACTCATGGAAACAGCGCGCTAGGTAGAAAATAGTAAAAACCAACTACACAAAACAAGAGGTAGTGACGACGTACGCGCGTTTTCAAGTTTGACCAACAAGTTCCAGACGTCATGAGATGTGTCGCTTTCAAATGCGACCAATACCAACACGCTCAGTGATGGTACACCAAAGATACACGTATTTAAATCTTTAAAATGGCTCTCCTGAACAAAACCGGTTTTTACCCTTAGGTCCCTTTCTATTTTGCGCGTCACATATTCGTTGATGTGTATTTTTATATTTTAAGTCATTTGAATTGCATTTATTTATGTGAATTAGTTTTTACAAACTTTTTTTAAACTAGTTCATATTTTGTGCGAGCAAACCAAATGCAACAAAAGAATAATACCCAATAAGCACATAGGTTTTAAAAATTCAAGTGCTTTAAATTTTGCTTGAAGTAAAGTATATTTCAAACTCTAGTACTTGTTTTTTTAACAAAAATATTTCAAATTTGAATTTTTGTTTCCCTTTTGCTGGAGTATGCTATTGAAATAAAATGTAATAAAAGTTGAATTCAAGCCTTGAAACTGGAAAACAGGGCTGGAATTGAACTTGATTTCAACTTGAATTCCAGTAAAAATGTTTATAGGGATATGTATCATGTAAGTATATTTTTTTTTCATTTATGAATTCATCTTTATTTACACTACTTATTTACATATTTACATTTTTCGAGATTTTATCTATAGATATTACAACGATTTATATTTATAATCACAGATATTGTATATTATTATGTTACATCTCAATATTTTTAAAGGAAAAATAGGAAAACCTTTATATGACAAAAAGGAAAAAAATTCCAAATATCATTAGAAAATATATATGTATACTAGGCCGGGTCGATTTGTGGGGAGGCAAAAAATCATGGCTCAGGGAAAATCGTATTCTAGGGATCAAAATAAGAAACTTTGCCGAAGGAACCATACCTCTAAAACGAATTCTACTACCCCCCAACTGTTGACTTTTGTCCCGTAGGGTCAAGTTTTGAAAAATCACACTTTGACCCATTTAGAGTGCCCCAATCGAGTCCAAATGTATGACCGACCCCACTAACTTTGGAGGGCCGATCACCCATGCCAGTGGCACACCCCCTGGAACTCCCCTGGGGGGTTCCCCATACAAACATTTTAAAAAATCACCATTTTTGGCACTTTATTTTATTATTTTTTATTTATTTTATTTATTTTTATTATTTTATTTATTTTTTCTCCTTAGAAATTTATTTAGTCAGAACATATGTAAATGAAAAAATTAATTTAACTTAGTAATAGAAAAGAAAAAATAAAAAATTACTGTTTGAAGTCTTTTTTGCTTTCAAGTCTGGGCAATTTCGCACGGCTCTCTAATGTCGTCGCCATAACAGCCTCTACATTTTCCGGTATAACTCGTTTGGAAACGCTAGCTAGCAATTGAATGTGTCGTTCTGTTTCTTGTATGTGTGATGGAATTTTTGGATCATTAAACGGTGGATCATCTTGATTTAAATATTCTTTCAAAGTATCGTATGGAATGCTTCGCGTGAATGGTGGTTCAAATACGTCATTTATGTCATTCATATTGATCATTTCCGTGTAACTTGTGCAATAAAAGTTTATATCTGGTTTTTTATAAGCTCTAAGTCCCGTTGGGTCGTCAACATCGGTTCGATAGCGTAGAATTATCTTGATAGCACAGTCGCGCTTTTCTTTGCTATCATCAAACAACATTGATAACAAGATATTTTCCGAATGCGCATAATATGAATTATCTGTAATTACTTTATTGACAATTTTGCGTAAACGAGGTTCTAGAAATCTTGACCAACTAATGAATTTGAAAAATAATCTACTACCGTACACGACAGAGCTGTAATACTTGATATTGAAGTACATTGGCACATAACATGTAACTATAAATTCAACCAGTATTCTTAAATTTGCATCTGGATTTTCCGTTGTCACATATAATCGTAATAGTCTAGCGGCCTTGGTGAGCCACCGAGAATGTACAATTTTCCCTGGTTTGATGTTTGCCAGATCCCCTGAAACCACGCCGCTAGAAATTGCATGGGCCATGTCGTATAAGTACTTGGAATCGGTGGAAAATTCAATTTTTTCTGGAGCAGGGGGCATATTTTTCAACTCAATTTTCTGAAAGCCGTCCACCACCTGAAAATATATAAAAATAAAACAATTAAAAACGGTTGACAATTATAATAAATGAGTGATAGCAATAACTTACCGGAAGAGTTTCACAAGTTTCGATTTGACGGCTCAATTTTCCGGTTGCCGATCTTGGTCCAGTGCTGGTTGATTTATCCAAAGCTTCAAACAAATGCCGAAACGGAAGTTCGTTGAAGTGTAGAAGGCAAACGAACCAATGCAATGGTCTTTTTAACAGCAATTCGAATCGTCGTATAATTCCACCGTTTGGGCCAGTGTTTGTTGGCTCACCGTCAGTGCATATGCCAATTAATGCATCCAGTGATATATTTTTATCGTTGAAAAAATCATTTAATTTGGTGGTTTTGTATTCAGCGGTTTCATGTTCCAGTCTTACGTAACCAATCAATTCAGAATTCGGTTCTCTCAAAATAACAAGATGAGGTTCTTTTACCATTCTAGTATGATACTTCTCATCAATTGTATCTCTCGTTAAAGTATCATCTTTTCTGCCATCGAATGAAAATGCTAACAAATTGGTATCATCTAACCGTTTGCGAAGCACTTCTTGTCTGCATTTCTCTTTTTCTCGGCGAACTTTCGATTTATCCATGATGAGAGGTTTGCCATGGATATCTTTCATTTTAAAATCTTGGAAAAGAGCTGTTCTCATTGCTGATGCTACTCTATCAGGCACGCCAAATCTGTCCCATACCAAGGCAAAGTTAAAACAATCGTATCTCTGTGTGTATTGTGAACTTGTGCTTATATCCAAATCTTCTTGAACCGGTGGCGGTGCGTATGTTGAATCATCGGGATCTTGGTATGTTGGCATTGATGACATAGACGTTGCTCCTTGCTCTTCAATTTCCATCGCAAATCCATCCATTGTTAGACTTCTCTGATTATGTTGATCGTGCATAAACTCTTTGAGGCGTTCGGGAACCAAACCGCATGCACATGGAGCTGCCTTCAAATCGCATTTACATGTTCCAATGAAAAAAATTGTTTCCAGAGATTTTAAATACTCTGTAAATTGTTGGGGTTTGTTTCTTCTCTTGATTTGCTCTTGATATTTGTCAAGCAATCTATTCAATTTATTACATACACTTTTTTTCAGCATTATTTCCATACCAAGTTTTTCCCAAATTCCAATCAACTTATCTTGTACTTGAATAGTGAATGCTTTATAGGACAACTTTTTTTGTTCGCTCAAGTAAAAATAATATCTCAAGATATCCAGATGGGTTGGTAAATTAAGATCAGTCAAATCAGTAGACACACCAAAAACAGTAACATCATGCCTGGGTATATGACTCATTGGGTTTTCGATAGTTGTTGATGTTGTTATTGCTTCATCTTGCGGTGTAGAGGATGGTGGATTCATTGTAAACTTCTTGATTTGGAATGATTTTTTTTAAATATTTTTTTATCTCAAATTAGCACTTCACACTTCGAGTTCTTCACAACGACTTAATGCATTCACAAAAACTGTTGCGTTATATATGGTCTAGGAGACGAGGTAATAAGAATGAAATGGTAATTTCAATTCTACCTTTAACCGATTTTGTTGTCAAAACTGCCCATAAAGTACTTACATGTAAATTAAACGTTAATCTGACTACAAATTCTGTTAAGCAAGTGCGCCTTTTATTACTTCTGGAAAATCCTTTATGATAATTTTATGCTCAATTCTACCTGTAACCGATTTTGTTGTCAAAACTGCCCATAAAGTACTTACATGTAAATTAAACGTTAATCTGACCACAAATTCTGTTAAGCAAGTGCGCCTTTTATTACTTCTGGAAAATCCTTTATGATAATTTTATGCTCAATTCTACCTGTAACCGATTTAGCTTAAGTAAGTTTACGACATGCAGCTGTGTCTTGTGGTGGCTTAAAAAACCCACACAACCTATTTTACGACCTGCAACAGAACGACACGTTCAATTGCTAGCTAGCGTTTCCAAACGAGTTATACCGGAAAATGTAGAGGCTGTTATGGTGACGACATTAGAGAGCCGTGCGAAATTGCCCAGACTTGAAAGCAAAAAAGACTTCAAACAGTAATTTTTTATTTTTTCTTTTCTATTACTAAGTTAAATTAATTTTTTCATTTACATATGTTCTGACTAAATAAATTTCTAAAGAGAAAAAATAAATAAAATAATAAAAATAAATAAAATAAATAAAAAATAATAAAATAAAGTGCCAAAAATGGTGATTTTTTAAAATGTTTGTATGGGGAACCCCCCAGGAGAGTTCCAGGGGGTGTGCCACTGGCATGGGTGGATCGGCCCTCCAAAGTTAGTGGGGATCGGTCATACATTTGGACTCGATTGGGGCACTCTAAATGGGTCAAAGTGGGATTTTTCAAAACTTGACCCTACGGGACAAAAGTCAACAGTGTATCGTATGCTTTAAAGCTGCACTCAAGCCGAAATTCTACATACTCTTATCAGCTGATAAGAAGAGTTTTCTATGTTGTCATAATACTTAATATTAATTCTCTTTATGAAGTCGATACTTCAAACCAATTTTTTCAATGCCGATAGATGTTTCAAAATAACGATTCAGGACTGGATCTAACGTACTTCTTGGCATTTTCAAATCTTTTGAAGTAAAATGTACTGCTCGGTATGGATTTTCATTCCATTTGTCGATAATTAATTTTCGTCATTCCAATTGATTCATAATTGCTGAAAAAGTATCACTCAAAGGAATCAAAATGTTATGTTGACACAATTTATGAAGTTACTTACTATTTTTCTATAAAGTTTTTCATTTTAGTTTCAATGATTTGGAACAAGCCTACTTTAAAATTTCCAGATTTGAAACTTAGGCTCGCTGTTATATTCATAGGAAAATAGCAAGTGGAAGACCCCGAAAAACAATTAAAAGACAGTACAGAAATATGATCTCTATTGTTAAAGCGACCCCAATAAGAATGCCGTAGATTTTATGCAGTATGCTTCAGAAAATTTGGGCGAAACAGTCGGAGTTCGTACCGTACATAGACGTTTAAAGGAAGCAAACTTGTTAGCAAGACGTCCAGAAAATAAATCCTTCATAAGTAAAGTGAATACAAAGAAGCGTCTCGATTTTTGAAAGCGTCATAGGCACTGGGCAAAAGAACAATCGGCAAAGGTTTTATTTAGTGACGAAACAAAATCAAATTTATTTGGATCCGATGGATTGAAGTTCACTCGCAGACCACCAAATAAACGGTACTCTCCTATATACTAGAAACAACGCGTTAAATACGGCGGAAGATCCCTTATGCTGTGGGGTATGAAATCGTTGTCTTAACCCTCTAATGCTCTTTCTTCTGATTACAATAATATTTAAACCATATATTTGGCGTTGAAAATCTACTATGGAACAAATATTAAAATTTTAATTTATCGCTTTATTTAGGCGATATAGCACAACAAAAGTTGAAGACGTATCTTGAAACCCAATAGTCAAATAATTTCGGGTTTTGCTGTAAATAACCCTATCAATAAAATAACGTACCGAAAATTGTTGCTCAATTGTTGTTATTTCAAAAGTTATGGTGATTTTCGCTTTTTGAAAATTACGAAATTTGGCGAATTTGGCACTAAACAACAATACATTTTGACGAAATTAATTCTGCTTACTAATACTTCTGAGTATATAATCTATGTTTAATTTCAAGAAAATCTGTTCGCTAGTTTCTGCGTAAGAGAGATATTTGTAAAACGTATCCTTGCGTTATCCTGTGAGTCCTGGAGAAAAATTTTTAACTGATTTTGCATTTAGAGGCTCTAAACTAGCTTTGTTATTATCGGTAATGTACGCCAGATCGTAAAAGTATTTTTGGCAATTTTTCAAATATTTTTTTTGTTTTAAAAAGTAAATTTTTTTCAAATTTTCTAAATTTTCACTTTACATGCTTCTCGCTTGAAAACCGTTCCTTATACAAAAAAGCTTGAAGGCAAAAAAGTAGGCAATGAAGTTTTCTATGGATATAATACAACTTGTTTAATAAAATATTGTTATTTACCCGATGGCATATATAATTATATATTACATGACATGGTTGATCTTATTGCATATATAGTTATATATAGAACTATATCTTAATATATATGGTGGCATTTTAGCAATATATAATTATATATGGTATCATTTATAAAATATATAATTATATATGGTGACAGTTAAACTAGATATTATCATATATGGTGCCATTTAAACAATATATGGTCATATATGGTACCTCATAAACCAAATCTTTAATTCAGTTCCAGATATGATAATATATGGTACTATATATAGTGCGATATATATTTATATATGGTGTTATTTAAGCTATATATTATCATATATGGTGCCATTCAAACCATATATTATCATATATGGTGCCATTCAAACCATATATTATCATATATGGTGCAATTTCAACAATATATGCCCATATATGGTACCTCATGAACAATATTTTTAATACAGTTCCACATATGATAATATATGCTACCATATATAGTGCCATATATATTTATATATGGTGTTATTTAAGCAATATATTACCATATATGGTGCCATTTAAACCATATATTATCATATATGGTGCCATTTCAACAATATATGCTCATATATGGTACCTGATGAACGACATTTTTAATACAGATGCAGATATGATAATATATGCTACCATATATAGTCCCATATATATTGATATATGGTGTCATTTAAACAATATTAATATATAGACATATATGGTATCATTTAAACAATATATTGTCATATATGGCACAATTTAAACAATATATGGTCAAATTTGGTACCACATCAACATTTTGAATACAATTCCATATATGGTTTAATTTGAATAATGTAAAACTATGTATGGCGCTATAAAAAATATTATCAGATATGTTACTTCATTAACAATATTTATAATACAGTGTCATATATTGTAATATATGTATATCATTTAATATATATTGATGTATGGTAATGGTACAATAATTCCAATATCAGTTGAGATACAATTTGTGGGTCCATATCAACAATTTGTTCACGTACATTTAACATATATATATGTACATTTAAGTTATAATTTATAAACACTTTATAAAGTCAAATAGTTCTATAAACCTCGTCTAACTGTATAGAATGTTTTTGAATATACGATTTAATATATAATAATTACAACTACAAATTGGTGCCATTATCTAAAATTGAATTTAATGTTAACTTATAATAAAAGAAAAATGTATTTCCTAAAAATAAAAATATAGTGGTAATTAATGTTAATATACAATGCTGGCAAACCGTTGGCGATGGTCGGTTATGCTTTGGCAGAACGTTGCATTAACTATCTTGGCAAAAAAATAGATTTCAAAAAACATTTTTCAAAAAATTGAGAAAACTATTTTAATATTTGCTTTTAAAAACATGAAATTTAACCCAGTCCACCAGATTGTCAGCCAAGACCTCTACACTCTAATCTAACGAGACTTGTATAGATGTGTGATAGCTACAAATTAAATGAATGATAAAAGCATTTCGAGCTAACTTATAAGAATCGAAAAAAGGTATTCCAGAAATTATTAAATGTATTTTAGAAAATTTTAATTGTATATCACAAAATATTATTTGCACTTCAGAAACTACAATATTACGCAAATTTAATTATTTATTTATTTAGTTGTGTCCAGAAATAATGAAATCTATTTCAGAATTTCATAGCTAATAGAGAAAAATTTCTCAAATACATTTCATAATTTCGGAAATACGATTGATAATTTCTGAAATACAGTTTGATAATTTCTGAAATACAGTTGTGAATTTCGGAAATACAATTAATAATTTCTGAAACACAATTGATAAAACTGAACTTCAATTGACTAGTTCTGAAATACAATTCATAAATGTGAAAAATAATTGATGAGTTCTGAAACACAATTGATAAAACTGAAATTCAATTGATTATTTCTGAAATACAATTGATAAATCTTAAAACAATTAATACAATTGGAAATGGTGTAGAGCGTCAAAAAGATGTAAATAAAATTATTTTATTCAAAGATTTCAATTTAATAAAAAAATAAATATATAATTTTATAAAAAAATTTATAGAAAAAAAAATTTTAATTTTATAAAAAGAAATTAATTTTATAAAAGAAATGCATATTGAACTCGTTACCTTCTGAGTTTAAACCTTATTTTAACAAAATATTGTAATTTTTATACAATCAGTGCTCTGCCAGTCTATTATTTTTTGAACAGTTGGCAATATATATCTGGGATCTTATTTAATCCCAAATAAATGGAGATCTTACGTAGTACCCAAATATAATGCGGCATCTAATTTTATCTGTCATTTTTATGGATACTTTTAGATGTCAATCCCCAAATATATTGCTGTTTCTAATTCGATCTGCCATTTTAATACCGAAATAAATTGCTGGATCTAATTCGATCTGCCACTTTTTCGGATCAAATTAGATCTAAGTTTATCCACAAATATATAGCTGGATCTAATTCGATCTGCCATTTTTTGGATCAAATTAGGTCTTACTAAATCCCAAAATATATTGTTGGATCTAATTTGATCTGCCAATTTTCTATTCAATTTATATCCAAGTTTATCCACAAATATATTGCTGAATCTAATTGGATCTGCCAACTCCCATATATGGGCAGGGGCTTCAAAGTCTATTTTGGAGCTTTTGGACCGTGTACAAAGGAGGGCGTCGGCGCTCATTAATGACAGTAGGGTATCCAGCTCTATTGACTCGTTGGAGCATCGTCGGAATGTGGCTTGTGTAACACTGTTCTATCGTTACTACCATGGGAGGTGTTCTGCTGAGATAAGTGCACTTATCCCGATGCCCCGTGTTTTTGGCCGTAACACGCGCTTGTACAGTAGATCTCATCCGTTTGTGGTTGATTGTCCAATTAGTCGCACAACGCATTATAGAGAGAATTCGTTCATTAGTCGAACCGCCCGTATGTGGAACAAACTCCCCGCAGATGTCTTTCCTGATACTTACAATTTAGGGAAATTCAAGTCAAATGTTCACAAACACTACTCCCTCTTTCCTCCTTCCCATAACCTATTTTCCTGATATCAACACAATGCATTGCATTAGTAGGGGGCATCCCCTGAGTGTTGGTCTATAGTAAAAAAAAAAAAAAAAAAAAAATTTAGATCTAAGTTAATCCACAGATATATTGCTGGATCTAATATGATCTGCCATTTTTCAGATCAATTTATATCTAAGTTTATCCACAAATATATTGCTGGATCTAATTCGATGTGCCATTTTTCGGATCAAATTAGATCTAAGTTTATCCCTAAATATATAGCTAGATCTAATTCGATCTGCCACTTTTTCGGATCAAATTAGATATACGTTTATCCACAAATATATTGCGGGATCTAATTTGATCTGCCAAAATTGAGATCAAATTAGATCTAAGTTTATCCCCAAATATATAGCTGGATCTAATTGGATCCGCCATTTTTCGGATCAAATTAGATCTAAAAATATCCCCAAATATATAGCTGGATCCCCCAATTTTCGGATCAAAATAGATCTAGGTTTATCCCCAAAGATATCACTGGACCTCCCAATTTTGAGATATAACTTGATCTTAGTTTATCCCCATATATACAATGGGATCTAATACGATATGATTGGATACACCCAATTTTGAGATCTAATTGGATCAGCTAGATATTACAGCATATCTTAAACAATATCAAATTGGATATAATTAGATATTGCGCGAGATCAATTTTTTTTACTCGGGTAGCCAAAAACTATTTAAAATCTGAAGACCGCCAAAAGGCGGCCTTGGGCATTAGAGGGTTAAATATAACACACTTGTTTAAATTTTAAGGTCCATTATCCCGTGATGGTGTTGGACCAGAAGTCAAAATAGATGACATAATAAATGCAGAGGGTTACTACCACAGCACATGTTTCCTCACATGCATGAAAAATGGCTGTTGGAAGGGTATTCCAATACGACAATGACCTTAAGCACACCAGTCGCTTAGCTAGGCAATTTCTAAGTAACAACGGTGTGGAAGTTTTACAGTGGTCAGCACAGTCACCCGAATTAAACCCCATAGTTAATCTATAAGAACTTGTAGATAGCGAAATACGAAAGAAAAAGAATTAAAATTTAAGGGATTTCAAATTGTTGCCAAACAGGTGTAGCAAGGCATACCTTCACAAAATTGGTTGCGCTCGTGATTTATATGCCTTCAAGAATGAAAAGAGTAATTAAAAATAATGGCTATTCCACTAAATAATAAAAATCTAATTAGTATGCTGAATTTTTTAACAAATAAAATCGATTAAATGTAAAATAAATAAAAGTTGCATTTGTTTTGCTCGCACAAAATAGGCACTACTTTCAAAAAAAGTTCGTAAAAACTAATTCACATAAATAAATGAGTAGCTAAGATGCAAAACTCGTTCGTTACAAAAATTAAAAAAACGAGATGACAATTGATTCCGACAGTTCTTAGGCGATTTGTGAGTTTTTAATCAAGAACGGCATAACATTTAAGAATTAAAAGCATTCAACTAATTTTGTTAATTTAACTAGCCGCAAACAGGTTTTTTACTTCTTCTCAAAATTTAGTTAATGTGTAACGAACGAGTTTCGCATCTCAGCTACTCAAATGCAAAACAAACGACTTAAAATATGAGCCTACACAGCAACTAATATAATAACCAGGGCAAGTTTTTTTTTTTTGGCATTTGCCATTAAATGCCAATTTTGCCATTTTTTCACTTATTTTGTAAAAATGACATTTTTACAAATCCTTGCCAAAAAAAGCCATTTTGTCTATTTTTTAGACTTCATTAAAAAAATGCTATAAAATTCAGTAAAAACTCAATTTTTGTGAATAATTTTTGGGAGAAATTTACAAAAAAACAATATTTTTTAATATTTAATAAAATTCCTGATTTTTTTTAAATCATACTAATATACGGCGCATGCACTTTAGCACTTCAACGCTAAATTCCTTCATTATTGTATTTTTGTTAAAAACATTCAGAAAAACACTTAAGGAGGGTATCGACTCTAGGAAAAATTTTGTTTTCGAATTTTTTTATATTTTATTTGGATAGAACATACTCTTCAGTATATACTCAGAAAATATCAATACAAAATTCGAAGAAATAAAATTTCCACTGTTTTTTTTGTAAAATATATTTTAGTCACAAAGCAATATTATATGCATTAAATTTGTACACAAAATTTTTTGGGAGCGTTTTTTATCATTGTCTTTATTATAAATCTTATTTCGCTTAATACAGCAGAACAAAAATAAAACAACTACATCTAAAGATGCAAGAATTGCACGCAGTCTTTAAAGAAAAGCCAATGACGATTCCTCGATGGTGGGCGAAGGCACGTTATATGAGGAGGTACTGATGGCTTTTTAAAAACCACAAAAGTAATCAATGTATATAAACATTAAAAACCAAATTAAAAATTGTATGAAATAAAAGGTTTTGACCGAAATGAAATGTCTCAGAAATTCTCTACCATCGTTTTTAAGAATATTTGGGTTAATATATAAAATGCCCTTTTTCCGATTCTTCACAAATTCGGTGCACATATAGAAAACTGCGAGATATAAATTCTGTTCATACATGGTTTTTTGAAATTTTGCTGTTTTCTTAGCGTAAAATTAATTTTAAACTTTAAACGCGTTTTCCCACAACCCTGAGTTCAAAATCGGCTGCCACTGTACATCCTAGGCGGGTTAACCGATTTCGATCCGGGTTTTTTTCTTTCGTAGGCAACAAAAAACTCTAGTTCTTATCGTGGCCCTTTTTTTGAATTTTAGTCAAAAAATTTTATAACCCCGAGCGGATTTTAACTTTTTTAAAAAATGCCAGTAATGAAGTGGCAACTCTGGCGTTTTTGGCTGGGGAAATGTAAAACTGATATATTTTAAAAATACTAAAATAATATAATTTTTAAATCCAAAAATAAAATATAAAAAATATTGTTAATTGAATTTTTGAAAACCGTTCAAATATGCCCTTTAAAATGCTGTTGTTACAGTATTTACCCCCCTTAAATCAACTATTATACTTTAAAATTTTTGGAATAAGCGTGCCATTTTTGCTTTTTTTGTGCCAATTTTACTATTTTTTCGTACCATTTTGCCTGCCAAATTTCAACTTTTTACCCAGTGGTATGCCAGTGCTTAATTTTTTGTACCAGTGGCGATTTCTGATTGGCTAACTACATAAGCCATATGGAATTTATCAATATATATGAAGTGACCGATATGTTTATATATGGTTCCATGCCAAGTTACATAAAAATGTATGTGGCGCCATACACAAAATATTTTCTTGTAATTTTATGTATCTTTATATATTATTCCATACAAATTAATATATAGTTCAACATCAAATTTAGTTATCTGCAAATTAAGAATTAATTAAACACGGCTTCACACATAACCATATAAGGCCCCGAGTAAAAAAAATTGATCTCGCGCAATATCTAATCATATCCAATTTGATATTGTTTAAGATCTGCTGTAATATCTAGCTGATCCAATTAGATCTCAAAATTGGGTGTATCCAATCATATCGTATTAGATCCCATTGTATATATGGGGATAAACTAAGATCAAGTTATATCTCAAAATTGGGAGGTCCAATGATATCTTTGGGGATAAACCTAGATCTATTTTGATCCGAAAATTGGCGGATCCAGCTATATATTTGGGGATATTTTTAGATCTAATTTGATCCGAAAAATGGCGGATCCAATTAGATCCAGCTATATATTTGTGGATAAACTTCTATCTAATTTGATCTCAATTTTGGCAGATCGAATTAGATCCAGCAATATATTTGGGGATAAACTTAGATCTAATTTGATCCGAAAAATGGCACATCGAATTAGATCCAGCAATATATTTGTGGATAAACTTAGATATAAATTGATCTGAAAAATGGCAGATCAAATAAGATCCAGCAATATATTTGTGGATAAACTCAGATATAAATTGATCTGAAAAATGGCAGATCCAATTAGATCCAGCAATATATTTGTGGATAAACCTGGATATAAATTGAATAGAAAATTGGCAGATCAAATTAGATCCAGCCATATATTTTGGGATTTAGTAAGACCTAATTTGATCCGAAAAATGGCAGATCGAATTAGATCCAGCTATATATTTGTGGATGAACTTAGATCTAATTTGATACGAAAAATGACAGATCGAATTAGATCCAGTAATATATTTAGGGATAAACTTGGATCTAACTTTATCAGAAAAATGCCTGATCGAATTAGATCCAGCAATATATTTGGGGATAAACTTGGATATAAATTGATCCGAACATTGGCAGATCAAATTAGATCCAGCAATATATTTGGGGATAAACTTGGATCAAAATTTATCAGAAAAATGGCAGATCGAATTAGATCCAGCAATATATATGGGGATAAACTTGGATCTAAATTTAACCGAAAAATGGCAGATCGAATTAGATCCAGCAATATATTTGGGGATAAACTTGGATCTAAATTTATCAGAAAAATGGCAGATCGACTTAGATCCAGCAATATATATGACGATAAACTTGGATCTAAATTTATACGAAAAAGTAGATCTAGATATATGTGACCTTCTCCGAGAAAAGGGACCTAGTGTGTCAAAATACGGGTTTGGACTTAAGAGTGGATTCTGGTACCTAAAAGGGTGTAGAATAAGATGAAATGAGTTGAGGCACCTAACCATACCAAATCGCATCTCCCAACTGAAGGTGTGTTTAAAGTGATAATGCGTTATGAAACTTTAAATGCGTTCTTCTCAAAACTTAATTTTCACACAATAGGTCCCTTTTCTCGGAGAAGGTCACATATATATTTTAGGATTAAGTTGTATCTAACTTTATCTAGAAAACGGCAGATCGAATAAGATCGAGGATTATATTTGGGGATTACGTAAGATCTAAATTTATGAAAAAAATAACAGATGAAATTAGATCCAGTAATATATTTCGGGATTGCGTAATATCTTAACTTTTTCATAAGTTGCAGATCGAATTGAATCCAGTGATATATTTAGTGATTTGGTAAAATCTTAATTTTTCCCATAAATTGCAGATCGAATTAGATCCAGCAATTTATTTAGGTATTAAAATGGCAGATAGAATTAGAAACAGCAATATATTTGGGGATTGACATCTAAAACTATCCATAAAAATGACAGATAAAATTAGATGCCGCATTATATTTGGTACTACGTAAGATCTCCATTTATTTGGGATTAAATAAGATCCCAGACATATATTGCCAACTGTTCAAAAAATAATACACTGGCAGAGCACTGATTTTATAAAAATTTTATAAAATTAAAATTTTTTTTTCTATAAATTTTTTTATAAAATTATATATTTATTTTTTTATTAAATTGAAATCTTGGAACAAAATAATTTTATTTACATCTTTTTAACGCTCTACACCATTTCAATTGTATTAATTGTTTTTAAGATTTATTAATTGTATTTCAGAAATAATCAATTGAATTTCAGTTTTATCAATTGTATTTCAGAACTTCCCGAGTAAAAAAAATTGATCTCGCGCAATATCTAATTATATCCAATTTGATATTGTTTAAGATCTGCTGTAATATCTAGCTGATCCAATTAGATCTCAAAATTGGGTGTATCCAATCATATCGTATTAGATCCCATTGTATATATGGGGATAAACTAAGATCAAGTTATATCTCAAAATTGGGAGGTCCAGTGATATCTTTGGGGATAAACCTAGATCTATTTTGATCCGAAAATTGGCGGATCCAGCTATATATTTGCGGATATTTTTAGATCTAATTTGATCCGAAAAATGGCGGATCCAATTAGATCCAGCTATATATTTGGGGATAAACTTAGATCTAATTTGATCTCAATTTTGGCAGATCAAATTAGATCCGGCAATATATTTGTGGATAAACGTATATCTAATTTGATCCGAAAAAGTGGAAGATCGAATTAGATCTAGCTATATATTTGGGGATAAACTTAGATCTAATTTGATCCGAAAAATGGCACATCGAATTAGATCTAGCAATATATTTGTGGATAAACTTAGATATAAATTGATCTGAAAAATGGCAGATCAAATTAGATCCAGCAATATATTTGGGGATAAACTTGGATCTAAATTTATCAGAAAAATGGCAGATCGAATTAGATCCAGCAATTTATTTCAGTACCCGAGTAAAAAAAGTTAGATGTTATAAAATACAAACGTATCTTTTTTTGGTATAGCCTAAACTACAATTTGATCCGAAAAGTGGTGGATCGTACTGTATTAATTTAGATATACCTTGGATCTAATATGATGAAATACGATCCGAAAAATGGGTTTATCTTACTATATATAATTAGATTTAGTACAATAAAGTTACATTTTATTTGATACCATTAGACAAAAATACTTCATTCAAAGTTCGCTCATATTGCATTAAATCGTCCATTCTATTGAAATTAGTTTTTGATTGTCATTACGTCACATCCAATTTTATATGATTAGATAAACCCATTTTCGGATCGTATTGCATCATATTAGATCTACGGTGCATATAAATGAATACAGCATGATCCACCATTTTTCGGATCAAATTTTGTTTTGGGCAACATAAGAAAAAGATATGATTGCATGTTGTACCTCATTAATTTTTTTAATAGGGTATTAAAATGGCAGATCGAATTAGAAACAGCAATATATTTGGGGATTGACATCTAAAAGTATCGATAAAAATGACAGATAAAATTAGATGCCGCGTTATATTTGGGTACTACGTAAGATCTCCATTTATTTGGGTTTAAATAAGATCCCAGACATATATTGCCAACTGTTCAAAAAATAATAGACTGGCAGAGCACTGATTGTATAAAAATTACAATATTTTGTTAAAATAAGGTTTAAACTCAGAAGGTAACGAGTTCAATATGCATTTCTTTTATAAAATTAAAATTTTTTTTTCTATAAATTTTTTTATAAAATTATATATTTATTTTTTTATTAAATTGAAATCTTTGAATAAAATAATTTTATTCACATCTTTTTGACGCTCTACACCATTTCCAATTGTATTAATTGTTTTAAGATTTATCAATTGTATTTCAGAAATAATCAATTGAATTTCAGTTTTATCAATTGTGTTTCAGAACTCATCAATTATTTTTCACATTTATGAATTGTATTTCAGAACTAGTCAATTGAAGTTCAGTTTTATCAATTGTGTTTCAGAAATTATTAATTGTATTTCCGAAATTCACAACTGTATTTCAGAAATTATCAAACTGTATTTCAGAAATTATCAATCGTATTTCCGAAATTATGAAATGTATTTGAGAAATTTTTATCTATTAGCTATGAAATTCTGAAATAGATTGCATTATTTCTGGACACAACTAAATAAATAAATAATTAAATTTGCGTAATATTGTAGTTTCTGAAGTGCAAATAATATTTTGTGATATACAATTAAAATTTTCTAAAATACATTTAATAATTTCTGGGATACCTTTTTTCGATGCTTATAAGTTAGCTCGAAATGCTTTTATCATTCATTTAATTTGAAGCTATCACACATCTATAACAAGTCTCGTTAGATTAGAGTGTAGAGGTCTTGGCTGACAATCTGGTGGACTGGGTTAAATTTCATGTTTTTAAAAGCAAATATTAAAAAAGTTTTCTCAATTTTTTGAAAAATATTTTTTGAAATCTATTTTTTTGCCAAGATAGTTAATGCAACGTTCTGCCAACGCTTAACCGACCATCGCCAACGGTTTGCCAGCGTTGTGCCGATTATATTTTTCTGTCTGGGATGTTAAACTTAAACCTATTGTATATTAACATTAATTAACACTATATTTTTATTTTTAGGAAATACATTTTTATTTTATTATAAGTTAACATTAAATTAAATTTTAGATAATGGCACCAATTTGTAGTTGTAATTATTATATATTAAATCGTATATTCATAAACATTCTATACAGTTAGACGAGGTTTATGGAACTATTTAACTTTATAAAGTGTTTATAAATTATAACTTAAATGTACATATATATATGTTAAATGTACGTGAACAAATTGTTGATATGGACCCACAAATTGTATCTCAACTGATATTGGAATTGTTGTACCATTACCATACATCAATATATATTGAATGATATACATATATTACAATATATGACACTGTATTATAAATATTGTTAATGAAGTAACATATCTGATAATATTTTTTATAGCGCCATACATAGTTTTACATTATTCAAATTAAACCATATATGGAATTGTATTCAAAATGTTGATGTGGTACCAAATTTGACCATATATTGTTTAAATTGTGCCATATATGACAATATATTGTTTAAATGATACCATATATGTCTATATATTAATATTATTTAAATGACACCATATATCAATATATATGGGACTATATATGGTAGCATATATTATCATATCTGCATCTGTGTTAAAAATGTCGTTCATCAGGTACCATATATGAGCATATATTGTTGAAATGGCACCATATAAGATAATATATGGTTTGAATGGCACCATATATGGTAATATATTGCTTAAATAACACCATATATAAATATATATGGCACTATATATGGTAGCATATATTATCATATGTGGAACTGTATTAAAAATATTGTTCATGAGGTACCATATATGTGCATATATTGTTGAAATTGCACCATATATGATAATATATGGTTTAAATGGGACCATATATGATAATATATGGTTTTAATGGCACCATATATGATAATATATGGTTTGAATGCCACCATATATGATAATATATAGCTTAAATAACACCATATATAAATATATATCGCACTATATATAGTACCATATATTATCATATCTGGAACTGAATTAAAGATTTGGTTTCCCTACTAAAAAAAATTATATGACTTTTGATATTATATATAATTATATCCGAAAAATGAGAACATCTAATTGTATCAAATTAGATCGTATTATGAGCATTTTAGATCTAATTTGATACAAATAGAATAGAATGGAATAAGATATGGTTTGATACAATTTTATCCAGATTTTGTCCTCATCCAAATGAATCAAATATAATATAATCACATCCAACTAGATGTAATGGTATATAATTCGATACAATTATACATAATTATATGAGGCATATATAAATATATGTAGGTCTATATATAATTGGGTATTGTAATATGTTGCACTATATATTGTGCAATATATAACAAGATATAGTTATATATTTAAGATATAATTTCGTAAAATGTTATATAATTATATCTTGGTATATATGTTTGAAAATATAATTATACAAAATTTTATGTAATAATATATGACTATATCAAAACTTTTTTACTTGGGTTATGAGGTACCATATATGACCATATATTGTTTAAATGGCACCATATAAGATAATATCTAGTTTAACTGTCACCATATATATTTATATATTGTTTAAATGATACCATATACAATTATATATTGCTAAAATGCCACCATATATATTAAGATATAGTTCTATATATAACTATATATGCAATAAGATCAACCATGTTATGTAATATATAATTATATATGCCATATCTAATATTATGAAGGCCGATATCTAATTAGATGAAATAATATATGGCATAATATAAGGAAAAATTTTGTGAAAAAACGTCATATATAATTATATATGGATATACATAACGACATGTCTAATTATATATTGTAATATATGCCACATATGATTATATATAATTTTTTTTACTCGGGATATCAAAGTATATGGTACTATATATGGTAGCATATATTATCATATCTGGAACTGTATTAAAAATGTTGTTGAAATGGCACCATATATCATAATGTATGGTTTAAATGTCACCACATATGGTAATATATTGTTTAAATGATACCATATATCAATATATATTGCACCATATATAGTAGCATATATTATTATATCTGAAACTGTATTAAAAATGTTGTTCATGAGGTCCCATATATGAGCATATATTGTTGAAATGGCACCATATATGATAATATATGGTTTAACTGTCATCATATATAATTATATATTGTTTAAATGATACCATATATAATTATATATTGCTAAAATGCCACCATATATATTAAGATATAGTTCTATATATAACTATATATGCAATAAGATCAACCATGTTATGTAATATATAATTATATATGCCATATCTAATATTATGAAGGCCGATATCTAATTAGATGAAATTATATATGGCATAATATAAGGAAAATTTTTCGGAAAAAACCTCATATATAATTATATATGGATATACATAACGACATGTATAATTATATATTGTAATATATGCCATATATGATTATATATAATTTTTTTTACTCGGGCATATATAATTATATATTTTTTAAATGATACCACCCGAGTAAAAAAAATTGATCTCGCGCAATATCTAATTATATCCAATTTGATATTGTTTAAGATCTGCTGTAATATCTAGCTGATCCAATTAGATCTCAAAATTGGGTGTATCCAATCATATCGTATTAGATCCCATTGTATATATGGGGATAAACTAAGATCAAGTTATATCTCAAAATTGGGAGGTCCAGTGATATCTTTGGGGATAAACCTAAATCTATTTTGATCCGAAAATTGGCGGATCCAGCTATATATTTGCGGATATTTTTAGATCTAATTTGATCCGAAAAATGGCGGATCCAATTAGATCCAGGTATATATTTGGGGATAAACTTAGATCTAATTTGATCTCAATTTTGGCAGATCAAATTAGATCCCGCAATATATTTGTGGATAAACGTATATCTAATTTGATCCGAAAAAGTGGCAGATCGAATTAGATCTATCTATATATTTGGGGATAAACTTAGATCTAATTTGATCCGAAAAATGGCACATCGAATTAGATCCAGCAATATATTTGTGGATAAAGTTAGATATAAATTGATCTGAAAAATGGCAGATCAAATTAGATCCAGCAATATATTTGTGGATTAACTTAGATCTAAATTTATCCGAAAAATCGCAGATCGAATTAGATTCAGCAATATATTTGTGGATAAACTTGGATATAAATTGAATAGAAAATTGGCAGATCAAATTAGATCCAGCAATATATTTTGGGATTTAGTAAGACCTAATTTGATCCGAAAAATGGCAGATCGAATTAGATCCAGCTATATATTTGTGGATAAACTTAGATCTAATTTGATCCGAAAAAGTGGCAGATCGAATTAGATCCAGCAATATATTTAGGGATAAACTTGGATGTAAATTTATCCGAAAAATGCCAGATCGAATTAGATCCAGCAATATATATGTGGATAAACTTAGATCTAAATTTATCCGAAAAATTCCTAATCGAATTAGATCCAGCAATATATATGGGGATAAACTTGGATCTAAATTTAACCGAAAAATGGCAGATCAAATTAGATCCAGCAATATAATTGGGGATAAACTTGGATCTAAATTTATCAGAAAAATGGCAGATCGAATTAGATCCAGCAATTTATTTCGGTATTAAAATGGCAGATCGAATTAGAAACAGCAATATATTTGGGGATTGACATCTAAAAGTATCCATAAAAATGACAGATAAAATTAGATGCCGCATTATGTTTGGGTACTACGTAAGATCTCCATTTATTTGGGATTAAATAAGATCCCAGACAACTGTTCAAAAAATAATAGACTGGCAGAGCACTGATTGTATAAAAATTACAATATTTTGTTAAAATAAGGTTTAAACTCAGAAGGTAACGAGTTCAATATGCATTTCTTTTACAAAATGAATTTCTTTTTATAAAATTAAAATTTTTTTTTTATATAAATTTTTTTATAAAATTATATATTTATTTTTTTATTAAATTGAAATCTTTGAATAAAATAATTTTATTTACATCTTTTTGACGCTCTACACCATTTCCAATTGTATTAATTGTTTTAAGATTTATCAATTGTATTTCAGAAATATTCAATTGAATTTCAGTTTTATCAATTGTGTTTCAGAACTCATCAATTATTTTTCACATTTATGAATTGTATTTCAGAACTAGTCAATTGAAGTTCAGTTTTATCAATTGTGTTTCAGAAATTATTAATTGTATTTCTGAAATTCACAACTATATTTCAGAAATTATCAAACTGCATTTCAGAAATTATCAATCGTATTTCCGAAATTATGAAATGTATTTGAGAAATTTTTCTCTATTAGCTATGAAATTCTGAAATAGATTTCATTATTTCTGGACACAACTAAATAAATAAATAATTAAATTTGCGTAATATTGTAGTTTCTGAAGTGCAAATAATATTTTGTGATATACAATTAAAATTTTCTAAAATACATTTAATAATTTCTGGAATACCTTTTTTCGATGCTTATAAGTTAGCTCGAAATGCTTTTATCATTCATTTAATTTGTAGCTATCACACATCTATAACAAGTCTCGTTAGATTAGAGTGTAGAGGTATTGGCTGACAATCTGGTGGACTGGGTTAAATTTCATGTTTTTAAAAGCAAATATTAAAAAAAGTTTTCTCAATTTTTTCAAAAATGTTTTTTGAAATCTATTTTTTTGCCAAGATAGTTAATGCAACGTTCTGCCAACGCATAACCGACCATCGCCAACGGTTTGCCAGCATTGTGCCGAATTATATTTTTCTGTCTGGGTTGTTAAACTTAAACCTATTGTATATTAACATTAATTAACACTATATTTTTATTTTTAGGAAATACATTTTTATTTTATTATAAGTTAACATTAAATTAAATTTTAGATAATGGCACCAATTTGTAGTTTTAATTATTATATATTAAATCGTATATTCATAAACATTCTATACAGTTAGACGAGGTTTATGGAACTATTTAACTTTATAAAGTGTTTATAAATTATAACTTAAATGTACATATATATATGTTAAATGTACGTGAACAAATTGTTGATATGGACCCACAAATTGTATCTCAACTGATATTGGAATTATTGTACCATTACCATACATCAATATATATTAAATGATATACATATATTACAATATATGACACTGTATTATAAATATTGTTAATGAAGTAACATATCTGATAATATTTTTTATAGCGCCATACATAGTTTTACATTATTCAAATTAAACCATATATGGAATTGTATTCAAAATGTTGATGTGGTACCAAATTTGACCATATATTGTTTAAATTGTGCCATATATGACAATATATTGTTTAAATGATACCATATATGTCTATATATTAATATTGTTTAAATGACACCATATATCAATATATATGGGACTATATATGGTAGCATATATTATCATATCTGCATCTGTATTAAAAATGTCGTTCATTGGGTACCATATATGAGCATATATTGTTGAAATGGCACCATATATGACAATATATGGTTTAAATGGCACCATATATGGTAATATATTGCTTAAATAACACCATATATAAATATATATGGCACTATATATGGTAGCATATATTATCATATGTGGAACTGTATTAAAAATATTGTTCATGAGGTACCATATATGGGCATATATTGTTGAAATTGCACCATATATGATAATATATGGTTTGAATGGCACCATATATGATAATATGTGGTTTGAATGGCACCATATATGATAATATATAGCTTAAATAACACCATATATAAATATATATCGCACTATATATAGTACCATATATTATCATATCTGGAACTGAATTAAAGATTTGGTTTATGAGGTACCATATATGACCATATATTGTTTAAATGGCACCATATATGATAATATCTAGTTTAACTGTCATCATATATAATTATATATTGTTTAAATGATACCATATATAATTATATATTGCTAAAATGCCACCATATATATTAAGATATAGTTCTATATATAACTATATATGCAATAAGATCAACCATGTTATGTAATATATAATTATATATGCCATATCTAATATTATGAAGGCCGATATCTAATTAGATGAAATTATATATGGCATAATATAAGGAAAATTTTTCGGAAAAACGTCATATATAATTATATATGGATATACATAACCACATGTCTAATTATATATTGTAATATATGCCACATATGATTATATATAATTTTTTTTACTCGGGCATGTATAATTATATATTCCCGAGTAAAAAAAATTGATCTCGCTCAATATCTAATCATATCCAATTTGATATTGTTTAAGATCTGCTGTAATATCTAGCTGATCTAATTAGATCTCAAAATTGGGTGTATCCAATCATATCGTATTAGATCCAATTGTATATATGGGGATAAACTAAGATCAAGTTATATCTCAAAATTGGGAGGTCCAATGATATCTTTGGGGATAAACCTAGATCTATTTTGATCCGAAAATTGGCGGATCCAGCTATATATTTGGGGATATTTTTAGATCTAATTTGATCCGAAAAATGGCGGATCCAATTAGATCCAGCTATATATTTGTGGATAAACTTATATCTAATTTGATCTCAATTTTGGCAGATCGAATTAGATCCAGCAATATATTTGTGGATGAACTTAGATCTAATTTGATCCGAAATAGTGGCAGATCGAATTAGATCTAGAAATATATTTGGGGATAAACTTAGATCTAATTTGATCCGAAAAATGGCACATCGAATTAGATCCAGCAATATATTTGTGGATAAACTTAGATATAAATTGATCTGAAAAATGGAATTTTGCGGAAGGCAACAAAAACATAAATAATCTACTTTTGAATGTTGCTGACAAACAGGATTGTTGCATTTGCAGCAAAAAAAACGTGTCTTACGGCGTATTTTGTCACCTTGCTGCAGGCAAATTCTGCAATCTTTTTTGGCAGTTAATGTGTCTGGACCACTGCGTGAAGCCACATTAAGGTTTGCTATATTGAGAGGTCTCCCAAAGAACGCTTCAAATGCTATACGAGTTGTTGGTTGAGCCACAATGTGCGGATTATTGATGCGATTTTCAACGTTGGCCAGTACCAATTGCTTTGCAAGTTTATATAAAAATATGCGTCTTCTTTCTTTTCTTGTATTTTCATCATTTAGCTTACATATAATGTAACTTGCCAATGCCATCACATCAATCATGTTGCAGAAAAACGCGTATGTCCAGCGTCTGGTTGACCATTTTGTTGTGTAATGAGTTAGCATTTGATCCATCGTATCGACTCCGGCTTTAGTTGAATTATAAAATAAAATTGCTTCCGGTTTCATGGCTACGCCTTCAACATGTTTCGTGTAATGCACGGTAGAAATTAAATTGACTGCCTTATTTTTTTTGGGCACGTAGCTGCAAAGTGCAACAAGATTTTCATGAAAACCAAACACACTTGAAAGAATTGGTCGTCTGGTGCTCTTCATAACTTCCTTAGGAAGACATCTTTTGTTTGCTCGAATGGTGCCAACAAATGCCAGTCCCATAGCAGCAAGTCGTTTAGCGCCGTTCAATGAGGTGAAAAAATTATCAGAAATAATTGTTCTGCCGCTGTTTGCGTAACAATTTGCGAAATACATTAGAATGTTTTCACCTTGATTTATCTCCCGATTGTCTCCTTCCTTTCCAGTGTATAGTTTTCCTTTCAATGGAAATTTAGTCTTAGCATCGCATGCCCACCAAACTTTGATTCCATACCTTGCAGGTTTTGATGGGATATATTGGGTGAACTTTGTGCGCCCACGATACGGAAACAACTGCTCATCGATGGTGATATTTTAATAAGGTTCATAATAATTTTGCAGATTTTCATTGGAAAATTCCAAAGGTCCCGGATAGGAGCTGCTTTATCTGTTTGCTGTCGGAATGCCCGCGTACGACTATTATCGAAACGAATATATCTGGACAGAGTAATGAATCGTTTGTGCGACATAGCCGCACGGAATATGGGCAGCGAATCAGAACGCCACAATATACTGGAGTCTTGCATATTATTATGGCTGAGACCAGAAGCCAACAAAATCCCAATGAATGCATCTAGCTCAGAGCTTGTCAAATCAATCCATTTTCTTTGGGTAGACTCTGGATGTTCTTCATTCCATTTTCTAATTGATTCTCGCCCATGCCGATTTGTTTCACTAATGATGACGAACGTAATATTGGTTGAGAAAAATAGCTTGAATACCTCAACTGGATTGGTGAGCCTTGTTTTTGTTCCAGATTGAAAACGCATGATATTATGCTGGCGCAATCGAGATGCAGGGGGTTCAGTTTCTTTCCATTTAGTACCGTCTTTACCATAAAAACAGCCTGAGTCGACTTCATTTGCTGCTTCAGCATCATTTCCACTTTCTTCTTCTTCATCTACGTCTTCATCACTATCATAAAGTTCGTTAGGTTCAATTTCCAAATCATTTTCTATGTCTGATGCATCATCTTCTGGCACATAATCAGCAGTGTCGTCACCATCGTTTTCAAAAACATCATCATTTTCATCAGCTTCTACCTGACTTTGAAAATCACGCACTAATGCCTCTGACAATTGGGGTTGCAAATTCGCCCTACGCAAGCGTGTATTATAAATAAATTCCAGTTCATCAGCCATAATATACTAACAACGCAATAAATCTACCTGCGTAAAATTATTCACAAGTTCAAAATTACCGCACAAAAACTAGATTACTTCTTCACTGTTCAACGTTCAATGAATAACTAACTCACAAACAAAATCAGAAGAAAGAAAGAAGCATAAAAGAATAAAGTAAATACAAATTTCCAACTCGTGCCATGTGCTTTGCCTATGCGTTCATACAATATGCATAGGGGTCTGGCCAGACACCATGTACCAAAAGTAAGGTGAAGATTTTTTATTTGGCTTTTTTGTCCTGTTCCAAGGACTTTTTTTCAATTATTAATTTATACATCGAAAGCCAACAATATTTTGGGAGATTGCCTGAAATTACAGCCATGTACCTAAAATAGAAGTACGCTAAATTGAAGCATGAAAATGAAATATGTCTGGCCAGAACCATGTGCCACTTCGAGGGTTAAAAATTTTGATCATGAGGTACCATATATGGCCATATATTGTTTAAATGGCACCATATATAATAATATATGGTTTAAATGGTACCATATATGATAATATGTGGTTTGAATGGCACCATATATGATAATATATGGTTTGAATGTCACCGTATATGATAATATATTGCTTAAATAGCACCATATATAAATATATATCGCACTATATATAGTACCATATATTATCATATCTGGAACTGAATTAAAGATTTTGTTAATGAGGTACCATATATGACCATATATTGTTTAAATGGCACCATATATGATAATATCTAGTTTAACTGTCACCATATATAATTATATATTTTTTAAATGATACCACCCGAGTAAAAAAAATTTATCTCGCGCAATATCTAATCATATCCAATTTGATATTGTTTAAGATCTGCTGTAATATCTAGCTGATCCAATTAGATCTCAAAATTGGGTGTATCCAATCATATCGTATTAGATCCAATTGTATATATGGGGATAAACTAAGATCAAGTTATATCTCAAAATTGGGAGGTCCAATGATATCTTTGGGGATAAACCTAGATCTATTTTGATCCGAAAATTGGCGGATCCAGCTATATATTTGGGAATATTTTTAGATCTAATTTGATCCGAAAAATGGCGGATCCAATTAGATCCAGCTATATATTTGTGGATAAACTTATATCTAATTTGATCTCAATTTTGGCAGATCGAATTAGATCCAGCAATATATTTGTGGATAAACTTAGATCTAATTTGATCCGAAAAAGTGGCAGATCGAATTAGATCTAGCAATATATTTGGGGATAAACTTAGATCTAATTTGATCCGAAAAATGGCACATCGAATTAGATCCAGCAATATATTTGTGGATAAACTTAGATATAAATTGATCTGAAAAATGGCAGATCAAATTAGGTCCAGCAATATATTTGTGGATTAACTTAGATCTAAATTTATCCGAAAAATGGCAGATCCAATTAGATCCAGCAATATATTTGTGGATAAACCTGGATATAAATTGAATAGAAAATTGGAAGATCAAATTAGACACCAGCAATATATTTTGGGATTTAGTAAGACCTAATTTGATCCGAAAAATGGCAGATCGAATTAGAACCAGCTATATATTTGTGGATGAACTTAGATCTAATTTGCTACGAAAAATGACAGATCGAATTAGATCCAGTAATATATTTAGGGATAAACTTGGAACTAACTTTATCAGAAAAATGCCTGATCGAATTAGATCCAGCAATATATTTGGGGATAAACTTGGATATAAATTGATCCGAACATTGGCAGATCAAATTAGATCCAGCAATATATTTGGGGATAAACTTGGATCTAAATTTATCAGAAAAATGGCAGATCGAATTAGATCCAGCAATATATATGGGGATAAACTTGGATCTAAATTTATGCGAAAAAGTAGATCTAGGTATATGTGACCTTCTCCGAGAAAAGGGACCTAGTATGTCAAAAAACGGGTTTGGACTTAAGAGTGGATTCTGGTACCTAAAAGGGTGTAGAATAAGATGAAATGAGTTGAGGCACCTAACCATACCAAATCGCATCTCCCAACTGAAGGTGTGTTTAAAGTGATAATGCGTTATGAAACTTTAAATGCGTTTTTCTCAAAACTTAATTTTCACACACTAGGTCCCTTTTCTCGGAGAAGGTCACATATATATTTCAGGATTAAGTTGTATCTAACTTTACCTGGAAAACGGCAGATCGAATAAGATCGAGGATTATATTTGGGGATTACGTAAGATCTAAATTTATGAAAAAAATAACAGATGAAATTAGATCCAGTAATATATTTCGGGATTGCGTAAGATCTTAACTTTTTCAATAAGTTGCAGATCGAATTGAATCCAGTGATATATTTAGTGATTTGGTAAAATCTTAAATTTTCCCATAAATTGCAGATCGAATTAGATCCAGCAATTTATTTAGGTATTAAAATGGCAGATAGAATTAGAAACAGCAATATATTTGGGGATTTACATCTAAAACTATCCATAAAAATGACAGATAAAATTAGATGCCGCATTATATTTGGTACTACGTAAGATCTCCATTTATTTGGGATTAAATAAGATCCCAGACATATATTGCCAACTGTTCAAAAAATAATACACTGGCAGAGCACTGATTTTATAAAAATTACAATATTTTGTTAAAATAAGGTTTAAACTCAGAAGGTCTCGAGTTCGATATGCATTTTTTTTACAAAATGAATTTCTTTTTATAAAATTAAAATTTTTTTTCTATAAATTTTTTTATAAAATTATATATTTATTTTTTTATTAACGCTCTACACCATTTCAATTGTATTAATTGTTTTTAAGATTTATTAATTGTATTTCAGAAATAATCAATTGAATTTCAGTTTTATCAATTGTATTTCAGAACTTATGAATTATTTTTCAGATTTATGAATTGTATTTCAGAACTAGTCAATTGAAGTTCAGTTTTATCAATTCTGTTTCAGAAATTATTAATTGTATTTCCGAAATTATCAAACTGTATTTCAGAAATTATCAATTGTATTTCAGAAATTATGAAATGTAATTTAGAAATTTTTCTCTATTAACTATGATAAACAATCAACAAGTTTTGAAATAGATTTGATTATTTCTGAAATACAATTAATAATTTCTGAAATACATTCCATAATTTCTGAAATACATTTATAATTTGTGAAATGCAATTAATAGCTTCTGAAATACAGTTAATATTGTAGTTGAGTTACCATTTATGACCATATATTGCTTAAATGGCACCATATATGACAATATACTGTTTAAATGGCACCATATATGGTATGCTCCCTATTAAAAAAAATAATATGGAGCTTTATATGGTAATATATAACTTAGAGTCATCCACGTACCATTTGATCCGAAAAATGGCCCGATAAAATTGTGTAAGTTGTTTATCAGTTTTTAACTTATTGTATCAGTTTAGATCTGACCTAATTAAATTATGTGTTAATCAGATGAAATTGTATCTGATTTTTGACCTGATACAATTTTATTGGTTTATATCACATGGTATCAGTTTAGGTCCAAATAGATATATTTGTATACAAAATTATATAGTTATATCTCAATTTTGACCTGATATCAGTTTAAAACTTTAATACAATTGTATAAGGTAAATGTCGGATACAATTATATTTTATTTATATAAAATTGAACCAATTACGATCAAACCTGACACCATTACATATAAACCGATAAAATTGCATCAAGTCAAAAATCGGATAAAATTTCATCTGATTAACACACAATTTAATCAGGTCTGATCTAAACTGATACAATTAGATAAAAATTTATAAACAATCGATAAAAATATATCGGCCCATTCTTCGGATGAAACTGTATATTTATACAGATATAACTTAATCACATATATGACTATATGTTACTATTTTTATTCGGGTTGTTTAAATGATACGATATATCAAAGTATATGGTACTATATATGGTAGCATATATTATCATATCTGGAACTGTATTAAAAATGTTGTTGAAATGGCACCATATATCATAATGTATGGTTTAAATGTCACCACATATGGTAATATATTGTTTAAATGATACCATATATCAATATATATTGCACCATATATAGTAGCATATATTATTATATCTGAAACTGTATTAAAAATGTTGTTCATGAGGTCCCATATATGAGCATATATTGTTGAAATGGCACCATATATGATAATATATGATTTAAATGGCACCATATATAGTAATATATTATTTAAATAACACCATGTATAAATATATATGGCACTATATATAGTATCATATATTATCATATCTGGAACTGTATTAAAATTTTCATCATGAGGTACCATATATGGCCATATATTGTTTAAATGGCACCATATATAATAATATATGGTTTAAATGGTACCATATATGATAATACATATATGGTTTGAATTGCACCATATATATATAATATGATAATATATTGCTTAAATAGCACCATATATAAATATATATCGCACTATATACAGTACCATATATTATCATATCTGGAATTGAATTAAAGATTTTATTAATGAAGTACCATATATGACCATATATTGTTTAAATGGCACCATATATGATAATATCTAGTTTAACTGTCACCATATATAATTATATATTTTTTAAATGATACCATGTATAATTATATATTGCTAAAATGCCACTATATATATTAAGATATAGTTCTATATATAACTATATATGCAATAAGATCAACCATGTCATGTAATATATAATTATATATGCCTTATCTAATATTACGAGGGCCGATATCTAATTAGATGAAATTATATATGGCATAATATAAAGAAAAATTTTGTGAAAAAACGTCATATATAATTATATATGGATATACATAACGACATGTATAATTATATATTGTAATATATGCCATATATGATTATATATAATTTTTTTTACTCGGGTTGCTAAAATGCCACCATATATATTAAGATATAGTTCTATATATAACTATATATGCAATAAGATCAACCATGTCATGTAATATATAATTATATATGCCATATCTAATATTATGAAGGCCGATATCTAATTAGATGAAATTATATATGGTATAATATAAGGAAAAACTTTGTGAAAAAACGTCATATATAATTATATATGGATATACATAACGACATGTATAATTATATAATGTAATATATGCCATATATGATTACATATAATTTTTTTTACTCGGGG
Source organism: Leucophora obtusa (assembly GCA_949987735.1). Lineage (NCBI taxonomy): Eukaryota > Metazoa > Arthropoda > Insecta > Diptera > Anthomyiidae > Leucophora > Leucophora obtusa. The sequence continues at coordinate 278,381,669 of OX465295.1, forward strand.
CTTCATAAACAAATCATTTTCAAGTTATTTTTTTTATAAATAATTTCATATTAAAAAAATTATGCGGTTGTGTTTTATTTTATAAAATTAGGGCCTTTAAAATTGTTTAAACTATAGAAATTCAATTTTAAACTTAAAAGCTGTTAAGCATAACTTCTACACCATTTTAAGTTTTGTTTCAGAAAATTCCAAATATATTTCAAAATTGTCTAAAAATGTTTTAGAATTATCCAAAAATGTTTTAAAATTGTCCAAATATATTTTAAAATTGTCTAAAAAGATTTCAAAATTATCTAAAATGTTTAAAAATTATCCAAAAATGTTTTAAATTTTCCCAAAAGTGTTTCAAATTTGTCCAAAAATCATTCAAAATTGTCCAAAAATCTTTCAAAATTGTCCAAATATTGTTTAAAATTGCATTTTAAAATTGTCCAAAATGCATTTTAAAAATTTAAAAAAGTATTCCAAAATTATACAAATACATTTTAAAATATTACAAATATATTTTATTTATATTTAAGAAAATTCTATTTGTATTTTAAAGTTGTCAAAATACATTTCAAAATTATTCATTTGTATTTAAAAATTCTAAATCTGTATTTCAAAACTGTCCAAATGCATTTGAAATAATTTCATTTGTATTTAAGAATTCTCTAAATGAATTTTAGAAATTTCGAAATGTATTTAAAAATACTCTATATGCAGGCACGTAGCTAGGAATTTATTTGGGGGGGGGGGGGGGGGGGTTTCAAAAATTCTTTGTTTAATTTTTCCTTTTTTTTGTTTACTGGGGAAACTTATAAAACTATGTATACAGGAAAAAAAATTATAAGTGTTAAAAAACTCGTTATTCTATGTTAAGTGTGCTCCTTTACTTTTTTTGTAAAGTTCACTAAAATGAGAGTAAGTTCAAACCCCTCTATCTAAATAAGAAAATTGCTCAAAAGTACGGGAACGCACAAAATCACTTTTCTAACAGAAAACTTTATTTAAAAGAAAAAAAAAATAAAATGCGTATAGTTTTAGTCTGAAAAATCGCACAGATAGATATATTTTTTGCATTTGTGTATTATTTCTTTGCTTAATTAAAATATTAAATTTGTTCACAATGGTGTTATTTGTTTATCATTGCACCAGCTGTCCTTTAACAATTTTCTGAAGTTAAAAGTAAAAAGAGAAAGAGAAGTTAACAGTAGACAGAGCAGAACATTTTATAAAAACATCTGTAAGAATGCAAAAAATATCTGTAAGGGCTTAAAGGTTTTTGAAACTTGTTTAATATTAAAACTAAGAATGACTAATAACAATAAAAGAAAATTTAAGTTTTTAACGCATTTTCTAAGTACTAACCTAAATTATTTATTTAAAGTGTAATTTGATTTCTAGGTGATTTTAATTTTCAAAAATTTTAGTTTTTTGTTAATATTTTCTGCAATCCATTTGCGAATTTTCCGACAATACTTAGTAGAAGGATATGTAGATGTCTCTTTAAATATATGTTGGTAAAAAAATGGGTTAAACTATTTAAATACTGGGTCGCAAAGTTTTGTTACTTGATTTTAACAGTAAAATTACATTTTTACACTTTTTGGACAAATTTTTAATTTAATTTTCTGGTTTCCTTATTCGTTATTAGTTTTAGAAGGTTTTATTACAATTTTATAAATTATCGGAAAGGCTATTCACCGTAAATTATATCATTATTATTTTGATTTGCAATGGAGTGCGCCAATCCAATATGGTCTTAGACTAATTCCAAAGCGCAACAATAATTTCAAGCCCGATGGTTCCAATGCGAAATGAAAGTAAAATTCCAGAGGATTGTGCAAAGTTAGATCGGTTTTTTATTTTATGGCCTCTTGAAATATCTGTGTGGCGTGAAAGCCCAAAAATGTGGGACATTTTTAGAGTTAGGAGCAGAGATACAAGCCGGTCCATTCTATCGGCTGGCGGCGGCTAATGGCTAAAATGGTCGGCGGCGATTGATTTTTGGAGATGAGCCGCAAACCCATCGGTGGCGGCTGGCTAAAAAAAATAGTGTCGACTGGCGGCGGCTAATCGGCTAACGTCGGCTAAAATGCAAATTTTCCAAGAATTTCGACAGATACATACACGCAAAAATATCGAATTTATAAAAATTGATCTTAAATTTCACATGTCGTTGTTGAAATTATAAATACATTTGTTGAATTTTGCACTTATTGTAACAATCTTCAGATCAACTAAAATTTAAATTCTAATTTTTGTTAAACTAATAAATTTTTTGTTGGGCCAACAGACATATTATTTTGAGCGTATAAGTTAAACATTGGGAAGTAGTTTATTAAATTAATTAGGTTGTTTACAAGTGGCGTGCTATCTGTTGCATCGTCCTTACAAAAAACAGAGTTGTTAAAATTTTTATTTGACTTTAACAACGATTTCCTATTGGGTTGTCTATCTGTCAGCACACTAAAACATGGGACACTAAACTTACGTAAACATGTTGTATCGTGCTATTCTCAAATGTTGTATTTTTTCAATTTTAACAACTCTGTTTTTTGTTAGGACGATACAACAAATAGAACTACCTAAATATTTTAAAAATTTACACTCAAAATTACACTGTGGAACAAATTCAGGTTAGCAAAAGTTAGATCGATTCTAAGAGTGAGGGGTGAAAATAGAGGCTAAATTAGAAGACCCGTATCGCGGCGTTTGTTTATGTTAGTTCGAATTTTTTTTAATCGACCTTCGAACTTTGCAGTCAATGCCGATTTTCAGCATATTGTTTATATGTTTTTTTTTGGCTATAACTCGTCGACTAATTGATATTTTTTAAATCTGTAAAAGCCAAATTATTGCTAGAGACCTGTGCAACAATTAAAATTTTTAAAAAAATTGATTTAGAATATTTTTGTGGTGCTTATGAAGCAAAATGTTGGAAACATTTTTTTTTTCATGCTTTTTGAAAATAGTTTCCACAAAACTAAGTATTTTTTGCTTTCTGTTTGATCTTTAATATCCTTCTCAGTTTCTTCTTTGTCTTCCCCTTCTTCCTCTTTTTCCTCGTCTTCCTCTTCTTCAAAGGTGTTTTTATACCAACAAAACAACTTTTTTGTTTTCAACCACCGCACAGGCAGCGATTTTTTTTATTTCGTACAAGCGAACTAATTTCAAAAATAAAGATTCAGTTAAGACTCGGAACTCAGCCGAAGCTGATGTCTTTTAATTTTCGCTCGCTCGTGATAAAATTCGCTATTAATTTTTTTGGTGGTATAAAACACCTTTGAAGAAGAGGAAGACGAGGAAAAAGAGGAAGAAGGGGAAGACAAAGATGAAATTCCAGAATATCTGTTGGACGAAATTATCGACCTTTCTGATGATGATGACGATGACCAAGATATTAGAGAGAGCAGTGATGTTGATCCGCAGCCGCCTGCTAAACGGCAACTGGCCAAATCATTAATTTAATTTATTTAACTTTTTTACTTAAAACTTTTCCTAACTAACATTTCAAAATTATAGTTTTTTGAAACAGAAAGCAAAAAAGACTTAGTTTTGTGGAAAATATTTTCAAAAAGCATGAAAAAAAAATAATTTTTCCAACATTTTGCTTCATAACCACCACAAAAATTTTCAAAATCAATTTTTTAAAAAATTTTAATTGTTGCACAGGTCTCTAGCAATAATTTGTCTTTTACAGATTTAAAAAATATCAATTAGTCGACGAGTTATAGCCAAAAAACCATATAAACAATATGCTGAAAATCGGCATTTGACTGCAAAGTTCGAAAGTCGATTAAAAAAAAATTCGAACTAACATAAACAAACGCCGCGATACGAGTCTTCTAATTTAGCCTCTATTTTCACCCCTCACTCTCAGAATCGACCTAACTTTTGCTAACCTGAATTTGTTCCACAGTGTTATTTAAAGTACTGAGGATTTTCATTAATAGTACACATCTTTAAAAGAATATATAAAATTTAATAGTGCAAAAAAAACTTTACACTTTTTGCAAATAAGTTTATTAGGATCTTGGAATTCAAATAAAAATCATTATATGTATAAGCAGTTCAACATTGCAATATGGTCGCGATATTTGTTAAAGTCAAATTTTTTTAATATATCATAATCTCCGTGAAAAGGGGGTTTTGGTGTTTCTCCTAAACTAATGAAGATAGATAATTGAAATTTAGCATATACCCAGCAAAATCTTTCATTACCAAATAAGTGGTTATATAATAGAAATTCATAGCTCCGCACAACTTATTTTTTGGCGTCTAAGCTCATTATTTTTGTTTGGCGTGGTCGTTTTTATAAGTAGTCACGCTTACCCGCTCGCTTACGAAAAAATGAAAAATAAGTAGTTATGAGACTTTGAATAATAAGTGGTTACACACATGCTTACAAAAAGTTGAATTATAAGTGGTTATCCGATGGCTTACTTGATTCTTAAAAATAAGGAGTTAAGCAAATACTATTAGCTTAAGGAAGTACATTCAGAAAAATTTAAGTTTTCTCTAGTGTGTAATTTAAGACTCGTCATAAAAATTTTAATATAAAAAATATTTACATATAATAAATAAAAATTTATAAAATTTAACTGTGTAAAAAGTACTTATTTAAATATTACGTGTAAGTCATTATTTTATATTTAGAAACAATGAATACAATAGGCCGTTATTAGGAAGTCATTATTTTATAGTACAAAATAATGCAAAAGGTAATGATATATCATTATTGGTAATGCAGACAGCAATGAGGTGTCATTACCAATATTTTGCTGGGTAGCTTCGTTTTATGACGAGAAGAAAACCAACCATAGGATTTTTGGCTACTCGAATGTTTAAGTGGTAAAACGGGGCTCAGAAGTTTGAAAAAATCGATTTTTGAACGTCATTTTTAGTGGGTAGGAGGCGGAGGGGGCAAAATATGTTAAATATTTTTTTCTAATTTGAGGACTCTTAACAAGAATCTGAAGGCAAAATAACGATACATCCGCAAACAAAAAGTCGGTAGTGAAAGGGTTAATGTGTTAAATGAAAATAACTAAAATCTTTGTTTAAATGTGTTTTTCAATCATGAATGGTAACCGAAACAGTCCGGTAACACTATTTTAGATTATTTCGGTAACGGTATTTTAAGTGTAACGCTATTTAATTTATTTCGGTAACGGCATTTTAAGAATAACGGTAGTCAGTTGGAAGAGTTTTAAATCGATAACGGTATTTTAGAGGCATTACCTGCCAACCCTGATTTCAATCAATTTGAATCCCGTGTCACAGATTTTTTTACTGCCGTTTTAATTTAAGTGAACTAATAGAGCTTTGAAGAGTTAATTCGTTTTCGAATGAATTTATTAACAATAGAATCGGATTTGTTTTGATTTAAATGAATTCCTTTTTTAAATTCAAATTCGTTCAATTTAACACGTTTGACTAAAAAAACAAATTCAAAAAATTAATAACAAGGTGGGTTAACGGTTACCATTATCGCTAAAATACCGTTACCAATACCTCTACCTCTAAAAATTTTCCAAATACCGCTATCGTTACCGATACCGTTATTTTTATTGGTAGTTACCGGTATTTGCTAATTTTTATAAAAATGCCAATTTTTTAACTTTATAATAATCTTGTTTTTTTCCAAAAATTATAGATAATAATTTTAGTTATTATCAGCATTGAATTTAAAGCTTATAATCTGTATTTTTAACACTTAAATTGACAAATATGCTTATTTTTTATTTGTTTTTATATGTTTTTGAGGCAGTTTATAATTCCGGTACGTACCGGTATTGTTGATTCGATAACGGCATACCGTTACCGAAACAGTCTTAAATACCGTCACCGTTACCGAAACAAACGAAATTCGATACCGTTACCTTACCGTTATTCGTTTCGGTAACCAACCTTGTTTAATAATTAACAACTATCGTCGTCTTTATGAAAACCCTACTGGAATGGGATTGAAAAAGGATTAGAGTCTATAAACGGGGTTGTAAAACTTAACAGAAATGGCATTACAATATCGTCAAAAAACTTTTCTAAATTTTTGTTTATTTAAAATTAGCCCTCTAATGCCCAAGGCCGCCTTTTGGCGGTCTTCAGATTTTAAATAGTTTTTGGCTAAATAACAATATTTTATTAAACAAGTTGTACTATATCCATAGAAAACTTAACTGCCTACTTTTTTTGCCTTCAAACTTTTTTTGTATAAGAAACGGGTTTCAAGCGACAAGCATGCAAAGTGAAAATTTCGAAAATTTGAAAAAATTAACTTTTTAAAACAGAAAAAAATATTTGAAAAATTGCCAAAAATACATTTACGATCTGGCGTACATTACCGATAATAAAAAAGCTAGTTCAGAGCCTCTAATTGTAAAATCAGTTAAAAATTTTTCTCGAGGACTCACAGGATGCCAGGATACGTTTTACAAATATCTCTATCTTCTTGAAATTAAACGCAGATTATATACTCAGAGTTAATAGTAAGCAGAACTAATTTCGTCAAAATTTATTGATGTTTAGTGTCAAAATATTTTTTCATTTTGTTGTCGGCTGTCGGCTCCGCCGGTTGTTGTCGGCGGCTGAATCGGCTTGGCAAAGGTGTCGGCTGGCGGCGGCTAACCGGCTGAGATCGGCTGGCTTGTATCTCTGGTTAGGAGTTCTCTTGCGTTCACGAATAAGTTAATTTTCAACTGTTCCTTTCGTTTCTTTTATTTGGAATTATCAAAACCATTGACATAACATAATCTTATAGTGATAGAAAAAATCAGAAAAAAAATAGCAAACATAAAAAGGTGCTCAAAATTAGTCAAAAGCACAGAAAGCTTTTGAAATTAGTAAATCTTTTTTGCTAAATACATATTAGTAAGATAAGTACAGCTAAAATGCAACTGTTAAATTTACGAAATTTTAGTAATATTTAGGTTAAATTTTGTTTAATTGAATTGCAAATTTACCTTGCTAATATCGGCAAAAAAATGTTGCTGAATATTAGTAGACAAAAAGCAGTAAAGAAATTGAATACAAATACTCTCCTGCTACAATAAACATAAATATTTGCTAGAAAATAGTAGACTGCCTTCTACAGTGTATATTTTTATTCGCATTAAGAAAATCAAAAAACAAAAATTTAAAATTGTTTGTGATGGTTTAGTCGACTAATATCCAGGAAATTTTGTAAATTTAAGAGATTTTTCTTTCTGTTTGTATCTTTCTAATGTTTAGCAAACAGATTCTGCTTGATTCAGCTGTTTTTTCAGCAAACATTTTTAAGACTTTTATATTAGTGTATGAACAACTGAAAATATTTCTCGAATGAACGAGTGAGCTAGAAGAACACACTAGTTCAAAAATAAAATATAGTGAAATGAACTGTGAACTATAATGCCAAATTCTAGTAATTTTTATTCCGATTGTTATTTTGTGTGGAAATTTCCGGGTGTCCTCACATTTTTACTCATAATTTCTAAACGGATTTCGACATTTTTTGACAATAGAACTCAGGGTATACTCCTACTAATACGAGTGCATTCTATTAGAATTAGGAAAATAGAATAGATTTCGACAAATTCCAATACCAAACTGCTAATAACAAACAATTTGAATAAAAAGCAATGATAATGCGTCTTACTGACTAGACCGTGCTTAAAATAGACACATGTTTCGAGAGGCCATTAAATTAAAATCAGAGCTAGATTTGCAAAACCCTTTGAGGGTTTTGTTTTAGCAACAGTGTACTTTCATTTCACGTTAGAAAAACTGAGGCTGTCCGCGATAATCATTTTGAAAGATCTAAAACCGCAGAATATATTTTTGTTAAATATACTGCAAGAACTGACTGTATTTAATTTACAGTCACTTTCAGAATAAATTTCTTGTTTCACCTAAAGTATGCTTTTTCATGGACAGTTAATAATATTAATTTAAAAAAATATGAAAAGCCAACATTATAATGCTTAACTTAGGGTGGAAAAAAATTGTAAAATGTCGAATTATGCCAAATTATCACCATATAGCTTGTGTCTGCAAGCATGGAACTGCTTATTTTTAAGGAAAACCAAAGGTTAATTATCAACTTTACGTCTAAATTATAATAAAAATGACGAAAACTATTAGTAGTAACAATAAAAAATAGCCACTTGTCAATTAAAAGGTGCGAAAAAAATTTCAGTTTCCTATTTGCATCCACATTTTATAAATTTTTTCTCAGTAAATGGGAGGATTGCATTCTACATATTTATTTTCTAACCTCTTTGATTATGCCTAGCATCACTGTTGCCAGAACTTGGTTACCAAAAATTGCTAAATTTCTGGGAAAAATGGCTAAAATAAAGCTAGAAAATGGCGGAACAATTTTTAAAATGAATCTCCCGATTTTCTTTAAAAATTTATTAAACACAGTGAAACCTACCAAAAACATTCATTCCAACAGTCATTTTCACACAATTTTTGAGCAGCTGGTCTTTTGAAAATTGTGGAGTTAAAAATTACCTAAAAGTGGGGAATCATCTCTTATTCAAATGCGGACACTTAAAAACGCACTTTTTGTAGTTATAAAAGATTTTAGACCTCTCAATAGCGAAGAATTTTTATGATTTCTACCACCGAATGTTATACTTTCATTTTGGCCGTTTTGCCCTATCTCGCTTAGTTTTCGAGATATGGGCCATTTTATTAAATGGAAAATTTTTATTAATTTCCGAGGGTCCAAGGCCCCACCAATGACCATTTTTGGATGGAGATAACGTTTTTTTGGTTAGGAGAAGTCGAAATTTTCGTAAATTTTGCTCTATCTCTGTTGTTAGTTTTCGAAATATGGGTCATTTTAAAAAATCGGGAGGAAAAGAAATATCGCCATCTTTAAAACTTCGGACAACAATAAATTGTGCAAAATTTAACGAATGGGTTTTTAAAAATTACCCAGTCAGAAATCGCCAGTGGTGCAAAAAATCAAGCACTGGCATACCACTGGGTAACCACGGTGTTAAAAATAAATGACTGGCAGAAGACTCATTTGGGACGCTTTGCCAGCGTTTGAAAAAAGCGTTTTACCAGTATTTGTTTTACAAAAATTTCGGTGGTTTATAAAAAAACCACTGGCAAAGAATTGGCTTAGAGTGGTATGCAAGGTTTGTAACCAGTGGTTATCCAGTGCTACCTAGCCAATGCTACCAGGCGTACAAAAATCAATTCACTGGTAGACCAATGATTTTATAAAAATGCTGACGCTTCGTTAAAAAATGTTTGTAGTCAGAAGGTTCCGAGTTCAAATCCGGTTGCATGTAAAAATTTTTTTTGGGACTTTTTTTTAATTTAAAATTTTTTTTGTTTTATAAAATCAATTTTTTTGTTTGTGGGAAAGCTCCTTCAAGACCAACTTTTTTTTTGCCCTCCAAACACTGGCATACTAGTTACTAAAAATTGTTTGCCAGTACTAGCATTTTGGCACAGCCAGTAGTTGTCCAGCTATTATCACTCATTTGTGTTTAGCCATTAAATATTATATGTCTCGTTAGCTCAGTGGGTAGAGCAATCGTCTGCCAATCTGACGGCCTGGGTTCAAATCACGGCAGGGTAAAAAAAATACATATGAACTTTTTTTTAATTTTATTTTGGAAAATATATTTCCAGACCACCTATTTATTGGTTTTGCCAACGTTTAAAAATGTTGTTCCTCCAGTGCTTTTCCGGGGCTTTTTCAACAGCCGGTCCTTTTGTCTAATGATGTTATCATTTTGGGAATGGGAAAGCACTTTTTGCCAGTACTTGTACCACCTGTTAAAGTGCTTTGCCACCGCTTTCCCGTTTGTATTTTTCTTACTGGGTAGTTATAAATAATTTTGTAAATTAACGCTCAAAATAAGTTAAAGTACTGAGTATTTTCAGTATTGTGTTAAATGAGGATAACTAAAATCTTTGTTTAAATCAGTGTTTCAACTAAAAGTTTCTTAAAAATTAGTTAAATCAATGTGAAACCAGTTTGCAGATTTTTTTACTAACGTATTATTTTAAGTGTATTCAGTTGACTTTAAGTATGTTTTATAATTAAATCCTGATATTTTAACGCAATTAAATACAAATTTTGGATTTATTTATTTTTAATTAAACAAACAGTTTTTCTTTAATTCTACAAAGTGTAGAAATTTATTTTTGTTCCGTTTTTTTTTTAAACAAAGTAGGTGTTTCAAATTTGCATCAATACTTATTATGTGCAATTTTATTTGAAAGAACCGGATATGGACATGCCTTAAACAGATTATTTTTCACAATTTGTTAAACAAGATTTTGAATTTAGATTCAGCAAAATTCTTAATTTAGCTATAAATTCACGCTCAAAAATTATATTTTGTACAAAAACGAAAAATGGCTAACATTTGCTAAAAATGGCTAAAATAATGGCTAATGGCTAAATCCAATTTTTTGTGGCTAAACGTGATCAAAAATTACTAAATCTAGCCATAAAATGGCTAAATTGGCAACTATTCAAGATTTTTGCAAAAAAAACTATAAACAAAAACAGTTTCTATGGGCACCAAATTGCCTAAAAATTTTTTTAGAAAGCAGTTTTCGCAATTGGATTTCGAGTCTATTTTATTTATGAAAACTTAAGAAACTTGGCCATTTGCTATTTGTTGCTTTGTTGCTTTCGACGTATTTTGTTACGTTTCAAAATTTCCACAAAAATATTCCTCGTAGTGTTTTACAAAAGTTCGCTGAACATACCCTATGCCTAAAATGGAGGATTCACATGGTTTCCTATTTTAATCCTATTTAATTTTTTTATTAATTAATTGATTTTTTGGCACAAATATGGCTTGGCCTTCACTTGCTAAATTTCATGGCAATCGGATAATTTTTGGAGGTTTTATAAAGATTTTAGAATAAAGGATATATGGCAGGATTAAGAGTCCTTGCTTCGATTTTGATAAAAATTGACACAAACGTTTCCAGTATTATGTGCATCTCAATGGTTACTTTTTGTAATTTTACGTCCATTTATGTAGCTAATATAATATTTTTAAATTTCAGGACCTATGGGAGGTGGGCGTGTCCTTGGCCCGATATTCCCAAAAATTAAAATTTTTCTTAACTAAGGGGTTCTATGTCAGTGTACCAAATTTCAAAACTCTCTCTCCACTCCTTCTATTTTTGTCCAATTGTTATATGGGATCAAAGCACTGTGCGTCGGGGTCACGACATAGTGTAAAAACGGTAATGACATATCATTATTTTTTGGACTATCAGTGATGACATCCACTTACCTTCTGCATTATTTTAAAACATATAATAATGAGTTACTGATAATGACTTATTTTTATCATTATTTCAAATAGAAAGTAATTTTCTAGATTTTTTTTTGAAATTTTTTTTAAATCTATTTTTAGACTCAATATTTCTTCAACACTGGTAAGGATATATGAACCACATATTTTTTGATTTTTTATATGTTGGCGAGTAAGCTGACTTGTGTGCAGCAGGTCAATTACATGCCGATAGAGCTCAAATGGTAGAGCTATTGACCGGCAACTTGGAGTCCCAGGTTCGATTCCCGCACTAGAGAATTTTATTTAAAAAAATGTTACAATAAAAAAATATTTTTTTTTATAAAATTTATTTTTTTGAAAATCTTTTTTTAGACTCGTTCGTTTTGTCAGTACTGGTAAGCATATAACTAATGACATATTTTTAGATTTTTCATATGCTGGTGTGTAAGCATACCTCATTATTTTTCGCGACATCGCCATACAAAGGTAATAAGAAATGTAACAAGAAAAGTTACCATTACCAGGTATATATCCAACAAACAATTCGTACCGGTTACGCACCGTTTTCGGTCCGTCATAAACGGAATCCAACTCCGTTTACGTACCGTTTTCTGGATCCGAATAAGGACCAGAACACGGAACTTAAGGAACATCGTAACTGATTCGAATCCGTTGAAAGTCCGTCAATGACGGACCGTTTACGGACCGTAATGTCGTGTTAAAAAATGACAAGACCATTTAAAGTCCGTCAATGACGGACCGTTATGTAATGTAAAAAACGGACTAGTCCGTTGAAAGTCCGTCAATGCCGGATCGTTTCAGGACAGTTTTTTTGTGTGAATAACGGAGTGACTCCATTTTTAGAATGCCGTTTTCGGTCCGTATTCGTACCATTTTTTGAAACAAAACGGATTTGCATGTCTACCTATATTGACCCTATTTTTATTAATTATAAGTAGTACTTTCTAAGTTTTTTATAGATTTATTAAAAATGGAATTTATTTTTTATATTTAGACTATATTTACATTTGGTGCAGCTTGCGTCTCTGTCCAATGTCCATTTACAATATCGGCACACAATAAAATTCAATACCTGCATGCAAATGAAAAAATAAATTAGATAAGTTTTGACTAACTGTAATCACGATGGTGTTTGCATCCGATGCAAATTTGCAAATTACTATTAAAACAACTAAATGTTGTGTCATCAAATATTTCTTATTTGCACTCGCATACAAAAAAAAATCTTTAAAGCACATAATAAGTTAAATAAATCTTACCATTTGATATATGTGCCTTCAAATTCTTTGGTTGATGGGGTGTTAGGAGGCAGAGCTTTGAAGAATTAATTCCTTAATTCAATTTTTCAATTCTGAATTAAAAATTCGATGAATTAATTCACAAAGCACCATCTATTGAATGGAATTAATTTATACTTGTTTTCGTTCGATTTATTTTGTTACGAATTATTTCAATTGTTATAGTTCTTTTTATTAAATCAAATGAATTAATTCACTGGTGAACGCGTTCAATTTTATAAATCGAACGGAAGAAAAGTGAATTAATTGCTTACTGAATTAATTCAGCACTGAATTCGTTCAATTTCATTTTCATTCGGTGAATTAAAAAAAAATAAAATTACGTTCAGTGAATTAAAAAAAATAAAATTACGTTCAGTGAATTATAAAAAATAAATTTACGTTCAGTGAATTATTTACAAATAAAATTTGCAACTAAGCAAGTAAGCGTTTGCTAGTAAAAATAAACAAATTACATATATATTAAGTGTTAGAGAAACTTTATCAACTACATGATTAAAAAATAAAGCCTTTTACTATTAAAAATAAAAACTTTACAGATATAGATGAATTTGGAAAAAATATTATCGACTTCTGCTGACAATACAATGTTGTCTTCTACTGAATGGCGAAAACAGGCTTTGAATTCAGCGAACGTAATTTTTGTTTTTCAATTCAGTGAACGTATTTTTTTCTTTTTTAATTCACTGAACATCATTTAATTTTTTTTAATTAACTGAACGTAATTTTATTTTTTTTTTAATTCACTGAACGAAAATGAAATTGAACGAATTCAGTGGTGAATTAATTCAGTTAGGAATTAATTCACTTTTTTCCGTTCGATTTGTAAAATTGAACGCGTTCACCAGTGAATTAATTCATTTGATTTAATAAAGAGAACTATTGCAATGGAGTTAATTCTTTGAATTTATTGTTTGATGAACGCGTTCAGTTCAACGAATTCAGTGAATTTCTTAAGAAAAGGAATTCATTCAATTCTAGAGAAAATTGAACTTGATTGGTAGTGAATTCATTCAAAAAAGAATTAATTCTTCAAAGCTCTCTTAGGAGGGATTCACGCTACTGCGACTTATTTTTCCTTCCAATACTATTTTTTTAGCAGCTAAAGGGCTTTTTAAAATAATTTGTGTACTTTTTTGCAAAAACAAACTGATACCGATAAAGTTCGTATTTAACTGTACAGAAACGGATACACAAAACGGAGTTAAAACGTGCTGTGTTCGAAATCCGATTATACGGTCCGTATGTTTTCCGTACACGCATAAGCTTCGACGGTTACGTGCATACGGACCGTAAACATATCGTAGAAGCCGGATTTATGATTCCGTACGTTGCGGACAGTCCGTAAAAATGTTTCTTGGGTAGTTACATAACCACATATCTGGTAATGATTTTCTACACTGTGCAGTTTGGAAAAATAAATATCGTTCTTCTTTTTTGAATATTTATAAAAACTAAAAACAATTTATTTTCATTTTTTGAAAACCAAATAAAAACTACAAGATGATGCGTCACAAATAAGGGAATTGGCTCTTGGAAGTCGGAAAAGGAAAGTTTGAATCTAAATACATAATTATTTGAAAACCTTATAAAATTAAAAAAAAAATATAAAATTAAATTAGTATGAAAAATTTGTTTTAAAAGCCATCTATCTATAAATTTAAAAAGTGATTATGCATATGACCCTACATATTTTTAGTCGGATCTATTTTTTATGAATTTCTCTAAAATCCGCCAGTGTCTTGAAATTTAATAAAACCTCCCAAAAAATTTGAAAATTACATATAAACCCGAGTAAAAAAGTATATATCAAATTATATGTGAATGGAAATATTTGCAATATCCCAGTGTAGAAAATCATTACCAGATATGTGGTTATGTAACTACATACTTGGTAATGGTAAATAGTTACTTTTTTTAATACATTTCTTATTACCTTTATATGGCGATGTCGCGAAAAATAATGAGTTGTCGTTACACACCAGCATACGAAAAATCAAAAAATATATCGTTACCTATGTGCTTACCAGTACTTACAAAAATAATGAGTCTAAAAATAGATTTTCAAAAAAATAAATTATATAAAAAAAAATATTTTTTTTTGTATTTTTTTTTAAATAAAATTTGCTGGTGCGGGAATCGAACCTGGGTCTACAGATTGCCAGTCAATAGCTCTACCATCTGAGCTTAATCGACATGTAATATTTAATAGATAAAAACATAATTGACCTGCTGCACACAAGTAAGCTTACTCGCCAACATACAAAAAATTAAAAAATATGTGGTTACATATATCCTTACCAGTGTTTAAAAAATATTGAGTCTAAAAATATAAAATATAAAATATAAAAATAGATTTCAAAAAAATCTGGAAAATTATTTTCTATTTGAAATAATGATGAAAATAAGTCATTATCAGTAACTCATTATTATATGTTTTAAAATAATGCAGAAGGTAACTGGGTGTCATTACTGGTAGTCCAAAAAAAAATTGATATGTCATTACCGTTTCTACACTGGGATGTAACTGGATATAATTTTATCCGAAAAATGGTTATATTAAATTGTATCAAATCGGATATAATTGTATTTACAAGGATACAAAGTTATATCAAATGATAAACTTATATCCGAATTTTGTCCCGATCAAATTGGATATAAGTTAATACAATACGATATGATTAAATTTAAATGATAAAAAAACTTTGAATTGGAGGGCAGCAGGATTTCGGGTCCTACACACTCAGGGGTGTGATGAAAATCGAAAACGAACAGTTTTTCAATCTAGAATAATTTGTTTCGCGAAAATCAAATTGGCTTCAAATTATTATTAATCGTTTTATTTGACGCCGGACATCTAAATTAGGAAATAAAAAATAATTGGTATTGTACAGCTCCATCATCACATGCCTGACTATCAGCCGAGGGCTATTGTTGATAATGAGTAACTATTAAAGACGTTAATGTATAAATCTGTTATTCTTTAAAAACTAGATAATTTTTTATCAAATATGGGAATTTTCTTTGAACTTATAAATTTTTTTTAAATATGTTAAGCTTTTTTTTATTTTAAATAAAATTTTAATGGTTAGCCCGGCAATGCACTTCTTTTCTGTTGGAGGCTCATAGTTCCCGATTTATGGAGCTGAAGAAGATCTACAACAATATTCAATGGCTTATTTCTCCACTCAAAACTTATCGGACCAGAACAAAATATATATATCATTGGAAAGGTACTTGAAATACCTTTCCAATGATATGCAACATGCCTAGACTTATTAACCCATTACGAGCCGGGCCATGATGAAAATGAAAATATTAATTTAATGAAAAAATTGAGTAAAACATATAAAAAATTGTTTTTGATCAAATATTACATTAATCTCGAAAATATTAGTTAATTTCGAACTTGGGTCTGATATTAACTAATATATCGTCGGCTTGCCTGCAAGAAGTGCTATGTTTTTGGTTTTAACAGGTTTTCAGGAGAGCGAAAAAACTGATTTATATTATCCTTTTAAGACATTTTATTGACATCATATGCCCTAATGATTCACGACCTTATTTATTACAATCATTATTAAAGCATATGATGTCAATGAAATATATTAAGGGTTTTCACAAGGGGTGTACTATTTGTTGTATCGTCCTAACAAAAAACAGAGTTGTTAAAAATTAAATTGAAAAAATACAACATTTGAGAATAGCACGATACAAGATTTTTACGTATGTTTAGTGTCCTATGTTTGAGTGTGCTAACCGATAGAAAACTGAATAGAAAATAGTTGTTAAACACAAATAAAAATTTTAACAACTCTGTTTTTTGTTAGGACGATACAACGATGCAACAGATAACACACCCCTTATGAACAACCTAATTAAAAAAATATTAAAACCTGTTAAAGAATACATAACACTACTTTGAGGCAAGCCGACGATATTGTTATATAAAAAATAAAATTAAAAATATTTTTCGTACCTATTTATATATAAAATTTTTAACGGTTTTATCAATAATATATTCCTATATATACAATTTGCAATAAAGCAAATACTGATATATGATTTAATATGATTACATATGAGAAAATTTCTAAAAAAATTTCTAATATATCATCATATAAAAACATATAAGGTCGCACACAATATTTTATATTATCATATATTTTAATATTAAAAAATATATGTTATATATGGGTTAAATCAAAAAATATGATAAATTTTTGGGCCAAATTTGTGAGAAGCAAAAAGTGTTAATATTGCGGTTTTTTCTTAATGGAATCAGTAAGTTTAGTCATTATAAACCTAATTGCAAAAAAATCTCCTCTACAAGTTGTCGCAATAACTTTCTTTGCACAATTTTAACTTTTTTTGTGGTAACGGAGTTTACATTTCTGCAAGCAAAAGATATAACAAAAAAAATTGCGTACGAATTTTCTTCAATTTATTAGTTTTTCGTATTTGGATTTTCAACTTGCTTTTCCATAATATACAATTTGTGTTTATCAAATTGGCGGTTTCGCGAATAAAAATACAATTCATTCCGCGAAAAAAAAATTTTTTTTTTTTTAATTTTGTATTTTTGCTCCTTTTAAATGCTTTTCAAAAATATAAAATTTTTTAAAATCCAAACAGCGGTTGCGCAGTTACAAAATAATATATTAAAAACATAACATTTCGCGATCAAAAAATTCTTAAATTGTGTGAAACAAATTTAATTTGTCAAACTAATGTCAGTAATGACTCGAAATATCGATTCAAAACCAATGAAATGCAAAATCAATCGTTTTTCGCTCCAGCAGCTTAAGGTAAAAAACTGATAACATTTTTTGATTTGACGCAAAATTATTAGTTGAATCGTCTTTTGACGTATAAATATTAGTTGAATCACCACTGTTTATGGTTATTTTAAAATATATTAAACATTTATTTACATTTATTTGAATGAAATCTGATGCAAACTATTGTGGTTACGGAGTTTACAGTTACGGAGTTTACATTTGGTTACTTTTTTCGTTTTCTTTCAGAAACGCTTTGTCAGAATTTTTTTTCCGAAACAAAATCGCATGATGCCTACAAGGTGAGTCCAAATATGACATTGTTTTTCTTACTCGTTAAATAGTTTGGTGTAAAAATTAGGAACGGAGTTTACAACATTTCTTCAAATCTTATTAAAGACATATATTTTCATCTCGAGAATGTTACATGCTGCAGAAAAGCTTCAAGTCTGTTATACTGGATGATTACTTACAGTCCAACGATCATTTGAGTATTAATAACATTCTACTTTTCGCAATATAAATAATAGATAACTCCAAAATTCGTGAGTATGCATTTTTATCAAAAATTATGACGAAAAATCGTTACAGAGTTGAAGTCGTGATAGCTAAGATATACGAAAAAGTTTGTAAAATGTATTAATTTTTGTTAAAAACGGCACTTTTCCTCTTCATAAAAATTCTTACAGTTAGTGTTTAACTTTATTGGTTATTAAAATATAAGCTATTAAAGTTAAAAAACCTTATGAGTTACTTGTTACGGAGTTTACATTTGGCCTATAAAATTGTTCACAAATTTTATGTATTAACCAAAAATTGGTCAGATTAATATAAGTTTTGTAAAACAGGTGACAATGCGCTGATATATATCGAAATATATAACTCAAATGTAATCCATGCATTAGAAATTAGGTGGTTACACGGTTTTTATCACATTTTTTGATATCACCCATATACTCCTTTTTACTCGGGAAGGTACTTTTTTTTTGGAAAAGGTACTTTTTTCGAAAAAGGTATTTTTTTTGAAAAATGTATTTTTTTTGGAAAAGGTACTTTTTTTGGAAAAGGTAAATTTTTTTAGGAAATGGGACTTTTTTGGAAAAAGGTAATTTTTTTTGGAAAAAGGTACTTTTTTTTGGAAAAAGGTACTTTATTTTTGGAAAAAAGTACTTTTTTGAAAAAGGTACATTTTCTGAAAAAGGTACTTTTTTTTGGAAAACGGTACCTTTTTTGAAAAATGGTACTTTTTTGGAAAAAGGTACTTTTTCTGGAAAAAGGTACTTTTTTTGGAAAAAGGTACTTTGTTTTGGAAAAAGGTACTTTTTTTGTCCCCTTTTTGCCCCTCCCTATAAGAATTTCCAAAAATGCCGTCTCAACGGACGTCTACACCGGTCGAGGAACCTACATACCAAATTTCAACTTCATAGCTCCAGCAGTTTGAGCAGGCCGTCAAGGGGGAGACTTTTTCCCCTTTTTGCCCCTCCCTGTAAAAATTTAAAAATTCCCGTCTTGGTGGATGTCTACGATAGTGGAGGAACCTTAATACTAAATTTCAACTTCCTACCTCCAGCGTTTTGGGCAGGCCGTCAAGGGGGGCTCTTTTCCCCTTTTAATCCCCATTTTTACAACGTCCCTGTCCAAAATTCTAGAAAGTACTTTCCGGTAGAATTTCCAAAAATCCCGTCTTAGCGGACGTCTACGCCGAAAGAGGAACCTACATACAAAATTTCAACTTCCTAGCTTCAGCGGTTTGGGCTGGGCGATGTTGAGTCAGTCAGTCAGTAACGTTATTCTTTTATACATAGAGATAACAATTTACAAACGAGTTACAAATATTTCGAACAAAAAAATTGTTGGGAATAAAATTTCAATTTAAAAGAAAATGTGATTGCTTTTACAAATTCCCATTGTTGATGCCAGTGTTGCCAAAACTTATTTAGGAAAAAATGCTAGATTTTTTTCATAAAAATGCTAAAAAATGCTAAAAACTAAAAAAATATGCTAAAAAAAATTATAAAAAAATGTTTCAATTTGTTAAAAAAAAAGTATTTTAGTGACCTTTTACAATTAAACTGAAAATAAGTCATCTATAATTGTGAATTCATTTCTTTTTACTAACTAAAATTATATAAAAGATAAATTAAAAACAATTCAACAGTTTATTCTTGTAAAAAAAAGTTCAAAAATCCTTTAACCCTTTGGCGAGTGGCGTACATTATAATGTACGTCGACTTCATCAACTCCTCACTGATTTGAATTTTAATCAAAGCGCTATTCATTTACCGTTATCGGATCGTTATTTTGTTCTTATTAAAATTTTATGCAGACTGTGAAATTTCAAAACAATATGAGATCAGTAGAGTGCGTTTTGTCTTGTGATCATCAACGCTGCTGATGATGTGTTAAAATTTAAAAGTTAAAAAAAGGCAAAAATTTTGTCTCAAAAATTGTGTGATGAATAAAATTCAAAAACTCAAAAGATTTTATGTAGAGACTAGTAATAGAAAAAATATAAAATTTAAATTTTAAAAAAAATTTAACCCTCTCGGGGTCGGCAGCATGTTAATATTTGAACTTTAATTTCATATATCTCCGCTAGCGGGTGCTGCAAAGCACTGCGGGCCAGGATCACCGTTTTTTGGCCAAAAGTACAATTCAGGTAAAGAGAAAGTATGTTTATATATTCAAAATCTAAGATTGTTGAATATTTTGTGAGTAAAATATTGTATCATTGTGGTTACTCGATTTTAGTTGGCGAGAGTTCAAAGTCAAAGTTTTTTAATTTTATGGCATTTTTTATTTTATAATGATACAATAAAAAAAATCATAAATAAACAATAAGTTGTTCCAAAAACAATCTCAAATTATAAAACTGAAACTAGTTCTCAAAAAAAAAAAATAGAAACCTGTTAAGTATTTACACAAAAAGTAACAAAATTATTAATTTTACCTCAAAAATGCGGGTTTTTTTGAAAATCCTAAATTTAAAAAAAAAGCTCCAAAATGTTCCAAGAGATATTTGAAAAACTTGAATGCCAATGTGTTCCATAAGATGTCTTCTACCTAGGTTTTTGCAACCGTTTGCGACCGTTCATACACTTTCGAGATTTTGCCCTTTAACTGAAAAGTACCTTCAGATCTTGCTGATTTCCAGTATTCCAGAGTTTTAGTAAAAACTAAAAAAAAAACACTAAAAATTACCTTAAATGAAGGTTCTGGTTTTCTTACACAGATTAGCCCCCTAAAGCCCAGGTTTGTGGGACATTTGATTGCCTATTCTGAATAAGTACGAAATTAACCCTTAAACACAATTTAAGTGTTGACTTATTTCTGGCATT
Source organism: Leucophora obtusa (assembly GCA_949987735.1). Taxonomy (NCBI): domain Eukaryota; kingdom Metazoa; phylum Arthropoda; class Insecta; order Diptera; family Anthomyiidae; genus Leucophora; species Leucophora obtusa. Next base: position 278,402,359 of record OX465295.1, read on the forward strand.
GAAGTTAAATTTTCAACTTTGATGTCTTCAGAGACTTATAGTAGAATTTCATGACAAATATTTTTGCGGTACATTTTTACCCGCTAACTCTTCAACTTATGGGTCTTTTTTGACACTTTTAAAAATTGCAGAGTTAGAGGGTTAAAATGTTCCACAAAAATGTCCCTCGTAGTGTTTTACATAAGTTCGCTGAACATATCCTATACCTAAAATGGAAGATTCACATGGTTTCCTATGCCGATTCACAATAAAAATTTTCTAAAGAGGGGAAATTTTAACCCCCAAAAAATAGGGCAAGACGAAAACTTTTGAAACGCCGATACACTTATATTTTTCTTTGGTCCCTCTGCCAGAATTAGTTGTCATCAGAACCTTTTTTTTTTTTTTGTACAGTGTAATTTATTTTCCAACACATAACAATTTAAAATTTATGGCCGCCATATTGGATCGGCCATCTTGAATTTTTAAAATTTGATTTCTTCCCCTGGTGGAAATTGGAAGTAAATCAGTCGGCATAAGAAATTTAATGAAAAAATTGTTTGTCGCCATTTTGAATTTAAAAATTTTAATTTCAGATTTTTAATTTTCAGATCCTAGACCTATATAACTGATTATTTTAAGTGCAATATAATAAAAACTAAAAATTAATGGCCGCCATCTTGGATCCGCCATTTTGAATTTTATATTTTTTATTTCAGATTCGTGATCAGCAACAACCAAACCCCCCTTTGTGATATCTTTTAGTCTCATATACTCAATATTCTAGTTTTGGCCAAAATTCGATGATGCTGGCCCACAGTGCAAAGCCATAAAAGTAATAAACAATATTTCTTGGGCATAGATCAACATTTCCACGAAGTTTGGCCGAAAAATTCCCAGCCATTAAAATTCCCGTGTCAAAGGGTTAAAATAAATTTATTATTGTTTTCCCAACTGTGTCATTGAAAATATGTTATCTCAAAAACTTAAATGCGGATAAACAAAAGTACCCCAAAATGTTTTATTTTTAACTCTTTCACTACCCTTGTACACTACAGTGTACACATCTTTAAAATAATATATAAAATTTAATAGTGCAAAAAAAATTTATTCTTTTTGCAAATGAGTTTATTGGGATCTTGGACTTCAAATAAAAATCATTATGTGTAAATATAAGCAGTTCAACATGGCAATATGATCCCGATATTTGTTAATGAAGTCTAATTTTTTTAATATATCATAATTTCCCGAAAAGGGGGTTTTGGTGTTTCTCCTAAACTAATGAAGATAGATAATTGAAATTTGGCATGTAGCTTCGTTTTATGACGAGAAGAAAAGGATTTTTGGCTACTCGAATGTTTAAGGGGTAAAACGGGGCTCAGAAATTTGAAAAATCGATTTTCGAACGTAATTTCCGGTGCGTAGGAGGGGGAAGGGGAAGAAATATGTAACATATTTTTTTATAATTTGAGGACTCTTAACAAGAATCTGAAGTCAGAATAACGATGCATCCGCAAACAAAAAGTCGGTAGTAAAAGGACTAAAATAGGTGGTAATGTGGAATACTTTGGCGGGTAATATTACATTGAAAGATTTTTGGTATGATTAAATGAAAATTATACAGGTGTTACAGTAAAAAATTCAAAATTCATTGAAATTCTTAAAAGATAGGAGAACGCTATTAATCACAAACGGTATCCGCTATCCTCTATGACCCAAACCTAAAAAATCATTAAAAATTGCAAAGATTAAAAACGAACCTTATGAACATTTTGCAATTCTATTTTAAACTCTATTTTTTAAATTATTGTTTTTTTTTTTTACCGAAATTGGAGTATTTTTGTGCAAAATCACTCCTTCATCATAACAAGAAAAAAAACGCCCTATGTTCTAAGTGAATCTTTTATTTGAATATATGTAAATGTATTATATTTAGATAAATAAAGGACATATATATATAAAACAATTTTTTTTATACTTTTGGGATTATTTTTGAATTTCAATCAATTCAACTCTTTTAAAAACAATATTTCGATATTTTTTTCCCCCAGAAACATTTTTTTTTCGTGATTTTTGGTTTTTTTCGAAAGAAATTTTTTTCTTAACTCTATTAAATATTTTTGTAAACCCTATTAAATATACACAAAATAACGTAACATTGCACTTTTTATTTGAAAAAAAAAATGTTTTTAGGAAAAAAAAAATTCGCGAAAAAAATTTAGGAAAAAAAAAAATTGCGAAAAAAATTTAGAAAAAAAAATTCGTGAAAAAAAAAATTACAGCTCCCTTAATGTTGTACATATTTAATCCAATTTGATAAATTTATAATTAAAAATGATCCCAGAAGTATAAAAATAAAAATTTTTTGGTACTTTAGCGTCAAAATTTTTAATTGCGAATACGAGCGCTAACTTTGAAAAACTGCTATCACTATTGAATTCAGCGTACTCGAATTAGCTTTACCAGTACGGTTCCCAGCTTGTTAAAATTTGCGACTAGCACAGTGTAATTAATGTGCACGTATAAAAATAGTTCCTAATACTTACTCTAAAAGTAAAAAAAACGTAAAATTTAATTAAAATAGTGAAAAAAAAAATAAAACTAAATAATTAAAAGTACCACTTTTAACATGTTATTACAAAACTATAAAAATGCCAGATCAGTTGTTAAAAGAGAACCGTGGAAAAAGGTTGATTTGTTTCTTGCGTTTTTATATCGGAAACAAAATCAATAATATTTTTATAGCAAAAATTCAAATTAATGCAAAATATTCTAAAAAAACACAAAATAAAACTGTAAAAAATGCTAAAAATATGCTAATTGTTTTTGGAAAAATGCTGAAAAAAATGCCATATGCTAGATACATTTTTTTCATGCTAAATGATTTAAATATTAAATATGCTAAATTGGCAACACGGGTGCCTATTAGAGTTGTGTCGTTCATGAACGAACTAGTTCATTTGAACGGTTCAGTTCATTGAACGATATGACATCGTTCACTATTATTCGTTCTTTTCGTTCATTTCGTTCAATTGTTCATTTCGTTCTTTTTTCAGTCATAAAAAATTGGTATCCCTTTCTTATTAATTTTATTACAGAATTAAATGTTTTTCTTAATAATTTCAAAATTTTAATAAAATTGTAATTTTCTGATGAATTTATTATATATAATATATTTCTGACACTATTAGTATATGTACAATAAAATTAATATCAACATGTAATATATAGTGCGCCAATAAATTGCCGAACGAACGACACCGTTCATGAATCACTGTTCAGACACAGCTCATGACAAAAAAGAACGATAACAAAAAAAGAACGATTGAACGATTTGAACGAACTAGTTCAATGAATTTTATTGAACGATATGACCGAGTCACCAAAAAAAACGATTAAGCCCAACTCTAGTGCCTACTGTGTTTTCTGTGTACACTAGACAATCTTCGAAATTTACATTTTGTCTGCATGGTTGTTGTCCGCATTATAAATGTGTTTCTCAGCATAATTGCGGTAGCAAAATAAATTAGTAAGACATTTGTTTAAAATTAGTTAGTGTTAAAAAAATATAACTAAAACTTTAGCTGAAAATACAATTTCGGCAAAAAAGTTGCTGAAAACTAGTATACTTTATGGACAAGACGTTTTATTAATTGTTCTATTATTGGAATATAACATTAAATTAAACAACTGAATATTGGCTTTCACGAATTAAAATATAATTTAATATTTAATCGCCAATTGAATTCTTGAATCGAATTAACAAATTCGGTGGACACAACTGAGACTGTTTTCTGGGTGTCATTCAAAAGAGATTAATTCCCGTGAATTATTCTTATATTTTTCTGATTCATGAATCAAAGTCTCTTGGTTTGATTCGCGAGTTAATGTAAATATTTTAGTTCGTTTAAAGAACTTGATTTTCATTAAACACATTCAGCCTTACTATCTAAATTTTCCAAATGTAAATTTTTGTTAAAGTGGCCTTTATTTTAGAGCTTTTTGCTTTTACCGTACCATACAAAAAATTTAAAACAAAACTTTTAAAATAATATCAAACATATATATTCAAAATTTTTGTTTATTTTTACAAAAAATCAAAACAAAACATTCAAAAATAAAAAGAAAATTTGGAAATAAATATAAACAAAATAAACGAATATAAAATCAAAACAAAGTAAATATAAAATAAGAACAAGTGAAAACTTCAGCTTTCAAACAAAACTTTAAGGTATATTTTAAATATTTTGTATTGTAGGAATTTTAAAATAATATTCGACTTTTGCGATTTTAAATCGGATTTTTCTGTTTCATACACAGAAAAAATAATTAACCCAGCAAACAAAGATGATCATTAATGACTCACAAATGAGCTCCAAAAACATAAACATTTTTCCACTTTTTCCTATGAAAGTGGTCCGTCCAAAAGAGCCCCGTGTGTACTCAGAAATGACTCAGAAAAAAAACGTATAAAATCGAAATTTTCCTCATAAATTTACATAATTTTGTAATCTTTTTTGAGTCCGAAAAATGAACCCTCATTTTGAGATAGCTTTTTTGATTGTAGAGACAACTTTTTGGGTTGTTTTCTGAGGGTTCATATTTTTTACCAAAAAAGAGTGTTTTCAAATAAACAATAATCATTTCTGTGAGCCATTTATGAATCTTATTTATGATTGCTGGCTGGGAACCTAAAATATCGAATTAAACATATGATAAAAATAAAAACAGTTTTTAATCAAATATTTAATTGAATCAATTAATATTTTAATTGTTTCAATTAATCGAATACAATTTTTAGTAATTAATAGTATCATTTGAGTGATAGGTGCAAAATCAATTAAAATTTTAATTAATATAATCATGAAAAATTGCAATTTCGTAATTAAAACTCGTTTTTAGTTTTTTCTGTGTAGTACAGGTGGTTGATTTTTTTGAAGTACATATATATAATTTTGTACTTTTAAATTTTTTGCAAACATATTGAAGACAATATTAATTTGGGAATCATAAACAAACAATTTTAATTCTCGAATAAAGAAAGTATTAATTCGCATTAAAAAAGATTTTTTTTTTTTATTAAATTATTCCTGATAATTGAACTATTTCTTTAAGGTATGAATAAAAAAACTTACTCTTAAACGACGATGTATATCTCGATATCCCACACGTATGACATCACGATTATTAGGCAACTGCAGAACACTTTTCAATTCTGACACACTTCGTCCAGCAGAACCCTCATAGATGGCAACAAGAACACTCATAAGTGCTGTTGGTGAAAATGCAAAGTTATTGCGATTTAATATCGAGTGATAGTGTAATATTCGATAAGTCAAATCATTTGTCAAATCAACCATATACTCGGAGGGTGTTAATTCCTTAGCCGATTGTGGTAGTTCATCTGTGAATGATAATGTTGGTGGCGGTAAATGCGGTCTTGGAAATCCATTAGTACGAAATTCATGATGATCAATCTGTATCAAATGTGCTTGGCATAAAATCGAGCTCAACAAAAGGGGTTGAACTGTTAGAATTATTAGAAAGCTGAGAATTTTAAATACGCAAGTGCAGTTATCGTTGCTGTGTCGCCGATGATTGACCATAATGATTAAAGTAATTGTTAAACGATTATTTTCTCTATGCTTCCGTTAATTGTTTAATTTTCATCACGTATAAAAATTATTTGCTCTAAATAGAGTTTCAATGCAACATTTTTTGTTGCTATTGTTCACAAATTAAATAAACTTTAATTATTTTAAACTCACTTATTTATTGCTATTATTGACAACAAACATATATTAACAAATTTGTCAATTTCGTTTCTGTTTAATTAAAAAATTATGCACTTTTTTCATATTAATAAATATTTTATTATATAGTACATATATATACAGTGACTTAAATTATAAATCGGACAAAATATTTTGCATTTTCGATCAAATAAATTGTGTTAAAAGCATTCATCCTAACTACATATATAAATTTTACAAATGTAAATATGTATGTGTCGACTTTATTTTAGAGCAAAGGTTTTGCCGGGGTATCCGGGTATATACAAACAATATTGTTTCGGATGATGTCAATAAGATCGGCATATACGACTTAAATGTTCTGATTTTCGTTTAAAACAATTGTATTTTGTCGTTTTTTTTTTATTGGTTACACAGTACAACACTAGAAATCCATCGGACATGCAACATATCAATTCTGATAGATTTTAAGATGACTATACCAAATCTGAACACCAAATTTTGAAATTAGCTCAACTTTGTGAAATATCCGCAAATTTAACTTTTAGAAAAAAGTCAGTTTTTTCTTTCAAATTTCTTATTTCTTCATATACCTGAATAAACCATGGATGATTTTTAATAAGGTTAACTTATTTTGATTAATTAAAGGATCTAGGATATAATTCCAATTGAAGTGAAAACTTCACTTATTTTCCTATTTTTCAAATCTGATAAAATCACCTAATCGGATTTGGAAAATCTTAACACATGACATAAATTCATATTCCACAAAATTCATTTCAGCAAAGTATTACAACTTTTGCATCAACATTTGCACTTCAATTATCTAAAACATACATGGGACTAATTAATTAGGTGGACTAATTAATTGATGATTTCATTATCATTGCATTGATATCAATTGAAATGAAATTATTTTAATTACCATTTTTTAATTAATGGTAATGATTCTAAAATTTAATTTCATTGATTAATGACAATGATTTTGAATTTCATTACCATTGATAATGAATAAATTAAAAATAATTGCCATTGACAGGAAAATGTAAGAATGGAGTAAGACTCGCTGAAATCGAAGATGGAAAATGCTCATTCACACATTCGAATGTGGCCACATGTGGGGTACAAGTGCCCAAATATATTTACAAAAAGTACCATAAAAAAGGAACAATTTTTCAAAAATAAGTACAATTTTTGAAAAAATTCCAATTTTTCAAAAAAAGTACAATTTTTGAAAAAATTGCAAATTTTCAAAAGTACAATTTTTCAAAAAAAAATTTTAATTTTCAAAAGAAGTACAATTTTTCAAAAAAAATTTTAAATTTTCAAAAAAAAAGTAAAATTAAACAATTATCTTAATTTTTGCATTAAAAAATACAAAAATTGTTTTTTCGGACTTTCTATATTTGCATATATTTAGTTAGAATATTCTTCTACCTCAAGTCCAAATTCTAATATGATATTGTCATATTAGATTTTTATTTGTTGTTTCAAAAAGGGGTTGATCATTTTCATGATAGACGATACAACTGTTTGGTAGACATCACTCTACTCTTCAGTTGTCCGCAATATTGAAATATTTGAAACAACAAATAAAAATCTAATATGACAATATCATATTAGAATTTGGACTTGAGGTAGAAGAATATTCTAACTAAATTTATGAAAAAAGTAAAATTTTTAATAAAAAAGGATTATTTTGCAAAAAAAAGTATAATTTTATAAAAAAATTTCGAGACATAGGCGAAAAACCAAATAAACGTACTTTCCCGAGTAAAAATAGTTATATATTGTGATATATAATGTGATTGGGTTATATCTGACAATGAATGGAGTCACATTAAGACACATATCATTATATACAACTACATCTGATATTATTTTTTCAACGAATTTTTTGTATGGTAAATGATGTTATTACATATCCCCAAATCTGACTCCATGTATAACTACATAAGCCATATATAACTAATCAAAATATATGTAGTGACCGATATCATTATATATGTCATCATACTAAAAATATATTCTTGTAATTTTATACAACTTTCTATATAATCCCGTAGAAATTAATATATAGTTCAACATCAAATTTAGTAGTCTGCAAATTAAGAGTTAATTACTCCATAGCCAAATAATTTTCACGTGATTTTTTTTGCATGTAAAATCATGTTAAAAAATGATGCGTACGATTTAGAAGACAAAATCATTCAACTAAATTTTTATTTTATGTTATGAAATTTGGGTCTTTGAAATTGTTCAAACTATACAAATTTCTATGTCAATTTAATAGCTGGTATGCATAAAAAGTATACCTACTATTAGACAAAATTATATAAAATCAGATATTTTTATAACGAATTAGATATAATATGATGTCCTGGATATGGACAAATCTCGGGTCACCTGTATCAAATTATATCTAATTGTATATAATTAGACACACGTAGATGACCCATTTTTCGGATCAAGCTGTATGTGGTTGTATATGGGGACTTATCAAATACGCTATAATTATATATGGCACCATATTAAGATTTTTACCCGGGTTTTCTTCTTTTAAAATCTAGCTGAGTTAGGTGAAATTAGATTCCACTAAAGGAGTTTTATGGGTTTAACACCCAAAGGGCAAACATTTTAACCGTTTTGCTCTATCTCGCTTAGTTTTCGAGTTATAGGCAAGAAGCCAAATAAACGTCCTTTTCCTTCTAGCGTTAGTAGTTTATGAGATATATGCAATTTTAAATTCCAGCAGAGTTAGGTAGAATTTGTTTTCACTAAAGGAGTTTTATGGGTGTATTAACACCCGTAAGGCAAAAATTTTAACCGTTTTGCTCTATCTCGCTTAGTTTTCAAGATATAGGCGTCCTTTTCCTTCTAGCATTAGTAGTTTATGAGATATTTGCATTTTTAAAAACTAGCTGAGTTAGGTAAAATTTGTTTTCACTAAAGGGGTTTTATGGGTGTTATAACAAATTCCACCTAACACTGTTATAATTTAAAATTGCAAATATCTATATAAAAGAATAACAAATCTATATATAAAAGAATAAAAAATCTATATATAAAAGAATAATGTGACTGACTGACTGACTCAACATCGCCCAGCCCAAACCGCTGAAGCTAGGAAGTTGAAATTTGGTGTGTAGGTTACTCTTTCGGCGTAGACGTACGCTAAGATGGGATTTTTGGAAATTCCTACCGGAACGGGCAAAAAGGGGGAAGTCTCCCCCTTGACGGCCTGCCAAAACCCCTTTGGCTAAAAAGCTGAAATTTTAGATATGTGTTCCTTGGAGTAGGGGCTAACTTTTCTAGAAAGTACTTTCAAGAATTTTGGACAGGGACGGTGTAAAAATGGGGGTTAAAAATGGGAAAAGAGCCCCCCTTGACGGCCTGCCCAAACCGCTGGAGGTAGGAAGTAGAAATTTGGTATAAAGGTTCCTCCACTATCGTCGACATCCACCAAGACGGGATTTTTTTGAAATTTTTACAGGGAGGGGCAAAAAGGGGAAAAAGTCTCCCTCTTGACGGCCTGCTCAAACTGCTGGAGCTATGAAGTTGAAATTTGGTATGTAGGTTCCTCGACCGGTGTAGACGGAATTTTTGGAAATTCTTATCGGGAGGGGCAAAAAGGGGACAAAAAAACCACCTTTTTCCCAAAAAGTACCTTTTTCCAAAAAGGTACCTTTTTCCAAAAAAGTACCTTTTTCCAAAAAAAGTGCCCTTTTACCAAAAAAGTACATTTTTCAAAAAAAAGTACCTTTTTCCAAAAAAGTACCTTTTTCCAAAAAAGTACTTTTTTCCAAAAAATTTACCTTTTTCCAAAAAAAGTACCTTTTTCCAAAAAAAAGTACCTTTTTCCAAAAAAGTACCTTTTTCCAAAAAAAGTACCTTTTTCCAAAAAAGTACCTTTTTCCAAAAAAAGTACCTTTTTCCAAAAAAAGTACCTTTTTCCAAAAAAAGTACTTTTTTCCAATAAAAGTACCTTTTTCCAAAAAAAGTACCTTTTTCCAAAAAAAGCGGGTCCCTGGAGTAAGGGCTAACTTATTAGAAGACACTATTTTGAATTTTGGACAGGGTCGTTATAAAATAGGGGCTCAAAAAGGGAAAGTGGCCCCTTAACGACCTGTCCAAACTGCTGGAACTAGGAAGCTGAAATTCGGTACTTAGGTTCCTCTTCCAGCCTAATTCCAACAGGGAGGGACAAAAAAAGAAAAAGTGTCCCACTTGACAGCCTGCTCAAACTGCTGGAACTAGGAAGCTGAAATTTCCTGTCGATGGATTTTCAGAAATTCCTACCCAGAGGGGCACAAATAGTAAAAGTTGGCTAGAAACCTGAAATGTAAAACATATGTTCCTTGGAGTATGGGCTCACTTATCGGGAAGGTGCTTTGTGGAATTTTGGACATGGACATTGCAAAAATGGGGATTAATGAAGCGAAAAGTGCCGCTTAAAGGCCTGCCCAAACTGCTGGAGGTAGGAAGTTGAAATTTGGTACTAAAGTTCCTCCTCTATTGTAGACATCCGCTAAGATGAGATTTTTGGAAATTTCCACAGGTAGGGTCAAAAACAGGAAAAATCTCCCCCTTAACGGCCTAGCCAAACTGCTGGAACTATGGAGCTTAAATTCGGTATTTGGGTTCCTTCTCCAACGTAGACGTCCCCTAAGACGGTCTTTTTGGAAACTCATACCGGGAGGGCTAAAAAGTGCCGAGTTTGGCAAACTGCTGGATATAGAGACCTAAAACCTAATGTTCTTTACATCGGATTCATTTTTTTGCAATGCCAGGTTTTTATTATAAAAACTTTCTCGAATAAACGAAGATCTAGTTATGGTGCGGATTGACTGCGGCTAATTTGGATAACATTTCAGGAAATGTTTGCGCTACCATAAAACCTTTAATGCCTATTCAGCTTACACTTTTTTCTTCGGGTACTTTGCTAATTTTAGCTGAAACGTTATTCTTGTTGTTGTTTTCTTCAAGAGAAGTTGCATGACCACTAATTTTTTTTTTTTTTTTGTGAACCAAATTTAGATGTCGGATAAACAAATTTAGATACCACCGTTAACCATTAGTCTTTTCTTTTCACATTTATTAATGAAAACGTTACTTATAAAATTATTGACCCTTAAGATAAAGGAATATTTTAAATTTAAAGTCGACTTATTTTTAATCAAACGGTTTTGTGTATGAAAACCTTACAAAAATATTTATATTTTCAAATATTTTGATTGGTTGAAAATTAATTAACCAATCAGAATACTCCAAAAATAAAGCAAGTCAAGGTATACTGCCACCCAATATTTTAACTAAAGTCGACTTTCAGAATACTCCAAAAATAAAGCAAGTCAAGGTATACTGCCACCCAATATTTTAACTAAAGTCGACTTTACCTAAGTTATACATTTGAAAAATTTAGATAGTAAGAAACAAAGCTTTTTTCATATTTCTTTTAAACATTTTACCAAGTTTTTAGATTTAGATTTACTACTTAAATTTTGAATAAGTTATGCGAAAAATCTTTATTAGTTGAAATGCTCCTAATTACTTGGCAAAGATTTTATTTGTGTGTCAAATAAATGTATAACCTTTTAAAAGATTTTAACAATGACATTTTTGTTTTGGTATTTAAAATGTTTTTTATGACTAAAATTAAAAAATCCTATTCGAAACAAAAACAATTTAAAAAATTTAATATTTTTAAAATTTCCCGTTTTCACGGGAAAAATATATTATTTTCCCGGGAATTCCCGGAAAATTTTTCCCGGGATTTCCGGGAATTCCCGAACCCCAAACCCTAGTGTTAATACACCTATAAAACTCATTTAGTGAAATCAAATTTCAGCTAACTCAGCTAGATTTTAAAATTGCAAATATCTCGTAAACTACCAATGCTAGAAGGAAAATGACGTTTATTTGGGGTTTCGCCTATATCTCGAAAACTAAACGAGATAGAGCAAAATGGTTAAAATTTTTGCCCTTTTACACCCATAAAACTCCTTTAGTGAAAACAAATTCCACCTAACTAAATTGCGATTTTTTGAAAAATTGTGCTTTTTTGAAAAATTGTGTGGCCACATTCGCCACATGTGCCATAACCCGTTGTTCGTTTTTATTTGTCTGAATATTTTTATAAACAAATGGTTTTTAATCAATTGTAATTAGTTTTTTTTATACATTAGTGTAATTTCATTACCATTAGTAATGATTTTTCTAATGAAAAATATTTCATTACCATTAAATGGTAATGCAATTTTTTTTATTGTCATTGAACTAATGGTAATGAAATTTCAATGGTAATGAAAAATTCCCATGTATGATCTAAAATTTCATTGGATTTGATTAGAAAATATATGTTCTACTTTTCTGAATGTTTTATCTGGGTTTTATAATTTAAGATTTGTCACAGACTCCTTCATTTTTAGGTATTAAAAAAGTCGAAGTTTTTCAGCATTAACTTAAAATTAAAACAGAAAATCTGAAATTTTTTGATAACTTAAGTAACATGAGATGTTTACTGAAGGTACAATTTCAAATATTGAATATTCCTTTCAACGCAGATTATTTCCCAGTGTACAAAATTATTACCAGATATGTGGTTATGTAACTACATACTTGGTAATGGTAACTAGTTACTTTTGTTATTACGTTTCTTATTACCTTTATATGGCGATGTCGCGAAAAATAATGAGTTATGGTTACACACCAGCATACGAAAAATCAAAAAATATATCGTTACCTATGTGCTTACCAGTACTGACAAAAATAATTAGGTTGTTCATAAGGGGTGTGCTATCTGTTGTATCGTTGTATCGTCCTAACAAAAAACAGAGTTGTTAAAATTTTTATTTGTGTTTAACAACGATTTTCTATTCAGTTTTCTATCGGTTAGCACACTCAAACATAGGACACTAAACATACGTAAAAATGTTGTATCGTGCTATTCTCAAATGTTGTATTTTTTCAATTTAATTTTTAACAACTCTGTTTTTTGTTAGGACGATACAACGATACAACAAATAGTACACCCCTTGTGAAAACCCTTAATGAGTCTAAAAATAGATTTTCAAAAAAATAAATTATATCAAAAAATATTTTTTATTGTATTTTTTTTTTTTAAAAAATTTGCTGGTGCGGGAATCGAACCTGGGTCTACAGATTGCCAGACAATAGGTCTACCATCCGAGCTATATCAACATGTAATATTTAATAGATAAAAACATAATTGACCTGCTGCACATAAGTAAGCTTACTCGCCAACATACAAAAAATCAAAAAATATATGGTTACATATATCCTTACCAGTGTTGAAAAAATATTGAGTCTAAAAATAGACTTCAAAAAATTTTCAAAAAAAATCTAGAAAACTATTTTCTATTTGAAATACTGATAAAAATATGTCATTATCAGTAACTCATTATTATATGTTTTATAATAATGCAGAAGGTAAGTGGTGTCATTACTGGTAGTCCAAAAAATAATGATATGTCATTACCGTTTCTACACTGGGTTATTAACGAAATCGTGAAAGAAGAGAAATTTCAATTTTAAATTCATGTATTGGGAATATTATCGCAGCTGTCAAAATGCACATTATATCAAATTAAAGGGCATAATTAAATAAAATAATAAAAGTTTATTAAAAAATTTAATTTTGCTAGAAAATCGTTTTTTCAAATATTTCTTAAACCACAGCTAACTTTAAAATTTTATGGCCATATTCGTGTTCTGCGTCCCAAAGTCTTTTCGATTTGTCGCAATCCCGATGCAACAAATTTTTCTCATTTTGTTGTACTGTGTTATTGATAAACAGCCCAACTATCTTTATAGTAGTTAAAATTTACCAGATCACCCAGGGGTAAGAAAATAACTACAAAAAAGTTTGAGTACCTCTTTACTAAACGACAGTTCCTCATTTCTACCTTACGCTTTTGGAACAAACTCCCAAATTATATTCAAACTATATATAAGCAACGCAAATACATTTAAAAAGGAGTTATGTAGCTTTTTTCAATAATTTTGTTTTAAATGTCATAAATATTAGCTTCATATATTATTTTATTTTGATTTATTGTATTTTTTAATTTTTTCTTTTGTACCAATTAATATCAACTTTTATCATAATATCAGAGACTATTAATTATAGAGATAGGAAATCAAAACTTAAACTACTCACCGGTAGGGGGCGCTGAAATTTAGTATCACCTGAGCAACTATTTAGTATCACTTTAGTATCAGCTGAGCCTATATTTAAAATCCCAAAAATTGCTGAAAACTGCGCAAAATAAGAGGAAATCAAGCGCAAAATATCTTCAAATAATAAAATTTGAGAATTCCTTTTTTTTATTTGCTTTTTTGTTTGTTATTATTTCAATTTAAATAAAAAAAGAAAATTGTCAATTTTTTGAACAAAGTGCCATCTAGTGATAACGATGTCGTTATAACTTTTGTTTTTGGTGATGCCATACCCCTGCATAATATAATCTCATTTCTGATTTTTTTATTTGTACTTGTAATTGAAATTTTTATTTCTCATTTACATATTTATATTATGTTTACTGCATGTCACAGCACTTCCATGTATAAGACGTTAGTCTTGCTGTGTTAGGTTTGTTCAGTTTAATCAAAATAAAATGGAAAAAACTCAACATGACGAAAAGATTTTAAAAGTTGAAGGTTTTGGAGGTTGGACCACTTCTATAGAGGGAAAAATTTCTCCCCCACCAAAGATTTTGCTCATTTTCATCCTACCAAATTTCAGCTCTCTATCACCAGCAGGTTGATTTTGTTGTTATTTTTATGGACGAACTGACGATTGATTGAAAATTTATGTAATTTTATTGCAAATAACCTACAAAGCAATAATATTGTCATACACACAGAAAATAAATTGGTTGGAATTCTATCGGAACCAACGAAATTTTTTCTTTATTTAATAATTTTAATTGCAGTTATTTAAAATTCATCATCAGGAAAGTAAAATTTATTTGTGAACAGAAAATATATACGATGAACCAAACCACTGTCACATTATCCAAAATATTGAATTTTCTAACCAATATTGAAAAAATACTAACTTCTCATTACCTTCAGTACCAACAACCACCAATTTATCGAAGATTTAGTCATTTGAATAAAATATCGGCAGCAAAAAGCTGGTATCAGTTGCGTTTCAATAAAATCGTTCACTCTATCCAATAGTTTTTTCCAATCAATTTAAAATTTTTTTTTTGAAATTTTGTGGCTTTACCCCTAAATTCATAAACGCTTTGTAAAATTATAGGAGGTTTATTGAACAAATTTTGTATGAAAATGACGTTTTGTAAACCTGCTATAATTTTACAAAACATTTATGAATTGAGGGGTTAATCATTAATTTTCATTATTTTGGTAATTATAATAATAAGATGACACGCAGGATAGGTCCCAAGGGGGCGTAGACCGGTCGTTGATCGGTATTTTTATTTGAAAGAGACATATCACTTTAACATGGCGTTGGAAGTGACTAATTGCCAAAGTTTAGACACCTTGTGACACGTAAGGTGGTGTGTCTAAAAATAGCTTTTTCAATAAACTCACACAAAAAATACGAAAGGGAATAATGCATTGGCAGGCATAGGTAGCCTATTTTTGTTTGATATTAATGAAAATAGTTTTATTACCTATATTAATAGGTAATTCATACCTAACGATTTCACCTATTGTCGATGTAAATTCTACAATCAAAAAAAGGTAACTCTTCGAAAATTGGATTTTCTTTCGTTTGTTTATTTCAGTGTCATTGAATATTTTTATTTTCGTATATACCCAAGAAACATTTTAACGGACTCTCCGGCACGTACGGATTCATGAATCCGGCTTTTACGGCACGTTAACTGTCCGTAAGGAACGTATCCGTCAATGCTTGTACGTATACGGAACATTCACGGACCGTATAAATGGATTTTCGAACACAAGCTGCGTTTGTGCGGGATTCCCATCAATGATATCTCGAACAATTTTGACAGTAGAAAGCCGGAATACGTTGAAAAACTGTCAAAATCGTTCTTGATAACACTGATAGAGAGTCACACAAACACAGCTACAATACGTTTTAATTCCGTATTGGTGTATCCGTTTCCGTACCTTTAAATACGGATTTCATCGGTTTGTTTACAAAATAAAAATTTTTGTAAAGTCGGTGAAAATATTATTATAATGGGAATATATGGAGAATATGCAATAGAGGGAATTCTTTCTATCACACCATTAATCAAACAACATCAAGTAACAAGGTAAGATTTATGAAACTTAATGTTTCACAGTCAATTAAACCATAACTAATTTATTGTCTCTTTTCCATATAGATGTTGGATTTTACTCCGGGTCCCTAAGCGCTGGATAGATAGGTAAACCGAGCTAGATGTGCTAAATATTGTAATTATAAATAATAATTATTAATGAATTTATAAAAAAGAAAAAAAAGTACTTTGTATTGAAAATAATAAACATATGGTCTATTTTTTGAAAAAAATCGGTAGGATATGGACAAGGTCCGAAAACGGTACGTATACGGAGTTGGATTCCGTTTATGACGGACCGAAAACGGTGCGTAAACGGAACGAATTGTTTGTTGGGTACATACATATTGTGATTAAAAAAATAAATTTTTTATAATTTTTAAATTATTTTGGAACCTTATCCAATAATTTAGTTGGAAGAACAAATTGCTGATGATAAATTTCCATCCACAATTAATGAAATGATTCTACGAGTAATTACAGTAAGTGGTATTGAAAATAATGTCTGGATTTTGGTTACCCGAGTAAAAATATTTTTTATATAACCATTTATGATTTTATAGATTTATATATCGTTGAGTACTCTCACATGTAATACCAAGTATAATTGTATATGCTTATATCAAAATATATTTAGTTATATAAAATCCTATTAACCAGATCCACCATTTTTCGGATATATTAATATATTTTTAGACATAATTATATTAACCCATATATGATTTTATCCGGGAAATGGTGGTCTGGTTAATATGATTTTATATAATTAAATATCCTTTGATATAATTACATAAGAATAAACATTCACAATACTCGACGAGATATAATTGTATAAAATCATAAATCTATATACACTCCCGTGAAAAAACGATTAGATTTGATCAAATTAGGTTTGATCCAATTGTATCTATTCATATTAGAGAGTGAATAACAACGTATAAAATTAAATAAGAGTTTATCTGCGATTCCGATTTTCAAAATTTTCTTATTCGTTGCCTTATATAATCATATCTTAAAATATCCTTTCTCTTATATCATTTTATATGCCATATACAAATATATATACTTGATCAAATTATATCTCGTTGAAGATAAATTTGTATATTGCTTCGAACAACACTTTTTAAAACTAAATGTGACCCAAGAATATTTTAGATCAGAGGTCGGCAACACGTATGACCATGGGCGCTCTCTCACACCTACATAAGCTCACACATAGAACAAAAAAATAATCAGTCGCATACAAGATTTCAATGAAGTAGGTTGTCACATCGCTTGTTTGCCAGATTTTTTACACTCTGCATAATGTTTATTGATACATTTTTTTGGTAATTTTTTTAAAAGTTTTTTTGTATTGTTGTTTTTTGATATTTGTTTTCGTAGTTGTTGTTTGCTTTTAAATTTTTATTTTATATTCCCATTATAAACATTTAAAATTTTCGAATTATTATACAAACGTTCTTTGTCAGTGCATTGAGAGTGAGAGGCTGCAACTCACTCATACAAGCACAAAATAAGGTTGTAAATCTTTGCCGATCCCTGTTTTAGATAAAATTATTTACTATCTCGAATCGAACAAAATGTATGTGGATTTCAATACAGGTATATACTTAATAATTCAATACAAAATTAAAAAGCTGGGGGGTTACCGTGTAACTCGATTCGAAAAAAAATTTTCGCATTCGTAAATTTTGTACCTTTCGTAAAAAGAAAATTTTAGCAAAAATCTTACTTTTTGAATTTTTATGTGTAGTGCACAAGTTTTGGGAAAAAATAAATTAAAAAGCAAAATTTGTATACAGAATTATATTTTTAACAATATTTGCAAGATTTCCGAATTCAAAATCGGAACAAAATTCGGATATAAGTTTATCATTTAATATAACTTTGTATCCTTGTAAATACAATTATATCCAATATGATACAATTTAATATAACCATTTTTGGGATGAAATTATATCCAGTTACATATTGCAAATATATCCATTCACATATAATTTTATATACACTTTTTTACTCGGGTAGTTAACCCTCTAACCGGCAAGCCCGCCTCCAGGCGGGGTATATTAAATTGACCAGAAATACGCCAAAGGAGTATTTATAATAAGAAATTATGCTTTTTCAACAGAAAACAAAATTTATTAAATTTTTTGTGAAGAATTTTTCTGTATACAATGCACGGTTTGGAAGCGAGAAAGTGTCAAAGATAAAATTTCGTAAAATTTCAGAAATTAAATATTTTAAAACAACAAAAATTTTCGAAAATCTTAAAAACATATTTAAATTGACTAAAACAATTGATAGTGACCATGAAGTAAGATTGGATCTTAAGATATTCAAAAAGTTCCTTACTATGGTCCAAGGACGCACAGGATTCCATAAGGATACCTTTAAAGGACATCGCCTTAACTTCAAAATGAATGGACGAATTTTTCTCAAATTTGGTAAAAAGACTATATTTGGTATAGGCAGTAAAGTTTATAAGTTTGAATAATATATATTGAAGTTTTGGTGCGTTTTCGCTCAATTTCGCATTTTTCGAAAAACGAAAATCGCTACATCCTCTTACGTAAGAACACAAAAAATGTAATTTTTTTATTGCAATTACATCTTGGTAAGAGAAATAATTTGTGCCTAAACCTAGTAATTTTTATGCGCTAGTTTTCGAGATTCACCCTTGAACTATTTTGGACCATATCGCCTAAAGTAGGAACCAAAAAAAAAATTTTGTAGAAGAACTTATTGTTTATTTTTTATGAGGAACACATGGTATAAATTTCATTGCAAAAAAGCTTAGGCCGGTTAGAGGGTTAAACTTTTTCATATTTAAGTTAATGTGTTTTCCGATTTTAAAGATAGGCAGACAATTTTTTATATAAAAAGAAAAAAAAACCTGAGATTTATGTGATTTAAAAGCTGTTTCTATCTTAGTAAACGTTGTTTCTGTATGATTATAACACTGTGAGACAAATGGTAGGGGTCAGTGATCGGGAAGGGTTCAAACTACCGGGGAAAGTTATATCGGTAAAAAAGAAGTTATACGTGTCCCGGCGTTTCGCTGGGTCACCCCTAGGAATCGAGATATATCGATTTGACCTTTGGTGGTCTTTTTTTTGACATAACTCGAGAACCACTAGTCCGATTTTGCTCAAACAATTTTAAAAAAATTAAAAATTACAATTCCTTTAATCTGTTCATATAACGTTTTTCTATATACTCAACAGTTTTGCCGGTAAAAATAAATGTTTGTTACCGCTACCATAAAAATCAATAACCTTTTGTTTATTACTGTTTTTTAATATTTTAGGCAAAAAATATTTTTTTCTTCATACAAATGTCGGATACAAATATATTTTATTTATATAATATTGTACCAACTACGGTCTACACAGATACCATTAGATATAAAACGTTAAAATTGTATCAGGTCAAAAATTGGATATAATTTCATCTGATTAATGTATAATTTTATTAGTTGAGATCTAAACTAATACAATTAGATACAAACTGATAAACAACTGATACAATTACATCGGGCCATTTTTCGGATGAAACAGTATATTTATACAGATATAACTTAATCGCATTTTATACGACTATATGTAACTGTTTTTACTCGGGTATATAAAAAGAAGTGTACATTTTGATGTCACCACTAACTGCGGAAACGGGTCAACCGATTTCAACCAAAATTTCAGGGTACGTTGAGGATAGTCTGTAGATGGTTTATGTGAAGTTTGCACGAAATTGGCCCAGTGCTTCCGGAGATATGGCATTTAGATTTTCCTATATATTCCCTACATATAAAATTTTCGTGTTGCTATGACAACCAGGCAGCACTTATAGCATTAACCTAATCTAATCTCAGCTCATCCTATCTCATTTATCTCATTTTAATTTTTTTTTTGCGGAAACATTTTTTTTGTGGAAACTTTTTTTTTTTTTGTGAAATATTTTTTTTTTGTGAAAAAGTTTTTCTTTTTTTTTGGAAACACTTTTTTGTGGAAACTTTTTTTTGTAGAATTTTTTTTTTTTTTTGTGGAAACCCGATTAAAAAAGATGATATGGTGACATATCTAATTTGATGAAATACAATAACTAATCACATACAATTTAATCCGAAAAATGGTGAATACA
This sequence comes from Leucophora obtusa, assembly GCA_949987735.1. Classification (NCBI taxonomy): domain Eukaryota; kingdom Metazoa; phylum Arthropoda; class Insecta; order Diptera; family Anthomyiidae; genus Leucophora; species Leucophora obtusa. Next base: position 278,422,511 of record OX465295.1, read on the forward strand.
ATTGTATCTACGTGGATCAAATTGGATTTAATTACTTTAAATTATATACAATTTAATCCGAATTTTGACCAGACATTATTGTATGAAATAATATCTTAATATTTAAAATTTGATGCAATTAGGTCCAGTTGGATAAAAATTTTCGTATTTCTGTTTTTATTAAATATTGTACTGAAAAACAATGGGGAATTCACGTAAGGTTTCGTGTATCGTGTGAACTAAGCAAATCTAATAAGTTTGCGAGTCTTGATGTGAAACTGCATACATAAAAAGTATCTACACATTAATCAGTACTTATACGAGCTATAGTATAGTTTAAGAATAATCCATAAAATAAAAAAATTCTAAATAAAATGAAATTTCAAATAATTTCCATAAATCATTACTGGATTTTTCACTAAAGGTGAGATTTTCATTTTGAAAGTCAGAAAAGTTCAAATGAAGCTTTTATTTTTGGGCTTTCACTTAAAAAAAATGAGAATGTCATGAAATAATCGTTTAAAAATGTTTTAAATTTGTAAATAGTGTATGTATGAATAAAAAACTACATTTCACTAATGCATTAAACACATATATGACTGCGGCTACATGCTACTTAATTTTTTCGAGAACGACAGCAACATAGTAAACAGATGATGCAACAAATTTGACGTTTTGATAAATGTTAATCTTTTTTGGTTTGTGCTTCTAAAATAATGGCTGAGGAATATTTTGTTAATTTTGTAAGATCCATTTTTTTTACAAAACATCACAATAAAATTAGTTCCAAATATAAATTAAAGAAACCCTCAAACAATTGTAAAATATAAACAGCTGTTTCTTTAGTGTTCCCATAACGGTGATTTTTTAGTCACAACTAGCGATTTTATTTCGCCTCTAGTGGGAAAAATTGTCCTGTTTTAGATATTTTGTTATATTGTCAACACTATTTTTGTTTTGTAGCCAACAAAAATAGAAATTACCCTAAGTTGACTACAGCGGCAAAAGTAGTCGTGTAGCCGTGTAGCTGTGTTGGTGTCAAAATAATCGTTTTCATATAAACGTGTGTATTTTATTTTTGACAGGCTGTAGTCGTGTAGCTGCAGTCGTCTATGTGTTTAATGCTTAATAGGGGGAATTTTTATTAGGTGTTTAAGTTATTTTTTACACAATTTTAGTCTGCTTGCGGGTAGACAATTTTTTTGTTTTAATTTCATAGGATATTTTGATATCCTTCAAGCCTATGGATAAATTTGGTGGTACGTCATTCCTAAACCAAAATAATTACTTCGAAGAATTGGCTAACTTTTATTAATATGACCCAATATTCAATTTAAAAATAAAAGAATTTGTTGTTTCGATGTAAATTTATAACGTTTTAAATGAAAATGAATTTCAATTTGAATTTACTAACGGTGGGTCTCATACTTCAGGTTTAAACTTTAGTTAATAGTTAACCCAAAAAAATTGTTGTTGTTTTGTGTACATTTTTTTGACATTTTCTTTTGTTTATAGTTAAGTTAAAGTTAAACCTGCAGTATGAGACCACCGTAAGATATTAAGAGTTTATTTGAAGCAAGACTATAACATAAATTATATAGGGGAAATAAATGTTTCTTTTTTAAATCAATAGACTTGTTTTGTTGCTATATATATGTGGTACGAAATCCCATATAAAGTGTTAACTCTTAACATAATATTTACAACGTCGATAATGTATGTGTAACCGTCAGATAATTTCACTCAAATTTTATACAAAAGTATTTTGCCAGTTTTCGTGTTCATGTTTTTTTTTAAATCACTTGAATTTTATATCAAAATTTGTTTTTGTAAAAGAATATTTTCCAATTAAAAATCCATTGATATCGATAAAATCTTAAATTAAACATGAAACTGGGCTATTTTTGGTCTTACAATTTCAATTCCATGGGCGAGATCTTATTAAATATGACAACATATGTAAAAAGATAAATTTAGATATTGGGTCATATAAAATTTGTTCGAAAGACGAAATTTATGTGTTATTATATATAGTGCCATACAAAGCAATATATAACGAGACATAATTGTATTAAATAATATAAAATAATGTATAACCCGTTTTACTCGGGAATACTTTTTTTTTTGTGAAAACACTTTTTTTGTGGAAACATTTTTTTTGTGGAAACATTTTTTTTGTGCAAACTTTTTTTTTTTGTGGAAAAAGTTATTTTTTTTTTTTTTGGAAACATTTTTTTTTGTGGAAACTTTTTCTTTTTGTGGAAACTTTTTTTTTGAGGAAACTTTTTTTGGGGAAACTTTTTTGCAAAACTTTTCTGAGCTAAAGATTTGATACTTAAGATATATGTATGTTGTTTTCAATATGGAAAGATCGGTAAAATATTGGTATAAGTACCAATGGAGGAATAAACGGGGTTTAAAATGTCTCCTTATGTCTGTCCATTTTGTTCCTAGAAGCATAACATTTTAAATACAAGTATTTTCGCGCTATAAACAAGCGCGCAGAGAAGGGTCTTTTAAAAACTTCGGAGAGAAAGAAGGTAGAAGGTTCCTTTAAACGGCTTGACTTATCACTTGGTCCTACGGACTTGAATTTATTTCCTCCTGCAATTAGTAGGAGAAAAGTAAACAAAAAATTTTAAATTCGTAGGAGAATGAGGTGTCAAATATCACCTCTCAAAAAAATATAAAATTTTTGTTTCTAAAATTTTTCATCTCCTCCTCTAGAATATAAATTATATTCACTCTTTTCTCGAGTTGGCGCCCTATGCTCCAGTGGGAGTTAGAGGAATATATATTTTCTTGAGAAACGCTTTTGGATTTTGAAGAGGATTTTATGCAGATATAGAAAAATATTAGATTCACAATTTTTACTTGGGAAACTATTTAGTTAGGATTTTTGTCTGCTATTTATAGCGCAAACTTCTTACAATATACGAACTTTTTTAATAGTTAAACTTCAGAATTAATTATTTTATTTTTTACACATAGAAAAATTATCCAGAAATATAGACGCGGTATCCTCTGTCAACTGGGTCACCCTTCTCTCCAAAATTGATTTAGATTTAAATTATGGGTTTCAATCTTTAAAAAAAAACAGTATTTAAAATTAATTACTTTTCAGTGCCGGGTGGCGGTTTTTGAAATTCGATATTGCGAATCATTTTTCCAAAAGTAATCGGATTCTCTCTAAATTTTTCAATTACGTGGTTTTGGAGTTGGCAAATAAGAATCCGAATCAAAAATGATATCCGCATTAAAAAGTAAAAATTTTTAAATTATTTTTAAAACTGAAACCGATAATTTCAAGCTACGCCAAATTTAAAGAAAGGGGTTTTTAGATGCTTTGAATTTTTTGTTAATGCCATATTAAATTTTTAAAAACACTTCTCGGCATTGAAATTAAAACAAAAAAATTTCGTCACATTGGATCCAAAATATAGAATATCAAATCCGCCAATCGCCATTGAAGGTAGTTTTTTATATGAGTTTTAAAATTAAAACCCACACCAATTTTAAATAGAACGGTGGCCGGGATGACAACGAATATATAGATAAAATTAGTACAAATAAAAAAAAAACCACTTATCTTTTGTTTTGTTAATTTCTTTTTAAGCATGCTTCAATTTAACATCTTTGGGCCAGTTTTGTAGTCAGCACTAGGTACTAATTTTTTAAGATTTTACTAATGGCGTTTTCTTTTCTGAAAAAAATGTTGCCTTTTTTTTGCAATTTGCTTTTGAATTGCCTTTTTGTGTTCTTTTCTAAATTAAGGGTAACATTCTAAGAGGGCTAGGTGTTCTTTTCTAAAAATGTTGCCTAAATAAAGGGCAAAAGTGCAACATTTTTCGCCCTCAAAAAATTTACGGGGTAGAATGTTGCCCTGTTTTTTCTTTATGTCAACGCCATGTGTATATACTGTTTTTTGCCAGCTAACTCGCAACTTGGGGGGTACTATCATGGCTTCTGATGCAGTAGGTCGCACGTTCAAACCCCGGTTGGAGCACAATATTTTTTTTGGTTTTTTTTTTGTTTTTATAAAATTTTAATTAGATTTTTATAATTTTGCTGTTATTTAGTATTTAACAATTTTTTAGGCTAAAAATAAATAAAAATTTATACAATTTGCTTTAAATATGAAAAAAAAATAAAATTTAATTGAAAAAAGAAAATACATAAAAAAATTTATTTTTTACTTTGTCTGGAATTTGAACCCGTCCAGCCCATGTCAAAGGCAGGCATCACAACCACTAGGCTACAATTAGTTTGCGTAAACAATATTGCATACGAGTATACAATACACATACATATGTTTAGAAAAATGTAACAGTGATTTTATTGTTTTCTATTCTGATTGGAAAAATGTAACATTTTAATGGGGTGAGGGCAACATTTTTAAAATGTTGCCTTTTAACAAGTCAACATTTTTTTACAGAAAAGAAAACGCCATAAGTCAAAAATTAAAAAAAAAATGTATAACATAAGAAATATTTACGACAAAAATTTTTCTTAGTTCATACTATAAACTGGCCCTTATATATTACACAGCTCTACAAAATATGGCAATATTTATAAGTTGCACAACTTTGCAGAAGTTTTAGGATAATTAGGGGTGCTGATTTCAAATCTGCAACCAGTTTGTTCAAATTGGCTCTAGGTTTTGCACAATTCGCGATTTAAATTTTTTAAATTTTTCAGCCGATTTTTTTAATAAAAAATTTATAATTTAGTAACTATAGCTTCGGAAAGAAAACGCTGTATACAGTTTAACCTTAATTCCGTGCCCTATTTTTCAAACTTAATTGTGTATTAATATCGCAATAACTTTTCTAAATATAGTCGCTCGAAGTCAAAATTTAAAAATTTTTTAAGGTTTTTTTTTAAGTTTAAATATAAGACGTAGTCCGATTTTAAATATCAAAGCCAATTTGGAAAGAAAAAGGTCCAAAATTTATATATATGTCATATTGCATTAACAAATTATGTGCACTTTTAGAGTTTTTGTAATTATATTTAGACTTAAAATGAACAAACAAATATTTTACTGTACTAAAAATCTACTGTACCATTACAGATTTTTTTTTTTCTAAAAACATCAGATTTCATTCACTATTGGTTTTTTATTTTTTTTATTATTTCAACAATGTCGCAATTTGAAATTTGGACTTCATATTCGGATTCAAATATGGCAACACTATAATTGCGCGAGATGTATGAATTTGTTTGTACATAGTATGAATTAAAACCAATGAAAGCAATTCTTACTATTTATGAACATATTGCTTTCTGTGTATGGAAGGCCGCCTTAATTAAAAAAAAAACAATTTGTAATATATTAATTAAATAATAAAGACAGGGGTATTTTATTTTCATCCCTTCTTTCACGATATATTGGAATTGTTAATGGGTGCAAACTTGTGTCGGACGGTGAAATAACAAATTTATTAAAATGAAGTTAAACAGAAAAAAATAATTCATACATAGAAGGAATTTTTTCATAATATGTATGAATAATTTTTTCCCAAAACTTTTTCATACTATGTATGAATTTGTTTCTACATATTAGGAACAAATTCATTATGATTTTTTTTTAATTTTTGCACTTTTTGTACCCAATTAAAAATCGGTCCATTTTTAGACCTAGTGCCCATATAAGGGTCCCCCCAAAATTGGCTTAGTTACACGCTGCATGTCGCAAATACGAAGATATTTCAATGAAATTTAGTTCGTTGACTCACATAGTCCCAAGGAAAAAGCGTATTGATTCTAGATAGTATCGGTCCTTATTTGGACCTATCGCCCATATGTGCTATATTTTCGATTTTCTCTTCTTTTATGATTTTATATAAAATTTTGAAACAAGTCTGTTTTAACCCATTCAAATTTCGGATCCAAACATTAGTTGGCTTTAAATCAGACTGGTGTAGGGTATTGTATAGTCGGCATGTCCGACTTTAACTTCTTTACTCGTTTAATACCTAAAAATTAAGGAGTCTTTGACAAATCTTAAATTATAAAACCCGAATAAAACCATTCAGAAAATCAAAACATATATTTTATAATAAATTTCAACGAAGTTTTAGATAACTGTGGGCGCTGTGGTGTAATGGTTAGCGCGTTGGACAGTTACACGTGAGGTTGCGGGTTCGATCCTTAACCAAGGCAACATCAATTTATGAAAAATAATAATATGTATGAGTTTTTTCTATCCCTCATTAGAGTTGTCAAGTATTCGACCTATTTGAAAAACCGGTTTTCGAATACTTCTAATAACCGCCTTTTTGAAAAACCTGTTTTCGGTTTTTTTTAATTAAAACCGGTTGAATAACCGGTTTTCCGTTTTTTTTGTAAATAATCATTTTGTATTGCTATATATGCAAATTTTCTTATAAAACTTGCAAAAAATTGCTAAAAATCTTGAAACTTTCTAGTTTTTTCCTTTCTTGAAAGCAATTCGTAGCGTAAATTATTCCATTAGTGCGAATCCGCCTTTAAAACTAAAAGTTATTATTTCTAAAGGCGCTGTTTGTTTATTTTTTGTTTTGTTTCTAAATAAAAACACTTTCGGACAAATCTAAAAGCCCAGTATTTTGTTCGTAATTTTTGCAAAAAGAAGCATTAACCTCCATAAAAAACAGAAATGATTTTTCGCTTGCTCTGGAATTGTTACAAAATTGTGGTGTAAGTTTTTTTGTATTAATTTAATAGCCAGGACGATTTGGAAATGTCGCAAAAAATAACTTTGGCCTAATGAAGTTTGTAGTTTTGCAATTATATGTTTGTTCCTTTTACTCCTGCAAGGAGCATAGGGCCGCAATTAATGTGAAACAATTTGTGACTTTTACAATTTTTATTACAATTACAAATCGCAAAATGTTTTATCACGGGTGGAGAAAAGCTAAAAAATAAGAAAAAACTCCTTTTATTTATTGAGAAAATGGAAAACATGAGCTTATACGAGTATGCATTTTAGGACAATTTTTTAGATCTTTCCTACTAAACTTATTGTCAAAAAATTATGATTTTTTTAAGGTAGAGGGAAAATGTGAATTCTGCAAAAAAAAATAGTCTCTTGAAGGAATTTCAATATTTTTGTTTCGAAAAATTAAATTTTTTGAAAATAGTCCACTAATGTACGTCATATCAACGACAAAGTCAATAAACCCTACCTAAAGGAGGGAATCAAACATTAAGGGTCATATGCATAATCACTTTGAAAATTTTTAAGTGACTTATAAAATAAATTTCCATACAAAATTCATTTTATAAATGTGTTATAAGTAAAGTTTTCAAATTATTAAATATTTTGCATAATTATTGAACAAATGAGGAAAATTTATTTGAAATTTTCATCTTTTAAATATTCGAAAATGCCGAATTATTCGACACGAAAAATCGGTTTCTCGAATAACTCGAAAACCGCCCTTTTTCAAAAACCGGTTTAAAAAACCTGGAAATATAGAAAAACCCGGTTTATCGAATAATTCGGAAACCGGTTTTGACAACTCTATCCCTCATACATATCGCAGCGTCTTCCTTCAGTGTTCCCATAGCACTTAACCCCATCGAAGTAAAATAATATAATAGGGCTATGAACTAAAAAGCTTCAACAAAGTTCGCCAACTCACCATCAGATGGGGCGCAACAACTGTTTTAAAAAATTCAACATCTCGCGCAATTACAGTGTTGCCATATTTGAAGCCCTTCATCTTTCACCTCTTCTCTATCCGCTTTCCAAAGGAAGCAACACGTTAATTAATAGGAAGAATTTCCTGAGTGTTGCTTCTCTTAAAAAAAAAAACTGAAAAATTGCAACTGCAAATTGCTGAAAAATAACGATTTTATAATATATACATGTTCAAAAATGTTCTTTATTTCCTTTTGCCATAGTAAAATCATATAAAATTAATTTGAAATAAAAAAGATATAAAATTTGTATTTCGGATTGAATTTTCTGCAAATATTGATGCAGAGGTTGTGATTTTTTTGATAAAATGAATTTAGTGGAAGACTGTTCTTGCAAAATTTCAAGCAAAACAGTTTCCATTTGCAAAAGTTATCGCAATAAATACATTTTTTACTAAGGTTATCTTAAAGTGTCTTTAGTACAATACTAACCTTAGTAAAAAATGTATTTATTACGATAACTTTTGCAAATGGAAATTGTTTTGCTTAAAACTTAGCAAGAACATTTTTTGGACGTTTCTGTAATCATTTCATGTTTAGGAAGATTGACTGATTGGGCCAATGCCTCCGATCCTAGTATTGGGGCTGCCAACACACCTCTAGGCCGGTGAGCCGTTAGACGGCATAAATACAGCTGAGCTTCAGCGACTAGTTGTTTTCAGTTGTCACCTACTACCTGAGACGCATCGGTGTTAGCATGCCATTCAGGTTACTCAAAACTGTACCCCTTCTCACATTGGCTGTATTCAGACGGTTGCCTGAAATACATTACCAGGGAACACTTGGTCAGAGACCGGAAGTCGTGAGTTGCTTGAGAATTTCAGACAAAGGAGTCGCTTCTTGCTACCCCCAAGTGGATAGCAGACAGAGAGCTTTCAACCTTTGTGAAACACCCCGTTCCCCAAATGTTCTTCGTGAACTTTTTATTTAAGTGTTATGTGTAATCTCTTTTTTTACTACGTAATTTAAATAAATAAAGGACATATATATATATATATTTTTTTTTTGGAGGTGACCCCATATTATACTAAAAGTTGGACTTTGGAGACATCTTGTAACGTATAGGCCGCTATAGATGAATACATTTTTTTATTGAAATATTTTCCTTTTAATTGCTTCCTTAATAAGGCATTACATTTATTGAGGTCGATTGTACATTCGGCAACTTAAGTCGCTGAAATAGCAAAAAACCATAAAAACCTAAATAAAACGATTTAAACGGTTTAAATATCAAGATTAGCACATCGAATTTATATCGTAAATATGGCCACAGGTCCTGTGCTTACATTTTAATACAAAAAATTCATATTAATTGAATTTGAAAAATATTTTATATAAAAAACTAAATGGACAACCGCTAAACTTTAAAGACATTTGCGAAAAATATGTACCATTGATCGAAAAATAAAGTACGCCATTGTCATAAGCATGTTCGAAATATATAGAACTGATGGTCAGATCTCCATTAATTTTTGAGTGTCATGCAGTGTTATTATTTATTTATTTTTTTTGAACAAATGTTCAGGAAAGACGACTTAAAAAAAACACTAAAGAAATATTTTTGAAATAATTAAAAAAAATTTTTTATAGAAAAAATGTTAGATTTCCTTTTGGATTTTTGGTAGTTCTTTAAAGTTAAGGTGTCTTTAAAGACACCTTGGTAAAAAATTTGTCTATTGCATTTGCTTCATTTTGCGGATTCTGTACCTTTAAAATTGCAATTAAAATAAATCCCGTGATCAGTTTTTAAAACTTTTTCCACTGTAAAGTTTAGTATTCAATTTCAACTCTAATCGCTTCAGCATTAACAGAATTTATAATAAGATAACGGATTACTACTCTGACGTGCGTATTTTATTTTACAGATTACTTTTTACTTTTATTGCCAATAAAATATGCCGATTCTGCAAAAAAATATTACTTGTCCAATTTTCGGATTAAGTCTGAAAATGAAGTTTTCTAATTTTTTAGAAAACACACATTGACACCTTCAAAAACACATGGTCTAAAAATTATGTATAAATCACCGTAAGTTGTTTTTCACGTGGAAAAATTTCACTCGAACTTTAAACGCCTCAAATTGCAATTTAATTTATAAAAATTAACAATTTTTATTTTGTAACGAAGACACAATCACAGTAAACATAAATTGTCACTTTTTCCGAAGAAAAATAATACTCTTGTACATTAAATTTGCGTGAAAACAAACTCTACATAATTTTTACGTGAAACTCCTTATTATGAAAAATCATTTTTTTATATAGAGTATAACAGTTTTTTCACGTGAAATCGAAACAATTTATTGTGCTTAATCAAAAAAATATTCAAAAAATAATGCTTTAAATATAATTTCTTTCAAACATATGTATATTTTGTTCGATTTATAGTTTGAGTCACTGTATATTTTTTAATTTTTGCTGAAATCAAGGTTATTTATTTTTTTTAGGTAAATCAGAGTATTTTCATTATTTCACTGTAAATTTTGTGAAAAGTTCATCACAAAGGGCTATTTAAATGATTTTTCGAAGCGTTAAATTTACTATGAGAACCGTTTTGGATGACCGTTTTACGCAAACTAAAATTGCTGTATGCTGTTCGAAAGTACTTGTTATGTGCTAGAGTTAAAATTGTTATCCATCAATTGGCCATCGTGTTAAATGGTTCTCTCACAGGTGAAATATTGATTGTTTTTTAGTAGTAAAATTCATTTGTATACTTAAAGATTATGCGCTACATGTACACATGTATGTTGCACAATGTCGACATACAAAGCATACTACACCAATTGTCTCGCTACAGGAAAAGATTTGAGGATAGGATGCTCTCAAAATTTTATGTGCTTTTAATGAAAGCAAATCTTAGAAAATGATGAGGACAAATAAAGTCTTGGTGGAAATGGGACTAATTGAGTATATATATATATGTTCCCTCGGTTCCTATAAGGAGCATAGGGCCTTAATTGAGGACTAATTGAGTAGACTAATTTTATTGATGGTTTCAATAGGAATGAATTGAAATAAATTGTAATGAAATTTTTTTTCATTCCCATGTGAAAATCGAAATATATATGAACACATTTGATCATATATTGACTTGTATATGATCATGCATGGGCATACATATTCATATACGTCCATGCATAGTTCAATTTATGACCATGCATGATATATTTCCATATATCTTTGGATCCGAAATTTGAGTGTATATGGGGTATATGCCCAATAGGCCGTACATGTTCATATATGGTCATTAGGCTGGGTCGATTTGTGGGGAGGCAAAAAAATCGCCCATGCCTCAGTGAAAATCGTATTCTAGGGATCAAAATAAGAAACTTTGCCGAAGGAACCATACCTCTAAAACGAATTCTACTACCCCCAACTGTTGACTTTTGTCCCGTAGGGTCAAGTTTTGAAAAATCCCATTTTGACCCATTTAGAGTGCCCCAATCGAGTCCAAATGTATGACCGACCCCCACTAACTTTGGAGGGCCGATCCACCCATGCCAGTGGTACACCCCCTGGAACCCCCCAGGGGAGTTCCAGGGGGTGTGCCACTGGCATGGGTGGATCGGCCCTCCAAAGTTAGTGGGGGTCGGTCATACATTTGGACTCGATTGGGGCACTCTAAATGGGTCAAAGTGGGATTTTTCAAAACTTGACCCTACGGGACAAAAGTCAACAGTTGGGGGTAGTAGAATTCGTTTTAGAGGTATGGTTCCTTCGGCAAAGTTTCTTATTTTGATCCCTAGAATACGATTTTCACTGAGGCATGGGCGATTATTAAATCGACCCGCCCTAATGGTCATATATGAACATGTACAGTTTTCCTAATTTTACGTCCATTTACGTAGCTAATATAATACCCGACTAAAAAAGATGTTATATAATCATATATCACCATATATAAACCCATATATACGTCCATATCTAATTTGATCCGAATATTGGAATATATAATTATATCAAGCGAGATAAGCGTGTTATCTAACCTGATACAATTTGATCCGAAAAATGGGTCTATCTAACTGCATCAAATTATATATAAATACATATAATTTGATGAAGATTTTCGAATAAAATTTTAGTAAATATTGTTGAGATCACTTATTTTCATTCATATTAAATCCTAATGCCCGACAGAACAGTTTGGCTAACAAAGTGGGTATTGGTCGTTTAGAAAAATTTTTGCTAATAAACTTAGAAATAGCTGCCAAATTAACTCAGTTTAACTCATCATTACAAAAATTTGTCGGAACAACTTTTTCTAGGTTAGTGTTTTGGTCTTTCTTATAAAATGTGTGTCTTTCTTATAAAATAAAAAAAATTAACTTTCACAATTAATTTTTTTTTCACGGAAAAAGTAACTGAATTTAAACCATATTTATTTCAACTTATGTTTGTCTAATTTTTATTTTTAAACTTCAAAATAATTCTTTCAACCTTTAATTCCACAATGAAAAAATTTTTTTTCCTTATTTCTTTAAAATTATTTTTATTTTATTAAAGAGTATTTTGCCAAATATTTGAAAAATAGGTGTTAAATTCAAATATAAACATTTATTTATATGTCAAAGTAAAAAATTCAAAACCTGATACACAATTTCTGAGTTTTCTTTTTAAATTTTTTTAGTGCAATTAAACTTTATAAAATTTTGTATAATTACACTCAAAAAAAAAAAGTCAGTAAAGTCAGCAAAAAATGTTGCTGTGTCAGCAAATTTTTAGTCAGGAGCGTGCTTGCAAAAAAGTTGGTAATTTCAGCAAAAGGTTTGCTGAAAATCAGCGAGCTGATTTTTACCAATAAAATAGTAATCTTCAGCAAAAGTTTTGCTGACATTTAGTCGACTGCAAATGAAAAAAATCCTTGCTAAAATCACTAAACTTTTTGCTGAATATTAGTAGACTGAAAAAAACTCAAAAAACTTGTAGCGAAATTTTACTTTAGTAAATTTATTTGCTGACAATTTAAATATCGAATATGTGTAGAGTTGTTTTTCTTTTCTTGTCATTTCCGTTTCCACACAAGCTGCGACATCTATATCTTGTCTATCTGATTGTCGTCCACGCTATGCAAAATAAATTAGTAAAACATTAGTTCAAAATTAGTTTAGTGTTAAAAAAATATAACTAAAATTTTTGCTGAAAACGGAATTTCAGCAAAAAAATTGCTGAAAACTAGTACACTTGATATACAAGACGTTTTACTAATTTTTCTACTAACTTATTTTTTTGAGTGTAATGAAAATCTAATGGTAATGGTTTTGGCCCATCTCTGCTAATTACACTGTGCTAGTTGAAAAATCCGACAAGCGGGACACCCAATGGTCAAACCTAATTCGAGTACGCTGAATCCAGTGGTGCTAAAGGGTGAACACACCGAAATTGCGACACTTTGGAAAACTTATAACCTACTGAAAAAAATTTATGTGTTGAAATTCAAATACCCTGATTAGGCCATGACCTAAGTTTCATGTATGAGCAATTTCATTCGAATTTGACTTTTAGTTTCGTCAAAATGACCACCGAGTTAGAAACGAGGCAAATTATTTTGCGCGGATATATAAACATCCGGTTCTCAGTGCGCGTAAAATTGCGAAAAAAAAAGGTAAAAGTGCACCACTCGACAGTTTCCAGGGTTTTACGTCGCTACAGAGAAGGTCTGACAATTGTTAGAAAGCCTGGTAGCCGAGGTGAGCATGACCAAAGTGATACAAACAGTGCTCGGAAGGTCCTCAGGGCATTTTCGCAAGATCCGAAGAATTCGTCACGTTCTGTTTCAAAAACTGTGCGTAAATCGCAGTCTTTCATACAAAAGGAAAAGCGGCAAGATTCACTGAGAAATTTTAAAGCTCAAACAGTACCAGATCGATACGCAAAGCAGAATGTTACGGCGAAATCCCGCAGCCGCAAGTTATACGAATCCCAAATCACGAAATATGAGTGCATTGTGTCATGGACGACGATACCGACTGCTTTCAAAATTTGAAATATATTGCTGGCCAAGATTTTTATACCGCTGCAAGTCGTAAAGATGCTCCTGAAAGCTGTAAATTGAAAATGAAGTCCAAGTTTAAAAAAAAAAAATAGATGGTTTGGCAAACCATTTCGTCCTGTGGTTGTAAAAGCAGCATCTGGAACAATGAACGGTCAACTTTATCGGGATGAGTGCCTCAAAAAGCGTCTTCTGCCATTTGTTAAGAGTCACGTCACCAAACCACTGTTCTGGCCGGACCTGGCAAGCTGCCACTATGCCAAGGACATTTTGCAGTGGTACAATTCAAATAAAATCGATTTTGTACCTCGCGACTGCAATCCACCCAATAGCCCAGAGCTACGCCTTATTGAGGAATATTGGTCAATAGTGAAGGGCATATTGAAGAAGACAGGTGAACTGGTAACAGATATTGCAGAATTCAAAACCAAGTGGTTGTCGGCGTCGCGAAAAGTGGATGATGCACTCGTGGAAAAGATGATGGCGCGTGTGCGATGAAAAGTCCGATCAGTTGCATATGGAACAAATAATAACTAATATTTTAATATTTTTATTACCTCTAAACTTTGAAGTATTCTAATAAAAAAAAATTTATTTCAAAGCCATCTAGTTTTTCTCTGGCATTAGTTTCTAAATGTCGCAGTTTTTGTGTGTTCACCCTTTAGCTTTATTTCTAGGTTAGCTCCTAAAAAAATTTATTTGTGTTTGAAAATTATGGTTCCAAGAACCCCAAAACCGGCACGGCATTTCGACAGAAACCGTGATCTCCCAATACAATTTTTTTTTGTAACGTCGGCAATTTCTACTTGGGAAGTTATTTTTTTTAGTTATATTTTGTAGCTAAAAATTAAGAAATATCTAATTTGCAGCTTTGGGAAGGTTTAATTGATAACGAAAGGTAGCAATTGATCAGTTTTAATTTATTACTCGATAAATTATTTTGAAAACATTATTTCTCTGCATGGAGTAGTCCAAATAACTAAATTGCAATTTCATTAAAAAGTACAGTCCACAGAAATCCAATATATACCGATCCAACAATTTTTAAAATGTAATTTTATTTGTTAAACACCAAATTCAACTTAAGTCAAAATTCGGTTATTTATATTTAACTTTAATTTTTGTTTCATCCAGGGGTATGACATCACCAAAAACAAAATTTCTAACGACATCGTTATCACTAGATGGCACTTTGTTCAAAAAATTGACAATTTTCTGTTTTTCATTTAAATTTAAATAATAACAAACAACAAAGAAAAAAACAAACGGATATATCAAATTTTATTATTTGAATATATTCCGCGCTTGTTTTTTCGTTATTTTGAGCAGTTTTCAGCAATTTTTGAGTTTTTAAATATAGGCTTAGCTGATACTAAACTGATACTAAATAGTTGCTCAGGTAATACTAAATTACAGCGCCCTCTACCGGTTAGTAGTGTAAGTATCTCTACAATTAATAGTCTCTGGTTTCATCAATCAACACATTTTTCAAAAAAAAAAACTAAAATTCGGTTAACTTAAAAAAATAAAAATTTCTTACATTTTTGAATCAAGAATTGTCGATAAAATTTTCAAAATATCTTTAATCGTCGAGGATTCATATCCCAAGTAAAAAAAAATGATATGGAGCCATATGAAGTTATATTTAATTATATAAAATCTTTTATGTTATTAGATATAATTATATCCGAAAAATGAGAACATCTTATTGTATCGAATTGTATACAATTTGGTACAATTTGATACAATTTTATGCAATTCGATACAATTGTATCCAAATTTTGTACTCATCCAATTACATTAAATTATATCTTTTTGTATAAAATTATATAAAATGTTATAAAAATGGACATAGTTTGATACAATTATATCTAAAAATTTACCTTATACTTTAGATCATATTATATATGACCACATCTAACAATATCTAAAAATTATTTTTTTAAATAAAAAAGATATGCAATATCTGGAGATCAGACCTGGGGCATTTTAATTACAATTGCAAATAAATGTAATTGAAATTAAAAAAAACTCAATTACATTTCATGTAATTGAAAATTTTCAATTACAAGTAATTGTAGTTGAAAGTGATTCCAATTACAAATTTCAATTACATTTAGAATTAAAGTGTTTTTTGTTAAAATTTTGTAAAAAAAACTGACTGGGTTAGGTTGGATAGGCGTGGATAAGTATAAAAAGAATACATCATGTTGGGCTGACCCCTCACTTGTGCTTTTTCTCATTATTTCTTTTCCGAAAAAATGTAATTGTAATTGACATTTTTTCAATTACAATTATATGTAATGTATAACTGAAAATTTTTAATTACAAATTACTTGTAATTGTTTTTTTTTAAATTACAATTACAAATAATATGTAATTGTAATTGAATTTTTTTCAATTACAATTACATGTAATTGTGTAATTGCATGTGTAATTAATTTCCAAATATAATAATTAACCCAAAGGTCTGCTGGAGATCCTATAATTTCGATAAATCTTCGATTAATTTTATCCAGATTTGCCATGACAATGCATTAAACATGAACAAGATTTTCTTTATTTTTAGGAATTTTAAAATAAAGTTAACAAGACAGAAATTTTAAAGTTAATAGGATTATGTTATACAACCAAGATATAAGAAAAATAGTAAAAAAAATAGTAAAATATTACAAAATAGTAAAAATCACTAAAAATATATGATGCAAAAACTAAACTCACACACGAATCATGCACGGGTTATATATTCTTATTCACGCTCACGCACGAATCAAGTACGAATTATATTTAATTATTACTCACGATCACGTGTGAATAACGTGACTCACGAACATTTCTAGTCACGCGCCAATCCCTAGTAATTACTAAATCTAAAACTAGTTCAAAATCATTGTTAACATAGAACCACATATAATACGGTTTTACACATGTGTGCAATATAATAGATACATTAAAATTTTTTCTAATTTTTTCTCGATGCCTTTATTTTTAAAGATCAAAATAGTGGATAATTCATCCCAAAATGCGAGGAGATTGTTCAGAAAATGGTGCAGAATTTTAGCGTAATGGCCGTTTTTTATTTTGTAACTTGTTTTAAGTAGGCGTGGCTTTTAATGAAAAAGAAGCGATATCGACCTTCTATCAAATTACATAGTAAAATTTAGCGAGCACTGGTAGGATCTATACAAACTGTATATTTTTGGAAATTCTATATTTCCTTAAATCTTGCATTATCTTTATCTACAAGTAGTCTCCAGACTTAAAATGACAGCACCTTAAACATGACCAGATTTTTCTTTGTTTCTAGCGATTTTAAAATTGAGTTAACAACACTAAAATTTTAAACTGAAATATAACAAATCAGACAAACTTTTTTTTACGTTGTAGTATAAAGCATTCCGTGTTTAAATTTCAGTGTTGTTAACTTTATTTTAAAATCGCTACAAACAAGAAAAATTTAGTCATATTTAAGGCACTGTCATTTTAAGTCTAGAGACCATTTGTAGAAAAAAATAATGCAAGACTTAAGGAAATCTTTAAAAATAAAGGCAACGAGAATAAAATTAGAAAAAATTTGAATGTATCTATTATATTGCACACATGTGTATATGGACCTTATATATTTTTATATAAATTCACTTTGAAATAATTGCTTATGTGGGATGATATATAATTATAGATGATTTGATAAGGAACGTAATATTGTTATATATTAAAGAAATCATGAAATATTGTAGATATGGAACCATATTAAGTTATATATGGGTTCTTATTCGTCAATATATAATCATATCTAACACAAATTATGAAATATTTCTTATATGGCTCCACATATAGTTTTATAATATTATGTATAGTGTCATACTAAATTATATATAAACGTATATGTAATTATATCTGTAATATGTTACTTTTTGTACTTATATATAACACATGCAATTATATGTAGGCCAGTATGTGATAATATAAAATCACATGTGTCTCCATATTAAAACCTTTGAGGAAAAAATATCTAACATATGTCTATATAAAAGTATATATGCTTGAATTTAAAAGCATATGTGGCCATATGTAACTTTATGTTACTATATGCAATTACATAAAATAATATATGGTTATATCAAAACTTTTTTACTCGGGTATCCTATCAAAATTGAAACTAATTTGAAATTTGGTCGCCAATATTTCCTCTAAAGAGCGAAATTAAGCTTTGGCCTGTATATCTGCAAAGTTTGGTTGGAAAATGTCCAGCGGATCTATGATGTGTCCTTAAGTAGTTCACCGGTTATGTTTATTTTCTGTTCACACCTCGCAAAATAAAATATATTCCGAAAATCCTTTATTGTATAGTTCTACATAAAATCAACAAAATCTTAAAAACAAACTTTTTTCTGGAAATCAAACTACCCAGGATGTCAAAGTAAAAAGGTTAAGTAAATAAAGACTTTCGTAAGTAATTTAGGCTAGCGAAAAGTCCAGTCTATAAACACATAATAATTTCTTTATTCGCAAAAACAAATGCAAAAAGTAATTACCTTAGGAACAATTAACTACAGACTACTTACCTCTTTCAAAACGAATTAATGCTTTTAATGAAAATACTTAAAAAAGGAGTATTAAAAAATGAATCGATTAAATAAACTTACATTTAATTTCGACGCATACGTTTACGGCTCCCATCATCATCATCATTAGCATTGCCTCTTTCTTCGGCTTCCATTACCTAAAAAAAAGTAAAAATAAGTAGACAATTTGAAAAGATTTTTTAAAACCCGGGTGAAAATGATCATATATGCTCATATATTGCCATATATTGTTTCATGTATGATCATATATGAATGATATATGAACATATCTGACATATATGGGTAAATGCATCCAAAATAAAAGTTCATATATGGAAATGTATGACACCATACAGCTATGGACATATAATTGGCACAAATTTAAATTGCGCATAAAAGTATTTTCCAACTAAACATATTTTAAAATGCAAGTTTTATCTCTTCTGATTATTGTAGAAAAAAATGTTTGTCTTAATAGTGCTCAAATGTTCCGTTATGTTTTGCTTATTATTTACCGTTATCACTTTTGTGTTAACAATGCTGATTTAAAGTTTTGTTTTTGTAAAAAATTAATAACGACTGCTTAGCAAGTGGTCAAAATCATTGTTTGTGAGCAAAGTCTTGAACGCAGTATATACAGTGCAATTTGGTCGAATTTTTAAATTTCTTTTAATATTCCGACTAAAAAAGTTTTCATATAATCTTATATGATTTGATATAATTATAAATGTTTATATGTGTGGCTTTATATGACCATATACATTAATATTAACACTTTGGTTTTATAAATATGTTTGATATGACGTTATATATAATCATATGCGATTTGGTCTCCAGCTATATATTAAGATCTGCAAATATAGTTTATACATAATTGTATATAATGGCGTATAAGCTTCTCTAAACAATCTTATAACAAAAAATTTAACAAAGTTAATATAAAATTGTATTAATTTTATGTATTAATTTATCTGGCATGATATCTAATTATACAAAATTTTATAAAGTTTAATTGCACTATTTGCCTCATGGTGATTTTGATTCCTTTGAGCGAGAGATTTCTGATTTACTTGTTCAGTATTCTAATATTGTAATTATGGGTGACTTTAACAATAATCTTTTCGATCCGTTGAAGGCCTTGAGGATAAGAAACAGTTGTAGTAGATTGAACCTATCGCCTGTTCACAATTCTATGCCCACACATATTGCTGGTAAATCCACCTCCTTGTTGGACTATTTTTTGGTCTCATCCTCTGAATTAGTAAATTATTCTAATCAACTTCAATGCCCAGACATAACTAGTCATTCATTCATATTTATGTCGCTTAAAATTTTACAACCGGTTTTTAGACAAGTTTATGAGTTTTATGATTATGATGCAG
This sequence comes from Leucophora obtusa, assembly GCA_949987735.1. Taxonomy (NCBI): domain Eukaryota; kingdom Metazoa; phylum Arthropoda; class Insecta; order Diptera; family Anthomyiidae; genus Leucophora; species Leucophora obtusa. Next base: position 278,442,114 of record OX465295.1, read on the forward strand.
TTAATATTTCCTCTTTAGAAACTGCGGTACTGGAATGTAATTTTAGTGATATGTTCTTAACTAATAATGTGGATGAACAGTTGTTGATTTTAAACAACAACTTGCAGTTTTTGCATACTATGGTTCCTTTGAGGAGGCGCGTGATTCGAAATTTGAATGACGGTTGGTTCAAAGATCCTGTAATACAATTCCATCAGTCACTTAGGGATCTTGCGTACCGCACTTATTTGAATGATAGAAGTGATGAAAACTGGAAAGTTTTTTGTAGGTGCGGAAATCGTACAAAAAATATAATTAGGAAAAAGAAGAGAGAGGCTCACGGATTGATTTTTCAGACCAGCAAGGAGATATGGTCTATTTTAAATAGAAAAGGTGTTGTTGGTAAAGCTGATGACCTTGAAGTAATTGATCCTAATTATTTAAACAACTTATTTTCTTCTAATCAAATTTTAAATAATAACAGCGTTGTGCCTCGAATGAATGATAATGGTTTTTCTTTTCGTGCAGTAGATAGTTATGAAATGAACTTAGCTTTTAACTTTATTAAGTCAAAAGCTATTGGTTATGATAGCTTTGCTCTTAAGTTTCTTAAATTGTTGATTCCCATAATTGGAAATTACATTTTACATCTGGTTAACACTATATTGACCACCTCTGCTTTTCCATTGCTATGGAAAGTTGCTAAAATTGTTCCTATAAGGAAGAATAATGGGGTTATTAGTACTGATAACTTGAGGCCGATTTCTATTTTACCAATTTTATCGAAAATGGTTGAATACCTTATGAAGGATCAATTGATGTTGCATGTTAATAGTAATCGTTTGCTCCATGATTGTCAATCCGGGTTTAGATGTAACCGTAGTACTACATCGTTGCTTATTGGTCTAACGGATAATATTAGGCGGAAAATTGCTGACAAAGGTTTTTGTGTTTTGTTGTCTTTGGACTTAGCAAAAGCTTTTGATAGGGTTAGCCATACGCTTTTGATTCAAAAGTTAGACAGATATTTTTGTTTTTCTGGCTCTGCCTGCAAATTAATATCGTCTTATCTTTCGGATAGAAAGCAATATGTGTTCAGTAATGGCTCTTGTTCTGGGACTCTTCCTGTTTTCAGTGGTGTACCCCAGGGGTCTGTACTTGGGCCTTTACTTTTTATTATGTTTATAAATGATCTTTTTGATATTTTGTCATTAATATGTGTTTTCCATTTGCGTTTGCAGATGATGTTCAGATTTTATTTAAAGGGGATAAGGAATTTCCTGATGTTATGCAGAGTATGATAGATTTTACTGTAGGTTTATTAGGTAATTGGATGTGTTCCAATTGTCTACATATTAATTCTGATAAATCTAAGGCATTGTTGTTTGGTAATAGTTGTATTAACAAATTTTCTATTAATTTAAATGGTAATGTTGTTGAATTTGTAGATAAAGTTAAATGTCTTGGTGTGGTTCTGGATACCAAGCTTAGTTTTGAGCACCATGTTAATAATGTTGTTTCTAAGGTAAATTTTACTTTGAGGAAATTATACAGCTTAGACGTTATGCTTCCATTTAATGTTAAGCTTATGATTGTCCATGCGTTAATTATGCCAATTTTTTATATGGCTTGGAAGTCTATTCTGGGGCTTTGGGTTATGTAATGAAGAAGGTAAAGTTAGCTGTCAATCGTGTTATGAGATATTTATACTCTCTTAGATTGTGTCAGCACATTTCGTCTTATGTTTTAAAATTTTTAGGATGTTCATTTGATAACCTTGTTCAAATTAGAAATATTATGCACTTTTATAAAGTGTTTAAATTGCAAATGCCGTTGTTCTTGGTTGATATATTTGAATTTGGTAGATCTAATAGGAATAGACAATTAGTTATTCCAAAGCTTACACCGTTGTTAGGCCGATCTTTTTTTGTAAGGGTTGCTCGAAAATACAACAAATTGCCACCTGACTTAAAGACTTTTAATTTGTCTATTGATATGTTCAGGAAGAAACTTTTTGAAGAATTTTCACTTAATGCTTAATTTTTCAGGCATTGTTTTTTTTAAATTAAAGCTTACATACACTATTTTTTTTTAAAGAATTTAGGGAATTTAGAAACTATTATTGCTAATTTTTTTAATTTTTTATAACTTTTACTTTAAATTTTTTGCATTTAATAATTTTATTTTTACATTGTTATTTAATTATACATCTAATATTATATTTTATATCTTAATTTTTTTATTTTAAGCAAATTTTATTGCTTGTTTTGTTACTTTTAGTAGAAATTTGTAACCGATTATGGCCTATAGGCTAGGTTATTGTAATAAATAAATTAAATTAAATTAAAATTAAAAAAAACTCCGAAATTGTGGATCTGGTTTTGAAGTTTGCACTTAGATATATAAATAAATGTTTATAATTGAATTTAACATATATTTTTCAAATAGTTGGCGAAATACTCTTTATTAAACTAAAAATAATTTTAAAGAAATAAATAAGGAAAACATTTTTTTTTCATTGTGGAATTAAAGGTCGAAATAATTATTTTTACTTTTAAATTTAAAAATTAGACAAACATATGTTGAAATAAATATGGTTTAAGTTCATTTATTTTTCCGTAAAAAAAAAATTAATTGTGAAAGTTAATTTTTTATCATGTTGGTTTTTAATTTTTATTTTAAAAAATAAAAATTGTTTTTTTCGACCTTTCTAATTCATTAATTAAAAATTTATTAATTCAGTTCGAGGCCTATTTCCTTATTATGAATTAACATAATAAGTACTTCTTTCAAAAACTGTTTTTTTTTCTCCATCAGGATACTCTCCTGACAAATACTTTTGCTTTCAAAAAACTTCTACACTTTCAGGAATGAAAAGACGATCGTTTCGGGGATTTTCCAGGTCCCCTTCATCAGTTTTCTTTAGAAAGTGGTGGCGTAATCCCCGAAACGATCGTCTTTTCATTCCTGAAAGTGTAAAGGTTTTTTGAAAACAAAAACTCTGTGAAGTATTTGTCAGGAGAGTATCCTGATGAAAAAAATAGCAGTTTTTGAAAAAAAGTACTTATTATATTAATTCATAATAAGGAAATTGGCCTCGAACTGAATTAATAAATTTCTAATTAGTTAATTTTTTATTTTATAAGAAAGACACACATTTTATAAGAAAGACCAAAACTCTAACCTAGAAAAAGTTGTTCCGACAAATTTTTGTAATGTTTTATTTTATCAGCTATTTCCAAGTTTATTAGCAAAAATTGTTCTAAACATCTAGCATTAGTATTTAATATGAATGAAATAAGTGATCTCAATAATATTTACTAAAATTTTATTATATTTATATATAATTTGATGCAGTTAGATTGACCCATTTTTCGGATCAAATTGTATCAGGTGAGATAACATGCTTATCTCGCTTGATATAATTATATATTCCAATATTCGGATCAAATTAGATATGGACGTACACTCAAAAAAAAAAGTCAGTAAAGCCAGCAAAAAATGTTGCTGTGTCAGCAAATTTTTAGTCAGGAGCGTGCTTGCAAAAAAGTTGGTAATTTCAGCAAAAGGTTTGCTGAAAATCAGCGAGCTGATTTTTACCAAAAAAAATAGTAATCTTCAGCAAAAGTTTTGCTAACATTTAGTCGACTGCAAATAAAAAAAATCATTGCTAAAATCCACTAAACTTTTTGCTGAATATTAGTAGACCGAAAAAAACTCAAAAAACTTGTAGCGAAATTTTACTTTAGTTAATTTATTTGCTGACAATTTAAATATAGGTTATGTGTTTTTCTTTTTTTGTCATTTCCGTTTCCAGACAAGCTGCGACATCTACATCTTGTCTATCTGGTTGTCGTCCACGCTATGCATGCGGTTATCAGCACAATTTTTGTAGCAAAATAAATTAGTAAAACATTAGTTCAAAATTAGTTTAGTGCTAAAAAAATATAACTAAATTTTTGCTGAAAACGGAATTTCAGCAAAAAAATTGCTGAAAACTAGTACACTTGATATACAAGAAGTTTTACTAATTTTTCTACTAACTTATTTTTTTGAGTGTAGATATCATGTCAGATATAATTATATATAAAATTAATACAATTTTCTATTAACTTTGTTTTATATTTTGATATAAGATTGTTTATAGAAGCTTATACGCCATTATATATAATTACCCAGCAAAACCTTTCATTACCATGTAATGAGTTTTAGGTATTGAAATCTTAAGTGTTCACTAGTTACCTTTTAATTACTAAACTACTTATTTTAACATGGTGATGTCATTGGAGGAAAGTCATTACACTGATGTTACCTGTAAGTAGTTTATCAGCTGTTCTATAAATAGATGTTGAATATAGATTTAAAAAAATATAAAAAATTAAAAACCAATAGGAGCTGACACGTATTGATCAGCGTACCCCACGATTGTCAGGCAAACACTCTAACCATTAGACCACGACATCACTATGATTTTTAATGCTTTAACGTATATACACATTTATTGTGGCAACTGTTATACATGTCTATTTTTCACAAAACTTGTTGTTATTAAATACTGCTTAATGAACATCAACATTTCTATAAATAGATTTTTAATATAAATTACAAAAAAAACAACAACAATGGAAGCTAACACGAGTTGAGCAGCGATCCTCATGTCTGTCAGGCAAAAACGATAACCACTAGGCTACGCCATAGTTATGGTTTTTAATGATTTAGAACATATATTATTGGTTTCAGCTATTGTGAAATAGTAATGTGTGGGGTATAATTATCGGTAACCCATTACATTCAGTTTAAAAGTAATTCAACGGGTAATGAGATATGAGATCTAAGTAATGCATGTAGTAATGACCAGTCATTACCAAGGTTTTGCTGGGTATGTATAAACTATATCGCAGATCACTTAATATATGGCTGGAGACCAAATCGCATATGATTATATATAACGTCATGTCAAACATATTTATAAAACCAAACTGTTAATATGGTTATATAAAGCCACGCATATCAACATTTATAATTATATCAAATCATATAAGATTATATGAAAACTTTTTTAGTCGGGTAATTTTGTCTTTGGCCCGATATTTCCAAAAATTAAAATTTTTCTTAACTAAGGGGTTCTATGTCAGTGTACCAAATTTCAAAACTCTCTCTCCACTTCTTCTATTTCTGTCCATTCGTCATATGGGATCAAAGCACTGTGCGACGGGTTGTTGAAAAATTATCATATAGAGACTATCTGACAATAAAATACTTATAAACAATAATAAAATTTAATGCAAAATCACTGATGAAGCCTGTCCATTAGACCGTACCTCAAAAAAAAAGTTCGCCGTACACCGTCCAATATGATGTATTTTTGGAAGGCGATTTCAAAAAAAAAATTTTTTTTGCCGCCCGTAGGGGTCGCCTTTTTTAATTTTTTTGTTATAGCTTTGGCATTTAAAATCGGATTTTAAAGTGTGATATATCGATTTTTTGCCTCGAGGAGACCAGTGTTTTGCTATATAGTAAAAATCCAATTTAAAAAGGCGACCCCTACGTTCGGCAACCAATATATAAAAAAATTTCTACTGGGTTTAGCGAAAAACTTCCTTACCAAAAGTTTAATGATTTTTTGCGAGCTTTAATTTTCTGACATTAGGGTTGTACATTAGGGTGTAGCAACTGAGATCTAGTGGGTAACTACTAGAACGGGATACTTTAGGTCAAAATGTCCTTAGAGCAAAACACTGGTCTCCTCGAGAGAAAAACATCGATGTATCACACTTTAAGATCCGACTGTAAATACCAAAGATATCGAAAAATGTAAAATGGCGACCCCTACTTTATGCAAAAAAAAATTTTTTTGAAACCTCCTTGCAAAAATCTCTATATATAAAAGAATAACGTGACTGACTGACTGACTGACTGACTGACTGACTCAACATCGCCCAGCCCAAACCGCTGAAGCTAGGAAGTTGAAATTTGGTATGTAGGTTCCTCTTTCGGGGTAGACGTCCACTAAGACGGGATTTTTGGAAATTCCTACCGGAACGGGCAAAAAGGGGGAAAGTGTCCCCCTTGACGGCCTGCCAAAACCCCTTTGGCTAGAAAGCTGAAATTTAAGATATGTGTTCCTTGGAGTAGGGGCTAACTTTTCTGGAAAGTACTTTCTAGAATTTTGGACAGGGACGTTGTAAAAATGGGGGGAAAAAGGCCCCCCTTGACGGCCTGCCCAAACCGCTGGAGGTAGGAAGTTGAAATTTGGTATAAAGGTTCCTCCACTATCGTAGACATCCGCCAAGACGGGAGTTTTGGAAATTTTTACAGGGACGGGAAAAAAGGGGATAAAGTCTCCCCCTTGAGGGCCTGCTCAAACTGCTGGAGCTATGAAGTTGAAATTTGGTATGTAGATTCCTCGACCGGTGTAGACGTCCGTTGAGACGGCATTTTCGGAAATTCTTATCGGGAGGGGCAAAAAGGGGACAAAAAAAGTACCTTTTTCCAAAAAAGTACCTTTTCCCAAAAAAAGTACCTTTTCCCAAAAAAAGTACCATTTTCCCAAAAAAGTACCTTTTTCAAAAAAAAGTACCTTTTTCCAAAAAAAGTACCTTTTTCCAAAAAAAGTACCTTTTTCCAAAAAAAGTACCTTTTTCCAAAAAAAGTACCTTTTTCCGAAAAAAGTACCTTTTTCCAAAAAAAGTACCTTTTTCCAAAAAAAGTACCTTTTTCCAAAAAAAGTACCTTTTTCCAAAAAAAGTACCTTTTCCAAAAAAAGTACCTTTTTCCAAAAAAAGTACCTTTTTCCGAAAAAAGTACCTTTTTCCAAAAAAAAGTACCTTTTTCCAAAAAAAGTACCTTATTCCAAAAAAAGTACCTTTTTCCAAAAAAAGTACCTTTTTCCAAAAAAAGTACCTTTTTCCAAAAAAAGTACCTTTTTTCAAAAAAAGTACCTTTTTCCAAAAAAAAGTACCCTTTTCCAAAAAAAAGTACCTTTTTCAAAAAAAGTACGTTTTTTCAAAAAAAGTACCTTTTTCCAAAAAAAATACCTTTTTCCAAAAAAAAGTACCTTTTTCCAAAAAAAATACCTTTTTCCAAAAAAAAGTACCTTTTTCCGAAAAAAGTACCTTTTTCCAAAAAAAGTACCTTTTTCCAAAAAAGTATCTTTTTCCAAAAAAAGTACCTTTTTCCAAAAAAAATTACTTTTTCCAAAAAAAATTACTTTTTCCAAAAAATGTACCTTTTTCCAAAAAAAGTACCTTTTTTAAAAAAAGTACCTTTTTCCAAAAAATTTACCTTTTTCTAAAAAAATGTACCTTTTTAAAAAAAAGTACCGTTTCCCAAAAAACATACATTTTTCCAAAAAAATAACTTTTTCAAAAAAAGTACCTTTTCCAAAAAAAGTACCTTTTCCCAAAAAAAGTACCTTTTTCTAAAAAAATGTTCCTTTTCCCAAAAAACATACATTTTTTCAAAAAAATACCTTTTTCAAAAAAAAGTACCTTTTCTAAAAAAAATTACCTTTTCCCCAAAAAAAAAGTACCAAAAGAAGTACCTTTTCCAAAAAAGTACCTTTTTCCAAAAAACATACATTTTTCCAAAAAAAAACACCTTTTTAAAAAAAAATACCTTTTCCAAAAAAAGTACAAATAAAGTACTTTGTAAAAACAAAGTATCTTTTTCCAAAAAATTTCGTTTTTCCAAAAAGTACCATTTAAAATAGTATATAATTTCAAAAAAACTACTTTTTTTCCTCCCCCCACGGATATCTCCACTACAACAAGGTTTCTTGATATTCGGCATAGACGTGCGCTAAGACGGGATTTTTGGAAATTCCAACCGGAACGGGCAAAAAGGGGAAAAGTCTCCCCATAAACAGTCTCACAAATTGGAAAAGTGCCTGCCCAAACCACTGGAGGTAAGAAGTTGAAATTTGGTATAAAGGTTCCTCCACTGTAGTAGACATCGACTAAGTTTGTATTTTTGGAATTCCCTACAGGATATCCCAAAAGGAAACTCGGTATGTGAGTTCCTCCTTCTGTGTAGGCGTCCGCTTAGACGGAATTTTTGAAATTCCTATCGGGAGGGGAAATAAGGTAAAAGTCTCCTCCTCACGGCTTGCCCAATCCCTTTTGGCCAACCTAAAATTTTAAATATGTATTCCTTGGAGTAGGACTAACTCACTGGCAACGTAATTTTTCCATTTTGGAACAGGAACATAGTAAAAATGGTGGTTGAAAGGGAAAAATGTCCCCACTAACGGCCTGCCCAAACCGCTTAGGCAATGCAGTTGAAATTTGGTATGAATGTTCCTCATCCATCGCAGATAGCCGCGAAGATGGAATTTTTGTAAATTCCTAAAGGGAGGGGCAAAAAGAAGAAAAGCCTCACCTTGGGGGCCGGTAAAAACCCTTTCGGCTAGAAACCTGAAGCTTAAAATGTGGGTCCCTGGAGTGAGGGATACTTTTTTGAATTTTGGACAGGGTCGTTATAAAATGGGGGCTCAAAAAGGGAAAGTTGCCCCTTAACGACCTGTCCAAACTGCTGGAACTAGGAAGCCGAAATTCGGTACTTAAGTTCCTCTCAGCCTGCTCAAACTGCTGGAACTAGGAAGCTGGAATTCCCTGTCGATGGATTTTCGGAAATTCCTACCGAGAGGGGCACAAATAGTAAAAGTTGGCTAGAAACCTGAAATGTAAAACATATGTTACTTGGAGTATGGGCTCACTTACCGAGAAGGTGCTTTTTGGACAGGGACATTGCAAAAATGGGGATTAATGAAGCGAAAAGTGCCGCTTAAAGGCCTGCCCAAACCGCTGGAGGTAGGAAGTTGAAATTTGGTATTAAAGTTCCTCCTCTATTGTAGACATCCGCTAAGATGAGATTTTTGGAAATTTCTACAGGTAGGGTCAAAAACAGGAAAAGTCTCCCCCTTAACGGCCTGGCCAAACTGCTGGAGCAAGGGATCTTAAATTCGGTATTTGGGTTCCTTCTCCAACGTTGACGTCCCCTAAGATGGTATTTTTGTAAATTCATACCGGGAGAGGTAAAAAGGGAAAAAACTTCCCCCTTGACGGCCTGGCCAAACTGCTGGATACAGAGACCTAAAATTATGTATATAGTAGGTTCCTCCTCCAACGCAGACGTCCTCTAAGACGGAAGTTTTGGAAATTCCTACCGGGAGGGGTAAAAACGGAATAATTCTCCCCCTTGATGGCCTAACCGAACCCTTCGGCTAGAAACCTGTAATATATAATATGTTTTCCTTGGAGTATGGGCTAACTTATCGACAAGGCATTTCTAGGACTTTGGACAGGAACGTGGTAAAAATGGTGGTTCAAAAGGGGAAAATTGCCCCCCCCCCCCTTAACGTCTGGCACGTTAAGGCACGCTAACAACGTAGCGGGCTGCGCCCGCTAGTACTTCATATTGGAGGGTGTACGGCGCACTTTTTTTTTGCCTGTAAGGTGGTACGCTCTACTGTCCATAAAGAAAAAGGCAGAAACTAGATCTAGCCTGATTTGCAAATTAATGTGTTTATAATTTTTAGGGAAAAGATTTATTCTTCTAATAATGATAAACTCCTTCGCAAATTAAAATCAGAAACTTGTATTTTATCTCCAATGCATAAAACCATAATGACTGGAGAACAGTTTTTAATTTTTACTTCAAATTTTAAATAGGTTGAAGTAATAACACATATTTTTGTAATCGAAAGAAAAGAATTTTTTTTTTATTTTATTAAAATATACTTTTATAATACCAAAAGAATTATCTGTAAAGACAAAGTATGTACAATCAAAAAAAAAGTCAGTAAAGTCAGCAAAAAATGTTGCTATGTCAGCAAATTTTTAGTCAGGAGCGTGCTTGCAAAAAAGTTGGTAATTTCAGCAAAAGGTTTGCTGAAAATCAGCGAGCTGATTTTTACCAAAAAAATAGTAATCTTCAGCAAAAGTTTTGCTAACACTTAGTCGACTGCAAATGAAAAAAATCCTTGCTAAAATCACTAAACTTTTTGCTGAATATTAGTAGACTGAAAAAAACTCAAAAAACTTGTAGCGAAATTTGACTTTAGTTAATTTATTTGCTTAAAATTTAAATATAGAATATGTGTAGAGTTGTTTTTCGTTTTTTGTCATTTCCGTTTCCAGACAAGCTGCGACATCTACATCTTGTCTACATCTATTTGTTCAAATTGGCTCTAGGTTTTGCACAATTCGCGATTTAAATTTTTTCAATTTTTCAGCCGATTTTTTTAATAAAAAATTTATAATTTAGTAACTATAGCTTCGGAAAGAAAACGCTGTATACAGTTTAACCTTAATTCCGTGCCCTATTTTTCAAACTTAATTGTGTATTAATATCGCAATAACTTTTCTAAATATAGTCGCTCGAAGTCAAAATTTAAAAATTTTTTAAGGTTTTTTTTTTAAGTTTAAATATAAGACGTAGTCCGATTTTAAATATCAAAGCCAATTTGGAAAGAAAAAGGTCCAAAATTTATATATATGTCATATTGCATTAACAAATTATGTGCACTTTTAGAGTCTTTTGTAATTATATTTAGGCTTAAAATGAACAAACAAATATTTTACTGTACTAAAAATCTACTGTACCAATACAGATTTTTTTTTTCTAAAAACATCAGATTATTGCGATTTGCAATAATTTAGCAATTATTTCAACAATGTCGCAATTTGAAATTTGGACTTCATATTCGGATTCAAATATGGCAACACTATAATTGCGCGAGATGTATGAATTTGTTTGTACATAGTATGAATTAAAACCAATGAAAGCAATTCTTACTATTTATGAACATATTGCTTTCTGTGTATGGAAGGCCGCCTTAATTTTAAAAAAACAATTTGTAATATATTAATTAAATAATAAAGACAGGGGTATTTTATTTTCATCCCTTCTTTCACGATATATTGGAATTGTTAATGGGTGCAAACTTGTGTCGGACGGTGAAATAACAAATTTATTAAAATGAAGTTAAACAGAAAAAAATAATTCATACATAGAAGGAATTTTTTCATAATATGTATGAATAATTTTTTCCCAAAACTTTTTCATACTATGTATGAATTTGTTTCTACATATTAGGAACAAATTCATTATGATTTTTTTTTTAATTTTTGCACTTTTGTACCCAATTAAAAATCGGTCCATTTTTAGACCTAGTGCCCATATAAGGGTCCCCCCAAAATTGGCTTAGTTACACGCTGCATGTCGCAAATACGAATTTATTTCAATGAAATCTAGTTCGTTGACTCACCTGGTCCCAAGAAAAAAGCGTATTGATTCTAGATAGTATCGGTCCATATTTGGACCTATCGCCCATATGGGCTATATTTTCGATTTTCTCTTCTTTTATGATTTTATAGAAAATTTTGAAACAAGTCTGTTTTAACCCATTCAAATTTCGGATCCAAACATTAGTTGGCTTTAAATCAGACTGGTGTAGGGTATAATATAGTCGGCATGTCCGACTTTAACTTCTTTACTCGTTTAAAACCTAAAAATTAAGGAGTCTTTGACAAATCTTAAATTATAAAACCCGAATAAAACCATTCAGAAACTCAAAACATATATTTTATAATCAATTTCAACGAAGTTTTAGATAACTGTGGGCGCTGTGGTGCAATGGTTAGCACGTTGGACAGTTACACGTGAGGTTGCGGGTTCGATCCTTAACCAAGGCAACATCAATTTATGAAAAATAATAATATGTATGAGTTTTTTCTACCCCTCATTAGAGTTGTCAAGTATTCGACCTATTTGAAAAACCGGTTTTCGAATACTTCTAATAGCCGCCTTTTTGAAAAACCTGTTTTCGGTTTTTTTTAATTAAAACCGGTTGAATAACCGGTTTTCCGTTTTTTTTGTAAATAATCATTTTGTATTGCTATATATGCAAATTTTCTTATAAAACTTGCAAAAAATTGCTAAAAATCTTGAAACTTTCTAGTTTTTTCCTTTCTTGAAAGCAATTCGTAGCGTAAATTATTCCATTAGTGCGAATCCGCCTTTAAAACTAAAAGTTATTATTTGTAAAGGCGCTGTTTGTTTTTTTTTTTTTGTTTTGTTTCTAAATATTCTCCACACAGAACCAAATTTGTTCATAAATAGTATGAATGGCATACATTGATATGAGTTCATAATATGTATGAACAAATTCATACCATTTATGTTTTTTTTTTTCATTTTTAATTTAATTTCAAAAAATTATCAATAACAAGTAAGTTTGAAATACAAAAATTGACAAACCAATTATTTTTATATCAAATATTAAAATAATAAAATTAAGGAAACAAAAAGGGGAAAATAGCGATTATTCATTGGTTAAAAACGGAAAGGTATGCGAAATTTGGTTTATATGTGCAAAACTATTTTTTAATACAACTCTCCTTTTTTTATCCAATTTTTAGAATACAAAATCTTGAAGATTGCTTTTCGGTTCATCTGGGATAAAATGGGAATTAATGGCACTTAATTAATGGAAAATAATATGAACATCAATAAAATATCATCACTTTTTACAAGGTACATATTCCTGTCTATCCCAGTTACGGATATTATGACTGTTACGAAAATTTAAGTCAACAGAATGATTCTAATTATTAAGAACGATGTTTAGTCCAGTAACCGTGCTTTAAATCCACCATATTATTACTTTATATTTACGTTTTTAATCGATTGATATGATTTTTATTTATGTTTTCATGTTTTTAATAAAATTGCACTTTTTATGCAAAATATATTTTTATATACTAGTTCATTAGGGGATTAAAAGATTCATACTTTTAGCAATTCTATCACCACATGTTACGAAAAAATTCGTAATATGTATGCAGAAATCAAAATCTGAATAAAAAGTTCAGGGAAAAAGTTATGTTCAAATTCATAATATGTATGAACAAATTCCTACTCAGAATGAAAAAGTTTTGGGAAAAAAAAATCATGTTCGATTCATACAGTTTATGAAAAAATTTATTCCATGTATGAATTATTTTTTCTGTGCACCACAAAAGTATTAGATTTTATTTCTGACTCTCATAACAGCTATCTTAACAGAATCTCATAGCTAATGGAGACTCAGAGTTAAGCCCGGTATTTTGTTCGTACTTTTGCGAAAAAATCTGTCAAACTCCACATAAAAAAAATGATTTTTCACTTGCGTGGAATTGCTGCGAAATTGCGGTGCAATTTTTTTCGCATCAATTTAATAGACAGGACCATTTGAAAATGTAGCGAAAAAGTGACATTTGGGTTAATTATGATTGTAACTTTTTATAGCCCATAAAAAATTTGTGCATTTTAATGTTGTTATTATAGTTTTTGAGCTTCAAACATAGAACGAAATTTTTTCGCTCTTTTGAACAAAATACTGGGATCTACGTGGAAATATCTGGAGAAGTTATTAAAGTTCAATTTCAAGCACAATTTACAATGATTGCTGGAAAAGTTACCAATGCAGTAACAGTCACAACATCTATATGGAAGTGGAATATCTGTGGAAAAATAAGTTCACAATTCCATGAAGATAGTAATAAAACTTCTGTAAACTAAAATGCTCTGAAATTTGTAATCTTGCCGCTTCATGCAAGAATACGATTTATGGAAAATTGTGTACACCTCGCATACGAACTCAAATACCGTCTTAATCCAGGACAACATAACGTTCCCTTAAAAAAATACTAATCTATCCAATATGAGAAAAGAAGAGAAGAAAAGAATTCAAGATGAATTTAAAATGCAACTTGGATTAATCATTAAAAAGACCCCTACAGGGTTGTGGAAGTTGCAATGATGTAAATACTGCAAGGCGATTTTTTTAAGATCCAGGAATCACCTCTTTAATCACGGGTCCCGAAAAAACCTGCTAAAATTTTTTAAATTATATTAGCCATCATTAATTGTAAAAATCCTATTAACGTGGCTAAACTTAAAATCTTTGCCGATGAGAGAAAAGCAAGTTTGGTTACGGAAACGAATAACGGTAAGGGTAACGATATCGAAATTCATTTGTTTTGGGAAAGGTAACGGTATTTAAGACTGTTGTAACGGTATACCGTTATCAAAACAGCAATATCGGTACGTACCGGTATTATAAATTATGTTAAAAACATATAAAAACAAGTAAAAACTTACCCCTAAATTCATAAACGCTTTGTAAAATTATTGGAGGTTTATTGAACAAATTTTGTATGAAAAAGACGTTTTGTAAACCTGCTATAACTTTACAAAGCATTTATAAATTGAGGGGTTAACTGGTGCTGGTAGTTTTAATAAATAAAATTATTATCCATAAATTTTTTGTAGAAAAAAAACTGAAGATTATTACAAAAACAATAAAAAATTTGCATTTTTATATAAATTAATAAATACCGTTAAAATACCATAAAAATAACGGTATCGGTAACGATAACGCTATTTAAATAAGAAAGGTTTATCGAGACAAGAAATTCATAATGATATGGTGAATGTGTTAGGTGAAAGTGCTCCTTCATATGAAACAGTAAAAAATTGGATTGCTGAATTTAAACGTGGTCGTACAAGCATTGAAGATGAACCACGAAGTGGACGTCCAAACACTGCAACAACGCCAGAAATCATAGCTGAAGTCTATGATATGGTATTAGACGATCGACGAGTGAAAGTGCGTAAAAAAGGGATTGCCATAGGCATCTCAAATGATCGAGTATATTTTATTTTTCATCAAGAATTACAGATGAAACATCTTTCTGCAAGATGGGTGCCGCATTTGTTAACAGTTGACCAAAAACGCATTCGAATGAAAATTTCTCAAGCTTGTTTGGATCGATTTAAGCGAAATAAAATGGATTTTAAGCGTCGTTTTAGCTCGTTTTTAACGTTTTTAAAACGTTTTACCTCGAATGAAGATGCAATGGCAGCTGTAAACGATTATTTTGAGGAGCTTCAGGAAAATTATTTTTATTGAAATTTCAGGAGATTATATTGAAAAATAAAATAATTTTAAAAATCTAGCTCTTGTTTTTCATTGTTAGGCTAAGAACATTTCGAACTGCCCTCGTATATACAGGTCTATATGTAATTAGTTATGATAATATGTTGCACTATATACAGGCGCGGTTACAACGGGGGGACGGGGGGGGCTATGGGGGCTAAAGCCGCCCTTGAGGACCAAAACATTTTTTTCCACATAATGCTGTAATGGAAAACATGAGCACTACAACTTTCTTTTTTTTAACTTAAGTGCACTACTATTAAAACCTCTTAATAAATAGAACTTCTTAAATATTTTTTTAATGGCCCATCATGGATGACCATCTCACCAAATTTAAGAAGTAAATACAAGCAGTTTTCCATGGATGGTAACCGAAACGATGCGGTTATCGGTAACGGTAAAGCTATTTTAGATTATTTCGGTAACGGCATTTTAAGGGTAACGCTATTTCATTTATTTCGGTATCGGTATTTTAAGGATAACGGTTTTTTAGTTATTTCGGTAACGGCATTTTAAGGATAACGGTTTTTTATTATTTCGGTAACGGTATTTTAAGGTTAGCGGTATTTGGGTTATTTAGGTAACGGTATTTTAAGGATATCGGTAGTCAGTTTTTTCGATGCATCCCTCAATTTTTTTTACGAAAAACAAACGAGATTAAAAACAGAACCAATTTACCAACTTAATGTACGAAAAATACTCAATAATCCAGTGCAATTGCCAAGAACAGAAAATTAAAAATATCGGTAACGGTATTTTAGGGGTATCAGTATTTCATTTATATCGGTAAGGGTATTTTAAGGGTATCGATATTTAATTTATTTCGGTATCGGTATTTTAAGGGTAACGGTGTTTCAGTTATTTCGGTAACGGTATTTTAAAGATAGCGGTATTTCGGTTATTTGGGTAACGGTAGTTTAGGGGTAACGGTAGTCAGTTGAAAGGGTTTTGAATCGATGACGGTATTTTAGCGGTATTGCCTGCCAACCCTGGAGTTTTCAGAAACTACTAGTTTTTGGTTAAGTGTAAATGATAGTAGTGTTAAAAATTTGTTAATTTTAATTGTGAATTACAATATAAAAGAGATTTAAATTGAAAAAAAATCCATTATTTTTAACCTACACTGAGAAAATTATCTGCAAGTTATTAATGAGTTTTTGCATAAAAACAATGATTTTTCATTGGAACTAGTCCATTGAAATTTTTCATTGAATGAAGATTTTATTGAGATTTGCCGCAGAACTCTATCACATATCCGAATTTCATTAATATCGAAAGAACCCATCGCGATAGTTTAATCTTTAGTGGTTTATTTTTTTAAATTTAAATGTTTTGTTTCCAGATTTTTCGAGTTGAAAACCTTTCAAATTTTAGGTCATTTTTTAGGTAATTCAAGAGTTGTAATAATTGGGCCAGTTTCATAGTCGGAAAAAAGATTGATTTTTTCTTATATATTTTTAAGTAGGAAATTACGTTTTTCTTAAATATTTCTTAATAAGAAATTTTCAAAGATGCTAGTTCTAACTATAAAACTGCTCGTTAGGCCCTTCTTCTATATTAAAGTGCCTATGCATAATAATTTTGAAACCTTATAACACATTTGTAAAATTAATTTTGTATGAAAAATTTGTTTTATAACTCGTTTATAAATTTTAAAAGTGATTATGCATATGACTCTAAACCTATTAGATTAAGAAACATTATTGTGTTCGAAAAACTCTTTGACACTGAAACGTTTTTTATATACTCGGTTGCATCTGAAAGTTGTAGGATTTGGAGTAATTTTTCTTATAAAAGAATCACAGACACTGCAAAAAAATTTGCAATTAAAAAAAAAAAAAATCTTATCAGAATATCTATTGTGTTTCCTATGAAAATATTATTTAATTTTTAAATGATTTTTATACCTATTAAGTTTGCGATTTTAGAGATATTTTCTATTAAAAATAGCTCGGATTCTGTACTGCGATTTCTTAACTTATTTATGACAAAATTCAATACTTAACGAAAAAAATTGTTGAATATAGAAAAATATATCGTTAAGTTATTACAATAGCTGTACTTTGTCTCATGCCTATCAACGTTAAGTATTTAAAGCAAGTCTACGTTGAACCAATTGTAGAATAAAAAAATTTTAAAAAGTTTATGTTTATAATGGTTCCGTTATAATCGAACGTACGTCAGCGAATAATTTTTTAGGAAGTAACGCGAATAAGTTACGTTAGATGTGAAAATGTATAAACGTTGAGATTTTAACGTTGATAATTATCCGTGTTGAAAGTTAACGTGCATACGAAAAGTAATATGTTAGTTTTCGTCTTAAAAGCGTTTTTATGCACTTTGAGTTTTTTATGAGTTAACGGATATAGTTAAGTCGAAAATACGGCTAATATCAAATTTTTCTAAGTTTATGTTAACCATAGGCATACCTAGACTATTTTTTTGGGGTGTGCAAACAACCCATTTAAGTTTGGCAGTTTATTTACCCGTTCTCAGACTCTTAATCTCAAAAAACACTTTCGACATTATACTTTTTCCCATACAAAAAAGAAAACTTTTAAAAATGACTCCCTCACTTCTGATAATTCAATAATATTTTTATAGAAAACTCTGAAAAGTACATATATTTCTTGAAGAAACCTTCGTACAAGGAATATATTTGAAGCTATATTCTCAGATTAGTATGAAATTTGGATATTTGGTAGAGAAAAGAAATCTAACCTAATTTTTTTCGTCCCATTTCGAACCCATTCTAAACCCATATTTTAACCACTTAAATAACCGAGGTAGTCAAAAACTGTGAGATGTTCATCTTAGAAATTTTGTTTCTACAAAGTATTGAAATTTCATCAAAATAGTAGTGTTTAGTTTGAAGTAACTTCCTTGTTCGGCAATTCATTTTACAAGTATAGACTCTAAGCTAGCCTCGTCATTACCAATAATGTATGCCAGATCGTAAATATATTTTTGACGATTTTTCAAATATTTGTTTCTGTTTTAAAATGTTAATTTTTTGGAATTTAATAAATTATCACTTTACATCCTTCTCGCTTGAAAATCGTTCCTTATACAAAAAAACTTTTAAGACAAAAAAGTAGGTCATTATGTTTTCTCTTCATATAACACAACCTGTCTAACAATAAATTGTTTTTTAGCCAAAAACTATTTAAGTGGGCATTAGAGGGTTAAGAAAAATCTAAGGCAAACATCGATCTTAGTTCTGACTATAAAACTGATCGTTAGATTCCAACAAATTAACTTCCTAGGAAACCAGTAGACATTTTCCCAACTCACATATGGTTGGTCCCATAAATTGATGTTTAATATACAATTAGATATAAGCCAACACATTATCACATATAAATCCAAAACGAAGAAATTTTCTAATTCAGTTTAGATATAATTTAATATAAACCTTTATCAAAAAAATTTCTAAGTTGTTTTAGATATAGGTTAGGTTAGGTTGAACTGGTTGGTCTAAAGACCTCGCATAGACTCCTAGGTCCCTAGCGTTACCAGATGAGAAACGATAACCCCACATAAAAAAAGTCAAACATAATTGGTGGTACCTAGAGTACCCCACACTCTCTTAGCAAAAGCCAGGAGTTTCAAGCCAGGAGTTTCCCAAGCAACTTGTCCTGGAGCGCGCAAGAGCCGGACAGTGGCATATGATATGCTGGGCCGTCTCCCTATCTCCTGGTACCCCACAAAACCTACAATCATCACTAGCAAGCTTTCCTGCTCTCTTGGTAAGAACTGCAGTCCAGCAGTGACCAGTCATTATCCCCAGCAGCAATCTACAGTCGCTTCTGGTTAGGGAGAGTAGAAGTTTTGTCGCCTTGGGATCGTAGGATCTCCACATAATTTTCGACACTTTACACATTTACATTATAGTGTAGTCTACATCCCGTTTCAAAAACCGAAGTAGCACCGAATATCCAAAGCCCTTTCCTCAGGCAAGTGGACCCCCCATTTCGCCAAACCGTCTGCAATCTCATTTCCCTCTATGCCTCGGTAGATATATACTCTTCTACCTAAAGAGCCCCTACACTCTTGAACAATCAATGAGTACACCAGTAATGGGATTCTCTAACTTTTTAACGACAAAATTCGGTAGTTAGATTGTCAAAATTCGAAAATTATCTACAATTGTCGTTAAAACTGATTCCGTAATTTTTTCTACCGAATTTTATCATTAAGTACACTCTAAAAAATGTTTGTAAATTCACTACTATAAAATGGGTAAAATTTTGTTTAATTTTACGAAAATTCGGTAAATATAAACAAAAAATGCGTAAATTATTTTTGTACACACTTTCATACACAATAATACACACACAAAGTATTTTTAGACATTATGTGTTTACAAATAAACACATTGTGCCTAAAATTAGTATTCTTTGGTTAAATAAAATTTTTACGCACAAATTTGATAAATATACTAACTTATAATAGTAATAAATAATCTGACATTTTAATTTGGAAAAAATTTTAAATAATAAAGAGAAAAAGTTAAAATGGATTATTTTTTTTGAATTACCATATTTCTATTAACACATTTGTATCTGGAAATAGCAACAGAAGAATGAAATACTTTTTGGTTCGCAAGCAGCAGGACTCATCCAAAAGCAAGGAAATTGGTTTTGGACGATTTTTCATGTGGGAAATGGTGCTGGAACGCCATAAAAAGAAAGAAATGTGTGAATCGAATCATTACTGGCGATGACAAATGGATTATGATAACCCTTAGCGCAAGAAATCGTATTTAAAGCCTGGGCAACCAGCCAAATCAACGCCAAAGTCGACTATCCATAGCGCCAAGGTAATACTCTGTATTTGGTTGCTCATAATATTCCATCAGAACAACGCTCGGCCACATGTTGCAAGAACTAAGACTATTTATAAAATAAATAGTGAATAAGAAGTTTTGTTTTCGAGTATCCGAAATTGGCATCCTCTTGGCCTCAAAAAATGAGCAGCAGTTATTTTGGCACGGAATCCATCCAGAGAGATGGGAAAAGGTCATAGCTAATGATGGCCAATACTTTCAATAAATGTATATTGTACCAATGTTTCACAATAAATGCCCAAAATTTGCCAAAAATTATACACGAGAATGACACTGATATTATTATAAATAAAATATGTACTTAAAATTAGTTTTTTTTATATAAAAAAAAATGTTTTTGTGTGGTTTAACATTAAGCACAGCTGTAGTAAATATACCCATTTTTGGGGGACGAACTTTCTGTGGATTTTTGCGCATTTTTTGTGGATTTTTACGCACTTTATGCGTACATTTACACGAGAAATATGCTTTTTTACGCACAAATTTAGTAAATTAGCACACACTCAAAAAATTGTATGAACTAAAATTAAGGTTTCACTTTACTAAAACAATGTATATGAGTTATTAATAAAAATGAGTTAAATTTCTTTCCAATAAGTAAAATTGCTTTCAAATAATGCAAATTTTATTTGATTTTAGTTTATCCAAAATTCGTATTAACTCAAAAATAATAAAACATTTTCCTTAAATTTATTTTCTTGAATTAGGTTAAAATTTCTTAAAACTGTTGAAAAATGTATGTATTTTTAGTTAATAATCTTAAATGTGAAGAATTTGGTTGAACTAAAAATTACGAAATTTAAAATTGTATGAAAAACTAAATTCAAATAATGAACTTCCTTAAATTTAGTTTAAACATTTTAACTTCTTTAAACCAAGTATAAACTTCTTAAATTCTAGTATTATTTGGTTTGTAGTTTGTATTATATAAGTATTTTAGTGTTGTGAAGAAAATTTAAGCAATAAATTTTACACAAATTTATATTATCGGAAAAAATATTAAAATTATGTTCGTTAATACTTTCATAAAAAAATATATGAAATTGATTACTTAGATTTTTGGTAGTGAAACTAAAATACTTATATATTTGAATATTTATACCTAATGAGAATTAAAAATTAATAAATAATACCTGCAATTTTTTACATGTTTTTTTTGGATTTTCTTACTTAATAAGAGCATAACATATGAACTAAAAATAAGTTTATTCTGCGTTAGCACAAGTTCAAAACATCTTTAAATTTAAGAACAATTGACTTGATTTTAAGACATGTTTACTAAATTTAAAAACAAGTTTATACTAAATTTAAGTAAAATACATATTAATTTTAGTAAAAATTTCAGAAAAATTAAAACAGTATTTACTAAATTTCAGAAAAAATTTACTTAATTTAAGTTAATTGTTTTAACTTGTTTTTAAGAAAATTGTGTACTCGATTTAAATTAAAATTTCCTTGGAGCCAAATCATTCCCAAATTTCTTTAAATTTAGTTCAAATGACCTAGTATTTGGGAAACAATTTTTTCGGTGCACTAATTTCAAAATATCATTTAATTTTTACGCACTTTCAATGTAAAATTACAAATTATTTGTGCACCAACTTAAACACTATGTGCGTACTTTTTTTCAAATACGCACATAGAGTAAATTTACCCAATTTATAGTAGGAGTACAGTTTCCTACTATAAGTTGTGTAAATTTCAACAGATTTTAATTAGAGTGTAATATAGGTAACTTCCGACAATTATTGTTAAGTTAACGACAGAAAAAAAGTTGTAGATAAGGTAACGGATGAGCAAAAAAATGTAAAAAATTTTAAAATGCGTTAAAACAGAATGTATTTTAGCCCAAATTTATAGTAATTTTGGGATAAATATTAGGTCGACGGACATGAGTCTCAAAAGGAGTAAAAGTTATCAAACTATTTTAGAATTATACCGTTGCAGTAAATTGTTTTGTCCTTAACTAGCATATACATTTTTAGAAATTGAATAGTTAACGCGAATAAATGCATTGGTAAAGGCGGTTTACATTATATGATTTTCAGAAAGATTTTGCAACCTTGCCTATATGTTTTGCTGTGTGCTAAAGTAATATCATACCAAAAATCTTATAATTTAAGCCAGCCTTAAAGTAAGAACTCTAGGAATTCCGTCGAAAGTTAAGTATATAATCCTATAGCTGGTTTACAGTATAAGATCTTCGGTATGATTTTGCTTTAGTGCACATGCAAAACATAAAGGCTAGGTTGCAAAGTCTTCCTGAAAATCTTATAATGTAAACTAGCCTTCAGCAGAAATTTTTATACAAATTAAGAAGAGCTCGTTTAGATATATCAATGCAACCAATTACACTTGGTGTTTGAATAAATAACCACCAAATTTTAAATTGTACAGAAAATCCCTTTATTTTTATTAAAACATAAATTTTACATTGTTTCTCTTAAGTTTGTTCCAATTTATCTTATGCCTCTTTCTGTTATATTATCATCATTTTAAATATATCACTACAGATTTTAAAGGTCTAGATAAAGCTGGATGATCTGCACATCAATGTTAATTTTACTGTCCTTGTTAAAATTGTGGATTTCTACGTCTGCGACTATCATGATTGCAGCACATTTAATTTGGGTTGAAATTCCTGGACTTTGGTAATTTTGAATGGTACATTCTCTGGGATTTTTAGTTGTTGATTTATTACAACCCATTCATTTAAGAATTTTTAAGGGATTTTGTTGAAAATAATACCACGTTATTGTTAGAGAATCCCACTACAGATTGGCGGAGATCGCTTTAATCGCCGCCTGGCTGTCGATATAGAAATTAACGTAAGAGCCAAAAGTCTCCGGGGAAATTGCAAGATCAGCAGCCATTTTGATTGCCAGCAATTCAGCCTGAAAAATACTGCAGTCATCGGGGAGTTTATATGACTCCTCGACAGAAAACCGCAGCTCCGACTCCCCGTAGTTCCCAAGCGAACAGCAGATTTCCACGCAGCCCCCTCCGCTACCAGATTAATTAGTTGTAAATCCCGGATTACATTTAGCTCTGCAGTAGGCGTACTGCGTAGTGCACCAGTGATACACAGTTCAGCAAGTCCCTGCACACTCTCCAGGCGCCAGCAGTAAACCCTTGTCTTCAGTGCAGTCCACCACAGCAGTACCCCATAGAGTAGAATTGGTCTACCAACTGCTGTATAGATCCAATACGTGAGATCAGGTGACAGACCCCAAGTTTTAACCAGCATTTTCCTACATGCATAGAGCGCATTTGTGGTCTTTTTGACTCTGTCTTCAACATTGAACCTCCACGACAGCTTGTTGTCCAATATCACCCCTGAACAAGATTGATACCACCCAACCTTGGCGTGGTCCAATGATCGAACTTGGTCTTGTTAAGCCCCCCATACATTTGCAATATTATGTCCAATATAATGGCACAGTATTTTTCTCGTTTTGCCACACACCATACAATAAATTGCAACATATATGTAACAAAAGTTCGCCACAATATTTTTTGCAATATACGATTTCAACATAACCTAAAAATGCAATGCAAAATGCAAACAAACATAAATAGCGCAAAATTAAAATTGCACAGTGTTGCAAGTTGTCCAATAAAAATCAAAAGTGTTTTGATTCACTACATAATATTGCTCAACCTTAAATTTAATACATACACGGTCAATATGCTTGGAAAGTTGTGCCATAATATTGCAAATGTATGACCCGCTTTAGTAAAGAGCACCAAGTCAGTTTTCCCAGGATTAAAGCCAAGTCCTAATCCGACCGCCTACCGTGATGTAGGCTACACTGGGGTTGAATTTTTTTTTCAATTACAATTACATGTAATTGTGTAATTGCATGTGTAATTAATTTACAAATATAATGATTAACCCAAAGGTCTGCTGAAGATCCTATAATTTCGATAAATCTTCCATTACTTTTATCCAGATTTACCATGACAGTGCATTAAACATGAACAAAATTTTCTTTATTTTTAGTAATTTTAAAATAAAGTTAACAAGACTGAAATTTTAAAGTTAATAGGATTATGTTATACAACCAAGATATAAGAAAAATAGTAAAAAAATAGTAAAATATTACAAAATAGTAAAAATTACTAAAAATATATGATGCAAAAAATAAAATCACACACGAATCATGACTCACGAACATTTCTAATTCACGCGCCAATCCCTAGTAATTACTAAATCTAAAACTAGTTCAAAATCATTTTTAACATAACTAGAACCACATATATCGTAATATATATAATACGGTTTTATATGGACCTTATATATTTTTATATAAAATCACTTTGAAATAATTGCTTATGTGGGATGATATATAATTATAGATGATTTTAGAAAGAACGTTATATTGTTATATCTTCTATATATCGTTAGCTGAAATGCAAAACCACGTAACTAACAAAAAATACAAAATCGGTTTTTTGATCGATTATGATGCATATCAACGACGTCCACGTCTTCTCCAATTTTTACTGTCATATAATAAAAATTAGACATATTATTAGCGAAAATCGAAAGCACATAACTACATACTTGTTGCTTGAAAATAGTAACTAACACATATTTATTTCTATTGAATTTTATTTATTCATAGTAGGATTTGAATTTTTATATTTCACTAGCGGATAGTGCTACTACGCTCCCCTCCACTCGTAGTCCTATTTTCTCATAATTATAGTGATTATAGTTTGAAATTTTTACTTTGTTAATTATAATAAATTTTCTTTTTGGAGATCCCACAGTCAATATGATTCGTGTATTAGCTAGCGTATGATCCCCTGGAGTAATTTATTTTAAATTAAGTGCAACAGATGAGTTTAAGGAATTTCCACAAAGAATTGGAAACAATTTAAAAGCGTTTGAAACTTTGAAGTTGCATTTACAAAGAATAAAAATTTCAAGCAAAAAATGGCAACATCTTCAGGACCTTAAACCATTTCTTCCACCCGATTGTCATTATTATTACAATGAAATTCCATTTGAGAAGTAAAGGTTTAATTTTTTTCTTTTATTTGTATTGTAGTTATTGTTGTTAATTATCTTTAGCTTTTGTAAATCATTTTTTATTTTCTTATTAAAAAAAAAAAAAATAATAAATATATAAAGCGATATATTAAATAACAAGAGAACAACTTCTTTTATTCTACATTTTATGAATGCAAAACAAAATTTTCTTTGAAACTTACAAAAACTTCATTGTAGTCACGTGTTTTTGTTTAAGAAAATACGAGTTCAAAAGCGCATAACTAACGTAACTCTTTGAAACATTAATAAATTATTACTTTTATTCCAGAAATAAATTAATCAGTCTATATTTAGAAAATCTGCGATATTTGATTACCAAAATTCCATTTGTTTTTCAATATATAACATTTTTTGTTTCTCCTGTAAAATAGTAAAAATGTTAGTTACGTGGTTTTGCATTTCAGCTAACGATATAAAAGAATAACGTGACTGACTGACTGACTCAACATCGCCCAGCCCAAACCGCTGAAGCTAGGAAGTTGAAATTTGGTATGTAGGTTCCTCTTGCGGCGTAGACGTCCGCTAAGACGGGATTTTTGGAAATTCCTACCGGAACGGGCAAAAAGGGGAAAAGTCTCCCCCTTGGCGGCCTGCCAAAACCCCTTTGGCTAGAAAGCTGAAATTTAAGATATGTGTTCCTTGGAGTATGGGCTAACTTTTCTGGAAAGTACTTTCTCGAATTTTGGACAGAGTCGTTGTAAAAATGGGGGTTAAAAAGGGGAAAAAGGCCCCCCTTGACGGCCTGCCAAAACCGCTGGAGGTAGGAAGTTGAAATTTGGTATAAAGGTTCCTCCACTATCGTAGACATCCACGAGTTTTGGAAATTTTTACAGGGACGGGCAAAAAGGGGAAAAAGTCTCCCCCTTGACGGCCTGCTCAAACTGCTGGAGCTATGAAGTTGAAATTTGGTATGTAGGTTCCTCGACCGGTGTAGACGTCCGTTGAGACGACATTTTTGGAAATTCTTATCGGGAGGGGCAAAAAGGGGACAAAAAAAGTACCTTTTTCCAAAAAAGTACCTTTTCCCAAAAAAAGTACCTTTTCCCAAAAAAAGTACCTTTTTCCTAAAAAAGTACATTTTTCCAAAAAAAGTACCTTTTTCCAAAAAAGTACCTTTTTCCAAAAAAAGTACCTTTTTCCAAAAAAAAGTACCTTTTTCCAAAAAACGTATCTTTTTCCAAAAAAAGTACCTTTTTCCAAAAAAAGTACCTTTTCCGAAAAAAGTACCTTTTTCCAAAAAAAAAGTACCTTTTTCCAAAAAAAGTACCCTTTTCCAAAAAAAGTACCTTTTTCCAAAAAAAGTACGTTTCTCCAAAAAAAGTACCTTTTTCCAAAAAAAATTCCTTTTTCCAAAAGAAGTACCTTTTTCCAAAAAAAAGTACCTTTTTCCAAAAGAAGTACCTTTTTCCAAAAAAAGTACCTTTTTCCAAAGAAAGTACCCTTTTCCAAAAAAAAGTACCTATTCCAAAAAAGTACCTTTTTTCAAAAAAAGTACCTTTTTCCAAAAAAAAGTACCCTTTTCCAAAAAAAGTACCTTTTTTCAAAAAAAGTACCTTTTTCCAAAAAAAAGTACCTTTTTCCAAAAACAGTACCTTTTCCAAAAAAAGTACCTTTTTCCAAAAAAAAAGGACCTTTTTCCAAAAAATTTACCTTTTTCTAAAAAAATGTACCTTTTCCAAAAAAAAAGTACCTTTTCAAAAAAAGTACCTTTTCCCAAAAAACATACATTTTTCCAAAAAAATACCTTTTTCAAAAAAAGTACCTTTTCCAAAAAAAAGTACCTTTTCCCAAAAAAAAGTACCTTTTTCTAAAAAAATTTTCCTTTTCCAAAAAAGTACCTTTTTCCAAAAAAAAACACCTTTTTAAAAAAAAAATACCTTTTCCAAAAAAAGTACAAATAAAGTACTTTGTAAAAACAAAGTATCTTTTTCCAAAAAATTTCGTTTTTCCAAAAAGTACCATTTAAAATAATTTATAATTTCAAAAAAACTACTTTTTTTCCTCCCCCCACGGATATCTCCACTAAAACAAGGTTTCTTGATATTCGGCATAGACGTGCGCTAAGACGGGATTTTTGGAAATTTCTACCGGAACGGGCAAAAGGGGAAAAGTCTCCCCATAAACAGTCTCACAAATTGGAAAAGTGCCTGCCCAAACCACTGGAGGTAAGAAGTTGAAATTTGGTATAAAGGTTCCTCCACTGTAGTAGACATCCCAAAAGGAAACTCGGTATGTGAGTTCCTCCTTCTGTGTAGGCGTCCGCTTAGACGGAATTTTTGAAATTCCTATCGGGAGGGGAAATAAGGTAAAAGTCTCCTCCTGACGGCTTGCCCAATCCCTTTTGGCCAACCTAAAATTTTAAATATGTATTCCTTGGAGTAGGACTAACTCACCGGCAACGTAATTTTTCTATTTTGGAACAGGAACATAGTAAAAATGGTGGTTGAAAGGGAAAAATGTCCCCACTAACGGCCTGCCCAAACCGCTTAGGCAATGCAGTTGAAATTTGGTATGAATGTTCCTCATCCATCGCAGATAGCCGCGAAGATGGAATTTTTGTAAATTCCTAAAGGGAGGGGCAAAACGAAGAAAAGCCTCAGCTTGGGGGCCTGTAAAAACCTCTTCGGCTAGAAACCTGAAACTTAAAATGTGGGTCCCTGGAGTAAGGGCTAACTTATTAGAAAGATACGTTTTTGAATTTTGGACAGGGTCGTTATAAAATAGGGGCTCAAAAAGGGAAAGTTGCCCCTTAACGACCTGTCCAAACTGCTGGAACTATGAAGCTGAAATTCGGTACTTAGGTTCCTCTTCCAGCCTAATTCCAACCGGGAGGGACAAAAAAAGAAAAAGTGTCCCCCTTGACAGCCTGCTCAAACTGCTGGAACTAGGAAGCTGAAATTCCCTGGATTTTCGGAAATTCCTAACGAGAGGGCCACAAATAGTAAAAGTTGGCTAGAAACCTGAAATGTAAAACATATGTTACTTGGAGTATGGGCTCACTTACCGGGAAGGTGCTTTTTGGACAGGGACATTGCAAAAATGGGGATTAATGAAGCGAAAAGTGCCGCTTAAAGGCCTGCCCAAACCGCTGGAGGTAGGAAGTTGAAATTTGGTATTAAAGTTCCTCCTCTATTGTAGACATCCGCTAAGATGAGATTTTTGGAAATTTCTACAGGTAGGGTCAAAAACAGGAAAAGTCTCCCCCTTAACGGCCTGGCCTAACTGCTGGAACAAGGGATCTTAAATTCGGTATTTGGGTTCCTTCTCCAACGTTGACGTCCCCTAAGATGGTATTTTTGGAAATTCATACCGGGAGGGGTAAAACCGGAAAAAACTTCCCCCTTGACGGCCTGGCCAAACTGCTGGATATAGAGACCTAAAATTATGTATGTAGTAGGTTCCTCCTCCAACGCAGACGTCCTCTAAGACGGAATTTTTGGAAATTCCTACCGGGAGGGGTAAAAACGGAATAATTCTCCCCCTTGATGGCCTAACCGAACCCTTCGGCTAGAAACCTGTAATATATAATATGTTTTCCTTGGAGTATGGGCTAACTTATCGACAAGGCATTTCTAGGACTTTGGACAGGAACGTGGTAAAAATGGTGGTTCAAAAGGGGAAATTTGCCCCGCCCCCCCTTAACGTCTGCGTCTTTAGCTAGAAACCTAAAACTTAAAGAACAAGTGTATATGAAACACTAAAATTAAGAAACTAAATAGGCAACGAGTGGAATTGAAACACTACACAAGTGGAATGAAATGGATATAAACGTTGAACGAGTGGAATTGAAATTATAGACAGTGCAAATGGATTGGAAGAGGGAATTACCTGTTCAAACACTATCCACGGAATATGAAACTTATGTAGCATTGAAACATACTCTCCAAAAAGTTAAACAAATTTTCTTAAAGAGAAAAAACCTTAGAAAAGGAATGGAACTTATATATTCCGATATTTAAACTTCATGTAACGAAGCACCGGTGGAAGAACCGACGCAGTAAATTTTCCAACTGAATTTGTGAATTTACTTGAATTGCCAGGTCTACCTTTACATAAACTGGAATTAAACTTTAAGACACGCTAACAACGTAGCGGGCTTTGCCCGCTATTTTTAATATTATAAAATGCTTTCCAACCCTGCTTTACGTTATTTATTTTCATTCAAAACACAAATGAACAAAACTACTTACGGGTCTATCTACCTAAGTTCGCACTTTACCAAATTATCTTAACATACACACGTATATTGCAATTTATTATGGATTCATTACTAACAATCCACTTTCATGAGAAAAAGTGATCAAATATTTATTTATTTTAAACCCATTGTTGTGCAGCATTATTTATTTGTGGTGGCTGGTTGAATTAAAAAAAAATTGTCGGGGGGAGGGGGGCACGGCCCCCCCTAAACTTTAAGGCACGCTAACAACGTAGCGGGCTGCGCCCGCTAGTATTAAATAAATCATGAAATATTGTAGATATGGAACCATATTAAGTTATATATGGGTTCTTATTCGTCAATAATCATATCTAACACAAATTATAAAATATTTCTTATATGGCTCCACATATAGTTTTATATTATTATGTATAGTGTCATACTAAATTATATATAAACATATATGTAATTATATCTGTAATATGTTACTTTATGTACTTATATATAGCACATGCAATTATATGTAGGCCAGTATGTAATAATAGAAAATCACATATGTCTCCATATTAAAACCTTTGAGGAAAAAATATCTAACATATGACTATATAAAAGTATATCTGCTTGAATTTAAAAGCATATGTGGCCATATGGAACTATAAGTTACTATATGCAATTACATAAAATAATATATGGTTATATCAAAACTTTTTTACTCGGGTATAAAAAGTCAAGATGTTCCTTTTGGCAGTTGGCATTTGGTAGTTTAACAGTTTAACGCATTTTTTAAAAAGTGTTATGCAAGTTTCTTTAAGAAATGAAAATTAGACATAAAAACTTACAAATTTATGTTAACTCATTCACGACCAATAGTGGATATGTGTCCTATCTATACTTTTTGCGATATCAACAAAACTTGCAGGATGATTTAACTACTTTTGACTTGATCGCGAATAGAGAGTTGTTGTTTTGAAAGTTTACATATAAGTTGTGGTCTGATACATTCAAAGGTTATCGCAATCTCGAAATTTATGTTTTTGTAACTTTTTTACATTTTTGTTTTTCAATTTAAAAACGAATTTTAAATTATATACTTATATTTTTACCCCTAAATTCATAAACGCTTTGTAAAATAATAGGAGGTTTATTGAACAAATTTTGTATGAAAATTACGTTTTGTAAACCTGCTATAATTTTACAAAGCATTTAAGAATTGAGGGGTTAGTATTTTTTGCGTTGGCATAGCTTACAAATTAATAAAAATTTATTTATATTAATTTGTATATAATTTATATTGTATTTCATTAAATATGCAGTGGTTCAATATAGGTCGCGAAAGGCATAATTATAAAAGAGACTAAATAAACTAAAAATGTATTAGCGAATATTTCAGTGGAACTCGGTTTGATTCCAATGATCAAAAATTGTTGAAACTGTTGTGGTGATACAGGCCTTAAATCTAGTTGAAGAGGTGGGAAGTGGAAAAGCGGACATTGATAACAAACTTACACGTCGCGTAAGATTAATTAGTAGTGTCCAACCGAATGTTTCGGGCAGAAAATCTATTTGGTCGCTATTCGCTATGTTGAAGCATTATCGACAAATTTTGATTATGGAAAACTGCGGGCGTAAAAATGGGCATGGTCAATGAAAAGTATATCGCACCTGGCCTAGGATAAAATGATCATGTGCACCAAATATGAGCTAAATCCGTTGGAAAATAAAAATTTCCATAGCGATTTATGGCGACCTTGCCCGAGGTATAAGAATCAAGTGTATCAAACTTCGGGAAATCAGTTGAAAAATAAAAACCTGAATATTAAATAAAAATATGAAAAAGTTCCACCGTTTCAAAAGATATGCCCAAAAAACTTCTATACTTACCTTATAGAATTCAAGTAATTTAATGTGTAAATTCATAAATGCTTTATGTAGTTACAGGAGGCTTATGAAACAAATTTTGTATTGAAAATTCGTTTGTAAGCCTCCTATAACTTTATAAAGCATTTGTGAATTTACACATAAATTTATATGTTAATATACTTCTGGGGCCAGATTGCCGCAGTCGTAAGCGTTCGAAATTGTTAAAAAAAAATCACGTTTTTAAAGTGCAAATAAAAGAATATAACAAATAAAATCTAATAGGACAATATCATATTAGAATTTGGACTTGAGGTAGAACAATATTCTAACTAAATATATGAAAACTATTGTTACAACTTTAACTGATATTTGTAATAAAGGAACTAAATGCTACACCTCTAACCTAGTTTTATTCTTAGTAATGTTTTAACTAACAATAATTGCTACCGAATAACACTCGATCACGACTGCGGTAATTTGCCCACAGAATTTAAAAATAAATTTGTTTGTAGATATGAGAAAATGTAAAATGTTTAAAAAAGTGGCGAAGAATGAATATTTTGCTTCCAAATTGATATCATATGTTAGATGGATATAACATAAACAACTCATTTTGGTCAATATTGACGATATAGAGTATTGAATCTAGGGTCTCGATATTATTATATATAATTTTTTTAATAGGGTAAAGAAGAACTGAAATCTGACATTACTTACCAGGGTACCGATTCTGCATGCTTTGCAAAGCTATGAAATGGTGAAAAATTACTCTTCACTCATTTAAAAACATCTAATACGAATGACAGTTTTTACCACTTCACAACTTCGCAAACTATTCAGAGTGGTAATAATGTAATTCGATAAAAACACTTAATTTTTTTTTTATCTGCAATTTTTATATATATTTGTTTCATTCTTTATTTCAATATGTTGTAGATTTTACATTTTTATTGAAGAGTTCTTTTTAAATATTTTGCAACATTATTTTTAATTAACATTTATATTAAAATTTTGCTTGATAGCTTAATAAGAAACTATTTTTTTCTTCATTCAAAAAATGGGTATTTATATTATTAATTTTCTTTTTGTATACATAATTTACATAATATGATATTATATTTATTTAAAACTTTGACTTATTCTTATTGTTTTGTCATATATTGAGTTGTTTAATTTGGTTTAAATATACATATGTATGTACGTATATTTATATATACATATATATATTTTTTAACTTAGAGAATTTAAAGTGAAATTGATTTTTGAAAAAGCTTAAGTTTAAAATTATATGAAATTAGTTATCTATGTAGATTTTTTAAGTTAAGTATTTGCAGGTAGAGTTGTTACAAGTTCAGAGCACAAATTTTTTTTTTTTTTTTTAAAGACTGAAATTTTTCTTATGTTAGTTTTTATCAGTGTACAATGTATATTAAATCATTAAATTTTGAGTTTTGCAAAGTATCGAGTTGTAATAATTTTAACGATATTTTTAAATTTTCTTGCAAAAAAAATAAATAAAAGCTAAGATATTGTTTTTTAATTATTTACCTTTTTGTAGTGATATTTTTATAATTTCAGTGTATGTTTATTATTAATTTTCGATTGCAGTATCTTTACATAATTTACTACAAGACTACATATTTTTAGATAGCATACGAGTATATTGCATTTATTTTATATTAAGGATATTCACGTCATAGTGCATTTATACAAAAAAGAAAATTGCTTATCACATTTTAAATGAATGCTAAAAAAGTACAAAATATCTGGTTATGAAAATGCTAATATTTATCATAGCCTAATTTTGAAGTCATACACAGAAAAAATCAAAATCGAGTTTCAATTAAGGTATTTGTAAATAGAATTAAAAATTTAATTGAATTCGGACCAATTCAAAAATCGTTATATCAATTAATTTTTTTTTGTAAAGTTTTAATTGATAATTTTTCAATTGAAGTATTAATCATATCAATTAAAAATTTAATCAAAAATTGTCAAAATTTTCAATTAAGTTATGGCACTTTTATTAAAATGTGTAATATCAAAAATATTATTAATAAATATTTATTAAGTTTCTTACGTTTTTGACTGATTTGAGACACACTTTTGTAATTTTTATATTTGCAATAGAAGAAAAAGTATTAATAATTCCACATTAATTAGCCCATACAAGACGAAATATACTGATGATGGCTTTGTAGCGAAAGCCGAAAATACGTATTCTGTATTGCTGGTCTTATCGAATTCTTTCAAATATATTTTTATTCTCTGTAATTTACTTGTAAAAATTGTATCATCTTTCTTTGATTTGAAAATAATTTAAACAGAAAGTGATATTAATTTATGATCTAGAGTCAAACTAAAAAAGAACATTCATTTACATACAAAATAATATGATTTTACGCAACACATATTAAGGCCCGATTGCTGAATGTCCAGTTACAATTCATCCGGCATTTAAAGTCCTAGTTGGTAGCTAAATGGACATTTAGTAATCGGACCTAAGAGTTTTTTTAATATGTTGTCAATAGTACTTATATTAAACTAAAAATTTTTTCGACACCATACTCATTTTCAATTAAAATTTTAATTGATATGATTAAAATTTTAATTGAAAATTAATTTGAAATAAAAAAAATTTAATTGAAATTTTATTAGCAATAATTTTTTCTGTGTAGCTTGCACAAAAGGGACTAACAATGAGCATTTTAAACTACAACTTCCTTAACTTCAAAATCATTTCATGTTGTGTTATCAAAGTTATATCCATAACCCACCCACTAATATTTTCTCTTCCAAAGAACAATATTTTTTCTTCATAACCCGTTCTACACTTGGTTCTGGCACCAAGGATTTTTTAATTGCCCCAAAACCAACCTTTTCTACGCACGCATGACACGCACGTGTTAAATTCATTGATGGAAATGCCAAATTTGAACTACTTTTATTTATGAGTTGTGTTTTTTCTGGAGTTGTTAGTAGTTCAAAATTTGGCATTTCCATCAATGAATTTAACACGTGCGTGTCATAGGAAAGATCCGATACAGCTGTAAACGATTAATCGGAATTAATAAAATGTTTTAAAAATATATGGGATTTTAAAAAATTTTTTTTCACAAATTGTAAAAATCATCTTAAATATCAAAGAAAAAACAAAAACATCAACAGTAGTGAGCACTCTGCATTCATAATATCCTTTAGCAAAGGATATTATCCCAATCCATACACACAGAAAAAAACTGGGGGAATATTACCTAAGAGCTATGTAATTATACAACTACATAATTTTCAAGTTAGTTTTACAAAGTTCTAGTAAAATATCCACATTTTTTTGTAAAATATAAAATAAAGTGAAAAATATTCGAAAAATTACATATATTTTGCTAGAAATTTGTAAAACTTACTTCGAACTTATGTAGTTGTATAATTACATATTTAGCACTTAGATAAAGTTCCAACTGTTTTTTTTTCTGCGTGTAGGACAAGATTATAGTCAAAATAAGTACATATTTATGAGTTCCCAGCAAAACCTTGGTGATATATGGGTATTACTATGCATATTACCTTGTAATATAGCAAACCGCTTACCCTTGCATTACTTTGGACCCTTACACCTTATCCTTGCATTACTTGTAATACAAAGTTCATGCGTTTGAATGTTGTATTGGTATAAATAATTCGTTTTCCTATAAAATTTTATAAATTCTATTTTTTGATGAAAATCTGTGAATTTAAAATTAATATTGGGTTTAAAAAATCGAAATTTAAACAAAATATTTTTGTTATTTCAGAATAACATGTTACTAGGTAAGGAATTATATCGATTGACATGCCCTTGTTAAAATAATAGGTCTTGTAATAGAAAGTAAGAGCTTACCCCTTCATTACAAAACACTCACACTGTGAGACAAATGGTAGGGGTCAGTGATCGGGAAGGGTTCAAACTACCGGAGAAAGTTATATCGGTCAAAAAGAAGTTATACGTGTCCCGGCGTTTCGCTGGGTCACGTCTAGGAATCGAGATATATCGATTTGAAGTAAGTAACTATCATATAGGGGAAATTGTCACCTTTGGTGGTCTTTTTTTGACATAACTCGAGAACCACTAGTCCGATTTTGCTCAAACAATTTTAAAAAAATTAAAAATTACAATTCCTTTAATCTGTTCATATAACGTTTTTCTATATACTAAACAGTTTTGCCGGTAAAAATAAATGTATGAAGAAAAAAATATTTTTTGCCTAAAATATTAAAAAAAGTAATAAACAAAAGGTTATTTGATTTTTATGGTAGCGGTAACAAACTAAAAAACGGTCATATATGTGCGTGGACAATTAAAAGGAAAAAAGGAAAGAGCACTTTTTTAATTATTTGGGTTGGCTACCTGCATGATTTTGTTACACAAATTGCACCCACATTTATGAGTGGTCATGTTTTAGAACGTTTCGAAAAATTTAAAACGCACACCAATCAGGTATATAGCCACCCTTAAAAGATGCGCCAATTCATAAGTACCTCTCAGTAAAATATTGAAACTTACGTAGTTTTTATAGGTGTTCATTGATCGATTTTTGTCATTCAACAAGTGTCTCCGAACGCGTAAAGTACGATTTTTTTAAAGTGACGAAAAAGTAAGTAATGAAAGTATAAAACCGAAATGAGTGCAAATTGTCCAGAAAATATCAATTTATTTTGTTACGTTTGTGGCAAAAGAGCTTTTTCAACAAATACTGAGCAAGTGGAGCGTACTTTTAAACTTTATTTTGATTCCGAAATAATTCGCGGCGTTTCGTGGGCCCCAGACAAAATTTGTAAAACGTGCTACAATGCTCTTAACATGTGGATCCAAGGGAAACGCAGTTCACTTTCTTTTGGTGTACCAATGATTTGGACTGATCCAGGAGAGCACAATTCCGATAACCGTTACGCTTGCGCAAACAAAATATGTGGAGTAAATCGTAAAGGCCTTAAACGAAGAGTTTACATATCTGTTAGAAGTGCACAAATACCTCTACCGCATTTGGATGAAATACCAATTCCACCGCTTCCAAGTCCTGACAGAGAAACTTCTTTTTCTATTGAAGCAATGGATCAATCGGATTTCACCTATAAACCAACACCAGAAGCCGGCCCATCGAACAAAATAATTCCAATATCACAAGCAAGAATGGACAAGATTGTTACAGAATTAAACCTTTCTCAACGTGAAGCAGAAAAACCTGCCCAGCTTTTGAAAGAAGGCAACAATTTGGAGCCTAATGTCAAAGTCACCGGATATCGAAGACGACAATTGCTATTCCAACGGTACTACACACTCAACGAAGGGAACACATTTGTTTACTGCCACGATATAAAGGGACTGATGGAGGCGATGGCCATTAATTGTGTCGCAGCTGATTGGCGAATGTTCATCGATTCTTCGAAATCAAGCCTGAAAGTCATTTTGCTACATAAATATAATAAAAAACCAAGCATTCCCATTGGCTACAGCACAGACATGAGCGAAACATACGATTCGATGAAAATAATTTTGGATAAAGTTTGCTACACTGATCACATGTGGCGGATCAGTTGTGATCTGAAAGTCGTGGCGATGCTAAGAGGTCTCCAAGGAGGCTATACGAACAATATTCTTGTCAAAATGAGATACCTTCACTTAATTGTGAATAAAAGCGAAACGCGTCCATCGATTTTCATGATCTATGTCTCATTTTGTTTTAAGGTTATGTGACTTTCTGTAAAAGTAATACGACTTGCCTCTTTTTCCGTTTTGGATTTTTTATGAATTTAAAAAATAAAAAAATTTAATATTTTAGGCAAAAAATATTTTTTTTCTTCATACATTTATTTTTACCGGCAAAACTGTTGAGTATATAGAAAAACGTTATATGAACAGATTAAAGGAATTGTAATTTTTAAAATTGTTTGAGCAAAATCGGACTAGTGGTTCTCGAGTTATGTCAAAAAAAGACCACCAAAGGTGACAATTTCCCCTATATGATACTTACTAACTTCAAATCGATATATCTCGATTCCTAGACGTGACCCAGCGAAACGCCGATATAACATTTCCCGTTTGTTTTATCCCATCCCGATTTTGACTGTCGCATAGTGTCATCAATTCTATATACAGTGCTGGAAAATATAATAGAAACGATTCAAGTTTTTTCTAATTTTATTTTCGTTGCGGGCTAAATTTGCCCCTAAAGGCGAAGAGATGGTTTAGAAAATTGTACAGAATTTTAACGCAATGTTTATTTTTTTATTTTGTCACTTATTTTAAGTGGCTTTTAACGAAAAATTAGCTATATCTACCTTTTATCAAATTATATAGTAAAATTTAGAGAGTATTGATCGGTTCTGTACAAACTGTATATTTTTGGAAATCCTATAAAATTTCCTTAAGTCTTGCATTATTTTTATCTACAAATAGTCGCCAGACTTAAAATGGCAGAACCTTAAACATGACCAAAATTTTCTTTGTTTTTAGCGATTTTAAAAGAATGTTAACAACACTGAAATTTTAAAATATAAGTCCAGAATAAGGAGTTACCTCAATAGACATGCCCTTCTTAAAATAATAGGTTTTGTAATAGAAAAGTAAGAGGTTGCCTACTTTTGTTTCTTCTTACCAAATTCATTAATGGATACTAGAAAGTTTTGCTGGGATGATATTTTTGTGGAAAAGTACTATGGATTTAAAAAGATTTACAGTCGTTAGAAAGTTTATAATTATAACAAAGTCAAATGCCACTTTTTCTATAATACTTAACTATTTTATCAAATATGATTTTATTTTTTTTTTAATTAACACCAACTTATACGAGTAATAAATTAAAAAATACGTATTTTCAGAAGTTGATTTTTTTTTTGTAAAACTACAATATTTATTTGATTCAAATATTGTTATGGTATCGAAGATTTTTGTTAATAAATATTTTTTATATACACATACTTATATTTATAATTATAATGATAAAGTCAAATTACAACCAGTTTTACTAGTTAAAAATCACTATTATCATTTTGAAACATAATTTAACAAATTTTTAAATTTTGAAAACATAACAATGAACATAACATATTTTTGAAAATACCAAGAAAATTTAGTTTTTTTACGAAGACACAATGTTAAATAATAGACCTTTTCTAATGTTTTTATATTTTAAACTGCATAATTTTTACATGTTTGCCCGTTTTAGCCACATTTTGTAGGCGCATATTTTAGATTTTTAGATGCATGAAATTCCTTGCACTAGTAATTATATTTTTCTTTTACATTAGCTAATAAAGGTTACATTCAGAGAAAATATAAAATTTTGCCAGTAAAGAAAAAAATATGGATGCTTTCAGCGAAACTAAATAAATTCAAAAACAAATCGAGTGATATAAAAATACACCCAAGATGAATATTTTATAATTTTGTTATTGTTCTGCTAATTGTCTGTTAACATATGTATTACAGTTTTATCCTTATTCTCTGCGTGAACGTAAAATGTAAGCGCTTAAAGTTACCTACGAAAAATAGTTATATTTTTGTTTTTGTATTTGACTACACCATTTTCACTTTTATTTCCGAAAATTCCAAATATATTTCCAAAATTGTCTAAAAATGTTTTAAAATTACCCAAAAATGTTTTAAAATTGTCCAAATATATTTTAAAATTGTACAAAAAGGTTTCAAAATTGTCTAAAATGTTTCAAAACTATCCAAAAATGTTTTAGATTTTTCCAAAAATGTTTTAAAATTGTCAAAAAATCATTCAAAATTGTCCAAATATTGTTTAAAATTGTCTAAAAAACTTTCATATTTGTCCAATTGCATTTCAAAATTGTCGGTAATCTATAAGTGTACTTTTTAGCTACGGCACGGTACAGTTACATCACATTTACGTTTACGGTCTCATAATCCGCCCTTTAGACAGAATAAACTTTTATTCGCACACACATAGAAACAAACCAGGTTTATTTTTTAAAAGTAACTTTGCAGAAAAATTTTTTCTCCTAAATATTAGTAAGATTAGAAGAGAAAAAATAAACTGTCGAATATAATAATAGTCATCCTGCCAAAATCAACAGAAATATATGATGACAAATAGTAGACTAGACTAGACCGTACCTCAAAAAAAAAGTTCGCCATACACCCTCCAATATGATGTATTTTTGGAAGGCGATTTCAAAAAAAAATTTTTTGCCGACCGTAGGGGTCGCCTTTTTCAATTTTTCGTTGTAGCTTCGGCATTTAAAATCGGATTTTAAAGTGTGATATAGCAATTTTTTTACCTCGAGGAGACCAGTGTTTTGCTATAAAGGAAAAATCCAATTAAAAAAATTTTTAAAAGGCGACCCCTACGTTCGGCAACCAATATATAAAAAAATTTTCTACTGGGTTTAGCGAAAAATTTCCTTAGCAAAAGTTTAATGATTTTTTGCGAGCTTTAATTTTCTGACATTAGGGTGGTAGCAACTGAGATCTGGTGGGTAACTACTAGAACGGGATACTTGAGGTCAATGGCCCTTAGAGCAACACACTGTTCTCCTCGAGAGAAAAACATCGATGTATCGTACTTTAAGATCCGACTGTAAATACCAAAGATATAACGAAAAATGTAAAATGGCGACCCCTCCTTGGAAAAATACTTCATATTGAAGGGTGTACGGCGCACTTTTTTTTGCCTGTAAGGTGGTACGCTCTACTACACTCTAATATCCTTTTGTTTAATCAAGTTTTTAAGCAAAAAGTTGGTAAATATACTAACATGTAATAGTAATAAATACTCTGACAGTTTGTAAAAATTTTTTGTGAACAGAAAACAAACACATTTTTATCTGGGAATATCTAACTAAGAATGAAGTTGTTGCTGGTAATTATTGTTGGCACATGTGGTTGTGTAAATAAATCTCTTTTTAAAATTGCTGTTAGTTCAATCTTTATAACATATATAACTATTAATTTTTCAAACTAGTTATATAGTTATATTTTTTTTTCCAAATTTATCTATATCTGTAAAATTGTATCATCTTTCTTTGATTTGAAAATAATTTAAAACAGAAAGTGATATTAATTTATGATCTAGAGTCAAACTAAAGAGAACATTCATTTACTTAAAAATAAGAGATCAACTAAATATTCCCCCATTCATCTTAAAACACATTGACACGGTGCAAAAATATAATTTAAATAATATACATTTAAATTTAAATTTAACGGTTCGTTTTAATTCAAAAATCTGTGGTTATCATACACAGAGTTGAATAAAATCAGCTGAGATATCTTAAGAATTAAGGTTCAAAGCAAAATAGAGTAATAATAACAAAGGATTAAAAAAGCATTGTTAAATTTCGTTGATGTTAGTCTAAGTTGAGTTGTTAATACGAAATTCGATTTCCTTTCAGCGGTCACATAAGTAGACAAACATTAAAATATTAACCAACACAAGACGAAATACACTGATGATGGCTTTGTAGCGAAAGCCGAAAATACGTATTCTGTATTGCTGGTCTTATCGAATTCTTTCAAATATATTTTTATTCTTTGTAATTTACTTGTAAAAATTGTATCATCTTTCTTTGATTTGAAAATAATTTAAAACAGAAAGTGATATTAATTTACGATCTAGAGATCAACTAAATATTCCCCCATTCATCGTAAAGTTTTTATTTTTAATAGTAAAAGGCTTTATTTTTGAATCATGTAGGTTGATAAACAGCATCCGGTTTCTAATTTGTTTATTTTTACTAGCACACGCTGTAAAATTGCCTATTTAAAAATTTTATTTGTACATTATTGTTTTCTTCTACTGAACGGCAGAAAACAGGCTTTGAATTCAGTGAACTTATTTTATTTTTTTTCAATTCAGTGAATTTATTATTTTTTTTTTAATTCACTGAACGTAATTTTATTTTTTTTAATTCACTGAACGAAAATGAAATTGAACGAATTCAGTAGTGAATTAATTTAGTAAGGAATTAATTCACTTTTTTCCCGTTCGATTTATAAAATTTAACGTGTTCACCAGTGAATTAATTCATTTGATTTAATAAAAAAAACTATTGCAATTGAATTAATTCGTAACAAAATAAATCGAACGAAAGCAAATATGAATTAATTCCATTCAATATATGGTCCTTAGTGAATTAATTCATCGAATTTTTAATTCAGAATTGAAAAATTGAATTAAGGAATTAATTCTTCAAAACTCTGATCTGTTACAAACAAAAAAAAATTGAAAAGGAATCGTAACAGATCATTGAAATTTCTAAATAATGGGTCCGTTTCCTGTACTTAAAAACACTGGATTTTTCATGCGAAAATATTTTTGTCTTGGGTTCTGTATAGGGAAAATTGTGTGAGGGTTTTTTGGATGGTATGATGGTTAACCGAAAAAGTTTGTTACCTCAACCAAAACATTCTATTGACAACAAATTAGGTTGGCTGCAAAATCATTTTTTTTTTTTTTTTTGGATAATATTTTTTTAAATTTGTACTGATTTGAAGCCAGAAAAAAATGGTCACAAAAATCCAAATTTCATTAACGTCATGGAGAAAAAAAAATTATATTCTTAATGTTGCTACTGGTAGACTTCGTCATATTTATTATAATTTAAGCATAAAATTATCAATTATTCCTTGCTTTTTTTTAACACTACAGGCCCGTTTCCTGCTTGCAGGCACCTACCCATTATTGATCATAATATAAAATGTGATAATAGAAGAAGAAGTATCTTATAATTTCTTCTCGTGTTTATATGTAATAGAATGTTAACAGATAATATACACAAAAAATGTTTGCAAATAAATTGGTAAAAATAGCTCTATCCAAGTTTTTTTGAGCATTACATAAGTTTTTACTGCTTTCAGCCAAAGAATTTTATATATTTTTCTACGTAGTACAAAAAATAGGCTAGTAATATTTTAGCTAACAATTTATGTGTAGCAGAACGATCTCATAAATAGCTGTGTTTGTGGGGCAAGCTATCAACGTTGGCTTACTTCATTCCCATACAAATTTGGCATTTGTAACGTTAAGAGTTAACACTAAACGTTGGCTAATGTCAAATTTGTATGATAATGACATAAGGCAACGTTGATAGCTTGCCGCACAAACACAGCTAATGACATAATAATCTCATACTTATATATTTAGTTCTTTATAATTAAATGAATTAATAATCAAACTTTTTTTTTATAATATATTTACGAAACTATAACTATTTATATATATTATTTGCAAATTTAACAAATTGTAAAAATAAATGTACACATTACAACAACAAAAAAAATATATTTTTTAAAATTAACATATTGATGAATTGAAGACATTTTGTGGTTTTTATATATTTTTTTTAAACAAATACAAAGTCTGGAAGATTTTTTTCCAAATATTATTTACGTCTTCGAATTAAGCTTATTTTACTTAAATTTAAAAAAATTTATTTTGATTGATTTTTTACGAATACATACTAAAAATGTGGTATTAAAAAAATGTAATTATTTTTTAAGTCAGTCATTAAAATTTTGAATAGTTTTATTAATAAGAAAATTTTATTTATTTTCCTTATATAAAATTTGCAATATCTCATGATATCATTAACAAGTAAGTTAGCATTTAAAATGATTGTTGAACATTTTAATTTTTATTGCTTTTTTTAAGAAAGAAAAACAATAAATGAAAATAAAATTATTACGAGTAATTTTTGTCGCTTGCACAAAAAGTAAATATAGTACTTAAACACAAAAGTGGCAGTGCTTAAAATGTTATGCTTAGCCCATTAATAACAGTTTTACATTCCGCTAATTCCAGGCGACAATATTTGTATAACAGTCCAGTTCCATTTTTCAGATCGAAAAATTTTTACCACAAAACAATTAAAATGTAATATACAGGAATATATTCCTATACTTAGTACTGGCAATAGCCAATTTTGGGTGACACCTTTATATAACCATTATCAATAGGCTTGGTCCTTGCACCCACATAAGTCCGTGTATCAAAGTTTATTAAAATATCTTAATTTGTGCTACCTGTAGCGTACGCACAAAGATAAGTGGACAGACGGATGGACCGACATCGGTAAATCGACGCAGAAAGTGAATCTGAGGCGAGGTTTTACTGAAAAATACTACATGAGCATAACACAGGCAATGAAGTGGCTAGCGTTTTTCACATTTTTTTTTTTTATCTATCAATGACGCGACATGGTGGTTTAAGTGGTTGAATTCAAAATTTGTGTTTAACAATATAAATCACTTTGATTTTAACCACTCACCATGACGCTTCATTGATACGTCAAAAATGCGTATGAGAGAAATGCTAGCCACTTCATTGCCTGTAGATATGCTTATTTAGTATTTCTCTGTATAACCTTTACTTTAAGAGTTATAGCGCAAATAAACTGGATGACTGGGGTGACTGTTTTAATCCGAGGGGTCACATTTTCACGAGGATATTATTTTTTACGCCCAATCTACCGAAAAGTGCGTGGGAAGGTGAAAAAATAATACTTTTGCACATAAGGGTGCTCTATTAAGCGCCAATCTGAATAAGCACGAAATTAACTCTTAAACACAATTTAAGTTCTGACTTATTTCTGGCATTGTACCTCTATTCTAAAATTTGATGTCTTCAGAGACTTATATCGGGTGATTCATCGTGAGGTTTGATTTTCAAAATGCTTTTTTTACAGATCACGCTAGAGTTTACTAAAAACCGAAAAATTTTAAAACCGCGGTTTCGGTTTTTCAGAATTATAAAAACCGCTTTTTCGGTTATTTTTCGGGTTTCTTGTAATATTAATAGAATTGTTTCAAAATAATTAAATAAATATTATTAAAATTCTATTGAATTTCTCACTCGAATAAAGGCAATTACGGCATTTCGGGACATTTCCTGGAGAAGAAAAAACGAGGAAAACCGTTTTAAATTTAAATTTCTTATTCTTTTTTCGGCATTTAAAGCTGTATTCTATACAGTTTAAATTTACATTTTATCAGTTTGTTTAAAACAATTAGGTTATTCACAAGGGATGTGCTATCTGTTGTATCGTTGTATCGTTCTAACAAAAAACAGAGTTGTTAAAATTTTTATTTGACTTTAACAATTATTTCCTGTTGATTTTTCTCTTTGATCGCATACTTAAACATAGGACACTAAACATACGTGAGAATCGTGTATCGTGCTATTCTCAAATACCGCATTTTTTAATTTAAATTTTAACAACTCTGTTTTTTGTTAGGACAATACAACGATACAACAAATAGCACAACCCTTGTGAAATACCTTAATATAAAGTTAAAATTTTATAAATTTCGCGGACTACGAAATAAGACTTTTTGAAAAATACGTAATGAAAATCTGAAATGA
Source organism: Leucophora obtusa (assembly GCA_949987735.1). NCBI lineage: Eukaryota > Metazoa > Arthropoda > Insecta > Diptera > Anthomyiidae > Leucophora > Leucophora obtusa. The sequence continues at coordinate 278,486,367 of OX465295.1, forward strand.
AAATGTGAAACTCAATATCTCTTAAAACACTTGACTTTTTGGTGCAATTTTTTTTCTAAAATTATATGCCTCAGTTTATGTTATCCGTAACAACAAAAACAAAAAATTGTTTAAAGTGATATTTAATTGAGAATATATTCATTAAAATTAAATACAAAAATTTGTAAAATAGGAGCTGAGCTTTTTCGAAATTCAAGATTCAATAATATGCAATTAAATTAATTATTTTAATTGGTTAAAGTATTTATTAAAAACCGACTTATTTTTGTGGGTTTTCAGTTTTGAGTTGAATAACACCGAACAGCAAACTCTACGCGTGACTCATATCAAACTGCTTTGTTATTTTTGTTCAGTATCGTTTGGCAAGCCATCGTGGAAAGACTCACACCACAACAGTGTCTCCAAATTGTTCAGCTATATTACGAAAATCAGCGTTCCGTGAGAAATGTTTTTCGTGCGATTCGAGGAACTTACGGTGCTCATAATCAACCTATTGAAACTACTATTGCCAATACCATTCGCAAATTTGAGCAACAGTTTACATTAGTGGATGATACTCGACCGGTTAGACCACATCCAGCTCGTAGTGAAGAGAATATATCAGCTGTAGCTGAGAGTGCACGAGAAGACCGTGACGAATCGATTCGTCGTCGTTTTCAGCAACTTGGCTTGTCGTATTCGACAACTTGGCGTATTTTACTTAAGGATCTCGGCCTTAAAGCATACAAAATTCAACTTGAATTGAAGCCAGGCGACCTAAATTTGCGTGTTATTTTCAGTGAATGGGCTCTGGAAAAACTCAATGAAAATCCGGTGTTTTATCGTGAAATTTTGTTCAGTGATGAAGCACATTTCTGGCTTAATGGATACAATGATATCACACCTTTGGACTATTTTCTATGGGGATATATAAAGTCTGAGGTCTTCAGGAATAAACCAGCTACGATTGACGCTTTGGAAGCCAACATTACTCGTGTTATTCGCGAGATACCAGTCGTTATGCCCAAAATTGGACCTTCCGAATGGACCACCTCAGACGTAGTTGTCGTGGCCATGATTTACATGATATAATTTTCAAACAGTAAATGCCATAAATTGTTCTTTTAACCGATAATAAAAATTTTAAGTTCACTTTCAAATTTATGTGTTTTATTTTACATTATAAATCAAACTTTACGATGAATCACCCTTTAGTAGAATATCATGGCAAATGTTTTTGCGCAACATTTTAACCCTCTAACTCTTTAACTTCCGGGTCGTTTGTGACCCTTTTTGAAAAGGGGCATAAAGTCCGATTAGTTGAAGAGTTAGAGGGTTAAAATGTTCCACAAAAATATTTGTCATGAAATTCTATCTAATCTAAAATTAAAATTTTAAAATTAGCCTTGTGCTTTTACTGGTTTTTAAAAAAAAAATTAACCGTTTTTAAAGTTGAGTTTTACATTTTTAAATTCTAAAGTGATTTTTTTAAATTCATTTGCTGCTTTTTTACACTTAATTTGTAAAGTGTTAGGCTTGTATTTACAAAACTCTTTTGAATTTTATACCCAAATTAACATGCAAAATAACAGCAAAAATACAACTGAATTAGTCTTTAATAAGACACAAAGTTTTTTGTGAATATTTCAATATGCCGCGCATATATGCATAGTAGTCCCAGCAAAATCTCAATAATGGGTGCTCATTACTAATATCTAAATAATAAGCAGTAGAATTAGGGTCTACTGCTTATAATTCAATGTCAAATTATATTTGTTCGACAAGGTCGTTTTTGTAACTAGCTATCCATATTCGCTGCATGAAAAAACGCACAAAATTTGTGCACTTTGTACTTACCAAATTAAGTAGTTATTCGTGTGCTTATATACAGTTAAAAAATAAGTGGTTACAAGTTGTTAAATAATACAACTTACTTATATGTGACCTTCTTCGAGAAAAGGGACCTAGTAGTGAAAATGAAATTTTGAGAAAAACGCATTTAAAGTTAAATTAAAAATAAAATTTTAATGTTTTTCTCATTTTTATCGAAACCCGTTTTTTGACACACTAGGTCCCTTTTCTCGGAGAAGGTCACATATACTTACTAGTGGTTAAAAAATAAGTAGTTACCAAATTCACATTATCTTTATAAATAAATAAGTAGTCGCGCGTAATTTAGACTGCTAATAAAAACGGCTTCGCCTAGCAAAAATACTAGTACTGACGCCGAATTATAAGTAGTAAAAAATTTTAGTTTCATTATATAACCACTTATTTGGTATTGAAAGATTTTGCTGGGAGTGTTTCCAATTATTCGCCCCAGGCGGTTAACCGCATCAAGGCATTATTCGAAAATTCACTTTAATTGATTAACCGGTTATTCGGATCGATTAATCAGCAAAATAGGCGATTAATCGATTAATCGTTAAATGCAAAATAAATGTATTTCTTTTACAAACAGCTGCTTTTTTTAAATATCAAGTTAAGTCGACAGCATTGGTTTATAAAGCGTTTATTCAGGATGATTTCAACCACCCTGAAATGTTAAGAAAAAAGTCAACATTTAAATGATCGCTACTGCTAGGAAACGGTAATTTGGTAAAATTTCAAAATTCAATTTGGTGAAAACTCAGAAAACTATTTTAATGCAAACCAATATTTAATTGTACATCATACTCGTAGTTTCTTTTTTTAATTTTTTAAAGTCATTGTGGTTCACAATCACAATCTTCCTAGTAAAGGAATACTCGGCCTAGTAATCCAATAGAGTTCACATTATACTCATTTACTGTCCTCTGAAAGGCTATTACATACAAAATATTAAGGATATACAGTGGTAGACTTTATTGGTTGTAGAAAATTTGGTTAATTTCGCGGTAACTCATGAGCCGTTGAACTTATCGGAAATAAAGCTATGGTGTCATAAACCTTAGAATATGTGCATTTTTTATTGTTAAAGAACCAAATCCATTAGGCTGAAATAATAGGCGAAAAATGCAATTGAAATACCGAACAACATATAACCATTTTTGTAACAGTTCGATATTTTTTAAAATAAAACAGCGGTATTTACTAGTGATTGGGTTGCCATTTCCATTTTGAGAAAAAGAGGACGCCAACCTCAAAAAAGTAGGACATTTGTCTTAAAAAGAGGACAATTTTTTTTTTAATCAATTAATTTTACAAAAATCAATAACGTGATAAAATATACAAATAAAAATTTATTTTATAAATAAAACAGTTTTTATTCCCACTAAAAAAAAAATTACAAAAAACACAAAAATCATTCTGAACTTTAAATTAGTGGTACATAAATTAACAAAAAAAAAAACATAACGATTAACCAATTCATTGCATACATTGTCAGGAATGTACATTTCTATAACTCTAAAGGCTGAGTTACCCAACCGTAAACGTATCTGTAACGAATCAGCTGTTTCGAAACCACAAGAAGAAATGTATACGAATGGTTACTAACACGTAAATGTAAACGTACTTGCCGGATCATTCTGTTGAAATCAGAATTTTCTATCCGGCATCGAAACAGCTGAATGATTTTAGTCGGAAAAAATATGAAATGAATAAAGAAAATTGATTCAAACAACAAATAAGGAATAAAAATTAACAAATAAATGGAAAAATTTAGAATAAAATATAAAACCACATGAAAAAGATGCTAAATAGTAATGTCGTTTACGAGAATCTATAAGTGCACTTTTTAGCTACGGCACGGTACAGTTACATCACATTTACGTTTACGGTCCCATAATCCGCCCTTAATAATATCAGAAATAGAACTAGAAATAATTTCTGGATTCAATTTTTTGTTTTCTGGCGTGCACTGCACCTTGATCACAAAACACTTCATAAAAAAGATACAAAATCATTCTAAACCTAAAACTTGTAGTATCTGAATAAAAAAAATCACGATTAACAAATTTATTTCATACATTTTCGGGAATGTACATTTCTATAATTTCTTGATACGAATTATCACGAATTTCATGAATATTTTTCAACGCTTCCAATTTGAATGTCACATTTCTTCAAATATTCATAAAACAATTCATATCAAAATTATATTTGACTAATGATATCAGAAATTTTTCTGGATTAAATTTTTTTTATTAAAGAAAATATACGTTATTCGTTGGCATTATGTGCTGGAAAGAAAAAATAGAACTCAACAAGTTTTGTCATTTAATAGCAAACATCATTTTTAATAAAAAAAAATGTGCACCAAAATTTGTTATCAGTCGTTTTAATTGAGTTTCACATAATTTTTCAGCATAAGGAATTCATTAAATATATTTTCATCATTAAAAGCAATGTTAATTTTTTTTTAATTCAAAAGTTGGTTCACTGCTGACAAGCTTCAAATTTGGCAATCAAAGTAAGTGATGCCAAGTCAATTGAAATAACAGCAAAAAACAGCGATGCTAACAATTCAAAAGTTTAGAAGCAATAAAAAAAGGTTATGGGGAAAAGTTCTAAAAGTAGGACAACCCCGGACACATACTGAAAAAGAAGGAGGACTGCCCGGACGCCCTAAAAAAGAGGAGGGTGTCCGGGAAAAAGTGGATGGATGGCAACCCTAGCTAGTGATCAAAATAAATTGGGTCAAATGTTATTTATTATTGTTCAATTGATTGGCATGAATTTTAAAGCGAATAAGACTCACTATCTCTTAATTTTGTCCCAAATCTGGTAGGGAGCTTTTGCAATAATTACAGCGCTCTATAGAAAATCATTTAAAAAATGTCATTGAATATTAATTATGTGTATTAAGTTTCAAACAAAATTATAAAAATATTCGCAATTTTGAATATTATCTTTAAATAACTGAGTTTAGATATTACATAATTACGCGTTCTTATCGTGATTATTTTGGATAACTGAAATAAAATTACTCAAAACTATTAATATTCAACGCAATGAGTTATTCTAATTCAGAATTGCTTAATTAGCAACAACTTTGCAAAATTTGTTTGTTCTCTCCTGTATAAGCATCGCTGTTTCAATTCTTTTTGTGTAATGTGGAGCTGGCACATAAACTTTTTGCAAACTTTTTCTTTGATAAAGGCACATACAAAGGTTTAAAAAGCTTAATTCTTTAATTCACTTTCTAAAAATTAATGAAATTTGGGTTAAATTTCATTCCGTAATAGCATTCTTATGGAATTAATTCGATAACTTAATTCCCGATAGCTTTAAATTAGATGAATTAATTCTATTTTTATTGAATCTAATTGAATGAAACCAAATTAACCTGAATTCTTTTAGTTAAAAAGTGAATAAAAAATGATTTTTTTTCATTCACTTAGTCAAATGAAAAATTTTAATTTGCAATTATATGCTGAAATATTAGCATAATACAAATGGAAAACATTTAAAATTTATCTAACAAAACTAACTAGTATTGTATGCTTTGTTATAGCTTGTGTGTTTTGGTTTTGATTATGTGTTAGTTTCAAACTACACTCCCACATAGCATTTGGAAGATTGTTTTGTCAAAAATCACCTAAGAGAGTCTTCTTCGAGTACTTTTGATGACCAAATACTGATTAATCACTTGCGCGCTTGAAAAAAGAATCGAAAATGATTCTCGCTTATGCTTAAAAGAGATTTATTGAAAATTATATTGCGCATTTAAAAAATGCTTGTTATGTTGTTTTTGTTAAAAAAGTGATTTATTAAAAATACAATAACAAAACCTACAGCAATCACAAATTGATCATACAGGTGCTTGAAATGTGACTGTTTTCAATGTTATTTTAGAATAAAATTTTGCGCAGCTGAAAAAGTGCTTATTATGGTGTTGTTTTTGCTTATAACGGGACAATATTTTACTTGCTTTGAAGCAGACGTCCAATATTTGAATAGTTTAAATTTTTGTTGATTTATCTCAGTGGATTCGTGGTATAAAGTTGTGTAATTTTATAAAAGTAAATATAAGTAATTTAATATTATAATATTTATATATTATAATTTTAGTGAAAAGTGATTTTTAAATTAAAAAAGATGATGTCAGCCAAACAATTAAAAAGCAAAAAAAAGAAGCCGAACAATTAATAGAACCAAAAAATAAGTTCTCAGGAAATTTTCATGAACAAACATTTTTGCTATTTTATTATAATTTTGTTTATATTATTGTATATAATTTTAATAAACTTAATTAAATAACAATTTACATCAAATAAATATTTTGTTTTTTTAATGTAAACAATTAGAAATACGGCTAAAAACTGACACGAAAAAGACTCCCAAACGATCATAATCACGACCAAAATGACTCGAAAAAGATTCGCAAATGATTAGAAAACGACTAAAAAATGACTCGAAGAAGACTTACAAATAATTATAAATACAAGTCGGAAATGAGTCGAAACTGATCAGAAAAGCGAGTCATAAAAGACTCATCAAGAAGAGTCGCGGGTAGGGTACCATTTTCTCCCGACAAAACAGTCATTTATGATCAGAAAATGAGCTCAAATATGATCATTTTAATCGTCCAGAGGAGTCATAAATGACTCGAATGTGATCAAAAATTTCATAAAATGCTATGTGGGACTGCACTAAGTGAATAGTAATAAAATTTCTTCATTCAATTAGTAAAATGGTGAATGAACATGCGATTTGAATGATTCAAGTTGGGAATTCATTCAATACTTAATAAAGCTTATGAATGAATTATCTACGAATGGTTAAATAGAATGGTATATGAACATTTTTAAATTCTGAATTCAATTTTTCTTGATTTAAGCTCAAATTGAATTAAGTTTTTCGAAGCTCTGGGCACATATTTATAAAAATTTTCCGTTAACACGATTTTCGCGATATATAATTAACTTTAAATTTGAAAAAAGTTTTAAAATCGACAAAATTTTTAAACAAATTCGCGAAATTTCACATTTTCCACAAAATGTGTGAACTATGTTTCACGAAGAGCGAAAAATAGGTTTTTAGTCACTGTAAACACATAAATCCACTTTGCAAAAAAATGTTGCGAAAACTCAATCGCTTTTAATGAAAATACTTCATTAAATATTCAAGAATATTTTTTACAATAAACCCGACATAGCACAATATTTAAGAAAATTTACGATAAAAAAGTTAAAATTTTTCTTTGCTAAATTTTCGTGAATTTTAACCTTCAACATGGATATTGGCCATAAAATGCCTTCCATTAGTATTTTTTTACTTTCATATAAAAAATAATATCAACACCCTCCTTGAATGAATTATTTCTAATGTTTCGTTTTTTTCTATTTAAAAAAAATTTAACTCATACCACTTTCAAAATAAATATTTTTGCTAAATAGTTTATTATAGAAAAAAAAATAAATAAAAGACAATTTGTAATGTTGAGCCAAAATGATATAAAAAATATTTCTGGAAGAGTTCATAAAAAGGATTTCCAACAAAAAAATAGTCACTGTAAAAATTTAAAATCATTTTGGAAAAAAAATTTCGAAAAATCAATCGTCTTTAACCAAAATTACTTCATTAAAATTTAAAGATTTTTACAATGAAAATATTGCATAATAATTAAGAAAACCTGAAAAGTGTTAAAAATTCTATTTGCTGAATTTTAGCGATTTTTAACCTTCAACAAGAATATTGGCAATAAAAATTAAATAAATATTCCAACATTATTTTATTACTTTCCCATAAAAAGTTACCCTAATACCAGCGTTCGATTAAAGGGGTGTGCTATTTGTTGTATCGTCCTAACAAAAAACAGAGTTGTTAAAATTTCAATTAAAAAAAAAAAAACATTTGAGAATAGAACGATACAACATTTTTACGTATGTTTAGTGTCCTATGTTTGAGTGTGCTAACAGAAAGAAAGCCCAATAGAAAATCGTTGTTAAAGCGAAATAAAAAATTTAATATCTCTGTTTTTTGTTAGGACCATTGGCGGACTTAGGCCGGTCTGAGGTGGGCAAAGCACACCCTAGACTGCTTTTTGCCCACCCCAGAATTAAAAAAAATCTGTCTATAATTCTTGTTCTTTGATTATTTTTTTTTTTTAATATTTTCTAGGAGGATCATTTGTTGGTCAGTTTTACAGCCAGAACTAATATCGATTGTCTTGAATATTCCTTAAATAAGAAATTTGTTTAAAAATTCTTACTCAAGAAATATTTAAGAAACAAATCGATCTAAGTTCAGGCTATAAGAGAAAAATTTCTTCGATTCAATAGTTTTTAAAGGAATAATTAGTTAATATTACACTCATAGAAATACATCTGTAAAAATAGCAGAAAATGCAACTAAAATTAGTTAAAAAGGTTTTTCTTTGCTAAATTTTAGTAAAATAAGAACAACAAAAATAAAGCCGTTAAATTTGCAGAACTTTATTTAATTTAAGTTAACTTTTAGTTAACTGAAAATGAAAAATTATACAGTAAAATCTGCAGAAAATTTTGCTAAAAACAGCAAAAACAAACTGTTATATCTATAATTTTTTTGTTATTTTTAAGCTAAATTTAGTTGAATGCAAATAGCAATCTATAATGTTAAATTAGCAGAAATATTTAAAAAAATGCAAAACTGTAAATTCAACAGGTTTATTTTTGCTGTTCTTATTGTACTTGTATTTAGTAAAAAGAATCTGCTAATTTAACAGTTTCTTCTGCAGCATCATTTTTAACTAATTTTTAGTTACTTTTTCTGCTATCTTTACAGATTTATTTCTATGAGTGTATTATTTTGAGGAGTTTTCAGTTTTTTATCACCTCGGTAATTTAAGTGGTCAAACTATAGGGTAAGAATGGGTTTGTCAGAGGTAGAAGAGAATATGAGACAGGTTGATCTTAGATTTCTTTTCTCTATCAAATATCAAAATTTTATACTATTCTGAGCATATACCATTCCCTGCACGAGGTTTTCTTCAGAAAAAAGGATGCCTTTTTCAGAGTTTTCTATAAAAAACATTTCAAAATTTTATCAAAAGAGAAGGAGTTATTTTTAAGTCTTTTCTTTTGTATGAAAAAATTGTAAGCATAATGGCGAAAGTGTTTCTTAAGATTAAGGGTCTCAGAATGGGCAAATAAATAGCCGACCATAAATGGGGCCCTTGCCCACCCCAGAAAAATGGTCTAGGTACGCCTATGGTTAGGACGATACAACAGATAGTATACCCCTTGTGAATAACCTAAATATTGTTAAATTGTTTATTATGAAAAAAAATTAATTGGTAATGTTTAATAATTATGAGAAAAATATTTCATGTGGAGCTCAAAAATGAGTTTTCAAAACCGTTAAAACCATTTTTCAAAAAAATACTGGTAGAAATAAATCGCCTTTAACCAAAATTATTTCATCCAATATTTAAATATGTATATGTATTTTGACAATAAATTCAACATCGTATAATTTGCCGTAGAAATTCTTAAAATTTTTGTGTTCTATATTTTAGAAAATTATTCAAGACAACATTCTTCTTGAACCATAACATCTTGACCATAAAATGTCTTCCAACAGTATTTTTTTACATTCCATAAAAAAATAATGCCAAAATCCTTGTGCAATCATTATTTTTATGTTCTGTTCTATTTAAAAAAAAGGAGGACTCATACCACTTTCAAAATAAACATTTTTGCTAAATCGTCAACTAGTAAAAATTCTCTCATCAACATCTCAGTAGTTTTTGAAATTTTTTTATTTTTTATATAAAAAGATGCATTGCATTCTACCTAATTCCATGGTTAACTCATTTTTTCTTTTTTTTGAAAATAGACACAATACAAAAAATTTCTAAAATTATTCTGAAATTCAAAAATTTTAATTTTATAAATTATTCGAAAGTTTAAGATGCCTATGCTTAAAAGCAGAGTTGGAGACTAAGACATAGCTTCATGACCATATATGGATACATAAATCTCCATACATGACTCATATATGATCATACGTGTGCATTAACGAAATTTGAGGTGATATCTATATGTATGATCATGTATCATCATGCATGCTCATGCATGTTCATTAGGGCGGGTCGATTTAATAATCGCCCATGGCTCAGTGAAAATCGTATTCTAGGGATCAAAATAAGAAACTTTGCCGAAGGAACCATACCTCTAAAACGAATTCTACTACCCCTAACTGTTGACTTTTGTCCCGTAGGGTCAAGTTTTGAAAAATCCCACTTTGACCCATTTAGAGTGCCCCAATCGAGTCCAAATGTATGACCGACCCCCACTAACTTTGGAGGGCCGATCCACCCATGCCAGTGGCACACCCCCTGGAACTCCCCTGGGGGGTTCCCCATACAAACATTTTAAAAAATCACCATTTTTGGCACTTTATTTTATTATTTTTTATTTATTTTATTTATTTTTATTATTTTATTTATTTTTTCTCTTTAGAAATTTATTTAGTCAGAACATATGTAAATGAAAAAATTAATTTAACTTAGTAATAGAAAAGAAAATAAAAAAAATTACTGTTTGAAGTCTTTTTTGCTTTCAAGTCTGGGCATTTTTTCTTTTCTATTACTAAGTTAAATTAATTTTTTCATTTACATATGTTCTGACTAAATAAATTTCTAAGGAGAAAAAATAAATAAAATAATAAAAATAAATAAAATAAATAAAAAATAATAAAATAAAGTGCCAAAAATGGTGATTTTTTAAAATGTTTGTATGGGGAACCCCCCAGGGGAGTTCCAGGGGGTGTACCACTGGCATGGGTGGATCGGCCCTCCAAAGTTAGTGGGAGTCGGTCATACATTTGGACTCGATTGGGGCACTCTAAATGGGTCAAAGTGGGATTTTTCAAAACTTGATCCTACGGGACAAAAGTCAACAGTTAGGGGTAGTAGAATTCGTTTTAGAGGTATGGTTCCTTCGGCAAAGTTTCTTATTTTGATCCCTAGAATACGATTTTCCCTGAGCCATGGGCGATTTTTTTGCCTCCCCACAAATCGACCCAGCCTAATGTTCATGCATGTTCATACATGTACACACATGTAGATATTACCTCAAATTTCGTTAATGCACACGTATGGTCATATATGAGTCATATATGGAGATTTATGTATCCATGTATGGTCATGAATGCATGTTTATGAGCATGCACAAACATACATTTAACCTGTATGGATTCATACATGTCGATTTTTAGCTGCGATTGTAGCTATTTGTAGATAGTAAATTGCTTATTAGGTTTTTATTGCATTTTTTCAGAGAGAAATCCCAATTGATTCCGTATTTTTAAAACAGCCAATATAAAGCAATCTATCTATCCCCTTTTTTGTAAACAAATGCTTTTTTTGCTCAATTTTTATTAGTTTTTAAAGCATTAGCGCGATTTCATTAGCATTAGTATTAGAAATTCTAATGCCAGAAAATTTCAGTAGCATTAAAAGGTAATGAATTTTTTTTTGCCATTAGCATTAGTCAACTGATGATAATGAAATTTCAATGCCAATGAAAAAATCCCAAGTATGTTTTCTTTAAATTTAAGAAATTTTTCTTTCATTTCACAAAGAAACTTCCTTAGTTTACCGCAACATTTCATTGAAACTAGTTTAATAAAATTCTTTTTATGTACTTTTTTACTACACAACCAGTTCGAGTACTCTTCTACAAGGAAGATTGTGAATACCGCCAGTTGGTCTCTATAAATCAATATTTCGCTCAACCCTCGCCTATTTATTATTTCGCATTTTTTTATAAATAGGGTTTTTTATGCATTTTTTTTTTTTTCTTTGCCAAAGTTTGTTAATAAACTAGAGAACCGATTATAAATATTAATTTATTTTTTTATGCAAATAACAAATAATATTTAAAATTTTGTTTTATTTTTTGTAAAATAGAACAATAGAATAAAAGCACTTATTTATTATATATTAACTTTCAGGTGATCGGTCATAATCCCCACGAAGATTTTCCACATTTCAATTTTGGGGATTATAACTTTCCCAAAATGTCTCCAAAAGGAAATTGGGGTATACGACCGTTTACCAAACGGCTTAATGGGGGGTAAACACAAATTTGCTGTGAGAATTATGACTGAGATTTTTGAGCCCAAAGTGGAAATCGGGATAATGTACTTGGGGATTATGACATGTCACCTAACTTTTAAGTTAAAAGTCTTGGTTTCATTCATTATTATATGTTTATTAATAATATTATTGTTATTCAATTTATAAATTGTTAAAAGTGTAACTGCTACATATCAACGACACCAAATATTGAATTCTATAAATATGTATTGGTAATAAAACTGAATTATATTTGTATAAGGTATATTTTCATACATATTAGGGACATACATAGTACATAGACGACAACTTATGCTTTATCAAATAATTATAAATCGTTGGTAAGTTTACAATATTTTTTTTTTTTAATTTATAATTCTTATAAATTTTACCATTTAAATGCTTTTTTATATTTAGATATTAAAAAAAATGGATTTCTCTTATAATATTTAATTATTTACAGTTTTACAATATACTTTGATATGATAAATGAATATACAATATATAATATAAAAGGTTTTGGAATTAAGAAAAATGAACTAAATCAGCCTTATTAGGGGATTTTTTAATATTGTTAGTTCATTTTTATTATTTGTTATCAATCCAATTATAAAAATAAAAAATAGAATAATAATTTGCAACCATTATTTATATAATTGAAAGAAAAAGCGTTTAAAAAGCTTGCGATTTATTTTAAAACTTATGCCGATTTTTAAAAATTAATTTTATAGATATTAAATTTTAGTTTCTTATTTTTTTTATAGAAAACAACAGTTTTCAAATGTTTTCTTTGTTTTAATAATATGTATAATTTTTTTAGTGTAGTAAATGTACCGCGCTTTTATGAATTTGAGTTTCTTTCAAATAAAGAAACTCTGGCTTAATAGTTTAAATGTTTCTTTATTATATTATTTTATTTTATTATTAAGGTATATATTTAATTCTATGATTTTATTATATTTTTTGGTTTGTACAATTTGTGCTTTACTTTCAACTCCAATTTTAATGGCTTTTGGTTTATATACAACAATTTTAATTGCTAATTTTCATTTTGTCGGTGTTTTTTTGTATAGGCCCTTTTACAAAAATATTTTAATTTTTTAAAAAATATTTCTTTTAGGAATTTACAGTAATGTATCTCAGCTTTTTTCATAGGGACATTTTTTTCTACGGTTTTTTTTTATTTTTACAAGTATTGTATATTATTTGTACCTTATAATAATTAGTACTCTGGATTTGGTTTTTTTAATAAGCTCCTTTTAAACAACTTTAATACATCCTACGAGAAAGATTTACTTAGAAACCAGTTTGAAAACCAATATTTTTAGGATTTCTCTTTTTTATAAGATTTTTTTTCCTACCCATTGCAAATTAAGTTGGTATATTTTAGTGAAAATTAGAAAAGAATAAATTAAAATAAATATTAGGTTGAATTTAATTAATGTAATATTATAATTATGTTTCGAAATTATTGGATTATTAGTTAAAAATTAAATAAAATTATAGTTTATGTTTTTTTATTAGCAATTGGAGTGAATAATTCGGTGAAATGAAATTAAGGTCAATTAAAAATCTTCTTTATTTAAATAAAAATGTAATTGTATTTATGGATGTGTTCTTAGAAAGAAGTCCATGAAGATAGTGTTGGCAGTATTCCCTTAATGTTTGTTGGTTTATCGTCCCAGGAAATTGTATTTCTTTAAGACTTTTCAAACCAAGGTGGGCTGTATTTAGGATTTTTACTTAATTAATATATCCTCAAACAACCTTTCCTATCTAGGTAAAATTTCAGTAAAAATCCCTCATAAGTGTTGACCATAATACAGATCTAAGACTTTGCATAGGAGCTACTGGTTTACCATAAGAAGCGAATATTGGGGATCGATATATCAAAATCTAACCACTCGATTTTTTCAGATTTGTATTTCGGTCATATAAATAATACAAAAATACGACTCGGCTTAAATGCAAGTACAGCTCAGCTACGAACAACAATCAAAACTGAAAAATTTATAAATTATAAACAAAATTAGTAAGAAAGTTGAAAAACTTACCTTAAGGCACATTTACACGCGAGAGAAAACTCTAGGGATAGGGCAAAATACAACTTTAAATATCTGTATTGTGGTGAATAATTTAAAGAAGTTAGGAGTGTCTTTTGCTCTATCTCTAGCAGTTTTCTGTCTCGTGTAAATGCGCCTTTAGAAATACGTATTTAAAACTTATATACTCAATAAACATGAACAATTTCAAGCAATTTCCATAGAAAATTAAAAAATTATATGCACTCACGAAATTAAGTAGGTTGAATTAACTGCAAATAACATCTAAAATAATTGCATTTTCAGTTGAAAAAGTATACACTAAAACTTCAGTTAAACAACAGACATAAAAATTCATGTAAAGTTGTACAAACAACTGCAAATGCAGTTAATATAAGAGAACATATAAATTATTGTACAATTGTAAAAACTAATGCTTTTGAAAGTTAAACTTGTTGCTAAGATTACTAACACCAATTATTAATTTAATAAAAACAAATTTATTTAAATACTCTTGATTTTATTTTCGAATAAATTGCATAAATTATTAATTTAATAAAAACAAATTTATTTAAATACTCTTGATTTCATTTTCGAATAAATTTCATAATTGGAAAACAATACCAATTTACACTAAAGACTACTTTTATTATTCGCTTTTCCTATATTTTTCTAGATGTCTGTAAGCGAGGATGTTGCATTGTTTGTTTGGTTTCCTTTTTCTGCAATTATAATTGGGAGGGAAATATAAAAGAACTAAAAACAAATAAATACAATATAAATATATTTTCTATTATAAAAAAAAATCCTAAAAAGTTTATAAAATTTATAACTGCAAAATTTGTGGTGTTGTACTTTTTGCTGCAGGTTTAATTTTAACTTAACTACTATACAAAAGAAAATGTCAAAAAACTCCGCACAAAACAGAAAACAATTATTTGGGTTAACTATTAGTAGTGTCCGACCGAGTATTCGGCTTCGGAGTTCGGCCAAAAAGTGATGTTCGGCCAAGTTCGGTGTTCGGCAAAATTTTGGCCGAATACCGAACTTTTCTATAAATCAATTTTTGCAACATTTAGCTCTTTAATTTTGTATAGTAACTTATAAATATGCTCATATTTAAATTAATTTTTACTTAAAGAGCGAAAAATACAACTTTTTTATGTTTTCGCAATTTAGAAATATTCAGAAATTGGTTTTCGTATTTTTGAATTTGAAAAAGTTGCATGAAATTTTATTTTTATTCAAACACAAAAGTATTCGGCTTCGGTTTGGCCTTAAAAAAGTGAGTTCGGTCGGACACTAACTATTAGTTATATCTTCGGTATGAGAACCACCGTTAGAAATTAATTAATACCAACTGGGTCGACAACGAGAGCGACCATTGCTGTTTCATACATTTTGTATGGGGAGGCAAATGTCGCCATGTCGTCTGGGGATTTTGCGGAAAAAAGTCAAATTGTCAACATACTATTAATGCAATATGCAATGGCATTTTTGAATTTCGGAATAACAGTTACAATCAAATCAAAAAGAATTACTTTGATCTGACTTCTAGTTTTTTTATAGCCATTTCAAACTCATTACTTGTATGTTTTATTGAACTGACTGAAATTAAACCTAATAATTTCAAGATGAATATTATTTTATTGCTTGAGCTGACGTCTTTCTTTTTATTTTTTATTTGAAATAGTATATTTCAATATGCTAAGGTTGAAAAAATAAACACTGCAGAGACTTTTATTTTCCGTTTAAAAATATTTTTATGAAGATAGAATAAAAAAGCCATATTCTTCAAACTCTTGGACCTTTAATTTTAGCTACTTTTGTCTACAATTGGAAACCACTACCAATACATTTTCTAATATCAGCTTTAACATTTGAAATCAATTTCAAGTGCACCTAGGTGCTCCTTTTTAATTAGTTGCATTTATAACGGAAAGTTTTAAGGCCCTATGCTCCTTATAGGAACGATGGGAATGTATATATAACGGAACGCTATTAAGATCTGTATTTTTAAACTGCTCGGATTAACGCAACATTTTGAAGGAATCTTACGTGTAAAAACTTACTAGTTACTATTAATAAACTGAGGATTGTGATAATTATAGTGAGTTATATAACTGTTGAAAAATAACTTACAAATGCATTAAAAATAACTACCAATGTCGTAAAATTAACTGGCAAATTTTTACTATAAAAATTTTAAAACAACTGACAAAATGGGAAAAATACTGTTTATTACAGTTAATTATTTTGGTGTTATAAAAGAATATTTTAATAAAAAAATATTTTTTTTGTTTCCATTACAAAATTATGTGTAATTACTTCAGCCTATTTAAAATTCGAAGTAAAAATTCCAAACTGTTCTCCAGTTATTATGCTTTTATGCATTGAAAAAACAATAAAAGTTTCTGATTTTTATTTGCAAACTAGGAATATATAAATAATAACAAATATAAACTAAACAAGAATTTTTAAAATTAAAAAAAATTCAACGAAATTTTTTTTGTTCTAAATAACTATCAAAAACAACTGTTTACTGTGACATTACTGTTATGTTAGTTGTTTATTATAATATTAAAAATAACAGATTTAAACAACTGTTAGCAAATTACAGTACTTTTCGTTAGTTGTTCTTTTAAATAACCATCATAACAGTTGTTTTGCCTTTTTCTATAGAAAAACAACTATAATTACTGTTAAAAACAACAACTACTGATTACTACACAAACAACTGTCAAACTTTTTTGAGTGTATCTTTTTAAATTTCAATTATTTTATGTTCTACTATATAAATAAAACTTCTAATGTTCTATATTTAAAAAAAACTTTTTTTCATCACCCCCATACAAAAATCCCCAGTGTGCGACACACTAACGCCAAATATTTGTGAAATTGTTGCCATATTTTTACTTGAAATAGGGTTGCCTATCAGAAAAGAGTTGCAAAATTTCGTACTTTGTTTGCAAAAAACATATATTTTTGGCAGAGGAAAAATAATTTTAAATGAAAATATGAAACCCACCGCCAAAAGGCACATTAAATACATTGATGTCAACTATTTTAAAAAAATGGCTAGATGTGAACCAAAAATCGCTAGAAAATCACTAGATTTATAAAGAATGCGATGATTTAAAGATTTTATAGCTAGCTCATCGAAAAGTGGCACTAAAGCCAAATGTTTTTCTCAAAATAATTTCGAATATGTTTATAAGAAGAGTTCTTAACAATTATTTTAATTTCTGCATTAAAAAATACAAAAATTGTTTTTTCGGACTTTCTATATTTTCATATATTTAGTTAGAATATTGTTCTACCTCAAGTCCAAAGTCTAATATGATATTAGCTGTGTTTGTGTGACTCTCTATCAGTGTTATCAAGAAAGATTTTGACAGTTTTTCAACGTATTCCGGCTTTCTACTGTCAAAATTGTTCGAGATATCATTGATAGGAATGCCGCACAAACACAGCTATTGTCATATTAGATTTTATTTGTTGTTTACAAAAAAGGTTGATCATTTTCATGATAGACAATACAATTGTTGGGCATCATCCAATTGTTTCGTGGGCATCATCATCATCAGTTGTCTGCAATAAGAAAATGATAGCTTTATAACACAAACCGAGACATTAGATAAGATACAAAAAATCAACGGGACGAGAATTTTATACTTTCGTATATGAACTGTCTGATTTGGTAAAACCAGCTATAAATCAACTCCTTTTTGAAAGCAACAATTACATAAAAGGACCCTTTGGGTACTATTTATATGTGTGTTTAAGTGTAAGTTGTCAATACATTTGTAAAAAAAACGAACTTTAAGTCAAAACAAAATAAATATTTTGAATGAGATTTAGCCGTTGTATGCTTATTTTTCAACAATTATTTTAGTTTTTGTATTAAAACATACAAAAATTGTTTTTTCGGACTTTCTATATTTTCATATATTTAGTTAGAATATTGTTCTACTCAAGTCTAATATGATATTGTAATATTAGATTTTATTTTATAATTCTCGTCCCGTTGATTTTTTGTACCTTATGTTATTTATCGGTTTGTGTACTAAAGCTATCATTTTCTTATTGCAGACAACTGAAGAGTTAGGGTGATGCCTACGAAACAATTGTATTCAGAGATGATAAAGTTGGTACTATAGTACTTTTTATGGTACTATTAGAACCTACAAAGTACTATGGTACTCCTATCACTCATTTAGTACTATTTCCAAATTTTCATATTTTAAATCTTTTTTTTTTAATTTTCATAACAAATACTGCATTTAAAATAAACAAATCAACTATCGGAGTGGTTATGTAACTACATACTTGGTAATGCTAACTAGTTACTTTTGTTATTACATTTCTTATTACCTTTATATGGCGATGTCGCGAAAAATAATGAGTTATGATTACACACCAGCATACGAAAAATCTAAAAATATGTCATTACCTATATGCTTACCAGTACTAACAAAAATAATTAGTCTAAAAATAGATTTTAATAAAAATAAATTTTATTAAAAAAAATATTTTTTATTGTATTTTTTTTTTTTTTTAATAAAATTTGCTGGTGCGGGAATCGAACCTGGGTCTACAGATTGCCAGTCAATAGCTCTACCATCTGAGCTATATCGACATGTAATATTTAATAGATAAAAACATAATTGACCTGCTGCACACAAGTAAGCTTACTCGCCAACATACAAAAAATCAAAAAATATGTGGTTGCACTGGTAAGGATCAGTGTTTAAAAAACAATGTTCGTGATTAAAAAAAAAAAACAATTAACAAACAAAAGTTGGAGCTAGGTTAATTTTTAATTTACACAGATTTACAAAATGAATTTTTTGCAGGGATTTAAACTTTCATAGATTTAGACAAGCTGATTATAAATCTGTTTTTCAAATGTCTCAATTACGTCATATTTTTTAGAAGATCGCTGTTAAAAATTCCGAAATACACTGTATTTGGCTTATGTCTAAAATATAGAACAATTATGACGGGACTGAAAGTTTTAAGAACAGATTTCGAAATCATGAACTTAAAGTCTATATAAGTTATTTATGATGATTTTAACCGCAGAACACATGATGAGGTGTTTTATTTGTAATTAATCGTAGCATAAATACCACGAAAAATAACGTCCAGTTATCACGATTTCTTGACGATTTTTCATAAAATTTTTAGCGATTTGGACGATTTATTTTTACATTTTTGACGATTTTTGACCAAAAAGGTCTGACACCACTGAATTTATATCAGAAATCCAAATTTTGCAAAAACCATTTTTGATCAGGGACTCAAAAATATTTCCCACTGTGCGCCGCACAATAGGTTGAAGAGTGTCAAAACTGAGGATTAATTCAAAAGTTGAAGTTAGCATATTTTAATACAACTTCTCAAAAGAGTTTTATTTTATGACGGTTTATTCTATAACTGCAAAAAATAACAAAATAAACAAGGTGAGTTTTATTTTAGACGGAAAAAATAAAACTCCTCAAAAGAGTTTTATTTTATGACGGCGAAATAAAATTCTCTTTTTAACAGTTTCATCCAAAATTTTATTTTTTCGTTGAAAAATAACTGTTAACTATGGAGTTGAGATTGTTTTTTAAGATCACCATAGATTCTGAATGAGCTCTTCAATACGAATCTATTGGTATATAACAGTATAGGTCTCCGTTGACTCTAACATGAAGAGTTTTTGAGTTAAAATTTTCTGGATAACTGTTATTTACGGTCCCTGTTTCTCCTATATTGATTTTTTCAGATTTTTTGGTTTTTTTTTAACTTGACACGTTGGTTTTCTAGACTAGTCTAACAGTTGTCTCGATAGCGAATAAATAGCAAAGAACAAAAACCACGAAATAGCAATAAAATATTCGTAATTAATCGAACTTTTCGGCCTTTAGAATGCTGTAAAAAAGAGGCGGGAGGAACTAAGCTAAATGTGAGCCTAGAGTTTTCCTGGAATTATTAATACCTCGTTAACGAATAAAATTATATAGATCCCCTGAAAGAAATCGTCTAAAATCCCTTTGGTTTCGTTGTACCACTAATATCAATACATTCAATATCAGATAGGACCTCTTCATTATTACTAGGTCAAAACGTAGACCGATTTTAACCATTTTCAATAGAGTTAGTCCTTCATGCATTACAAACTTATGTACCAAACTTCATCAAATTATTTTTAAAAGTGCGATTTGTAATTTGCTTACAAGGATCGTTCATTTTATATGGACAGACGAACAGACATCATAAGCGCCAACTCAATACACTGATAGGGGTGGTTAGAATATAAAAAATATTTTTTGATACTATGGAGGTCCAAAAGGCTGGTTAGTACTTTTGAAAATCCCATTTATCATCCCTGATTGTATTGTCTATCATGAAAATGATCAACCTTTTTTGAAACAACAAATAAAATCTAATATGACAATATCATATTAGACTTTGGACTTGAGGTAGAACAATATTCTAACTAAATATATGAAGAGTTCCTAACTTTAGTGAACATTTTGAAATTAAATTATGAACTCCAAGTTTCATTCAATTAATATAAATGTTTCAAATATGAAATATGGATTTTTAGAATGTTTTTTTTTTTTTTTTTGTTTTTAGCTGATTCTATTCAACTCTCTTCTTTCAAGAATTTTTATTCCTTGTAATTTACATGTAAAAATTGTATCATCTTTCTTTGATTTGAAAATAATTTAAACAGAAAGTGATATTAATTTATGATCTAGAGTCAAACTAAAGAACACTCATTTATAAAAATATATATTATTTTGGATTATGTACTAAATATTTATATATAACGTTCGATTTATAAAATTGAACGCATTCACCAGTGAATTAATTCATTTGATTTAATAAAGAGAACTATTGCAATGGAATTAATTCTTTGAATTTATTGTTTGATGAACGCGTTCAGTTGAACGAATTCAGTGAATTACTTAAGAAAAGGAATTCATTCAATTCTAGAGAAAATTGAATTCGATTGGTAGTGAATTCATTCAAAAAAGAATTAATTCTTCAAAGCTCTGATTATAAGTGACGTTTTCTGCTATTTTTACAGATTTATTTCTATAAGTGTAGTGATTTGAAAGGCTTTTAAATCGTTATTGGTATTTTAGAGTTAGTGTTTGTCAACCATGGTAACATTATTTTAAGTGCTTCGGAGTAAAATGTGATAGTTATAGACAAACCCTTAATACTTATTTACTGTAAAAGGTACGAAAATCTGTCAGTTAGTATAACTTTTGCATCTTTAAAAGTTATTTCAAGCTACTTGACTCATAGATGTCCTTGTTAAAGTTTTCAAATTTCCTATAAAGTGATATATCACAACTAGGGAATGCATCCCGGGATTCCCGCGAAATTAGCCATTTTTCATTTCCCGCGTTCCCGGGAATTTGGACCGGGAATCCCGGTATTTCAAAATATGCAGTTTAAAATAATAAAGTTAATTATTTCAAATTTACTTATGCAAAATTTTCCAACGTTTTGAAAATAGTTAAAACCTTACATTAGGCTTGCTCATTAACTTACAAAATTGTAGTAAAAGTAGTAAGATTTTCGAGTAAACGAACACACTGATTAATTTCTGTACTTGATCGAACTTTTTAAGTTCCTTTTTTTTAGCAGGCACTAGAAGGAACTTAAAAAATATATTTTTTAAGAAAACCACTCAACTAAATAGTGTTTGTATAAAAAATTTTTAAGCGCACTTATTCTGTACAGAATTAAAGACAAATTTATCAATTGATTTTAAAAAATTTTCAAGTACTTAAGTTAGAATTTGTTCCTTTAATTTAAAAAAATTTTTACAATTTTCTAAAATTATTTTCTATATTAATTTTTTTATTTATTTTTTTTACGGACAAGTGTTTTAGTTTAAAAATTAGTTTTAGTTCACTCAATTTTTAAAAATACATATATAATTAGACTTATGTATATAATTTTTAATATAAAATTAATTCTTTCCTACTACGAAAATTCCAGGAAAAACCACCTGAGCTTTTTCACCATCATGAAAATTTGAGGTCTTTAAGACATTTTATTAATAAAAATTTTTAAATTACTATAAAATATTTTCTAATTTATGTCCCTTGCGGGATCCCGGGAATTCAAGATAAATTTTTCATCTCTCCCGGGAAATCAAAAAGTGCGGGATTTTGCATTCCCTAATCACAACATTGTTTTTTTTAAGGTAAAAGGTCATGATGGGTGGACCTGCGGTTCGAGAGGGCATGTTTCGAAATATTTGTATATGCTACCAAAAAAGCCAATACTAGGTAAGATAATTACCAAACAAATTTTCATTATTCGTTATTTCATTCAAAATCCGATAATTGATCTATTTGAATTAATAAAATTAGTTTTCCCAAATGGCCCGATATTCGATATTTCGTATCATGCTAGAATAGGTTTTAAAAGCGTATGCACGCGTAGCAAAGACCTGCTGGTGCCCCCAGAATTTAAAAAGTTTTGCCATATTTTTTTGTTTCACTACTCGAGTAAAAACGTTTGTACATAATAATGTATAATTTTATATACCCATATATGTTTTTGTACACCAGTGTATATAACCGGACGACATTGATGGCTTATGCGGTAGGTTGAACAGTTATCTTCATGATCTTACGAATTTCTTCACTGGAAGGAATATGCAGCTCTCCCCTGCAAAATTCTCGGCGACTCTTTTTACCACTTGGACGAAAGAAGTAAGGCTGGAACTGAATGTAGTAGTCGATGGCGTGCGAATTCCGACACTTAACCACCCCAAAATTCTTGGGTTCACATTCGACAGCCTGTTTATGTCCTCAGCGTACACCACTGCAATTTGCAACAAGATGCAGAGTAGGAACAAGGTCCTCAAGTCGCTAGCCGGCAGCTCTTGGGGTACGGACAAAGAAACCTTGTTGGCAACCTATAAAACAATTGGCCGGTCAGTGGTTAATTATGCTGCGCCAGTGTGGTCGCCTAGAGTCAGTGATACCCAGTGGAGAAAGCTCCAAACGTGCCAAAATTCTGCCCTCAGGACAATTACTGGATGCCTACAAATGTCCTGAATTCAACATCTTCACGAGGAAACGAAGGTCCTAACAGTAAAGGAACACTGCCATATGCTGTCGAAGCAGTTCCTGCTGGGATGTCATCGGAGGAACCACCCGAATCACCATCTTACGGAGGTGGATCCCGCCCCCCCCCGAAGCATGTCGGAAAGGACCTTCGTATCTTTGAGGGCACGGTCCAGCCTTACATGAGAGATCCGCTGGACGAAGCATCCTACAGGGCAGGTATAAGCGATATTCATCGGGACACGGTAAATGACGCCAACAATTCTTACCGGATGAATATCGTTCTTGGAGGTCGTCCCACACCTATTGCAGAAAACGAGGAGAAAACTCTCCCACGATCTACGAGAGTCCTCCTCGCGCAATTGCGTTCGGGATGGTGTTCACGCCTTAATTCATATTGGTCTCGAATCGAGCCCACCATCCCGAACACATGTCCCGCATGCCAAAGAGGTACTCACGACGTAAATCACCTCTTTGGCTGCACGGCAAACCCGACTCACCTAGATCCCACGTCACTATGGACCCACCCGGTTGAGGCGGCCCGGTTCCTGGGTTTGGATCTAGCTGAGTCAGCAGAAGATAAAGAAGAAGAAGAAGATTAATATGCTTACATATTCTATTGCAGGATTCGTTGCTACAACAACAACAACCGGACATAATTAAATGTATCCATATTAGGGCGGGTCGATTTAATAATCGCCCATGGCTCAGTGAAAATCGTATTCTAGGGATCAAAATAAGAAACTTTGCCGAAGGAACCATACCTCTAAAAATTCTACTACCCCCAACTGTTGACTTTTGTCCCGTAGGGTCAAGTTTTGAAAAATCACACTTTGACCCATTTAGAGTGCCCCAATCGAGTCCAAATGTATGACCGACCCCCACTAACTTTGGAGGGCCGATCCACCCATGCCAGTGGCACACCCGCTGGAACTTCTCTGGGGGGGTTCCCCATACAAACATTTTAAAAAATCACCATTTTTGGCACTTTATTTTATTATTTTTTATTTATTTTTATTATTTTATTTATTTTTTCTCTTTAGAAATTTATTTAGTCAGAACATATGTAAAGGAAAAAATTAATTTAACTTAGTAATAGAAAAGAAAATAAAAAAAATTACTGTTTGAAGTCTTTCTTGCTTTCAAGTCTGGGCAATTTCGCACGGCTCTCTAATGTCGTCACCATAACAGCCTCTACATTTTCCGGTATAACTCGTTTGGAAACGCTAGCTAGCAATTGAACGTGTCGTTCTGTTGCAGGTCGTAAAATAGGTTGTGTGGGGTTTTTAAGCCACCACAAGACACAGCTGCATGTCGTAAACTTACTTAAGCTAAATCGGTTACAGGTAGAATTGAGCATAAAATTATCATAAAGGATTTTCCAGAAGTAATAAAAGGCGCACTTGCTTAACAGAATTTGTGGTCAGATTAACGTTTAATTTACATGTAAGTACTTTATGGGCAGTTTTGACAACAAAATCGGTTACAGGTAGAATTGAAATTACCATTTTATTCTTATTACCTCGTCTCCTAGACCATATATAACGCAACAGTTTTTGTGAATGCATTAAGTCGTTGTGAAGAACTCGAAGTGTGAAGTGCTAATTTGAGATAAAAAAATATTTAAAAAAAAATCATTCCAAATCAAGAAGTTTACAATGAATCCACCATCCTCTACACCGCAAGATGAAGCAATAACAACATCAACAACTATCGAAAACCCAATGAGTCATATACCCAGGCATGATGTTACTGTTTTTGGTGTGTCTACTGATTTGACTGATCTTGATGGTGGACGGCTTTCAGAAAATTGAGTTGAAAAATATGCCCCCTGCTCCAGAAAAAATTGAATTTTCCACCGATTCCAAGTACTTATACGACATGGCCCATGCAATTTCTAGCGGCGTGGTTTCAGTGGATCTGGCAAACATCAAACCAGGGAAAATTGTACATTCTCGGTGGCTCACCAAGGCCGCTAGACTATTACGATTATATGTGACAACGGAAAATCCAGATGCAAATTTAAGAATACTGGTTGAATTTATAATTACATGTTATGTGCCAATGTACTTCAATATCAAGTATTACAGCTCTGTCGTGTACGGTAGTAGATTATTTTTCAAATTCATTAGTTGGTCAAGATTTCTAGAACCTCGTTTACGCAAAATTGTCAATAAAGTAATTACAGATAATTCATATTATGCGCATTCGGAAAATATCTTGTTATCAATGTTTTTTGATGATAGCAAAGAAAAGCGCGACTGTGCTATCAAGATAATTCTACGCTATCGAACCGATGTTGACGACCCAACGGGACTTAGAGCTTATAAAAAACCAGATATAAACTTTTA
The DNA here is from genome assembly GCA_949987735.1 of Leucophora obtusa. Taxonomy (NCBI): domain Eukaryota; kingdom Metazoa; phylum Arthropoda; class Insecta; order Diptera; family Anthomyiidae; genus Leucophora; species Leucophora obtusa. The sequence goes on from OX465295.1 coordinate 278,511,817, forward strand.
TTGCACAAGTTACACGGAAATTATCAATATGAATGACATAAATGACGTATTTGAACCACCATTCACGCGAAGCATTCCATACGATACTTTGAAAGAATATTTAAATCAAGATGATCCACCGTTTAATGATCCAAAAATTCCATCCCACATACAAGAAACAGAACGACACGTTCAATTGCTAGCTAGCGTTTCCAAACGAGTTATACCGGAAAATGTAGAGGCTGTTATGGCGACGACATTAGAGAGCCGTGCGAAATTGCCCAGACTTGAAAGCAAAAAAGACTTCAAACAGTAATTTTTTATTTTTTCTTTTCTATTACTAAGTTAAATTAATTTTTTCATTTACATATGTTCTGACTAAATAAATTTCTAAGGAGAAAAAATAAATAAAATAATAAAAATAAATAAAATAAATAAAAAATAATAAAATAAAGTGCCAAAAATTGTGATTTTTTAAAATGTTTGTATGGGGAACCCCCCAGGGGAGTTCCAGGGGGTGTGCCACTGGCATGGGTGGATGGGCTCTCCAAAGTTAGTGGGGGTCGGTCATACATTTGGACTCGATTGGGGCACTCTAAATGGGTCAAAGTGTGATTTTTCAAAACTTGACCCTACGGGACAAAAGTCAACAGTTGGGGTGTAGTAGAATTCGTTTTAGAGGTATGGTTCCTTCGGCAAAGTTTCTTATTTTGATCCCTAGAATACGATTTTTCCTGAGCCATGGGCGATTTTTTTGCCTCCCCACAAATCGACCCGGCCTAATCCATATATAATTTTTTTCTTTCTTAAAAAAATTGTAATATGATGTCATAGTTAGTTGCATCAGTATATAATTGTATATTGCATTTGCAGTTAGATACGGTTAATCCAATTTTATATGACGTTATATATACACCCAGGAAAAAGATTGGTTGGAATTCGATCAGAACTATTAACTTGAATTTGCCAGGACGTTATTTTATTTGGAGTTACCTATAATTGAATACTACACCAAAAATATTTTACTGGGTATTAAAAATAGGGAAAGCAAACTAAAAAACAATCCTTTTAACAAATTATTGGTATCTCCAATCAATTTTAAAATTAGTATCAATTTAGTAATTCTATGCAGTAGAAGCAGCCATTTATTTAGTGTATATACAAGAAAATTGGTGTTACCTATAACCTTTATTAAAATAATTTTAATATTTGAAAGTAGTAACTACAAATACGGGTATCCTAATCAAATATGTCCATAAAGTCGAGTTTCTGTAGAACCAACCGAATTGTGGATTGTATTGATAACACACACAACTATTAATTGGTATTGATAACCGAAGTTTATACTATATTTGTTTTCCAAACTAAACATATAAATTCAAAATTAGACATTAAAATTAATAAGTTTTTGTGGTTTAGTGGGTGAGGAGTTGGCCTAGTACGCCAGATTTCCGGGTTCGAATCCCGGAAAAGACAAATATTTAGATGTTGTTTTTTTAATAAAAATAAAATATTTTTAAGTATAAAAAGTAAATATGGCTAAGAAAATTAAAATTAGTTGTGGTACAGTGGGTAAGAGTGTGGATTATTAATCAGAATGACCGGGTTCAATACCAGAGAATTGAAAAAAAGTTTTTTAATTTCAATAAAATTTTGTGGAACATAATAATATTTATGTGGAATATAATATTGAATTAGACAACCGAATATCGGCTTTCGCGACGAAAAATATAATTTGATATAAAGATAGTTGTCGTAACCGCACGAATTCGATTGGCAACAAATTCGGTGGCCACAACTGAGACTGTTTTCTGGGTGTACCTATTTAATACATAATGCAAAATAATATATGTTTTTATATGATATCATTTTTCAAAAAAACACGCCTTTTGGATATTATTTTATATATATAAGTTCCCGTAGTTCCTGCAAGGAGCATAGGGCTATAATTTTATATTACATGAAACTAGTCTAGATTGGATAGAATTATATATACCCTATTCAGAGTCACACTAGAAAATTTGTCAGTAGCCTTTTGGATATAAGTTTATATTACATCAAACACTAGACAAATTTTCTGTCTCCTTTCGTATGTAATCATATCTAAGGACTTTTGGCAAAACAATTTAAATCGACTTGAGAACATTTTCCAATATTTTTGTCGACAATATAAGTTTTGAATTCACATATTTCTGTGTATTCCTCATACTTTCTACATTTAAACACTAAAATATGTAAAACCTCTAAAATCAGCTTTTTTTTCGAAATTTTATTAATTTCCGTTTGACAAAAGAAATTATTTTATTTTATAGTCTATTTTTCGTGCACAATTTTAAAAAGAAAGCAATCAATTGTTACATGTATTTTTTGTATTTCTGCAAGCACTGTTGTAAGGATAAGTGAATTCTGAAATCATTTTGACGAAACTAATTATTTTTTCTTAAGCTCTTGAATTTCGTTAAAATTTAAAACTTCCTTTTCCAAAACAACCTAAGTCAAATGAGTTACAAAATCTCAAACAAACGATTCAAAGTTTTTCAAATTTTCTTTAGACGAAAGGATTTATTCTTTTGGAGGTAATTTTATCAGAGGCTGTTAAAAATAAAATTTGCAATGGAAAGAAATTGTTAGAAAATTTATAGAAACAGTTTAAAGCAACAGTAAAGTTGTTTGTGCTTTTCTTTAAAATGTCCTTTCGTGAAAATCCAAAAAAGTTTAATAGCTTTCATGAAGTTTTAAGTCTGACAAACTCTCAGGTAGTTATTTCTGTAAACGTTTAGGATTTGAGTGAAATTTATAGTGCATAAACCGGATACAACAATATTTGTTTTCTATATGTTTGTACCATTTCAGCTATAATTTTATTACACTATATAAAGTCTGATCAAATTATATCGCGCCACTATTCGGATACATTTATATCTGATATTATCATATAATAAGTGCATTGATGTAAACTTATGAAATCACATGGGCCCATTTCTCGGATAAAATTGTATAAAGACTTATGTTAAATTACATATGACTGCATAAAGCCCCATATCAATTTTTTTTAATCGGGTACCTTATTTCTTTTTGTTACAATTTAAAAATTATTTGTGAGTGTTTTTTTGAGAACAAAGTGTCAACATTTTTAAAAGGAAAAAAAATCACATGCAAATTTTTAATAACCTTGTCCGAGAAATATTTATATTGCAAAATACTAATTCTTACACAATTTTGATAATTTAAAAGAATCTGTAGAAAATTTTAGCAGATTTGACTGAAAATTGATTAGAAAAAACTTTTAAATAAATTTTCAGAATTTCTGTTTTTTTTATGAAACATGACATCGTCGTTGCGCTAAGAAAATAGCTATTTGTCGAAAAACTTTTTTGTGAGGAGACCTACAAAAAGGCGTTATTTCAGTCTCTCGCGAAAGTTGTTATACATTATTTTTTACACATATGTATATAAACGAAATTCCAAACTTTCCATTTATAAAATCATTACTTCCGAAAAACAAATCGAAGACACAAAATAAAGACATTATTTAGCTGCCCCACAAATAATTTTTAAAAACAAATAGCTAATTTCTTAGGCGCAGTGACGTTATGTTAATTCATTTTTGTAAAAAGATGTAAATGCTTCTCTAAAAGATGACATATTCCTATAAATCTGAGATGAAAATGTTTCGGTATCTTCAAATTTAAATAACTAACAAAAAAGTATTTAAAAATTTTGAAGTGTTCATTTTGAATAATACGTCCGTGACTTTTTAAATAAAAGAAAAAATAAATATTCCTTAACATAGTCTTCTGCTAATTAAATACACGTTTCCAACGTTTCTCCAATTTTTTTATTATAGGATTTCTAGAGGTTTCTAAAATATGCATCTGTTTGAACAATAATTTCATCGTTGGAGCTAAATCTCTTTCCATTGAGCCATTTCTTTAGGTTTAGAAACCCGTGAAAAAGAATTTATTCGGTAGCATATCTTTTTTTATTTGACATCATGCTAAATTATATAAAATTTTACCCGGAAAATGGGTTAATCAAATTGCATATAAACGAATAAAAAAGATATTTGAATTGATATAATTTCATCCAATTTTATCGGAGTTTTGGTCTCATTCAATTGCATTAAATTTTGTTTGTTATATGAATATGTATAGTGTAGGCAAACAACCAATTAATTAACTGAGAGAATTATGTGAATGATATTAATAAATTTTTGCACAAAACCGATGAAATTCACTAGGCTTCGTCCATTGAAACTTTTTATTAAGTTAATGGAATTTTTGATAAAATGTCAAAATATTCATTTTATTTATTAAAAGATTCATGCACCTAATGAAAAAGCTTCATTAAAACTAAATTCATAAAATATATAAAGCTTTTTCATCAAATTTAAGAAATTTTTCATTTATCTTGTGAAGAAAACTTTATTATTTTATTAAAAAAGTTTCATTAAACTCCAGCAAACTTCTCTCTGTGTGGGTTATATAATCCATTATCAGTTAGTAGTAACTACACAGAAAAAAAAATTAAAATCATACACAAACAACGTTTCCAGTGTGGTTATGTAACTACATACTTGGTAATGGTAACTAGTTACTTTTGTTATTACATTTCTTATTACCTTTATATGGCGATGTGGCGAAAAATAATGAGTTATGGTTACACACCAGCATACGAAAAATCAAAAAATATATCGTTACCTATGTTCTTACCAGTACTGACAAAAATAATGAGTCTAAAAATAGATTTTCAAAAAAAAAAATATATAAAAAATTATTTTTTATTGTATTTTTTTTTTTTAATAAAATTTGCTGGTGCGGGAGTCGAACCTGGGTCTACAGATTGCCAGTCAATAGCTCTACCATCTGAGCTATATCGACATGTAATATTTAATAGATAAAAACATAATTGACCTGCTGCACACAAGTAATCTTACTCGCCAACATACATATATCCTTACCAGTGTTTAAAAAATATTGAGTCTAAAAATAGATTTAAAAAAATATAGAAAATTATTTTCTATTTGAAGTAATGATAAAAATAAGTCATTATCAGTAACTCATTATTATATGTTTTAAAATAATGCAGAAGGTAAGTCGATATCATTACTAGTAGTCCAAAAAATAATAATACCGTTTCTACACTGGGTTACTAAGATAGAAACAGCTTTGAAATCACACAAATCTCAAATGTATTTTTCTTTTTATATAAAAATACATTAACTTAAATATGAAAAAGTTTAACTAGAATCATATTTACTTTAATAAGGATAAGTATTATAGCCACCAATTATAAAATTTCGTTTTAAAGTTTCTTACTTAAATAAAATATCCCACTAAGTGATGGCTATAACACTGGCCCTAATATTCATACTTTATTAGGGTTTGAGGTTCGGGAATTCCCGGGAAAAGTTTGCCGGGAATTCCCGGGAAAATAATATATTTTTCCCGGGAAAACGGGAAATTTTAAAAATATTAAATTTTGTAAATTGTTTTTGTTTCGAATAGGATTTTTTAATTTTAGTCATAAAAAACATTTTAAATACCAAAACAAAAATGTCATTGTTAAAATCTTTTAAAATGGAATACATTTATTTGACACACAAATAAAATCTTTGCCAAGTAATTAGGAGCATTTCAACTAATAAAGATTTTTCGCATAACTTATTCAAAATTTAAGTAGTAAAATCTAAAAACTTGGTAAAATGTTTAAAAGAAATATGAAAAAAAGCTTTGTTTCTTACAAAAAATCGCCCTTACTATCTAAATTTTTCAAATGTATAATTTAGGTAAAGTCGACTTTAGTTAAAATATTGTGTGGCAGTATACCTTGACTTGGTTTATTTTTGGAGCATTCTGATTGGTTAATTTATTTTCAACCAATCAAAATATTTAAAAATATAAATATTTTGTGAGGTTTTCATACACAAAATGAACAAAACCGTTTGATTAAAAATAAAGTCGACTTTAAATTTAAAATACTCCTTTATATTAACGTTTTCATTAATAAATGTGAAAAGAAAAGACTAATGGTTAACGGTGGTATCTAAATTTGGTTATCCGACATCTAAATTCGGTTCACAAAAAAAAAAAAAAAATTGATGGTCATGCAACTTCTCTTGAAGAAAACAACAACAAGAATAACGTTTCAGCTAAAATTAGCAAAGTTCCCGAAGAAAAAAGTGTAAGCCGAATAGGCATTAAAGCTTTTATGGTAGGGCAAACATTTCCTGAAATGGTATCCAAATTAGCCGCAGTCAATCCGCATCATAACTAGATCTTCGTTTATTCGAGGAAGTTGTTATAATAAAAACCTGGCATTGCACATTATATTAAATTACATTGCACATTATATTAAATTACTACGATCATGTGAAAGATATCATGATAAAAGAAATATCGAGCAATATTTCTAACAATAGGAGATTTACTATAATATTAGATGAATGGACAAGAATATCACAAAAGAGATATCTGAACATATGTATAAACGGAAATAATTCATTTTATAACCTGGGGTTGGTTTATATATCAGGAAGATGTAATGCTGATGAAATAAGAAGAATTGTAGCAATAAGACTAGAAGAGTTTTATTTGTCTTTGGAAAATAACATTGTGGCCGCCATATCTAATGGGCCAAGTGTGATGAAACGGTTTGTTTCCGACAGTCCAGTAGTAGGTGCCTGCTGAAATAATGCAATTCATTTGGCAGTGCTGCGAGTAATTTATGTGAAATCAAATGTTCAACATTCTGATATTTTTTACTTTGAATTCTCACTACACAGACTGCATTTGTACTGAAATAGTGTTTTTTTTAACAAATATTACTTATATAGGTGGTTTTCATTAACAATTTTGTTCAAAAATATTTACCGGGATTCCCGGGAATCAAATTTTTTCATTCCCGTTTCCCGGGAAATAAAAAAGTCCGGGAAATCCCAAACCCTATACTTTATTTACAAAGTGTTCGTAAAAAATCAAATGTTAATTAAAATCTGATATAGTAATTGATTTAACTATAATTTTTTCTCTGTGTAGTTACTTTTCTTATTATTTATTTCATTAGATTTAAGATTAGAAATTATAATTAAAAAAGTGTGACATTGGAATGTCTCATTTATCCCAGAAATGAAAACATTCTGGGTCATTAGAAACCCTAGATGCAACATAACATATAAGATCAGCTTTTAATTTTGTATTGAATTATTAAGTATAAAAATCCACATACATTATGTTCAATTCGAGATAGTAAATAATTTTATCTAAAATATTCTTGGGTCACATTTAGTTTAATAAAGTGTTGTTCGAAGCAATATACAAATTTATCTTCAACGAGATATAATTTGATCAAGTATATGTATTTGTATATGGCATATAAAATGATAAAAGATAAAAGATATTTTAAGATAAGATTATATAAGGCAGCGAATAAGAAAATTTTGAAAATCGGTATCGCAGATAATCTCATATTTAATTTTATACGTTGTTATTCACTCTCTAATATGAATAGATACAATTGGATCAAACCTAACTTGATCAAATCTAATCGTTTTTTCACGGGTGGCTTTAAATTTCATCCTCATAATTCGTAACAAGAAAGAAATTAGTCTACATAAAATCATTCAGGCATACAAATTTTAAATAATTCTCACTCGCGTGAGTAAAATGAATTTTACTCCCACTCTCTCAACCGTATTTTGATAAAACCACGCTCTATGCAAGATGCTCACGTACTATTACCCGTTCTCTCCCTGGCTCTGGCTGACATTTGAAGAAGTTAAATTTCAGCTAATAGGTTTACCCCTCAATTCATAAATGATTTGTAAAGTTATAGCAGCCCTATTAAAAAAATTAATGAGGTACAACATGCAATCATATCTTTTTCTAATGTTGGCCAAAACAAAATTTGATCCGAAAAATGGTGGATCATGCTGTATTCATTTATATGCACCGTCGATCTAATATGATGAAATACGATCCGAAAATGGGTTTATCTAATCATATAAAATTGGATGTGACGTAATGACAATCAAAAACTAATTTCAATAGAATGGACGATTTAATGCAATATGAGCGAACTTTGAATGAAGTATTTTTGTTTAATGGTATCAAATAAAATGTAACTTTATATATAGTAAGATAAACCCATTTTTCGGATCGTATTTCATCATATTAGATCCAAGGTGTATCTAAATTAATACAGTACGATCCACCACTTTTCGGATCAAATTGTAGTTTAGGCTATACTAAAAAAAGATACGTTTGTATTTTATAACAAAAATAAACACCCTACTCTCGGTTTGCAACTTTAAAATTTAAATATGAAAACAAAATAGTCGCGCAAATTAATTAACCTTTTGTAACATAAAGTTTGTTATTGTAACTGGAAATCAATTTTATTACAAAACGTAGGATTTCCAGTTCTTTTAATTCAATATATTATATATATAATTATTTACTCGGGAGGTTAACAAAACGTCATTTTCATACAAAATTTGTTCAATAAACCTCCTATAATTTTACAAATCGTTTATGAATTCAGGGGTTAGTTTTTTTATTATATTTTTTAATATTATGCATTTTTATTGAAACAATTTTTAATATTTATTAAAGTTTGAAATTTTGCCTTCAAATTTTAAGTGGGCTTATTACACTTTTTTTTGGAATCGAAGGAAGAAATTGTTTTTTTTTTAATAGTTTTCATTAAAATATATTTTTATAATACGGAAAAATAACAACTGTAAAAACGGGAATATTTAACAATTTTGTCAGTTGTTTAAAAATTTTTGTAGTAAAATTTTATTTAGCTTAGGCACCGCAGTCGAAAATTTGTTAACTTTAATAAAGCGCAGCAGGGGTTTTTTTAATTGCGCGATTTTTAATAAAAATTTTTATTTGTTATTTCTTGAATGAAAGCGCCGCAGGCGAAAACATGTTTTGAAAATCCCGGGATTTTTAGGAAAACTTTTCACTTATTAATTTTTTTAGTGTAAATTTTATAAAAAAAATGGCGCGAACTTTGATATTCTGCCCATTTTGCAGAAGATTTTTTTTATTAAATTAACGTACAAATTTTTTTATATAAGTTCGATTTTTTGATAATCATGATTTTTTTTGCAAAATTTGTAAAAAAAAAATTTGTAAAATTTGAAACGAAAACCAAAAGTACCCCCCAAATCGAAATGGGGATAATATCCGTGGGGGCCATGTCCGGGGCCCTCTACGACGCAATATCATGAAAAACCATTTGGTCTTAAATTTGCATGTGTTTTTTTTTGTTTTGAATATTTTTCAATTCTTCAAATTAGGGTTATTTTGCATAATGAATAGGGTGTTTTTTAGACGTATAGACGTTTGACTTTTTTTCAGTACACTTCCGAAAATCACCATGCAAAGACTTACACCAGAACAACGTTTACAAATCGTGGAAATTTATTTCCAAAATTCGCTCTCTGTTCGCCAAACTTATAGAGCACTTCGTCAAGTTTACGGTGCGCATAATCGTCCATCTGAGCAGGTAATACGAAATACTATGGATCGATTCATGACGAGATTTACTCTTTTGGATAATATTCATCCAAATCGAGACCGTACCGTGCCACCGCCGCTGTAGACGTGAGTGTAACAGAGGATTCGAATTTATCGATCCGACGCCGTTCTCAGCGACAAGGGAAATTATTTCCAAATGCCAACCTCACTCACAGTCCACCTTGGTCATGGTGTCCTCTCCCTACGAGGAATGTGGCGTCAATTGCCCTCCAGGGTCCTATCCCGTGACCGGTCAACCGAAGGCATATTACCAAATTAGTACAAATATGAACAAAAGAGAATGAATTCATTTTCTAAGTATTTTCCGATCCGTTACTTTCACTGTTGCTTTTAAAATACTTGACCGATACCGAAATAAAAAACAAAATTCGCGGCATAATTTTAAAAATATTTTTTGTATTTATTTTACTCTCTTATTTATTTTAACTCTATTTTTTTACGATTTGCTTCTTTTAGCCCTTATTTTAAATTTTTATAATTTTTTGCAAAGAAATTTTAAGTTTTGTATTTCTAACGTTTTTTTAATATTAAAGCTGTTTTAGTTTTAACAATTGGTATTCATTTAACTTTTCTTTTTAACTTCAGGGGAATTTTTAAAATTTGTATTTTTATTATCAGAGTTTTTGAGGTAATTTTCTAATTTTTAATTGATATTTTAATTTAATTATGGCCAACGCAAAAAACAAGTCGACTGCCATTAAAGGACCTGTCCCATGACCGGTCTATCGGGGGCATATTCAAGGCACTTCCACTATATTTGTGTGTGTTTATGTTGTTTTCTTCTCTATTTTTTCTTTTCCATTTTTTTTATTTGCTTGTAGTGTTTGTTTTTTCTTTTTTATTTGAACAGAAACGAAAAATATATAACTTTACCATCAGCCAGGCATCATACACAAGCAACATTAGGTCAGACGGTAGAGCGTTTGCCTTACAAGCAGAAGGTTGTGTTATCGAGCCCTACTTTGACGCCAAGTAGTTTTTTTTAATTCTTAATTTTTTATTAGTTTATTTGAAAAGCTATTTTTAGACACACCACCTTACGTGTCACAAGGTGTCTAAAAACCGATCAAGGACCGGTCTCTGCCCCCTTGGGACATATCCAGCATGTCACTTTGGACCGGTCCCTTGCCCCGTAGGGCTGTTAACGCTTACGACGCTCTGACGACCGAGTATGGGCGGTATAACCCGGCTCCCACGGCAATCGGACTATGTGCCGGAATGAATCGGATGTATTCGAATTTATCCGAGCAAGGATTGCCACTCCGGCTTTAAGTGAGAATTATTACCTAGAAATTCTCATTTTAAAGCCATTACAACCACAACTCGGTCGTGATTATTGATTTTTTTTATTGGTCATATCATTGCAAATCATTTGGAGTAGAAATGACGGCGCAACAAGCCACACAGAGCGTATAATCATCACTTTGTTGAGCGAAACGTTTGGTGACCGAAGTATCTCAAGAAATGGACCTGTGAATTGGCCACCTCGTTCGTGTGATTTGACACCTTTAGACTACTTTTTGTGGGCGTACGTCAAATATTTGGTCTATGCTGATAAACCAGCAACGATTGATCATTTAGAAGACAACATTCGGCACACTATTGACGAAATAAGACCGGGTATGCTAGAAAAAGTGGTGCAAAATTGGACCGACAGGATGGCGTTCATAAGGAGCAGAATGTTGGTCATTCCATTGAATTTGATGTGTTTTATTTTTAAAAAAATTCTACGCCTCCAAAAAAACACCCTATCGCACTTGATCAACAAGAGGGTATTAACTCAAAATTTTTAAAATTTCACTTTTTGCAAGAAATCAACCTACAACATCAATATCTATATTCTGTAAAAATTTCAATGTCTTCCGATTACTCTTTCATCTCGAAAACCACATTTGACACTATTTTCGTGATAGTGTAGTAGCTACCTTTATATCAACAAAAAGTATCAGAAAAATGGTATTAACTCAAAAAATAGATTTTTTTTACAATAATTGCAAAAATCTAAAAGAAAAACAATGTAAATATATTTTCATATGGAATTTGCTTACTATGATGTATTCGAATTTTCAAATTCTCTTGAAATGTAACCACAAACAGTTTTTCACCTCTACTGAAAATTTAAAAATTTTGAGTTAATACTAGGGTTTGGGATTTCCCGGACTTTTTTATTTCCCGGGAAACGGGAATAAAAGAATTTGATTCCCGGGAATCCCGGGAAATATTTTTGAACAAAATTGTTGATGAAAACCATCTATATAAGTAATTTTTGTTAAAAAAAAACACTATTTCAGTACAAATTCAGTCTGTATAGTGAGAATTCCAAGAAAAATATCAGAATGTTTAACATTTGATTTCACATAAATTACTCTAAGCACTGCCAAATGAATTGCATGATTCCAGCAGAAAGCACCCACTACTGGACTGTAGGAAACAAACCGTTTCATCACATTTGGCCCATTAGATATGGTGGCCACAATGTTATTTTCCAAAGACAAATAAAACTCCTCTAGGCTTATTTCTACAATTCTTCTTATTTCATCAGCATTACATCTTTATATAAACCAACCCCAGATTATAAAATGAATTATTTTCGTTTATACATATTTTCAAATATCTCTTTTGTGATATTCTTGTCCATTTATCTAAGATTATAGTAAATCTCCTATTGTTAGAAATATTGCTCGATATTTCTTTTATCATGATATCTTTTAGATGATTGTAAAATTTTTTGGCAATGCCAGGTTTTTATTACAAAAACTTTCTCGAATAAACGAAGATCTAGTTATGATGCGGATTGACATTCCTTCGACTGCGGCTAATTTGGATACCACTTCAGTTTCTTTTTTGTGAACCAAATTTATATGTCGGATAACCAAATTTAGATACCTCCGTTAACCATTAGTCTTTTAGGGCAAATATTACACTGCGCTGCATTGTCCTTTTTTGTGAAGTATTTCCATACTCTGGACATTTTATTCTTTAATATAAAAGAATATATTAGTTTGAAAGCAGGTGTATTAAAATAAAGTAAACTTACTTGAAAATATCACATTTATTAATGAAAACGTTACTTATAAAATTATTGTATCTATTGTATATATTATATCCTTAATATAAAGGAGTATTTTAAATTTAAAGTCGACTTTATTTATAATCATACGGTTTTGTTCATTTTGTGAATGAAAACCTTACAAAAATATTTATATTTTCAAACATTTTGATTGGTTGAAAATAAATTAACCAATCAGAATCCTCCAAAAATAAATCAAGTCAGGGTATACTGCCACCCAATATTTTAACTAAAGTCGACTTTAACTAAAATATACATTTGAAAAATTTTTAAAATCCTATTCCAAACAAAAACAATTTAAAAAACTTAATATTTTTAAAATTTCCGGGGAAAAATATATTATTTTCCCGGGAATTCCCTGCAAACTTTTCCCGGGAATTCCCGAACCCCAAATCCTAGTTAATACCCTCTTGTTGATCAAGTGCGCTATAATAAATGAAAATATGCCCCAAAATTAATTTTGGGGCTATTTTTCATTTGGTTGGGGTCAGTTTTCATTATATTTTTAGGGTTAATTTTCATTTTAAGATTGGGGTCATATATCTGGGCCATTTTGCGCAACGCCGAATGGATATCCCAAAACGGAGTCAAAACGTATTTTTTCGAAAATCCAGTTATACGGTCCGTTGATATTCCGTTTACGTACAATCTTAGACGGATACGTATTTTACGTACAGTTAATGTGACTTAAATGCCGGATTCATGATTCCGTACGTGCAGGAGCGTCCGTAAAAATATTTCTTGGGATGTGTGTTTTGTTCAAAATTGAGTTTTTTAAGTTTTTCTTCATTGTTTCTTCACAGTTGTGAATATAAAAATCTCGACAATGGGTTAGAGATGTAAACGTATCTTAATGAATTTGCGTTCACATTGCATCGAAATCCCGAGATTTTGGTGTTCACCATTATGAAAAAATAATAAAAAAAAATTTATAGACCTTCACTTTTGAATAAAACACACATAGTTCGTTCGATTAAATCAGTGGGTTTCTATACCACTCTTCCTCTGTTAACCTTTACTCTTTATTTTTGTTCGTGAAGTCGGGAAAGAAAACAAAACATGTTAGTAAACATTGTAAAAAAATGAGAGATTGAGTTGATTGATACACATTTCCCTATATAATAAGCATTGAGGTTGAGTGAGTTTTTTCAGATTTTTAAGAGAATTTTCAGATTTTTAAGAGGATTTAAGAGACTCCAATGTTGCTTCAACATGGAAAAAATTAACGTGCCAACAAACATTTGTCAATAGTGTCAATTTTGGGTTTTTTTTAAACTAATATTGATAGTTAATATAGTTTTATTTTTTAAAATATAGTTTATTTTAACAAAAATAATATACATTTAAATTAACAAGAACGGTGAAAATGAATTATATATTATTTGTATAATAAAATAAATTATTTACAAAATTTTCAAATAATATTAACTATAATTATTAAAAACAGTAGTTGAAAAAAATTTACTACATTCATTAAAAAATCCCTAAATGGAAAATCAAACTTGACAACACTGATCAAAGAACTTTTTTTCAAAAGCAAATAATGAAAAAATGTTTCTCAAAATGCTCATCCGACTCATTTTTTCTCTTAACAACATTATCAACATGTTTTCTTAGCATTTGCCAAGTTCGCCACACAACAACAAAATTTGGTGAGGACGGTAGTCTCTCTATAGGTTTATACTTGTTGATTAAATACATGCTCTCAAAATTTAACATCTAGGTATACCTTTTTGAATAATTATTCAAATACGGGACTGTTTACACATTCGTTGGATAATTTTTGAATAATGACATTTTTGTGTAGTTTTTGTGTAATTTCACTTTTTATAGAAATTTCCGCAAATTTTTAAAAGTCCCGGAGCTTTTTAATAAATTAATAAAAATTAGTCGATATTTAGACGAAACGAGTCTGTCAGTGAAACATTTACCACAAATGTCCATTTTCTGGTGAATTACTTCTGTAGATTTTTTCAACACTAAACTCAATTTAGAAGAAATCAAAAGTGGTGTTATGTATTTTTTGTTTTGTTTAAAGCACCGCCTTTTTATTTTTTGCAAAAATAATTGTCAAGCTTCTTTTCAAAATACTTATGGTTTTCAAGAACATTTAAAAATTCAGCGAAATATTAGGAAAATTTGAGTTTGTTATGACTGTGACTTTCTAATGTCTGAAAATTTTTTTTCTTGTAGTTATTATGATACTGGACTTTGACCAGACAAAAATTTTGCTAACGCAGCGAGGTGGAACAGAATCAGAATATTTTAGAATTCTGTAAATCCAACATGTTTCAGATTTCAACAGAATCGTATGGAATTTTTGAAAAAAATGTTATATTTTTATTTTTTTAAAGAAAATTTGTTCATACACATACTGCATAGAAATTTCATGTAAAGGTCTGACTTGCTACCATTAACATAAAAACTAAAGAAAACAGGCAAAATTTTACAAATACGGTATTTTTAAAATTTTTCCTGTCTTGCCGACATTTAAAGCTAGGGTTGAACAGGGCTTACGCCATCACATTACGGACGCCTTGGAGGATCTATTTATTCCAGCTTTTTTTTTAAATTCCAGCTTTGTACTCAGAAACAAATTGGTTTAATTTAAATAAAAACGGTTAAATTTTGAGGAATATGGGGGAGAATAATTAGCAAGTAAGTAATATTTTTGCATGCAGTGCATCTGAATGAAATAGCCTTTCTGAAAAACATAAATACTTTGTTCTGAAAGAAACTTTTAATACACTCACAATATTTTTTTCTTAAAATCAACCGAATATATACATTAAAACAATAGAAAATAAGTTAAAAAAAGGACTACCCACTTTTCGTTTAAAACAATTGTATTTTGTCGTTTATTTTTAATTGTTATTTTATTAACTGGCAAAGTCGGTAAAAATAATAGATTTATCGTTCATTTTAAAATTAATTGTATACTAAAAACTGATTGTTTTTAACAGAAAATTTTGATTGAATATTTTAACTTCTACCGAAAGTCCGTATTTTGTGTATTTTATTTATTGAATGACTGATAGAAAAAGTTAAAAAATATATTTCTTTGCAATTTAACTACTTATTCAATTAAAACAACTTTATTGATTTACTTTTTGAACAACTGTTGAACTTTTACGGTAAAGTTATTGTGAGTGTATGGATAAAATACCATTTTTTTAATATTCAAATTAGCACGCTATTTTAATTCTGAAAAAGATATTGCATTGAAATTCCCTTAATTAATAGAATAATTTGTTATAATATTTTCTGAGAAATTGGCCTGGATTTGCTTTTGCAGAAGGCAATAACACGGAACAGTTTATAGCAAAAATGCTAAATTTTAGTTTTAAAATGCAAATAACTTTTGCACTTTGTAGATGATAGAAATGCTACGTCTTTAAAAATCGGTGTGTAGATAGAAAAATGGCCAAACTTTGGAGTCGAATGGCATAGCTCTTGCAGTTTTGGCCATCCAAAACTTGCAGTGTGAAAAATATCATATCAGTCGGTAAGAAATGGCGAAATTCTTCCCGAAATATTTGTATTCTTCTCCACTGTGCCCAGGAGAGTTTATTTTTAAATAATATGAAAAATATATTTTTTGTGTAATTTCATATGGTTTTGGATAATTTTTGATCTACAGCTGTGTAATTTTTTGTTTTACTGATGGCAACACTGATCTATACTCTTTTTTCCATTGTTTTTTCACAGTAGTGAATATAGAAATCTAGAGATTTTAATGCATACATTATGGAAAATCTATTAATATTTTACCAAGTTTTTACTTCTCTCTGTTTAATACTTGTTGAATTCCAGCAAAGTGGAACGATTTTTTATGTGTTTGCAACGATTGTTTTATGTGTAGAAAAAAAATGTAAATAAAATATTACCGAATTAAAATCAAACAAAAATAAAAACACAACATTTTAGGTTTCTTTTTTAATTATAAATAACAATCGTATATTTTCTTAAATAAGATAAATTGCATTTAAAATATTTTTTGTTGTTTTGTAATGTATAATAATAATGTATTGTAAACATAATAAAAGATCATTAAAACTTTGTTAAAAATATAATGATGATTATAAGAAGAAGAGGGGAAGTTCAGGCATGTGATTTTGCACAAGTAATTAAATGTATAATATTTTTTTTATATTTTTGAATTTTTTTATTTTGCACACAATAATAATTTTTTAAATTCATTAGGTAAAAATTGCAAACATAAAAATATTATTAAAGTAATAGAAAAAAAAGAATAAGATCATTTATTTTGAAAGTAAACTTAAATTCATAAATATCATAATAAAAAATGTTTAATTAAAAATATCACTTAAATTAAACAAGAATAATAAGAAATATAAAATATAAAACGAGTTTTTGAAAGTTAATTTGAATAGTAAAAACAAATGGTAGGTATACGTTATCAAACGATAAAAATGGCCACTATCACGAATTTCATTCAAATCACGGGTAAAACAATAAATTATGACAACATATAATTATTTAAACAAATTTAACATGAGATTTTTCTGTAATAACATATTTTGATTCTTTTCAAAGAATTAGCAATTAAAAGCAAATAAAAATTTCGAGTTTTATTAGAAAATTATAGATATAACTTTAGCAAAGTATTAGGCACATCCCTTATAAAAAGCTATCAATGAAAATAATTTCAATTATGTATTTGGTTAAATATTGTAAATATTTTTTGTTTCAAATTGAATAAAATTCATAACAGTTGGTAATTGTAAAGAAAAAATATATGATTGTGTTAAACAAATTATAAATATCATATAAATTGTTATCCAACAAAATTTTGTTAAATTCTGCATGCTTTAAAAAAATTAAATATCTTATTTTTATATAAATATTTTTATAGAGCTCTTTTGTTTTTTTTTTTTTTTTTATTTTTTTATTTAGGTAATTTTGTTTTAGTACAGAACTGATTAGTTAAGTTAATTTTTTTAATTGTTTCCCTCAGTGTACCAGAGTTGCAATATCATTGTGTTTATATATATGTATTTAGGGGGAGGGGGATTTAAGTATAATTAATAACTTGTATATAATAATTGTTTGTAGCAAATAAATTGTTCTATGTTTTATTATTTAAGCTATTGTATATTTTAATGTATATTGTTTTATTTTTTAATAATTTTAGTTTATATGGGATATTTTTACAGAATATTGTTGTTGATTATTTAATAATATTTAAACATTTTTTATTAACAAGTTTTGTTTTTGTTTTTTTTTTTCACTGAATTAATGGTTTGTAATACTTAAGTTTGTTTGTTATTTTTATTATACAATTTACAGAAAACGGTTATTTAAGGTCTGTTCCATTATTTGCTTGTTTATAATAAAATTGATCTAGTTTTATTTAATTCTGAAGATTTGTGTTTGGGATTATTAAAATATTAAACTTTTTATACTTAAGGGCTATTTTATTTTGAATTATGAACTGTTTTTTTATATTTTTTATTTTTATATGCAGGATGCTCTTATATTATTGCAATTATTTTTTTTTAATATTACTTTTGTGTCTAAAACCTAATGAAAAAATTGTCTAGAAGCTTATAAAATAATTTCATAAAAGTAATTAAATTATATGGTGTAAACAAAATTAAACGTTTGATTAAAAATAAAAAACAAAAAAAAATTTATTAATTTATAAAAAAATACATAATAAATAAAAAAACACATTGAAGTAAATATTGAAGTAAATGTTTATAGATAACCTGTGTATGTGCGGCAAGCTATCAACGTTGGCTTATGTCATTCCCATACAAATCTGACATTGGTAACGTTAAGAGTTAACACTAAACATTGACTAATATCAAATTTGTATGAGAATGACATAAAGCAACGTTGATAGCTTCCCGCACAAACACAGCTATAATAGAAAAAACAACGAAACTACAGCAAACAATATTATTCAATAACAACTAAAATTAAAATTGGCATCAAATATATAGATATTAATAAAAATTTTAATATTAACATATCCGTTTGAAGAGTTGCATTCATTATATATTTCAGCAACTTATAGCGAAAAAAAAAACTTTTTACATATGTAAGTATGTTGGAAATTTGCAAAAATTAAACCAGTTTTACAACAAAAAAAAGAATTAAAAATCAAAAGGAACTAGAAATTGAGAGTGGGAAGTTTAAAAATACTAATCTTGGTATTTCATTAGCAATTTTCAAATATTGGTTATTACAACTTTTCAATATGCATAAGTCAAAATTGTACAAATTTTCGATATTAAAAATTCAGTAACGTCTTGTAATTTAAAAATCCTTTGCATTTTTTTTTAAACTTGCAAAAAATAGGCGTCATATAGGCTTCAATTCGTCAAACGTGTTTAAAATTTTATTTTAATTTAATTTTATTAAAATCGCCTCCATTTTGCATTACCCACGAAATTTTTGGTTCTGTTACAGTTGAACGTCACGAGACATAATAAAATTCAATCATTTAGAACCTTTTCCGAATTGAATAATAATTAGTCATTATAAAATCTCTTCATAATCTACAAAAAAGGACTTATAAATGTTAAAAGACAGTACAAATAGAAGAAAAAGTCTGTCATAATGTTTGCTAAAATTACTAAAAAACCAGTCCAAAAAAGCAGAAAATCAGCAGAATTTGAAAAAAGAAAAAGTGCTTTAAATTGGAAGCTTTTCTGTTATTTGTACAGGTTTACAATAATTCAATGAGTGTAATTACACCTATATAATATATAAAATCAAAACTCAAAGCCTACTAATGGTTTAAGACAGTAAGCCCAAGTTGGCCCATCTAACTTTAAGAAATTCTGTGTTTGTGCGGTACTCCTATCAATGTTATCTCGAGCAATTTCGGCATTAGAAAACTTTTTTTTATTTTTTTTTTTTTACTATTTTTATTTTTAAATTTAAAAATAAAAATTGAACAAACGTGTTTATTAATTTGATTTGAAAATTTTTGATACTAAATAAAAAATTTTGTGATCTTAAAAGGTATTTTGCAAAAATCAAAAATTTTAAATGGTTCCTAGAAAACATTACCTAAATGCTATGTAATTCTACAACTACACATGTTCCAAGTTAGTTTTACAATTTTTTAATAAAATATATGTAGTTTGTATATATTTTTTTACTAGACATCTATATTTTGCAAGTCTTGTATATATTTTACAAGAAAGCGTACATACCCAGAGTAGAAACGGCAATGACATATCATTATTTTTTGGACTACCAGCAATGACAGCGACTTACTTTCTGCATTAGTTTAAAACATATTAGTTTCCAATAACTAATTACTTGTTCTAATATTTCAAAATAAAAAATAATGCGTTACCAATAACGATATAATATTTTTATCATTATTTCAAACATAAAATATTATTGTAAATTTTTTATAATTTTTTTTAAATCTATTTTTAGACTCAATATTTTTTCAACACTGGTAAGGATATATGTATGTAACTAGAGTTTGCTAAAAACCGAAAAATTTGGAAACCGCGGTTTCGGTTTTTCAAAATTATAAAAACCGCGGTTTCGGTTATTTTTCGGTTTTCGTGTGATATTAATATAATTGTTTTAAAATAATTAAATATAACAATATTCTATCTAAATATATGATCATTAAATATGTATAAAAATTAAATAGTTTAATGCGTCCAAGATATCTTTTAAAATTCGATTGAATTTCTCACTCGAATATTTAAAGGCAATAACGCCATTTCGAAACCTTTCCGGGAGAAGAAATAAACGCGGAAACCCGTTATAAATTAATTTTTTTTTTCGGCAACTAAAGCTGTTTTTTTAAGAGTTTAAATTTAAATTCTAGCAATTTGTTTAAAACAATATACAGTTAAAGTTTTATAAATTTCGCGGAATACGAAATAAGACTTTTTGAAAAATACGCGGTGAGAATCGTAACTGAATATGTGAAACTCAATATCTCTTAAACCACTTGACTTTTTGGTGCAATTTTTTTACTAAATTATAAGCCTCAGTTTATCTTATCCGTAATAACAAAAACAAAAAATTCTTTAAAGAAGTTTTAATGGAGAAAATGTTCATTACAATTAAATACAAAATTTTGTAAAATAGGAGCTGAGCCTTTTCGAAATTCAAGATTCAATAATATGCAATTTGCATAATTATTTTAATTAGTTAAAGTATTTGTTAAAAACCGACTTATTTTTGTCGGTTTTCGGTTTCGGTTTTGAGGCTTGGAAAACCGCGGTTTCGGTTTCGATTAAAACCGAACAGCAAACTCTATATGTAACCACATATTTTTTTATTTTTGTATATCAATTATGTTTTTATCTATCAAATATTTCATGTCGAGATAGCTCTGATGCCAATTTGGAGTCACAGGTTCGATTCCCGCGCTAGCAAATTTTATTTTAAAAAAAATCTTACAATAAAAATATATTTATTTTATAAAATTTATTTTTTAATACTGGTAAGTACTAAGGTAATGATATATTTTTTGTTTTTTTCGTATGCTGGTGTGTAACTATAACTCATTATTTTGCGCGGCAGCGCTATACAAAAGTAATAAGAAATCTAATAACAAAATTAACTAGTTACCATTACCGGGTATGTAGCTACTTAACCACATATTTGGTAATGCTTTTCTACACTGGGTAGTTTACCCGAAAATTTAAAACTAACTTGGAAATAATGTAGTTGTATAATAGCACTTAGGTAATATTCCCCCTGTTTTTTCTGTGTGTAGAATTTTTTTTGAAATATTTTTAAAGAGTTAAGCATATTTTTTCATCAAGCTTTAGCAACACTGAAAATTATTTAATTTTTACATACACGTACGCAATTATTTCACAATGTGTAAAGTTAACCACTTATTTCTTAACTTCTAAGTAACCACTTTTTCTATCTTTATGTTCAGCCACTTATTTTTCACTGTGATTAGCCATAATAGAAACTCATTATTTGCAACTTTTTTTGTAAGCCGGATTTTTTGACATCGGGAACAAAAGTAATTAATCGAGTAAATAGCATGGTAATTACTTAGTAGTGTCTGCTTTTGCCGGGAATGGAGGTGTTAATTGTCAAACGTGGGCATATCACTGAATTGGTGAAAATGTGATATAATATACATATAGGGTGGCGCAAAAGCAATGTCATAATGTGAATGTGCTTTAATTTTTGCAAATGGAATCAAACGTCATTATACAGACAAATAGAGAATTATTTGTCAGCAAGAAATGGAGCAATACACACCTGAAGAACGTGGAATTATTGTTACTGCTTATCTGAACAATTTTCGGTCTGTTGTTTTGTTATATAATCATAATGAGCGACAAAGCCCAATTCCACTTAAGTGGTTATGTTAACAAACAAAATATGCGTTTCTGGGGCACAGAGAACCGACATAAAATGCAACATGAGCCATTGCATCCCCTCAAAATGATTGTTGGGTGATGTTTTGCGAGCAACAATGCAAAATGTGAAAAAACGAGCGCAAATGTGCATCAACTCGGGAGGTGGTCATTTGACCGATATAATTTTTACAACTTAATGTAATAAATTTTACATCTTGAAATAAACTTTTCGTGAAAACGGAACTCATTGCTTTTCATTTCTAACAAAATGACAGGCAATTTACATTATGACAAAACTTTTGCGCCACCCTGTATATTTTTAAATGTTTGACCGAATAGTACATGGAAACAGCTTCTATAAAAATCCTAAATATACATAAATGTTACTCTTTGCTTTTATAACAAGTTTTTAATATTTCTTCTGTAATATAATACTACTTCTGTAAAAATTATATACCATAGACCATTCAAAAATATTTGTCCAAACTAAAACAACAAAATTTTTGAATTCTCAAAATTCGTTTGATGAATAATTTTTAAAATTTCATTTTATCTTGAATTTTAGTGCCAAATAATTCCGTTAGCGGCGCTGGGAAGAGCCAAGATCAACAAAAAATACTAGCTGCGCATTGATCCGTGTTTCCACAAAGTTTGACTTAAAATATTCACCCATTAAAATTCGGACACGAAAGATTAAACTTCTCATACATATTATATATGTATGCATTCTCTGAATTTTTAATGGCATTTTCTTAATTTTAATTGGTTTTTTATTTTACTTTTTTCTGCATTTTACTTCTAGCAAAGCCTCTCAACTATGTTCTTTTTTTTGACCGGTATAGTAACCACTTAAGTGAACGTTTTTAGAGCATTACGAACAAATGAGATACTCATACTTAAAACTAGCCCTGAGTAATTTTCCTTCTCCATGTTTTTCTTTCAATTTTGTAGTGTTTTTTTCTTTTGTAATTTAACATGTCCTTTTCCCATAGGGGTCCACTTCTATACCAACACTAAGAGAAACATATCCGTAAAATTAACTGCAATCGCAGTTAAAAATGTGTACACTGCAATTAACTGATATTGCCGTTATTTTAACTACAATTGCTGTTTAAAATAACTGCTATTGGCACAGATTTATTTATATAAATATAAATCCTAGAAATTATATATTTCAGTTAATTGTTTAAACAATTATTTATAAAAGAGTTATTCTAAATACGCGAAATATATATAAAGTAATTTGGTCAAATTTTGTGTAAAATTAAATATCAGTATTTGTTTGTGTAAATTATACAAAAACTGCAGTGGAGAAAAACGTATGAAATTAGAAAAAACTCATAAAAGGTTTTAAAGTGTACACATTCAAAAAACTTTTAATTTAATGCTAACATTTGACAACATTACCTCTCTGTTTATTATATATCGATAAAAAACTTAAATAAATACAAAGCTGGATTCAAAATGCCAGAGTACTCGACTGTGCACAGTAAATTTTTTTCCTTTCTTTTTCGCATTACATATTTTTTGAATCGTGCCACATCTATGTAGAATGGAGTATTCGAGCATTCTGAATCCAGAAATTTGTTTAACTATTCAAATTTTACAAGTTTTGAATAAAATTACGTTATTAATTGTATGGCTGTTTTAAATTGAGAAAAATAAGAGGTTTCAATAAAACTTGGCTAGTTTAGCAAATTTTATAAATTATTTTCTTAAGCTCAAATTTTGCTAAAAATTTATTTCAAGCAAGATTTTGACCACTTTTATAAAAAGAATAACAAATGGCTCCATTGCGAATTTTTAACCTATTTAGAGAAGTTTTTCTATCAAGTCTAGTTGTGGAATTAAGATTTGCTCAGTATATGGTAGTATCTAAGCATACTGGGTACAAAAAACCCAAAATTGTAAGAGCTTTTAAAAAAAAAGAAAATATTTAAAATTTTCTTTTGTTAAATATGATGTGGCTTAAAAGTTTGTTTACAATTGAGTACACACAGAAATTGGTAAAAAAAAGCTCAACATTTAAAAACTTTTCTCTTTTTTTTAATTTAATTTCCTCAAGTTTGTTAAAAAAAATCGGTTGAGCTATTTAATAAGTTGGTTGAAAAATATTTTTTGTGTGTGCATAAAATTTATTTAAAATTTTATGGATTTTTTAATAAAAGAAAATATATAACTCTTTCCATCTTTAAGACTACTTTTTTGTTTTTTTTTATAAAAGAAGTTTTAACAAATTAACAAAAATACTTTGTTTTTTATTCGCTCTATACGCTGTATTTTATGTTAAGTACATAAAATATTAAGAAAAATTGTAATTTAAAAATTTGTTTATATTAATAAAAAAAAATTTACTAATTTGTACTCAATAAAAAAATAATACTAGAAAACAATACAAAAAATTTGTTTTGTTTTTTAACATTGCAATAGAACCACTTGTTGTTGTGATGTTGTTGATGTCGTTGTCAATGTACTATGGCCACGACTATCGGTGTCATTTGTATGCTGGGCAGGTTTTAATAAAATATGTCTAGTGGTGGCTGTTGGTTGATTTATCTGTTGCTGTTGTTGATGTTGGTTGTGATGCTGTAGATGTTGTTGTTGTATCGCATCTAATTGTTGCGAAGTTATCACTGTTACTGCATTGGACAACTGATGATGTTGCAGCTGTTCACTTATATTTATGTTGTTGTTGTTGTTGTTGTTATTATTACATTTATTTAAATTAATTGGTGGTTTAACAATAACCGAAGTTGCTACAGCACCACATGTTTGATTAAAACCGGCAGTGTTGGCTGTGTTATTGCGGTGGCTCGCTACAACGGCTGCTGATGCTGTTGTTGCTGTGGTGGGTATTGTGTGCATGTTTGTGGTAACTGTAGCCGTTGTTGTTGTAGCATGTTTTGATTGTTTGCTTAACGAAATTTTATTGTGATTCTGATTATTAGCATGACGTTTTGTTGATGTCTTTGTAACTGCTATTGTTGTTGCTACATTGTCAGATGTTGCTGTTGCTAGTCCCAAAATTTGTTGCGGGTATGCCATTAAATTGTTATTATTTGTTGTTGCTGTAGTTGTTACTGCAGTTGTTGTTGGAGTTGTTGTTATTGTGGGATTAATGCTTGTCGCCGATGTTAGCAAGGACGACGACATCACATTTTCAGTCATTATTGTCGTCGTCGCCGCCGTAATTGCCGCCTTCGACGATTTAGGCCTTTTTCAGTCACCAAAACGGCTGCAGGCCTTTTTCCACCTGCATTGAGTGCACCACATTTCGCGGCGATCCATGCCGTATACCTTGCGACATTTTTTGTTTTCGCCTCTTGTGCGACGATTCGGTGAGTTCGGTGTTTGTTTATTGGCATGTTGCACAGCAACATGCTTCTGATGTGAAGCAGCAATATGCCCCGTCGATGTTGCGGCTGGGAGATTTAAGTTGTTTGTATGTGGAGCAATCATTTTCGCGTTGTTGTTGTTGGCAGTGGCTGTTGGTGAATGTTGCAACAAGTGTTGTTGTTGCTGCTGATGATGGTTTTGGTGATGTTGCTGCAGCTGTTGTTGATTATGAAGATGATGTTGCTGGTTGTGGTGTTGGTGATTGTGGGTCTCTTGATGGCCTCCTACACCTCGTACATGGGTATAATTTGGAGTTATGGTTACTGTAGCCAATTGCTGTTGCTGCTGCTGATGGTGATGTTGCTGCAGCTGCTGCTGCTGAGTTTGATGTTGGTGATGACTATTGCCGTGATGTGTTGTCACTGTTACATTTTGTTGTGATAATTGTTGTAGCACACTGTTGGCACTGCTATTGTTGTGATTTACAACTGTTGTTGTTACTGCAGCTGCTGTCGCTGTTGTTGTCTGCTGATTTGGACTCATCGGTGCTGGACTACTGTAATTATGGTGTTGATGGACGTATGTTGTTGGTGATGGATATGGCGCTGTTATTTGGGACGGACGTGGTGAGGCCCGAGCATGTTTAATAAATGTTGTCGCTGTTGGCTGTTGCTGTGTTTGTTGATTATTATTGTTATTGTGATAATTACTTGCGGCAGCATTATTTGAGGTGTTTGGTACAGAAGTTGTCATCACTGTTGTAGATGTAGCCGGTGGCCAAGTATAATTATGATGGGCTAATGGCGATGTTGGTATACAGCTGGTATTATTATTTTGTAATTGTTGATGTTGATTACTGCTTATAAATACATGATTGCTATTGTTGTGATGTATAATTTTACCATTACTATTCAGTTGCTGTTGTTGTTGTTGCAGTTGTAATTGAGCTGCAACACGTCCTTGCCTATTTTGTGGGAATAATAGAGAAAAATGCATATATTATATTTATTTCAAGTAAGAATTTTTCAAAACTTACTTGAAATTCCCAACAAGTTGTCTTTGGTATTCGGGATCTTCATGGGGTGGGCGTGCCATGTCACGGTGGCTAAGTGTAGGTGGTGATGTTGGACTAGGAGGTTTACAGTCATCATCGTCATCCTCGACTTCTGTGTAATAGAACTCCTCCTCATGACTATCACTGTCATGACTGTCACTATCTAAGTGATCGGCCGTACGGCGTGGTTTTTTAATACTAAAATAAGAGATACAAAAATTAATTAATGTGGTAAACATAACACTTTTCTTTTTTGTTTTTGAACTAAGGTAGAGGGGTGATCCTTCGCCACTTTTTCTTCAAAGCACTATCATTTCTTAACCACTAATTTTGTGGGAATAATAGAGAAAATGACTTTCAAATTGAAGATCTACATATCTTAGCTTTAATTTTTATGATTTTTATTCTTATTATTTGCATAATAAATCGTCGTAACTAAATACCTCAAACTTGGGCGACATTCGCCAAAAGAGCTAGATATAATATAACAAAAACACAATTGTTAATACAGCAAAACCAATATTTTAATGATTGAAGCAAATAATTTAGAATAATGTCTTTAAGATACAGTGGGTGACAATACAATGAAAACTTTTAAAAATATTTCTTTTTTTCAACTTTTTGGTCAGTTGTAATATTTTGGGTGTTAGTAAGAATTTAAAACTTTTTTTATTAATCTGATAATTTGTATATTTTATTTATTATATAAAATAAAATATTGTAAGAAAGATTCTAAACTTCATAAAAAATTTAAAGAATTGGAAGCCTTCATGTTTATGATTCTGGCAAAACATTGGAAACTTTTACCATAGCGAAGTTGAAAACAAAGCTCAAATTTTAAGGTTCAGTATTCAGTTGGATATTTATTATTTTTTAAAACTGCTTTATCAGTATACTGAGTCAATGAAATTCTTGATAATATCCATATAAACTTTTTGCCACTCAAAATAATTTTCATATATGGGATTTACAAGGTTTGTTTTATTTCTTGACCGTAATTGACGATATTTAAATATCATGGCGTTATATTTCAGGATCGAGATCCGGAGATTAAATAGGCGATTTCAAAACACAATTTTATTAGTTTGTAGCCACTTGTTTATAGCTTGTGTTTTTGGTCATTGTCCCAAGACCAGAGGTTGGATTTCCCCCAAATATAAATAAATTTTCCACTGAATATGTCATATGACCTCCCAGGCATTTTAACAAATTGTAATGTAAGAATGTACGCGGATGACGTTCAACTTTATACCAGTTGTATTAATGCCTTAATTGACCAGTGTATTATCTCTATTAATCAGCAACTTGATCGTATTTATACATGGGCAACGGCAAACGGTTTAGGAATAAATCCGAAAAAATCTAAATGCATTGTAATTCAAAAGCGACTTGCCAAGCTAAATATTATACCCAATATATTTATAAATAATCAACAAATTGAAATAGTAAAATCTGCTAAGAATCTCGGAATTTTTTTTAATGACACTCTTTCGTGGTCGAACCACATTAACTATGCTTGTGGTCGCACATTCTCTATGATTAGAACTCTTTGGCGGACCCAGCATTGTACACCTATGAGAATAAGAATACTACTTGCCAAAACATATCTGATGCCCGTTTTACTGTATGGTTGTGAGCTATTTGCTAAATGTGATACAACTAGTAAAAGGAAATTGAACATTGCTTTTAACAATATAATCCGATACGTGTATGGACTTAATAGGCGTTCTAGTGTATCATTGTTTTCATCTCAGCTATATGGGCTTTCTTTGGATAATCTACTAAACATAAGAGTTTTAGTTTTCTTACATAAAATAATATACACCCATAAACCTGATCATCTGTACAGCAGACTTTGTATTTCAGATATAAGCAGGGGAAAACGAATTAGATCATTTGGATACAAAAGTTTAATTTCGGAGTGGCATTTCTACATATTCGCAGTAATTCTCTGGAATTCTATACCCCATAGCACGCAACTTTTAAGTAACGCACGAAAATTCAAAGAAAATATTTTTAAACTGTTTTCGGCATAACAATTTGAAAAAATAATTATTTGATATGATATGACTTAATTATTTAAATTGATTTTTTTTTATATTTATATTTATTGTTTAATTGTAATTGTTTAATTGTTTTTTGTATTTTATATAAAAATTTTTAATTAGTTATTAACTTATTAATTGATTAATGATTTTCATAAATTTACCTATCCTCAGTTCCATACTGCAAAATAAGACTTTTAGTCTTGTGTATGGAGCAATTCTACAAAATAAAGAAAAATAAAATAAATAAATAGGACATGTTTGTAGCATATTGCGGTTACGATGACCTTTATTATATAAATTACGCCCATGATTTTCCACAGAAAACCATCTCACATCAATATGTGGACATCGCCGAACTTAACTCTTTAATTGGGGTAGTAAAGGGTTCTTCAATAAGAGCGCTACAAAAGTTTTTTAAATAAAACAAAAACGCTTTTGGATATCAATGAAATTCTTTATTCCTGTGAAAGTACGTTCGATGATATTATGTATCGATCTCTTTTGCATGGCCACCACGGGCACGCTTGCAGAAGTCAAGACGCTGAACCCAATTTTCAAGCATAATTCGGCCGATATTCGTACGAAGTTCATCAATCGTCGCTGGCTTGTTGGCATAGACCATAGATTTGACGTAGCCCCACAGGAAATAGTCCAACGGCGTCGAATCGCACGACCGAGGCGGCCAATCGACTGGACCATTTCGTGAGATAACACGTTCTCCAAACTTGGTTTGCAATAAATTGATTGTGACATTCGCTGTGTGGTTTGTGGCGCCGTCCTGTTAGAACCACATGTCCTCCAAGTCCATATCATCCAATTGGGGCCAAAAATATTCGGTTATCATTGAACGGTAGCGATTCCCATTCACAGTAACGTGCCGGTCTTGATCATCACGGAAGAAGTACGGCCCAATGACGCCGCCGGCCCATAAACCGCACCAAACCGTAATTTTTTCGGGATGCAATGATGACTCATGGAGTACGTGTGGATTGCTGTCTGACCAATAACGCATATTTTGTTTATAGACGAAGCCATTCATTATGACGACCATAAATTGGACGTAGCGCTCTTAACGTTGAGGCCACTGACTCCGAATGTCGGTAGTAAATTTTAATAATTTCGACTCGTTGTTGGCTCGTATATCTTTCCATCATGAAATGGCAAACCTTACTGAAGAGAAATGTCAAAAGAGCGGCAAGAAATATGGCGTCGTTTGCTGTCCCTGTCTTTCTACTTTTGTAGCGTCCCTGTTGAAGAACCCTTTATTTTCTATTTGTTTGTCTTACAAACTTTGGCTTTTTAAATTGATCTGGGATACATGAAATATGAAAACAATATACTGAATCTGCTAGATCAGATTTGATGTTCTTTAGAGACATTTAAAAAAGCAACATGATTTTTCTCAGATATCGGTGATTTTTTACCAGCAGGTTAAAAGTCAGAACCAGTCCCATTCAGCCTCATTTGCTTATGAACTTATAGTTTAAGCCTTTTTCTAGTTGCAGATAGATAATTATTTTTAAAGACATTATTTCAGATATTTTAAAAACTTCATTGCTATTAAAATTTCTTAGTTTTGAGCCTTTTATCAAACCTACTGCCCAAATTCAAAATTCTAATTGCAGTTTTTTACAATATTTTACTACACTCATAGAAATAAATCCGTAAAAATAGCAGAAAAAGTTACTAAAAATTAGTTAAAAATGATGCTGCAGAAAAAACTGCTAAAATTAGCAGATTTTTTTACTAAATACTAGTAAAATGAGAACAGCAAAATTAAAACTGCTAAATTTACAGAATTTTAGTTATATTTAGGCTAACTTTTAGTTAATTGAAAATAGCAAATTGTACTGTAAAATCTACAGAAAATTTTGCTAAACATTTGTAGACTAAAAATAGCAAAAATAAACTGTTAAATCTACAAAATTTTTGCTATTTTTAAGCTAAATTTAGTTGAATGCAAATAGCAGTCTATTCTGCTAAAATCAGCAGAAATATTTGCTAAAAAATTGTAAACTGCTGTTTTCAAAAGGCTCAATTTTTATTTGCATTTAAAAAAAAATCGAAAAAAAAACTTCGAAAATTTTAAATTTTTTGGTGATTTTTTAGGCTACTAATTATTTAGCAAAATTTTTTGCTGATTTTAGCAGGTTAATTTGCTAATCTCCATTTACAAAAATTTAGCTCATATATAACTAAAATTCTGTATATTTAACAGTTTTAGTTTTGCTGTTCCTATATTACTAATATATAGCAAAAATAATCTGTTAATTTAGCAGTTTTTTTCTGCAGCATCATTTTTAACTAATTTTTAGTAGTTTTTACTAAATTTTTTACGGACTTTTTTCTATTAGTGTACTATTGTTTTAATTATGGATAAATTTGCAGAACTTTCTAATTAATTTTGTTATTAAATAATAATTTAAATATTTTTTTTTGGTTTTAAATCCCCAGCTAAAAATCGACATATATGGATCCATACAGGTTAAATTCATGACCATTCATGGATATATAAATATCCATATATGAATCATATATGACCATACATGTGCATTAACGAAATTTGAGGTAATATCTACATGTGTGTACATGCATGAAAATACATGAACACGCATGAACACGCATGAGCATGCATGATCATACATGTAGATATTACCTAAAATTTCGTTAATGCACACATATGGTCATATATGATTCATGTATGGAGATTTATGTATTCATGTATGGTCATGAATGCATGTTTATGAGCATGCACGCACATACATTTAACCTGTATGGATTCATATACTATGTCGATTTTAGCTGGGTCGGCAAAAATTCTTTAATATTATTAAGTATTTTACTTATAGAACTATAATAGGTTTGTTTTTTTCAAGGTTGGCAACCGATACCGTTATAATACCGTTATCCGTTTCAAAGCCCTTTCAAATTGACAACCGATACCGATACCAATACCGAAATTCTTGATTTAAAAAAATACCGGTATTCAAAAACCTTTTCCCTTAATACCGGTATCGTACCGGTATGGAATCGGTTTTAAAAAATTGTTTTTTTCAAGTTTTTAGCAAAAATACAAATTTTTTTAATACAAAATTGTAAAACAATTAAACTTTTTTATCCATTGTTAATAGAAAATCGTGTTATAAATTTAAAGTGCGGTTATCAGCCTTTAGTTTGCATTGGCAACATTGTTTTTGATTTATTTAACTTCATAAATATTCTCTAACTTGTGACAAATTTAGTAAATATAATTTAATATATAAACTGGTTTCTTAAACCTTTAATTGTATTTACAGTTTCTTTTAGAAAATCCTTTTATTAATTTTATAAACTTTTTTTTTATTTTATTATATGATCTCAATACAAATATAAAATATTTGTAGTGAATCAACTTGTATTCCGAAAATCAAAAACAAACAAAAACACTCTAATATAGGGCCTATATTCTAACCATTGGTACTTTTTTGTAAGAGAGCATAACTTAAATGCCTTTATTCCCTTATTTTATTTAACGACGGTTATATATACATATATATTATGTTATACATCACTGGAAAGCTTATAAAAAAATAAATGATCTAATGTGGAAATAAGTATAACATTTTATATAAAAAAAACGGAGTATGTAAAAAACGCATGTTTTTTAAACTTTTTGTATGGGAGCACATTTCAAATTTACGAAATTAAAAAAGAGTATATCACAGGATTAATATATCCAACAAAACATGAAGTTTGATGAACATATTTCCTATGTATAGCACAGAAAGAGGCTTAAATTCTTTAAAAATGTACCAAAAAAGGTGTTTCGGGGAAAATTTTGGCAAACCTGATGTAGTGCGAATATCGAAAAACGCAAAAACACGTGTCCGCTTAAATTTAATAAGGAATAATATATATGAATTCAGCAGCCATAGCAATATAGTTCTCCATATAAAATACCCAAAATTGTTGAAAATTTTAAAACAGCAAATTCGAAAGAGCAAAAAAGTACCAAAAAAAGCTACCAGTGAAAAGCCCTCAAAAATTGCTTTCCAACAATACCACACTTGCACATGGTTCCTTTGGTCGAAATATCTTAAAAAGCAAAAAACCCTAAAAAGGACCCATTTTTGAACCCCTTTTTGGACCCTTAAAATTCCGAGGTGGCCGATAAGCTGAGACTTAGATTTTTTTCTCAATCACATATCCAAATTTCATCAAAATCGGAGTGTTTAGGCTGAAGTACTTCCGTTGTTAGAAATTTTTAATAACTTAAATACTTATCCTTTATAAAAATTTAATAAAATTGAGTTTTTTTATAATTAAGAACGTTTTTTTTATATTTTTGTAAATTTTTTCAATAATACCGGTATATACCGGTATTAATGTTTCGGTATCGGTTATACCGATACCGAAATGATTAAAATACCGTTACCGATACCGATACCGAAACAAATAAAAAATCGATACCAATACCGATACCTATACCGTTATTCGTTTCGGTTGCCTACCTTGGTTTTTTTCGAATTTTGTATAAATATTCCATACAAAATTAAGCATTTATAAAACTTTTAAGTAGGTATAAATTTAGCTTCTTAAAAACAAAAATATTTGTCATAAAAATATTTGAAATTTTAGAATTTTTTATTTCATAAAAAATCTGAAACAACAAAAGCTAACAAATGAATTATGCGTTTGTTGGTAAAGGTACAGCAGGGCACACAAGATTATTGCTCCATTTCGAGTTCCGGCGAAGTCTTTGTACGAAAACAGCTTTTGTACCCAAATGTTTAAATTTTGTTTGTTTACAAAAAGTGGCCAGATAATCATAGAGATTAGAAATTATAACATAATGGCCAATATTTCACACATATTCCATCAGTTTTGCTTCCATTTATGTAGCTAAAATCAATTCGGGCAAAAATCCTTAAAGGTTTCCATTGTTTTGACATGCCATAAAATTACAATCATTTTTTAGTTTGCTTTTTGTTTAAATTTTATTCTGAATTATGTAACAACTTTCAATAAAATATGGCGATAATAATCTCTTCACCTCTATGTGTGAACAACTTGAAATTTGAAATTTTTTGAAGGGCACATCCGCAGTTTGAGAAATAATTACCCTATAAACAATTTCACTGGAATTCAAGTTGAAAACAAGTTCAATTCCAGCCCTGTTTTCCAGTTTCAAGGCTTGAATACAACTTTAATTACATTTTATTTCAATAGCATACTCCAGCAAAAGGGAAACAAAAATTTAAGTTTGAAATATTTTTATACCCTACACCACTTTGTGGTCAGGGTATTATAAGTTTGTGCTGATGTTTGTAACACCAAAAAATATTGGTCCTAGACCCACCTTATAATATACCGATCGGTTTAGAATTTTTTTCTATGTCCGTCCGTCCGTCCGTCTGTCTGTCCATGCATTCTTGTGCGCACTCTACAGGTCGCAAATATTAAGATATTTTGATGAAACTTGGTACACCGACTTATGTCGGCCCAACGACGAAGTCTATTGATTTTGGTGAACATCGGTCCATGTTTAGACAGTGCCCATATAAGGGTTCTACTAAAATTATATGGTTTATACGCTGCAGGTCGCAAATATTAAGATATTTTGATGAAATTTGGTACACAGACCTACGTTGGCCCAAGGACGAAGCCTATTGATTTTGGTGAACATCGGTCCATGTTTAGACCTAGTGCCCATATAAGGGTTCTACTAAAATTATATGGTTTATACGCTGCAGGTCGCAAATATTAAGATATTTTGATAAAATTTGGTACACCTACTTATGTCGGCCCAAGGACGACCTAGTGCCCATATAAGGGTCCCCACAAAATTGGCTTGGTTACAAACTGCAGGTCGCAAATATTAAGATATTTTAATGAAATTTGGTTCGCTGACTCACATTATATAAAATTTTGACACAAGTCCCATTTTAACCCATTCGAATTTCGGATCCAAACATTAGTGGGCTTTTAACCAGACTGGTGAAGGGTATTGTATAGTCGGCATGCCCGACTTTAACCTTTTTACTCGTTTTATTTTTTTTTATTATTTTTTTTCAAATGATAGAATTTGAAATCTACTTTACTTCAAGCAAAATTTAAAGCACTTGAATTTTTAAAACCTATGTGCTTATTGGGTAGTTGCAGTGCTGCGTGATCGGTATATATCGGTGGTACTATTATTGTGTGTAAGTGCTAAATGGATCGTACTATTAGTTTGGTGTCCAGACCAATTTTATGTTAAATTTTGTAGCTTTTCATAGATTTTTGGAGCTAAAAGTGATGTAGAAACCAAACGGATAATCCGATCGTTTTAGCACTTACACACAACAATACCAATTGCGATATATATCATATAAGCCAGATTTCATCCATTAATTCTTTCATCTGTGGATGTGCCAGTCAATTAAAAGTTTGATTTTTAGCGTATTGTACAGCGAAAATTGATGTAAAGCCTAATACGGCGTTCACATATACGTGTTTAACTCGATTTGACGTGTTTAAGCGTTAAACATGTTTAAGTGAGATGTTTTACAGTACATTTTTCCTACCCTTAAACACGCTAAATTATCGTGTTTAATTTTTAAACACGTTGTTAAACACGATAAAATTGATATCAATTGGTGTTGAATGACAAGTTTGAAGCATAAGAAGACACAACAAGAAAAATAAAAAAATTAAAATTGAATAAAATAAACTAAATTTAAATAAAAACCAGTTAAAATGTGTTTTTTTCTTATTAAAGTGATAGATGAACAAAACAATTAAATAAACTTTGCTTCCGGTGAGCGAAAAATCCAAAAACAGCCATGAAGTTGTTCCTTAACTAAAAATTTAAAAATCTTGTTTCCGACTGGGGCGGATAATGTTATTTCACTTTTTATAGCAATTATAACGTTGGATAATGCCGAAAATTATTAATTATTGCCTCCGGCCGAAGAAAAAACTACTTTTTGGGAAATTTTGTAAAATTTTTGTTTTTTTTCACAATTGTTAAGGAACATCTGTTCGAGATGTTTAACTTAAACACTTTATTTTTAAGTGTGAACTGATATGTTTAACTTTTACATAAACGTGTTTAACAATCGTACTGTGAACGTAGTATAAAAATAAAATCCGATCTGTTTAGCACTTTCACATAATGACAGCTATGATAAGATCTACCGTTCCAGATAGATTGGACCCCATAATTCTTAAAACTGTGGATGTGCCTTCAATTTGAATTTAACCTTTTAGCGAATTTTGGAGAAAGATATGTTGTAGAGAATACGAAATTTGTATTCTCTACAACAGATAATAATTGTAATTAAGATATGTACCATTCAAGACATATTTGATCCCATAATTCTTTAAACTGTGGATGTGCCATTAAATTTTGTGTTGCAGTTTTGAGTGAAATTTATATGGGCACAAGTCCAAACATAGACCGATTTAAACCAAAATCAATAGACTTCGCCCATGGGCCGATATAAATCGGTCTACCAAATTTTATCAAAAAATCTTAATATTTGCGACCTGTAGCGTGCGCACAAGAATACATGGAGAGACAGTCGGACGGACGGACGGAAAAATTAAAAAAACAACATTACTTATAATCAATAATGGAAATATAGCGCGACTATAAATTTTCGAATAAAATTACCGTGATGATTGAGAAATTTGTGTCATCTTTTTTCATTAAATCGAGGTAAAAGTGTGTAAAAACCACTCAAAAATAGCCAAAAAAAGGTTTTTGGTAACTTTGACCTCAATTTGCTCAAAAACCAGATGTGCTGGAAAAATTTGGAAACCAAATTCGGACTCAGCACTCAAAAGTTACTTGAAAATGTGTGGTCACATGCCCAAAAAATCCAAAAATTTAAAAATATTTACTAGCGAAAATGTGTGCGGTTTTTTTTTATAACTTTTTCAGCACTCAAAAAAATTTATTCACGCGAACAGATTACTTGTTTTTAATGTATTTTAAATAAGTTAATCTAGAAAAAAAAATATGTGCCACTAATTTCAAATTTTTAATTTTTAAAATCTAAAATCGACCTGTTTCGTAGAGTTTTCCATATCTAGCGATATTATTATACGTTGTCCTTAGTTTCCTTTTATCAGTTGAGTTACAACCGGCAAATAGCTCACAACCATATAGGAGTGTAGGAACCAAATACGTTTTGCCAATAACATTCTTATCTTAATGGGAGTAAAATATTGATGTGTCCACAAAGTTCTTAGCATCCTATACGTTTTACCAGTTGCTATTTTAATTTGGTTAGACCATGAGAGAGTTGTATTGAAAATAACGCCTAGATTCTTGGCTGTTGGCACCATATCTATTTTAGACGATCCAAGAAGCACATTAATATTGTTTAGAGGTCCCATGGCAGTTCTCGAAATCTGGATGCACTTAGACTTAGTGGAGTTTAAACGTAATCCATTTGCAATCGCCCACTCATATATCTTTAACAGGTCTGAATTAACCTTAATTATGCAATCATTGACTGTAGAGAGTTTACATTAGGTGTGTTTCTTTACTTTTTGAGTAAAGTTCGGTAAAATGAGAGTAAGCACAAAATCATATCACAAAATGACAAAATTACACAATAGTAATGGAACGCAAAAAAACAATTTTATAGCCAAAAAATTTATTTCAAAGAATAATGTGAAAATGTGTATAATTTCAATTTGCAAAATTGCACAAATACACATATTTATTTGCATTTAGAAGTTCGTTTTGATTTTATTCAATTAATTCTTATAAAAAATAAGTTTCTTTTGCATATTTCTTTATTTAATTAAAATTTTGAGTTTATTTTCACAATTGTTATACCCTACACCACTACGTGGTCAGGGTATTATAAGTTTGTGCTGATGTTTGTAACACCAAAAAATATTGGTCCTAGAACCACCTTATAGTATACCGATCGGCTCAGAATTTTTTTTATTTCGATTTAAAGATGTCCGTCCGTCCGCCCGTCCCTCCGTCTGTCTGTCCATGCATTCTTGTGCGCACTCTACAGGTCGCAAATATTAAGATATTTTTATGAAACTTGGCACACCGACTTATGTCGGCCCAAGGACGAAGCCTATTGATTTTGGTTAAAATCGGTCCATGTTTAGACCTAGTGCCCATAAAAGTCTGGGTATATTTTGGGTCCCCCCAAAATTTTATATATTTATTGTGATGAAATTTGGTACACAGACCTATGTTGGCCCATTGACGAAGCCTATTGATTTTGGTGAACATCGGTCCATGTTTAGACCTAGTGCCCATATAAGGGTCCTACCAAAATTATTTTGTTTATACGCTGCAGGTCGCAAATATTAAGATATTTTGATGAAATTTGGTACACCGACCTATGTCAGCCCAAGGACGAAGCCTATTGATTTTGGTTAACACCGGTCCATGTTTAGACCTAGTGCCCATATAAGGGCAAATATTAAGATATTTTAAAGAAATTTGGTTCGCTGACTCACATTATAGAAAATTTTGACACAAGTCCCATTTTAACCCATTCGAATTTCGGATCCAAACATTAGTTGGCTTTTAACCAGACTCGTGTAGGGTATTGTATAGTCGGCATGGCCGACTTTAACCTTTTCACTCGTTTTTTGTTTATCTTTGCGTCAGCTGTTCGTTTTATAAGTTACCAAAGTTTAAAAAGTCTGGGTATATTTTGGTAAAAAGAGAAACACTAATACAATCTTATTAGCGCTCTCATTTACCCAATTTTCGAGTACGGGAACGCTTTTTGCCATGTATTCATGCAACAGCAATAACTAATGCTATTGCTATTATATACATTCATTGTTTTTGATGAGTGGTTTTTACGCATTATTTTTATAATGCCACTACATGTCAAGCAACGAAATGAAGAGATGACGCATTAAAAAAATAAAATCAATCTCAACATTCATTTAGTATTCGTTGACCTGTTGCAGTATTTTGAAAAATGCAGTGTGAAGAAATTTCCATTTTTTTTTATTTAAATATGAAATATGCATATATTTTCTCATTTTGTTAATGTTTAAGTGAAAAAAATAAACACCAAAAATATACTAAAATATTTGACAGAAAAAAATTTGCAATTTTTATACAACCAAGATTGAGACCATTCGTAACAATCGGTTTGTATTCATACCAATCATTTTATATTCGTTGCTTTTGTGGGTGTTAGGTAAGATTAACAAAAGACATGCAGTGCAATGCATGGCTTTCGTCATACTCACTTTTTTTCAATTGTGTCTGTATTGCTTCACTGAAATGATGTGTATTGACAACAATATGCACATTTTTTGTGATTGCATTCAAAAGTATAAAATAAGGCATTTAAACCGTTCTCTGACAGGAACGCACTTATTAGTAGAGCTGTTAAATACAACTTTACGAGGAAATTTTTGGCATCTTTGGCAACTTTTTTGTTTCCTTAATTTCGCTTTTGACCAAAGCCCAGTACTTTTCAACTGGCCCGAGTTCTGGTCAGTTTATTGGATTTGCTTTTTGAGGCACCATAAGCCATGGCAAGAGGCTAGGTTGGGCCAAAAGAAAGAAGACACTTCATGCTGTCTAACAAAAGGCTTTAGTCGCTTCTCCAAGCACTCTTTATTATAAATTTTCGAGTTTGTTGTACCTGTAGTCACGAAAGATTTGCTCCACCCACCACAAGTGCAGATAGGTTGGCGTACCAGGAATTTTCGAGGAAATTTCGATTGCCTTTTTGTTTTGAATTTGTCGTGCACATTCCCCTGTGAGTCTGCAATGTAGAATTCCTAGCCTGGAAGCTGTGAGAAGTCGGCTAACACATACGTCTCGTCGTCCATGATGCAGCAATTGAATTTTTCAAAAGACAAACATTCCTTCTTTTTACACTGCATGACAAAATCTTGACTTTTAAAAATTAACAGAGCTCTGACCATCAATTCTATATATCTCCGACATGCTGATTACAATGGCGTACTTTATTTTTCGATCAATGATACCGATTTTTCGCTAAATGTCTTTAAAGTTTGGCGGTTTTCCATTTAGTTTTTTATATACAAAAATTTTGAAATGCAATCAAAATAAATTTTTTGTGGTGAGATATAGGCACAGGACCCGTATTAATATTTAAGCTTAAAATTTGATGCATAAAACTTGATATTAAAACCACTGTTCGCGTTTTAGATGGATTTTTGCGGTTTTTTAAGGATTTAGCCAATTGAATCGCTGAAAGCAAAATCGGCCTTAATAAATGATATGGCTTTGTAAAGAAGCAATTAAATGGAAAATATTTCAACAAAGAAAATGTATTCATCTATAGCAGCCTATACGTTAAAATCGCGATTTTTCAAAAAATTTGTATACACAAAGGAAAAAAAATTGCCAACCGAATTGCTAAGCCTATTTTGATTGCTACCAATAAATTCGGTTGGTGAAACCATATTGGAATGTTATTCCTAAATATTTTAGGTATTGCAACTAAAATTCAGTTGTATAAACCGAATTTTGTTGTGATAGCCAATATTCAGTTGCACTATCCTATTTTAGTAGATGCAACCAAATTTCAGTTGGAAAATGGCATATTTTTTCTCTGCGTGTAGCAGCATAGCTTTCCAAGATGTCCCCAAAGATCCAACTTTTAGTATATGGCTTATATGCCACCATATGTGATCATATACTATGTTATATATGAAAATTTATAATTATGTATGACAACAGATGTGTCATATCTCATTATGTATAGCTTATATGGTTGATATCTAATCTTATAAAAGACAATATATAAAAATACATGTTTATATAAGGCACCGCATAAGAAACATATAATTATATATGCCCGAGTAAAAAAAATTGATCTCGCGCAATATCTAATTATATCCAATTTGATATTGTTTAAGATCTGCTGTAATATCTAGCTGATCCAATTAGATCTCAAAATTGGGTGTATCCAATCATATCGTATTAGATCCCATTGTATATATGGGGATAAACTAAGATCAAGTTATATCTCAAAATTGGGAGGTCCAGTGATATCTTTGGGGATAAAGCTAGATCTATTTTGATCCGAAAATTGGCGGATCCAGCTATATATTTGCGGATATTTTTAGATCTAATTTGATCCGAAAAATGGCGGATCCAATTAGATCCAGCTATATATTTGGGGATAAACTTAGATCTAATTTGATCTCAATTTTGGCAGATCAAATTAGATCCCGCAATATATTTGTGGATAAACGTATATCTAATTTGATCCGAAAAAGTGGCAGATCGAATTAGATGTAGCTATATATTTGGGGATAAACTTAGATCTAATTTGATCCAAAAAATGGCACATCGAATTAGATCAAGCAATATATTTGTGGATAAACTTAGATATAAATTGATCTGAAAAATGGGAGATCAAATTAGATCCAGCAATATATTTGTGGATTAACTTGGATCTAAATTTATCTTAAAAATGGCAGATCGAATTAGATCCAGCAATATATTTGTGGATAAACTTGGATATAAATTGAATAGAAAATTGGCAGATCAAATTAGATCCAGCAATATATTTGGGGATTAAGTAAGATCTAAATGTATCCAAAAAATTACAGATAAAATTAGATCCAGTAATATACTTCGGGATTGCGTAAGATCTTAACTTTTCCGATAAATTGCAGATCGAATTAAATCCAGTGATATATTTGGGGATTTGGTAGGATCTTAATTTATCCCATAAATTGCAGATCGAATTAGAAACAGCAATATATTTGGAGATTGACATCTAAAACTATCCAGAAAAATGACAGCTAAAATTAGATCCCGCATTATATTTGGGTACTACGTAAGATCTTCATTTGTTTGGGATTAAATAAGATCCCAGACAGATATTGACAATAGTTCAAAAAATAATACACTGGAAGAGCACTGATTTTATAAAAATTACAATATTTTGTTAAAATAAGGTTTAAACTCAGAAGGTCTCGAGTTCGATACCTTTCACGGCTATGCATTTTTTTTATAAAAATGCGCATTCTCCTTGCTGGTCTTATCGAAATTTTTTCAATAATTTTTATTCTTTGTAATTTACTTGTAAAAATTGTATCATTTTTCTTTGATTTGAAAATAATTTAAACAGAAAGTGATATTAATTTATGATCTTGAGTCAAACTAAAATAACATTCATTTACTTAAAAATAACAGATCAACTAAAAACATTTCCCCCATTCAAAAGAATTTCTTTTTATAAAATTATAATTTTATTTTCTATAAATGTTTTTATAAAATTATATTTTTTTTATTAAATTGAATTTTTTTTTAAAAATAATTTTATTTACATATTTTTAACGCTCTACACCATTTCCAATTGCATCAATTGTTTTTAAGATTTATCAATTGTATTTCAGAAATAATCAATTGAATTTCAGTTTTATCAATTGTATTTCAGAACTTATCAATTATTTTTCAGATTTATGAATTGTATTTCAGAACTAGTCAATTGAATTTCAGTTTTATCAATTGTATTTCAGAAATTATTAATTGTATTTCTGAAATTCACAACTGTATTTCAGAAATTATCAAACTGTATTTCAGAATTTATCAATTATATTTCAGAAATTATGAAATGTAATTTAGAAATTTTTCTCTATTAACTATGATAAACCATCAACAAGTTCTGAAATAGATTTGATTATTTCTGAAATACAATTAATAAATTTCTGAAATACATTCCATAATATCTAAAATACATTTAAAATTTCTGAAATACAATTAATAGCTTCTGAAATACAGTTAATATTGTAGTTGCTGATGAGTTACCATATATGATGGCACCATATATGACAATATATTGTTTAAATGGCACCAATATGGAGCTTTATATGGTAATATATAACTTAGATTTATCCATATACCATTTGATCCGAAAAATGGCCCGATAAAATTGTATCAGTTCTTATTTGTATCAGTTGTTATCTAATTGCATCAGTTTAGATCTGACCTGATAAAATTATGTGTTAATCAGATGAAATTGTATCAGATTTTTGACCTGATACAATTTTATTGGTTTATATTATATGGTATCAGTTTAGGTCCAAATAGATATATTTGTATACAAAATTATATAGTTATATCCCAATTTTGCCCTGATATCAGTTTAAAACTTTGATACAATTGTATAAGGTAAATGTCGGATACAATTATATTTTATTTATATAAAATTTAACCAATTACGATCAAACCGATAAAATTGTATCAGATCAAAAATCTGATACAATTTCATCTGATTAACACATAATTTAATCAGGTCAGATCTAAACTGATACATTTAGATAAAAATTGATAAACAATTGATAAAAATATATCGGGCCATTCTTCGGATGAAACTGTATATTTATACAGATATAACTTAATCACATATATGACTATATGTAACTATTTTTCCTCCGGTTGTTTAAATGATACGATATATCAAAATATATGGTACTATATATGGTAGCATATATTATCATATCTGCATCTGTATTAAAAATGTCGTTCATCAGGTACCATATATGAGCATATATTGTTGAAATGGCACCATATATGACAATATATGGTTTAAATGGCACCAAATATGTTAATATATTTCTTAAATAACAGCATATATAAACATATATGGCACTATATAGTAGCATATATTATCATATCTGGAACTGTATTAAAAATGTTGTTCATGAGGTACCATATATGAGCATATATTGTTGAAATGGCACCATATAAGATAATATATGGTTTAAATGGCACCATATATGATAATATATGGTTTGAATGGCATCATATATGATAATATATAGCTTAAATAACACCATATATAAATATATATCGCACTATATATAGTACCATATATTATCATATCTGGAACTGAATTAAAGATTTTGTTTATGAGGTACCATATATGACCATATATTGTTTAAATGGCACCATATATGATAATATCTAGTTTAACTGTCACCATATATAATTATATATTGTTTAAATGATACCATAAAATGCCACCATATATATTAAGATATAGTTCTATATATAACTATATATG
This sequence comes from Leucophora obtusa, assembly GCA_949987735.1. Taxonomy (NCBI): domain Eukaryota; kingdom Metazoa; phylum Arthropoda; class Insecta; order Diptera; family Anthomyiidae; genus Leucophora; species Leucophora obtusa. The sequence goes on from OX465295.1 coordinate 278,555,207, forward strand.
CAATAAGATCAACCATGTTATGTAATATATAATTATATATGCCATATCTAATATTATGAAGGCCGATATCTAATTAGATGAAATTATATATGGCATAATATAAGGAAAATTTTTCGGAAAAAACGTAATATATAATTATATATGGATATACATAACCACATGTCTAATTATATATTGTAATATATGCCACATATGATTATATATAATTTTTTTTACTCGGGTGTCTATTCATGACAATATATATACTCACATATTATAAGATAAAACAAGATATTACTATATATAAATTTTTTTGATCGGGTTATTATTTTATTTAATAAAATACACTTGCTTGCTTCGTGTATGGGCTTGAAAATTGAAGTATTTGCAACAAAATTCAAAATAACTACATAAAATAAATGTTACTACAATGTAGTAGTTTTTGTAGTTTGTTTAAAAAAATAACTGTCAAAAACATTGAAGAATTTTGTAAATTAACTGCAATTGTAGTTCAAATATCTACAACCGCATTACTACACAAATAACTGTCATGTAGTAACTGCAGAACTTTTCTACCTATCGGCACAGCTTATACAATCAAGAAAGTTTGTCGGTAGAACCTACTGAAAATTACAGTTCAAACAGAGGTATATGCAGTTAAGAAAGCAGCAAAGGTATTTATTTACCTTTAAAATAAATAAAAATGTTGTTATTTTTAACTGTTGAAAAATAACAAAGCCATTAAAAATAAGTAGAAATGTCGTAAAATTAACTGACAAATTCTTAGTACAAACATTTTAAAATAACTGACAAAATTGGTAAAGTATACTATTTTCTTTTCCTTTGGTATTATAAAAGTATATTTAATAAAAAAAAAATGTTCCCTTGGATTATAAAAATATGTATTATTGCTTTAGCCTACATATATAAAATTTGAAGTAAAAATTTCAAACAGTTCTCCAGTTATTGTGCTTTTTTGCATTGGAGATGCAATACAAGTTTCTGATTTTTATTTGCAAACTAGGAATATATCAATAATCAAAAATATAAACTTAAAATTCAACGAAATTTTTTACTTTTTGAAATAATTAAGAAAAACAACTGTTTACTGTAAAAATACTGTTTGGTAGTTGTTTATTATGATATTAAAAATAACTAAGTTGTTTTCTTAAATAACTGTCATAAAAATTGTTTTGTATTTTTCCATAGAAAAACAGCTGTAATTACTGTTAACAACAACTACTACTGATTACTACCAAGGTTGGTTACCGAAACGAATAACGGTAAGGGTAACGGTAACGGTATCAGATTTCGTTTGTTTAGGTAACGGTAAAGGTAACGGTATTTAAGACTGTTTCGGTAACGGTATACCGTTATCGAAACAGCAATACCGGTACGTACCGGTATTAAAAATTATGTTAAAAACATATAAAAACATGTAAAAACATGGCATATTTTTAATTTTAAGTACTGAAAATACAGATTTTAAGCTGTAAATTCAATACTGGTAGTTGTAATAAGTAAAATTATTATCTATAAATTTTTTGTAAAAAAAAAAAAAACACTCAAGATTATAAAATAAAAAATAAAAAAATTGTAATTTTTATATAAAATAATAAATACCGGTAAAATACCGGTAACTACCCATAAAAATAACAGTATCGGTAACGATAACGGTATTTATAAATTTTTTTAGAGGTATCGATAACGGTAACGGTATTCAATTTGAAACGGTATTTTAGCGATAACGGTATTATAACGATAAGGGTAACCAACCTTGATTACTACACATACAACTGTCATGTTGTAACTGCCAAACTTTTTTGAGTGTAATCTTTTTCACCTAACATCATTTAAATATATGCTACCTATGTCAGCCAAGCAATATACCTACCCTCAAGTATTTTTTGTGTGTAGCATGCTTTTTAATGTTGCATTTACATCTGCACACAAATCCCGAGATTTCGACTAAGCATATTACAACGGTGGGCAAATGCGGCCCATTGCTGATTTTTGTGAGGCCCTTGTTATATAAATAATATAAATATATAAAATATAAAAAATATAAATTTAGATTTTTTTTATTTCAAAAATTTTTTTTAATATCTTATTTCAAAATGTTCTAAAATTTTTTATTTCGAAAATTTTTAGATAAAAAATTAGGGCCAGTTTTTCTTACTTAAGATATACTTTAGGGAACAATTGATATTACTCTTTGGGCCAGTTTAGTTAGAAATTTCTTACTTAAAAAGTATTTAAGACAAAAATCGATCTTACTTCTGACCATCAAATTCTTTTAAAATTGAGTGAAAGAGGCCGTTAAGCATTTAGATACCTTTTTTAAGCAAAATAAAGGTGTTTCTAAAACTACCCAAAATACACGAAGTGTCTGGCTGGATCAGCGTCGAAGTGCTCTATAGGCTTTAATCAACAGTAGGCTATTTTTGATCCTGTTCTTTTAAAAATTAAAACTAATGTAAATTCTATTTCCATGTCCTTCAAGGCAAGGTTGCATTTTTATTTTATTTTTCAAATATGTGTCCCACAACTGTCAACTGACATCTTAATTCTGTAAAAACTCTACATTTTCTCACATCTCCAAAGAAACTGTGTATAATCGATTCAAAACCACATCAATTCTACAACATCTCCAACTACACCATTTTCAGTTTTATTTCAAAATTGTTTAAAAATGTTTTAAAATTATCCAAATATATTTTAAAATTGTCTAAAAAGGTTTCAAAATTGTCTAAAATATTTCAAAATTATCCAGAAATTTTTTAAATTCTTCCAAAAATATTTTAAAATTGTCCAAAAATCACTCAAAATTGTTCAAAAATGTTTTAGAATTATCCAAAAATCTTCCAAAATTGTCCAAATATTGTTTAAACTTGTCTAAAAAACTTTGACATTTGTCCAATTGCATTTCCAAATTGTCCAAAATGTATTTTAAAATTTTCAAAATGGATTTCAAAATTACAAATATATTTTAATATATTTTATTTGTATTTAAGAAAATTATATTTGTATTTTAAAATTGTTCAAATACATTTCAAAATTATTCACTTGCATTTAAAAATTTTAAATATGTATTTCAGAATTGTAAAATTGCATTCAAAATAATTCCATTTGTATTTCAAAATTCTCCAAATGTATTTCAGAAATTTCCAAATGTATTTAAAAAGACTCTATTTGTATTCCAAAATTTTCCAAATGTATTTAATAAAATTCCAATTGCATTTCAAATTTTTCCAAATGTATTTCAGAAATTTCTACTTTTATTTTAAAAGCATTTTTACAAACATACATGTTTTCTCTTTCATAATGAAAATTTTATAGGAATTATGAGAATTAAGAGAAAGAGAAAGCATGTATATTTAAAAAAAAGCTTTTAAAATAAAAATAGAAATTTCTGAAATACATTTGGAAAAATTTACCCCTCAATTCATAAATGCTTTTTAAAGTTATAGCAGGTTAACAAAACGCCATTTTCATACAAAATTTGTTCAATAAACCTCCTATAATTTTACAAATCGTTTATGAATTTAGGGGTTAGAATTTTATTAAATACATAAATACAGAAGGGAATGTTAGCTCAAACTTTGGATAATTTTGTTTATTGTCAATGGCCCTTAAAAACGGAAAAAAGACTGAGAAATTTAACAATTGTTTATGATATTCTTTAGTCTACTAACTCTGCTATTCAGAAATTTTTTTTGCAAATTTTTGTAGAGTAAATTGGTATTTTCATTTAACTAATATTTTACTCAAATGGAACTAAATTTTTTTTTATTTCTTCAGGGGAGGTGGAAGAACTTTGGATAATAATTTTTTTAAATGCAATATTATATTTATTGTAGTATTGATTAAATTTGCATTCAAAGAAATTTTGTATCCAAAGTTTTACAGATTAAAAAAAGTTTCGTAAGAACTAAAAAATCTACCTTGAGTTATGGTATTTTTAACTTAGGTACTAATATTTAGAAAAAAATCTCCTAATTTCAGCAGTTTCTTTTTGCCATTTTTAACTAATTTTTAATAGCTTCAGCTATATTTTACATACATTTTTCTATTAGTATAAGAAATGTTTCAATTTAGATAATTTCAGATTCCGAAACTTTTCAACCTTAAGGTACATTTACACTCGAGAGAAAACTGCTAGAGATGGAGCAGAAACACTCCAAAATAGCTAAACTCATTCAAAATAGAGCTAATTAGAGGTGATTTTTGTTTTATCTCTAGCATTTTCTCTCTAGTGTAGATTTTTTTAAATACATCGTGTTCATGTGTCATGGTGATATTTAACAAAAACAGGAAGCTGTTAGTGTTTTTGTTGGTAAAAAGTTAAGGAAATACATTAATTTTATTTTAAACGATTAATCGATTAATCGCCAATTATCTCGAATAACCGACCCGAATAACCGATTAAACAGTTTTAGTGATTTTTCGAATAATGCAATAACCGGTTAACCGCCTATGTCGAATAATTGGAAACAGTAGTTTTATAGTCAGCACAAAGCACGATTTTAAACTCAGATTTTACTTTAGTAGAAACTTTGTTTGAAAATTCCTTACCAAAGTGTTATTAAAATTCGTACTTTGTGCAGACTATAATACTGCACCGAATTGGTCTTAAATTTAGAACTGCACTCAGAAAAGTTCTGCAGTTACTACATGACAGTTATTTATGTAGTAATGCGGTTGTAGTTATTTTAACTACAATTGTAGTTAATTTACTTAGAACAAAATTTTTCAATGTTTTTGACAGTTATTTTTTTAAACAAACTACAAAAATTACTACATTGTAGTAACATTTATTTTATGCAGTTATTTTGAATTTTATTTACAAATACTTAAATTTTCAAGTGTGTATGCACACACACGAAGCAAACAGAAGTATGTGTATGAATCACTTGTTTAGAAATTTCTAGTGAAAGAATATGAGTATAACATGTTTTCTCTTGTCTTAGTCATAAAACAACGCCAAAGAGTGAGCACGCGTAATACGAAAAAGGTTATATATTTTTTATTAAATTACTAAAATAATAAGGTAAGTTTTATAATATAAATTTATTTACGGGGAATGTTAAAAAAATATTGTATTTATTTTCTTTCAGTTCTTTTATATTCTCATCCCTTTCTACCTGGAGAAAAAAAAGGAAGCCAAACAACAGCATATTTCATTCCTCACAGACGGATATGTACAACAATATCTTAATAGTGAAAAAAAAGTGAGATTAAGTGTAAATTTTGATTTCTCAATTTTAAATTTATTATAGAATAAAATTAAGTTAATAGTGTTTACATAAATTTGTTTTTTTTATTAAATTAATAATTTAAAAAAAAAATTTTTATTTATGTTTTTTTAACTACATTTGCAAGTTGTTTGTACAGTTTTACAATAATTTGCATGTATGTTGTTTCAATTGTATTTGTAGTTGTTTTAACTACATTTGTCAGTTGATTTTTAACAGTTAAAAATTACTTCATATTGCAGTTAATTTAACTGCAAATGTAGTCTACACCTTTTTAAGTGCAAATGCAGTTATTTTAACTGTCATTTGCAGTTGATTTTACCTACATAATTCCCTGAGTGTGTGTGAAAAAGTTGGCGTTTTAATTCATCAAAAAGCACTCAAGTTACTGACTAAATCTTTAAGTTTGTAATCGGCGTGCGCAATGAAATTATTAAATTAAAACCCGAATCTTTATACATGTTTTTGTTTCCGGAATAATATTCAGTCTTTTATAACTCGTTGAGTTTCAAATTTTCGTTGGCCGATTCCGCGACACCGCAGATTAATGAAAACAATATGAAAAAAGTGTTCCAAAAATGTTTAATTCTACTTGTGTAATTAAAAAATATTAAAACAGAATTTCAAAAAAGTTGAGTTTGCAATGAGTTCTTGTGGAACCAGTTTTGGAACAGATTTATAATTCATGAAAAACCACAATATGGCCCTCGGTGAAAAATCCGTGCCCACCCTTGGCATATTATATAATATGCTTGGCATAAAATAAGAAAACAAAAACTAACAATAACTATACAAAAAAAACTTGGTAAATATTTCTTATTCTGTTTTTGGAATTGTTAGCACTAATTAATTAAACTTAAGCTATATTTTATTATTAAAACAATTTGATTAATTTAATTAGTTATTTCTTTATTTAATATTACAATTATTACTATTAGGTATATTACATTGCACCCTTATTACTCTATATTATAAATATATATTTTACTAAAAATAATAATAAACAAAAAATTATAAATATTAATTACCTAACATGTTGGCCGCAATGAACTTATGCATATGTACGTCGTAACACCAGGCGGTTTTCATCGCCTCTTTCGAACATTAATATTTTGTATCGAAAAATGTTAGCCTTTACAGACATGTGTAATTCACATGGTAACATTTTTCGATACAAATTATGAAGAGAGTGCTTTAACAGAGATTGGGTGAGTTGGTACCTCTTTTAATTATATGCTCGTTGGTTACACCACACATATCTTACTTCTTGTACGATAGCTTCCTTCCTTCACATCTTCCTTGGAATATGTACATGGATTTTTCTGAGGCACTATATGATTTAGTTTATTTATTACAATTAAATTTGTATGTTTTATATTATTTTCAATTTTTTTTTCACTTTTGGCATCTACTTTTCGCCATATTGTTATATCTTCTTTATTTTTTTTTTTTTTTTACAATTTTCAACTTTGGCAATTTTAATGCTATTTTTAGGAATTATACACATTTTACAAACATCTGGCAACAAATAAATGAATTGTAAAACTTCCTAAGTTTATTTTAGGTCTCATACATAAAATTTTCTATTATTTCCTCATAATATAACTAAATATTGACAATTTTTTAAATAGATAAGAAAAGAAAGTGATTTAACATAATGTTATAATGTACCAATAAAAAATTATATTTTTAGGTAATTTATATTAAAATTATAGGTTTTGATTTAAACTAAGCTAATGAAAACTATTTTTTTCTGCAGGAAATCGTTTTTACCAAGCATGTTTGTATAATATAACATACGCTAATTTTCGCTTGGTATTCAAGAGAAGGAAAAAATTGTTTTTTTATTAAAATAAACTTTAATAATATCAGAAAAATTAACTGTAAAAAACATGTTTTTTTCCAATGGTGCGCGTACTGTCCAAATCGGACCATAAATCACGGAGTTATGAGCAAGTCCAACTTTGAAGCGAAATAACTCCCGAGAATGGTCTGACCGACAAAGAAAGTAAAGTTGTGTTGGAAGACCAATAAAAAGTTTTTACCTGTGGTAAAAATTTGGACCTGTTCGGAGCTGTGCCCCTAAACTCTACTTTAACCCAAATTTTGTGTGAAAATAAACACGCAAAGACAAACCTAGTGTAAAAATATCGAAGTCAACTTTGTAATTCTTTTTACATAGAGTTATCGAGGTTTATAAAAGTCAAGTATAAGTTCTCAACGACATTGATAAAATTATAAATTCATATTCTTAGTCAAACCAACATTGTTCACTAAGTAGACACAAAGTTCTCTTGTGCATTATAAAATTCAGTTATGTGTTATATATATTCACTAGTTTTTTTATTCCATACAATTAACTTAGGTAATCTTCAGATGAAAGTGAAGAACACACCAAAATATCGCTCTATGTTTGGAGCTCAAAAACTATAATAAAAACATTAAAATGCACAAATTTTTTTATGGCCTATAAAAAGTTACAATCATAATTAACCCAAATGTCACCTTTTCGCTACATTTTCAAATGGTCCTGTCTATTAAATTGATGCGAAAAAAATTCCATCGCAATTTCGCAACAATTCCACACAAGTGAAAAATCATTTTTTATATGGAGTTTGACAGCTTTTTTCGCAAAAGTACGAACAAAATACCGGACTTTCCCATTGTAAAACATGGTTACTTGTGACTACTCGATACGTTTCAATTGAGTACTCGATACCACTCAATACTTTTTTCCTTCATAGAAATCCATTTAATATTTCTTTATAAAAAACAGTGTTGTATGTTTTGAATGATTTTAATGGTAAAATTAACTATTAAAAAAAATACAATCCTAAAAGTATTGAGTAGTTACTTTATATCATTGAGAACGCTAAAAAGTATTCAGTACCCTGTTTCTGTATCTAATGCGAGAAGTTTTCGCATCGAGAAATGCATGGTCACCCTGCATTATACAGGCTGATTAAAATGGACTGCAGTTTTTGTCGTAAATCTTTCAGATACTGTAACTTTAAGAACTGTACCGGTGTTCTGTAACTATGTGAGAAGTTTCTCACATAAAAATTGCAACTCTGCCATATTTAAAACAGAGTGTCATACAATATGATATATATAATGTAAAAATATTTACTTATATTCAGTTTGAAATTTTGTGAATCACCCTGTTTTAAATATCGTAGACACATCGTAGAGTTGCAATTTTTATGTGAGTAACTTCTCACATAGTTAAAGAACACCGGTACTGTTGACACATGTTATTTTGTAAAACACCTAATTAAATTAGAAATAACTTACTATGCAACGTATTACTAGCTGATTTGGTTTCATATATATTTTATTGTCTGCGACTCACCCTATATAAAGCAGAGCAGGGTTGCATTCACATGTTTTTTCCGCAAACTTTTTCGATGCGAGAAATGCAGAAACGGGGTGCTGAATTGAATACTCAATTTCCAAAAATTTTACAGCATTAGAGTATAATCACCACTGTGTCGATTGTCGACCGACGACAGCAAAAGTCGTCGCGAATAATTTAAATTCAGCGACAATCGATTGTCGACATTTTTTGACATTTAGAAAAAAATTAAAGCAAAACAAGAATATTGTTGTATTTTTTTCGCCACAATTCTTCACCAATTCAATTAGTTTTCCATTAATTCTTGTTGTTTTACATTTTTTTTTATTTAATTTTGCTTTTTTGTGGTAAATTATGCATTTTTATTTTCAATTATATTTCTTCTGTCAAAAAAATATTTTTTTTGTAAACAAAGTACGAATTTTTGCAACTCTAACGAAATTCTGCAACTCTGTTCCCTTAATTAGTTAAAAATATGGCAACTATTTGACAAATATTTTGAGTGTGTATTAGTGTGTCGTCACGAAAGTAGAATAGATTCTATTACGACGAAAAATCGCCGGACGGCATGGCGACAATTTGCTTCCCATACCAAATATATGAAAAATCACATGTCGTTGTCGACCCAGTTCTGATTAATCTCTTAGTGTTATTCGAAACTAGAAACAACAAATAAAATTATCATATCATTAATAGTTAAAACAAAAATATACAACAAATATTTTTTGGTTTTAATTAAAAGAAAAAATTATAATTTGCCTAAGTTTTAAGTACACGGAAAAAATAAAAAGTGTATAGTTATCGAAGTACTTAGGTAAAATACAACTTCAAAAGTATATTTTGTAAGTTAGTAAAAAAATACGTGTAGATTTACCAATTTTTGATTTTTGTCAACTTGCCTTAGTTTTTGACCTATTCCATTTTCACGCACTTCAAAATATGTTAAGTTACCTAAATTGTTTCTTTTATAAATAGTCTTAGAAAATATTATATTTCAATTAAAGGATTGTGTAACTTAGCAGAAAACTTTTGAAGTTGTATTTTACCGATGGACTTCGGCAATTATCCAATTTTTATTTTTTGCGTGTATTACCCCATTCACAAGCAAGTTTTGTAGGCGATTTAGCAATTAGATTTGGAAAATAATCAAAACTGTTCACATACGGTTGAGGAGGTTTTCATTATCTCCTTAACAGCTGTTTGGTTATTTTTGTAAACAAAAAACATTTACGACCTAACCAAATATTTCAAAAAACATATATTTTCCACTGCCGGAATAAAATATTTATTAACTTTGGATTAAATACAACTTTAATATTTATATATTCCCCCTGATTATGTAAGGCGTTGGCGTATTTAGAAAAAACGCCTTCATACAAATCGATTTTTTCAAAATCAAAATTAACAAAAACTAAACTTTTCCTGATGAAGCTAATACAATTTTAACAAAATGTAAGCCTGACTTGACCCTTAAACAGTGCAAAAATAGTCGTTAAACCGACTTTACTGTAAAAACGCCTAAAAACGTCTACGGCTACGCCTTACATAATCAGGGGGATTAAACTTTTCGAACAGGGATGACTAGTTTAAAGATGAAACTTTTGATTTTTTGGTCGGAGGAAGACCGCAGTTATTGAAGATCTGTTTGTATACAATTTGTCGCCCGGGAGAATAATGCAGCTACATTTAACTCAACTGTCAGTGAAATATCTAATTAATTTCATTTAAAAGCACAATTTGTTCTGTTTTAGTATAAAAAATTATAATTTATTTTTTTCTATTTGTGTTGTTTTCATTTCTTATGTTATAGAGTTATAAAAGTATTAAGTATTTGGGTACTGAGTATTCAGTACCGTGTTCTTTTGTCCGAGTACTCAATGCCTAAACGAAACTCCTTAGTACATTTAAAGTTGTATTTTTCCAAATATATGCATAATTTTGTCATGAAAATACATCTATATGTAAATACAACTCGTTTAGAATAGAAAAATGAAAAACGGAGTATAGAGTAGTATTGAGTATTCAGCTAAACAAGTATTGAGTACTCAAAAAGCACCTCTCAAACCCTGACTTTTAGGAGATAATTGACGGGGTTTATAAATTATCTTGTCAAATTGAAGTGATTATTGATAGAAAATTTGTATGGAGAAACACGAGATAATATATGAGATAATGCAATAATCATCAAGATAACTGAAACCTCGTTCATGTGAATGGGGTATATAAATGTCATTATATTTTTTTGATATTTATTTACCGAAGGCCTTGCATAACGTGTCGTTAAACTTTTGTAGCTGTATAATATGTAATAAACTTAGGCAATTTATACGTTAAAATTAGTTGATTATACACTTTTTTTCTTTGCGTGAAGATTTTCAAATTCGTAAAATTTTTTATTAATTTTAATACACTATTTCGTACAGTGTTATATTATTGTTTTTTACAGTATACATAAAACAGGGATGTTATAGAATGATAACGTGTTGCCACCTGGTTGTTATTCAAATACAACACTGTTTGACTGCTACTCGTTACTTTCTAATCGTTGATAATATTTTTTCATTTATTAATTCGTTTGCTCTGGTGTTTGTGTGTTTTTTGTTTGCAAAATTTTGCAAATTTATTAATAAAAAAAACGCAAAGCTATTAAAGATAATTGAAAAAATAACTAATTCGATACAAATAATTTATATAACAAATAAAAATACGTGAAAACTCATTAGAAAATCGATATAAACTCGAAATTGCAAAATCGAGAAACGTGCTTGTCATTACAACAACAAAAGCCAGCCACAGACAAACAGTTTAGCCAGTCAGCCCCGCATAGCACAACCATAATTTTTATAGAACACTAGCCAACAACAAAAATAATTCTTAAAACCCTATAATTTGTAAACCAACAAACTCATTGTCTTGGGCAACGGGTAATTATTGGAAAATAAAAAAATCAATACAAACAGAATAATATTAATATTGTGCTTAAATAAAAGTTGTCAAACATATTTTACAAACGGTGTATAAATTTCACCTATTCGTAAAGAAACAAAAACCTAACCCCCAAAATATTGTATGCGAAACCTAAAAAAAAAATCCTTTAGAAAGAAACGAGTTCAACAGAAGAAAAAATAAATTGCCACCAACAAGAGCAAAAAATATTAAAGTGATTAAAGTCAATTATTTCTTTCAAAGAAAAACCTAAAGAAATGTCTGCTATTTCCTCGAATACTAGTTTAGCGAATATTTCAAATTCCTCGTCATCGTCTGCATCTAATCTTTCATCATTGAATAATTCAGTGGCGTCATCAAACAATGCCCTTTTGCCTGTTATTACTTCTAGTACCATACTAATTGGTGGATCACCTCCGTTAAATGCATCGGGTTTGAGTGCAAGCGGTACCTGCACTTTTAATAGTGTGTTAATTAGTGAAATTTCTGATGAATCTAAATTAGAATTTAACCCAAAATACAAGGGCATCTCTGCATTACTGTGTAGTTATGATTCGCAAGGTGTGCTTGTTAAAATTGCATTGGGTAAGTAAAACAAACAAAAAAATCAATGAATGAACATAAATTGACGAAATTATTAACAGATGATTGAGGTTATGCTTTAAAATTGTTTAGTTTTTTATTATTATTATAGTTTTTTTTTTATATATTTTAACATGTTCAATAGTATTATTGGCCTTGAGTTTTTTTCGTATTTCTTTTGTTTGGTTTATACTTTGCTGTAGAGCTTAGAGATGCATCGTTTATGAACGAACTAGTTCAATTAAACGATTCACTTATTTGTATGATTTGAACTAGATCTATCCGTTCATTTCATTCATTTTAAGTTATTTTTTTCTATATTCAATATAGTAGTTGGCATTCCGTACTTTTATTAAGCAAATGGTAATTTTATAAGTTTACGCAATAGTTTTAATGTACGCACTTTGTATTTTTTTTTTAGAATTTAAATAAACAAATCAAAGAAAATTAAAAAAAATTCATATTATACAATTTTGAAACTTGTGTGTAGCCAAAGTCTATATAATCAAAGACTATATAATAAAAAGACTTCCCAACCCTCCCAAACTCTGTTAAATCAGTCTCTTAACTTTTAGTATCGAAAAATGGAAGTTTTTAAAGTTAAAAATTGCATTGTGAATAAGACCGGAACAACTTATCCCGCCAGGGATAGTTTACATTATAAAAAAGATCTCTGAAATATCTTGTATGTAAGGCGTAATAAGATTCCATTCCCATGAGGACCAATTAAATAATTTTAGTTTTAGAAATTGCCAATGGTATAGCATTGCAGAACTCATATTTGGAACGCTTTACCACTCTTTAGAAAAAGCGTTTTACCAGTAATTCTTTTACAATAATTTCAATGGTTAATAGAACAAGCAATGGCAAAGAATTGGTTTAGAGCGATATGCCAATGCTTGGAAAGTGTTTATAATGACTACACCTATTATAACTTTTAAGCGGCCCATACATTAAGGAACATTCGTGAAAATATTCCCATTTTTTTGTGAATGTGTGTGTTTGTGTGTGTGCGTGTTGACATCGTGCAATTCGTGTTTACAAAATTTGTTTATATTTTTTGTTCCCTACTCAATGTTCCTTAATGCATGGGCCGTTTTAAATTCCTTGTAAACCTTGTATAACTACAAGGCATATTTTTTATGTATGGATATTGACATTAAACACATAAACATACCAGGTTTACACTGTTTACAGATAGAATACGAGTTTATATGAGAAGTCTTAATATGTCTGTTTGTTTACATGCTAGTTTCTACTAGTTTTGTATCTTAAAATCGTTTTCAACGAAATATTCGCTAATGTTTTATTTCAGTTGTTTTTATTTTTTATTTACTTTTGCAACCACTTTCAGAGTTTACTATTTTTTACTAGAAATGTAAATAAAGAGACTCCCATTATTTGAAAATCTAGGAATTTTCTAGAAGAAATTAGTAGTGTCCGACCGAACATTTCGGCCAGAAAATGTATTTGATTATTTGGTATGTTGAAGTATTAGGGATATAGTTTGCTTATGGAAAAATGATTGTTGGGCCGATTAGATTGAATTTTGAGTGTAAAATTTAAAAAAAGTCCGAGGTTAAGCAAAAAATTCACTGCCGAACAGTTAACTTTACGGCTAAACTACAGAGTTTTCCTCAAATCTGACACTCAAAATCGAATTACATCGCCTCAACAAATATTTTAGCAGTATGAAAGTTTATCCCTAATACTTTCAAATAACAGAAAATCGAGCAAATTACACTTTTTGGCCGAACTGTTTGGTCGGATACTAGAAATTTGTAAAAACAAACATCTTTTTTTTTTAATTGGAATTCGATTTCCAACAACTTTTTTATTTGAAATACATAGCACTAAAGGTTAAGGTAACCAAAATCAAACAATTATTAATCTTAGCTATCTTAAAAACTATTTGACTAATTAAAAAAGATTTAGGATTTAAGTAGGATATTATCTCCATATCTTTCGCTAATAAATAGATTTTTAATATTTAAAATAGTTTTGTGATAAATGGCTCCGGAGCTTGAACAAATAAAACTTATTTTGCACGAATATAACAAAACTAAAAATTTTTCCATACGATATATATTCCACGGTTAGAAAAGTGATAAAAAAAACTTTAATGAACGTTTGTCGTTTGCCGTGGTGATACACCAGATCACTGTAAAAAGAAAATCGCGTCGAAATTTTCCAAAAAGCACCTTTCTTGGCAAGCAATGTATTCCTCTTGTGCAAGAAAATCGAAACCTTTCTTAACAAGGTTAAGCACAGCACAAAACCATTATATTTTCGACGGACCTAGATAGTTGTCATTATGCAAGAGACACGACTGACTTGTGTTAATTATGCTGCGCCAGTGTGGTCGCCTAGAGTCAGCGATACCCAGTGGAGAAAGCTCCAAACCTGCCAAAACACTGCCCTCAGGACAATTACAGGATGCCTGCAAATGTCCTCGGTTCAACATCTACACGAGGAAACGAAGGTACAGTAAAGGAACACTGCCAAATGCTCTCGAAGCAGTTCCTGCTGGGATGTCATCGGAGGAACCACCATCTTAAGGAGGTGGATCCCCCCCCCCACCCACCCCGAGACATGTCAGAAAGGACCTTCGTGTCTTTGAGGGCACGGTCCAGCGTTATATGAGAGACCCGCTGGACGAAGCATCCTATAGGGCAGGTATAAACGATATTCATCGGGACACGGTAAATGACGCCATCAATTCTTACCGGTTGAATATCGTTCTTGGAGGTCGTCCCCCACCTATTGCGGAGAACGAGGAGAAAACTCTCCCACGATCTACGAGAGTCCTCCTCGCGCAATTGCGTTCGGGATGGTGTTCACGCCTTAATTCATATTGGTCTCGGATCGAGCCCACCATCCCGAACACATGTCCATGCCAGAGAGGTCCCCACGACGTAAACCACCTCTTTGGCTGCACGGCAAACCCGACTCACCTAGATCCCACGTCACTATGGACCCACCCGGTTGAGGCGGCCCGGTTCCTGGGTCTGGATCTAGCTGAGTCAGCAGAACAAGATGAAGAAGAATAGTTATAATATATTGCTTACATATTTTATTGTAGGAGGCGTTGCTACAACAACAACAACAACTGACTTGTACAAAAACAATGAAATCAATTTTGTACCAAAAGAAAAAAAAATACAACTAATTCTTCAGAATTGCGACCAATAGAAGAATATTGGTCAATTGTAAAAGGAACTTTAAAGAAGACAGGTTCGACAGTGTCAACTAAAGAAGAGTTTAGAACTAAGTGGAATGTGGCAGCAGAAAAATGGAAGGAGTTCGAAAAAGCAAGCCGACGATATAAATTTGTTTAAATATAAAAATTCAAAGTTATAAAAGAATAACATTTTTATTTTATTTTCAAGTCCCATAGTTGTTGCCTATTTAAAAAGTTTTTTGTTTGTATTTACAAAAAACGGTATGAGAATAATGTTTAACAGTATAATGTAAATTATTATAATTGTAAATTATTTCTGTGTGGCGTACAATTAGAATTCTATCTGGAAAGATTAAAGTTTGAAAGGTAGAGTAATAAATCTTCAAACTCTAAAATAGGAATAATTTCTGTAATAATATTTAACTATTTTTATTTCTAATAAAAATGCAAAAATATTTTGTTTAACTGTATTGTACTTTTTAAGAATATCTCACAATTTTATTAAATCTTAATAATTAAATCGTAGTTGCAAATTCTTTTTATATTTTTGGGAATTTTACAGAAAAATACTTTTCAAGAATTATTTAAATAGATTTTTTTAAACATTTTGAAGTTGTTTTTTCGACAATACAAGTTTTTAACAAATTGTTTCTTGTTTCGCGACATTTGGAAAAATGTTCAAATTCCAAAAATATTTATAAATTGAAATTATCGTAGTTTATCTCCATCCCAAAATCAAAGTTAGTCTCGTGTTGTGATGTTCTTATGAGTCCTTACTACCAAAATACACACGAAACAATACTCAAAACAAAACAAAGGGAAACAATAATTTTTGGTTATCTATTAATAATATAAAAATATACATACTAGAACGTTATGCTTATAATTAGGGCAAGTTTTTTTTGGCATTTGCCATTAAATGACATTTTTGCCATTTTTTCACTTATTTTGTAAAAATGCAATTTTTACAAATCTTTGCCATTTTGTCAATTTTTTTTAGACTTTTCATTAAAAAAATTCATTAATTTTATTAATAAAGTTCAGTAAAACTCCATCTTTTTAATAATTTTTGGAAAAAATTTACAAAAAAAACGATATTTTTTAATATTTAATAAAATTACAGATTTTTTTTTAAATCATACTAATGTACGGCGAATGCACTTCAGCAGTTCAACGGTAAATTCTTTCATTATTGTATTTTTTTAAAAACATTCAGAAAAACACTTAAATGAACTATTTTACTTTAAAAGTTATGGAATAAGCGTGCCATTTTAGCGTTTTTGTGCCAATTTTACTATTTTTTCGTGCCATTTTGCCTGCCAATTTCAACTTTTTTTGTGCCATTTTAAACTTGCCCTGCTTAAAATCTTGGATTTTTCAACATTTTAATTTGTACGTCTAATATATTTAGGGAGCTTTCATACAGTACGAACCAAGGTTTCCTTGAGAGGACGTCACGATTTGTATTTTAATTTTTTGAGAGGCTTGTATTTATTTTTTCAATTTATACATAATATGTTTTTTTTTTCCTGCAGAATCATCACCTACAAATGTACTAAAAGATTATTTAATAACATCAGACACGGATGCAGCTCAAGTTGGTCGCCAGACATATGCCATATCATTTGGCAATGACAATTTTATTTTAAGATTTCCTACTGAACAAGGTAAATAAAATCCTTCTTAATATTAAAATTCTATTTCTAACATCCTTTTACTTTAAATAGAACAACAAAGATTTCGTAAACTAATTGATCATGTTAAACGCCTACGACCCAAATCAGTATTTTCACAACGAACTGAAGAGTCTTCCGCCTCACAATATTTTCAATTTTATGGCTATTTGTCACAGCAACAAAATATGATGCAAGATTATGTTAGGACCAGCACTTATCAACGAGCCATTTTAGGCAACTCAATAGATTTTAATGTAGGTTATTTTTTTTTTTGGAAAATGTTTCAAAATTCTTAAATAATTCCATTTGTTTTTTTGTGTTTGCAGAATAAAGTTGTTTTAGATGTTGGTGCTGGTTCGGGTATTCTATCATTTTTTGCAGTTCAAGCTGGTGCAGCAAAAGTTTATGCCATTGAAGCTTCTAATATGGCTCAGTATGCTCAACAATTGGTGGAATCGAATCATGTACAAGATAAAATATTTGTGATGCCAGGCAAAATAGAAGAAATTGATTTACCCGAACACGTTGACGTTATTATATCCGAACCCATGGGTTATATGCTATACAATGAGCGTATGTTGGAAACATATCTACATGCTCGTAAATGGTTAAAGCCAAATGGTAAAATGTTTCCCACCCATGGTGATTTACATGTGGCTCCATTTTCTGATGAGGCCTTATATTCAGAGCAATATAATAAAGCAAATTTTTGGTATCAATCAGCATTTCATGGTGTCGATTTGACAACACTGCATAAGGAGGGAATGAAGGAGTATTTCCGGCAGCCCATAGTCGATACATTTGACATACGTATATGTATGGCTAAATCAGTGAGACATGTTTGTGATTTTCTACGCGACAATGAAAATGATTTACATAATATTGGTAAGTTTCTTTTAAGTATAACGATATTGCATTGAACTAATTGTGGTTTTATTTTTGAATTATAGATATACCTTTGGAATTTCATATTTTACAAACTGGCATTTGTCATGGTTTGGCTTTTTGGTTTGATGTGGAGTTTTGCGGTTCTAGCCAGCAGGTTTGGCTATCTACCTCTCCCACAGCACCGCTAACACACTGGTACCAAGTACGCTGTTTGCTACCCATGCCCATCTTTATAAAACAGGGCCAAACCTTAACTGGTCGTGTTTTACTCGAAGCCAACAGACGGCAGTCGTATGATGTTACAATCGACTTACATATCGAAGGCACTTTGATATCTTCCAGTAATACATTAGATTTGAAAAATCCCTATTTCCGCTATACGGGTGCCCCCGTACAAGCTCCACCCGGTACTTGTACACAAAGTCCCTCGGAACAATATTGGTCGCAATTAGATTCCCAAGGCCAGCGTACAAGTGAGCATAGTTTTAATTTTAACAAATAGTTTTAATAGAGCATTTCTCCTCCATTGAAGCTACTTTTATTGTAACAACAAACATTTATTTTGTTTTGATTTTAGCTGGTAATATGGTTAATGGCATGGCTGTTAATGGCCTGACAGATGTTACTATGGATATTACACATACGCTTATGCATCCTCAGTCGTAAATTAGTAATAGTTTAAAAGCAAGCGAAATAAATAAACCACCACTTTAATCTCCTTGTCCTCCCCCACATTTTATATTATAAATCCTGCATTTTATATTATAAATCATTACAAACAAACCACCTCTATATAGATGTTCTATCATAATTATGATTGTCTTATTTACATTATTTTTTGCTTTTAACATTTAGGTATAAACTTATTTTTTACAAATTTGTATTTTTATACATTTTCTTCTTTTTATATACATAGAGAATTTTTCCATTTGTTTATCTTCAAATATTTTATTAAACAAACCACTCTCAAAAACTTTTGTTCTACAATCACAGAATTTAGATTTAATTAACTACAATGTTTGCATAAGTTCATAATATTATTTATAGTTTATTTATATGTTTGTCATTTCGAAAAAAAATATTCATTTTGTTTTTTCTTTGTAAATTTTTCTTATATTTTGTATACATTTTCAAAAATATAGAAAACGTTTATATGTCTGTGTTTCTGTTTTTATATTTTAAACAAAAACATGACTTCGTTTTTTGGAAAAAAACAATTAATAAATTTTTATAATTTTATTTCCAAAACAAAAAACACAAGTGTTATAATGAATTTAGACTGAGCAAAAACTACCTGGGTTTTTGCTCATGTTAGTTTTATACGAAAACTAGGTAGATTTTGCTCAGTCTAAATTGAGTATTATAGATTTTAATTGAACTGAATTGCCTTTTAAAAGTTATAGAATATATCAAGTTTTATGTAGAAAACCTCATTTGATATACAAAATTATTATCTTAAAAAAATTAATTCAAAATCCTATTTTCAATTTAAACTTCATAATTTTGGGCAAAAATTTGAGTTACAAAAAAAAAATACTTTTATGTATGCTGAATTAAATTTTATTTATTGAATTTTAAACATTAGAAATAGAACTTTCTTTTATTTTTCGAAAACCGGAAAATATTTCCTGTTATTAGAAAATTGTCTAGGGGCTTCAATTCTAAAGACATTAGAGCCGTTACAGAGCAACTTTTCCATGAGAAAATTCCGATTTCGCTGTAATAGAGGAGACAAAACTAAGTTGTAAAATTTAGAAGTGGTTATATTAAATCAATTCAAAATCTATAGATTAAGGGCTTCCAGTAAAGTTGTTGAAGTTTGATATTTTTAGGTTTTTAAATTAAATATTTTTAACAAACATTTTTGTAATTTATTTCATTGATTTTCATATTCGTTCTAAATTTTAATCGTGCGTTATGTTAACTTTAAAATTTAGTTTTAAAGTGCTCCTAAAAGTATGTTAAATTTTATAGCGTTTATTGTAAAATGAAAAGGTAGAATTAGTCATACGTAAACGTAACGTGACGAATCAGCTGATTCAACCTATCTTATAGAAAATACACAGAAGCATTTATCCTACGTAAACAAAACGAGTCCTTATGGAAGAACCTGTTGATATTTTATTTTCTTTGCGTATTTACGTGACAGCTGACGTTACATACGTTTACTGAACAAAATTGGAAGAAACAAGCCAAAAGGGATAATACAAACAATCGGTGCTGTTCTAAGTTCCGAATCCACATAAAAAAATTCTAAAGTGGAATATTCCGACTTTTTTGCTGTTCTGTGATCCACATCCGAATTATTTTTTTTTTTTTTGTTTATTTCGTGTAGAAAAAGCTTGGTGAAAGTAAAACGAATATATGTATACATTTTTTGCAACTATTAATATATAAAAATTTATCTCAAATTTTGTTTAAAAATTCTAAAATTTGTTCAAAACAGCAAATTTTCGAAATTTTTAATTCCGTGTGAATTTACAAATCCACTCTAATTAAAAAGTTTCGTAATTTAGAACAGGGGTGAATATTAAGTAATAAAATTTAAAAATTGTGAAACACTAATTACACAGTACAACAGCCAATCTGGGGGGTGAGAAATTCCAAGTCAGGGTGATGGTACTAGGTCAGTATAGTAAAACCCTCAAAGGGTTTGGCGTTCGTATGTGTCATTTTTTTTATGACCTTTTAAATTTTTTCCTTATCTTGATGTTTTTTCGCTTAGTTGTAACTCGAGAACCACTTGTCCGATTTTGATGAAACAAATTTAGAAAAATTTAGAATTACAATTTCTTTAATCCGTTCATAAAATATTTTTCTTTATAATCAACAGTTTTGCCGGTAAAAATAAATTTGTGGAGAAAAAAAAATATTTTTTTGCCTAAAAATTTAAATTTTTTTTTTTAAATTCATAAAAAATTTTAATTTTTAGGCAAAAAAATATTTTTTTTTCTCCACAAATTTATTTTTACCGGCAAAACTGTTGATTATAAAGAAAAATGTTATATGAACGGATTAAAGAAATTGTAATTCTAAATTTGTTTCATCAAAATCGGACAAGTGGTTCTCGAGTTACAACTAAGCGAAAAAACATCAAGATAAGGAAAAAATTTAAAAGGTCATAAAAAAAATGACACATACGAACGCCAAACCCTTTGAGGGTTTTACTATACTGACCTAGTACCATCACGCTGACTTGGAATTTCTCACCCCCCAGACAATAATCCCAAAAATGTTCCATAGTGTTATGAATAACAAAATTTATAATAATATAATAATGAAATAACGAAACAACAAATAAACTCTAATATGACAATATCATATTAGAATTTGGACTTGAGGTAGAAGAATATTCTAACTAACACCCTTATTCTAAACTTTATAACAATGACAAAATTGTGACAATACAGACCATTCACCACAGTGTTGTCATAATTTTGTCATTGTTATAAAGTTTAGAATAACACCCTAAATATATGAAAATAAAAAGTTTTTATTAAAAACATGTACCTATGATACGTTTTCGTTTATCTATAACTGCAGCAGAGCTTTGAAGAAATAATTCAAAGCTTTGCCATTTAGAATACGGATATCAGTTAATTAATTCTCAAAAGACTATATATTGAATGTAATTAATTCATATTTGTTTTCGTTCGATTTCCTTTGTTACGAATTAATTTAACTGCTATAATTCTTTTTATTAAATCAAATGAATTAATTCACTGGTGAACGCGTTGAATTTTATAAATTGAACTAATAAAAAGTGTATTTATTCCTTAATTAATTCACCACTGAATTCATTCAATTTCATTTTTCGTTTAGTGAACATAAAAAAAATTACGTTCAGAGAATTAAAAAAAAAATACAAAGCAAACGTCGTCCCCTGACGATTTCCTTAGGAAAGAATTAAATCCGGATAGGGACATGCTTTCAACAGATGATTTTTCACAATTTGTCAATGTGCTAAAATACCAAATAAGTTTTGGTATTTTAGCACATTCAATTCCTTTATTGAAAAAAATTACGTTCACTGAATTGGTTGGTCGGTATGAGATGAAACTTCACACACCCAAAGCAAGACTCTTGCCTCCAGATGAAAAGTTTATTTAAGAACACAGTATTTAAATTCTTCTGAGAGCATACTTCTTTTAGATGGGCGTAATGGAAAAAATATTCTCCACTTGTAAATTTTTCTTCCCCCTGACCAATCCGAATTCAAGTAAAACATCCCATTTTTGGAAAATTTTCAGTGTTTTGGGAGTTGTTTAATTTTTTCATCTTATCTCAATTTTTTTCTATTTTTATATAAAGAATAGTAACAAATAAATTATGAATTATTGCCAAAATATTTTTTTGAAACACTCCACTGTGTACTGAACGGCAGAAAACAGCTTTTGAATTCAGTGAATGTAATTTTTTGTTTTTCAATTCAGTGAACGTAACTTTTTTTTTTTTTATTTATTGATCGAAAATGAAATTGAACGAATTCAGTGGTGAATTAAGGAATTAATTCACTTGATTTAATAAAAACTATAGCAATTAAATTCTTCGAATTTGTTTTTTCTTGAACGCCTTCAGTTGAATAAATTCAGTGAATTACTTAAGAAAAGGAATTCATTCAATTCTAAAGAAATTTGAATTCGATTGGTAGTGAATTCATTTAAAAACGAATTAATTCTCCAAAGTTCTGAACTGCAGATTTTCTGCCGCGTCCCGTTACGTTATGGTATGTTACGTGTACGTATGGATAATTAACCCTTTAGGATGATATTAAGTCTGTTCGGGTACTCAACATTGGGATCCCGCGGGATCCCAATTTTACCAAAAAGCGTTTTCTTACTGCACAATTGGGTAAATGAGAGCTGTCATGAGAGAGTAATATTCTTGTTCTTCTTGCCCGAAGAAGCCCAAACTTTTTTTTCGTGTAATATAGGGGTTACACGATCAATTTTTGCCTTTCAAGTTTCAATACACTCACATTTTTTTACTAACACACTCACATTTTAAAAATTGAACAGCAACTTGATATCAATTTTTGCTTTCAAGTTTTGAGAAAACTTGACGGTCAAGTTTTAAACAGCTGATCAATTTCTTGTAAATTTATTTTTCTTTTTACAAATATTGTGCCGCAATAAAACACGATTGATAAAATACGGAACATGAATATTTCGGTAAATCGACGAAATGATTTAAAAATCAAAATAAATAATAAATCAATTTCTGCTGGCATGAAAATGTCTGTGGAATATGTGAAGAAAAAAAGAAAGTCTTTTCGAACAGCCTACAGTGCGGAAACAGCCCACAGAGGCGAGCATTTTTAGTTCTTTCCTTGACGACGGCATCTTGAAAGCAAAATTGACTATCAAGTTGCATGCAGCCTACGTCACAGCTTCAAGTTCAACTGAATTTGACAAGCAGTATATGTTATCAACTTGAAAGCAAAATCTTGATCGTGTAACCTCACTGTAAGTTTGGGTAAATTGTTTTTATCAGCTGTTATATCATCTGTTGGATTCAACTAGTTCAATTGAACTATTCACTTATTTGAACCAAAGACCTAGTTCACAACTAATAGTTCAATCGCTCATTTTATTCATTTAGAAAAATATGTGTATCATTTACAAAAATTAGCGTAAAAGTTGCAAAGCCATATCGGTAATGTTACAACTCCATAAAATTACCGACAATTTTTTGAAGACCCTTGTTTAAATGTGTTAAAGAGATAAATATGTAAATAAATCGAACCTTTTGTTTAATATTAAAATTTTTCCAGTTTTAATAAACTATGTATTCCTTTTTGTATAAAAAAATGCCTGACAAGGAAATTTTTTTTAAATTTTTTATTTAAAAAGCGGTTTAACTAGAAAGGCTATCTAGATTTTTACAACAAATTGAACAAGAACTAGAAAGAGCGCTCATCAAATCGAACTATAATGCACAAATCTATTGACGTTTGTTTTTCGGGCTTCAAATATGGTTTTTCGCGTTCGTTTACTTTTGGTCATTTTTGTCACTTCGTGAGAGTATTTCTTGTTAACTCTCATTTTACCGAACTTTACCCAAAAAGTAAAGAAACACACATTTTATAACCGAAGCGGTTAAACGTAGAGTGATAAATTTGTCAAGTTATCTCTAAAAGCACCGTAAGTTGTTTTTCACGTGGAAAAATTTCACTCGAACTTAAATTTCACTCGAATTGCAATTTAATTTAAACAAATGAAGAATTTTTTTAATTTTATAACAAAGACACAATCACAATAAACACAAAATGTCACTTTTTCCCAAGAAAAATAAGTCTTGTACATTAAATTTGTGTGAAAACAAACTCTACACAAATTTCACGTGAAACTCATTGTCGTGAAAAATCATTTTTTTATATGGAGTATAACAGTTTTTTTATGTGAAACTCAAACAACTTACGGTGCTTAAGCCCGGTATTTTGTTCGTACTTTTGCGAAAAAAGCTGTCAAACTCCATATAAAAAAAATGATTTTTCACTTGTGTGGAATTGTTGCGAAATTGAGGTGGAATTTTTTTCGTATCAATTTAATAGACAGGATCATTTGAAAATCTAGCGAAAATGTGACATTTGGATTAATTATGATTGTAACTTTTTATAGACCATAAAAACTTTGTGCATTTTAATGGTTTTATTATAGTTTTTGAGCTCCAAACATAGAGCGAAATTTTTCGCTCTTTAGCACCGTAAGTTGTTTGAGTTTCACGTGAAAAACTGTTATACTCCATATAAAAAAAATAATTTTTCACGACAATGAGTTTCACGTGAAAATTGTGTAGACTTTGTTTTTACGCAAATTTAATATACAAGACTATTATTTTTCTGGTGAAAAATTGACATTTTGTTTATATTGTGATTGTGTCTTTGTTATAAAAATAAAAAATTGTTAATTTTTATAATTTAAATTGCAGTTTGATGCATTTAAAGTTCGAGTGAAATTTTTCCACGTGAAAAACAACTTACGGTTGAATAAAATACTGGGCTTTACTGGGAACTAAACCATGTTGCGGTTGAAACACCTTTTAATTGTTGCTTAGTAGTTGCAGAAATTAGGATCGAAGTTGCAGAAATCGGTCTATTTTTTGGGTTCAAAATTTCCAAAAAATGAGAAATTCAAATAAGAATGAATTTGTATATTAGGAAATTAACCAATCAGAACAATACACACGGAAAAGCGATGGCCAGGCAGTTTAACATGTAGTACAAGAACTGGCAACAAGTGCTTTCCCATTCCCAAAATGATAACATCATTAGACAAAAGGAACGGCTGTTCAAAAAACGCCGAAAAGCACTGGGGAAACAACGTTGGCCAAGCGCTGGCAAAACCAATAAATAGGTGGTCTGGAAATATATTTTCCAAAATAAAATTAAAAAAGTTCATATATATTTTTTTTTGACCTGCCGTGATTTTAACCCTGGCCGTCAGATTGGCAGATGACAGTTCTACCCACTGAGCTAACGAGACATATAATATTTGGTGGCTAAAAACATAACAGAAGGACAACTACTGGTTGCGCTTGAATGCTAGCACTGCCAAAAGTATTTTGAAGCTAATATGCCTGCGTTAGGAAAAAAAAAAATAATTTGGTCTTAAAGAAGCTTTTCCTTAAAAAAAAAAATTATTTTAAAATCAAAGAAATTTTTTTGCCTGCAACCAAATTTGAGCTCCAAACATGCTTGCAACCCTTTTTTATACGAAGCGTTATCATTTTTATAAAATCATTGAATTGATTTTTGTACCGCTGGCAATTTCTGATTAAATAGTATTAGACTACCACTGTTTCCAAACGTTGGCATATCATTCTAAGTCCATTCTGGCAAGACGCTTTTTGAAAACGCTGTCAAAGCGTCCCAGATGAGTGTTCTGCCAGTCATTTTCTAAATGGGTAGTAATTAGGGTTTCCAATACCGAATCGGAATTGAGAAATCGGTATTTTGGTATTGAAAATTTTCCAGTACCGAATTTTCGGTATTCATATAAATATTCTTATTTAGCGCGTAAACTTAGATACGAAAATCATTGATTCCAAGCAGGCTTAGTCTTCTCTCTTGTGTTTCATTCAAAGATTGAAAAAAATAATTCTTTTTTGAATTAATACGAATAAAAATTTATTAATTTTATAGGTCAGTGAATATTTTAAAATAATTTTAAATCAATGATTTGATATTGAACAAAGTGAGATAATGATTTGGAATAATTGACATCGATTCAATTTTGATTCGGCTGAATGATTTGTTTTAAGAGATAATTCGCGAAGTATAAATCAGATCAGAGCTTTGAAGAATCGATTCAAAATAATTATTTTTAAAGATGATAAAAAAGCTGAGTTATAAATTTGCGAATCAAAAAATATAAAGAAAAATTGTCTAAAATTAATTTACAAATCAAAAAAACATTTTTAAAACATGAATAAAAACAAAAAATTATAATTCGCGAAAATCAAGAAAATCAACATAATCAAAAATATTTTTTTTATTATTCTTTTTTAGAAAATTTAGAAAGAAAATTTATAAGTAATCATAATCAGTAGTTATTGTTGCTAGAAAATATTTTCCTCTTTACCCAGTGTCTTCAAATGCAATAAATTTTATGATATGAAATGTCAAAACCATTGCAGAGAAACGTCAAAATAATATCAATTGCAAAGTGGTGGAGAACACTTGACAATTTCATAGCTAAGAAATATCATAGATTTTTCTTCGAAAAATACAAAATTTATCATTAATTTTTATCTACAAATAATAAACAATTTAACTCTTTTCTATTCTCTTTTACCAAATTTTCTGTTACAAAATTAAAATGAAAACGAAAAGTGACATTTGATGGCAGGCATTATTGCAAGAGCCGCTTGCATGTCAGCGATATCATGACATTGCAATTACCACTGAAATTGGGTGTCTTCACCTGCAATAGCTAGCGCTGTAATCGTTTTGACAATTGCTTACTAAATGCCATAAAATTTACGAATTACATACAAAGCAACAACAAAATTTCTTTGCACATTTCATTGCATTTGAAGACACTAGGTAAAAAAGTGAATTAATTCCTTACTGAATTAATTCACCACTGAATTCATTCAATTTAATTTTCATTCAGTGAATTAAAAAAAATAAAATTACATTCAGTGCAATTAAAAAAAATAAAATTACGTTCAGTGAATTAAAAAAAAATAAAATTACGTTCAGTGAATTAAAACAAAAAATACGTTCATTGAACTCAAAGCCTGTTTTCTGCCGTTCAGTAGAAGAAAACATTTCTTTACAAATAAAATTTGTAACTAATAGTATATTTAGACTGGGCAAAAACTAGTAGTTTCTGGCCATTTTTGGTTTTTGAGCCGAAAACTACAAAATTATTTTAGTTTTTCCATACAATTTTCATACAAACTGAAAACCACATTCTACCTGGTTTTTGCCAAAAACCAAGAAAAAATATCTGAATTTTGCATTTTTGATACACTCGGTTTCTTTTATAAGTAATTTACAACGAATATAGAAGTAAAGCAAGTGTCAAAAATATATTTTTATATTTTTTTTAAATATTTCGGTTTTAATTTTAAATTGTGTGTTTTTATCCATTTTAAAATGTGTTAATAATTTTTTAATTTAATTTAACAATAAAAACATAAAGAAAAGTGTTTAATAAAAAAGTGATGTGACAAAGAAAAACTAAATGACCAGTGTAATTGACTTGGCTTTTGTAATTTAGTTTTGTACAAAAACCACCTGGTTTTTGGTTGGTCTAAATTCAGTATAAGCAATTTTACAGCGTTTGCTAGTGAAAATAAACAAATTACATATATATTAAGTGTTAGAGAAACCCGATGCACTTTATCAACCTACATGATTAAAAATAAAGCCTTTTACTATTAAAAATAAAAACTTTACAGATATAGATGAATTTGAAAAAAATATAACTATTAATTTTTCAAACTTATGCTTCCCAGTAAAATGTAGATGCTTCACTATGAAGTATTTCATTTATACGTTTTTACAATACAATGTTTTCTTCTACTGAACGGCAGAAAACAGGCTATTAATTCAGCATACGTAATTTTTGTTTTTCAATTGAGTGAACGTATTTTTTTTTCAATTCAGTGAACGTATTTATTTCTTTTTTAATTTACTGAAAGTAACTTAATTTTTTTCAATTCACTGAATGTAATTTTATTTTTTTTTAATTCACTGAATGAAAATAAAATTGAATGAATTCCGTGGTGAATTAATTCAGTAAGGAATTAATTCACTTTTTTCCGTTCGATTTATAAAATTGAACGCGTTCACCAGTGAACTAATTCATTTGATTTAATAAAGAGAACTATTGCAATGGAATTAATTCTTTGAATTTATTGTTTGATGAACGCGTTCAGTTGAACGAATTCAGTGAATTATTTAAGAAAAGGAATTCATTCAATTCTAAAGAAAATTGAATTCGATTGGTAGTGAATTCATTCAAAAAAGAATTAATTCTTCAAAGCTCTGATCCTCACAAACTTTTAGGCCTAAAATATATTCTAGTTAAAAGCTCGTTGTGTACGATATATAAGGAGCTACTAACTTTTCATTATGAATGCAGCTGTTAATTTCTAAATTCGATTTTTCAATTTCCTCAAAATTAAGAAGGGTTGTAAAAATTCGGCAAAGTGATTTGGAATTAGTCAAAATCGATGATTTTTTTTACATATTCAAATGATTTTTTTTTACATATTCAAACGAATTGATTCAATTTTAACAAATAAAAAAGATTTACTAAACTAGTTCTGGAGTGGCTGGTAAATACCAGTTGATTTGTACCCTGAGTCAATTTACAGTAAAAAATGTAAGTGTTTGTTTGCAAACACTGATATAATTCACAGTTCATACTATTTTAGAACAATTGGAAAAATATAGAAGAAAATAATTTAACTCAAATAAAATAAAAATAATGATAACAAATGACAGTTTTTATCACTTCACCGTTTGCAAACTATTTAGAATCGGTATCCAGCAGGGTTTGTGCGTTATGAACAAGGCAGCGACTACAAACATGCAAATAAATTTTTTTTGGATTTTAGGTGCATATTTTTGGGTTTTTAGTGCATATTTCCATTTAAGTGCATATTTTGCATATTTTACTGCATACTATAAGCGCATATTTTCGATTTTTAAGTGCATGAAAGTCACTGCCCTGGTTATGAATAAGAAAACCTTATTCAGCGGATATGCAGAGCCTAAATTTTTCTTGTGAATATCGCATCGAATGCTTACAGATATGTTGCAAACATGTTTCAATCCGCATAAATGTACTCACCAATCCGCATAAATGTACTCCCCAAAATATCAACAAAAAATAAACTTGTACATTTATCCGGATTATACATGGATTTCACTTGCAAAGATATTCAAGATTTGAAACCGATTATTTAAAAAACTGATAGTTCAAGGGGGAATATATATTTTTCCTTGAATTTTTTAGGGTTTATTTAAATTTTTAGTTAAAAGTTAAAAAAGAATTGAAAAAATCAAAAACCCAGCCAGGAAAAAGTTAGCAAAAAGTTAGTATTATATGGTTTGAATTTTAAATACAATAGTTAATTTTTTCGATTAAAATCAATTTTTTTCTGAAAATTATGAAAAATGAAAGTGAAGGATTTTATTTATTTTATTTAACGCAATTTCCACCAAATTCCCTATTTTTTTTTAAATATTATGGAATGTGAGCATTTTATAAAAAAGTACAAAACTTTTTGTACAGTTGTTCCCTTCTTTAAAAGGCAGTCTATTAAGCGGAGAATACACGAAGGAACATTCGTGAAAATATGCCATTTTTTACGAATGTTCATTTGTGTATGTTAATGTTCGTTTTGACTTTCGTGCAATTCGTGTTTACAAAATTTTTTGATATTTTTTGTTCCCTACTCAATGTTCCTTCATGTATTCTCCGCTTTACATAATAAAAAATACATAAAACATACATATATTTTCTTAGCGTTAAAATTATAGCAAATAGTAAAAAATGTTAGACTTTTAGATTTAAACCAAAAATTAACAATTTAGATTTAAATACTCAAAAGCACCTTTCGAAAAATCTATATTCAGATATAAACGCTTTTTAATCTATACAATTATGTAAATGCTAAAAGAATATTTAATTTGATAAAAGAAAAAAATAGTTTTTAAAATATTCAAATAGTTAGGATTTATTTAAGAACAAAAAAAAAAAAATCATAAAGAACACAGCCATTAAAAGTATATATATTTTGAAAATAATTTTAATTTTTTATTTATTTTTAGTATTGATTAAGTTCATGATAAATTGATGTTATTCTATTTTAAGCTTTATATTCAATTAGGTGAAAACTGTTTTAAAAACCCTAGAGATTATACTTATATATAAGCATTATAAACTAAAAAACAATAAATGTGTTTGAGAAAAATTTTGCAAAAAAAAAATCATAATCATATGTGAATGATTTAAAAAAGAAAATATATTAAAAAAAAAAAACTATAAACATTCTCTATATTATCATATTTGTAATAGTTTAGTAGTGTTTTTGCTATAAATAATAAAATATTAATACAGAAAAAAAAAAAACAAAAACATTACTTATATAAAGCAAACAAATTAAAATTGTTTTAATTGTTGTTAATTATTGTTTTGTTTTTAATAGAACTGTAGATTCGGCATACACCGTCTTTTTAAAATTCTACCGGTTGCTACAAATAGGTAATTTTCGGACGATTCAGGCAAAAAACTATATTGCAATAATAAACATGAGTAAAATGATCGAAATCGAGTTAAAAGTAGATTTCGACGGAAATACAATATAATTTTGGGATTTCAAAAAGATTTCCCATATAAAATGATATCCCAATCCCCCTGATTATATAAGGCGTTGGCGTATTTAGTAAAAATGCCTCTATACAAATCGAATTTTTCAAAATCAAAATTTACAAAAAGTGAAATTTTCCTAGCGAATCTAACATCTTTTTAGTAAAATATATGTCTTACTTGACTGTTAAATATTGCAAAAATATTTGTTTATGACGACTTTACTGTAAAAACGCCTAAAAACATCTACGCCTTACATAAGCAGGAGGAATTTAATTAGGATTTCAGCGAAATCTCATTGAAATCCATATTAAAATCCAATTTTTCTGCCATATTTGCAAAAAAAAAGTGGCAACATTTAGCAGCTGTTTATGTCATAAAAAATGTATAAATAATAAATTTTATTAACTTAAAAAAATTAAGGAATAACATAATAAAGTCTTATTTTTGGAAAGAAATATTACAAGTTGAAAACGGCTACTTTTTTTTGTATCCGACGAAGATAAGCTATGAAAAATAATTTGATGGCGCCCGCAAGACTAAACATTGAATATTTTTGCTTTCAACTAATCATCGCTATACTAAAACACATTTCTTGGCAAATGTAAAGTTGCGTTTACATATGTTTTCAAATCCCGAGATTTCAATGGAAATCTCAACCCGTAATCTTGACCATTTACATTTGCACTTTATGACAGTAGCGAGATTTCGATTTCGACAACTGCATTTTTTTGTAAACAAAGTAGGTACACTCAAAAAAGTTTGACAGTTACTACATGACAGTTCTTTGTGTAGTAATCAGCCCAGTGTATAATTACCTGGTAATGGTAACTAGTTACTTTTCTCATTACATTTTTTATTACCTTTGTATGGCGATGTCGCGAAAAATAATGAGTTATGATTACACACCAGCATACAAAAAATCTAAAGATATGTCATTACCTATATGCTTATCAGTACTGACAAAAAGAATGAGTCTAAAAATAGATTTTCAAAAAAATAAATTTTGTAAAAACATATTTTTTTATTGTAACATTTTTTTAAACAAAATTTTCTAGAGCGGGAATCGAACCTTGGACTCCAGATTGCCAGTCAATAGCTCTACAATCTGAGCTATATCGACATGTAATGTTTGATAGATAAAAACATAATTGACCTGCTGCACACAAGTCAGCTTACTCGCCAACATACAAAAAATCAAAAATATGTGGTTACATATATCCTTACCAGTGTTGAAAAAATATTGAGTCTAAAAATAGATTTCAAATCTAGAAAATTACTTTCTATTTGAAATAATGATAAAAATATAAATTGGCTTATTACTGATGATTTAATTATTTTTTAAAGGTCTGAATCAAATGAACCATTTGTAGTGCAACTCAATCAATTCGTTTTATACTATGAAAATAATCAACAAAAATCAAATTGATTCTCTGAATAACACGGGTTTGTAATAGAGATGGGCGATCCGGCGATTTTTCAGTAACATTGTTCTCAATGAATGTGATTTGCAAATCGTTCTTTTAAACTGTGATCGTGATCACGGTTTTTCTATGGAAAAGACTGCGATTTTCTGATAAATAAACGAAATAATATTTATGGCGAGTTTTTAAGATGTCAGTTAAACTTGGTTTAGTTAAACCGAAAACAAATTTTGTCAGCCATTTCAAAGTTTATTAGTAAAAATTTGCCGCAAAAACTTTTTCTCGAGTATAATTTTTTTCTTTATTGAAATAAAACAAAATAAACCACATTTTAAAATCAGTATTCCAGTTACAAACTGCGTTAAACTAAGTTTAAAGATAATCCACTTCCTAAAAATTGGGCCTTAAAAGAAGAATAGTTGCGTCCAGTAACAAAGACATGATAGAAGGAGACATTTTATTCTGAAGAGTGTGAAAGCAAGTCACTGTTATTGAAAAAAAAACATGTATTACTGTGCACAATGAAGTTTGCAAGAAAGAATAGTACAAAAATATTAAAAGAACGACATTCCGAGTAACTGCGACTTGAAATATTTGATCACTGCCGTTACCAGTGATTTATCAATAACTGTGATTAAATCACCGGTATGAAAATATCGCTCATCTCTAGTTTCAAGCAATTACATTATTACATTAAATATTATAAATTCTTACAGAAGAAATACTGTTGGCCCCTTTTATCAGTATTGGCACAAAGTTTTGGATGATATTCCCATTTTGCAAGAACTTCTAAATCCTTCAATTTTAAAATCTGTTATGATTCATTATTTCAGAGCTCTCTAAAATTTGTGGTCGGGGTAATTTATTTTTTGTTAAGTGGGTAATTTTCTAAAACACTTCGTTGAAGTGTTGCGTTATTTCTATAGAAATTGTTTTTGTTACAAAAACAATTTACATTGAAAGTTCCCTTCACTTCACCCAAGTGTTTTACGAAATTAGGTAGTAAAATTAGATTAAATAATCAATTTGGGAACAATTTAAAGATTCAACAATTTTTTGGGGATTGCTGGGGATTTCAAAATACAAAATGGGGAGATGAACTAAAGCTTTTCTGGCAGCACTGTTTAAGATGCAATCCAAATAATAATTGTAAGCACCTGAAAGCATGCTTTATTTTATTGTCTAGTTTATACGAAATGTTAGCAAATATAGCATACTTGGGATTTTTTCATTGGCATTGAATGTCAGTTGATTAATGCTAATGCCAAAAAAACTTCATTACCATTTAAAATGAAAAATTTCATTACTGAAATTTTCTGGCATCAGAATTTGTCACACTAATGCTAATGAAATGTCACTAATGTCTTAAAAACTAATTATAATTGAGCAAAAAAAGCATTTGTTTACATAAAAAAGGAGATGGTTAGATCACAGCCTATCATTTCCGCTCACGCTATAAAACCCATTCTTTTGGTTTTTATATGTGTAGACTAGAAAGGTTCGGTATGGGAAATTTGTTTTGAAATCAGAGCTATTTGCTTTGAAATCAAAGAAATCCTCTTAGTTTCCAGACAAATTTGCTTTGAAATCAAGAAAATTTGCTCAAAAAAGAGGGAACTTCTCTAATTGGGGCCGTGAGCGTAAGCGTATCACTATAGATTCTTACTCTATGGTTATATTGCTTTATATTGGCTGTTTTATAAATATGGATACCTCTGGATCTCTTCCGGACCTGACCTATTTTTACTATTGGAATGTGTTAATACTTCAATGGAGCAAAAATGGTGTCAGTTTTGCCCTATCGGGCTTAGTTTTAGAGATACTGGCCATTTTAAAAACGGTCATATTACAATATTGTGCAATAAGGAACATTTTTTTATTAATAAATTCGTTTTGCAGAATGTTAACCGCTGATTAAGTTTCTTAATTAATTTTTTTGTATCATAAAGCATTTTTCGCGTTCCGCCTTTATTTTGCAATTTTTTAACTGTGTTTTTTTTAAATCATAATCTAGGGACTATAATAACAATTTCACACACCAAAGTTTGGTGCTAATTTTGCAAAAAAAAAATTTTTTTTGCACCATTATATTTGTTTGCAGAATGTAACTCGCTGATTAATTTTTTAATTCATTTTTTATACATAAAGCCTTTTTTTCGCGTTTTCCATAATTTGCAATTTTCTAAGTGATAATTTTAAAATTTATAATCTAGGGACTATAATACCCATATCTCATATCAAAGATTGGTGGTTAGTTTGCAAAAAAAAAAATGTTTGCGATAAAGTGTTTGCAATATATTCCTTCGCACAATGTAAATCTGTAAAGTGACGTTTACTAATGCCAATTCTTTCATATAATTGAGGCATTAGTAATCGTAATGAATTTGCTATACAATTGGCATTAGTAATGCAATCGATGGATTTCAATGCATTAACATTAGCCGTAGTAATTATAAGGTAAAAAATTTCATTACCCAATAAATCAAAGAACGATGTGATAGCGAAAACGCTATCACCATTTATTTCCGAAAACGATATCATTTTGCATTAAGTTAACGATATCCTTTCCGATAGAGTTGTTTCGAAAAACTCTTGAAATTTGTTTTGTTTTGAAAGAAACTTCAGAAAATTTAAACAAATTTAGATCTTATTTATTTTTATTTTAGAACATTGGTCAAGAAATTTCCTTAAAATGGTAAGTAAAATTTATTCTTTTTCATGCATACTTATATGCGATAAATTTGTTTTAATCATTTTAGATAATGGCACTATTTTGCGGCATTAAAGAAGGCAATATATCAACATTAATTTGCGCCTAAGTTCAAGGATCCATGTTGCTTTAATGGAGGCTAAACATGTGTAAAGATTGGATTTTAAGGAAAATGTGCAACTTTTTTATTTTACTGTGTTTATTGCAAAATTAATAATAGGGGTTTTCATATAAACTCGTATTCTACTCGTAAACGGTGTAAACCTGGTATGTTTATGAGTTTAATGTCAAACTCCATACATAAAAAATATGGTTTGTATTCATACAAGGTTTACAAGGCATTTACGAGTTTATATGATAATCCCTAATATGTTTTCTTTTATATAAAGAAATTAAATAAATATACATTATAGTGAAATATTTAGTAGTTCATTCTTTTTAGCTCTTTTTCAAGTATAAGAAACGGTGTAACTATTATCAAAGAATATGATATCATTACCGATATCATTTTCGATATCGTTATCGCCTGAAATAACGATAGTATTTCGATACCAGACTGGATTATGGCGATTTTACTATCGTTATTTCAGGAAATTTCGATAGCGAAAACGATACCATATTATCATGAAAAAACGATATCATTGCGAGAGGTACATTTTAGAACAAAAAACTATCGTTTTCGTATCACAAGTAATTATCATATATGATATTTAATATCACCCAGGGGATATCGTTTCGATATCGATACGATATCGTTTGGTTTATTGGGTACCGTTAGTTTCAATTTAATGCTAATGAAGACATCAATTAATTTGTCCAAATAATTAATTAGTCACATATATGAAATATATAGAAAAATACAACTTTTACGTTCTGGCATTGTTAGAAATTTACTCGTACTTTTAACTAAACTATTGTTCGTGTACGAGTGTTCTATGAAAACAAAAACTTTAAAATTTTTTTTCTATCTAAACCTTGGCCTCAAATCCTGATTTTGTTAACTTTTGCACCGGTAAATGTTTTATACGTAGTGCAATATACATATGTCTATATAGTTTGCTCTACAAAAATTATATATAAAGTAACCTACTTTTCTTCTACTAATAGTAAGTAGAACAGTGTATTTTTCCCTTCAATTAAGGATATTTTTTTACCATGATAGTGCTTGATTTATTTAGGTACTTTGCAAAAGTTTACTAAAAAAAAAATAGATGTGCGCGCGCGCATTTATTTTCAAGTTTTGTTTTTCTGTTGGTCAAGGCAATAATATTGTTGGCGGTGCATAAATATTGTAACATTGAGAGTGATACATAGGCAGTTTTGCTACATATATCTTAAGTAAATTGTTATATACTACAGTTAGGTTTATTTGTTTCAACCAAGGTTTTTTTTGCAATTCTTTTATATATATATTTCAAGTTGAACAATTATCAGGAGGAATTAAAGTTATAGCCCGTTCTAGACAGCGAAATTAACCCATTTTTTACCAAACATGGAATCAGTGGTCCGATTTTGTTGAAATTTAAAATATTGTATATTCGTCATTAAAATTTAAAATATGATATTGACAAAAATTTTTGAGAAAATTAATTATATTAGTCCAAATTAACAATAAAATTCTTATTTATAAAGAAAATACATTGGATGTCGGCCCACTTCTATCAAATTTCAGCTCTCAGGTTTGATGTTGTTGTTTCTTTTTTGGACGAACCGACAACAGCTTAAAATCGGACAAGGTACATATGTCAATATTGATTGAAAATGGATATAATTTTATTCCAAATTACCAACTAATTGTCATAATAATGAATTTTTACTATAAAAATTAGTGAACGTTTTATTTTTATAAAAAAAATTTTTTGCAGCAATTGTAAAATTTACTATACACTACACCACTGTTGGTAAAAGTGACACAAAAGTGCCATTTGTGGCACTATTGAATGTTCAATGGCACCTTGGCACTCTCCATAGAATTTTGGTACTTTTTACGAAAATTTCTATATAATTTGATAAAAGGTCGATATCGCTGGTTTTTCATTAAAAGCCATGCCTATTAAGAAGGGGTAGCAAAATTAAAAAACAAATGCTACACTAAAAATATCTACAATTTTTTGGACCACCTTCCAGTTCTTCGGGGACAATTTAATCATTATTTTGATATTTAAAAATAAGAGCAACGGGGATAAAATTAGAAAAACTTTAACTGATTCTATTGTATTGTCAAATTTAATTGTAAAATTTTTTGAAAGTCTTGGACCTGCTAACTTATCTTAAAATAACGTAAGTTTAGTGCTTTACTATAGTTAAGAATGGCATTTTTATATGAAAATATTTGTGGTAGGTAATGTTAAACTCGGGTTACTTTTTAGATAAGTTGCCCGCCTTCATTTTACTTAACCCTTAAATGCATGATCTATACAATTTTAACCATTTTTATATATGATTTCTAAAGGCGTGTACATTTCAAGAAAAATACCAAAAAAATGTGATTATTTTAACGTGTATGAAAAAAAGAAACAAAAAAAAATATATGAAATATTAATTATACATTTATTGTTGCCAAAATTAATTTTATTGCGAGAATACCACTTTAAATTTTTAAACAAACATTTTTGAATATTGCACTTTTTGTAAAAAAAACGCGAGTTTTAGATTTTGCACAAACATACGAAGTAAAACCAAGATTTTTCCTATAACTGTTTAAAAAATCTGAGTTATAGTTTATAAGAGCACTTTGTGCAGAAAGGGACCCAATGCCCAAAAATTGAGTTTTATGCATCAAGTGGCGGTATGTTGCCAAATGGCTACACCATGCATTTAAGGGTTAAAGTAACTAAATGTATAAATATTTGAAATAAAAGCTGAACATATTTTTTTTGAAACATTAAATGTTGCTTAATTTTTTTTGGCACTTTTAAAGCTTTTTTGGCATCATTGAGGCACCAAACGCAAATTCTCAAATACCATCACTGCACTACACTATTTATCAAAGTGACTTTAAAGCGACACTAAAGTTTACAAATACAATAAAGTTATTAAATCATATATAATAATAAATACTTCTTCATCAATTATTTTCTTGAACTGTTTCCATTTAAGAAAACACATTTTTGTGAAAATTAAAACTCATTGTTTGTTTTTAATTTTTATTTAAAAAATAAAAACTGTTTTTTCGACCTTTTTAATTGATTAATTAGAAATTTATTAATTCAGTTCGAGGCCAATTTCCTTATTATGAATTAATATAATAAGTACTTTTTTCAAAAACTGCTATTTTTCTTAATCAGGATAATCTCCTGGCAAATACTTCACAGAGTTTTTGCTTTCAAAAACCTATACACTTTCAGGAATGAAAAGTCGATCGTTTCGGGGATTTTCCAGGTCCCCTTTATCAGTTTTGTTTAGAAAGTGGTGCAATGAAATTTGAAGCATCAAAATCTCATATTAAATGTAGTCTGCTAAATTAACAAAATGGGAATGGAGCAAACAATAAAATATGTTTTCGAAGTCTTCTGCAAAGCATAGCAGAAACGATCGTCTTTTCATTCCTGAAAGTGTAGAGGTTTTTGAAAGCAAAAACTCTGTGAAGTATTTGCCAAGAGAGTATCCTGATTAAGGGGGTTAAATACTGTAACAAAAGAATTTTAAGGGGCATATTTAAACGTTTGTCAAAAATTCAAATAACAATATATTTACTATATTATGTTTTTATTTAAAATACATATATATTATTGCAGTATTTTCGAAAAATATTAGTTTTAAATTTCTCCAACCAAAATCGCCAGGGTTGCCAATTCATTATTAGCCTTTTTTAAAAAAGGCAAAATCGGCTGCCACTGTACAGCCTTCATTAATTATTGGAAAATAAAAATGTAAAGTGATTCTTAATACCAGATAAATTCTCTAGTCCTTATCGTGGCCCGATTTTTATTTTTAAAATTTTTTTTAACAAAGTTGCAACACAAACTTGAAAATTCCAAAAAAGGAAAACAATTTTACTTGGGAATATAAAATTTATTTGACTGAAATTCAAAAAAAGAGCCGCGATAAGTTTTTTGTTGACTACGAAAAAAAAACCGCATCGAAATCGGTTAACCCACCTTGACTGTACAGTGGTAGCCGATTTTGAAAAACGCGTTTGAAGTCCAAAGTTAATTTTAAGCTAAGAAAACATCAAAATTTCAAAAAAATTGTAAATGAAGAAAAGTTATATCCCCTAGCTTACTACATGCCTACCAATATCATGATATCGCTGACATGCAAGCGGTTCTTGCAATGATGCCTGTCATGAAATGTCACTTTTCGTTTTAATGTTAATTTTGTAATAAAAAAGAAAACAGAAAATTTGGTAAAAAAGAATGGGAAGTGTTTATTTTTTTATTATTTGTAAATAAAAATTAATGTTTGATAAAATTATGTGTTTTTCGAAGAAAAATCTATGATATTTCTTAGCCATGAAATGGTCAAGTATTCTCCACCACTTTGCAATTGATATCATTTTGACGTTTCTCTGAAATGGTTTTGACATTTCATATCATATAATTTATTGCATTTGAAGACACCGGGTAAGACAAAAAATAATTTAGACAATTGATTGCTATCATTTTATTGTATGTCAAAATACTAGGTAAGTCCAGAGATTTCACTAGAAATATTGCCTGAAGGCATGATCGTTCACATTTGCACTTTATGCCAGTAGCGAGATTTCGATTGGGCGACCCCATTTTTTTTTTGTAAACAAAGTACCATAATAAATAACCTCAACCAAAAATATTTCTAAAAACCAACTTATTTTTTTGGCGAAATACAATTTATATTATTTTATGTAAAGATCTAATGTTAATTATGTTAGCAAATTTGTTTTTTTTTTGTACGGACGACAAGCGAATAGAAAGAATTTTCAATAAATTGATAAGAGGAAGACAGAAAATTTCCAAAGCTTTCATCAAAGTTATTCTTCGCCAGAAGCAAAACCAAGAACCACGCAACACTCGTTTAATTATAAGCTCATTTTCATTTGGTTTAATTTTATCTATATTATGTCTTTGGTAACTATTTTATTTCATTATTTTGTGTTATTGTTTTTGTAGTAAGCTGTTAAGAAGCGTTGCCACTTTTTTATGCAAAAACTAGAAATTAATCGAAACACAGTGGTGTATTCACAGATAAAAATATCACCAAATTCTAAGTGACAAAAATAATTGTTAAAACTTAATTTTCATTTCAACAACATTCTTAATTGAATCAACTAAATATTTTGTTGATATGACAAGTTTCCAACTTTTTATTTTCAATTAAATTTTTTGTTAAAAATCAACAAACGTATTTGTTGAAACTCAATGGGTTATTTGGTGAGTCGGTCATTATCGTCAATTCGACCCAGTGAACTAGTTGGTTCAAATCGTACTTTTTTGTTTTGTGATTAAAAAAAATTTGAGTTTTGGTAAAATTTTTGTTCTTTTTATGAACTTTGACTGGTTTTTCTTTATTTCGAAGAAAAATATTATTTTTTTCTAAAAAACCATTTCAATTTCAAACAATTAATTGGAAATATATACAAACCATTGCTGCAAGATCGAACAATGACGATCAGTTCATATCATTACAATGGTGAATCGTTCAATTGAACTAGTTCATTCATTAACAACACAACTCAATTATACACACACGTAAATTAAATAAAATAATTTTCTTTATCAGAATATCTTCGAGAAATATGTGAGGTTTCAAAATCCATCGGTTTGTCAAATTCGAGTAATTTACAATTGAGAATCAAATACAAGTGCACAAAAAAAATTTGGAAACTATTCAAAGTAATTGAATGTGGACTCATACAAAAATTGCAACATAAGTACGCACACTGTTGCCAATTTAGCTATTTTCTCGTCAAATCTAGTGATATTTCAAGTCATTGAGCGGGATAAAATATGATTTAGCTATTAGCGGGAAAACTAGCGATTTTGGTAAAGTTAGTCTTTATGTTTTCTTAGATTTTTTTTACATTTATTTCCTTGACAGAATTTTTAGATCATTATTATTTAGCGATTTATCGCTAAATTTTTATGGAAAACTTAAAAGTTGGCAAAATTTATCGATGTATCGACAATTATTTAAGAAAGTTTTAAAAAGTTAGAAAAATATAGCTATTTTTTGGAAATTTGTCAACAGAACCCGAAGTTCGTGAATTTTAGCGATTTATCGCTAAATTTTTTAAGTTTTTTATGATTTAGCTATTTTCTAGTTATTTTTTAGTTTGATTTAGCGATATTTTTAGGAAAAAAGTTGCCAACAGTGAGTACGCATGACCAGGAAATGTTCTTCCAGAGTGGTCAAAAAGTTCAACAACCCGAGTAAAAATAGTTATATATTGTCATATATCATGTGATTGGGCTACATCTGACAATAAATGGAGTCACATTAAGACACATTTCATTATATACAACTACATCTGATATTATTTTTTCAACGAATTTTTTGTAAGGTAATTGATATTATTACATATCCCCAAATCTGACTCCATATATAACTACATAAGCCTTATAAAACTAATCAAATTATATGTAGTGATCGATATGATTATATATGATTTGATACTAAGTTTTATAACACTGTATGTGTCGTCGTACTAAAAATATAATTTAATTTAATATAACATCAAAATTAGTTATCTGCAAATTCAGAGTTAATTACTCCCTAGCCAAATAATTTTCACATGATGTTTTTGCATGTAAAATCATATTAAAAAATGATGCTTTAGAAGACAAAAGTATTAAAATAAATTTTTATTTTATGTTTTAAAATTTGGGTCTTCAAAATTGTTAAAATCATAGACATTTCAATGTCAATTTGATAGCTGGTATGCATAAAAAGTATGCCTACTATCAGACAAAATTTTATAAAATCAGATATTTTTATATCAAATTAGATATAATTTGATGTCCTGGATATGGACAAATCTCGGATCAAACTGTATCAAATTATATTTAATTTCATATAATTATACACATGTAGATGACCCATTTTTCGGATCAAGTTGTATGTCGTTGTATATGGGGATTTATCAAAAAAGATATACTTATGTATGACACCGTATTAAGATTTTTACCCGGGAAGTACCTTAAATTGGAAGAAAGCCTGAAACGGATAAAGTAAAAGGACCCAGAAAAAAACAAAGCCAGAAAGGTGGAGACGCTATTGAGGGCGATTGTAAACATTTCTGGCCGCAAAGTGCCACGGTGCTTGCAATTTTGGGAAACTTTTGTGAGCAGAGTTAAAGCTAAAGTTGGACTTAATACATCTAAAGTTCCCGACAGAAGGGCTGAGAGAACATTGATGCAAAAAAAAAAAAAACGAGCAAAACTCTGTGTTACTTTTTTAGTGGCGCACTTTTATTAAATAAAAAATTTGATTGTAAAACAAATGTGTATTTTCTTATTCAAGGCGTATTTTTTTAATTAAAAAATAAATTAAAACCAACAAATTCGTTTTTAAATTTTGCTTTTTTGAACAAACTTGTTTTTTGATATGGCAACATCGTTTGATAAAATTTGCTTTGAATTTCAACAAATGTGTTTGTTGGCTATTTAATTGAAATAAATTCGACAATCAAGTAACAAACATGTTGTTTGTATTTACAAAATCATTTGTTGGCGCAATTTCAATTTAACCCTCTTATGCCCAAGGCCGCCTTTTGGCGGTCTTCAGATTTTAAATAGTTTTTGGCTAAATAACAATACTTTATTAAACATATTGTATTACATCCCTAGAAAACTTAACTGCCTGCTTTTTTGCCTTCAAGCTTTTTTTGTATAAGGAACCGCTTTCAAGCGAGAAGCATGTAAAGCTAAAATTTAGAAAACTTGAAAAAATTAACTTTTTAAAACAAAAAAAAATATTTGAAAAATTGCCAAAAATACATTTACGATCTGGCGTACATTGCCGATAATACCAAAGCTAGTTTAGAGCCTCTTATTGTAAAATCAGTTAAAAATTTTTCTCCAGGACTCACAGGATAACGCCAGGATACGTTTTACAAATATCTCTCTAACTCAAAAACTAGCCAACAAATTTTCTCGAAATTAAACACAGATTATATACTCAGACGTAGTAAGCAGAACTAATTTCGTCAAATTTTATTGATGTTTAGTACCAAATTCGCCAAATTTCGTAATTTTCAAAAAGCGAAAATCGCCATAACTTTTGAAATAACAACAATTGATCAACAATTTTCGGTACGTAATTGTATTTTATTGATAGTGTTATTTACAGCAAAAACCGAAATTATTTGACTACTGGGTTTCAAGATACGTCTTCAACCTTTGTTGTGCTATATCGCTTAAATAAAGCGATAAATTAAAATTTAAATATTTGTTCCATAGCAGATTTTCAACGCCAAATATATAGTTTAAATATTATTGTAATCAGAAGAAAGAGCATTAGAGGGTTAAAATTTAAAGCAAAAAATCTAATTGTGTTTACAAAATATTTTTATCTGTGTAAATATTTTTATCTGTGTAAATAATTTTATTTCCCACATGGCCTATGAGTAATTTTAAATTACATACGAATACCAAAATACGTATACGCCAAGGTGTCTTTTATATGCCATATCAAGTTGAAGGCATTCTCAACACACACACACACACATATACAGACTTTTAATAACAGTATGATAAAACTTACCCAAGATGTACAATGCGTATGTGACGTTCAATTTTGGCTTTTGTATGTTCACTGATATTGCAGCCTTTCCAGGTACAAACAAATTTTGATTTATTGGGCTAAAAGAAATAATGATAAAAACACAAATTAGTTAAATACGAAATAATACAATTATAAATCCAATATTATTAACTTATAATACTAATTCATACGTTTATTTTAGTAATGTGAGAATATTCCTTCATGATTTGTTTGAAATTTTATAAAACACTATTATTACTTATTTTAAAGTTTTTATTTTTAAATAGAATTTCTATATTTTCTATTGTTTGCTATAAAACCGGTGCGTGGCCGGTAGCAGTTGAGAATGTAGTGGTAAAGCGGCAGCAAAGAAATGCATTCTATTCTATGTTATATTAAGCGCGCCATCATGCATATGCATGTGTTTTAATAAAACTACGAAAGGATGCCGACTTGAAACGATGACGAAACAATAACTATCCTTTATACATACACATACATACAGTGGCATACTGTACTTGTATATAACAGGTTAACTGGATGAAGAGAGATTTTGTGTAGTAAATGAGAGTTGCCAGATATTAACAAAATCACTTGACTATTATAAAAGACCATTAACGGTATGTATGGTGTTAATGTGTAACATGCAAGTGCATGTTGTATGTTATTATTATAAAGTATATAAGTTTGAAAAGTAAAAAATCAGCACGAGGTCATTTACAAATGTAAATATTTCATGTTATACATGTACAAACATATTCATTTATATACATACATACACATATGTACATAAACATAAAAGTATATATAGTAAAATAAATACATTGCATATAGGATTTTTAAAAAAAGAAGTATGGCCAAAGCCTGAGTGTTAGCTAGTATGTGTATCTGTAACCTACATAAAAAAGTTGAAATGTGGGTCAGTATTTTTTTTCCTAATCTTTAAACAATTAAATAATTATTATGAATATTTAACCATCTAGTGCAGGGGTGCGCATTTCAAAGCACAATTGTGAATTCACTACTTCACACATATTCTTCTGCTCTTTAATTTAGTCGTCAATGAGATAGCGACGAGTGCACATGCTTAACGGGTGTTTTGATATTTTTTTCAAGTGCACTGAAAAGAATTAATTATGACATTCAGAAAATATACGTTATGAAACATTTAAGGAATCTAGGGAATATGTTATTAAAAGACATTATGATTATTTTCATAGTAATATCTTTCATAGTAGATCTTTAATAGAAATAAAAAAAAACAAAATATAAAAAAATTCCCACAAAAGTGTTAA
This sequence comes from Leucophora obtusa, assembly GCA_949987735.1. Lineage (NCBI taxonomy): Eukaryota > Metazoa > Arthropoda > Insecta > Diptera > Anthomyiidae > Leucophora > Leucophora obtusa. The sequence continues at coordinate 278,600,010 of OX465295.1, forward strand.
CATAGAAGATTTTATTAAAAATCTATAAAAATATGTTGCAGAAAATTTCATTAAGATTGTATAAAAATATGGAGATTGATCAATATGTAAAAAGACATATTTTTTAAATCGCTAAATTTTTTTCCCCAGTGCAGTTCTCTCTCTTGCTCTCTAATACAAATGCAAACCAATTTTGCGCATCACTGATCTAGTGCGAAATATATATATGTATAAAATGTCTGCATATCAATAACATAAATATAAAATATAAAGCATGGTTGGTAAACACTCATCCTAAAATACTAAGACCGATTTAAAACCCTTTCAAACGACTACCGTTAACCTTAAAGTACCACTAACGAAACAACTTAAAATACCGTTAAACTCAAAATATCCTAACGAAAGAATTTAAAATACCGTTAACTTTAAAATGCCCTAACGAAAATACTTAAATTTTCTTATTTCCTTCTCTCAAAAAAAATCATACATGAAATATTGGCTTTCAGCTTTTACTGGACAGTCGAAGCTGTTGTTTATACATACACATAAGGTTTCACAAAGTGAAGATCCGTAAAGTTGTCAAAAATTTAAAAAAAAAAACTATCGTTAACCTTAAAATACTGCTAACGAAATAACTTAAGATATCGTTAACCTTAAAATAACCAAATGAAATAGCTTTTAATACCATTAACGCTAAACTATCTTAACGAAATAACTTCAAATACCCATATTCGTAAAATATCCTAACGGAATACTTTTGAAATAACGTTATTCACTATCACTAATGTTATGAATCGGTTGCCAACCCTGATATAAAGGGTACTGATGATTGGTTTATAGCGAGACCCGAAAATACGTATTCTATCCTGCTGGTCTTATCAAATTTTTTAAATTTTTATTCTCTGTAATTTATTTGTAAAAATTTTATCTTCTTTCTTTAATTTTAAAATAATTTAGAAGAAAATGTGCTACTATGCGATCTCAAATCTCTCATATAAAATTTAAAATACTAGCTTAAAAGCTCGATAGCATTAGTTAGGGTAACGATATTTTAGTTTATTACGGTAACGGTATTTTAAGGGCAACGCTTTTTCATTTATTTTGGTATCGGTATTTTAAGGATAATGGTATTTGAGTTATTTCGATAACGGTATTTTAATGGTAACGGTAGTCAGTTATTTCGACACATCCCGTAATTTTTTTTTACAAAAAATAAACAAGATTAAAAACAGAACCAATTTATCAACTTAATGTACAAAAATACTCAATAACCACGTGAAATTACCAAAAGCAGAAAATTCAAAATAACGGTAACGGTATTTTAGGGATAACAATATTTCATTTGTTTAGGTAACGTTATTTTAAGGGTATTGATATTTAATTTATTTCGGTGACGGTATTTTAAGGATAACGGTATTCCGGGTATTTCGGTAACGGTATTTTAGGGGTAACGGAAGTCAGTTGAAAGGGTTTTGAATCGATAACGGTATTTTATAGGTATTGCCTGCCAACCCTGCCCGATAGTCATTACTGGTAATTATAAACATCGGAACTAGGGATGCCAATCGGGATTGATATTTGAAAATCCCGGGATTCGGGATTTTCGGGACTACGGAATTTTTTGGGATCCCGGGATTTTACGGGAATTCGGGATTTAAATTTTCCTTTATTTGTAAAAATTTTTATGTTATGTAACTAATTTTTTTTATAGAATAAAGCGTTTTATAATTATTTAATAGTTGTTAATTAATAATGTGGTACATTTTATGAATATTGAAACATCTCAGTCAGAAATTGACAGTGGTACAAAAAATCAAGTACTTGCATACCACTGGGTAACCGCGATGTAAAAATAAATGACTGGCAGAACACTCATTTGGGACGCTTTGCCAGCGTTTGCAAAAATCGGTTTGCCAGTATTTGTTTTACAAAACATCACGGTAGAGCAAAAAAAAGATACATATGAACTTTTTTTAAATTTTATTTTGGAAAATATAATTCCAAACCACCTATTTATTGGTTTTGGTAGCGTTTTGCCAAAGTTAAAAATTTTGTTGCTCCAGTACTTTTCCGGCGCTTTTTGAACTGCCGGTCGTTTTGTCTATTGACGTTATCATATTGGAAATGGGAAAGCAATTTTTGTCAGTACTTGTTCCACCTGTTAAAATACCTTGCCATCGCTTTCCCGTTTGTATTTTTCAGGCTGGGATAATATATGAAGGCCTGTCATTAAGTACACTTGCGCCCAGTATTTTGTAAGCAGATTTTAAAACAGATTCGTTGCGATAACCTTGCCCACTAAATCGTGTAATTACAGCAACCAAGTTATTTGGTTATCGTTATCAAATATTTTTATGGAAGAATTCAAACTTACAGTCCCAGCCAAAACTTACAGTCCCAGTTTCAGAAATCGATTTTCGCTTGGAAGAATAAATCGGTAAAATAACAAACAAACTTGGTTTTTCGCATGTATTACTCAAAAACTTAATATTGTTTACCAAAATTTCAAATTTTTCTGTAAAGTCTTTGCATAGTTTACTCGAATAATCTACTTAATTTATAATTTTACCAATATCTTGGCATCAATTTCTTGTCAATATGAGAAAATTCAAGAAAAAACGTAGGTAATCTAAAATTGCTACTTTGTTTATTTGCGTGTATATTAATATTAAAAAACAAGAAAATCCCGGGATTTTTGAGAAATAATCCCGGGATTCGGGATTTTGCCAATCCCGAAAATCCCGGGATTTCTGGATTCGGGATTTCCCGTTTGGCATCCCTAATCGGAACATCTCAGTGTAGAAAATCATTACCAGATACGTGGTTCGAATCATCAAATTTATAACAAAATGGCATCGATTTGTAGTTGCATATTTTTGCATATTTTGACATCAAATGCATATTTGGTGCCTTTTTAATGCATATTTTCCAGTTTTTAATGCATGTTTGTGCATATTTTTCATTTTTAGGAGCATTTTTTATTTTGTAGAAAAATATAAAAAATTGATACGTTTTCATATATTGATCAATCAAAATATTTATTTTTTTCTCATTATTTTTAAAAATAAACATCCCAGTCAGCAATTTCGGAGCGCTCATAAACGAGATTCCTAAATGGCTCATAGAAATGATTATTGTTTTTTTGAAAACACTCTTTTTTGGTAGAAAATATGAAGCCTCAGAAAACAGTCCAAAAAGTTGTCTCTACAATCTGAAAAGCTGTCTCAAAATGAAGGTTCATTTTTCACTCCTGCTCACAAAAATTGGCTTGACTGCGCTGGCAGTTAACCATTAAGAAAATAGATTTAAGATTTGTTCACTTATTGTAAATTCCTTAAGAGAAAGATTCAATAAAACAGAAAATTTGAAAAAAAAAAAAAAAAAATTTTCGGACTCAAAGAATATTCCAAAATTATTTAAATTTATGAGGAAAATTTCGAATTTATAAGTTCGTTTTTCTGAGTCATTTCTGCGTTCACAGGGGGCTCTTTTGGACGGACCACTTTCATAGAAATTGGTGGAAAAATGTTTATGTTTATGAGCTCATTTCTGAGTCATTAATGATCATCTTTGTTTGCTGGGATTCTTAAAAACCCTACTGACCTGTAAAATAGCTAACTTAAACATATTTTTAAGTTTTAAAGTGCATTATTGTCAAGATAATTGAGATGGTAGAGTTGTCGAATGGTAAGCTGGAGGGCCTGGTTATATTCCCGTGTTAGTGTGTCGTCATGAAAATAGAATAGAGTCTATTACGACGACAAATTGCCGGACGACATGGCGACATTTTGCTTCCCATACAAAAATATATAAAAAGAATTTCTCGTTGTCGTTGTCGACCTAGTTGTGATTAATCTCTAAAATTGATGAATTCACCCTTTCAGCTTCAGGCACAAGCTGTTAATATAGGGTAAGAGAAATACATAGTCATTGCACTTATCTACCCAGGTAGAAAAATACAAACGGCACAATGTCGGCGCGGTATTGGAGACAGTAGTACATGTACTGGCAATGCGTCGGACTTTCAACTTTCACTGTACTGGCATGTTGTGGAAATGATAACACCAATAAACGCTTGGCTGTAGTTATTTCACAACGTTGGCGCATGCTTGGGATTTTATTTTTTTTGGTATTATCCCAGTATATTTAATAACAAATTTAGTAGTTTGCTGGTACTTTACTGTCCTTTTAGTGTACATCACAGATTTTTAATGCATTCTGTCGAAACTTCACAAGAAAAGAATGGATATGTCTCTCTTACATAAATAATTTTATAATAGGTGCAAAAACACATAAAACTTATAAAATTATTAATTTTAATAAATTAAAAAAAGCTCGTTAATTTTCAGAAAACAGTACTGGCGAAGCACGTTTTAAGTAGTACCGGCATTTCGTAGAAAAAAGTGCTCTCCCAGTACAATTTTTGTTGCAACGTCGGCAATTTCTACCTGGGTATTGTTTCAACTCCACTCATTATCCGTTATTTTAAATTTCGTTTCCCAATTTTAGTGTTTCAATTCTGGTCGTTCTTTAAATTTCAGGTTTCTAGCCAAAGGGTTTGGGCAGACCTTTAAGGTTTCACTTTTCCCCTTTTGAACAACCATTTTACCGCGCATGTCGGAACAGATATATTATATTTCATTGTCAAGATGGAAACTTTTCCCTCTATGCTATGTTTTTCTTACAATTTAAAAGAAAAATTGGGTATAAAATGATAGCACTTTTAGAGACTCATCTACAGGTATACAAAATATATCCGGACATGACCAACTTTTTTTTGTGATTCAATTATTTTTTTTTTCAAGTAGCACATTTGTAGGGAAATTTTTGTTGGTTTAACTTCAAATTTATATAAAATAATAAGAATGAATGAGGGGTATGTATAGTTGATCTTGATAGTTGATTAAATAATAATTTAATTTAATACGAGAGGGCGTACAGGGCGTGTCTAATTCAAAAAAGTGACATTAATGGCAAGGCTCAAAAGAGTTAAATTTCTTGTAATAACAACGCAACATTTTCAGTAGCCATATAGACTTTTTTTGCTGAGTGCAGTTCCAGAAATTTGCTCTGGGCGATGATGTGTAAATTAGTAACGTTACTCTTTTATACATATATGCTAGAGATAAAATATAGCTAACAGTAAGTCAAAAAAATCAAAGTTTAAAAAATAAATATTAACTGCATATAAAACGAGTAAAAAGGTTAAAGTCGGGCATGCCGACTATACAATACCCTACACCAGTCTGTTGTATTGTTTGGATCCGAAATTCGAATGGGTTAAAATGGGGCTTGTGTCAAAATTTTCTAAAATGTGAGTCAGCGCACCAAATTTCATTAAAATATCTTAATATTTGCGACCTGCAATTTGTAACCAAGCCAATTTTGGGGGGACCCTTATATGGGCACTAGTTCTAAACATGGACCGATGTTCACCAAAATCAATAGGCTTCGTCCTTGGGCCAACATAGGTCTATGTACCAAATTTCATCAAAATATCTTAATATTTGCGACCTGCAGCGTATAAACAATATAATTTTGGTGGGACCCTTATATGGGCACTAGGTCTAAACATGGACCGATGTTCACCAAAATCAATAGGCTGCGTTATTGAGCCAACATAGGTCTGTGTACCAAATTTCATCAAAATATCTTAATATTTGCGACCTGCAACGTATAAACAATATAATTTTGGGGGGACCCTTATATGGGCACTAGTTCTAAACATGGACCGATGTTCGCCAAAATCAATAGGCTTCGTCCTTGGGTCAACATAGGTCTATGTACCAAATTTCATCAAAATATCTTAATATTAATACCTGCAGCGTATAAACAGTATAATTTTGGTAGGACCCTTATATGGGCACTAGGTCTAAACATAGACCGATGTTCACCAAAATCAATAGGCTGCGTTATTGGGCCAATGTAGATCTGTGTACCAAATTTCATCAAAATATCTTAATATTTACGACCTGCAGCGTATAAACAGTATAATTTTGGTAGGACCCTGATATGGGCACTAGGTCTAAACATGGACCGATGTTCACCAAAATCAATAGGCTGCGTTATTGGACCAATATAGGTCTGTGTACTAAATTTCATCAAAATATCTTAATATTTACGACCTGCAGCGTATAAACAGTATAATTTTGGTAGGACCCTTATATGGGCACTAGGTCTAAACATGGACCGATGTTCACCAAAATCAATAGGCTGCGTTATTGGGCCAATGTAGGGCTGTGTACCAAATTTCATCAAAATATCTTAATATTTACGACCTGCAGCGTATAAACAGTATAATTTTGGTAGGACCCTTATATGGGCACTAGGTCTAAACATGGACCGATGTTCACCAAAATCAATGGGCTGCGTTATTGGGCTAACATAGGTCTGTGTACCAAATTTCGTCCAAATATCTTAATATTTACGACCTGCAGCGTATAAACAATATAATTTTGGTAGGACCCTTATATGGGCACTAGGTCTAAACATGGACCGATGTTCAAAAAAATCAAACTTGTTCGTCCTTGGGCCAACATAGGTCTGCGTACCAAATTTCATCAAAATATCTTAATAGGTGCGACCTGTAGAGTGCGCACAAGATTGCATGGACAGACAGACAGACAGACGGACGGACGGACAGACGGACATCGTTAAATCGAAATAAAAAAAAATTCTGAACCGATCGGTATACTATAAGGTGGGTCTACGACCAATATTTTTTGGTGTTACAAACATCAGCACAAACTTATAATACCCTGACCACATAGTGGTGTAGGGTATAATAAAATAATAGCATAAGTGCAGTTAAAGGTTAATTATTTTAATTAAAATTCATATGCAGTTTAGCCAGTTTTTTTCTCTGTCAAAATGTTTGCATAAATTTTGTATACCTAATTAGCATAATTTCTTTGTTTTTATTTCACTTTATATAAAATAGCCTTGACATAAATTTCCAACATAAAATCCTTCAACATTTTATTAAGCCTGCATGCATAAAAACTTTATTTACTTTGATAAAAATTTATGCTGTTGATTTGCAAAAAGTTATTCCTTGTCTCAAGTTTTTTTTTTTTTGTGTTGCAAAAATGAAGGTTTTTGGTTTTATGTACATGCTGCATTGTATATACTAGAAGTTTTAATGTGTGTGGCCCAGTAACCTAAATTTTCTTATAATTTTAAACTATATCGCTGAAAATTCTTTTGTATTATATTAGACCCCTAAAACTATGCTTTAATTTCCTAATTTGTTTTGTTTATTTTTGGAATGTTGAACGTAATTTGTTGTCATTGTTTTTTTTTTTTTTTGGTATTCTCTGTTATTTATGCATCTTATTGTATTTTAATGACATTTTAATTTGCATAACATTGCATTTTAGCCAGGCCTTTAAAAACACAATTCTTAAATTCCATTTTTAAAACTGATTTAATTTAAAACGAATGGATTTGCAAAACTCTTTTTATTGATTGAACTATTTGCTACTATATTCAATCAATATTTTATTCCAACAATCATTTGGAGTTTTGTTAATTCTTTTGATGAATTGATCGATTTAAGCAAAATTGGTTGCCTTGATTTATAGGCTGGGAATCAAATCATAAAACAAATAGTTCAAACGAATCACAATTGAATCAATATAAATTTAAATAAATTATATATTACTGTATTCAATTCCAAATCACTGATTCAAATTCATTTTGGATTATTCACTAAATCATAAAATGCATCAGATTTTATTTGAATTGATACAGAAAAAGAATTATCTTTTTCAAGCTCTGATTTTAGCACTGTACTGCTACTGATGATGATGATGCTGTTGATTATGACCTAGTTTTAGAGATTCTTCGTAATTTGTTGAAATTTGTATTCGGTTGTGTTAGTTTTTTTTTATTGCAATATGTATGTCAATAGTGGTGCTTACGAATATTTTATTTATTTTTTTTTTTTTAATTTTCAAGGTTAACTAATTTTTTTGAATTATTTTGTTATTACTAATAATGCGTAAATTTATTAATGTGGAAAAATAAAGAAAAAAAGATATAATAAGATTTAAATTTTACATAAAGAAATTCAAAAAATATTAAGGTATTCAATTTTTAACAAGAAAATCAACAATGAACTTAATATCTGAAAGTTAAACTAAATGAACAAAATTTTAGTATTTGTTTAATTAAACAGTTATTGAGTTTATTTTGTACGAAATAATATGTATACATATCTCTGTCCGAATTATAATGATGTGTTTTTATTTTTGGTAACTTACTTTTTCCTTTACAATAAATCTTTAATTTCAATTTAACTTACATAAAAATAAATTATGTTAACCTTAAACATACCAAACGAAAAACCATAAATTTCAAAAGTACTTTGGGCCTTTATTTTTTCTATACTGACACCCTCTTATACAGTTTGATTTAACTTCAATTTAGAACAACCCACAAATACTTTTATCTAATCTTCTTTACTAAATACCAAGGTTGGCAACTGAAGGCAAGATTGGTACTGATATCGATATTACGGATATATTAATACCGGTACTTAATCCTAGCACCACGATTTCTTAATAACTCATAAGTAAAAAATTAATGTCGAGCATGCTGACTATGTGAAACCCTTCACCATATGCGATTTAGGTGATATTCTGCGAAGCTGCTTATATGCTGAATAGCTGGGCAAAAAAATTAAAGTCGGGCAAGCAGTCTATATGAAACCCTTCCTACATCAGATACAATTTAATTCATAATGGTGCAATAGATATAGTGAAATATATTATAACAGATATAATAAGAATCTGGTGTGGGTGAAATATATTTGGTAGTAACAAAAATCGGCACAAATCCTATAAAAATGCATTTAACAAGTTCAAATACTGATTTCTCCGACATTTGAAGGAATATATATATCTGTTAGGTCAGATATTGTAGTTTACAAATTGAGACGCTGCTTTTAACTCTCTAACCGGCCTAAGCTTTTTTGCAATGAAATTTATACCATGTATTCCTCACAAAAAATGAACAATAATTTCTTCTACAAAATTTTTTTTCGATATGGGCGATATGGGCCAAAATAATTTAAGAGTAAGCATAAATTATTCCTCTTACCACGATGTAATCACAATAAGAAAATTAAATCTTTTGTGCTGTTACTAAGAGGATGTAGCGATTTTCGTTTTTCGAAAAATGCGAAATTGAGCGAAAACGCACCACAACTTCAAAATATAGCATTCAAACTTATAAGCATTGCTACTTATACCAAATATATTCTTTTTACCAAATTTCAGAGAAATCCGTCCATTTTTTTCAAGTTAAGGCGATGTCCTTTAAAGGTATCTTTATGGAATCCTGTGTGTCCTTAGACCAAAGTAAGGAATTTTTTTAATAGTTTAACCTTTAATCTTACTTTATGGTCATTATTAATTGTTTTAGTCGATTTAAATATGTTTTTAAGATTTTTGAAAATTTTGATTGTTTTAAAATATTTAATTTTCGAAATTTTTGTTTTTGCTTTTTTATACAAAAGAAAATCTTCACAAAAAATTTAATCAATTTTGTTTTTTGTTGAAAAAGCATAATTTCTTATTACAAAATACTCGTTTGGCGCATTTCTGGTCAATTTAATATACCCCGCCTCGAGGCGGGCTTGCCGGTTAGAGGGTTAAATATTAGGTCAACAGTGTTTGATATAAATCGGAAATGGCAATAGTGAGTTTTTTTGCTGCTCCAAATGAGTATTTTATAATGAGAAATTAACCTATTTCGATAGAAAACAAAGTCTACTAAATTTTTGTGAAGAAAGTCTTAATGTGCAGTGCAAAATAAATACTTGGAAAAATATACAATTTGCAAAAGCCTTAAAAACATGCACTCAAAAAAGTTTGTTGGTAGAATCTATGGAAAATGACAGTTAAATCAATGGTATATGCAGTTGAAAAGGCGACAAATATATTAAATAAAAATGTAGTTATTTTAATGATAAACTGTTGAAAAATAAATAATAAATGCAATAAAAATAACTAACAATGTTTTAAAATAAACGATAAACTTTTACTTTTTTAAAAACCTACTATTTTTGGCAGTTAGTTTTTTCGATTTTATTAAAAATATTTTATTTTAATAAAAAAAACATTTGTCTTATGATTGAAAAAATGTGTATTTACTTTATCATACTTAAAACTAAAAATCAAAATCTAAAACGGTTTTACAGTTAATCGATTTTAGATTGGAGATACAGTAACATTTTCTGACTTTTGTTTGCAAACTAAGAACATATCAATAATAACAAATATAAACTAAACAAGATTTTATAAAATCAACAAAATTTTTTATTTTTAAGTAACTAACTAAAATAACTGTTAACTGCAAAAATACTGTTTTCGTATTTGTTTGTTATAATATTAAAAATAACTGTTTTAATCAACTGTTACGAACTACAGCAGCAATTTTCATTTGTTGTTTTTTAAATAACTGCGAAAATTGTTATTTTGAATTTTTCTAAAGAAAATGACTGTAATTACAGTTAAAATCAGCAACTAATGATTACTACGCAAAAAACTGCCATGTTGTAACTGCACTGAACCAAAAACAGCTGTGAAATCAACTAAAATCCATATTAAATTGATGAATGGGTGATCACTATACAACTAACAAAACCTGTCCATCAATTTAACGCATTGTTTAGTTGATTTATATTTTGACGTTTAACTATTTTATGTGGTATCATTTTGACAAAATATCGTCAAATGTATTAACAAAAATTAGTTGTCTTAACAATTATATTTAATTAAATTGTATAATGATTTTGTTGTTTTACTAATGCATTTTATCTAATTAATTTTTTATCGATTTATTATTAATTTTTGGACTTATATTTCATTATTTTTTATATTTCACCAATTTCAAATTTTTTAAGCAATATACATACATACAATGTCTTTTTTTTATAATGAATTTGATAAAATATAAAAAATAATGAAATATAAAATTGAAATTATAATATAGCACATACTAAAAACTCTTTATTTAAAACACATGTACCATTTTATATACAAAAACATATAACTTTATTTAAATTAATAATTCAAATACATTATATAACTTTCATTAATAGTTTGCCTTAATCAAAATAACAAAAAGATAGATATCAAAATTAATGACAGAAATTTAAATGTACGATTTAATTGAGAACGTTCAAAATTATATAAATTTATTTAAATTAATTTGTTAATTATCTATACTTTGAAAAACAAAAACACTTAATGTCAATTTATTGATATTTCCGACAATTACAAATACACATGCTAGCACGAGTAATGACGCGACAAAACTAACCTCACTAAACTTTTTTCCACAGATTTAATACTTTTTTTTTTCAAATTGAAGAAAAATTATATCAAATTTACGTTACTGCCTTTTTACAAAATTTTTTAGGGTTCACAAATTAAATTTTGTTAAAAATGCACAAAAAATTATCAAAACAACAATTGTTTTGCAGAGAATTATTGACGGAAATAAGTATGTTCATTTAAAAAAAAAGTAGTTGATTAAAAAAAACACACATTAATTTGAATAAAAAATATATTGTTTTAACAATTCGTTTCATCAAAAAGTAACAAAATTTTTATGTTGATTTCACCTACGACTTTTGGTTGAGTGTGATAACCTAAATGCATTTAGTTTATCAGTTTTATCATAATTTGACATTCGGTATCCGTTATCAAATTGAAAGTGTTTAAAAAGGGATAAGTTCGTTCGGTTGCCAACCTTGCTAAATACACATACTACATATAAAGTTTGGAAATAATAAAAACAATATAAAAGAACATTAATATACTTAATAACATTTGTACAGCAAAATTCGTTATAATCAAACTCAACTGTACAGTACAGTATGGATGCTAGAAGTTGTAGTAAATATCACTCCCACTTAACAAACATTGTACATACATTTCATTTTAACGTTTGGTAATTAGTAAAACCATAATGTATTTTATTATTCGAAAAAGAAAAGAAATTCTACATTAGGTTTACTTTAACATAAAAACCTAAAACCGAAACCAAAGAAAAACCCCTTAATAAGGAAAAATCCTCTTAAGACAAAAAGAAAAAAAATACAAAAACAAGCAAAATCAAGTAGTGGAGAAAAGAAAATGCAGTTATGGCCACAATTAAATACAAAACTTAAGATTTATGCAGAGTTTTGTTAGCTCGATGCCTTCAGAGGAAATAAACACATACTCATTTATACTTTTACACAAACACACAAATAATTGACATGTATATTTGTATGTGTGTAAATAAATGTGTATAAACAACCATTTGATGCAGATGTAACTTTCTATTTTGCACTTTCCTGTGTTTATTGTTAATGTTTATGGCATTTTCTACGTTTACAGCATATGTATATGTTAAATGTATGTATGTATGTATGTATGTATGTATGTATGTATGTATGTATATGTGTCCTATAAACATAGATATGTTTATATAGGTTTTTATGCTTATACATTTTATTTGGATTGTTGTTTTAAGTGACTTTTATTTTTAATTAAATTAAATCAAAAATTTATGACGTACATTCATATTAAATATATATGGGAAAGTTTAAAATGGAATAAAAAATTTTCCTTTTTTTATCCTGCACCACACTATGCTGCAGGCTAATTTTCGCCGATGATTGCAACTAAATACTAAAAATAGAGGGCATATACACAAAATATATTATACCGATTGAACCAGCATAACTTGCAGAGCCGATTTAGCAGTGTCCATCCGTCCGTCTGTCTATCTATATAAAATGATTGACCCTTGTAACCAAATTACAGGTCGCAATTTGAAGATTTGAAGATAATTTAACGAAATTTGGTACTTCAGTTTGTAGTGTCACAGGAACAGACTCTACTGAGTAGCTACTGAAATGCCCTATCTTCATCCAAGAGAACTACAATAAAAAAGCCAGTAAAGTGTTGCTAGTGTCAGCAAAATCGCTAATTTATAGCAAAATTATTTGTAAATTCAGCAAAAGGTTTGCTAACATTTAGTAATTAAAAAAAAAAAAAATTACTTGCAAAAATTAAACTTTTTACTGGATATAAGCTTTTCAAAAATAAGTAGAAATAAGTTAATGAAATAAGTTAAGTTAATGATTTGAAGATGAAGTTTCCACTTAATTTAATGTTGTTTTTACTAGATTTCGACTTTATTTCTGTGTGTATTGTATGCTTAAAAATTAAAGTAACTTTATTTTTTCTACAAAATTCCTGCGGGGCACAAGCAATATTTCGAATTCCCTGCCCCCAATAGTGTTGTAAAATCCTGCTACTTTTGATTACCCGATACTGCTCAATACTTTTCAATTGAGTACTCTATACTACTCGTTATTGTTGCGATTTTATTATTTTTTCTTTCAATAATTTAAATTAACGCCCTTTTATAGTATTTTTAAATATTTTAATTTAAATTCATATGTATTTTATACACACTAGAAAATTCACAAAGACAATAAATTTTTCATAAGTATTCATACATTTGTTTCCTTGCTAATGCTTCTTTTTATATGAGATTTTTCTGTTTTAAAATAGAGTTGCATTTTTACAGCTAAATAGTGGTCAAAAACAACCGTGGAAGTATTGGGTGGGAGTACTCTGCAGTATTATATACACAGGGAGATTAGTTGATATCGAGTACCTGGTACTCAATACTTTTAGAACACCACCAGTCAGTCCCCAACCCAAATAATTGTGTGACCTTTTTATACTTTTACTTACTACAGCATAATTCATACTGTTTTCCAATAAATGAGTATCTATGTCATGTGATATACTGCTGTCATTAGAAGATTTTCCTACTGTGTATGAAAATATAAATATTTTTTTCTTTGATCTTTGTTATACACAATGTCAGTATATATTTATGTTCAAGTCCTCGACTTTCATTCATATGGGATAGAATTAATAGCAACGAGAATATAATACATATGTATACTAAAATATTTCAACTTTAATTGTATTTATTTGATTTTTGAGTTCATTCTTCTTTTTTGGCTTAAATAAATAAACTGTTAAGTTATTTCAGTTTTAATGGTTTTTCCTCCTCTTTATGTTTAACATCATCCCTTGAAAAAAAAATTAGAAATTATACATAGTGTGTGGGGTACGGTGTTCCCAAGGATTTATGTGAAGAATTTCAAGTGTACCTACATATAAAGTATTGGAATAGTATGAGTATACACAAAGTAGCTCAACGAAGACATAAATATCTGTTGAAGTTTTTAACTCTATATAAAAAAAAACAAAGAATTTGGGTCAAATATGTATATACATAGCAATAGAAAATAGAGCATTATATACTTTTAATTCATATGGTTTTACATAAAATCATAATATGCTCAGCATAATAAATAAAAGAGAAAATAATAAAAGAGAAACATTAGATAAAAGAGAAGCAAATCTTACACTCAAGAGTTAAATATCCTTGAGTTAAAGAGAAAATAAGTGTAAGATATCCATCTAATCATTACGAAGAGAGTTAACTGTTATCATTTCGAGAGATTAATGTAATCCTAGATTATCTAGGCTAGATAATGAGAAAATGTCCGAGAGAGATAAATAAATAGGGAGAACGACAATCAAAATTTGAGTTTATATTTTATGCAGGTTGTTTGTATTTATTTAAATTAAACTCAGGAGTGTATGTTTTTATTATGTTTGTTATCAAGGATACATTTTTTTCATTAACTGTTTTTGTTTTCTTTGGGGGTGAGTATTTTGGTAGTCATCTTATTTATAATATAGGTCACTGGAAGTAATGGAATTTATGGTAAAAGTATACCATTTTATTATTTCGTGTTTAACACAATTTATATTTATGTAGGTATAGAAAATATATTGTAGAAGCTCCATGAAAAAAGAAACATTTTACTTTTTATGTAGAAAATAAAATTATATATTTTTTAAATGAAATTTAATAAATTTTATACCAAAATTAAATTGAGTTTTTTTTTAATGTAAGATTTAAATTTATGTAAAATATACATATGTGACGCGCAAAATAGAAAGGGACCTAAGGGTAAAAACCGGTTTTGTTCAGGAGGGCATGGGATCGGTCTCATTCGATGCTCAGATGTTGTCCACATCAAAAAAAATTGATTTTTTTACCCTTAGGTCCCTTTCTCTATGCGCTGTCACATATGTATTTATATGCATGTGTATTTTCTTAAAATAATCGAAAACGGCAAAAATATTTAAAAAAATGTAACATATTTTCAGGGGGCATGAAAAGTATTTTATAACAATACTAGCGGGCGCAGCCCGCTACGTTGTTAGCGTGCCTTAAAGGGTAAGGGGGGGAGGGCTACGCCCTCCCCCCCGGGGGCTGTGCCCCCACAATTTTTATTAAATTCGTTTTTTTATTTAAAGCCTTCACACAGCCACCGCAAATAAATAATTCTGCACAACAATGGGTTTAAAATAAATAAATATTTGATCACTTTTGCTCATGAGAGTGGATTGTTAGTAATGAATCCATAATAATTTGCAATATACGTGTGTATGTCAAGATAATTTGGTAAAGTGCGAACTTAGGTAGATAGACCCGTAAGTAGTTTTGTTCATTTGTGTTTTGAATGAAAATAAATAACGTAAAGCAGAGTTGGAAAGCATTTTATAATATTAAAAATAGCGGGCAAAGTCCGCTACGTTGTTAGCGTGTCTTAAAGTTTTTTTTTTTAATTCCAGTTTATGTAAAGGTAGACCTGGCAATTCAAGTAAATTCACAAATTCAGTTGGAAAATTTACTGCGTCGGTTTCTTCCACAGGTGCTTCGTTACATGAAGTTTAAATATCGGAATATATAAGTTCCATTCCTTTTCTAAGGTTTTTTCTCTTTTAGAAAATTTGTTTAACTTTTTGGAGAGTATGTTTCAATGCTACATAAGTTTTATATTCCGTGGATAGTGTTTGAACAGGTAATTCCCTCTTCCAATCCATTTGCAATGTCTATAATTTCAATTCCACTCGTTCAACGTTTCGGTTCGGTTAGGCCATCAAGGGGGAGAATTATTCCGTTTTTACCCCTCCCGGTAGGAATTTCCAAAAATTCCGTCTAAGAGGACGTCTGCGTTGGAGGAGGAACCTACTACATACATAATTTTAGGTCTCTATATCCAGCAGTTTGGCCAGGCCGTCAAGGGGGAAGTTTTTTCCCTTTTTACCCCTCCCGGTATGAATTTCCAAAAATACCATCTTAGGGGACGTCAACGTTGGAGAAGGAACCCAATTTAAGAACCCTTGTTCCAGCAGTTTGGCCAGGCCGTTAAGGGGGAGACTTTTCCTGTTTTTGACCCTACCTGTAGAAATTTCCAAAAATCTCATATTAGCGGATGTCTACAATAGAGGAGGAACTTTAATACCAAATTTCAACTTCCTACCTCCAGCGGTTTGGGCAGGCCTTTAAGCGGCACTTTTCGCTTCATTAATCCCATTAAAAGCACCTTCCCGGTAAGTGAGCCCATACTCCAAGTAACATATGTTTTACATTTCAGGTTTCCAGCTAACTTTTACTATTTGTGCCCCTCTCGGTAGGAGTTTCCGAAAATCCATCGACAGGGAATTTCAGCTTCCTAGTTCCAGCAGTTTGAGCAGGCTGTCAAGGGGGACACTTTTTCTTTTTTTGTCCCTCCCGGTTGGAATTAGGCTGGAAGAGAAACCTAAGTACCGAATTTCAGCTTCCTAGTTCCAGCAGTTTGGACAGGTCGTTAAGGGGCAACTTTCCCTTTTTGAGCCCCCATTTTATAACGACCCTGTCCAAAATTCAAAAAAGTATCTTTCTAATAAGTTAGCCCTTACTCCAGGGACCCACATTTTAAGCTTCAGGTTTCTAGCCGAAGGGGTTTTTACCGGCCCCCAAGGTGAGGCTTTTCTTCTTTTTGCCCCTCACTTTAGGAATTTGCAAAAATTCCATCTTCGCGGCTATCTGCGATGGATGAGGAACATTCATACCAAATTTCAACTGCATTGCCTAAGCGGTTTGGGCAGGCCGTTAGTGGGGACATTTTTCCCTTTTAACCACCATTTTTACTATGTTCCTGTTCCAAAATAGAAAAATTACGTTGCCGGTGAGTTAGTCCTACTCCAATTCAAAAATTCCGTCTAAGCGGACGCCTGCACAGAAGGAGGAACTCACATACCGAGTTTCCTTTTGGGATATCCTGTAGGGAATTCCAAAAATACAAACTTAGTCGATGTCTACTATAGTGGTGGAACCTTTATACCAAATTTCAACTTCTTACCTCCAGTGGTTTGGGCAGGTACTTTTCCAATTTGTGAGACTGTTTATGGGGAGACTTTTCCCCTTTTTGCCCGTTCCGGTAGGAATTTCCAAAAATCCCGTCTTAGCGCACGTCTATGCCGAATATTAAGAAACCTTGTTTTAGTGGAGATATCCGTGGGGGGAGGAAAAAAAGTAGTTTTTTTGAAATTATATATTATTTTAAATGGTACTTTTTGGAAAAACGAAATTTTTTGGAAAAAGATACTTTGTTTTTACAAAGTACTTTATTTGTACTTTTTTGGAAAAGGTATTTTTTTTAAAAAGGTGTTTTTTGTTGGAAAAATGTATGTTTTTTGGAAAAAGGTACTTTTTTGGAAAAGGTACTTCTTTTGGTACTTTTTTTTGGGGAAAAGGTACTTTTTTTTAGAAAAGGTACTTTTTTTTGAAAAAGGTATTTTTTTGAAAAAATGTATGTTTTTTGGGAAAAGGAACATTTTTTTAGAAAAAGGTACTTTTTTTGGGAAAAGGTACTTTTTTTGTAAAAGGTACTTTTTTTGAAAAAGTTATTTTTTTGGAAAAATGAATGTTTTTTGGGAAACGGTACTTTTTTTTTAAAAAGGTACATTTTTTTAGAAAAAGGTACATTTTTTGGAAACGGTACTTTTTTTGGAAAAAGGTACATTTTTTGGAAAAAGGAATTTTTTTTGGAAAAAGGTACTTTTTTTGGAAAAAGATACTTTTTTTGGAAAAAGGTACATTTTTTTTGGAAAAGGGTACTTTTTTTTGGAAAAAGGTACTTTTTTGGAAAAAGGTACTTTTTGTGGAAAAAGGTACTTTTTTTTGGAAAAAGGTACTTTTTTTGGAAAAAGGTACTTTTTTTGGAATAAGGTACTTTTTTTGGAAAAAGGTACTTTTTTTTGGAAAAAGGTACTTTTTTTTGGAAAAAGGTACTTTTTTCGGAAAAAGGTACTTTTTTTGGAAAAAGGTACTTTTTTTGGAAAAGGTACTTTTTTTTTGGAAAAAGGTACTTTTTTTGGAAAAAGGTACTTTTTTTGGAAAAAGGTACTTTTTTTGGAAAAAGGTACTTTTTTTGGAAAAAGGTACTTTTTTTGGAAAAAGGTACTTTTTTTGGAAAAAGGTATTTTTTTTGGAAAAAGGTACTTTTTTTTGGAAAAAGGTACTTTTTTTGGAAAAAGGTACTTTTTTTGGAAAAAGGAATTTTTTTTGGAAAAAGGTACTTTTTTTGGAAAGAGGTACTTTTTTTGGAATAAGGTACTTTTTTTGGAAAAAGGTACTTTTTTTTTGGAAAAAGGAACTTTTTTCGGAAAAAGGTACTTTTTTTGGAAAAAGGTACTTTTTTTGGAAAAAGGTACTTTTTTTGGAAAAAGGTACTTTTTTTGGAAAAAGGTACTTTTTTTGGAAAAAGGTACTTTTTTTGGAAAAAGGTACTTTTTTTTGAAAAAGGTACTTTTTTTGGATAAAGGTACTTTTTTGGGAAAATGGTACTTTTTTTGGGAAAAGGTACTTTTTTTGGAAAAAGGTACTTTTTTTGTCCACTTTTTGCCCCTCCCGATAAGAATTTCCAAAAATGCCGTCTCAACGGACGTCTACACCGGTCGAGGAATCTACATACCAAATTTCAACTTCATAGCTCCAGCAGTTTGAGCAGGCCCTCAAGGGGGAGACTTTTTCCCCTTTTTGCCCGTCCCTGTAAAAATTTCCAAAACTCCCGTCTTGGCGGATGTCTACGATAGTGGAGGAACCTTTATACCAAATTTCAACTTCCTACCTCCAGCGGTTTGGGCAGGCCGTCAAGGGGGGCCTTTTTCCCCCCATTTTTACAACGTCCCTGTCCAAAATTCTAGAAAGTACTTTCCACAAAAGTTAGCCCCTACTCCAAGGAACACATATCTTAAATTTCAGCTTTCTAGCCAAAGGGGTTTTGGCAGGCCGTCAAGGGGGACACTTTCCCCCTTTTTGCCCGTTCCGGTAGGAATTTCCAAAAATCCCGTCTTAGTGGACGTCTACCCCGAAAGAGGAACCTACATACCAAATTTCAACTTCCTAGCTTCAGCGGTTTGGGCTGGGCGATGTTGAGTCAGTCAGTCAGTCAGTCACGTTATTCTTTTATATATAGAGATTTAGTTTTCACATACTGGGACTTTTTCATTGACTTGAAATTTAATTGGCATTACTTGATATCAATGCCAATGACATTTTTTCAATTGGAATTGATCAAACCAATGGTAATGAAATGTAAACCTCAAGCCTCAAGCAACCAATTATAATTGAAGAAAAAAGCATTGTATTTAAAACAAAAACTGTTTTGGAAAAAAGGAAATTAGGAAAAGAATGTAATTTTCCAGTAATGACTTTATAAATATTCGCTATATTATCAAGTTTTATCATGTAAATGCTGATACCGTAAAAATGTCAATTGAAAAAAAAAATCATTGTCATTGATCAATTGTAATGTAAAAAATTTCATTATAATTGTTATCAAATAGTACCAATGAAATCGACAATTAATTTATCCATTCAATTAACTAGTCCCAAATATGAGTTCCATTAGGGTATTTCAACCTTATCTGGAGAAACAAAATAAGAGTTATTGGCCTGGTGCCCCCGTCCCTAAGAATAATTTGTTTGGATGCACAATGTCTCCCAAAAAATTGCGATAGTCAGATGTGGGGAAGACGTGCCGCATCGGCCCTGAAGTTCAAAAAACCGATAAAAAGAGAAAAATATGAGTTTTTGATAATTATCTCAAAAATTTTTATATTTTAAATCGAATTTGAATTTGAAAAATCGTGCTTTCCTGTAAGTTATATTTCTAATAACCCGACTAAAAAAGATGTTATATAATCAAAAATCTTATATAATCAAAAAAAAAAGGCAACAATTTAGAAAAACCTATTTCTTTCACTTTTGTCATTTATTTAGCTTTTAGGCAAACTTTGTTTTTATTTTAAATCAGTATGTTTTTGGCTGGAATATTACAACACAATACAAATACTTCAATACTCTAAATTAAGGCCAAATGGAAATACAATAAATTGTCCCTGTTTAAGTCCAAAAGTCAAATTTTAAGAGATTTGTTTTTTTTTAACATAATAATGTAACAGATGTTTCTGGGCAGGTTTTGATTAAACTACTTGCTATTATTATTATCTACACTCAAAAAAATTTGTCGGTAAAATCTACTGAAAATAAATAAAGTTAAAGTAATTACATGCAGTTAAAAAGGATACAAAGGTAGCTAGTTTTATCTATTAAAAAATATATACGCTGTTGGGGTCTATATGATCTGACGGTAAAATATTAGTCTATTTTCATCAGTAACTCGCATTTTTTGGAGCCCCCTAACCTACATACATGTTGATTTGTTCTGCCCTATTTCACCCCTAATATCCTAAAGATTACATATTTAAATTTTAACACTAAGGCTCTAATGCATAAACTTTTCTTAATTTTCCGTTAAGAAATACTATTAAAAAATGTTATGCATAATCGTTAAATAACAGTTTGTTAATTTCTCGTTTTATTCTGGCAACACCCTTATTTAATGTGTCTCCAGTATCAAATAAATTGTTAGTGATTCATAAAGATACCCAGTAGCAAATGGTCGAACTAGTTCTAAAAAGTACTAGTTGTTTGACTAGTAACTATTAAACTAGTTCTCAAAATAACCATTTTGAACCAGTTGTGTACTAGTTAAATACGATTTATGTAGGGACTGTAAAACAAATTAACTAAATTCAAATGCGAGATTCGAAATTCTCATTTTGTTTACATTTGTATTTAATAAAACATCAGAGTTTGCAAATAAACACTTAATTTTTTTTTTTACTGTGAATTGACTTGAGGTGCAAATCAACTGGTACTGTTCTGGTACCAAAGAGTCACTCCAGGACTAGTTTGGTAAATTTCTTATAAGTACCAGTACAGCTCCCTGTTTTTAATCTTAAAACAATAATTTAGAACCATTTGAACAATCTTAAAACAATAATTTTGAAGCAGAGCGAGACTATTTCGAAAGATTAAATTTCAATAAGAGTTTTGAAATTCTAGTGTTGTTTACATTTGTTTTTAATAAAGTCTTACCCCGCAGTTAATAAATGCTTTGTAAAGTGATAGTAGGTTTACAAAACGTCATTTTCATATAAAATTTGTTTAATAAACCTCCTATAATTTTATAAAGCGTTTATGAATTTAGGTGTTAGTTTGCGAAAAAAACTGAAATTTTTATTGTGATTAGAAATCATAAACACAAAATATTTTAGATTTCTTTTGCTAAATGGACCTAATTATCTCAGTAAGGAAATTATCGGTATAATCTACGTTTCATCAAAGAAAAAGCCTTTGTTTTTTATCTATATAATTTATATCTTTACTAACTGGTACAGTACTATTTCCAAAGAGTCACATTAGTACCAGTTTTGCTCCCTATTTTGCATCCCAAAATTGTAATTTCCAAACTAGTTATACAACTAGCACCAAAGTGGGAGTTTGGCGACAATTGTCCCCATCCCTATGATATCTCCATGTTAAATTCTACAGTTGTTTGTAGGGAAAGGCGGTATTTTTTGCTACTGGGTAGTAAACGATTGACTCGTTAATCGCAGGTGCATAATATTGTTTTGAAGATTTTAACAATAAAAATAATTTATAATAAATTAAAACATGATAAAAAAGAATGTTTATGCATAACGAAGAAGTAATAATGGAAAACTAATATTTTAAAGAGAGTTTAATAGTACTAATACTGAATGTATTCGAATGACGATTATGTTTTGATTTAATCAACATCACTAATTTGTTTAGTTTATTTTATATTTTATTTGTACACCAATTTGAGAAAATTTAATGAAAACAAACTTAAATTGTGCAATTGTTCCAGATTTTTTAATTTGTTGGATATAGAATATTGGATTTTACATATTCTTCGGTGCATGATCCTTAAAAAAGTCTTTAAATAGACAAAAACTCAATATTTGTGGTTTCAACTGAAACTTTTGTTTTCCAAATTTTATGAAATGCTTATTTTAGGCTTTACCGAACTTTAACATATTGTTAATTTTGTCGTTATTCAACGAATTGTGCATACTGTTTTTGCCAGATAAGCTTAAAATCATGTAGTTAAACTGTTTAGAAACTTTATACATAACACCGTAAGAGTTTAGCTTTTTTATATATGTATAACTCAATATTATTGTGACCTATTTATTATTGGAATATTAAACTATTCAAATTAAATGTAATAAAGTCCTTTTGAATTTATATTTTCTTTTAGTTCGCATTAATATAAGAATTTAATCAATTTAAATATAATAGCATAAAAGTTTAGAGTAAAAAGTATGTGCTTTTAAATATTTTCTAAATTATCCCCTAAATTCATAAACGCTTTGTAAAATTATAGGAGGTTTATTGAAAAAATTTTGTATGAAAATAACGTTTTGTAAACCTGCTATAACTTTACAAAGCATTTATGAATTGAGGGGTATATCTACAAGTACCATTATTTCAAATTGGATAAAGAAATATAAAATAAACGCTTCATTAAAATAAAATCTTCATAAATATTTACTTTATGGTGGACAGAAGTGGTAGCATTAGACAAAAACAATGTTAAATATAATTTAAATTTAGAAATTTTGTATACAATAAAAGCAAAAAGTTTCTTTATACTTACAGTATACGATAAATGTTGTAAATTAAGGTTCATTCACAAAGCTGGGGTAATCTATGCTCTACAGATTGGATTCAAGAAAAACGGGAGATAAAATGATAAAAAAAACAAGTAAATATGATTAAATTCGGTTGTGCAGAATCTATGGATACCCTCCATCTCTTTATTTTTATTAACCGATAAAAGGGTTGAAATACTACAAACTTCAAATACTACCATTATCATTACGAAAAACGTAAAAATGGAGATAAAATGCTAAAATCTTGGATGGAAAATGCTAGTTTAGGCTCATTAAATATAAAATAATAGATATTAAATTCCATTCCATTCTGGACTGCAAGCAGGTAAAGTCAAAAAAAGGAATATAATGGATAACGAGTGAAATTAGAACACTAAACACAGGCATCGAAATGGAATTGAACAGGGAACAAAATTTGTATTATTGGAGATTGTTTATTTATATTATCACATAAATTGGTAAATAAAAATAAATTACCCTGTGACTGTTGTATAAAAATAAATCCCTGGAATCCCTTCCGGATCAACCTCATTCCGCTATCTCAGTGTTTTAAATATTGGCGAGTATCTCGGAAACTAAGTGAGATAAGGAAAAACTGAAAAAAATGTTCCTTCGTAGGAGTATTACATCATTTTTGTTCCGGGAGCGATCCCGAGAGATTATTTTTATAAACAGATACAAGGTTACTTATTTGAGTTAGAAATGTACGTGAAAACACATTGACACACTCCGATATTGGAATGTATACATTGACACACTCCGATAGGAAAAGCAACAGACAAAAATTGAAATTGAAACAGGGTACGAAATGGAATAAAACGGGTAACGAAATTTGTATTATTACATAAATATATTTGTATTAAGAATAAATAAATCATCCTCTGATAGTTTCACAAAAATGAATATCTTATGATCGCCCCCGGAGTATAAAACTTATTCATTTTAACCCGTTTTGCGCTAACTTGCCATTTCTTTAAAATGGCCAATACTATACGGGATAGCTTAAAACGGACAAAACTTTTGCCACATTGGAGTATTAACACTACGATAATGCAAATATATCAGGTGCCGCAGAGAGGGAACCATTTTTGTCGGTAATGACTTTGCTCGTTTTATTTCGAGATTTCTCAGAAATCGCACTATATATGTTGTTATATAGAGGGTCATTCAAAGAGTGTTATCTTAATTCAGGGGTACAACAGTGTTCCGTTCTTTCTCCTTCCCTATTTCTTATTTTTCTTAATAAACTTTGTCAAATTTTATATCGTCGGGGGTGTTCTGAAAAACGAAACCACATAAAATTATTTGTTTTTGTACAAGAAGAACATATAGTTTTATGTGAAAACGAATAATTTTATGCGGTTTCGTTTTTCAGAACACCCCCGCATATTTAGTCTTTCGCAGATGACATCAACATTCGCCATTAATTTTTCTTTGGTCGTAGGCTAAGCCTGGTGGAGGTTGGAAGCAAAAGGCTGATTATGAATGACACACCCAATCTGGAATTTTCGACAATCTCAGGGTGGGGCCATGCGAATATGGTCGACTTAGATGCACGCAAGACTCAGCACTACCATCTGTTGATTTGATTTGGTGTAATTGATGTGGGCAAATTGAATACTCTTGATGTTTTGGGCATTGGGATTTAGTGTGATGTACACGGAAATAAGCACATTAGACCGTACCATCTTACAGGCTAAAAAAGTGCGCGAAACACCTTCGAATATAAAGTATTTTCGCAAGGCAAGTTCGAAATTTTTTTTTTAAAAAATTAAAAGGCGACCCCTACTTTCGGCAACAAAAAAAAAATAAAAAAAATTTTTGCTGGAATTATCGAAAACTTCCTTAGCAAAAATTTAAAGAGCTTTAATTTTCTGACATTATGGTTGTACATTAGGGTAGTAGGAATTGAGATCTGGTGGGCAAATACTAGAATGGGATATTTGAGATCAATGGTCCTTAGAGCAAAACATTGGTCCCCTCGAGGCAAAAACATCGATGTATCATACTTTAAGATCCGACATCGATGTATCTTACTTTAATCCGATTCACTCACTATTTATGCCAACGTGGATGAGCAGCAGCTTCGATGTATATTTTTCAGCTCGGCAATCATAAATGTCAGTATGGTATTTAGCTCTTTTCTATCGACATTACCCTGGGAAGGGTTCTGCTGAGATCAACTGGTGAGTCAACTGATTCCTAGAGCTCGGGTTATATTCGGAATACTCAGTCATCTAGTAGAGCATATCCGTACAAGCCTCTTTTCTCCCTCCTGTAGCCTATTTTGTTAATTCTAAAACAACGAACTTCGTTAGTAGGCAGGGTTGGAAACCGAAACGAATTATAAATTTAAGCCAATTTGAATGAATAAAGAATATTGAGTGTTTATAAATAAACAAATATTCTTAAATATGTAGAGATTTTACCACTAAAAGGTTAATGTCAACTTAAATATGGCTCCTTATTCATTTCGGTCGCCAATCATGTTGGTAGGGGATAGTGTTACTAATTGTTACTAATTCACGTGATATTACAAGTTACCCGTTCCATTCCTTTTCATTCCCTGTATTTAGTATTCGTTTTCATTTATCAGAGTTTTTTGTAAACAAATGATTTTTTGATCACTTAAGATTAGTTTTTTATGCAGTAGTGTTGTTTCATTACCATTAGTACTGTTTTTAAATGGTAATACAATTATTTCCATTTTCATTAGTGTCAAATAACGTTAATGAAATTTCAATGGTTATGAAAAATTCCCAGGTTTGTTTTAAATATATAATTTTGTATTAAACATTTTGAGGTGACTTCATATTTTCTTTCATTACTTTTGATCCGCTGGACCGATTTTGCTTATTTTATATACAAAATCCTAATAAGAAAAGCAAACATTCCAGGCAAAAATGGGATTGGCCACTTGAATACTTTCGGCCTGATCTGATCGTAGTCTCCACAGACAGACGGACATTCATGCTGATCAAGAATATGTGTATATGGAGTCCCAATTTTATTTTCGATGAGTTAAAAACGGAATGAAGAGCTGATATAAGTATACCCCCCTGCACAGTGGGATGGATGTTACAAAAAGGGTGGGTGCGAAGGATTAATATCCAATCTGAAGCTTGGATTATTTACACCAGCTTTGTGAGTACAAGGTTCATAAAGTAAACTTTTTAAGAAGCAAATGAATACCAGAAAAAAGATGTATTGACATTAAAAGTTTACTACGAGTATAAAATAAAGTTAATTAAAATTGAATTGTTAGTATGCAAAATTAAAATATTATTTTAACTAAAGTGACACATTTTAAATTAATTTTAAGATATCTGCATATTAAATAATTTAAGGGGAATATGTGTGTTTTTTTTTATTATATGGGCAATAAATAAAACATGGTTTCTTTTGTTCGATTCGGTTTTGCTCTGCTATTTTTCTCTTTCTACAATCATGATTATATGTTATAGACGGCATTAAGCCTGATTTTGCTTTTAGTTAGCTTACAAAAATAAAAAAAAAAACGACAAAACACAATATGGTATAAAGCAAGCTAAAAATGTCTGCCTATTTTGCTGGTAACAATATCTAAATCATACATGGGATTAATTAGGTGATTATTCAATAAGGAAACGATACGACCAATCGAATCGTTTATGCGATCATCATTTTCAGAATTAAGAAATTGATGCTCTGGTCTATGAAAGGGGGCTTATGTGTAAAAAATCATTTTACACTTGTTTGCCGATTCGGATAGAGTTTGAGACGCTCTCTAACATGGTTAAAACCAGACATCCGAAACTACCAATTTAACGCGATTAACTACAATAATATTTCGAGCAGAAACAACACTTGACTTCCCAGAATATATATAGTTAGATACCAGGCAACGCGGAGAAAAGGTAACAAGTAAAGAGAAACTGATGAAATGAGTTGTTTACCTTTAACAGCTGTTTTCTCCATAACTTTTGTTTCCGCACGTAATCCCCCTTTTCCTACACCAGGTCATATATATGTATATACTTTTTACCAATTTCAGTAATTCTCAATAGAATCGTTTTCTGGTCAAAACTAATATTTGTAACTATCAAATAGATAGATTTAGAGATGTGTGTCCACCCACAATTCCGAAGATACTTGGACGAAATTTAATATGTAAGTTTGTATTGGCACAAGGATAAACCCTATCAAAAAAGGTTATTAACAAACCTAAATGATTTTAAACGATTTCTTGCACGGGATCTATATATATATATTATGTCCTATGGTTTAATTAGGAACAAAGGGCCACACGGGATCTATATAATTTTATATTATACATAAATCGGAAAAATTGTATCCAACTTTGTTCAGTTTACCCCCATCTTTTTTTACAATTCATCTTTTAGTATAATGAATCATATCTTATTATTAATTCGGAAAGTAGAACCACTAGCCGACATCGCTTCAACCGGTTAGTGGATGAGCCATTTGACTACAAAAACGGACAAAAAAAAATTGAATTTTTTTTAAAGTTATTTTCTAGATTTACCCCTTAATCCATAAACACTTTTTAAAGATAAAGGAGGTTTATTTTTTTATTTTTTATTTTATTTATTTAGTCTATGGAATTAATCATTACAGACAATAATATTAAAATTTACTTAATTTTAAAAAAATTTACATAATTTTTAAAAAATTTACATAATTTTTAAAAAATTTAAGCGAACTATGTATTCAGAATTAAAATGATGCTACGTTTAATGCAATTAACGTTATTTGAAAAATCAATATAATTATAAAATTCATTAAAATCGTTGCACATTCTTATAATAGGATCCGCGTCAGCATAGTTTTGACGGAAAAACGGAATATAAAGCGGATTGTAGTATCTTGTTGGACGTTGAGGGACATTAAACACCAGGTTACTGACAAGAAATTCAGAGCATACATCACCATTAATCAGCTTGAATAAAAACGTAACATTCATCATTTTTCTTCGGCTTTCCAAGGTAGGTAACTTGATGCGAGCCAGTCTGGTCGAATAGGATGGAAGTTCGGCCACAGGCCCCAAATAAAAACTACGCAAACAGAAGAGCAGAAATTGTTTTTGGACGGATTCAATCAATTGGACACGAACATTTTGTTGAGGATCCCAGATAATGTAACAGGTGTTCAAATATACAACCTCGTAGATTTTTATAAAAAAGGAAAAAAGGGAATATTCGAGGGCTCCTCAAACATTATTTTTTGCGAAAAAAGCGGCACTCAAACCAAGGAGAAGTTTAATAAGTACTATGTGGACTCTGTACCATCAACTTAAATGGTAAAATGCTGGTTTACTGAGTTTCGTTGTGGTTCCACAAGCACTAGTGCGCTGAACATTCTGGACGACCAATTGAGGTCAATTAAGGCCGAACGAAGAGTGAAAGTGTGAAAGAATGTTGATGGCATAGGTATTTCAGTGGCACTGTGGTTTCGATTTTAAATGATCAGTTGCTGACCATAAACGCAATCGTGTGACAACTTCAAAGGATTGTTTGGAGTTATTTAACCCCAATTCGAATGAGTTTTTGAGGATTTTTGTAACTGTGGATGAAACATGGATCCATTACAATATATACCAAATCGATTACCTTCTAAAGGGAAAAACAATAAACGGACCGATTTAACTACGATCTAAAAAAAATTTCCCCATTTGGCAAAGAAAAAAAAGTTATTTTTCATCAAGAGAATCCACGGGTGCACATGTGTGTCTCAGTGGCAAAACTACATGAATTGGGCTACGAACTGGTACCTCATCTGCCATATTCTCCGGGTTTAGCCCCCAGCGACTATTTTCTGTTTTCAAACCTCAAGAAATTGATCGGTGGATTGAACCTTTAATTAAAATTTCCTTTTCGAAATTGCATCCGCTTCCCGGAATATAATAAAAATCGTATTGCGGTGCCGCCTTTAATTTTTTTTTCTTATTTCATTTGCATTAGTTTCAATCATTAGTAATGAAATTTAAATGGTAATGACTAGTCCCCGTGTATGATTAAAATACTATATTTATAATATTGCAAGTTTTCTATAGCCTCAAACTATTTTAGGTTTTTGGTATACACTATAATATATATAGTGCGGTTGTACAAAACAACAAGAGTTAAGTTTTTTTTATGACTTTATCTTGTAAATATAGCATACAAAGTTTTTGTTGCCTATATTTAGGTGTTAAAACTTGTTATAACAACAAAAAAACTGTACAAAATTGGGTTAATTTTGAACAATAACTATGGAAAATGTAATTTTGATAAAAGTGTATAAAAATATATGAAATAAAGATATATGAAACAATTTTGCATATTACTATCATAATGCCTAAAAATGTGCTTTAATTTCCAGTTTTATTTTCTTTATAAATTGACCCTAAAACTATGATTTATTTTTAAGTTTTCCCTTAAGTCTTAGAATATACTACATAAAACTACTTAGGAAAATTTATTGCCTTCTAAAAATAGGTCAATCAACAAAAAAAAAAAAAAGGATTTCTTTCTTAAAAGAAAAGAATGCAACTTGGAAAGAGAAAAGTAATATGATGGTACATAAATGAAAAAAAAAAAACAGCAATGAGAAAAAGTTGGCTAAGAATTCATAGAATAAAAATATATACTTTCTTTAATAACTATCTTCCCACATACAACTTTGGAGATAATCCAAAAATTATATATAAAGCCAGATGTAAATTATTCCAAAAAAGAAAATTTACCTTATGCTGCAAAATGCTTCGCTTGAAGTATTTGCAATAAAAAATTATTGTTTTTTTGGAAGGAATTTACAAATCATTGAAAAATTGTATTTTTTGCTAAAAATGTATAAAAACATATATTTAATGTATTCAAAAATATATGTATATCATATCTTAGGGTTTAAATTTAATCACTTTTAGAATGAACCTTATCCGGTGTTCCTAGCACTATTTATATAAAATATACAAACGATTTATGAGTCCGTTTCTAAATTGATGAATACCACTTCATTTTAGCTGTAATTATCCTTAAAGTCCTAAGAGGGTTAAGCTCAATTTTTATATGTTTTTGTTTGTAATTTCTCTGCTTTATTCTATTCGTATTTAATATGAACCAATGTATAAATATTTAATTAAATCACTGTGGCTTAGTTTTGTTTTATTCATACTTGGGACCAGTTAATTGAATGGTCCAATTAACTGACGGTTTCATTGGCATTATTTAATAATAATAATGATTTTTTTTGGAATTACAATTGATCAATGACAATGAAATTTTTTTTAATTGGCATTGTTCAAAAATCTTTTGTTTTGATAAAAGAACAAATTTAGAAAAAAAGGAGAAATTCGCGTACTTTTTATCTAAATATTGGCTATTTCGTCAAGTATACATCACTGGAGGGCTACCGATTAACCAGTACTCGGAGAAGAGCGAACAGGGTGTTCTTGATACAACTGGATAAAATAGCAGATATTTATAATGTTATAATAGCTCTGAAACTTTATATTCTTGTCTTAATTTCCCTTTTTCCCAAAACAATTTTATTTGTATACAATGCTTTTTTCTTTAATTATAATTGGTTGATTTGAGGTATTGGTAAACATTTCATTAACATTGGTTTAGTCAATGTCAACTAAAAAGAATTGCATTGCCATTTAATTGTACTGAATTTTTTTGGCATTTTTTGGTAATGCCAATTAAATTTTATTGCCATTGAAAAATTCCCAAGTAAGGTTTTTCTTTTCTGTTTCTATCTAAATATTGTAACCCCCAATTGGTTTTAACTCATAACAAGGTTGTTGTCAGCCGTTTTGAAAATTGTGTCATTTTTGTGTAACCCCTATCCACAGCTCAGAATATAACATACATAGCCTGTATACGAGTAATATGTAGTATTGTTGTTGTTGTTGCTATGTAACATACATATGATGATGACCCAGTTGTAAAGCTTACTTCCTTCCGAACTTTGTTTTATTTTACTTATATTGTTTCGTTTTATAGGTAGTGCAACCAGATTGTAGTGCTGTATGATTGTTTCGCAATTACTTTGTCTGATAATAAGGCTACATGTGTGTACAGTAGGGTTATAACTTTTTGCATTCCTTTCAAATATGAAACATTTATGGCATCGGGATCGTTTAAAAGTTTCCGCAATTTCAATTTGATTTTTATGTTCAATAACGCTTCACTGGACGAAAAAAGTTTATATGTATTCATATATTACTTGATATAACCTGATATAGTTAATTACAGTGGTGGAAAATATAATAGAAACGATTCAAGTTTTTTTCTAATTTTATTCTCGTTGCCTTTATTTTTAAAGATCAAAATAGTGGCTAAATTTGCCCCTAAAGACGAGGAGATGGCTCAAAAAATTGTACAAAATATTAACGTAATGTTTGTTTTTTATTTTGTCACTTATTTTAAGTGGGCGTGGCTTTTAACGAAAAATTATCCATATCGACCTTTTATCAAATTACATAGTAAAATTTAGAGAGTACTGATCGGTTCTGTACCAAATGTATATTTTTGAAAATCCTGGAAATGGCAGAACCTTAAATATGATCAAACTTTTCTTTGTTTTTAGCGATTTAAAAAAAATGTCAACAACACTGAAATGGCTACCAAGTAAAAAAGTTTTGATATAGTCATATATTATCATATGAAATTTTATAAAATTATATATTGGTACATATATACCACGACACATTTATATAAAATTATATGAAATTATATCTTAGATATATGTATATAGCACTATATATAATGTAACATATTACAATATCCAATTATATATTAACCTATATACCATTATATCTAGTTGGATATGATTATATTATATTTGATACATTTGGATGAGGCCAAAATCCGGATAAAATTGTATCGAACTATATCGTATTCCATCAAATTGGATCTAATTGTGTCCAAGTAGGTCTAATATGATCTAATACGATCTAATTTGATACAATTAGATGTTATAATTTTTCGGATATAATTATATATAATATAAAGTCAAATAATTGTTTTTTAGTAGCGTTATGTATTATAGTTATATGTATGTATATGGAGTAAGATTTGAGGACATATAATACTATAAATTACTAGGGCAAGGAATTTCATGCACTTAAAAATCGAAAATATGCGCCTAAAAAATGCCGCTAAAAAAGAAAAATATGCATTAAAAACCTAAAAAATATGCACTTAAACCACTATTTTTGCAAACCATAATGCTCTTTTCAACATAAAAATATATGTAAGTTAGTTGTTTTGCAAATAGACACAGAAGTTTTTAAGAATGTTAATTTTTAAAAATAATAAAAAAAATATTTTGATTGCATCGAAATCCGAAAATGTACTAATTCTTTATACTTTTTACAAAGTAAAAAATGTTACTAAAATTTAAAAATATGTACAAATATGTACTACACAGTCATCAAATATGCATTAAAAAGGCACCAAATATGCGTTTAAGTAAAAATATGCAAAAACATGAATTTTTGACAAAATATGAAAAAATATGTATACAACTACAAATCGATGCCATATGGTTTTAAATTTGATGATTCGGATAAATGTTTAGTCCACATTAGTTTCGGACTATCGAGAAAAAACATGCATTTGCATGAAATTCCTTGCCCTATCTACTACCATATAAAAAATGCGTTCAAAAAGTAATATGAGATGTAGTGCTATATAATGATATGTGTGGGCGCTGTGGTGTAATGGTTAACGCGTTGGACTGTTACACATTAGGTTGCGGGTTCGATCCTCAACCAAGGCAACATCAATTTATGAAAAATAATAATATGTATGACTTTTCTCTATCCCTCATACATATCGCAGCGTCCTTATTCGGTGTTCCCCACCGAAGTAAAATAACATATCATGGCTATGAACTAGAAAGCTTCAACAAAGTTCGCCAACTCTTCATCAGATGGCGCGCAATAACTGTTCTAATATTCAACATTTCGCGCAATTACAGTGTTGCCATATTTGAAGCCCTTCATCTTTCACCACCTTTCACTTCTTCTCTATCCCCTTTCCAAAGGAAGCAACACGTTAATTAATAGGAAGAATATCCTGAGTATTGCTTCTCTTAAAAAAAAATGTGACTCTATTCAAATTCCATACTTAAACTAAGCACATTATATATGGCCATATGTAACAATTTTTACTAGGGTAGTTTTCAAACTGTAGCATTTTTTATATTTTCTGAGTTTTCAGATTTTTACCAATTTCGCTCAATTTCTGGAAATTTGTGCTTTAGCCTTCAAATGTTTGTATAGCTCTGCCTTTTACATAAATCAACCTGCCAATTAAATATAATCATGTCCGTATTTGTTCAATAAGGTTCTGAGAATATTTTAAGAAATCACTAAAAATGAGATATTTCAGAAATTGGTATTATTGCGGAACGTGTTTCCTTCAAAATTAACCCAGAAAACGATTTTTTTTTTGTAAATACAGAGTTGGTGATATCGCCAGAAAAACGTTATAAGCCTAATGTACAGTAAAGCTATTTCAAAATTTATTATATTAGAAAAAGGCGTTTCAAATGCTATCAAAAAACAGAACATTTATAATAGTTATTAGAATAGAGTAAAACGAGCTTTTACTGTATACATTGATTGTATGTAAGTATGTAGGCGAATGTCTGAGTGTTTGTATATTTTTACAATAATATAATAAATTGCAATAAACTTGCATATATTATTACTTAAATTATTATAACAATATGATGACAATGATAGCAGTGCAAATATGTAAAAAAATCTAGGTCAAATTTGTATTAATTTCTTAAACCTATATTTACTTATTTGTGGGGGATTTAAGTACCTGTATTTAAGTTTTTTTTTTTACCAAATTCATTTCTTGAAAAACCTAAAGATAAACAAAGCTTTATTTTTTTTATTTTATTTGTTAAAAAATGAATTTAAAAATAAAAATTAGGAAAGCCCATAAAGAAAATAGGGTAAAAGTTACTGCACTAAGTAAATTATCTGCATGCTAGTAATGAATTTTTATATTAATTGAATGAAGTTTCGCTGGAGTTCGCCTATAACAATTTTTCATGAAATTAATGCAGTTATTCATAAAATGTTATGGAAGATTTCACACTATTAATTATAAATTTCATAAAAGCAATGCAAAAGTCTCATTAAAAATAGTTTCATTTAAATTATGAAGATTTTTCATAAAATTCAGCAATTTTTCTTTCAATTTGTAAAGAAAATTTCATTAGTTCAAGGAACAATTGAAAATTCTTTCTGCATGATGATCAAATTTATGGCCAAATTTGATCATAAGTAATTTTCATCTTATTTTCTAAAAATATTTTGTGAAGTGAAGACCTTATCAAAGAGTTCTTCGAACGCTCAAAAAAGTTTGACATTTACTAACAGTTGTTTTTGTAGTAATCAGTGGTTGTTGTTTTTAATTGTAATTACACTTGTTTTTAAATAAACAACTAATGAAAAGTACTGTATTTCGTAACACTTGTAAGAAGCAGTTATTTTTTAATATTAGTATATGTACACAACTACCAAAACAGTATTTCTATAGTAAACAGTTATTTTTGTTAGTTATTAGTTATTTAAAAGATAAAAATTTAGAGTTTTGTATTAACCGAAGTAAAATTAGTTAAAAATTGAAAATTTTACGATTAAACTTCAAACTGTGAATTCCGATTTTCATTGCATTAATATTACTAGTATTTAAAATACCCAATTTCAGAAAATTTTATTACTAATATTGATTAAAAAGTTGATTTTTATAATAAAAGAATACCAATATGCGAGTTTTATGATATTTTTCAACATAAACCTGGTTTTTAAAAATTATATTACGGTTGATAAAAAATCGCTAGATTTTTAGCTAGCCGAGAAAAAATCGCCATTATGGCAACAGTGGCATGAAATTTGGTACATTAATTTATATCGGCCCAATAACGAAGCCAATTGATTTTGGTTAAGATCAGTCCATGTTTAGACTTAGGGCACATATAAAGGTTCCCCAAAAATTAAATCTGGTAATCTAGTTCATATCGGCCCAACGACAATGCCTGTTGAGTTTTGTTAGAATCGGTCTATGTTTAGACCACCAAAATTTCTTACTGATTTTCTAATATTTTACTATTTTACAGATAAATTTTTATACAAATTTCCACTCATTCAAATTTCGGATCCAAACATTAATTGCCTTTCAATTATAAAATCAGACATGCACGTTATTGTAATTTTTTGCTCTAAATGGGACATCATGGACAAAATTCATGTACACGAAGTGCTAATTTTTATTGTATTTTCGGAAGCAGCTTCTTTTATTTTGGGTATATGACTTAGAAGCAATACATTATAATAAAAATACAATAATATCACATCAATATGTCTTCTTTAATTGCGTTTTTGGAAGGAAAATAAAAAAGTAGAACTAAAAATTGTGCTTCTAGTTCGGCAGTGCTTCTAAACTTATAGCTATTTGTTACTGAGTTGTTATCCACTTAATCATTTTAGATTTAGCCAAAGTCGTATAATACTTGTGCGTAGTTAATTGAATGGATAAATTAATTGACGATTTTGTTGATAGTATTTTATAGCAATGATAATGGATTTTTTGGCATTACAATTGATCAATGCTAATGAAATTTTTTTCAATTGGCATTACTTAATGCCTAAAACAACCAATTATAATTGATGAAAAAAGCATTTGTTTTCAGAAACATCTTGGTTTGACAAAAGAACAAATTAAGCAACAAAAAAATTTTAAATTTGCGCACTTCTTTTTTTTTTAAAAGAAGCAACACTCAGGAATTTCATCCTATTAATTAACGTGTTGCTTCATTTGGAAAGGGGATAGAGGATAAGTGAAAGGTCGTGAAAATATGAAGGGCTTCAAATATGGCAACACTGTAGTTGCGCGAGATGTTGAATCTTAGAGCAGTTGTTACTTAGTAGCCCTGTTATATTATTTTACTTCGGTGGTGTTAAGTGCTATGGGATCACCGAAGGAGGACGCTGCGATATGTATGAAGGATAGAAAAAAACTCATACATACACTCACAATATATTTTCCATAACCGATTGAGGTTTATTTGAAAAGTAATAGGTAAAGTTTGTTTTCAATTGAAGAATCAATTAAAATACATGGAAACATATTGTTTAATTTTTTGTATTAGTCAATAAAAAACAAACTACAAAAAAATACGTATCGTCTGTAAGAGATTTTCAGTCAAATTTTCTATTTTTAGAAAAAATAATTTAAATAATTTCGTTGTTTTCTGTTTTAAAACAAAAAATTCAAATATTTTCAGTTTTCTTTTATGTTAAAATAGTTTGTTTATATACAAAATTATTCCAATTCAAATTACTCAAACACACAAACATAGCCAATAAAAATATGAACGTGTGTGTTGTGTGTGTAGTGTTTTGAAAATTCAAACAAAAAAAAAAACTTTCAAATATGAATAACCAAATCACAAAATCGTTTTTTTCTAACTTTTTGTCAATTAAAAATTGAAGATTGTTTTAAAAGACTTTTCAATTATTTTTATTTCTTTTATGGATTGTTTAAACAATGTTTGAAAATAGAGAGCAAAACGGTTTGAATATAATGAAAAATCAGTAGTCC
This sequence comes from Leucophora obtusa, assembly GCA_949987735.1. Taxonomy (NCBI): domain Eukaryota; kingdom Metazoa; phylum Arthropoda; class Insecta; order Diptera; family Anthomyiidae; genus Leucophora; species Leucophora obtusa. The sequence goes on from OX465295.1 coordinate 278,636,572, forward strand.
TTTTTTAATTGTGTTTTCAATGAATTTAATATGTATTTTAGGTTGTTTTTAACGATAAAATATTGTGAGTGTATTATCATTTTTTATAAATTGATGTTGTCTTGAACCCGCAACCTTATGTGTAACAGTCCAACGCGCTGTTTCGCCAAGTTTATATTACTACACTCAGATAAAAAAGTTAGTAAAAATTTTTGAAACAGTTTTCAATCGCACTTTACTATTTTTGTACTGATTTTAGTACAATTTTTTTTGCTATTTCCCTATTACAAATTACTGATTTTTTTTTTATTAATTTTCTTTGCTGATTTCAGCAAAACATTTTATTGATTTTTTAAAATCGAAAGTTAAATATAGAAAAAATACTAATTTAACAAAAAGTGGATACTTAAGGAAACTTTATTTACTAGAATTCGTTAATTTATTAGAATTCTTATTTAGTTTCTATTTGTTATTATTGATATATTCGTAGTTTGGAAATATAACTCGGAAAATTTTATTGTATCTTCAATGTATAAAAAGGTAATAACTGGAGAACCGTTTGCAATTTTTACTCTAAATTTCAAGTACAATGAAATAATTAATAATAATTAATACATTAATTATACATTTTTTACAATCAAAAGAAAAAAATGCCTTTTTTTTTATTAAATTTGGTTTTTTTATGTAGATCTTACAATTTGTTTATTTCTTAGTACACTTTTTTTTGCTATTGTAAATAAATTTACTTTGTGAAATATGAAAAAAACGACGATAATTACCGAACAACCCAATAATTTCAGCAGCTTGATTTTAAATTGCAGTTTACAACAATTTACTGATATTTAGTAGCATCTACTAATTATCTAATTTCATTGCACTAAAATGACTGATATTTAGTAAATGTTTTAACCGATTATAGCCAATCGATTTTAAATTGCATTTCACAACAATTTTGCTAAAATTTAGTAGCGACTACTTATTATATTGTACTACAAATCAGTAGACATGTGTTGCTAAAATTAGCAAAAAACACCACAGTCCTCAAAACATTAAATTTTCCGTAATAATAGGAAAATTTTCAGTGGCCATTACAGACTTTTTCGGTTAATTGTAGGGGCTGATGCATCTAGACCAGGCGTCGGCAACACCTATGCCCATGGGCGCTCTCTCACACCTACATAAGCTCACACATAGAACAAAAAAATAATTTAGTCGTAAACAAGCATTCAATGAAGTAGGTTGTCAGATCGCTTGTTTGCCAGATTTTTTACACTCTGCATAATGTTTATTGATACATTTTTTTGGTAATTTATTTTTAAGTTCTTTTGTTTTTATTATTTTTTGTGTTGTTGTTTTTTGATATTTGTTTTTGTAGTTGTTCTTTGCTTTTAAATTTTTATGTGCTAATTCATAAAAAAAATTTATTTGGTATTTGAAGCTTGCTATAGTTAAAGTACATATTTCGCTTAATAAAGAGTTATCGGAAATCTTGATTCATAATCGTATTTTAACTATAAATTAATTTTTCGATTTGATACTGGCAACACTATTGTTTATTTTCTCTCTTCTCCCAAATAAGTCGTCTGTGATGTACAAATTTAGTAAACGATTGACTCGGTAATCGGAAGTCAAAATTTATTTTCTTAAATTAGAGAACTAATGATGTGCTAAGATAAATTTAAAAGTCATTAAAAATATTTTTTTTATTTATAAAGCAAATCAATGGAAATGTGTGTAAAAAAAAGTAATTTTTTAGAACATATTATTCGAAGCATACAAAAGTAATCTAATTTCAAATAATGTTTTGACAGTCTGTACATCACTATTGTTTTGTTTTTCTTTTTAATTTTATTTTTACATTTTTTTGGAAATTTTTTCGAAAAAGGTCATTGGCTACGCAATTGTTGTAGCTTTTTTCAGTTTGATGGATGCAAGTTGTTGGAAGCCACACATTCTAGGGATGGAATGGCTTTAATAAATCATTCCATGCCTGAAAATGAAATAATTAACAATTAAATCGTGGCTTCCTCACTCCAAACTTTATAAAAGGTTTAAAGTTAATGAGTATCGACTATAAACCTATATTATTTTTTTCGTTATTAAGCAAATATGAATACTGTTTTTCACAAATTAGCTTAAAATCCTTCAATAAGACTGTTGTAAAAGTTTATGAATTAGACCATTATTTTATATTCCCATTATAAACATTTAAAATTTCCAAATTATTATACAAACCAGTGTTGCCATTTCAGTGCTTTTCGGGTATTTTTTGGTGCTTTTTTCCTTCTTGTACCCGGTGATTTTTTACAAATACCCGTTTAAAAAAAGCGGGTATTTACAGTGCTTTTTCAGATTTCTGGCAGTGCTTTTAGTGCTTTTTGTACAGTTTATATTTTTGGTATTTGTTCTCGTTTTTTTAATTTTTCTTCAATTTTCTGTCAAAGTTGAAAAAATAATACGAACTAAACAAAAATACATTTTTTCACAATTTTTGTAGTACAATTTTAAATAGCAACTTCGATATATTTAAACTTCAAAATTTTTAGATTTTAGTTTGGTGCTTTTTTACTCCTTTTTTGTTTATTTTTTGAACTTTTTTACACGATTTTACAAAGCTAAAATGTGTTTTTAAATTCTTGACTTAAATTTTTAAAAAAATTAGTATCGTGCTTTTTTACCCCATTTTTGGTAAATTTTTACCTTTTTTACCCGTTTTCAAAATCCTCACGGTGCTTTCCTGCCTTCAAAAGTTGGCAACACTGATACAAACGTTCTTTGTCAGTGCATTGATGAGAGAGAGAGGCTGCAACTCAGTCATACAAGCACAAAATAAGGTTGCATATGTTTGCCGATCACTGATCTAGACTAACCAGCACTGCCATCAAGTAGTGCCAATTACATTTCAATGCCAATGAAAAATTCCCAAGTATGGTTTAAATTGGCGTAGTTATATATTATTTGTATTTAATTGTTTTTATTCCTAAGTTATCCCAGCAAAATTTTTTTTGAACTGCATCTGTTATAGAAAAGGTCTTTTTACCACCGGTTTTTGGGACAAACCCAAGTAAAAAAAAATGATATGGAGCCATATAAAGTTATATTTAATTATATATAATCTTTTATGTAATTAGATATAATTATATCCGAAAAATGAGAACGTCTTATTGCATCATATTGTATCGAATTGTATACAATTTGGTACAATTTGATACAATTTGATACAATTTTATGCAATTCGATACAAATGTATCCGAATTTTGTCCTCATCCAATTACATCAAATTATATCTTTTTGTATAAAATTATATAAAATGTTATAAAAGTGGACATAGTTTGATACAATTATACCTAAATATTGACCCTATATTTTTACCATAATATATATGACCATATCAAACAATATACAAAATTATATTTTTAAATAAAAAAAGATATACAATATCTGGAGATCAGACCTGAGGGATTTCAATTACAATTACTTGTAATTTGTAATTGAAATTACAAGTAAAGTGTTTTTTGTTAAAATTTTGTAGAAAAATCTGACTGGGATAGGTTGCATAGGCATGGATGCGTATAAAAAGAATACGTCATGTTGGGCTTACCCCTAACTTGTGCTTTTTGTCATTATTTATTTTCCCAAAAAATGTAATTGGCATTTTTCAAATTACAAATTACTTGTAATTGTTCTTTTTTGAATTACAATTACAAATAATTTGTAATTGTAGTTACAAATAATTTGTAATTGTAATTGAGTTTTTTTCAATTACAATTACATGTAATTGTGTAAATGCATGTGTAATTAATTACAAAATGTAATGATTAACCCCCAGGTCTACTGGATATCCTATAATTTCGATAAATCTTCCATTACTTTTATCCAGATTTACCATGACAGTGCATGAAACATGAACAAATTTTTATTTGTTTTTAGTAATTTTAAAATAAGGTTAACAACACTGAAATTTTTAACTTAATAGGATTGTGATATACAACCAAGATATAAGAGATCAGTCAAGTGTGCGTTATAGTATAGAGAATTCCATATTAAAGCTTCAGTATTGTTAATTTTATGGGCGCGTTAGCCATTTTGACTCACGCTCCTAAACAAAAACAAATGACTCGCGCACGAGCATTTCGTGTCTTACTCACGCAGACATGAGTATATTAAACACTTACTCACAATCAGAAAATTCTCACGCAAAACAGTAAAAATTTCTAAAAACATATGATGCAAAAAATAAACTCACACACGAATCATGCACGGGTTATACATTCTTACTCACGCTCACGTACGAATTATATATTCTCACGCTCACGCGCGAATTACTTTGGTATAGTAATTATTACTCATGATCACTTGTGAATAACTTCACCACTCACGATCGTGTCATGCGCCAATCGCTAGTAATTACTAAATCTTAAACTAGTTCAAAATCATTTTTAATATGGAACCACATTTAATACAATACGGTTTTAAAAGGACCTTATATATTTTTATATAAAATCACTTTGAAAAAATTGCTAATGTGGGATGATATATAATTATAGATGATTTTATAAAGAACGTTATATCGTTATATATAAAAGAAAGCATAAAATATTGTAGATATGAAACCATACTAAGTTATATATGGGTTCATATCCGTCAATATATAATCATATATAACAACTATTATATAATATTTCTTAAATGGCTCCATATATAGTTTTATATTATTATGTGTAGTGTCATACTAAATTATATATAAACGTATATGTAATTATATCTTTTATATGTTACTTTATGTACTTATATATAGCACATACACTTATATGTAGGCCAGTATGTAATAATATAAAATCACATATGTCTCAATATTAAAACCTTTGAGGAAAAAATATTTAATAAATGACTATATAAAAGTATATATGCTTCAATTTAAAAGCATATGTGGCCATATGTAACTATAAGTTACTATATGTAATTACATAAAATAATATATGATTATATCAAAACTTTTTTACTCGGGAACTCAAACAAAAATCACCAATAATAGAACATAAAGTAGAACAGGTGGCATACAAGTACAAGTTGTTCTACAACCGCATCTTTGCATCCGACAATTTCGCTGGGATACTTTACAAAATTTTTTACATAAAATTGTTTTAACACATATGCGGCATTTTTTTTAAAATTTCTTTAGAATTCAAGACCTATTTAAATTTTACAATTTCTGACATTGTCACAAAAATTCCCTAATGACTATCAAGCATGATCTTTCATGTCTAAAATAAGGCATATAAAAAAACAACATTTCACAAGAAATAACAAGTAATTATAAACATTTTATTCACAAAGCCAGAGCAATTAATATAAATTTTTTTCTAATTGTTATAAGTAAAAACAAAATTAAAAAAATGTACAAAATAATTGCCTTTGTGGCGACCTTTTCAGTTAAAAATGTAATTGCATGCTAGCTACACTATATTTAAGCTTTTGCCATGGCTTTGAATTACAACTAAATGGAATAACTACAATACAAATTGCATTTAAAACTATTTTTAATATTTTTATTTTACCAAGTACAATTGCAAGGATTTTCTACAAAAGAATTTTTTGAGAAAAAATTATTTTAAAAAATGTTTTATAAATATTTTAGTAATGAAACAAAAATGTATACATTAGTTAAGTAAAACATATTTATTTAGTTGATATGCACTTATTATATTAAACTTTATCTACTACTTTATTCTCTATTTATTATATACTATGATGCATCTTATGTACTAGGTAAATATGTTGTATATAAAATGCCTTGTTCTACATAGTTTAACGGTAAATACGCTTGACCTGGTTTACTTTTTTGTTTGTTTGTGTACCGTTCGAAAATATATGTAAGTTTTGTATTTGTGCCATAACTATTGCTGCGACAACAACTCGTACTCAAACTCATACTACAATATGGCAAGTGAATGCATGCATTATGGTTATGTACGTACTTGAGTTTGATACATGAAATAGTTTTTTGTTTTGTTTTTGGATAGTGGGGGCTTAACTATTGCTCGGTGTTTGTGTGTATGACCTAGTTTGGCTGCTTAAAATTGCATTTTGGGGGTAGTTATGTTGAAAACTAGAAATAAAATTAAATTTGAACATAGATTTCTTTCATGTTAAGACATTTTTTTGCATGTTTTTTATGTTATGACAAGGTCAGAATGTATTACTTACTCGTATATGTTATGGCTATATGTTGGACTATTTGTTTTATTTTTTTTATTTTGATAATACGCATTTATTGAAATAAATATATTATAAATGTTTTTGTTTGTATTGCAAGAGTATTTAGCAAAGCTTGAATGAAACATATTAATGCTTTTTGTATAATTGTTAAGCATACTTTAGGGATAATAAATCAATTGTGTATGTAGTATACTTTTGGGGGTAATTGTGTTTTTTAATAAAGTATGATGGTGGTCCTAAAGCTACCCGACTTAAAAAAGAAAACACAAAGAATTTTAGAAACATCCCGGTAAAAAATGTTCATATACGCTCAAACATGTTCATATATGGTTTATGTATGGACATATATGAACAAATATGGATTTTTTATGAACACAAATGGATTTGATATGAACATATAGGGAAGTATATGTGATTCCATATATGGAAAAATATTTCATATACAAACAAATATGGAGGCATCTGATATTTCATATATGGAAATGCCACTCATATATGGACAAATATTGAAGTATATGTTATTCCATTTCTCATATGGAATTATATTTAATGGCATAAATAAAAAGGAACATATGTAGCGCCTAATTTGAATGTCATACATAAATTTATATCTACAACCTTATAATAAAGGACAGCAACGTTCGCATGTATTCGCATATATTTAATAAATGTTTTATTATAATTTAAACTGACCTCAAGCCGAAACAAAACAACACTCTATAAATGTATATTTTCATATATGAACATATACTTAAGTGTTACCTCATTTTTCGGATCCATACATATATGGTTGAACCATAAATGTTCATATATGGACATTTTACACCGGGATTTCTTTTATTTCTCAATAGAGTCTCCTTTTAGCTCGATACCCTTTTCCCAGCGGTTTTCAAGAGCTTTCATACCCTGTTTATAGTGAGAACAGTCTAGCTTCTCAAAATAGCCATCAACGCAGACCACCTCTTGATTGTTGGCAAATCTTTTACCACTGAGGCATAATTCGAGGGAGCTAAATCTAAATCTAGAGTTGTAAATAGAATAAACTGAATTAAAAAAATTGTAAATTTCGCGTCAAAAACGAATTTAGGAGAAAAAAAACTAGTGAAAATAGTAAAAACGAGGAAGTAAACAAATATACATAATGTGGCGTCTTCAATTTAAAAACCAAAGACATTTTTTTCAAACCACTGCCGCCATCTTTATGTCAGGTCAGGTACTTCTGGGACCACACTCGTATACTTTTACCTATAACATACTTGGGAATTTTTCATTAGCATTGAAGTTTAATTGGCACACCTAAAATAATACGTCAGTATAAAATTTGTCAAACGGGTTTCAATCGATTTGACTAATTTTTAACAAATTTTTAGTTGAAACACTGATTTAAAGAAAAATTTTAGTTATCTATCTTCATTTAACACAATACTAAAAATCCTCAGTATTTTAACTAGTTTTGAGCGTTAATTTTTTAAAATTATTTATAACGTTGGATCCTAGGAAATGTTTAATAAAAATTGTCAACTTCTTAAAATTGCCCATATGCAAAACGTTTGCTCCTTTGGAGTACCCTTAGATGATATGAACTAGGCCCAGGCAGGGTCCCGAGACCCTAAATTTGAAAAAATTTTACGACTCCATATAATTACAAATAAAACTGTAGTTTTACCAATTTTTTATTTAAATTTAGATTTGTTAGCAGGTTAATTTGTTATTTTCTATTAATTAAAATTTAACTTAAATATAACTAAAATTCTGTATACTTAACAGTTTTTATTTTTGCTGTTCCTATCTTAGTAATATTTAGCAAAAATAATCTACTATTTTCAGGTGGTTTTTAGCTAATTTTTATTAATTTTAACTAAAATTTTTACAGATTTTTTCTATTAGTGTAACATTTTATGAATATACGCCTTAGAATGGGCGAGATAGAAAAGTGTCAAAAAATATTACAAAAGTGGAAAACAAAGTTTAGCTTTGTTTTCGACTTAACTATGTCCGTTAAGTGAGATAAAACTCAAAGTACACGAAAAAGTGTTTGAGTTGAAAACTAACACATTACTTTGCGTATGCACGTTAACTTGTGGATAACTATCAACGTGGAAAACTCAACATTTATAGATTTTCGTATATAACATAACTTATGCACGTTACTTCCTAAAAAGTTTTGCTGCCATACGTTCGATTATACCGCGATTATTAGAAACATTAACTGTTTATATATATTTTTTTATACATTAATCAGTTAAACGTAGATTTGCTTTAAATACTTAGCGTTGATAGGTATGAGCGAATATACGACTTTTATTAAGTTTGGATATAAAAAAGTTAAAGTTTTCTAATAGCGAAAATATTTAAATCTGCATGGCTACCGCGAAGTTCGATTCGAAAAAATCGAATTCGTAATGTATATCAATTTAACAAAAGTGCAAGAGTACACTTATAGCAGACTCTGTACATATTTAGGCGAATTTCTCTAACTTAACACTTTTCAAAAAGCATATCTGTCAATCATTATTATTTGTTTCAATTGACTAATTGCAATGGAATTAAAATTCCTTGCCATCTTTTAACGAAATCAGTCCCTTAGTAACAGTTGTTTAAAAAACAGTAATGGAAATATTTAAACTTTAATTGATACCAATGTAAATCTAATAAGTAATATCATTAACACTATGTACTTATGTAAAGACAACTGCAAACGATTTCAAAATCAAATGAAATTTCACTCAACTAATAAAAATCACTTACAGTTATTTTGTTAATTTTTTTATTAATGAGGAAATGAATGTTACCGTTAAGTAGGTTTGAGGTTAAGAAGAAGAATAAAAATTTTTTTCAAAGTTATAGACACATTAATAATTTGCAAACCGTAGTTATAATTTACATTTCTTCTCCAAATCAATGTTTTTTATTTGAAATAACAAAATTGAGTGAACTAATCCACTCACTTCATTAATCCTATATATAGTTAGTAGAAAATAATAAAATCAGTAGCTCTTTAGTGAAAAAAAAAAACTTACTACATATAATCTCAAGTAATTTTTAAGCATTTTTCAAGAAGCCCTCAAAATCACAATAGTCTTCAGATTTTTGTATTAATCTGCTAGTGTCACATTCACAATCCCCTCGCTTTTTATCAAAAAAATTGTTTCCATATTTTTGTGTTTTCAATTTTAGTAAAACCATTAACAAAAATCAAATGTTTTGCGGTCTTAATGTTGGTAGATTTTCTATTGTTTTATTTGTTTCTTATCTTAGACAATATTCAAATTTTATAATCTGCCATTCTATTATCAAGAACTACCACAAACATTTTGTTATAATGTCGTAATGTAGGTTGGGTTTCTAGTATATTGTATAATTTGAAGATTTTTTTAACTGATAAGTAAACAATTTAAATAAATTTAAATGCAAAAACTAGGCGTATAAGGGTAGTAACTTAAATTTGAAATATATATAGGCAAAGAAAGGGTTAATGTGTATGTGAAAATTAGACAAGGTTTGCTTAAACGATTAGTAAATTTTAATCATGCTTAAGAAAATGGAAATATTGTAGAAGAAAGATAAACTTTTACATTTATTTATACAAATTTTAAACATTAACAAAAAGTATGCTACACTTTTCATATATCTACATTTTTTTTAGACAACACTTGGAGAAGGTAAACTCTACTGAAGAGTAGGTTATAAAGTTTTCAAATAAGTTTATAGCTTAAATTTCCTAAAAATATGCTTCAATTTATATTTTTTCAATAAGAAGAGTTTAATATTAGAAAGTTAAATGACCTAAACTTTATTTGTAAGCAGTCTTTTTTTTTATTTGCATATTTAAAAAACTTTTAATTTAAACTTATTCATTGCAAACATTTTATTCTTTTTGTAAACTTTTTTTTTTTTTGCCTTAATACAAGCAAACATATATTGAGTTTTAATTAAAACTTTTATTCTCATTTTTAACTACCACTCTACTTTTAAAAGACCTTTAAATGTTTTCGTTAATCTAGGTTAATGCCTTTACAACATTGAAATAATGGCTGTTCAAATACTCAAAAATTTAATCTATGTTTTATAGTGTAAAATTTTATGTTTTCTATATACCAAAACCTTTTTTATTATTACTTTTTTTTGGAAAGGTTTCCAAAGTTTCCTTTGAAATTGTTTTTCTCAAAGGATAAGGGGGTAGAAACGTCAATATCGTTTACAATAGTTATTTGAACTTCATTTTTATTATGTATGAAATTTTTAAGGGGAAATTTTTGGCATATTTGTAAATCTACTTTTAAAATAGAAGTAAAAGTCAATAAATATCATGTTAGGTATAATTTTTGTTGTTAAAAACACTCTCTAAGCTCTTTTAAAGGGATTAAACAAAATTTAATAACATCTAATAGACTATTTCCATTTTATTGTTGATATAACCCGTTATATCATGTTAATGTTAAAAAAAAATGTTGTCATGAAATTGAAATCAGCTTGCAATCTACAGAAAACTAAACAAATATCGAATTGTATTAATTGAAAAATGATTAAGAATGAGTTGGTTATGAAGGAAGGAAAACGCAACCATGGATATTAAATTGAACGTGGGATGTTATTGAATAAGATTTATTAAGTCTGATATTAGATTTTAAGCAATGCTTTAAATCTAATATCAGACTCGTATTCAGCGAACAACAAAAATATTTGACACGTATCCAATCAGTTTTTGAAAAAAATCATCCACCATATTGAATCCGCCATTTGAAACTTAAGCATTTTATTATTAGATCAATATTCAGCAAGCCCCAAAATTGACCGAGAAAGCTATTTGAGCCGAATCCAATTACTTTAAAAAAAATCACTTGTTGTAGAAAATATTTGACACGAATCATATCACTTTTTAAAAAAGCTATCCGTCATATTGGATTTGCCATTTTGATTTGCATTCATTAATTTGAGTTGCATTCAGCGTCCCTAAACATTTTCCGAAACAATATCTCTCACGAATCCGATAATTTTTAGAAAAAACGAGTAAAAAAGTTAAGGTAGGGCATGCCGACTGTACAATTCGAATGGGTTAAAATGGGACTTGTATCAAAAATTTCTATAAAATGATAAAAGAAGAGAAAATCGTAAATATACCCTATACCCCATATGGGCGATAGGTCCAAATAAGGACTGATTCTATCTAGAATCTATAGGCTTTGTTCTTGGGACCATGTGAGTCAGCGAACCAAACTGCATTGAAATATCTTCGTATTTGCGACCTGCAGCGTGTAACCAAGCAAATTTTGGCGGGATCCTTATATGGGCACTAAACATCCCAGCAAAACCTTTCATTACCATGTAATGGGTTTTAGGTATTGAAATCTTAAGTGTTCACTAGTTACCTTTTAATTACTAAACTACTTATTTTAACATGGTGATGTCATTGGAGGAAAGTCATTACACTTATGTTACCTGTAAGTAGTTTATCAGCTGTTCTATAAATAGATGTTGAATATAGATTTAAAAAAATATAAAAATTTAAAAACCAATAGGAGCTGACACGTATTGATCAGCGTACCCCACGATTGTCAGGCAAACACTCTAACCATTAGTCCACGACATCACTATGATTTTTAATGCTTTAACTTATGTACACATTTATTGTGGCAACTGTTATACAGTGGGGAGCATTATTGAGTACATGTCAGCACTTGAGGAAACTTACAAGTGCAGGCATAAAAATATCGGACAAGGGGACTAAAGTATACTTTTCTGAAAGCAAAAGGTTCGCTTAATCTAAATTTGGCCACAGAAATGACCATCCATATCAGACTTTCGAGCTATATAAATGGGAAAAACTTAACTTTTCTTCAAAATATTTCGAATCGTATGTTTCCTCGAAAAATATTTTTAACAAGATTTGTAACGGCATCTGAATATACTACTCTTCCTCTTTAAAATAGTTTTTGAATTCTTTTGATAACATATTTTTTTACGGATATATCGTTTTTTGAAATTTGGGTCTTTTATTTTTTTTTTACAATTTTACTTTGAAATTGCGGTGAAGGCCCAAATTTCAATAAACGATATATCCGTAAAAAAATATGTTATCAAAAGAATTCAAAAAGCCTTTTAAAGAGAAAGAGTAGTATATTCAGATGGCGTTACGAATCTTGTTAAAAATATTTTTCAAGAAAATATACGATTCGAAATATTTTGAAGAAAAGTTAAGTCTTTCCCATTTATATAGCTCGAAAGTCTGATAAGGAAGGTCATTTCTGAGGCCAGATTTAGATTAAGCGAACCTTTTGCTTTCAGAAAAGTATATTTTAGTCCCCTTGACTAGGGTTCTATAAATCGACTTTCGACTAATCGATTAATCGACTTTTTGCGAAAATTTTCGACTTTTTGAAAGTCGACTTTCTTGTGATGCAAAAGTCGAAAAGTCGACTTTTGTTTTCGACTTTTCGACTTTTCTACTTATTACCATATGGCTAAGAAGTAAATTTTGTTTTTGCTGATATAACACAATAGAAAAAATTAAGCAAGTGATGCTAATCTATAGGAAAATAAAACAGTGAAATATGACATAAAAAACTCTAAAATGTCTACGACACACAGTGGTTTTAAACTGAGAGAAGCAGTAATACATCCACAACTTCTAAACTAATCGTCCGATTTGGACAAAGTTTATAGAATATTGTAAAGTAGGAATAAGGCTTTTGGAAAAATTTGTAGTCACACTGTTTTATTAATAGGACACCTATTTAGCACCAGCGTGCAAAGTAGACCACCTCGAGTGTAAACAAGCTTTCGGAACCTTTGGCTTCTAAAATTGTCGGCCGATTTCAATGACTTTAGACTTTTTGAATTATACTTAGGGCGAGTAACTTTTTTCCAATATAACCATAGTTAAACGTTAACACCAGATATTTTCATATAAATTTGAGTTTCAAAACTATGTTTATTTTGGGATAAGTTAACAGGTCTTAATTAACAATTTTTCAACAAAACTTTTCGTTAATTTCAGCAGGATAGAATATTATTGGCATTTAACTAAGTTTAACTTTTAACAAAAAGTTTATAGAAATAACAGTTTATCTAACAAAAATTTACTAAACAGATTCGGCAGTTTTTTCTGCAGGCCATTTTTGACTAATTATTAGTACTTGTACTTGTTTACAATTAATCTAACCTTTTAACCTGCATCGTTTAAACATGCATTTTTTATCAGTTAAAAAATTAACTGGACAGTTAAAAGTTTAACTCTGCCAGTTTAAAATACCAAGGTAACGCTCACGCTGTAATAAAATGCGGTGATTACAAAATTGGTTTTGTAAAAGCCTTAACCCTTAAATGCATGATCTCTTCAATTTTAACCATTTTTTTATATATGATTTCTAAAGGCGTGTATATTTCCAGAAAAATTCTAAAAAAAATTTATTTTAGAAACAAGGTGACTTATTGAAAAATATGGTTTTTTGCCAAATATATTATTATAGCTAAAATGTGATTATTTTAACGAGTATGAAAAACAGAAAAAAATATTTAAACTGTGAATTATACATTTATTGTCGCCAAAATTAATTTTATTGCGAGAATATCACTTTAAATATTTAAACAAACATTTTTGAATATTACACTTTTTGTAAAAAAAACAATGCGTGTGTTAGATTTTTCACAAATATACGATGCAAAACCAAGATTTTTCCTATAACTGTTTAAAAAATCTGCGCGAAACTATAAGCACACTGTCTATAGAAGGGGCTCCAATGCCCAAAAATGCAGTTTTGTGCATCAAGTGGGTTTTTTTATTAAAAAAACTGGTATGTTACCATATAGATACACCATGCATTTAAGGGTTAATCTATAAGAACAAAATAAGCCTTACGGTGGGTCTCATACTGTAGGTTTAACTTTAACTTAACTAAAAACAAAATAAAATGTCAAAAAAATGTACACAAAACACCAACAAATTTTTGGGTTAACTATTAACCTAAGTTTAAACCTGCAGTATGAGACCCACCGTTAATGTCTATAAGTTTTGTGCTACATTTTATGTTTAATACCACTGTGCGATGATAAAAAACAAGGAAAATTTTTATTTTATATGCATATAAATCGAATTTATGCTCATTATCAAAAAGGTGCAAATTCTACGTTCCGAATCTAGTTAACTGACACCCAAATAAGCTAAAAAAATATGATTTTTTGCTATTTAGAAATTTTCTTATAAAAAGTCGATTAATCGACTTTTACCTATAAAAAGTCGGAAAGTCGAAAAGTCGACTTTTCAAAATTTGAAAAAAGTCAAAAAGTCGACTTTTTGTTGCAACTATATAACCCTACCCTTGACTGATATTTTTATGACTGCACTTGTAAGTTTCCTCAAGTACTGACATGTACTCAATAATGCTCCCCACTGTACATGTCTATTTTTCACAAAACTTGTTGTTATTAAATACTGCTTAATGAACATCAACATTTCTATAAATAGATGTTTAATATAAATTACAAAAAAACAACAACAATGGAAGCTAACACGAGTTGAGCAGCGATCCTCATGCCTGTCAGGCAAAAACGATAACCACTAGGCTACGCCATAGTTATGGTTTTTAATGATTTAGAACATATATTATTGGTTTCAGCTATTGTGAAATAGTAATGTGTGGGGTATAATTATCGGTAACTCATTACATTCAGTTTAAAAGTAATTCAACGGGTAATGAGATATGAGATCTAAGTAATGCATGTAGTAATGACCAGTCATTACCAAGGTTTTGCTGGGATGGACCGATTTTAACCAAAATTAATAAAAAAATAAAAATAAAAAATAAACTAATGGGAAGAAAATCTACTCTTCTAAAAACAGCAGTACTTATTATTTATTTTCGCTATTTTAACTTATTTATTTTATTTTTATCTATTTTAACTTTTTATTTTAATATTCAGTAAAAACGTCTACAGGTTTTAGCAGGATAGAATGTTATTTGTATTCAACTATAATTTATTTAAATATAACTAAAATTTTTGTAGATTTAACAGTTCTTGTTTCATTATCCAATCGTATATTTTTCTTAAATGGAACCAATTAATTACGCAGAAAAAAGTAATTATGTTTTTTTGTAGCAACATTCATTAGTCACCCAAAAGACTTTCGTATCTTATTTGTTTGAATACATGTGAAAATATATTATTTTTATATAAAGGAGAACCAAACTGCAGTTTCGTTTATTAAAATTAAGTCTTTAAAAATAAAATGCAGTCGAAATATAGAATGTTCGAATGATTAGCTTAAAAATAGTTTTGACAAAAACATCTTTTAAAAAAAACAGGTTAACCGACAAGTAATAACCGGTTTTCGGTTTATTCGAATTTAGAAATTATTCGAAACCGGTCGGTTTTTTGTAATTAAAAAAATCGGTTAACCGGTTTTCGGTTACGGTTTTAAACCAAAATATACATTAACAAATCGATGTCATTATGTTGCAAAATCGTTGATTCACAAATATATTTATTTAACGCTGTTCTCTAGCTAACGACAACAACCATGTATTTACATGAACTTCCGAGCCCTAGTTATAACATTGAAATTTTTTATGAAATATACACTAAATAAAGAATAAATATCCATTCTATCAAAATTTCTATATTTTTCAATAAAATGTAATAAAAAGTAAATAAAATGGTTAATTTTTTAAAATAACAATTCAAATTCTGTGGTCTTAATTTCTAAAGGCTTAAAAAAATACCGTAAGGGGCCATTGAAAAATATTGTTTTATTTCATTTCCTTGTTTGCCCAAAAACAGCAATCGATCAAAGATATTACAATAGGGGTCATATGCTTACATAATCAGTTTTAGAATTTATAAGTGTCTTATAAAATAAAATTTCCATACAAAATTCATTTTATAAATGTGTTATAAGGTTTTCAAACTACTATGCATACTTAGGCACTTACATATTTTCCAGATATTTTGCGTTCAAGTTAAGAGTCAAATTTAAATACTACACTTAAAACAATACGTCAGTAGAAAACTCTGTCAAACCTGTTTCAAATCGATTTAACTAATTTTTAACAAATTTTTAGTTGAAACACTGATTTAACCCTTTCACTACCGAATTTTTGTTTGCGGATGTATCGTTATTTTGACTTCAGATTCTTGTTAAGAGTCCTCAAATTAGAAAAAAAATATGTAACATATTTTGCTTCCTCCCCCTCCTACCCAACAAAAATGAAGCTCGAAAATCGATTTTTTCAAACCTCTGAGCTCCGTTTTACACCCTAAACAGTCGAGTAGCCAAAAATCCTTTGGTTGGGTTTATTCCTGTCATAAAATGAAGCTTTATGCCAAATTTCAATTACTTATCTTCATTAGTTTAGGAGAAACACCTATACGTCCTTTTTCACGGCGATTATGATATATTCCAAAAATTAGACTTCATTAACGAATATCGCGACCACATTACCATGTTGAATTGCTTTTACATATAATGATGTTTATTTGAAGTCCAAGATCCTGATAAACTTATTTGTAAAAAGTATAAAGTTTTTTTGCACTATTAAATTTTATATATTCTTTTAAAGATGTGTACACTGGAGTGTACAAGGGTAGTGAAAGAGTTAAGCAAAGATTTTAGTTATCTTCATTTAACACAATATTAAAAATCCTCAAAAATTTAACTAATTTTGAGTGTTAATTTTCAAAACTATTTCTAACTAATTTTTAAGAACGTATTGGTTAAATTTTACAAAATTTATTGTTAAAATATAATATTTTCACCAATGTATGCGAAGTTTTAAAGATGGCGCTATTTCTTTCCCTCCCGATTTTTTAAAATGGCCCATATCGCGAAAATTAAGAGAGATAGAGCAAATAAGATGAAAACTTCGCTTACCCCGTGCAATACCCCAGCGAAAGGTGTTATTTCTATCCAAAAATGGACCTTGGCGGGGCCTTGGACCCTCGGAAAATTTTAATAAGAATTTTTCACTTCATAAAATGGCCAATATCTCGAAAACTAAGCGAGATAGAGCAAAACGGACGAAATATTTGCTCCACTGGAGTACCCTTATATGCCCTCACATGATATGGACAAGGCCCGGGGAGGGTCCGAGACCCTAAATTTGGATAAATTCTACGACTCAGTATAATTAAAGATAAAACTGTAGTTATACAAATTTGTTACTTAAATTTAGATTTGTTAAATTTAACAAACGAATTTGTTAAAATTAACAAATTTTATTTTAAGCCAAAAAACAGGAATAAATTTTGTTAAAGTAACAAGTTTTTCTGTCCAGCCACCAGACGTATTATTTTGAGTGTACCTACTAAAAAACAAACAACAACAGCAATATGACTTAAGTTGATAAGGAAGAAATTCCTTGCAAAGAAAAGGAAAAAATTTAAATCTTCTTTAGGATATTAATTAGGAAAATAATTAAGAAAATTCGTTTCCAACAGAGTATTACAAACTTTTTAAATCTCTGCTTATTAAATTCAAGTTACTGTATTCCTTTTTATTAATTTGTTTTTTAAGGATATGAATTTGACTTTACCAATTAACTTTATTCAATATTATTTTTCTTACCTTAACATTATGAAGAATAGTAGTAGTAGTAGTAATTCTTTATTTTCAAAAAATTTTATGCGACAGTCAAAATCGGGATGGGATGAAACCAACGGGAAATGTTATATCGGTCAAAAACAAGTTATACGTGTCCCGGCGTTTCGCTGGGTCACCCCTAGGAATCGAGATATATCTTTTTTTTGACATAACTCGTGAACCACTAGTCCGATTTTGCTCAAACAATTTTAGAAAAATTAAAAATTACAATTCCTTTAATCTGTTCATATAACGTTTTTCTATATACTCAACAGTTTTGCCGGTAAAAATAAATGTTTGTTACCGCTACCATAAGAAAACAATAACCTTTTGTTTATTACTTTTTTTTAATATTTTAGGCAAAAAATATTTTTTTCTTCATACATTTATTTTTACCGGCAAAACTGTTGAGTATATAGAAAAACGTTATATGAACAGATTAAAGGAATTGTAATTTTTTTAAAATTGTTTGAGCAAAATCGGACTAGTGGTTCTCGAGTTATGTCAAAAAAAAGACCACCAAAGGTCAAATCGATATATCTCGATTCCTAGGGGTGACCCAGTGAAACGCCGGGACACGTATAACTTCTTTTTTACCGATATAACTTTCCCCGGTAGTTTGAACCCTTCCCGATCACTGACCCCTACCATTTGTCTCACAGTGGTATCTAAGAGTATTACATACGGCTTTGACATAGTCGTTGGCCGGACGAATATGACGTCATATAGAAGTAATTCACAATTAATGTGGATTTCGTTGTAAGTACGTGATAAAATTTTTAAATTTACGACATACATTGAGAGAAATATTTGCACGCTATTAATAAATTTTTACATTAATTCAATGAAGGAATAGGTCGATTAAAACCTTTTATTAAATTAATGCATTTTTTTCATAAAATTTTATGAAAAATTCCATATTACATACTAAAAATTTCATACATTCTATGATAAAGTTTCATTACAAATAGTTTCATAAAAATTATGAATCATTATCATAAAATTAAAGAAAAATTTCTTTCGCTTTATAAAGAAATCTTCATTAGCATAATGAAATTTTTCATTAAAACTCCTCCAAAATTCTCTCTGTGTACTTGTGAATTGGCCTATATACTGGCAAAAAAGTACATCAAAATATAAATAAAAAGTGGGTCACACGTATCGTGTTTTTCTGTTGATTTTACTCGAGATTATGGATAGTAAGTGAGTTTTTCTATTATACAAATATTTTTTTATGTAAATAAATTCTTTAGATATAAATAATAGATATTGTTTAATTCTTTTTCTCATTTTGTATATGCAACAAATGGAGTGTGCCCTATATTACTCGCAAGTTTAAAAATTATATATTGTAAAAACAACATTTTTAAAGTTAAAAGCAGAAAATAGTATTAAAAAGAAAACAATACCAACAAAAAAAGTTTATAAACTATTATAAAAACATTTTCAAAGTAAATATGCATTTCTGAATTTTTTATGAACCCTTAAAATATGCAATACAAATTTTTGGATAAACACTTCAAATTTAATAGACAATTTACTGTTGGCCATTTTAAAAAGAAATCAAAACGGCATATTTGTTATTGGCCTGTTTATTACTCTTAATATTTTTTGAATACTTTTAATATTTTCTTATGCATATTTTTATATCAAGGAAGAAAATTTGTTATAAAAACTCATAATAGTTACAGCTTTAACAACATTATATAAATTGACAAAGTTAGTTTAAAAAAATAAAAGAAAAACGATCCGTAATTTTAATAAAAAAAAAGAAATAAAAAAAAGAAAATCATAGCAACATATAAATTTATATTGTTTTCGTCTGCTATAATAAAACAAAAACAAAGAATCTGAAACAATGCAAAAACACATGATTACATTTGACCCAAACATTTTTATGATTCGTAGTAAATTGAAGTTAATTTGGTAAAAACTCCAGCGTTTTTTATATTTGGTTTAAAGAAAACCACACAACAATACCCACAGTGCTGCAGTGTTGTGGCACAAACCACAAATTTTGATTTACCAGCTAAAGTAATAATTTTGAGAAAAAAATAATGTAAAACAATAAGAAAAATTTACACAATTTTTGTGTTTATACTTTCTAATTTGCAAGTGTTTTTTTTTCGTTTTTTCTATTCCATTACATTACTATAAAACTGTAATTTCAAAAAGAAAAAAGAATTTGGAAAGACCCCAGTGAGAAAAATGCAAATGGGAAAGCGATGGCAAGGTACTTTAACAAGTGGTACACACAGAAAACAGATTCGTAGTTCCAACCGAATTTTTCGCCAACCGAATTTTTGTAGTTCCAGGTACAATCACTTTTATTTATTTTTAATACCATTGTAACTACCGAAATTTATTTACAATTTTTGAATTTTTGTTGTGTAAATAGATTACTTTAATGTTTGTGGATTATAAATTCTATAAATAGAAAAACACGTGCCACAAAATTTATTTAAAAATTAAAATTTTTTATGTCGCTAACTGGGATCGAACCGGCGACCCTCCGCTTGTCAGCCCATTGCTTTTCCTCTAGGCTAAACTCGACATAAATTTTTTTTGTCAAATTTCAAATTTGAATTTCTTCAGATTGAAAATTTGAATATTTTGTTTTTGAATAAAATTATATTCACAACAGAAAATCAATTGTGTGTTTTAATTTGAATCAAT
Organism: Leucophora obtusa; assembly: GCA_949987735.1. NCBI lineage: Eukaryota > Metazoa > Arthropoda > Insecta > Diptera > Anthomyiidae > Leucophora > Leucophora obtusa. The sequence goes on from OX465295.1 coordinate 278,657,021, forward strand.
AAAAAAATTATTAAAAAAAAAGTAATGCCTTGGTTGAGGTTTGAACTCACATCTCTATAAGGCTATAAGGCTGTGTCTCTACCTTCTGCGCCACAGATACTTACGTTTAGTTGTTGTCTAACTTAGAATTTAAACACGCATATGTATGAAACGAAAAAGTATGATAGATTCCAAAATTTTATTATGGAGCAATTCCATATGAAAGCGATCACCTTTTGGACGACCCCTCTCCGATTCTAAAATAAATAGTCTCAATCGATGCCCAGCAAAAAATAATGTACCTACATATTTTTTTTTTTTTTTATAGTGACTGGTTTAGTGGTGGTGTACACCACTGTCATGTGACAAAATTGAAGAATTCTTCATAAGGGACCTCATTGAAAGTTGTTTTAAAAAAAACTACTAAAGCGATCGCAACGAGTGATAGCTCGTTGGAAAGGTATTGAATCAGGCTTTAATTGAAAAATAAAATTTTCCTAATTTTTCTCAGAAATTTACCTTTTTTCCCATGAAAATTAAATTTTCCCATGAAAATTAAATTTTCCGATTTTCCACAGAAGCTCCTAAATTTTCCGGCTAATTTTTTTTTTTTGGATTCCTCATAATTTTTGCTTTAAGAATCAGCAATAAAAAAATGGGCCCCGACTCCTTGTTTGGACAGGAGAGGAGCATTTAAGAGACCACCTTGTTCTCATTGTTTTTATATTTTTTATAATTGAATTATTTGTAATTATTTAACATTGTTTTATTTTATTATTAAAAATACATTTTAAAAATAATTTTACAGTTAAAAATACATTTATGAAGAAAAAATCTTTCTTATTTTGCTGCTTATACTTAATTACAATATTTATTAAAAATTTCAATTGTCTTGGCATCATTATAAAATTAAAGTAACTTTAAATTTAGCACGTCAGCAGACGAAGAGTACCGCTTTACATTAATTGACATATCAGAAATATTTGGTATGAAGCAATGAAACTTTTGCGTTCCAGTTATAGTTTTGACATTATTATATCTGTTTTGAATTCGTCGCTCCATGGCATCGTGTTCTTTTTGAGTGCATAAAACTGTGTTAATGGCAATTTCCTTGCTTTGAATCCACGAAAACAAATGTTGTACATTTAAGATCTGGTCAGTATATGGCCTTTGCAAACTTGCCTTAGTCGCCATGCGTTTTAGGGTTCCCCATAACGCATCGCATGGGCCCTTACCGTGGGACGTCGCAAAAAAGTGCCACTCGACCTTGCAGTTTTGTTCTTCTTCAATTATGCAAAGATTGTAAAAATTTTTTTTATTCTTGTACTGAGAAGCCGCGCCGTCTGAGAAAAACGTTACTTTGTCGATTGCATCGAATTTTGATCTTAAGAATTCAAACAGTTTCATTTGAAATAAATAAACGGACACATAATTATGAGCTAAACTCTCCGCGACAACAACGGTCTGTAGTTCGTTATCTTCGTTTTTGAAATAAATGCAAAAAGGATGCACCGTGCACTGGTCGTTTGCCCAGTGATAAGCCTGAATTTCATCCTGAACGAGAAAAGTGTAATTCTCGGCAAAGTCGCTTATCACAATGAATTCATTTTGGGCTAATTTCTCCTTACTTTCCTTTAGAAATTTCGATTGCATCTCGGATATGAAATGGTGCGCCTTCAGTTCATTCAACTTGAATCCACTCTTGTTAAACGGATTGCAGCAAAATTTATTCATTTTACTTTAAATTGTCTTTACAGCTTCACTCTTTACTTTACAAAAAAAAAAACACTTTAACACTTTCACGTTTAGTATTCAACTAAAATTTGACTCAGTTTGTGTGAAGTATTTATATTTATTTTTTGGTAAAAAATAGGTAAAAAAAATAAGCGATATTTGCTTTTCTTTAATAGGAAAATTTGCGTGAACTACTGGTCATAAAATGTTTTTTAAAGAGGGACTTAATTGGTTACTGCCAATTAGCCGACCACAGGTCATAAAATGTTTTGTAAATTTTTTAAATTACCAGGTAATAAATATTTCGCCATATTTATGGAAAATCCGTGTTTTATGACTTGTTTCTGCACGTGTCATTTTAGGCGAAATATTTATTACCTGGTAATTTAAAAAATGTACAAAACATTTTATGACCTGTAGCCTCAGTCGGGTTTGGTGTGCCATTACATGCCACTGCTGCTATTATCCATGGATTTATGGCCGATCTTGTGAAGGCAGGCAGACCATATTCACTACACACTCAACTTGGGGCTCTTAAAAAAAATTGATTTTTTCTTCATAAATGTATTTTTAACTGTAAAATAATTTTTAAAATGTATTTTTAATAATAAAATAAAATAATGTTAAATAATTACAAATAATTCAATTATAAAAAATATAAAAACAATGAGAACAAGGTGGTCTCTTAAATGCTCCTCTCCTGTCCAAACAAGGAGTCGGGGCCCATTTTTTTATTGCTGATTCTTAAAGCAAAAATTATGAGGAATCCAAAAAAAAAAAAATTAGCCGGAAAATTTAGGAGCTTCTGTGGAAAATCGGAAAATTTAATTTTCATAGGAAAATGGGGAAAAAAGGTAAATTTCTAAAAAAATTAGGAAAATTTTATTTTTCAATTAAAGCCTGATTCAATACCTTTCCAACGAGCTATCACTCGTTGCGATTGCTTTTGTAGTTTTTTTTTTTAAACAACTTTCAATGAGGTCTCTTATGAAGAATTCTTCAATTTTGTCACATGACAGTGGTGTACACCACCACTAAACCAGTCACTATAAAAAAAAAAAAAAATATGTAGATACATTATTTTTTGCTGGGCAATCGATTGAGACTATTTATTTTAAAATCGGAGAGGGGTCGTCCAAAAATTTGCCAATTTTGATCGTTTTCATATGGAATTGCTCTATGATAAATAAAATTTCTGTTCCTTGTCTCAACATATTATTACAATTACCAAAATAATGAAAATTAATGGTTAAAGCTACTAAAGTTGAAAAAAATTTTTAAATCGATTGGAAACACAAATACTTTGGATAGACTGATCGATTTTATTGAAACACAATTGATACTAGATTTTTGCTGCCGATATTTTATTCAAATGACTAAAGCCCAAATTATTTTGGAAGTATCGTAAAAAAGTAACGTATCATTCACATAATGAATAAAAAGAGTATGAGAAATAAAAATATTGTATTTTTATACCCTACACCACTATGTGGTCAGGGTATTATAAGTTTGTGCTGATGTTTGTAACACCAAAAAATATTGGTCGTAGACCCACCTTATAGTATACCGATCGGTTCAGAATTTTTTTTTATTTCGATTTAACGATGTCCGTCTGTCCGTCCGTCCGTCTGTCTGTCCATGCAATCTTGTGCGCAGGTCGCAACTATTAAGATATTTTGATGAAATTTGGTACGCAGACCTATGTTGGCTCAAGGACGAACAAGTTTGATTTTGGTGAACATCGGTTCATGTTTAGACCTAGTGCCCATATAAGGGTCCTACCAAAATTATATTGTTTATACTCTGCAGGTCGTAAATATTAAGATATTTTGACGAAATTTGGTACACAGACCTATGTTAGCCCAATAACGCAGCCTATTGATTTTGGTGAACATCGGTCCATGTTTAGACCTAGTGCCCATATAAGGGTCCTACCAAAATTATACTGTTTATACGCTGCAGGTCGTAAATATTAAGATATTTTGATGAAATTTGGTACGCAGACCTATATTGGCCCAATAACGCAGCCTATGTTTAGACCTAGTGCCCATATAAGGGTCCTACCAAAATTATACTGTTTATACGCTGCAGGTCGTAAATATTAAGATATTTTGATGAACTTTGGTACACAGACCTACATTGGCCCTATAACGCAGCCTATTGATTTTGGTGAACATCGGTCCATGTTTAGACCTAGTGCCCATATAAGGGTCCTACCAAAATTATAATGTTTATACGCTGCAGGTCGCAAATATTAAGATATTTTGATGAAATTTGGTACATAGACCTATGTTGGCCCAAGGACGAAGCCTATTGATTTTGGTGAATATCGGTCCATGTTTAGAACTAGTGCCCATATAAGGGTCCCCCCAAAATTAGCTTGGTTACAAACTGCAGGTCGCAAATATTAAGATATTTTAATGAAATTTGGTGCGCTGACTCACATTATAGAAAATTTTGACACGAGCCCCATTTTAACCCATTCGAATTTCGGATCCAAACAATACACCAGAGTGGTGTAGGGTAGTGTATAGTCGGCATGCCCGACTTTAACCTTTTTACTCGTTTATCATTGGTAGCATTCGGCAGAGAAAACTTAAACTGATACCGGTGACTTGTAGCGTTTTGTGATTACTTACTCTGCTGAACGATGTTTTCTTTGTTTTGTTTTTAAATACATTTTTTCTATATTTTCCTTTGATTTTTTAAATTTTTTGTTTTTGAATTATATTTGTATGTTTTTATTTATCAATCATACAAAACAAAAAGTTTTAAAAAACAACAACAACCAATGTATCACTATTTGATCAAAAGTAGCAAACATTTTTTACGCTACCAAAATATGACAGCGCTACCTGAGCGCTGAGACTGCGCGGTTAGTGATCAGGTCGTTCAGCAGATAGTTGCACAACTGTTGCAGAACTGTTGACTGTCAAATTGTATCTGCCGAACGCACCCATTTTCTTGTGCATAGAATTAAATGTCAAGTAATAAAATAGAAAATTTCTATTTTCAACAGAACTTTTTTACGATTTTACTTGACAACAGTTTCAATGCAGAGAAAAAAGATAAAAATATATTTCTATATTATTTTAACACACTGAATTGATTACAGATACGTTTTTTTACTTTACGATTAGACTAATGAAGCCTTAAATCTTCGATAAATAGGTGGTTGTTGGTATTGAAGGTAATGTGGAAGTTAGTATTTTTTCAATATTGGTTAGAAAAGCCAATATTTTGGATAATGTGGCAGTGTTTTGGTTCATCATATATATTTTCTGTTCACAAATAAATATAACTTTCCTAATGATGAATTTTAAATAACTGCAATTAAAATTATTGAATAATGAAAAAATTTCGTTGGTTCCGATAGAATTCCAACCAATTTATTTTCTGTGTGTACAAGTCCTGACAAAAGGACCGGCTGTTAAAAAAGCGCCGGAAAAGCACTGGATTTACAAAATTTTTGAAAATTAACAAAATGCTGGCAAAACCAATAAATAGGTGGTCTGGAAATATATTTTCTAAAATCAAATTTAAAAAAAGTTCAATGTATTTTTTGGTCCTGCCGTGATTTGAACCCTGGCCGTCAGATTGGCAGACGATTGCTCTACCCACTGAGCTAACGGGACATGTAATGCTTGGTGGCTAAAAACATAAATGAATGTTAACAACAACTACTGGTTGCGCCAAAATGCTGGCACTGAAAAAATGTGTTTTGGGACTAATACACTAGCGTTGCGAAAACAAAAACAAGTTGGTCTTAAAGAAGCTTTTCCAGGAACAAAAAACTTGATTTTATAAAACAAAAACTTTTTTAAAAATAGAAAAAATTTTTTTTCCTTGCAACCAAATTTAAACTCGGAACCTTCTGAAAATCCTTTTTTAAAGAAGCGTCAACATTTTTTTAAAATCATTGCTTTACTAGTCAAGTGATTTTTATACCGCTGGCAATTTCTGACTAGATAGTACTGTATAACCGTTGGTTGCAAACGTTGGGATATCATTCTAAGCCCTTTCTCCGCCAGAGGTTTTTCTCTATAAACTACCGAAATTTTTGTAAAAAAATACTGGCAAAACGCTTTTTGCAAACGCCGGCAAAGTGTCCCAAATGAGTGTTTTGCAAGCCGTTTAATTTTAACACCACGGTTATACAGTGGTATGCCAGTGATTGATTTTTTGTACCACTGGCAATTTCTGACTGGGACGTTTTATGTAAGTTTATACAGAAATTGTGAACTGTTGATATTGCGTGAAATGTTCAACAGCAGCAGCAGCAGCAGCAGCACCAGTAAATAGAAATAACACAACAATAATAATAGCCAACTAAATAACATCAATTGCAAAGAAAACTCCCCTTTTAGAAATACTAAATAACAAAAAAGAAAATTGTGTGTATTTCAAGTGAGCGCAACATTAATTTTATGTAATTTTTTTTTATTTTTGGAAAAATACTATAGAAAATGAAAACGTTTTAATTTCTGCACGAGTTGTATTAAAAAAAAAAGCAATTTCATGAGAGAAAATTATAGGCCAACTAGTGTTAAAGAAATCTTCAAATATACTGTACACCATACACTGAGAGAATGGTTGTCTAATTTATCCATAAAACTTTTCATAAAATTAATGAAATTTTTATTTACAAAATGAAGATTTTCCTACATTATAAAATTTTTTTTTTAATTTGCATAAAACTTGTGTTTTCTTAGTGAAACTTATTTTTATTATATATATTTATATTCCTCTAACTCCCACTGGAGCATAGGGCGCCAATCGCTTTCGTTCGATTGTAGCGAAAGCCGAAAGTACATATTCTGTCCTGCTGGCCTTACCGAATTCTTTAAAATTTTTTATTTTCTGCAATTTACTTGTGAAAATTGTATCAACTTTCTTTAATTTGAAAATAATTTAAAGAGAGAGATATTAATATATACGATCTAAAAGCGAACGAAAAACATTCATATATTAAAATTTTATGAAATATTTCATTAGTTTAATGAAAATTTTTATTGGCTGATTTTATAAACCAATTTATTTATTTATTTGCATCACAGAGTTAACTTTCTTGGTGTATGTTAAATTTAAGTGAAATCAAAAGATATGATATCCATTGGAAATAATCCATAATTTGTTTGCATATTTGTTTGTAAATTCCTATACTTACTATTATTTTTTTTAACAGATATATTAGCCATTTACTCCTTTTTAGAAAAATTTCCTATCATAGATATAAATGCCCCAAAAGTATTCAGATTTTAATACATGGTAATTGTGTAAAATTTCTATAAATCTGCTAAGGAAATGTAACACACTTTTAGGGGCCATTACAAAATTAGTTTTTCTTTTTGAAAAGCCCATGAATGTATATTACATTTAATTACATTTATAAATTAATCAAGAAGGTTATAAGAATAGGGGATGCAATCCCTATCGGACGCATATCTGACCGGACATCTGACAAAACAAGCGTCAATTACGGCATGATGCCATGGTGACACACATGAATATAAGGGAACATTAAAACTGTCAATAAAGAGGCGAAAAATCTCAAATTATGAAAAAAAAATAAATATTCAGAATACAAGAAATTAAAAAATGCAATAATTTATGAAATATGTGAAATTGAAGATTTTTTAAAAATGGAATTTAAACATTAATTTTTGCTTATTTTTGATATTTTTTTATTGTCTTTTATCTTAATTCTAATATTTTTATTGTCAGTTTTAGTTGCTGACAATTAATTTCTTCTTCTTGCTAATTTCACAATCGACTGTGTGACAATGGCATTAACGTTTTGCGAGATGTCCGGTCCAGTGTGCGGTCCGATAGGGATGGGAGTCATAATCTCATACAATTCTTGATTAAATATTAAATTACAATTACAAGGAGACTATCTCATCTGACAATCATCGATATTTATGAAGTTTAAAGAATGGAAACGTATGAACAATCTTTTTTATTGCATTAAAGGAATTCATTGTTTTGGCCATCTTGGAGGTGTGGGTTCGGCAGCATGTCAGAAACTTTTGACATTCGATAAAAAAAAGATGTGCTCGGCAAATGATGAAGTTTGATATGGATAATGCCTGTGTTTTTGCACAGACTTGCCAAGTTGTTAAAAAAAGTACAAAAAGAGGCTTCAACAAAAATTCGATAAGAACCGTAGTACGTAGCACGAATACCGAAATAGACATATGTATATCCGCTCAAACTTAATTAGGATTAATATATACGATTTTCACAGGCATACTGATGTATGTCCATATAAAATACAATAAAATAAATATATTTTTTGCAACAACATTTAAAAAAAAAGTGAATAAAGAGGTGCCGGTAACAGGCTCTTAAAAACTTCGTCCGAAAATATAATATTTATATATAGTTCCTTTGAAATAACTGACAAACAACTTGAAAAAACCGAAAACTGCCCCTTTTTTATCCCATATTTAGCCTCTTAAATTCCGAGATGGCAGATAATCTCAGACATCCCAACCTTAGAATTCTTTTCTGTACAACATATCCAAATTTCATCAATATTGAAGATTATCCCATAAGATACCTTCCTTATTACAGTTGTCAAAAGCAAACTTTGAATAAATCTTTTATATTTTTTTTAAATTTTTAGTTTTTTAAACGATTTTCAAAAAAGGGCATTTTTGAATTATACGAGAGAACGGGTTTTTCGTGTCTAATAATTCGATAATTTCGAATACTTTTGATAGTAAAAATTTCAAATTAATTTTTATAATTTTGTTTAATAACACAGTACAACACTAAAAATTCATCGGACATGCGACACATCAATTATGGTATACTTTCGGATGAACATTATGAATATGAACACCAAATTTTAAAATTACCCAACAAAACAAATTGGAAGTAATGCTTCACAAATTACTACTTTCACTACTTCACAAGTAGCCGTTAGTGTATTTTTACTGCTTTTTTAGGAGTTATTCTGAACAACTTCAAAAAATCACTTCTTTCATTGCTTCCAAAGTATCCGTTAGTATATTTTTACAACTTTTTTGGAATTAATTCTTACAGGCGACGAATCATGGATATATACGTATGAGCCGGAAACAAAACAGCAATCGACAGTGTGGGTATTCCAAGACGAGCGAAATTCAACAAAAGTTGTTCGTGGAAGAAGCACAGCGAAGCAAATGGTCGGCTGTTTCTTCGGCCGAATGGGTCATGTGGCCACTGTTCAGCTTGAGCAACGTATGACAGTCAATTCTGAGTGGTACACGACCATTTGTTTAGCGGAAGTCTTCGGAGAAATTCGTAAAACCAACCGCCAAAGACGAATCATTCTCCATCATGACAATGCGAGCTCTCACACACAGAGACTATTAATTATAGAGATAGGAAATCAAAACTTACACTACTCACCGGTAGATGGCGCTGTAATTTAGTATTACCTGAGCAACTATTTAGTATCAGTTTAGTATCAGCTGAGCCTATATTTAAGAACTCAAAAACTGCTGAAAACTTCTCAAAATAAGGAAAAAACAAGAGCGAAATATAATTAAACAATAAAATTTTAGATATCTGTTGGTTTTTTTGATTTGTTGTTTGTTATTATTTAAATTTAAATAAAAAAAGAAAGTTGTGAATTTTTTGAACAAAGTGCCATCTAGTGATAACGATATTTTTATAACTTATTTTTTTGGTGATGCCATACCCCTGCTCACACATCTCGTCAAACAGGTGAATTTTTGAGCAGTAAAAACATCGAACTGATGACTCACCCTCCGTGTAGTCCTGATTTGGCCCCCAATGACTTCTTCTTGTTCCCGAATATCAAAGGTAAATTACGTGGTCAACGATTTACGAGCGCCGAAGAAGCAGTTGAAGCATTCAAAAACCATGTTTTGGAGATGTCTCAAGAGGAATGGAAAAACTGCTATGACAAATGGTTTGAACAAATGCAAAATTGTATTGATCATCAAAGGAAATATTTGGAAAAACAGTAAAGCCATTTTCATTTAAAAATGTTTATTATTTGCTATTTACGAAATATAAATAGTACCCCTCGTAATATCAAAAAATTGATTTTTGACCATCGTTGGTCCACGAATTGGAATGGTTTTCTTCGATTTTAATTAAGCATACAAAAGTTTGTATTGCATCAAGGACAAACCTCTCTAAACATGGTTGAAATAGTTTAAACTTGGTCCAGCTTGAAAGCAGTGAGCTTAAATGATACGTTTATTCGTGAATGAGATAGTACTCATAATGGGCAACAAAATTCTGTGCCAAGTTTGGCTCATTTGCTGCCAGTTCTGTTTAACAGTGTTTTGATGGAAAAAATTCAGAAAAAATTCAGAAAAAATTACAAAATTTAAATTTTTGATTTGTCTTGAAAACAGCTAAGCCGATATTTACATAAAATCCCAATTCAGAAACAAAAATATCTTACTTAACATACAATATGTAGCTATGAACTCCGATCGGTTCCAATAACGGAGAAATCCGGATTTGAACTTTTTAAACGCGTTTTTCTATACTTATGCTACAGTATGTAGTATGGCATATAATAACTTTCTGCTGATGTTTGTTACTACCAAAAATACTTGACCGGGACCCACTTTTTATACGCTTAATTATATGTTTCACCATATTTTTAGCACCGTTCCTTGAAACTCCCTTCCCCGAATTTGGTCCGCTACATGAACTATGTAGGGTTTCATATAGTCAGCGTGGGCGACTTTTATTTTTCACTTGTTTTTCAATTACAGAATATACAGTGGTGGCAAATTCAATAGGAGCGATTCAAGTTTTTTCTAATTTTATTTTCGTTGACTTTATTTTTAAAGGTCAAAATAGTGGCTAAATTCGAAAGGCAAATATGTGGTCTAGAATATTATGCAGAATTTTATCGTAATGTCTGTTTATTTATTTTGTCACTTGTTTTAAGTGGGCGTGGCTTTCAATGAAAAATTAGCGATATCGACCTGTTATCAAATTATAAAGTAAAATTTTGCGTGTGCTGATCGGATCTATACAAACTGTATATTTTTGGAAATTCTGTGAAATTTCCTTAAGTCTTGAATTATTTTTATCCAGAAATGGTAGCCAGACTTAAAATGGCAGTGCCTTAAACATGAAAAAAGTTTTCTTTGTTTTTAGCGATTTTAAAATAAAGTTAACAACACTGAAATTTTAAAGCGAATAGTTTTATGCTATACTTGCTACGATATAACAAATAAGTCAAATTTTTTTCTATGTTAAGTATAAAGCATTTCCTATTAAAATTTCAGTGTTGGTAACTTTATTATAAAATCGCTAAAAACAAATAAAATTTTTTTATGTTTAAGGTATTGTCATTTCAAGTCTGGCGACCATTTCTAGATAAAATAGTGCAATACTTAACGAAATTTTGTAGGATTTCCAAAAATATAAGGCTTGTATAGATCCGATTAGTACTCGCTAAATTTTAATATGAAAGCCACGCCCAATTAAAATAAGTGACAAAATAAAAAAACAGACATTACGCTAAAATTCTGCACAATATTCTAGACCACATATTTGCCTTTCTGGGCGAATTTAGCCACTATTTTGATCTTTAAAAATAAAGGCAACGAAAATAAAATTAGAAAAACATGAATCGTTCCTATTAAATTTGCCACCACTGTACATGGTAATTAATAGTGCTAATTTTTTTAAAATAAAAACTTAGTTATTTTATTCTTAAACTAAAGGTATTCAAAACAAGCACTTACAATTTCTATCCATATATTTTTTCACATTGCTCCATATTTCATACTTGAAACTTACCTAAAAGTACACAAATAAAAATAAAAATTAGTATATCAGTTAAAACATAGTTAAATATACTTAAAACAATAAAATTTATGTAAAATGTAGATTGGTAATAAATAAATAAATTAAATGTTTTTTAAATTAAAATTTTTAAATTTAATCTTAAATTCTTTGTTTTGCAAGAGAGAAAAATAATCTCAATTTAACACGTGCCAGAGAATTTGACGTCATTAAGGAAATATTGTGAGTTTTCATAATAATAAAAAACAACAAATACAATGTTAAACGTCATATAGAAAGAAAAAAAGCCCACGCATATTTATCACTTGTTAAATGATGAATAAAAACACTACGTTTACATATAAATATAGGCAACATATAGTTGAAAAAAAAAATCTATAGCATAACCACTGGGCTGACAATGAAATTATATTTTTCTAGTGGGCTTAAAAAGGGATAAAAATACTCACTTACTTTACATGAAAATATAATCAAATAAGATTTAGTTTTGATTTTTTCTAGTAAAAATTTTTAATGGAAAAAATTTAAAAATATAGAAACTACGCATTAGCAATATGAACTTAATATATGTATGAATATAACTGTTAGGCCTTAAAATATGCCACGTATATTTTAAATATCTTATAATTTTCTTCATGAAAAGTTTAGTGAACATATGAAAATGTTATTATATATTTTAAATAGATTTAATAATAATTAACATTTAATGAATAATTTATTTAAAATATTCAATCACTCATGTTTTCCCATGTTTTTATTTTGTTCAAGTTTGATTTATTTTGACTCAGCCTAAAAGTAGGATACTCTTTTTTATGTATGTGTCAAAACATAACACAGTAACCCAAATTCTGTTTATTTCTCTGTAAATGCTTGGCTACATATGTTTACTTTTCTTGGAATTTGGTAACATTTGCCAAACAGTCGCTGTTTTTCTATGCTTGTGTAAGTAGCAAGTTCAAGTATTAGATGGGATCGAACTAGGACTTTGGAGCAAACTCGCTTAGGACAGCGATTTAAAAGTTGTGGATATAAAAATATTTTTAGAACGGATTTGCGCTTTTCATCTAAAAATTTAAAATTTTTTCTAAATCGAAAAAATTATTCACTAAAAATATTTTTTTTTTTTTTTTTTAATAAAGAGAAGCAACACGCAGGAAATTCTTCCTATTAATTAACGTGTTTCTTCCTTTGGAAAGGGGATAGAGAAGAAGTGAAAGGTGGTGAAAGATGAAGGGCTTCAAATATGGCAACGCTGTAATTGCGCGAGATGTTGATTTTTAGAACAGTTGTTGTGCGCCATCTGATGGTGAGTTGGCGAACTTTGTTGAAGCTGTTTAGTTCATAGCCCTGTTATATTATTTTACTTCGGTGGGGACGCTGCGATGTGTATGAGGGATAGAAAAAACTCATACATATTATTTTTCATAATTTAATGTTGCCTTGGTTGGGGCTCGAACCCGCAACCTCACGTGTAACAGTCCAACGCGCACCACAGCGCCCACATACTCTTTTATGAATGAATTTTAATGGATTTAAAATTTTGTGTGATCAAAACTGATTGTCTCCACAGCACAATGAAAGCTCAAACTCACGTAGTAGAAAAATATAACTTTCCAACGGAATTAGGGGTCAGTTGGTCACAAAGCTTCTATCCCGTGTCTTGTGAAACGAGAACATACAATTCAATTATGCTCAAAGTACCTACACTGTGACTGCTTAAAGAATGACTTGCTACAGGACTGGCATAATTACAATTGATGTGAGTTAAGCAGCGTTAAAAATACTTAAAGGACTGGGCTCGTCGCAGTTAACTGGTAAATTTGTAATAGAAAAAATAAAAAGCAAAATTTAAATTTTTAGAAACTGTTTAATATTTTCAAACATTAACGAATTTTCAAACGCTTAACGGTTGCATGCGAATTTTTAGACAATATTTGCTAATAACCAAATATATTGTTTAGTTCACCGGTTCCCACCAACTTTTACTTCAAGGACACCATGAGATATTTTAACGGATACCCAATTCTTAAAATTTTGTGCATAACAAAAAAATAGTTCCAAGCCGATTTTTTTTAGAAAAAAGCTGTAAGAATATGCAAAGAGAAAAAGTTGTTGGTCCATAAAAACCAAAAGAATTTGAGAGATTTAGATGACAAAAAATTTCGGTGCAAATTTTGTGTGGTTTCCAATTAACAGACCAAATTTTTCATATAAAAAAATCTTGTGAGTATTTGTGGTTTTGCAATTGCATTTAGAAAATATCAATTAAAATTCAGAAAATATCTGTTGAAATTCGGACTTTCTATTTGAAATTGAGATATCATCAACTGGAATTGAGATTTGCCATTTTAAATTCAGGAAATGTTATTTGAAGTTAAAAATAGTATCATTTGAAATTCAGAAAATGTCAATCGGAATTCTGGAAAACATCAATTTTAATTTCGAAGATATCGTCGGTTCATATCGAAATATTGTAATTTAGAAAATATCAATTGAAATTCAGAAATCGTACAAAAAAAGAAAAAAAAAACGTTGACAATTAAAATACCAATTGAAATTGTTAAAAAATTAGTCAAAATTCAGAATATACAAATTGTAATTCAGCAAAAACCTACTGAAATTCAGGATATCTCAACTGGATTTTGGAAAACATCAACCGTGAGAGTTGAGGAATTTTATTTGGTATTTTCTCAATTTGAGTTAATATTATCCTGTTTTAAGAAGGTTTCTGAATCCCTATTGTTATATTCGGAATTTCAATCGATTTTTTTTCTGAATTACAATTTAAATATTCCTAAGCTGATTTTTTATATTTCAGTTATAAACTTTATTTAAAAACTTATTATTTTAAAAAATTTCTTTTAATAAGAACAACATTAAATGTCAACTATACACATTTTTAACAATCTCTTATTTTTAAAGTATTTTTTCGGAATTTTTGGCAAATTATCTAGGAAGCAGCTACGGAACCCCAGAGGGTGGCGACTCGCGAACCGTTGGTTTATTTGTCTTCTTTAGTAGTATTAAAAATTAATAGTGTATAAAATGTGACTGGTTTTGTGTCACTCTCTTCGTTAGTTAAGTGACATGTCTCAAAATGTATAAAATGTGACTCGTTCTGTGTCAGATCCTTTTAGATTATTTTGATGATATGTTGATTTAGGTCAGTTAGGTGGCATATACTTTTAGCTTAGTCCTATGGTTTTTCAAAAGATGTCTAAACTTTGTCAATTGGTAGCCTCCAATGACAACGCCATGTCAAAGTCAATTTCAAATAAATAAACCGACCAAGGACTATACTTGGAAATTTTTCATTGCCATTGAAATATACTTGGCATTACTTGTTGTCAATGCCAAAAAAATTTATTACACTTTAATGCTAGTGAAGTTTTTCTCAGTTGCCAATGATTAAAACCAATGGAAATGAAATGGATATCAATGCCGCAAAACAACATTTCTTTGGAAAAGAAGATAAATTAAGTACAACAAAATTTGTAAAATTTCAATACTAACTTTATAAATATTCCCTACTTTATCAATTATTTGCTGTTCACTCTTCTTTGACCACTGGTTAGTCTATTAGTCTATTAATGGATACTTAATAAAAAGTATCCAAGTTTTGCATTTTTTTCTAAATGGGATATTTTGGAAATCAAATTCGTTTAATCATCAATTATAATTGGCTGTTTTGGGCATTGCACAATGCCCATTGCAAAAATGTCATTGACATTCACCAATGGTAATTCCAACAAATTTCATTATCATTGTTATCAAATAATGACAATGTAATCGGCAATGAATTGATCCATTCAATTAACTTAAGTTCATGTTACCTGTGACTCTTCTTGTTACCTGTGACTGGTCGCTTTGCCCGTAGGGTAAATTTCAATGCGTATTGTGGTATTTTAGCTAATAAAATTCTGCATCGATTTTTTATACCAAACTTGTTTACCCCTACCGAGAGCGAAATTTCTCCAATGTACTCGTATTTACTCGACCCACCCTAATAAGCATATGTCTACATTAGAGTGGCAATGAAATGTATAATAAAACATTTTTTTTAACTTTAACGAACGTGGAGCACATTTGTAAACTTTTGGTAACAGGTTAACTTCGAAGCCAATGTTTTGGAACTTTGGAATACATACAAAAAAATATTTTATTTATGTTGTGCGACACATCTTTTCCAATATTTTTTATAATGCTGAAAACAAACAGTCTTTTAATAGATCACTCAAAAGGTTTTCGAGACAACGTGAGGGCGTTGTGGTGTAATGGTTAATACGATGGCCTGTTTCACAGAAGGTTGCAGGTTCGAGTCTCAGCGACAGCAACATCAATTAATAAAAAATAATATTTTAATTGATCTTTCATACAACGCAACGCCCTCTTTCGGTGTTCTCATAGCACTTAGCCCCACCGAACTAACAAACTTGAACAAGTTCGCCACATCAGCTGTATTAAAATTTAACATCTCGCGAATTTACAGTTATGCCAATTTAAAGCCCTTCATCCTTCACTACCTTTCATATCTGCTCTATCCTCTTTCTAAAGAAAGCAATACATCAATAAATAAGGAGAATTTCCTAAGTGTTGCATTAAATAAATGAAAGGGGGCAGATTACCGCAGTCGTGATTGAGTTTTTTTCGATAGCAATTATCATTGCTTAAAACATTGAAAAGATTAAAACTAGGTTAGGGGTGAAGCATTTCGTTCCTATAATATAAATATTAGTTAAGATTGGAACAATAGAACGCTTACAACTGTTAGAATCTGGCCCCAGAATTTACCAAATAAAAAAAAAAAATCACGATATCTCGAAAATCATTTGAGCTATTTAGAAAAATGTTTTTATCATTGTGTTCAGTATTACAAATTTTTATAAAAAAGAGTTGTGCCACAAAACAAAAATTCCTTTCTGGTTTGTTCCAAGTTTCTGAAACTTTGACCTCAAAGGTAAAATTTTCCCTATATCAAATTTAGCTCAACTAATACAATATTCAGCTCGGGTATTAGCGAAAATAACAACGCTAAATTTTCGTTGCCACTCTAGTCTACATAATAAAACTGAGTGCAGACAACTTTCTGACTGGCTCATTGGTTGTTGTTACTACGCCTGTCTTTGGCCCAAAAGGTTTATTGTGCCTAAGGGCACAACATGAGTTTATTTTGTTAAAATTAAAATGTTAATGCTTTTAGTTAAGGATATTTTCTTGGAATTGCGTGTACATATTTTAGCAAAGTGAGTAAATAGTTAAGCAGATACAAGTAAAAAAATAGGTTACTGTTTCTCAGACAAGGGGGAAAATGTGATTTATGTTTTATTATAGTAAGAAAAAAATTGACATCTAAAGGGACAAATTTATGTATTAGAAAGTAAGTTAAAATCAAAATTTACCAAGTTGATGTCAAATGGATTTTGCATTAAACTAATAGGACATTAACATATTGACTTGTCCTGTAAAAACCATAAATTTTTTTTTAAAACTTTCTAAATAAAACCCTTTATTCATACACTCACAATATATTTTCCATAACCGATTGAGGTTTATTTGAAAATTAATAGGTAAAGTTTGTTTTCAATTGAAGAATCAATTAAAATACATTTAAACATATTCTTTAACTTTTTTTATAAGTCAATAAAAAACAAACTGCAATAAAATACGTATCGTCTGTAGGAGTTGATATTTTCAGTCAATTGTTCTATTTTCAGTTTAATATTTTTAGAAAAAATAATTTAAATAATTTCGTTGTTTTCTGTTTTAAAACAAAAAAATCAAATATTTTCGGTTTTCTTTTTTGTTAAAATAATTTGTTTATATACAACATTATTTCAATTCAAATTACAAGAAATTCTTTACTCATGCACACAAACATAGCCAATAAAAATATGATCGTGTGTGTGTGTGTTTTGAAAATTCGAAAAAAAAACTTTCAAATATGAAAAAACAAACCACAAAAACGTTTTTTCTAATTTTTTGAAGATTGTTTTAACAGAATTTTCAATTGGTTTTATTTCTTTTATAGATTATTTAAACAATGGGCAGATTTACCAGAGAAACCCGCTACCGCTACAATTAATATGTAGCGCTTTTTGATTACCTTAATCTGGTGAACGATGCTACTTTTGTTTTTATTTAAAATAAAAATATTTGTAGATTTTTCATTGATTTTTTCGAAATTTTTTATTCCTTTATAATTACACGGTGTTACAAAAAAACCCCTGGGATATTATATTAATTTTCTGATAGGTATTGTCGAGTAGAACAAGAATCTGTATTTCAAATTTTCCAGGCACGTCAGAATTTTGAGATACGGGTAAATAACCGGTTTTTCGGACCTCTATGCGCTTAATAACGAGTAACTCAGTTGATTCTCAACCGATTTTCATTTTATAAACGGATTTAGATAGAAGAGACTTATACCTTTAAAATGATATATATGATTGTATGGTTTGATCCAAAAATATGTGTGTATTTCTGCACCAAAGTAATTTTTTTACCACTTTTTTCGACATTTTTTAACTTTGGCGATATTTTTACGCACTTTTTTATATGGGAACCGTACAGCTTTATAATTTATATTAGTAGCATATTTAGTTAGGAGTAAAATGCAATGTACGGTTTTAAAATCCGTTAAAAAATGACTAAGTTATTAAATATTGTATCAAACCAAAATTCTTGCAAAATACAAATTTCTTAATATGATATTCCTACGCATTATTTTATACAGAAATTTTACTGAGTAAAATTCAACTTTGTTTTAAAAAATCCGTTAGAAATTAAGAGAGTTATTAATTTTGTTTTTTTTTTTTTAGTTTAGCTTCACTTAGTTTTGGGAACATTTGTTAAAATGGCAAAAAGCATCGCCGTTTACATCAAGCTTTTTAACAAATTGTTTCATATATCCCAACTTCAGATGCAGTGGTGGCAGAATCACATCTTCGGCTTTCACTAGTGGGACGTTTAACACATTTTGCCTGCCTATTTGATGAGATTCACGAGATGGCCATACTTTACGTTCATACCGATTTGGTGCACGACTATCCCATTCACATCAATAACAAGAATGTTTTGTGTTACCACCTTGCATTCCAAATAAAATAGTTAAAACCTTTAAATCGGCGATAATTTCCATTTATGAGCGGTATATTTGATATTTCTAAGTATTTTTGTCATCACTTCGTAGGTTTCTTTAGTGTTTGTAGCATACGCGATTGGAACAGATGGTAACTTATTCTGGTTATGTAATAAAACTGCTTTCAAGCCTAGAGATAACAACTCAGATTTTATAAAACAGAAATAAAAACTTTTTTTGGATTAAACATACTTTTACATGAACCATCAATGAAGAGTCGCCATTCGTCTGCCTTATAGTTTTGATTTAGTGCCGAAAATAATTTGGGTACATCTCCGCAATAAACAAGATTACAATCATTTTCATCCGTCTCAAAACTTTCTTAAGAAAATCTTTTTTAAGAAACATTTTCAGTTTTCGGAATGTAAAGTTCTGTACAAATAACAATCTGACCCCAAGCAAAAAAAATTTGGCAAACTCTGTTGTCCCAATTTGCTCCACATTGCATTTACAAAATTTTACCTGCTAACTTCTAGCAAAACATCACTAGACAGAGAGCAAAAAAAAACTAGAAAAATAATGTGCAAGCAATTATGCAAAAATTTAGGTTTAAAAACAAAATTAATAACTCTCTTAATTTCTAACGGATTTTTTAAAACAAAGTTGAATTTTACTCAGTAAAATATCTGTATAAAATAATGCGTAGGAATATCATATTAAGAAATTTGTATTTTGCAAGAATTTTGGTTTGATACAATATTTAATAACTTAGTCATTTTTTAACGGATTTTAAAACCGTAAATTGCATTTTACTCCTAACTAAATATGCTACTAATATAAATTATAAAGCTGTACGGTTCCCATATAAAAAAGTGCGTAAAAATATCGCCAAAGTTAAAAAAATGTCGAAAAAAGTGGTAAAAAAATTACTTTGGTGCAGAAATACACACATATTTTTGGATCAAACCATATAATCATATATATCATTTTAAAGGTATAAGTCTCTTGTATCTAAATCCGTTTATAAAATTAAAATCGGTTGAGAATCAACTGAGTTACCCGTTATTAAGTGCATAGAGGTCCGAAAAACTGGTTTTTTACCCGTATCTCAAAATTCTGACGTGCCTGGAAAATTTCAAATACATATTCTTGTTCTAATCGACAATACCTACCAGAAAAATAATATGATATTCCAGGGATTTCGACTTCATTCTTTTTTGTAACACCGTGTTATATTTGTATACATATGTTTATTATTATGCGGACCTATGCTCCTTGCAGGAGTAAAAGGAACGAATATATATACATATGTTTATTATTCTTTAAAAAAAAAATACTGCTCACAAGTAGCGTAAAATTTTTACGCTACCAAAACAAGTTAGCGCTACCACAACATGTTGACTTAGCGGTAGCTAATCAAATCGTTCACCAGATTGTTGAGTAGCGGATTAGCAACAGTTGAGCGTCTGGTAAACGCACTCAATGTTTGATATAATGAAATATCAGTAGTCCTTTTTTTAATTGTGTTTTCAATTAATTTAATATGTATTTTTTATTGTTTTTAACAATAAAATATTGTGAGTGTAGATATTGCTGGCAGATATTGTCGTTGCATATTTTAGGGGATAATTTTTAATTGATAAATGCATAAATTTGATTTTCTTTCCCTACACTCAAAATAATACGTCTGTAATTTAATAGAATTATTTATAACTTTTGGATTAAAATAAAATTTGTTGACATTAATAACATTTTGTGTTAAAAATTAGTAAAACTTCTGAGTTATTAACATAAATTTGGTAATGGAACATAAACTATTTGTAGGTTTACTATTTTGTAACAACAAATGTTGTTAATGCCAACACATTTTATTTTAAGTCAAAAATTAGAAATAGTTCTTTTAAATTACAGACTCATTATTTTGTGTGTAAACAGGATAATAAAAATAATCATTTATGATATATTTTCGAGCCCTCAATATAGGCAACAAAAACCATCCATTGTTGTTTTCTAATAAATTTGCAGTGTATATTCAAAATTAGTGTTGCATATTTTTAAGGACTCAAAATAAATTCATAATTTTATGTTTGTGATTTCCTTGGTTATAAATTATAAAACCGGATGTTTTTTTTTATTATTTCATTGATATTTATTTCGTAATTATATTAAAAACTTAACAAAAAAAAAAAAAAAGATATTAACAACCAGAACATTAAAATAGTTTCCTTTGTTATGATATACATTTTATACTTAAGGCATACATATCTTTTGTTTGTAACTGTAGTTAAGTATTAATTAAAATTTAACATTAACAATAAACAACAACATCAAAAACCATATAAATGACAAAATTTAAAATACTATAAAAAGAAAACAATAAATAAATAAAAAACAAGTTCTTAAGTGCAATGCACTAGAAAAGAAAGTCACTGGCGGACATGTTAAACAATACAAAAACATTACACCAGCCCCTGTTCCTGGTAAACTGTCACAATTACTACAACATTTACATGTTGCAATTGAGTTTAATCACCCCAAAAAATAAAAAGTCCAGTATAATTCATACACCCGTTCAAAACATGTTAGCAAATGGACAGATACAATTAATGTACACTTAAAAAAATTGTTTCAACTTTGTCGACATAGCGAAAATACATAAGAAGATTTAAAATTTTCATATTAAAAGTTAAAAAAATTAAACCCTAATTTTAAAATTGGTATGAGTCCATTTTCCAAAAAATGTAATTAATGATGGGGTTCCATAGAGTTCATTAGCTTCTGTGCACTACATAATTCCTTTTTGAAACTTTTAAGATCGCTTTAAAAAAAACACAGATTATCACAAAAATATGATATTGTTTTCTAATGTCCCCTTATGAGATGTTAACATAAATATTTTACAAAAGTTGCCATTTACAGTTTCAAGAACATTGAAACGCAAAACCATTGATATCTCATTTTAAAAACTCATACCATTTTCAAAATAAGTGGTTTATATATGGGCAGCATTTTAAGTAGCAAAATTTATTAGAAAAAATTTTTTTAAATTCATAAGTTCGATATCTTGTTTTACAAATTTTTTTCTACAAGTGTAAGGATTCTACTAATAAATCACTTTATAAACAAAAACATGAAATTAAATGAAAATATATGGAGAATTCCACACCAAATCGCTGAGTTTATGGCCTGAACCTTTTCAATTTCGCTAATTTTTTGATATGTTTTGGTACATATTAAAAAAAAAACTTCCACACCAATTTTCAGCATTTTATTTATAATTGGTTTTGAGTAATAAATTTTCTAAATTTTTAAGAAAAAAATTTGCATTTAACGATAGACCAGTGATAAATATCGATATCTTAAAAAAAAAGAGTATCATTTTACTCGACGTTAAAAATAAAAATTGACTTTCGATAAAAAGTCCGACCGCTTAGATTTTTTAAATAAATTTCTAAAAATTCTACTCTTTATTACGTAACTTTCAAGCCACATTTCGAGATGTGATAGCAATTTTTTTCATTTTTTTCGAATAATGAAAAAAACATTTTTTTTATGGCACTATGTTTTGGACTGGCTCTTTGTTGTATGTTCGTTCAAAGTTTTGAAATACGATTTACCAGGCGAAAAATCACTTTTTTGTTTGTTTTTTGGAAATACTGTCTCTTAAATAAGTGTATCAAAATAATAAGTCTTTTGGCTGAACAGAAAAATTTATTAATTTAACAAAATTTATTGTTTTTTGGCTTAAAATAAAATTTGTTGATTTTAAAATATTTTTTGTTAAATTTAACAAATCTAAATCTAAGTAAAAAATTAGTAAAACTACAGTTTTATTTGTAATTATACTGAGTAAAAAAAATTGTTCAAATCTAGGGTCTTGGGACCCTCCCCGGGCCTAGTCCATGTCATCTAAGGGCACTCCGAAAGGGCAAACATTTTGTCCGTTTTGCTCTATCTCGCTTAGATATGGGCCATTTTTTGAAGGTCCAAGGCGCCACCAATGTCAATTTTTGATAGGGATAACCTTTTAGATTTATTATGTGGTTAGGGGTAGTCGAAATTTTCGTCAATTTTGCTCTATTTCTCTTAGTTTTCAAGATATGGGCTATTTTAAAAAATCGGGAGGGAAAGAAATACCGCCATCTTTAAAACTTCGGATACACTGGTGGAGTCATCTACCGGGTAATAACAGAAAATATTATATTGGGGGTTTTCATATAAACTCGTATTCTACTCGTAAACGGTGTAAACCTGGTTTGTATTTATACATGGAATTTACGAGTTTATATGAAAACCCCTTTGTAAAAATAAACTGTATAAAATTTAAGGAAAACATTTTGGAAATTAATACACAAAATTAGATAAAGTACTGAGGATTTTTAGTATTGTGTTAAATGAAGATAACAAAATCTTTCTTTAAATCAGTGTTTAAACTAAAATTTTGTTAAAAAGTAGTGAAATCGATTTGAAAACATTTGACAGATTTTTCTACTGACGTGTTATTATAAGTGTAGAAACAAGCACAGAAGCCAATTTTTGGGGGGCATTAAGCATTCATCATCATCGATTCTAATGTAACTTAATAGGCTGTGTCCTTGGACCCATATGAACCAAATTTTATTAAAAAATAAATTTTAATAAACTTTTTAACTTAAAAACCTTCCCATTAAGGATTTTTAAGAAGAACACTAATCCTTATCTTGAATCCATTAATTTTGATGCTTTTCCTTTTGAAAATCAATAACTAAAAATCTATGTTAAAATACCCTACACTGGTAACACTGGTCGGAAACAAGAATCTAGTCGGCTTATTAGCAGTGTTGCCATTTTGATACTTTTCAGGTATTTTTGTGTGCTTTTTAAATCTCTATATCCAGAGATTTTTTACAAATACATACTCATTTGGAAAAAACGGTTATTTTGAAAAAAAACGGTTATTTTTATATTATATGAAATTCATACAAAATACTTACATTAAATAGCATAGATGGTAACCGAAACGATGCGGTAAGGGTAACAATATTTAATTCATTTCCGTATCCGTATTTGAGGGTTAATGGTATTTCAGAAATTTCGGTAAGGGTAGTTTAAGGATAACGGTATTTTGGTTATTTCGGTAACGGCATTTTAAGGTTAATAGTATTTCAGTTATTTCAGTAACGATATTTTAAGGGTAACGGTAACACTGTAATATCCTCTAAATTAAATTTTGAAATATTAGTGTACTGCTTTCTATCACTTTTGTTTTGCAATTATTATACTCTTTTTTTACACATTTTTACAACGCTACAAAGCACTTTTAAACTTTGAATTTAAATTCTTCAAAAAATTACTTTCCTGCATCTACGTGTGTGTAAATTTATACTCTTTTTATCCAGTTTAGCGTGCTTTTCTGACTGCAGGAGTTGGCAATACTGCTTACGAGGTATACTTTGCTGCAGGACGAAGTATAGTGAAACTCAAACTGGATTCTAGCTCCCTAATGAGCAGGAATCGGGTTATAGGCTAGGCTTCGGTAGCTAACGCGAAGTATAGCCGGAATAGTAAACCGATTCTTGCTCTTTTTAGCCTACCCAACTTTTCCAGTGCATGTAATAAGTTTTATTAACTTAGTAAGTATTAATAGATTATAAAGAACACAACAGTCTATAAAAAAGATAATTGGGTATAGACAGTAGCACGAGTAGTTGTATTGGATATGTAAATCAGTACGTTATTTGTTCCAACATGGTCAAAATTATAGCTTTTTGCAAATTCCTTTAAATTATGATAAATAATATATTAAAACTAAATGCTTAATTGGTCACTATGAAATAACGCCTACTTCTCCCACTTTTTGGAGAAATTTTAAAAAGTTGTTCCAATTTTATTCGTACCATATGGGATATTGATTCGATATACTATTGTTTTCAGTTAGACAGTTGGTATGGATTGGCCCCATATACACACCTACACCATTACATATCAGTTGGGAGTGGATACAAATTAAAACAGGAATGACCTATATTTATTCCTATATACATACATATGTTTATGACATGTTAGAACGAATATTCATTGTTTAATGGCATGAAATTTGTATTTTTTTTTTGAATTTATCGGAATTATATGGAAATTTCTTTGTTTTAGTTGTTTTTGGTTGTTGGTTGTCATCTTAAGCTAATTAAATTGATTTATTAAGCCCGTTACAATATGTTTGCTTTAATTTCTTTACATTTATAAAAAAAATTTGGCTGATTGCGTTTTTTTTTTTGAATTTATAAATTTAATTATTAAAACTTAAAAGCAGATTAAATCGTTTCAATAAAATTATTTAACATCTACTAAATTAGTCACGTTTTTATTTTCTTTTGAAAAAAAATAAGTTAATTGAACTTATAAGTGAAGAAAATATTAAAAGCAAATCGGATTATAAATAAGAATTTTAATTAATAAATTATAATAATTTGTTAAGAAAGGCAAAAAAGTTTAGTTATTATAGCTGCATTTGCGCCCTGACGTATAAGCGGTAACTAATAAAAATACTCAAAGTACCTATATATATTTTTTCCAAAATCATTAACTTTCAATGTGGAAAAAATTGTTACCCCTGTTTCAGAAAAGTAAAAGTACCCAGCAAAAAAAGAGATGCCGAAGCAGTAGAAAAAGAACTAAAATTGATGATCTAGATGTACTTCTTTTTTAACATAAACAGTAACGATTTTAACATTGAGTTGCCATAGTAGAGCATTACTCCCACTTCAACATTTTTTCAGTACTTTTTGAACGAGTGCACAGGAAACTCTTTTTCAACAGTTAAAAGTTAAAAAAAAATTCTTATGAAAAAATATTATATTTTTTTTATTTTACAAAAGTTTTTTAATTGCGGCACCGGGTATCAAACTTACGACCTCACGATTGTTAGTCTAGCGCTCTACCGCTGAGCTATTCTTTGATATGAAAGTTGACTGGCATAAAAACACCACTTTATTACTGTGAACAAGTGTAAAAGGTGCACTCCACTTCAATATTTTTTTCAGTACATTCACAATATTTTTTCGTTAAAATCTACCGAATAGTTACATTAAAACAATTGAAAATAAGTTAAAAAAATGACTACCCACTTTTCGTTTAAAACAATTGTATTTTGTCGTTTATTTTTAATTGTTAATAAATTAACTGGCAAAGTCGGTAAAAATAATAGATTTCTCGTTTATTTTATAATTAATTGTATTATAACAACTGATTATTTTTAACAGAAAATATTGATTGAATATTATAACTTTTACCAAAAGTCCGTATTTTGTGTATTTTGTTTATTGAATGACTTATAGAAAAAGTTTAAAAATATATTTCCTTGCGATTTAACTACTTATTCATTTGCAACAACTTTACTGATTTAATTTTTAAATAACTGTTGAACTTTTACGGTAAAGTTATTATGATTGTACTATTTTTACAGGTGCATAAAAGCAATTTCTAACAATTTTTTTCATATATACATATTTTTAAAAATTTCAAAATTAAAAGATATTGAATTTAAACAAATTAATTATAAATATTAAAAAAAATTAAAGAATAAAAAAAATTTAAAAAAAAATAAAAAAAACATTGGTCCCGCCGGGAATCGAACCCGCGACCCTCTGCTTGGAAATGCCAAATGATACCAAAATCACTTTTTAGGATCACTTTCAGAGCAATTACTCTTTAGAAGCAATACTTAACCCTTTGTCACGGGAATTTTAATGGCTGGGAATTTTCTGACCAAACTTCGTGGATATGTAGATCTATGCCCAAGATATATTGTTTATAACTTTTATGGCTTTGGAGCACCCCTTAGCGGAGATATTTGGAATTAAATTTCAAACATTAACATGCTGCCGACCCCGAACGGGTTAAATTTTTTTTCAAATCTTAATTTTATATTTTTAATATTACTAATCCCTACCCGAGTAAAAAAGTTTTGATATAATCATATATTATTTTATGTAATTGCATATAGTAACTTATAGTTACATATGGCCACATATGCTTTTAAATTCAAGCAGATATACTTTTATATAGTCATATGTTAGATATTTTTTCCTCAAAGGTTTTAATATGGAGACATATGTGATTTTATATTATTACATATTGGCCTACATATATATGTATGTGCTATATATAAGTACATAAAGTAACATATAAAAGACATAATTACATGTACGTTTATATATAATTTAGTATGACACTATACATAATAATATAAAACTATGTGGATCCATATAAGAAATCTTTTATAATTTGTGTTAGTTATGATTATATATTGACGAATTTGAACCCATATATAACTTATAACATTCTTTATAAAATCATCTATAATGATATATCATCCCACATAGGCAATTTTTTCAAAGTGATTTTATATAAAAATATATAAGGTCCATATAAAACCGTATTGTATTATATTTGGTTCCATGTTATCAATGATTTTGAACTAGTTTTAGATTTAGTAATTACTAGGGATTGGCGCGTGACACGAAATGTTCGTGAGTCACGTTATTCACACGTGATCGTGAGTAATAATTACTATACTTAAGTGATTCGTGCGTGAGCGTGAGTAAGAATAACCCGTGATTGATTCGTGTGTGAGTTTATTTTTTGCATCATATGTTTTTAGTAATTTTTACTGTTTTGCGTTAGAATTTTCTGATTGTAAGTTTAATAAATAAGTTAATATAATCATGTGTGCTGAGTAAAAAACGACATGCTCGTGCGTGAGTAATTTTTTTTTTGGTTTTTTTTTTGAGCATGAGTCAAAAATGGCTTTAATACGAAATTCTCTATACTATAACGTACACTTGACTGATTTCTTATATCTTGGTTGTATATCATAATCCTATTAACTTTAAAATTTCAGTGTTGTTAACTTTATTTTAAAATTACTAAATTAAAAGAAATTTTTTTTCATGTTTATTGCACTGTCATGATAAATCTGAATAAAAGTAATGGAAGATTTATCGAAATTATAAGATCTCCAGCAGGCCTGAGGTTAATCATTACATTTTGTAATTAATTACACATGCAATTACACAATTACATGTAATTGTAATTGAAAAAAAAAACTCATCTATAATTACATATTCGGCCTTATTACGAGTGTCGTAGTCGTAGTCGAAACTAAGTCGAATTTGCTGAAAATTCACTAAAAACGCAACTTTTGAACAATTTTTCAATTGGATTTACCATAGCACTCAGATTTAAAAAAATCCAGCATCAGAGTTTCATTTCTTTATAATTTCCATTATATACAAAATCATTTTATATGGAGTCGAAAATTTCGACTACAAATTCGACACTTGTAATCAGGCCGATTATTTGTAATTGCAATTCAAAAAAGAACAATTACAATTACAAGCAATTGAAAATTTTTTTTTATTTAAAAAAATTATTTTTGTATGTATGTATATTGTTAGATATGGTCCTATGTAAAGTATAAGGTTAATATTTAGATATAATTGTATCAAACTATGTCCACTTTTATAACATTTTATATAATTTTATACAAAAAGATATAATTTGATGTAATTGGATGAGGACAAAATTCGGATACAATTGTATCGAATTGCATTAAATTGTATCAAATTGTACCAAATTGTATACAATTGTATACAATTCGATACAATATGATACAATAAGACGTTCTCATTTTTCGGATATAATTATATCTAATTACATAAAAGATTATATATAATTAAATATAATTTCATATGGCTCCATATCAATTTTTTTTACTTGGGTACATAAAATTTTTTGAGTTTTTAAATTTTATTCATCAAATAATTTTAGAGACTAAACTTTAAGCTTTTTTTAATTTTTAACTTTTAACACATTCTCAGCAGCATTGATGATCTCAAGATAAAACCCACTCTATTGATCTCATGTTGTTTTGAAATTTCACAGCCTGCATAAAATTTTAATAAGAACAAAATAACGCACCGATAACAGTAATTGAATAGTGCTTTGGTTAAAATTCAAATCAGTGACGAGTTGATGAAGTCGACGTACATTATAATGTACGCAATTCGCCAAAGGGTTAAGTGATTTTTTGGAAGTTCTTCAGAAATAATTCTAAAAAAGCAGTAAAAATACACTACCGGATACTTGTGAAGCAGTGAAAGAAGTAGTTTGTAAAGCAGTACTTCCAATTTTTTTTTTGCTGGGTAATTATTACCCCTGTTTCAGAAAATTTTATGAAATCATACGAAAAAAGGGGTTACCCCAATTCACTTACTTATTTTTTTCCAAAATGGGTTGAAAATAAATTTTGACACCTTCTTAAATGTTTTTATAATACTTTTAATATGCTTGTTTTATTCCCAACGTATTACGAAATCCCATACAAATTTTGACATTGGCCATACTAAATGTTAAATGTCAGTAATGTACGGGTAACCGTCAGATTATATACAAAAATATGTTATCGTTTTTTTCTTCTTCATGGTAAGTGTGAGCAACAAAACAAGGCTTATATAGATAAAATTATCATCCCTGTTTCAGAAAAGTTGCGATTTCAATTCGAAAAAAGTTCTGAAATTACGCGAAAGAAGATTCGGAGTTTCCCTAATTCACAATAGTTTGAAAATAAATTTCAACGCCCTCGAAAGCAGTTTGTGTTATAGCTGTTGAGAAATAAATACATATTTTATCATTCAGAGATATATTTCGGATTGTTCTACCTATAAATTTTGCGCAAATTTATGAAATGATTTGAAGATATTCGGAAAAATCTGTTGTTTTTAAAAAGAATGATCCTTTTTCGTTCCTTGGTATCTATTTATAAGAATAAAGTGCATTAAATTAAATTTCACCCCGCTTTTGCTATGTGAACTATATGCATCCGGGAACAGCAAAAAAAACTCGTACATTTTTACATTAGCATTACACCCAGAAAATAGTCTCAGTTGTGGCCATCGAATTTGTTGCCAATCGAATTCGTGCGGTTACGACATCTATCTTTATATTAAATTACATTTTTCGTCGTGAAAGCCAATATTCGGTTGTCTAATTCAATATTATATTCCACATAAATATTATTATGTTCCACAAAATTTTATTGAAATTAAGAAACTTATTTTCAATTCTCCGGTATTGAACCCGGTCATTCTGATTAATAATCCACACTCTTACCCACTGCACCACAACTACTTTTAATTTTCTTAGCCATATTTATTATTTATACTTAAGAATATTTTATTTTTATTAAAAAAACATCTAAATTTTTGTCTTTTCCGCGATTCGAACCCGGAAATCTGGCGTACCTACTAGGCCAACTCCTCATCCACTAAACCACAAACACTTATTCATTTTAACGTCTAATTTTGAATTTATATGTTTAGTTTGGAAAACATATAAACTTCGTTTAAAAATACCAATTAATAGTTGAGTTTGTTATCAATACAATCCACAATTCGGTTGGTTCTACAGAAACTCGACTTTAAGGTCTTATTTGATTAGGATACCCGTATTTGTAGGTAATTTGTTAAAAGGATTGATTTTAGTTTGCTTTCCCTATTTTTAATACCTAGCAAAATATTTTTGGTGTAGTATTCAATTATAGGTATCTCCAAATAAAATAACGTCCTGGCAAATTTATTTTAATAGTTCCGATCGAATTCCAACCAATCTTTTTCCTGGGTGTAGTGAACTACTAATTATTAATATTAATAAAGTTCCAAAACCAATGTAAAAATCCCAAGTGTGGTTCAAATTTCATCGAAATCAGTGCTGTATTGCCGGTGCTCAAAGCTTTTAAATGTTTTAATGAATATTTTTTAAACTCCCAAAATTATGCTACATTTTTATCATGTGTATGCTGAAATATTATACACTGAAAATAAAAATGTATAATAATTTAACACAAATAGGTTTAGATTTACAACCTAAAATAACAGTTGTTAAAATTAACAAATTGTTCTAAAACAAAATTAAAAATTGAAAGAAATGCGATTTAAATTATACTAAAATTTTTAATTAATTTATTTAATTCATCTTATCATATAATAAAGTTAAATTTAATTTTATATATACAAAACAGATCAAAACCTGCTAATTTATTTCGAAATAACCAAAGTTTAGTTCTTACCCATAGTTATGGAAGTCAAATTTAGGTGTGGAAATGTCTGTGGTTAGCGTTTAAATTATGTTTTTTTTTTTTAATAAGTTAAAACACCCATAAAATTTAAATTTTTTTCCAAGATAATGCCTACCGACAAGTAGAATTAATAACAAAAAAATTAAAAAGTTTTATAAAAACTTTGTCTGTTTTAATCATACAAATTTATTTGTATTGTATGTTGTAATTTTATTTTAGGTTCTTTAACCGTTATACCTACTAACTAAACAACAGAAACAACAAAAACATTAAATGACCTTCAATGTCTAGACATATTTGACAATTTTACATAAATAATGTGTTCAAACAAAAGTTTAATTTTGTTGGTTTGGGCCAAATGGGCTAAATGGGCTGAATGGGTGATTGGCAAGATGGGTTTCTGGGTTGAAATATTCTTTATATGTATTACTATTACTTTTTGCATTTAATACTACGATGTATAACAATTTTTCTTCTTCTAGACTGTTTTTTTTGGCATTCTAAATTTTTGTTGTAGTATTGCGTGCGCAGGATATAAAATATTTGTGGTAGTTGTTGTAACAGTTACTTATATTCATACAATATTACTTTTATACAATAGCGGCATTCATGTATTTTCTTGTAAAATTGTACTTGGCCTGGTATTGTAGTAAAATAGTACTAATTACAAAAATAAAATTCATTCATATACATATATTGATCTTAATTTTGTTTAGAATGAAATTATTTCTTTTTTTCAACAATACCAAGTCAACAGGGTCAGGTCAACAATAATAGGTAGTGAATACCGCTAATGTTTTTTTTAATGTTGGGTTTGTTCAACTTTTGCCAGCAAGTATTTTATTACTCTGCTTTTGAATTTACTCTGTATTTTCTTAAATGCAATATTCCACTTTTGGGGTATAATTTTGTAACAGAGACCTTATATGATGGATGTAAAGGACTCAGTGTTTTGCATTAGAAGTTTAAGTTTATTCAAAAATGCGTACGCAACAAAAGTGCCTCTTATTATTTCGATTAATTTGTTTGTTTATTATAAATATTAATTCGTGTACCTAAATAACACAAAAACACTATTTAGGTTATTCACAAGGGTTGTGCTAAATGTGCTAAGAGTTGTTACAATTTAATTTTAAAATATACAATAACAGGTCTGTTCCATGTCGTTACTGGAAGATCCAGTTTACGCGAAACAAAAACAATTTATAGACATATTGACCACTGAAAAGCTTTGAGGTGATGCCCACGAAACAAGTGTATTGTCTATCATGAAAATGATTAACCTTTTTGAAACAATAAAATAAAATCTAATATGACAATATCATATTAGAATTTGGACTTGAGGTAGAACAATATTCTAACTAAATATTTGAAAATATAGAAAGTCCTAAAGAACAATTTTTGTATTTTATAATGCAAAAATTAAAATAATAGTTGAAAATTGGTAACCGCGGTAACGTAAGTGGAACGTGGTTACTTGATACAATATTTGTACCTACGTTTAGTGTGCTATGTTTAACCCTCTAATGCCCAAGGCCGCCTTTTGGCGGTCTTCAGATTTTAAATAGTTTTTGGCTAAATAACAATATTTTATTAAACAAATTGTATTATATCCATAGAAAACTTAACTGCCTACTTTTTTGCCTTCAAACTTTTTTTGTATTAGAAACGGTTTTCAAGCGAGAAGACTGTAAAGTGAAAATTTAGAAAATTTTAAAAAATCTTTTATTGATAGCGTTATTTACAGAAAAAACCAAAATTATTTGACTACTGGGTTTCAAGATACGTCTTCAACTTTTGTTGTGCCATATCGCCTAAATAAAGCGATAAATTAAAATTTTAATATTTGTTCCATAGTAGATTTTCAACGCCAAATATGTATATGGTTTAAATATTATTGCAATCAGAAGAAAAAGCATTAGAGGGTTAAGTGTGCTAACAAAGAAAAAGCCCAACCTAAAATAGTCGTTAATCCGATATAAAATTTTTAACAATTCTGATTTTAAATGGGACAATAAAACACATACAATATTTAGTACATCTCATGAACACCTTCATTGTTTTTCCTCATTTGTTTTTAAAGAAGGAACTTTCAATAGCACAATAAAAATTATCTTGTAATTATTGGAGAGTATAGCAACTAAAAAAATTTTGTTCTTTACATATTTCGGGTGCGGTTAAGATTTTTGGAAAATAACCGCTACAGTATTTGTATTAGTAAAATAGCGATTCAAATTTGAAACGTTATTTTAGTAGTTACGGTATTCATCTGTCCATTCATTAAGGTTTTGGTACCAGTATATTTAATTTTGTTCTTTGTTTCCATTACGGTTATCAATTTGAATCGGTATTTTAGCGATTTCGGTTTCACCAAGTTTTACCTTGGTATAAATTAATTTGTAATATGGCATAAAATAAAGGTTGGCTGGCAATACCACTCAAATGCCATTATCGATTTAGACTTTTTTATACTACCTAACTTTACCCTTAAAATACCATTACCGAAAAAACATAAGGGCCGTTCTCCTTAAAATCACATTATCGAAATAACTGTGATACCATTATCTTTAAAAACCAGTTACTGAAGAACTGAAATACCATTATCCTTAAAATACCGATACCAAAATAAATGAAATAGCGTTGCGATTAAAAGACCGTCAACTTTATTTCTAATTCGCTGCTTTTGTTTATAGCAAGTGGTTATTGAGTATTTTAACTTTATTTATTGTCTAGTTCTTTAATACCACTCGTTGCCCGTTCAATTGCATTTCATTCCACATGTCTAGTGTTTCTGTTCCACTCGTTCTCCGTCCAATTCCACTTCATTCCCCAATTTTTGGTTTTCAGTTTCCGTTCCGTTCCATGTCCTTCATATTTCCATTCCATTTTCTAGTGTTTCGATATCGATTGTTCCTCCCTCCATTCCATTTCGTTTCCCAATTTTAGTGTTCCAATGAGTAAAAAGGTTAAAGTCGGGCATGCCGACTATACAATACCCTACACCAGTCTGGTTAAAAGCCAACTAATGTTTGGATCCGAAATTCGAATGGGTTAAAATGGGGCTTGCGTCAAAATTTTCTATAATGTGAGTCAGCGCACCAAATTTCATTAAAATATCTTAATATTTGCGACCTGCAGTTTGTAACCAAACCAATTTTGAGGGGACCCTTATATGGGCACTAGGTCTAAACATGGACCGATGTTCACCAAAATTAATAGGCTGCGTTATTGGGCTCTGTGTACCAAGTTTCATCAAAACATCTTAATATTTGCGACCTGTAGAGTGCGCACAAGAATGCATGGACAGACAGACGGACGGACGGACGGACAGACGGACATCGTTAAATCGAAATAAAAAAAAATTCTGAGCCGATCGGTATACTATAAGGTGGGTCTAGGACCAATATTTTTTGGTGTTACAAACATCAGCACAAACTTATTTATTGCATCCAAGTGTGACGCGATGTCACACTTGGATGCAATAAATTACAGTAATAATACAGCAGCATCAATTACTCTGCCTGCTCTGCCATCAAAAGAGCCAAGCCATCTAGAGCTCTAGGACCCGACGGAATTTCCATGCTGATGATTAAGCAACTGGAGAGCCAGGAGTAGAGTACCTGACAAAGGTCTTTAACCTTTCCTTATCCACCCTAATTTTGCCCGAGGTCTGGAAAATGGGCAGGGTGGTGCCACTTTTTAAGCCAGGAAAGGATGCGAACCAGGGAGCATCATACAGATTTGTCTCACACACCATTTTCAGCTTGCTCAGCACCAGCATGGAGTCCGAAAGCGGCATAGTACAACAACAGCTTTAACCGCCATTGCCACACAGATGATAAATCAGAGCCGCCCTCGCGAAAGGACGGTTCTAGTGGCGCTTGACCTATCGAAGACATTTGATACGGTCAGCCACGCGACCCTCTTCAGAGACATCGCCGAATCCAGTCTCCCTAATGGTACGAAGAGGTGGATAGCGAATTATCTGTGAGGTCGCCAGTCGTTTGTGGAGTTTCGAAACAGAAAGTCCAAACCTCGTAGAATTAAACAAGGAGTTCCTCAGGAGTTCTCTCCCCGATATTGTTTAATTGCTACATTTCGAAACTCCCGGCTCCATCAGAAGGAGTGGAATTGATTTCATATGCCGACGACTGTACGAAACTGGCGATGGGTCACGACATTGATGGATTATGCGGTAAGCTGAACAATTATCTTCATGATCTTACGAATTTCTTTACTGGAAGGATTATGCAGCTCTCCCCTGCAAAATCCTCAGGAGACTCTATTTACCACTTGGACGAAAGAAGTAAGGCTGGAACTGAATGTAGTAGTCGATGGCACGCGAATTCCAACACTTAATCACCCCAAAATTCTTCTGCCCTAAGGACAATTACTGGATGCTTACAAATGTCCTCAGTTCAACATCTTCACGAGGAAACGAAGGTCCTAACAGTAAAGGACCACTGCCAAATGCTGTCGAAGCAGTTCCTGCTGGGATGTCATCGGAGAGGCCACCCGAATCACCATCTTACGGAGGTGGATCCCCCCCCCACGCCCCCGAGGCATGTCAGAAAGGACCTTCGTCTCTTTGAGGGCACGGTCCAGCGTTATATGAGAGATCCGCTGGACGAAGCATCCTACAGGGCAGGTATCAATGATATTCATCGGGACACGGTAAATGACGCCATCAATTCTTACCGGATGAATATCGTTCTTGGAGGTAGTCCCCCACCTATTGCGGAAAATGAGGAGAAAACTATCCCAATATCTACGAGAGTCCTCCTCGCGCAATTGCGTTCGGGATGGTGTTCATGTCCTAATTCATATTGGTCTCGGATCGAGCCCACCATCCCCAACACATGTCCCGCATGCCAAACAGGTCCTCACGACGGAAACCACCTCTTTGGCTGAACGGCAAACCCGACTCACCTAGATACTACGTCACTATGGACCCACGCGGTTGAGGCGGCCCGGTTCCTGGGTCTGGATCTAGCTGAGTCAGCAGAACAAGAAGAAGAAGAAGATTAATATATGCTTACATATTTTATTGTAGGATCCGTTGCTACAAAAACAGCAACTCTGCCTTTTTTATTGCATATTTGGAAGGAAAAGAAGAAAGTACAATAGCACTTAAACACCTGCATCCACACAGAGAGAATTTAGTTGGACAAGTTTTAATGAAATATTTCAGTAAATTAATAAAGTATTCTTCACAAAGTCAGTGAAAAGTTTCCTAAATTTGATGAAAAAGCTTCATATCTTTATGAATCTTTTTTTAATGAAACTTTTGCAGTGTATGAAACTTTTAATAAATAAAATGAAAATTTTCGCAACATTTTATGAAAAATTCCATTAATACAATAAAAAGTTTCAATGGACAAGTTCCAGTGAAACTTCATTGGTGTTATGCAAAAATTCATTAATATCTTGTATATAATAATGACAGTGTAGTTCTGAGGATATTCTAAAATCATGTCTATTTTTTTGCTGGGTAGTAATGTCAATGAATCATTTGCTTAATTAATTAAAAATACATAAAAGATTGCAAGCATACATGACAAAAACATGGAAAAAATTAAGGGCAATGACTGTGGCACAAATTGAAAAAAAATATATATATTTTTCAAACTTGTGCATTTTTGTAAATAGAAATACAAATCAATGACTTGTTACAAACAAAAAAACTTTTACACTTTGATTTTAAATGGAAAAACTTATTAAACCCCAGAAAAGAAGTAAAATGCAAGGAACAGGTTGCAGGACACCATAAACCGTAATTGCAGCTATTTTTGTGCGGTAAATTTTGTTCGCACATGGACATTAGTTCGCGTTAAGAGTATAATTACTGAAGTTATTCTCACCCCTTTTACAAGGGTGCTATTAGTTTAATGTGAATGTTTCTGTTAACACTTTGCCACATAAACGCAGCTAGAACAGTTACGAGGGTGGATCAATAAGTAGGTATATGACTTTTCGAACTTCCCTTCTAGTAACATGATATGCAATACTGTTCAGGTCAAGTACCATCTGTTAGTAGACTACTGTCAAATTTTGAGCAAGTTCCGTCATTAAATTTGCGTTTAACAGGTGTTCAAACATACAACCTCGTAGATTTTTTGTAAAAAAGGAAAAAAGTGAATATCGAGTGCTCATCAAACATTATTTTTTGCGAAAAAAAGCTGCACTCAAACCAAGCAGAAGTTTGATAAGTACTATGGGGACTCTGCACCATCAACTTAAATGGTAAAAAGGTGGTTTCGAGTTTGCTCTCAATTGACCATGAACGCAATCGTGTGACATCTTCAAGAAAGTGTTTGGTGTTATTCATCCTCATCGCGGATAAGCGGATTTAGTCCACGGATATACTGATTTACCCCCCAATGACTATTTTCTATTTCCAAACCTAAAGAAATGGCGCGGAGGAAAGAGATTTAGCTCCAACTATGAAATTATTACCCAAACAAATACTTATTTTGAGGACCTGTAGAAATCCTTTTCATGGATGGGCTAAAACAATTGGAGAAATATTGGACTAAGTGTGTTGAGCTAAAAAAAAAACAACAAAAGCTTTTTTGCTATAAAAACTGCCTTTTATCCAAAGAGTCACGGATTTATTGATCCACCCTCGTACTAATTTATGCACTATTAGCAATAGGTTATATTCCTCCAAACTGGAACAGGTAGAACCAGTTATAGAACTGTTTCTGACAAAGTGAATCCTTTTGTTTTGAATCCAAGAAATCAATTCTGAAAGCTGTTCCGTGGAAACATTCCAGAATAGATTAAAAACTAACTGGTTGTATTTTTTTCCAAAGAGAAGCAACACTCGTGAAATTCTTCCAATTAGAAAAGAGATGATAGGTGGTGAAAGATGAATGGCTTCAAATATGGTAACACTGAAATTTCGAGTTGTATTTTACTTCGGTAGGCGTTGCGATATGCATGAAGGATAGGAAAATTATACATATCGTCGGCTTGCCTTTTGAGGACACTGAAAAAACTGTTAAAAAATAGCCTTTTAAGATATTTTATTGGCATCTTGTGCCTTAATGATTCACGACCTCATTTACTAATATTATCATTAAGGCATATTATGTCAACAAAATATCTTAAAAGGCCATTTTTTAACAGTTTTTTCGCTCTCCTGAAAATCTATTAAAAAACACATAGCACTACTTGCAGGCAAGCCGACGATATGTTTTTTTAATTGATGTTGCCGTCACTGGAGATCGTACCCGCGACCTTCCTTCTTATAGTTCAACGTACTAACTAATTACACCACAATGCCCTACACCGGTTCTAAGAACTTTTGCTGGGATATATAACATATTTATATAGTAAGTGGTTCAAGTATATTACCGGTAAAACGACCTTGAATGTAATGACCCCATATATTTTTTAAGTACCTTCTCAAGTGAATACGACGTTGTATGCATTTTATTTTCTGTTTCTATAATTTTTTCATGATAAGATATTGGGCAAAATAAAATCAGTTTGTAAAAAAAGTTTTTCGTCACATTTTTTGTTTTTGTTTTTCTTGTATTATTTATCAGCAATTATTGTATTTATTATGGCGGAAAAAAGATATACGCAATAATTGAAGGTTAATAACAGATAACATCATGAAATAAAATTTAGAATCCAGTATAGAGTACGAGTATTTAATTCAATTCAATGAATTTCTTATCAATAAAAAAATTCAGTCAGACTTAATAAGAGGTTTCAATTTAGTGCATTTAAAATTCTATTGATGATTAAAGAAATTAAAAATTTTATATAAAAAAGAAAATTGTCATTAAAAATCGTATTAAACCAGATAAACGCAGTGTTGACACTGTTTTACCGCATGGTGATGTTTTTTCGATACTACAGTTTTTGTTTGTAATTTCCGAGAAATTAGAAAATTCTCTTAATAAACAAAAGCTGTCTTTAAACAAAATTTAATAAGAAATTCTTAAAATTCAAGAACAAACATTGACACTTCCACTGTTCACTAGCACTTTTACTATCTGGTTTGGGTGAGGAGCCTATAAGATTAGAAAATGCAATTACTATCCTAATCGTACATCGGATCGGACAGCGGACAGAACATTATGGCGTTGTCAGACAGTCGATCGAAAAATTGGCAGAAACTATACATTCCACGAAAAATTAATTAGAATTGGCAATAATAATAATAAAAAACTACGAAAATACCGGAAATAAAAAATAAACAAAAAGTAATGTTCAAATTTAATTCTAAAAAATTTTAAGTTACACACATTTCATAAATTATTGCACTTTTCTTTAATTTCTGAGATTATCAATATGTTTCTTTTTTGTTCTCATAATTTAGAAATTTTGTTCGCCTCTTTATTTACATTTTTAATATTTTTTTCTGTGAAAATTCAATAAATTTGTGTGTGCCACCATAGCACCCTACAGTTAATTACGCACTTCTTTTGTCCAATGTCCGGTCAGATGTGCGATCCGATAGCTATTGTATCTTTTATTCTTATACCCTTCTTGGTTTGGGCTTTAGTAGCAAGTTTAGAGCCCTTTAGTTTTATTAATTTTCATACATTTCAAACTTTGCATTTAAGATTTAATTCTCAAATAGCCTTAGGTTACCATACTCGTAAGGCCGAGTTTAAGTGATGTGCATTAACTTCCATGAAAGTTTTTTATAATTTTTATTTATTTTTCATTAAGCTTGCGCTTCATTGGCTGAGTTCCAATTAATTTTTTTTAAAACATTAATGAGGAGTTTCACTAATTCAGTGAAGCTTATTATTGAATTTTATGAACTTTTTAATTTAATGAATTCTTTTATTAGGTATTTTTTGTATATCCGTAAAATATGCTACAACTTTATTGCGATTTTTGATTATGCATAATACTTTTCCAGTAGATTTTATGAAGTTCTTCATTGGCTGAATGATTCATTCATTGGTGGAATGCCGTATTCATTTTATGAATATTTTCATTAATTTTATGAACTTTTCATAAACATTGACTTTAATGAAACCTGTTTCATAAATTCTATGAAAAGTTTCAGTGGACGAGTTCCAGTGACAATTTTCACTGAAACTATAAAGAAATTCATTACTGAACTCAAGATAATTCTCTCAGTGTAGTCAAAACTAACGCCTCTACTAACTTAAGAAATAATAACATTTTTTCTAATCAAGAAAATTAATGCACTCTAATAAATTTAATAAGATTAATTTGTTTATCATCATATTATTATTGTATATCAAAAGTTCAATGACTTAAATAGTGTTTTCATTTTCTTGTTATTTTTATTTTGTAATAACATACATACATTAGTTTATAAGACTTATAGAAAGAGATCTACTACTTTACTTTAACATATCAGAGCTTCGAAAAACTTAATTCAATTTAAGCTTAATTCACTAAAAATTAAATTCAGATTTTAAAAAGGTTCATGTACCATTCCCTTTAACCATTCGTAAAGAATTCATTCATAAGCTTCATTCCCAAAGCTTTAATATGAATTGAATTAATTCCTAACTTGAATCATTCAAATCGCATGTTCATTCACCATTTTACTAATTGAATGAAGAAATTTTATTACCATTCACTTAGTGCAGTGTAGTTTGAAACTAACATATAATCAAAACCAAAGCATACAAGCTGTAACAAAGTATACGATACTATTTATTTCTGTTAGATGAATTTTAAACGTTTTTCATTGTATCATGCTAATATTTCAGCAATTACATACAAATTAAAATTTTTCATTTGATTAAGTGAATGAAAACAAATAATTTTTCATTCACTTTTTTATTAAATAAATTCAGGTAAATTGGGTTTCATTCAGTTAGAATTCAATTAAAATAGAATGAATTCTTATAATTTTAAGCTATAGGGAATTAAGCTATCGAATTAATTCCATAAGAATGCTATTAGGGAATGAAATTTAACCCAAATTTCATTAATTTTTAAAAAGTGAATGAAAGAATTAAGCCTTTTAAACCTTTGTAACATATGCTTTTAAAATGTTGTTGCCATCCATCTACAACTTTAACTTCAACTACTTAATACTCGTACCATTATTTATTGGTATAAGTTACTTCAGTACACGACATGCACCAGTTTTATTTTTCTAGCCGGCTTTTTCGGTTGTTGTTATTTATTTTTTTCCCCCTAAAAAAAGATGAAAACATAAACAACTTTTTGTTGATTTCGAAAAAAAGGGAAACAAAAATAAACGACTATGTTTGTTTACATTTTCTGTGTAACTATATTTTTTTTTATAAAAACGTCCTCCATGTTATAGAAAATTTTTACCTCAATATAATTGCAATAACATAGAATATAGCAAAAAAGGGAGCAAAGCACTTAAAGCTAAAAAAAAACAATTCATGTTTTTGTATTACTTGCAGAACAGAGATTTAAAAGGAAACAATTTTTTATTAAATTTATAATCTTCTCTGATTCTGGAGCTTTCTTATGAGGAAAATTCCTTAGAGTATTTTTTATTGGAAAAAGTTTTTTCAATCTGTAGAATCTTTTATATGCAAAATTTTTACATTCCTCACTAAATCTTGAATTTACTGTATATATTTTATACCTAGGAATTTTTTCATTACTATTCGTATTGTATTCCTATTAATGAAAAATAATGCATACGACCTCCGGGACTCGGTTCTATAAACCAGAACGACTCGAATCCCATTGAACCGGCAACTTGACAAACTCAAATGTCCTTTCCTTTTTTCGAACTTGAAGAAACTTTATCCGGCAAATTTTCCTCCAAATCCTATTGGTCAGTGCCGGAATTGAGAAACACGCAGGACGACCTCGGTATGCCAGGACCTGTTATATGCTGGCGGAACATCGGTTAGGTGTAACGCCTACAATCAGGAAGGACTACAGTGGAAAATGAAAGGGGCTTAGTATTCACAGGGACTGTGATTAATATTACGTTGCTTAACAACATAGGCCGCATCTTACGGCTCACGTTGCTCTCTCCCAACCTGAGGTGATTACCTTAATCGGTGGAGGTCGTTGCACTTAAACTGAAGCTAATCACCGATATAACTAGATTCATGTACATCCGCAAAGTCCAGGAAACCAAGCTGAGTGACAACAGTAGCCTCCAGGTTGTACTAAATACAACATTCTGCGGAAGCGGGGGCCTTGAATACATTATTGATAGCACCGTGCACGACAGGGCTATATCTCGTGACACAAAAGTACTTGAACTATACCTATAACAGCAAGAATATAGTAACATGCAATTTTAAGAAAATTGTCTCACGATTCCAAAAATGTTATTTTTTTTTGTATCTATAAAACGTAGCCCTAACTGGAGCCATTTTAGTCCCTTAAGAGGGGGGATTCCAAGTGATAAGATTTTGTTTTATTAATAAACCAAATTTGGCACAAATATGGCTTTACTTTATATCAATTCACATCCTTAATTTCATGACGATCGGATAATTTTTGCATGATTTATAAAAATTTTAAGTTAAAGGATATATGGCAGGACTAAGAGTCCTTGCTTCAATTTTGATAAAAATTGACACAAACGTTCCAGTTTTATGTGTATATCAATGAATACTTTTATGGGACGTGGGCGTGTCCTTGGCCGGATATTTCCAACAATTAAAATTTTTCTTAACTAAAGGGTTTCATGTCAGTGTACCAAATTTCAAAACTCTGTCTCCACTCCTTCTACATATTTTTGTCCAATCGTTTTGTGGGATCAACAAAGAACTGTGCGACGTGATTTCCATCAAGTGATGGCCAAGCAATTGAATGCGCCTGGAATCGAGTACCTGACAAAGGTCCTCAATCTGTCTTTATCAACCCTATTTATGCCTGAAGTCTGGGAAATGGCCAGGGTGACCCCATTTATAAGGCCGCGACAAAACGCCGACCAGGAAGCATCATGAGGCACTACTACTCCCCAGCTTGTCACAGCACTTCCAATTTCCTCCAGCATGCATTTCGAAAGCATTATATTACAACAACAGGTTTAACCGTCATTGGCACATAGATAAGCAATGGTCTTTATAAGAGCTGTCCTTACGAAAGGACGGTTCTAGTGGTTCTAGACCTACTGAAGGCATTCGATACGGCCAGCTCCTCAGACCCTCTCCATTGATATTGCCGACTCCAGTCTCTCTAACGGTACCAAGAGTTGGATAATTAATTATCTGTGTGGTCGCCAGCCGTTGGTCGAGTTTCTAAAAAAGAAGGTGGAGTTCTCTTCCCGATATTGTTTAATTTGTACTTTTCGAACCCCCGGCACCACCGGATATCGTACGCCAACGACTGTACGATGTTGGCGATGGGTTTTCTTTAAACGGTTATCTCCAAAATTTCTTCATTGGAACGAATATGCAGCTATCGCTTGCAAAATCCTCGGTAAATAATTGTAATTGAAATTTAAAAAAACTCAAAACAAATTACATGTAATGAAAGTGATTTCAATTACAAAATTTCAATTGCATTTTCAATTAATTTTAGCATTAGAAAATGTTTTTTGTTAAAATTTTACAAAAAAAAAATTGGCTGGGATAGGCGCGATAGGCGTGGACTAGCATAAAAAGAAAACGTCATGTTGGGTTGATCCCTAACACGTGCTTTTTGTCATTATTACTATTCCCCATAAAATATAATTGTAATTGACATTTTTTCAACTACAATTACATGCAATGTGTAATTAAAAAACTTCAGTTAGAAATGAACACCGACACCAGGAAGTCCCTTGAGGTGAAGGTAGCGTGCTTGAAGATATTAGCAGCTTCTGCTATCTCGGTAGCATCATCAACAGCAATGGTGGATCTAGTGCGGATATTAAAAACCGTATCAATTCTGCCAGACGGTCCTTTGGTCTACTACGTCCTGTATAGAAGGCTTCCCATATTTCCATAAAAACCAAAACGCCCAAACGTGGAGAAGACAGTTGGACTCCGAAATAACAATGACAAGGAAGTCCTGGAATGAGATTAAACTAATA
The DNA here is from genome assembly GCA_949987735.1 of Leucophora obtusa. Lineage (NCBI taxonomy): Eukaryota > Metazoa > Arthropoda > Insecta > Diptera > Anthomyiidae > Leucophora > Leucophora obtusa. Next base: position 278,700,689 of record OX465295.1, read on the forward strand.
GCTTGTAGCAGATCTCAATGGAATACATTTGTAATGGCCCTATGCTCCAACTTGAAATGACGGGAATAAATATATAACCCCCAATTCTGATATATACCTTATGATATGAAATCAAATAACTTATTAAAACAAATTTTTTTTTCTGTATTCATTTACAATATGATTTTTGTGGGTGAAGTTTTTTTTTTTTGCAAAATGACCAAAAATAATGATTTTGCTAGTAACCTCGTGGTACTATTAGAAAATTTTGGTTATGGCCCTATTGTACACAGAGAGAATTTTGCTGGATGAAATGAAAAGTAAATGAAAACTTTCTTAAGTTTTATGAAAAAGCATCATATATTTTATGAATACCCAGTGTAGAAACGGTAATGACATATCATTATTTTTTGGACTAACAGTAATGACACCGATTTACTTTCTTCATTGTTTTAAAATATACATATAATAATGAGGTGCTAATAACTACCCAGTGAAAAATGTCCATATATGAACATTTATTGTTCAACCATATATGTATGGATCCGAAAAATGAGGTAACACCTAAGTATATGTTCATATATGGACATATATGAACATATACATTTATTAAATATATGCGAATACATGCGAACGTTGCTGTCCTTTATTATAAGGTTGTACGATAGATATAAATTTATATATGACATTCAAATTAGGCGCTACATATGTTCCTTTTTTTATTCATGGCATTAAATATAATTCCATATTTATCCAAATATGAGTTCCTTTTACATATATGGAAATATGTATTCTTTGAAATATGTTAATATACAAGTCCCTTTTGCATAAATTGAATAACATATACTTTCATATTTGTCCATATATGAGTGCCATTTCCATATATGAAATAACAGATGCTTCCATATATGTCTGTATATGAAATTTCTTCCATATATGGAATCACATATACTTCCATATATGTTCATATAAAATCCATATATGTTCATAAAAAATCCATATTTGTTCATATGTGTCCATACATAAACCATATATGAACATGTTTGAGCGTATACGAGCATTTTTCACCGGGTAGTTACTTGTTCCATTATTTCAAAATAAAAAATAACGCATTACAAATAATGACTTATTTTTATCATTATTTAAAACATTTTTCTAGATTTTTTGTAAATTTTTTTGAAATCTATTTTTATACACAATATTTTTTCAACACTGGTAAGGATATATGTAACCACATATTTTTTGATTTTTTGTATGTTGGCGTGTAAGCTGACTTGTGCGCAGCAAGTCAATTATGTTTTTATTTATCAAATATTACATGCCGAGATAGCTTAGAGGGTAGAGCTATTGACTGGCAATCTGGAGTCCCAGGTTCGATTCCCGCACAGGAAATTTTATTGAAAAAAATTTTACTATAAAAAAATATTTTTTTATAAAACTTATTTTTTTTGAAAATCTATTTTTAGTCTAATTATTTTTGTCAATACTGGTAAGCACATGGTTAACGATATATTTTTAGATTTTTCGTATGCTGGTTTGTAACTCATTATTTTGCGCGACATCGCCATACGAAAGTAAAAAGAAATGTAATAAGAAAAGTAACTAGTCACCAGGTATGTAGTTTGATAACCACATATCTGGTAATGATTTTCTACACTGGGTATAGTTTTAATGACACTTTTTCATTTAATGTATTAAAATTTTAATAAACAAAATGAAATTTTTCACAACATTTTATGACAATTCCATTAAATCAATAAAAAGTTTCAATGGACGAGTTCCAGTAAAACTTTATTGGTTTTATAAATAAAAAAATCACTTAAAACCTGTAATTCGACTACCAAAACTTTTGGGAAAAAATTTATACACACAAATTATTTTGAAGGTAAAATTAACTAAAAATACAATTTAAAACGAATAAAATTCAGTTTAAAACCGGTCTACTCACTTTTTCATTTAATTGAACAATTTTTTTATTTGTTTTTGACTATCAATAATTGACTATAAGAAACCGTAAAATCAACTTAAAGTTAATTTATTTTTACTATAAAAATAACAAGCAAAATGGTGCAAAGAACTAAATTTATATTTGATTTTACTAAAAAATTAAAAATAAAACAATTCAAATAATTGTATTGTTGTTTTTCTATTTCAAACAACTTTTACTACAAAATACCTTTTTTTGGTTCATTTTTTTAGTTTTACTTTAAAACAATAAAAATTTACTAGAAAATTTGACTGTTACGAAATATCCCTATTTTCATTTAGTTAGATTTTTAAATAACTTGTGAAAAAAGTTAAAAATTATTTTTCTTCTACGAACAACTGTTATTATTTTTAAAAACAACTCAACGGAAAAACTTCAAAAACACCTAACAAAAAGTGACTGTATTTATTTTGTGAGTGTACGAATCCAATAAAAAGGTAATGAAATTTTACACCCTTTCGAAGTACGCTACCTCTATAATTGAATTGTCTAACGAATTAATCCTTTTAACGAACTGTCTTTAATGCTTTAAAATAAAGTAATACTTATTTGCGAGGAAGTTATTCCAAGCTTAGTACTTTGGTTTTGATGAAACTTGTTTATGTTTAAGAAACCGAAACTTCAAAGAACATCCTATATCAGAAGTTATTTCAAGAAAGGAATACTTCTAACTTTTTCTTTTTGTGAATAAAAACGTAAGGGAAATAACCAAAAAAGAACAATCCTATTATTCAATTACTGCCCTATAAACAATTTCACTGGAATTCAAGTTGAAAACAAGTCCAATTCCAGCCCTGTTTTCCAGTTTCAAAACTTGAATACAACTTTAATTATATTTTATTTCAATAGCATATTCCAGCAAAAAGGAAACAAAAATTCAAGTTTGAAATGTTTTTATTAAATATACAAATGCTAGAATTTGAAATGTACTTTACTTCAAGCAAAATTTAAAGCACTTGAATTTTTAAAACTTATGTGCTTATTGGGTGGTATTTCCAATCAATTTTAAAATTAATATTCTTTTAGTAATTGTGTACAGTTGAGTCAACCATTTATTTTGTGAATAAATATACTGGAAAATTAGTGCTAGCTATTAAAGTTATTAAAAATTGTGAATATTCCAAAGTGATACCTACAAATCAAATATGCCCTTAAATTAGAGTTGTAATGGTTAGCCCGTTGGACATTTACACACAAGGTTGCTGGTTCGATCCCCAACCAAGGCAACATCAATTTATGAAAAATAATAATATGTATGAGTTTTTTCTATCCCTCATACATATCGCAGCGTCCTCCTTCGGTGTTCCCATATCACTTAACCCCAGCGAATTAAAATTATATAACAGGGCTGTGAAATAAAAAGCTTCAACAAAGTTCGCTAACTTTTCATCAAATGGCGCGCAACATTTCACGCGATTACAGTGTTGCCATATTTGAGGCCCTTCATCTTTCACCACCTTTCACTTCTTCTCTATCCCCTTTCGAAAGACAGCAATAGGAAGAATTTCTTGAGTGTTGCTTCTCTTAAAAAAAAATTAAAAACTTTAAGTGGTTGTGGTGCAATAGTTAAGAGAGTGAACTATGACTCTGAATGGCCGGGTTAAATTAAAAAATCAAAAAAAGATTTTTAATTTGAACACAATTTTGTGGAACATAATAATATTTATGTGGAATATAATATTGAATTAGTCAACTGAATATTGGTTTTCACGACTAAAAATTAATTTTTAATATATAGATAGTTGTCGCAAAAGCCCAAATTCGAGTGACAACAAATTCTGCGGTTATAACTGGGACTGTTTCTGGGTGTATGAATATTTTCTGTACTTCAATTTATTTTTACAAACTCGTACAATTTTTTTATTGCATTTCATAGTTCTTTTCTGGTACACGTATTCCAATTGTGCTTGTTCCTTGTAAAATCTTGTATACTCTGTAAAAATAATAATAATGCAATGCACCTTGTTATGAATTTTTGTTTTTGTTTTCCTGTTTTGTTTATTATTTTTTTTCAAAGGTATGAAGGTAGTAAGTATTTATGTTGTTCATCCTTTTTTTCGGCTTTTGTTCAAACTCGTATGGGGTTTAAAGTGGATATAGAGAAGTTTTACATAATTTCATTAATAAATTCTGAAATATATGTATGCAATTTTTGTGTTTGCATAATGTTGGATTTTATGTATGTTTTTATTTTTGGTATTTGTTTGTAAATATTAGCGGGATTCATATAGTGATGATTGTTTGTTTTTATAACAGAAATGAAAAAGTTTTGTGTTACATACATATATATGAAACTTATCTTTTCGAATTTTTAAATCCAAAAACAAAACTTTTTTTGTAACTTTGAATTTTTATTTATAAATAATTTTTAAAGGAAAAATTACGTTTTATAAAAAAAAAATTGTTAGAAATCGAATTTCAATTAAAAAAACAAATTTTTTGTATATCCGAATTCCATTGTTGGTGCCTACTTTTTTTATTTTTATTTTTTTTTTTATTTTAATTATAGATTACAAGCCCAAAGGCCTAATTAATCCAGATACATTTTTTCTGGGAATGAAAAGATTTCAGATGTTGAGGACTATTAAAAAAAAAAAAATTAGGCATAAAAATAAATCTGCAATAATAGCAGAAAAAACTAGTTAAAATTAGCCAAAAAGGCCCCTTGAGAAAAGACGATTGAAATCAACAGAAATTGTTAGCTAAATATTAGTAAAATAAAATGTAACAGCATTGGTCGACTCGGCAAGCCCGTATTGGGTTCTACCAATGCTGCAATTAATTTCCAAAGATAGTTTATCCGAATATTCTCCGAGGGTATATGATGTTGGATACCCTTGGCCAATGCCCACCCCTTTTGATACCATTGGTACCACCAATGGTCATTCTTATGGCGAAAACAAATTAGAATGACCCCAAACTTTAACGTTATCTATTCAAACTACCCACACATTACAGTACCAATTTCCCACAACTCAAACTAAAATAAAATTACGCATTCATCTTTTCGAAAAACAACCAACAAGACATTATTCATTTATTAGTTAACATTTATTATAGTAAATCAAAATTTGACAATTTGAAGTCTCAACAGTAACCCGAAAACAAAATTCAAAATTTAACTAAAAAAAAAACAAAACGGGGAAAACAAATTAAATTAAAATATAAACTTAATTATTGTTAAAATAAGGCACAATTCAAATAAAATTATTTAAAAATCATGACCAACAAAATCACAGTTTAAAATAAAAACAATGAAAGAAAATTTATTGAAAAAAAACTAAACCGTAACATTAAAAACGTAAACAAAATATCTATAATTATCATTGGAACACAATCAAAATTATAAACACAAAATAAGATACAAGTTCAATTTAAAACAAAAACAACACAAAAAAAAAGAAAATCAGGAAATTCAAAGCAAATGTGACTAAAAGTTGGTATTTTCAATTATACTTTAAAAATGACAATTAAATCAAAATGTTTGACTTACCAGGACTTCGTAGGATGATATGGCCATATAATCTGGTGTTGAAGCTGGTACTGATTTGGGAAAAAAAAACATACACACTTTTGCTTTGAAATTAAGAATACTATAATTGATTCAATAATTAAAGACAACTCTTAATTAAATTTAAAAAAAAAAAACAAAACAGTAAATTATGGGATTGATTTTTCCCTTCATATTTGACACAAATTATCTTATCACATATTGTAGTTTGTTGAAAGTCTTATTGGCTGGGTTTTTTTTTTTTTTTTCGCGAAATAGATTATTTGTTTATAATTTGGATAACGGCAAATTGTCACTTTAAGTTCGGCTATTTATTTGGATTTTAATATCAGTGGAGGGGTATTTTCTCACTTCATGAAACACACAAAAGTATAGTTTCTTTTGTCTATAAATAAGGTTTATTAAAAATTTACAATATTTCCGGTTTTTCTCCCTTTTATGGGGTCTTTATTAGTCACACACAAAAACCGATATACAGATACGTATTAGCGCACAAATATGGCTGGCAATGTACAATTTTTTTTTCTTTTTATTTGCACAGGATTATCACTATTATGTTTCTAGATTTAATTTTGCCTTTCTGACTAATTTTTATTTAAAACCAATTAAAAAATTCAAACAGTCTTTTCGAACCAAATATCCACAAATTAATGAATGAAAAAAATGTTTTTCCCAAGTCACAAAAAAAATTTTTTTTCGTTGTCAATTTTTTTCAAAGAATTATTGATTTCTAAAACAAGTTTTAATTTCAAATTTCTAAGTGAACAAACAATCTAGTGAACATTCTACCACCGTAACAAACCAAAACATTTTCCAATAAACAAAAAAAAATGTTTTGGGAATCTCTGTAGTATATAGTTAAAGGTGTTCCCAACGTGTGGCTCGACCCACGAAAATACGCTACTAGCCGGGCATTTAAGTCACTGTCGGATATCCTTAGCATGGAATACTCCAACTATTTTCCCCGTTAAATCCGTTAATTTGTACATGCAATTCCCTACGCAAGAATGAATACGAGCGTTAACAAATTTAGGAGCTAGTTTCGCATTGAATTGTTGACTAAAATCGCTTAACTGAAAATTTCTGCGAAAGACCTCTTGACCTGGTACATAATTCACGTTTCGAACACCGCGGAGGTTATATGACTTTTCAGCCTTCTCATAAGCCTTACGCAAATTCTTCACTATCGAATCGTCAATTAATTTCATATGATCCGCTTTTCCTACAACCTCTAACTCACCGTCATTTACCTTGCCTAGTTCCTTTAACACAGAGTACGCCGATCCATGCACAATCATATTTCTACCAAAAAGAGCGTAATACGGAGTGGAACCTATAGACTCATGAAAGGAACTACGAAGTGAAAGTGCAATAGAGGGTAGATTTTCATCCCACTTAGTTTGGTCTGTGTTTATATATGCACGAATAGCCGACAAAATTGAGCGATTCACCCTTTCGGACGCGTTACTCTGTGGAGAGTATATTGCACTAAATATGTGGCGAAACCCATATGTCTCTGCTAGCTTTGAAAACTCTCGACCCGAGAACTGTTTTCCATTGTCACTATGCATGATCTCCGGTACGCCAAATACTGCAAAGACATTGGATTCCAAAAATTTAACAATATTTGTTGCATCGGCCTTACGTAGAGGATGAATGAAAACAAATTTGCTGAAGTGGTCTAATACTATCAAAATATGAGTATTATTACCCTTAGAGCGAGGATAAGGTCCTAACAGATCAATATAGAGTTTTTGGAAGGGTCTGTCTATAACGGTTTGTTGTCCCATTGGAGGCAGTGTAATGAAGTTGGGTGCTTTCGTCGTGGTACAAGTTTCACACTTACGTATGTACTCACGAACTTGAACTGCCATATTTGGCCAGTAATATTTTTCACGTAAACGTTCTAACGTTTTTGAAATACCACCATGTGAAGCCTGAGGTGGTTCGTGTGCGGACCTGATTAATGATTCTGTCATACTACCAGGAATCCATAATTTGTAAACCAATGTGTCACTAATCTTATCACCTGATGAAAAGGATGTACGCTTAAATACATATTTTCCCGAGACCTTCATTTCAGGTAAAGAATCCCTATTCGATTCACAATTTTCCCTAAGAGTCTTGTAATCATCACTATCGAACTCGGATGACTCCATATTTATATCTACGATGCATAATCCAATTTCAGAAATATCCCCAGTAAAAGACCTCGAAAGAGCATCCGGGACGATGTTATCCACACCCTTTCTATGTTCGATTTCGAAATCAAAAGACGTCAAAGCCAAGCTCCACCGAGCCAACCTACCAGACAAATCCCGTTGATTCATCAACCACTTCAAACTTGCATGATCCGTTATTATTTTGAAGGGTTGCATTTCGAGGTAAGGTCTGAATTTCTTTACAGCAGTTACCGCAGCCAAACATTCAAGTTCTGTCACTGAATAATTACGTTGACACTTGTTGAGTTTCTTTGAAAAATAGTATACGGGTCTTTCATTGCCATCGCTATCAGCTTGACAAAGAACCGCACCTAACCCTGATTTAGAGGCATCGCATTGCACCATGAATGGTTTTGAATAGTCCGGATGTACCAAAACCGGAGCGGTGGTTAACAAATTTTTTAACTTACAAATAGCCTCTAACGCTTCGGTGGTCATTTCAAATTTAGTTCCCTTTCTAATCAGATCAGTTATTGGAGCTGCGATATCAGAGAAATTTTTCACAAACTTTCGATAATAATTTGCCATACCCAAAAACTGTCGAACTTCCCGAGTGGTCCTAGGAATTTTAAAATCTCGAATAGCTTGGACTTTAGCCTCGGACGTTTTAAGCATGCCATTACCAACGATAAAACCCAAATAGTTAACTTCCTTCATACAAAATTTTGATTTTTGGACATTAATAGTGAAACCACTTTTCCGCAAACAATCTGCGACCTTTCTCAAAAGCTTGATATGGTCCTCAAAATTTCCAGAGAAGACAAGTAAATCGTCCAAATACACGAAAACTCGTTCACGTAGTTCTGCAGGAATAACATTATCCATTAGCCTCATCATAGTCTGCGGGGCATTGCAGAGCCCGAAAGGCATTACCGTAAACTGATACAAAGGTCTTCCTGCAACTGAAAATGCCGTTTTTTCCCGACTGGACTTTTCCAGTGGTATTTGCCAGAAGGCATCCTTAAGGTCAATAGCGGAAATATACCGAGTATCGTTTAGACGCATTAACAAGCCCTCAATATTGGGAATGGGGTAAGCATCCTTGACAGTAACTTTATTAATATCGCGACTATCTACGCACATCCGTACTTTACCAGGTTTCACAACAGTTGTGACCGGCGATGACCAGGGACTTTGACTTTCCTCTATGACCCCTAAGCTTATCATTCGATCAAGTTCCTCATACAACAACTTCTCCTTTGCAGGAGAAATAGGATAATGTCTACGCTTGATTGGCTTCGCGTTACCAGTGTCAATAACATGTTCAACAAGATTTGTTTTGCCTAACCCAAATTGTTGAAATGAAGGGAATAAATTCTTAACCTCTTCTAATTGTCGCGCCTGAGATAAAGCAAGTTCATGAATATTAGGGTCAACAACAGTTTCAAGTTCACATACTTGAAACGATAACCTAGAATCGAGACCGAAGAGCTTCCAGAAATCGTACCCAAGATACAACTTCTGACGTAAATCAGGAGCAATATATATCGTAATTGGTTTAGTTTCATTTCGATACATAATTGTAGTGGAAATTTTACCTACAGTAGGCGTTGGTGAACCATTCGCCACACCAACCGACGAACTGAATTCCGACAGTACAATGTTATGTTTTTCTAAAAACTCTAAAGAACCAGACCCTAATACCGTAACATTAGCACCACTGTCAAGTAAACCGCAGACCTCTTCCTCAAAAATTTTAACAACAGCATAAGGTCTAATATCGTCTTTATTCTTCTCCAAAACTGTACTCTCCACTGCACGATGCTCATCTTTTAGTTCCCTATGTCTTTGCCTCGTCTTCATTATCCTACGGGAAATTTTTCCTGTTCCTTCATTCCTATCCGAAAGAATTCTAGATCTCACCTTCTGATATTCTGTCCACTTTCTATAAAATTCTCCCTGTACCTCATCTGAAAATTTGTTTAAATCATTGTTATCACTTTTGTCATTGCCAATATTTGAATATAAAATGTTACGCGCACGTGTTGGTGTATCAATATCAAATCCGGGAATTTCTACGGAACAAGATTCCCGAACTTCTTGTTCCTCTGAAAATTTCCCTCAGCACATGATGGGCAATTCGATATCACAAAATTATCCTTGCCACATTTATAACAGAAAATTCGGCCTGATTTTTGAGTACAATTGATAGCAATATGTCCCTTATGTTTACAGTCAAAGCAAATTATTTCAGAAGAATTTCCCACGTTTCCTCTAGGAGCACTTAAGGCCTCTATAAGAGCCTCGGAAGATTCCTCAGGAATTTCATTATTATCCTGTTCTATTTCATTAACCTTTGGCTTAAATAAACCTTTACCGACACCAGATTCAATCTTTAAAACATTTCTCTCAGCTCGTCTACACTCGAGCAAAAACTCCGAAAGAGATGTTGTAGACAAACTAAAAACGAAAATTAGCATCTTACTTGAGACATTCCTCTTCATAATTTCTATTAAATCTCTATCAGTTCTCGGGTTGCACATACGTGAATTAAGGTCAACAACTGCATTGAAATATTGATCAAAGGATTCATTGCCTCTTTGAACACGATTCATTATACGATGCTCTAAATCGTAATCAGTTTCAGCGGAACGAAACTGAATTTCAAACGCAGATTTCAATAAATCCCAAGACGCGCCAGGATTCTTTAGGACCCACTGAAAGTACCAATTATTAGCACGGCCTTTCAGTAAAATGTAAAGGTTATCGATAACTTCCCTCATATTATAACCCTGAGATGAGGCAATATATTCAACACGTTTAAGAAAATCATCTATTCTGATTGTATTTTCATCACCAGAAAAATAAATATTCCATCGATGCATTTCTAAACGACTACCTCGACTACCAGAACCATGAAAATTAACAAAATTATGATTTTCACTACTTTCGTTAATCTTTTTCTCCTCAACATTGCTCTGGAAATTTCGATTACCAGAAGGAACGTGATTAATATTTGGTTTATTGCTATTATCCTCCCTACGGGATATTGCCATAGACCCTATCATTTCGGAAACTGAACAGTTTAATCTATTAAATAAGTGCTCTTCTAAATTTCCCAAGTGATAAATAAGCTGCTCCTCAACCTTTTCAGTAATTAAAGCATTTATATTTCCAATAGTTAAATCATTCGTATTATTCCCAGCATTAGAGTTCTTGCCAGAACTAACTTTCTTATTTACCTCAATCATCGTTGTATTCAAATCCTCTCCACCAATTGCTTCCTCGGAACCCGCACGGCCAGAACCTCCGGGAATATCATTCATGGACTTAGCCATAGCCCTAGTAACACGACGGTTAGCCATTTTTAAAGAAGTGATCAGAAAAAAAATTCAAAGCTCCAAAAGCCAAAATTAAATAATAAAAGAATTAATAATAACCAAAAACAATTCTTAAAGAATTTCAGAAGAAAAATTATCGAACTAATTTGACGAATTATAATCAAGTCATAAATTGTTTTGAGTTGTGGGATGACACAGTAAATGTACGGACCATTTTGAACTGATATTAATGCAGAAAATTCGAAATTAAAATAGCAATTAAATCCAATAACAACTAGCTTTCAGTTTTAGAAAAAAAAATTTAGGTTTATAGAATTCAACTTCAACCAACGACAAATTAAAACGCGTAAAAGTTACTAAATACACAATCGAATACGCAACAAATGCATGTTGAGATGTACACAAATAAGTACCACGTCTTAAAACCAAAAATAACACGGTGTTCCCGTTGGGCGCCATTTGTAACAGCATTGGTCGACTCGGCAAGCCCGTATTGGGTTCTACCAATGCTGCAATTAATTTCCAAAGATAGTCTATCCGAATATTCTCCGAGGGTATATGATGTTGGATACCCTTGGCCAATGCCCACCCCTTTTGATACCATTGGTACCACCAATGGTCATTCTTATGGCGAAAACAAATTAGAATGACCCCAAACTTTAACGTTATCTATTCAAACTACCCACACATTACAGTACCAATTTCCCACAACTCAAACTAAAATAAAATTACGCATTCATCTTTTCGAAAAACAACCAACAAGACATTATTCATTTATTAGTTAACATTTATTATAGTAAATCAAAATTTGACAATTTGAAGTCTCAACAGTAACCCGAAAACAAAATTCAAAATTTAACTAAAAAAAAAACAAAACGGGGAAAACAAAATAAATTAAAATATAAACTTAATTATTGTTAAAATAAGGCACAATTCAAATAAAATTATTTAAAAATCATGACCAACAAAATCACAGTTTAAAATAAAAACAATGAAAGAAAATTTATTGAAAAAAAACTAAACCGTAACATTAAAAACGTAAACAAAATATCTATAATTATCATTGGAACACAATCAAAATTATAAACACAAAATAAGATACAAGTTCAATTTAAAACAAAAACAACACAAAAAAAAAAGAAAATCAGGAAATTCAAAGCAAATGTGACTAAAAGTTGGTATTTTCAATTATACTTTAAAAATGACAATTAAATCAAAATGTTTGACTTACCAGGACTTCGTAGGATGATATGGCCATATAATCTGGTGTTGAAGCTGGTACTGATTTGGGAAAAAAAAACATACACACTTTTGCTTTGAAATTAAGAATACTATAATTGATTCAATAATTAAAGACAACTCTTAATTAAATTTAAAAAAAAAAACAAAACAGTAAATTATGGGATTGATTTTTCCCTTCATATTTGACACAAATTATCTTATCACATATTGTAGTTTGTTGAAAGTCTTATTGGCTGGGTTTTTTTTTTTTTCGCGAAATAGATTATTTGTTTATAATTTGGATAATGGCAAATTGTCACTTTAAGTTCGGCTATTTATTTGGATTTTAATATCAGTGGAGGGGTATTTTCTCACTTCATGAAACACACAAAAGTATAGTTTCTTTTGTCTATAAATAAGGTTTATTAAAAATTTACAATATTTCCGGTTTTTCTCCCTTTTATGGGGTCTTTATTAGTCACACACAAAAACCGATATACAGATACGTATTAGCGCACAAATATGGCTGGCAATGTACAATTTTTTTTTCTTTTTATTTGCACAGGATTATCACTATTATGTTTCTAGATTTAATTTTGCCTTTCTGACTAATTTTTATTTAAAACCAATTAAAAAATTCAAACAGTCTTTTCGAACCAAATATCCACAAATTAATGAATGAAAAAAATGTTTTTCCCAAGTCACAAAAAAAATTTTTTTTCGTTGTCAATTTTTTTTAAAGAATTATTGATTTCTAAAACAAATTTTAATTTCAAATTTCTAAGTGAACAAACAATCTAGTGAACATTCTACCACCGTAACAAAAAAAAAAAAATAAAACTATCAAACCTACAAAATTTTATTTATGCTTACAAATAACTTTGTTAGTTAATCGCAAACGGCAATTTCCACTGCTGCATTCAGTAATGTTTTTATTGAATGTTAGTAAACAGAAAAAAACAGCAATGAAAATTTGTTATGTCCACAAAATTTTAGTTGAATAACCTATTTTGCTAATATCAACAAAAGTATTTGTTAAAAATAAGATACTAGATTTCAGAAGTGCAGATTGTTATTCGCATTACAAAAATCCAAAACATATTTTTTAAAATATAACATTTCTTTGTAATGTCTTTAGTCTACTAATATTCAATAATTTTTTTCTGCTGATTTCCGCAGGGTTAATTAATTTAAGGAATAATTTTAGTTAATAGCTCAAATTTTGGAAATTTAACAGCTTTTTTACTGATGTTTTATCTTGCTAATGTTTAACAAACAGATTATACTAATTATAGCTGTTGAACTAATTTTCAGTAGCATTAGCAAAAATGCTTACAGACATTTTTTACTTAGTTTAAAAATTCATTTATTGCTTTTGGTAAGTATATTATGAATACCATAATTATTACGAGTATATTTGTCTTTCATTATATTAATGAGCTCTGGTAAAAAAGTAGGTACAAGCATATGTGGATAAAATTTTTAATGAGGCAAATTTTTTTTTTTAATGTTTATTAAAAACAGTAGAATTTTAAAACGAGTAAAAAAGTTAAAGTCGGAAATGCCAACTATATAAGACTCTACACCAGCCTGATTAAAAGCCAACTCATTTTTGGATCCGACATTCTAATGGGTTAAAATGGACTTGTGTTAAAATTTTCTATAAAATGATAAAAGGAGAGAAATTATGAAATATAGCCCATTTGGGCGATAGGTCCAAATATGGACCGATCCTATCTAGAATCAATAGGCTTTGTCCTTAGGACCATGTGGGTCAGCGAACCAAATTTTATTGAAATATCTTCGTATTTGCGACCTGTCAATTTTGGGGGACCCTTATATGGGCACTAGGTCTAAACATGGACCGATTTTAACCAAAATAGGCTTCGTCCTTCGGCTGACATAGGCCGAATTTCATCAAAATATCTTAATATTTTCGACCTGGAGAGTGCGCACAAGAATGCATGGACAGACAGACAGACAGACGGACGGACTTCGTTATATCGAAATAAAAAGTGATTCTGAGTCGATCGGTATACTAAAAGGTGGGTCCAATATTTTGTGTCCACTTAGTGGTGAAGGCTATAAAAAATGTTATTGCAGGTATAAGTTTTCTTTTTTAAAGGATTATTGCTCTTACTGAAATAATAAAAATAAAGTTTTTTTTTTAATTTTTGTACAACATTTTCTATATCGTTGTCTAAAGCGGCCCAATTTATTTGCCATATTATAGCACAACTTTCTAAGTTGTGCAAATAAATTGATCGTATGTGATTTAAATTGAGCAATATTATGGAGTGAATCAAAACACTTTTGATTTTTATTGAACAACTTGATATATTGTATAATCTATTGGCAACACTGTTCAACTTTAATTTAGCCTTGTTTATGTTTGTGTACATTTTGAGGTTATGTTGAAATTGCATAAATTATTGTGGAGATATTTTGTTACCTATATGTGCAATTTATTGCATGGTGTGTGACAAAACGATAAAAATACTCTGCCATAATATTGGACAAATGTATGGGGGGCTTAAAGTTCACTAAAAAAAATAAGTTAGTAGAAAAACTAATAAAACGTCTTGTATATCAAGTGCACTAGTTTTCAGCAATTTTTTTTTTACCTGAAATTCGGTTTTCAACAAAAGTTTTAGTTATATTTTTTTAGCACTAAACCAATTTAGAACAAATGTTTTACTTATTTATTTTGCTACAAAAATTGTGCTGATAACCGCATTTATAGCGTGGGGTGATGTTACAGCTTGTCTGGATGTAGTACAGACAACGGAAATGATAATTAAAAGAAACAACTCTACACAATTTCTATATTTAAATTTTCAGCAAATAAATTAACTAAAGTAAAATTTCTCTACAAATTTTTTGAGTTTTTTTTCGGTCTACTAATATTCAGCAAAAAGTTTAGTAATTTTAGCAAGGATTTTTTTCATTTACAATCGACTAAATGTTTGCTGAGATAACTATTTCTTTTTGGTAAAAATCATCTCGCTGATTTTCAGCAAACATCTTTTGCTGAAATTATCAACTTTTTTTCAAGCACGCTCCTGACTAAAAATTTGCTGATACAGCAACTTGACTGACTTTGTTTTTGAGTGTAGGGTTTGATCGACTATAATTTTGTTTTTACTTCTTTTATATCTATTATGTAAAATTGGCTATTAAACATTAAGTTAAACAACCTTATACATAAATAATTAAATTTAATTTTATTATAGCAAAAATATTACAATAATTTTAATTTGAACAAATTGCTGGAGTTGTTAAAGAATCTTAATTGCAACTAAAGTAGAATCCATTAACAAAGTGAACAAAAAACATAAAATACTCATAATTAAATTAAAGTATGATATCTCTTTGATTCAAACGAAATACTTACGAAACAAAGCTAGACTTCTTTTTCGATTAATCTATTGAGGAACAATTTTTACAGTGTCCTCCTTCAGCTAATTCGTTCAATTTTTTTATTTTGGAAAAACGTGACTGTTCGTGTTGATTTGCGTAGTTTTCAAACAAAATTGTATAAAAACAAAAATAATATGAATGAACATTGTTAATTTTCCTTCAAATATTCGATACTCCGCCCCCTTTTCTGCAAAGGTTTTCTGATGACGTTCGGTAGTGCGAACAGAAACATTTAAAAACTTACTGGTACGGAAAAATTATATGTAGACCGCATTTTTTTGAAAATAACATTTGAGCTGGTTTTTGTTTAATACACTCAACAATTAATTTGTTATATACACTCAACAACTAATTTTCTAAAAAATCGGATTATTCGACATGAAAAAGACGGTTTCTCGAATAATTCAAAAATCGCCGATTTTTAAAAACTAGAAATATAGAAAAACGGGTTTAACGATTTTGGTATTGGCTTTTTAGAAGTAATTTTGAACAACTTCAGAAAGTCACTTCCCAGGAAAATTTTTGGAACCCGTTCTAAAATTCCTAGTTCTAGAACTAATTCTCAGGGAGTTACTACACATTCTCAAATAGCACCCTTGGAATTAGTGATGGTGCAACAAGTTCTAGAACCCATGCAAAGGAGTCATGTTTACCATTTTAACTACATTCTTAGAATGTTTTGGGAACTAGTGGTTTAGAACTACTTATACATTACTTCTACATTGGTTCCCAGAATCCAATACTAGTTCCGAAACAGCTCCGTGAAGCTTAGAAAATTTCAAATATTTTTTCTTTCTTAAATTAACAAAAAATGCTCTGAAACTGTTTCCTATCAAAATGGAAAACATCCCAAAACTTGGCATGAAAATAACCGTTAAGGAAAAGAATTTATCTTTTCAAAATGCTGACAGTGAAAACGCTTTGTGTCTATATAAATCTGTATAAAAAATTTATTAAAATAATGGTTTGAATAAATCTTTTTTTTTCGTTTAAAATAAATTTTTGTTCTTGAAACTGTATCAGTATGATTAAAAATATTAGTTTTAAAACCGATCTACTAAAGGGATTAATGCTTCATGATGGCTTCTTGGAACTAGTTCTGAGCGCGACAATTTCATAAAAAAATCACGGATACAAGAATAGGTTCCAGAACCGTTCTTTAGAACTAGCACCTGTTCCTCAAAGCATTCCCTAGAATTAGTGTGACAATTTCAAATAAAAATCATGGGTAACAATGCCAAAGTAGAACTAGTACTGACTCTAAATAACTAGTTGTAGAACTAGTTATGGAATTGATACAAGTTTTGCTGGGTTCTTTCAGTGCTTCCAAAGAAACCGTTAGTAAAGTTTTAATTATTGCTTCTAAAGCATTATTGCTCTAAAAGTGATTCTGAGAAATAATTTGCATACAGTTTATTTCCACGGATGCGAATACTTTTTTTTATTGCTTTTGTATAAATTAAATGTTTTTCTAATTTTTCAATTTTCAAAACTAAATAAAGTAAAAATGATGAAAATATTTAACTTCAGTCCACTTCTTTAAGAAGTACTTTTATTGCAGAGAATAAGACACAAAATCTCGCAATGACAAAGTGGTATTTTTATGCCAGTCAACGATTTTATTAAGTTGGATACCCAATGGCAACAAAAAACTTTTAAATATAAAAAAGATATAGTCTTTTTCCTATTTTTTTTTTAATTTCAACTGATAAAGTAGAGTTTCCTCTGTACTCCTTCTAAAAGTACTGAAAACCTGTTGAAGTGTTAGTTTATTACGTCTGTTAAAAAAAAGTACATCTATATCTTTAATTGTAGTATTTTTTCTACTTCTTCTGCATCGCTTTTTTTTTTGCTGGGGTGATACATGATTTTTAGTGCTGTCATTATTTTCCAGTTTTTCCCTCAATGGGTTAATGACAAGTGTATATGTTTAGGTATTTGTGCACATTAAATAAAGAAACGCATGAAATAAAATATTCCTAGTATTAATCATATCATGCATAAAGTGTTTAAAATGTTGCACATAAAAAAATAAACAAAATGCTGACGCATAACTAAACACTTTTATGAAATCATTATAGCGAAGAGCTCACATCATAAATACTTTATGTAAAACTGTTATGTCCAAGCTTTTAGAAATTCTCAACAAGATATTTGAAAAAAGTGATTCAGACATTAGAAAGGTATAAATTAAAAAAAATTATCTAGATTCTAGAGATTTAACCTCACAAACTCAAATTTAAAATTTTAGCTTCAACAAAGATATTTTTGCGACACTTTACACTGATCATAGACACCCTAAATAATTTTGATTAAATTTATCCAATTTATATAAACTTAGTCAAAGTTTCTTTTGTGCATGTAAGTTATAGAATTGTCCACATTATGTGTGTAGTTTTCAACAAAATGAGTATATTCACATACAAAGAGTTAGTACATTTATAAACTTTGTGTGTAAAATTGGTCTTACAAAACACTAATTTTAGGCACAACATGGTTAATTATAAACATGATACCTTTTATTGAAAGCAATATAATTTTACACATTTAGTGTTTATATTTACACACTATTCGTGATTTGAATATATTCAGTCGAAAATGTTATCGCCTTAATAGATTTCAATTTATCACAAATTTTATGTTGAACTTTACATTGGACACCTCTGATCCTTTGGCGAATATTTTTTACTGATTATACTTAAATACTGTAATTAAATTATTGTATAGTTTTTGTTGCTTTCATACCGCGAAAACAATTTTTTAACTAGGTGTGTAATATATTTTTTTATCTTTTGTAAAAAAATTAAGCGATTTTGAAAGAGGAACATACAAAAAGTTTTAATATTATGAAACTTATGAAAACTTAAAGAGAGGAAAATATGAAAGATTTTGACCAAACTAGAAACTGGAATTGATTGCCTTAAATCGAAACATTTTAATAATGCTTGCAAAATAATAATTTTAATTTATTTTATTGAATTTAAAAGCCAAATATTACAAAGTGCTATAAAGAACAAATAAATTAATATGGGTTTTCATATAAACTCGTATTGTACTTGTAAACGGTGTAAACTAGGGATGCCAAACGGGAAATTCCGAATCCCGAAATCCCGGGATTTTCGGGATTGGCAAAATCCCGAATCCCGGGATTATTTCTCAAAAATCCCGGGATTTTCTTATTTTTTAATATTAATATAAACGCAAATAAACAAAGTGAGCAATTTTAGATTACCTACGATTTTTCTTGAATTTTCTCATATTGACAAGAAATTGATGCCAAGATATTGGTAAAATTATAAATTAAGTAGATTATTAGAGTAAACTATGCAGACTTTGCAGAAAAATTTGAAATTTTGGTAAACAATAGCTGTATTTTCGTTCATACTTATCAACGTTAAGTATTTATAGCAAATCTACGTTAAACTGATTGGGGTATCAAATTTTTTTAAATAGTTAGTATTTATGATAGTTCCGGTATAATCGAACGTGCGTCAGCAAAACTTTTTAGGTAGTAACGCGAAGAAGTTACGCTAGGTGTGAAAATGTATAAACGTTGAGTTTTCAACGTTGATAATTATCCACGTTGTAAGTTAACGTGCATACGAAAAGTAATATGTTAGTTTTCGTCTAAAAAACGTTTTTATGCACTTTGTGCTTTTTTGAAAGTTAACGGATATAGTTAAGTCGAAAATACAGCTAATATTAAGTTTTTGAGTAATACATGCGAAAAATCAAGTTTGTTTGTTATTTTACCGATTTATTCTTCCAAGCGAAATTCGATTTTTCAAACTGGGACTTTAAGTTTTGGCTGGGACTGTAAGTTTGAATTCTTCCATGAAAACATTTGATAACGATAACCAAATAACTTTGTTGCTGTAATTACACGATTTAGTGGGCAAGGTTATCGCAACGAATCTGTTTTAAAATCTGCTTACAAAATACTGGGCGGGCGCAAGTGTATTTAATGACAGGCCTTCATATATTATCGCAGCCAGAAAAATACAAACGGGAAAGCAATGGCAAGGTATTTTAACAGGTGGTACAAGTACTGACAAAAATTGCTTTCCCATTTCCAATATGATAACGTCAATAGACAAAAGGACCGGCAGTTCAAAAAGCGCCGGAAAAGTACTGGAGAAACAAAATTTTTAACTTTGGCAAAACGCTGCCAAAACCAATAAATAGGTGGTTTGGAATTATATTTTCCAAAATAAAATTTTAAAAAAGTTCATATGTATCTTTTTTTGCTCTGCCGTGATGTTTTGTAAAACAAATACTGGCAAAACGATATTGCAAACGCTGGCAAAGCGTCCCAAATGAGTGTTCTGCCAGTCATTTATTTTTAACATCGCGGTTACCCAGTGGTATGCAAGTACTTAATTTTTTGTACCACTATCAATTTCTGACTGAGATGTTTCAATATTCATAAAATGTACCACATTATTAAATAACAACAATTAAGTAAATATAAAACGCTTTATTCTATAAAAAAATTAGTTACATAACATAAAAATTTTTACAAATAAAGGAAAATTTAAATCCCGAAATCCCGTAAAAACCCGGGATCCCGAAAAATCCCGTACTCCCGAAAATCCCGGCATCCCGAGATCGGGATTTTCAAATATCAATCCCGATTGGCATCCCTAGTGTAAAGTTAGTTTCTTTAAATTTCTAAAATCCACTCTAAAGTTAGTTTCTTTAAATTTCTAAAATCCACTAGTCGCAAAAACTATTCTTGCAATTGTTTAGTCTGACTCTAAATACTTACTCCTAAATTCATAAATGCTTTGTAAAATTATAGGAGGTTTATTGAACAAATTTTGTACGAAAATGACGTTTTGTAAACCTGCTATAACTTTACAAAGCATTTATGAATTGAGGGGTTATATATATAATGGAATTGTTTATGTTTTTAGTCCTTACAATTTGTGTCTCTTTGTTTTTCTTCGTTGGTCGCAATATAAACTTGTAAATTGTTTAATGTTTAGTGAACTTTGGCTTTTACTTTATTATAGAAAAAGAAGGAAACAAAAAATTAAAACATATTCTCTTAATATGTGAGCGTAAAGCCTGGATCAGCCAGACGTAAACGTAAACGTATCTCTGCATAGCTGAATTAATAAGTTAAATAAGAACAGAAGATGTGTTGTGTTTTCGTTTCATTCTTATGCATTCAATATAGAGCAAACGTAAATACACAACGAAAATCTGTTGTGAATAGATTTTTGTTCTGTATTTACGTTTGATCTATATTGAATGCATAAGAATGAAACAAAAAACACAACACATCTTCTGTTCTTATTTAACTTATTAATTCAGCTATGCAGAGATACGTTTACGTTTACGTCTGGCTGATCCAGGCTTAAGTTTATAAACGTTCACTGACCAACCGGCATTCTTTTTTTTTTTATAAATTTTGTTGCTACCAATAGCAGCTGCCAGTGATGAAAACTTCTATAAAACAAAACGCGCAGTCAGGATTTAAAAAACGCTTTATGATAATTTTGTAAAAATATGAATTTTTTCCACTCATTTATGCAACGCAACAGTTATAGAGCTTTATTTTAGGAATACACACCCAGTCATAAAAATATACACGGGAAAGCATTTTATGTACTTAAGTGCTGGAAAGTGCTCATTCCGAAATGATAACAACATTAGACAAAAGGACGTGGGAAAAGCACAAAATGTGGTTAATTCCAACAAATATTTTTCTAAACCAAAAATTAGAAATATTGGTATTAAATTACAGACGTAAATATTATTTTGAGTGGACACGACAGGCAAGTCGGTTGAAACGGCTCCCATAGCCTCACATTTGGGATTGAGGACTCTGTAAATTAGAGAGAATACCAATGATATATCAAAAACTAATGATATATCATTACCGTTTATGCACTGGGCAGATATGTAGTTATATTACCACATATCTGGATATCTGGCAATGATTTTATACACTGGGTACTCGTAGTTATACCGACAAAATGCAATTATATGGTGGCCAGTTGTGGAAAAGATCAGCCACGAGAAACATCTCGAGAGTGTCAATAAGGTCGCGGCTTTAAGCATTACTGGGACAAGAAGAACAACAGCGACTGCCTCTCTATGCAGGTTCATGGATATGTCATCATTCGAATATCGTATCTGTGAGTATGCGATTAGGGCACAGATAAGTTTGTGCAGCATGGTAAACTCAGATTAAGAAACTTTGGTCACACAACTCTGATACGAAGAGTATTGGAATAACCGTAAAACAGAGCCACACGGCATCGAAGTTTATACAGACGGATCAAAAATGCCGCATAGTACTGGAAGTGGAGTTAATTGTGAGACTCTCAATACGCAGTGCAATGAGTTTAGTATGTTTCAGTCTGAATTATATGAAGTGCCAGAGGAAGCAAGACTTTTATCCATGATGCCGATTTATAAGATCAAAGGTAGTCAACTAGATTATAAAAAACCGGCCTTTTCCATTATTATTGATTATTCAAAAAACGTTTAACTGTTGACCGGTTTTTTTGTTTTTTGTTTTTTTTTTTTATTATCATAATGATATTAAAAACATACATAGAACCTTTTGAAGGATTTGTTATATTTTTGAAAAGCAGCTATTCATATAAAATTGTAAACATAAAATGACGAAAACTCGGGTAAAAAAACCGAATAGCGCCAATCTAGCTCCTTTTTGTGAAAAAAAAATTATGCAAGTTTTTGGTAGTTGAAAAGTTAAAGTTAAATCAAAGTATACAGAATACAGAGATTGTGGGACACTATCAATGAGAAAGCATTCGTTTTACAATGTGGCTTTAAACAGGAACATACTCAAACCATTACTAATGTAGTAATAAAAACCAAATATTTATATCAAACATCATTATTTGCTCTCCTTGTATGACGCAAACATTAATTGTAACCAGGGAAAGAAAAGAGCCACCCAAAATAATTTAGTTATTATCAAAATCAAGACTGGAACCTTAATTACACTATATCCAACAATATTACACTCATAGACATAAATCTGTAATAATAGCAGAAAAAGTTAGTAAAAATTAGTTAAAAATGATGCTGCAGAAAAAACTGCTAAAATTAGCAGACTTTTTTGCTAAATACTATTAAAATAACAACAGCAAAATTAAAACTGTTAAATTTACAGAATTTTAGTTACAGAATTTTATTTTAGATAACTTTTAGTTAATTGATAATAGCAAATTGTACTGTAAAATCTGCAGAAAATTTTTCTAAATATTAGTAGACTAATATTAGCAAAAATAAACTGTTATATCTACAAAATTTTTGATATTTTTAAGCTAAATTTAGTTGAATGCAAATATCAGTCTATTCTGCTAAAATCAGCAGAAATATTTGCTAAAAAATTGTAAACTGCTGTTTTCAAAAGGCTCGATTTTTGTTTGCAGTAAAAAAAAAATCATTTTTTAGGCTACTAATTATTTACGAAAATTTTTGCCTAATTTTAACAGGTTAATTTCCTATTTTTCATTAACAAAAATTTAGCTCAAATATAACTAAAATTCTGTACATTTAACAGTTTTATTTTTGCTGTTCCTATACTACTAATATATAGAAAATAAAATCTGCTAATTTGGCAGTTTTTGCTGCAGCATCATTTTTAACTAATTTTTAATAGTTTTAACTGAATTTTTTACGGTCTTTTTTCCATTAGTGTATAGCCCTAGATTATGAATTATAAAAAACCACACGTACACGTACGCAAAACAATGGCGGATTACGAAAAAGACCTTGTAGTTCAAAAAATGAATTAAAAGACCTAATTAGCGCTATTCACCCTGCAAACAAATATATCGATGCCAAAATTTTCTGTTTTAAAATTTTTTTCGGAAATTTTCTTTTGGAACTAACCACAAAATTTTTTTTAGGAGATGTGTGTTATAGTCCCTAGATAACAAATTTAAAAAAAAAACCCACTTAAAAAATTGCAAAATAATAACGGAACGCGAGAAAATTATTTATGGTAGAAAAAAATAATTAAACGAGTAAGAAGGTTAAAGTCTTGCATGCCAACTATATAATACCCTACACCAGTCTGACTTAAAGCCAACTAATGTTTGGATCCGAAATTTGAATGGGTTAAAACGGACTTGTGTCAAAATTTTCTATAAAATCACAAAAAAAAATCGAAAATATAGCCCATATGGGCGATAGGTCCAAATATGGACCGATCCTATCTAGAATCAATAGGCTTTTTCCTTGGTACGATGTAAGTTAGCGAACCAAATTTTATTGAAATATCTTCGTATTTGCGACCTGCAGCGTGTAAAAAAGAAAATTTTGGGGGGTACCCTTATATGGGCACTAGGTCTAAACATGGACCGATTTCAACCAAAATCAATAGGCGTCGTCCTTGGGCCGATGTATGTCGGCGTACCAAATTTCGTCAAAATATCTTAATATTTGCGACCTGTAGAGTGCGCACAAGAATGCATGGACGGACAGACGGACATCGTTAAATCGAAATAAAAAAAAATTCTGAGCCGATCGGTATACTATAATGTGGGTCTAGGACCAATATTTTTTGGTGTTACAAACATCAGCACAAACTTATAATACCCTCTCCACGTAGTGGTGTAGGGTATAAAAACTCAATCAGCGATTAACATTCTGCAAACGAATACAAAATTTCAAAACGTTTTTCGTGATTTTTTTTTTGCAAACTACCCACCAATTTTTGGTATAAGATATGGGTATTATAGTCCTTGTATTATGGATTTAAAAAAAAACCGAACGAGCAAACCCTTTCCAACCCTGATTACCAAGTCTATGTTCGTTCCTGTTTGAAGGCACATAATATTTTTTTCCACAAAAAGTATTGAGCGATTTACAGGGCCATTGGTTAAATCAAACACTAAAAGTGCCAAGTTGGCATCGCTGACAGCAGCAGCAATATTCCTTTGTGATGTTCACTCACTTTGGTTCATGTGCTTAACGTTTAAAGCCAGAATTGGTTTAATGAAAGCGTGCTGTTTTCAGTGTTGTTATTGGATTTTGTGTTTGTTGTTTTGATGCGCGCATTACAAATTTGTGTTTACAAGCTCAGTCAAAAAGCCATTGTACTTTTGGCGTCACCATTTTTATTCAGTCAGTCATCATCAATATAAGACGATGAGTTCTAGAAGAACAAGTATGTGAGTCGTTTTAAAATGTAGGGACGAACAAAACAAAAAAAAAAAACAACTAATAACCCTATTAAAAAAAAATCAATATCAAACTTTATATGGTTGTTAGTGCTGGTAAATTCGGTTACTTTCAAATACTCGATCCTACTCGATATTTTTGATTTGGATACTCGATACTACTCGATACTTTTAACGGTTTTTAAATTTATAAACATATTTTACTTCTGATTTTTTCTTTTAGCAGAGTTGTAGTTTTGTGATAAATATTTTAGCGGAGTCACATTTTTATATATTTTGTCTGTCCAAAATGCAACTCTGAAAATATCGATTAACGATCCAAGAACGCCGCACTAGGAAATTTACAGAATAACACCTTTCGCATATGCCAATTTAATAAAAATCTGATGTTATTCTTTAAATTTCCTAGTGGATCTTTTTTGTGAAAAGTGAGAACATTAACCCTATATGGATCAAGTTACTCAAAATAATTTTTTTTAGCAAGTGGAAAAAATTTTTTTTTATTCAATCAAAGTGATATTTTTCCGAAAATTATGAAAGGTGTTATTCTGTAAATTTCCTAGTGGGGCGTTTTTGGCCAAAAATATAAAAATTATTCCCATATGGATCACATTACTCAAAATAATTATTTTTATCCAGTTGAGATTTTTTTTTATAAATTTAATGGCTTTACAATCTCGTAGTCATAATTAATATTAAGTTTCATGGGTCTTTTCTGACTCCAGGCCACTAAGGGGTAACCCTTTTTTTAAATAAATGAAAAGATAATTATAATCTAACCAAATTTGAGTGCTGTTTTTCCGAAAACCGTGTAAAATTTGATGAAAAAATTTAAATTTTTAAAATTTTTGACAAAATGAGCAATTTTTGTAAAATGTCCTGAAAAGCAGTCGCTCCAAACACAAACTCGAATTATCATTTTTGCAATTTATTTTTTTTTTCTTTAATATCAACTATTATGTGGTACAAATAGCAATCGACATCTCCAAATTAGGCATTTTAAAAAATCTTTAAAATTAATTTAAAAAAAAAACACATTTTTGCATTTTTATCAAATTCGTGAATCATTTTGGATTCCAGGCTAAAGTGGGTTATTGATATACGATGAAGTCAAAATTCCATGTATGAATCATTTTAACTATATTAAATGAATAAATGGAATAAAAAATAATTTTTTTTCTAAATTTTTAATTTCGGGATTTTTTAATAGTAATACATTTTTTTTTCCAAAAGGGCCCATTTTCGTCCAACTTTCGGCACGGGTTAACGTTTTACAAAAAAAAAAAAAAATCGATTTCTTCCATTTGGGACCATTTTCAATAAAACTGGAGGGTGTAATGACAAATATATTTTTAAGGGACACTCTACTATATATTAATCGGATGCAGTTGTATCCGAAAAATGGCCAAAATAGATACATTCATTTGCAAACTTATATACAGAGCTTCGAAGAATTAATTCCCTAATTCCTTTTTCTTGAACTGAATTTATATTTTGGGAATGAATTCCCTGACCAAACTGAAGGAATTGAATGAATTCCTTTTCTTTCATTCGATTTATCTTAAAGGAATTCATTAATTTAAATTTCTATTTCCTTCATAAAATATAATGCATTCATTCACCAAGGAATTCGTTCAATTCTAGTTAATTCAACTTTTGATCAATGAATTCATTCAATTGTGCACTTCATTCCCTGAAGGAATTAACTTTTTCGTTTAATTCCCAAAGGAATAATTTTTTTGTTTAATTCCCTGAATTTAAGTTTTTCATCAAAAGCCCAAAAGGACATGTATATTTACCTAAGAGTATAAAATGAAAAACTAAATATTATTATGTCGTTGTTCTTATTAATATCCCAGTGTAGAAAATCATTACCAGATATGTGGTTATGTAACTACATACTTGGTAATGGTAACTAGTTACTTTTGTCATTACATTTCTTCTTACCTTTGTATGCCGATGTCGCGAAAAATAATGAGTTATGCTTAAAAACCAGCATACGAAAAATCTAAAAATATGTCATTACCTATATGCTTACCAGTACGGGCAAAAAGAATGAGGCTAAAAATAGATTTGAAAAAAATAAATTTTATAAAAAAAATATTTTTTTATTCTAAAATTTTTTTTTAAATAAAATTTTCTAGTGCGGGAATCGAACCTGGGACTCCAGGTTACTAGTCAATAGCTCTACCATCTGAGCTATCTCGACATGTAATGTTTGATAGATAAAAACTTAATTGACCTGCTGCATACAAGTCACCTTACTCGCCAATATACAAAAATCAAAAATATGTGGTTACATACATCCTTACCAGTGTTGAAAAAATATTGAGTTTAAAAAAATTTTCAAAAAAAATCTAGAAAATTACTTTCTATTTCAAAATAATGATAAAAATAAATCATTATCAGTAACTCATTATTATATGTTTTAAAATAATGCAGAAATTATGTGGGTGTCATTACTGGTATTCCAAAAAATAATGATATGTCATTACCATTTCTACACTGGGATACTTATACTTTATTAAAAATCGGTTTTAGTTAAACCAATTATAAAAATTATCGGAAGAGCTGAAAAATAAAAAAAGTTAACTCTTTAAGACCTTAATTAGGCATTAAGTGGGAACTCAAATTTGGAAATTAGCCCTCTAATGCTCTTTCTTCTGATTACAATAATATTTAAACCATATATTTGGCGTTGAATATTTACTATGGAACAAATATTAAAATTTTAATTCATCGCTTTATTTCGGCGATATAGCACAACAAAGGTTGAAGACGTATCTTGAAACCCAGTAGTCAAATAATTTCGGTTTTTGGTGTAAATAGCACTATCAATGAAATAAAATTACGTATCGAAAATTGTTGATCAATTATTTTTATTTCACAAGTTATGGCGATTTTCGCTTTTTGAAAATTACTAAATTTGGCGAAGTTGGCACTAAACACCAATAAATTTTGACGAAGTTAGTTCTGCTTACTACTACCTTTAAGTATATAATCTGTGTTTAATTTCGAGAAAATTTGTTGGCTAGTTTTTGAGTTAGAGAGATATTTGTAAAACGTATCCTGGTGTTATCCTATAAGTCCTGGAGAAAAACTTTTAACTGATTTGAAAATTAGAGGCTCTAAACTAGCTTTGTTATTATCGGTAATGTACGCCAAATCGTAAATGTATTTTTGGCAATTTTTCTAAATTTTCACTTTATAGGCTTCTCGCTTGAAACCCGTTCTTTATACAACAAAAGTTTGAAGGCAAAAGAAGTAGGCAGTTAAGTTTTCTATTGATATAATAAAACTTGTTTAAGAAAATATTGTTATTTAGCCAAAAACTATTTAAAATCTGTAGACCGCCAAAAGGCGGTCTTGGGCATTAGAGGGTTAAACGAAAAAGTTAATTCCTTAGGGAATTAAACCAAAAAGTTAATTCCTTAACTCTTTTAAACGAAAAACTTAACTCCTTAGGGAATTAAACGAAAAAGTTAATTCCTTAGAGAATTGAACGAAAAAGTTAATTCCTTAGGAATTTAATTCCTTGACTAAAAATTTAATTAACTCGTGTTGAATAAATTCGTTAGTGAATGAATTCTTTAATTTTAATGCTTTAGCCTTTGGTCAGGGAATTCATTTTTTAAATTTGAATTCCTTAAATTCATTCACAGAAATTAATTCCTGCTTATTTCTTATTAATGATTCATTTCTTGAATTAGAAAATTTAATTAAATTTTAGGCAATTCATTCCAAAAAGCAATGAATTCTTTAAATCTATGCTTATATAGTTATATCTGAATTTTGTTCTGATCACTAGATCATTTTAAAACTCAGATCCACCATTTGATACAGTTGTATGAGGTCAATGTTGGATACAGTTATATTTGATTTATACACTCTCAAAACAATTCCGTTGTGGCAACCGGATTTTTTTCAATCCGAATTGATTTGGTTCCTGCAACCTCGTTATTCGGTTGCCTCTACCGAATTCGGTTGTGGCAACCGATAATTCGGTTGTCACATTTGTTTTTAGAGTGTATAAAATTTAATTCCTTGACTAAAAGTTGAATTAACTAGAATTGAATGAATTCCTTGACCAAAAGTTGAATTAACTAGAATTGAATGAATTCCTTGATCAAAAGTTGAATTAAGTGCACAGTTGAATGAATTCCTTAGCCAAAAGTTGAATTAACTAGAATTGAATGAATTCCTTGACTTCAAAGTGAATTAAATAGTGTTGAATGAATTCTTTAGTGAATGAATTATTTAATTTTAATTCTTTACGCTTTGGTCAGGGAATTCATTCTATAAATTTGAATTCTTTGAATTCATTCACAGGAATTAATTCCTGCTTATGTCTTATTGATGAATTCATTCCTTGAATTAAAGAATTGAATTAAATTTTTGGGAATTCATTTCAAAAAGGAATTAATTCTTTAAAGCTCTGGTGTATAATTAAATCGGTTCTAAGCTGATACAATTAGATCAAAACTAATGAATAATTAATAAAATTATATCGGGACTTTTTTCGAAACAAACGCTATATTTATACAGATAAGTATAACTTCACATTATATCCACATTATATATGACTAAATACATGTAAATATTTTTACTCGGGAATTGAGTTGAAAGGAGTATGTAGGTTTATATGTATGCATAAAAATGTCTGCATGCTTATGCATGTGTCTTTGTAGTCAATGGTCAATGCTGAAAAAGCTTCTTGAGGTTTCTTTCTTTGTTATAATTTTTTTTAAATTCAGAATTTTTATGGTTCATCAAATTTACTAAATATTAAATACTACCAGTGTTATTTCTTTTTTACAAAAGCATACACTGACAGAATTATCTTGATAATAACAATGGAAATGTTGATTGATTTAACGAGTTAGCATTCAATGAAAACAATTTTTTAATTTAATTTATAAGTTTCATTAGTTTTATAAATAATTTAATTTGTTAAGTTTTTACTACAAATTTTATAAATATTACACGATGGAAAGAAACGGCATACCCCAAGCATATTTTATATACAATATGTATTTTGCCGAACGTAGGGGTCGCCATTTTACATTTTTCGTTATATCTTTGGCATTTACAGTCGGATCTTAAAGTATGATACATCGATGTTTTTCTCTCAAGGAGACCAGTGGTTTTCTCTCGAGGGCCATTGACCTCAAGTATCCTGTTCTAGTAGTTAGCCACCAGATCTCAGTTGCTACCACCCTAATGTACAACCCTAATGTCAGAAAATTAAAGCTCGCAAAAAATCATTAAACTTTTGCTAATTAAGTTTTTCGATAAACCCAGTAGATTTTTTTTTATATATTGGTTGCCGAACGTAGGGGTCGCCTTTTTAAATTTTTTTTCATTGGATTTTTCCTTTATAGTAAAACACTGGTCTCCTCGAGGCAAAAAAATCGATATATCACACTTTAGAATCCGATTTTAAATGCCGAAGATATAAAGAAAATTGAAAAAGGCGACCCCTACGTTCGGCCAAAAAAAAAAAAAATTTTTTTTGAAATTGCCTTGCAAAAATACTTCATATTGGAGGGTGTACGGCGAACGTTTTTTTTTTGAGGTACGGTCTAATATACATACATACATATGTTTGGAGAACTGTGGAACATATTCTCCGTGTTTTTACTAGAAACAATATATATTTGCCGGTTCTAAAGCAACCTGTTCTAGAGAAAAATAACCTGTTGCTTTTCAGCCAACCTCCATATAAAATGAACCGGTTATAGAACATAAATTAGAACCTGTGCTAATGCAGTTTAGAGAGTTCTCTAACCAATTCATTGGAGTTTTCCTTTTTATTGGGACATTGTAAACATAATTATATCTAAACATATTCAAAAATATATTATTCCTGCATATATGAAAACAATTCAAAACTTGAATGAAAAATTATTTGGGGAATTGTTTTTTTTTATTTTTTGAGTGTACTTATAAGAATATATTGTACTTTGTGATGAAATTCTATACAACAACGATAAAAACAAATCCAATGCATATTACAAAAAAAAAAAAAAAGGAAAAAGAGCAAAACATTCTTATATCGTATCGAAGTATATTGTATTTTTCTGTTTCTTTTTGTTTAAAGTTGCTTTTATATTTTTTTGTGGAACTTCTGCAAAACTGACCTCGTCAATAATTTCGTAGACATTTTTTTTGTGTTACCATAATTTGATGATTAAGAATTTTTTCTTAAGAAGAATGCCGGAAATGCCTTATATAAAATTCAAAATACATTGAAAAAAAAATTTGATGAAAAAAAATTTTTAAATTTGCTTAAAATTAATGTAGTTTTTCATAAACTTTATTTTATGATACATTTAATTTCAAGTGATTTATTAAAGGTTTTAACCGTTAAATTAAAAAACTGGTTTAATAAAAATTGTGCAATTTTTTCGATCACTTTATGAGGAAAGGTTTAGCTTATTGAGTCAAAAATTGTTCACTCAGAATATTTTTAATTGTGTAGAAAAATCAAAATGTGAGTTTTAAAGCAAATTAAATCTTCACTTTTTTAATTATTAATAAAATTTTATTTTCAGGAATCATCATTTTTGATGTCGTCTTCTACCTTTCTGGAAAAAAAATTCGTAAAATAAATTCATATATTGTACAAGTATTTTTATTAAAAAAAATCCTTTTTTCTTTTCAGAAATAATGCAGTATCAACTTTCTGGAAAAAGTGGTAATTCCATTTCTTCAACATTTTAATTCTTGTGCAGTGAATTTTGATTTTTTTTTAATTTTTACTACATTTGCATTTGATTTTACAATACAAGTAATGTTAATGTTAGTTATTTTGATCGTTTCCGGAAGTTGTTTTTACTAGAATTTAATTGTTTTTAATAGTTCAAAATGACTACAACATTAGTAATTTTTACTAAAAATGCAGTTATCGCCTTTTTAATTACAGTTTTAGTAATCTTAACTGCCATTTTAAATTCTTTCTGCCTACACAATTCCCTGGGTGTATTAATTTCATTTGGCGAAATTTGTGTTTTAAAAGAGAATTATTTTCATTGAAATATTGAAAGTTTGTCAAAAGGCAAAGTTTTATAAAAATTATGCCAGTGTAACTTTGCATTGAAATAATGCAAATATTCATAAAATTTCTTAAGCATAAATATGAAAGGTTTTGTAGATTGAAAGTAAAATATTTTGTAAATTACACTGCTCTACAAAAAAAAGGTGAATGACATTGCAGTGGATTTAGGATAATTGGGGAGGGGGGGGATGCTGATTTCGAATATGCAACCAGTTCGACAACAATCTTTATCAAGTAATGACTCCAATTCATAATTTTGGAACTTGTTTGGCTGACCTGGGGGTTACCGCGTTGTTGTATTGTTGTATTCCATCTTCTGTCGGATATAGGTGGTATAAATAGTAAGGAAATCGGATGGAGTTAGGTATTTCTTACACCGCTTTAGGAAACCCAGACACTTGAATGCTTCTTTCGACACTTAAAATACGTGTTTATCTCAGCGGATATCACCCTGAATTCGCAAGCCCAAAACATCAAGGGTATCCGATGCCTTATTATCGACAAAACTTATGTTGACTGATGACCCCACAGTTAAATCGAGAAGATCATTGCCAAAGATGAGAAAAAGGGAAGGAAATTTAGTTAAAATTCGTTGGATGAGCTCCCATCTATAACAACACGTATGGTGAGATAGCTTGAAGTAAATCAAGAGAAGTCATTACCAATGCCAAAAGCAATAAGCTGCCACACACGATAGAATGCCTTGGAAATATGTAGAGCAACAACACTCCGAAAGGAACGCTAGACCGAATTCTATGAAAGTCATCGATCGCGTAAAAGTAAATTGGAATCTACATAGATAGTTGACAAGACGATAATTAACCATGTTTCCATCATATTTCAAAACACTGAACATATTCCGATTGGGCTGCAGTTTTCAGGGTTATTAACCGCACCCTTCTTAGAGATTTTCTGAACATTGGCAATCTTCCAGCATGAAGGGAATACTTTTGCACGGTACGAAGAGCTAAGAAGATTAGCCAATGGACTAGCAAGCGTCGAGGAATACTGTTTCAGCATCAGTGCTTATATACCACCCTACACCGGTGACTTATTACAATGAGATCCGCAAGAACCCTTTTAACTGCACGAGCCAAGAAAAATATCTTAAGCATAGTACACGATACTTTTTCGAGTTTTGGCAGTGATTGGTCGCTTTCTTTTAAGAAAGAATTTCCTGACAAAATTGCAACTAAAAGTTTAGACTTATCAACCGGCTCAGTGAATGTTTGTTTCTCTGTTAAAAGAGTTGGGATAGCTGAACTACTATTGTGCCTTACTCTTTTAACGAATGACAAAAACTCTTACTGCTAAGAGATTCCTTTAGATAAAAAAGATAAGTTACTGACACAGAAAAACGGTAAAAAAAAATCGCCAGCAAAATAGTTTAGAACCATTTTCCTCAAGTCCAAGAAATAGATTCTACAACTGATTTCTGTAAGTGAAATTGTACGGTTTTGCTGTCCCAGAACCATTTCTAAAACATGTTCTAGAACTACTTTGGAGAAAAAGAAGCAATTGCTAATAGGTCAAACTCTATACCAAAATAACTGGTTATAGAAGATTTGATAATGCATTATAAGGTGTTCTGCAACCAGTTCTTTGGATTTTACCTTTTTAATGGGTTCCTTTGAGTTTATAAAAGTAAACAGGATGTATTTCTCATTATGTACAAAATATACTAAAATGAATGTCGGTCAAAAAGTTGCCATTAAACATACATTTTCTTCTTTTATTACTTATATGCAAATATTTTTTTCTTTCCTTGGAAAAAGATATTTCCGCACGTGTTAATTTATGAATTGTTTATTTCATCTAAGAGTAATTAAAAATAATGCGTTATTCAGGGGAGCAAGTAGTATTTTTCTTAAAGAATTAAACATAACAGCATTTTAAAATGCATGGTCGTCATATACAGTTGGCTAGAAAGGAAGGCAGTTCGACCAGCCTCAGCAAATCCAATCAGTGGCACTAAGATAGCAACTGTTTTATTATTATTGATGGTAATTTCTGTTGTTGACTCAAAATAATAAAAAAAAATCAAAACGAAAAGCATACATTTTTAAAAATGCTTCTGTTGTGAGTTGGCCTCCTTATTGTGGCTCGTATCTCTTTCTTCTTGCCATATGTAGATATGTATAAGCCTTTCTGCCAAGTCAATGCCATATATCATAAATTTATTTATGTTGTATGTTGGGGCCTATTTATACAAATACTGCCAACAAAATAATCATTAAAAAAACCGAAGGAGTGGTCATGGTTGCTACTTACTAATTTTCTGAAACGAAGTTTTGCGTGATTTTGCGTAATTATATGACGATAGTGTTGTTTAAAGGTAATGAATGTTGTTGTTGTTGTTAATGTACTTTTTGTAATGGCTAATTGATTTTTCACCAATGATTGATGGTGATTTTTATGTAAGAACCTAATTACATAGTTATTTCTCACTTTTTTTAATGTATGTACCCT
This sequence comes from Leucophora obtusa, assembly GCA_949987735.1. Lineage (NCBI taxonomy): Eukaryota > Metazoa > Arthropoda > Insecta > Diptera > Anthomyiidae > Leucophora > Leucophora obtusa. The sequence goes on from OX465295.1 coordinate 278,735,006, forward strand.
AGTAAAAATGATTTTTATATAATCAGATATGAGTTTTATATAATCATTTATGATTTTATACAATTATAACTTGTCGAGTATTGTGAAACATATATTTTTATATGATCATATCAAAAGATATTTAATTATATAAAATTATATTAACCAGATCCACCATTTTTCGGATCAAATCATGTATGGATTAATATAATTATATAAAAATATATATTATTTGATCCGAAAAATGGTGGATCTGGTTAATATAATTTTATATAATTAAATATCTTTTGATATAATCATATAAAAATATATGTTTCACAATACTCGACAAGTTATAATTGTATAAAATCATAAATGATTGTATAAAAATCATATATGAATATATAAAAATCATTTTTACTAGGGTATTGAAAAAAATTCTACCAGTCTTGAACTGTTGAAATTATTGTTGTTATGTTTTGGTTGTTGTTGCAATGAAGTTACTGACAACAAGGTCACTTAGTCATCATTCTTAATTAAACACTTACCTAGAAAGAAATTTAAGAAAAGTAATAAATTAGTAATTATATTAGTAACTACTAAATAAATGAAGGAGTAAGTTAAAATATTAAAGTTTAAGTATTCCAAGTATTGCATATATTGTCGTAAAGAAGTTATTTTAAATGACAACCCCTAAAAGTATGCAACGTACATCAAAGTACGTTTTGGGCCCTTTTCCGGAAAGCAAATGGGAAAGAAATTCCAACTCGTGCAATAAATATGCTGAGTTGAGTTGGGTGAGGTTCGACAAGCACAGAGTCATGTCCATTACACTCAGACTAAGTATAAATTTTCTATTGTACCATACCCCAAAGAGGAAAAATAAATGAAAAAAGGGATATGAGATTAAAATTTGAAGCAAAAGTAGATTCCCTGCCCATAATGTCCCAATCTTCTTTATGAACCTGAGAAAATCAGGGATAAACAGAATCCATAAACAAGACAATTTGCCCTTAAGGCGCTGTCTGGTTATGGATACTGCTGGATAGTAACAGACAAAATGTTCTGTAGTGTCCTCATCCTGCAGACATGATACACGTAATGGCCCACTCTCAATGCCCATCCTCGTGATATGATACGCACAAGTGCTGTGTCTCGCATAATCATGACAGTAACTCAATGCACATAGCTCTGAGTGGTTATCTTGACATATTCCAATCTGGTCCGTATACAAAACACATTCTTTAAAGGCTGCCTGACTGCCACTACTAATATGTTATTGATATTCCTCTCCCTCTAACCACGAGGCCAGCAAAACTGGAATTTTCTTAAAACTGTTCCTAGTGATCTCCCGGACCCCAACGCGAAAACATCATCCGCATAAGCCTGGATGTGTTCACCCAAAGTCTGAATCTATACTAAAAGTATAGATTCATTATAACATTATATATCCTCAAGATATCTCTAAAGGAAAAAAAGTCGTAGTAGATCGATACCTTCGTAACTACTCTGCACATTCTTTTTATATTTATTTTCTATACTTAAGATGGTTTTTATTCCAGTCAGTGTCTGCGAGTTTTTAAGGCTCAATTTCGAAGCTTCTTGAAACTTTTTCCAAACTTTAAAATAAACATTGTGAAATATATTATTTGGCTTAATAGAAGTAGGTATCTTTCGAGTATTTTTGGAGTAACAAACATTAGTACATATTTAGTATATTCAATACCACATAATGTAGGGTATAATTGTGACATTGAAAAAGATCGTTGTTCCGGCATATATACCGTATGTTAAGCCAGATCTTCTACTTTTCCAAATGGTACTTAGCGTAAATATCGACTCAACAATTTGCGAGATAAATCCAAAATTCTGATTTTGATTATAAAAGTTGGTATATCAGTTGATGCAATCCATTCAACAACTTTGTACCGACAAATGAAAAAAATCTGCAAAAAAGCAATAAAATTTTTGCATTTTTTTTTTACTTTCCGGCCCTCAGAAAAAACCCTGTAGAAAACACATCGCGAGAAGCAGGGTTAAAGTTGGACCCGGATTTGTTCCCAAAGTGAGTACTATCCGATTCATGAATAAAATTATATAGTTACAGTCTAATAAACCGCATAAAATCGCTTTAGTTTAGTAATACCATTTAAGCTCAATACATTTAAGCTCAGATAGGACCTTTTTATGGTGACTAGGTCAAAACATGGAGTCATTCTAATCACTTTTAACATCGTTCATCCTCGGGACCCTACAAACTTAAATATCTAATTTCGTCCAATTATCTTCAGTATTTCGACTTGTAGTTTGATTACCAGAATATTCCATTTTACATAAACAGACTAACGGATACTTAGACGGTCATCAATAAACTGACTAGTGGGTCTGGGCTAATTATTTTTGGTAGTTAGAAACACCAGCACAAACTCAGTATACCCTGTTCCACAGAGTGGGTACAAAAATTGTCTTAAAATGTTAGCAATGTTTTTCAGAAAAGTTTAAAATATTTAATTTAAATTTAGGTTTAGACTTTAAACCGTTTTGTTTCTAATCCGTACAATGAGCACTTAACATTTGTGGACTGAAAATGTGGCCACTGGCATTAGAAGATTTAGAAGTACTTTGCGTAGATCTTTAAAAAGGACATTCATGGAATATTTCTCAAATATAAAGGTCATTTTTTTTTAATTAAAGTTATTTATTAATAAAATAACCCCAAAAATATTGCAAAACAAATTTTAACAATAAAGAAAAACAACATCAACAACAACCACTGATTGTAAGTTCATGAAGAATACACATGCACATACACAAACAAACATTCATATAACGTAAATACATACATACATACTATCTCTGGAAAATAACAACACACTACCAACAACAATAATAACAACAATAAAGGCAACGAACGACATCACTAAAGTGAATGCCCTACACCAGTGACGTCACATACTAAGAAAAAAAAAAAAATAAAAATAATACAACAAACACACAAAATGCATGATACCACATAAACAATAAAAAGCAAAAAAAAAACATCACAAACAAGTGAGTAGAGCAACTGCAACCAACAACAATATCGTATGAACCCCGGATGATTGTAGTGAAAAAACAAAAACATCAGAAGAAAAATCATACATGTTTGTTTTTGGAGTTGCATGACCGGCTATGGCACTGACGGTGGTTACTTGTTTAGTCGTGCACCAGATACAACGTTCTGCCATAAACGTAACACAAAAACAATAACAAAATATAATATAGGCAACAGATGAGTAACAACAACAAAAACAGAGCAACAAAAGAAAGTACTACAGTAAAACTCGTTTAAGCGGACTCGGATTAGAAAAATTTGAGGCTAATACAAATTTTTTTTAAAATCCTGATGTTTTGGCATTGGTTTTCATTAAAAAAATAACAACTGTTAATATAAACTTGCTTAAGACGAACCCTGGATTTAAACGAACTGTTTCTGGCAGTCGTAGCAACAACAGTTGTTTATATTTCCATTTTTATTACGAATTTTCCAAAATATTTTTTTTTTCTCTATTTTTTGTTTTAATGCTAAGGGGCCTATAGACGATTAAGCATTCCGTACAGCTTGGCTTGATGGTTCGGTGTATTTGATTTTGCAACTACCATCAAACAAGGCATTACACGATCAAATGCTGAAAATGTTGTGCAGCATGCCTGACCGTCTATAGGCCGCATAATTTTATTTTTTTTCTTAAGGGTTTATTTAAAAAAAATCCATTAAAAATTTTTCCACAATTATTGAAATTGTTTTTAAAAACTTTTAATATTATTTGGAAAATTAAAATATGTTATAGTGTAGTTAGACTAAGCACAAACTAGTATTTTTTGGCCATTTTTAGTTTTTGAGGCAAAAACTACACAATTAATTTAGTTTTTCCATATAATTTTCATACAAACTGAAAACCAGATTCTACCTGGTTTTTGCCAAAAACCAAGTAAAAATATCTGAAATGTGAATTTTTGATACACCCGGTATCATTTATAGTTAACTTTTGATGCATCCTGTTACAACGAATATAGAAATAAAGCAAGTGTCAAAAAAATATTTTTTAGGTTTTTAAGAATATTTCTATTTTAGTTTGAAATTGTGTGTTCCCGAGTAAAAAAGTGTATATAAAATTATATGTGAATGGATATATTTGCAATATGTAACTGGATATAATTTCATCCGAAAAATGGTTATATTAAATTGTATCATATTGGATATAATTGTATTTACAAGGATACAAAGTTATATCAAATGATAAACTTATATCCGAATTTTGTCCCGATCAAATTGGATATAAGATAATCCAATACGACATGATTAAATTTAAATGATAAAAAAAACTTTGAATTGGAGGGCAGCAGGATTTCGGGTTCTACACACTCAGGGGTGTAATGAAAATCGAAAACGAACAGTATTTCAATCTAGAATAATTTGTTTCGCGAAAATCAAATTGGCTTCAAATTATTATTTGTCGTTTTTTTTGACGCCGGACATCTAAATTAGGAAATAAAAAATAATTGGTATTGTACAGATCGTAAAATATTTACCATTGAAAATCAGATCGTTTTCTACATTTATCACATGCCTGACTACTAGCCAGGGCTACTGTTGAGAATGAGTAACTATCAAAGACGTTAATGTATAAATCTGTTATTCTTTAAAGACTAGATAATTTTTTATCAAATATGGGAATTTTCTTTGGACTTTGAGTGGAGAAATACCACTCAAAACTTATCGGACCAGAACAAAATATACATATCGTTGGGGAGGTACTTGAAATACCTTTCCAATGATATGCAACATGCCTAGAATTAGTAACCCATTACGAGCCGGGCCATGATTTTAAATGTTAATTTTTTTTAATTGGATTTTTTAAATTAAAAAAAAAACTTTTAGAAGTAAAAAAGCTCAGAAAATATTAGTTTTATGAAAAAATTGAGTAAAGCATACAAAAATTGTTTTTGATCAAATATTACATTAATCTCGAATATATTAGTTAATCTCGAACATGGGTCTGATTATAATTAATATATCGTCGGCTTGCCTGCAAGAAGTGCTATGTTTTTGGTTTTAACAGGTTTTCAGGAGAGCGAAAAAACTGATTTATATTATCCTTTTAAGATATTTTATTGACATCATATGCCCTAATGATTCACGACCTTATTTATTACAATCATTATTAAGGCATATGATGTCAATGAAATATATTAAAAGTTTTTTCGCCTTCCTGAAAACCTGTTAAAGAACACATAACACTACTTGCAGGCAAGCCGACGATATTGTTATATAAAAAATAAAATTAAAAATATTTTTCGTATTTATTTATATATAAAATTTTGAACGGTTTTATGAATAATATATTCCTATATATACAATTTGCAATAAAGCAAATACTGATATATGATTTAATATGATTACATATGAGAAAATTTCTAAAAAAATTTCTAATATATCACCATATAAAAACATATAAGGTCGCACGCAATATTTTATATTATCATATATTTTAATATATGATAATATATTCTTTTTTACTCGGATAACCAGTGTAAATGACTTGGTTTTTTTCATTTAGTTTTGTACAAAAACCAGCTGGTTTTCGCTTAGTCTAAATTCAGTATAAAACAAATTTTACATCAGTTAACTGTTTATATTGAACTAATTTTTCTGATCCCTTCGAATCAGTCTAAAGGTATAATTAGTTTGTATGTGCCGTGACGAATCAGCTGATTTGTTTTTGTTCCATGAAAAAGCATTTGAGTCGTTAGTTTGTCTGTAATGTAACGTGCCGTGTCGGATGAACCTGTTGGAAACAGAATTTTTGTTATCCGTTAAGTGACAGCGAGTTGACAGCTGGTATTTTGAGATCTGCGACGAATGGCTTAAACAGGCTAAGCTTAGCCGCCGTCTAATTTTCGTCACCGCCGCCGTCGAAAATTTTTTTTACACGATAAAAATAGTATATATTTTTTTAATTTTCTCATTTTACCGTTAAGCCGATGTTTTGTATGTATCAACTTGAAGTTGGCTAGCCGATCAGCTTTTGGCTCACAGCCAGCTTTTAGCCGCCGCTGCAATTTTTTTATATAGCCACCGCAACCGATTAATCTGGTTGGCGCAGATCTGTGCTAAGAAAAACAATATTAAACAGCTGATACGTTGTTACAGAAAAGACTAACTACACAAAAGAGCCATCCGGCACGGCACATTACAGAAACGTAACGGAACGCAAAGACTAATGTAGCCTTAAACCAGGCGTTACTGTATATGTAATCCCAAAGATAAAACACATACATAAACTGTTATTGCAGAACATGCATGAATGCATGCATGATATCTACGACAGGGAAGGAACAATTTTAGGTACTAAAGTACTTTTTCCAATATCTACCAGAATTTGCATTTCGGTTTTAACCGTATAAAAATCCCAAAACTTATTTCACAAATTATGAAAAATAATCTGTAGGCATGTCCCTATCCGGATTTCATTCTTGCCTAAGGAAATAGTCAGGGAACGATGTTTTTAGATTTCCTATAAATATTTGTTAGTTTGAGAATGAAGATTTTTTGTTCTTGTCTTGGAGCGTTATTCATCATTTAAAATATCAAAGAAAAAAAAGTAACAATAACAAAAAAGTTACCACAACTTGTTTTGTCATCTTCCAAAATACTACTCTGTTATTCGGACAGATCTAGCGATGCATATAGTGACATCAATTTATGGATAACCAATAAAAGAAAATTATGTGTTTTCTATAAGTGTCAGTAGAGCTTTGAAGAATTGATTTAAAAAGAATTATTTTCAAACATGATCCAATAAAAATGGTTTAATATATATACATATAATAAAATTATTCTTCAAACACGTTGGTAAAAATTGTTCATTGACAGATATCTAGTACTTATTTATTAAGACAATCCAGTAGTACAATTTCCCTGACAAATAAACACTATACAACACAAACAAGAGTATGTATATACCGGCAAAAATAAAATAACAAAAATTATAACAAACTTATACAATCTTAAATACTAAGCAATCTCTTTCCTACTTACAAAGATATGTACAGTGTTCAGCTCACATCGTTCTTTACAAGTCTTTCAGTTGCCTTTCCTTTTTAAATGCGGTTTCTTATTGTCTTTTTTTTTTTTAACGATGACTTTTCTTTAATAGTATTCGTATTGCACAATTTATATATGTATTTATGTACATTGTTTATGTTTTTATTATACAATAATAGCGGTAGAATATGAAGAGCAAAATAAAAAAATCCCGAAGAAATATAACAAGCAAAACAAAACTGGCAAACAAAATATTAACAACAACAGCAACAATAACGACGGGAATAAGATGAACGTTTCTACATACAGACCCACAAAACACATACGATAAGAGTGGAACGAACTTTAGTAAACTGCATTTAAAGAAAACAAGAAATTAAAAAAGGCAGGGCAAAGAAATAAAAGCAAAACAACATCAACAGCAAAATGTAAACAATCATGATGTACTCGTACACTTACTACGTAGTAGAAAAACAGTACAAACGTAGCACAGAAAATGATGCATGCAACTTTTGGTTACTACTAGTACTTGGATGGTAAACAATATAAACACGCAAAGGCACTACAAACATATCGCTAGCTTAACTACTGTGGTTTGGAGAAAACAGTTTTACAAAACAAATACAATAAGGGTACACATGATGGTGTTTTGCACGAAGTGCACAGTTTGCATTGTGATAACTACTCAAGGCTGAGAAAATTCAAATAACACTCCGAGCGTTTTTTTTTTGCATCGTATTGATCGTATGCAGATCACGATCGTGAACAACATTAATAGTAATAAATTACTCGTAATATTTGTTGGGAAGATTGTTTGTAATGCACATTAATCATACGCACCGGTGTACTCTAAATATGAGAAATCGTCGACCGGCCTGCAAAATGTCACATGTGTTTTTTTAAGAGATTTTCAGGAGAGCGAAAAAACCGTTACAAAATCTACTTTTAAGATATTTTATTGGCATCATATGCCTTAATGATTCACGACCTCATTTAGTAAAATCATCATTAAGGCATATGATGCCAATAAAATATCTTAAAATCTCTCCTGAAAATCTATTAAAAAACACATGTTACATTTTGCAGGCCGGTCGACGAAATACTGTTTTTTTTTACCACATAGCAATTCCTTGCGAATTTTTTTGACAGAATTTGGCTGGGACCAGTGTTGCCAAAACTTATTTAGGAAAAAATGCTAGATTTTTTGCATAAAAATGCTAAAAAATGCTAAAAACTAAAAAAATATGCTAGAAAAAATATGCTAAAAAAATTTTATAAAAATATGTTTCAATTTGTTTAAAGAAATACTATTTTAGTGACTTTTTACAATTAGACTGAAAATAAGTTATCTCTAATTATGAATTTAGTTCATTTTATTAACTAAATTTATATAAAAGAAAATTTAAAATCAACTCAAAAGTTAATTCTTGTAAAAAAATTCAAAAATCCTTTAAAATAAATTTATTATTTGATTTCCCAACTGTCAGGGGGTTTCCATCAGCTGCTTTTAAAAATGCTTTATGAGCCAAAAAATTTCAAGCAAGAAACAGAGGAATAACAGAAAGAATATGAAGAAAATTAACAGCGAATGAGATAAAATGAAGGTATTCGGGAAAACAAAAAAATAATAAAATCGTTTTTACAACAAAAAAAAAAACAAAAGTTAAAAGCAAAAAAATTTATTTAAATTAATTAATTATTATTTATTACCTTATTAAAGTTGTTTTTGTGAGTGTTTTTATCAGTAATCGCAAAAAAACAAAATATTAACTTTTTCACTTTTCTTTTGTTTTTCTCATTCTTCACTGAAATTAACAGGCCAGAGCATCCATACAAATAATTGAGCACGAGTTAACATAATTTCTTGGGAAGAAAACTCTTTCCTTTAGATCCTCTTTGCAACTGTGTCACTGAAAATATGTTATCTCGAAAAGTTAAAGGCGGATAAACAAAAGTACCTCAAAATGTTTTATTTCTAAAATAGGTGGTAATGTGGAATACTTTGGCGTGTAATATGAATTTCCCCTTCAGCCTTAATTTATCTACTCCAAATTAATTTAATGGTTTTTATTGCACGCTCTGTTTGCCGTTTTCTGCATCTTTGGGCTTACCTGCATGAAATTCTTTAAATAATTTATTTTCGCGATCAGGGTTAATACTTTTTGTGGTGTTGCTTGACGTTGTAAGATTTTTGGTATGATTAAATGAAAAATGTACAGGTGTTACAGTAAAAAAAATCAAAATTCACTGAAATTCTTAAAAGATAGGAATTTATCACAAACGCTATCCACATTACCCTCTATGACCCAAACCTAAAAAAACATCAATAAAAATTGCAAAGATTAAAAACGAATCTTATCAACATTTTGCAATTCTATTAATTCTATTTTAAACTCTATTCTTTAAATTTTTATTATTATTTCTTTTTTTTACCAAAAATTTAAGTATTTTTGTGCAAAATCACTCCTTCACCATAAAAACAACAAAAAAGTAAAACGAGTAAAAAGTTAAAGCCGGGCATGCCGATTTAAAATTTTAATATTAAAGTACCATAAAGCAATATTTTTATACTTTTGTGATCATTTTTGAATTTCAATCAATCCAACCCTGTTAAATACAAGTTTTCGCTATTTTTTCCCCCAGAAACATTTTTTTTTTTCGCGATTTTTGTTTTTTTTCGAAAGAAATTTTTTTTCTTTACTCTATTAAATATTTTTCTAAACCCTTTGAATATACACAAAATAACATAACACATACTTTTTATTTGCAGAAAAAAATGTTTTTTGAAAATTTTTTCGAAAAAAATTTATAAAAAAAAATTCGTGAAAAAAATGATAGCTTCCTTAATGTTTTACATATTTAATAAAATTTGACAAATTTATAATTAAAAATGATCCCAGAAATATAAAAATAAAATTTTTTTGGTACCCATCAAAATTTTTAATTGCGAATATCGCGAATACGAGAGCTAACTTTTAAAAACTGCTATCACCATTGAATACAGCGTACTCGAATTAGCTTTACCAGTAGGGTTTCCAGCTTGTTAAAATTTGCAACTGCACAGTGTAATGAATGTGTACGTATAAAAATAGTTCCTAGTACTTACTCTAAAAGTAAAAAAAAATATTTCTTTTTCATATTACATTTAAATTCAAATTAATGTAGAATATTCTAAAAAAAAACAGAAAATAAAACTGTAAAAAATGCTAAAAATATGCTAAATTTTGTTGGAAAAATGCTGAAAAAAATGCCATATGCTAGATACATTTTTTTCATGCTAAATGAATTAAAAAAATGCTAAATCTAGCATTAAATATGCTAAATTGGCAACACTGGCTGGGACACATAACTGTTTGATAATTATAAACACTTTTTGCAATTGTAAATCAGAAAATAGCAATTGGCATTCAATGGAATTTCAGAATTTCCATTAGAAATTTAGAAAACATCAATTTAATTCAAAATTTCCAATGAAATTTAGAAAACTTCAATTGAAATTCAGATTTTCCATTTTAAATACAGAGAATATCATTTGAAAATAAGAAAATATCATTTGAAATTCCGAAAATATCAATTTAATCGAGCGTTTGCTTATTTTAAAAACTTTCAAAGTTGCGGGTTTTCCAAAGTAATTAATGAAGTTGAAACTTAATATTTGTGCGACTTCTACACTCATAAAAAAGCACGTCCAAATAAATAATTCGAAATTCTGCCAAAATAACAGGAAATAGTAATTGTATTGGCATTAGCGGAATTTTCAATGAAGTTGAGTATTATGGTCTGCTAAATTGAGTTAAGCTAAGTTTTACACTCTGCTAAATACTAAATACACAGACAATTTTAGTTAATTTAGCAAAGAAATTTGAGCTAAATCCAACAGAAATTTTACCTGATCTAACTGACAGTTTCTGCTAAAATGTCGCTTACAATCTGGATTTTTGAATGCTCCGGATCTATTCCGAGACAGGCCCATATTTATTATTGGGAGTATAGGTGGCTGATAAGGATTAATCTGTATACAGTAGGTTGCTTCAATATCGTATGGGGAAATCTAAAGTTTTGTATAGAGATTTACATGTAAATAAAAAAAAAAGCTTAAATCAATTTTGTTATCACTTAAGATTACTTTCTTCAAGATTTCTCCATTAATTTGGAATCACAATCTTATATACTTTGGGAATATGAAATAAAATCTCTTAAATTGTTAACCGTTTTCGAAATATTCGCGGTTTTGAGCCAATCGAAAAAAAAAAATATTGTAATACATAAATTTAATTGTCTTTCTTAAAGCTTAATTATAACACCATTGCAGGAAGGATAACGTTATCCTGGCAGTTTTTCATAACATATGACTTTTTTTGCATTTTGTTTAATAACTTTTAAAATAATGGTCAAATAGTTTATTCAAAAATTTTATTTAAAACTAGAGTTCATATAGATATCGGTTTTTGGGAGAATAAAATTTCCCCAGTGAAATAGTTCCGTGATACTGGAAGCCAAACTGAAAACAAATATTTTCATTGGAAAATATTTAACCAGCAATATCGCGAAACCCTTTTCTCTATTTGAAATTTAGACTTCAATTCTTATTTAACGCCAAAATATTAAATAAATTTGATATATCGCGTTAATACCATAAATTTAATTTTTTTTCCTACAGTAGTGGACTAAAGTGGATACATTAATTCAACATTTTTCGAAATTTGTTATAATTTTTATTTTATTATAGAAACCTAAATGATTTTTTTAAAGCCTAAAACTAAAACATTCTTCTTCAATAAAAACCTAAGACGTTAATGAAAAAAATAATTGCAAATTGTGACCGCTTTTATCCTGTATTGTTCATATTTGAAATTTTCGGCAAGCTCTTTCTTTAATATTTTGTCGAAAGTCCTTTGTTCTTTAAAACAGATTTTATGCGAGAAGGAATGCTTTCCACGAGATTTTTAAAGTTTGAGGTGGAATATTAGCCCATTCTGCTGAAACTCCTGACCAAAGATCATCTAAGTTGGGCGGTGCTCGTTCGCATTGGGAGAGTCTTTTTTTGGCAATTGCCCACCAATTCTCGATGGGTTTCAAATCGGGGCTCTGACCTGGCCACTTCAAAAACTGGAAAAACTACACTTGGATATCACAAATTAAACAAAAGTTGTTAGTTATAATCAAATATATATCCACTTTAGTCCACTACTGTATATTTGACTTTGACTTTATTGCCATTTAGAAACCTTAAGATGAAAACTTTTTTTTTTGCTGGCATAATCTTCTAAAAGGTAGTCACATTGATGGGGCCTTGAGAAGCTAGAAAATTCGAACGTCAAGCATTTTGAAGAACCCTAGTATGCAGAGTAACAAATTTTTGTTAAATTTGCTCTATCTCTCTTAGGTTCCAAAATATAAGCAATTTTATGTCTATACCAGGGATGATAGATGGGATTTTCAAAATAGTACCAACTTGCTTAAAAAATAGTACTTTTTCGACCTCCATAGCACCAAAAAATATTTTTGGTATTCTACACCACTCCTTGGGTGTATTGAGTTAGTGCTTATGATGTCGGTTCGTCTCTCCGTACAAAATGAACGATCGATCCCTATAATCAAACTACATGTCGCATTTTAAAAGATAATTTGACGAAATTTGGTACATAAGTTTCTACTGCATCGATAACTAACGCTATTGAGAATGGTTAGAATCGTTCCATGTTTTCACTTAGTAATCATGAAGAGGTCCTATCTGATATTGAATGTATTGGTATTTAATGGTATAACCCAATCAAAGCAATTTTATTTGATTTCTTTCACCGGACCTATTTAATTTTATTCGTTAGTGAGGCAGTGATCATTCCGGGCAAAGACCAAGGCTCAAATTTGGCTTAATTCCACCAGGCCCTTTTTTACAGCGTTTTGTGCTCGGAAAAGTCCGAAAAATTACAAATATTTTATTTCTTTTCATGGTTTTTTAAAAAAAATTAAAAACCCGAGAAAATCAAGATAATCGTTTTGGCTTTATCTCGCAAACTGTCGAGCCGATATTTACAACTCGGAGACTAGAATATTAGACGTAATATATAGCATAAGCCCGGAAATACGATCCCTTCCACTATCGGAAAAATCAATATTTAAACTTGTCAAATGCGTTTCTATAGAATTTTTTGGTATGGAATATAATAAGTTTGTGCTCCCTGAAAGTCGTATTCAATTTCGTTGGAAGGTTAAAATTATTTTAGAGGGATTTAATCAATTCAGCTTATTTGATTAATTTAACAATTAAATTAAGTACCACCTCAATTAACATAACCGTCGATGAATGCAACTTCTTGGTTACCACAACAATTTAAAGTTACGATTATTAAGGATCTTTTTAAAGCAAAAATACTAAATTTCCGAAAAATTTTAATTCACCTTATTATTAATTTTTAAATTTTGTGTACGTAATTGTTTTATTGAATTACGTATTTTAAACTCCGATACTTAATTTGTTCATTTTAAATACAATATTTGGTATGAAAATAAAAAAATAAAACATGAAAGTTTGTAAATAGTACTAAATGAGTCATAGGAGTACCATAGTACTTTTGAGGTTCTAATAGTACCATAAAAAGTACTATAGTACTAACTTTATTATCCCTGGTCTATACAATAAAAAATATGAAAATATAGCGCCATCTCTATGTGATATTGATAGCAGAGATACAAACATATAATAATTTGAAAATAACTGTGGTTTAACTTAGCTTAAAAATTTGTAAAATTAAGAAAAGAAAATTAGTTAAAATTACCATGCAAAGTGTGATCAAACTACTAAACTGTTTTGAAATGAGAATGTCCACATTCTATGTATATATTTTTAAATTTGTTTTATTTTTTTCAAATATTTATTTACTCTTAGTATCATTTCGGATTTCGGAAATACCGAAATTGTCAAAATTCGAGCCATTTTTGCGAAATACCAGACTTTTTCTTCGGGTAAACTTTGGTAACACAGCTGATGTAAATATAAACAAAAAACAATTGTGAAAATAAATTTAAAATTTTAATTAAATAAAGAAATAAGCAAAAGAAACTTCCCGTGTAAAAAAGATCAGATCTGGCTAGATCTCAGTATTGCGAACAAATTTGACATCTAATTAGATCTAATCAGATCTAGGCATAGCTGGTCAGATCTTAGTAGATCTTACCAGATCTAATTAGATCTCAAAATTGGGAACAAATTTAAGATCTAATTAGATCTGATCAGATCTAGGCATTCTGGCGCAATTGTCCAGATCAATTTAGATTTGTACAGATTTGGCACTATATCTGATCAGATCTTGCCATAAAGTATTATCACATATGCCATATCTGATCATATTTGATGAGATCTGGTCAGGATCTAATTAGATTCAGTCATATCTATTTAGATCTGATCAGATCTAAACTTTTTTACACGGGTTGTGTTTTTATAAGAATTAATTGAATCAAATACGCATTTTCACATCAGGGATGGGATTTGTGGCACAATTGTGCCATTTTTGGCACAATCTAAGATTGATTGGTACAATGGCACAACCGATACTATTTTGGCACATTTTGGTTATCTACAAAATTTAATAGAAAATGAATTTAAAAAATAACAATTCTTTAAAAATTCTATAATTTTTCGTTTCTAACCCCTCAATTCATAAATGCTTTGTAAAGTTATAGCAGGTTTACAAAACGTCATTTTCATACAAAATTTGTTCAATAAACCTCCTATAATTTTACAAAGTGTTTATGAATTTAGGGGTAAGCATTTATTGGTATTTATTTGATCGAAAAGGTATTTTTTCGAACAAAGAAAAACTAAATTTAGCTCAGAGCTTCGAAAGAATTATTTTATGTTTAATTCATGAAATGAAATTTAATTAAATTTCAGAAAATGTTTATATGTATACCATTCCGTGCAACCATTCCTAAAGAATTCATTCATTGGCTGCATTCCCAAATCTTTAATAAGAATCGAAAGAATTTCATTTATCATTCACCTCTTAATTGAATGAATTCAAGAAATTTTAATTCATTCGGTTAGAGTACATTCAAAATAGAATTAATTCAATAAGATTGCTATTACGAAATGAAATTAAAGTTGAAAACACGGGTACTGAGTGAAAATTGAGTTGTGGCACAATAAAGGCCCATTTGGCACATTTTAGTCACACACTTGGCAGAAAATAAAATTTTCCCATCACTGTTTCACATTATTCTTTGAAATAAGTTTTTGGGCTAGAAAAGTGGTTTTTTGAGTTCCCGAACTATGGGTAATTTTGTGATTTTGTGAGAGGATTTTGTGCTTATTCTCATTTTACCAAACTTTACCCAAAAAATAAAGAAACACACCTTTTAATTTAGGTAGAACTTTCGAGAAGGAACAATTAAAATAACCCAGGTGAAAAATGTCTGATCAATGAAAAATAATATTTAAGAATTAACCTAGTATTTTGTTCGTATTTTTGGGAAAAAGTTGCTGTTGATTTTACTACTTTTTCAGGCTTTCATTAAGAGCTTAGAAGATTTTTTTTTATATTTTCTTTTTGGCCTTATAATAAACTGTATGTACCAATGTGCGTATAAGTGTTGTTGTAAGCATCAGACCTGGGGGATTTCAATTACATTTCAATTACATGTAATTTGCAATTGTCATTAATTGCAATTACCAAATTTCACTTAAATTTTGAATTGGGAAATGTTTTTTGTTTTAATTTAAAAAAGTGGTTGGGATAGGCGGGATAGGCGTAAGCAAGCATAACACGGCTACGAATACTTTGGGTTGATCCCTAACTCGCGCTTTTTGTCATTATTTCGTTTCTCAATAATTGATGTTTTTTGAATAATAATTTCAATTATAATTACATGTAATTCTGTAATTATAATTGGCTGACAACCCCCAGGTCAGGTAATTGTGCGCCTTTAGTGTGTATGTATATTAAGGTAGTCCAGATTAAGACTTTTGTTAACAATGAAATTATAATAAGCTAAATATTTAATAGCGAAATATAAAAAAGTCAAATTTTAAGGATATCTGTTATCCTTGTTAAAATTAAAATCAGTGTCATGTATAATAAAAGTCCTTGGTAAGTAAATTTGCAAAAGTACCTATAACAAGTTGGATTTTTCGATGACATCGTTTAGGGAAATATAGTAGTTAGGGAAATGTCTCAAAAAACCTGACTTTTTGGAATTCAAAAAAATCGTGCATAATTTAAAGAAATACTTTTTTTTTTAATTTCGATTGGAGGTTCGCAATCGTCATTATAATTAAGAAAACATTTGAGAAATTGGTTCATATAAAGCATAAATGTAAATAAGTTGGATTTTTACCTACACTTTTTCAAATAGTTTGAAAATGTTAACTATAAAATGTTCTAAAATCACGAACTACTGAAAAGTTAATTATTTTTGACCCTTTGATTTCATATTGCTTTTTTGAGCATTAATTAATAAAATAATTAGATTAATTAAAATATTTTTTTAAGTATGTAATAGCTAATACTTAGGATAAGAAAGAATTCAATTTTAAGTCAACGCTACTTTTTGTAGATTTAAAATATTTTGTATGTAAAGACCAATGCAAATGTTTTTGACTGTTAATAAAATGAACCACAAATTAGTCAAAACAACTAACAAAAATTACTTACATACCTTTTTTTGGTTTATTTAATTTTAATAACAAAATGACTGAATAAAATGAATGGTACGAGTTCTCAGTATTTTATTTTTTTTGTGTTTTTTTAATTTCTAATGTAGTTAAAATTTACATTTCTTCTATAAATCAATGTTATTTTCACTTAAAATAACAAAACTGAAATACTACTTAAACAACTAAAAAATTCTGACTGCAGAAGTTCCCTGCGTGTACAAATTACTCTAGATACAAATTTCTAATGATTAAAATAAAACTTTTTCTACTTTCTCTAAATAAAAGCGGATTTAGCGTAAACTTGGCACTGAGAGGTTTTAGAGATTGAGGAATAGGGCCAACATTGTGCAGACAGCAAATTCCAACTTTCATGTTTTTTTGGACTTCTCTAATGTATAGTACAATACTGAAGCACCCCACTATTTACAACTAAATAAATGGATGTTGCATATATGTACCTACATATGTATCTATTTAAAAGCAGATGAAAATCAACACGAACAGATGATTATAGGATGCTCTTTTAGGCAACCATACACAAACTCGTACATATCGATGGCTTAATGTAGAAAGGCCCTAAAATTGATTTTTTGTTTCTTTGTAGGAGAACGAAAAAACTTAATAAAATCTGCAAAAATATAGATACAATACATTTTTGAATGCTGACAATAATAAAATTAAATATTGCATTTATAAAAATTTTATTTAGAAAATTTTTAAGTTTTGTCATGATTTTTCCTTCTCTTAAAAAAATACAGTTAGGGCCTATCTATATTAAGCCATCGATATATAAGAAGTGCTGTCTCTAGATCTAGTCTTTTATAAACAACAATGCTTTTTGTTTTTCCTAAACTAAAGATGTTATTTAGGATATTTAAGATAGACGACAACTGAGGTAAAAAAAGAAAACAAAAAAGAGGCTTGGTATAAAGTAGGTATCAACTTTTTAAACAAGTTTAAGAAAACCAACAAATTTACCAAGCAACAACAAAGAAACAAGTACTTAAGTACTCGGCTTATGAAAACAATAAAACTCTTAAAAATTCAAACCATTTTAGAATTTAAAACATTAGACTTAGCTCTGATTACTGAATATCCAGTTAGCTACTAACTGGGGTTTTAACTGAAACATTTGTTGTTGTTTCCCATAGAAAATTAAACTGTTGGCTAAATTTTAACTGGACATTCAGTAATAGGGCCTTAGGCGATTAGTATGAATGTAACGAGAATTCATGAAAACGTTTTTACTACAACAATAAGCATTTGTATTTGTATCTTCTGAACTCAATACCATAAATTTTTTAGAAGAAAAATGTAAATAATTCAAATGGCTTTCATTTTTGCAAAAAGTAGATCTGAATAAAATCTAATAAAATCTATGGATAAATGCCGAAGATATGACAAAATTTTTTTTTAAATAAAATATGTACCCAGCAAAATTATCTGTTCCAAAGAACCGGTTGTAGAACCACTTTATTTTCTATGGAACCTGTTTTAGTTCAATTATATTTTGATAGAAAAATAATAAGTAATTCAGCAATCTTTTACGCAAAACAAGCTAAAATTTGGAATCACCGAATAATAACCAAAATATGTACATAGAAAACTGATTCATAGTTGCAACCGAATTTTTCGCCAACCGAATTTTTGTAGTTTTTGTAATTACCGAAATTTGTTTACATATTTTGAATTTTTATTGTAGCAACTGATTGTTTTAATGTTTATGGATTACAAATTTAAAAATTAAATTTTTTTTGCCACTAACTGAAATACAACCGTCGATCTTCCATTTGTCATCACATTGCTATTTCTTTAGGCTAAACTCAATTTAAATATTTTTAATCAAATTTCACCTTTGATTTTTTCAGGTTGTTAATGTTGAATATTTTGGGTTATATATAACTTTGTAGCAACAACAGAAAATCAATGGTGTGTTTTAATTTGAATCAACAAAAAAAAAAAAATTATTAAAAAATAGTGTATCTATGCTGTAAACTCAGATATTTAGAAACGCCAATCTTTCATTTGTCAGCCTATTGTTTTTCTCTAGGCGGAAATTAATTAAAATTTTTTTAGTCAAATTTCAACTTTAATGTTTTTTAGGGTGGTAATTTGAATATTTTGTTTCAAAACCAAAAATAAATTGTGTCTTTTCAGATGAAGCAGGGCTCGGTTCTTTGGGACAGGGACTACGGTTTTTAGAACTGACGTAAAAAACCTGTCAAAGAACTTGTGAACTTGTGATACTATATCAAAGAACCGATTTCTGAAAAAGTTCTTAAAATAAGAAAAGTTATTAATTAATATTATGACTTTTTATTACATTAAAATTAGAAATAACATGAATAGAATAAAATCAAATATAGGATTAATTAAAAAATAAATAACTGAAAACTAATCAGTAAAATTAACCAAATTTTAAAATTTCTATTGTTATATAATAAGCATTTTCTGCGTTCTGATTTTAATGAGATTTTTTTTTTATTTATTTGTAGTTCTTTGAAATAGAAATATTATTACACTAAAAATAATTACAAATTTGTGTAACGCTTAAAATTAAAAGTAAATTTTATTAACAAAATCTTTTTGAAATTGCCTTGCAAAAATTCTTCATATTGGAGAGTGTACGGCGAACTTTTTTTTTGAGGTACGTTGTACTGGACAATAGGCCTTTTTTTGGAAAATTTCATTTCCTAAGATTTGTAAAAACAATTTTAAATATATTCTTTAAAAATGTATCGTATGGGTTTGTTAAAAAACAATTGCTAGAAATAAAAAAGACAAAAAATAACCATAAACAACTGCAAATTATCTAAACAACAGAAGAACAGCAAACCAGAGGAAGAAAAAGAAACAAAACTGTTGCTTTGACATGACTCAACATGACAATCACAGATAAATTCTACTCTATTTTAATGCTGTTGTTTGCCGTATTCTTCTCGTTGCTGCTGCACTTTGGTTTTCTTCTATAAAATGTTGATGATGTTCATCCTCCTACTTTAAGTTTTTTGCTGTTTTTCGCGATTATTTTTGTATCTTTAAGCGAACGTGGAATCGTTTCCCAGCAGAAAAAGTGAGGAAAAAGAAGTAATGAAAACACAGCAAATATTGAATAGGAAGTTGTTATAATTTGGGTTTTTCACTGATTAACATTGGCTTGTCATAGCAAGGAAGTTGTTTTTTTTTTTTAAATCAAATGATCTATATTTTAACCAATGATAATGAAGTTCTTTTTCACTTCTTTTTATTTTAATTAAAAAACAAAAAATAAATTAAATCATCATGTCGTGTGTAGAGTTTGATTCTACACTTGTTGGCATTTCAAGCAGATGCTATACCCCCTGCGCTATCGCTTGCTATACAAGATAGCTGACTTTTAAGCGGCGAATACATCAATGGAACATTGAGTGGGGAACAAAAAATATCAAAAAATATTGTAAACACGAATTGCACGAATGTATAATGTTTTTTGCTAAATACTTGTAACATAAGAAGAAAACAAATAAAGCCGTTAAATTTATAAAATTTTAGTTACATTTAAAATAACTTTTGGTTCATTAAAAGTATAGGTTGATAAAAACCGAAAAATCTGAAAACCGCGGTTTCGGTTTTTCAAAATTATAAAAACCGCGGTTTCGGTTAATTTTCGGTTTTCTTGTGCTAATAATAGATTTTTTTTTTATATAATTAAATAAGTATAAAAAGTTAATAGTTTAAACGCACAATATACTTATTGCTTAAAATTCAATTGAATTTCTCACTCAAATATATGCAATAACGCCGTTTCGAGGATTTTGCGGGAGGACAAAAAAACCCGGAAAACTATTATGAATTAAATTTTTTTTATTCTTTTGTCCGTATTTTCCAGAGTATAAATTTTCATAAATTTCGCGGACTATGAAAAAGGACTTTTTGAAAAAATACACGGTTAAATTCTGAACTGAATATGTGAAACTCAATAACTCAATATCTTTTTGGTGCAATTTTTTTCTAAAATTATAAGCCTCAGTTTATGTTATCCGTAATATCAAAAATAAAAAATTCTTTAAAGTAATATTTAATGGAGAAAATTTTTATTACAATTAAGCCCTGAGCTGAGCTCTTTGAAATTCAAGATTCAATAATATCCCAGCCGACATTTTTCTGAGCACTCAGAAATTTTGACTCGTAAAAGACTCAAATTTTGGAGTAATAAATGAAGCATTTAGACTCGTATTTATGAGTTTATTAAAAATTTTTTCAGAGTGCTCAAATTTCGGATTTATAAATGAAACATATTAGACTCGTATTTATGTGTCCATTAAAATTTTTTCATTATTGAAAAATTAATAATAAATGACTCATAATGGCTCAGAAAATTATAAATTTTCCAATAATTCTCATTATTCGGAGGCTGCATCAGAATATGTTAGGGCTCTCTTATGAATCTTTTCTGATTTTAATTGTACACTCCGATGCAATTTATTAAATTATTTTAATTGGTTAAAGTATTTAAGAAAAACTGAATTATTTTTGTCGGTTTTCGGTTTCGTTTTTGAGGCTTGAAAAACCGCGGTTTCGAATAAAACCGAACAGCAAACTCTAATTAAAAGTAACAAATTACCTTGTTAAAATGTGCAAAAAATTTTGTTGCTTATTAACTGACAAAAAATTGTATTTTCTGCAATGTAATTTTTAACTAATTTTTAGTAATTCAACTAAAATATTTACAAGTTTTTCCTTTTTCTATTAATGTAATAATAAATATATTTAGTAAGAATATCATCAATGGATTTTTAAATTATAATTTTTGAAATACAAACAAAATTTTAATATTTAGTCGTTTTTTATTTTCATAAAATTTTTTATAAATTAATAGAAAATTAAGAAAAGCTGGTGTTTACTTTTTCGGGCTTCCCTAAAAAAAGTATATCAGCCTCTCTGGAATAAAAAAATAAATTTTTTTCTATATGGTGTTAAGGGGGCTGGGGGGTCTCTGAGACCCGCTAGGTCCAAAAAAACTGAAACACAACCAAAATGGTAAGTGTGATGTATTCGAACCCGCGACCCTCTGATTTCTGTGTCAGCACGTTCCCATGCAACCCCCATATAAAATATTAAGTTCTTATTACTCATGAAAAATAACTTCTGACTAGCAAATATTTATTGCAGATTTCGATGTTGTTCAAAAAGCCTTCCTAACGACACATTTAAACGCGAGAGCAAACTGCCAGAGATAGTGTAAGAAATACCTCTATTGTGAATGATTTAGGCTTTATGGAGTTGCTTTTTGCTCTATCTCTAGCAGTTTTCTCTCGCGTGTACCTATGCCTTAAAGGAGAATTTCTTAATGATGTAATGAAGGAAGTGATTCATTTAGAAGTTCTTCCATTCATTTTTGCTGGGTTATTTGAGTAGTTTTTTCTTCTTTATTATTGCTGTTGTTATGATGGGTTTGGAAGTTTTTTTAAGTTTATTCTATAAAATTTACTGCGCAATAGTGTTTTGTTGTTGTGTTGTTTTAGTTCTATTGTGAATTGCATTAAATAAATGCATTCATTGCACGTTGCAGCGATAATTATGCCAAGTATTAAGCATTGTATATCTTATAGTTTTGTTTTTATATCAAATGTTTATATGTTTATACAGTGCAGTCTCGCTTAACGCCACTAATAGAAAAGTTGGTGTTAAAGGAACTTTTCAATAAAAAAAAATTGATTTTGTAAAACAATTTTTTTTTTAATTAAGAAAAAATCAAAAAAAATGCTTGCCTTCTGACAAATCTTATTTCACAAAGCGTCATCATTTTGACAAAATCCATTGCTCTAACAGTGAATTAATTTTTGTACCGCTGGCAATTTCTGACTAGGTAGTACTGAATAACTAGGTAGTACTGGTTGCAAATGTTGGTATAGCCCAATCTTTGCCACTGTTTTTTTTTTTTTGTAAACCTCCAAATGCAAACCGCTTTTTAAAAACGCTTCATTCATTTTCATTTTTTGTAGAACTAATAATTTTTGACAGGGTATTTAAAAAATAAAATAAAAATCCTCAATTATTGCAACTTCTCATTGTTGAAATAACCGAGGATTGCGTTAAGCGAGGTGACACTGTATATGCCTTCTAACTATTTAGTATTTGTATGTATGCAAGATTACTTAGTAGTGTATGTGAGTGAGTTTTAGTGCGATGGCATAAGTTTTTTTTTACTACATGCCGCTTCAAACTAACTGCGAACTTCAATTAAGGAAGTATTAATGGTCACAACACGACTTACAAAAAGTTTACTTTTTTGTTTTGTTTTCCAGCATTGCATCAACTTTAAAAATAATGAAAAATATATTTGAAAAAAAAAACAAAGAAAAAAGTGTTTCTTGAAATCAATAAATGATCTGATGAAGCATGTCATTTCGATGTTCGCAAAAAATTGTTTGTGTTAACAAATATTATAAATTTTGAAAAAAAAAAATAAATGTTTTGTTCTTAAAAAAGGTTAAATATATAAAAAAGTTTGGACAATATTAAAACAAATATGAAAATTCTCCAGAAAAATAAATTTTTCATGTAAGCAAATTTTTACTGTTAATTTTGCTCAGCTGCACCCTCTACGATTTTAATTAAATACATTATACATATCCTGACCAACAAAATCTCGCTTTTTAGAGGCCTATCCCTCCTTGTATTTTTATCCCACTTTTTTTGTAACAAAAATCCCGTGTTTTAATATTTTAGATCATTCAAACAAATTTCTCAAAAATGTTCAATTTCGATCTTTTATTACAAATAAACTTTTATAGTTTTCGAGTTTTATTTTACAAAAAATAAAGTCGAAGTTTCGAGGGAAAAAAGTCAACAAACTCGACATTCGAGAAAAAGGTTTAATTTTGAAAAATTCTGAAGAATATTAATTTAATGATTTTGGTTTTAAAAATATTTTTATAATATACGACAATATTCAATTATATACTACAGTATAGACTTAGGCTCATATGCATAATCAATTTTAAAATTTATGAATGACTTATAAAACAATTTGTTCATACAAAAGGAATAAATATGTTATAACGATGTAACGAATAGTAGAGCAGTTTGCAACTATATTAGGCCGATTTTGCTCTCGTAAACATGCAATTATGGGCCCAATAAGTCTTTCAAATTGAAAATCGATAGGAAATATTACGATTTAAACATTTTAAGTTTATTTTTGGATTTTGGTGGAAGTAATTGATTAAAAGCTCTATTGTGATTAGAATTCCTCTAAGTTTTTATTGTAAAGATAACTACTTACAAGAAAGTCCATCGATGGGTTCCCTCCGATTGCGTTGAAACTTGCATATGTGTTGGTGCAGGCAAAATAAGTAAATAATCCCCCTAAAGCTAAATCAGTCCCACTAAAGCCCTATTACTGAATGTCCAGTTAAAATTAAACCACCCAAATATATACAATGCTCTTCGAATATGGACACCCAACTATATTTTTCTTGTAAAGTATTGTTTTTTCAAACGCGTCGTATAGACCAAATACAATTAATATTGTCATTAATATGTATTTTTATTAATTCTAATTTAATAGGTTTGAAGTGATCAAACAGACATATACAAACATTCTACTTCAGATTTTCTCTGTTTATCTTCTTATTTCCTCCGTGTCACCTTTTCACAAATATTGCCACATTGACGTATGGTCTGTACGTACAAGTGCAGGCAATTTGTGTATATTGGAGACGGACAGCCAACAGGGCATTGTTTATTTTTTATAGTAAAGTGTTGTTTTTTCAAACGCGTCGTATAGACCAAATACAATAAATATTGTCATTAATATGTATTTTTATTAATTCTAATTTAGTAGGTTTGAGGCTAAGAAGAAGAATAAACCTTCCTCAAAAGTTATAAACACATTAAATTTGCAAATCAGACTAGATCTAGTTTCTGCCTTTTTATGGACAGGCTTCATCAGTGATCTTCCATTAAATTGTATTATTGTTTATATTTTTATTGTCAGATTGTCTCTTATTTGAATAATTTCAGAAGTGATCAAACAGACATATACAAACATTCTACTTCAGATTTTATCTGTTTATCTTCTTATTTCCTCCGTGTCACCTTTTCACACATTTTTTTTTTTGCCCAATCAGGATTCAAACTAGCTGTCATAAGTTTGGAAATAAACTGTATAAAAATCACTTCTTAGTATCACTTTTAGAGCAATAATATTTTTGAAAGAATAACTAATTTTTAGGAAATTGTTCGGAATTACTTCTAACCAGGAGTATGGCATCACCAGAAAAATACCTACATCGTCATCACTAGATGGCACTTTGTTCAAAAATTGACAATTTTCTTTTTTGATTTAAATTTAAATAATAACAAACAACAAAGCAAAAAAACAAACGGATATCTCAAATTTTATTATTTGAATATATTCCGGGCTTGTTTTTTTCTTATTTTGAGCAGTTTTCAGCAGTTTTTGAGTTTTTAAATATAGGCTTAACTGATACTAAATATTTGCTCAGGCAATACTAAATTTCAGCGCCCTCTACCGGTGAATAGTGTAAGTTTTGATTTCCTATCTCTATAATTAATAGTCTCTGCTTCTAACTAAGCAGTGAAAATTTACTACCCAGCCAGCAAATTCGGAGCGCTCATAAATAAGATTTTTAAATGGCTCATAGAAATGATTATTGTTTTTTTGAAAACACTCTTTTTTTGGTAGAAAATATGAACCCTCAGAAAACAATCCAAAAAGTTGTCTCTACAATCTAAAAAGCTGTCTCAAAACGAGGGTTCATTTTTCGGACTCAAAGAAGATTCCAAAATTATTTAAATTTATGAAAAAAATTTCGATTTTATACGTTCTTTTTTCTGAGTGCACAGGGGGCTCTTTTGGACGGACCACTTTCATATGAAAAAGTGGAAAATTTTTATGTTTTTGGAGCTCATTTCTGAGTCATTAATGATCATCTTTGTTTGCTGGGTAACGAATATTTTGGAAGCAATGATGGAATAAATGAAAGAACTGGTTTGTAAAACAAGACTTCTAGTTTTCGCTGGATGGTAATGACATTTGAGTGATAATAAAAAAATTCCCAAGTATGGTATATAATTTTTTTTATTATTTTGGAGAAATATTTACTTTTAGATATAGCACAAATCAATATACTGAATAAGGGATGTTGTATTAAAAAAAAGTCAAAATTAAAAACAAAAATTACAATATATTTTTAAATATTTTCTCACTAAGGTGACAACTAAATATTGATAAAATGGAGACAAGACAAAAAATAAACATTCAATAAATAAAAAAGCTGTAATAATTTTCAAATTCTTTTGTATTAAAGTCAATTACGAAAGACAACGAAAAAATTTAGTCAATTTTAAACAATTTCCTTTGCAGGCAACTGAATATTGATAATATTATCTAACCAATAGCTTAAGCAAAATGTCCAAAAATACAGCTAACCATTGCAAATAGACGAAACAACAAACAGACAAAAAGATTTCAGTAACAACAAAACTAACGAGTGGTTAAAGTAAACAGTAGCTAAATGCAACTGACACTTACGTATGTTAATGTTGACAAAAAAGTGAATACTCAGTATCGAACAATAAGCAACAAATGAAATGAAACAACAACAGCAAAAGAAATAAATAAATACAAATCAGCAACTACAGCACACACACAATATCGCGATAACAAAGAGAAGCCATTTAGTTAAGGATATTTAATGTCGCGACATTATGGTGCTGCGGCTCCTGTTGCCATTGCTATCAGCTTAACATTTTAGTTGTGTTTGTCGTAACAATGTTGCACTAAAAACACTATGATGCTGAAACAACAACTACAACAAAATCTGCCTTAATATTGGAGTTGTGTGTATGTGATTGTTTTGCAGTTACATTTTGAATTGCAATGTATTGAATTTCAATTTAACAAAAAAATCTAACAAGGAAGGTCTCCCGATGATAACACTATGCGACAGTCAAAACCGGCATGGGATGACACCAACGGAAAATGTTATATCGGTCAAAAACAAGTTATACGTGTCCCGGCGTTTCGCTGGGTCACCCCTAGGAATCGAGATATATCGATTTGACCTTTGGTGGTCTTTTTTTTTGACATAACTCGAGAACCACTAGTCCGATTTTGCTCAAACAATTTCAAAAAAAATTAAAAATTACAATTCCTTTAATGTGTTCATATAACGTTTTTCTATATACTCAACAGTTTTGCCGGTAAAAATAAATGTTTGTTACCGCTACCATAAAAATCAATAACCTTTTGTTTATTACTTTTTTTTAATATTTTAGGCAAAAAATATTTTTTTCTTCATACATTTATTTTTACCGGCAAACTGTTGAGTATATAGAAAAACGTTATATGAACAGATTAAAGGAATTGTAATTTTTAATTTTTTTAAAATTGTTTGAGCAAAATCGGACTAGTGGTTCTCGAGTTATGTCAAAAAAAAAGACCACCAAAGGTCAAATCGATATATCTCGATTCCTAGGGGTCACCCAGCGAAACGCCGGGACACGTATAACTTGTTTTTGACCGATATAACATTTCCCGTTGGTTTCATCCGATCCCGATTTTGACTGTCGCATAGTGTAATTTGTTCTAATCTGAAATTATAAAACTGAAACTAGTTCTCAAAAAATAAAAATAGAAACCTGTTAAGTATTTACGAAAAAAGTAACAAAAACGTTCCAAGAAATATTTGAAAAACTTGGATGCCAATGTGTTCCATAAAATGTCTTTTACCTAGGTTCTTGCGACTGTTTGTGACCGTTGCGAGATTTTGCCCTTTAACTGAAAAAGTACCTTCAGATCTCGCTGATTTTCAGCATTCCAGTGTTTTAGTAAAAACTAAAAAATAGCACTAAAAATTACCTTAAATGAAGGTTCTGGTTTTCTCACACAGACTACCCCCCTAAAGTCCAGGTTTGTGGGACATTTGAATGCTAATTCTGAATAAGTACGAAATTAGCCCTTAAACACATTTTAAGTTTTGACTTATTTCTGGCATTGAAGTTAAATTTTCAACTTTGATATCTTCAAAGACTTATGGTAGAATTTCACGACAATTATTTTTGCGGAACATTTTAAGCCTCTAACTCTTCAACTTATGGGTCTTTTTTGAAACTTTTTAAAAAGGGCCAAAAGAGACCCTTTAATTGCAGAGTTAGAGGGTTAAAATCTTCCATAAAAATGTCCCTCGTAGTGTTTTACATAAGTTCGCTGAACATATCCTATACCGAAAATGGAAGATTCACATATTTTCCTATGCCGATTCACAATAAACATTTTCAAAAGGGGAAATTTTAACCCCCCAAAAACATAGGGCCAGACGAAAACTTTTAAAACGCCGATACACTTCTATTTTTCTTTGGTCCCTTTGCCAGAATTAGTTGTCATCAGAACCTTTTTGTTTTTTTGTACAGTGTAATTTATTTTCCAACACAACAATTTTAAATTTATGGCAGCCATATTGAATCCGCCATGTTGAATTTTTAAAATTTGATTTCAGATTCGTAATCTGCTATCCAAAAACTTCCCCTGGTGGAAATTTGGAGTAAATCAGGCGACATAAGAAATTTAATGAAAAAATTGTTTGTAGCCATATTGGATCCGCCATTTTGAATTTCCGATTTTTAATCAGCGGATCCTAGACCTATATAATTGATTATTTTAGGTCCATTATAATAAAAACTAAAAATTAATGGCCGCCATTGCCCACTGTGCAATGCACCGATTCAAAAGCTAGCATATAGCCGGAGACGCGATCTATTCCAATAACGAGATTTTAACTTTTTAAACGCGTTTTTATATTTTGTGAATAAAAAATACTGAAATGTATTAAAAAAAATCAAATGAAATTTAATTTGAAAAGAGGACCACTAACATATCACTAAAGTCAACTTATATTTTCTTTTATTTTTGACTGTTTGTGGCTCATTTTTTGACTGTTAATAAAATGAGCCACAAATTAGTCAAAACAACTAATAAAAATTATCTACATACATTTTTTTAGTACATTTTTTTAAAATTTACAAAATTTTAATTACATTTAAGTTAACTTTTAGTAAATTGAAGATGGCAAATTATACTGTAAAATCTGCAGAAAATTTTGCTAAATATTAGTAGGAACACATACCCTATCTATATTTTTAGCAGTGCGATTGTCTGATGACGAACGCAAACGCTACAATCTTGTACAGTGCTTCGTAAAGGTTGTGGATTTTTTTCCAAGTCCAACCCGAATACGCTTCGTTTTTTGTAGATTTGCTTCTCGGATTTTTTGTTGGTTTTTTGTTTCTATTTCACATGATCGTTGAGTTTGGGTTCGTCATGTCACTATTAGCGTACCGAATTCGGATTGTTTGTATAAACACAAACACTAATTGGAGAGATAGTGTATGTGTTTTTTTATAAGGAATATTTTTGTGTACTGTGTTCGACGATGTGCGGTACGAAACGCTAAACTACGGCTCGTCCAAGTTTTTATTTTCCAACTCTGCTAAAACAAAATGTTATATCTACAAAATTTTTGTTATTTTGCAGCTGAATTTAGTTGAATGCGATAGTAGTCTATCCTTCTAAAATTAACAGAAATATTTGCTTAAAAACGCGGTTAACTGCTATTTTCAAAAGGCTCGATTTTTATTTGAAAAAATTTTGTATGTTCTTTGTTTTTTTCTTTAATGACTTACAAATGTAGTTGAAATTTACATTTCTTCTACAAATGAATTCTCAATAACGTGAGTGTTTAATAACGTTGTGCTGTTGTTTCCCTACGGGAAATTTTAACAAACTGTCACCGAACTGGCAACTTTATATGAAATTGACTGGTCACTTTTACATGGCGTTGTCATATGAGGGGGAAATTGACATGTCACAAGACAAATCCTAGGACAGGTTACTGAACTCTCTTAAAAAACAATGTTCAGGGACCTGTCCTGGGATTTGTGTTGTGACATGTCACAAGGGGTCAATTTCCCCCTCCTATGACAACGCCATGTAAAAGTGGCCAGTCTATTTCATATAAAGGGGCCAGTTCGGTGACAGTTAGTTAAAATTTCCCGTAGGGTTATTACTACCAAAAACACTAGCATATCTGATCATATATGACTATATATAGTACAATATATGGCCTTATATATGACCATATATGTTCGGAATCGATTTTTGAGGGTATACTCGTATGGTGGTAAATAATAATGCGAATATATGATTAGTTTATGCTCATGTATGATAATATTCAGCCATATACCATCAAATTTCGGATCTGAATATATATGTGCATATATGATATCATAAATGATAATATATGGAACTATATATCGATATATAGAACTAGCTATACCCATATATGATTACATACGAGCCCATGTATGTCCATATATGTTCATATAGGATCACATATTCACCTGGGAAGGTATTATATAATTCACTACGTTTATTGCAGCATTAATTAAAATTCCTGTCCAGGTGTTTGATCTGTTTTCCGGAATATGACCCAAATTGATCTGTGGTGTACGATTTACTTGTTTTTTATAGTATGACAATGTTATCGAATTCTATGTTTTATCCCGAGAAGTCCTTCCTTGTGTGTTACCTATCTAATAATCCACATATGTGCACGGTGAAAAAAATCGCCCTGCTGGAAAAATATTTGCTGGTAATACATATATGTATGATGGGGAAAACTGTAAAAGTATATGTGCCGTGTTTTAGTTAATATATTTGCTTGGAAATGTAATATCTTTGCCTGTAAACATATATATGTTTACATATTTGTATATATTTGCCGGCAAACATGTATATTTATAATTATTATGATGGCTTTTCACAAAAATAACAATAATATAATAAAATTGCAAAAATATTAATTACATGCAAAAATTACAGTGTTTGCCTGGAAATACTCGGATGGAAGAATTCTTCCATCATATGCATATGTATATAGTAGTTTGTAAACTTATAAATAATTGCCTGTAAACATATTCAACACTGTCTTTTTTCTGCGTGTGTGAATGTTGTGTGTATTTATTTATTTGTATCTGTTAGGAGTTGAATGCACGTTTGTTACTCATAGATTTTCTATAAATTTTCTTTCATGTAATGTGTGTGTTGATGATGCTACTTGTATGCTATTTTTCAGTTTTTCTTTGATCTCTTTATGTACCAGATTTAGTTAAAACTGAAATATTTGGATAACAAAGATATTCAGAAAAACCTAAAAAATAGTTATATAATATTTCTTTACCAGTTGTTGAACAACAATGATCAATTTTTGTTACCTTCTTGCCTTAAAGGGTTAATGTTTTTCATATTTTTTTCTGGTCTTTCTTTTTACTAGACATTGAAGACAGCATTGCCATAAATTTTGTGATTTTTGTAAAATTATTTTAAACAAAAACAAAAAGGATTACATACATATTAAAAAATATACAAATAAACACTATATACATTTTCACTTAAACTAAAAGTTCTTTTTCAAAAAGTCTTTTTTTTTTTGTGTGTACATATGGGCAAATCTACGGAACCGGGCGATTCCATGTAACTCGGGATTTAAACCATTTTAATAACAACCCAGCAAAAAAAATTGGAAGTAATGCTTTACAAACTACTTGTTTCACTGCTTCACAAGTATCCGTTAGTGTATTTTTACTGCTTTTTTAGAAAATATTCTGAACAACTTCAAAAAATCTCTTCTTTCATTGCTTCCAAAGTATCCGTTAGTATATTTTTATAGCTTTTTTGGAATTACTTCTGACCAACATCCAAAAAATCACTTAATTATTGCTTTTAAAGAGTAATTGCTCTAAAAGTGATCGTAAAAAGTGATTTTGGTACATTTGGCATTCCCAAACAGAGGCTCCCAGGTTCGATTCCCGGCGGGACCAATTTTTTCAAATTTTTTTTTTATTCTATTAATTTTTTTTAAATATTATTAATTAATTTGTTTTAATTCAATATTTTTTTAATTTAAAAATTTTTAAAAATATGTATGGGTGATATCAAAAAATGTGATAAAAACCGTGTAACTACCGAATTTCTAATGCATGGATTACATTTGAATTATATATTTCGATATATGTATATCAGCGCATTGTCACTTGTTTTACAAAATTTATAACAATCTGATTAATTTTTGGTTAATACATAAAATTTGTGGCCAATTTTATAGGCCAAATGTAAACTCCGTAACCAGTAACTCATAAGGATTTTTAACTTTAATAGCTTATATTTTAATAACCAATGAAGCTAAAAACTAACTGTAAGAATTTTTATGAAGAGGAAAAAAAAGACGTTTTTAGTGAAAATTAATACATTTTACAAACTCTGGAACGATTTTTCGTCATAATTTTTGATAAAAATGCATACACCAGAATTTTGGGGCTATCTTTTAATTATATTGCGAAAAGTATAATGTTATTTATACTCAACTGATCGTTGGACTGTAAATAATCATCTAGTATAACAGACTTAAAGTTTTTCTGCAGCATGTAACATTCTCGAGATAAAAAAGGATGTTTTTAATAAGATTTGAAAAAATTTTGTAAACTCCGTTCTTAATTTTTACACCAAATTATTTAACGAGTAAAAAAAACCGATGACATATATGGATTCACCTTATAGGCATCATACGATTTTGTTTCGGAAAGCAAATTCGGAAAAAGCGTTTCTGTAGAAAAACGAAAAAAGTAACCAAATGTAAACTCCGTAACTGTAAACTCCGTAACCAAAATTGTTTGCATTAGATTGCGTTCAAAAAAATGTAGGTAAATGTTTAAAATATTTTAAAATAACCATAAACAGAGGTGATTCAACTAATATTTATACCTCAAAAGACAATTCAACTAAAAATTTTGCGTCAAATCAAAAAAAGTTATCAGTTTTTTAGCCTAAACTGCTGGAGCGAAACACGATTGATTTTGCATTTCATTGGTTTGGAATCGACATTTCGAGCCATTACTGACATTAATTTGACAAATTAAATTTGTTTCACACAATTTAAGAATTTTTTGTTCGCGAAATGTTATGTTTTTAATATATTATTTTGTAACTTCGCAACCGCTGATTGGGTTTTAAGAAATTTTATATTTTTGAAAAGCATTTAAAAGAACCAAAAATACAAAATTAAAAAAAAAATAAAATTTTTTTTAGCGGAATGAATTGTATTTTTATTCGCGAAACCGCCAATTTGATAAACATAAATTGTGTAACTTGTATAACTTGGTTTTTCTACAACGCGCTGTTTTGTGAAACGAATTAAACGTGTTATGCGAGGGAAAGCTTTACTATTTTTTAAAGTACATTAAGGTGGTACTTAAATAAATTTTCACATGATATTTTTAAAAACCCTTGAAGGTATATTAATTTTTAAGATAAAAACATTACATACTTTTATGACAAATGTAAGAAATGGAGTTATATATTCCTTTTTTGAAATTAGTATATAAAATCTGTTGACAGAACATTTAGGAAAGGCTTTCTAAATTTATTTTAATGCCCTTTTTAAGTTTTGAAATTTTTAATGTTAGAGAATATTTGTTACCTATAAATACTACTGTCGTTATGACGATGCTTGAGATGTTAGTGGTTTTAGTGGTAATTCGAAAGCATATGATGATAAAAATGACGACATGACATGTATCAATCATCAGCATATGTGACGCGCAAAATAGAAAGGGACCTAAGGTCAGGAGAGCATGGGATCGGTCTCATTCGATGCTCAGATGTTGTCCACAAAAAAAAAAAATTGATTTTTTTACCCTTAGGTTCCTTTCTCTATGCGCTGTCACATATATTTATTACTTTGTTTATCAGTGTTGCCATTTCAGTGCTTTCCGGGTATTTTTTGGTGCTTTTTTCCTTCCCGTACCCGGTGATTTTTTGCAAATACCCGTTTAAAAAAAACGGGTATTTACAGTGCTTTTTCAGATTTCTGGCAGTGCTTTTAGTGCTTTTTGTACAGTTTATATTTTTGGTATTTGTTCTCGTTTTTTAAAATTTTTCTTGAGTTTTCTGTCAAAGTTGAAAAAATAATACGAACTATACAAAAAATACATTTTTTCACAATGTTTGTAGTACAATTTTAAATAGCAACTTCGTTATAATTAAACTTAAAAATTTTTAAATATTAGTTTGTTGCTTTTTTACCCCTTTTTTGGTTATTTTTTGAACCTTTTTTACACGATTTTACAAAGCTAAAATGTGTTTTTAAATTTTTTATTAAAATTTTTTAAAAAATTAATGTCGTGCTTTTTTGCCCCATTTTTCGTAAATTTTTACCCTTTTTACCCGTTTTCATAATGCTCACGGTGCTTTCCTGACTTCAAGAGTTGGCAACACTGTTGTTTATATTGTTGTTAGGCAGTTGGGTTTTTTCCTCTGCTTTTTGCTGTGGTTTTTGGCAAAAGCGGAAATGTCTATTGCATCTTTTGAGCAAACACTATCATCATCTCAAATATTTAGCATTGCACAATGGTGTTTCTTTAACCCTTCCGACCCCAACTTAAAATGGCTGGGAATTTTCCGACCAAACTTCGTGTAAATGCAGATCTATGCTAAAGAAATATTTTTTTATTACTTTGATGGCTTTACAGCACCCCTTATCGGATCTTTTTGGAATTAGAGTTTAGGAAATATCACTTAACGTTGGAATTAATATAGTGAAATATATAATTACGTGAAATTTCGGTAGTAACGGTTATAAATTTACGATAGTAACAAATATCGGTGCAAAGTCCTTACCAGCGGCTTCCGCCAACTTTTACGCTACGGGCTCATTCAGATATTTTTACAGGATCACGTAATCCCAATACTTTATTTATAGAAAAAAATTAAAATTAATTTCAAGCCGATTAATTTTACAAAAAAAAGTTGCCGGAATATAAAGAAAGAAAGAGCAAAAGAATTTTAAAAATTCGGCAGAGAGAAAAATTCTGGGAAATTTGTGATCAATTGGAATTCAGAAAATATGACCTAAAGTTGAAAATTTACATTTGAAACTTTGAATGAAACTGATTACCTCACAATTTTAAAAAATAATTTGCCGCCCTATGTCGAAAAATTAGGCTTGGCAAACTTGGATCTTTCAATAAGACAATTCTCCCAAGCACACTGAAAAAATAGTAAAGAAATGTCTGCTTTACCGTACTAATTAACAGCTGCATCATTCCCCCTGTCCTTCGACCACAACCTTATTGAACAATTGTGGGATCAACTGAACAGACAAAAGAGAAAAAGAACAATTACCAGCAGGGACACCCTCAAATCAGTGATAATGGAGGAATCGCAAAAAATCTCTCCCGAAGTAACTAGGTTTCTACCTAGTAGACGCTGTAAATATGAAATATTTTTTGTTTTATATTTTTTATTATTGTAAGATTTTTGTTATTGTTTTTTCTTTTTATAAAATAAGAAAATAAATATATCATAAAACATGAAAGGTTGAATTAAATGATAAAGAAAATTAGTAAAATTAGGATGAAAACATAAAAGTTTAACGTGTACAGTTTCTTTTGACGTAATGTGAATACAGCTTGTTTCCAAACTGATGATCGCTGGTTCGAATCCTGGAGGGACCAATATTTTTATTAATATCTATAATTAATTTGTTGAAATTACATATTTTTTTAAATATACAATTTTTTAAAATAAAATAAAAATGATTATAATCAGTTTTTTTATTGAATTGAAGTGCACCTTTTGCACTTATTTAATAATTACTTTTATAGAAGAAAATAAGACACAATATCTCGCAATGACAACGTAGAGTTTTTGTGCCGGTCAACATTCATATCAAAGTGTACCTCAGTGGTAGACTAGCAATTTAAAGGTCGAAAGTTCAATACCCGTTGGTGGCTAAAAAGGTTTGTGCTTCAAATACTTAAGAGATTATACAAAAATGGCATTTATTATTATAGTTATTATAAATGTTTTATAACAATTTACTTTAAAAAGTAAAAGAGATTTCTTAGTTTAAATGAAAATATTTTGATAACATATCTTAAATTCTATTAAATTTTTTAGTATATGTGACGCGCAAAATAGAAAGGGACCTAAGGATAGAAAGGGACCTAAGGTCAGGAGAGCATGGGATCGGTCTCATTCGATGCTCAGATGTTGTCCACAAAAAAAAAAAATGATTTTTTTACCCTTAGGTCCCTTTCTCTATGCGCTGTCACATATTTCCTTTGAATGCAAAATTATCACAAAAAAATATTTTAAAATATACTACATATTATTTTAATTTTTGCATTAAAAAATACAAAAATTGTTTTTTCGGACTTTCTATATTTTCATATATTTAGTTAGAATATTCTTCTACCTCAAGTCCAAACTCTAATATGATATTGTCATATTAGATTTTTATTTGTTGTTTCAAAAAGGGTTGATCATTTTCATGATAGACAATACAATTGTTTCGTAGACATCACTCTACTCTTCAGTTGTCCGCTAAGAAAATGATAACTTTCCTACTACATATCTGATATAATTTTTTTTTATTTTACCATAAAGTTAAACACATACTTAATGCACTTTTTTAAGTTTAAAGTTTCAGTATATTTACAAGTATAAGTATTTGCTAGTATATTAGATGTGAAGAAAAGTTCTTGGCCTGTAAAATCAATTAACTTTTACTTTTTGAAAATTTCTAAAATTTAACTATCACACAAATTCACGGTGATTCTATGGGATCTAATATATATACATATATTCTACCTGCAAATATGAAATATTTGCCTGCAAATATTATATTTTTACCTGCAATCATACACTAATACAAAAATGTCTGTAAAAAATTTAGTTAGAACTACTAAAAACTAGTTAAAAATGATGCTGCAAAAAAAACTGCTAAAATTAGCAGATTATATGTGCTATATATTAGTAATATAGGAACAGCAAAACTAAAACTGTTAAATATACAGAATTTTAGTTATATTTTAGTTAAATTTTTGTTAATGGAAAATAGCAAATTAACCTGATAAAATTAGCAAAACATTTTGCTAAATAATTTGTAGCCTAAAAAAATCACAAAAAATTTCAAATTTTCGAAGTTTTTTTTCGATTTTTTTTAAATACAAATAAAAATCGAGCCTTTTGGAAACGGCAGTTTAAAATCTTTTTTAGCAAATATTTCTGCTGATTTTAGCAGATAGACTGATATTTGCATTCAACTAAATTTAGCTTAAAAATAAATTTTGTAGATATAACAGTTTATTTTTGCTATTTCTAGTCTACTAATATTCAGCAAAATTTTCCGCAGATTTTACATTACACTTTGTTATTTTCAATTAACTAAAAGTTAACTTAAATATAACTAAAATTCAGTAAATCTAACAATTTTAATTTTGCTGTTCTTATTATACAAGTATTTAGTAAAACAATCTGCTAATTTCAGCTTTTTTTATGCAGTATCATTTTTAGCTAATTTTTAGTAACTTTTACTGCAATTTTTACAGATTTCTTTCTATGAGTTTATATATTTCTCTGTAAACATATACATAATTGTATCAAACCAAATGGATCTGGGGACAATTACAATAAGTTTGCCTTCAAA
The DNA here is from genome assembly GCA_949987735.1 of Leucophora obtusa. Taxonomy (NCBI): domain Eukaryota; kingdom Metazoa; phylum Arthropoda; class Insecta; order Diptera; family Anthomyiidae; genus Leucophora; species Leucophora obtusa. Next base: position 278,772,258 of record OX465295.1, read on the forward strand.
CATATAAAATTATGTTTCTCCCGAAACATATATATTTTATTACAAAACCAAATATAATTGTGATAAAATTAAAATAGCAAAAAATCTATGTATATTAAGCTGAAAAGTTATGAGTCATATACAAACACTACAATGTTTGCCAGGAAACATATACATATATATAAATATAAAAATAATTGGAATAATCCTTCTACCATGTATACACTCAAAATAGTTTGTAGTTTAAATTAACTGAAAATGTAATTTAAAATAAATGAAAAATCACTTGAAAACCGGTCTACTGACTTTTCATTTAAATCAAAAGAACTTTTCATTTATTTTTAAATGTTAATAAATAAACTACAAAATAATTAAAAAATAATGATTTTTCATTTATTTAGTTTTTTTAAATTTCAAAAAATTAAGTACAAAATCCGTAAGAATAAATGATATTTGGTTTATTTAATTTTTTTAACTGACCTAGAAATCGAAAAGGAATTCTTTTTTTTAACAAAACATTTTAAATGAAAATATTAACTGTAACAGAAAATCCGTATTCATATGTAATTTATTTTTTAAATAAACGACAAAAACGGTTAAAAAATATATTTCTTTGTATTTTAACTGAATAATCACTTAAAAATAAATGTACGGATAACTTTTTAAATAAACTACAGTCAGTTACTGTAATAATATTTTCAGTGTATGTTAGTTTTTATATAAATATATATAATTGGCTGTAAAGATATTGAAAAATGTATTTTTTCTGCATATAGGCCAACCAAATATAATCAATTTTGAACTAAATACGACCCCTTAAAATTTGGAACAATTTTTTTAAATATTCATTAAAGTTTTCTAGTTAATCTTAAGTGTGTATTAAAAACTTTGAATAACATATTTTAAGCGCTCAAGTTTTATTCCTAAAAGCAAATGGGGAAGTAATAAGAAATACATATGGCGAAATTCACATACTTTAAATGTAAGTTAATTATCAATTATTTTTATCGAACATTTAAAGAGCCCTTAAAATTTTTGTATACACCGAATAATAAAAAATGTTATTTAAATTATACGAATAAAGAGAATCATTCAGTTGGCGCCAAAGTTCTTTTATGCAAAATATTATTGTAAATTGTTCTTTTTTCAATAATAAAACTAAAGCAGAACAAAATATAACTTGTTGAATCAGCGGTGGTTGTAAGGTAAGATAAAGGTCATTTATGCATAGATATTATTTTAACAGTGCAAAATACCAGTAGTTTACGAATATAAAAATACTGCATACTTTTGGTAAATATAAATGTAAAAAATATTATAATCTTTATTTATGATTATAAAATATACTGAAAATATACAAACATATTTGTAGCATACGTAAGTAATTTAAATATAATTATTAAGCTGGATCGTGAAAAGTGAAATTTCGATTTCGAAATGGGCTCACTGAAAATATTATTACAGTAACTGACTGTAGTTTATTTAAAAAGTTATCCGTACATTTATTTTTAAATGATTATACAGTTAAAATACAAAGAAATATATTTTTTAAACTGTTTTTGTCGTTTATTTAAAAAATAAATTAAATATAAATACAGATTTTCTGTTACAGTTAATATTTTCATTTAAAATGTTTTGTTAAAAAAAGAATTCCCTTTCGATTTCTAGGTCAGTTAAAAAAACGAAATAAACTAAATATCATTTATTCTTACTGATTTTGTAGTTAATTTTTTGAAATTTAAAAAAACCAAATAAATGAAAAATCATTAGTTTTTAAGGATTTTGTAGTTTATTTATTAACATTTAAAAATAAATGAAAAGTTCTTTTGATTTAAATGAAAAGTCAGTAGACCGGTTTTCAAGTGATTTTTCATTTATTTTAAATTACATTTTCCGTTAATTTAAACTACAAACTATTTTGAGTGCTGTAAACAAGAGCTATCAAATAACTGTAAAACTAATATGTGAAAAATGTCATTCTTTCTTCGAGCTTCTGAAAATCAGTAATTTTGTTAAATTTAAAGTTTTTTTCAAAGAAACTAAATGAATCAAAATTTATTTAAAGTAATAATTTGTATGCCCTACAGGAAATGTTGGGTTTGTGCTGATGTTTGTAACATCAAAAAATATTGAACCACGACCCACTTCGTAGTACACCGATCGAAGCATAACAAATTTTTGATTTGGTCGATGGTGAGTCCGTCCGTCCATTTATTTATCTATTCATTTATTCTTGTACACATGCTAAAAGTTTTAAATATTAACATATGTTGCTGAAATTTGGGACACCTGGTTATGTCGACCCAAGGAAAGCCTACTGATTTTGATTAGAATCGGCAAATGTTTAGACCTATTGTCTATAGTCTATAGATCCCCTAAATATTGCCTAACATGCTTGTTTGTACGCTACAGGTTGCGTATATAAAGATATACTAATATAAATATGCTTTCTTTGGAAAGCAGACAGAGAAGAAATGAAAGGAGTGAGTGATGAAGGGCTTCAAATATGGCAACACTGTAATTTTCTTACAAATCTCTGTGGAACTGTGGCTATGTTTGGGTGACTCTCTATCAGTGTTATCAAGAATGATTTTGACAGTTTTTCAACGTATTCCGGCTAATCGGGTATTTTTTAGTGCTTTTTACCTTTTACAAATACGCATTTTAGAAAATCGGATATGTGCAGTGCTTTTTATGATTTCTGATAGTGCTTTTAGTGTTTTTTAGACAACCTATATTTTAAGTTTTTGTTCTCTTTTTATTGAAATTTCATTCAATTTTCTTTAAAAGTTGGAAAAATAATACACTCAAAATACTTTGTAGTTTAAAATAACTGAAAATGTAATTTAAAATAAATGAAAAATCACTTGAAAACCGGTCTACTGACTTTTCATTTAAATCAAAAGAACTTTTCATTTATTTTTAAATGTTAATAAATAAACTACAAAATCCTTAAAAAATAATGATTTTTCATTTATTTCGTTTTTTTAAATTTAAAAAAATTAACTACAAAATCCGTAAGAATAAATGATATTTAGTTTATTTAATTTTTTTAACTGACTTAGAATTTGAAAAGGAATTCTTTTTTTTAACAAAACATTTTAAATGAAAATATTAACTGTAACAGAAAATCCGTATTTATATGTAATTTATTTTTTAAATAAACGACAAAAACAATTGAAAAATATATTTCTTTGTATTTTAACTGAATAATCATTTAAAAATAAATGTACGGATAACTTTTGAAATAAACTACAGTCAGTTACTGTAATAATATTGTCAGTGTATAAACTCTTTCTTACAGTTCTTTATATACATAGATTCAAATTAAAAATCCGTTACATGTAAATTTTGAAATATTAGTTTGGTAACATTTATATCTTTTTTGCTAACTACTATAACCTTTTTTTACACATTTTTACAAATTCTGCACTACAATTTTGCAAAATACTGCTTTTATGCATTTTTATAACTTGTTAGCCTTTTTACTCGTTTTTAGAATGTTCACGGCACGTTTTTGCCATCAGGAGTTGGTAAAACTGTTTGTAGCTATCAAAAATAATGGGCACAGACACACCTTGCTGAGTCGATTTAGCGATGTCCCTGCGAATGCCCATATGAAATTAACGATTTTTGTGACCAAACTACAGGTGGCAACCTTAACTAAATTGGACGAAATTCGGTATGTACCCCAAAAACAGATCTTTGTTAAAAGCGTAACTTTTACTCTTCATAAAAATTCTTACAGTTATTGTTTTGCTTCATTTGTTATTAAAATATAAGCTACTAAAGTTGAAAAACCTTATGAGTTACTGGTTACGGAGTTTACATTTGGCCTCTAAAATTGGTCACAAATTGTATGTATTAACCAAAAATTGGTCAGATTGTTATAAATTTTGTAAAACAGGTTATATGGTTTTTATCACATTTTTTGATATCACCCTTATACATAACATATGTACACTCAAAAAAAAAAAGCCAGTAAAGTCAGCAAAAAATGTTGCTGTGTCAGCAAATTTTTAGTCAGGAGAGTGCTTGCAAAAAAGTTGGTAATTTCAGCAAAAGGTTTGCTGAAAATCAGCGAGCTGATTTTTAGCAAAAAATTAGTAATCTTCAGCAAAAATTTTGCTAACACTTAGTCGACTGCAAATGAAAAAATCCTTGCTAAAATCACTAAACTTTTTGCTGAATATTAGTAGACTGAAAAAAACTCAAAAAACTTGTAGCGAAATTTTACTTTAGTTAATTTATTTGCTGAAAATTTAAATATAGAATATGTGTAGAGTTGTTTTTCTTTTTTTGTCATTTCCGTTTCCAGACAAACTGCGAATCTACATCTTGTCTATCTGTTTGTCGTCCACACTATGAATGCGGTTATCAGCACAATTTTTGTAGTAAAATAAATTAGTAAAAAATTAGTTCAAATTTAGTTTAGTGCTAAAAAATATAAGTAAAATTTTTGCTGAAAACAGAATTTCAGCAAAAAAGTTGCTGAAAACTAGTACACTTGATATACAAGACGTTTTACTAATTTTTCTGCTAACTTATTTTTTTGAGTGTATATATGTATTTATTTTTTAAGGCTTAATTTTTCAATAAGCAGTATTTGTGGTGGTTAGGTTGATACAATAGATGACCGACCCTTGCTGGACTGAAATTTCACACATATTATTTTTTTGCAATTTGCATCGGTCCTGGTTACAGCCAATGCCGAAATCAAATATTTGCTTTCCACGATCCGGCCTAATATTTATACTTTTTAATACTTTTGTGAAAAAAGACTTAAAATTTTACAATATTTTTAAGATAAGGCATAGTTTTAGGATTACGAGATTCAAATAGATGTAAAGAAATGCCATTTTGTTTTTCAAAGTAATTAATAAGAATCTAAATAATATTTATTTAACATTTATAAAAGCAATAATAATGCTATAACCTATTGATAGAGCAAGTTCTTCTATCACCGGTTGCATGGAGTAGATTCCTAAGAGTCAAAATGTGCCAGAACCGGTTCTACAACTGGTTTTAGAACCGGTCTGAATCAACCTGTTCTATAATAGTTTGGAGAAAAAGAACCTATGGATAATAAATATGTAAAACTACATACCGAAAGAACCGGTTGAATAACAATATTTGGAACAGGTATAAGGAGTTCGGCAACCTGTACTTTGGATTATAATTTTTTAATTGGATTACTAATTTCAGTGTTGCATACTTTGAGGATTTGAAAATTTCACTTTAATTTGTGTTTATTTATATACGATTTTGTGGTACTAATTTAGTTTGTCTGTAATTTCAAATATTGTTACACTAAACCTGAAACAATACTCAAGGCTCCTAGTTTCCTAGACAACGAGTTTCTTGTTGTTTTGTCTGTAATTTTGTTTAAAAAAAAACAGTCAAATGATCCATAAGGGTGAACCTAAGACGAATGGAATCTTTTTGCAAATAGATGAAAATAATATTTTTTTTATAAAATTATTCAGTTATTTATTTTATTGACATAATTGTTGTGGGTAGACAAAAAACCTTAATTTTTACATTATTTTAGGTCTTAAGATCTTAACAATTTGTCTATATTCCTAGAGGATTATTTTTAGATTTGAAATTTAATTAATTACACTATGCGACAGTCAAAATCGGGATGGGATGAAACCAACGGGAAATGTTATATCGGTCAAAAACAAGTTATACGTGTCCCGGCGTCACCCCTAGGAATCGAGATATATCTTTGTTTTGACATAACTCGAGAACCACTAGTCAGATTTTGCTCAAACAATTTTAAAAAAATTAAAAATTACAATTCCTTTAATCTGTTCATATAACGTTTTTCTATATACTCAAAAGTTTCGCTGGTAAAAAAAATGTTTGTTACCGCTACCATAAAAATCAATAACCTTTTGTTTATTACTTTTTTTTAATATTTTAGGCAAAAAATATTTTTTTCTTCATACATTTATTTTTACCGGCAAAACTATTGAGTATATAGAAAAACGTTATATGAACAGATTAAAGGAATTGTAATTTTTAATTTTTTTAAAATTGTTTGAGCAAAATCGGACTAGTGGTTCTCGAGTTATGTCAAAAAAAAGACCATCAAAGGTCAAATCGATATATTTCGATTCCTAGGGGTGACCCAGCGAAACGCCGGGACACGTATAACTTCTTTTTTACCGATATAACTTTCCCCGGTAGTTTGAACCCTTCCCGATCACTGACCCCTACCATTTGTCTTACAGTGATATTGACAGCAGTTTTTGCTGTTGGTTATATCATTACACAAATTTAATCATTGGGTTTAGCGTTGGGCATAGTTCATTTTGTACATTTCTATTTATTGGGCTATTTCGAACTTCTGGTTTATTGGTTTAGTTGACAATCAAGCATTCGTATACTACAACCAAACTATGAACCATATATGGGAATTTTTCATTACCATTGAATTTTCATTACCATTAGTTCATACTAATGACAATGAAAAAAATTTAATTATCATTTAATGGTAATGAAATATTTTTCATTAGAAAAATCATTACTAATAATGAAATTACACTAATGTATAAAAAAGACTAATTACAATTGATTAAAAACCATTTGTTTACAAAAAAATTCAGATAAATGAAAACGAATAACTGGTTTGGCCAGGGTAGTTATAAAACATAATTTATTAAGGAGAATCCATTTCATTCCGTTAAACTTTACCTGGATACGAATTACAATGGAATGGAAAGTAATATTTAATTTCAAATGAGCATGAGCCTGAATGAGCATATTCCATCTTCGATTTCAGCAAGTTTTACTCCATTTTTACGTTTTTCTATCAATGGCAATTATTTTTTTTAAATTAATCATTATCAATGGTAATGAAATTTAAAATCATTGTCATTAATCAATGAAATTAAATTTTAGAATCATTACCATTAATTAAAAAAATGGTAATGAAAATAATTTCATTACAATTGATATCAATGTAATGGTAATGAAATCATCAATTAATTAGTCCACCTAATTAATTAGTGCCATGTATGCTATGAACCAAACACTGAATTCTGATTCAAAATTTGTATAAAATTTAACAAGTAAATACAAGTCGTTTTGAAAAACTACTAGTTTTTGGTTGTACTGTAAAATGGTTTTAACCCTCTAACCGGCCTAAGCTTTTTTGCAATGAAATTTATACCATGTGTTCCTCACAAAAAATAAACAATAAGTTCTTCTACAAAATTTTTTTTCGTTGCCTACTTTAGGCGATATGGGCCAAAATAGTTTAAGGTGAATCTCGAAAACTAGCGCATAAAATTTACTAGGTTTAGGCACAAATTATTTCTCTTACCAATATGTAATTGCAATAAAAAAATTACATTTTTTGTGCTTTTACTTAAGAGGTTGTAGCGAATTTCGTTTTTCGAAAAATGCGAAATTGAGCGAAAACGCACCAAAACTTCAATATATATTATTCAAACTTATAAGCTTTGCTACCTATACCAAATAAATTCTTTTTACCAAATTTGAGAAAAATTCGTCCATTCGTTTTGAAGTTAAGGCGATGTCCTTTAAAGGTATCCTTATGGAATCCTGTGCGTCCTTGGACCAAAGTAAGGAACATTTTGAATAGATTAAGCTCCAATCTTACTTCATGGTCACTATCAATTGTTTTAGTCAATTAAAATATGTTTTTAAGATTTTTGAAACTTTTGGTTGTTTTAAAATATTTAATTTTTGAAATTTTACGAAATTTTATCTTTGACACTTTCTCGCTTCTAAACCGTGCATTGTATACAATAAAATTCTTCACAAAAAATTTTATAAATTTTGTTTTCTGTTGAAAAAGCATAATTTCTTATTATAAAATACCCCTTTGGCGCTTTTCTGGTCAATTTAATATATCCCGCCTGGAGGCGGGCTTGCCGGTTAGAGGGTTAATAATATATATTGGTCATTGGATTGCTTGACAATTCTGCATTAAACGAACGAAAATCACAAAAGGCAACTGGTAGAACGAACTAGTTCAATAAATGCAAATGAACGAAATGGACTATATTGCCCAACTCGCATTGGTAAAATATTTTTATAATAAATTTAGCAGCTCCTAGAAGTATGCTTTATTTTTCTTTAATAGGTAGTAGAATATTTTCAAATATTATCGTCAATATAAATTCCGACATAAGTGTTACCCTTTTATTACATATATTGACTTGTATAGATTTTTCCAAAGTAGCTTAAATAATGTAAACTACCTTGCAGCTTATTTCCAATAAAGAAAATGATTATACTTTTTATTTTTAGTCTAGTCCTTAATGTTTTGTTGATGTACTTAAGTTAAAACATTGCCAATGGCGGGCTTTCATGACTTTTGTTGAGATTATATTAAGTTCAACGACCCATAAAACTTGAGATATATATTTAAAAAAAGTATAAACTTTGAAGTAAAATTATTTCATTTAAAAATCTTTTACTTCACGCCTCAAATTTCTTTAAAATAGTGAAAAAAAAAATCAATTCTTTCACATTAAATGGGAAATAAACGCTTTGCAGCTTTTTAAAGTACTCGTATGTATGGTAATGAAAGAAAAATCCAATTGTATCATTAATTACTAAATTGAGGTTTTTATGGCCTCGTGCTGGCCATAAACCTGACATTCTTAACCATTGGACATGAAAAAATCATTAATCTTTGAGACTTTCAAAAACAATAATAGAAAAAAATGCATCCTTATGGCCAAAGTAACAAAAATCAACAAATAGCGAGACAATCAGTAGCTTAAAAATATAAATTTATTTATATGATCAAAAATAAGGAAAAACAAGTAAAAAGTAGGACATGCCGGCTATGTGATACCCTACACTACAGCATGATTGTGGCCATATGAATGGTGCAATAATTATGGCCTAACCACATAGTATAGGGTCTTATTCTATTAAAATGCATTTAAAAAATTTGAATCCCGATTTTATTTGTTAGGCTAAACAGTCTAGTTATCGAATTGGTACGTTGAGTCAATAATGGCACTACAATTTCCGATTGAAATCCAAAATGGCAATTGTGAATCTTGTAAATTTACACTTTAAATTTTGGCATCCTAGCCGGGTCAGGCGCCCAAGAGCTAGTCTATCAGTTAGGTCTTGACTTCTACTTTCCGCATTTATACGGTTCATTAAAGAAGATTTTACTAATGATTTTTTCGAACTTTTCGCTATCAAAAAAAGGCACGATTTTTTATACTGGAATGAGCACTATCTGATAAATGAGTAAAATTGTATAGATTGCTGGCAAGAAATTGTTGAAAATCGCTTTGGTTTGGTAATACTATTAAAGTCCAAAATAATCAAGCACAGACAAGAGATTTGCATGACTATCGGATCAAAAATATAGACAGATTTCTACTACTTTCAATAGGATTCGACACTGTGGTACACTAAAAAACGTAAAAAAATTCACCAAAAAAGTTTGCTGACTGAGCATTATATTTGCTGAAAACTTAAATTACTTCCTTTGTCTGAACTACATCCAGACAGGATGGGGCATCTTATCTACCTGGTTGTCGTCCACACTATAAATGCGTTTATCAGCACAATTTTGGTAGCAAAATAAATTAGTGAAACATTAGTTCAAAATTAGTTTAGTGCCGAAAAAATATAACTAAAACTTTTGCTGAAAACAGAATTTCAGCAAAAAAATTGCTGGAAACTAACACAATAACCTTGATATGCAAGACATTTTACTAATTTTGAAACCACTTTATTTTTTTTTTAGTGCACTGTTCGTTACTATTTTCAACTTGCAACTTGCAGTTTGATGACAATGGTGAATAGACGGGCATGGCTAAATCGACTCATCAGGTTATTATCACACTATCGGTATATTTTTATTTTTGGTAGTTACAAACATCATCACAAACCCATTATGCCCTGTCCACGTAGTGGTGTAGGGTATAAAAACAAGCAGTTGCGTGTCAATATGTTTAAGTGTTTGCCTTTTCAGTTCAATAGTAAATATATGCTAAACAAACGCGTAAATAATTGCATGATAATGCAAAACAAAAAAATGGAAAAAAAAACTACAAAACAATATTGTATAGGACAGAGATTTAAAGGAATATCGATAATTTGTATTGTCAATTATTTAAAATTCAGTTTTATCGGGATAATAAATGGGCTATATCCCATTCACATGAACGAGGTTTCAGTTACCCTGGAGATTTTTGCATTATCTCACGTATTTTCTCGAGATTTTCCGTGTAAATATTCTCTGAATAATCACTGAAATTTGATGAGATAATTTATAAACGCCCTCAATTATCACTTCAAAGTCGGGGTCCAAAAGTATTTTCCTTGTATTCAGAGTTGATTTTTCCATTTTTGCTTGCAGTCAACATACTCCGTAATGGCGTAAATGTAAACAAAAAATCTAAATAGTAATTAATTTTCATTTCTAATAAAAATTAAGTAAACTAAAAGGTAGATAATTCAAAATGTGTATTTCAGTACAATTGTGTTAAATGTAAAGACATTTTATTCTAACAGATCTTCAAAAGCTGCAGTCTTTCCTTCACTAAAAAATTTTAAATTTCATCCTTAAGCTGTTCATCCCTATTTAAGAAAGGTTTTCCACATCCATAATACCGCTGTATTTTAGCAAAATTTAATGGATATTGTGTTCCGGCTATAAAGAATATGCTTTTTGAAATATTTTGTGAAATTTTTGGTTAAACTACAAGTGTTTTTTGTTTACAAAAGTAAGGAAACAGCTGTTAACGAGATAATGAAAACTATTTCAACCTTATATGAACAGTAGACCGTACCGCAAAAAAAAAAGTTCGCCATACACCCTCCAATATGAAGTATTTTTGCAAGGCAATTTCAAAAGATTTTTTTTTTTGCCGAACGTAGGGGTCGCCTTTATCAATTTTTCGTTATAGCTTCGGCATATAAAGTTGGATTTTAAAGTGTGATATATCGATTTTTTTTGCCTCGAGGAGATCAGTGTTTTGCTATAAAGGAAAAATCCAATGAAAAAAATGTAAAAAGGCGACCCCTACGTTCGGCAACCAATATATAAAAAAAATTTCTACTTCCTTAGAAAAAGTTTAATGATTTTTTGCGAGCTTTAATTTTCTGACATTAGGGTGGTACATTAGGGTAGTAGCAACTGAGATCTGGTGGGTAACTTCTAGAACGGGATACTAGAAGTCAATAATTGTTCTTCTTAACTCTATTGAATATTTTTCAATAGAATAGGTCCAGCGCACCGTGTAAAATGTATGAAATTTGCAAAACTCTAAACTATATCCACTCAGCGATGATTTACTTGTCAAAAGAAAAGTTTTTGTGTCGATATTGCCCTTTTTAGAACACATATTGTTTCCACCACATTGCATTTATGATAAAACGCGAATAATCGCGAATTTAAAAAAAATCTGAAACACGTGTTCACTTTAAATCGACTATAGATCATGACATGTAAGTTTGACTTTTCAATCACAAACATCTCCGTACAAAAAAGTCAAAAAATAGTTTTTTTTATAGAATAACCTTGGGAAAAGAACATGGGTGGATATGCTTGAACATATTATATATATCGCTGGATGCGCCTCAAAAAAACCTTTGATATGATACTCATATTGAGTATATTGTCTTCAGCTAAAATGCAAAATTCTTGTAAAAACTAAAAAAAAACCTTTTTTACAAATGGTCCATCTCATGAGATCTCATTGCTAGACCCGAAATATTTTGGGAATCATCATAAAAACCAATCAAGGTTTATTTTGAGGGGGGCACTTTTTTACTTTTTTTCAAGGTTGGTTACCGTTTCAGTTTTAATATAACGGTAATTGTCAACCACCCCGAATCCAACTCCCATATGAACGTTTTAAAACGCTGATACCATTAAGAGTAATTGTCTTTATATTTACCCGTTTTTATTTCGATATTTTATTGGTTCAATTCCATAATATATGCATATTACCGTTATAATACCGCTAAAATGCCAAAACAGCAATTTATAACGGTAATTTGGGAATAATAAGAAATTGAACCGGCAAACCAAGAAAATAAAAACGCCAAAATATGAAGACAATTGCCCTAACTGATATCCAGGATACAAAATACTCAAATTAATTTTAGTATCGCCATGGTAGATAATTACCGTTATATTAAAAATGAAACGGTAACCAACCCTGCTTTTTTTCTGTCCATATAATTTGAGTCGCTCTTTTGTACATATTTAATCAAATTTGATAAATTTATAATTAAAAATGATCTTAGGAGTATAAAAATATAATTTTTTTGGTACCTTAGCGTCCAAATTTGTAATCGCGTATATCGCAAATATCGCAAATACGAGCGCTAACTTTGAAAAACGGCTATCACCATTGAAATCAGCGTACTCGAATTAGCTTTACCAGTAGGAGGACCAGCTTGTTAAAATTTGCGACCAGCACAGTGTTGTTAATTTGTAGTGTTTTGTTAAACTATAAAATAATAATTAAGAGAATTGTTACTAGAATACTTTTTAAAACCTTACACGATTTATCGAGTAATTTCAAAACCTCCAAATTGAGTTACTCGTTAACTCGAACAAAGCCAAACCCGAGTAAATTGAATATCCAAATAATTAGGTTTTAGTATAACTGTTGCAATATATAATTATACGAAAATTAATTTTTGCTTCCATTTTGTCGTATGAAGTCATACTTTAAAAAACTGTTTGTTTTTGTTTCTTCAGGAGTTTACTTATTATTATGCTGCTGCGATTGAATTTATACAAGAATAGTCTTTTCCAGGCATACAATATATTTTGAATAAATGCATTTTTGTTTCACTTATTTCTTGGCTGAATGCATTACAATATATTGTTTGTCTGTGTCTGTCTGTCTGTCAGTCAGTCCGTCCTTTTTGTTTGTAAATATACGTATGCATATGTTTTGCTAAAGCGCATAGTTACATCAATCAACAATTGTCATGGCTGTCAGTGGATTTGCGCATGCGCAAATTTCTTTTTCACAGCTTCCTGCTGTATAAACCTGGATGTCTATTTAACTGTTTGCCTTTTGTTTGTTGGTAGTTTGGCTATTGGTTTCTTTCCTTTTGTAGATGATAATATATGTTATTTTATCTGTCAATCTTTGCTTTTTTTTAGTTTCAAATCTCATCACTTTCTATATGAAATTTCCGTTGTATGATTCAATTAAATTGTGTGATATATAAGGCAAACAAAAATATCTTAATTTATTATAAAATCCATTATATCGAAAAATTCAGAAAATAATTACTAATTATTTGAAAAAAAAAAAAAAACTATGCTCTCTAAAATAAGAAAAAATTTACACAAAAACAAAAAAAATTCGTTAAAAATTTTTGGTGAAAAAAATTTTTCCGTAAAAAACTTTCACGAAAACATTTTTGCGGAAACAAATTTTCGTAGCCAAAAATTTCTACTGAGAAAAATAGTGTTTTTTATTTAAGCGGTTTTTTATTTTAGCGATTTTTTTTATTACATCACTTTTTCTTAATAGATGACTTTTCATAACTAGGGTTAGGAAGTTAATGTAAATAAATATTTGTTGTAATGAGCCTGATGTAAAAATAAAATGGATATTTTTACGAATCAACAAATTTTCAATAAAACGGCATCAATCTATTTGTGTAAACTTCTTCATACTTTATAAAAATTGCATATTTCATGCATATTTTAGGTAAAAATTCATTTTTTAAGGCGTATCTTATTTTTTAATATTTTGCTAAAACTTCAGTTACCGAACATTTTTTAATAAGTAAAAGAACTATATATTTAAGTGCTTATGCATTATTATTCAAATTACTATTTGAAAACCTTATAACTCTTATAAAATTAATTTTGTTTGAAAACTTTCTTTTATGTCATTAATAAATTATCATATGGTTATGCATATGACCCTCTTTTTAAATAAAACATGTTTTCAATAAAACTCAATGGCAAACTGTTTGTGTTAATTTTGTGTTTAAAATACGTTCTTTTACGATTTTAATGCATATCTTCGGCACATAAAATACGATTTAAATTGAATTAACTTAAGCCCAAAAAATATTCAACATCAGATTTAATATGTACAATGTAGTTTAATAGTTAATTTATATAATTAATTTGAATTTTCTATTGCCTATTCTAAGGGCTCAAATTTAATTTAGTTGGCCTAGTTATGAATTAAATACGATGGAACAAAATATTTTGAATATGTGATCACCAGAGAAGACAAAATTGCTGTTTTTACTTTTTATGCTTTTTATTGCTTGTTTTTGCTTGTTTTGGATTTTTCGTTTTTTAGCTTTAAAGTAGCTTTTTCTTAAGATTTTTGAGCTTTGAAATGCTTTTTTAAAGACTTTTTGCCCAAAAATACTTTTTTTGCTCACAAAAAATATGTTTTCTCTTAACTTTGAATTTTTTTTTAAAAACTGTTGTTTTTCCAGGTTTTTTACTTTTTCTTTTTTCTTGCTTTTTTTACAACTTTTTTTTGCTTTAAACACATTGGAATTTGCTTTTTTCTGTCTTCTCTGGTGATCACAAAAAAATGTGATTGTTAGGAAAGCCAAAAACATTGTTTCTAAAAAATTGACAGTGCAGTTTGCTGTTGCATAGCTAAAGGGCTCAAATTCAATTGATAAATGAATTGTATTTTGTTTTCACTAATGATTATTTAACATTTAATGTTGCATATCCTAAGGCTTATAATTTAATTTACAATTGAAAACTTGTAATGAAATTCCTTTAGTTAATAATTAAACTTGTCAATAAATCTGCCCAGTTTCGTAATATTATTGTTAACAGGCAATTATTTTAAATATTTTGCATAATATTGAAAGCTAGTCATAACAAGATCTTCTTGTTAGTATAGAAGTATTTTTTTTAGAAATTAATTCTACCGATAATATTTTCTATAACATTTGGAATTGAAAAGTGCTTCTTAAAAAATTTGTTAACGGGCAATATTTGTGAATTCATTAAATAGGATTGACATTATTTTTGAATAGTTTGCATACATTTTGTATTTATAAAGAGAATAAGGTAGGGATCTGATATAACCCTGGAAGTTGGGAATATGACCAAAAATGTTTCATTGATAGCCTGAATAATGTTTTCGAATATTGTATTATATTTATCGAGCTCGTTGCTAAGTACATAAAGCTGTAGTAGGTGCTGGTCGGCCTTTATCCGGACATAAACTTAAAACCGGCTATTGGGATAATAGTTATAATTTTCATAAATACTAAAAACACATACACATTTAACAAACTATTTTTGCTTGTAGTTTAACATTTAATAAAAAATAAATACCTTGTTTTTACTATAGTTACTTTATTAAATATGAATAACATTTATGTTCATGTCCACACATACTAAGCATTCTAGACATCATGTCATCTAATAATTGTGGCCGACATACAACTATAATGGCTTTAGCGAACTAATGTGTAAATTACCATCAATTAACAATACGGTGTAGGAAAAATAATATACAACAATATAATATTAACCAGTCACATTATACATTTATATACAATAAAAGAAAAAAAATTGTTAAAAGTCATACACAGTAGTATGAAAATAATACACGTTAATAATTTATTGCATATCTATGGACAAAGGGTGCTGGTTTTATTAATATTTTTAAAAGAATAAAGAAAAATATAATGTACAAAAATCTGTAAGGTCCTACGTTGGGCGCCATTAATTATTTATTATTATTAACAGTTTTCCAACCTTAGCCTTAAAATTTGAATTAATTTAATTTAATTAAAGGAACTAAATAGTGTTCTTAAAAGAAGTTGAGTTTTATGATGTTATTTATAAAAGAACTTTAGTCCTAGGTTGAATTTTTTGTTTTATGATTTTACTAAAATCTGATTTTGGTCGCTTTATAAATAAATTTTAAAAGTACTGAACAAATATCGAATTGAAGTACACCTTATGCACTTGTGTAACAAGTACTTTTATTAAAAAGAATAATACACAATATCTCGCAATGATAAAGTGGTGTTTTAATGCCAATCAATATTCATATCAAAGAATAGCTCAGCGGTGGAGGACTAGACTAGCAATTTTAAGGTCGAAAAAAAAAATATATATATCTGCGGTGACTTCAGCTGGACCAGCAGTTATGGTATGTCTGTGTAAAATCCAGACTTGAGAGGAAGCGATAACTTTTTGTTTTCTTAAAGGTTTCGTTTTCTATTATTTCGTCCGCGCTTATGGGATTTAAGTCTGGTGAATCAGACAGTCATATCCATTTTATGACATTTTAATTTTTTTATTTTATTTTATTCTGAGAACTTTTTCTAAAGAAAAAGCCTGTGATTGTGATGACTTTCTCTTGTAGAAGAATACTAACATCCTGAGGTCTTCTTATATAAAAAAAATTCTTAGATTCTGAGAAGTTTTTTCTAAATAAAACCCATCAGATTCTGTATACATTTCTACAAAAAACTGTTAGATTCTGAGAACTTTTCTCCTAGAGATTTTGACGACTTTTTCTTGTAGAAAAACTGTATATTTTAAGGTCTTTCCCAAATCAAAGTCCTTAGATTTCGACAACTTTTTCGAAAGAAAAACTCTCCGACTCCAATGATATTTTCCTGTAAAAACCAAATGATTCGGAAGACTTGTTGCTGTAGAAATATCTCGAAATTATGAGCAATTCAATTATAAAACCCTCAGTTCCTGAGGTCTTCCTACAAGAAACCCCCTGTTTTCTAAAAATCTTTCCTATTGAAAACCCTCTGATTCGGAGGACTTCATCCCATATAAACTCGTTCCATTTCTAAGGACTCTTTGGTATAAAAAATTTTTCACTGGATTCAAGAAATTTTTATAGTAAAGTCTTCAAAATCTGATGTTTTTTCTAAAAACATTCTAAGTTTGATGTGTTTTCCACAGGAAAAAGGAAACAAAATCTATTGCATCTTTATAGGAAAACGCAGAATCTAAGACTTTTCCTTTAGCAAAAAGTACTGAGGATTTTTTTTAAAGCGCTCAGAACTTCAATAGTTTTCAATGCAGAAATCCCCCCAGAATCTCAGGCTTATAGTAGTCTTAATTATTTTTTTTTTATTTTGTCAAATTTACACACAAAAGTAGTAAAATTACTCATAACCTCTGAAAACTTTTTACGCATTTTCAATGTATATTTACAAATTTTGTGTGTAATTAATTTATGCATCATAAGCGTATTTTTCTTTTCACTTACGCACTGGGAGTAAATTTACCATATTTATAGTAGGGTAAACGTAAACAAAAATTAATTCCAATGTATATAATTATTTGTAGCGCTTTTCTGCAACTTTTCCATCTATATATATGCTGGGTCTGATTGTAAAACTAGCCTTTAGTCTGTAAACATTAGGAGAAATTAATCTTAATAAAGAGGGAAATATTTTCTCTTCGCACAATTTAATATTTTTTTTAAGGAGAAGAAAAACTCAGCAAATTCGTGCCATTATTGAACGTGTTGATTTCTTTTGAAGAGAACAGAGAAGAATTGAAAGATGGTAAAAGATGGAAGTCTTCAAATATGGCAGCATATATATATAATTTCCCGAGATCCTAATCCTTAGAACAGTTCTTTCGCGCTATCTGATGAAATGGTGGCGAAATTATTGAAGCTTTTTAGTTCATAGCCCTTTTTTGTTGTTTTACTTCGATGGTGTTAACTGCTATCGAAACAAAGAAGAAGGACGCTCCGATATGTATGAGGGATATAAAACTATTATTTTTCTAGACTGATGTAACCGTCCAACTCGCTAACCATTACACCACAACAAGTTTTAAGTTTTTTAGAAAAAAAAAACGATTTCAATTTGTCTTGATGAAGGGAAATATGAATTCGAAAAGACCGAACTTAATTTTAATTGCTGTATGGCCCAATTTTGTAGTTAGATTTAAGAATGATTTTTGTTTTAATATTCCTTAAGTTTCAAATTTTGTTTGAAAATTGTTGTCTTAAGAAAAATGTTAGAAAAATTCGTTATTAGTACTGACTTTAAAACTGACACTATGGCTTAGCTTAAATCTCTTTTTCAAGAGTCTTGTTCTACAATATTCAGTTGATATTTTGAAAAACAATTCCATTCGAAGAAATAAGCTGCTAAATAGTAATTCAGGCCCCACGTTAGGCGCCATTATATTAAAAATTGTGTTACTGAGTTTTGTGTTTTTCATTTATATTTAAAAACAATTATTTTAAAATCACCAATAAGAAATACAATAAATTAAATATTACGAAAATTTTTATATATTTTTAATCAATATTTATTTTATTTGTATACAAAAAAAGTTTGTTTAAAATTACTCAAATTAATATGCAAGAAATATTGTTTTTGCATAATTTCATACTAAAAAACCTTCTGCTTTTTTTTAAATTTTTCAACTTAAACATTTCAATAATGTTGTTATTATTAAAAAATCAAACAATTTTCATATACAAATGTTACTTCCACCAACATGGTAAATCATGTCTTTATTTTATTTTTTATTTTGTTAACAAACTTGACAGGATTTCTTTTTACGAACAAAGAAAACAGCACTCAAGTATGAAAATTATCAGGGGCAGGAAAATCTTTGCCAACTAAACAAACATTTCGTGTCAAGTTGAGCGGAATAATAATAAAAAAAATGATGGTAAACATTTAAGCACAGAATAGCATAGAAAGAAGGTACACATTTTAACTTAAATATGTACTTATTAAAAATAACAACAAGAGTGCTGAAAAGGAAATTCAAATATTTTTCAAACACTGCCAAGTAGATTTTCTTTTTAATATACTGTATTTAAATTTCCCTTTGTTGGTCCTTTAAAACAGAAAAACTTTGATATTTTTTTGATATAATTTTCTCTTTTTTCATTATATTTCGCTATATGCAAAGTGTTTCCTTTAACTCAAAATAGTTTTCAATTCATACTCATTTTACACTTTTTGTAGAGATTTTAATACTTGAACAAATCTCTATTCTTTTTTTTATTTATTTTTTTGATTCGTTTTTATTTTTATACATATAGTATTGTAATACTTGTGCTGATTCCCTTAAGTATTAGATTATGTTATGTATAGTTTTTCAAACAGAAATTTTTTTGAAGAATTCATATATGATATTTTGTTTCATTAATGAGTTTGACATAAATATGCGTTAGAAAATTTGAGAAGTTTCTCTTTTTTAAGTTAGTTATATGTTTAATTTATTTAATTTTTAAAAGACCACAGGAATTGACACAAAAACAGTGAACAATCAGCCAGCACCCGAGCTTCATCGACATCATCGATTCGTACTTCTTCGAAAACGATTATGACATTATCAATGATCGCTGTGCCGACTGTGGTGTATCGCATTAAGAGGTGATGCTGCCAGTCAAAGCCTGAGGGTGTGGTTCGGTTTCCGGTCCCGGCATACACCTTGTGGCTATAATTGAAAATACTTTGATCAGTTGCCATATAAACAAATCACTGACAAATCCTTCCATGGATCAAAACTGGAGCCAGATTATTCCATTGTATCCATTAAAAGTTTCAATAAAAATGTTTCTTCTTTCCGTAAATTAACACTTTGATAACCAATTATTTTTGACCAAAATTGGTTGATATGCATGTGAACGATATGTAGTTCGAGCAGAAAAGCACTACTCATGGTTATCTCATGCATAGCCGACGTAAAATGGCCACCGAGATCGTGCGATTTGATACCGTTAAAATTTTTCTTGTGAGGTTTCCTTAAGTCGCACGACTATGCCGCCTTGGACTGTTACACATGAGGTTGCAGGTTCGATGCCCAGCGATGGCAACCTCAATTTGGAAAAATAATATATATGAGTTTTCTATACCTCATAAATATTGTAGTGTCCTCCATCTGTGTTCACGTAGTGCTTAACCCACTGCAGTTTTTTACAATATTTTACTACTATTGTTTTTAATTGGGGGCTCACTAATTAATTAAAACACGCAAACTAATTTCATTAGTTTGCGTATTTTTCCGATCATTTGAGTACCATTTTACCGTACAACAAAATCTCATAATTTTGGGCGCCCCATGTTAGTCAATATATTAGATTCTATATATTCTTGGGTGGATGACCCTTGAAAAAGCCTTTAAATAAATGAAAACTCAATATTTTTGGCTCCAACAGAGATTTGTATTTTCCAAACTTTAAGAAAACGCTTACTTTAGGCTTCACCCTACTTTAACAGATTGTTAAAGTTTCCGTTATTAAACGAATTATGCATACTGTTTATGCCAAATTAGCTTAAAAATGTTTAATTAAACCGTTTAGAAACTTGGTGTATTCGGCAGTTAGCGTGTATAGATAGTAATTATCTGCTTATAGTGTAGAGTGCTTTTCTGGCAGTCTCCCGTCCCAGTTCGAATCACGGCACCACCATGCATATATTGCCATCCTCGTTAGCATAGTGCGTAGAGGTCGCGGCTGATATTCTGGCGTTCTGCGTTCAATTCCCAATAAATACTAAAAACATTTATTTTTTATTTTTAAAAAGGTTTTTTTTTATGAAAATCCATTTTTTGATTTTGCTAATCGTCGAATATAAAATTAAAATTTTTATGCGGTTTTTTGGGTAGATGTTCGTAAGACTAAAAAATTGCGGACCTTGACCAATCTTTTGGTATATATTGATCCCTTTTTGAGTCGATTTAGCGATGTTCATTCAAATATTTTAATAAAAATTGGTGCACCGACTTACATACATATATCGATCCAGGGACGAAAAAATTAAAAATTAATTTACGTTTAGACCTAATGCCCATATGTTTGTTCGCATGCTACAGGTCACAAATATAACAATATTATATGGATTTAGATAGAATCGGACCTAGCGCCCATTTGGACTATATTTCCGAATTTCTCTTAAACATACCTTATTTTAGTCAAAATAAATATTTCTTACTGATTTTATAAATTCTTTGGTAGAAGTTTAGAGACAAATTTTGACACAAGTGCAAATAAAATGTTGGATTCGAATATAAGTTGACTTTCAACCAGACTGGTGCAGTGTATCATATAATCGCTTTTAAAATAAAAAAGGCATGATTTGAATCAAAATATAATATTTTATGTCAAAATAAGCAAATATTTGAATTTTTTTATAAAGAGAAGCGGCCACTCAGGAAATTCTTCATATTAATTAATGTGGTGCTTTCTTTGGCAAGGGGATAGAGAAGAAGTGAAAGGTGAAGGGTTTTAAATATGCCAACACTGTAATTACGCGAGATGTTGAATCTTAGTACAGCTGTTACTAGCGAAGTTGGCGATCTTTGTTGAAGCTTTTTAGTTCATAGTCCTGTTATTTTACTTCGGTGAGGTTAAGTGCTATGGGAACACCGAAGCGTCCTCGCTGCGATATTTGTTAAAATATGCAAATACATATGTACTGTATATGCAACAAGAAGTCGACGCCATTTTGTTCTAAAATTGGTATTTCAGATAAATATAGGTATAATCCAAATCGGTCTTGAACGTTCGACAAAAAATGCCTGCATTTGCTATACTGGTTATTTGTTTCATGAAATTGCTTGCTCTAATCATTAGTATTTCACACAAATTACACGTGTAATGTTTTTTTTTTTTTTTTGCCTTTCAAATTCTTACAATTGTACATACATACAGTGGAATATTAAATTATGTATGTAGGTATGACTAATTGTCAGTGCATACAAAAAAAATGCAACACAAATGTAATTTAATCGTACACAAGTAACTTACACCTACCTCTTCAATATTTGTATGAATTTGTGTAACTAATATAGAAAACAGTTGTGTTGCTGTTGCTGTTGCTGTGTTATTATTTTGTATTCTTTTTGTACTGTTTTTGCATTCAATAACAGACTGCTTGACGCCGAATAGAGACTGAGTTTTTTGCTATTGTTGTTGTTATATTTACATTTAGCCAAACAAACATTTGATATTGTTCATACTTTTAAACAAAAACAAAATGACTACAAAAAAATAATAGTTTACAAAACCACAATAAAGCTTTTGGTATGGAAAATTACCTAAAGTTTTGTGTAGTTATGGCATATGTAATAAAAAACGACTGACCGTCCGTCCCACAAACTAAACCACCAATTGACCAAACGTCCACTGTAACTAACTTTACTGTTACCTCCCCGCTTACACAACGTTGTTTAGGAATAGTATGCATTTCAAAGTTTGTGTGTATTTGATTTTTTTTTCCTAACAAAAGTAATATAAATCTGTAAAATTGTTTAGTCGTTTGTAAAAATCAGCATGTATTATGTATGAATTTATCTATCTACCTTTGAAAAACTACTTTACTTGTTTGGATTTGTAAATACAAATTGTTTATCTAATGTCAAAAAGAACAGTTTTAGAAAATCTGTTCTTACACATTCATTTGTGTTTCTTTCATTCTGCATTTGTTTTTAAGTGTAGTTGTTGAACTCATCAAACAAGTGAGTGACATAGTGAGTGAGTGAGTGTGTATACACTTTCAGTATGTGTCATGTTAACGGGAAACCCTTTTTGTGCTAATAAAACATTAGAAAAAACAAGCTTATGAAAGGTAAAACAACAACTTTAACAAGAAAAACAAAAGTATCGATTGCTTTTTTTTTGTAAAGAAATCCCATCAACTTTAGAAAAATTTGTCATATGCACAAATGTATTTTGAACAGAGTCTTAAAAGTGTAAATTTATTTAAAACTAGCCAGAAGTGGATAAAAATAACACAAGATTTAAGGAAATTTTATAGGACGTCCAACTATGTATATATTGCAGGGGTGGCAAGATTTTTTCGCTGCGTGCAAGAAACGGACAAATTTTTTGGTAAAAATTTCTCGCGTGCAACCTTAAATTTAGTTGTCTGTTAAAAGTCCTTTTTTAAAAATTTTTAATATTCTCTTAAAAATATCATCGCAAATGTACATATTTATCAGTGCTACGGATAACCCCCAAAGGAAAAAATTAAATAACATCCAAGAAATGACAAAAAATGTTTGCCGGTTATTTAATTTTTTGGGGTTTATTCAATCTTTAAATATTGAAAAAATCCACAATGAAATAAAACTAAAACAATTTGAACATTATTGTCTTTTCATTTTTTGGGGGGTTATTCCATTTTTGCTGGATATTTCATTTTGTTAAAAAAAGTTAAATTATTGGGCGCCATCAATTATTTAAGTACGTAAGAAACTAGTTCAAAAATGTGCTTCGGGCAAAAATTTGATTTTGTTAAAATAAATCGCGTGGCTTTTATCACCACAATAATGCATAAAAAGCGAATATTATGGATTTGAATAGAGAAATTTCTATTTCAGATGAAATGGCTCTGCGACACACGATCAAAGCCCAATTTAAAATTCCAACAAAGAAGGTTATTTCATTATGAAACTTATTTTCAGCCTTAATTTCATTGAGGGTTATTTCGTAACACCTATTTTCCCTTAAAAAAATAATTTTTTATATCCAATTTTATTACAAGTTGTTTTCCATTTTTGTGCCATTTTCTGGTACTTTTTATTTATGAGGAATTTTCTCATCGAAACATTTAAACTTCTTTCAATCTAGAATTTTTTAAATTTTCCCAGAATTTTCTGATAACCGAATTTGCGAGTTCTGTTAACCATATTTCTTTAAACAAAAAATGGTGGCAATACAGAGTTTTATTCATTTTAAAAGACGATTTACAAGCTCTATGAAAAATTTCACCATTATGGAGTTAAATCACACATTTTTGTAGCGAGATTTAATATTTAACTGAATTTTTTGCTGGTCTTTTAAAGTTTAAATTTTTTGAAAATATCAAACAAAACGTCGCGTGCCACCTAAAATCCACTCGTGTGCCACTACTGATACGCGTGTCGTGAAAGGGACCTAAGGGTAAAAAAATCAATTTTTTTTTTGATGTGGACAACATCTAAGCATCGAATGAGACCGATCCCATGCCCCAAAAGTGTTCCCTCCGAGAGATATGCGCGTTTTATGAAAGTGAAGTCGACGATTCTAAAAAAATTTGCGTACTAACAGAGTGATATTCACGATTTAAAAGAATTATAAATGGGTATTTATTATAATTCACAATTAATAATTTCAGCAAATAAAGCTGGATTCGAAAAACCGCAAGCAAAATTGATATCAAACTCATGGCCAACACGTTCCTGACGTCATGAGATGTGTCGCTTTCAAATGAGACCAATACCAACACGCTCAGTGATGGTACACCAAAGATACACGTATTTAAATCTTTAAAATGGCTCTCCTGAACAAAACCGGTTTTTACCCTTAGGTCCCTTTCTATTTTGCGCGTCACATATGTTGATCCGATCAATACTCGCTAAATTTTACTATGTAATCTGATTAAAGATCTATAGCGCTAATTTTTCATTAAAAGCCACGCCCACTTAAAACAAGTACCTAAATTAAAAATAACAGACGTTACGTTTAAATTCTGCACAATTTTTTGGATCATCTTCTTGCCCTTCAGGGCGAATTTAGCCATTATTTTGGTCTTCAAAAATAAAAGTAGTGAGAAAAAATTAGAAAAAACTTGAATTGTTCCTTTATATTTTCCACCATTGTATACAGTTTTCTTTGTACAAATACAGGCTTTTTGCAAATTTAGCATTTTACCAAAATTTTGAAATAACTTTCCACAAAATCTTACAAACTTTATCCACTTAGATTTTTTCAAGTGTTTTTACGAGTTAAGCTTTTTAAACTTAAGAAAATTTATGTAAACTGAGTTGAAAAATGCATTAAATTTAAAAAATGAATTAATTTATGAACGGGGGAAATGTTTTAGTTGATCTGTTTTTTTAAGTAAATGAATGTTAATTTAGTTTGACTCTAGATCATAAATAAAAATAACAGATCAACTAAAACATTTCCCCATTTATCTTAAAACACATTGACACGGTGCAAAAATATAATTTAATAACATACCTTTAAATTTAAATTTAACGGTTCGTTGTAATTCAAAAATCTGTGTTTATCATACACTGAGTTGAATAGAATCAGCTGAGATATCTTAAGAATTAAGGTTCAAAGCAAAAAAGAGTAATAATAACAAAAGGATAAAAATAGCATTGTTAAATTTCGTTGATGTTAGTCTAAGTTGAATTGTTGATAACAAACCCGAATAGACGATTATCAAAATATTAACCCACTAAAAGGCGAAAGGCACTGATGATGGCTTTGTAGCGAAAGCCGAAAATGTGCATTCTGCCTGCTGGTCTTATCGAATTCTTTCAAAAATTTTTATTTTTTGTAATTTACTTGTAAAAATTGTATCATCTTTCTTTGATTTAGAAAATAATTTAAACAGAAAGTGATATTAATTTATGATCTAGAGTCAAACTAAAATAACATTCATTTAATTAATTAATTTATGATTATCGTATCTAAAAATTCTTTTTTTTTAATAAATATTTAGTAATTAATTTAAAATATTATACAATTCATACATTTAATCTATTGAAAACTATAGGATTAACGCCCTACGTATAATATAAAATGCATTCATATTACGATAGTATGATGAAAGAAGGTGTAAGTGGTTATGCCACATGTATATAATGGCCATAACATTCGTTGTTAAACCTCTTATGACCTTAGTGGAATTTTTCATTTAACTATAACCAGCAAAATTTTTTAGAACTGGTCACCTTTTAATCTATTCTATAACTGGTTCTTTTACCAGCGGTTCCATGGAATAGATTATAGTACCGATTCTTAAAAGTCAAAATGTATGGTTCCACTGTCTAAGAAACATTACTATAACTAGTTATAGAACCGGATCTAAAGCAACCTTTGAATTAGGACAAGAGTAACTTTAAGCACTTGTGTTTTATGTTATATAACTATTCCTGAGGATGCTTTTCAATGAAAAGCGAAATATTTGACGAATAATAAAACAAGAAATATTTATATAAAACAACCTAGATATTTTATTTTTAAAATTAGCAATAGAAATGTCGAATAAGAAAAAAGAACCTAATGGTTATAGGAAAAACTCCACATAAAAAAAAACCGGTTATAGAAAAGTCATTAAAACATATGCTAATGCAGTATAAGGTGTTCTGTAACCTGCTCTTTGAATTTATAAACCAACTATTTATTAACATTAACTTAACAAAATTTGGAAGCCACAACATCAAGTTCTAAAATATATCTGACAATGGGCAGATTTACCAGAGAAACCCGTTTCTACTACAGATGCCGAATATTATTTAACCTGTTAAATAATATTCGGCAGATTTTGATAATTTTAATAGTGATTTACCCAGAAAAATACTTTACAATCGGTTGCCAACCACAATAATTCTACAACTGGTGCCACTAGAAACGATTCCATGGAACTATTTCAGGATACCGTTCCACAGATGTTATATACATAATAAGGTTCCATAACTGATTCTGGGGCCACCGGTTCTACTTTGCGAAATGAGAAGCGGCTGCTTTTGCAAAAATTTCAACTTAAAATCATCGGTTACAAGGTAAAAATAGCTATCATACAACCGATTCTTTGGAAGAGAACATTTTCTTAGGTATTTAATGAGTTCGAGAAAGGAACTCATCTTAACAGTATTTATACTCTATGTAAAGTTCATAAAATTTTGCATACTTTAAGGAGATTTAATTCAAATTATACAAGGCATACTTTAAAGAAAGTTTCACCTTAAAAAAAAACTATTATTTAATCTTTACTAAATTAAATTCGAACAATTTAACAAAGAAACAAAAAAATCGACTTAAATTATTATTATAAATCGTTTGCAAAATCAACGAGTTTTTTTTTAATTTAAATAAAGTTCTTTATTTGTATGAATGACGTTTTGTTTTGTTTTTTTTTTGCTGTATTTAAAATACATATAAATTATGAGTTTAATAAAAGTGTTATATGCAATCATTGAAAGCAAAAAAAAAAAAGAAACAAAAAATCTTGACAATGAAAAATATTATACAAAAATATATGTAAGTTTTGTATTTCTACAATGACCTTGACGTTTTATGCAATCGTACAAAAATATTTGTATTTAAGTGTATAGATACATATCTGCGGACTTTTTACAAAAGCACTTAAGTCGTTTTAAGAAAATTTTCAATATTTATATATAATTACGAAATTGGATAGGTCTAGTATAGAAAATTCTGTAACTATAATAAACGGGATTTAATAAACTCGTCAATCTGGTAGCACTACATTTATGTATACTGTATACTCTTAAGTGGTTGGGGGCTCTACTATGAATAAAATAAGTGTTATAACTTTAATATCACTGGAATTTGCTACCATGTTTTACAACCATGACCTTCAAATTGGAAAGAGGCTGCCACTTACTAGTAGAGTTAGTTGCGCTTTAGTGTTTGCATAATTCAGTTTAGCTTTAGTAAATCACCAATAAAAAGCAATAAAAAAGAACCCGATTTATTTAAAGGAAATAAACCAACCACTGAAAGATGTGGGTCCTCCTCCTGTGCTTTTTTAGAATTTTGTTAATTTCTTTTTGACAGAAGAACTTATTTCATCTGTAGCAATCAGGCGAGTGTACTTCATTGACTTCTACTTTGGAAAAAAAAAAGAAAATAATAAGTTGTAACGTTTTTATACAAACATTTCTTTAAACGTCATTATCACAATGTCCTCCTAGCTGCTAACTGAGAGTCTAACTAAGGCATTTCTTGTTCTTTCCCATATTAATTTTGAATTTAATTGTTAGTTCACATTGCGTTATCCTCATAAATCTATGTTTTTGAAATAAGTGCTTTTGTCAAAAATCGACAGATATAATCATTTAGTGTTATTGTTGTTTTTTTTTTTACTTTTGGCCATATTTAAAATATCTGCCACCCATAGAATGTTAACAAAACATGCATGACTGTGGGAATTGTAAATTTAACCCTTCACTGCATTGCATATATCGTACTTCATCAACAAGAGGGTATTCTGGCATGTGATGAAAATCGAACGGTTTCAAATCGATCGTTTTTGAAATTTCAATCCTGAATATTTCGTATTATTTTTAATTTAAAATCGATAAGAAGACGTAAATCGATATATCTGATACAACTGAAGTGGTTTAAAAGAATTTCTAACTTCTTTGCCTTTTCTATCCATTATTTAATTTTTGATATTTAAAGAAATCGATCGAAATCAAAATCGATCGTTTTCCATCACATGCCACGCAAAACTCAAAATTTTAAAATTTTGTGGTTACATTTCAAGAGAATTTGGAAATCCTAATACATCATAGTAATCAAATTCCATTTGAAAATATATTTACATTGTTTTTCTTTTAAATTTTTGCAATTATTGCAAAAAAATCTATTTTTTGAGTTAATACCATTTTTCTGATTCTTTTTTTTTTATATAAAGGTAGCCACTACACTATCACGAAAATGGACTCAAATGTGGTTTTCGAGATGAACGGGTAATCGGAATACGTTGAAATTTTTACAGTATATAGATATTTATGTTGTTAGTTGAATTCTGCAAAAAGTGAGATTTTAAAAATTTTGAGTTAATACCCTCTTGTTGATCAAGTGCGATATGTAACGAATACTTTGACTGCTTGCAGCGCTTACTATAAGTAGCGAATTTTTTTTCATTAAACATCATAAAATCACAATCTGTATTACAAATCTGATGGACTATATTTTCAATCAGTGTGTTCGTTTACTCGAAATTCTTACTACTTTTACTACAATTGGAAAGTTTTGTTTACTTTTTGTATTGATTTTTTCCAGCTGTAGTAAAAGTAGTAACTTGTAGTAAGTAAACGAACACACTTAATATAACGACAGATTTGGAAATATAGGTTTGTTTGTAATGAGAAAATTCGTAAAATTTAAAAAGTTATGATTCCAAAATAAGCTAAAAGTATTATTTTAAAATAATTAAAATTAAAATACAATAAATAACCCGTGCGAAAAGGATAGATCTGACCAGATCTCATTAGGTCTAATTGTTAAGATTGCTAGTCTAACCGCTGAGCAGTTCTTTGATATTTGTATGGTAAAAACACCAATTTGTCATTGCGAAATATCATTCGAGTGATAAGTTCAAAATCAATTAAAATTTTTATCAATATAAACAATTTCGTAATCAAAACTCGTTTTCAGTTTTTTCTGTGTCCTTCAAAGCAGAGAATATATATTTTTTATAAATATTTAACATTTGAAATTATATGTAAAAAGAATATTAAATATAATACTTATGCTAGACATTTATAGCTCCTAGTCGGAGCATAGGGCGGAAACAAAATCAGTCCATCGTTGCATATCTTGCGCCAATAGTTTGATCTGCTGCCATGTTCCCCTAGATCGAT
Source organism: Leucophora obtusa (assembly GCA_949987735.1). Classification (NCBI taxonomy): domain Eukaryota; kingdom Metazoa; phylum Arthropoda; class Insecta; order Diptera; family Anthomyiidae; genus Leucophora; species Leucophora obtusa. The sequence goes on from OX465295.1 coordinate 278,801,557, forward strand.
GTTCAGCATGAATAGATCTTATCCACGTTGTAAAAGGTCTTCCTGGACGCCTTGAGGGTTCCATTCAAAGGCCATTTTTGCAATATATATCAGAATATACAACTTTCATTGAGTTCTGGAATTTTATGCACTAATTGGTTAAAGATACTTATTATTTTTAAATGAAAAAATAAACAACAATATCTTGTAAATTGTTATTAATTTCAAAATTTTTTTTGAGTTCACAATTTCAATAACATATCCGTATGCATTTAAATTTAAATTATTTATATAATTAAAATGACTTTTCAATAATAATCTTTACTTCTTTTAAACAATATATTCTGTTTGTCATGAAACCTACACAACTACAAAATTCATCAATCAAAAAATTTTTTTTCAGTAATATGTTATAAATTTACCTTTCAAAATATTGTTGTTACTTTTTTTAGCAAAACAGAAAATAATAATGTGCAATAAAGCTACTTAAATTAACTACTCATAAAACATATAAATTATTTCGTTAAAAAAAATTGTGAAAACCCGTCATTAATATAACCTTGTATAACCCATCTTATTACCTTTAATATAATTTTAAGTTAATTTAAAAGTGAATAAAAAATTTGGAATATATTTAATAAAAGTTTTCAACGCTTTTGAAAGTTGCCAAAATATTAATTGCACAAAAAATATGATTTTTATATATGTTGCTAATCGAAATATAGGTCTGGAATTCCATACATCTCGATCAAATAATATGTGTTGATCTATTAAAATCACGATCGCTCCTCTAATTAGTAGTTGCATATGCCAGATTTCAACAAAAGTTAGTTGTGCTCTATTTCAAATAGTTTTGTTTCAAAAATTAAGTAAATCGGAAGAAAAGTTTACAATTTATGACTGAAAATGTTAAGGAACCCTTAAAAATAATCTTCTAATTTTTGATATAGCGGTTTAAAGTGGTTAAAGCTGCAAAAAGTATAGCATACTTGAAGGCGTAAGGGTAAATGGTATTCAGTTTTCGACACTGTCAGATATATCATATCTACTTGTTGTTTTATAATGTCATGACTATTTTATGGATTTAATTTTTAGCTTGAAATACTGCAAACCACATTGTATGATTTAAAACAAAACAATATTTAAACAACAATAAGAAAACGGATGCGTTTTTAAGTGGCCTCTAATGTTTCATATATAATGAAGTTTGTTTTTTTTTTTTTTTTAATTCGCGGTTAGTTAGCTGAACATGTTTTTGTTTAGCGGTTTGTTGGCATATACTTTTGGCTTAAAACTAATTATTTTAACCATTATAATGAATATAATCGTGTTCATATTGTTTATGTAGTCATAAAATGTTTCACGCTGTTTTTAATTTAATATATGTTTAAATATGTATTTTTTTCAATTTTGCATATATTTCGAGCTAAAATTTTAAGTGTTATGACCCAAGAAAAATTTCAATAGTATCTTATTAGTAATTTGCATTGTTTTGGTTACAGATAATTAACTTTTGCAACACTGACATTTTCACTTAAACAAAGGTAGCTCTAATTTAATATTAGGTTTTTGTCAGTTGTAAATTAATTTCAGTTTAGTGGATTAGGCGTAAAAAATTTAGCCTAAAAATAAAGATTTGAAAGAAGATGATACACAAAGAAAACGAGATATATGTCTAAAAAATTCATGCATAAACTTCGAAATTAAGGCCAATTATGGGCACGAAATATACGCAAATATCAAAGGACTCCACTACGTATGAGTAATAAAAAATCACATGTTAAAAGATCACAAGCAGTGTTGCCACTTTTTGAATAATTATTAAAAAAAAAAAAAAAACGGGACCGTTTCACAATCCTTGAATAGTTTTTGAATAATGATATTTTTCTCTAGTTTTTGTGTTACTACCACAAAATTTGCAAAATTTTTGGTGAATTATTGTTGTAATTTTGTTCAACATGAACTCCAATTTAGTTAGAGGAAGTCAAAACTGAACAAAAATTTTCTTACAGCAGCACAGTGAGACAGACCAAAATATTCAGTCTTAGTTAATATGCATAGGAACTTTTTACTATAAATGACACCCTATATTTGACTCTTTATGTTATGACCTTTGTAGGTGAACTGTGTCTAAATATTAACCGATTTTCTCTAAATTTAGCTCATATTATTGGATTGTAAATCAAATATCATTTACTAACTTTCTATCGAATGAGATGAAATTTTCCGATATCCGTAAAAAACTTAGGTAATACTTTGTTATGTATTTTAAATTTGTAATAATTAAATAATCAATATCTAAGGAGTGAGATCATAAAAATGTTAACACACATTTTTGCCTATAACTTTGGTTTAAAGCTTCTCATATTTTTTTTTCGGCAGTTTACATTTTAAAAATATATCAGTTAATAAATTGATTTACATCATGAGTTTTAATAAGCAATTTTTTACAGAATGGACGATGAAAAAAAAGTGCGTTCAAAAATAATTAAATATTTTCAACAAAACCAAACATGGACATACAAAAAAATTGCCAAAGAAACTAATGTATGCCGCCAAACAGTTTCAAAATTGAAAGGAACAACGACTGGTTATCGTAACATTGGTAAGGCATATAACGTTAAAAGCATCCTTAAGAGAGCTCCTAACACATCTGGCAGAAAAACAGCTCGGTTAGCCCAATGCTCGGACTTTTTTGTACGTAAAGTGGAATGTAAGGCAGGACTAAAATTCTGCAAAGTTCAAAAAGTTCCCGCTTTTAAAAATTTGGAGGCCAAAACCAGAGCTCGAAAATTGAAATCAAATTTTATACAAAAATACAACTGTTGTGTAATGGACGACGAAACTTATGTCCTGGCTGATTTTTCGCAGCTCCCTGGTCAAGAATTTTATGTTTTCGATGTTCGAGGAAATGTTGCGGTAATGTTTAGGTCGAAAAAGCAAACGAAATTCCCTGAAAAATTCCTAGTATGGCAAGTCATATGTAGCTGCGGCGAAAGAAGCCAGTCATTTGTGACATCTGGCTCTATAAACAGCGAAATTTATATCAAGGAGTGTTTGCAGAAGAGACTTCTTCCATTTTTGAGTCAGCACAATATATCCACTTACTTTTGGCCCGATTTAGCTTCTTGTCACTACAGCAAGAAAGCGCTGGAGTGGTATAATGATAATAATGTGGTTTTTGTACCAAGAGAGGCAAATACACCAACCTGCCCGGAGCTCAGACCAGTGGAGAGATATTGGGCTCTTGTTAAAAGAGAATTAAAGGGCACAAAAAAGGTCTCCCAGGACTTGCAAGATTTCAAATGTAGATGGACCACCTGCTCTAAAAAGGTGACAGAAACTACCATAAAAGCCTTAATGGGAGGGTTTCCGGAAAAACTGGATAACTTTGTTCGTAGTGGTTAGAATTCCATGCGGTTTCTTTTGTTTGATTTTGTATTAAATTTCATTTAATAAAACTTTGGTTTTTTTGTTACGTTTTAAAAATCTGTTAAAAAAGAAAGAAAAATGGCAGGCTTTCAAAATTTTAGCATTCTTATTGCGTCGCACAGTGTGTCTAAAAGCACTTTTTTTATGCAAATAACATTTCAGGCCAAAATTCTTAACCGCTTTTAATTTTTTTTTTGTATTTATATATATTTCTAAATAGGCGCCCTATGCTCCAGTGCGAGTATTTGAGTCTTCAAAATTCGACACAAATTTGTCGCGGCCGCTTTTTGAATTTCAGTTCCTAAATATTTTTACTTTTTTCTGAATGTCGAAAAAAAAGATAATTTTTTTTTCTTCTCAGAAAAATCAATACGAATTAGGGGCGTTTAAATGATATGTACCTTTAATTCAAGGTATTTTAAACCTCTATCGACACCCCCAGCAAAAAAAAAATATTTACTTTTGTCTCCTATGATCAAATTCATTTTCAAAAGTTGGAATTTTATTTTTCTTTTATCTGCATTATTTGGTTCTATATTCCACACAATCTTTTTTATATAACTAAATACTACTTTCGTTTTAAATGTCATATTAGTATTTGATATTTCAAATATTTTTTATGATATTTGGCATTTCATAACGATGGACAGAAGGCTGCGGGTTCGATCCCTAGCGACACCAACATAAAGTTAGAAAAAGAATATGTATGGATTTTCTATCCCGATGTAAAATCCATTGCCATTGAAATTTGATTGGCATTACTTGGTATCATTGCCAAAAAATTTTATTATAATTGAATGTTAATGAAATTTTTTTCAATTGGCATTGATTAAACCAATGGTAATGAAATGTACAACAATGCTTCAAAGCAACTAATTGTAATTAAGGAAAAAAGCGTTGTATGCAAAAAAAAAAAATTGTTCTGAAAAAACGGAAATTGAAAAAGAGAATTTCAGAGCTATAAACGTTATAAATATTCGTTTTTTTATCGCAACTGCATAGTAGGCGGAAAACAATTATGCAAAACATTACTCATCAGTGCTTTAATACTAAGTATGGGCAAATGTAACTAAATGTTTAATTTAATTCTAAAGTCATATTTACTCCTTCAAACGTCATATTTATGCACGTTTTTTGAAAAAATTAAAAAAATAAAATACATAATAATTTCATTAAAAGGAAATACACACTAGGGTTATAATTTTTTTTTTGTATAATGGGAGCAATTATACGATATTAATTTTCGGGTCATTTTGGAACAAAAACCTTCCGCATAAAGGGCGATTTTTAAAAAGTCTACGCTGGACTAAAATTAGTGCACAAAATGTTTTAAAATATCTTCTGCGTAATCTTTTCTTTGATTTTCAGATTTTGATGCGCATATCGCGAAAAGACGCTGTAATATTTTTCTACTAAATCACGCAAAAACCGTTAAATTTAATTACATTACAATTTTGGCGAAATAATTTTGTTTGGTTTGATTAAGTAAGAAAAATATATTGCGAATTTTAAAAAAATTTATTCGGTAACTTTTTTGAAAACCCTGAAAAATGAATATCATGTTTCTTACTAAATTTTTTTTATGGACTTTACCGGAAGGCTAGGTAAAAATTAGTATTTGCAAAAATCATCAAAAGTTATAACCCTAATACACACATGTTGTTTAATTGTTTATATATCAATCAATATAAATGAAATTGTTGTTGATATTTTTAATTCATACTTTCATTTGAATACAAAATGATACGCCGCACAACAAGTGTATGTACTGACAATAGTGTTTTAAACACATTCCACGCAATGTGCTTTTTTTATGTAAATATTATTCAATCTAAATAAATAAAAAGGCTGATTTTTTGTTAAATTGAATTTTTTCAATTTGTTCCCGGTATCATAGTTGAATAAACTTTTAATTTTAAACAAATAAATGAACGGTTTCTTCCACACACTCGCTCTCTCTTTCTCTCTTTCTGACTGTGTTATCATTAAATAACTAAATACTCGTATAAGAGAGAAAAAAGTGATTGAACTTTAAAAAAATTTTAAATAAAAATATAATATTAAAAAAAATACAAAACTTGCTAAAAATGCACAAGTGGCAATGTAAAATGTAATTTTTAAATTAAATTACATTTGAAGTTTGCTAAAGCAAGGTGAGATATTAAAGTTCACATACATAAGATTTAAAAATTCTAGGAGCGTGCATATTGTTTTTTTTTAATTATTTTAAATTTATTGCTTAGAAGCTGCTAAATAGTTATTTTTTTAAATAAATTATTACGTTTTTGTTTGTTAGATTTAAATGCGTTTTTTAAATAATTTTTAATTCTGATAAATTATTTGGTTGTTGTCATATTTGTCTTAATCTTTGTAGGTTGGTAGGTGTTATAGTTTTGTTGTTGTTATTATTATATATATTTTGTTGCTAATATAACAAAAAAATAATAAATGAATAGTATTATGTATCTACAATAGGGTAAGCCGAATTTTTTTAACTTGAAAACTTTACGATGGGAGGGTACACAAATCATATTTAGGTCAATATGTAATTGAATATTGTAATATGTTGCACTATAATAAGTGCTAGATACGAAAAGATAAATTTATGCATTTAAGATGAAATTTCATATAATATTATGTAATTATGCCTTGTTATTGATGCTCCAATATATAATTGTACAACATTTTATTTGAAAATATATGACTATATTAATTAAAATTTTAGCAATATTTTCATAATAATAAGCTCAAGATTTTCAAAATTTTGAGCCCCACTTCTTTTAAAGGTTCAAAAGAAATTGTTGAGCGAAAAAAATATCTTTTTAACTTCAAACGCTGGTAGCCAGCTTTTCTCTTAATCAGCTCTTCAGTAAGCTTTATTTGAGTACACTTCTGCCGTTAAAACTGACAAGTTCAAAATGCTTGGGACACCCTAATAATCTAAATGTCTTTAAAAATTAATTTAAAAAATTCTATATTTTTTACGACTTGTTTTTAGCGTATTTTAGCGTTCAGTTTCGGTATCAATGACCGCTAAAATGCAATCAACCTATTTCAAGGCTAAGTTTTCATCCAAATCAAATACATATAACAACAAATTATACAATATTTTTATTTTGTTGTTTGTTTAAATAAACATTCTCTTCATTAACCGGCAACAAAGTAAGCAGTTTATATTTCTAAACAGTGGCGTTAACTTATGCAAAAAAAAAAACGCTAATAGACAGCGATAACTTTTTGTAGGAATTTCCCGTATGCGTAAAATTTGTATCCATCAGTAGCAAAAATGCTTGTGACCAAATGCTTTTTGGAATCAACGTATTCGCAATGAAATTGTATCGCGTTGTTGTTGGAAATTTTTTTATAAACGCATGTTTTTGCATATTTTATATTTTTGCATATTTTTTTAAAAACTATGATTTAATTAAAACTTAACAAAAGGAAAAATAAATAAACAAAATAATAATGACTAAATGATACTCTACATTAGTCTGGTTGAAAGGCAACCTAGTACACACTCAAAATATTGTAATATGTCTGTTGGCTCAACAGCAAAATTTGTTACTTTAATAAAATGTACTCCTGTTTTTTGGCTTAAACTAAAATTAGCTGATTTTAAAACATTTTTTGTTAAATTTAACACACATCTAAATTTAAGTACAAAATTAGTAAAACTACAGTTTTATTTGTAATTATACTGAGTCATAAAATTTGTTCAAATTTAGGATCTCGCGACCCGGGCCTAGTCCATATCATCTAATAGCATGTAAGGGCACTCCGGAGGACCAAACTTTTGTGCGTTTTGCTCTATCCCGCTTAGGTTTCGAGCTACGAGCCATTTTGTGAAGTGTAAAATTTTTATAAAAAATTTCCGAGGGTCCCAGGACACACCATGGTCCATTTTTCTATAGATATAACCCTTTGAAATTTAACGATTGTGTTCTTCAAAATTAGTTATAAAAATTAGTCAAATCGATTCGAAACTCATTTGACAGATTTTTTAATGATTTTTTAGCCATCAATTTCAGCTAAAATATATAATTTAGTTCACTTATGTTCTTCAACCACATATCAAAGTTTCGGCAAAAAGGGATTTTTTTTTAAATTTAAATAAAATTTTTTTAACAAAATTAGCTTGAGGAATGTTTTGCCAGCAATATGTCACAAATGTATTTTTGAAGTACCTACTATAAAAGTGCTAAGTTGACATTATTGTTCCCGTCTGGGTGTGTTTGTAGTTATTAGTTATCTCGCATCTAATTTCGAGTGAATATAATTTTGCAAGTTTGTTGCAAAATTTGTTTTTCTTTCGTATTTAATTTTAGCTATTTTTGTTATTAGAAATAAACAAATTAATCAAATTGTAGATTTTATTTTAAGAAAGGGAATAATGATACAGACAAAGTAGATGTTTTAAAAATAAAAAGAAATAATACACAATAATAACAATAAAAAGTTCAATAACACAGTGCAACAAACATTTTAAGGCCTTAACTGGACCAAATGGGTTTTACTCTACCTCGTGAAATTTTTTTTATAAGTAAATAAATAATTTAAAATCTACTGTGTTGTTTAAGCATTCTCGTTGGTTGATTTGTTTTTAACCTATCCGAATGTTTAGAAAATAATCATTTTTGTTAGAATTCTGCACATAGACTGAACAAACACGTTACCATACTCAGTGTAGAAAATCATCACCAAATTTGTGGTTATGTAATTACATACCTGGTAATGGTAACTAGTTACTTTTCTTAATAAACTTCTTATTACTTTTGTATGGCGATGGCGCACATTATTTTGCACACCAGCATACGAAAAACAAAAAATATGACGCTACATATATATTTACCAGCATTGGCGAAAATAATTAGTCTAAAAATAGATTTAAAAAAAAATAAGTTTTATAAAAAAAATATTTTTTTATTGTAAATTTTTTTTAAATAAAATTTTCCGTAACGGGAATTGAACCTGAGACTCTAGATTGCCATATGAGCTATATTGGCATGTTGTATTTGATAGATGAAAACATAACTGACTAGCTGCGCACAAGTATGCTCACGCGCCAATATGAAAAAAATACAAAAAATATGAGGTTACACAAATCCTTAGCAGTGTTAAAAAACATTGCGTCTTCAAATAGATTTAGAAAAAATTTAAAAAAAAAAAAGAAAAAATTATAACATTACTTCATATTTGAAATAATGATAAAGATAAGTCATTATTGGTTACGCAATATTTATTGTTTTGAAATAATGTTTATGTTTTATGTTTCAGAATAATGCAGAAAGTAAGTCGATGTCATTACTGGTAGTCAAAAAAATAACGATATGTCATTACCGTTTTTACACTGGGTAATTTATCAATTTTCTGAACCTTTCAACTTTAAAGCAACGACCCAACACTGGGAAGTAGTGGGTTTTAATAAAAATGAGTTGTGATGGGGTAGAGCAAAACCGAGTAGGGATTTTGCTATCAAACATAAGTACTTTAATTTCCAATTGGTTGAGGTTGAGTCCCTAAGCAATGACCCTCTAATTGTTGCAGTGTGTTATTGAAATAGTTTGTTAGGTTGTTTAGAAAATTGTTTGCTAATTGAATTTGTGTATTAACTTAACAACAATAATTCATAATTATTTAAAGATTTTTCGTTTAATTGATTTTTTGTTTATTTCAAATATTTCTAAATTTAACTTACTCCATCATTTTGTATTTGATTCATTTTTCGGATTTGTATTTATGCATGTTTTAAACTCACCTGCAAAAAAAGAAAAAAAATGAAATTAATTAATTAAAAATTCACACATTCGTTTTTTCAAGAGAATATTAAATCATCAAGACTTGTATAAATATGATAAATTCATAATAATTTATCATTATATTTATTATGAGGAATATTTTTAACTTAATATACCACGATAAAAATAAGTTCCCTAAAAAACCAAAGGAATCTAAAATAGCAAAAGAAAGTTTTTAAGTATAATAATTTATAATATAAGTAGATTTAGCAATAAATATAATGCAAGGATGGTAACTGAAACGATGCGGTTATGAGTAAGGTAACGTTATTTTAGATTATTTCTGTTATGGCATTTTAAGGGTAATGCTAATTAATTAATTATTTAATTAAAAGATTTATGAAAAGACATGAAAGATCATTTAACAATATTTAATTTTAAATAATTACGATCTGAGCAATTACTTAACTCATCCAAATTTCTTTGCATAAACATTTGTTTAATTTTAAATGCGTAAGTAGAAGTTTTAATTACGTATTATAAAAGGACAAAAATATTTCAAAATTCCTTTTTGCTAATTTTAGCAACGCGGCTTACAAAAATTTGTAAAATAATAATAATAGCAAAAATATTTACTAAAGTATATATTTTTACTAACAATTAGTATAAAAATACTAAAATAGAATTGAAAACCGTTTATAAATTTCACTACTAACATTTTTTTCCGAGTGTAAAATCACTTTAGGAGCAATCATGCTTTAAAAGCGCTAATTAAGTGATTTTTGGATGTGGTTCGGAATAACTTCTCAAAAAGCTGTAAAAATATACCAACGGATATTTTGGAAGCAATGAAAGAAGTGATTTTTTTTAGTTGTTCTGAATTACTTTTAAAAAAATCAGTAAAAATTCAATAATGGATCCTCTGGAAGCTTTGAACGAAGTAGTTTGTAAAGCATGGCTTTCAAATCTTTATCTGGGTAATACACTCAGATTAAAAAGTTAGTAAAACAATTTGTAAACACTTTGCAATGGCACTATTTTTGCATTTATTTTTAGTAGATTTTTTAAAAAAATGCACTAATTTAACAAAAAGTTAATACTTAAGGAAATTTTATTTACAAGAATTAGTTAATTTTTTAGAATTCTCGTTTAGTTTGTATTTATTATTATTGATATATTGTTAGTTTGGAAAAAAAGCTCAGAAAATTTTATTGTAAGGTAATCCATTTCATAAAAAGGTAATAACTGGGAAACCATTTGCAATTTTTTTTTTACAATCGAAAGAAAAAAAAAATGACATATATTTTCTTTCTTTTTTATATTTTACAGTTCGTTTATTTTTTAGTACAATTTTTTGCTAATTTCAGCAGATTGATTTTAAATTCCAGGTTTTAGTAGCGGCAACTAATTATTTATACATACATTTTATACAATTTTCTACTGAAAATGACAGTTAAAACAAAGGTATATGCAGTTAAAACGGCGACCTTTAAAATAACTAAAACTTTTGTTATTTTTAACTGTTGAAAAATAACTAACAAATGCATTAAAAATAACTACCAATGTCGGAAAATTAACTGATAAATTTTTACTACAAAAATTTCAAAACAACTGACAAATTCAGTAAAAACTACTGTTTTTTACAGTCAATTCTTTTTGTCTATAAAAATATATTTTAATAAAAAAAAATTTTTTTCTTTCGATTACAAAAATATGTGTTATTACTTCAGCCTGTTTAAAATTCGAAATAAAAATTCCAAATGGTTCTCCAGTTATTATGCTTTTATGCATTGGAGATACAATACAAGTTTCTGATTTTTATTTGCAAACTAGAAATGTATTAATATCAACTAAACAAGAATTTTTAAAATTCCAAAAAATTCAACGAAATTTTTTATTATTTAAATAACCACCAAAAATAACTGTTTACTGTAAAATTACTGTTATGATATTAAAAATAACTGCTTTAAACAACTGTTACGAAATTGCAGTACTTTTCGTTAGTTGTTTTCTTAAACAACCATAAAAGTCATAAAAGTTGTTTCGCATTTTGCTATAGAAAAACAACTGTAATTTCTGTTAAAAACAACAACTACTGATTACTACACAAACAACTGTCATGTAGTAACTGCAAAACTTTTTTGAGTGTACTAATTTCATTTTATTAAAATAATTGATATTTAGGAAATTCTGTTATAGTGTATTTAGACTGGGCAAGAACTGGTAGTTTTCAACCATTTTTAGGTTTTGAGCCGAAAACTACAAAATTAATTTAGTTTTTCCATACAATTTTCATACAAACTGAAAACCAGGTTCTACCTGGCTTTTGCCAAAAACCAAGTAAAAATATCTTAGATTTGCATTTTTGGTACACCCGTTATCATTTATAATTCATTTTCGATACACTCTGTTACAACGAATATAGAAGTAAAGTAAGTGTCAAAAAAATATTTTTTAATTTTTGAAGAATATTTCCGTTCTAGTTTGTTGTTATTAATTGTTAAATGTATTAATAATTTTTTTGCATTAATTTAACAAAATAAAAATGAAGAAAAGTGGGTAATAAAAAAGTGATGTGACAAAGAAAAACTGAATAACCAGTGTAAATGACTTGGTTTTTTTAATTTAGTTTTGTACAAAAAACAGGTAGTTTATGCTCAGTCTAAATTCAGTATTACTGATTTTAGTAAATCGATTTTGAATTGTAGTTTACATCAATTTTGGTAAAATTTACTTACTATTTCTTTATGAGTTAACAAAGTAACATAAATAAATATTGATCTCAATCCTTCAAAAAATTGGTCCTCCGCCCCCTTTTCTACAAAGATTTTCTGATGACGTTCGGTAGTGTGGACAGAAACAAGTAAAAATTTACTGTAAGAAAAATTATATGGAGACCGCATTTTTTTCGAAAATAAGATTTGAGCTGGTTTCTGTTACAATAATTAATAACAAAAACTATTGATCTTTAAACCTGAATAATCTGGGTCGTATCATTTGTGAAGGAAGTTAGAAAAATAAACTTTTTGTTTAAAAAAAATTTTTAAATAAAAAGTATATAATGCCCAAAAAATGTTCCGAAGAAGATGTTTTAAAAGAAAAATTGAAGGATTTTCTGTGGGAAAACTCTTTAGCACCTTAGAATCTTCTTTGTTTGCAAGAGTTTTTCTATAGAAAAAAGTTTAGAAAACTTTAAAAATTTTATGTTTAGTTTCGAATCCTTATGTATATTTTATATGAAAGTGCATCCAGAATATGAAAAATTTTCTATAAATGCATCAGAGAAGAAAATCATTAGCATGTAAAGAATCTAAAAGTTTTTATGTTGTTGCTAATAATTGTTTAGAAGCAGAGAAATAAGGTCTCCTTATGGGCTAACAACCGTATTGGATAAAAATTGAATATATACTAGGGGAAGAAAGCGGCACTTGCTAATATCTGGGGTGTGCAAAATAGGATTAAAACATATTCGAAGCTCTTTGAATTCCAGATTTTTCTAATACTTTTATATACAACAAGAGCAGTTGCTCAAATACTTTTCGTTTAACTTTAAAAAATATCTTTTACAAGATTTTTTTGAGCACCCTTTATATAGAATAGATAAACTTAATGGTTTTGTTTCTTCTTCTTCTAACTTTTATAAAAATCAGCGAATTTACCTTAAGGTAATTTAGTGGGCAAAAATCCTCAGTATTTGAAAGTTTTTCTAAAAGGCAGGTAATTCACTTTGTTCTATTTACCCTAAAATATGTTTTAAAGTAGCTGAAAATGATCATTTAAGTCTGAAATTAATTGGTCACCCTACTTTATATTGTTAGCAAAATTGATGGTGGCGTATGAGTAATTTAAAAAGAAATCTAATATCAGTCATACGCCAGCGGGTTCTGATAAGCAATAAGTCTTTATTTTTGTACATCAAAAGGAGCAAAAAGCCTATTTAATCTCTTTTGATGAAATAATAAAATTACAATAATCAATTATTGTCTCAGACCAAAAATGTCAATGAAAAATGTTTGATGTTCCATACTACAAAGAAAATCCATTAATATATATGTACATAAGTAGCAAAACATCGTTATACCTTAACAAAAAAACTTTTTTTTTTAAAAGAAAACATATAAAAACAAAAACATAAAGAAATAAAATCAATACTAAAACAAAAACTCAAGGCCAAGAGGACCATTAGCTGAACGCGCCTTTATGTGCAAAATACACATATAAAAAAAAAATACATAAAGAAATTATAAAAACTTCCCGGCAAACATTGCGATACGAAAATGTTTCGAAATCGTATCGCCTGGAGGAAAAACTTTATTAAAGCAATTATTGTATTTTAATTGCGGAAGATCTCCCCTTCGGTAGATATTCCCTTCGGTAGTAAATGTCCGCTCCATAGCAATACTCCGAACCAATACGAAAGCGATATTTCTAAAATATAAATTGGCGATATTATTTAATTAATTATATAGCTTGTTTATGACCTGGAATATAAAATGGTGATATCCCCGACATGAAATACCTTTTTTTTTTAAATAATTATATTTAACTACATAAACTATTGACCACTAATATCATATTTTCATTATACCTGATTATTTCCGTGCAATAAACATTATTTTTTCCACGAATTTGTTTCCCATATTTCTTTTCATTATGTTTTATAAATCTTGTTTTAATTTTTTCCAGAATGATAGAAATTTTCAAACAATTTGTCTTTATCTGCCGTATGATAAGAGGATGATATTTTATTATTATAAAAATTTACAATTTTTTACAAAATACACAATTTTCAAATTATTTTTTTGAAAAATTAGCCGAATTATGTCCCAATTGTTAAGAGACATACAATTTCAAAATACTTCCTGATTATTTTCATTCAAATGAAAAATAAAAGATATCGCTTTAATATCTTCCTGGAAGATCACTTTCCAATGTTTGCAGGGTTATAACTTTATACAGTAAAACTCGCTTAATACGAACTCGGTTAAGACGAATTCTCGGTTATTACGAACTAATTTGAAAGTCCCAATGTTTTGGTATTAATTTTCATATAAAAACATCTGTTAATACGAACTTCGCTTAAGATGAACTAATTCCTTTGGTCCCTCGGAGTTCGTCTTAACCGAGTTTTACTGTATTTAGGGTCGGTATAATAGGCTACACTTAAGTAAAGACTAATACTAAAGTGGACATTTTTTTCTAGTCTATAAGATTTTAAAGTATTTTAAGCGTTATCAACTATTGAGACACTTATCCTTAAACCACCCGGGAAAAGTTTTTACAATCACACCAATTCTGATAATGGTTCCACTGCAACAGATTCCATGGAACTAGTTCCACGGATTTTATATGGAAGGTATGGCCGATAGGGATTCAGTTCTAGATTTAGTGCCAGAACTGATTCTAGAGCAACCGATTCCATTTTGGATCTATGGAAGCAGTTGCTTTTGGAACAATTTCAAATAAAAATAATCGGTGTTAGAATTGGCAGTAGAAGGGGATGCAAAGGAAAAGTAGCTAATATGCAATCGATTCTTTGGAACATAAAATTTTCCTGGGCAACCAGTTCATGCTATCTTAAGACCCCAAGTAAAAAAGTTTTGATATAGTCATATATTATCATATAAAATTTTGTATAAATATATATTGGAACATATATACTAAGATATAATTATATAAAATTTTACTAAACTATATCCTAAATATATAACTATATCTTATTATATATTGCACAAATATGGTGCAACATATTACAATATCCAATTATATATAGACCTATATATACCCTACGGGAAATTTTAACAAACTGTCACCGAAATGGCCCCTTTACATAAACTAGACTGGTCACTTTTACATGGCGTTGTCATAGGAGGGGGAAATTGACCCCTTGTGACGTGTCACAAGACAAATCCCAGGACAGCTCCCTGAACTTTGTTTTTTATGAGAGTTCAGTAGGATTTGTCTTGTGACATGTCACAAGGGGTCATTTACATTACATCTAGTTGGATATGATTATATTATATTTGATACATTTGGATGAGGACAAAAACCGGATAAAATTGTATCAAACCATATCTTATTCCATCAATTTAGATCTAATTGTGTCAAATTAGATCTAATTAGATCATAATATGATCTAATTTGATACAATTAGATGTTCTCATTTTTCGGATATAATCATATATTATAGCAAAAGTCATATAATTTTTTTTAGTAGGGACCATCTAATTTTAAAAATGGTAAAAAGTTTATTGAAGTTCACATACACTCAGTGAATTATGTCGGTAAAATTAAATGCAATTGCAGTTAATGACGTGTATACTGAAATTGCATTTGTATTAACTGCAATTGCAGTTAAAAAACAGTGCACTATATATTTTTATTTTCACTGCAACTACAATTAAAAATAACTGCAATAGCAGTTAATTCAAATGCAATTGCAATATACACTTTTTCTTTTCAAAATAAATTTCTTACTTAAATGAAATTTAATTTTAAAATTCCTATTAACTGCTGACTATAATACTGGCTCCTGAACTCATACAGAGTATTTCTTGACATTTTCATACAGTTCATAATACTCATACAATGATTTCTTAAAAGTTGTATATATATTTTTTCCTTTTTGTCTTTTTTTTAAGACTTTGTTGCGTGCTTAGACATTTGCTATCATTACAAAATATCTTATATACCTAAATTGTATTTTGTAGACATTTATGTAATACATATAACTGGCGAGTATATGAAATACCTAAACAGAAATAAATAAGAAGTACACCACACACACCTGTGAATTTTATTTTAACAGACACCGTCTACAAGAAAGAGTCTTTGGAAAAATATACAAAAAAAAAAAGGATATGAAGTAATTTAACTCAAGGTTAGTGCGCCATATTAGTATTAAAATATTACTTTGACACTGGTTTGAGAGTTGTCTATGCGGTATTTATTAAATTGTATAAAGAAATTGTAAAATTTGAATAGGTTATGTAAACCAGAGACTATTAATTATAGAGATAGGAAATCAAAACTTACACTACTCACCGATAGAGGGCGCTGAAATCTAGTATTACCTGAGCAACTATTTATTATCAGTTTAATATCAGTTGAGCCTATATTTAAAAATTCAAAAACTGCTGAAAACTGCACAAAATAAGGAGAAACAAGCGCGGAATATATTCAAATAATAAAATTTAAGATATCCGTTTGTTTTTTTTTCCTTTGTTGTTTGTTATTATTTAAATTTAAATAAAAAAAGAAAATTGTAAATTTTTTGAACAAAGTGCCATCTAGTGATAACGATTTTGTTATAATTTATTTTTTTGGTGATGCCATACCCCTGATGTAAACTGCTCAGCAAGATTTTATGTTTCAAATTATAATTTGTGGAATAACTTATTTCCCTTTATAACCCCTTCTGC
Source organism: Leucophora obtusa (assembly GCA_949987735.1). Taxonomy (NCBI): domain Eukaryota; kingdom Metazoa; phylum Arthropoda; class Insecta; order Diptera; family Anthomyiidae; genus Leucophora; species Leucophora obtusa. The sequence goes on from OX465295.1 coordinate 278,818,124, forward strand.
TGTCGGTTCTGCCAACGATGATTTTTGTTTAAAATTGTTTCAAAAGCAACATCTTATATTAGCATAAAAAAACGTTTTCACTAGAACCAGTTTTGGCATAAGTTGAAAAACTAATTTTCCGAAAGAATAGCCCTATTGCAAGTGGTTCAAATCGGCCCATATTTTGACCTGTTCAGCATTGAAAGGTCCTATAAGAGCTTGAATGTATTAATCTTAAATGGTATTACCAGGCTCTAGGCAAGTTTTTCACCTTTTGTTAAGAGCCAGTAAGACTTTGTCTGACATTTCAAGATGTTAACAAAAGAACACTAATTTTGGTCATAATGTGTTTATTTGTAAACACATAATGTCTAAAAATACTTTGTGTGTGTATTATTGTGTATGGAAGTGTATACAAACAAAGTTTATGCATTTTTTTGTTTATATTTAACGAATTTTCGTAAAATTAAACAAAATTTTACACATTTTATAGTAGCAAAAATGTAAAAGTTTCAACAATTTTTATTCTTTGTAATTTACTTGTGAAAATTGTATCATCTTTCTTTAATTTGAAAAATAATTTAAACAGAAAGTGTTATTAATAGGGTATTCAATTAATCGGCTTTTTATTTTAATCGATTAATCGTGCAAATAATTATTCGGGTTTTTTTCTTATCCGGTTAATCGAACAAAATTTTAAAATTAATCGATTAATCGAAAAAAATTTATGTAAAATAATATACATACATAATAATTAATAATAATAATAATAATTTTATTTAAAAAAGGAACAAAAATAAATTCAGTAACTCTTCTGAAATTCATAAAAATAAAAAATATGTAATAATTCAGATCAGATTTTGTCAATATTTTTATTTTTTTTTGTCCCCTCTTTCACATATTAAAATTTTATCCAAATTGGGGAGAACCACACCCGAAAGAAGAATATAAGACCCCGTACATTAATTTATATATCTTTCGTATGCATTGAATACATAAAAAACGTAAATGTAGAGAGGAATTCTGTTGAGAATTGATTTTCCCCCTACGTTTCCGCACTAAACAAGCTTTATTACATTGATCTTTAATTATAATTAATAATTCTAATAATTCAACAATTATTTTAATTTTTGCATTAAAAAATACAAAAATTGTTTTTTCGGACTTTCTATATTTTCATATATTTAGTTAGAATATTCTTCCACCTCAAGTCCAAATTCCAATATGATATTGTCATATTAGATTTTTATTTGTTGTTTCAAAAAGGGTTGATCATTTTCATGATAGACAATACAATTGTTTCGTAGACATCACTCTACTCTTCAGTTGTCCGCAATAAGAAAATGATAACTTTCTTACTCAAACCGAGACATTACATAAGGTACAAAAAACCAATGGGATGAGAATTTTGTACTTTCGTATATGAACTGTCTGATTTGGTAAAACCAGCTATAAATCAACTACTTTTTGAAAGCAACAATTACATAAAAGTACCCTTTGGGTACTATTTATATGTATGTCTGTTGTCAATACATTTTGTAAAAACAACTAATTTTAAACTCAAAACAAAATAAATATTTGTATGAGATTTTAGCCGTGGTGTGCTTATTTTCAAAAATTATTTTAATTTTTGCATTAAAAAATACAAAAATTGTGTTTTTCTAATAATTTTTAATTACAATAATTATTAATGCTTTCATTTAATATCAACGTTTAAAAAGTCGTAAAAAATAATTAAAAATTTATTATGCGTAAATAGATACCCCTTTGTTACTAGATAAGTCACAACAGGGTTGTAATTTGGAAGATGACAAAGCAAACTGTGTTAATTTTATGTTGTTTTTGTTTTTTCTTTGGGATTTAAGATGTTTATTAACGCTCCTACTTTAAAACATGACATTCTCATTTAGTTGAAGCTAACAAATATTTCTAGAAAGGTCGTCCCTTAATTATTTTCTTAGGCCAGAATGAAATCCGGATAGGTACAAGCCTACAACAAATTATTTATCACAATTTTTTAAAAGAATTTCCGGTTTTTAGCACATTTACTTTTATAAAAAATCTATATTTTTTAAACATTTTTGTAATTTTCTACCAATTTCGATTAATCGATTAATCGTATAAAATTATTCGAATTATTCGTTATTCGAAATTTGAACATTTTAAATTATTCGAACAATTTTTGCGAAAAATTGTTTGATTAATCGAATAACGATTAATCGATTGAATACCCTAGATATTAATTAATGATCTAGAGTCAAACTAAAAAGCATTAAATTTTTCTTTTATTCAAATTTTACACTTCGTTTTCAATAAAAATATCTAAACACCCGAGCAAAAACTTTTTGTGTATAAAAATATATAATTTTATATTGCCATAATTTTATTTTCTCAAAATGTTTTCGTATGATACGATATTTAGTTACATCTTATTACATATCGATAAATATGTATGTAATTGTGTATTGCATTTACAATTAAATACGCCCTATTAAAAAAATTAATGATGTACAACATGCAATCATATCTTTTTCTGATGTTGGCCAAAACAAAATTTGATCCGAAAAATGGTGGATCATGCTGTATTCATTTATATGCACCGTAGATCTAATATGAAGAAATACGATCCGAAAATTTGTTTATCTCATAATATAGAATTGGATGTGACATAATGACAATCAAAAACTAATTTCAATAGAATGGACGATTTAATGCAATATGAGCGAACTTTGAATGAAGTATTTTTGTCTAATGATATCAAATAAAATGTAACTTTATATATAGTAAGATAAACCCATTTTTCGGATCGTATTTCATCATATTAGATCCAAGGTGTATCTAAATTAATACAGTACGATCCACCACTTTTCGGATCAAATTGTAGTTTAGGCTATACCAAAAAAAGATACGTTTGTATTTTATAACATTTAACTTTTTTTACTCGGGCGGTTAATCTAATTACGACATATATTTGAAGTTATGCATAGACAGAATTTTCTTTGGCGAGCTTTATTAAAATTTTCCCAAAAAATTTAAAAGTTTTCATGATGTTTAAGCTAAAAAATCATGAACTTTTCACAGGTGACTTTGGTCTGACAAAAAATCGCACCCTCAGATAATCATTGCTGAAAATATTTAGGATTTCAGTGAAATTTGTAGTGCATGAACTAGATATTTTCTGTATATTTGTACCAGTTCAGCTATAATTTTAAACCACTATATACTATTTATATAAGATATTTTAAAATTGTAACTGACTTGGATCCAAATTTATGTAATAATATGGAACCATTTCTCACATAAAATTGTATAAAGACACATGTTAAATTACATATGACATAAAACAATTTCTTTTAAGGCTTCATTAGTCTAATCGTAAAGTAAAAAGACGTATCTGTAATCAATTCAATGTGTTAAAATAATATAGAAATATATTTTTATCTTTTTTCTATGCATTGAAACTGTTGTCAAGTAAAATCGTAAAAAAGTTCTATTGAAAATCGAAATTTTCTATTTTATTACTTGACATTTAATTCTATGCACAAGAAAAAGATGAAAAATACAATATTTTTATTTTTTATACTCTTTTTATTCATTATGTGAATGATACGTTACTTTTTTTACGATACTTCCAAACTAATTTGGGCTTTAAACGGGTATAGAACTTAGAAAATGTTTTCAAATATTGACAAGAATAAGTTACAATTATAAAAATTTTCTATTTATCAAAAAATTTTTTCAAAAATTACCAAATCATATTAAAATAACATGCGCACTTTAAAATGCCGGCCTGTACGCTACAAAATGAGAAGAAAAACTTACTCTCTTTTTATGGTATTGCAATATAAAAACCAAAAAAGAAAACAACAAAAGTTCCCGCTTATTTAAGTAACCGGTAAAACCCCAAAAACAAAATGTAGTACAGTTGCTCCCTATTTAATGCAGCAAATTACAACAATACATGAATATATAAAATCCTTCCAACAACAAAATAAAATAAAAAACTAACACGCAAACGACCCAATTTTCATTTATTTTGCAAACACAAATTTGCCAAAACTATGAGCGGAGAGTAAAATTTTTGTTGTTTGTTAAATTCGCTGTAAAATCTGCAACAACAAAATATTGATTTTCACTCTTTTACCATAAATGCAACCCCTAGCAGTAAAAAACTAAGTCTACAGTTAAGTCAATGGTATAAATGAGAACCTACATTTACAGGGGGGGATATTGCATTTTTAGTAGAGGGGAATTACTAACACATATAAAGTTTACTCTTGTTGTATGTGTATGAGAGAATAAACATTATGTGCATAGATTTATATGCATATATATGGTTGGGGGACAACAAGTCCTTGATGTTACACAGCAAGGATTTTCTTTTGATGACCTTGAATACATTTAAAATTTATTTTGCAAGTATTGTTATTGTTGTTGTTGTTGCTATGTGTACAATAAAAATATGTACGTATGTGACTATAGCAAGTGAATATGTATGCATAAGTGTGTTAGTGTTTGTTAGTGTAGTTGTTGGTAAATTGCATTTTGGTTTGAGTGGTTGTAAGCGTGTGTGTTTTTGTGTTTTTAGGTTATAATATATTTTACCTTGACAATAAAACTGAAAGAAAAAAAAAACAAGGAAAAATAAATAACATAAAGGTATTGGTTAAACGATTTTTGGTATTTATTCGAAACTAAATACCAAAGGGTACCTTTATGTAAAATGTTGCTTTTCAAAAAGTGTTGATTTATGATTGGTTTTACCAAAAGTACAAAATTCTCGGCCTGTTGAATTATTGTACCTTATGTAATGTCTGGGTTTGTGTGTTCCAATCATGATTTTCTAATTGCAGACAGCTAATGATTGGGGTGATAATTGTATTGTCTATCATGAAAATGGCCAACCTTTTTGAAACACCAAATAAAATCTAATATGACAATATCATATTAGAATTTGGACTTGAGGTAGAACAATATTCTGACGAAGCATATGAAAATATAGAAAGTCCGAAAAAACAATTTGTGCATTTTTTAATGCAAAAATGAAAAAAATTGTTTTCTAAATAGGTACATGTCATTAAATTTTACAAATATAAATTTTGAATTTCAAAAAGTTCAGATAAAATTAATTTTAAATGCGTGGAAAAAGTTCGTTGAAAAATAATACCAAATTTTTGTGCACTAAGCGGTATATAGCAATTATCGAAAACTTATTTATAAATTCTAAAGTTATTCCACATAATTGCTCATAACTTTGGAATTTATCCATGAATTTTCATGAAATATGTCTTGTTTTCGCTTAAAAGAATTAAGTGTGCTAAACTCCTAATTTAACAGAGAGTAAAAAACAAATTTTTTTAGGCTTGTCCCTATCCGGATTTCATTCCTGCCTAAGAATATCATCAGAGGACGACCTTTTTAGATTTTCTGGAACTTTTTGTTAGGTTAAATTACAAACTCAATGAGAATTTTTTGTTTTCGTCTAAGAGCATTTTTCAACATTTAAAATAGCAAATAAAAACAAAAAATCACCACAATTTGCTTTGTCACCTTCCAAAATACTATTCTGCTTGTTTATTTACATTCACTAATAGAAAATCAGAAAAAACCAAAAAAAAAGTTAACACAATTTGCTTTGTCACCTTCGGAAATACTACTCTGTTATTTGCACAAATCTAGTAATACAGTGGCATCAATATATTTACAACCGCTAATAGAAAATTATATCTATTCTACAAAAAAAAAGATGTGAGCTCTTTGATTAATATTTTTTTAAAATTTTTTTGCATTTTTTGGAATAATTAATTAAATTAATTATTTACCAAATTCGTTTCATTTTTACTCTCCAAAGTCAAACTTTATCAACACTTATTCTTTAATCCACTTAAAATATTTTATGCATAATAAACTGCTAATTTATAACAGACTGACGACTAATTAATAATATGTTTGGCGTGTTTTTTTTTTTTTTTTAATTAAATATATTTAATATTAAAAAAAGAACTGTTATCCATGCCATTAGAGTGCAAAATGTCTTATTGTTATTTAGTCTTGATTTATTGTATTTTAACAGTTATATTCGCTGTTATTGTGTGAGTTTTTTTTTATTTATTTTAATATCCGTTTTATTAATTTTAGTGCTGATTTGTCATTAAGAAATTTTTGATTTTAAATAATTGTAGTAACTATTTGTTAAATAACTTATGAAATAAATTTTAAATAATTGATTTCCAAAGCGAATTTTGACGTAAAATTATAAGTGCATTCATCAAATGAAAAAAAAGTATATATATGAAAAGATTAATCTATCAGAAATAATCCCTTAAATAGAAACTCGTTTACCGGTAGAGTGAAATGGTGTATGAGCTACATTTTTAATTGATATTACAGATTCCATGATTCGTTCAAACTCAATTAATACTTTAATTGTACCAACTACTTTTTCATACAATACATGAATCCAATATGAATATATATGATCATATGTGACCAGATATTAACAAATTTTGGATTCGCCGATATATGGTCATAAATATATATTATTATGTATGCCCAATAGGGTTAGGATGTTTTGATTAGTTTTGCAAATATCAAATTTTACACGCCCTAGCCAAAATGGCCATAAAAAAATATTAAGAAATGCAATATTACGTTTTCGCTGCTGTCAAAAAAGTTCCCGCACCAAAAGAGTTGAAATTTGGTCTATATGGTTTTAGTTTAGTTAAAATATTTCTCCGAAGTTTTAAACAAATGAAACTTAAACGATGCTTATTAAAAGCTATTTACGGTAAAAATTGCGAAACCTTTTTGAGGGACTTTTGGATACATTTTCTGTCGTTTACAATAATTTTTGTAATAATTCATTATATTAATTAAACAAAATCCCCGAGCAAAAATTATTTTTAGAAATTGAATTTGGTGCGATTTTTATTATTAATTTAGTATTGCCCATCACGTGATGATAGGTAAAATTTTTGTTGAAAATGAGTCATAACCCTAATGCCCATGGTACATAAAATTATGATCATATATGTTTCTAATATAAGACCATCCGAAATAAAAAGGCACATGGCCGTTATGGTCATATATGATAGCTCGTTTAGACAGCGAGATTAATTAACTTGATTAAAGTTAATCCAAATTTTTAATCTTAAGATTAACTTGACAGTTTAACTTTGTCAGTTTAAAATACCGAGGTGGCGCCCAAAGTGATTAAAATTCTAAATTAAAGTACTTTTGAGTTTATTATAAAAATGATGAGTCATTTGAGGGTTAATTTCGATATTTTCTTGTCAGAAGCCCTAAATTAGAAATCTTTTATTATGCAGTATAAAAACATGATGCAATGAGTTATAGCCTGTATACAAATTTTCCGGTTCGATTCCCGGTAATGGCATACACGAAAAGTTTTTCGTATAGGGACATTTTAACAACTAAAAATACTTTGATAAATTGACAAATAAACTGACCACTGACAAGTCTGTGGGTGAGATGAAAGTGCGGCAGTCGGGTAATGATTACCTTGTATCTGTTAAATTTTTAATAAAAATGTTTTCTTCTCCTTTTTAAGCTTCAGGATGAATTTTAACGTTTTAAAAACTCTGGGTTCATTTGACACCAGGTGTATTTAAGGGTTAATTTGTATTTTTTTCTTAAATATATCTTAATACAAATTTCATCAAAATCCGTTGAAACTTATAAAATATTTCGACAAATTTTCCTTAAAACCCAAAGTTATTGAAAAATTTGACCTTGGCTGGGAACGAGTAACGTGGCTCAATTTTGATAAAATTTTCAACATATCAATATGGGTCAATTTGGGTCAAAATACTCTGAAATTTGTTAATTTGAATTCAGCAATAGTAAACAACTTTTACCCTTTGCAGCAACTTTGGCCAAAAAATATAATTTTTCTTCAAATTCGCTGCAATTAAATAGCTGCCATCGATGAATTAAAAGAGGTGCATATATATGCAATATTTACAAATTTTCTTTGCGTTGATATTCTTAGGGGAAAATTAAAATGCAATCCTCAAAATTTAAATATTTGCTGAACAAAATTTTAAAAAAACTGAAAACTGTAATTGTCAAACAAATGCTCTGAATTTTGGTAAACAAAATCATTGACATACCTGCCCTTTACACAGAAAAAATTATTGCCAATAAAATTTTCAATAAAACTTTTGTTTGCTTCCAAATTTATTTTCAATTAAAAGTTTAATCATATCAATTAATATTTTAACTGAAAATGAGTATAGTGTCGAAATATATTTAGTTTACCAAGTACTATTGACAACATATTAAAAAAAAAAAAACAACTTTAATTTGCTTTGCGAAAAATCATAATATTTTGTGTTATTCATGTTTTGACTTTTATTGCAGATATAAAAATTACAAAAGTGTTCAAAATTCACTCAAAAACATAAGAAAATTAATTAATATATGTTAATAAAATTTTTAATATTACGGATTTTAATAAAAGCGTCATAACTTAATTTATATCAATTAAAGATTTAATTGATATAATTCAAACTTTAAGTGAAAATTTTGATGATTTTTGATTCAATTTTTAATTGAAAATTTTGCCGATTTTTGATTAAATTTTTAATTGATATAACGATTTTTTTAATTGGTCCGTATTAAATTAAATTTCTAATTGTATTTACAAATATTTTAATTAAAACTCAATTAAAGTTTTTTCGGTGTAGATGATTGAAAATATTATGTTCATTTTTCAGTAACCCAAAACTGGCACTAGTACCCAGCAAAATCTTCCATTACCAAATAAGTAGTTGTATAATAGAAATTTATAGCTCCGCAGAACTTATTTTTTGGCGTCTAAACTCATTATTTTTGTTTGCCATGATCGTTTTTATAAGTAGTCAATATAAGTTTTCATTAATAAGTGGTTACACAAATGGTTACGAAAAGTTGAATTATAAGTGGTTATCCGACTACTTACTTGATTCTTAAAAATAAGGAGTTACACAAATACTATTAGCTTCAGAAAAATTAGAGAAATTAAAGTTTTTGTTAGTGTGTAATTTTAGAACTCGTCATAAAAATTTAAACACAAAACATACCCTTTAGAAAAACGTGTATGTCCACACAATGTAATCGATTTCGTGTACTTCATATTGTGCGTACTTACGATATGGGATACTTGTGTATAACAATTGTATATGAAACTAAAAATATTTGAAATTTTTCAAAAATTTTGTGTAACTTACATGCTACTATACTAGTGTGTACTTACGAAGGATATTGGCCATTACAATGCGGCCATACCCTGGGTAAAGTAAGCCAGCTTGTGTGTAGGGTTTGAACATACTTGGAGATACTTGTGTGTACTTACTAGAATCCCCGAGTGCTTTCAAACTCTACACACAAGGTGGCTTACTTTACCCAGGGTATGGCCGCATTGTAATAGCCCACAAGCCAATATACTTCGTAAGTACACACAAGTATAGTGGCATGTAAGTTAGATAAAATTTTTTAAAAATTTCAAATATTTTTAGTTTCATATACAATTGTTATACACAAGTATCCCATATCGAAAGTACGCACAATATGAAGTACACGAAATCGATTACATTGTGTGGACTTACGCGTTTTTCTAAAGGGTATTTACATATACATATGTAATAAATAAAAATGTATAAAATTTAACTTTGTAAAAAGTACTTATTTAAACTATTGCGAGTAAGTCATTAGTTTATATTTAAAAGCAATGACTACAATAGGCCCTTATTAGGAAATCATTATTTTATATTACCAAATAATGCAAAAGGTAATGATATATCATTATTGATAATGCAGACAGCAATGAGGTGTCATTACCAATATTTTGCTGAGTAGGTGTTATATAGTTTGCATTTAAAATGTAATTTTGCATTATAGCACATACATACCTTCAAATAATATTTATTTTCTATTTTCTGTAACAAATTTCTTACACGTGTTGTTATTTTAAAATAATAAAAAAAAACACGAACAAATACTCATCACCAAATAAATAAATAAAAATAGGAAAGAAAAACAACCACATTCAATGCATTCATTATAAAAATATTTTATTTTTACTAAGCAACAACTAGACAAAATAATGTAATCTTTTACAAAAGTTGATTAAATAAATGTTTTGCAAAAAATAAAAAAACAGAAATATCTGCGTCATTATATATGTATATAAGCATTAACATTAACAATTAACATTAGCAATTAAAATTGCTTGCAGCTGCACTAGTTTGATATTTGTTTTGCAGTTAACTATATATGCATACTGGCTTTGGCTTAAGTATGCACTTTTAAGTGAAGGAGAAGGGGCTTTTAAAGTTTCTTAATGTGCAGGTTTATCATTCGAATAAAATCACTTAAAAACCGCCAACACTCGCTGATCTCATTGTCAAGTTTTTAATAAAAACCAAAGCAAAAAAAGAGTAATAATAACAAAAAAGGATAAAAATAGCATTGTTAAATTTCGTTGATGTTAGTCTAAGTTGAGTTGTTGATAACAAACTCGATTTGCTTTCAACATTCATATAAGTAGACGATTATCAAATATTAACCCACTCAAAGGCGAAAGGCACTGATGATGGCTTTGTAGCGAAAGCCGAAAATGCGCATTCTGCCTTGCTGGTCTTATCGAATTTTTTCAATAATTTTTATTCTTTGTAATTTACTTGTAAAAATTGTATCATCTTTCTTTGATTTGAAAATAATTTAAACAGAAAGTGATATTAATTTATGATCTTGAGTCAAACTAAAATAACATTCATTTACTTAAAAACCAGTGACTTGAAAAATTAATTTAAAAAAATGAAATCAGCATCATGTGAAAAAAGGAAAATTATAACAAATGAGGGAGTAAAGCAAATAAGGAACTATAAACCATATTTTTAGACAGAGTCATATTTTACATTTCAAATGAATGCTTAAAAGTTACTAGGACCCGATTTCTCAATGTCTAGTTAAAGTTTAGCCAACAGTTAAATACAAATTTAACATTAAAAACAACAACAATTGTGTCAGTTAAAGTCCCAGTTATTATTATACATTGTAAAAATGAGACTAAGTAATATGAAAGCATAACACACACTGTGTAAAAAAGTAAACTTTACGCCCTTTTTCGCTTCACCCATTCAAATGTTGTTTGTATATTTGCCATTAAAAACTGATTTTTTTTATAATTATAGGGGTTATAATTAATAATAAAAAAAAATAAAAGTTTACATAGCAATTGTAATAGTTAATTTATACAACCACCACTAACTAATAATTACCATAACTATGAAAACAAAATAATATCAAGGTTTTTAACTAATAAATAATTTCTATGAAATAGATAATAATTTTTTTAGAATTCAACAAACAATATGTATAAAAAGAAATATATATTTTTTGTATTTAATTATGACTTATGACACTTAAAGTGTCAAAAACAGTTTCTATTTTAAATTTATTTATTTATTAGTTTCTATTGCATTTATTTGAGTAAATGTCTGCCCTAAAGTCTTTCGATTTTGAAATAAAATGTTTACATTAGTTGTATACTACACATAAAAAAAAAACAATATTAAATCAACCAAAAACAACATTAAATTATATAGAAACGAGTTTGAAATCAAACTAATGTGCGTTTTTACAGTTGTGATGAGTTGTGAGACTGTAACAACTTATGGACTAAAACCTAGACTTTTCAACACAAAACAACAAATAATTTTCAAAAAATTAAAATTTTATTTATCGATATCAGCCCGAGTAAAATCTTTTATATATGCTTCATCTAATAATTTAGTATCATATCATAAATTCCAGGGAAGTTCGTAAAAACAGAATTTTTTGACTGCATTTTTTCTGATATTCAGCATATTTAAGGGGATAATAAATTTGAAATATTCTTTCAAAAATTGAAGTGCGAATTAAAAATATTTCTTTAGAAAATTCTTTTTAAATGAGTACAAAAGTTACATTTATATAACCCTTAAACTACTGAGACGCAATAAGTAGTCTAAACTATATGTCTTTACAAACTTATGCAAATAACTTTGTACAATTATATCGGGCATTTTTCCGACGAAATGGTATATGGATCACACTAAGTTATACACATATGGTCAAAATAATAAGTACAGCCTGAAATATTTTTTTTAAAAGCTCGTGCCCGAAAATTTAAATCGAGTGATTTTAGCTGAGTTTCGTTAAAAGCCCGTATATCCACCATTATTTTGAATTATTTTGTTGACTCTTTTCCAAGATATCTTTGTAGTGGAATCTGGTCATACACTCAAAAAAAAAAAAGTCAGTAAAGTCAGCAAAAAATGTTACTGTGTCAGCAAATTTTTAGTCAGGAGCGTGCTTGCAAAAAAGTTGGTAATTTCAGCAAAACGTTTGCTGAAAATCAGCGAGCTGATTTTTACAAAAAAAATAGTAATCTTCAGCAAAAGTTTTGCTAACACTTAGTCGACTGCAAATGCAAAAAATCCTTGCTAAAATCACTAAACTTTTTGCTGAATTTTAGTAGACTGAAAAAAACTCAAAAAACTTGTAGCGAAATTTTACTTTAGTTAATTTATTTGCCGAAAATTTAAATATAGAATATGTGTAGAGTTGTTTTTCTTTTTTTGTCATTTCCGTTTCCATACAAGCTGCGACATCTACATCTTGTCTATCTGGTTGTCGTCCACGCTATGAATGCGGTTATCAGCACAATTTTTGTAGCAAATAAATTAGTAAAACATTAGTTCAAAATTAGTTTAGTGCTAAAAAAATATAACTAAAATTTTTGCTGAATACGTTGATATACAAGACGTTTTACTAATTTTTCTACTAACTTATTTTTTGGAGTGTAGTGTCGGTAATTCGATGTATCGCACCGACACCATACCACGAGAAAAAACCCCAGACCATAATATTGCCGCCTCCGTGCTTGACCGTCTTCTTTGTCAAGCGAACATGGAATTCCTTACCGTTAGGGCGTCGAACATTCCGGGCACAGTCGTTTCCAATTAAATTAATTTTTGTTTCATCGCTCCACAAAATGTTTTGACTTCTTGCAAACGCCGGGCGTCGAACATTCCGGGCACAGTCGTTTCCAATTAAATTAATTTTTGTTTCATCGCTCCACAAAATGTTTTGACTTCTTGCAAACGCCCACCTAGGCTTTAAATTTTTTTGTCTAAGCAAAGGGACTCTTCTGGCTATCCGTCCTGGTAAATGAGCTTCTTGTAGTCTACGACGAACTGTTCGCGATGAAATTACATTTCCAATATCTGCTGAAATCGCTCTTGAATCGCTCTTCTTCGCAAGAGTTATAATACGGATATCTGTTGTTTTTGAAATTTTTTTGGGTCTTCTGCGAGTTTCGACGGGAGTTTTAGGCTTTAAAGCATTTTGTACAAAAAATAGCGACCGATTAATAGTTTCTGCTATAGAACGAAGACTTTGGCCACTTTCTTTTAGTCTTGAAACAATTTTTCTCTCCTCCGGAGAACAATGACTTTTTCGACCCATCGCTGATTTTTTTTTAATATATATTTCGTTATGAATAAAGATAAACAACAGTCAAATAACTAACCTTTCCAAAAAACTAGAGCAGACTGCGAAAATATTAAAGAATTCAGCAATGTATTTATTATTTTCACCAAGTACTGAAATCAGACCTGTACAAAACTAACACACAATGAAAACAACAGTGAAGCCCAAGTTTTGTTTTTACTTTTAAAGGCATTGCCATATTAAAGTTATTTAAATAAAAAAGAATTGCCATGATTACTTTCTGTTAAAGTAACTAAAATTAAACATAAAGAAAAAATAAGCAGGTGTACTTATTATTTTGGCCATATGTGTATATTTCCAAATAAAGCTCCATATTAATTTTTGTTCATAGGGTCCCGGGTAAAAATCTTAATATGGTGTCATACATAAGTATATCTTTTTTGATAAATCCCCATATACAACGACATACAACTTGATCCGAAAAATGGGTCATCTAGATGTGTCTAATTATATCAAATTAGATATAATTTGATACAGTTTGATCCGAAATTTGTCCATATCCAGGACATCAAATTATATCTAATTCGATATAAAAATATCTTATTTTATAAAATTTTGTCTAATATTAGGCATACTTTTTATGCATACCAGCTATTAAATTGAAATTGAAATGTCTATGGTTTTAACAATTTTGAAGACCCAAATTTTAAAACATATAATAAATATTTATTTGAATACTTTTGTCTTCTAAATCGTACGCATCACTTTTAAAAAGATTTTACATGCAAAAACATCACGTGAAAATTATTTGGCTATGGAGTAATTAACTCTGAATTTGCAGATAACTAAATTTGATGTTGAACTATATATTAATTTGTATGGGATTATATAGAAAGTTATATAAAATTAAAATATATTTTTAGTATAACGACACATACAGTGTTATAAAACTTAGTATCAAATCATATATAATCATATCGATCCCTACATATAATTTCATTAGTTTTATAAGGCTTATGAAGTTATATATGGATTTAGATTTGGGGATATGTAATAATATCAATTACCATACAAAAAATTCGTTGAAAAAATAATATCAGATGTAGTTGTATATAATGATATGTGTCTTAATGTTACTCCATTCATTGTCAGATATAGCCCAATGACATATGACAAAATATAACTATTTTTACTCGGGGTATTATAATATTTGCAAAATAATATGATATATAGTTATATAAGTTTATTTTAGTTCATCTCAATGTATAAAATAGAATCTAATACAATATTATTGGATGCACCCAATTTTGAGGTCTAATTGGATTAGCTAGATATTATGGTAGATATTAAAGAATATCATATTGGATATGATTAGATATTACACCAAATAAATTATTAATAAAATTTCTACTTAACTTAAAAATGTTAATAAAAATTAATTGTTTATTCAAATATGATATAATAATAAAATTAACACTGCTGTTTTTTTCTCGGTGTATAATATCCCCTCCCTGATAGAATTTTTTGTTGTTTTTTTTTTTGTAATTACATTTATGGTGTTATTACCGTCATCGTCGCCTTATGTAAACATAAACTATTTTGCAACGATGCAAAAGTGTACAATTTTTAAACGATAAAAATACATTCGGTGTGCTATAAATTATAATGAAGGTAGATAAAATGTTTAAAGATATCAATGATTTAAATGATCTACATCACAGAGACAAAACATATTTATATTCTTTTGAGATATTCTAGTATATTAACAACACTCTTTGACAAATTTGATGTTCTTGCAAAAACCTCCTCTTGCAATGCAAATTTTCCAATAACATATAGAGTGCTGATGCCGATTCTGGAAATTCCATGGATTGTTCTTGTGAAGCCGCTATTTTCAAAATTTTTGTTCGATAACCCCGGCAGACTTTAATCCTGCGGAGTAGATTCGGATATATTTGAAAAAATATATAAAAATTTAGAACTAAATTCGTATGCTTTTTTTTAATACGGTGTTTTTTTTATCACTTTTTTACTTTTGTTTTAACATGTACTGGAGGCTTTTAGTCTTGTTGGAAATGGTCTTACCTAAAATATATTAGTATTTAACAGTAAATTTTACTGTGTTAAGCTATAAAATTCAAAGCAAAAAAATTGGATGTTATGCTTTACAAACTACTTCTCTCATTGCTTCCAAAGTATACATATTTAAGTGTATTTTTTACTGCTTTTTAGAGAAATTCAAAAATATCACTTATTTCATTGTTTCCAAAGTATCATTAATTATATTTTTAGAGCTTTGTGAGAAGGTATTATGGACAAAATCTGAAAAATCACTTAGCTGTTGCTTATTGCTCAAGAAATAATCCTGAGAAGTGACTTGGATACAGTTTATTTCCAAATAAGTGATCACGGGTTGGGATCCTGGCGCGATCAATGTTTTAAACATTTTTTTAATATTTATAATAACTTCCCATGTAAAAGTCGAAATATAAGTGAATGTGATCATAAATTGACTTCTATATGATCATGCATGGGCATACATAGTCATATACGTCCATGTATAGTTCGATGTATGACCATACACGATGTCATATATTTCCATGCATCTTCTTGAGGGTATATGACCGTACATGTTCATATATGCTCATATATGATTCATATATGCTCATATATGATCATATATGGACATATACCTCCATATACCGTTATAGTATGGCCATATACCTCCTTATACCTATATAATTGCGGATCCAAAAATATATGGAAATATATGAGATTATGTATGGCCACACATTGATCTATGCATAGATGTATATGACTATGTATGCCCATGCATGATCACATACATGTATGCTCATATATATAGTAAAAGCCTGCACGAATGCATTTAAAACAGGCTGTGAAGCATTGAGTACACTTTTTGCCATTCAGAAATCATCAATTGAAATTCAGAAAATATCAATTAAAATTCAGGAAACATAACATCTATCTTAATTCATGATTTCTATATTTTAATCGATATTCTTTGAACTTCAATTAAAGACTTCTGAATTGCAAAAAGTGTAGTGAATGTTTCACAGCTAGTTTTAAATGCATACATGCCGGCCTTTAGTGTCTAGACAAGTTTTTACCTTCAAAATTTTTTGTCACATCTATAATACTTTCTCATTTAATCTTTACAACACTATCGCTTGAGAATGGTTCGCTATACACTGAGAGAATAATCTGCATGATATTAATGAATTTTTGAATAAAACCAATGAAGTTTCACTTGAACTCGTCCATTGAAACTTTTCATTGAATTAATGGAATTTTTCATAGCAAGTTGCTAAAATTTCATGGTATTTATTAAAAGTTTCATACACTCAATGAAGAAGTTTCATTAAAACTGGATTCATAATATACGTGAAGCTTCCTCATCAAATTTAAGAAAATTTTCATTTACTTTGTGAAGAAAACTTCATTATTTCACTGAAAATTTTTATTAAAACTCCTCCAGCAAAATTCCCTCTGTGTACAGAAAACGTAGTAAATTGTGTTTTCTATCGACATATTACATTTGTTTTTATAAAAAATGGTTATTTAACCAAAAACTACTTAAGAACTGAAGACCGGTTTTTTCCTGCTTTGGGCATAACAGGGTTAATATACTATTTTTAACCATTTTTATTGATTCAAACCCCTTTAAATTGACTACCAGTACCCTTAAAATATTGTTACCCTCTTTAAGAAATAACTGAATTACCGTTATCCTTAAAATACCGTTACTGAAATTGATGAAATACCGGTATCCTTAAAATATCCTCACAGAAATAATTAAAATCCTTTTAACTCTAAAACACCGATAGCAATACCGAAATAAATAAAATAACTTTAACCTTAAAATATCGTTATCGAAATAATCTAAAATTGCATTACCCTTACCGACAACTGTATCGTTTCGGTTACCAACCATGTTTTTAACTAAACTCTATTATTCAACTAAAACACTGTGAGATATCGTGTATAATTTGTAAACAAATAAAATAATTGTGTTTAGATTTACTGTTTATTACACCCAGTATAGAATAATTAAGGTGTGGAGAAAGGCCAGACAGACAAAAAAATATTTTACAGAAACTGATCATTATATGACTGATGCAAGCAAGTTGAGAAATAATATGACGTCAGAACTTCCGTTAAAAACTTGGGAATTTTTTTAAATTGTCTAAAAAGAAATATTGTATTTAGACCTTCATTATTTTTATTGAAAATCTGGGAGTGATTGCTCTTTTTATATATTGAAGTGATAAGTTTAAGAAAATGCATTTTGAATAAAGCAATAATAAGCTTAACAAAAAGCAAATATCTTCACAGGAAAATTTTCATTCAAATTGATTAATACAAAATAGCTAAATACTATTTAAATAAAATTATGTATTAAATAAAAATTAAGATTGTCCAACGACAGTTAAAAATTATTTACTTTGTGCAATCTAGTTTAAGGCTGGTTGTTGCAGCGATAGTTTAAAATTTTTACTTAATAAGTTTAGCTACTTTTTCTTATAATAATTATGTATAGAATATTCTGTATACAAATAGATTTTGCTTATTAAAATCACAATAAATTTTGAATCATTAATATTACAATAAAAGCCGCTTCATCATGATATAAATTTACAAACAACACAAAGCTCTTATGGCAGAAAAAATTCTAATAAATTTATATCTTAACAATCACTATATATATTATGAAATGTGTTATATTTTAACTATTACATTTTGTAAAAAAAAAAAAAAAAAAAAAAAAACAGAGAAATACTATATAGATATATATGAGAAAAGTTCCCCCCAAACATGTTAAAACTAAATGCAGTTTTTTTTAATAATATCATACAATGCTCGTGTCAGTTTATTCAAGTGTGTGTATCTGTGTGAGTGTAAATGTAAAATTTGCAATAGTGTGCGAACACGTGCCGTTAATCTCTCGGTCCCTCTCAGCCCCTAAATAGAACTAAGGCTAACCAGACACGAGCTGGGTTGTTTATAAAAGAAAAAAAAAAACTACAAAAACACATAAAAATCCAACGCCCCCTAGAGGTAAGCAAATGGAAAGAAGTTCACTAAGAGTGGATGCAATAAAGTAAAAACAAACTACACCATTTTTAATATATGTTCTCTATTTAAGATATAACTTTCGAAAGAAAATGTAGTTAACTAAAAACTAAAATTTCCTAAACTACTTAATATTTTTCCCAAAATAAAAGTAAATAGAATTGATTTACCGATATTTTTTTATATTTATGAAATAAAAAAACATTATAGAGGTGAAAAGAAAAAAAATAATTTTGAGGTGAAAAACTTTTTGGGTATAAAAACAATGTCCGTGGTGAAAAAAATGTTAGGTGAAAAAAAAACATGTAGTGTCTGATGAAAAAATTTCGATATAAGTATACATAGTTAAGTATATTGCATATAGTCATATATGTAATCTCATATCACGTCATATCTTATTTGATCCGAAAAATGGCATACATAATATTGTCTCATGGGATACCATAGAATCTAACATAGTCAAATATATAATTTGATGTGAAAAAATGGGCTCATCAAATTTGATATACAATAAAATAAAACATAATTTTTAATAGGGGTTTAATTCCAGCATATATATTTAGATATAATTATATATAAAAGTGATATAATTTTCTATTTACTTCTGCCATATATATTTATATATTATTACATATAAAAGTAATGGAGTTTTTTCTCTTACATTTTTCAAATCTATTTATATATAATTATATGTGATGCCATATATAATTATATATAAAAATAATAGATTTTTTTTAAGTTTTATTGTACCATATAGGTATATTTGTCTATAATTATGCATGACAGAATATATATTATCATATATCTTTCTATGAAATATATAGGATGAGATAAAATAGATCAACCGATGTATAACATAAGATATAATGCTATATGCTGATACATAGAACTATATTAGATAATTTCGTAAAAATATATGTGATATATAATCATATATCATAGCATGTAGCTACATATATTATCATATATGATTATATCAAGGTATACCAGGTTATGTATGACCATATATGAACTTTTTCATCGGGTACTGAAAGCCTACTGAGACTAAACCTAAATTATTAACGAATTCGTATAAAAATTAATATGAAGGCAGCTCTTTTAACTTTAAAACCGAATAAAAACATTTAAAATCCGCTAAAGTCGTTTTGGTGTAATTTTAATTTAAACTAGTAAATTAAAATTGGAAATAGTGTAGTAATTAAATAGAGAGAGAGAGAGAGAGAGCAAAAGAAATCAAGATAAAGAGTACTGAAACTATTGCAGTTTTCGTTTGCTTTTATATTCCAATGTTAGTTTGATATTTCTATACTTTTGCAGCTTGCTGCAATTTGCTGTGTTCATATATATTTTAGTTTTTATATAGTTGGAAATTGCGCAACTTTATACCGGCCGGCCGGCCGGCTTAGGTATGAATGTCAACATCTATGTATGGGTTATGTTTTTACAGTCCAACCCACTGAACCAATGTAAAAGTTTTACAAAAAAAAAAATCTTTATGACGGAGAATGAGCATTAAATAAAATACCCTTGATAGGGGTTGTGTCAGATATTCAACAGTGTCCCCATTCCCTAAATTTCCGCTATACATGTGTGCATGATTTTTTTTGTGCATGTGCATTAATTTGTACAGTTTTGTACAAATACATTTATATGAGCTGCATATGTATTAGTGCACGCGCGCATTTTCGTTTGCTTCCGCTCTAGCCGAGCTCCCCGTTGACATTTTGATTCTCTTGACATGACGATATATTTCTTTTTTATTTGTTTGCTAAGTTGCCACATGTATATACTTAGCAGTATATGTATGTAGGTTTAAATGTAGGGTATAATGTTTGTATGTATGTAGAGTATGTACTTGTTATGAGATCTCCAGTGCATTGTGTATAGGTGCGGCATTGCAGTTTTATATCTATTTTACTTGTTTTATATTTTTCATAAAAAAAACCGGAATATAAAACATTCACGAGCGCATTTCAAACACGCGCAACTATTTTTTATGCTAAAAACCTTCGATCCCCCTGTTTTTTTTTTAATATTCTTTAAACCAACAAAAAAAAAAAAAAACACAATTTAAACCTAAAACATTTCATTTAATCTTTAATACAATAACCTCGAAAATATTTTCAATATTTTATATTCTACAGTGTTTAACTTTTATTACCGAATTATTTACATAATTTATTTAATTTTTTATATCATGTAAATAATAATTTTACTTTTGAAACTGTTGGCTTGTGTCTTTTTCAAGTGCTTAAATAAATTTTAATTTATTTATTATTTTTTTATGTTTAAATAAATTCATTTCTCTTTTTATTGCTGTTGTTGTGCGGTTGTAAAAGCTTTCATTTTCGTTATTATTTAAAAATTTATTTCACTTTTTATTTAAACCCTCAAACCAAAAGTGTTTGTTGTACATTTATGCGACTCTTGTGTATAAAATGCATTATTGTATGTATATTGTGCAAAATAGTTTTCTTGCCACGCGCTGTTTCTATGAGCCAATTTTAGTTTTTTTTTCACTTGGTTTCTTTTTTATTTTTAAACTTTATTATAGGATTTTCTTACTCAGTGTTTATAAGAATACACGGGTTCGAGTGCTATACTATAAATGTATAGAAATGAATTAGTTATTGTTTTAACCCTAAAATGTTTTAAATTTAAAAGTCAAATTAAAGTATGAAATATACTTAAGGCGTTATGATGGGGCAAAAGTTTAAATTTTCTGAATAAATAAATTTAGATTTTTCAAAATTATTGAAATATTAAAATATTAGAATTGTTGAGTTTCATAATTTTGATAATTTTATAATTTTGTTTAGGGATTTGCGATTAATCAAACTTCCTGATTAATCAATTAATGGACTATTCAACAATTTTGCTTAATCTAAAACATGATTAATCGATTAATCAGTTATTTCGATTAATCAAAATAATCATTAATTGATTATACATTGTTTTGATTAATCAAATTTATGATTAACTGAATAATATATTGTTATTCTTCGTTGAAGACGCCTTTTAACGCCGGTTCATTATAGAAATATGCAATTTAAGAGTGAACCATTGTCAAATCTGACCAGTAAGCAAACAATTTGTTTGATTTTCCTTACTTAAAGCTTTATAAAGCATCGCCACAACACAAAGATAAAATTGCCGTATTTTTTTTAAATTTTTAAACAGCTTTTCAGTATTAATTAAAATTATTAAAGTTTTAATTAATCAAAATTCAACGTAATCGATTAATCATAATTCTGATCAATCAAATTTTCAATTAATAAATTAATTGATTATTCAAAGTTCTGATTAATCAAACTGTTTGGTTATTCCATTAATCGTACATCTCTAGAGATAGGCGTGGCTGAGATAGGCGTGGCTAAGTATAAAAAGAATACGTCGTGTTGGGTTGACCCCTAACTGAAATGATATTGTTCTTTTTTAAATTACAATTACAAATAATATGTAATTGTAATTGAGTTTTTTCAATTTGTGGGTTAATAATTAACAATTAGACTAACATCAACGAAATTTTAACAATGCTATGTTTATCCTCTATTGAGTAAATATAAACATAAAGTAAATCTATATGAAATAATATTGTCAATGTCTATGCATCTATGTTCAAATTCACAAATATTTGTGTTTTAGTTTATAACCCAGCAAAAAAATTGCAAGTAGTGCTTTACAAACTACTTCTTTTAATGCTTCACGAGTATCCATCTGTTAGTGTATTTTTACTGCCTTTTTAGAAGTTATTCTGAACAACGTCAAAAAATCACTTCTTTCATTGCTTCCCAAGTATCCGTTATTGCATTTTTACAGCTTTTTTAGAATTACTTCTGAACAACTTCGAAAAATCACTTCTTTCATTGCTTCCCAATTATCCGTTATTACATTTTTACAGCTTTTTTAGAATTACTTCTGAACCACATCCAAAAAATCACTTAAGTATTGATTCTAAAGAGTAATTGCTCTAAAAGTAATCGTAAAAAGTGATTTTGGTATCATTTGGCATTTTCAAACAGAGGGTCCCGGGTTCAATTCCCGGCGGGCCCAATATTTTTTTATTTTTTTTTTAATTTTTTTTTAACTCTATTAATTTTTTTTTAAATATTTATAATTAATTTGTTTAAGTTCAATATTTTTTTAATTTTTAAAAATATGTATATATAAAAAAATGGTGCGAAATTGATTTTTATGTACCTGTAAAAATATTGAATTGGAGTGCACCTTTTGCACTTGTTTAATAAGTACTTTTATTGAAGAGAATAAGACAATATCTTGCATTAACAAAGTGGTGTTTTTATGTCAGTCAACTTTCATATGAAAGAATAGCTCAGCGGTAGAGCTCAGCGACTGGCAATCGTGAGGTCGCAAGTTCGATTCCGGTGGCGGCATTAAAAAAACTTTTGTAAAATAAAAAAAGAGTAGTATATTGGAAGATGACAAAGCAAATTGTGGAAAAATTTTTGTTGTTGTTTTTGTTTTTTCTTTGATATTTAAAATGTTTAATAACGCTCCTAGACGAGAACAAAAAATTCTCATTGAGTTTGTAATTTAACTTAACAAATATTTCCAGAAATTCTAAAAACGTCGTCCCCTGACGATTTCCTTAGGCAATAATGAAATCCGGATAGGGACATGCCTGCAGCGGATTATTTTTCACAATTTGTTAAATACGTTTGGGATTTTTGGCATATTTAATTCCTTTGATGCAAAAAAAATATAATTTTTTTTTGTGCACAATTTTTTTTTAACTTTTAATTGGTGAAAAAGAGCTTCCTTTGCACTCGTTCAAAAAGTACTGAAAAAATGTTAAAATTGGAGTACTCCTCTCCTATGACAACTCAATGTTAAAATCATTAGTGTTTACATTAACAAAGAAGTACATCTAGATCATCAATTGTAGTGCTTTTTCTACTGCTTCGGCATCTCTTTTTTCGCTGGGAATCTAATCCTCTATGTTTTTAAATTTATTTTAGTATTTTATTATATTGCATTTACTACTTAAACATTTGCGAGTGTTTAAATATTGTTGTTGTAATATTCTGTTGTCTTATAAAAATTTCAATTTAATTGTACTGCTCGTGTACACCTGTAATTTATCTTTTGCTTTACTATTTTTTTTTTTTTTTGGCGTAAAGGAGGGAATTGTTTCATACACGAGTGCCATTAATTATGTTAAACATTTATGTTGTAATAAAATTTTTTGTAGCTGTTTTAAAAATGCAAATCTTCCTATTGAATTTAAAACTATTTTAACAGAATATTATCTACTTTCAGAGATTATGTCAAATTAAGGATATTAAGTAAAGTAAACAGCATTTGTGTGTTTAAATTTATATGTTAAGCACCTAGACATTTTGATGTATTCATTTTAAATTATTTTGCAATTGTAAAAATGATTTAAAAATTATGAAAAACAAATAAAAAATATCTTTGTAACATATATTTTAGTCATATATTTGTTTTTGCTTTGGCGTACTTTTTTAAATTTTTATACATTTTAATTCATAAATTTCCAATTCGTTTGCAAATAAATAAAAGTGAAATAGCCATAATTATTTTAACTGAATATTAAATTTATAACATTTAGCTAAGTATGCCATACGGTTCATAAATATTTTTCATATATGTATTTTTTTATAGATGTAAAAACTACTCATTAAAATTGTGATTTGAATATGCAAGCATTCATTATTTTTGCAATAAAATTTAAAAATTATAAATATTATTGCTTTTCTTTAGATGACCATAAAAAAATTAAAATTGAATTTTTATTTTGAACTGACAAAAGTTGAAATTTGCTAAACGATTATTATTACATAATTTCTAACTGTCATATTAAAACAACATTTGCTGTATTTTAATAATGTACATATCGTCACCTAAAATGCAAAAGGGCGTAACAACACTTTTTACTTTTTACACGAGAACCACAAAAAAACGTTGTAGAATTAAAGATATTCTATATTTTCTTCTCTTTTTTAAAACACGACTATAGACTTATTTCGACATATAAGTTTAAAATTTTGTAGGGAAATGTAATTTAGTCTAGTGCATCATAATCAATCAGCTTAAATTTTTTTGTTGTTACGCCCTTTTGCATTTTAGGTGACGATATGTAGTAATATAGGGTAATGTGAGTAATCGAACTCATGAAAATATATAGAAAAACTATAAAAAATTTAAAACTAAGTAAAAGTTAAAAAAAATCACATAAATTTGCAATAAAACATGACATATTTACAGTACATCATAAATTAATTTATTTTTATTTTCTTCTTGTATAAGATTTAAATATGTTGTAGCGGGTGTTTAGTTAAATATTAGTAATACCCAAATGCATAGACATTTTGTAGATTCTAATAATGGTCTTATAAGTAAAATTTCCTGTTGTGTTTCATGTTAATTTGATTTATAAAACTGTTATAAAATCAGCAAAATGTAAATGCGTTTGTCTATAAGAGCTAATCTTAATATTGAAATTTCAAAATATTTAAACATGCATTTTTATTAAAACGATGTGAGCATATTGAACGTACAAATTTGGGATATATGTATGTATGTGCGTAATTTTTTTTTCGCTACCAAAATCTTATATCGTATTCGTTATGAAGATTTAATGCATGTGATTAAGGATACTGTGCGTATGAGTAACATTACTTAGGTCAATATAATAGGAAGCGTATGAGTAATTTTTTACTTAACAACACTATCAGTGTTGCCACCAGTAAAAGAAAAAATTACACAGCTGTAGGTCAATAATTATCCAAAACCGTATGAAATTACACAAAAAATTATAATTACTTATTTTAACTGCACAATTTTCTTGAGCTTAAGGTTTTGTTTTTTATATATAAAAAGTTTATTTTTTTTATTTCAATATTTCGCTACTCCAATGTGTAGCATTTTCAGGAAATAACAGTTAAATTAAAAAAATTTTAAACAATTTGATTTAACTGTTATTTCCTGAAGATGCTACACATTGGAGTAGCGAAATATTGAAATAAAAAAAAAACTTTTTATATATAAAAAACAAAACCTTAAGCTCAAGAAAATTGTGCAGTTAAAATAGAGAAAGAAGGTTAAATAAACTACAAGAATTTATAATTACTTATATAATTTCAAAATAAACTCTCCTGAGCACAGTGGGGAAGAATAAAATTAATTTGTAAAAAATTTCGCCATTTATTACCAAAGCTTTGCATTTTTTTAAATTTATAAACCGATTTTTAAAGACTTAGCATTTTGTCATCTGCAATGTGCAAAAGTTATTTGCATTTTAAAAGTAAAATTTTGCATTTTTGCAATAACCCGGTCTGAGTTTTTGCCTTCTGCAAAAGCAAATCCAGGCCAATTTCCCTGAAAAATGTAACAAATTAGTTTATTAACTAAAGGGAATTTCAATTCAATATCTTTTTCAGGCTTAAAACGGCGTGCTTTTAAATTTGAAAATAATAAAAATGATATTTTATCCACATTAAAAGCTTCTTTCAGAAAAACGAATTTATGTTTTTTTTCAGAAAGGGTAGTTCATTCAGATGCGTTGCATGCAAAAATATTACCTACTTGCTAATTATTCTCTCCCATACCCCTCAAATTTTAACCATAAATAAAAATATAAAAATTTCACAAAAAATTATCGATATTTTTTCAAAAATTTTATACGATTCTGTTGAAATCTGCAACATGTTGGATTTACCGAATTCTGAAATATTTTGATTCTGCTCCACCTTGCTGGGTTCACAAAATTTTCATCTGGTCAAGGCCCAGTGTCATGTTAAGTACAGCCAAAAAATTTTCACAGATTAGAAAGCAACAATCATAACAAACCCAAATTTTCCCACTCTTTCGCTGCATTTTTATATGGTCTTGCAAACCAAGAGAATTTTTAAAAGAAGCTTGACAATTATTTTCGCAAAAAATAAACAAAAGACTGAGCTTTAAACAAAACAAAAAAATACATAGCACCATTTTTGCTTTCTTCTAAGCTCGGTTTAGTGTTGAAAAAATTTAAAAAATCATTCACCAGAAACTGGAGATTTGTGGTAAATGGTTCACAGACAATCTCGTTTCGTCTATATATCGACTAATTTTTATTAACTTTAAAAAATTTACGGAACTTTTAAAAATTTTACGAAATTTCTGCAAAAAGTGAAATTACACAAAAACTGCACAAAAAAGTCATTATTCAAAAATTATCCAAAGAATGTATAAACAGTCCCGTTTTTGAATAATTATTCAAAAATGGCAACACTGAACACTATGCAAAATTTGTTTTGAAAAGTACGTATCAAGAAAAAAAACCAACCATATTTTTAAACAATTAAAATTCATCGGTATATTTATAATTTATAATTTAGTAATGGTAATTTTGTTTACTATCAAAGTGGGTTTTAATTACATGCACATGTGTCCACATTTATGGACCGAGATAAATTTATATGTATGTATGTTTGTTATTTGCGTTTATTCTAATAAATATTAATTAATTTTATTTGAGTTTAGTTTTTTTAAATATGTAACCTACTACCCTAAATAACTTGAAGCAAAAAAAAAAAACAAAAAACGACGACTATAAATTTAAATGCATAAGACTGCAAAGACTTATATATAATTGTGGGTGCAGTAATGTAAATAAGTATATGAGACTTTCCACAGCAACAGCCCAGCTACAAGAAATGGTATATGGTATCAATGTTAAACGTGCAGTATTTATTGGGGTTGAAAATGCGAATACAATAAACAAAATTCAAATATTGGTTCTATAAACAGTTAGTACATCTGAACGTATAATCAACATCCTATTACTCATACCTTCAGGTGTTGCTACTATAAAATCACAGCATAGAAAGTGGTGTCAAAGTAGTAGAAAAAGCACAATTAATGATTTAGATGTACTCCTTTTTTAAACAGGAGTAAATCTTTGAACATTGAGTTGTCATAGGAGAGGACTACTCCTACTTCAGCATTTCTTCGGTACTTTATGAACGAGTGCAAAGGAAACTCTTTTCCATCAATTAAAAGTAAAAAATCTTTGAAATAAAATTATATCAATATTGTTTTTATTTTATAAAATGTTTTTATTGCCGCCACCGTATATTAAACTTGCGACCTCAATATTGCTAGTTTAGCTCTTATTCTTGAATATGAAAATTGACTGGCATAAAAAGACAACTTTGTTATTTTCAGATATTGTGCTTTATTCTCTTCAGTAAAATTACTTATTACACAAGTGCAAAAAGTGCACTGGAATTCAGTATTGTTTTCGGCACTATTTTCAGAGGTGCATAAGAAGCAATTTTTTATAATTTTTTTATATACTATATATTTTTAGAAATTTTAAAATTAAAAAAATATTGAATTTAATTTATTTAATTATAAATATTAAAAAATAACATAATAACATACATAATAAAATATTGGTCCCGCCGGGAATTGATCATCTCTCTGGAAATACACTGTATTAAAATCACTTTTTAGGATAACTTTTAGAGAAATTGTGCTTACGTAAGTGATTGTTTTTTTGATGATTAGAATTAATTTTAAAAAAACTACAAAAATATACTGACGTATACTTTTAAAGCAATGGAAGAACTGATTTTTTTGAAGTTGTTCAAAATGACTTCTAAGAAATCAAAAAACTACACTAATTGATACTTTTTAAGTATGTTAGTGAAATAAGTTTTTTGTTAAACATGAATTCAAAAAAAAAAAAAAAACACAAGATAAAAAATTGTTTATAAAAAACTAAATTCGACAACGATACGATATATTGCAGCGGGGTAGTTGGTATGGAAAGCTTCATATGCATAAGTGTGTGTGTATTAGAGTGGCAACGAAAAATCAACTTTGGATTTTTATTGATATCCCAGCGGAAATTTCTACCATTTGTTACAAAACTGATATAGTGAAAAATTGAGTAAGCCATGCACCTTTGAGGTAAAATTTTTTTAATAGTTTTGGAACTAATTAAAAAAGTATGTATATCTTTTGTGATAGATTTTTTTCTAACAAGCTTTTTTATACAGAACACGATCCAACGATATTTGAGATATATAATTTTCTGTTTAGTTTTGCAAAATTAAGTAAAAATCTCGATCTTCTTGGAAATTTTCACGATATTTCGAAAACTTATTGAAAGATTTTTAATCATTTAAAAATCTATATAAATATTCACTCAGTCCAAACCGCTGGAGTTGGGAAGTAGAAGCTTTTGAAATTCTTACAGAAAGGAGCAAAAAGGAGGACAACTTTCTTCCTTGATGGCCTACCTAAATCTCTTTGTCTAACAAACCTGAAATTTAGAATGTTGTTCCCTGGAGTACGGAATAATTTCCTAATGGAGTACGTGGTAAAAAGCTGACCCCTTAATAGACTTTACAAACCACTGGAACTATGAAATTGGAATTTGGTAGGAATGTTCCTTCTCCGACTAAGACATCCTATAAGATAAGATTTTATAGAAATTCCTATGGGAAGTAGAAATAACGGGAAAAGTCTCCACTTAATGGTCTAACGGAATTGTTGGAGCTAGGAAGCTGAAATTTGATATGTAAGTTCCCCCGCAAACTTTTGCTAAAACGGGCTTTTCGCAAATTCCTATGGCGAGGGTAAGAAGAGGAAAAAACTTCCTATTGAAGGTCTGCCCAAACGTTTCTGGCTAGAAATATATATGTATTACTCCACTAATAAAGTCTCAGGCTAGTCTGCATAACATCCCAGCAAAAATAAATGGAATGACTGCTAAATGAATCACTTTCTTCATTACATCACAAAGATTTACTCCCTTAGGAATGGGTTTTAAACAACAATAAACATATGCTAGTCAGAAGTGCTTTTTCATGGATGATAAGAAGTTGATATTTTGTATAGGGGTTGCATAGGAACGTGCTGGCACAGAAATCAGAGGGTTGCGGGTTCGAATCCCACAAGGTATAAAAATTTTTTTTGGAACTTTTTTTACACAATTAATAATTTTTTGTATTTTTCACTGTAAAATTTTAATTTTTTTCCAAGGTTGGTTACCGAAACGAATAACGGTAAGGGTAACGGTAACAGTATTGAATTTCGTTTGTTTCGATAATGGTAAAGGTAACGATATTTATGACTGTTTCGTTAACGGTATACCGTTATCGAAACAGCAATACCGGTATTAAAAATTATGTTAAAAACATATAAAAACAAGTAAAAACTTAACATATATTTAATTTTGCGTGTTAAAAATACAGATTATAAGCTTTAAATTTAATGCTGGTAGTTTTAATAACTAAAATTATTATCCATAAATTTTTTGTAGAAAAAACAACTGAAGATTATTACAAAAAAGTCAAAAAATTTACATTTTTATATAAATTAATAAATACCGGTAACTACCATTAAAAATAACGGTATCTGTAACGATAACGGCATTTGGAATTTTTTTAGAGGTATTGGTAACGGTAACGGTATTCAATTTAAAACGGTATTTTAGCGATAACGGTATTATAATGATAACGGTAACCAACCTTGTTTTTTCAATTTTTGTGTAGTCAAAAATTAATTTTTGAAACGATTTAAATTTTTTTTTTAATTTTCTATTAATTTTTAATGAAATTTTATGGAAATATAAAAGTTCTAGATAAATATGTAATTCTTCATATATTTTTTGTTAAAATACCAAAAAGGTAAATATTACAATTTTGTTTGTATTTAAAAAATTGTAAATTAAAAAATCCATTTTGATCAAATTTTTACTAAATATATTTAGAAACTAAATATAAGAGAAAAAGAAAAATCCTGTAAACATTTTAGTTAGAACTAGTAAAAATAAGTTAAAAATTACCTTGCAGAAAAAAATATTTTTTATCTACTAATATGCTGCAAAATTTTTTCCGGATTTTATCAAGGTAATTCGTTATTTTTAATTAATTAAAAGTTAACTTAAGTGTAACCAACATTTTGTAAATTTAACAGTTTTATTTTTCCATCTTATTTTACTAGTATTTAGCAAAAACAATCTGCTAATATCAGCAGTTTTTTCCAAGGTCATTTTTAATTATATGGTCAGGGTATTATAAGTTTGTGCTGATGTTTGTAACACCAAAAAATATTGGTCCTTATAGTATACCGATCGGCTCAGAATTTTTTTTATTTCGATTTAACGATGTCCGTCTGTCAGTCCGTCCGTCTGTCTGTCCATGCATTCTTGTGCGCACTCTACAGGTCGCAAATATTAAGATATTTTGATGAAATTTGGTATTCCGACCTATATCAGCCCAAGGACGAAGCCTATTGATTTTGGTTAACACCGGTCCATGTTTAGACCTAGTGCCCATATAAGGGTCCCCCCAAAATTGGCTTGGTTACAAACTGCAGGTCGCAAATATTAAGATATTTTAATGAAATTTGGTTTGCTGACTCACATTACAGAAAATTTTAACACAAGTCCCATTTTAATCCATTCGAATTTCGGATCCAAACATTAGTTGGCTTTTAACCAGAATGGTGTAGGGTATTGTATAGTCGGCATGCCCGACTTTAACCTTTTTACTCGTTTTTAGTAGCTTTTTATCCTATTTTTACAGCTTTATTTCTTTCTATGAGTGTATTATTTTTTATAAAAAAAATCACTTTCAAAAACAGAAACAACTTTATATATTTTGCAATATGTTATATATTTTTGTTAATAAAAATATAAAGAAATGAAGATAACAACAATTTACTGAACAAGACTGCTAAAAGTCGGCTATCATTTATAACAAGCGATAGCATAGGGGGTAGAGCGTCTGCTTGAAATGCCAACGAGTGTGGGTTCAAACCCCACACGATTCATGATGATTTTTTTTTAAATTAAATTAAAAAGAAGTGAAAAATAACTTCCTTTTCATTGGTTCAAATATACATAATTTGTTTTAAAAAAGAATCATCGGTGAAAAACCCAAAAAGAACAACTCCCTATTCAACAGTTGCAGTGCTTTCACTACTTCTTTTTCGTCACTCTTTTATCTGGGATGTGATCCCTGTTAATCCACTGGTTTTTTTTCTAATTTTTTTTCCATATTTTTTTTAAATGCAAATAAAAATCTAGCCTTTAGAAATTAGCAGTTTACATTTCTTTTAGCAAATATTTCTGCTGATTTTAGCAGGAAAAACTGCTATTTTCATTCAACAAAATTTAGCTTAAAAATAGCAAAAATTTTGTAGGTATATCAGTTTGTTTTTGCTATTTTTGTTCCACTAATTTTTAGCAAAAATTTCTGTAGATTTTACAGTATAATTTGTCATTTTCAATCAACTAAAAGTTAACTCAAATATAACTAAAATTCTGTAAATTTAACAGTATTGATTTTGCTGTTCTTATTTTACTACACTCAACCAAAAAAGTCTGTAAAGGCTAATGAAAATTTTGCTGTTATTACGGGAAATTCAACTGATTTGAGGACAGCGGTATTTTTTGCTAATTTTAGCAACACATGTCTGTTGATCTGTAGTGCAATAAAATTAGTAGAAAAAATTAGTAGCCGCTACTAAATTTTAGTAAATTTTATGTAAAACGCAATTCAAAATCGATTTGCTAAAATCAGTTAAAAAACTTACTAAATATCATAATTTTAGTACAATGAAATTAGTATAAATAATTAGTTGCAGCTACTAAATTTCAGTAAATTGCTGTAAACTGTAATTTAAAATCAATCTGCTGAAATTAGCAAAAAATTGTACTAAAAAATAAAAAAACTGTAAAATCTAAAAAAAAAAAAAATTTCTTTCGATTGTAATTACTTCATCGTACTTGAAATTTGGAGTCAAAATTGCAAACGGTTCTCCAGTTATTGCCGTTTTATGCATTGGAGATGCAATAAAATTTTCTGGGTGTTATTTCTAAACTAAGAATATATCAATAGTAACAAATATAAACTAAACAAGAATTGTAAAAAATCAAAAAAAAAAATATTTTTAAATTAGTAAATTTTTCTGCTAAATTTAGCACTCGGTTTTGAAAAATTAGTAAAATATTTTTCTGAAATCAGCAGCGAAAATTAGTAAAAAATCCGTAATTTGTAATAAGAGAATAGCAAAAATGATTACTAAAAATTAAAATTCTACTAATAATCAGTATAAAAATAGTATAGTGCGATTGGAAACTGTTTACAAATTTTTTTACAAACTTTTTTATCTGAGTGTAGTATTTAGCAAAAAATTTGGCAGTTTCAGCAATTTTTTCTACAAGGTCATTTTTAACTACTTTTTGTAGATTTTTATACTATTTTTACAGATTTATTTCTACGAGTGTAAAAATCTAAGCACTAGTAGGTATCTGTTGTCTGAAATTATGGGCATCAGTGCCATTACAACCCACTCGCATTTCCTTAAATTTCAGAAAAAATTTTATATTTCCCGGGAAGGTAATCCAGTGGGCTCTCTCAGATTTTAATGAAATTTGGATATATGATAGAGGAGAAAAACATAAGGCCACCTATTTTTTAGCAGCCCAATCTCACGATTTAGAGTTGAAAATAGGGTCAAAAAATAATATAATTTTCTATGAAAACATGTCTGAAAGTACTCGAAAAAGGGTTGCCACTTATTTGAAATATTCGAAATATTGGTGAAAAAGGAGCTATGTTCAGACAACATCTCGATTAAATTAAATAGGCGTTATTATATAGAAATTTGATCTGAAACAACAAATTCCCATATAACTGTGCCTTTCTAAACATGTTTTTTATACCAGTAGATGAGTCTCCAAAAAAGCTTTAATTTGATACCCGATATGTCTATTTTTCTTTAAAATAATAGGAAATAAATAAAAAAAACAAAAATTGGGGAAATTTTTACGCCTCTTTTTAACCCCTAAACATGAAATGTGGCCGCTAAAAAATACGTATACAAAAATTTTTTTTCTCCTCAATCATATATCCGAATCTCATTAAGACTGGAGAGAACCCATTGCGATAACTTCCTTGTTAGTTGCCGCCCTAGTGTGGATATATGTGGCATTAACGATAAATATCTAAATAAATACAGGAACAAAGTACAAAGTAGAAAAAATATTCAAAATAAAAACAACAAAATAAACTAACAAAAATTAACTTAAAGGCAGGCAATATGTTCTAAAAAAACAGTTTAATAATTTTCCCATAATTGTTCGTTGTTTTTCCTAAAAATTCTAAAGCAAATTTAAAATACACTGACTCACTTAAAAATCTATTTAAAAACTAGTGCTTTTATTGAAATTTTGCCAAGTGTATGATGTGTATATAAATGTGTGTAAAAAATATGTCATTATTACACAGTGTTTGTTTATTCTTACTTCTAATGCTTTTGTTTTTGTTGTTTTTCTATTTGTTGTTGCTTTCTTGTGTATTCTAAGTAAGTCTGAGTATAAAGACTCATTTTGTTTTTCTGTTCCCATTTGTGTTTTGCCAGGCGGTTTTATTGTTGCTTTATTTTCTTTATTTTTTATTATTATTATTATTTGTAGTTGATGTTGTTAATGATGATTTGTCACCTTGAACATGAAAATTGTGCACTTGGCACAGATAAAATTGTAAAAATAAAAAAATATTTCTATACATACAAACAAAATTCTATTGAATACGTTAATAACACAAACGCTTAAAATTTGAAAATGCATTTTAATATATGAATGAGTATGTCGAGTGTATTTATTTCGAAAGAATTTTCTTGTTTTTTTTTTTTTTTTTTGTTTGCTTAACGATTGATATTGCAATGGAGCGTATAATTAATATTTTAATTATGGAAAAACTTGTGTATATTTATTATAAGTTATATGAATAAATGATTAATTTATATTGTATATTAATTGTATAGTTAAATGCTAATAATGCTTAAAGTTGTAAATAATTCATATATTCAATAATTATTATTTTATATTTTCAAGTTTTAAGGAAGTAATGAAGGCGTTTGTTTTCCTTTTTTGTAATGAATATGTCAGTTAAAATGTTTTCAATAAATATGATGATTATGGGATACATTTGTGTTTAAACTTAAATCGAGTAGGAGTAAAATACATGTAGGCTCTTTGAAAAGGGCATGTTTAATGATAACAATTAATAATGTAAATTTGTAATTTAATTTCAGGTATAATTTTTAACACCTAAACTTTTGTTTTTTTTTTTGCATTTATAGTAAATTTAATATTAAAGTTTAACACAAAGATTGAAGGTTTAAATTTTTAACTCACAAACATTTTTGAACATGATAGATAGATAGTATATAGATGAATGTGTCAATATAAGGCCATGTATCTTCAATGAATTAGAGGCAGAAACTTTGTCAACATTTTGTTTTAATTTGTTCAGCAGTTTAGAAAAATATATTAAAAACTCGATATAAATGTGCCAAAATTGATGTTTTTAAAGTTTAAAAAAATCGTAAAAATAGAAAACGTACAAAAAAATAGTTTTAATTTGAGCATAAAATAAAAAATAAAGTATAATTTTAGAAAAATCCATGAATAAATTGCAAAGATATGGCTAATTGTCTATAATAATATGAAAAAAGATTTAAAAGTTAATACAACTGCGCGTGCAACGAGACGTATAAATAATATATTAACTAATACTAAAATGTACTTACTATTCCTATCCAAAGTAACACTTGCATTTGTACAAATTTAGTGAAAATGTCACGGACTTTCTTGGAAAATACTTGGGAATTTTTCATGGGCATTACTGAATTTCAATGGCAAAAAGACAATTTTTTTGCTTTTTGTGAACTTGCTAAAAAATTACTGAACAATACATTGAATTGCAAAGCACCTTTTGCAGTTGCCGACTGGAGTGTACTAAAGAAAAGGTAACAAGATACAAAATTGTATAAGTGCGAAGAAGAAAGGAACAAAATCTATTCTTCAAAGTGGAGCTGGATTCATTGTGAACCAGCTAAAAACACAATTACCCTCAATGACAAAAAAGTGGTGTTTTTATCAAAGGATTGATCAGCGGTATAGGGCTAGAGTAGCAATTTTGAGGTTGCAATTTCGATACCTGGTAACGGCAATAAAATTTTTTTTGAAAAATAAAAAATTTTCTAGGACAGTTTTTTTCATAAGTTTTTTCTCTATTGGTTGTAAAATAAAAATTGTAAATTCTATTTAGAATTTGTAATATTTGATCTTAAACCGAACAAAAATAACACTCATAAAAAAAAATTTATATAATTTTTTGATAATTTCTTTTAAAACTTTAATTGGTGAAATAGAGTTTCTTTTGCACTCGTCCAAAAGAATATATTGAAGTGGGAGTACTCCCCTCCCACACTGCGAGAATTATTTTCGTGATATTAATGAATTGAAACTTTTCATTGAATTAATGCAATTTTTCATAAAATATTGTTAAATAAAAATTTCATTTTATTTATTATTGTAAAAGTTTTATACACTCAATGAAATAGATTTATTAAAACCAGGCTCATAAAATATATGAAACTTTTTCATCAAATTTAAGAAAATTTTCATTTACTTTGTTAAGAAAACTTCACTTAGTTTACTGAACAATTTCATTAAAACTCGGCCGGCAATATTCTCTCTGTGTATGACAACTTATTATTAAAATCATTAGGGGTTCTGTTGAATAAGAAGTACATCTTGATCATAAATTGTAGTGCTTTTTCTACTGGTTTTGCATCTCTTTTTTTGCTGGGATAAATTTAATGTGAAGTTATTTTATTTAAAGCCGGAAAACAATAGATTTTCCTGTTAAGTTATTTGTGTAACTTTTGCCGATGTCTTATTAAATATAGTTAATTATATATAAGTTACATCAGACATTCCATTTAATCCCAGATTTTCTTTTATAGTTTATAGAATCTAAGTAGCCAGCCATCTAACGGTGGGTCTCATACTGCAGGTTTAAACTTGGGTTAATAGTTAACCCAAAAATTTGTTGTTGTTTTGTGTACATTTTTTTGACATTTTATTTTGTTTTTAGTTAAGTTAAAGTTAAACCTACAGTATGAGACCCACCGTAAGTATACAAAATTATTTAGACATTAAATTATAAATTATGACTTTCTTTTTTATAAACCATACTAACTATTTAACCTTTTTAAGTAAAAAATGTGCAGCCAGTTTTTGTTAAAGCATTATCTAATAGTTGTACTTTGTAGGAAAATCGTAATACAGTGGAGTACGGTTACAATGAAATCATAGGAAGCCGATAATTTAGTTTTGTTATAGGTGAAGTTCGTTATAAACATTTAAAAAAAATTATTAAAATTTTTGGATTTCTTGTTAAATTTGCCAAATTTTGTTATATTTTATTTAGAAAATTTTAAATTCTTTTAAATTAAATTGCATTTCTGCACTGATATATAATTTTCTTGTGATTTCATTAAATTGAATATGCAAAAGCACGCAATTTATAGCAAAATATGCATAAATATGCATCAACAAATCGATGCCATTTTGATGAAAATTTGTTGACTAACAAAGATATTTAGTTATATTCTGAAGCTAACGGCAACAATCATGTATTTACATGAAGTTCCTTGCCCTGGTTAGAGCCATATGAATTTGTACGAAATTTGTGAATGAATGCTATGGCACCAGAGAATCATTATAAAAAAAAATTTTCATTAAAACCGATGTTCGTTATAAACGAATTCCACTGTAATATAAAATATATGTTTTGTTCTATTAAGAGATTTACGGTAATAAATCATACAAAAGCTAATTATAAGTACAAACAAAAAAAAAACCTATATGTATAAAAATTTAAATTAAAGTACCAGTATATATTATTTTGTAGCTACAATATAATGAAATAATGCTTAAGTAATAGCTAGGACTGGGATTTCTTTTTGCAAATCCAAGGTATGCAAATTAAATACTGACCGATTTGTTCTTTTATTTTTAATAGGTATATAAACTTGCTGATTCCAAATTTGTTTCCCAAATTTTTCCATCGCCTTACAATTTCGAAGAAATTTTGTTTAAAACGCGAAAAATTGATTATCTTTGATTATCTTTTTTTTAAATACTGTAAACAATAAATACGAACATATTAAAGTGCATTTTTAAAGACCAGAAATTGTCAGTTCAGAATTCTTTAACGAAAATATATTAACTATTGAAATTTTTAAAAGAAAACGAGTAAGAAATTTAAACTCACAGATGCCGACCATATGATGCCCTACACCAGTTGGGTTGAAAGGCAACTAACTTATTTTTTGAGAAAAAAAAAACCCGTCACTCAAACCAAGGAAAAGCTTGATAAGTTTTATTGGGACTCTGCTCCATCAACTTCAATGGTAAAAACAGGGGTATGGCATCACCAAAAAAATAAGTTTTAAAAAAATCGTTAGCACTAGATGGCACTTTGTAAGAAAATTGACAATTTTCTTATTTTATTTAAATTTAAATAACACTATGGAACATTTTTGGGATTATTGTCTGGGGGGTGAGAAATTCCAAGTCAGGGTGATGGTACTAGGTCAGTATAGTAAAACCCTCAAAGGGTTTGGCGTTCGTATGTGTCATTTATGACCTTTTAAATTTTTTCCTTATCTTGATGTTTTTTCGCTTAGTTGTAACTCGAGAACCACTTGTCCGATTTTGATGAAACAAATTTAGAAAAATTTAGAATTACAATTTCTTTAATCCGTTCATATAACATTTTTCTTTATAATCAACAGTTTTGCCGGTAAAAATAAATTTGTGGAGAAAAAAAAATATTTTTTTGCCTAAAAATTAAAATTTTTTTTTTTTAAATTCATAAAAAATTTTAATTAATTTTTTTTTTTTAAATTCCCTAAATGCCCTACACCAGTTGGGTTGAAAGGCAACTAACTTATTTTTTGAGAAAAAAAAAACCCGTCACTCAAACCAAGGAAAAGCTTGATAAGTTTTATTGGGACTCTGCTCCATCAACTTCAATGGTAAAAACAGGGGTATGGCATCACCAAAAAAATAAGTTTTAAAAAAATCGTTAGCACTAGATGGCACTTTGTAAGAAAATTGACAATTTTCTTATTTTATTTAAATTTAAATAACACTATGGAACATTTTTGGGATTATTGTCTGGGGGGTGAGAAATTCCAAGTCAGGGTGATGGTACTAGGTCAGTATAGTAAAACCCTCAAAGGGTTTGGCGTTCGTATGTGTCATTTATGACCTTTTAAATTTTTTCCTTATCTTGATGTTTTTTCGCTTAGTTGTAACTCGAGAACCACTTGTCCGATTTTGATGAAACAAATTTAGAAAAATTTAGAATTACAATTTCTTTAATCCGTTCATATAACATTTTTCTTTATAATCAACAGTTTTGCCGGTAAAAATAAATTTGTGGAGAAAAAAAAATATTTTTTTGCCTAAAAATTAAAATTTTTTTTTTTTAAATTCATAAAAAATTTTAATTAATTTTTTTTTTTTAAATTCATAAAAAATTTTAATTAATTTTTTTTTTTTAAATTCATAAAAAATTTTAATTTTTAGGCAAAAAAATATTTTTTTTTCTCCACAAATTTATTTTTACCGGCAAAACTGTTGATTATAAAGAAAAATGTTATATGAACGGATTAAAGAAATTGTAATTCTAAATTTTTCTAAATTTGTTTCATCAAAATCGGACAAGTGGTTCTCGAGTTACAACTAAGCGAAAAAACATCAAGATAAGGAAAAAATTTAAAAGGTCATAAAAAAAAATGACACATACGAACGCCAAACCCTTTGAGGGTTTTACTATACTGACCTAGTACCATCACCCTGACTTGGAATTTCTCACCCCCCAGATTGGCTGTTGTACTGTGTAATCAAAAACAACAAAGGAAAAAATACAAACAAATATTTCAAATTTTATTATTTGAATATATTCCGCGTTTGTTTTTTCCTTATTTTGAGCACTTTTCAGCAGTTTTCGAGTTTTTAAACATAGGCTCAGCTGATACTAAACTGATATTAAATAGTTGCTCAGGTAATACTAAATTTCAGCGCCCTCTATCGATGAGTAGTGTAAGTTTTGATTTCCTATCTCTATAATTAATAGTCTCTGGGTAAAAAAGTGGTTTACTGAGTTTCGTTGTGTACTCACAAGCGCCAGTAAAGCTGAATATTCTGGATGGCCAGTTGAGGTCAATACACCCGAAAATGTCGAAAAATATCCCCATATTCTGTTGGCCGATTGCTGATGCCATAGACATTCGATTTTAAATGATCAGTTGGGTTTTCGAAAGCTCTCCGCGAGATAGGTGCCGCGCTTGTAGGCGGAATAATCTATGAATTCGGCTACGGCTACGGATTTAGCTCCAAGTTACTATTTGCTATTTCCAAACCTAAAGAAATGTCTCGGTGGAACAGGCTGGCCAGACTTCGGGGTTTGTCCCCAAATTTCGGGATATTTTGTTGGTTTTGCGGACAAAAATTTTCATTTGGGGATAGGAGATAGGGAATTTTTTGGGGATATTTACGTTTCGTAAATTTTGGAGATTATATTAATTTTAAATAATTTTCAGAAAACATTAGTCAAGTTTTTTCAAGTAATTTCAACGAAAAGTACAATTTTACCTTTTTATACATTTTCGATAACAATTCAATGCTTTCTAACACGAATAAATATTTTATGCCTGCCATTAAAATTTATTAATTTTATGAATTAGTTAATTGATTATCACTTTAAGTTAATGATTTAAATTGAGTTAATAAGATAAGATTTATTAAAATTTGAATTGAATCAATTTTGATTTGATTAAATTTTTCGTTTTATGATATGATTCGCGGACTATAAATTAAGGCAAAGAATCAGCAAAAATAAAACTGACTCTTTGAATAAGATATTGAATAATTAAAGTAGGAAATAAATAATTCAATCAATCAAATGAGTTTTACGAATCGATTGGTTAAAAATTGATTCAGATTTAAAAATCAAATTTAACAATTATATTTTTATTTTTATTGTGGAGGCACACTTGAAAAGTTCAAATTCACGAATTCTTTAAAAAATAGTTCAAAATCTTAAAAATTTTAGGAAGTTAAATAAACTCGAGTAGCTTTTTTAAAATTTTTTGTAATTAGGGATTTTTTGGGGATATTTCAAGATTTTTTATGGGATAACGAAAAAAGTATCTGGCAAGCCTGCGGTGGAAAGAGATTTAACTCCACTGATGAAATTATTGCTCAAACAAATGCCTATTTTGGGGACTTTTAGAAATCCTATTTTTTGGAGGGAATAAAAAATTTAAGAAATATTGGACCAAGTGTATTGAGCTAAAATAAGATTATGTTGAAGAATATTTTTTTTTTGGTACAAAAAAACTGTGTTTCATTCAAAAAGTAACCGACTTACTGATCCGCCTTCGTATCTTAATAGAAATCAACAGGCTCTATTCTTGGACCGATATAAGTCAATTTACCAAATTTTATTAAAATATCTTAATATTTACAACTTCCCAGCAAAACTTTCTATTACCTGGTAATAAGGTTTGTAAGAAGAAATTAAGGTATGTAACCTCTTACTTTGCTATTCCAACAGCTATTATTTTAACAAGGGCATATCATTGGAGGTATGTACTTTCCAAAAGAGGGCTAGGTATCAACATAAGAACATGTTACTTTAATGTTACATGTTAGGAGTTACGTAACCACTTACATAACCGATACTGAGCACAATACTACATACATAACAGCTTAAAGTATGGCCAAAAAAATGTGTTACAAACAGGTCTGAAATAACACATTAAAATTATGCGCTCACTTACTACTGTATAAAAATATATACTTACTTCTTACAAAAAAAAATTAAAGTAAGACGTTATCGTGTTGGTTTTTATTATGAATGCTAAAACGAAGCATTCATATTTAATTAATATTTACTCAGATTAATATAAAGTTAACAAAAAACATAAAAGATATTTCAGTCAATATGTATAAAACATATAAATTATTTGTATCGAATATTTTAAATAGAAAATAACACTCATGTATCGCATTACAAATAACTCCTTATTTTGAGGTATTTGAATACACCATCGGTAATAAGTGGCTATTTCTATTAAGTGATCACGTATCACATTAAAAGTAACTCCTTATTTTACGGTTTTAAAATATCCCATCTGTAATAAGTCGCTGCTATTATTTAGAACTCATGTTGTGTATTACAAGTAACTCTTTTCTTTGAGGTGTTTAAATATATCATTGGTAATAAGTTGCTATTACTACCCAGTAGTTATGCAGCACATTATACGTAAGACATTACATTTTAGTTATGAAATAATGCAATGGTAAGGGGTATGGTATTACCAGGTAGTGTGTTCTGTAATACCATCATATTACCAAGGTTTTGCTGGGTTGTAGCATGCGCCCAAGAATACATGGGCAGACAGACGGACGGACATACAAATGAACATCGCTAAATAAAAGCAGAAAATAAATCTGATTCTATTGGTACATTAAAAGTTGGATCTGGGTCTAAAATTTGTTGGTATTATTTACAAACATCAGTACAAACTTATTATACCCTGTAGTGGTGTAGGGTATAAAAGGTAGACAAAATGTAAGTCAGCCATGCCGACTATATGAGCGACAGTACGATTTTGCTCATATTTTGGGAAGCAGATAAGATTTCTGAAATGGAATTTCAGTTAAGCTACAATAAATATAGTAAAATGTATAATAAGGTGTAATTAAAACGTGAAACTCCGTCAAGTAGTTTTGATAGCAACAAATATCAGCACAAAGTTATTTTATTCTATATAACATAGTAAGTTCAAATTCGGAGTTTCCGAATCCGGAACGAAATTCCTGCTCTATCTATTAGATTTGATATCTTAGTTTCAGAATTTGTACATTGCGTAAATATAGGCACGACAGTTTCCGATATAAAACTAAAATATTAGTCATGAATTTTTCATGGTCTTTAATTTTTTTTTGGGGGTATTAAATCGTTACACGTCAAACTTTTGGCTTCCTAGCTAGGTCACGATCCCAAAACCTTATCTATCACTCAGACATCTAGTTATACTTTCCGAATTACAGCGATACCTTGAACAATTTTGTGCCAGAGAAAAAAGAAATACGAAAACGAAATACTAGTAGGTATTTAGGTACCGTGCAGGTTGCAGTTCTGAAGATATCGTAATTGGACAAAATAAGTTTGTATTTTCACAAGATTGCATTTAACTAGAGAAAATGGTTTAAATAGGTTCTTATACATTTTGTTGCATAATTTTTGGCATATTTATGAGGAAGCGTCATATTTCCATTGTCAATGGATTCTTATCGCATATTTAAAAAAATAATAATATTTTTGTAGTTTTATCTTTATTTTTTTGCTTTGCACACATACATTATTTCATGGCATATGCGAACTTTTTAGTTCACAAAAATCCCAACCCTGATAATAAGTGGCTAATGCACACAACTTTGTGATTATATTTATGTGCCATTTATTTACGAGCAGCACATTTTTCTGTGAATTTAAATGAGCGTGCGACGAAGAAAGAGGAAATGCTTGATATTTTATGCAAAATTTGTCAAAAGGATGCTTCCTTTCCCAAGTAAAAAAGTGTTGATATAGTCATATATTATCATATACAATTTTGTATAATTATATATTGGAACATATATACCAAGATATAATTATATAAAATTTTACGAAATTATATCCTAAATATATAACTATAATGTGTTATATATTGCACAATATACAGTGCAACATATTACAATATCCAATTATATATAGACCTAAATATACACCCAGAAAACAGATTCGGTGCTGACAACCCCATTTGTTGCCAATTGAATGGTTTAGTTGCATCAAATGAATTTTTCGGTTGCGGCTACCGAATTATTCTTGATACAACTGAAATTCCGTTGCCACAGTCAAATTAGTCCTGTCTCAATTGGATTTCTGTTGCCACAACTGAAAAATTCGGCTACCATAACCGAACCATGCGATTGGCTACAAATGCGGTTATCAGAACTGAATCTGTTTTCTGGGTGTAGTTACATATGCCTCATATAATTATGTATAATTGTATCGAATTATATACCATTATATCTAGTTGGATATGATTATATTATATTTGATAACTTTGGATGAGGACAAAATCCGGATAAAATTGTATCAAACCATATCTTATTCCATCAAATTATGTCTAATTGTGTCTAATTAGATCTAATATGATCTAATTAGATGCAATTAGATGTTCTCATTTTTCGGATATAATTATATATTATAGCAAAAGTCATATAATTTTTTTAGTAGGGTTTTGAAATATTTTTAAAAAGAGC
The DNA here is from genome assembly GCA_949987735.1 of Leucophora obtusa. Lineage (NCBI taxonomy): Eukaryota > Metazoa > Arthropoda > Insecta > Diptera > Anthomyiidae > Leucophora > Leucophora obtusa. The sequence continues at coordinate 278,861,922 of OX465295.1, forward strand.
AATGTATTCAGTGAATAATATTCACCTTTATAGAAAATATATTTTTTCTTAGAAATCTCTTTTAATTTAAATCACACAGGCCAACAAGTTTTTAACCCTGAGAGCAGAGTAGGTATACTTTTCTAAAGGCGCTGAATCCGAATCTGAGCTCAAAGTTTCTCCAGCACATCAGGTTTTCAAGTATACTCTAGTACCAGGGTTTGACTTTTTTCAAAATTTATCAGCATGTGTTATTAAGTAATTATTTTCAGCTACTTCAGTGATTTCTTTGGCGACAGAGCAGAGACAAATAAATATTTATTTTCTATAAAGTTTGATTTAATGACGTCTTTGCCGAAATCCAAAGAACAAACATAAACGCCAACCTAATATTTGTTTCTACATTAAGACATTTGAATCTGTACAATTGCATTTATTGTTATTTAATTACATAATTGAGCGGTAAAGCTTTTTGATTTTTTTTTGTGTTTTTGAACAAAAATATCAAATCAAATTAAATACCAGTGTTCGAAATTTTTGCATGTGTAATATTTTAAAATTGTTCCTACTTAGGAAACCGAAAATTTAATATAATTTTTGAAATTGAAAAGTTTATATATTTTTGTTTTGCCAAAATATATATAAAAATATTGTAGCTAAATTAATGTATGGCTAGATAAAGCATTTACCGTTAACAATTTGCCAGCCATAGTGGCGCGCATTTTGGGTTTGAGTAATTTTATTTTGTACTGTTTCTATTATTTTTTTTTCGGTAAAGTTATTGTACCACTATATTGTGTTTTAGTTTTAGCTAAGGTCTTACACTGGGGCATCCACTGAAATTCATTTTTGTTTCTTTAAATATGGGAGAGAAAGCAAATGAACCTGATGAGAGAAAAGAAATGAATTTGAGTACTTTCTTAGCTGCTCCATCTTATATCTACAAGGGCAAAAACGGTGTTTGAAATATTTCTCAGCTTTTTTTTATTTATTTCATTATGTTTAGGCACCATTTGCATTATCTTTCAATTAGCTTTCGTTTCCTTGTTACAAAATATGATATTGGACAACTTAAATGTGCTCATCATGTAACTTTTTTCTGCTCTGGTATAAATACAAATCTATGGGTGTCCCGGTGCGGTATTTTCCTTGTTAATTGTATGAGTAACTACAAATGATTTTAATATTCTATAATATAGATATATATATAGATTAGGGTAACATCGATTTTTATGGGAAACCATTTTTGGTGCAATGATGTGGATTTTTGGGTGGAATTTGGTGGCAATTGGACCAAATCGCACCTCTGACTTTTCGAACAAAGTAATATTTCTCAAATTTTTATAATACATCAGTTTTGATTAATTGAGAGATGATGAATAGGAACACGATAAAAATTCAAATACCACAATATCGGCAAAAACATTTTTAGAATTGCCCTTAAATAGAGTGCAGCTAAAATCGATTACTATTAAACATATCTCCAAAACCTTTTGTTCAGCATTCCGAAATTGATGGAAAATTATAATATGGAAAAATATTTTCTATTGGTTTGTTCAAAAACTCCAAATTTTCCACCGGGAGCGCCTTCAGTAAATTTCTCCGATTTGCCTTAAATTTTTAATCTAGATAGCTTGCACACAGTATCATCAAATTGTTTCCGGCAATCCTCTAATCACCAAGAAATAAAAACTGCGGTCACCCTAATGAAAATATATTTAGTAGATATTTTTGTAGTTCTGGATGGATATAAGTATATGGCAATGATTTTTTTTTTGTTTTGTTTGTTTGTGGTTTAATTTTAATTTAATTTTTATATGTATATTTTTTTAAATTGTTTATTATAAGTAGCTAAAAATGGGAGTGTATTAAATTGTCTTTTAATTAGATGGCCTCAAATAAAATTTCTGTTTTGTCTTTTTTGATGAATTAGCTCCACAAAATAAATACAGTTGTTTACTGTAGTTACAATTGGATATAAACAGATATTATAACTTTTACTAATAGCACTGGTTTACAGCCATTTCGCGCACTAAATTTAAATATATTTTTCATGTGCATGCATTTCTAAAGAATTCGTGAAATAGAAAATGCAAACGTGCAATAAAAAATAGTATTTTACACAGAAAAAAGTAAAATCCAATTTCAGTTAAAACATTTGTAAATACAGTTAAAAATTGAATTGAATTCATACCAATTAAAAAAATCATTATATCAATTAAATGTGTCTTTAAAAATTTAATTGAACATTTTTTAATTAAAGTTTTAATCATATCAATTAAAAATTTAATCAAAGATCGTCAACATTTTCAATTAAAATTCTTTATTTTTATCAGGCAATGAGTGTGGCTCTCTCACCAAATAAGTAAGTTATGGCGCTTTTATTAAGATAGTCTGGGTCCAATATTGTTTGTTATTACAGACATCAGCACAACCCCATTATACTCTGCCCACGTAGTGATGTAGATTATAATTATAAATAGAAAATTTAGTAAGTTTTGATTTATTATAATTATTACTTATACGCCCAGTTGTTTGAAATTTTCATATTAATCGCAGCTTTCTTATATCATTTATTATATTTATTCCTTAAAATTTAACTCCTAAAAAATAAAATTATATAATTGAAGTTTTGTGTTTTAAATATTTTTTTTTCACTTTCCTAGTCGAAAATTTTTCAATTTTCAACATTCTACTACCAACGTTGTCTGTCTTAAACAATTCATTATATCTGGATACCCGTTTAGCATATAAATATTAGGTAATATAATTGTACAATGTTAAATAATAATGTATTGCAGGCACTTTCAATTTTTTTTTGTTCATTGCTGTTGTTATGATTGACCAATAATTTTGCTTTTAGCCAACAAATCATTTGTTTGTTAAAAGAAAAACAAAAAAAATGGCTAAATTGCATAGAAGTAACATAAACTCCTACGTTAAAGCCCACGAAAACAAAAACTTTTAAAATACAACCTAAATGTTAAATTTGTATACAATTGCAATTTTTCATTTAAATTAATTAATATAATTTCTTGCTTTCATTTTTTTTTTGTGAACTACTAAGTATAATAAAAATTGTTTTAAAATACGTTAAGATTACAACAATCCTCTACTATTTTCAAAATGGTATTATACTAAAACGAAAATGAAATGTAAACATTTCATTTCAACATAGTTTTGCAATAAATATTGTGAAAGTTTTATAATTTCCTACTGCTATTTTTAGTATTATTCTTTTTGGAAATACTAATATTTTTAGTGGTATTTTAGCATACTTTCCGAGAGATTATTAAACGTCACTAAAATTTCAGCTAGGAAGTCCCAAAATATTTATTTGTTTGGGTAGAAAGTCTCAAAATAAAATCTTTTTGGAGCAAATTTGTAAAATGACGATGATATTATTTTCCAATTTTACTTTACAACTTATTTGTAGCATAGTTAAAGGCTAAATTTTATAAATAATTTTTATGAACTTTATTAAAAGCCAAGAAATAAAGTTTTATTCCATCCAAATGTTTGTTTTTTTGTTGAAAATTTTCACAAGAATTTCGAATATATTTTTACTTAGGAAAAGTACTATTGCATTCATAACAATAAATCTGTGAAAAAAGTAGAAAAAGTTACTAAAAATTAGTTAAAAATGATGCTGCAGAAAAAACTGCTAACATTGGCAGATTTTTTTGTTAGTTACTAGTAAAATAAAAACAGCGAAATTAGAACTGTTAAATTTATAGAATTTTAGTTATATTTAAGTTAACTATTAGTAAATTGAAAATAGCAAATGGTACTGCAAAATCTGCAGAACATTTTGCTAAATATTAGTATACTAAATATAGCAAAAATAAACTGTTATATCTACAACATTTTTGCTATTTTTATGCTTAATTTAGTTGAATACAAATATCAGTATATTCTGCTAAAATCAGCAGAAATATTTGCTAAAAAATTGTTAACTGCTGTTTTCAAAGACCTCAATTTTTATTTGCATTTAAAAAAAAAATGGAAAAAAAACTTCGAAAATTTAAAATTTTTTAGATTTTTTAGGCTACAAATTATTTAGCAAATTTTTTTCCTGCTTAATTTGCTATTTTCCGTTAACAAAAATTTAACTCAGATATAACTAAAATTCTGTATATTTGACAGTTTTAATTTTGCTGTTATTATTTTACTAGTATTTAGGAAAAAGATCTGTTAATTTCAGCAGTTTTTTCTGCAGCATAATTTTTAATTAATTTTTAGTAACTTTTCTACAGATTTACAGATGAGTGTAAAACTTAGTTAAGAAACCAAAAATTTAGGAAATACTTCTATGGGTTACCCAGGTTAAAAATTAAAAAATATACGAATATGGGCATACATGACCATATATGTTAATGCATAGTCCAATAATAGGCCATACTCGATTACCATTAGACCGTACCATCTTAAAGGCAAAAAAAAAAAAGTACGCGGTACACCTTGAAATATAAAGTATTTTTGCAAGGCAATTCGAAAAAAAAACATTTTTTTGCTGAACGTAGGGGTCGCCTTTTTTAATTTTTCGTTATAGCTTGGGCATTTAAAGTTGGATTTTAAAGTATGATATATCGATTTTTTTGCCTCGAAGAGACCAGTGTAAAACTGTTAGTACTTGAACTTAACAAATTTGTAACTAATTTTTAGTTAATTTTTTTGCTACCTCCACATTACTATTGCATTCAATTTGCATTGATGAACACAATGGTAATGAAATGTACACATAATTGAAGAAAAAACATTGTAATATAAAAAAAATATAAGAAATACGCGAATTTTTAATTTTTTTTATTAATTTATTCTTTTATTAAAACATGAAAACAAATACTTCTTTCATTAATTATAAATGGGCATTTAGGCATTGAACAATACACATTTACACATTTATTTTTTATTTATTAATTTTCATTTCATTTGCTCCTTTTTTACCTTTTTCCAGTCCACTAGTAATCTGCAAAAGTTTTGTTGATTTCAGAAAATTTAGCAAAAATTTTGTAGATTTAACAGTTTTTTTGCTATTTTCATTCTACTATTGTTTAGCAATTTTTTTTTGCTGATTTCAGCAAGTTAAATTGTTATTTGCAATTAACAAAAATTTAGCTCAAATATTACTAAAATTCTGTAAATTTAACAGTTTTTTTTGCTGTTTTCATTTTATTAATATTTAGCAAATTGATTCTGCTAATATTAGCAGTTTTATCTGCAGCATCATTTTTAACTAATTTTTAGTACCTTTTTCTGCTATTTTTACGGACTTATTTGTATGAGTGTACATTCGGGAACCAAAAAATAAAAAAATGTTCTACTGGGTTTATCGAAAAACTTTCTTAGCAAAAGTTTAATGATTTTTTGCGAGCTTTAATTTTCTGACATTAGGTTAGTACATTTGGGTAGTAGCAACTGAGATCTGGTGGGTAAATGCTAGAACGGGATGTTTGTGGTAAATTGTCCTTAGAGCACAACATTGGTCCCCTCGAGAGAAAAGCATCGATGTATCATACTTTAGGATACGACTGTAAATGCCAAAGATACAATGAAAAATGCAAAATGGCGACCCCTACTTTCGCAAAAAAAAATTTTTTTTTGAAACCTCCTTGCAAAAATAATTTATATTGGACGGTGTACGACAAAATTTTTTTTGTGAGGTACGGTCTAATGACGATTTATCTTCAGAACCGAAATTTACGGATATATAGATGTTTATGATCATATGTGATTATATATATGCTCATAAATGGTTCATATATGTTTATTTATGATCATATACGGCCACATACCCTCAAATTTTTGAATCCAAGGACCATCATATGTGATCATACATATTTCGATTTTTACTTGGTTAAATACAAATTTATGCCAGTTTTAAATTTTTATATACCGAAATATATTGATGTATTTATAATAATGTTAATATTTGATAAAACTTCTACAACACTTAAAATTTAAATTAGTTATAATTATGAAAAATTATAAACTAAAAGTTATACAACCATAACATAGAAAAGTGTTGAATATGTAAATATTCAAAAGCCCTAAAATAAATTTAATAGGAACTTGTTATACATAGCAATATACATATATAAGAAATAAATTTTATTAAATGTTTTATATTACCACAATATATATATATGTATGTATGTGTAGGTGTCTAAACAAATTGTTGTAAGTTAAGTAAACCTTGAAAATTAATTTGTTTTTTTTTGTCTACTAACCTTGGGATTTCCTAAGATTTCTTTATATATTATAAATACGACTATTTAATGATTCTTAAATTTTAGACTTCCAGTTTCTTTTTTTTTTACATATTTTTGTAATTTTGTTATTTATATCAAAAGTTTTATAGAAACAACCAAAATTCTATAAATATGTACCCCAGGCACTGGTTAAACGATTTTATTAAATTTTTGTATATAAAAGAATCTTTGAAATTGTCTATTAAGGATATTTAATTCTTTCATAAGATGTTTTCAAAAAGTTACTTTTTAAATTAAAGGTACTTTTTTAAATAAAAGGTACTTTACAAAAAATGTACTTTCAAAATAAAAGGTACTTTTTAAAATAAAAGGTACTTTTTAAATAAAAGGTACTTTTAAAATTAAAGGTACTTTTAAAATTAAAGGTACTTTTTAAATAAAATGTACTTTTTAAATCAATTAATTCTTTTAAATAAAAGTTCCTTTTTTATATAAAAAAGGTTACTTTTTTGAATATACTTTCCAACACTTTGAAAACTCAGTATTCACATTACCTAAAAAAGTTGGCTATTTTAAGTTCTTTTGTTACTATAGAGCTGCCGTAAAATCAGGATTTGGTGTGGTTAGTACTATATGTTAAAATGTGTAATATTTTCCACACATCCGCACACATATAAGCGAATAACCTTCAATAGATTGATTGTATTACAAAAAAAAACTCGTCATAACTTTGTAAGCACGTGATTAAATTTATTTCTTTCAAAAAATTCTCACTTATACCCAGTGTAGAAACGGTAATGACATATCATTATTTTTTGGAGTACCAGTAATGACACCCACTTACCTTCTGCATTATTTCAAAACATATAATAATGAGTTACTGATAATGATTTATTTTTATCATTATTGCAAATAGAAAATAATTTTATAGATTTTTTTGAAAATTTTTTGAAATCTATTTTTAGACTCAATATTTGTTAAACACTGGTAAGGATATATGTAAGCACATATTTTTTGATTTTTTGTTTGTTGGCGAGTAAGCTTACTTGTGTGCAGCAGGTCAATTATGTTTTTATCTATTAAATATTACATGTCGATATAGCTCAGATGGTAGAGCTATTGACTGGCAATATGTAGACCCAGGTTCGATTCCCGCACCAGCACCATTTTATTAAAAAAAAAAAAATACAATAAAAAATATTTTTTTTTATATAATTTATTTTTTTGAAAATCTATTTTTAGACTCATTATTTTTGTCAGTATATTTTTTGATTTTTCGTATACTGGTGTGTAACCATAACTCATTATTTTTCGCGACATCGCCATATAAAGGTAATAAGAAATGTAATAACAAAAGTAACTAGTTACCATTACCAAGTATGTAGTTACATAACCACATATCTGGTAATGCTTTTCTACACTGGGTAGTTCATATTATTTCTAAAAAAGGGGGAAAAATACTGGAAAGAAATATGAAATAAATAACAAAATTTTTCGTATCTTTCAATGCGGGTATACCAAGGCGAAGTGTCAGATCCTAATAAACTTTAGATACGGTGCAAAGAAGATTCAGAAATTATTTAATTTCAGATATGTTTAAACACCGTTATATTGGCAACTCAAATACCTTTCGTTTCACTCTTATTATGTTCTATAAGGCTCTGTGGAACAGGGTATATTAAGGTTGTGCGGATGTTTTTAATTGCCATAAATAATGGGCGTAGAGTAGACTTATAGCATACAGATCGACTCAGAATGACGTTCGGCAACAAAAAAAATTTTTTTAAATTTATGCTGGACTTATCGAAAAACTTCCTTAGCAAAAGTTGAATGATTTTTTGCGAGCTTTAATCTTCTAACATTAGGGTGGTACATTAGGGTGTAGCAACTAAGATCTGGTGGGTAATTACTAGAACGGGATACTTGAAGTCAGTGGCCATTAGAGCACAACATTGGTCCCTTCGAGGCAAAAACATCGATGTATCATACTTTAAGATCCGACTGTAAATGCCAAAGATTTAACGAAAAATGTAAAAAAGCGACCTCTGCGTTCGCAAAAAATAAAGAAAATTTTTTGAAACCTCCTTGCAAAAATAATTTAGATTCGACGATGTAGGGCTTTTTTTGTAATTATTATTACTATTTTTTTGTCTATGATACATATTAAAAAAAATCACGGAAAAAATAAAAAACAAAAATTTGTTCGCGCCATAATTCAAACCCGCAATCATCTGTTTGGAATTGAATTGTATCCAAATCACTTCTTACGATAACTCATGGAGTAATAATGCTTTGGAAGCAATAAATTAGTGAGTGATTCAGAATTTCTTCTAAAACAGCAGTAAAAATACACTATATTCCTTTAACTAAAAACTAGTTAAAAGCTATATTAAAAAAAAATTGCTGAACTTAGCAGATTTTTTTGCTAAATACTAATAAAATAAGAATAGAAAAAATAAAACTGTTAAATTAACAGAATTTTAGTTATATTTAAATTAGTTAATTGAAAATAACAAATTGTACTGTGAAATCTGCAGAAAATTTTGCTAAATATTAGTAGACTAAAAATAGCAAAAACAAACTGTTATATCTACAAAATTATTGTTATTTTTAAGCTAAATTTAGTTGAATGCAAATAGCAGTCTATCCTGTTAAATTAACAGAAATATTTGGTAAAAAATTGTAACCTACTAATTATTTAGCAAATTTTTTTTGCTCATATTAGCAGGTTACTTTGATATTTACTATTAACAAAAATCTAACTCAAATATGTACAACTAAAATTCCGTATATTTAGCAGTTTTATTTTTGCTGTTCCTATCTTACTAATATTAAGCAAAAATAGCCTGCTAATTTAGCAGTTTTTTTCTGCACATCATTTTCAAATAATTTTTAGTAGGTTTAACTTTAGTTTTAACAGACTTTTTTCATTAGTGTAGATTAAAGGCTTGAATGTTAAACACAACAAAAAAAATATTTGCTTTAATAAAAAAGGAACTTTGGTTAAAGCGACAACTATTACATAGAGAGAAATAATAGCTTTGTAAAAAACATGTGATTTTCATTGTAAAACGCAAATAACTAGTAAAAATGCTTGAATTTATTTCCCAATTCATTATTTACTTGGTAGTTTACATATCTGATAATAGCCGTTTTTTCTAATCACTTGGATTTAATAAATCCAAAAAGTATTTCTAAAAGTGCTCAACAGATGGGGTTACATTCTCCCTATTTTAAAAAGAATTTTCTGTCCGACACTTCTTTCACCCTAATTTTTAATACCGAATTCGATGATGAAGGATTTTACTTTAACTTTTATATAAAACAGCGATAAACAGTCTGCCTTTTCAGTTTTATCACTTCAATTTATATTTTTACACAATTGAAAAATTCCATTGCATTACTTACAGTAGAGTGAAAAATTTTCATTTCTATTTCAGCTATTTCTCCATGTCCAAGATGGAAAAAATGTATTTGGTGAGGTGTAGTTTTTTTCTAAACATATTTCATTAGAAAAATTTACAATACTTAATAAAAACTTTTTATTTGTTAGTTTTTCAATTTTTTTGTTTCTCTTTTAATTTTTATTCGTATTTTTTTCTGACATTAAATTAATAGGCTGTTTTATATATTTGTGCTTTTATTATGGATTTATTAAATCCAGCTTTTTTTGGATTTAATAAATCCACTTTTTGTATGAAAAATTCTAAATCCAGTACCGGTGTTCTGTAACTATGTGAGAAGTTTCTCACATAAAAATTGCAACTCTGCCATATTTAAAACAGAGTGAGTATCATAATGTCAAATTTAGCCAGAGGTATGCAAAAAAAATTTACTTATTTTCAGTTTGAAATTTTGTGACTCGCCCTGTTTTAAATATCGTAGACACATCATAGAGTTGCAATTTTTATGTGAGTAACTTCTCACATAGTTACAGAACACCGGTACAGGTGATTAAAAAACACGCTAAATAGTGTTTGCTAGTACTTGAAAATGCATTAATTGTCAACCATTGGTTGTAGGAAAGTTTTTTTTATAAGCTTTTCTCTATTTATTGTAAAATAAATTGTGAATTCTATTTGGAATTTGTCATATTTGATCTTAAAACCGAACAAAAATAACACTCATTAAGGTTGTTCATAAGGCGTGTGCTATTTGTTGTATCGTCCTAACAAAAAACAGAGTTGTTAGAATTTAAATTGTAAAAATACAACATTTGAGAATAGCACGATACAACATGTTTACGTATGTTTAGTGTCCTATGTTTGACTGTGCTAATAGATAGAAAAACCAAAAGAAATTCGTTGTTGAAGTCAAATAAAAATTTAAACAACTCTGTTTTTTGTTAGGACGATACAAAGATACAACAGATACACCCCTTGTGAACAACCTAATTGTAAAATTATAAAATTTTAGTAATGCTTTTAGTCTACTAATATTTAACCACATTTCTATGTTTATTTTAGTTGGGTAAATTGTTTTGTGCAATTAATTAAAATACAGGGTCCGCCAAATAACTTTTTTTTTTTGAAAATGCTATAAAAAAAAACTACTGAATATTTTCTCAAATTTCTTTTTTTATTTGAAAATACAATCCTTCCGGTTAATAATGGAAAATAATTTCATTCATATGGCTGCCTCGGCTGGCCATGCAGTAGCCTACACGATCGGCCCAATTTTTAAGCACATTATCGATTGTGTGCAGCTGTATTTCACCAATGGCTTCACGAATATTGTCCTTTAAAGCGTCAATTGTCTCTGGCGTAACACTTATCTTTGACGGCACCCCACAAATAATAGTCCAACGGTGTCAAATCGCAGCTCCGAGGTGGCCAAACGACATCTGCTCTGCGGCTGATAATGCGATCTTCAAAAACAGGGCGCAAAATATCGAGTGTAGCTTCGGCTGTGTGGCACGTAGCGCCGACCTGTTGAAACCAAATGTTGCCAATATCCTCCTCTTCAATTTTTGTAAACAGAAATTCGTTCAATATGGCCCGATAACGATCGCCATTGACTGTAACGGCCACTCCTTGCTCATTTTCGAAGAAAAATGGCCCAATTATGCCTCTGGACCAACCACACACAACCATATTCGTTCAGCGGAAGGATAAAACTAATTATCTGTCAAATCAGACATGAGCTAAGTGTTACCATTCACGAAATAAGCACTAGTCGAAAAAAAAACGTTAGATGGCGGACCCTGTATAACCGAAATTTTGCAAATTCAACAGATTTTTTCTTGCTGTTTTTATATTGCTAACAGATCCAATTTATTTTAGCAGTTTTTTCGCAGGGCCCTTTTGAAATAATTTTTATTTTACAGTTTTATTTTTATTAGTGAAGGATAACAAAATGTAGGAAACTGATTGGCAACAATAATGTACCATAAATATTTCCAGAGAATAGTTTGTGATCTAAATTGCCAAAACACAATGAATTAAAATTATCGGGAAATTTTTAAGTCCTAGTAGTTGTACACAAAATAAATTTTATAGTGTTGATTTTGACTATACTTTTTATGAAAAACCATTCAATGCGCTGTTTTTGTAATTTTCCATTTTTCCATGAAATAAGATTTAATGCTCCTATCATTAGCTTGAAATCCATCTTAGTTTTGTTTTTTTTTTTTACTTTTTATCTATTTTGTATTTCAAATTAATTGCAAACAATTATCGTCTATAATTGTTTACAATACATTGTTTTTTTTTTAATTTTTTTGTTTGTGAGATCATAACAGTCAAGCCGCTTATTCTTTTTTTTTTTTACTTTTTTTAAATGTTGTAATGGAAAAAAAATATTTAAGTTTTTACACGGAAATGTTGTGCATGTTAAAGTTGTGTTTGTCTGTATATTTTGCTCATTGGAAAATTATAAAAAATAAAAGTGAAGTCATGACAAGTTGTATCTGGTCGAGTTGTGTCATGCTTTATAAGTTGGAAATTAAATATAATATATAAGATATTATTCACACTTAATCAACGAAACTATAAAAGCAAGATACATTTAAAAATAATTAAGATATTTGAATGAAAATATTTCAGTGAAGTAAGATTAATTAATTTGGAAAACTTAAAAAAACAAGATTTTCATAATATAAAGTTACATTTTAAACTTTTGACAAAATAACTTAAATCGACATGAGTTGTTTTTTAAAAACATTTTTATAAAAACTGTTTTAGCTAGAATTAAGAATTTTGTATGAATTTTATTAGAGAATATAGAAGTTTATAATATGAGCTTTCTGAAGAATTTCCTAAAAAAAATGCGCCAAAAAAGTTTAAATTCAAAAGCTTAATTCTAGTTCATATACAAGCAAAAGGCCACAAACAATTTAAAGAACTATCTTTAGGGTTAACAAAACACAGAAATATTTAATTTTTTTTAACATGAAATTAAATTGAAAATTGAGCAACTAAATAGAAAGTTTTAAGCTTACTTTAGGAAATCATTAAAAACACATTTGTTTTAAGACAAATATTCATTAAAATTACTTATTCCATGCTTTCATGATTCATTAAAAGGGACATTTCTTTAAACTCAAAATAATTATGAAAATATGCATTTTTAAAAAAATATTTGTTCTCCTTAATATTATGCCAGAGCCTTCACCTTAATTTTCGTAAAACTATTTATCAAAAATCTTATGAAAATAAAAAAAAAAAAAACAACCAACACAAAATACACATTAAAATTTGTAAAATAAATTCATGGTCTGTCTTCTTTTTTTTTCTCTTGATAGATATAAAATGAATAAAATTGTAATAGAAAATCTAACAAAATTCACTTCACACACACAAATTAAATGCACCAATTATTTCAACAAATTATTTGTACGAATTTTACGCATCTGATATAAAAATATATTGTTGGGTGTTTGTAAATAGAATTAGCGCATGACATAGAAAATTTCTTGGCCATTAAAATTCGCATTAAATTCATCAAAAACTGAATAAATACAATGTCTTTGTTGATGATATTAATATTTATTAAATGAAACAATTTAATTTAATTATTATTTATAAATAAAGTTTTCAAAACTTACCCTCTTTTTACGTGGTACAACATCTTCTTTGAAATCAACTACTATGCCTTCGTCTGATGTTGACACTGATGTGGTGCGTAAACGGGCTGAGGCATCATTTGTAATGACACTAATATTGTGGCCATCATCACTTAGTGGTGGTGATGATGACCCAGAACTCCAGGAAGCCGATGATGAACCAGGACTGGAACCAAGCCATTTTTCTACAAAAGAAAATAATAATAAAAAATAAAAAATGGAAAAAATAAATTTAGAATTTTTATTCTACTTAAAAAATGCAAAGTTTGTCAATATCTCAAATGTCTATTAAATAAGACTAGTTTTTTATTTCCCATTTTTAATTACACCTAACAAAGCTAGGTTGCCGCAATCTCGTAATTTGGTTGCGACAACTGAATTGGGTTGCAGCAATCGAATCAATTCGGTTGAAAAAAATTCGGCTGTCACAATGGAATTGTTTTGAGAGTGTACTAATTATTTGCCAAATTTTTTTTTGCTAATTTAACAGGTTAATTTGTTATTTTCTATTAACATAAATTTAACCTAAACATATGTAACTAAAATTCTGTATATTTAACAGTGTTATTTTTGCTGTTCCTATCTTACTAATATATAGCAAAATAATCTGCTAATTTAGCAGTTTTTTTCTGCAGCATAATATTTTTTACTAATTTTTAGTGGTTTTAACTAAATTTTTTGCAGCATTTTTCTATTTGTGGTATAGAATATTTTTCAAGTTTCAATTTGATTTTAAATAGTTTTTTTTATATTTTCGACTATAAAAAGTCCCAACTAAGGAAAAGAAATTTTTTGTTGTTGTTTTTGTTTTTTCTTTGATATTTTAAATGTTTAATAACTCAATGAGAACAAGAAATTCTCATTGAGTTAGTAATTTAACTTAACAAATATTTCCAGAAATTCTAAAAACGTCGTCCCCTGACGATTTAATTAGGCAAGAATAAAATCCGGATAGGGACAGGCCTACAGCGGACTATTTTTCACAATTTGTTAAATACGTTTGGGATTTTAGCATATTTAATTCCTTTAATGAAAAATAAGATCATTAAAAAAAAATCAGCAAAGAAAATTACTAAAACAATTATTTGTCAAAAATATTTTTTTTGGCAAAATTTGCAGAAAAGCTCTAAAAAGGGACTCTTAGATGTGACTGTTTTCCCCATGTATTTGTTGTTGCAAAGTCACTATAAATTATATTTATTTAAATTTTTGTTTGAAAACTTCAAACAAATTAAGACACAAATTTGAATTTTTTGAATTTTATTGTTGTTCTGTTTGAAAAGTTAAGACTCTCAGTCTTAAAAAGAGCCTTATGACGGTCACAATGAGTCACAAGTAGGAATAGGCACCTTAGGTGCCTTGTCAAAATTTTTGTTGTGGTGTAAAAATGTAGTACACAATTTTCTAAAATCCGCAATGAAATTTCGTAAATCTTTTATTTATTAATCGAGAGTAGTAATAGTTATCAGTTATCAGTAAAATATAACTTTCTACAAAAAGTTAGTAAAAAAGCTGTAAAATGTGGTAAAACCAATGTTTTACTAATTATTCTAATACTTTCGCTTTTATTTGAGTGTAAACAAAACATATTCAATGAGACAAATTGCTGCAAGCTAGTGTTTTAGTATTAAAAAATATCGATTTTTGTTTTGAGTTCTTAACAAAACTTACCTCCATTTTTAGGTGACTTTGGAGAAAGTGATAGTGTCACCAATATCATGGCAGCATTGTTTTCATTCATTTCTTCTTCATCGTATGTGTCGCCATTACTATCATGAGCATATGATGGTGGACGTTTACGAGAACTGGAAATATAACAAAATTTTGAATAAAAATTAGAAAATCATTTAACTCAAAAAAAAAAAAATTGCATAATTTTTAAAAACGATTCTAAATTAGTCGCTATACTGCTAGTACATATTTGTAATTAAAATTTTAGCCTTGAAAAACAAGTGTCTTTTGCAATGTGTCATTTATCAAATAACCAATTTGAACAAGATGTCATAACAGCATAAATATACAAAAACAAACATATTTAAACCCACTGCTGTATGTTATATACCAAGGGTGGGCACGGATTTGTCACCGAGGGCCAAATTATAGTTTTTCACAAATTATAAAGGGCCGCACCATACATTAAAAAAAAAGTAAAACTACTAAACTAAACGGAACTACTGCTTTACTTTTTTAAGAATAATTCGGTTTTTAACTCCATCTGTTCCCAAACTGGTTCCACAAGAACCGACTGTAAATTCAACTTTTGCAACGCTACACCACAACTTATTATTATACCCTACAGCACTAGTGGACAGGGTAAAATTTTGTGCTGATGTTGTAACACCAAAAAATATTGGACCCAGGCCCTCCTTTTGTATACCGATCGACTCAGAATAATTTTTGTTCCGATTGTTTGTCTGCCCATGTATTCTTGTGCGCGCTCCAGGTCGTAAATATTAAGATATCTGAATGAAATTTGGTACCCCTACTTATGTCGGCCCACAAACGAAGCCTGTTGATTTTGGTTTGAATCAGTCCATGGTTGGACATAGTGCCCATATAAAGGTCCACTAGAATTGGATTTCCCCACACTAAAAGTCACAAATAGGAAGATATTTTAATGAAATTTGGTTCGCTGTGCTCAAAGACAAAACCTATTGATTCTAGATAAGATCGGTCCATATTTGAACCTATCGCCCATATGGACTATATTCCCGATTTTCTCTTAAATGTACCTAAAATTAGGTAAAACCAAAATTTCTTGCCGTTACCCCGTTTTTTTTATAATTTTATAGACAAATTTTGACACAAGTCCATTTCAACCCATTCGAATTCCAAATCTAAACATTCAACCATATTCATACCATAGCTTTCAACCATACTGGAGTAGGGTATCATATTTTTCGTTTTAAATTATGTAAGTTTTTAATTTTGGGAATATTTTTTATTCTTTGATCCCTGGAATCTGTCGAACGATAATTTAAAAATCAATGAGTTATAAGAGAGTGAATAAGAAATAGCCTCCTTAATTTAATTTTTATTTAATAATTTTATTTTCGTAGTCTTAATGAAATTCCCACCGGAATTGCATTGATTTGATTCTGTAGACGTATTTATAAAAATTAACGGAAATTGCATTACAATGAAGTCATAAAACTTTTAATATATGTGACCTTCTCCGAGAATAGGGACCTAGTCTGTGAAAATGAAGTTTTGAGAAGAACGCATTTAAAGTTTCATAACGCAATATCACTTTCAACACACCTTCAGTTGGGTACGTTTTTATGGGGTAAATAAATTTTTTATCAGAAACCTAACTCATTTCATCTTATTCTACACCCTTTTAGGTACCAGAATCCACTCTTAAGTCCAAACCCGTTTTTTGAAAAGGGACCTACTTTTCTCGGAGAAGGTCACATATTCAAATATTAAATAAAAACATATAATAAATATATAACGCTTAAAATTAATTAATTTAATGAAAACAATTTTAATCGAAATTTCCTCATCAAATCTGTAGACAGGATTTATAGAACCCAATATCGGAAATTTCCGTTTAAAAATTTCCGTACAAAAAGAAAAATTAGAAAATTTCCAACAATTTCCTCATCAAATCCGTAGACAGGATTTATAGAACCCAATATCGGAAATTTCCGTTTAAAAATTTCCGTACAAAAAGAAAAATTAGAAAATTTCCAACATTTTTCTTATGGGAATTTCCGATTGTTGAATTCTATATATCAACTCGACGGATTTGATGAGGAAATTTCAGATCTGACTAAAATTTTTTCCTTAAAATAACATATTTTGACAGCTAATTTTTAGTTATTTATTTGTTACACATACTCATTAAATTTTCGGAATTATAAATATTTAAAAAGTTCTTTGATGTCATTGTAATGCCATTTCCGTTAATTTTTATAATTATAATTTTTACAAAATCCAATCCATTTCCAATCCAATTCGTTTCCAATCAAAGTCCGGTACGGATTTCATAGACTACGTTTGTCAGTAATTTAAGTGCTTTTGATGAATTAAAACTCTAGCTTTTCACACAGTTCTAAATTTACTACAAATATTATTATAGTCGGGACTAATTACGGATTTTTACTAAAACTCAAGTAAACAATTTTCAAACAAAGTGCCTACTTAAGTAAAATTTGAGTACAAAGTCTTAAGTGCTTAATTCTGACTATAAAACTGTCCCTATAGGTGCTATTTCAACTTTAAATTTAATTTGAATTTATTTTGTATATAATTAAGAGTCAGTTTAACAGTCAGAACTAACATCGATTTGATTCTTGAATATTTCTCAAGTGAGAAATTTTCAAATTAAGATCTTACTTTTAATTAAAATTGTGAAAAAAAAAATACTTTAAAAAAATTTAAATTTGAATTTCAGCAAGGGCCGCACTAAAATCAACAAAGGGCCGCATGTGGCCCAATGGGCCGCATTTGCCCACCGTTGTTATATACATACAGCAAACACATAAATTTGTCTTTTACAATATTTGGTTTTTGTTAAATTTTTAAAGCAAAAACTGATTTAAAATTTCTTTTGACATTTTAACCATTTTGCAGTACCTGGCAACATTTTACAAATTGTCATTACTCGTAAATATAACAGGAAGTTTGCCTTTTTTTTGTAAAAACTCTATTACCTCTTGCTGTTACAACATTCCATTTTATTTATCTAAGCAACTAGACTTTATGTCTATTTTTTATTTCAATATTTTTTTATACACTACTTTGTTTTTTTTTTTTATACATTGGACCCTGAAACAATGACTCTTTGTGTCACGCAAATGGTTTTTCAAAAGAAAAATACCGACAAATTGAAAATGGAAAAAAATCCGCGCATACATTCTTTGCATGTTCACAATAAATAGTAAAAAAAATAATTTCATTGTAAAAAAGATTTTTTTATTTTGTAAATTTTTGTATGAAACTTTTTATTTCTCTATTACCTAATAATTTCCTAGAATTCAGTAATTATAAATAATTTAATAAAAATACTAAAAGCTTTAATTTAGTGACAATAATTAGTGATAGTTCGGAAATTAATTAAAAGAATTTCAAAGTAATGATTGAATTTACAAAAATGTTTTCTCCAGAAAAATTGCACTGAAACAGAAAATCTTTCTAGTAAAGCCCATATGACACTAATTTTATTTTGTATTGAAGAAAATTTGATGAATTTTTTTTTTTGGGAATGTGTAAGAAGAATTCAACTACATAGAATAAAGCCTAAAAAGCCGGTTGAAACTTGTGGAAAACCAAACAGACTTCACACTATTCACTTACTATTGAGAAGAAGGATATATTTCTATCTTCAAGAGTCACATTTTGTAGAGCGATGAAACAAAAATAAATTTATTTTGAAACGACTTCGCCCGGAATGCTCGACGCCCTAAGGGTAAGCAAATTCATGTTTGCTTTACATAAAATATAGTTAAGCACGGGTCTGGTATGGTGTCCGTCTGATACATCGAATTACCGACACTATGACCAGATCCGACTACAAAGATATATTGAAAAATACGATGTTGATCTTTGTTGAGGAGAGTATGCCGCTTAAGTGTAGTCACATTAACTCTTTCGCTACCCTTGTACACTACAGTGTACACATCTTGAAAAGAATATATAAAATTTGATAATGCAAAAAAACTTTAAACTTTTCGTAAATAAGTTTATTATGATCTTGGCCTTCAAATAAAAATCATTATATGTATAAGCAGTTCAACATGCTAATATAGTCGCGATATTTATTAATGAAGTCTAATTTTTTAAATATATTATAATATCCGAGAAAAGGGGATTTTGATCTTTCTCACAAACTAATAAAGATAGATAATGAAATTTAGCATATATCTTCATTTTATGACGAGAAGAAAACCAACCAAAGGATTTTTGGTTGGTCTAATGTTTAAGGGGAAAAACGGGAATGAGAAATTTCAAAACATGTTACATATTTTTTTCTAATTTGAGGACACAACAAGAATCTTAAATCAAAATAACGATAGATCCGTACTCTACTAAAAAAATTATATGACTTTTGATTTTATATATAATTATATCCGAAAAATGAGAACATCTAATTGTATCAAATTAGATCGTATTATGATCATATTAGATCTAACTTGACACACTTCGATCTAATTTGATGGAATAAGATATGGTTTGATACAATTTTATCCGGATTTTGTCCTCATCCAAATGTAACAAATCTAATATAGTCATATCCAACTAGATGTAATGGTATATAATTGGATACAATTATACATAATTATATGAGGCATATGTAACTATATATAGGTCTACATAAAATTGGATATTGTAATATGTTGCACTATATATTGTGGAATATATAACAATATATAGTAATACATTTAGGATATAATTTCGTAAAATTTTATATAATTATATCTTGATATATATGTTTCAATATATAATTATACAAAATTTTATATGATAATATATGACTATATCAAAACCTTTTCACTTGGGTAAACAAAAAGTCGGTAGTGAAAGGGTTAAAGAGTTCAAGTACCAAGTTCCAGCGGTTTGAGTCATTTAAATTACATTCCACTTCGTTCCAGATGTCTAGTGTTTCAATTCCACTCGTTCTTCCATTCCAATTTCGTTTCCCTATTTTGGTATTCCAATTCCACTCATTCTCCGTTCCATTCCATTGCACTCGTTTATGTTTCAACTCCACTCGTTTCATTCAATTCTGTTTCCATTATCTTGTGTTTCAATATCGCTAGTTCCTTGTTGCACTTAATTTCGTTTTCCATTCCATCCTATTTCAATTCCGAATTTTAATGCTCCAATTAAACTCTTTCATTAAGTTTCTGGTTTTTAGCCAACGAAGTTTGGGCTTAAGGGAAAGCTATTTTCCGTCTTTGTACTGCCGGTTTTAGTACGTTCCTGCCAAAAATTCAAAAAAGTACTTTTCTGTGGATTAGCACACACTTCAGGGAACTTTTATTTGAAATTTTAAGTTTCTAGCCAAAGGCATTAGGGCAGGCCGTTAAGGGGTAGACTTTTCCCATTTCTACCCTTCCCAATAGGAATTTCAAAAAATCCCGACTTAGCGGACGTCCACGTCGGAGGAGAAGCCTACATACCAAATTCCAACTTCCTAGTTTTAGCAGTTTGGGCAGGCCGCAAAAGAGGAGCCTTTTACTATTTTTGCATCCCCTATATGAGCTTCCAAAAGTCCGGTCTTGGCGGATGTCTACGACAGAGCAGAAACCTTCATACCAAATTTCAACTTCCTAGCTGCAGTAGCTTGGGTGGGCCATTAATGACGGCACCTTTCCCTTTTGGTACCAAAATTTTTTAAATATTTTAAATTACAAGTTTGTAGCCAAAGGGGGTTTGCTAGGCCGTCATGGGGCGACGTCGGAGGCGGAACCTAATACCAAACTTCAAGTACATGGGTCCAGCAGTTTGGACAGGCCCTTTTGCATCTCTACATAGGAATTTCAAAAAATCCCGTCTTAGCAGATGTGTGCGCCAAAGGAGGTACCTACCTACACAAATTTAAACTTCCTCGCTCTAGCGGTTTGGACAGGACGGAAAGAGGGAGACTTTTCGCTTTTTGCTCTCCCCGTAGAAATTTCCAAATATCGCGTCTTAGCGGATGTCTAACCTAGGGGAAGAACCTTCTACTTTTCCCGCTCTTTCGGTCCTGACAAAACTGCCAAAAAATAACTAATCGGTGTGTAAGTCCATACTCCAGGAAACCCATGTTTTAAATTTAAGGTTCCTGGCCAAGGTGGTTTGGACAGGCCGTCAAGGGGGACACTTAACCGTCTTTGATCTCCATGTAGGATGTTTTCGACGGTGGGGGATCGATATTCCTAGCTCCAGCGATATCGACTGGGCCATGTTTTGTCAGCAAGTCAGTCAATTAGTCATTATTTTATATATATACAGAAGATACTCTTCGGGAGCTGAAGCGCACTAGCTATTAAGGGTTTTAATTATTTTGTAATATGTGCCGAAAATCGTCTTTATGCATCTTTTTAGCAGGGCACAAACCGGGGGCGTATATTGGTGTTTAACTGTATATAAGCTTTTAACTTTTCCTGACCACGCTATATAATTTATGTGAGTCAACATAAATTATGCCCACATATTTAATTTATATATTTTTATAATTTTAGCTCACTATTTTCAAAATTCAAACGATACGAAATTGGAATGTGTACTAATTAAACAAACTTTTATGTACAAGTAAATATGTATGTAAATTTGTATAAATAAAAATAGGCTTCAATAGGAATATATAACTAGGACACGAGATCGAATTTTATAAAACAGCCACAGGATGACCTGTTTATTTTTTAATGGTTTACTTGATAATATATACTGATACACAACATTGCTGGATCTGTAAAAACAACATAGTAGTATTTTGGAACATGACAAAGCAAATTGTGAATCATTGTTTGTTGCCGTTTTTGTTTTTTCGTTGATATTTTCAATGTTTAACAACGCCCTTGGAGGAGAATAAGAAATTCTCATTGAGTTTACGATGTACTTAGGCAAGAATTTTATTTGCCATAAAACTCTACGGAGTCGCTTTTGAAAGTCTTCTAAAAATACGAGTACTTTTGTTTTATCACAAAATTATTTATACAAAAAATCCTTTATATCTTTTTGAAATTATTCAATTTGCATTATCCCCAAGGGGCAGAAAGACCATTATACCTGAACATAGTTATCATGTGTCAGAATGGTACTTCTTCGTAAATGGCTCACGTCTTTGAAGAGATCTTCCATCCATTCAACCACTCAACAGCAACGCAAGCAACTTCAAACAATTTCTATTTAAATTTGTTACACAGAATTAATTTTTGTTTTCTACAATATTGACAATTTGATAGTCTAATTAATATATTTATTTTTGCAACAAATTCTGATTTTTAGATAGTTTACGTTTCTTAAGCCTATTTAGTGTAATTTTAATTTTAAGTTTTCCTTTAAATATTATGCAATATCTGTTTTTCACAAACTGCTTTCCTGTACTTTAATTATAAGATTTAATTCTGTTGTACACGATATGAGAACATAAATAAATAAAATAAATAAACCCCAGATAGAGATTTCAATAGATTATTTGTCACATTTTGTCAAATAGTTGTGGGATTTTAGCTGATTTAATTCCTCTAATGCAGTTAATATATCCCAATACAAACGAATTTGAAATTAATATACACCGATAAGGAAATGAAAAGCTGGTCAATATTTAAAGGGCATGGAATGGAACGAGAAGCAAGTGAAACTACAACACTAAACACATGCAATATGTTGCTTTATTTTTGTGGGGAACGTAATTTGTATTATCAGAGTGTGTTAATTTGTATTTACCACATAAATTGTTAAAAAAAAATAAGTCACCCTGTGGCTGTTTTAAAACAATAAAGCGGAATCTTTATATGTACATATATTGATGATCCACTTGAACAAAAGTTTTGTCCCTTTTGCATTATCTCACTTCTAAATAATATACCGATAAGCTAGTTCCGAGTGGGATCCTGAGGAATCCATTTTTATGAAACAACTACAGGGTGACTTATTTTTCTTTTTTTCTTTTTAACAATTTACAGAAT
Organism: Leucophora obtusa; assembly: GCA_949987735.1. NCBI lineage: Eukaryota > Metazoa > Arthropoda > Insecta > Diptera > Anthomyiidae > Leucophora > Leucophora obtusa. The sequence continues at coordinate 278,884,796 of OX465295.1, forward strand.
AATATAAATTCACACAATTCCATATTATAAATTTCGTATTTCGTTCCATATCGTTCCCTGCGTTAAGTGTTTCAATTCCAATCGTTAATTATTTTACGTTATGTTAAATTATTAAAAAAAAATAAAAAAAATGTTACACCCTGTAAGCCATGAGCTGTCTTATAAAAATAGATCCGACAATAACTCTCTTCGACCTGAGGGACAATTCTGTAACTTTTTAGCGACAAAATGACAAAATTCGGTAGTTAAACTGATAAGCTTTCATAGTAAACTGACAACTTAACTAACGAATTCTGTCGTTAAAAATTCTGACCTCTTTTTTTAGTACTGTAGAGTGTGTTAATACTACATACAGTGGAACAAAATGGACAAAAATTTTACAAGCTCAGTAAAGATCACACTCAGATTATACAAGAGGTAGGTTCGAGAAAAATTCCGAGGTATCCGTTTTTATGAAACAGCCACAGGGTGACTATGGCTGATCCATTCCAATATTTGAAAAATCGGTATTTGGATTTTATACGATACGTTATTGAGTAAAAATACTTCATCGCAACCCACTTTTAATCACAACTAATTATATATTTCACTATATTTAGTGCACGTTTAATTGAAATTCCCTTCCCGAAATTTGATCCGCTTCCCGAAATGTTATTTAAAAGGTACTGCGGTGTAGGATACCATATTTAGGCGGCATGACCGAATTTAGTTTTTCACTTGTTTTATAAATACTCGTATTTCTTTATTTGCTTGTTATATTTTTATCGCTTGCTGCAAAACTGTTGCTATTATGTATGATCGTTTGTTGTGTAGGCCTATTTTTTAATAACTTTTTGTTCTCGGTTTCACTCAGTTCTGTTCTATGTATGTATGACGTTATAAATGAGTGTTTGTATTTTATGTTTTGCATCAGTATGCTGTATATTTTTTTGAATTTTTCTACAAATGTTTTTTTTAACACTGATATGAGAATATTTAAGGTTAGGTAGGAGTAGATACGTCACTTTTTGTTTATTTATAATTCTTTAATTCATCATATTTTTTGGTCATGATTATAAGTTGTTAATAATTTTAACAATATATTATAAATTGTTTATATAGTTTATATAGATTTTTTTTTATTAATTTGGAAAAATATTACAATGTTCGTGTTAACATTTATTATTATTTGTATGTTGTAAGAAATAAGAAAAAAATAAATAACAATTAGTAAATATTTAAAATACAATTGATTATGAATTCAAAAGAAAAATTGTATATTCATAACTAGGGCAAGGAATTTCATGCACTTAAAAATCGAAAATATGGGCCCAAAAAATATGCGGCTAAAAAAGAAAAATATGCATTAAAAATATAAGAAATATGCACTAAAAACTATTATTTTTGCAAAAAGTAATGGACTTTAAAACTTAAAAATATATTTAAGTTGGTTATTTTGCAAACAGACACAGAACTCGAAGATTTTCCATAGGTCAATAAGGTTTTTAAGAATGTTTATTTTGATTGAATCAAAATATGAAAACCTGTCAATTTTTTATATTTTTTTACAAAATAAAAAATGCTCCTAAAAATGAAAAATATGCATTCAAAAGGTACCAAATATGCATTTAAAATCAAAACATGCATTATTGACAAAATATGCAAAAATATCCAACTACAAATCGATGACATTTTGTTCTAAATTTAATGATTCGAATAAATATTAAGTCCATATTAGTTTTGGTTTATCGAAAAAATTCCTTGCCCTATTCATAACAATCTTTTAACTGAAGCGTATAAGTAATATTTAGTTAATATTATGTATACGTTCCTGTTAAAGTGGCGTGTCGTATTAAGTATTTCATTGTTATAGTTTTAACCTTGAAACTAACATTTATCTATACCATACATATTTATATAATTTATAAATACATTTTCACCCAACTTAAATTTACAACACCATGATTATCCTTATTATCTAATTCCCAAGCTGCAATTTAACTGTCGCGTCATATTGCATATTTAGAGACTTGTGGGTTTAGATTCCTTTGGAAGTCATTGTAATTTGATGTCAATGCTGTGCAAATGTGTTTTTCGTTTGATAATAAAACTGCATTATAGTTGTGGACTTTTTGTTCTATTCATTGGACTTTATTCCTACTTAAGTCTGGTCTTTTGCTATTTATATAAATACATTTGACGCCATTTACTAATTGTCAATAATGAAATATTCAACAGAATAGGGTGTAATGACCAGCATGTTTAGAGATTTGTTTTAAAATAGGTAAAAGACATTTAAAATATTTGTAATAGCGAAACCTTTCTCCTCAGAATTTCCCGTTCCAAAGGAATTATAGCATTGTTTGTTTGTATTGTTGTTTATACATGAATGGATGTCACTACATTGCTAAATCTGTCAAAACAACAGAGTAGTATATTGGAAGATGACAAAGTAAATTGTGGTAATTTTTGTTGTTGTTGTTTTTGCTTTGATATTTTAAATGTTTAATAACGCTCCTCGACAATAGCAAAAAATTCCCACTGAATTTGTAATTTAACTTAACAAATATTTCTAGAAATTCTAAAAACATCGTCCCCTGACGATTTCTTGAGCCACGAATGAAAAGCAGATTATTCTCAAAATTGTTACATATATAAATATTTAATTCCTTTAATGCAATTAATGTATATCCCGGTAAAAATAAATTAAAAAAAAAAACAAATATTTACTATTTATTTTTGCTATTTTAATTATACGAATATTTAGGAAAAATTCTACCGATCTTAGCAGAATAGGATGTTATTTGCATTCAAATAAAATTTATTTAAATATAACTAAATTTTTTGTAGATTTAACAGTTTTGTTTCATCTCACTAACAGTTTTGTTTCATCTCATATAACCGAATATTTACACAAAAAATAAGTTATTACGTTTTTTTTTCTTTTTTGTAACAATATTCATCAGACACCCTGTATTTAAAAAAAATATATATATATAATTACTAAGCTAAATTTTTGGCTTATTGCATTTCTTAATAAAAAATATTTTTAATTAATTTAATTGTGAAAATAAAGCGTAAATGTCAAACGATTACATACGATTTTCATATCACATTTATTTGAATGCATGTATCATAGATTACATAGATCTCTTACTCTTTGACATTTTGTGTCAGTGCACGTAACTCATGAGAATGTGTTGGACATACGTTCTATACCTATACAAAAAATATTATTTGAATATATTTGAATGCATTTTGTTGGCAAAAAAAAAAATAGTAAGATATCTATGCCCTAGTAAAAATGATTTTTATATATTCATATATGATTTTTATACAATCATTTATGATTTTATGAAATTATAACTTGTCGAGTATCGTGAAACATATATTTTTATATGATTATATCAAAAGATATTTAATTATATAAAATTATATTAACCAGATCCACCATTTTTCGGATCAAATAATATATTTTTTATATAATTATATTAACCCATACATGATTTGATCCGGAAAATGGTGGATCTGGTTAATACAATTTTATATAATTAAATATCTTTTGATATAATCATATAAAAATATATATTTCACAATACTCGACAAGTTATAATTGTATAAAATCATAAATGATTATATAAAAATCGTATCTGATTATATAAAAATCATTTTTACTAGGGTGTAATCTCTGGCATGTATCAAATATAATTTTTTATATAAAAAAAAAATATTAAAATAATCCAGCCAGAAATTAAGCAGCGGCATACCACTGGGTAACAGCGGTGTTAAAAATAAATGGCTGGTGTAACACTCATTTCGGATGCTTTGTCAGCATTTGCAAAAAAAAAAAATAATAACAAAGCAAATTTGTTAACTTAATGTGTGTAAAATATTCAAAGAGAGCGTGCAATTGCCTAAAGCAGAGAATTAAAAATAAAGTTAACGGTAATTAAAAGATAATGGGTGTTCCTTTATTTCGTTAGCGGTATTTTAGGGGTACTGATATTTCATTTATTTTTAGGATGACGGTATTTCAGTTATTTCGGTAGGGGCAGCTCACCTCCTCGTAAGCATTAAGTAGGGTCAAGAGCGACTCCGTTTTGAAAAGACCACACTACTCGTAAGGAACTAATATCCGGAGAACTAGACTAAACTCGTAAGATTAGGATACCGGATAAGATCACCTTATCTTACCTACGATATCACCGGCAGGTCACCTTGTATATGATCGCCTAAAGTCGGATCCCCTGTAACGCTGGTCAATCACAGAAAAGATAACTCACCGTCTCATGTTCAACTGGAATGCTACAGCTGAAGCATCGTATATCACGCGCCAGTGTCCGGTAAGCACGGCCGGCAGCCTCCACACGTCCCTCCTGCTCCTGCCGAGGTGAAATTTATTATGCCCCAGATCATAGTCGGGCCACGTAAGTCTCGCGGTACTGCAAGTGTTCAGTCCGGTCCATCTGCTCCTGGCCTTTCGAAGGTAGTTCCCGAATATGCCACCCTTAATCAGGGACTGACGACTTAGCTAGACGGTTCTTCCTTGCACTGCCTGACGAGGATAGAGGATGTAATGTAGGAGCTCAAAGACATAAGTCCCGCCTGGCTATCAACTAAGTTGCCCACGGATCCCTGAGCCCCTACCGCATAAAAGGGCTCACAGGCTTCCCTGATAGCCAGAATCTCTGCCTGAAAGGCACTAGCATGATCAGTAGACTGAAGGAGCTAAGTATATCGCACTCACCACAGAAGACACGAGAGCCCACTCCACAACTCATCTTTAAGCCATCGGTGTACACTCTGATGTCGAATCCCTCCATTGGATTACTCCTGTCCAATGCCTTTCTAGAAGGGAAACTGACCTGAAAGGGCATGCAGGAGTCAATCCTAGGAGTAGAGTAGTTCGACTCTGAGTCTGAGGTGCGGGTGTAGCTGATCCAGAAGTTTAGCATGACCGAAGGTTCTTTCCTTGCAAGAACCCGTACCGGCGAGTCTCGCCGCACTGCTAGCAGAAGCTGCCATCACATATAAATCTATAGAAATGACATGAAGCATCGCATTGTGAGCCTCGGAGGAGCAAGCCCTTATCGTCCCCGTAACCCCAATACAAGAAGAACGCTGCACCCTTTACAGTTGGTCCCAAACTACCCGCTTGGTAATCGCCGTCCACCATACAATAGAGCCATAAATAAGTATTGGGTGTACGATTGACATCCACAACACCATTTTCGGACTCAAACCCCATCTCGAACCAAACAACCTCCTACAGGAGTAGAAAACAACCGTTGCTTTCCTAACCCTGTGCTCGGTATTGAGTTTCCAAGATAGTTTCGAGTCCAGTATGAAGCGAAGATACTTAGCATGTTCAGATAGGGTGAGTTCGCAGCCCTGAAGCTGAGATTCTCCAGAGCGCTGGTCATGATATCACTTATCACTTCCAGAAACATCCCTGAAACTAACATCACCACATCGTTCGCATAAGCAATGACCTTAAAACCCTGATTCGGTAACAATATTTTAAGGCTAACGGTGGCGCCCTATGCTCCAGTGGGAGTTAGAGGAATATATATATATATAACGGTGTTTATGTTATTTCGGTAACTTTATTTTGCAAGGGTATTGAATCGATAACGGTATTTTAGCTATAATTGACATTTTCTGAATATCAATTGACATTTTCTGAAATTCAATTGATATTTTCGGATTTCTAAATATTTTCTGTATTCTAATTGATATTTTATGAATTGCAAATGGAAAAAAGGAGTTCCAGAATTGGTTCCATAGAATAAGTGGATTGGAAATTGATTTTTAGAAATGTTAAGTAGTACTAAAAACGGTGTCATTTAAACATATGTATAAAAAGTAGATTAATGGAGATACTAGAAAACAAAATTTTAACGGTGGGTCTCATACTGCAGGTTTAAACTTGAGTTAATAGTTGACCCAAAAATTTGTTGTTGTTTTGTGTACATTTTTTTTTGACATTTTCTTTTGTTTATAGTTAAGTTAAAGTTAAACCCACAGTATTAGACCCACCCTAAATGATTTATAAAATTTTATTATTGTTTTTCTATAAATTTAATACTTAAGCACTAAGTAGTTCAGTACTAAACTGCTAAAATACCAAAATACTTAGAGTAATAGAATACGAGTAATAATAATAAAGTACGAAGAAACTTAATAACCAAAGTACTAAAGTACTTAATTTCTATAGTACTGAAGCACCAAAGTATTAACCCAGCAAAAAATGCTGCTTGCTTGGAAGCAGGTTCGTCAGGGAAAGAAAATTGTGTAGCGCTTGCTTTATTGCTGATATAAGGCATGATTTTTGTTCGAGATAGCTCGCATGAAAGCACTGGTTTTGATATCCGATATGCGCTTCTATCATAGCTCCAAATAATGGCATGAAATCACAGCTTTTAGCTAGTAAATTCGGTTATCACTGTCATTCTTTCGTGCTTTGTTAGAGCGATAAAGTGTGGTAAAGAAAACTCTATTGCCTTTTTTAACACACTACTGCAAGCTATAAATCCTCAGAAGCAGTAAACGAAGCAGAAAAGAAGCACTAATCATTTTTACCGCTTCCGAATTTCTGCTGGGAAACCACTGAAGTGCTAAGGAATAATAGTACTAAAGTCCTAAAGTACAAATTACTAAAGTACTAAAACAGTTTATAGTCATATACTAAAAGATGAATTTCCCGATATATTTTAGTACTAAAAGCTACTAAAATTTAAACTAATACAAATACTACGATTATATACAAATATTGTTTAATTTCTCAGAATCTGTACAAAAATTAGTAAAATCTTTATAGAAAGAATAGGAAAGATCATAGCATTTTCATAGAAGTTGTACTAAAGTTTTTAGTTTTTATGCATGAAAACTTAACTTCTTCTTTATCGAAAGACAATTTTATCTTAGTTACTAAAAATAATTTATGTATCCCGAGTAAAAAAGTTTTGATATACACTCAGATAAAAAAGTTTGTAACAAAATTTGTAAACTGATTATTAGAACAATTTTTATTTTTAGTAATCATTTTTGCTATTCTCTTATTACAAATTACGGATTTTTTTTACTATTTTTAGCTGCTGATTTCAGAAAAATATTTTACTAATTTTTCAAAACCGAGTGCTAAATTTAGCAGAAAAATATACTAATTTAAAAAAATTTTTTTTTTTTTTTGATTTTTTACAATTCTTGTTTAGTTTATATTTGTTACTATTGATATATTCTTAGTTTAGAAATAACATCCAGAAAATTTTATTGCATCTCCAATGCATAAAACGGCAATAACTGGAGAACCGTTTGCAATTTTGACTCCAAATTTCAGGTACGATGAAGTAATTATACGCTTGTTACAATCGAAAGAAAAAAAATTTTTTAGTTTTTTTATTTTTTAGTACAATTTTTTGCTAATTTCAGCAGATTGATTTTGAATTACAGTTTACAGCAATTTACTGAAACTTAGTAGCTGCAACTAATTATTTATACTAATTTCATTGTACTAAAATTATGATATTTAGTAAGTTTTTTAACTGATTTTAGCAAATCGATTTTGAATTGCATTTACATAAATTTTACTAAAATTTAGTAGCGGCTACTAATTTTTTCTACTAATTTTATTGTACTACAGATCAGCAGACATGTGTTGCTAAAATTAGCAAAAAATACCGCTGGCCTCAAAACAGTTAAATTTCCTGTAATAACAGCAAACTTTTCAGTAGCCATTACAAACTTTTTTGGTTGAGTGTAGTCATATATTTTTATATGAAATTTAATATAGTTATATATTGGAATATATATACCAAGACACAATTATATAAAATTATCTCTTGGATATATAACTATATATTGTTTTATATAGCACTATATATAGTGCAACATATTACAATATCCAATTATATACTGACCTATATATGCCACATATAGTTATGTGTAATTGTATCGAATTATATACCATTGTATCTAGTTGGATATGAATATATTATATTTGATACATTTGGATGAGGGCAAATTCCATCAAATTGGATCCAATTGTATCCAAGTAGGTCTAATATGATCTAATTTGATACAATTGGACGTTCTCAATTTTCGGATATAATTATATATAATATCAAAAGTCAAATAATTTTTTTAGTAGGGATATTAAAGACACATCTACACGAAATTGTACCATTCACAATAAAGCTATTTTAAGGTGTTTATTAAATTTATTTTTTATTTTAATTTTTTCATAATATATTTTTAACATGAAATCTCAGATATTTCACATATTTTTGCTAATAGTACTCGTATATTCTAAATTTCTTAAGGCTTAATATTGCTTTCTAACAAAACAAAAATCTACTAAAAAACAATATATTTCTATCTTTCACTAGTTGACCATAAAATTTTATGATTTTGCTACCCATTTTTAGCTGCAACACTACAGTAAACAAAATGCACATTTAAATTGCATGTTTAAACATGCTTAAGCTAGCATTTAGAGACAAAGAAAAACAAAAAAAAAAAAAAATACTATAACTTGAGGCAATGATCGTAATTCTTATATTTCTTTTTTGTTTTTCTCTAGAAGTTTAAACCGTTAAGGTATTTGAAGAAAATCTAGGCGTTAGATCGCAGCTGATTTTAGCGTAATATTATTTTAATAAAATTTAACAAAACAAAGAAAAAACACAATTTTATTTGTACCTTTTCGTTAGAAAAAGTTTTCTTTGTAATTAAAGTTCTAATATTTCTTGAAAAAAAAAAACATAAATTTAAATAGATTTTGTTGGTAACTGGAAATACCATTAAAACGAAAATGAGGTTTTAAAGAAAAACTTATGAAAACACTAAATAACCCAGCAAATGAATTTATGGGAATCCAGAAATATATACTTGTTCTAGTATGAAGTACTTACAGGTAATAATTCAAAGTTTAGTACTAAATTTATAATTAGGTTGTTAATAAGGGGTGTGCTATCTGTTGTATCGTTGTATCGTCCTAACAAAAAACAGAGTTGCTAAAATTTTTATTTGTGTTTAACAACGATTTTCTATTCAGTTTTCTATCTGTTAGCACACTCAAATATAGGACACTAAACATACGCAAAAATGTTGTATCGTGCTATTCTCAAATGTTGTATTTTTTCAATTTAATTTTTAACAACTCCGTTTTTTGTTAGGACGATATAACGGTACAACGAATAGCACACCCCTTGTGAAAACCCTTAAGGGCGGATTATGGGACCGTAAACGTATATGTGATGTAACTGTACCGTGCCGTAGCTAAAAAGTACACTTATAGATTATCGTAAACGACATTACTATTTAGCATCTATTTCACGTGGTTTTATATTTTATTCTAAATTTTTCCATTTATTTGTTTGAATCATTTTTCTTTATTCATTTCATATTTTTTCCGACTAAAATCAGTCAGCTGTTTCGATGCCGGATAGAAAATTCTGATTTCAACAGAATGATCCGGCAAAAGTAAACAAATTTAAAGCAAATGGTATACTAAATCATTCTAAGAAAATACACTCAAAAAAGTCTGACAGTTAATACCTGACAGTTGTTTGTGTAGTAATCAGTTGTTGTTGTTGTTGTTTTCAACAGTAATTACAGTTGTTTTTCTATAGGAAAATGGAAAACAACTGTTATGACGGTTATTTAAGAAAACAACTAACGAAAAGTACTGTAATTTCGTAACAGTTGTTTAAAGCAGTTATTTTTAATATCAAAATAAACAACTACGAAAACAGTATTTTTACAGTAAACAGTTGTTTTTGTTAGTTATTTAAAGAATACAAAATTTCATTGAATTTCTTTTAATTCTAAAAATTCATGTTTAGTTTATATTTGCTATTATTGATATATTCCTATTTTGCAAATAAAAATCAGAAACTTGTATCGTATCTCCAATGCATAAATGCATAATAAGTGGAGAACGGTGTGGAATTTTTACTTCAAATTTTAAATAGGCTAAAGTAATTACACATACTTTTGTAATCGAAAGAAAAAGGTAGTTTTTTTTATTAAAATATACTTTTATAAACAAAATGAATTGACTGAAAAAACAGTAATTTTTACCAATTTTATCAGTTGTTTTGAAATTGTTGTAGTAAAAATTGATCAGTTAATTTTACGACATTGCAGTTATTTTTCATTTTTCATTTGAAATTTGCCTTTGTTAGTTAATTTTTCAACAGTTAAAAATAACAAAAGTTTTAGTCATTTTAAAGATAAATACCTTTGCCGCCTTTTTAAATGCATATACCTTTGTTTTAACTGTCATTTTCAGTAGATTCTACCGACAAACTTTTGTGAGTGTACACTTTTTCTGGTGAAATAAAATACATTTTTTTTGTTGGAAACTTTACTAAATATTGTATACCTATTTAAAAGTGTACTTTTAGTTTTACAGTGTCTGCACAAGTGTACTAAATTGAGCAGTAAGTTTAGTGTATTTTCAATATCTTCTTTTTAAAGTTTTTTACTTTTTGTACAAGTTAAATATTTACTGGGTTACGCTGTCCTTTCCTTCTCGCAGCAGTTTCTTTTTTTTTTTTGGATTGAATGCATTTTAAACTATGGCTAGTAACGCGACCATTGTGATTACTATGAAAACCGTTAGGCTGCCGTTTAAAGCTTCTTTATTGAAATCCATAAAATATACTTTTATAAACAAAATTAATTGACTGTAAAAACTGTAATTTTTACCGATTTTATCAGTTGTTTTGAAATTGTTGTAGTAAAAATTTATCAGTTAATTTTACGACATTGCAGTTATTTTTAAAGCATTTGTTAGTTAATTTTTCAACAGTTAAAAATAACAAAAGTTTTAGTCATTTTAAAGATAAATACCTTTGCCGCCTTTTTAACTGCATATACCTTTGTTTTAACTGTCATTTTCAGTAGATTCTACCGACAAACTTTTGTGAGTGTACACTTTTTCTGGTGAAATAAAATACATTTTTTTTGTTGGAAACTTTACTAAATATTGTATACCTATTTAAAAGTGTACTTTTAGTTTTACAGTGTCTGCACAAGTGTACTAAATTGAGCAGTAAGTTTAGTGTATTTTCAATATCTTCTTTTTAAAGTATTTTACTTTTTGTACAAGTTAAATATTTACTGGGTTACGCTGTCCTTTCCTTCTCGCTGCAGTTTTTTATTTTTTTTTGGATTGAATGCATTTTAAACTATGGCTAGTAACGCGACCATTGTGATTACTATGAAAACCGTTAGGCTGCCGTTTAAAGCTTCTTTATTGAAATCCATACTCATAGTATTTTTTGTTGATGCCGTTTTTTTTGCTGTTGTTGTTATTGTGTTTTTTTATGTTTTTAAGTATTATACGAGTTTAGTTAAACCATAAATATCATCAATCTAATGATTCTACATATTCCATACGAAACATATTCCTTACCAGCAGCATTATTATCATCATCATAAAGATCATCATTATCGCAGTCATAGCAAGTCGTCGTAGTCGTCGTCGTTGTCATAGTTATCCTCATCGTATCATAATGTGTGCGCGCGAGCGCATGCGCTGTGTGTTTACTGGCTATGTTGTATTGTAGCAAATTGACGTGCGCACATTATCGTGCTGTTGTTGTTTGAAAACCGCGTGATTGAAATGCGATATAAACATTTCGCGTTTCTTTGGTAAAACAGTTAACACAAAATCATTTTATATACATACATATATATATTTTTTTTACTATTTTCCCCCATTTTTTAGATTTTGTTGTGTTTTTCAATTGTTGTTGTTGTATGGCATGGGAATTACAACGTGATTTCCTCAATTTGGTGAACAACAACAATAATAATGATACAAAATGCATCCAGCAGTCAGTTGTTGGTCATTGCGGAGGTATTTTCATTTAAGCATTGCACAGCGTAAGTACATTAGAAAAATATTTGTTGCCTTAAATTCACACTGCTTTGCTTAGGCCCCCTTAAGCCTGCTGCGCTAAAAGCATTAATGGCTGCTAGGCAATTACGCCTTAGCCTGTTAAACTTTTGGCAAGCTTTAAAATTCAACGTCTACAACTACAACAGCAACCTACATTGCTTTTAGTTTGTGTATGATGATCTCTTTATGACCGTGTTGTATGTGTATTTGTATGTGTGTGTGTGTCAGTCATCCATTCAGTCTCATACTGGGATATGGATTGCAAAACATAGTCTTGAAAAGTAGAATAATAGTATACAAAAGCTTCTGTATTGCCCAAAGTATGTTCAAAATCAAAATGTTGCTTTATAACAAAAACTACCTTTTATTACAAAAGTAACTTTTATTAATAAGTGTACCTTTTATTAAAAAAGTACTTTTTATAACAAAAAGTCCTTTTAATTAAGAAGAAAAAAACATACGTTTTAGTAAAAACTACATTTTTTAAAAGAAAAATTGCATTTTATCAAAGAAGCTTCATGTTCTGAAAATTTCCTTCTTCTAAAAAGTATCTAAAAAGTACCTTGTACTAAAAAGTACCTTGCACTAAAAAGAAACTTGAACTAAAAAGTATCTTGAACTGAAAAGTACCTTGTACTAAAACGTACCTTATACAAAAAGTACCTTATACTTAAAAGTACCTTGTACTTGAAAGTAGCTTGTACTAAAAAGTACCTTGTACTAAAAAGTACCTTGTACTAAAAAGTACCTTGTACTAAAATCTACCTTGTACTAAAAAGTACCTTGTACTACAAACAAAAGTATTTTTTTCAGTAAAGGAGTTAAATGTGCTAAAGTCCCAAACTCATTTAACAAATTGTGAAAAATGATCTGTTGAAGGCATGTCCCTATCCGGATTTTATTCTTGCCTAAGGAAATCGTCAGGGAAGGGCGTTTTTATTTTAAAAGTACCTTTTATTTAAAAAGTACCTTTTATTTAAAAAGTACCTTTTATTTAAAAAGTACCTTTTATTTTAAAAGTACCTTTTATTTTAAAAGTACCTTTTATTTTAAAAGTACCTTTTATTTTAAAAGTACCTTTTATTTTAAAAGTACCTTTTATTTAAAAAGTACCTTTTATTTAAAAAGTACCTTTTATTTAAAAAGTACCTTTTATTTAAAAAGTACCTTTTATTTTAAAAGTACCTTTTATTTTAAAAGTACCTTTTATTTTAAAAGTACCTTTTATTTAAAAAGTACCTTTTATTTTAAAAGTACCTTTTATTTTAAAAGTACCTTTTATTTTAAAAGTACCTTTTATTTTAAAAGTACCTTTTATTTTAAAAGTACCTTTTATTTTAAAAGTACCTTTTATTTTAAAAGTACCTTTTATTTTAAAAGTACCTTTTATTTTAAAAGTACCTTTTATTTTAAAAGTACCTTTTATTTTAAAAGTACCTTTTATTTAAAAAGTACCTTTTATTTAAAAAGTACCTTTTATTTTAAAAGTACCTTTTATTTTAAAAGTACCTTTTATTTTAAAAGTACCTTTTATTTAAAAAGTACCTTTTATTTAAAAAGTACCTTTTATTTAAAAAGTACCTTTTATTTAAAAAGTACCTTTTATTTAAAAAGTACCTTTTATTTTAAAAGTAGCTTTCCCAGCAAAATATTGGTAATGGCACCTCATTGCTGTCTGCATTACCAATAATGATATATCATTACCTTTTGCATTATTTTGTAATATAAAATAATGACTTCCTAATAACGGCCCATTGTAGTCATTGCTTTTAAATATCAAATAATGACTTACTCGCAATATTTTAAATAAGTACTTTTTACAAAGTTAAATTTTATACATTTTTATCAAGGTTGGTTACCGAAACGAATAACGGTAAGGGTAACGGTAACGGTATCAGATTTCGTTTGTTTAGGTAACTGTTAAGGTAACGGTATTTAACGGTATACCGTTATCGAAACAGCAATACCGGTACGTACCGGCATTAAAAATTATGTTAACAACATATAAAAACGAGTAAAAAGGTTAAAGTCGGGCATGCCGACAATACAATACCCTACACCAGTCTGGGTAAAAGCCAACTAATGTTTGGATCCAAAATTCGAATGGGTTAAATGGCTCGTGTCAAAATTTTCTATAATGTGAGTCAGCGCACCAAATTTCATTAAAATATCTTAATATTTGCGACCTGCAGTTTGTAACCAAGCCAATTTTGGGGGGACCCTTATATGGGCACTAGTTCTAAACATGGACCGATGTTCACCAAAATCAATAGGCTTCGTCATTGGGCCAACATAGGTCTATGTACCAAATTTCATCAAAATATCTTAATATTTGCGACCTGCAGCATATAAACCGTATAATTTTGGTAGGACCCTTATATGGGCACTAGGTCTAAACATGGACCGATATTCACCAAAATCAATAGGCTGCGTTATTGGGCCAATATAGGTCTGTGTACCAAATTTCATCAAAATATCTTAATATTTGCGACCTGCAGCGTATAAACAGTATAATTTTGGTAGGACCCTTATATGGGCACTAGGTCTAAACACGGACCGATGTTCACCAAAATCAATAGGCTGCGTTATTGGGCCAATGTAGGTCTGTGTACCAAATTTGATTAAAATATCTTAATATTTACGACCTGCAGCGTATAAACAGTATAATTTTGGTAGGACCCTTATATGGGCACTAGGTCTAAACATGGACCGATGTTCACCAAAATCAATAGGCTGCGTTATTGGGCCAATATAGGTCTGTGTACCAAATTTCATAAAAATATCTTAATATTTACGACCTGGAGCGTATAAACAGTATAATTTTGGTAGGACCCTTATATGGGCACTAGGTCTAAACATGGACCGATGTTCACCAAAATCAAACTTGTTCGTCCTTGGGCCAACATAAGTCTGCGTACCAAATTTCATCAAAATATCTTAATATTTGCGACCTGTAGAGTGCGCACAAGATTGCATGGGCAGACAGACAGACGGACGGACGGACAGACGGACATCGTTAAATCGAAATAAAAAAAAAATTCTGAACCGATCGGTATACTATAAGGTGGGTCTACGATCAATATTTTTTGGTGTTACAAACATCAGCACAAACTTATAATACCCTGACCACATAGTGGTGTAGGGTATAAAAATAAAAAAATTGTAATTTTTATATAAAATAATAAATACCGGTAAAATACCGGTAACTACCCAAAAAAATAACGGTATCGGTAACGATAACGGTATTTAGAAAATTTTTTAGAGGTATCGATAACGGTAACGGTATTCAATTTGAAACGGTATTTTAGCGATAACGGTATTATAACGATAACGGTAACCAACCTTGATTTTTATTTATTATATGCAAATATGTTTTGTGTTAAAATTTTTATGACGAGTTCTAAAATTACACACTAGCAAAAACTTTAATTCCTCTGAATGTATTTCCTGAAGCTAATAGTATTTGTGTAACTCCTTATTTTTAAGAATCAAGTAAGCAATCGGATAACCACTTATAATTCAACTTTTTGTAAGCATGTGTGTAACCACTTATTATTCAAAATCTCGTAACAACTTATTTCTCATTTTTTCGTAAGCGAGCAGGTAAGCGTGACTACTTATAAAAACGACCACGCCAAACAAAAATAATGAGTTTAGACGCCAAAAAATAAATTGTGCGGAGCTATGAATTTCTATTATATAACCACTTATTTGGTAATGAAAGATTTTGCTGGGTTTTATTTAGAAAGTACCTTTTATTTAAAAAGTACCTTTTATTTAAAAAGTACTCTTTATTTAAAAAGTACTTTGTATTAAAAAAGTAGCTTTTATTAAAAAAGTAGCTTTTATTAAAAAAGTAGCTTTTATTAAAAAAGTAGCTTTTATTAAAAAAGTAGCTTTAATTAAAAAAATACCTTTTTATTCAAAAAGTAGATTTTATTAAAAAATTACCTTTAACAATATTAAAAAAGTACCAGATACCATTTATTAAAAAAGTGCTTTTAAAAAAGTATATTTTGTCAAAAATTTATATATTTAAAAAAAAGGCGCTTTTTATTAAGATGGTACTTTTTATTAAAAAATATAGAAAGAAGGTCTTTTACTAAAAAGATTATTTTATTAAAAAGAATATTTTATTAAAAAATACATTTTAGTAATAAAGTACATTTTATTAATAACGTATATTTTATTGGTAGTGCAGTCGGTAGAATGACATTTAAAACAAAATTATATTCAGTTAGAAAGAGGGGTATGGCATGACCAAAAAAATAAGTTATAAAAATATCGTTGTCACTAGATGGCACTTTGTTCAAAAATTGACAATTTTCTTTTTTTATTTAAATTTAAATAATAACAAACAACAAAGCAAAAAAACAAACGTATACCTCATTTTTCCTCATTTTCAGCAGTTTTCGGCAGTTTTTGAGTTTTAAAATATAGGCTCAGCTGATACTAAATAGTTGCTCAGGTAATATTAAATTACAGCGCCCTCTATCGGTGCGTAGTGTAAGTTTTGATTTCCTATCTCTATAATTAATAGTCTCTGGTTAAAAATGCGACAATGGTACAAACTTTTAAAGTAATTGAAAATGTTATTTTGAACTGTTGAAAAATAACTAAAAAATGCATTAAAAATAACTAAGAATGTCTCGAAATTAACTGATAAATTTTTACTACAAAAATTAAATTAAAACAACTGATGAAACAGGGTTTCACCGTTAAATTTTTTCATATCATAAAACTATGTTTTGAACCAATAACTAATTTTTTTGATTATAAAAAAATGTTTAATTACCTCCTTTGATATCAAATGAAAGGTAATTTGAAGGTAAAGATATTAAAAAGTTATCAAACAAAACTGTTTCAAACCACTTTGAAACTCTTGTTTGCTCCCTATATATCAATTTTAGAAGATGTGTTTAAAACCGAAAGTCATTTCATTTTGTACCCGCTTTCATACATTCAAATTTCATCGAAGTCTTGAGGAATCCAGAAACCAATTCTTCTAAATTTCATTAAAATTGCAAGTGGTAAATTCGAAAAAGTCGTTTTTGTTGTCATTAGGCCATTTGATTTTTTCTTATAATTTTCTTGTATAGAAAATTTTCAACTGATAGAAAATGAAAGTCCGTCCCATTGTATGCAGTTCTTTCTTTGGCTGTGTATCTATCTAACAATAAAACTTATGCATGCAGTCAGTGTTACCATATATTTTTTTAGAAAAACTGTAAATAAAAACTGTTTCTTTATAGAAAAACTGTTTTTCGAAAAAATTTTAAAAATCATAAAAAATTCTAGGATCCCGAAGTATCCTGGGACAAAAATATTATTCCAGGGTCTCAATTTTCAAAATATCGAGATTTGAATAATTTAATTTCCTTTGACTTTTATAGTAATCGTCTTTTTGCACAGCCTTCTAATTATACTTTTTTTTAAGAAAAAAGTCCCGAATCTGGAGTTAAAAAAAGTTCATCCAACCACCCTTCCGAGATGTGAACCTTTTTATATTAACCCCTGACTTAGGATAGAATACTTTACTGGTCAATGTTGTACTTCAAAATATTCTTTATGGATTTGCATTCCACATAAAATTACCTACCTTTCATTTGATTGAGTATTGTTACGTCGGGAGCTGTTTGACGGTGTGTAAAACCCCGTAAAAAATTAAGTTTTTTGGAATTGTCCTTGCTCAAAAATAATAGTAAATTGTTATCCAGAATTGGGAATTATTTATTTAAAAAAATATCGGCCTTTTTTCATGAGACATTGTTTTCAAAAATTAAAAAAAAATTCTAAATTATCCTTCATTTAGAAATGATCTAAAAAGTACGGCTAAAAAATGTCCGCGGGATCTATGACGTGTCAGATATGGTTTAGCCAATTTTATTCCGTGCTAATTTCTGATGAAATGTGTTTTAAAAATGTTTCGATTTTCCATTAAGCATATTTTATAGTATTATATTCGCATTGTTAAATTTATTTATGTTTCGATTTATACCTAATTTTTTACAATAGGAAAGTTTTATTGTAATTTTTGGGTCATATGCATAATCACTTTCTAAGTTTATAAATGTCTTATAAAACAAATATTTTATACAAAATTTATTTTACAAACATATAAGGTTTTCAGATTATGCATAAGCACTTTTATATTTTAATTCTTAAATTTTAGTTAAAAAATAAAAAAAAATTGTAAATAAAACAAATTTTCCGATTTAATAAGAAAAAAATGCAAAAAATCTATGAATTTAAAAAACTGTTTTTTACATGAAAAAACTGGAAAACTGTTAGGCCCCCCAAAAAACTGTAAAAAACAGTTAAAACTGGCAATATGGCAACACTGCATGCAGTCAATATTTAAGTTTTCATTGTTGTAACTGATGTGGTTGTTACTGATGTTGTGTTGTATTGATGCTGATGTTTTTGATTTTTGTTGTTGTTGTGCTGCTGGTTCCCCATTAAAAATAGATGTAAACTTTATGATTCCATTGAAATCGGAGTTCGTTGGCAATATCTTTTTCTAAATCTCTTGTTATATTTAGTGTTTGGCAAAAGTGTTGAAAGCAAAAATTATGACCACAAAAACAAAGTAAAAAAATACAACACTATATTAATGTGCACAAGATATAATAATAATAGTAACTGTTATATACGGTTGTCTTGATGTGGTTTGGTTTTTGGATTGAATTGGTCTAAAACTCTCTTTTTTTCTTGTTATATTTCTCAGTTACTTGATGTTGATTTTAAGTGAAAGATAGATATTGAGTTGTATTCAAACAAACACTCGTACTCGTATTATTCTTTATTGTTTGATATTGATGATGATGTAGTTGTTAGTTGTAGTATTTATTCGTAGTAGAAGTGATGTTTTTAATATTGTTGTTAAAGTTGTATGTCCGTACGCTAATACTTATAAAAGTTGACCGTTGTAATTTTCGCATGCTGTGCTGAAATTAGCCACTTTTGGCATGAAAATCGATCAATCGATATAAAAAATATATTAAAAAATAAATTATATAAGCAGTTTTAACATGGTGGTAAAATATTAAGCTTCAAAATATTTATTTGTATTATTTTTACGAATTTCCTGGCATTTGATGAATAGTGTTGTTTACACATTAAAATCCATAGATTTGTTGGCATCCTATTTTATTTTTTTTTTTTTTTTGAGTATTAAAATTGTTTTGTGAATAAAAATGTAATGTTATTACGATTTTATTATTTTTCCGCTGTATAGTTTAGTTCAAAATACTATGATTCATCATAGAAATAAATTTTGAAAAAACAAGTTTTCAGTGCAAAATTTGTAAATCTATAAAAGTTTTTAAAAAATTTTATTTATTTTAACAGAAAAATTTTGTAGATTTTAAATAATTGCCAGTTTCAATTTCCAGCAGTGTTTCTCTTAATACGAATATTTACTTTTTTGCTTGACTCGATAACCACATTAAAGTATTTTTTAGATTTTTGTGGAAATATGTAGTTGTTTTGTGGAAATAGTTATTTTTATATAACAAAAGACCACCAAAATCAGTCATCAGATAGCCCACATATTTAAAAAGTAAAGACGTTATATTTCTAGAACATCTATGGATAAATTCCAAAGTTGTGAAAACTTTTGGATAACAAAATGCAAACGAATTTTTATACTAAAATCAAAACTACTTCGCTAATACGTATACATAACAAATAACAAATAATATCCCAACAGAAATTACTGCTTGCTTGGAAGCAGTTTTGTCAGGGAATGTTGAGCAGTGAAGCGATTGCATTATCGATGATATCATGCCTGATTTTTGTTCGAGATAGCTCGCGTGAAGGCACTTTTTTCGAGATCTGAAAAGGCATGAATTCACCGCTTTTAATTAGTGCTCCTGTTTTTCTTTTCAAATGTCTTCTCAAAAGCACAATATTCCTGAATGTTTTTCCGTGAAGAGAAAATGCCTCTTTTTTTTAGTAAAACCTCTTATTTAATTTAAAATAACTTTTTTCCGCATTTTAAAAAATGTTGATAAAACAACCGCAAAAATATTTAAGTAATCAAAATGTATTGCTCATTTCATGCCTTTTTGAAAAGCACAGCATAAAGCGATGTAAACAATTAATCAACTTAGGCCTTTCATTAGTGCTGTTGACGAAGCTATACATTTTTAGAAGCGGTAAAAGTAGCAGTAAGTAAGCAGTAATCGTTTTTACTGCTTCCACATTTTTGCTGGGATAGGGCCTGTGTGGAAATTAATCACTGTTTTGCATGTGATTCGTAGTGTGTTCGTAAAAGCATCAGCTGGTTAGACTGCAACTGTCAGATGTTTGAAAATGATGCACAAATTAATGTGATGCACAAATTAATGTAAAACACGCATCACAAAAATGTCTGATGCAAAGCAGCTGATGATCGCAAACTAATCATAAATTTGCATCAGGTGCAGAGCAGTGGTGCATTTCCGAACCTCCCCATATTTTTTTAAATATTTAGTTAGTTTATTTTACATACAAAAATTTCAGATTTTCTTGAAAAATAAATTTGTAATTTCATATTTTATTCACGATTTATATTTTTAATTACAACTTTTGATTCGTGCGGTAGTTTGCACATTTGCCGTAAGTTGATGTAATCGAACAATAAAAAAGTGAATGTACACTAAAATAAATATCAAATATGTGCATGCTGTTTACAACAAAAGTTATTGGTTATTCCAAATTTCAAAATATAATTTTAGTTTTTTTTTATTAAACCATTTCCGTTAGTTTCTTGGTGATAAAAAAAACTAACCTTGAAGCAATTGCATGTTAAGTGAAAAAAAACTAAATAGGACGTTTTTAAGAAATGACAAAATAATAATAAAATATATTTATTATTAAAAAAAAACCCAAATGCCAGCAAAGATTTAACGCAAGGTGTAATAGCGGGCAAGAGTTTTGACTCCCATGGAGTAACATAGCAAGTACTATTTTTTAAATCTGAAGCAAAAAATATTTTTATTAATTCAGGAAGAATAAGCATTTTTTTAATCTATTGGGTTAATGTTGAGCAAAAGTAACTAGAAATTAACTAACAAATTTTAACTTTCATTTTTTGATATTATAAAATTATATTTTAATAAATAAAAAAAAATAAAATTTCGATTACAAAAAAAAAAAAACAGAAATTTAAAGTAAAAATTCCAAATGGTTCTCCAGTTATTACGTGTTTATGAATTGGAGATACAATACACCTTTTTTATTTACAAACTGAAAATATATCAATAATAACAAATATAAACTAAACAAGAATTTTCACAAATTCAACCAAATTTTTTTATTTTTTAAATAACTACAGTAAAAATGCTGTTTTTTTAAACAACTATCATAATAGTTGTTTTGTAATTTTCTATAGATAAGCAACTGAAATTACAGTTAAAAATAAAATTTTTACTACAGATTTAGCAACTGTCAAATTTTTTTCAGTGTATAATTATATGGGACCTTTCTTTATCGGGTTTTGCGAAGATCCTTTTAATTTAAGATAACAATTTCATTAATAACATTTTCTTATTTTCTGCCTAAATTATTTTATACCACATTTGATTTTTAACCCTTAAATGCATAGTGTAGCCACTTGATGCACAAAGCAGCATTTTGGGCATTGAGGAACTTTGTGTACACAGTGTTGTTATAGTTTAGCGCAGATTTTTTAAACAGTTATAGGAAAAATCTTGGTTTTGCTTCCTATCCCAGTGTAGAAAATCATTACCAGATATGTGGTTATGTAACTACATACCTGGTAATGGTTACCAGTTACTTTTGTTATTACATTTCTTATTACCTTTGTATGGCGATGACGCGAAAAATAAGGAGTTACACACCAGCATACGAAAAATCAAAAAATATTTCGTTACCTCTGTGCTTACCAGTATTGACTAAAATAATGATTCTAAAAATAGATTTTCAAAAAAATAAGTTTTATAAATAAAATATTTTTTAATGTAAAAATTTTTTTTAATAAAATTTTCTCGTGCGGGAATTGAACTTGGGATTCCAGACTTCCAGTCTATAGATGTACCATCTGAGCTATCTCGACATAATAATACTTGATAGATAAAAACATAATTGACTTGCTGCGCACAAGTCAGCTTACATACAAAAAATCAAAAATATGTGGTTACATATACCATTACCAGTGTTGAAAAAATATTGAGTCTGAAAATAGATTTCAAAAAATTTACAAAAAAAAATCTAGAACATTACTTTATGTTCGAAATAATGATAAAAATAAGTCATTATTGATAATACATTATTTGTTGTTTTGAAATATTGAAAAAAGGGAGTATTTATTTGTAACTCATTATTATGTCTTTTAAAATAATGCAGAAAGTAAGTCGGTGTCATTACTGGTAGTCCAAAAAATAATTATATGACATTACCGTTTCTACACTGGGATATTTGTGAAAAATCTAAAACTCACATTCAAGAGTAAAATCTATTTATTCGTAAAGTTTCTAAAAGATTTAAACGTGTTTGAACGACTCAAAACTTGTACAGACTTTCTTTCGTTTTTACAGACTTTCTTTGATTTTGGAAACCTCAGTGTTGTTATAGCTCTGGTTTATGTCGTAAAATTCAGTACTCACTTCGTCCATGAGTGTGTTTATACTGCCATTTCGGCCTAATAAAAATAATCGCTATCGGCTTAGGGCGATTATTGTAAATTTTGCCGAAGTTCGGCATAATTTTATATATTTGTATCTAATTAGGTGTAATTAATGTCATATATAAAATTGTGTAACCCCTTCTAATGTCAATTCTAACACTGATGATTTTTGTTTGAAATTTTCGCAAAAGCAACCGCTTCTAAAGCTCCAAAGTGAAACCAGTTCCGCTAGTCCCATTCTGGAACTGATTCTCTGTCAGCCATATCTCATATATAAGGTCCGTGGGACCAGTTTCATGGAATCGGTTCTAATGGAACCAGTTGCAGAACTGATGTGGTTGGCAACCGATTATAAAAAATTTTCATGGGATAAACAAAATTTAGTTATATTTAAGTTAAATTTAGTGTGAAGACCCAAATTTGGGGTCAAATTTGATCACACAATCGATGACTGAGCGTAGGGTACTTGCTGTATTACATTCAGCACAGTGGATTACATCTGGTATCTAGTAATTACGAATGTTCCTAATGACAATGAGAAAAAAAGAAACGAAGAGAGACAGGCAAGAGCGAAGAACGAAGAGGAGAACAGGCTAGACAAATGAACGAAGACAGAGTACAGGCAAGAGCAAGGAACGAAAAGAGGCAACAAGGAGAATAGAAACAAGGTGTAAAAGTGAAATAGCGACAACTTGGTATACTGCTCTTGTTTACGAACTATATAAATTTGTTTACGAACTAATTACGTAATTTCGGTAGATCGCTAAACTTTTTTGAATTTGTGGCGGCAAGAAAACTACGTAGATGTTGCAACATGAGGTATTAAAGTATTAAAGAAGTCAGTATTAAGGCATTGTGGGCTGTTGTTGTGAGGTCTACCGCGAAGTGAGCAGGTGATTTCTGTGGTGCTTAGTGTCAAATGCACAGGTCTTTTGGTGTGTTGTCTACCGTCAACTGAATTGTGTATTACTATCCGTCAAGGGAACAGCTTATTATGTGTGGAAAGCTCTTTGATGAAGGTGTGTACCCGCAAAGAATAGAAAATACAAGAGTAAGATAACCAACCTAGTAAAGTGAGTGACGGGTGTGGCAGGAAAGAATTCGGTGCAGCAAGGGTAGTGGTGAAATAAAACCAAGCCGGCAACCAGAACGAGTGGTACACTTCGGTCAGAATGAGTAAAAATGGTGGTGCCCATGATACAACCATACCAGGTAGATGCCTTAGAACAACAAACACAACAAAAACAACAAAAAAATTAATCGGCTACTCTTGATACATAGCGAAAGCATACAAAAAAATCCCTGAACTGTCATAATAAAACCCTGAACTGTCAAACTCTCCCTAATGCATCTACCTACTATGGTTATATTATGGTGGTGCCTAGATTTCGGTAAGAGGGTCAGGAAGCGTAGAGCGGATTACATATGCAACTCAAGCCTAGGAGATCGTAGCAACAGTGTTTGTATTAACTGTCTATCTAGCTAAAATCAAAAAAAAAAATTTGCTAAAAATAGTATGGTGCTAATTTCAGAAGGCTGGATTTTTATATGGATTAAAATTTTTGAAAATTTTAAATCTTTTGTAAGTTTTTAGTCCACTAATTAATTATTAAGTAAATATATTTGCTGATTGGTCGAATATAAATAAAATTTTGCATATTGAACAGTTGTATTTTTGCTGCTCTTAACTTTTTTTTTTTTTTTTTTTTTTTTTTTAAAGTGAAGCAACACTCAGGAAATTCTTCCTATTAATTAACGTGTTGCTTCCTTTGGAAAGGGGATATAGAAGAAGTGAAATGTGGTGAAAGATGAAGGGCTTTAAATATGGCAACACTGTAATTGCGCGAGATGTTGAATTTTAGAACAGTTGTTGCGCGCCATGTGATGGTGAGTTGGTGAACTTTGTTGAAACTTTTTAGTTCATAGCCCTGTTACATTATTTTTACTTCGGTGTGGTTAAGTGCTATGAGAACACCGAAGGAGGACGCTGCGATATGTATGAGGGATAGAAAAAACTCATACATATTACCATATTTCATAAATTTATGTTGCATTGGTTGGGGCTCGAACCCGCAACCTCACATGTAACAGTCCAACGCGCTAACCATTACACCACAGCGCCCACAGGCGATGTGGTATCTTCTTGGAAAAGGTTGTTGTTCACATCACTTAATTGGAATTTCTGCCTTATCAATTTCAATTTAGTAAGTAAGAGCCCTACTTACTAAATGGGTAATATAGCTTTATAAGAGAACTTACTAATATTTAGCAAAATAATCTTCCAAATTTTTGCAGTGCTTTCTGCAAGGTATTTTTTAACTAATTTTTAGTAGTTTTAACTAAATTTTGTACAGGTTTTTTCTATTAGTGTAGTATTCAAATTAGTTGAATAAGATTATTTCTTTACTGAAAAAAGCAAACAAAAAAAAAAAAAACAATCAAATTTTTTTAACCAAAAACAAGGTGTAAATTTTTTTGTTTTCTTTTTTAAAACATTTATTTGTTTAAGTGACCTGGTTTTCTAGTGTGACTTTAAAATACCTGTTTTTCTTAAAAGGTCTCAATCGCAATTCACACAACCTCAAGTAAGTAAATATTTTTGTTTTGAAAGTTGTGAAAAAGAAATCAAAACAAAAATATTGAATTTCTAGCGGTTTTGTGCGTAAAATATAAAGTACTATTAAATTTCCGTTTTATTGCTTTTGTAGGCGTTTTTCGCGGGAAGAAATAACAAAAAATTTTAAAAAGTAAACAAAAGCCAACAAAAAAAATACAAGAGCGTAAAATTTGGCCTAAATAGATTAACATGTTTGCTTTTACTTTTTAGCCGCAAAATGTAAGACCTAAATATTTATATGGAACAGAAAGAGAACATTTAGGTCGTGCAAAGAGCAACAGAGAGAGAGAGAGAATGAGATATGATCATGCTATTATGCTATTATAAGTGCGTCATTCATACATAACACAATAAAGGTGAGTAAGGCATGTGCTTTCCGTTATTTGTTTTGCTTTTATGTTTTTGTGATTTTATTTAATAAAAATTTTGGAGGTTTTTTTAAATTATGCTTTCTTGTTTTTATTTTTTTTTTGAATATAGTATTTTTATGTTGTTTTTTAAGCCTGCTGATAAATGTTTTTGTTTTTTGGTGACTACGCAGTTTGCTATTTAATATTATAGTATTTTTCTTAAATATTTTGTTTACGTTTTCTTTGTTTATTTCCCTGCCCCCTCCCACCAAAATAATGGCACGTGCTTTCAGTATTACTTGTGTTTACTACTTTTTAGCAGTTTTTTTTTCAAAAGCTTTCGTCTCCTTAATATAGCAATAACTGCTCTCAAATTTTGAATTTTTAAAAGAAAAATTTTAATTACATTGGAAATTTTAAAAGACAAGGAGTTATTTTTTCTAACCTCAGGCATATAGAAGCAACCATTTATTATTTATCTCAATTTGTTTAACTTTGGTAACAAAAATCTGTCCAAATAAAATTAACGGTACCTGTAAAAAGTTAAAAAGTTTTTCATATGGAGACAATTTAACACTTAAAAATTACTTCGATTAATTGACACTATAAACTAACCACTGACGAGTCTTTGGGTGACACAAAACTGGGACAGTCTGGTGTTTCCCTTGTAGCTGTTAAATTTTTCAATAAAAATGTTTTCTTCTTCTTCCTATAAATCAGCTTTTAATTATTCCTTTTGCAATATTTATAAGAACTTTTTTTTTAAAAAATGTATGTATATTGTTAGACTTTTTTTTTTAAATTGTTATTTGGCTGGATTTGTATGCTTCTTTGGCAGTTGCGAGAAAATAGCGCATTTTTAATATGATAATTAAAAACGGAGTAATTTTCTACATACTTCCAATTTTATTCGTAATAACCCTTGACAAGATCAGTCAATTTATTTTTAAAGAGCGAACTGAACTCAGAATTCAGTTTTAATTGCACTGTTCAGTTTGGAAGTAGATGGAAGTAAGAAAATCTACTGAAAATAGTTTACTTCTGAACTAGTTTCGCCTTTAGATCAGGTAATGAAACGAAACTTAAACGATTAGAGGGTTATAATGCGTTTAGACACAAAAGTTATTCCCGTAAAATATGTATTAACTGCTTAAACAAGCACTAAAAAAGTTGATTAAACCCTATTTTAAACTTTTTGATTAATAGATAATCCAACATTTAATGAGGTTACTATTTCTAAACTACTCTGTATTCATACTACTAATTGTATGCATCGCTGTTTTTTGTTATAATTACGGTTGGCAGCACTGTAAAACACACACACTAAAGTTAAATAAAATTAACGTTAAGACACTGCCGCAAAAATATTTTGTCGCTGTCGACAAATATATTGCTAACGCCGCGGCGACATTTTGCGTGTTCAACTTGGTATTTTAACCCTCTAACCGGCAAGCCCGCCTCCAGGCGGGGTATATTAAATTGACCAGAAATGCGCCAAAGGGGTATTTTATAATAAGAAATTATACTTTTTCAACAGAAAACAAAATTTATAAAATTTTTTGTGAAGAATTTTTTTGTATACAATGCACGGTTTGGAAGCGAGAAAGTGTCAAAGATAAAATTTCGTAAAATTTCAAAAATTAAATATTTTAAAATAACCAAAAGTTTCAAAAATCTTAAAAACATATTTAAATTGATTAAAACAATTGTTAGCGACCAACAAGTGAGATTGGAGCTTAAGCTATTTAAAAAGTTCCTTACTTTGGTCCAAGGACGCACAGGATTCCATAAGGACACCTTTAAAGGACATCGCCTTAACTTCAAAGCGAATGGACGGATTTTTTGAAATTTGGTAAAAAGAATATATTTGGTATAGGTAGCAAAGCTTATAAGTTTGAATAATATATATTGAAGTTTTGGTGCATTTTGGCTCAATTTCGCATTTTTCAAAAAACGAAAATCGCTACATCCTCTTAAGTAACAGCACAAAGAATGTAATTTTTTTATTGCAATTATATCTTGGTAAGAGAAATAATTTGTGCCAAAGCCTAGTAATTTTTATGCGCTATTTTCGAGATTCACCCTTAAACTGTTTTGGCCCATATCGCCTAAAGTAGGCAACGAAAAAAAATTTTGTAGAAGAACTTATTGTTTATTTTTCGTGAGGAACACATGATATAAATTTCATTGCAAAAAAGCTTAGGCCGGTTAGAGGGTTAAACTGACAGAGTTAAACTTTTAAGAGTTTAATCACAACTGTGTCGATTGTCGACCGACGACATCAAAAGTCGTCGCGAATAATTTAAATTCAGCGACAATCGATTGTCGACATTTTTTGACATTTAGAAAAAAATTGAAGCAAAACAAGAATATGGTTGTATTTTTTTCTCCACAATTCTTCACCAATTCAATTGGTTTTCCATTAATTCTTGTTGTTTTACAATTTTTTGTATTTAATTTTGCTTTTTGCGGTAAATTATGCATTTTTATTTTCAATTATATTTCCTCTGTCAAAAAAAATTATTTTTTTGTAAACACAGTACGAATTTTTGCAACTCTAATACGAATTTCTGCAACTCTGTTCCCTTAATTTGTTAAAAATATGGCAACTATTTGACAAATAAATATTTTGAGTGTGTATTAGTGTGTCGTTACGAAAATAGTATAGATTCTATTATGACGACAAATCGCTGGACAACATGGCGACATTTTGCTTCCCACACAAAATATATGAAAAAGCACATGTCGTTGTCGTTGTCGACTCAGTTCTGATTAATCTCTAACTGTCAACTTAATCAAAAAATGCATGTGTAAACGATAAAGATTAAAAAGTTAGATGAACTTTATTCAAGTAGATTAATTTCTCTGTTTAAATGCACTATTAATCAATTTGTTGGATTTACTTGTTTGTTGTTTTCATTTCACTAATATTCGAGCAGAAGATTTTCCGCAAAATTTTAGTAAAACAACTAATTTTTTGCTGTATACAGACACGGAATTTTACTATTATGAAATAGTTATTTAAATGGCAATTAACAATTTAATATTACATGTTTTAGCAAATTAAATACTTTCTTACTTAAGAAAAAAAAATACTTTTTTACAAAACTACTTTACTATACAATTATAGATATTGGTAGAGAAACAACAAAAACCAACTACATATGCAGGCCATGACATGCTCAAAACATTGAGTCAAGGAGTCATGCATAAATTACCTATTAATACGCGACCAAAACTCATGGCTGTTTTTCTTGGGAGGCTCTTAAAGCACGAAATAATGTTAGAAAACTCAAATACACCGATAACTTCTTTATTGTCCCTTTATCTTACCATAAAGGTCCTTAAATTGAAGACTGGTAAATTAACAACTAAATATGATCTTTTCGCTTGAAATATTCAAAAACTTGATACACTTTACTAAGTTTCATATTTTTTAAATAAAATTTTGCACAATTTGTTTGGAAAAACTTAATCTGTTTACTCAAAGAAGTCTGACAACTACTATATGACAGTTGTTTGAATAGTAATCAGTAGTTGTTGGTTTTAATTGTAATTACATTGATTTTCTATTTAAGAATACAAAACAACTACTATCACAGTTATTCAAAGAAACCACTTACGAAAAGTACTGTATTTCGAACCAGTATTATCTTTGATTGATATTTAATTTAATTTATTCTCATCATAATACAATATGTACAATGATTTAATGTTATATAGAAGTAGTGAATACTTATTATAGTTAAATTTGACAATAAGCGTAAAAAATACATACAAAATATTTACAAATATAAACATAAAACTACAGTAATTAAAAATACAACAAACAAAGTTATAATGTCAAATAAATATCTAAAATATATAACTTTTTTTTATAATATTCATATATTAATTTTTTAAAGCAGTTAATGTTTATATTAAAATAAGCAACTGTCAAAGCAGTATTTTTCTGTAAATAGGTAATTTTGTTAGTTATTTGATATACAGGGTGGCGCAAAAATAACCTTCCGATGTTTTTTGGCTGTAATTTAAAAAAAAAATGAAAAACTTTGATTCTTCTTGTGGATTATTTTTATTTGGTCTTTTAATTTTTTTTACATCAAGTCGAGAATATGATGTCATGTAAATGGCCGCCGCCACAGTTGATTGTCATTTGAGCCCTTTTTATGGCATTTTCGAAGAAAAAAGGTCCGATGACTCCTCCAGCGAAAACAGCACACCATACAGTGACTTTGAGCGGGTGTAATGGCTCTTCGTGGGTTACACGCGGATTTTCAGTGCCCCAGAAGCGTAAATTTTGCTTATTTACGTACCCGCTAAGATGGAAATGGGCCTCATCACTCATGATTGGTGATGAATGAAAAAATGGGCTCAAATGACAATCAACTGTGGCGGCGGCCATTTACATGACATCATATTCTCGACTTGATGTAAAAAAAATTAAAAGACCAAATAAAAATAATCCACAAGAAGAATCAAAGTTTTTCATTTTTTTTTAAATTACAGCCAAAAAACTTCGGAAGGTTATTTTTGCGCCACCCTGTATATTTTATATTCTTTTTTGGAAAAACAATTTTGGAAGTCTTTAATGTAGTCTTTAATGCATAAAATGCAATAACTGGAGAACGGTTTGGAATTTTTGTTCTAAATTTTAAGTACAATGAAGCAATTATAAATTGTCTTTTTGTAATCGAAAGAAAAAAATTTTTTTTTAATATTTGTTTTGTAAAATATTAATATCGAAAAATTAACTCTAAAATCTGTAGTTTTTACCAAATTTTGGGAGTTGTTTTAAAATTTTTGTTGTAAACATTTGTCAGTTATTTTCAAGGCATTCTTAGTTATTTTTACTGAATTATTTTAATTCCTTTTAACCGCATATACCACTGATTTGACACATTTACTGAAGCTACCGCCAAACTTTTTGACTGCTATTAGTTTCTCTCAACAAACTGACAAAGATTTTTTCCGTGTTTTGTTGAAAACAGAAAAAAATTTAAAAAGTGAAAATTTAAAAAGGTCGTAACATAGAATTACTACGAGGCCGCCAAGCTAGGGTTTGGTGTATGAAACAAAAACAAATATCGAAAGAAAATCCAATGTGTTTTTCAGTGGCAACTTACAAGCACCTTTCAACCGATTCGATGAATATAAAATAGTTAGCAATAACAAACAAAAAAACCTAAGCTGCAAAATGTCATTTTGTAGAAAAAAAAAAGAAAAAGAAAAGTTGATGGTTGCAGTGGTACGAGTACGTATAGAAACAACAAAAACGCTGGTATATTTTAAGCAAGGTGATTAAGTTTTGTTATTCTAAAAGCCAACCAACCTACCAACCAACAAACTAACATTTAAAGGCTAGTTCGTTGGTTAAGGTTTTCTCTTAGACTTTACTGACCAACTGCCAACTTGAACTTGAAGAACCTCTTGTGCAATATTTCCTAGTTTCTAGTTTCCTACCAACTGGGTGTTTATTGTTATAGCCTTCGTTGTTGTTGACGTTTTAGTGTTAGTATTATTTCCCAATACCTGATTAGAAATGCACGGACATGAAGCAAAAACACATGCTGGTAGAAGTTGTTGTAAATTTGTCGTTATATTTCTTCTTTTGCTTTGTTTTTTTTTTTTGCTACTTGTCGAAAAGTTGTAAATTGTAAGGTAGTTTTTTTTTATTGCTGTTTGATAATTGTCATTTGCTTACTTCTTTTTTTCTGTGTATTTTGAGTTTGCAATTGGAAAGGCTTAGAAAGGCAAGGTGTGTGTTTAGGCCACTTTTTAAAAGGTTTGCACTTCACTTAAAAAAAAAAATTCTCCACAAACAAACTGAACCACCATTTCAGCTAACTAATATGAGTTGTTAGTTTGATTATTTACACCTTTGCTGAAACCAATTATTACCAATACAAGTTTGAATGTTAAAGCATCATGACCTTTTTGTGATTACGAAAAAAAATATTAAAACTTATTGTTAGTTTTCTATTTAACCCTTTGAAGCAATATATCCCCAAAAATACGCTATGGAAAATGTTACCAGCCACAGGACTGGGACCAGTCGTAGAATCGATCCTTTTCTGGAAAGGTGGCTAGTTGTCCTAGAAGGGAGTCAACTGCGCTTTGTGACATGTGACAGAACTAACGGAAAAAAATATTGTTTCGAAATTAAATTAGTGTAGTACAGAAAACTCTGGAATTTTCTAGAAGAAAATATCCCGAGAAACGGGATTTACTAAACACGTGAATCTGGTAACGTAACACTACATTTAAGTATACACCTCAACATATGCTAAAAGGTTAATGCCATAAAAAGTGTTAAGTATTTGGGCTCTGTTATAAGAGTTATAATTTTAGAAGCACTGGAATTTTCTACTATGTTCTACATTCACGGCCGTTAAACTATAAAAGACCGAACGTTACGAAGGAAGAGCAAGTTGCGTATTAACAATTGTGAAGTGAAGTTGTACTTTAACATATGTGCTGTTACGTTGCGTGATAGGGTTTGTTAATTGCATATTAGCATTGTGTAGTCAGTTAATCATTAGAATTTGTGCGTGTGTTATATTGTTGTATTTAAAGTAATACGGTGTTAAATAAATAAGTGTAAGGCTAAATCAAACTAAAAAGAGAGTGTGTTATTTTTATTTACTAAGAGCATCAACCCGGTTTATCTAAAGGAGATAAACGTGCGTTTTAGAAGGTAAAGAGTAAAATAGACCAATGTTTTTAAAATATAAAAACGTAACAATATGTTACTGAATTACCCAGAAAAATCTTCTGTTCCAATTAATCGGCTGTAGAATAGCTACTTTTCCCTTACAATCAATTCTACTGTCAGTTCTAATACCGATGATTTTTGTTTGAAATTGTCCCAAAAGCAACCCCTTCTATAGATCCAAATTGGAATCGGTTGTACTAGAATCGGTCCTGGAAGTAGTTCTAGAACTG
Organism: Leucophora obtusa; assembly: GCA_949987735.1. Lineage (NCBI taxonomy): Eukaryota > Metazoa > Arthropoda > Insecta > Diptera > Anthomyiidae > Leucophora > Leucophora obtusa. Next base: position 278,917,228 of record OX465295.1, read on the forward strand.
ATTCTACGTCAGTCATATCTTCCATATAAGATCCAAGGAAATGGTTCCGGAACCAGTTCCATGGAATCGGTAAAAAATAATAATAGTAAAAATTTCTAAGAAAATTGTTAAAAAATACTGATACTGTGTTTAAATACAGCAAAATTTTCTGTTTCAAAGAATTGATAGTAGAATAGCTTCTTTCCATTTGTAACCCTTTCTACAGTCGGTGCCACCACCGATGATTTTATTTGAAATTGTCGCAAAAACAACCGATTCGGTAGTTTCAAAGTAGATTTAATTGCCCCATAAAGAATCAAAGATAAATTTTTACAAGCGGTAGCCAATTGCACCAATTCTGCAACTGGTTTCAAAATAGGGGGTTAAAAAAATTAAAATTCTTTCCGTGAACATTCCAAACAAATCTTTGCGGTTGGAGCTAATTTAATGGAGAATAGTTTGAATTTCCAATACTAACCTGATAAAAATTAAAGTAAAAAAACGAAAAAGTGCCCAACCAGCGCAAATGCATGGAGAAGGAACTTGAAATTCAGTACAAAGGTTCCTCTTCCGGCTCAGACAATTACCAAGACGGGATTTTTACGGAAAGGGGCAAAAAATAGTTCAACCCCTAACATTTTGACCATCCTCCTTTGTCTAATTATCTGTAATTTTAAATACGTGTCCACTAGACTATTCACTAAAGAGATATTTTTTAAAAATTCCTATAAAGACATAACGAAAAAGACGCCTTTATTCACTAAAAGAAAACTACTAGAGCTAGAGAATTGAAACCTAATAATGAGGGGCATTTCAAAAAATTTCATGGAGTAGAAAAAGGGGGAATTCTCCCCTAAACATCCTGTATAAAGCCTTCTACTATAAATTTAAAATTTAAAATGTGTGCTCGCTAGAGTAGAGCTAGTTTACTGATAACATATTTTTGCCATTTTCTTCAGGAACGTGGTAAAAATGTAAATTTAAAAGGGAAAAGTTTCGTCCTTAATGGCCTGCAAAATACACTTCTGATTAATAATGTGAAGTTTTACAAATGTTTCTGAAGCTAGGAAGCTGAAATTTAGTATCATTCGATGGCGGTATTTTTACGGGGATAGACAAAAACAGACGAAGTCTTCCCGTTATCCCAAACCCATCGCTTGGAAATCGGAAATTTAAAATATCTGTTCAATGGAGTAGGAGCTAAAAGATATTTTTTACAATTTTCAATAAGAACGTGAAAAAATGGGGTTAAAAAGAGAAAAAGTCTTCTCCTTAATCACTCAGACCAAACTGCTGGGTCTAAGAACTTGAAATTTAAAATGAGAGAGAAAAGAGCATCACTTAGAGAGAAAAGAGCATCATATGTGATTGAAACACGTGATAGTCATAATATGTTCCTGATGCTAATAGTGTGATCCTAAGTGATGACAAAATTGTCATCAGTGATCATAATAGTATCATATCATATTTATGATCACTAGAATCATACTATGATAGTTTCGTTTTCCCAATAATGTTCAATTATATTTATGTCTGCGAATAGTTTTACCGAAGAGTAATATTGTTTAAAAAATCTCTGCAAATATAATAGTGGACAAAAAGGTTGAAATGATCAAAGGGTGAAATCAAAGAATTTTCAAAGAGTCGTCAAAAATTCATTGTTGTTCTATTATGCATAGTTGATTACAAAGCTTTTTTCGAGACGGTATTAAAAAAAACTTACTGTGCATTCTATTGAAAAATTGTTTAGCAGGGCAACCAAACACAAGTTAAGTCATATTTTTTCCTGTGCATTAAATTAAAAAATTGCTAAGACATTTATCCAAATAACACCGTGCTACAACTTTTGCTCTAACGCATTGAAAAATCGATAAAAAAAAAAAAAAACATAAAAGTATAGACTACTTATGTATAGTAAAGGACTTCAAAATATTAAGATATAGTACAATACAATGACAAAATATTTTTAATACTGGTTTCTAAAATGGATATCAAAAATGAGGGAATGATCTTTCAATGATAATGTAATTTTTGACAAAAAAGTAAGATGGAAAAAATTATTTTTTAATTCTCTTTTAAATCTACAAATTCAATGGATATTTATGTCATAATTATATCTTGGTAGAAAAAAGTAAAAGGCGAATATATTTAAATATTCATACTTTGTTGTTAATGCCAAAGTTATGAAATGCATTAGAGGGTTAAAATTTTAACTACGATTATTTACAACTTTGGTTTTTTCTATATATATTTATATATGTAAAAATATTCTTATTTATTATTTACAATTTCCTATTTCCCACGTTAGTTGTTGCTGTATTTTTTTGCTGTTGTTATTGCAATTGTTCTAAAAAAAAACACTCACGCACTTGAATTTTAAATAACCAGCAAATAACAATCATACCACCAGTAGCTTTCTCTTAACTTGTATCAACAGCAAATGGCTAAGATGATATCCTCTATCGCATAAGTACGAGTATTACACACGCATTACAACTTTTAAAACGCATTTTACTACACATTATTTGGATAAAGTTTATATAAGTAACTACACCATTTACGGTTATTATTTACCAAATATCATTTTAAAATTTTATTTGATAAATGTTATTTTTAGTTTGACTCAAGATTATAAATTGATATCACTTCATTCATTTACTTAAATTACAGATCAACTAGAACATTTCCCCCATTCATTTTATTTGATATTCAAAAATGTACTCTAATTAATGTTTACTCTATTTGAAACTGGTTACCTATTATACATATATTGTGTAAATTTCATCTGCCTGTGTAAATGAAACAACAAAAGGCATTATTTGTGTGATTTTATGCACAAACTAAGTATATTCACATGATAGAAGTCGTAAATCGTTTTGCTTTAATATTTGCATTTTCTCACAACAGTTACTTACAGTTACTTTAGACACAACAGGTTTAATTGTAAATATATAATGCTTATTATTAAACGAAAAATGTGTACAATATAATTTCAATCAGTTGTTGTTTATATTGACGCCCCATGCGTCACAATAAACTTTACCCATTTTGTAGTAGTGAAGTTGGCATCATTTTTCGGAGTGGTACTGGTAAATTCAGGTATTTTTCAGTACTCGATACAACTCGATATTCCTAATTTGGATACTGAATACTACTCAATATTGTTAACAATTTTTTAAATTTATTTACAACCATGACTATGTGTACATTGAGTTTTGCTGATGTTTGTAACCACCTTGTAGCAGTTTAGCGCTCTGCCGCTGATCTATTCTTTGATGATATAGATATTGTGTCTTATTCTCTTGCAGTTCTTTTTCACAATAAAAGCAATTTTTCATCATTCTTATTTTATTTATTTTGGGAAATTAAAAAAAATATTCATAGGAAGTTTATTATAAATAGAAATTAAAATAAAATTAAAAAAAGAACATTGGTCCCGCCAGGATTCGAAACATCCGGAAACACACTGCATCCAAGTCACTTCCTAGAAGCAATAATGCCTTAGAGGCAATAATTAAGAGCTACTTCGGAAGTTATGTGTAAAAAATGCCTTCCAGTTTTTTTACTGGGACATTTTACAATATTTATTATACCATTCACTGAAATTGCCTTCCCGGATTTTCATTCTTTAACTTGTTTTGGATTAATTTTGTTATTTTATAACTTTGAATTGATATTTTGGCATGTATGTAAATAGTGTATTTCATTGTATAAATTTAATTTTTTGCATTTATTAATGGGCTAAAATAGAATCGTAAAGGGCGTTTAATGTTGAATGGCAAATAAGTTATGTTGTTGTTGTTATATAAGCCGCCTATGTACGTACGTATAACCCCAGTCAGAAATTGCCAGTAGGATACAATAATGAAGCACTGGCATAAATACTACGCGTAATCGTGGTGTTTACAAATAAATGACTAGTACGCCTTGTCAGCGTTTGCAAGAAGTGTTTTGCCAGTATTTGTTTTACCAAAGTTTCAATGGTTTATAAAAAAAACTCTGACAAAGAGTTGTCTTACAATTCTATACCATTGTTTGCAAAAATTTACCATCTAGTACTACCCAACAACGATACAAAATCAATGCACTGGTAGAGCATTGGATTGTCATGCTAGTTCCAAAAAACGTATTGCCAGTGCTAGCATATTACTGCAACCAGTAATTATTCAGCTGCTATAATTCATTAACGTTTTTAGCTATGAAGTAATATGTCTATGTCTAGTCAGATTAGTGGGTAGAAGTCTCGTCTGCCAATATGACAGTCTGGGTTCAAATTGCATATGAACTTCTTTTAAGTTTGGAAAATCTATTTCCAGAACACCTTTGCTTTTCCGGTACTTTTTGAACAGCCGGTGATTTTGTCTAATGATGTTATCATTTTGGGAATGAGAAAGGACTTTTTACCAGCACCTGCATCACCAGTTAAGGCGCGTTGTCAGGGCTTCGCCGCTTTTATTTTTCTGACTGGGTAATTATAGTATCTGAAGTTGGATACATTTAAATGCCAACACAACACAGCACAGCGGGCACCTGTCGTTTTAATATTGTGTCATTGTATTCCGTCTAGCGAAAAAAAAGAAAAACTACTAAAACCAGCTAACAAACAAATAACAAAATAAAGCCATATAACATGCATTATTTAAACAAAATTTTCTCATATGATGTGGTTGTTGAATGTGGATAGATGGATGGATAGATAGATAGATAGTGTTTGGTTTGGTTGTTTTAACTGAATGAATGAATGAATGAACGAATGGATTTTCTATGGCTAATATGTATGTTTATTTGTATATGGGTGTACCTACATATGTTGGATTTTTAGTTTAAATATGTATATTTGTAGGCATATTTTAAAATGCAACATGCATACAATCAGGAAGCATACCTACAAATTAGCGGTTCTTGTAGTTGTTTGCTTATATTTTTTGTTAGTTTCTGTATGTTTTACTAACATGTAGGTATTGCACAGACTACGCATTGTCAATTGGGTTGCTTATCATGTGACATATTTAACCCATTTCTTCTTTTGTTATACCAGTTTTCGTTGGGCTCTGTTTAAAGTTTTTTATTCATATTCTTAATATTAAACACAAAAATGTAAAAAAAATTTCAAGTATTTGGGGTCATATGCATAATCTCTTTTAAAATTTATAAGCGACTTATAAAACGAATTTTTCATACAAAATTCATATTATAAACATGTTATAAGGTTTTCAAATTATAATGCATAAACACTTTTATCTAAATTTACTTACTTTTCAAAAAAAAAAAAAAAAAAATGATTTTACAAATAACACAGGAAAAAGGTTAAGTGTTAATTTTAAGAAGTATGTATGTATATTTCCATTCTACTAAACAACTCACATTAGCCATTATCTCAGTAATGGCTGCTCATTACTAATATCTACATAATAAGCAGTAGTTAAAGCGCATACCTTGCGAAAGTAGTTACAACATATCACATTACTTTTATAATTAAATAAGTATAAGCTTGACTGCTTATAAAATCAACTAACTACACTCAGGGAACCTCTGCAGTAAGAATTTGTTAGTTTTTCAAGCAGTAATTCAGTTTTGTTATTTAAAGTGAAAATAACATTTGTTTGTAGAAGAAATTTAAATTTTAACTACATTCGTAGGTCTCTAAAAAAACAAACAACAGAAAATACTGATAACATTCATTTTATTCAGTTATTTTGGTTTCTAAAAAAATAAAATAATGTATGTAAGTAATTTTTGTTAGTTGTTTTGACAAATTTATGGTTCATTTTAAAAATAGTCAAAAACGAAGGAAAATGTAAGTTGCTTTTAATAAAATGTTGTTCGTCCTGTTTTCAAGTGAAATTTAATTTAATTACACTCATAGAAATAAATCTCTAAAAATAGCGAAAAAAGTTACTAAAAATTTGTTAAAAATGATGCTGCAGAAAAAACTGCTGAAATTAGCAGGTTTTTATGCTAAATACTAGTAAAATAAGAACAGCAAAATTAAAACTGTTAAATTTACAGAATTCTAGTTATATTTAAGTTAACTTTTGGTTAATTGAAAATAACAAATTGTACTTTAGAAGCTGCAGAAAATTTTGCTAAATATTAGTGGACTAAAAATAGCAAAACTAAATTGTTATATCTACAAAATTTTTGCTATTTTTAAGCTAAATTTATTTATATTAGTGTACATTTGCAGCGGTCTTTATATACAAAATATTTTTTTATTTTTGTTGTTACTATCTTACTAATATTTAGCAAAAATAATCTACTAATTTCAGCAGTTTTTTCTGCAAGATCATTGTCAACTAATTTTTAGTAGTTTCAACTAAAATTTTTTACAGACTTTTTTTTATTAGTGTAGGTGTATTAAAAGTTGGCCTGCCCTTGCGGAAAAACTGCTGAAATTAGCAGATTGTTTTTGCTAAATATTAGTAAGATATATATATATTCGTTCCTTTTACTCCTGCAAAGAGCATAGGGCCGCGAGTAAGATAGGAACACCAAAAATAAAACTGTTAAATATCCAGAATTTTAGTTGTATTTGAGTTAAACTTTATTTAAAATAAATAAACAGTTTAACCTGCTAAAATCAGCAAAAAATTTTGCTAAGTACTTAGCATACTAAATAATCACAAAAGAACTTAAAATTTTGAAATTTTTTTTAATTTTTTGCTATTTTTTTTAGCAAATATTTATAACGGAAATAACAAATTAACCTGCTAGATCAACGAAAAAATGTTGCTAAATAAATTGTATTGCTATTTTTGCTATTTTTTTAAGCAAATATTTATGATGATTTTTTCCAATGAAAACTTTCAACAGACAAGTTCCAGTGAAACTTCATTGTCTTTATGCCAAAATTCATTATTATCATGCAGATAATTCTCTCAGTGTAGGCCCATTATTTTTGTTAGTTAAAAACATCGGCTGAAACTCAATATATCCTGTTCCACAAAGTGGTGTACACTGTGAAAATTATATCCATGCTGTTGGTGAATAATTACATTAATCCTAATAAAGTTTCGTCCATTGAAATTAAAATCATTAAATTCATAAAAATTTATGAAAAACTTCATATTATATATTAATTTAAATACAGGCAATAAGAAAGTTTCATTAAAAATTTTTTAATGAAAATTTCTTAAAAATAGTACCACTAAAATTATGAAGCTTTTTCATGAACTTTGTGAAGAAAACTTCATTAGTTTGTTGAAAACTTTCATTAAAACTCGTCCAAGAAAATTATCCCTGCTGAATTAGTCAATATTTAACCACGCCTACTTTGCCCAGTTTTTGGAAAAATTCAAAAAATTGTTAAAAATATTCTTTGTATTATATTGGACAATAAATATTGTAAATTTGATATTAACACGATGTACTTTTTTTTGCTGAACATTTAGAATGAAAAGCCTTATATTATTAAAATTTCAAAAATTTGTATTTGCGATTAAAAGTATTTCACTGCACTTTATTGAAATTTTGTAAACTTATTTTAAATGTATTTAAATGTATTTGTAAACTTATTTTAAATGTATTATTTGGGTCGATTTTTAAAGAAAACAATCTGGAACTTAAACATTTCACAAGATTGAAATAAGTCCATACTTAAGATAAATTTATATAATATTAACTTTAACTAATTAAGTAGAAAACTATGCCAGATATTTTGGCTTTCAAAACAAATTTCACAAAACTTGTATTTAATTGTATTTCGATAAGTATTACCTTTCCAAATCAATTTAAAAATTTACAAATTAAATTTAATATACCTTCATTAAGCTTAAAAAATCTGCATGAAAATAATGAGCAGCCCACTGTGTCTTGTGTATAAATGCTTCAAAATTGAACACAAATGTTTTCTCAATAGCAGAAAAAATCTAATGTTTTCTTTAAGAGAATATGTTTATTTTTGATGGAAACACAAATGAAATCAAACTTCAAATCTTAACTAATACCTTAAAGCTAAAATTTTATAGGGTTAGATTTTGTTGTCGTTGTTAAAGTTAGTTAAAGTCTTATAAAACTGTCGAATGTGAAATTTTGTTTTTAAATGACATGATACCAAAAAATAATCCGAGAATAGTAGAAGCAACAACAATGGTATACAGTTACATTATAGTGTCTATATAGTACATACTGTATACCACTTATATATGTATACAAAAAACAACAATAACAAATGAAATGAAATAGAATTTGCATGAAAATTACCAAATTAAACGTGACACAACAATTTACGTTACTATTTCTTTTTTTTTAATTTTACAAAAAAAAAAAAAAAATAGAAAAACTAAACAATTGCATTTGGTATCTTTATATTTTTCTTTTGGAAAACTCATAGATACAATGTATGTAATCCATGTGCTGTTTGTAGGTACTTTAAAACATTTCCATACATTGTAAGTGTAGTTTTACCAAAACAAAATTTAAAATTCTATTATGGTGTCATTGCTAAAAACAAACCAAAACAATATCAAAACTGAAATAAACCTTTAGGGTTATGTTAATGGTGGTTTTTTGGGGGAAAAATGCCAACTCAATAATGAAAACGTTTTTTTTTTATTTTCTATTTTGTGATTTGAATAACTGTTCAACTGAATTATGAACAGTAAAATATTTGAAAACTCCGGTTACCAAATCGATTAACTCCATAACGAAAAAGTAATGAGTCTCAATGAGAAAATTGATAAAATAGTATATCGCCGCTGCGCCTAAGAAAATAACTATTTGTCGAAAACCTTTTTTGTGAGGAGACCTACAAAACAGCTTTATTGCAGCCTTTCCCGAAACTTTTTAGAAATTATTTCTTTACACACATATAAATAACACTTCAAACTTTATATTTATTTATAAAAGAATTACTTCCAAAAATCATAGCCAAGATATAAAATAAAGACCAAATTTAGGTATGACAAATAATTTTTGAAAACAAATAGCTATTTTCTTAGGCGCAGCAACGATATGTTGTTTTTTAAAATTCCTGTTAAATTATCATTTTCTTATTGCAGACAACTAAAGATTGGGGTCATGCCCATGAAACAAAATAGATTATTATATAATTCAGCGGTGCTCCCAATTTTAAAAGAAACACTCCTCAATGTGTTCGGCTCAATTTTCTTTCTAACTAAACAACAGCCTTTTCAAACACCAAATAAAATCCAATATGACAATATTATATTAGAATTTTGACTTGATATAGAAAGTCCAAAAAACTACTTTTTTATTTTTTAAAGCAAAAATTAAAATAATTATTCCTGTTAACTAATATATTTTGTACGTACACCCCATACGTCAATGTGGCAAAAATTGTGAAAAGGTGACACGGAGGAAATAAGAAGATAAACAGAGAAAATCTGAAGTAGAATGTTTGTATATGTCTGTTTGATCACTTCTGAAATTATTCATATAGAGACAATCTGACAATAAAACGAGTATGTAAAAGGTTAAAGTCGGGCATGCCGACTATACAATACCCTACACCAGTCTGGTCAAAAACCAACTAATGTTTGGATCCGAAATTCGAATGGGTTAAAATGGGACTTGTGTCAAAATTTTCTATAATGTGAGTCAGCGAACCAAATTTCATTAAAATATCTTAATATTTGCGTCCTGCAGTTTGTAACCAAGCCAATTTTGGGGGGACCCTTATATGGACACTAGGTCTAAAAATGGACCGGAGTTAACCGAAATAAATAGGCTTCGTCTTTGGGCTGACATAGGTCGGTGTACCAAATTTCATCAAAATATCTTAATATTTGCGACCTGCAGCGTATAAAAAATATAATTTTGGTAGGACCCTTATATGGGAACTAGGTCTAAACATGGACCGATGTTCACCAAAATCAAAAGGCTTCGTCCTTGGGCCAACATAGGCCTGCGTACCAAATTTCATCAAAATATGTTAATATTTGCGACCTGCAGCGTATAAACAATATAATTTTGGTGGGACCCTGATATGAGCACTAGGTCTAAACATGGACCGATTTTAAACAAAATCAATAGGCTTCGTCCTTGGGCCGACATAAGTCGGTGTACCAAGTTTCATCAAAATATCTTAATATTTGCGACCTGCAGCGTATAAATAATATAATTTTGGGGGGACCCTCATATGGGCACTAGGTCTAAACATGGACCGGTGTTCACCAAAATCTATAGGCTTCGTCCTTGGGCCAACGTAGGTATGTGTACCAAATTTCATCAAAATATCTTAATATTTGCGACCTGCAGCGTATAAACCATATAATTTTAGTAGGACCCTTATATGGGCACTAGGTCTAAACATGGACCGATGTTCAATAGGCGTCGTCCTTGGGCCAACATAAGTCGGTGTACCAAGTTTCATCAAAATATCTTAATATTTGCGACCTGTAGAATGCGCACAAGAATGCATGGACAGACAGACAGACGGACGGACAGACGGACATCGTTAAATCGAAATAAAAAAAAATTCTGAGCCGATCGGTATACTATAAGGTGGGTATTTTTTGGTGTTACAAACATCAGCACAAACTTATAATACCCTGACCACATAGTGGTGTAGGTATAAATATAAACAATAATACAATTTAATGGAAGATCACTGATGAAGCCTGTCCATAAAAAGGCAGAAACTAGATCTAGTCTGATTTGCAAATTTAATGTGTTTATAACTTTTGAGGAAGGTTTACTCTTCTTCTTAACCTCAAACCTACTAAATTTTGTCATTTAATATTTATTATCAGAGAAATTTGTTTTGAAAAATATACAGTTAGAGGTCAATAAAGTGTTTTGAAATTAAAGTTCTATAAAATTCAGAAAGTGGAGTTAATCGATTTAGCAATTGAGCATTCATTCATTTCCCCTTTTCAGTTTAAAATACTCAATCAAATTGTTTAACAGGTAAGATTCTACACAGAGAGAATAATGATTCTAATGAAATTTTTCACTGAACTAATGAAGTTTTCGTGAAAGAAAATGCAAAATTTGTTAAATTTTTTAAAACTATTTTCAATTAAACTTTTTTACTGGGTGTATAAAATTTTCAGTAAATAATATGAAAAATTTCATAAAGTTTTACGAAAAAAGAAATTTCTTTAAATTATTTTAAGAATTCATTAATAGCATAACGATAATTCTTTCCATGTAGTGCCCAGCAAACAAAAAATTCATATTATTACTTACACATAACGCGAATGCAATGATATCTTTTCTTATACATATATGTATAATATTGTTGTATATTCGTTATACACAACTTTATTTTGCCTACTATGATTTATGTTAGAATCATGAAATAATATTATTAGCTGATGGCATATTTCCTTTGTGCAATACAACTTGCAATCAATTTTAAACTAATCATGTAGTAAGATACCAAAAGCCACCGTAGTATTTACGAGAGTACACCATTGCAAATGTATACTGAATGTGATTTGAATAAGGATTGTACCAGAACTAATTAGATCTCAATATTGGGGAAAAATTCGAGATCTAATTAGATCTGTAGTGAGATTCTCTAACTTTTTAACGACAAAATTCGGTAGTTAAGTTGTCAATTTACTATGAAAACTTGTCAATTTAACTACCGAATTTTGTCGGTAAAAAGTTACAGAATTGCCCCTCTGATCAGATGTAATCAGATCGAATTTGATCTGGACTTACAATATTTTATTACACAGAAAAAATTTACAAAATTCTAATTCAATTTTTAAACACCTTTCTCATACCAAATTTGTAAATACAAAAAAAAACTTTATAAAAAGGCACCAACAAAGAATTTTGTAAATCCAAAAAAAATTTTTGTTCTTTTTTTTGTAACTTTGAATTTTTATTTTTAAACAATTTTTATATGAAAAATAACAATTTAGAAACGAGTTACAAATATTTCAAACAAAAGAATTGTTGGAAATCAAATTTCAATTTAAAAGAAAATGTGATTGCTTCTACAAATTCCATTGTTGGTGCCTACTGTTTTTTCTGTGTAATAAAACAAAAACTTTAAACTGAAATTAATGAATTTATACATACACCAATAGAAAAACGTCTGTAGAAATTTTAGTTAAAATTAATAGAAATTAGTTAAAAATGGCATTGCAGAGAAAATTGCTGAAGTTAACAGATTATTTTTGCTAAATTTTGGTAAGATAGGAACAGCAAAAATAAAACTGTTAAATATACCGAACCTAGCATAGTCAATGTCATATTAACATAACACACGACTAACCCAAAAGGACATGTTACCTATGTAACTGGCCTAAAGCGACATGTTACCTAATTAACTCAAAAGTGACCGCCACAGAATGAGTCACATTTTGTACACTTTGTGACATGTGACCCAACTAAGGAACTGACACAGAACCAGAGTTATTATATAAAAAATTTTTTTCTTAATAATATTAATATTTTAGCAGTGCACAACGCGTTAAAGTTTGAATTTTCATTACTTCTAATGCCGCTAGAAGGCGAAACTAAATTATAAAAATAAAAAATGGTTACTGGGAAACCGACCAATCTTTCTACTAAATTTGCCCTTAATACGCAAAAAATAAAAAAGTGTATTGTTGCCGAATTACTTCGGTAAAATACAACTTCCAACGCCTTCTGCTAAGTTACACAATTCTTTAGCTAAAATATAACATTTTCTAAGCTAAGTTACGAAAGAAAAACTTAGGTAACTTAACATATTTCGAAGTACGTGAAAATAATATAGGTCAAAAACTAAAAATTGATAAACCTAAATGTATTTTTCATTGAATTACACTAAATGCTTTTGAAGTTGTATTTTATTTTTTTCCGTGACCCGATAAGCGATTACAAATGGGTTAATGTAAAACTTTTCAAAATATTGAAAAGTTTCCAAAAAGAGTAAAGTCTAACTTTTGAGCTTTTCTATTACATACTTATCCAGTTAAGTGGGATGTCCTCATTGCATGAGTCACAAGGCTAGCCTTTTAACCCTTAAATGCATGATATCATCAATGTTAACCATTTTTTATATATGATTTCTAAAAGCGTGTAAATTTCAAGAAAAATACCAAAAAAAATTTATTTAAAAAAGATGATTTTTATTGAAAAATATGGTTTTTTGCCAAATAGCAAAATTATTTTAACGTGTATAAAAAAAAATATATAAAATATGAGTTATACATTTATTGTCGCCAAAATATATGTTATTGCGAGAATACCAATTTAAATATTTAAACAATAATTTTTGAATATTACACTTTTTGTAAAAAACGCGTGTTTTAGATCTATCACAAACATTAGAAGCAAAACCAAGATTTTTCGTATAACTGTTTAAAAAATCTCAGAAGGGGCTCCAATGCCCAAAAAGGGAGTTTTGTGCATCAAGTGGGTTTTTTTATTAAAAAAATGGTATGTTGCCAAATGGTTACACCATGCATTTAAGGGTTACGGAAAATATCTAAACCACAGAAATAATAAATTATACCAGCCCTGTGACAAGTCCACCAGTAAGGAGGCCAGTCCTTTAAGTATAATTGTTTTTGCTTAATCCACAGCAATGGTTAATTATACCCTGTGACAGGTCACGGGGTAGGTACTTTAGGGGCAATTGAGTGATATGTTCTAGTTTCGCCAGTCACCGCATAGGTAATGTGAGTGCAATTGAGTGGCCATCGTATCACCAGTCACGGGACTAGTCCTTTAAGTAGAGTTGACAACACACAACAATTGGAAATTATATCAATCCTGTGACAAGTCCTGCTTTAAAGATAGAATAGGTACTTAGTACAATTGATCCCTCATTCCCAGTAGGCGTTATACTTGAGTTAAATTTTAGTTGATAGAAAAAATACACAAAATAAACTTGTTAAAATCAGCAAAAAAAAAATATGAAAAGGATTTTAAATTTTCAAAGAAATGATAATTCGAGTTTGTTTGGAGCGATTGCTTTCCAGGACCGTTTTACTAACTAACAGCTGAGATAATTTAAGAATTAAGGTGCGTTTACAATGATAGAGTACTCCAATCTGTAGCAAATTTAGTTCTTTTCTCTTTCTTACTAATACATTTTTGTATTTTGCTATCTTTTTTATTCCACTCCAGAGTCAATGTTGTTTGACTCTGTAGTACGGATTCGTTGCACTCTAGAGTTAACATTGATCTGTTAGCTATGTAACATGACAAATATACCTTAAAAAACACATCACTAATAAGCTCTCATCTCTAATTGTCAACAAATTAAAAACAAAAATATTACAAAACGTAAAACCAGCACAAAATATTTGTGTTTGGGATTTAATAAATACCCAGCAAAACCTTGGTAATGGGTTTGACCTTTTTCACGCATTGCCTGGCAATGGGTACCCCTCTACCCTTGGTTTTACTTAGAAACCTTAGGTAATACGTTTCAAATTTTGTAATACATCAATACTTATGTGGGAGGTATGAAATAATGAGCTACCGATATGGAGATATATCACGACTTATTTGGAGCCTTTAAAATAATATATTACCGGAATTGTATTTCATAATAACTAATTAATAAGGGTAAAAATAATAAGTTATTGGTATTGCATAATATAACTACTTATTATGCGAAGGTATGATTTAATAAAAACTTAGAATCTAATGGATCGGTGTACTTTTAAACAAAGTCATTACTGGTAACGTCTTATTTTATTCCGTATATGAAACCAATGAAATATGTACTAATGTGTAATAACTTACTTCACTCTATAAACGTATGTACTTATTTTAGCTAACTAGTGAATTTAATATTACAAGTAACAACTTATTTCAGTACTTCCTTCATAATCACTTATTTTAGCCTATACCGGTACGATTTAGGCAACCATTTACCCCCAATGACACCCCCATGTTAAAATAATGTGTTATGCGACCAAAGTGTAAGTGGTTACAATTTTTGGTTTCTTATTACATTTCCCTTTACCTGGTAATATAAGGTTTTGCTGGGTAAATAAAAAATTATTTTAAAATTTAGGCAGTAGAAATAAAGCCTAGAAATTCGCGAAACAAAATGTAAGTATTTAAGTGTCAAATATTTTTTGAAGTAACTCTACTCTGCATTGTGAACAGTTAACATTTTAATCCGTGCTGCAGAGTAGAGTCACTCTATCATTGTGAAAGCACGTTTAAGGTTCAAAGTAAAAAAGAGTAATAATAACAAATGATAAAAATAGCATTGTTAGATTTCGTTGATGTTAGTCTAAGTTGAGTTGTTAACATATTCGATTTGCTTTCAACTTTCACATAAGCAGACGATTATCAATGTTTAACCCATCAAGGCAAATGACACTGATGATGGCTTTCTAGCGAAAGCCGGAAATACGTATTCTGTCTTGCTGGCCTTATCGAATTCTTTCAAATTTTTTATTCTTTGTAATTTACTTGTGAAAATTGTATCATCTTTCTTTAATTTGAAAAATAATTTAAACAGAAAGTGATATTAATTTATGATCTAAAATCAAACTAAAAGCATTCATTTATCAAATAAAAGATCATACCACTCATTCAATTATTTAGCGTTTTTTTAATCACCTGGATTTAGAATTTTTCATACAAAAAGGGGTTTTATTAAATCCAAAAAAAAAACTGGATTTAATAAATCCACAATAAAAGCACAAATATATGAAACAGCCTATTAATTTAATGTCAGAAAAAACGAATAAAAATTAAAAGAGAAACAAAAAAATTTAAAAACTAACAAATAAAAGGTTTTTATAAAATTTTTTTTCATGAAATATGTTTAGAAAAAAAAACTACACCTCACCAAATACATATTTTCCATCTAGGACATGGAGAAATAGCTTAAATAGAAATGGCAATTTTCACTCTACTGTAAGTAATTTAATTAAATCCAATTAGTGAATATTAAATATTGCAATAGAATTTTTCAATTGTGTAAAAATATAAATTGAAGTGATAAAACTGAAAAGGCAGATTGTCTATCGCTGTTTTATGTAAAATATAATTAAAGCTTAAAATTTAAAGTAAAATCCTTCATCATCGAATTCGGTATTACAAATGAGGGTGAAAGAAGTGTAGGATAGAAAATTCTTTTTAAAATAGGGAGAATCTAAGCCCATCTGTTGAGCACTTTTAGAACTACTTTTTGGATTTATTAAATCCAAGTGATTAGAAAAAGCGGCTATTATATTTGTATTCAAAAATATAGTAGTATAACTTAAAAAATAGATGAAAGCAACTCAAACATAAATAGATTTTTTTTATAAAAAGTATTATATTTTTTCCTACAGATCATGAAGTTGCTGTTTTTTTTTATTATTTTTTCAGTATTTGTATCTCAATTATGTGTGGCATCGTAGCAATTTTCAATATCATCATCATAGTCTAAGTATGAATTCTAAGAACAACAACCCAACTATGTACAATTTTCTGCATGCGTAGGTTACAATTTTTACTGGAGTTTTCTTTTCGTTATTTCAGCAACAAATTTTTTTTTCGCAATAATAAAAATAAATGTGTTTAAGTGACCTGAGGCCACTTTTTTGTTATTGTTGAGTTTTTGTTTGAAAAGATACTTTAAGTTTTGGAGATTTTTTTATGTTTGTAGCATGCAACAAATTGTGTAATGTTTATAAAGTTATTTTATTTTGGTGCAGACATATTTTTTATAAAAGCTGTTTAAGGAAATCATTCTAATATTTTAGTTTTTTGTTTTAAATGACCTCGCGTACTAAGGTTTTTTTTACATTTTTTTTTTTTAAATATAAAAATAGAAAGTTGTTGTTTATAATACATACATTTTTTTAAATAACTTTTATAAAACATAAAATAAGCAAATAAAAAAATTTAAGTCTGGCATGCCGGCTATATGATGCACTACGTCACTATACGATTTCGTTAATACACCAGCAAGTGGATCAAATACCAGGAGGGGAATTCCACATAACGGTACAAGAAATATAGTGAAATACATAAGAATAGATAAAATAAAATGGCAATATACCATATAGTGTGGGGCAGATCTGGGCAAATATTTTACTTGAAGATTTTAAATAATACCCTATTACTTGCATTTCCAAATTTTAAGTATACCCAAGTAAAAAAAAATGATATGGAGCCATATAAAGTTATATTTAATTATATATAATCGTCTATGTAATTAGATATAATTATATCCGAAAAATGAGAACGTCTTATTGTATCATATTGTATCGAATTGTATACAATTGTATACAATTTGGTACAATTTGATACAATTCGATACAATATGATACAATTGTATCCGAATTTTGTCCTCATCCAATTACATACAATTATATCTTTTTGTATAAAATTATATAAAATGTTATAAAAGTGGACACAGTTTGATACAATTATACCTAAATATTAACCCTATATTTTTACCATAATATATATGACCATATCTAACAATATACAAAATTATATTTTTAAATAAAAAAAGATATACAATATCTGGAGATCATACCTGAGGGATTTCAATTACAATTACTTGTAATTGAAATTACAAGCAATTGTAATTGAAAATTTTCAATTACAAATTACTAGTAATTGTAATTGAAAGTGATTTCAATTACATTTAGAATTAAAAAGTGTTTTTTGTTAAAATTTTGTATAAAAATCTGACTGGGATAGGTTGCATAGGCATGGATGCGTATAAAAAGAATACGTCATGTTGGGATTACCCCTAACTTGTGCTTTTTGTCATTATTTATTTTCCCAAAAAATGTAATTGACATTTTTCAAATTACAAATTACTTGTAATTGTTCTTTTTTGAATTACAATTACAAATAATTTGTAATTGTAATTGAGTTTTTTTGAATTACAAATTTTGAATTACAATTACAAATAATTTGTAATTAGAGTTTTTTTCAATTACAATTACATGTAATTGTGTAAATGAATGTGTAATTAATTACAAAATGTAATGATTAACCCCCAGGTCTACTGGATATCCTATAATTTCGATAAATCTTCCATTACTTTTATCCAGATTTACCATGACAGTGCATTAAACATGAACAAATTTTTCTTTGTTTTTAGTAATTTTAAAATAAGGTTAACAACACTGAAATTTTTAACTTAATAGGATTGTGATATACAACCAAGATATAAGAGATCAGTCAAGTGTGCGTTATAAGATAGAGAATTCCATATTAAAGCTTCAGTATTGTTAATTTTATGGGCGCGTTAGCCATTTTAACTCACGCTCCTAAACAAAAACAAATTATTCAAGCACGAGCATTTCGTGTCTTACTCACGCAGACATGAGTATATTAAAACCTTACTCACAATCAGAAAATTCTTACGCAAAACAGTAAAAATTACTAAAAAACATATGATGCAAAAAATAAACTCACACACGAATCATGCACGGGTTATATATTCTTACTCACGCTCACGTACGAATTATATATTCTCACTCTAACGGGCGAATTACTTTGGTATAGTAATTATTACTCACGATCACTTGTGAATAACTTCACTCACGATCGTGTCATGCGCCAATCCCTAGTAATTACAAAATCTAAAACTATTTCAAAATCATTTTTAATATGGAACCACATTTAATACAATACGGTTTTAAAAGGACCTTATACATATATTTTTATATAAAATCACTTTGAAAAAATTGCTAATGTGGGATAATATATAACACTATGCGACAGTCAAAATCGGGATGGGATGAAACCAACGGGAAATGTTATATCGGTCAAAAACAAGTTATACGTGTCCCGGCGTTTCGCTGGGTCACCCCTAGGAATCGAGATATATCTTTTTTTTTTGACATAACTCGAGAACCACTAGTCCGATTTTGCTCAAACAATTTTAAAACAATTAAAAATTACAATTCCTTTAATCTGTTCATATAACGTTTTTCTATATACTCAACAGTTTTGCCGGTAAAAATAAATGTTTGTTACCGCTACCATAAAAATCAATAACCTTTTGTTTATTACTTCTTTTTAATATTTTAGGCAAAAAATATTTTTTTCTTCATACATTTATTTTTACCGGCAAAACTGTTGAGTATATAGAAAAACGTTATATGAACAGATTAAAGAAATTGTAATTTTTAATTTTTTTAAAATTGTTTGAGCAAAATCTGACTAGTGGTTCTCGAATTATGTAAAAAAAAGACCACCAAAGGTCAAATCGATATATCTCGATTCCTAGAGGTGACCCAGCGAAACGCCGGGACACGTATAACTTCTTTTTTACCCATATAACTTTCCCCGGTAGTTTGAACCCTTCCCGATGACTGACCCCTACCATTTGTCTCACAGTGTAATTATAGATGATTTTATAAAGAATGTTATATCGTTATATATAAAAGAAATCATGAAATATTGTAGATATGAAACCATACTAAGTTATATATGGGTTCATATGCGTCAATATATAATCATATATAACACCTATTATATAATATGTCTTAAATGGCTCCATATATAGTTTTATATTATTATGTATAGTGTCATACTAAATTATATATAAACGTATATGTAATTATATCTTTTATATATTACTTTGTGTACTTATATATAGCACATACAATTATATGTAGGCCAATATGTAATAATATAAAATCACATATGTCTCAATATTAAAACCTTTGAGGCAAAAATATTTAATATATGACTATATAAAAGTCTATATGCTTCAATTTAAAAGCATATGTGGCCATATCTAACTATAAGTTACTATATGTAATTACATAAAATAATATATGATTATATCAAAACTTTTTTACTCGGGTAATGAAGCATGAAAAATATTTTTACTTAAAAGTTCAAAATAAAGATATTACTCTATTTACTTGAAAGGTTTTAAAATAAATGAAAAGTTAAAATATTTAAAAGTTTTGAAGTAAATAAAAAAACTATTAAACTTAAAGTTTTCAAGTATAAATATAAAATATTTGTACTTGAATATTTAAAATACAAGTATTTTGAAATGTATGTACATATTTTATTTCCCAGATTTTCGACCAATATAAATACATATGTTTTTTAATTAAAACCCTGAAAAAAATTTTCAACTGGTTTTAAGTAAACTACCCAGTGTAGAAAATTATTACCAGATATGTGGTTATGTAACTACATACTTGGTAATGGTAACTAGTTACTTTTGTTATTACATTTCTTATTACCTTTATATGGCGATGTCGCGAAAAATAATGAGTTATGGTTACACACCAGCATACGAAAAATCAGAAAATATATCGTTACCTATGTGCTTACCAGTACTGACAAAAATAATAAAAATAGATTTTCAAAAAAAATAAATTATTTTTTTAAATAAAATTTGCTGGTGCGGGAATCGAACCTGGGTCTACAGATTGCCAGTCAATAGCTCTACCATCTGAGCTATATCGACATGTAATATTTAATAGATAAAAACATAATTGACCTGCTGCACACAAGTAAGCTTACTCGCCAACATACAAAAAATCTAAAAATATGTGGTTACATATATCCTTACCAGTGTTTAAAAAATATTGAGTCTAAAAATAGATTTCAAAAAATTTTCAAAAAAATCTAGAAAATTATTTTCTATTTGAAATAATGATAAAAATAAGTCATTATCAGTAACTCATTATTATATGTTTTAAAAGAATGCAGAAGGTAAGTGGGTGTCATTACTGGTAGTCCAAAAAATAATGATATATCATTACCGTTTCTACACTGGGTATTTACTTGAAAAGAAATATACCAAATCTTGTCCATTTACTTTCAGAATTTTCAGGATACATGGACAGGCGCTTGCTTCAGAAATTGATTGCTCGCATTTTGAGTCGATCGGTATAACATTATTTTGGATAACAACATCAGAAAACATCAGCAAAAACTCAACATACCCTATGCCACAGATTGGCGTAGGGTATAATAAAAAAGCTGGTGGTCAATTTTGGTTTTTCTTAATGCACGTGCAACAATTACATTATTGTGTTTTTTTCTTTCTTTCATATAATAAGGAAAATTACTTTTACAAAACCATAACAATATTTTCTGTATATAAAAATAATCAAAAAATAAAACTTTCACTTGTAATTTTAGACAATAATAATTTGATAAAAACAAAACATAATAAGCAGAAATAATATGATTACAATTTTATTTTCATTTTGAAAATATTATTGAAAATAATTATATTTGATAAATATAAATAATTATATAGAAATGTATTATGTAGTATATATATTAACTAACAAAATTAAAATTTACCTTATGCATGTTAAAATATTGGAAGATTTAAGTTTATTTCTATTTAATTTTAAACAATTTTTTTTTTAAACTATGCCAAACAATTTTTTTGTTACCTTGAGTTTAATATGTACAATATAAACTTGTTTATTAAGAATTTGTTGTTATACATAGTTTTATATTGTGCAACTCATTGCATATTATTTATTTCTTTGAATTTTTTTTTAGTAGATTTATAGTTTTAACTATTCGTGCATATCCATAAATAATATATTTATAAAGAAATACTTATGATATTGCATTTCCTTTTTGTTAAACTAACTTTATGTTTTTTATATTAATTTTTTACAAAATAATTTTTTAGTGCTCGTATAACTGAAATATTAGAGTTACCAACAACTAGAATAACAAATCAATAGATATTGCATAATTAAAGTAATAGTTCCTTTAATAGAATTATCGAGTGCGCTTTTAAAAAGTGTAATAACTTCATAACTTTTTCTGCCGCAAATCCAAAATCCAATATGATATGATTTTATTTCTTGCTTTAAAAACCTTGATCATTTTTATGATAGACAATAAAATTGCTTCCTGGACATCAGCCCATTCTTCAGTTGTCCGCAGGCTTGCCACACACTTTTTTTCACAATCCCCAAAGAAATCCTAAAATATCCCCAACTGGCAGAAATGTTGAGAAAGTTACTCGAGTTTATTTAATTTGCTAAAATTTTCATGATTTTGAACTAATTTTTTAAAGAATTCGTAAATTAAAGTTTGTCGCCTCAATCAGGCCTTTAAAAATATAATTCTTTAATTTGACTTTTAAATCTTAACCAGTTTTTAACAAATCGATTCGCAAAACTAATTTTATCAATTGATTTGAAAAGAATTAACAAAAATCAAACTGATTCTTTGAATAAGATATTGAGTAAATGAAGTAGGAAATATTTCAATCAATTATTTTTTTCAAATCAATTGATAAAATGAGTTTTGCTAATCGAATCCTATTTCAATTACTCAATATCTTATTCCAAGAATATTTTTTGGATTTTTGTTAATTCTTTTGAAATCAATTGAATTATTACGGAAAATGTATAAAAGGGTGAATTTGTACTTTTCGCAAGGACCGGAAACTTTTTATTTTTTGGTTTTTATCAAATATATTTATCGTAAAAGTATGAACATAAAAATTTAAACGTACAAAAAAAATAAAAAGAAAGAAATATTTAATTAAAAATACTCCTCATGATGAAAATAAAAAACTTTTTCTGAATCAGCGATTGTCATTCTGCAAACAAATATGCTGATGTAAGAATTTTCCTTTTTGCTAAATTTTTTCCGCGAATTTTTTCGTGATTTTTTCGCAATTAGCTACCAAACTTTGTTGTATGAAATGGGTATTATAGTCTCTAGATTTCATATTTAACAAAACCGCACCTACAAAACGCGAAATTTTGGCGGAACGCGAAAAAACACTTTATGGTAAAAAATTTTTTAAAAAACCTTATCAGCGATTTACATTGTGCAAACAAATATACTGAATTAAGCATTTTCCTTTTTGAAAATTTTGTTCCGCGACTTTTTTCGCGATGTTTTTGCACTTAGCCACCAAACTTTGTTGTATGAAATGGGTATTATAGTCTCTAGATTACATATTTAACAAAACCGCACTTAAAAAATTGCAAAATGTTGGCGGAACGCGAAAAAACACTTTATGGTAAAAAAAATTGTATTTAAAAACCTCATCAGCGATTTTCATTCTGCAAACAAATATATTGAATTAAGAATTTTTCTTTTTGCAAATTTTTTTCCGCGAGTTTTTTCGCGATTTTTTTGCGCTTAGCCACCAAACTTTGTTGTATGAAATGGGTATTATAGTCTATATATTTCAAATTTAACAAAACCTCTCCTAAAAAAGTGCGAAATTTTGGCGGAACGCGAAAAACCACTTTGTGGTAAAAAAATTGTATTAAAAAGCCTTATCAGCGATTTTCATTCTGCAAACAAATATACTGATGTAAGAATTTTCCTTTTTGTAAATTTTTTTTGCGTCTTTTTTTGCAATTAGCCACCAAACTTTGTTCTATGAAATGGGTATTATAGCCTCTAGATTACATATTTATCAAAACCGCACCTAAAAAATTGCAAAATATTGGGCGGAACGCGAAAAAAGACTTTATGGTAAAAAATTATATTGAAAAACCTCATCAGCCATATTCATTCTGCAAACAAATATACTGATGTAAGGATTTTACTTTTTGCAAAATTTAGTTTTTTGTTGCAAAACAAAAAGCAAAACCCATGTAAGAAACAAAATTTTCCAAATGTAAAATTTTTGCATCATTAATTCGTTTACAGATTGTACTGAAACTAAAATTTTATAAATTGAAAAATAAAAACTGTTTTTCTTAATAAAGAAACTTTTTTTTTCTACAAAAAAAAACCTTTCTTTTTTTGTACAAAAACTTTTTTTATATTTTTTCTTTTTCTTTTTTTGTTTGGAGTTGAAAATAAAAAAATATCATTTGTAAATTTTATTTTCTTTTTTTTATAAAGATAAAGATATTTTCAATTTTGGATGGATATAAAAAAAAATAATTTAGAAATTTACTTTATTTTGAAAAGAATACTTTTTTATTTCTTGATGAAAACTTAAAAATAAAGTTTTTTGTTTGTAAAATCCGTAAAATCCGGTGCCTGACTTTTCGTTGAAATTATGTGAAAACAATTGACTAATAATATCTGAAAATTATTCAAAATTAATATAATCTCCAAAATTTACGAAAGGTTGTAAATATCCCCAAAAAATCCCGAAAACATTATTTAAATCCCCTGTCCCAAAATGAAAATTTTTATCCTCAAGACCAACAAAATATCGACATTGCAAAACAGAGACATTGCAAAAAAAAAAAATTTAGTTAAAAGTCAGTTAAAAATGATGCTGCAGAAAAAAATAGCAGATTATTTTTGTTCTATATTAGTAAGATTGGAACAGCAAAAATTAAATACACAGAGTTTTAGTTTTATGTATTTAGGTTAATTTTTTGTTAATAGAAAATAACATATTAACCTGCTAATTCAAGAAAAAATTTAAAATTTTTATAGATTTTTTTTTAAATGCAAATAAAAAATTGAGCCTTTTGAAAACCGCAGTTTACTATTTTCGTTTTGGCAAATACTTATTTCTGTTAATTTAACAGAATAGAGTGCTATTTGTATTCAACTAAATTTAGCTTAAAAATAACAAAAATTTTGTAGATATAGCAGTTTGTTTTTGCTTTTTTTAGTCTACTAATATTTGGCAAAATTTTCTGCATATTTTACAGTAGAATTTGTCATTTTTAATTAAATGAAAGTTAACTTAAATATAACTAAAATTCTGTAAATTTAACAGTTTTATTTTTGCTGTTCTTATTTTACTAGTATTTAGCAAAAAACTAAAATCTGCTAATTTAACAGTTATTTCTGCAACATCACTTTTAACTAATTTTTAGTTGCTTTTTCTACTATTTTTACAGATTTATTTCTATGAATGTAGAGAAGGTTTACAGTTTTTTATTTTTGTATACATCGTAGGCGATACTGGACAAGAAATATGTTTCGAAATCAGAAATAGGATATTTACACTATTTTTTACCCATTCCAAACTCATTTTACTTTCAAATGTTCAATAGCCCAGGAAACCTTGGTAATAAGTGGGGTAGTACTATGCATATTATCTGGTAATATATCAAACCGCTAACCCTTGCATTACTTTGGACCATTACACCTTACCTTTGCATTACTTGTAATACCAAATTCATACGTTTGGATGTTTCATTGCTATAAATAATACATTTTTCTATAAAATTTTTATTTGACATTCCGTTGAAAAAATTAAAATTTAAACAAAATGTTTTTAAAAACTCCTTACCTAAAAGTTCAGAATAACCTGTTACTAGGTAAGGAGTTACATCGATGGACATGCCCTTCTTAAAATAATAGCTCTTGTAATAGAAAAGTTAGCTAGAAAAAAAGCTTACCCCCTTCATTACAAAATGCTTACTTTTATAACCAAAACTTATAAAAAAAAGTTTCCAAAATTTTTTGTTAAAAATATGTAAATTTTAATTTAATACTCAATAAAAAAAAAATTTTAATTTTAGGAAAAAAACACATATTATTTCAAGGTTATTTGTAATATACTTAGAGGTAATAGGTAAGCGTAACATGTAAGTTCAGAATAACTTATTACTAGGTAAGGAGTTACCTCGACATGCCCTTGTAAAAATAATAGCTTTTGTAACAGAACGGTAAGAGGTTACCTACCGTTATTTCTTCTTACCAAAGTCATTACCGGGTAATAGAAGGTTTTGCTGTTAGGTCAAACAAATAATAGGCTTACGATATATTAAAATATTTACAAATTATGATGATGTAATTTTTGACTTTTGTTACATAACATACATAATTTCATAATTTATTTAAACTTTGATAAGATTTTTTTTATTTTTATTATTACTAATTCTTTATTTCCTTTTGCTTTACAATACGCATTTAAACTCTATTTTATTTTAATAAAATAAAAATAATAAAAAAAAACTCGTTGACCTCATAACCACTTTGTTAATTAATAATTGAATACATGTCGCTTCAAGAAACAGGCGAAAGTTAGAATATACGTGATACCAGTATGAAAAACTAGATTTGTTTTTAATAAAAATCCGGTAATCGTTTATTACATTTTAAACATTTTATTAAAAAAAAAAACAAACACCAACAGGAAATATAACAACTTTTTTGGCATGACAGCAAAATAGCTCTTGACTTAGTTGGAGAAAACAAAAATAAATGCACTTTTAATGATAAATATTGAGTGACATTCAATATAGAAGTAAAAACATAATTAATGAACAATTCAAAATTAGAGTTTAAAACAATAGGCTTATTCACAATGTGGAGAACTTCTTCCAGGAAGATGGCACTTGGTTTTATTTTGTTTATATTGGTGTTATACTCTTATACCAGTCGTAGTAATTGGTAATTGTGAGTACCAGTAATATTTTAGAATTATAAAAAAAAGAATACTTAGTAGCAAGCCTTTGCTAGTAAAAAATATTAAAAAATTCTCATAGTTTGTCATTACATCAGTGTTAATTTGTAGTTTCATTGTTGTTACTACACACAACATCAACAACAACATTAACAATTAGCACTGCTGTTACTGCTGCTGTTTGTAGCAGTTGTTACAACTAGTCAGACAGATCGAGCCATGACCGCCAAAAATTTTACGTGACAAAATGTCATAAAACACAGAAAAAGGATATTTTTAATTTCTAAGCTGCCCATTTTCAGTTAAAGGATTAAAAGAGTGGTCTCAGAAATTACCCAACTTTCGATTTTTGCGTTCTTTTGTGTTTGGTCCAAAATTACAATTTTCTTCAAATTTAAATTTTCATTTATTACGAGTACTGATCGAATTACACTATAAAACACTGTGGGGTATATACATAATTCCAAAGCAAAATGAAAGCTGTCGGTTAGTACAGGAAAAACAAGGAACTGGAAACCAGGAAACTCACCGTTTTTTCGCAAGTTCGCGGGGGCGAATTATCATTGCAATTTTTTATAAAATTTTATGAAAAACATCATTCTATTTATTAAAAGTGAAGAAGCATCCTAAAAAACTAGATTCGTAAGTAGTATAAGGACTTTAATTAATTAAAATCTTTATTTTGCGCTCTATAAAATTCTCTCTGTGAAGTATATCGTTTTCTGAATTATTTGGAAATTTTATGACAAAAAATTAGGGTTTTCCTTTAGCGACAATATAAAAGTTTGTTGGAATTATACACCCTCAAGACCATGACCTCAAGTTTGTGTGATAGTGTTATTGTAGCACCACCCAGGAAAATTTTTATAATTGGTTGCAAACAACACCAATTTTGCAACTGATTCCAATAGAACCGATCCATGGAATTTGTTCCGGAAACCGTTCCACGGATCGTACATGTAAGGCATAACTGATGGAGAAGCAGTTCTAGAACTAGTTCCAGAACTGATTTTAGGGCAACCGGTTGGTTCCACTTTGAAGATACAGAAGAGGTTGCTTTTGGGACAATTTCACTCAAAAATCATTGGTGTTAGAATTGGCAGTAGAAGGGGTTACAGAGGAAAAGTAGCTATTCTACAACTGATTCTTTGGAACCAGAAGTTTTCCTGTGTAGATCTAAAACTTGCAAATTTCATGTTCGTGTTATCAAATTTTCTTTTAGATTATTTTCCAAATGAAGCTTACTGATTTTGGAAAAAATCGGTACATGTTTAGACCTACACAAGCCCCCCAAAAATTGGCTCTTATATTTGTTGGTACGGTACAGTTACAAATATGAAGATATTTCAATAAAATTTATAGAACAAGTTCCCCGAAACCGGTGGTAAAAGCATGTTTTCTGGAAAAGATTCAGAGGTAACCGGTTGTAAAAAATGTTCCTTTCTTAACTCAATTGAAAAGCTTATTCATTTTCGTTATAATTGGTCTATGCTTAGATCAAGTGCCCGTGTAAAGCTGCCCCAAAAATTTGCTACATAAAGACAATTTAATCCCAGCAGAAAGTCGGAAGCGGTAAAAATGATTAGTGCTTCTTTTCTGCTTGGTCTACTGCTTCTGAGGATTTATAGCTTGCAGTAGTGTGTTAAAAAAGGCAATAGAGTTTTGTTTACCACACTTTATCGCTCTAACAAAGCACGAAAGAATGACAATGATAACCGAATTTACTAGCTGAAAGCTGTGATTTCATGTCATTATTTGGAGCTATGATAGAAGCGCATATCGGATATCGAAACAAGTGCTTTCACGCGAGCTATCTCGAACAAAAATCATGCCTTATTTCACCAATAATGCAAGCGCTACACTATTTTCTTTCCCTGACGAACCTGCTTCCAAGCAAGCAGTATTTTTTGCTGGGATGAAATTTGCTAAGCTATCATATGTGACCAACAACAAAGCCTATTTATTTTAGATATAATCGGTCCATTTTAAGACATATGTTAAATGCGTGTAACATCAAGAAAATTAAAATTTCCTACATATTTCATAATTTCTTTTATAATTTTACAGACAAATTTTGAAACGTGTACATAAGACCGTACCTCAAAAAAAAAGTTCGCCGTACACCCTCCAATACGATGTATTTTTGGAAGGCGATTTCAATTTTTTTTTAATTTTTTGTTTTAGCTTTGGCATTTAAAATCGTATTTTAAAGTGTGATATATCGATTTTTTTGCCTCGAGGAGACCAGTGTTTTGCTATATAGTAAAAATCCAATAACAAAATATTTAAAAAGGCGACCCCTACGTTCGGCAACCAATATATTAAAAATATTTCTACTGGATTTAGGAAAAAAATTTCTTTAGCAAAAGTTTAATGATTTTTTGCGAGCTTTAATTTTCTGAAATTAGGGTTGTACATTAGGGTTGTCGCAACTGAGATCTGGTGGCTAACTACTAGAACGGGATACTTGAGGTCAAAATGTCCTTAGAGCAAAACACTGGTCTCCTCGAGAGAAAAACATCGATGTATCATACTTTGAGATCCGACTGTAAATACCAAAGATATAACGAAAAATGTAAAATAGCGACCCCTACGTTCGGCAAAAAAAAATAAAAAAATTTTTTTTGAAACCTCCTTGCAAAAATACTTCATATTGGAGGGTGTACGACGCACTTTTTTTTTGCCTGTAAGGTAGTAGGCTCTAGTGTACATATCAACCAATTCAAATTTCGGATCCCAACAGTATTCCAACGGTTTTCGAGATTTTACGACTGAATTTTTACTCAAAATTTTTACTAGAAAATTTATAAAAAAATTGAAAATAGTGTCAGTTAAGCTATTTTGGCGGTTTGTGCTCAATATGTAGATACAATGTATGTGTAGTCATGCCATCATGTAACAGGCATTAGAGTAATGGTATAAATACATGATGATGTTTTTGTTGTTATTTTTGTAATTGTTAGAGTAATGATTAAAAGAAAATATTTATATTTTCAATAACATTTAACGATACATTGCAACAACCATACCACTAACTATTACTTTCTATAAAAAATGCCGGTATTTCTGCACATGCGATCACTGTTTTCTTCTTATTTTTTTTTTCTTCTAAACTTGAAGCAGACGTTCTCAAATGTTTCTTTAATTTGATGATTTACTGATTTTACTTAAAAGTAGTAGAGAAGGGGTTCTGTGAAATTTGCTAAAGTGGTAAAAAAATTTCCCGTACAGTGCATGGTTTAAAAGAGAGAAAAGATACACCTACAGGAAAAATGTTGGTTATTAAAACAAAGTAAGATGTAAGTCTTAGCTTATAGTCCAACAATTCTCAGTTTCGTAACAGGATACCTTCAAAGGACATCGTCTTAACTGAAAAATTAATTAATGGATTTTTAATAAATTTGCAAGAACGAATGTACTTATTATTGTATTGCTAAATTACGCTTTTTTAAATGGTTTAAATGGTCCGATTTAAATGAAATTTGGTTATGTGATGGATGAGAAAAAAAGTGAGAGCTAAAACTAACCTATTTTTCTATGAAAACATGAATGTATTGAGCTTAAACGATATTACCAAACCAAAGCGATTTCATGCGATTTCTTGCTCAGGCTATAAATAAATTTATTCATAAATCAGATAGAGTTTATTCCCAGAAAAAACGAGGATCCAACTATGCCTCAGTTCTCTCCGGTTCGTTTTCTATGGCGTTTTGAAAATTTAGAAAAACTATGAAAATTAATTGTTGATTAGTACTCCTAGACGAGAACAAGAAATTATCATTGAGCTTGTAATTTCATATTTAACCTAATAAATATTTCTAGAAATTTTAAAAACGTCGCCCCCGACTCAAAAATGAAATCGGGATAGGGACAAGCCTACAGCCATTCGGATATTGGATAACTTTTTATTATTACATATTTTTATATATTCTACTACATCGGTAAATGAAACTCCCTTCCTAGAATTTTATCTGGTGTAGGGAAGGTAAAAAAATAGATTTTATAAAATGCACAGCAAAATGATTTATAATCGGTTGCATTTGAATCTATTCTAAAACAGGTGTTTTTTACCATCGTTTTCAGGAAACAGGTTCTAAAACTGATTCCAGTTAGCCAAAATATATGATTTAACTGTCCCAGAATTAGTTTCATAAATGGGTCTACAACCGGTTCTAAAGAAAAATGTCCTAATACTGACGACTTCTGCGCACAGAATTTGTTAGTTGTTAAAGAAGTATTTCAGTTTGTTGTTTCGAGTGGTACTAATGTTCATTTGTAGAAGTAATGTAAATTTACGCTCCTGTCACAGAAATCACTTCACCATTAAATAATTCGTAGTGAAAATTTACGACATTTTAGCTGTTCCAAAAGTCACGTGAGAACAATTTTTTTTGATTAATTTACTATAAAAACAGTGAATCCAATTCACTTTCTCATACCTTTAAGCATCGTTTTTTGTTAAAACAAAAAAAAATATTTAAAAAAAAAATCTTCAAAGCCTTTAGTCAATTTGTATACAAATTCTTTAATAGTTTTACCCGAGATACATATATCTTTGAATAGTGTCCGACCGAACAGTTCGGCCGCAAAATATATTTTGCCAGTATTTGGTATTTTCAAGCATTATGGACAAATTTTGCTTATGAAACAATATTTGTTGGTGCGATTAGAATGCATTTTGAGGGTCAAACTTAAGGAAAAGTCCGAAGTTAACCAACAAATTCACTGTTCGCCCACCGAAAGTTCGGCCAAATCGATAAAAGTTCGGCGGCCGAACAGTTAACTTTACAGCTAAACTACGGAGTTTTCCTTAAATTTGACACTGAAAATCGAATTAGATCCGCTCAACAAACAATTTAGCAGTATGAAAATTTCTCCACAATGCTTTAAAATAACAGAAAATCGACCAAATGTCACTATTAAAAATACGATACGCCTTTATTGTTCAACAATTATAACACAAAACTGTTTTCCCAGGTTTTCAAATTTATTTATGTGTGATTTCAGAATCTCAACTTTTCTGGAACAGGGGTGTTTAACTACATAAATTACTGCAAATTTGTAACATTCATTTTATTCTTATTTTTTAAAAAAGTAAACAAAAAAATGTATGTAAGTAATTATTGTTAGTTACTTTTACTGTGGACTGTTACACATAAGGTTGCGGGTTCGATCCCCATCCAAGGCAACATCAATTTATGAAAAATAATAATATGTATGAGTTTTTTCAATCCCTCATACATATCGCAGCGTCCTCCTTCGGTGTTCCCAAAGCACTTAACCCCACCGAAGTAAAATAATATAACAGGGCTATGAACTAAAAAGCTTTAACAAAGTTCGCCAATTCTTCATCAGATGGCGCGTAACAACTGTTCCTAAGCAATTACAGTGCTGCCATATTTCAAGCCCTTCATCTTTCAACACCTTTCACTTCTTCTCTAAATATTCCCTTTACAAAGAAAGCAACACGTTAATTAAAAAGAATTCCCTAAGTGTTGCTTCTCTTAAAAAAAAAAAGTTGCGTTTCATTTTATTAACAATCAAAAACAAAAGAAAATTTAAGTGTGGGTCAAACGCCATAAAAAACCGGTTGTAGAACATAAATTGGAACCTACGCTAATGCAGTATTAGGTGTTCTGCAACCTGTTTTTTGGTTTCTTCCCCCTTTTACTTGGTATGTTACACCTATGTCAGCCCCTCATTTGAGAATCCCTACATTTATTAGTAGAAAAGTTGACTTGTAATTAAAGACAAACCAGAGAAAAGCAAAAATAACAATATTTTGTAAAAAAAAAAAATCAGCATTAAAAAAAATTAAAAAACAACTAACATGCATCATGTTTACGATGAAATAAAAATAATAATAAACCGGTGACGTAAAAAACCACGAACGTAATTTATTTGTTTCACCTAAGTTTAGGATTTTTTTGTTATTGCAAAAGTTTTTGTTGTTAGTTATTGTAAACTAAATAGGTAGTAAAATTGTAAACAAATATTTTTAAGTGCTATTATTGTTTTTTAAATGGAAAACTAATCATATAAAACATAACCGAATGAAATTTGATATTGTTGTTCACTCGCTGCAAGAGTACATATTAGGGATGCCAATCGGGATTGATATTTGAAAATCCCGGGATTCGGGATTTTGTATGAAATCCCGGGATCCCGATCTCGGGATTCCGGGATTTTCGGGACTACGGGATTTTTCAGGATCCCGGGATTTTACGGGATTTCGGGATTTAAATTTTCCTTTATTTGTAAAAATTTTTATGTTATGGAACTAATTTTTTTTATAGAATAAAGCGTTTTATAATTATTTAATAGTTTTTAATTAATAATGTGGTCCATTTTATGAATACTGAAACATCTCAGTCAGAAATTGACAGTGGTACAAAAAATCAAGTAGTTGCATACCACTGGGTAACCGCGATGTTAAAAATAAATGACTGGCAGAACACTCATTTGGGACGCTTTGCCAGCGTTTTCAAAAATCGTTTTGCCAGTATTTGTTTTACAAAACATCACGGCAGGGCAAAAAAAAAGATACATATGAAGTTTTTTTAAATTTTATTTTGGAAAATATAATTCCAAACCACCTATTTATTGGTTTTGGCAGCGTTTTGCTAAAGTTAAAAATTTTGTTTCTCCAGTACTTTTCCGGCGCTTTTTGAACTGCCGGTCCTTTTGTCTATTGACGTTATCATATTGGAAATGGGAAAGCAATTTTTGTCAGTACTTGTACCACCTGTTAAAATACCTTGCCATCGCTTTCCCGTTTGTATTTTTCTGGCTGGGATAACATATGAAGGCCTGTCATTAAGTACACTTGCGCCCAGTATTTTGTAAGCAGATTCGTTGCGATAACCTTGCCCACTAAATCGTGTAATTACAGCAACAAAGTTATTTGGTTATCGTTATCAAATGTTTTCATGGAAGAATTCAAACTTAAAGTCCCAACCAAAACTTACATTCTCTGTTTCAGAATTCCAATTTCGCTTGGAAGAATAAATCGGTAAAATAACAAACAAACTTGATTTTTCGCATGTTTTACACAAAAACTTAATATTGTTTACCAAAATTTCAAATGTTTCTGCAAAGTCTTTGCATAGTTTACTCGAATAATCTACTTCATTTATAATTTTACCAATATCTTGGCATCAATTTCTTGTCAATATGAGAAAATTCAAGAAAAAACGTAGGTAATCTAAAATTGCTCACTTTGATTATTTGCGTTTATATTAATATTAAAAAATAAGAAAATCCCGGGATTTTTGAGAAATAATCCCGGGATTCGGGATTTTGCCAATCCCGAAAATCCCGGGATTTCGGGATTCGGGATTTCCCGTTTGGCATCCCTAGTACATATAATAATATATTGAGTTAGCAACTTGCGTATACGCTACAAATGAAAGGCAGCTTATTTTACCTAAACATTTGGCGAATTGTGCTAAAACTTAGGTGAATATTTATTTAAATGCCATAAGATCTTCTTTCTTCTTTGTTTAAAGGAATTTTTGGGATATTTTTTTATGAAAACTTAGCAAGTTGACTTCTTGTTTTTCATTATAATTGTTGTATAAAAGTTCAGATGTTCAGATTTCTTGTAAACTGTACTTGTAAAATGTGTAGGGTATCTTAAATGCAGGCATACATTAACATGAAAAATTACTTTTCTTTTTACTATTTTTAATTTGATTGCAAATTATTTAGGTCAAATATAATTATTTATGAATAACATTTTGTAATGTAATTTGTTATTATTTATTTGTTTTCTTTAATACATTTTTATATTTGCTTAAAAATTTCCTATATAATTGAGTGCTACACTGAAAATAATAAAGTCGGTAAATAGATATGTATACAGAGACAATAAAGCATAGTTAAAATAATTACTTATTACATCGAATTTAAATTAACATCTTAATTTTTATAAAAAATTTTAAATTAAGTATGATAGCTTGCAATAATATGTTAAAAAAGGCAATAGAATGACAATGCAAATAAAATTTATTTGCTAAAAGCAGTGATTTTATGACCTTATTTTGAGCTATGAAAGAATCGCATGTCGGATATAGAAACAACTGCTTTCACGCGAGCTATCTAGAACATATATCATGCCTTATATTACCAATAATGGAAGCGCTGCTCTATTAACTTTCCCTGACGAAACAGAAGACAGGCGACCCGATTTACTCCTACTCCAAAGGAGGTGTTAATCGTGGTTCGAAATTATTTTTTATTTTTTGTAGCGGATACATTTCATATATTTTATTAAAAAAATAAAGTCTGCTTTGGGGTTTAAGAATGGAATTTATCGTTCGTTGTATCGTTCTAACAGAAAACAGAGTTGTTAAAATTTTTATTTGACTTTAACAACTATTGGGTTTTCTATCTGTTAGCACACTCAAACATATGACACTAAACATAAGTAAAAATGTTGTATCGTGCTTTTCTCAAATGTTGTATTATTTCAATTTTAATTTTAACAACTTTGTTTTTTCTTAGGACGATACAACAAATAGCACACCCCTTGTGAAAAACGTTAATAGAATTAAAAATTATTTTTATTATTTTAAAACGCAAAATAAGTAAAAACTTAACGTAAAGATGTACTGAAAAAAAAAAAAATAAAATTGGTTCAAGTAAATGTGTACCTACACCAAACCCTTGATAAACGAATTTTTTAACTTAATATTTTCAAAATTTTAATAAGTAATTATAAGCGGCATTTACGATAAACAAATCTAGGTTAACACTCACTGAAAGATAAAAAATTTTATTTTTTATGGAATTTGAGATATATAGGAGTACACTCAAAAGAGTTTGAGAGTTACTACATGACATCTTTTTGTGTAGTAATTAGTCGTTGCTGTTGTTAACTGTTATTACAATTGTTTTCTATGGAAAAGCACAAAACAACTATTATGATTACTATTAACAAAAACAGTTAAACAAAAGTTCTGTATTTCGCAACAGTTGTTTAAAGTAGTTATATTATATATTGCAATAAACAACTAACAAAACAGTAGTTCTGCAGTAAACATTTTAACTGCATATAACTTTAATTTTACTGTAATTTTCAGTTGATTCTATCGACAAACTTTTTTCAGGTTAAGTTAGCTCAAACTTTGCCATTAACAATAAATAAATAGCTTAAAGTTGACACAAACAGAAAGTTAAAAATTTCAAACTTATATGGAATTTGATATCTATAGCTGTAAGTTAGCCCAAACTTTAAATTATTTTGTTTATTATTAATGGCCTTAAAAACACGGAAATATTATAGTCTGATTTAGTGGTGGTCAAAGATTGAGTAGTGAGTATTGAGTATTTATTTTTTTATTGAGTAGTCGATGCTTCGAAGTTACAAAGTTGCATTTTTTAAAACAAAAAAATTATAAAAAAATTTAAAATCCTATAAAACCTTTAGCACAAAAATACAGCTCAGCTAAAAGAAAGCAATGAAGGTAAAAAAGTTAAAGGAAAACGTTGAAAAACTATGATAAATCTATTAAGTATTGACTAAAAAAATTTCAAAAACTATTTACAAAATGTAAATAATCAACAAACGCAAATATTTTTACATAAAGATTTGAAATGGAAATCCATATAAAAAACCGTTAAAAGTATGGAGTAGTACTAATTATCTAAATTGAAAATATCGATTGTTTTTAACAGATCGTTGGATTATCGACATCAAAAAGTTTATCGCCAGAATCTAATGAAAATGACTGTTTAAGCAAAGGCAAATGAAGTATTTACCTTTCAAATAACTAAAATTATAGTTCTTTTTAATTGTAGAAAAACAACTAACAAATTCATTAAAAATAACTAACAATATCGTAAAATTAACTGACACATTTTTACTACAGACATTTTTACAGCAACTGACAAAATTAGTAAAACCTACTGTTTTCTACAGTTAATTTTTTCTAGATTATACGAAGATATATTTTAATAATAATTTAAATAGTAAAATCGTGCTTGAAATTTTAAGTAAAAACTCAAAGCTTTTTTGTAGGTATTACTTTGTTATGTATTGGAGATAAAAAACAAGTTTTAAGTCTCTGATTTTTATTTCCTAATTAATAATAATCAATAATAATAAATACAAACTAAATAAGAATTAAAAAAAAAATCAACGAAATATTTTATTTTTTAAATAACTGTAAAAACAGTTGTTTTGTATTTTCCAAAGAAAACAACTGTAATTACAGTTTAATACAACAACTACTAATTACTACACAAACAAAAGGCATGTAGTAACTGTCAACTGTCAATAACAAAATAAAGCATTACAAAGAGCAAAGCATTACATTACAAAGAGAATAAAATATATGTTTGTTTAATTTTAATTTTTAAATTTAAAGATAAAAATAGTTTTTTCGACCTTTATTTCTACAATTCAGAATAAAATATTAAAAAAAAATTCCGTGTATAATTTTCGAAGTTATAGCACATTTCGAAACACAATCAAATTGAAAACCTCGTATATTGAGAACAGAGTGTAAAAATTTATCTCACCATGAAACAGCAGAAAATTACAAACAATACAATAACTTCCGCATTGCATAAATGCAAAAAAAAAATTAAATTAAAACAAAAAAATAAATAAAAATAAAAAGATGCAAAAGCAGAACAATATTTGCTAAGATAAATAGAGATCAAATTATTGTTTGTATATTAAAACTTTGAAAACTTGCATATTTTCACTTCTATAAGAAATAAAAATAAATAAACTTAAAAGAGGATTTCAAAAACAATTTGAATGTGAAAAAAGAGCGAGAAAACTATTATAAATTCAAACGTTTATTTATTTTGAAAGCAAAAAATATTAATGGAAAAATATTTTTAAATAAAAAAATATTTAGGTTAAATTAAAAATTGCAATAATTGATTTTTTTTGTTAATAACACTGGACAACACTATTTTTGGAAACCCTAAGTCAGATGAATGTAAAACAATCAAAGGGTTTGGCGCTGCGTGGGTACAGTAAAGTTATATGGCATTGTTGAATACACTGTTCTATCTTCTGAAATAAAAGAAATCTGCTCGGTTTTTTTTGGGTTTTCCTTATTATTAGTAAAACCCAACTGAATAAATTTATTTTATTTGATTATCCAATAAATTAAATTATGCAATAAAATGAAAAAATGGGAAAACAAAATATAAAAAATTACGAATTGGTGGAGATTCCGACATTCGATTTTTCATACACAGTAGTAAATTTTGTGAAACAAGTACTGGGAAAATCGTTTTTGAAAATATTGGCAGAGCACTGTAAATTAGTATTTCACCGGTATCATTTTTCATATACAGTCACAAATTTTGAAAGCACTTTTGGCGAAGCACTTTCTATAAACGCTGGGAAAGCCTGTTTAATAGGGCTGTTCGATTTAAAAATCGCCCAAGTGACAAGGAAAATTGTATTCTAGGGATCAAAATAAGAAACTTTGTACGAGAAACCATACCTCTAAAACGAATTCTGAATCCCAGACTTTTGATATCCCAAATTTTAAAAAATCCCACTTTGACCCATTTAGAATCGAGTTCAAATGTATGACCGACCCCCACTAACTTCGTTTTAGAGGTATGGTTCCTATGGCAAAGTTTCTTATTTTGATCCTTGAATACGATTTTCCTTGTCACTTGAGCGATTTTTTTGCCTCCCTACAAATCAACCCGCTCTAGTGTTTAACCAATGTTTTGCCTCTACTATTTTTTGACATACAGGCTCAAATTTTGTGAAACTACTTCTGGCAAAATCGTCTTAGCAAAGGATCGCTGAAGCATAAACATTAATATATTTTGTACAGCAAGCATTGGCAAAATCCTTTTGCCTTACGTTGGCAAATCATTTTAAACCGATGTTTTGCCAGTGTTTTTTTTTTCTTTCATAAATAGTATTACACTTTGTAAAATAAGTATTGGGAAAGCACTTTTTGCAAACCTTGGTTAAGCGTTCCAAATAAGTGCTTTTCCAATGCTTTTTTCTTTGTACCATTGTTAAGCAACGCTTTGCCAGTATTTTTGTTAATTTTGTGACTTTTATTTTATAATGATGCAATAAAAAAATCATAAATAAATAATAATTTGTTCAAAAAACAATCTAAAACTATAAAACTGAAACTACCCAGTCAGAAATCGCCAGTGGTACAAAAAGTCAAGCACTGGCATACCACTGGGTAACCACGGTGTTAAAAATAAATGACTGGCAGAACACTCATTTTGGACGCATTGCCAGCGTTTGATAAAAGCGTTTTACCGGTATTTGTTTTACAAAAATTTCGGTGGTTTATAAAAAAAACCATTGGCAAAGAATTGGCTTAGAGTGATATGCCAAGGTTTGCAACCAGTGGTTATCCAGTGCTACCTAGTCAATGCTACCAGGCGTACAAAAATCAATTCACTAGTAGACCAATGATTTTATAAAAATGCTGACGCTTCGTTAAAAAATGTTTGTAGTCAGGAGGTTCCGAGTTCAAATCCGGTTGCAAGCAAAAAATTTTTTTGGGATTTTTTTTAATTTTAAATTTTTTTGTTTTATAAAATCAATTTTTTTGTTTGTGGGAAAGCTCCTTCAAGACCAACTTTGTTTTTGCCCTTCCAACACTGGCATACTAGTTACAAAAAATTGTTTGCCAGTACTAGCATTTTGGCACAGCCAGAGGTTGTCCAGCTATTATCACTCATTTATGTGTTTAGCCATTAAATATTATATGTCTCGTTAGCTCAGTGGGTAGAGCAATCGTCTGCCAATCTAACGGCCGGGTTCAAATCACGGCAGGACCAAAAAAATACATATGAACTTTTTTTAAATTTTATTTTGTAAAATATTTTTCCAGACCACCTATTTATTGGTTTTGCCAGCGTTTTGCCAAAGTTTAAAAATTTTGTTCCTACAGTGCTTTTCCGGCGCTTTTTGAACAGCCGGTCCTTTTGTCTAATGATGTTATCATTTTGGGAATGGGAAAGCACTTTTTGCCAGTATTTGTACCACCTGTTAAAGTGCTTTGCCACCGCTTTCCCGTTTGTATTTTTCTGACTGGGTAGTTATTTAAAAAAAACTGGAAACCTGTTAAATTTTTACGGAAAAAAGTAACGAAATTATTAATTTTACCTCAAAAATATGGGTTTTTTGAAAATCCTAATTTAAAAAAAAACTCAAAAATCTTCCAAGAGTTATTTGAAAAATTTGAATGCCAATGTGTTCCCTCAGATGTCTTCTACCTAGGTTTTTGCTACCCTTTCAGACCATTCATAAACTTTCGAGATTATGCCCTTTAACTGAAAAAGTACGTTCAGATCTTGCTAATGTCCAGCATTCCAGAGTTTTAGTAAAAACCAGGGACCTTAACGGTTATGACTTTTATCATAAAAGTCAGAATAAAAAAGTTATTTTTTGACTTTTATTTTTTTGAACCAAAATAAAAGTTATTTTTGACTTTTATTTTTTCGATCAAAAAATAACAGTTATTTTTTGACTTTTATTTTTTTGAGCAAAAATAAATGTTACTGTTTCGTCAAAAAACACATTAAAATATTAAAATCTTTACAAATTCATATCAAACACATAAAAATATGAGAAATCCCTATAAAAGCGAGCTCCATGGGAATTTTTAGTTGTCATTGATTTAAAAAAAATTTTTACTCTTGCTCAAAAAAATAAAAGTCACTAAATAACTGTTATTTTTTGCTTGAAAAAATAAAAGTCAGAAATAAACTTTTATTTCTGCTTAAAACAATAAAAGTCAAAAAGTAACTTTTATTTTTGCTCGAAAAAATAAAAGTCAAAAAATAACTTATATTTGCTCAAAAAAATAAAAGCCAAAAACAACTTTTATTTCTGCTAGAAAAAATAAAGGTCGAAAAATAACTTTTATTTTGCTAAAAAAAATAAAAGTCAAAAATTTAAAAAGCAATGCATTTTTGGAAGACTAGGCTACAAGGATCATTATGATGTACTTGAATCAGTTCTCCGATATTTGGTTATATGTCCTTTTTTGTTTAAAAATTCAAAAATAACTGTTATTTTCGGTCCCTGGTAAAAACTACAAAAATAGGGCTAAAAATTACCTTAAATGAAGTTTCTGGTTTTCTCATACAGACTAACCCTCTAAAGTCCAGTACCGGTGTTCTGTAACTATTTGAGAAGTTTCTTGCATAAAAATTGCAACTCTGCCATATTTAAAACAGAGTGAGTATCATAATGTCAAATTTAGCCAGAGGTATGTAAAAAAAATTTTGTGACTCACCCTGTCAAACCCTTCTCACATAGTTACAGAACACCGGTACAGGTTTGTGGGATATTTGGGCGTCAATTCTGAATATGTACGAAATTAAGCCTTAAACACCTTTTAAATTTTGACTTATTTCTGGCATTGAAGTTAAATTTTCAACTATAATGCCTTCAGAGACTTATAGTATAATTCCATGACAAATATTTTTGCGGAACATTTTAAACCTCTAACTCTTTAACTTACGGGTCTTTTTTGACACTTTTAAAAAGTGGCCAAAAAAGACATAGGGGTTTGTACAGTAAAATTAATTTTCTAACACATAACAATTTTAAATTTATGGCCGCCATGTTGAATTTTTAAAATTTAATTTCAGATTCGTAAACTGCTACTCAGAAACTTTCACTGGTGCACATTTTAAGTAAATCAGACGACATAAGAAACTTAATGAAAAAATTGTTGTCCGCTATTTTGAATTTCAAAATTTTAATTTCAGATTTTTAATCATCGGGCGCTAGAACTATATAATTGATTATTCTAAGTCTAATATATTAAAAACGAAAAATTCCTGGCCGCCATCTTGGATCCGCTATTTTGAATTTTAAGTTTTTTATTTCAGATTCGTGACCAGCAACTTCCAAGCCCCCCTTTGTGATACTTTTTAGTCTCATATATTCAATATTCTAGTTTTTGCCAAAATTCGATAATGCTGGCGCACTGTGCTTTGTTAACCCATAGTAAAATACGCAGCTGAGTATATTCGCGGAACATTTTAACCCTAAAAACGCCTGTTTTAGGGGACTTTTTCGGTGCTGCTTCATAAAAAGTGTTAAATGATCCATAAATAATGCAGATGTAGGGTTAAAATGTTCTACATAAAAAATCCTCATACAATTTCACTGTGAATATCGGAACATAGAATTAAGTTTGAACAACTTTAAAATTATTATACAGTATGAGCCAACAAAATGAAAAATTATAACCTATTTTAAAATCTGACTGCACCCACAACTAACCTCATACATTTATCTGGTATCGAAATCATCAACGATCTACACCATGACCCTCAATTTGTTGCATAGTGTTATTTTCAATTGAACAGAGTGAAGACAACATTAGATTATAAAGAATTTATTATAAAAAAAAATGCAAACTCATAGCATGAAATGGAATGGTTGGCAATTGTGTGTAAATTAAAATTTCAACATTACAACGCAATTGGTTTGTGCATAGACTCATACGAGTACGAACGTAGAAGCAACAATTATCATTAGTTAAGCGTGTTTTGATGTCATAATAAGGGCCACACCCGTGCGCCCTAAACCTCTCAAACACCCGTTGAACTGCAAGTTGAGTTTTATAGTTTTATTTTTATTGCTGCTTAATTTTTCCTCTATGAAGTTTTATATTGATTTCTATTTATTTGTTTATTAATTTTTTATTTGAATTTAATTTTTTGTTCACTTGATTTAATTATCAATTAAGAACGTGGCCGGCATTAGTTTGCTTTAGGAAAGTGGACTCTGTCTTGTGGTTGATT
Organism: Leucophora obtusa; assembly: GCA_949987735.1. NCBI lineage: Eukaryota > Metazoa > Arthropoda > Insecta > Diptera > Anthomyiidae > Leucophora > Leucophora obtusa. Next base: position 278,959,163 of record OX465295.1, read on the forward strand.
TTTTTGTTGTTGTTATTTTATTTAGTATTGTAATCATTTTTTATACCCTACAGCAGTCTGTGATACAGGGTATATTGAATTTGGGCTGTTGTTTATAACTAACAAAAATATTAGACTATGGTATCAACACCATAACAGTACCCAATCGTGTCAGAATTACTTTTTGTGTAAACCTTGTGATCAACCAAAAGATTCCAGATGTAAAAATGTATAAATGAATCATATTGAAATTGGTTAGAATCGGTCTATATTTATTCGGACGTACCTGTTATAGAAAGGTCTTATCTGCATTGAGATACGAGTATCTGTGTATTTTTTGGTTTATGAAACTCGCATTTCGACGTAGTCCCCATATAAACACACCTTTCCGATATTTTCTTAAATGTTTTTTTTTTCGGAAACTCGATTTATAATTTGAAACTATATTTATGGTACCGTTGATTGGTCTACCCTTTCCGGAATATGACCAAAATAGTTTTGTGGTGTAGGGTATTTTATGGTCGGCCTTGACCGCCTATATTTTTTTTAATCTGTCTTTACTAACATATTTGAATTTTTGTTTTCCTTAAATTTATTGCAAGTGTTAAACGCTTATCAAATAAACTATTTTGCTTTTCATTTAAGAATGGCGTATTAGTTAAATAGCGTCGCGACGTCTATGAAATAATTTAATTTCAATTTTTTTCATTCAATATCTACTGTACCTACATACTATCAATTGCATAAAGATATTTTTTTTATGAAAATAAATAAATTAAGCTTACGTCTTTTTTATATGCAGTTAAAATAATTGACCATCTAATTGTTAATGATAATTACACTGTGTAACAAAATACAGCCTTAATGTTTCCAACGCAAAATAAAAGTAGGGTAAAGAGGGGGATCCTTCGACACTTTTTTTTTCAAAGCACTGTCATTTTTTAACCCCTAATTATTTTTCAAAAATTACTTTCAAATTGAAGAAATACATATCTTGGCTTTAATTTTTATGATTTTTATTCTAACTATTTGCATATTTTCTATTACTTCTTTTATGATTTTCAAAGTAACCCAAATCGGCGTAACTGCCCCAAACTTGGGGGATATTATTAGAAATAAATAATTTAGAAAAACTTCTTTAAGGTATACGATTCTTTTTGATCAATAAATCTCCACTACCTCAAAAAAAAAAAAATAATTTAAAACTGTAATATAATGATACTTCAAAATTAAAAAAAAACTGAATAATTAATATAAATTTAAGAATGAACACGATTATACTAATTTACTTTTAAACATATTTTAAACATATAGAAAAGTCTTATAGAGCAGTTTAGGCAGGGATGCACCAACTCTTCGTAGCTCCAGGGGCCATCTGGTGATTGTGCCCCAGAGACAGGCACTAACATAAAATTAGTATTTTTTACACTTTTTAAGCATTTATTAAAATCAAATTATTATTTTCTGAAAGCTTAGGATAATTTTTGATCAATTTTGAAATTTTGAGCAATAAAAAACAAATTGAAGGCTTTAGGAGCACAGAAACCTTTTTAAATTGGAATTACGCTTTTATTTTTTTGATAATAGTTTGAAAAAAAATAAGTCTTTCGACGCATAAATATTAGTTGAATCACCTCTGTTTGTGGTTATTTTATATATGTATATAAGAATTCTATTTGAAGTTTATACTCCCGACGTAAGATTTAACCACTCCCGCCCCTAAACATAGTAACACAGACTTAATTTTTTTATACATGTAATTTTGTACCAGATTTGAAACAACTCTATGCCAGTGTCGTATTAATAAGTCCAGATATCGAATTTTTCTTATTATAATTCAAAGTCTGATAGTATTTATGTTTCCTTCACACATGCCAAGTTTTTATGTAACAAAATATACATATTTAATAATATTACAATAGATAAGATAATTTGCGACGTAATTTTAATAATTTAAAGCTTTTTTATTGTGTGATTTGTTTAAACAAATAGTTGCCCCTATGTTAATTTCCAGTTTTTTTTTAATATGTTGTGCTTCGTTTTTATAAATTTATTTTATAAATTTCCATAAAATTTACATTATTTATGTATATTTATTGTAAAAATAACAAAAAAAAATATTTTGTGTTTTAATAATTTTGTACTCACTTGTGTTGTGGTGTTGCTGATAATGGCACCTCAATGCTGTGTGATGTTTTACGCCTGTCTCCACCCATGTCGGCTAAACGTGCAAAATCCGTATCACGATCCTGATCAGCTAAACGTGCAGAGCGTCGCGATTCAAGCAGACGCACTTCTTCTAAACGTTTTTTTAATTCAAGGGGTTCCTGAAATTATAAATAAAAACACTTTATTAATAAAAATTTTTATAAAAAAAAACAAATAGTTAACTAAAAATTTAAAGTTAAAATTAAAAAAAAAAAAAAAAACAAATAGTAAAATCTAATCTATTGTTGGTTTGACCAAATGACAAAATGTCGTTTTTGAGAAAAAAATTATAAGGAAATTTTGTATTTTTTTAATTTTTTATGCAAAATTGGTAGGTACTTCAAAGTACAGATATTGAGAAATCTGGTAAAATTTTTACTACAGCTACTTAAAATTAGTCAAGAATGACCTTGCTAATAAAAATCTATCCTTCTAAAAGCAGCAGCGGGGATTTTGAACTTAACTAAATATAACTAAACATTTTTAGTAACTCAAGAAAAAAGTTTTGGTATAGTCACTATCTAATATTAATAACTATCTAATAAAATTTTTTATAATTGTATATCGGACCATATATATACCAAGACATAACTATAAAGGGTGTTTTTTTAAGCCCGATAGAACTTACGAAAGGGTTAACTGTTAAACGAACTGTTATACTGCGCTCACTTTTTGACATTTATGATCAAAATACTCTGGCCAATCATCATAAATAGATCGACGCTTGAACAACGTTACCAAATTATCCAGGTTTGAAAATCAGTCATCAGATCGCGCAACTTATAGACGACTTCGTGATTCGTCGATCTGAGCAAGCCAGCCGTCAAACTTTGGATAGATTTCATACCACATACTCTCTAAATGATGCAATAACACCAACACGTCGAAGGAATGTGCGTATCGCCGCTGTAAACGAAAGTGTGAAAGAAAATCCAAATTTATCTATTAGTGGTCGATCGCAGGAATTTGGGTTATATCCATCCACCACGTGGAAAATTTTGCGCAAAAATCTTGGCCTGCACCCGTCTAAGATCCAGTTGGTGCAGGAATTAAAGTGTCAAGACCATCATATACGTCGTTCTTTTGCCGATTGGGCTCTAGAGCAGTTGGCCTAACGAGTTTGTTAATAAACAAAATTGCCACATATGGAGTGAAACCAATCCACAACTGACTTTACAGACTCCATTACATCCGAAATAATGCACAGTTACCTGAGGTTTACGCGCTGGTGGCATAGTTGGACCTTCCCAATCAGAAATCTCCAGTGGTACAAAAAATCAAGCATTGGCATACCAATGGGTAACCACGGTGTTGAAAATAAACGACTGGAAGAACACCCATTTGGGAGGTGTGGGAAGTTCAAATCCGGTTGAAAAAAAATTTTTTTTTTCATTTTTTTTAATTTATAAATTTTTTTGTTTGTGGACAAGTTCCTTTAAGGCGAACTTTTTTTTGTTCTCCCAACGCTGGCATATTAGTTCCAAAAACTGTTTGCCAGTGCTAGCATTTTAGCACAGCCGGTAGTTGTCCAGCTATTATCACTCATTTATGTGTTTAGCCATCAAGTATTATATGTCTCGTTAGCTCAGTGAGTAGAGCAATCGTCTGAAAATCTGACGGCCTAGGTTCAAATCACGGCAGCACCAAAAAAATAGATATGAATTTTTTAAATTTTATTTTGGAAAATATATTTCCAGACCACCTATTTATTGGTTTTGCCAGCGTTCAAAAATTTTGTTTCTCGTACCACCTGTTAAAGTGCTTTGCCATCGCTTTCCCGTTTGTATTTTTCTGACTAGGTTATTTCTTCAAAAATGAAGCTGGAGCTCGCGTTACAGTCATTGGGATTCGTTACCACCCCATGATCAATGATTTTTTGTTTGAAAATATGCAAACATCGACTTATTGAAATCAAAATTTAGCGATGAGTTTATTTCGAGAAATGGACCTGTCAATTGGCATCCAAGGTCGTGCGATTTGATACCTCGCGTTTATTTCCCGTGGGGCCAAGTAAAGTCACTGGTTTATGCAATAAACCAGCAACAATTGACGCCTTGGAGGCCAACATGGTTCGTGTAATTCGTGACATACGCCCAGCAATGCTCAAAAAAGTAACCCAAAATTGGACGTCCAGAATGCGCTTCGTCAAAAACAGCTGCGGTGGCCATATGCACGGAATCATTATCAAATGTTAATGCCATGTATTGATCATTGGAATAAAAATAATTTTTTAGACTAAAATTTAATTTTTTTGTTATTTTTTACAATATAAAGTTCCATCGGTCTTAAAAAAACACCCTTTATAAGTACGAGGGCGGATCAATAAGTTCGTGACGTTTTGAATGAAACACAGAGGTGAAATAAGTTTTTATTTTTCAGCATAGTCGTCTTTTAGCCCAATACACTTAGTTCAACGTTTCTCCAATTTTTTGTTCTTTCCAAAAAATAGGTTTTCTCGAGATCCTGAAAACAGGCATTTGTTTGAGCAATAATTTCATCATTGGAGTAAAATCTCTGTCCACCGAGCCATTTATTTAGGTTTCGAAATAGAAAATAGTCACTGGGAGTTAAATCCGAAGATGAGGTACCAATTCATAGCACAATTCATGCAATTTTTTCAAACAATCGTTTGACGTTGTAACACGATTGCGTTTATGATCAATTGAGACCATAAAGCCATCTTGCGGATAGTTTTCTAAAACCCAACTGATCATTTAAAATGCCTATCAACAATCTCATGTACTTTCACTCTCCGATCGGCCAACACCATATCGTGAATTCTTTCAACATTTTCGGGTGTATTGACCTCAAGTTTTCGTCCAGAACGTTCAGCGTTACTAGTGCTTGTGCGACCACAACGAGGTAAACCACATTTCTACCATTGAAGTTCATGGTGTAGAGTCCCCTTAATATTAAGCTTTTCCTTTGTTTGACGGTTCGTTTCGCAAAAAAAAAAAATAATATTTGATGAGCACTCGAAATTCACTTTTTTTCATTTTTACAAAAATCCACGAAGTGGTATGCTTCGAACACCTGTTAAACGCAAAGTTAATGACGAAAACAGTAATTTTGCAGTAAAGAGTTATTTTTGGTAGTTATTTAAAAATAAAAAATTTTATTTAATTTTTTGAATTTTAAAAATTCTTGTTTAGTTTATTTTTGGTATTATTGATATATTTCTAGTTTGCAAATAAAAATCAGAAACTTGTATTGTATCTCCAGTGCATAAAAGCATAATAACTGGAGAACGGTTTGGAATTTTTACTTCGAATTTTAAATAAGCTGAGTAATAACACATATTTTTGTAATCGAAAGAAAAAGAATTAGTTTCTTTTATTTAAATAAACTTTTATAAACAAAAAGAATTTACTGTAAAATACAGTAGTTTTTACCGATTTTGTCAGTTGTTTTGAATAGTTTGCAGTAAAAATTTATCAGTTAATTTTACGACATTGGTAGTTCTTTTTAATGCATTTGTTAGTTATTTTTCAACAGCCAAAAATAACAAAAGTTTTAATTATTTGTAAAGTTTTAATTATTTTTAACTGCATATACCTTTGTTTTAACTGTCATTTTCAGTAGATTTTACAGACAAACTTTTGTGAGTGTAATTGCACATATGTTGCAATTTTTGTATGAGTCCACAATCGACTATTTTGAATAGTTTCAATAATTTTTTTGTGCACTTTTCTCTGATTCTCCATTGTAAACTAATAAACTACTTGAATTTGAAAAAACCGATATATTTTGAAACCTGACATATTTCTCGAAGATATTTCGATCAAGAAAAATTAATTTAATTTCATTTACGCGTGCGTATAATAGAGTTATGTCGTTCATGAACGAACTAGTTCAATTGAACGATTCACGATTTTAATGATATTAACTGTTAATCATTGTTCGATCTTGGAAACATTTGTTTGTATCTATTTCCAATAAATTGTTTGAAATGGAAATGGTTTCTTAGAAAATAATGATATTTTTGTTCGAAATTAAGAAAAACCAGTTAATGTTTATAAAACGAACAAAACTTTTACCAAAATCATTTTTTTATTTTTAATCAAGTAGAAACACAATAGAAGATACTGACGATTGGCGTTTAATTATAATTAAGGTAATGCCGAAAATTATTAAATAAATGTGGTATCTGCCATTAAAAAACAGCTCTGTAGTTTGGAACAGATTTTTTTTTGTTAAAATGTTGAAAACCTAAAAACAAATAATGAGAGTAAATAAAAGAACTGTGAAATTTCCTTCATGAACATGGAATAGATTCTGGCAAAATTTAATCTGTAACCCAACGAATCTTTACGCTTCAAACAAAATATAATATAAATTCTTTTTTTTCGCTTTTAGTTTTGGCTTTTGAAGAAATATGTAAAAGGTGAATAGTCTGCAAAAAAGGTGTAAAGCGAACAACAGTTATTTTTGTAACTTAAAATTTTGTGATATTTTTATCTGTGTAAGGTTTTATATTTAAAAAACTTTTACTAAAGAGTATCAAATTTTACTTTTCTATTATGAAAACACAAAATAATTCGACTAAAATTTAATGAACAATTTTGCTGTGTATAGACATGGAAAATTTTGCTGGACGAGTTTAAATGCAATTTTTCAGTAAACTAATGAAGTTTTCTTCACAGAGTAAAGCCTGGCTTATTAATTCAGCTAAGCAGAGATACGTTTACGTTTACGTCTGGCTGATCCAGGCTTAAATGAAAAATTTCTTCAATTTGACGAAAAAGCTTCATATATATATACTGTTATGAATCTTGTTTTAATGAAAATTTTTCATTGAGCGTATGAAACTTTTAATAAATAAAACAAAATTTTTCACAAAATTCATTAGTATCATGCAAACAATTCTCTCAGTGTAGTTAATCTACTTGTTTAATTATGTATCTGTGTTTCCTTCATAAGCATTTTCTTTCCTTAAACAAAAGATCCATCTGGCTTTCACCAACGAGCATAGAATCTAAAGAGTATGCAGGCATCTCTACCTCTGTTAACTGGCTCTGGACGACGTTTCAAGAAATTTTATTAGAAGGTACCCAGAAGAAATTCGGAAGCGGTAAAAATGATAAATGCTGCTTTTCTGCTTCGTCTACTGCTTCTGAGAATGTATAGCTTGCAGTAGTGTGTTAAAGAAAGTCAATAGATGTGATTTCATGCTATTAAACAAAAGATCCATCTGGCTTTCACCAACGAGCATAGAAGCTCATATCGGATATCGAAACAAGTGCTTTCACGCGAGCTATCCCGAACGAAAATCATGCCTTATATCACCAATAATGCAAGCGCTACACTATTTTCTTTCCCTGACGAACCTGCTTCCAAGTAAGCAGTATTTTTTGCTGGGTAATAAGTTAAGTTTTATGAATAAATTTTTATAAATATTAAAAATTGTTTCCATAAATACATGTGCACAATATGAAAAAGAAGTAAAAAAAAACTAAACCCGTAATTGCAATTCAACTACTTAAAATATCAGACGGAACTAGTGAGGGAGCGCGTAACAGTAAGTGAGCGACTTCCATAGAGCCTGCTTTCACGCATTAAATTTACAATAAATCAAATTTTCTTATAAGAAACTGATGTATGTATTTTTGTTTTTGTAAGTTTTAATCACCTGTTGTATTTGTTGTATTTCAAGGGTTGAAATTTTATTCATAACCTTAACCAATTTTTTTTTAGATCTTTCTTTTTTGATAAGATTTAGACAATTTTCTTTAAATTAATTATTTTTTTACAATTGGAATGAAACAATCCACCACTTGTCTGATTAGATTTATTGTAATTATTAATTTGTTATCTATTTCAATCAAATATTTTTCTCGACAATGTATTGCATTTAAAAGTATTACAATTTATTTATTTTAAACTTGTCTCAAAGATAAATTTAATTTAAACAATTTATTTAGCTGCTGCAAATTTATTTATTTGACAGATTATTTTTCTTATTTAAAAAAAAACACACACACACTTAAAATATATTATTTTGATATTATTTATTTTAAAGAGAATATGTATATTACAAATATTTTTGATGTATAATTTATTTTTATGATATAAGGGATCTATATTTATGTATATTTTGTAGGTTTTAATTTGTTAAATTATTTTATAATGATAATTTTTTGTTTGTTTTGCATTTCAAAAGACTTGTTTTTGATAAAAATGTTATACTTTGTAAGTTTTACAAAGTAACGCTTGAATAATTTTTATATTCTTTACTTTTAAATATTTTTGTAGGCACAAATAATTTTTCTTTCTACAGATTTTTGTTGTTGTTTTTCTCTTTTTCAATTTAATTTTTTTTTTTAATATTATTATTATTTTGTTTTCAATTTGTAGGCCAATATTTATAAAAAGTGGCACACATTAACGACAACGACACTGATTCATTTAATTTCAATAAAATTCGTTGTAGACGGCGCTTTTGTATATTACTAACACTGCTGGGGTTTTCAGTATTAAATTAAATTTTTAAAAATTTTTTTCATTTTATTTTTTTTTTTTTTCAAAAATAGCCCGTTAGGTAGCAAAAGCTGCTAGTTCATTAAAGAAATCCAACTCGTATAATTATTTTACATTTAGTGTTTGATAAATTCACATTTGTTGAATGTGCTTTAATTGAGTACAAAACACCGGCCGGTATTCACTGCACATAATAAAAAACATTTTTAAATTTATTTTTCATTTTTTTTATTTTTTTAACAAAATTGGAAAATTCTTCAATAAATAGTATTCGAATTTTTTGTTTACACTTTATGTTATTTTTTCAATTCGAAAAATATACATATTTTTTTTTAATTTTGTTAGTTTTGGTAGGTATTATTTTTTTATATGTTTTTCTAATAGTTTAATTTATTGTATTTAATTGTTTTTACAATTATTTTTTTTGTAAATAATTTTTCATCACTTCCGTTCTGAGCTAAAGTCAATTTTCAACTGTTTGTTAAGTAGCACTCTGTTAACTTTACGTTCATATATTTTTATTTTGTTTGGTTTTGGATGAGTGTGTATTTGTTTTGTTTTTGATATACTTATGCGAATACAAAAAACAACAACAAAGAAAAATATTTTCTCGTCAATGTCGTCATACGACCGTGTACGTCTTTTTCGCTTCTTCTTCTTTTGTTTTTTTCCGTTTTGATGACGAATTTTTACCAACAATAACAATAAAGTTATAAAATACACTTTAGAGATCACAAAAAAAAGAGCTTTATTATATTATTTGCATCAACTTTCAATAAGATTTACACAAAATCCATCTACGAAATAACAGGAAAAACAGTTTTGTTGTTAAATTTTCATATTAATTCAGCGTTTTCCTTCTGATTATTGATGTCTACGGTTCACGCGCGCATTCAAGAATGATTCTTTCGATTTCACATAACAACGACTCGAGCTAATATAGCAGCAAGTACTACACATTCACTAGGCGAGTAGAGTCAAAAACAACAACAACACAAAAAAGCAGAGAATGTACTTCGAGCCAAAAACCAGTCAGTTTGTTATTTGTTTGGTTGTTAGTTGTACGTACGTACGTAGTTCGTTATATCTGGTATATGTGTGTTTTTGTTTTCAATTTTCGCAGTACATGTTCAATCGCGTTAACGTTTGCCTGATATCTGGCTGCGTTTCGAGTTGTTGTTGTAGTTTATGGTGGTTTTTGTATATTTTAGCTGCAAATGTTTTTATTTCTCTGATTCTCTTTAACACTCTTTTCAATAAAAAGAAAATCCAACAACTGTTTTTTTTGAGTGTTTTTATTTTATTAACCAAAAATTATCTTGATATTCAAGATATGCACATTGAAGAAGGAGATGATTGTTTTTCCTCACACTTACACATTCATACTCTCTCGTTCCCTCTCATTTTCTGAATTCACACAGTTATCAAGTGGTTTTTCCATTGCCAGTTTGACAGGCAAGCCTCCGGATTTGTTTACATCTCTCTTTGCCTTAAACAACAAAAAGTCAAAATGAGGCTAAATTTGCACTCATTTGGCCTTGTACTTATTTCGTAATCACACTCAAATTGTATATAGTTTTTTAAGAAAAGAAACATTGCAAAAATCTAGCAAATGCGCTTTGTAAATACACTCAAAAAACAAACTCATAAATACTTTTACAATTACAAAAAAAAAAAAAAAATTCTCTTTTCATGAAAAAATAGTAGCCAAATTTAATTTTAATAAAAACTAGTTATATCTAAACGAAACTGAAGATATTTAGATAGAAAAATTTTATTTAATTTTAAATTTGATAAAGAAACCAAACTTTTGTTAAAATTAGTGTAGTTACTATTACAGTACATTTTATTTGCAATATGATTTTTTAAATCTCTTTTTTTATATTCAATTTAAGAGTAGACACAAATTACGTTTTTTTGGTATCTAAAATGTAAAAATCCCAAAATGTAAAAATCCCCAATATTCGGCCTATTTGACACTTGTTTTAAGATTTGATTCAAGAGTTTTACCATAATATTTATATTTGCTCAAAAATATAAAAATTAAACAAAATAACTTTTTCATCTTACTTTTTTGATAAAATAAATAACAGTTGCGGTTCCCTGTTTAAGACAAAAATCGTTACTTTAAACAAAAATATACTCATTTTGTGGTAGTCACATAAACAAAAAATGCGTAGAATTACTACTCGTATGTACACACTTTCATATACAATAATACATATACACTCAAAAAAGTTTGACAGTTACCATATGACAGTTGTGTAGTAATCATAAGTTGTTTTTAAAAATGAAAAATAACTGTTATGACAGTTATTTAAGAAAACAACTAAGGAAAAGTACTGTAATTTCATAACACTTGTTTAAAGCAGTTACTTTTAATATCATAATAAACAACTACCAAAACAGTATTTTTACATTTAACAGTTGTTTTTGTTAGTTATATAAAAAATAAAAAATTTCGTTCAATTTTGAAAATTTTTTTAGTAGTTTTGAGGTTAAGAAGAAGAATAAACCTTCCCCAAAAGTTATAAACACATTAAATTTGCAAATCAGACTAGATCTAGTTTCTTTTTATGGACAGGCTTCATCAGTGATCTTCCATTAAATTGTATTATTGTTTATATTTTTATTGTCAGATTGTCTCTATATGAATAATTTCAGAAGTGATCAAACAGACATATACAAACATTCTACTTCAGATTTTCTCTGTTTATCTTCTTTTTTGTTTAGTATATATTTCTTTATTATTGATATATTCCTAGTTTGAAAATAAAAATCAGAAACTTGTAGTGTATCTCCAGTGCATAAAAGCATAATAACTTGAGAATGGTTTGGAATTTTTACTTCAAATTTTAAATATAATGAAGTAATTACACATATTTTAGGAATTGAAAGAAAAAATTGTGTTTTCTTTATTAAAATATACTTTTATAACACCAAAAGAATTATCCAAAAGATTACCCATTTTGTCAGTTGTTTTAAAATGTTTATACCTAGAATTTCCCAGTTAATTTTACGACATGGTTAGTTATTTTAAATGTTTTTATTAGTTGTTTTTCAACAGTTAAAAATAACCACATTTTTAGATATTTTAAAGGTAAGTACCTTTGTCGCCTTTGGCCCACCCTGTGTATGCAGTTATATACAGGGTGGGCAAAAGTAACCGGGTGTCCCAAAAGTTACCATGGGGTTTAAAAATTTAATAAAGTTTTCGTTTATATATTTTTTTTATTTTTTTTTCAGATTATATAAATAACACCTGGAGAATAAATAATGGAGATTGACAACTGAACAAATAACCAGAATAATATAATTTTATTATTTAAATCAGCGATAAATTATTTTAAACCGCATGGTGACTTTTAACGCACCCGGTACTTTTATTTTGACTGACATTTTCAGTATATTCTACCGACAAACTTTTTTGAGTGTATAATATAATTGTAGTCATTACGTATTTTTTTAACTAAACATGTTGTGCGCAGATTTTTGTATTTTGTTGATAAGTTTAAATTTTACGCACCTAAGTATCGGACCGAACAGTTCGCCTAGAAAATGGATTTAGGCTAGAAATGATATTCGGTATTTTGAAGCATTACGGACAGATTTTGCTAATGTAAAAATGTTTGTGTACCCGATTGGAATCGATTTGAGTGTCAAATTTAAGGAAAACTCCGAGATTAAGCAACGAATTAACTGTTTGGCCCCCAAAAGTTGGGCATACTTGAAAAACAATTAACATTACAGGTAAACTAGGCGGGTTTCCTTAAACTTGACACCCAAAATCGCATTAAATCAGTTCAACAAATAATTTCTCAGTATCAAAATTTTTCCACATTGACTTCATTTACCAAAAACCGACCAAATGTCACTTTTTGGGCCTAATTGTCACCTTTTGGTCGGTCACTAAAATAAATACAGATTAATATTAAAAAAATGCAAGAAATTTAAAAACATATTAATAAAATGTTTTAAAAATTAATTATTTGCTTATCTGCGCAACTTCTAGACTTGAGAATAAACGATAAATTTTGTTTATCTCTAAAAGATTCCGTTTCACATTACTCTTTTCAGGTTTGTGGAACTTGAGTCCCTTGAATGAGACCGTCACATCGGTAGTGCACTGGTGCCTAATCGAAACCTATTAAGTGAAACGACCACACCTACAAAAAAAATTTATTGTCCCAACCGAATTTGGTTCCAACCGAATCGTTCGGTTGCCTATTTAGGTTGTCACAACCCTATTTCGGTTGCCACAACCCTATTTCAGTTTTAACAACAGAAATAGGATTGTGACTATCGAATTATAGTTTGCAAGTAAGAAAACCCTACACCACTACGTGGTCAGGGTATTATAAGTTTGTGCTGATGTTTGTAACACCAAAAAATATTGGTCCTAGACCCACCTTATAGTATACCGATCGGCTCAGAATTTTTTTTTTATTTCGATTTAACGCTGTCCGTCCGTCCGTCCGTCTGTCTGTCCATGCATTCTTGTGCGCACTCTACAGGTCGCAAATATTAAGATATTTTGATGAAACTTGGTACACCGACTTATGTTGGCCGAAGGATGAAGCCAATTGATTTTGGTTAAAATCGGTCCATGTTTAGAGCTAGTACCCATATAAGGGTCCCCCCAAAATTATATTGTTTGTACGCTGCAGGTCGCAAATATTCAGATATTGAATATTGATTTTGGTTAACACCGATCCATGTTTGGACCTAGTGCCATATAAGGGTACCCCCAAAATTGGCTTGGTTACAAACTGCAGGTCGCAGATATTAAGATATTTCAATGAAATTGGCTGCGCTTACTCACATTATAGAAAATTTTGACACAAGTCCCATTTCAACCCATTCGAATTTCGGATCCAAACATTAGTGGGCTTTTAACCAGACTGGTGTGGGGTATAGTATAGTCGGCATGCCCGACTTTAACCTTTTTACTCGTTTAAAAATTATTTTTTCTACTGATAAAAGACTTTTTCCTGAGGATGTTTCAAAAGGAAAAATTTTCGGAATCTGAAGCTTATAGAAGGAATCGTGTCCATAATCCGATATTTTTTTATAAAACGAAATGCTAGAATCTACGAATTTTCAATAATGAAAGTGGTTAACATATTTTCCTTTTCCTAAAGTATTTTTTCTGAAAACATTCTTCTATCGAAAGACCTAGAATTCGAAACGTTTTCTAAAGCAATGTGTGCTGGGTATAGAAGTCTTTTGATATAGGAAAAAGAGCTCAAAGTCTAATGGATTACAAAAAATTACATGGATTTTGAATAGTTTTTCCTGAATAATTCTTCTTAAATTCTGAGGACTTTTTCCTAAAGAAAACCTTTAGATATCGAATACATTCCTACAAAGAACTGTCATAAATTGATAAATTTTGTCCCAGAAAAACTATTAGATTTTAAAGACTATTCTAAATAAAAACCTTTAGATTCACACAAATTTTTCTAGAGAAAAACCCTCAGATTTCCTATAAAATCCATCCGATTTTGAGGACGGATTCCAATAGAAACCCTTCCGGAGACTTTTGTTATGGAAAATTCTTTTAACTCCGAGGTCTTTTTCCAATAGAAAAACAGCTCCAATTTTGAGGACTTTCTGTAGAAAACGCCACTGCCTCCAGAACTTTTTCCTATAGAAAAGCTTACATTCGAAGGACTTTTTCCTATTTAAAAAAGTTCGCTTAAAACCCAAATTAGTTCGGAATTAAAGTGCGGCGAAATGAAGTATCGTGAGGAAGAAATCTATTTTCATGAGATTTTCTCACCTCAAATGTACTTCCAAACTAAGTAGTTGTGTACCATACATGGGAATTTTTCATTACCATTGAATTTTCATTACCATTAGTTCATACTAATGACAATGAAAAAAATTCCATTACCATTTAATGGTAATGAAATATTTTTCATTAGAAAAATCATTACTAATGGTAATGAAATTACACTAATGTATAAAAAACTAATTACAATTGATTAAAAACCATTTGTTTACAAAAAAATTCAGACAAATGATAACGAATAACTGGTTTGGCCAGGGAAGTTATAAAACATAATTTATTAAGGAGAATCCATTTAATTCCGTTAAACTTTACCTGGATTCAAATAACAATGGAATGGAAAGTAATATTTAATTTCAAATGAGCATGAGCCTGAATGAGCATATTCCATATTCGATTTCTGCGAGTTTTACTCCATTTTTACGTTTTTCTGTCAATGGCAATTATTTTTTTTAATTTATTCATTATCAATGGTAATGAAATTTAAAATCATTGTCATTAATCAATGAAATTAAATTTTAGAATCATTACCATTAATTAAAAAAATGGTAATGAAAATAATTTCATTACAATTGATATCAATGTAATGGTAATGAAATCATCAATTAATTAGTCCACCTAATTAATTAGTCCCATGTATGTTGTGTACACTGTTATTAACTCAAAGCAAACATTTGAAATTGTAGTTCAGAAATTATGAATTACAATATAGAAAGTATCAATTTAGATTCATAAAATAGCCATTTAAATTTTATTAAAAATCACATTATAAATTCAGATAATATTATTGAAATTCAGAAAAGCACCAATTGTAATTTAGAAAATATCAATTAAAATATCAACTTAACAAAATATCGGTTGTAATTCGAAAAATATTGTACCAATAGACATTCAGAACTCGTCAATTTAAATTGATATTCAAAGATAATTTGTATCTTAACTCTTGAAATATTAATTCAAATTAAGAATATATTAATAGAAATTCAGCAATGTGTTGTTTTGTTTAGCGTATTGGACTGTTACAAAGAATGTTGCGGGTTCAAATTCCAGCGACGACAACCTTAATTTATGGCAATAAAATGTGTGAGATTTTTATCCCTCATACATTGTGCAATGCCTTGCTTCAATGTTCCTGTGGCACTTAACTCCACCGGAGTAAGTGCTACAGGAGCAAGAACGTTGCACTATTACACATAAGGTTGCGGGTTCGATCCCCAGCCAAGGCAACATCAATTTATGAAAATTAATAATATGTATGAGTTTTTTCTATCCCTCACACATATCGCAGCATCCTTCTTCGGTGTTCCCATAGCACTTAACCCCACCGAAGTAATAATATAATAATATAACTAAAAAGCTTTGACAAAGTTCGTCAAGTCTTCATTAGATGGCGCCCAACAACTGTTCTAAGATTCAACATCACGCTCAATTACAGTGTTTTCATATTTGAAGCCCTTCATCTTTCACCACCTTTCACTACTTCTATATCCACACAACTTTTAACTTCTTCTCTATCTTGTTTTTGATGCAGACTCCCAAAGGGAACAGTTCCTACATATATACGATATAAAGGCCTGCAAAATGATCTCAAAATAATCAAAGTTAAGTATTAATATAAATATCAAATTTATATGTTAATATTTGTGGTTTACGCTTTATTCTGATTATTCTGATCTGATGGGGCTTTTTGATTCTAAATAGCATCATTGATAAAAAAATCTACAAATTAAAATAAAAACATACTTTCAAAAACAGTTTAAAATCGTTTTGCAAAACACTCATAACCGACAATTGTATCTTGAAATAATTCATGTGCCAGTTTTATAGTTAGAATTGAGGACGATTTTGGTTTTAAATAAGTAAAATTTACGACAAAATTCGTTCTTAGTTCTGACTATAAAACTGGCCCTAGATAATCGCCCTGTATTAAACTAAGTCAGCATCGACTTTCGAATGACTGAATGCGGTATTTTACATTTTCTTTTATATTTATTCGTCCACCAATTTGTTAATATATTACAGATAAATGTATTTTAATTAGATTAGATTCCAATTTGAAGCTAATTTAGTAGATTAATTCCGATATGGTACGTATTTGGATTTTCGGTATTATATCAATGTTGTTATCATTATGTCACTACATCGTATGTTGAATTTCTCATATGTTACCAGATTTTGTCAACATTATGCTGGAGCGTTGTGATGATGATCAAATAACAATTGTCGTTTTCAAAACACTATTTTACAAAAAGAATTACTTCTATACCGTCGTAAATAATTTATTTTTTTCGTGACCTTTGATTTAAATTATTGGGGGCTTGCTACAGCTGGCCACACACTTGCAATATTATTGTACAACTTCCCGTTTTGGTAATAGAATAAAGTACAATAATATTGCAAGTGTGTGAAAGATCACGACCAGATTCGACTCAGAGAATTCCTAGAAACATCCTTTTTCGAAGAATCTGTTGCGCAAATTTTGTATCTGTCAGAATCTTTCGCCGCTCCTTCAGTACTAAAGCTCAAAGAGT
This sequence comes from Leucophora obtusa, assembly GCA_949987735.1. Classification (NCBI taxonomy): domain Eukaryota; kingdom Metazoa; phylum Arthropoda; class Insecta; order Diptera; family Anthomyiidae; genus Leucophora; species Leucophora obtusa. The sequence goes on from OX465295.1 coordinate 278,976,149, forward strand.
AGCTGGTGTAATGTCACATCTTCCTCTTTGTCTCCACAGCCATTAAAGTAATCCCTAAAAGTTCGATATCGCTAATTTTTTTATTAAAAGCCACGCCCACTTGAAAGAAAAAAGCATAAAAAATCAGACGTTACGTTAGAATTCTACACAATTCTCTGGACTATCTTTCGGAGTGAATTTAGCCACTATTTTGATCTTTAAAAATAAAGGCAACGAGAATAAAATTAAAAAAACATGAATTATGCCAATTACAGTTTCGATAAATTTTCATTACAATTAAAAAAATGTAAAGAACTTATTATTCATTACATTGCAAAACAGTACTGGAAATGAAAATCAAAATTCATTACCATTATATAACCACCCATTGCCACATGCAAGTGAATTGTTGCAAGTCGAAAATACGTATTATCAGCGAAAATTTCGAAAATTATCGAAAAAACATGATTATTTTACATGTACACTACTTGCTGCAAGTTCATTTTTAATATGTCGTCAAAGGCAAAGGTTAGTCACTAAATAGGACTCCAGTATTGCCAAGTATTCAATATTCTAACAAAGCTGGTACACAATTTGTTCTTAACAATTTTTTTTTTTCAAAAACTTATAAAATTGATATTTTAAATTACCATTAAGATATGTCATTGTGTCCTTTTTTTACAAATAAATACAAAATCAGTTGCATTACAACTCTTACTTTACCAAATACTAGTAAATTAATAGAAAACATTGTTTAATAGGCAACACTGTTTTCTTTATTCTGTCATTTCACCTACCGCAAGTGTCAAAAATTCACCGCCTTCAGAATTTACTTGAAATTTGAGCCGCTAGTCATATAAGTGTGATTGTATTAGTGAAAAAGAGTTTTTCGAACTTGCACTTGCATGTGGAAACGTGGGGTAAAGTAAGACAAGATACAACTTTCATAACACAGAGAAAATTTTGAAGAACGAGTTTTACTGCCTGTTTTTATAAAAAGAATCAGAAGAATTCGTTAAAACATTTGTGTAAAAAAAAAACTTAAAAAGATTTATCTTTAAATTTATATAGAAGCCCTAACAAATTTGTGCAAAAAGTTTTCAAAGAAAAACGTTTTTAAATTAGTGTTAATTTGTTAACGAATTCGTCTGATTCTATTTATAAAAACACCCAGTTAATTAAATTTTTTCAGTAAACTAGTGAAGTTTTCTTTACAAAGTAAATGAAAAATTTATTAAATTTGATGAAAAAGCTTCATATATTTTATCAATTTAGTTTTAATAAAACTTTTTCATTGAAAGTATAAAACTTTTAGTTTATAAAAGGAAAATTTTCACAATGTTTTATGAAAAGTTCTATTAATTCAATGAAAAGCTTCAATGGGAGAGTTTCAGTGAAACTTCGTTGGTTTTATGTAAAAATTCATTAATATCATGCAAACAATTCTCTCAGAGAGGATTTTGGCCCACCTCTGCATAGAACCACACCCAGTTAATTTGAAAGTTGAACTATGGCTCCATTTAATTAAAGGAATTTTGTTTTCATAAATTAAACTTCTAAAACCTGTTTACTAACGGTAAGTCCTATACTTTAGGGTTAACTTTATCTGAACTATTGTATTAAGCAAAATGTCAAAAAACTATATACAAAACAAAAAAGAATGTTGGGTTAACTATTAGCTAACTCTAAAACCTTCAGTATAAGACCCACCCACCATGAATGTCCAGCTAAAATTTAGCCGACAGTTAAATTCAAATTATTTGTGAAAAAAACAACAAATGTGCCAGTTATAGTCCCAGTTGGGCCCGATTACAGACCAGGACAGTCTGTAATCGGGCCTAACTGGGACTATAACTGGCACATTTGTTGTTTTTTTCAGATTACACACTGTCCTGGTAAAGTAATCGGGCCTAAATCTGATTTAATATTAATCGAATAAATTTTCTTCATACAATTGGTTGTATTATTTCCTACAGCAGTTAATATAATCAAATAATTCGAATCCCACGAATAAATTCGAGAGTTATAAAAATGGGTCAGAAATTTTTTACAGACTTTAAATTTTCTTAAACAAATTAAATTTATATTTTCCCGCACCTTTTTCAACCCCCAAGAAAAAGTACATTTTGAAAAGCTGGTTTATTTAAAATTGATTTGTAATATTTATTAAGAGAATTAAAAAAAAATAATCTTTATGCTCTTGAGTTAAAGAGCTTAATTATTAAATAATACAGCTCATGAAAAGTGAAATTAAGTTTGTATTTTTTTACAACTCACTCTCGAAATGAAATTTATCTTTTACTTCAAAATTCCTCTCTGTTGTTGTTGCTCATTATTACGCTTACGAAAAAAAATAATATAAAAAAGTATCTTTTAGTACGTTTGCGGAAAACTTTTGTGTTTCTGTGTGTTTTACAGAAATATGTATGTGTGTATGTGCTAGTTGTATTGTTATTTTTATTTATGCATTTATTTTTTTTTTTTATAATACTCTTCTCATATGTTGTTTTTGTTGTTATTGTTTTATATACCGGCATGTTACGGTAATTAATATTTATGCATTGCAATTTGTTTTCACTGATATTCACTTTATTTGCAACTTCCCACGTTTTGGCAAATTCGAAATAAAACAATGTTTAATTATTTTTTCTTTCTGTTTTTCAACATTTTATAGATTTTTTTAAGTACTTTTTGTAAATTTTACACATGCGTGCGTCATAAATTAGACGATAGAAGCAAAATAGCAACCGCATTTAATACTCGTTTTTAGTTATTCGTGAGTGTGTATTTCATTAATTTATGTGTATATTTAATGAAGTTTTCATTACAATTGATTTTGTATGAAAAATATATTTGCATTAGTTATAATTAGTGTTGGGCCAAAATCATTTTCATTGCATTTCCATAATGATTGCTTTATGTTATGGTGAAAAAGGTTTTATCAGGGATATTGCATGCCTCTCTTTTATTTTATTAACATACGCGGATGCGAACAGCATGCAACCTGTTAAAATTAACAACATGACGTTACAACCTCTGTTAAAAATTTAGTTTTTTAGATTTTAAGGTGTAAAAACAATTGTTTTTTATTACTTTTTATTAATTCTTTTGTATAAAGTTAATGTCTATGTTATTCTCTCACCCTATACTAAGAGCTTGTACCTGCAAACAGGAAACGGGCTAATTTTAAGGAAAACTAAGAATGAATTGATAAATTCTATGCTTAAATTATATTGGGTGTATAACTTAAAAATGCGGAATTCACAACAGCCCAGTGTAGAAACGGTAATGATATATCATTATTTTTTGGACTACCAGTAATGACACCCACTTAACTTCTGCATTATTTTAAAACATATAATAATGAGTTACTGATAATAACTTATTTTTATCATTATTTCAAATAGAAAATAATTTGCTAGATTTTTTTGAAAATTTTTTGAAATCTATTTTTAGACTCAATATTTTTTAAACACTGGTAAGGATATATGTAACCACATATTTTTTGATTTTTTGTATGTTGGCGAATAAGTTTACTTGTGTGCAGAAGGTCAATTATGTTTTTATCTATTAAATATTACATGTCGATATAGCTCAGATGGTAGAGCTATTGACTGGCAACCTGTAGACCCAGGTTCGATTCCCGCACCAGCAAATTTTATTTAAAAAAAATACAATAAAAAATATTTTTTTTTATATAATTTATTTTTTTCAAAACCAATTTTTAGACTCATTATTTTTGTCAGTACTGCTAAGTACGATATATTTTTTGATTTTTCGTATGCTGGTGTGTAACCATAACTCATTATTTTTCGCGACATCGCCATATAAAGGTAATAAGAAATGTAATAACAAAAGTAACTAGTTACCATTACCAAGTATGTAGTTACATAACCACATATCTGGTAATAATTTTCTACACTGGGAGATGGCGTATCTTTTACACATACCCAGCAAAATATTGGTAATGACACCTCATTGCTGTCTGCATTACCAATAATGATATATCATTACCTTTTGCATTACTTTGTAATATAAAATAATGATTTCATAATAACGGCCTATTGTAGTCATTGCTTTTAAATATAAAATAATGACTTACTCGCAATGTTTTAAATAAGTACTTTTTACATAGTTAAATTTTATACATTTATATTTATTACATGTAAATATGTTTTGTATTAAAATTTTTATGACTAGTACATACATACTAGCAAAAACTTTAATTTCTCTGTATGTATTTCCTGAAGCTAATAGTGAATTTGTGAAACTCCTTATTTTTAAGAATCAAGTAAGCAGTCGGATAACCACTTATAATTCAACTTTTTCTAAGCATGTTTGTAACCACTTATTATTCAGAATCTCAAAACTACTTACTTCTCATTTTTTCGTAAGCGAGCGGGTAAGCGTGACTGCTTATAAAAACGACCACGCCAAACAAAAATAATGAGTTTAGACGCCAAAAAATATGTTGTGTGGATCTATGAATTGCTATTATATAACCACTTATTTGGTAATGAAAGATTTTGCTGGGTAGGTTGTATCTTTAATAACTTATATAACTTATTAACTTGCGGAAAGTTTCGCTTTACTTTTTCAATTTGAAAAAAAAAATCAGCTGAAGCACATCGACAGTTCACCGTATCCTATGCTGAATATGTTCCATGGATTTCCAAGTGCGAGAGATGGTTTGCGAGGTTCAGAAGCAGTGATTTTAATATGGATGACAAAGACCGCCCAGGTCAGCCAATAAAGTTCGAAGATGATGAATTGGAGGCATTACTCGATTAAGATAGTTGTCAAACTCAAGAAAAACTTGCAAAATAATTTCAAGTCCTCAATCAGCAATTTCAAAATATTTGCAAGTAGCAGGATTCATCCAAAAGCAAGGAAATTGGGTACCACAATAGTTGAAGCCGAGAGACGTTGAAAGACGATTTTGCATATCCGAAATGCTGCTTGAATGCCATAAAAAGAAATTATTTTTGTATCGAATCATTGCTAGTGATGAAAAATGGATCCATTACGGCACTGGGAAAAAAATTGGACGAATTAAAAAATATGTCTTTTTAAATATTTATCAATCTCCATATTTTTATACAATCTTAATGAAATTCTCTGCAACATATTTTTATAGATTTTAAACAAAATTCTTTCAAATATATTTTTATTCTTTGTAATTTACTTGTAAAAATTGTATCATCTTTCTTTGATTTGAAAATAATTTAAACAGAAAGTGATATAAATTTATGATCTAGAGTCAAACTAAAAAGAACATTCATTTACTTCAAAATCTTCTATATTAATACTTTTATGGCAATTTGTTTATATTTTGTTTTTTTTTTTTTTATTTCTATTAAAGATCTTCTATGAAAGATATTACTATGAAAATAATCATAATGTCTTTTTATAACATAGTCCCTAGATTCCTTAAATATTTTATAACGTAAAAGGCATTGCATGATATCAAAAACATTTTTCATCATATATTTTCTGAATATCATAAATAATTGTTTTTAGTGCACTTGAAAAAAATATCAAAACACCCGCTAAGCATGTGCACTCGTCGCTGTCTCAGTGACGACTAAATTAAAGAGGTAGTAAATTCACAATTGTGCTTTGAAACGCGCACCACTGATCTAGAGTCAAACTAAAAGAAAACATTCATTTACCAAATAAAAGATCAACTATATACCTCTCATTCAACGTTGTTGAATATTTATTAAAATTTACGTGCCTATTCCTACGAAAAGTCTGTGGCTCTTAGTTGTAACTCTATTCCCCAAGTATTTTTTGTTCACAATCACAATAAAGTATACTTATTCAAAATTTTTTTGTGAAAACTTCAAAAAAATTAAGACCTGGTATCGACACAATCATAACATAATACAAATAAAACTTTAATTTTTTTTAATTTTATTGTTGTTTTTTATAAAAATTTATGACACTCAGTCATAAAAATAGTCTTATGACGGTCACAATAAGTAGGAATGGGCACCTTAATCTGTTAAACTATAAAACATGTTGCTTCCAGTTCCATTACTTTACAAAAAGTAATTGTAATGAAATTTGGTTATCATTTCATTACTTTTTGTAATGGAATGAAAAAAAATGTCATTACATTTTTTCATTATAATAAAACGAAAAATGGGTAGTTTTATAAAATATATATATTTTTTTTTTAATTTCCGAGGGATAGGTTATTGATCTGAATCTGCTTTTATTTTGTAATGTCAGGTAATTTCCGAATTGGCTTCTGAAATATACGGGGACTTAGGGCGAATTATTTCTCGGTATATGCTCACATTCATTTCCATTGGCTGGATGTTTTAGCCTTATATGTGACCCAGTTAAATGAGGATGATGATCGTCACGATTTTTATATAACTGGTTATCACTAAGGTTTATGTCCCGGGAATTCCCGGGACGGGATTCCCGGAAATCCCGCCCTTTTTTCAATCCCGCAATCCCGGGAATTTAGTGCGGGATTTCCCGGGATTTTTTTATTCTTTTACAGAAGTTTTAGCTAGTGTATAAAATTTTGGAAGCTTTATTTCAATTAAAAACATTGATTGTTTTAAAAATAATTTAAATAAAAAATATTTTAAATTAATAATATAATATATAATATAACAAATATTATTTAGGCCGAATTTTTTAGGTTTAGTTAAACCGAAAACAAATTTTAATAGACATTATCAAGTTTAAATACCAACAAAAATACTCGTACCTCGGAAATTTTATATTTTTTAATGATGGTCTTTGTTCAAATAAAGCAATATTCATACACAACTTTTCAAAATCAGTATTTCAGCTACAAATACCTCCAAAAAAAACTCGGCATTAAAATAAAAAAAATAAAAAAATGATAATATTTTCGTATTTTCAATTGATGTAAGTGTTTTGAGTTTTTATTACTTCAAATAATTTCTTTTAAATTTCAATTGTTATTCCTTTATTTCAGTTGTATTTTTCAAATTTTATGTTTTTGTTAGATTAAATACTGTTGACCTTTGGTATTGTTATATTTTAGGTCATAAATTAAAAAAAAAAAAATCCAAATTTTTTGTATTTTATTTTTCAATATTTTATTTTTTAATTTTCTTCCGATATTTCGATTTGCATCGCACATCATCCTCTGGGATATTTAAAAAATACAATATTTTAAAAAATATATTTTTGAACGGGACTGAGTTGAAAACTTCTCGCTGCACTTAAAGCTTACTATTATTTTTAAAATAATGCATCAAATTCTTTTTCAAATTATTTTATATGTTAATTTAAAAAAAATACAACAATGAAAATTAAATAATTTTTTTTAAGTAGTTGTGCCATAAAAAATTTCTATTCAAAAAATACCAATTAAAATTATAAAACTATTTAATAATATTTTAGTGTCTATTTTTATAAAAAGATTTAGACGATTTGCCTAAAAATTAGTGTGAAAAATACTAATTTTTAAACTTTTTAATAAAAATAGACGAATACTTCTGAAAATCTGCATAGAAACAAAACATCTAGAAATAGAAATTTTTGGATTCCATATTTAATCAAAAAATCGATCTTGGTTCTGATTCTAAAGCTGGTCCGATACAAATTTGCACCCATTAACCACCGCGAATTAATATTTAATTAATGTATTTCTAAGAGTTGTTTTAAAATTAAGACGGCCTTCCATACAAATATATTACCTGCATATTAGTTGGATGATATGGATATTTTATATAAAGCCCTTATTTCAGAATATGTATATTAAGTAGATTTTCTCATGACTGCAACAAAAAGATGAACTTTGTCGTAAGTTTTTTTTAATAGATATCGAGTTTTTCAAGTAAACATACGTCGGATATATTCATTTTCTAACGAGCGGGAATTCCCGGGATCCCGGGAAATTTAGAAAAAAATCCCGCTGTCCCGGGAAATAAAAAAGTCCGGGAAAAGAAAAACCCTAGTTATCACCTTCTATCGCTATTAGTGTTTCATAAAGGACTTACGATATACGTTCCTAAGAGCAAGGCGTTTAATTGCTATGATTCAATTTCCAACTCCATTTCTGGAATCCTAGAGAGTTAACGAATAGTGAAATCTTGGTTGCTGGCGTTTTAGGTATTCATAACTCTACCTGGCTTAGCCATTTGAGTGGAACAACTTCCTTTAGCACTCAATCACCTTGCGCAATTAGTGAATGACCCAATATACAATCTGCGTGATGAAGGTCAGTTTCAGAATACCCTTGATCTTTTTCTTTATTTACACCCAAACAAGCATGAAGTAAGGTAATTTTCGGTTCTCGGTAACTCGGACCACTGTATCATTTCCGCATCCTTTTCAAACTTTTCCTTTGCACTTATTCAAAAAGTACTGAAAAAATATTTAAGTAGGAGTAATTCCCTCCTGTGACAACTCAATGTTAAAATCATTAGTGTTTCCGTTAAAAAAGGAGTACTTTATCTAGATCATTAATTGAAGTGATTTTTTCTATTGCTTTTGTATCTCTTTTTTTGCTGGGAATTTAATTTAAATCTAAAAATATATAAAAATAATTATAAATAAAATACAAACAAATTTGTAGCCTAAAGCCTATATGACACTTGCTAGTTTCAGTATTAATAATCCAAAATAGAAGAGAGCACTAATTTCCTTATATGAGAAATAATGTGTGTGAAGAGAACTACTATATCGAAAAACTATCAAACTGTCAAATTGATGTTGGTAATGCAGTACCCTTCATATGATTTGCATTGATGGTGCTAAAAACTAGAATCTAGAAACTAGCAAGTGTCATATAGGCTTAAACCAGGCATACGCAGTGTCGGCAGTGTTTTACCACAGTGCGACGTTTTGTCGATAAAACAAGTTTTTTATTTTCTTTATTTCTCACTGTCGATAAATTAGAAAAATTTTTAAATAAACAAGAGCTGACTTCAAAAAAAATTTAATAACAATTTTGTAAATATAGTGAATAGTTTTCGCGAAATTCAATAAAAAAATTTGACAGCACTGCTGCAGTTCACTGGCACTGTGAGAATCTGGATTGGGCTTGTATCTGAATTGCTTACCTACTTATTGTTGACATTGTATATAAATGCAGTAGATAATTTAAAAATATAAAAAAATAAGATAATGTGACTTTTTAATCACTAAAAACCGTTTTTCTTAAAAAAGCAAAAGCGAACAAAAAAAAACACAAAATCCCTAACAACTGAAAAATGTCTATCTTTGTACTTCGTATATTTTTAGTCTACCTGTATGTATATTTATTTGTTTGTGATTTAACTGCATTCCATAAATCACTATTCATAAACCTTTTGTTTATACATACACATTTTGGGTCGTATGCATGATCACTTTTTAAATTCATAAATGGCTCATAAAACTAATTTTTCATACAAAATTAATTTTATAAACGTGTTAATAAGGCTTTAAAATTATTATGCATAAGCACTTTTATCTTTATCTTCATTAAATTAAAATATTGTATTTTTTCTATAATTTAAATCATAGACAAATACTTAAATAAACGGGACCCAGCAAAAATATAAAGAACTACTTAAAAAAACATGACTATTTTACCTACATCGAATAAAATGACATGCAGAAATAAAATAATACAAATACAACAAGGCATATAAACATGATGCACAAGCATACTTTTCAACTGAAAATATGTTGACTTTACAACGGTATCGGTGCTTTTCTATGACATGCTCATATTAAATTCATTGATGGAAATGCCAAATTTCGACTACTTTTAATTTTGAATTGTGTTTTTTGTGGAACTGGTAGTAGTTCAAAAGTTTCAATCAATGAGTTTAACATGTGCGTGTCATAGGAAAAAACCGATACCGTTGTAAAGTCAACATATTTTCAGTAGAAAAGTATGCTTGTGCGTGAAATTTTAATGTGTTTTTGTATTTAATTTTTCCAATATCTTATTTTGAATATGGAGAAAAAGTCATGCTTAAAAAAGTGGATGCCCTTTTTTGTAGGGGAGTTAATACAATATTTTATTTTGCTATATTTCTCTGTACCCGAGTAAAAATATAAAATATAAAAATATATGACAATATAAAAAAATGTTTAGAAATTTTCTCATATGTAATCATATTAAATCATTAAATCACACTATGCGACAGTCAAAATCGGGATGGGATGAAACCAATGGGAAATTTTATATCGGTCAAAAACAAGTTATACGTTTCCCGGCGTTTCGCTGGGTCACCCCTAGGAATCGAGATATATCTTTTTTTTGACATAACTCGAGAACCACTAGTCCGATTTTGCTCAAACAATTTTAAAAAATTAAAAATTACAATTCCTTTAATCTGTTCATATAACGTTTTTCTATATACTCAACAGTTTTGCCGGTAAAAATAAATGTTTGTTACCGCTACCATAAAAATCAATAACCTTTTGTTTATTACTTTTTTTTAATATTTTAGGCAAAAAATATTTTTTTCTTCATACATTTATTTTTACCGGCAAAACTGTTGAGTATATAGAAAAGCGTTATATGAACAGATTAAAGGAATTGTAATTTTTAATTTTTTTAAAACTGTTTGAGCAAAATCGGACTAGTGGTTCTCGAGTTATGTCAAAAAAAGACCACCAAAGGTCAAATCGATATATCTCGATTCCTAGGGGTGACCCAGCGAAACGCCGGGACACGTATAACTTCTTTTTTTACCGATATAACTTTCCCCGGTAGTTTGAACCCTTCCCGATCACTGACCCCTACCATTTGTCTCACAGTGTCATGTATCAATATTTTCTTTGTCGTAAATTGTTGAAATAGGAATATATAATTGATAAAATAGTTAAAAATCTTATATAGAAAGAGATACGAAAATATCTTCGATTTAATTTTATATATCACAATATATTAGTGAATCTAGAACCCAAGTTCCAAACTCAGCTCGTCAGATTAAGATAAAAAATATTTTTTTTTGTATTTTTTACTCAATTTTTCCAATAAATATACGTTAAACCGATGAAAGTAACAGTCAATATTCATAATATTTGTGGTATAATTGAACAGAAGGCCTTTTTGGTAGTACCGAGAAGAAGTTACGTTAGAAGTGAACATAAACGTTGAGTTTTCAACGTTGATTATTATCAAGTTAAAAGTTAACGTGCATACGAAAAGTAAAGTATAAGTTTTTGCCTAAAAATAATTTCTGTGTACTTTGAGGTTCTTTTTAATGAGTTAACGGATATAGGTAACCCGAAAACATAGCTAATATAAATAAAACTTAATCATTATCTCACTTTCTTCTATATTAAATCATTGATTTAAAGAGGTTACTAATTATTCACTGATTCAAAAAATGATTAAACTTTAATTTGAGTTGATAAAAAAACAAATATATTCAATAATAAATTCGATGGAAACAATTACATTACTAATTCTTATTTTAACGAATATTTTGCACATCACTAAAAAATGATTTAAAAAACAAATTATAAAAAAAGTGCCAAAATCATGCTGAGAGTACCAGCGTGTCGAATCAACACACGATTTTATTTTTTTAAGAGAAGAGAAGGAACACTCAGGAAATTCTTCCTAATAATTAACATGGTGCTTTGTTTGGCACCCATACATATATATTTCTTTGGAAAGAAGATAGAGAAGAAATGAAAGATGATTGGATTGAAATCTGGCAACACTGTAACTGCGCCAAATGCTGAATCTTACAACAGTTCTTACGCGCCATTTGATGAAGAGTTCGCAAACTTTGTTGAAGTTTTTTAGTTCGTAGCCCTACTATGTTATTTTACTTCGGTGGGGTTAATTTTTATGGGAACATTGAAGGAAAACGTTTATTGTTCCTCCAAATTGATGTTGACGCCGCCGGGGATCGAACCCCCAATCTATGTGTAACAGTCAAACGCGCCATCCACTACACCACAACGCCCGCATATGGACAACTAAGTAGCTATAAAAACGCAATTATCGAATAAAAATAAAGACTCTTACTATAAAAGAGTATTTTAAATTTAAAGCTAAACATATGTTACAGTCAAAAATAAAAGACAGTAAAATCAGCAAAAAATGTTGCTGCGTCAGTAAATTTTAGTCAGGAGCATGTTAGCAAAAAAGTTGGCAATTTTAGCAAAAGGGGTTTGCTGAAAAACAGCGAGTTAATTTTTACAAAAAAAAAATAGTAATCTCACAAAGTTTTACAAACACTTAGTCAATTGCAAATGAAAGCGAGTAAAAAAGTTTAAGTCGGGCATGCCGACTATATAATACTCTACACCAGTCTGGTTAAAAGCCAACTAATGTTTCGATCCAAAATTCGAATGGGTTAAAACGGACTTGTGCAAAATTTTCTATAAAATGATAAAAGAAGAGAAAATTAAAAATATAGCCCATATGGGCGATAGGTTCAAATATGGACCGATCCTATCTAGTATCAATAAGCCTTGTCCTTGGGACCATGTGAATCATCAAAATATCATAATATTTGCGACCTGTAGAGTGCGAACAAGAATGCATGGACAGATGGACGGACGGACATCGTTAAATCGAAATAAAAAGTGATTCTGAGTCGATCGGTATACTATAAGGTGGGTCTAGGTCCAATATTTTTTGGTGTTACAAACATCAGCACAAACTTATTATACCCTCTCCACGTAGTGGTGTAGGGTATAAAAATCCTTGCTAAAATCATTAAAATGTTTTACTGAATAAAACTCGAAAATTGAAAAAAAAAACTCAAAGTTTGTACAGAAATTATACTTTAGTTAATTTATTTGCTGAAAATTTAATCTAGAATTTGTGAGAAGGTTGGTTTTTTTTTAATTGTCATTTCTTTGTCTGTACTACATCCATAGATCTACATCTTGTCTATGTGGTTGTCGTCCACGCTATAAATGCGTTTATCAACACAATTTTTGTAGCAAAATAAATTAGTAAAACATTAGCTCAAAATTCAGTGTTAAAAAAATATAACTAAAATTTTGCTGAAAACAGAAATTAACTCATACACTTATATCAAATGATGGATCCGAGTTTCAAACTGATAGAATTGTATCAGGTTAAAATTCGGATATAACTATATAAGTTTGTATATAAATGTACCAATTTGGGAATATACTGATACAATTAGATATATACTGCCCAAGTTAAAAAAATTATATGACTTTTGATATTACATATACACCCGAGTAAAACGGGTTATACATTATTTTATATTATTTAATACAATTATGTCTCGTTATATATTGCTTTGTATGGCACTATATATAATAACACATAAATTTCGTCTTTCGAACAAATTTTATATGACCCAATATCTAAATATATCTTTTTACATATGTTGTCATATTTAATAAGATCTCGCCCATGGAATTGAAATTGTAAGACCAAAAATAGCCCAGTTTCATGTTTAATTTAAGATTTTATCGAAATCAATTGATTTTTAATTGGAAAATATTCTTTTACAAAAACAAATTTTGATATAAAATTCAAGTGATTTAAAAAAAAACATGAACACGAAAACTGGCAAAATACTTTTGTATAAAATTTGAGTGAAATTATCTGACGGTTACCCATACATTATCGACGTTGAAAATATTATGTTAAAAGAGTTAACACTTTATATGGGATTTCGTACCACATATATATAGCAACAAAACAAGTCTATTGATTTAAAAAAGAAACATTTATTTCCCCTATATAATTTATGTTATAGTCTTGCTTCAAATAAACTCTTAATATCTTACGATGGGTCTCATACTGCAGGTTTAACTTTAACTTAACTATAAACAAAAGAAAATGTCAAAAAAATGTACACAAAACAACAACAATTTTTTTGGGTTAACTATTAACTAAAGTTTAAACCTGAAGTATGAGACCAACCGTTAGTAAATTCAAATTGAAATTCATTTTCATTTAAAACGTTATAAATTTACATCGAAACAACAAATTATTTTATTTTTAAATTGAATATTGGGTCATATTAATAAAAGTTAGCCAATTCTTCGAAGTAATTATTTTGGTTTAGGAATGACGTACCACCAAATTTATCCATAGGCTTGAAGGATATCAAAATATCCTATGAAATTAAAACAAAAAAATTGTCTACCCGCAAGTAGACTAAAATTGTGTAATAAATAACTTAAACACCTAATAAAAATTCCCCCTATTAGTGAAATGTAGTTTTTTATTCATACATACACTATTTACAAATTTAAAACATTTCTAAACGATTATTTCATGACATTATTCTCATTTTTTTTAAGTGAAAGCCCAAAAATAAAAGCTTCATTTGAACTTTTCTCACTTTCAAAATGAAAATCTCACCTTTAGTGAAAAATCCAGTAATGATTTATGGAAATTATTTGAAATTTCATTTTATTTAGAATTTTTTATTTTATGGATTATTCTTAAAGTATACTATAGCTCGTACAAGTACTGATTAATGTGTAGATACTTTTTATGTATGCAGTTTTACATCAAGACTCGCAAACTTATTAGATTTGCTTAGTTCACACGATACACGAAACCTTACGTGAATTCCCCATTGTTTTTCAGTACAATATTTAATAAAAACAGAAATACGAAAATTTTTATCCAACTGGACCTAATTGCATCAAATTTTAAATATTAAGATATTATTTCATACCATAATGTCTGGTCAAAATTCGGATTAAATTGTATATAATTTAAAGTAATTAAATCCAATTTGATCCACGTAGATACAATTGTATTCACCATTTTTCGGATTAAATTGTATGTGATTAGTTATTGTATTTCATCAAATTAGATATGTCACCATATCATCTTTTTTAATCGGGCATATATAAATATAACCGAAAAATGAGAACATCTGATTGTAAAAAATTAGATCGTATTAGATCATATTAGATCTAATTTGATACAATTATATCTAATTTGATGAAATAAGATATTGTTTGATACAATTTTATCCGGATTTGGTCCTCATCGAAATGTATCAAATATAATATAATCATATCCAACTAGGTATAATTGTATATAATTCGATACAATTATACATACTTAGGGTTTTGCAATAGGTACTTGACAACTTTGAATTTAATTTGTGAACGCACTATTTCACCATCTAACTGTTACTTTCCTTTTTTTTTCAGTAAACTCAACATTTTCATCATGGTAAAGTACACGAACGAACAACGTATGCAAATTATAAAAATGTAAAATTCGGAGTCGGTGACCGCAACTTTAAGAGCGTTACCTCCAATTTTCGGTCGTTATTCTCGCCCTAGTAGACAAGCAATAACAAGTTTAGTACATAAATTTGAGCCTACATATTCATTGTGTGATGCTGCCGTGCCAGTGAGACAACGGGTTGGTCGAAGTGACGAAAATATCACTGCCGTTCAGGCGTCCGTAGCAAGCTATCCAAATCAGTCGATTCCGCGGCGTTCTCAAGAACTGGGCATCGCCAAGACCATTTTATGGCGAATTTTGCTTAAAGATTTTGGTTTACACCCATACAAGATCAAGCTGACTCAAGAATTGAAGCCGATGGACTATTTGACGTGATGTGTTTTATTTAAAAAAAAAATTTGTCAGCTCCTTATTGGAAAACCCTATATGAGGCATATGTGATATATATAAGTCTGTATGTATTTGGATATTGTAATATGTTGCACTATATATAGTCATACGTATATCCCTTTTCTAAAACAACCTAAGTCGAAATGAGTTACAAAATCTCAAACAAGTGATTATAAGGCAACTTATATTTCTGGAGGTAATTTTTCCAGAGAAAGAAATTCTCTATAATTTTTTTTTATAACACAAGCTTTTAAACTTGGTTAGAAAATTTATACAAACAGATTAAAGCAACAGTAAAGATGTTTATGCATTCCTGCAAAACATTCTTTTGGCAAAATTCAAAAAAATTTTATGGTTTTCATGAAATTTAACGTATTAGTGGGCCATTTAGTTGGTCAGACCTAAGCCACTAATAGTGACAAAAACTCGTACTCTCAGGTAATTTTTTTTGCAAATATTAAGGATTTCAGTGAAATTTGTAGTGCATAAACCGCATACAACCATATATGATTTTCTATAGGTTTGTATCAGTTCAGCTATAATTTTATATCATTATATATAATGTGATCAAATTATATCACGCCATTATTCGGATATATTTATATCTGATATTATTAAATTATAACTGAATTGATGTAAACTTATGTAATTACATGGGCCCATTTCTCGGATAAAATTTTATAAAGAACATGTTAAATTACATATGACTATAAAGCCCCATATTAATTTTTGTTTAATCCTGTAGGTAATTTTTGATTTTATGTAAAATATATTTGGATATAATGATTGTGAATCACAGCCAGAGAGATAAAAAGAATTATGTTTGGTGTTTTAATTCATTTTTATTTTCTTATTAATACTTTTTTAACAAACCTTTAAGAACCCATTTTGGGACAACTGAACCTAAAAAGTTTTGATAAGGTATGAGATATAATTATAAACAACTTTTGCGACATTTCATTTGTAATTAATTTTGGCATGCTACACATGAATATTTTTAAAATTCTTAATCGGACTAGAGGTTTTCGAGATTTTCAACTTGAATTTAAAAAAAAATGGGTTGCTTTCAGTTGTAGATTCAGTTGTACTACATTGATGTCTTCATTTTTATAAGTTTTTTTACTTGGGTACCTTAAATATGTATGTAGCATATACAGTATTGTTCGAAACCTAAGCAACTTCTTCTAAGGAAGTAATCAAAGTCCTACATATTCTTTTTAAATTGGTTTATACAAAATAACATTTTTAATTTTTATTATATTATGTACCTACCATTTAATAATAACAACAAAAATTTAATTCCATTTCCTTGGCAATAAAAAAAAAACAAAAACCAAATTAACTCCATATATTATTGTTCGAAACTTAAGCAACTTTCAGTACTTCCTATGATACCCTTTATTTCATATGACCTCCGCACATCGTTTTACCATAGAATCTATAAGATTTGATAGTGTTGTGGTTGGTATTGATTCCCACTCTGATTTTAAACAATTTATCAGCTCCCGCTTATTACTAAAACGGCGAGTACGCTTCAAAATGCCGAATAGGTTTTCTATGGGAGTAAAGTCTGAAGATTGAGCTGGCCAATCCAATAATTGAATTCCATTAACAGGTAACCATTCTTTGACCCACTTTGACGAGAGTTTGGGTCATTATTACGCTGAAACACCCATCGAAGTGGCATTTCCAATTCGGCATATTGAAGCTGTGTTTGGCTAAAATATCCATATAAACAAAGCGATTCATTTTTATTTGTATTTCAACAAAAGGCCAACTCCACTCGTCGAAAAGCAGGTCCACACCATAACATTTCCGCCCCATGCTTTATTGTTCCTTTACAATAACGCGGATCTAATCGTTTTCCCTTCGGTCTCCGAATGTGGCATACTTCATCTGAATTTAACAGGTTAAATTTAGACTCGTCGCTGAATAAAACTATTTTCCATTTCCCCACAGTCCAATTGGCGTGGGCTTTTGCAAAATCCAACCTTAAATTTCATAAAACTAATGAAAACAAGTAAAAAGGTTAAAGTCGGGCATGCCGACTATACAATACCCTACACCAGTCTGGTTAAGAGCCAACTAATGTTTGGATCCGAAATTCGAATGGGTTAAAATGGGACTTTTGTCAAAATTTTCTATAAAATTATAAAAGAAGAGGAAATCGTAAATATAGCCCATATGGGCGATAGGTCCCAATATGGACCGATTCTATATAGAATCTATCGGCTTTTTTCTCTGGACCATGTGAGTCAGCAAACAAAATTTCGTTAAAATATCTTAATATTTGCGAACTGCAGCGTGTAACCAAGCCAATTTTGGGGGGACCCTTATATGGGCACTAAGTCTAAACATGGACCGGTGTTAACCAAAATCTATAGGCTTCGTCCTTGGGCCGATATAGGTCGGTGTACCAAATTTCATCAAAATATCTTAATATTTGCGATCTGCAGCGTATAAACAATATAATTTTGGGGGGACCCTTACATGGGCACTAGGTCTAAACATGGACCGATGTTAACCAAAATCAATAGGCTTCGTCCTTGGGCCAATATACGTCTGTGCACCAAATTTCATCAAAATATCTTAATATTTGCGACCTGTAGAGTGCGCACAAGAATGCATGGACAGACAGATAGACGGAGGGACGGACATCGTTAAATCGAAATAAAAAAATTCTTAGGCGATCGGTATACTATAACGTGGGTGTACGACCAATATTTTTTGGTGTTACAAACATCAGCACAAACTTATAATACCCTCTCCACGTAGTGGTGTAGGGTATAATTAAGGAAATAATAAGGAAATAATTAAGGCAAACCTCTTTCTTAAATGTTTCTTTGTCAGTATAGGTTTCTTAGACGGCATGAAGCTTCTTAAATTATTTTCCAATGATCGTTTGCTCACACTGCTCGAATTAATATTGAGATTAAGCTCACTCACAACATCTTTGGAAGAAATAAATGGTTTTTTTTCTTAATTAATCGAACAATTTTCAATCTGTTCGATGTGAAGTTTTTCTAGGTTGCCGTCTGGTTTTGGCTTTCTCTACTATTCCAGTAGCTTTATACTTTTGAATTAGTAGCGAAAGTATTGATTTGTTAATGCTTAATTTGTTAGCTATAGAGACTTTCGATTAGCCCTTATTAAATAGTTCAACAATTTTGAGCTTAAAATCGATTCCGTAAAGTGTACGCGCAATAGCTGCACTTCTAAGTAAATGATTCTAAATCTACAGAAACAAAAAAAAATTAAATTTTCTTTGTCAAACTAAACGGGAATTAAATAAATAATTCAAAATTTTTGTTTATTTGTTGGAAAAAAATACAACAACAAAATAGTTGCTTAAGTTTCGAACAATAATATATGGAGTCAATTTCATTTTTGTTTTTTTTTTACTGGCAGGGAAATGGAATTAAATGTTTGTTGTTATTATTAGAATGTAGGCACATAACATAATAAAAATTAAAAGTGTTATTTTGTATAAATCCATTTAAAAAAAATATATAAGACTTTCATTACTTTATTAGGAGAAGTTGCTTAGGTTTCGAACAATACTGTATATGGGTGATATTAAAAAATGTGATAAAAACCGTGTAACCACCGAATTTCTAATGCATGGATTACATTTGAGTTACATATTTCGATTTATATCAGCGCATTGTCACCTGTTTTACAAAATTTATAACAATCTGACCAATTTTTGGTTAATACATAAAATTTGTGACCAATTTTATAGGCCAAATGTAAACTCCGTAACAAGTAACTAATAAGGTTTTTTAACTTTAATATCATATATTTTAATAACCAATAAAGCTAAACACTAGCTGTAAGAATTTTTATGAAGAGGAAAAGTGCAGTTTTTAATAAAAATTAATACATTTTACAAACTTTTTCGTATATCTTAGCTATCACGACTTCAACTCTGTAACGATTTAACGTCATAATTTTTGATAAAAATTAATATACCAGAATTTTGGAGTTATCTATTATTTATATTGCGAAAAGTATAATGTTATTTATACTCAAATGATCGTTGAACTGTAAGTAATCATCCAGTATAACAGACTTTTAGCTTTTCTGCAGCAAATAACATTCTCGAGATGAAAAAAGATGTCTTTAATAAGATTTGAAAAAATGTTGTAAACTCCGTTCCTAATTTTTACACCAAACTATTTAACGAGTAAGAAAAACAATGTCATATTTGGATTCATCTTGTAGGCATCATGCGATTTTGTTTCGGGAAAAAAATTCTAACAAAGCGTTTCTGAAAGAAAACGAAAAAAGTAACTAAATGTAAACCGTAACTGTAAACTCCGTAACCACAATTGTTTGCATCAGGTTTCATTCAAATAAATGTAGATAAATGTTTAAAATATTTTAAAATAACCATAAACAGAGGTGATTCAACTAATATTTATGCGTCAAAAGACGATTCAACTAATAATTTTGCGTCAAATCAAAAGAAGTTATCAGTTTTTTACCCTAAGCTGCTGGAGCGAAAAACGATTGATTTTGCATTTCATTGGTTTTGAATCGATATTTCGAGTCATTACTGACATTAGTTTGACAAAGTAAATTTGTTTCACACAATTTAAGAATTTTTTGATCGTGAAATGTTATGTTTTTAATATATTATTTTGTAACTGCGCAACCGCTGTTTGGATTTTAAAAATTTTTATATTTTTGAAAAGCATTTAAAAAGACCAAAAATACAAAATTAAAAAAAAATTTAAATTTTTTTCGCGGAATGAATTGTATTTTTATTCGCGAAACCGCCAATTTGATAAACACAAATTATATATCATTGGAAAGCAAGTTGAAAACCCAAATACGAAAAACTAATAAATTGAAGAAAATTCGTACCCAATTTTTTTGTTATATCTTTTGCTTGCAGAAATGTAAACTCCGTTACAACAAAAAAAATTAAAATTGTGCAAAAAAAGTTATTGCGACAACTTGTAGAAGAGCTTTTTTGCAATTAGGTTTATAATGACTAAACTTACTGATTCCATTAAGAAAAAACCGAAATATTAACACTTTTTGCTTCTCACAAATTTGGCCCAAAAATTTTTCACATTTTTTGATTTCTTCCATATATATTCCTCTAACTCCCACTGTAGCATAGTTGATATATATTCGAATAGAATATATTGAAGTTAAGGCATAAAATTTTGAATTTCGCATATATAAATAGTAAATAAATATTGTAATAATGGCAATATACAAACTCAAAATTATATATAATTTCATATGTTAACAGTAATCTTTTTCTATTTGTTTTTGCAGATAAATTCAAAATATATTTAAATAATTAGTACCCAGCAAAAAGAGAGATACCGAAGCAGTAGAAACAACACTACAATTGATGATATAGATGCATTTCTTTTTAAACATAAACACTAATGATTTTAACATTGAGTGCAAAGGAAGATTTTTTCACCAATTAAAAGTTAAAAAAAAATTCTTCACAACAAAAAAAATATATATTTATTTTGCAAAATTCTGTTATTGCCGCCACCGTATATCGAACTTGCGACCTCCTGCTTGCTAGTCTAGCTCTCTACCGCTGAGCTAATCTTTGACATGAAAGTTGACTGGCATAAAAACACCACTTTGTAATTGCGAGATATTGTGCTTTATTCTCTTTAAAAAAAAGTAGTTTTTAATTAAGTGCAAAAAGTGCACTGCAATTCAGTATTGTTTTCAGTTCTTTTCAATCATTTTTATTTTATTAAATATTTTTAAAAATTAAAAAATATTGAATTTGGACAAATTAATTGTAAATATTAAAAAAAAATAAAAACATAAAAATAAATTAAAAATATATTGGTCCCTCTAGGAATGGAACCCGCGATCATCTATTTAGAAATACCAAATGATACCAAAATCACTTTTTAGGATCACTTTTAAGGCAATTATGCTTTAGACACAATACTTAAGTGATTTTTTGGATGTTGTTCAGAAGTAATTCTAAAAAAGCTGTAAAAATATACTATCGGATACTTTGTAAGCAATGAAAGATTGTGCAGAATTAATTCTAAAAAAAGCAGCAAAAATACACTAACGGATACTTGTGAAGTAGTGAATAAAGTAGTTTGTAAAGCATTACTTCAATTTTTTTTTGCTGGCTACAGGAACATCTTAATTTAAGCTGTGGTAAACCTCAAATACTTACCATACGAATACACACATCCCTGAAAATAGCGATTAGCTCAAAAATAATAATAATAATAATAACTAGAAAACCCAACCACCAACAAAATAAATAAGATATTTATGTAAATATTATCTACTTATATATTATATGAATGAAAATAAAATAAAAATTAAACAATAACAAAATATGTTTTGGATTTAATTATCATAATGGTTTTTAGGCTGATGTGGTAGCAAAAACTAAAAAAAAATGCGATATAGATAAAGACAATAAATAACATGCACAGCTCAGCACGAGTTCAAAACAAACGAAAACGCTAAAAAAGAATAATGTTTGCTAAAAAAAAATAAACAGCTAAAATATCAGTCAGTCATATACACAGTATTAGCTGTTTTCAAAAAAAAAAAAGGTAACAGCAAAAATATATCGACGACAACACTAAATACGAGTAGTGACAACAATATTTGTTGGTGGCGCGTTACAAATTAATTGCAAACGCGTGCCACAAACACGATTC
Source organism: Leucophora obtusa (assembly GCA_949987735.1). Classification (NCBI taxonomy): domain Eukaryota; kingdom Metazoa; phylum Arthropoda; class Insecta; order Diptera; family Anthomyiidae; genus Leucophora; species Leucophora obtusa. The sequence continues at coordinate 278,998,355 of OX465295.1, forward strand.
GCATAAATAAATTGCTACTTTTGCTTGTTTGTTTATTTGTTGTTATACTTAAACACAGCCGTTTTTTGTTGTTTGCGAGTATTGTTGTTGCTGCTGCTGTCGTCGTCAACAGCCTATAACATCAACAAACAATATAGATTAGTAATATATACTTGTACAGCTTCCAAAACTCCTTCATCGATATATGGTCCGCTAACCGTTTAACTGACTGCATTATGTTTTATCTTTAGCGAAAATTGCCTTTTAAAGATTTGGCGATTTTCTGTTTAAGGTTTTTGCGTTTTGTTTTCATGTACGTAGGCTGTTTAATTAGTGCTGAGCGTACCGGACAGCATGATGTATTGCTTTGCAAGCCTTATAAATATTACGAATAGAATTTGATAAAACAAATTTAAATTAAATATCGTGTTCAAACATATTCTACAAATTTACCGAATTATTACACCATCCGACACAAGTTTGCACCCATGATTAATTGAGAGAAGAGTTCATAATAAAATACTCGTGTTGTTTTCCAGATCAATCCGTTGATTCTTTTAAATGGCGAGTTAATTTATGGAGTGAGATCGAAAACATGTTAGGACACATTTTTAAGTACAACTGCCTTATTATACGAAAGAAAACTCTCTTAAATTCGTCTTTTAGAAGGTTGTCATATGTGTCATATGTGTGCAAAATATTATACATCCCAGTGTAGAAACGGTAATGACATATCATTATTTTTTGTACTACCAGTAATGACACCCACTTACCTTCTGTATTATTTTAAAACATATAATAATGACTTACTGATAATGACTTATTTTTATCATTATTTCAAATAGAAAATAATTTTTAAAATTTTTTTGAAAATTTTTTGAAATCTATTTTTAGACTCAATATTTTTTAAACACTGGTAAGGATATATGTAACCACATATTTTTTGATTTTTTGTATGTTGGCGAGTAAGCTACTTGTGTGCAGCAGGTCAATTATGTTTTTATCTATTAAATATTACATGTCGATATAGCTCAGATGGTAGAGCTGTTGACTGGCAATCTGTAGACCCAGGTTCGATTCCCGCACCAGCAAATTTTATTTAAAAAAAAATACAATAAATGTAATTTATTTTTTAGAAAATCTATTTTTGTCGGTACTGGTAAGCACATAGGTAACGATATATTTTTTGATTTTTCGTATGCTGGTGTGTAACGACAACTAATTATTTTTCGCGACATCGCCATATAAAGGTAATAAGAAATGTAATAACAAAAGTAACTAGTTACCATTACCAAGTATGTAGTTACATAACCACATATCTGGCAATGATTTTCTACACTGGGATATTATTACGTTTTTACCTTTTTTTTCTTTTCTTTTGCTATCAAACTAACCAATCCCAATGTTGACACCAATTGTTATGTTTTACCTTATAAAAACGTTCGTTTATCTTCTTTAGACAAAACCGGGCTGGTGCTCCTAGCAAATAAAATAACTCTTACACTTTGTTTGACTAACCTTACACTCTTCTTTATTTACACTCTCTTTAGTTTGATTTAGCTTTACACTTATTTATTTAACGCTGTATTACTTTAAATACAACAATATGAAAAATACACAAACTCTAATAATCAACTGACTGTACAATGCTAAAACGCAATTAATAAACTCTAGTACGCGACTCAACAGCAGAAATGTTAAAGCACAACTGCACTCCATAAATGTTAGTGAGCAACTTCCCCTTCTATCGTAACGTTCGGTCTTTTATAGTTTACTGGTCGGCCATAATTTCGATTTTATTCCAAACAGGGCCCGATTATTAACTCTTGTCTCAAAATTTTGATATAAAAGAAGTTTATGTACATGAAAATCTCCAACAATATAACTCCTTTTCAACAGTGAAAATGATCAATAACAAATTTTAACAAATTTGACTTTGTAAAAAATATTTTTTATGCCCAATAGCTTACGTATACCAAAAACTAATTTCTTCCCTTACAAAATACAACATAACGTCCATCATGCACTAAAAATAGGTCTAAAATGTACACAAAACAAGCTACACTTTTGAAATTCTGAGAAAATTTTCTTTCATTTCAGTACCCAAACTTGTATATATATATATTTAAGTGAGTGTCCCGGGTTTTTAGTCGTGAAGGCTCCAGGAGCCCAGGCCCCTTAACCCCAAATAGAAGAAATTTTGCTGTTTTTAAGTATGTCCGATAAAGTGAAATTTGGTACGCAGGTTACTCCTCCAACGAAGACACCCCCTAAGACGGGACTTTCGAAAATTCCTTCGAGGAGCAAAAACGCCTTTGGTTATACGCCTGAAATTTTAAATATGTGTTCCCGGGAGTATGCTTTAATCCACCGATAAGGTACCTTATCAAAAATAAATTCAAAACCATTGCCATAGACCAATGAAGTCGAATCTTCAAATCATTATCATTAAAAGCGATAGAAATTAAAATCGAAATGCATTGATTTAGTAAAATCGGTCCATAAGCTTTTTTTTCATTTCTGATCGAGTTTGCTCAAGAACAAGATCCTTGGAAATAAATAGAATCGATCCATATTTAGAACTTTATTTCATAGAAACGGTCCCTCTGAATTGGGCTAAGACAGAATTATATGCTGAGTTCATACAGGATATATAAATGCAGAATTGTTGGTGCCTCGTTCATAATAAATAGCACACGTATACTAAAAAATACAACTGTTAAAATTGCCTATGTACGCGTCCGGAGGACCGAATTGTCAGTCCCCGTAATACCAAGAGAAGCCAGTTCACTACCTTTCACCATACCAGTGCTCCATAAGATAGTATCGGTTTATTAATCACCATACACATTAAGTGGATAATGGTCGGCTGTAGACTCCACCTCCTACCAAAAGTCATATTGCAAGTACAAAAAGAATATAAGGCCTTTCGCATCCTCTTCTTGGTATTTCTTTTTTACTAATGTTTAGAGTCTGCAATAAAACCCAGTTACTTAGGCTCCTTCGGAAGTGGGATAGTGGTTTCATCTGGTATAGGGAGATCAAACTTCTCCATCGTGTATTTTCTTGTCAGCAAAATAAGTTTAAGTCTGGCTAGATTGACACCAAGATCATTCTCTTTGTCCCAAGAGCGGATTCCATGATATCGCGGATTGTTAAAATAAATATTACCCTGATCAGTAGGACAATGACGTCAATGGATGTCACAATCTTCGTCCCCTTTCTCCCCTTTAAGTCGAGATATTCTTTGATCCTAATGTTCCAAAGAGGAGCAAAAATTACCTTGCTTATTATCGCCTTCTGCTTCTTATAGGGAGAATAAAGTTCGGCAAAATCCAGACTCACAAAAAGCAAAAAATAACTTTCAAATTAATACAATGATGTTCTTAAAAATTGTTTTATTTGTAACTGGGATTAAGGTGCTTTAAAACCTTATACTTACACTTTCTGGCTCATTTTTAGGGCAATTCATGATTTGAAACCACATGTGCTCTAATTTGGCTTAGTACTTATCAAACTACCCTTGGTGTAGTCTGTTAGTATCTTTGTCAGAGACATTTTGTCAATATACGTTTAGTATAATTTTGTTTATTCCTAATACGCATGCGCACCGTTACAGAAATACCTACTCGCATGTACGTGCATGTGTGATTGCTACGCCCATTTGGCCAAAACTAATTGGACATTTTGTTAAAGTGCTGTCTTTGCTTTTGTTGTCGTATTATAATGTTTATGTTTTATTGTTTTAAGCCAAATAACTTTTGTTATTGTTATTTTATTATTCATTCATTTTGTGTGGCTAATTTTTTTGGTTTTTGTTTTAAATTTTCTGTGGCTTGACATTAATTTGGTTGCAAATTAGCAACAATTTTGAAGTTGGTTTGGGAGTTTGTTATAACACTATTTGAGTTGTATTTAAATGTTGTATGAGTCTGTTTCTATAAACTCCAATGTTTACCAAATTTAGGTTAATTGCATAGTTCACAACAGCGACATTGTATCTGTTTTCATATTTTTTTTTTGTGTTTTTTGTTCAAAACATTTGTGTAATTTTAACACTTCTACTTTCAAAACAACTAAAAAATACAGTACATATGGTTGTTAGCAAATCATGTATTGACAACAAAGTAAATATGAAATAAAATAAAAATTAACAATATTATATATACAACTATCCCTCAATTAACACAATTTTTCTTTACACGATATCTTTCTAATAAGGTTTCGACCAGTGTTGCCATGAACGAAATAACTTTACACAAACGGCTTTCAAAAATTATACAAAATCACAAAACAGTAAGCGCATTTTTTAACCACCTGGATTTAGAATTTTTCATACAAAAAGTGGATTTATTAAATCCAAAAAAAAGATGGATTTATTTATCTGGGTTTACACACAGCAGTAGAAATGCAAATATATGAAACAGCCTATTTATTTAATGCCAGAAAACAATACGAATGAAAATTAAAAGAGAAACAAAAAAATTTGCAAAATTAGCAAATAAAAGGTTTTTCTTAAAATTTTTTGTATGAAATATGTTTACAAAAAAAACCACATCTCACCAAATACATATTTTCCATCTTGGACATGGAGAAATAGCAGAAATATAAATGGCAATTTTACACTCTACTGTAAGTAATTTAATTAAATACCGTTAGTGAATATCAAATATTGCAGTGGAATATTTGAATTTTGTTAAAATATAAATTGAAGTGATAAAACTGAAAAGGCAGACTGTTTATCGCTGTTTTATATAAAATATAACTAAAAATTAAAAGTTAAAGTAAAATGCTTCATCATTGAACTCGGTATTAAAAATTAGGGCGAAAGAAGTGTCGCATAGAAAATTATTTTTAAAATAGGGAGAATCTATACCCATTTGTTGAGTACTTTTTGGATTTATCAAATCCAAGTCATTAAAAAAAGCGGTTATTATTCGAAACTTTTTTAAATACTACTTTCATTTAACTTATTCTGTATTGAAAGGATTTCTTGTGTAACTAAGGGGACATTATTTAACCCTACATATTGTTTGTAAGTTGAAAATTTTATTTTTTCAATATTTTTATCCCGATTTAAAATAATGCTGATATGGATCTTTATGTCTAATTTGATGTAATCTATATACAATTTCATTAGAGAAATTGGCCCATATTCTACCAAATTCTATCTAGTTGTACTAGTTTAGATAATATTATAATGACATCATTCAAATTTAGCCTGATCTATGTGCCGGAGTTATAAACAAATTGACTCTTGTCTGCGCTCCCTACAGAAGAGCCTTGGAGGTAATTTTAACAATATCATATTTCACACACAATGTCATTAAAGGGCAAACTTTCACGCTATAACTTGATAATTTTTGCAAATGGAAACTGTTTCACTTGAAATTTTGCAACAACAGTTTTTAGAGGTGACCCCTGATTTTAACGTATAGGCCGCTATAGCTGAATACATTTTTTTATTGAAATATTTTCCTTTTAATTGCTTCCTTACTAAGGCATTACATTAATTGAGGTCGATTGTACATTCGGTGACTAAAGTCGCTGAAATAGCAAAAAACCATAAAAACCTATATAAAACGCTAAGTAGTGGTTTAAATATCAAGATTAGCACATCGCATTTGTTTCGTAAATATGGCCACAGGTCGTGTGCTTACAGTTTAACACAAAAAATTTCACATTAATTGAATTTGAAAAATTTTTTATATAACAATCTGAATGGAAACCGCCAAACTTTGAAGACATTTGCGAAAAATCTGTACCATTGATCGAAAAGTAAAGTACGCTATTGTAATCAGCATGTCCAAAATATATAGAATTGATGGCCAGATCTCCATTAATTTTTTGAGTGTCATGTAGTGTAATCGGCCTAAGCCGATTATTATTATTAGTTCCAAAAAGCAGTATGCACACACTTTTGAGTATGGAAAGCCTTTTAGGTTATCGCGGTAAAGTACGGGAAAAGAGATATTTTAAGCAATAATTTATACTGGTAACTCAAAACAGCCTAAAAGCGTTCCCTTAATGAAAATTCTACGAAGATTGTTGTTGTTTGGGCTGTTTTGAATTGTTTGAGTAATAATCGATAATCGGGTAAATTACAGCCGATTAACGATTATTCGCCGATTGTGAATTTTTGACCGAAGCCAATTAATCGACCGGACACTACTCATAAAGTTTTTGAAAAGATATACAGTATCGATTTTGTTCAATATCCATAATATTAATATATAATGAGTAGGTCAAGGAACTTCATGCACTTAAAAATCCAAAATATGCGCCTAAAAACTGCGGCTAAAAAAGAAAAATATGCATTAAAACATAAAAAATATGCACTAAAAACGATTATTTTTACAAAAATAACTCACGTTAAAATATAAAAATATATATAAGTTAGTTATTTTGCAAATAGACAGAGAACTCCAAAATTATTCATAGGTCAATAAGGTTTTTAAGAAATTCTAAATTTGATGATTGCACAGTGGGCCAGCATCATCGAATTTTGTCCAAAACTAGAATATTGAGTATATGAGACTAAAAGATATCACAAAGAAGGGTTTGGTTGTTGCTGATCACGAATCAGAAATATAAAATTCACAATGGCGGATCCAAGATGGCGGCCATTAATTTTTAGTTTTTATTATATTGGACTTAAAATAATCAATTAAATAGGTCTAGGATCCGGTGATTAAAAATCTGAAATTAAAATTTTGAAATTCAAAATGGCGGATCCAAAATGGCGACAAACAATTTTTTCATTAAATTTCTTATGTCGCCTGATTTACTCCAAATTTCCACCAGGGGAAGTTTTCGGATAGCAGATTACGAATCTAAAATCAAATTTTAAAAATTCAACATGGCGAATCCAATATGGCGGCCATAAATTTAAAATTGTTGTGTTCGATAATAACTTACACTGTACAAAAAACAAAAAGGTTCTGATGACAACTAATTCTGGCAGAGGGACCAAAGAAAAATATAAGTGTATCGGCGTTTTAAAAGTTTTCGTCTGGCCCTATGTTTTTGGGGGTTAAAATTTCCCCTTTCGAAAATGTTTATTGTGAAAATGTTTATTGTGACATGTGAATCTTCCATTTTCGGTATAGGATATGTTCAGCGAACTTATGTAAAACACCACGAGGGACATTTTTGTGGAACATTTTAACCCTCTAACTCTGCAATTAAAGTGTCTCTTTTGGCACTTTTTAAAAAGTGTCAAAAAGAACCCATAAGTTGAAGAGTTAGAGGGTTCAAATGTTCCGCAAAAATATTTGTCATGAAATTTTACTATAAGTCTCTGAAGACATCAAAGTTGAAAATTTAAGTCAAAACGTAAAATGTGTTTAAGGGTTAATTTTGTACTTATTCATAATTGGCACTCAAATGTCGCAGAAACCTGGACTTTAGGGGACTAGTCTGTGTGAGAAAACCAGAACCTTCATTTAAGGTAATTTTTAGTGCTATTTTTTAGTTTTTACTAAAACTCTGGAATACTGGACATCAGCGAGATCTGAAGGTAATTTTACAGTTAAAGGGCAAAATCTCGAAAGTTTATGAACAGTCGCAAACGGTCGCAAAAAACTAGGTAGAAGACATCTTATGGAACACATTGGCATTCAAATTTTTCAAATATCTCTTGGAACATTTTGGAGCTTTTTTTGAAATTTATGATTTTCAAAAAAACCTATATTTTTGAGGTAAAATTAATAATTTTGTTACTTTTTTCGTAAATACTTAACAGGTTTCTATTTTTTTTTTAGAGAACTAGTTTCAGTTTTATAATTTGAGATTATTTCTAGAACAAATTATTGTTTATTTATGATTTTTTTATTGTATTATTATAAAATAAAAAATATCAGAAAATTAAGAAACTTTGACTTTGAACTCTCGCCAACTAACAACGAGTAACCACAATGATACAATATTTCACTCACAAAATATTCAGCAATCCTAGATTTTGAATATATAAACATATTTTCCCTTTACCTGAATTGTACTTTTGGCCAAAAAACTGTGATCCTGGCCCACAGTAGATTGGGGTAAATATTTACGCTATATTTGATTTGGACTATCGAGACATACATGCATTTGCATGGAATTCCTTTCCCTAATAATGAGCATTACTTCGCTGCATACCGAAAAATTTTGCATACAATAATAAAAAACAATATTCATTATTTTTTTGCTGCAATTTGGCATATTAGATTACCATAACAACGGACGTAGACCACAAAAAAAATGTTTATCATGTAACAATATTTTAAGAAATATTAGTGTAAACTTTCTTATCGTTTTTCTTGATAACGAGTTCCTTGCGTATAGGTCAAACCAAAAATAAGCTGACAATTAGTAAGCTAATGCTAATGAAATTTCAATGTCAACGATAAAAAATAGTTTTCTTACACGCTTAATTTTTTTTTCTAAAATTATTTACAAAAACAATACTGAAAACATTAAAGGAATTAAATATGCTAAAACAATATTTGATTGACAAAATAGTCGTTACATACTCAATTGAAACAAGTAAAAAGTTAAAGTCGGGCATAAATTATACTCTGTACCACAATACAAGTTTCGTACAATTATCTTCCGAATTACGATCGGTATTTTGATTAAGGGTTTCGTTGCATGGACAAATGGGCGGACAGATATAAATTGTGATTCTGAGTCGATAGGTATGATATAAGGTGGGTTTGCGTCCACTATTTTTGGTAGTTAAAAACATCAGCACAAACTCATTTATACAGTGAACAAAGAAAAAAGTTGGACACTATATAAAATAAAATGAACAACCATGTTATTTGAATTTCTTTTTAAAACAACATAAGCACATTGTATGTAAAATCAGAGATTATTAATTATAACTAGAGATAGAAAATAAAAACTTACACTACTCACCGGTAGAGGGCGCGAAATTAGTATCAGTTGAGCCTATATTTAAAAACTCAAAAACTGCTGAAAACTGTTCAAAATAAGGAAAAAACAACGCGGAATACATTCAGATAATAAAATTTGAGATATCCGTTTGATTCTTGGCTTTGTTGTTTGTTTTTATTTAAATTTAAATAAAAAAGAAAATTGTTAGTTTTTTTCATAAAGTGCCATCTAGTGATAACAATGTTTTTATAACTTATTTTTTTGTTGATGCCATACCCCAGCGTAAAATTAACAGTAATTTTATGCTTTTCAATATCTTCTTTCGTTTTTTTCTTTTATATTGATTACAGCTCGTTTTATTTTAATATATAATGTGTCCAGCTTTTTTCTTTGTGCACTGTATATATTGATTTTTGGGCTAGGAAGTTGAAATTTGTTCTGAAGTTGAAATTTGTTCCTCTGTCACACCCGCAAAATGGGATTTCTGGAAATTCTTTCTGGGAGGGACACAAATGCAAAATGTCTCACCCTTGTCTGCGAGCCCAAACCGTTGGAAATAGGTCCTCCGGCGTAAACATCCGCAAAATGGGATTTCTAAAATTCGTAAGCCAAAAAGAAGGGGGGGGGGACCAAAAAGGGTAAAAGTCTTCCCCTAGACGGCCTCCAAAATACTTTGTTGAGTATGTGCTAATCCACCGAAAAGGTACCTTTTACAATTTTCGCCAGGGACACAGAAAGTCTCCCCTGCCCAAACCTATTTTGCTAAAAACATGAGAATTTAAAACCGAGTGTTGCTGGAACACTCAAATTGAGAAACCAAATGCAATGTGAACCGAGTGAAACAGAAACACCAGATAAGTGGAACGAAATGGAATGGAATGGGGAATGAGTGGAACTGAAACACCAGGAAATGTAAACGAAGTGTAATGGAACAGCAAATGATATGTAATGAACGGCAAACAAAATGGAATTGAAAGGGAAACGAAATGGGAAGGAAAAGGGGACGAGTAAAATTGAAACACTAAAGTTACAAAACGAAATGGAACGGGGCCAGTGGAAAAAATGGAATGGAACAAGGAATGATTGATATTGAAACACAATACAATGGGAATGAAATATAACGGGTAAAGAATGGAAGTGAAACGTAAACAAGTGGACCGAAATAGAACGGGGAACGAGTGGAAATAGAATGGAATTGGAATGGCTCAAACCGCTGGAGTTTAGTACTTGAAATTTTGTATCTAAGTCTTCCTTTAATATACCCAAGAAAAAAGTTTTGATATAGTCATATATTATCATATAAAATTTTGTATAATTATATATTGGAACATATAATTATACAAAAGATTTAATTATATACCAAGATATAATTATATAAAATTTTACGAAATTATATCCTAAATATATAACTATATCTTGTTATATATTGTACAATATATAGTGCAACATACAATTATATATAACCCTATATAGAATATCTAATGAATTCGCAATGATTAAATTCAATGATTGATAAAATCTAAAGATTTTTTAATTCAAATTAAATGAATTCCATAAAAGTGATTTTGATTAAATGCATGTTCTTTAACCCCTTGTGGACCAAGACTCGAAAGCGTTGGAAACTTTGTATTTTTTTTGACTAAATCTTAATTAATACGCCTTCTTAAAGTTATATACAAAGTTTAAAATTTGTCAAGGACCTGCAAGGATGTTAGTTATGACTAAATACCGTTGGGTCAGGATGAATTAAAAAGTAAGAAAGAAACATTGTTTTTTTTTTTTTTACTTTTAATAAATTAGTATTAAAGCATTTGTTAATTAGTTGATACCATGGTATTAAGAAAAACAATTTATTTATCATTATAACATAAGTATTTTTCATTAATCGAAATTAGTGCCACCATATCTTAACCAAACAAAAACGAAATTCATTTCGAATTACCGTTATTCTGAGAAGACGGGGTCGCCAATAGTCGAAAAAAGATCTTATTAGAAAAAGTATAGTGTACTCTAACATACCTATGGCCCAAAGGTAGGGTAGAGGGGGGATCCTTCGCCAGTGGGACACATACACTAATCCCATTTTTCTCCGATGTTAATGGAGATAAAAAATTGGAAAAAAATATATTTTGTGCATTTTTCAATTGCCTTTCCTTGACATCCACTTTGACGAATTTATATCACATGTGGTCGCAGACAGACGTGTTTTTGTGTTTTTTGGGGTGCAGAAAAAATAATTGAAAGCAACTACATTTTGCAATAACTTCCTCAAATCGTGTGATAAAAAAATAATTTTTCATTATGTTAGACCTATGTTCCTAAGCTTTCAATTAATAATAATTTGATTTTAATAAATGCTCAAAAAGTGTGAAAAAATATTAATTTTATGTTAGTGCCTGTCTCTGGGGCACAATCACCAGATGGCTTCTGGAGCTACAAAGAGTTAGTGCATCCCTGCCTAAAATGCTCTATAAGACTTTTCTATATGTTTAAAATATGTTTAATAGTAAATTAGAACAATCGTGTGCATTCTTAAATTTATATTAATTATTCAGTTTTTTGAAATTTTGAAGAATCATTATATCATAGTTTTAAATTATTTTTTTTTAATGTAGTGGAGATTTATTGATTAAAAAAAATCACATATCCCTTATTCTAAATTATTTATTTCAGTCATTAAAAGATTTACTTTGACGTATTAATAATTTTTTGTTGAAATTGTATCTAGCTCTTTTGGCGAATATCCCCCAAGTTTGGGGCAGTTACGCCGATTTGGGTTACTCTGAAAATCATTAAAAAATTAGTAGAAAATATACAAATAAAGCCAAGATATGTAGATCTTCAATTTGAAAGTAATTTTTGAAAAGTAATTAGGGGTTAAGAAATGACAGTGCTTTGAAAAAAAAGCGGCGAAGGATCCCCCCTCTACCCTATACAACAACTTTTTTTTTAAGATTTTATGAGCTCGTAACTGTAATGGTACTTTTAAGTACCGTCGGTCGACAAGGGGTTAAATCAGCGAGATTGTAGGTATGTTATTTAAAACCTACATATATACATTTTCTAGTGCTCTATTCTTTCTCTTGCTGGGATGTTTATTTTTAGAGGGTGCATCGTGCATTTTTTCTTTTTTGAAACTCTAAAAATGAGACACTCTAATGAGTATTCATAGTTATACAAATAGTTTCTTTGTTTAAATTATTTTCTATGCATAAAACTTAATCTAAAAATGACACATTGGTTTTCAAATAACAACAAGTTGGTTTAAAGTTGAGCTTTTATTTTTCCCCCAGTTGTTATTTAACATAAAATTTTTGAATAAACAGTGAAAGCTTCGGTTGAAAGTCAGCCTTTTATGCAAGACTTTTAGTGCAGAAAAAAGATTCATTGTGACAACCAAAATTTTTGCCAATTGAATGCAACCGATTCTTTTGCTTACAACAGCAAATTTTTTGACGATGCAGGAGCAAATTTGTGGAACTGGTCAAATTTCTATTGCCACAACCTAAAAGTTTGCCATCCGAAAGCGAATTAAAAATTGCTTCTAATAAAGTCGCAGTCCGTTATCGGTTGATTTTATTGTGCAAACATACGAGTATGTATCGTACATAAGCATATGTTGCACTCTTTCGTATGTACATTTAATGTTTTCATTTGTAGTTTATTTTGTTTTTTTTTAATTTTTATTGGGGGTCTCCTCGTTTTTTTTTTATTGCTGTTTATGAATCATTTACATTAATTCCACACTAACGACATTATATGTGTGTCAGTAACAAAATGCGTCATACTATTTCAGTTTATAATTCTAAATGTTCCATTTTTAAATTTACACCATAGACCGTTTTCACAGAAATAGACTTAACTGATAGTTAACCATCAGAAATGTTTTACTGTAAATAAAAAATCAGGAAAAAAAAAACATTATGTGAGTTTTAATACAAATATTAAACAAAAACTATTATAATTAAAAATAATTAATTTTTTCCGCTGTCTTCCATAGAATTCTCAGATAATTTTTTTTCTCGTGGAATTTCATACAAATTAACTTAAAAATCTCAAAGGCAACTGATTTTTGGCTAAATTAAAATTGAAAGGCTATTGACCTTCTAACCGGCCTACGCTTTTTTTCAATGAAATTTATTCCATATTAGTAGGTTTAGGCATAAATCATTCCTTTTACCAAGATATAAGTAGGTACGATAAAAAAAATAAATTTTTTTATGCTGTTACTTAGTGGCTGTAGCCACTTTGGTACTAATACCAAATATCTTCTTTTTGCAAAATTTCATAAATATCCGTTATTTCGTTTGGAATCCTATGGAACCCTGAGTGTCATTGGACCAAAGTAAGGACTGTTTTATAAAGCTAAGACTTCAGTCTTCAATATTAGAAAATATATAAAAAAGTTTAACAACATGTAAAAAAACTTTTAATTATTTTACCTGTTAACTGTTAACGAATCAGTCCGAAACGTGCCCTAATTTGTGGCTATAATATGGATTTGCTTTCATAAAATCTTTGAATCACGTTTCTGTTTCGCATCGATCATGATCATGTTCCGTGGTGACATTAAGACATTGGCGCTATGCATATTATTTATGTTCTTCTAAAAGATGAGTAACCAATCGTAGTACATATTAATTCAATAATGATTATATTTAGTATGTGCATTACATCAAAAGAGAACTTTCAAAAAAAACCGGCATAGAAACAAGAATTATGCATCAGTTAGTTTAAGCATGACTAGTTGAACTTTTTGCACCGCAGAACATTTCATTCAACTAAATCTGCGATAGACATAATCAACTATAAAATTCATATTTAATAAGTATACGGTTTTTACCTTTAGTTAAACTAAATCATAATTTAGTTTCACAAAATTCATTCAATATGTGTAAAAATATTCATAGAAACAGGTGTTTTAAACCATTTTTTCTATGCACATACGGAGCGTTTAAAACTGGCCATCTTAAAACAAATCCATTCACTAGTCTTCAAGCAACATTAATTTTTTATTTCACCTTAAAATGTGCTGTAGTTTATTGAAACTTCACAGCTTGAGTTCCCTTATGAAGAGCGAAAAAAAATAATGTAGAAACTTTGAAATTATTCATGCAACACAAATTAAGCACAAACGCATAATTAATTAAGTAGAAAACCTAAATAAAACTTGCAACAAAAATAACAATGCGAAAATTTGAAGTCATAAGACAGACACTGTTTGTTATACGACTAACTAATATACATAAGTACCCAGTCAGAAAAATACAAACGGGAAAGCAATGGCAAAGCACTTTAATAGGTGGTACAAGTACTGGCAAAAAGTGCTTTCTCATTCCCAAAATGATAACATCATTAGACAAAAGGACCGGCTGTTCAGCACTGGGGAAACAAAATTTTCAAGGTTGGCAAAACGCTGCCAAAACCAATAAACAGTTGGTCTGGAAATATGTTATCCAAAATAAAATTAAAAATAAGTTCATATGTATTTTTTTTGGTTGTACCGTGATTTCAATCCAGGCCGTCAGATTGGCAGGCTACAGCTCTACTCACTGAGCTAATGGGACATATAATAATTGGTGGCTAAACACATAAATGAGTGATAACAGCTGGACAACTACTGGCTGTGTTAAACTGCTAGCACTGGTAAACGGTTTTTTCAACTAAAATGCCAGTGTTGGGAAAGCAAAAAAGGTGGTCTTAAAGGAGCTTTTCCACAAACAAAAAATTGATTTTATAAAACAAAAAAAAAATTTAAATTAGAAAAATCAAAAAAAATTTCTTTGCTTGCAAACGGATTTGGACTCGGAACCTTCTTACTACAAACCTTTTTTAACGAAGCTTCAGCATTTTTTTGAAATCATTGCTCTACCAGTGAACTGACGTTTATACCGCTGGCAATTTCAGGCTAGGCAGCCCTGGATAACCACTGGTTGCAGACCTTGGCATATCACTTTCAGTCCATTCTTTCATTCATTCAGTGTTTTTTTTTTATAAACCACCGAAATTTTTGTAAATTTTTTGATAGTGCATTGGGCTCTTGGCAAGTTTACCGCAATCCTAGGTGTTCAATCTGAGAGAATTTCCGATATCATTTGTAAAGCGATATCAATTAACTCATTTTGAGCTCAGCTTCAGCTAACTTCAAATGAGTGTTCTGCCAGTCTGCCCAAATGAGTGTTCTGCCACTCATTTATTTTTAACACCGCAGTTACCCAGTGGTATGCCAGTGCTTGATTCTTTGTACCACTGGCGATTGCTGACTAGGCGATTATAAAAAATATTTATGATTAATTTTGTTTGAAATTATCCGAAAAGCAATTGGTTCTATTAGTGCAAAGTAGAACCGATTCTCCTGGAATCACTTACAGAAACCGTTCTAGACCTAGTTTTCCAATAGACATGATTCACAATTAAGTCCGCAAGTAGTTCCAACGAATCGGTTCCAGTGGAACCGTTGTACAATCGATAAAGTGGGAAACCTATTGAAAACATTATGCTGGGTATTATTAAATTGGTTTATTTATCCAAATATGAGATTTTTTAAACCCAAGCAAAAATAATATGATGTCATATATAATGATATCTTATTTAATATAACACTATGGAACATTTTTGGGATTATTGTCTGGGGGGTGAGAAATTCCAAGTCAGGGTGATGGTACTAGGTCAGTATAGTAAAACCCTCAAAGGGTTTGGTGTTCGTATGTGTCATTTTTTTTTATGACCTTTTAAATTTTTTCCTTATCTTGATGTTTTTTCGCTTAGTTGTAACTCGAGAACCACTTGTCCGATTTTGATGAAACAAATTTAGAAAAATTTAGAATTACAATTTCTTTAATTCGTTCATATAACATTTTTCTTTATAATCAACAGTTTTGCCGGTAAAAATAAATTTGTGGAGAAAAAAAAATATTTTTTTGCCTAAAATTTTTTATGAATTTAAAAAAAAAAAATTTTAATTTTTAGGCAAAAAAATATTTTTTTTTCTCCACAAATTTATTTTTACCGGCAAAACTGTTGATTATAAAGAAAAATGTTATATGAACGGATTAAAGAAATTGTAATTCTAAATTTTTCTAAATTTGTTTCATCAAAATCGGACAAGTGGTTCTCGATTTTGATGAAACAAATTTAGAAAAATTTAGAATTACAATTTCTTTAATCCGTTCATATAACATTTTTCTTTATAATCAACAGTTTTGCCGGTAAAAATAAATTTGTGGAGAAAAAAAAATATTTTTTTGCCTAAAAATTAAAATTTTTTATGAATTTAAAAAAAAAAAATTTTAATTTTTAGGCAAAAAAATATTTTTTTTTCTCCACAAATTTATTTTTACCGGCAAAACTGTTGATTATAAAGAAAAATGTTATATGAACGGATTAAAGAAATTGTAATTCTAAATTTTTCTAAATTTGTTTCATCAAAATCGGACAAGTGGTTCTCGAGTCACAACTAAGCGAAAAAACATCAAGATAAAGAAAAAATTTAAAAGGTCATAAAAAAAAATGACACATACGAACACCAAACCCTTTGAGGGTTTTACTATACTGACCTAGTACCATCACCCTGACTTGGAATTTCTCACCCCCCAGATTGGCTGTTGTACTGTGTAATTGGATATATACTATTCCGAAAAAATGGTGGATAACATTATATTGGATAAGATCTAAATATATTAAATCATATCGAATCTTATCCGGTTTTTGACCCGATATAATCATATCTAATTTAATGTAGAAAGACATAATTATATAACGCTTTAAATTTCAGGTTCAAAACAAAAACTACTCAAGTAAAAAAGTTTCGATATAGTGATATATTAACATATAAAATTTTGTATAATTATATATTGGAACATATATACCAAGATATAATTATATAAAATTTTACGAAATTATATCCTAAATATATAACTATATCTTGTTATATATTGCACAATTTATAGTGCAACATATTACAATATCCAATTATATATAGACCTATATATAGTTACATAGGCCTCATATAATTATGTATAATTGTATCGAATTATATACCATTATACCTAGTTGGATATGATTATATTTGATACATTTGGATGAGGACGAAATCCGGATAAAATTGTATCAAACCATATCTTATTCGATCAAATTAGATCTAATGGTGTCAAATTAGATCTAATATGATCATAATACGATCTAATTTGATACAAGTAGATGTTCACATTTTTCGGATATAATTATATATAATATCAAAAGTCATATAATTTCTTTTAGTAGGCTATTAGGGTAGGGTATAAAAAATAACACCCTTAAGTTAAGAATTCAAAATTTAAATAAAAATTTAAGTATTTAGAAGAAGTTGTACACAATTGTAACCAAGCATAAAGCCTTCTCATATAAACTTGTATTCTACCCGTAAACTGTGTAAACCTGGTATGTTTATGAGTTTAATGCCAAATTCCATACATAAAAAATATGGCTTGTATTTATACCAGGTTTACAAGGAATTTAGGAGTTATAATGAGTACGTTCATTTTATTTTGAAATCATGCATAAATATACCTCAAAAAAACATATAATTTTTTACATTGCGCTATACTGTAACTTATCTAAAACAGCTTAGAAAAAAAATTTAACTTTGAGCTATCCCGAGTAAAAATAGTTATATATGGTCATAATGTGATTGTGCTATATCTGGCTATGAATGGAGTCACATTAAGACACATATCATTATATGCAACTACATCTGATATTATTTTTTGAACGAATTTTTTATACGGTAATTGATATTAGTATATGTCCCCAAATCTTACTCCATATATAACTACATAACTCATATGAACCCAGCAAAAAAAGTCATTACAAAAAAGTTATTTTAAAAGCACTCCGAATAGCATCAACTGATTGTGAAGTAGTTACAATTTAGCTCTAACACTGATTTATTTTACACGTGATGTCCCATGTTGTCAGTAGTTCAATTTAAGCATTTTGTTAGTAATTTAAAAGTGATTACATGATGTTAATAAAAGTATGGTTTTTAGATATACATTTTCATCACATCAATACGAGTACATTTTGTTTGAATTTTTAGAGTGATTTAGAAGTACTCTTTGTAATATATAATATATACATTTTTCAAAGTGATTTAATTGTGCTTTTTATAATGTCTGAAATAGCATATTTTAGAGCCAATTTTAATGTTTATCCTTTACAGAGCCCATTTCTGAACCAACTGTGTAACAAAAGCTTCAATTTATTATTATTTGTAGTATTAAGGAAATACTTCTTTTGCATCAGAATCAATTCGATTAAGTCAAAATCAGACAAAACCAAAATTTTGTTTAATTTTTATTCCCCAGTTTTTTTTAAATAAGTTTGTAACATGTTTTCTTCAGTCTTTAAATTCAAAAAGGATACGATATTGAATTAAATAAGATTAATACACTAAGGCCGAGTTTTTGGGATGTCAGTTAAACTTGGTTTAGTTAAACCAAAAACGAATTATATCAGCCATTTCAATTTTATTAAGAAAAATTTTCTTGAACAACTTTTTCTCGTTTAGAATTTCGGTCTTCATTGAAAGAAAATAAAATATATCACATTTTAGAAGCAGTATTGCAGTTATAAACTAAGTTTAAAGATAATCTACACCCTAAAAACTGGGCTTAAAAGTTATATATAACTCTGATTAAATTTTTTAAAAACATTACTCAAGGAATTTTCAGATTATTAAAGCGTACTATGAAACTATTTTTTCATATTTCTTTTTTTTTTCATTAGGAAATAAAGGAAAGAAAACAAACAAACTCTACAGTAATAAGGACATCATTATAAATTTGCTCAAGCAGCAGATATATGATTGAAATTTTAGCTTTAAATTAATTAAAGAATCCGAAAACCGTTGGAGAACAGTTTTTTCCAAGACATATTTCGAAGGCGAATACCATGTCGTTATTTGAATTTTGCAAGGCAACCATCGTAAGCTGAAAATCAACGTTTTTAGAAAACGATGCATTAAGTTCCAATGCTATAATTTGCAATACGTTATTAGTTAAATTCTTATGTTTAAGAAGTTCATTTACCAATTTTTAACTTTAATTAAAATTTATAACTTTAATTGGCAAAATCCTCTTGAC
This sequence comes from Leucophora obtusa, assembly GCA_949987735.1. Classification (NCBI taxonomy): domain Eukaryota; kingdom Metazoa; phylum Arthropoda; class Insecta; order Diptera; family Anthomyiidae; genus Leucophora; species Leucophora obtusa. Next base: position 279,017,335 of record OX465295.1, read on the forward strand.
ATTTTAAAGTTGACGGCAGTCATTTTCTTAAGATCTATTTTTGAGTTGAAGAAATAATATATTTTTTGTCACTATAGAATTATTTATTTAGTTTTATTTTACGACTTTCAAGGTGTAGAGTCAATTAAAGCATATCGACATTTAAAGCAGGTGACATTTACTTTTGCTTGTGTACAAGCAATGAGTAAAGGATTGTAGGATACTCAACCTCTGTTAACCAAACTCTTGACGGGTCTGTTTTAAATGATAAAATGTGTTAACATTGCAACAAGTTTTATTAACATATTTCTTTGGTGTACGCGAGCGACTTACATAGAGCCTTAACAATACATTTTAATTGTTAAGTTTTATATATTTGCATTTAGTGAAAAGAAGAATTCATATTTGGGTCATAGTTAGGGTTTATGTCCCGGGAATTGCCGGGACGGGATTCCCGGGAATCCCGCCCTTTTTTCAATCCCGCAATCCCGGGAATTTTGTGCGGGATTTCCCGGGATTTTTTTTTTTTTTATTCTTTTACAGAAGTTTTAGTTGTATATTACAATTTTGGAAGCTTAATTTAAATTTAAAGCATTGATTTTTTTAAAAATAATTTGAATAAAATATATTTAAAATTAAAAAATGTGATTTCAAATTCAATATTTTTTTGATATCAGTTGAATTTGGTTTAGTTAAACCGAAAACAAATTTTATTAGCCATTACCAAGGTTACCAACAAAATTTTTCGTACTTCAGATAAAATTTGTAATTTAAAATGATGATCTTTGTTCAAATAAAGCAACTGCACTACATTTTATCATCAGTATTTCAGTTCAAAATACCTCCAAAATTAGTAATATTTTCGTATTTTTGATTGATATAAGTATTTTTTACTTCAAATAATTTCATTTGAAGTAAATTGTATTTTTTAAATTTTATTTATTTTTAAAATAATGCATCAAATGCTTTTTTAAATTATTTTGGATTTGTTTATATGTTAATTTGAAATGCAACTATGAAAATTAAATGATTTCTTTTTAAGTTGTTGTGGCATAAAAAATTTCTAATCAAAAAATAACAGTATAAGTCATAAAACTATTTAATAATATTTGAGTGTCTAGTTTTCTAAAAAGATTTAGGCGACTTTGCCTAAATATTTGTGTGAAAAATACTCACATTTAAAATTTTTTTTATAAAATTAATTCTAGACGAATATTTCTGAGAATCTGCTTAGAAATAAAATATCTAGAAATATAAATTTTTTGATTCCATATTTAAGAAACATTTAAGCAAAAAATCTAAATTAGTTCTGGCTATATAAACCAGGGCTCAAATTTAAAATTTTCATAAAACGCAAATAGGGAAAATAAGGAACAAGAATAGTCTAAAAATATTTTTTTAAATCTCTTTAAAACTTCATTTCAATAAATTTGTTATTTCACCGTCCGACACAAGTTTGCACCCATTAACAATTCCAATATATCCTGAAAGAAGGGATAAAAATAAAATACCCATGCCTTTCACTCTTTCTATACCGTTTGAAAGGAGAACTAATGTTTAGTTAATATATTTCAAAGACGTCCTTCCATACAAATATATTACCTTAATATTAATTCGCGATTTAAAATATTAAACGAATTGATCTAGAAAAAGTAGAAGATATTTTATATTAAGAACTTCTTTCAGAATATATTAAATAGATTTTCTCATGGTTGCAACCAAAAGATGGACTTTGTCGGGCGGTGTTGTAATAGAAATTGAGTTTTTCAAGTACAACATATGTCGGATTTATTTATTTTCTAACGAGCGGGAATTCCCGAGATCCCGGGAAATTCTAAAAAAATCCTGCTATACCGGGAAATGAAAAAGTCCGGGAAAAGAAAAACCCTAGTCATAGTCCAGGATATTCAATGGGATCCTATCCTTTATTTCCTTCCCTTTTTCAATGGGAACTACAATTGAAGTATTTTTTAAAATATGTACGAATAATTAAAAAATATGTCAATAATTGTAAATTAATAAAGTACGTGAAATTTTATTCATTTTTTTGTTTTTTAGAGAAAAAAATGAAATCTCTAATAAATTCGTAATTTACAAACAAATGCATCTACAAAGAAAAAACAACATTATATATATATTTTTGAAAGTTGTTTTAAAGCACATACATTCAAAACAGAAAAAGAGCACTTATCGCTCCATTGTAACCAATTTAAAAGTTGTTTGTTTTGAATGACTTACACATATTTTTGCTGGGAAATTAATATAGTGACCGATATGATTATATATGGTTCCATGCAAAGTTACATAAAAATGTATGTGACGCCATACTAAAAATATTTTTTTGTAATTTTATATAACTTTATATATAATCCTATATATAGTTCAACATAAAATTTAGTTATCTGTAAATTAAGATTTAAATTAACATGGCTTCACATATAACCATATAAGGCTCCATAAACAAATTAAGTTATTTTTTATATATAATTTCATATTAAAAAAATTATGAGTACGTTTCCTAAGACAAAAGCATTTTTATAAAACACAACCAATTTTTGTAGGAAAATTTTTAAACATTGGGTTATGTTTTCTAAAATTTGGGCCTTTAAAATTCCCGGGTAAAAATCTTAATATGGTGTCATATATAATTAAATCTTATTTGATAAGTCCCCATATACAACCACATACATCTTGATCCGAAAAATGGGTCATCTATGTCATGTGTCTAATTATATAAAATTAGATATAATTTGATACAGTTTGATCCGAGAAAACTGTTGTCCAATATTCTACAGGTCAATGTTCTTTGCCTCTAGTACCTTCTCTATAGACTTGGTCATTCTAGTTAATTTTGGTGACCGTTCATTCTAGTTCAATTTATTGTAAAGATCTAGTTCGCTCGTTGAAAATTTCTTTCAATCATTCATAAAACAATTTTTCCGATCGCTCGTTTGCCTATTTTGTCAGCTACCTACTCATTTTGCTCGTCTTTTAGTTATCAAAGATGTAAAATTCAGGCAAATTAAGACTTTTAAGAAAAAAAGAACAATGTTTAGTGTAAAATACGTTTTTTAATTAATTAAAAAGTAATAAATTTACCCGACCAAAGGTAATAAAATGAACGATTGAACTAAAAGAGCGATTAGAAATGAACTGGGTCTTTCGATCAATTGAGTGACTAGTTCAATTGAACTAGTTCGTTTACGAACGACACAAGTCTACTTCTCTATCATAGCGATAACATGAAGGACAGCGGTCTCGGTACATTTACCCCGTTGATTCGCGAACTGAAGCTCATCCAGCGGTTTATATCTGAGGTCTGCATGATTTAGGCAGCTGTTCGGATTTCCGCCTGCTTTTGAAACAAAGGCCACTTTAACCTCTCGCCGAGGTATAGGTACAAGACCCAATAGCAGACTGGATATAAATATTCTAACGAGGTATGGCACAGTTATGTCCATCCCTTCTTCACCTTTCACCAATTTTACTTGGTTCTCTTTAAAGACAGCACCCGCATAGGCGAACCTAGACCATTTTTCTGTGGTGAGCAAGGGACCCATTTACATTCGGCTGTTTATTTGCCCATTCTCAGACTCTTAGGCCGAGTTTTTGGGATGTCAGTTGAACTTGGTTTAGTAAAACCGAAAACGAATTATGTAAGTCATTTGACGGAACAACTTTTCTCGATTAAAATTTTGATATTTATTGAAATAAAACCAAATAAACCGAATTTTAGTAGAGATATTCCAGTTACCAACTGCGTTAAATTAAAGATAATCTAAATCCTAAAAACTGGGCCTTAATCTTAAGTAACACTTTCGACTTAAAATTGTTTCATAAAAAAAAACTATTAAAAATGATGAAATTTTCATAATCACCTCCATTTTTTTTATAGAAAACTATGAAAAAAGCATCTAGTTTTTAAGAGATGTTCATCTTAGATTTTTTGCTACTACAACATATTGAAATTTCATCAAAATAGTGGTGTTTAGTTTGAAGTAACTTCCTTGTGAGATATTAACTAATTATTCCTCTAAAATACTATTAATTCTAAAATATTTATCTCAACAAAAAAGATTCTGATACATCCTCCTATTCAAAATTCTTTTCCATTTTCGTATCAAATACCTTCAGATGCTTATTGAAAAACTCTGTGATTCTAATAAATTTTCTTAAAGACAAACTCTTAGGGCCAGTTTTACAATTAGAACTAGAATTAGAAGATTGATTTGTTTCTTAAATATTTCTTAAGTTAGAATTTTTCCAACAAAATTTCTAGATTTATTTTCTGACTATAAAACTGAACCTTAGATTCCAACAAATTATTTTTCGAGGAAACCACTAGACATTTTCCCAACCAAAAATACGAGATTAAATGATATTAAAAAAAAAAAAAAAATATTGTGATACTTTTTGTCATCAAAATCATAGATAAAAGAATTATATTTAGTTAGAATATTCTTCCACCTCAAGTCCAAATTCTAATATGATATTGTCATATTAGATTTTTATTTGTTGTTTCAAAAAGAAAAAACAATTTTTGTATTTTTTAATGCAAAAATTAAAATAATTGTTAAAACAATTATAGATACATTTTTTTTTAATTCTGGGGTGGGCAAAAATCAGTCTGGGGTGGGCAAAGTCTAAGTCCCCATAAGTTTTGGGGTTCTCTCTAAGGAGGTTACGTATCCAAGCGCGTATCCAGCAAGAGTTCGCAAGTTTCATAGGGTTATTCAGTGTAGTATCCATCCGGCCTCATGAAAGTGCAGAGACCATTATCATGACCCTGCCGAAAATACTTTTTGAAGTTGTACAGCTTCTGGGAGAACTGAGATATTCTATATATTCTAGCTGCCGTCTTGTAGGTGACCCAATCACTTGCTTCTGCCGTCTTGTAGGTGACTATTGAAGGCCGTCAATAGTCTTCTGGGATCCTTTCGAGCTTCGCCAGACCATCGGAGGACGATCCTTCTCGTCCTTCTGGGCGAGAAGTGCCCAATGCACTACCAACATCAATAACCAGGTGTAGATGGTCAGACCTTTAGAGTCTATTGGGCACATGCCATAAAATAACTTAAGAAAAATCTTATTTCCTGTATATTTCTATATGTCAAGCGGCTCAGTCACCAGCCGCCGGTTTTAATCGATAGGATAGGCGGATTTCACCTCTGGTTGGTAATACTTAAGTTGGTCAATATTTCAAACTATAAAAAGTTAGAAAGTGCAAAATCTATCGCTTAATTGTCATCAAAATCATTTCTAACAATTAGAATATTCAGAAACGTCGGAATAGACAGTGTAAACCATCGAGATTATAAAATAGATTAAAATCAATGTAAATACGCTATAAGTTCGAATCATCTAGTACTGCAGTGTCTATTGCAAAAACAATGAGTTTATTCAATTTGGTTTTCTGGTTAATAGATGTGAACTTATTGGTGTTATTTTCAATTGACTCGCGGCAGCCGACTTTTGTAATGTTTTGGGTTTATGTACTAATATTTTTTGGTTGTATGTTAGACATTGATTTGAAATGCTATACGTTATAAATGGAATTATTTCAAACAAGAATTTTTAAGTATTACCAGAAACATAAAACCAATAGAAAAAGAAATAAAAAATGATATCAAGTTATTCAACGAAACCGTGATAAAACACTTAAGCTTACAACAGCTTAAAGCTATTTAATTTAATTGTCAAACGTTTTGGCAATAAAACAAATCTGATTTTAAACCATAAGATTTACTACAATTTCTTTCTGTTATTAACTCATTTTGGGCACACTGTTCCGTTTTCAACGGCTATATACTTTTTTTTTTATTGTATAAAGATAATTCAGTGATTTAAAAATCATAAAATAGTTTGATTGCAATTTGACTGCAGTCGTAAATAAAAAAATGGTAGTAAAATTTTATACAAAGTTGCCATATATTAACTTAAAAAAACAAAACCTTTGATGGGACTTTTATCGAAATTTATTAAAAAAATATAAAAAAGACTAAATTATGTTATCTTCGATTGTTTAGTTGATGAGAAAAAACGAAAATTTATTCGTTTGCTAAAAATTAATTCATCAATTGTATATAATTTATGAAAATCTGAGGGATCGGAACGTGTACCCTTAAAATAATACGTCAGTAGAAAAATCTGTCAAACCGTTCGCAAATCGATTTGACTAATTTTTAACAAACGTTTTTAGTTGAAACACTGATTTAAGCAAAGATTTTAGTTAACTTCATTTAACACAATATGTACTAAAAATCATCTATACTTTAACTAATTTTGAGTGTTAATTTTCAAAAATTTATTTAAAACTAATTTTTAAGAACCCATTTGTTAAATTCAACAAAATTTATTGTTAAAATGTAATATTTTCATGTTACTGTTTTTATCCGGTAGATGGCGCCACCAATGTATCCGAAGAAATATTGCTTTCCCTCCCGATATTTTAAAATGGCCCATATCTCGAAAACTAAGATAGATAGAGCAAAATTTATGAAAATTTCGACTACCCCTAACCGCATAGTACCCCAGCGATATGCGTTATCTCTATCCAAAAATGGACCTTGGCGGGGCCTTGGACCCTCGGAAATTTTTAATAATAATTTTACACTTCATAAAATGGCCCACATCTCGAAAACTAGACAAAATAGAGCAAAACGGACAAAATGTTTGCTCCTCCGGAGCGCCCTTATATGCTCTGACATGATATGGATTAGGCCCGGGGAGGATCCCGAGACCCTAAATTTAGATAAATTCTACGACTCAGTATAATTACAGATAAAACTGTTGTTTTACAAATTTTTTACTTAAATTTAGATTTGTTAAATTTAACAAAAATAAGTGTTAAAATCAATAGATTTTATTTTAAGCCAAAAAACAGGAATAAATTTTGTTAAAGTAACAAATTTTTCTGTCCAGCCAACCGACATATTATTTTGAATTTACAAAATCGAAAGTATGGTCAGGGGGTTTCCGTTAGCTTGATTTAGAAATGTTTTATGAGCCAAAAAATTTCACGTGAGAAACAGAGAAAAAACACAAAGAATATGAAGAAATTTAATAGCGAATGAGATAAAATGAAGGAATTAGGGAAAACAAAAAATAATAAAATCTTTTTAAAACAGAAAAAAGCAAAAAAATTGATTTAAATTAATTAATTATTATTTTTTTGTTACCGTTTTTAATCAGTAATCGCAAAAAAACTATTACCTTTTTCATTTTTCTTTTGTTTCTCTCATTCTTCACGCAAATTAACAGACATAATTTCTTGGAATGAGAACTCTTTCCTTTAAATCCTCTTTGGTATGGTAAAATGTATTAGTTTCCATCCAAAACATAAAAAAGGGATAGGTTTTATAAAAACACTACTACATTTACAACAATTTTAATATCAGGGTTGCCACAAGTCAATTTAAAAAAATTGTCAAAAACCATCACATTTTTCAAAGAAATTAAAAATCCGTTAATTCAAACTCTTATATTTTGAAATTGAAATTTTTAAAATATTCTTACCGTCTACAATTCACATCAAATTTCCACTAGAGGGCGCTGTAGGGTAAAAGTAATTGAAAAAATTTCTTTACGAAAAGCATATCTCAAAAGTTTGGTTGAAAAATGTCCAGCGGATCTATGACGTGCCCTTAATGAGTTAAAACAATTTTCGTTGTTCGTTCATTTTGTATTTTTGGTCATTCGGAATTTGTAGCTTTCAAATGGTTTGAAAATTGTTTTTTATCAAACACAAACGAAAAAAATACATTTTTGTATTTTATTTATAACAATTTCAATTTCGTTTTCATTTTTAATTTTACAATTTGGCATAGAATTTTTTAGTTCTGCTCTAGTTTTTTGGTATGGCATGCACGAAGCAACGAAAAATCATCATCATCAAATGTTTTTGTAAAGATATAGGAATATAAGAAAACCAACAACAACAACAATTTTTAATTTTGAGGCAATAACTAAAGTTTTATGTGGCAATTAACGATCAATGCATCGTGGTAATGATCACGATCATTTTTCTATCCGATATCATAGAGTAGGCTGAAATGCACAGAAAAAAGTATCACAAAATTTTAAGTAATTAAAAAAATTGTTGGCTTTTTACTTAGATATCTAACAATTTTTTTATTAAATGTTTGTAAATTGTATCAAAAATATCAAAAAAATAGCCTTAGAATTTTTTGAAACAAAAAAAAAACAAATCATTTATTTTTTGTTTTCAATTGCTCAAATGTTTGTAAATTGTAACAAAAATTTCAAAAAAGTATTTTTTTTTTGTCAATACGACAACATAAAGCGAATAATTGTTTTAATATAACAAACTCGTTGTTGAATTTTATTTTTTTATTTTTAACAAATACAAACAAGTTACAAAAATAAATTATTGTATTTACAAAACACATTGTTAAAAAAATTTGATTTTATTTTTAACAAATTACAAAAAAGTTACAAAAAGGGATTTGTATATACAAATTCCATTGTTGGTGCCTTTTTAAAAAATTTTTTGTTTGTTTATGCAAAAAAGGTGTTTAACATTACAAACAGAATTTTGTAAATTTTTTCTGTGTGTAAAAAAAATATGAGTTCCTAAAATTATGTACTACAAAAAAAAAAACTATTTAAAAAGGTTTATATTCGATACAGAAGTTTTCAAAATTTCTTTTATACCTTTTTCAACTGTTTAAAAATATCACTTAAAATTCAGAATATATAAATATATATATTATTTAAAATTCAAAAGATATCAATTATCAATCAGAAGACATTAATCGACATTAATCCTCCTTTAAAGTTGAGAGAAAACCAATTAAATTCCGAAAATACCATTTGATATAAAAGAACAAATTCCAAATAATATTTTCTAAATTGCAGGGTATGAATGAAATATTTCGGATTTCAATCAATGTTTGTGAAATTTAGATTTTTTATTTTCTGAACTTCAAAAGATTTTCTCTGAATTTCAAATTGAAATATTAAAGTCAATTGATATTTTTTAAACTGCGAATGTAATTTCTGAAGTTCGTTTAATATTTTCTGAACTATTATTCAAAAGAAACGCTCTATAAGATGGCCCAACTACGAATAAATATTAATTGATGTGTTCTGAATTTCAAATTATATTTTTTAAATTTCAAATGGAAATTCCAATTTTAATTGGTATTTTCTAAATCTCAATCAGAAATTCTAAATTCCAATTGATATTTTCTGATTTAGAATTTTGAAAAACCCTTTCTGAAATATGGCGGATTTAATTTCATTGATCAGTGACAATGGATTTAAATATATTTATTTAATGCATAATTTATTTAGTCTTGTTCGAGGTCAATTATTTGCATATTATGAAATGAATAATAAGTTTTTTTTTTCAAAAACTCTGCCATTTTTCTACATCAGGATATTTTCCTAACAAAGTTTTTGCTTTCAAAATATTCTACACCTTCAGGAATGAAAAGACGACCGTTTAAAATGAAACAGATATATGTTGAACCCTCTCATATTACGGAGTATTTTTCTACCTCTTGTTGCATAAAGGAGTAAGGCAGAAAGAAAACTTGTATTGTTTATTACTAGGGCAAGGAATTCCATGCAAATACATGTTTTTTCTCGATAGTCCAAAACTAATTTGGATTAAATATTTATCCGAACCATCAAATGTAGAACAAAATGGCATCGATTTTTAGTTGCATATTTTGTCAAATATGCATGTTTTTGCATATTTCGACTTTAAGTGCATATTTGGTGACTTTTTAATGCATATTTTGTGCTTTTTAGGAGCATTTTTTATTTTGTAAAAATATATAAAAAATTGATACGTTTTAATATTTTGGTTCAATCAAAACAAACATTCTTAAAAACCTTATTGACCTATAGGAAATCTTCAAGTTCTGTGTCTGTTTGCAAAATAACTAACTTAAATATATTTTTAATTTTTAAAGTGCACTATTTTTGCAAAAATAATAGTTTTTAGTGCATATTTCTTATATTTTAAATGCATATTTTTCTTTTTTAGCCGAATAAATTTCCTTGCCCTATTTATTATCAATGGTGATAACATACAAAATATCAACAAAAACTTTCAAAATACTTCTGTTGTTGGTTATGCTTGCAAAAAATTTCGAAATTATATTTATTTAGACATTCTTGTTGCTCTTCTCATCTAGTTGGTTAGCAAATTACGTTTAACACGAAATTTTCTAATTGCAGTAATGTCAACATTTTCTAAAGAAAGCTGATGACGGGGAACTGGAAAAATCCCCGAAACGATCGGCTTTTCATATCCGAAAATGAAATTATTTTTAAAGCAAAAACTCTGAGAAGTATTTTTAAGGAGAATATCCTTATGCAGAAAAATGGCAGAGTTTTTCAAAAAAGTACTTATTATGTTATTTCATAGTAAGGAAATAACATAATTGGCCTCGAATGAGAATACATAAATTTTTCATTGTAGAATTTAAAGGTCGACAAAACTGTTTTTATTTTTCAATTTAAAAATAATAATTAATTAATTTTGAAAGCAAAAACTCTGTGAAGTATTTATTAGGAGAATATCCTGATGAAGAAAAATAGCAGTTTTTGAAAAAAGTACTTATTATGTTAATTCATAATAAGGAAATCGGCCTCGAACTGAATTAATAAATTTCTAATTAATTTAGTAAAGTGTTGTTTTTTCAAACGCGTCGTATAGACCAAATACAATGAATGTTGTAATTAATATGTAGGTATTTTTATTAATTCTAATTAAGTAGGTTTGAGGTTAAGGAGAGGAATAAACATTTTCTTCAAAAGTTATAAACACATTAAATTTGCAAATCAGACTAGATCCAGTTTCTGCCTTTTTCTATTGACAGCTTCCATAGTGATTTTCCATTAAATTTTATTATTGTTTATATTTTTATTTTTCAGATTGTCTCTATATGAAAACTTTCAGAAGTGATCAAACAGACATAAACAAACATTCTATTTTAGATTTCTTGTTTATCTTCTTATTTCCTCCGTGTCACCTTTTCGCAAATGTTATTTATATAAAAAAAACACAAAATTTAGAAAACTCTTTAAAATCGCGAGTAGGGCACATACACTAATCCCATTTTTCTTCGATGTTAAGGGAGATAAGAAATTCGGAAAAATATAGTTTGTGCATTTTTCAACTACCTTTCCTTGAAATCCACTTTAACGAATTTACATCAAATGTGGTCGCAGGTAGACGTATTTTGTGTTTTTTTGGGGTGCCAAAAAAATAATTGAAGCCAATTACATTTTGCAATAACTTGTGATAAAACATAATTTTTCATTATGTTAGACCTATGAGCGTAAGCTTTCAAATAACAATTATTTATTTTAATAAATGCTTAAAAAGTGTTAAAAATATTAATTTTATGTTAGTGATTGTCTCTGAAGCACAGTCACCAGATGTCCCCTAAAGCTACAAAGAGTTGGTGCATTCCTGCCTAAAATGCTCTATAAGACTTTTCTATATATTTACAATAGATAAAATATGTTTAATAGTATATTAGAACAATCGTATTCATTCTTAAATTTGTATTAATATTTCAGATTTTTGTAATTTATTAAAGTTACAAATTATTATATTAGTAAATTATTTTTTTATTAATATAATGGAGATTTATTGATTAAAAAGAATCACATATCTTAACGAACTTATTCTAAATTATTTATTTGAGTCATTAAAAAAATTTTTTGTTGAAATTGTATCTACCTCTTTTGGCGAATATCCCTCAAGTTTGGGGCAGATACGCCCCAAAGTTAGGGGAGTTAACTTTTTAAGTTAGTAAAACAAAAAACGTTTCCCTAATTTATTGGAAGACATACAGAACGTGTATGTATTGGCTGGCATTGCTGGCCTACTTACACATCATATCAGTTTGATATAATTTTGTTTTAGTTTTCTGGTTACTTTTTAAACTTTGAAGAATACAAAATTCCCATTTATTTAAAGTGGGGATCGGTATAAACTCTTATGTTTTGCACATAAGTAATCAAACTAACTTAAGTCATAATCTTTTATGGTTATGATCTTGCGCGGATACTGATGAGGTTGGGGGGGGGGGGGGGGGGGAAACGTTTGCAAGAACAAAATTTTGAAATACTAATACGCACGTTTTTTATTTAAATAAATAAAAAATAAAAACATCGAACTAGAGGCTGAATAATATCTGCTCTCACTAATTTATTTTAAAAATATTACGAAAACCCCACCGCATTGGACAAGTATCAAACGTAAACTGATTTAAAAAATTTGTTTGTTTCACAATTTTTTTTTGCCTATGCGCTAATTTTTACCCATTATGTGATTTTATTGTTCGACATATTGTAAGTTTCGGCCCACTCTAATGTACATTCATTATAATTATAGTAACCATTAATAGAGTTTGCCGATTTTAGTTTTTATTTATGTCTGATTGTCTGCTTTTTTGACTTGCATGTGCCTCCATGTCTGTGTTTAAAATCGCAGTTATTTTGTGGGCCACTGAATTTAATTTCATTTTCTGTTTTAATAAATACAACACAAAGACACAAGTACAAAATTATATACAAAAGTTTCGTAATATTTATATCCAGTTTGGAGCTTTTTTAAATTATTTTCGAAATAAATTTCCGATTTTCACCCCTTTTTTGGACAGCGGAAGTAGAGGTGGAGTAAACCAAAATCGAAGGTCAGTTTTCCTTTAATAATGTTATTTTTTGCTTAAACAGATTTAAAAAAATATAATTTTTTCAGGTGAATTCTTTTCTTATTTGCTTACACTGTTTTATAAAAATATTTTTTATAAAACAATGATGTTAATGGAATACAACAGAATTCGAAAATTTTCTAAAACTTCCACTGTTTTTGACTGCTAATTTTAAACGTTATTTTATTTTTAGTTAAAAAAACCTATTTTAACTGAAACTGTTTTCAAAATATTAATTTTCACATCTCAGCTTTAAAACGATACATGGTGCTAGTAGTGATACCGGCATATGCCGGTAAAAGATATGCCGTTGTGCCTTAGTTTATAGAAAAACGTTATATGAACAGATTAAAGGAATTGTAATTTTTAATTTTTTTAAAATTGTTTGAGCAAAATCGGACTAGTGGTTCTCGAGTTATGTCAAAAAAAGATATATCTCGATTCCTAGGGGTGACCAAGCGAAACGCCGGGACACGTATAACTTGTTTTTGACCGCAAAAAAAGGGACTTTTTAAGCACTCAAAAGAATGAAGTAATGGGTCATCCGCCTTACAGCCTTAACTTGGTACTAGGGTATTCAATCGATTAATCGTTATTCAATTAATCGAAAAATTTTGCTCAAAAATTTTTCGAATAATTTAAAATGGTTAAATTTCGAATAATGAATAATTCGAGTAATTTAATACGATTAATCGAAACTGGCAAAAAATTACAAAAATGTTTAAAAAATATATATAATTTGACTCTACACTAGGTATGCCAATCGGGATTGATATTTGGAAATCCCGGGATTCGGGATTTTGTATGAAATCCCGGGATCCCGATTTCGGGATTCCGGGATTTTCGGGACTACGGGATTTTTCGGGATCCCGGGATTTTACGGGATTTCGGGATTTAAATTTTCCTTTATTTGTAAAAATTTTTATGTTATGTAACTAATTTTTTTATAGAATAAAGCGTTTTATAATTATTTAATAGTTGTTAATTAATAATGTGGTACATTTTATGAATATTGAAACATCTCAGTCAGAAATTGACAGTGGTACAAAAAATCAAGTACCTGCATACCACTTGGTAACCACGACGTTAAAAATAAATGACTGGCAGAAGACTCATTTGGGACGCTTTGCCAGCGTTTGCAAAAATCATTTTGCCAGTATTTGTTTTACAAAACATCACGGCAGGGCCAAAAAAAGATACATATGAACTTTTTTTAAATTTTATTTTGGAAAATATAATTCCAAACCACCTATTTATTGGTTTCGGCAGCGTTTTGACAAAGTTAAAAATTTTGTTTTTCCAGTACTTTTCCGGCGCTTTTTGAACTGCCGGTCTTTTTGTATATTGACGTTATCATATTGGAAATGGGAAAGCAATTTTTGTCAGTACTTGTTCCACCTGTTAAAATACCTTGCCATCGCTTTCCCGTTCGTATTTTTCTGGCTGGGATAGGTTTCAGAAATCGAATTTCGCTTGAAAGAATAAATCGGTAAAATAACAAACAAACTTGATTTTTCGCATGTATTCCTCAAAAACTTAATAATGTTTACCAAAATTTCAAATTTTTCTGCAAAGTCTTTGCATAGTTTACTCGAATAATCTACTTAATTTATAATTTTACCAATATATTGGCATCAATCTAAAATTGCTCAATTTGTTTATTTGCGTTTATATTAATATTAAAAAAATAAGAAAATCCCGGGATTTTTGAGAAATAATCCCGGGATTCGGGATTTTGCCAATCCCGTGATTTCGGAATTCGGGATTTCCCGTTTGGCATCCCTACTCTACACTTAAATAAAAAAGTTTGTAAAAAAATTTGTAAACAGTTTCCAATCGCACTATACTATTTTTATGCTGATTATTAGTACAATTTTTATTTTTAGTAATAATTTTTGCTATTCTCTTATTTTTTTTACTAATTTTCGCTGCTGATTTCAGAAAAACATTTTACTAATTTTTAAAAACCGAGCGCTAAATTTAGCAGAAAAATATACTAATTTAAAAATATATTTTTTTTTTTTGATTTTTTACAATTCTTGTATAGTTTATATTTGTTACTATTGATATATTCTTAGTTTAGAAATAACACCCAGAAAATTTTATTGCATATCCAATGCATAAAACGGCAATAACTGGAGAACCGTTTGCAATTTTGACTCCAAATTTCAAGTACGATGAAGTAATTATACGCTTGTTACAATCGAAAGAAAAAAATTTTTTTTTTAGATTTTACAATCTTTTTATTTTTTAGTACAATTTTTTGCTAATTTCAGCAGATTGATTTTAAATTACAGTTTACAGCAATTTACGGAAATTTAGTAGCTGCAACTAATTATTTATACTAATTTCATTGTACTAAAATTATGATATTTAGTAAGTTTTTTAACTGATTTTAGCAAATCGATTTTAAATTGCATTTTACATAAATTTTACTAAAATTTAGTAGCGGCTACTAATTTTTTCTACTAATTTTATTGTACTACAGATCAGCAGACATGTGTTACTAAAATTAGCAAAAAAATACCGCTGGCCTCAAAACAGTTAAATTTCCCGTAATAACAGCAAAAGTTTCAGTAGCCATTATAGACTAGATCAGTGTAGATCATAAATTAATATCACTTTCTTTTTAAATTATTTTCTAGAGTCAAACTAAATTTATGATCTAGAGTCAAACTAAAAAGAACATTCATTTACTTAAAAATAAGAGATCAACTAAATATTCCCCCTTTCAAATATATATAATTTTATTAAAGTAAATATGCAAAACCCCAAAACTTGTTTAAGAAATTGTGAAAACTAATTTGGTATACACAGAGAGAATTTTGCTGGACGAGTTTTAATGAAAATTTTCAGTAAGCTAATGAAGTTTTCTTCACAAAGTAAATGAAAAATTTCATAAATATGATGAAAAAGCTTCATATATTTTATGAAACTAGTTTTAATGAAACTTTTTCATTGAGTATATGAAAGTTTTAAAAAATGAAATGAAATTTTTTGCAATATTTTATGATAAATTCCATTAATTCAATGAAAAGTTTCAATGTACGAGTTCCGGTGCAACTTCGTTATTTTTATGCAAAAATTCATTATTATCATGCAGATATTTCTCTCAGTGTAGGCTTGTACCAACCCGGATTTCATTCTGGCCTAAGAAAATCATCAGACAACTTTTTAGAATTTTTAGAAATATTTATTAGCTTAATGAGTGTTATTTTTGTTCGGTTTTAAGACTAAATATAACAAATTTATTATCTTAAACCCAATTAGATTTTTTTGTTATCCTCTACGAGCGTTAAGAAACATCTTAAATATGAAACAAAAACAACAAAAAATTTTCAAAGTTTACTTTGTCATCTTCCAAAATACTACTCTGTTGTTTTGACAGATCTAGCAATGTAGTGGTAGTATCTATTTAAGTATAATAACATTTTTAATGATTTTTTTTACAATTTTTTAAATATTAATATTAAAAGAAAGCCTTAATATCACTGTGCTAGTTGAAAAATCCGACAAGCGGGGCACACAATGGGTAAACCTACAATAATTCGAGTACACTGAATCCATAGCTGTTAAGTAATGATTAGTAATCATACACTGAAAATATTATTACAGTTACTGACTGTAGTTTATTTAAAAAGTTATCCTTACATTTATTTTTAAATGATTATACAGTTAAAATTAAAAGAAATACATTTTTCAACTGTTTTTGTCTTTTATTTATAAAATAAATTACATATAAATACGGATTTTCTGTTACAGTTACTATTTTCATTAAAATGTTTTGTTAAAAAAAGAAACCCTTTTAGATTTCTAGGTTAGTTAAAAAAATTAAATAAACTAAATATCATTTATTTTTACGGATTTTGTAGTTAATTTTTTGTAAGTTAAAATAACGAAATAAATGAAAAGCAGTATTTTTTAAGGACTTTGTAGTTAATTTATTAACATTTAAAAATAAATGAAAAGTTCTTTTGATTTAAATGAAAAGTTAGTAGACCGGTTTTCAAGTGATTTTTCATTTATTTTAAATTACATTTTCAGTTAATTTAAACTACAAACTATTTTGAGTGTAGTAATTAGTAATTAGATTACTTTCTTTTTAAAGCTGAAGTAATGATTAAATTACGATTGTATTCATTTTCGGGCCATTACTAATTGATTATGATTCCAAATAATCTAAAAGTAATCAGGATTACTTGTAATTATGACAAAATATAATCAAAAAGAATCATAAAAAATAAATAAAAAAACCAAAGTAATTTCTATATTTTTACCATGAAAACTTATCCAAAATGTTTTTTCAAATTTCAAATGACATTTCAGGACATTTCACGCAAAAATTCTACTAAGGCACTGTAACTCATGCCGAATATGTTTGAAAATAATCAAAAAGAATCAAAAGAAATCTTTGAAAGTAGTCGAATTATTTTTTGACTACCTTTAGATTATTACTTTTAGATTATTGTAATCGTAATCAATTAGTAATCAGAAATTGTTTAATAGAGAATTATATAATTAATACAATTCTTTTCAAAATGTAATCTAATTGATTAGTAATCGTAATCGAAATTTAACTGCTATGGCTGAATCCAGTGGCGCTCGCCGTTTTTCTAGATTAGCTCTTCAAAAAATATATTTGCGTTTGAAAATTATGTTTCCAGGGACCCCTAAAAACCCTTTTTTTTAATTTTCGACCATTTATTTTTACCCGGGTTGTTTGCTATTTCCCCAATCAGCGTTGAGTGGTTAAAACTGATCAATATCGGTGCTGCGGTTCAAAAGTTGTGAGTGAAAATGTGAGGACACTACGAAATTTGCTATACAAAATGGTACATTTTATTGATTTGTTAAATGGTTGTAAAATGTATTGAATTTGACACTGAAATGAAAATGTTGTATGGAGATTTTTAAGGTGTCCTCACATTTTCAATCACAACTTTTGAACCGCCAGACCGATTTTATTTTCAACACAAAGCTTCTTGGAAGAGTGTTTATTAACAACCTAACTAAAAATTATTCGTGAACAAATTAAAAATCGCACGATCTGGGGTCATTGGGGCCATAATTTTCAAATTTCAATATCTTTTTTTAAGAGCTAACCTAGAAAAACGGCTAGCACCACTGGATTCAGCGTACCTGAATTGGTTTTACCCACTGGGTGCCCCGATTGTCGGAAAAAAATGTTTCCGATTCGTGAACAGTGTAATTATTATAATTAATAACCATTATAATTATTAATTGTAATTAATGCTTAATGTAATAAAGCTTGTTTAGTTTGCACTCTGCATTCGTAATATCCTTTAGCAAATAAAATAAAAGAATTGTTCCTGCATTTACGTTTTTTATGTGTTCAATGCATACTAAAGAAATACAAATTAATATACGAGTTGTTCTACTTTCGTTTAACCCATTAAACATGTTATAGAGAGCTACGTTTACGTCTGGCTAATTCAGGCTTAACTTAAAACGCTAAATTAACCAGAAAGGTCTGCGGTGCGATTCCTTCCGTTTTGGATACAATTTGAATATGTGACGGAGGGGACAGAAAATTTAAACATTTTGACAAAATTTGATCACTTTTAAATTTTGTTTTTAAGTATTTTAGAAATGTATGTATATTATTTTACATAAAATTTTTTCGATTAATCGATTAATTTTTAAAGTTTATTCGATTAATGGATTAAAAAATAATTATTTGCATGATTAATCGATTAAAATAAAAAGCCGATTAATTGAATACCCTACTTGGTAGCCAATGACTTTTTTTGTTCCCGCACATCAAAGAGAAACTACGTGGATAACGATTTTCGTCAGCAGAAGAAGAAGAAGAGACTCATTAAAAACCATGTTTTCGAGGTGTATCACGCGGAATGGAACAAATGCTATGACATGCAAAAGTGTATAGACCATACTTAAAGAAGAATATTTTGAAAAAGAAAGACATTTTTAATAACAACTTTCTGTTTTTTCATTGTTAGGCTCAAAATATAAATAGTTACAATCCTAAGATAAAGATATTTAAAGAAATATATGTTTTTAAGTGCATTTTTTTTCAAATCTAGGGGCGTATTTTTCTAAATTCTTACAACTTTTTAATGAAAAAAAAAAAATAACTTTAAAAGTGACAATAAATTTGAAGTGGCACGCGATGTATTTTAAGAAAAAAGTGTGTCCTTTTGTGCCTCAAGGAACAAAGTCTTTTCATCACTGCTATAGAAGGTCTGAGCTTGACTATTTTAGCTGAGATTTGAAAAAATCGAAAAATAGGTTAAAAAGTTGTAACATATATTATTTTTCTCATTTTTACTAAAAATATGAAACTTTGTGTACCAATATAAATACAAAATTTTTAGAATTGCTTATTTTTAAATGAAGTCATTTAATTTGAAATGATTTAATTTTAAGCTTCACTATGTCTATTAAATTAAAAACGTATCATTTAAAGTGATATACTTTCAGAAACTGTTACATATCAACTCTGATTTTGTAATTACAGTGTTAATTTTTGGAAAAACTAAATGCAAAACCGTTAACGGTTTCATTTCAATTGGACTATAGTAGAGAAATCTTGTACATATTATTATTTCTTACAAATTTAAAGTCTCTATCAAACTCCAACTATTTATCATAATTAATGTTAGATCATAAGTATAAACTATAGTTACTTTCATATAAATAGACTTATAAGATAAATTACTACAATCAATCACAATTTCATAGTTAGTCTGAATGTGTATTCGGCTGCAGTGCAGAGAATCGAACAAAGAGATTAGATTGATTTCTTCTCATAAAATAATGACCACTTTGATTGTAAATAAATAAGAAAAAGATGGAAAAAAATAAAAACGGCAACAACGAACAGCAACAAGTAAATGCCAAGATAAAAATCAAAGTAGAACAAATAATAAAGAAAACAGCAATAACAAATACATTTTACAATTACATGAACATTTAACTTGTACAATATTATAGATCGATGGCTTAATGTAGAAGGGCCCTAACTCGTTTTTTTTATGTCTTTAGAGGTAAAGTAGTAAACTTTACCCATTTCTGGCTACTGGGTATTTAAGTGCCCAAAAATAAAGTATCCTTAGGAAAAATTTAGTTTTCAAGTTGGCTTTCATGGGAAAAAATATAAATTGCTCTATACCTGATTCCAAGGGGAAAGTTATCGGTTCGAACGCCAGAAATTTTTCATATTTTGAAATCTTGCAGGGGAATGGCTCTGAAAAATTGTAAAAATATAAAATCTGATCTTACAGTCTTATCTTAAAATAAAATAATAATAATGGGCTACAAGTACACAGAGAAAAAATATTCATTGTGACAACCGAATTTTTTGCCACCCGAATGGTTTGGTTGGAACCACCGATATATTTGTTTGTGCCAATAGAAATTCTATAAATACAACAGAATTTTAGTTGGAACAATATATTTCTATTGTGTCAGGAATGCATTTGATTTTGACAACCAAATAATTCGGTTGCTTAAATACAACTATTCAGTTGGCAAGAAATTCGGTTGTCGCAATGAATCTGTTATCTCTGTGTATGATTTTGTTACATACAGGTATTAAAATTCCAATCTTAAAGTTTCCTGAAATAGGGATATTTCATAAAAATATTGATTATTTTCAAGTAAAAATAATTTTTTAACTGTGGTTAATTTAAAAGTTCCGGGGTATGGCAGATCCAAAAAAGGTACACCACATCAATATAAATATGTTATATGTTGTCAGAAGCCATTAATGGGTTAATAAAATCTGAAAAGCTTTGAATATAATTCTTAGCGGTATTGATTACTATTTTTTCTTCAAAGAAATTTCAGTATATTTAATTTTTTTAGATTTTTTTGTGTTTATTCCATCACGTCTAAATAAATCGAGTTAGGACATTTCTGGATTAAGCCATCGATATATCATACACACATCGTAGTACGTATGTGAGATGTATTTATTGGAAGCATTGTTAATATTTACAAGTTGCACTGGACCATATTCAGCAAAACTAGGCTAGGCTAAAAAAATGGACTTCCCACAAATATAAATATGGAGAAAATTAAAAAAAAAGAAAATTAAAAATAAACTAACCATCATACATAAGTGATGAACTAAATAAAATAATTGGAATCACTTGGAACTACTTTATACATATTGTTATTAATAACTCAGTTTGGTCAAATTTTTATAGACATTGTAAGATTTTACATGATGAACGTGGTTTTATGAAAGACGCAATTTTTAAAAATTATTTTTCATCAGCTTAAATGTACTCTTGAAAGTATGAAGTTTAATATCCGTATCAAAGATGCAAGCTGTACCGATGTTCTGTACCTATATGAGAAGTTACTCACATAAAAATTGCAACTCTACGATGTGTCTACGATATTTAAAACAGGGTGATTCACAAAATTTCAAACTGAATATAAGTAAATTTTTTTTATATACCTCTGGCTAAATTTGACATTATGATACTCACTCTGTTTTAAATATGGCAGAGTAGCAATTTTTATGTGAGAAACTTCTCACATAGTTACAGAACACCGATACTGTCTGTTAGTAGTGAACCCAGCAAAACTTTCTATTACCTGGTAATAAGGTTTGTAAGAAGAAATTAAGGTATGTAACCTCTTACTTTGCTATTCCAACAGCTATTATTTTAACAAGGGCATGTCATTGGAGGTATGTACTTTCCAAAAGAGGGCTAGGAAACAACATAAGAACATGTTACTTTAATGTTACATGTTAGGAGTTACGTAACCACTTACATAACCGATACTGAGCACAATACTACTTACATAACAGCTTAAAGTAAGGCCAAAAAAATGTGTTACAAACAGGTCTGAAATAACACATTAAATTTATGCGCTCACTTACTGTATAAAAATATATACTTCTTACAAAAAAAAATTAAAATAAGACGTTATCGTGTTGTTTTTTATAAATGCTAAAACGAAGCATATTCATATTTAATTAATATTTACTCAGATTAATATAAAGTTAACAAAAAACATAAAAGATATTTCAGTCAATATGTATAAAACATATAAATTATTTGTATCGAATATTGTAAATAGAAAATAACACTCATATATCGCATTACAAATAACTCCTTATTTTGAGGTATTTGAATACACCATCGGTAATAAGTGGATATTTCTATTAAGTGATCACGTATCACATTAAAAGTAACTCCTTATTTTACGGTTTTAAAATATCCCATCTGTAATAAGTCGCTGCTATTATTTAGAACTCATGTTGAGTATTACAAGTAACTCTTTTCTTTGAGGTGTTTAAATATATCATTGGTAATAAGTTGCTATTACTACCCAGTAGTTATGCAGCACATTATACGTAAGACATTACATTTTAGTTATGAAATAATGTAATGGTAAGGGGTATGGTATTACCAGGTAATGTGTTCTGTAATACCAACATATTACCAAGGTTTTGCTGGGAAGCTTTAGCTTCAGGAGTCTCAAAATACATCGGGCACGCCACGCGACAGCGGACATTTGAACGTGTCTGGTGTAGCTACCGATTCATGAAGTTAGTGATAGTGGATAACGTTATTTCAAAAGTATTTCGTTAGGGTAACACATCGGCTGAAAAGTCCGTAGGATAACCAATAAAACAACAATCTTTTGGAAAAATTCGACTTTATTCATCAACATAGTTTTCTTCAAGAGCGATACAATCACTCCAACGCCTTTCTAACATATCGATACCTTTTTATAGAATGGCCTCAAAATATGCCTCTGTTTCGGCAATCACCTCTTCATTCGAACCAAATCTCTTTCCAGCGAGCATTTTTTGAAATGTGAAAACAGGTAAAAATCGCTGGGAGCCAAATCTGGTGAATACTGTGGATGCGGAAGCAACTAAAAGTGTAATTTGTGCATAAAGCCGACACGTTGCTTGGATATCTTAAAGAATAAGCTATTTCCTGCAGCTTCACTTTACGGTCTGCGAAAACGATTTTGTGAACTTTTTTGATGTTTTCTCGTATCACCATCTCTTATGGGCGACCAGAGCGTTCGTCGTTAACGGTGTTTGTACGACCATGTTTAAAGTCAGCAAACCACTTTTCTACATTTTGTCAGAGTCCGAATAACACTTATCAAGCACAGCTTTGGCTTGAACGGTGTTTTCGTTAAAAGCAATGGCAAATCAACACACGAAATTGCTTTCAATCCATTGTTTACGAAATCGCAAAAGAAGCGTCACTAAAATAGCTGTAACTTGTTCACTAATGAAAGAATTGTCATTAAATTTTGACAGGTATTATCTGAAGGTTGGTGGTATATATGGATTTTCCATTAGTGGCTCCATCTATGCGTTTTAAGTTATTTCGTTAAGTTATTTTAGCGTTAACGGTAGTTCAACCTATTTCGTTTGGTTAACGGTAGTTCTTATTTAACTTTTTTACAACTTTACAGACCGTCAATTCCAATAACAGCTGAAATTCAATACTTTATATATGTGACCTTCTCCGAGAAAAGGGACCTAGTGTGTCAAAAAACGGGAACTTGGGAAAATCGATAAAAATGAGAAAAACATTAAAATTTGAAACTTTAAATGCGTTCTTCTCAAAACTTCATTTTCACACACTAGGTCCCTTTTCTCGAAGAAGGTCACATATGCTCTTTTTAAGAGAAAGAAATAAAAATGTTTAAATTATTTCGTTAGGGTATTTTAAGCTTAATGGTGTTTTTAATTATTTCGT
Organism: Leucophora obtusa; assembly: GCA_949987735.1. Classification (NCBI taxonomy): domain Eukaryota; kingdom Metazoa; phylum Arthropoda; class Insecta; order Diptera; family Anthomyiidae; genus Leucophora; species Leucophora obtusa. The sequence continues at coordinate 279,040,739 of OX465295.1, forward strand.
TAGGGTATTTTAGGATTAACGATATTTTAAATTATTTCGTAAGGGTGTTTCAAGGTTAACGGTATTTTAAGTTATTTCGTTAGTGGTATTTAAAGGTTAACAGTAGTAATTTGAAAGGGGTTTGAATTGTTATGGGTATTTTACGGTTAGTGTTTGCAAACAATGGAAAAAACACGAAATTAAAAAAAGACATAACTGGATTAATTTAATAATATAAAAAACAATTTTAAGAGAATCGGTCACTTTCTAGTATTTTATAGCTTCAAAAAAAATAAAATCAATTTTAATGTACACATGCCTTCCATTTAGTTCTGTCGCTTGTTAATAGTCGCAATCGTAATCTATATGTATAAAATTCTAGTGTCACGGTGTTTGTGGTCGAACTCCTCCGAAACGGCTCGACCGATTTTTATGAAATTTATTATGTAGGTATGAGAATAGGTCGTAAAGTATTTTTCATACCGCTAGGAAATTAGGTTGTTCCTACATATAAAATTTTCGTGTTGCTATGACAACCTTCGTGTTGCTATGACAACCAGGCCTTGTAGTTACTATGACAACCACCTAATATAATCCAACCTTATCTAATCTAATCTTAATCCTCAATCACTAATCCTTAGTCCTTAATCCTTATCTTGTCTTATCTTATCTTAAGGCAAACATACACGTTCAATATTATTGATCAATGATTTTAAAATCAACCAATCAGAACAAAGTATTTAAAAATAAAATGTTTTGATTGGTTGATTTTTGAAAAATTGATCAATAATATTGAACGTGTATGCCTGTGTTGCTTTATTTGGAAAGGGGATAAAGAAGAGATAGGAGGTGGTGAAATATGAAAGGCCTCAAATATGGCAACACTGTAATTGTGCGAGATGTTGAATTTTAGAACACAGTTGTTGCGCTCCATTTCATGGTGAGTTGGCGAACTTTTGTTGAGGCTGTTTATTTCAAAGCCCATAGGGTTTTCATACATAAAATGAACAAAACCATATGATTAAAAACAAAGTCGACTTTAAATTTAAAATACTCTTTTATAGTAAGGACCATTGTATTTTATTTTCATAAAAATATTTAATTCCTATACAAAACAAATTACATTTTAAAGGTACGCTAACAACGTAGCGGGCTTGCCCGATACGACAAAATTCATTTTTGGTGTAACTGACATCCCAAAAACTAGGCCTAAGGCATGCTTCTAAATCTAGCGGGCTTGCCCGCTAGTTAATATTATAATTAATTTAGTTATAATATTGTTCTACCTCAAGTCCAAATTCTAATATGATTCAAGTCATAATTTTCTTATTGCGGACAACTGAAGAGTTGAGGTGATGCCCAGGTTGATCATGAAAATTATCAACCTTTTTGAAACAACAAATAAAATCTAATATGACAATATTATATTAGAATTTGGACTTGAGGTAGAACAATATTCAAACCAAATATATTTCGTAAGGGTGTTTCAAGGTTATATAGAACGTCCAAAAATACAATTTTTGTATTTATACCCTACACCTCTACGTGGTCAGTGTATAATAAGTTTGTGCTGATGTTTGTAACACCAAAAAATACTGGACCTAGACCCACCTTTTAATATACCGATCGACTCATCAATCACGTTTTGTTTCAATTTATCAATGTCCGTCTGTCTGTCTTACCATGCATTCTTTTGTGCACTCGAAAGGTCGCAAATATTAAGATATTTTGATGAAATTTGGTACACAGACCTACGTCGCCCCAAGGACGAAGCTTATTGATTTTGGTTCAAATCGGTCCATGTTTAGACCTAGTGCCCATATAGGCCCCCCCCCCCCCAAAATTGGCTTCGATATACGCTGCAGGTCGCAAATACGAAGATATTTCATGATCCCAAAGACAAGGCCTATTGATTTTAGATAGGAACGGTCCATATTTGGAGCTATCGCCCATATGGGCTATATTTCCGATTTTCTCTTCTTTTATCATTTTATAGAAAATTTTGACACAAGTCCCATTTTAACCCATTCGCATTTCGGATCCAAACATTAGTTGGCTTTTTTCCAAACTGGTGTAGGGTATTATATAACCGGCCGACTTTAACTTTTTTACTCGTATTTAATGAAAAAATTAAAAAATTTGTATTTTAGTTTTATTCAATAAATTTCAAGTTTTCGGAGAAACTCCTCTTGCATTACACCTAGTAAAACACATTTGGCAAGGAAAAACTTTTCAGTGAACCGCTTACGAAAATCGCTTGCCTTAATTACATAATTTTAAATCTTTTTTTAAACATATTAGAAATTTAAAAGCTATCTTAATACATTTTTATTTTCGTTAGGTATAATCATACTGGTACACAGAAAAAATTATAAACCTTAAATATCTAATAAAACATATCTTAGAAATATATTTTTTTTTTCCTTAAACTGTATGCATAAATAGAAAAGTTTTTGTATAACAGCCAAATACTGTGCAGTTCATAAACAAAACAAATACATATGCATTAATTTAAATATATATATATAAATATATAACGTGAAGTATGCTATGAGGGGGATCCTTCGACAGTGGGGCACATAAACCAATCATATTTTTCTCCGATGTTAAAGGAGGTAAAAAATTGGAAAAAAATATATTTTGTGCATTTTTAAATTACCTTTCCTTGACATCCACATTGACCAATTTACATCACATGTGAAAGCAGGCGCATTTTTGTGTTTTTTGGGGTGCCAAAAAAATAATAGGAAACAACTACATTTTGCAATAACTTCCTCAAATCGTGTGATAAAAAACAAGTTTTCATTATGTTAGAAATATGACCCTGACCTTTCAAATTACAATATTTTGATTATAATAAATGCTTAAAAAGTGTGAAAAATATTAATTTTATGTTAGTGGTTGGCTGCAGGCCACAATCGCCAGATGGCCGCTGATCCAAATAAGCTGATTCCTATATGTCTATGATCTGTGTACAAAACTACACACTTAAAATATTTTGTTCGTAAAGACCGCTCCAAATGTAATTTAAAACAAATTAAATTTCACTTAAAAACAGGACTACCAACATTTCATACATTCAACTTACATTTTCTTTTGTTTTTGACTGTTAATAAAATGAACCACAAATTAGTCAAAGAAACTAACAAAAATTACTTACTTACATTTTATTTGATTTATTTAAAAAAAAAAACAAAATGACTGCATAAAATGAATGTCAAGATTTTTCAGTATTTTATGTTGTTTGTTTTTTTAATGACTTACGAATGTAGCTATAATTTACATTTCTTCTACAAATGAATGTTATTTTCATTTAAAATAACTTCACTGAAATACTATTTGAATAACTAATAAATTCTGACTGCAGACGTTCCCTGAGTGTAGAAGAAATTAGTATTTTGTTGTTATTGAAATATGCTTAGGAAAAAGAGCAGGGTTGGCAGGCAATACCGCTAAAATACCGTTATCGATTCAAATCCTTTCAACTGACTACCGTTACTCCTAAAATACCGTAACCGAGACACCCGGAATACCGTTATCCTTAAAATACCGTTACCGAAATAACTTAAATACCGTTATCCTTAAAATACCGATACCGAAATAAATGAAATAGCGTTAGCCTTAAAATACCGTTACCGAAATAACCTAAAATATCGTTACCCTAACGATAACCGCATTTGTTCCGGTTACCAAAAACAATTGAAATATTGTTGTCCCTAACATACCGTTACCGTTATTTTTAATTTTCTGCTTTTGGTAATTTCCTGTGGTTATTGAGTATTTTTTGTACATTAAGTTTATAAATTGGTTCTGTTTTTAATCTCGTTTGGCTTTTGTAAAAAAAATTACGGGATGCATCGAAATAACTGCCTACCATTACCCTTAAAATACAGTTACCGATATAACTGAAATACCGTTAACCTTAAAATACCGTTACCGAAATAACCTAAATATCGTTATCTTTAAAATACCGTTACCGAAATAACTCAAATACCGTTATCCTTAAAATACCGAAACCGAAATAAATGAAATAGCGTTAGCCTTAAAATACCGTTACAGAAATAACCTAAAATATCGTTACCCTAACGATAAACGCATTTGTTTCGGTTACCATCCATGAAAAAGAGCAGTAATACAGGCCATACTAGAGTAGGGATATAACCTCGCGGCTTCTTCTGCTTTTCTTTTTTTTATATAGAGGTTTGAGACTTAAAAACGCACTGCGTATTAGCTCTAAATTAAAACTTAATTTAATTTCTTGAAGTTTTCACTCATAAGGGCATATTTTCATTTCCACACTCTCTTCAATGTTGCCATGTTTTCAAAAAATAATGACATTATTTGGTGATGTTCAGAGACGGAAAAGTTGATACAATCTAACTTTTATTTTGAAAAATCCTTGCCGTTTCATGTTTAAGGAGTGTAATCTTTCAAATCTGGAAATTTTAAAGTAGGCTGTGCTCCAAATCATTAAAACTAAAATGAAAAACTTTATACGAAAATATTCAGTAACTTCATAAAATTGTGTCAACATAACATTTTGATTCCTTTGAGTGATACTTTTTCAGCAATTATGAATCAATTGGAACGACGAAAATTAATTATAGACAAATGGAATGAAAATCCATACCGAGCAGAACATTTTATTTCAAAAGATTTGAAAATGGCAAGAAGTACGGTAGATCCAGTCCTGAAACGTTATTTTGAAACATCTATCGGCATTGAAAAGTTGGGTTTGAAGTATCTCGTTTGCCATGGAATTTGCCAATGCGGCGAAAAGACATCTTCATATATAACAACAGGTAAAATTAACGGAGATGTGTACAGGGAAGAGCGCCTAAAAATAAGATTAATACCTTTTATAAAAAAACACGGTAGATCTACTCTATTCTGGCCTGATTTGGCTCAGCTCACTATGCTTCAATTATCTTAAATCTGCTCCGAGCTAATAATATTAAATTTGTTGAAAAAGACATGAACCCACCAAATGTTCCACAATGTCGACCCATTGAGAGGCATTGGACTCTAATAAAAGCGAAGTTAAAGAAGACCAAACAGACTGCTAATTAAAAAAAAGATGAAATGGATATTTTTTTGTTCTTATATACTTTTAATGCTCTTATTTATCAGACAAAATAACTATTTATTTAATTATTGTTTTTTTCTTACAAAATTTCCAGATTTGAAAGAATACACTCCTTACTATTATTTTTGGACTCAGTAAGCCTATAATTTTAACATAATGATCGCAAATAAAAGTAAAATTTTTCTATACACTGAGAGAATTATCTTCACTTCAGTAATGAATTTCTTCATAATTTTAATGAAAATTGTCACTGGAACTCGTCCATTGAAACTTTTCATAGAATCTATGTAACAGGTTTCATTAAAGTCAATGTTTATGAAAAGTTCATAGAATTAATGAAACTCTTCATAAAATGAATAGAACACTCCTCCAATGAATAAATCATTCAGCCAATGAAGAGCTTTATAAAATCTATGAAGCAATTTCATTTATTATTATTTATTATAGTTGGTTGTTGTCGTTGCTAAGCTGGAGTGGATAAATAAAAAGTATTTAGCTAATGCAAAAAACGTAATAAGTTGTAGCATATTTTACGGATGTACAAAATATATCTAATGAAAGAATTCATTAAATTAAAAAGTTTCATAAAATTTTATAATAAGCTTAATTCAATGAATAAAATTTCTTATTAATGTTTCGAAAAAATTAATATGATTTATAAAAAAATGTCATAGTCCAAAATTAATAATAAAAAAAAAATAAAAATAAAAATTATAAAAGATACTCGTAATTCTCTCAGTATGGAAATTAATGCACATCACTAAAACTCCGCCTCATGGTTACATAAAACTGTTGTATTTGAGAATAAAATATTTAATATAAAATTGTAATTGTATGAAAATTTTTAAAAATGAATGAGATGACAATATTTTTTGAAAAAATTAAAAAGTAAATACTATAGAACAATTTTCATATATATAAAGAACATTTTCATTAAATTTATGAAAATCTAATTTATGAAATTCAATGAATTATTTCAATGAAATTTTATGAAAAAAAAGTTATGAAATATTTCATAATATTAATTAAATATTATATACATAATGAAATTCTTCATTGATTCTACGAAAAAAAATTCAATGAAATTATATCATTAATATCATGAAGGATAATTCTTTCAGTGTACCCAAATAAAATCCTCTTTTCCCATCCCTGAGAGTTTTCTATAATATAAGACGTGCTCTTTACACAAAAACTAGTGTAAACGGTTGACCTTCGTTATATGGACGAACAAAATGGCGACCTGTGACCCCCACCCCCCGCCCCATCTGGAAAGGTTCGTTTGGGTATGGAAATACATAAGGTAAAAAATTAAGGCGATCGTATAACGGGAACACATGCCGCATCGGCCCTGAAGTTTAAACTATGATTTACAAGCGCAAAAAAATTACTTTTTTTTTGCTTTTTTTGAAGATACTGGCTCTTAAGTATCTGTATTTCTGGAAAATGTCAACAGAATGTAATCTGTACTGAATTACCTTTCTAACAATGCATACAAATCCAAAATCGGTTGGAAAATATTTAAGTAATTGCAATAACCCAGACCATTGCAGGGATAAAATGAGATAAATTATGAAAATCGAATCAAGTACTTGCCAAGACGTACTTGATTCCCTCCCTGATGTATGGGTGTGAATTATTTGGAAGCTGTGAGTGATTCAGTTAGCAATAGAAGACTAAATGTATTATTTAATAATATTATTAGATATGTGTATGGATTGAGAAGGTTTGATCATGTTTCCTCTGTCTCAAATAATCTTTACCGAGTCTCTCTGGATAATCTGCTAAAAATTCGCACACTGACATTCTTGCATAAAATAATAAACAGTCGGATCCCCAATTATTTTTTTGACAAATTACGCTTTTTCCAATCGCCACGAAACCGGAATATTGTAATTCCTCGACATCAATTCCTAATGTCTGAATGGCAGTTTTTTGTACATGCCGCTCGTCTTTGGAACAATCTTCCACTAAGTCAACAAGTAAACAGCAATGCTAATAGTTTCAAAACATTTTTATTTAATTTTTTCAAATAATTTTTCTTTCTTTGCTTATCAATATTGTTATATTTGTACTAAGTTTGTTTATGTGAATTTATAATTAATAATAATTTAAAAATTCTTTTTTGTAACGTAATACGCTCCTGTACTATAAATATAAGACACAGTCTTGTTGTACAGGAAAGGGAATCAATTAAATAAATAAATAAAAAAATAAATAAAATATTTTCTCAAAAACTTACAATATTATACTCTTGTTTCATTTCCAAGATCTAGAAATATTCATATATAAATTTTTTTCTCTTTTGGACTATGCTAAATGGCCAAAGATGGGATTTTTTTTTATAAGTTTGCAAAACTCTAATTTTGATTTTTTTTAATTTTGTTTAACAAAGTATAAAAAAAGTCGTCAACGCATAAAGTTTTTTTAAATACACCTCACGGAATAACTCTAGTGAAAATTACAAACTCTTTTAACTTAGCAGTGACGGCGTTTTAAGTTTGAAAATTTTAGAGAAAACTGTGATTTTGGCCAATAATTTAGATAATAGTTTTAATTTTTGTGTTGTTAGCTAGCTGTATCAAAATCACTTCCGATTTTTTGAATTTTGATACAAATGATAAAAATGCCCTGCTGGCAGTCAGTCTCCGATATACACAAATTGCCTGCACTTGTACGTAAAAACCATACGTCAGTGAGGCAACATTTGTGAAAAAGGTGACAAAGAGGAGATAAGAAAATAAACAAAATATCTAAAGTAGAATGTTTGTATGTCTGTTTGATGACTTCTGAGAGTAAATTATCATATAGAGCCAATAAAATATAAACAATAAAACAATTTAATGGAAAATCACTGATGAAGCCTGTCCATAAAAAAAGGCAGAAACAAGATCTAGTCTGATTTGCAAATTAATAATGTGTCTATAACTTTGAAAAAAATGTTTATTCTTCTTCTTAACCTCAAACCTACTTAATTAAAATTAATACAAATGCATATTAATTACAATATTAATTGCATTTGGTCTATATGACGCGTTTGAAAAAACAACACGATACAAAATTTTGTTTTCCGAAAATTTTATAGAACTTCGACAACTCTAACCCTTTCTTTACCAAGGTCAAAAGCGAAATTTTTGAAAATGTTCGATTTTTCCTGAAACTATATAAATCTGTTAACAACAAATTTTATATACAGTAATAAAAAATTATAAATGAACCCTTATACGTACATGGGGTCAAAATGACCCCAAATTTTTGAAATGTAAAAAAGTGCCATTTGGCATAAAAATCGACATAACGAGTAAAAAGGTTAAAGTCGGGCATGCCGACTATACAATACCCTACACCAGTCTGGTGTATTGTTTAGATCCGAGATTCGAATGGGTTAAAATGGGGCTTGTGTCAAAATTTTCTATAATGTGAGTCAGCGCACCAAATTTCATTAAAATATCTTTATATTTGCGACCTGCAGTTTGTAACCAAGCCAATTTTGGGGGGACCCTTATATGGGCACTAGTTCTAAACATGGACCGATGTTCACCAAAATCAATAGGCTTCGTCCTTGGGCCAACATAGGTCTATGTACCAAATTTCATCAAAATATCTTAATATTTGCGACCTGCAGCGTATAAACAATATAATTTTGGGGGGACCCTTATATGGGCACTAGTTCTAAACATGGACCGATGTTCACCAAAATCAATAGGCTTCGTCCTTGGGCCAACATAGGTCTATGTACCAAATTTCATCAAAATATCTTAATATTTGCGACCTGCAGCGTATACACAATATAATTTTGGGGGGCCCTTATATGGGCACTAGTTCTAAACATGGACTGATGTTCGCCAAAATCAATAGGCTTCGTCCTTGGGCCAACATAGGTCTGTGTACCAAATTTCATGAAAATATCTTAATATTTACGACCTGCAGCGTATAAACAATATAATTTTGAGCCGATCGGTATACTATAAGGTGGGTCTACGACCAATATTTTTTGGTGTTACAAACATCAGCACAAACTTATAATACCCTGACCACATAGCGGTGTAGGGTATAAAAAGCATTTTCTGGAAAAAAACAAAATTAATCATTTTGGGAGCTGGCTTAAAAATTTATATAGAAACCATAAATTGTTGTTTAGCAAATGTGAAGAAAGGGGTTAATTTCGATTTTTCTTTATGGTTTCTACATAAATTTTTCAGCCAACCAGCGCTTTTTAACATAAAAAATGGGGCAATTTCACACCACGCTCTCAAACAGGTTAATTTTGATTTTTTTTTAATTAGAAAATGCTTAATTAAAGGTTTTTATGTCGATTTTCATGTCAAATGATACCTTTTTTACATTTAAAAAATTTGGGGTCATTTTGACCACATATGCCTATAAGGATTAATTTATAATTTTTTTATTACTGTATATAAAATTTGGTGTTTGCGGAAGCCGCACGGTTATATCTCTTCTCCTAAAAAGAGCAAAACATATTTTTTCCATATCAGTTTCTAAAATCGGCATGCAACTCAAATAATTCCTGATGAATCTACGTATTTGAAATTTATACAGCAATTTCAAATTAATATTTAACTAAATAGCCAAGTAAGAATTTTTTCGATGAGTCAAAAACTTTTTGATTTGCAGCTTTTTAACGTGATATTTTTTGCGAAAAAAACACTAGAGTTTCATATTTTGACGTAGCAAGTTCTTACGTAGTTATAGAATATTTTTTATTATAAAAAAAAAAAAACAAATGTAGGACAATACTTTTGAACCGGCTAGTTATCGGTCTTGTTAAGCAATTGTTATAAATATGTTTTAAACAACAGAAACGTTTTATTTAATAATATACATAAATTACACTTTTTTGTTTAGGTTGCAACAATGTAACACTATAATTTAATCATGATTACTTTCAATTTATCTTCAATGTGGGGTTTAGGAAAAATAACTGAGACTGGATTGGCTGACTATCTGTCTATTGTGGTTTGCCTGGGTTAGTTGGTTTGTTGTTTTCTCGATGGTCAATTATTACTATAAAATTAGCTGAAGTGTATGGAAAATGAAAATGTGAGAAAACAAATTTTTAGGCGGTGGAGGGTTATTTAAAATTTGTTTTATAAGTATTAGTTGTTTTTTTTTCTAAGTTTAACTTGACATTTGTTTATTTGTTTTCAAATTGTTGTTTACATGTATTTAAACTTCAAAATATTGCCTAATACTAATGTTATGGAAAATTGCTATTATCCCGGAAATTGAAGTTAAGAAAAGCGAAGCCTAACTAAAAACTATAGATAACCGTACACTAACAACACACCACCAACCAACCCATCAGTAGTTGGTAAGCAAACAAAAAAAACTTATAAATGATCTGTATAAGATATATTCATTTAAATTCATATATCGTATGTTTGTGGACTTCTTACGAGCGAATTGTTGTATCTTGTAGATGCAACAAATGTTTTTATATTATTTCTCATTTATTTTAAGCTGTTTCTTTTATGAGTCATTGCAAACATTTTGCAGGTGTGGCATCTAACTGTTAAACAATCAAATAAAGGCTATGGGGATATGTCATGTTTCGTATGAAAACATTCGGCTACACATTTGTTTATAAAACATAAGTTGTTAAGTTTGTTAGGGCAACTATTATTTTTACAAAAAAAATTTCGATTTTGTAAACATTTTCCAAATGAAATATTTTTTAATTCTACATATCAGAGCTTTGAAGAATTAATTCTTTTTTGAATGAATTCACTACCAATCGAATTCAATTTTCTTTAGAATTGAATGAATTCCTTTTCTTAAGTAATTTACTGAATTCGTTCAACTGAACGCGTTCATCAAACAATAAATTCAAAGAATTAATTCCATTACAATAGTTCTCTTTATTAAATCGAATGAATTAATTCACTGGTGAACGCGTTCAATTTTATAAATCGAACGGAAAAAAAGTGAATTAATTCCTTACTGAATTAATTCATCACTGAATTCATTCAATTTCATTTTCATTCAGTGAATTAAAAAAAAATAAAATTACATTCAGTGAATTAAAAAAAATAAAATTACATTCAGTGAATTAAAAAAAATTAAATTACGTTCAGTGAATTAAAAAAGAAAAAAATACGTACACTGAATTGAAAAAAAAATTACGTTCACTTAATTGAAAAACAAAAATTACGTATGCTGATTTAAAAGCCTGTTTTCTGCCGTTCAGTAGAAGAAAACATTGTATTGTAAAAACGTATAAATGAAATACGTCATAGTAAAGAATCTACATTTTACTGGGAAGCATAAGTTTGAAAAATTAATAGTTATATTTTTTCCAAATTCATCTAAACATCTGTAAAGTTGTTATTTTTAATAGTAAAATGCTTTATTTTTTAATCATGTATTGTATTGATAAAGTGCATCGGGTTTCTCTAACACTTAATAAAGGGTTCTTCAATAAGAGAGCTATAAAAGTTTTTTTAAATAAAACAAAAACGGTTTTGAATATCAATGAAATTCTTTATTCATGTGAAAGTACTTTCGATGCCATTACGTATGGAAATCGATCTCTTTTGCATGGCCACCACGGGCACGCTTGCAGAAGTCCAGACGCTGAACCCAATTTTCGACGGTTTTCAAGCATAAATCGGCCGATATTCGTACGAAGTTCATCAATCGTCGCTGGCTTGTTGGCATAGACCATAGATTTGACGTAGCCCCACAGGAAATAGTCCAACGGCGTCAAATCGCGCGACCGAGCCGTTCAATCGACTGTACCATTTCGTGATATAACACGTTCTCCAAACTTGGTTTGCAATAAATTGATTGTGACATTCGCTGTGTGGCTTGTGGCGCCGTCCTGTTGGAACCACATGTCCTCCCAGTCCATATCATTCAATTGTGGCCAAAAATATTCGGTTATCATTGAACGGTAGCGATTTCCATTCACAGTAACGTGCCGGTCTTGATCATCACGGAAGAAGTACGGCCCAATGACGCCGCCGGCCCATAAACAGCACCAAACCGTAATTTTTTCGCGATGCAATGATGACTCATGGAGTTCCTGTGGATTGCTGTCTGACCAATAACGCATATTTTGTTTATTGACGAAGCCATTCATTATGACGACCATAAATTGGACGTAGCGCTCTTAACGTTGAGGCCACTGACTCCGAATATCGGTAGTAAATTTTAATAATTTCGACTCGTTGTTGGCTCGTATATCTTTCCATCATGAAATGGCAAACCTTACTGAAGAGAAATGTCAAAAGAGCGGCAAGATATATGGCGTCGTTTGCTGTCCCTGTCTTTCTACTTTTGTAGCGTCCCTGTTGAAGAACCCTTTATATATGTAATTTGTTTATTTTCACTAGCAAGCGGTGTAAAATTGCTTAGTTACAAATTTTATTTGTAAAGAAATGTTTTCTTCTACTGAACGGCAGAAAACAGGCTTTGAGTTCAATGAACGTATATTTATTTTGTTTTTTTAATTCACTGAATGTAATTTTATTTTTTTTTTTAAATTCACTGAACGAAAATGAAATTGAATGAATTCAGTGGTGAATTAATTCAGTAAGGAATTAATTCACTTTTTTTCCGTTCGATTTATAATATTGAACGCATTCACCGGTGAATTAATTCATTTGATTTAATAAAAAGAACTATAGCAATTGAATTAATTCGTAACAAAATAAATCGAACGAAAACAAATATGAATTAATTCCATTCAATATATGGTGGTTTGTGAATTAATTTATCAAATTTTAAATTCAGAATTGAAAAATTGAATTAAGGAATTAATTCTTCAAAGCTCTGCTACATATAAACTTTTATAAAAGATATACACTAATTTAAAGAAAACCAACAGAACTAACAATTTAGGTCTGTGTGTGTGATTCCCTCAGATTTTAATGAAATTTGTATATTTAAGGGTTAAAACTGACTCCGATTTTCGTTTTTTTTTTGTATTTTTAATGTTTGTTTCAAGGAAAATTTATAGAACTTGGGTACCCAATGAAAGGTATTTTAAAGATACATATATTTAATGGTGTACTGAAAATATCAAAAGTCTTCAAACCAAAATGTTTTGAATAACTTTGCAATTCATTTTTACCCCCTAAACACCAATTTGTTCCGATAATAACACATTTTTTGCCAAGCATAGAATCAGTGTTCCGATTCGACTGAAATTTGAAATATAAGTTATTGAGACCTTGAGTAACGAAACATTTTACAAAAGAAATGAAACAATTGTTAGGTTTCGTTGAAATGGGGCGTGTCTTTAAAGACACGTTAGTAAAATGTGTTAACTATTTTTCCAAATCTTAAGAAAAACTAAAATTTAAAAAACTGATTTTAGCAAAACTTTTTAAGCAAAATTAATTATATTAGGGCCATTAACAATAAACAAATTCTCCTAAAGTTTGAACTAACTTAGAGTTACAGATGTCAAATTCCATATAAATTTGAATTTTGTATCTTTCAGTTTGTGTTAGTTTTAGGTTATTATACCCTACACCACTATGTGGTCATTATACCCTACACCACTATGTGGTCAGGGTATTATAAGTTTGTGCTGATGTTTGTAACACCAAAAAATATTGGTCCTAGACCCACCTTATAGTATATCGATCGGCTCAGAATTTTTTTTTATTTCGATTTAACGATGTCAGTCAGTCAGTCTGTCCGTCCGTCCGTCTGTCTGTCTGTCCATGCATACTTGTGCGCACTCTACAGGTCGCAAATATAAAGATATTTTGATGAAGCTTGGTACACCGACTTATGCCGGCCCAAGGACGAAGCCTATTGATTTTGGTTAAAATCGGTCCATGTTTAGACCTAGTGCCCATATAAGGGTCCTACCAAAATTATATTGTTTATACGCTGCAGGTCGCAAATATTAAGATATTTTGATGAAATTTGGTACACCGACCTATGTCAGCCCAAAAAAGAAGCCCATTGATTTTGGTTAACACCGATACATGTTTAGACCTAGCGCCCATATAAGGGTCCCCCCAAAATTGGCTTGGTTACAAACTGAAGGTCGCAAATATTAAGATATTTCAATGAAATTTGGTTCGCTGACTCACATTATAGAAAATTTTGACACAAGTCCCATTTTAACCCATTCGAATGTCGGATCCAAACATTAGTTGGCTTTTAACCATACTGGTGTAGGGTATTGTATAGTCGGCATGCCCGACTTTAACCTTTTTACTCGTTTGTTTATTGTTATTGGGGTTTAGTCGTAGAAAAAAAAAATATAAAGAAAATACTTCAAATGCACATAAAGTTTTTAAAAATGTATGAAAATATGATAGTTGTTTGGAGGTCGGCCCACTTCTACATAAGAAAAAATTTATTCTCTGTGACGGATTTGGTCCATTATCATATAAAAGTAGAGCATGGCTTAGACACACATTCTATCAATGTCGGGTTTGGTTTTGTTGTTACTTTTATGGGTAAACCGACGAGCAAAAACAGTTAAAAATCAGTCAAAATATATGGCAAAACTGCAGTTTATAGGGTTTCGTCAAAAAATAAAAAATATGACCCTTTTTGGAATTAGAAAAGAAAAAAACCGAGATTAATTTTAGGAGGGACCTTGATCCGGGAGTCCCGTGGGAGCAAAAAACGGGGAAGCATAGTAACATGTAAGTGTGGGTACTCAAATTAAAGGAAATTGTCTCACGATTTCAAAAATTATGTTGTTTTTTTGGATCCATGACACGTATTCCAAATTAGAGCCACCGCTGTTGGTCGAAAAAGGTCAAAAATTAATACGCACGAAAATGGTCCTCAAATGGAAAGAAATTTCCGTACGATTTCAAAGACGAGGTTTTTCTCTAATCCGTTGAATGTAAATTGAATTAGAGCCATTTTGTTAACAGGAAGTTGGAAGTGGAAATTACAAAAGGAATCAATTTTATATTGATTTCTTTCCGATGTAGGTATAAAATACATAAAAAAGGTGGATCTTAACTTTTTGGATGTTATAGTATAATTTTGTAAGCAACTTAAACCCAAAGGTTTTGGGTGATATAAAAATGGAATTGTTTGATGAAAAATGCAATTTCAGAAGAGATCTAGTGTTATTGTGCAGCAGGCAAACATTTTTTTTAAATGTCTAAATTTTTAATGCGTTTATAGATTTTAGAAAAAAAAAATATTTTTAAAGTCGTGTTAAATCCAGTCGTGATTTGGTAAAATCCAGTCACAAATCAACACTTTTTGAAAAACAACATTTGTACACAGAAGTAAAAATGTACAAACATTTTACCAAATCAGACAATTCATATACAAAAGTATAAAATTCTCGTCCCGTTGAATTTTTTTGCTTTATATAATGTTTCGGTTTGTGTTTACCAATCAACGTTTTCTTATTGCGGACAACTGAAGGGTTGGGGTGATGCCCACGAAACAGTTGTATTGTCTGTCATGTTGCTGACTACAAATAAAATCTAATATGACAATGTCATATTAAAATTTTGACTTAAGGTAGAACAATATTCTAACTAAATATATGAAAATATAGAAAGTTCGAAATGTAATGTAAATGCAAAACTTAAAACATTTTTTTTTAAATTTTTAATATTTTTCGATAAAAAAAATGTTGGATTTTCTGAGTCAGTAACACTGGTTATCGTAGGCTTTCATTTGGATTATTGGCAGCTCTTTAAATTTAATGTGTCTTTAAAGACAAATTGGTAAACAAATTGGTTAAAAAGTGTACCACATAAAAAGCTGTATAAAAGTTAATTGAAATAAGTTAAAATTAAAAGAAAAACTACTTGTTTTTGAATTTTTTTATAGATTTATATTCTGTGTCATTTTGTATGTATTATACATACTTGGGATTTTTTCATTGGCATTGAAACTTCATTAGAGTTAGTTGACTAATGCTAATGGTAAAAAAATTAAAATAATGAAATCGCACTAATGCCTTAAAAGCTAATTACAATTGAGAAAAAAAGCATTTGTTTACAAAAAAGGGGATGGATACTTGCTTTATATTGGCTGTTTTATAAATATTATCGAAAAAAATGCATTAAAAACTTATTCAGCAATTTACATTCTGCAAACAAATAAATGGTGCTAAAATTTTCCTTTTTGCAAAATCTTTTTTCGCGATTTTTTTTCTGCAACTAGCCCTCAAACTTTGTTGTATGAATAGTCCCTAGATTAAGATTTTAAAAAAACTACACTTAAAAAATTGCAAAATAATGGCGAAACGCGAAAAAAGGCTTTATGGCACAAAAAATTAATTAAAAAACAATTATTTTTAATTTTTGCATTAAAAAATACAAAAATAGTTTTTTCGGACTTTCTATATTTTCATATACATATTTAGTTAGAATATTGTTCTACCTCAAGTCCAAATTCTAATATGATATTGTTATATTAGATTTTATTTTGTTGTTTCAAAAAGGTTGATCATTTTCATGATAGACAATACAATTGTTTCATGGGCATCACCCCAACTCTTCAGTTGTCTGCAATAAGAAAATGATAGCTTTATTACACAAACCGAGACATCACATAAAGTACAAAAAATTAATTAAAAAACTTAATCAGCGATATTCATTCTGCAAACAAATATACTGATGTAAGAATTTTCCTTTTTGCAAATTTTTTCCACGTGTTTTTTTTTTTTGCAACTAGCCACCGCACTTTGTTCTATGAATTGGGTATTATGTTTAGTCCCTAAATTACAAATTAAAAAAAATCGTACTTAAAAAATTCCAAATAATTGCGGACCGCGAAAAATGATTTTATGGTATAAAAATTTAAGTAACAAACTTAATCAGCGATTTTCATTCTGCAAACAAATATACTGATATAAAAATTTTCCTTTTTGCAAATTTTTTTTCGCGATTTTTTTTTTCAAATTAGTCACCGAACTTTGTTCTATGAATTGGGTATCACAGTCCTTAGATTATAAATTTTAGAAACCGGCACTTAAAAAATTACAAAATAATTGCGGGACGCGAAAAAATGTTTCATGGTACAAAAAAAATCGCCAAAAAAGTCGCGGAAAAAAAATTTTCATATACATCAGTATATGTGACGCGCAAAATAGAAAGGGACCTAAGGGTAAAAAAAGGGTAAAAAAAGGGCATGGGATCGGTCTCATTCGATGCTCAGATGTTGTCCACATCAAAAAAAAAAAAAAAAAATTTGATTTTTTACCCTTAGGTCGCTTTCTCTATGCGATGTCACATATTTGCTTGTTTGTTCACATCAGTATTTAAATGTCACCCTAATGCTTATACCACAAATTTGTATCTTGTTATTTATTTATGTGTATTTATACCCTACACCACTATGTGGTCAGGGTATTATAAGTTTGTGCTGATGTTTGTAACACCAAAAAATATTGGTCTCAGACCCACCTTATAGTATACCGATCGGCTCAGAATTTTTTTTTATTTCGATTTAACGATGTCCGTCCGTCCGTCTGTCTGTCTGTCCATGCATTTTTGTGCGCACTCTACAGGTCGCATATATTAAGATATTTTGATGAAACTCGGACGACGCCTATTGATTTTGGTTAAAATCGGTCCATGTTTAGACCTAGTGCCCATATATGGGTCCTACCAAAATTATATTGTTTATACGCTGCAGGTCGCAAATATTAAGATATTTTGATGAAATTTGGTACACCGACCTATGTCAGCCCAAGGACGAAGCCTGTTGATTTTGGTTAACACCGGTCCATGTTTAGACCTAGTGCCCATATAAGGGTCCCCCCCAAAATTGGCTTGGTTACAAACTGCAGGTCGCAAATATTAAGATATTTTAATGAAATTTGGTTCGCTGACTCACATTATATAAAATTTTGACATAAGTCCCATTTTAACCCATTCGAATTTCGGATCCAAACATTAGTTGGCTTTTAACCAGACTGGTGTAGGGTATTGTATAGTCGGCATGCCCGACTTTAACCTTTTTACTCGTTTTTATGTATTTTTAGTATGAAAACTCTTTTTTTAAGGGGCGTCATTTTAAGTTTTTGGGAAATATACAACAAACAAAGTCTTCAAGGTTTTCTTTGAGCTATAAAGTCAATCATAATATTTAGGTTTTTTATTGTTTATTGCAGTTTTTTTTGTTTATAAGTTTGTGTGTTGCCACAAATATTTTTGCTCAAATACATATTTTCATACAATAAATAATTTAGCTTGTGGTTCATTTCGATTGCAAACATAAAAAATTACTGTATTTGCAAACATAATAGGGGATGTCACACTTTTGAGCATAGGAGAGCACAACAATTATAACTTTTTGTTAGATGAAAACTACATTTGTGAAAAACAAATAATATCTGAAATGTGTATTTTTGATACATGCGGTATTTATTACAATAAATTTTCAATACATCTAGTTACAACGAATGCACAAGAAAAGAAAATGTCAAAAAGTATTTTTTTTAATATTTCGATTTCAATTTAAAAACGCGTATTGTTGTTTTTTTTTTTGAAAATTTGTAAATAATTTTTTAAAATTTAGGGCCTGTTTATCTATTACGAAAATAGTCCAAACGTTAGAAATTGACAATTACTTTCGTCAAAAACACGTGGGAAAAAAAAAAACAAATTTTCGTTACTTTGCATTAGTTTAGAGCGTTTTCGAATACATAAACCAAGGCTGAATTTAATAATAAAAACATAAAGAAAGGTCTTTAACAAAAAAGTGATATGATAAATAAAGTATAAATGAGTTGGCTTTTGTAATTTAGTTTTGTGCAAAAACTAGATACCTTTTGACTTAAGTAAAATTAAAAAAAAAAAAAAACAAAAATTATTCTGACTATAAAACTGGTCTGTAATTCTTACAATTTCAGTTTTTCCTAGTCATATTTACTTAAAAGAGTGATTTCCCCTATTATTTTGGTAGTTATTTTTTTTATTTATGATACACATTTATTTATAGTCACGAATGGAGTTATAATAATAAATAGGAAAAACTATTTTCTGTTGGGAGTTGCTAGATTATATGTAGATATATATATTTTTTTTAAATTTTTGATAAAAAAACAAATATTTTCGAGAAAACCTAACTAAAAACGTTAATCAGAGTCAGGTAAATAATTACAGGAAACATAAAATTAAAGCCATAAACGGAAGCTTCAGTATAAAAGCATTGGCACTACTAAAAGGTCAGGAGAAACTGCTGCGGAATGTTGTGTAAAATGAAGATATTTTTGCACACAGTAAGAAAATATTTATAACCTAAATTTATTAGATAGATTAAATTTGTGGTAAAACGAAATGTAACCAAAAAAATCGAAAAATAATTTTTTTGCCTTATACCCAATGGAGACAGAAAATTTAATCCAGTTGAAGTCGGTTTAACTGCCTAATCGAGGACCAAAGAAGTCGATTAAAACAAATTGTAATTTGGTCGATTAACAGTTAATCTAATTTTTAATCTGGTGACTATTTCTAAGCGACTCTGTATTCATACTGATAATTGTGTGCAACACTGTGTTTTGTGATAACAGCTCTTTTAAACACTCAGAAACATACACACATAAAGATAAAAAATGAATGCCAAGACTTTGCCACAAAAATATTTTGATGCTGTCGAAAAATTGTCTTTCTATGTTTGTCTTATGACGGATTGCTATTGGTCGCCACCTTTGTGTTTAAAACTAACAGAGTTAATTTTATAACTGTCAAATTAAACTTTTAAATATTTATGTATGTTAACGACGAATATTAAAAAGCTGATGAACTTAAATCAGGTATATTAATTTCGATGTCTAAATGCAGCACTTTTTTAAGAAATTTAAAACAGTTAGTTTGGATAACATTTTCTATGGAATATAACAATAACTAGGAAATATCCATTCCGCTACTACTCTCTTCTTCCACTTCCAAAATTGCAAAAAAAATAAAGAAATCAGGTTTTTTTGATATTGTTGTATTTTTCTGGTAATTTATTGCTATTGGCACATCACGCGAACAAAAATCATGTCTTATAACCGCAATAAATGAATAAAATTGAGATTTCAATGATAATCTCATACTAAATCCCGAGATTCCGCAAAGAAAATTAAAATCTCACAACAACACCGCATTTCGCTTAATTTGTAAAGTTTTTGCATGAACAAGTGGCAACGCTGGCCAACAGCTGACTAAAGACATAATATAAAAATAATTCAAAATAATAAAATAATATAATTTAAGCCCAATGAAAATGTAGTAAAAATCTGTGCTCGACTTTGAAACTTTTTATACCCTACACCATTATTATAAGTTTGTGCTGATGTTTGTAACACCAAAAAATATTGGTCGTAGACCCACCTTATAGTATACCGATCGGTTCAGAATTTTATTTTATTTCGATTTAACGATGTCCGTCTGTCCGTCCGTCCGTCTGTCTGTCTGTCCATGCAATCTTGTGCGCACTCTACAGGTCGCAAATATTAAGATATTTTGATGAAATTTGGTACGCAGACCTACGTTGGCGCAAGGACGAACAAGTTTGATTTTTGTGAACATCGGTGCACGTTTAGACCTAGTGCCCATATAAGGGTCCTACCAAAATTATACTGTTTATACGCTGCAGGTCGTAAATATTAAGATATTTTTATGAAATTTGGTACACAGACCTATATTGGCCCAGTAACGCAGCCTATTGATTTAGCTGAACATCGGTCCATGTTTAGACCTAGTGCCCATATAAGGGTCCTACCAAAATTATACTGTTTATACGCTGCAGGTCGTAAATATTAAGATATTTTGATGAAATTTGGTACACAGACCTATATTGGCCCAATAACACAGCCTATTGATTTTGGTGAACATCGGTCCATGTTTAGACCTAGTGCCCATATAAGGGTCCTACCAAAATTATACTGTTTATACGCTGCAGGTCGTAAATATTAAGATATTTTGATGAAATTTGGTACACAGACCTATATTGGCCCAATAACGCAGCCTATTGATTTTGGTGAACATCGGTCCATGTTTAGACCTAGTGCCCATATAAGGGTCCTACCAAAATTATACTGTTTATACGCTGCAGGTCGTAACTATTAAGATATTTTGATGCAATTTGCTACACATACCTATATTGGCCCAATAACGCAGCCTATTGATTTTGGTGAACATCGGTCCATGTTTAGAACTAGTGCCCATATAAGGGTCCTACCAAAATTATACTGTTTATACGCTGCAGGTCGTAAATATTAAGATATTTTGATGAAATTTGGTACACAGACCTATATTGGCCCAATAACGCAGCCTATTGATTTTGGTGAACATCGGTCCATGTTTAGACCTAGTGCCCATATAAGGGTCCTACCAAAATTATATTGTTTATACGCTGCAGGTCGCAAATATTAAGATATTTTGATGAAATTTGGTACACAGACCTATGTTAGCCCAATAACGCAGCCTATTGATTTTTGTGAACATCGGTCCATGTTTAGACCTAGTGCCCATATAAGGGTACCACCAAAATTATATTGTTTATACGCTGCAGGTCGCAAATATTAAGATATTTTGATTAAGTTTGGTACATAGACCTATGTTGGCCCAACGACGAAGCCTATTGATTTTGGTGAACATCGGTCCATGTTTAGAACTAGTGCCCATATAAGGGTCCCCCCAAAATTGGCTTGGTTACAAACTGCAGGTCGCAAATATTAAGATATTTTAATGAAATTTGGTTCGCTGACTCACATTATATAAAATTTTGACACAAGTCCCATTTTAACCCATTCGAATTTCGAATCCAAACATTAGTTGGCTTTTAACCAGACTGGTGTAGGGTATTGTATAGTCGGCATGCCCGACTTTAACCTTTTTACTCGTTTTTAGATAATTTTGTAGTATGTTTTCCTGTTATTTTGACAGGTTTATTTCTATGAGTGTAAATCCAGTTTCTGCCTCTTTCTATGAACAGGTTTCAATAGTAAATATCCATTAAATTGTAATAATTGTTTATATGTAAGTGCCAGATTATCTCTATATGATAATGTTTCAACAATCTGTCGGCTGTAGGATTCGGATATGCGCCTATTTCAACCTTACAAACGTAGCTATACAAAGCTGTGGGCGCTTATCGATCTGTAAGGCCAAGTAAGGCCTTGAATGCAATGTAACTTATTCGTAGTTTTCTTTCCTATTCAGCTTTCTGATCTTGTTTTTTTACTCAGAAGTGATCAACAAAGACACATACAA
Source organism: Leucophora obtusa (assembly GCA_949987735.1). Classification (NCBI taxonomy): domain Eukaryota; kingdom Metazoa; phylum Arthropoda; class Insecta; order Diptera; family Anthomyiidae; genus Leucophora; species Leucophora obtusa. Next base: position 279,062,978 of record OX465295.1, read on the forward strand.
ACATATTTTTTTAGATTTTTGTTTATCTTCCAAACTCCTCCGTGTCTGCTTTGTTCGCAAATGTTGTATGATAATGTGACCATATGTCATCTTTTTTGGAGGACAATCATCTATTTTCAGTCGCTGTCATCTATAAAATTTGTGTCCTCTTTTTGTCATCTTTTTCATAATCGGTCATCTTTTGTCATCTTTATTTTTAAAAGCATGATTAATATTTTTTATTATTGATCTTATAGTATGAACAATACAAGCACGGCACGAGGGACGGTTTCCTTTAAAAATTACAACATATTTTATTTCACGCCTGTGCAAACACCGGTTTTTTCTGTCAAATCGTATGAAAAATGTCGTGGCGTAATTGTTCTGTTCATACTGTTACTTAACTTTCGCTTTTGAAAATAAATTTTAGCACTTAATTTCTTTTCGTAAGGGGGGAGGGGGGAGGTGGGCGGGGTTTTCACGATACTGCATGCTGTACAATTTTTTAGATGAAAATGCGATTTTGATCGTGTATGTGATTGTTTGACGACCATTACAAACACAAAATGCACACGTCCATCCAGCAAGTTGGACGACATGCAGTATCGTGTATGGGCTCCTGTAAGCTTTATGAGCACAGGGTTGATAAATGGCCAACAATTAGTTCTATTATCCTATTTTTTAAGTTTGGTTATTATTTTTTTAACTAGCCTTATATATTTATAAGTAAATGTAAATTTTTTAAACTAATTTTACATATTTACATATGTGAATGTAAATTTTTCTGTAAAAAATGTTGAATTCAAATAAATTTTTATTTTTTTTTTCTTAATGTCATCTTTTTTCTTTTTCAAAATCTGGTCGGCTTATGTATGACCACGCACAGGATATCATTTGTAAAACTCAAAAATATATATCTAAACGAGTAAAAAGGTTAAAGTCGGGCATGCCGACTATACAATACCCTACACCACTCTGGTGTATTGTTTGGATCCGAAATTCGAATGGGTTAAAATGGGGCTTGTGTCAAAATTTTCTATAATGTGAGTCAGCGCACCAAATTTCATTAAAATATCTTAATATTTGCGACCTGCAGTTTGTTACCAAGCCAATTTTGGGGGGGACCCTTATATGGGCACTAGTTCTAAACATGGTCCGATGTTCACCAAAATCAATAGGCTTCGTCCATGGGCCAACATAGGTCTATGTACCAAATTTCATCAAAATATCTTAATATTTGCGACCTGCAGCGTATAAACAGTATAATTTTGGTAGGACCCTTATATGGGCACTAGGTCTAAACATGGACCGATGTTCACCAAAATCAATAGGCTGCGTTATTGGGCCAATGTAGGTCTGTGTACCAAATTTCATCAAAATATCTTAATATTTACGACCTGCAGCGTATAAACAGTATAATTTTGGTAGGACCCTTATATGGGCACTAGGTCTAAACATGGACCGATGTTCACCAAAATCAATAGGCTGCGTTATTGGGCCAATGTTGGTCTGTGTACCAAATTTCATCAAAATATCTTAATATTTACGACCTGCAGCGTATAAAGAGTATAATTTTGGTAGGACCCTTATATGGGCACTAGGTCTAAACATGGACCGATGTTCACCAAAATCAATAGGCTGCGTTATTGGGCCAATATAGGTCTGTGTACCAAATTTCATCAAAATATCTTAATATTTACGACCTGCAGCGTATAAACAGTATAATTTTGGTAGGACCCTTATATGGGCACTAGGTCTAAACATGGACCGATGTTCACCAAAATCAATAGGCTGCTTTATTGGGCCAATATAGGTCTGTGTACCAAATTTCATCAAAATATCTTAATATTTACGACCTGCAGCGTATAAACAGTATAATTTTGGTAGGACCCTTATATGGGCACTAGGTCTAAACATGGACCGATGTTCACCAAAATCAATAGGCTGCTTTCTTGGGCTAACATAGGTCCGTGTACAAAATTTCGTCAAAATATCTTAATATTTACGACCTGCAGAATATAAACAGTATAATTTGGTAGGACCCTTATATGGGCACTAGGTCTAAACATGGACCGATGTTCACCAAACTCAAACTTGTTCGTCCTTGGGCCAACATAGGTCTGCGTACCAAATTTCATCGAAATATCTTAATAGTTGTGACCTGTAGAGTGCGCACAAGATTGCATGGACAGACAGACAGACGGACGGACGGACGGACAGACGGACATCGTTAAATCGAAATAAAAAAAAATTCTGAACCGATCGGTATACTATAAGGTGGGTGTACGACCAATATTTTTTGGTGTTACAAACATCAGCACAAACTTATAATACCCTGACCACATAGTGGTGTAGGGTATAAACTAAAATATATATACCATGGATGGTAACCGAAACGAATGCGGTTATCGTTAGGGTAACGATATTCTAGGTTATTTCGGTAACGGTATTTTAAGGGTAACGCTATTCATTTATTTCGGTATCGGTATTTTAAAGATAACGGTATTTGAGTTATTTCGGTAACGGTATTTTAAAGATAACGATATTTGGGTTATTTCGCAAAAAATGTCCGTGGAGTGCAAACTTTAATGCGAATCATAAGAGTTAAATAATTTAATAACGATTCATATAAAAATTGTTTTCAATTTTATCATTTGTTAAACAAAATAATATATTACTAGTTTTTGCTGGAAGAAATTTTTCAAGTAAAAACTAGTCAAATTTCCCCTTAAATTTTTTATTAGTTTTTACTATTTTTTTTGTACTCGAACAGATTTTTGAGCAAAACTGGTAAAAATGGTAAAGCTATTAAAAAATACCATGTAAACAAACACACTTAATATATTTACAATATTAAGAATTTGAAAGTTTTTTTATTTTACACATATGTATTTTACAAAAATATTTAGTTTAATAATTTCCCTTTTAAAAACGATTTGTAAGCATAATATACATATATATATAAATGCTAAAATATGAAGTTTTTTTAGTACAATATAAGCTTGATTCACATTTATTTAATATCTTACTTTATATTGTTTTTAGACGTTTAAAAAACACTAACAAAAAATTTTTAAATTAAATTTCTTTTAACTATTTTAGAAATTCTCATTTATTTGATATAATATTATTAAATACTTATATTTCAAGTCTTAAAATAAGAATTATTTATATTACATGGCTTTATGTGTTTCCATTATTTTTCAAATAGGGGCTACATATTGACTTCTTTGTATTTTTATTTTGTTTTTTTTTATTTTTAAAAATAATTAAGTCATTTAAATACCCTGGTTATTGAATCGCCTGGTGAACTAGAAACACAAGCTTGGTTTGCAGCCAGGTAAACCACTACGAAATGAAATTTGAAACGATTGGAATTAGAACACTCCACAAGGGGGACAAAGTATGGAATGGAATGGATAAGGAATGAAATTCGAATACTAAATATGGGAAACTAAATAGAATTAAGCGAGAACTTATTAGATTTTGCCGATTTCTTTTTCCTATTTCAGCGACTTTTCTCCACTTTAAATTATTTTTTGAACGGATAGATAACTAATAGTAATGAAATTTAAATGCGTTGACTAATGAAACTAGGCCCTTAAAACAGTTTTCATTAATTCCCAAAACAAAAAGAAATTCAATTACAATTAATATAAATGCAATGCTAATGAAATCGTCAATTAATTAGTCCACTCAATTAATTAGTCCCACATTTGCTACATAAGATGTATATAACATTTAATCAAGTAAATTTAATCCTTGTTGGCCAGCTTATGACCTAAAGAAACATTTTTTTATGTATGTATATAAGTATTATTCTAACCACTTTGACTTTGATCTTAAAGTGGTTAAAATCCTATAGTTTAAATATAGCATTGCATCTACAATTTGTTATGAATAAGAGAAAATCTCCAATATGCCCTTAGGATAGTATACAGCAAAATTTCCCAGGTTTTTATATCTTTTTATGCCAACCACTAACATCACTGACCACTATTCTCGGTATAAAGAAAAACTTTATAGTATGGAGTTTTTCCTGTAATGGTTTATTTGTGGTTTGACATGCTTAATTATATGTTATGTTGTGGATTGATGTGTATTTCTGTATCTTTGTTCGTTTGTATGGCAGAGAAAATGAAGAAATTTTCGTTATTTCCAACTTATTATTTTGGTTTTTTTTTGTATGCCAGTCTTGAAATGTCCAATTTCAATCAAACCAAAGTTTTAAACTCATTTGTAAACTACATCTTTTCATACGCCCCAAATAGCTTTTATTGTAGCTTTCGTTACTCATATAGAGGAGTGTGCTGACAAGTGTATTTATCTCTATATCTTTCCTGTTTAAATGTAGAAATGTTATTTTATATTTGAATAGGATTACACTTATTTTTAAAAGTTGTAGTTATTATTATCGTAGGAATCCGGAAGGAAAAGGTTTTTAAACTGAAATTGGAAAAAAAATTTAAGGTTTAATAGGTCTTTAACCTCACTCAAAATAATGTCTGTTGGTTCAACAGAAAAATTTGTTAAATTAACAAAATGTATTCCTGGTTTTTCGCTTAAAATCTAATTTACTGATAATAAATTTTTCGTTAAAATTAAAAGATCTTAATTTAAGTAAAAAATTAGTAACCCTACAGTTTTATTTGTAAGGCCATTGAAATTGTAGGGTCTTAGGACCCTCCCTGGACCTGGTCCGTATCATCTAAGGTCATTTAAGCGTACACTGAAAGAATTATCCTTCATTATATTAATGATACAATTTCCTAGATTTTTTTTTCGAAGATTTAAGGAGGATTTTCCTTTTATATATAATATTTAATTAATATTATTTCCTTTTTTCTTAAATATAATTTCACAATTTCATAAAAAAAATTATTGAGTTTCACAAATTACCTCTTAATAAATTTAATGAAAATCTTCTTTATATATGTGAAATCATTTCACTCATTTTCATATATATTCCTACATTTTACACTTTATATTTAAGATTCAATTCTTAAACAGTTTTAAACAACCATAAGGCCAGCCGACATGAAAGCGTTTAATATTTTTGTTTTTATTAATTTTACACTTCTATAAAGTTCTTTTATAAATTACATGTAGCGCTTCATTGGCTGAATTGGCAGGGGTATGGCATTACCAAAAAAATAAGTTATATAAATATTGTTGTCACTAGATGGCACTTTGTTCCAAAAATTGGCAACTTTCTTTTTTTATTTAAATTTAAATAATAGCAAACAACAAAGCAAAAAACCAAAAGGATATGTGACCTTCTCCGAGAAAAGGGACCTAGTGTGTCAAAAAACGGGTTTGGACTTAAGAGTGGATTCTGGTACCTAAAAGGGCGTAGAATAAGATGAAATGAGTTAGATTTCTGATAAAAATTTATTTACCCCATAAAAACGTACAAAACGAACTTGGGAAAATCGATAAAAATGAGAAAATGAATCTTTAAATGCGTTCTTCTCAAAACTACATTTTCACACACTAGGTCCCTTTTCTCGCAGAAGGTCAAAATTATCAAATTTTAATATTTGAATATATTCCGCGCTTGTTTCTTATTTTCAGCAGTTTTTGAGTTTTTAAATAAAGGCTCAGCTGATACTAAACAGATACTAAATAGTTGCTCAGGTAATACTAAATTTCAGCGCCCTCTATAGGTGAGTAGTGTAAGTTTTGATTTCCTATCTCTATAATTAATAGTCTCTGAATAAATAGTTCTATTAATTCACTGAAGTTTATTATAGAATTTTATGAAACTTTTTAATTTAATGAAGTTTTTCGATAGATATTTTTTGTATATTTGTAAAATATCCTACAACTTTATTAGGCTGTTTGCATTTGCTAAATATTTTTGTAGTAACGCACTCTAGGGAGGCACTTTTCACTCCAGCTTAGCAGCGACAACAACCAACTATAAGAAATAATAATAAATGAGTTTGTTTCACTAATTTTATGAAAGCTCTTCATAAAATTATCTTCATTGGCTAAATGATTAATTCATGGTCGGATTGATCTATTCATTTTATGAAGACCTTCATTCATTTTATGAACTTTTCATATACGCACTCACAAAGTTTGTCGGTAGAGCCTACTGAAAATGACAGTTAAAACAAAGGTATATGCAGTTAAAAAGGCGACAAAGGTAAAGGGTTCTACAATAAGAGCGCTACAAAAGTTTTTTTAAATAAAACAAAAACGGTTTTGGATATCAATGAAATTCTTTATTCCTGTGAAAGTACGTTCGATGCCATTATGTATGGAAATCGATCTCTTTTGCATGGCCACCACGGGCACGCTTGCAGAAGTCCAGACGCTGAACCCAATTTTCGACGGTTTTCAAGCATAAATCGGCCGATATTCGTACGAAGTTCATCAATCGTCGCTGGCTTGTTGGCATATACCATAGATTTGACGTAGCCCCACAGGAAATAGTCCAACGGCGTCAAATTGCACGACCGAGGCGGCCAATCGACTGGACCATTTCGTGAGATAACACGTTCTCCAAACTTGGTTTGCAATAAATTGATTGTGACATTCGCTGTGTGGCTTGTGGCGCCGTCCTGTTGGAACCACATGTCCTCCAAGTCCATATCATCCAATTAGGGCCAAAAATATTCGGTTATCATTGAACGGTAGCGATTTCCATTCACAGTAACGTGCCGGTCTTGATCATCACGGAAGAAGTACGGCACAATGACGCCGCCGGCCCATAAACCGCACCAAACCGTAATTTTTTCGGGATGCAATGATGACTCATGGAGTACGTGTGGATTGCTGTCTGACCAATAACGCATATTTTGTTTATTGACGAAGCCATTCATTATGACGACCATAAATTGGACGTAGCGCTCTTAACATTGAGGCCACTGACTTCGAATTTCGGTAGTAAATTTTAATAATTTCGACTCATTGTTGGCTCGTATATCTTTCCATAATGAAATGGCAAACCTTACTGAAGAGAAATGTCAAAAGAGCGGCAAGAAATATGGCGTCGTTTGCTGTCCCTGTCTTTCTACTTTTGTAGCGTCCCTGTTGAAGAACCCTTTATTTACCTTTAAAATAACAAAAAATTTTGGTTTTTTTAACTGTTGAAAAATAACTAACAAATGCATTCAAAATAATTATCAATGTCGTAAAATTAACTGATAAATATTTACTACAAAAATTTCAAAACAACTGACAAAATCGGTAAATAAAGACAACTATGTTAATTTCCGACTGTGATACGATACGTGGCGTTATAAGAAAGTTAATCAATGATACTTTTAACTATTTAGTTTAACATTTATTTTTATTTAAATTGTTTGTTTTTTGTCGTGCATTTTGTTTCGTAAAAAATGCAAAATATTCAATATTCATTACTAAAACTAAACAATCGACAAGGAAAAAAATCGTGAAAACTAAAATATTTTTTTAAAAAATTTACAATTTTATACTCTAGTTTCATTTCTAAGATCCACAAATATTCAGATATAAATTTTTGTCTCTCTTGGGTTATGATAACCTAGGCCCAGGTATGGCCAAATATGGGATTTTTTTTATAAATTTGCAAAACTCTAGTTTTAAGTTTTTTAAAATTTTGTTCAACAAAATATAAAATATAGTGGTCGACGCACAGGGGTTTATTAAATACACCTTAAGCACCGTAAGTTGTTTAAGTTTCACGTGTAAAAACTGTTATACTCCATATAAAAAAAATGATTTTTCACGACAATCAGTTTCATGTGAAAATTGTGTAGAGTTTGTTTTCACGCAAATTTAATGTACAAGACTATTATTTTCCTTCGGAAAAAGTGACATTTTGTGTTTATTGTAATTGTGTCTTTGTTATAAAATTAAAAAATTTTTCATTTGTTTAAATTAAATTGCAATTTGAGGCATTTAAAGTTCGGGTGAAATTTTTCCACGTGAAAAACAACTTACGGTGCTTTAGAGAAAAACTCTACTGAAAATTACATATATCCCTCTTTTAACTTAACAGTGACGGCGTTTTAAATTTGAAAATTTTAAAGAAAAGTGTGATTTTGGCAAATAATTTAGATAATAGTATTAATTTTTGTGTTTTTCGCTAGCTGTAACAAAATCACTTCCGATTTCTTTCAACTCCGATACAAGAGATTGTTTTCCGAAAATTTTGTAAAACTCCACCAACGTTAACCCTTTCTTTACCAAGGTCAAAAGTGAAATTTCAATGTGTTGTTTCTTGCGGAATTTGGTGAAAGTTGTCCAAATAACTCTGTAAATACCAAATTTTATTCATAGTATTAAAAAGAAAAATAGAAATTAACCCTTATAGGCACAGTGGGTCAAAATTACCCCAAATTTTTGAAATGTAAAAATGTGCCATTTTTTTTTAAGAGAAGCAACACTCAAGAAATTCTTCCTATTAATTAACGTGTTGCTTCCTTTGGAAAGGGGATAGAGAAGAAGTGAAAGGTGGTGAAAGATGAAGGGCTTCAAATATGGCAACACTGTAATTGCGCGAGATGTTGAATTTTAGAACAGTTGTTAGTCATACATATTATTATTTTTCAGAAATTGATTTTACCTTGGTTGGGGATCGAACCCGCAACCTGACGTGTAACAGTCCAACGCGCTAACCATTACACCACAGCGCCATGAAAATCGATATAAAAACCTTTAATTAAGCATTTTATAAAATAAAATCAAAATTAACCTATTTGAGAGCATGGTGTCAAATTGACCCATTTTTTATGTTAAATAACGCTGGTTGGCTGAAATTGCCACAACTGAATTCGGTTGTGCAACAGATAGGTTGCATCAACCGAATCAATTCGGTTGGAAAACTCGGAGTTGTTGCATGGTGGAAAGTTTTAAAAACGGCAATAAGAAAAAACTTGTATAATTTTTAAAACGCAATATCTCGTAAAGTAAGACGTATTCAGAAGAAGTAACAACATTTTTGAGTCGACCATATTATACAGTTTCCCATTAATAACTTTAATTTTTCTCAAAAAATCTTTTTAAAAATATTGATTGCGATTTTTCGTAATTTTAATTGCGATTTTCTTTCGATGGCGATATAATCGAAATATTCTGAAATTCACACCAAAGTCTATAACAGCCGCTAATTCATATTCCCAATAAAAAAAAATTTGGTCGCTCTGTGATGATGGAAAAAAGTAGAATAGATTCTGGAAAAACAACGATTTTTCTGATTTTTCCAATTCTCCGCTTCTTTCGCTTCTCATAATGTTAGCAATGTTGCCAACCTTTTTGCTATATGTGTAATAATAAAGAATAAAATTAATAAATAGTAGTAGAATTTATGACTCTCCTAACTCTTCCTTTTTTAATGCACAAATTTTAATATTGCAGTTAACTAAGAGACAAGTGAGAGCCATAAAGTCTCTTTATTTTATATGATCCATAATAATTTGCCGTTGGCGCTGTCCGTCGTTAGTTCGGGCTTGTTTTTTCTTAGAGCAGAAGCCTCTGCTTTCTTATTCTGGCCCGACACTAAACCGACTCATTTCTGATACCGACTTGCAGTCAATATTTTGAGGGCAAGAATGTTGTCAGTTCCAAAATAATATGTGATTCAAAAGACACCTGTATTTGTACCAACCTGTACATATATTTGTAATAACTTTATATAAATAAAAACACACGCGATATAAGCGTTCATCACGTTCTGTCAAAAAAGAGTGAATTATAATAACAAAACTTCTATTTCTATTTATAAATGTACAAACTAGAATTCCTAACATATTTCAGTTCAAAAGTATGTCATAATATTAAAAAAGGGGGGGGGGGGGTTAAATTATAATATTGTTAGAACGTAGAATAGTGAAATTGATAAATTATGTGATATTAAATGGAATAATGTTGCATATTACAAAGTACAATTCACAGACAAACAATTTACAATGATATTAAATTGAAATATATTCAAGTTTGAAAACTCAGCATAACACAATTCTTTATCAATTTAGTACACAGAAAGTATTTTTAGCCAATTTAGCCACGGAAATATTGCATTAAATTAATTAAAATACTATTTGCTTAATGAAAATTTTCATAATTTTTTGAAAACTTCATTTTTATTGAAACCTTTTCCTTAAATATATAAAACTTTTTAAAATGGTATTACTCCATATAGAAAATTAATTTTAACCATAATGAGTTTGACGTGAAAAGTGTGTAGAGTTTGTTTTCATGCAAATTTAATGTACAAGACTATTTTATTTATGGTAGAAAATTTACATTTTATATTTGTTGTGATTGTGTCTTTCTTATAAGATAAAAAAAAAATTATCATTTTCACAAATTAAATTACGATTTAAAGTCGAATTTCGAGTGAAATATTTGCAAGTGAAAAAACAACTTACGGTACTATAAAATTAACATGATCATCAAATTCAATGAAACACTTCATAATTTTATGAAAAGTCTCAATGGCTGAGTTCCAAAGGCATCTCATTGATTTTAGGACACCATTCAGTAATATCATGAATAAAATTCTCTCAGTGTACAAAGTATTTGCGATGTGACCTTAATTTAAATTTGGGCCAAAAATATTAAATTCGTGTACAAACAGCAAATAGAGCCAACATTAATTTGTATAGTCGAACGAATGAATTTTGATTGTACTCATTCGTCACCGTTGTTGGCGGTAACGAAATGTAAATAAAATGTTTAAGCCCTCATTGAGACATCAAAGTATTAGAAGTGATGGCCATTAGAGGGGGTGCGAATGAAAGTAAAAAATAATTTACAAATATCAAATATTTTAAAAAGTGACGTTGTATAGTTTTTGCAAAAAATTAATTTAAAAAAATGTGTGTATATTTTTAGTAAACTTGAAATTTTAACGCATTGAGAAAGTGTGAATTTTTGCACGTTATTAACAAAGTACAAAAACAAAAAAAGAAACATCATATAATTAATATAAATAAAATTTGCAAATTTTTTTAACATTATTTTACATTTTGCGAAAAATTAAATAAACAAGAAATGAATAGCACTATTTTAAATAGAGTTAAGTGTTGGCTAGGCTTTCCAATTACTGTTGTGGCATTACTATTTTCATGGGATTCGACCTGATTTTTATTATTTTAGTTTTGTGAAAAATGGCTTCGGAGCTTGACCGAAGAAAACTCAATTTGCACGAATATAATAAAAAGTATTTCCCTACGATTTATAGCAAAAAAAAGTTAAATTACCACGGTTAGAAAAGATAGACAAAGAACTTTAATTAACGGTACTCGTTTGCCATGGCGATGCTCCAGTTCATTGTAAGAAGAAAATCAAGTCAAAATTTCCCAAAAAGTACCTGGTTTGGCAAGTAATTTATTCTTCTTGTGGAAGAAAATAGAAATCTTTCTTTACAACTGGTACAATAAATGGTGAAATTTATCGGGAAGAACGTCTAAAAAAACGCCTGTTATCATTTGTAAGATCTCACACTACCCAGCGAAAAAAGAGATGCAGTAGAAAAAGCACTACAATTGATGATGTAGATGTACTTCTTTTTTAACATAATCATTAGTGTGATTTTAACATTGAGTTGCCATAGGAGAGGAGTACTCCGACTTTAACATTTTTTCAGTACTTTTTGAACGAGTGCAAAGGAAGCTCTTTTCCACCAATTAAAAGTAAAAAAAAAATTCTTTACAAAAAAAATTATATTTTTTTTATTTTACAAAAGTTTTTTATTGTCGCCATCGGGTATCGAACTTGCGACCTCACGATTGCTAGTCTAGCGCTCTACCGCTGAGCTATTCTTTGATATGAAAGTTGACTGGCATAAAAACACCACTTTGTTAATGCGAGATATTGTTCCTTATTCTCTCCAATAAAAGTACTTATTAAACAAGTGTAAAAGGTGCACTCCAATTCAATATTATTTTCAGTACTTTTTTTACAGGTGCATAAAAAGCAAAATCTCACCATTTTTATTATATACTATACATATTTTTAAAAATTAAAAAAATATTGAATTTAAGCAAATTAATTATAAATATTAAAAAAAAATTAATAGAATGAAAAAAAAATTTAAATTTAAAAAAAAAATTTAATAAAAAAAATATTGGTCCCGCCGGGAATCGAACCCGGGACCCTCCGTTTGGAAATGCCAAGTGATACCAAAATCACTTCTTACGATCAGTTTAGAGCAATTACTCTTTAGAAGCAATACTTAAGTGATTTTTTGGATGTGCTTCAGAAGTAATTCTAAAAAAGCTGCAAAAATGTAATAACGGATACTTTGGAAGCAATGAAAGAAGTGATTTTTTGAAGTTGTTCAGAATAACTTCTAAAAAAGCAGTAAAAATACACTAACGGATACTTGTGAAGCATTGAAAGAAGTAGTTTGTAAAGCATTACTTGCAATTTTTTTGCTGGGTACAAACCTATTATTTTGGCCGGATCTAGCTAGTTGTCATTATGTAAGAGACACGACCGACTGGTACAAAAATAACGAAATCAATTTTGTACCAAAATAAAACAATCCACCTAATTGTTTAGAATTGCGACCAATAGAAGAATATTGGTCAATCATAAAAGGAACTTTAAAGAAGACAGTTTCGGAAGTGGATGAAAATCTCGTGCAAACACTAATGGGACGAATTCTAAAAAAAGTGCGATGTTTTGCATACCAATCAACTAATTATTTTTTTAATAGAATATAATTACAACAATTATTTTAATTTTTGCATTCAAAAATACAAGAATTGTTTTTTCGGACTTTCTATATTTTCATATATTTAAGTAGAATATTCTTCTACCTCAAGTCCAAATTCTAATTTCATATTGTCATATTAGATTTTATTTGTTGTTTCGAAAAGGATTGATCATTTGCATTATAGACAATACGATTGTTTCGTAGACATTACACTACTCCTCAGTTGTCTGCAGATATTTCATAAGGTATAAAAAATCAACGGGACGAGAATTTTGTACTCTCGTATATGAAGTGTCTGATTTGGTAAATCCAGCTATAAATCAATTATATTACTATAGATATATGTACATTAGAGCGTACCACCTTACAGGCAAAAAAAAGTTCGCCGTACACCCTCCAATATGAAATATTTTTGCAAGGAGGTTTCAAAAAATTTTTTTTGGAAATTGAGAAAGGCGATCCCTACGTTCGGCCAAAAAAAAATTTTTTTTTTTTTTTATTTGCCTTTCAAAAATAATTCATATTGGAAGGTGTATGGCGAACTTTTTTTTGAGGTACGGTCTAATGTACATAATAAAAAATAAGAAAAGAAATTCTAATTATTTAAAAAACATATTTGTTCCATTTTGGTTATCTCAACCTTTAGTGGAAAATACTGAATATATTACTTTTTCCAATTTCAAATCTGTAATTGGAAACTCTATAAAAATTCTCGAGTGCGTCTGGTACATTTGAATAAATTGCAGTTTTGTTAAGTAATTTTTTGCAATTGTTTTTTGAAATTCATTTGCCAACAATGTCAATGTTGTTGTTTTTATTTATTCAAATTAAAATGTAGTATTCTGATTTTTTTTTTTTTTGCAATAAGTATTTTTATTTGCGGAAGGTGCGAAACTATTTATAACCAAAACTTGTTTAAAATGTAGTTGATATTATAAAATATATTTACTCATGTACATAAAAACGATTTTTTTCTAAACAACATTTGAATTTTATATTAGTGGTATTCATCTAACTGAATTTATGCCCTCGTAAACCGTGTATTTTTGTAATCGCGTATATTTGTAACTTTACCTGTTTGTTTGAATGAACGCACCTTTTAAAACTATTCACATTTCAATTTTGCATTTAGCCACTTTTTTTGATATTTTCATAAATTAAACACACAATTTTTTAAATTTGCATCATTTAAAAACAAATAATACACAAAATAAAAAACAACAAACAAAACAATACAAAATAATTTTATTTTCGACAATATTCTAATCTGTGTATAAATACGAAAAAGTTTACACATAAAAATGTAAGCGTATATTTACCAGGGCTCGTAAACTAGTTTTGACATTATTCGAGTAAACTTACAACATATAGTATACAAGGCGTAAATACTTTAAATGAATACCTTTATTATAAAATTTGTTTTCTAATGATTTTTTCAAAACATTGCTACCACATAAGTATTAACCCTTTGGCGAGTGGCGTACATTATAATGTACGTCGACTTTATCAACTCGTCACTGATTTGAATTTCAACCAAAGCGCTATTCATTTTCTGTTATCGGTTCGTTATTTTGTTCTTATTAAAATTTTATGCAGGCTGTGAAATTTCAAAATAACATGAGATCAGTAGAGTGCGTTTTGTCTTGTGATCGTCAACGCTGTAGAGAATGTGTTGGAAGTTAGAAGTTAAAAGAAAGGCTAAAGTTTAGTCTCAAAAATTGTGTGATGAATCAAATTCAAAAACTCAGAGGATTTTATGAAGAGATTAGTAATAGAAAAAATATACCCCTCAATTCATAAATGCTTTGTAAAGTTATAGCAGGTTTACAAAACGTCATTTTCATACAAAATTTGTTCAATAAACCTCCTATAATTTTACAAAGTGTTTATGAATTCAGGGGATAAAATTTAAATTTTAAAAAATTTTAACCCGCTCTGGGCCGGCAGCATGTTAATGTTTGAAATTTAATTTCAAATATCTCCGCTACGGGGTGCTGCAAAGCCATAAAAGTAATAAACAATATTTCTTGAGCATAGATCTACATTTCCACGAAATTCCCAGCCATTAAAATTCCCGTGTCAAAGGGTTAATGTTTAGAAATATGTTTGCAATGCGACCAACAATATCAAACCACAACAAAATAAATAATCAAAATATTTAAATAATACTAACAAATTGTTAAGACTATTCAGTACAGTGGTATTTAAATGCATAAAATTTAAAACGAGCAAAAACAAAAAAAAATATTGAAAAATATGAAGCGATATTAAAATAAAACTCTGAGAACTTTTGAAAAAATCACTCAAGTCGATTTGAGAAAATTTTCAGAGATTTTTGTAGTTAAAAAGAATTTTGAATACCCGAGTAAAAAAAGTTATATAGACAATTATATAACTTAACATGGACTAATATGTTTATATATAGTCAAGTGTGACACAATATGTTTGCGGATACAATTACATATAGCTTTTAGTTTTTCATAAATTTAATATATAATGTCATATATAGATCAGTATGGATATCCATATATGTCCCCATATATATTTATATATATCATATCTAGTTACATATGCTATGACAGTTTGAATACAGTGTCATATATAATTAAAAATGGTTTCATCGCAAAACAATTTTTTTTATAAGTTGTTTTATATACATATGTTTATGTATAGCCCAATGTAGAAAAAATTCTAAGTTTTTTTTGAAATATATTATGTATCATTTCAAAATATAAAATGCTTGGTTATAATTACCAGAGTAAAAAAGTTTATATATCTTATATATAAGAATATAAAACAATCATATAAGTGTTTATATAATCTTATCCGCAAAATGAGTCTATAAAATTATATTAGATTGTATTATTTTAGATACAATTCAATCCAATATTATACAATTTCATATACTCTGATGGAATTGCATCCCAAAATTGGGCACATCTAATTGAATCGTAGTATATCCAATCTGATATAGTTATATATTAATTAATACAATTGGATCTGATTCATAAACGTTTTTGTAAATTTTTTCCTTCCGTTTAATAACACTATGCGACAGTCAAAATCGGGATGGGATGAACCAACGGGAAATGTTATATCGGTCAAAAACAAGTTATACGTGTCCCTGCGTTTCGCTGGGTCAACCCTAGAAATCGAGATATACCTTTTTTTTAGACATAACGCGAGAACCACTAGTCCGATTTTGCTCAAACAATTTTAAAAAAATTAAAAATTACAATTCCTTTAATCTGTTCATATAACGTTTTTCTATATACTCAACAGTTTTGCCGGTAAAAATAATTGTAATTGTTTGAGCAAAATCGGACTACTGGTTCTCGAGTTATGTCAAAAAAAAGACCACCAAAGGTCAAATCGATATATCTCGATTCCTAGGGGTGACCCAGCGAAACGCCGGGATACGTATAACTTCTTTTTTACCGATATAACTTTCCCCGGTAGTTTGAACCCTTCCCGATCACTGACCCCTACCATTTGTCTCACAGTGTAATAAGTACATAAATTTCATATATTAAAAAAATATATTTATATACTTATCTAAGTAGAAAAGGTCCGAAGTTCCTAAACTCTTTACTTCTAAGTCAAATGTAAATAATATAAATATTATAAGAAATAAATTGAATTGAATTGAATACGATTGGATTTCAAGATTTATACCCAAAATATGTTGGGTTTTGAAATATGTTTGAATTGTAAAACTGACATAAAAGATGTTTTCCTTTCGAAATTTTTTTTGATTTTAAATAATATAAATTTTTATCAAAAATTGACTCAGAAAATATTTTAAATTATTTAAGATTTATCTAAATTTATATATCAAATGACTTAGAAAATGTTTTGGAATCTAGATTATATAAAGTTTTATCTATTTTTGATAATTTATCATATAAATTTCTATCCAAAATGACTTAGAAAATATTTTCGATAATTTATCATATAAAGTTATATGTAAAACAACTTAGAAATTTTTTTGATAAAGGTTTATATTAAATTATGTCTAAAATGGTATAGAAAATTTCTTCGATTTGGGTTTATATGTGAATATGTATTGGGTTATATCTTATTGTATATTAAACCTCAATTTATGGGATCAACCATATCTGATTATATATATTTATGTGTATCATTAACATTAACACATTTTTTTGTATATGAGTTTTTATGGTTATACATAAGAAAATTTCGGGAAATATTTGAAAGATATTATAATATATGAACAAATGGATGGGAAGCCATTTTATATTACTATATGTTAATGTAATACACATTGTATTAAAAAATATATTGTTATATATGAACTTTTTTACTCGGGTATATACAACTTATTGTAGAGACTTTAATTTTTATTTAAATTTTGAATTCTTTAAGGTGTTATTTTTTATTATTTTTTAATAGTTTTTTTTTTGAAACTGAAATATAAAGCGTTATATAATTATGTCTTTCTACATCAATTTAGATATGATTATATCGGGTCAAAATTCGGATAACATTCTATAAGATTTAGTATATTAAGATCCTGTCCGATATAATTTTATCCACCATTTTTCGGATAAAAGTATATCTCCAAATATAATAAATAAGATATCACTACATATGACATCATATTATTTTTTTTACTCGTGTATTTTTGTGTGATTCTCACATTTCTACTTATATGCTAAAAGATATGAGACTTTCACAAATCAACTTATTTTAAAACTTTATTTATTTTTGCATTAAATGAATTAAATGTGCAAAAATCCCAAAATTTATTTGGCAAATTGTGAAAAATAATCTGTTGCAGGCATGTCCCTCTCCGGATTTCATTATTGCCTAAGGAAATCGTCAGGGGACGACGTTTTAGAATTTCTAGAAATATTTATTGGGTTAAATCACAAACACAATGAAAATTTCTTGTTTTCGTCTAGGAGCGTCATTTTACATTTAAAATATCAAAGAAAAACAAAACCAACAAAAAAATGTTACCACAATTTTCTTTGTCATCTTCCAAAATACTATTCTGTTGTTTTGACAGATTTAGCAATGTAGTAACATCTATTTATGTATAACAAATAAACGTAATCGTATGTTTTCTATAATTGGCAGTTACGTTTAAATTTGCACAAGCACTTGCATATTCGTTATTTCAAATTTATTTTGATCGGGATAAGCAATAATTGCATTCAATAATTAAATTATTTTGTTTGACACAATAGCCGTATTTTCTAATCACTTGGATTTAATAAATCCAAAAAGTAGTTCTAATAATGCTCAACAGATGGGGTTAGATTCTCCCTATTTTAAAAAGAATTTTCTGTCCGACACTTCTTTCACCCTAATTTTTAATACCGAATTCGATGATGAAGGATTTAACTTTAAGTTTTAATTATATTTTATATAAAACAGCGATAGACAGTCTGCCTTTTCAGTTTTATCACTTCAATTTATATTTTTACACAATTGAAAAATTCCATTGCAATATTTATTATTCACTAATTGGATTTAATTAAATTACTTACAGTAGAGTGAAAAATTGCCATTTCTATTTGAGCTATTTCTGCATGTACAAGATAGAAAATATGTATTTGGTGAGATGTAGTTTTTTTTCTAAACATATTTCATAAAAAAAATTTTATAAAAACCTTTTATTTGTTAGTTTTTAAATTTTTTTGTTTCTATTTTAATTTTCATTCGTATTTTTCTCTGACATTAAATTAATAGGCTGTTTCATATATTTGTGCTTTTGTTGTGGATTTATTAAATCCAGATTTTTTTTTGGATTTAATAAATCCACTTTTTGTATGAAATATTCTAAATCCAGGTGATTAAAAAAAACGCTAAATAACTTAATTTGTACCATTAGGCATTTTCACTTCACCGTTTTTATTCATGAAAAGAACCATATTTGAAAATGAAAGTAATAAACTGTAACGCTGTTATAAAAAACATGTCTATAAAATGGTAAATGTGTTTTTAGTCTCCTTAAAAATGTGTGGATTTGAAATAACTGCATTTGCCAAAAGTCTGCAGAGTTGTTAAACTATATTTTTGAATACAATTAAAACCGATTATAGTACACGCTAGCTGATGTTCACAATAAGATGTATACAATCTTTTCAGTTAAAAAATTAAAGCCGCAAGAATTGAACTCACGTACACATGCGCTAATAAGCTAGCATGCTAATCAAGAATATAATATAAATCAGTGTCATCATTTTATTCTAGGTTTTAAAAGTTTTAAAATTAAAAATATTAAAATATCATAGGTACAATCACAGTTTTTTTATTCCTGTTTTAATTTTTGTTTCTTGTCTCGAGTTTGGAATATATATTTTATTGCTAAAAGGAAAATCTTTTTATATATTATTGTATTTATTTGCAAAGTATAGAAGGTCACGCACAGGTGCTAATACCAGATAATTCTATTGTTATAAAATTTCTATGTACATTAGTGAAGTACTCATCCTCCTTCCTTTTAATGCATAATATACCCACGATTTCTTTTTCATATTTTGTTTTTTTTAATTCACATATTTTTTGTATCAAATATCTAACTAAAATATATTTATATTTACTTATGTATTTATGAGATAATTTTTGCTTCTTATTTTATAAACTAAACAGTACTTGCCGGTTTCCTGATATTTTTGGTGTGACTATTTTGCTTCAAAATAATGACTCAATTTCACTTTGATTACGTACCTGCAAAAAATAAAATAAGAAACATGAAAAAATAAGATAAATGAAATTTACATATGTATGTGTATTAGACCGACTCACGAAAAAAAAAATAAAAAAGTGCCCCCCTCAGAATAAACCTTGGTTTGTTTTATGATGATTCCCAAAATATTTCGGGTCTAGCAATGAGATCTCACGAGCTGGACCATTTTTTAAAAAGGTATTTTTTTAGTTTTTGTAAGAATTTTGAATTTTGTCTGAAGACAACATACACAATATGGGTATCATATGCAAGGTATTTTCGAAGCGCGTCCAGAGTTATAACATGTTCAAGCATATCCAGAGGTGTCTTATTTTCAAGTATAGAGTATAAAAAAAAATGTTTTTGACCATTTAGGTCGGAGAAGTTTGTGATTGAAATGTCAAACTTACATATCATAATCTATAGTCGATTTAAGTGAACACGTGTTTCAGATTTTTTTGAAATTCGCGATTGTTCGCGTTTTATCAGAAATTCAATGTGGTGGAAGAAAAATGTTCTAAATAGGGCAATATGGATACCAAAACTTTTGTTTTGACAAGTAAATCATCACGGAGTAGATATAGTCTAGAATTTTCCAAATTTAACACATTTTTCACGGTGCTCTGGATTAAATTTTGATAAAATTTGGAGTTACCCCAATTCAATAAAAATATTTTATGAAATTTTTTGTAGGTTTATTATTAACAGGGACTTTCATGCACTAAAAAATCGAACATATGCGCTTAAAATATGCACTATAAAATAGAAAATATGCACTTAAATATACATTTATAACGAAATATGCACTAAAAACCAAAAAATATGCAATTAAAAATAAAAGTTTTTTTTAAATTATATTTATTAAAAACTAACATAAACGTAAAAATTCAGGTATCGGTTACAATAAGCTTGTTCGTTTACTTACTACAAGTTACTATATTTAATACAGCTGGGAAAATTCAATACAAAAAGTAAACAAAACTTTGCAATTGTAGTAAAAGGAGCAAGAAATTCGAGTAAACGAACACACTGAATATGTGATCAAATACACATAATAGTTAAATATATTTTTAGAAAATTCAGTGAAAATAAAAAGAAATACACTCGATTGTAAATATTAACCCTTAAATGCATGGTGTAGCCATTTGGCAACATACCGGTTTTTTAATAAAAAAAACCCACTTGATGAACAAAACTGTATTTTTGGGCATTAGGGGCCCCTTCTGTACATAGTTTTCCTATATTTTAGCGCAGAATTATAAACAGTTAGAGTAAGGGGGGTAAATACTGTACCAGCAGCATTTTAAAGGGCATATTTGAACGGTTGTCAAAAATTCAATTAACAATATTTTTAATATTTTATAACACCCGAAAACGTTAATTTAAAATTACATCTATAAAAAATGTGTTAGTGGATGACAACATATTGTATACTATGTGTTTCTCTTTCTAGTGTAGTGTTGTATTACCAACAGAGCTTCCAAATAATTAATTCTTTAGAATTTTTTTTTAGTTTTAAAGTACGAATTCTTAAATCGAATTTCATATTTAAAAATATTAAAAAAATATCCAATAATGTGCAAAATATGCAAAAATATGCAATAAAAATCATAAATTATGCAATAAAATATGCACTTAAAAGCAAAAAATGCAAAAATATGCATTTATAACAAAATATGCAAAAATATGCAACAAAAAATCGATGCCATTTTTTTGCAAATTCTTTGATTCGGAAAAGTATTTGGTCAAAATCATTTTTGGGCCACTGACTACAAACATGCATTTGCATTAAATAAAATATTTTATTGAAATATGCGTGTCTGTAATTTTTTTTTAAGAAAAATTTAATTATAGGCTCACCCTAAATAAAATTTTATAATATCTTTTTTTCGCAAAAAAAAAATTACGCGAAAAAAAGCGCGTGTTGGGTTTTTTCTGTTAAGTTGCATTTTTATCCTTACATCTATGAGAAACTGAATTTAAATTATTAATAAAATTTTATAAATTTTTTTTCGCGAAAAAAGTTATTCCGTCAAAAAGCGCGTACTGGATTTTTTTCTGTTTAGTTGCATTTTTATCTTACATCAACTAGATACTGAATTCAAGAGAAGATTGCAGTAACTACCCAGCAAAAAACGTGGAAGTGATCTTAAGGAATCAATTTTTCATTGATTCCAAAGTATCATTAAGTTCTGATTTTCCGCTTCTAAAGCAGTTCTTTTTCACAACTTCCGAAAATGTGATTTTGAAGGTAATTAAGTCTTTCCAAAGCTATCTAACTACAGATATTTCCATATAAATTTTACATTTATAAGATATGAAATACATCGATTTCATAACTAATTGTATCTTAAATTCATTACGATTGCTTGAATTATAAGAAAGAATTGACATTAGTAAACGTCACATTACAGATTTCGTAATCATTTCCGAGCATGTAACTGGACATTTTAAAAAATTGCCAACTCAAAACGGACAAAATTTTTGCTCTAGCGGAATACTAATACACTCCTATAATACAAATAACCAGGTTCAAGAAAGCTCCTGAGGGATCCATTTTTCTACAACAGAAACAGGGTGATATTTTCAATTTTTGTTTTTGACAATTAACGTGATAATACAAATTAATACAATCCGACAACGGATTGGAACATCGGTGCAAATCGGAACGATATGTAATGAAATGGGGAACTAGTGGTATTGGAATAGGTGTCGCAGGGAACGAAATGGAATCAAACGGGGAACGAAATGCTTATTATATTAGTGCATTAATTTCCATTTTCCTATAAATGGAAAAATGGGTCACCTTGTGCCTGTTTCATAAAAACTGATTCCTGGGAATCGCTCTCGGATCTGACGCATGTGAATAAAAGGAGCCTTATCATTCACTGAAACTTGCAAAACTGTTGTGCGTTTTGTTCTATCTCGCTTAGTTTTCGAAATACAGCCCATTTTGTAAAATTTCGATTTTTAAAATGGCCCGTATCTCGAAAACTAGGTAAGATAGAGGAAAATGGAATTTTGCTCTATTGGAATATTAACACAGGCCAGGTCTTGTAGGACTTCCGATTGATTCATTTTTATAAAACAGTCACAGGGTAACATTTTTAATTTTTATTTTTTTAACATTATACTTTATAATACAAATTAACACAGGGAACGAAATGAAGTGAAACGGGGAACGAAATTCTTATTATCTTTGTGTATTAATTTCTATTATCCTGTAATCAAATAAATAAAGAAAATGGGACACCATGTGACTGTTTTATAAAAATTGATTCCTGGGAATCGCTCTCGGACCTACCTCATGTGAATAATAGGAGCGTGAACATCTATTGAAAATTGGAAAAAATTTTTTCCGTTTTGCTCTATCTCGCTTAGTTTTCAAGGCACAGGCCATTTTGTAAAATGGCTATTTAGTTCCGAAAATTTTTTTCGACCTGCCATTCCGCAACCCGCAACTCTCTGATTTCTGCTAAATTTCCAGCACGTTCCCATGCAACCAACATACAAAATATTAACTTCTTATCAGCCATGAAAAAGAACTTCTGACTAGCATACATTTATTGCAGCTTTATATGTAGTTTAAAACCCCTTCCTAAGCGAGTAATTCTTTGTGATGTAATGACGGAAGTAGTTCATTTAGAAGTCATTCCATTTATTTTTGCTGGGAATATGATGTAATTTTTCGGATCAAATTTAGTTCGTAGCAGATTTAATTTATATAAAATTTAATATAATTTGATATTGGCTCATAGTAATTTTTTTACTTGCGTAGTTTTAACTCCGAATTATAAGTTGTATAAAATGTTAGTTTTGTTAAAAAACCACTTATTTGGTAATGCCAAATTTTTGCTGGGTTGCAATATGCAGTCAGATGTCCATTTACTATTAAACAACAATAAGTAAAAGGTCAGTGGAAAGTTAACACCTAATGATAATACTGTTAATAATGTTGAGTACAACAAGTGGGCACAAAAAAAAATCCACTTTTTACTATATATTGCATTCTATTTACTACTTTAGCAGATACTAACTACAATACATACATATATTACGATATTACCTGCATAGATACATTCAAGGCAATAAAAGGCTGGCCAAAAGTTGTTTTGTTAATGTCTTCATTAGGCATTTTAACAAACAACAACAGTAAGTTACTACTAAAAACATAAAAAGTTTTTGTTTTTCAACAAATTTTTTTCCTTATTGCATGTTGATTTTAAGTAAAGATTAGAAAAAAAGATTTTTATGTAGAGGTTTAAAAATATTTGAACGTAAATTTTTGTTTTCAAACATTATCGTTAGATTGTGTTTCCTATCCAATTGTGGATTTCGAAGTATGTTAAGTGCAAAATATTTAAAAATATATTTTTGTAAAATTCACTTAAGCAGTTGTTAATGTAATACAAATAATTATTGTTAATTAAATTAAAGAAAAATTTCTGTTGAAATGAAAAAAACAAAATAGTGTAATAAATTTAATAACGAAAAAGCAATAATTTTTCGTTAATGTTTAATTTAGACAGTTTTTTTTATTACATGGAATTTTAATGATTATTTTAAATTTGAAATAAAATGAAGGGGCCAGTTTTATGGTAAGCATTAAGTTTCTTTTTTAATTGAAGTGAACTTTTTAAACTATATATTAAAGCTGGATGGTCTTTTGATGAGTACGTAGAGGAAAAATAAAGAGGAATGCTTACGCTCAGTGCCCCAACTAAATTTTGTATAGATTAAAAAGTTTCGATGACGGGCTCCTCAATGAGGAATTTCAAAGCACATTTGTCTATTCTCTAGCAGGACTTCTTTGATTTCAAAGCAAATTGCATTGATCTCAAAACAAATTTCCCATTCCCAAACCATGTTTTCTATTGATATAAAACGAAGAGAACGTTTTTTTTTTGCAGCGTGACCGGCAATGATAACTTGTGATGAGTATTTTAACCGTAAAAATCTTTAAACCTTTCACAAAATTTACTTACGCATTGGATTATTCTTAAATATTCACTACAATACCGTCCCTAGCAATTTTTTTATTTTAATGGCATTTCTATTATTGGCTGTTAACAATGATGGTATTTACTATTTATTTTTTATTTCACTATGAGTAGAGTAGAGTAGTTGTTTTTTGTTTTTATTTATAGTAGTTTTCCTCATTAAATTGCTTTCCAACTAAAAAACTAATACTGAAAAAACAAACTAGTATTATGTGATTTTTATTTGGGATTTTTTGCTCTATCTTTGAGAGAATTTATTCACCTGTGTCAAACACACAAAATGATTGGTATGAGTTTTAAAGTAATTAAATCCTCAATAAATTGTATTGATTCGATTACGCTGTTTGATTAATGGAACAATTTTGCTTAAAAGTTATTCGAATTATTCAAAATGACCAAATTTCGAATAACTAATAATTCGAATAATTTAATACGATTAAATGAAATTGGTGAAAAAAATAAAAAAAATATTTAAAATATTTAAAATATTTAAAATATACACTTTTCTATTATTCGAATTATTCTTTAATCCCTTAGCTTAAATCCCAAAACTTATTTAAAAAATTTTAAAATAATATTCCTATCCGGGTTTTATTCTTGACTTAGAAAATCATCAGAGGACGACTACTGAGAACTTTTAGAAATATTTGTTACGTTGAACTGCGTACTGAATGAGAATTTATTGTTTTCATCTAGAAGCACTATTAAATATTATTACCAAGAGATGGGATTTACAAAATACGTCAATCTGGTAGTACTACATTTAAGTATAATGTTAGTACTCTAGGTGTTTCCGGAATTCTCTATATCTAACGGAAGTTAAATTATATAAGGCTGCCATATGTCATCTAGTTAATCAGTTGATTATTGGCGATTGTGTAACTCAGTCGGGCTTTAACAAATCGTTGTGTTCAAATCATTATGTAGAGTTTTTGTGTGTGTAATATCGTTGAATTATATTGTAATACAGCGTTCAATAAACAATTATAAAGCTAAATTAAACTAAAGATAGTATAAATAAAGCCAATCAAACAAAGTGTAAGAGTTATTTTATTTAATAGAGAGCAACAAACCGGTTTATCTAAAGGAGATAAACGAACGTTTTTATAAGGTAAACGTAACAATTGGTGTTAGCGTTGAGATTGGTTATTTTGATTGCAATAGAAATAATAAACAAAAAAAAAACTATTCCAATTTGATTTGTCATCTTCCAAAATACTAATAGTAAATATTAATCTTAATGGAGATCTAAATAATCTTTAATGAGAACTAAATAACTCTCCTTACAGACGAGCTTTTCAGAAGCCAATAGAGCCAACTCCCTTTGAATTTTGACAAAATTAATTACAACATTTTTTAAATTCCCTGCCATTTTAGCTATTTTTTGCTATTTCCAAGAAGTTTATGAAATCATGACACAATGAAATGATTTAGCTATTATAAAAAAATACGAAAATTTGCACTAAAATTACCTCCAAGTTTTACTAATCGCTTAAACGCATTTTTTAAACACCTGGATTTTGAATTTTTCATACAAAAAGTGGATTTATTAAATCCAAAAAAATTGGATTTATTTACCAGGGTTTACGTATATCTATTAAAATACAAATATATGAAATTAAAGTAAAAAACAAAAATACGAATGAGAAAAAAAATTGCAAAACCAGCAAATAAAAAGTTTTTCTTAAAAACTACACTTCACCATATTTTATATAATTTTTGAAAAATGTCCCATTAAGAAAGCTAAACCAATTTTATCAAATAGCTCTTTTTATTTACGATTGTAGTTCAGTTGTTAGACTCTCTTATAGTTTTTAATAAATTATCTTTATTCAGTTAAAAAAATATAGCCGTTTACAAGTATTGGGTTCAAAACAGAACAGTGTATCCATAATGAGCCAAATAAATATTTATACCAAAAAGACTTCAATCTTTCAATTTCTGCATATTAAATAAAAAACAAAACAGCTGGCTCCCTCCTTTTTTCTTTAATAAAAAATCGTAGAAATTAACTCTCGTCCGTCCGTTAACATGTACAACATTTTGTTGCAGCCCCTCCTGTAATGGAAGTTAACTGAATACGCGCATTTGTCTACAAGTTTATGAGTATCACACTTATACACCATTTGTTTTTTGTATTTTTTGCTGCAAAACGCCGTTCTTGTTTACTTAACAATGTTGCAAAAAACACATCACCAATATTGTTGTTGCACTGCATGCAACAAAAGTTATATGACTGCACTTGCAATAAGTTTAATCAACAAAAACATTAGCAGCATTAAACGAAACCGTAAACATTTAACCGAGATAGCTGGCTGGTTATAACAAAATCTGTGCCGCTGTAGATACTAGTGCCGGTAAATTCGCTTATTTTTCAATATTCGATACTACTCTATATTTTTAATTTAAATACTCTATACTTTTAACGGTTTTTGAATTTTAAATTTATTTTTATTTTTTATAACTTTTTTGTTTTGAAAATGATTATGTTTATGGAATAATTAAATTTCATATTACAACACTTATCTTAATTTTTGCATTAAAAAATACAAAAATTGTTTTTTCGGACTTTCTATATTTTCATATATTTAGTTAGAATATTGTTCTAAAATTTTTTAATGCAAAAATTAAGATAATTGGTGGAAGATGGGCATTAGACCGTATCTGAAAAAAAGAGTTCGCCGTACACCCTCCAATATGAAGTATTTTTGCAAGGCAACTTCAAAAAAAACTTTTTTTTTTTGCCGAACGTAGGGGTCGCCTTTTTCAATTTTTCGTTATAACTTCGGCATTTAAAGTTGGATTTTAAAGTGTGATATATCGATTTTTTGCCTCAAGGAGACCATTGTTTTGCTATAAAAGAAAAACCCAATGAAAAAAAATTTAAAAAGGTGACCCCTACGTTCGGCAACCAATATATAAAAAAAAATTCTACTGGGTTTATCGAAAAACTTCATTAGCAAAAGTTTAATGATTTTTTGCGAGCTTTAATTTTCTGACATTAGGGTGGTAGCAAATGAGATCTGGTGGCTAACTACTAGAACGGGATACTTGAGGTCAATGTGCCTTAAAGCAAAACACTGGTCTCCTTGAGAGAAAAACATCGATGTATCATACTTTAAGATCCGACTGTAAATGCCAAAGATATATCGAAAAATGTTATATAAGATATATCGAAAAAAATGTTGTAGTATGCCACCTGTAAGGTGGCATACTACGGCCAAATATCATTCAAAATATTTATTTTGTTTTGAGGTTAAGTTCGTTGTTTTTACATATGTTACTAATAACGAACACACAAGCATACATATAAATTGTACCCAAAGGGTACTTTTATGTAATTGTTGTTTTCAAAAGGAGTAGATTTATGGCTGGTTTTACCAAATCAGACAATTCATATACAAAAGTACAAAATTCTCGTCCCGTTGAATTTTTTAAATTGTGTAATGTCTCGGTCCACGAGACAATTGTATCGTCTAACATGAAAATGATCAACCTTTTTGAAACAGCAAAATAAAATCTAATATGACAATATCATATTAGAATTTGGACTTGAGGTAGAACAATATTCTAACTAAATATATTAAAATCATATTCTTAAACTCTTTTAGCTGCTATTCGATATGTTTCCATGATGTTTTCTTTAAAAACTTTTTTCTTTAAACTTTTCACTTTTGTGTCTTAAATAGTCTGTATGATAAATAAATAGTTCAGCAGAGTAGCAGTTTTGTGTCTATTATGTGTTCAAAATTAATCTCTGAAATTATAGCGTAGTTTTTTTTTCCAAGTGTTGAGTACTCAAAACAAAGTCAAATACTTGGTACTCGATACCCACTATGAATTTTTTCCCAAAACTAGAGCGTACTGTGTAGTTACGATTGGGTTTTTTGTATTCTTATGTTGTGGCTAGGGAATGCGTACCGGGATTGCCGGAAAACCAATCCTTTTTCCGTTAACGAATTCCCGGGAATTTGGTTTGGGAATACCGGAATTTGAAAAGATACAATTTCAAATAATAAATTTAATTAATGTAGCTACCCAGCAAAACATGGTAATGATAGGTCATTACCATACGGATTAGTAAGTAATGATAGGTCATTGCTTTTTGCATTACTTTAAAATAAAAAAAAATTACTTACTGATAATAAGTTATGTAAGTACTTATATATTCTTCCAAAGTAATCACTAACTGGTAATTGATTAAATAATTACCGCTTAATAGCCTTTGCGTGCAACTTACTTGCTTAATTACTTGTCTGTTTCGGCTGGGTAGTTATATATATATCAAGTCTTCTTACAATTTTAAAAATAGCAAAAATAGTATGTAATTTTTTGGTTCGCAACTGAACTTTTTAAATTAGAGCACTTGTTTCAGTTCGACGTGGAAAAACTTTTATATTAAAATAAAAAAAATGATCAGTTCACGTCAAAAGTGGGTAGGGTTTGTTTTCACGCAAAGTTAATGTACAAGACTACTATTTTTCTAGTGAACAATTTACACTTTTTGTTTGTTGTGATAACCCGAGTAAAAAAGACTATATATAACATATATTTTTTTAATATTAAAATATATGATAATATAAAATAATGTATGCGACTTTATATGTTTTTATATGATGATATATTAGAAATTTTTTAGAAATTTTCTCATATGTAATCATATTAAATCATATATCAGTATTGGCTCTATTGCAAATTGTTTATATAGGAATAATTGATAAAACCGTTCAAAATTTTATATATAAATAGATACGAAAAATAATTTTGATTTTATTTTATATATTACAATATATTATTTAATCTCAGACACAAGTTCGAAACTCATTTCATCAAAAACTATTTTTTGTATGTTTTACTCTATTTTTTCATTAAATTAATATTTTCTTAGCTTTTTTTTTACTTTTAAAAGTTTTTTTCTTTTTAATTTAAATAATCCAATTTAAAGAAGTTAACATTTAAAATCATTACCCTTGTATGTAATAGGTTAATAAGTCTAGTTGCATACCATTGGTGAGGTATTTCAAGTACCTTTCCAACGACATATATATTTTGTTCTGGTCCGATATGTTTTGAGTGGAGAAATAAGCCATTGAATATTCTTGTAGATAATCTTCAGCTCCATAAATCGGGAACTATGAGCTTCCAACAAAAAACAAGTGCATTTTATTTAAAATATAAAAAGGATAACATATTTAAAAAAAATTTCTAAGTCCAAAGAAAATTCCCATATTTGATAAAAAATTATCTAGTCTTTAAAGAATAGTCTTTATACATTAACGTCTTCAATAGTTACTCATTATCAATAGTAGCCCTCGGCTGATAGTCTGGCATATGATGAACATATAAATATCGAAAACGATCCGATTTTCAATGGTTAATATTTTACGATCTGTACAATACCAATTATTTTTTATTTCCTATTTTAGATGTCCGGAGTCAAATAAAACGATAATTATTCTAGATTGAAACACTGTTCGTTTTCGATTTTTATCACACCCCTGAGTGTGTAGGACCCGAAAGCCTGCTGCCCTCCAATACAAAGTTTTTTATCATTTAAATTTAATCTTATCGTATTGTATTAACTTATATCCAATTTGATTGGAACAAATTTCGAATATAAATTTATCATTTGTTATAACTTTGTGTCCTTGTAAATACAATTATATCCAATCTGATACAATTTAATATAACCATTTTTCGGATGATATTATATCCAGTTACATATTGCAAATATATCCATTGACATATAATTTTACATAAAATTTTTTACTCGGGATTCCACAATCTTATAAATTAAAAAAGTTGTTCATTTTCACAAATTATATTAATTTAAGTTTTCATGAAATTTTATGAAAAATATCATTTTAATTATTAAAAAATTCATACAATCAATGAAGTAGTTTCATTAAAAATACAATTTCGTACAAAGTATGAAGCTGGGATCCCGAAAATTCCGGAAAAAATTCCCTCTTTCCCCAGAAATTAAAATGTGCAGGATGTTGTTTGCCCTACTTTCGGCATGTAGTTTTTATTCAACAAGTGACTTTTTTCTGCTGCAACATTGATTTGAGATGCCGGTATTTGTTATTGTGTACGTGGAATCTGTTTTCCATGCCGTTATCAGCGTTGCCAGAAAAGTTTGTGCCTATATCCCCATTTGGCAAGTTGGCATCCCCAAAAATCACAAAAAAATTTATAAATCCCCAAATAAATAAAAACTCATATTTAATGAAATTGATATTTTATTTATATTATAAAATAATTTTCAATACTTTAGAAAGACAAAACAAAAATATTACGAAATTCATTTATTGTACAAAAATTATAAAAAGTTTTAATATATCATACTAAACTAAAAACATTATAATAAACATATCCGGTAAGATCTAGTGTAAATTAATTTGATTAATTTAGAAACAATTTACCAAATTTATTTTTACTATGAAAAATATATATGTCGGCCATTTCACGACAAATCGGCCAAAATCTGACCTTGGGATTTCTGATTTTAATTATGTTTTGCACCCTGGAACTCTATGTAACCACCAAAAGATTGCCGTTCTTATTTTCTATAAATTTAAAAAATTCCGATTTTATTCGCGATTTTCTTTTTGCATTTGTATTTTTTTTAATATTCATAGGATCGTCAACAAATACATTTTTTTGGGTTCCGGGGTTTTTGATGAAAAGTTTTTTTTTCGCAAAATTTTAAAAAATAGTAGTGCAAAAAAATAGAAGGCCCTTCATTGGAAGTGTAGACAATCTTTGCATACTTTACACCAGACACCACGCGTAGAGTGGTCTACAAACCATACTTTGGTTTGCTTGACGTCTCACCAGTCATAAAATCTATGTTAAAACCAGCGTTGGCACAAAAGTTTGTGCTAATATCCCCATTTTTCAAGTTGAAATCCCAAAAAAAAATTTTAAATCCCTAAATATTTCCCCAATATGGTTTTTACCCTTTCAGAAAAACGTGTAAGTCCAAACAATGTAATCGATTTCGTGTACTTCACCAATTGTATATGAAACCTAAAATATTTGAAATTTTCCAAAAATTTTGTCTAACTTACAATGTGGACATACCCTGCATAAAGCAAGCGAGCTTGCTTTACACCAGGCACAATGTGTACACTAACAGAAAAAAGTCCGTAAAATAACTAAAATTCTGTAAATTTAACAGTTTTAATTTTGCTGTTCTCATTTTACTAGAATTTAGTAAAAAAAAGTCTGCTAATTTTAGCATGTTTTTCTGCAGCATCATTTTTAACTAATTTTTAGTAACTTTTTCTGCTATTTTTACAGATTTATTTCAATGAGTGTAGACTGGTCTACAAATGTTAAATGACGCTCCTAGATGAGAACAAGAAATTCTCATTGAATAAATATTTATAGAAATTCTAAAACGTCGTCCCCTGACGATTTCCTTAGGCAAGAATGAAATCCGGATTGGGACATGCCTTCAAATGATCATTTTTTTATAAAATATGAAAATTATTTTTTTGTGTGTATTTGGCTAAAAAAGAAAACTATGCATTAAAAATATAAGAAGTATGCATAAAAAACTATTATTTTCGCAAAAATAATGCACTTTAAAACTTAAAAATATATTTAAGTTAGTTATTTTTCAAACAGACACAGAACTCGAAGGTTTTCCATAGGTCAATTAGGTTTTTAAGAATGTTTGTTTTGATTGAATCAAAATATAAAAGCGTATTAATTTTTTTATATTT
Organism: Leucophora obtusa; assembly: GCA_949987735.1. Lineage (NCBI taxonomy): Eukaryota > Metazoa > Arthropoda > Insecta > Diptera > Anthomyiidae > Leucophora > Leucophora obtusa. Next base: position 279,095,042 of record OX465295.1, read on the forward strand.
TTTCACAAAATAAAAAATTTTCCTAAAAATTAAAAATATACACAAATATGCATTAAAGTGTAACTACAAACCGATGCCACTTTGTTCTAAATTTGATGATTCGGATAAATATTTAGTCCGTATTTGTTTTGAACTATCGAGAAAAAACATGTATTTGCATGGAATTCCTTGCCCTAGTCATCACCCTATCGGAAGATGCTAAAATTTTTGCAAATGGCGGTAGATGTAAGTTATGCGTTGATATTTGTGAAGTAAACAGATACAAAATACCGTTTCATCGAAAATCATCATGAGGCCCATTTCCATCTCTGTGGATATGTGAATAAGCAGATTTATCGCTTCTGGGGCATCGCAAATCCGCGTATAACACACGAAGAGACATTACACCCCCTCAAAGTTACTGCATGGTTTGATTTTTACGCTGGAGGCATCATTGGACACGGGCCAAATAACTGCTGTGAACAGCAAGCCCTACAGTCATGCTTAACGACTTTCTCCTACCTCAACTGGACGACCTACAATCGAAATTCTGAGGGCTGCATTTCCGGGTCGCCTAATCTATAGTTTTGGTGATTTGCACTGGCCGGCAAATTTTACTTGTTGCTGTTTTGTAACAAAACTTTTTAAAAAGTTGTTTATCAAAATAATGTTCATCAGAAAAAATACATATTTTAAACTAAGGCAAAATACACAATATAACATACAAAAAAAACTGAAATCCCCAAAAATATTTAAAACCATGTGTAGAATCCCCAAAACTTTTGTGAAATCCCCAAATCCCTCCCCACAAAAATCTGTCACCAAACCGAAGTTGAAATCCCCAATTTGGGGCGAAATCCCCTTATCTGACAACACTGGCCATTATTGGCCTGGTAGTGATGCAGTCAGTAGTCTTCACACCACTTTCACTTTTTGTGCTGTTTGCGTTTTTATGATTTTAATAAAAACCAGCATGAAAAACTTGTCATATTGGTTTTTATATATGTAGATTCTCCAAACTAACTGTTAGTTTTACTAACCTCGTTTAGAATTAATAACAAGATTTTTTATGCAAATTATAACATGATGCTACAGACAACATATTTTAAGGGTTTAATCAAAGCATTTTCTACAAAAATATGTGTGGGTATTTTGTTGCTCGATGGCCATAAGTGGGCATTTCTTAACTTGTATTTTTAAGGAATTTAAGATAAACACTTCAAACAATATATCGGTTTATAAGAAATTTGTTATATTGAATTTGGTTTAGGTGATTAATTTGAACATCTAAGCCTATAAGAGATGATTTTCTACGGACTGAAAATGTATTTTTGTAATAAAACAATTTCATTAAAATTTTTTAGACATGGCAGACAGTTAAAACAAATTTCAAAAAGTCGGTTGACCGCACAATAATTTATCGGATTTTTTTAAATATAAAACCACCCAGCAAACCTTCTATTATCCGGTAATTAGTTTTGTAAGAAGAAATAAAAGGTAGGTAACCTTTTTCTTTTCTAAAACAAGACTTATTATTTTAGCAAGTGCATGACCATCAAGGTAATTTCTTACTTAGTTACAGATTATTTTTACGTTACATGTTACTCTTACTTATTAACTCTAGGTTAAAAGTTACTTTAAAGTAATTATTTTTTTTTTATTAAAATTTTAATTTACTTTATATTAAATTAAAATTTAAATATTTTGAACAAAAATTTTTTCGAATGAAATTTTGTATAAGTTTTGATTATAAAAATAAGCGTTTTGTAATGAAAAGGTAAGTTGTTACTTTTATATTACAAAACTTATTATCTTAACAAACGCATTATAACTTGCCGGTAAGGAGTTTTCAAAAACATTTTATTTAGATGAAAATTTTTTGAACTGAATATTAATTAGAAATTCTTAAATTTTTAACGAAAATTTACCAATAAAGTTATACCAATAAAACTTCCAAACGTCTAAATTTTATATCCGAAGTAATGCAAGGGTGAGGTGTAAGGTCCCGAAGTAATGCCTTAGTATAGGGGGCCAATTTGTAAGGAAAAAAATTTATCGATATTGTGCCATCGATTTTTCGATAGCTTTCGGCATGAGGAAAAAAAACTTACAATACGACATGTCAAAAAAATCATTTTCTAGGCGCCCAAATTTCGTTCCAAACTCGTCTAAAAACCCAAAACAACATTTTTTTTCGAATAAATGATATCGCCATCATTTTAAGCGTACCTTGGATAGGATATATTTAAAAAAATTTGAAATCGGTGAATTTTTTTTTTAACAAACCAAATTTGAAAAACCTTAAAAATTAACGCGTAAAAAAGGATAGATTTTTCGATAAAAACTCGTCCAAAACCTCAAGAATATCATTTTTTAGGAAAAACTGCTATCGCCATCGTTTTTAGGGTACAATTTCACCTTGGAAAAGTAATATTTAAAAAAAAATTAAATGAGCCGATTTTTTTTATTACCTACCAGTGTAGAAGCGGTAATGACATATCATTATTTTTTGGACTACCAGTAATGACACCCACTTACCTTCTCCATTATTTTAAAATATATAATAATGAGTTACTGATAATGACTTATTTTCATGGATGGTAACCGAAACGATGCGGTTATCGGTAACGCTATTTTAGAATGTTTAAGTAACGGTATTTTAAGTGTAACGCTATTTCATTTATTTCGATATCGGTATTTTAAGGATAACGGTATTTTGATTATTTCGGTAACGGTATTTTAAGATTAGCGATATTTCAGTTATTTCGGTAACGGTATTTTAAGGATACGGCAGTCAGTTATTTCGATGCATTCCGCAATTTTTTTACAAAAAACAAACGAGATTAAAAACAAAACCAATTTACCAACTTAAAGTACGAAAAATACTCAATACCTACGTGCAATTACCAAAAGCAAAAAATTAAACATAACGGTAACGGTATTTTAGGGGTAACAGTATTTCATTTATTTCGGTAACGGTATTTTAAGGGTATTGATATTTCATATATTTCGGTATCGGTATTTTAAGGATAACGGTATTTCAGTTATTTCGGTAACGGTATTTTAAGGATAACGGTATTTCGGTTATTTCGGTAACGGTATTTCGGTTATTTCGGTAACGGTATTTTAGGGGTAACGGTAGTCAGTTGAAAGGGTTTTGAATCGATAACGGTATTTTAGCGGTATTACCTGCCAACCCTGCTTATTTTTATTATTATTTCAAATAGAAAATAATTTTCTAGATTTTTTTGAAAATTATTTGAAATCTATTTTCAGACTCAATATTTTTTAAACACTGGTAAGGATATATGTAACCACAAAATTTTTGATTTTTTCTATGTTGGCGAGTAAGCTTACTAGTGTGCAGCAGGTCAATTATATTTTTATCTATTAAATATTACATGTCGATATAGCTCAGATGGCAGAGCTATTGACAGGCAATCTGTAGACCCAGGTTCGATTCCCGCACCAGCAAATTTTATATAAAAAAAAAAAAATAAAAAATATTTTTTTTTATATAATTTATTTTTTTGAAAATCTATTTTTAGACTCATTATTTTTGTCAGTACTGGTAAGTACATAAGTAACGATATATTCGTATGCTGGTGTGTAAAAGTAATAAGAAATGTAATAACAGAAGCAACTAGTTACCATTACCAAGTATGTAGTTACATAACCACATATCTGGTAATGATTTTCTACACTGGGCTACTAAAAAAACCTTAAAAATTAAAGTTGAGAAAAAGCTATTGAAAAATCGATGGCACAATATCGATTGCTAAATCGACACACCCTAATGTAGTAATACCCAAATATTATCCACCCAGAAAAACCTTGATAATATTACTATTATTTTTACCTGACACTCAGAGCTGTAAAAAACTGCAATCAATTTGGATTGAAATCAAAGTGATTTCAACCAAACTTATTTCATTCTTTGATTCCAAAATGATTTCAGATTTCAAAATGAAATCTGGTCAAAATTGCAATACTTTATGATTGAAGTCATTTATCTTAGAAATCATTGAATGCAAATAATTGAATTGCAATCAATTTGATTGCAATCAAATTTTAGTTGATATCATGCGATTCAATCAATTGTCCTGAAATTACAACTATAGGGAAAGTCCAATGAAATAATATACACCATGTCACCCTGTGACGGTTTTATAAAAATAAATAAGTGGGAAGCTTTATAAGACCTGGCCCATTTGTATTATTGGGGTATGTTAATACTCCAGTGGAGCAAACATTTTTTCAGTTTTGCTCTATCTCGCTTAGTTTTCGAGATACGCGCCATTTTAAAAAAATCGGCATTTTACAAAATGGCCTGTATCTCAAAAACTAAGCGAGATAGAGCAAAACGGATAAAATGTTTGCAAGTTTCGGATCGATATACACGCCCCTTTTATTCACATGAGGTAGGTCCGAGAGCAATTCCCAGGAATCAATTTTTATGAAACTGCCACAGGTTGACCCATTTTTTTCCATTTATCGGATAGTAGAAATTACATCACTAAGATAATAAGAATTTACATATTATATCAAAATACACCATGGAAACCACCAGATTTTAGTGGAAGAAGGATTTTCATTTGAAGAGAACGATGATTTTGATTCTGATTTAATTTTGATTGCAATTACTGGATTTGCTTGCAATTAATGTAAACTAATTATAGTAATTGCAATCAAATCGATATGCCAGTTAATAATTTTGAAAAAAAATATTAAAAAAAATGTTCTTTACGACATTTTTTTTTCTTTTCGTTTTTTCTGCAACTACACCTTTTGCAATTGTAATTCAGAAAATATCAATTGAAATTCAGAAAATATCAATTGAAATTCAGAATTTCCATTTGAAATTCAGAAAACATCATTTGAAATTCAGAAAATATCATTTGAAATTCAGAAAATATCATTTGAAATTTAGAAAATATCAATTGATATTCAGAAAATATCATTTGAAATTCAGAAAATATCAATTGAAATTCAGAAAATATCAATTGAAATTCAGAAAATATCAATTGAAATTTAGAAATCGTCATTTGAAATTCAGAAAATATCAATTGAAATTCAGAAATCGTCATTTGAAATTCAGAAAATATCAATTGAAATTCAGAAAATATCAATTTAAATTCAGAAATCGTCATTTGAAATTCGGAAAATATCAATTGAAATTCAGAAATCGTCATTTGAAATTCAGAAAATATCAATTGAAATTCAGAAAATATTAATTGGAATTCAGAAAATATCAATTTAAATTCAGAAATCGTCATTTGAAATTCAGAAAATATCAATTAAAATTCAGAAATCGTCATTTGAAATTCAGAAAATATCAATTGAAATTCAGAAAACATCAATTGAAATTCAGAAAAATGTAAACAGAATTTTTTATAGAATCCGGCTAGGTAGATAATGTTATACCCTATAAAAAATTTATATATATATTTTATCAAAATACGTTTGATTAACAAGTGGGAGTAAAATTCATTTTACTTACGCGAGTGATAATTATTTAAAACTTGTGTGCCTCAATGATTTTAGGTAGACTAATTCTTTCTTGTTACGAATTATAGCTCTAAAATGTAAGGCTGAAATTTAAAGCCAAATAATAGTCTTTAATATCAGTGTTACGTTTTAATGTCTAATTGAGCCATAATTCGTTACAAGAAAGAAATTAGTCTATATAAAATCATTGAGGCACACAAATTTTAAATATTTTTCACTTGCGTGAGTAAAATGAATTTTACTTATTTTGATAAACCTCATATATAAATTTTTATAAGGGATAACATTATCTACCTAGACGGATTCTTTTAAAATATGTGTTTACATTTTTCTGAATTTGAATTGATGCTTTCTGAATTTCAATTGATATTTTCTGAATTTGAAATGATATTTTCTGAATTTCAATTGATAATTTCTGAATTTCAAATGACGATTTCTGAATCTCAATTGATATTTTCTGAACTTCAAATGAAAATTTCTGAATTTCAATTGATATTTTCTGAATTTTAAATGACGATTTCTAAATTTCAATTGATATTTTCTGAATTTCAAATGATGTTTTCTGAATTTCAATTGATATTTTCTGAATTTCAAATGACGATTTCTGAATTTCAAGTGATATTTTCTGAATTTCAATGACAATTTCTGAATTTCAATTTATGTTTTATGAATTTCAAATGACGGTTTCTGAATTTCAATTGATATTTTCTGAATTTCAGTTGATGTTTTCTGAATTTCAATTGATTTTTTCTGAATTTCAAATGACGATTTCTGAATTTCAATTGATATTTTCTGAATTTCAAATTACAATTTCTGAATTTTAATTGATATTTTCTGAATTTCAAATGATATTTTCTGAATTTCAAATGGAAATTCTGAATTTGAATTGATATTTTCTGAATTTCAAATAGAAATTCTGAATTTCAATTGATATTTTCTGAATTTCAAATGATATTTTCTGAATTTCAAATGGAAATTCTGAATTTCAATTGATCTTTTCTGAATTTCAAATGGAAATTCTGAATTTGAATTGATATTTTCTGAATTTCAAATGGAAATTCTGCATTTCAATTGATCTTTTCTGAATTTCAAATGAAAATTCTGAATTTCAATTGATATTTTCTGAATTTCAAATGGAAATTCTGAATTTCAATTGATATTTTCTGAATTACAGTTGCAAAAGGTGTAGTGTAAAAAAATAAAAAGTGTTGTTACGCCCTTTTGCATTTTAGGTGACGATTTGTAAAAACAACGAACGGCATGGGCCCAGCCATTTTATGCCATTTGTTTAAAATCATTTTAATTTTTGCAGTAAAAAATACAAAAATAGTTTTTTTTCGGACTTTCCACATTTTCATATATTTAGTGAGAACATTGCTCTATTAAGGAACGTATAAATTATGAAGTACTATTGTTTACCGAACAAAACGCCTCACAGTCAATTTGTGCTTCCTTGTTTATATGTTCCTTGGTTGTAGGTCAAAACCAAAGTTTTCGAAAACTGTCTACCTTGGTAAATAAAGCTGTGTGTGATAAAGGTTCGAACAGTTGTATTGAACAGAAGAAGCAAGCGATCGTTGTTTTTATTTCAAAGTAAGCAAACCCTGACAAAATGAGTTGGACCCAAAAGTTGGAAACAAAAACTGAAAATTAAACATCGCAATTAAAAAATTGGTAGTTAATTTCAAGTGCATTTTTATTCTAAGCTTATCAATGTCTTCCGGCGTCAATCGTTTTAATTAGATTTTCTATTTTCAATGTTCTTTTTTATTATTTTTTTTAAAACGTATCATTTTGTTGAAAAGGTTAAATGGATAAATATAAAAAAAATAAATAAAAATTAATTAAACACAAATGAATTATGAAACAAATCTCGTTTGTTTTGTTGTCATTGCGTTAAAACAAAGAACTCATACTCTATTAATTAAAAATTAATATGAACAAAAAATAATATTGAAATTTAACAGCTGCAACAAAAAAGAGATGATGTTTTTCATAGGAACAATAGAAAATAAATTGAAATTGAATTACTGATATGAATCATGAAAAAAATAGACAAAAACTACAGCAAAACAAAATGTTTTGATTAAATGGACAAATACGAGATATCGCTGCAAAATAAAATACTAACTACTTACTATAACGAGTAAAAACACACATGTGTTGTTTTTTTTTTGTTAAACTTTAAGTGCATTTTTTTAAAGTCTAATGCACAATTGTACCCCTACGAGCACTTAATGAAATTAAATTAAAAGCAGTCCATAAATAATACAATAATAGGAAAAATATGAGTAAAACGGAATTGTTTGAGGAAATTTATAAATCATTTCATTCTATAAAAGTTTATAAACATTTTTGGACACATGTTGCTTTAAAGCATAACCAACTTTTAAGGCCCTAAATGAAAAAGCATGTAGTGTTGCAATCTTACAATATTGAAAACAGTCCAAAATTAACAATATTTTTTAAAAATACGACTTTGATTGTTTAGCAATAATTTAAAATTTTAATTTTAAAAAATCTTTTAAGTATGTACAATGAGGCAATGTTACGGCCCGATAAAACCACAAGAACCTTAAAAAACGTACATATATTGGGAAACCTGAATTCTAATTATGTATCTTTTTAACGTCACATGATACTTAAATGATACCGAAATCATTATGCTTTTAGCAATATGAATGTAATAAAATTTTAGTTGTTCCAGTGTCACGTGGCAATTAAAACTAAAAGATACATTATTTACCTCCAGTGGAATTGAGCACATAATTTCATCAAAAAATTTCCATGGGATCGATGAGCGGTATAAAATTGCTTCACATTACTAAAAAAAACCTTGTGCTTTTAACCGAATTTCCTTCAATGTTTTTAAAAAACCATATGCAACACGTGTCATATGGAAATAGTGAAACAATAACAACAAGAATATTAATCAACAACAATTGTTTTATTTGCAGTCTAGGTAAATAGAAGATACGTTGTTGTCGTTGTCGTAACCGTTGCCATTGTCGTTATCAATTGCATTATTTTTGTTTTTATAGCAATATGCGTTTGCATTTTATGAGTTGTCACTTTAAACTACGTATGAAATAAAGCACATAGAAACTATTGCATTGAACTCAATTGTGATTGAAAAATTCAGTTAAAAGTTGATTTCCGTAGATTTCGGCGGACCAATACCAATTTGGGATTTTAAATAGATTCCCGAAATCATCCGAAATAAAATCGCTGCGCTAGACAAATGAAAACTTCTACAATTTATTGATTTTTTAAACCGTAATATATCCTTAATAAGATCTTGTAGTCTAATAATCGATTTTTTGAAATTTCTTTAAAAAAATTTTTTGAATTCAAAATTGGAGACTTGAAAAGAGTATTTAAAAATAGCTGCCATTTTGGCATTCACTTTAATCGTGTTAGCAAAATAAAATGAAAAATACTTCTTATCTGGGTATCTTGGAATTAGTAGAATATTGTTATTATTGTAGTAGATTCCCTACGGGAAATTTTAACAACCTGTCACCGAACTGGCCCCTTTATATGAAATAGACTGGTCACTTTTACATGGCGTTGTCATAGGAGGGGGAAATTGACCCCTTGTGACATGTCAGAAGACAAATCCTAGGACAGGTTACTGAACTCTCATAAAAAACAAAGTTCAGGGAACTGTCCTGGGATTTGTCTTGTGACATGTCACAAGGGGTCAATTTCCCCCTCCTATGACAACGCCATGTAAAAGTGGACCAGTTCGGTGACAGTTTGTTAAAATTTCCCGTAGGGTTATTTCAATAAATCTCAAAATTTTGGCTCGAATTTCTTGATTAAGTAGTCTGCGACACATCATCATTCTGCTCCAATTGTTTATTTTTTCAAATTTCTTAAAAACATTTTTTGAAAATGTTAAATTAGAGATTTGAAAACAGTATTTCAAAATTCCGACCTAATTGGCATTAATTTTAACCGAATTAGAAAAACACAAGATGTAAAATACTTTTTATCTGGGCATCTTGGAATTAATAGAACCCGGTAAAAAATGTTTATATACGCTCAAACATGTTCATATATGGTTTATGTATGGACACATATGAACAAATATGGATTTTTTATGAACATACATGGAAGTATATGTGATTCCATATATGGAAAAAATTTCATATACAGACATATATGGAAGCATCTGTTATTTCATATATGGAAATGGCACTCATATATGGACAAATATGAAAGTATATGTTATTCAATTTATGCAAAAGGGACTTGTATATGAACATATTTCGAAGAATACATTTTTCCATATATGTAAAAGGAACTCATATTTGGATAAATATGGAATTATATTTAATGCCATGAATAAAAAAGGAACATATGTAGCGCCTAATTTGAATGTCATACATATATCTATCGTACAACCTTATAATAACCCGGTGAAAAATGTCCATATATGAACATTTATGGTTCAACCATATATGTATGGATCCGAAAAATGAGGTAACACCTAAGTATATGTTCATATATGGACATATATGAACATATACATTTATTAAATATATGCGAATACATGCGAACGTTGCTGTCCTTTATTATAAGGTTGTACGATAGATATAAACCCGGTGAAAAATTTTCATATACGCTCAAACATGTTCATAGATGGTTTATGTATGGACACATATGAACAAATATGGATTTTTTATGAACATATATGGATTTTATATGGACAAATATGAAAGTATATGTTATTCAATTTATGCAAAAGGGACTTGTATATGAACATATTTCGAAGAATACATTTTTCCATATATGTAAAAGGAACTCATATATGGATAAATATGGAATTATATTTAATGCCATGAATAAAAAAAGGAAAATATGTAGCGCCTAATTTGAATGTCATACATAAATTTATATCTATCGTATAACCTTATAATAAAGGACAGCAACGTTCGCGTGTATTCGCATATATTTAATAAATGTATATGTTCATATATGTCCATATATGAACATATACTTAGGTGTTACCTCATTTTTCGGATCCATACATATATGGTTGAACCATAAATGTTCATATATGGACATTTTTCACCGGGAATACAAAAATGTTTTTACAATAGATTATTTCAAAAAATTTGTAAATTTATGCTTGAATTTCTTGACTAAGTGAACTTGCAATAACGTGCCTCTTTTTCAATCGCCCGTGTAAAAAAGATCAGATCTGGCCAGATCTCAGCACATCTTACCAGATCTAATTAGATCTCAAAATTGGGGACAAATTTGAGATCTAATTAGATCTGATAAGATCTAGGCATATCTGGCCAGATCTTCTTAGATCTTACCAGATCTAATCAGATCTCAAAATTGGGGACAAATTTGAGATCTAATTAGATCTGATCAGATCTAGGCATATCTTGCGCATTTGTCCAGATCACTTTAGATTTGAACAAATTTGGCACTAGATCTTATCAGATCTTGCCATAAGGTATTATCACATATGCCATATCTGATCATATTTGATGTGATCTGGTACAGGATCTAATTAGATTGAATCATATCTATTGAGAACCAAAAAGATCTGGTCAGATCTAAACTTTTTTATACGGGCGGTTTTTGTTTTTGTTGCCTTTTAAAAAATATGATTTACAGGTAACCTCGATTTTTTGAAATTTTTTATTCAAATGCGATTGAAAATATCAAAGTTTTTGATAAAATAACAAAAACTCTTATTTTACCGTTGTAATCCGTTTTTCTAATTCTAGAGCTGATGACAGAATGAGTTATACCAGAAAGGGTAATATTTACAAGATGCAGTAATTTTATTATATATACAAAAAAAATATTTTCTCCGAAATCGGAGACACACATTTTTTTTTTTTTGATTTTGAAGAGGTGCGTGCTTTCGCCAATTCTGTTCCTCTTAATGATTAATGTAGTCATGACTAAAATGAACGCTGAAACTCCAGATATGATTTATGATTTAGATTATGCATAAGACATATATTTTTCATTAGCTATTTTCTTAAATAGTCGTTTTGTATTTTACAAAGAAAATCTACTGGAATTACAATTAAAAGCAACTGAAATTACAGTTAAAAACAACAACTACAGTTTACAACACAAACAATAGCCATATAGTAACAGTAAAACTTTTTGAGTGCACAAATATCAATAGGAAGTTAATTTGCGACCAAGGACATATGTACGTAATGACAACGATTCGCCAGTGTTGTAATTAAATATTTATATTCGTATCTATTACAATGACTCATATAGAAAAGTATTCATTTCAATTATGACAGGAAAAATGTTTTATAGTTAAATTGCTATAAAACAACAACAACAACAATCACAATTTTGAAATTCACTAAGAAACTAATTTAAGTCTAGACTTGGCATATTCATACAACACGAAGAGTAGTACGATATAATAGTAATTTCAACTTAAGACGAGTACTCAATACAAAAACCAAAGTTAAGTATCTCATGAAAGACAACAGCTGTCTTGTTCTGTATTTGTTATTAAACCAAATTCTTATATAAATATATATGAAAATAGTGTGTTAGTGCCATACAAAGTTAGTGTATTTATGAGCGTTTGTGGACTAATCTAAGAAAATTTAGCATAAAACTGTTGAAAAAATTCAAAAGATAACAACAAAGTACTCACATAATAATGAATATATTGAAAATTAAACTATGAGACGCACTTGTGCGTGAGTTAAAATATCCATACATTTATAATAGAGGCATGAATTAGCACATTTTAACAAGAAGAGTATAAGATTAGGACATGCAATGTACATCGGAACGGACATCAGAAAAAAACAAGTGCGAAAATCACGACATGGAGTTATGGTTGCACGCACGAATATAATGGACTTTTCGCTGAAAAAAATTGTGGAAAATGTGGAAATAAAGAGGCGAAAAATATCTTAAAATTATAGGAAAAAAAAACATAATATAGTAGTTTTGATTTAACTGCCGTTTTATTAAGTGCACATTTGTTATCACCGCACAAAATTTTGGTTTCGTTTCTATTATACAAAATTATGTATGCAATTGTCTTCTTTAAGTGCACTTTTTGTACCTGCGCATTTAAGATAAATACCTCATATTTTTGGCAGTTTTACATTATTTTCATAAAAAAGATCACCGTTAGCTGCCTCTTGTGTTTTGCTTTGTTTTTCAATTCTAGGGAAAAAACGCACATAAAATAAATGTGTTGTTAACTTTTTTTCTGATAAAAATATTCTACTTTATTTAGCTTCACTTGTTTTGTTTGTTTTGAGTCTGTATTGGTATACCTGCACATTAAGGCAGGTAACCAATTTGACTTAGCTGCGTTTTTGGCTTACCTGCACAAAAATTCTTGCAAAAGTTGGTGCAGTCAAAATTACTGTATTGACAATACCAGAAATTAAAAAAAATGCAATAATTTATGAAGTAAAAGAAATTAAAATTTTTAGGAATGAAATTAAACATTAAAAATGTAAAATATTTTTTTTCTAATTTTTATCTTTTACTTTTTTATTTTAATTCGAAATATTTTATATTTTTATTGCCATTGTTAGTTTATGATAACTACTACCACTTTTTCTTCATTTTGCGTTCAACTGAGAGATACCGATATAAATACCCTGTTCGAAGCCCGATATGCAGTCGGATAAGAATTGGGACTCCTAGTTTTATACCCTTCTTGATTTCAGCAATACAAGTTGTGCAGCTACACTCGCAGAAAAAATCTACAAAACATTGGCTCAAAAGAAGACCACTCGCAAATATGTGTAAAAATATTTTGATTTATAGCCTGTTTTCTTAAAACACTACACTTCACTTCACCTAGTTTTTTCAAATTCCGCAAAACACGGTGCTGAACATAGTGTCTCTCCTCGCTACTTAAGTAGTTTTCAAACAAATATGTATGGAAAACTAAATTTGTAAAACACCCGAGTGTTATTTCAATCACTTGAATTGCCAAATATATCACTTACAGTTTTTAGGTATTGAGTACAAAATAATACATTTAAACAAACACTAAAAATGTATTATTTAACGATAAAATTTAAATAATATCTTGTCCGGTAGAGTAAATGCATATACAACACCAGTTTATTTTTTTTGTGAGAACTTTATTTTTTGATGTTAAAATTAACATAATTACAAAAACACATAATTAAAACCCATTTTTCATCACAATTTATCAGTTACATTGAAAAAATTTATCACTTTTTTGTTCTCTTTGTTTACTTTTATTCAGTTTTTGAGGGTTAAGCACCGTAAGTTGTTTTTCACGTGGAAAAATTTCACTCGAACTTTAAATGCCTCAAATTGCAATTTAATTTAAACAAATGAACAATTTTTTTAATTTTATAACAAAGACACAATCAAAATAAACACAAAATGTCAATTTTTCTCAAGAAAAATAATAGTCTTGTACATTATATTTGCGTGAAAACAAACTCTACACAATTTTCACGTGAAACTGATTGTAGTGAAAAATCATTTTTTTTATATGGAGTATAACAGTTTTTTCACGTGAAACTCAAACAACCACAGTAAATTGTTCCGATTTCACGTGAAAAAACTGTAATACTCCAAAATGAACCAAAATGCCAAAATAAATCAAAATATTATGGATGGTAATCGTAATGATGCGGTTATCGGTAAGCGTAACGCTATTTTAAAATATTTCGGTAACGGTATTTTAAGCGCAACGCTAATTTATTTATTTCGGTACTCATATCTTAAGGATAACGGTAGATAGTTATTTACGTGCTTACCGAAATTTCTCCAAAAAAAAAACAAACTAAAAAAAACAAAACGAATTAATTAACTTAATTTATATAAAATATTCAACAACCATGAATTAAAAAACGATGGTAACGGCATTTTAAGAATAAAGTTTTTCATTTATTTTATGGGTAACCCTATTTCATTTATTTCTGTATCGATATCTTAAGGATAATGGTATTTCGCTTAAATCGGAAAGGTATTTTAAGTTTAACGACATTTCGGTTATTTTGGTAACGGCGTTTTAAGGATATCCGTATTTCAGCGGTTTTAGCTACCAACTCTGAAAAATATATGTATATACAGTTGTGGACACGAATTTAAGTCAATTCAAGTTTATTTCTAATTTTATTGTTGTTGCCTTTATTTTTAAAGATCAAAATAGTGGCTAAATTCGCCACGAAAGGCAAGGAGATGGTTCATAAAATTGTACAGAATTTTAATGTAATGTTTGTTTTTTCATTTTGTCACTTGTTTTAAGTGGGCGTGGCTTTTAACGAAAAATTAGCGATATCAACCTTTTATCAAATTACATAGTAAAATTTAGGGAGTACTGATCGGTTCTATACAAACTGTATATATTTGGAAATCCTATAAAATTTCCTTAAGTCTTGCATTATTTTTATCCACAAATAGTAGCCAGTCTTCAAAGTGCAGCACTTTAAACATGACCAAATTTTTATTTGTTTTTAGCGATTTTAAAAGAAAGTTAACAACACTGAAATTTTAACATGAAATGCCTTTTACTATAAAGCACCGTAAGTTGTTTGAGTTTCACGTGAAAAAACTGTTATACTGTTATACTATAAAAAAAATAATTTTTCACGACAATGAGTTTCGCGTGAAAATTGTGTACACTTTGTTTTCACGCAAATTTAATACACAATACTATTATTTTTTTTGGGAAAAAGTGACATTTTGTGTTTATTGTGATTGTCTTTCCCAGCGAAATTGTCGGATGCAAGAAACCGGTTGTAGAACAACTTGTACTTGCATGCAACCTGTTCTAATTTATGTTCTATCATCGATGATTTTTGTTTGAGTTTGTCCCAAAAGCAACAGGTTCTTTTCCTCCAAACTAGAACAGGTTGCTTTGGAAGCGGTTCTAGAACCAGTTATATAACTGGTTATGCGACAGTGATGCCTTCCATTTTGACTCTCAGGAATCGGTTCTAGAACCTGTTCCACGGAACCGGTGGTAAAAACACCTGTTATAGAACAGATTCAGAGGTAACCAGTTCAAAAAAATGTTGCTGGGTTGTTATAAAATTAAAAATTTGTTAATTTTTATAAATTAAATTACAATTCGAGGCCTTTATTGTTCGATCGAAATGTTTCCTCGTGAAAAACAACTTACGGTGCTTAATGTAAAAAAATCTTGACTGATTTATTATATTGTGGTAAGAAAATCATAAAACTATTCACTTTAAAATTTCAGTGCTGTTAACTTTGTTAAAAATCACTAAAAACAAAGAAAAATTTGGTCATGTTTAATTCTGGCTACTATTTGTGGATAAGAATAATGCAAGACTTAAGGAAATTTTATAGGATTTCCAAAAATATACAGTTTGTACAGAACCGATCAGTAATGCCTAAATTTTACTATCCCAGCAAAATTGTCGGATGCAAAGAACCGGTTGTAGAACAACTTGTTCTTGCATGCAACCTGTTCTAATTTATGTTCTATCATCGGTGATTTTTGTTTGAGTTTGTCCCAAAAGTAACAGGTTATGTTCCACCAAACTAGAACAGGTTTCTTTGGAACAGGTTTTAGAACCAGTTATAGAACCGGTTCTGCGACAGTGAGGCCTTCCATTTTGACTTCCAGGAATCAGTTCTAAAACCTGTTCCACGGAACCAGTGGTAAAAACACCTATTCTAAAACAGATTCAAAGGCAACCAGTTCATAAAAATTTTCCTGGGATGTAATTTGATAAAAGGTTGATATCGCTAATTTTTTTACAAAAGCCACGCCCACTTAAAGCAAGTGACAAAATGAAAAAACAAACATTAAGTTAAAATTCTGTACAATTTTATGAACCATCTCCTTGCCTTTCGTGGCGAATTTAGCCACTATTTTGATGTTTAAAAATAAAGGCAACAACAATAAAATTAGAAATAAACTTGAATTGACTTAAATTCGTGTCCACAACTGTATACTCGTATTTGCGACCTGTAGTGGGCTTCTCTAACTTTTTAACGACAAAATTCGCCAAAAGTCCGTCAGTTTACTATGAAAACTTGACAATTTAACTACCGAATTTTGTCGTTAAAAAGTTACTGAATTGCTCCTCTGTTTCGTGCAAATAAGAAAATGACTACTAAGAAAGACTACGTTAAATTAATTGAATAAGTAATTCTAGCTGCTCTAGGGTGGATCTAGTAATTTTGGTAGTTACATGCATCAGCAATATTTAAGTATTCAGATCTTTTTAAAAACCTAATATTTTAAAGAGAAATTTATTTCATTGAAAAAACGTTTTACGCAATATTTGACTTATCTATTTTTTTAGTGTATTCATAAAAAAATATTTATATTTAACGCATGTGAGCAGACCAAGCTTAATGGCAATCCTCACGTGAATGCGTGCGTTTATTTTTGTTATTTTATTTTAGAAGTTACTACCAAAGAAGGTATATCTGAGCTTACCCACCGAGTTTGCTTTAATTTGGCTATGTCATAGAGGAGACAAAATTGATGTATTGTTTTAGCGGTCCAATCATATGTCTAAAAGCTAAAAAGCTTGTATGGAGAATTTCTGAGTTTTACGAAATTCAAATTAATTTTTACACAAATTTAAAGTAGCTACTCCAAAAAATATGGAGAGATGTCACCCATTTGAAATATAAATATCGTTAAAACCAGCGCTTAAGGGAATCTGACAAAAACCCAGACCAGCAGAAATATCCAAAAGGCAAAACACCCACTGCTATAAATTTGGTAGTGTAAAATATGCACAAATCCCCCTGAAATGTATTCATTGTTACAATTAAAATATAAATTCAACTTACATTTTCCTTTGTTTTTGACTGTTAATAAAATGAACCACAAATTAGTCAAAGCCACTAACAAGAATTACTACACACATTTTTTTTAGTTCATATAAAAAAACACACACACAAAATGACTGAATTAAATAAATGTTACGAATTCTCAGTATAGTATTTTGTTTTTTTATGACTAACGAATGTAGTTAATATTTACATTTTTTCTACAAACGAATGTTATTTTCATTTGAAACAACAATCCTGAAATACTGCTTAAACAACTAATAAATTTTGACTGCAGAAGTTCCTTGTGTGTATAAATAACAAATGCAATTTAGAATATTTGTGCACATTTTGTATACCACTAAAATTGCCTTTAATACCTTTCTATTCATGTCCATATCTTAAGCTCTTAAAAAGAAACTTAAAGTTAAAAAACAACTAAAAAACACACTTTTTACCTTGCCATTTTACCCCCTTAATATGAGGTTGGGCCGCTAAAAACACATGTTGCTTGTTTTCGTCGATCACATTTTTCAATTTAAGTGAAATCGGTGATGACCGCAGCAGATATCTTCCTTGTTAGATAGTAAAAACACACTAACGAAATATACTCTAAGCTCAAAAAGTGTTTGCAAATATCTACATTAGAGTAAAATGTTTGAGTTTAGTTCTCATAAAATTCTTTACTTTGAGTTAACGTAAATACAAAAAACTAAAATATTCGTTGTAACCTAGAGAGAACCCCATAAAGACAATTCGATGGGAGTGCTTGGTAGCACTTAAAATCGCATTAATTGTCAACCATTGGTTCTAGGAAAGTTTTTTTCATAAGTTTTTTCTCTGTTTGTTGTAAAATAAATTGTGAATTCTATTTATAATTTGTCATATTTGATCTTAAACCGAACAAAAAATAACACTCATTGCAACAATCTTCAAATCAAAGCCGAAACTTTATTTTTTACCCCATTTCTGATAACAATTTTATAATGATGAGTCGTTATAATAATTCTTCATTGTATTAAAGTAAATGTTTATTTATGTAAATTATACCGGTCATAAGAACTCGATTTTAATACACCATTATAGTCATGAAAGGGTTGTCATATTTCAAGAACGGGTTACCGATTTCAAATTATCTTTGTTTTTAGCAGTCCAATCTGAACTGAAATAGCGATTCCACGTTGGTTTTAGCGTGAAGGTTAAATAGTGGAAGCACAAAAACAGAAAATGGAAACACCTTTATCTACTCTGGTAACAGGATACTCAAAATAAACGGAGTTGGATTAATTATCTCGCCAGCAGCAAATAAGCCTTCGCAGCAAATAAATCTCCACAAGATTTAACGCAAAGTTCCGTAAGATCTCTGTAATCCAGTGATATGCCTCAACCAATCCAGATATATAGCAAAAAACAACTTTTACAGTCAAATCGAAACTATTCTACAAACGTAACCAGATGATGACATAAAAATTCTACTTAATGATTTTAATGCGAAGGAATGACATCCCAAGGAATGGGGCAAACGAGGAATGATAATGAAGAAAAGCTCGTTAACTTGTGCGCTCCACTAACCAGATTGATCACATGATGATAAGCAAGCTATTCCGGGGCTGCCTTTTAGTCGATACATCAAGACGTGGCGCAGATGCTGGCGCCGATCATCAGCACTTGTTTGGGCACTTTCACACTTCATCCAGATCTTGTTCATCTGCAGTTAACTCACAATGAGGTGCTGTAATATTTAACACGAACTGTCTTCGAAACCCGGAAGTGGCTAACCGCATAACTCTACTCTCAGGAAAGCACTTCTCTCAAATAACAATGACGCATCAAGCTGGTCAGATATTGCTCAAAAGTGTTGTCAAACCGCTAAGTCAATTCTAGGCGTTAGAAAAAAGAGTCATAAACCATGGATAAGTGAGGATTCATTTGATGAAATAGCTAATTGAAGACGGCTGAAGGAAACGGTTTTGCAATCTAGGACACCCGAAGAAAAACTTTAGTAGCATTGCAGAGGATGCCGAATACGTAGCGTACATCGGCTACATGTGTGGTGTCTCCAAAGCTATAAAACGCCTTGGAGGCAAGAACATCAAAACAGGGCTTTGCTAAAAGACCACAGCGGTCGAGAGCTCACCACAACCGAAGAAAAATTACAATGAATAATTATATATGGTGCTGCTCCCATTGCCGAGTCGCTCACCCCAATAATTTAATCTGCATGGTCGGGCAATAAAATTCCGGATACGTGGAAACCTGGTGCAATAACTGGCGCGGAATAACTCTACTGAACGCGATAAATAAGGTAAATAGCCAAAGAATCACACCTACAGTTCAACCACTCCTTCGCCAAGAGCAAGCAGGGTCTAGCCCTGATCGATCATGTGCGGACCACATTAACACCATCCGTATCATAATAGAACAGTCTGAAGAATACAACAGCCCTTTATATATGCTATTAGCAGATACTGTGTATAGATCCGCAGTCTGGGCGGCCCTTATGAGCAAAGGTGTACCAGAGAAAATCATCGGCCTCATTCGTGAAATATACAATATTGCCGAATGTAGAGTAAGGTTCAACGGACAGGAAAATCAGGCATTTTCGTATAATACAGGTGTAAGGCAGGGTTGTGTATTGTCTCCTACACTATTCCTTATCCTACTAGATGGAGTAATGGAGTAAACCAACGTCGATGACCCAAATGGTATACGCTGGAACCTACATGAACGTCTAAATGATATCGACTCTGCGGATGATTTGTGTTTGCCTGCTCACCGCTTTGAAGATATCGAGAAGAAGCTTATTTTTCTTGACAGAAGTGCAAGAAAAGTCGGTCTCAAGACCCATATAAGAAAAACCAAACTGATGCGTATCGGCGCTACAACACCTCTGTCACTGAATGAAGACCGTATTGAAAATGTTGATTCTTTTTGCTTTTGAGAACTGTGGAGAGTCATCTAACAACATATCTAGTGAGGTCTTGCAAACTCCTTTCTGGACACTTGTCTTCTGACCCCGAATTTGTTTCAAATCGCAGGATTGTAGCAACTTTGCGGTAGTAACTATTGAATTTTTGTTAAGGAATCCTAATTAAAACAGTACCTAACTACTAACTTTTCCACATAGACTTGACTCCGACTAAATATAAAAATTTCGGTTGCTTCAACCGAACCATTAAATTAATGACAAATTCTATAGTCAGACGAGTGAGTATCGCTTTCGATTAAAAAATCTTACAATTTCTCCAAAGGTATTTCTTTAAAATTTAATATTTAAAAAATTTTTCCTAAGGCCCAGTCTTGTGGACAGAACTAAGAACGAATTTCTTCTACAATTTTGCTTAGGTGAAAAATTTTCGAACACAATTTTTTATTTAAGAAATATTTAATACAGAAATCGTTCTTAGTTCTGATTATAATACCAGCCCCAAATAAAAATTGAATAATAATTCAGATTTGTGAATTTTCGATAGGTCAAATATAACGGTCAAAAAAAACCTGTAAAATGTTACTATCCAGGATGATATCATATATTATCGTATATGGAACTTTGTATGTACATTAATGATCAATTTTAGCCATATATGATCATACGAGCCCATATATATATACGATCCCATTTCCACCTGGGTAAGTTGTTTGCAAAAGAAGTAAAATTTATAGTTATTTATTACTCAATAAAAATTATTATTTAAAAAAAAAAATATATATGTATATATATATTTTTATCTAAAAAAATTATAGTTGAAATTTAGCCAGTTCAACTTGAAAATGCTAGTAAAAATAAGTACTGACAATAGTGCGGGCCTAAACTATTTGCTGTTCAAAGCACATACAAAAAAATGTTATTATGTTGTAAACATTTTGGTGTTTTTTGGACTTGATTTATTTAGGCGGTTTTCAATTTGCTCTTTCGAAGATTGACATTTTGTATCGAAAAATGTTAGCCTTTGCAGACATGTGTATTTCTTATGACAACATTTTTCGATACAAATTAAGAAGAGAGTGATTTAGCAGAGGTTGGGAGAGTTGGCACCTCTTTTAAATTATATGCTCGTTGATTTAATCTTTATTAATATGACGCATATACACAAAGCAAGATGTTAACATGTTTATTTACTTTTTGAGCACAGTGTTAACATTTATATACAGAAATTTTATACTCTATATGGTTTAATGGCACTCCTGCTATTTTTTCAAAAGTTTAAAAACTGTTGTTTATTTTTTTTTTGCTTTTATGAATAATACTTAGTCGTTCCTTCGAAAGGTCTACGCACTTTTCTTGTGATTTTATTTTTCTTTTATTCATAGGCTTATTATAAAGTCAGAGTAGATTTTTATAAATATGTAATAAAAGAAATACTATTAATGAACGAATTTTGCATGCCCTACAGTTTTTGATAATAAACCAAAATAAAACTTTATCCGATCTAGAAGAAATTATTTAGAAATTAATACAAAACGTGTAAGAAAACAATATAATTTGTTTTAATTTTGTTTCAATTTAAGTAAAAATCTAGTAGGTTTGAGGTTAAGAAGAAGAATAAACCTTCCTCAAAAGTTATAAACACATTAAATTTGCAAATCAGACTAGATCTAAAAAATCATTTTATAGATATCAAGATTTGTTAAGTTCAAAACTTATAATAAACTTGAAAAAAAAAATGATTTTTGAAAAAAAATTTCGATTGTATCAACTTTTCAACTCCGAGCATCACCTAACAGCTTTCAAGTGATCTAGTGTTGGTTGTAGCTGGGTATATTACAAAACCGGTTTCAGAAGTTGCAACACATCCTTGCATTTTCGAGATAGGGGGAAAAGAATTTTTAATTGTGACTGCCGCATTTAAACATTTGTAACTCAGTTATATTTTAACCGATTTTGAATTTTTAAATGGTATTTAAAAGAAACTTGCCTGGTCTCTCCAAATATCTATATTCTTATATTACACTGTGAGACAAATGGTAGGGGTCAGTAATCGGGAAGGGTCCAAACTACCGGGGAAAGTTATATCGGTAAAAAAGAAGTTATACGTGTCCCGGCGTTTCGCTGGGTCAACCCTAGGAATCGAGATATATCGATTTGACCTTTGGTGGTCTTTTTTTTGACATAACTCGAGAACCACTAGTCCGATTTTGCTCAAACAATTTTAAAAAATTAAAAATTACAATTCCTTTAATCTGTTCATATAACGTTTTTTTATATACTCAACAGTTTTGCCGGTAAAAATAAATGTATGAAGAAAAAAATATTTTTTGCCTAAAATATTAAAAAAAGTAATAAACAAAAGGTTATTGATTTTTATGGTAGCGGTAACAAACATTTATTTTTACCGGCAAAACTGTTGAGTATATAGAAAAACGTTATATGAACAGATTAAAGGAATTGTAATTTTTAATTTTTTAAAATTGTTTGAGCAAAATCGGACTAGTGGTTCTCGAGTTATGTCAAAAAAAAGATATATCTCGATTCCTAGGGGTGACCCAGCGAAACGTCGGGACACGTATAACTTGTTTTTGACCGATATAACATTTCCCGTTGGTTTCATCCCATCCCGATTTTGACTGTCGCATAGTGTTATTAATATAAATATGTATAAATTTTTTTAGTAATAAATTATTGTAAAATAAATTGTGAATTCTATTTGGAATTTGTTATATTTGATCTACAAACCGAACAAAAATAACACTCATTGTAATAATTAAAATTTTCAGTTTTTTAAATTTTTCAATCTTCTTTAAAGAAACAATATTCTTGAAGTTAGTGCTTTCCAGAGTAAAATAGTAATATCGGTTGAAAATTGACGAAGGTATGGTACTTTTTCCTTAAACTATTATTTTTTTTATTTTTTGTTTAACCATCAGAAATCAGTAGTCTGCTATATTTTAGCAAATATTTCTGTTCATTTTAGCAGGAAAATCTACTATTAGCATTCAACTAATTTAACATTATTATAACCAAGGACCGGAAACTTTTTATTTTTTGGTTTTTATCAAATATAATTATCGTAAAAGTATGAAAATAAAAATTCAAACGTACAAAAAAATAAAAAGAAAGAAATATTTAATTAAAAATACTCCTCATGATGAAAATAAAAAACTTTTTCTGTTTTAATTTTCTTTCCAAAAAAAAATAAATAAATAGATAGAAAAAAGAAACTTTTTTTGTGTTGTTAATGGTTTCAACAATTTGAAAAAAAAAATATATATATAAATATTTTTTTTAAATTTTCTTTTGCTGTAAATTTTGTTTAATCGTAGCATTTAAAAAATAAGGCTTTGATATTTTTATATTTTTTCTTTTTTTGTTTGGAGTTGAAAATAAAAAAATATCATTTGTATAAAAATATAATTTGTAATTTTTTTTTTCTTTTTTTATAAAGATAAATATATTTTCCATTTTCGATGAATATAAAAAAAATAATTTAGAAATTTACTTTATTTTGAACAGAACACTTTTTTATTTCTTGATGAAAACTTAAAAATAAAGTTTTTTGTTTGTAAAATCCGGTGCCTGATTATAACTGATATTTTGTAGATGTAATAGTTTTTCTGTTATTTTCTCTCTACTAATATTCAGCACAAATTTTTGTTTATCATGAAAATTGTCAAACATTTTGAGACAACAAATAAACTCTAACATGTCAATATCATATTAGGATTTGGACTTGAGGTAGAGCAATATTATAACATTTTGTTTATATATTAACATTTTGTTTTTATTTTATTAAACTTATTTTTTCTATAATTTAAATCATATTTTATCTTATTGTGTTATATTTTTATGTATATGCATCTTTTGGAGTCCCTTCATTTTATGTATGAGAGATAGATACAAAAATCTTTCACGGTTGAATTTTTTGTCTTAGAAGAGTTGTGTTCTTAGTATCATTTGCTTTGTCTACATCTTGTCTGTCTGGTTGTTGTCCGCAATATAAATGTGTTTATCAGCAATAATACCTTAGCAAAACATTAGTTCAGAATTTCTTTAGTGCAAAAAAAAGTATAACTAAAACTAAAAAAGTTGCTGAAACTAGTATACTTGATATACAAGACGATTTAATAATTTGTATACTATTTTTTTGAGTGTATATATATTGGGTGTATACAAATGGTTTGTGTCTTTAATAATTTATATGACATTTTGAAGCGTAAAAATCCGTCATTTGTTCTTACTTAGTCATTGAACGAAATAGTGTGAACGACAAAGCTTTTTTTAGTACATTTTTGTTTATCCAACGCGTCATATAGACCAGCTGCAATTAATATTGTAATTAATATTAATTTTTTTTATTAATTTTAATTTAGTAGGTTTGAGGTTAGGAAGAAGAATAAACCTTTTTTCTCCAAAAGTTATAAACATATTAATTTGCAAATCAGACTAGATCTAGTTTCTGCCTTTTTCTATGTACAGGCTTCATTAGTGATTTTCCATTAAATTGTATTATTGTTTATATTTTATTGTCAGATTGTCTCTATATGATAATTTTTCAACAAGCTGTCGGCTGTAGGAATACAAACGTAACTATACTAAAGTTTGAGAGCTTAGCCATGTAAACCAAGTAGGGCCTTTAATGTAGTGTAGCTAATTCATAGTTTTGTTTCCTATTCAGCTTTCTGTTATTGTTTTTTACTTTCAGAAGTGATCAAACAGACATATACACATATTTTACTTAAAATTTTTTTTTATCTTCTAATCTCCTCCGTGTCTCCTTTTTCGCATTTTTTATTTGCTTCCAAAATGTTGAATTTTGTGCCAACAAAGCATCATTTGCGGGGAGTTTTGCTTTACTTCTTCAATTTGAAAGAAAAGTGCAGCTTAAGCACATCGAATGCTTACAGAAGCTTGTCCTGAATATGATCCATCGATTTCAACTGCGAGAGGTGGTGCGGTTCGGAAGTGGTGATTTTGATTTGGAAGGCGAAGATCGCCCACGTCAACCAAAATAGTACGAAGATGTTGAATTGTAGGCATTACTCGATGAAGATTGTTGTCAAACTCAAGAAGAACTTGCAAAATCATTGAGAGTTACTCAAGCAGCAATTTCAAAACGTTTTCAAGCAGCATGGTTCATCCAAAAGCAAGAAAATTGGGTACCATATGAGTTGAAGCCGAGAGACGTTGAAAGACGATTTTACATGTACGAAATACTGCTTGAACGCCATGAAAAGAAGTAATGTTTGCACCGCATCATTACTGGCGATAAAAAATGGATCCATTACGGCAACCCGAAGCTCAAGAAATCGTTTGTGAAGCCCGTCCAACCAGCCAAATCAACGCCAAAGACGAATATCCATGTCACCAAGATAATGGTCTGTATTTGGTGGGACCAGAAGGGGCCCATCTATGCTGCTGAAATCGGATCAGACGAACGCAACTGATTCGTTTGAGGTAAGCAACGCTCTGCCACATGTTGCAAGACCAGTTAAAAACTAATTAGAAAATAGTGGTTGGGATGTTTTGCCTCACCCGCCTTATAGTCCAGACCTTGCTCCGTCCCACTACCATTTGTTTCGATCGGAGCAGAACGCTCTCATTGGAATACGCTTCACTTCAGAACAGGGTATCCGAATTTATCTTGGTTTGTTCTTAGCCTCAAAAAATGAGCAGTTCCATATGTTGCCAGATATATGGGAAAAGGTCATAGCTTGAATACTTTGATTAAATTTATATTGTACCAATGTTCTATAAAAAACTCCCAAAATTTGCCAAAAATTCCGCATTTTTAAGTTATACACTAATAGTTAGGCCGATATTTATTATCGAGACTATCTTTAATTGTTTTCCCCTCTATCACATACATATCTAAATTTTACCGAAAAATGAGGGAACCCACTAATACGGGAGCAGTCTTTATCAAATTGGATTTTAGCAAAGAATATTACAAACTAATTGTACATTTACATTTATTGGTAGCTACATATAATAATAGGTTATAATATGGTTTGTTAAACTAACATAATAAAGGATACTAACTTTAGATATATGTCAATCTGGTTTCGTTACAGCTAGGAACTTTAAATTTGGCGTCCTGAGGCGTAGACCTTCACTAATATGAGATTGTTTTGAAGTTTTAATATCCTGCCTACACCCTTTCGGCTAGAAACCTAAAACATGTGTCACCTGATTAGGGTTCCGTCCCGGGAATTCCCGGGAATCCCGCCCTTTTTTGAATCCCGAAATCCCGGGAATTTTATGCGGGATTTCCCGGGATTTTTTTTAGTCTTTTACAGTAGTTTTAGCTAGTTTTATTGCAATTTTAAATAAAGAATATTTAAAATTAAAAAATACGGTTTAAAATTTAATAATCTGAATTAAGCCAAATTGTTTTTGGATGCCAATTGAATTGGGTTTAGTTAAACCAAAAAATATTATATTAGCAATTACCAAATTTACAAATTTTTTTCTTCTTTAAGATGATGATGATATTTGTTCAAATAAAGCAATATTTATATAGGCTGTTTTAAACTACAAGATTCTTGAAAAGATTTTGCAACCTTGCCTATATGTTTTGCACGTGTACTGAAGTAAAATCGTACTGAAAATCTTATAGTGTAAACCAGCCTTATAAAACATTTCAATATCATTATTTCAGTTCCAAATACCTCCACTAAACTAGGGATTAAAGTTAAAAAATAGTAATTTTTTCGTATTTTCAATTAACATAAGTATTTTGAGTTTCTTTTACTTCAAATAATTTCATTTAAAGTTCAATTGCTATTCCTTTATTTTAAATATATTTTTTTTGAATATTATTATTTTTTAAAATAATAAATACATCAGATGCTTTTTCAAATTATTTTGAATTTTTTATATGCTAATTTAAAATGCAACTAAATATGAAAATTAAATAATTTCTTTTTAAGGAGTTGTGGCATAAAAAATTTCTATTCAAGAAAACTAATTAAAGCTATGAAACTATTTAATATTTTAGTGTCTACTTTTATAAAACAATTTAGGCGAATTTGCCTAAAAATTTCTGTGAAAAATGGTCACTTTTAAACTTTTTTATTAAACTAATTCTAGACGGATACTTCTGAAAATCTGCATAGAAAAAAACAAAATATCTAGAAATATAAATTTTTGGATTTCATGTATAAGAAATATTTAAGCAAAAAATTGATTTTAGTTCTGACTATAAAACTGGTCCGACACAAGTTTGCACCCATTAACAATTCCAATATACCCTGAAAAAGGGATTAAAATAATATAACCGTGTCTTTCACTTTTCTATATCAATTCGTTTAACAGCTTAAACCGCGAAATTAATATTTAGTTAATATATTACTAAGAGTTTTTTTTTTTTAATTAGGACGGGCTTCCATATAAATATATTACATAAATACTAATTCACGATTTAAATTGTTAAACGAATTGACCTGGAAGTGGAAGACATGGATATTTAGCACTCCTTTCAGAACATTTTCTCATGGATACAACCAAAACATAAACTTTGTCGAACGGTATTTAACAAAAAAGGAGTTTTTCAAGTACAATATATGTCGAATTTATATATTTTCTAACGAGCGGGAATTCCCGGGATCCCGGGAAATTCAGAAAAAAATCCCGCTGTCCCGGCAAATGAAAAAGTCCGGGAAAAGAAAAACCCTACACCTGATGTATTGTGTATTGGAATTTACAATAAGAACGTGGTAAAAGCGGCGTTCAAAAGGAGAAAATTACCCCAGTAATTACCCCCGCAGAAGTAAACAAATTTAAATTTGGCTTGTTAGTTCCTGCTTCGGTGTATACAGCCTCTGATGCGGGATTTTTAGAAGTTGTGTTGGGGAGGTGCAGAAAGGGAAAAGTTTCGCCCTTAGCACGTGAGTTCCCTCAAGTATGAGAAAATTTAATATAAACTATTTGGATTTTAAACATTCAGTACAAATATTCCATATATCGCCACAAATAAGGAGATATATCGAATACTTGTTATACCAGGCTTTGAGTGTAGCTACCCAGGTGGAAATTATGTGTGGCAACAAAAAAGAAGCACTGGCAAAGCGCAAGTAGCCCGCGGTCTTACAAAAAAAGTACTGGCAAAGCACTAAATTTGGACGCCTTCCCAACGCTTTAAAAGGGTGAATTCCCAGCACTTGTTTTCCTATAACATTATTTTGTTTTTGAAAAAGAAACTCCAAAAGAGTGAATATTTAAATAATATTTGACTCCACAATACATTAACTCCAAGAATCGTCTATTTTTAGAGTAATTTAAAATTCTTCAGTGATGAGGGCTCATAATTTGGTGGCAGGGAAAACACTTGATTTTTATGTTTCTTGGTGCTATCTCAATACTTTGCAAAGCATTAAATAGATCGGTGTTATCATTTGGGTGTCAGGAAAGCACTTTAATTTTTTTATTTGAGCGTTGGCAAAGTATTTGATTTTTATATTTATGGGTGCTTTCCCAGGGCTTGGTAATGCATTGGCACCACCATGGAACGGTGTTATCATTTGGGCGTTGGTAAAGCGCTGTTAACAAGCACACATACCACCCATTTCGGTGCTTTGCCAGTGCTGGCCCCTTTGTAATATTCTACCTGGGTATATTTAAAATTGGGTAGTGTATTGCTTGAATTCAATTTTTATTTAAATAGGACCTTCGAGTCACAAAAGCGTTTAAAAATTTAAGCATGTAAAAGTTGTAAGGACTTTTTAAAAATTTTGCAAAAATTTTTAATTGTTTTTAGACTTTTCAGTTGTTCAGCGTATCGACATTCATAGTAAGTGACATTTATATAACTTTTAATAAACCTAATTTCTTATTCCTCTTCCATTTTGTTATGGCCTTAAAAAATCATCAACAAGATTTAAAATAATTTTCTATGAACTTTATATTATTGGCTGTGTTTTCGACTTAACTATATCCGTTAACTTATAAAAAAACTTAAAGTGCATAAAACGCGTTTAAGACGAAAACTAACACATTACTTTTCGTATGCACGTTAACTTTCACATCTAACGTAACTTGTTCTCGTTACTTCCTAAAAACTTTTGCTGATGTACGTTCGATTATAACGGAAAAATTATAAACATAACCTATTTAAAAATTTTTTATACTACAATCGGTTTAACGTAGATTTGCTTTAAATACTTAACGTTAAAAGGCATAAGACAAAATACAGCTATTATGTTAGAATAAACAAACTATTTAATCTTTATCACCATCTGACACATAAAAGCAACACATCATTGCGTTTTTAACTCATTATGATTTGAAAATAAAAGAACACCACTAAAAAAACCAAAACAACTGTTGATACGAGTATGTTATGCAGGCTAGCAAGCGTGCATGAAGAATAGGGTGGATCAAGAGATTTAAATTGTTGAATTTTGACATAAACATAATCGGATAAGATGTAAATGGATGCTAAAAGACAAAAGAAGAGTAATCTTTAATTTTAAGTATTAATTTACAACTTATCTCATTCTGTCTTGGTCAAAATTTAACAATTTGCATTTATCCATTACAATTCCTACCTCGGCGTTGTCAAAACTTATCAATTAACCTTACTTGATCCACCCTAATGCATAATCATTCCTGCACTTGTGTTACCACTAGATAGATGCTTACTCTATATGATAATAACTACTGCGATACTATTTAATTTAGATTGCCGCACAAAGAAACGACTAAAATAACAAAAGATGGTTAAAATATTAGGCGGCTTTAAAACAAAACAAAAATAAACCGTAAAATGAAGAGAAATCCATACTATCCACAGTAGGATAGTTTGAAATTGTAATCATCGCATGTATTCATGGTACACAGAGAGAATTTTCGTGGACGAGTTTCAATGACATTTATCCGTAAACTAATGTCTTCACAAAGTGAATGAAACATTTCTTAAATTTTATGAAAAAGCTTCATAATTTTTATGAAACTATATTTAATGAAAGTGTATGAAATATTTAATAAATAATATGAAATATTTTACAAAATTTTGTGAAAAACTTCATTAATTTAAGGAATAGTTTTAGTGGACGAATTCCAGCGAAACATTGTTGAATTATTGTAATTCATTAACAACTTGCAGACAATTCTCTCAGTGTAGACATTTGTTAAGTGACAGCATAAAGTCATAAACATGATCTTTGTTCTATGATAGGAATACGTGCAATGAATACACTTCAAAGAAAAACGAAATACAAAAACTGCCTGCAAAAAAGCTTTAATTTTTTACACTGTAACCAATTCCAAAACTTTTTGATCAACTTTTCATCGTTTTTCCAATGGACGTCTATGGATAACATTTAAAATCAGCACATGTATATTCCACATTGCAGCACAGAGAGAATTTTCTTGGACGAATTTTTAAATATTGCATTAATTTAATAAAAAGTTTCAATGAGCGTATTCCAGCGAAACTTCACTAAATTTGTTTAAAAATTCATTAATAGCATGCAGATAATTCTTTCAGAATGCGTTATTTGTTTTTCAAAATTCGGTTTAGTTCATGTAACTTTTAACGTAATTACCCGAATTTTACAAGTCATGTAATCTCACCGGTCCCATAAAATAAAGAAATTTTGGAAAAAGCCGAATAAAAAATAACAGAAATATTTAAAAAAAAATGTATGCTAGAATAAAACATTTAAGCAGTAACAACAATTTTAAACATATGTAAAAAATATTTAAAATTTTTTTTCTAAAAAGCATTCAATATTTTGAAACCGAAAATACGCAAAAACAATTCTGTTGCTTTAAGGCAACGTTGGTATAATTATCATTTAAAATTGCTGAAAAAAAAAAATAATAATTATTTGATCTCAAAACCGAACGAAAAACATTTTTTTTTTATAAAGAGAAGCAGCAACACCGGAAATTCTTCCTATTATGTAACGTGTTGCTTCCTTTGAAAATGGGATAGAGAAGAAGTGAAAGGTGGCTTGAAATATCATTTAAAAATAAATATTTTTATTTAATTATTAAAACTTTTTTATTCTCAGTATTTTTAGTTATTTTTTTCCTTGCTCCTTTATTATCTGTTTCATTTTAGACAATATTTACTATATTTTCATTCAAAATGCAATTTCCAATAAATCCCTGGCAACTCGTCGGGATCCCTGACGAGTTTTGTTTGATATTTTATCTTTGTTGTATTTGACGGGTTTTGCATCACCTATTATATATCCTCGATGGTTAAGTAACAAGATTTGGCTAGAGTATCCAAACCCCTAATTTTGTGAGGTTTGAAAAAAAATGCATAAGCAAAAAATGGGGGAGATGGGGTGAGGAGAAATGGCCCCTCCTCGGGGTCAAAGGTGGTGGTGAAGGGTTCAAAATCCACAAAAAGCCCCACAACTTCCCCGGAGTCGCCCCTAGAGCGGTAAAATGTAAGATTTGATTTGTCTTTTTCAGCATTTTTTCCGAACATACCTAACCCATATCTCCACTCTGTAAGAGGGCTCCCATACAAATGACATTTTTATAAAATTTACTCTCACCGCTTTAAATGTCCTAAGGGTGCCCCTAGAGAAGTCAAATATATGACTGACCCCCAATATTTTTTTAGTTTCAACATTTTCTGGGAACACATCTACCCTCTATCTTTAACCCTTAAGGCGGTACCCATACAATTTTTTATTTTTCTATAATTTGTTTTTTTTATGAAATCAGCTCTTACCGGTCCCATGGTGCCTCCTAGAGGGGTGGAATGTAAGATCGACCCCCAGTAAATTTTCCCTTCAAACATTTTTTCCGAACATACCTAGCCCCATCTCTAATCCGTAAGAGGGCACCATACAAATATGACATTTTTATAAAATTTACTCCCACTGCTCTAACTGTCCCAAGGGTGCCCCTAGAGGAGTCAAATGTATGACTGACCCCCAATATTTTTTGAACCACAATATTTTCTCGGAATATATCTACCCTGTATCTTCAACCCTTAAAGCGGTCCCCATAAAAATTTTTTATATTTTTATAAATTTTTTTATGAAATCAGCTCTTACCGCCCCATGGAGCCTCCTAGAGGGGTGGTATGTAAGACCGATCCCTATTAATTTTCTATCCCATTATTGCTTCCGAACATACCTGCCCTCTGTATCCACTCCCTAAGGGCCCTTCCATACAAAAATTACATTTTTTAAAATTTGCTCCCACCGCTCTAACTGTCCTAAGGGTGCCCCTAAAGGAGTCAAATCTATAACTGACCTCCAATATTTTTTCAACCTTAACATTTTTTCGGAACATATATACCCTTTATTTTCAACCCTTAAGGTAGTCCCCATACAAATATTTTAGTTTTTATAAATTTTTTTATGAAATCGAGGAGTGATTTTTTTGCCAGGACTTGTTAAAGTGCGACGCCTGTGCTTTTCCGTTTGTATTTTTCTGGCTGGATATTTACTTCATTGATAAACCAAGAAATATAGAGAATTAATCGAATATGCTGCTCTATAGCACTACATTTGCCTGTGCACAACGTATAATAAATAGGTACTTAAGTCCGATTTTGGTCTTTCTTTCGTGGAATAAGAAATCTATGTTGCAAATGTAATTGGTTTTTAAAAACAACATATCTTACTCTACAAAAAAATGATAACCGATCCTAACTGTGTCTGTCCAAATTTGACCGAGGGCCGTTTAAAATGAAGTTTTAACACAAATTTTGATTTTATCCGCTTAAAACGCCACGAGAAGTAATACTTAGACCAAAGATTAGTATGAAGAGAGTGGTTGTCCTCTCATTCTGCTTAAAAACACTTATATGGTATTTTTTCGGAAAACCCCAAATTTAGGAGTTATGGCGCAAACAAGCTTTGAACTGTTTTTAAGTAATTTTTAGGGTCAGAAGTCCAAACTGACTGGCCTATATGCGCCCGAGAAATCAAATTTTTGTACACATATTATTTTTTATGCCCAATCTATCGGAAACTACCGGTGGAGCGAATAAAAAAATACTTTTGCGAATTTGGGTGGTCTATTGAGCATGGTGTTGTAACGATCTCTATTGGTCGTAACGCAAGCTTCGACTTCATTTTTGAAGAAATAAGGTTCAATGATGCCACCAAATGGTGCATTTTTCTAGAAGTAATGTAGTCCGTAGGGTGTGTTGAGGATTGGTTTCTCTCCATGTGCGGCAATTTTGTTTACTAACAAACCCGTTAAACCTAAAAAGAGCCTCATCGCTGAACACAATTTTGCATCTATAAGTTGCGCGAATTGATGACTGATTTTGAAAGTAAATCTGGATATAATTGCATGCTAAGTTATCTAAAACTGTATGTAACCCCTATTAAAAAAAATTAATATGGAGCTTTATATGATAATATATAACATAATGTGATCCATATACCATTTCATCCGAAAAATGGCCCGATATAATTGTGTCAGTTGGTTATCACATTTTATCTAATTGTATCAGTTTAGATCTTAACTGATTAGATTATATATTAAGCAGATGAAATTTTATCTGATTTTTGACCTGATACAATTTTATGGGTTTATGTCGCATGGTATTAGTTTAGATCCAAATAGATACATTACTATACAAACTTATATAGTTATATCTGAATTTTGACCTGATGCAATTATATCTGCTTTAAAACTTTGATACAATTATATAAGGCAAATGTCTGATACAAATATATTTTATTTATATAAAATTGTACCAACTACGATCTAAACAGATACCATTATATATAAACCGGTAAAATTGTATCAGGTCAAAAATTGGATATAATTTCATCTGAATAATGTATAATTTCATTAGTTGAGATCTAAACTAATACAATTAGATAAAAACTGATAAACAACTGATACAATTACATCGGGCCATTTTTCGGATGAAAGAGTATATTTATACAGATATAACCTCATCGCATTTTATACGACTATATGTAACTGTTTTTACTCGGGACATCATTCTTTTTTCTTATAATTTTATATAACTTTGTATATTATCTCATACAAATTAATATATAGTTCAACATCAATCATATTTATCTACAAATTAAGAGTTAATTGCATACACTCTAAAAAATGTTTGTAAATTTACTACTATAAAATGGGTAAAATTTTGTTTAATTTTACGAAAATTTGGTAAATATAAACAAAAAATGCGTAAACTTTTTTCATACACACTTCCATATACAATAATACACACACAAAGTATTTTTAGACATTATGTGTTTATAAATAAACACATTGTGCCTAAAATTACTATTATTTTGTTAAATAAAATTTTTACGCACAAAGTTGGTAAATATACTATCCTATAATAGTAATAAATACTCTGACATTTCAAATTGGAAAAAATTTAAAAAAAAATTATAAATAATAAAAAGAAAAAGCTAAAACGGATTATTTTTTGTGAATTACAACATTTCCACAAACACATTAGAGTCTGAAAATAGCAACATAAGCATGAAATTGTTTTTGGTAATTATTGTTAACGCATGTGGTAGTCTAAACCTCATTTCAAAATTGAAAACGCCGTAAGAGAGACACGGCCTACGCAGGAACTACTGGGTGCAATAACTCCTGCTCAACAAAATGCCTTCTTTGCAAGGGAAGCAGTCAACCAACAACCGTCAACAATAACGGGAGAAAACGCCGTAAGAGAGATACGGCCTACGCAAAACAACTGGGTGCAATGACTCCTGCTCAACAAAGGCAGTATTGATTGAGTACTGCCTAACTTGCAAAGAAAGCATTTTTTTGAGCAGGAATCATTGCACCCAGTTGCTCCTGCGTAGGCCATATCTCTCTTAAGGCGTTTTCTCCCGTTATTGTTGACGGTTACTGCCTCCCTTTCAAAGAAGGCATTTTGTTGAGCAGGAGTCATTGCACCCATTCAATAGTTATAACAAATGTTTATATGAATTTTATACAAATGCCTTAAGATCCCACAACGACTAATTTGGACATAAACGATTACGCGAGAATGACTCGGATATTACTATTAATAAAATACTTACTAAAAATGAATTTGTTATTTTATTTAAAAAATAGCACAACTGTTGTAAATGTACGCATTTTATGGGATTTTTACGCATTTTATGCGTACATTTACACGTGAAATGTGCTTTTTTACACACAAATTTAGTAAATTGACAAACTAATTTCAAAATTTCATTTAATTTTTACGCACTTTTAATGTAAAATTACAAATTATTTGTGCACCAACTTAAACACAATGTGCGTATTTTTTTTTCAATTACGCATATAGAGTAAATTTACCCAATTTATAGTAGGAGTTCAGTTTCCTACTATAAGTTGGGTAAATTTCAACAGAATTTAATTAGAGTGTATGGCTTCACATATAACCGATAACCAAATAAATTTCATGAGATGCTGCAGGAATTTTTTTTAAACATTTTGATGGCTTTGTAGCGAAAGCCGAAAATATGTATTCTGTCTTTTTGGCCTTATCGAATTCTTTAAAAAAAAATTTATTCTTTGCAATTTACTTGTGAAAATTGTATCATTTTACTGTAATTTGAAAAATAATTTAAACAGAAAGTGATATTAATTTATGATCTAGAGTCAGACTAAAAAATATTCATTTACCAAATAAAAGATCAACTATACATACCCCTCATTAATTTTGTTATGTTTTATTTTATAATAGGCCTATTTTTTTATCGCTGCATTTATTTTTGGATTTATTTTATTTTGTTAAAAAATTCACATTTTGTTGTTAATTTTTTATCCAAATCTAACACTTATTCGTCAGTACATGTGAAAGAAAAAAATTGAAGTTTTGCGAAAATGCAATTTTTGAAATTAAATCAAAATCGGATTTATTTATATAATAAATCCATTTTCGATATAGTTAAATTCAATTTTTACAAAATTTTATAATTTTCTTTCATATTACATTAGCAAATAAGTATTAGATTTTAATAAAAATATTAAATTTTGAGAATTAAGAAACCAAATGTGGATTCTTTAATAAAATAAAATACATAAATCTAAAAATTAAGTCAGTGATTAAAAAAAGGCCCAATATTTGGGCCTTTAAAATTGTTTAAACTGTAGAAATTTTAATTGTCAACATAATTACTGTTAAACATAACTTCTTGTCATAACAATCCTATGTAGGATTGTTATAACTAGAATATCGAATAAAATTATATAAAATCGGATATATTTACATCGAATTAGATATAATTTAATGTCCAGGATGTAAAAAATTCTCGGATCAAATTGTATAAATTTAACACATATAGATGATCCATTTTTAGAATTAAATTTTATTTGGTTATACATGGGAACTTACCAAATAAGACACCATTACAAAAATTTTACCCGGGTAATATAAGTAGATCTAAGTTTTCATGTGAGCTAATAATTGTACAAAAGCATTTACATTAATTTAGATATTTCCCTCGTATAAACATGGAATATCTAATGACAGCCATAGATATATCCTAAGCCCGAGCAGAAAAATTTTGGAATTGTTTCTATACGATAGAATGTCAATTTAAAGTAATGTATTGCTAAATGTATATTTATTTTAATTCTGTATTTGGAGCACTTAAATAACATAATATAAATTTTACTCAATATTACTCAGACGGATAGGAAATCATACTATAGAAATATCACAATATGATTATATTTTACCAAAGTGATCTAGAAAAATGTCCAATGAGCTTTTATTTTAAAACTCTGTAAAAAAAACTCTGTAAATTAAATTTTAAATATTAAGGTCATTCACAAGAGGTGTGCTATCTGTTGTATCGTTGTATCGTCCCAACAAAAAACAGAGTTGTTAGAATTTAAATTGAAAAAAATACAACGTTTGAGAATAGCACGATACATTTTTACGTATGTTTAGTAACCTATGTTGGAGTGTGCTAACAGATAGAAAATCGAAAATCAAATAAAAACTTTAACAACTCTGTTTTTTGTTAGGACGATACAACAGATA
Organism: Leucophora obtusa; assembly: GCA_949987735.1. Taxonomy (NCBI): domain Eukaryota; kingdom Metazoa; phylum Arthropoda; class Insecta; order Diptera; family Anthomyiidae; genus Leucophora; species Leucophora obtusa. The sequence goes on from OX465295.1 coordinate 279,132,187, forward strand.
GCAAACCCCTTGTGAACTACCTAATTTTTTTAATAAAACAACATCTAAAATTTAATTTATAAGAAATTTCCGGATTACTATTTAATAAATAAAATCTTTCTCTAAACTTTAACAGAGAATTAATAACTGTGTGAAATTGAAAATAAATGTTCTTTTAATCCATACAACAACGAATTAATTCCTTCAAGTTCTTCCAAAAAAACAAAGTTTGAAAAGATGTTCTCTTAAAATAAGATCAACAATCAGAAGAAACGAGAGAAAAGTCAAATTATATACACAAGTGTTTACATGTGTGGCATATTATATAAATTTGACAGTACTATGACAGTACGTGACATTAAAATGACATACTAAATTGAGATCAAATAACAAGGTATAAAATACATCTAAAACTTATAATAAAATAATAAAATTTAAAATCATGTTTTATTTCCCCGGTAATAAAATATAAAACACTATAAAACACAACGAAAGCAACAAGATAAAAATCTGAATTGTTTTTAATTTATAGTTATATTTTTTTAATAAATAGAACTATTTGTATACAATTATGAACACATTAACAAGCTTGTTAAAAAAAATTTGAAATGTTGAACAAACAACAAAAAAAAAACACTCATGAAAATGTCTAAAACTGAAAGTGGTCAGTCAGTTGGTAAATCATTAAAACGATAACGAGATCTGCTTGTGTCATTTATTGGCTGATTACAAAATAATACACACAAATTAAATTAAACCACACGGAACGACTTGCTTTTTTATATTTTTCTTCGAAAATGTCAAAAAAAATTTTGAAACTATACCAAAACTACGTTTTGAGGCAAATGCAACACACGCAATGCGTCGGTCTTTGACCAACGCGTAACTCATAATTTGACACTTTAACGCAACAGTAATCATGGTAAACAACAAGTGAAGTTATTTTTCTTGTTTAAAGTTTAAGATAATAAATTCAAAACGGAAAAAAATTAACATATAAAACAATGGAATAACCATAGTTTTTTCATACAATTTTCATAAAAATATCTGAAATGTTCATATTTGATACACCCGGTATCATTTTTAATTCATTTTCGATACACCCTGTTGCAACGAATATAGAAGTAAAGAAGTGTCTAAAAAATATTTTTAATTTTTTAGGAATATTTCTGGTTTAGTTTGAAATTGTGTGTTGTTATTTATTTTTAAATATATTAATAATTTTTTTACATTAATTTTGTAATAAAAACAGAAAGAACAGTGTATAATAAAAAAGTGATGTGACAAGGAAAAACTGAATAACCAGTGTAAATGACTTGGCTTTTGCAATTTAGTTTGCTATAAAAACAGGTGATTTTTCTTCAGTCTAAATGCAGTATAAGAGGCATTCAAGAACGACCGCAAAATATCGTAAAATTCCTATATTCCTATATTGTTTTAGGAAGAAAAATAGGAAGCTATGAGAAATTTACCAAACTAGTTCTGGAGTGACTCTGTGGCACCAGAACTGTACCAGTTGATTTGCACCTCAAATCAATTCACAATAACAAAACTTAAGTGTTTATTTGCAAACTCTTAATTTTTCATTAAAAGCAAATGTGAACAAAATAAGAATTTCAAAATCTCGTATTTGAATTCAGGTAATGTTTTACATAATTCCTACATAGATCGTATTAAATTAGTACCCAACTGGTTTAAAATAATTATTTAGAGAACTAAATAGTTTCATAATTACTAGTCCAAAACTAGTACTTTTTAGAACTAGTTCGACAATTTGCTACTGGGTAGCCAACCAGTGCTTTAAAAATTCGGCCTTTTAGCAAAAGTATAGAAAATGCCTTATTTTTAAACTGAACCTACTTTTTAACCAGTAATAACATTCTCCCAAGACTTAGCTCATATGAAAGCTTAGATATTGTAAACAGGGGTATGGCATCACCAAAAACAAAAGTTATAACGACATCGTTATCACTAGATTGCACTTCCCTAGTAAAAATGATTTTTATATATTCATATATGATTTTTATACAATCATTTATGATTTTATACAATTATAACTTGTGAAGTATTGTGAAACATATATTTCTATATGATTATATCAAAAGATATTTAATTATATAAAATTATATTAACCAGATCCACCATTTTTCGGATCAAATAATATATTTTTTATATAATTATATTAACCCATACATGATTTGATCCGGAAAATGGTGGATCTGGTTAACATAATTTTATATAATTAAATATCTTTTGATATAATCATATAAAAATATATGTTTCACAATACCCGACAAGTTATAATTGTATAAAATCATAAATGATTATATAAAAATCATATCTGATTATATAAAAATCATTTTTACTAGGGTTTTTACAAAAAATTGACAATTTTCTTTTTTTATTTAAATTGAAATAAAAACAAACAAAAAATCAAAACAAAAAAAAAGGAATTCTAAAATTTTATTATTTGAACATATTTGCTCTTGATTTTTTCTTAATTTGCGCAGTTTTCAGCAAATTTTGAGTTTTTAAATATAGGCTCAGCTGATACTAAAGTGATACTAAATAGTTGCTCAGGTGATACTAAATTTCAGCGCCCCCTACTGGTGATTAGTGTAAGTTTTGATTTCCTATCTCTATAATTAATAGTCTGTGATTGTAAAGGCTGAGGTATTTTTTTTTTTCAATAGGAATTCTTGTACAGATAATACGTCAGTCGTGTCAAACTGTCATTATATTTTTATGCAGTATTGTTTGACATTTTTTTGTGAAAAGAAAAAGCCCGTCTTTAAATTATTTAGCTGTATTATGAAAAACGGCGTTTAACGAAGAGAGCATTTCGAGTGCTTTGAGCAAAAATTTTTTCAGCTATGAGGCGCAATTGTGGCCAAATTTTAATTATTTGTCTTCATTAGTTTAGGAGAAACACCAAAACCCCCTTTCTCGGAGATTATGATATATGCAAAAAATTAGTCTTCATTAACAAATATCGCGACTATAACTGCTAATACATATAATGATTTTTATTTGAAGTCCAAGATTCCAATAAACTTATTTGCAAAAAGTATAAAGTTGTTTTTTTCAATATTAAATTTTTATGTATATTGGTTTAAAGATGTGTATACTGCAGTGTACAAGGGTAGTGAAAGTAGTAACGAACAGTATCAAAGATTGCTCGAGAATGTGGCAGCCTACAACATCTCTTAGATGGAATGTGATAGGGTGGAAGAACAACTTGTATTGATGAATTGCGATTTTCTTATTCCAGACAGGTGCTGAACAGACGCGGATCCAGGATTCACTCCAGGAGGGGGAGGGGGGGGGGCGCTAAACGTTTTTTATATGTTATGCGGTAGTCATATGTAGAGATATTTTGTAAACTAGAAGTATATCGTGTTTTTTTGTAGTAACTGTAAAACTAACTGTCATACTAATGAAGTGTGTTTGACTTTTATTTTCAGTATACTTTGGCAAATCAGCATGCAAAGACATACACCAGAACAACGTTCACAAATCGTGGCAATTTATTTCCAAAATTCGCGCTCTGTTCGCTAAACTTATATAGAGCACTTCGTCAAGGTTACGGTGCGTATAATCGTCGTTCTGAGCAGGTAATACGCAATACTATGGATCGATTCATGACCAGATTTACTCTTTTGCATAATATTCATCTAAATCGAGCCGGTATCGTGCATACAGAAGAAGCCATCGCCGCTGTAGACGTGAGTGTTCGATGACGAAAATAAAACGCAGTGATTTCTTGTTGATTGTTTTAATGTTCTAAAAGCAATGACGCTTTAAAACTAAAGCTAAACACATAAATAACACAATACAACAAAATAAGAAAAATTTCATTTTTCTAATAGACTTTGGGACGCAGATCCCGAATATGGCAGTAGAATTTTAAAGTTAGCTACAGTTTAAGAAATATTTGCAAAAATGTTTATGTAGGAAAATTAAATTTTTTAATAAACTTTTTTCAAAAAATACAAAATTGAAAGTAATAACGCTATTTTGTGCAACATTTTAAAATTATGAAATATGCCCTTTAATTTGCTATATTGCACGTTTTGGCAGCTGCTATAATATTCCCTATACATGCATTTAAATTTGAAACTTCTCTTTTTCATGATTTCGTTAATAAGTAATCTGCGATGAAAGAAATATCGAATATTTGAATTTGTACCTTTAGTAAATATCTCATGTTAGTCTAAGTTGAGTTGATAACATATTCGATTTGCTTTCAACTTTCACATAAGTAGACGATTATCAATGTTTAACCCATCAATGCAAATGACACTGATGATGGCTTTGTAGCGAAAGCCGAAAATATGTATTCTGTCTTGCTGGCTTTATCGAATTCTTTAAAAATTTTTATTCTTTGTAATTTACTTGTGAAAATTGTATCATCTTTCCTTAATTTGAAAAATAATTTAAACAGAAAGTGTTATTAATTTATGATCTATGGAACTAAAAAACATTCATTTACCAAATAAAAGATCAACTATACATGCCCCTCATTAAAATTTAATTAATTTAACGAAAAGTTTCAATGAACGATTTCCAGTGAAACTTCATTGGTTTAATGGAAAAACTCATTAATATCCGAAGATAATTCTCCCAGCGTAGCTTAAAAGTAATGCATTTTTTTCAATTTAAATATATTTATTTTACGTATTAAATTAAAATTAGTAAATTTTTAGACTGGGTGCGAACTGCGAATCTAAACTAAATTCAGATATCCAAAAAATCCAGGAAATTTTAAAAAGTTTACAAACATTTTTGAAAGAAATTTTAAACCCTTCAGTCAATTTGTATTTAGTTTAGAATATATTTAGCCATCCCGCACAGGGCGTTAATGCTACATTTACACATAACCTAATTAAAACTGATTACGATAATAAAATTTTTATTCTAGGGAGCTTTCAAAGTACATGTTTTCAAAAATTTTTTTAAGCCCATAGAACTTTTTGCAGGCAGATGAAGGATATCACATAAGAGGACCTACGTCATGAGCTAGGGATTAAAACTGTAAAGGAAGTTATTAGAAATTGCAGCTTAAAAGACACCAATTGCCTTGCTTTATATTCGAACACTGAACTAAGAAGACTGCCTGAAAAGAAGACTGTGATGCCCAGAAAACTAAAGGGTTTTACCACTACGTGGCTACTTGCTCGCTTCTGTTAACGTAAATATGAAAGATTTAAGTAAATTCATACGCTAATTGTATGATCAATTACTTATATTGAAAAATAAAAAATCAACCTTTCGAAATGATTGTTTGGAAAACTTCCACTTTATTTAATCTGATTTTCAAGTACTTTTGAATCTACTGAAAGGATTTTCAAACTTGAGCTTGATTTATTTACTAAAGTATCTTGTATGAATATTCCCGTCCCGGGAATTCCCGGGAATCCCGCCCTTTTTTCAATCCCACAATCCCGGGAATTTTGTGTGCGATTTCCCGGGATTGCGGGATTGAAAAAAAAACTAATTTAGATAAAAATAATTAAAAAAAAAATGAGATTTAAAATTTAATAAAATGGATTATTGCAGTTACAAAAATATTATTTTATTTTTTGGATGTCAGATGAACTTGTTTGATTCAAACGGAAAACAAATTTTGCCAGCCATTACCAAATTTCTTAAGAAAATTGTTGTTTATTTAAAATTATCGTACAACATTTCAACATCAGTATTTCAATTCCAAATACCTCCAAAAATTCGACGTTAAAATTGAAAAATTATTTATATTTTCTATTTTCAATTAATATAAGTAGTTTGAGTTTATTTCTACTTAAATTAATTTCATTTAAATTTCAATTTATTTCAATAGCAGTTTTTAAATTTTATTTTCAAAATAATGCATTAGATGCTTTTTCAAATTATTTTGAATTTTTTATATGTTCATTTAAAATGCAACTATGGAAAATAAATAATTTATTTTTATGTAGTTATGGCAAAGAAAATTTCTATTCAAAAAATACCAATTAAAGTAAAAAATTAGTTACTTACATTTTAGTGTCTATTTTTAAAAAAGATTTAGGACAATTTGCCTAAAAATTTGTATGAAAAACACTCACTTTTAACATCTGCATAGAACCAAAATATCTAGAAATGGAAATTTTTCCATTCCGTATTTAAGAAATATTTCAGTAAAAAATCCTATCTTAATTTTGACTATAAAACTGGCCCTAAGTCTATAAGTATATAACACGGTACAGAATTTGAGATAAGAAAATCTCTGTAACTTCATTTTAATAACAATTCAAATATATCTTGAAAGAAGGGCTGAAAATAACATATGCGTGTTTTTTTCACTTTTTCTATATACATTTTTTTAAAGCGCGAATTAATAAGGTGGTTCACAAGGGGTATGCTAACAAAAAACAGAGTTGTGTAAATTTAAATTGAAGAAATACAGCATTTGATAACAGCACGATACAACATTTTTACGTAAGTTTAGTGTCCTATGTTTGAGTGTTCTAACAGATAGAAAACCCAATAGAAAATCGTTGTTAAACTCAAATAAAAACTTTAACAACTCTGTTTTTTGTTAGGACGATACAACGATACAACAGATAGCACACCCTTGTAAACAACCTAAATATTTAGTTAATATACAATACATATTTCTAAGAAAGTCTTTTAAAACTAAGACGGCCTTCCATATAAATATATTATCTAATTATTAATTCGCGATTTCAACGGTAAAACGAATTGATATAAAAAAAGTGAATGCCATGGATATTTTATATTTAGCCCTTTCAGAATATATTAAGTAGATTTTCCCATGGGTTCAACCAAAAGATGGGATTTGTCGGACCGTGTTTTAATAGAAATAGAGTTTTTAAAATATAAAATGTATCGGATTTAATTATATTCTAGCGAGCGGGAATTCCCGGAATCCCGGGAAATTCTAAATAAATCCCGCTGTCCGGGGAAATGAAAAAGTCCGGGAAAAGAAAAACCCTAATGAATATAGAATTAATGTGTCAAAATTTTTAAAGAAATTTTAGAGCCATAAGGAAAGTTTGAAAAAGGTTGACAGACATTTAAATACCAATGACGTCTTAAAGACATGTCTGCACTTGTTTTCTAAAATGACGCTGACAAACCTCCTATTTGTCAGTATCACATCTTAATAAATCTGGAATAAAAAAGCAATAAAATTTTTCTTCCCGTGACGTCGATTTCTGCCGCGAGCATCAGAACTATAAAATATATTGATTTGTGAGAGTCTAGACACATCCACCATAATCAATTAATTACTTATGTGTACTAAATTTGAATTAAAAAGGCACATTCAAATAAAATTAATATAATTTGAATAAACGAAGATTGATATAAAATTTAAATATTTTAATTTGAAAAATGGAATATGATAACACCCAGTAAAATTGTCGGATGCAAAGAACCGGTTGTAGAACAACTTGTTCTTGCATGCAACCTGTTCTAATTTATGTTCTTTCATCGATGATTTTTGTTTGAGTTTGTCCCAAAAGCAACAGGTTATGTTCCTCCAAACTAGAACAGGTTGGTTTGGAACCGGTTCTAGAACCAGTTATAGAACCGGTTCGGCGACAGTGGGGCCTTCCATTTTGACTTCCAGGAATCAGTTTTAGAACCTGTTCTACGGAACCGGTGGTAAAAACACCTATTCTAGAACAGATTCAAAGGCAACCAGTTCATAAAAATTTTGCTGGGCATTTATAAAACTGTTTTTATTATTATGATTTAATTTAGGGCGATGAATAAACAAACACAAGGCTTCTGGTTCGAATCTTGGTGAGTGTAATACCAAATGAAAAACTATGAATTTTTAATAGAAGAAAATTAACTAGAATGCATAGAAAAGAATATTTGAGTAATGGAATAACGCAAAAATATTTTTTTTGCGGTTTTTAAATATTTAGGTGGTAATATTTTCTCATTTATTCATTACATTGACCTCCTGATGATTTGTCATTTTGATAAGTCACCAATGACACTGGCATGGAAGAAAATTTCTATTTTGGAGTTAAAATTACAGTTCTTTAAAAAAAATTTTAGACTGAAATCATCGTTGCTAGAACTAAGACTAGAACAGATTCTAAAGCAAAATAAGTTATTCTATAACTGTATACAACGGTTTTAGTTATCTTCCCTATAACGAACAAATTCTTAGTGATCGCTGGTAATCGTTATTGCAAGTTTTCACTAAATTCAAAACTGTATCGTTTCAGTTTCGTATATTCGTACAACATATTTAGTGTATTTTAACAACTTAATATATGACACAATCGTGATAAACAAATCGTAAAAATCAGTTTGTTGTTGTGATATTTTACTATTTTAAATTCAGCGACTAATTCAAGGTTCTATTTTATTTCTTGTTGCAAAAAAAAAAAGAAAAAATAAAAATACATTTATTGTATATAAACCATGAAAACATAACATCTAGAATATTGGTTGTAAATGTTATTTAAATTTAATAGTGAATAAATTTTTATGCATAAAAATCGAGATAAGATTTGGGGCGACATTAAACAGCGACTTTAAAGTTATACGATATTTTGGCAGCAGCAGTAAACGGCACTCCCGTTGGCAGCATGAATGCTAGGCAAGCAGTCAAGCTTTAAAAACTGCATAATTTTAAGATTTAAAAAAAATTGAAGAATAAAATCGAATTTTATTATATTAAACAACATAAAAAAATAGTTAGAACTTATTAAAAAAAATATAAAAAAAAATCCATTTTTGAGGTGTTGGAGGTGTTTTGCCGCTGGTGCCATTTTATTTACCAAACTCTGAAAAATGTTCAATTATGTATTTTTTTTATAACTATAAGCTGCATTATATATTTTGGTGATGCCAAGTTGGCGTTCCGTAATTTAAACCCAAATATATACCAAACACTAAATTGCATTAACAACGCATTGTTGATTTTATTTTTCCAATTATCGTAAATGAATTTATTATATTTTTAACAATTTTTAACATCATATTTATCCAACTTACCAAACAAAATGTTTTAAGTATACACACAAAAATTTGCGTATTTTAGTTAAATGCAGCTCATAAATTTTTATAACTAGGGCTCGGAAGTTCGTGTACGTATATATTTATTGTTGTTAGTTGTAGAACAACTTTAACCAATTATCTTTGCGAATCAAAAAATTTGGAACAAAAGGCATCGACTTCTTAATGCTTTTATTGGTTGAAATTCATAATTTTATATTTAGCTATAAATGCATATTTTGCTATAAATACATATTTTTTTCGTCGTTTGCCCAAAATATATTTTTTAAACATTTTTTCTTCTTATTTTACAATAAGGTATTTATATCTTTTATAAAAATAAATAATTTTAAAAATTTACAAATACTTTTTTTATCACAAAGTAAAATACAATTACTAACAGTAAAATACAATTAACAACATTCTGAGGATGGTGAGCGGTAATTTTCAGTGTTTACAGCTACTTTGAAAACGTTCAAAAAATCATTAATAAATGCATATTTTTCAAATTTTAATTGTATATTTTTCAATTTTAATTCATATTGTATTTACATAAAACACGATTATAAATGCATGAACTTCCGAGCCCTAGTCATAACTTAAATCTCTGTGGCAGGGTAAATGGGTTAAAATACAAGAGACGTGGGTAGGTATATCCCAACAAACAGAATTGGAAGTCATGCTTTACAAACAACTTCACTCATTGCTTCCAAAGTATCCGTTAATGTACTTTGATTGCTTTTTTGGAAGTATTTCTGAACAACTTCAAAAAATCAGTACTTCCATTGGTTCCAAATAATCCGTTAAGTAGTATACTTTCACATCTTTTTTAGAAGTAATTCTGAACAACATATAAAAAATCAATTATTTATTCTTAAGCATTATTGCAAATTAGTAGAAAAATTAGTATAACGTCTGGTATATCAAGTATACTAGTTTTCTTTTTTGCTGAAATTGTGTTTTCAGCAAAAGTTTTGGTTATATTTTTTTACCACTAAACTAATTTTGGACTAATGTTTTACTAATTTGTTTTGCTAACAAAATTGTGCTGATAAACACATTTATAGTCTGCTGCTGATAAACACACTACAGTCTACTAATATTCATCAAAAAGTTTTATTGATTCTAGCAAGGATTTTTATCAATTGCAATCGACAAAGTGTTAGCAAAAATTTTGCTGAGATTACTATTTTTTTTTTTTTTGGTAATAATCAGCTCGATGATTTCCAGCAAACCCTTTTTTCTGAAATTACCAACTTTTTTGCAAGCACGTTCCTGACTAAAAATTTACTGACACAGCAACATTTTTTGGTGACTTTACTGACTTTTTTGAGTGTATTTGTACTAGGGATGCCGAACGGGACTGGTTTCTACAAATCCCGGGATTCGGGATTTTGAAAATTTAAATCCCGGGATCCCTGCGTGCCAGTAGTGGCACGCGAGCTGATTTTTGGTAGCACGCGATGTTTGTTGAATTTTGTAAAATAAATTTAATTTTTGTTGGAAGACCAGCGAAATAATATGTTAAAAAATTACATAAGTATTTTCGCTGCAATAATGCTCTAAACCGCAAATGCTTTTCTTTTAAAATTATTAATTTTTTTTTAATAATTTTCTTTTAAAATTAGTAAAAAATTAAATTAATAAATCAAAAAAGTTAATAAAAATTTCTTAGCTTTCTACAAATAGATTAACAGAATTTCAAATATTTCGACGGAAAAAGGCTCCAGAATTGGAGAAATTAAAAAGTGGCAGAAAAGTTTTTTTTTCTGCTAAAATTACTCAAAAAAAAAGGTTCAAAAGGGCCCTGAAGAAAAAATGCTTGAATGTATTGATTTGCTAAATATTAGTAAAAGAAAAGCACCATGAAAAATTCTGTTAAATTTACAAAATTTTGGAAATGACAATTTACTCTGCTAAAATAAAAACATATTGTTTTTAAAATATTGTTGAATAGTTATTTATTCGACCTTTCCAATTGTTAATAAAACTTCAGATATTTGTGCCCTAGGTCAGTTATTTTATTATAAGGAGAATATTACTGCACTGTAACAGACGACGATGCATACACAATTATAGCTTAAAGTTTGGTTATGTAAACATTCACTGGAAGAATCCTGAGGATGATATTCAAAAAATATCGAAATATTGATTTTTGTATATAGAGAATATTTATAATAAAATCATTGACCTCGAGCTCAAATATCTGAAATTTTATTAAACGTTGTTGAATATTAGTAGATTTAAACCACCATAAAAAGTTTTATATTTCGAATTTTTTTTTCTTTTTGAATATAATTCACAATCTAACCTTCTAATATCAATGTTTAAGATTTTTCCCGCTGATTCTTTTACTTACTTATATTCAGCAAATATATTCTGATACTGATATTAATAGATTTAGCTGTAGGTTCCTTTTTAACTAATTTTTCTGCAATTTATAACTATTTATTTCTATCAGTGTAATTATAAATAAAAGAAAAATAGAAAAAGTATAATTTATATGAGGATTTTTTTATTACAATACCTACAAGATTTACCAATGCGAAAAATTTGTTTCGATAACAATTGCGCGAATAAAAGTTGTTAACGAAAATGTTTCCAATTTTAAAAGTTTTTAAAAAGAAAATATACTTAAGGTGGCACGCGACAAATTTTTACAAAAAAATGTGTCTGTTTTTGGCACGCAACGAAAAAAGTCTTGCCACCCCTGGCCTATACCAATCAGGCATCAGAAAAATACTGTCAAGATTGTTAATCCCAAGTTCTGCCAAAAAAAAAACCGATTGCCGCCAATGGTTTGCCAACATTGTGCCGGCTGTATTTTTCTGCATGGGAATTTTTCAAGAGTTTTGTTTTCAAATTAGTCAAAGCGATTTAAAATAGGTTATACATTATAAATTCTAAAAACATCTTTACGCAAGAATGAAATACAGATAGGGATATGCCTTCAACAGATCATTTTTGACAATTTGTCAAATAAGTTTTGGGATTTTAGGTTAAGAAGAAGAATAAATGTTTTTCTCTAAAAATTATAAACACATTAATTTTCAAATCAGGCTAGATCTAGTTTCTACCTTTTTATGGACAGGCTTCATTAGTGATTATCCATTAAATAGCATTAATTGTTTATATGTATATTTTATTTTCAGATTGTCTCTATATGACATTTTTTTCAACAACCCGTTGGCTGTAGGAATCGAACATATACGCCTATTTCTTCATTACAAACGTAACTATACTAAGGTGCCACAGTTTAACTATATCACCCAAGTAAGGCGTTGAATGCGATGTAACTAATTCATTGTTTTCTTTCCTATTCAGCTTTCTGTTATTGTTTTTGCTGAGAAGTGATCAACACAGACATATACAAATATTCTATTTTTATATTTTTGTTTACCTTCCAATCTCCTCCGTGTCTCCTTTTATCCATACTCATATATGTATGCATAGCACATTCTACGGGATTTATTCTATCTAGAGTTTAGTCTGGAGACATTTGGTTAGTTTGGGGACTGTCCTCAAACTCTTTCTAGGTCTAGCGAATAGTGTGAAGACATTTTTGACTATTATACAGCATAGTTTGGGCGTATTTTTGGATATGTCCCCGAACTATGCGCTTTACATACATATGTAACTATATGTACGCATAGCGCATGCTTTGCTACTTATATCAAATATATGCTTTTCGTTTTCAAGTTAAGGCAATGTCCTTTAAAGGTATCGTTATGGAATCCTGTGTGTCCTTAGACAAAAGTAAGGAATTTTTTGGAAATCTCAAGCTTCAATCTTTCTTTGTGGTCATTATATAGTTAATTTAGATATGTTTTAAAATTTTTTTTTTTTTGTAAAGAGAAGCAACACTTAGGAAATTCTTCCTATTAATTAACGTGTTGCTTCCTTTGGAAACGGGATAGAGAAGAAGTGAAAGGTGGTGAAAGATGAAGGGTTTCAAATATGGCAACACTGTAATTGCGCGAGATGTTGAATTTTAGAATGTGAGTTGGCGAATTTTGTTGAAGCTTTTTAGTTCATAGCCCTGTTATATTATTTTACTTCGGTGGGGTTAAGTGCTATGGGAACACCGAAGGAGGATAGAAAAAACTCATACATATTATTATTTTTTTTTCATAAATTGATTTTGCCTTGGTTGGGGATCGAACCCGCAACCTCACGTGTAACAGTCCAACGCACTAACCATTACACCACAGCGCCCACAAAAAATGAAAATATTGTTTGTTTTAAAATATTTATTTTTCGAAATTTTATTTTTGGCACTTTCTCGCTCCCAACAAAAAAATGTATCACAAAAATTTAATAAATTTAGTTTTCAATTGAAAAAGCTTAAGTTTTGATTATAAAATATTCATTTGGCGCATTTGTGGTCAATTTAATATACCCCGCCTGGAGGTGGGCTAGCTGGTTAGAGGGTTAAGCATGAATAATTAATTGCAATGGAAAGAAGAAACTATGTTTTTATTAAAATATATTTTTATAGTACCGAAAAGATTAACTGTTTTACGCTGACTAAAGTAGTTTTTACCAATTGTAGTTTAAATTTGGTAGTTATTTTTACGTCATCGTTACTGCATTTGTTAGTTGTTTTTGACAGTTAACAAATACTAAGATTTTTAGTTACTTTAAAGATAAATACTTTTGTCGTCTTTTATTGTAACTATTATTTTTAGCAGATTCTTCCCACTTTTTTTTGATTGCATATAAATACAAAAAAAAAAAAACTTAAACTGAGCTATTTTTCAATTTATTGCCAATTTTACATAGGCCCGTATAACACTGCTTTCATTTGACAGATACATTATTTTCCCATAAAGAAGTTTATCAATTTTCCGTCAATACAAAATGAATACAAAATAATTCTAGTGGCATACGGGCTTAAGTGTATCATTTCATTTCCTTGTCCTCCAAATGCATTTAAACTTTCTACTTCCGTTATAAAATTCTGCCTTCACAGAAACTGCCAATAACTTGTTGCTTCCACACTGATATTTGTCATTTGACAACAATTTAACGGTATAAATATTTAAATGAATATCGTTGCTATTTTACGATACTTCGATTAAATAAAAATTGATTTACTTTTTCCTCTTTAAAGCACACACAATTTAATACAAATTATGTTTTTTATAACCAATAAAAACATAAATACTACGGACTAATAAATAGCAACAACTGGAAAATTAGAAAAACGACATTTTCCTTTATATTTATCTATTATTTTTCCCACTCTCGAAACATAAATTATTCCTGTTTAACATACAAAATACTTAACCATAGATTATCTAACTGAATCAAAGGTATCACTAGGTAGGAGTCACATTCTGTCACTTTAACATGCTGCTGTTGTTGCTGTTGCTGTGGTTGATTGTTGTCTTAACTTGATAGGAGCCTTGGCTATTTAGCCAGCCTCTATATTTGCGTTTTATTTTCTTAAAATAAAAACGAGTAAAAAGGTTAAAGTCGGGCATGCCGACTATACAATACCCTACACCAGTTTGGTGTATTGTTTGGATCCGAAATTCAAATGGGTTAAAATGGGGCTTATGTCAAAATTTTCTATAATGTGAGTCAGCGCACCAAATTTCATTAAAATATCTTAATATTTGCGACCTGCAGTTTGTAACCAAGCCAATTTTGGGGGGACCCTTATATGGGCACTAGTTCTAAACATGGACCGATGTTCACCAAAATCAATAGGCTTCGTCCTTGGGCCAACATAGGTCTATGTACCAAATTTCATCAAAATAGCTTAATATTTGCGACCTGCAGCGTATAAACAATATAATTTTGGGGGGACCCTTATATGGGCACTAGTTCTAAACATGGACCGATGTTCACCAAAATCAATAGGCTTCGTCCTTGGGCCAACATAGGTCTATGTACCAAATTTCATCAAAATATCATAATATTTGCGACCTGCGGCGTATAAACAGTATAATTTTGGTAGGACCCTTATATGGGCACTAGGTCTAAACATAGACCGATGTTCACCAAAATCAATAGGCTGCGTTATTGGGCCAATATAGGTTTGTGTATCAAATTTCATCAAAATATCTTAATATTTGCGACCTGCAGCGTATAAACATTATAATTTTTGTAGGACCCTTATATGGGCACTAGGTCTAAACATGGACCGATGTTTACCAAAATCAATAGGCTGCATTATTGGGCCAATATAGGTCTGTGTACCAAATTTCATCAAAATATCTTAATATTTACGACCTGTAGCATATAAACAGTATAATTTTGGTAGGACCCTTATATGGGCACTAGGTCTAAACATGGACCCATGTTCAAAAAAATCAAACTTGTTCGTCCTTGGGCTAACATAGGTCTGCGTACCAAAGTTCATCAAAATATCTTAATAGGTGCGACCTGTAGAGTGCGCACAAGATTGCATGGACAGACAGACAGACGGACGGACGGACGGACAGACGGACATCGTTAAATCGAAATAAAAAAAAATTCTGAACCGATCGGTATACTATAAGGTGGGTCTACGACCAATATTTTTTGGTGTTACAAACATCAGCACAAACTTATAATACCCTGACCACATAGTGGTGTAGGGTATAAAAACGCCAACGCCTATTTGTTTGCAGCATTTTTTTCTTAAACTTTATTGATACTAATTTAAACAATATTATCTTGTTGTGTATTATTTTTTAAAGTCAAGTATTTTAACTAACAAAAATTCACAAAAAAAAGGGTTTTAAGTACAAATATAAATTAGGGTGGAAGTTATTGGTCAATATATCGAATTTTAAACGGTTAAAAACTAACCGAATTAGCTACAAATTTGTTACGACGTGTTCATTCGCTGGCCTTCAAACACGAATTTCTACTCTTTTGAGATCAAAAACTGTTTGTTACTATCGATTTTATGGAAAAAATTTACATAATAAAATTCTGTTGGTATTTGAAGACCACATTGTTCGACGTTTTGCCATAGAACTGCCACCCTAGTATACATATTTGTGGTGTATTTAAGTCATTATTCGTTAAGCTAACTGTTTTTAACTCTTGCATATGCGTTATAAACTTTTCATTTTGTTTAACATTTAATTAAAAAATATCCGCTGAAGGCTAAAAATGCAAGTTAAAATACAAAAACATATATTCACATAAATAAATTATAACTGTATTAACGTTTTTTTAAAAGCCTTGATTTACTTTCAATCATAATTTGAGTACAATTTTTTATTTGAAATGATTTATATTTTTTTGCTAATTTTTAAGACTAATTAGAAAACTCTATCAAGTGAAGTTACGATAAAAGAGATATAAAAGTGTATTCTAATTTGACTCGAATTGACGGTTCAAAAAATTTAACCCACTACTGCTCTGCCTTCTGATTGCAACAATATTTTAAATATATATTTGGCATTGAAAATCTACTTTAGAACAAATACTAGCATATTAATTTATCGCTTTATTTAGGCGATATAGCACAACAATGGTTGAAGACGAATCAATAATTCCAATAGTCAAATAATTTTGGATTTTGCTATAAATAACACCATCAGTAAAAGAAATTTCTATACCGAAAATTGTTGATCTAGTGTTGTTTTTTCAGAAGTTATGGCAATTTCCGCTTTTTGAAGATTGTGAAACTTGGCCAATTTGTCACTAAATATCAATAAATTTTGACGAAGTTCCTTTTGCTTTCTACTACCCAGCAAAACCTTGGTAATATGTTGGTATTACAGAACACATTACCTGGTAATACCATACCCCTTACCATTGCATTATTTCATAACTAAAATGTAATGTCTTACGTATAATGTGCTGCATAACTACTGGGTAGTAATAGCAACTTATTACCAATGATATATTTAAACACCTCAAAGAAAAGAGTTACTTGTAATACACAACATGAGTTCTAAATAATAGCAGCGACTTATTACAGATGGGATATTTTAAAACCGTAAAATAAGGAGTTACTTTTAATGTGATACGTGATCACTTAATAGAAATATCCACTTATTACCGATGGTGTATTCAAATACCTCAAAATAAGGAGTTATTTGTAATGCGATACATGAGTGTTATTTTCTATTTGAAATATTAGATACAAATAATTTATATTTTTTATACATATTGACTGAAATATCTTTTATGTTTTTTGTTAACTTTATATTAATCTGAGTAAATATTAATTAAATATGAATACGCTTCGTTTTAGCATTTATAAAAAACCAACACGATAACGTCTTATTTTACTTTTTTTTTGTAAGAAGTATATTATTTTATACAGTAAGTGAGCGCATAAATTTGATGTGTTATTTCAGACCTGTTTGTAGCACCTTTTTTTGGCCTTACTTTAAGCTGTTATGTATGTAGTATTGTGCTCAGTATCGGTTATGTAAGTGGTTACGTAACTCCTAACATGTAACATTAAAGTAACATGTTCTTATGTTGTTACCTAGCCCTCTTTTGGAAAGTACATACCTCCAATGACATGCCCTTGTTAAAATAATAGCTGTTGGAATAGCAAAGTAAGAGGTTACATACCTTAATTTCTTCTTACAAACCTTATTACCAGGTAATAGAAAGTTTTGCTGGGTAGTTCTCCGTATATAATCTGTGTTTAATTTCAACAATTTGTGAATTAAAGAGATAGTCGTAAGAGGTATCTTGACGCTATACTACACCCAGAAAATAGATTCAGTTCTGATAACGCATTTGTAGCCAACCGCATGGTTCGGTTGTGGTAGCCGAATTTTTCAGTTGTGGCAACAGAAACCCAATTGAGACAGGACTAATTTGACTGTGGCAACGGAATTTCAGTTGTATCAAGAATAATTCGGTAGCCGCAACCAAAAAATTCATTTGATGCAACTGAACCATTCGATTGGCAACAAATGGGGTTGTCAGCACCGAATCTGTTTTCTGGGTGTATGATTCCTTTAGCAAAAATTGTAAATAATTTTACAAGAGGAGACCCTAAACTAGCCTTCTCATGAAAATTTTTTACAATCGGTAGCCAACCACACCTATCCTACAACTGGTCCTACTGTAAGCGATTCCATGGAACTGGTTCCGGAACCAGTTCCTGGGATCCTATATAGAAGGTATGACTGACGTAGAATCAATTCTAGAACTAGTTACAGAACTGATTCTAGGGCAACCGGTTCCACTTTGGAGCTATATAAGTGGTTGCTTTTGGGACAATTTGAAACAAAAATAATCGGTGTTAGAATCGGCAGTAGAAGGGGTTGTAAATGAAAAGTAGCTATTCTACAACCGATTCTTTGGAACAGAAAATTTTCCTGGGAATGAGACAGATTTTAGTTTTAGAATACAACAGAATTTAAAAACGAGTAAAAAAGTCAAAGTCGGGCATGCCTACTATATAATACCCTACACCAGTCTGATTTAAAGCCAACTAATGTTTGGATCCGAAAGTTGAAGGTAAATAAAACAGAATTGTGTCAAAATTTTCTATAAAATGATAAAAGAAGAGAAAATCGAAAATATAGCCCATATGGGCAATAGGTCCAAATGTGGACCGATCCTATCTAGAATCAGTAGGCTTTTTTCTTGGGACCATGTGAGTCAACAAACCAAATTTCATTGAAATATCTTCGTATTTGCGACCTGCAGCGTGTTTCAACCAAAATCAATAGGCGTCGTCCTTGGGCCGACATAAGTCGGTGTACAAAATTTCATCAAAATATCTTAATATTTGCGACCCGTAGAGTGCGCACAAGAATGCATGAACAGACAGACAGACGGACATCGTTAAATCGAAATAAAAAGTGATTCTGAGCCGATCGGTATACTATAAGGTGGGTCTAGGACCAATATGTTTTGGTGTTACAAACATCAGCACAAACTTATAATACACTCTCCACGTAGTGATGTAGGGTGTAAAAAGTAAAGAATTGAAAAACAATTTAAAAGTTAACGAAATGAACATTATTTGTTTCTAGTGATCATAATACATACGATCATAAATGATCACAAAATTTTCTACATAACTTTCTTTTAATGAAATTTGGTATACTGTCTAATATGAGTGCAACAACAAAGGCGTCCTTATGTACACTCTAAAAAGAACATTTAAATCAGTGCTGTTCACCTCATAGGACAATTGTCCCTGCTCAATTCACATGTATTCTTACGCTCTTGCTTTTAGTCGTCACTGAAACAGTGACGAATGAACATGAGTAGGGATGTATGCTGATTTTTTTTAAAGTACTTAAAAAAAAACTTAATAACAATGTACAACAAATATTTTATGAATATAAATGAATGAAATGAATATAAAATATGAAAATACAATGAAATCATTGATATTGATTAAAAAAAAAAAACTTTTACATAGATTGAAAAGAAAATGGGTTAATTAATTTTGCTCGCTTTCCAAAATTATCGTGCATTATAAGTAGGAGTTCCAGTGCAGAATAGGTTAAATAATGCTACTAAGCAAAATCAAAATTACTTACCAATTTCTGATTTTTTTACCAGATACAGCAAAACAAATTTTGATTCAAAGCCAACTTAACCCATAAAAATTTCTGCTTCAAACATTTGCTGAATTTAAACCAGACTGCACGCGAAGGGTATCTTATACGACATTCACACATACATGTTTAACTCGATTTAATGTTTTTAACCGTTAAACATGTTTAAGTGAGATGTTTTACAGTACATTTTTCTGCCCTTAAACACGCTAAAGTATCATGTTTAATTTCTAAACACGTTGTTAAACACGATAAGTTTGATATCAATTGGTGTTGAATGACAAGTTTGAGGGAGAAGAAGACAGCAACAAGGAAAATAAAATTTAATAAATATTGTAAAATAAACTAAATTTAAATAAAAACCAGTTAAAATGTGTTTTTTGTTTTCTTATTAAAGTGATAGACAGACAAAACAATAAATTAAATTTCGCTTCCGGTGAACGAAAATCCCAACACAGCCATGAAGTTGTCCCTTAAGCACCGTAAGTTGTTTGAATTTCACGTGAAAAAACTGTTATACTCCATATAAAAAAAATTATTTTTCACGACAATGAGTTTCACGTGAAAATTGTGTAGATTTTGTTTTCACGCAAATTTAATATACAAGACTACCCGAGTAAAAATAGTTATATAGGAAATTATATAACTTATTATGGATTAATATGTTTATATATAGTCCAGTGTGACACTATATCTTTGCGGATATAATTATGTATAGCTTTGAGTTTTTCAAAAATTTTTTATATGATGTCATATATAGATCAGTATAAATATATATGTCCCCATATATATTAATATGTACCACATCTATTTACATATGCTATGGCAATTTTAATACAGCGTCATATATAATTAAAAATGGTTTTATCGGAAAACATATAAAGTTTTATATAGCTCAATGTTAAATTTTTTTCTAAGCTGTTTTATATATGTTTAAGTATAGCGCAATGTAAAAAAAATCTTATGTTTTTTTACATATATTCATGTATGATTTCAAAATATAAAAGGCGTACTCATTATAACTCCTAAATTCCTTGTAAACCTTGTGTAAATACAAGCCATATTTTTATGTATGGAATTCGACATTAAACTCATGTTTACACAATTTACGGGTAGAATACAAGTTTATATGAGAAGGCTTAAATGCTTGGTTACATTATGTGCAACTTCTTCTAAATATTTAAATTTTTGTTTTGATCCTGAAATATGAAGCGTTATATGTCTTTCTACATCAAATTAGATATAAATATATTGGGTCAAAATCCGGATAAGATCCTATATGATTAAATATATTTAGATCTTACCCGATATAATTTTATCCACCATTTTTCGGATCATAATATATCTGCAATTATATTAAATAAGATATCATTACATATGACATCATATTATTTTTTTTACTCGGGTATTATTTTTCTGGTGAAAAATTGCCATTTTGTGTATATTGTGATTGTGTCTTCATTTTAAAATTAAAAAATTGTTCATTTTTATAATTTAAATTGCACTATGAAGCCTTTAAAGTTCGAGTAAAAATTTTCCACGTGAAAAACAACTTACGGTGCTTTAACTAGAAATTGAAAAATCTTGTTTCCGACTGGTGCGGACAATGTGATTTCACTTTTTATAGCAATTATGTACAGTGAGGAGCAAAAATGTAACAGGGTGAACATAGTTCAGATATTCTGCTTTATATTTTTAACTACGAAACCATATCAAATAATTTTTTCTAAATTCAAAATAATTTATTAACCTGTTCTAATTAGAAGTCAATAACAATATTTAATGTATTTTAATTAACGAATAAGATGAAGACATTTTTCTATATTAAGTTTTGATAAATTTCTTAAGAAATTTTTAATATTAACTTAAAAAATCATAACATTTTTGAGGTTTTTATATGTAGTTGGGAAAATATTCCATTTATCTGGTGAAAAAGTGAGTATTAAGTAATGTTTGCCTATTGTTCATGTCGCAATCCCTTTTTAAGGGCTGGCTATGTTTATCATGCTGAAAATTTTCTTAAATCTAAAAGTATGAAATATATTTCATGTCGGGCAATAGCATGGACTATTTTTCATTGAGAAAAGTGCTGTTTGGTTTGCTTTTCCTACTAAAAAATTTTTTTAGATGACTTTTGAATTTTTTAATTTGGGCACAGTTCTACACATTTCGCAAAAAATGTGATAGTTTTCTATGATAGTTAGTAAGTTCGGTTACTAAATTTTGTGACATTTATTTTCCTTTGATATACCGTCAATATAGAATATCAGATAAAACCCATTTTACTAGGTAGCCCCATATCCTGAAATAATATTGTTACAAGTTTCTATGTTTGAAGCCCTCTTTTTGGGGGAAACGTCATAAGGTCGATAAACGAATTAAAAGCATATTATTTTTATATATATTTTTTTAAAAATGTAGCAGTAGATAATTTTGCACACAAGACTGGTTCACATGTTCATTACAATTTCAGGCGCCCTAATGAAAATGGGCATCATCTGATGTTTTAAATTGACAGTATATTGAAGAAAAATTAATGGCTTAGAATTAGAGGATTGATTTTACTAGCTACCTTAGAAAAATAAGGCATTTTTTGCCAAAAATGTAGAATTTCGGCCAAACTTGCAATATACATAGTCTTCAAAAACATTTTATTTAATACGGAAAGTAACCCAATCTAAAAATTTTTGAATGCCAAATAGTCCATTCTATTGTCCCGTTAAATATTTTTGGCTTTACTAAAAAAATCAACATGATTAATATTGCCATACGACCTGAACAATAAGGAATATTTAATTTGACACCAAATTTTTGAAGAGATAAATGCAATATTTTGCAACAATTCACCCAAATGCATAGAAATATAGCAAACATTTCACGATTTTTAAATTTATATTTAAAACTTTTAAAGAAAATTATCAAAAATTAACTGGGTGTAAAAGTGTAACATTTTTCTTTAAAGAGAAAAATGTAATTTTTTCCCCAGTTAAATAAAATAGTTAATTTTTTTTTCTTGTTTTTTAATTAGAAGAAGTTAATAAATAAATAACGCTAGAAATAATTATTGGATTTTGTTTCATGTTAAAAATTTTAAGCAAAATATCTGAACCATGTTAACCCTGTTACAATTTTGCTCCTCACTGTATAACGTTAGATAATGCTAAATTATTAATTATTCTAGTCGGCTGAAAAAAAATAACTTTTTGAGGAATTTTGTTAAATTTTGGTTTTTTTGTTACAATTGTTAAGGAACAGCTGTTCGAGACGTTTAACTTAAACACTTCAAAGAATCGTACTGTGAACTCAGTATTATAGTCGTTACGTACAACTTTAACCAACGTTGGTTACCGTTATCGCTAAAATACCGTTTCAGATTGCACACCGTTACCGTTACCAATACCTCTAAAAAAGTTTCCAAATACCGTTATCGTTATCGATACCGTTATTTTTATGGGTAGTTACCGGTATTTATTAATTTATATATAAAATGCAAAATTTTCAATTTTTTTATAATAATCTTGAGTTCTTTTTATCAAACAAATTTATAAATAATAATTTCAATTACTGAAACTACCAGCATTGAATTTAAAGCTTATAATCTGGGATTTTAATGCTTAAAATGAAAAATGTGCCATGTTTTTAATTATTTTTATATGTTTTTAACCAACCTTGACTTTAACTTTTTCAGTCGTTTTTAATTCACGACCATCTGGTCACCTTAACATAAAACTGAAGATATTTGAACATAATTTTATGTGACATACTGCATGAGTAACAACGCACCTTTTTATGTCAACTTTTGTAAGTGAGTACATTAACGGACAAACAAAAAATTAAACAGTCAGTCATTCAAATAGTTAACAAAAATAAATATAAAAACTGAAACTAACAATTGAAACATGACTTACATAGAAAATGCTTGATGTATTTTTGAGTGTTGAATGCCAAACTAAACATTGAATATTTATGCAACCAATTCGGAAACCATTTTTGGTCTTAAAATTTAGTTCATGCCATTTGATTTAAAAAAACTAAATTTTTATATAGAAAACAAAATTATATGGACAGCATATACGAGTAAATGTTTGAAAACATTCACGATGACTTTGGCTCTATTGGAAACTTGTCAGTTTATGGCAATGCAATTCAAAGACACATATTGTATATTTTTTGTTGCACATTTTTTCATTATTATTATTATTATTATTATTATTACTTACAATGAGTTCAAACATGTGAATTCATACACTGAATTTAATCTATGAAGCCGGCTGATTAATGAAATATATACAGTCACTGCGTAAAATATTATGAATGATAAGATTTGTTGTATTTTAGTAATGTTTCTTTTATCAAGTCAAAGTGAATCCACTCAGGGACTTAGAACCCCTCCCTCCTCTCGCCCATTTCCGTTTTGGCGATTATGATCGAATATTTTTCGGTCATAAATCACCGTAGGTTGTTTTTCACGTGGAAAAATTTCACTCGAACTTTAAAGGCTTCAAACTGCAATTTAAATTATAAAAATTCACAATTTTTTAATTTTATAACAAAGACACAATCACAATATACACAAAATGTCACTTTTTCACCAGAAAAATAATAGTCTTGTACATTAAATTTGCGTTAAAATAAACTCTACACACTTTCCACGTGAAATTGATTATAGTGAAAAATATTTTCTTTTATATGGAGTATAACAGTTTTTTCACGTAAAACTCAAACAACTTGCGGTGCTTAACCGCCAAATTAAAATGGAAACTATAACCAACATGATTTTGGTAATAATCCCCGATTAAAAATCGACATATTCCCCATGGTATTCAAGTCCGTTTTTTAAAAGGACATAATCCCCTTTTTGGGGATAGTCATAATCGCAATATTCTCTTTGGCTGGCGTGTAGCCAGGTTTAATATCCCTAAGCCAATCTATTGACTTAGGGATTTTCTACTCTTTGGTATTTCAGAATCCGGCTTCGCTAACTAAAGGGTTTCTGCGTTGGCAACCTTCGGCCGGACTTTTGGGTTTTGTACTGTGGTATGTTCAAAGCCTACTTCGCTGAGTAAAGGCTTTATTCATAGCGGCCTTCAACAGGGCTTATGAGTATTTCCACATTGGGGATTATGTCATAAAAAATTCGGTCAAACGAAAAAGGGGATAATTTTCGTAGTGGTTATTACATATCACCTTAGAGACTACAATATTAGTAGAATATTTTACAGATTCAAAGTAATGGCAAAGTCATTAGCCGCATTTTCTAATCAGTTGGATTTATTAAAGCCAAAAAGTAGTTAAAAAAAAGTGCTCAACAGATGGGGTTAGATTCTCCCTTTTAAAAAAAGAATTTTCTGTCCGACACTTCTTTCACCCTAATTTTTAATATCGAATTCGATGATGAAGTATTTTATTTTAACTTTTAATTATATTTTATATAAAACAGCGATAAACTGTCTGCCTTTTCAGTTTTATCACTCCAATTTATATTTTTACACAATTCAAATATTCCACTGCAATATTTAAAATTCACTAATTGTATTTCATTAAATTACTTACAGTAGAGTGAAGAATTGACATTTCTATTTCAGCTATTTCTCCATGTCCAAGATGGAAACTATGTATTTGGTGAGGTGTAGTTTTATTTTAACATATTTCATACCAAACATTTAAGAAAAACCTTTTATTTGTTAGTTTTGCGATTTTTTTGTTTCTCTTTTAATTTTCATTCATATTTTTTTCTGACATTAAATTAATAGGCTGTTTCATATATTTGCATTTTTATTGTTATCGAAACCCAGATAAATAAATCCAACTTTTTTTTTTTGGATTTAATAAATCCACTTTTTGTATGACAAATTCTAAATTCAGGTGATTTAAAAAAACGCTTATTATAATCTGCATAATGCTTCAGAGAAAATTCAATATACGTTTTTTTAGGGTAGGCTCACGCCCTTAAAAAATAGGACGACAAAGAAAAATACATTTATTAATTTGAATCTGTAAAAATGTAAGTAAAAACGTTATGTTTGAAAGATTCATTAAGAGGGTGAAAGCAATCTATATATGTGACAGCGCATAGAGAAAGGGACCTAAGGGTAAAAAAATCAATTTTTTTTTTCTGTGGACAACATCTGAGCATCGAATGAGACCGATCCCATGCTCTCCTGACCTTAGGTCCCTTTCTATTTTGCGCGTCACATATACTTAAATGAACAACAAACATATTTTCTAACGACCATAATATTTTGCTTAGCCACTGTCAACAACATTTTGATAATAAAAATAAAAAAAGCCGGTTAATATCACATTAAATAAACTTTTTATATATACATACGTAGTAGATACTTATTTTCTTAATCATTTGAAGATAACAATCTATTGAATTTAAAGATTCGGTTAAGTTGCCTTAGATGTTGCCAGTTAGTTTTTTTACATTTTTTCTCTGGTCGGTTGGTGAATTTTTTGATTGCCAGTGACAACAAGCCAATGTTTTCTTGTCATAGACCGCACCCATATGTCGCGTCTTAATGTCTAAACTTGGCATAACTGAATTGAACAAAAACTGACCAGTAAACAAAAAAAAAAAAACTCAAAGAATTGAATACTGGAAAAAATAATAACAATAGAACACTCTTAATATAACAATAAAGGTTTCCTAAAGTTTCGTAAATATATGAAAATTTACGATCACAGTGACTAACCAAAATATAACGAAAATAATTTTAACTATAATCTGATCTTAAGCTGTACTATTTCATTTGAAAGCGGATTTTCTATTCCATTTGTTGCAAGTCTGGATCATTTGTTGCAAGTTTTAAGCATTTACAACTTAGTTTTGGTTTGCTGGTGTATTTGCTTATTGCAGTTGTCACAAATTGTAAATTATTTATATGCTGCTAATTGCCATAAAATGTCAAAAATAAACGATTTTATTATGACAATTTTCTTGTAGAGATTTTTTAGAAATAGCGTGAAAACAGGAAGAGGTTTGTTAACAATAAAAAAAAAAAATAAAATGAAACATATAAAGAATTACGATACTGAAAACTTTTTCGAACTGTCACAGGACCAGTTTCTATATATGAAAGGAACCTGTCACATGATATCGCACAAAACTGCCTTGTAAACTGTGTAATCATATCTAGTCTGTATGAATTTTCTTAAGGGATTATTATATGTGTGAAGAGTGTAACATTATAAAATAAATGAATATCTGTCGAATGGATATCGGTAAGACAGTTCTATAATATAATTTATGATTTCCATTAGTAACGTTAATAGTTAATACTATACGTTGGCTAATGTCAAATTTATATGGGTATGACAGAAGCTAACGTTGATAGCTTACCGCACAAAAATACAGCTAATGTCAATTCTATATCATTTCAATACAAAATAAAGTCCATATATATAGTTATATATATACAAATATGAAGAGCTTAATTCTCAGACGAGGTGTCCCTTAAATAACGAATTAATTGTCTATCCTCAATATTAACTCCAGTTACAGATGATACAAAATTTTCCGATTAGAAGAAAACATTTTTGTTTAAAAACAAGCCGCGTCCAAAGTTGCCGATTTTTTGAAAATTCCTTACACACATAAAAATATCACCAAATTTAAGAAAAAAAAAAATAATGGTTAAAATTCAATTTTCATTTCCATAACATTTTTAATTGACTCAATTACATATTTTATTGATATTACAAATTTCCAAGTTCTTTTAAATTTAACTTGTTTGTTGAAATTTAACAAATTCTATGGTGATTCGGTCATTGCGAATCAGTTAACTAGTTCGTTCAAATGTTTTTTTTTTTTTTAACTAAGACTGAATAATGTAGTTCATATTATTCAAAAGAGAGGATCATTCATTTGAACTAGTTCGTTCATGGACGACAGAACTCTATTAAATATACACGTCAACGCTTACAAAAAGTACTAAAAAAATTGAACAAAAAATAAGAAAATGTTAAATAAAAAGTGTTTTGCATGTTTAGATAAAAATATAGCTTAAATTCATATGAATTTATATCAATAAAAATTTTTATGAGTGAAATTTTGAAAAACATATATTCTTTTTTAGAGTGAATTACTTCGGGTTTTTTTTTTGCCAAGCAATATTTATAAGATGTGAATAAAAACAAATTATTTCACTTAACATTTCGTTGGTTTTATTCCAACTTTTTCAAGAGTATTTTGAAACTTCATTAAGTTCTGGCAACAAAGTATAACAATATATGTATGTTATTGTAATAAATATTCATACATACATATATACTTATTAGTACAATATTTCAAACTTACGATTCTATTCCTTACATGTCAAGTATTTGATAAATTTTATTGAAAAATAACAAAAATTTCAATAATAAAATTTAATAAA
This sequence comes from Leucophora obtusa, assembly GCA_949987735.1. Taxonomy (NCBI): domain Eukaryota; kingdom Metazoa; phylum Arthropoda; class Insecta; order Diptera; family Anthomyiidae; genus Leucophora; species Leucophora obtusa. Next base: position 279,160,037 of record OX465295.1, read on the forward strand.
TAATCACAGTAAAAATCAATAAAATCACAGTTTAAATTACAAACTAATAGCACAGAACTTATTATCTTAAATGATCGCCATGGAGTATTGCAGTTTTGTTTTGTCTTCTGTTAATTCTTAAGCTTTCTAACGTGCATCTCTTGTTTTCCATTTTTTCCTTATCTAATATTTTAACGTCCTTAATGTTTGCCCTGTGGCCGCTCTCTTAACATGCTACGCTTAAGCTGTTGTCTCTTTCCCTTTATTAATATCAGATTCATGCTCGGACATTCTTACACCTAATTTCCTTTTTATTGTTCCTATACAAACCTTATTACACTGCTCCCTCTCGTTACCATCGCATTTAGTTTCGTAAACAACATTATCCATATTTAGTTCACCTATTTTGGTTTTTTCGTGTGTAAATAGGTATCTTAGTGTCGCATTTGATTTGTGAGTAATACTGATTTTTTCATTGCTCATTATTCTCACTACCCGAGTAAAAAAAATTATATATAATCATATGTGGCATATATTACAATATATAATTAGATATGTCGTTATGTATATCCATATATAATTATATATGACGTCTTTTTCCAACATTTTTCTTTATGTTATGCCATATATAATTTCATCTAATTAGATATCGGCCTTTATAATATTAGATATGGTATATATGATTATATATTACATAGCATGGCTGATCTTATTGCATATATATTTGTATATAGAGCTATATCTTAATATATATGGCGGCATTTTAGGAATATATAATTATATATGGTATCATTTAAACAATATATAACTGTTTGCGCCGGCCCTTTCAATTGCGACCATAACAGGCGAATTTTGCCTGGCGGTAAAATGCCGCCGCCACTGCAGTTGTGATCGTGCCCTGAGGGTGTGGGTACCGGGTATTCGCATGAAAAACTCGGTATTCCACATTTTCAGGGCACTATCCTCCTTTAATTTTTATTATTGTTTATGGTTTTTTTCGTGATCGATCGGGCAACAGCGGCAGCAACAAGTAGTGGAAGGAAAAAGAAAGTGAGCAGAATTATAAATATAATAAAAAACTTAAAAGAAAAAGAGAAAAGAGCCGAAAAGATTAAAAAAAAAAAATCAAATTAAAGTCTAAAAATTGTAAAACTAAAAGTGAAGTTGTAAGAATAAATTAACGCTAAACTAAAGGTGGAAAGTAACAGACCTAATTAAAATAAACGTGGAAATTGAAAGGATTATAAACAAGAATTGTAAAAGAAGGAAAACTTGTGAAACCAAAAAGAAAAAAAAGAAATTGTAAAGAAAAGAGAATTTTAAGAAAAAAAAACAAAAGAAAAAGATTAGAAAAATAAAAACCTTTTACTAACTTAAAACCCAAAGAAACAAAAGGAAAGTGTTTTTTTATAAGAAAAAGGGTAAGCAGCCACACCGTAGCCCCAAAGTTACGGCCACCCACGTACTGACCCCAACATTTGGTCCATCTCCCGGTAAAGCAACAGAAATTTAAAGCTGAAACGAGGTACGTACGTGAAATTTTATTTATATTTGGAAAATATCTACGATATTGTGGCTCAGTTTGAGGTTACATCAATTTCGACGCGACATTTTTAATCACACCGCCATTTTTTGCAACCCTTTTGTTTTAATAAAAATTCGCGCCTTAAGCCTTTTATTGCTCTTTAGCAGCCATCTTTTTTCACGATTCTACTGGCGCAAATTTCAAGAAGCCATCTTTTTTTCTGCTTTCTTCTTAACTTAACAACAAAAATAGCAGCCATCTTTAAGACTTCATCAATTGTTCCTGTTGTTTTGAATTTTTTTTTTGCCCAGTTGCTGCTTTAGTGAAAATTTTGGATTATTTTACAAAATTTTTAAATATTTTTGTAAAATTTCTTCCCCGCATTGAAATTTTGGTTGCTACCTGAATATTTTTGGAATACAAAATTTGTCAGCGAGTCTTAAGCAGCTGTACTTGGGGTACAATTTTGGGAAATATAATTTTATTTTGTTGCTGCTTGAATCTTACATTTAATTGAAAATACGTATGCTGGAAGCCTTTTTATTGTTTTTTGTAAAACATTTTGAATTTTTCGGTGAAAATTATCAAACTTTTCACAGGTTTAACGCCATTTAAAGCCACTCATCGATTTTTTACAAATTCCTACTGATTTTTTGAAACTTTGCTTCTGGATTTGTGGTTCTTGGATTAATTTGCGGAGCAATTTTGTCCTTGGCATTTGTTTTGTATCAAGTTTGCTGTTAATTGGAAAATTCTTTTTTATTTTTCGACTGCGAAAGAAAATTTTATACGGCTTTCACCATTTTACCAAGTTTTTCCTGTTTTTTATACAACGCTTGCTGATTAAAACTTTCATTATTTTACCAAGTTTGTTGGCGCTTTTACTACAGATTGTTTTTCTTCAACAAAACTTGCACAGTTTTACCAAGTTTCGAATTTTGGGCTATTATTATCAATTTCAACTACAATTTCACTACAACTTAAATAAAAGGCCAACAAAATGTCGAATGTAGACAAATTTAACGAGGCAGCTGATGAAATGGTCAGATTCGAGTCTCGGCTCAAGGATGAAGATTTTTCCTCATACACATTAGAGGCCCTAGAGTTTGAAAAAACAGAGTTAACTAAATTGTGGACAAAATTTAAAGGTTTATATGACAGTTGTTCAAGTGAACCACTGGAAAAGAAAAAGGAAATGGTGGCGGTTCACACTAAATATAATTTAATCTATAAAATCAATGTTAAATGTATAAATTATATTGCAAAAGCAAAGAGAAAGTTAACTAGGGAAGAATCTTCGGAGTCTAGTACAGTGGTTCCCAAACATGGGTATTCACTACCAGTACAAGCATGTGAAGTTGAGGTTTTCGATGGTACTTATTCGCAGTGGCCCACCTTTAGGGATTTGTTTACTGCGATTTACATTAATAATGAGCGATTAGATCCTGTGGCTAAATTGTGCTCCCTTTTTCAAAAGACAACTGGTGATGCCCGTGCAGTAAATGCTAACATTAGCATTACGGCAGAAAATTTTGAGGTTGCCTGGGAAAATTTAAGAACCCAGTATGAAAATAGGCGCGTATTATTTAATGAACAAATGACAGCGTTATACGCGTTGCCTCCATGCCAGGGCGAGTCCGCAACTGAAATTAAAGGGCTCCAAAGAGGAGTAAACAATATTATGTCAATTTTAAAATTATACAAAATTGATGTTGAGGCGTGGGAACCACTGTTTGTATTTCATTGCTCAATTAGGCTCCCGGTGTTGTCTTTAAATCTTTGGGAACAATCCGTGAAAAATAAAAAAGAAATTCCTAAATGGAGTGAATTTAATGAATTTTTGACCGACAGATATCAAGCTCTTGAAAGTGTTGGTAAAATGCGTGCCAGTAGTTCCCAAACTTTTGGTCAAATAAATAATACAAGTGCCAATAAACCCAAACAATTTAGAACACATCACACTAAAGTTGATATTGCTCAATGTAAGTTATGTAGAGAAAATCATCCGATAAGCAAATGCCGTAAATTTTTAAAGATGGATAATAAAAATCGTGCTGAAACATTGAGGAAATTTAATTATTGTTTTAATTGTTTGAAAACTGGTCATATGTTTGCTGATTGTCCGAATTCTACTGGTTGCTCAAAATGCAGTAGAAAACACCACACTCTTTTACACAAAGAATTCATAAAAAAGGGAGGCCAACGAAACCAATCGAATAATGTGTCTCAGGGAAATAATGCGGCTCGTGATAACATTCCGTCGACTTCTGCTCAATCTAGAATACAGTCCATTTCGAATACAAGTCCGTCTAATGTTGTTCAAAGTCATTATCACTCTGTGGCCAAAAAAGTTATGCTTGGTACTGCGTGGGTTAATATTGTTTATAAAGGTGCAAGTTGTAAAGTAAGAGCCTTAATTGACCCATGTTCTGAAGAAAGTTTTATATCACGAAAAATTCAGAAATTATTAAAACTGCCAACCGTGCCTGTGTCAGCTGATGTTACAGGTCTGGGCTGTGAAGTTGTCAGTAAGATTGAAAAAATTACAACTTTTTCTATGTTTTCAATAGTAAATCCAAACCTTTCTATTGAAATTGATGCGTTAGTGGTACCTCAAGTAACTATAGATACGCCAACGCAAAGTTTTAATCCTACTGCAATGATGAATCTACCAAATTTGAAATTTGCTGATCCGAAGTTTTACGAAAGCGGCCCCATTGATATGCTTTTGGGCGGTGAATCATATCCAGCGATTTTGTGCAAGGGAGTTCAGCATGGTATTTTTAATTCATTAGTAGCTCAGGAAACAATATTTGGCTGGATTGTAACTGGCCCTACGAAACCGCTGCGTCCAGTTAGTAGATCTTTTGTCACTAAAGTTGCGATTGATGATCAATTGTCAAAATTTTGGGAGCTTGAGGAAGTCTCGCGTAAGCCTGTAATCTCGGAAGGAGATAAGCTATGTGAGGAGATTTTTCGGTCCACTACTTTGAGAAATACAGAAGGGAGGTACGTAGTTGATTTACCTTTCAAAGCTGATTTTTCATCTCTTGGCCCGAATAGACACATAGCTCTAAGTCAGTTTCTTAGAAACGAAAAATCTTTGCTGAAAAAGCCTGAAAATAAGGCTCTGTATGATGAGGTTGTAAAAGAATATTTAACTTTGGCACATATGGAAAAAATTGAAAATCCTGTAGTTGGCCCGAGTTATTATTTGCCACATCATGGCGTTTTTAAGCCTGAAAGTACCACAACGAAATTGAGAGTGGTCTTTAATGCTTCAAGCATTACATCCAGTGGGACAAGTCTGAATGACATTTTGCACGTTGGCCCCGTGCTTCAAAAAGATTTAGTTTTTTTGATTTTAAAATGGCGATTTTATGAATTCGTTTTTAATGCGGACATTTCAAAAATGTACCGGCAAATTTTAATTAACCCTGAACACGCTCGTTTTCAACGAATTATTTTCCGTGGATCTCCTGATGAAGAAGTGCAGGATTATCAGTTGAAAACTGTTACATTCGGCGTTAATTGCGCTCCTTATTTGGCTCTCAGAACGTTGTTGCAGCTGGCTGATGATGAGGAACGTAATTTTCCATGTGGTGCTAAAATTCTACGAGAGTGCATGTATGTAGATGACGCTTTAGTAGGTGCGCACAGTTTAGAAGTCATTTTAAGGGCCCGTAATCAGCTGATTGAAATATTGAAATCAGCTGGATTTGATTTACGAAAATGGACTTCAAATTCAAAAGAAATTTTAGATGGGTTGCCCGCGGATCATTTGTTAAATGAAAATTTCTTATGTTTTGACGAGGAAAGCAACGCAAAAACTCTGGGAGTTCGCTGGAATGCGTCAGCTGATTATTTTTATTTTACGACGGAGAAAATTCTGCTCAAATCTGCTTATACTAAGAGGGAAGTTCTTTCTATAATTGCAAGACTTTTTGATCCCGCTGGTTGGTTAGCTCCAGTAATTATCACCGCAAAAGTTTTGATGCAGCAAATGTGGCTCGATAAAATTGACTGGGACGAGAAAATTAAGCCAGCGGCTTTACAAAATTGGCAGTCTTTTGTTTCTCAATACAACGATATTGATACAATTACAATTCCACGTTGGATTCAATATTCTCCAAATGCTCATATTGAATTTCATGGCTTTTGTGACGCATCGGAATTGGCGTATGCTGCTGCTTTATACGCAAGGGTTCAAATTGGTGAAAAATTTTTTTCAAATCTGTTGACTTCAAAATCAAAAGTCGCCCCAATTAAAAAACCGTCGATCCCTCGCTTAGAATTGTGTGGTGCTGTGCTTTTAGCAAAACTGGTTGACAGTATTATGCCACAATTCAATTTGAAAGAATCTTCGCTGTATTTTTGGTCTGATTCAACGATTGTTTTAGCATGGCTGAAAAAACCTCCATGTAGTTGGAAAACCTTTGTGGCTAACAGAGTTGCCACAATTTTGGAAAAAGTTGGTAATAAAAAATGGGCCCATGTGATTTCTCAGGATAATCCCGCCGATCTAGCAACCCTGGGGCTGATCCCATCGGAGTTAAAATCTTGCAAGCTGTGGTGGCATGGTCCTGAGTGGCTCAAATTACAAAAATCTGCGTGGCCGGCGTTGCCCTCTGATTACGAAACGACAGAGGAAATGAAGAGTATCCAGGTTCATGTTGCTAGATCGTCTGAGAATGAAGATATTTTGGATCGCTTTTCCAGTTTGCCCAAAGCTATTCACGTAATTGCGTACATTTTTCGCTTTTTTAATAATGCTCGTTTAAAAACTCGCAAAACTACTCATTCTGTTAGGCTTCCTGCGGAGGAGTTAAGATTTGTAAGGAATCGTCTTTTTTCGTTGTCCCAGCAGATATATTTTCCTAAAGATTATAATTGTTTGGCTGAAAATAGGAAAATTGAATCTAGTAGCCCTTTGTTGACGCTTACTCCCTTTTTAGACAAAAATAAAATTATTCGTGCCAATGGTCGTCTTATTTCAGCATCCAGTCTCTCGTACTCTGAAAAATATCCCATAATTTTGGCCTATCGCAGCAGATTAGCTCGCCTGTACGTCGATTTTGCCCACAAAATGACTCATCATGGAGGTTTACGGTTGGTCCATAGTGTGATTCGACACGAGTGCTGGATTATTAAAGTCAAAAATCTGATTAAAACCTGCGTAAATAACTGCAAAGAATGCATTCTACACAAAAAAACGCGTCAAGGACAAATCATGGCTGCTTTGCCCGACGAAAGAACAACTTTGAGTCGCCCATTTGCAAACACAGGCGTCGATTTCGCTGGCCCCTTTGAAATAAAAAGTTTCACCGGTCGTTACTCAAGAATAAGTAAAGGTTACGTGTGTCTCTTTGTTTGCTTCGCTACGAAGGCGATCCACCTCGAAGCAGTCAGCGATTTATCAACTCCAGCATTTTTAGCAGCTTTCGCTCGTTTTGTAGCCCGTCGCGGTTGCCCGAATTGTGTCTACTCCGACAACGGCAGAAATTTTGTTGGCGCAGCAAAGGAGATTGATTCGAACTTCGAAAAATGCGTAAAAGAGCTTCGCGATCACGCCGTTTTAAAATATGAACCTCACCGTTTATTGTGGCACTTTATTCCCGCTGCAGCTCCGCACATGGGTGGACTATGGGAAGCAGGAGTGAAAAGTTTTAAAACGCATTTTAAAAAAATGGCTGGTCAATTGAAATATACATTTGAGGAGTTTTCTACCCTGCTAGCAATGATAGAATCGTGCCTTAACTCTCGTCCACTTGGCACATTGTCTGAAAACATCGAAGATTTGTCTGCGCTTACTCCTGGTCATTTTTTAATTGGTTCGGCGATGCTTACTCCGGCTGAGCCCGAAGAACTCACATCCGCTGTTAGTCTTCTAAATCGTTGGCGAAAAATAAAGGCAATGCAACATGAAATATGTCGGCGCTGGAAAGACGAGTATCTGAAAGAATTGCATAAACGCAGCAAATGGAAAACACCCCAAATTGATCTGCAAGAAAACGACCTTGTGGTGCTTCGAAATGAACCACTTTGCCCCACTGATTGGCGTTTAGGTCGTATAGTTAAAGTTTATCCCGGCTCAGATGACCGAGTGCGAGTTGTCGACATTAAAACTCAGAATGGATTTGTCAAACGGCCAATTCATAAATTGGTTTTATTGCCACGTTGTCCTGAAAACTAAGTTCCTTTGCTCCACGTTTTTCCTTGCACCTTTTGTTCGTTATAATTTAACGTTTATATTTACTTGCAGCACAATATGAGCGATATGAGATGGTTCAACGCGAATTTTGGTTGCCCCATATGCACTCGATTGCACGCCATGCGGCGATGTATGCGTTTTTTGAAGCTGAAAAGGGCCTTTCTGTTAGTTATTCGGCCCAGTCGCATTTGCTTCGAGATTGCCGAAGCCTTGATTGCTGCAAACGTTGTCGTCAGAAGCATAACACGTTGCCTCAACCAGTTGCCCAAGGAGCTTGAACGGGCCGCTGAGGGCAAACCCTTATAAATTTGTATACAAGAGACGAATTTTGGCGATGCTGATTTTGGTGAAGGTGTGGATTAAACCGATCCGGACTACCTTGATTATTAGTGCGAGGAAGAAGGTGCGTGGCGCAAATTAAAATCACAAAATGTATATAACTAATTTTTATACTGTAACTGTTTCTTAATACTGAATTTAAATTGTATATTTTCACTTTTTTGAATTAATACTTTTTTTTTATTATTTTTTGCTCACCGAGCATCTTCTTAAACTTAATTAAAAATCATTTTATTATTGCTCTGTATCTTTAGGATATATGTCTGTTTGTTTACATGCTAGTTTTTACTAATTTAGTAGGTTTTTTTGCATATTTGCAAATTTTTATTTAAATTCCTTGAAAGAATTGCCTTTTTGGCTATTCTTTAGTACTTTCAAAGTTTACAATTTTTTCTAGAAATGTAAACAAACAGACCTTATGTTTTATAAATAGTAGAATCACTTTTTTATAAATATATATTTTGTAATATTTGTTTTCTTTGCTTCTTTCTTTTTCACCGCTTTTGCTGTCGCTGCGTCTTTGTTGCACTGTTAGTGCAAGGGCGGCGGTATGTTTGCGCCGGCCCTTTCAATTGCGACCATAACAGGCGAATTTTGCCTGGCGGTAAAATGCCGCCGCCACTGCAGTTGTGATCGTGCCCTGAGGGTGTGGGTACCGGGTATTCGCATGAAAAACTCGGTATTCCACATTTTCAGGGCACTATCCTCCTTTAATTTTTATTATTGTTTATGGTTTTTTTCGTGATCGATCGGGCAACAGCGGCAGCAACAAGTAGTGGAAGGAAAAAGAAAGTGAGCAGAATTATAAATATAATAAAAAATTTAAAAGAAAAAGAGAAAAGAGCCGAAAAGATTAAAAAAAAAAAAATCAAATTAAAGTCTAAAAATTGTAAAACTAAAAGTGAAGTTGTAAGAATAAATTAACGCTAAACTAAAGGTGGAAAGTAACAGACCTAATTAAAATAAACGTGGAAATTGAAAGGATTATAAACAAGAATTGTAAAAGAAGGAAAACTTGTGAAACCAAAAAGAAAAAAAAGAAATTGTAAAGAAAAGAGAATTTTAAGAAAAAAAAACAAAAGAAAAAGATTAGAAAAATAAAAACCTTTTACTAACTTAAAACCCAAAGAAACAAAAGGAAAGTGTTTTTTTTATAAGAAAAGGGGTAAGCAGCCACACCGTAGCCCCAAAGTTACGGCCACCCACGTACTGGTCCCAGTTAAGCTATATATTTTCATATATGCTAGCATTTAAACAATATATGGTCATATATGGCACCTGATGAACAAAATCTTTAATACAGTTGCAGATATGATAATATATGCTACCATATATAGTACCATATACTTTGATATATCGTATAATTTAAACAACCCGAGTAAAAATAGTTACATATAGTTATATATGTGATTAAGTTATATCTGTATAAATACACAGTTTCATCCGAAGAATGGCCCGATATACTTTTATCAATTGTTTATCAATTTTTATCTAATTGTATCAGTTTAGATCTGAACTGATTAAATTATGTGTTAATCAGATGAAATTGTATCCGATTTTTGACCTCCAAGGAAAATTTTCTGTTCCAAAGAATCGGTTGTAGAATAGCTACTTTTCATTCACAACCCCTTCTACTGTCGATTCTAACACCGATTCTTTTTGTTTGAAATTGTCCCAAAAGCAACCCCCTTCTATAACTTCAAAGTGGAACCGGTTGCTCTAGAATCAGTTCTGGAACTAGTTCTGGAACTGATGGACTAGAGAAACCGGACCTATATGGACGTCAACCACGGCGTCCATATAGGATCCCAGCAACTGGTTCCGAAACCAGTTCCATGGAATCGGTTGCAGTGGAACCAGTTGTAGAATGGGTGTGGTTGGCTACCGGTTGTAAAAAATTTTCCTGGGCTGATACAATTTTATCGGATTATATGTAATGGTGTCAGCTTTGATCGTAATTGGTTCAATTTTATATAAATAAAATATAATTGTATCCGACATTTACCTTATACAATTGTATCAAAGTTTTAAACTGATATCAGGTCAAAATTGGGATATAACTATAAAATTTTGTATACAAATATATCTATTTGGACCTAAACTGATACCATGTGATATAAACCAATAAAATTGTATCAGGTCAAAAATCAGATACAATTTCATCTGATTAACACATAATTTAATCAGGTCAGATCTAAACTGATACAATTAGATAAAAGCTGATAAACAACTGATACAATTTTATCGGGCCATTTTTCGGATCAAATTGTACATGGATTACTTTAAGTTATATATTACCATATAAAGCTCCATATTATTTTTTTTAATAGGGAACATACCATATATATGCAATTTAAACAATATATTGTCATATATGGTGCCATTTAAATAATAATCATATATGGTAACTCAACTACAATATTAACTGTATTTCAGAAGCTATTAATTGTATTTCAGAAATTTTAAATGTATTTCAGAAATTATGGAATGTATTTCAGAAATTATTAATTGTATTTCAGAAATAATCAAATCTATTTCAGAACTTGTTGATTGTTTATCATAGTTAATAGGGAAAAATTTCTAAATTACATTTCATAATTTCTGAAATACAATTGATAATTTCTGAAATACAGTTTGATCATTTCTGAAATACAGTTGTGAATTTCGGAAATACAATTAATAATTTCTGAAATACAATTGATAAAACTGAAATTCAATTGACTAGTTCTGAAATACAATTCATAAATCTGAAAAATAATTGATAAGTTCTGAAATACAATTGATAAAACTGAAATTCAATTGATTATTTCTGAAATACAATTGATAAATCTTAAAAACAAATGACACAATTGGAAATGGTGTAGAGCGTTAAAAAGATGTAAATAAAATTCTTTTTTTTTTTAATTCAATTTAATAAAAAAAAAATATAAATTTATAAAAACATTTATAGAAAATAAAATTATAATTTTATAAAAAGAAATTCATTTTATAAAAAAAATGTATAGCCATGAACGGTATCGAACTCGTTGCCTTCTGAGTTTAAACCTTAATTTAACAAAATATTGTAATTTTTATAAAATCAGTGCTCTGCCAGAGAATTATTTTTTGAACTGTTATCAATATCTGTCTGGGATCTTATTTAATCCCAAATAAATTGAGATAGTACCCAAATATAATGCGGGATCTAATTTTATCTGTCATTTTTCTGGATAGTTTTAGACGTCAATCCCCAAATATATTGCTGTTTCCAATTCGATCTGCCATTTTAATACTGATATAAATTGCTAGATCTAATTCGATCTGCAATTTATGGGATAAATTAAGATCTTACCAAATCCCCAAATATATCACTGGATTTAATTCGATCTGCAATTTATCGGAAAAGTTAAGATCTTACGCAATCCCGAAATATATTACTGGATCTAATTTGATCTGTCATTTTTTGGATAAATTTAGATCTTACTTAATCCCCAAATATATTGCTGGATCTAATTAGATCTGCCATTTTTCCGATCAAATTAGATCTAGGTTTATCCACAAATATATTGCTGGATCGAATTCGATCTGCCATTTTTCGGATCAATTTAGATCTAAGTTTATCCCCAAATATATTGCTGGATCTAATTTGATGTGCAATTTTTCGGATCAAATTAGATCTAAGTTTATCCCCAAATATATTGCTGGATCTAATTCGATCTGCCACTTTTTCGGATCAAATTAGATCTAAGTTTATCCACAAATATATTGCAGGATCTAATTTGATCTGCCAAAATTGAGATCAAATTAGATTTAAGTTTATCCACAAATATTTAGCTGGATCTAATTCGATCCGCCATTTTTCGGATCAAATAATATCTAAGTTTATCCGCAAATATATAGCTGGATCCGACATTTTTCGGATCAAATTAGATCTAGGTTTATCCCCAAAGATATCTTAGTTTATCCCCATATATACAATCGGATCTAATACGATATGATTGGATACACCCAATTTTGAGATCTAATTGGATCAGCTGGATATTACAGCAGATCTTAAATAATATAAAATTGGATATGATTAGATCTTGCGCGAGATTAATTTTTTTTACTCGGGTAATCAAAAAATAATAAAAACGAACAAATTCGTTTGTTAAATTTTGCTCTGAGTTTCAACAAACTCGTTTATTTATATGACAACATTATTTGCTAAAAATTGCTTTGATTTTCTACAAATGCATTTGTTAGCCATTTAATGGAAATAAATTCAACAATCAAGTAATAATTGTAGGCTCAAGTTCAATTAAAATTTTAATTGTATTTATAAAAAAAGTTTAATTATATTTACAGAAATTTTATAAGTATTTACAAACTGTTGTTATCTGGGTAAATTTTTAATAACTTTTTTTTTATACCTTACACTCTAATAAATTTTTATTTAAATTTACTACCATAATGGTAGGTAACTGAATGCCTACCATTTATACCTTAGAAATACTAAAAGTGTGTAATTTTGAAAATATTGTGCCTAAAAGTTATAGACACAAAAGCTAGTAAACTTTATTATAAAATGTTTCAAATACAGACACATTGTGTGTAGATTTGAATTACATGTGCCTGAAATTAAATATCTGAGCAAGTAAAGGTCCATTTTTTACCACACAATCACTTCCTATTAAACAAATGGTCCCTATTAAATACCCTCGAATATTATAAGAAAAGTAAAAATTTAATTTTTGTACCGATTTTTAATAAAAGTATTAAAAACATAAAAGTAAGTTAATACCATTACATTTCAGGAAAATACGAGTAATTAAATTTATTTAATTCATTAAATAATAAAAAGATCTTTTGCTAATTTGATATTCTCCAAGAAATGTCATTGGCATCCACATTGGCAACCATTTTTCGGTGTAATATTTACATTCTTTAAAAAACAGAAAAAAATAATATTAAAAACTAGCATCAAGAATATATGTAATTCCAAAATAACTTGCCTGAAATTCTTTCCAAACTAAGTAATGCAATCCAAGCACCAAAAGCTCAGAATCTGTAGTTCATTGTCGATATCTTATAATCCAAGAAATATCTATAAATACCGAATATATATGGAGATTAAAAATGTTAACTCGTCAACTTCAAAATATAACTCTATAATTTAATAAAAAAATTGGCAAATACAGATAAATTTGTTAAATTTTTATTCAGTTTCCCAATTTTCTGGTTTTATAAAATTTTCAGTTTGACAATTTTCAAAACGTTTCTTTATTTCATTTGGTTTTGAAATGTATACAAAATAAAATTACACACATTGTGCTTCTTTGTAAACATTTAATGTCTGCAATATGTTTACAAACACAAATTAATATATTTTGAACGTACATCTGTAGCGAAAAGTGTGTAATTATTTTTTAAAAACACTTAAACGCCTAAATTTAAGCATTTTATGTAAATTTTCATAAAAACTTACAATCTTCATAGCAGTTAATTTACTTGCATTTTTTAGAGTGTATGACATATCGTTGCTATATACATTTGGTATGTTGATCACGAAAATTTAAAAATCTTCAGTCAGAGCCTCATTTAGGTTGCAGGAATTCTTGTGGGTAAAACATGGTGTTTGAACTTCAAAATGGATCTATAGAATATTGGCAAGGGACATAATAACAAAAGCGGCAACATGTCTCCACGTCACTTCTGTCATGAGGACCTGTCCCGCAATAGCCACATTAACCACAGAAGCCTTTTTGTGCATTAACAATATAAAAAAATTTAATCCATATTCTCCTGAATTGATAAATAATTGAGCCATGTATAGGAAATTGTGCCATGATCTAGGAAACTGAAGATGAAATTATTTCATTCTTAATAGATTGGGAGTTATTGCCTGTCGTCATGTGACGACGTTGGGAGAAAATATGTGTAAAATTCTAACTAATTATATATAAATTTCAGTTTTTTACTTGTTTATTGAAAGAAATTATAATATTTGCAGTTTTGAAATTTTCATGACTTTTAGCCATTCACTGTGATCAGAAACAAAAATGAAAGTGGTTAAAATAAGCAAAGATTAAATATTTGATATTTTTTGTCACTTAATAGATCTTTCCATGTTAAAAGTAACGGTATTATGCTTACTTAACACCGTTACTTTCCACAACAGTTGTAGAACTATCTGCTGAGCGACTTCATTACTGAGCTACTTCATCACATGTCGCACGAAGGCTGAAAACTGTACCTGACGGGTGTAGGAGCCGAAAGGACATACTAGTATATTGAGTTCTGCAGTGGATTGGGATCACATAGATACTGAATTGCGATTCAGTAGGAAGTTTGTGGTTGTAACCTTGAGTAGGTCGGAATGTGCGGGACGTGATCATGGTAGTCTGAAGTGGTTTTATGGTTCCAGGATGGTAGGGGGTGGGTAAAGTTGGGCCTAATGTAATTGAAAAAAGTCAATTATATATTATGTGTAGTTTGAAAAGAACAATTACACCCAAGAAAATTTGCTGTTCCAAAGATTCGGTTGTATAATTTCTACTTTTCCTTTACAACCACTTCTACTGTCAATTCTAACACCGATGATTTTTGTTTGAAATTGTGCCAAAAGTAACCGCTTCTATAGCTGCAAAGTGGAACCGGTTGCCCTAGAACCAGTTCTAGAACTAGTTCTAAAATTGATTCTATATCAGTCATATCTACCGTATAAGTTCCGTGGAACTGGTTCCGGAACCAGTTCCATAGAATCGGTTGCAGAGAACCAGTTGCAGAACTGGCTTAGTTGGCAACCGATTGTAAACAATTTTCCTAGGCATTTACATCCCAAGAAAATTTTCTGTTCCAAAGAATCGGTTGTAGAATAGCTGCTTTTCATTTACTGTCGATTCTAACACCGATTATTTTTGGTTAAAATTCTCCCAAATGCAACCACTTCTATAGCTCCAAACCGGTTGGAACCGGTTGCCCTAGAATCAGTTCTGGAATCAGTTATAGAATTGATTCTACTTCAGTCATACCTTCCATATGGGATCCTAGGAACTAGTTCCGGAAGTAGTTCTATGGAATCCGTTGCAGTGGAACCAGTTGTAGAATAGTTGTGGTTGGCTACCGATTGTACAAAATTTTCCTGGGATGTAATTTATAACTGAAAATTTCCAATTACTCATTACACGTAATTGTAATTGATAAAATGTCCATTACAATCACATTTTATTGAAAAAAGAAATACTGACAAAAAGTGAGAGTTAGCCAATTTCTTTTGCAAAATTTTAACAAGAAATATTTTCCAATTCTGAATGTAATTAAAATTTGTAAATAAAATAGTTTTGAATTACAATTACAAATTACACGTAATTGTAAATGTAATTGAAAAGTGAGCGTAGTGGTGTAATTGTTAGCGCGTTGAACTTTTGCGGGTTCGAACCCCAGCGACGGTAATGCCAATTCAGAAAATTTTTCTATCCCTCATACATATTGCAGCGTCCTCCACACGTGTTCCCATAGCACTTAATCCCACCGTAGTAAAACAATATAACATGGTTCGCCTACTTTTCATCAGATTCGGTATCTCGAGCAGTTACAGTGTTGCCATATTTGAAGCCCTTTATCTTTTACCACCTTTCATTTCTTCTCTATCCCCTTTCCGAAGAAAGCAACACTATAATTGAATTAATATCTTTCGATTAGTTATTAGCTGGTTGTTGAACATTTTGACCATTCTCGTTGCAATTTTTTATACAGTTTTTTATACATAAGTTCACAATGGATTATCCTGAATAGTTTCAATAATTTTTGTATGAACTTGCCTTTGATTCTCCATTGTAAACTAATAAACCAAAGATTTTGACAAAGCGACGCATTTTAAAATCTGACATATGTCTCAAAGATATTTTGATCAAGAAAAATTATTTTAATTAGAGGTCGAAAAAGTTATTACGAAAATGTTTGTTAAGCCCAAATTAGTTTGGTAGTAAAGAGAGGAGAAATGAGGTATCGTAAAGTAGAAATCTATTTTCAATAGATTTTCTTACGTCAAATCTACTTCCAAACTAATTAGTTGTGTATACTATCACTAGTTGAAAGTAAACAGCTGACACGATACTTTACGATACTACCAGACTAATAGAGCCTTTACACTTTTTCATGGCGCATTTCTTAAATTGAAAATAGCTTTTTTTATTCTTACTTGACTTGATTTCACACATTTATAATAAAAACGAGTACAAAAGTTAAAGTCGGGCATGCCGACTATATGATGCCCTTAAAAGCTAACTAATGTTTGGATCCGAAATTCGAATGGGTTGAAATGGGCTTGTATCAAAATTTTCTATAAAATGATAAAAGAAGAAAAAATCGCAAATATAGCCCATATGAGCGATAGTTCCAAATATGTACCGATCCTATCTAGAATCAATACGCTTTGTTCTTGGGACCATGTGAGTTAGCGAACCAAATTTCATTGAAATATCTTCGTATTTGCGACATGCAGCTTGTAAAAAACCATTTTTTGGGGTACCCTTATATGGGTACTAAACATGGACGGATTTTAACTAAAATCAATAGGCTTCGTCCTTGGGCTGAAATAGGTTGTTGTACCAAATTTCATCAAAATATTTTAATAGTTGCGACTAGAGTGCGCACAAGAATGTTTGGACTGACAAACAGACGGACGGACATCGTTAAATAAAAACGAGTAAAAAGGTTAAAGTCGGGCATGCCGACTATACAATACCCTACACCAGTCTGGTTAAAAGTCAACTAATGTTTGGATCCGAAATTCGAATGGGTTAAAATGGGACTTGTGTCAAAATTTTCTATAATGTGAGTCAGCAAACCAAATTTCATTAAAATATCTTAATATTTGCGACCTGCAGTTTGTAACCAAGCCAATTTTGGGGGGACCCTTATATGGGCACTAGGTCTAAATATGAACCGGTGTTAACCAAAATCAATAGGCTTCGTCCTTGGGCTGACATAGGTCGGTGTACCAAATTTCATCAAAATATCTTAATATTTGCGACCTGCAGCGTATAAACAATATAATTTTGGTAGGACCCTTATATGGGCACTAGGTCTAAACATGGACCGATGTTCACCAAAATCAATAGGCGTCGTCCTTGGGCCGACATAAGTCGGTGTACCAAGTTTCATCAAAATATCTTAATATTTGCGACCTGTAGAGTACGCACAAGAATGCATGGACAGACAGACAGACAGACAGACGGACGGACGGACAGACGGACATCGTTAAATCGAAATAAAAAAAAAAATCTGAGCCGATCGGTATACTATAAGGTGGGTCTAGGACCAATATTTTTTGGTGTTACAAACATCAGCACAAACTTATAATACCCTGACCACATAGTGGTGTAGGGTATAACAAAAAGTGATTCTAAGTCGATCGGTATACTAAAGGGTGGGTCTAGGTCCGATATCTTTTGGTGTTACAAATATCAGCACAAACTTATTATAATAAACTCATCAATTAAAGTCCCAGTTAATAACTAACGGACAATTTGAAAATGAAACTTCATGAATTTAATATTGCACTCCTTTCTTTTTGCAATCAGTAGATACAAAGGTGCAATGAACTTTAAACAAAAGTTTTAATAATAAATTTTACAAATCGTTGAATATGATTCATGTAATAATTTCATTAAAAGCAAATAAATTAGCAACAATTAAATACAGCAATACAAAAATATTTGAATTTCAAAATTTATTGTAAATAAAGGCGGAAAAGATAAAGTTAATTAAACAAGATTGTCTGACTAATGAAGTAAATTGATTACAATTTAAAAAAATAGGAACAGAAGTTTCATTTTATTGAATATTTTTTGTGAAAATCGTGTTCAAATCGAAGTCCCGAAGTCGAAGACTTAACATCCCGATCAAAAAAATATTATATATATCGTATGTATTTATATCTCATTTGATAGAGATCGACATTTAATCTTATCCAAGTTCATCTTAAAATTGGGGAATCCAGTAATATCTAATTAGATCCCTCTCAAAATTGGGCGATACTAATATCCAATAATATCAAATTAAGATCCTAATAGATCCCAAAATATCCATGCGAATATCCCATGCAGATCGAATTGGATATTTTGAGATCAAAATTTATATTATGATGATATATTTGGATTTATATAAATTTTAATAAAATTTAAAATGTAACACAAAAACTTAAAAGAAAAATTATTTGTTTATTAAAAAATATTTATTTAATAAAAAAACACCGTCGCGACGGTAGGATTTCCACCCAGATTGCTGGAGGTTTAGTCGGTCACTTAACTCACTCAGCCACACACTGCTATACAAAATGACTGACTGTATGAGAGGTCACTGTTCGTATTATTGCGTTAGGTATATATAAAATTAGATATATTAGGGTGGCCTTGAAAAATAGATTTGTCTTTACAACCGCCAGTATTATTGGAAATGGTTTCAAACGGAAGATATCGATTTTTTTTTATGTAAAACGTTAACCCGTGCGGAAAGTTGGACGAAAATGGCCCATTTTGCAAAAAAGTATATTCCCAGCTAAAAATCGACATATATGAATACATACATGTTAAATGTATGTATGTGCATGCATGCTCATAAACATACATTCATGTCCATACATGGATACATAAATCTCCATACATGCATCATATATGTCCACACATGCGCATTAACGAAAATTGAGGTAATATCTACATACATGATCATGCATGTTCATGCGTGTTCATGCGTGTTCATGTGTGTTCATACATGTACACACATATAGATATTACCTCAAATTTCGGTTATGCATATGTGTGGACAAATATGATGCATGTATGGAGATTTATGTATCCATGTATGGACATGAATGCATGTTCATGAGCATGCATGAACATACATTTAACCTGTATGTATTCATATATGTCTATTTTTAGCTGGGTTACTACTAAAAATACTCAAAATTCGAAATTTCGAAAAAAAAATTTTTTTATTTTCATTTAATATATGAAATTTTGATTTTATCAATGGCCTTGCAACTCTCTCAATATTTTTTATTTGAAAATATATTATGCGGCTTGGAACAGGAACGAACTCCGACTGGTTAATCAGGGATGGAAAGGGCTCACTTAATCGGGCTCTTATACCAAAAAATGTTAGATCGCTCTTACATATTTAAAAATGTAAGTAACTAAAAAATGGCTTCCTATTTGGCTCGTTAAAAAAAATTAAAATAAATATTTAGATATTAGCACAAATTGCGAAAAAAAAATATTTGCAAAAAGCGAAATTTTTGCAACAATATATTCGTTTGCAGAATGTCGATCGCTGATTACCTCTTAATTCATTTTCTGTACCATAAAGCCTTTTTCGAATTCCGCCGTTATTTTGCAACCTAGGGATTAAATTTTTGTACCATAAAACCTTTTTTCAAATTCCGCTATTATTTTTCAATTCTTTACGTGCGTTTTTTTTTTATTTATAATCTAGGGGCTATAATACACATTTCATACAACAAAGTTTGGTGGCTAGTTGCAAAAAAAATCGCAAAAAATAAAATTTGCAAAAAGGAAAAATTTTTTCATCAATATATTTGTTTGCAGAATGTAAATCGCTGATTAAGTTTTTTAATTAATTTATTGTACCATAAAGGTTTTTTTCGCTTTCCGCGATTATTTGGTAATTTTTTAAGTGTGGTTTTTTTAAATTTATAATCTAGGGTCATAGTACCAATTTTATATACAAAAGTTTGGTGCTTAGTTTGCAAAAAAGAAAAAAAATAAATCGCGAAAAAAATATTTGCAAAAAGGAAAATTTTTGCGTCATTGTATTCATTTGCAGATTGTTAATCGCTGATTGAGTTTTTTAATTATTTTTTTCTACCACAAAGTCTTTTTTTCGCGTTCCTTTATTATTTTGCAATTTTTTAAGTGCGGTTTTTTAAATTTATAATTTACGGAGTATAATGCCCATTTCATAAAACAAAGTTTGGTGGTTAGTTGCAAAAAAAGGAAATTTTGGCATCGTTTGCAGAATGTAAATCTTTTAATTAATTTTTTGAACCCCAAAGCCTTTTTTCGAATTCCGATATTATTTTGCAATTTTTTACGTATGGTTTTTTAAAATTCATAATCTAGGGCTATAATACTGTTGGAATAGTATAGTTCCATTCTTGATTTTTATAACTAAATTAATATTTTCCATCCTTGGTTACAATCGATGTTTGAGTCATACAAAGAGCGCACATAATGACCCTGCAAACATTTAAAAGATACCTTCCAAGAAGATTGTCATTTGAATGAAAATAATCAAGTAGTATTTACTTTGAAATTGTCTCACTTTTATCACTTGGAAGATAATTTGGCGATATTTGGAAAAAAATAATTCATAAATTTTATTTTTGTCATAACTTTTTATGACAATATTGCGGCAATATCACCTTTGTATCATTTGGAAGATAAAGCAAATTTGTTTGAAATCTTTTATCAATTTGGAAAAAATTAAAACTAAATTTGTACAAAAACAATCAAAAGATATATAGGAAATAAACTCGTGAAAAGTTAAGATTAATTGCACTGGAAAAATCGGCTAAGATGAAATCAAGATAATTTATAAGTTGGTCAATGGATTATGTATGCAGATATTGTTTTTCAGGCTTAAATTTAATTATGAAAAAATTAAATAGTTTTTTTATTGTACCGGGAGTTTATTTAGCGATATCCCTTTTATCTTCCATATGAGTTATTGCTTTCATATTGCCTGGAAGTATTGTTTTAGTGTAACAGTTGTTTCCGACGGAGGAAACTTCCGGAATAAGAAATTGATATTGCCGGCAATAAATGTTTTCTTCCTGGCGATATGTTCGGATAATCTTCTTCGTATTGCCATGTTTGCTGGGTGATATTGGCTTGAGTATGTTCCTGTTCCAAGGCACATAATAGAACAAATGCTTTCTCAGTGATAGAGAGTCCCCCAATCTCTTTATTATGTATACTCTTTGATTTTATCGGATATCATTAACCCACTTTAGCCTGGAATCCAAAATGACCCACGAATTTGATAAAAATGCAAAAACCTGTTTTTTTAAATTAATTTTAAAGATTTTTTAAAATGCCTAATTTGGAGATGTCGATTGCTATTTTTACCATATAATAGTTGACATTAAAAAAAATTAATAATAAATTGGAGTCAGAAAAACCCATGAAACTTAATATTAATTATGACTATGAGATTAATTTGAAAAAAAAAATCTCAACTTGATAAAAATAATTATTTTATGTAACATGATCTATAGAGTTAATTTTTATACTTTTGGCCAAAACGACCCACCAGGAAATTTACAGAATAACCAGGATGTCTTCTAGTATTCTAGATACCAAATACTAGTATTTTAAGGTACTAAAGTGTCTTCAGTACGATACTAACCTTAGTAAAAAATGTATTTATTACCATAACTTTTGCAAATGGAAACTTTTTTGCTTGAAATTTTGCAACAAGAGTTTTTAGAGGTGACCCCATATTATACAAAAAGTTGGACTTTGGAGACATCTTGGAAAGTTATGCTGCCATACAAAATTTTGGAAAATCGCGATTTTAACGTATAAGCCGCTATAGATGAATGCAGTTTTTTTGTTGAAATATTTTAATTTTAATTGCTTTTTTACTATGCCTATAATTTAAAAAACCGTAAAAACTCGAACAGTGGTTTTAATATCAAGTTTTATGCATCAAAGTTTAAGCATAAATATGAATACTGATCCTGTGCCTACATTTCACAGCAAAAAATTTATTTTGATTGCTTATTATTGATTATTGATTATTGTATATAAAAAACTAAATGGAAAACCGCCAAACTTTAAAGACATTTAGCGAAAAATCTGTACCATTGATCGAAAAATAAAATACGCCATTGTAATAAGCATATCCGAAATATATAAAATTTATTGAATGTCAGAGCTCTATTAATTTTTAAAAGTCAAGATTTTGTCATGCAGTGTAATTTTAGTCACAAACTGTTTAATTATAAACATATAATGCATATTTTTAAGTTATGTGTGTATTTTTGTATATGAAAGAGCGTACAAAATGATTTTGCTCATTTGGTGTTTATATTTACTCACTACGCGTTATATTACACAAAAAATTACCCATTTTATAGTGGTAAATTTACAAAAAAAATTTTAGAGTGTAGCCTACCGAATTCGTTCGTGTGTATAAACAAATAAACTAATTAGGGAGATTGCGCATGTGTTTTTTCTAAAATAACGTATTTGTTCGATGATGTGCGGTACCAAAAATATCATTAGTGTCTATTTTCCTACTCTGAATTATATAGATTAATAAGTTTTAAAGAGAAAGTTTAATTTTATGATCCTAATTTGAAAACTTTGCCAAAAATTACTAAAAAAAAAATGGGGTCTCCCATGCGAATTTTAAAATGCGAATTCTCAAAAGTAGACCGAAAAAAGTTTGAGGACAGTTCACAAAGTCCCCTGTGTAACCAAAATATGTCCCCGCTCTATGTGACATCCATACCGCATGCAATGGGGACATTAATTTGCTATATAATTTACTACGGAGACATTTGCTAACTTTAGGGACTGTCCTCAAACGTTTCATCGTTCTAGCGGATTTATTAAAGACATTAATTTCGATGCAGCTTATTGTTTGAGCTATATGGCGGTATATACAGATGTCACCGCAATATGCGTAAGGCATACATATATACTTAGTATACATACATGACACGCAAGATTGGTCCCAAGGGGGTAGAGACAGGTCGTTGATCGGTCTTTTTACTTGTGAGTGACATTTTACTTTATCATGGAGTTGTGATTTGAGGTAACCTGTTGCCACGGATTAGAAACACTTTGACATGTCCCCGGACTAATCCAAAAGCACATGTCACCTAACTGACATAAAGGGACGTGTCACCGAACTAACACAAAAGGAACTTCCATAGAATGAGCCACATTTTGTGATATGTGACCCTACTAACCTAAAATGAACTGGAAGGGAACCAGTCCCATTATATACTAAAACCTATTTTAACCCATTTTCTGCACAACTTGCCATTAGATATGTCTACTTTCAAAAAATAAAAATTGAATTTTTGAAAAATATTAACGTTAAAGTATTAGAATTTATTAAATGAAATGAATTTCATTAAATGACCAATCTTTCTACCGAATTTCGTAAAAAATTTGCACGCTACCGGTAAGCGATTAAAAATGGGCTTTTGTGTCAGTTTTACAATTTTTTATGTCAGTTTTACAATTCAAACATATTTCAAAACCCAACATATTTTGGGTATAAATCTTGAAATCCAATTGTATTAAATAGTATATAACTATATCAGACATGCATATAAACTTTTTTACTCGGGAAATAATGTAAAAATGTCTCAAAAAAAAGGTTGGTACAACTGAATATTAGTTATCACAACAAAATTCATTTCATTTCATTTATTCAGTCTATGGATACAAAATTCCTTACAGACTATGATGTTACAATTTTAGAATAATCTAAATATTAATTTATACATTATTTTATTAATTTACAAATCTAAACCCATCAAAATAGAATATAAATATTTCTTAAAGGCAAATTTTTATGCACAAAACTCTATTTGCGGTTTGCACAACTGCATTTTAGTTGCAATACCCAAAATATTTGGGTATCACATTCCAATATGGTTTCACCAACAGAATTTATTGGCTGTAGCAACCAAAATAGGCTTAGCAATTCGGTTGGCAATTTTTTTCCTCTGTGTAGTCATTTAAGTATAACTGGCACTACTTAACCCACAGAATGGTAAATTATACCCATCCTGTGACAAGTCTTGCTTTAATATGTCACGGTGCAGGTACGTTGAGGACAATTGACCCCTCATTCTTCGTAGGGTATATATAAAATATGTTTAGGGTAGGGCGGTATTTTCAACCTGATTATAAATATTTAATAATTATTGATTTATTTTAAAAAAACAACAACACAAAAAAAATAATAATTATATATTTTTATGGGTATTGAATTAAAATGAATTGCTCATATAATATACGAGTACAAGATTTAAATTATATTTCAAATTAAATTTGACCATTAATTTATTAACAAAACATTTATCATTATCACTTATTATAAAAAATTGCCAAATACATAAAAAATGGCAATTATAAAAACCCACTCCTTAGTGTAAATTTTACTTGAAAAAAGTGTTTTTTTTCCTTTTGGGCTATTGTAGTAGTTATAAAATATGCAATTCAATTTTATAATTGATTTTTATTTAACTCGTACAACACAATAAATTGAAGTAGAAAAACAATTTGTCAGTAAATGACTGGTAACAATTTTTATTTATATTTCTATATAAGACGGTAACAATTTTTTTCATATTCCAATAATAAGACTGTATCTTAAAATACACATTTGTGAAGTTAACAATATGTTTGCAACAATTGCTATTGTAAAATTTACCTCGTTCGATTCAATATAAATCCGATTATTTGATATTGTTTATAAAACAATTATCTTCGCTTTAGCAACTCAATCGAATGAAGTATAACAAGTATTGATATTAAGGTTTGGGATTTCCCGGACTTTTTTATTTCCCGGGAAACGGGAATGAAAAAATTAATTTCCCGGGATTCCCGGGAATCCCGGGAAATGTTTTTGAACAAAATTGTTAATGAAAACCACCTATATAAATAATTTTTGTTAAAAAAAAAACATTATTTCAGTACAAATGCAGTCTGTGTAGTGAGAATTCAAAGTAAAAAATATCAGAATGTTGAACATTTGATTTCACATAAATTAATCACAGCACTGCCAAATGAATTGCATGATTCCAGCAGAAAGCACCTACTACTGGACTGTCGGAAACAAACCGTTTCATCACACTTGGCCCAATAGATATGGTGGCCACAATGTTATTTTCCAAAGACAATTAAAACTCTTCTAGTCTTATTTCTACAATTCTTCTTATTTCATCAGCATTACATCTTCCTGATATATAAACCAACCCCAGGTTATAAAATGAATTATTTACGTTTATACTTATATTCAAATATCTCTTTTGTGATATTCTTGTCCATTCATCTAAGATTATAGTAAATCTCCTATTGTTAGAAATATTGCTCAATATTTCTTTTATCATGATATCTTTTACATGATTGTAGTAATTTAATATAATGTTCTTTACATCGGTTTCTTTTTTTGCAATGCCAGGTTTTTATTATAAAAACTTTCTCGAATAAACGAAGATCTAGTTATGGTGCGGATTGACTGCGGCTAATTTGGATACCATTTTAGGAAATGTTTGCCCTACCATAAAACCTTTAATGCCTATTCAGCTTACACTTTTTTCTTCGGGTACTTTGCTAATTTTAGCTTGTTGTTGTTTTCTTCAAGAGAAGTTGCATGACCATCAATTTTTTTTTTTTTTTTTTTTTTTGTGAACCAAATTTAGATGTCAGATAACCAAATTTAGATACCACCGGTAACCATTAATCTTTTCTTTTCACATTTATTAATGAAAACGTTACTTATAAAATTATTGACCCTTAATATAAAGGAGTATTTTAAATTTAAAGTCGACTTTGTTTTTAATCAAATTTTAACTAAAGTCGACTTTACCTAAATTATACATTTGAAAATTTTAGATAGTAAGGGCGATTATTTGTAAGAAACAAAGCTTTTTTTCATATTTCTTTTAAACATTTTACCAAGTTTTTAGGTTTTACTATTTAAATTTTGAATAAGTTATGCGAAAAATCTTTATTAGTTGAAATGCTCCTAATTACTTGGCAAAGATTTTATTTGTGTGTCAAATAAATGTATTCCCTTTTAAAAGATTTTAACAATGAAATTTTTGTTTTGGTATTTGAAATGTTTTTATGACTAAAATTAAAAAATCATATTCGAAACAAAAACAATTTAAAAAATTTAATATTTTTAAAATTTCCCGTTTTCCCGGGAAAAATATATTATTTTCCCGGGAATTCCCGGCAAACTTTTCCCGGGATTTCCCGGGATTTCCCGGGATTTCCCGGGAATTCCCGAACCCCAAACCCTAATTGATATACAATTTGTTTTAGTGCAGATCAATTATTATTTTTTCTTCTTTTTTTTTTTGCAAATGTAAAAACGTTTTTGTTTAAGTTCTTTGTTTATTTTATGTAATTAACTATTTAAAACCATTTGTTTAACCTTGGGTGTTTGGTTATTGCTATAATGTAAACTTTTAGAGCAACATTTTGCCACTCATATGCAGTTTTGTGAATTCAGTTTGATTTGAGTTTGTTTTTGTTTGTTAAGCTTTAAACTTATTATGGCCATACTTAAGTTTTTAATACAATAGAAATAAATCATTAAAAATATTACTTAAATGTTACCAACACAATAATTGCAGTCATTGTGTAAATTAATATTTTTTTTTTTTTTGTTTTTATTAGATTTATATAGTTTATACTCGTATCATTGTAATTATTGTAGTAATTAATATTTACACAACTTATAGAAATTCTGAAGGTTTTCTTTTTGTTCTGGAAACATCTTTAAATCTGTGAGGAATTCCATATATGTATAATGTTCAATATTTTAGTAGTTTTCAGAACTTTTGCCCTAGCAAAACTACTGAAATAGTTCAAAGACTGATTTGGGTATACTCTAAAAAATGCTTGTAAATTCACTACTATAAAATGAATAAATGTTTTCAATATTAGGCATTAAATGTTTATAATTAAATATGTTGTGCGTATATTTTTTTTATTTTGTTGATAAATTTAAATTTTAGGTATAAATTTTGTAAATTTACTAACTTGTAATAGTAATGAATATATATAGAGATTGATATTTGAAAAAATTCAAGAAAAAGTGCTTACGAGTAAGTGTATTGAAGTTGCAGGAGATTATATTGAAAAATAAAATAATTCTAAAAATCTAGCTCTTGTTTTTCATTCTTAGAATGAGAACCTTTCGAACTGCCCTCGTAAAAAGGGACAAGGAAACCTTCCACTATTACTATTAGGGTATTCAAATTACTCGGCTTTTGCTTTGGTCGAGTAACCGAGTAACTTAATTACTCATGTAAGCTTTTAAAATTACTCGAGTAACTCGATTAATCGTGTAAGCTTTAAAATTACTCAAGTAACAATTTTATTTCATTATTTTTTGGTAAAAATTACACAGCACTACAAAATATGACAATATTTATAAGTTTCACAATAGTGCTGGTAAATTGGGTTACTTTTCAATACTCGATACTACTCGATATTTATGATTTGGGTACTCGATAATACTCGATACTTGTAACGGTTTTTAAATTTGAAATTTTTTAAAAATTTTTGGTAAAATTTTTTGAAAATGTTTATGGTAATTCAATATTTAAATTTAATCAACTACTCATTGTGTTTTTCATAGTTTTTTTAACATATAATTTTAAATATTTTACTTCGGATTTTTGCTTTCAGCAGAGTTGTAGTTTTGTGATAAATATTTTAGCGGAGTCACATTTTTATATATTTTGTCTGTCCAAAATAAAACTCTGAAAATATCGAGTAGTAGTTTTGAGTATCGAGTACCCAAAGAAAAGACAAATACTCAATACACGCTACTCATATTTTTACCAGCACTATTTCACGACTTTGCAGTGGTTTTAGGATAATTAGTGGGTGCTGATTTCGAAACTGCAACCAGTTTGTTCAAATTGGCTCTAGGTTTTGCACAATTCGCAATTTAAATTTTTTTTAACTTTTCAGCCGATTTTTTTAATAAAAAATTTCACTATTGGTTTATCGAAATCAGCACCCCCTAATTATCCTAAAACCACTGCAATAACATTCACCTTTTTTTTGTATAGCAGTGTTATGCATTTTCTGTAGATTTTATAGTTTATTAGCAACTTTATGTTAACTTTGAAATCTAAGAGAGGTCTGCTAAATACTCGTTTAAAAATAATTTGTAGCTCAGTATTCTAAAAAGATAAAAAATTTTGCATGGCTTAATTTATCCCAACTAAATTTTTTATTTCTTTAGAGGCGAAGGATAAAAAATAAAATATAAAATCTGTGAATATGTGTAATTGAATTTTTTTAGTGATAAAAATTCATGAAAACATTTTTTGGTTTCTTATAATATTTTCATAAAACTAACATATTTGTAATCTGCCAGTACAGACCTATAATAAACATGCTTACTTTTATGGGTTATCTTTTATAGTTCCCGAGTTATTCCTATTTGAAAAAGTGAAATTCTAAATTTAGTCCGACTCAGGTCGTTAACATAAGTTATATAACCAAATAATTTCTCGAATAAATAAAACAACATTTGCGAAAAGATGAGACGGAGGAAATAAGAAGATAAACAGGAAATCTAAAGTAGAATGTTTGTATATGTCTGTTTGATCACCTCTGAAAGTATTCATATAGAGATAATCTGACAATAAAAATATAAACAATAATACAATTTAATGGAAAATCCCTGATGAAGCCTGTCCATAAAAAAGGCAGAAACTGGATCTAGTCTGATTTGCAAATTTAATGTGTTTATAACTTTTGAAGAAAATGTTTATTCTTCTTCTTAAAACCTACTAAAATAGAAAAACTATTAATGCAATATCTTGTTCCAATCAAAAACTGCATTCTTTAAAATAAAAAAATTAAGAAACAAAATTGGCGATTTTTTCCTAAAAAAGGATAAAAAAAATATTTTCTTTCCTGCTTTCTACATTTCGTTTCCTATTCTACTCCATTTAGTTTCCCGTTATAATATTCAAATTTTACTCGCTCCCTCCATATTTTTCTGACTTAAAGCAATTTCTCCATTCTATTTTGTTTCGCTGCAGTTATTACAAATCAGCTTTGTGTCTATGGTTATAACGATCTCGAAGTGGCCAGGAATTTTGGGACGTTGCTAACAATATTCGTAGTAAAAAAATACTTGAAATTTTCAGAAATATTTTATTTTACTTTATTTTTTAGTGCTTATGCCTAACAATTTGAAAACTTTATAACACGGTTATAAAATGAATTTTATATGACAAATTTGTTTTGTAAGTCACTCACATATTTTAAAAGTGATTATGCATATGACCCTTTATGTTTTTGTAAATTATACCTTTAATTTATTAAAAAATCAATAAAAAAAAGTGAAAACAAAAAAAAATTATTGTTAAAACACAAAAATTAATAAATTTCGCTAAATTTCTGGAAATTTGTCCTTTAGTCTTATAGTTTTTGGATAGTTTTGATGTCAATATAAATCAATCTTTCATTTGAGTGCCCAGAAAAATCTCAGTAATTGGTGCTCATTACTAATATCTAAATCATAAGCAGTATAACTAGGGTCCATTGCCTATAATTCAGTGTCAAAACTCATTATTTTTATTCGACAATGTTGTTTTTGTAAGTAGTTGTCCATATTCGCTGCATGAAAAAACGCTCAAAATTGTTGCCTTACAAAAATTCAAAACATAAGTAGTTACCAAAATAAGTATATAGTTATTCGTATGCTATGCTGTTAAGCAGTTGCAAAATAAGTGGTTACAGGCTATTAAATAATAAGGCTTACTCATACACTTATTAGTGGTTAAAAATGTGATATTTAAAAATGTAATATTTTAGAAATGTGATATTTAAAATATCGGTCTCACACATCGTTTCCAAAAGCACTTGCTTGAGCAAATATCACTTGAGGCCACAATTCGTCATTGATTTTCAAAGTTCTGTTTTTGCTTATCAAACAGGTTTTAGTAGTTTTTCCTGCAGGGTCTTTTTAAACTAATTTCTAGTAAGTTTGAAAAAATTTTTACAGACTTTTGCTATTAGAGTTGTTTTCGAAATTTTTAATATCAAATCACTGATTGAAAATAATTTTGAATAATTTACTGATTCATACTTCATACTTGACCTATTTGAGATCTTAATTCTGATTATATTCTAATAATTGTGACCTACATATTAAACTTTATCAATAATTAACATTGTAAAAATCCTTTACTATAATTATAAGATTTAATATCTTGTTGTATTGGAAACAAATAAATAAATACAAATACAAATACTCGAAGAAAGAATCGATTTTTTTCCGAATTGGTGAAAAAAAAATTATCTTTCTTATGAAGTTTTACTGCATTTTTAGTTTTTTCTTCTCTATTACTATTCAAATTTAAGTGAAATTGGTGGGTGACCCTAAAAATATCGTTCCAGTAAATTTTATTTGTACTATCAGGTTCAAACAACTTCTTCTATTTCAAAATAAAAATTCCTATCATTCCCCTTAATAAATACTTGCCTTCTAAATGAAATTTTTAGTGTTTGTCATCAAAGTGCATTATGTGTTATTCTTACCTGTAAGAAAAGAGAAAAATAATATATTAATTATAACAGTTACTTTTTAAATAATTTCTATTTAATAACAATTAACATCGTATTTACAAGCTATTATACAATTATAGCAATATCAATTATTAAAATTAATCACATATTTTTAATTAACAATTGTTCTCTATTCAAACAAATATTAATGCTTACATAATTAATAATAATTAAGAAAACAACGTACGCACTTTTTTAATAATAAAACTACATTTACATATAATTCAATGTCAATGGCAATGACGTAAAAATAATGAATATAAAACTAATAATTTTGGTATTTAAATTACTTTTTAATAGATGTCAGTATACAATTATAGCTACACTTAAAATAATACATCAGTAAAAAAAATATCTGTCAAGCGGGTTTCTAATCGATTTGACTAATTTTCAACAAACTTTTAGTTTGATTTAAGTACTTTAACTAGTTTCGAGTGTTAGTTTTCAAAAATATTAAATTTTACATAATTTATTTTTAAATATAATATTTACATGTTTCCGCTATTAATTGGTAGATGGCGCCACCAATATATCCGATTTATAGATGGCGCTATATCTTGCCCTCACGAATTTGGCAATAAGCCATATTTCGAAAACTGATCATATGCTATAACACCACCGAGAAAAAGTTATCTCTTAGAGATTTTTAATAAAAAGATTCGATTTCATAAAATGTTCCATATCTCGAAAACAAGCACAATAGAGCAAAACGGACAAAATGTTTGCTCCTTTGGATTATCAATATATGTCTTATTTAAATATTAACTAGGTCCGGGGAAGGTCCAGAGACCCTGAATTAATTTATTAAGTTTGTTAAAGTGCAAATAAAACTATAGTTTGACTAATTTTGTTCTTAAAATTGAAGAACAGGTTCTCAGCTAAAAAATTGAAATACATTTTGTTAAATCTGTTGGGCCAATATATACATTAGGCCGTACCTCAAAAAAAAAAGTTCGCCGTACACCCTCTAGTATGAAATATTTTTGGAAGGCAATTTCAAAATAATTTTTTTTTTTTTTTGGCCGAACGTAGGGTTCGCCTTTATCAATTTTTCGTTATAGCTTCGGCATTTAAAATCGGATTTTAAAGTGTGATATATCGATTTTTTTGCCTCGAGGAGACCAGTGTTTTGCTATAAAGGAAAAATCCAATGAAAAAAAATTTAAAAAGGTATATAAAAAAAACAATTCTACTGGGTTTATCGAAAAATTTCATTAGCAAAAGCTTAATGATTTTTTGCGAGCTTTAATTTTCTGACATTAGGGGTGTACATTAGGGTTGTAGCAACTGAGATCTGGTGGCTAACTACTAGAACGGGATACTTGAGGTCAATGGCCCTCGAGAGAAAAACACTGGTCTCCTCGAGAGAAAAACATCGATGTATCACACTTTAAGATCCGACTGTAAATGCCAAAGATATAATGAAAAATGTAAAATGGCGACCCCTACGTTCGGCAAAAAAAAAATAAAAAAATTTTTTTTGAAACCTCCTTGCAAAAATACTTCATATTGGAGGGTGTACGGCGAACTTTTTTTTTTTTTTGCCTGTAAGGTGGTACGCTCTAATATACATATTGTTTTGAGTGTACTGAAAATATGTTAGAAAAATTAGTACTTTGTAATGGTTAGTAACTATTTAATTATTAAAATAATTGTTCACTTTGCATGACGTTAGGGTAGATTATGAGTTTTTATTTTAATTCAAAGTATTTAGTTGTATTATAAAGTTAACCCATATTTTCAACGTGTCTTTAAAGACACTTCAAAAAATAAATTAACTGGTCGAATCAAAGGGTTTACATATTTGTAAAATTGTAAATATCCGTTTTTGTTTTTAATATCAAAAATGGCATATCTTCTCACGATTAGCAAAAAAGCAATTAAAGTTGCCAGAAAACAATTTTTAAAAAATGTCTAAACATTCGAAATTTTTTAAAAAATTCTCAAAAATAGTACGAAAGAAATAATTTGTATTATTAGCAATTTTCGAGAAAATATTATGCCTATAAGTGGGTACAAAGCCTCAAGCGTCGAAGTTTCAGTTTGAATTTCTTATACCACCACTAAGAGCTCGATTAACCTGTAAAAATTACAGAAAATGCTTACTGCGAAACCGAAGGAATTAATACTTGGTATTAAAAATGTTCTAATATATGTCGCGTTTGATGCGCGGAATAATTTTTTTTTTTTTAACTAAAGTCAACAATGACAATTTATCATACTAATTCAGATTTAGCTGTTATATTGGAACTTTTCTTTTTCAATCTTTGCGAAATAATAATAAATACGCGTAAAATAAAAAATTAGTGCTGTTAATGAGGTAGCTGAGCTGCAAACGGAAGGTATTTGGTTCGACTCCTGGCTCGAGCGACCCAAAACTTCTTCAAAGGAAAACAGTTATTTATTAACAGCCTCACCTTTCGGCAGGAAGTAAACATTGCAATCTCGCTTTTCGGATTGTAAAAAAATAATTTTTGAGGCTGTTCTTTGAAATTTTATTAATTTTAAAATTATTTTCTTTTTAAATTGCGTTACAAATGCTGTATTTAGCAATAAAACTATTAATCTCTTGTAATCTGAATTGAAAATACAAATGTTTTACTGACATTGTGATAATGTTAACGATAATATTGTAATGTACATTAAGGTTTTCCTTAAAATAAGAATTGTCGAATTTCAATGCTAACACCACCCAATTTTGTTCCATTTAGTTCAGTTTACTTATCTTAAAATAAACTTAGTTTAGTGCTAAGTTTGCATAGTTTATAAGGACATATCTGCCGTTAACGTTTAACCTTGGTTATATTGGAAATCAGTTCGTTGCCCTTTGTCTCACATATGAAACTACGAATTTGAAAAAAAAAATTAGAAAATGTTTTCGAAAATATCGAACATTTGAAATACATAAATCGTATTTCGTAATTCAATATATTCATGAACTTTGTGCGCGATTTAGCACGGGTTAACATTTTCCAAATTAATAATTTTTATTCAAATGCATACAATTGAGATCAAAATGGCACAAGACTGGGGGTATTAGCATTACAAACGACAATTCGTAGTTTAGGGGACACCTTAATTTACACATACATATGTTAATAGTAAAAACTGTTTGCCCATGGGTAGCTGATGATGATTATGATATTACCGCTGTATTTTTTGTTTGTTACAGATGTGAAATAAAAGTTGTTTTCAATTCAACAGTCAAATAACAATAGATTATAGCAGAACTGTTTTGTTTACGGAAGTGCTGAATACAACACGTTTCATAGTTTACTGCTATTATTGGATTTTTATCAAAAATTTATGATAAAAAAGAAAAAGTTTTTAATGTGCTTTAAATTTTCACTTAATTTGAGGAATTTTTGTTTCACAAATTTTGGTAATTCCATTTTAGGTACTGGTACCCCAAAAAATCGTTATCGCAAGGTCATAAATATTATGCCTAAAGTTAGTTTGATAGACTTGTGTCATTCGTGAACCAACTAGTTTAATTGAACTAGTTACTCAATTGACAGAAAGACCCAGTTCACTACTAATCGCTCCTTTAGTTAAATCGTTCATTTTATTATCTTTGGTTGGGGATAATTTTATTTCTTTTTAATTAATTAAAACAAAACCGTGTACAAATTGTTTCTCTTTTTTCTTGAAATTCTTAATAAATGAGTATTCTGTGCTCTCGATACAGAATACAGAGAGTACAGAATTATTTATTTAAAATGGGGATGAGCATAAACTGTGATGGTTTGCATTTAAATAATCATATTAATCTTCTGAATACTGAAGAATAAAAGAGGATACCCCTAATTATTTTCCTTTATTTTCTAAGATCTATTTAATAAAATCAAGAAGAGCTGAGCTTCGGGCTCAAGATAAGTAAACGTTGTCCCACAAAGTTAACATTTTTCATCTCGGTACTTATAAAAAACGCCACACAAAAAATTGCTTAAAGGTAACTAAGCAAAAGTTCTAACAGAAGATCTCAACGGATTTAAAAAAATTGATCTGGGATGTCTATAGGGGCCACAACTATCGAACCGTATTACATTCGAAAGATTAATGTAAAAATTTTCAAAACCAAAACAAAAACCTAAAAATCCGAAAAATTCACGATCGCTATTTCTGACTTATATTAAAAACTGTCGAACCGATATTTACATAATGCAACAAAAACTAGAATATCTGACCTAACAAAAACTAGAAGATCTGACCTAACAGACAGCTGAAAGCCCTGATCTCAGAAAAATTGGTATTTAAACTTTTTAAATGGGTTTTTGTAAAATTATACCCTACACTATGTGGTATAGCATTAAATTACTTTGGGCCAGTTTTATAGTCAGAACTAAGGACCAAGTTTGCCTTAAATACTAGGGGGAAATGGTGTACCATGACATGTTACCATTTTACTATATTTCGGGCATTTCGTCCCAAAGTGTTCTCCTACAAAATGATTTATTAAGCATTGTGTTTATATTTACCATAGATTTGGATAAAGTATTTAGAATAAGAGAAAAAGTACTTGGAAACGCCAAAAGTTGATAACTTTAGAAAGAATTTATAAAGTTATTATTGCAATTAATTTATAAGATTGGGCATATTTTTTTTTTAAGAACACCTTTAAGTACACTTTGAAATGATTTGATTTTCTCTAAAAATATTGACCAATGCGTTTGAAAAAATTATCCATCACATAATTCAAAAAATCTACTCATTCAATTTTAAAAACAAAAACCATTTTATAACCGTGTTTTTATTAAGACTATTACAAAACTACACACAAATTTCATTATTTTTATTTTACAGAATTTTTTAATTTTTCTGGTACCCCTTCCATCAACGCTTTTATTGTATTATTGGATACTTTTCCAGCTGCTAAATACCACTTTCCGCAGAAATCATCTTTGTCTACTTTTTTTGTTGCCTTAATTTCTCTTTTGAATGGATTTGCTTCTCGAGCCTCCAAAAGCACATTTTTATTTAATACCACTCCAAGGCCGCCTTACTGTAAAGGCTTAAGTTTCGAGGAAATTTGTCATAAATTTATCATCCATATTCCTGCGTGAATCTGCAATGTAGAATTCCTGGCCTCGAAGTTGTGAGAAGTCGATTAAAACACACGTCTCGTAGTCAATGATGCAACAATTGAATTTTTCCAAAAAAAAAAGCTTTCTTTAATTTTTTGGCACGTTCTTCTGCTTCCGTGTTCTTTACAGAATTTCTTTCTGTCTGGAACTTTTTGTACTTTAAAACTTTTCAGGACAAAGTCCTTTTTGACCTTGCATACAAAAAAAAATCCGAACAATCCACTTTTTGAGCGACTTTTCTCCTTGCAATGTTGGCATACTTCTGTAATATGGCATTGATTTTCTTTGCCTTAATCTCTTCACAGATGCCCTTTTTTCCGCCAGAACCTGCATTTCGAGTGCGTCAACTTCTTTAGAACTCTAGAAACCGTTTTCGGGCCAACATTTAGTTCCCAAGCTATTTTCTTTTTTATATGTCCACTGAAATTTTTTTACAATCCTTTCAAAGCGAACTAAAAAATTTGAGTGATTTTTAAAAAAGTTATTGCAAAAAATGAGATGGACAATTTTTTCAAATGCAGTTGTTCTCCGTATTTCGCAAAATAGTGCCCCTATTTTAGGTGTATATTGAAACAAATGTGAAATTTTGGAAAAAAATAGAAAAACTAAAATAGTTAGTAAGCTTCCTAACAAATCATATTTACGCTACTTTAGTAACAAATATTTAAGATTGAAGAGAACACGTATATCTATGTTTTTAACTGGTACACTGAGAGAATTATCCTTCATGATATTAATGATATAATTTCATAGAATTTTTTTCGTAGAACCAATGAAGAATTTCATTATGTATAATATTTAATTAATATTATGAAATTTTTCATAACTTTTCTTTCATGAAATTTCATAATTTCATTAAAAAAATTCATTGAATTTCATAAATTAGATCTCCATAAATTTAATGAAAATGTTCTTTATATTTATGAAATTGCTCAAAAGTATTTACTTTTTTAATAATCTTTTATAATTTTTATTTTTTTAATTAATTTTTTATTATTAATTTTGAACTATGAAATTTTTTTATAAATCATATTAATTTTTTCGAAACTTTTTTTTTATGAAACTTTTTATTTTAATGTTTTCTTTCTTTAGATATATTTTGTACATCCGTAAAATATGCTACGATTTTATTACGCCTTTTGCATTTGCTAAGTACTTTTTATTTATCTACTCCAGCTTAGCAATGACAACAACCAACTATAACAAATAATAGTAAATGAAATTGCTTCATAGATTTTATGAAGTTCTTCATTGGCTGAATGATTTATTTGTTGGAGCAGTGGGCTATTCATTTTATGAAGAGTTTCATTAATTTTATGAACTTTTCATAAACATTGACTTTAATGAAACCTGTTTCATAGATTCTATGAAAAGTTTCAATGGACGAGTTCCAGTAACAATTTTAATTTAAACTATGAAGAAATTCATTACTGAAGTGATGATAATTCTCTCAGTGTACCAAAGCAAAATAACCCAGAAGTAGGTTCGTCAGGGGAATTGAGCAGTGCAGCGCTCCACTATTGGTGATATGATGCATGATTTTTGTTTAAAATAGTTCGCGTAAAACCACTTGTTTCGTTATCCGATATGCGCTTCTAGCATTGCTCTAAATAATGGAATGAAATCACTGCTTTTAAGAAGTAAATTTTGTTATCATTCCCGTTTTCTCGTGCTTTAGTAAACGATAAAGTGCTGTACACAAAACTCCATTGCCTTTTTCATTGCGAATTTCTGCTGCGAGACCACTTTCCCTTACTTAGGTAAGGAATTTTGTTTGAAAATTTCCCGGATCCGTAAATATAGGTATACCACATCAAGTTTTCTGATATGCTAGGACTGGCAGAAAAATTAGTTGTGCCTTTATATTTCCACTAAGATTCTCGAATTATAAATGTGTTTAGCGGGTATTGAAGTGCTTTTTAACTTTTTCAAATAAAGAGTATACGAATTCAAATAATTTACAATAAACAAAATTTTTATATCAACACATGCAAAATAAGTATTTTGTGACTTATCGTATTTTATATGATTTTATCCGGAAAATGAGCACATCTTATTGTATCATATTAAATCCAAATTGGTTTAATAATATCTAAATTGATACAATAGGATAATTATTTGATACAATTAAATATAATTTGATTGATTAAGATATAGTATTATACAATTTGATTCGAATTTTGTCCCCACTCAAATGTATTAAATTATATATAATATATTACAAATATATCCAATTAGATATACTCGTATACAAAAATATGTAATTATATGTGGCATATGTAGTGATATAAAGTTAGTTATATAATTGGATATTATTATATATTGCACTGGTCTCCTCGAGGCAAAAAAATTGATATATGACACTTTAAAATCTGACTTTAAATGCCGAAGCTATAGCGAAAAATTAAAAAAATTGCCTTGCAAAAATACTTCATATTGGAGGGTGTACGGTGAACTTTTTTTTTGCGGTACGGTCTAATGTGCATATATACAATCAAAATGTTTTTTATTAACAAATGCACCTTATATACTTCCTAAAGAAAACAAAATGCAAAAATCGCAGTATTCTGTTCGTGTTTCTATTCTGTCAATCATAAAGTAATTTTTTAATAAAAAAAGTGACATTTGATTTAATTTATGTCTCTTAATTGATTGTCGAAAGTCGTTTATTTTCAGCTCTTTTATTGGATTTTAAAGGCTGTTAAATGGAATTGAATTTTTGTATGCCAAACGAACAGAATACTGCACTCAAAGATACAGGTTCTACAAAAGTATGGAAAGTTTTACAGTTATTTACAAATAGAAACATTTCATTATGTTTCTAAAACTTTTCATGAACAATTTAATTATATTTTAGATATCCTTAAGTTTGGATTTTTTACTGTGAAAAAAAATGTAGCTAATCATTATTAACAATTTTCCATAAAAATTTCATTGTTTTTCATTGCACATATTGATATGTAATAGACTTAGACTGATACAATAATAATAGACTTCAATTAAAATTGATATTGAAATTTGTTAATGATTTTTTTGTTGTTATGCCTAGGTTACGCATTAATGATAAAATGTATTTTTAAATTCTACATAATACAAGTTTAAATCTAGTATGTAATTCGTTATTATGACGTTTACATTGTGTTTATTGTCAACACAATTCCTCATTATGATAATGTATTGGGAACTAGAATATTAATTGAATTTAGAATATAATGGTATGTATGTAATTAACTGCAAATTCAGAGTAGTTCAATGTTAGTATATGCATTTGAACATACTTGGGGAAAAACAACTGGGGCATTGGTTTTGTACATAAATGCAAATGTCAAACCATTGGCATTTAATGAATAAAGTAATGCCTCAGTGATTTAATCCCAGTTATATATTTGAAATATATGATATATAGTGGTGCTAACTTATATGTATTTGAATTAGAGTGTCCAAAAAACCGGGCATTTCAGAAAACCGGTTTTGGTTTGGTCAAAAATTTCTATTTTTAAAAAACCGGTTTCGGTTATGGTTTTCTTAAAGAAACCGGTTAAAACCGGTTTCCGTTTTTTTGTTGAAATCTGAACAAACAGCAAAAAAGCTAAAAATTTGTTAAAAGCGCTCTCCAGAAACAACTACTGAAATCAGCTGAATCTGTTTGCTAAAGCGGGATTTAAATTATCTGAGTTTACGTCTGATAAATCAAAAAAAAAACAATATGTTACACTCATAGAAAAAAGTTAGTAAAACTGTTAGTACTTGAACTTAACAAATTTTTAGTTAAAATTTAATTTTTAGTTAATTTTTTTGCTACCTCCACATTACTAACTTACAAATTTTTTTGCTATTTTTTTTTTTTTTTTGCTGAATTTAGTTACTAATTTTTAACAATAAATTTGCTAACTTTACAGTATTTTGCTGAATTTTAGTTACTAATTTTTAACGGAAGATTTGCTAATTTTAAAAATTTTTTGTAAACTAAACCACCAATTTTGGAGCGCTTATAAACAGAATGTTAAATGACTCATAAAAATTACTGCACATTTTAACTCGCCAAAAATAATGCAAAAAGTTTTTAAATAAAGCTAAATTGAAATGGTTGAAAATTTGTCCTACTCATAAAATATCTAAATTATTAAAATTTATGAGAAAAGTTTCTATTTATCGTAATACATTAATTTTCAAAGATCAAGGTTTTGGACGAACCATTTTAATATGAAAATTGTGATTAAAAGTATCTCTGGGTAGCAAGTGGAGTTCAGGGGGATGACCCTAATTTTTTCCCCCAATATTGTACTTTTTAAGCTTATTTAAAGAATACGATATTTTTAATCGGCCATACCTTCTTTCCTGTGGGTGGAGCTTTTGAGGTGAAAATGGAAACTCAAATAAATTCTGAAGTACATATCCGATCAGCAAACAATGAAAATCAAAAGAAGGGTCTCTGAAATACATTTTCCCAATCAGAAGAATACAAACGGGAAAGCGGTGGTAAAGCAATTTAACAGGTGGTGCAAGTACTGGCAAAAAGTGCTTTCCCATTCCCGTTGGCAGAACTAATAAATAGGTGGTCTGGAAATATATTTTCCAAAATAAAATTTAAAAAAAGTTCATATGTATTTTTTTGTTCCTGCCGTGATTTGAACCCAGGGCGTCAGATTGGCAGACGTTTGCTCTACCCACTGAGCTAACGAGACATATAATATTTGATGGCTAAACACATAAATTAGTGATAATAGCTGGACAACTACTGGCTCTGCCAAAACGATAGTACTGGCAAACAATTTTTTGTTTTCCCACAAACAAAAAATTGATTTTATAAAACAAAAAAAATGTTAAATTAAAAAAAATCCAAAAAAAATTTTTATAAAATCATTGGTCTACCAGTGAATTGATTTTTATACCACTGGTAGCATTGGCTAGGTAGCATTGGATAACCACTGGTTGCAAACAGTGGCATACACTCTAAGCCAATTCTATGTCAGTGTTTTTTTTTATAAACCCCCGAAATTTTTGTAAAACAAATAACTGGCAAAACGCTTTTTGCAAACGCTGGCAAAGCGTCCCAAATGAGTATTCTGCCAGTCATTTATTTTTAACACCGTGGTTACCCAGTGCTTGATTTTTTGTACCACTGGCGATTTCTGACTGGGTTGTTATGGTTAACATATTATTGTCTATAAATATTACCACTTTTACAAAAAATCATTTTTGGGAAATTTTCATTGGCATTGAAATATAATTCGCATTACTGTATCTCAATGTCAATGCCAATGAAATTTTTTTCAATTTGTATTGATGAAAACAATGGTAATGAAATGTATACATAATTGAAGAAAAAGCATTGTAATATAAAAAAAATATAAGAAATACGCGAATTTTTAATTTTTTTTTTCTTAATTTATTCTTTTATTAAAACATGAAAAAAATACTTCTTTCATCAATTATAAATGGGCATTTAGGCATTGAACAATGCCAATTGAAAAAATTTCAATTAATTGACACATTCAATAAACTGGTCCCAAGTATGTTTTTAAATACACATTTATCCCTCAATTCATAAACGCTTTGTAAAGTTATAGAAGGTTTACAAAACGAAATTTTCATACAAAATTTGTTCAATAAACCTACTACAATTTTACAAAGCGTTTATGAATTTGGGGGTAATTTTTTATTTATTAATTTTCATTTCATTTGCTCCTTTTTTGCCTTTTTCCAGTCCACTAGTAATCTGCCAAAGTTTTGTTGATTTCAGAAAATTTTAGCAATATTGTAGATTTAACATTTTTTTTTTGCTATTTTCATTCTATTATTATTTAGCAATTTTTTTGCTGATTTCAGCAAGTTAAATTGTTATTTGCAATTAACAAAAATTTAGCTCAAATATTACTAAAATTCTGTAAATTTAACAGTTTTTTTTTTGCTATTTTTATTAAACTACTATTCAGCAAGTTTTTTTTGCTAATTTTAGCAGATTAAATTGTTATTTGCAATTAACAACAATTTAGCTCAAATATTACTAAAATTCTGTAAACTTAACAGTTTTTTTTGCTGTTTTCATTTTATTAATATTTAGTAAACTGACTCTGCTAATATTAGCAGTTTTTTCTGCAGCATCATTTTTAACTAATTTTTAGTAACTTTTTCTGCTATTTTTACGGACTTATTTGTATAAGTGTATATGATGCGATTGTCAAACAAATCTTTTTGCAAATCTGTTTTTACATTTAAGAAACGATAAAAATCATTATTATGTAGGGTGTGTGTAAACAGGCTAAATTGAAACTAAACTAAAATATTTTTGATAAAAAAGTTGTTAATGCCTTTAGAATACACGTTTTTCGAACTAAATTATTTGAAAGCATATTCTAAATATTCTGCCCGACGGAAATTTTTATTTTGAAAATTAAAAAATTAAATATTTTTCTTAAATATTTGTGTATAAACAATTTTGTTTGGAATATTTGCTCTTGTAATAACATAAATTTGGGAAAAAATTAAAGAAATTGACGAATACTCTTTATAAAACTAAATTAAACGTAAAAATTGGTTGCCGCACACATTTTTCTAAACTTCTAAGCCAGGTTTGTATTTTTGAAAACTAGTTTAGTTCCATCTTAGCAATACGGCCTTATCACATTATTATAAAAATTATAACAAAACATTTAAATTAAATTAAATTGTATCAAAATAAAGGTTTTACCATAAAGGCGCTAAATAAAAAATAGAATAAAAATCAAACTAGCGCCTTTTTATAAAAAGCACTAACCGAAAATAATGGAAAATAATTGGGCGATACAAAAGCGTTAAAGTTAGCACGATCAGATGCAATTAGACAAACATTTTAATTTTAGTTAATTGCAAAAGACATTTTACATTGCTGAAATCAGAAAAAAATGCTCAATATTAGTATACCCAGCAAAATATTGGTAATGACACCTCATTACTATCTGCATTACCCAAAATGATGAATCATTACCTTTTGCATTATTTTATAATTTAAAATAATGACTTCCTAATAAGGGCCTATTGTATTCATTGTTTCTAAATATAAAATAATGACTTACTCGTAATAGTTTAAATAAGTACTTTTTACACAGTTAAATTTTATAAAAATTTTATTTATTATATGTAAATATGTTTTATGTTTAAATTTGTATGACGTGTCCTAAAACTAAAACTTAAATTTTTCTGAATTTATTTCCTTAAGCTAATAGAATTTGCCTAACTCCTTATTTTTAAGAATGAAGTAAGCAATCTGATAACCACTTATAATTCAACTTTTTGTAAGCATGTGTGTAACCACGTTTTTATAAGTAGTCACGGGTAAGCGTGACTACTTATAAAAACGACCACACCAAACAAAAATAATGAGTTTAGACGCCAAAAAATAAGTTGTGCGGAGCTATGAATTTCTATTATATAACCACTTATTTGGTAATGAAAGATTTTGCTGGGTATTAATAACATCACAGAAAAACAACTCCATTTCCTAAAGTTAATTTATACATACACAGAACGAATTTACAAAATTCTAATTAAATTTTTAAACACCTTTCTCATACCAAATTTGTAAATACAAAAAAAAAAATTGTTAAAAAGGCACCAACAAAGAAATTTGTAAATCCAAAAAAAATTATTTTATTTTTTGTAACTTTGAATTTTTATTTTTAAACAATTTTATATGAAAGATAACAATTTACAAATGAGTTACAAATATTTCAAACAAAAAAATTGTTGGGGATAAAATTTCAATTTAAAAGAAAATGTAATTGGTTTTACAAATTCCCATTGTTGGTGCCTACTGTTTTTTCTCTGTATATTTTTTAATGAAAACAGCAGAAATATGTACTATTTATTTTCGCTATTTTGAGTCTACTAATATTCAGCAAAAACTTCTACTGACTTTAGCAGAATATAAGATTTTTGTAGATTTAACAGTTCTTGTTTCATCATCACAATCGTGCATTTTTTATGAATGGAACCGGTTAATTACACAGAAAAAATTTATTACGTTTTTTGAAGCAACATTCATCAATACAGGGTGTATTTAAAAAATATTTCAAAGGATTACAAAGGATTTCTTATTTATTGGAATACATATGAAAAGATATTCTTTTTTATATAAAGTAGAACAAAACTGCAGTTTCGTTTATTAAAATAATAATTTAAAAATAAAATGCGGTCGAAATATAGAATTTTCGAACGATTAGCTTAAAAAATATATAAATATAAACATGTTTTAAAAAGCCGGTTAACCGGTTTTCGGTTTATTCGAATTTAGAAATTATTCGAAACCAGTCGGTTTTTGAAAGTTAAAGAAACCGGGTAACCGGTTTTCGGTTTCGGTTTCGGTTTTGGACACTCTAATTTGAATCTTTGAATATTTATAGAATTTTACAAATTTGAATGGTAGTAAATCTCATTAAAAAAATAGCTTGAAGTACATTTTTTTAGAGGTAAATCAAAATTTGTTATCACGACTATCGATTAGAAATATTAAAAATTAATTAAATTTAACGGTGCAATGTATATAGTAAACTCGTTTACTCGTTTTGTTAAATACCAAATTTCAAAATGCTTATAAACATGGATGGTAACCGAAACGAATGCGGTTATCGTTAGGGTAACGATATTTGAGGTTATTTCGGTAACGGTATTTTAAGGGTAACGGTATTTCATTTATTTCGGTATCGGTATTTTAAGGATAACGGTATTTGAGTTATTTCGGTAACGGTATTTTAAGGATAACGATATTTGGAT
Source organism: Leucophora obtusa (assembly GCA_949987735.1). NCBI lineage: Eukaryota > Metazoa > Arthropoda > Insecta > Diptera > Anthomyiidae > Leucophora > Leucophora obtusa. The sequence continues at coordinate 279,204,263 of OX465295.1, forward strand.
TATTTCGGTAACGTTATTTTAAGGTTAACGGTATTTCAGATATATCGGTAACGGTATTTGAAGGATAACGGTAGTCAGTTATTTCGGTACATATCGCATTTTTTTTTACAAAAACCACACTAAAGTAAAAACAAAACGAATTAATTGACTTAATTTATGTGAAATACTCAGCAACCATGTGCAATGACCAAGAGTAGAGAATTAAAAATAACGGTAACGGTATTTTCAGGATAACGCTATTTCATATATTTCGGTAACGGTATTTTAAAGTTATCGATATTTCATTTATTTCGGTATCGGTATTTTAAGGATAACGGTATTTCAGTTATTTCGGTAACGGTATTTTAAGGATAACGGTATTCCGGGTATTTCGGTAACGGTATTTTAGAGGTAGCGGTAGTCAGTTGAAAGGGTTTTGAATCGATAACGATATTTTAGCGGTATTGCCTGCCAACCCTGCTTATAAATTCTATAGGAATTCGTTGCTTATGTATGGGTATGATATTGTTCACACATATGTATTTGTAGTTGTATGTATATATGTTGCAATAATTATAATTAAGTCAATGTTATCAAATTCAGTCATGCGTTTTAATGCAATTTACAATATTACTTAATTAATCAGCTGCTAAAAACAGTATGAAAATTAACGTAAAAACCGCCAACAATTATGCATTAAGTAAACAATTAAATTACAAGGATATTTATGCATATACAAGTTAAAATTTAAATAAATTGCATAAACATTTAAAGTCAATTTGAAATCAGATCATTACTGCAAGGAGTGAAGGGGAAGAAGTTATAAATAGTTTCCGTAATAACATAATTGTTTCATACTTTAGGTTATGTCTTGTCCTCGTATGTCTGTCAGATGGTATTTATGTAATATCAAATTACCGGTAATTTTCTGGCTTTGTTAATATCCGTTAAGTTTCAAATAAACTTTTAAAAGAAATAAGTGTAAAAGAAATACAGCACTCAGGAATTATGTCCGTAAAATAACTGCAATTGCAGTTAAAAAAGGGTACACTGCAATTGCCCTTGAAAAAATTTGTATATATTTTTAATTGAAATTGTAGTTAAAATAATTGCAATATGAGTTAAGTTTAAATGCAATTGGAGGGTATACTTTTTAATTGCAACTGAAGTTAAAATAATTACAATATGAGGTAATTTTAAATGCAATTGCAGGGTACAATTTTTTAACTGTAATTGAAGTTCATTTTACCGGGCTTTAAGCAAGAAGCCCAAGTACTGTTACGCGTTCTCTCACTGGCTCTGGCAGAGATTTGAAAAAGTTATATTGCAGCTAACGGGTTTCGTTTTTTTATTATATTTTTTCATATTATGCATATTTATTGAAACAATTTTTAATATTTACTAAAATTTAACAATAAAACTTAACCTATCACCTTCTAATAAAATTTCTTCAAATGTCGGCCAGAGCCAGTTAACAGAGAAAGAGACACATGCATCCTCTTGAGATTCTATGCTCGTTGATTTTACCGACAAAATTCTCTTAGTGATTCTTTTGCAGAGTACTCGAATGTTTACAGTCTGATATCATGATATTAGAATGCTTAGTCCTATTTCACACAGAGCAACTTTTATTGCGCAACTTTAGCATTAAGGCAAATTTAAAAGAGAATTGACAAGAATTGTCGCAACAAGATTCGCTCCGTGTGAAACGCGACTTAAGGCTCCATTAAGCCCAAATTACTTGAACGTAAATGTAAGGTGACGAATCAGCTGATTCAACCTGCTTAATGAGAAACACATAGTGCTGAGTAGTAGACGTAAACGAGTCGTAACGTGCCGGACATTTCTGTTGAAAACAGAATTTTTTATCCGTTTTTACGTGAGACAGCAAAACAGCTGTTTTTAGTTGCATATCAGTGATGGAATTTGTGGCACAATTGTACAATGTTTGGCACAATCCAAGTTTGATTGGTACACTGGCACAATTTTGTTATTTCCAAATATTCTATAGAAATCCAGTTTATTTAAAAAAGAAATTAATTGGCAAAAACAATAAATATTTTTTTTTTTAATTTTCATACAAAAACTTTTGTTTAAAACGAACAAATAAAATATTATATTTGAAAAGTAAAAAAATTAAGTAAATAAAAACTAATATAATGATTGAATGAATCAAATGAGCTAAATCGACTACAAATTATTTTCGATTTAAAATGAAATTGAATCCGATTTTCAGGGATAAAATATAATCCACAATGAATTTTTATGAAAGTTCTTGCTTGTTATTTTATAAAAAAGTGCAAGTTTTGGTACTATAGGGGTCGAAAATGTACTATTTTTAAACTGGTTGGTACTATTCTGAAAATCAAATTTATCAATCCTTAATAGCACGTTACATATTTTGAGTAACTTAGCAAAAATAAAATACCACGTTACGACTCGTTCTCGTTACATTTACGATCTAGTAACGAGACCTTTAAGGCTGAGTTACCCAAACGTAAACGTATCTGTAACGAATCAGCTGTTCCGATACCACAAGAAGAAATGTATACGAATGGTTACTAACACGTAAATGGAAACGAACTTGCCGGATCATTCTGTTGAAATTAGAATTTTCTATCCGGCATCGAAACAGCTGAATGATTTTAGTCGGAAAAAATATGAAATGAATAAAGAAAATTGATTCAAACAACAAATAAGGAATAAAAATTAACAAATAAATGGAAAAATTTAGAATAAAATATAAAACCACATGAAATAGATGCTAAATAGTAATGTCGTTTACGATAATCTATAAGTGTACTTTTTAGCTACGGCACGGTACAGTTACATCACATTTACGTTTACGGTTCCATAATCCGCCCTTTAGTCTTGGCGTTCCGTGACGTTTCTGTAATGTGCCGTGCCGGATGGCTCTTTTGTGTAGTTAGTCTTTTCCGTAACAACGTATCAGCTGTTTTATGTTGTTTTTTAGCAGAGATCGACGCCGACCTCTGCGGTGCCTAAATAAAAAAATTGCAGCGGCGGCTTAAAGCTGACTGTGAGGCAAAAGCTGATAGGCTAGCCAACTTTAAGTTGACACATACAAAACATCGGCTTAATGGTAAAAAAATTAAATTAAAAAAAACTATTATTTTTAGATTTTTATCGTGTAAAAAAAATTTCGACGGCGGCGGAGACAAAAATTTGACGGCGGCTCGGCTTAGCCAGTTTAAGCCATTCGTCGCAGATATCAAAATCTCAGCTATCAACTCGCTGTCACTTAACGGAAAACAACAATTCTGTTTTCAAGAGGTTTATTCGGCACGGAACGTTACGTTACAGACAAACTAATGACTTAAATGCTTTTTCATAGAACAAAAACAAATCAGCTGATTCGTTACGGCACGTTACGTACGAACTTATTATACCTTTAATGTAAAAAGAGCCTTTTAAAGCATATTTAAATTTAGTTTGCATATCATACTTTGAAATCGTTTTATAATCTTGCTTGAAAAGATTATGTATGACACTAATGAAAACAACTTAGTGGTATCCTGATTAAAACATGCTAACATTCGGTTTGTATTTTGAAAGATCCTATCGGAATTTTATTTTAGGTGGGATTTAAGTTTCCCCCCTTTGGATGTTCGTGCAGCATATCGGTATATGAAACTATGTGTTATTTACATCTGAGGTGTTGGGTATGTTCAACAACTTTGTAGAAAATATTATGGCAAACATTTTTGTGGGATATATTAACCCTCAACTGCCCCACATAACGCTAATTTTGGGCTCTATTCAAACAAACTAAAGCGGCCTATAGATGGTCAAGCATGATGTACAACATGTGTAGCATTTGATTGTGTAATGCCTTGTTTGAAGGAAATTACAAAAACAAATACAAACAGACTTGATCGTCTATAGGCCCCTTAACCCTCTAGTGCGATAGTATTTAAACTATATATTTGGCATTAAAAATCTATAGCACAATAAATGTGTGAAGACGAATCAAGACAACCAATAGTGAAAAAATTTCGGGTTTTGCTAATCTAGTTTTGTTCTTTGAGAAGTTATGGCGATTTTCGCTTTAAAATTGTAACTTATTTTACAAATAGAGACTCTAAACTAGCTTTGTTATTATCGATAATATATGCCAGATCCTAAATGTACTTTTGACAATTTTTCCAATACATATTTTTTTATGTTTTAAAAAGTTAATTTTCTCAAATTTGCGAAATTTTCCCTTTACATCCTACTTGCTTGAAAATCGCTCTATATGCAAAAAAAGCTTGAAGGCAAACAAGTAGGTAATTATGTTTTTTATCTATTTAATATAAGTTGTTTAAGAAAAAAAATGTTATTTTGCCAAGATCTATTTAAGAACTAAAGCCCACTTTTTAGCGGCCTTGGGCATTAGAGGATTAATATACGATCCGATGGCGATTGCATCTCCTAGTCTATTAGTTAGGTCGTGAGTTCTACGTTCATTCCAAAATGTTATACCTGATAATTCAAAAGTTGGACACTGGTTTTTTCCATGAAATGGGCACTATCTGATTTATGCTTAAAATTATGTAGTTCTCGAGCAAGAAATTGTTAAAATCGCTTTAGTTTGGTAACACCTGGGTGTTTAATTAACAGCCAAAACTTGGACCGATTTTAACCATTTTCAATAGGGTTTATTTCCTTGGGAATTGTGATCTGTAGTTTGATTACAAGGGTCGTTTATTTTACATGGACGGACAGACATCGCTAAATCGACTCAGCAAATGATATTATCTATAACAAGTAAGTGATAGACAAATGAGTCGATCGGTTTAAAAACGTACTAATAGCTTAAATTTTTACTGTATACGGGTGTTTAAATTTTAGACCAACTAACATGTACGTATAAATATATTCGCATTTCCGCATTCACACAATGCAACTTATGTAAAGGGTGGTCCAACCAAAACGCACGATGTTAATTGTAAATAAAACAACAATAAAACAAAAAGTTTTCAGAAAATTATCTTAATATTTTTTTATTATGATAGAAGGATCTATGGCAATTATGTGTAAAAAAAAAGATCGGCCAAATGCTCGCCACGGCTCTGAGACATAATTGAGGTGGTTCAATGTCGTTAATGTGCCGAATTATCCCATCCTTTAGCTCTTGAATTTCTGGCCACAAGAAGTCCGTTATCATCTCGCGATAGCGAAGACCGACGACGATTCGAGGCTGACGGCTATTCTGCCACACAACAGCAATGTTTTCCGCAGAACGAACTGGGCGAGCATGCACAGGTGTTTTCACAATTCCTATAGACCTGGCTTGCTGAAATTTGCGCACAATTCTCCCGATTGTGGACACATTTGGTCGATTATGCTGACCTAAGAAGTTTACGAAATGCATTTTGATTTGACGCCCATTTTCGTAAAAGGCTTCAACAATCTCAACGCGCTGCTCAATTGTGTACCTCTCCATGGTTTAATTTGTCAAACACAGAAACAAAGAAATGTCAAATTAAGTTGGACAAAAAACTTGACATCAAGGTGTGACTCACAATTAACATCGTGCATTATGGTTGGACCACCCTTTACTAGATTGGAATGGGTAAAACAAGTAAATCATGCATATTGCATGTTTACTTCTACGATAAATGTAGTATAAGCGAAATGTAGAAACGATAAAGTTTTGTTGTCGTTGTTGAAATGGAAACACGTGACACATACTATAGAAATACTCGTAATATGGGAATATATACACTCACTCACCTATTAAGTTCTGTTTAGATGGGGTAGAAATTTAACAAAAAAATGCTCTTGCAAAATAATTTCTAACCTTGTTGTCATAATGGCGCTGCTACTGAAATTGCAGTTTTGTAATAAAAAAAAAACACGGCCACATTATTAAGTAATAGTCTGAATTTGACCAAGAAATGTTATAGGTTAAAATGCCATTTTAAAAAAATATATTAATAGAATTTAAAAAAAAAACTTATTTATATGAACTTTATGCATAAATAACAAGTCGCTGACAAACTTTTATTACAACCGAACTCAATTGGCGTGTTTAAACATATTTGATTAATTTTAAAATTTTATGTTTTAAGTTAATACCCGTATACTTGATTTAATGTTTAATGATTAAAATTTAACAACCTTTAATTATAGCACACCTTGGTCCACATAAGAGTTGACTTGAATTGACTTGATCTGTAACGGCTTTTTTGGTGGATAAAAACCAGTCTTACTTTATTTTTTATTGATCGTTTTTTTTTTTTGGTAATTCACCCGCTTTTACGCACTTGTTTACCTGGTTTTTATTGTAAATAAGCAGGGGTTCTCATAAGGTGATGATCGTGACGCCGGTTCATATAGGGCTAGAACTTAATATTTTGGCCAAAGATTTGTTTCGTAGTCACAATTATATTAAGAATTAAAATGCCGGATGAAATACTGCACCAAAATAAATACAACTTTACTATTTTGTTTAAGTGTGTGTTAGGGTAACTGATTCTAATTTTTCCATTGGATTTTGAAAATTCAATATTGCGAATGGAATAACTCCACACGCGAGTAAAAAAGTTTATATATAAATATACATAATTATATATAATAATATATGGTCATATATGGCACCATATATAATTCGATATAATTATATCTGACGTTCAATATTTCCAAATTGGGTTATATGGGGTCATATAAAAATATATATAGACCAATATATTCATATCTACCTTATATGGTTATATATAGTAAGATACAAAAAAAAGTAAAATTACAACTTAACCTTAATACCCACGGTAATCTACATAGAAACCAAATAAATATATTTGAAATTACATGATGCGCAAGAAGAAATAAACTAACTATCGACCCCACTGTTTAACCCCTAAACATGCTGCTTCATAGTTATTTGTCCGCTACAACATATCCAAGTAACCACACAATCAAAACCAATTCGTCAAAGATCGAATAGTCCGATTTTATAAACAAAATTTAAAACAGTAACATATTGGGCGCATTTACCGGATCAACGATCTTAGCGCTTGGTCAACATATTGAGGTTTGGTAGCGTAAAATTTTATACTACTTTTAATCAAATAGTGATAGAGCTTTTTGTTCTTTTAATTTAGTTTTAGGGAATGGGAAATAAAAGCTGAACTATAATTATAAAAAACAATACAATAGAAGAAAATTGTGTAAACTCAGAGATAATCTACATAGATAGGGAAGGAATAAGATATGAAATTAATAAAGACAAATTAAAAAAAAAAATATCAGTAATCCTGTAACAAGGAATACCTGCTTTACTGCTGCTGCATGTATCTTATGTCATTGTTAATTTTTATCCTCATTTATATTTCAAATTTATACTACGAAATTTTCAGTTTGAAACTTGCAAAAAATCGTTTCAAATAAACTTCAAAACTATTCAAATGAAGAAAACAAAACAGAACAAATTCAATAAATACATAAAGCTGAGCACACACGGCCAATATAATTTATTTCAATTTTATTGATCTTTTCACACACACCTTCAATGTTATTATAAAAATATAAGTTAAAATTAAATTGATCAATATTTTCCATCCTATAAAAAATTGCAAAATTTTACAGATTTTAAAATAAAGCCACGTTTAGAGTGATTACGTTTTTATTTTGCAGTAATTTATATGGTTTTTTAAATTTTATTTATTTACATTTCAACAACAAAAAACAAATTATAAAAAAACTAACATTTCAATATTGGCCACATACTTTTCAATAATAGGAAATTGAAAAACAAAAATACATAACATTTTGAATTTTTCAATTTAATTGATACATAAATTGATAGGGTACAGACCTTCAATTAATTTGTAAACAATCAAAAATTGATCCATAATATTGAACGTGTATGCCCTACTTAAAAGCAGAAGACAAAAAAAAATACAGCAAACTAAAGGTAAAACCAGGGGGTTTCCATCAGCTGCTTTTAAAAATGCTTTATGAGCCAAAAAATTTCACGCAAGAAACAGAGGAATAACAGAAGGAATATGAAGAAATTTAACAGCGAATGAGATAAATTGAAGGAATTCGGGAAAACAAAAAAATAATAAAATCGTTTTTACAACAAAAAAAACAAAACTTAAAAGCAAAAAAAATTATTTACATTAATTAATTATTATTTATTAAATTATTAAAGTTGTTTTTGTTCGTGTTTTTATCAGTAATCGCAAAAAACAAAATATTAACTTTTTTACTTTTCTTTTGTTTTTCTCATTCTTCACTGAAATTAACAGGCCAGAGCATCCATACAAATAATTGAGCACGAGTTAACATAATTTCTTGGGAAGAAAACTCTTTCCTTTAGATCTTCTTTGGTAAAACTGAGCACATAATTCTTATTTGCAAAATCTCAAACTAAATTTATATAATTTTCAGGACATTGGAAAAGTTTCCAATTGTTACCGTCTAACTTTAATCCGGACAACTTTTTGTCCCATTATCCATATTGTAGGGGTTTATTTATCCCATGAATATATAAAAGTGACAACAAATTTATGGCTGTTAGTTGTTCGTCTGGCAAGGAATATAATAATCGGAAAAAGAACAGAAAAATTCACGCCAAGATCGGAAGACATTTTTATACTATTTTTACAGCTTTCAAAAATTTTGATTGAACTCATAGAAAGTATTTCGATTTTGTATCCACATTTACGTATTCTATATGTTCCATACCTACTAAAGAGTCAAAAACAAAATACGTGACTTTCTATGCTGATTTAATATATTAAGCGCTTAGGGGTAAGTTTTTAAATAGAGAGTAAAAAACAACATTTTATAAAGGGCGTCGAGTGTGTGCCTAGCGTTGGTCACCCCTTTCTTTTCAGCGACGAGTGTGTGCCGATTGTCACCTCCCGAGTAAATCCGTGCAGACAGATCCCGTGAGCCCTACAGTGGACTCTTCAACACCCCGAGTGCTCATTCTTCCACGACTCCGCCGAAACCAGTTCGTCACTCCCCCTCCGAGCTCCCTCTCTTTTCCCGCCCCCTTAATACTGAATGTTTTGTATGTAGATATAGGTCAATAAATTGAATTTTATAACGTTTTATCACTCTCCGTCACTGAATCAAATAAATTTCTGTGACGATCCCTACCCCCGCTAGCTTACCACAGCTAACGGAGGAAAACTCGTCGTTACACATATTGATTCGCGAATCATAAAAATACAATTTTAATTCGCGAATGAAAAAATGAAATGATAAAATTAGCGAGTCAAAAAAAATCCAGACATAATTCGCGATTCAAAAACAAATTTTATTAATTATTTTTTTGAAACTGAATTACTACTGATGATTGAATTATTTTTTTAAAGGTCTGGTTATATTGTACATTTTGACAGATCCGTTACTATTATGTTATAAGTGTATTAAGAGTTGAATTTTCTCTTTTTCCACGATTTCGTTAATAAATAAATAACCATAGATTTAAAAATAAATAACCATAGATTAAATAACCATTTATTTATATCTTTAATTAACATCACAGGTTATACAATTCATCCAAAAGACTTCATATTTTCATATTTTATTTTCTTTTTTTAAAAGATTAACTGCAACTGTGAAAATGTTGATTAATACCACAAAATTAAGGAGTCTATGACAAATCTTAAATCTTGAAATCCATATAGAACCATTCAAGAACGTAAAATTCGTATTTTCAATCAATACCAACAAAATTTTAGATAATTAAAGTCCAAATTCTTAAAAGATAACAACTTTAAAATATGCGTTTCAGTAAAATCTTTCATTACCAAATAAGTGGTTATATAATAAAACTAAAATTTCTTAATACTTATAATTTATTTTGGTAGCTACTTAGTTTTTATATTTTTGTAATGCAGCCAGTAGGCAGATGCGCAAATTTTGTGAAATTTTTCATGCAGCGAATATGGACAACTACTTACAAAAGCGATATTTTCGAATAAAAATAATGTGTTTTGACACTGAATTATATGCATTAGACCGTATTTATACTACTTATTATTTAAATACTAGTAATGAGCACTCATTACTGAGATTTTGCTGGGGTGTTAAAATATTTTTTTTATTTCCTTTTGCCATACTAAATTCTTACAAAATTAATTTTAAATAATAAAGATATAAAATATGTATTTAAGAATCAATTTTCCGCAAATATTGATGCCAAAGTTGTTCTATGTTTGATAAAATTAATTTATTGGAATATGAACTAATGTCATCTTAGTATTAGGATTTTGGAAATCCTATGAAGGGATTTTATCAGATTTGCACAATAGGAAAATAAGTGAAGTTTTCACTTAAATTACAATGATATTCTAGATCCTCCAATAAATCAAAATAAGTTAATAAAAGCCAAAAGTCTATACCTTTTAACCGTATTAAAAATGCTCCGTGCTTTATTGAGTTATGTGAATAAATATGAAATTTAAAGAAACAATTGTCTTTTTGCTAAAAATTAAATTTGGTAATATTTCAAAAAATATTGTAGATTTACTTTTAAAATTTGATGTTCACAATCTTAATATACATCCTAAAATCTATCAGAATGGTTATATCGAATGTCCGATGCATTTTTAGTGTTGTACTGTGCCTGTAGTCTATAACGCACTTCGACAGCACAAGTTTGGGAACATCTGATTATATAGTATTAACCAAAAACAATAAGTGGCACAAACAACGGTCATTTAATTTAAACTTTTCTTTTTCGTTTAATTTTGCGTGTGTTTTCATAGTTGTTGTATTCTTTAATACGAATACATACCGCGTTTACACTCTTCGCCAGACTGACTGCACCAACCTGCGTGTGTATGTAATTTATTTTGATTTTGTGCAAAGTGCAATTTTATTTGCATAAATTAAAAAACATACAAATAAATTTATTTTATTTTTCATTGCACTGACCATATGAAAAAAGCATGTAATGCGTTTTGCATATTCATGATTACTTGCAGTATACATGTACGAGAAATTCCAGCCTTTTAGGAAAATATCAAATCTAATAGTGATGGTAATTGCATTTTTATCGTTAAATCCAGTTAGCTAATCGCCATGCTTCCCTAGGTAGACGCCTTTTGCCGGCCGGCCGGTGTTTAGTATTACGCAGTCATCGTGTGTTATTGAAATTTTTTGTTTTTAATAAAAATAATTTCATGATATAGTTGGTGTTGTTGTTTTTCAAATATGTCATATTGTAAAGACCACAAGGCATTAAGAAAATGCACAATGCATTTCATATTACAAATTTTTAGAAATATATTGAATAAATGTTTAAGATTTTTGAATGCAAACCGGAATCTTAAAATGATCTGAAAACTTTGAAAACTCTGTTGGCCTGTCACTAATACAAAAAACATCAATTTTGAATTTAAAAATTATTTTATACCAGGGTTGGCAGGCAATACCGTGAAAATACAATTACCGAAATAATCGAAATATAGTTATCCTTAAGATCAGAGCTTTGAAGAATTAATTCCTTAATTCAATTTTTCAATTCTGAATTAAAAATTCGATGAATTAATTCACAAAGCACCATATATTGAATGGAATTAATTCATATTTGTTTTCGTTCGATTTATTTTGTTACGAATTAATTCCTTTGCAATAGTTCACTTTATTAAATCAAATGAATTAATTCACTGGGGAACGCGTTCAATTTTATAAATCGAACCGAAAAAAGTGAATTAATTCCTTACTAAATTAATTCACAACTAAATTCGTTCAATTTCATTTTCGTTCAGAGAATTAAAAAAAAAAAAAAATTACGTTCAGTGAATTAAAAAAAATAAAGTTGAACGAATTCAGTGAATTACTTAAGAAAAGGAATTCATTCAATTCTAGATAAAATTGAATTCGATTGGTAGTGAATTCATTCAAAAAAGAATTAATTCTTCAAAGCTCTGCTTAAGATACCGTTACCAAAATAACGTTACCCTGAAAATTCCGACAAGGAAGTAAGTGAAATATCGATACCCTTAAAATACCGTAACCGGAATAATTGAAATACCGTTATCCGTAAAATACCGTTACAGTTATTTTTATTTCCCTGCTCTTGGTAATTGCACGTGGTTTGTGAGTACTATACATAAATTAAATTGATTAATTTATTTTGTTTTCATTTAATTAGCTTTTTCTAAAAAAATAATATCAGTTATCGAAGTAATTAAAATACCAATAACCTTAAAAACCGATACCTAAAATAAGTGAATTAGCATTACCCTTAAAATACAATTACCGAAATAAACCAAAAACGCGTTACCCTTACCGTGAAACGTATCGTTTTGGTAAACATCCATCTTTCTTACTATAACTTTTGCAACTTTGATTCAGAAAATATCAATTAAAATTCAGAATTTCCATTTTTAAATGGAAAATAAAAATATGATTTGAAATTCGGAAAGTATCGCTTTTAATCTTGTGTATAAGATAAAGAAGCATAATGTGTATGTGGTTCTATAACTTTTGCAGTTTTCAAACTTATTGACCATCAAAGATATCACTATTTTTTGCAAAAGTACCTACCCTGAGACCGCTGTTATTTTTAACTGTTGAAAAATAACTAACGAAAACATTAGAAATAACTAACAATGTCGTAAAAGTAACTGATAAATTTTACTACAAAAATCTTAAAACAAGTGATAAAGTGGGTAAAAACTATTGTTGTTTACAGTTAATTATTTTCTTTCGATTACAAAAATATGTGTAATTACTTCAGCCTATTTAAAAATTGAAGGAACAATTCTAAACGGTTCTCCACCCAGCAAAAAAATTTAAAGTAATGCTTTACAAACTACTTTTTTCACTGCTTCAAAAGTATCTGTTACTGTTTTTCAGAAGTTATTCTGAATAATTTAAAAAAATCAATTCTTGCATTGCTGCCAAAGTATTCGTTGGTATATTTTTAAATAAATTTTATTATTCTTTAAGATAAAAAAATAAAAATTTTGTAAATAAACGTCAACGTTAGATTTTATACGCTGACACGTTACATAATCATATTTGCAGTAATATCTTGTTGATCCAATTAGATCCCAAATGAGATGTTCTAATTTTTAGGTATAAAATTATATATAAAACAAAAAGTAACAACATTTTTTACTAGGGTAAATAGGGTAAAAATAATATAACTAAATCTTTGTAATTCTAAAAAGTTTCCTGCTTAAAGCACATATGACACAGCTGATTAACTTCAAATTACTTACACAAAAAAAAAATAATTAACCTAAAATATCGAATTAAATATACGATAAAAATAAAAACTGTTTTTCATCAAATATTTAATTGTACTAATTAATATTTTAATTGTTTAAATTAGTCGTATACAATTTTTAGTAATTAATAGTATCATTTGAGTGATGGGTACAAAATCAATTAAACTTTTAATTAATATAATCAATTCCTAATTTAAACTCGTTATAGTTTTTTCTGTGACGGTCTAGTTTTATAGTCAGAACTTAGAACGATTTATTTCTAAAATTTGACTTAAGCGAGAATTATTCAAATTAAATACCTAATTTAATAAATATTTAAGAAACAGATCTTTTGTAGTTCTGTCTATTGAATTGTCATTTACACTAATGGAAAAAGTCTGCTAGAATTTAGTTAAAACTACTAAAAATAAATTAAAAATTACCTTGCAGAAAAAACTGCTGAAGTAGTCAGATTATTTTTGCTAAATTTTAGTAAGATAGGAACAGCAAAAAAAACTGTTGAATATTCAAAATGAAGTTTTGTAAAAATGTATTAAAACTAAAGTTCGAGTTAAACAAAACTCTTTTAATTTAGTAGGTTTGAGGTTAAGAAGAAGAATAAACCTTCCTCAAAAGTTATAAACACATTAAATTTGCAAATCAGACTAGATCTAGTTTCTGCCTTTTTATGGACAGGCTTCATCAGTGATCTTCCATTAAATTGTATTATTGTTTATACTTCTATTGTGAGATTGTCGCTATATGAATAATATCAGAAGTGATCAAACAGACATATAGAAACATTCTACTTCAGATTTTCTCTGTTTATCTTCTTATTTCCTCCGTGTCACCTTTTCACAATTAGCAGTTGTTTTAACATCCTTTTATTTTTTCTTTACAGTATTTACATATGTAAAAAACTAAAATTATTTGTGCAGTCTTTCTAATTATTTATTTAAATCTACACCAAAAAGGTGCAGCAGAAATTAACTATTCGTGCCTTAAACAAATTAATTAAACAAATTTTTGTCGATAACTTAAATGAACTCAACATGTTTTTTTTTTTCGTAATAACATAAATAATTTATTTTGCTAAACAAATAAAAAAAAATCAATTCAGGTAAAAGCTTTAAATTTGTTACTTAATAAAAAAAATACATTCTTTTTAAAACAAATCACAAGCTAGATATGAAAGCACTATAAGAAAAAAATCCATTTAAACTTAAACAAAAACAAACTTTTGTTTGAACGATAATACACTTAAACCGCATTTAGCCTCTCGCAAAACGACTAGATTTTTATATATAATCTTGTTTCAAATCTATCATGTTTACATTACAATTAATTTAGGTATTTTACATAAATTTTTAAAAATTTAAGACATACATTTTCGAAAGAATAAATCGTTTGATTGTCAGATTATTTTTACCGTTTCCACTGTAATTTAAGTGGAGCTACAAAATAAGTCATTACTTTATCAAACATTTCTTTCACATAGATGTGTCTGAAAAGCAAATTTTCAAATAACGCAGGAAAAATTATAATTTTTTTAGTAATGAATACCAGATATATGTAAATTGCCCAGCAAAAGCTTCTATTACCCGGTAATGATGATAATGATAAGAAGAAATAAAAGTAGGTAACCTCTTACTTTTCTATTGCCAAAACTATTATTTTAACAAGGGCATGTCCATTAGAGCGTACCACTTTACAGGCAAAAAAAAGTGCGCCGTTCACCCTCCAATATGAAATAGTTTTGCAAGGAGGTTTCAAAAAATATTTTTTTTTTTTTGCCGAACGTAGGGGTCGCCATTTTACATTTTTCGTTATATCTTTGGCATTTACAGTCGGATGTTAAGTATCAAGTATCCAGTTCTAGTAGTTACCCACCAGATCCCAGTTGCTACCAACCTAATGTACCATCCTAATGTCAGAAAATTAAAGCTCGCAAAAAATCATTAAACTTTTGCTAAGGAAGTTTTTCGATAAACCTAGTAGAAATTTTTTTTATATATTGGTTGCCGAACGAAGGGGTCGCCCTTTTAATTTTTTTTTATTGGATTTTTCCTTTATAGCAAAACACTGGTCTCCTCGAGGCAAAAAAATCGATACATCACACTTTAATATCCGATTTTAAATGTCGAAGCTATAACGAAAAATTGAAAAAGGAGACCCCTACGTTCGGCAAAAAAAAAAATTTTTTTTTTGAAATTACCTTGCAAAAATACTTTATATTGGAGGATGTACGGCAAACTTTTTTTTTATGTACGGTCTAATGTCCATCAAGGTTACTCCTTACCTAATAAAAATTCTGAACTTACATGCTACGCTTACCAACTACCTCTAGGTTACAAATAACCTTAAAATAATATGTTTTTTTCTTAATATTTCAAAAAAATATTAATATTTCAAAATATTGTGGCAATATCACCTTTTAATCATCTGGAAGATAAATACAATTCGTTATAATTTTTGAAAATGTTGGAAAAAATAATAAAAAAATGTGTACAAGAAATATGGGAAACAAATTCGTTGAAAAATGTAGATTTAGTGCACGGAAAAAACCGGGTATGATGGCAACAAGATAATTAATGTTCTTGTCAATGGATTATGTATGCAGATATTCTTTTTCAGAGTTAAATTTAATAATAAAAATTAAAAATTATTTAGTTTATTTCGAGCAGTTAAGTTAGCGATATCACCTTTTTATCTTCCAGACGATAAATTAGCGATATCGCCGATTTATCATTCAGAAGTATCGCTGGGTGTATCGCTGTAGAGAGGACATTTACTCCCGAAGGGGGGATCTTCCTCAATAAGAATATGATTATTGCCGCAATAAAGTTTTCCTTCCATAAGTTTTGGTTACAAAAATAATCATTTTGTAATGAAGGTGGTAAGCTCTTACTTTTCTATTACTAGACCTATTATTTTAACAACGGCATGTCCATCGATTTAATACCTTACCTAGTAACATGTTATCCTGAACTTACAGGTGAGGAGTTTTCAAAAACATTTTTTTTAAATATTAATTTTTTTAACCGAATATTAATTTTAAATTCACAAATTATTAACAAAAAAAAAAGAATTATAAGTAATGCAAGGGTAAGGTGTAAGGGTCCAAGGTAATGCAAGGGTAAGCGGTTTGATATATTGCCAGGTAACATGCATAGCAACACTAGACCAACCATGAAATGTATGAGATTTTCAAAAGTGCGTTTTTTGTTCGCTCCACCGGCAGTTTCTGATAAATTGGGCATAAAAAATAATGTGTGTACAAAAATTGGATCTCTCGGTCCCATACAGGCTAGTCAGTTTGGACTTTTGACTCTAAAAATTACCTAAAAACACTTCAAAGCTCTTCTGCTCCACAACTTCTAAATTTGACGTTTTTTGAAAATATACTATATAAGAATTTTTATGTAGAATAAGAGGACAAACAATTCCTTCATACTATACTTCTACCTAAGTATGATGTATAGTGAAGTTTTAAGGAGACAAAGTCAAAATTTGTGTGAAGACTTCATTTTAAACGACCCTCGTTAAAATTTCGACAGAGATAATTAAGATTGGTTTCCATTATTTTGTGTATTAATATATCTAGTTTTCATAAAGTAATTACATTTTTAACAGATATCGGTTATTCCATGACAAATTGACCAAAATTTGAATTTTTATACATATATGTTGTATGGAAACCCTTAGTAACAAGATTTGGATACGCTAGAACCCCTAATTTTGAGAGGTTTAAAAAATGCATAAGCAAAAAATGGGGGAGGTGGGGTAGGGTTAAAAATCCACAAAAAGCCCTACAACTTCCCCGGAGTCGCCCCTAGAGCGGTAAAATGTAAGACCGACCCCCATTAATTTGTCTTTTTCAGCATTTTTTCCGAACTTACCTATCCCCTATTTCCACTCTGTAAGAGGGCTCCCATACAAATGACATTTTTATAAAATTTACTCTCACCGCTTTAACTGTCCTAAGAGTGCCCCTAGAGAAGTCAAATGTATGACTCACCCCCAATATTTTTTTAGTTTCAACATTTTCTGGAAACATATCTACCCTCTATCTTTAACCTTTAAGGCGGTCGCCATACAATTTTTTTTATTTTTTTATAATTTCTTTTTTATGAAATCGGCTCTTACTCGTCCCATGGTGCCTCCTAGAGGGGTCGAATGTAAGATCGACCCCCATTTATTTTTCCCCTCAAACATTTTTTCCGAACATACCTAGCACCTATTTCTAATCCGTAAGAGGGATTTTTTGCCAGGACTTGTTAAAATGTTACGCCAGCGCTTTTCCATTTGTATTTTTCTGGCTGGGTATTTACTTCATTGAAAAACCAAGAAATATGGAGACTTAATCGAATATGCTGCTCTATAGCACTACATTTGCATGTCCACAACGTATAATAAATAGGTACTTACGAGGGCCGTTTAAAATGAAGTTTTAACACAAATTTTGAGTTTATCCGCTTAAAACGCCACGAGAAGTGATACCTAGACCAAAGATTAGTATGAACAGAGTGTTTATCCTCTCATTCCGCATAAAAACACTTATATGGTATTTTATCGGAAAACCGCAAATTTAGGACTTATGGCGCAAAAAACTTTGTAGTGTTTTTAGGTAATTTTTGGGGTCCAGACTGACTGGCCTATATGCGCCCGAGAGATCCAATTTTTGTACACATACTATTTTTTATGTCCAATCTATCGGAAACTGCCGGTGAAGTGAACAAAAAAATACTTTCTGAAATTTTGGTGGTCTAAGCAACTCCCATATATTACCAAGGTGTTGCTGGGTGGTTTTTGATTTGTTTAAGAAAACTTTAGAGAATGTATGTATATAGTTTATCAAAATCCAAAAATATCCTAAAATTGCTAATATCGTATGTAGTTAATATTTGTAAATTCGGAGAGATTTTCAATAGTTTTTTTTTTGTAGTCTAAATACATTGCAAGCCCATATGTATCCTGCAGAAAAATAAATGTGCATGTAAATGTAATAAGTATAAAATATGTACGGTCATGTTAAATAGAAAAATGCTATTATTTTATAGATTTATATAATGAATTTAAGTGGTTAATAAAGCTATAATTTAAGGCTACAAAACATTAATAATAAAATATATCTATGTTTGAGTAGAAGGGTGGCACTTATATGTAGGGATCAAAGTATAAGTGCTTATTCGCTTTGAAAATAAAATATGACGTAAACTCTAATTAAAAATTCAAAAACTAACAAAAAGGATTCCCAGCTTGTAAAGGCATGTTTACAAGACAGAGAAAACTTGCGAGACTCTGCGAAAATGCAGCTCTGTATAAGCAATCTCCAGTTTATTGACAGTTTCTGCCACACGTAATTTCGAAAAAGCAGACACGGAGGAGATTGGAAGATAAACAACAATCTAAATATAGAGCGTTTGTATGTGTCTGTGTTGATCACTTCTTAGTAAACAAGAATAACAGAAAGCTGAATAGGAAAGAAAGCTACAAATTTGTTATATTGCATTCAAAGCCTTACTTGGGTGAGATCCTTAAGCGGTTGCAGCTTAGTATAGTTATGTTTGTAATGTAGGAGTAGGTGCATGTTTGAATCCAACAGCCGAGGGGTTGTTGAAAAATGACTATATGTGACCTTCTCCGAGAAAAGGGACCTAGTGTGTGAAAATGAAGTTTTGAGAAGAACGCATTTAAAGTTAAATTAAAAATAAAAATTTAATGTTTTTCTCATTTTTATCGAAACCCGTTTTTTGACACACTAGGTCCCTTTTCTCGGAGAAGGTCACATATAGAGACAATCTGACAACAAGATATAGACAATTAATACAAGCCTGTTCATAGAAAAAGGCAGAAACCATAGCTTCGAAAGACTTAATTCAATTTAAGCTTAAATCACGAAAAATTAAATTCAGATTTTTAAAATGTTCATGTACCATTCCCTTAAACCATTCGTAAAGAATTCATTCATAAGCTTCATTCCCAAAGCTTTAATAAGAATTGAATGAATTCCCAACTTGAATCATTCAAATCGCAAGTTCATTCACCATTTTACTAATTGAATGAAGAAATTTTATTACCATTCACTTAGTGCAGTGTAGTTTGAAACTAACATATAATCAAAACCAAAGCATACAAGCTGTAACAAAGCATACGATACTATTTATTTCTGTTAGATGAATTTTAAACGTTTTTCAATTGTATTATGCTATATTTCAGCAATTACATGTAAATTAAAATTTTTCATTTGACTAAGTGAATGAAAACTAATCATTTTTCATTCACAATTTTATTAAATGAATTCAGATAAATTGGTTTTCATTCAGTAAGAATTCAAACAAAATAGAATGAATTCATATAATTTAAAGCTATTGGGAATTAAGCTATCGAATTAATTCCATAAAAATGCTATTACGGAATGAAATTTAACCCAAATTTCATTAATTTTTAAAGTAAAAATTTTAAAAAGAATTAAGCCTTTTAAACCTTTGGCAGAAACTAGGTTTGGAAATTAATGTGTTTATAAATAAATTGGAAATTAATGTGTTTATAATTATTCTTCTTCTTAGCCTCAACCAAACTAAATTACAATTTCTTTAATTTTCACTTACTTTTTAAAAGTTTTTTGTAATTAATGAATATTGTTGGTTATTAAATGCATTGATATTTGGAGTAAAATTATTGTTTGAAATACAAACTATTGGACAAAAGCAAATAGTTGACAACTAGAGATGGTATTTTTGCGACAAAAATTAGTGCCAACGATATTACACACAGAGAAAAAATTTGCCATTTTCCAACTGAAATTCGGTTACATCTACTAAAATAGGTTGGTACAACTGAATATTGGTGTGTACTGTGTGTACAGATGACAGATTTTGCTGAAAATTTACGAGATTTCTATCCTGTATAGTTGTGCGTTTAGAAGTTTTTTCTATACAGAGAAAACAGATTCGGGCTGTCAGCCGAATTTGTATAAAATCTAATGGTTCGGTTGGGATAACCAAATTTTCCGGTTGTGACAACAAAATTAAAAAATGAATAGTGAAATTTGCAGCTAAATATGCTCACACTTTAACCCTGAAATTGCCTTTGGGGACTTAAATGACCCATAAAACAAGCAGATATACACCCAAAAATATAAGTTAGTAGAAAAATTAGTAAAATGTCTTGTATATAAATTATACTAGTTTTCAACAACTTTTTTGCTTAAATTGTTTTTTCAGCAAAAGTTCTAGTTATATATTTTATTACGAAACTAATTTTGAACTAATGTTTTACCAATTTATTTTGCTACCAAAAGTGTGCTCATAAACACATTTATAGTGCGGACAACAACCAGACAGACAAGATGTAGATGTAGATGTCGCATATTGTCTAGATGTAGTGCGGACAAAGAAAATGATTCTAAAAACACAACTCTTCTAATACCTATAAAAAATACAACCGTGAAAGATCTTTGTATTTGTCTTTCATAAATAAAAAAAAGGACGCCAAAAGATGCGTATACATAAAATATGATTTAAATTATAGTCAAAATAAAATATTAAAATTTAATGAAGATAAAAATAAATTGTTAGTACATAAACAAAATGTTTACAAATATTGATTAAGTGAAATACAAAGACAGACATTTTTGTCAGTCGTATTTTTTTGTGTTCCCTTTTTTAAGAAAAAGTTTTTAAATATAGAAGCCATAGTTTAATTCCTTTTTTGTTATTTGTCTACTAATGTGGTAGACATAAAAAAAAAATCAGTACAGTCAGCAAAAAATGATGATGTGTCAGTAAATTTTTAGTCAGGAATGTGCTTGCAAAAAAGTTGGTAATTTCAGCAAAAGGTCTTTGCTGAAAATCAGCTCACTGATTTTTACAAAAAAAAAAAAAAAATAGTAATCTAAGCAAAAGTTTTGCTAACACTTAGTCGATTGCAAATGCTAAAATCACTAAACTTTCTGCTAAAGATTAGTAGACTGAAAAAAACTCAAAAAATTTGTAGAGAAATTTTACTTTAGTTAATTTATTTGCTGAAGATTTATACCTCTTTCCGAACCAAAAACTAGTAGTTTTCATATTTAGGTATTTTGTTTTCGATTGCCAAATCCCCTACAAATTTTAAGTCGAAAACTTTGGGTTCAGTATGAATGAGGCTTTAAATATAGAAATTGTGTAGAGTTGTTTTTTTTTTAATTATTATTTCCGTTGTCTGTACTACATCCAGACAAGCTGCGACATCTACATCTTGTCTATCTGGTTGTCGTTCAAGCTATAAATGCGGTTATCAACACAATTTTTGTAGCAAAATAAATAAGTACAAAATTAGTTCAAAATTTGTTTAGTGCTAAAAAAATATAACTAAAAATATTCTAACTAAATACTAAAACTTTTCCTGAAAATGGAATTTTATAAAAAAATTGCTGAAAACTAGTGCACTTGGTACACAAGACGTAGTCAGAACATTTTTATATTTTACGAAGATTAAAAAAGTCAAAAATAGTTTTCTTCAAATCATTATACGACAACACTGAAATTAAAATTTTTTAAATTTTTTGTATTTAATATGTAGCCAAGGCATCAAAGTATAACATACTTTATCGACTTTCTACACTCAGATAAAAAAGTTTGTAAAAAAATTTTTAAACAGTTTCCAATCGCACTATACTATTTTTATACTGATTTTTAGTACAATTTTTAATTTTAGCAATCATTTTTGCTATTCTCTTATTACAAATTACGGATTTTTTTACTAATTTTCGCTGCTGATTTCAGAAAAACATTTTACTAATTTTTCAGAACCGAGTGCTAAATTTAGCAGAAAAATATATTAATTTAAAAATATATTTTTTTTTGATTTTTTACAATTCTTGTTTAGTTTATATTTGTTACTATTGATATATTTTTAGTTTGGAAATAACACTCAGAATATTTTATTGCATCTCCAATGCATAAAACGGCAATAACTGGAGAACCGTTTGCAATTTTGACTCCAAATTTCAAGTACGATGAAGTAATTATACGCTTGTTAGAATCGAAAGAAAAAAATTTTTTTTTTAGATTTTACAGTTTTTTTATTTTTTTAGTACAATTTTTTGCTAATTTCAGCAGATTGATTTTAAATTACAGTTTTCAGCAATTTACTGAAATTTAGTAGCTGCAACTAATTATTTATACTAATTTCATTGTACTAAAATTATGATATTTAGTAAGTTTTTTAACTGATTTTAGCAAATCGATTTTGAATTGCATTTTACATAAATTTTACTAAAATTTAGTAACGGCTACTAATTTTTTATACTAATTTTATTGTACTACAGATCAGCAGACATGTGTTGCTAAAATTAGCAAAAAATACCGCTGGCCTCAAAACAGTTAAATTTCCCGTAATAACAGCAAAATTTTCAGTAGCCATTATAGACTTTTTTGGTTGAGTGTATAAAAATTTACAGACTTTTAAAAGTACGTGTCACGTTGGTAAAAAAAGTTACAAAAACATGAACAAATCGTGTTTCGACTGTATTTTAAGAAATTGTCCTTTCAAACAGCACTTCGAACGGTACTCCTTCAATTTTACCATGACGCCGTTATAATACATCTGTATATCCGGTCCAGAGCTTCTAAAGACTTCATTCTTCATTCCATTTTCAATGCTGATTGACTATGATATAATGTCCGTTTTTTTAATCACTGGATTTATTTTCGGATTTATTTTATTAAAAAATCCACTTTTTGGTTTTTAATTTTCAAAATTGAATATTTTTATCTAACACTTATTCGATAATATAATGTGAAAGAAAATCATTAAATTTTGTAAAAATGTAAATACGGGAATTGAATTAAGTTAAATCCAAAATGAATTTATAAAATAAATAAATCCGTTTTGGATTTAGCCTAATTTAATTCTAGAAATTGTATTTTCGCAAAATTTGAATTTTTTCTTTCACATTATATTAGCGATTAAGTGTAAGATTTGAATAAAAATATAGAATTTTTTAAATTTAAAAAGAAAATGTGGACTTTTTAACAAGTGAAGTCTTAATTGGTGTAATTCGATTTAATTTTAAAGATTTTAATCATTTTTTCATCATTCATTTTTTTTAATAACTGAGTTCATCGCAAGAAATTCAATCGTCAGCAATTCAATCAATTTATGGTTCAATCGATTGAGTAATTGGGGAATGAAATTCGGGTTTCTTCAATTGTTTTAAAATTTTTTAAAACGAACAACTACGTTATTAACTTTTATTAAAATGATTTAATAGTTCGAACTTTTTTAAGTAAATAATCAATATTTTGCATAACTTGAGATAATTTCTGCTTTTTGCAAAAATTTAAAAATTGTTTAAACTTCAAAATCATGCACATTTATACTTTTGCTAGGAACTCAATCATTTTTTTTAGTAGGTTTGAGGTTAAGAAGAAGAATAAACCTTTTTCTCTAAAAATTATAAACACATTAATTTGCAAATCTGATCAGACCTAGTTTCTTCTATGTAGTCATTTTTCAACAACCCGTTGCGACCACTTAGCTATCTCACCCAAGTAAAGCCTACAATGCAATGTAACTAATTCATAGTTTTATTTCCTATTCAGCTTTCTGTTATTGTTTTCTCTCAGAAGTGATCAAACACAGACACATAGAAACATTCTACTTTTAGATTTTTGCTTGCGTTCAAGAGCAGGCAGATTGCGTATATATTGGAGACGGATTGTCGCAGGGCAAATTTTATAATGTATTTTAGTACGGTGTTGTTTTAACGTCATATAGACCAGCTGAAATTAATATTTCACTTAATATGCATTTCATGAATTCTGATTTAGTAGGTTTGAGGTTAAGAAGAAGAATGAACTTTTTTCTATAAAAATTAAATACAGTAATTTGCAAATCAGACCGGATAAAGTTTCTACCGTTTTTTGTAGACAGGTTTCATCAATGATTTTCCATTAAATTGTATTATTGTCTACATTTTATTGTCAGACTGTCGCTAAATGATAATTTTTCATTCCTATATTACAAAAGTAACCATACTAAGGTGCGACCTCTTATCCATCTCACCTAAGTAAGGGCTTGAATGCAATGTAAATGATTCATAGTTTTCTTTTCTATTCAGCTTTCTCTTATTGTTTTTACTCAGAAGTGATCAAACACAGACATTCTATTTTAAGATTTTTTTTATCTTCCAATCACCCCCGTTCTTTTTGATATACCTTTTACTCTAATAAAATAATATAATTGTTAATTTTACAAATTTTTTAAATGGAATGAAGAAAATTGAGTGCCATTCCGAAATTACTCAATCAAATGGTACAAAATCGAATGATCGATTGAATTTCCAAATTGTCAATCGAATGAATTCCTAACGATTGTATTCAATGATTGACAATGAGATAAATTGACTAAATTCCTTAAAAGTGGATTAAATCGAATGAATTCCAAACAATGAAGTAGGAAATCGAATGGTATTTTTAGGGACTTCATTCCAAATAGAATTCATTCTTCGAAACTTTGATCCGTTCAGTTTCTTAACTCTACTAGCCTTGTATACTACAGTGTACACATTTTTAAAATAATATATCAAATTTGATAATGCAAACAAACCTTATAATTTTTGTAAATAAGTTAATTCGACTCTTGGCCTTCAAAGGAAAATCATTATATGTATAAGCAATTCAACATGCAATATAGTCGAGGTATTTTTTTAATGAAGTCTAATTTTATGAATATATCATAATCTCCGAGAAAAGGGGGTTTTGGTGTTTCTCATAAACCAATGAAGATAGATAATTGAAATTTGGCATATAGATTCGTTTTATGACGAGAAGAAAACCAACCAAAGGATTTCTGGGTATTCGAATTTGTAAGAGGTAAAACGGGGATGAGAAATTGCAAAAAATCGATTATCGAATGTCATTTTTGGTGAATATGAGGGGGAGGGGGTTAAACATTTTGACATGTTGTTTTCTAATCTTATTACTCTTAGACTCAAGAATCCGAAGTCAAAATAACGATACATCTGCAAACAAAAAGTCGGTAGTGAAAGGGTTAAAGCAGAACTGCAAGCTAAAGTTTATATAAATTTCCCCCACTGTACTTATTTGAAATAAAAAGTACCACCTAAATGTTCATACAATTAACTTGTATGTTGTTAGCTTAGTGTGAAAAGGGGCTAAGTCAAATTTGAAAAAGTTTGCAGGAGAGACAAAAAGGTTTTTAGGATTGCTTTAAATATTTAAGAATCTGTTAATGCAATTTTCTTCTTTGTTTGGAACTTTTTTAACTACAAAAATAAACAAGTAAAACATTTCTTTCGACTAACAACTTCATTTGTCACTTAGTACATTTTCACCTACATTTTAATATTTTATATTACAAGCGATGTCGCATTATTTCGAATATATGATAGAGGAGACAAATTGATTTTGATTTTGGCCCAATCTTAAATTTGGTTACAAAATGGATTTTTCAATTTTTTTTTTTACTTTTCGTAGTCCAGGTCGAAAATTCCAATTTCCTGCTTGGATTGATTTTCTGTTTTATATATTCCTTTACTGTGAGACTTTTCCGAGGGACTCTGCCAATCCTTGAAACCAATTTTCGATACCTTTCACCGTGCTCCATATATTATTTTTGGTTAATTCCGTACCTATCCAAAGGAAATGGATTAATAATCTAAACATTTTACAAAATTTTAAACGTAATTATTCGTCTAATCGATATTGTATTTATTCGACAAAACAATTAAACCGAGATATAGTACATTTAGTAGGTTTGAGGTTAAGAAGAAGAATAAACCTTCCTCAAAAGTTATAAACACATTAAATTTGCAAATCAGACTAGATCTAGTTTCTGCCTTTTTATGGACAGGCTTCATCAGTGATCTTCCATTAAATTGTATTATTGTTTATATTTACAGTTTGTGATTTTTAACAGAACTTGGACCACAAAAACACGGTGTAAAGAACAGGTTATAAAACACCTTACACTGCACAGGCAGAGGTTCTAACTTATTTATGTTCTATAACCGGTTCACTTTGTATGGTGTTTGACCTATTATCAACAGATTCCTTTCATCGTAACTAGAACATGTTGCTTTATACTTTGTCTCCCAGGAACCGGTTCTAGAACCTGTTCCATGGAACAGATTTTAAAAGAAGCTCTTTTATAACAGATTCATAGGTACAATTTTGCCTGGCCCTTACTCACGGCTGCATAAGAACAAGTAGGAACACAAAAACTAAACTTTTCCTGCAAATGATATATTTTTACTTGTTCGATCACATAGACCAATTACCAAGGACTTTTATTTGTGATGTCACTCCGAACAATAATATTTGAAAAACCAGAAACATGGTCATGGTTGACTTTAATGTTCGGTACACGACTTGATTCACCACAGCTTATTATATGGCCTTAATGTTGCATAAATAATTCGATAATTTTCTTAAAATTGAGTTGCAATTAAAGTTCTCTCAATAACAAAGCAAATTATTAAAATTTCTTACAATTTTTTTTAGCTCAGATATTTTAGTTCGAACATGAGCCGTTTATGCCGAATTCCATTTTCTTATTTCCTTTTATAAAATCGCAAATATTATTGTTTCGAATTTTGTCAAAATGGTTTAGAGCAAGTGAAAAAAAATGTTGATGTAGATAATCTTTTATAACTAAACCATATTCCGCAGTAAAATCTAAATTTTCATAATATACGGACTTGGTGTCTTTTCACACTAAGCTAAAGATATGCTACATGTATTTTTATGCTGAAGTATGTATTCACTTGTTATTGTTGTTTTTTGTTTGTAACTACAACAAGTTGCAACTTATTTAACCCAATTTACATACAAGACAATAATTCAATAAAGCCATAAAACCACATAATCAATCTCTATATAGTAGAAAAAACATTTTAAAAATCGTATCTTTTGATTTCTGCCTTTTGTTGTTTAAAAATAAAAACTACAGGTTGTTCAAACTTTTTTTCAATTTTTATTTTTGCTGGAAGTACTAGTCAACAAGATAACAACTAAAAGAATGAAAAAAAAAAATATGAATAATTGGTATAATTGTAAAGTGAATTTTTTATTAACAATAAGTACTTATAATATGTTGGGGAGTGCACTGTGGGACAGCAATTCCTTATTTTGGCAAAAAGTACAATTCAGGTAGATCGAAAATTTAATTATATTTTCAGAATATAGAAGTGTTGAATGTTACGTGAATAAAATATAACATCATTCCATTCAAAGGTATTTTGTTGATAAGAGTTCAAAGTCAAAATTTCTGATTTTTTTGTTGATATTTTTGAATTTAAGAAATGTGTAGTTAAATATAAAAAGTTTCAAGGATTTTCCTTTTTTGGTTATCACAAAATAATAAGTTATAGCCAATTCACAAAACAAAAATGCAAGACAGCTGAATATTAATGAGAAAACTTATTTGAGTATTGGAATTGAACATTTTATTGAAAACACTGCTTTTCCAAAAAGTTCCAAGAGTTATAAAAAAATTCTGATTGCCAGTTTATTCCTCAATATGTCTTCTACCTACGTTCTACCGAGCTAAACTAACTTTTGATAAACTTTCTTGATTTGGACCTATAACAAAAAAAGTACTTTCAGATCTCGCTGTCGTGCAGCATTCCAAAGTCTTAGTAAAAAAACTAAAATATCAAATTAAAAATTACATTAAAAAAAGGATCTGGTAGCTGACAATCACAAAAATGAAATCGGTATAGGTTTTTATTTTTTAACCCTATAACGTCCGATTTTTAATGTCAATGAATTTTGTAAACCAACTTTGTAGAAATGTAGATCTATTTTATAGCTTAGCAGCAACCTCCGGAGATACTACACTTTTTTGCCAACCGAATTGATTCGGTTGCCACAACCTTGTAATTCGGTTGCCTCAACCGAATTTAGTTGTGGCATCCGAATTCGATTTCAATTCGGTTGCGACAACCGAATAGTCAATTCCGCTGGAAAACATTCGGTAGTCACAACGGAATTGTTCTGAGAGTGTATTTGGAATTAAAATTCAAATTTGTAATTTTAAACATTTTAATTTTTTATATTTTCAATGGTTAAAACTTCAAGAGTTTTTTAATTTTATTTATCACAGGATTTGATTTTGATTTCTTAAATGTTATAAAAAGTTTATGTTGTTGGTAAAATAATATCGATAGGTTACCCAAATCGGATACAATTAAAATATTAAGTTTTTCTTTTAGGTTTCGTTGACATCATGAATCCGCCATTAGGAATTCAAAGTGTTTTCCATGTCTAATTCGTTATCCGTTACCTTAAAACCCACATAAGGAATAATTTATTTTTTAATACACTACAATTTTAAATTTATGGCCGCCATATTGGATCCGCTACATTGAACTTTTAAAATTTGATTTCAGATTCGTAACCTGTTACCTAAGTAAATCAGATGACAAAAGAAATTTAATGAAACAATTTTAACTATAAATACAATTAAAAGCTTGAATTTTAAATACAACATACAAACATTTGCTTTACTACTAAAGGAATTTTGGTTAAAACAACAACTGTTACATAGACAAAAATAATATCTTTGTAAAAATACCTGATTTTCGTTGTATGTACTACATAATTAATTAGTAAAAATCTTTGAATTTATTTTTCAATTCGTTATTTACTTGGGAGTTTACAAAATACCATAAAGACAATCTGATAATAGTGCTTAGTAATACTTAGAAATTCATTAATTCTCAACCATTGGTTCTAGAAAGATATTTTCATAAGTTGTTTTCTTTATTTGTTGTGATATTTGATCTTAAAACCTAACAAAAATAACACTCAAAATTGTTTGTCGCCATATTGGATTCGTCACTTTGAATTTAAGATTTTAATATCAGATTTGTAATCAGCGAATCTATGTAATTAATTATTTTGAGTCCAATATACTAAAAACTCAAAATTCATGACTGCAATCTTGGATCTGCTATTTTGATTTAAAAATAGCCAAACCCCTCTTTGTGATAATTTTTAATTTTTTTTGTTTCTCCTGGCCCACAGTGGAGTGTGGTAAGTGAACATGAAAAATATATGTAAGCATTAAAGTGATCTTGTTGCCGTTTAGTGTGGTATTATGATTAAATAGAATATTGGGATTATAGCAGATCACAAAGATAGATATCGAGTAGAGAACAAGCTAACAAGTGTTGGGTGCTTAAGAACGTGGTTAGTTGGTTGTTGTTTTCCAAAACAAAACACCATTACCACTATGACTACCTGCCAGTACACACGTATATTAGAGCGCTTTTTTGTTTGTATGTAGGATATTTTTTTATTGAAATCTCCATTTTTTGTTCGAATTATTGTAGCACTAGGTCGATTTCTGAAAATTTTTTTTAAATACATCTTGCGATACATCATTTCTTATTAATTTTGACATGCTTCCCATGAATAAAGAGAGTATAGAACGGCCTTTGATTTGAGTATAACAATTTCTGTAATAGTAAAAATATGCCTCAAAAATTAGCAATTTTTAAAATTTTTTAAAAATGTTTAGTAAAAATCTAATCGCAATTATTCGATAACCGTCAATGCGATTTCAAAAATTTTGAAATACTCGTGTTCTGTTCCTGAACTGAAATAATGAATCACATTTTATATTTTTTAGGGAATTTTAAAAAAATTCAGAAGTCGGAAATTTTTGTCGATTTTGCTCAAGTTCTCAATACATACAATATATCAGTAATAACAAATATAAACTAGATAAGAATTCTAAAAAGTCAACGAATTCTTATAAACAAAATTTCCTTAAATATTCACTTTTTGTTAAATTAGTATATTTTTTTGCTAAGTTTAGCACTCGGTTTTGAAAAATTAGTAGAATATCTTGCTGAAATCTGCAACGAAAATTGGTAAAAAAAAAATCAATAATTTGTAATAAAACAATAGCAGAAATTATTACTACAAAAAAATTGAACTAAAAATCAGTAAAAAGGCGGTATAGTGCGATTGAAAACTTTTTACTATTTTTTATTCTAACATTTTATCTGATTTTACTTGCATTTAGATACTTAATGGGTTTTTTTTTTTTAACAAATATAGAAGACAAAAATAAAATTGGCTAATTTTTAACTCCGCTTTTAACGCCTTAGAGTGAGATTTGACAGTTAAAATAAAAATAGTCCTAATCTATAATGTCGTTAAAAAACCTTAAGTTATAAAATTGTATTAACTTTAAAACACATTAATCAAAAATAAATTCAAATACCACAGCAATTAAGACATTCGAAATTAAAGGGTTTTAAATGCAAATCACTAAAAACAAAATCGTTCAAATATCAAATGAATATATCAAAAAAAATCAAAAGTCAATGACAAAACACTTGTCATTTGATATTAATCATGATGATGATGACGACGATTTTGGTGATTATTATCAACGTTTAATAATAACTCTGATGGCGATGATCACAACTATGATGATAATGATAAATTATTAAAAAATAAATAAAATAAAAGTGAATGGCTGTAACAAAATGCCAAATAACTTATTTAATAATATGTTACTTTAAAATTATTTTCCGTAAACTTATTAACAAGTTTCTTTGTTTTGATACGAGTTTTTTTTTTTGTTATTGTCGGTTGGAAATAAAAATCACTTTAACAGATGGAAGAGTAACATAAATACCCAGTCGCAAAAATACCAACAGGAATACGCTGACAAGGCGCTTTAACATATGGTACAAGTGCTGGAAAAAGTGATTACATTAGACAAAAGGAACGGCTGTTCAAAAGGCACTTGGAAAACAAAATTTTCAACGATGGCATAGCGTTGGCAAAACCAAAAAATAGGTGGTCTAGAAAAAGATTTTCTAAAATAAAATTAAAAAAAAAACTTCATATGCCTTCTATTTTGTCTTGAAGTGCTTTTAACCCAGAAAAAAATTTTAAAAATTTTACGATTTTTACCACTTTTAAAATATCATAAAATTCACTGGCACTGGAAAAAAAATTATTGGAACTGATGTCAGCGTTGGGAAAACAAAAAAAGTTGGTCCAAAAAACTTCCCCACAAACAAGAAAATCAATTTCATAAAACAAATTTAAAATAAAAAAACAAAATATCCGAAAATCGAATTAACCGATTCTTAACGAGCGTCATTATTTTTATAAAATCAATGCTCTATCAGTGCACTGAGTTTGTAACGTTGGCAAATTCAAACTGGTTATTACTGGATAAC
Organism: Leucophora obtusa; assembly: GCA_949987735.1. Classification (NCBI taxonomy): domain Eukaryota; kingdom Metazoa; phylum Arthropoda; class Insecta; order Diptera; family Anthomyiidae; genus Leucophora; species Leucophora obtusa. The sequence continues at coordinate 279,235,643 of OX465295.1, forward strand.
CAACTTTTGTAAACGTTGGAAAATCACTCTAAGCCAATACATCACCACCACTGTCAATTTCTGACTGGGTAGTTTTTTTGTTTGTTGGAAGGGGGAATCTCCAAGTAAATAAACAAAAAGAAAAAAGTGACTTTGCAACTTTTACTTGTTGCAAAGATGCGTCAAATTGTTAAATAAACAATGTTTGAGTTATTTTGAATTCACTATTTAATAAGCGATTACAGCACTTTTTTTCGCAAAATTATATGTGTCATCAACGGGGTGTTTAAATCTCCGTCTCGCTCAACCATAGCTGTACTTATTTTGTCAAATTTTCTATAAATAGGTGTTATTATGCATTTTTTTCTTGATGCGAATTTGGAGCGAGTTCACTTATTGTAGATAGTATCGTTGGTAGCATAGTTTCCCTATAGTATATACTAGGGTATTCAGTCGATTAATCGTTATTCGATTAATCGAACACTTTTGTTCAAAAATTGTTCGAATAATTTAAGATGGCCATATTTCGAATAACGAATAATTCGAATAATTTAATACGATTAATCCATTAATTGAAATTGGTAAAAAAATTAATAAAATGTTTTAAAAATATATATATTTTATTAAAGTAAATATGGGATTTTATTGAAACTTTTTTAACAAATTGTAAAAAACATCTTAAATATCAAAGAAAAAACAAAAACATCAACAGTAGTGAGCACTCTGCATTCATAATATCCTTTAGCAAAGGATATTATCCGAAGCCATAGGATTGGAATTAATAAATGGCAAATTAAAAGACAAGTAAATATATCCAGGTGTTTTTTATTTGAAAAGACAAAGAAATTTACAAATAAGTTGTTAACAAGATTATAGTCAAAATTAGCATGTATGAGTTATAAATAATGTTTAATGAGAACTAAATAACCTTTTAAGGTTATTTTTTGCGGCCCTATGTTCCACTGGGAATTAAAGGATTAAATATATATAAATAACCTTTTATTTATATGAACTTTTCAGAGCGCAATTCAGCTAACTCTGCTAGAAACAAATTTGTCAAAATTAATCCTGCGAAATAGTTGCTAAAATCAAATAAAGGGATGGAGGGACGTCAACATGGAGGGAAAATCTGGCTAATTTTTATAATATAATAAAATTATTAAAAATACAACAAATGTATGTATATTATTTTACATAAAATTTTTTCGATTAATCGATTAATTTTAAAATTTTATTCGATTAATCGGTTAAGAAAAAAACCCGAGTAATCATTTGAACGATTAATCGATTAAATTAAAATGTTGATTAATTGAATACCCTAGTATTTACTCTTTGATGTCATACACACATAAACTTAAATATTTTTACTCATACATTAAAAGATGATTTTTAATACAGAAATCATAGGTATTAAAGAGTTTATTCTTTTATAGAATCTTTTATACCATCGAAGAGTTTAAATCAAATCAATGGATCTCAAAAACCTGTTGAATTGAACTTCTCAGACGATCACTAAATATTAAGTGGGCTAATTGCAAATAATATTGTTTATGGTTGAAAGAGTTTCCTCATCAAAGATTTATGATGAATACTTTTAAAGCACTTTATATTCTGAAGAAAAGTTTCTTAAGGAGTGAGATTAAAAAAACATGTTCTTTCCAATATATGGGTAATATTACAGGTCTACAATCGATAATAAGTATGTAATTTGTTTTACAATTAAATTGTTAAATTGTCCTAAATGAGTACTTAACTTAAGAATATATAAAATTTAATAGTTCAAAAACTACTTTATACTTTTTGTAAATAAATTTATTAGGCTCTTGGCCTTCACATAAAAATCATTATATGTATAAGCACTTCAACATGGCAATATAGTCGCGATATTTGTTAATGAAGTCTACTTTTTTTGAATATATCATAATCATCCGGAAAAGGCGGGTTTTGGTGTTTCTCATAAACTAATGATAGATAATTGAAATTTGGCATGAATGTACTTAATTTATGATGAGAAGAAAATCAACCAAAGGATTTTTGGCTATTCGAATGTATAAGGGGTAAAACGGAGATGAGAAGTTTCAAAAAATCGATAGTCTAATGTCATTTTTGGTGGACAGGAGAGGGCTAAACATCTTACATATTTTTTTTTTCTAATTCTTATCAAGAATCTGAAGTCAAAATAACGATACATTAGCAAACAAAACGTCGGTAGTGAAAGGGTTAAAAAATAAATAATGAAATAACAATTGTGTTATATTTTCATGTCATGAGAAGCGAGCAGCTCGACGCGTACACTCATAGAAATAAATTTCTAAAAATAGCAGAAAATTTATCTAAAATTTAGTTAAAAATTATGCTGCAGAAAAACTGTTATATAAGCAGATTTTTTTTTTGCTAATAAATACTAGTAAAATAAGAACAGCAAATATAAAACGATTAAATTTACAGAGTTTAAGTTATATTTAAGTTAACTTTCAGTTAATTGAAAATCACAAATTGTACTGGAAAATCGGCAGAAAATTTTGCTAAATATTAGTAGACTAAAAACAGCAAAAAAAAAACAGTTATATCTACAAAATTTTTGTTATTTTTAAGCTATATTCAGTTGAATGCAAATAGCAGTCTATCCTGTTAAATTAACAGAAATATTTGCTAAAAAAATTGTAATCTGCTGTTTTCAAAAGGCTCGATTTTTATTTGCATTTAAAAAAAATCGAAAAAAAACTTCTAAAATTTTAAATTTTTTGTAATTTTTTAAGCTACTAAAAATTTAACAAAATTTTTTAGAGATTTTAGCAGATTAATTTGTTACTTCCTATTAACGAAAAGTTAACTCAAATATACATAACTAAAATTCTGTAATTTTAACAGTTTCATTTTTGCTGTTCCTATCTTATAGCAAAAATAATCTGCTAATTTTGCAGTTTTTTTTTCAGCAGTATCATTTTTAACTAATTTTTAGTAGTTTTAACTAAATTTTTTGCAGACTTTTTTCTATTAGTGTAGGAGTTTAATGCCTTAATCTTCTGAACATCAAATTCACATTTTCAGGTACTCGTCTTAGTTTACAGTTCGGGTGTATAGTGAGGCGGTTGGTATGATTTAAGCTGCAATTTCGAGTAACTTCTTTTACGATTTTAAAGCCAAGATTATAGAAACAAACTGATCAAAATAATCGCAGGCGGTGATTAGGAATGAGCCGGATAAAAATCGGCGGCGGAATGCTCAGAATTAGTTCGTCAATTGCATATTATTTATAAAAATCTGACCGATCCGAACATGAATTTTCCAAATATACAAAATCGAAAGCATGCTAAAATTTATTCTGTTTTTACCAAAAACATAAATAATTGCAAAATTTTATTAAATACTACTACATTTATAAAAATTATAAGATCAGAGTTGCCATATGATAATTTTAAAAACTGTAAAAAAATTAACTCAAGAAAATAAATTTTTTTTATACTTCTAAATAAAGATTTGCCAACAAACAATAGAAACTTAAAATTTTTATCTCTCTAGGACCCATTTCCTACACTAAGAGATTTATGTCGGTCAAATTAATTGCAACTGCAGTTAAAAATTGCAAGGCACACTTTTTACCGGCAAATGCAGTTTATTTTACCGACATCATTCTCTGAGTGTTTCATAACTTCAACTTTAGTTTCCAGTACTCCTACTAGAGAACGCTGTCATTAAGCCCAGTCCATGTAGTGTACACTAAAATTTTGAGCTGAAACTTAAAATAATGTGTTTGAAATTTTACAGTCTTTAAAAATAATTTTTTAAGGAATTCATTCTTTTATGCTCTGCAAAAATACATAATTCCTCATAACTGTACATATAGAGATATTCATATAATATTACCGTAATGTATACTTAATTTAACCGTTGCTTAAGTAATAATAATAAAATTAAGCTAATCTTTTTAACAAAATGTTTAAAACACAACCACAACAACAACTAATAAAAAAAAACACAAAATGTTAAAAATGAAAGTTAACTAACAACTTTCAAGTTAATGAATGATTAGCTTATATTATGCAGTATTTTTATTGAAGTTTCATAAGATTTGTAAAATTTCTAACCACCCGGCTACAATAATGCAAGATAATAGTCCTGATGAAGTTGAGGAAACCAAATTTATTATATTACTATTATTTTTTATAAGAAATAAAGAAAATTGTTTTTAGATAAGTGTATAACACAATTAAAATAATTAGTTTTCTCTAGAAATGCAGCCAATTTCAAAAGTGAAAGTAAATTTTGATATTTTTCTTTATATTTCTGTTTGTTTGTTGTTTGTCTGCACACCAGCAGTGCCGTACACTGGTGGGCCCAGGAGACTTGAGTTTCCTCTGTAGTTATTGGTAATAAATTTACGCATTAAAAATGAGCTTTTTAGAATATCAAAAATTCTCTGTGGGAAATATGTCTCAAAATCTGCAAATGTTTCTTTTGGAAGAACTTCAGAAAACCAAAACTATTTTTAGTAAAAAAACACTAATCATTACATTTTGTAATTAATTATATCTGCAATTATATGTAATTGTAATTAAAAAAAAACTCAATTTAAAAATTTAACGACACTGACGATGGCTTTCTAGTAGTGCTGGTAAAAATATGAGTAGTGGGTATCGAGTATTTGTCTTTTTTTGGGTACTAGATACTCAAAACTACTACTCGATATTTTCAGAGTTGCATTTTGGACAGCCAAAATATATAAAAATGTTACTCCGCTAAAATATTTACCACAAAAATGTGACTACTCTAAAATATTTATCACAAAACTACAACTCTGCTAAAAGAAACGATCGGAAGTAAAATATTTAAAAGTATATGCTGAAAAACTATGAAAAACGCAATTAATAGTTGGGGAAAAAGCTTAAAAATATGTTTATAAAATTAAATATTGAATTAACGTAAACATTTTCAAAGAATTTTACTAAAAAAATTTAAAATTTAAAAACCGTTAAAAGTATCTAGTAGTATCGAGTATCCAAATCAAAAATATCGAGTAGTATCGAGTATTGAAAAGTAACCGAATTTACCAGCACTACTTTGTAGCGAAAGTCGAAAATACGTATTCTGTCCTGTTGGCCTTATCGAATTCTTTCAAAGTTTCTATTCTTTGTAATTTACTTGTAAAAATTGTATCATCTTTCTTTAATTTTAAAAATAATTTAAACAGACAGAGATATTAATATATTCACTGAAAATATTACAACAGTAATATAAGTTTATATAAAAAGTTATCCATACATTTATTTTTAAATGATTATACAGTTAAAATACAAAGAGATATATTTTTTAACTGTTTTTGTCGTTTATTTAAAAAATAAATTACATATGAATATGGATTTTCTGTTACAGTTAATATTTTCATTTTAAGTGGTTTGTTAAAAAAATAAATCCTTTTAGATTTCTACACTGAAAGAATGATCCTTCATGATATTAATGATATACTTTCATAGAATTTTTTTCGTAGAAGCAATGAAGAATTTCATTCTGTATATAATATTTAATTAATAAAATGATATTTTTCATAACTTTTCTTTCATAAAATTTCATAATTTCATTAAAAAAATTCATTGAATTTCATAATTTTAATGAAAATGTTCTTTATCTTTTTTATTTTTTTTAAATTAATTTTTTATTGTTAATTTATGACTATGAAAGTTAAAATAACGAAATAAATGAAAAATCTTTATTTTTTAAGGATTTTGTAGTTAATTTATTAACATTTAAAAATAAATGAAAAGTTCTTTTGAATTTCATTAAAATAATTTTAATGAAAATGTTCTTTATCTTTTTTATTTTTTTTAAATTAATTTTTTATTGTTAATTTATGACTATGAAAGTTAAAATAACGAAATAAATGAAAAATCTTTATTTTTTAAGGATTTTGTAGTTAATTTATTAACATTTAAAAATAAATGAAAAGTTCTTTTGAATTAAATGAAAAGTCAATAGACCGGTTTTCAAGTGATTTTACATTTATTTTAAATAACATTTTCAGTTAATTCAAACTACAAACTATTTTGAGTGTATGATATAAAATCGAACGAAAAGCATTAATTTTTTAATATAAACACAATAAAAATATTATCCCAAAATTAGCGGTTCTAAGATTTTCATCATAATATTTCTCACTCAGCACAAACAGATGTGCAAAAGCAGTAGAAAAAGCCCTAAATAATGATCTAGATGTATTTATTTTTTTAACAGAAACACTAATGAATTTGTAACTGACATACTAATTTTTTTTATTTTTTAAAAATTGCTTATTGCCGACACCGGTTATCGAACTTGCGACTTCAAAATTACTAGTCTAGCCTTCTACGGCTGATCTATTCTTTGATAGGAATGTTGAATGTCATAAAACACCACTTGCGGTTAATGGAATCTTATTCTCTTCAATAAAAGTACTTGTTAAATAGCAAGTGCAAAAGCTGCAATGCAACCCAATACTTTTTCAGTAATTTTTTCTTTACTTATTTCTCAACAAAGAACTATTTTTCATTTTTTTCGTTTTATTTATTTCAAAAATTTAAAAATTAAAAAAATATTTCATTTAAACAAGTTAATTATAAATAAAATAGTGGTCCCGCCAGGATTCAAACCCGCGATCAACTGTTTCCATACTGTATCCTAATCACTTCCTAGTATCACTTTTAGAGCAATAATGCTATAGAAGCAATAATTAAGTGACTATTTGGATGTTGTTCAGAATTACTTCTAAAAAATCTGTAGAAATATTCTAACATATACTTTGATTTTTTTTTTTAATTACTGAGTAAAATTAGTTTTATATAGTCAGATATGATGTGAATAAATTATATCTGTATATATATATACAGTTTTATCCGAAAAATGGAACGATATAATTGTAAATTATCAGTGTTTATCTAATTGTATCAGTTTAGATCTTAACTGATTAAATTATATATTAATTAGATGAAATTTTATCCGATTTTTGACCTGATACCATTTTATCGGTTTATATCTAATGTTATCAGTTTGATCGTAATTGGTACAATTTTATATAAATCAAATATAATTGTATCCTATATTTACCTAACATAATTGTGTCTAATGGTGGATAGTAGTTTAAACTCATATATGTAATTGTATTAGCCCGAGTAAAAATATTTTTTATATAACCATTTATGATTTTATAGAATTATATATTGTTGATTATTGTTATATGTAACACGAAGTATAATTTTATATGATTTTATAAAAATATATTTAGTTATATAAAATTAAATTAACCAGATTCACCATTTTTTAGATCTAGTAATATATTTTGATAAATAATTCTATTAACCCTTTGGCGAGTGGCGTACATTATAATGTACGTCGACTTCATCAACTCGTCATTGATTTGAATTTTAACTAAAGCGCTATTCATTTACTGTTATCGGTTCGTCATTTTGTTCTGAGAATGTGTTAAAATTTAAAAGTTCAAAAAAGGCTAAAGTTTAGTCTCAAAAAGTGTGTGATGAATAAAATTAAAAAATTCAAAAGGTTTTACGTAGAGATTTGTAATAGGAAAATATAAAATTAAAATTAAAATTAAAAAAAAAAATGTTAACCCGCTCGGAGTCGGCGGCATGTTAATGTTTGAACTTTGATTCCAAATACCTCCGCTAGGGGGCGCTGCAAAGCCATAAAAGTAATAAACAATATTTCTTGGGCATAGATCTACATTTTCACGAAGTTTGGTCGGAAAATTCCTAGCCATTAAAATTCCCGTGTCAAAGGGTTAACACATATATAATTTGATCCGGAATGTGGTGGATCTGGTTAATATAATTTTATATAATTAAATATATTTTGATATAAGTATATAAAAGTGTACTCGACGAGATATAACTGTATAAAATCATAAATGATTATATCAAAATCATTTTTACTAGGGATATCAAAATTCGGATATAACTATAAAAGTTTGTACACAAATGTATCTATTTAGATATAAACTGATTCTATTATATATAAACAGTTAGACACAAACAGATAAAAGTCAGAAACAATTATATGGGCCCATATTTCGAATGAAATGGTATATGAATCATACTAAGCTATATATTATCATATAAAGCTCCATATTAGTTTTTTTAATAGGGTTGTAGTAAATATAACATATTGTTGGATCCAGTCTGATGCAAATCGATTGGCAATTTTTTGGACCAATTTAGATCTTACTAAATCTCCAAATATATTGCTATATGAAATCAGATCTAAGTTTATTTCCAAAGATAAACTTAGGCATAATTGGACCTCCCAATTTTATAGATATAAGTTGTTCTTAGTTTATCTCAACCCAGGTAGTAAAATACAAACGGCATAATGTCGGCCCTATATTGGAGACGTTAGTTCGTGTACTGGCAATGCGTCGCATTTTCAGCTTTTACTTTACTGGCGTGTTGTCGATTGATAACACCAATAAAGGCTTGGCCCTAGTTATTTGCCAACGTTGGCACAGCCTTGGGATTTTATTTTTTTGTATATCCCAATATATTTAATAAAAAATTTAGTAGTTTGCTAATACTTTACTGTACTTTTAATGCACGTGGCCGATTTTTAATGTATTCCTTCGGAATTTCATAAATAACAATAGATATGACTCTCTTACATAAATAATTGTGTAATGTATATAAAATGAATAAAATTGTTAATTTTTATAAATTCAAAAAAAAGGTCTAATTGGTTTTGAGGTCTAATTGGATCAGCTAGATATTAGAGCAAATATGATTAGATATCACGCCAGATAAATTTTTTTACTTGGGAAAACATTAAAATGTTTAATTAAATTTCAAAATTAACTTTGCGGTACAGTTCCCACCCTATAATATTATTTTTAATTCTACTTTTTTCGAGTCATAATTACATGTGAGTAAATCTTTGCATACTATTATTAAATATGTAGATTTGTTGCATAAAACTTCTCTAAACCGAAATGTTTAGTATTAAAGTAACATAATTATGGGCAACAATATAAATTATTATTTTAAACAAAAATCGTAAACGAAACGGAAATAAACTCGCATAACACATATTTAATGCGTTCTAGATCAGTGCCTTAGAAATGCGAATAAAACGCAGTAAAACTGAATATGAACTTCATAGTTCTTCAACCACACAATTTCATATTCTATGTTTAAAATAATGCATTTGACGAAGCTCTACAGAGTATAAATTGTTACCTTAACAATATTTATTTATTCATTTGAATAAATAACAAAGAAATAAATATTAATATGATGAAAAAAGTTGATATGTATTAAATTTAAACTAATGTTGCAAAGTTATTACAGAGAATAAAATAAAACGGAAATGCTTGAAATTGCATGTGACATTTAAATTTTGTAATGATGTTAATATAAAATCAGTTTAACACTTCTGCATAGCATGGTCACTTTTGTATTAAACATACATCCTAGCGAAACTTGATATAACCAAGTAATGGGGCTTGTAATCAGAAAACCATTGTGGATAGCCCAGCAAAATCTGAGTAATGGCAGATCATTACTTGTCTTATCTGCTTATATTTAAATAATAAGTAGTAGAAGACCACCAACATTTCATTAATTTCAACTTATATTTACTTTTGTTTTTGACTGTTAATAAAATGAACCACAAATTAGTCAAAACAACTAACAAAAATTACGTACATACATTCTTTTTGGTTTATTTTTTTAAAGATAAAATGACTGAATAAAATGAATGTTACGAATTCATAGTATTCTATGTTATTTGTTTTTTGAATAACTTACGAATGTAGCTAAAATTTATATTTCTTCTACAAATGAATGTTAATGTCACTTAAAATGACAAAATTGAAATACTATTTAAACAACTAACAAATTCTGACTGCAGAAGTTCTTTCGTTACTAACTATTTATTTTTTCTCGACCTCTTTTATGGGTTTTGTTAAACAAATAAAGAAAACAGATTCCATTAAATTACAACAACAAAAAAATTATATTTATGGAGATAGTAGAAATTTAGGAATTTAAAACATTTGCAACTGTAATTTCTCATACACCTAACGAAGTAATTAACAATAAAAAAATTGCTTAGATATAACGGTAATTGCATTCTTTTTAATTATGTATTTTATATTCCTGTCTTTGCATTTTGTTATATATTGCCTCATATGAATAAAATTTAGCAATTAATTCGAAGTAATTACTTTTGGCTTAGGAAGGACTTTTAATATCAAATTTATTCTTAGACTTGTAGAATATCATGAAATATTTATAAACAAAATTCAAAAATTAAAATTCTAAAGTGCTTATGCATAATAATTTGAAAATCTAATAACAAGTTTATAAAATGAATTTTGTAGGAAAAATTTGTTTTATAAACCATTTGGAAATTTAAAAAGTGATTATACATATGACCCTAAGTCTACTACAGACTAGAATTGTGAATTAATTGCTTAAAAAACTCAGTATTTTCCCCTATTAGTTATAGCTATTTTTTGTTCATACGAGCCAATATATTGAAATTATTGCGCTTCAACAGTAAAACTGTTCGATGTTAAAAAGATATCGGTCTAAACAATATCTTTTTAAATGGTTGGAATAAAGAATTTTCTTTCGAAAAATCCCAAAACGAATCCCAGAGAAGATAAAACTGAAATTTAGCTGGATTTCAGTCTTCAACTATAGAAAGAAAAGCCCGAGATATGGTCTCAGAAGTTATAGGTGTACAAAAAACCCCTACGTGTGAGAAAAAAATCGAGAAGTTCCGCTTTGCTTTGCTCACGCCCATTTATATTGGACTTAAAAGCAATGGAAAAATATTTTGTGGTCAGATATGTCAACATTTAACCGCCGGGGATCAGATGGAAGAGTCAAGATTGGACGACCTTAAGGCGAAAAGTTTAATTCCACAACTGCAACAGTAAAGCACGGAGGTGGAAATATTATGATATGCGGGTGTTTTTCCGGAAATGGGATTGGTCCAACACCGTATTGCTGATACAATGACAGCCACAATCTATAGAGACCTTCTTGCCTCGGTTATGCATCCGTAAGCTGAATGGTACACTCATAGAAAAAAGTTTGTAGAAAATTTAGTAAAACTGTTAGTACTTCAACTTAACGAATTTTTAACTAATTTTTAGTTAAAATTTAATTTTTAGTTAATTTTTTTGCTACCTCCACATTACTAACTTACAAATTTTTTTCCTATTTTTTTTTGCTGAATTTAGTTACTAATTTTTAACAATAAATTTGCTAACTGTACAGTATTTTGCTGAATTTTAGTTACTAATTTTTAACAGAAGATTTGCTAATTTTACAAATTTTTTGCAAACTAAACCACCAATTTTGGAGCGCTTATAAACAGAATGTTAAATGACTCATAAAAATTACTGCATATTTTTAACTCGCCAAAAATAATGCAAAAAGTTTTTAAATAAAGCTAAATTGAAATGGTTGAAAATTTGTCCTACTCATAAAATATCTAAATTATTAAAATTTTTTGAGAAAAGTTTCTATTTATCGTAATACATTAATTTTCAAAGATCAAGGTTTATTTTGGACGAACCATTTTAATATGAAAATTGTGATTAAAAGTATCTCTGGGGAGCAAGTGGAGTTTACGGGGATGAACCTAATTTGTTTCCCCCAATATTGTAGTTTTTAAGCTAATTTAAAGAATACGATATTTTCAATCGGCCACACCTTCTTTCCTGTGGGTGGAGCTTTAGAGGTGAAAATGGAAACTCAAATAAATTCGGAAGTACATATCCGATCAGCAAACAATGAAAATCAAAAGAAGGGTCTCTGAAATACATTTTGTTATAGTTAACATATTATTGTCTATAAATATTACCACTTTTACAAAAAATCATTCTTGGGAAATTTTCATTGGCATTGAAATATAATTGGCATTACTTTATCTCAATGTCAATGCCAACAAATTTCATCACCATTCAATGCCAATTGAAAAATTTCAATTAATATAATTGGCATTACTTTATCTCAATGTCAATGCCAACAAATTTCATCACCATTCAATGCCAATGAATTTTTTTTCAATTTGCATTAATGAAAACAATGGTAATGAAATGTACACATAATCAAAGAAAAAGCATTGTAATTTAAAAAAAATATAAAAAATACGCGAATTTTTAATTTTTTTTTCTTAATTTATTCTTTTATTAAAACATGAAAACAAATACTTCTTTCATCAATTATAAATGGGCATTTAGGCATTGAACAATGCCAATTGAAAAATTTCAATTAATAAACTGGTCCCAAGTATGTTTTTAAATACACATTTATTTTTTATTTATTAATTTTCATTTCATTTGCTCATTTTGCTTTTTTACCTCTTTCCAGTCCACTAGTAATCTGCAAAAGTTTTGTTGATTTCAGAAAATTTTAGCAAAAATTTTGTAGATTTAACAGTTTTTTTTTTGCTATTTTCATTCTGATATTATTTAGCAATTTTTTTGCTGATTTCAGCAAGTTAAATTGTTATTTGCAATTAACAACAATTTAGCTCAAATATTACTAAAATTCTGTAAATTTAACAGTTTTTTTTGCTGTTTTCATTTTATTAATATTTAGCAAACTGATTCTGCTAATATTAGCAGTTTTTTCTGCAGCATCATTTTTAACTAATTTTTAGTAACTTTTTCTGCTATTTTTACGGACTTATTTGTATGAGTGTATATGCAACTTTCATGGACATTCCAGCACGATCCCAAACATATTTCGGCAATATATTCTTTTTATCGACACAACATTATTACATGCGTGGTCCCACGGGGGAGGGAGGGAAATAGGGAAACTTCCCTCATCAATATCGAAAAAGGAAAAAAAGGAAAAGAGGGAAAAGCAAAAGGAGAGAAAAAAGGATAACTCGAAGGAAATAAAAATGTGTTATGCACAATTTAATGTCAAATGTTGCTTATAGGCAAATGACTTGGCATCACTTACTTTGATTGCCGTAATGTGAAGCTTATCAGCAGCAAGTCAACTGTTGTATTTTTAAATAAATTTAACATTGTTCCACTGGGAATTAAATGATTAAATATATATATAACATTGATTTTAATAATGAAAATTTATTTAATGAATTCATTGTCCTGAAAATTAAGTAAAAAACTTAAATTCAATTAACACGACTGATAATAAGTTTTGGCAAAAAGCAACCCTAAATAGATTGAGTCATTCACAGTAGAGCTATTTAAGGTTCAATTAGACGTGCCATAACCATAACCATATAAAACAGCTGTTCAATCCAATCTTATGGGCTACAATGTATTCGATTATTGGTGACATGCCATAACGCCATAACCGTAGATACCAATTGAATTTTGGTTTTCTGCTATGGCGATATGGTTACGGCTATGGCGATATGGCACGTCTAATTGAACCTTTAGTGGTGTTTTTGCTCTCTAGCAGTTTTTTCTCGCGTATAAATGTGCTGTTTGAGTCAATTATAAATTTAATACGATTGTCAAGAGTTTTATGAAAATTTGTAGACAAAATTGAAATTGAAAATTTGTATCAAGAAATTATAGAAATTTACATTCCTGAAAATGTATGCAATGAATTTGTTAATCTTTTGTTTATTGTTTGTTTGTAAGGAATTTCCTTTGGGCTGATTCGATCAATTAACAATAACTAAATAAAATGAAAAACAATTTATTTCATCTTTTCAACTCGACGTTTCTTTGGCTTATTTCCAATTTCTTCAGGTTTTTTATTGATTAAATTGATTTTATTTTACATTGTCAGAAAATTATTAAGTTAAAAATTAAAAACTGGACTTCGCGACACAAAGTTAATAATTAATAATATAAATAATTACGACATAACAAATTTATCACAGCATAGACCATATTATTAGTATCACAGAGCCTTATCAAAACTAAACTAAATGGTTAAAATACATTATTACCACGGAGTACTTTTAATCGTTGTTTTTTTATTTATGTATCATTAATTTTAATTTCAGAACGATTTTTTGCTTTTTGTGAATTTTTTTTAGTGGAAATACAATTTTTTTCTTTATAAAATAAATTTTTATTTGTACATTATCGCGTTGATTTTTTTGTAAATTAATTTATTAAAAAAAATGTTCCTCTTTTTTATGACAAATGTCCTTCTTTTTAAGGTTGGCGTCCACTTTTTCTCAAAATGGAAATGGCAACCCTACGCAAAATTTGTTAAAGTTACAACACCATCGTTTCTTTTCTATGACATGCACGTGTTAAATGCATTGAGCGTGCACTCATCTTTATATTTAGGTTACAGAAATAGAAGTTGATTAACAAAACTTTGTTTTTTTTTTGCAAGAGATTTTTCACGAAATCGTTGTTAAGGGTTTTAAAGAATCCCATAAGGAAGATATATCGAGGCAAACTATGAGCGAAACTTGCATGTGTTAAAACAGATAAAATTAAGGCCAATGTTTTGCTTAGCTGCTCATTATAATTTTTGGAGGCTTAAATGTGAGTTAAAAAATTCCACATTTTTGGTTTTTTTTAAGTTCTTCTCATACTGACTGCCAAGAAGTCGTAAGAAAAATGGGTGTCAAACGAAAGTTATTCTAAAAAATTTTAAATTAAAAAAGTTTCGTTGTTTTTTCAAATCATTTTTGCTTTAAATATGGACAGCTAAACAAAGTTCATTGCCAAGCTTCGCTTGTGATACCTTTCTTGTTAGAAGTTTTCGTTACATCGTATACGATCAAATAATGGAGCCACTATACATTTTGGAAATAATTTTGACTTACACATGCTTTTCACTTAAATGCTGAAGATATCAACTATAGAAGCTCACAAAACTCACCTAGAAAGAAACAAGAAACAAAGCATCAAATTAGTATGTTTTTATTATATTTTTGTTACAAAAAGTTTGCAATTGAACCCAGCAAAAATATGTGTAGGTCAATGAAAACGAATAAGTTTTAAATTAGTTACAATGTAGCAATGCAGCTGTTTTTTTTTCTCTTTCGAAAGTACATATGTACATTTAAACAGCTTCCAAAAATGTTGATATAATGTTAGTTTTTTCCTGCTAAATGCTAAATAAAGTATTATTAATAAAGTAATAAAGTTTATTATATTTACAGTTTTATTTTACTCTTTTGCAATTCTACCTTATTTAACATTTTATGTTTTCCTCAGTTAGCAAATATACTACTTAACTATCTAAAGCTCTTTCTTTTAATTGCGATAACATTTAAGCTATATATTTGGCATTGAAAATCTACAATGGAACAAATATTAACTTATGGGGGTTAAATGGTTGTCAAAAATTTAATTACCAATATTTTGAATATTTAATTTTTTTATTTACAAATCATATTATTGTAGTATTTTCAAAAAATATCAGATTTATATTTCCACAGCTAAAATCGCCAGAGTTGCCACTTTATTACTGGCCTTTTTTAAAAAAGGCAAAATCGGCTGCCACTGTGCAGCCTTCCTTAATAATCGGAAAATAAAAATGTAAAGTGTTTCTTAATCCCAGATAAATTCTCTAGTCCTTATCGTGGCCCGATTTTTATTTTTAAAATTTTTTTTTAACAAAGTTGCTACACAAACTTAAAAATTCCAAAAAGGCAAGAAAAAACACATTTGCTCGGGGATATAAAATTTATTTGACCAAAATGCAAAAAAGGGCCACGATAAGGACTAGAGTTTTTTGTTGCCTATGAAAGAAAAAAACACGGATCGAAATCGGTTAACCCACCTTGGCTGTACAGTGGCAGCCGATTTTGAACTCAGGGTTGTGCGAAAGCGCGTTTAAGAGGTTAATTACAACTGGGTCGATTGTCGACCGACGACAGCAAAAGTCGTCACGTATAATTTAAATTCAGCGACAATCGACCGTCGACATTTGTTGACATTTAGAAAAAAAAGAAAGCAAAACAAGAATATTATTGTATTTGTTTCATCACAATTCTTCACCAATTCAATTGGTCTTTCACTAATTCTTGTTTCTTTATATTTTATTATATTTAATTTTGCTCTTTTGCAGTAAATTATGTATTTTAAATTTCAATTATATTTCTTCTGTCAAAAAAATAAATTTTTTGTAAACAAAGTACGAATTTTTGCAGCTCTAATACGAATTTCTAACAACTCTGTTCTAATGGCAATTTTTAATTAGTTAAAAATATGGCAACAATTTGACAAATCTTTTAAGTGTGTATTAGTGCGTCGTCAAGAAAATAGAATAGATTCTATTCCGACGACAAATCGCCGGACGCCATGACGACATTTTGCTTCCCATACAAAATATATGAAAAAGCAACTCTCGTTGTCGTTGTCGACCCAGTTCTGATTAATCTCTAAAGTTTAAAATTAATTTAACGCTAAGAAAACTGCAAAATTTCAAAAAACCGTGTATGAACAAAATTTATATCTCGCAATTTTCTACATGTGCTCCAAATTTGAGAATAATCGGATAAAGAGTATTTTATATATTAACCCAAATATTCTTAAAAACGATGGTAGAGAAATTATTAAACATTTCATTTCGGTCAAAATCTTTTGTTTCGTACATTTTTTAATTTGTTTTGTGTTTGTTTTTTATTTTTTGTATACATTGATAACTTTTATGGCTTATAAAAAGCGATCAGTACCTGCCTCATATAACGTGCCTTCGCCCACCACCGAGGAATCGTCATTGGCTTTTCTTTAAAGACTGCGTTCAATTTTTGGATCTTTGGATGTAGTTTTTTCCTTTTTGTTCTGCAGTGTTATGCGAAATAAGATTTACAATAAAGGCAATGATAAAAAACGCTCCTAAAAAATTTTGTGTACAAATTTAATGCATAGAATATTACTTTGTGTCTAAAATCTATTTTACAAAAAAACATGTGTAAATTTTATTTCTTCGAATTTTTTACTGATATTATCTGAGCATATACTGAAGAGTATTCCCTATCCAACTAAAATATAAAAAAATTCGAAAACAAAATTTTTCCTACAGTCGATACCCCCCTTATATCAAATTTTGACGAAATTAGTTTTGCTTACTACTAGCTCTCAGTATATAATCTGTCTTTAATTTCAAAAAAATCTGTCGGCTTGTTTTTGAGTTAGAGAGATATTCGTAAGACGTATCCTGATGTAATCCTGTAAGTCCTGCAGCAAAAATTGTAACTTATTTTACAAGTAGAGACTCCAAACTAGCTTTGTTATTATCGATGATACAATATATGACAGATCGTAAATGTTTTTCTGACGATTTTCAAGTATTTTTTTCTTTTTTTAAAAAGTTAATTTTCTCGAAATTTTCAATTTACATCCTTCTCGTTTGAAAATCGTTCCTTATACAAAAAAAGTTTAAAGCCGAAAAAGTAGGTACTTAGGTTTTCTATTGATATTATATAACTTGTTTGAGAAAAAAATTGTTATTTAGCCAAAAACTATTTAAGATATGAAGACCGCTTTTTAGCGGGTTTTTATAGGGTTAATTTACATAAAGACTACTTTATAATTTGTATTTACAAATTCAATAAAACTTACATTTTTAATTTAAATATGAAAATTAATACCAAAATAATTACTATTTATCATATTCTTTATTAATTTATGGTGTTTCATATTTTTAACGATTAAATATAATAAATGGACGGACGGACGAAATCGAAGCAAAAAGTGATTCTCAGTCGATCGGTATACTTAAAGGTGGGTCTAGGACCTAGACTCTAGGTCCAATATTTATTTGTGTTACAAACATCAAAATATAGACTTAGTATAACCGGTCCAACTAGTGGTGTAGGGTTTAGAAACAACAACAACAACAATATTACAATAACAAAAATCGCAGGGAATAAAGCAAAAATGTTAGAACGTGGTATTTGTTAACGATATTAATTTATGTTTACAAGTTTTGTTAATATTTTAATTATTTTTACAAATTTAAAACAGTTGATTTATAAACAACTAGTGGTTTGACAGTTTTACCATTTTACCCGAAAGAAAAAGTACGGGCAACTTCTGGTAAATAGAGAAACAAGTTATTCTCTCATCAACGCTCTCATTTACCCAAATTTTAAAAATAGGAACGCTTTTTGGTAAGATTGGGTTCCCGCGGGCACCCGCGGTAAGGTACGTGGAACAAACCTTATGTTTTGATCTGAAATTTTGATGTTTTACAATTGCAGTAATGCCACCACTTTCTAAACGGAACTGATGATAGGGAACTGAAGGTGTAGAATATTTTGAAAGCAAAAACTCTGTGAAGAATATACTGATGAAGAATAATGGCAAAGTTTTTGAAAAAGTACTTATTATTTATGTTGTTTCATAATAAGGGAATAATTGATCTCGAACAAGAAATACATTTTTCATTATAATATTAACTAAGGTGCCTATTCCTACTTGTGACTTACTGTGACCGTCATAAGACTATTTTTGAGATTGAGAGTCATAAATTTTCATACAAAATAATAATAAAATTCAAATTTTATTTGTGAATGTTATGATTGTGGCGATACCAGGTCTTAATTTTTTTGAAGTTTTCAAACAAAAATTTGAATGAATATAATTTATTGTGACTTTGCAACAACAAACGCATGGGGAGTACAGTCACAGCTAAGAGTCACAGACTTTTCGTAGGAGTAGGCACGTAAGTATAATTATTTGCTGACTTATTTTCATGATCAGTTCAAATCGGAAGATTTCTGAGTAAGCAACGTAATTTTGAAAATGGAAAACCAAACTCCCTAGGTGTTCATGAGCTTGTGTTTGAATATTATAAAGAAGGAAAAACATTGACTGAAATTGGCTTAATGATTAAAAGAAGCTCTTAAAAATTCGAGGATATTTCAGAATGCTTAGGTGTCAAAATTAGCGTCAGCACAATAAGTAGAGAACTACCCTCAAGCCGCCTCCGCCACCCCAGGTAACCGAGCTGAACCCCAATGAACATTTGTGGTAGCATCTTAACCTGCAAATAAGAAAAAGTACAATTACCAGCAAGGACTCTCTCAAATCAGTGGTAATGGATGAATGGGAAAAAACTCCCCGTAGGAACCAGAAACCAGGGATGAAAAACATGGTACAGTTGTACTTTTTTTTGGTACATTTTGATCTCCATTGGTACCGTGGTACAACCGCAATATTTTTTTCCGGTTAGCAGTCATGCCCTTCCAAAGCTTTGTGCAAACTGGTCGCATTGCCAAATGCTCGACTGGTCCCTTGAAGGGACGTCTCATCACCATCGTTGATGTGATTAATCAGAATCGAGCTTTGGTTGATGGTCCCTTGACTGGAGTTCCCCGTCAAGAATACAGATTAAACAATTTGCATTTGCCCACTCGCGTTGTGCGCAAGGCATGGCAAGATAGCGACTTGAAGGCCCAATGGAAAGTTAGTCCATGGTCAAAGTATCTGCAAGCGTTCCCGCTTAAACGACTTTAAATTGCGTTATGCTAAACGACAACGAAACAAGTTGCTCACAATTGCCTTTAATACCTTGAAGAAACGCACCAAGGAAGATGGCTCCGTGCGTAAAATCAAAAAGGATAAACGTGAACGAATTCGTGAACTGAAGTCTAAAGGCATTAAAAAAGGTGCTGCCAAGAAGTAAATTTTAGAATTTACCAATATTCTTAATAATTGACTAGTGTGTTTCTTTTAATGGAAATAAAGTATGCAAACAATCCATTTGCTACAATTTCAAAAATTGCCAAATTTCAAATTTTGTATTAAATGAACTTGTTGTACTTTAAAGCTGTAAACAAATATTCGAATTGCAGACGTGCGCTAAAATCATTCTAACAAAAACTTGTAACTGGCAACTATTAGGCCCAATGTTGCAAAAAAATATATTCCCAGCCATCAAAACAAGCCCAAAAATTAATCAAAAAAAAAACTCCAAAAATATTATTAAAAGTTAAAATTTTTGTATGAAAGTGCTTCATCCAAAAGAGCCTTCTTTTTTAATTCAAAAATGACTAAAAAAAAAAGATTTAAAAAAATTCGAAAGGCTCAAAAATTAATCTTTTTTTGAGCATTTTTTGAATTGTTCAAAAAATATTCAAATTTGTTTATATTTCTGAACCATCTTTTGGATTTCATAATTTAGCTCAAATTTTTGTGTCTTTTATGATTCGTTTTAGAAGGCTCATATTTTCGTCCAAAATATGAGCAATTTTTGAGAAAAAATTTGAAAATGAATGGGGGAAATGTTTATAGTTGATCTGTTATTTAAGTAAATGAATGTTATTTTAGTTTGACTCAAGATTATAAATTAATATCACTTTCTGTTTAAATTATTTTCAAATCAAAATTCAAAAAAATGTGTTTTATTTGAGTAAATTTTGACTAATAGAATAAGAACCTTCAAAAAAGTATCCAAATTTTTGTTGGCTGGGATTATTATTTTCCCGGAATCAGCTCATCACTACGCGTCGATTGAGTGCTGCTTATTTCGTATATTTTTTGAAAATTATAAAAATATTACATTGTTTTCTAAGGACGGGTAACTTATCTACAATATAACCATGGCACTTAACCCCACCGAAGTAAAATAATATAACAGGGCTATGAACTAAAAAGCTTCAACAAAGTTCGCCAACTCACCGTCAAATGGCGCGCAACAACTGTTCTAAAATTCAACATCTCGCGCAATTACAGTGTTGCCATATTTGAAGCCATTCATCTTTCACCACCTTTCACTTCTTCTCTATCCCCTTTCCAAAGGAAGCAACACGTTAATTAATAGGAAGAATTTCCTGAGTGTTGCTTCTCTTTATAAAAAAAAAAAAAAAAAAAACCAAAACAAAACAAAATATTCACAACATATATTTTCATATACTTATATTTTATATTCACAACTATTGGTTATTTTAAGAAAAGTTAGCAGGTCTTTGTGTCGTATAGAATAGTATTTCCTGCAAGCTTGCCCTCGATCGTAAATACTTTTTGCATCAAAGAAATTGGTGAGGGCTGGAATAGTACAATTTTTGTAGAAGAACATTTTCTGCAAGTTTGACATTGCTCGGACAAATTTTCTATATATGAAAAATTTTGGTACCGTAATGGTCGAAAAAGTACAATTTTTTTATGTGGTTGGTACAAAATGTAAAAACTCATTTCCATCCCTGCCAGAAACCCAGTGCAATCAATGCCCAAGAGATTGCAAGCTGTAATCAGATCAAATGGAGAGCAAACAAAATACCAAATTCTTTTGTTTTTCATACTGTACAATTTCTTTTAACGCTTTAATATCAAGGAGCTTTTGTTTTTGTTGTATATTTTTTTTTATTGTAAGATATTTGTTATTCTTGTTAATAAAAAGAGAAAAGAGAAACTGTGTTTTTCAAAAAACATAAAATGTTAAATTAAATGATAAAGAGAAAAACCAAACCAAATCTTAACGAGTTTCTACCATACTCATTCCATGCTACTCTTACGTACTCAACTGGTACTATTTTTTTTGTTCACAACCCGAGTAAAAAAAATTATATATAATCATATGTGGCATATATTACAATATATAATTAGATATGTGGTTATGTATATCCATATATAATTATATATGACGTTTTTTCCGAAAAATTTTCCTTATATTATGCCATATATAATTTCATCTAATTAGATATCGGCCTTCATAATATTAGATATGGCATATATAATTATATATTACATAACATGGTTGATCTTATTGCATATATAGTTATATATAGAACTATATCTTAAAATATATGGTGGCATTTTAGCAATATATAATTATATATGGTATCATTTAAACAATATATAATTATATATGGTGACAGTTAAACTAGATATTATCATATATGGTACCATTTAAACCATATATTATCATATATGGTGCAATTTCAACAATATATGCCCATATATGGTACCTCATGAACAATATTTTTAATACAGTTTCACATATGATAATATATGCTACCATATATAGTGCCATATATATTTATATATGGTGTTATTTAAGCAATATATTACCATATATGGTGCCATTTAAACCATATATTGTCATATATGGTGCCATTTCAACAATATATGCTCATATATGGTACCTGATGAACGACATTTTTAATACAGATGCAGATATGATAATATATGCTACCATATATAGTCCCATATATATTGATATATGGTGTCATTTAAACAATATTAATATACCCGAGTAAAACGGGTTATACATTATTTTATGTTATTTAATACAATTATATCTCGTTATATATTGCTTTGTATGGCACTATATATAATAAGACGTAATTTTCGTCTTTCGAAAAAATTTTATATGACCCAATATCTAAATATATCTTTTTACATATGTTGTCATATTTAATCAGATCTCGACCATGGAATTTAATTTGTAAGACCAAATATAGCCCAGTTTCATGTTTAATTTAAATTTCATTTAAGATTTTATCGAAATCAATTACAATCCACTTTTAATTGGAAAATATTTTTTTACAAAAACAAATTTTGATATAAAGTTCAAGTGATTTAAAAAATAATAACATCCCGAGTAAAATGGGTTATACATTATTTTATATTATTTAATACAATTATGTCTCGTTATATATTGCTTTGTATGGCACTATATATAATAAGACATAAATTTCGCCTTTCGAACAAATTTTATATGACCCAATATCTAAATATATCTTTAATATGTTGTCATATTTAATAAGATCTCGCCCATGGAATTGAAATTGTAAGACCAAAAATAGCCCAGTTTCATGTTTAATTTAAGATTTTATCGAAATCAATGGATTTTTAATTGGAAAATATTCTTTTACAAAAACAAATTTTGATATAAAATTCAAGTGATTTTAAAAAAAAACATGAACACGAAAACTGGCAAAATACTTTTGTATAAAATTTGAGTGAAATTATCTGACGGTTACCCATACATTATCGACGTTGAAAATATTATGTTAAAAGAGTTAACACTTTATATGGGATTTCGTACCACATATATATAGCAACAAAACAAGTCTATTGATTTAAAAAAGAAACATTTATTTCCCCTATATAATTTATGTTATAGTCTTGCTTCAAATAAACTCTTAATATCTTACGGTGGGTCTCATACTGCAGGTTTAACTTTAACTTAACTGTAAACAAAAGAAAATGTCAAAAAAATGTACACAAAACAACAACAATTTTTTTGGGTTAACTATTAACTAAAGTTTAAACCTGAAGTATGAGACCCACCGTTAGTAAATTCAAATTGAAATTCATTTTCATTTAAAACGTTATAAATTTACATCGAAACAACAAATTCTTTTATTTTTAAATTGAATATTGGGTCATATTAATAAAAGTTAGCCAATTCTTCGAAGTAATTATTTTGGTTTAGGAATGACGTACCACCAAATTTATCCATAGGCTTGAAGGATATCAAAATATCCTATGAAATTAAAACAAAAAAATTGTCTACCCGCAAGCAGACTAAAATTGTGTAATAAATAACTTAAACACCTAATAAAAAATTCCCCCTATTAGTGAAATGTAGTTTTTTATTCATACATACACTATTTGCAAATTTAAAACATTTTTAAACGATTATTTCATGACATTTTTCTCATTTTTTTAAGTGAAAGCCCAAAAATAAAAGCTTCATTTGAACTTTTCTCACTTTCAAAATGAAAATCTCACCTTTAGTGAAAAATCCAGTAATGATTTATGGAAATTATTTGAAATTTAATTTTATTTAGAATTTTTTTATTTTATGGATTATTCTTAAACTATACTATATCTCGTATAAGTACTGATTAATGTGTAGATACTTTTTATGTATGCAGTTTCACATCAAGACTCGCAAACTTATTAGATTTGCTTAGTTCACACGATACACGAAACCTTACCTGAATTCCCTATTGTTTTTCAGTACAATATTTAATAAAAACAGAAATACCAAATTTTTATCCAACTGGACCTAATTGCATCAAATTTTAAATATTAAGATATTATTTCATACAATAATGTCTGGTCAAAATTCGGATTAAATTGTATATAATTTAAAGTAATTAAATCCAATTTGATCCACGTAGATACAATTGTATTCACCATTTTTCGGATTAAATTGTATGTGATTAGTTATTGTATTTCATCAAATTAGATATGTCACCATATCATCTTTTTTAATCGGGTATAGACATATATGGTATCATTTAAACAATATATTGTCATATATGGCACAATTTAAACAATATATGGTCGAATTTGGTACCACATCAACATTTTGAATACAATTCCATATATGGTTTAATTTGAATAATGTAAAACTATGTATGGCGCTATAAAAAATATTATCAGATATGTTACTTCATTAACAATATTTATAATACAGTGTCATATATTGTAATATATGTATATCATTCAATATATATTGATGTATGGTAATGGTACAATAATTCCAATATCAGTTGAGATACAATTTGTGGATCCATATCAACAATTTGTTCACCTACATTTAACATATATATATGTACATTTAAGTTATAATTTATAAACACTTTATAAAGTTAAATAGTTAACTTATAATAAAATAAAAATGTATTTCCTAAAAATAAAAATATAGTGTTAATTAATGTTAATATACAATAGGTTTAAGTTTAACAACCCAGACAGAAAAATATAATCGGCACAATGCTGGCAAACCGTTGGCGATGGTCGGTTATGCGTTGGCAGAACGTTGCATTAACTATCTTGGCAAAAAAATACATTTCAAAAAACATTTTTGAAAAAATTGAGAAAACTTTTTTTAATATTTGCTTTTAAAAACATGAAATTTAACCCAGTCCACCAGATTGTCAGCCAATACCTCTGCACTCTAATCTAACGAGACTTGTTATAGATGTGTGATAGCTACAAATTAAATGAATGATAAAAGCATTTCGAGCTAACTTATAAGCATCGAAAAAAGGTATTCCAGAAATTATTAAATGTATTTTAGAAAATTTTAATTGTATATCACAAAATATTATTTGCACTTCAGAAACTACAATATTACGCAAATTTAATTATTTATTTATTTAGTTGTGTCCAGAAATAATGAAATCTATTTCAGAATTTCATAGCTAATAGAGAAAAATTTCTCAAATACATTTCATAATTTCAGAAATACGATTGATAATTTCTGAAATATAGTTTGATAATTTCTGAAATACAGTTGTGAATTTCGGAAATACAATTAATAATTTCTGAAACACAATTGATAAAACTGAACTTCAATTGACTAGTTCTGAAATACAATTCATAAATGTGAAAAATAATTGATGAGTTCTGAAACACAATTGATAAAACTGAAATTCAATTGATTATTTCTGAAATACAATTGATAAATCTTAAAACAATTAATACAATTGGAAATGGTGTAGAGCGTCAAAAAGATGTAAATAAAATTATTTTATTCAAAGATTTCAATTTAATAAAAAAATAAATATATAATTTTATAAAAAAATTTATAGAAAAAAAAATTTTAATTTTATAAAAAGAAATTCATTTTGTAAAAGAAATGCATATTGAACTCGTTACCTTCTGAGTTTAAACCTTATTTTAACAAAATATTGTAATTTTTATACAATCAGTGCTCTGCCAGTCTATTATTTTTTGAACAGTTGGCAATATATGTCTGGGATCTTATTTAATCCCAAATAAATGGAGATCTTACGTAGTACCCAAATATAATGCGGCATCTAATTTTATCTGTCATTTTTATGGATACTTTTAGATGTCAATCCCCAAATATATTGCTGTTTCTAATTCGATCTGCCATTTTAATACCGAAATATATAGCTGGATCTAATTCGATCTGCCATTTTTCGGATCAAATTAGGTCTTACTAAATCCCAAAATATATTGCTGGATCTAATTTGATCTGCCATTTTTCAGATCAATTTATATCTAAGTTTATCCACAAATATATTGCTGGATCTAATTCGATGTGCCAGTTTTCGGATCAAATTAGATCTAAGTTTATCCCCAAATATATAGCTAGATCTAATTCGATCTGCCACTTTTTCGGATCAAATTAGATATACGTTTATCCACAAATATATTGCGGGATCTAATTTGATCTGCCAAAATTGAGATCAAATTAGATCTAAGTTTATCCCCAAATATATAGCTGGATCTAATTGGATCCGCCATTTTTCGGATCAAATTAGATCTAAAAATATCCGCAAATATATAGCTGGATCCGCCAATTTTCGGATCAAAATAGATCTAGGTTTATCCCCAAAGATATCACTGGACCTCCCAATTTTGAGATATAACTTGATCTTAGTTTATCCCCATATATACAATGGGATCTAATATGATATGATTGGATACACCCAATTTTGAGATCTAATTGGATCAGCTAGATATTACAGCATATCTTAAACAATATCAAATTGGATATAATTAGATATTGCGCGAGATCAATTTTTTTTACTCGGGAAGCTGTCCCCAACTCGATTTACAACCAAAGAGTAAATATTCCCTTATTTAACGGAATTTTTGGTATGCAATTGCAGAAATTTTGTTTGAAAGTACAGAAATTGGTTTAATGTGCAGAAATGTCAGAAATATGTGCTGCCATATAAATTTTACCCATTTTTTGTGTTAAAAATGCCAGGTTCAGATGGAAATGAAAAAATCTCCAAAAATAAATTTAAAAAAAAATTGGTACGATCGGGTCAAATTTTTTACCACAGATAAAACTTTTAATTGGGCTTGCAATTGTCGGTTGGGCCTATCTCGGGAGCTATTTCGGTTCAAAGTTTGAAGTTGGACTTGCTTATAACTGCACGATTTTTGGTCGCATTTGGACAGTATGCATACTATTGGAAAGGTATTTAAAATATCTTTCATATGACATTAACGATTTTTATGTTAATTAATCCATTACGGCTCAATTTAAAAATTTTAGCTTTTATAAGTTTTTTTTTAGAAAAAAGGCTTTATTTCAGAAGATTGTGTATTCAAAAATATATGTAATTTGTAAGTAGGCCCTGTGAGAGATGGTTAAATAAATTCTAAACTAATGGCGTTTTCTTTTCTGAAAAAAATTTTGCCTTTTTTTTGCACTTTGTTTTTGATTTGCCTTTTTTGTGTTCTTTTCTAAATTAAGGGTAGCATTCTAAGAGGGCTAGGTGTTCTTTTCTAAAAATGTTGCCTAAATAAAGGGCAAAAGTGCAAAATTTTTCGCCCTCAAAACATTTACGGGGTAGAGTGTTGCCCTGTTTTTTTCTTTATGTCAACGCCATGTGTATATATTGTAATGTTTTTTGCCAGCTAACTCGCAACTTTGTGGCCTAGGGGGTACTATCAAGGCTTCTGATGCAGTAGGTCGCAGGTTCAAACCCCGGTTGGAGCACAATATTTTTTTTGGTTTTTTTTTTTGTTTTTATAAAATTTTAATTAGATTTTTATAGTTTTGCTGTTACTTAGTATTTAACAATTTTTTAGGCTAAAAATAAATAAAAAATTATACAATTTGTTTTAAATATGAAAAAAAAAATTTTTTAATTGAAAAAAGAAAATACATAAAAAAAATTTTTTTTTTTACTTTGTTTGGAATTTGAACCCGTCCAGCCCATGTCAAAGGCAAGCATCACTACCACTAGGCTACTATTAGTAATAGTTTTAGGGTTGCCACATGGCCTTGAATGGCCTTGATTGTCAAGTTAATTTAAGCCTTGTCAAGTGCCAAGGTCAAATTTATTTTGTCAAGTTAAATTGAATTTTTGTCGTATTAGTAGTTAAAAAATAACATGTAAAATTACAAAACTGATGAAATTTATTAGTGTTTTAATTTGTTTGTGTAGCATGTATTTCTAAACAATAAGAAAAGAAAGATGAAGTCTGCAGGAAGTCGTTGAAATTTTCAAACTTTAGGCCAAAAAAATATATAAATTTTTCATAATTCTCGCAATGCCATTTTAAAATTTTAGCATATTTTCTTTTCTGAAACGTAAAAAACCAAAACTTTTTTTTCATAAATGTATTAAATTGATGATATATTATCAAAATAAAATGGCGCTAAAGGTATATCTTTGGTTTTGAGAGCGTCAGTAGACGTGGGACAATAAAAACCTTAAGTGCTATTTTATTTTGATTATATATCATCCATTTAATATATTTATAAAAAAAAAGTTATGGGTTTTTACGTTTCAGAAAAAAAATATGTTAAAATTTCAAATTGACCATTCGAAAACTATGGAAAGTTTATATAATTTTTTGGCCTAAAGTTTGAAAATGTCAACAACTTCTTGCAGACTTCATCTTTTTCTTTTTTTTTATACAGGAATAAATGCTACAAAAAAAATAAAACATTAATCAATTTCGTCAGTTTTGTAATTTTACGTTTTTTATTTTTTTATTTGGTCAATTTAACCCATATGTCCAAACTTCAAAGGCTGTTAGCACTATCGAATTTGTCCCCGAAAATTCCAAAAAAAAAACCGATATTTTTTTTTTTATTTTATCTTAATAAAATGGCTAGTGTATTAAAAAATTATAAATTTTTGTATTAAGAATGACCCTACTGCACACATATGCACATTAAATTCTTTTTATTGTCAAGTTTTTTTTTTAAATCAAGTTATTTTTTGCGAAGTGTCAAGTTATTAGACTTTTGCGATGTGGCAACCCTAAATAGTTTGCATACGAGTATAAACAATATTGCATACGAGTATACAATACACATACATATGTTTAGAAAAATGCAACAGTGATTTTATTGTGTTCTATTCTGATTGGAAAAATGTAACATTTTAATGGGGTGAGGGCAACATTTTTAAAATGTTGCCTTTTAACAAGGCAACATTTTTTTACAGAAAAGAAAACGCCATAAATACAATTTGACAAAAGGGTTTAAAATTTCTTTAAAAAAATTTTTTTGAATTTTTTTCAAATTTCATAGAAATTTGGAAACCTGAATTTAGTTTAGATTTTATTTAGCCAGTTCGCACCCATCCTTATTAATATATTAGCTGTATTCGCGCGGCAAACTATCAACGTTGGCTTATGTTGTGTGCGTTTTGTCGTGATCGGATAAGTATCTTCAGACTTATTCCAATTTAAATTTTCAAGTTTAGTAGGCGTTTCCGACAAAAACTATTTATATTTTTGAACTCAAAATAAAAATATCTACCTACGATAAAAATTTTGAACTCATCAGAGTTATGCCCGTAAACTGCACTTTAGCACAAATTTACTTTTCTTTAACTGTTAACTTATTTTAAAATAAACTAAGTTAAATGCTTACCCATAGTAATCCATGTCAAATTTATATGGAAATATCTGTGGTTCACGTTTTACCTTGATTATGTTGGAAATAAAGATATTCGTCCTATGCCTTATTGGCCTTGTAACACTTATAATAAAAACTCGGCATAATTAAACCCAAAAATCGGCAAATTTATACTTTTTAATTTTTTTGTAAATATGGCATTCTTCCACCATAACTACCCAGTCAGAAATCGCCAGTGGTACAAAAAATCAAGCACTGGCATACCGCTGGGTAACCACGGTATTAAAAATAAATGACTGGCAGAACACTCATTTGGAACGCTTTGCCAGCGTTTGCGAAAAGCGTTTTACCAGTATTTGTTTTACAAAAATTTCGGTGGTTTATAAAAAAAACCACTGGCAAAGAATTGGCTTAGAGTGATATGCCAAGGTTTGCAACCAGTGGTTATCCAGTGCTACCTAGCCAATGCTACCAGGCGTACAAAAATCAATTCACTGGAAAACCAATGAGTTTATAAAAATGCTGACGCTTCGTTAAAAAATGTTTGTAGTCGGAAGATTCCGAGTTCAAATCCGGTTGCAAGGAAAAAATTTTTTTTGAATTTTTTTTAATTTAAAATTTTTTTGTTTTATATAATAAATTTTTTTGTTTGTGGGAAAGCTCCTTCAAGACCAACTTTTTGTTTGCCCTCCTAACACTGGCATACTAGTTACAAAAAATTGTTTGCCAGTACTAGTATTTTGGCACAGCCAGTAGTTGTCCAGCTATTATCACTCATTTATGTGTTTAGCCATTAAATATTATATGTCTCTTTAGCTCAGTGGGTAGAGCAATTGTCTGCCAATCTGACGGCCTGGTTTCAGATCACGGCAGGACCAAAAAAAAATACATATGAACTTTTTTTAAATTTTATTTTGGAAAATATATTTCCAGACCACCTATTTATTGGTTTTGCCAGCGTTTTGCCAACGTTTAAAAATTTTGTTCCTCCAGTGCTTTTTAGGCGCTTTTTGAACAGCCGGTCCTTTTGTCTAATGATGATGATCATTTTGGGAATGGGAAAGCACTTTTTGCCAGTACTTGTACCACCTGTTAAAGTGCTTTGCCACCGCTTTCCCGTTTGTATTTTTCTGACTGGGTAAATACACAAAATGTTGCAACTCAACTTAAAAATGTTGCAACTCAACTTAATTTTAAGATAAAAATGTTGTATATCGAGTTGGCCCGAGTTCGATTTTTTTTTTCGAGAGAGTTAAGAGTAGCATAATTTCTCTCTATAATATATACTCTTTGTTTCTACTGACGCTCACAGTGTGTTTACACACTACCATATATGAGGGCTTTCGCAGAACTACATGACCTAATTAAGAATACACAACCAATTTGAGGAAAATTTTCTGTATTTCTCAACATAGTCTCTACTTTTCCCAGCGATTTTCAATAGCTTCGATACCCTGTTTATAATAAAAATTGTCTAGCTCCTTAAAATAGCCATGAACCGCAGACTCCACCTCTTTATTGCCGGGATATCTTTTACCACCGAGCCATTTTTTCGAAAAGTTCGAAAATATAAAATAAGCCGAGGGGGCGGAATTTGGCAAATAACCCAGCAAAAACATGGTCTCAACTACTTACCAACCTCCTTATTCGCCCAATTACTTTTGTTAGCGATGTCTCAAAACTAATGGGTACATGGTGTTAAACCATTTTGTTAATTACGTATTTGAATAAATCTATAGAAAAATAAGTTTTTGGGCGATATGACATTTCTGTTTTTGGGCTTTACTACAGCAGCAAAACATTTTCGAAAACTTTACTATTTAATCCATAAAATTACTTTTATAAATGAAAGTAACAAGAATTTAAAGTACTTTTTATAACACTGTCCGACAAAATTCAATTTTGAGAAAAGCCAATATAGGACCAAAAACCAAATAACCCGGCCTTCCAGTATTTTTATTTAATTTCGTTTAGTTAATAATAAAATAACTGGATTTTTTTTTGAATTTTTGAAGAACTGTTTTTGCTTTGACGTACTCTTAACAATATAAAATTTTGCAACCATATTGTCTATGTTTTGGAACCGCAGTCTCCGAAGCTTTCCGAACCACTTTGGTTATTTTTCGAAGGGTAGACACTCTGCTAACAAATCACAGACAAGGTGGGAATATGGCGAATTTCATATTTTTAAGAGTTGTAAACGCTGTGAAAAAATAATTTCCAAAATTTTCAATTTCCATAGCACTTATCATATTTTTTGATATAGTAGCAACTCTGTTTGCAAAACATGGACAAGTATAATAAGACTACCTGGCAATGTTGGAATTCAATTTCAATTCCAATATCATAAATTTGCGATTGAACGATCTGATCAAAAAAAAAAACTGGAAGATGCGTATATTTTATTTTTTGGCATTGTTTGAGAATACACTAGATCTGATTTTGGTTGAAAACATGTGTCGGACGGTGTAATTAAATACTTAAACAAAAACCTTTACTTTTCATTTTGACCTAAATTTACGCCTAATATACGAATAAATACTTTTTTGTTGTTTTATTATAACCCCAAAAGAGAACCCAATATATTTAATACTGTATCATTATGAAAAAATTTTTAAAATGTCTACAAAATTGTACATGTGCAACATACATTGGATACAAAATATCGACAACAATAAAAAAAATCCTGATAAATATCACAACTTAATATGATTGTCTTGAAAGCAATCCAATAAAAAAATAAAGGTTTGTAGCACAAAAGAAAGTCAAAATGTATGATGCTCAAGAAAAATCCATAATAAATAAGTATCGTAACAAGAATAAAAAAAGAATTGAAAACTCATATATTTTTAAAAAGCTTTAATTTACGGTTTTATAAAGCTAATGAACCTTAAGATAAAATAAAACCCATAACCCAAGTGTGGTTGAAAAACAACCAGAAAATATTTGAAGTGCAGTAAACTCTCGATATACCGATTTAAAATGTTTAGTGCCGAATCGAATTACTTTAGAAGATATTAAAGGCAAGTAATTTTCTAAAATAATGTAATCTTGCTTAGTTAATAATAAAATAACGATATCTAAAGTTCTTATCATAAAGTTTTAACAAATTAAAGCCCAAACCACATAGTGAAAGTGCCAGTGGACAGTGGCAGTGCTCTTAAACTTTGTTCTTGAATATCGCGAAAACGATTTAATATTTTTTTAAATTTCTTATTGCGTTTTGTTTAAAAACAGCTCTTGTTTATTTAGAAACTTTTCTAATTTCTCGGCAGTAACAAATAGAGAAGATACAACAAACTGCTTTATCGACAAAACGTAGCACTGCGGTCGACACTGCGTTTATGTGGTTTAGGCTTAAGTCCAAATTATTTAAACGTAGACGTAATATGACGTATCTCCTGACAGTTGATTTCCATTTTACTCATTATCTTAAATTAAAAAAATAAAAATAAAGAAATGAAATTGAATCAGGTGATTCGCACGTTTCATTTTCGTTGAAGTAATTTAGTCTGCATTGTCTTTCTTATTTCTGTAATATATTTCATACATATTTACCCTGAAATACTATCTTCAACATTTTCGAAAAATCATCAATAAATAGTTTTTTTTTGAAAACTGGTGTTAGTTTCGTTTTTGAGTTAATACAATTCACGAGAGAGCATCTTCCGATTCAACAACTTATAACAAGAAGGGTATAAGACTAGTAGATGCAATCCCTATCGGACCACACATGGGACCAGACATTGGGCAAAACAAGTGCGTAAATGATAGAATGAAAACTTTGAATAAGAGGCGGAGGAAACTCTTTAAATTTTGAGAAAAAAAAGACAAATTTTGGCAATACCAGAAGATCGGTAGCACCCTTGACAGTCTCGAACACTCCGTAAGTACCCTTGAGAGGG
Organism: Leucophora obtusa; assembly: GCA_949987735.1. NCBI lineage: Eukaryota > Metazoa > Arthropoda > Insecta > Diptera > Anthomyiidae > Leucophora > Leucophora obtusa. The sequence continues at coordinate 279,268,746 of OX465295.1, forward strand.
CAATAGATGTGGATTTCTAGGTGTCTTGCTCTCAGACACAGTGGTGGACTTCGGAAGGTGGAAAACAGTGCTGCGGAAGGAAACTCGTATAGCTTTCAACGCTAGTTATGTCAGCAAACAGTGGACGTCATACCGACAATACTCGTGACTCTGTCAGGCTTAGTAAGGTGCTGGCAATGTGTCACTCAAACTCTACTTACGTAACATAAATAGGGATAATGGATCCTGATCGGAATCGTCGGCCGAGTCATTGAAGATCCTACTTAATACTCACTTTACTGTTTGCAGAGATGCAACCGCTTAATATTAGCAAGAGGAGCCATGAATCTCAACATGACTTCAGGCTGATCAGTCTCTCATCTTTTCTGTTTAAGGAACCTACGCTTTATGAGGTTGTGAGGGTAGTGGACGGATCCTTGGAATTCGGACGATATTGAAGGGGGTTTTAGCAATATCGAAACTTATGCACTAGCGAGCGACCATTTAGATTTGGGCGTGGAGACTTATGTCAGCGACCATGCTTGGAGAAGTTGAAGGAAGTCAGGAAAGGAACTCCTCAAGGTGGGGTGACCTCACCCCTGTTGTGGCTTCTGGTTATAAACTCAATTCTTGTCAGTTTAGATAATCAGGACGTTAAAGTCGTTGCTTATGCGGCATCGCATTGGATTTGAAACTATCATGGAAACTTAACACCGAAAACAGGGTTAGGAAGGCAATGGTTCCATGGAGGATGTTTGTTTCAAGATGGCGTTTGAGACCAAAAATGGTATTGTGGATCTACAAGTTAATAGTAAGCCACCCATCCACTTGTGGCTTTATTGTGTGGTGGACGGCGACTTCCAAGCAGTATTGGAGTTATGGTGCGATAAGAACTTGACCCTCTGAAGCTCACTATCCGATGAATCATATTATTCCCATTGATTAATATTTATGTGATTGCAGCTTCTATGAGACTCGCTGCTTAGAAAGGCAGAACTTATGGACATGCTAGACTTCTTGATTATCTATCCCGCAGCTTAGACTAGGATCGGACTACTCTATTTCTAGCATCCCGAGGAGCAGGTGGGCTAAACTGGGCACTTGTAGAACCGACAATTGACAATCTATTTACACTTTTTGTTCATTTTTGGATTGATTGTGTGATAACGGCATAATGTTCTGTTCGATGTCCGGTCCTATGTGCTGTACGAAAGGGATTAGGATTCCTAGTCTTATACATCTCTTGCGTATAAGAATTCAAACCTATTTTAATAGCAACAAATTTTAACACCAAAATTAAGAATTTGGATTAACGAGTTGCAGTCAATTTAATTTACTAATAAGAATACAAATTACACTAAATTTAGATTATCGAGTCTTAACTGTACTAATACTAAAACTTTAAAAACCACATACACAGGTACATATCGAAATCTGTTGTAAACTCCGCAATTCGATAATATGAAATTATGAACTAAACATGCCAAAATGTACCGTGAATCATAAGGAATTTTTTTGTTTTTGTTTCTATATTCATAACCAGAACAAAAGGGGTTATTCCACAAATATGTGGGTCATCAACAAGAACAATGACAGTATTAAGGTAAAGTCAAATAACTAAGGATTGCACTGGGAATATAAACAAATGTTATCTACAAACACATAAAATACAAATTCTGGCTGAAATCCTTAATTTATGTATTTTCAAGAAACATTTGACATTATTTTGTTTACATTAAACAATTTTATATGCAGCGTGTTTTCAAAATTTAACTTAACACCACACTACACAACGTTGCACTGGTAATGGGCGTCTGTTATTATTAATATTATTTCAGACAACCAGCCGGTTAAGGCTCCACTTCAATACATTGTGTTTGCCAAAATTGAATTTTAAAATATTCTTAAGCAAATATACAACAACAAAAATAAATTGAAAGTAAGACAACATTGAAAAACATACAAATGCATAATTGCCCAATAAACAAATTCTTTAAAATCTAAATTCACTTTTTTAATGCCCAATTTCACACACCTAAACCATCAATTGCCAACAAAATGGGTTGTTAGCATAAATCAGATTTTCCGTAGTAAAACGGTATAAAAATGTAACGATTTTTGACTACAGAGCAAGAAGAAAAAATCGACTGCTAGTGACAAAGCCCGATACGTTGTTACCTACCTTAATGTTTATTTAATTCCAGTTTATGTGGAGATAGATTTTGCATTTCGAGTGAATTTAAAAATTCTTTTGAAAAGTTAGCTGCTTCCACTTCTTCCACAACTTTATCAATAGATAGTTTAAAAGCCCGATACTTCGTTACCATAAATTTTAAATAAAATAATATAATACAGAGATTTTCTCATTTTGGACCCGCTTGTAGGAACTTCCAAAAATCGCATCTTATTGGATGGCTACACCCAATGACTGAATTTAAACTTTCTAGCTTCAGCGGTTCGTACATGCCGTCAATGGGGAGACTTTCCATTATTTCTCCTCTCCATAATAATTTCTAAAACTTTTCCCCTTTTGCCTATTTACGGGAGAATTAGGAAAAATCCGAACTCACCGAGCGTCTAAACCGCAGGGGATCGTACATAACAAATTGCGACTTCCTAGCTCCAGTGTATTGGCCCCAGTTAGAAAAATACAAATAGGAAAGCGCTGGGAAGGCAGTCTAACAGGTGGTACAATTACTGGCAAAAAGGGCATTTCCATTCTCAAAATAATATCATCATTTGACAAAATGAATGGTTGTTCGCTGGAAAAGCACTAGGAACACAACATTTTCAAAAACGGTGATTTGGAGACCCATTTTCTGCAGAGCAAAAATGGCTGCATTTCTGGGAAATGTGACTCTACCATTCGATTCGACAGCAAAAATTAATGTAAAAAACATTTTTTTTGCGTTTTCTGAATACAGCAGATAGTGATTAGAGTGGTCCAAAAATCCACTTTTTCAAAAATTTCAAAAAAGTTACTTTTTTGTTACACACAATGAAAATGTATTCCCTGTTGAGAATATTGGTACAAAAATTTTTGATATACCGCGACCCGTTAAAAAGTTATTTAGTAATCAAATATGTTTAGTGAAAAAAAATCTTTGTAACAAACATTACAAAACTTACAAATTATTTTGTCATTACTAAAAAATAAATTTATAATGCGGCAGCGAGTATTGAAAGCTGCATTTTAATTAGCTCAAATACTTTTTCATTGAATTAAAAACAAAAATCCAAACTTTTAACGGTTCGCGGTATATCCAAAATTTTTGTACCCATGTACTCCGCCGGAAATACATTTTCATTGTGTGTAATAAAAACATCTTTTTAGAAGTTTTTGAAAAAAAGCGGATTTTCGAACAACTCTAATGGCTATCTGGTGTAATTTGAAAATGCAAAAAAAAAAGTTTTGTGTATTAAATTTTGTTGTAGAATCGAATGGTAAAATCAGATTTCCTATAAATGCAGCTGTTTTTGCTTTAGAGGAAAAGGGTCTTAAAATTAGCGTTTTTGGCCGACTTGCGCCAGTGGAAGGAGTTGAAATCAAGGTTGGTTACCGAAACGAATAACGGTAAGGGTAACGGTAACGGTATCAGATTTCGTTTGCTTAGGTAACGGTATTTAAGACTGTTTCGGTAACGGTATACCGTTATCGAAACAGCAATACCGGTACGTACCGGTATGAAAAATTATGTTAAAAACATATAAAAACAAGTGAAAACATGGCGTATTTTTAATTTTAAGTACTGAAAATACAGATTTTAAGCTCTAAATTCAATACTGGTAGTTTTAATAAGTAAAATTATTATCTATAAATTAAAAAAAAAAATAAACACTCAAGATTATAAAATAAAAAAATTGTAATTTTTATATAAAATAATAAATACCGGTAAAATACCGGTAACTCCATAAAAATAACGGTATCGGTAACGATAACGGTATTTAGAAATTTTTTAGAGGTATCGATAACGGTAACGGTATTCAATTTGAAACGGTATTTTAGCGATAATGGTATTTTAACGATAACGGTACCAACCTTGGTTGAAATAAAAAAAAAAAAAACCTCATTCTTTTTTTCTATGCAAAAACTTTAAATAAAGTGATGATATCCGAAAATCAAATTTTTGTGACGAATTCTAATAGGTATATTTATTTTTTTTTGTCCTGCCGTGATTTAAACCCAGGCCGTCAGATTGGCTAATGAGAGCTCAGAACACTGAGCTAACGAGACACTTAATAGTTTCTAGTTAGGTAATATGATTGGAAAAAAAAATATTTTTTTAAAAAAAGTTTTATTTTTTGTTTTGTTAGAGCCGGCAGGAACGTATGGGCTGCGTCCTCGAATATATCTTTCAAAAAGTGTTGATTTACCAAATCAGACAGTTTATATACAAAATTTCGTCACGTTGAATTTTTGTGCATTTTCTTATTGCGGACAACTGATGAGTTGGGGTGATGCCCATGAAGCAATTGTATTGTCTATCATGAAAATGGTCAAACTTTTTGAAAAAACAAATAAAATATAATATGATAATATAAAATTAGAATTTGGACTTGAGGTAGAAAAATATTCTAACTAAATATATGAAAATATGGAATGTCCGAAAGAAATTTTGTTTATATTTTTTAATTCACAATTTAAATTAATTTGGAATATCTTTAACTTGTTTATGCAACAAATTGTTTATTGGGTGTAATCATACATAAATGCATATGTTATAAGTGAACAGACATGTATGAATGTACAATAGAGTACTCATGAAATATATGGAATGTGAAAAAGTGTTATTTGTCCAGCTCTTTCCATATTTTCGGATAGATTGAGAGTAAAAAATAAGATCTGTGCAAAACTTGGATATCTGCGGTGTAAACCGGGCATGCCGCTTGTAATCATGTCCTCATAATTATCCTTTTTCTGTAGGTATTATGAAAGAATCAAGATATTGTTCATATAAACTTTTAAACCACTCATAATATTTTAAGCGTCAGAGTCAAAATTTGTGTCAAAACTAAATATTCAATGTCTCTTTCTTACAGCCAGAATGTTTATATTTTGCCTCCGTGATAAAACAAATCAAAAAAAGTTTTAAATTTGAAAAATTATTTATTTTTATAAAATTAATGAAGGGTATGTATAGTAGATCTTTTATTTGGTAAATGAATGTTTTTCGTTCAATTTTAGATCATATATGTATATTATCTCTCTTTACTTAAATTATTTTTCAAATTAAAGAAAGATGATTCAATGTTTACTAGTAAATTACGAAGAATAAAAAATTTTAAAGAATTCGATAAGGCCAGCAGGACATTATAAAATATATAAATTCTACAAATTTTCAAAATGTGCATTTTTGCAAAATATACAAAAAATATGCATTTAAAATAAAACACGCAACAAAATATGCCAAAATATGCATTTATAGCAAAATATGTAAAAATATGCTTCTACGACAAAATATGCAAAAATATTTATGTGCTAAAAAATCATTTGGACGAAATACTTAAAAAAAAATGTTTTCTTATTTGCGGTAAATTTGCTATTATGTATATGATCAAGATTATACTTATTTACAGGTTTCCAAAATTAAATGAGGGATATTCCGCGACAATACTTGTATAGTCACTTGATCGGTAATTTCCGAGATAATAGAAATAGAGAATCATGAAAGATTCCTAAGCTGAATTTTCCGAATCACTAAGCTTTTCTTTAAATATTTCATCTTTCATCAACTTTCAAATATAAAGAGCGTTCACCACCCCTATTTATAGCTTTCACGAAGTTTTTCATTAGCCCAAGTTCTATGTGTATAAGTTGGAATCCTAAAATTAGGGAAATAATCTTCAAATCTCCTCAAACTTTCCAATTGTGTTCATTATACTGAATTTTTTCCAAGATAAATTTAATAGTTTCATACGACTTTTTCATGTTAGAAGCCTCACCAAATGGTATAGAGCGAAGTTCATCGCCGATATGTAAAAGAACAGACTTTAAAATTACTTTTGAACTATCGATAAATATGTAAACGCCACTCCTCGGCTTTATATTCTATACCCAAAAGAGTCATTACGTCATAGATATTATTACAAATTACCAGCTTGTGGAACAACATACTTTGGTTTTTTGACAAATTTAACCAAGTGTAGAAACGGTAACGATATATCGTTATTTTTTAGACTACCAGTAATGACACCTACATACTTTCTGCATTATTTTAAAACATATTATAATGAGGTACTAATAACTAATTACTTTTTTCATTATTTCAAAATAAAAAATAATGTTTTACCAATTATGACTTATTTTTATCATTAAGGGTTTTCACAAGGGGTGTACTATTTGTTGTATCGTTGTATCGTCCTAACAAAAAACAGAGTTGTTAAAAATTAAATTGAAAAAATACAACATTTGAGAATAGCACGATACAACATTTTTACGTATGTTTAGTGTCCTATGTTTGAGTGTGCTAACAGATAGAAAACTGAATAGAAAATCGTTGTTAAACACAAATAAAAATTTTAACAACTCTGTTTTTTGTTAGGACGATACAACGATACAACAGATAGCACACCCCTTATGAACAACCTAATTATTTTAAACATAAAATAAAGTTTTTTGTAAATTTTTTTGAAATATATTTTTAGATTTAATATTTTTTCAACAAGGATATATGTAACCACTTATTTTTTAATTTTTTGTATGTTGGCGAGTAAGCTGACTTGGGTGCAGCAGGTCAATTATATTTTTATCTATCAAACATAACATGTCGAAATAGCTCAGATGGTAGGGCTATAGACTGGTAATCTAATCAAAAAAATTTTAGAATAAAAAAATACTTTTTATTTTTTGAAAATCTATTTTTAGACTCATTATTTTTTTCAATACAGGTAAGCACACAGGTAACGACACATTTTTTGATTTGTCGTATCCTGGTGTGTAACCATAACTCATTATGTAATAAGAAATGTAATACGGAAAGTAACTAGTTACTATTGCCACACTCAAAATAATAAGTCTGTTGGCTGAACAGAAAAATTTGTTAATTTAACAAAATTTATTCCTATTTTTTGACTTAAAATAAAATTTGTTGTTGTTAACAAATTCTTTTGTTAAATTTAACAAATCTAAATTTAAGTAAGAAATTAGTAAATCTAAAGTTTTGATTGTAATTATACTGAGTCGTACAATTTGTTCAAATTAAGGTCTCGCGACCCTCCCCAGGCCTAGTCCATACCATCTAAAGTCATGTAAGGGCACTCCAAAAAGCAAGCATTTTATCCGTTTTGCTCTATCTCGCTTATTTTTCGAGATATGGGCCATTTTATTTTATTAGAAATTCCTGAGGGTCCAAGGGCCCACCATGGTCCGTTTTTGGATAGAGATAACCCCGTTCGCTGGGATATCATGTAGGTAGTTTTAAAAAATCGGGAAGGAAAGAAATAGCGCCATCTTTAAAACTTCGGATACGTGTAATAATAGATACATGAAAATATTATATTTTAACTATAAATTTTGTGAAATATAACGAATGGGTTCTTAAAAATAAGTTATAAATAGTTTTGAAAATTAACACATAAAACTAGTACTGAGGATATTTAGTATAGTTTTAAATGGAGATAACTAAAATCTTTGTTTAAATCAGCGTTTCAACTGCAAATTTGTTAAAAATTAGGCAAATCAATTGGAAGCCCATTTGACGCATTTTTTACTGACTTATTATTTAATTACAGGTATAGAGTTATATAGCTACACTGAAAAAATTATTACAGTAACTGACTGTAGTATATTTAAAAAGTTATCCGTACATTTATTTTTAAATGATTATACAGTTAAAATACAAATAAATATATTTTTTTAACTGTTTTTGTCGTTATTTAAAAAATAAATTACATATAAATACGGATTTTCTGTTACAGTTAATATTTTCATTTAAAATGTTTTGTTAAAAAAAGAATTTCCTTTCGATTTCTAGGTCAGTTAAAAACACGAAATAAACTAAATATCATTTATTCTTACGGATTTTGTAGTTAATTTTTTGAAATTAAAAAAAAACCAAATAATTGAAAAATCGTTATTTTTTAAGGATTTTGTAGTTTATTTATTAACATTTAAAAATAAATGGAAACTTCTTTTGATTTAAATGGAAAGTCAGTAGACCGGTTTTCAAGTGATTTTTCATTTATTTTAAATTACATATAGTTAACTTAAACTACAAACTATTTTGAGTGTACAAATGTGGTAATTATTTTCTACACTGGGTTACTCTTCAACCATCGATAAATGAACACCAATCTTCTGCTTTATATTCTATACCAGGGCTGGCAAAACTATGACAGTATTGGCACGCGAGAAGATTTTAGGTGGCACGCGACGTTTTGTTGGATATTTTCAAAAAATTTTAACTATTAGAAGACCAGCAAAAAATTCAGTTAAATGTTAAATTTCGGTACAAAAATGTGTGATTTAACTCTATAATGAAATAAAATTTTTCACAGAGCTTTTAAATCGTTAAAAATTAAATTTGATATCAGAAAAATTAAATCTGATTATCAGAACTTTCTTGGAAAATTTCTAAAATTCTATATTGAAAGAAGTTTAAATGCTTCGATATCATAATCGGAGAAATAAAAAACACCAGAAAATTGCACAAAAACGGAAAACAACTTGTAATAAAATTGGATCTAAAAAATTAAGTTTTTTTCAGAGGGAAAATAGGTGCTACGAAGTTACCCTCAATAAAATAAAGGCTGAAAATAAGTTTCATAATCAAATAACCCCCCAAAGGAAAAAATTAAATAATCTGCAGTGAAATAATGTTTAAAAAATAAATAAATAGTAAAAAAAGTTAATAACACTGTGCTAGTTGAAAAATCCAACAAGCGGGGCACCCGGTGGGGAAACGTATTTCGAGTACGCTGAATCTAGCCGTGCTAGCCGATTTTCTACACTCTAATTAAATTCTGTTGAGATTTACCCAACTTATAGTAGGAAACTGTACTCCTAATATAAATATAAATGCTTATATTGCTATTTCCAGATAAAATGTGTTTGTAGAAATTTAGTAATTCAAAACAAAATCCGTTTTACCTTTTTCTTTATTATTAAAATTTTTTTTTTAATTTTTTCCAATTTAAAATGTCTTAGTATTTATTATTATTATAAGTCAGTATATTTACCAACTTTGTGCCTACTACTTTTATTCAACAAAAGAATAGTAATTTTAGGCATAATGTGTATATTTGTAAGTGGCACGCGAGAAACTTTTACAAAAAAAAAATTGTTGTTGTTTTTGGCACGCAGCGAAAAGTCTTGCCACCCCTGTTCTATACCAACAACAGTCATTACGCCATAGACATTAATACCAGGTGATTATCTTGTCAAAAAAAAACCTTTTTGAACTTCATCTCGATTGCGAAATAACATAAGATACTTTTGTTTTTGAACAAATTTAAGTCACGTACCAAATCATTGAGATCTCCTTGAAATAGTAGATGTGGCTCATTAGATTACGCAGATCGGAACTTTGAGGTGGTTCTGGTAGAGGTACAGTCAAAATAGTTTGTAGTTTAAATTAACTGAAAATGTAATATAAAATAAATGAAAACTCACTTGAAACCCGGTCTACTAACATTTCACTTAAATCAAAAGAACTTTTCATTTATTTTTAAATGTTAATAAATTAACTACAAAATCCTTAAAAATAATGATTTTTCATTTATTTCGTTATTTTAACTTTCAAAAAATTAACTACAAAATCCGTAAGAATAAATGATATTTAGTTTATTTCGTTTTTTTAACTGACCTAGAAATCTAAAAGGGGTTTATTTTTTAACAAAACATTTTAAATGAAAATATTGTTACGAAATTTGATTGATCTGGTTCCGATATTTTGGAATAAAAATATCCCGAGAAAAGGGATTCACTAAACCTGTCAATCTGGCAACGCTACATTTGAGTATACAACATTATGCTATAATGTGGTATAAAGTGTTATACTGTTTATGTCTCGGCTAAGAATAAAGTGATTTGTGTCTTGGTTAATAATAAAGTGGTTTGTGCCTTGGCTAAGTATTTGTGTCTCGGCTAAAATCCAAGTGGTTGGTGTCTCCGCTACGAATACTCTAGATGCTTCTGGAAACTTCTGGTATGTTCTACAACCATGTCTAACAATCTGGATGTCTCTGGAACCTTCTAGTTCATTCTATACACGATCTGGATGTCTCTAGAACCTTCTAGTTCATTCTACACACAATCTGGATGTGTCTGGAACCTTCTAGTTGATTCTACACACAATCTGGATGTCTCTAGAACCTTCTAGTTCATTCTACACACAATCTCGATGTCTCTGGAACCTTCTAGTTCATTCTACACACAATCTGGGTGCCTCTGGAACATTCGAGATCATTCTACAATCGCAGACATTACACTATAAAAGGGCTGCAGCTTGTGTTAAGGAGTCAGTCACGCAGTAGCGTTTGTACAGTTAAGTTATGCTCATAAGCGTACCTAGACCATTTTTCTGGGGTGGGCAAGGGCACCATTTATGTTTGGCTGTTTATTTGCCCATTCTCAGACCCTTAATCTTAAAAAACACTTTCGACATTATGCATGCGATTTTTTCATGCAAAAAAAAGACTTTTAAAAATAACTTTTGATAAAATTTTCAAATGTTTTTTTATAAAAAAGTCTGAAAAAATGCAATTTTTTTTCTCAAGAAAACCTCATGAATAGTATAAAATTTTGATATTTGATGGAGAAAAGAAATCTAAGATCAACCTGTCTCATATTTTCTTCCACCTCTGACGAACCTATTCTAACCCCATATTTTGACCACTTAAATTACCGAGGTGATCAAAAACTGACATTTTCTTCGTTGAATTTTTGTTTCTACAACATATTACATACATATGTTAAATTTACAGTTTTACAATTTTTTTTAAGTAAATAATTCTGCTTATTTAACATTATAGACTGCTATTTGCATATAACTGAATTTAGCTTAAAAATAACAAAAAATTATAGATATAACAGTTTGTTTTTGCTACTTTTAGTCTACTAATATATAGCAAAATTTTCGGTAGATTTTACAATACAATTTGTCATTTCCAATTAACTAAAAGTTAACTTAAATATAACTAAAATTCTACAAATTTAATAGTATTATTTTTGCTGTTCTTATTTTACTAGTACTAGCAAGAAAAACAGTTCTTTCTGGAGAATCATTTTTAACTAATTTTTAGTTGCTTTTTCTGCTATTTTTAAAGATTTATTTCTATGAGTGTAATATTAACTAATTATTCCTTTAAAAAACTATTAAATCCAAGAAATTTTTCTGTTATAGCCAGAACTAAGATCGATTTGTTTCTTAAATATTTCTTAAGTACACCCAGAAAACAGATTCAATTCTGATAACCGCATTTGTAGACAATCGCATGCTTCGGTTGTGGTAGCCGAATTTTTCAGTTGTGGCAACAGAAAACCAATTGAGATAGGACTAATTTGACTATGGCAACAAAATTTCAGTTGTATCCAGAATAATTCGGTAGCCACAACCGAAAAATTCATTTGATGCAACTGAACCATTCGATTGGCAACAAATGGGGTTGTCAGCACCGAATCTGTTTTCTGGGTGTAAGAATTTTTAAACAACATTTCTTATTTAAGAAATATTCAAGACAAAAATCGATATTAGTTCTGGCTGTAAAACTGGCCCTTAGGTTCCAACAAATTATCTTTCTAGGAAACTAGAAGACATTTTCCCAATCAAAAACACAGGATTAACTGATATTTAAAAAAAAATATTCATAGAACAAGAATTATAGACAGATTTTTCTAAAATTCTGGGGTGCGCAAAGAGCAGTCTAGGGTGGACTTTGCCCACCCCAGACCGGCCTAAGTCCGCCAATGGTTGTGCTCTAATCAATCGTTGTGAAATTATTTCTAAAGTAATAAAGTGTTAAAGAAATAAACAATAAATAGTAAACAACAAGTGTGTGTGTGTTTTTAGTTAATTTTAATTGTCAGCCAGGTTTATTTAAAGGAAATAAACGTACGTTTCTGAAGGTAAAACGTGACAATTGGTGTCTGGATTTAGATTGGTTATTTTGATTGCAATAGAAAAGAATCCGGTTTATCTAAAGGAGATAAACCAACGTTTTTGAAAGGTAAAAACGTAACAATATTAACTGTAACAGAAAATCCGTATTTATCTGTAATTTATTTTTTAAATAAACGACAAAAACAGTTAAAAATATATCTCCTTGTATTTTAACTGTACCATCATTTAAAAAGAAATGTACGGATAACTTTTTAAATAAACTACAGTCAGTTACTGTAATAATATTTTCAGTGTAGTACTTCACTATGGGAGATATGTCTTTTAGCAGATTCCTGGTCATTTTATTTTTGTTTTAAAACTCATAGATCGAGGTATTTTCGCCCATCCAGTAAGAAGACCCACACAGGTAAGAAAACAGATGAATGAAACCCACGCTTTGTGTTGTTGACCGATAGCAAACCCAAAGTACTGTTTAAATTTCTTCACTGCGTTGCAAGAGTAATGTCGCCACAAATCTAACAAAACTTGTCAGGAACATTTTTACACTTTGTTGACTTTTTTAAGAATTACTTAACTCGGAAAGCAGAAAACCAAACTACGCTCTTCAAATAATAAATACTCAGAATGTGAAAATGAAACTTAAAAATGGTTAATCTTCAAAGGTTTAATGATCAAATCAAAGTAAATATGATGTTAGAATAAGGGTAGATAGGTAATTCAAAAGTAGTAACTACCTTTCATGTTACAAAATTTTGTTGACCAGTGTAATGAAATAATTTAGGTTTTTTCTGCAAATAGAACTATCTGTAGAATAAAATTACCGAAAGTTGTTGATCTAATGTTGATAATTCAAAAGTTCTGGTGATTTTCGCTTTTTAAAAATTTTGAACTTGTCCATGAACATCAATAAAATTTGACGAAATTAGTTCTGCTTACTACTAACTCTGAGTATATAGGATGTGCCTAATTTGAAAAAATATCTGTCTGCAAGTTTTTAATTTAACGGGTTATTCGTAAGAAGTATCATGACGGTATCCTGTAAATATTGGAGCAAAAAAAATTACTCATTTCACAAGTATGTAGAGACTCTTAACTAGCTTTGATATTACCAATAACACTATGGAACATTTTTGGGATTATTGTCTGGGGGGTGAGAAATTCCAAGTCAGGGTGATGGTACTAGGTCAGTATAGTAAAACCCTCAAAGGGTATGGCGTTCGTATGTGTCATTTTTTTTTATGACCTTTTAAATTTTTTCCTTATCTTGATGTTTTTTCGCTTAGTTGTAACTCGAGAACCACTTGTCCGATTTTGATGAAACAAATTTAGAAAAATTTAGAATTACAATTTCTTTAATCCGTTCATATAACATTTTTCTTTATAATCAACAGTTTTGCCGGTAAAAATAAATTTGTGGAGAAAAAAAAATATTTTTTTGCCTAAAAATTAAAATTTTTTTTTTTTAAATTCATAAAAAATTTTAATTTTTAGGCAAAAAAATATTTTTTTTTCTCCACAAATTTATTTTTACCGGCAAAACTGTTGATTATAAAGAAAAATGTTATATGAACGGATTAAAGAAATTGTAATTCTAAATTTTTCTAAATTTGTTTCATCAAAATCGGACAAGTGGTTCTCGAGTTACAACTAAGCGAAAAAACATCAAGATAAGGAAAAAATTTAAAAGGTCATAAAAAAAATGACACATACGAACGCCAAACCCTTTGAGGGTTTTACTATACTGACCTAGTACCATCACCCTGACTTGGAATTTCTCACCCCCCAGATTGGCTGTTGTACTGTGTAATGTACGTGTAATGTAATCACGAATATATTTTTGGTGATTTATCAAAAAAAAAAAATAAAATTATTTTAAAAAGTTAATATTTTCAAATTTACGAAATTTTTATTTTACATACTCTTGAAAATCGTTCATTGAACAAAAAAAATTTAAGTAGAAAATTATAATTTCTATCGATATAAAATAACTAGTTATTAAAATAGCTATTTAGCCTAAAACTACTTAAGATCTGAAGACAGCTTTTTGGCAACCTTCGGTATTATAGGGTTAATCACCAAAAGCTACTACCCAGAAAAAAAAGTGAGGAAAAGAAGTAGTAAAAACATAACAACAGTTGTATAGGGAGTTGTGAAAATTTGTGGTTTTCACTGATGAATTTAACATTGGCTTGTCATAGGAGGGAAGTTGTCTTTTTTGAAACAAATTATGTATATTTGAACCAATGAAAAGAAAGTTCTTTTTCACTTGTTTTTATTTTAATTTAATTAAAAAAAAAAATCGTTATGCATCGTGTGGGGTTTGAACCCACACTCGTTGGCATTTCAAGCAGACGCTCTACCCACTTTGCTATCGCTTGTTATAACTCAGAGCTGCCTTTTAGCAGTCTTGTTTAGTAAATTGTTTTTATATTAATTTCTTTAATTTTTTATTAACAAAAATATATAAAGCGGCGAATACGAATACGAAATATCCCAGCAAAAATAAATGGAATGACTTCTAAATGAATCACTTCCTTCATTATATCACAGAGAATTACTCCCTTAGGAATGGGTTTTAAACAACATCCAATGCTGTAGATAAAAAATAGTTTTTATTGCAAGGTAATTTTTGACTTATTTTTACTAGTTCTAATTAAAATGTTTACAGGATTTTTCTTTTTCTCTTATATTTAGTTTCTAAATATATTTAGTAAAAATTTGATCAAAATGGATTTTTTAAATACAAACAAAATTGTAATATTTACCTTTTTCATATTTTAACAAAAAATATTTGAAGAATTACATATTTATTTAGAACTTTTATATTTCCATAAAATTTCATTAAAAATGAATAGAAAATTTAAAAAAAAAAATTTAAATCGTTTCAAAAATTAATTTTTGAGTATACAAAAATAGAAAACAATAAAAATTTTACAGTGAAAACTACAAAAAATTATTAATTGTGTAAAAAAAAGTTCCCAAAAATTTTTTTCAACCTGGTGGGATTCGAACCCGCAACTCTCTCATTTCTGTGCCAGCACGTTCCTATGCAACCCCCATACAAAATATTAACTTCTTATCACCCATGAAAAAGAACTTCTGACTAGCATATATTTATTGCAGCATTAGATGTTGTTTAAAACCCATTCCTAAGGGAGTAATGCTTTGTGATGTAATGAAGGAAGAGATTCATTTAGAAGTCATTCCATTTATTTTTGCTGGGTAGTTTAATAGCTATATATGGATAATGCCATGGATGATTTAGAGGACATAATTGCAAACGGACTTGTCAGTTTATACTGTAGAAACCCAATTTGTGCACAGATATTGTTACTTACTCTCATCCTATCCGAAAATGCGCGGGGAGCAGGAAAAATAACTCCTTTGGACATATCGGTACTCTAATGTACAATAATATTTTTGGTAACGATAAAAATAAAAGTATGTAAGGAAGGCTTGGTTTACTTTTAACAATTTTTTTTTTTCATTATTTTTGGCACACATATACGTACGAATTTACTAACTTGTTGCCGCTCTGGCTCTGTGTGCAGACACTGTGTGTCTATCACCATTTAAATGTTGTTGCTGCTGCTATCAGCTACAAACAATTGCTACTGTTAATGTTGCTTGTATGCAGTAGTTTAAACAGCGATATCTCATATATGGTTAGTTACTCTACTATGTCGTTTTTGGTATCTAAAGCAGAGCTTCGAAGAATGAATTCTATTTTATTTAATTCTAAAAAACAATTTGCCCTTCAATCGGTTGAATTGAAATTCAGTTGCAGGAAATTCATTTAATCGCATTAACTTATGTTGAATCAATTTACCTTATTTGATTTTATTAATTATTGATTACAATCTTCGCGAATTTATTTCATTTCTTACACATTCGATTTAAAATAAGTCAATCGAACCTTCGATTTTGTAATTCAATTTTGTCTATTCAACTTTAAAATATTGTATTAAAAATTTTATTTTAATAGAGTTTACTTACATAACTCCAAGAAGTTTAATTCTGAGTCCGGCAGAGTGAACGAACTTTCCTTTTAGGAATTTTGTATTGCTCAAACTAAAAAAAACCATATAAATTTAGCTATAAATTTCATCATTAGTCTTTTATTTTTCTTGTATTTGTAAGAAATTGTTAAATTTCTGCTAATAAAACAGCAAAGTTGTTAATTTGTCTAATTTTAAAATCGAATATTATTACCACTTTTATCAATTAAATGTAACCAGAGACCCAAAATAACTGTTATATTTCTAAAAAAGTCACCACCCAAATTTATTTAATTATAATATTTCAATAATGCACTATAATAATTATAAATTATAAATCATATTGCACAAAAAAATCACAAAGTTTGGCAAAGATTTAAATTTTTTCAATTTTTATATTTTACTCTATAAATTTCTGTTGTTTTTTGATTTTTATTTTAAAACTTTTTATAAAAGTTACAGAATGATTTTTTTTATTAACACTAGTTCACATCATCAGGATATTATAATTGGTGAAGTCGTTGGTTCTATGGCTTGATTTACATTCTTAATTGTTATTTTTTGATAAAGAAAAAAAATCACAAAATAACTTTTATTATGTTTGAAAAAATAAAAATCGTGTTTGGATTGTTTTTGTTTGAATTCAAAAAAAAATCAAACAGAGCAAATAAACAGAAAATTAAAAATACTCAAACAAGAAATAATTGTAAAACAATCTGGCATGTGCTGAAAATCGAACGGTTTCAAATCAATCGTTTCTAAAATTTCAATCCTAAATATTTCTTATTATTTTTAATTTAAAAGCGATAAGAAGTCGTAAATCGATATACCTGATACAACTATAGCAGTTAAAAACAATTTCAACCCTCTTTGCCTTTTATATTCATCATTAAATTTTTGATTTTTAACCAAATCGATCGAAATCAAAAACGATCATTTTCCATCACATGCCAGAATCACTTCTTTGAATAAAAGTTATAACTGTTACGTCCCTGAATGTAACCAAATCGAATAAGTAAGAACTCGATTAAAATTCCAAAATTGTAAATCGAATCACAAATAAACCAAAGAAATTCGTCATGATTGAATTCAATGAATAATGCGATTAATTGAATAAATGTGTTAAAAAATATATCATCGCTGTGTCTAAGAAATTAGCTATTTGTGTTCAAAAATTTTTTGTGGGGCACCTAAATTAGGTCTTTATTTTGTCTCTAGCAAAGGTTTCATTCACTTTTTAAAAATTAATGAAATTTGGGTTAAATTTCATTCCCTAATAGCATTCTTATGGAATTAATTCGATAGCTTAATTCCATATAGCTTGAAATTATATGAATTCATTCTATTTTGATTGAATTCTAACTGAATGAAACCCAATTTACCTGAATTCATTTAATAAAAAAGTGAATGAAAAATTATTTGTATTCATTCACTTAATCAAATGAAAAATTTTAATTTGTATGTAATTGCTGAAATATTAGCATAATACAATGAAAGATGTTTAAAATTCATCTAACAGAAATAAATAGTATCGTATGCTTTGTTACAGCTTGTATGCTTTAGTTTTGATTATATGTTAGTTTCAAACTACACTGCACTAAGTGAATGGTAATTAAATTTCTTCATTCAATTAGTAAAATGGTGAATGAACATGCGATTTGAATGATTCAAGTTAGGAATTCATTCAATTCATATTAAAGCTTTGGGAATGAAGCTTATGAATGAATTCTTTACGAATGGTTTAAGGGAATGGTACATGAATCTTTTTAAAATCTGAATTTAATTTTTAGTAAATTAAGCTTAAATTGAATTAAGTTTTTCGAAGCTCTGGTCTCTAGGCTATGCTTTTTAGAAGTGATTCTTTTATAAATAGAAAGTTTGGAGTTTTATTTATACTTATGTGTAAACAAATAATTTCTAAAAAGTTTCGCGAAAGTCTGAAGTAAAGCTGTCTTGTAGATCCCTCACAAAAATTTTTTTTAGATAAAAAGCTATTTTTAGGAACAGCATTATTAACTTAACTCTTTTTCTGCCATTTGAGAAAATTAAATGGTATGAGTAATTTTAGGTATACGTAAGGTTCTTAATACCACTACAACTACATGATATAGGAACATGCTCTCAATTTTTTAATGAGTCGGGCTACTACATTCAACACTATGGTTTCAGTCATTCCATTTTCATAAAAGATAAGGTTTTGATTCTTTAGAACCTCTGATCTATAGTGAAAAATGAAAGAAGACAAAATGAATGAAAAAATCTCAATTTGTAATTGACTGCTTGTTGACTGCTGATTGTCAATGATTGCAACATTGTTGACTGTGAATGTTTTAATGGTTGATCGGTTGCTCGCATGTCTGTCGGTCTATCTATCCGTATTGACGGTTTTTTCTGTTTGTATATTGGAATTGACAAATCATTATTATGCGTAAGATGTGATTTAAAAATTTTACGATTTTTTTTCTACTCGTCTGTATAATGAATTGATTAAGATTTTTGTATGATTTTGCGTGCTAAAAAAGTTAATGATTAAATTGAAATGAAATTCATTAAATAACTAAATAAAAAAATAAAAATATTTAAAATACTGTACAACACCTCTAACAAAATACAGGGCCTTCCACTAAGAGGTACAAACTAAAGAACACACCTTTCACTACATAAGTATAGATTCTAAGAGTCTGACCTAGTAAGAATTTGTTCTTTTTTTTGCTAACTAGAACAGGATGATTTATAACCGGTTCTAGAACTAATGATAAAACTTGTTCTGGGACAGTGAAACTTTAGATTTTTACTTCCAGGAATCAGTTCCATTGAACCATTGGTAAAAGAGCCTGTTCTGTTGGGAGTTTTTTAATTTTTTTATATATAATTTAGTAAAATTTCTAATCTTTGGTGATTTTAAATAAGATATATTACCTTTTCCGCAAACTAGGGATCGACTAAAAATCACTTTCTATATAAAAGATCTTTGTAATCTAACTACTCACTTTCAATTTCTCCTTTTCAATCTAACCTAACCCAATTAGATTTGGGCATTCTAGTTCTTTTTGGTGACCGCTCTTTCTAGTTCAATTTGTTGTAAAGAACTAGTTCGCTCTTCTAGTTCAATAGCTCTGACAATTTCGTTCAATCGTTCAGAAAACAATTTTTTCGATCGTTCGTTTGGCAACTTTGAATAGGTAGCTAATTCATATGCTCGTCTTTTAGTTAACAAGGATATAAAATATCAGAAAAATTAAGAATTTTAAGAAAAAAGAAAAATGTTTAGTGTAGAAAATATTTTAAGTAAAAAAAATAAAATTATCTCCGGCCAAAGGTAATAAAATGAACGATTGAACTAAAAGAGCGATTAGAAGTGAACTAGATCTTTCGATCAATTGAGTGACTAGTTCAATTGAACTAGTTCGTTTACGAACTACACAAGTCTAAACCTGATACAACACGGGCCGGAATCCTAAAGATAATTGGAGAAAATTTGGGAAATAAATTTGCAGTACCCAAGAAAAAATCGGTCTATTTTTGACCTAGTTGCCATAGAAATTCCCTATCTAAGCTTAAATGTACTGATCATAAATCAATCGCATTTCCAAACCAAAACAACGCCATTTATATAATTTTATTCATTAATCAGATAGTGCTTATTCCACGCAACCGCTCCGCCTTCAGCTTTTGCTCTGTTGCAACCATTTTTTTCCAACGGTCAAACAATTTGAACAAAATTTACTACACTTTCGTGGCTTTAATTTTTTAGTATATTCGTAAAGAAGAACCCGAGGCCTAATTAAAAGAAGGAGAAATCGGGATGCGAACTTTTTAAACACATTTTTATATATTGTCTAAGGTCGCAGCAAAATTTTCGGTTCCAAAAAATGGGTTCATTTATAACCCATTCCATTCATATTTCAACAAGTGACTGGGGAATGGTCGAGCTCCTATAGCTGCGGTCTTTCTGTGGGAGAATGCTTTCGGCTGCCGGATTATAACACCATCCTTCAGGCGAAGATCAGAGCAATCACCAAATGCATTAAGTTTATTAACATTGAAGGTATTATGTCAATAGACCGTTATTGCTTGTAGAACAATATAGGACACCGGTAGAGTTGGTGACACCACCATGAATCTATGGGGAGGATCGAAAAGTCAACTCATTAAAAGGGAACTTGATTAGACAGTGAGGACTCCAAAAATTGTAGGACCTGTGGAGAGGATGGCAAGACCTTGCTTAGATGACGAGGAAAATTGTGTTGATTTTTTCTTGTTATTTTTAATTGATACTTGAATTTTTGAATAGAGCTCCTAAAGTGAAAAATCTAAAGTAATAACGATATTTCTTGCTACATTTTAAAATGATGCATTATGCCCTTTAATTTGATATATAGCACTTTTTGACAACTGCGATAAAATTCCCTATATATGCATTTAAAATTTCTCTTTTTTCACGATGAAAGGAATATCCAATATTTGAATTTTTACCTTTTGTAAACAACTCATGTTACTTAATTTATCAAAAAAATTTGAAATTTTATATTTGAATTCTAAGTTAAAGTTGACTAAAACTGGAAAAGATTGACTTTTTTGATACCTTAAAATGAAGGAGTCTGTGAAAAAATCTTAAATTATGAAACCGAGATAAAACCATTCAGAAATATAAGACATATATTTTCTACTCAAATTTAATTTCAAATAATTGAAGTTCAAATTCCTAAAAATTAACGATTTTAAAATATGCCTGTTCAAATATGTTTTATTTGTTTTTGCCATACTAAATACATACATACCCAGTCAGAAAAATACAAATGGGAAAGCGGTGGCAAAGCACTTTAACAGGTGGTACAAGTACTGGCAAAAAGTGCTTTCCCATTCCCAAAATGATAACATCATTAGACAAAAGGACCGGCTGTTCAAAAAGCGCCGGAAAAGCACTGGAGGAACAAAATTTTTAAACGTTGGCAAAACGCTGACAAAACCAATAAATAGGTGGTCTGGAAATATATTTTCCAAAATAAAATTAAAAAAAAGTTAATATGTATTTTTTTTGGTCCTGCCGTGATTTGAACCCAGGCCGTCAGATTGGCAGACGATT
Organism: Leucophora obtusa; assembly: GCA_949987735.1. Taxonomy (NCBI): domain Eukaryota; kingdom Metazoa; phylum Arthropoda; class Insecta; order Diptera; family Anthomyiidae; genus Leucophora; species Leucophora obtusa. The sequence goes on from OX465295.1 coordinate 279,289,868, forward strand.
GCTCTACCTACTGAGCTAACGAGACATATAATTTTTAATGGCTAAACACATAAATGAGTGATAATAGCTGGACAACTACTGGCTGTGCCAAAATGCTAGTACTGGCAAACAACTTTTTGTAACTAGTATGCCAGTGTTTGGAGGGCAAAAAAAAAGTTGGTCTTGAAGGAGCTTTCCCACAAACAGAAAAATTGATTTTATAAAACAAAAAAAATTTTAAATTAAAAAAAAATCCAAAAAAAATTTTTGCTTGCAACCGGATTTGAACTGGGAACCTTCCGACTACAAACATTTTTTCAGCATTTTTATAAAATCATTGGTTTTCCAGTGAATTGATTTTTGTACGCCTGGTAGCATTGGCTAGGTAGCACTGGATAACCACTGGTTGCAAACCTTGGCATATCACTCTAAGCCAATTCTTTGCCAGTGGTTTTTTTTATAAACCACCGAAATTTTTGTAAAACAAATACTGGTAAAACGCTTTTCGTAAACGCTGGCAAAGCGTCCCAAATGAGTGTTCTGCCAGTCATTTATTTTTAATACCGTTGTTACCCAGTGGTATGCCAGTGCTTGATTTTTTGTACCACTGGCGATTTCTGACTGGGTACTTATAAAATTAATTTAAAATAAAAAAGATATAAAATTTGTATTTCAGATTGAATTTTCTGCAAATATTGATGCAGAAGTTGTGATTCTTTTGATAAAATGAATTTAGGGGAATATTAATTGAAGTCATGTGTTAAGATTTTGCAAATCCAATTGAGGAATTTCACTAAATTTTCAAAATAGGAAAATAAGTGAAGTTTTCACTTTCATCGCATTGATTTCCTACACCCAGAAAACAGATTCAGTTCTGATAACCATATTTGTAGCCAATCGCATGGTTCGGTTGTGGTAGCTGAATTTTTCAATTGTGGGAACAGAAACCCAATTGAGACAAGACTAATTTGACTGTGACAACGGAATTTCAGTTGTATTAACAATAATTCGGTAGCCACAACCGTAAAATTCATTTGATGCAACTGAACCATTCGATTGGCAACAAATGGGGTTGTCAGCACCGAATCTGTTTTCTGGGTGTAGATCATTCGCATAATCCAAATAAGTTGCTATATTTCTGAAATCCCAAAGTCTATACTTTTAAACTGTATTAAAAAATATTCATTGTTTATTCAGGTATATCAATAAATAAGAAATTTTAAAGGAAAAAGCAGGCTTTTTGATAAAAAGTTAAATTTGCGAATATTTCGAAAACTAGAGCTAATTTGGAAATTTTGTGTTCACATTCATGATGTTCATCCTAAAATTTATCAGAATTGATATGTCGCATGTCCGATGCATTTTCAGTGTTGTACAGTGTTAAAAAAAGGTTGCTTTTCGGAATTTGATCCGTTTCCCGAAGATGACCCAAATCGTACTGTGGTGCAGATCCGACTTTATTTTTTTACTTATTTATTTAATGAGTATTTTTTACTGAAATTTAACAGCCGCTGCTTCACTTAATTTAAACGATTTTTCGGAAATTAATTAATTTTTCAGTTATTTTAGTGACATAATATGAGCATTTTGAGTATATTTTTTAATAGAAAATATACTTTTTAATTAAAATATAATCCTTTATTAAAATACCCTGTATGGTATGAATTTATTAAGAAGAATATTATTTAATAAGATTTACTACAATTTCAAGGATTTTTATTTTTATTTTATTCTTTCCAAATCAAATTAATAAATTTAACGCCCACTGTAGTTGTTGAATTAATTCCCCACATTTATTAACAAATTAATAGATTACAAAGTGTTAGAATTAATTGTACAATCAATATTCTAAACTCAATTGTATCGTAAAAAAGCCGGCTGTTGCGAATACACCGTTTCCTATCTTAACGGCCACCTTTTAAGCGGCAATTTACCATTACAGCTGTTTTAAAATCTGATACATAAATCTTATTTACTAAAAAAAATCGGTATAACAGTATTTATATTCACCATACTTGGGAATTTTCTATTACCATTAAAATTTCACTAATGGCACTAATGACATTTAATGGTAATGAAGTATTTTGCATTAGAAAAAACATTTCTAATGGCAATAAAATTACACTAATGAAAAAAAAAAACAATTATAGTTAATAAAAAAATCATTTTTTTACAAAAAAATCTGTCATATGAAAACAAATAACGGATTTGACAAGGGAAGTTATAGTATATAATTTTCTTAAGGATGTCATTGAATAAATTGAGTGGAACATGGTTCCAAATGGGAACGAAATGTAATGGAATGGGGAAGGAGTGGAACTAAAACATTTAACGTAGGGAACGGTAGGGAATGGAATGGCAAATTAGAAAAGTAAATTTTCATTTTTGGAGTGTTTCAGTGTGTATTCTCATGTAAATTGGTAACAAAAATTAAGTTACCCTGTACAGGTTTTATAAAAGTTGATCCCTCGAGAGCTCACGGAATTGACCTATTTACATTATTGAAGTGTGTTAATGCTCCAAAGGAGCACCAATTTTGTCCATTTTGCCTTATCTCGCTTAGGTTTTGAGATAAAAACATTACCATTGCACAAAGTAGCCAGTATCTTAAAAACTAAGCTAGATATCACAATTTTAATAAAAATGTTCCACTTCATAAAATGAAAACGTTCCACTTCATATCTCGAAAACTATGCGAGATAGAGCAAAACGGACAAAATGTTTGCTCCACTGGAGTGCCCTTACATGCCCTCACATGATATGGGCTAGGCCCGGGGAGGGTCCCGAGACCCTAATTTTAATAAATTCTACGACTCAGTATAATTACAGATAAAACTGTCTTTTTACAAATTTTTTGCTTAAATTTAGATTTGTTTTCTATTCAGCCAACAGATTTATTATTTTGAGTGTATTATTGTTTTTAAATATCAGTTAATCGTGTGTTTTTGGTTGTGAAAATGTCTACTGGTTTCCTATGAAAATAATTTGTTGGAATCTAAGGGTCAATTTTATAATCAGAACTAAGATCGGTTTTTGTCTTAAATATTTATTAAATAAAGAATGTTGTTTGAAAAATTCTTACTTAAAAAATATTTAAGAGGCCAATTAATCTTAGTTCTGACTATAAAACTGGCCCTAAGAGTTTTTTTAATCTAAATTATTAGAATCACAGAGTTACTCAATAAGCGTTTGAAGGCATAGGAAAATATAAATAGCAGAATCTTTTTTAATGAGATAATTATCTAATATTTAATAGTTTTTTAAAGGAATAATTAGTTAATATCTAACAAGGAAGTTACTTCAGACTAATCACTAGTATTTTGATGAAATTTCAATACGTTGTAGAAATAAAAGTTCTTATGATTTTTGACCACCTCGGTAATTTATGTGGTTAAAATATGGGGACGAAGAAAATTAGACAGTTTGATCTTAGATTTCTTTTCTCTATCAAATATCCAAATTTCGTACTAATCTGAGAATATAGCTTGGAATATATTCCTTGTATGTGGACTTTTCAGAGTTTTCTATAAAATATTATTGAATTATAAGAATTTTATCAGAAATGAGGGAGTCATTTTTAAAAGTTTTTTTTTGTATGGAAAAATTGTATGTATAGTGTCGAAGGTGTTTCTTAAGATTAAGAGTCTGAGAGTGGGTAATTAAACAGCGGAACTTAAATTGGTCCCTTGCCCACCCCAGAAAAATGGTCTAGCTACGTCTATGTACGCTGACTAATATGGAGCTAACAACAAAGTCTATTGATTATAGATAGGATCGGTGCATATTTTGACCTATTCCTCATATGGACTGTATTTCCAATTTTCTTTTAAATACACCTAACATTATGTAATATTAAAAATTCTTACCTTTTTTCTAATTTTTTAATATTTTTTAGACACATTTTAACACAAGTCCATTTCAGTCCATCCGAGTTTCGAATCAACACATTAGTTGGCTTTCAGCCACACTGGTTTAGGGTATCATATAGTCGGCATGCCCGAATCTAACTTTTTTATTCCTTTTTTTTAATTGATGCATTGTCAATGATAATGAAAATTAAAACCATTGTCATTAATCAATGAAATAAAATTCTTAAATCATTCTTATTAACCCTCTAATTCCCAAGGCCGCCAAAAAGCGGTCTTCAGATCTTAACTAGTTTTTGGCTAAATAAAAATATTTGAAAAATCGTCAAAAATACATTTACGATCTGGCATATATTATCGATAACAAAACTGGTAGTTTAAAGTCTCTACTTGTAAAATGTGTTACAATTTTTGCTCCAGGACTTACAGGATAACTTCAGGATACGTCTTACCAATATCTCTCTAATTAAAAAACACAGATTATGTACTCAGAGCTACACTCATAGAAATAAATCTGTAAAAATAGCAAAAAAAAGCAAAAAAAAAATAAGTTAAAAATGATGCTGCAGAAAAACCTGTTAGATTAACAGATTGTTTTTTTTAAATACTAGTTAAATAAGAACAGCAAAAATAAAACTGTTAAATTTACAGAATTTTAGTTATATTTAACTTAACTTTTAGTTAATTGAAAATGACAAATTTTACTGTGAAATCTGCAGAAAATTTTGCTAAATACTAGTGGAATAAAAATAGCAAAAGCAAACTGTTCCATCTACAAAATTTTTGTTATTTTTAAGCTAAGTTTATTTGAAATCAAATAGCAGTATATCCTGTTAAATTAATAGAAATATTAGCTAAAAGTCTTGCCAACTGTTGTTTTCAAAATGCTCAATTTTTATTTGCATTTAAAAAAAATAGAAAAAAAACATCGAAAGTTTTAAATTTTTTTGTGAGTTTTTATGCTACTATTTATTTAGCAAAATTTTTTATTAAATTAATTTGTTATTTTCTATTAACAAAGATTTAACTCAAATATAACTAAAATTCTGTATATTTAATGGTTTTATTTTTTTTTGTTCCTATCTTACTAATATTTAGCAAAAATAATCTGCTTATTTTAATTTTTAGTAGTTTTAACTAACTTGTTTACAGACTTTTTTCTATTAGTATAGCTTATGGCATGCTAATTTAAGGTAAGACCGTTAAACGAAGGACTACTGTACCCTACAATCTACAGAACAACTCCCTGTATTTATATGTATTCAACTTTTTTTTCTTAATAATTATATGCTACTTTTTGCTATTTTAGAAATCTAAAAATAATTTACACACAAAAGCCGCCCTCATTCGAATTGACGTTTCATAACATTCTGCAAAAATATTGTATTTAGAAGTGTTGTATATTTTTTTTATTCACAAAAGTGCATAATTGAATGTTGCTGCACATTTGTGTGGTACACCTTAGCTTAATTCAGCCAGTCTTAATTTTTTTTTTTTTCTTCTTAATAAATCAAAATTCATTAGTTCTAACAAAATCATGCACAATTGTCGTTTTAAATACTCATAATATTTGCTGTTTCTCCCATAAGATAATTTATTTTGAATGTTGTCTGAATTTATGTACCACAAAAAACAAGAAATTCTTGTAAAATTATTCGGGGCCAACATGAATATAAAATATAAAAATTAAAAATATTCATACGCCACAAAAAAAAAAAAAAGTCGCACAGTATTCTGTGCATTAACACTGTTAAGGTGTCATGTTTATGTATAAATTTGTAATTAAATTTAATGCATATTTTCCATGAACAAAAATGCCTTTGGATTCAAATATAAGGAGAATATTAAAAACAAGTGTCCAAAAAATTAAATGAAATTCACAACAAACTGATTTTGCAGTTAAAAAGGTTTATAACTATTGTGATACAATAATAAAGAAATGTACACTCACAGTAATACGTCTGTTGGCTGGAGAGAAAAATTAGTTTTTTGGCTTATTTAAGCCAAAAAAAATAAAAATTGTTGATTTTAACAAATTCTTTCGTTAAATTTAACAAATCTAAATTTAAATAACAAATTTGTAAAACTACAGTTTTTCTGTAATTATACTGAGTCGTAGAATTCATCCAAATTTAGGGGCTCGGGACCCTCCCCGGCCCTAGTCCATATCATGTGAGGGCATATAATGGCACTCCATGGGAGCAAACATTTTGTCCGTTTTGCTCTATCTCGCTTAGTTTTCCATTTTATGAAGTGGAAAATTTTTATTAAAAATCTCCGAGGGTCCAAGGCCCGCCAATGTCCATTTTTGGATAGAAATAACCCCTTTCGCTGGGCAGAATTTTCAACGAAGTTAAGAATCATGGTCTGCTAAATTAAGGTTAGCTAAATTTTACATACTACTAAATACACGGACATTTTTAGTTAACCCTCTAACCGGCCTAAGCTTTTTTGCAATGAAATTTATACCATGTGTTCCTCACGAAAAATAAACAATAAGTTCTTCTACAAAATTTTTTTTCGTTGCCTACTTTAGGCGATATGGGCCAAAATAGTTTAAGGGTGAATCTCGAAAACTAGCGCTTACAAATTACTAGGTTTAGGCACAAATTATTTCTCTTACCAAGATGTAATTGTAATAAAAAAATTTCATTTTTTGTGCAGTTACTTAAGAGGTTGTAGCGAATTTCGTTTTTCGAAAAATTCGAAATTAAGCGAAAACGCACCAAACCTTCAGTATATTTTATTCAAACTTCTAAGCTTTGCTACCTATACCAAATATATTCTTTTTACCAAATTTCTGAAAAATCCGTCCATTCGTTTTTAAGTTAAGGCGATGTCCTTTATAGGTATCCTTATGGAATCCTGTGCGTCCTTGGACCAAAGTAAGGAATTTTTTGAATAGCTTAAGCTCCAATCTTACTTCATGGTCACTATCAATTGTTTTAGTCAATTTAAATATGTTTTTAAGATTTTTGAAACTTTTGGTTGTTTTAAAATATTTAATTTTCGAAATTTTACGAAATTTTATCTTTGACACTTTCTGGCTTCCAAACCGTGCATTGTATACAAAAAAATTATTTACAAAAAATTTTATAAATTTTGTTTTCTGTTCAAAAAGCATAATTTCTTATTATAAAATACCCCTTTGGCGCATTTCTGGTCAATTTAATATACCCCGCCTGGAGGCGGGTTTGCCGGTTAGAGGGTTAAATTACTATGAAATTTGAGCTAAAAGAGTCAAAAACTGAATACAGACCTACTGTAATCTTGCCTTACATTTCCAATGCAATGGAGAGATTTCTACACAACCAAATTACGTCATATATATGAAAATTGATTGCTTACGAATCGGAAATCCGGTTTCCGACCGAAACGTAGTTGTATAACTGCTATGGCAGCTGTATCTGAGGATGTGAGTAAGAAAGTTGATGATGGTTGTCCAACAATTTTAGTGTTGCCAGATCATTCTAAGGCATTCGTAAAAAAAATATTTTCTTATTACAAAAGTTTCTTAATAAAATTTGCTCGTACGGGAATCGAACCTGGGACTCCAGGTTTCCAGTCAATAGCTTTACCATCTGAGATATCTCTACATGTAATATTTGATAGATAAAACATAACTGACCTGCTGCGTACAAGTCAGCCTACTCGCTAACATACCAAAAATCAAAAAATATGTGGTTACATACATACATACATACATATATCCTTATCAGTGTGAAAAAATTTTGAGTCTAAAAACAGATTTAAAAAAAATTTACAAAAAAATCTATACCAATACTTTATGTTTGAAATAATGATAAAAATAAATCGTTATTGGTCACGCATAATTTTTTATTTTGAAATAAATAACTTATTATTAGTAACTCAATATTATATATTTTATAATAATGCAGAAAATAAGTCTGTGTCATTACTGGTAGTCCAAAAATAATGATATGTCTTTACCCCGTCTACACTGGGGACTATTATAAACTAAAATAATATAAGAATGAATATAGAAATTTATTATAAACAAAAACAGCACACAACATATCGACGGAGTTAAATTCTTAATTCTAAATTTTATTAATCTGTTCGATCTCATTTTAATTACAAGTACAGTCAGAAAAGTTTTGCAGTTACTACATGACAGATATTTGTGTAGTGATGAGGTTGCAGTTATTTTAACTACAATTGCAGTTATTTTACTTACAGCAAAATGTTTCAATGTTTTTGACAGTTAAACAACTACACCGTAATAACATTTATTTTTTACAATTGTTTTGAATTTTATTACAAATACAAATTTTATTACTTATATACTAATAAGCACACAAAAATAATATGGCGCTTGTTTATAAATTTCTAGTGAAAAAATATGAGAACATGTTTTCTCTTGTGTCTTTAGTCATAAAACAACGCTTAAGAGTGAAGATGCGTAATATGGAAAAAGGTTATACATTTCATTGAATAATTAAAACAATAAGGTAAGTTTTATAATATAAAATATATATTTATTTATGGGAATATTAAAAAATATTGTATTTATTTTCTTTCAGCTCTGTAATATTTTCATCCCTTTTTACCTGGAGAAAAAAATTAAGCTTAACAAAGAATATTTCACTATCTTAATAGTGATTAATAAAAGTGATATTAAGTGTAAATTTTGTTTTATCAATTTTAAATTTTTTAAATTTGTTCGAGAATAAAATTAAGTTAAAATTATTTAATTATCAAACAAATTGAAAATTTATTTACCTAAATTTGTTTTTATTAAATTAATAATTGCTGTTAATAATTTAGGCATTTAATTTAAGTTTAACTAACGAAAACATCAGTTTTCACACATTTTAACTGCTGTTTCTACACTTTTACAATAATTTGGATGTATGTATGTTGTTTGAAATTCATTTTAACATAAATTCTAGCATATTTTGTATAAAGGAAAAAGCCCTAAATTTCTCTGGTCTAAAATTTATTAGAATCTGATGGTTTACTGAAAGAATGTGATCAGAATCTGAGTATTTAAAAAAAACATTCTCCGAAATTTTTATAGGAAGAACTACTTAAAATCTGTGATATTTTCCTATGAGTTTTTTTCTTAAGCCTATAGAGATTTGGTCAGTTTTTCACCACTTTCTAATATTGGAAAAGCCTTAGGTTCTGAGCACATGTTCCTATAGAAAGGGTTTCAGGTTCTTGGAAAATCCCCGAAACGATCGTCTTTTCATTCCTGAAAGTGTTAGAGGTTTTTAAAAGCAAAAACTCTGTGAAGTATTTGTTAGGAGAATATCCTGATGAAGAAAAATAGCAGTTTTTGAAAAAAGTACTTATTATGTCAATTCAAAATAAGGAAATTGGCCTCGAACTGAATTAATAAATTTCTAATTAATTAATAAAAAGGTCGAAAAAACAATTTTTATTTTTTTGAATAAAAATTAAAACCCAACATTTTGACAACACTCGCAGTACGGAGAAATGTTTTTTGCCCCTTCCTTGTAATTGACAAAGAAGTGGTAAAAATAAAATTTGTATTTTATTTGTACCGATGGTACGAAATACAAAAACAAAAACTTTCATAATATTTCTATTGTTGGTTATGTCTTTGCAGAGACTTCGAAAACATATTTTATTGTTTACTCCATTCTCATTTCGTTGATGTAGTAGACTACGTTTAATATGAAATTTTGATGTTTCAATTTGCATTGCACTATTGCCACCACTTTCTAAAGAAAACTGAAGAAGGGGACTTGGAAAATCCCCGAAACGATCGTCTTGAATTTTCTATAGAAAAAAGTTTCGAGAACTAGAGGCCCTTTTGGAAACGGACAATTATGTGTTGCCTGCTCAAGTGTTGGTAAACTAAATTATTTAGTTATACAAGTTATGGAGAGACTAAAGATAGTGTTTATACTTTAGCGTTATAATAAAGTATTAACTATAATATCTACTAGAACGTACCTAAAAAAATAGTTTGCCGTAGACCAATCCAATCTAAATTATTTTTGCAAGGAGGTTTCATAAAAAAAAAATTTTATTTTTCTTTTGCCGAACGTAGTGGTCGCCATTTTACATTTTTCGTTATATCTTTGGCATTTATAGTCGGATCTTAAAGTATGATAAATCGATGTTTTTCTCTCGGGGACTAATGTTTTGCTCTGAGGGCCATTGACCTCAAGTATCCCGTTCTAGTATTTACCCACCAGATCTCAGTTGCTAAGTACCACCCAAATGTACCACCCCTTGTTAAAAAAGTTTTTCGATAAACCCAGCAGAAAATTTATTTCTTTGGTTGCCTTTTTAAATTTTTTTTCATTGGATTTTTCCTTTATAGCAAAGCACTGGTCTCCTCGAGGCAAAAAAATCGATATATCACACTTTAAAATCCGACTTTAAATGCCGAAGCTATAACAAAAAATTTAAAAAGGCGGGTCGGCAAAAAAAACAATTTTTTTGGAATTACCTTGCAAAAATACTTTATATTTGAGGGTGTACCGCCCACCTTTTTTTTTTGCCTGCTGGTCTACTGTCTACTCCTACGAAAAGTCCGTGACTCTCAGTTGTTACTGATTTTCCCTTGAATTTCGACTTTTGAAACGCCTTTTAGTTCTTTAAGATTACCATCTACAATCAAATTATAGGGTTCAAATAGAAATAGCTGTGGTATGTGCAATACTAAGAAAGATTATTCAAAAAAAAAATTAACAATTTCCAAACAAAATTAATGTAATGTGAACTTAAGTCGTAAATGCCGAACAAAATTAATTTATTTTCTTTTTGATATCCGTATTGGTGCCCAAATTTGTCAAAAATGTGTCAGGGCGGTTTTAGAAAACTGAATAAAACTACCCGTTACCCTGCACCTGTATTTATTTTACATTAACAACAAATATTCTGTTTTATTTTTATCAAACTATTTACTTTATATCCAAAATAAATTACATTTTAAACTACAAGGCACGCTAACGCTCTCCCCGCTAGTATTACATATAGATGGCACTATTTGCTTCCTATTTTTCCTATTCCAAAATCAATACATTTACCATATCTCGGTATGATTTAGAACACCGTAGTTTTAGGGGATTGGGAAATTTTATTCTAGATAAAACAGTAAGCAGATAGATAAGGCTTCCTGATACAGACGTAAAAAATTGTCTCCTCGCTAAATTTTTGCTCAGCGCCTTTTTAAACCGGAAGTAATTACCACAATATAGTATTTTATATACTACATACGTTTATTTAATTAAATACCTCTGCTTTATATACTGTATTTGCAATATTACTTGGCTAGTTATGTCACACTGCACATTCAAATTAAATGAAATTAAATCACCTTGATAGGAGGTTTCATATTTAATGTACAATTTCATACTAACTGATAATGATGGTGATATAAATATATATGATAGTAATAAGTTTTAGTTATTGTATCGTTATAGTTTTTAAACATTTTTGTCAGGTATTAAACATTTTTAGTTTACTTTTAGTATAATATATAATATATATAAAATACAATATATTATATTGTATTTGACTTAATATTCGAATAAAATGAAAAAAGAACGTGTCAATTTGAAATGCATTTTTTTTTGTCAAGCCAATAAAAACAAAAATAAACTGATTAGCTGTCACGTAATTGTCAGGCAATTGTCAAACGTGCTTTTATTAAAGTTGATGTTTTAAGTTTTTGCAAAATTTATGATTAAAAATTGTGCAATGTTTTTAAGAATTTTTTCTTGTTTGCGATGATTTTATGCTTGAAATGTCAAATACTGTTTTTGTCTTTATTTTTATATATGAGTTGACAGACCCTCTTTAATATACTTTTAACATTTTACAAAAGAAATATTGAAATATTAGCAAAATTCATGTTTTGTAGTAGTTTATTTAACAACCAACAACAATTTTTTTTTTTTTGAAAGTCAAAATAGGAACTTGCGTGTTGTTTTAAATGCCAAACAGTGATTTATCGTGTGCAAATTTATGTTAAACATCATAAACAAAATTACATCTGTATATACTTAAAACTACAGGTGCGTTTTTATAGAATTTGTGAAATGCAAATGTGTAAAAGTGTTTAAATAGAATTAAAGCTACTGACAGATAGATTTGGGTGGTTACAAAAACTCATGGATAGGAGCTCAAGAATTTCAGGATGGATAAAAAATTTAGAAAAAAAGTATCCATATCTGAGAAATTGCAAAACTGAAAACTGCAAATACTGCAGCCATCTGTATTAAAAAAAAAAAATCTCGTTGAAGTTGCTCTATTCAGACCGATTTTTATAGACATAGTTTATTATGGATTAAAATAATATTAAATTAGAACACTCATTGTAACAATCATCAGATCAACTAAAATCTACAATAAAATACCCACAGACAAGGTACAGGCCAAATTGTTAAGTAATATCCCTTAATTGGAACATGTTAGTCATTTATACGGCATGATGGGTTAGGGTGTTATACAGAAAAAATAAATAATCGTGTAAAAGTTCTTTGCTTTCGTTCTAATTACTATAAATAGAATTAAAAAGCTTGAATGTTAAAGAGTACGAATACATTGCTTTGCCATTGAAGGAGCTTCAATCAAAGTAAGAACTATAACATAGAGAAAAAATAATAGCTTTGTTAAAAACATGTGGTTTTCGTTGTAGTATGAAATGAATAAGTAAAAATATTTGAGTTTACTTCTCAAAATGTTTTTCTTTGAAAGTTAACATATATACAAAACAAAATTAATATTTACTAATTTTTTAGACCCCATTTATCAAATTTTAAACAATTTATTGTTAAAATATAATACAGTATAACTCGTTTAATACGAACTCGATTAAGACGAATTCTCGGTTACTACGAACTAATTTAGAAGTCCCGAAGTTTTGGCAACGATTTCAATATAAAAAACATTGATTAATACGAACTCGCTTAATACGAACACTCGGTTAAAACGAACTGTTTGTGACGGTACCATAAACAAATTTCTATATAATTTTCTACTTTTAATACGAACTTTATAAAATTCTACAATTTTTTCTATATTTTTTTTTTTTTTGTTTTCTGACAAATTTTAAACCGAACACACAGATATTTTTTATTAAATATATTGCAAACAATATATTTAGGAAATCAAATGAATAAATTGTAAAATTTTTAAGTTTTTTCAAGAAAATTGGATAATTGGGAATTTTTGATAAAAAGTTACATTTAAAAAAATTGCCTATATCTCGAAAACTATATTGCCAACAAAAAAATTGGAAGTTGTGCTTTACAAACCACTTCTTTCATTGCATTAAAAGTAGCCGATAGTGTATTTTTTCAACCCAACTTCAAAAACATCACTTCTTTCCGTGATGCACACGAATACTACTACTATTCGGTTGATTTTGATTCCTTTTTGTACGCTCTTTACTTTGGAAATAACGACCGGCAGCATTTTTTTGTTCAGTTTCAGCATACATTTCTCCCTTTGCGTAATCGTCGTCACTATCACACACTTCCTTTGCTTCGATGACCAAATCATTTTCACATAAGGAGGGTACAAGCAAAGAAATAATATAGCTGAGCCTAACTGGAGAAACGAAATTATCATAGTATGATTCAATTGATCATAAATAAGATTCTTACTGATCACATCATGATCACTGATGATGATTTTAATATCATTTAGGATCATACTATGATCGTTGGAATCACATTATGATCATTTCGTGTTTTATTCATAACATGATGCTCTTTTCCTGGCATGTACCTGAAGTTTCAAGTCTCTAGCTAAATTATAAATATATTTGATTTACAACTAAGATCGAAAAAGTCTGGCCAGAGCCGCGTGTAAGACCGAGGGTTACGGTAAAAAAAATTTATCGTAGTTAATCTAAAAAATATCTAGCTGAATTATGGCATGTGCTCAATGAGTTAAAACATATATGGATTTATTTCGGGTTTTTATGGAATATCGATTATAAGTGAAATGTAAAAATTTAAATAGATGGAATAACTAAACAGTTATCGACTTTTATCTGAACCCTGAAAAATATGGTAATGACAGGTAATTACCCTATAGCTTTAACAACACTGAAACTTATATAATTTTTACATATATTTTATATACCTATTATTTGACAATGTAAGAATAGCCACTTAATTTGTAACTTTTAAGTAATGTAAAGAAATAAATAAGAAACATGTTTCAATTACGAAATTGATAACAACAATTATTATTTTATTTAATTTTGAAGCTTTTCGCAAATGATAATTTTAATTACTAAAAATTATTTACAATTAACGGAAAGAATTAAACAATTTAATTATTTGGCGGATTCAATTTTGATTAAAAACCAATTTATTTAAAAAAAATTTTAATTGTTTAACCGTTTGCTTTTTGATTTGCATAACGAGTGAGAGTATAAGCACAATGCAAAGGTCACCGTTTTTTATACCCTTCACCACTAGGTGGAGAGGGTATTATAACTTTGTGCTGATGTTTGTAACACCAAAAAATATTGGTCCTAGACCCACCTTATAGTATACCGATCGGCCCAGAATTATTTCGATTTAACGATGTCCGTCTGTCCGTCTGTCTGTCCATGCATTCTTGTGCGCACTCTACAGATCGCAAATATTAAGACATTTTGACGAAATTTGGTACACTTACATTGGCCCAAGGACGACGCCTATTGATTTTGGTGGAAATCAGTCCATGTTTAGACCTAGTGCCCATACAAGGGTACCCCCCAAAATTGTTTTTTTTACACGCTGCAGGTCGCAAATACAAAGATATTTCAATGAAATTTGGTACGCAGACCTATGTCTCCCTAAGAACGGAGCCTATTGATTTTGGTTGAAATTGGTGCATGTTTAGACCTAGTGCCCATATAAGGGTACCCCCCAAAATTGTCTTTTTTACATGTTGCAGGTCGCAAATACGAAGATATTTCAATGAAATTTGGTTCGCTGACTCACATAGTCCCAAGAAAAAAGCCTATTGATTCTAGATAGGATCGGTCCATATTTGGACCTATCGCCCATATGGGCTACATTTTCGATTTTCTCTTCTTTTATGATTTTATAGAAAATTTTGACACAAGTCCGTTTTAACCCATTCAAGTTTCGGATCCTAACATTAGTTGTCTTTAAGTTAGACTGGTGTAGGGCATGCCCGACTTTAACCTTTTTACTCGTTTTTTTCATACGATTTGACAATTATTTCCGGTCACCGGTTTTCGAGATATATAAAACTTATTTTATTTATAACAGATTTTCTTATTTTTGCACTCAGATTATTTTACTAATGTTGCCATATTTTCACACAATCTCTTTAATTTCGTAAACAAAAACATTTGATTTCAATCACAGTACAAATATAGTAGGATTACATGGTTAATTTCGTATGCACATGCATTAGTGACAGCAAATGATTTAACTTTATACATTTAGAAAATACGTTAGAAAACAGCAACAACACAATAATACTTTCATTTCATTCTAACTAATGCCAAACAACAACAATACGTTGAAATGTGGCAAAAAGAAAAATATAAAATATAGAAGAATTGACTTTCTATGTGTTCTCTGCTTTAGACGTCTTGTGAAATGACACGTTTTCCAGATTCCGTTTCCGTTGCCATTTTCTTCATTTTTTTCCCCGTCACGGTTTAAGATTCCTTTTCCGTTTGTATAGTGCTTACTCTCTGAGTGATGAAAAGTGATTAATTAACACCATTATTCTAAACTTTATAACAATAACAAAATTGTGACAAAACTGACCATTCACCTCAGTGTTGTCACAATTTTGTTATTGTTATAAAATTTAGAATAAGGGTGTATGACATGAAGACTAAAAAACGACCCAGTCAGAAATCGCCAGTGGTACAAAAAATCACGTACTGGAATACCACTTGGTTACCTCAGTGCTAGAAATAAATGACTGGCAGATTAATTTAGAAAATCCAAAAAAATTTTTTGCTTGCAACCGGATTTGAACTCGGAACCTCCTGACTACGAACCTTTTTTAACGAAGCGTCAGCATTTTTATAAAATCATTGCTCTACCAGTGAATTGGTTTTTGTACCACTGGTAGCATTGGCTAGATAGAACTGGATAACCACTGGTTGCAAACCTTGGCATATCACTCTTGGACCATTCTTTGCCAGTGGTTTTTTTTTTTATAAACCAACGAAATGTTTGTAAAACAAATGCTGGAAAAACGCTTTTTGCAAGCGCTGGCAAAGCGTCCCAAATGAGTGCTACCCCAGTCATTTATTTTCAACACCATGGTTACCCAGTGGTATGCTATTTGTACCATTGGCGATTTCTGATTGGGCTCCTTTAAATCCAACTTTTTTTTGTTTTTCCAACGCTGGCATATTAGCTCCAAAAAACTTTTTGCCAGAGCTAGCATTTTAGTACAGCCAGTAGTTCTCCAGCTGTTATCATTCATTTTTGTTTTTAGCCACCAAGTATTATGTATCTCGTTAGCTTAATGAGTAAAGCTATTGCCTGCCAATCTGACGGCCTGGGTTCAAATCATGTCAGCCCGGTGAAAAATGTTCATATACGCTCAAACATGTTCATATATGGTTTATGTATGGACACATACGAACAAATTGGCGGGCGCAGCCCGCTACGTTGTTAGCGTGCCTTAAAGGTTAAGGGGGGGGGAAGGCTGCGCCCCCCACAATTTTTATTAAATTCGTTTTTTTATTTAAAGTTTTTTTATTCAAAGCCTTCACCCAGCCACCACAAATAAATAATTCTGCACAACAATAGGTTTAAAATAAATAAATATTTGATCACTTTTTCTCATGAAAGTGGATTGTTATTAATGAATCCATAATAAATTGCAATATACGTGTGTATGTTAAGATAATTTGGTAAAGTGCGAACTTAGGTAGATAGACCCGTAAGTAGTTTTGTTCATTTGTGTTTTGAATGAAAATAAATAACGTAAAGCAGGGTTGGAAAGCATTTTATAATATTAAAAATAGCGGGCAAAGCTACGTTGTTAGCGTGCCTTAAAGTTTTTTTTTTAATTCCAGTTTATGTAAAGGTAGACCTGGCAATTCAAGTAAATTCACAAATTCAGTTGGATTTTTACTGCGTCGGTTTCTTTCACCGGTGCTTCGTTACATGAAGTTTAAATATCGGAATATATAAGTTCCATTCCTTTTCTAAGGTTTTTTCTCTTTCAGAAAATTTGTTTAACTTTTTGGGGAGTATGTTTCAATGCTACATAAGTTTCATATTCCGTTGATAGTGTTTGAACAGGTAATTCCCTCTTCCAATCCATTTGCATTGTCTATAATTTCAATTCCACTCGTTCAACGTTTATATCCATTTCATTCCACTTGTGTAGTGTTTCAATCCCACTCGTTTCCTATTTAGTTTCTTAATTTTAGTGTTTCATATACACTTGTTCTTTAAGTTTTAGGTTTCTAGCTAAAGACGCAGACGTTAAGGGGGGGGCAATTTTCCCCTTTTGAACCACCATTTTTACCACGTTCCTGTCCAAAGTCCTAGAAATGCCTTGTCGATAAGTTAGCCCATACTCCAAGGAAAACATATTATATATTACAGGTTTCTAGCCGAAGGGTTCGGTTAGGCCATCAAGGTGGAGAATTATTCCGTTTTTACCCCTCCCGGTAGGAATTTCCAAAAATTCCGTTTTAGAGGACGTCTGCGTTGGAGGAGGAACCTACTACATACATAATTTTAGGTCTCTATATCCAGCAGTTTGGCCAGGCCATCAAGGGGGAAGTTTTTTCACTTTTTACCCCTCCCGGTATGAATTTCCAAAAATACCATCTTAGGGGACGTCAACGTTGGAGAAGGAACCCAATTTAAAATCCCTTGTTCCAGCAGTTTGGCCAGGCCGTTAAGGGGGAGACTTTTCCTGTTTTTGACCCTACCTGTAGAAATTTCCAAAAATCTCATCTTAGCGGATGTCTACAATAGAGGAGGAACTTTAATACCAAATTTCAACTTCCTACCTCCAGCGGTTTGGGCAGGCCTTTAAGCGGCACTTTTCGCTTCATTAATCCCCATTTTTGCAATGTCCCTGTCCAAAATGCACCGTCTCGGTAAGTGAGCAGATACTCCAAGTAACATATGTTTTACATTTCAGGTTTCTAGCCAACTTTTACTATGTGTGCCCCTCTCGGTAGGAATTTCCGAAAATCCATCGACAGGGAATTCCAGCTTCCTAGTTCCAGCAGTTTGAGCAGGCTGAGAGGAACTTAAGTACCGAATTTCGGCTTCCTAGTTCCAGCAGTTTGGACAGGTCGTTAAGGGGCAACTTTCCCTTTTTGAGCTCCCATTTTATAATGACCCTGTCCAAAATTCAAAAAGTATCTCTCTAATACGTTAGCCCTCACTCCAGGGACCCACATTTTAAGCTTCAGGTTTCTAGCCGAAGGGGTTTTTACCGGCCCCCAAGGTGAGGCTTTTCTTCTTTTTGCCCCTCCCTTTAGGAATTTACAAAAATTCCATCTTCGCGGCTATCTGCGATGGATGAGGAACATTCATACCAAATTTCAACTGCATTGCCTAAACGGTTTGGGCAGGCCGTTAGTGGGAACATTTTTCCCTTTCAACCACCATTTTTACTATGTTCCTGTTCCAAAATAGAAAAATTACGTTGCCGGTGAGTTAGTCCTACTCCAAGGAATACATATTTAAAATTTTAGGTTGGCCAAAAGGGATTGGGCAAGCCGTCAGGAGGACACTTTTACCTTATTTCCCCTCCCGATAGGAATTTCAAAAATTCCGTCTAAGCGGACGCCTACACAGAAGGAGGAACTCACATACCGAGTTTCCTTTTGGGATATCCTGTAGGGAATTCCAAAAATACAAACTTAGTCGATGTCTACTACAGTGGAGGAACCTTTATACCAAATTTCAACTTCTTACCTCCAGTGGTTTGGGCAGGCACTTTTCCAATTTGTGAGACTGTTTATGGGGAGACTTTTCCCCTTTTTGCCCGTTCCGGTAGGAATTTCCAAAAATCCCGTCTTAGCGCACGTCTATGCCGAATATCAAGAAACCTTGTTTTAGTGGAGATATCCGTGGGTGGAGGAAAAAACGTAGTTTTTTTGAAATTATATATTATTTTAAATGGTACTTTTTGGAAAAATGTATGTTTTTTGGAAAAAGGTACTTTTTTTGGAAAAGGTACTTCTTTTGGAAAAGGAACATTTTTTTAGGAAAAGGTACTTTTTTTGGGAAAAGGTACTTTTTTTTGGAAAAGGTACTTTTTTTGAAAAAGGTATTTTTTTGAAAAAATGTATGTTTTTTGGGAAAAGGAACATTTTTTTAGAAAAAGGTACTTTTTTTGGGAAAAGGTACTTTTTTTTGGAAAAGGTACTTTTTTTGAATAAGTTTTTTTTTTGGAAAAATTTATGTTTTTTGGGAAAAGGTACTTTTTTTTTGGAAAAGGTACATTTTTTTAGAAAAAGGTACATTTTTTGGAAAAAGGTACTTTTTTTAAAAAAGGTACTTTTTTTGGAAAAAGGTACTTTTTTTGGAAAAAGGATTTTTTTTGGAAAAAGGTACTTTTTTTGGAAAAAGGTACTTTTTTTGGAAAAAGGTACTTTTTTTGGAAAAAGGTACTTTTTTGGAAAAAGGTACTTTTTTCGGGAAAGGTACTTTTTTTTGGAAAAAGGTACTTTTTTTGGAAATAGGTACTTCTTTTGAAAAAAGGTACTTTTTTTGGAAAAAGGTACTTTTTTTGGAAAAAGGTACTTTTTTTGGAAAAAGGTACTTTTTTTGGAAAAAGGTACTTTTTTTTGGAAAAGGGTACTTTTTTTGGAAAAAGGTACTTTTTTTGGAAAAAGGTACTTTTTTTGGAAAAAGGTACTTTTTTTGGAAAAAGGTACTTTTTTTGGAAAAAGGTACTTTTTTTGGAAAAAGGTACTTTTTTTGGAAAAAGGTACTTTTTTTTGGAAAAAGGTACTTTTTTTGGAAAAAGGAATTTTTTTGGAAAAATGTACTTTTTTTGGAAAAAGGTACTTTTTTTGGAAAAAGGTACTCTTTTTGGAAAAAGGTACTTTTTTTGGAAAAAGGTACTTTTTTTGGGAAAAGGTACTTTTTTTGGGAAAAGGTACTTTTTTTGGGAAAAGGTACTTTTTTGGAAAAAGGTACTTTTTTTGTCCCCTTTTTGCCCCTCCCGATAAGAATTTCCAAAAATGCCGTCACAACGGACGTCTACACCGGTCGAGGAACCTACATACCAAATTTCAACTTCATAGCTCCAGCAGTTTGAGCAGGCCGTCAAGGGGGAGACTTTTTCCCCGTTTTGCCCGTCCCTGTAAAAATTTCCAAAACTCCCGTCTTGGTGGATGTCTACGATAGTGGAGGAACCTTTATACCAAATTTCAACTTCCTACCTCCAGCGGTTTGGGCAGGCCGTCAAGGGGGGCCTTTTTCCCCTTTTTAACCCCCATTTTTACAACGTCCCTGTCCAAAATTCTAGAAAGTACTTTCCAGAAAAGTTAGCCCCTACTCCAAGGAACACATATCTTAAATTTCAGCTTTCTAGCCAAAGGGGTTTTGGCAGGCCGTCAAGGGGGACACTTTCCCCCTTTTTGCCCGTTCCGGTAGGAATTTCCAAAAATCCCGTCTTAGTGGACGTCTACCCCGAAAATGGAACCTACATACCAAATTTCAACTTCCTAGCTTCAGCGGTTTGGGCTGGGCGATGTTGAGTCAGTCAGTCAGTCAGTCACGTTATTCTTTTATATATAGAGATATGGATTTTTTATGAACATATATGGATTTTATATGAACATATATGGAAGTATATGTGATTCCATATATGGAAAAATTTTCATATACAGACATATATGGAAGCATCTGTTATTTCATATATGGAAATGGCACTCATATATGGACAAATATGAAAGTATATGTTATTCAATTTATGCAAAAGGGACTTGTATATGAACATATTTCGAAGAATACATTTTTCCATATATGTAAAAGGAACTCATATTTGGATAAATATTGAATTATATTTAATGCCATGAATAAAAAAAGCAACATATGTAGCGCCTAATTTGAATGTCATACATAAATTTATATCTATCGTAAAACCTTATAATAAAGGACAGCAACGTATTCGCATGTCCATATATGAACATATACTTAGGTGTTACCGCATTTTTCGGATCCATACATATATGGTTGAACCATAAATGTTCATATATGGACATTTTTCACCGGGAGGATAAAAAAAATAAATATGAACTTTTTTTAAAATCTATTTTGGAAAATATATTTCCAGGCCACCTATTTATCGGTTTTACCAGCCAACGTTCAAAATTTTTTTCTCCAGTGCTTTTGCTTTTTGAAAAGCCTGTCCACTTTTTGCCGTCGCTTGCCCGTTTGTATTTTCTTGACTGGGGAGTACGTTACGATAGCGAACCGGTGGTGCCAGACGTGACGATTTTACGTCTTTTTGACGATTTTCACTCCACATGTTTTGACGATTTAGAAAGATTATTGACTTTTTAACGAATTTTAAGCAAAACTTTAAAGAAAAGCGTTTACCAAAACAGCAAATCGTTATTTTCGAATCGCGTTTTTGGAATTCGTAATACTTGTCGGGTCTGAGTAGAAAAATATATTCGTGGCTGAAAACAATTAACCAACAAATGTTGGAACTAGGTTAATTTCACTAGCCAACAAGGTTTTGGACTGGAGCAACCAAATATCTTTGCTAGGGTAATTTGGTGGGCTGAATTTGAATCTATAATTGGCTTTTCTCTATCACGTCAGGGTTTCGAGATACAAAAAAAACGATTTTATTCGTGTTTTACCTAAAAAATCATTAGTTTATTTAAAAATCAAAGAATTTTCAAAATTGAATGGCGTTATTTGAACGTCGTTTGTATTTTGTTGGTTCGGTTTCACATATTAGAGTCCAGCAATAGTCTCCCAGCATGCTTTTGTCCCAAAATTCTTGATAATTTCTTTAAATTTTCATTAAATCTTGGTGAGCACGCTCCCCTTGTTCGTCGCTCACCGCACCTACGTTTTGTGGAAAAAAATCTAAATGCGAATGAAGAAAATGCATTTTGGGTGACATTCGTGCACCTAATTCGTGATAATTT
Organism: Leucophora obtusa; assembly: GCA_949987735.1. NCBI lineage: Eukaryota > Metazoa > Arthropoda > Insecta > Diptera > Anthomyiidae > Leucophora > Leucophora obtusa. Next base: position 279,311,804 of record OX465295.1, read on the forward strand.
TTCAATAATTCAGCAACAATTTGTCTGTAGTTATCACTCTTATTGTTTCCAAGAAAACTGTCCACGATGATCTTGAAAGATTTCCAGGCTGCATATTCTTTCTCCAATAAACATTATGAAAAATTGTCATCATTCAATAGCTTCCTGATCTGAGGGCCAACAAATATGCCTTCTTTGATTTAAGCATATGAAATTTTAGGAAAAGCCGCTAACAAATATTTAAATGCTGCACCATCTTTGTCCAGAGCCTTCACAAAGTTCTTAAAAAGATCCAATTTTATGTGCAGCGGCGGAAGAAGAACGTCATTTGGATCAATTAATGGTTTATTTGAAATGTTTTCTTTTCCTGGTGAACACTCAGTTCTTTTTGGCCACTCTGTTCTGACGTAATAATGACATGTAGCGCGACTATCCCATAGACAAAGGAAACAACAATATTTTGTGAAACCTCCTTGCATACCAGTCAACAAACCAATGACCTGAAAGAGATTAAACATTAAAACAGTTATTTATGATGGTCTATACTACATATACAAAGAAATTTGAATCACATACCTTAAGGTCACCACAGATCTTCCATTTATTATCGTTGTATTTGAGTAATGTCAAAATTTCACCCATTGATTCGTAATTTTCCTTTATATTAATGGCATGAGCAATTGGTATGGATTGTTTTTCATTCCCATTATGCAAAAGAAGAGCCTTTAAACTCTACTTAGAGCCATCAATAAATAATTTTCATTCAGTTTTGTCATTTGGCTGGTTCATTTTTTGAAATAAACCATCAACATCAGTACATTATAGAATAGAGTGTTTCTTTTCAAAATATTCTATTTCTATAGATTGTTACTTTTGTCCCAACTGCAAGATGTTTCCACTGCTGCATTCGTAAAACTAGTAATTCTGCGTCTTGCTTCGTTAAATATAAATCCCGAATTAGATCATTCAGCTCAGCTTGAGTAACTAAATGGCGTTCATCATCAGCCTCAAACAAACTACCACTGCTGGTGAAAGATGTTTCGGACTCACTGCTTGTAGCATTGGGAATGACTGGTAATGGATTATTTGGTGGAGGTTAAACTGGTTTGGAAACCGATGGGACATTCGCGTAAGTAACAGTTTTTTGATTTTCCATATTGCATCCAGCAACTTTTGTTAACCAGAAATAACAATCGATTTGGTGGTTACTTGACTCTCTCCAAAGTACTGGAATTAAAAAGTGGAAATAGATCTTCTTGCCATTTGACCACTTGTATAAAACAGTTCTGCAACTATTGCAAAACATTGTCGGTGTCCACGGCTTGTCCAAGTTTCTGACAGCAAAACCAAAATAATGTAAATATGCATATTTTAATGATTCTGATATTGCATATCCTTTTTTTCCAACCAAATATTCACCACACAAAGCAAAAATAGCTTGAATCAGTAACACACGATCTCCCTGACATGCTTAAACGCTACTATTATGAAGATTTAGAATGAATGTAGGCTTCTGTCAAATTAATAATTGTGAAATTGTAGTGTCAGTATTGACTGTTTTACAGTATTGCCAGCATGCGATAAAAAATGAACAAGACGTGATAGCCCAATTTTTATGCCAGATTCGAATTCAGCGCACCCAGATTAGATAAAAAGCATGCTTCGTTTCTGCAGTCAATTCTTTTTTCAAATTTGTAGACCAGTGTTTTCAATTTACAAAGCTTAACAAAATGAATTTTCTTCAGGGATTTAAACTTTGATACAACGCTTTTATAGATTTAGACAACCTGATTCTAAATCTGTTTTTCAAATGTCTCAATCATGTCACATTTTTTTAGAAAATCGCGGTAAAAGTGCCGAAATACGCTGTGCTTGGCTTATTTGTAAATTATAGAACAATTATGACGTGATTGAAAGTTTTAAAAACAGAGTTCGGAATCACGAATTTAAGGTCCTGTATAGATTATTTATGAGAAATTAAACCGCATAACGCATGAGTATTTTATCTGTAACTAATCGTAGCTACAAATACCACCTTTTTAATGATGAAGTAAATAACAAAGTCCAGTTAAATATCATTCGAGTTTATAAAAGCTGTGAATTATATTAAGAGCGGTAATATAGGCAAGCTATTAAAATGAACGGAATTTCGAATACAAAAATAGATGAAACTAGTATTTTTACGATATTTAACTGATGATGACTTTTTAATGGTTTTTCATAGATTTTCTGACGATTTTGACGATTTATTTTTAAATTTTTGACGATTTTTTACCAGAAAGGTGTAGCAACACTGTACCGAACGATTATATACAAAACTAACATTCGTTTTTCTGTTTTCATGTCGCATACTCGCACCCGTTTATGTTTTTATCTGTTGTCGAGTATAATAGTGTGGTTTTAAACCTTCTTTCGGGTAAAATCAGTGGGTATGTATCCACCTTACCTCGCTCAACCTTCGCTCAATTTATTTGGTGGCATTTTTTATAAATAGGTTTTCTTATGCATTTTTCTCTTTGCCCGAGTTCGCTAATTATCGAGAGAACCGTGAGTAGCATAGTCAATCTATAAAATATATAATCTTTGGTACAATGAAGCGTGTACTATGGTGAAGACAAATAATTGAATGTGCTTGTGCAGCCCTTTACTACTCACTCGCTTAATTACTTGGTAATGTCTGTTTTTGCTGAAAAATTCTTAAGCTTACAAAAAATAAAATTTTTTAATGTTTTTTTTTTTTCTTGTTTAATGGAAAAATTCGATCATTCACTTGAACAACAACAGTTGGCATCTCCAGTCTGGCAGTGTACTTTTTAGTGGCACCTACTGGAATAACAGTGATCTGCCATTACTATTACTTTTTTGTAACATAAGTATTGTAATTTCTACGTCTGATTTTATGTTTAAAAGATTTAGAACTTCATATAAAGTTAATCTGATGTTTTGTATGTTTATAAATAGTTTCATAAAACTTAATTTATATTAGATAACTGATTTATGTAAATAATAAATGTTTATGATGTTAAATTGTTTTTTAACGACCATTAATTTTCCAAAAAAGCCAAAAGGCTTTAATATTCTAATAGATATGTTGGTGGAAACGGAAAGGAATTAATCAAACTTAAACAAATTGGTATTCAAAATAGAAGATTACAAGTAAGAACAACAGGTTTCTTCAACTCTATCCAGACTCATATCACAACAACAGTAAATTATAACAAATATGAACAACAACAAGCACAGAAAATGGCAGAGCCGATGATGTTGTTGAGAAAACCAGAATAGTATTATGAAAAAAACCAGAATTGTATTATGTCAAAAACATCCGCCAAAAACACTAGCAACAGCAACAATAGGTGTTGTGGCATATATAGTATACTTGCTATTAACCATGGAATTGTAGCAAAAGGAATTGTATTTGAATACAATGAATGTTGAAATATTTGCGTTGTTGCCTGATATTTATCACGTAGGTAACCCAAACAACCATCATACTTTCATACAAAAAATAAATAAAAATCTCTTCATAACTCTAAACTAAGGCCAAAATAACAAAAACCATAACTCGTTAAAAGCTAACAACGTACGAGTAGGTACATGTATGTGAACAGGAAAAATCTTCGCGAAACAATAAGTAACGCATAAAAATCACTAACATCACTGTTATAACGTGTAAGCATAAATCATTTAAATGCAGCTACCGGGCTTTTTAGAGCCTTTAATATATGCGCAAACGAATACATACATATTTAGTTAGTACAATGTGTTTGTAGAGAACTAAATGTAATGCATGTAAACAACAACATAAACTACTATATATAATAACACTATGGACCTGAAATTATGTAGATTCCTGTTTACGATTTTGGATATTTTTTATGTAAAATCGGCGTTTTTCTGTTGACCAGGTATAAATATAAATACATTTTTTTAAACTTTTATAACAAATTTTCAGACTGACCCATAGTGTATTTTATCATGGCATACACAAGTAGTAACACCGACATCGTCATCATCATCATAAAACCCCAAAGGCTAAAAATATGTGAGCCTAAAACTAAACCGTGGCAGATGTTATTGTTGTTAACAAAACAAAAATATTTCTAAAGCTAAAAATATCCATAAATACATGATATTAAAATGCGATATATATTGAAACCAAAACTGAACATACGCTCTCATAAGAGGTCTTTGCTTTTATATTTTTTATGTTCTAAATAAACAACAGAATCGTCTGTTAAAAGCACAAACTTTGAAATGACACACAATTTTAGGCTCAAAATTCCATTGAACTATAATAACCGAATAGAGACTACCTCAATATCCTGAGTTACTTTATTTCGATTTAAAACGCAACAAAATAACGTTACGAGGGTCATGCTGTAAGTTTTTGCAAAATGGCATTTCCAATTGTAAATTTAACAAAAAACTATTTTTATCTCACACACAGAAAAATATTTTTAACCTTAAATATCTAATTAAACATATGTTAAAAATAAAAGTTATTTTAAACAAATCTTTAATTGACTCAATTAATTATTTAATTGATTTTTAAATATTTCATTAAATATTTGTTACATAATTATATGCTACATAATTCCCATATTTTTTTTTAATTTTATAAGTAAATAGAAAAGTTTTAGTATAACTACCAAATGCTTTGCAGTTCACAAACAAAACAAATACATACGCATTACTTCAAATATATATAAACATGATTTACGAACACTTTTTAGTCCACATTGTTACGAAATTAGATTAGTCTAATATAGAAAACTATGGAATTTTCTGGAAGAAAATATCCCGGGAAACGAGATTTACTAAAATCGGCAATCTGGCAGCACTACATTTAAGTATAATGTTAGTACTCTAGGCAGTGTTGCCAACTCTTAAAGGCAGGAAAGCACCGTGAGCATTATGAAAACGGGTAAAAAGGGTAAAAATTTACCGAAAATGGGGTAAAAAAGCACGATATCAATTTTTTGAAAAATGTAAATCAAGAATTTAAAAACAAATTTTAACTTTGAAAAATCGTGTAAAAAATGTTCAAAAAATAACCAAAAAAGGGTTAAAAAAGCACCAAACTAATATTTCAAAATATTAAATGTAACGAAGTTACTATTTAAAATTGTACTACGAACATTGTGCAATAATGTATTTCTTGTATAGTTCGTTTTATTTTTTAAATTTTGAGAGAAAATTCAAGAAAAATTGAAAAAAGGAGAACAAATACCAAAAATATAAACTGTACAAAAAGCACTAAAAGCACTGCCAGACATCTGAAAAAGCACTGCAAATACCCGCTTTTTATAAACGGGTATTTGTAAAAAATCACCGGGTACGGGAAGGAAAAAAGCACCAAAAAATACCCGAAAAGCACTGAAATGGCAACACTGACTCTAGGTGTTTCTGGAATTCTCTACAACAACGGAAGTAAAACTATATAAGGCTGCCATATCGTCGACCGGCCTGCAAAATGTCACATGTGTTTTTTAATAGATTTTCAGGAGAGCGAAAAAACTGGTAAAAAATCTACTTTTACGATATCTTATTGGCATCATATGCCTTAATGATTTACGACCTCATTTAGTAAACTCATCATTAAGGCATATGATGGCAATAAAATATCTTAAATGTAGATTTTGTAACAGTTTTTCCGCTCTCATGAAAATCTATTAAAAAACACATGTGATATTTTGCAGGCCGGTCGACGATATGTGATTTAGCTAGTCAGTTGATTATTAGCGATTGTGTAATTCAGTCGAGCTTTAGTAAATCGTTGTATTAAAAGCATTACAGTTTGTGTGTGTAAAATATCGTTGAAAAATAAGGTAATACAGCGTTTAATAAACAAGTGTAAAGCTAAATTAAAATAAAGAGAGTGTAAATAAAGAAGACTATAAGCTCAATCAAATAAAATGTAAGAGTTATTTTATTTAATAAAGAGCACCAAACTGGTTTATCCAAAGGGGATAAACGAATGTGTTTATAAGGTAAAACGTAACAATTGGTGTCAGCGTTGGGATTGGTTATTTTGATTGCAATAGAAAAGAACCCGGTTTATTTAAAACATTAATTGAAACTGAAAAAAAATATATGATATTGTTATGTTTTTACCATTTAAAAACGTTCGTTTATTTCCTTTAAACACTCTTTTTTATATCTCATTCACGCAAGTGCGGATACAAGGGGGGTATGGGGACTAAAGCCCCCCCCCCCACCTTGATAACGAATTTTTTTTCCACATAATGCTGTTATGGAAACATGATTAATTTTGTTAGCAGACATTTTAGAATTTGACATTAAACAAATATTTTTAGTTTTGAGATTTTGTATAGATTCTTAGATTCAAGAATTTCTTTTATTCAGGAAACCTTGCAGATTCTACATTTTTTCAAGAGACAATTCTCTAAATTTTTTTGTAATGAGATTTTTTTACAGAGTTAATATGAAAGCATTAATTATTTTTTTGCAATTAAACAAATGTTTTAAGGAATTTTACTAAAAAATTAATATTTAGGGCCAGTTTTATTGTCAGAACAAAGATCGACTTCTAACGAAATTATTTAAGATGTATTTAAGAAAAGAATTGTGCTTAGTTCCGACTATAAAACTGGCCTTTATATTTTAAAGCAAGCACTACAACTTTATTTTTTTTTTAACTTAAGTGCACTACTCTTAAAAACTCTTAATTCAACTTCCTAAATAATTGTTTAATTATCTTAGGATGACCATACACCTTAAATTCTTAAAATCTCGGAACAAAATTTCACTTAAGTGCTTTGGTTTTATTTAAGTAGTGTATGCAAATTCTCAAATTGTAAAACTTTTTCCGAAGAAACTCCTCATACCGTAGAAAAATTTTACATTAAAAAAAATTTATTAATTCTAAGACATAAAAAAATATATCACGTTTGGAGTCCTATTTTTATAAAAAAGAAATTGTAGACAAATTGAATACCATTTCATATTTTCTGGTGCTTTAAATTTTTTTAAATCGAATATAACTAGCGTTTTTAAAAACTTTTAGTTATTGATTAAAAATTTGTATTTAATTTAACAAGCAAATACAAGCAGTTTTCAGATACTGCCAGTTAATACTACATTTATACCTGAGCAAAAACTACATGGTTTTTGGCTTTTGTAATTTTTAACTTGTCAGAACGCCTACAAAAAAAAAACAATCAAAAAGTGTGGTAATTGGTTTTGCTCAAGTATAAATGTAGTATAAGTGTAAATGTAAGTCGTGTTAAAAATTTGTTAATGTTAATTGTGTATCACAAAAAAAAAAAAATATTTAAATTGAAACAATTCCATTATTTTAACCTATACTGAGAGAATTATCTACAGGATATTAATGAAATATTGTGAAAAAGTATCATACACTCAAAGAAAAGTAATATACACTCGTTTTATAATAACCTTAACTTCTTCTTACAAAACCCATTACCGGGTAATAATAGGAGGTTTTGTTGAGATGTGGATATTTGACAACTTTTGTCGCAGAACTCTTCACATATCAGAATTTCATTAACATCGCAAGGAACCCATCGATATTTAATCGCTAGTTGTTTTCTTTTTTTTAATTTAAAAGTTTTATTTTCAAATTTTGAAAAGTATTGAAAACCTTTAAAATTTTAGGTCATTCTTCTTGTAAAAGGATATTTACCTTATTTCGGTATCGGTATTTTAAGGATAACGATATTTCATTTATTTCGGTAACGGTGTTTTAAGGATAACGGTATTCGAGTTATTTTGGGTATCTGAATCGATAATGGCATTTTAGCGGTATGGTCTTCCAAACCTGATTTTTATAATTACCAAAATAAAGGAAATTAATGGTTGATTTGCACTGAAGTTGAGAAAAAAAAGAATTTAAATTGATTGGAAAAACTTGATAGAGTGACAGATTTTATTCAAACAGAACTGGTACTAGATTTCTGCTTCCTATATTTTTCTCAAATACCTAAATCTTCTTTAAATTAATATTTTTTCAACATACTTAGATTAGAAAAGCCAAAATTTTGGATAATGTGACAGTGTTTTGTTTAATCTCATATATTGTATTTTTGTTCATAATTAAATTTAACTTTGCTGATGATGATGAATTCTAAGTAACAGCAATTAAAATTATTATCTCACGAAAAAATTTTGTTATTTCCGATAGAATTCCAATCGATTTATTTTCTGTGTGTACACTCAAAAAAAAATTTACTTCGGATTAAAGAAAATTTCCTTAAACTAAGTAAAATAAGGGAATGTTTAAGCTCCAAGAAAAAATTTACACAGCAGAAGTATAAATTTTTCCTTAAATTTAGGAAATACAATTTTTTTTATTTATATTAAAAATAAGTACAAATATACTTTGGATTAGTAAATATGTCAGGAAAACGAAATTTCTTATTTCGTTAAGTTAAGTAAACTTGTCTTTAATATATTTTAGAATCTTGTAAAAACTTTCCCCTATTTAAGGAATATTTCCTTAAATTGAAAACTTTTTGAACGTGAAGTAAATAAAAATTTACTTATTTTAAACACAAAGCTCATATTTATTTCCTTAAACTTATTAGTTTTTACCTCAAATTAAAGAAAATTCCTTTAAAAAAATTACATAATTGAGCCTAGTTTTACTATATAAGAATAAAAAACTTCTTGTAGATAGGTAAGTGCTTCCCAGTTTTAAGTAAATAATATACTCAAATTGAGAATATTTTTACTACGCAAGAGTAAATAACTTTCTTAAAATATGCAAACATTTACTAGTTTCAAGGAAGTAATATACTCAAATTTGGTATATTTTTGCTAAATTATAGTAAAATTGGCTTCATTTTAAGAAAATAATATTCTTAAACTTAGTATATTTTTACTATATAAAAGTTAAAAATTTCCTATAAATATGAAAATGTTTCCTAGGTTTAAGGAAATAGTATACTCAAATGTAGTATATTTTTACTACAAAGGAGTAAATAACTTCCTTAAAATATGCAAACGTTTACTAGTTTTAAGGAAATAATATAATAATAATACCCAAATTTTGTATATTTTTACTAAATAACAGTAAAATATTTCCTCTAAGCATGTAAATTAGGCCTAGTTTTAAGAAAATAATATACTTCAGCTGAGTATATTTTTACTATATGAGAGTATAAAATTTCCTATAAATATGAAAATGTTTCCTAGGATTAAGGAAATATTATACTCAAATTTTGTATATTTTTACTACGCAAGAGTAAATAGCTTTCTTAAAATACGCAAACGTTTACTAGTTTTAAGGAAATAATATACCCAAATTTTGTATATTTTTACTAAATAACAGTAAAATATTTCCTTTAAGCATGTAAATTTGGCCTAGTTTTAAGAAAATAATATACTTAAACTGAGTATATTTTTACTATATAAGAGTATAAAATTTCCTATAAATATGGAAATGTTTCCTAGGTATAAGGAAATGATATAATCAAATTTTGTATATTTTTTCTATATTAAAGTAAACGATTTCCTCAGCGTAAGTAAATGTTTTACTTAAATTGAGTATGAAATATCAAGAATTTTAAGATGTTATCCTCAACTTGAGTAAATTGTTTTACTTATGTTGAGTAAATTATGTCTTTATTTTTTATAAAAGTGTGCTGTATGTAAAGAAATCTGTGATTAAAATAAGTATATTTTTGTTGAAAATGGCTTTATTTTGGTAAATATATTTACTTTAAATATGTATATAAGTATTAAAAGGACAGTCTAATTTAGACGCTTTAAATAATTTTTTTTTCATAAATCAATTCTATTTCTCCACAAAAGTACCATACTAACATTTCAGTATTTCCGAAGTTACAGCCTATTGAAATCATAATCTTCAGTCGCATCTATGTATGTTTCTTTAACTTCAGTTAATTTTTTATTAAAATTTTGAACTAAAAAAAGTTTTTTCACTGCTCACACCGTACAGAGCGCATTTTTAATCCAACTAAAGAATTATTTTTCATAAAATTCATTTCAAAAAAACTATTTCGATATATTTTTTATGAGACATTAAATTTGAAAATTCAAAAATTTTCTATTAAAATATTGTTTGTTATTAAAAAAATATATTAAAATTAAAGTCTTTACAGATTTCTTTATTCCTTCTAGAAGAAAATTTTATGGAGAATAAGAAATTTTTGTTTTCTTATTTATTTGAATACAATTTTTCAAAAACAAAAGATTTCAGAAAAATTTAATTGAAGTTTAAGAAACAAATACAATGTGACTGAAGTTTTTAAGTTCAATAGGCTTTAACCCTGGAAATATTTAGAACTTCTTTTTGCAAATTTAGTATTATATTATTGTAGAGAAGTGCTATCGATTTATGAAAAAATCAGTCTAATTCAGGCTGGATCCTTAATACTTATACACATATGTATGTATTTTAAGAAAATATATTTACCATAAAAAAGCCATGTAAAACAAAAAATATACTTATTTCAATCATTACTTTCTTTAGTTACAGGACACCTATAAAAAATAAACTCATAATTTACTTACCATAAGTATAGCAATTTACTCAAATTTTAAAAAGCTAAAAACTTTATTTAATAACCAGGGCAACGACTTTCATGCACGTGCATGTTTGTAGTCATTAATACAAAAGTGATTTAAACCAAATACTTTTCCGAATCAAAGAATTTGCAACAAAATGGCATCGATTTGTTATTGCATATTTTTGCATATTTTGTTATAAATGAATATTTTTGCATATTTTACTTTTAAGTGCATATTTTTGGCATATTTTATGATTATTATTGCGTATTTTTGCATGTTATTCATTAAATTGCATATTTTCTTCATATATTTTTTTTTAACTAAGGGTGAATAAAATAAAAATAAATAAATAAAAAAATAAGATTTAGTGAAAAATAAAGAAAAAGAAGAATTTAAAAACCTTAACGCAGCACTTAACTAGAAGGAAAAGATCAAGTTGTCATCTACTTACGACATTTATATTGGATTTAATTTTTAATTAAATGCTCGAATAAAAAATATGATTTTAAAAATCGATAAATTTAGAGTGTATTTTTTTGGTTTTAAGCGTTTATTTTTGGATTTTAAGTGCATATTTTTGGGTTTTTACTGCATATTTTGAGCGCAAATTTTCGATTTTTAAGTGTATGAAAATCGCTGCCCTGTTATAACATTAGAAAATTTTGAAATAAATATAAATATATAAAAATAAAGATTACGGAATTTTTTTAGATTTTTTTCTATTTTATGTTTTATTAATAATATTTACTTCAGTTTTCTTAAAAAATTTTATGTATCGGGTTTCTAAATAATATAATATAGATAAAAATAAATATATGAATAAAAAATGTTGCTTTTATCGCATTACAATACTATGTGGCTCTGAAAGATAAAATAATTAAATTGAGTTTTAATGAAAAATTATTTTTGAAATATGTATAAACTTACATCTTTAAAACAATTCAAACGACCCACTGAAACCTGACAAAATCACAGCTGCCCAAGAAGGGAATAAGCGGCAAAGATTGAATCCTGTAAATATTTTGTTAACTTAAGTATGTATGTATTTATCTATAATAAAAATAATTTTGCTCTTTACCTGCCAATGTTGCAATTTAAACGTAAAAGTTCTCGGGACCCATACATGTGCGTCATAATACATAAAAAAGATAAATAGGCATCAGAAAACACAGTTTTTAAAATAGTTCAATAAATAACCTTATATTTAATAAAAACCTTATATATTAATAAAACAGTTTATTGTGTGCTGATGAACCAATTATAAAAACAAACAACTTATTGCGCTGATGCTCAACAATTATATTTCTTAAACTTGTGTAAATTAAAAAAATTTGCGAATATATTTAGATATGATAAAATACATTTAAAAACGTTCAAATATTAAATATAAAAAAACACAATATAAACTTACCCAGGAAAAAATTACACATTACCTTAACAAGGCATTGCCATATAACCGCTTACAAATCTCATTGCCAAATTTCTTTACTGCATTACCAAACACATTCTAACAAGATCGTAAAAAAAGCAAGAGGTATTGTAATCAATTCTAAAAATCAAAACAAACAAGGCATGAAAGTCATTCAAATATAATTATTTACTAACAAAAGTTTTCAAAAATTAATAAATTACTTTTTAAATTATTTGATCTTAGAAAGTAACCGTTTACATTTTGGTAGTAAAACAACAAATTAAGAAGTAGTTCCATATTTTGAAAAGAGAAGTTATTTAGTTTTAAACATATCAGTGAAAAAATTATTTTAAAAATTTTGTGCTAATACGGCATTTTAATATTTTAAGGACTATTTCCCATTTCTTCCCAATAAATTTGCTATCACAAATATTATTTTTGATATACACAATCACTGCATGAAGAGTAAATAAATGTTCAATGGTAATTAAAAAAGTAAACCAGAAAAGTTGTTTTCGATTAAATAAATAGTAACATTACAAAGAAATATATTTTTTAATTTTTCTTAGCAGTTATTCAAAACAAAATTATAAAAAATTACTAAAATTTCTTTTAAGTTATTATATTGAGAATTAAAATAAAAGGAAAATCTATTGTCTTTTGCAATTTTGTCAGTTAATCGATTAATTTAATTTATTGCTTTGTATTTTGCAAAACGTCCAAAACAAATCTTTTGGCAAAGTAGTTTAAAAAGGCCAACAAAACCCCATATTTTTTCATTTGATACATACCATTTTTTTCTGACTTGAAATCAGTACAAATTTTTTAAAATATAACCAAAAAAAAATAATTATAATGCCAATATAATGGTTGCTGGAACAAATTTTTTCGGATAATACTACCGAATTTTTGTTTAGGACAGCGAATTTCCGTTCTCGGAAATAACCCTATTGAAAATTTTAACAAACTGTCACCGAACTGGCCCCTTTATATGTACTAGTGGAATATTTCGTTTGTATCTATCAGAAAATTAGTTTTTAGAATGTAATTTCCCTACGGGAAATTTTAACAAACTGTCACCGATTGGCCCCTTTATATGAAATAGACTGGTCACTTTTACATGGCGTTGTCATAGGAGGGGGAAATTGACCCCTTGTGACATGTCACTAGACAAATCCTAGGACAGATTACTGAACTCTCATAAAAAACAAAGTTCAGGGACCTGTCCTGGGGTTTGTCTTGTGACATGCCACAAGGGGTCCTATGACAACGCCATGTAAAAGTGACCAGTCTATTCCATATAAAGGGGCCAATCGGTGACAGTTTGTTAAAATTTCCCGTAGGGAAATTACATTCTAAAAACTAATTTTCTGATAGATACAAACGAAATATTCCACTAGTACACCGAACCAATCCATTGGCTACACTCAAAAAAGTTTGACAGTTGTTTGTATAGTAATCAGTAGTTGTTATATTTAACGGAAATTACAGTTGTTTTTCTACAGAAAAATTCAAAACAACTTTTATGACGGTTATTTAAGATAACAACTAACGAAAAGTACTGTAATTTTGTAACAGTTGTTTAAAGCAGTTATTTTTAAAATCATAATAAACAACTACCAAAACAGTAATTTTACAGTAAACAGTTATTTTTGGTAGTTAATTAAAAAATAAAAAATGTCGTTGATTTTTTTTATTTAAAAATTCTTGTTTAGTTTATATTTGTTATTATTGATATATTTCTAGTTTGCAAATAAAAATCAGAAACTTGTATTGTATCTCCAATGCATAAAGCATAAAAACTGGAGAACGGTTTGGAATTTTTACTTCGAGTTTTTGTAATATTTTTTTGTGATATTTTTGTAATCGAAAGAAAAAAAATAGTTTTTTTTATTAAAATATAACTTTTATAAACAAAAACATTTGACTATAAAAAACAGCAGTTTTTACCGATTTCGTCAATTGTTTTGAAATTTTTGTAGTAAAAATTTCTCAGTTAATTTAACGGCATTAGTAGTTATTTTTAATGCATTTGTTAGTTATTTTTCAGGAGGTAAAAATAACACAATTTTTAGTTATTTTAAATGTAAATACCTTTGTCGCCTTTTTAACTGCATATAACTTTGTTTTAACTGACATATTCAGTAGATTCTACCGACAAACTTTAGTGAGTGTAATATGTTTTCTCTTTGCTAATATCTGATTTATTTCTGCCATAGAAAAACGTTCACATTCTGACTACTTTTTCCATTAAAAATCGTTTATATACAATTTTAAGGTTTTGGGAACCTTTTCTATCGAAAATAAATTAATAAATTATTTAATAATAATTATTTAATTTATTAACTTATTTAATTTATTTAATTTATTTAATTTGTTTAATTTATTTAATTTATTTGATTTATTTGATTTATTTAATTTATTTAATTTATATAATTCATTTAATTTATTTAATTTATTTTATTTATTTAGTTTATTTAATTTCATTTTTTCATTTAATTTATTTAATTTATCTAATTTATTTAATTTATTGAATTTATTTGATTTATTTAATTTATTTAATTGATTAAAATTTATTTAATTTATTTATTTTATTTGATTTATTTAATTTATTTATTTAATATATTTCATTTTATTTAGTTTAATTTATTTAATTTATTTTATTTTATTATATTTTATTTTATTTATTTAATGTTGATAAGTAAGAGGGGAAGTACAGCTAATATAATAAATATACACTAAACCTGATATGCTATTTAGTATTTGTCTAATTTAGTATAAGTCGAATTCTATTAGTTTAACCATAACCATAAAGCGATTTTAATATTCGCTTCCCTTTTGTGTAATTTGCAAGGTGTATTGTAAGGCCTTATATATAAATTCTAAAGAACTACCTCTTTTATCAAAAAACAAGCTTGTGCTAAAAAGTATAAAGTAATTATAAAAAATAAAATCTGATTTAAGCTATAAATTATCATGCAAGACGGTGGCTCAGTGGAAGAGTATCCGCCTGACACGCAGGAAGCCAGGGATCAAATCCCAACGAAACACATGTGTAAGTTTTTTTTATTTATTTTAAAATTTAATTCGTAAATTCTATTTTGAGAATATCTATTTTTAGAAACTCGCTTATTCTTTTTATTATTAGAACACCTTCTTTTACTAAAAATCAAAGGTGTTCTGTAAGAAAAATAGTAACTAGCTACCATTGCGATTCCAAAGAATCGATTGCATTTAGTCTCACGCCTTGTTAAAAGAAACAAGTTGGTAATCCAATTGGGAAGGCGTTCTACCAAAAATACCTGATTCCCAACTCGATTCCCTATTTTGAAAATTTTTTGCTGGGTACTAACGAATGTTATCCTATCCAAGCACATGCCTAACTTTTAGTTTATAAATTTAATGAGTACGTTTTTATAAATCTGCTAAAAATCTAAACTTTTTAAAGTATTGTTTTGTTTGCTCAATTTTCTACAAGTTTAAAAATTAAAACGATGTACGTTAGGTTTCCCTACAACCCAATAAGTTGGGATAAAATCCAGTCTTATTTTGGTCAATTAAACGCTGCCATATATTTACCAGTCACATTTGTGACCTTGGCTCATTGACATGGACAGATTACATTAGGTCTTAAAGAATTCTTTCACACGCCAGGCTGAACTTTCGACTTATTTAAAAAAAACTGACTTAAGAAATAATTTTGTGTCAAAAGTCAACTTGGCGGATAAAAACATTCTGCAGAAATGAATGCTGAATCCACACATGCTCATGCAAGATTCAGGGCTAGCCATGGTTATTGCCGCGAATGTTTCTTTGAACCGCTAGCTGGACTAACCGAAAACTCAATGGCCGAATATAAATTACTGAAAATTATAGCAAATTGAACCAATTATAAGAACAAACAACTTATTGCGCTGATGCTCAACAATTATATTTCTTAAACTTGTGTAAATTAAAAAAATTTGCGAATATATTTAGATATGATAAAATACATTTAAAAATGTTCAAATATTAAATATAAAAAAACACAATATAAACTTACTAACTAATGTTATCCTATCCAAGCACATGCCTAACTTTTAGTTTATAAATTTAATGAGTACGTTTTTATAAATCTGCTAAAAATCTAAACTTTTTAAAGTATTGTTCTGTTTGCTCAATTTTCTACAAGTTTAAAAATTAAAACGATGTACGTTAGGTTTCCCTACAACTCAATAAGTTGGGATAAAATCCAGTCTTATTTTGGTCAATTAAACGCTGCCATATATTTACCAGTCACATTTGTGACCTTGGCTCATTGACATGGGCAGATTACATTAGGTCTTAAAGAATTCTTTCACACGCCAGGCTGAACTTTCGACTTATTTAAAAAAAACTGACTTAAGAAATAATTTTGTGTCAAAAGTCAACTTGGCGGATAAAAACATTCTGCAGAAATGAATGCTGAATCCACACATGCTCATGCAAGATTCAGGGCTAGCCATGGTTATTGCCGCGAATGTTTCTTTGAACCGCTAGCTGGACTAACCGAAAACTCAATGGCCGAATATAAATTACTGAAAATTATAGCAAATTGAACCAATTATAAGAACAAACAACTTATTGCGCTGATGCTCAACAATTATATTTCTTAAACTTGCGTAAATTAAAAAAATTTGAGAATATATTTAGATATGATAAAATACATTTAAAAATGTTCAAATATTAAATATAAAAAAACACAATATAAACTTACTAACGAATGTTATCCTATCCAAGCACATGCCTAACTTTTAGTTTATAAATTTAATGAGTACGTTTTTATAAATCTGCTAAAAATCGAAACTTTTTAAAGTATTGTTTTGTTTGCTCAATTTTCTACAAGTTTAAAAATTAAAACGATGTACGTTAGGTTTCCCTACAACTCAATAAGTTGGGATAAAATCCAGTCTTATTTTGGTCAATTAAACGCTGCCATATATTTACCAGTCACATTTGTGACCTTGGCTCATTGACATGGGCAGATTACATTAGGTCTTAAAGAATTCTTTCACACGCCAGGCTGAACTTTCGACTTATTTAAAAAAAACTGACTTAAGAAATAATTTTGTGTCAAAAGTCAACTTGGCGGATAAAAACATTCTGCAGAAATGAATGCTGAATCCACACATGCTCATGCAAGATTCAGGGCTAGCCATGGTTATTGCCGCGAATGTTTCTTTGAACCGCTAGCTGGACTAACCGAAAACTCAATGGCCGAATATAAATTACTGAAAATTATAGCAAATTGAACCAATTATAAGAACAAACAACTTATTGCGCTGATGCTCAACAATTATATTTCTTAAACTTGCGTAAATTAAAAAAATTTGAGAATATATTTAGATATGATAAAATACATTTAAAAATGTTCAAATATTAAATATAAAAAAACACAATATAAACTTACTAACGAATGTTATCCTATCCAAGCACATGCCTAACTTTTAGTTTATAAATTTAATGAGTACGTTTTTATAAATCTGCTAAAAATCTAAACTTTTTAAAGTATTGTTTTGTTTGCTCAATTTTCTACAAGTTTAAAAATTAAAACGATGTACGTTAGGTTTCCCTACAACTCAATAAGTTGGGATAAAATCCAGTCTTATTTTGGTCAATTAAACGCTGCCATATATTTACCAGTCACATTTGTGACCTTGGCTCATTGACATGGGCAGATTACATTAGGTCTTAAAGAATTCTTTCACACGCCAGGCTGAACTTTCGACTTATTTAAAAAAAACTGACTTAAGAAATAATTTTGTGTCAAAAGTCAACTTGGCGGATAAAAACATTCTGCAGAAATGAATGCTGAATCCACACATGCTCATGCAAGATTCAGGGCTAGCCATGGTTATTGCCGCGAATGTTTCTTTGAACCGCTAGCTGGACTAACCGAAAACTCAATGGCCGAATATAAATTACTGAAAATTATAGCAAATTGAACCAATTATAAGAACAAACAACTTATTGCGCTGATGCTCAACAATTATATTTCTTAAACTTGTGTAAATTAAAAAAATTTGCGAATATATTTAGATATGATAAAATACATTTAAAAATGTTCAAATATTAAATATAAAAAAACACAATATAAACTTACTAACTAATGTTATCCTATCCAAGCACATGCCTAACTTTTAGTTTATAAATTTAATGAGTACGTTTTTATAAATCTGCTAAAAATCTAAACTTTTTAAAGTATTGTTCTGTTTGCTCAATTTTCTACAAGTTTAAAAATTAAAACGATGTACGTTAGGTTTCCCTACAACTCAATAAGTTGGGATAAAATCCAGTCTTATTTTGGTCAATTAAACGCTGCCATATATTTACCAGTCACATTTGTGACCTTGGCTCATTGACATGGGCAGATTACATTAGGTCTTAAAGAATTCTTTCACACGCCAGGCTGAACTTTCGACTTATTTAAAAAAAACTGATTTAAGAAATAATTTTGTGTCAAAAGTCAACTTGGCGGATGAAAACATTCTGCAGAAATGAATGCTGAATCCACACATGCTCATGCAAGATTCAGGGCTAGCCATGGTTATTGCCGCGAATGTTTCTTTGAACCGCTAGCTGGACTAACCGAAAACTCAATGGCCGAATATAAATTACTGAAAATTATAGCAAATTGAACCAATTATAAGAACAAACAACTTATTGCGCTGATGCTCAACAATTATATTTCTTAAACTTGCGTAAATTAAAAAAATTTGAGAATATATTTAGATATGATAAAATACATTTAAAAATGTTCAAATATTAAATATAAAAAAACACAATATAAACTTACTAACGAATGTTATCCTATCCAAGCACATGCCTAACTTTTAGTTTATAAATTTAATGAGTACGTTTTTATAAATCTGCTAAAAATCTAAACTTTTTAAAGTATTGTTTTTTTTGCTCAATTTTCTACAAGTTTAAAAATTAAAACGATGTACGTTAGGTTTCCCTACAACTCAATAAGTTGGGATAAAATCCAGTCTTATTTTGGTCAATTAAACGCCGCCATATATTTACCAGTCACATTTGTGACCTTGGCTCATTGACATGGGCAGATTACATTAGGTCTTAAAGAATTCTTTCACACGCCAGGCTGAACTTTCGACTTATTTAAAAAAAACTGACTTAAGAAATAATTTTGTGTCAAAAGTCAACTTGGCGGATAAAAACATTCTGCAGAAATGAATGCTGAATCCACACATGCTCATGCAAGATTCAGGGCTAGCCATGGTTATTGCCGCGAATGTTTCTTTGAACCGCTAGCTGGACTAACCGAAAACTCAATGGCCGAATATAAATTACTGAAAATTATAGCAAATTGAACCAATTATAAGAACAAACAACTTATTGCGCTGATGCTCAACAATTATATTTCTTAAACTTGCGTAAATTAAAAAAATTTGAGAATATATTTAGATATGATAAAATACATTTAAAAATGTTCAAATATTAAATATAAAAAAACACAATATAAACTTACTAACGAATGTTATCCTATCCAAGCACATGCCTAACTTTTAGTTTATAAATTTAATGAGTACGTTTTTATAAATCTGCTAAAAATCTAAACTTTTTAAAGTATTGTTTTGTTTGCTCAATTTTCTACAAGTTTAAAAATTAAAACGATGTACGTTAGGTTTCCCTACAACTCAATAAGTTGGGATAAAATCCAGTCTTATTTTGGTCAATTAAACGCTGCCATATATTTACCAGTCACATTTGTGACCTTGGCTCATTGACATGGGCAGATTACATTAGGTCTTAAAGAATTCTTTCACACGCCAGGCTGAACTTTCGACTTATTTAAAAAAAACTGACTTAAGAAATAATTTTGTGTCAAAAGTCAACTTGGCGGATAAAAACATTCTGCAGAAATGAATGCTGAATCCACACATGCTCATGCAAGATTCAGGGCTAGCCATGGTTATTGCCGCGAATGTTTCTTTGAACCGCTAGCTGGACTAACCGAAAACTCAATGGCCGAATATAAATTACTGAAAATTATAGCAAATTGAACCAATTATAAGAACAAACAACTTATTGCGCTGATGCTCAACAATTATATTTCTTAAACTTGCGTAAATTAAAAAAATTTGAGAATATATTTAGATATGATAAAATACATTTAAAAATGTTCAAATATTAAATATAAAAAAACACAATATAAACTTACTAACGAATGTTATCCTATCCAAGCACATGCCTAACTTTTAGTTTATAAATTTAATGAGTACGTTTTTATAAATCTGCTAAAAATCTAAACTTTTTAAAGTATTGTTTTGTTTGCTCAATTTTCTACAAGTTTAAAAATTAAAACGATGTACGTTAGGTTTCCCTACAACCCAATAAGTTGGGATAAAATCCAGTCTTATTTTGGTCAATTAAACGCTGCCATATATTTACCAGTCACATTTGTGACCTTGGCTCATTGACATGGGCAGATTACATTAGGTCTTAAAGAATTCTTTCACACACCAGGCTGAACTTTCGACTTATTTAAAAAAAACTGACTTAAGAAATAATTTTGTGTCAAAAGTCAACTTGGCGGATAAAAACATTCTGCAGAAATGAATGCTGAATCCACACATGCTCATGCAAGATTCAGGGCTAGCCATGGTTATTGCCGCGAATGTTTCTTTGAACCGCTAGCTGGACTAACCGAAAACTCAATGGCCGAATATAAATTACTGAAAATTATAGCAAATTGAACCAATTATAAGAACAAACAACTTATTGCGCTGATGCTCAACAATTATATTTCTTAAACTTGCGTAAATTAAAAAAATTTGAGAATATATTTAGATATGATAAAATATATTTAAAAATGTTCAAATATTAAATATAAAAAAACACAATATAAACTTACTAACGAATGTTATCCTATCCAAGCACATGCCTAACTTTTAGTTTATAAATTTAATGAGTACGTTTTTATAAATCTGCTAAAAATCGAAACTTTTTAAAGTATTGTTTTGTTTGCTCAATTTTCTACAAGTTTAAAAATTAAAACGATGTACGTTAGGTTTCCCTACAACTCAATAAGTTGGGATAAAATCCAGTCTTATTTTGGTCAATTAAACGCTGCCATATATTTACCAGTCACATTTGTGACCTTGGCTCATTGACATGGGCAGATTACATTAGGTCTTAAAGAATTCTTTCACACGCCAGACTGAACTTTCGACTTATTTAAAAAAAACTGATTTAAGAAATAATTTTGTGTCAAAAGTCAACTTGGCGGATAAAAACATTCTGCAGAAATGAATGCTGAATCCACACATGCTCATGCAAGATTCAGGGCTAGCCATGGTTATTGCCGCGAATGTTTCTTTGAACCGCTAGCTGGACTAACCGAAAACTCAATGGCCGAATATAAATTACTGAAAATTATAGCAAATTGAACCAATTATAAGAACAAACAACTTATTGCGCTGATGCTCAACAATTATATTTCTTAAACTTGTATAAATTAAAAAAATTTGCGAATATATTTAGATATGATAAAATACATTTAAAAATGTTCAAATATTAAATATAAAAAAACACAATATAAACTTACTAACGAATGTTATCCTATCCAAGCACATGCCTAACTTTTAGTTTATAAATTTAATGAGTACGTTTTTATAAATCTGCTAAAAATCGAAACTTTTTAAAGTATTGTTTTGTTTGCTCAATTTTCTACAAGTTTAAAAATTAAAACGATGTACGTTAGGTTTCCCTACAACTCAATAAGTTGGGATAAAATCCAGTCTTATTTTGGTCAATTAAACGCTGCCATATATTTACCAGTCACATTTGTGACCTTGGCTCATTGACATGGGCAGATTACATTAGGTCTTAAAGAATTCTTTCACACGCCAGGCTGAGCTTTCGACTTATTTAAAAAAAACTGATTTAAGAAATAATTTTGTGTCAAAAGTCAACTTGGCGGATGAAAACATTCTGCAGAAATGAATGCTGAATCCACACATGCTCATGCAAGATTCAGGGCTAGCCATGGTTATTGCCGCGAATGTTTCTTTGAACCGCTAGCTGGACTAACCGAAAACTCAATGGCCGAATATAAATTACTGAAAATTATAGCAAATTGAACCAATTATAAGAACAAACAACTTATTGCGCTGATGCTCAACAATTATATTTCTTAAACTTGTGTAAATTAAAAAAATTTGCGAATATATTTAGATATGATAAAATACATTTAAAAATGTGCAAATATTAAATATAAAAAAACACAATATAAACTTACTAACGAATGTTATCCTATCCAAGCACATGCCTAACTTTTAGTTTATAAATTTAATGAGTACGTTTTTATAAATCTGCTAAAAATCTAAACTTTTTAAAGTATTGTTTTGTTTGCTCAATTTTCTACAAGTTTAAAAATTAAAACGATGTACGTTAGGTTTCCCTACAACTCAATAAGTTGGGATAAAATCCAGTCTTATTTTGGTCAATTAAAGGCTGCCATATATTTACCAGTCACATTTGTGACCTTGGCTCATTGACATGGGCAGATTACATTAGGTCTTAAAGAATATTTTCACACGCCAGGCTGAACTTTCGACTTATTTAAAAAAAACTGATTTAAGAAATAATTTTGTGTCAAAAGTCAACTTGGTGGATGAAAACATTCTGCAGAAATGAATGCTGAATCCACACATGCTCATGCAAGATTCAGGGCTAGCCATGGTTATTGCCGCGAATGTTTCTTTGAACCGCTAGCTGGACTAACCGAAAACTCAATGGCCGAATATAAATTACTGAAAATTATAGCAAATTGAACCAATTATAAGAACAAACAACTTATTGTGCTGATGCTCAACAATTATATTTCTTAAACTTGTGTAAATTAAAAAAAATTACTAATATAATTAGATATGATAAAATACATTTAAAATGTTCAAATATTAAATATAAAACTCGATGTTTTTTATTTTTTCAAATTTTTGGCAATAATTTGAACTAACACTGATTATATATTACGAAAATTTTAGAATATTTAAAAATTTATATATATTTAAAAAATTTAGAAGCATATGTTATAAAAAAAATGTCGTGTAAATTCATAACTGTTGCGTTTTTATAAACGGTACTTTTTCATAAAAGGAACTTTTTTATAAAAGGTACTTTTTTATAAAAGGTACTTTTTTATAAAAGGTACTTTTTTATAAAAGGTACTTTTTTATAAAAGGTACTTTTTTATAAAAGGTACTTTTTTATAAAAGGTACTTTTTTATAAAAGGTACTTTTTTATAAAAGGTACTTTTTATAAAATGTACTTTTGAGAAAAGGTACATTTTATAAAAGGTACTTTTTTATGAAAGGTACTTTTTATAAAAGGCACTTTTTTATAAAGGTACTTTTAAGCTACTTTTTATAAAAGTTTTTTTTATAAAAGGTATTTTTTATAAAATGTACTTTTAATAAAAGTTTTATTTATAAAAATTACTTTTTAAAAATGCGCTTTTTAGAAAAAGGTACCTTTTTATAAAAGGTACTTTTTTATAAAAGGTACTTTTTTATAAAAGGTACTTTTTTATAAAAGGTACTTTTTTATAAAAGGTACTTTTTTATAAAAGGTACTTTTTTATAAAAGGTACTTTTTTATAAAAGGTACTTTTTTATAAAAGGTACTTTTTATAAAATGTACTTTTGAGAAAAGGTACTTTTGAAAAAAGGTACTTTTGAAAAAAAGGTACTTTTGAAAAAAGGTACTTTTTTATAAAATATACTTTTTATAAAATATACTTTTTATAAAAGGCACTTTTTTATAAAGGTACTTTTAAGCAACTTTTTATAAAAGTTTTTTTTTATAAAAGGTATTTTTTTATAAAAGGTATTTTTTTATAAAAGGTAGTTTTTTATAAAAGGTACTTTTAATAAAAGTATTTTTTATAAAAATTACTTTTTAAAAATGCGCTTTTTAGAAAAAGGTACTTTTTTATAAAAGGTGCCTTTTTATAAAAGGTACCTTTTTATAAAAGTACTTTAAGGTACTTTTTATAAAAGGTACTTTTTTATAAAAGGTCCTTTTTATAAAATGTACTTTTGAGAAAAGGTCCTTTTTATAAAAGGTACTTTTTTATAAAAGGTACTTTTTTGTAAAAGGTTGTTTTTTATAAAAGGTACTTTTTTATAAAAGGTACTTTTTTATAAAAGGTACTTTTTTATAAAAGGTACTTTTTTATAAAACGTACTTTTTTATAAGGCACTTTTTTATAAAAGGTACTTTTTATAAAAGGTACTTTTTATAAAAGGTACTTTTTCATAAAACGTACTTTTTTATAAAACGTACTTTTTTATAAAAGGTACTTTTTCATAAAACGTACTCTTTTATAAAACGTACTTTTTTATAAAAGGTACTTTTTCATAAAAACACTTTTTTATTAAAGCTATTTTTTATAAAAGGTATTTATTATAAAATGTACTTTTTATAAAAGGTACTTTTTATTAAAAGGTACAAGTTAATTAAGACGGCTAACAAATATTAGCCGAATTCAGCCGCTAAAATCGGAGGCGGCTCGAAATCACAAATAATAGCGCAGATTGGACCTCTGCTTCAAATGCAATAAAAAAAATGGCATTAAATTTGCAAATTACAGACAAAGTAAAAACAAGATTGTTTTCCTTGCTGTTGCTTTGTGTGTTATTTAAAATTTTTTTAATTATAACTTTTTATCACTTATATTTTAGCACTTTTATTTTAACATTTTTATTTTAACACTTTTATTTATTAACTAAATATAAATAGTACTTACCGAGAGACACAACCAAGTTCGTCAAGTGATAAACGAAAACTAAAAGCTTTCAGATCTGCATTTTGCAACGCCAACTCAGCGGTGCCAGATGTGACGGTTTTACGTCATTTAGACGATTTATTTGGTGAAAAATTATTAAATGAAGATTGAAAATTTTTTGCTAAAATTTTAATTAATTTTGACGATTTCTGAAAATTACAGATTTGTTTAACAAATTTAAAGCAAAACACTGAAAGAAATAATTTTATAACCTTTTGAACTCTCTCTTTGAAAACTCTCCTTAATTCACCATTCATACTGAAGACGAAAACTCGTTTTATGAGTTTGCGTTCCAAAGCATTTAAAAATACACGTTTTCGCATATTAAATAAGAACTCTTTGACATTGCATTTTTATCAATAACTTAAAGCCTATACTGTGAGCATGAAAACGCGTTCTCTTTTTAAAACTAAAACTCGATAGTAATGTGTTTTCGGCGAAAGAATTTTTGAATACTCCTGCATTTAAAATACAAATCTGAGGGATAAATGCGGTATGTCTATGCGATAAATAGATATGATAGAACCTCTTCTTATTCAAAGTCCAAAGTTCAATTTATATTGTTAAAATGTTCACTAGATTTCATTTGAAATCCAATTCGAAATCTATATCGTTTACATTCGAATATTTGACAGATGAATGGGATTTCGATTATCCAACAACAATTTTTTTGTAAACAATCAAACTAGCCTTACAAAATAACCAAAATTAAAAGATTTTCTAAAAACCACTTTATTAAATGGCGGAACTTAAAAATCATTTATATTATGAAAGATACAATGTTATATTTGCTAAAAAATGTGTTTTAGTATAGGGATGATTAGTTGAAAGCTGAAATATTCAATGTTTTGTCAGTGGTCTAGCCGGCACCATCAAATGATTTTTCATAGTTTCTCTTCTTCGGATACAAAAAATAGCCGTTTTCAATTTTAAATATTTCTTTCAATTAAAAATAACAGACTTTAGTATGTTATTCTTTAAGTTTTTTAAGTTACTAAAATTTATTATTTAATTTTTTATGACATAAACACCTTCTAAATGTTGCCGTTTTTTGTGCAAACTTCCCTACTTTTCTGTAAATATGGGAGAAAAATTGGATTTCAATTTGGATTTCGATGAGATTTTTCTGAAATCCAAATTAAATTGGGATTTCATTTCCTATGGGAAATCTGTTTGAAATCCCAAATTTTTGTTAGATTTCCATCGAAAATAGTGATTAATTCGCTATAAGATTAAACCATTAATTCTCCTGCATAAAATTATATATACAAAAGAACCAAATAAACTTTATAGATATCTTCATTTTGCTTTATCCGGAAGAACCAGGACAATAATTTTCACTTTTCGTCGCACTTTAAATTCTGATTGGCACTTTGTGATAAATGTTGAACATCTTTGGAACTCTCTACCCCTTAGTATACAATTAATAGGCAACGATGTACGATTTAAAAAAATACTCTTCAAGTTTTTAAATAATCAGTACGTATTAAACTTGTAATCGTTTGTTCCCTATTTTTAAATCAAATTTAATGTATTTCAATGTCACTATATGTATTTAATTTTATTGCACCTAATATTATTAATGTGAAATTTTATCATTTAATTTTAGTTAAAAATCATTTGTTACAAAATAATATAAACATTATAAGATCACATACTGTAATTAAAAAGATTTTTATCTTGTTGTATGTGATATACTAAATTTTTCAATAAATAAAAATAAAATAACAAAATTTCCTAGCAAGTTATAGTAAAAACAATGGTTTTAAAGTTTTTTACATCTCTGATTGAAAATATTAAAAGAAAATGAAGGAATGTCAAAAACAATAATAATTTCATTTTATTTTAAATTTTTATTAAATATATTTATGTTGTTAAACAATTAAGGACAAATAAATATTTAAACTCTTTTTTACATTGTTGAAGTGTTCCATGATTTTTTCGCCATTTTCATTGCATTCATATTTGCCAAATAACTTCCCAAAATACAATAACTATCAACAAATGTAGTGAGAACAGGTAAGTTTCAAAATATTTTCAATTAACGAAAACTGAAAAATTTCCGCAGTGAGAACGTAGTTTATCTCTATTTTGAAATCTGATCAAATTTTAAACGAATAAATTCACATAACTCGTTTCATTGATTGAATTATTTTCTACTTAAATCAATCAATAACTTATTCAAAGGTGCAATTTGAATTTTGTGGCGTTTTTCACAGTATCAAACAGCAAATCACACTTTCTACAAATCAATTTAATTAAAAATACCTGCCTTGATTTATATTTTGCGCATCACATCCTTTAAAAAAATAATTCCATAGAATCAAAATTGAATCAATATAAGTGGACAAATGTTGGATCTGGCGCACCAAATACAATCAGATCCAATTTTATTTTGACTTTAAACTAGAATAAAAGAACTTATGCCTAAATTTTGATCTTCTTACCGAGAAATTCTTCAAACAAAATTTGTTTGTACTACATTTTTTGTACCAGTCATGAAAATCACCAAATTTTTCAGATCAATTTACAATTCTAGTAAAAATAGTAAACTACGAAAGTACTAATTGCCAAAAAGGAATTGGTCATCATATGGAACGCAAGAAAATTATAACAAAAGTAGTAAATCGAAACAACTGAATTAAAAAATTTGCAAATATCTCTTTGAAAACGATATTAAGATAAAAAAAATTAATAAAAATAGTAAAAACTAGCATGTAAACAAAGGGACATATTATTGATATTCTTTTTTATTATAAAAGAACTTCTAAAACGATTTTCATAAAAACTTTCTAAAAATCCACATTTCGATAATAAATGGGTATGCATTGCTTTTAACATACAACGCCCTATTGAGTTTTTTAAACTCTGGTATTAATTCATTTCAAATCGATATTGATTATTTGAAGTTAAATCGTAATTTGTTGCTGTAATTTTAAGTTGACTACAACTATTTTCATGAACATATTTATTATACTTTTTAGAACAAATAACCCTTATTACTGGCTAGAAGAACAATTTTTGATAATCTACCAATACAATCGTTAATTTTTTGCACTGTTTATAAATCTGGAGACTTTCTAGCGATTATTGGGTCTGATGTAGGTAAACATTTTTTTTTTCAAATTAATTTATATCAGAGGTGCAGTCAACAAATATTCAGAATTAGAAAACTTTTTAGGAATCTTATACTGCATTTAGACTGAGGAAAAACCACCCAGTTTTTGGGTCTTGCTAGTTTTTAATTGTCATAACGTATATATAAAAAATAAGCAAAAACTAGTTTTGTACGAAAACTACCTAGTTTTTGGGCGTTGCTAGTTTTTACTTGTCAAAACGCATACATAAAAAACGAACAAAAACTAGTTTTGTACAAAAACTAGGTAGTTTCTGATCAGTCTAAATTCAATACTAATTTTGGAAAGCAGGTAAAATTAATTGTTACTTCAGTTTTATAAAACAATTTTGATTGAAAAATAACTATAACTTCTGTTTTTATGATATATTACCGCTGTCGATTTTTTGATGATTTGTTACAAAATTCTTGACGACTTTTGTTTTGCATTTTTGACGATTTTTTGCCAAAAAAGTCTGGCACCACTGCACCAACTTTAGAATGGTTAGTGATGAGTGATGCCATGTAATTTTTTAGAATTCCCCTAAACTATTTGAAAATTCTCTTAGATTTAGGAGTTTTCAAAAAAGTATTTTTTCTTGGAAAACAAAATAAAAATTTCAAGAATTAGTTCCTTAATTTAATTATTCTGAATTAAAAATTCAGTAAATTAATTCACAAAAGACCATTTATCGTAAATTTGACAACTTTCTTTGGGTTAAACTTCAAAAATTATGCTATATTACAACGAAAGCACATTAGCACTCAAACTTTAAACTTCATTGAGTGGAATTTATATTTATTTTCGCTCAATTTAAATCAAATAATTTAATTCAGATTGTAATAGCGAATACCCATATATTGATAAGTTTCCATATGATGTTTTGGTTATTTACCACTATCTTAGGAGTTCTAATTGTAAAAAAAATCTATTGAAGTTGGGTAAATTTATAAATTTGGGAAAGCTTGTCTACACTTCTGGGTAATTGCTAATTTCGCTTGTGGCAACGCTGCTTAGCTTTGCTCTTTGATTGCTGTTATTCTCACAGCTCTTATTTCTTTGTTATTCACCGTATATCTTTTTTATATCTTTACATGCTTATTAATAAAAAAAACTTTTTGTCTTCTTAGGGGCTTATTGAAGAATTTTTGTTATTGTTTTACATGTTGATTTGTTTTATTAAACTGTAAAATAATTCAAAACATTTTTGTGAATACAAGCCTTAAAATATAAAAAGTTAGTATTTTACTGAAAAAAATTAACGACTTTAACATAGAAAAAGTATGTTAAAATCGCTAATTAAATGTTTTTTGTGATTTAGCGCTAAACTTTAATGTGTTTTGTTATTTGTTTTAAAATATTATAGCTTAACATATTGATATTTTTTTTATAAATTTTTTTTTTTTATAAAAAATATAAATTGTCTAAAAATCCATATTTTCATTAGAAATGATCATGTATTTTTCCAACGTACAACGGTCTTTATTGAGTATTTTAACCATATTAATAATTTAATAAAAGTCGATATTGATAATTTGAAGGTGAATCGTAAAATTTGTATGAACATATTCAATATGTGAGAAAAAATACATAAGTTTTTGTACTACTTTTCGATGATATTAATTTTTGCATTATTTATAAATCTAATAATTTGGTAGCGATTTTTTGGTTCTGGTCTAGAAATTATTTGAGAAATTGTTGGCATTACTGGTCAGAGAAATACTAAAATAGAAGAGTAGAAATAACTGTTCATTGACGAGCACATTCGTTATACGAACAATATAGGGTTGTTTTTTATAATATAGCTCAGGGATGGAAAATGCTGTACTTTAGTACTTCTTTAATGAGAAAAAGCAAATCTGAAATTTTATAAAATTTTTTTAATTTTTGAATGGGAATAATTAATAATTTATTAATCAAAGAATCGTAGGAATATAATATTTCAACGGCAAAATTCATTGCAATCTCTTTATTCAATAAACAATTATAAAGGGGAGCATAAGGTCAGTTGGGAACAGGTTTGCTCTCAAAAGCTGCCCACACACTAGGGAACATGCGTGACGGAACATGTGTTTCTACTTTTTAATTTTTTGATACAGACGATGCACACACGACAACAAAATCTCAAGCGAAATATCAATTTTGTTTGTTTGTAGAACTGATCACATGAAATATGGGCGGAAGAAAATCAAATTAATTAATTTGTTAATTGTTAGTTTTCCATATGCTGCTGTTTTTTTTAGTTTTATTTTTTTAGTTATCACATTTTATGTCCCATAATTTTCGCAAATATACTCATTTATAAAATTATACCAATTTCATTATTTATAATTGGTAGCATTCGACAGAGAAACCTTAAACTGATACCGGTGACTTGTAGCGATTTGTGATTACTTAAGGGCGGATTATGGGACCGTAAACGTATATGTGATGTAACTGTACCGTGCCGTAGCTAAAAAGTACACTTATAGATTATCGTAAACGACATTACTATTTAGCATCTATTTCATGTGGTTTTATATTTTATTCTAAATTTTTCCATTTATTTGTTAATTTTTATTCCTTATTTGTTGTTTGAATCATTTTTCTTTATTCATTTCACATTTTTTCCGACTAAAATCAGTCAGCTGTTCCGAAGCCGGATAGAAAATTCTGATTTCAACAGAATGATCCGGCAAGTTCGTTTACATTTACGTGTTAGTAACCATTCGTATACATTTCTTCTTGTGGTATCGGAACAGCTGATTCGTTACAGATACGTTTACGGTTGGGTAACTCAGCCTTTACTCTGCTGAACGACGTTTTCTTTGTTTTGTTTTTAATACACTTTTTCTATAGTTTCCTTTTATTTTTGTTAAATTTTTGTTTTCGAATTATATTTGTTTGTTTGTTTTTATTTGTCATTCTTAAAAAACAATTTTTATTGTAAATGAACAACAACAAATGTATCACTTCTTGATCAAAAGTAGCAAATATTGTTTACGCTACCAAAATATGACAGCGCAACCTGAGCGCTCAGACTGAGCGGTTAGTGATCAGGTCGTTCAGCAGATATTTGTATAACTGTTGTAGAACTGTAAACTATTAAATTGTATCTGACGAACGCACCCATTGTCGTCATTTTCATTTTCTCAAGTGCGTAATTACAAAAGCTCCTGATAGCGAGACTGCTATCAATGACCTATATACAGCAAAAACAGTAACATCGATACACACGATGAAAAATTTGAAAACAAAAAATATCAAAAAATTTTGTAAACACGAAGGTCAACATGACACAATGCTATACACATTTCAACATTCGTAAAAAAGTGGCCATCTGGAATGGAATGTTCCCTAGTGTGTAGGCAGCTAAAAAAGTATCTATTAATTTTAGTTTTAATTTTTTTGAATAATATATTCCAGAATGGTTCGTCGTCTTACTTTCTGCATTATTACCGAAATTTTCGGTGCGAATTACTTAATCTGAAAGTAGTTTGTTTTTTCCAAAATGTATTTAAAAACTATTGTGTGTTTTTTTCCTAGTTCTTAAATTGCAACGGTTAACGAACAATGTTGTGGCAATTAAGATATCCCTAGCAGTTATTAAATTTTCTAAGCATGACAAAAACATATGCGAAAATTGTGATTTTCTACATTCAGAATTTAAAGGCAAATCTACACGGGATAGAAAAGTCTCGAGATTTTATGAAAATGCAGCTCTGTATAAGTCTACGAAATGTAATCTCTAGACCATTAACCATTGTTGTCATACACAAGTTTTTTTAATTAGTAATAATTTTTAAAATGTCTTGTAACATTATTGAACATTTCAGTTGCACTTTTTGTTATTTAGAGAAAAAATTATTCTTTGAAATACAAAAATTTTAATAAAAACAAATTCTTGACAACTAGAGATAGTACTTTGATGATAAAAATTAGTGCCAACAATATTAGAGATGACAAATTTAACGCAAACTCTACGAGAAATGTAGAAAATCACAATTATTTTTAAAAAGCCTTTAGTTTTTGATAATTCTTTTTTATTGATTTTGGTTTGGCGCTGAAGCTTTTAGAGTTGTGAAATTTCGATACTTTTTGAGTACTCAATACTACTCAATACTTTTCAATTGAGTACTCGATACTACTCAATACTTTTAACGGTTTTTTGAATTAAAAAATAAAAATAAAATAATTCAAATATACGTATTAAATAACTATTGTTACTTTAATTTTAATTAATTTAAAACATTTAAATAAATTAATTAAAAAATTATTCCCAAAAATTCGTTACAAAATTATTTGTTTCACAAATAGAGTTGTATTTTCAAAGTTGTATTTTTAGAGTACTATATTTAGAGTTATATTTTCATACGAAAAATACACATTTCTACGGAAAATTGCATCTTTAAAAGTATTGAGTAGTACCATTTTAGTATTGAGTACTCAAAAATATAGCCAGTATTGAGTACTCAGTACCGGAATACTCAATACTTTTACAACTCTAGAAGCTTTATTTAAAAAGGTACTGTCGGTTTTGGAAAAGTACTATTCTGGTTAAGCTTCAGTACCATTTCAACAATCTAATTTTTCATCCCTGATGTAATTTATGAACATATGCATTTACTAGAATTAGTGATATTGCTATTAACATGTTACTTTGCCATTAACATAAGTATGTTTTAATGAAGATATTGCCTTAACAGAAATAACTTAGGTTGTTTTTTCATCATTAATTTTATGTGAAATTTTAATAAAATATTTAAAATTATTTTATAATATTCTGACTACCGTTAAGGAGAAATTGCCTTAACTGAATGGTAACATTCATTAATCCATAATAAAATATTATTCTTTCAACTTCAAAAATGTAGCGATAAATACATTAAATGTTTCTTAAAAAATAAATCGTCAAATTTTTCAAACTTTTCAAGTGTTGCTTAAAAATTTAGCGATAAATCGCTAAATAATAATATATATATCAACAATTCTGATAAGGAAATAATTGTATAAAAAGCGCAAAGAAAACGTCAAGATTGACTTTCAACAAACGCTAGTTTTCCCACTAATAGTTAAGTCATTTTTAATTCCGCAAAATGTGTTGAAATATCGCTAGGTTAGACAAGAAAATAGCTAAATTGGTAACAGTGTTACTCAAAGAAATACTTAAATTAAAGAGCGAAAATAACAGTTCATGGAAGAGAACATTCGTCACACAACCATTTTGGGGTTGTTTTCTTTCACCTAGTGTCTACAAATGCAATAAAATGTGTAATGAAATTCGAAAATTAAGCAGAGTATACCCGAAGGAACATTGAGTTTGGAAACAAAAAATATCTAAAGCTGCCCATACATTAAGGAACATTGAGTAGGGAACAAAAAATATCAAAAAATTTTGTAAACACGAATTGCACGATGTCAACACGCACACAAACACACACATTCACAAAAAAATGGGAATTTTTTCACGAATTTTCCCTAATGTATGGGCCGCTAAAAAATTTTGATAAGACACTAGGTTAATGGAATATACTTCCTGGTGTCTTGAGATTCAATAAAATTATAGCAAGCAATTGTCAAAATGATTTCATCTCAAGTGTAGACACTCAATTTCAATTTTATTCCAATATCATGATATCGCTAAACATGCAAGCGGCTCTGGCAATAATACCTGCCATCATATGTCACTTTTCCTTTTAATTTTATAATAAAAAATAACAGAAAATTTGATAAAAATAAATTTATTATTTGTAGATAAAAATTAGTGGCTGAAAAAATGTTGTGTTTTTCGAAGAAAAATGTACGATATTCTTAGCCATGAAATGGTCAAGTGTTTTCCATCACTTTGCAATTGATATCATCTTGATGTTTCTCTGCAATGGTTTTGACATTTCATATCATATAATTTATCGCATTTGAAGACACCAGGTTATATGTATGTATTTACTAAAATCAACGAATCAAGGAATTTTACCTTGTACTTGGAAATAGTAAATTTTTCTTTATAGTAAAGATTTTTTCTTTATTTTAAAGGAATTTTTCTTAAATTAGGGAAAATGGTGTATACTTAATTTAAAGACATTTTGTCTTCAATAAAAAGGAAAAAGTTCTCCTATTTTAAAAAAAGATAATTTTACCTTGTACTTAAAAATAGTAAATTTGTCTTTATATTAAAGATCTTTTCTTTATTTTAAAGAAATTTTCATTAAATTAAGGAAAATTTCATATTTTTAATTTAAATAAATTTTGTCTTCAATCAAAAGTTATGTTTTTTTTTTTGAGTGAACATTTAAGGAAAAATTGCCTTAACTCAACGCTAACATTCATTAATGCAATTATATTTTTCTTTAGTTTGAGGAAATAATTTCTGAGACTCTGCTTAAATTTTCAAGTTGTAATTTAAAGAAACTATCCTTAAAATTATATCTTTTATAGCATTAAAAAATATAAAATTATATTCTTGAGTTAATACGAGTATATGTTTTCTTATCTTGTGTAAAATATGTAACTGATTTAAATAAAACTCTCTACTTAATTTAAGTAAATCCAAAATTATGGACATAAATTAAAGAAGTTATGTCTTTAATACTATTTTTTCGACAACATTTTTTGCTTGCTTGGTTTAAGTATATAAAATCATTACAATAAGAAATTTTTCTTTAAATTTAATAATTTCGTACACATACAAAGGAATTTCTTACACAATTTAAAAACGAATCAAAAGGGTTCAAATAAGAAAAAAATTTCCCTATTTTAATAAAAAAGGATTTTACGTTGTACTCAGATATAGTAAATTTTTCTTTATATTAAAGATTTTTTTTCTTTATTTTAAAGAAATCTTTCATAAATTGAGGAAAAGTCCGTATCCTTAATTTAAAGACATTTTGTCTTCAATAAAAAGTAAATTTTTCTTTATATTAAAGATTTTTTTCTTTATTTTAAAGAAATCTTTCTTAAATTAAGGAAAATTCCGTATCTTTAATTTAAAGATATTTTGTCTTCAGTAAAAAGTTATCCCTTTTTTTGAATGTACATTTAAGGAAAAATTGCCTTAACTCAATGCTAACATTCATTAAACCAATTATATTTTTCTTTAGTTTGAGGAAATAATTTCTGAGACTCTGCTCAAATTTTTAAGTTGTAATTTAAAGAAACTATCTTTAAAATTATATCTTTTATAGCATTAAAAAATACAAAATTATATTCTTGAGTTAATACGAGTATATGTTTCCTTATCTTGTGCAAAAAAATGTAACTGATTTAAATAAAACTCTATACTTAATTTAAGTAAATCCAAAATTATGGACATAAATTAAAGAAGTTATGTCTTTTTATGTCTTTAAAACCATTTTTTCGACAACATTATTTGCTTGCTTGGTTCAAGTATAGAAAATCTTTATAATAAGAAATTTATCATTAAATTTAATAATTTCGTACACATGCAAAGGAATTTCTTACAAAAATTAAAGACAAATCATGAGTGTCAAAATAAGGAAAAAAATTTCTTTATTTTAAGAAAGGAGGATTTTACGTTGTACTTAGAAATAGTAAATTTTTCTTTATACTAAGGATTTTTTCTTTATTTTAAAGAAATTTTTCTTAAGTTAAGGAAAATTCCGTATCCTTAATTTAAAGACATTTTGTCTTTAATAAAAAGTTATACTTTTTTTTGAGTGTAGGAAAAATCACAGTTTATGGAAAACACCTTAAAATCTTAGATTTTTTAGGCTTCCTTAGGGTCTACTCAAAATTTGCCCGATTTTTTCTGGTAAATCGCTCATATTCTTTGGATTTTTTTTAAATTTTTTCTGTTTATTTTTCTAAAAAGTATTTAAATTTTTGGGTATTTTCAATCAATAAAATTTAGAAAATGGGGTTTCCATTATCTACACACATAGAAATAAATATGTAAAGGTAGCAGAAAAAGATACTAGAAAGTAGTTAAAAATGATATTACAGAAAAGCTGTCAAAATTGGCAGATTTTTTTGCTAAATACTAGTTAAATAAGAACATCAAAAATAAAACTGTTAAATATACAGAATTTTAGTTATATTTAAGTTATCTCTTACTTAATTGAAAATGACAAATTTTACTGTAAAATCTGCAGAAAGTTTTCATAAATATTAGTACACTAAAAATGGCAAGAACAAACTGTATATTTATAGATTTGCTGTTATTTTTAAGCTAAATTTAGTTGAATGCAAATAGCAGTATATACTGCTAAAATCAGCAGAAATATTTGTTAAAAAAATTGTAAACTGTTGACTTCAGAAGACTCGATTATTATTTACATTAAAAAAATGCAAAAAATTAAATTTTACATTTATTTGTGGTTTTAAGCCTACTAATTATTTAGCAGAATTTTTTGCTGATCTCAGCAAGTTGAGTTGTTATTTTCTAATAACAAAAATTTAACTCAAATATTACTAAAATTATGTATATTTAACAAATCTATTTTTGCTGTCTCTATAGCAAAAATAATCTATTTCTATAGCAAAACTAATCTGCTAATTGCAGAAGATTTTTCTACAAGATCACTTTTAACTAATTTTTTGTAGTGTTAACTAACTGTAAAATTAAGGCTGTAATTTTTCCTATTAGTATAGCAAAAATATCTCAAGGGTTCGTAAAGCTTTGTGGTCAATTCGCTATCGCCGGAAAAATATTTACAACAAATAAAATCTAATACTACAATATCATATTAGAATTTGGTCAAGAGGAAGAACAATATTCTAACTAAATAATTACACTCAGATAAAAAAGTTAGTAAAAAAAGATGTAAACAGTTTCCAATCTCACTTTACTATTTTTCTACTGATTTTGAGTAAAAAAATTTTTTTAGTAATCATTTTTGCTATTCTCTTATTATAAATTACGCATTTTTTAATAATTTTCGCTGCTGATTTCAGCAAAACATTTTACTAATTTTTCAAAACCGAGTGCTAAACTTAGCAGAAAAATATACTAATTTAACAAAATTTTATTTACAAGAATTCGTTGATTTTTTACAATTCTTGTTTAGTTTATATTTGTTACTATTGATATATTCTTACTTTGGAAATAACACTCAGAAAATTGTATTGAATCTCCAAGGCATAAAAAGGAGAACCGTTTGTAATTTCAAGTACGATGAAGTAATTGTAAATTTTTTACAATCGAAAGAAAAAAAATTTTTTTTATTAATTTTTTTTTAGATTTTACAGTTTGTTTATTTTTGAGTACACTTTTTTGCCAATTTCAGCAGATTGATTTTAAATTGCAGTTTACAACAATTTACTGAAATTTAGAAGCGGCAATTAATTATTTATACTAATTTCATTGTACTAAAATGATTGACATTTAGTAAATTTTGTAGCTGATTTTAGCAAATCCATTTTGAATTGCAGTTTACAACAATTTTGCGGCTACTAATTTTTTCTACTAATTTTGTTGTACTATAGATCATCAGACATGTGTTGCTAAAATTAGCAAAACATACCGCTGGGCTCAAAACAGTTAAATTTCCCGTAATAAGAGTAAAATTTTCAGTAGCCATTACAGACTTTTTTGGTTGAGTGCATATATAAAAATATAGAAAGTCCGAAAAAAATGTTTGTATTTTTTAATGCAAAAATTAAATTAATTTTGAATATTTATTTTTATAAATTTATTAAGAAACTTCATGTGATGTTAATTAATCAAAATTCTTGCAGTTCTGCCAACTAGGCAATTAGTCAGAGTCTTTTTATAAATACTAAAAGGTGCTTAAATCTCTTTACAGCTCATTTTGACAGCGAAATTTGTCTATTTGATTAAATTTAATCCACATTTTAATCTTCATCATTTACACATGCATTTATTGGCAGTTTAAATTTTTAATTGACAATTAAAATATTTACCGGTTACAAAAAAATACGAAGGCAAAAGATGAGTAGGGAAAATGAGTAGGGAAAATGCCGACGTTAGCAAAAAAAATTTGACTACAGCAGCAAAATATTTTTACGGCAGCGTCTTAACGTTAATTTTTGTCTGACTTTTTATATGTATTACTAATCAGATTAAGAGTTGGATTAACTGTTAATCAAATAGATTAACATATGGTTCAATCCACTTATTTAGTGCTTGATTAAGTAAGCACTACACAACTGACTGCAAGCTCTATTCAAGTCGCTCCCGTACGGGAAATTTTAACAAACTGTTACCGAACTGGCCCCTTTATATGAAATAGACTAGTCACTTTTACATGGCGTTGTCATAGGAGGGGGAAATTGACCCCTTTTGACATGTCACAAGACAAATCCTAGGACAGGTTACTGAACTCTCATAAAAAACAAAGTTCAGGGACCTGTCTTGGGATTTGTCTTGTGACATGTCACAAGGGGTCAATTTCCCCCTCCTATGACAACACCATGTAAAAGTGACTAGTCTATTTCATATAAAGGGGCCAGTTCGGTGACAGTTTGTTAAAATTTCCCGTAGGGTCTACTATTAAATGCTCCTTCGCTGGGTATGTCCGACATTTCATGAAGTTTACTTACATTTAATGGGTTTAGTTTTTTGATTATATTTTTTCATATTTTGTATACTACTCCTAAAATTTTTAATATTTATTAATTTTTTTTATTTTTAATTTTCCAATAAAGCTATCAAGTTAAACAATAAGTAATTAATCTTACAGTTAGTGGGTTGATAAATCATCTTTAATCAATGCTTCAGATATTTACTTACGTTTAATATTAATGAGTTTTGTTGAAATTTAAATTAGCTAATATTCGTATTAAAATTTAACAATAAAACTAAAGCCTATCACCTTCTACTTAAATTTTTTGCAATGTCGGACATAGCCAATTAACAGAGGTTGAGACATATACTATGAGATTCCATTCTCGTTTCTTAAAGTTAGCTTCTGAGTATGAAACCCAGCTTTTC
The DNA here is from genome assembly GCA_949987735.1 of Leucophora obtusa. NCBI lineage: Eukaryota > Metazoa > Arthropoda > Insecta > Diptera > Anthomyiidae > Leucophora > Leucophora obtusa. The sequence goes on from OX465295.1 coordinate 279,350,546, forward strand.
AAATTTAAAACTCTTATACCCAATTCACACAGAAAAGTTAATCTGATAAATGTCGGATTAATTGCTTAATCGAGCACTAAACAAGTCGATTTAACCATATTTTAATTTTTTTATTTAACAGTTAACGCAACTGTTAATCTGGTTGCTGCTTATAAACGACTCTGTACAAATTGTGTGGCAACCAATGAGCCTAGAATCTCAAGCTTATGCATGCGTCTCATCCTCTGTAAACTGGCCCTGCCCGACATTTTAAAAAGTTTCATTAGGCGGTAATGGGTTAAGTTTCATTGCAAAACTTTAATAAAAGTTAAGACTTTGCCCCAAGAATATTTTTGTGCTCTCGATAAACTTTTTGCCAGCGCCTAAATTTTCTATCTTCGTATTATGCCAGATCATTATCGGCGCCGCCTTGGTATTTTGAACTGTTAAAGTTAAACTTCTGACTGTCAAAAGTGCATATGTAAACAATGAATATTTAAATGTGGATTAACGTTAATCATGTAATTTAAATTTGCAGTCTAAACCGGCTATTGGTAAACTTTTTGGTATCATTGTTTGCTATGGCTGGATTTTGTGTTTTTCTTATTACAATTAGCCAAGTGTAAATTAAATTGCGGTATTGAAAAATGATAAATGACTTGTATAAGTCGGCGTTATAAATTATGAAAATGAAAAAAATGAAATAGTAGTTTCACTCTATGTTTTAAGAAAATAATATTGAAAAAACAATAACAGTTTATAAAAATGATTAATACAAAAATAAAAATAAATTACGAAACGCTACAATTATAAATTAAAAATGTTGCTGTTAAAGTGATATTTCACACGTAATAATTGTAGAAAAAACAGAAATAAACGAATACACTAAAACAAACAGTAGCAGCAGTAACAGCAGCAACATGATTAACAACAACAACATTGTAAAAATGAGAAAAACTATGTTGCATTACACGTACACTGAGAGAACTTTCTGCATGATATTAATGAATTTTTGCATAAAACCAATGAAGTTTCACTGTAACTCGTCCATTGAAACTTTTCATTGAATTAATGAAGTTATTCATAAAATGTTGTAAAAAATTTCATTTTATTTATTAAAACTTTAATGCACTCAATGAAAAAGTTTCATTAAAACTAGATTCATAAAATATATGAAGCTTTTTCTTAAAATTTAAGAAATTTTTCATTTGGTTTGTGAAGAAAACTTCATTAGTTTACTGAAAAATTTCATTAAAACTCGTCCAGCAAAATTCCCTCTGTGTATGAATTAGATATATGATCGATCATTAGGGTGATTTTTTTGCCAATAGAATTATTCTGTAAAATTAATTTGTAGTTGAAAACTAACCCCTATGCATTTATGAATTTACTAGTGTTTCCAATTCGGTTAATCGATTAACCGATTCCTCGATTAATCGCCTCTATTTCGGTTAATGTTGAAACAAATAAAATAATTATTCGATCCGAATAATCGGTTAAAACAGGTGGATTAACCGGTTACAATTTTAATATGGAATTTTTCCCTTATTTTTCCCCCAAAACTTCATAATTTCCTTAACTTTGGCTAAAAAATTGCAAGAAAAGCTTAGAATAAACATAAAATTACTAAAATACCATCAAATTCTTTTAAAATTTAGTGAAAGAGGTCGTTAAGCCTTTAGATACCTTTTTAAAGCAAAATAAAGGTGTTTCTAAAACTACCCAAAATACACGAAGTATCTGATTGGATCAGCGTCGAAGTGATCTATAGGCTTTAATCAATACAGTAGGCGATTTTTGATTCAGTTCTTTTAAAAATTAAAGCTAATGTAAATTCTCTTTCCATGTCATTCAAGGCAAAGTTGCATTTTTTTCAAATATGTGTCCCACAACTGTCAACTGACATCTTAATTCTGTAGAAACTCTACATTTTCTCACATCTCCACAGAAAGTATAATCGATTCAAAACCACATCAATTCTACAACATGTCAAACTACACCATTTTCAGTTTTATTTCAAAATTGTTTAAAAATGTTTTAAAATTATCCAAATATATTTTAAAATTGTCTAAAAAGGTTTCAAAATTGTCTAAAATGTTTCAAAATTATCCAAAAATGTTTTAAATTCTTCCAAAAATGTTTTAAAATTGTCCAAAAATCACTCAAAATTGTTGAAAAATGTTTTAGAATATTGTCATATAAGATTTTATTTGTTGTTTCGAAAAGGGTTGATCATTTTCATGATAGACAATGCAATTGTTTCGTAGACATCACTCTACTCTTCAGTTGTCCGCAATAAGAAAATGATAACTTTCTTACTCAAATATTTATTTTGTTTTGAGTTTAAAATTAGTTGTTTTTACAAAATGTATTGACAACAGACATACATATAAATAGTACCCAAAGGGTACTTTTATGTAATTGTTGCTTTCAAAAAGGAGTTGATTTATAGCTGGTTTCACCAAATCAGACAGTTCATATACGAAAGTAAAAAATTCTCGTCCCGTTGATTTTTTGTACCTTATGTAATGTCTCGGTTTGAGTAAGAAAGTTATCATTTTCTTATTGCGGACAACTGAAGAGTAGAGTGATGTCTACGAAACAATTATATTGTCTATCATGAAAATGATCAACTCTTTTCGAAACAACAATAAAATAAAATATGACAATATCATATTAGAATTTGGACTCGAGGTAGAAGAATATTCTAACTAAATATATGAAAATGTTTTAGAATTATCCAAAAATCTGTCTAAAAAATTAAAATTGTCTAAAAAACTTTGATATTTGTCCAATTCCATTTCAAAATTGTCCAAAATATATTTTAAAATTTTCAAAATGTATTTCAAAATTACAAATATATTTTATTTGTATTAAAAAAAATTATATTTGTATTTTAAAATTGTTCAAATACATTTCAAAATTATTCAATTGCATTTAAAAATTTTAAATCTGCATTTCAGAATTGTAAAATTGCATTCAAAATAATTCCATTTGTATTTCAAAATTCTCCAAATGTATTTAAAAAGACTCTATTTGTATTCCAAAATTTTCCAAATGTACCCAGTGTAGAAACGGTAATGACATATCATTATTTTTTGGACTACCAGTAATGACACCCACTTAACTTCTGCATTATTTTAAAACATATAATAATGAGTTACTGATAATGACTTCTTTTAATCATTATTTCAAATAGAAAATAATTTTCTAGATTTTTTTGAAAATTTTTTGAAATCTATTTTTAGACTCAATATTTTTTAAACACTGGTAAGGATATATGTAACCTAGGGTTTTTCTTTTCCCGGACTTTTTCATTTCCCGGGACAGCGGGATTTTTTTCGGAATTTCCCGGGATCCCGGGAATTCCCGCTCGTTAGAAAATATATAAATTCGAGATATATTGTACTTGAAAAACTACTTTTTCGTTAAACACCGTTCGACAAAGTTTATCTTTTGGTTGTATCCATGAGAAAATGTTCTGAAAGGAGGGCTAAATATTCATGTCTTCCACTTTTTCCAGGTCAATTCGTTTAACAATTTAAATCGTGAATTAGTATTTATGTAATATATTTATATGGAAGGCCGTCCTAATTAAAAAAACCTCTTAGTAATATATTAACTAAATATTAATTTCGCGGTTCAAGCTGTTAAACGAATTGATATAGAAAAGTGAAAGACACGGTTATATTATTTTAATCCCTTTTTTCAGGATATATTGGAATTGTTAATGGGTGCAAACTTGTGTCGGACCAGTTTTATAGTCAGAACTAAAATCAATTTTTTGCTTAAATATTTCTTATACATGAAATCCAACAATTTCTATTTCTAGATATTTTGTTTTTTTCTATGCAGATTTTCAGAAGTATCCGTCTAGAATTAGTTTTATAAAAAAGTTTAAAAGTGAGCATTTTTCACAGAAATTTTTAGGCAAATTCGCCTAAAGCCCAAATTAGTTTGGAAGTATCGTAAAAAAAAGTAACGTATCATTCTCATAATGAATAAAAAGAGTATGAAAAATAAAAATATTGCATTTTTTATCTTTTTCTTGTGCATAGAATTAAATGTCAAGTAATAAAATAGAAAATTTCTATTTTCAACAGAACTTTTTTACGATTTTACTTGACAACAGTTTCAATGCATAGGAAAAAGATAAAAATATATTTCTATATTATTTTAACACATTGAATTGATTACAGATACGTTTTTTTACTTTACTATTAAACTAATGAAGCCTTAAATTGTTTATAAAAGTAGACACTAAAATATTATTTATATGCCACAACTCCTTAAAAAGAAATTATTTAATTTTCATATTCAGTTGCATTTTAAATTAGCATATAAAAAATTCAAAATAATTTGAAAAAGCATCTGATGTATTTGTTATTTTAAAAATTAATAATATTTAAAAAATATATTTAAAATAAAGGAATAGCAATTGAACTTTAAATGAAATTATTTGAAGTAAAAGAAACTCAAAATACTTATGTTAATTGAAAATACGAAAAAATTACTATTTTTAACTTTAATCCCTAGTTTATTGGAGATATTTGGAGCTGAAATAATGATGCTGAAATGTTGCATAAAGCTGGTTTACACTAAGTATAAGATTTTCGGTACGATTTTACACGTGTAAAACATATAGGCAAGGTTGCAAAATCTTTCCGAGAATCTTGTAGTTTAAAACAGCCTATATAAATATTGCTTTATTTGAACAAATATCATCATGTTAAAGAAGAAAAAAATTCCCGAAGGACAAGTATTTTAGTTTGTAAATTTGGTAATTGCTAATATAATATGTTTCGGTTTAACTAAACCAAATTCAATTGGCATCCAAAAACAATTTGGATTAATTCAGTTTATTAAATTTTAAACCGTATTTTTTAATTTTAAATATTCTTTATTTAAATTAATTTTAAAAAATCAATGCTTTAAATTTAAATTAAATAATAAATAAAATTGCAATAAAACTAGCTAAAACTACTGTAAAAGACTAAAAAAAATCCCGGGAAATCCCGCATAAAATTCCCGGGATTGCGGGATTCAAAAAAGGGCGGGATTCCCGGGAATCCCGTCCCGGGAATTCCCGGGACATAAACCCTAATGTAACCACATATTTTTTGGTTTTCTGTATGTTGGCGAGTAAGCTTACTTGTGTGCAGCAGGTCAATTATGTTTCTATCTATTAAATATTACATGTCGATATAGCTCAGATGGTAGAGCTATTGACTGGCAATCTGTAGGCTCGGGTTCGATTCCCGCACCAGCAAATTTTATTAAAAAAAAAAAATACAATAAAAAATATTTTTTTTTATATAATTTATATTTTTGAAAATCTATTTTTAGACTCATTATTTTTGTCAGTACTGGTAAGCACATAGGTAACGACATATTTTTTGATTTTTCGTATGCTGGTGTGTAACCGTAACTCATTATTTTTCGCGACATCGCCATATACATAAAGGTAATAAGAAATGTAATAACAAAAGTAACTTGTTACCATTACCAAGTATGTAGTTACATAACCATTTAATGTCTTCGCTTGAGATGAAATCATTTTAACAGTTTATTGTATGTCAAAACACTAGGTAAGAGGCAGGCGTACTCAAGGGTTTGATTCATCATATATATTGCGCCCAACGTCGAGCATTATATACTAGGTTGGATTTGCTTTTTTTTTATAATGAGCTGCCAACCTCAATATATTTACAAAAATTAAGCACATTTATTATTAATTTTATTTATTTTGTTTTTTTTTATTTATTTTATTTTATTTATTTTATTTATTTTATTTATTTTATTTATTTTATTTATTTTATTTATTTTATTTATTTGTTTTATTTTATTTATTTTATTTATTTTATTTATTTTATTTATTTTATTTATTTTATTTATTTTATTTATTTTATTTATTTTATTTATTTTATTTATTTTATTTATTTTATTTATTTTATTTATTTTATTTATTTTATTTATTTTGTTATGTATTTCATTAATAAGAATCATAAAGTTACTCAAACTCGAAGATCAATAATGTTCTAGTAATAAAAAAAAAAATATACCCGGGTATTTTCAGTTTCGAATGGCAGATTCGACATATGTATTAATTTAAGTGCCACCGTATTGATCATATTCGCCTTGTATCTTTAGTTTGCTATTATTAATTTTTCTGACTACATTGTTAAGGAAAAAAATTCTAAATAAATATTTACCTTGTTATTGTTGGTCGTTATAATTTTCCACTGATAAGACGGACATGAATATGAAATCTATGTCTACATGTACGAATACGTATTTTTAACAAGGAACATGGTACTGCTATCGTATTAGTAGTTCTACGTTCTAGAGAGCGTGAGATGAATTATGCGTGATATGCATATAGTCTACTGAAAACGTTCAATTTTAATTGCAACGGTTAATGCAACATGATTTGGTTATTTATTTTTCTGAAGTTCATCATGGGTATAGTACCTAAATTTTATACAATAGCCCTATTCACAATCCTGTGCATTTGATATTGCAAAATGGTGCAATTGCAAATATTTGCTATCAATTGTGAACGGTATTTTTATGTTTGTTTGCAACATTTGTTGCAAAGCACGAAATTCACAGCTGATTAGTAAAAAACAAAATTAATTTATACTGACACTTTCGCTACAATAAATTTTATGTCGAAAAAAGCGTCAAATTTTTATTTAGAATTTAGCGTAAAAGTAAAATTATACTCCACCACTTTGCAAATGCAATGATGCAAGACCATTTGCACAAGATTGTGAATAGGGCTAATGTCCCAGCAAAATCTTTCATTACCAAATAAGTGGTTATATAATAGAAATTCATAGCTCCGCACAACTTATTTTTTGGCGTCTAAACTCATTATTTTTGTTTGGCGTGGTCGTTTTTATAAGTAGTCACGCTTACCCGCTCGCTTACGAAAAAATGAGAAATAAGTAGTTATGAGATTTTGAATTATAAGTGGTTACACACATGCTTACAAAAAGTTTAGTTATAAGTGGTTATCCGATTGCTTATTTGATTCTTAAAAATTAGGAGTTAGGCAAATACTATTAGCCTAAGGAAATACATTCAGAAAAATTTAAGTTTTCTCTAGTGTGTAATTTTAGGACTCGTCATAAAAATTTAAACATAAAAATTATTTACATATAATAAAAAAAATTTAACTGTGTAAAAAGTACTTATTTAAACTAATACGAGTAAGTCATTATTTTATATTTAGAAACAATGAATACAATAGGCCGTTATTAGGAAGTCATTATTTTATATTATAAAATAATGCAAAAGGTAATGATATATCATTTTTGGTAATGCAGATAGTAATGAGGTGTCATTACCAATATTTTGCTGGGGTACTTACAAACGCACGATACTACTTAGCAGAATTTATATTAAGTTAACGAGAAGATTTACATTGTCTTAGATGAAGGCCGTAAAGACTTATTATATTGACTGGCCAACTTTGACTTTTTGCTTCGTAAAACAAGTAAAATAATAGAGTCCGGCATGTCGACTCTATTATACCCTACAGTATGTAGTCTGGTTGAAAGACAACGATTGTTTGGGACCGATATTTTTTTTGTTTGAAATCGACTTGTGTCTAAAAATTGTATATAATTTATTAAACAATTAGAAAATCGATGACTTTATTAAATAATTGAGCTCGAGGTCATTTAGTTTTTAATATAAATAATATCTTTTATTATTTTCTATATGTATATGTCACCGATATTTCGTCATTCATTGAATGACATCCTCAGGGTTTATGGAAACAACAACAACAAACAATTAAAAACAATTAAAATGAGTTTACATTGTAATGTGGACATGCGTGGTGTGCAGCGGCAATATTTTTAATAATTAATGTAATTTTAAATAATTAAGAATTGCAGCAAAATTCTAGGGTCCGTATTGATGTGTACTAGGGATGTCCGAGTACCAACCAATCTTTTTTCTGTGTGTATTATTCAAAAATATAATGCTTAAATTACTTTGCATTGCTTGTGGTTTGAACCCTATGAGGCAAGTGGTCCCAAGAGCTGATTTCAGAAAAACATTTTACTAATTTTTCAAAACCGAGTGCTAAATTTAGCAGAAAAATATTTTAATTTAAAAATATTTTTTTTTTAATTTTTTACAATTCTTGTTTAGTTTATATTTGTTACTATTGATATATTCTTAGTTTAGAAATAACACCCAGAAAATTTTATTGCATCTCCAATGCATAAAACGGCAATAACTGGAGAACCGTTTGCGATTTTGACTCCTAATTTCAAGTACGATGAAGTAATTATACGCTTGTTACAATCGCAAAAAATTTTTTTTTTTTAGATTTTACAGTCTTTTTATTTTTTAGTACAATTTTTTGCTAATTTCAGCAGATTGATTTTAAATTACAGTTTACAGCAATTTACTGAAATTTAGTAGCTGCAACTAATTATTTATACTAATTTCATTGTACTAAAATTATGATATTTAGTAAGTTTTTTAACTGATTTTAGCAAATCGGCTTTGAATTGCATTTTACATAAATTTTACTAAAATTTAGTAGCGGCTACTAAGTTTTTCTACTAATTTTATTGTACTACAGATCAGCAGACATGTGTTGCTAAAATTAGCAAAAAATACCGCTGGGGTCAAAACAGTTAAATTTCCCGTAATAACAGCAAAAGTTTCAGTAGCCATTACAGACTATTTTGGTTGAGTGTATATGCGCTATAAGTTATAAACCTGTTTCGAGTAATGTGAAATTCGGGCGAAGCGTTCAAGTCCAAAAATATATTTAATGTTATTAAATGTTACATTTAGTTTCCCTTTGCTTCTGCAATTCCAGTTGTAGAAAAGTTCGCATCCGTACATTAATGCTGGCAAATAAATTAATTAAAATATCTTTCTATTTGCGAACTGTAGCGTGCATACAAATATATTGTAATTTTTTGCCAACCGAATTCAGTTGTGGCTACCGCATTCGATTTGAATTCGGTTGCGACAACCGAATTATCGGTTGCCACAACTGAATTCGGTTGGGGCAACCGAATTACGAGGTTGCAGCAACCGAGCCAATTCGGTTGGAAAAAATTCGGTTGCCACAACGGAATTATTTTGAGAGTGTAGTCTGTTGATTTTGCTTAGAATCGGTCCATGCTAAGACCTAGTGCCCATATAAAAGTACCCCAAGTGCGTTGTGTCGTCGTATGACAACACAACGCCCTGTGGGCCAGAATCGCAATTTTTTGGCCAAAAGTAAAATTCAGGTAAAGGGAAAATATGTTTGTATATTCAAAATCTAGGATTGTTGAATATTTTGTGAGTGAAATATTGTATCATTGTGGTTACTCGTTGTTAGTTGGCGAAAGTTCAAAGTAATAGTTTTTAATTTTGTGACATTTTTTATTTTATAATAGCCGTGTTTGTGAGGCAAGCTATCAATGTTGTCTTATGCCATTCCCATATAAATTTGACATTAGTCAACGTTTAGTGTTAACTCTCAAAGTTTCTAATGTCAAATTTGTATGGGAATGACATAATCCAACGTTAAAAGCTTGCCGCACAAACACAGCTAATGATACAATAAAAAAATCATAAATAAACAATATTTTATTCCAAAAACAATCTCAAATTGTAAAACTGAAACCAGTTCTCAAAAAAAATAGAAACCTGTTAAGTATTTACGAAAAAATTTACAAAATTATTAATTTTACCTCAAAAATGTGGGTTTTTTTAAAAATTTGGGATAGCTCTAAAATGTTCCAAGAGATATTTGAAAAACTTGAATGCCAATGTGTTCCATAAGATGACTTCTACCTAGGTTTTTGCGACCGTTTGCGACCGTTCATAAACTTTCGAGATTTTGCCCTTTAACTGAAAAAGTACCTTCAAATCTCGCTGATTGCCAGCTTTCCAGAGTTTTAGTAAAAACTGAAAAATAGCACTAAAAATTACCTCAAATGAAGATTCTGATTTTCTCACACAGACTACCCCCCTAAAGTCCAGGTTTGTGGGACATTTGAGTGCCAATTCTGAATAAGTACGAAATTAACCCTTAAACATATTTTAAGTTTTGACTTATTTCTGGCATTGACATTTTCAACTTTGATGTCTTCAGAGACTTATAGTACAGTTTCATGACAAATATTTTAGCGGAACATTTCATTCACAGATACACTCAGATAAAAAAGTTAAAGTTTCCCCTCTTTTCAAAATGTTTATTGTGAATCGGCATAGGAAACCATGTAAATCTTCCATTTTTGGTATAGCATATGATCAGCAAACTTATGTAAAACACTACGAGGGACATTTTTGTGGAACATTTTAACCCTCTAAATCTTCAACTTATGGGTCTTTTTTAATTGCAGAGTTAGAGGGTTAAAATGTTCCACAAAAATGTCCCTCGTAGTGTTTTACATAAGTTTGCTGATCATATGCTATACCAAAAATGGAAGATTTACATGGTTTCCTATGCCGATTCACAATAAACATTTTGAAAAGAGGGGAAACTTTAACTTTTTTATCTGAGTGTATCTGTGATATATTCGAGTTGCACTAAGATAGGCGTGAAAGCGCTGGGAGGATTCCTTTCCTAGTGAAAATGCATGTTAATTTTTTGATGCCACTCCAAATTACAAATTACCCCTTCTCAATTTTATAATAAAAAAGTAAATTCACATTACAATTAAAATATTTTTTGTGGTTTTTATTGTATTATAATTTTTATTCGAAACACAAAATGATAAATTGCATGTATGTAAATTTTGTTTTGAAGTCAATGAGTGCGTTCAGCAGATAGAAATTAATATCAGACCTGGGAAATTTCAATTACTTTTAATTGGTAAATGAAAATTTTCAATTACAGTTACAAATAATGTAATTGGAGTTTATAAGAAACTCAATTGCATTTACATGTAATTGTAATTGAAAACTTTTAATTACATTTTCAATTAGATTTAGATTTAGAAAGTGTTTTTGTTAAAATTTCGCCAAAAAATTAGTTGTGATAGGCGCGGCCAGTCATAGAAAGAATACGTCATATTGAGTTGAGCCTTTTCCAAATAAAATGTAATTGACATTTTTTCAATTACAATTACATTTAATGGGTAATTGAAAATTTTCAATTACAAATTACATATAATTGTTCTTTTTTACATTACATTACAAATAATATGTAATTTTAATTGAGTTTGTCATTTACAATTCCCATACCAAGATTTTATGTTAAATCATACTCCTATTTTTGGTACACTTCAAATAATACGCCAAATGTGTTTCAAATTGATTTGACTAATTTTTAACAAATTTTTAGTTAAAACACTAATTTTAACAAAGATTTAATTTTTCTTCATTATGCGCCATTTTAGTCCTCAGTACAAAACTATTTATAACTTGAATCGTTTGTATTATCTTTTCCACCACTGTATATGATATGACATATCAAAATTTTGAACTCCATTTGGACCATAGCCTACATGGATGTCTAAGAGCCAATTTAGACGACGCAATAAATTGCAGGCTTTTTTCTTCATTGCCTTTTAAAGTTGCTCTGAACATTCATATCTATTTACATGGTGACTGTTTGCTTGCAACAACTCTTGATGTTTTTGACGTTTAATCGGCCAATCTTCTTTAGTTGTTTATTCGTAGCTAATAAAAAAAAATTTACTTAACCAGTTCAATTTTCTCTTACTTTATAAAGATATTCGTGTTGCTGGCATTTTATTAGCAAAAGTTCCATCAGGTCTTTGCTCCATATTTGTAAATTTTTCTTTACAAATACACCTGATCAGCTCAAAAGACGAATATGAATGAAGCAACGAAACAATAATACAAATATGAACAAAACGAAATGTCAAAAAGAATCACGAAAATCGAAATCGAATCACCATTCGCCCACAAACAAAAATTGCATGCCATAAAGTCAATGTCAATGCACGTAATGAGTGGAATGTGTCAGAATGGACATACGTTCTATACTTATACAAAAAATATTTGATTGTATGTGAAAAAATGTGTCTGTTGACAAATGAAGACTAAGAGGAAGATATCTATGTAATCTATGATTTGGACATCCTTGATATATACAACTTTTTAAATCTCTTTTTATTAGTCAACTTATCACCAAAAACAATAAAATTTACTGTTGATTACTAATCATATGATATTTTAGGTGCGAACGTTTCCAACTAGGCCGGCACTTGACCCGCCTTAATATTAGGTGTGAAAACTTAAGGTCATGCCTAATTTCAAAACACAACTTATCCGTCAAAAAATATGCTATCAAAAAGGTTCAAAAACTATTTTAAAGAGGAAGAGTAGTATATTCAGATGCCGCTATGAATCTGTTTAAAAATATTTTTCGAGGAAACATGCGATTCGAAATATTTTGTAGAAAAGTTAAGTTTTTCCCCTTTATAGCTCAAAAGTCTAATACGGAAGGACATTTCTGGGGCCAGATTTGGATTAAGCGAACTTTTTTCTTTCAGAAAAGTATCTTTAGTCCCCGTGTCTGATATTTTTATGCCTGAACTTTTAAGTTGCCTCAATTACTGACATATATACAATGTGCTCCCCATTGTATATGGTGCTTTTTATTTCTATCACACTCTGCAAATCATTGCAATGTAAGCAACAATTTTTTGGTATACGTCGTTGTGTGAGTAGTCCGTGAGCAAAACTTATAAAAACGAAATTGAAGAAAATTAAGTATTTAGTAATCATAAAGCACTATAAGTCACCAATAGCTTTAAGTTTTTCTGCTGACTTCTTCCAATAGAAACTAAATATTTTAATAATTTTTAAACGAGTAAAATAGTAAACGTCGGGCATGCCAAATGTATGATACCCTACACCAGCCTGGTTAAAAGCCAACTAATCTTTGCATCCGAAATTCTCAAGGATTCAAATTGACTTGTATCAAAATTTGTCTATAAAATAATTTAAAAAAAATAGAATACAAGTAAGATATATTTTTTAGCTTAATGTTAGGTGTATTTAAGGGAAAACAAAGGGAAATAGATTCCATATAGGCTTTGTCCTTGAGCACATGAGAGTCAGCGTACCAAATTTCATTACAATATCATCGTATTTGCGACCTGAAGCATGAAAAAAGCAAATTTTTGGGGAATCTTTATATAGACACTAGCTTTAACCAAGGACCGATTCAAACCAAAATCATCAGGATTCATCCTTGGGCCGATATACCAAATTTCATCAAAATATCTTAATATTTGCGACCTGTAGCGTGCCCACGAGAATACATGAACAAACAGACAGATGGACATCGCTAAATCGAATAAAAGTTATTCTGAGCCGATCGATATACTAAAAGGTGGGTCTAGGTTCAATATATTTTGGTGTTACAAACATAACGTAGTGGTGTAAGGTTTAAACTAAATATATATAAGCGCAGTGCAATATTAACCACTAATTTAAATTGACATTTCAATATACAGCCACAAATATAAAATACAAATATTATACATGGAGAAAAACCGCATTTAAATTAAGTTACTATCAAGGAAGGTATGCTAGGGTGGCCCCCTAAACTAGTAATTATACTTCAATAAAAGATATATAAAACAAAAGTAAGACACATTCAGTAAGAAAAATATATTTCAAATCTTATATTTAGGGAACTAAAAGAGGTTTAACATTAGTTTGAAACTTTTTTATTTGAGAGATTTTTTATTGTTTCATTGATAGATCTTCAAAATGACTTTCTTTTGGTATGGTTTCTTAAAAACCAATATGAAAAACCTAAAAATGGAGTCACTTTTGTCTACAAAAATGTTTTTCTATTCTTCAATATGTCTTAATTTAATTATGATTGGAAAGTCCGACCAGGAAACCTTTCTTGTAAGTACCTCAATGGTTTTTTAAATAATATATGGGTTATAAAGTGTTTTCAAATAAATGAACAGTTTTTGTTAATTTAAAATACTTCTCTAAGACAAGTTTTAAATTACAAAAGTAAAAAGCTTTCACCACAGTATCCAACAACCTAAAAATCCTCCTATTGATATGTACGAGGGTAACTAACAATGACAAAACAGAAAGTTGTTGTTGAAAATGGCTTTATTTTTTTAAAAATATATTCCTTTTTGATCTATAAACTTTTGCATGCGCTCGGACCACTTGTCATATCATTTTTTTGATTCAGCATGAGACACCTCCAAAACATGGTTTTTGAATGTATCTATGGCTTCTGCTGCTGACGAAAATCGTTGTCAATGTAGTTTATTTTTGATGTGCTGAAACAAGATGTGAACTCAGGGCTCTTTTGAGTGCTCCAAAAGTGACTTGTTTGAACCAATATGTGAGGAGCTCCCGTTGTCGTCGTGAAGAGTTAGAGTTTAATCACAACTGGGTCGATTGTCGACCGACGACAGTAAAAGTTGTCGCGATTAATTTAAATTCAGCGAAAATCGCCCGTTGACATTTGTTGACGTTTAGAAAAAACGGAAAGCAGAACAAGAATATGGTTGTATTTGTTTCGTCAAAATTCTTCATCAATTCAGTGGGTTTTGCATTAATTCTTGTTGTTTTTCATTTTATTGTATTTAATTTAGCTTTTTTGCAATAAATTATGAATTTTTATTTTCACTTAAATTTTTTTTTTTTTTGTAAAAAAAGTACGAATTTTTGCAACTCTAATACGAATTTCTACAACTCTGTTCTAATGGCAACCATTAATTAGTTAAAAATATGGCAACAATTTAACAAATATTTTGAGTTTGTGTTAGTGTGTCGTCATGAAAATAGAATACATTTTGCTTCCAATACAAAATATATGAAAAGCAATTCTCGTTTACGTTGTCGTTTATGGGGGTTGGTTTTTCTCATTTCTCCGAACAATTCTGGCAAACAAATGGTGGTGTACCGTTCAGAATTAACTGTTCTACGTTGTTCTAATGGCACTGTTGCCACATGACTAGTTTTTTCAAACAACAGGCGAGCATTAGTTTCGAATTGCTTCGAGAGCGAACAACTTTTGTTGGATTTCGTGCATCATGAATCACCCATACCGTCGACCGCTATTTAGTTTCAGGCTCATATGCATAGATCCATGATTCTTCAACTGTAACGATCTTATGATTAAAGGAATTAAATGTGCTAAAATCCTAAACGTATTTAACAAATTGTGAAAAAATCGGTTGTATGCAAGTCCCTATCCGGATTTCATTCTTGCCTAAGGAAATCGCCAGGGGACGACGTTTTTAGAATTTCTGGCAATATTTGTTAAGTTAAATTAAGAATTTCTTATGCTCTCCTAGGAGCGTTATTAAACATATAAAATATCAAAGAAAAAACAAAAACAGCAACAAAAAATTTAGCACTTGTTTGCACCAATCGACACGAGCATCTTTTTTAACTTTTCTTAAGTTATGAGAAATCCAACGAGAACAAGTCTTTTTTACGGCTAAATTTTGATGCAATATTTTATTTATGATGCTGGAACTTATGCCTATGGTGGCCTTAATCTCAGAGTATATCACATGAGATTGATTTCCACAGCATCAATGTTTTCTGGCTTAACAACTGATTTTGGACGACCTTCTCAAAATTCGTCCTGGAACGAAGGACGTTCACTGTTAAATTTGTTATACAAGCGTGTCACAGTTGCAAAGGACGGAGCTTCATCATCAAAAGTTGAGTTTAATTTGTTAATGCACGCTTGTCTAGATAATCCACTTCGAAAATCGTAATAAATCATTGTTTGAAATTTTTCACGTGATATTGAAATTTTTTGTTGACAAACAACTTTTACTTTTTTGTAAGCTACACAGATTATGCTCAAATAACAAAAAGTTCTAAGCAAGGTTATGGTCGAAAATGTTAAACTTTCTAGTGGAAATATCAGCTGGCGCCTAACAAGTGACCAAGGCTCACAATATAAGCCGTGTTTTCGACTTAACTATATCCGTTAACTCATAAAAAAACTGAAAGTGCATAAAACGCGTTTAAGGCGAAAAATAATACATTACTTTTCGTATGCACGTTAACTTTCAACACGGATAATTATCAACGTTCAAAACTCAACGTTTACACATTTTCACATCTAACGTAACTTATTCGCGTTACTTCCTAAAAATTTTTCCTGATGTGCGTTGGATTACAACGGAACAATTATAAACATAACCTGTTTAAAATTTTTTTATACTACAATGGTAAAGGCATGTCTTCCAATGATTCATCCATTTATTTAACATTGGGTGCGTTCGGCAGATACAATTTAATAGTCAACAGTTCTACAACAGTTGTATAACTATCTGCTGAACTACCTGATGACTAACCGCTCAGTCTGAGCGCTCAGGTAGCGCTGTCATATTTTGGTAGCGTAAAAAATGTTTGCTAAAAACTTGGCCAGAGTCGTAAAATTTTTTCAAATTTAGGGTTTCGGGATCCTCCCCGGTCCTAGTCCATATCATCTAAGGGCATGTAAAGGCTGAGTTACCCAACCGTAAACGTAACTGTAACGAATCGGCTGTTTCGAAAGCACAAGAAGAAGTGTATACAAATGGTTAAACGTACTTGCCGGATCATTCTGTTGAAATCAGAATTTTCTATCCGTCATCGAAACAGCTGAATGATTTTAGTCGGACAAAATATGAAATGAATAAAGAAAATACATTCAAACAACAAATAAGAAATAAAAATTAACAAATAAATGGAAAAATTTAGAATAAATTAAAAAAAACCCATGAAATAGACGCTAAATAGTAATCTCGTTTACGGCATTCTATAAGCGTATTTTTAGCTACGGCACGTTACAGTTACATCACATTTACGGTCCCATAATCCGCCCTTAAGAGCACTCCAAAGGAACAAACATTTTATCCGTTTTGCTCTATAGTTTTCGAGATATGGGCCATTTTGAAAAGTAGGGAGGGAAAGTAATAGTACCATCTTTAAAACTTCAGACACACTGGTGACGCTAACAACAACAACAAAGTTTACTACTATCGTGTAAAAAGTTGAAATCGGGTATGCCGACGATGTGATACCCCACACCAGTCTGGGTGAAGGCCAACTAATGTTTTTATCCGAAATTCGAATGGGTCGATATGGACTTGTGTCAAAATTTGTCTACAAAATTATACAAGAATTAGAAAAACTGTGAGAAATTTTAATTTTACCTAATATCAGGTGTATTTAACCCTCTAACCGGCCTAAGCTTTTTTGCAATGAAATTTATACCATGTGTTCCTCACGAAAAATAAACAATAAGTTCTTCTACAAAATTTTTTTTCGTTGCCTACTTTAGGCGATATGGGCCTAAATAGTTTAAGGGTGAATCTTGAAAACTAGCGCATAAAAATTACCAGGTTTAGGCACAAATTATTTCTCTTACCAAGAAATAATTGCAATAAAAAAATTACATTTTTTGTGCTGTTACTTAAGAGGATGTAGCGATTTTCATTTTTCGAAAAATGCGAAATTGAGCGAAAACGCACCAAAACTTCAATATATATTATTCAAACTTATAAGCTTTGCTACCTATACCAAACATATTCTTTTTACCAAATTTCAAAAAAATCCGTCCATTCGTTTTGAAGTTAAGGCGATGTCCTTTAAAGGTATCCTTATGGAATCCTGTGCGTCCTTGGACCAAAGTAAGGAACTTTTTGAATAGATTAAGCTCCAATCTTACTTCATGGTCACTATCAATTGTTTTAGTCAATTTAAATATGTTTTTAAGATTTTTGAAACTTTTGGTTGTTTTAAAATATTTAATTTTTGAAATTTTAAGAAATTTTATCTTTGACACTTTCTCGATTCCAAACCGTGCATTGTATACAAAAAAATTCTTCACAAAAAAGTTTATAAATTTTGTTTTCTGTTGAAAAAGCATAATTTCTTATTATAAAATACCCCTTTGCCGAATTTCTGGTCAATTTAATATACCCCGCCTGGAGGCGGGCTTGCCGGTTAGAGGGTTAAGAGAAAATTGGAATTATAGTACATATTTCGACCGATTATATCTAGAATCATTAAGCTTTGTTCTTGGGAACATGTAAGTTAGCGTACCAAATTTCATTAAAATATCTTGGTATTTGCAACATCTAGCGTGCACAAGGGCATCTTTATATGGGCACTATGCATAAACATGTAGCGATTTTAACCATAATCAATAAGCTTTATTCTTGGGCCGATGTCAATCGATGTACCAAATTTTATCAAAACATCTTAAGATTTGCGACATGCAGCGTACGAACATGCCCATTTCTTGGGCACCTTTATACAGGAATTAGGTCTGAACATTGATCAATTCTAAACAAAATCAGTAAGCTTTGTCCAAGGCACAGGTGAATCAGTGTACTAAAATTTCATTAAAATATCATTATTCGGTGTACAAAATTTCATCAAAATATCTTAATATTTACGACCTTAGCGTGCGCTCAATTATAGATGGACAGATAGACGAACACGGTTAAATCGAACCAAAAAGTGATTCTGAGTCGATCGATGTACTAAAAGGTGGGTCTAGATGTAATATTTTTTGATGTTACAAACATCAGCACAAAATTATTATACCCTGTCCACGTAGTGGTGAATGGTATAATAAAACAAAGACTTCTAAACTTAGGTATATATTAAATTTCAAAACAAATTAAAAAATGTATGTATGTATGTACAAATTGACCACTCATCATGATTCTTTTAAGTTTTTTTTTTTCTTATACAACATATTATATATCAAAGTTGTTTTCAAGGTATTCAAAATTCTTTCATCTTAGATTACCATTTAACATCAAAAGAAATTTGTGCAAGCAAATTTCTCTATGTTTTACAAAGTTTAACATATGTTTTTGAATTTATTAGGGCAAAATTTATTTCTAAATTTTCATCTTTAGGGGCCTCAAAAGCTAGCTGTCATAATTTCCTTTGCTAAAAACCATTTTTTAGAAAAGGAAATATATGTTTTGTAATTTTAAAGATGTTTTCATCCAAAAAAAAGCAATTTTTAAACAAATAAAATTGTTTAAAAAAATTTTTTTTGGAGCGAAGAAAATGTTATTTTTGCGATTTTTTTTTTTGTATAGAAAAAAAAAGTTTTGCGAAAAAATAACTTCGGTTTTTTTTGCCCAAAAATAATATTTTTCAATAAAGACATATTTGTCGCAAATAAATAATCCTCTTCGAGAGCAGAAATCCATTGGCATATAGGGATTTGACTCTAGTATCAATAAGTAACAACTTTTTACAAATTTTCCATGAATTTACCGTTAATATTGTAGTATACATTAATAAATACCTGCTTAAGTGCAGCATATACAATAATAACTTCTTTGTTAAAGGAATTACTAGAATTTCTTCCGGTATTAAAGCAAAAGCCATAAATTGAAGAATGACAAATGATAGCAAAATAAAGAAAATGATACTGCTGATCTATGTGAAATATCCTAGTTTTAAATTTCAAAAGTATTGCCCCATCAAAATGTCAGGAAATGGTCACACTTACAAAAAGAATAAACTCTTTTGAGTATTTGAAGGAAACTTAAATAACGAATTTTATACTTTTAATACTTTCCATGTATTAAATCTATAACAAATTAGATTACAATATAATACTTGGGAATATTTCATTACCATTGAAATTTCATTACCATTAGTTGATATTAATGTCAATGAAAAAAATTTCATTACCATTTAATGGTTATGAAATATTATTCATTAGAAAAAGCATTACTAATAATAATGAAATTACAGTAATGTATAAAAAAACTAATTACAATTGATAAACAACCATTTGTTTACAAAAAAATTTAGAAGTCATAAAACATAATTTTTTAAGGAGGATCCATTCCATTCCGTTCTACTTCACCTGGATACAAATAACAATGGGATGGAGGATAATATTTAATTTCAAATTAGCAATTTCCATTCCAGATTTCAGCGATTTTTCTTCCAATTTTACGTTTTTCTGTGAATGGCAATTATTTTTTTAATTGATTCATTATCAATGGTAATGAAATTTAAAACCATTGTCAGTAATCAATGAAATTAAATTTTAAAGTCATTATCATTAATTAAAAAAATGGTAATGAAAATAATTTCATTACAATTGATATCCATGCAATGGTAATGAAATCATCAATTAATCAGTCCACCTAATTAATTAGTCCCATGTATGGATTCCATGAAATTGCACTACAAATATTCTCAAATATGATGATGCTATAACGCATACGATATTAATACAAACATAGATTGTATGTTGTTAGTAGTAAGTCCAAAAAATATATAGGTAGGTAATGATGATGTTCCAAAATCGGCGGATTTTTAAAACAAATTTTTATTTGCTAATTTTTGTAAAGCGCCGCAAGCAAAATTCATTTGTTATTTCTTTTAAATATTTTTTGAATGTAAAGCGCCTCAGGCTAAAATTTGTGTTAAAAATCGTGCCATTTTGATTTCTTAATTTTCTGAGTGTAAACTTTTTTTGTTGAAAAATTGCGCGAGCTATGTCCATTTTGTTGAACAATTTCTTATTTAATTAACATACAAAGTTTTTTTATATAAGTTCGATCTTTTGACAATCACGATTTTTTTTCTTTATTTTTCTCAAAACTTTTACAATTTTAAAAGGAAAACCAAATTAAAGTGTGAAGCTTTATTATGACTATTATGACCAAATGTGTTTTGGCCACAATCTCCCTATTAAAAATAGGGTTTATGTCCGAAAAATCTTCAATCATTGTCGCTAAAGAAATTGTGACCTTTTCGTAATTAACCCCATTTTTTATGGGGTCACGCAATGTCTTGGAAAACCATTCGTCATTTTTCAGTTCTATAATTGGGGTCATTTTTCATTTCTTCAAATTGGAGTTATTTTGCATAATGAACAAAAGCCTCAAAATAATAAATGAAAATATAGCCCAAAATTTATTTTGGGGCTATTTTTCATTTGGGGCCATATTTCATGGGGCCATTTTGCGCAACGCCGAACTGTTTTTTTATATTGGAAAGAAAAAAAAGAATAGTCTTGGAAAGAAAAATGTTGATTTGTATAGATTTTTAAAATATTTTTTTATAAGACTATAGGCGTATTCGTTTACTTACTACAAGTTACTACTTTTACTACAGCTGGAAAAATTCAATACAAAAAGTAAACAAAACTTTCCAATTGTAGTAAAAGTAGTAAGAATTTCGAGTAATCGAACACAGTGATTATAACTTAACCCCTCAATTCATAAATGCTTTGTAAAGTTATAGCAGGTTTACAAAACGTCATTTTCATACAAAATTTGTTCAATAAACCTCCTATAATTTTACAAAACGTTTACGAATTTAGGGATTAGTAATTAAGAGTCCAAATAAAGTAAAAATAAAAAGTGTTTTGTCTTTTAAAAAAGAAAATATGCTAAACGATAGCTATTTTGCTATCGTTCATTTTTAATTTCTTTGACGATAGCGGTCCTATGATTTTGTGCTTATGGAAACAAAATTAGCTATAAAAAAAAAACGATTTCGAAAAAACGATTACAAAAATTTCTGGTACGTAAAGCAACACAATTGTCAAAATAATATCGTCAGACGATAATCGTCGCAAGAAATTCGGGCCCTGGATGATGAAAGTGAAGAATCGGATCCTGTAAGCGATTATATATGTATTTGCTTGATAGTGTCCAATATTTGGTACATGTTAAAAATTTTTGAGGGGTTGGGAATTTGATCTGGATTAAGACATAAAGTTAATTTGGCGGCGTTATTTGAAATAACAACATTAACACCTGTACTTCTTTATATATTTTATTTATTTTTTTTAAATAAAATTACTAAGTCTAACTAATTCTAAAAGAAGACAAGACACTAATAGATTATGTCATTCATTTATGTTTCAAATCAGCCTAAACATATAAAATGATTGGCTGAAGCCAATCAACCACATATGTTAGTACCCAGCAAAACTTTGGTAACGTGGTGCGATATATTTATGCATTACCTTGCGGCGCTAATTCGTTACCTTCCGCTGGAGTTGGGCGCATGGTTGATCTTTGACTTACATTTACGCAAACTCACGAACAAAAGAATACAAAATTATCACGTACGAATCTTCCACGAGTTTTTTATTCTTATTTATTCACGCTCATGGCCGAATGTAGTATGCAATCATTACTCACAATCAATTAGACACATAACGTTGAGGTTTTTTGTAAGCAAAGGGGTAATAAGCCGTTGAGACAGCTAAGTTAATACAATTTTTAATCTTTACCGTTTACGTTATCTTTAACTTAACTATTAACAAAAGAAAATGTCAAAAAATTGTATACAAAACAACACCAAACTTTCGGGTTTACTATTAGTTAACGCTTAAACCTGCAGAATGAGACCCACCGTAAAGGGTTAACTTCCCTAGTAAAAATGATTTTTATATAATCATTTATGATTTTATGCAATTATATCTTGTCGAGTATTGTGAAACATATACACTGAAAATATTATTACAGTAACTGACTGTAGTTTATTTAAAAAGTTATCCGTACATTTATTTTTAAATGATTATTCAGTTAAAATACAAAGAAATATATTTTTTAACTGTTTTTGTCGTTTATTTAGAAATTAAACTACATACAAATACGGATTTTCTGTTACAGTTAATATTTTCATTTAAAATGTTTTGTTAAAAAATAATTCCTTTTCGATTTCTAGGTCAGTTAAAAAAACAAAATAAACTAAATATCATTTATTCTTACGGATTTTGAAAAACGAAATAAATGAAAAATCATTATTTTTTTAAGGATTTTGTAGTTTATTTATTAATATTTAAAAATAAATGAAGGGGGTAATTTTTTAAAACACTTCGGTGAAGTGTTGCGTTATTTCTATAGAAATTGTTTTTGTTACAAAAACAATTTACATTGAAAGTTCCCTTCACTTCACCCAAGTGTTTTACGAAATTAGGTACGAAAAGTTCTTTTGATTTAAATGAAAAGACAGTAGACCGGTTTTCAAGTGACTTTTCATTTATTTTAAATTACATTTTCAGTTAATTTAAACTACAAACTATTTTGAGTGTATTTTTATATGACTATATCAAAAGATATTTAATTATATAAAATTATATTAACCCTTTGACGACCATAGGCAAGTATGCTTGCCAAAGGGTTTTTCGCACTTATAATTGCCCAGACAAAAGATAGAGTAAATATTTCCAAAGGTGATTTGTATAGGAGGGTTGAGGTAACAAAAGTGTAGTACGCGGTAAGTCCCTACCTGGTGCCACTTTCTTTCGAGCCCACGAAGTTAGTTAATTAGAATTCTTCATTTTAGGGATAAAAAGCACAAACTTTGGCAAGCGAAGTGAAGGGGAAGCAAGGGGTCTACGAGGCCAATTTTTTGTGAAGTATCTATAATTTAGTTGCAGATCACAAAAATAGAATAATAATAAAAATCGCTTCGTCCGGAACGGCGGGGTCGTCAAATGGCAAATATTTTTGACAAGCGAAATGAGAGGTAAGGAGGGGTTCAACGGAGTAAATTTTTCTTGGCATAACTATTATTAGGTCAGAGATCATAAAAATCGTAAAAGCTTCAAAATCTCTTCGGCAGAAAATGTATGGTCGTCAAAGGGTTAACCAGATCCACCATTTTTCGGATCAAATAATATATTTTTATATATAATTATATTAACCCATACATGATTTGATATAATCATATAAAAATATATGCTTCACAATACTCGACAAGATATAATTGTATATAATCATAAATAATTTTATAAAAATTATAAATGATTTTATAAAAATCAAAAATGATTTTATAAAAATAATAACTCAGCAAAATATTGGTAATGACACCTCATTGCTGTCTGCATTACCAATAATGATATATCATTACCTTTTGCATAATATAAAATAATAACTTCCTAATAACGGCCTATTGTAGTCATTGTTTTTAAATATAAAATAATGACTTACAATAGTTTAAATAAGTACTTTTTACAAAGTTAAATTTTATACATTTATATTTATAACATGTAAATATATTTTGTGTTAAAATTTTTATGACGAGTTCTAAAATTATACTCTAGCAAAATCTTTAATTTCTCTAAATATTCAATGGGTGGTCAAGTTTTGTCATCAGTTATTGAAATTTTAGACTTAGGAGTAGTATTTGATTCTAAGCTTACGTTTTGTAGTCATTTGAACTACATAGTACCAAAGGATTATTCTCTCCTAAGTTTTATTCGCCGTAACACTGGTAATCTGTTTGATTATCATACTAAAAAAATTTTATATTCATCATTTGAATATGATTCATTCATTTGGAGTCCTAATGCTAATACCCACATTAACCATGTAGAAAGAATTCAACAAAAATTCATAAAGTTTACCATTTCTTTTTTGAATTTTTCAACTCCCCTTACACTTATGAGCATAGATGTTCTTGGATTTCCTTGAAATCTCTTGAATCTCGTAGGAAAATTACGGCTTTATAATTTTTGCACGGCATTTACTGTGGTGTAATTGATTGTCCCGATTTATTGCATTTAATTAAAATTATAGTTCCGCAGAGAACACTTAGGAGAAATAATTTCTTCCATATAGATATTCATAGAACTGATTATGCTTTGAATGAACCAATTACTAAGTCAATGGGTTTATTCAATAATGTGAAAATTTAGATTTAAGTATTTCTAATTTTAAGTTGAAAACTCTTTTAAATAAATTGTTATAAATAATTAGTTTTAGGTATAAGTTGCTAGTCTGTAAGGATAATATTGTATCCATAGACTGAAATAAAGAATAATAATAATAAAAAATGTATTTCCTAAAGCTAATAGTATTTCTGTAACTCCTTATTTTTAAGAATCAAGTAAGCAGTCGGATAACCACTTATAATTCAACTCTTTGTAAGCATGTTTGTAACCACTTATTATTCAGAATCTCATAACTACATACTTCTCATTTTTTCGTAAGCGAGCGGGTAAGCGTGACTACTAATAAAAACGACCACGCCAAACAGAAATAATGTGTTTGGACGCCAAAAAATAAGTTGTGCGGAGCTATGAATTTCCATTATATAACCACTTACGGTGAGTCTAATACTGCAGGTTTAAAATTTAATTAACAGTTAACCCAAAAATTTGTTGTTGTTTTGTATAAATTTTTTTGACATTTTTTTTTGTTGTTTATAGTTAAGTTAAAGTTAAACCTACAGTATGAGACCCACCGTTATTTGGTAATGAAAGATTTTGCTGGGAAATGATTTTACAAAAATGATTATATAAAAATAATTTTTACTAGGGCTTTTTCATTCAAAATACCAACGTGGTGCTGAAACAGACACAAAAAAGACGAGAATAGAAAATTTGGGATTCGTAAAAAAGATTTCTAATTTTTATCTGACTTTGTGTGTGTGTGGTTTAGTGTTGAAAAGTGTCGTTATAATAGAACTAGAGTTATAGTATGATTACAGATTCGTTTAGAAATGGTAACTAAATTAAATGTTAGATTAACGGGTAATCAAACAAACTAATGGTGCTTTCTTTTCTGACAAAAATGTTGCCTTTTTTTGCACTTGGCTTTTGAATTGCCGTTTTTGTGTTTTTTTCTAAATTAAGGGTAAGATTCTGAGAGGGCATCGTGTTCTTTTCTAAAAATGTTGTATAATAAAGTGCAAAAGTGCATCATTTTCCGTCCTCAAAAAATTTAGGGGTAGAGCTTTGCCCTGATTTTTTCTTTTCATCAAAGTTATGCGTATATACTGCAATGTTGTTTGCCAGCAAACTCGCAACTTGGTGGTCTAGGGGGTACTATCCTGGCTTCTGATGCAGAAGGTCGCCGGTTCAAACCCCGGTTGGACCACAACATTTTTTTTCATTTTATTTTTTTTTTATAAAATTTTATTTAGTTTTTTAATAATAATTTGTTCTGTTATTTAGTATTCACTAGTCTTTATGCTACCAATAAATAAAAAAAATTATAAAATTCTTTTTTAAATATGGAGGAAAACTTCTAAATTGAAAAAAGAAAAAGTATATAAAAATCACTTCACCTTGGCTGGGATTTGAACGTGGCCATCCTGAGGTAAAGGCAAGCATCACAACAATATTACATATATTTATATAAACATGTGTTTTGAAAAATGCAATAAGTGATTTTATTGTTCTATTCTGATTGGAAAAATGTAGCATTTTATTTGGGTGAGGGCAACATTTTTAAAATTTTACACTTTAACAAGGCAACATTTTTTTCCAGAAAAGAAAACACCATAACATATGGTTTAATCGACTTGTTTAGTGCTCGATTATAATATCGGGTGACCTCTAAAAATTGTTTTTGCAAAATTTCAAGCAAAACAGTTTCCATTTGCAAAAGTTATCGCAATAGATACATTTTTTACTAATCGATAACTTTTGCAAATGGAAACTGTTTTGCTTGAAATTTTTCAAAAACAATTGTTAGAAGTCACCCCATATTATACTAAAAGCTGGACTTTGGGGACAACTTGGAAAGCTATGCTGCCATATAAAATTTTTGAAAAGTCGCGATTTTAACGCAAAGGCCGCCATAGATGAATACATTTTTTTGTTGGAATATTTCCTTTTAATTGCTTCTTTACTAGGCCATATCATTTATTAAGGCCGATTTTGCTTTTAGCGATTAAATTGGCTAAAACCTTAAAAAACAGTAAAAATCCATATAAAACGCGAACAGTGGTTTTAATATCAAGTTTTATGCATCAAATTTGAATCCTAAATATGAATACAGGTCCTGTGCCTATTATATTTCACCACACAAAATTTATATTGATTGCATTTGAAAATTTTTGTATATAAAAAACTAAATGGAAAACCGCTAAACTTTAAAGGCATTTCGCGAAAAATACGTACCCTAGATCGAAACATAAAGTACGCCATTGTAAACAGCATGTCCAAAATATATAGAATTGATGGTCAGAGCTCTATTAATTTTTAAAAGTTAAGATTTTGTCATGCAGTGTTATGTTAATTTGCGAAAATTCAAAAAACTTTGTTAAAAAAATAATGTTTTTCTTTCGAACCCATTGGCGTTCCAAATTGAAATTTTCCATGTCTGTAGCTGAAATATTGAGTTATCTGCTTCAAAAGTTTAAAGAAAATCAAAGATGGATTTTTTGAGATATTTGCAAATTCAGGATATTTTTCAAATTGTATTATCATTGTTCCACTACACATTTTAAGTTTGCAATTTATTTTGAAAGTAGATTATATAAGCATTACTACACTGATAGAATTTTGTGCATACTATTAATGAATTTGTTCATTAATCCAATGATTTTTTTCATTGAAAAGTCCCCAAAGAACGCGATCATTAGATCAATGAAACGTATTCATTAAATGAAAACTAATTGAAAAAAATATATTTTTTTTTGCGTTACTCTTTTTATTTATTTTTATTTTATTAATTTTTATTTGTACATATACTTCTTTTTCGTTTTTATAACATTTTTGACATCTCCCTGAAATCGACTTGAACCCGCAATCACCAGAATGTAAATATTATCGCGTTACCGATTGATCTAAATAGCCAAAACAAAATGATGTCATTATTTGGACTTTTGTATTTAAATAATTTCAGTTTGCAACCCTAGCGTTCATTACTGGAACATATATCTATTTTAGTAATTAGCAAATTCAAAACCCTTATAAAAATTATAGCATATCTTAGGGGTTAGTTGAAAATATATAATGAAAAAATTCATTAAATTAATGAATTTTTCATTAACTCAATGAAATTTTTTCATTAAATCAGTGAATTCAGATTAATGAAATCGATTCATTAATAGTATGAACGAAAATTCTATCAGTGTACAACAAATTGAAATTTCATCAAAATAGTAGCGTTTAGTTTGAAGTAACTTACTTGTTAGATATTAACTAATTATTTTTTTAAAAAACATATAAATCTAAGATACTTATCTCACCAAAAACGATTCTGCGAAATTTTCCTATTAAAAATTCTTTTCCACTTAATTCATATGCTTAATGAATAACTATGTGATTCTAACAGTTTTTCTTAACTCTCTAACCGGCCTAAGCTTTTTGCAATGAAATTTATACCATGTATTCCTCACGAAAAATAAACAATAAGTTTTTCTACAAAATTTTTTTTCGTTGCCTACTTTAGGCGATATGGGCCAAAACAGTTTAAGGGTGAATCTCGAAAACTAGCGCATAAAAATTACTAGGCTTAGGCACAAATTATTTCTCTTACCAAGATATAATTGCAATAAAAAAATTACTTTTTTGTGCTGTTACTTAAGAGGATGTAGCGATTTTCGTTTTTTGAAAAATGCGAAATTGAGCGAAAATACACCAAAACTTTAATATATATTATTCAAACTTATAAGCTTTGCTACCTATACCAAATATATTATTTTTACCAAATTTCAAAAAAATCCGTCCATTCGCTTTGAAGTTAAGGCGATGGCCTTTTAAGGTATCCTTATGGAATCCTGTGGGTCCTTGGACCAAAGTAAGGAACTTTTTGAATAGCTTAAGCTGCAATCTCACTTCGTGGTCACTATCAATTGTTTTAGTCAATTTAAATATGTTTTTAAGATTTTTAAAACTTTTGGTTATTTTAAAATATTTAATTTTTTAAATTTTACGAAATTTTATCTTTGACACTTTCTCGCTTCCAAACGGTGCATTGTATACAAAAAAATTCTTCACAAAAATTTTATAAATTTTGTTTTCTGTTGAAAAAGTATAATTTCTTATTATAAAATACCCCTTTGGTGCATTTCTGGTCAATTTAATATACCCCGCCTGGACGCGGGCTTGCCGGTTAGAGGGTTAAATAGTCTGTTTTATAATCAGAACTAAGATCGATTTGTTTCCTAAATATTTCTTAAGTATTTTTCAACCAATTATTTAAAAAAAATCTATCTTAGATCTGACTATAAAACTGATCCTTACATTTAAAGAAATTATCTTCCTATGAAACCAGTAGACAAAATCAACCAAAAACACAGGACTACGATAATTAGTATTTAAAAAACAAGAAATAATATTGTGATACTTTCTCCCATCAAAATCATACACTCACAATATTTTATCCTTAAAAACAACCTAAAATACATATTAAATTAATTGAACACACAATTTAAAAAAGGACTACTGATTTTTCGTTATATTCAAACCATTTTGCTATTTATTTTCAAACATTGTTTAAACAATCCATAACAGAAATAAAAATAAAAGAAAAAAAAACGATTTTGTGGTTTGATTTGCATATTTGAAAGTTTTTTTTTTTGTTTAATTTTCAAAACACTACACCATACACAAACACACACGTTCATATTTTTATTGGCTATGTTTGTGTGTATGAGTAAAGAATTTCATGTAATTTGAATTAAAATAATTTTGTATATAAACAAACTATTTTAATAAAAAAGAAAACCGAAAATATTTGAATTTTTTGTTTTAAAACAGAAAACGAAATTATTTAAAACATTTTTTCTAAAAATAGAAATCTAAAAATAGAATATTTGACTGGAAATAACAACTCCTACAGACGATACATATTTTTTTCTAGTTTGTTTTTTATTGATTGACAAAAAAAGTTAAGCAATATGCTTCAATGTATTTTAATTGATTCTTTAATTGAAAACAAACTTTACCTATTACTTTTTAAATAAACCTCAATTGGTTATGGATACTTATACTGAGTGTAGATACTTATACTGTAGACTTTTTTTTAAATTCTGGGGTGGACTAAAAGCAGTCTAAAGTGGGCATTGCCCACCCCAGAGCGGCCTAAGTCCGCCAGTGGTCATGTCCAAAATCTTCTATTTTTGAATTCCTTTAATATGGAATGATACTCTTGTACCTATGATTTTGATGGTAAAAAGTATCCTAAAAAATAGGCCCATACTATAAAAGAGTATTTTAAATTAAAAGTCGACTTTATTTTTAATCATACGGTTTTGTTCATTTTGTGTATGAAAACCCTACAAAAATATTTGTATTTTCAAACATTTTGATTGGTTGAAAATAAATTAACCAATCAGAATGATCCAAAAGTAAACCAAGTCAAGGCATACTGCCACCCAATATTTTAACTAAAGTCGACTTGAACTAAAATATACGTTTGGAAAATATTGATAGTAAGGCTGATAATTTGTTGGAATCAAAGGGTCGTATAACTTTTTTTTACCGATATAACTTATAACGATAAGCAGAACCCCCGCCGATCACTTGCCCACCGCAGAAAAACGGCCTAGGAATGCCTATGAAAATAAGAGGACACCTTAAATATCTCCACACAAATTTTTCATTTCAATACAAATTTCAGTATATATTAAAGGCATTTAACAAAGCAATAAAATGTACTATTTTTTTATAGAAATTTCGAAGTGCCCTCATACTTTCACTCACAACTTTTGAACCGCTGCACCCATTTTTATAATTTTTGACCCAACGCTGATTGGGAGAATAGAAAACCACCTTGATAGAAACAAAGGGTTGAAGAGTTAGAAAAATCGAATTTTTGGGGGTCTTTGGGACCATAATTTTGAAAGCTAACCTTGAAAAACGGATAGCACTATTGGATTCAGCGTACCTGAATTATGTTTATTCACCGGGTACTCCGCATGTCGGATTTTTCAACCAGCACAGTGTAATCATTAAAGATGTAATGTAATTCATGGTGGAAAGTAATTTATGGTCTCTTTTGGCTTCACATTACTTTTCAAGCACCTTATGTTCTTGACAATGTTTAGTTTTGCTGGGTAATAAGTCTAGTAAAAAAATGTTGCCCGCAGAATTGTCTTACATAATAATGACAATACTACTTATTTATGTACATGTGGAAAATCATCATTTGTCAATAAGGTACATATTTAAGTTGAAAACACTGATGACATAAAGTGACGACGTTGACGTCTAGGAGAATAATGATAATTTCATTAGTTTAAAATAATGTATGGCACATACAGGCTAAAGTACAAAACGAAACCAATGGATCTACTGACACATATTTGCCTTTTTCTCTTTTATAATTGAAAAAATATGTGTTAGGGGTATAACATTTGATAAGTTTTTTTTTTAGAAATAAAATCAAGCCTTATATATGCATTAAGCAGGGTATTCACAACAGAATTTTCGACATAGGCTGTAGGCAGGATCGATGCAGATATATATGTAGCTGTAGAAATAAAACCAGGCTCTATGTAAGTCGCTCAATTACTGTTAACCGCTCTCTCACTGGCCCTATCTGGCATTTCAAGAAATTGAATTGCAGTTAGTGGGTTCAATTTTTGTATTATGATTTTTCATATTTTGTGTATTTATTAGAACAATTTTTAATATTTATCAAAACTTAACCCATCCATTCGATCATTTTCAAAGGACAAACGGAAGAAGATTGAAAAACTATTATTGGCATTTGGCTTAAACAACTATCAGTACAAAAGCATATTATTCCGTACTACAGAGTAAGATATCATTACAAGAACCATCACCGTACACTTTAAAAAATGTCAGTGCTTTTTTATATATAAGTACATACAGTAGGTTTGATTTAACTGCCTTTTTCTTAAGTGCGCAATTGCTATAACTGCACAAAATTTTGATTTCGTTTCTATTTTACAAAATTATGTATGCAATTGTCTTCTTTAAGTGCACTTTTTGTACCTGCGCCTTTAAGATAACTGCCTCATATTTTTGGCAGTTTTACATTATTTTCATAAAAAAGATCGCCGTTAGCTGCCTATTGTGTTATGCTTTGTTTTTCAATTCTAGGAAAAAAAACACACATTAAATAAATGTGTTGTCAACTTTTTTTGTGACAAAACTATCCTACTTTAGTCGTTTTTTAACCATAACAGATCTGGTGCAAAGCACAAAGTTGTCATCATTAGCTACATTTGTTTTGTTTGTTTTCAGTCTGTATTGGTATACCTGCACATTAAAGCAGGTAAACTATTTGACTTAGCTGCGTTTTTGGCTTACCTGCACAAAAATTCTTGGTTGTGCAGCTAAGTCAAAATTACTGTATATATTTTTCTTTTTATTTTAAAAAATAGGAGTTTTCATAAAAAATCGTATTCTACTCATAAACAGTGTAAACCTGGTATAAAAATACCAGATTTACATAAAGAATATGTTTTGTATTTATACCCCTAATATATTTTTTAAATACGTAGACAAATTTCAATATTCCTTCCTATAATCACATTTTCAAAAGGGTTTAGTTTTAAGATTTGACTTATTTGTGGCATTGGGTTTAAATTTTTAACATTGATGTCTTCAGAGACAAATATTTTTGCGGAATATTGTAACCCTGTAACTCTTCATCTTACGGGTATTTTTTGTCTCTATTTAAAAAGGAGATAAAAAGTTCCTTTAATTGAAGAGTTAGGAGTTAAAATGTTTTACAAAAATATTCCTCGTAGTGTTTAACATAAGTTCGCTGAGCACATCCTATAACTAAAATGGAAGATTCATATGGTTTCCCAGCAAAAACAGACACTACCGAGTAATTAAGCGAGTAAGTAGCACACAAAGGGTTTCACTACTTACCAGACTATTTACTCGCAACATTACTTTTGTTCGCGATGTCCAAAAATTCGTGGGTGGTCATTAACCTCTCGCTTACAAAAAAAGTGCGAATAACGAGTTACCTATAGTGAATGAATAAGTAGTTACTCACGAAGTTAGGAAATAAGTGGTTACCCCACATTGTGAAATAATTGGCAAAAAAAACTTTTTATAAAAAACACTTAATCAGTACTTATTTAACCAGTTACCAGTAAGTGATTACTTTGCACGAATATATAAGTACTACTATAACGTATTATCGGTGAGTCATTATTTTGATTTTAAAGTAATGCAAAAGGTAATCCATATGGTAATGACCTGTCATAGCCATGTTTTTGCTGGGTTACTATGCCGATTCACAATAAACATTTGCAAAAGAGTTGAAACTTTAACCCCCCAAAAAACTTAGGGCCAGACGTAAACTTTTAAAACCCCGATACACGTATATTTTCTTTTGTCCCCTCTATCGGAATCAGTTGTCAGAACCTTGTTTTTTTGTGTGATTTACAGTGTAATTTTAGAAATTGCTTTCAATTCGAGTTAGCTTTGTCCCAAAAAGTCCCAGACAAACGATTTTTATTACTAATAGAATATTTTTCATCACATTGTGCAGCTGATATACCCCTAATATATGTGAGTTGTACGAGTATGTATAATTAAGCTCACTTTTATACATTTGCTAAACTGTCAATATATGTACATTGAAATTTTTCCGTGTCATTTTTTAATGAATTTTGTTAAATGGAAATAAAAACTTTGTGGTTTTGGGATATGGAGTTTCTTTTATTTTTATGTTCAAGCCTAATACGTACTCTACTTTAACAGGAGCCGTGAACTAATTTTATTTAAGAAAACAAATTTATTTCTAAATGCATTTTTTTTAAATAATTTTCCACCTCCAATTCATCATTTAAACACAAGTAACATGAAAATAAATATCAAAAATTATGTTTACATTTATTTCAGCGTTCAGTTAGATATTGGACAAAAGAATAATTCAGATAAGGGGAAAATATTTTTACGAATCCTGAATCTAAAAATCTTGAATTGTTTGTCAGTAAAATCTTGTTTCATTTTGGGTAATCGTTTTCAAGTCAAATTTTTATATTTTTTTTTTAAATTTATTTATTTTGCCATGATACATTTAAAAAAACGATACATCGAAAAAATATAAGATACTTTGCTTAAAAAACTATAAAACTGGAACTGGTTCTAAAAACAAAAATATAAACTAGTTTAATACTTATGGAAAAAGTAACACAATTATTATTTTTACTTCAAACACAGAGGGAATTTTCCTGGACGAGTTTTAATGAAATTTTTCAGTAAAGTAATGAAATAAATTCAAAATGTTTTAAATTTGTTGACAAAGCTTTACAAGTGTTATAAAAGTTTTTCGTTGAGTGAATAAAACTTATTACAACATTTTATGAAAAATTCGATTAATTAAATGAAAAATTTCAGTGGACGACTTACAGTTCTATGCAGAAATTCATTAAAATTATGAATATAGTTTTCTCAGTGAATATGTGATTTTTTCTTAAATTACTAAGTTTTCAAAACAAACTCAAAAATGTTCCAAGAGATATTTAATTAATTTAAATGCCAATGTGTTGCCTAAGCTATGTACCCAGGTAGAAATTGCCAACGGTACAAAAAAAGTAGTACTGGGAGACGACTGTTTTTTTATTATGCCAGTACCATTCAATACGTGCTTCGCCAATACTGTTTTCTGCAAAATTATGGCCGTTTTTTTAATCTGTTGAAAATAACCATGGTAATTTTCTAAAATTGCAGTTTTATTAAATTTTACATGTTTCATACAATTATTTGTGTAAAAGGGATATAGCTATTGTTTCTCCATGAAATTCCGTAAGAATACATTTAAAATCAACCGTGTGTATATTTATACCCTACACCACTATGTGGTCAGGGTATTATAAGTTTGTGCTGATGTTTGTAACACCAAAAAATATTGGTCGTAGACCCACCTTATAGTATACCGATCGGTTCAGAATTTTTTTTTATTTCGATTTAACG
Organism: Leucophora obtusa; assembly: GCA_949987735.1. Lineage (NCBI taxonomy): Eukaryota > Metazoa > Arthropoda > Insecta > Diptera > Anthomyiidae > Leucophora > Leucophora obtusa. The sequence goes on from OX465295.1 coordinate 279,385,107, forward strand.
ATGTCCGTCTGTCCGTCCGTCCGTCTGTCCATGCAATCTTGTGCGCACTCTACAGGTCGCACCTATTAAGATATTTTGATGAAATTTGGTACGCAGACCTATGTTGGCCCAAGGACGAACAAGTTTGATTTTTTTGAACATCGGTCCATGTTTAGACCTAGTGCCCATATAAGGGTCCTACCAAAATTATACTGTTTATATGCTGCAGGTCGTAAATATTAAGATATTTTGATGAAATTTGGTACACAGACCTATATTGGCCCAATAACGCAGCCTATTGATTTTGGTGAACATCGGTCCATGTTTAGACCTAGTGCCCATATAAGGGTCCTACCAAAATTATACTGTTTATACGCTGCAGGTCGTAAATATTAAGATATTTTGATAAAATTTGGTACACAGACCTATATTGGCCCAATAACGCAGCCTATTGATTTTGGTGAACATCGGTCCATGTTTAGACCTAGTGCCCATATAAGGGTCCTACCAAAATTATACTGTTTATACGCTGCAGGTCGCAAATATTAAGATATTTTGATGAAATTTGATACACAGACCTACATTGGGCCAATAACGCAGCCTATTGATTTTGGTAAACATCGGTCCATGTTTAGACCTAGTGCCCATATAAGGGTCCTACCAAAATTATAATGTTTATACGCTGCAGGTCGCAAATATTAAGATATTTTGATGAAATTTGATACACAGACCTACATTGGCCCAATAATGCAGCCTATTGATTTTGGTAAACATCGGTCCATGTTTAGACCTAGTGCCCATATAAGGGTCCTATCAAAATTATACTGTTTATACGCTGCAGGTCGTAAATATTAAGATATTTTGATGAAATTTGGTACACAGACCTACATTGGGCCAATAACGCAGCCTATTGATTTTGGTAAACATCGGTCCATGTTTAGACCTAGTGCCCATATAAGGGTCCTACCAAAATTATAATGTTTATACGCTGCAGGTCGTAAATATTAAGATATTTTGATAAAATTTGGTACACAGACCTATATTGGCCCAATAACGCAGCCTATTGATTTTGGTGAACATCGGTCTATGTTTAGACCTAGTGCCCATATAAGGGTCCTATCAAAATTATACTGTTTATACGCTGCAGGTCGTAAATATTAAGATATTTTGATGAAATTTGGTACACAGACCTACATTGGGCCAATAACGCAGCCTATTGATTTTGGTAAACATCGGTCCATGTTTAGACCTAGTGCCCATATAAGGGTCCTACCAAAATTATAATGTTTATACGCTGCAGGTCGCAAATATTAAGATATTTTGATGAAATTTGGTACACAGACCTACATTGGCCCAATAATGCAGCCTATTGATTTTGGTAAACATCGGTCCATGTTTAGACCTAGTGCCCATATAAGGGTCCTACCAAAATTATACTGTTTATACGCTGCAGGTCGTAAATATTAAGATATTTTGATGAAATTTGGTACACAGACCTATATTGGCCCAATAACGCAGCCTATTGATTTTGGTGAACATCGGTCCATGTTTAGACCTAGTGCCCATATAAGGGTCCTATCAAAATTATACTGTTTATACGCTGCAGGTCGTAAATATTAAGATATTTTGATGAAATTTGGTACACAGACCTACACTGGGCCAATAACGCAGCCTATTGATTTTGGTAAACATCGGTCCATGTTTAGACCTAGTGCCCATATAAGGGTCCTACCAAAATTATAATGTTTATACGCTGCAGGTCGCAAATATTAAGATATTTTGATGAAATTTGGTACACAGACCTACATTGGCCCAATAATGCAGCCTATTGATTTTGGTGAACATCGGTCCATGTTTAGACCTAGTGCCCATATAAGGGTCCTACCAAAATTATACTGTTTATACGCTGCAGGTCGTAAATATTAAGATATTTTGATGAAATTTGGTACACAGACCTATATTGGCCCAGTAACGCAGCCTATTGATTTTGGTGAACATCGGTCCATGTTTAGACCTAGTGCCCATATAAGGGTCCTATCAAAATTATACTGTTTATACGCTGCAGGTCGTAAATATTAAGATATTTTGATGAAATTTGGTACACAGACCTACATTGGGCCAATAACGCAGCCTATTGATTTTGGTAAACATCGGTCCATGTTTAGACCTAGTGCCCATATAAGGGTCCTACCAAAATTATAATGTTTATACGCTGCAGGTCGCAAATATTAAGATATTTTGATGAAATTTGGTACACAGACCTACATTGGCCCAATAATGCAGCCTATTGATTTTGGTAAACATCGGTCCATGTTTACACCTAGTGCCCATATAAGGGTCCTATCAAAATTATACTGTTTATACGCTGCAGGTCGTAAATATTAAGATATTTTGATGAAATTTGGTACACAGACCTACATTGGGCCAATAACGCAGCCTATTGATTTTGGTAAACATCGGTCCATGTTTAGACCTAGTGCCCATATAAGGGTCCTACCAAAATTATAATGTTTATACGCTGCAGGTCGCAAATATTAAGATATTTTGATGAAATATGGTACACAGACCTATATTGGCCCAATAACGCAGCCTATTGATTTTGGTGAACATCGGTCCATGTTTAGACCTAGTGCCCATATAAGGGTCCTATCAAAATTATACTGTTTATACGCTGCAGGTCGTAAATATTAAGATATTTTGATGAAATTTGGTACACAGACCTACATTGGGCCAATAACGCAGCCTATTGATTTTGGTAAACATCGGTCCATGTTTAGACCTAGTGCCCATATAAGGGTCCTACCAAAATTATAATGTTTATACGCTGCAGGTCGCAAATATTAAGATATTTTGATGAAATTTGATACACAGACCTATATTGGCCCAATAACGCAGCCTATTGATTTTGGTGAACATCGGTCTATGTTTAGACCTAGTGCCCATATAAGGGTCCTACCAAAATTATACTGTTTATACGCTGCAGGTCGCAAATATTAAGCTATTTTGATGGAATTTGGTACATAGACCTATGTTGGCCCAAGGACGAAGCCTATTGATTTTGGTGAACATCGGTCCATGTTTAGAACTAGTGCCCATATAAGGGTCCCCCCAAAATTGGTACATAGACCTATGTTGGCCCAAGGACGAAGCCTATTGATTTTGGTGAACATCGGTCCATGTTTAGAACTAGTGCCCATATAAGGGTCCCCCCAAAATTATATTGTTTATACGCTGCAGGTCGCAAATATTAAGCTATTTTGATGAAATTTGGTACATAGACCTATGTTGGCCCAAGGACGAAGCCTATTGATTTTGGTGAACATCGGTCCATGTTTAGAACTAGTGCCCATATAAGGGTCCCCCCAAAATTGGCTTGGTTACAAACTGCAGGTCGCAAATATTAAGATATTTTAATGAAATTTGGTGCGCTGACTCACATTATAGAAAATTTTGACACAAGCCCCATTTTAACCCATTCGAATTTCGGATCCAAACAATACACCAGAGTGGTGTAGGGTATTGTATAGTCGGCATGCCCGACTTTAACCTTTTTACTCGTTATTTCTATATTAGTCTTATCTAACTTTTTAACATTATATAATCCTATTTCTTTTGATGAAAGTGGATAGTTAAAAAAATCATTTGTTTCATTAAAAATCTTGCCTTTCAAAAAGAGATCATTACATGTATGTTTGCTATGTTTTATACTAAAAATTTCGTTTACTACCATAATTTTACCATTATTTAATAAACATACGTTATCAGGATGAGATGTTGTAATCTTAAAACCATAAATATTAACAAAAGAAAAAATAACTTTTGATTCCAATGCTTCAATGACATTTCCAAGACAATATTTTGCGTTTCTATTTAGCGGATATACCAAGGGAATTTTATTTGATGAACTATCCGTATGAAAAACTAGTAGTTTTCTATTAATTTGAGCAATAGGATTCGTCGGGCATTTAACAAGAGATTTTAAATAATCCAAACTATTTTCGAAATCGAATGCTGAAAATTGCGATATAGGAGCTCCGATATTTTTAACATCCCAGCAAAACCTTGGTAATGACTGGTCATTACTACATGCATTACTTAGATCTCATATCTCATTACCGCTCGAATTACTTTTAAACTGAATGTAATGAGTTACCGATAATTATAACCCACACATTACTATTTCACAATAGCTGAAACCAATAATATATGTTCTAAATCATTAAAAACCATAACTATGGCGTAGCCTAGTGGTTATCGTTTTTGCCTGACAGACATGAGGATCGCTGCTCAACTCCTGTTAGCTTCCATTGTTGTTTTTTTTTGTAATTTATATTAAACATCTATTTATAGAAATGTTGATGTTCATTAAGCAGTATTTAATAACAACAAGTTTTGTGAAAAATAGGCATGTATAACAGTTGCCACAATAAATGTGTACATAAGTTAAAGCAATAAAAATCATAGTGATGTCGTGGTCTAATGGTTAAAGTGTTTGCCTAACAATCGTGGGGTACGCTGATCAATACGTGTCAGCTCCTATTGGTTTTTAAATTTTTTTAAATCTATATTCAACATCTATTTATAGAACAGCTGATAAACTACTTACAGGTAACATCAGTGTAATGACTTTCCTCCAATGGCATCACCATGTTAAAATAAGTAGTTTAGTAATTAAAGGGTAACTAGTGAACACTTAAGATTTCAATACCTAAAACTCATTACATGGTAATGAAAGGTTTTGCTGGGATCGTCTGCAATATGGATAAGATTGTGAATATTCATTGTTTGTGAAGAAGGTCCATAAAAATGTGGCATTAGCTCTACAAATCTTTTTAAAATATTCTTTACATATTCAGTTTTCAATGTAGCTAATTTGTTTGACGATAAAATACGGCAAGAGATGTATAATATCAAAAAATGTTTATACTGTTCATCTTCTAAGCCATCTCTTAAAACTATACCACCACCGTATAGCAAAAAAAATCGAAATTGAGTAGCTTTCCAGTTTACTATGTCCATCAAATCAAAAGATGTTCTCTGAAATTCCACTGTTTATATCTTTTGAAATATTTATAAGAATTCGTTGAAGTTTTCTTACGTTTTCTTCTGATATAAATGATTCTGAGCTCTTTAAAATTAATTTTTGAATTAAGTACTTGCTAACCCCTAAGTATAGCATATGCATTTCATCGAGTATAACAAATTTTACGGGATCAAAGTTGATGATGTCTAATAGTGGACTGTTTTCTTTTGTCAGGTGATGTTCGAGATTTTTTTTCTCCCTAAAAGACTCCACAGTACGTTCTTCACAGTTTATTTCTTTAAACACCCGTGTGTTGTTTATGGTTTCTCCTCTAACAGTACACCTCTCACAAGAGAAAAAGCCTGTCTGACCCTTGCAGCACTTAATAAAAGCTCGTGCAGGCATGTCGCAACAAAATGCTAATATTTTAAATTTGAATATTTTTCCATTTATGTTTGCACCTTCATTGAATAAAAAAATATTAATTTCAACCTTTATTGTGTTTATTATATTTTTACCTTCATTAATCAAAAAGTTGGCTTCTGATACGAATTCTGTTAGAAATTCTACAGCAGAATAAGGTTTAGAATTTCCAAAATAAAGAGCAATTAAAAATGGTTTGGTCATGTAAGCTGTTGAAAACACTTTGCCCATTATTGACCAAAATCCCCTTTTCGATTTTTTAAAAATATCCATTCCATCCACATGAATAATTAAATCAAGGGTATCCTCAATATAAACTTTAGGGTCTATTATAACATCTACATTTGTTTTGATTCCAAAATATTGAAATTGTCCAAACGTGCCATTAGAACTCTTAATTAATTTTGTTTCCCCACTAATATGTGATGTTCCTAACAAGGTTTTGCAACTTTTGGGAAGAGATGTGTAACCCTCGGATCTTAAAACCATCAACATCTCGTCAATAGATTTTTGTGTGAGAGTTTTTATATTCCTTAAAACCCAATTTTTAATTTTGAGCTCCAAATCACCATTAGTGAGGGAACTACAGTCATCATTATGAGCATCTGGAATGAAACTGTCAGAACTACTTTGTTCGGGGGTGGTAAATTCAGTAGAACTTTCACATTCGTCATCTGAGGAAACTAAATTTTGAACTTCGACAAATTCTTCAAAAATTTCTCTTTTATAGCATGGTATGATTATTTCATTGTCCTCTGATTGCATGATTTGGTAAAAATCAATTTCATTATCCATACCTTTAAATAAAGTAGTATTTTAATTTTAAAGTTTCTGTAAACATTTTAAAGCTTACAGAATCGGAAGAATTCGTTAAAACATTTAGTGAAAAACACAATATTAGAAACGATTTTCTTTAATATTGTTAGTAGCATCTGTCTAACAAATTTGTGCAAACATTTGAAACAGAAACGTTTTCAAATTAGTGTTTTTCACAGAAATTGTTTAACAATTTCGTCTAATTCTTTTTATAAAAACACCCGGTATGTATTTTACAGTAATTGATTCACGGTCTTGAAGCACTTGGAAATATCAATTCTATTAATGTTCCATCTATCCCCTTTACTTTGCAATCTGGAACTCAAATTGTCCACTTGGTTATGTACACACTAATGGAGCTTTTTTTGTGCAGTAACAGGAGTATTTTTGTTGCTAGGATATACAATTTTTAAGAACGTATGTAGACTAAAAACTGAAAACATAAAGCTGAGATTGAAAAGTTTAGATTCATGCGGTAAGCATTTTCCCACTTTTACATCCTCCATTTGCTAGTACACCTTTTTAGCGATGAGTTATAGATGTATATTTTTGACGGCGTCAATATTCGAATTAAAATTATCATATTTTATATTGTTTATTTAACTTTGGCAAAAATTTAAACGCCAAATTAATGAGCGCAACTGAATTGTAATAAATATATTTTTCCGTACAAATACTGCATTTTGATTGTGCTTTAGTAAATGATATTGCATTATCTGGGAACAAACATTTTGTCGAGAATGCTGTTGTAAAGACTTTTAGCTGTGATTTTTAGATCAAATATTTCCTTGTTTCAATGCAAATCAAAAAAAAAGTTAATTTTTATTCTTTCCCTGATTTTACTTTTGTTAATTTCGTATGCAACAGGAATGTTGTAATTAATAGTAGTGTTTGACAGTGTTGTATTTATTTGAAAATTTGGGAAAGAGTTGCCAGATTCTAGAAATAATTTTCTTTGTTTTAAAATGGTAATTCGCTCGAATTTAAATACATTAAACAAAAAATTTCAAATTAAAGGAATTCACAGTTTAAGTGCTAACGTTAGCACGTTGTAAAATAAATTGATTTTTGAAGTATAATCCATACAAAGTCGGCAAATTTAATATGCTACTTTAATACTTAAAATAATACGAAGTGTGAATTCCGTCATAATGTCTGTTTGTTTACATGTTACTTTTTACTATTTTTACTAGTTCTTTCATTTTTAATTCATTTTCTATTTACTACTTTTGACATCCATACCACATGAAAAGCAACTAATTTTTGATAATTCTTTCGTACTTTCCAAGTTTACTATTTTTTACTAGAAATGTAAACAGCGAACTGGAAACAGAAATGCAACAAATGGGTTTAAGACATATTTCTTCAACAGTAACCCTAAAGCAAATAAAAAGTTTGTAAACCCTATATAATTATGTTTATTTTAAAAATCATTGTTAACCCCCCGTTTCCACATGCAAGTAAATGGTTGCAAGTTGAGAATACGTATTATCAGCGAAAATTTCGAAAATTACCGAAAAAACATGAAAATTTTACATGTGTCCACACTACTTGCTGCAAGTTCATTTTTAAAATGTCGTCGAAGGCATAGGTTGTCACTAAATAGCACTCCAGTATTGCCAAGTATTCAATATTCTAACAAAGCTGGGAAAAAATTTGTTCTTAACAATTTTTTTTTTCAAAAACTTTTAAAATTTATATTTTAAATTACCATTAATATATGCCGTTGTGTTCTTTTTTACATTTTTTTTACAAATAAATACAAAATCAGTTGCATTACAACTTTTACTTTACCAAATACTAGTAAATTAATAGAAAACATTACTAGGCAACACTGTTTTCTTCATTCTGTCATTTCACTTGCCGCAAGTATCAAAAATCCACTGTCTTCAAAATTTACTTGCAAGTTGAGCCGCAAGTCGTATAAGTGTGATAGTATTAGTGAAAAAGTGTAAGTGTATTGAGTTTTTCGAACTTGCACTTGCATGTGGAAACGGGGGGTAAGGTATATCCACACGGGATAGAAAACTCGCGAGACTATGAAAATGTCTACGAAATGTAATATGTAGATCATTGACAATTGCTGTGATATACAATTTCTTTAATTAGTAACAATTTTTAAAGTGTCTTATATCATTATTAAACATTTCATTTTATTAAATTCACCTTTTGGTATTTTGAGAAAAAAGTATTCTTTAAAAAATACAATTTTTTAAATAGAATTTTAATAAAAACAAATACTTGACAACTAGCGATCGTACTTTTACGATAAAAATTAGTGCCAACGATGTTAGAGACGAAAAATTCAGAACAAAATCTACGAGATTTCTATACCGTGTAGATGTGCATTTAAGTTATGAATGCTAATAATTATTAAATTATGAATGAAAATATTATCGATTTAAGAAACACCAAAGCTTATGATTTTGATAAAAAAAATATCATAAATTACAACATTAAGGCCTGTTAACTTCTCTATAAATAAACTGAGTTTAGTGCCTAACCATAGTTACGAATGTCAAATGTATATGGAAATATCTGTGGTTAACGTTTAACCTTGGTTATATACTAATTTTAGAGCTAGATATTATAAAACCAGGTTCTAATTTGTGGTTTGAACTACATAATGTTGTTCATTTAATTGCAATTCAAATTACTCTTTTTAAAGTATTATTAAAAAAATCAATAATTCATTTGAGTTTACCTTTTGGGAAATTAATTTAATTAAATAATTCCAACAATTCTCGTTAAAAAAAAATATATGGCAACGACAAATTTAGTACCAAGAAAATACAACACAGTTTTCATTTAAGTCTTTTGGAAGCATAAAAAAACAGTTATTAACGGTGCATAAATTCTTTCATAAATAACATTTTTGGGATTATTGTCTGGGGGGTGAGAAATTCCAAGTCAGGGTGATGGTACTAGGTCAGTATAGTAAAACCCTCAAAGGGTTTGGCGTTCGTATGTGCAATTTTTTTTATGACCTTTTAAATTTTTTCCTTATCTTGATGTTTTTTCGCTTAGTTGTAACATTTTGGCAAAAACGTAGTTTAACATAACTCGAGAACCACTTGTACGATTTTGATGAAACAAATTTAGAAAAATTTAGAATTACAATTTCTCTAATCTGTTTTTATACCGTTTTCCTATATGTGCAACACTTTCGAAGTTAAAAATGAATGTATGAAGGGAAAAAAGTATTTTTTGCCTAAAAATTTAAATATTTTTTTTTTAAAATTCATAAAAAATCCAAAATGGAAAAAAGTGCCAAAACTAATTACTTTCGCGTAAAGTCACATAACTCATGAGCAAAAAAAGGCATAGATCATGAAAATCGATGCACGCGTTTCTCATTTATTCACAATTAGGTAAATGTATGAATTTCAAAAATTTGCTCCAGATATGCACAACATTATTTGGAGAAAACATTGACACTCACAAGCCGAACTCTCTCATATTTTTCTACTGTACTAAAAGAGAAATATTGATGTGGCAACACTGGTTCTGTACTGTTCACATAAAACATGCATTGTCATTATACTTCTTCTCTTTCTCACACTGGTTCTGTGATTTTTGTCATTCAACAAGTGCCGACGAACGCGAACAGTAAAAGTGATTTTTCTCCAGTTTTTTAAAAGTGAACAAAAGAGAACAGAATATGGAACTGTGCAAGCCAGATATAAATAGCTTTTGCTACTGCTGTGGTCAATATGTCTCAACACATAAAAAAAGGTGAAATTTCAGTACTGATTTTGTTCAAACATACGAGATGTACTTCAACCAAAATGTTATAGTGAACGAAAATTGGGTACCAAATATAGTGTGTAAAAGCTGCTACAACCGTCTAATGGATTGGAAAAATAGAAGACGTGAAAGTATGCCATTCGGTATCCCAATGACTTGGACTAATCCTGGCGAAGGTCATAATCCATTGAATTGCTATGCATGTGCGAATAAAGGAGCCGCAAAAAGGATAAGAAAATCGTATAATTACGTTGGTGTTGCAAGTGCCGCAACACCATTGCCTCATTCGGACCACATTCCTGTGCCAAAAGCTTCTAGCCCAGATATTTTCTCTTCTACGACTGCTCCGACATATCATGCACGTGATGATTCCCCATATGAGCCATCAGTATCTTAATAAATCAAAATAAGCTTGATTCAATTGTTGCCAAGTTGGAATTAACACAGCATAAATCGGAAGAGCTGGCTTCCATTTTGAAATCAAACAATATGTTGGCACCCGGTGTGAAAGTCACAGCTTATCGAAGTCGTCAGGCAACACTCCAAAGTTTATTCCTTGTGAATGATGAAAAAACTTCTGCATATTGCCCGGATGTAGGAAAATTGATGGACGCAATGGAAATAAAATATGAAGCAGATGACTGGAGATTATTTATTGACAGTTCAAAACTCAGCTTGAAGGCGGTTTTACTGCACAAGACCAATAAAAAACCTTCAGTTCCAATCGCCTACATTACAGAAACGAAAGAAACATATGATGCACTGGAAAATATTTTAAAAATGGTTAACTACGCCAAACATATGTGGCGCATATGCTGCGATTTAAAAGTTGTAGCAATGCTTTGCGGTCTTCAAAGCGGCTATATAAAATATATGTGCTTTTTGTGCGATTGGGACACACGATTTTCCGGTGACCAATATGCATGCCACGGATGGAAACTCAGAGAGCACAGCAGGTTACAAACGGCCAATATTATTCGTGAGCCTCTAGTGCCGAAGGAGAAGATATTGCTGCCTCCACTGCATATTAAACTTGGAATTGTTAAGAATTTTATCAAAACTGTCGCCAAAAGAGATGAAGTTTTCTTGTGTTTGAAACTAATTTACCCGAGACTCAGCGAAAGTAAAATTAAAGAAGGTAAGTTATAATATCACATTCATTTCCCATGATTTTCCATCTTAACAAATTAATTTTTTCCAATCAGGCGTACTAAATGGTCCAGATATACGAAAGCTGATTAAAAGTGACGCATTCAACAATATTTTGATTGACGCTGAATTGAATGCATGGCAGGCAATCAAAGAAGTAATAGAAGGCTTGTTGGGAAAGCATCGTTCTAACAACTACGATGTTTCTGTCGCAAGGATGTTAAGAGCATTCTCGGAAATTGGTGTCCACATGTCCTTGAAAATCCATTATTTACATCATCATCTGGACTACTTCAGCAAACAATTGGCTACCGAATCTGATGAACAAGGTGAATGCTATCATCAAGTTGCTATGCCATTTGAAATGAGGTAATACTGATTTTTTATTTTTTCAAACTCATTTTAATAAAACAAAAACTTACAGATATAGAGGCAAAAAGTCGCCGAGTGCAATAATTGCGGAAATTTGCTGGTGGAGTAAGTTAGTGTGGCAAGACAAGGATGATCTTGATGATAAAGAATTTTCAGGAGATGCAGAAGGGCCAACAGTGGAGTCACACATTGACATTATGTGTGGTTCAGAAACTGATGATAGCGATGAATGCGATGCCACTAGTCCCGAACAACCACCATCGAAAAAGTCTAGGCAATATTTATTAAAATAAATAAAATAAAAATAAAAAATTATAAAAATGTTTACTTAATTTTTTTAGTAGTTTATGGCCAGAAGTCTGGAGTTATTGGGGAAAATTTATGAAATAGGCGATAAATGACACTTTTTTGAATAAAAACAAATATCAATATTCTTGTCAAAATGGGATACCTTCACTTAATTGTAAATAAAAGCAGAACGCGTTAAATTTTGTTTATAGGTTATGTGACTTTACATGAAATTAATAACACTTGATCCTTTTTTCCGTTTTGGATTTTTTATGAATTTAAAAAAAAAAATTTTTAATTTTTAGGCAAAAAAATATTTTTTTTTCTCCACAAATTAATTTTTACCGGCAAAACTGTTGATTATAAAGAAAAACGTTATATGAACGGATTAAAGAAATTGTAATTCTAAATTTTTCTAAATTTGTTTCATCAAAATCGGACAAGTGGTTCTCGAGTTATGTTAAACTACGTTTTTGCCAAAATGTTACAACTAAGCGAAAAAACATCAAGATAAGGAAAAAATTTAAAAGGTCATAAAACATACACATACGAACGCCAAACCCTTTGAGGGTTTTACTATACTGACCTAGTACCATCACCCTGACTTGGAATTTCTCACCCCCCAGATTGGCTGTTGTACTGTGTAATTAAAAAAAGCAACAATATAGACTGCAAAAAGTGAAAAATTATTTTAAAATAAAAAAATTCGAAAATGAGAAATAAAAAAAATAATAAAACTAAAAAGGAAACGCAGGAGAAAGCTGTCAACAAAGGTATGTTTTGGTGTTATTCCCATATAACAATTTTTATACAAAATTTTTTATTTAGAAGTGCAAACTTTATTGAACTCCATCTTACCTTATGATGGACCGTCTACCTCTGCCGATACAAAAATGTACCAGAAACTATCGAAACGGAGAGGTATGTATTAAGCAAAATAGAAAATTATAGCTTACGGTGGGTCTCATACTTCTGGTTTAAATTTTAGTTAATAGTTAACCCAAAAATTTGTTGTTGTTTTGTGTACATTTTTTTGACATTTTCTTTTGTTTTTAGTTAAGTTAAAGTTAAACCTACAGTATGAGACCCACCGTTATTAGGGTATATAATTTTTGGATTAACGTTGAAATTTTCATAAAAAACATAAACCGGAAAAAATTTAAAACTGTGCCTGTAAAAAAAAACTAATCCTAATATTAAAAACACAAATCTTTTTATCAATATTTTAGATGCTATTGATACTTCTGAAAGCTTGGAAAAAATCCCAAGTTCTCCAGTTAGCGAAAATGAATACACTGGCAGACAGTTAAACCCAGCTAAGCGCCAAAAAATATCCCATGGAAGAGGTAAGTACAGAACAAAATTAAGTTAAATTATTTTCCATAACACCTAACCCCAAAAAATTATTTTAAAATTTGTGTTATTCCTGTAAACCAAACATATGGTAAAATAAAAATTTTTTTAAATATTTTAGAAGAAATCGATACTCGCCAAAACATGTATACAACTCCAAGTTCTTCAGTCAGAGAAGCTGAATACACAGAAGGGGTAAAAACTGAAGCCTTATCTTTGAATTTAAATGGTGAGTAAAGGCATAACCCAATAAATAATTCAATCAAACAAATATGATCACTAATCACCCTGATTATGTAAGGCGTTAGCATATTTTGTAAAAACAGTTCCATACAAATCGAATTTTTCAAAATCGAAATTTTTCTGGTGAATTTAATACAATTTTGATAAAATATTAGCCTTACTCGACTGTTAAATATTGCAAAAATATTTGTTCTAACGACTTTGCTGTAAGAACTCAGAAATAAGCTACAAAAGCTAAAAAACAAATTTTCACTTTTTCTTATGAAAGTGGTCCAAAAGAGTACCCTCCCTGTATGCTCAGTAATAATTCATAAAAGGAACGTCTAAAATCGAAATTTTCTTTAAAAAATTTCAATTTCAATAATTTTATAATTAATAAAATAATTTTTGTATTTTTTAATGCAAAATTTAAAATAATTGTTGAAATTTCAATAACTTTCAAATCTTTTTTAAGTTTGAAAAATGAACATTCATTTTGAGATAGCTTTTTAGAGTGTACAGACAACTTTTTGAATTGTGTTCTGAGGGTTCATATTTTCTACCAAAAAAAACTTATGGAAAGATTTAAAAAAAACCCTATCGTGTTATTTAAAAATATTTATATTTTTCATTTTAGAATTTACTGAATTTAAAAACGAGATGAAAGAAATGGTTGGGGATATCCGTTCGGAAATAAAAAGACTTCGGCTAAGTCTTCTTTATGATATTAAGAAGTTAAAGGAAGAGATTACTTTTCTAATCTCCCCTCAAAACAATTTAAAATCGTTATCGGAATTACAAAATGATTTGAATTTGTATGAACCTTTCACGGACGTACAACAATTTTATGAATTCGATGGCAAAATAAAAACAGATAATGCCCATGCAAATGGTTTGGTAATTACATTTTAGTGTTTTTTTTTTTAATTTGTATCTTGGATTTTAATTTTTTAATTCTTTCAATAGCGTGAAATTTTAGCTTTCAAAACAAGAACCAAAAAGGTGACCGAAGCTATAAGCTCTTTTGTTGGAACGATCATGGCACCTAAGCTCCAAATCTGTTTTATTGGGTGTGGAAAACCAAAAAATGGGTTAGCTAAACAAAATTTTAGCGCAACAAATTCTTATCTTGAATTAAAATGTAATATATGTAGTTAATAAAAAATAAAATTTATTATATTTTAATTTATATTTTTCTTATTTAAAGGTTTTTTGATGAAACAATTTCCAGATGAAAAGGAGTCCGAAATTATATCTAAAACAAGTCGCTGGTTTTCAAATTCCAAAGATTGGCATGAGGGCCGAAACAACCGATAGCTCAGCGTTCGTTTTAAAATAAACTTTTAAATGATAGTGAAAATTTGAACTATATATTAAGCTAATTTAAATATTTTTAATAATCAGAAAAAAACAGTTTTTGTTATAAAAAGTAAAATTATAACTGTAACGCTCTTTACTTAATTAGTGATGCTTTTTACATGTATTTAATTTTTTACCTTCTAATAAAATGATTTGAAATAAAAATATTAAGTTTTTATAAGTATTTTTTTTTTTTAATTTTTGGGCGGTTTGCAATTAAATTTTTCTTGTTTCCCTAGCACTGTTTAGCTACTTAATTTATATATTTTAAGTACTGGCTAATTACCGAATTTTTTTTAATGTACCGGGTAAATACAAAAACAAAAAGAAAAACAAGTCTGTGTCAACGTTTTAAAATTACTACGGCCAAGCGTTTATTGGTGTTATCATTTCGACAACATGACAGTACAGTTAATGTCAAAAACCCACGCATTGCCAGTACATGTACTACCGTTTACAACATCGGGCCGACACTGTGCCGTTTGTATTTTTCTACCTGGGTATATTCTACATACAAGGAAGACATCTGATGTGATAATATCCGATATTGAGGAAATTCGGATTTGTTATAGACGAAAGAATTCTAATGTTGGAATGTTTAAGATTATCGGACATCTTTGGGATTTGGAGGTTAGAAATTGGATCAACATTACCCATTTTTATATACATATAAATATATGTTTTATTTTCGTATGGGGATTTTAAAGGACCGGAACTTTTTTTGATACTTTTTTGTTAAGGCACACCCAGAAAACAGATTCGGCGCTCACAACCCCATTTATTGCCAATCGAATGGTTCAGTTGCATCAAATGAATTTTTCGGTTGCGGCTACCTAATTATTCTTGATACAACTAAAATTCCGTTGCCACAGTCAAATTAGTCCTGTCCCAATTGGTTTTCTGTTGCCACAACTGAAAAATTCGGCTAACACAACCGAACCATGCGATTGGCTAAAAATGCGGTTATCAGAACTGAATCTGTTTTCTGTGTGTATTGTTGAAAAAAATATATTAATTTTGGAGAACTTTTAACGGCATATGTATTAGGACGGCCGTCAAAAGCAAATATATTTTGTTTTTTTTTTTCATTCTTCTATATTCGTGATACTACAATTGACTTACCTTATGTTATGGCACCCATATTTGGCTTAAATAAATTCTCTGATTTCCGCATATTTCCACAATTTTTTATATTTTTTTAAAATTTTTCGGTTGTATGTATTTCTATATTACTATTTTTTATTTCAATACACTTTTTCAAATATTTTCAATTTGATTAACTTGTGTACTATTACAGACAGGGGTATGGCATCACAAAAAAAAATAAGTTCAAAGATGTCTAATATAAAGATATAACAAAAGTTGCCAATATTATACACCAGATGGCAGGCATTTCCAAATAACGCTAACGAGTACTATTGAATAACGCTTATGAGTACTACCGGAAATCGTTATTAAAATAATTTGACAAGAGAAAAATAAACACCCTACACTATAAATTTAGTTAATATAATTTTATTTCTCGGTTTGAAACATTAAAATTTAAATATGAAAACAAAATAGCCGCACAAACTAATTAACATTTTGTAACACAAAGTATGTTATTGTAACTGAAAATCAATTTTCTACAAAACGTAGGATTTCCAGTTTTTTTAATTCAATATAGAAAAAAACTATTTGCTTTTGCATTTAAATAAAATTCAGAATCCGACCGACTGATTTCGGCAGAAAACCATATATTTGGCAACTTTTCGGAAAAGTTGTGGCAACAAATGCCGAAACATTTAAAATTCTTTTAAATATAATTTAGAGAAATATACTAGAGGTAAATCAAAAACACATCTAAAAAAACTAGATTGTGAATGATTTCTGATATTTAGAGAAGCTTATATTCCATCCATATCTGTTTTCTTTCCTCATTTAGAAGTGGCTTAACATAACGTCTTTTGTTAATTTTGTTTTCATAATAAATAGAATTGATCTCATTTAAAATTTAAGAACTTATTCTCAGTTTTTTTTTTATTTACATAATTTTTAGGAAAACGTTAACAAAAACTTTCGGTGTCTTCCGAATAAAGCGAATATTCGGTTTTGTTTATTGGTACTGACAAAGCCAGATTTCGGTCGGGATTTAAAAATTACACTGAAATCATAATTAGAATATTATCAGGCATGTTATAGGTTTTTTCGGAATAGATTTCATTTCGCCAATTAACTTTCGCAAATTTTTTCTAAAACAGTTCAAAACAAATTTTTTCTTTCGGAATTGGAAGTTTAAGTTGTTAAAGAAAATTTTGTGTTGAAAAAAATGTTTTTTTTTTTTTTTTGAAATATCGACTATGCTACGGGCTTTATAGTGGTAATTCTTCTCAAGAAGACGTAAAACAAAAAAAATCATTTTTTTCACTTTCGGAAACCAAAGTGGAATTGATATTTAGAGTAGCTTTAACTCACAAAAAGTATTTAAAGTGCTTTGTATATATTCCCTAAAATGTCTTTAACTATTTTACTTAAAAAAATATATATTAAAAAAATTTTTTATTGGTAAATTCAATCATTTTCAGATTGATAAGCGAAAAGTATTTTTTTCTGAAAAATTAAAAAACTTCCTACTTTTTTAACTAAAAATGGGATCTTCTATCAAAAATAGCAATTGGAACAAAAAATTATCACCAAAAAGTTTTCTCTTACTCTCCCTATAACAAATCCTAAACACAAACATTTAAAAAATGTTTCGGCTGAAATAATTTTAGTTCAACCTAAAGACCAAGCCAAACAATGAATGGTGTAGGGTAACATATTTGTTGTGATTTTTTTATATTTTTACAAAAAGAAATTGTTTAATTTTTGTACAAATACATTTTAACACTTTGATGGTTATATATTCTTTAATGGTATAATTATTATTTATCTACACGAATTTTAACTATGTGTTTTATTTATAAAATTTGCAAAAACACTACAAAACCATGAATATTTTACAAAATTTTAAATTTTATTTAAATTTTTATTTTTTGTTTTTATTTTGATATTTTGATTAACAGCCATATTTGTTTAGAGAGAATTTTCAAAATAATGACACAAAAATGCAGTGACAATATCGCCATCTGTTGGAAATTTTTGGAACTAAACAGGGATGCATTATGTTATATCTTTATATTTGGACGTCTTTGAAAAGTTGTAACGACATGGTTATCACTAGATGGCACTTTGTTCAAAAAATTGACAATTTTCTTTTTTTATTTAAATTGAAATAATAACAAACAGAAAAGCAAATAAAAAAAGGAATTCTTAAATTTTATTATTTGAACATATTTAGCGTTTGATTTTTTCTTATTTTGCACAGTTTTCAGCAATTTTTGAGTTTCTAAATATAGGCTCAGCTGATACTAAAGTGGTACTAAATAGTTGCTCAGGTGATACTAAATTTCAGCGCCCCTTACCGGTGAGTAGCGTAAGTTTTGATTTCCTATCTCTATAATTAATAATCTCTGCGTCAGGTTAATATATTTGAGTTTGAAGCACTCCATATGTATTTGTTTTGTTTGTAAATTGCAAAGCATTTGGTTGTTATAATAAAATGTTTCTAGTTAGGCATACGGTTTAAGAAGAAACAAAAATTTACTGAAATATTTAAAAGTCAATTAAAATATTAATTGATTCAATTAAGTATTTGTTTAAAAACAATTTTTATTTTAACATATTTTTAATTAGTTAATAATTTTTTTCTGCGTATTTAGTTACTTCCTGAGAAGTAGTACTGGAAGTAGTATTTTATAACGGGTTCCAATTTCCAGAAGTTGATCGAAAATAAAACAAAATGTAGATAATAAAAATTTAAAATGAAAATTAAAAAACTTTTTGTTATTTTTTAATTTTTTTTTCAACAACGAATTTAAATCAAACTAAAATTACCACAAAACTGCATTAATTTAATAAAAAGTTTCAAAGTACAAGTTCCAGCAAAACTTCATTGTTCTCAACTAAACATTCATTAATATCATATACATACTAATTCTCT
The DNA here is from genome assembly GCA_949987735.1 of Leucophora obtusa. Lineage (NCBI taxonomy): Eukaryota > Metazoa > Arthropoda > Insecta > Diptera > Anthomyiidae > Leucophora > Leucophora obtusa. The sequence continues at coordinate 279,403,859 of OX465295.1, forward strand.
CCGTGTATGTACCTACAGTGAAACATGAAAATCATATTTTTGAATGTAGTTTAGAACTTGTTGCCGCTGTCAAAGATGATGTTTAGTTTTGCCATTTGTATCTATTGCAACGAATGGGTTGCATCATTAGTTCCAAATGAATATTTAAATAAATTCAATGTTTGTTTGATGTTTTTTTTTTATATTTTAAACAGCGACAGAAATGTAGGTGAAGGTGTTGTTTTATTTATATTGGAATTGCAAAAAAAAAATTGTTTAAATAAATTTGTTTATATTTATTTTTTTGAATGCAAATTTGTGGGCGATGGCATTTATGACAAAAAAAAAAGAGAAATACAGCAATAAAAAATAATTAGAACAACATTTTATTATCGTAAGGAGTGAGTATTAATATCTTTTTTGTTCTGCAACAATATGTAGATAAAAATTCGACTTACCCTGTGTTTAATATGAACAATTATTAAAATACAATTACATACCTAAAAAGAAATTAAAAGAATTCAATTAGTTATTGAAATTATTTGAATAAGGCATATAATTTTATAAATAATATTGCTAGATTTTTCTCATTTTCATAAGTTATATACAAAAATAATTTAGTTACATTGGCCAGAAAAATTAAAAACTAATCTAATCTAAACTAAAAGTATTAATTACTATAGACTGTATATGATTAATTTAAAAAAATCCAATTAAAGCAGTAATCATATTAATTAAACATTTATTAAAAAATTTTAAAAATATTTTTGCGATATTGACATAGAAGTATGTAAACGACACTATTTTATATTTGAAATACTTAAAATTCAAATGCATTTGGTTTTTGTAATAATTTTTTTCTAACCATACAGTTTAACCCCTTAACGCTCTCAAGCGCCTTTTTGCAATGAAATTTATACCATGTTTTCGGCACAAAAAATAAACTATAATTTCTTACACAAAATTTGTTTCACTGCCTTCTTTGGGCTATATGGCTAAAATAAGTTCAGAGTGAATCTCGACAACAAATGTATAAATGTTAATAGTTTAAGGGTTAAAGTACTCCTCTTACATATATCTGTAATATCAGCAATCCAAAAATTACATTTTTCGTGATTTAACGATTTCCGTTTTTCGGAAAATGCAATGCGATAGTATCTTGTCTTACTATCTGTAAGTTTGTACTGAGTGATTCTTACTGGACTTGACTGAGAAAAGTAATCGAATGGACCTAATTACAATATTAATTACAGCTGTCTATATGATGTTAAAACAACACTGTACTGAACTTTTCATGAATTGATGCAGTTTTATGAAATATTTCGTATTATTTATTGAAAATCACATTAAGCCCTGGTTTATGTATTACGAAAATACTCCAAACGAAAGCAAAGTAACGAAAATTTGTTTTTGTTTTCCATGTATTTTTGACGAAAGTAATTGTCAATTTCTTTCGTTTAAACTATTTTCGTAATAGATAAACATGCCCTAACTTTGTGAAGAAAACTTCATTAGTTTAGTGAAAGCTTTCATTATTAGTAAATTAGCCCAACATTTGCTTATTGTTAATGACCTATAAAAAACTGAAAAGACTGAGGATTTAACAATTATTTAGGATATTCTCAGACTACTAATATTCAGCAAATTTTGTTGCTGATTTTTGCAGAGTAAATTGCTATTTTCAAATAGAGCTTAAAATTTTTTATATTGATGGCTCAAAATGAAAAGCTCTTATAGTTTTTATAAAATTAATATAAAAAGCTCTTTGTGTTTTTATTGATAAAAAGTTAGGAAAATACATTAATTTTGCATTAAACGATTAATCGATTAATCGTCAATTTTCTCGATTAACCGACCCGAATAACCGGTTAATTAATTTTAGTCATTTTTCGAATAATGCATTAACCGGTTAACCACCTATGTCGAATAATTGGAAACACTACCATTATGGCACCAGCTATGTGACACGTACCGCCACACAGTGCCACGTTTTCAGAGGAAGGATAAAGGAAGTATGTCTAAATGTCAACAGATTCGCTCTAAGTTTGACACATTTCAACTAAATAATCTCCAAATATTATGTGCCTAGTTTCAAACGGATCGGATAAAATTTTCGGATATCCGTAATAACGAATTTTGGTACTTTTTTGTGAATATGTTAAACTCTTATTTTGAAACAGAATATTTGCTAATGAACGTATTGTAATGAAATTTCAACTAATCTTGGTCCTTACTATTCTTTATATTAAAATGGAAAACAAATTTTAGATAAGATGAGGACTCCACCAACTCCCAAAAAAAACTGAAAAAAGTATCCAAAAAGTAAATTTTTACATTTACTACTTTCTAGTCCATATTTAAAGCGGTGTTAAAATATGACATATTCGGTAGGCTGTCCTTACAATACGATTTGTAGATTTTCATTCATTATACTCTCAGTTTTGATCTACTGGGTTCAAAATGTGAAAAATTCGATTCAAGGAATCGTTATCCAGTTCCGAATCGCGGCATAATATAATAGTTATAATTAAAGAAAAAATAATATTTCAAGATTTGTTTGGGCTCGAATCTTTTCTAGGACATTTTGTGAAAAATTGGTTATTTGGTCAAAAATATTTTTCACCAAATTTTGCATAATTTCCCAAAAAGTATGAATTAAATATTATTACACTATATTTATCCTTATTTTAATTTAAAAAATCTTTAACCCTTAGTGGCCGGGGACAAAAAAATACCCTTGAAGTGTATCATAAATTGTCATTTCATGTTTGTAAAATTTTAAAATTGCTCGAAACAAGTGTCCAACTTGATAAAAAGAAAAACTTTTTTTTTATAATCTGATCCTCATAGGGTTAATGCTTCGACTTGAGGAGAAAAAAATACCCAGAAAGTTACTAGAGAAAACTCCTTTTAAGTCAACTTTCAGATTTGAATTAATTTTAGAGGGAACTAGACTAATAAACATACATACATAATCGGGTTAAGAAGGTGGGGTCAGAAACTGCTTTAGTTTAATTTTTTATTTTTGTTTTTTCTTCACTTTTATTCTAAAGAAACTACTTACACAAAAATGGGTATCAAATAAAAGGTAGTTTAAAATTTTTAAATCTGTTTTAAGATTTCTCAGATGGTCAGATCAAGAAAATTATAAGAAATTTAAATTTTATAAATACGCAGCAAAAAAAATTGGAACTCATGATTTACAAATGACTTCTTTTATTGCTTACAAAGTAATGGTTAGTCTTTTTTAGGAGAACAACTTTAAAAATTTCACTTCTTTCAGTGTTTCCAAATTATCCTTTAGAATATTTTTAAGGCTTTTTTTTTTAAATAATTATGAACAGGATCCAAAAAATCACTTAATTATTGTTTCTTAGGCATTATTACTATAAAAGTGACGCTAAGCAATGATTTGGACACAAACAGATGATCGCAGGTTTGAATCATGGCATTATTTATTTTAATTTTTTGTTTTATATATAATAAGTTTGTTTAAATTCAATATTTTTAAAATTTTTGAATTTTTAAAAATAAATAAAAATAAAAACTACAGAAACAAATTTTGAATTGCAGTGCACATTTTGCTTTTCTATAATAAGTACTTCGATTTAAGTGAGTAAGGCACAATATCTCGCAATAATGAAGGTTGTTTTTATGCCATACATCTCAAAGAATATATCTGCGGTAGAGGGCTAGACTAGCAATCTTGAGGTCAAAAGTTCGATATTCGGTGGCGACAATAAATTTATTTTTTTAATTTATTTTTTTTTGCTATTTATTTATTTTCAATTGTTGAAAAAGAGTATTCTTTGCACTCGCTCAAAAAGAACTGAAAAAATGTTGAAAGGTTGTATTAGTGGTAAAGGGTGGTCCAACAAAAACGCACGATGTTAATTGTAAATAAAACAAAAAGTTTTCAGAGAATTATCTCAATATTTTTTATTATCATAGAAGGATCTATGACAATTATGCGTGAAACAAAATATCGGCCAAATGCCCGCCACGGCTTCGGTGGCATACCTCTATCCGATGGTCCATATTTTCAATGACTCTGAGACATAACTGAGGTGCACTGTCGTTGGCTGTGTGGTTTCGTTGGCTGTGTGGCAAGTGGCACCATCATATTAGAAGCACATATCGTCCAGGTCCATATCTTCAATTTCTGGCTACAAGAAGTCCGTTATCATCTCGCGATAGCGAACACCGACGACGAGTCGAGGTTGACGGCTCTTCTGCCACACTATCGCGAACAAGCATGCATAGGTGTTTTCACATTTCCTGCAGACCCGGTTTGCTGAAATTTGCGCACAATTCTTCCGATAGTGGACACATTTGTTCGAATATGCTGACCAAAGAAGCGCACGAAATGCATTTTGATTTGAACGCCCATTTTCGTAAAAGGCTTCAACAATCTTAACGCGCAGCTCAATTGTGTACCTCTCCATGGTTGAATTTGTCAAACACTGAAACAAAGAAATGTCAAATTAAGTTGGGCAAAAAACTTGGCGTTAAGTTGTGACTCACAATTAACATAGTGCATTATGGTTGGATCACCCTTAGTTTTTGATAAAAATTTATATCAAGGCTAAAATTCTATATTTTTAGGTCAGTGAATTTTCCAATTTTCCGTAAAATTAGTGGAGATTGTAATCACCATTGGCGGAATATGTGCACACGACTGATATTTTGAAGTGTAAATAAAAAGCGTTTTCATACTTAGTTTACCCATAAGAATTGGTACAAAAAATAAATTAAATAAAAAAACATTTCATTAGAAAGTTATGAATAGTAACGGTGCTGGTGATTATAATCTTCTGTGGGCGAAAAATGGGTTAAAAAAGAGGTACAGCTATATTATTATTTGTAATTCTTTTTCTACTGCTTTTGCATCTCTTTTCTTTTGCTGGGTTTCCAAATAAATAAAAAAACAAATTAATTTATTTTGCTCTGCTCCTTTAAATTTTGAGTGTAAATTAAATCTAAAATTATTACAACAAACTACAAATATGTAACGTAACAGAGACGGTAGGAAAGAGGGCCCACAGTTGTAGGGGGTATCTGGGTAAATCTTTATCAACCTTGAATTCATCTAATTTATGGTTGTTCGTATCAAGAAATATTTACTGCGGCATGTGTAACATACAACACGTGAAATCATCATGTAAAAATATGTATGTAAATTTTTTATAAAAAAAGCTTAGAATTTTTTTTAGAAAATAAACTCAAACAACAACAATAGTTAAAACTATCGTATGTAAAATAGACACGAACTAGTGATTATGATAAACAATATATACAGAATCTATTAGTTATCAAAATAGATCTAAATATCTATCTATCTATTGTTGTTATTGTTTCGCATGCTATTCAGGAAGTTTATATGTGCTTGCGGCCGGCAACACTATCAGAATGACAAAGAATGAATTCTTTTTTCAGATCTAGTAAACTGTCAAACTAAAATACAATATATAGTAAAGCCACAAACATCGCTGTGCCGACCTGATGTATCCTCTTTATAGAGTCACGGCAAACACTTTGTAGAAAAAATATTTTCATATAAACATTGTGTAACAATTTAAAATACTTCGTGCAATTAACACAAAAACTAACCAGTAATGAGTCTTGTACGAGACGAAACTGTCGTATGTCTCTTGTGCCTGTCAAAATTTTCAATTAAATTATGCTTTCTTCATTCCGTAATAAAGTGCTTTAGAAAAGTGCTCATGTTTACAAGCAAAAATTAAAAAAAAAATGTAAAATTTATAATCCACATTGTTACTAACAAATTTCAAAGCGCTAGACGGACTTGGTTAATTGTACCCTACATCGGAGGAGATTTTGGCTATCAGGGAAGCCTGTAGGCTCTTGTGTGCGGTTGGTGTTCAGGGAACCGTATGTATCTTCGTTGATAGCCAGGCGGCGCTTATGTCCTTGAGCTCGTACACTATATTTTCTATCCTCATCAGGCAGTGTAAAGCAGAGCTGCTTAGGCTAAGTCTTCAGTCCCTGATTAGGTTAGTATATACCCCTGGCCACAGCGACTTCTACGGCAATGAGCGGGCTGAGTCTGCCTTAAATGTTTCCACAGCGATGCCGGTCGCTACACCACTGGGAACCATTAAGGGTGGTATCCTCGAGCACTATATCATCTCCCCTGTGATTATCCGGCGCTACAGGGCACCCGACATAGGACTTTGGGCGATCATATACTAGACGATCTTATCCGTTGTCTTAACCTTTCGGGTTGGGTCTGGTCTTTTCAAAACGGAGTCGCTCTAGACTCTACTTGATGCTCACGAGGGAAATTATAAAATAAAATCTTTCCATTTTCATGGAAAGATCTTATGATTTCTTGCACGGGAGCTGTATAATTTTATACCGTCAATACGAGTATATAGTGCTTGTCTGGGGGCCAAAAAATTGCTTTTCAATAGGAAAAAGTGGTCAGAAACTGATCTATGCATTTTTGAGGAGTTACTAAGAACTTCTTAAGAAAATTCTCAGATTCTGAAGACTCTTCATACAGAAAAGTTCTTAGATCCTGAGGTATGAAATTCCATTTAAATATCTTCATATTTGCGATCTGTAGCGTGTGCACAAGAATTTATGGTCAGATAAACAGGTGGTCTGACGGATAAACATTGCTGAATCAAACCTAAAAGTAATACTAAAAGGTTAAAATCTAATATTTTTTGATGTTACAAACATCAGTACAAACTCAATATATCCTGATCACATAGAGCTATAGGGTATAATTAATTAGAATGCAGCGTTTGGAGTCCAGAACCGGCTACAAAGCCAAAAGTTTGACGTTTAAAGTTTCAAGACCACCCAAAAAAACCGAAAAATTCACAATCGTCATTTTGAATCTACCTTGGAATCTGTCTAGCCGATAACTAGAATATCTGCACCTACAAAAATCATTTGTTGTCCCAAACGAAATTGATCACAACCAAATCGTTCGGTTGCTGCAACCGAAAATTCGGATATTTCAACATATTTCATTTGTCACAATTCTATTTTGGCTGCAGCAACCGAACTTTTCGTTGGGATCCAAATTATGCTGGGACAACAATAAATTTTTCTAGATGTGTCTTTGCATATTTTGATATGTCGATATTGGAGATATCAGGTGTTGAAGTTTTCAAACGTACAGTAAAACTCGTTTCAGATAAACTCGATTAAGACGAATTCTCGGTTTATACGAATTATTTTGAAAATCCCGACGCTTTGGTATCAATTTTCAAATTTAAAAATCTGTTAGTACGAACTGGCTTAAGATAAACTCTCGCTTAAACGAACACGTTTAATACGAACTTCGAAAAAATAGTGAATTTTTCATACAAACATTTTTCAGTTTGACAAATCGTAAACTTTAAAGACAGATATTTTTCTTAAGCCTGTATTGAAAATAATTTATTCAAGCAAGTGCAATAAAAAAGCCACAAAATTTTATATTCATATAATTTATCTGGTCCCCCGAAATATGGTCGTCTAAATTCGGTTTTACTGTATTTTTCTATATTTTTTATTATGCATTTCACTATCTTAATAAGATCCAAGTCATACTATTTTCGTGTAGTGAGCATGCTCGATTTTAGTTTCTTGTATATGTTTTTATTTATAACTTGATCGAGTAGAACAAACAACAATTAAAGCCAACTTTAGCGCTAATTTAACACATTATGGACAGACTCTTCCATTTCCTACCCAGTACTTTTAAACGATAACATTAGTTTTAGGCCGAGTTTTTAGAATGTCAGTTAAATTTGGTTTAGTTAAACCGAAAAAGAATTTTGTCAGCCATTTCCCAGTTTGCTAAAAAAATTTGCCAGAAAAAATTTTTCTCGATCGATAGAATATCGATCTTTATTATAATAAAACAAAATAAATCAAATTTCAAAAACAGTATTCCAGTTACAAACTGCGTTAAACTAAGTTTAAAAATAATCTACATCCTAAATACTCCGCCTTAGTGTAAAAAGATAATTCGGTGCTTAAAAATACCTTGGCTAGAAGTATAAAAAATAGAAGACAAATTCTATCCAGGTGTGCCAAATATTAATTTTTAACAATAAATTCTTGCTAATTTTTGATCTGGTGTTTTTTAAAAATTATTTAAAGATATTAAAAGAACTTGATTGATGACAAAATACGAAAGTTCGTTCCTGTGCTTAAAATAAAACAATCTGACCGATTGCAAAATGAATGTTTTTAATAAAAATGTCGAAAATATGCTTGAATTTTTCATTTTAAATTGAAAATATGGCTGGTTTTTATTGCAATGCTACTACTTTTATTAAAATTATAATATGACAATTAAAAAAAAAATTAAATATCGATTACTACTTGTGTACTATTTACTCACTTAATTGCTCGGTAATGCATTTTTTGCTGGTAAGCTACCATTTAATTCTAAATTAAATTTTGAGGAAACATTAAAACGTTTTATTCCTCTTTAGGTATTTGAACGTGAGGGTAATTGTTTTATCCAAATTAATCTAATTTTTAAAAAAAATTTACAATAAACTCCTTTCAAGCACTGTATATAGCAGGGTAGAGTATCTTCTGCTTTATAATGAATATGACTACGAGTATGTATGTATCTGATAATTTGGCGGTCGTCGTCAACGCCTTATAACGTCAGATACAAATCGTATGAAGTTTCAACGCTTTTTAAATTTTTCTCTTTAGCATTCAATATTGTTTGTCTTCTGAGTATATCTGTCAGTCTCTTTTGTAATTTGTTGTGTTTTTTATACTGGTTAGGCCCTTTTGTTATATCAAAATCTAAAAACATCAAGTATTTACATTTTGTAACTCCATATGAGAATATTGATTTCAAAAGTACAAACAGAGACAAAAGAAATCATTAATTAATAGATAACAATTTCGGTTTCGAAATATGAACCCAGCAAAATTGTCGGATGCAAAGAACCGGTTGTAGAACAACTTGTTCTTGCATACAACCTGTTCGGTGATTTTTGTTTGAGTTTGTCCCAAAAGCAACAGGTTGTGTTCCTCCAAACTAGAACTGGTTGCTTTGGAACCGGTTCTATAACTGGGACAGTAAGGCCTTTCATTTTGACTTCCAGGAATCAGTTCTAGAACCTGTTCCACGGAACCGGTGGTAAAAACATCTATTCTAGAACAGATTCAAAGGCAACCAGTTCATAAAAATTTTGCTGGGGAATATATAAGTCATATATTACTTAAGAAAACTTTGTCTTTTCTATTTCTTTATTGCACGTGATCTACGTGATGTTGAAAGTTTTTTGTATATTTTTTTGTATTTCAATTACACACACGATTATGTTGTAATTTTTCAATTTAGATAATTTTTAATGGTTTTCATAAAGTTGTGCCTTTTTCTCATTTAAATTTTTTAGAAGAATTGAAATGTCTTATAATCAGTTTTTGTTGTTAATAACTGCGTTACTGTACGTTACCGCGGGTATTCAAATTTACGAAAATTTACCGAAAGGCGATCCAGTACTCGAAATTGGGTAAATGAGATTGTAATTCTGTTTCTCTTTTTTTTCCAAAAGTTCTCAAGACTTTTTCTTTGGGTAAATTTGGTAAAGTGTTAAGCGAACAGCTGATGCAATAATAAATTAAAAACCTCACGCAGAAAGAATACATCGTTGAATATGTTTACAGGCTTTTCTTTGGGATGAGTTGGCAGTTCTGGTATTTACCCACCCACCAGATCTCAGCTGCTACCTTAATGTAGGGTGTACCTAAATGTACACCCTAATGTCAGAAAATTAAAGCTCGCAAAAAATCATTAAACTTAAGGAAGTTTTTCGATAAACCCAGTAGAATCTTTTTTATTTTTTTGTTTGCCGAACGTAGGAGTCGCCTTTTTAAATTTTTTTTCATTGGATTTTTCCTTCATAGCAAAACACTGGTCTCCTCGAGGCAAAAAAAAAACGATATATCACACATTAAAATCCGACTTTAAATGCTGAAGCTATAACGAAAAATTAAAAAATTACATTCGGCAAAAAAAAATCTTTTTTTGAAACCCAATTTATCTGAATTCATTTAATAAAAAGGTGAATAAAAAATGATTAGTTTTCAATTTTCCAATTTTAATTTACATGTAATTGCTGAAATATTAGTATAATACAAATGAAAAACGTTTAAAATTCATATAACAGAAATAATATCGTATGCTTTGTTACAGCTTGTACACCCAGCAAAAAAATTTGTTGTCCCAACCGAATTAGGTTCCAACCGAATTTACGAGGTTGTCACAACCCCATTAATGGGGTTGTCACAGCCGAATTTTGAGGTTGGTGCAACCGAATTCGGTTGTGGCAGCCGAATTTTAGAGGTTGTGGCAACTGAATTCGGTTGTGGCAACCGAATTTCGGGGTTGTCACAACCGAATTCGGTTGTAGCAACCCTATTTAGAGGTTGCGGCAACAGAATTTATTAACGAACGAGGTTGTCACAACCAATATTTTTTTATTACTCTAGCTTAAATGCTCAAATATTTTTTGCAAAAAGAAACACTTTTTTATATTTATAAATGAATTATAAATATATTTATAAATGAAATATAACAAAATAAAATTGGGGTTAAAAGTTACACTATACATATACATATGTAAGTATAAATGCAAATTAGATCTTAATCTTAAAAGAAAATACCTGCTAAGGGTTGTTAAAAAGGGGCCATCTGTTTTAAGCCACATTCACAATGAGAGAGTACTCCACTCTGCAGAGGGGATTTTGTTTCTTTCTTTTTTGCATTTACATATTTTTTGTAGAATGCCATCTCTATTTTAGTACACTCCACTCTGCAGAGTGGAGTACTCCATCATTGTGAATGTGGCTTTAGAATTCAATTTTAATACACTTTTAAAGCAGTGATAAGAAACATCATGTAAACTACTCTTTTGAAGAAGGGTCTTGAAATATTAGTGATCCCAGAAATATTTATATTAATAATTGACAAATTTTCAATCAGCATTCAGTCAATGTGCATTCATTACATACAAGTAAATCTGAAAAAAATAAACAATATTTGTAAAAATAATTTGGTGTAAGGAAGTTAAGCTAATGAGAATGTTCAACTATTGTTTTAACCTATCCATACATTAGAAATATTATTGCGCAATTTTTCCATTTAGGTCTTTAATCTACTAGCACATATAGTAATAGAATAAATAACTAAAACCAGAAGTTGTACAATAATATTGCAAGTGTATGGCCAACTTTAAAGGAATACTTTATATATGAGGCCTTTCATACCAAATGCATGTATAATAATAATCCAGGCATAAAAATAGAGATTTTTGTCAAAACAAACGAAAATGGTTCATTTTACAAAAATGTTCGTTATTTTGATATTTTTTCGTATTTTAGTGCATGGATTATTATCAGTGTATAAAAGTATATGGCATCAATATCGAACTTAGGTACATTATTTATTGTCCTATATAATACGAATCGAACATAAAACCACTTTTCAATTTTTGAATATTAAGGGGAAATAGGTGTGGTTAAATATTGCCAACCTTAGGATTTTTGTTTTATTCGCATCAATAAAAAAATAAGTTTGGCATTAATCCGACATACTTTTTGATTTAGTGGGGCAGAGGGTACTTTTTGCATTTATGTTAAGCAGTAATGACCCCTTCTTTATAACAGCTGATCAGAAAGTAACATTCCAAAGGGTATTAAAATGTACCTACTTTTAGTTGTCGAAAAGCGGTTTTAATACTATTTCGACTATGGAATTTTTTAATGCGAACGTACATTTGTGGTATAGTTGAAAGAAATAATACTTCTTTAGGTAGTCCTTAAATATAAAGTTAAATAATCTTCATTTACAGAAAGGATAAAAACCGAAGTAACTTTTCTTCGAACTGGTAATTCATAATCAATTTTTTGAATGTACTTGAATACGTACCGTTTCTTAAGAATTACAAAATACCAAATGCAGACAAACCAGGCACGTGTGGTGACTAGTTTTGTCTCACCCAAATCGAGTTACAAATAATCCAATGACAACTCAAAATCCACCATCTTTGTTCCAGTTTCAACAAATATTGCATTTATCTAAAAATTATTATGAGATATTGATGATATTATTACATATGAATTTTTTAATTATATTTTAACGCACCTTTTTCATTCATATTTGCAAAATTCATTTATCTAGTTTATTTCCTGTTGTTTTTCTATGCGGCTACAAATAATTTGTTTTCCAATTTTTCTTTTTTGAAGTTTAATAAAATTTAAATTGAATTTTAAAGAGTTGTTATGACCCTATTTTAGAAATAATTCGGTTGCAACAACCGAATTCGGTTGCACCAACCCCATTGATACAAGAATTCGGCTGTGACAACTGAATTCGGTTGCAACAACCGAATTTCAGATTAATTCGGCTGCAACAACCTCATTTATTCGGTTGTCACAAACGAATTCGGTTGCATCAACAAAACTGAAGTTCTGGCAACCGAATTCGGTTGCACCAACCTTTTTGAGGTTGCACCAACCCTTTTGAGGTTACACCAACCCTATTGAGGTTGCGACAACCTAATTCTAACCGCATTTTTCTGAGGGTGTATGCTTTAGTTTTGATTATATGTTAGTTTCAAACTATACTGCACTAAGTGAATGGTAAAAAATTTTCTTCATTCAATTATTAAAATTGTGAATGAAAATGCGATTTGAATGATTCAAGTTGGAAATTCATTCAATTCTTATTAAAGCTTTGGGAATGAAGCTTATGAATGAATTATTTACGAATTGTTTAAGGGAATGGTATATGAACATTTTTAAAATCTGAATTTAATTTTTCGTGATTTGAGCTTAAATTGAATTAAGTCTTTCGAAGCTATGCAGTTAATGTTATATCCCGTTTAGGCAGCGGATTTACTTAACTAAACAAATCCGTGATTTATTGTTCGTCGTTTCCATTGTGCGACAGCTAAAAGTTTGACTTCACAATAGAAAGCTTAACAGTCTAAACTTTAACTTCGCCACTTCAAAATTAAATTAGAAAACTCCAAAATAATACCTAATACTGTCATACGCCGATTTACGCCCTATTTTGGAATAGGCGTAAATCAAGTTGCCTGTCCCTAAATTGCAATATGAATTTTAAACAATTTGTTTTGAAATCAAGATAATATTTTAAGTTAAAAAACATGTTTAACATCCTAAATTTACGGATTTGGCTTTGCGATTTACCGCAGTCCCAATAGCCTAACCAAATTTAAGTGATATTTTATTCGAAAATTATGTAAATTTTGATGAAACCATTAAAATTTCTTAATAAGCAATTTTCGTAAAATGTCCTGGAAAGCAGTCGCTCCAAACACAAACTCGAATTATAATTTTTCCAATTTTTTTTTTAATATAGACCATTATGTGGTACAAATAGCAATAGACATCTCCAAAAAATCTTTAAAATTAAAAAAACACGTTTTTGCATTTTTATCAAATTCGTGGGTCATTTCGGATTCCAGGCTAAAGGGGTTAATGATAATTAATAAATTCAGAATTCCATAAAAAGTTTTTTTTTCGAAATTTCAAATTTTGGGAATTTTTAATAATGCATATTGTAATACACTTTTTTCCCAAAATGGACCATTTTCGGTCAACTTTCGGCACGGGTTAAATTTTCCCAAAAAAAAATCGGTGTAATGACAAATCTATTTTTAAGGGACACCCTATATACAAGTAATTATCGTATAGTTACGATCAGCGCTGCCAACTTTAACGACTTGTCTCCGTTTTGAAGATTTTTGAAGTAGAATTTATGAAATGATGATTGACGATTTTGCAAAATTTTATATATGAGAAATGACATTTTTTAAAAATGAAATTAAAAAATAGGAAAAATTAAATTAAATTATTTTTTGTGAGAGAATTCCATAGTTTCATTATTAAACTAATTGATAATTTTGAATTCCAAGGTTATGGCATCTCAAAAAAAAAAAAAGTTATAACGATTTTAGCTCTGTTTGTGCGGTAAGCTATCAACGTTGGCTCATGTCATTCCCATATAAATTAGAGATTTGGCAACGTTTAGTGCTAACTCTTAACGTTACTAATGTCAATTTTGTATGGGAATGACATAAGCCAACATTGATAGCTTGTCGCACAAACACAGCTATTGTTATCAATAGGTGGCACTTTGTTCTTTAAATTTACACTTTTCTTTGTTATTCAAAATTTAAATAAAAACAAACAAGAAAGTTCAAAAAAGAAATTATATCCCAAATTTTGTTAATCAAACATATTAACCCTCTAACCGGCAAGCCCGCCTCCAGGCGGGGTATATTAAATTGACAAGAAATGCGCCAAAGGAGTATTTTATAATAAGAAATTATGCTTTTTCAACAGAAAACAAAATTTATTAAATTTTTTGTGAAGATTTTTTTTGTATACAATGCACGGTTTGGAAGTGAGAAAGTGTCAAAGATAAAATTTCGTAAAATTTCAAAAATTAAATATTTTAAAACAACCAAGATTTTCAAAAATCTTAAAAACATATTTAAATTGACTAAAACAATTGATAGTGATCATGAAGTAAGATTGGAGCTTAAGCTATTCAAAAAGTTCCTTACTTTGGTCCAAGGACGCACAGGATTCCATAAGGATACCTTTAAAGGACATCGCCTTAACTTTAAAACGAATGGACGGATTTTTCTGAAATTTGGTAAAACGATAATATTTGGTATAAGTAGCAAAGTTTATAAGTTTGAATAATATAAATTGAAGTTTTGATGCGTTTTCGCTCAATTTCGCGTTTTTCGAAAAACGGAAATCGCTACATCTTCTTAAGTAACAGCACAAAAAATGTAAATTTTTTATTGCAATTACATCTTGGTAAGAGAAGTAATTTGTGCCTAAACCTAGTAATTTTTATGCGCTACTTTTCGAGATTCACCCTTAAACTATCTTGGCAGATATCGCCTAAAGTAGGCAACAAAAAAAAATTTTGTAGAAGAACTTATTGTTTATTTTTCGTGAGGAACACATGGTATAAATTTCATTGCAAAAAAGCTTAGGCCGGTTAGAGGGTTAAGCGTTTGTTTCCTTTTATGATTGCGCAGTTTTAAACAATTTTTGGCGGTTTTAAATACTCGTTCAGGTAGTATTGAATTTTAACTACCACTACTTTATTTGAATTTTACTAAATCTCTAAATGAATTTTACTTCTTGAAAGAATTGGTTTTACGAATTTCAAAATTTTTTAAACAAATTAAATGTGATAAAATCCCAAACGTATTTAAGAAATTGTGAAAAATAACCTGTTGAAGGCACGTCCCTATCCGGATTTCATTCATGCCTAAGGAAATCGTCAGTGGACGACGTTTTTAGAATTTCTAGAAATATTTGTTAAGTTAAATTACAAACGCAATGAGAATTTCTTGTTCTCGGCTAGGAGCGTTATTAAACATTTAAAATATCAAAGAAAAAACAAAAACAACATCGAAAAATATACCACAATTTGCTTTGTCATCTTCCGATATACTACTCTGTTTTTTGACAGATCTAGCAATATAGTGACATCCATTCATACACCCAGAAAACAGTCTCAGTTGTGGCCACCGAATTTGTTGCCAATCGAATTCGTGCAGTTACGACAACTATCTTTATATTAAATTATACTTTTCGTCGTGAAAGCCAATATTATGTTGTCTTATTCAATATTATGTTCCACATAAATATTATTATGTTCCACAAAATTTTATTGAAATTAAAAAACTTTTTTTGAATTTTCTGGTATTGAACCCGTCCGTTCAGGTTAATAGTTCACACTCTTACCCACTGCACCACAACTACTTTTAATTTTCTTAGCCATATTTACTGTTTATACATATGAGTATTTTAATTTAAAAAAAAGCATATAAATTTTTGTCTTGTCCGGGATTTGAACTCGGAAATCCGGCGTACTAGGCAAACTCTCTACCGACTACACCACAAACACTTATTCATTTTGAAGTCTAATTTTGAATTTATATGTTTTGCTTGGAAAACAAATAAGTAAAAAATTCATTTACCAATACCAATCAATAGTTTTGTGTGTTATCAATACATTCCACAATTCGGTTGGTTCTACAGAAACTCGACTTTTGGACATATTTGATTAGGATACACGTATTTGTAGTTACCACTTTCGAATATTCAAATTTTTTTAATAAAGTTTATAGGTAACACCAATTTTTTGTATATACACTAAACAAATGGCTGCTTCTACTGCATAGAATTACTAAATTGATACTAATTTTAAAATTGATTGGAGATACCAATAATTTGTTAAATGGATTGTTTTTTAGTTCATTTTCCCTATTTTTAATACCTAGTAAAATATTTTTGATGTAGTATTCACTTATAGGCAACTGCAAATAAAATAACGTCCTGACAAATTCATTTTAATGGGTTTGATCGAATTCCAACCAATTTTTTTCCTGGGTGTATATAAATCGGTCGACAAACAGAACAAAGTCTAATATGAGAAGTCAGTCTGTTACCTCAGAGTGTCAAGACTCAAAATAAGCTAAACAAGTATTATTGGTACATTTTGAAGCACGATCAGTTTTCCACTTTACCTCAAGTTGCCCTATTGAAATAATTATTGAGACACATTTTTACATACAAACGAGAAATTGTTAAAAAAAAAATAAAATAATAATGTGCTCGTCAAAAAGATAAGGTCACTTACATTTTGTTCTGTTTCTGCAAAAATACAAACCCCTCTATTCATAAATGCTTTGTAAAGTTATAGCAGGTTTACAAAACGTCATTTTCATACAAAATTTGTTCAATAAACCTCTTATAATTTTACAAAGCGTTTATGAATTTAGGGGAAAGAGTATTGAATAGTACGTTACCTAAAACACTTGTTGCTCAAAATTTATTTATAGAGCAATTCCATATGAAAACGATCAAAATTGGCAAATTTTTGGACGACCCCTCTCCGATTTTAAAATAAATAGTCTTAATCGATTGCCCAGCAAAAAATAATGTACCTACATATTTTTTTTTTTTTTATAGTGAATGGTTTAGTGGTGGTGTACACCACTGTCATGTGACAAAATTGAAGAATTCTTCATAAGGGAGTTGTCTCATTGAAAGTTGTTTTAAAAACTACTAAAGCGATCGCAACGAGTGATAGCTCGTTGGAAAGGTATTCAATCAGGCTTTAATTGAAAAGTAAAATTTTCATAATTTTTCTCAGAAATTTACCTTTTTTCCCATGAAAATTAAATTTTCCCATGAAAATTAAATTTTCCGATTTTCCACAGAAGCTCCTAAATTTTCCGGCAAATTTTTTTTTTTTGGATTCCTCATAATTTTTGCTTTAAGAATCAGCAATAAAAAAATGGGCCCCGACTCCTTGTTTGGACAGGAGAGGAGCATTTAAAAGACCACCTTGTTCTCATTGTTTTTATATTTTTTATAATTGAATTATTTGTAATTATTTAACATTATTTTATTTTATTATTAAAAATACATTTTAAAAATAATTTTACAGTTAAAAAAATCAATTTTTTTTAAGAGCCCCAAGTTGAGTGTGTAGTGAATATGGTCTGCCTGCCTTCACAAGATCGGCCATAAATCCATGGATAATAGCAGCAGTGGCATGTAATGGCACACCAAACCCGACTGAGGCTACAGGTCATAAAATGTTTTGTAAATTTTTTAAATTACCAGGTAATAAATATTTCGCCTAAAATGACACGTGCAGAAACAAGTCATAAAACACGGATTTTCCATAAATATGGCGAAATATTTATTACCTGGTAATTTAAAAAATTTACAAAACATTTTATGACCTGTGGTCGGCTTATTGGCAGTAACCAATTAAGTCCCTCTTTAAAAAACATTTTATGACCAGTAGTTCACGCAAATTTTCCTATTAAAGAAAAGGAAATATCGCTTATTTTTTTTACCTATTTTTTACCAAAAAATAAATATAAATACTTAACACACTCTGAGTCAAATTTTAGTTGAATACTAAACGTGAAAGTGTTAAAGTGTTTTTTTTGTAAAGTAAAGAGTGAAGCTGTAAAGACAATTTAAAGTAAAATGAATAAATTTTGCTGCAATCCGTTTAACAAGAGTGGACATCGTTCGAAAAAGATAAAAGTATTAAAATTAACTGGTGTTTCGAAGCGATACATGAATGAATTAAATATACAATACGGTGAAGAAGCAGAATTCATTTGCCCCAAGTGTAAAATCGATTTGTCTCAACAAGCAAATGCATTGAAACAAATGCAACCACAATCCGAGAGTGAAATGACAATTGAACAAAATGTTTCATCTGATAGTGAGGCAGACATTCCGATGGTCAATATGTCTTTGAGTCCTTTGAATGAGGCTATCGGTGAATCGCCTATTACAAAAAGAAAGTTGCGAAGTGAAAAATACAGGAAAGAGAAAAAAGGCAAGGTTATGAGTGCAATCGCGACAATATTTGATGAAGGCTCTGATAACGAATGCAGTCAAGCAGATGACGTTGATGACGGCAAACAAATGATTGAGCAGTTGAAAAGAAAATTCAATTTAGCGACCACTTTTCCGGAGAAGTATCTCATTTTATCTGTGCTGCCTCAATCATGGTCTATACGCAAGATTTCTGAACAGTTTCAAACATCTTTTTACATCGCGAGAAGAAGCAAAGAATTAGTTCGACAGAAGGGCATATTGGCGACTCCCACCAAGAAATTTGGCTCAAGGACCCTCAGCGAAGCAATGGTGAAATTGATTCAAGATTTTTACTGCAATGATGACAACAGCCGCGCCTGCCCAGGTACACGTGACTATGTTATCACACGTGAAGTTGGAGAAAAAGTACACAAGCAGCGCAGATTATTATTATGTAATCTATCCGAAGCATACCATCAGTTCAAAGAGAAATACCCAGCAGAAAAAGTGGGATTTTCTAAGTTTGCCATCCTACGACCAAAAGAATGCGTGCTGGCATTAGACAGGCACGGAACGCATTCAGTCTACGTTTGCATGTTTCATCAAAACATCAAATTAATGTTCTTTCCATGCAAGAAATTGAAAGTATTTCTCGGTGAAATTGAAACATATAGGGACCTCCTGTCGAAGTCGTTGTGCGCATACCCCACGGAAAATTGTCATCTGTCCAAATGCGAAAATTGTCCGAAGATTGACGAGCTAGAGCAATATTTGGCGGAAAAGTTTGAACAGCTGTTAATTCAGGAGGTGCATTTCAAACAGTGGATAATTAGCAGCGGCAGATGTTCCCTTGAGACCGTGGTAAAGCAGATTCCGGAATTCATCGAGGAATTCGGATTCAAGTTGAATGAACTGAAGGCGCACCATTTCATATCCGAGATGCAATCGAAATTTCTAAAGGAAAGTAAGGAGAAATTAACCCAAAATGAATTCATTGTGATAAGCGACTTTGCCGAGAATTACACTTTTCTCGTTCAGGATGAAATTCAGGCTTATCACTGGGCAAACGACCAGTGCACGGTGCATCCTTTTTGCATTTATTTCAAAAATGAAGATAACGAACTACAGACCGTAAGCCTTGTTGTTGTCGCGGAGAGTTTAGCTCATAATTATGTGTCCGTTTATTTATTTCAAATGAAACTGTTTGAATTCTTAAGATCAAAATTCGATGCAATCGACAAAGTAACGTTTTTCTCAGACGGCGCGGCTTCTCAGTACAAGAATAAAAAAAATTTTTACAATCTTTGCATAATTGAAGAAGAACAAAACTGCAAGGTCGAGTGGCACTTTTTTGCGACGTCCCACGGTAAGGGCCCATGCGATGCGTTAGGGGGAACCCTAAAACGCATGGCGACTAAGGCAAGTTTGCAAAGGCCATATACTGCCCAGATCTTAAATGTACAACATTTGTTTTCGTGGATTCAAAGCAAGGAAATTGCCATTAACACAGTTTTATGCACTCAAAAAGAACACGATGCCATGGAGCGACGAATTCAAAACAGATATAATAATGTCAAAACTATAACTGGAACGCAAAAGTTTCATTGCTTCATACCAAATATTTCTGATATGTCAATTAATGTAAAGCGGTACTCTTCGTCTGCCGACGTGCTAAATTTAAAGTTACTTTAATTTTATAATGATGCCAAGACAATTGAAATTTTTAATAAATATTGTAATTAAGTATAAGCAGCAAAATAAGAAAGATTTTTTCTTCATAAATGTATTTTTAACTGTAAAATAATTTTTAAAATGTATTTTTAATAATAAAATAAAACAATGTTAAATAATTACAAATAATTCAATTATAAAAAATATAAAAACAATGAGAACAAGGTGGTCTCTTAAATGCTCCTCTCCTGTCCAAACAAGGAGTCGGGGCCCATTTTTTTATTGCTGATTCTTAAAGCAAAAATTATGAGGAATCCAAAAAAAAAAAATTTGCCGGAAAATTTAGGAGCTTCTGTGGAAAATCGGAAAATTTAATTTTCATGGGAAAATTTAATTTTCATGGGAAAAAAGGTAAATTTCTGAGAAAAATTAGGAAAATTTTATTTTTCAATTAAAGCCTGATTCAATACCTTTCCAACGAGCTATCACTCGTTGCGATCGCTTTAGTAGTTTCAATGAGGTCCCTTATGAAGAATTCTTCAATTTTGTCACATGACAGTGGTGTACACCACCACTAAACCAGTCACTATAAAAAAAAATATGTAGGTACATTATTTTTTGCTGGGCAATCGATTGAGACTATTTATTTTAGAATCGGAGAGGGGTCGTCCAAAAGGTGATCGCTTTCATATGGAATTGCTCGATAAGCAAACTTTTGCTTAAGTGGTCTTTGAAAACAATACTAAGAACAACGTAACTAACCATAATAAAACAACAAACAGTTAATTAAAATTTGTTAAATATTCTACGAACTTAATGGGAATTACAACGACTTACCACTGAATTAGGTTAAACAATTACAAAATACAATTTAATTCTCTTTAGTATGACGAAGAAAGAAAACTTACTCATACTATAGCTACGTGGTTATTAAAACATATACAATTAAATGAAACAATTAATTAATGCAAACTTCTTTTCTCTTTGTGTGTTAAAAAATACAAACAACATAATTTAACAACCATTAATTAAAAACATATACTAAATAATTTACTCATTCGTACGTAAAGTAGCTTGGCGCCAAAATAAAATATTTCAAATAAATAATAAAAAAAAACGAAAGAAAGTTATTTACCTCTAAAACTTAAGTGACGAAGCAAAAAATATAATGAAACAAAAAATACTTTTTGCAAATAAATACAAGTTGCTTTCAATTGAATATTGTTAAAATATGTACATTTATATGCGTAAAATACTACAAACGTAGTAACAGGTAAAAAATTCAATAAAATTTAAAAATATTAGAATAATAGAAATGCAATTAAATATAAGCTAAATGATTTAGTTTCAATTTACTTTCTCTAAGGGTCGTATAATTGATTTCATTTTTTTTCTAACACTTGGATATGCCAATTGAAAAACAACACGGACTTCGAAGGTTTAGATGAGAGGTGAAAGCGGACCCAAAATAGCGACAGAAGCTGAAGAAAAAAACTTGCGGCGGCGGCGGTTTAAGTAGCTTTAGCCGCCAGTTTTTTTCATAACGGCGGCTCCTGTAGGTCTACCACAAGGCCTTGATGGTCGAGTTATTTTTGGCCTTGTCAAGTTTCAAGCTAAAATATTATTGGTTATATATCTTAATCAATTTTAAGGAATTCCCATAACAAAATTATATATTTTTCCGCCAAAATCCAAATTGTTTCTTTTAGTTTTACAAAAATTAAAAGTCCAAATATTTAAAATTTTATATTTACTTTCAATTTTCCATTTTTAAAGATTTTTGAGGTCCCTATTTGAATGTATAAGGGAAGAAACTCGTTTCTCTGCAGTTGGTAAGATTTCCTTTTAAATCTTGAATAAATACAAACCATTTCTTTATATATCGAGTTTGACATTAAGCTCATAAACATACCAAGTTTGTGACCAATGATGCCGCCAGCCAATAATTCAAACCAAACAGTGACCCTCTGGTGCCAATTAGTGGACCTCGTGTGGACTGGTAGTGTCAAAAATCCGACAATAGGCCTCATCGGCGATCGGTTGCCATCCGTCCTCTTTTCCCGGACACCGTTCCCTTTTTTAGGGCGTCCGGAGCAGTCCTCCTTCTTTTTCAGTAAGTGTCCGGGGTTGTCCTACTTTTTGCACTTTTCTCCATAACTTTTTTTATTGTTTCTAAACTTTTGAATTGTTGGCATCGCTGTTTTGTCGCTGTTATTTCAATTGACTTGACATCACTTACTTTGATTGCCAAAATATGAAGCAGTGAGCCAACTGTTGAATTTTTTAAAAAAAAAACTTAAAAATTATTGGACCTAAAACAAAAGGTCGGTCTTTTTAGTATACCTATCGACTGCGAATCACTTTTTGATTCGATTTAGCGATGACCGTTTTTGATTGTCATATATTCTTATGCACATGCAACAGGTCGCAAATATTAAGTTATTGTATTTTAATATCGTACATCGACCCAAAGAGGAAGCCTTCTGATTTTTGTTTAGACCTAGCGACCTTATAAAAGGCGCTAATTTAATTGTTAACCATTTTATTGACAAATTTTGACACAAGTCCATTTCAACCCATTTTAATTTTGGATGCCATTATTAATTGACTTTCAATCAGACTGGTGTAGGGTATCGTATATTCGGGATGCCCGACTTTAACTTGTTTTCTCGTTTTTAATTTGTTATTATGTTAACACATATTTTTCTGAGTAATTGCACATTTAAAATTTATTTATTATGTGACAAGCTATAGTGTCACATATTAAAACATCATACACATAGACAACATAACGGTATTATCAAAAAAAAAAAACACCAGAACCGGCAATAGCAACAGCCCCTGCAGCTGATTTCATGTTTTAATTCAATCAGAAAGACTTGCTGTTATTGATGCTGTTGTGGGTCGATGCAACACATGCAACCTGAATTTTAATTTTGTTTTTAGTATAAAAATGCGTTGGTCTGCATCTTTTATGAGTGACATAGATTTGTTTACAACAAAATCTCTTTTTTATCTAGTTTATAATATTTAAAGGTCTAAAAATTTTGACAAATACACTCATAAAAAAGTTAGTACAAAAGCCTGTTTGTGTTCTGATTAGGGACTGTAACGATTATTTCTTTTACTATAAAAGTCAGATGAAGAAATTTAATTTTTTAATTTAATATAGAAGTTATTTTATATTAAGCATTAAACACATAGACGACTGCAGCTACACGACTACACGACTACAAATGCTGCTGGCTGCAATTGTAGTCGTGTAGTCAGCTACTTAATTTTTTTGAAAACGACAGCAACATGTAAACAGATAATCCTAAATATTTGACATTTTGATAAATGTTAATCTTTTTTGGCTTGTGCTTCTAAAATAATGGCTGAGGAATATTTTGTTAATTTTGTAAGATCCATTTTTTTTTACAAAACATCACAATAAAGTTATTTCCAAATATAAATTAATGAAACCTTCAAACAATTGTAAAATATAAACAGCTGTTTCTTCAGTGTTCCCAAAACGGTGATTTTCTAGTCAGAACTAGCGATTTTATTTCGCCTCTAGCGGGAAAAATTGTCCTGTTTTACATATTTTGTTATATTGTCAACACTATTTTTGTTTTGTAGCCAACAAAAATAGAAATTTTCCTAAGTTGACTACAGCGGCAAAAGTAGTCGTGTAGCCGTGTAGCTGTGTTGGTGTCAAAATAATCGTTTTCATATAAACGTGTGTATTTTATTTTTGACAGGCTGTAGTCGTGTAGCTACAGTCGTCTATGTGTTTAATGCTTTACTATATTTTATTTTCTGGCAAAAATAGTTTTTTTTTTTGACATATCATTTAAAAAAAAAAGAGATTTTTTTTACTTTTATTTTTCTGAGCAAAAAGAAACGTTTTTTTACTTTTTTAAGCAAAAGCAAAAGTTATTTTTTAAATCAATGTGAAAATATAATTTTATTGAAATAAAACCTAACTTTTCCATTTGCTCGATTAAATAAAAAAAAAATAACTTTTATAATTCGGCGTAAAAATAAAAATTTTAAAAAGCCAATTATTGAAAAAAGTAACCTAATGTAAACTCCGTTACTGTAAACTCCATAACCAATGATGGCATTCAAAAAAATGTAGGTAAATTTTTAAAATATTTTAAAATAACACAACTTATAATTTTGCGTCAAATCAAAAAAAGTTATCAGTTTTTTACACTAAACTGCTGAAGCGAAAAACGACTGACTTTGCATTTCATTGGTTTGGAATCGATATTTCGAGTCATTACTGACCTTAGTTCGACAAATTAAATTTGTTTCATACAATTTAAGAATTTTTCGACCGCGAAATGTTATGTTTTTAATATATTATTTTATAACTTCGCAACCGCTGATTGGATTTTAAAAAATTTTATATATTTTTAAAGGACCACACGCAAAGAAAAAATATGGTTGGGATAACCACATTCGAAGAGCATCATATACTTTTGGGTTTATGATTGCTACAATCATATTATGAAATACCTTTTTCTATCATAATATGATTCCTTAATTACTACACAGAGAGAAATTTTGTTGGAGGAGTTTTAATGAAAATGTTCAGTAAACTAATGAAGTTTTCTTCACAAAGTAAACGAAAAATTTCATAAATATAATGAAAAAGTTTCATATATTTTATGACACTAGTTTTAATGAAACTTTTTCATTGAGTGTATGAAAGTTTTTATAAATGAAATGAAATTTTTTACAAGATTTTATGAAAAATTCCATTAATTCAATGAAAAGTTTCAATGGACGAGTTCCAGTGCAACTTCGTTATTTTTATGCAAAAATTCATTAATATCATGCTGATAATTCTCTCAGTGTACATTATGATTCCAAACTGATCCCAATATTATCATATTATAGTCCTGTATATCATACTATGATTCCTATAGTTTTTTTCCCATCATTCTCTTAAAGGTGAGTGAAAAACCTGTGCACGATTTGTTTTATTCAAAATAGTACATTTATTTATTCAATAACTAATTTACAAACTTAAATAATTTAAATTAATTTTACTTATATATAACTAAAAATAAATTATTGGAAACATCTGATAACAGCGCGTACAAAAATTTTGTTGAAAATACAATTTTACAATGCGTCCGAAATGATCATGACATATTCTCAATGATCATATTATGTTACTAATGATCATATTTTCTTCATGATTATATTATGGTAATGGAAAAAAGTTGTAATCATTTGGGATCATAGTATGATCATCAGGAACATAATATGATCAGAACGAATATATTATGATCATTTCGTCGTGCACTAACATTTTTATACCCTACACCACTATGTGGTCAGGGTATTATAAGTTTGTGCTGATGTTTGTAACACCAAAAAATATTGGTCGTAGACCCACCTTATAGTATACCGATCGGTTCAGAATTTTTTTTTATTTCGATTTAACGATGTCCGTCTGTCCGTCCGTCCGTCTGTCTGTCCATGCAATCTTGTGCGCACTCTACAGGTCGCAACTATTCAGATATTTTGATGAAATTTGGTACGCAGACCTATGTTGGCCCAAGGACGAATAAGTTTGATTTTGGTGAACATCGGTCCATGTTTAGACCTAGTGCCCATATAAGGGTCCTACCAAAATTATACTGTTTATACGCTGCAGGTCGTAAATATTAAGATATTTTGATGAAATTTGGTACATAGACCTATGTTGGCCAAAGGACGAAGCCTATTGATTTTGGTGAACATCGGTCCATGTTTAGAACTAGTGCCCATATAAGGGTCCCACCAAAATTATATTGTTTATACGCTGCAAGTCGCAAATATTAAGATATTTTAATGAAATTTGGTGCGCTGACTCACATTATAGAAAATTTTGATACAAGCCCCATTTTAACCCATTCGAATTTCGGATCCAAACAATACACCAGACTGGTGTAGGGTATTGTATAGTCGGCATGCCCAACTTTAACCTTTTTACTCGTTTTTTTTTTAATTTTACACTTTTTTTAAATTTTGTTTTCGTACAAAACTAAAATCTATCACACTTGTCATTATAGATGCTCTGAAACAATCTTTTTGCTACTTGAGTACAAAAAATTTAAAAAAACTAATTACCTTTTTCAATTAATTTATAGCACTAGACGCTTTATTGCATAATAAACAATAATTTTATTTGAGGATTGCTTGACAATCCATATCTCTCTAGACTTCTTGGGTAGAGCGAGTTCTTTTTTCCAAAAACAATGGGTGCGTTCGGCAGATACAATTTGACAGTCAACAGTTTTACAACAGTTGTGGAACTATCTGCTGAACGACCCGATCACTAACCGCTCAGTCTCAGCGCTGTCATATTTTGGTAGCGTAAAAAATGTTTGCTACTTTTGATCAAATAGTGATACATTTGTTGTTGTTGATTTTAAAAAAATTTTGTTTTGTATGATTGATAAATAAAAACATAAAAATATAATTCAAAAATAAAAAATTTATAAAATCAAAGAAAAATATAGAAGAAATGTATTTAAAAACAAAATAAAGAAAACATCGTTCAGCAGAGTAAGTAATCACAAAGCGCTACAAGTTACCGGTATAAGTTTAAGGTTTCTCTGCCGAATGCTACCAATGTCGCTATTAAAATGAATACCAATAAGATATTTTTTCTATTTTTTAAATATTTTTTTAATACATATACAGTAGTGGTCTAAAGTGGATACAATAATTCAAGATTTTTCGAAATTTGTTGTAATTTTTGTTTTATTATAGAAACTTACATGATTTTTTTTAAAGCATAAAACTAAAACATTCTTCTTCAATAGAAACCTAAATACAGTAGACTATATCGGTAAGAAGTTAATAATAAAAAAAAATAATTGCAAATTGTGACCGCTTTTATCCAGTAATGTTCATATTTGAAATTATCGGCAATTTCTTTCTTTTATATTGTCCAAAGTCCTTTGTTCTTTAAAACAGATTTTATGCGAGAAGGCATCCTTTCCACGAGATTTTTAATAGTTTGAGGTGGAACATTAGCCCATTCTGCTGAAACTCTTTACCAAAGATCATCTAGTTGTTCGGTTCTCTGTTCGTATTGGGAGAGTCTTCTGTTGACAATTGCCCACAAATTCTCGATGGGATTCAAATCGGAGCTTTGAGCTGACCACTTCAAAAAGTGAAAAAACTACACTTGGATATCACAAATTTAACAAAAGTTATTAATACAGTTTTAAAAGAATTCAAATATGTATCCACTTTAGTCCACTATTATATTATTTATTTTAGTGATTCCTACAACGTCTTTTCACAAAATCTTAAACAAGACTGACGCTAACTGATAGATGACGCTCTTAAAAAAATATACTGATCATCTCATGGTTGTCGAAACTATACCAATGATTGTGAATATGATCTCTCTCAACTCAGATAATAATATGATTGTAAATCGAAGAGAGGAATATGATTGTCCAGATAATATATGATTGTAGTCGAGAATTTTTATTCGCGAAACCGTCAATTTGATAAACACAAATTGTATATTATTGAAAAGCATGTTGAAACCCCAAATACGAAAAACTAATAAATTGAAAATTCGCACTCAATTTTTTTTTTGTTATATCTTTTGCATGTGGAAATGTAAACTCCGTTACCACAAAAAAAATTAAAATTGCGCAAAAAAATTATTGCGACAACTTGTAGAAGAGATTTTTTGCAATTAGATTTATAATGACTAAACTTACTGATTCCATTAAGAAAAAAATCGAAATATTAATGGTCTAATTCATAAACTTTTACAACAGTCTTATTACAGGATTTTAAGCTAATTTGTGAAAAACAGTATTCATATTTGCTTAATAATGAAGAAAATAATAAAGGTTTATAGTTGGTACTCACTAACTTTAAACCTTTTATAAAGTTTGGAGTGAGGAAGCCACCATTTAATTGCTAATTATTTCATTTTCAGGCATGAAATGATTTATTAAAGCCATCCCATCTCTAGAATGTGCGGCTTCCAACAACTTGCATCCATCCAACTGAAAAAAACTATAACAATTGCGCAGCCAATGACCTTTTTCGAAAAAATTTACAAAAAAAATGTAAAAATAAAATTAAAAAGAAAAACAAAACAATAGTGATGTGTAGACTGTCAAAACATTATTCGAAATTCGATTACTTTTGTATGCTTTGAATAATATGTTCTATAAAATTACTTTTTTACAGACATTTCCATTGATTTGCTTTATAACTAAAAAAAAAATATTTTTAATGGCTTTTAAATTTATCTTAGTACATCATTAGTTCTCTAATTTAAGCAAATAAAGTTTTTACTCCCAATTACCGAGTCAATCGTTTACTAAATTTGTAAATCACTTACGACTTATTTGGGAGAAGAGAGAAAATAAACAATAGTGTTGCCAGTATCAAATCGAAAAATTAATTTATAGTTAAAATACGATTATGAATCAAGATTTCTAATAATTCTTTATTAAGCGAAATATGTACTTTAACTATAGCAAGCTTCAAATACCAAATAAATTTTGTTTATGAATTAGAACATAAAACTTTTTGCTTCTCACAAATTTGGCTCAAAAACTTTTCACATTTTTTGATTTCACCGATATGCTATTACATGGGTCTGTGCCCAACAGACCCATGAAGCACAAAGTGGTGTAGGGTATAAAAATAGGTTACAAATCCTGACAACTATTACATATATTTAAATATAGGGGAGGTGTGACACACTTGATCCTTTAAAAGACTTGTGCCCCGCTTACTATCTGAAAAAGTACACAACATAGAAAAAAATTGTCTTTTATCGATTGGTCTAAATAGTGCACGCCTTATTTTAGAAGAGTTTTTTAAAATGTTGGTTTTTAATTTTTATTTAAAAAATAAAAATTGTCTTTTCAATCTTTTTAATTGATTAATTAGAAATTTATTAATTCAGTTCGAGGCCAATTTCCTTATTATGAATTAACATAATAAGTACTTTTTTCCAAAAACTGCTATTTTTCTTCATGAGGATACTCTCATGAGGATACTCTCTTGAAAACCTCTTCGTAGAGGTTTTGCTTTCAAAAACCTCTACACTTTCAGGAACGAAAAGACGATCCTTTCGGGGATTTTCCAGGTCCCCTTCATCAGTTTTCTTTAGAAAGTGGTGGCAGTAGTGCAATGCTGTGAAGTATTTGTCAGAAGAGTATCCTGATGAAGAAAAATAGCAGTTATTGAAAAGAGTACTTATTATGTTAATTCATAATAAGGAAATTGGCCCTGAACTGAATTAATAAATTTCTAATTAGAATAGTTTTTTTTTATTATTTTTTTTTTTAGTTTTCTTTAACTTCTGGACACCCTCATTTCTGATCTTACTTAGCATTTTTTGATCTTTTTAGCAAATGTTTCTAAAGTTCCTATTTTAAATACAAATATGTTGGTTATGTAATTTGAAACACTATGTAAGGTGTTACTCTATATTAAAAAAAATCCGCATTTCATCTTGTAAGTTTTTATTAAGATAAAAATATAAAAATTAGGTTTTCTTTAAAATTGATCAGGGTTGGCAGGCAATACCGCTAAAATACCGTTATCGATTCAAAACCCTGTCAACTAACTACCGTTACCACTAAAATGCCGTTACCGAAATAACCGAAATACCGTTATCCTTAAAATACCGTTACCGAAATAACTGAAATACCTTTATCCTTAAAATACCGATACCGAAATAAATGAAATATCGATACCCTTAAAATACCGTTACCGTAATAAATGAAATACCGTTACCCCTAAAATACAGTTACCGTTATTTTTAATTTTCTGCTTTTGGTAATTGCACGTGCGTATTGAGTATTTTTCGTACTTTAAGTTGGTAAATTGGTTTTGTTATTAATCTCGTTTGCTTTTTAAAAAAAATGCGGGATGCATCGAAATAACTGACTACCGTTATCCCTAAAATACCGTTACCGAAATAACTGAAATATCGCTAACCTTAAAATACCGTTACCGAAATAATGAAAATACCGTTATCCTTAAAATACCGTTACCGAAATAAATAAAAAACCATTATCCTTAAAATACCGATACCGAAATAAATGAAATAGCGTTACCCTTAAAATACCGTTACTGAAATAATCTAAAATAGCTTTACCCTTACCGATAACCGCATCGTTTCGGTTACCATCCATGCAATTGATCCCTTTTTTTAATACACTTGATCCCAGTGATCAAGTATGAATTTGTTGGAAAAAATGTTAAAATGGGTTAAAATTAGGGTTTGGGGTTCGGGAAATCCAGGGCGGGAATTCCCGGGAAATCCCGGGAAAAGTTTGGCGGGAATTCCCGGGAAAATAATATATTTTTCCCGGGAAAACGGAAAATTTTAAAAATATTAAATTTTTTAAATTGATTTTGTTTGGAATAGGATTTTTTAATTTTAGTCATAAAAAACATTTTAAATACCAAAACAAAAATGTCATTGTTAGAACCTTTTAAAAGGACATCAATTCATTTGACACACAAAAAAATCATTGCCAAATAATTAGGAGCATTTCAACTAATAAAGATTTTTCGCATAACTTATTCAAAATTTAAGTAGTAAAACCTACAAACTTGGTAAAATGTTTAAAAGAAATATGAAAGAAAGTTTTGTTTCTTACAAATAATCGCCCTTACTATCGAAATTTTTCAAATGTATATTTTAGTTAGAGTCGACTTTAGTTAAAATATTAGGTGGCAGTATACCTTGACTTCGTTTATTTTTGGAGCATTCTGATTGGTTTATTTATTTTCAACCTATCAAAATATTTGAAAATATAAATATTTTTGTAAGGTTTTCATACACAAAATGAACAAAACTGTTTGATTAAAAATAAAGTCGACTTTAAATTTAAAATACTCCTTTATATTAAGGGCCAATAATTTTATGAGTAACGTTTTCATTAATAAATGTGATATTTTCAAGTAAGTTTACTTTATTTTAATACACCTGTACCCCGTTTCTGTATCTAATGCGAGAAGTTTTCTCGTCGAGAAATGCATGGTCACCCTGCATATCACAGGGCGATTGAAGAGATAAAAAAATGGACTTAAGGTTTTGTCGTAATATTTTCAGATGCTGTAACTTTTATAACTGTGGATATATGTAGTTTTGTAAAACACCTAATTAAATAAGAAATAACTTATATGCAGCACATTATTAGCTGATTTGATTCCATATATATTTTATTGTCTGCGACTCACCTTATATAAAGGAGAGCAGGGTTGTATTTCACATGTTTTTTGTGAAAACTTTTTCGATGCGAGAAATACAGAAACGGGGTGCTGCTTTCAAACTAATATATTCTTTTATATTGAAGAATAAAAGTCAGGAGTATGGAAATATTTCACAAAAAAGGACAATGCAGCGCAGTGATATTTGCCCTAAAATACTAATGGTTAACGGATGTATCTAAATTTGGTTATCCGACATCTAAATTTGGTTCACAAAAAAAAAATGTATGGTCATGCAACTTCTCTTGAAGAAAACAACAACAAGAATAACGTTCCAGCTAAAATTAGCAAAGTATCCGAAGAAAAAAGTGTAAGCTGAATAGGCATTGAACGTTTTATGGTAGGGCAAACATTTCCTGAAATGCTATCCAAATTAGCCGCAGTCGACGGAATGTTAATCCGCACCATAACTAGATCTTCGTTTATTCGAGAAAGATTTTATAATAAAAACCTAGCATTGCAAAAAATAAAACCGATGTAAAGAATATTATATTAAATTACTACAATAATGTAAAAGATATCATGCACTCTAAAAACTGAATGTAAAACAGCTACATTAATGTGCGTAAATTTTTATATAAAATAAAGCAAAATGCTTATGATTAAGCACATTATGCTTTATAATGAAGTTACGCACTTTTACTTATAAAACCAAACACAAAATATAGTAAATTTTATGTTGATAAACATGTAGCCAAATATATAAGCACATTTAAAAGTAAATTACACATTTAATATAGTAAATATCTATTGCTGTGTCTGCTTAAGCATTTGTGTTTAATTTTAAATTTAATGCGTAACTAAGAATTGTCAATCAATAAAAAATTTTGTTTCATAATAAAATAATAAATCAGGAACATTTACCAAACAGAGAAGTAATCAATAGAACACCAAAAAACTGGCTAAAAGCAAAGATCTATTTATAACTATATTATTTTTCACGGTCAATCATAAACCCCTAAATGGTATTTCGGTGGTGAGTTTTTAATTATTTTAAAAGAATTTTAGAGATGTTAATGTTCACTTTATATTTTTGCAGGCATTATCGCCAATAAGTCTTTAAAACTAATAATGGAAAAAGCACAGTTATTTTTCACAATTTTTATGTGCAAACCAAGTACCATATATTATGCTCGAAATTAAGTAGATTTTGGTGCAAAAATTATTCGATTTTATCTGCAAATTTTTCCTTAACAAAGTACTGATTAATCTCAGGGTTCTAACCAGACCATATTTCTGTACACTCTAAGTATAAGCTCCTACTTATGAGAAGCAGTGATGAGCGATTGTTAGAGAACCTATTATGATAAAACTTTTAAGGACTATTACTTGGGACTTCAAAAAATTCAAGAAATTTCGTAAGAAAAGCCTCAAGATTCTCCAAAACCACTGATTATGACTAAAAAAATTCGTCAGAATCTGATTACAATATATATTAACAAGTTTTACCTATTGAAAAGACCTCAGAAGCTGTAGACATTTTTAGTATAAAAATTGTCTTAGATTCTTAGAACTTTTCATGTAGGAAAACCCTCAGATGTGAATACTTTTTAGTCCAGAAAACTCAAAGACTATGAGAAATTTTTCCTGCAGAAAAACGCTAACATTCTGAGGACTTTTTTCTTTAGAAAAATCTTCAGATATTGAAGTTTTTACTTTAGGATATCCCTGAGAATCTAGAAATGTTTTCTAATGAAAACCATAAAATTGTGAAAACTTTTTTCTTTAGAAACCCCTTAGATTTTGCTCAGATTTTGATATAGAAAAATGAAAATACTCTGGTGAATTTTTCTTCTAAATAATCCTCAGATAATAACACTGTGAGACAAATAGTAGGGGTCAGTGATCGGGAAGGGTTCAAACTACCGGGAAAAGTTATATCGGTAAAAAAGAAGTTATACGTGTCCCGGCGTTTCGCTGGGTCACCCCTAGGAATCGAGATATATAGATTTGACCTTTGGTGGTCTTTTTTTTGACATAACTCGAGAACCACTAGTCCGATTTTGCTCAAACAATTTTAAAAAAATTAAAAATTACAATTCCTTTAATCTGTTCATATAACGTTTTTCTATATACTCAACAGTTTTGCCGGTAAAAATAAATGTATGAAGGAAATAATATTTTTTGCCTAAAATATTAAAAAAAAAGTAATAAACAAAAGGTTATTGATTTTTATGGTAGCGGTAACAAACATTTATTTTTACCGGCAAAACTGTTGAGTATATAGAAAAACGTTATATGAACAGATTAAAGGAATTGTAATTTTTAAAATTGTTTGAGCAAAATCGGACTAGTGGTTCTCGAGTTATGTCAAAAAAACGATATATCTCGATTCCTAGGGGTGACCCAGCGAAACGCCGGGACACGTATAACTTGTTTTTGGCCGATATAACATTTCCCGTTGGTTTCATCCCATCCCGATTTTGACTGTCGCATAGTGTAATTTTTTTTTAAATATTCTGAGCTTCTGAGGGGGTTTTCTAGAAAACCTAAAAATTTGAGAACTATAGACCAGACCTCAGATTTCGAGCACTTTTTATATAGAAAACCCTCAGATTTTAAGAAAAAATCCTCCGATATTAAGTGTTTTCGTTTAGAAAAACCCTGAAATTTTAAGGACTTTTGATAAAGAAAACCCTAGAAATTGCAGATTTTGCAAACAGACTCTGAGGACTATTTTCTACAGAAAAGCAATAAATTACTGAATTTTTTTTTATTTAATCTTTATAATGTGCATACTTTTCCAATGGAATATCCTCTAGTTTTGGGGCTGTTTAAAATGTTTTAAATATAAAGGAACTCTCAAATTCTCACGAATTTTTGCATTTGGACGGTCTTCAGATTTTTATGACTTTTTTACGGAAAGACTCTTAGACTCTATAAGGATTCTTAGATTCTGTAGAGGAAAAACTCCACAATAAATAATTTTATGCTAATTTTAATCGGTTTTTTTTTCTGAATTTCTTTTATTAATAAAATATTTATTTTCTTTTTAATGCATTTTGTTTTATTTGAAGAGATTATAAGATGAGGTATTTAATAAAAAACATGTTTTTGCATCATTAAACATGTTTCTATATAGTTTAAATGTAGAATCATGCATTTAAAGAAGCTTTTTTAGACACATAAAATATAAATTTAAACAAAATACAAATGTTTATCAACATTCTTGATACAATTAAAAATGTACATTTAGACACGTTGTGCCTATTATTTTTAAACACAATTAGGGAGTTCACAAGGGGTGTGCTATCTGTTGTATCGTGGTATCGTCCTAACAAAAACCAGAGTTGTTAAAGTTTTTATTTGAGTTTAACAACGATTTTCTATTGGGTTTTCTATTTGTTAGCACACTCAAACATAGGACACTAAACATACGTAAAAATGTTGTATCGCGCTATTCTCAAATATTGTATTTTTTTAATTTAATTTTTAACAACTCTGTTTTTTTTTAGGACGATACAACGATACAACAAATAGTACACCCCTTGTGAACAACCTTAATGTGTCTATAAGGGTTTTCACAAGGGGTGTACTATTTGTTGTATCGTTGTATCGTCCTAACAAAAAACAGAGTTGTTAAAAATTAAATTGAAAAAATACAACATTTGAGAATAGCACGATACAACATTTTTACGTATGTTTAGTGTCATATGTTTGAGTGTGCTAACAGATAGAAAACTGAATATAAAATCGTTGTCAAACACAAATAAAAATTTTAACAACTCTGTTTTTTGTTAGGACGATACAACGATACAACAGATAGCACACCCCTTATGAACAACCTTTATGTATTTTAATTTTAAACACTGTGTCTATTTTTGCCCAACTTATAGTAGGTATCAAGTTACCTCCTTTTAATAGAGTAAATTTCAACAGAAATTTATTAGAGTGTGATAAAAGAAAATATCGAGCAATATTTCTAACAATAGGAGATATGAGATCTTAGATGAATGGACAAGAATATCACAAAAGAGATATTTGAACATATGTATAAACGGAAATAATTCATTTTATAACATGGGGTTGGTTTATATATCAGCAAGATGTAATGCTGATGAAATGAGAAGAATTGTAGAAATAAGACTAGAAGAGTTTTATTTGTCTTTGGAAAATAACATTGTGGCCATCATATCTAATGGGCCAAATATAATGAAACGGTTTGTTTCCGACAGTTCAGTAGTTGGTGCTTTCTGCTGGAATCATACAATTCATTTGGAAGTGCTTAGAGTAATTTATTTGAAATCAAATGTTCAACATTCTGATATTTTTACTTTGAAATCTCACTACACAGACTGAATTTGTACTGAAATAGTGTTTTTTTTAACAAAAATTATTTATATAGGTGGTTTTCATTAACAATTTTGTTCAAAAATATTTCAAATTTTTCTATTCCCGTTTCCCGGTAAATAAAAAAGTCCGGGAAATCCCAAACCCTAGTTAAAATGTTCCACAAAAATATTTGTCATTAAATTCTACTATAAGTCTCAAAGTTGAAAATTTAAGTTCAATGCCAGAAATAATTCAAAACTTAAAATGTGTTTAAGGGTTAATTTCGTACTTATACAGAATTGGCGCTCAAATGCCCACAAACCTGGATTTTCGGAGGAAACCATGTGAATCTTTCCGGTGGAACATTTTAACCCTCTAACTCTTCAGTTTACGGGTCTTTTTGTCCCTTTTAAAAACGGGGCCAAAAAAGTCTTTTTAATTGAAAAGTCTTTTTAATTAAATAGTTCCACAAAAATTTACATCGTAGTGTATTACATAAGTTCGCTGAACATATCCTGTACCCAAAATGGAAGATTCACATGGTTTCCTAGTGCACATATGTAAAAAATCTATAACTCAGAATCAGTTTTTGGGCTTTCTGTCATGAAATATACGATATATTAAAAAACCTTATTATACTTTTAATCTACGCTAAATTTCCTATTATAGTATGAAGAGCATACGTATTTACAGATCTCCAAAATTAAATGAGAGACATTCAAAATTTAGTTTTGACACAAATTTTGATGTTTACCGCTTAAAGCACCACTAACGGTCATGAGAGGGTTAAAAGTTTGTATAAAGAAAATGTTTGCCTTTCCATTGTGTAAACAACAGCTATGTATTAAATGAATTAAATGTGCTAAAATCGCAAACGTATTTTACAAATTGTGAAAAATAATCTGTTGGAGGCATGTCCCTATCCGGGACATTTACTAACCTTAGTAAAAAATGTATTTATTGCGATAACTTTTGCAAATGGAATCTGTTTCGCTTGAAATTTTGCAACAGCAGTTTCGAGAGGTGATTCCATATTATACTAAAAGCTGGACTTTGGGGACATCTTGGAAAGCTATGCTGCCATACAAAATTTTTGAAAAATCTCGATTTTAACGTATAGGCCGCTATAGATGAATACATTTTTTTTATTGAAATATTTTCCTTTTAATTGCTTTCTTACTAAGGCATTACATTCATTGAGGTCGATTGTACATTCGGCGACTAATTCGCTGAAATAGCAAAAAAACCATAAACGCTAAGTAGTGGTTTAAATATCATTTATATCGTAAATATGGCCACAGGTCCTGTGCTTAAATTTTAACACAAAAACCTTCATATTAATTTAATTTGAAAAATTTTTTATATAAAAAACTGAATGGGCAACCGCGAAACTTTAAAGACATTTAGCGAAAAATCTGTACCATTGCTCGAAAAATAAAGTACGCCATTGTAATCAGCATGTCCGAAATATATAGAACTGATGGTCAGATCTCCATTAATTTTTTGAGTGTCATGCAGTGTTATTAATTCTGAAAAGATAACTTTTTCTGCTACCTCTAAATAAAAGCAGATTTAGCTGAAACTTGGCACAGAGAGTTTTTAGATATTAAGCAATAGGGGCAACATTGTGGAGAGGGCGAATTCCAACTTTCATATTTTTTGGACAACTCTCATATATTAGTTGCCTGCATTGTTTTGAAGTTAATTTCGCTTAGAAAATCACCTAGAAAAAATAAGCACGTGCGGTTTTTTTTTCAAATTTGTTCCAAGGGAATGTATATCAAATGAAAGTTATTTTCAAGACCTGTGAATAGTGAGTGTACTGAAAATATTAAAAAGTTTTCAAATAAAAAAGATTCGGACAACTTTTTAACTCAGTTTTACCCCCATAAATATCCATTTGTAACGATATCTTTAAAACCGAAAGTTATTTAATTTTGTCCTCTCTAACACATACACAAATTTCATCGAAATCTGAAGGAAAAATGGGGTTCTTCCGCGAGATCAAGTGTGTTACAAATGTATTCATAGTATAACACACTTGATCCTTTTATGACAATTTATATTTTTAGTTATTACTCAAAAATTTATAAACCAAGAATATTTTTTTCAGAATAGGAGAAAGCTTTCAAACAAAATTTAAAAAAAGAAAAACTTTTGAATATCATAGAAGATATTTGGCTTCAAATTTTTCGGGATCAAGTGTGTCGCACTTCCCCTAGTGTTAACCTAATTCTTTTTTTTGTTTTTGTTTTTGGTGTTGAGTTTATTTTGTTTTAAAACACATAACAAGTTTTCTCAACTTTAACCCCTA
This sequence comes from Leucophora obtusa, assembly GCA_949987735.1. Classification (NCBI taxonomy): domain Eukaryota; kingdom Metazoa; phylum Arthropoda; class Insecta; order Diptera; family Anthomyiidae; genus Leucophora; species Leucophora obtusa. The sequence continues at coordinate 279,441,753 of OX465295.1, forward strand.
CTTACCCAACACCACACTTGATTTTAAGTGCACTGAATGGCACTAAACTCTCTGTGTGTGTATTGTATGTTGTACACTTGCCAACACATTTCTGTTTATATAGGTCATCGTGCCATCATGGAAATGACGGAAAATAAACTAAATAAAACACAAGTGGAAATACAGCAACAAAACTTTTGCAATACATTTTTATTTTACAATTTCTGAGAGCCTGTATAACATACAATATGGCTCCATTTTTATTATTTAAAATATTTTATTGTCGCCGTTGTTAAAAATGATTTCAGAGAACAAAATGCAAGTGCATTTTAATGTTTTGTTATAAAAATACAAGTAAAAAATAAACTAAAAAAATTAAACATTTTTAAGATTATTGTCAGTTACATTTACTAAAGTGATATTGTCACTTTCAGCATTTTTACATTTATTTGTCCAAACTTGCAGAACACTAAAAGATATGCCAAGATTAAAAAAAAAATAAAAAACTAAAAAAGTGAAAATAAATTAACAATGGCAAACATGGCAAAATATTGCTTTTTTCGATGGTGGGATAGATCAGTCAAATACCTTTTTGTTGATACCCAATTTGTATGTACCCAGTCAGAAATTGCCACTGGTACAAATCAAGCAGTGGTATGCCACTGGGTAACCGTGAAAATAAAAAAATTATAGGCATATCATTCATTTGGGATCCTTTATAAAAATTTACAAGCTTTCACTGCTTCACAAGTATCCGTTAGTGTATTTTTACTGCTTTTTTAAAAGTAATTCTCAACAACTTAAAAAAATCACTTTCATTTCTTCCAAAGCATCCGCTGGTATATTTTTTAAGCCTTTTTATAATTACTTTTGAACTAAGTATTGCTTCTAAAGCCTAATTGCTCTAAAAGTGATTCTAAAAAGTGGTTTTGGTATCATTTATTATTTCTAAACAGACGATCGCGGGTTCGATTCCTGGAAGGACTAATATTCTTCCAATTTCTTTTTTTATTTATTTTTAAAAAATTTTTCAGTTTTTAAAGTACTTTTATTGAAGAGAATAAAGCACAATATATGGCAATGACAAGGTGGTGTTTTCCTGTCAGTCAACTTTCATATCAGAGAATAGCTCAGCGGTAGAGAGCTACACTAACAATCATGAGGTCGCAAGTTCGATACTAGGTTGCGGCAATAAAAAAACGTTTGTAAAATAAAAAAAATAAAAAGAGCTTCCTTTGCACTCGTTCAGAAAGTACTGAAAAAATGTTGAAGTTGGAGTACTCCTCTCCTATGACAACCAAAATCTCTTTTCAACAGAATTTCTCCCTACGTTTACCTTTTTTATGTATTTAATGCATACGAAAGGGACAAAAATAAAAATAACAGCTGTTCTATTCTTATTTAACTCACTAAATTTATATTAGATTGCTAAGTTTACGTCTGGCTAATCCAAGTCTAACTTTATGAAATGCTAAATTTACAAATAAAGTCTGCAGTGTAATTTTCACCGATTTGGAAAAATTTTAATATGTTATAGAGGGGACAGAAAATATACAAATTTTGACAAAATATGATCTCAATGAATTCTAGAAAAGTTACTGAAATTTGTTTGTTCATTTTTTTAATTAACACTAGCTGTATTTTGTCTCATGCCTATCAACGTTAAGTATTTAAAGCAAGTCTACGTTAAACCGATTGTAATACAAAAAAATTTAAAAAGGTTATGTTTATAATTATTCCGTTATAATCGAACGTATGTCAGCAAAAGTTTTTAGGAAGTAACGGGAATAAGTTAAGTTAGATGTGAAAATGAATAAACGTTGAGTTTTCAACGTTGAAAATTATCGGTGTTGAAAGTTAACGTGCATACGAAAAGTAATATGTTAGTTTTCGTCTAAAACGCGTTTTTATGCACTTTGAGTTAACGGATATGGTTAAGTCGAAAACACAGCTACTATTAGAACTACATCGGAATATTTAGAATATTTTACATCAAATTTGGTTCCGTTAATCGATTAATTTTTAAATTTTATTAGATTAGTCGGCTAAGAAATAAATCCGAATATTTATTTGCTTGATTAGTCGATTAAAATAAAACGTAGATTAATTGAATACCATGGTGATATGCCACCACGTTTGCAAAGAGTACAAAAAATTATAAAATTTTTAAAAAAATGTTTATAGTCACAAGGTTTCGAAATCCGGTTACATGGACAATTTTTTCTGATTTTTTTAATTAAAAAAAATTGTGTTATAACATTTATTTTTTTCTTTTTTCTTTGTTGTTACTTTCAAATTGAAGATCTACATATATTGGCTTTAATTTTTATAATTTTTATTCTAATTATTTGCATATCTTCTATTACTTTTTTAATGATTTTCAAATTAACCCAAATCGGCGAAACTGCCCCAAACTTGGTGGACATTCGCCAAAAGAGCTAGAAACAATTTCAACAAAAAAATTTGTTAATACAACAAAGTCAATATTTTAATGATTGAAATAAATAATTTAGAATAATTTCTTTAAGATATGTGATTTTTTAGAGTCTAAGGTCTAACATAATGAAAAATAATTTTTTTATCACACGATTCGAGGAAATTATTCGAATTATTATTTTTTTGGCACGCCAAAAAACACAAAATTACGTCTGCCTGCTACAACATGCGATGTAAATTCGTAAAAGTTGATGTCAATTTTTTATATCCCTTAACATCGGAGAAAAATGGGATTAGTGTATGTGCCACACAGGCGAAGGATCCCACTTCTAACCTACATCCAGAAAAATGCACTACTTGGTGCGCTTTGCACGCTGGTGGCATCACTGGACATTATTTATTCAAAAATTAAGCCGGAGCTCGCGTTACGGTCAATGGAGATCGTTACCACACCATGGTCAATGATTTTTTGTTTAAAAATATGGATGACATTGATCCGGGCGAGATGTGGTAAAAACTGGATGGCGCTACCTTACCATACGTTGTCCGTAAACATCGATTTATTGAAACCACAATTTGGCGATAAGTTGATTTCGAGAAATGGACCTGTCAATTGGCCTTCAAGGTCGTGCGATTTGACGTCTCTCGATTATTTTCTGTGTGGCCACATGAAGTCACTGGTTTGTGCTGATAAACCAGCAACAATTGACGCCTTAGGGGCCAACCAGGGTTACCGTTGTGCGACTAGAGTTGCAATTTGCAACCTTTTTGACAGCCTTTGACTTTATGTGCGATTTTTTCAAACTAGTCTAATTTTGCTACTTTTCCTAATTTTGTGCAACATTTCCCCCTTTTTTGTAAAGTCAGTAATACAAATACATATTCTGATCTGATCTGACACCTTATATAATTCTATAGACTGATATTTAATTAGATCTAAACAGATCAGATATAACCTTTTTCACACGTGTAGACTAAATTTTTCGATAGCTGCTAAATATATGGACAATTTAGATAAAAAATTTAGGCTAAATTCAACAGAAATTTTACTTGGTGTTAAAAATTTCTAGTAAAATATCGCTTAAAATGTGAATTTTTGGACACTCCGGATCCTACCTAAGATATCACCATATTTATTATTGAGAGTATAGATATGTAGATTATAAAGACACATTTGCACGCGAGAAAAAACTACTGGAGATATAGCAAAATACACTTCGAAATAGATCCATTGTGAATGATTTATTTGATTTGATTTATGATTTTTGGCCACTGTGCTGTATCTTGCTTATCTTCCAAGAAATAAGGTATTTTATGATTATGAAATTAAAAATATGGGAAATAGCGCCACCCATATGTGACCCTGATAGCAGAGACATAAAAATGTAATGAAGGAATTCACAGTTTGCTAATGTTCTATTGTTGTAAAATAGCAAGATTTTTGAAGTTTAATCCATAGAAAATTGTCAAATTTACGACAAATGCTTATTTAAAACTTAATACAGTGCGCACTGTGAGTTCCATCAATGAATTAAAAACAAATGTGATGTAAATTAACTGGCAAAATTTTAAAATTAAGAATCACAAATTACTAAAAATTAGGTTTCAAAACTAATTCAAATACGAATGAAATTAATAGTTATGCAAAATTTAAATTATAAAAAATATTAGTTTAATCCTAAATTTTGAGACAAAATAACATAAAAATTAGTTCAGTGGAATAAGAACGCATTTAAACCGACTTTTGTACTAATTTGTTTAAGTGTAGGTAACCTCAAAATTAAATTAACCAATAAGTTAAAAGTCAAAACCTGTGACTAGATGCTATCAACACCGAATTTGCTAGATACCGAAATAGAAGACTGAGTTCCTATTAATGAACTTGTACAATAAAAGAGAAACAAATTTTCAAAACAATAAATTGTTCTTATTTTTTTTTAAATTTCTTTTCTCTGAATGTGTTTTGTTTTAATAAAAAACGTTAAAAAAAAGTGTGCTACTTTTTTTTTGAAAAACGATTTTTATATGCGATTTTATTTTGAAAAAAAGACTTTTTGTGCTACTTTTTCAAAATTCTCAGCGGTAACCCTGAGGCCACCATCGCCAGTATTATTCGTGACATACGGCTAGTAATGCTCGAAGAAGTGGCCCAAAATTGAGCGTCCAGAATGCGGTTCGTCAGGAAGTTGCGTCTCACAGGGGTTCCACGGAACTAGTAGGTTAATCCTGCTGATGAGTCCCTTTGGCAGGGGACGAAGGCGCTTCGGGAATTGCCCAAGTGCCTACACGGCTATGTTGTTGTATGGGTGGTGGGTTTTTTCGATTTTAGTTTTCTGTTGTTGAATTTTGTGGGGTTTCTTTTTTCATTTTTTAGCAGGGTGTTGCGATGGATAGAGGAACCGGTAAATTTGACATTTTAGGGCTCTTTTCCCCTGTTTAGTCTTTCGGCATGATTACCTGACTGGCGCAGCGGTAGGGTAGATAGATCATCGATGACCCAAGTAGGGAGTTATCTGCATGATTTTAATGAATTATCCGCATAATATTAATGAATTATTGCTTAAAGGGAATTTATTGAAATTTTATCCAGAAAGCTCTCTATATGCAGCTTTTTTCCCTATTAAATCAAAATGAACATTTGCACCTCTCCGTAATTCGGATCGTTGTACCATTTCTTCATCTTTTTCCTTCCCCGGACTTCACAGCGTTTCAGCATCAGCTAAGGGACGTTCGGTTTTTATATACGAAAAAGCGCGTTGGGCCGAGCTCAATGACTTTTTTCCGGCATTTTAACTGGAAACTATGTTTTCTCAACGATAATGTTGACGCTGCTGCAAAAATGGTTGAAAATTTAAATTGATTGAAATGAAATCCTTCATCCCAACAAAAATCATTTCGGCTAAACTAAAAGATAAATATTGGTTTAACCAGATTTTCAAGAACGCAGTTAGATTCAGGGAGGAATCGTTCAGAATTTGGCGTCATAACGAAAATGTTAATTCTGAAATGCTATGCAAACAGGCGCGAACCGAGTGTTTCAAAGACCTAAAACTTGAAAAATGTCTTAACGAACAGCATCTTCGTGCTAAAGTTCTTTCTTTCTTTCTCGGGGCAATAAGAACTTTTGGTCATTCATTAAAATAGTAAGGGATAACGGTAGTTCAGCTATCCCAACTCTTTTAACAGGTGACCAAATATTCACTGACCCGGTTTGATAAGGCTAACCTGCTAGCTGAAATATTTGTAGGAAATTCATTCTCGCAGGAAAGCTATCAACCACTGCCTGAACTCGAAAGAGTATGGAGCACTATGCCTAAGATATTCGTCCGAGCTCATGCAGTTGAAAGGGTTCTTGCGGATCTCAATGCAGGTAGTATACCAGCACTGCCCTGCGAAATTGTCGGATGCAAAGAAATGGTTGTAGAACAACTTCCCAGGAAAATTTTCTGTTCCAAAGAATCGGTTGTAGAATAGCTACTTTTCCTTTACAACCACTTCTACTGTCAATTCTAACACCGATGATTTTTGTTTAAAAACCAAACCGCCTCTATAGCACCAAAGTGTAACCGGTTGCCCTAGAAGCAGTCCTGGAACGAGTTCTAAAATTGGTGCTACGTCAGTCATACCTTCCATATAAGTTCCGTTGAACTGATTCCGGAACCAGTTCCATGGAATGGGTTGCAGAGGAACCAGTTGCAGAACTGGCATGGTTGGCAACCGATTGTAAAAAATTTTCCTGGGTTGTACTGGCATGCAACCTGTTCTAATTTAAGTTCTATCATCGGTGAATTTTGTTTGAGTTTGTCCCAAAAGCAACAGGTTCATTTCCTCCAAACCAGAACAGGTTGATTTGGAACCGTTTATTATCTTTATCAGTTATCAGTTTTTCTTATCTTTATCAGTTATCTTCTCGATCAAATTCCTATCTACTCTTCCCTCTGAAGAAAATAATATTTGTCATTCACTTTCGTTTTGGCAAAAGGCAAATTATGAATGACACACTCAAGCGGGAACTTTCGACTATCTCTAAGTAGAGTCTAATGTCCAATGTTGCATGTTGGCCCATAGGTCTGTGGGGTCGTCAATGTCATCAGTGAATATGGGTAATATCGATATCCAGGAATCGAATACTCTTGATGTTTTGGGTATGTGAATTCAGTGTGGGAATGCGAAAGTGTCTTGGTTTCTTGAAGCGGTGTAAAAAATATTGCACTCCATCCGATCTCCTTACTATTTATACCACCTATATTCGACCGAAGATAGAATACAACTCCCTTATATGGGCAGGAGCTTCAAAGTCTATTTTGGAGCTTTTGGACCATGTGCAAAGGACAGCGTCCCATTGGACCATTGTTCTGCCGAGATTAGTGAACTGGTTCCTAGCCCCAGGGTTTTTGTTCGGAATACTCGCTTCTCTAGTGGAGCACATCCGTTTGCAGTAGATTGTCCAGTGGATCGCACAATGCACAACAAAATTCGTCTATCAGTCGTACAAGCATTATGTGAATAAACTCCCTGCAGAGGTCATCACAGTCACTTACAGTATAGAGAAATTCAAGTCAAACTTCCATAAACACTACTACCTCTTTAGACTTGTGAAATTGGAAAACTCAAAAACCTAAAAATCTCAAAAAATATAATATTGCCATTTTCGATTCATCTCAAAAACTGGTGATCCGATATTGACTTATCATAGCAATTAAGTAGACATGCACGTTTTTAATGTTTTTTATTGTGTTTTAGTTTGGAAAATCTTTTTTAAGACCACCTGTTGTTTGGTTTTTCCAACGTTATAGCAAAATTGGATTCTACACAGTCTGCAGTTTTCTAACATGCCTCTGATTTGAATTTGTGATCGATCCCAATTGTATATGATTGCTTCACTTGCCAAATCGATTAACTCCATAAAGAAAAATGAGTGAGTCTCAATGAGGAAATGAGAAAATAGTATATATTGTTTTTAAAATTCCTGTATTCCGCTCACGCTGCAAAAATCATTCTTTTGTTTTTTATACGAGCAGATTGCGAAGGTTCGGTATGGGAAATTTGTTCAAATTTGCTTTGAAATAGGGAAAATTCTCTAATTGGGGACCCCGATACCGAACCTTTGCAATCTGCATAAAATTTTGTTGGGGCCGTGAGGTTAATCGTCTCTCTATAGTATTCTTACTCTATGGTACACTCAGATAAAAAAATTTGTAAACAGTTTCCAATCGCACTATACTATTTTTATACTGATTATTAGTACAATTTTTATTTTTGGTTATCATTTTTGCTATTCTCTTATTACAAATTACGGATTTTTTACTAATTTTCGCTGCTGATTTCAGAAAAACATTTTACTAATTTTTTAAAGCCGAGTGCTAAATTTATCAGAAAAATATACTAATTTAAAAATATTTTTTTTTTTTTGATTTTTTACAATTCTTGTTTAGTTTATATTTGTTACTATTGATATATTCTTAGTTTAGAAATAACACCCAGAAATTTTGATTGCATCTCCAATAACTGGAGAACCATTTGCAATTTTGACTCCAAATTTCAAGTACGATGAAGTAATTATACGCTTGTTACAATCGAAAGAAAAATTTTTTTTGTTAGATTTTACAGTTTTTTTTATTTTTTAGTACAATTTTTTGCTAGTTTCAGCAGATTGATTTTAAATTACAGTTTACAGCAATTTACTGAAATTTAGTAGCTGCAACTAATTATTTATACTAATTTCATTGTACTAAAATTATGATATTTAGTAAGTTTTTTAACTGATTTTAGCAAATCGATTTTGAATTGCATTTTACATAAATTTTACTAAAATTTAGTAGCGGCTACTAATTTTTTCTAATAATTTTATTGTACTACAGATAAGCAGACATGTGTTGCTAAAATTAGAAAAAAATACCGCTGGCCTCAAAACAGTTAAATTTCCCGTAATAACAGCAACATTTTCAGTAGCCATTACAGACTTTTTTGGTTGAGTGTAGTGTTAATATATATCAGAAAAATTTGTTTTGAATATCATACAGTTCGGAGTCAATAAAGTGTTTTGAAATTAAAATTCTATAAAATTCAGAAACTGGAGTTAATCGATTTGGCAAGTGAAACATTTTTTGCGGTTGTAAACATTGAACAGAATTTATCATATGTATGCCAAATATATTATATTTTTAATGGTTTTACCAAAAAAAAAATAATAATAATAATAAAATAATATATTACACTTGTGGCGTGAAACTTTTAAAAATACATACTTCACAATAATATAAAAAACTTTCAACAAGTTGTGTCGTTGTATAAGTAAAAATGCACTTGTAGCCGTATTTTTGAAAAACTTCCTAGAAATGTGTTAAAAACTACATTAATTTTAATTTTTTCCACTAATGATCCATTAATTATACAAATTTTTAAAGTTAAATACATATTCCATTGTATTCATTTGAACTTTTTTTATTTTATAAAATCATAATGCAGCTGTGTTCTATTTTTTCTTTTTGTGAAATAAAGTCGTGCCGAAATGATAAAACTTTGTTAAACCATCTGTTTTTTATTTCGAATTTTTTAAATTTTTTTTCTATACAATGTCTATGCAACAGGTTGCATCAGTTTGATTTCTTTATAATACAACAACAGCAACATAAAATCTACATGTTGTACATTGACGCTTTTATAAAACGGAACATTTTTATGCAAATGGTAATTTAAATTTTAAATGTTTGTCTTATGATTTTAAGAAACGTGCCATTTTTAACCCAATTTTTTAATCTTCTTAAAATTTTCAGACACATTTTTATTAGATACTTCTTCTTCTATTCCAATGTAGAATATTTTTTCTATGTAAACCATTTTTTTACTTAGAAATATAAATAAAATGTTTGTATTAAATATTTTAAGAATTAAAATAAATTTATTTCAAGGATATTTTAAGGGTAGCGCTATTTCATTTATTTCGGTATCGGTAATTTAATGATAACGTTATTTCTGTTATTTCGCTAATGGCATTTTATGGTTAACATTAAAAAAAAATTTTTTTTTTTTTAATTTTCACAAAAAGTATTTTTAACCCCTTTTGATTTGGCCATACACTACTTGTTGGACGTTTTTGGACTCCGCAGCGCAAGGTTAACGATTTTATGAGCGACGCTTTAGGTATAAAAAACAATATAAAGTCCAACGGAAAATTCCAAGTTATATTTTTCATCAAAAACTTTAATATTTGATACGTATTTGACATCCAACAAGGATGGGTTAGTAATGCCTAAAAAAGTTTATATTAAATAACATATAAAATCAACAATTGAAATTTCCGCACTCTATTTGAATTGTATGAAACTTGCTATAACTTGGAATACTTTGTATAGCTAAAATTGGTGTTCAATTTGGGGAAAATTATTAAATTTGCTATAGACTTTCCGTACATATTTGGATCTAACTTTTGTATTATTTTAGCTATGTGACTGGTTGATATATCACTTTAAAGCTTCTGAAAGCGTGCCTGAAGTTGGTAAAAGTTGTAAGAATTTCGACTAATCGAACACACCGCATATATTTTTTCAGAAATTTCAAAGAATCCATTTATCGATATACATATGACGATTTAAATCGCGGATTTCATTAAATTAAACTTTGAAAATTTTACGAAAAACGTCCCCGGAGTCTGAAAAGTCCTCAAAATTTGATTGAGATGATTACAACGATTTAACTCAGAGATTACTTTTTAACAACAATACAAAAACTTTTTTCCTGAAAACTTTTTAAATTATTTTCATTATTTTTATGTTCACTTCATTTATTAAAAGCTGATTTTTTATACTTCAGTTATAAATTTTAACTAAAAACTTCTAATATTTAAAAAATTCTTGTTTTTTAATTATTTTTTCGGAATGTTTCGCAGACCTCCTAGGATGCGATTAGGGACGCTCAGGGGTTCGTGATCAACATTTGGAAAACTTTATATAATTAAATATTCATATCGGTTTTGGTATAGCTGTGGGAGTCAGATGTCGTTATTAACAAAAAGAATTACTGGCCAATTTTGCTTTGACGCTACACCAACATTCCGTATTTTGAAGTTAAAACACTTTGCTGGTTGGGAGGAAGTGCAGGATCTAACGCTAGTCAATTACTCGCAGGCAATCAAAAATTGAGTATTTCAAAAGAAATTATTTCAGGAACATAACTATATACTCTACGATATCAACATGTATACTCAGGATTTCCGAAAGACAGACTGGAATAAGTTCAATACGATCCTTTGGAAAGACCTAAAAAAGAACTCCACCATATCTTTCCGAATGAAATTTGGAGAATTTCAAGTGAAATTAATTGTGAATTCTATTTGGAATTTGTCAAATTTGATCTTAAATCTGAACAAAAATAACGGTAATTAATTGTTTTTTTTACAATATTGAGAAAATTTTAAGAGAAATTTCGATTTTTTATTTCGAAATGAGAAAATTCTAAAATATAGTAGCATTTACCACTTCAAATTTAGAAAATTCCATTAGAAGTTCAGTTCTGCAATTTTAATGAAAAAAATTCAAAATAAAATTTAGTCTTTTTCCCAAAAGCACCGTAAGTGGTTTTTAACGTCGAAAAATTTTACTCGAACTTTAATTTTACTCAAATTTTAATTTAAATTATAAAAATTAACAATTTTTTAATTTTATATCAAAGACACAATCACAATATACAAAAAACGTGAATTTTCCCCAAGAAAAATAATAGTCTTGTACATTAAATTTGCGTGAAAACAATCTCTACTCAGTTTTCACGTGAAATTCATTGTCGTGGAAAATTATCATTTTTTTATATTGAGGAGTATAGCAATATATTCCCCCCCCCCCCTGGAGCCGCGCATGTTAAATCAAGTATTACATCATATTTGAATTAACATTATTATTTTTTTACGAAAATTTTTAAATTCAGTATAAATCTTTTTAAAGTTAATATGATTCTAATTAAAATAAACTTTTTCATATTTAAATTCATGTGTCAACATTTTAAACTTTGTTTTCGCATTTCAAAAGTAAGTAGAAACATATTTAAATTAAAAAGAAAATTTGCTTAATTTTATTTCAAAGCTGCTTCTACTTAATTTAATGTTGTTTCTTCTTGATTTCAAAAAAAAAATATTATTTCGGAAACGGTATTTTAAGGTTAACGGTACTCAGTTAAAGGATTTTGAATCGATAGCGGTATTGCCAACCAACCCTGTTATAAACCACTGCATAAATGCTCACTAAAACATTTAACTATATACAGTGGGTGACATTAAAACAGACGACTATAAAAATTTAATTTCAGAGATCTACACAGAGAGAATTTTTCTGGACGAGTTTTAATGGATTTTTCATTAAAATAAGGAGCTTTTCTTCACAAAGTAAATGAAAAATTTATTAAGTTTGATGAAAAAGCTTCATTTATCTTATGAATCTAGTTTTAATAAATTTTTTTTCATTGAGTGTATGAAACTTTTAATAAATAAAATGAAAATTTTCACAACATTTTATGAAAAATTACATTAATTCAATGAAGCTTCATTGGTTCACTTCAATCTTCAACTTTTCATTAATATCTTGCAGATAATTCTTTCAGTGCATTTATGAAAGCTGTCCTATATTTAATTTTTGATATGACTTAAATAATTCCCTTAACCATAAGCATTTAAATTTGTGTGTTTAATTTAGACGTGTTTTTTTATGCTGGCGAAATTTATAAAATTTTATACACACAAAAAAAAAATCATAACCGTCACCAAAAACTCATAATTTTAAGTTAAATAAATTCCTTTACTTTTTGGCTAAAGTTCGGTAAAATTACAGTAGCACAAAATCCTATCTCTAAACGACAAAAATTGCCTAAAAGTACGGGAACGCACAAAATCACTTTTTTAGCCCAAAACTTTATTTCAAAGAAAAATATTAAATGAAGAAATTCGTATGTTTTAGTTTGAAAAACCGCACCGATACATACATAAGGAGTGTAATCTCTCAAATCTGGAAATTTTAAAGTAGGCTATGCTCCGAATCATTAAAACTAAAATGAAAAAAAAAATATATGAAAATATAGAAAGTCCGAAAAAACAATTTTGGTATTTTTAATGCAAAAATTAAGATAATTGTTAAAATGAAAAACTTTATAGGAAAATATTCAGTAACTTCATAAAATTGTGCCAACAAACATTTTGATTCCTTTGAGTGATACTTTTTCAGCAATTATGAATCAATTGGAACGACGAAAATTAATTATCGACAAATTGAATGAAAATCCATACCGAGCAGTATATTTTATTTCAAAATATTTGAAAATGGCAAGAAGTACGGTAGATCCAGTCCTGAAGATCCAATTTTGAAACATTTATCGGCATTGAAAAGTGTGGTTTGAAGTATCTCGTTTGGCGTAGAATTTGCCAATGCGGCGAAAAGACATCTTCATATATAACAACAGGTACAATTAACGGAGATGTGTACAGGGAAGAGCGCCTAAATATAAGATTAATACCTTTTCTAAAAAAACACGGTAGATCTACTCTATTCTGGCCTGATTTGGCTCAGCTCACTATGCTTCAATTACCTTAAATCTGCTCAGAGCTAATAATATTACATTTGTTAAAAAAGCCATGAACCCACCAAATGTTCCACAATGTCGACCCATTGAAAGGTATTGGAATCTAATAAAAGCCAAGTTAAAGAAGACCAAGCAGACTGCTAATTATATAAAAGATTTTGAAAAAAAGTGGAAAGTTGTATCCACAGCAATAACAAACAGCACTGTCAAAAACTTAATGGAAGGCATTCGGAAAAAAGCTAAGATCGGAGTGGACCACAAAATGAAATGGATATTTTTTTGTTCTTATATACTTTTAATACTCTTATTTATCAGACAAAATAATAAAAGTAAAAATAACTATTTATTTAGTTGATTTTTTTTCTTACAAAATTTCCAGATTTCAAAGATTACACTCCTTATATTTTTGGCATTTAAAAGTTTTTAATGTGATAATTCAGCAAGAAAGAATACGCAAAAGCGTAAAGATTTTTGAAACTTTTTAAATATTACAGTTAATACTGGCTAATAACCATAAAAGAAAATTTCATTTTTAAGGCATTGTTGAAGTTCTAAACTAAATTATATATTTCAAGTGTAATTTGACTTGTATTTAAGGTGATTTCAAATTTTAAAAAACTTTAGTTTTTCTTGTCAATATGTTATATAAAATTTTTGCACTTCGTTTCTAATATTAAGTATGTTGTTTAACACATTTTTTTCCAAGCATGGATTTTGTGCGAATTTCCTGAAAAAAAACTTGGTCGGTTTCGCAGTAAGCATTTTTTCAAATTTTTGTATTTTAGTCGCGCCCTCTAGTGGTTGTATAAAAAATTCAAAGTGAAAACTTGAAGCTTTGTACTCACTTAAAGCGTTAATATTTTATAAAAACAAAACTTAATTTTTATATTTTGATAATATAAACTTCTGTGAAAATATTGCAAAAAATTAAATTATCTCCTTTACAGGATTTTTAATATTTTTTAAAAAAATTTTTTATTTTTAGACATTTTTTAAAAAATTTTATTTCGCAATTGTGATTGCTCAGATTTGTACGCTTCTTTGCTAGCTGAGAGAAAATTGATATTTAATAAACGGTTTAATTTTTTGTGCAATTTAGAAATTGCATTTATATCAAGGCCTCAAGCTATCACATGCTTTTTACTCGCCTTCCAATCAAAAATTATGGGCTCTTAAAAGAAGACGTGTCTTTAAAGATACATTGGTAAAAAATGGGTTAAAATAAATCACAAATAAAATTAAAATAATGTGTTTTATAATTTTGTTTTTACAGTGAAATTACATTTTAACACTTTTTTGGACAAATTCTTTCTTGATTTTTCTGGTTTCCTTGTTTGTTATTAGTTTTGAAAAATTGCATTACAATCTTATAGACTACCGCAAAGCCTTAAATATTAACACTAAATTACATCATTGTTATTTTGTTTTGTAATAATAACAAAAACAGGTACGCAAAATTAGTTAAAAGGCACCCTGTACAAAAAACTGCTGAAACTAGTAAATCTTTTTTGCTAAATATTAGTAGGATAAGAACAGCAAAAATGCAACTGTTACACATAGAAACAGATTCGTGCTTACAACAGAATTTGTTGCTAATCGAATGCTTCCGTTGTGCCTACAGAATTTTTCAGTTGTGACGGTTTAGTCGACCAATATACAGGAAATTTTTAGTAAATTTTTTCTTGCTGTTTGTAGCGTTCTAATGTTTAGCAGACAGATTCTACTGGTTCAGCTGTTTTTTCAGCAAACATTTTTAAAGACTGGTAAATGAATGTTTTTTTAGGTTGCCCCTAGATCATAAATTAATATCACTTTCTGTTTAAATTAAAATTAATTTATGATCTAGAGCCAAACTAAAAAAAACATTCATTCACCAGAATAAAAGATCAACTAAAAATTGCTCTCATTCATTTTTAAAGACTTTTTATGTTCCCAGCAAAATCTTTCATTTCCAAATAAGTAACCACTTAATAGAAATTAATAGCTCGGCACAACTTATTTTTTTGGCATCTAAACTCATTATTTTTGTTTGGCGTGGTCGTTTTTATAAGTAGTCACGCTTACCCGCTCTCTTACGAAAAAACGAGAAGTAAGTAGCTATGAGATTTTGAATAATAAGTGGTAACACACCTGCTTACAAAAAGTTGAATTATAAGTAGTTATCCGATTGCTTACTTGATTCTTAAAAAGAAGGAGTTACACAAATACTATTGGCTTAAAGAAATACATTCAGAAAAATTTTAATTTTTTTAGTGTGTAATTTTAGGTGTCCCCACATTTTTACACAAACTTTCTACACCGATTTCGACAATGTTTAACACCAAATTGCTAATAACAAGCAATTTGAATAAAAATAAGTAACTGATAGTGCGTATTTGTGACGTGAATGTGATTAAAATAGACATATGTTTCAAGAGGCCATCTAAGTAATTAAAATCCAAACCAGATTTGCAAAACCATTTGAGGATTTTGTTTAAGCAACAGTGTGCTTTCATTTCGCGTTAGAAACATTGAGGCTGACCGCAATGATCATTTTGCAAAATCTTCTAAAACCGCAGAATCAATTTTTGGTAAATATACTGCAAGAAGCTTATTTGGACAAATCCGAATTTATGTATGTATTTAGCTTAAAGTCACTTCCAGCGTACTTTAGGAAAAACAAGAATAAATTTCTTGTTTTTCCTTTATTAAATATGCCACATTTTTTATATTTGAAGCTGTTTTGAATTCTCATTACGAGTGATTTGAACTATTCCGACTAATTTAGTCATTTGGCTTTAAAATTAAAAATATTGCTAAAACATATTTTTTCAAAAATGCAATTCTTATTACATTCCTTCCCAGTGTTGAAAACTTCCTCTTTAATGCACTAATTACACAGTACAACAGCCAATCTGGGGGGTGAGAAATTCCAAGTCAGGGTGATGGTACTAGGTCAGTATAGTAAAACTCTCAAAGGGTTTGGCGTTCGTATGTGTCATTTTTTTATGACCTTTTAAATTTTTTCCTTATCTTGATGTTTTTTCGCTTAGTTGTAACATTTTGGCAAAAACGTAGTTTAACATAACTCGAGAACCACTTGTCCGATTTTGATGAAACAAATTTAGAAAAATTTAGAATTACAATTTCTTTAATCCGTTCATATAACGGTTTTCTTTATAATCAACAGTTTTGCCGGTAAAAATAAATTTGTGGAGAAAAAAAAATATTTTTTTGCCTAAAAATTAAAATTTTTTTTTTTTAAATTCATAAAAAATCCAAAACGGAAAAAAGGATCAAGTGTTATTAATTTCATGTAAAGTCACATAACCTATAAACAAAATTTAACGCGTTCTGCTTTTATTTACAAATAAGTGAAGGTATCCCATTTTGACAAGAATATTGATATTTGTTTTTATTCAAAAAAGTGTCATTTATCGCCTTTTTCATAAATTTTCCCCAATAACTCCAGACTTCTGGCCATAAACTACTAAAAAAATTAAGTAAATATTTTTATAATTTTTTATTTTTATTTTATTTATTTATTTTTATTTATTTTAATAAATATTGCCTAGACTTTTTCGATGGTGGTTGTTCGGGACTAGTGGCATCGCATTCATCGCTATCATCAGTTTCTGAACCACACATAATGTCAATGTGTGACTCCACTGTTGGCCCTTCTGCATCTCTTGAAAATTCTTTATATCAAGATCATCCTTATCTTGCCACACTAACTTACTCCACCAGCAAATTTCCGCAATTATTGCACTCGGCGACTTTTTGCCTCTATATCTGTAAGTTTTTGTTTTATTAAAATGAGTTTGAAAAAATAAAAAATCAGTATTACCTCATTTCAAATGGCATAGCAACTTGATGATAGCGTTCACCTTGTTCATCAGATTCGGTAGCCAATTGTTTGCTGAAGTAGTCCAGATGATGATGTAAATAATGGATTTTCAAGGACATGTGGACACCAATTTCCGAGAATGCTCTTAACATCCTTGCGACAAAAACATCGTAGTTGTTAGAACGATGCTTTCCCAACAAGCCTTCTATTACTTCTTTGATTGCCTGCCATGCATTCAATTCAGCGTCAATCAAAATATTGTTGAATGCGTCACTTTTAATCAGCTTTCGTATATCTGGACCATTTAGTACGCCTGATTGGAAAAAATTAATTTGTTAAGATGGAAAATCATGGGAAATGAATGTGATATTATAACTTACCTTCTTTAATTTTACTTTCGCTGAGTCTCGGGTAAATTAGTTTCAAACACAAGAAAACTTCATCTCTTTTGGCGACAGTTTTGATAAAATTCTTAACAATTCCAAGTTTAATATGCAGTGGAGGCAGCAATATCTTCTCCTTCGGCACTAGAGGCTCACGAATAATATTGGCCGTTTGTAACCTGCTGTGCTCTCTGAGTTTCCATCCATGGCATGCATATTGGTCACCGGAAAATCGTGTGTCCCAATCGCACAAAAAGCACATATATTTTATATAGCCGCTTTGAAGAAGAAGTGAGTGTCAATGTTTTCTCCAAATAATGTTGTGCATATCTGCAGCAAATTTTTGAAATTCATACATTTACCTAATTGTGAATAAATGAGAAACGCGTGCATCGATTTTCATGATCTATGCCTTTTTTGCTCATGAGTTATGTGACTTTACGCGAAAGTAATTAGTTTTGGCACTTTTTTCCATTTTGGATTTTTTATGAATTTTTAAAAAAAAAATATTTAAATTTTTAGGCAAAAAATAATTTTTTCCCTTCATACATTCATTTTTAACTTCGAAAGTGTTGCACATATAGGAAAACGGTATAGAAACAGATTAGAGAAATTGTAATTCTAAATTTTTCTAAATTTGTTTCATCAAAATCGGACAAGTGGTTCTCGAGTTATGTTAAACTACGTTTTTGCCAAAATGTTACAACTAAGCGAAAAAACATCAAGATAAGGAAAAAATTTAAAAGGTCAAAATGACACATACGAACGCCAAACCCTTTGAGGGTTTTACTATACTGACCTAGTACCATCACCCTGACTTAGAATTTCTCACCCCCCAGACAATAATCCCAAAAATGTTCCATAGTGTTATCTGCGACCGTCATTGCCGCGAGGTTTTATTGTATATGTTCCTATCTACTAAAAATGTACTTGATGCTACATTTTTATTTGGTAAATTGCAATGATAGAGGTTAATCACAACTGTGTCGATTGTCGACCGACGACAGCAAAAGTCGTCGCGAATAATTTAAATTCAGCGACAATCGATTGTCGACATTTGTTGACGTTTAGAAAAAAATTAAATCTAAACAAGAATATGGTTGTATTTTTTTCGCCACAATTCTTCACCAATTCAATTGGTTTTCCAATAATTCTTATTGTTTTACATTTTTTTGTATTTAATTTTGCTTTTTTGTGGTAAATTATGCATTTTTATTTTCAATTATATTTTAATTTTTTTCAATTATATTTCTTCCGTCAAAAAAAT
The DNA here is from genome assembly GCA_949987735.1 of Leucophora obtusa. Taxonomy (NCBI): domain Eukaryota; kingdom Metazoa; phylum Arthropoda; class Insecta; order Diptera; family Anthomyiidae; genus Leucophora; species Leucophora obtusa. The sequence continues at coordinate 279,460,207 of OX465295.1, forward strand.
ATTTTTTTTGTAAACAAAGTACGAATTTTTGCAAATCTAATACGAATTTCTGCAACTCTGTTCCCTTAAGTAGTTAAGAATATGGCAACTATTTGACAAATATTTTGAGTGTGTCGTCACGAAAATAGAATAGATTCTATTACGACGACAAATCGCCGGACCACATGGCGACATTTTGCTTCCCATACAAAATATATGAAAAAGCACATGTCGTTGTCGTTGTCGACCCAGTTCTGATTAATCTCTTATACTGAAAATAGATGTAATGTGTAAAATATAAATTGAAAGAGTGCACAAAAACGTATTTTGCAAATTAATTGAAAAATAATATGACAATGACACAATTTTTGTAAAAACATAAAAATCACGTAAAACGCACAGCATCATGCAACATTGTATGCAATAAAAAAAAAGAAGAACGAATAAAAAAATAATAATAATAAAACTCACAACAGGAGGTGCAGTGTAAAAAAATATACGCAAAATTATCTCTTAATAGGTCGTTTACATTGTGTGTATAATCGACAAGTTTATGACTGTAATCTTGTTTAAAATCTTAGTCATTAAGACCGTATATTTCGATATTTTGGAAGATTTTAATTGTTGGTAGCAATTATAAAATTTAGTTTTGCATGAGAACTTTGTTATTCAGTAATATTCAGTTTTCACCAGATTATTTCTATACAGCGTAAATAGGCTAAAAGAATTAAAATAAAACAATTTTGTTAAGAAACAAATTTACAAAGTTTTAATTTTAATTATAAGTAAATAATTATTTAAATAGTCATGGACCTTTGCATTTTGACATATTTGTTGTAATACTTCCGGGTTCATTCGAAAGAAATTTTAAATATTTGTGTATTTTTTGCAGGGTTGGTTACCGTTTCATTTTTAAAATAACGGAAATTTTCTACCATGGCGATACTAAAATTAATTTGAATATTTTATATCCTCGATATCAGTTAGGGCAATTGTCTTCATATTTTGGCGTTTTTATTTCTTGGTTTGCCGGTTCAATTTCTTATTATTCCCAAATTACCGTTATAAATTGCTGTTTTGGCATTTTAGCGGTATTATAACGGTAATATGCATATATATTACACAATTGAACCAATAAAATATCGAAATAAAAACGGGTAAATATAAAGACAATTACTGTTAATGATATCAGCGTTTTAAAACGTTCATATGGGGGTTGGTTTCGGCGTGGTTGATAATTACTGTTATATTAAAACTGAAACGGTAACCAACCTTGATTTTTGGGTATGCGTGCGTAAATAATTTTTTGTTATCTTCAGAATTGTAAGTTTTTTTTTTTTGTTCAAAATATTTTATGTAATAAATTTGTGATAAAATTACAAAGTATAAAATGTTTCTAAACATATATTTTTAAATAAAAAAACTCACAATTTTTGTTAAATAGTTCTTTAATGCATTTTTTTTTCCTTGAATTTTTGAAACTTTTATTAAAGATATATGTGTAAATTCATAAGTGCTTTATCAAGTTATAGCAGGCTTACAAAACAAATTTTTCATACAAAATTTGTTTCATAAGCCTCCTATAAATTTGTAAAGTATTTATGAATTTACTCAATAAAATTTTTAACACAATTTAAAAAAAGTTATTGTGTTGTTGGAAAACTTCATTAATTTTATTATTGTAAATTCAAAAAAGTTACTAATATAGCGAATATAATAGTTTCAGTGTACGTACGTACATACATATGTTTCCAACTTATACTTATCTTGAATTTCTGTATATTACATAATTTACGAAATATGTGTTTAAATAATTAATTTAAAACACATAAGAATTATTTCAACATTTTGAACTTCAACAGCTATTGCCCTTGAAGTTACTGTTATACCCTACACCATTCTGTGGAACAGGCTGCATTGAGTTTGTGGTAATGTTTGTAACTACTAAACTTAATTGTCGTAGATAAACATGTGTTTTTAAATAGATTTTCAGGAGAGCGAAAAAACTGTTACAAAATCTACTTTTAAGATATTTTATTGGTATCATATGCCTTAATGATTCACGACCTCATTTAGTAAAATCATCGTTAAGACATATGATGCCAATATAATATCTTAAAAGTAGATTTTGTAACAGTTTTTTCGCTCTCCTGAAAATTTATTAAAAACTACATGTGATAATTTGCAGGCCGATCGACGATACACAAAATCTAATAAAAGATGACCGGAGTCAGGCCAGTAGCCAGGCCCCCCCCCCCACGAAATAATTTGAAAAATTTTAAAGCGTAGCACAATATGTACCTAGAATGCAACAATGTTTTTTGGAAAATGAAATATATAGATATTTATTTTTTGTTGAGATCAAATAGGAATTGCTGAAGTTTCTGAAATTAATAAATAAATATAATAATTTCAGACCAATCGTGAGAAATATTTTCCACAAAAAAATCATTAGATATTGTGAGGACACCTCGAAAGTATATATCGAGCTCTATATTCAATAAACTCCAACTCAAAAAAGCTAACTTCTCAGGAGAGCTAAAAAACTACTCAGTCAGAAATTGCCAGTGGTACAAAAAATCAAGCACTGGCATACCACTGGGTAACCATGGTATTAAAAATAAATGACTGGCAGAACACTCATTTGGGACGCTTTGCCAGCGTTTGCAAAAAGCGTTTTACCAGTATTTTTTTTACAAAAATTTCGGTGGTTTATAAAAAAACCACTGGCAAAGAATTGGCTTAGAGTGATATGCCAAGGTTTGCAACCAGTGGTTATCCAGTGCTACCTAGCCAATGCTACCAGGCGTACAAAAATCAATTCACTGGAAAACCAATGATTTTATAAAAATGCTGACGCTTCGTTAAAAAATGTTTGTAGTCGGAAGGTTCCGAGTTCAAGTCTGGTTGCAATCAAAAAAATTTTTTTTTGATTTTTTTTAATTTAAAATTTTTTTTGTTTTATAAAATCAATTTTTTTGTTTGTGGGAAAGCTCCTTCAAGACCAACTTTTTTTTTACCCTCCAAACACTGGCATACTAGTTACTAAAAATTGTTTGCCAGTACTAGCATTTTGGCACAGCCAGTAGTTGTCCAGCTATTATCACTCATTTATGTGTTTAGCCATCAAATATTATATGTCTCGTTAGATCAGTGGGTAGAGCAATCGTCTGCCAATCTGACGGCCTGGGTTCAAATCACGGCAGGGTCAAAAAAATACATATGAACTTTTTTTTAATTTTATTTTGGAAAATATATTTTCAGACCACCTATTTTGCCAGCGTTTTGCCAAGGTTAAAAATTTTGTTCCTCCAGTGCTTTTCCGGCGCTTTTTGAACAGCCGGTCCTTTTGTCTAATGATGTTATCATTTTGGGAATGGGAAAGCACTTTTTGCCAATACTTGTACCACCTGTTAAAGTGCTTTGCCACCGCTTTCCCGTTTGTATTTTTCTGACTGGGTAGTTATTTCGCTTATTATTGTAAAAATAAACAATGTAGGTACCTTCCATAAGATGGTTTTAATATTCTTACTACGTTACACCTATTCAAAAAATTTCAGATTTTTCACTTTTTTGTGTATTTTTTTGAGATATCATATTTTAGTATATCACAACACAAATATTTTTTCAAAGTTAGCATATTTTTTCGGAAAATAAAAATTAGATTTTTTGAAAAATGTATATTATTTAAGCATTTTATGAGATGTTTTATTCCATATTAGATAGAAAATTTAAAAACTACTCGAGGTGGTCAACTTTCCCACTCTCTAACTCACGCTGTATTGTGACAGGTTCACTCCAAATGTGCTATTTTTGGAAGCTTATGTCATTGACTATAATCGCCCATACATATTATTTCAATCCGATAAATATTTTAAGAATTACATATATATTTATTACCATTTCTTTTTTTGCAAGCACTATTTACTAACATGATAACAATTACCATATCTTGAAAACTAGCCATTGGATATCAAAATCTTTTTCAGATTCGTATTCAACATGCCAAATGCAATAAGATGTGAGGTAGATTTATAATAACCCAGCTAAAAATCGACATATATGAATACATACAGGTTAAATGTATGTTCATGCATGCTCATAAACACGCATTCATGTCCATGCATGGATACATAAATCGCCATATATGCATCATATATGTCCACACATGTGCATTAACGAAATTTGAGGTAATAATGATGTATGGAGTGTCCATTTGGTGGAGTGCGCTGGAAAAAGGCACTCTCCGGCTGCAGTTCTAAAGGATTTTGCGGACAATGGCGTTGCTAATTACCGCCGTTATTCGTACAATTACGACGAAAACTCTATTGGTTATATTGGACCGGTTATCAATAGACCTTGTCGCTAGGCAAATGGCGGCAAACGTGGCTATAAGGCTGACGGCTATAAGGCTTGGGGCATGGACATACAGGTCGTTTGGACATACCAGGGTATTAGGCCTCCCGGGGATGCCTCGGTGTTGATTATCGCATCCCATAATCCTTTTTCGGTTTTGAGTTCATGGCTCGGATATCAGATAGATCGGAATGGTCAGAGGGGCTCTACCTACCTATGGGGGTACTTGAGATTTATACTGATGGCTCCATGAGGAATGGAAGAGTAGGGGGTGGCGTATATGTGAGTCGCTATGATTATCGACTCTGCTTTATACAGGCTGAGATAGCGGCCATACAGCGAGCTGTGTCTTGGATAAGGTGTCAAGGGATATCCTCGGAGGATATCGTTGTTTTCACCGAAAGCCAAGCGGCCATAAAGTCCCTAGTAAGTGTGTTTACCACATCGAGGACTATTCACGAATGCCGTGTGTCTAGATGAGTTGGCGAGACATTCGCTATTGACACTCATCTGGGTGCCGGGACATGGGGACAGTGATAGCAGCAATGTTGCGGATGAACTACCAACGCATGGGATAATGCTTCACGATGGGGAAATCGATCACACCCGCGGCATATCACTCAAGATGGGCAAGCGGCAGGTTGAGCGTCGCCACCTGAATTTTTCCATGACCAGATGGGAAAATGAGCCAAACTGCCTGAGTATACGGACGGTGTAGCCCACCTACGACCGTCGCCGTACTGGGATGGTCATTGGGTTACCCCGTTTCCACCTGCGCAACGTGCTGGCTGGTGTGACGGGACATGCCGCTTTTGGCGTACATGCGCGCAAGATGGGACTTCCCTATAATGACTTCTGCAGGAGCTGTCACGATGAGGAAGAGAAGGGGACTCCTTTCCATCTGCTGATCCAGTGTCCAGCGTTCACAAACAGGAGAACTGTTCTCTTTGGTCATCCGTTTCTGAATGACCTGAGAGACCTGTCTAATGTCTATTATCAGGGGGTCCAACTGGTTTGGTTCGGACGCACGCTAATATGGTTGCCCAACGGCTTTACAGGTATCACAACGGGAAAACAATTTTGGCAGGACCCACGTGAGCTGGCCTATATGGCGGCTGCCTCTGGAACCTAACCTAGAGGATTAATTTCATTTCCAATCTCTGCAGAAATTGCCTTTGTAGATATGAAAGGATATTTTTTAGCCATCACAACAATACGCCGCTCTGCTTCTAGGCTTGTTTTAAAAGGTCTACCACGAACTTTTTCGATTTTGTCTTTTTCTCAATGCATTTTTTACAAAATTCAAAGAACGCCCTAAGTTATTGGATATTTCCCTCAATGTTTTTCCTTGTTTTCTCATTATTTGTACTATTTTTTGTTCTCAGCCCTACAATGTTCCTTTTCCTATTTTGCTAAAAAGTTCGCTTTTAATACAGATTTTTTTTTCTTTACTAAAATTTAAATATCCTTTTCTCTTTATATTGTACAACAGAAATATGGGTTAAATTTAAAATAATAAAAAATGACAAATAAATCAATGGTATCAAATAAAAACCAAATTGTTACTAATTTAAAATTAACGCACTTGCTATAGTTTTATTATTATCTTCATTGCCATAGTAAACTGTTGAGAAAAAAAAAATTTAACTTCGATATCTAAGATAGGGTTTTCAAGAACAATATTAATTTTTTCATAAATTAACGACGTTATTCTATTATTGTAATCATGTGTGTATTTGAATTATTTTAAATTCTAATAAAAATTAAAAATAAGTTACACAAAAAATTTAAAAGTATTTGGTTGTTAAAAAAAATTTTATTTTTAACTGCAAACGCGGTTATTTTAACTGCTATTTGCAGTTGATCCTCCCTGGAGGGAGGAAGTAATATCTTAATAATTATAATTAATAACAATACGGTGTTGTTGTTACTATGGTTGTACTTCATAATCCATATGTAATTTAAAAGAGCACGAAAGAAACAATGAAGATAATAATAAAACCTCAAAGTAACACAAAATATACATACATATATAATAATTCAATCAAATGCAGTTTTAATGGAAAAGTAAGTAAGAAATTAAAGTCGGTTTTGCCGACTATATGATACCCTACACCAGAACGGTGTGAGACATATTCTGATAAGCGGATAAAATTTCGGTACAATAAATAAAGTTAATTAAGTCACGATTTCTCCGATATTGGAAGGGATCGGGGATCGTCAAACTTTTTTCCTTTTAGCCGAGTCAGGTTTCTAAATGTTTATCCCTCAGTTGGGACTTGAGTTCTTCCTTTCGAGTTGGTACGACTGATTCAACAATTTTATACCGCAGAATGAAAAAAACACGAAAGATCAATCAACTTTTCGGCCTTCAAAACGCTGTAGAAAAAAACTGAAGGAACTGAGTCAAAGTTGGGCCCCGTTTCTTTCCGAATTATATAAAATCATATGGTAAAAACATGGAGCTATTTTCGCAATTTTCAATAGGGTTCGTCACCCAATTGGACCAAATTTCGTAAAATTATCGTTAGAATAGCGATCTGCAGTTAAATTACAAGGATATAATGATAATATAAAGGACGGACATCGCTAAATCATACAAAAAGTGATTTTCAGTCGACTGGTGTACTTAATAATGGGTCTACGCTCATTACATTTCGTAGTTACAAAAATCATTACAAATTCAAATTACCCTGTTCCACAAAGTTGTGTAGGGTATACAAATAATAACATCAAAGCCGAAAAGTAATGGAAGCAAACAATCATACAACCAACATTTATCCATCTATCTACACCATTAGCTCTAATGCCAGGCAACCACAGCACAGCAACTACAACAATAACAAAAAATAACAAATGAAATAATAAAAAATAATAACAAAAGGCCCCACCACACATCCACACAATTTTTAGTATAAATAAAAACAACAACAACAACAAATATCTACGTATAAATGGACTGAACTGAATCATGACCCATTAACCTACTTTTTCATATACATAAAGAATAAACTTTAGTATGTGTTCACACAAATAACAACAGCAACAACAATACAGTATTGGTGTGCGTTCGAGTATACACTGCACTGTAGTGATGCCAATTTGGTACTATTTATAATTCTTAGTATTCAAAAAGGCGCAAAATTTTCCAAATAATAAAAAGCACTAGCAATAAAGCATTTACAGATTGTTATTAACTTTGGAAATGTTATAAACTTTTGTATAATTTGATATAATTTATCTAATGAGGTGTGGCTAATCTGATATAATGCACAATTATATATAAATGTATCAATATAAATAAATTCATACCACCTAGATCTAACAATATTGGGTCAATTTGCCTACTAAATTCTATACAAGCATATATAAATTGTTAGATCGTATGTAACCATAGATATAATTGTATCAAATTATATAATGTTACTCTTATTAAAACCTTTTTTAACCGGGTAGAGATGAAAAGACTAGAGGGTGAGTTACCCAACCGTAAACGTAATTGTAACAAATCAGATGTTTCGAAACCACAAGAAGAAGTGTATACACCCAGAAAACAGATTCAGTTCTGATAACCGCATTTGTAGCCAATCGCATGGTTCAGTTGTGGTAGCAGAATTTTTCAGTTGTGGCAATAGAAAACCAATTGCGACAGGACTAATTTGACTGTGACAACGGAATCTCAGTTACATCAAGAATAATTCGGAAAAATTCATTTGATGCAACTGAACCATTCGATTAGCAACAAATGGGGTTGTCAGAACCGAATCTGTTTTCTGGGTGTACAAATGGCTACTAACGCGTAAATGTAAACGTCATCGAAACACAGCTGAATGATTTTAGTCGGAAAAAATATAAAATTAATAAAGAAAATAGATTCAAACAACAAATAAAAAATAAAAATTAACAAATAAATGGAAAAATGGAAAAATTTAGAATAAACTATAAAACTACATGAAATAGATGATAAATATAATAATTCTTAACTCATATTTAGAAGTGCTCCAATGTTTTTAGGTACCAGTGACACTTTTAACTGGATACTCAATTTGTTTATAGTTTTTTTCTAAGGCAAGAGAAAGAGAAAAGAATTAAAAGTTTGGCCAATTTGACCCCATTTTGTAAGCCTTTAATATAAGATTAAACAAGATCACACCGAAACTCAGGAAACCCCTTTTTACCATAAAGCTACATTCACAGTGATGGAGTACTCCACTCTACAGAGTGGATTTTGTTCCTTTCTTTTTCGCACTTACATATTTTTTGTATCATGCCATCTCTATTTTAGTACACTCCACTCTGCAGAGTGGTGTACTCCATCACTGTGAATGTAGCTTTACTACTACAATTTATGGTGCACAATCCCCATAGTAATTATTCCTTGGTCTGATTCATGTTTTTTTTTCGCAAAAATTAAGTTTTGTTTTCACTCGAAGTTCACTTTTTTTCCATTTTTACAAAAACACACGAGGTTCTTTGCTTTGAAAAGCTGCCAAACACAAAGTTAATGAAGGAGCTTGCTCAAAATTTGATATATATCTATTAACACTGACGGGAGTAGTGTTGATTTTTAATTGGTCAAAAATTTATGGAACATCAAATAGTCATGGACTTATTGATCTAAAATACATTAATATCTGCGGTAACGCGTCGGGAGCCTTCAATTTGTTAGAAGTTTTCGAACATGTTTTATATACCAGTGAAACCTTTTACTGTATATACAATACAATTTGTCTATAGTTTTTTTGAAAGAGAAAGAAAAGACTAAATTTTATTTTAATCTCTTTAGTATGAGATTGGGAAGATAGAAAAACACGTGTCATTTAAAGTTCATTAAATTCTGCGGGTCGGCGTCGGCAGTCCGCTGAACTTTTTAAACATTTTTGCTTTTAACACTGAAATCATAGAAATGTGGTACCTTTATTTAAGCATAAAATCTCATTACGAAACAGTTTTAACTTCAACTTCATTTAAAGAAAAAAAAGTAATAATTTGTTGGTAAAAAAGGATATTAATAAATTTTCTGAAATTTTATAAGATAACTGACAACTTATATTTTAAGTTATTAAATAAAACATTAGTAAATTGATCTTTTTTCAAACGCGTCATACAGTCCAACTGCAATTAATATGAATTTTTATTAATTTTTACTTTAGTAGGTTTAACCTCAAAAGAAGAAGAATAAATATTTTTTCAAAAGTTATAAACACATTATTAATTTGCAAATCAGACTAGATCTAGTTTTCTACTCTCAGAAGTGATCAAACAGACACACAAACATTCTACTTTAGATTTTTTGTTTATCTTCTTAACATTAGTGATTTTCACACATTTGTAAAATTTTTCATCTTTTTTTTTAATTTTCTTCTAAAACTAAGAACAAATTGTCTGTTGCCTTTCTGTGCATTTTAAGCAAAAACTTATGCTTTTTGCTCTTTTTACTATCAAGATGTTGGCATCACTGCTGCACAAGTGCCATTTTTTGTGTGACCAACAACAATCAAATCAGTTTTATATGGCAGATATAACAACTACACACATTTTACATATAGGCTGGTCGATACATTATCAAATATCGTTGAAAACATAACATCAACAACAACAATTCACGCACAACAGCAAAACGGCTTTATAAGCTGCACCTTAAAAACCAAATTTATTAACAAACACCATGTATATTGCACTCATAGGTAGATACAAGGGTATTCGAATTACTTGGGTTTTGTCTTTGTTCAAGTAACCGAGTAACTCGATTTTGGGGTTTTGAATTTACTCGATTAATCCAATAAAGTTTTAAAATTACTCGAGTAACTCGAACAATTTCAACTATTTTATTTCATTATCATTATTATAGTTTAGTTCGTAATAAAATAAAAGGTAATTTATAAGTAGAAGTTAAAAGAAAACAATTGTTGAGATATTTATTTATATAAAGTTTTAAATTTAGGAGAGGTCTGTTAATCTACTCGTTTTAAAATAATTCTTAGTACAGTTTTCTAAAAGGCTAAAAATTTGTTGATGACTTAAGGTTCAATTAGACGTGCCATAACGCCATAGCCGTAACCATAACGCCATAGCAGACAACCAAAATTCAATTGGTATCTACGGTTACGGTTATGGCGTTATGGCATGTCACCTATAATCGAATACAATGTAGCCTATAAGATTGGTTTGAACAGATGTTTTATATGGTTATGGTTATGGCATGTCTAATTGAGCCTTTAAGCCTGGAGTAGCCAGGCTTAGCTGAATTAATGGGTTAAATAAGAACAGAAGATGTGTTGTGTTTTTGTTTCATTCTTATGCATTCAATATAGAGCATAATAATTCCAAGCCATGGATTTGGAAGTTTAGTATTTCATTTATTTAAAATCAAAGAGATCTGCTAATCTGATCTTTTTAAAACAATATATACTTAAAACAGTGTAGAGGAAACAAAGAGTAAACTGAAGAGGGTTTAGTGGCCCGTGAAAAATGTAGTTCTACTTAATAAGTTTCTTAATTTTCTCCCCTTTATTATGAAAATTATCGTTAGAAATGGTGTCAAAGCCGACCATTTCAGCTGTGACACTGCTGTCGAGGATTTCAATTTTTTGCAACTATTGACCAGACCTTTAAAGAAACAATTCAATCATCAGAAATAATTAAATTTTAAAAAAAGGATCAATAAAAAAATTTTTTTTCAAATTATTTTCGCGAATTATGTCTAGATTTATTTGATTCGTGCGAATTATCATTTTATTTTTTGATTCGCGAATTAAAATTGTATTTTTATGATTCGCGAGCCAATTTTAGTCATTAATACTTAAGGAGTGAGATCATAAAAATGTTAACACACATTTTTGCCTATAACTTTGGTTTAAAGCTTCTCATATTTTTTTTCGACAATTTACATTTTAAAAATATGTCAGTTAATAAATTAATTTACATAATGAGTTTTAATTCGTAATTTGTTACACAATGAACGATGAAAGAAAAGTGCGTTCAAAAATAATTAAATATTTTCAACAAAACCAAACATGGATATACAAAAAAATTGCCAAAGTGACTAATGTATGCCGCCAAACAGCTTCAAAAGTGGTAAAAATGTATCTGGAACACCTAACAATTGAAAGGAAGCCGGGAACAGGAACAACGACTGGTTATCGTAACATCGGTAAGACATACAAAGTTAAAAGCATCCTTAAGTGAGCTCCTAACACATCTGGCAGAAAAACAGCTCGGGTAGCCCAATGCTCGGACTTTTTTGTACGTAAAGTGAAACGTAAGGCAGGACTAAAGTCCTACAAAGTTCAAAAAGTTCCCGATAGAATAGCTTTTAAAAATTTGGAGGCCAAAACCAGAGCTCGAAAATTGAAATCAAATTTTATACAAAAATACAACTGTTGTGTAATGGGCGACGAACCTTATGTCCTGGCTGATTTTTCGCAGCTCCCTGGTCAAGAATTTTATGTTTCCGATGTTCGAGGAAATGTTGCGGAAAAATTTGGGTCGAAAAATCAAACGAAATTCCCTAAAAAATTCCTAGTATGGAATCAGCACAATGTATCCACTTACTTTTGGCCCGATTTAGCATCTTGTCACTACAGCAAGAAAGCGCTGGAGTGGTATAATGATAATAATGTGGTACTTGTACCAAGAGAGGGAAATCCACCAAACTGCCCGGAGCTCAGGCCAGTGGAGAGATATTGGGCTCTTGTTAAAAGGGAATTAAAGGGCACAAAAAATGTCTCCCAGGACATGCAATATTTCAAATGTAGATGGACCACCTGCTCTAAAAAGGTGAGAGAAACTACCATAAAAGCCTTAATGGGAGGGTTTCCGGAAAAAGTGGATAACTTTGCTCGTAGTGGTTAGAATTCCATGCGGTTTTTTTTTTGTTTGATTTTGTATTAAATTTCATTTAACAAAAATTTGGTTTGAGGTCTTAAAATTCAGTGGTTTGTTTTTTACTTAACTTTATGTGTGTTAACATTTTTATGATCTCACTCCTCCTGTAAGTAAAAAATTTCATTGAACACATTGGCATTATTTCGCGAATCAAAATAAAGAAACTTGATTCACGAATCATAAAATATGTAAATAATTCGTGCGAATTATCTTAATATTTTTTGATTCACAAATTAATAAATCACTTTACATGAATCGTCTTTGAAAATAATTCTTTTTGAGTCAATTCTTCAAAGCTCTGCTATTGACCAATTTTCAAAATATTTACAGTAGATTAAGAAAAACAAATAAAATTAATTATGCGCACCTGTTTCAAAGCAGGGTTTTAAAGAAATCGGTACATTTTTGTTATCAATACAAACACGAAAAGGAATACTATACCCTAGATAGTCAACTTTGGCACCCTGTAGTTCAGCCCGTGTTGAAATATTGTTCCTAAAAATATATTATTCTCAATGTCTGACTGTTCGTCTATAATCACTAAATACAAAGTTAATTAATCGGTCTTCTAGTATAGGAAATAATACATTCGAAAAAGATCCGAGTCTCTGACACAGTGAAGTATCTAGGTGTAACTCCTGTCCACAAATTATGCAGTGTTCTCCAAATTTTAAATGAGATTAAAAGATTTTACGCAATGGCCATCGACATTACAATAGGAGTATAAATGTTAAAAAAGTTTAGCCCAAACCACATAGTGAAAGTGCCAGTGGACAGTGGCGGTGCTGTCAAACTTTGTTCTTGAATTTCGCGAACACGATTTAATTTTTTTAAAAACTCCTTATTGAGTTTTGTTCAAAAACAGCACTTGTTTATTTAGAAAATTTCCTAATTTCTCGGCAAAGACTAATAGAGAAGATACAAAAACTGCTTTATCGACAAAACGTCGCACTGCGGTCGACACTGCGTTTATCTGGTTTAGGATCTTCTTCTGTTTGATGCCCAACTTGTTTATAATACACATGACGGCCTAGCGACATGTCGCTATCATTTCTGACTTGCTGATCCGTTCCCATACGAAATACCTATAGACAACTGCTGACATTTTTACACAAATGTAAAAATTTTAAACTCCGTTCCTAATTTTTACACAAAACTATTTAACGAGTAAGAAAAACAATGTCATATTTGGATTCACCTTGTAGGCATCATGCGATTTTGTTTCGGAAAAAAAATTCTGACAAAGCGTTTCTAAAAGAAAACGAAAAAAGTAACCAAATGTAAACTCCGTAACCACAATTATTTGCATCAGGTTTCATTCAAATAAATGTAGATAAATGTTTAAAATATTTTAAAATAACCATAAACAGAGGAGATTCAACTAATATTTATGCGTCAAAAGACGATTCAACTAATAATTTTGCTTCAAATCAAAAAAAGTTATCAGTTTTTTACCCTAAGCTGCTGGAGCGAAAAACGATTGATTTTGCATTTATTTGGTTTTGAATCGATATTTCGAGTCATTACTGACATTAGTTTGACAAATTAAATTTGTTTCACACGATTTAAGAATTTTTTGATCGCGAAATGTTATGTTTTTAATATATTATTTTGTAACTGCGCAACCGCTGTTTGGTTTTTAAAAAATTTACCAAAAATACAAAATTAAAAAAAAAATTAAAATTTTTTTCGCGGAATGATTTGTATTTTTATTCGCGAAACCGCCAATTTGATAAACACAAATTATATATCAGGTATGGGCACACAAATGGATTGACGGGCCAAATTTAGGATTTCACAAACTTACCGAGGGCCGCACCAATTAATACATTACTCGAAAAAAATTAATTTTTTGTACAGCCTTCTGCTAAAATCTTTTTTTGAGTATTTTGGTTTCCTAAGTCCGGATCTAAAGTCAAAAACGGTCCACTGAATAGCCTTCGAGTTGTGGGTCTTTCATTTTTTATCCCCTCACCCAGGAAAATACTTTTGAGTCAATGTTGCGGAGAAGTATATCAAAATCTTTTATATTTTTATAATTTTTTATCCAAATATATTTAGAAATATAAGGCACATACTCAATAAATCTTTTTAAAATATTTTGCCCTCCATAATACGAATCTGAAATCAAAAAACTTTGTCGAATTAATCTTCGAAAATATAGTTTTCGTTATTTCAAAAAATTTGGTTTAAGGTTTTTACCAATTTTTCAAATATTTTTAAATTTAATTAATGGATTTTGATCCCTTGACTGATAACCCCGGCAGAAAATTTTGATACTTTTAAGAGGGTTCTAATTTAGCTTGAAAAGCACGTATTTTTTTATATTTTAAACTTCTTTCTAAAAAATTACTAATTTTTTAGATGAAAATAGTACTCTTAGTAAAATGAATCATGAAAGCCATAACAATTTGAGGCAAATTTTTAAATCCAAAGATGATTCTCAAACGACTCAGAAATGTAAATAAATTTGACTATTTTGTGAACAATTCAAAAATGACTCAAAAAATATTAAGAAGGCTCTTTTAGATGCACCACTTTCATACAAGTGAAAGTTTAATAATATATTTTGAGCACTTTTCTGATTCATTTTTGGGCTCGTTTGTTGGCTGGGAGCTCTAGAAAAAATTAATTATAAAAACTTTATTCAAAAGTTTAATATCATATTAAAAAATTGGGATAAGGCGAAATTGTTTGTTTTAAAAGCGAGATAAAAATTTGGGGCATCACAAACCTTTCAAACGCGGTATAATCCCGTCAAAAGCGGAGTGAGTGGTTGGTAAGGTTAAGTACACTAATAGAAAAAATCCTGTAAAAAGTTTTGCTAAAGAAAACTGCTGAAATAAGCAGATTTTCTTTGCTAAGATAAGAATAGCAAAAATAAAGTGTTAAATATACGAAATTTTAGTTTTATTTGAGCTAAAGTTTAGTTAATTGAAATAAAAATTTACTCTGCTAGAATCAGCAACATATTTTGGTAAATATTAGTAGAATTAAAAAAACACAAAAAATTTTAAATCTATTTGTGAAATCAGCAGTCGTCTATTTTTCACCAATATTTCTATTGATTTTAGCAGAATGACTATTATTATATTTAAGAGTTTATTTTTGCTTTTCTAATCTTTATTAGCAAAAACCTGCAAAAATTTTGCTGCAAAGTTACTTTTAAATAATAAACCTGTAAAAATAACATAAAAATCTATTTGTTTTGCTATTTTCCCAGGTTTATTTCCGTTAGTGTATAAATAAAATTTTATTGTATCTAAGTGTTTTACCAAATTTAAGTGCTTGAAGGACAATTCTCAAAAGTAGATTTTAGAGATCCTTACGAACCCCGTAGAACAGCCTTAAACATTTCCTTAAATGAAAGGTAATTTTTTTGAATTCAAACTCATAAAAAATTGGAGACTCCTAAGTACTTCTACGTCGTATTGAGCCATAAAGTATTTTTCCCAGGCTTAAGGTTTAAATAAAGAAGAAGGAATTTTTCAGTTAATATTCGTATATTGGAGGCGAAAATACTTTAAAGTTTTATAGGACGTCTGTGCAAAAAAGTCGATATTTGTTCATTTAAATTCTGATTTTATTTTTTTTTCATTTAATTAATATTTTTTTTAATTGAAAAAACATTTTTTGATTGTTTTAATATTAATGAAGGGCCGCACGAAATTGGTTGTAGGGCCGCATTTGCCCATGTATGTTATATATCATTGGAAAGCAAGTTGAAAACCCAAATACGAAAAACTAATAATTTGAAGAAAATTCGTACGCATTTTTTTTGTTATATCTTTTGCTTGCAGAAATGTAAACTCCGTTACAACAAAAAAATTTAAATTGTGCAAAAAAAGTTATTGCGACAACTTGTAGAAGAGATTTTTTGCAATTAGGTTTATAATGACTAAACTTACTGATTCCATTAAGAAAAAACCGAAATATTAACACTTTTTGCTTCTCACAAATTTGGCCCAAAAATTTATCACATTTTTTGATTTCATCCAATTGTTTTATAGTCAGAACTACCATCTTTGAAAATTTTGTCTCACTCAAAGACTCGTCAGTGGTTAGTTTATGTGTCAATTGATCAAAGTAATTTTCAATTATTAATTTGTCTCTTTATGAAAAACTTTTTGTGTATCGCCATGACCGGGGATCGAACCGGCAGCCCTCTGCCCGGGCTATGACTCGTAGTATCATCTTTTAACAAGATACATAAAAATTATTGTTTACACAGATTTGAATTGTAGTGGATTGTCCACTACAATTTTTTCACGTTTTAAAAATTTAAAACTTCACATTATAAATTGTTTGTCCCGCCAAACTTTTTGAAATCCCGCAGTTTTCATAATTTTTCAACACTGTCCCGCTCTTTGATAAAAAATTTCTGGCAACGCTAGCTATCATATAGTCGGCATGCCCAACTTTAGCTTTTTACCAAGGTTGGTTACCGTTATCGCTAAAACACCGTTTCAAATTGAATACCGTTACCAATACCTCTAAAAAATTTCCAAATACCGTTATCGTTACCGATACCGTTATTTTTATGGGTAATTGCCGGTACTTTACCGGTATTTATTAATTTATATAAAAAATTATAAATTTTAAACTTTTTTATTTTATAATTTTGATTTTTTTACAAAAAAATTTATGGATAATAATTTTACTTATTAAAACTACCAGCATCGGTATACCGTTACCGAAACCGTCTTAAATACCGTTACCAAAAAAATTTCGATACCGTTACCCTTACCGTTAATCATTTCGGTAACCAACCTTGCCTTTTACTCGTTTAAAAAAAGTTTTTCTCAGTAAAAATGATTCCAAAATATTTTTGTAATTTCTCTTTACATTTGAAATAAATTTGACAAATATACCAACGACTATATAATTAAAAGACTATCCAACTCTACCTACCTCTGTTGAATCTCTCTCTTCTTAATTTATATCGAAAATTCAGCCGTAAGAATTACACGTCTGCAAAGGCTAACATTTTCGATATAAATTGTCAATCTTCGAAAGAGAGCGACGAATACCGCCTGAATATACTCCAATTGTATTGAAAAATAAGTTTTAAATAAGGATTTTTGAAGAAAAATATGTTTTAAGAGCAAATTTTTTAAATTTTTAGAGCATATTGTACGTCTTTACGAGCATTTTTATTGGCATAAAATTGATTTTTTGAGCATATTTCTGGTTGCCCTGTTGATTACTATTCAGTAGACGCAAGAAATAAACGTAAAATATGCCAAAATTATTTCAAACCCAAAAGGTTTGTCTTTTAGTAAAGCGTACAAAAAAATTTACAAGGAACTTATCCGTATGGGTTTCCTTTGATCTTAATGAAAATTGGATTTGTGATAGGCTTGAAAAATTGAATATTAAATGAAAGGCATTTTAAAGCTATACAATGGAGTAGTTTCCGGCCAATTAATCGGCTTCGTCGATAAAACAAAACAATTCGAAATATCCCAAACAAACAATAAGTTTCATACAATTTTCAGTGCGAAAACGCTTTTAGGCTATTTTGGGTTACCAGGATAAAATATTGCTTGAAATATGTATGTCTTTACGAGTATCCTGTTTTTTACTTCGGCAACCCAAAAAGCATTCCCCTACTGAGAAGGGGAATAAAAATATTAGGCATCGGCTTAGGCGGATTATTGTAAATGTGGCCGATGCTCGGCATCGACCAAAAAAATTGCCTGGTCGGACATTATAGTGGAGTTCTAAATATGTGGAAAAGTTTCCCAACAAAAGAGGTTCGAACAATCAATTGGTTCCTTCAATCCATCAATTTTCGTTCGAAATTCAAGGGAAACCAACGAAACAGTTTCCTTGTAACATGAACAAAATTTTATGAAACGTAAAAAAAAAAAATAAACAAGTGGAAAGAAAAATAATACATTAAGAAAATACATTTAAGGAACCCTTTTAGACAGTGGCCGATACTGAGAGAAAGAAAGGACACACCAAACTGAATTAAAAGAACAACAACATTTAATAATAAAAATTTCCTGCCAAGAGACACCAACTATTGTATATTAAGCCCAGAATATACATTTGTCAAAAATATAAACCTTTAAAAAATATGGATGAGAAGAATGGGGAGAAGAAGAAAAAATGGGGAATGATTAAAATGCGGTTATCGAGCAATATACACTGAAACATACATATGGGTGATATCAAAAAATGTGATAAAAACCATGTAACCAGCTAATTTCTAATGCATGGATTGCATTTGAGTTATATATTTCGATATACATATATCAGCGCATTGTCACCTGTTTTACAAAATTTATAACAATCTGACCAATTTTTGGTTAATACATAAAATTTGTGACCAATTTTATAGGCCAAATGTAAACTCCGTAAACAGTAACTCATAAGGTTTTTCAAATTTAATAGCTTATATTTTAATAACTAATGAAAGTAAACACTAACTGTAAGAATTTTTATGAAGAGAAAAAGTAACGCTTTTAATAAAGATTAATACATTTTACAAACTTTTTCGTATATCTATGCTAACACGACTTCAACTCTGTAAAGATTTATCATCATAATTTTTGATAAAAATGCATACACTGGAATTTTGGAGTTATCGATTAATTATATTGCGAAAAATATAATGTTATTTATACTCAAATGATCGTTGGAATGTAAATAATCATCAAGTATAACAGATTTGAAGTTTTTCTGCAGCATGTAACATTCTCTATATGAAAAAGGATGTCTTTAATAAACTTTAAAAAAATGTTGTAAACTCCGTTCCTAATTTGTACACCAAACTATTTAACGAGTAAGAAAAACCATGTCTTATTTGGATTTACCTTGTAGGCATCATACGATTTTGTTTCGGAAAGAAAATTCTGACAAAACGTTTCTGAAATAAAACGCAAAAAGAAACCAAATGTAAACTCCGTTACTGTAAACTCCGTAACCAAAATTGTTTGCATCAGATTGCATTCAAATAAGTGTAGGTAGATGTTTAAAATATTTAAAAATAACCATAAACAGAGGTTATTACACTAATATTTATGCGTCAAAAGATGATTCAACTAATAATTTTGTGTCAAATCAAAAAAAGTTTTCAGTTTTTTACCCTAAACGATTGATTTTGCATTTCATTTGTTTGGAATCGATATTTCGAGCCATTACTGACATTAGTTTGACAAATTAAATTTGTTTCACACAATTTAAGAATTTTTTGATCCCAAAATGTTATGTTTTTAATATATTATTTTGTAACTTCGCAACTGCTGATTGGATTTTAAAAAATTTTATATTTTTGAAAAGCATTTAAAAGAAGCAAAAATACAAAATTAGAAAGGAAATAAAATTTTTTTTCGCGGAATGAACTGTATTTGTATTCGCGAAACCGCCAATTTAATAAACACAAATTGTATATTATTGAAAAGCATATTGAAAACCCAAATACGAAAAACTAATAAATTGAAGAAAATTCGTACGCAATTTTTTTTGTTATATCTTTTGCTTGTGGAAACGAAAAAAAGAAAATTTTAAATTGTGCAAAAAAGTTATTGCGACAACTTGTAGAAGAGATTTTTTGCATTTAAGTTTATAATGACTAAACTTACTGCTTCCATTAAGAAAAATCCGTAATATTAACACTTTTTGCTTCTCACAAATTTGGCCCAAAAACTTAGCACTTGATATAATGTTTTTTAGAAAATATAACCTAAAGTTTACCTCTAAAATGGTATTTAAATCATGTCCGCATAAAATGTAAGAAAAATATCTAAATAAGTGGTATAGTATTCATACCATCGGCCCGGAAAGAGTTAAACCAATTCCATGAAACAGGGTCTAAGACTGAATCCCGGAAGACAAAATATTTACTGTAAATAAATGGTGTTTTTAGATTTATGGAAATTGTTGCTGGAACAAAACAATACAAATTAATTATATTAGAAAAACTTGTTTTCATATTTAGTGGCACTTCATTGTTGAAAGACTCAAATATCATCCCTTTTCTCTTGTACGGCTCAATTTATGAAAAAGTTGTAAAAATGTTTATGGATTGCGCCGATTTGGCAGCATATCACCATGGAGAACTGAGGTTCTGGGTTGTGATATTACTGACTATCTTCAAATGGGAAATTTATTATTTTTGCATAGACTTCTACATCAAAAAAGCCCTGCCTATCTGTATGAGAAAATTAGGTTTGGACAGTGTGTTAGATGCATGAACTTAGTTCATCCAAAACATTACTTCTTAAACTCCGGCAGATTCTTTTTCATTAATGCCATTTAACTTTGGAGTTCTTTACCACTCTCCATTAGACACATAACTGGGAATGAAAGTTTAAAAAGCTATACTGAATTATATTAAAAGAAATAATTAGCTTCTACTTCTTACTTTTTTACTATTCTTTGCAATCATTCAAATATTATTTTTTTTTTTTTGCTACATAATCAAATTTAAATATATTTAACTTTGTCAATTATTATTAATGTTGACATTACTATTTCTTAATTTATATAATTTATTTTCACTCAGTCCTAAAATATTTTCTCATTATTTAGGTTGTTCAAAAGGGGTGTGCTATCTGTTGTATCGTCCTAACGAAAAACAATGTTGTTAAAATTTTTATTTGACTTTAAAAATTATTTCCTATTGATTTTTCTCTCTGTTAGCATACTTAAACATACCCTAAAAGAAAAAAACTGCTAAATTAGCAGATTATTTTTGCTATATATTAGTAATATATGAACAGCAAAAATAACCTGTTAAGTAAAATCACCAAAAAATTTAAAATTTTCAAAGTTTTTTTTCGATTTTTTTTTTAAATGCAAATTAAAATCGAGCCTTCGGAAAACAGCAGTTTACAATTTTTAGCAAATATTTCTACTGGTTTTAGCAGAATAGACTGCTATTTGCATTCAACTAAATTTAGCTTAAAAATAGCAAAAGTTTTGTATATTTAACAGTTTAGTTTTGCTATTTTTAGTATACAAATATTTAGTAAAATTTTCTGCAGATTTTACAGTACAATTTGATATTTTTAGTTAACTAAAAGTTAGTCTAAATATAACTAAAATTCTGTAAATTTAAGAGTTTTAATTTTGCTGTTCTCATTTTACTAGTATTTAGTAAAAAAATCTGCTAATTTTAACATTTTTTTCTGCAGCATCATTTTTAATTAATTTTTAGTAACTTTTTCTGATATTTTTACAGATTTATTTCTATGAGTGTAGGACACTAAACATACGTAAGAATGTTGTATCGTGCTATTCTCAAATGTCGTATTTTTTCAGTTAAATTTTAAAAACTCTGTTTTTTGTTAGGACGATATAACAAATAGCAAACCCCTTGTGAATTATCATATTATTATGACGTTGTAAATGTTACACCATTTGAACTATAAAAGGACTTTATTCTTATTGTTCTACCCAGCAAAATCTTTCATTACCAAATAAGTGGTTATATAATAGAAATTCATAGCTCCGCACAACTAATTTTTTGGCGTCTAAACTCATTATTTTTGTTTAGCGTGGTCGTTTTTATAAGTAGTCACGCTTACCCGCCCGCTTACGAAAAAATGAGATAGGGACATGCCTGCAGCGGATTATTTTTCACAATTTGTTAAATACGTTTGGGATTTTTAGCATATTTAATTCCTTTGATGCAATTAATGTATATCCCGATAAAATAAAATTAAAAATGAGAAATAAGTAGTTATGAGGTTTTGAATAATAAGTGGTTACACACATGCTTACAAAAAGTTGAATTATAAGTGGTTATCAGATTGCTTACTTGAATCTTAAAAATAAGGAGTTAGGCAAATACTATTAGCTTAAGGAAATAAATTCAGAAAAATTTAAGTTTTAGTTTTAGGACACGTCATACAAATTTAAACATAAAACATATTTACATATAATAAATAAAATTTTTATAAAATTTAACTGTGTAAAAAGTACTTATTTAAACTATTACGAGTAAGTCATTATTTTATATTTAGAAACAATTAATACAATTGGCCCTTATTAGGAAGTCATTATTTTAAATTATAAAATAATGCAAAAGGTAATGATTCATCATTTTGGGTAATGCAGATAGTAATGAGGTGTCATTACCAATATTTTGCTGGGTAATAACGAGAATAAACTAAATAAATAAAATGTTTATGCTGCTTTAGACTGTAAATGGCGTATTTGTTTCAACTATCATATTTTGCAATAAGAATAAATTGTAAATTGCTTTGTCCAAAATTCTATTTGTGTTCAGCATAATCTCGCAATTCATAAGAAGAAGAATATTTTTTGACAGTCGTTTTAGTCGAATTAGTTTTTGACGGTCACAATTAGTCCAATAAAAAATTGAAAATTAGACCTCAGCATTAAATGAGTTGTTTGCGGTAGACATCCCAGCAAAGTCTTTCATTACCAAATAAGTGGTTATATAATGAAACTAAAATTTTTTACTACTTATAATTCTGCGTCAGTACTAGTTATTTTTGTTAGACGAAGCCGTTTTTATAAGCAGACTAGCTTACTCGCGACTACTTATTTATTTATAAAGATAATGTGAATTTGGTAACTACTTATTTTTTAACCACTAGTAAGTATATAAATAAGTCTTATTATTTAACAACTTGTAAGCACTTATTTTTTAACTGCGTATAAGCACACGAATAACTACTTATTTTGGTAACTACTTATGTTATATACTTTTGTAATGCAGCGGGTAAGCGGGTGCACAAATTTTGTGCGTTTTTTCATGCAGCGAATATGGACAACTACTTACAA
Organism: Leucophora obtusa; assembly: GCA_949987735.1. NCBI lineage: Eukaryota > Metazoa > Arthropoda > Insecta > Diptera > Anthomyiidae > Leucophora > Leucophora obtusa. The sequence goes on from OX465295.1 coordinate 279,483,193, forward strand.
AAACGACCTTGTCGAACAAAAATAATGAGTTTTGACACCGAATTATAAGCAGTATACCCTAATTCTACTGCTTATTATTTAGATATTAGTAATGAGCAATCATTACTGAGATTTTGCTGGTATGTGTTCAAATTTGTTTTTCAGTGCTACACGCTAGATTATGAGCTCTCAATTTTTTTTTTTTTTTATTATTATTATTTTTTTTTTATTGGAATGAAAAATCCACTATCCATCCCCGATTAAACCCAAAGAAAATTACTCTCTCATTAAGTCAAGTGTCTTTGAACCTGATCATGACGACGAAAACTGATGATAATAATGATTTAGATTATAATTGTAGCAGCTGTGTATTTGTAGCAGCTTGAAAGAATTCATTCGGTTTGAAATAAAATGTTTAGCAATTTATTTAAGAAGTCGTAGAACATTGTTTAGAAAACAGCAAAAGCGTAGGGCTATAGTATAGTCGAAAGCATGTTTAAGAACCAGTGTTGCCAGAACTTGGTTACCAAAAATCTCCCGATTTTCTTTAAAAATTTATTAAACGCAGTGAAACCTACCCACAACATGCATTCCAACAGTCATTTAACAGACAATTTTTGAGCAGCGGCTCTATATGAAAATTATGGACTTAAAAATTACCTAAAAGTAGGGAATCATCTCTAAGTCAAATTCGGACACTTAAAAACGAACTTTTTGTAGGATTTTAGACCTCGAAGAATTTTTATGATTTCTGCCACCGAATATTATGTTTTCATTTTATCCGTTTTGCTCTATCTCGCTTAGTTTTCGAGATATGGGCAATTTTATTAAACAAAAAATTTTTATTAGAAATTTCCGAGGGTCCAAGGCCCCACCAAGGACCATTTTTTTGAGAAGTCGAAATTATCGTCAATTTTTCTCTATCCATGTTAGTTTATTTTTAAAACTTCGGATACATGGGTGGCGGCATCTACCGGGTAATAACAGAAATATGAAAATATTATGTTTTAAAAATAAATTGTGCAAAATTTAACGAATGGGTTCTTAAAAATTAGTTATAAAACATTTTGTAAATTAACCCTTTCATTACCGACTTTTTGTTTGCGAATATATCGTTATTTTGACTTCAGATTCTTGTTAAGAATCCTCAAATCAGAAAAAAAATATGTAAAATATTTTGCCCCTTCCCCCTCCTATCCTCCAAAAATTACGTTCTAAAATCAATTTTTTGAAACTTCTCAGCCCCGTTTACCCCTTAAACATTCGCTTAGCCAAAACTTCTTTGGTTGGTTTTCTTCTCGTCATAAAAGGAAGCTACCCAGCAAAATATTGGTAATGACACCTCATTACTATCTGCATTACCAAAAATAATATATCATTACCTTTTGCATTATTTTATAATATAAAATAATGACTTCCTAATAACGGCCTATTGTATTCATTGTTTCTATATATAAAATAATGACTTACTCGTAATAGTTTAAATAAGTACTTTTACACAGTTAAATTTTATACATTTTTATTTATTATATGTAAATATGTTTTATGTTTAAATTTTTATGACGAGTCCTAAAATTACACACTAGAGAAAATTTAATTTTTCTGAATGTATTTCCTTAAGCTAATAGTATTTGCTTAACTCCTTATTTTTAAGAATCAAGTAAGCAATCAGATAACCACTTATAATTCAACTTTTTGTAAGCATGTGTGTATCCACTTATTATTCAAAATCTCATAACTACTTATTTCTCATTTTTTCGTAAGCGAGCGGGTAAGCGTGACTACTTATAAAAACGACCACGCCAAACAAAAATAATGAGTTTAGACGCCAAAAAAAAGTTGTGCGGAGCTATGAATTTCTATTATATAACCACTTATTTGGTAATGAAAGATTTTGCTGGGTATATACCAACTTATAATTATCTATCTTTATTAGCTTAGGAGAAACACTAAAACCCCATTTTCTCGGAGATTATGATATATACATAAAATTAGACTTCATTAACAAATTTCGCGACCATATTGCCATGTTGAACTGCTTATACATATAATGATTTTTATTTGAAGTCCAAGATGCTAATAAACTTATTTACAAAAAGGATAAAGTTTGTTTTTGCATTATCAAATTTTATATATTCTTTTAAAGATGTGTACACTGTGGTGTAGAAGGGTAGTGAAAGAGTTAACACTCCAAATAAGTTAAAGTATTGAGGATTTTCAGTATTGTGTTAAATGAGAGATAACTAAAATCTTTGTTTAAATCAGTGTTTCAACTAAAAATTTGTTAAAAATTAGTCAAATCAATCTGAAACCCGTTTGCAGATTTTTTTACTGACGTATTATTTTAAGTGTAGTCAGTTGACTTTAAGTATGTTTTATAATTTAATCCTGATATTTTTAACGCAATTAAATACAAATTTTGAATTTTTTTTAATTAAAAAAAAAAACAGTTTTTCTTCAAACGAACTTTTACAAAGTATAGAAATTTATTTTTGTTCCGTAATTTTTTAAAACAAAGTAGGTAATTGAAATCTGTATCAATATTTATTATGTGTTCAATTTTATTTGAATGAATTAAATCCGGAAATGGACATGCCTTCAACAGATTATTTTTCACAATTTGTTAAATAATTTTAGCATATTTAATGCAATTAATTTGGCAGATTGAGCAAAATTCCTTTATTTAGCTATAAATTCACGTTAAAAAATTATATTTTGTGCAAAAACGAAAAATGGCTAAACATTTTCCAAAAATGGCTAAAATAATGGCTAATGGCTAAATCCGAGTTCAAAAATGGCTAAATCTAGCCATAAAATGGCTACATTGGCAACGCTGTTAGGAACCTCCCCAGCAAAAACATGGTAATGACAGGTCTTTCCCATACGGATTACCAAGTAATGATAGGTCATTACCTTTTATATTACTTAAAACCACAAAGTAATAACTTACTGATAATACTTATAGAATTACTTATATATTCTTGCAAAGTAATCACTTACTGGTAATTAATTAAATAAGTACTGATTTACTGAGTGTTTTTGTAAAAAAAATCAGACGAATTTGTTAAAAAATTTGAAAGAAAAACACAAATTTGAAAACGCTTTTATTTAAAAATTTTTACACAAATTTGTTAGGACATCTATACAGAATAGATGCAGCTAAAATTTTTTAAAGAAAGATGCTTTTAAATTTGTATTTTTTACACAAATGTGTTAATGAATTCGTCTGTTTTTTTTTTATAAAAACAGGCAGGTAGTTTTTTTTATATTAAGGGGGTAATTTTCTAAAACACTTCGGTGAAGTGTTGCGTTATTTCTGTAGAAATTGTTTTTGTTACAAAAACAATTTACATTGAAAGTTCCCTTCACTTCACCCAAGTGTTTTACGAAATTAGGTACTAATATTTTATTTATTAAATTGTTTCGAATATTTTTCCAATTGAATGGAAATAGTTATACTTCTAATATGACCAACTATTTCACAATGTCGGGTAGCCACTTATTTTTTTTTTGTAAGCGAGAGGGTAATGATCACCCATGAATTTTTGGACATCGCGAACAAAATTAATGTTGCGAGTAAATAGCCTGGTAAGTAGTGAAACCCTTTGTGTGCTGTTTACTCGCTGAATTACGCGGTAATGTCTGATTTTGCTGGGTCAAACAGCTGAGTTGTTTTATGAGTAGTTATAAAGCTACATTACCTATATTGGAACCAGATTAGTGTAATGCTAAGTAGTACTTGAAGGTTTCCAATAGCCATTATAATATTTGTGTTAGCTGATAAAAGCACCATGTAACAATCATATCATGATTTACTTAAGGAGTTGGAATATCGGATGTGAACAAAAGATCAAAAGATAAAGTACTGGCCCGAGGACACTTCCCTGGAAAACTCCAGCTTTCATTGGCTTTATGTTAGAACACTGGTCTTTGTATTTGACATAAAATCGCCTGTTCTCTAGGTAGCTTTATTATATTAGTAAAATGTCTTTTATTTATTTTATTTAGTTTGAGTTTATGTTAAAGCTCCATATGCCATACACTGTCGTATACTTTGACTACGTCGAGGTAAGTACCCTCACAGTAGTAGTTTGAATCAATGTCAGTTAAAATTTTGCTGTCACTTTATGGTTTTGGTGAATGGTAGAGTGAGTTAGTTAAAAACGGAATTAGTAGTCCGGAATTATATTTTTTCTTTGAGTGCATGTTCAAGATGCGCAAGCAAACATTGCCAAAGTGATATTAGGAGGTTTATTGGTCTATATGGTATAGGTTTTGTTGCATCTTAATTTGGCTTATACATATATACAGTGGTGGACAATTTAATAGGAACGATTCAAGTTTTTTCTAATTTTTTTTCCTTGCCTTTATTTTTAAAAATCAAAATAGTGGCTAAATTCGCCCCGGGAGACAAATATGTGGTTTAGAATATTGTGCAGAATTTTAACATAATGTCTACTTTTTTATTTTGTAACTTGTTTTAAGTGGGCGTGGCTTTCAATGAAAAATTAGCGATATCGACCTGTTATCAAATTACAGAGTAAAATTTAGCGAGTACTGATCGGATCTATACAAACTGTATATTTTTGGAAATTCTACAAAATTTCCTTAACTTCTGCTTTATTTTTATCCAGAAATGGTCGCCAGACTTAAAATGACAGTGTCTTAAACATGAAAAAAAATTTATTGGTTTTTAGCAATTTTAAAATAAAGTTAACAACACTGAAATTTTAAAGCGAATAGTTTTATGCTATACTTGCTACGATATAACAAATAAGTCTAGTTTTTTTCTATGTTAAGTATAAAGCATTTCCTATTAAAATTTCAGTGTTGTTAACATTATTATAAAATCGCTAAAAACAAAGAAAACTTTTTTTATGTTTAAGGCACTGTCATTTTAAGTCTGGCGACTATTTCTAGATAAAAATAATGCAGAAATTAAGGAAATTATGTAGGATTTCCAAAAATATACAGTTCGTATAGATCCGATCAGTACTCGCTAAAGTTTACTCTGTAATTTGATAACAGGTCGATATCGCAAATTTTTCATTGAAAGCCACGCCCACTTAAAACAAGTGACAAAATAAAAAACAGACATTATGCTAAAATACTGTACAATAAATTAGAAATTTATTAATTCAGTTCGAGGCCAATTTCCTTATTATGAATTAACATAATAAGTACTAACAATTTTTATTTTTTTGAATAAAAATTAAAACCCAACATACTGTACAATATTCTAAACCACATATTTGACTCCCGGGGCGAATTTAGCCACTATTTTGATTTTTAAAAATAAAGCAACGAAAAAAAAATTAGAAAAAACTTGAATTGTTCCTATTAAATTTGCCACCACTGTATATGTGACCTTCTCCGAGAAAAGGGACCTAGTGTGTCAAAAAACGGGTTTGGATTTAAGAGTGGATTCTGGTACCTAAAAGGGTGTAGAATAAGATGAAATGAGTTAGATATCTGATAAAAATTTATTTACCCCATAAAAACGTACAAAACGATAATGCGTGTTCAAAGTGATAATGCGTTATGAAACTTTAAATGCGTTCTTCTCAAAATTTCATTTCCACACACTAGGTCCCCTTTCTCGGAGAAGGTCACATATATATATTATTTCTGGCACTTTCCATAAATTAGGAAAGTATTTGATATTTATTATTACATTGACGAGTAAAAAGGTTAAAGTCGGGCATGCCGACTATACAATACCCTATACCAGTCTGGTTAATAGCCAACTAATGTTTGGATCCGAAATTCGAATGGGTTAAAATGGGACGTGTGTCAAAATTTTCTATAATGTGAGTCAGCGAACCAAATTTCATTAAAATATCTTAATATTTGCGACCTGCAGTTTGTAACCAAGCCAATTTTGGGGGGACCCTTATATGGGCACTAGGTCTAAACATGGACCGATGTTCACCAAAATCAATAGGCTTCGTCCTTGGACCAACATAGGTATGTGTACTAAATTTCATCAAAATATCTTAATTTTTGCGACCTGCAGCGTATAAAAAATATAATTTTGGGGGGACCCTTATATGGGTACTAGGTCTAAACATGGAGCGATGTTCACCAAAATCAATAAACTTCGTCCTTGGGCCAACATAGGTCTGTGTACAAAATTTCATCAAAATATCTTAATATTTGCGACCTGCAGCGTATAAAAAATATATTTTTGGGGGGACCCTTATATGGGCACTAGGTCTAAACATGGAGCGATGTTCACCAAAATCAATAGGCTGCGTTATTGGGCCAACATAGGTCTGTTTACCAAATTTCATCAAAATATCTTAATATTTGCGACCTGCAGTGTATAAACAGTATAATTTTGGTAGGACCCTTATATGAGCACTAGGTCTAAACATGGACCGATGTTCACCAAAATCAATAGGCGTCGTCCTTGGGCCGACATAAGTCGGTGTACCAAGTTTCATCAAAATATCTTAATATTTGCGACCTGTAGAGTGCGCACAAAAATGCAGGGACAGATAGACAGACGGACGGACGGACGGACAGACGGACATCGTTAAATCGAAATAAAAAAAAATTCTGAGCCGATCGGTTTATTATAAGGTGGGTCTAGGACCAATGTTTTTTGGTGTTACAAACATCAGCACAAACTTATCATACCCTGACCACATAGTGGTGTAGGGTATAAAAATAGTTTTTATATAGATCAATGTTTTTCTCGGTAATTATTTCAAAAGTTTTTTTGCTACTTACACTTGTATTGATTGCGTTTTTAATTCCAATTACTGCAATTTATATATCCTACGCCACAAAGTGGACAGGATATAATAAGTCTGTGCTGATCTTTGTAACTTTTTGTTGCGATTTAACAATGTTCGTCCATTCGTCTGTCTGTCCATGTATTCTTTAGCGCACGCTGCAGGTCGCAAATTATAAGATATTTAGATGAAAGTTAGCATACCGGCTTTTTTTGGTTTCAATCTGGCTTAAATCTGTCCATGTTTAGAACTTGTGCCTAGTGCTGCAGGTCGCAAATATGAAGATAATGATATTTAGTTCACTGATTCATGTGGGCTCATGGACGAATCCTGTAGACTTTGTCTAGAATTGGCCCATGGGTAGACCCAGTGCCTGTATAAATGTCCCCCCAAAAAGAGGCTTGTTCGCACGCTACAGGTGGCAAATATTAAGACATTTGGGTGAGATTTAGTACACCGACTTATATCGGCCCAAGGGCGAAGCTTATTGATTTTGATTTAAATCGGTCAATGTTTGGATCTAATGGCGCAAAAGGTCCTCACAAAATTCGCTTTGCTAACCAAACTTCATATAAATATATTTTAACGAAGTTTGGTACGCTGACTCACATGTGCGGAAGGATCGGTCGACATTTGGACCTGTTGCCGATATGGACTATTTTTTCGATTTTCTCTTAAATAAAACTAACATTAGGTAAAATCGAAATTTCGTACAGTTATTCCATTTTTTGTTTATCATTTTATAGACATACAAGTCCATTTCAACCCATTCCAAACATTATTTGGCTTTAACCAGACTGGTGTAGGGTATCATATAGGCGGGAAATATTTAGTCCCCTCGACGTTCTGCAAAAACAATTCGAAACTTTTCAAAAATAATTTCGATTCGAAGGTGTACGGCGAACTTTTTTTTGCGGTACGGTCTAATGTATACCGATCGACTCAGAATAGCTGCTTGGTTCGATTTAGCGATGTCCGTCTGTCTGGCTGTAAGTGTATTTCTGTTTGCATGCTATAAAGTCTTAAATATTAAGATATTTTTTTTTTAGGCAAATTCAGAATTTTTTATTGATTTTTTTATTTTTTCCATTTTATAGACAAATTTCGAATGCAAACATTAGGTGCCCTTAAACCAGATTAGTGTAGACATGCCCGACTTTACCTTTTTTATTCGTTTTTATTTTTATTTGTTCGGTTTTTTAAATTCAAATTTCGAATTGAACTTGATGCTTTTGAATTATTTTATTGCTTCAAGTAATTGTTTACCTTTAGGTAGAGTTAATCTGAATCCCCATATTGCGCATATAAACGATGACTAAGAGATTTTATTCCAGTCGGAAATTATTTGTGTTTAGAAGGACAGTGAGCGATCGTATAACAACAGGGCAATGAATATCTTCGATAAATACGTAGGTTGCTTGGATATAATCTCTTAAGAAATATATGAAATAAAGGAATAATTTATGAAATATGTGAAATTTCGATTTGAGATCAAATATTATCACATTTTCCTTTAAATTAGTTTCAAATTAAAGAAAGATGATAAAATTTATACAAGTAAATTACAGGGGATAAAAAAAAATAAAGGCATAGGATACTGAGGATTGGTTTGTAGCGGGACCCGAAAATACGTGACCCGAAATTTTTTTATTTTTTGTACTTTACTTATAAAAATGTTATCATCTTTCTTTAATTTGAAAATAATTTAAAGGAAAGTGTGATAATATTTGATCTCAGATCAAACGAAAAACATTCATATACCAATTAAAAGATCTACTATACATACCTTCATTCATATGTGAAATTTAATATATTTGAGAATAAAATTTAAACATTAAAATGTTTGCTTATCTTTTATTTTCGATATTTTCATAATTTTTATTATCTTTTTTCTTAATTCTAATATATTTTCATTTAATTTTTATTGCAATTTTTAGTTTCTGCCAATTTTCTTTCACTTTTTCCTCATTTCTCGATTGTCTGACAACGCCATAATGTTCTGTCCGGTCCGATATACGATCCGATAGCGTTTGCATCTACTAGTCTTGTAGGCTTCTTGGTTTTACTTACTGAGGTGATTTTGTTTGGTAAGATGATGTTGATTATACATGTGAAAGAGAAGGAATTACTTTACTGTGAGTTGTTATGGGTTTGTGTTGAGGAGGTTGTTGTTGTGCACTCTCGGTTCATTTCGAACGAAATTTAAGTCTGTGACGAATCGCTATTATTATTTTAATATTTTAAAACTCTGGTGACGGCGAAAATGGCAAATAGGTGTAACAACATGAATATATATTGTTATTCAATAAATTTTATTAAGGAATTAATTCGCAAAATTTGAGTTTAGAATAAAAAAAATCAAATTAAAGAATAAAGTCCTTTAACTTTCTGAGTTTGTATGTGAGTGCGTGTGTAAGTATCTATGAGATTTTTTATTTTGGTTAATTAAATATGCGTACAATTACCAACTGGGTGAATAAAACAAAACAATTACAAATACACTAAACAACTCACACACACATTCGCAATATTACACCCAGTAAACTAAAAGTAACGTTGCCACAATTTGTTTATCAAGAGCTGGAAAATGTCCACAAATTCATAAAAAATCGCGATGTTATAAACTTGCGCGGGACAAACAATTTAGAATTTAAAGTTAAATTTAAATTTAACATCCCAGCAAAACCTTGGTAATGGGTTTGACCTTTTTCACGCATTGCCTGGCAATAGGTAACCCTTTACCATTGGTTTTACTTAGAAATCTAAAGTAATACGTTACTAATATTGTGATACATCAATACTTATTTGGGAGGTATGAAATAATGAGTTACCGATATGGAGATATATCACTACTTATTTGGAGCCTTTAAAATAATATATTACCGATATTGTGTTTTATAATAACTTATTAATAAGGGTTAAAATAATAAGTTATTAGTATTGCATTATATAACTACTTATTATGGAAAGTACGACTTAATAAAAATTTAGAATCTAATTACATTGCTCGGATCGGTGTACTTTTAAACAAAGTCATTACTGGTAACGTCTTATTTTATTCCCTATATGTAACCAATGAAATATGTACTAATGACTTACTTCACTCTATAAAAGTATGTACTTATTTTAGCAACTATTGAATTTAATATTACAAGTAACAACTTATTTCAGTAGTTCCTTCGTAATCACTTATTTTAGCCTATACCGGTACGATTTAGGCAACCATTTACCCCCAATGACACCCCCATGTTAAAATAATGTGTTATGCGACCAAAGTGTAAGTAGTTACAATTTTTGGTTTCTTATTACATTTCCCTTTACCTGGTAATAGAAGGTTTTGCTGGGATATTTAAAAATTTTAGTTTCCATAAGTTAGATATCGGAATTTTTAGATTTTGTCTCAGACATTAATTTAAAAAAATGTGTTATGTGGTTTTAAGAATCGTAAAAAGATTCTTAAAAATTTTCATAAGGAAATTCAAAAACTACATATTACGTACAAAATTATTGATTAAAAAAATATATATGTACTTTTTCCTAAAGAATATCGACTAATATATACTTTTTCCGAAGGAATACTTTAATAATTAAACATTTTTATTCGAAAAAAAAAATTTGGATTATTTGCATTTCTTAACTAGCTAGAATACTCTTTTATTTACATATGTAATTTATAACTTTTAATTAAATTAAAATATTTATTGGAAGAAGCACTAATTAAAAAAAAAATAATTCAGAGAAAGCCCAAGATGCGGTCAGTGATGGAAAAAAGCAGATTGTCTGGCAACGCTACCAAAAAGGTTCATTATACTATATTATAATTTACACGATGACGATTTGTATACGTTTCATATGCCATTGGCCTTCAATATTATCTCTATAACAATAGTTAAATACGTAGTGTTCTTTAAAAGCCCTCTTTATTTAGGCAAATTCTATTTTTAGTGTTTTGTCTTGTTTTTTCCTTCTTGTTTATAAAATTTATTTAACAAATTTCATTAAGACCGTTTTTCTTTCGTAGTAGTTATGGCAGTCATTTGATAAGACATACATGGGTAGACAGACCTGTAAATAAAACTGTGGTCAATAAACTTTGTCTTTAATGTTGTATATAAAATAAATAATCATGGAGGAGGATATTCAAAAAGAATTCAGCAGGCATCTTTTTGTTACCATACACAATACTGGTACACTAAAAAAAAAAAACAATACTTTATCATATATTGAAAAAATTCATTTTTTTTATGAAACGTTTCATAAATACTAGGAACTTTTCATAAACATTTATAAAAGCTTCATAAAATTTATTTTTAATTTACGTTTGGAGTATATTATTTTTACTTAAATTTGTTTAAAAAACAACTACATTTTTAAATCCTTTTTTGTACTGAAGAAACTGTTTTATAAAATTTACAAAACTTCTTCATTCAATGACACTTCTTTATAAACATAAAGACGTGTTTCATAAATTTTTAAAATTTCTTGTATTAAATCCTCTAAGGTCGGCTACCCAGCAAAAACATGATAATGACAGGCCATTACCATACGGATTACCAAGTAATGACAGGTCATTACCTTTTCCATTACTTCAAAATACAAAATAAGGACTTACTGATATAAGTTATAGAAGTACTTATATATTCATGCAAAGTAATCACTTACTGGTAATTGATTAAATAAGTACTGATTTGGCCTTTTTTAAATTAATATTTTATTTATTAAATTGTTTCGAACATTTTTCCAACTGAATAGAAAATTGTCCGAGGTAAAAAGGTTTTTTTTCCAATATGACCAACTATTTCACAATGTATGGTAACCACTTATTTCCAAACTTCTGACTAACCACTTATTCTATCTTTATGAGTAACTACTTATTCTTTCGCTATGGGTAACTCGTTATTCGCACTTTTTTTGTAAGCGAGAGGGTAATGATCACCCATGAATTTTTGGACATCGCGAACAAAAGTAATGTTGCGAGTAAATAGCCTGGTAAGTAGTGAAACCCTTTGTGTGCTACTTACTCGTTTAATTACTCGGTAATGTCTGTTTTTGCTGGGTAACTTATCTAAAAGAATGCTTATTTTAAGGCTTTTTAGAGTTGTTTTGATTAAAATTTTATTCTAGGTTAAGGTAGTGAAGTTGAACTTTAACCTTAACCACGAATAAAGTCTTAAATTGAGCCTAATTTTAGATAAGTTAGCCGACCTAACTGCACTAAGCCTTTTTGCAATAAACCGCACCAAACCGTAATTTTTTCGGGATGCAATGATGACTCATGGAGTACGTGTGGATTGCTGTCTGACCAATAACGCATATTTTGTTTATTGACGAAGCCATTTATTATGACGACCATAAATTGGACGTAGCGCTCTTAACGTTGAGGCCACTGACTCCGAATTTCGGTAGTAAATTTTAATAATTTCGACTCGTTGTTGGCTCGTATATCTTTCAATCATGAAATGGCAAACCTTACTGAAGAGAAATGTCAAAAGAGCGGCAAGAAATATGGCGTCGTTTGCTGTCACTGTCTTTCTACTTTTGTAGCGTCCCTGTTGAAGAAACCTTTATATCATTTCTGTCGTATTTTGGACAAGATCGGCCATTTGCTATGGAACCGATTGAGTAATTGTCAGATCAACGGCAACAATATAAACGAAAAGTTTTGCTATGGGACTATACAGGCTGGCATCCTTTCAGCACTGCTAAGGGTGACAACAACACAGAATTAAATTTTAAAATAATTTCCGAGAGCTCAAAACCAGGAAGGTGGAGTACACGAATTTCGAGCAGGATATCGTGATTGGAAGGCAGCTTTTGCGGGACAATTCACTTGTATACAGATGGATGGAAGAAATGGTTTGGGCTTTAATAGCTGCTATCCCTGAGTTGAAAAATTTTTTCGCCATCATCTTAGTACCGTCTTTCAGGCGGAGATTAAGACAATCTAGAAATGCATAAAGTTTAATAATATTAAGGGATTACATCACTGAAAATATTATAACAGTAACTGGCTGTAGTTTATTTAAAAAGTTATCCGTACATTTATTTTTAAATGATTATTCAGTTAAAATGAAAAGAGATATATTTTTGAATTTTTTTTGTCTTTTATTTAAAAAATAAATTACATATAAATACCGATTTTCTGTTACAGTTAATAAAGGTATTCATTTAAAGTATTTTCGCCTCATATACTGTGTATATGTTGTAAGTTTACTCGATTATTACGAGCACTGGTAAATATACGCTTACATTTATGTGGGTAAACTTTTTCGTCTTTATGTATACATACATTTGAATATTGTCAAAAATAAAATTATTTTGAATTTTTTTGTGTGTTGTTTTTTATTTGCTGTTTTATTTGTTTTTAAATAATACAAATTTAAAAAATTTTATGTTTATTTTATGAAAAGATCGAAAAAGTGGCTAAATGCAAAATTGAAATGTGAATAGTTTTAAAAGGTGCGTTCATTCAAATAAACAGGTAAAGTTACAAATATACGTGATTACAAAAATACACGGTTTACGAGGGCTAAATGCAGTTAGATGAATACCACTAATATTTTCATTTAAAATGTTTTGTTGAAAAAATAAACCCTTTTAGATTTCTAGGTTAGTTAAAAAAACGAAATAAACTAAATATCATTTATTCTTACGGATTTTGTAGTTAATTTTTTGAAAGTTAAAAAAAACGAAATAAATGAAAAATCAGTGAGGGCAGATATTATTCAGGCTCTAGTTCAATGTTTTTATTTATTTAAATAAAAACTTTGCATATTAGTTTTTCAAAATTTTGCTCTTGCAAACAGGATATACAGCTGTTTCGGAGGACGTTATCAGTATCCGCGCAAGATCATTACCATAAAAGATTATGACTAAAGTTAGTTGGATTAATTATGTGCAAAACATCAGAGTTTATACTGATCCCCACTTTAAATAAATGAGAATTCTGTATTCTCCGAAGTTTTAAAAGTAATCAAAAAACCAAAACAAAATTATATCAAACTAATATGATGTGTAAGTAGGCCAGCAATGCCAATACATACACCTTGTGTATGTCTTCCAATATTGTGAATAAATTTGTGAATAAAGTTCGAACAAACAAGTTTTGTTTTCATTAAATGAAAACAAAATAATCAATTTAAATGAAAAATCATTATTTTTTAAGGATTTTGTAGTTAATTTATTAACACACTCACAATAAATTGACCATAAAAGTTCAATAGTTATAAGTATAAGTTATTATAATATAATCAATTTTAAAATAAACGAGAAATCTATTATTTTTACTGATTTCGTCAGTTAATTAACAATTTAAAATAAACGACAAAATTCAATAGTTTTAACTTATTTTCAATTGTTTTAATGTATATATTCGGTTGATTTTAAGGAAAAAATATTGTGAGTGCATTTAAAAATAAATGAGAAGTTCTTTTGATTTAAATAAAAAGTTAGTTTTTTCATTTGATTTTTCATTTATTTTAAATTACATTTTCAGTTAATTTAAACTTCAAACTATTTTGAGTAAGGAAATATAAGGATCTTTACAGATAACAAGGCGGCTATCCACGCAATCTCTTCGAACTCTTTAAGTTCAGCAACTATCCCCGGGTGGAAGGAGGAATCCTATAACTTATCAACCAGGGGCAGTATTGAAATTATGTGGGTTCCAAGCACTGAAAATATTATTACAGTAACTGACTGTAGTTTATTTAAAAAGTTATCCCTACATTTATTTTTAAATGATTATACAGTTTAAAAGAAAAGAAATATATATTACAGTTAATATTTTCATTTAAAATATTTTGTTAAAAAAAAGAAACCTTTTTAGATTTCGAAAACGAAATAAACTAAATATGCTTTATTCTTACGGATTTTGTACACTGCGATTATTATCCTTCATGATATTAATGGTATAATTTCATAGAATTTTTTTCGTAGAACCAATGAAGAATTTCATGATGTATATAATATTGAATTAATATGTATTGTGAAATTTTTCATAACTCTTCTTTCATAAAATTACATAATTTCATTAAAAAAATTCATTGAATTTCATAAATTAGATCTCCATAAATTTAATGAAAATGTTCTTTATATATATAAAATTGTTCAATAGTAAAGGGTTGTTCAACAGGGACGCTACAAAAGTAGAAAGACAGGGACAGCAAACGACGCCATATTTCTTGCCGCTCTTTTGACATTTCTCTTCAGCAAGGTTTGCCATTTCATGATGGAAAGATATAGGAGCCAACAACGAGTCGAAATTATTAAAATTTACTACCGAAATTCGCAGTCAGTGGCCTCAACGTTAAGAGCGCTACGTCCAATTTATGGTCGTCATAATCGTCCTAGCAGATCAACAATTGAGCGTGGGGCTACGAATATCGAACGTGAAATTGCAGCAGTATCGGCCGATTTATGTTTGAAAATCGATTTCGATTTCCATACATAATGGCATCGAACGTACTTTCACAGGAATAAAGAATTTCATTGATATCCAAAACCGTTTTTGTCTTATTTAAACTTTTTTACTTTTGTAGCGCTTTTATTGAAAAACCCTTTATTTACTTTCTTTTAATTTTTTATAAAATATCGTCATTTCCTGAGAGAATAATCTTTTATAATTTTTACTTTTTTTTAAATTAATTTTTTATTATTAATTTTGGACTATGAAATTTTTTTATAAATCATATTAATTTTTTCGAACCTTTTTTTTATAAAACTTTTTAATTTAATGAATTCTTTCTTTAGATATATTCTGTACATCCGTAAAATATGCTACGATTTTATTACGCCTTTTTCATTTGCTAAGTACTTTTTATTTATCCACTCCAGCTTAGCAACGACAACAACCAACTATAATAAATAATAGTAAATGAAATAGCTTCATAGATTTTATGATTGGCTGAATGAATGAGTTCCGGTGACAATTTTCATTGAAACTATGAAGAAATTCATTACTGAAGTGATGATAATTCTCTCAGTGTAGTTATTTTTTTGAATGTTAAAAAAACGAAATAAATGAAAAATCTTACTTTTTTAAGGATTTTGTAGTTCATTTATTAACATTTAAAAATAAATGAAAAGTTCTTTTGATTTAAAGTAATTTTTCATTTATTTTAAATTTACATTTTCAGTTAATTTCATGGATGGTAACCGAAACGATTGCGGTTATCGTTAAGGTAACGATATTTTTAGGTTATTTCGGTAACGGTATTTTAAGGGTAACGCTATTTCATTTATTTCGGTATCGGTATTTTAAGGATAACGGTATTTGAGTTATTTCGGTAACGGTATTTTAAAGATAACGATATTTGGGTTATTTCGGTAACGGTATTTTAAGGTTAACGGTATTTCAGTTATATTGGTAACTGTTTTTTAAGGGTAACGTAGTCAGTTATTTCGATGCATCCCTCAATTTTTTTTTACAAAAAATATACGAGATTAAAAACAGAACCAATTTATCAACTTAATGTACAAAAAATACTCAATAACCACGTGAAATTACCAAAAGCAGAAAATTAAAAATAACGGTAACGGAATTTTAGGGATAACGGTATTTCGTTTGTTTCGGTAACGGTATTTTAAGGGTATTGATATTTCATTTATTTCGGTAACGGTATTTTAAGGATAACGGTATTTCTGTTATTTCGGTAAAGGTATTTTAAGGATAACGGTATTACGGGTATTTCGGTAACAGTATTTTAGGGGTAACGGTACTCAGTTGAAAGAGTTTTGAATCGATAACGGTATTTTAGGGGTATTGCCTGCCAACCCTGGTTAATTTAAACTACAAACTATTTTGAGTGAGACATTGTAACATCGCGGAAAATAGTATGGCTGACGAATTGGCCAGGGAAGGTTCATCCCTGAGCGTAATCAGGCTTTTAGATGTGAACTACGGACTGATGTGAATGGACTGTTATTGCTCATAGAACAATATCGGGCACCGCGAGTGGGTGGGTCCACCAGGTGGCTATGGGGAGGCCCAGGTAGAAAAAATACCCTTGCAATTCTTTTTTATCCGATTGTGATTTAACATTTTAATACATATTGGAATCTATGATCAAAAGTGATGATCACTTTTGTGAAATTTGTTCTGCATATTCGAAAAAGATTAACTTAGTTATAAAGTTCAAATAATAATAACAATTGAAGTTATTGTCTCTATCTAAATATGTTTTACTTTTAACAAAGGTATTTGAACTTTAACAATATGTATTTACTTATGAGGGTACATATTAAAATACAATAACAAAGGGAATACATTAAAAAATTCTCCTTCGAAATAAGCATACATATTTAAATCACCTGTTGCCGCATATGTTAATTTTAATATTTACTTCATTTGAATACAAATCCAACAGTACACTTTTAACTGAAACTAAAACAAATCTAAATACTTGTCTAAATGTTATTCTCAAACAATTTGCCCTATGTCTGCACCGAACGTATATCCATTCTAAAAATATATAAAACTACGGTTTATAATAATTTCCTATTAGCACAAGACGACAAAATGCAAGGTGTTGACAACAAACTCAGTTTGTTTGTTTATTTTTCAAAATGTTTTAGGAGCAATAAACTCAATTTTATTGTGAAACCTCCCCTACTAGGTTCAATTTTATGTATTTGTATATAATTTAAGGGTCTTTCCCTATTTATGCACTCTTAAATACACAGATATTCACTAGCATTTACAACGATACTCAAGTATTTACTCGTACGTAGAAAATATTTATTCTGACACTTTAATTGTTGTATTTTCTATTAAAATTTTCTTAGAATTATGTCTAATAAGCATGTGAAGCTGTTTTGTTATTACTTATTCCTTTTTTGTTGTTTTTATTTCGATTAGGGTTATTGAACTTATGTTAGCGCGAAACATTAATGGTTTTTTATATGAATAAATATTTTGGAATTTTATTACACCCAGAAAACAAATGTGTGCTGACAACCGAACTAACTGGGTCAAGTCAAGTTACCGTAGTCTCTATTGCACTCATAGAAATAAATTTGTTAAAATAGCAGTAAAAGTTACTAAAAATTATTTAAAAATGATGCTGCAGAAAAAACTGCTAAAATTTGACGATTTTTTTCTAAATACTACACTCATAAAAAAAAGCCCGAAGAAATAATTCAAAATTCTGCTAAAATAAGAGGAAATAGTACCTGTATTTGAGCCAGCAGAATTTTCAATGAAGTTGCGAATTATAGTCTGCTAAATTTAGGTAAGCTAAACTTTACACACTGCTAAATACACAGACAATTCTAGTTAACTTAGCTAAGAAATTTGAGCTAAATTCAACAGAAACTTTACCTGATTTAACTGAAAATCTGTCCCGAGACAGGCCCACATTTATTTTTGAGAGTATTGGTGGCTTATATAGATTGATGACTTCATAGTAATGAATTTTTGTCCATTTTGCTCTATCTCGCTTAGTTTCCGAGATATACGGATGAAAGTAATTGTTATGCTTAATGGGATTTACAAAAATATTAGTTCAATCCTAAATTTTAAGACAAAGTAACAGAAAAAATCAGTTCATTTGCTGTAAATGCATATTTTTCTATAAATGTATATTTTCGCAGATTTTTGCATATTTTGATAAAAATGCGTGTTTTAAACACATTTTTTTTTTTGGATATTTTACTAAAAGCTGTTTTTGCAAATTTTATATTTTTTTAAAATATAAATTTTTTATCATGAAAATTCAATTAGTAAAATTCTGGCGATGATAAATGGTAATTTTCAATGTTTTAAGCCACTTTTAACCTATATTCTCCTGAATTTAAATATAATTGTGCCACATGTTTGAAACTTACAGGATTTACTATTGAGGGTCTTGGTAACAGAAAACTGAAGTTGAAATTATTTTATCATATATAGATCCGGAGTTATTGCCTGTCGTCTTATGACGACACACAGTGGTGTAAAATTTTAAAATAGTGGTAATAAGTATGGAACTTCTAAAGTACTGAACGTATTTGTATGAAAATTTAAATGTTTGTAGGGGAGGAGTTAAGGAGTAAGTCTGTTTCTGCAGATTTCGATGGACCAATACCAATTTGGGATTTTAAATAGATTTCCCATATAAAATTAATTTCAAATTTAATTTGGACTTCGGCGAAATCTAAATTGAAATCCAACTATTTTGGCAGATATAAAAAATACAGCATTGTGCTTCGCTCCTTTTTGCAAAAAGTAGGGATTTTTATAGCGAAAAATGTGGCTAAACCATTTTTACATTTTAATGTCATAAAAAATAATTAAATAATACATATTTATAACTATGAAAAATTCAAAAAATGTTAAAGAGCAACACAGTGAAATGTATTTAATCGACAGAAATATTGCAACTATTTCTTTGGCATCCTACGAATAAGAATTATCAAAAATCATTTGATATAGCCGGCAAAACCCCTTGTAAAAACTTGATTATTTTTGATTCTAACTAATTACACAGTGCAACAACCAAAATCGGAATGAGATGAAACCAAAAGCAAATGAAAGTTGACATTTTCCACAACAAAACCCCCAAGGGTTTTGTTTTTTAGTTTAGTGCCAGTTTTTTTTACACGCTTTTGAAGTTGGTAATTTTGCAATTCATCAAATCAAAAATTTGGTAATATAATGCTTATTTATTTTTATTATCCTGGAAAGTTGTGGTACCTTACTGCTTTTTAGGGTCGAGGAATCCATTTTTGATATTTATTTTTACCTAAAACTCACGCTAGATGGCGCTGACATCCCATTCCGATTCCGGTTGTTGCACTGTGTTCCCAGAAAAATCTCAGTAATGGGTGCTCATTACTAATATCTAAATAATAAGCAGTAGAATTAGGGTCTACTGCTTATAATTCGGTGTCAAACTCATTATTTTTGTTCGACAAGGTCTTTTTTGTAAGTAGCTGTCCATATTCGCTGCATGAAAAAACGCACAAAATTTGTGAACCATCTACCCGCTGCATTACATAAGTAGTTACTAAAATAAGTAGTTATTCATGTGCTTATACGCAGTTAAAAAATAAGTGTTTACAAGTTGTTAAATAATAAGCCTTATTTATATACTTACTAGTGATTAAAAAATAAGTAGTTACTAAATTCACATTATCTTTATAAATAAATAAGTAGTCGCGCGTAAGCTAGACTGCTTATGAAAACGGCTTCGCCTAACAAAAATAACTAGTACTGACGCCGAATTATAAGTAGTAAAAAATTTTAAATTCATTATATAACCACTTATTTGGTAATGAAAGATTTTGCTGGGTTATTACACTTACCGTTGGCAAATACATATGTACATATCGTCGCTGCGCCTAAGAAAATAGCTATTTGTCGAAAAACCTTTTGTGAGGAGACCTACAAAACAGCTCTATTTCAGCCTTTCGCGAAACTTTTTACAAATTATTTTTTCACTCGTATATAAACAAAACTCCAAGCTTTCCATTTATAAAAGAATTTCTTCCAAAAAACAAATCTATTGCACAAAATATACACCTAATTTAAGTGCCCAACAAATTATTTTTGAAAACAAATAGCTAATTTCTTAGGCACAACGACGATATACATATATAATAAATTTACATCAATTGATAAACATACCTGAAAGAAATAGAAAAAAATTATATTTATTAAAACGAATAAAAGTTGAATTAGGAATAAAACTTATGATTGTAAAAAATGTAAATGTAAATGAACATTTGCCTATATGAGGATTCTCTATTTGCAATATGGCATGGTTGAATCATTTAGAAAAATTGATTTTTTTATTTAACCATACAAAAATCTACAACCTCCTGCTATATTTAGATACTATATACTCAAAAATATTGGAATTCCAAACAGCAACTGCACAGTGGGGTGTTGAAAGAAAAGTGGCAATAAATATGGAACTACTGTTATACTGACCCAATTAATACCAAATTTATACACACAGAAAAAAGCAGGGGGAACATTACCCAAGTTCTATGTAATTATACAACTACATAATATTTAAAATTAGTTTTATAATTTTCGAGTAAAATATATAATTTGTTTTTTTTTAACATACACAAGTTTTGCAAAACATACACATAAATGTCTAGTAAAAAATTTGTATGAAAATTCATGTATTTTACTAAAAACTTGTAAAGCTAACTTGTATAATTATACACCACTTAATCAATGTTTTAAATTAAGCTTTTAGATTAGTTATAGTAAACACCTCGAAATCTTTCGAAATTGTTACTTTTGCAAATGTTGACTGATTTCAAAAAAAAAGTTTTAATTAAGATGTCAAAGTATGGACTGTGACAACTTTTCGAAAATACACACACAAAAAACTGGGGGAATATTACCTAAGTGATATGTAATTATACAACTACATAGTTCCCAAGTTAGTTTTACAATTTTCTAGTAAAATGTGTAAATTTTTTTATAAAGTATATATAAGCTTTGTAAAATATATATATATCAAGTAAAAACTATCTAAAAAATAAATATATTTTACTAGAAATTTCTAAAACTAACTTGAAAATTATGTGGGATAACACTTAGGTAATGTTCCCCTTGTTCTTTTTCTGCGCGTAAACTATTTGATATATTTAAAAAAAAAAATAAACATTTTAATATTCTACTCTTGAATGTACGAGTATTGGTAATCTTTGATTTTTTTTATTATTCGGTTACAGGTTGTTTCTAAAAACTATACACTCTGAAAGCATATAATTCTCAAAATTTGTTTTATTAATTGGGTCAGTAGAACAGAAGTTCAACACTTATTGTATAAACCACACCACTGTCAACCGTCAGTTTGGCAAATAAACAATGACGAAGACAACACCCAAAATAAAATAAAACACCAACGCACAAAAACTTCTTACAAAATAATAATAAAATCACCCTTAGAATTTTGGGGCAAATAACAAAGAAAATGTGGAAAACTTAAGAAAATTGAGAATAAAAAAAATACCAATAATAGAATACAACTACGAAAGAAAATTTAGCAACATTATGCTTAATGTTAGGATGATAATGGTATTAAGTACAACTGCTAAACATCCTTTTCACAAGCCCCCCACCCCCTCTATATTTACAACAAGAACCTCCCTCAATGCGTAAAACAGTTTTCTTGAATGAATATTAAATTCAATGAATGAAGGGTAGAAGCAAATATAATACATACCAACAAAAAAAAAATCCAAGGGAACTTTATTTACGTTTTTGCTTAAACTGAATGATATAGAAATCAGAACGTCGAAAGCTGTTATTCTTTTAATAAAAACATATATATTAAACACTATTTTTGCAATAAACTTCAGGGCCTAATGTTATTTTATTTAAATCCTACTTTCATGTAAATTTTTGTACAGGGAAATCTAGTGTTTAAACATAAATTGGAAAGTCTCAAATTCTTATTTCATAAATAAAAATTTGTTTCCAATTCCGAAAACAAATTAACACATTTTTCTAAAATCAGTTCCATTTATTGACTCATAGATCTCACAACCGAAAATTAACCCACCATAACCGATCCATTCGATTGGCAATTAATTTACTTACCAACACGAATCTGTTTTCTGGGTATTGATTATAAGGAGTGAAATCATAAAAATGTTAACACACCGTTTTGCCTATAACTTTGATTTAAAGCTTTTCATATTTTTTTTTTCGGCAGTTTACATTTTAAAAATATGTCAGTTAATAAATTAATTTACATCATGAGTTTTAATTAGCAATTTTTTACAGAATGGACGATGAAAGAAAAGTGCGTTCAAAAATAATTAAATATTTTCAACAAAACCAAACATGGACATACAAAAAAATTGCCAAAGAAACTAATGTATGCCGCCAAACAGTTTCAAAAGTGGTAGAAAGGTATCTGGAACACCTAACAATTGAAAGGAAGCCGGGAACAGGAACTGGGAACGACTGGTTATCGTAACATTTGTAAGGCATATAGAGTTAAAACCATCCTTAAGAGAGCTCCTAACACATCTGGCAGAAAAACAGTTCGGTTAGCCCAATGCACTATAGGTAAAATGACCCCATTTTCTGGCCAAAACTGATTTCGAATCTGAGGTAAAATTTCTCAAATTCAAAATGGCAAATCCAATATGGCGGCGTAAATTTTAAAATTTCTTCTGATTTACATGATAATTGGTATACGGGGGTTTTCAAGGTTGCTGATTTCGAATCTGAGGTAAAATTTTTCAAATTCAAAACGGCGGATCCAATATGGCGGCGTAAATTTTAAAATTTCTTCTGATTTGCTTGGGTAAAAATGTTTACTGTGTAAAATGCAAACTTTTTTTGTCCTAAATCTCAAAAAAAATAAAAAAATATTTTATTTTAATCTGGGGCATATTATAGCAGAAAATTGAACAAGTGGAAACTTTTGTAGAAAAAATTTTTTTTCAATAAAGCTATTTAAAATTTTGCTTTACATTTCATTATCTAAAGTAATTTCATTTTTATTTTTTTATAAAGCTATTTAAAATTTCCTCTTTGTTCGTTCAGATTTCTCAGGATACTCTTTCTTTGGAAGCCCTATTTAAGCTGCAGTTGGCTTAGTTTTAATTGCCAAAATAAATTCAGCGTTTAGCCAGAGTTCGCTTTGCATCTGAAATATGTTTCTCTTCCTATGAGAACTCTCCCATCTAACTGAGATATTCTTACAAAAACTTCGCACTTTACCCTTCCCATAAGCCGCTTCCTCATTCAAAACATTGCCGCATTCAGCTTTACCAACAATAAAATTGTAAACAGTAGTATTCTTCTCCTCTTTCTTTTGCTTATCCAAGTAAACTTCCGCCAGTTCGCTATTTTGCAAGCGGAGGCTGCCTACCAAAAATGATATTTCTCAAAAAACGCAAAAAATCGCAAAATGAAATTGACAAATTTAACCACAAGCTCTTCATTTAACACGTTTCTAATTGTTTAAACACAGCCAAATTCGGCCAACTTTTTAAAAGCTTATCCAAAGTTCATTTTTCAAAAAAAAAGTTACTTGTGGGTAGCGTATAGGCCAAATAAAAATATTCGAATAGATCATTTCATTGGAACTGTCGAGTCATATTTATTATTTTTATATTTATGTGAAAATATTTGTTTTAGATGTTTTAAAATGTTCAATTTTCAATATGGGATAAAATTTTTATTAATGAACAAATTGTAATAAAATTTTGATTTCAATAGGTTTTTCTATCGAACTGGAAAAAATTCTCAGACTTGATATTAAAAATCCTGCAATTCCCAAAATAAAGTTTAAAATGTTTCTAAAATGAAATTTTTTATTGTTGGCTGTCAAATCAGAGCAGATTTATAAGATCGAATGTTTATATGTGAAAGTATAAAAATAATCTTTTACATTTTAAAAGTTAACTTTGCACACATTTTGGTAACTGGTCAAAGTTGAAATATTTTACGAAAATTTGTCACTTTCGGGACAGGCTGGAAGAAGCAGAATAAAAAAATCCCAAAAATTTTTCTCACAAGACTCATCCCTAGTTCTGAAATAACTTTTCTTTGGAGGCAAAATACTGAGTGTTGGTACTTTTTTTGCCAAAAAAAAATATAACAAAAAAAAATTTTATTTTTTAATTGAACTGCATTGCAATAAGATTTTGCATTAATTTTTTTTTTTGTATTTAACTTGGAATCTTTTTGAAAAATAAAAAACACTTTTCAAAAATATGCAGCCCTACTATGCATCCGCCATGCGTAAAAACACAAAAAAAGAACGCAAAAAGAAAAAAAACATTTTTCAAATACAAATATCTCGGAAACTATAACCCTGCAAACAATACAATACGAAAATGTTTCGCAATCGTATGCCTGGAAGAAAAACTTTATTGCGGCAATAATCATATTCTTATTGCGGAAAATCCCCCCTTCGGGAGTAAATGTCCTCTCTATAGCGATACTCCCAAGCAATACGAAAGCGATACTTCTGAATGATAAATCGGCGATATCGCTAATTTGTCACCTGGAAGATAAAAAAGTGATATCGCTAAATTAACTCCTCGAAATAGACTAAAGAATTTTTAATTTTCATTATTAAATTTAACTCTGAAAAAGAATATCTGCATACATAATCCATTAACAAGAACATTAATTATCTTGTTGCCATCATACCCGGTTTTTTCCGCGCACTTAATCTTCATTTTTCAACGAATTTGTTTCCCACCTTTCTTATAATTGTGTTTTGTACAAATTTTTTTTATTATTTTTTACAAAATTTTAAAAGAATTGTGTTTATCTTCCAGATGATAAAAAGGTGATATTGCCGCAATATTAGCTGTATTTTGTCTCATGCCTATCAACGTTAAGTCTTTAAAGCAAATCTACGTTAAACCGATTGTAGTATAAAAATTTTTTAAAAAGGTTATGTTTATAATTTTTCCGTTATAATCGAACGTTCGTCAGCAAAAGTTCCTAGGAAGTAACGCGAATAAGTTACGTTAGATGTGAAAATGTATAAACGTTGAGTTTTCACCGTTGATAATTATCCGTGTTGAAAGTTAACGTGCATACGAAAAGTAATGTGTTAGTTTTTGTCTTAAAAGCGTTTTTATGCACTTTGAGGTTTTTTATGAGTTAACGGATATAGTTAAGTCGAAAACACAGCTAGTATCATAAAAAAATTATGACAAAAAACACAATTTTTGATTTGGTTTTTCCAAATATCTTCCAAATGATAAAATGAAGATAATTTCAAAATACTACTTGATTATTTTCATTCAAATCAAAAATAGAAGATATCGCTTTATTATCTTCTTGGAAGATATCTTCCATATGTTTGCAGGGAAGAGATTGCCGACACACGTATGAAGGTCTTTGCTAGCAGATTACAGAAATGCATGTAACGTAGATATAGAATCAAAATAGCGATTGTTTGAAGTTTTGACTTTTGGGTCTCATGGAGCTGTTCCCAGGTGGTCTATGGGTCGCTTAGCTAATACTTAATTTCGAATATACCTCAGCTCCAAATACACAAAATTTAATTGCAATCGGTCCGGTAGATAAGAAATGGCAGATTTGTTTTGCAACAAACTCTAGTTATTATTATTCATTTATGTTTTCAGCCACCAAGTTGTATGTCTCGTTATATCAGTTTTTAGAGCTCTCATCTGCCAATCGGCCGAAGTTCAAATTACAGCAGGAACATAAAAAATACATATGAATATTAAGAATTAAAATTCAAAGCAAAACCTGTAAAAACAGAGGATTAAAATAGCGTTGTTAAAATTTTGGGTGATGTTAATCCAGTTGAGTTGCTTCGAATTTTTAAGTTTGCTTCACACTCAATATAAATAGATAATCATCCATAAGGGTATGGATACTTATGAGGGGTTTGTAGCGAGGCCCGAAAATACCTTTTCAATATAGCTGCCCCTAACCGAATTTTTTAAATTATAATTCTTTGTAATATACTTGTAAAAATTTAATCATCTTTCTTTCATTTCAAAAATAATTTAATGAGAATTTGATAATAAATGATCTCTAATCGAAAGAAAATTATTTATTACGTTAAATTAAATAAGCATGCGCGGCTTCAGCAATGAATATAATCATACGCCACCGTATACAAAAAACAGCAAACACATTGACTTGGGTACGGTGGCATGTGAATTTTTTCCTTATATTAATTGCTGAAGCTGTGCATGAATTAAAAGATTAACTATAAATAAACTTCATCATTTTTTAAAATTTATTTTTAGAAAATCTATTCCCAGACCACTTATTTATCTCTTTTTGCCAGCGTTTAGCCAACTTTGAAAACCTTGTTTTTCGGCGCTTTTTAGACATCCGGTCGGTCCTTTCGCCTAATGATGTTATCATTTTGGGAATGGCGGACTACGCCAATTATTTTGGAGTTAAACATAAAGCACCTACTTAATATACCCTGTACCACAGAGTGGCACAGACTGAGAGAAGTATTAATGGATTTTTGCATAAAACCAATGAAGTTTCACTGGAACCCGTCCATTGAAACTTTTCATTGAGTTAATGGAATTTTTCATAAAATGTAGTGAAAAATTTCATTTTCTTTATTAAAAGGTTCATAAAAGATATGAAGCTTTTTCATCAAATTTAAGAAATTTTTCATTTACTTAGAGAAGAAAACTTCATTAGTTTACTGACAATTTTCAATAAAACTTGTCCAGCAAAATTCTCTCTATGTAGAGTATAAAAATATATGTGAATCTATTAAAGAATTTATTATTCAATGCTCTGGTTAGCAACATAAAGCCAACTGATTAAGTTTGTATATAACGGTTAAAAACAACCCAGTAGTATCCCAAAATAATAATAATATAAAAAAAGTTAGGAATAACTGAAATTTCTTTTTATACTATTATAACGTTTATTACGTATTCGTAACCAAACACACAAAGTAAAAGCAGATAAGGTGAATAAACCAAAATAATAATAAAGAAAGAGAAACAGCTGAAAATACAGAAAATAAAAAGCTGAATATGTATTTTACTCGTCAATTCATATTATATACGCACAGTAAATACAATTTGGTAGGGCAACCATTGAAATGTGTAGATTTGAATGGTGTATCTCCATAGGCACGCGTTAAACGCCAAGCTACCAGTTTGATTTCTTTACATACACATACATATACATGGCCACCCCCAAAAAAGAAGAATGGTATAACATTGAATAATTTGCGGAAAAAAATGTCCAAAATATGTATAGCACATACATAAACATCTACCACTTAAGATCCAAAATAGTAAATACCTAAATTTATACGTAGCAATTTTGAGCAGCATGTACGTAGTACATCTTACCAGTATTGCCGCTAGTAAAACAAAAAAATCACAACCTGTAGGTCAAAAATTACACAAAACCGTATAAAATTATAAAACTTTTTCCATTACCGGAAGTCAAATTTCATTAATGTACATATATGATGCATGTATGGAGATTTATGTATCCATGTATGGTCATAAATGGATGTTTATGAGCATGCACAAACATATATTCAATCTGTATGTATGTACATATGTGACGCTCAAAATAGAAAGGGACCTAAGGGTAAAAAACGGTTTTGTTCAGGAGAGCCATTTTAAAGATTTAAATACGTGTATCTTTGGTGTACCATCACTGAGCGTATTGGCATTGGTGTCATTTGAAAGCGACACATCTCATGACGTCAGGAACGTGTTAGTCAACCTTGAAAACGCGCGTAGGTCGTCCCTACCTCTTGTTTTATTTAGTTGGTTTTTACTGTTTTCTACCTAGCGCGCTGTTTCCATGAGTTTGATATCAATTTTGCTCGCGGTTTTTCGAATCCAGCTTTATTTTCTGAAATTATTAATTGTGAATTATAATAAATACTCATTTATAATTCTTTTAAATCGTGAATATCACTCTGTTAGTACGAAAATTTTTTCACATAACCTTATTATGTTAAACGCGAAAATAATTTAAAACTGATAACATTCTTACTGTTTGTTTTAGGATGAAATGGTGGACGAATTCGAAGAAGTAGATTTACTTTATCGTCGACTTCACTTTCATAAAACGCGCATATCTCTGGGAGGGAACACTTTTGGGGCATGGGATAGGTCTCATTCGATGCTCAGATGTTGTCCACATCAAAAAAAAAAAAAAAAACAAATTGATTTTTTTACCCTTAGGTCCCTTTCTCTATGCGCTGTCACATATGTAGATTTTTAGCTGGGTAGTAATAAATTTTAATTTCTAATGAAATTAATAAAACTAAAATGTAGATCAATTCAAATGTGTATTTTTCAGTACAATTGTGTTAAATATAACATCATTTTTACTTTTGGCGAAGAAATTTTATGCAAACAGATCTTCAAAAGATGCAGTCTTGCCCTCACCAAAAAATTAGAACTATTCTTCTCTGTTCAAAAAGGTTTTCCACATCATGCTGTTGTGTTCCTGCCATAAAGAATTTTCTTTTGGAAATATTTTGCTAAATTTTTGTTAGATTATAAGGCTCATATGCATAATCACTTTTAAAGTTTATAAGTGATTTATAAAACAAATTTTCCATACAAAATTCATTTTATAAATGTGTTATAAGGTTTTCAAATTATTATGCATAGGCACTTAAGTGTTTTTGGTTTACAAAAGTAACGAAACAGCTGTTAGCGAAATAATGAAAACCCCTTTAACTTTATGTGAAGAGTTTTCATTAGTTTCCAAGTGTCGTTTGGTTTTTATAGTTTCTGATAAATCGCCTACTACAGTTGGGCTTAATCGTTCTTTTTGTTGACTCGGTCATATCGTTCAATACAATTCATTGGACTAATTCGTTCAAATCGATCAATCGTTCCTTTTTGTAATCGTTATTTTATTCTTTTTTATTATCAACTGTGACTGAATAGTGTTTCGTGAACTGTGCCGTTCGTTTGACATTAATTTTAGAATGTAAGTATCAGAAAATTACAACTTTAATAAAAGTTTGAAATATTTTTATCAAGAAAAACATTTAATTCTTTCAAAAAATTAATTGAAAAGAGATAAAAATTTTCTATGAATAAATCGTTAAATTAACTGAACCAAATCAAATGAACTAGTTCTTTCGTAAACGACTCAATTCTATCGCCTACAAAACTTGATTGTGGACGGGGTATAACGCACCAAGACGAGAACAAGAATTCTCATTGAATTTATAACCTAACCTAAAAGATGTTTTTAGAATTCAAAACATGAATGCTTGTTTTGCCAAATCGAATAACTCCACTTTCAGAATTTTATAAATATTGATTTGCAAAACACTTTATTGGCTCCTAACTGTATAATATTCAAAACAAATTTCTATGATAATAAGTATTAACGCATCGGTTATTTGAATCTATAATGTCACAGGAATTTTAAAACACAATATATACTATTTTCTCATTGAAACTCATTTATATTTCTATACGGAGTTAATCGATTTGGCAACTGAAGCATTCATATGTTTGTTTAATTTTTATTTTTAAATTCAGAAATAAAAATAGTTTTTTCGACCTTTAATTCCACAATGAAAAATTTTATTTATTCTTGTTCAAGGCCAATTATTATTATAAAAACATAATAAAAACTTTTTCAAAAACTCTGCCATTTTTATCCGTCAGGATATTCTCCTAACAAATACTTCACAGAATTTTTACTTTCGAAGTATTCTAAACCTTCAGGAATGAAAAGATGATCGTTTCGACGATTCTCCAGTTCCCCATCATCAATTCTGCTAAAAAAAATATTTATATCTAGAAATTCTAAAAAACGTCGCAGCCTGACGATTTACCAAAAGGTAATCGTATGTCTGATCAAAGCGCAGTGATTGTTAGAAAAACATTTAAAATTACCAGTTTTTTTTTGTCAATAAAAAGTCGCTAACCCAAATTTGACAAAAATTTTAACAAAAAATTAACAAAATATGTACTTTGATTTCTTCTAAATTGTTTTTGGTGTTGAAATAGTTTATGTAAATAATTTATGGTAAATGTTTTACAAACTCTATTGGTCCCACTCAAGCTGCAAAAACTGTTCCTTTTGTTATTATATAAATAAGAGATGGGAACGTGAGTGGATTTTGACTCATGCTTCCGAGAAAAATTTTCAATAACGCACAATCACTCATGAACCTTTTTTATACTTACACTGACTCACGTTCACATGAGTAAATTCGGATTTTACTCACAATCACGCGTGAATCACGCACACTCACGAAGTAAAATTTTACCAGAAAAAATAAAATACCAAAATTAAGGTAATCCGGAAATAATAAGAAACATTTTTTAAGTCCACTTTAAATTAACAAAAAAATGCTGTAAAAATTTCTTGTACAAAAATCAAAAATATCACAAGAACTATCCATTAAAATAGCCGTTAACGAAAGGAATTTTTATTTTTTATACATACAAAATATATGTTTGGAAAAAGTTTGAGCTAATAGGTCTTGAAACAGTTTCAGTATGACTAAAAATATTTGTTTTGAAACCCATCCCAATAATAATAAAAGACAGAATAAAACAAATTTCTTTAATTAAAGTAAAAAAAAAGATAATGGCATTTTTCGGGCTACAGTATTTAAATATTTTGTAACTATATTAAAAAAGTAACGGTATTTCAATCAATTGAAAGGAATATTTAAGTAGATTTGCTTTATATATATTTTAGTTTAAAATTAAACTTGGAAAATGGAGTTTTGCTGGCTACAGAAGTAAATATGTATATTTACTTACATTATGCACTTTGAGTTTTTTTTTTAGTTAAGGGATATAGTTAAGTCGAAAACACGGCTAGAGTCATTTTAAAATAATTAAATATGTATAGAATTTAAATAGTTTAACACGTTCAAGATATTTATTAAAATTCTATTGAATTTCTCACTAGAATAAAAGCAATAACGACATTTCGAAACATTTCCGGGAGAAGAAAAAAAACTCGGAAAACCGTTATAAATCAAAATTTATTATTCTTCTTTCGGCAACTAAAGCTTTATTTTAAAGAGTTTATATTTAAATGTTAGCAATTTGTTTAAAATATTTTATAAATTTTGCGCACTACGAAATAATATTTTTTGAAAAATAAGCGGTGAAAATCTGAACTGAATATGTGAAACCCAATATCTTAAACCATTAGACTTTTGGGTGTAATTTTGTTTTGTAAAACTATAAGGGCCTGTTTATCTATTACGGAAATACTCTAAACGATAGCAATTGACAATTACTTTCGTCGAAAATATATGGGAAACAAAAACAAATTTTCGTTACTTTGCTTTCGGTTAGACCATTTTCGTAATCCATAAACAGGGGCTAGCCTCAGTTTATGTTATCCGTAATAACAAAAACAAAAAATTCGTTGAAGTAATATTTAATGAAGAAAATTTTCATTAAAATTAAACACACACTTATGTAAAATAAGAGATGCGCCCTTTTCGAAATTCTAGATTCAATAATATGCAATTTAATTAATTATTTTAACTGGTTGAAGTATTTATTAAAAACCGACTTATTTTTGTCGGTTTTCAGTTTTTAGGATTGAAAAACCGCGGTTTCGGATTCGAATAAAACCGAACAGCAAACTCTATGTCAGTTGTTTATCACTTTAGATCTTAAATGATTAAGGTCGGCTAGCTTATATAATCATTTTATTGCCAATTTTATTCGTGGTTAAGGTTAGAGACCAAACTCACTACCTTAAGAGTGAAATTTTCATCAAAACAACTCTAATTAGTGTTAAAATAAGCATTATTTTAGATAAGTTAGCCGACCTAAGTAATATATTAATCAGATGAAATTGTGTCCGATTTTGATCTGATATAATTTCATCGGTTTATATGTACCGATTGCATTCACACTAACGCATGATCACGCGTTATTCACGTGAATCACTTAAAATGCTGTTGAAGTGTCCATTTTTAACATAAACAGAAAGCAAGATTTTGGAATACGGGGCATCCGAAATTTTGTAATCTGTTAAAATTCTTAGTAGAGCACTAAGCGTAAGCGCCCTCTTTATTTTTATTCCTGGTTTATCTAAATATCGACTAATTTTTATCAATTTACTATAAAATTCTTTAGTTATATATTACGGTAATTTCTGTGAAAAGTAAAATTACATAAAAATTATACAAAAATATGATTATTCAACGAATGTCTAAACATTCCCATTTCTTAATGATTATTCAAAAAATGGCAATCCTGCGTTATAAGCGCTTTTTTCTTTAATGTTTTTTCTTTAATTTTTAGCATTAATAATGCGTTTCGATATATGTGTGTATGAATTTTTGTTTTTAGTTCTTTGTTTTGCTTATTCTTTTCGCATTCTTTAAAGCGAAAAAGTATTATATTTCAACGTTTTTTAAGAGTATACCTGCTCAGAATAAAACGAGTTTAGGTCCATTCCCTTACCTTAACGCAAGAACTCGAGGGGCCAAGACTTGTATCTTTCATGAATGAACTAGGTCAATTGAACTACTCACTCCATTGAACGAAAGACCTAATTCACTACTAATCGCTATTTAGTTCAATCGTCATTATCTTTGGTGGAGGACAATTTTATTTATTTTTAATTCACTTTTTACACACAAAGCATTTTTTTTTTGAAATTCTTAAATTGCCTGATATGGGGGAAATCTTTTTAGTTGATCTGTTATTTTAAGTAAATGAATGTTATTTTAGTTTGACTCAAGATCATAAATTAATATCACTTTCTGTTTAAATTATTTTCAAATCAAAGAAAGATGATACAATTTTTACAAGTAAATTACAAAGAATAAAAATTATTGAAAAAATTCGATAAGATCAGCAAGGCAGAATGCGCATTTTCGGCTTAAGCTACAAAGCCATCATCAGTGGCTTTCGCCTTTGAGTGGGTTAATATTTTGATAATCGTCTACTTATGTGACTGTTGAAAGCAAATCGAGTTTGTTATCAACAACTCAACTTAGACTAACATCAACGAAATTTAATAATGCTATTTTTATCCTTTTGTTATTATTACTCTTTTTTGCTTTGAACCTTTAATTCTTAAGATATCTCAGCTGATTCTATTCAACTCTGTGTATGATAAACACAGATTTTTGAATAACAACGAACCGTTAAATCTAAATTTAAATGTATGTTATTAAATTATATTCTTGCACCGTGTCAATGTGTTTAAGATGAATGGGGGAAATGTTTTTTTTACCTTTGTTAACTAAAATACAAATAATATAAAAAGGTATCCAATACAATGACCAAGCGAACGACTGAAAAAATTGTTATATGAGAGATTTAACGAAATTGTCAAAGGGCGATCGAACTAGTTCTGTACAACAAACTGAACTAAAGAGCGGTCACCAAAACGAACTAGATTCTCC
The DNA here is from genome assembly GCA_949987735.1 of Leucophora obtusa. Lineage (NCBI taxonomy): Eukaryota > Metazoa > Arthropoda > Insecta > Diptera > Anthomyiidae > Leucophora > Leucophora obtusa. The sequence continues at coordinate 279,516,734 of OX465295.1, forward strand.
AAGTCTAGTGGGTTCCCAATCTTAACAAAAAGTCTTCCCGTACTCGATTATTGGGTAAATGAGAGTGCTCATTTCATTGCATTTGTTGTTCTCGTTTTACCGAAAATATTGTAACACGCACTGGATCTATTCCATGTACGTTACCGCGGGAACCAAATTTTACCAAAAAGCGTTTCTATTAGTGCTGGTAAATTCGGTTACTTTTCAATACTAGATACTACTCGATATTTTTGATTTGGATACTCGATACTACTCGATACTTTTAACGGTTTTTAAATTTGAAATTGTTTATTTTTTTTTTTTTTGTAAAATTCTTTGAAAATGTTTACGTTAATTCAATATTTAAATTTATAAACATATTTCTAAACTTGTTCACCAACTATTCATTGCGATTTTCATAGTTTTTTAACATATACTTTTAAATATTCTACTTCTGATTTTTTTCTTTTAGCAGAGTTGTAGTTTTGTGATAAATATTATAGCGGAGTCACATTTTTGTGGTAAATATTTAAGCGCAGTCACATTTTAATATATTTTATCTATCCAAAATGCAACTATGAAAATATCGAGTAGTGGTTTTGAGTATTGAGTACCTAAAAAAAAAGACAAATACTCGATACTCGATACCCACTACTGATATGTTTACCAGCACTAGTTTCTATTATCAAAATTGTGTGTAAATTGTTGTTGCTTCGAACCCGCGGTAACGATGTCGAATAGGCCGATTATTTCTTCATACAAATTGGATAGCAATTGATGCAATAATAAACAAAACATATGTCATGATTGTGAAAACAAATTGAAAGATTGAATAAAAAAGAAGAAGCAAAAGAAACTTCTTATTTACAAAAGTTATTTGAACAAGATCAAAAAGAAATTTAAAATCAGAGCTTCGAAGACTTAACACATTAGTTAAATTTTTAATTCCGAATTGAAATTTAAGATTGAAATCCAAAATGGTCAATGATTAAACCGGATTTAAATTACGTATAGACACTCAATTTGGATTGTTTTCAGCGGGATAATGGTGTATATCAAAAAGTGTATATTAAATTGATGCGGTAATTTCCAAATAGTGACTTCAGAACTGGTTCTGCGAGTCTCACATTAGACCAGGTTTGCTCCCTATTTTTCGCCCTTAAATTGTAATTTGTAAACTAGTTCCAAAGTGGGAGTTTGGAAACAACTGCTCCAAAGCCTACTGATTTTACTTAGAAGCATTCCATGTTTATACCTAGTGCTCGTAGAAATAAATATCCCTCAAAAAATATCTCTCATCTTTGCTCACATACTACAGGTCGACAATATAGCGATATTTTAATGAAATTTGGGCCAAAGGGTAAAGTCCATTGATTTTAGATATAATGGACCGCATCTTAGAATTACTTACTGATTTTCTAATTTTTTACAATTTTATATACAAATTTTCCGATAAGCCCGTTTTAAGTAATTCAAATTTCGGATCCAAACATTAATTGGTTTTCAATTAGACTGGTATAGGGTAGTACTAGTAGTCGGCATGACCGACTTTAACATTTTACTAATTTTTTATTTGTTTTTGTAATATCTTCAAGGTTCTTAATGAAGTTTTTGAGTTAAAAATGCTACAATTTTCGAACCAGTAATTTGAATTTCGTTCTGAAATTTTAGTATGACATTTCTGTTGAAAATTACTATTAATTTATTAAAAAAAAGAAAACAATTTCTTAATACTTTGAAGACTCTAAATCTGGCTGTCCCCAAAACCTAACTAACTAATTCTTTAAAAAACAATATTATTTATATATTATTATTATAATTTTAAGGCTACTCGTAGTCGGCTTATTACACGAGATATCGAGAAACGGGTTTCAGAATCAGAAAGAAGATATCTACACTATATGCAATTCATTCCTAACATAATTTTGTCAATTTTTATAGGTCAAACAAATAATAAGACGTCATGTTTTTAACCCTTAAATGCATGGTGTAGCTATATGGCAACATACCAATTTTTTAATAAAAAACCCCACTTGATGCAAAAGATTGCATTTTTGGGCATTGAGGTCCCTTCTGTACAAAGTGTTCTTATACTTTAGCTCAGATTTTTTAAACAGTTATAGGAAAATCTTGGTTTTGCTTCGTATGTTTGTGAAAAATTTAAACACAAGTTTTTTTTACAAAAAGTGTAATATTCAATAATGTTTGTTTATATATTTAAAGTGGTATTCATATAGTTTATATATATTTTTTTTTTGTTTTTTTTTTCTTTCATACACGTTAAAATAATCACAATTTAGCGATTTGGGCAAAAAAGCACATTTTTCAATAAAAATCACCTTGTTTTTTAAATAAATTTTTTTTTGTCTTTTTCTTGAAATGGCCACGCCTTAAGAAATCATATATAAAAAAGTGGTTAAAATCTAAGAGATCGTGCATTTAAGGGTTAAAAATAATATCTCACCAATAATATAAATTCTGCTTAGTGCAAATAAAATTTTTAAAAACAACATAATTTAAGTCTCATATGTTTTATGCTGTATCAACTGAATAACATTATTTACTCATGATTTTACATTTTCACATAAAAATAATGACAAACATACATAATTTACGCAGTCACCATATACATATATAAATATCAAAAAAAAAAAAAAAAAAACACGCACCAATGTCAATTATATCGCCCCCTACAAATTTATAAAGTAGCATAATTTATGAAAACTTGGAGCATAATAATAAAAAGACAAAAAAATGGGCAAAACACTATCGTTAAAATATCTAAATAATTGTGTGAGTGTATTTGTATGAATACACACTATGGTGCAACTTATTTTTGAACATGCAAAATTGTACCGTAACTCCACCTAGAAATGTACTATTAAGTGGAAAAATACATTATGCAAAAATTAGGATGATCGAATAACGGAAAGACGTAGCTCATCCGCCTAATTTGTTGCAAAATGTAGTTTTACACTAAGAGGAACTGAGAGTTACCAAATCTCACAACAAATTTGGACCCATCCAAGTAAAGTGCACCTTAATATACACATTAAACACAGCCCAGTGTAGCAGAACCTAAAAAGAGTATACAAAATTTTAAACTGTTCCTCCATTGGAAAAAAACCCTAGAATTCCCGCTAACTGCTATAACAATCTTTGTTCCGCTATAAGCTATAAAAAAATCGCTAGACGATCAAGATAAGCGCCAAATTAGCGGTACATTTATGATTTTAATAGGGTTTTCGACAGCTACACAAAAACATGCATACACAGTAGAGGTGTTCAGTGATATATGAAGAATTTTCAAAATGCATTTTAAGAGTTCCATTTGGGCTAATTTCTTTTGTTTGTACAGTCCGAGACATTCGTTTGCAAGCACAAAGAAATAGTTTAAAAATGCTGTTGTATTTTCTTCTTAAACCAAAATACAGTAGTTTTGATTTAACTGCCTTTTTCTTAAGTGAACTTTTTCTATAACTGAACAAAATTTTGGTTTCGTTTTTATTTTACAAAATTATTTACACAATTACCTTTTTTAAGTGCACTTTTTGTACCTGCGAATTAAAGATAAGTGCCTCATTTTTTGGCAGTTGTACATTATTTTCATAAAAAAGATCACCGTTAGTGGCCTCTTGTGTTTTGCTTTATTTTGCAATTCTAGGGAAAAAAACACACATAAAATAAATGTGATAAAATTTCCTTCTTTAGTCGTTTTTTAATCATAAAAATCGAAAGATCTAGTGCAAAGCACAAAGTTGTCATCATTAGCTTCATTTGTTTTCAATCAATATGAAACCGTTATATGTTGTTGTTGTATACCTGCATATTAAGGCAGGTAAACAATTTGACTTAGCAACACTTTTGCCTTATCTGCACAAAAATTCGTGCAAAAGTTGGTTGTGCAGCTATGTCAAAACTACTGTAATCATTTTTATTTACATTATTTATATTACATTATTAGGCTTTCCAAAAGAATAACTATTGTAAGGATATTGCAGTTTTTATAGAAAATGTTTGTAGTTTTTGTAAAATAGTCTAGTTTTTTCGTGACTTTAAGTGAAGATATTAGTTTGCTTGCAGTAACGAAAAAATTAATTTCGTGTCAGTAGATAATTTAAATATGTTGTTTGTACCTAATTCTTTAAAGCAGAATGCTTTTTAGGATTGTAAGTCGAGTTTTTTATACCTTTCTAATATTATATTTAGAGTGGCAAAAACTAGTAGTTTTTTGCCGTTTTTAGTTTTTCGGCAGAAAACTGCAAAACTAATTTAGTATTCCCAAACAATTTTCATTCAAACTGAAAATCAGATTCTACCTAGTTTTTCTGCCAAAAAAACAAAAAAAAAACTAAGTAAAAAGATCTGAAATGTGCATTTTTAATAAACCCGGTTTCTTTTAGAATTTGTTTTTGATACAACACAATGTTACAACGAATATTGAAGTGTCCAAAACATATATTTTTGTTTTAATTTTTTAATAATATTTTAGTTTCCAAAAACGACTTGGTTTTTGCTCAGTCTTAATTAAGTAAGTAACAAACGCCTTGAGAAAGTATATAAAATTAAATACAGGGGAATTCCCATATATTTAGTTAGAATATTGTTCTACCTCATGGCTAAATTCTATTATAATTTTTTGCTGATTTTAGCAGGTTAATTTGTTATTTCCTATTAACAAAACTTTATCCCAAATATAAATAAAATTCTGTATATTTAACAGTTTTATTTTTGCTGTTCCTATGTTACCAATATATAGCAAAACAATCTGCTAATTAAACAGCTTTTTCTGCAGCATAATTTTTAACTAATTTTAGTAGTTTAACCAAATTTGTTACAGACTTTTTTCTATTAGTGTAGACAATCATTAAGGAAGATTCCTAAAATAAGAAGGGAGTACTGAGGCACACGATCAAACCTAGATAGACCGAATATATATCGTGCGATGTTAGGCGTTTGAAAATGGCCTCGGATATGTTCTGGAAAACGAATACACATAAAATCGTTCGTTTTAATATAAAATAAAGTGTTGTGGTTATTAAATATCATCTGATTTTATGTGGATTCCTTTTGTAGAACACTCCCAAATATTTTGACGGGATTTTATTTTTAAAATATAATTTTAATAAACAAATTGCAATTTTGTTCTTTTTTATATAAAAAATTGTCGAGGTGTTCTGGAAAAACAACGCAAATAAAAATATACGTTCTTAAACAACACAAATACGTAATTTTATGTGACAAAGAATAATTTTATATAAAAACGATAATTTTGTTAAATGTGGCCCATATAGTTGTAATATGGTTGTTAAAACAGATAATCGGGGGTGTTCTAGAAAACGAGTCCACAAAAATCAATTATTAACAATAACAACATTTAAATTTGTAGGAAAACGAACGATTTTATGTGGATCCGTAATCCAGAACACCCCCGTATATCTTTTCACATGTACTCAAATGAAGAAAAAATATAAAAAATTTTGTCTGATGTTTTTAATCTGCTTATATTCAGCAATATTTTTTACTGATTTCAGCAGTGTAAAATGCCATTTAAAATCAGCTAAAATTTTAAAAAAATTTAAATTTTCATCTAATTGCATCTGATGCCGCGAAAACAGATTTGCGAAAAGATTTTTTTGACAATCACATCACTAAATAGGATTTTTTAATTGATTTATTAGACGTTAATTCAGATAATGTAAGCCCCGTTTTAGCAGATTCAGACGATTTCAGTAGTTTTTCCTGCAAGCCCCTTTTTAACTAATTTTTGTTAAGTTTTTCTGCTATATGTAAAAATTTATTTCCATGAGTATAATACATGAATATTATTAATAATAAAAAAATAGAGTGTTATTTAAATTAATAAAAGGAGCGAAATCAGTTTTCTTTAAAAAAAATCGTAACCGAAACCTTTTTTTAAATAGTAATTTTCTGAAATTGTCGGTTTTTTGGATATTCTAGTGTAAAGCTTGGGGTCAACTATAAATGTATCTCTATGGAGTTTTCGACGATTTTGATATGAAACAACAAGGAATTGGTTATACTCGTATTAATAGTATTTAAATTAGGAACAGGCCGCATATTGAAATAAGCATATAGGACATTTCATTTTCTTCAGAATTCAGAAATAAATATGATTTCATTTTGAAATAAAGTAGTTTTAACCAACCTACGTAAGGATTAACTTTTGTGCCAGGCAAAAACTCTATGTGCTAAATTAATTTTTCGATTTGATAGTGTCAACACTATTGTTTATTTTCTCTCTTCTCCCAAATAAGTCTTAAGTGATGAACAAATTTAGTAAACGATTGACTCGGTAATCGGAAGTGAAAATGTATTTTCTTAAATTAGAGAACTAATGATGTGCTAAGATAAATTTAAAAGCAATTAAAAACATTTTTTTTTATTTATAAAGCAAATCAATGTAAATGTGTATAAAAAATCATTTTTTTAGAACATATTATTCGAAGCATACGAATGTCGAATAATGTTTTGATAGTCTATGCATATGATAGCCACATTATATATTTAATAGAAAGCATTACTGGTTTAATTTGTAAACCTAATAAATAATTTTAGTCCTAAATAAAGGTTAAATATGTATGTTTTTCAAGGGATTCAGCCAGATTTAAAATGTATTTTATTAAGAAGAAAACTATTTTCATAATTAAATTTGTCGTCTTTTATTATTTAAACGAAGTGCGTGCAAACGAATGTCCCACCCAGTTTCAAGAGTTTTCCATCTAAATAACTGGAGTTTTATAAAACCACATAGTTTATACAAAAAAGGTGACACAATTTTCTTTCCGTTGTTTTAATTTACTGTATGTAAATGTCACGGTCGGTGTTACCCAATCATCATTTTCTTATTGCAGACAACTGATGAATGGGTTGATGATATGTCTGTTGGATTAACAGAAAAAATTATTACTTTAACTAAATTGATTCCTGTTTTTTGGCTTAAAATCAAATATAAATTTAAGTAAAAAATTACAGTTTTATTTGTAATTATACTGAGTGTAAAATTTGTCATTATCAATTAACTAAAAGTTAAGTTAAATACAGGGTGGCGCAAAAATAACCTTCCGATGTTTTTTGGCTGTAATTTAAAAAAAAAATGAAAAACTTTGATTCTTCTTGTGGATTATTTTTATTTGGTCTTTTAATTTTTTTTACATCAAGTCGAGAATATGATGTCATGTAAATGGCCGCCGCCACAGTTGATTGTCATTTGAGCCCATTTTTTTCATTCATCACCAATCATGAGTGATGAGGCCCATTTCCATCTTAGCGGGTACGTAAATAAGCAAAATTTACGCTTCTGGGGCACTGAAAATCCGCGTGTAACCCACGAAGAGCCATTACACCCGCTCAAAGTCACTGTATGGTGTGCTGTTTTCGCTGGAGGAGTCATCGAACCTTTTTTCTTCGAAAATGCCATAAAAAGGGCTCAAATGACAATCAACTGTGGCGGCGGCCATTTACATGACATCATATTCTCGACTTGATGTAAAAAAAATTAAAAGACCAAATAAAAATAATCCACAAGAAGAATCAAAGTTTTTCATTTTTTTTTTAAATTACAGCCAAAAAACATCGGAAGGTTATTTTTGCGCCACCCTGTATAACTGAAATTCTGTAAATTTAACAGTTTTGTTTTTTCTATTCCTATTATACCAGTATTTAGCAACAAAATCTGCTAATTTCAGCAGTTTTTTTTGCAATATCGTTTTTAATTAATTTTTAGTTGATTTTTCTGCTATTTTTTGCAGATTTATTTTGATGAATGTAGCAATATATGACCCATATCACGGAAAACGTCAAACGTTGAGTGATTAAATGTGAATAAGAATCTTAGTATATAAATAAATCAAGAAAAAAGTTGATTTTGTAGTTCTCTGATAAATATAATGAAATAGTCCTAATTAGTCCCCGAAGTCTGAAATTGATATTTTTGATAGAAAAAATCGAAATTAACTATGTGCACTTGGTGTCAAAATGACCCAAAAATTTTATACCGTTAAAATACACTGTTAGATGAAAATATTTGCATAATTAACTTTAAAACTTTCTATTATGGATTTTTAAGAAGAAAACTGTATTCTCCACTACATATTACAAATAAAATTAATAATTTTTCTGTTCATTTGTAAAGAATAATTTTACGATCTTGAACAGAACGAAAAACATCTCAAGACTATGTTTAATATTACAGAAGACACCAGGCCTAAGTTAAAAGGAATTTTAAATATTTACCCACTCTTGAAATTAAGTTTTTTGACAATAACAGTTTTGTTGCAAAAATTGCCAATGGGAAATTAGAAATTTTCATATATAATTTATTTATTTTTCCAGTGTTTTTTTTTCAATTGTAACAATAAAAATGTGATAAATACATATAACATTTGCTACAAAACAATTTTTTACTTCCCTAGTAAAAATGATTTTTATATAATCAGATATGATTTTTATATAATCATTTATGATTTTATACAATTATAACTTGTCGCGTATTGTGAAACATATATTTTTATATGATTATATCAAAAGATATTTAATTATATAAAATTATATTACCAGATCCACCATTTTCCGGATCAAATCATGTATGGGTTAATATAATTATATAAAAAATATATTATTTGATCCGAAAAATGGTGGATCTGGTTAATATAATTTTATATAATTAAATATCTTTTGATATAATCATATAAAAATATATGTTTCACAATACTCGACAAGTTATAATTGTATAAAATCATAAATGATTGTATAAAAATCATATATGAATATATAAAAATCATTTTTACTAGGGTTGTTTAAACAGTAATAACACCATAGTGCAAGTAAAAATGTGATTAACATTTAAGAAGTAATTTTTTTTACATTTTTTGTATAGTATAATAACCGAAATAGCTGGCATATTGAATAATAATAAAACACGGGTTCACTTAAACTTAAGAATTAATATATTTATGTGAATTTGACGATTGTGCAACTATACACGTCCATATGAAGTACCCTAAAATTATCACATTTCTTACAACAACAACTACAAAAAACAAAAACGAACCAAATAAAGGTACCAATACGATTTTTGCCATACCTAAGAATGGTTTGGGTTATTCCCCGAGGGACTAAAAATCTGAGTATTTTCGTTCTACAGATTTTAAAAAATAATACAGCATTAAGCAATTTGGTCATACACACAACAATGATCTGGGGAATATATAATAATTATAATATTTTCCAACTGATTTTTAATTTTGTATACCTTCTTGAAAATATTTACTTAAGTATAAATTTCGAATCTGTAATTGCTTAGTGTAAAATATACATTCAATAAAAAAATTTAAAAACGGATGTAATTGTCTCGCCTTGTAAACAGTAGTCAAATTTGGAATCGATTTCCGACGCATATTTTCTTTATCAAGTCGCCAAATTATGTAGCCCAATCCAAAGTGTTAAAATTCACTTTCATTTTGTTGGACCCCTCTAATACACTCTTATTGGTATTTTGAAATAAAAGAGATAAATGACAATAAATAAGGCACCTACGCATATGAATAAAATCTATTAATTGTAGAATTTTTTTTTATAATAACATTACGAAATTGTTACAAAAAATAAAGAAAATGATTAAGTATATTTGAATCAGGCACCAGAAAACGTTTTTTTTTTTTGTTTTTATCAAAAATAAATATCACTAAAGTTCAAAATGTTTTTATTTCTCAATCGAAAACAAAAAATTTCAAATGTACTTTAAAACAAAAATATCCCTCAAGTTGAAATTCGAAAAATAACTTTAGGTATAAATATCAAAGATAAAAAAATTGATAAAAAAATAAAACTTTTTAAAACGTTTTAAAAAACGTTTTTTTTTGTTTTTCATCTTTGTACTAAGTACAAAAATATGAATAGAATTTTAAAATTTTTGTTTTATTTTTATGGTGGAGATACTATTATGGTTTTTGGTTTCAAATCTGTAGAAAATCATATAATATCCTAGAGTGAACTGTTGAGCGGTACATACAAACATATATTGCAAATATTTTTTTTTTTGCTAAAATGTTTGCCAATTGACCAGCATTTTGCACTAATATTATTCATTTTCGGAATGAAATCGCTGTATAAGTTTTCTAATTAAATTTTTGCACCATGAAACCTTTTTCGCATTCCGCCATTAATTCGCAATTTTTTAAGTGCAGATTTTTAAAATTTATAACCTAGGGACCAAAGTTTGGTAATTAGTTCGCAAAAAACAAATTGCCAAAAAAAATTTGCAAAAATTTTTTTTTTCCATTAATGTATTCTTTTGCAGAATATAAATTGCTGATTAGGTTTCTTAACTATTTTTTTGTATCATAAAGGCTTTTTTCGCATTCCGCCAATATTATGCAATTTTTTGAGTGCGGTTTTTTTTAAATTTTTAACCTTAGGACAATAATTCCCATATCTTATGCCGAAGTTTGGTGGTTAGTATGCAAAAAGTTTCGCGAAAAAAAATTTAGCAAAAAGGAAGATTTTTCCATCAACATATTCATTTGAAGAATGTAAATCGCTGACTGAGTTTTTTAATTAATTTTTTGTACCATAAAGCTTTTTTTTCGCGTTCCGCCATTATTTTGCAAATTTTTAAGCGCGGTTTTTTTTTTTAACTCACAACCTAGGGACTATAATACCTATATCCTATACCAAAATTATCTGGTTAGATTGCAAAACCAAAAAAATTGGGAAAAAAATTTTACAAAAAGGAATAGTTTTGCATCAATATACATATGTATATGTATTTAACATATGTATAGCAGAATGTTAATCGCTGATTAAGTTTAAAAAATTTTGAGTGCGGTTTTTTAAAATTCATAAATTTGGGACTATGATACCCATATCTTATGCCAAAGTTTGGTAGTTCGTACGCAAAAAATTTCGCGAAAAATAAATTTTGCAAAAAGGAAAATTTCTGCATCAACATATTCGTTTGCAGAATGTAAATCGCTGACTGAGTTTTTAAATTTATTTTTTGTACCAAAAAGCTTTTTTTCGCGTTCCGCGATTTTTTTGCAATTTTTTAAGTGCGGATTTTTAAAATTCATAATCTTGGGACTATAATACCAATATTCTCATATCAAAGTTTGGTGGTTAGTTTGCAAAAAAAATTCGCAAAAAAAATTTTACAAAAAGAAAATTTTTTGCATCAGTGTATTTGTTTGCAGAATGTAAATTTCTGATAACAATTTTTAATTCATTTTTTGTACCATAAAGTTTTTTTTCGCGTTCCGCCATTGGTTTGCAATTTTTTAAGTGGGGTTCTTTAAAATCCATAATCTAGGGACTATAATACATATATCCTATACCAAAATTAGCTAGTTAGATTGCAAAAACAAAAAATCACGACAAAAAATTTTGGCAAAAGGAATAGTTTTGCATCAACATATTTGCTTGCAGAATGTTAATCGCTGATTATCATGCTTTGTAGAAGTCTTTTCGGCGGAAATTTTTATTACTTTTTAATAACGCAAAGGTTTATATCATTGGATGCAGAAATATGTCTATATGAATGTTGTTTTAAGAATTTTTACAAAATTTATATGTAATTGTAATCAGAAAAAACTAAAAAAAAACGTTTTAAAACGTTTTATTTTGTTTTTTCCTCAATACAAAAAAAACGTTTTTTTTTTTGTTTTTTCCTCAGTACAAAAATAAAAATAATTCTCAACTTTCCTGAAAATATCAGTACGGATATTTTTAAAATTTTGTTTTCGAATAGAAAACAAAAAATAAAAAAATCGATGAAAACAAAATATCCATCAAGAAAAATAAATTCATTTGTACACAAGTGATTTTTTTTTATTCAGGAAAAAACAAAATAAAACGTTTTAAAAGTATTAATATCGGGTGCCTGATTTGAATAAATGAAAAATATGATATGAATTAATTTTATCCAAAATTGTGTGCGTGTGAATAAGATATTTTTGTAAAGAGTAGAGATACAACCTTGCGGCATCTTCTGCGTTTCTGTTTATATACCCTACACCTAGGGTTGCCATCCGTCCTCTTTTCCACGGACACCGTCCTATTTTTTATCGCGTCCGGGGCAGTCCTCCTTTTTTTCAGTAAGTTTCCGGGGTTGTCCCGGACTTACTTAGTTATGTTGCACTTTTCTCCATAAATTTTTTTTTGAAATTTTGAACCGTTGAAAAATATTCATGAAACTCTTGATAACTCATATCAAAATTATATTTGACTCTAATAATATCAGAAATAGTTTCTGCATTCAATTTATTTCTTTTTGGCGTCCACTGCGCTTTTTTTTTTGTTATTTATTCAGTTACTACTAATTTAAGTTCAGAATGATTTTTTTATCTTCTTTGTGAAATTTTTTGTTTTTTTTTTAATCAAGGCGCAGTAAACGCCAGAAAACAAATTTAATCCAGAAACTATTTCTAGTTCTATTTCTGATATTAAATATTAGAGTCAAAGAAAACTTTGATATGAATTTTCAAGAGTTTTATGAATATTTGAAGAAATGCAACAGTACTATACTAATTCAAATTGAAAGCATTGAAAAACATTCATGAAACCCTTTACAATTCATATCAATTATAGAACTGTAAATTCCTTCCTCTTTTTCTCAAAATGGAAATGGCAACCCTACCTACATCATATAATAAGTCTGTGTTGATGTTTGTAACACCAAAAATATTGGACCTAGACCCACCTTTTAGCATACCGATCGACTCAGAATCACTTTTTGTTTCGGTTTATCGCTGTCAATAAAATGTTTTGAAATTAAAGTTTTATAAAATTCAGAAAGTGGAGTTAATCGATTTGGCAACTAAAGTATCCAATTAATACTTTCGTGTTTATGGTTTGTACTATCGACATTTAAAATTAAAATGTAAGGCCCAGTTTAAAACAGCTGGTTTAAAATTATCGCTTCTGGAGGAAAAATAAGATGTGAAACTGGTATTTATTTATGAGACCATATGAAGCTAATCTAGAATGACTATTTGCACCAGAACTGTACTAAATAGTTGATTTGCATCGTAACTTTAACTTTACAATAAAAATTTTAAATGTTTATTTGAAAAACCACATGAGATAACGCGCGTCCGCGGATCTTAATGATCTTTAATATACAGAAGACGAAAATAAGAGACAAGTATTTTTTTTAAATATAGGCGAAATCTCACGTTTAAGGGTTAAAAATTAAATAAAAAATTAGCCCGTTTTTTATGACAACATGTTTGAAATTTACGAAAATTAGATTTATTTGTCCACAGCATTAAAGTGCCCTATAAAACAAAAATATTGATGCCCATAATGTGGTGAACCCTACGGACCCCATGTCGTGGATCCATTTCTGCAACTTATTTGAAATATATAAAATACAAATAGGTGAAAAGAGCTCTTCGGGAAAAGTCGTTGAAAAGCCGCATAGAATATCGGAAAAAGCTTTGACACAGATAATCATTAATATACATGATTTTTAACTCAAACCAACAAAAGTTCCTTAACAAGGGTGCCAGTTTTATTGTCATTCATTTTTTCGAATACCAAAAATACTTACAAGGAAATTATCTCATGTTATTATCTCTGATGTTGTTGAAATACGGATATTTTGCAGTGAACAAAATCCTGAAGGGATTCGGGGATCAAGAAGTTTGAAACTGGGCTCAAATATGACCCATTTTTTCAATTTCTTTGGCATCTCTTTCAAAAAAAAAACTATATACAAATGTTACATTTTCGAAAGGGACTTTTAGTCGCAGTCTTCTGATACCTGCTTTTCGTACTTTTTTGTTTTTGTACAGTTGTTGTAAAAAATATACCATATATTTTAAGAGACTCTTAAAAAAAGCGGTATTATTCAACATATATTGAACATTTATTTAAAAATGTTTTGAAAAAAATATTTATTTCTCAAAAAATATATATTGCAAAAAAAAATACACCGTTAGCAGGATCCGAATCCAGATTGCTAGAATTGTAATCGGCCACTTAGCTAACTCATACTGCTATACAAAATGACTGACCGTATGCGACACCATAGTAAATATTTTTGGAAAACATTTTTTTTAATTCTTTAATCTTTATCACTAAATGTGGTGAAAAAGACAAAACAAAATTAGTTGGAGAGTGTAGATCCCAATGTATTGTATATGGCTCAAAAGTCTAAATATCAGCAGTATGTATTTTCACACATGAACAACTTTTTTTTTTTTAAAGAGAAGCAACACTCAGAAAATTTGTTTCAATTAATCGTATACAATTTTTAGTAATTAATAGTATCATTTGAGTGAAAAAACTAAAAACGAATTTTAACAACGAAGTTGATTATATCAATTAAAATTTTAATTATTAAAAATTGTATACGATTAATTGAAACAAATTTCGATTAAAGTAGTAATAATATCAATTAAAACATTAATTGAAAATTAATAATAATATGAAATTGTAAAAAAGTGTATGTCATGTTTATATATTTGGAGTACTGCATATGTGTTTGTTTTGTTTGTGAACTGCATTGCTTTTGGTTGTTATACTAAAATTTTTCTATATATGCACACAGTTTAAGAAAAAAAAAATATGGGAATTATATAACACCTAATTATGTAACAAATTATTACAAAAATATTTAAAAGTCAATTAAAATATTAATTGATTCAATTAAATATTTGTTTAGAAACAATTTTTATTTTTAACATTTATTTAATTAGATATTTAAGGTTGATAATTTTTTCTGTGTATATTTAAAATATAATCTGTTTATACAAAATGGGTTAGTCTTTTAAAGATGTGTAAAAAAAATATTTATAAATAAATTTTGTTTTGTGTCCGAGCTGGGATTCGATCACAGGACCTCATTCACATATATAATTATGTATGGGGTTATAGATGACAATATATAATAACATCCCAGGTAAAAATCTTCATATATGGATCCATACAGGTTTAATGTATGTTCGTACATGCTCATAAACATGCCTGTATGTCCATTCATGGATACATGAATCACCATACGTGCATCCATATATGTTCATACATGTGCATTAACGAAATTTGAGGTAATATCTGCATGTATGATCATACATTTTCATGCATGTTTATGAGTGTTCATACATGAACATACATGCAGATATTACCTCAAATTTCTTTAATGCTCATATGTGAAGATATATGAATGCGTTTATCGAGATTTATGTATCCATGAATGGAAAATCATGTGGGTATATGAGCAAGAACGAGCATACATTAAACCTGTATGAATCCATATATTTCGATTTTTAGCCGGGATGTTAAAATATTATTAGTACCAAGTTGCAACAAACATAATTTTCAGGTGCTGTTGGCAGAAAATGGGTTAATTTTTTTAAGAACTGTAAAAAATTATTTACAAATAAATTAAATTGAGTTACGAAACGCTAAAAAAAAATTTTTTTTTTTCCCCCGAGCTGGGATTTAATAGTAGGACCTCAGGTTATGTGTGACTATATATAACTACTAGCGCAAGTTTATTAAGCATGTACCATTAAATACAATTATTTGGTAAAAATGCTTTTTACGGATCCTGGCCAAAAAAAAAGCCATTTTCATTTTTTTTTTATAAAATGCAATAAAATCAATGGCCTTGCAACTCTCTCAATAATTTTTATTTGAAAAAATATTAGGCGGCTTGGAACAGGAACGAACTCCGACTGGTTAATCAGGGATGGAAAAGGCTCACTTAATCGGGCTCTTATACCAAAAAAATGTTAGATCGCTCTTACATATTTAAAAATGTAAGTAACTAAAAAATAGCTTTCCTTTGGCTCGTTAAAAAACATAAAAATTAAATATTTAGATATTAGCAAATATTAGCACAAATTGCGAAAAAAAAACATTTGCAAAAAGAGAAATTTTTGCAACAATATATTCGCTTGCAGAATGTCGATCGCTGATTACCTCTTTTAATTCATTTTCTGTACCATAAATCCTTTTTCGAATTCCGCCGTTATTTTGCAATTTTTAAGTGCGGTTTTTTTAAATATATAACCTAGAGATTAAATTTTTGTCTTTTTTCAAATTCCCCTATTATTTTGCAATTCTTTACTTCTTTTTTTTCATTTATAATCTAGGGGCTATAATACACATTTCAGACAACAAAGTTTGCGGGCTAGTTGCAAAAAAAATCGTGAAAAATAAAATTTACAAAAAAGAAAATTTTTGCATCAATATATTTGTTTGTAGAATCTAAATCGCTGATTACGTTTCCTAATTAATTTTTTGTACCACAAAGTCTTTTTTCGTGTTCCGCTTTTATTTTGCAATTTTTTAAGTACGTTTCTTTATAATTTATAATCTAGGGACTATAATACACATTTCATACAACAAAGTTTGGTGGCTAGTTGCAAAAAAAAAAATCGCGAAAAATAAAATTTGCAAAAAAGATAAATTTTTTCATCAATATATTTGTTTGCAGAATGTAAATCGCTGATTAAGTTTTTTAATTAATTTTTTGTACCATAAAGCCTTTTTTCGCTTTCCGCGATTATTTTGCAATTTTTTAAGTGTGGTAGTACCAATTTTATACACAAAAGTTTGGTGCTTAGTTTGCAAAAAAAAAAAAAAATCGCGAAAAAAATATTTGCAAAAACGAAAATTTTTGCGTCATTGTATTCATTTGCAGACTGTTAATCGCTGATTGGGTTTTTTAATTATTTTTTTCTACCACAAAGTCTTTGTTCGCGTTCCTCTATTATTTTTAAATTTTTTTAGTGCGGTTTTTTAAATTTATAATCCACGGAGTATAATGCCCATTTCATAAAACAAAGTTTGGTGGTTAGTTGCAAAAAAAGAAAATTTTGGCATCGTTTGCAGAATGCAAATCTTTTAATTAATTTTTTGAACCCCAAAGCCTTTTTTCGCATTCCGATATTATTTTGCAATTTTTTACGTATGGGTTGTTTAAAACTCATAATCTAGGGCTATAATACTGTTGGAATAGTATAATTCCATAGTATAGTTCCATTCTTGATTTTTATAAATAAATTATTATTTTCCATCCCTGGTTACAAGCGATGTTTTGAGTCATACAAAGAGCGCACATAATGACCTTGCAAACATTTAAAAGATACCTTCCAAGAAGATATTAAAGCGATATCTTCTATTTGTCATTTGAATGAAAATAATCAAGTAGTATTTACTTTGACATTGTTTTCCTTTTATCACTTGGAAGATAATTCGACGATATTTGGAAAAAAATAATTCAAAAATGTTATCTTTTGTCATAACTTTTTATGACAATATTTCGGCAATATCATCTTTGTATCATTTGGAAGATAAAGCAAATTTGTTTGAAATCTTTTATCAATTTGGAAAAAATTAAAACTAAATTTGTACAAAAACAATCAAAATATATATAGGAAATAAACTCGTGAAAAGTTAAGATTAATTGCGCTGGAAAAATCGGCTAAGATGAAATCAAGATAATTTATAAGCTGGTCAATGGATTATGTATGCAGATTAGGGTTTATGTCCCGGGAATTCCCGGGACGGGATTCCCGGGAATC
Source organism: Leucophora obtusa (assembly GCA_949987735.1). Lineage (NCBI taxonomy): Eukaryota > Metazoa > Arthropoda > Insecta > Diptera > Anthomyiidae > Leucophora > Leucophora obtusa. Next base: position 279,534,265 of record OX465295.1, read on the forward strand.
CCGCCCTGTTTTCAATCCCGGGAATTTTGTGCGGGATTTCCCGGAATTTTTTTTATTCTTTTACAGAAGTTTTAGCTACTATATATTACAATTTTGGAAGCTAAATAAATTTAAAGCACTGATTTGAAATTAATTTAAATAAGAAGTATTTGAAATTAAAAAATGCGATTTAAAATTTCATAAACGAACGAAACGAATGTCTACGACAGCAAATATTGTTTATAATGAAACCATTTTTTTTGTGTTTATGAATTTTATATGAATTTCAATTCATTATTCAAATAATTTCTTATTAACTTGGATTATTATTATTTAAATTTAATTAACTGCTAAATAAGCTGAAATCTATTCCATTTAAATTTTATATTGAATTGCCAACTCTATGAAAGAGTATAAATATTACTGTTCATTTATCTAAATTAATATTGTTTTTGTAAAATTAAGTAACCGAGGCTTAGTGGAAACTAACAACTAAGACTCGGTCTCTTTTTGTCTAAAAACACGTTGGTGGTAAGGTCGTATAAGTAAAATAATATTTTAAAACAAACCCATTGTTTTATTATTTAATTAAAACCCAGCTGAATCTTCCTTAAGAACTTCGATTCACCCTAAGGTTATAAATACAGTCCATTCTAAATCATTCCTTTGGAACCCTTTAGCAATTAATTCCCAAAAGATATTGCATTTTTATTTATGGTCCATCGCCATTTGAACTAGCAATTCCTATAAGCTGGTGACGACACTCCATCATACTTCATCATACGACTCCAACATAATTTCATCAAGCTGAATAATTTTCATAAGTGTAAACGGAAAGAAGATATAATGAGGTGAGTTACAAAAAAAACCACATGGATTTTTTTTGCAACTACAAAGGCGAACAAAGATAATATAAAAATGTTAGTTTCATTCTTGTTATAAACGGCAGTATGAACACGCATGCTTGCATAAATTTATTGGAAAAAAGCCTACATTTTTACGTGAGAAATCCAATTTAAATTATTTAAAAGATTGGCTATAATCAAGTTAATAGTGATATTACTAGAATATTTGTGAAGAAAAAGAGGGAAAATTATTTTAAACAAGAATATACCCCATTTTTATTTTTTAATCGGAACTTTAATTCCAATCAAAGTGAAATTTTTCTAATTATGTCTTAAAGACAAAATATCCAAAAAGCAAAAGATCAGAGGAGAATATATTGTTGGCAAAACTGCAGTAATATTCAAGTGTTGAAATTACAAAAGAATTGTAAGTCAAACCAATTTATTTCTGAATTATTTTAATAACAGAAAAAATTATTCGTGACCTTTAAAATAGAGCTAAAATTTTACATAAGTTTGTCATAAAATCCCGTTAAGAGATAACAAAAATATATAGATATACATATATGTACGTAATTTTTACATAGCAGAAAATTCCAAAAAATAAAATCAAAAGGGAATGTGGCAATTGGATATTTTTTGAAGTTTTGCATTAGAGGGGAAAGAAAAATTTTCTGATATCGAACCAAGCATTTTAAGAAAAAACAAATTCTCTTAACTCGTCATTAATTATGGTTTAAGAGACAATTCAAATCATATAGTACCCACTATCCAACGACAAAAAAGAATAAAACCCCGTTTCAATTTGTACAACCTGTAGAAACGAGGAACAAAACTCAATAATTTCCCCTAATAATAAAACAATAAATTTTTTCCAATATATGTTATACTCTAATTTGCTCAGAAAAGGGTTTCTCCTTTCCTTCCTTATAAAAATAGTTCTCTTTGAAAAAGCAATAACTGAAGATCTACAACAACACCTGCATTCGTACTGAGACTTTAAAAAGCTGGAACGAAACGAAATTTATATCATCGCATGATATAAATTTAGAGTAAATAAAATACATTTGTGGTTAAAAAGAAGAGAAAAATTTAAAAAACTTCATAATAAAAAAAAAAAAAAACAAAAGAAAAAACAAGATAAATCAATAATTTTTACAACAAAAATTGTTTATACAATAAGCATATTGTAAATCTTGCGGTTATTAATCATTCAAACGTTTTTGGAAATAAAACTCTGAATTAAAGTTATATGAATTTCTAATTAAAAGTTACACAATTTCACGATTGGACTAAGCAGAACCAAGAATTATTAACGGTTTTGTTTATTATAAATTAAAGTTAAATTTTACTAAATCAACTAGATTTTTCTGCCCCAAATTTTTAGTGTCACTTTATTCGAGTAAATACAATAATATTTCAGCACTCACTAAAATCGGTTAGGTGCCTTTAAAGTCTTGAAATTTCTCTATTAAAATCTAAATTTATTTAAATTTCATTTATTATATGATCCATTAGTTTAATTTTCTCGGAAAAACTAATATTTACATTTCAAAAGGCGGAAATCCACCGAACAGCGTTTTCATTTTACAAACTTAACTTTTGTATATTGTTTGCAATAGAGTTTTTTTTGGAAATTCACTTCAAAGTTATATTCTCAAGTCAATATGAGTTTGTCGGATAAGTACATTTTCGAGACTGATGGTCTTATTAAATTCTGTAACAGACTTGAATCTTCATCACTCGAAGACCAAACGGAAACAAGACTGGAAGTGGATCTGCAAACGCTGACAGATAAATTTGCTAGAGTTGAATCATGCTTTCAAAGTGTATATTTAAGCGAAGAAAAAATTCTTCCTGAAAATTTTAAACAGTCTGCTGAGAAAAAGTATGATGCATGCTTAGATTCGTTCCGAAAAACTAAATCTTTTATTCTTGAACTTCTTAAGCAGCTTCAAAGTACATCACCCAGTTATATTCAAGAATATTCAAGCATTGGTCGACATCATTTTGAGGACAGTATTTCTTGTGTAAAGCTCCCTCACTGCGATACACAAATATTTAGTGGGAAGAGATATGAGGACTGGCCGGCCTTTAGGGACATGTTTACAGCCCTATATATAAAACGTCCGAATTTGTCAGCTATGGACAAACTTCTTTATTTGAGAAGCAAGACAACTGGTACAGCTGCAAATATTGTTGCGAAACATGGCCTGACTAAAGACAGTTTTAAGCTCGCTTGGGAAAATCTTAAAACTCGCTATGAAAATAAAAGAGTATTAGTACGAAATCAGTATGAAATTTTGTTAAATATTCCCGCGGTAGGATCAGAAAACAGTGAATCCATTCAGGACTTACAATCGACAATAAATAATTGTATAGCGTCACTAATGTCATATGGAATTTCATTAGAAGATTCTTTCTTGGTATATATTTGTTCTTCTAAACTCCCTCGAGATACTCTTACTATTTGGGAACAATCTCTCTGTTCAACCACAGGTCTTGAGACCTGGGCTCAAATGGACGAATTCCTAACGTCTAGGTTCGAAGTCGTCGAAAGATTGAACCGTTCTCGATTTAATACTCAAATAGTGAGCTCAACTACAAAATCAAATAACAAAGTTCAGTTTGTCCCTACTAGTAACTCCAATTTTTGCTGCAAATCTTGTGGAAAAAATCACGCTTTGAAATATTGTCCAAAATTTAGATCAATGAGTGTAAATGAAAGAATTCAGCTTGTAAAATCGAATAAGTATTGTTCGAATTGTCTTTCACACACTCACACGAATGCAGATTGTCAAAGTATTTTTACATGCATGCATTGCAAACAACGTCACCACTCTATGCTTCATTTAGGGAATAGAAATATTGATAACGCAAATTCTCAGAATAGAATACAAACGACAGCACTACATTCGGAATTTCGGCAGTTGACGGATTCTAATGTGAATTCAGGGGTTGAACATTTATCTAATGGAAAGAATTCGGTAGCATCTGAGGATATTGTAGAAGTTCAGACTAAAATCGGTTCGTATTGTTCTACGGGCAATGCGAATGTATACCTCCCTACTGCTCTTGTTTATATAGACCTTTCTGGGGAACGATTCTTGGCTAGAGCTTTAATAGATCAGTGTTCACAAAGATCATTTATTGCTGAAAAAGTTCATGACCAATTAAAACTGTTTACGAGAAAGGCTAACTTTGCTATTCATGGCATGGGCGATAGTGTTCAGAATTCAAACAAACTTTCTGAATTTATTCTCACAAATAAAAAGTCTGATGTCAGAATTCGAACTTCGGCAATTGTACTAAGAAAACTTACGAATGTTTTGCCTACTGATTCTGTCGAAAAACCAAATCTTTCAGAATTAGATGGATTGGAACTCGCAGATCCTCATTTTTTCAAGTCAGCTCAGATTGATTTAATTCTGGGTAGTGACATTATTCCTCAAATAATTTTACCCGGTGTAAAACACGGTATTTTCAAAAGCGTTATGGCACAAAATACGGTATTTGGATACATATTTTTTGGTCCAATATCAACGGGTGTATATGCAAAGGCCACCAGTTCGTCTTACACTACAGAAGTTAAACCTATAAATGAAGATTTAATAAGTCAGCAACTTCGGAAATTTTGGGAAGTTGAAGAGGTTACAGGAAACCGGCCCCAATCAAAGGAAGATCAATACTGTGAAAATCTTTATCAGAAGACATCTTATCGAGATTCAGATGGACGTTACGTCGTGAAACTTCCTTTCAGGGTCGAGTACCCCCACGACATACATCTTGGCTTTTCAAGACATGCGGCGTTGGCCCAATATATTGGTCAGGAAGTTATAATATCCAAGAAACCTGAATTGTCGACAACCTATAGAAATATTTTAGAAGAGTATTTGAATCTTGATCATATGGAACCTACATCTTCAATCGAAAATAGGGTAAATGGAAATGTAAGTTGCTATTACTTACCTCATCATGCAGTTTTCAGACCAGAAAGTCAATCTACAAAAACCCGTATTGTGTTTAACGCTTCGAAACGATCGAGTTCCGGACTTTCTCTAAATGATGTACTCTATGTAGGACCCTCTCTTCAATCGGATTTAATCCTAATTATTCTTAATTGGCGTTTATATAAATATGTATACAATGGTGACATCGAAAAAATGTATCGACAGATTAAGGTTCACGAATCTGATTATCAATATCAAAAAATTCTATTTCGTAGATCTCAATCAGCTCCTATTCAAGATTTTTGTTTAAAAACCGTAACCTTTGGTGTTAGTTCTGCTCCTTACCTAGCAATCAGAACTCTTCACAAATTAGCCGAAGATTCTCGACAGCAATTCCCTATTGCCTCTAAAGTACTTCGCAAAGAAACTTATGTTGACGATATTCTCTCCGGTGGTCATGATTTAACTTCTACCCTAGCAAGTCTTTCTGAAACAACTCAAGTTTTAGAATCAGCTCACTTTCCACTGAGAAAAATAACGTCAAACCACCCCCAGATATTAAAAGCCGTTAAATCCGAAAACCTTTTAAATTCTGAATTTTTGAAATTTCCTGATACTAGTTTTTCTAAAACTCTTGGCATTCAGTGGAATGCGCTGACCGATTCATTTCTCTATACAATAACTCCTATAGATACATCTCCATCTGCCACTAAACGTCAAGTCCTATCAACTATTGCCAAACTTTTCGATCCGGCAGGATGGCTTTCGCCAGTCATAGTTCAGTCAAAATGCTTTTTACAGAAACTTTGGCGAGAGGGAAAATATTGGGACCAATCCATTGCACAGTCGTCTCTCGAATGGTGGAATGAATTCGTAAAAAATCTTCAAGATATCCAGCTCATAGAAGTACCCAGGTGGATTAAATATCAGCCCAGTGACATGGTTCAAATCCACGGCTTTTGCGACGCCTCCGAAAAGGCATATTGTGCTACGCTATATCTTCGGACGGAAAAACTTAATGGCGAAGTTTACTCAAATTTAATGGTTTCGAAAAATAAAATAAGCCCCGTGAACCAAGTCACACTTCCACGCCTGGAACTATGTGGTGCCGTATTATTATCGAAGCTTGTAAAGTCGGTGGTCTCAAGTTTAGCTATTTCGGACTTTGAGTTATTTCTATGGTCCGATTCTTCCATAGTTTTAAGTTGGTTAGAGAAACCCCCACCAACATGGGGGACATTTGTAGCTAACAGAACTTCAGAAATAGTCCAAAACGTTGGCCATATTAAATGGAGACATGTTTGTTCTACCGATAACCCGGCTGACCTTGGCACACGAGGATGTAGCCCAATAGAATTAAAGGATCAACCATTATGGTGGAACGGACCCCCGTGGTTACTTCTTCCCTCGGAAAAATGGCCAGTATCTATGCCACAGTTTCAAGATCCTCCTGAAAGAAAGAAAATAAAATCATTTCATATATCATGTGAGTCTGAACACATATTGGATCGGTTTTCATCATGGGATAAAGCAATACGTGTCATTTGTTACGTCTTCCGATTCTTGCATAGCACTCTTGCAAAATATGTTGATCATCGTATTTATAGTTCTTCAAAAATTTCGCAAGAGGAATTTGAATACTCCAAAAGAAAACTGGTTATATTAACTCAAAAAATACATTTTTCTGAATATCATAATTTAAATAATGGAACTTCCCTTGAAAGAACAAGTTCTCTTCTTCCCCTTAATCCCTTTTTAGATAAATACGGAGTAATGCGCTCGAATGGTCGGTTGGCAGATTCTCTATTATCATATAATGAGCGTCATCCGGTAATAATTCCTACGAAATCTAGATTTTGTTTTCTCTTTGTAGATTTCATACATAAGCTACTTCTACATGCTGAACATCAGTTAATGATACGAAGCATTCGACAAGAATATTATATTCCCCGACTAAAGCCAGTGGTTAAAAGCTGTATATTTCGATGCAAGACTTGTGTTATTGCACGTCAGAAGGTATGTCAGCAAATTATGGCTGCTCTCCCGCCGGAGAGAAGTACCTTTTCAGTGCCGTTTCATATCACAGGAATAGACTTTGCGGGACCATTTCAAGTGAAATCATCCATTTTAAGGCAATCTCCTTATTTAAAATCTTACGTGAGTGTGTTTGTTTGTTTTTCAACAAAGGCTATACATCTTGAGATCTGCTCAGATCTCACAACGGACGCATTTCTCGCTGCATTTACGAGATTTATAAGTCGAAGAGGACTGCCCAAGAAGATAATGTCCGATAATGGAACTAATTTCGTGGGAGCCAGCAATTCTCTTCGATTTCAATTCCAAAAGTTCCTTCAAACCGCTGAAATGGAAGTCTCATCCAAATATGCTGCCCAAGGTTTCGACTGGTCATTCATCCCACCAAACGCTCCCCATATGGGAGGACTATGGGAGTCTGCTGTAAAAAGCTTTAAACTCCATTTTCGCAAAGTAGCTGGTTCACAAAAATTTACGTTTGAAGAATTCTCCACTCTTTTGGCTAGAATCGAAGCGGTTCTTAATTCAAGACCTCTTTCCCCAATCTCAGATGACGCTAGAGAGTTATTAGCCCTAACTCCAGGACATTTCCTTCGCGGATCTCCGCTGTTAGCTTTCCCAGAGCCTGATCCTGATAACATCTCACTGGTAAATCGATGGGAAAAGATAAAAGTATTGCATCATCAATTTAGCATCAGATGGAAAAACGAATACCTTATCCAGCTCCAAAAAAGATATAAGTGGAAAAACCCTGAAAAAAATCTTGAAGAAGGTCAGTTCGTTATAGTCAAGGACGAACTTCTACCATCTCACGAATGGCGAATGGGCAGAATTCAAAAGCTGCACTATGGAAGGGACAATTACGTTAGAGTGGCAGATGTTTTAACCCAAAATGGAACAATAACTCGCCCAGTGGTAAAATTGTGTATTCTCCCAGTCGCATAAATTTCTCATATTTTCCTTTATTTGTAATTAATTTTTCTTCACAATCATATTCACCCCAAGGGTTTATCCATTTGTTTCTTATTTTTATTTATCTATTTATTTTTCTTATGTAGAACTCCCCAACTGTCTCGCTTCTATGAATGCAAATTGTGCTACCGGTTCCACTCAATCAGGTTTTGCAAGGTTTTTCTTAAAATGAGTATTCAGCAGCGACGTCGGACAGTGGTATTAAAGGGCTATTGTGGTAACTGTCTAGCCCGGTCACACAGGACTAGGAACTGTGTCTCAACAATGGCCTGCTTACATTGTGGTAAGGATCATCATTCTCTTTTACACCTCTCAAGAGAGCGTGAAGACACCTCCTCAAGAACACCAATATATATTACTTCCAATAACCAACAACGATTATCACGAAGACCAGATGAAACTAATTCAAGGACGCCGATGTATAGTTCTGCTGGTAATCATCATCAATCACGACGTGATCTTAGAAACAATATACAGCGGCGACAACTTCATTCTGCTCGGTCCTCCAGAGGTCCCGAGACGCATCATAGAATCAATCAGAATCGACCAGCAGTCCGTAAACTGATCAATACTGCTATTCGCAAACTGAAACAGCTGCAAACTAAAGTTTAAAGCCAACAATTTGATCGGGGGAGAATGTCTACGACAGCAAATATTGTTTATAATGAAACCATTTTTTTTGTGTTTATGAATTTTATATGAATTTCAATTCATTATTCAAATAATTTCTTATTAACTTGGATTATTATTATTTAAATTTAATTAACTGCTAAATAAGCTGAAATCTATTCCATTTAAATTTTATATTGAATTGCCAACTCTATGAAAGAGTATAAATATTACTGTTCATTTATCTAAATTAATATTGTTTTTGTAAAATTAAGTAACCGAGGCTTAGTGGAAACTAACAACTAAGACTCGGTCTCTTTTTGTCTAAAAACACGTTGGTGGTAAGGTCGTATAAGTAAAATAATATTTTAAAACAAACCCATTGTTTTATTATTTAATTAAAACCCAGCTGAATCTTCCTTAAGAACTTCGATTCACCCTAAGGTTATAAATACAGTCCATTCTAAATCATTCCTTTGGAACCCTTTAGCAATTAATTCCCAAAAGATATTGCATTTTTATTTAGTATCAAAAAATATTATTTAAGCCAAAAAAAAAAATATTATTTAAGCCAAATTGTTTTTAGATATCAGTTGAATTGTGTTAAGTTGAACGCAAACAAATACTCGAAATTCAGAAAAAAAATTGTTTGGTTAAAATGGTGATCTTTGTGCAAATAAAGTAATATATACAACAATTCAACATCCGTATCTCAGTTCAAAATACCTCCAAAAAAACTAGGCATTAAAAAAATAGTAATATTTTCGTATTTTCAATTGAGTATTTTGACGTTTTTTTTTCAAATAATTTTATTTAAATTTCAACTGATATTCAATTGTATATTTTAAATATTATGCAAATGCATTTTCAAATTATTTTGGGGTTCTTTATATTAGAGATGAGCGATATTTTCATACCGGTGATTTAATCACAGTTATTGATAAATAACTGGTAACGGCAGTGATCAAATATTTCAAGTCGCAGTTACTCGGAATGTCGTTCTTTTAATATTTGTGTACTATTCTTTCTTGCAAACTTCATTGTGCACAGTAATACATGTTTTTTTTTCAATAACAGTGACTTGCTTTCACACTCTTCTGAATAAAATGTCTCCTTCTATCATGTCTTTGTTACCGGTCGCAACTATTCTTCTTTTAAGGCCCAGTTTTTAGGAAGTGGATTATTTTTAAACTTAGTTTAACGCAGTCAAAGGTTTAAAAGGCTTAATTCTTTCATTCACTTTTTAAAAATTAATGAAATTTGGGTTAAATTTCATTCCTTAATAGCATTCTTATGGAATTAATTCGATAGCTTAATTCCCTATAACTTTAAATTATATGAATTCATTCTATTTTGATTGAATTCTAACTGAATGAAACCCAATTTACTTGAATTCATTTAATAAAAAGGTGAATGAAAAATGACTTTTTCATTCACTTAATCAAATGAAAAATTTAAATTTGCATGTAATTGCTGAAATATTAGCATAATACAATGAAAAACGTTTAAAATTCATCTAACAGAAATAAATAGTATCGTATGCTTTGTTACAGCTTGTATGCTTTGGTTTTGATTATATGTTAGTTTCAAACTACACTGCCCTAAGTGAATGGTAATAAAATTTCTTCATTCAATTAGTAAAATGGTGAATGAACATGCGATTTGAATGATTCAAGTTAGGAATTAATTCAATTCATATTAAAGCTTTGGGAATGAAGCTTATGAATGAATTCTTTACGAATGGTTTAAGGGAATGGTACATGAATATTTTTAAAATCTGAATTTAATTTTTCGTGAATTAAGCTTAAATTGAATTAAGTTTTTCGAAGCTCTGAACGCAGTTTGTAACTGGAATACTGCTTTTAATATGTGGTTTATTTTTTTATTTAAATAAAGAAATAAATTATACTCGAGAAAAAGTTTTTCCGGCAAATTTTTGTTAATAAACTTTGAAATGGCTGACAAAATTCGTTTTCGGTTTAACTAAACCAAGTTTAACTGACATCTTAAAAACTCGCCATAAATATTATTTCGTTTATTTATCAGAAAATCGCAGTCTTTTCCATAGAAAAACCGTGATGACGAACACAGTTTAAAAGAACAGCGATTTGCAAATCACATTAACTGAGAACAATGTTACTGAAAAATCGCCGGATCGCCCATATCTGGATGATTTGAAAATCACGATCACTGGTAGCAGCGTTATTCAAAAATCACCGGATCGCTCATCTCTACTTTATATGTTAATTTAAAATATATCTATTCAAATTAAATAATTTCTTTTTAAATAGTTGTGGCATAAAAAATTTTTATTCAAAAGATACCAATTAAAGTTAAAAACTTTAATTAATGTTTTTCGTTCAATTTGAGATCAAATATTATCGGATTTTCTTTTAAATTATTTTCAAATTAAAAAAGATATGATACAATTTTTACAAATAAATTACATAGAATACAAATTTAAAAAATTCAATAAGGCCAACAGGATAGAATACATATTTACGGGTCCTGTTACAAACCCATCCTCAATATTCTATGCCTTTATGGGTTAATAATCGATGATGATCTATTTAAATAGAATTGAAACAAATAAGCAAATTGAAACAACTCAATTAGACTAACATCAACGAAATTCTAACAATGTTATTTTTATCCAGCTGCTTCCTATAGAATACAACTCTGATCAAAAACTTATGAAGCACATATTTATGAACGACAACCAACCGTTAATTTTAAATGCATATTATAATTATTTTTTAACATACAACATAAATCCATGTTGATAGTAAACAATTAGGCATACGTATTAAATTATATTTTTCACTATATCTTTTGTGTTAAGATGAATAAAACATTATTTAATAATATTATAGTGTCGATTTTTATAAAAATCTTTAAAAAGAGCATTTGCCTAATAATTTGTGTGAAGAATACTCATTTTAAACTATTTTATAAAATAATTCTATACGCATAATTCTGAAAATCTGCATAGAAACAAAATCTTTAGTAATAGAAATTTTTGGATTCCATATTTATGAAATACTTAGGCAAAAAATCTATCTTAGTTTTGACTACACAGTACAACAGCCAATCTGGGGGGTGAGAAATTCCAAGTCAGGGTGATGGTACTAGGTCAGTATAGTAAAACCCTCAAAGGTTTGGCGTTCGTATGTGTCATTTTTTTTTATGACCTTTTAAATTTTTTCCTTATCTTGATGTTTTTTCGCTTAGTTGTAACTTCATAAAAAATTTTAATTTTTAGGCAAAAAAATATTTTTTTTTCTCCACAAATTTATTTTTACCGGCAAAACTGTTGATTATAAAGAAAAATGTTATATGAACGGATTAAAGAAATTGTAATTCTAAATTTTTCTGAATTTGTTTCATCAAAATCGGACAAGTGGTTCTCGAGTTACAACTAAGCGAAAAAACATCAAGATAAGGAAAAAATTTAAAAGGTCATAAAAAAAAATGACACATACGAACGCCAAACCCTTTGAGGGTTTTACTATACTGACCTAGTACCATCACCCTGACTTGGAATTTCTCACCCCCCAGACAATAATCCCAAAAATGTTCCATAGTGCTATAAAACTGGTTCGACACAAGTTTGCACCCATCAACAATTCCAATATATCCTGAAAGAAGGGAAGAAATTAAAATAGCCGTGTCTTTTACTTTTTCTATATCAATTAATTTAACCGTTCCAACCGCGAATTAATATTTAGTTAATATATTTATTTTAAAATTAAGACGTCCTTCCATATAAAAATATTACCTAAATATTAATTCGCGTTTTAAACTGTTAAACGAATTGATCTAGAATATATTGAATAGATTTTATCATGGGTACTACCAAAAGATGAATTTGTCGAACGGTGTTTTAATACAAATCGAGTTTTTCAAGTACAACATACGTCGGATTTATTTATTTTCTAACGAGCGGGAATTCCCGGGATCCCGGGAAATTCAGAAAAAAATCCCGCTGTCCCGGGAAATGAAAAAGTCCGGGAAAAGAAAAACCCTAATGCAGATATTGTTTTTCAGGCTTAAATTTAATAATGAAAAAATTAAATCGTTTTTTTTATTGTACCGGGAGTTTATTTAGCGATATCCCTTTTATCTTCCATATGAGTTATTGCTTTCATATTGCCTGGAAGTATTGTTTTAGTGTAACAGTTTTTTCCGACGGAGGAAACTTCCGGAATACGAAATTGATATTGCCGGCAATAAATGTTTTCTTCCTGGCGATATGTTCGGAGAATCTTCTTCGTATTGCCATGTTTGCTGGGTGATATTGGTTTCAGTATGTTCCTGTTCCAAGGAATGAACAAATGCTTTCTCAGTGATAGAGAGTCCCCCAATCTCTTTATTATGTATACTCTTTGATAAAATACAGTAAAACTCCATCTTTTGTATATAACTTTTGAAGAAAATTTCAAAAAAAAATATTGCTTTAATGTTGGTAAAAATTAAATTCCGGACTTTTTTAACATCAACGAAAATTTCAAACCCTTAAAATCATATTAATTTACGCCGATTGCACTTTAGCTGTTCAACATTGAAATAACATCCAGCTTATATGATAAAAAAATCAAGGAATTAAGTATAAACCCAGAAAACAGATTCGTTGTGCTAACCGAATTTGTTGCCAATCGAATTGATGCGGTTACAGCAACTATCTATAAATTCAATGCAGTATCGGTTGGCATCATTAAACGCTCGGTTATGAAAATGAACATTTTCCGGTCTGACTGCCAATTTCTATGAAAAATAGTTCTGTAGCTAAAATTATAAAAAAAATCTACACCATTTTCAAATAAAAAAAATCATAATTTTTTAATTAAAATACAGCTAAAATTTAACCCCTCCTTATAGCAGGTTTACAAAAGGTCATTTCCATACAAAATTTGTTTAATAAACCTCCTATAATTTTACAAAGCGTTTATGAATTTAGGGGTAAAAATATATACAATTGAACAACAAAACAATTTGAGGAAATCTGCTCCATGGAAAACCTAAGGTCTTGGAGAATTTTTCTATATACAATTAATTTATATTTCAAAGACTTTTCTGAAAATTAAAAAAAAAAATCAGAATTTAAAGCTGACTTCCCACATAGCATTTGGAAGATTTTTTTGTCAAAAATCAGCTAAGAGAGTCTTCTTCGAGTACTTTTGATGACCAAATACTGATTAATCACTTGCGCGCTTGAAAAAAGAATCGAAAATGATTCTCGCTTATGCTTAAAAGAGATTTATTGAAAATTATATTCCGCATTTAAAAAATGCTTGTTATGTTGTTTTTGTTTAAAAAGTGATTTATTAAAAATACAATAACAAAACCTACAGCAATCACAAATTGATCATACGGGTGCTTGAAATGTGACTGTTTTCAATGTTATTTTAGAATAATATTTTGCGCAGCTGAAAAAGTGCTTATTATGTAGTTGTTTTTGCTTATAACGGGACAATATTTTACTTGCTTTGAAGCAGACGTCCAATAATTGAATATTGTAAATTTTTGTTTATTTATCTCAGTGGATTCGTGGTATAAAGTTGTGTAATTTTATAAAAGTAAATATAAGTAATTTAATATTATAATATTTATATATTATAATTTTAGTGAAAAGTGATTTTTAAATTAAAAAAAAGATGATGTCAGCCAAACAATTAAAAAGCAAAAAAAAAAAAGAAGCCGAAAAATTAATAGAACCAAAAAATAAGTTCTCAGGAAATTTTCATTAATAAACATTTTTGCTATTTTATTATAATTTTGTTTATATTTTTGTATATAATTTTAATAAACTTAATAAAATAACAATTTACATCAAATAAATATTTTGTTTTTTAATGTAAATAAACAGCTAAAAAATGACAGGAAAAAGACTCCCAAACGATCATAATCACGACCAAAACTGACTCGAAAAAGATTCGCAAATGATTAGAAAACGACTAAAAAATGACTCGAAGAAAACTTACAAATAATTATAAATACGAGTCAGAAATGAGTCGAAACTGATCAGAAAAGCGAGTCATAAAAGACTCATCAAGAAGAGTCGCGGGTGGGTACCATTTTCTCCCGACAAAACAATCATTTATGATCAGAAAATGAGCTCAATTATGATCATTTTAATCGTCCAGAGGAGTCATAAATGACTCGAATGTGATCAAAAATTTCATAAAATGCTATGTGGGTTTATGCACAAAAACCCTTAGACTAAGATGGTATATTTAGTTATAAATTTAAAAGCTCATTTTTATATACAAAAGAGCGAACTCTGAAATTTAGTTCGGTAAAAATATCACAATTGGGATATCAGTGAGAATAGTTGTTAAGAACCTGTCGTTCTTTGATAAGATTAGGTAGTCGGCATATTTGTCCGTCATTTTAATACAAAAAAGTTTTAAATGACGTCTTTACAAAATAGCAGATCGTATGTTTTCACAAAAAATGTTTTGAAGGGAAATTTTAAAAAAGTATGTTTTATATTGTTTGGTTGAAAAATCACTCGATGCTTTATCCTTTATACAAGCTGCAACACGAAAATTAATTAAAATCATTTGTCAGGCTATTAGAATTCATTATAAATCTTGAGATTTCAGTTTTCTAATTAAGTTTCATAAGCTGCTGAAAAATACCAAATATTTTTGTAAATTTTATATTAAACTGTTCTAATTAATGGTATGAACTTACATGAAACATGTCTGTTGTCGAACTTTTTTTTTTTAATTATATATAATTTAAATGATTTTCTTTTATTAGAAAAGAAAAATATTTGTTTTATATTTTTTTTTTTTTTTTACTTTTCACCTGACAGTTTAAAATAAATGTAATCAGGGGTATGGCATCATCAAAAAAATAAGTTATAGATGGCACTTGTTCCAAAAATTGACAATAGCCGTGTTTTCGACTTAACTATATCCGTTAACTCATAAAAAAATTTAAAGTGCATTAAAACGCGTTTAAAACGAAATGTTAATATGACTTATCGTATGCACGTTAACTTTCAACACGGATAATTATCAACGTTGAAAACTCAACGTTTATACATTTTCACATCTAACGTAACTTATTCGCGTTACTTCCTAAAAACTTTTGCTGACGTACGTTCGATTATAACGAAACAATTATAAACATAACGTTTTTAAAATTTTTTTGTACTACAATCGGTTTAACGTAGATTTGCTTTAAATACTTAACGTTGATAAGCATGAGACAAAATACAGCTAATATTTTTTTTATTTAAATTTAAATAGTAACAAACAACAAACGGATATTTCAAATTTTATTATTTGAATATATTCCGCGCTTGTTTTTCCTTATTTTGAGCAGCTTTTGAGTTTTTAAATATAGGCTCAGCTGATACTAAACTGATACTAAATAGTTGCTCAGGTAATACTAAATTACAGCGCCCTCTATCGGTGAGTAGTCTAAGTTTTGATTTCCTATCTCTATTATTAATAGTCTCTGAATGTAATATTGAAAATATATTGTTGTTACTTCGCATTTATAGCTTTTATTACTTATTATAATTTTAGTGGATGCTGGGTCTACCGATAATTATAATCACCAATTATTGATTACCGCGACATAAATTGGTTGCAGTAAAAAATTAATCATTACAAATACAATGGAATGGTCTTAATTAAGGAAAATTTATAATCATGATAAATACTATGGCTATGCAATTGAATTTTAATAGTTTCAACCGAATTCCAATCAATTAATTTTCTGTGTACATATATAGTTGAAAAAAAAAAATATTTTAAATGACATAAATTGCTCCAACACAGTTTTTATTAAAATACCAAATTTGTTGATCCGCAAAGATATTCTGTATTGTATTTATATGCAGATTATTATGCCTTAAGCATAATAATCTACAGGATAACAATTTAGAGTGACCAATGTACTTTCTCTAATTATTTACGCATTTTTTATGATTTAAAGCAAATGTTGTCGGCTTTTAATAAACATCACCAAATTTATAAACTGTGTATTGTAGCCGGTAAGTAAGTTTTCAGTCATAGACAAATAGGCGTTATTTATGTCAAAAAAACTAACTAAAAAATAAATTTCAGCAGATAAAATATTCACACGCACCGGTAGTTAGAATAATGAACAGCTAAAACCCATAAACACAAGTCGGTAGGTCTATGCCGCGGCATGTTATCTTTGTTAGAAGTTTTTGTATATCCCCACTTTTTTCAGCACTTCATGAAACTTAATGACATGTTAAGAACAAACAGTTGGAAAGATGTATATAAAAATTAACAAAAAACATAAATTCTCACGGATAAAACTTATAATGATTAAGAAGAAACGCAATAAAGAAAGGGTGGGAGTAGACAGTAAACAGGAATTATGTTCAACAACGAAATTAAATATTGCATGAAAATTGCAGCTGGTTGCTGTATAAGGATATCTAAAGTCTTTTATATCATGTTCAAAGCTATTATAGCCAGCCGAAATATTATTTTTCAAATATGAATCTACTTTTTATTCATATTATCTTCATTTCTCTACAATAGAAATTCAAATGAATTTATTCATAAATTTGATTTTTAAACTTAAAGCACCGTAAGTTGTTTCTATTTCACGTGAAAAAACTTTGTTTGTTTCACGTGAAAAGTGTGAGTTTGTTTTCACGCAAATTTAATGTACAAGACTATTATTTTTCTGATGAAAAAGATACATTTTGTGTATATTGTGATTATATCTTTGTTATAAAATTAAAAAATTATTCATTTTTATAATTTAAATTGCAGTTTGAAGCCTTTAAAGTTCGATTGAAACTTTTCCACGTGAAAAACCATTTACAGTGCTTAAAGAAGTAAAAAAACAACGTTGATAAAATATCAGTTAAACGCAGTCTTAAGTGTAGAATTAAAATTTTATAAACATCGCTTTATAGCATTAACTCCCATTTTCTAAATATCCCGTTTATTTTTGAAGAGACGTTGTGTAAGTGGGTTCTAAACATGGAATGTTATTTTTACGGATCCTTGCCAAAAAAAAACCAGTTTGGCGATTTTTTTTTTAATTGTCATTAAAAAATGCGATAAAATACAGTAAAACCACAACTTTTGTAGATAATATTTCAAATAAAAAAATTTTTAATGTTGGTAAAAATTAAATTCCGCATTATTTTTTACATCAACTAAAATTTAAAAAATTACAAATTATACTATTTTGCTCCTATTACAGTTTAGCTGTTCACCTGTGAATTCCTTCAATATAAAAATTAAAAAAAAAATTTCAAAGGCGAAAGGCACTGATGATGGCTTTGTAGCGAAAGCCGAAAATGCGCATTCTGCCTTGCTGGTCTTATCGAATTATTTCAAAAATTTTTATTCTTTGTAATTTACTTGTAAAAATTGTATCATCTTTCTTTGATTTGAAAATAATTTAAACAGAAAGTGATATTAATTTATGATCTAGAGTCAAACTAAAATAATAACATTCATTTAGAAAATTTAATATGTTTAATTTTTTTTTAATTTTTGGATTAAGCTTACCATATTTGCCTTTTTTCGTGCCAATTTCGTTTATTTTTAGTGCCATTTTGCTTGCCAATTTCACCTTTTTTTGTGCCATTTTAAACTTGCCATATTATTATTCATATGTTTATTGCAATCACTGCTATGTTTGTATGTGAGTAATATTTTCCCACATAAATGAAGATATATTAACAATTTAATTTCATCACTATTATGTTTATGGAATGCAAACACAACAATGATAAACATATAATGTCTTCCTGCAAACATATATATTTTTGCTGCTAGATGCATTTCATATGTATGATCCAAACACGGCAAATATATTTTTACATTTTTTTTTCAAACAAATACGAGGGCGTTCCCAGAACTAGCCGACCTAACAAAGAAAACACAACAAATTTTGAAAAAATTTTCTTTATTTCTCAACACAGTTTCCTTTTAACTCGATACACTTTTCCTAAATCTGGGGAGTAAGCTGCATGGTGAAGTAATTCGAACTTTTCATAAATTGAATAACATATACTTCCATATTTGTCCATATATAAGTGCCGTTTCCATATATTAAATAACAGATGCCTTCATATATGTCTGTATATGAAATCTTTTTCCATATAAGGAATCACATATACTTCCATATATGTTCATAAAAAATCCATATTTGTTTATATGAGTCCATATATAAACCATATATGAACATTAGAGTTGTCCAAAAAAACATGAAAGTTGGAATTCGCGACCTCCACAATGTTGCCCCTAATCCTTAATGTCTAAAAACTCTCTGTGCCAAGTTTCAGCTAAATCCGCTGTTATTTAGAGGTAGCACAAAAAGTTGTCTTTTAAGAATTAGTAATTTATCTCTAGAGTAATTTATACAAAAAGTAGGGTTGACTTTAAATTTAATTATTTCTTAACCTGTACGCTATTATTTAACAATTTTTTTTAAATCTGGTCTTAATTAATGTGAATATAAGGAATTTGAAATCAAAACTTAAAAAAATTAAGTAACTTTTAAGTAATTCGCGGTTTTTTTTTAATTTATACAAAAAAATACATATTTTAGTCAAATTTTAGAAATTTGCCGAAAAGATGTAATTAAAAAGTAAACTTGTTTTTGCCTTGAATGCGCAAATTTCTCAAATCTGATCTTTATTTTAATGAGGACTATGAATCAGCAATCGAAACTTAAAAAAAATTTGTGGTTTATGAATTATTCGCGGTTTTTGAAAATTCAAAAAAACTCAAGTTTTTTGAGATATTTTCCTAATTACCTGTAAACGGTGTTATCGAAAAATGCAATTAGTTATACTTTTGCAATTTACTTACCAAGGGCCTTCATTATATATAACACTGATTTTAATTTTAAAAAGGATAACAGATATCCTTGCAAATTAACTTAAAATTTGACATTTTTTAATATTTCGCTATTATTTAGATTGCTATAATTTTATTGCTACCAAAAACCGTATCTCTTATAATAGCCCGAGTAAAAAAAATTGATCTCGCGCAATATCTAATTATATCCAATTTGATATTGTTTAAGATCTGCTGTAATATCTAGCTGATCCAATTAGATCTCAAAATTGGGTGTATCCAATCATATCGTATTAGATCCCATTGTATATATGGGATAAACTAAGATCAAGTTATATCTCAACATTGGGAGGTCCAGTGATATCTTTGGGGATAAACCTAGATCTATTTTGATCCGAAAATTGGCGGATCCAGCTATATATTTGCGGATATTTTTAGATCTAGTTTGATCCGAAAAATGGCGGATCCAATTAGATCCAGCTATATATTTGGGGATAAACTTAGATCTAATTTGATCTCAATTTTGGCAGATCAAATTAGATCCGGCAATATATTTGTGGATAAACGTATATCTAATTTGATCCGAAAAAGTGGCAGATCGAATTAGATCTAGCTATATATTTGGGGATAAACTTAGATCTAATTTGATCCGAAAAATGGCACATCGAATTAGATCCAGCAATATATTTGTGGATAAACTTAGATATAAATTGATCTGAAAAATGGCAGATCAAATTAGATCCAGCAATATATTTGTGGATTAATTTAGATCTAATTTGATCCGAAAAATGGCACATCGAATTAGATTCAGCAATATATTTGTGGATAAACTTGGATATAAATTGAATAGAAAATTGGCAGATCAAATTAGATCCAGCAATATATTTTGGGATTTAGTAAGACCTAATTTTATCCAAAAAATGGCAGATCGAATTAGATCCAGCAATTTGTTTCGGTATTAAAATGGCAGATCGAATTAGAAACAGCAATATATTTGGGGATTGACATCTAAAAGTATCCATAAAAATGACAGATAAAATTAGATGCCGCATTATATTTGGGTACTACGTAAGATCTCCATTTATTTGGTATTAAATAAGATCCCAGACATATATTGCCAACTGTTCAAAAAATAATAGACTGGCAGAGCACTGATTGTATAAAAATTACAATATTTTGTTAAAATAAGGTTTAAACTCAGAAGGTAACGAGTTCAATATGCATTTCTTTTACAAAATGAATTTCTTTTTATAAAATTAAAAATTTTTTTTCTATAAATTTTTTTATAAAATTATATATTAATTTTTTTATTAAATTGAAATCTTTGAATAAAATAATTTTATTTACATCTTTTTGACGCTCTACACCATTTCCAATTGTATTAATTGTTTTAAGATTTATCAATTGTATTTCAGAAATAATCATTTGAATTTCAGTTTTATCAATTGTGTTTCAGAACTCATCAATTATTTTTCACATTTATGAATTGTATTTCAGAACTAGTCAATTGAAGTTCAGTTTTATCAATTGTGTTTCAGAAATTATTAATTGTATTTCCGAAATTCACAACTGTATTTCAGAAATTATCAAACTGTATTTCAGAAATTATCAATAGTATTTCCGAAATTATGAAATGTATTTGAGAAATTTTTCTCTATTAGCTATGAAATTCTGAAATAGATTTCATTATTTCTGGACACAACTAAATAAATAAATAATTAAATTTGCGTAATATTGTAGTTTCTGAAGTGCAAATAATATTTTGTGATATACAATTAAAATTTTCTAAAATACATTTAATAATTTCTGGAATACCTTTTTTCGATGCTTATAAGTTATCTCGAAATGCTTTTATCATTCATTTAATTTGTAGCTATCACACATCTATACAAGTCTCGTTAGATTAGAGTGTAGAGGACAATCTGGTGGACTGGGTTAAATTTCATGTTTTTAAAAGCAAATATTAAAAAAGTTTTCTCAATTTTTTGAAAAATGTTTTTTGAAATCTATTTTTTTGCCAAGATAGTTAATGCAACGTTCTGCCAACGCATAACCGACCATCGCCAACGGTTTGCCAGCATTGTGCCGATTATATTTTTCTGTCTGGGATGTTAAACTTAAACCTATTGTATATTAACATTAATTAACACTATATTTTTATTTTTAGGAAATACATTTTTATTTTATTATAGTTAACATTAAATTAAATTTTAGATAATGGCACCAATTTGTAGTTGTAATTATTATATGTATATTAAATCGTATATTCATAAACATTCTATACAGTTAGACGAGGTTTATGGAACTATTTAACTTTATAAAGTGTTTATAAATTATAACTTAAATGTACATATATATATGTTAAATGTACGTGAACAAATTGTTGATATGGACCCACAAATTGTATCTCAACTGATATTGGAATTATTGTACCATTACCATACATCAATATATATTGAATGATATACATATATAACAATATATGACACTGTATTATAAATATTGTTAATGAAGTAACATATCTGATAATATTTTTTATAGCGCCATACATAGTTTTACATTATTCAAATTAAACCATATATGGAATTGTATTCAAAATGTTGATGTGGTACCAAATTTGACCATATATTGTTTAAATTGTGCCATATATGACAATATATTGTTTAAATGATACCATATATGTCTATATATTAATATTGTTTAAATGACACCATATATCAATATATATGGGACTATATATGGTAGCATATATTATCATTTAAGGCCCTATGCTCCTTATAGGAACCGAGGGAACATATATATATATTATCATATCTGCATCTGTATTAAAAATGTCATTCATCAGGTACCATATATGAGCATATATTGTTGAAATGGCACCATATATGACAATATATGGTTTAAATGGCACCATATATGGTAATATATTGCTTAAATAACACCATATATAAATATATATGGCACTATATATGGTAGCATATATTATCATATGTGGAACTGTATTAAAAATATTGTTCATGAGGTACCATATATGGGCATATATTGTTGAAATTGCACCATATATGATAATATATGGTTTGAATGGCACCATATATGATAATATATGGTTTGAATGGCACCATATATGATAATATATAGCTTAAATAACACCATATATAAATATATATTGCACTATATATAGTACCATATATTATCATATCTGGAACTGAATTAAAGATTTGGTTTATGAGGTACCATATATGACCATATATTGTTTAAATGGCACCATATATGATAATATCTAGTTTAACTGTCACCATATATAATTATATATTGTTTAAATGATACCATATATAATTATATATTGCTAAAATGCCACCATATATATTAAGATATAGTTCTATATATAACTATATATGCAATAAGATCAACCATGTTATGTAATATATAATTATATATGCCATATCTAATATTATGAAGGCCAATATCTAATTAGATGAAATTATATATGGCATAATATAAGGAAAAATTTTGTGAAAAAACGTCATTTATAATTATATATGGATATACATAACGACATGTATAATTATATATTGTAATATATGCCATATATGATTATATATAATTTTTTTTACTCGGGAGGACATTCCACAGATATATATTAATGCAAAAACGAAATTTTCATATTGGTAAATATAAGAAAACATCCTGATCGAAGTTGATAATTTTTTGTATGTAATTTTCAAATTTCGCGAAATCCGCGACTCCGATTTCAATTTTGATTTCAAATTCGTAATGTACACCTAGAAATGTATTAGATTTGATATGTCGCGATCGTAATATTTATATTTAATTTTTCTCATTTTTTCCATTATTTTTAATTAATTAAAAATAATATAACAAGTACAACCTCGAAACTTCAATTGCGATGTGCTACCTCTAAACAAAACTTTTTTGGTGATTTTTTTGATCAGACCACATTTTTTTTCAAAGTGGCATATTTGTAGGGTTGTGGAGCGTGAAAATTCCAACTTTTTTTTTTTGGACCACTCTAATGAACATGCTTGAGCGTATATGAGCATTTTCACCGGTATTAGAGTGGGCCGATTTGTATAGCGCCATCTTGCGGTGGCTTTTTTAAAACAACTAATGAAGTTGTAACATTACAACCTTTCCAGAAAGGTATTACTTACAGGGTTGGCAACCGTTTCATAAAGTTAGTGATAATGTTATTTCAACAGTTGTTTTATGGTTATTGGTATTTTAAGTTATATCGTAAAGTTATTTTAGGGTTAACGGTATTTTAAGTTATTTAGTTAGGGTATTTTAATGTTACCGGTATTTTAAATAATTTCGTTAGGGTATTTTAAGGTTATCGGTATTTTACGTTATTTCGTAGTATATTTTAAAGATATCAGATTATTATTTTTACCATTATTAATAAATTATTATATAACACAATATCAGTAATATATTATTTTAAAGCCTCCAAGTAAGTAGTGGGATATTTCTATATCGGTAACTCATTATTTCATACCTCCCACATAAGTATTGATGTATCACAATATTAGTAACGTATTACTTTAGGTTTCTAAGTAAAACCAAGGTAAAGGGGTACCCATTGCCAGGCAATGCGTGCAAAATATCTAACCCATGGATACATTTTTGGGCTTGTTTGCTGGCTGGGGTAGTAAGAGTAATCCTAAGTACCGTTGGGTCAGGATGAATTAAAAAGTAAGAAAGAAACATTGGTTTTTTTGTACTTTTATTAATTAGTATTAAAGCATTTCTTAATTAATTGATTCCATGGTATTAAGAAAAACAATTTATATATCATTATAACATAAGTATTTTTCATTAATCGAAATTAGTGCCACCATATCTTAACCAAACAGCTGAAATACATTTCGAATTACCGTTATTCTGAAAAAACGGTGTCGCCAATAGTCGAAAAAATATCTTATTAGAAAAATTATAGTGTACTCTAACATACCTATGGCCCAAAGGTATACAACAACTTTTTTTTAAGATTTTATGAGCTCGTAACTGTAATGGTACTTTTAAGTACCGTCGGTCGACAAGGGGTTAAATAGTTTTTTGTAAACATTTTTAAAAATGTATATACAAAAATGTAATTGCAAAAAATGTTATCACAAAAAAATAATTCCTTAATTTTATTTTTTTGAATGAATCGATTCGCATAACTCATTTTATTGATTGACCCAACAATTGGAGGTAATGCTTTACAAACTACTTATTTCACTCCTTCACGAGTATCCGTTAGAGTATTTTTACTGCTTTTTTAGAAGTTATTCTGAACAACTTCAAAAAATCACTTGTTTTATTGCTTCCAAAGTATCCGTTAGTATATTTTTTCAGCTTTTTCAGAATTACTTTTGAAAATAAAAAAAAATCACTTAAGTATTGCTTCTAAAGAGTAATTGCTTTAAAAGTGGTCGTAAAAAGTCATTTTGCTATCATTTGGTGTTTCCAAACAGAGGGTCGCGGGACCAATATTTTTTTTATTTTTTCTATTCTATTAATTTTTTTTTAATATTTATAATTAATTTTTTTTAATTCAAGAAGAACTTTCGAGCAGACGAAACGTATGATTGAAAAAATTGTGTTCGTTTGTCGTAAATAAAATAAATATGTGTTTTGCAATTATATTATTGTATGCAAATGCCGAATAATAAATATTTATTGTAAAATAAATTAAGGAAAAAATAAAAAAAAACAACCTTCCAAAAAACCTTCCTTATACACACCAACCAATTAAAATTTAGTCTTATATTTGGTGTTGGCATCAGCTGTGTCTACAAACTTTCAAATTGTTGCAAATTTTCCGTTCGCGTACTTTATTGGGAAACTTTTGTTTTGTGTTAATTTGGTCTCCCCCGGTATAAGTTTATACTAAGTAATTCTAACTAAACCTGACTGAGAAAAGTAAACGAATGGAGATAATAAGAGACAAAGTGGGATATTCTTAACAACGAATCCACATAAAATTATTCGTTTTCACCAGTGTTGCCAGTTTTTTTCAGACTTTATCCCCAATTTGTTATCCCGAAAAATCCCCAATTTTTATTTTCTGGAAAAAATTCGTATTATTTAACTTTTTTTTTTAAATTAATGTAAAAATACCATATTTATTTAATTTTTTTCGGTACCTTATACACTCAAACTCAATAAATTTTGTAATTCTAACAAATTATAAAAAAGAACAAATAAATTTAAATAACAGCATGAAAAAAGGTGAGCCAAATTTTTCCGTTTTTAATATTTCAGAATCAAAATTTTCCGGTTCATCAGCTTCAGACATTTTGTTTGTATAAAAAAATTTTAATATTTCAGCAGATGTATTGAATTTTTGACAATTGAATAACATGTAAAGTATATATTGAATTTAAGAAGAGCTTCTTATAACTCATATTACATCCGAATAACCTTAAATATTTTGGAACCAAAAGGAATTCAAATTTTCACCAAAAGGAATTAAGGTTTGGACGCACATTAACTTTCCAGACACAAATTTGTGTAGCCTGAAATCATGCAATATTATCATCATACTTAAAAAAAATATATAAATATTTAGAATTATCAGGGTTAAATTCTAAAAATATAAAAAGGCAATAATATGTTATCCCCAAAAAATCCCCTAAAATTTCGTGTCATCCCCAATAAATCCCCGGATCCCCAAACAGAAATTTGTATCCCCATTGGGGATAAATCCCCTAAACTGACAACACTGGTTTTCACATAAAAAAACAAATCATTGTTATACAGAAACAATTTGTTATTTAGCATTCAGTTTTCGGAACACTTCCGAAATTTAGTCCATTTGTATAGAGAACATTTAGGTCGCTTATACCAAACCAAACCTAAGATTTCAAATGTGATGATTCTAAGTAACGCCAAGCAAACCTTTGGTAATGGGTGCGATATACTGACGCATTACCTTGTAATGATGGCTCGTTACCTTCTGCATTATTTTAAAACAAAAAGTAATGACTTACCAATCACTGATTATGTATTGCATGATTTATAAACAGAAAGTAATAATTGAAACATTTTTGAAAATCTATTTCTAGACACATTACTTTGTGCTTTTTGTAAGCATCGGTGTTATCTTGTATATTTTTCGACATTATGAACGAAAATACGAAACAATTAATTCGCTTTTTAAGAAATCAAATGTTATACGTGTCGATAGCTCAGGTGGTAAAGTTCTCGGCTAACAAAAAGGGATCCCAGCGTGACCACGTTTATATATTTAATAAAAAAATATTTGTAATAAATTTTTTTTAATAAATTTTTTTTACGAAATTTTATTTTTAGACCCATTACTTTTCCCATCCTTGTAACCACATAAGTGACCGATTACTTTATCACCTCCTTCCCATACATTACTTTGGGGCTCATCGCCTGTAAAATTCATCATTGAAGTAAGGTGTAAAGTATGGCAACACAATACTTTACACATTATTTGGAAATGTGTGGTTTTGCTGGGTCACTAATTTCGTCAATTCGTCAATGGGCTTGAAATAAAATAACACTAAAAAGAATTCATTCTTTGATGCTCCCTACGCTCATTGTTACTTTTACAAACATTCAGTCTGTTCTATATATTTTTAAAAATATTTTTTAGAGCTTTTGTCACTTTGACATTACCACCAAGCATTTGGGTTACATTGACTGCTTTGTTGTTATATGTACACATATTTCATTTGTCGTTGTTGCTGTTGATATTGGGGGATGTTTGCTGACATTGTCGCCGCCAACGTCAAAGTATTTGCTAGACATTTATAACCCAGCAATATACTTTGAAAATTTTTTTTATCTCAGAAATTTTCACCTTTGATTACTTTTACATATGTACAACAAAAACATTTTGGATTTCCATAATTTCAGAATATGAGGGTTTACTTGGGAAAAATATTGATTTGTTGGAAAAAAATTTATTTAATTTGATCTGAAAATTATTGTAAATAAATTTAAGCTTGAAATCTGTGAATTGTTTTATAAAAAAATGTATTCGTATTATACAATTTCATTGTAAAAAAATTGAAAGATAATCTTGTTTGCTTATCAGCGATGCGAATTTAGAGGCTTTCGCGCTATATTTAAAGCATTTGCACTACCTACAACTCGCATATTTTCTGTTAGCGTTTTTTATAGAAAAGGCGCTAGGGTGCCGCTTTTCGGTTTTTTATTTAGCGCCTTTTCGATAAGCCTTTTATTTTGATTACATTTAAACGCTTTTAAGCAAAACTAAAATACTTTTTCGTGCTATTTTTTAGAATTTAATCAAGAATAATCTAAAATTGTTTTTAAAAATGATTTATATTTTAACCCCTCAATTCATAAATGCTTTGTAAAGTTATGGCAGGTTTACAAAACGTCATTTTCATACAAAATTTGTTCAATAAACCTCCTATAATTTTACAAAGCGTTTATGAATTTAGGGGTTAATTTGTATTAAAAAAATTAAAACTGTTTTCAATCTTGAAGATTTTTATAGCCAATAAAAATGTGAAATGAAGTTATTTTTGCCGAATTGAGTACTTTGTGGGGTTTTTTTCTTTTCCGTCACTTAATTTAGTTGAAAATTTACATAATTTTTATCAAATTTATCATCTAGCGCTTTTTTATAGGCCTGACTGCGAGTTTTACTTCAAAAAAGAATTTCCTTTATTACTGGATTTCAATATTTTGTGCTGGGGTATGTAATATACATACAGATACACTCACACTTACACACATTTTAATCATGCAGTATGTATTTTCAAAATTGGGTCACAATTTAATCAAACAGCACACAAGATGGCAAAAAAAATAAAAATGTAATATTTTTATTTTGGTTCCGTGTTCTCTAAAATATTTTTCTCCTGTTTTTTACATTTTCCAAGTATTCTCTATTTACTCGTATTCGAGTAAAAAAAAATTTCTAAACAATATCCCTTAAAAAAGGTAAGATTTTATTTATCCTTTTCATAAAGCGAAGCATATTTGCAAAAAAAGTATTGATGCAGACTTTGTTTAAGGATTTATATTTACGAGTATATTATATTAAAATAAAAAACAAGTTTTGCCGAGTCAATAATACCCTTCAGCACAATTCTATCAAAGGAAGACCCATGGGCTAACCTTAGTTCTTTATAAAAATTGTATACGGTTAGAACATGAAACACTTCCTTCATTACATCACAAAGAATTACTCCCTTAGGAATGGGTTTTAAACAACGTCTAATGCTGCAGTAAATATATGCTATTCCGAAGTTCTTTTTCATGGCTGATAAGAAGTTGATATTTTGTATGGGGGTTGCATAGGAACGTGCTGGCACAGCAATCAGAGGGTTGCGGGTTCGAATTCTACCAGGTCGAAAAAAAAATCTTGGAACTTTTTTTACACAATTAATAACTTTTTGTAGTTTTCACTGTAAAATTTTTATTTTTGTACACTTACTGCCTGTTTTTATAAAAAGTATCAGAAGAATTCGTTAAAACATTTGTGTGAAAAACACAATCTTAAAAACGTTTTCCTCTAAAATTTTTTAGCCGTATACATTTTATATACTAGCTGTTCCAACAAATTTGTGCATAAATTTTGAAACAAAAGCGTTTTTAAATTAGTGTTTCTCATACAAATTTTCTAACGAATTCGTCTAATTTTTAATTTTCTATTAATTTTTAATGGAATTTTATGGAAACATTCTAAATAAAAATGTAATTCTTCAAATATTTTTTGTTTAAATACCAAAAACGTAAATATTACAAAATTGTAATTTAAAAAATACATTTTGATCAAATTTTTACTAAATATATTTATTAGTACACTCAAAAAAAAAGTCAGTAAATCAGAAAAAAATGTTGCTGTGTCAGCAAATTTTTAGTCAGGAGCGTGCTGGCAAAAAAGTTGGTAATTTCAGCAAAATTGTTTGCTGAAAATAAGCGAGCTGATTTTTACCAAAAAAAAATTGTTATCTCATCAAAAGTTTTGCTAACACTTAGTCGATTGGAAATCAAAAAAATTCTTGCTAAAATCACTAAACTTTTTGCTAAATATTAGTAGACTGAAAAACACTCAAAAAATTTGTAGAGAAATTTTACTTTACTTAATTTATTTGCTGAAAACTTAAATTGTGTAGAGTTGTTTTGTTTAAATTATCATTTACGTTGTCTGTAGTACTTCCAACTGCGACATCTACATCTTGTGTGTTGTCGTACATGCTATAAATGTGGTTATCAGCACAATTTTTGTAGGAAAATATATTAGTAAAACATTAGTTCAAAATTAGTTTAGTGCTAAAAAATATAACTAAACCTTTTGCTGAAAACGGAACTGAATTTTTTCACTAAGTTATTTTTTTGAGTGTACGCTAACAGAAAAAGAAAAATCCTGTAAATATTTTGGTTAGAACTACTAAAAATAAGTTAAAAATAATATTCCAGAAAATACTATTTATACCCTACACCACTATGTGGTCAGGGTATTATAAGTTTGTGCTGCTGTTTGTAACACCAAAAAATATTGGTCGTAGACCCACCTTATAGTATACCGATTGGTTCAGATTTTTTTTTTATTTCGATTTAACGATGTCCGTCTGTCCGTCCGTCCGTCTGTCTGTCTGTCCATGCAATCTTGTGCGCACTCTACAGGTCGCACCTATTAAGATATTTTGATGAAATTTGGTACGCAGACCTATGTTGGCCCAAGGACGAACAAGTTTGATTTTGCTGAACATCGGTCCATGTTTAGACCTAGTGCCCATATAAGGGTCCTACCAAAATTATATTGTTTATACGCTGCAGGTCGTAAATATTAAGATATTTTGACGAAATTTGGTACACAGACCTATGTTAGCCCAATAACACAGCCTATTAATTTTGGTGAACATCGGTCCATGTTTAGACCTAGTGCCCATATAAGGGTCCTACCAAAATTATACTGTTTATACGCTGCAGGTCGTAAATATTAAGATATTTTGATGAAATTTGGTACACAGACCTATATTGGCCCAATAATGCAGCCTATTGATTTTGGTGAACATCGGTCCATGTTTAGACCTAGTGCCCATATAAGGGTCATACCAAAATTATACTGTTTATACGCTGCAGGTCGTAAATATTAAGATATTTTGATGAAATTTGGTACACAGACCTAGATTGGCCCAATAACGCAGCCTATTGATTTTGGTGAACATCGGTCCATGTTTAGACCTAGTGCCCATATAAGGGTCCTACCAAAATTATAATGTTTATACGCTGCAGGTCGCAAATATTAAGATATTTTGATGAAATTTGGTACACAGACCTACATTGGCCCAATAACGCAGCCTATTCATTTTGGTGAACATCGGTCTATGTTTAGACCTAGTGCCCATATAAGGGTCCTACCAAAATTATACTGTTTATACGCTGCAGGTCGCAAATATTAAGATATTTTGATGAAATTTGGTACATAGACCTATGTTGGCCCAAGGACGAAGCCTATTGATTTTGGTGAACATCGGTCCATGTTTAGAACTAGTGCCCATATAAGGGTCCCCCCAAAATTATATTGTTTATACGCTGCAGGTCGCAAATATTAAGATATTTTGATGAAATTTGGTACATAGACCTATGTTGGCCCAAGGACGAAGCCTATTGATTTTGGTGAACATCGGTCCATGTTTAGAACTAGTGCCTATATAAGGGTCCCCCCAAAATTGGCTTGGTTACAAACTGCAGATCGCAAATATTAAGATATTTTAATGAAATTTGGTGCGCTGACTCACATTATAGAAAATTTTGACATAAGCCCCATTTTAACCCTTTCGAATTTCGGATCCAAACAATACACCAGACTGGTGTAGGGTATTGTATAGTCGGCATGCCCGACTTTAACCTTTTTACTCGTTTTTAATTAATTTTTATTAGCTTTTTCTCCTATTTTTACAGCTTTATTTTTTTCTATGAGTGTATTAATATTTTTTATAAAAAATAACGCATTAAAAAACAACTTTATATATTTTTAAAATATGTTATATATTTCTGTCAATAAAAATTTAAAGAAATGAAGGTAACTCTGTACTGAACAAGACTGCTAAAAGTCAGCTATCATTTATAACAAGCGATAGCATAGGGGGTAGAGCGTCTGCTTGAAATGCCAACAAATGTGGGTTCAAACGATGCATGACGATTTTTTTTATTATTAAATTAAAATAAAAAGAAGTTAAAAAGAACTTCATTTTCATGGGTTCAAATATACATCATTTGATTTTAAAAAGAACAACTTCCTTCCTATGACAAGGAATTCATCGGTGAAAACCCCGAAAAAGAACAACTTCCTATTCAACAGTTGCAGTGCTTTAACTACTTCTTTTTCCTCACTTTTTTTTTGGTGGGTTGATGCCCAACATCATTCTTAGGAGCAAAAATAAATTCCACAGTTCTTCGAAAACTCAGTGTAGAAAATCGTTAACAAATATATAGTCAAAATCTGTGGTGTAATGGTTAGGGCGTTGGACTGGTACACGTGAGGTTGCGGGTTCGAGCCCCAACCAAGGCAACATCAATTTATAAAAAATAGTAATATGTATGAGTTTTTTTCTATCCCTCATACATATCGCAGCGTTCTCCTTAGGTGTTCTCATAGCACTTAACCCCACCGAAGTAAAATAATATAACAGGGCTATGAACTAAAAAGCTTCAACAAAGTTCGCTAACTCACCATCAGATGGCGCGCAACAACTGTTCTTAAAAATTCAACATCTCGCGCAATTACAGTGTTGCCATATTTGAAGCCCTTCATCTTTCACCACCTTTCACTTCTTCTCTATCCCGTTTCCAAAGGAAGCAACACGTTAATAAATAGGAAGAATTTCCTGAGTGTTGCTTCTCTTAAAAAAAAAAAAAGAAAAGATATGTGGTTTTATCAAAAATAATATATTAAAAAAAACTAAATTTAATAAAATAATTTAATAATTTTAATTTTTTGTAAAATGCAAATGTAAAATACCGGGAATAAAACCTGTGACTCCAGATGGCCAGTTGACATCTATGTCTACATGTTAAATTGAAAAAATATTGAGACTAGTTTTACTACACCCAGAAAGCAGATTCGGTGCTGACAACCGCATTTATAGCCAATCGAATGGTTCGCTTGTGATAGCCGAGTTTTTCAGTTGTGACAACAGAAAACCAATTGAGGCAGCACTAAATTGACTGTGACAACGGAATTTCAGTTGTACCAAAAATAATTCGGTAGTCACAACCGAAAAATTTATTTGATGCAACTGAACCATTCGATTGGTAACAAATTGGGGTTGCACTTGCAATAATGATAAAAATATTTTATTATTGGTAGCGCATTATATTTTTTATGAAATACTGTGTGACCCATTATTATATGTTTTAAAATAATGCAGAAAGTAAGTTGGTATCATTGCTGGTAGTTTGGGGCAATTCCAGCCAAACTCACAATTTTGTATTAGTTAAAGAACTAAGAAGTGTGCAATTAAAAAGTGTGTGTGTTGCACTTTTTCTTAATAACTTAATAACTTTTTCCACCTTAATTAAAATAATTTTTAAATGAGTGAGGGGTATGAATAGTTGATCTTTTATTTGATAAATGAATGTTTTTAGTTTGATTTTAGGTCATAAATTAATATCACTTTCTATTTAAATTATTTTTTAAATTAAAGAAAGATGATACAATTTTCACAAGTAGAAAACATTGACTGGAATAGGTGGGATAGGCGTGGTTATGTATAAAAAGAATTGATTTAACAGAACATAAATCTTTATAAAACAGTTCAACAATTCTTTTAATTTTGACTTATTTAAATCATTTTTACTCAGCTTTTTTGTATTACACTTTTTAGTGGCCCACTCCTTAATAGGTAATATCAAAATTTCTTATAGATTTCCTAATTTTTTACCATTTTATAGAAATTTTTAACGCAATAAAATTTCGGATCCAACTGTCAACAAGACAATCATATACCCGGCATGTCCGACTTTAAGTGTTTTGCTCGTTTTACAATATATTATATTTTAACCTTTAATAAAGCGTATTCATCGGTCGCAGATCCCTCCATTTTAAACTAGTGGAATATAAGACTATAACAAATGAATTATACTGGTTTAGAGAGCCCTGATAATGAATTTAAGACATAATTATAAATTTTTATGGGCAGATCAAATATAGCGGATTCACATATAGTCACATACATATTTTACAAAAAATGCTGGTATGTAATTTTAACGAACGCAGTTTTTTTATGGAGAATAGTATGAACTTTTTTATATGGTATACGAATTTTGATGAAAAATTCGTAGAAAAGAATAACCGATTTTTATTTTTTGAATTTTCGCCTATTTTTGTTAAAAAAAAAGAATTTTTTATTGTGGGTTTTCAATTTTTGAGTTAGAACTCGTATCCAAAAATTAAAATTATCAAAATCCGGCTACTATATGTAGCTTTTGAAGTACTCAAGGCCTACATACTCGTATAACCTAGCTCACTTTACTCAAAGTATGACCGAATTGTAATGACATATATGCCAAAATATTTCTTAACGCCTGCAAGTAGAATTTTAATTTTTGAACTCATATACAATTGTAATCAATAAGATAACAATATATGAATACAATTACAATAATCGACTTTATAGTATTAACAAAAACCTAGCAAAAACCACAAAAAACTATTTTTTAACCCTTCTTGGTTTGGCCAGACACCACCAGTTGGACGTTTTTGGTCTTCGCAGCTCAAGGGTATACTATTTTAACAATATGTATAAAGTTCAACGGAAATTTCTAAGTTATATTTTTCATCAAAATTTGTTTTGACAGGTCAACTTTAATATTTGACTTTTTTTTAGTTTAGTGTTTGTAACCGTCGCATAGGACATTCGTAATTTATATTAGAATTAAGTACTAAAGAATTTTTTCTAGAGCTGATGTATAGGAAGAAGAAGAAGAAAACATTTTTATTGCAAAATTTAACAGACACAAGGACTGCCGCAGTTTCGTCTCACCCAAAGACTCGTCAGTGGTTAGTTTATGTGTCAACTGATCAATATTAACCCACTCAAAGGCGAAAGGCACTGATGATGGCTTTGTAGCGAAAGCCGAAAATGCGCTTCTGCCTTGCTGGTCTTATCGAATTCTTTCAAAAAATTTTATTCTTTATAATTTACTTGTAAAAATTGTATCATCTTTCTTTGATTTGAAAATAATTTAAACAGAAAGTGATATTAATTTATGATCTAGAGTCAAACTAAAATAACATTCATTTACTTAAATAACAGATCAACTAAAACATTTCCCCCATTCGTAATTTTTAATAGTTAATTTGTCTCTATATGAAAAACTTTTTGTGTATTACCCTGACCGGGGATCGAACCGGCAGCCCTCTGCATAGGCTATGCCTCGTAGTATCACCTCTTAACAAGATACACAACGGTCGGTATAGCGGCGAGTGTGGCTAATTGAAGTTTTTTCAATCACAGCCTATACTCGTACAATGTATGCTTTGCAATCACAAGAGCCAGAATTAACTAATATGTGAGCAATCTATTTTCCAATTAGAATGTTTCCTCTCTTAATCCCATTATTTTTTCTCCTTTTTCACAAGTAATTATCTCATAATGATGCGCTTTATTCACATTCAATAAAAGGATACCAAGTGTTGATTGGAGGGGTTGTGTTGCTGATGTGCAACATTGACATTTGACAAAGATGGGTTAACAATCCCCAAAAAGTTTATACTAAATAACTTAGAAACCTTCGGCTGAAAACAACAAAACCAACTTACAGGCAAAAAAAAAGTGCGCGGTCACCTTGAAATATAAAGTATTTTTACAAGGCAATTTAAAAAAAAAATTTACCGAACGTAGGGGGCCGCCTTTTTTTTATTTTTTCGTCATAGCTTCGGCAGTTACAGTCGGATTTTAAAGTGTGATATATCGATTTTTTTGACTCGAGGAGACCAGTGTTTTGCTATAAAGGAAAAATCCAATTAAAAAATATAAAAAGGCGACCCCTACGTACGGCAACAAAAAAAATATAAAAAAAATTTTTTTTGCGAGCTTTAATATTCTGACATTAGGGTTTTACATTATGGTTGCAGAAACTGATATCTGGTGGGTAAATACTGGAACGGGATACATGAGGTCAATGGCCCTTAGAGCAAAACATTGGTCCCCTCGAGAGAAAAACTTCGGTGTATCATAGTTTAGGTTATTAGGGATGCGTCAGTTATGATAACATAAACCACCGCCTATAGAGACGCATATAGGTCCATTATGATTCCCGTTTTCCTTCTTCCACGTCATAGCAGTGCTTCCAATTAAGCATTCCAATTTGAAATCTTGATGTAAGCCAACAACGTCCAGGGATTCACTACGCGAACATCTAGAAGGTCCTGAAAGATATAAGAGCCAAAAATATTAAATCTTCTAAACGAAAGTGCAGGGCATTTGCACAAGAAGTGATAGTGATAAACACTATCGCAGCCTCGATTGGTAGAATGCCTCCGTTTTTGGCAAGCTCATCTGCCCTTTCGTTTCCTAGAATATCCTTGTGTCCTGGTACCCAGCACAGTCTAAGTTTATGCTGCTCGCTGAGAACCTTCAGCTCTCTGTGGTAGCGGCTGACTACCTTAGACCTAAAATATCCGAATTAAGAGCCATAATAGCCGCCAAACTATCAATGAAAAAGCTGATATCGCATTTATATATCAGCATCATTGAAATTTGTTCTGCAGCCTTGTATATCGCATAGATTTCAGCCTGAAAAGACTGCATTCATCTCTCAATCGAAATGATCTATTGGTGTCCAGTTCCAAGCAATAAAAACCACTACCCGCGTACCAGAAGATGTTTTGGATCCATCCGTGAATACACTAACTTGTGACCACTCAACGTAACTATTTAACCAGTCATAAAGAGTTGGGATCATCATATTAAATCGTACATCTGTTACGCTGTAGGAGATAACCAAGATCCATATGACGCACTTGTTTGGTTTCCAGATATTCCGTGTGCTTCAGTCTAGTGAGAGTAGTTTTGGCAACATCTCTTACGTATAAATCCACTGGAGTTATGTTCAAAATTATTTCCAGTGCTTCCATTGACATAGTGTCGGTCAGAGTTTTGAAGAATTAATTCCTTTTTGAATGAATTCACTACCAATCGAATTCAATTTTCTCTAGAATTGAATGAATTCCTTTTCTTAAGTAATTCACTGAATAAGTTCAACTGAATGCGTTCATCAAACAACAAATTCTAAGAATTAATTCAATTGCAATAGTTCTTTTTATTAAATCAAATGAATTAATTCACCGGTGAACGCGTTCAATTTTATAAATCGAACGGAAAAAAAGTGAATTCTTTCCTTACTGAATTAATTCACTACTGAATTCTTCAATTTCATTTTCGTTCAGTGAATTAAAAAAATGAAATTACGTTCAGTGAATTAAAAAAAAAAATAATAAGTTCACTGAATTGAAAAAAAAAATAAAATAAGTTCACTGAATTGAAAAAAAATAAAATAAGTTCACGAATTGAAAAAAAAATAAGTTCACTGAATTCAAAGCCCGTTTTCTGCCGTTCAGTAGAAGAAAACAATAATGTACAAATAAAATTTTTAAACAAGCAATTTCACAGCGTGTGCTAGTAAAAATTAACAAATTAGAAACCGGATGCTGTTTATCAACCAATTTGTTTATTTTTACTAGCACACGCTGTAAAATTGCTTATTTAAAAATTTTATTTGTACATTATTGTTTTCTTCTACTGAACGGCAGAAAACAGGCTTTGAATTCAGTGAACTTATTTTTTTTTTCAATTCAGTGAACTTATTTTATTTTTTTTTTTTTCAATTTAGTGAACTTATTATTTTTTTTTTTAATTCACTGAACGTAATTTTATTTTTTTTTTTAATTCACTGAACGAAAATGAAATTGAACGAATTCAGTAGTGAATTAATTCAGTAAGGAATTAATTCACTTTTTTCCGTTCGATTTATAAAATTGAACGTGTTCACCAGTGAATTAATTCATTTGATTTAATAAAAAGAACTATTGCAATTGAATTAATTCGTAACAAAATAAATCGAATGAAAGCAAATATGAATTAATTCCATTCAATATATGGTGCTTAGTGAATTAAAATTCAGTTCGAGGCCAATTTCCTTATTACTTATGAATTAACTTAATAAGTACTTTATTTTCAAAAACTGCTATTTTTCTTCATCAGGATGGAGCAAACAATAAAATATGTTTGCAGAGACTTCGAAAACATATTTTATTGTTTGCTCCATTCTCATTTCGTTGATGTAGCAGACTACATTTAATACGAGATTTTGATGTTTCAATTTACATTGCACTATTGCCACCACTTTCTAAAGAAAACTGAAGAAGGGGACCTGGAAAAACCCC
Organism: Leucophora obtusa; assembly: GCA_949987735.1. Classification (NCBI taxonomy): domain Eukaryota; kingdom Metazoa; phylum Arthropoda; class Insecta; order Diptera; family Anthomyiidae; genus Leucophora; species Leucophora obtusa. The sequence continues at coordinate 279,571,877 of OX465295.1, forward strand.
GAAACGATCGTCTTTTCATTCCTGAAAGTGTAGAGGTTTTTGAAAGCAAAAACTCTGTGAAGTATTTGTTAGGAGAATATCCTGATGAAGAAAAATAGCAGTTTTTGAAATAAAAAATTGGCCTCGAATTGAATTAATAAATTTCTAATTAATCAATTAAAAAGGTCGAAAAAACAATTTTTATTTTTAAATAAAAATTAAAAACCAACATTTTGACAATAATTTATGTTCCAAATAATGATAAAAATAAGTCATTATTGGTAACTTATTATTTTTGTTTTGAATAATATATAAATAACCGAGTTATTAGTATCACATTATTTTATGTTTCAAAATAAAGCAGAAATTAAGTCGATGTCATTAATGGTAGTTCCAAAAATAACGATAAGTCATTACCGTTTCTACACTTAAAATAATACGTCAGTAGAAAAATCTTGTCAAACCGGTTTTTAACAAATTTTTAGTTGAAACACTAATTCAAGCAAAGATTTGAGTTATCTTTACTTAACACAATATTAAAAATCTTCAGTATTTTAACTAATTTTGAGTGTTAATTTTAAAAATTATTTAAAACTAATAAGAACCTATTCGTTAAATTTTACAAAATTTGTTATTAAAATATAATATTTTCATGTTTCTCTTATTACCCGGTAGATCACGCCACCAATGTATCCGAAGTTTTAAGCATAGCGCTATTTTCTTCCTTCCCGATTTTTTAAAATGGCCCATATCTCGAAAACTAAAAGAGATGGAGCAAAATTTATGAAAATTTCGGAAACCCCTAACCGCGTAATGCCCCAGCGAAAGGGGTTATCTATCTCTATCCAAAAATGAACCTTGGTGGAGCCTCGGTCCCTCGGAAAGTTTTAATAAAAATTTTCCATTTCATAAAATGGCACATATCTCGAAAACTAAGCGAGATAGAGCAAAACGGGCAAAATGTTTGCTCCATTGGAGTGCCCTCATATGATATGGACTAGGCACGGGAAGGGTCCCCAGAACCTAAATTTGAATAAATTCTACGACTCAGTATAATTACAGATAAAACTGTAGTTTTACAAATTTTTTACTTAAATTTAAATTTGTTATATTTAACAAAAAAAGTGTTAAAATCAATAAATTTTATTTTAAGGAATAAATTTTGTTAAAGTAACAAATTTTTCTGTTCAGCCAACAGAGTTATTATTTTGAGTGTACCTGGTAACTAGTGAAGCTTTTTGTGTGTTACTTACTTGCTTAATTACTTGATAATATCTGTGTTTGCTTTGAAAGGTCGTCGCGAATAATTGAATATTTGCCAATTAATTTATTTTGTCAGAATTTTCACCAATTCAGTTAGTTTTGCAACCATTTCAGTAGTTTTTAGTTTCACTGTATTTAATTTTAGCGTTTTTTTTGTCGGTAAATTTTTTATTTTTTATTTTCATTTATTTTTCTAATGTCAAAAAGATTTACATTATGTAAATAAAATATATATTTTCGCAACTATTATATGAGTTTCAACTCTATACTAACAGGCAACCCTAATTTAGGTAAAAATAAGTCATCGTAAAAGTTGAAAAATTATATTATAATGATAAATCGCATTTCGTCAGCTTATTGGTTTGACCAATATGTTCATTTTAATATGCCATAAATTCGTTATGGATAAAAATGATAAAGAAAGTTAAAATTTTTTTTATTTTTGTATGCTAAGATCAAATTCGACACTGGATATCTCAGACAATATACAAAATATCGAGAAACGGGTTTCAAAGTCAGAAAAAGGATAGTTACATGATATGTAATCCATTCTCAACTTCAAAAATTATGAGTGGGTCAAACCAATAAAATGCTGACGATTTGTCACGATCGTTGTCGACAAAATTGTGATTAATGTCTAACGAAATTTTTAGAGGGTATAGTTATTTTGTAAAATTCGACAAGGTTTTTAATATTTTTGATTTTCATTTAGTTAGATAAATAAATTATAAAAGAATTTCAAAAAATTATAAAAGAAAACTAATCTTTAATTTATTACACATTTTAAATTGACCCAAATACCATATGATTAAAATATGTTAGCAATGTTCATCAAAGAAAAAAGACCCTCTCACCAATATATTTATTGTATTTATAATACATTGTGGAATATACAATTATGGAATTCACAGTACACACTATTTTAAGTAATAAATTAGCATTTGTTTATGAATTTTATAACTTTCTATTGGCTAAACTTTAAAAATCATGTTATTTTACAACGTGCTAACGTTAGAACTTAAACTGTGAATTCCTTTGATGAATTTATTTCAGACGTTTAATATGTGATATTTTAACCAAATTTTTAAACAGTGTGGGTTTTAATTTAAAATAAAACTTTTTAAAATTGTTATATACTGGATATGAATTCTGCAAAAGAATAAAAATAAAAACCCGGGTACATCCCGCATAAAATTCCCGGGATTGCGTGATTGAAAAACGTGCAGGATTCCCGGAACGGGAATTTAATCATATCAACAATGTGGTCGTGTTCAGTAGAGCGTACCACCTTACAGGCAAAAAAAAAGTGCGCCATACACCCTCCAATATGAAGTATTTTTGAAAGCAGGTTTCAAAAAAAAAAAATTTTTTTTGCCGAACGTAGGGGTCGCCATTTTACATTTTTCGTTATATCTTTGGCATTTACAGTCGGATCTTAAAGTATGATACATCGATGTTTTTCTCACGAGGCGACCAGTGTTTTGTTCTAAGGGTCAGCTTCGGTATTTAAAATTGGATTTTAAAGTGTGATATATCGATTTTTTTGCCTCGAGAAGACCAGTGTTTTGCTATAAAGGAAAAATCCAATGAAAAAAAATTTAAAAAGGCGTCCCTACGTTCGGCAACTAATATGTAAAAAAAAAATTTACTGGGTTTATCGAAAAACTTCCTTAGCAAAAGTTTAATGATTTTTGCGAGCTTTAATTTTCTGACATTATGGTAGTACATTAGGGTTGTAGCAACTGAGATCTGGTGGGTAACTACTAGAACGGGATACTTGAGGTCAATGGCCCTTAGAGCAAAACACTGGTCTCCTCGAGGGAAAAACATGGAGGTATCATATTTTAAGATCCGACTGTAAATGCCAAAGATATAACGAAAAATGTAAAATGGCGACCCCTAAGTTCGGCAAAAAAATAATTTTTTTTTGAAACCTCCTTACAAAAATACTTCATATTGAAGGGTGTACGGCGCACTTTTTATTTTGCCTGTAAGGTGGTACGCTCTAGTGCACATCATAACACATGGACAGACAGACAGACGGACAGGCATCGTTAAATCGAAACAAAAAATGATTCAGAGTCTATCAGTATACTAAAGGTGGGTCTAGTTCCGATATTTTTTGCTATTACAAATATCAGCACAAACTTATTATACCCTTTCCACGCATTGGTGTAGGGTATAAAAAGAAGCAAAATAAAATACTGGAAACTGGTAACATTCTTTATTTTGTTTCTAAAAAAAAATGAAAACAATTGTATGTAATTAATTTCTGTTAGTAGTTTTTACTAATTTGTGGTTCAAAAACAAAAAAACCACGTAAGTTAAATTTAATGAAATGTTAGTGAAATTTAATTCTTTTTTTATTTTTAAAAACATTTGCAGCAGTTTTATATACAAAATATTTCAAGACTACCTTTACTTTTTCTTACAAAACTCATTACTCGAGTTTCATTAAAATCTGAAGCAATCAATCGGGATGGTTTCTAGTAAGTTTTTTATTTTCAAAATTTAAAGGTTTTTTTCAAAAATTTTAATTTTAGAACATTTTTGTTTTAAAATTCTGTTTTTTATATTACTTAAATATTTCTTAAGTAGAAAATTTAGTTCTACGATCGAATTTTACTTAAGAAATATTTAAGAAAAAAATCGATCTCTGTTCTGACTATAAAACTGATCCTTCAACACTTTTTCTATAAAAAACCAATAACCTACATTAGGAAATATTGTTGTGTTAGAAATACTCTTTGAACATTTTTTATATTGTACACTCATAGAAATAAGTCTTAAAAAATAGCAGGAAAGGCAACTAAAAGTTAGTTGAAATTGATGTTCAAGAAAAAACTGTTAAATTAGCAAATTTTTTTTGCTACGTACATACTAGTAAAATAGGATGGCAAAAATAAAACTGTTAAATTTCCGGAATTATAGTTATATTTAAGTTAACTTTTAGTTAATTGAAAATGACAAATTGCATTGTAAAATCTGCAGAAAATTTTGCTAAATATTAGTAGACTAAAAATAGCAAAAACAAACTGTTACATCTTCAAAATTTTTGTCATTTTTAAACTAAATTTAGTTGAATGCAAGTAGCAGTCTATCCTGTTAAATTGACAGAAATACTTGCTAAAAAAATTGTAGACTGTTTCAACAGGCTCGATTTTTATTTGAATTAAAAAAAAAAAATTTAAAAAAAAACTTCGAAAATTTTAAACTTTTTCGTTATTTTCTAGGCCACTAGTTATTTAACAAAATTTTTTGCTGATTTTAGCAGGTTAATTTGTTATTTTCTATTAACAAAAATTTGACTTAAATATAACTAAAATTGTGTATATTTAATACAAAGTTTTTGCTGTTTCTATCTTACTAATATATAGCAAAAATAATCTGCTAATTTAGCAGTTTTTTTCTACAGCACCATTTTTAACAAATTTTTAGTAGTTTTAACTAAATTTGTTACAGACTTTTTTCTATTAGTGTAGATTTGATACACTTAAAATAATACGTCAGTAGAAAATCTGTCAAACCGGTTTCAAATCGATTTGACTAATTTTTAACAATTTTTTAGTTGACACACTGATTTAAACAAAGCTTTTAGTTATCCTCATTTAACACTATACTAAAAGTCATCTGTACTTTAACTAGTTTTGAGTGTTAGTTTTCAAAACTATTTATAACTAATTTTTGAAAACCCTTTCGTTAAATTTCACAAAATTTATTGTTAAAATATAATATTTTCATGGTTCTGTTATTACCCGGTAAATGGCGCCACCAGTGTATCCGAAGTTTTAAAGATGGCGCTCATTCTTTCCCTCCCGATTTTTTAAAATAGCCCAGAACTAAGAGAGATAGAGCAAAATTGACGAAATTTTCGACTACCCCTAACCGAATAATATCGAAGCGAAAGGGGAAATCTCTATCCAAAAATGGACCATGGTGGGACCTTGGACCCTCGGGAATTTCTTATAAAAATGTTCCAATTCACAAAATGGTCCATATCTCGAAAACTACGCGAGATAGAGCAAAACGGACAAAATGTTTGCTCCTTTGGAGTGATGTTGCATGCCCTTAGATTATGTGGACTAGGACCGGGAAGGATCCCGAGACCCTAAATTTGAACAAATTTTGAAAACAAATCCCAATAAGCACATAGGTTTTAAAAATTCAAGTGCTTTAAATTTTGCTTGAAGTAAAGTATATTTCAAATTCTAGCACTTGTTTTTTTAACAAAAATATTTCAAACTTGAATTTTTGTTTCCCTTTTACTGGAGTATGCTATTGAAATAAAATGTAATAAAAGTTGAATTCAAGCCTTGAAACTGGAAAACAGGGCTGGAATTGAACTTGATTTCAACTTGAATTCCAGTGAAAATGTTTATAGGGATGCTTTGCTGAAAAAAACATATGTTTTCAAAAACATTTTGTACTTATCTAACTATTCGGTAATTCACCAAGTCTACATTGCTAGAGGCTGATTCAGCTCGACAAACCAGCGCTGTAAGAAGAGTGAACAGCGTATACACTCAAAAAAAAGTCAGTAAAGTCAGCAAAAAATTTTGCTGTGTCAGCAAATTTTTAGTCAGTGCTTGCAAAAAAGTTGGTAATTTCAGCAAAAGGTTTGCTGAAAATCAGGTACTGGTCCTTAGAGCAAAACATTGGTCCCCTCGACAGAAAAACATCGATGTATCATACTTTAAGATCCGACTGTAAATGCCAAAGATATAACAAAAAATGAAAAATGGGGACCGCTACGTTCGGCAAAAAAAAAAATTTTTTTTTGAAACCTCCTTTCAAAAATAACTTAGATTGGACTGTGTACGGCGAACTTTTTGTTTTGTGGTACGGTCTACTATACATGATAATTGCGTTTTAAATTAGTGGCTTCCTAAAAATTCGAAAGTGAGTAAGAAAAGTCATCTGAATGCCGTGAATTACCGAATTTCGAAAAGAGAGGAATAAATATAGGGGACTTCTGACAATAATATTTTTCCCCTTATTTATTACACTTACCTTTGGCAACTACATATATGTACATACATAACAGATTTACATCAAATGATAAACATACCTGAAACAAATAGAAAAAAATGTATATTTATTAATACGAATACAAATTGAATTAGAAACAAAACTTAGGATTTTAAAAACTGTAAAACCCAACTTGCACTACAACGAAAAACTACTAGTTTTTAAAAACTTACAGTTTTTGATTCAAAATTTGTGTGGACTTTGACAGAAAACCACAAGTAGTTTTCAAAAACTGCTAGTTTTTGGCTAAGTGTAAATGTAGCATAAATGTAAATGATCATTTTCTTACTCGTATCTATGGAATCTTTATTTGCAATATGTCATCTTTATTTGCATTCAACTAAATTTAACATAAAAACGAGTAAAAAGGTTAAAGTCGGGCATGCCGACTATACAATACCTTACACCAGTCTGGTTAAAAGCCAACTAATGTTTGGATCCGAAATTCGAATGGGTTAAAATGGGACTTGTGTCAAAATTTTCTTTTATGTGAGTCAGCGAACCAAATTTCATTAAAATATCTTAATATTTGCGACCTGCAGTTTGTAACCAAGCCAATTTTGGGGGGATCTTTATATGGGCACTAGGTCTAAACATGGACCGGTGTTAACCAAAATCAATAGGCTTCGTCTTTGGGCTGATATAGGTCGGTATACCAAATTTCATCAAAATATCTTAATATTTGCGACCTGCAGTTTGTAACCAAGCCAATTTTGGGGGGACCCTTATATGGGCACTAGGTCTAAACATGGACTGATGTTCACCAAAATCAATAGGCTTCGTCCTTGGGCCGACATAAGTCGGTCTACCAAATTTCATCAAAATATCTTAATATTTGCGACCTGTAGCGTATAAACAATATAATTTTGGTAGGACCCTTATATGGGCACTAGGTCTAAACATGGACCGATGTTCACCAAAATCAATAGGCTTCGTCCTTGGGCCAACGTAGGTGTGTGTACCAAATTTCATCAAAATATCTTAATATTTGCGACCTGCAGCGAATAAACCATATAATATTAGTAGGACCCTTATATGGGCACTAGGTTTAAACATGGACCGATTTCACCAAAATCAGTAGGCTTCGTCCTTGGGCCGACATAAGTCGGTGTACCAAATTTCATAAAAATATCTTGATATTTGCGACCTGCAGCGTATAAACAATATAATTTTGGTAGGACCCTTATATGGGGACTAGGTTTAAACATGGACCGATGTTTACCAAAATCAATAGGCGTCGTCCTTGGGCCGACATAAGTCGGTGTACCAAGTTTCATCAAAATATCTTAATATTTGCGACCTGTAGAGTGCGCACAAAAATGCATGGACAGACAGACGGACATCGTTAAATCGAAATAAAAAAAATTCTGGGCCGATCGGTATACTATAAGGTGGGTCTAGGACCAATATTTTTTGGTGTTACAAACATCAGCACCACATAGTGGTGTTGGGTATAATAAAAACTTTGTAGATATAACAGTTTGTTTTGCTATTTTTAGTCTACAATATTTAGCAATATTTCTGCAAATCCTACAGTAAAATTTGTAATTTTTAATTAATTAAAAGTAAACTCAAATATATGTAACTAAAATTCTATATGTTTAACAGTTTTATTTTTGCTGTTATAATTATACTAGTAATTAGCAAAAAAATTTTCTAATTTTAGCTGTTTTTTCTGTAAGGTTTTTAATTTCTAGTAATTTTTTCTGCTATTTTTACAGGTATATTTCTATGAGTGTACATTTTGCTGGGCAAATGCTGAATTTTTACATTTCCATATTTTAGCTGGTTTTTCTTACCAAAAATTTTACATTTGCTGTCGGCGCTAAAGACCACATTGTTTCAGAATGGATTCGGTTTAATATGATACTGTGTTGATTGATTTTAAATATATGTGACCTTCTCCGAGAAAAGGGACCTAGTGTGTCAAAAAACGGGTTTAGACTTAAGAGTGGATTCTGGTACCTAAAAGGATGTAGAATACGATGAAATGAGTTAGATTTCTGATAAAAATTTATTTACCCCATAAAAACGTACAAAACGAACAAACATCATGCAAAAAACTTTGATTTTCAGTTAGTTATAGAGCCCCCCATTACCCGGTTTTACGGTCGACCGGTCTACCCGGTCAGACCGGGTTTAAAACCGGTCGACCGGTCTTTACGGTCTACCCGGTCTTTACGGTCTAGACCGGTCTACCCGGTCAGACCGGGTTTTAATACTATTTACAAAAGGCAGGTTTTTGGTACTTTTTAGCATAATATACTACAGAATATAAAAATTGCTAAAATTATGTAAATTTTATATAAAAAAATCGAAAATTTTTAAAAATTTATAAAAATCAATAAATTTTTAAAAAAATTGATAAATTTTTAAAAAATTGACGAATTTTTAAAAAATTTACAAATTTTTAAAAAATTTACAAATTTTTAAAAAATTTACAAATTTTTGAAAAATTGATAAATTTTTGAAAAATTGATAAAATTTTGAAAAATCGATAAAATTTTTAAAAATCGATAAAATTTTAAAAAATCGATAAATTTTTAAAAAATCGATAAATTTTTGAAAAATCGATATATTGAAAAATTTTACAAAAAACCGATAAACTTTCAAAAATACCAATAAATTTTATAAAAATTGATAAATTTGTAAAAATCAATTCATTCATGGATATATTTATAATAATGTATAACAAAATAATGCGTATTTCGTATTATATTTATATGAGAGACCCACAGTCTTTTTCGGTCCCATGTACGGCGTTTTTTTGTTCGGGGTCGTTATAGGCTAAAATTTTGCAGAAATAATCTAGACGTAATTCTGACTTAGAACTGTAAACTTTTTTTCAATGTGTGGAGCAAAAATATTCCGAAACTGGTTCTTGAATTCAGAAAGTCCTGCACTTTGCATACATTTATATGAAAATGCCACGGTCTTTTTCGGTCCCATGTACGGCGTTTTTTTGTTTGGGGTCGTTATGGGCTAAAATTTAGCAGAAATAATCTAGACGTAATTCTGACTTAGAACTGTAAACTTTTTTTCAATGTGTGGAGCAAAAATATTCCGAAACTGGTTCTTGAATTCAGAAAGTCCTGCACTTTGCATACATTTATATGAAAATGCCACGGTCTTTTTCGGGCCCATGTACGGCGTTTTTTTGTTTGGGGTCGTTATGGGCTAAAATTTTGCAGAAATAATCTAGACGTAATTTTGACTTAGAACTGTAAACTTTTTTTCAATGTGTGGAGCAAAAATATTTCGAAACTGGTTCTTGAATTCAGAAAGTCCTGCACTTTGCATACATTTATATGAAAATGCCACGGTCTTTTTCGGTCCCATGTACGGCGTTTTTTTGTTTGGGATCGTTATGGGCTAAAATTTTGCAGAAATAATCTAGACGTAATTTTGACTTAGAACTGTAAACTTTTTTTCAACGTGTGGAACAAAAATATTCAGAAACAGGCTCTTGAATTCAGAAAGTCTTGCAGTTTTCATACATTTATATGAAACTGCGACGGTCTTTTTCGGTCCCATGTACGGCGTTTTTTTGTTCGGGGTCCTTATGGGCTAAAATTTTTCAGAAATAATCCAGACGTAATTCTGACTTAGAACTGTAAACTTTTTTTCAATGTATGGAGCAAAAATATTCCGAAACTGGTTCTTGAATTCAGAAAGTGCTGCACTTTGCATACATTTATATGAAAATGCCACGGTCTTTTTCGGTCCCATGTACGGCGTTTTTTTGTTCGGGGTCGTTATGAGCTAAAATTTTGCAGAAATAATCCAGACGTAATTCTGACTTAGAACTGTACATTTTTTTTTCAATGTGTGGAGCAAAAATATTCCGAAACTGGCTCTTGAATTCTGAAAGTCCTGCACTTTTCATACATTTATATGAAAATGAGACGGTCTTTTTCGGTCCCATGTATGGAGTTTTTTTTGTTGTGGGTTAACATTTTGCAAAAATAATCTAGACGTAATTCTGACGTCGTTGTTCCAAAACTGTTATCCGTTTTCATTTATCTGATTTAGTTTTCAAGATACGGGCGATAAACCAAATAAAAGCCCTTTTCTCTCTAGGAGGCTTAGTTTTCGAGAAAAACGCGATCTTAAAATCCAGCGATGTAAGTCGAAATTTAGTTTCGGTATCGGGGTATTATGGGCGGGTTTTGACTTCTGGTGTAAACATTTTTCCTCTAGCTCTCTTAGTTTTCGAGATATGGACCATCAAAATTTTATTAAAGCGATTTTCACATTTATTTTTCCACATATAATTCATTATGACTTCCTTGTTCCAAAACTGCTGTCCGTTTTCATTTATCTCACTTAGTTTTCAAGATACAGGCGATATTCCAAATAAAAGCCCTTTTCTCTCTAGGAGGCTTAGTTTTCGAGAAAAACGCGATCTTAAAATCTAGCAATGTAAGTCGAAATTTAGTTTCGGTATCGGGGTATTATGGGCGGGTTTTGACCTCTGGTGTAAACATTTTTTCTCTAGCTCTCTTAGTTTTCGAGATATGGACCATCAAAATTTTATTAAAGCGATTTTCGCATTTATTTTTCCACATATAATTCATTATGACTTCCCTGTTCCAAAACTGCTGTCCGTTTTCATTTATCTCACTTAGTTTTCAAGATACGGGCGATATTCCAAATAAAAGCCCTTTTCTCTCTAGGAGGCTTAGTTTTCGAGAAAAACGCGATCTTAAAATCTAGCAATGTAAGTCGAAATTTAGTTTCGGTATCGGGGTATTATGGGCGGGTTTTGACTTCTGGTGTAAACATTTTTCCTCTAGCTCTCTTAGTTTTCGAGATATGGACCATCAAAATTTTATTAAAGCGATTTTCACATTTATTTTTCCACATATAATTCATTATGACTTCCTTGTTCCAAAACTGCTGTCCGTTTTCATTTATCTCACTTAGTTTTCAAGATACAGGCGATATTCCAAATAAAAGCCCTTTTCTCTCTAGGAGGCTTAGTTTTCGAGAAAAACGCGATCTTAAAATCTAGCAATGTAAGTCGAAATTTAGTTTCGGTATCGGGGTATTATGGGCGGGTTTTGACTTCTGGTGTAAACATTTTTTCTCTAGCTCTCTTAGTTTTCGAGATATGGACCATCAAAATTTTATTAAAGCGATTTTCGCATTTATTTTTCCACATATAATTCATTATGACTTCCCTGTTCCAAAACTGCTGTCCGTTTTCATTTATCTCACTTAGTTTTCAAGATACGGGCGATATTCCAAATAAAAGCCCTTTTCTCTCTAGGAGGCTTAGTTCTCGAGAAAAACGCGATCTTAAAATCAAGCAATGTAAGTCGAAATTTAGTTTCGGTATCTGGGTACTATGGACGGGTTTTGACCTCTGCTGAAAACATTTTTGCTGTAGCTCTTTTAGTTTTCGAGATATGGACGATCAAAATTTTATTTAAGCGATTTTTGCATTTATTTTTTCACATATAATTAATTATGACTTCCTTGTTCGCTTAATAAAAAATAATCAATAAAATTTTCATTGTCCATATCTCGAAAACTAAAAGAGCTACTGCAAAAATTTTTGCACCTGAGGTCAAAACTCGCCCATAATACCCCGATAGCGAAATTAAATTTCGACTTACATTGCTAGATTTTAAGATCGCGTTTTTCTCGAAAACTAAGCCTCCTAGAGAGAAAAGGGCTTTTATTTGGAATATCGCCTGTATCTTGAAAACTAAGTGAGATAAATGAAAACGGACAGCAGTTTTGGAACAAGGAAGTCATAATGAATTATATGTGGAAAAATAAATGCGAAAATCGCTTTAATAAAATTTTGATGGTCCATATCTCGAAAACTAAGAGAGCTAGAGAAAAAATGTTTACACCAGAAGTCAAAACCCGCCCATAATACCCCGATACCGAAACTAAATTTCGACTTACATTGCTAGATTTTAAGATCGCGTTTTTCTCGAAAACTAAGCCTCCTAGAGAGAAAAGGGCTTTTATTTGGAATATCGCCTGTATCTTGAAAACTAAGTGAGATAAATGAAAACGGACAGCAGTTTTGGAACAAGGAAGTCATAATGAATTATATGTGGAAAAATAAATGTGAAAATCGCTTTAATAAAATTTTGATGGTCCATATCTCGAAAACTAAGAGAGCTAGAGGAAAAATGTTTACACCAGAAGTCAAAACCCGCCCATAATACCCCGATACCGAAACTAAATTTCGACTTACATCGCTGGATTTTAAGATCGCGTTTTTCTCGAAAACTAAGCCTCCTAGAGACAAAAGGGCTTTTATTTGGTTTATCGCCCGTATCTTGAAAACTAAATCAGATAAATGAAAACGGATAACAGTTTTGGAACAACGAAGTCAGAATTACGTCTAGATTATTTTTGCAAAATGTTAACCCACAACAAAAAAAAACTCCATACATGGGACCGAAAAAGACCGTCTCATTTTCATATAAATGTATGAAAAGTGCAGGACTTTCAGAATTCAAGAGCCAGTTTCGGAATATTTTTGCTCCACAGATTGAAAAAAAAATGTACAGTTCTAAGTCAGAATTACGTCTGGATTATTTCTGCAAAATTTTAGCTCATAACGACCCCGAACAAAAAAACGCCGTACATGGGACCGAAAAAGACCGTGGCATTTTCATATAAATGTATGCAAAGTGCAGCACTTTCTGAATTCAAGAACCAGTTTCGGAATATTTTTGCTCCATACATTGAAAAAAAGTTTACAGTTCTAAGTCAGAATTACGTCTGGATTATTTCTGAAAAATTTTAGCCCATAAGGACCCCGAACAAAAAAACGCCGTACATGGGACCGAAAAAGACCGTGGGTCTCTCATATAAATATAATACGAAATACGCATTATTTTGTTATACATTATTATAAATATATCCATGAATGAATTGATTTTTACAAATTTATCAATTTTTATAAAATTTATTGGTATTTTTGAAAGTTTATCGGTTTTTTGTAAAATTTTTCAATATATCGATTTTTCAAAAATTTATCGATTTTTTAAAAGTTTATCGATTTTTTAAAATTTTATCGATTTTTAAAAATTTTATCGATTTTTCAAAATTTTATCGATTTTTCAAAATTTTGCTGATTTTTCAAAAATTTATCGATTTTTAAAAATTTGTAAATTTTTTAAAAATTTGTAAATTTTTTAAAAATTTGTAAATTTTTTAAAAATTCGTCAATTTTTTAAAAATTTATCAATTTTTTTAAAAATTTATTGATTTTTATAAATTTTTAAAACTTTTCGATTTTTTTATATAAAATTTACATAATTTTAGCAATTTTTATATTTTGTAGTATATTATGCTAAAAAGTACCAAAAACCTGCCTTTTGTAAATAGTATTAAAACCCGGTCTGACCGGGTAGACCGGTCTAGCCGGTCGACCGGTCGACCGGTCTAGACCGTAAAGACCGGGTAGACCGTAAAGACCGGTCGACCGGTTTTAAAACCCGGTCTACCCGGTCTTTCGGTCTACCCGGTCGACCGGTTCTGACCGTAGCCTCTAGTTAGTTATGAAACTTTAAATGAGTTCTTCTCAATACTTAATTTTCACACACTAGGTGCCTTTTCTCGGAGAAAGTCAAATATGTATACGTTTTTCTTCTTGAAACTTATCCATATAGTCATTTTGTTTCACTTTTCGTACAATGGATCATATTTCAGTTTCACTCAGTTTGTTCGGCCTTCCAATATCAATAGGAAAAGTCCAAAACTAATATGGACTAAATATTTATCCGAATCATCAAATTTAGAACAAAATGGCATCAATTTGTAGTTGCACATTTTTGCATATTTTGCAAAAAAATTCATGTTTTTGCATATTTTGACTTAAATGCATAGTTGGTGCCATTTTAATGCATATATTGTGGTTCTTAGTGCACATTTGTGCATTTTTTAATTTTTAGTTCAATAGCATTTTTTGAATATGCAAAAAAGACAAAAAATTTATGCGTTTTCATATATTGATTTAATCAAAATATTTTTTTTTTTTTTTTTTGTTTCATTATTTTTACAAATAAACATTCTTAAAAACCTTATTGGTCTTTGGAAAAGCATCGAGTTCTGTGTCTATTTGCAAAATAACTAACTCACATATCGTCATATTAAATCAAAAAAGCCGTAAGTTACATTCCCGAGTAAAAAAGTTTTGATATAACCATATATTATTTTATGTAATTGCATATAGTAACTTATAGTTACATATGGCCACATATGCTTTTAAATTCAAGCATATATACTTTTATATAGACATATGTTAGATATTTTTTCCTCAAAGGTTTTAATATGGAGACATATGTGATTTTATATTATTACATACTGGCCTACATATAATTGCATGTGCTATATATAAGTACATAAAGTAACATATTACAGATATAATTACATATACGTTTATATATAAATTAGTATGACACTATACATAATATTATAAAACTATATGTGGAGCCATATAAGAAATATTTAATATGGTTCCATATCTACAATATTTCATGATTTCTTTAATATATAACAATATTACGTTCTTTATAAAATCATCTATAATTATATATCATCCCACATAAGCAATTATTTCAAAGTGATTTTATATAAAAATATATAAGGTCCATATACACATGTGTGCAATATAATAGATACATTCAAATTTTTTCTGATTTTATTCGCGTTGCCTTCATTTTTAAAGATCAAAATAGTGGATAAATTCACCCTAAAATGCGAGGAGATTGTTCAAAAATGGTGCAGAATTTTAGCGTGACGTCTGTTTTTGTATTTTGTCACTTGTTTTAAGTAGGCGTGGTTTTTAATGAAAAATAAGCGATATCGACCTTCTATCAATTTACATAGTAAAATTTAGCGAGTACTGATTAGTTCTGTAAAAACTGTATATATTTGAAATTCCTATAATATTTCCTAAAGTCTGCATTATTTTTTTCTACAAATGGTCTCTTAAAATGACAGTGCCTTAAATATAACTAAATTTTTCTTGTTTGTAGCGATTTTAAAATAAAGTTAACAACACTGAAATGTAAACACGGAATGCTTTATACTACAATGTAAAAAAAAGTTTGTCTGATTTGTTATATCGCGGTAAGTATAGAATAAGGCCATTCAGTTTAAAGTTTTAGTGTTGTTAACTCAATTTTAAAATCGCTAGAAACAAAGAAAAATCTGGTCATGTTTAAGGCGCTGTCATTTTAAGTCTGGAGACTACTTGTAGATAAAGATAATGCAAGATTTAAGGAAATATAAAATTTCTAAAAATATACAGTTTGTATAGATCCTACCAGTGCTCGCTAAATTTTACTATGTAATTTGATAGAAGGTCGATATCGCTTCTTTTTCATTAAAAGCCACGCCTACTTAAAACAAGTTACAAAATAAAAAAAAATAAAACGGCCATTACGCTGAAATTCTGCACCATTTTCTGAACAATCTCCTCGCATTTTGGGATGAATTTATCCACTATTTTGATCTTTAAAAATAAAGGCATCGAGAAAAAAAATTATAAAAAATTTTAATGTATCTATTATATTGCACACATGTGTAAAACCGTATTATATTTGTAATTGAAAAAAATTCAATTACAATTTCAAACAATTACAAGCAATTTTTAGTTGAAAATTTTCAATTGTACATTACATATAATTGTAATTGAAAAAAATGTCAATTACAATTACATTTTTTCGGAAAAGAAATAATGAGAAAAAGCACAAGTGAGGGGTCAGCCCAACATGCCGTATTCTTTTTATACTTATCCACGCGTATCCAACCTATCCCAGTCAGTTTTTTCTACAAAATTTTAACAAAAAACACTTTAATTCTAAATGTAATTGAGTTTTTTTTTAATTTCAATTACATTTATTTGTAATTGAAATGCCCCAGGTCTGATCTCCAGATATTGCATATCTTTTTAATTTAAAAAAATAATTCTTATATATTGTTAGATGTGGTCATATATAATATGATCTAAAGTATAAGGTAAATTTTTAGATATAATTGTATCAAACTATGTCCACTTTTATAACATTTTATATAATTTTATACAAAAAGATATAATTTGATGTAATTGGATGAGGACAAAATTCGGATACAATTGTATCGAATTGCATAAAATTGTATCAAATTGTACCAAATTGTATACAATTGTATACAATTCGATACAATAAGATAAAATAAGATGTTCTCATTTTTCGGATATAATTATATCTAATTACATAAAAGATTATATATAATTAAATATAACTTCATATGGCTCCATATCATTTTTTTTACTTGGGTTTAAAAAATTTTACAGGAGAAGTAAAAAACTTTTTAAAATGGCTTGCGCTTACACTTGGGGCTGTTTAGAATTTTGTTAATAAAATCGTCGTATTTAGTCGTAGGAGTGTAAAATTTTTCAAAAATATGTATGTATTTTGATACGGTGCATCATAATCGATCAAAAAGTCGATTTTGAATTTTTTGTAACTTACGGCTTTATATGACGATATAATTGTAAGTTTAAATGTGCGTTATTTTGGCAAAAATAATAGTTTTTAGTGTATATTTTTTTGTTTGTATTGCATATTTATCTTTTTTATTCTCATTTTTTAACAGTAATCTATTGTTTAATAGTAATCTATTGTAAAAAAATTGCTTGTTAGTTATAGTTAACTAGTTGTAATAAAAAAAAAAAATTTTTTTTTAACAGGATATTTTCGATTTTTAAGTGCATGAAATTCCTTGCCCTACTTACCAATTATGTATTTTACAGTATTGTGGCATTTTCAAAATAAAGTTAGTTACGCAGAAATCTTCCAATTTGAAGTGATCATGAGGGTATCAAGTTAATTTCCCAAAAAAATTTTCTGTTCCAAAGAATCGGATGTAGAATAGCTACTTTTCATTCACAACCGCTTCTACTGTCGATTCTAATTACACTGAGTCATAGAATTTATCCAAATTTAGGGTCTCGGCACCCTCGCTGGACCTAGTCTATATCATGTGAAGGCATATAGGGCACTCCAACGGAGCAAACATTTTGTCCGTTTTGATCTATCTCGCTTAGTTTTCGAGATATGGGTCATTTTATGAAGTGGACAATTTTTATTAAAAATTTCCGAGGATCCAAGTCCACGCCAAGGTATATTTTTGGATAGAGATAACCGTTTGCGCTGGAGTTTTGTACGGCTAGGGGTACTCGAAAATTTTATCAATTTTGCTTTATCTCTCTTAGTTTTCGAGATATGGGCCATTTTTAAAAATCAGGAGGGAAAGAAATAGCGCCATCTTTAAAACTTCGGATACATTGGTGGCGCTATCTACAGGCTAGTAACAGTAACATGATAGTATTGTGTTAGATGAAGATAACTAAAATCTTTGCTTAAATCAGTGTTTCAACTAAAAATTTGTTAAAAATTATTCAAATCGATTTGAAACCGGTTTAACAGATTTTTCTACTGACGTATTATTTCAAGTGTACCATCGATTCTTTAGATCAGAAAATTTTCCTGGGATTAGGCGATAGAAAAACTGTATCATTAATTTTGTTTCCCCTAAAACATATCCAGATTTTATCAGACCTTCCTTTGAAGTATAAAGGTTTATGTTTAAATACTCTGAGATCCTCTTAACTCTTTCATTCGACAGTTCGTAATCAGAATATTAAAAGAACTACATACGAGTATTTTAAATAAAACACTCCCGTTTATTTACATAATTTTCTATATACATATTATACTTAGTTTTTAATTGTATATTTTGTAATTGCTAAACTAGTTCATAAATGTTTAATTTTTTGTTCAAAAATGAAAACAATAAATGTCAATTTTATTTTAATTTCTTTCTTATCTTGTCTTTCTGTAAATATCGTTTTCAAAATATGTACATTAATTTTAAAATCTTAAAACATAACGGTGGTGTTAATTTATGTATTTATGTTATTACTGATTAATTAAAGATTTTAATTGCCTATAAATGGTAATTTTTAGGTTGTTTTGATTTTCTTAAATTTGATATTCATTTCGAAAAATTTTAATTCAAATGTATTTTTAGTCGTTCGAATAACAACTCATTATATTTTATGATAAACTACTTAGCAAACACATTCATTACCAAATAAGTTGTTTTATAATGAAACTAAAATTCTCGTCAATATTAAGGACTTATTTTTTAGTTGAATCACCGGAATGTTTCGTCTCATCCAAAGACTCGTCAGTGGTTAGTTTATGTGTCAATTGATCAGAGTAATTTTAATTGTTAATTTGTTTCTATATGAAAAACTTTTTTGTATATGCCATGATCGGGGATCGAACCGGCGCCGTCTCTGATCAATTGACATATAAACAAACCACTGAAGAGTCTTTGGGTGAGACAAAACTGCGGCAGTCTGGTAATTTCCTTGTATCATATTTATACCCTACACCACTATTATAAGTTTGTCCTGATGTTTGTAACACCAAAAAATATTGGTCCTAGACCCACCTTATAGTATACCGATCGGCTTAGATTTTTTTGTTTTTATTTCGATTTAACGATGTCCGTCTGTCCGTCCGTCCGTCTGTCTGTCTGTCCATGCATTCTTGTGCGCACTCTACAGGTCGCAAATATTAAGATATTTTGATGAAACTTGGTACACCGACCTATGCCGGCCCACGGACAAAGCATATTGATTTTGGTTAACACCGGTCCATGTTTAGACCTAGTGCCCATATAAGGGTCCTCCCAAAATTGGCTTGGTTACAAACTGCAGGTCGCAAATATCAAGATATTTTGATGAAATTTGGTATACCGACCTATATCAGCCCAAGGACGAAGCCTATTGATTTTGGTGAACATCGGTCTATGTTTAGACCTAGTGCCCATATAAGGGTCCCCCCTAAATTATATTGTTTATACGCTGCAGGTCGCAAATATTAAGATATTTTGATGAAATTTGGCACACAGACCTATTTTGGCCCAAGGACGAAGCCTATTGATTTTGGTGAACATCGGTCCATGTTTACACGTAGTACCCATATAAGAGTCCCCCCCAAAATTGGCTTGGTTACAAACTGCAGATCGCAAATATTAAGATATTTTAATGAAATTTGGTGCGCTGACTCACATTATAGAAAATTTTGACACAAGCCCCATTTTAACCCATTCGAATTTCGGATCCAAACATTAGTTGGCTTTTACCCAGACTGGTGTAGGGTATTGTCTGACAAAAAGTAAAGGAAAATTGAATGTTGCATTTAATAATATCATACGTTATGTATATGGTCTGCATAGACGTTCAAGAGAGTATCAATGTTTTCAAAAAAGTTATATGGCATTTCTTTTGATAATTTACTCAACATAAGAGTTTTGATTTTCCTTCACAAAATAATATATACCCAGGAGCCTGACTATCTTTACAACAAACTTTGTTTTTCGGATCTCAGGGGCAAAAGAATAAAATCTTTTGGATACAAGAGTTTGATATCTAAATGGCATTTCTATATATTCGCTATATCTCTGTGGAACTCCATTTCTTATAATGTGCAACTTTTAAGTAACGCACGTCTATTTAAAGAAAACATTATTAAACTTTTCTCACTTTAGTCGGTTGCTAAAAATTATTTGAAAAAAACCTTTTTTTCAATAATTTATTTTTCTTTTAATTTTTTATTTTTTTTAAATTCCTTGTGCTTAATTTGCTGACTTATTCTTTATGATATTATTTTTACAACAAATCTTTATACCTTCTTCTTATACTTTTTTATAATAATTTTCATAATTTTGTAATTAGTTATTAAGTTACTTATCATTATTATTCTATAATTTGATGTTTTTAAATTTGGAAAATATTCAGTTCCATACTGCAAAATAAGACTTTTAGTCTTGTGTATGGAACTTCCAAATAAATAAATAAATAAATAAAAAAAATATAGTTTTTTTGTTCGTTTTTTCTAAAACCCAACTAAATTTTCTCCATATTGGTAAAACCACAATATCCTCATCGTAATTTGGAAAAATTATATAATTTAATTTGGGTGTCGTCATATGACGACGCTAGGAGAATATGTGTACAAAATGTACAACATTTTTTTTCTATTTATTTTTAATATAGTCATTTTGGGCTGTCTTTGACAGGGTTTGGAAATCCAAAACAACATCCAAAAAATCACTTAAGTGTTGCTTCTAAAGAGTAATTGCTGTAAAAGTGATCCTAAAAAGTGATTTTGGTATCAGTTGGCATTTCCAAACAGAGGGTTCGATTTCCGGCGAGACCAATATTTTTTTATTTTTATTTTATTAATTTTTTTAATTTAAATTCAATATCTTTTAATTTTTAAATTTTCAAAAATATGTATATATAAAAAAATTATGAGAAATTGCTTTTTATGCACCTGTAAAAATAGTACTGAAAACAACATTGAATTGGAGTGCACCTTCAACACTTGTTTAATAATTACTTTTATTGAAGAGAATAAAGAACAATATCTCGCAAAGTGGTGTTTTTATGCCAGTCAACTTTCATATCAAAGAATAAAATAATTTTTTTTACGAAGAATTTTTTTTTAACTTTTAATTGCTGAAAAAGAGCTTCCTTTGCACTCGTTCAAAAAGTACTGAAAAATATTGAAGTGGGAGTACTCCTCTCCTAAGACAACTCAATATTAAAATCATTAGTGTTTATGGTAAAAGAGAAGTACATCTAGATCTTCAATTGTAATTGAAAATTTTAGAGAAAAATGTGAATTCGGCCAATAATTTATAAAATAGTATTAATTTTTGTTTTTTTAGCTGGGATCATTTTAATTTATAATTTTTTATTACTATATATAAAACTTGGTATCAATAAAGTTATTTGGACAACTTTCATCAAATTCCGCAAAAAACAACACAATGTTTTGATATACTTTCAGAAAATTCGAAAATTTTAAAAATTTCACTTTTGACCTTGGTAAAGCAAGGGTGAACGCTATCGGAATTTTATAAAATTTTCGGAAAACAATCTCTTGTATCAGCATTACAAAAATCGGAAGTGATGGCCAAAATTACACTTTTCTCTAAAATTTTCAAATTTAAAACGCCGTCACTGCTAAGTTAAACGAGGGATATGTGTAATTTTCAGTAGAATTATTCTCTGAGGTGTATTTAAAAAAACTCTATGCGATGAACCGTTTTTAATATTTTGTTGAACAAACTTAAAAAAAAACTGAGAATTAGAGTTTTGCAAATTTGCAAAAAAAAACACGAATACCATTTTTGGCCATACCTGGCACTAGGTTAGCATAATTCAAGAGAGATTACTTAAATATTTTCCCACCGATTTTGAATTTTTATGCCTTGGTAGAAGGCTAATTTAGTCTAGATTATGATTCTATTGTATTATAAATGCCAAAAAAAATTAATGTAGCTCAAAAGTTCTTCAATTGAGCTGAAATTTTTTATGGATTAGTTTTTCCAGTAACCATACAAAACAAGTTCCGGGGCGCGGGATTCGGAACGACTTTTCAAATAAGGGCCAGTCTAATATACACTCTAAAGAGTAGAAAGTATAAACAGATAGATTTTATAAAAAATGGAATATTTATTGTATACATTGTTGCTAAAAGAAGATACATTAAAAGGAAAGTATCAAAAAAACCGACACATAAAAAATGTAAAAACATTTGTCAGGTTTTAAAGACCAGCATGTCATCTAAGTGTTTCTAAAGAATTTAAACATAAAAAACTACATGTTTCTTTGGATGGACCATTGAAGTCGAAAGGATAACAGACAAAGAAAATATATAAAAATTAAACGAAATAAAAGTAAGCAAATAACACATTTACAATAATATATTTCAATATTGTCTGACAATTTGAAAGAGTGACCAGTGCTTTGATTAATTTCGTTATAAGTCTTCAAAATTCTTAATTTCATAGTACGATATTTGTTCCCTGTCAAAAGTTATTCATTTAACATTTTAATGTATTTTTAACAATTTAAATATTCTCTAAACATGAAATCATACCTGGCTAGAAAACATGCCTTTTTTATGTTTTATTTTCTTCTATTAAAGTAATAAACAATAAAAGTTGGGCTGTAAACTGCATGAAAATATGCAATTTTTTTACGAAAACATTTAAAAATATATTAATAAAAAACACGTTTTATGGTAAATAACAACTCCAACAATAAATAACCCCAACGAATTCATTTAAACATGCAACATTTATAAATTTGTATTTAAAAAAATCCAAAACATAAAAACAGTTACAAAATGCACCTTAAAGACATTTAATAGAGCCTGCTCCACTCTACTATGTCTTCTATATAAAGTTTTGTATGCTGTGCTGTTGTCGTTGAAATGTTGTTGATTGCCAATTTAACACTGTTACCGTTGCTACTGATTGTTGTTGCAACAAGAATCACAACAACATCATCATCAGCCGTAAACTGCACAATTTACAATTGTTTCTATAAATCATGCTGTGAGTTTTGTTAACATAATAATATATTCTAAATTATTTCTGGATGCCACTCAAAAAAATTAATTTTTTTTGTTGTTGTAAATGACCTTTCTTCATATGAAATTATTCCCTGCAAACATTTGGAAGTATCGGCAATAAGCTTTTTTGTATTTAAAAATACCCAACCTGGGAAGTATTCCAAGACATTATAATTTTTATGAAATTTTTATATAAGTAGTCAAAGTCGTATTTCGCGGGCTTAGGTTGTGAGATAGGTGGATGAATATCGGCAACTTTTTTGTACATTTCAAAACCATATCAAATTCGAAATTTAATCTTCATTATATTAAAACATTCACAAAAAGGCAGTTTAATATGTCCATATATTTAAAACCAGTGTTGGCTAGGTGTTTGAAGAAGTTGCAAAAAAGACAATTCGGTCAAAGTTCGATAAAATCCGATAAAGCGCAAAGCATCGAAAAGAGAAAAATTAATTAAAAACAATTTCTTCTAGAAATATTTAGGAGGTGTAAAACTCCTGTCTCTGCCAGTTTTACAATGCAAATAGGTTTTTCAATTCCCGACATTTTTCTACTCCCGGTAATCGGGAATTTCGGAAGTAATTTTTCACATTTTAACTAATGGAGGTTTCAGTCTAGTAGTATCGTAAAGTATCGTGTCAGGTGTATACTTTTAGTTAATGACAGTATACACAACTACTTAGTTTGGAAGTAAATTTGAGGAAAGAAAATCTATTGAAAACAGATTTCTACTTCACGATACCTCATTTCGCCGCACTTTACTTCCAAATTAATTTGGGCTTAAGATCTTTCTGTTTCGCAAAATTTACCGTTAGAAATGAGAAATGTACTCTCAAAAAGTATTGTTGTATACATAAAACAAGTGCATGAAAGGGTTAAAATAAATATTTGCGGCCTGGCCTATAGCGTGAAGAAAAGCGAATTTTTGGGGAAAAGCGAGTACTAGGTCTAAACATAGACCGATTTTAACAAAAATCAAGAGGATTCGTCCTTTGGCCGATGTAAGTTGGTTTAAGTAATTTTATTAAAATATCTTTATATGTATTTGCGATGCGTAGCGTGTGAATATGACTATTTAGGTCCCATATAAAAACGCACTATGACTAAACATAGACCGATTTTAGTCAAAATCAATATTCTTCAGATCGATATAAGTCGGTGTACAAAATTTCATCAAAATAGATTGCGCCAAAAAATACATGCACAGACAGATGGACATGGCTATATCGAATGAAAAAGTTTATCTGAGTCGACCGTTATTCAAAACGGTGGATCTAGGTCCAATATTTTTTTGGTATTACAAACATCAAGACAAACTAATTTATTATTCACGTCGTGGTGTAGGGTATAATGAGCAAGTCACACATCAATTAAAAAAAAAAATCCAGTTTAAATTTTTATAGTTGTTGCACAGTAATTAAATTTAATGACATTAAACTGTATTACACTCAAAAAAATAAGTTAGTAGAAAAATTAGTAAAACGTCGTGTATATCAATTTTACTAGTTTTCAGCAATTTTTTTGCTGAAATTCCGTTTTCGGCAAAAGTTTTAGTTATATTTTTTTAGCACTAAACTAATTTTGAACTAATGTTTTACTAATTTATTTTGCTACAAAAATTGTGCTGATAACCGCAATTATAGTGGCAGATAGACAAGATGTAGATGTCTCAGCTTGTCTGGATGTAGTACAGACAACGGAAATGATAATTAAAAAAAACAACTCTACACAATTTCTATATTTAAATTTTCAGCAAATAAATTAACTAAAGTAAAATTTGTCTACAAAATTTTTGAGTTTTTTTCCGTCTACTAATATTTAGCAAAAAGTTTAGTGATTTTAGCAAGGATTTTTTTAATTTGCAATCGACTAAGTGTTAGCAAAACTTTTGCTGAGATTAGGTACTGTTTTTTGTGGTAAAAATCAACTCGCTGATTTTCAGCAAACCTTTTGCTGAAATTACCAACTTTTTTGCAAGCACGCTCCTGACTAAAAATTTGCTGGCACAGCAACATTTTTTGCTGACTTTACTGACTTTTTTTTTGAGTGTACGCCAAGTGAGAGAATTTTTTTATAATAATTTGAATATCAAGAAAGGTTTCGTCAACTGCTCAAATAAGTAAATTTTCAAGCATTGGGTTTAGATTAAAAGACTTGTTTTTCAGTTTCAGTTTAGTTTTATATTTTGTTACAAGACCATTATTCTTCATAGATAAAAAAAAATCATAATACATAGAAGTCAAAATTATAACAAATTTTAAACAGCAAGCATTCTTAAGAATTTGTTTTTATATGGATAGTTATAATTTGATATCACTTAAATGAAAATTTTTACAGTTTATTATAAACTACTCTTCGGATTTTTCAAACAAAAGCCAGTAATTTCAATTCGATATGTTAGGTAATTGATAATTTTTAGTTAAGACTTGTCAATTTATGACCATATATTTTTATATATAAGCTGACATTAAATTTGGTGTAGTAATTTTTCATGTGGTTCGCGTGAAATAAATATATTTTTTTTTTCTTTGTTTTTTATTTTCTTAATAAAAACTATGGAATTTCTTGTTATGTTTTTGTCATCGTCACCGTCAAAAATTGTGCTTTAGCTGTCACTTTATCGTATGTTGACCGTTTAAAGTTTAACTTGGTTTAGGTTTACAACCACTTTATAGCTGCACTGGTCTGGGCTAGTTTTTTTGTTTAATTTTTCGCTATAACTATTTTCTTAAGTGTTGCAGAAGATAAAAATACAATTTTTAAGCAATTAGTGACGTTTTTTTCACGAACCGGTAAAAACAATCAGTTGGAAATTTTTATGGTAAAGACGAAACACATAAATTTCAAATAAATGTGTATTTTGACCCATGATTTTAACCCAGATTTTTGGTTATAGTCGACATAAGTATCGTTTCATTTCAATACATATCTTTGACCTATTTGTGTACAAAAAGAGAGTAAAGTGCAATTATTGGAGCCTTTTAGTTCCTTACCTACTTTAAATTTGTTATACCCTACACCACTAAATGTACAGGGTACAATAAGTTTGTGCTGATGTATATAACACTAAAATACATTGGATCTATAGCCACCTTTTAGTATACCGATCTACTCAGAATAACTTTGTGATTCGATTTAGCTATGTGCGTCTATCCCTTCGTTCGTCTATATTCTTGTGCGCACATTACAAATTGCAAGTATTAAGATATTTTGATTAAATTTGCTACATTTAAAATATGAAGATACCCCAAGAATTGGGTCTTGTGTTTGTTTGGTCTTAAAGAGAAAGATATTTTATTAAAATTTGGTACGGTAACTCACAAAGATAGAGTCAGAGCTTTGAAGAATTAATTCTTTTTAGAATGAATTCACTACCAATCGAATTCAATTTTCTCTAGAATTGAATGAATTCTTTTCTTAAGTAATTTACTGAATTCATTCAACTGAATGCGTTCATCAAACAACAAATTCAAAGAATTAATTCAATTGCAATAGTTCTTTTTATTAAATCAAATGAATTAATTCACCGGTGAACGCGTTCAATTTTATAAATCGAACGGAAAAAAAAGTGAATTAATTCCTTACTGAATTAATTCACCACTGAATTCATTCAATTTCATTTTCATTCAGTGAATTAAAAAAAATAAAATTACATTCAGTGAATTAAAAAAAAATAATAAGTTCACTGAATTGAAAAAAAATAAAATAAGTTCACTGAATTAAAAAAAAAAATAAGTTCACTGAATTCAAAGCCTGTTTTCAGCCGTTCAGTAGAAGAAAACAATAATGTACAAATAAAATTTTTAAATAAGCAATTTTACAGCGTGTGCTAGTAACAAATTAGAAACCGGATGCTGTTTATCAACCTACATGATTCAAAAATAAATCCTTTTACTATTAAAAATAAAAACTTTACAGATATAGATAAATTTGGAAAAAAAAATAACTATATAACTAGTTTGAAAAATTAGTAGTTATATTTTATTCCAAATTCATCTATCTATATCTGTAAAGTTTTTATTTTTAATAGTAAAACGCTGTAAAATTGCTTATTTAAAAATTTTAATTGTACATTATTGTTTTCTTCTACTGAACGGCAGAAAACAGGCTTTGAATTCAGTGAACTTATTTTATTTTTTTTTCAATTCAGTGAACTTATTTTATTTTTTTTTTTCAATTCAGTGAACTTATTATTTTTTTTTTAATTCACTGAATGTAATTTTATTTTATTTTTAATTCACTGAATGAAAATGAAATTGAATGAATTCAGTGATGAATTAATTCAGTAAGGAATTAATTCACTTTTTTTTCCGTTCGATTTATAAAATTGAACGCGTTCACCGGTGAATTAATTCATTTGATTTAATAAAAAGAACTATTGCAATTGAATTAATTCGTAACAAAATAAATCTAACGAAAGCAAATATGAATTAATTCCATTCAATATATGGTGCTTAGTGAATTAATTCATAGAATTTTTAATACAGAATTGAAAAATTGAATTAAGGAATTAATTCTTCAAAGCTCTGGATAGAGTCTATTGATTTTAGATAGAATTGGCGCATATTTGGACTTAACGCTCATATAGACTATATTTCCGCTTTTCTCTTAATTATACCTAACATTAGACAAATTCAAAATTTTTTTCTGATTTCCTAATTTTTTACAATTCAGATTCCTTTCGACCAGACTGGTGCAGGGTGTCACATAGTCGCCAGGCCAGACCTTAACATCTTTAATCGTTTAACTTTTTGTTTCATTTTACGATATTAATTTGCATAAAGATTTTCGATAATAAAAATGAATTCAAATGAAAAAAATAATAATAAAATAAGTAATAGCGTCAAATTATGCTTAACCGAATTTTTAAGTACCCCACTCAATGTAATTTAAAAATTGTGGGGGTGAAAAATTTAAATTAGTGAAATAATGTGTGAGGTCAAGCAAATTTTTGAGGTGAAAATAAAATGTCAAAACTATTTTTGAGGTAAAAAAAAGTAAGTAAAGTGAAATGGTTTTGGGAGAAAAATTTTGGTGTTATTAAAAAATTAATGCTTATTCACAATCATTGTAATAACCGTTGTAAATAAGT
Source organism: Leucophora obtusa (assembly GCA_949987735.1). Classification (NCBI taxonomy): domain Eukaryota; kingdom Metazoa; phylum Arthropoda; class Insecta; order Diptera; family Anthomyiidae; genus Leucophora; species Leucophora obtusa. The sequence continues at coordinate 279,599,702 of OX465295.1, forward strand.
TTTAATTTTGTAATAACACCGTTACTTTTTTTATACATGCAAAAATTTCGTTTATCAGTTAAGCCCAAATTAGTTTGGAAGTAAAGTGCGGCGAAATGAGGTATCGTGAAGTAGAAATCTATTTACAATAGATTTTCTTACCTCAAATGTACTTTCAAACTAAGTATTTGTGTATACTGTCATTAACTAAAAGTAAACAGCTGACACGATACTTTACGATACTACCAGACTAATGGAGCCTTTAGCATTTGTAGCATAGCTCCAAAAAAAAATAGTTTTACTTGAATTAAAGAAAATCGGTTTTTGATTGTTTAGAAAAAATACCATTACTTTGTCAAATGAAGGCTCATTTTACTCAAGAAAACATTAACTTAAAGAATACTGTTGTCTTAAAAGTAGATTCGAAAAAAATCGTTGCAGAAATTGATATAATTATAATATGTGAATATATGTATGTGAATAACCATATATAATTATGTGGTACCTTATATAACTATATATTTTTACATATTGTCTTTTATGAAAATAGATATCAACCATATATATCATACATAATGAGATATGACAGATCTGTTGCCATATATAATTATAAATGATCATATATAGCATAATATGTGATCATATATGGTGGCATATAAGCTATATATTTTGAGATATTGTAATATATGCTCTCTTATCAAAATTTATTGGTTGTATGATGTAAGATATTTTTATATATGGTTATATATTATACTATGCTTTAAGAAATGAGAATATATGATTCCATATATGGTGCAAGATTAACAATATAATTTGAGATATGATTATATATGGTCCCACGTCAATAATAAATATGTGCTTAATATATGGGAAAATCTACGAAAAAGGAAGATTTCACATTTTAAAAATGAAAAATTTCAAATTAGTGGCACACATTTTTTTTTCTGGATTAACTTATTTAAAACACATTAAAAAGAAGTAATCTGTTCGCGTGAATCAATTTTTTTGACTACAGAAAAAGTTATAAATAAAAAACCGCACACATTTTGCCTACTAAATATTTCTAAATTTATGGATTTTTCGGGCATGTGACCACATATTTTCAAGTAACCTTTCCGTGCTGAGTCCGAACTGAATTTGGTTTCCAAATTTTTCCAACACATCTATTTTTGAGAAAATTGAGGTCAAAGTTAACAAAAACCTTTTTTTTTGGCTATTTTTGAATTGTTTTTAAACACTTTTACCTCGAGCTAATGAAAAAGATGACACAAGTTTTGCAATCATAACGGCAAGTTTATTCGAAAACGCATAGTCGCGCTATATTTCCATTATTGATTTTAAATAATATTGTTTTTTTTTATTTTTCCGTTCGTCCGTCCGTCCGTCCATCTCTGCAAGTATCCTTGTGCGCTACAGGTCGACCCAAGGACGAAGTTTATTGATTTTGGTTAAATCGGTCTATGTTTGGACCTAGTGCCCACATAGAGTTCGCTACAAAATTGCAGCACAAAATTGAATGGCACATCCAAGGTTTAAAGAATTATGTGGTCAAATATGTCTTGAATGGTACATATCTTGATTACTATTATTATCTGAAAGTGCTAAATGGATCGGATGAACTTTGTATTCTCTACAGCAAATCTTTCTCCAAAAATCGCTAAAGGTTAAATTCAAACTGAAGAAACCTCCACGGTTTTAAGAATTATGGAGTCCTATCAAGCTGGAATGGTACACTTAAAATAATACGTCAGTAGAAAAATCTTTCAAACCGGTTTCAAATCGATTTTACTAATTTTTAACAACTTCTTAGTTGAAACACTGATTTAAGCAAAGATTTTAGTTGTTTAACACAATAAGGAGTGAGATCATAAAAATATTAACACACATAAAGTTAAATAAAAAACAAACCACTGAATTTTAAGACCTCAAACCAAAATTTTATTAAATGAAATTTAATATAAAATCATTAGAATTCCGCATGGAATTCTAACCACTACGAACAAAGTTATCCACTTTTTCCGGAAACCCTCCCAATAAGGATTTTATGGTAGTTTCTGTCACCTTTTTAGTGCCCTTTAATTCCCTTTTAACAAGAGCCCAATATTTCTCCACTGGCCTGAGCTCCGGGCATTTTGGTGGATTTGCCTCTCTTGGTTCAAAAACCACATTATTATCATTATATCGCTCCAGCGCTTTCTTGCTGTAGTGACAAGATGCTAAATTGGGCCAAAAGTAAGTGGATACATTGTGCTGACTCAAAAATGGAAGAAATCTCTTCTGCAAACACTCCTTGATATAAATTTCGCTGTTTATAGAGCCAGATGTCACAAATGACTGGCTTCTTTGGCCGCAGCTACATATGGCTTGCCATACTAGGAACTTTTTATGGAATTTCGTTTGCTTTTTCGACATAAATTTTTCCGCAACATTTCCTCGAACATCGGAAACATAAAATTCTTGACCAGGGAGCTGCGAAAAATCAAGCAGGACATAAGTTTCGTCATCGATTACACAAAACTTGTATTTTTGTATAAAATTTGATTTCAATTTTCGAGCTCTGGTTTTGGCCTCCAAATTTTTAAAGGCGTTTCTATCGGGAACTTTTTGAACTTTGTAGTACTTTAGTCCTGCCTTACGTTTCACTTTAAGTACAAAAAATTCCGATCATTGGGCTAACCGAGCTGGTTTTCTGCCAGATGTGTTAGGAGCTCTCTTAAGGATGCTTTTAATTTCATATGCCTTACCAATGTTACGATAACTAGTTGTTGTTCCTGTTCCCTGCTTCCTTTCAATTGTTAGGTGTTCCAGATATCTTTTGTTGAAAATATTTAATTATTTTGAACGCATTTTTCTTTCATCGTCCATTGTGTAAAAATTGCAAATTAAAATTCATGATGTAAATTAATTTATTAACTGACATATTTCTAAAATGTAAATTGCCGAAAAAAAATATGAGAAGCTTTAAAACAAAGTTATAGGCAAAAATGTGTGTTAACATTTTTATGATCTCACTCCTTACTAAAAATCCTCAGTAATTTAACTAGTTTTGAGTGTTAGTTTTCAAAATTATTTAAAACTAATTTTTAAGAACCCATTCGTAAATTTAACAAAATTTATTGTTAAAATAGAATATTTTCATGTTACTGTTATTACCCTGTAGATGGCGCCACCAATGTATCCGAAGTTTTAAAGATGGCGCTATTTCTTTCCTCCCGATTTTTTAAAATGACCCATATCTAGAAAACTAAGCGAGATAGAGCAAAATAAATGAAAATTTCGACTACCCCTAACCGTAAAATACCCCAGCGAAAGAGGTTGTCTCTATCCAAAAATGGACCTTGAGGGTGCCTTGGACCCTCCGAAATTTTTAATAAAAATTGTCCACTTCAAAAAATGGCCCATATCTCCAAAAATAAGTGAGATAGAGCAAAACGGACAAAATGTGTTCTCCACTGCAGTGACCTTGTATTCCTTCACATGATATGGACTAGACCCGGGGAGAACCCCGAGACCCTAAATTTGGATAAATTCTACTACTCAGTATAATTACAGATAAAACTATAGTTTTACAAATTTCTTACTTAAATTTAGATTTGCTAAATTTAACAAAAGAATTTGTTAAAATCAACAAATTTTATTTTAAGCCAAAAAACAGGAATAAATTTTGTTAAAGTAACAAATTTTTCTGTCCAGCCAACAGACGTATTATTTTGAGTGTATGTAATAGAAAACCCCAGTGTAGATATTTTACTCTTTGGAAACTGTTCAACTTATATTCCTAAAAGTTAACCCATTTTTAATCGCCAACCGGTAGCGTGCAAATTTTTTACGAAATTCAGTCGGAAGATTGGTCGGTTTCCCAGTAACCATTTTTTTTTATTTTCTTTTCAAAATTTGGCTCCGCCACCTGGTGGAGCTACTTTAACCCCTTGTACATATGTCAAATATTAATATTTTTCAAAAATATAATTTTTATTTTTTGATAAGACATATCTCTGCTGAAAATTGGGCCAACATAAACAGGGCAAAAATGCCATTATTTTCAAGACCAGAAAAAAACATAAGACTCTAATTTATGATATATTTTTAACTGCGTATATCGTCTTCCTATCTAAATTTATCTTCTTTTAAATGCACGTTGGCAAAAAATGGGTTTTGGTATATAAAGGGACTGGTTATTTGTTAGTTCTTTTTAGGTTAGTTTTGTCCTTCATTCTATAGTAGTTCCTTTTGGGTTAGTTCAGTCACATGTCCCGTTGTGTCAGTTAAGTGACATGTCCTTTTGGATTATTCCTGTGACATGTCAAAGTGTGTCTAATCCGTGGAAATTGGTCACCTCCAATGAATGCCATATTAAAGTGATATGTCACTTTCAAATAAAAAGACCCATCAATGACCTGCCTGTGACACCTTGGGACCTATCCTGCATGTCATCTGGGACCGGTCCCTTTCGTCGTAGAGTTTTTACTCGCGTTCATGCAAATAATTTCTATATTTTTACCATGAAAACTTATCCAAAATGTTTATTCAAATTTAAAATAACTTTTCAGAACATTTCAATCACGCAAAAAATTTGCTAATGCACTGTAACTCATACCGAATATTTTTGAAAATAATAAAAAAGAATCAAGAGTAATTTTTGAAAGTAGTCGGATTATTTTTTTTATTACTTTTGATTCTCTTTGATTATTTTATGGTAATCTCAAGTATTCTTTATTACTTTTAGATTATTTGTAATTATAATCAATCTTTTCAAAATGTAATCTAATTGATTAGTAATCGCAATCGAAATTTTTTATACAACACATTTCCGGCATGTATAACACACTTGTGTGATAATCATTTCATTCTTAACTTACATCCCAGTGTAGAAACGGTAATGACATATCATTATTTTTTGGACTACCAGTAATGACACCCGCTTACCTTCTGCATTATTTTAAAACATATAATAATGAGTTACTGATAATTACTTATTTTTATCATTATTTCAAATAGAAAATAATTTAAAAAATTTTTTTTAAATTTTTTGAAATCTATTTTTAGACTCAATATTTTTTAAACACTGGTAAGGATATGTGTAACCACATATTTTTTGATTTTTTGTATGTTGGCGAGTAAGCTTACTTGTGTGCAGCAGGTCAATTATGTTTTTATCTATTAAATATTACATGTCGATATAGCTCAGATGGTAGAGCTATTGACTGGCAATATGTAGACCCAGGTTCGATTCCTGCACCAGCAAATTTTATTTAAAAAAAAATACAATAAAAAATGTTTTTTTATATAATTAATTTTTTTGAAAATCTATTTTTAGACTCATTATTTTTGTCAGTACTGGTAAGCACATAGGTAACGATATATTTTTTGATTTTTCCTATGCTGGTGTGTAACCATAACTCATTATTTTTCGCGACATCGCCATATAAAGGTAATAAGAAATGTAATAACAAAAGCAACTAGTTACCATTACCAAGTATGTAGTTACATAACCACATATCTGGTAATGATTTTCTACACTGGGATGTTACTCTTACCCATTACATCTAGGTTAAAAGTTACCTTGAAGTAATAAGTAATTTTTCTTAAAATATACATATTTTTAACAAATCGAATTTTTTATAAGTTTTGGTTATAAAAATAAAGTTTTTGTAATGAGGGTGTAAGTTGTTACTTTTCTATTGCACAACCTATTATTTCCACAAGTGCACGTCCATAAATGTAAATCCTTACCCAGTAACATGTTATTCTTAAATTACCGGTAAGGAGGTTTCAAAAACATTTTATTTAAATTTTAATTTTTGAAACCTAATATTAGTTTAAAATTCACAAATTTTTAACAAAAAAATTAAATTTATAAAACTATGTATATTGAAAAAAGAATTGTTTATACCAATAAAACTTCCAAAAGTCTGAATTTGGTATTGGAAGCAATACAAGGGTAAGAGTGTAAGGTTCCGAAGTAATGCAAAGGTACGAGCTTTGATGTATTACCAAGCAATATGTATTGTAATATCCACATACAGGGTCCGCCATCTAACGTTTTTTTTTCAAACTAGTGCTTATTTCGTGAATGGTAACACTTAGCTCATGTCTGATTTGACAGATAATTAGTTTTATCCTTCCGCTGAACGAATATGGTTGTGTGTGGTTGGTCCAGAGGCATAATTGGTCCATTTTTCTTCGAAAATGAGCAAGGAGTGGCCGTTGCAGTCAATGGCGATAGTTATCGGGCCATGTTGAACGAATTTTTGTTCACAAAAATTGAAGAGGAGGATATTGGCAACATTTGGTTTCAACAGGACGGCGCTACGTGCCACACAGCCGAAGCTACACTCGATGTTTTGCGCCCTGTTTTTGAAGATCGCATTATCAGCCGCAGAGCTGATGTCGTTTGGCCACCTCGGAGCTGCGATTTGACACCGTTGGACTATTATTTGTGGGGTGCCGTCAAAGATAAGTGTTTCGCCGACAAGCCAGAGACAATTGACGCTTTAAAGGACAATATTCGTGAAGCCATTGGTGAAATACAGCTGCACACAATCGATAATGTGCTTAAAAATTGAGCCGATCGTGTAGGCTACTGCATGGCCAGCCGAGGCAGCCATATGAATGAAATTATTTTCCATTATTAACCGGAAGGATTGTACTTTCAAATAAAAAAAGAAATTTGAGAAAATATTCAGTAGTTTTTTTTTATAGCATTTTCAAAAAAAAAAGTTATTTGGCGGACCCTGTATAACCAACGTTTTGCTGGGTTGTTCAGTAAACTATTATCTTTATTCAAAACGGATTTATTGATCAAAATGAGTTTTTTTAATAAAAATTTTATTAAATACAAACAAAAGTTTTTCAGTATTTGAAGAAAATTTTTTTAAAAATAACATTTCTTGCCATTTCCATATAAACTAATATGAAATTAAAGAAAAATGCTTTTCAATCGTTTTAAAAATTTTCCAAATAAATTTTTTACTGTAAAAACAAATTGAAAGCATTTGTTTCGCCTTGTTAAAATTTGAACCCAACACTCTTTTTCATTTGCCAGCATATTCCTACGCAACCCCCAATCAAAATATTAACTTCTTATCACTCATGAAAAGGAACTCCTGAGTAGCATATATTTATTGCAAAAAATTCGTAAAGGAAAACTACTTGGTGATATAATGAAATAAGTGATTTATTTAAAAGTTGTTCCATTTATTTTTGCCGGGTATATAATATAGATATTAAAACCTAGCTTAAAAGCCCGCCATTTCACGGTAAAAAAAAATGAACAGTACACTCATAGAAATAAATCTGTAAAAATAGCAGAAAAAGTTACTAAAAATTAGTTAAAAATGATGCTGCAGAAAAAACTGCTAAAATTAGCAGATTTTTTTTACTAAATACTAGTAAAATGAGAACAGCAAAATTAAAACTATTAAATTTACAGAATATTAGTTATATTTAGGCTAACTTTTAGTTAATTGAAAATAGCAAATTGTACTGTAATATCTGCAGAAAATTTTGGTAAATATTTGTAGACTAAAAATAGCAAAAATAAACTGTTAAATCTACAAAATTTTAGCTATTTTTAAGCTAAATTTAGTTAAATGCAAATAGCAGTCTATTCTTCTAAAATTAGCAGAAATATTTGCTAAAAAATTGTAAACTGCTGTTTTCAAAAGGCTCGATTTTTATTTGCATTTAAAAAAAATTGAAAAAAACTTCGAAAATTTAAAATTTTTTGGTGTTTTTTTGGGCTACTAATTATTTAGCAAAATTTTTTGCTGCTTTTAGCATGTGAATTTGTTATTCTCCATTTACAAAAATTTAGCTCAAATATAAATAAAATTCTGTATATTTAACAGTTTTATTTTTACTATTCCTGTATTAATAATATATAGCAAAAATAATCTGCTAATTTAGCAGTTTTTTTCTGCAGCATCATTTTTAACTAATTTTTAGTAATTTTAACTAAATTTCTTACGGACTTTTTTCTATTAGTGTACTCAAAAGTCTTAGTATTAACTTAAATAAAGTCTATTGGTCAGTTTTATAGTCAGAACTAAGAACGATTTTTGCCTAAAATATTTATTAAATTAGAAATTTGAATTAAAAATATCTGACTTAAATAAAACTTAAAAAAATATATTTCTTTTTAGTTTTGACTATAAACCAGGACCTATGAATTATTCCTTAAAATAAATAACATTGCTTTTAAATAATAAACATTTATTTGATTTTCTAAAAAGCTCATCCAAAAATGATGAAAACAATTTTTAAAAATTTTAAAGGACACAAGGCGATGGGCGTATAGAATTAAAGTTTCGTCAACCGCAGCTGTTTTAGTAATCAGAGGAGTAAGAATTAACCATGGTCGGCAAACAGTAACCCTAAAATACTAATACCGATTTAAAACCCTTCTAAATTACCATCGTTAACCTTAAAATACTATAACAAAATAACCTAAAATATCGTTCACATTAAAATACTATAACGAAATTATTTAAAATACCGTTAACCCTAAAATAATCTAAAGAAATAAATTAAAACACTGTGATGTTTTTATCTTCTAAAAACGTTAGTTTATTTCCTTTAATAAAATTAGTAGCCGCTACTAAATTTTAGCAAAATTGTCGTATACTGCAATTCAAAATCGATTTGCTAAAATCAGTTAAAAAATTTACTATATATCAATAATTTTAGTACAATCTAATTAGTATAAATAATTAGTAGACGCTACTAAATTTCATAAATTGTTGTAAACTGCAATTTAAAATCAATCTGCTAAAAAATAAACAAACTTCAAAAAAAAATTAAAATTAAATTTAATAAAAAACGAGTAAAAAAGTTAAAGTCGGGCATGCCGACTATATAATACCCTACACCAGCCTGGTTAAAAGCCAAATAATGTTTGGATCCGAAATTCGAATGGGTAAAAACGGACTTGTGTCAAAAATTTCTATAAAATGATAAAAGAAGAGAAAATCGTAAATATAGACCATATGGGCGATAGGTCCAAATATGGACCGATCCTATCTAGAATCAATAGCCTTTATCCTTGGGACGATGTGAGTCAACGAACCAAATTTCATTGAAATATTATGGTATCTTATTTGCGACCTGCAGCGTGTGAACAAGACCTTATATGGGCACTGGGGCTAAACATGGACCGATTTTAATCAAAATCAATAGGCTTCGTCCTTGGGCCGACATAGGTCTTCGTATTTGCGACCTGCAGCGCGTAAACAAGCAAATTTTGGGGGGACCCTTATATGGGCACTAGGTCTAAACATGGACCTTCAGAGACTTATAGTAGACATATGTGATGTCTTCAGAGACTTATAGTAGAATTTCATGACAAATATTTTTGTGGAACATTTTAACCTTCTAACTCTTCAATTAAAGGGCCTTTTTGCCCCTTTTTAAAAAGAGTCACAAAAGACCCGTAAGTTGAAGAGTCATTTAAGTCCTTTTTTAAGGAAATAACCAAAAAGTACCACAAACCGGGAATTTTTAGGAAATATGTTTGGCTGCAGATTTCACTATTAAACCTCATTGTAAACATCTGGGGGCTAGATTCCCGCAGTCGTGAGCGTTCTTAATTAATAAAAATTCACGTTTTTCAAGAGCGAATAAAAGAACACGAATAACTGTTGGTAGAAATTTTACTTATAATTGTACCAATTGCGTCCAATAGGACGCAATTGGTACATCTTAATCTGCCTCCTAACCTCAGAAATAAACTCAGAATAACTGTGACGCTAGCGTTTTCATCTTATTTTATACAGTGTTTGCCAAAAAATTAAAATTTTAAACGGCCATATAACTTTACTATACCCACAGACCTCTAAACCCTTCGGGAGTTGTACTCTAACCTAATACATACACTGAGAGAATTATATGCATGATATTAATGAATTTTTGCGTAAAACCAAAGAAGTTTCACTGGAAGTCTTCCATTGAAACTTTTCATTGAATTAATGGAGTTTTTCATAAAATGTTGTGAACAATTGTATTTTATTTATTAAAAGTTTCATACATTCAATTAAAAGTTTCATTAAAACTAGATTCATAAAATATATGAAATTTTTTCATCAAATTTAAGACATTTTTCATATACATTGTGAAGAAAACTTCATAAGTTTATTGAAAAATTTCCTCTGCTTACATCTGGTTTAGAAACCATCTATGTCCTAGACCATCTCCTTCATTTTGTTGCATAGTGTAATTGCACGAAATTTGATACATAAGTTTGTATTGCTACAAGGGCGAACCCTGTTGGAAATAGTTACCAAACTAAAGCCATTTTAAGAGATTTTTTACAAAAGGACCTATATAATTTTATTCGTCAATCAAAAAATGCATTTTGAAGCCAGAAACTGCTATCTAGGCCTAACTGCTATGAAGCCCTAAGCCCTAGAAGTTTAAAGTTTCACGGCCAAAAAAAAACAGAAAACCGGAAAAATTCACTATCGCTATTTAGAATTTATCTAATAATACCCAGCAAAAACATGGTAATGACAGGATTACCAAGTAATGATATTTGTATTACTTTAAAATACAAAATAATGACTTACTGATTATAAGTACTTATATATTCTTGCAAAGTTTAGTCTTTTTTATATTACTATTTTATTTATTAAATTGTTTCGAACATTTTTCCAACGGAATAAAAAAATTTTAGAGGTAAAAATTTACATTTCCAATACGACCAAATATTTCACAATGTAGGGCAATCACTTATTTCCTAATTTCTGAGTAACCACTTATTCTATCTTTGTGAGTAACTACTTATTCTTTCACTATGGGTAACTCGTTATTGGCACTTTTATATTGTACCCAAAAGTGTAAAAATTAATTCTACATGGATCATGTTACATAAAATAATAATTTTTATCCAGTTGAGATTTTTTTTTTATCAATTTAATGTCTCGTAGTCATAATTAATATTAAGTTTCACGGGTATTTTCTGACCCCAGGCCACGAAGGGTTAACGATTTTTTAAACAAATGTAAAGATAATTATAGTTTTACCAAATTTAAGTGATACTTTTGTTAAATTTATGAAAAAATAAGCAATTTTTTAAAATGTCCTGGAAAGCAGTCGCTCCAAACACAAACTCGAATTATCATTTTTCCAATTTATTTTTTTTTTCTTTAATATCAACTATTATGTGGTACAAATAGCAATTGGCATCTCCAAATTAGGCATTTTAAAAAATCTTTAAAATTTATTTAAAAAAAACACGTTTTTGCATTTTTATCAAATTCGTGGGTCTTTTGGATTCCAGGCTAACGTGGATTAATGATATCCGATGAAGTTAAAATTCCATATCTGAATCATTTTGGATATATTAAATGAATAAGTGAAATAAAAAATAATTTTTTTAATAATTTCGAATTTTGGGAATTTTCAGGGACACCCTAATGTATACACATCGTAACAATTCAGAAGGTAGAATAGTCGACCTAACATGTAGCATACAGCCCGGCACCCCGATCCGAGAAATCGGAATCGGAATTTGAAATTGTTAAATGCTTTTTATACCCTACACCACTATGTGGTCAGGGTATTATAAGTCTGTGCTGATGTTTGTAACACCAAAAAATATTGGTCCTAGACCCACCTTATAGTATACCGATCGGTTCAGAATTTTTTTTATTTCGATTTAACGATGTCCGTCTGTCCGTCCGTCCGTCTGTCTGTCCATGCATTCTTGTGCGCACTCTACAGGTCGCAAATATTAAGATATTTTGATGAAACTTGGTACACCGACTTATGTCGGCCCAAGGACGACGCCTATTGATTTGGGTTAAAATTGGTCCATGTTTAGACCTAGTGCCCATATAAGGGTCCTACCAAAATTATATTGTTTATACGCTGCAGGTCGTAAATATTAAGATATTTTGATAAAATTTGGTACTCAGACCTATGTTAGCCCAGTAACGCAGCCTATTGATTTTGGTGAACATCGGTCCATGTTTAGACCTAGTGCCCATATAAGGTCCTACCAAAATTATACTGTTTATACGCTGCAGGTCGCAAATATTAAGATATTTTGATGAAATTTGGTACACGGATCTATATTGGCCAAATAACGCAGCCTATTGATTTTGGTGAACAGCGGTCCATGTTTAGACCTAGTGCCCATATAAGGGTCCTACCAAAATTATACTGTTTATACGCTGCAGGTCGTAAATATTAAAATACTTTGATGAAATTTCGTACACAGACCTATATTGGCCCAATAACGCAGCCTGTTGCTTTTGGTGAACATCGGTCCATGTTTAGACCTAGTGCCCATATAAGGGTCCCCCCAAAATTGGCTTGGTTACAAACTGCAGGTCGCAAATATTAAGATATATTAATGAAATTTGATGCGCTGACTCACATTATAGAAAATTTTGACACAAGCCCTTAAAATGGGCCGAAATTCGAATGACACAAGCCCATTCGAATTTCGGATCCAAAACATTAGTTGGCTTTTAACCAGACTGGTGTGGGGTATTGTATAGTCGGCATGCCTTTTTACTCGTTTATATTTATAATTATACTCTATATAAGGTATAGGATATAACTTTGTGTTTTCTAGCGCTTATGTGATTTTTTTAATTATTGCTTTTAGGAGTTAATGCTTTATAAATATTATTTCAAAATAAGATAGACAAATTTGTAGGCAAATAATTCATAAATTATTTACTCCAAGTGTCTATCTTATTTGTATTTTGCTTTCAAATTAAGCATATTATCAAGTGTCTCTAGATATAATTAAATATGGGTAGTAAAAATTAAATTAGAAAGACTTATAAAATTATCAAATAATGGTAGAAGAATTAAAACTGCATTAAAATTAAATTAAAATTATCAAATTGATTTATTTTTTGAATAATTCTGTTTAATCCTCATGATATTATGTCATTTTAACACATTTTTAAGCTTGTTGTTCCTTTTAGCTTATCTTATTTAGTTATTGAAATATATTTAGAGCCTTCGGGTGGAACTAATAGACAATATTTTACTTTCTCCTGGGTTTCCTTTTTTGTAGAACGGACAGCAACACTTGCATACTGGAATGGAAAAACCAAATGAAAGGAAGGAATTAAATTTAGTGTTGTTTTTGCAATCTCAAATACCCATTGCCTTGGCTTTTTTAAGAGAATTTCAAAATATATTAAATGTCGCCACTTACTGTATGAATAAGTGTTTGGGATTTTGTTATGGTGTAGTATTTTTTAGTTCATTTTACCTGAGCAAGTGGTAACAGATGTTTTTGTTTTTTACTTTTTCAAAAAAAAAAAAAAAATTACCTCAAAAATATTTGTGGCACTATAAAAAATAAAAATTTCGTAATATGAAATATTGGCCAGGTTTACCAGAGAAACCCGCTACCGCTACAATTGATATGTAGCGCTTTATGATTACCTTAATCTGGTGAACGATGCTACTTTTGTTTTTGTTTTAAAATAAAAATATTTGTAGATGTTTTATTGATTTTTTCGAAATTTTTTATTCCTTTATAATTATATTTGTATATGTTTATTATTCTTAAAAAAAATACACAAAAAAAAAAAAACAAACGACAGCTGATGTATCATTAACTGCTCACAAGTAGCGTAAAATTTTTACGCTACCAAAACAAGGTAGCGCTGCCACAACATGTTGACTTAGCGGTAGCTAATCACATGGTTCACCAGATTGTTGAGTAGCGGATTAGCAACAGTTGAGCGTCTGGTAAACGCACTCATTGTTTGTTCCCTACGGGAAATTTTAACAAACTGTCACCGAACTGGCCCCTTTATATGAAATAAACTGGTCACTTTTACATGGCGTTGTCATAGGAGGGGGAAATTGACCCCTTGTGACATGTCACAAGACAAATCCTAGGACAGGTCCCTGAACTTTGTTTTTTATGAGAGTTCAGTAACCTGTCCTAGGATTTGTCTTGTGACATGTCACAAGGGGTCAATTTCCCCCTCCTATGACAACGCCATGTAAAAGTGACCAGTTTATTTCATATAAAGGGACCAGTTCGGTGACAGTTTGTCAAAATTTCCCGTAGGGTTCTTACTTAATGCGATCAGTTTCGTCTACATCAGGGATGGAAAATTTCATTTCGCCTTAATAAATTACACAGTACAACAAAATAAGAAAAATTTTATGCATCGGGATTGCGACACATCATTTCTAATAGACTTTGGGACGCAGACCACGAATATGGCCATATAATTTTAAAGTTATTTTAAGAAATATTTGAAAAATATTTTTGTGAGAAAATTTAATTTTTTAATAAACTTTTTGTAAAAAAATCCAAAATTGAAAGTAATAACGATATGTTTGCCACATTTTAAAATTATGCAATATGTCCTTTAATTTGTATATTGCACGTTTTGACAGCTGCGATAATATCCTCTATAGGGTAGAGGGAGGATCTTTCGCCAGTGGGGCACACATACACTAATCCCATTTTTCTCCGATGTTAAGGAAGATAAAAAATTGGAAAAAATATATTTTGTGCATTTTTCATAAAATATATATTCGTCATCCACTGTGATCATAGACAGTCTTTGGGGTGTTTTGATTTTAATAAATGCTTAAAAAGTATGAAAAAATATTAATTTTATTTTAGTGGTTATCTCTGGGGCGCAATCACCAGATGGCCCCTGGAACTACGAAAAGTTTGTGCATCTCTGCCTAAAATACTCTATAAGATTTTCTATATAGATAAAATATCCCAGTGTAGAAAATCATTGCCAGATATGTGGTTATGTAACTACATACCTGATAATAGTAACTACTTAGTTACTTTTATTATTTCATTTCTTATTACCTTTATATGGCGATGTCGCGAAAAATAATGAGTTACCAGTATTGACAAAAATAAAGATTCTAAAAATAGAATTTGAAAAAAACAAGTTCTATAAAAAAATATTTTTTTATTGTAAAAATTTTTTTTAATAAAATTTTCTCGTGCGAGACTCGAACCTGGGACTCCAGATTGCCAGTCTATAGCTCTACCATCTAAGCTATCTTGACATGTTATATTTGATAGATAAAAACATAATTGACTTACCGCGCACAAGTCAGCTTACTCGCCAACATACAAAAAATCAAAAAATATGTAGTTGCATATATCCTTACCACTGTTGAAAAAATATTTAGTCTAAAAACAGATTTCGAAAAATTTACAAAAAATTATAGAACATTACTTTATGTTTGAAATAATGATAAAAATGCATTATTTTTTATTTTGAACTTGTGGAAAAAGTAAAAGAAAGTAAGTCGGTGTCATTACTGGTAGTCAAAAAAATAATGATATGTCATTATCGTTTCTACACTGGGATGTTTAATAGTAAATTAGAACAATCGTATTCATTCTTAAATTTACATTAATATTTAAGATTTTTTTAATTGAGTTAAAAAAAAGTAAACAAAAAAAATTAGTTTTTTTGTGCATGATCTGGGATTCGATATTAGGTTGTATGTGAATATATATAATTATATGGCCAAATCTACGGAACCGGACGATTCCATGTAACTCAGGATTTAAACCTTTGATGGATAATAACACTGTGAGACAAATGGTAGGGGTCAGTGATCGGGAAGGCTTCAAACTACCGCGGAAAGTTATATCGATAAAAAAAGAAGTTATACGTGTCCCGGCGTTTCGCTGGGTCACCCCTAGGAATCGAGATATATCGATTTGACCTTTGGTGGTCTTTTTTTTTGACATAACTCGAGAACCACTAGTCCGATTTTGCTCAAACAATTTTAAAAAAATTAAAAATTACAATTCCTTTATCTGTTCATATAACGTTTTTCTATATACTCAACAGTTTTGCCGGTTAAAATAAATGTATGAAGAAAAAAATATTTTTTGCCTAAAATATTAAAAAAAAAGTAATAAACAAAAGGTTATTGATTTTTATGGTAGCGGTAACAAACATTTATTTTTACCGGCAAAACTGTTTGAGCAAAATCGGACTAGTGGTTCTCGAGTTATGTCAAAAAAAGATATATCTCGATTCCTAGGGGTGACCCAGCGAAACGCCGGGACACGTATAACTTGTTTTTGACCGATATAACATTTCCCGTTGGTTTCATCCCATCCCGATTTTGACTGCCGCATAGTGTAATTATGATGTTAGAAAATCTCACACTTATTGAAAAAAATAGTTGCCCTCAATTAGAAACAAATGGTAGTTCTTTAAAATATGTAAGTCTGGTTTTTGAATAAAGAGTAATTTCAGAGATTTTTAATTTTTTCGCTTTCAGCCTCAATGTAATTGAACATTTTTTCATACTGACATACTTATAACCGGAGAAGACAGAAAAAGCAAAATCCGATGTGTTTAAAGCGAAAAAATATTGTAAAAAAGCAAGAAAAAGCAAAAGTAAAAAAATTTGGAAAATCAACTGTTAAAAAAAATTCAAAGTTAAGAGAAAAAATATTTTTTTGCTGAACAAAATAAGTATTTTTGGGCAAAAAGCCTTAAAAAAGCAATTCAAAGATCAAAAATCTTAAGAAAAAGCTATTTTAAAGCTATAAAACGGAAAATCCAAAAAACGCAAAAGAAGCAAATATGAGTAACACAAGCAATAAAAAGCATAAAAATCAAAAACAGCAATTTTGTCTTCTCTGCATATAACTGAAAAATAAATAAAAAAAATGAGTTCAAATTAATTAGTGTGCCTTCAGAAATAAAGAAGATATGATAATAATAATCTTTTCATGTCTATGCGTGAAGAACTTAAAATTTTATATTTTTTGAATTGCACATCCGCAGTTTGAGAAATAATTAGTTGCAGTCCTGGCTGGACAGAAAAATTTGTTACTTTAACAAAATTTATTCCAGTTTTTTGGCTTAAAATAAAATTTTTTGATTTTAATTCATTCTTTTGTTAAATTTAACAAATCTAAATTTAAGTAGAAAATTTGTAAACCTACAGTTTTATCTGTAATAATACTGAGTCGTAGAATTCATCCAAATTTAGGGTCTCGGGACCCGCCGTGGGGGCATATAAGGGCACTCGTATGGAGCAAACATTTTGTCCGTTTTGCTCTATCTCGCTTACTTTTCGAGATATGGGCCATTTTATGAAGTGGAAAATTTTTATTAAAAATTTCCGAGGGTCCAAGGCCCCGCCGAGGTCCATTTTGAATAGAGATAACCCCTTTCGCTGGGGTATTGTACGGTTAGGGGTAGTCGAAATTTTCATCAATTTTCCTCTATCTATCTTAGTTTTCGAGATATGGGCCATTTTAGAAAATCGGGAGGGTCGATTCAAGTCGATTTGAAACCGGTATTTGGTCTATAAGACGCGTTTGAAAAAACAACACTTTACTATAAAAAATAAACAATGCCCTGTTGGCTGTCCGTCTCCAATATACACAAATTGCCTGCACTTGTACGTACAAACCATACGTCAATGTGGCAATATTTGTGAAAAGGTGACACGGAGGAAATAAGAAGATAAACAGAGAAAATCTGAAGTAGAATGTTTGTATATGTCTGTTTGATCACTTCTGAAATTATTCATATAGAGACAATCTGACAATAAAAATATAAACAATAATACAATTTAATGGAAGATCACTGATGAAGCCTGTCCATAAAAAGGCAGAAACTAGATCTAGTCTGATTTGCAAATTTAATGTGTTTATAACTTTTGAGGAAGGTTTATTCTTCTTCTTAACCTCAAACCTACTAAATTAGAATTAATAAAAATACATTAATGACAATATTAATTGTATTTGGTCTATAAGACGCGTTTGAAAAAACAACACTTTACTATAAAAAATAAACAATGCCCTGTTGGCTGTCCGTCTCCAATATACACAAATTGCCTGCACTTGTACGTACAAACCATACGTCAATGTGGCAATATTTGTGAAAAGGTGACACGGAGGAAATAAGAAGATAAACAGAGAAAATCTGAAGTAGAATGTTTGTATATGTCTGTTTGATCACTTCTGAAATTATTCATATAGAGACAATCTGACAATAAAAATATAAACAATAATACAATTTAATGGAAGATCACTGATGAAGCCTGTCCATAAAAAGGCAGAAACTAGATCTAGTCTGATTTGCAAATTTAATGTGTTTATAACTTTTGAGGAAGGTTTATTCTTCTTCTTAACCTCAAACCTACTAAATTAGAATTAATAAAAATACATTAATGACAATATTAATTGTATTTGGTCTATAAGACGCGTTTGAAAAAACAACACTTTACTATAAAAAATAAACAATGCCCTGTTGGCTGTCCGTCTCCAATATACACAAATTGCCTGCACTTGTACGTACAAACCATACGTCAATGTGGCAATATTTGTGAAAAGGTGACACGGAGGAAATAAGAAGATAAACAGAGAAAATCTGAAGTAGAATGTTTGTATATGTCTGTTTGATCACTTCTGAAATTATTCATATAGAGACAATCTGACAATAAAAATATAAACAATAATACAATTTAATGGAAGATCACTGATGAAGCCTGTCCATAAAAAGGCAGAAACTAGATCTAGTCTGATTTGCAAATTTAATGTGTTTATAACTTTTGAGGAAGGTTTATTCTTCTTCTTAACCTCAAACCTACTAAATTAGAATTAATAAAAATACATTAATGACAATATTAATTGTATTTGGTCTATAAGACGCGTTTGAAAAAACAACACTTTACTATAAAAAATAAACAATGCCCTGTTGGCTGTCCGTCTCCAATATACACAAATTGCCTGCACTTGTACGTACAAACCATACGTCAATGTGGCAATATTTGTGAAAAGGTGACACGGAGGAAATAAGAAGATAAACAGAGAAAATCTGAAGTAGAATGTTTGTATATGTCTGTTTGATCACTTCTGAAATTATTCATATAGAGACAATCTGACAATAAAAATATAAACAATAATACAATTTAATGGAAGATCACTGATGAAGCCTGTCCATAAAAAGGCAGAAACTAGATCTAGTCTGATTTGCAAATTTAATGTGTTTATAACTTTTGAGGAAGGTTTATTCTTCTTCTTAACCTCAAACCTACTAAATTAGAATTAATAAAAATACATTAATGACAATATTAATTGTATTTGGTCTATAAGACGCGTTTGAAAAAACAACACTTTACTATAAAAAATAAACAATGCCCTGTTGGCTGTCCGTCTCCAATATACACAAATTGCCTGCACTTGTACGTACAAACCATACGTCAATGTGGCAATATTTGTGAAAAGGTGACACGGAGGAAATAAGAAGATAAACAGAGAAAATCTGAAGTAGAATGTTTGTATATGTCTGTTTGATCACTTCTGAAATTATTCATATAGAGACAATCTGACAATAAAAATATAAACAATAATACAATTTAATGGAAGATCACTGATGAAGCCTGTCCATAAAAAGGCAGAAACTAGATCTAGTCTGATTTGCAAATTTAATGTGTTTATAACTTTTGAGGAAGGTTTATTCTTCTTCTTAACCTCAAACCTACTAAGACAGATTTTTCTACTGACGTATTATTTTATGTGTACTTATGCAGTTATGTGATGTGTCCTCGTTTCACCAGTCACGGGGACAGTTCCTTAAGTACAATTGACAATGCTTAAACCACAGCAATTGTTAATTAAACCTGTCCTGTGACAAGTCCAGCCTTAACAAATCACGGGATAGGTACCTTGAGGGCAATTGAGTGGTATGTTCTTGTTTCACCAGTCATGGGACTACACTCTCAGAACAATTCCGTTGTGGCAACGAAATTTTTTGCCAAACGAATTGATTCGGTTGCTGCAACCTCGTAATTCGGTTGCTGCAACCGAATTCAATTTCAATTCGGTTGCGACAACCGAATTATCGGTTGCCTCAACTGAATTCGGTTGGGGCAACCGAATTATGAGGTTGTAGCAACCGACCCAATTCGGTTGGAAAAAATTCGGTTGTCACAACGGAATTGTTTTGAGAGTGTAGTCATTTAAGTATAACTGACACAGCTTAACCCACAGCAGTGGTAAATTATACCAATCTTGTGACAAGTCTTGCTTTAATCAGTCCCGGAATATGTACTTTGAGGGCAATTGATCCCTCACTCCCCGTAGGGAAGATACTCACGATCCCATCTCGAATAATGACAATAAATGCAATAAATACCACAAGAAATGGTTTCCAATTGCATATAAAAGAAGTTAAGAAGAATTCAAACAGGTTAGCAATAATAAAATCGATAAATCTTATAAAAGATATGACGGTTAAAAAAAAAATAACTAAAATCAAATACTGGTTGAATTTCATGTGGACAAAAGTGTTCGCCTCTACATTTGTTTATAACATTCAATAAGTGCGAATGCAAGACTTTGAAAATAATCAGAAAGAATCACAAGTAATCATCCCAGTGTAGAAACGGTAATGACATATCATTACTTTTTTGACTACCAGTAATGACACCCACTTAACTTCTGCATTATTTTAAAACATATAATAATGAGTTACTGATAATGTCTTATTTTTATCATTATTTCAAATAAAAAATAATTTTCTAGATTTTTTTAAAATTTTTTGAAATCTATTTTTAGACTCAATATTTTTTAAACACTGGTAAGGATATATGTAACCACATATTTTTTTATGTTTTGTATGTTGGCGAGTAAGCTTACTTGTGTGCAGCAGGTCAATTATGTTTTTATCTATTAAATATTACATGTCGATATAGCTCAGAAGGTAAAGCTATCGACTGGCAATCTGTAGACCCAGGTTCGTTTTCCGCACCAGCAAATTTTATTTAAAAAATACAATAAAAAATATTTTTTTTTATACATATAATTTATTTTTTTGAAAATCTATTTTTAGGCTCATTATTTTTGTCAGTACTGGTAAGCACATAGGTAACGATATATTTTTTGATTTTTCGTATGATGGTGTGTAACCATAACTCATTATTTCTCGCGACATCGCCGTATAAAGGTAATAAGAAATGTAATAACAAAAGTAATTGGTTACCATTACCAAGTTTTCTAAACAGGGATTAAAAGTAGTCGGATTGTTTTTTGATTATTTACGATTCTTTTTGATTATTTCGTCGTAATTACAAGTAATCCTGATTACTTTCAGATTATTTGGAATTGTAACACTATGCGACAGTCAAAATCGGGATGGGATGAAACCAACGGGAAATGTTATATCGGTCAAAAACAAGTTATGCGTGTCCCGGCGTTTCGCTGGGTCACCCCTAGGAATCGAGATATATCTTTTTTTTGACATAACTCGAGAACCACTAGTCCGATTTTGCTCAAACAATTTAAAAAAAATTAAAAATTACAATTCCTTTAATCTGTTCATATAACTTTTTCTATATACTCAACAGTTTTGCCGGTAAAAATAAATGTTTGTTACCGCTACCATAAAAATCAATAACCTTTTGTTTATTACTTTTTTTTAATATTTTAGGCAAAAAATATTTTTTTCTTCATACATTTATTTTTACCGGCAAAACTGTTGAGTATATAGAAAAACGTTATATAAACAGATTAAAGGAATTGTAATTTTTAATTTTTTTAAAATTGTTTGAGCAAAATCGGACTAGTCGTTCTCGAGTTATGTCAAAAAAAAGACCACCAGAGGTCAAATCGATATATCTCGATTCCTAGGGGTGACCCAGCGAAACGCCGGGACACGTATAACTTCTTTTTTACCGATATAACTTTCCCCGGTAGTTTGAACCCTTCCCGATCACTGACCCCTACCATTTGTCTCACAGTGTAATCAATTAGTGATCGTCCGAAACTGAATATAATCGTAATTTAATAATTACTTCACCTTTAAAAAGAAAGTAATCTAATTACTAATTATTATGATTACTTAACAGCTATGGTGTGAACACAATTCGTTACACACATGTCAAAATGGGTTCACAAATTTTAAAAAGAGATCACACTTTTTTGACAAGCTTTATTTATTGAAATATTTCATAAAGTTACTACTTGTCTCAACACAAGTGTTGTGTTATTCATAAATACATATGTAAATATATACAAAGATTAAAAACAATTAATGGTGAAAAAATTAATGATTGGAAAAAAAAATAACAGTTTTCATTTATTTTTTGTGTGTGTCTGAACACTGAAAAGATTTACTTCTATACTTTTTTGACAACCACACAATTTCAGCATATTTTTTGTCCAACTTCTTGTGTGATAATATGAACGGGGCTTAAGGAGTTATCTCGACGGACATTCCCTTGTTAAAATAATAGGTTTTGTAATAGAAAAGTAAGGGGTTTCCTACCTTTATTTCTTCTCCGGTAGTAGAAGGTTTCCTGGAAAGACTGCTAAAAGTCAGGTATCGTGTATAGTATCATGTATAGGTAGAGCGTCTGCTCGAAATGCCAGCAAGTGTGGGTTATCAAACCCCACACGCGGCATGAAGATTTTTTTTTAATTCAATTAAAATAAAAAGAAGTGAAAACGAACTTCCTATCATTGGTTCAACTTTACATCATTTGTTTTAAAAACGCACAACTCCCTTCCTATGACAAGCCCTTGTTAAGTTCATCGATTAAAAACCCAAATTACAACAACTTCCTATTCAACAGTTTCAGTATTTTCATTACATCTTTTCCTCACTTGTTTTGCTGGGTGGGTTTGAACAAAAGTTTTATAACTACTGACATTGAAATGTAGTCAACAGTTCTATGTTTTTTCAAATGTTTTAGGGCGTACACGTCAGCATCACATGTTTAATTTCTAAATAAATCAACCTAAATGTTGGCATATATGTATGTGTATCTTGTTAACCATTATGTACATATGGAGTAAAATTAGTCCAAACCCCCCACTCAAAAATTAAAATTATTAAAACTTACCACAAATATTAAGCGTTTTTTTTAATCACCTGGATTTAGAATTTTTCATAAAAAAGTGAATTTATTAAATCCAAAAAAAGCTGGATTTATTTGTCTGGGTTTACATATGTATAACAATAAAAGCACAAGTATAACAATAAAAGCACAAATATGTGATACACTCTGTTAATTTAATATCAGAAAAAACTACGAATGAAAATAAAAAAGAAACAAAAAAATTGCAGAACTAACAAATAAAACGTTTTTCTTAAAAATTTTTGTATGAAATATGTTTAGAAAAAAAAACTACACCTCACCAAATACATATTTTCCATCTCGGACATGGAGGAATAGCTGAAATAGAAATGACAATTTGTTCACTCTACTATAAGTAATTTAATTAAATCCAATTAGTGAATATTAAATATTGCAATGGAATTTTTCAATTGTGTAAAAATATAAATTGAAGTAATAAAACTGAAAAGGCAGACTGTCTATCGCTGTTTTATATAAAATATAATTCAAAATTAAAAGTTAAATTAAAATCCTTCATCATCGAATTTGGTATTAAAAATTAGGGTGAAAGAAGTGTCGGACATAAAATTCTTTTAAAAATAGGGAGAATGTAACCCCATCTGTTGAGCACTTTTAGAACTACTCTTTGGACTTATTAAATCCAAGTGATTAGAAAAAGCGGCTATTATCTTATAAAAATTTTTGGTGGCAGAACATTTTCGATTTTAGTAAAAAAAGGGCGTGGTGGGAGGTATCAAACATAGCAAAATGAATTTTTTAACATGGTACCCCTTAATATTTCACTTTTCTGTGATTTTCTGAGAAAAATTATTTAATTTTGATTTTCACTTTTCTGAAGAACTTTCATGAGATATCGATTGGTGAAATAGGTAGCTAATAAAAATGTTTTAACAATTTTAACACGATTTGCTTTAAGATAAATTTGTTTTTAATTTTAACTTGAAATGTTCAGACATAGTTCTGAAATTTTCGAAAACATTATTTCACCAATCAATAGCTCATAAAAAGCTTTAAGGAAAATGCAATTCAAAATTTAATGATTTTCGCAGAAAAGCTCAGCAAAGCGAAATAAAAATGAAGTGATATTTGACACCGCCTACCACGCGTATTTGTAACTAAAATAAAAAATATTGTTCGAGGAAAAATTTGTGTTTAAAAAGACAATACATACGGCAAGTTTAAAGAATTTTTATTTTGGTGTGGGGGGTTGGATTAATTTTACCTCACATGTATTTCCATAAATGTTTTGTAATATTTAATAGGGTTTGGTTATTTTATAATGCTGGGAAAAAAAAATTTTTTTGTATATTCTTGTTAATAAAAAATACATACGTATTTAAAAAATGTTACATGTAAAATGGTTTCGTTTGCGATACTACCAAGAAGAGTATAAGACTAGGAGTTGCAATCCTTATAGTACCGAACATCGGTTCTATGAAAAAATTAACATAACTGACAAAAATCTTAAAAAATATTAGAATAAAGAAAAAAGATAATAAAAAAATATGAAAATGTTGATAAAAAAAATTAAGCAAAAATTAATATTTAAATTTAATTTTTAAAAACTTTCAATTTCATATACTGCTGATAAGCCATAGGCTTAGGCTTAACATTAAGAATGAAGTTTGATGTTATTAAAAATAAATAAAATAAATTAAAATATATTTCATAAATTATTGGATTTTTTTTTATTTCTAGTACCTACTGCCAAAACTTTTCTTTTTTTCCAGATAATTTAGAGATTTTTGCGCCTCTTTATTCACCATTTTAATTTTCATGCCGTTATTTACACACTACTGGTATCCAATTTCCGGTCCGATAGGGATTGCATCTCCTGGCCTTATACCCTTCTTAATAATACGTATAAAAGAGAGTGAAGTTCTGTTTTATAAATAACAATACGCATGATTAGATTTAGTAGCATTCAATTTATTTTTTCTTTTTATTTATATGTAATAAAGAAATATTTTTGTTTGTTAATTTATATCAAGCTCCATATTTGTATTAATGAAATTGAATGAAAATATTATTGTATACTAATCAGGGTCATTATGTGTTAATTTTTTATTTACTTATTTTTTTAATTGTTTTTTGTCAAAACTTTTATCACGAAAAATATTTACAAAAAATTTTTGTTCTTCAGACAAAAATGACAGCTTCATGTTTTATTTTGTGCTAAATGTGTGCTTAATTACAAAAATGGATTTTATTGTTAAAGTTGTTTTCAAAACTTTCAAGTTTTTTATTGTTTTGCGAGGATTTTGGGTTACAGCCATTTTTGGCTCAAAAAAACAAAAACCTTGACCATGCAGACTGACAAAAAAATAAAAATAATTTAAAATAAATAAATAACGAAAAAAAGTGGAAAAAACTCATTCAAAGTAGTGTGTACATTATAAAATGTGCGATGAAATTAACAAATGCACTATGTATGATGACTATATATCATACCTGGAACTAATTAATTAAATATAACAACTAATAGACAATTTCATTGGCTTTATGTGATGGCAATGGTAATAAAATTTTCTGCCATTACAATTGTTTCCAACAATTCTAATAAACTTCTTTTTCAATTGGCATTGTTCAATGCCTTTGCCTAAAACAACAAACTACAATATATCTGATAAAAACAAGGATTTGTTTACAAAAAATATTTGTTTTGATATACGAACAAATTGAAAAAAAAAATGTAAAACTTGCGCTCCTATATCATTATTATATACTGATCTATCAAGACTAACCAATGTTCAAAGAGGAGTGAATATTAGGGTTTTCAATTAATGGACTTTTTATTTGAATCGATTAATCGCGCAAATTTTTATTCGCGTTTTGTTTTCTTAATCAGTTAATCGAATAAAGTTTGAAATTAATCGTTAAATCAAAAAAAATGTTATATAAAGTATTGCAATATAAATTTTTTGTATTTAAATAAAACAAAAAAAAAAAAAAATATATATAAAACATTCTTATTGGTTCTGCTCCCTCTGTCACATATTCAAGTTTTTATCCAAATCGGATTGAACCACAC
This sequence comes from Leucophora obtusa, assembly GCA_949987735.1. Taxonomy (NCBI): domain Eukaryota; kingdom Metazoa; phylum Arthropoda; class Insecta; order Diptera; family Anthomyiidae; genus Leucophora; species Leucophora obtusa. Next base: position 279,625,566 of record OX465295.1, read on the forward strand.
TGCAACCTCCCTTCCTCTTACATTTTATAAAGATAAGCCTGGATTAGTACATTAAAGAGTACTAGTACTGGCATAGCGCTATTTAGTACATTAAAGAGTTAAATGGAAATAGAATAATACAAATATATATTGTGCAGGTCACTTTGAAAATAATTCATGATTAATTTTGTCAACATTTTAACAAAGACAGTTAACTCAATTCGCTTCTGAAAAGCTTATAGAAGAACTATGCTACTCGCTATGGCTACAGCAGGTGAAGTAGTCAGGTTTTTAGTTAACGAATTATCAACAAAAATCCTACCATATTTAACATTTTTCAATTTAGCATCTTCCTTTTGACCTGATTGGCTCTATCTAAGTACTAGTTCCCTAGCTTCTTCGAGATAACGCCTATCCTCGTCGCACAAAAGACTTCCATTCGGGCCTCCTAAAGTTTTTATTACCTGAAGCACTTAATTAACTCTATAAAGGACATCAGAGTCTGCATCAGAAGCACCATCTGAAGTGCTTTCCTTGGTAACGTCTACATGCTGCATTGCATCCACCAACACGCGGTGTTCATTACCAGGCAATGATACACTCGATCTATATTTTCTCATTTCGTGTTCCTCTAGAATTCTCTTGGCAGAAGCAAGCCTAATCTTCTCCCCTTCGGTGAGGTCTAATTTTTTACTCAATCGCTTAAAATTCACTTTAGCGTTTCTCTCCTCCTTTAAACTTCTTTTCGTTCTTAAAAAAAACGTAATCTAAAAATCCAGCCATTGTATGTTCAATCCGGATCCAGTACAAGGATTTTGGAGTGTAATAATACTCATATGCAAAAAAAAACAAAAAATGAGTTTTAATTACGAAATTGATTATATTTATTAAAATTTTAATTGATTTTGATTTTTCACGTTAACATTTCGTGATTCCGCACACCATCAACAGTTAGCCAGTTAGTTTTTTTACAATAATTAAATGTTGTTGGTTCGAATACTTCTCCATATTCTTAAATCGAGTGGTCTGTACCTGACAACTATCAAAAAAAATCGCCGTACAACTCGTATTCACAAAATCGCGGCAAATTTAAATCCGGCGCTCTTGTTGGGACACCCTTTATATTCAGAAAAAAAAATTAAACACATCTATTAGAGGAAAACCCTAAGAAAAGATAATTCAATTTTCTTCTAAACCCAGCAAAAACACGGTAATTACAGACCATTACCATACGAGTTACCAAGTAACGATAGGTCATTACTTTTGCATTACATTAAAATACAAAATAATGACTTACTGATAATAATTTATAGAAGTACTAAGATATCCTTGCAAAGTAATCACTTACGGGTAATTGATTAAATAAGTACTGATTTAGTATTTTATATTAACATTTTATTTATTAAATTGTTTCGAAAATTTTTCCAACTGAATAGAAAAGTTTCCGAGGTAAAAATTTGTATTTCCAATATGACCAACTATTTCACAATGTAGGGTAACCACTTATTTCCTAACTTCTGAGTAACCACTGATTCTATCTTTGTGAGTAACTACTAATTCTTTCACTACGGGTAACTCGCTATTCACACTTTTTGTGTAAGCGAGAGGGTAATGACCACCCATGAATTTTTGGACATCGCGAAGGAAGTAATGTTGCGAGTAAATAGCCTGGTAAGTACCCTACGGGGAAAGGGACCGGTCCCAGATGACACGCAGGATAGGTCCCAAGGGGGCGGAGACCGGTCGCTGATCGGTCTTTTTGTTTGAAAGAGACATATCACTTTAACATTGTCATTGGAAATGACCAATTGCCACAGTTTAGACACATTGTTGCAGTAAGGTGGTGTGTCTAAAAATAGCTTTTCAAATAAACTAATAAAAAATTAAGAATTAAAAATAATCTACTTGGCGTCGAAGTAAGGCTCGATAACACAACCTTCTGCTTGTAAGGCAAACGCTCTACCGTCTGAGCTAACGTTGCTTATGCGTGATGGCTGGCTGATGGTAAAGTTATATGTTTTTCGTTTCTGTTCAAATAAAAAAGTGAAAGAAAAAACAAACACACACACACAGCAAATAAAAAAACATGGAAAAAAAATAGAAAATAAAACAACATTAACACACACACAAATATGGTGGAAGTGTCTTGAATATGCCCCCGATTGACGGGTCATGGGATAGGTTCCTTAATGACAGTTGACTTGTTTTTTGCGTTGGACATAATTAAATTAAAAAATCAATTAAAAATTAGAAAACTACTTCAAAACCTCTGATAATATAAATAAAAATTTAAAAATTCCCCTTAAGTTACAAAGAAAAGTTAAATGAAATACCAATTGTTAAAACTAAAACAGCTTTAACATTAAAAAAAAGTTGAAAATACAAAACTTAAAATTTCTTAGCAAAACATTATAGAAATTTAAAATAAGAGCTAAAATAAGCAAATCGTGAAAAAATAAAGTTAAAAATAAATAAAAGAGTAAAATAAATAAAAAATATTTTTTAAAATATGCCGCGAATTTTGTTTTTATTTAGGTATCGGTCAAGTTTTTTTAAAAGCAACAGTGAAAATAACGGATCAGAAAATACTTAGAAAATTAATTCATTTTCTATTGTTCATATTTGTACTAATTTAGTAATATGCCTTCGGTTGACCGGTCACGGGAAAGGTCCTTGGAGGGCAATTGACTCCTCATTCCCCGTAGGGTAGTGAAACCCTTTGTGTGCTACTTACTCGCTTAATTACTCGGTAATATCGGTTTTTGCTGGGAATATATTCTGATATCGTATTTGAAAATATGGTAACGAACTATCGATGCTTTAGCTAGTAAACATATGTATGAGTTGTAAATAGGAAGGTAAACTAAGGTATTTTCTTTTTTTTATAAATAAATAAATATATAAATTAATGTAAATACAGGTTTTTTTCTTGTTGTTCATTTAAAATAACAATAAAAGAACTACTGTACAAACAAGAAATTTTAAATTTATTTATATACCACTACAAAGGGTGAGAGAGATCTCTTCAATTTTTATAACAACATAATGAAACGAATAGTAAAACAATATTTTATTTGTAAAAAAAACTGTATTTATAAAAATAAAAAAATTCTTTGCTCGATTAAAAATGATCTTGAAATGAAAAAATACGTCATCGTGATACGTAATCGCACTGTCATCAACAACTGTGAGAGTACGAGAATTATATTTTTTTCATTTGTAGTTCTAGTTTTGTTTATTGTATCTTGTAATTGTCAGAGTTTTAAAGAATCAATACTTTTGAAAAAGAAAATATATTTTTGGGGAAACGAAAGTGAATCGCAACAACATAATTCGAACACTGACGAATTTTTAAATATTGAATTGTTTCATAAACGACATTTCTTTAAAATAAAAACTATTTAATAATATTTTTTTATAATTGTATAATACAATACTGCATGAAGAGGGTATCTTTGCATCTTGTGCTGATGTTTCAGCAACAAAAATATTGGCCCACGTTTTAGTGTACCGAATCAGTTTTGACGAAGGCTAGCTATTGATTTTAGATTGAACCGGGCCATATTTTTATATATCACCCATTGAAATATATTTCCGATTTGCTCTAAAATACTCCCAACATTAGACAGAATCAAATTTCTTACTGATTTTCTAATTTCTTACAATTTTGTAGACAAATTTTGACACAAGTCCATTAACTGACAACTAGCCTGGTATCACATACTATCATATCACGTTTTAATTGTAGTTGTGAAAACAGAATGAATATATATTTGTTTATATTTTATTAGGATTTCTCTAAAAAAATGGTATTCGAAATGTTTGTTTTAATTCAAAATCAAAAGTCAGTTTAATAAATTCCTTTGAAACTCTGATTTAACTTCGCCGGTTGTAGTTTATGCCATTTTACTGTATTTTTTACTAGCAGTAGATAACTAAATAGAAGCTCATCGTATTTTATTTTGTAATTTTATTATTTATTCGATTTGTTGTTGCTTCTTATCTGACGTAATTTGTTGTTGACACGTTGTATAGCATGTTAAATGACAAATAGTTTTCACATTATGGCGTTACGAAAATTAAAATTATTTTTAATAAATATATACTTGTTATAAACAAATGCGATGCATCCGCATGATATTAAAATAAAAGGTTTTATTATAAAATAAAAAATTACATTTGAATTATCATATAACCGGCTAAGGTCTAATCGCGTAACCTTTAATAGACTAAATAATTGTAATTCTGGAATTGTTATTTGCATTCAACAAAATTTTACTTAAAAATTTTTGAAGACATATGGACTGTTGGAATCAACCAAACGAAACCGTTGTTTTGTGGGGATATAATAGCAGCTCCTGAACATCTTCGGGTTGCTCTTCAGTCCAAATATGGTACTTTTGCTCTTTTTGATAGCCAATTAGCTAGAAATGGGATTAATAAAACTATAAAAACGCATTTAATAAGTTGAAATCCCGATTTTCCCGGATCGGAGTTCCGGGCTATATATACGTTATTCCGGGCTATACGTTGTTGAATAAATATCGACTAATCGACAGTTTTCACAATAAATCCAAAATGGCTTTCGTGAATCTTTCGGGTCTTCAAACTTAATACGTCAAAATTTATACTCTCGAGCCGACGAGACGCAATTTTATATTAACGAATAAAATTTTTTCATAATTTCTCTAACTTTATGGCTTTAAACACGTTATAGAAAACTAACCGGGAGGAACTGAGGCAAACTTGAACCCGGGACTTTTGGCCCGGAGTGTGTACTATCTGGTAACGTATTAAATTATAAATAAATAAATAAATAAATAAATAAATTGCTTAAAATCGCTTTGGTTTGGCAATACCATTTAGAATCAATACGTTCAATCGCAGATAGGACCTTTTATTGGCAACTGGAGCAAAACCTGGGCCAATTTTAATAATTTTTATAGGGTTATTCGCCACTTTCAACTTATTTACTATATTTGATCCAAAAATCTTTAGAAATTTTAGCTGAAGTTTGATTACAAGGGTCGTTCATTTTACAAGTTGGGACAAAATAATTGTAAATTGCAATATCAAATTAGTGTCTGATAGTGGATAACGTTATTTCAAAAGTATTTCGTTAGAGTATTTTAAGGTTATTGGTGTTTTAAGTTATTTCGTTCACTTTTTTTAGCGTTAACGATATTTAGAGCTATTTTGTTTGGCTATTTTAAGGTTAACGAAAGTCCAGTTTTGGAGTTTAACAACTTTATGGACCGTCACTTTATACAACCAAAAAGTTGAATGTCAGTATTTCACATATGATATTTTTGAGAGAGAGAGAGAGAGAGAGAAATAAAACATTTTAAATTATTTTGTTAGGATATTTTAAGGTTAGTGTTTGCCAACCATGGTTAGGATAGTTTTACGCCCCCTTACTATACAATTGGGACTTTCATCAGAGGTGCACGTAGTGCAGAAAGTTTCTGACTGTCATTCACTTGGGAGTGACCAGAAATGATTCCTTTGTATGACTGTTCAAGCAGCTCACTACTTCCGGTCCTAGACCAAGTATTTCCCGGGCAATGGCTATCCAGCACCCGCTGAAAGCTAGCTAGAGTGAGAAGGCGCACAGTCATGTAACCTGAATGGCCACGGACAACTTGGAGTCTCAGGAAAGTAGGTAAATGATGAATGAACGTTTGCTGAAGCATGACTGCAACGTGGGATTGGACACAAGGATAACAGCCCTATCACTAATCTAAGAAAGGAGGGCTAGCAACCCACTTTTCTGAACTTACCCTGCTAACGAATCGCTAGGCGCCTTATGCTCCAGTGGGAGTTAGAGGAATATATATATATTACTATACAACTAAATAATTACACCATTTAACAAATTTTAATCAGTAGGTGTCCAAGGATACTTGACTGACACTTCAGGGGTTTTAAAAATATGACAAGTGTTACTCACTCTCAAAATTGTGTCACTCTCTTTACGTTAACTAGACATAATAATAAAAAGAAATTGGCTTCAAGCTATCACTGTACCGTAGTAGTTTCGGAAATATGTATTTAAAAAAATACATCTAAAATTAGAATAAATACAATTTTTTATCACTTTCCGCTTTCGTTTTGTGAATTTATAACAATAACTTTTAAATTTTACTCATGGCACAAACCAACTTGCATTTCAGCTGGAAGTGCTGCACAGGAGCACAACCCTTGGCCCCCACAATCTTGGAAATGGTTTAACCTAAACTATCATTTGATTAGTATTTAACAGTAAATTTTACTATCTTTTGTGACAAATTAACTAAAATAAATTTTTTTTTAATTATAATGTATATATCAATGATATCCAATTTTAGTTCAAAATTATATTAAATCATGTCATACATATATTTCGGGATGCATTGTATTGAAGTTCAAGTTTGACGCAGAATTTTGTTTCCTAAAGTATCTAGTTTACGCGTGAGAAGAAAATGACAATATTTTCGCTCTTTTAAACAAAATATTGGGCTATAAGGGCAATTTGCCAGTGAAAAACCCAGGAAAATGTAACTCGTTTTTTCTTTTTTTTAAGTACAACCCTGTTTTTGTATGAATTTAAAAAGTATTGAGTACACTCATAAAAAAAAAAGCCTGTACAAATAGGTAAAAATTGTGCTGGCGCAAATACATTTTTTTTAGCAGAATTTTGACCTATTTGTACAGGCTTTTTAAGAGAAAATAAAAAAAAATTAATTCAATTTAACGCGTTTAACAGACTTTTGTACTAACTCTTTTTATTAGTGTAGTATCGAGTCAATACTTGACAAGTATTGAGTAGTATCGAGTGTTCTATTACACTATGCGACAGTCAAAATCGGGATGGGATGAAACCAACGGGAAATGTTATATCGGTCAAAAACAAGTTATACGTGTCCCGGCGTTTCGCTGGGTCAACCCTAGGAATCGAGATATATCTTTTTCTTGACATAACTCGAGAACCACTAGTTCGATTTTGCTCAAACAATTTAAAAAAAATTAAAAATTACAATTCCTTTATAATACTGTTCATATAACGTTTTTCTATATACTCAACAGTTTTGCCGGTAAAAATAAATGTTTGTTACCGCTACCATAAAAATCAATAACCTTGTGTTTATTACTTTTTTTTAATATTTTAGGCAAAAAAAATTTTTTTCTTCATACATTTATTTTTACCGGCAAAACTGTTGAGTATATAGAAAAACGTTATATGAACAGATTAAAGGAATTGTAATTAATTTTTTTTAAATTGTTTGAACAAAATCGGACTAGTGGTTCTCGAGTTATGTCAACAAAAAGACCACCAAAGGTCAAATCGATATATCTCGATTCCTAGGGTTGACCCAGCGAAACGCCGGGACACGTATAAATTCTTTTTTACCGATATAACTTTCCCAGGTAGTTTGAACCCTTCCCGATCACTGACCCCTACCATTTGTCTCACAGTGTTATTAAAACTGTGTGTGAATAAGAGTTGTAAAAGCGTTAAGTATTTTTATACTGAGTACTAAGCACCAACCAATTTTTGAGAACTAAGTATTTGAAAGTGCCTACTCAATACTTCCAGAGTTCCAATTTTCTGCATGTGTGCCATAAAAGATCAAAACACAATTGTTTCATTATATCTTCATTGTTTCATTTCAGTGTATTACATATACACTGAAAATAATATTACAGTAACTGACTGTAGTTTATTGAAAAAGTTATCCATACATTTATTTTTAAATGATTATACAGTTAAAATGAAAAGAAATACATTTTTCAACTGTTTTTGTCTTTTATTTAAAAAACAAATTACATGTAAATACGGATTTTCTGTTACAGTTAATATTTTCCTTAAAAATGTTTTGTTAAAAAAAGAAACCCTTTTAGATTTCTAGGTCAGTTATAAAAACGAAATAAACCAAAAATCATTTATTCTTACGGATTTTGTAGTTAATTTTTTGTAAGTTAAAAAAAAAACGAAATAAATGAAAGTTCATTATTTTTTATGGACTTTGTAGTTAATTTATTAACATTTAAAAATAAATGAAAAGTTCTTTTGATTTAAATGAAAAGTCAGTAAACCGGTTTTCAAGGGATTTTTCATTTTTTAATTTAAACTACAAACTATTTTGAGTGTATGAACGTAAAAATTATTAAGTAGCATTGAGTAAATACTTCAAAAGTATTGAGTAGCACCCAATATTCAACAGCTTCGAGATTTACAACTCTCGTATAAATAGTTGTTGGTTGGTTGGCGGCGAGTACTCGCGGTAACATTCAGACAGACATAGTACTGCTAGAAGTAAGCAACCTCTCTTACGTGCTCGCAACGCCATTAAAACAAACCGATATTTCAAAAGCCCATAAAATAAAAGTCAGAAATAGCATCGCAAAATGCTTTGGGTGCTTTGTATAACTGATGGTATACTTTTATTTCGCGTTGGATCGCTGAAATAAAAGTAACACTTTACACACACAAGTTTACTAACGATTAAAATACAAGGATTTACTGAAGCTCAACTGCGATATACAAACGATAATGCGCAACTTTATTCATTCGTCAAGTGGCAGCACTTTTATAGTTTACCCTCCGTGGTTGCAGAACAAGCTAGAAAGTTCCAAAATCATCCAGAGTACTAAAATTATAACACTTTATTTTATTTATAGCAGAGCCCCTAACCACTTAACATTATATTTAAATCCAGTGCTGCCAGATTGACGAGATTAGTAAAGCCCGTTTCTCTGAATATATTTTTTCCTAAATACCAGAACTAAACTAATCTAATTTCTTAACAATATTAAGATAAATATCAAAATCTTCGATAGAGCCGTTTCGGCAAAAATCTCCTTTGAATAAATTTTAATTGAAAGGTGTGATCACCAAAAATGTTTTGCTTGAGTATGTAAGTATTTGAGATGCCTCAGAATAATATTGCTATAAAAATCAAAATCTTCAATCGAAACCACCAAAAACTTTAAATTATCATCTGTGGATTTATGTTTTGAAAAAAATTATAAAAATGTAATGCTCTATTTACTTGACCGCCTTGTTCTGTAAGGGTGTGCTGTAATCAACATTTAACTGAATTTTTGTACTTTAAACGCCATCGATACATTTCAGTAAGAATAATTGATTACGCTCCCATTTAAAATTCAATTAAATACAGAGAGAAGAATAAAAGTAGCAGCAAAACAAACTGCACTAATGTAAACAGTTAAGAATATCTAAATACATTCATACGAACTAACTTTTATTTTCAGTTTTGCACTTTTACGAAGCATTTTAACCTTGACATAGATACCAATATATATATTGCAATGTTTTGTTTTTATTAAGTTTTTTGCAAATGCCATGGTTTTGGTATCATACCATTTAACAAACTCAATATAACAACATAAAACTAATCCGAATAAGAAAACGAGTACACTATGTTAAAGAAAAACGAGTGCCTATCATCTTAAATGCAAAATAACAGAAGAAACAGAAACATACATGTGTAGACTGGCTGACAGACATACCCAACAGATTTTCAAATAGACAGACAAACAAACAGACAGACAGCATGAAAAGAGTGATAACCAACTACAAATGTAATGAATTGGAAGCTAAACAACAATATAAAACACCCACTTAATCATAAATGCTTAAATCTTTTGAATGTGTTAATAAGAAAAGACTGAAATAATTATGTTTTGATTAATATACATTTGTTCAGTTGGCTTTTCTAAGCCTCGCAAAGAATTGAAAGTTAACCTAGCCAACAGATCCCAGTTAAGTATTGTCGCACAATTATAATCAGCATGTCCGAAATATATACAACTGATGGCCAGATCTCTACTAATTTTTTTTTTCTGTTATGCAGTGTTATTCGGTTTTTTTCTTGGCCGATTAATCGAATAAAATTTTTAAATTAAAAATGTTATAATAAAATAATATTAAAATTTTCCCAGCAAAACATGTATCAGTTCCAGAACTAGTTCTACAACTAGTTCTTTTGAGCTAGTACTAGTTTTATTTTGGCACTGTTACCCATGATTTTTATTTGAAATTGTCACCCTTAGAACTAGTTCTGGGAAATCGTTTAAGGGACAGGTACTAGATCTACGGAACGGTTCTAGAACCTATTTTTGAATCCATGTTTTTTTTATGAATTTGTAACGCTCGAAACTAGTTAAAATAAGCTATTACGGACTATTAACCCATTAGGTAGATCGGTTTTAAAATTTATATTTTTAATCATGATATTAATGGATTTTTGCATTAAACCAAAGAAGTTTCACTGGAATTCGTCCATTGAAACTTTTCACTGAATTAAGGGAATTTTTCATTAAATGTTGTGAAAAATTTCATATTATTTATTAAAAGCTTCATATAATGAAAAAGCTTTTTTGAACCTACATTCATAAAATGTATGGAGCTTTTTCTTCAAATCTAAGAAATTTTGCATTTACTTTGTGAAGATAACTTCAATCTTCACTAAAAAATATCATTAAAACTCGTCCAGCAAACTTCTCTGTGTACTGAAGAATTTTGTCCAAATTATATTTTAATAAATTTGTTATACAGTTTTGCATTGTTGCATTTTTCTATTACATAATAGTATTTCGAAGAAATATATTCCAAATTAGACGAAGATATCTTCATCCCGAAAGTTGGTGCGAAACAGATTTGGAGACGTTACACATTTTATTTATGTTTAGGTTGTTTGTTTAATATAAGATTAAGATATAGTGAATCTCTTCTATTTATATTTTGCTTGTTTCCATTACCTTTATTCCACGTAGTTCATCTCGGGAATAATTTTAGCACAAAGCGTTTCCATTGTAAGCATTGTATGCAAATTCATGCAATTTGGCCTCCCGCAGGCACCCGCGGTAACAACACGGAACAGACCTTTTGTATCAGAAAACATCTGATTTAAGGATTCATTTCGAAAAAGTACCAAGCGAGAAAACATAAATTCTTTTCTTTAATGGTCATTTTCATGCATATTTCTTGTGCTGTTTTCCATTTTGATAGGAAATATTTCCAGAGCATTTTTTAAGGAGGAATAAATATCTAAAATTTTATAAGTTTTTCAAAAAGCTCTACGGAGATGTTTTGGAACTAGTATGAGATACTGGGAACTGATGTAGAACTCATGCATAACTAGATCTAAATCACTAGTTCCCAAAATTCCAAAATTTTCCTGGCTTGTTATATTTTTAATGATTTTATTTAAAAAAGCAGCAAAAATAATTTCAGCAACTCTTCTAAAATTTATAAAAATAAAAAGAGTATTAATTGAGATCATATTTTATCATTTCTGCCCCCTCTATCACGCATTCAAATTTTTTCAAGTCTGAGAGAACCACTCTGCAGACCTTCCTTGCAAATTTTGTATTTCGTAAAACTAAAGCCCAAATTACTTTAACGTAAACGTAACGTGATGTATCTTCTTATGGAAAATCTAATACAATAAGTTAAAAGAGAATAGCTGACAGCTTATTTATTTTTTTGCCCATTATCTTAGATTTAATGAGCTGATTCGTCACTTTACGTTTACGCTCAAGTAAAAAAGGCTTAAGGCTCCATTAGTCTGGTAGTATCGTAAAGTATCGTGTCAGCTGTTTACTTTTAACTAGTGATAGTACACACAACTACTTAGTTTAGAAGCAGATTTGACATAAGAAAATCTATCGAAAATAGATTTCTACTTCACGATAATGTGGAATTTTACATTTTTAATAAGTTATTTTGTGACAAGAAAGGGATAACGTTAATAAACTAAAAAATGCAAAAACAGAAATTCAAAAATTAAATTCTAATAAAAAAATTAATAAAAATAATTTTGTCATTATCGTCCGCTGTATTGAATTTGTGGTTTTGAAGTCAAATTTTACACCATGCTTGACCGTGTATTACAAAAACCATTTTTTGTTTGTCAAGCAAGCCGGTTCTTTTGCTATGGAGTTTTACCTTGCTGCAATATGTTTTTTCCTCCAAACCAGAATAGTTTGCATTAGAATCGGTTATAGAACTAATTACGGAATTGGTTCTGAGACGATGAAACATTCCATTTTGAATTTCAGGAACCAATCCTAGAACCTGTTGCATGGAACCGGTGGTAAAAGGGCATGTTTCGGAATATATTTTGTTGTAGCCGGTTTTAAAAAATGTTGTTGGGTTGTAATGAACTCCTGTGATTTGGTTCAATAAAGTTCAATTGTTTTGTATTTTACTGACACTAGTCATATCCTCTATTTCGACCCTCAGTTAGTAATCTAAAAAATATTGATGATCTTTAAAAACGATCTCAAAGAAAAATTACGAAAACTAAATTGGCGCCCAACAAGGGACATTTATTTTAAGGAAAAATACAAAGATCAAAATATTTCGTGTTTTAGCAAGTAGAATTGAATTTTCACAACGTTAATTTTTTTGAAATTATAAACAAAGAAATGGATTTCACCACCAAATAAAACGCCAATATTGTCTTTCTAAAGACAGACATTAGACTAATTATTTATTTGGCCAACAAATACAGCACATTTGAAAAAAATATAGTTCTTCGGACTTACCTCAGATCCTATATTAATAATTTTAATCACAACCTCATCGTTTTCACAATCATGAGTTAGAACATCTCCTGAAGTCTCGCGACCATTATGTGTCAAATAAACACGTTGACCCGGTTGCAGCTGAATACCCATTATGGAACGAAAACCGGGACCGATTAAGTCTGATTCACGAAACTCTTTAATCATAGCATTACGACGCAACGATTGAGCCGGACTTATATGGACACTAACCGAACGACGTGCTTCCATTGCACCATTGGAAGAATTAGACAAAGAGTCTTGTGTCTTAAAATCAAATCTAACAATATACTTTGATTCTATATTCGATTCTTCGTTTGTATTAACTGTAGCACTTGTTATTGTGGCCGAAGGTGGAGTCTTAACATCTTGTATAACACCGGAATACCAGAGACCATCGGGTCCAGGAGCACACACTTTAGTGCCGATTATAGAACGTTTAGCTAAACGACGACCAGTAGACATTTTTTGATTATTATATTGAAACAAGATTTAAAAGAACGAAAAATATTAAATAAATTTTTTGTAAAAGGGAAATCGAATTAGATAATTTAGAAGTTGCAAAGGAAGATTTTGTTTTCAAAAATAAAGAAAGCTTTTATTCCAATAATGATTTTTTTATAAAAATTATAATAAACTTATTTTTGTTTTTTTAATTTACTTTTATTGGCAGTAAACACTTTTTGTGGTATATGCATATTTTTGTAGTTAATTATATATTGCACTTATTTTCCGGTATTATTTTTTTGTTTTTATATAATATTTTTTGTTATTAATGACTTGAGGGCTTTTTGTATTTTTTTAATCAATTTCTTTGCGATGGGGGGTTTAGTTCAGTTTTGATTTAATTTTTTTTTTTTTTTTTTTTTGTTTCTTTTATATATTGCACTTTCTTCTTTCTTTTTGTTAAATTTTCTTTACATTTTATTCAATGCTTGAAACTTTCTAAAAACTTTTATAGAGTATTTAACAAGAAATACATTTCTTTACTCAACAGATTTTGTTATATTTTCTTTTTTTTATTATTTTTCAAATATTTGGTTCAAGTTAAACATAACTTTTTTCTTAATTCGAATGAACACAATTTTTTTTTTATATAAATTTTGAGTTTACACTTTGAACTTTTTTTTTTAATTTGGAAATTTTGTTTTCTTTTTTTAATTTAACAGAAACTGTTTTATTTCACTCTTATTTTAAAACACAGCGTTTGATTTTTTTGGGATTTCTTAAAATTAACTGCAATTTTGACAGTTAATTTTGGATAGGTTATGTTACCCGTTTAAACAAAACTGAAGTTTGTTTTGATTTAAATTTTAATAGAGCAGTTTTTCGTATATGTACGTTTTTACGAATGTTTTCTTGAGTATTATTTTAAGGAAAATTTGGTGGTGCCAGTATTTTGTTGAATTTTTAATGTTGTTTATTTTTCAGATGATGCTATTGGTTGACATTTTCTGCCTAGATATGAATTTTAATTATGAAAAATATTATATTTTTTAAAAACACCGTCTCACTAATCGAAAAGCAATATTTTGTAAATTTGTAATTGACTAAAAAAATATTTCTTGGTAAAATCAATAAGCATAGAATCTCAGGAATGTACGCTTAAATTTTAATAAATATTAAAAATTGTTTCAATAAATATATTTTACATAATATTAAAAAAATATAGTAAAAAAATTAATCAATTTAGCTTCTTGAAATGACAGACAGAACCAGTGAGAGAGCGCGTAACAGTAGGTGAGCGAGTTTTTGACTTTTTACTTTCAGAGCCTGGTGAAATCTTTTGAAATTAAAGGCATATTCAGTTAAAACAAAGGTATATGCCGTATTCATTTTTCAAATAACTAAAAATTTAATTATTTTTATCTGTTAAAAACACAACGAAAAAATGCAGTTCAAATAACTAACAATGTCACATAAATAATTGAAAAATTATTACTAAAAAAGCTAGGAAAAAATTGTCGAAATGAAAAAAATTCTTTTGGATATTTAGGAATGTCGAGCTATGACCGCCAAAATATCTTAAGTGACACGATTTTCGTTTTTTGATAAAAAATCTATAGTTCTTAATCAATTGCATCATCTCCAAAAATTTTGTAACTCTGGGCAACACCGTTACGAATTTAGCCAAAAGGCAAAAATATCTGAAGTGCCAACTCTCCCAACCTCTGTTAAATGACTCTCTTCCTAATTTGTATCGAAAAATGTTACCATAAAGGTGCTTTCACAATGATGGATTGACTCTACTCTGCAGCACAGCTTGAAATGTTAACTGTTCAAAATGCAGAGTAGAGTTAATTCACAAAATATTTGACACTTCAATACTTAAATTTCCTTTCGCGAATGTCTAAGCTTTATATTCATTGCCTTCATTTTAAAATAATTTTGTATTTAAATTTAAAATTTCCAACACAATTATTTTGTGTTGGTTTTATGATTTTTAATATTTTTTTTTCTAATTTGTTGACAATTAGAGGTGTGAACAAATTAGTGATGTGTTTTTAAGGTATATTTGTCATGTTAAATATTTAACAGATCAATGTTAACTCTAGAGTGGAACAAATCCGTACACCAGAGTCAAACAACTTTGACTCTGGAGTGGAATAAAAAGAGATAGCAAAATATAAAAACATATTAGTAAGAAAGAGAAAAGAACTAAATTTGCTACAGATTGGAGTACTCCAGCATTGTAAACGCACCTTAAGAATTAAACATGTCTGCAAAGGCTAACATTTTTCGATACAAAAGAGCAAGTTGAAAACCGTTATGTTATTAACCGTTTTGTTATTAAATAAGTTAAAAAATTGGGCACGTTCGGGCATGTATGCGCGGTTGGATGTGTCATTAAATACATATGTATAGGTGCAAAAATATAACTTGCGTGGTATATATGTATATATATTGGCATCGGACAAGAAATAACGGGTGAGAAGAAAATTGGGTAATTTTTGACTTCACCCTTTTAACATCTTAAAATGAAATGGGGCAGCAAAAAAGTAAAAACTATTTCTTATTTTTTCATCCTTTATAACATCTCCAAATTTCATCAAAATCAATCTTCTGTAGGACTAAAAACAAAAAAATAATAAAATGCTTTTTCCTGTAAAATGTTAGTTTTCTCACTTAAGGTTTTTTGGCGGTCATGCCTCGATATGTTATACTAGTGAAAAATAAAAAAAAAAACATTTTTCTTAGATTATTTTTTTTATAACTACCCAATGAAAAAAGTTAGAATTTTGTAAAAATAAGTATGAGGTATAAATATGTATGCACAGCGCATGCTACGGGGACAGTTTTTCGATCTACAGTCCCCAAACTAACCAAATGTCTGCAGACTAAACTGTAGATCGAAAAACTCTTCCCGAAGCATGCGCTGTAAAGCGTACCACCTTAGAGGCAAAAAAAAAGAGCGCCGTACACCCTCCAATATGAATTATTTTAACAAGGAGGTTTCAAAAAAAATTTTTTTTTGTTGAACGTAGGGGTCGCCATTTTACATTTTTCGTTATATCTTTGGCATTTACAGTCGGATCTTAAAGTATAATACATCGATGTTTTTCTCTGGAGCGCCATTGACCTCAAGTATCCCGTTATAGTAGTTACCCACCAGATCTCAGTTGCTACACCCCTAATGTACAACCCTAAAGTCAAAAAATTAAAGCTCGCAAAAAATCATTAAACTTTTGCTAAGCAAGTTTTTCGATAAACCCAGTAGAAATTTGTTTTATATATTGGTTGCCGAACATAGGGGTCGCCTTTTTAAATTTTTTTCATTGCATTTTTCTTTTATAGCAAAACACTGGTCTTGAGTTGGCTTTTTTAATACTAAATTGTCTAAAGACTTCACTTTTCCCCTTGAATTTATAAACGTGATTTAGAATCTACTGTAATGAGGAAAGCGACTTGGAGAAATACTAAATCGTCTATGGTATTTAAATTTGTGTAGACAATAGGGTGGTCCAAAACAAAGTTCGAATTCTCGCGCTCTACATCTCTCCAAATATCTCATTATAAAAATATATAGAATCTACAAAAAAGTTTTGCCTAGAGGTCAATAATAACAAATACAAACTAAACAAGAATTCTAAAAAAACAACGAATTCTTGTAAATAAAATTTATTTAATTATCCACTTTTTATTAAAATGGTATATTTTTTGCTAAATTTAGCACTCGGTTTTGAAAAATTAGTAAAATGTTTTGCTGAAATCAGCAACAAAAATTAGTTAAAGAAAAGGTAATTTGTAATAAGAGAATATATTCATATTCAAACTCCATACATAAAAAATATGGTTTGTATTATTACAAGGTTTACAAGGAATTTACGAGTTTATATGAAAACCACTATTACCAGATCTGGTACCAGATCTTATCCATTTGAGCTGGTACCAACACAAAAATTAATAAACTAATTTTGTTTGAATAACTACACCCAGAAAACAGATTAGGTGCTGACAACCCCATTTGTTGCCAATCGAATGGTTCAGTTGCATCAAATGAATTTTTCGTTTGCGGCTACCGAATTATTCTTGATACAACTGAAACTCCGTTGTCACAGTCAAATTAGTCTAGTCCCAATTGGTTTCCTGTTGCCACAACTGAAAAATTCGGCTACCACTACCGAACCATGCGATTGACTACAAATGGGATTATCAGAACTGAATGTGTTTTCTGGGTGTACTATGAAAGAAGATCAGTTTATAGGTATAACTTATTTTATTTTGTTTTAAAGTCAAAATCAAATTTGATGTGATTATATATGGTTTGCAGGCAAATTTGTTCCCAACTTTGCGATCTAATTTGATCTTGTAAAATTAGAACTACTGAGATCTGGTCAGATCTGATCTTTTCTACATGGGTAGCACGAATATAAAAATTTTTTTTAAATATGTGTTCGTTCATAAATATTAAAGAGGGTATAAAGTCTACACTCAAAAAAAGAAGTCAGTAAAATCAGTGGTAATTTCAGCAAAAAGTTTGCTGAAAATCAAGGAGCTGAATTTTACCAAAAAAATAGTAATCTTAATCGATTGCAAATGAAAAAAATCGTTGCTAAAATCACTAAACTTTTCGCTTAATATTAGTAGACTGAAAAAAACTCAAAAAACTTGTAGCGAAATTTTACTTTAGTTAATTTATTTGCTGAAAATTTAAATATAGGAATTGTGTAGAGTTGTTTTTCTTTTTTTATCATTTCCGTTGTCTGTACTACATCCAGATAAGCTGCGACATCTACATTTGTCTATCTGGTTGTCGTCCAGGCTATATATGCGGTTATCAGCACAATTTTTGTAGCAAAAGAAATTAGTAAAACATTAGTTCAAAATTAGTTTAGTGCTAAAAAAATATAACTAAAACTAAAACGGAATTTCAGCAAAAAAATTGCTGAAAACTAGTACACTTGATATACAAGATGTTTAACTAATTTTTCTACTAACTTATTTTTTTGAGTGTATGAATAAAGAACACATTAGATCTGATCGTGCTAGATTTAATTAGATCTCAAAATTGGGGACGAATTTGAGATCTACTTAGATTTGATCAGATTTAGGCAAAACTAGCTCATCATATATTAGCAAATTATTTTTTACAACAACTTGAAAATGAGAAAAAATACCAAAAATTGTACCCAGTAGTAGACTTCACAATCCGTTTTAAACTACACCGTATTTGCACTTAAATTTCTCTGTACAGTTCAATCTTAAGGCACATCTACACGGGATAGAAAACTCGCGAGATTTTATGAAAATGCAGCTCTGTATAAGTCTACGAAATGTAATCTCTAGACCATTGACAATTGCTGTCATATGCAATTTCTTTAATTATTAACAATTTTTAAAATGTCTTGTAACATTATTGTACATTTCAGTTTATTAAATTCACCTTTTGGTATTTTTAGAAAAAATGATTCTTTAAAATACAACAATTTTAATAAAAACAAATACTTGGCAATTAACGATGGTATTTTTAAAAATTTGTGCCAACAATATTAGCGATGACAAATTTGGCGCAAACTCGACGAGATTTCTATACTGTGTAGATGTGCCTTTAGACTTTTTATGATAGTAGAACAGAAAGTGAAACATTCAGTTTTTATGGGATTAGATATATGCAGATCTGTTTAGATCTAACTAGATATGAATTTAATGTGGGTACTGTCATATAATGGTTAGCGCGTTGGGCTGTTACACATAAGGTTGCGGGTTTCATCCCAAGCGACCGGAGCAACAATTTTGAAAAATAGTATTTGTGATCCCTCATACATATCGCAGCGTCCTCCCATAGCACTTAACCCCACCGAAGTAAACTAATACATCGGGCTATAGGGTATTCAATTAATCGACATTTTATTTCAATCGATTAATCGTGCAAATAATTATTCGAACGAAATTATTATTATTCGAACGAAAACTTAAAATTAATGATTAATCGAAAAAACATTAATATGAAATACTCTTAGCAAAAAAGCAATAGAAAAAGCACTACAATTAATTATTTAGATGCACACCTTTTTCAAAAGAAACACCAATAATTTCAACATTGAGTTGTCATAAGAGAGGAGTACTCCAACTTCAACATTTTTTCAGTACTTTTTGAACGAGTGCATCAGTTAAAAAAATCTTCGCAAAAAAATTATATTTTTTTATTTTACAAATTTTTTATTGCCGCCACCGGGTATCGAAATTGCGACCTCTTCAATAAAAGAACTTGTTAAACAAGTACAAAAGGCTCACTGCAATTCAGCATTGTTTTCAGCACTATTTTCACAGGTGCATAAAAAGCAATTTTTCATAATTTTTTTATATAAATATTTTTAAAATTGAAGAATTAAAAAAATATTAAGATTGTCCACAAGGGTGTGATATTTGTTGTATCGTTGTATCGTCTTAACCATAATGAGTTTCGTATGAAAATTGTGTAGAATTTTTTGCTCTCGAAAATTTATTATACGTCTTTTATTTTGAAAAAGTGATATTTCAGCTTAATTGTGATTTTGTCTTTTTTGTAATAATTTTTTTTTTTACTTTCACAATTTTAACAAA
Source organism: Leucophora obtusa (assembly GCA_949987735.1). Taxonomy (NCBI): domain Eukaryota; kingdom Metazoa; phylum Arthropoda; class Insecta; order Diptera; family Anthomyiidae; genus Leucophora; species Leucophora obtusa. The sequence goes on from OX465295.1 coordinate 279,645,162, forward strand.
GATTTAAGGCCTTTAAAGTTCGAGTGAAAAAGCAAATATTTCTTCGTAAAATATTCAATTTTATTTTTACTTTACTGACTCATTTATTAATAATTTTCTGGACTTAAGAGCCATTCTAACTTAACTCTTATATTTTTCTTTTAAATTGAGTTTTTGTTTAAATTAAAATGAATTGGGATTTCAACATTCAAAATGGGAATGAGCTAAAACTTTTCGAGCAACACTGCTCCCCAATAAAATGATGCAGTATTGCCAGAAAAAACAAAACGGCAGTCAGCGCCATCTGTTACATTAAAAACCGGTATTGCCATTAATCAGGACCATGTGAGACCCCGATTTCAGTAACTCTTTAAAAATAAATAAATATGATAAAAATTTTATAGAGATTATATTTTGTAAACATTATTTTTGCTGTCCATTTTGTCACACAATAAAATTTTATCCAAATCGAAGTGGACCACACTGCAGACCAGACCATCCCCGTAACCTTAAGATTTAATAAAGTTATGTCTGGAATACAACAGAATTTTGGTAAAAACCATATATCTTAATTGTGTAGAAAATACGTTTGATCAGGACAAAAAAAATAATTCTATTGCTGCATAAGTATCATTTAGCGGGTAAAAAATTCGACTGTCATAATGAATTTGTTTTCTCTGTGCACTAAACAAGTTTTATTAAATACATTCAGAATTAGTTATTAATGCTTTCGTTTTTTAATATATCTTAAAAATATATGTTTTTGAACTTTAAAAAATTTTTTAACGATTTCAATTAATCATATTAAATTATTCGTTATTCAAAATTTAGGCATTTTAAATTATTTGAGAGAAATTGTTCGGTTGATCGAATAACGATTAATGGATTGAATGCCCTAGCTATGAATTAAACAACTTCAACAAAGTTCGCCAGCTCACCATCAGATGGCGCGCAACAACTGTTCTAAAATTCAACATCTCGCGCTATTACATTGTTGCCATACTCGAAGCCTTTTATGTTCCACCACCTTTCATCTCTTCTCTATACATTTTCCAAAAATAAAAAAAAATTACCTTGATATATATGATAAGAAATGGCATATGTGATACACATTATGGCCAGATCCGAACAGATCTAGTCTTAGATTTGTATATCTAAAAGGATTAGCAAAAGTTGGCGATTTTTATGGCCAAATCTGGTCACATAGGATATCGTGTGAAATCTGTTATATTTTATTTAAAGAATAATCCGTTACTTATTTTAATTTTAGTTTAAAGTTTTTGTTTCATATTACAAGTTAAGATTAAGAATCTGATGCCTAATTATATCTGGAACAATCAGACTTAATAAATGCAGGTGAGAACTAATCTCTTTCACCTCGGTTGTCAAACACTAACCCTAAAAAAGCAATAATAATCTAAAACCATTTGAAATGACTACCGTTGAAATGACATACCGCTGACGAAATTACCTTCAATATCATCAACCTTAAAACACTCGAAGGAAATTATTTAAAATACAGTTAAATCTAAAATATCCTGCTCCAATGAAATAAGTTAAAATGCCGACAAAAACCGGAAAAGTCCCCTTGACGGCCAGCTAAATCCCTTTCGGTTTGAATCCCCAAATTTAAAATATGTGTTCATTGGAGTATGGGCTAACTTATCTGGAAAATAATTTTTAGAATTTTTGACAGAGACATTGTAAAAATGGGGATTCAAAATTCGAAAAGTGTCCCTCTAACGTCCTGTCCAAACCGCTGGAGGTAGGAAGTTTAAATTTGGTATGAAAGTTCCTCCTCTATTGCAAACATCTGCTAAGACAGGATTTTTGGAAATTTCTACAGGTAGGATCAAAAACAAACTGCTGGAACTAGGGAGCTGAAATTCGGTATATATGTAGGTTCCGTCCACTAAGACGGAATTTTTTGGAAATTCCTACAGGGAGGGGTAAAGACGGAAAAAGTCTCCCCTTTGACGGCCTTGGCAAACTGCTGGAACTAGAGAGCTGAAATTTTGTAACGCAGGCGTTCGCTAAGATGACATTTTTGGAAGTTCCTAATGGGAGGCGTAAAAAGGGAATAATTTTCCCCATTGACTTATAATATTTGTTCCTTGGAGTATGCGGTAACTTACCAACAAGGTATTTTTTTGATCCCCATTAACTCTGCCTCTTTGGCTAGAAACCTAAAATTTAAAGAACGAGTGTATTTGGAACGCTAAAATTAAGTAACGGAATGGGAAACGAGTAGAATTGAAACACAAATAGAACGAAATGGAAATGAACGGGGAACTAATGAAATTGAAAAAATAGGCAATGGAAATGGAATGGAATATTGAAGAAAATGGAAGGAGGAGCGTGATGACATTTAACACTTTGCTGTTTATTGGTCGGTTATCTTCCCACCTCGCTTTTTAAGATTTTCATTAGGACTATTTATCTATTAACTTAAGTAAAACGATTTTCTGATAGCCTCCCAATAAAACAAACGATATCGGCACGATATCGAAACGATATCACCCAGGTGATATTTATTAGCATATATGACAATTACTTGTACGATAGATTTTTTATTTTAAAATGTACCTTTCCTAACGATATCGTTTTTCCAAGGAATTATTATACCGTTTTCGCTATTGAAATTTCCTGGAATAAGGATAGGAAAATCGCCAAAAATCTGGTCCAGCATCGAAACAATATCGTTATTCCAGGTGACTTCGATATCGAAAATGATATCATATATGATAGCAAAATCGAAATTATCTTAAAATTAGCTGAAATGAAGTCAATGATGAAAAATTAATAATGAAACCATTATATGTGACAGCGCATAGAGAAAGGGACCTAAGGGTAAAAAAATCCTTTTTTGTTTTTTGATGTGGACAACATCTGAGCATCGAATGAGACTGATCCCATGCCCTTCTGAGAAAGGGACCTAAGGGGACCTTAGGTCCCTTTCTATTTTGCGCGTCACATATTAAGAAGAACAATAGAACCCACCTAGATTTTGCAACTAATTTCCCAATTGAAAAGAGTATAAACCGACAAGCGAAGAAAAATTTTAAGTTTTAATAGCTTTTATTTGTTTCTGAAAACTGTTTGAAATTTTGTAAATAATGAATATTTTCAAGTACACTTTATCACTAAACCTTATCGAAAACGATATTATAATCTTATTGGAAGAGGATATCGTTTTGGGATATTTCAGGTGATAGCGAATTCGCTATCGTATCGTTCTTTGGTTTATTGGGCTACTCAATTTAGAATTTTAAAAACCAAAGTTTTTTATAATCTAAAAATTTTAATACGTATTGTTTAAGTTTACCTCATTGATTGAATTGAAAATATGAAATTCTGGAAAAATTTTTCACAAAGCAAAAATTTTGAGTTTTGAAGTTTTTTTCAGGCACAAATTAAATCTGTGGAATTAAGTTTTGGTATACCGAATTTCTATACCACTCGTTGGGGGGAGCTGTTTTTCCCTTTTTGCTCTTTGGCAATTTACAAAGATAACTTACAACTTTTTTCAATTTTAATTCCACTTTTCCCTGTTTGACGTCTTTCCCACTTATATAAATATATTTTTATTGAATTCTCTTTGCCAGATTTCATTTGGGTCTAAAAGAGTTAATGGGGTACCAGTGGAATTGACAGTTAGAAAATGGAATGGAACGGAGCAAGTGCAAAGAAATGGAATTGAATGAGGAATAGGAACGATTGATATTGAAACATAAGCCAGTAGGTACGGAATGGAATGAAACGGGAAACGAGTGGAATTGGAACAACAGATAATGGGATCGAAATGCAATGGAACGGTTAACGAAATTGAATCTGAGAACGAGTTGCATTAGAACACTAAAATTGTTAAACAAAATGGAATGGAACGGGGAACGAGTGAAATTTAAACATTACAAAACTGGATGGAAATGGAATTCAATTTGAATGACTCAAACTGCTGGAGTTTGGTACTTGAAATTTCGCATGTGACTACCTTTAACATAGACATACATCCACTGAGGCAGCATTATATAGGGTGTACTTTTAAACGTATAGAATTTTCGATAGGGATAACTGTAAAACTAGTTGTCATATTAATGAAGTGTGTTTGACTTTTTTTAATATACTTTCGGAAATCACCATGCAAAGACTTACACCCGAACAACGTTTACAAATCGTGGAAATTTATTTCCAAACTACAAGTTTAACAATAATCGTCCATTTGAGCAGTTAATACGCAATACTATGGATCGATTCATGACCAGATTTACTCTTTTGGATAATATTCATCCAAATCGAAGCATACCGTACGTACAGAAGAAGCCATCGCCGCTGTAGACGTGAGTGTGACAGAGGACTCGAATTTATCATTCCGACGCTACAGGCAAATGGTTCGTGATTTTTTTATTCATGTCAATGCAAATTATTTGGAGGAGGAGTGGTTTCAACAATATGGCGCAAAATGCCATACAGCACGTGAAACCATCATTTTGTTGAGCCAAACGTTTGGTGACCGAATTATCTTAAGAAATGGACCTTTGGCCACTTCATTCGGGTGACTTGACAACTGTCGACTACTTTTTGGGGGTACGTCAAATTTCTGGTCTATGCTGATAAACCAGAACATTAACATTCGATGCACTATTCACGAAATAAGACCGGGTATGCTCGAAAAAGTGGTTCAAAATTGAACCGACAGGATGGCGTTCATAAGGCGCAGTCGCGGAGGCCATATGCCAGAAATTATTTTCAAATATTAAATACCATGAAATTTGTGAGCTTATAGACTAAAATTTTGGTCATTAAATTTAAAAAATTTCTATGTCTCTAAAAAAAAAACACCCGATATAATTAAAAAGTGGTAAAGAACCCCTTTTAATTACCTGCAAATACTCTAAGCAAGGAATATGAAACTTAGCATTGAAACATACTCTACCAAAAGGTTAAACAAATTTATTAAAAGAGATAAAAATTGCGATATTTAAACTGCGGGCAACTAAGCAAAAATGGGAAAGTGGTAGGCCACGTACAACATGGAGACATTCAACAGAATCCGAAAAGTACCAACTAGCTGTATCTCCGAACTAATTAAGATCTATCCCTCAAAATCGGGTCAGATAGCTTTCTGTTGTTATTGGCGCCCTATGATCCAGTGGGAGTTAGAGGAAAATATATATAACTAAACATTAGCTTAAGGTCTAGTTGCTATAGCTATATATATTTAGCATCAAAATTTTGTATTTTAATGCTAAAACTTAAATAAATAAATATATAACTAAACATCGGTGGAAGAAACCGACGCAGTAAACTTTCCAACTGTATTTGTGAATTTACTTAAATTTCCCAGGTCTACTTTTGCATAAACTGGAATTAAATAAATTTTAAAGCACTATAAGAATGTATAATATATAATAATACATAAATATTATATAAAAACAATTATAATGATTGTTATTTTTCTTCGGTTTTAACATCAAATATGACAAATTCCAAATAGAATTTACAATTTTTATTTTACAACAAATAACGAAAAAACTTATGAAAAAAACTTTCCTAGAACCAATGGTTGACAATTAATTCATTTTTAAGTGCAACCAAACACTTCTTTCATTGTCAACCATTGGTTCAAAGAAAGTTTTTCTCTATTTGTTGTAAAATAAAAATTGTAAATTCTATTTGGAATTTGTCATATTTGATCTTAAAACCGAACAAAAATAACAATCATTGTAACAGTCTTCAGATGAACTAAAATCTACGATAAAATAACAATTATTTTAATTTTTGCATTAAAAAAAATTTTCTTATTGCGGACAACTGAAGAGTTGGGGTGATGCCCAAGAAACAATTGTATTGTCTATCATGAAATTGATCAACCTTTTTGAAACAACAAATTAAATCTAATATGAAAAAATCATATTAGAATTTGGACTTGAGGTAGAACAATATTCTACCCAGGAAAATTTTTTACAATCGGTAGCCAATCACACCCATTCTACAACTGGTTCCACTGCAACCGATTCCATGGAACTGGTTCCGGAACCAGTTCCTGGGATCCTATATGGAAGGTGTGGGTGACGTGGAATAAGTTCCAGAACTAGTTCCAGAACTGATTCTAGAGCAACCGGTTCCACTTTGGAGCTATAGAAGGGGTTGATTTTGGGACAATTTCAAACAAAAAGAATCGGCGTTAGAATCAAAAGTAGAAGGGGTTGTGAATGAAAAGTAGCTATTCTACAACCGATTCTTTGGAACAAAAAATTTTCCTGGGTAACTAAATATATGAAAATATAGAAATATGATAATATAACAACCCAGGAAAATTTTTTACAATCGGTAGCCAACCACACCCATTCTACAACTGGTTCCACTGCAACCGATTCCATGGAACTGGTTCCGGAACCAGTTCCTGGGATCCTATATGGAAGGTGTGGGTGACGTAGAATCAGTTCCAGAACTAGTTCCAGAACTGATTCTAGAGCAACCGGTTCCACTTTGGAGCCATAGAAGGGTTTGTTTTTGGGACAATTTCAAACAAAAAGAATCGATGTTAGAATCGACAGTAGAAGGGGTTGTGAATGAAAAGTAGCTATTGTACAACCGATTCTTTGGAACAGAAAATTTTCCTGGGTAGCTATTGTACAACCGATTCTTTGGAACAGAAAATTTTCCTGGGAACTTTAATTTTTTTTATTTCTTTCTCTCAAATAGCTCATGCATCGGATATGGACTTTCAGCTTTTATTTTACAACCAATCCCAGGAAAATTTTCTGTTCCAAAGAATCGTTGCACAATAGCTGCTTTTCTCTACAACCCCTTCTACTGTCAAGTCTAACACCGATTATTTTTGTTTGAAATTGTCCCAAAAGCAACCACTTTTATAGCTTCAAAGTGGAACCGGTTGCCCTAGAATCAGTTCTGGAACTAGTTCTAGAATTCATTCTACGACGGTCACACCTTCCATATGAGATCCCTGGAACTGGTTCCGGAACTAGTTCCATGGAATCGGTTGCAGTGGAACCAGTTGCAGAATTGGTCTGATTGGCAACCGATTGTAAAAAATGTTCCTGGGATGCTGCTGTTTACATATATACACAAGATTTCACATAGTGCCAGTCCGTAATATTGTCAAAATATTTCAAAGAACGACTACCGTTAACCTTAAAGCTGCCTACACACGACTGAACATTCGTCAGAAAATTCCCATTTTTTGACGACTGTTCCTTCGTGTATGTCAATGTATCGTGTTGAAATTCGTATTATTGAAATTTTTTGATATTTTGTGTTTCCATCGTGTGTGCCGATGTTACTGTTTTTGCTGTGTTAGTTCATTGAGAACAGTGATGCTGTGAGGTCCTTTTGTAATTACGCATTTAAAGAAAATGACGACAATTATAAATAATTGCGAGAATTATGGGACATAAAATGTGATACCAAAAAATATAAAATAAAAAACAGCAGCATATGAAAAGTTAACAAATTAATTTGATTTTCTTCCGCGCATATTTGATGTGATAAGTTCGACAAACAAACAGAACTGATGTTTCGTTTGAGGTTTTGTTTGTATGTCGCATCGTCTGTATTAAAAACTGTAAAAAAAATTAAATACATGTTCTGTGACGAATGTTCCTGGTGGCAGAATACAATACCACTAAATAAATAACTTTGAATACCGTTAACCCTAAAATAACTTAAAGAAATAACTTAAAATCCCTAATGAATTACTGTTGGAATAACGTTACCAACTAACACTAACACGGTTGCCAACCCTGTTTTTTACATTTTGAATTGATTCTATAGACATTTTATTTTGAGTGTAGAATATATAAACTCAAAAGAATGATTTCGTTATCGTTTCTTACAAGGAAGGTCTGTGTACGTGGGGGAAATTTGGATACGTTATAGAGAAGACAGATACAGATATACATATTTAGAAAAATGTTGTCTAAATTTCATGGAAACCTATAGGAACTTAAAATTTGTTAAATACGTTTGGGATTTTAGCACATTTAATTCCTTTAATGCAAAAAAACTAATATTCAAGTGCTTGTGCAAATTTAAATGTTACTGACACTTTAGAAAACATTGTTTTCTATTGTTGTTTACACATGAATGGATGCCACTACATTGCTAGATCTGTCAAAACAACAGAGTATTATATCGGAAGATGACAAAGCAAATTGTAGTAAAAAATTTTTGTTGTTCTTTTTGTTTTTTGTTTGATATTTTAAATTTTTAATAACGCTCCTAAACGAAAACAAGAAATTTTCATTGAGTTTGTAATTTAACTTAACAAATATTTCTAGAAATTCCAAAAACGTCGTCCCCTGACGATTTCCTTAGGCAAGAATGAAATCCGGATAGGGACATTCCTTCAACAGATTATTTTTCACAATTTGTTAAATACGTTTGAGATTTTAGCACATTTAATTCCTTCAATTAAATCAGAATTATATTTTTGTTTATTAATTTATAATTAAAAAAGATTTAATTTTAATTATTCCGATTAGCGAGACGTTTCTGTATTTTAAAATTAGATATTACCTTAGTAATAATAGTTATTTATCAATTTGCTATTTATTATAAAAACAATTTTTTAAGTTTTTGTTGATTTCTAGTCAAATGTAATTTATTTTAATTAGTTTTTTTATAAATTATTTGTATTTTTAAGTTGTTGAAAGGGAAATATTTGTGATTTGTAATTATTTTTGTAAATAAAACTTTTGATTTTTAATAAAAAAAAATATTTAGTTGGTTTTTCTGAATGACAATTGCTTAATATATTGTTGTTTTAAATTTTAATCTTATTTATCGATATTTTTATTATAAAACTTTAATCATATTTATCGATATTTAGGGTTGTTCAAACTTTGACTTAATTTCGATTTGTTTAGTTTTAACAAATTATTAACCGGTATATTGGTTGAAATAATAAAATAATTTGACCATTTTTTTTACAAAATTTCGTTGTTTTTGAATTTCTTACTTTTTTGAAACAGATTTGAATTTTAGATTTCACTATACTTTTAAATAATTTTAACAATTTTCTTTACCGGCTTTTTCACAAAACTATGTCGTTATTGAATATAAAAAATCAAAATGTAGCTTATTCAAAAATAGATTTTCAACAAATTATTTTAACAAATTTTTTGGGTTATAACAAAACTTTTGTTTGGGTTAATTTCAATTGATTTTTAGCAATTACAAATTTACCGGCAATTTCACATTTTTTTTTGCATTATTGAATGATTAATGAAAATTTTGCACTTGAAAGGTAGAATTTTTCAAAATTTTTTAAATTTTAAAATTTGAACCAAATATTTAAATTTTTTTTTGTAGTAAATAAAGATCTATTCAATATTATTCAAAAGATTTTTTTTAATTAGTTTCTTTTTCAAATATTCTTTGCTTTTGCTGTTTAAGTGGTTATTATTTAAATGATATTTGTTTATCAGATTTCTTTTGTTTTTGTTTGTAATTTTAGAAACGTATTTTTGATTGAATATGATTTTTTGAATATATTTTTATGATACAATTCCAAATTGAAAATTATACGTCGATTGAATTTCAGATTGTATTGTAAAACTTGTGCTAAATCATGCAGGGAATTTAAATTATCATATATGTTGTATTGATGTTGCTTTGATATTTTTAAAGTTATTTGATATGATTTATATGTTGTGGGAGCTGTTTTATCTGCTACTACATGCCGTCTACAATGGGTTAATATATGACGTTTACAATGATGCCTAAGCATAATCCAATTGTTTTTATGTTGAAAACTACAATTTTCAAACAAATATTTCTGTATTAGAAATAATTAGTCTGGAGAGTAAATAAAACTACAGTTTTTTCTTTTTTAATTTTTTATTAAATATTCAGTTTATTGTTTTTATATCGTTAACACAATTTATTAATAAATAAATATAATAATTTATTTAATAAACACTAGATCTCTTTTTGATAAGAGTTTCTCTTTAAAAATTTCGAAATTTATTCACAAATATTATTAATTCCAATGAAAATTATAATAACAAATGAAAGTTTTATGCGGGCGCTCGCTTCTCTTTATTACGGAAAATGCAGTTTATGTGATTTTTCAGTTTGTTTTTCGGGTAATCCGTAAATATTGAAAAGTGAATGCATACGTTGAATTACGTATTAATTCTTGATGTTGTTGGATTTGTGTTCATAGAGACCCGTTGTTGTATTTTCATTTGTGTTTGCTTTTCGTTTGTTTGTGGGGGTGCCTTTCTTTCCCTTTCTTCTCCAATATACTAAAAAAAGCGCTTATCGTCTGAACACGAGAGTTGGCTATCAACGACTGATTTTACGTAAATAAACTTTGTTGTTTTGTGTTGTATGTATTTGCTTTGCTGGTTGGTTGTTGTTTGAATGCTTATTTTGCTTGCTTGTTAGCTGGCTGGCTGACTGAGTGTTGTGTTTACTCGCCTGCTTTTTGGTAGACGTAAGAGCGGTCTTTCGGTTAGTCGTTCGATTTACTTGAATTGTTTTTTTTTTTTTTGCTTCCTAGTCTGCTTGGTGTGGTATCAGTAGGCACCGTCCGCCCGCTCACATAATATTTGTATTTGTTGCTAGTTTTCAAAAACGTTGTTTGTATTTTGTTCAGAAATAAAACAATATAAAAATTTAAAAAAGGAAAAAAACGTAATGCTATTATAGCGGCAGTGTGACGTTGTCAACAACAACTTATTACCGCAAAGCAACACATAATTAAGATAATACACACAGAAACATAATAACCAAATAGATACACGCATCCGATACAGATATTGTATCTGAGATACCGACACATACATACGTGCCTTACTTACGTAGTGCACATAAATAAATAACGTAATACACATACATGTAAAGTGAGAAAATGAGGAACAAAACAAAAGCGAAAAAATGTAAACAAGTTGTATGGTAATCAGTGTGGATAATTTAGTGATTTTTTCACGCAATTGTAATTAAATCAAGTTTAATTTCCAATACGAATTTAAACATAGATTACTTTTATACAAAGGTAAATATTTTACGTTTCACGTGTCTTCCTTTAATTTGAATTCATGATATGCCGATTTGTCGCTTAAATTCCAAAAAACGAATGAGCTTCTCTTTTGTCTGAAGCTATAAAATGCCCTATAAGTGATTCTCAACCATAATATTTTTTATGGAAATTGATAACTTTGCCAATAAAAGCGCGACTATAGAAAAAATCAAACGTATTTCGCTTTTGATAATGTAATGTTTTTTTTTTTTCATTGCATTACAATTAAAAAATTGTAATGAACATATTCATTACATTGGAAATGAAAATCACATTACATTTTCATTACGATTACATAAAGTAATGGTAATGAAGATAACACTTTAACACCATTACTTTATGTAATGACACTGTAATAGTAATGATTTTGACACAGCTCTGGTATGCAGGGAGTGCATGAATGCAGTTTTTATCATGAATGGCAACCGAAACGATGTGGATATCGGTAAGGATAACGCTATTTTAAATTATTGTGGTAACGGTATTTTAAGTGTAAAGCTATTTCATTTATTTCGGTATAGCTATTTTAAGGTTGACGGTATTTATATTATTTCGGTAACGGTATTTTGAGGTGAATGGTATTTCAGTAATTTCGGCAACGGTATTTTAAAGATAGCGATAATCAGTTATTTCCATGCATACGCAAATTGTTTTACAACAAAAAATAAATTTATACACTTAATGTGTGTAAAATACTCAGTAAAGCAGAGAATTAAAAATAACTGTAACGATATTACAGTAGTTTTGATTTAGCTGCCTTTTTCTTAAGTGCACATTTGGTAAAACTGCACAAAATTTTGGTTTCCTTTCTATTTTACAAAATTATGTACGCAATTGTCTTCTTTAAGTGCACTTTTTGTACCTGCGCATTTAAGATAACTGCCTCATATTTTTGGCAGTTTTACATTATTTTCATAAAAAAGATCACCGTTAGCTGCCTCTTGTGTTTTGCTTTGTTTTTCAATTCTAGGAAAAAAACACACATAAAATAAATGTGTTGTCAACTTTTTTGTGACAAAAATATCCTACTTTAGTCGTTTTTTAACCATAAAAATCGCAAGATTTGGTGCAAAGCACAAAGTTGTCATCATAGCTTCATTTGTTTTCTTTGTTTTCAGTCTGTATTGGTATACCTGCACATTAAGGCAGGTAAACAATTTGACTTAGCTGCGTTTTTGGCTTACCTGCACAAAAATTCTTGCAAAAGTTGGTTGTGCAGCTGATCAAAATTACTATATAAGGATAACAGTTTTTTATTTATTTCGGTAACGGTATTCTAAGAGTATCGATATTTCATTTATTCCGGTATCGATATTTTAGATTACGGCATTTGAGTTCGGTGGTCAGTTAAAATGGTTTTAAATTGATAAAGGTATTTTAACGGTATTGTCCCCCCCCACCCTGTTTTTTCCAAATCAAGTGAATTCATTCATTTGAAAGCGTTAAACTGCTCTATTGGTTTAAGAATTAGTTCAATTGTAGCAGTTCCTTTTATCAAACCAAATTAATAATTCACTGACAAAAGAGTTAATTTTTTATGAAGGGATTTTCAATAGGAGCAGGTAGAAGGTAAAATTTTATTTAACAAGCTGTGTGTGAGATACAACGAATATTTTGATTATTTGGAAGGCCTGTCAAAGACATAACTTGTGGAATGTGACATCGTTGAAATAGCCGACGCGGCTTCGCTAGGCGGCGCGTATCCGAGAAGTCCTCATAGATAAAGTTGAGTTTGAGCGATGGCGTGGATTATATTGACTTTGAATTCTTCTTTCGTTGCCTATTCACAAATTGGATGTTAGGGGTCATGTGATTCTCGACACGATCCTCTCGAAACTGGATCGGTCCGCAGTAAGACCCATGAGTTGCCCCAAATTTTGTATACCGGTCGATGATCTAATATTTCGGAGCCAAAACATTTGTTTTCGTCCGACACCTCTTCTTCCTTCTATTTTTCTGTACTATTAGCTGTAGAAGTTCGTATTTTGGTCCTCTCATAATGTGGCCAAAATATGATGTTTTTCTCTTCTTAATATTTTGGAATAGCTCTCTTTGCTGACCAATTCTTCTTAGAACCTCGTTGTTGTTTACGTGGTCAGTCCATGATATCTTAAGCATTCTTCCATATGTCCACATTTCTAAACTTTCTATTCTTTTCATTTAGTCGACCTTTAACGTCCAGGATTCGACCCCGTATAGAAGAACAGACCATACATAGCACTTAAGGTATAGAACCTTTTTGTAATTCATAAACATATTTCTAGCCATTTCTATTCTGCACTTTATTTCTAAATCGCATTCCCAATTTTCGTTTAATCAAGAACCGAGATATTTAAATTTAGACACTTTCTCGATTGGTAAATCATCAATAGTTATGGGTATAGACGATAGTGGGTTATCCATTCGCAGAGACTATTAATTATAGAGATAGGAAATCAAAACTTACACTACTCACCGATAGAGGACGCTGGAATTTAGTATTATCTGAGCAACTATTTAGTATCGGTTTAGTATCAGTTGAGCCCATATTTTAAACCTCAAAAACTGCTAAAAACTGCTCAAATAAGGAAAAAACAATCGCGGAATATATTCAAATAATAAAATTTGAGATATCCGTTTGTTTTTTTGCTTTGTTGTTTGTTATTATTTAAATTTAAATAAAAAAAGAAAATTTTCAATTTTTTCAACAAAGTGCCATCTAGTGACAACGATATTTTTATTACTTATTTTTTTGGTGATGCCATACCCTTGTCCATTCGTCTCCGAATAATCATGTATTTGGTTTTCGAAATATTAATTTTCAATCCATATTTTTTGCTACTTTCATTCACAACATTTATCAGGTATTGTAGGTCTTCGATTTTATCAGCTATAATAGTGGTAAATATCATCGGCATATCCAATGTTATTGATGCATACACCTTTTACCTTGAAACCCATTTCTATTCCATCGAGAGCATCTTGAAAAATTACTTCGGCGTAAATATTAAAAAGAAGAGGAGACAAAATACATCCTTGTCAAACACCACTTTGAATTGCAATAGTCCCTGTTACTCCCTGTTTTGTTCTGATATTGGCTTTCTGTTGCCAGTATAAACTTTTTGTTCATAATTTTGTTTTATCGTGTATGCCTAACGGTGGGTCTCATACTGCAGGTTTAAACTTAGGTTAGTAGTTAACCCAAAAATTTGTTGTTGTTTTGTGTAAATTTTTTTGACATTTTATTTTGTTTTTAGTTAAGTTAAAGTTAAACCTATAGTATGAGACCCACCGTAAGTTGTTTAATATTTCCAAAAGTTTATGGTGTTGTACTTTATCGAAAGCTTTCTCGAAGTCTATAAAGCATAAATAAATATCTTTGTGATCATCACGGCAATTTTGTTCAAGTACATTAATACAAAAGAGAGCTTCCCTTGTTCCTAGTCCTCCTTTAAATCCAAATTGAGTGCGTCCCATTTGTGATTCACAAATATTATAGAGTCGATTATGTAAAATTATTATAAATATTTTAAGAGTATGACTCATTAGGCTAATTAAGCGATGATCATTGCAACTTTTTGCAACATTTTTCTTCGGTAGAGCAATAAAAGTGGACGTTAACCATTCATCGGGAAAATTACCGGTATCATAAATGGTATTAAAAATCCGTTCGAATATTATGATGTTTTCGTCATTTACTAATTTTAGTATTTCGGCGGGTATTTCATCACTACGGGTTGCTTTTTGTTTTTTGCCATAGCAATTGCCTTTTTTATTTCATCTTTGGTAATTGGGGGACCGGATGACAAGATATTATAATCAAAAGAATGCATACTTCGTTCAGGGTCTGCAAATAATTGTCCTATGTATGTTTCCCACTGACTTTGAACGCACAGGTTTTATTGCTTGCTCGCAAAGACTTGCAACACATCTCTGTGAGCAGTTCATGTTGCCCCTGAGTGAGATAGCAATGCCCTGAAACCGCTCGTGCAAAATGTCAATTGGGCATTAGTTCCCCGGAAAATTTGTTACAATCGGTAGCCAACTACACCAGTCCTGCAACTGGTTGCACTTCAACCGATTCCACGGAACTGGTTCCGAAACCAGTTCATGGGATCCTATATGGAAGGTATGACTGACGTGGAATCAGTTCCAGAACTAGTTCCAGAACTGGTTCCAGGGCAACCGGCTCCAATTTGGAGCTATAGAAGTAGTTGCTTTTGGGACAATTTCAAACAAAAACGAGTAAAAAAGTTAAAGTCGGGCATGCCGACTATAAAACACCCTACACCAGTCTGGTTAAAAGCCAACTAATGTTTGGATCCAAAATTCGAATGGGTTAAAATGGACTTGTATCAAAATGTTTTATAAAATGATAGGAGAAAATCGAAAATATAGCCCATATGGGCGATAGGTCCAAATATGGACCGATCCTATCTAGAATAAATATGCTTCACCCTTGGGACCATGTGAGTCAGCGAACCAAATTTCATTGAAAGATCTTCGTATTTGCGACCTGCAGCGTGTAAACAATCCAATTTTGGAGGGACCTTCATATGGGCACTAGGTCTAAACATGAACTGATTTTAAGCAAATCAATAGGCTTCGTTCATGGGATGACGTAAGTCGGTGTACCAAATTTCATTAAAATATCTTAATATTTGCGACATGTAGAGTGCGCAAAAGAATCCATGGACAGACAGGCAGACGGACCGATAGGCGGACATCGTTAAATCGAAATAAAAAGTGATTCTGAGTCGATCGTTATAACCATCAGCACAAACTTGTTATACCCTCTCCACGTAGTGGTGTGGTAGGCTTGCCAGATCGAAATTGGCAAAAAGCTTGACATTCAGAGGAAAAAGCTTGATTTTTTTTGACATTAAAAAAAAGGCTTGATTTTTCTTGACAATTTAAAATCCAGTTAAATTAGCAAAAAAAATTGGAAAATTGACTTGAAAATTTAATTGATATTAATTTGTACAGATTTTCTAAATTCTTTGTACCACATTTTTAAAGAAATGGGCCAATGCATATGTCTTTTGGCAATTCTTCAAAAACTTCCAGAAGACAGCAGTAATCTGCATTCAACATATCAGTATTAATTGAATTTGATATTTTTAAAATAAATGGCAGCTCTTCTTAATTATTCTTTGACAACAATGAGTTTTTTATATTTAAAACATCAATTTGCTAAAAAACTGATTTTTCTCCAAAATCATATCTTTTTTCTAAGTATTTTACAGCATTTTGTAAAAATTGGTTAGCTTAGAGTAAATACCCAGCAAAATCTTTCATTACCAAATAAGTTGTTATATAATAAAACTAAAATTTTTTACTACTAATAATTCGGCGTCAGTACTAGTTATTTTTGTTAGGCGAAGCCGTTTTTATAAGCAGTCTAGCTTCCACGCGACTACTTATTTATTTATAAAGATAATGTGAATTTGCTAACTACTTATTTTTTAACCACTAGTAAGTATATAAATAAGTCGTTTTATTTAACAACTTGTAACCACTTATTTTTTAATTGCGTATAAGCACACGAATAACTACTTATTTTGGTAACTACTTATTTTATATACTTTTGTAATGCAGCGGGTAAGCGGGTGCACAAATTTTGTGCGTTTTTTCATGCAGCGAATATGGACAACTACTTACAAAAACGACCTTGTCGAACAAAAATAATGAATTTTGACACCGAATTATAAGCAGTAGACCCTAATTCTACTGCTTATTATTTAGATGTTAGTAATGAGCACCCATTACTGAGATTTTGCTGGGTATTAAACTTCCAAAACTTTTAGAAATCAGTCGCAATATTTCATCCAATATTTTGATTTTTTTAAATCTGATATTAAATTCGTGTCCAGCTGCCTAAAAAACCTTTAGACAACAAATTCTACACTTAAAAAAATAAGTTAGTAGAACAATTAGTAAAACACCTTGTATATTAAGTGCACTAGTTTTCAGCAATTTTTTTTGCTGAAATTCCGTTTTCAGCAAAAGTTTTAGTCATATTCTTTTAGCACTAAACTAATTTTGGACTAATGTTTCACTAATTTATTTTGCTACAAAAATTGTGCTGATAACCGCATATATAGCGTGGACGACAACCAGATAGACAAGATGTAGATGTCGCGGCTTGTCTGGATGTAGTACAGACAATGGAAATGATAAAAAAAACAACCCTACACAATTTCTATATTTAAATTTTCAGCAAATAAATTAACTAACATAGGGGTTACATGATTAATTTTTGCCTTTCAAGTTTCAATACACTCACATTTTTTTACTAACACACTCACATTTTAAAAATTGAACAGCAACTTGATATCAATTTTTGCTTGCAAGTTTTGAGAAAACTTGACGGTCAAGTTTTAAACAGCTGATCAATTTCTTGTAAATTTGTTTTTCTTTTTACAAATATTGTGCCGCAATAAAACACGATTGATAAAATACGGAATGTGAATATTTCGGTATATCGACGAAATGATTTTAAAATAAAAATAAATAAAAAATCAATTTCTGCTGACATGAAAATGTCTGTGGAATATGTGAAGAAAAAAATAAAGTCTTTTCGAACAGCATGCAGTGCGGAAACAGCCCACAGAGACGAGCATTTTTAGTTCTTTCCTTGACGACGGCATCTTGAAAGCAAAATTGACTATCAAGTTGCATGCAGCCTACGTCACAGCTTCAAGTTTAACTGAATTTGACAAGCAGTATGTGTTATCAACTTGAAAGCAAAATCTTGATCGTGTAACCTCACTGTAAAGTAAAATTTCGCTACAAGTTTTTTTGAGTTTTTTTCAGTTTACTAATATTCAGCAAAAAGTTTTGTAATTTTATCAAGAATTTTTTTCATTTTCAATCGAATAAGTGTTAGCAAAACTTTTGCTGAAGATTACTATTTTTTGGTAAAAATCAGTTTGCTGATTTTCAGCAAACCTTTTGCTGAAATTACCAACTTTTTTGCAGCACGCACCTGACTAAAAATCTGCTGCCACAGCAACATTTTTTTGCTGACTTTTTTTTGAGTGTAGGCAAATCCGCGTACTCGTTAACGAGTTTATATAAATATTATTAAATATAAAGTTCAACAGCATCCGAGGCGGAGGGGTGCGCACTTTTTATT
The DNA here is from genome assembly GCA_949987735.1 of Leucophora obtusa. Lineage (NCBI taxonomy): Eukaryota > Metazoa > Arthropoda > Insecta > Diptera > Anthomyiidae > Leucophora > Leucophora obtusa. The sequence continues at coordinate 279,663,305 of OX465295.1, forward strand.
AAAGTATTTCATCAAATATACCTTCTTCACCCATGTGCAAAACTACAAGGTGCCACTTAGCGGCCGTATATATAATGATTTTTATACCCTACACCGCTATGTGGTCATTATACCCTACACCACTATGTGGCCAGGGTATTATAAGTTTGTGCTGATGTTTGTAACATCAAAAAATATTGGTCCTAGACCCACCTTATAGTATACCGATCGGCTCAGAATTTTTTTTTTATTTCGATTTAACGATGTCTGTATGTCCGTCCGTCCGTCTGTCTGTCTGTCCATACATTCTTGTGCGCACTCTACAGGTCGCAAATAATAAGATATTTTGATGAAACACCGGTCCATGTTTAGACCTAGTGCCCATATAAGGGTACCCCAAAATTGGCTTGGTTACAAACTGCAGGTCGCAAATATTAAGATATTTTAATGAAATTTGGTTCACTGACTCATATTATAGAAAATTTTGATACTAGTCCCATTTTAACCCATTCGAATTTCGGATCCAAACATTAGTTGGCTTTTAACCAGAGTGGTGTAGGGTATTGTATAGTCGGCATGCCCGACTTTAACCTTTTTACTCGTTTTTTTTTATGTATCCAATAGTTAAATTAAAATTTTATATGGAAAACACAACAAATGCTAGGCAGTATCAGGTAATATGTTTACTACTGAAAGTAAAAAAATTAATATTTAAAACTAGAGATGCGCACGTGAGAAAATTTTGACTCACACTCACGAGAGGAAAATTCCAAACACGCACAGTCCCTCACGATCATTTGTTGCAATTCACACTCACTCACGTTCACGTGAGTAAATTCAGATTTTACTCACACTCACGCGTAAATCACGCAAAATTCTGCTCACGTGCCTATCTCTATTTAAAACTATGTATAACACTAACTTAGTGCCAATTTCGAAGTGGAATATATCCAAAATAGTTTTACTCATACCGCTTTACGTTCTCATATCAAAAAAATTTAAAGTTTTTATAAAAGTTAATACGCTTTCAGTGGCTTATTTTAGTTCGATACATATAATTTTTCTTCATTTCAATAAATCGTATACATGTGATGCAATTTATTTTTCAGCTGGGGTATAACTCAGTGGTCTAGATTTGGCAAAGGTCTGCTTCCTTTGATGTAATATAACACTCGGTCAACACAAAACTAACGACGAGAATAACCTAAATTTTACGTATTAAATGTTAAGTTTTCACTATCAACAATGGATAGTTTATGTCCACTAGGCGAGTTTCGATCATATTTTATCTGCACTACCAGAAGATAACATTTAACGAACTATGAAATAGTTTCAGCTCGACTGGTTGATACACTCAAACCAGAATGTCGGTAGAATCTACCGAAAATGACAGTTAAAACAAAGGTATATGCAGTTAAAAAGTCGACAAATATATTTACCTTTAAAATAACTAAAAATGTTGTTATTTTTAACTGTTGAAAAATAACTAACTAAAATTTAAAACAACTTAATGACAAAATGGGTAAAATCTGATGTTTTTATGCAGTTAATTCTTTCGATTGCAAAAATATGTGTTATTACTTCAGCCTATATAAAATTTCAAGTAAAAATTCCACAACGTTCTCCAGTTATTTTGATTTTATGCACTGGAGATACAATACAAGTTTCTGATTTTTATTTACAAATTAGGAATATATCAATAATAACAAATATAAACTAAACAAGAATTTTTAAAATTCAACGGAATTTTTTATTTTTTAAATAACTAACAAAAACAACTGTTTACTGTAAAAATACTATTTTGGTAATTGTTTATTATGACATTAAAAATAACTGATTTAATCAACTGTTACGAAATTACAGTAATTTTCGTTAGTAGCTTTCTTAAATAACTGCCACAAAAGGTGTTTCATATTTTTCCATAGAAAAATAACTATAATTACCTTTAAAAACCAACTACTGATTACTACACAAACGTCATGTAGTAACTGCCAAACTTTTTTGAGTGTATAATTCGCTATCGACGGTTACTAGCGATGGTTGTTAGTGATTGTACTTCTGTACAAAGTGTTCCTATAGTTTAGCTCAGATTTTTTAAACAGTTATAGGAAAAATCTTGGCTTGCTTCGTATGTGTGCGAAAAATCTAAAACACACGTTTTTTTACAAAAAGTGTAATATTCAAAAATGTTTATTTAACCCTCTAATGCTCTTTCTTCTGATTACATTAATATTTAAACCATATATTTGGCGTGTAAAATCTACTATGGAACAAATATTAAAATTTTAATTTATCGCTTTATTTAGGCGATATAGCACAACAAAGGTTGAAACCCAGTGGTCAAATAATTTCGGTTTTTGCTGTAAATAACACAATCAATAAAATAAAATTACGTACCGAAAATTGTTGATCAGTTGTTGTTATTTCAAAAGTTATGGCGATTTTCGCTTCTTGAAAATTACGAAATTTGGCGAATTTGGTATCAATAAATTTTGACGAAATTTGCTTACTACTACCCAGCAAAATCTTTCATTACCAAATAAGTGGTTATATAATAGAAATTCATAGCTCCGCACAACTTATTTTTTGGCGTCTAAACTCATTATTTTTGTTTGGCGTGGTCGTTTTTATAAATAGTCACGCTTACCCGCTCGCTTACGAAAAAATGAGAAATAAGTAGTTATGAGATTTTGAATAATAAGTGGTTACACACATGCTTACAAAAAGTTGAATTATAAGTGGTTATCCGATTGCTTACTTGATTCTTAAAAATAAGGAGATAAGCAAATACTATTATCTTAAGGAAATACATTCATAAAAATTTTTCTCTAGTGTGTAATTTTAGGACTCGTCATAAAAATTTAAACATAAAACATATTTACATACTATAATAAATAAAAATGTATAACATTTAACTGTGTAAAAAGTACTTATTTAAACTATTACGAGTAAGTCATTATTTTATATTTAGAAACAATGAATACAATAGGCCGTTATTAGGAAGTCATTATTTTATATTATAAAATAATGTAAAAGGTAATGATATCCCGGTGAAAAATGTCCATATATGAACATTTATGGTTCAACCATATATGTATGGATCCGAAAAATGAGGTAACACCTAAGTATATGTTCATATATGGACATATATGAATATTAGAGTTGTCCAAAAAAACATGAAAGTTGGAATTCCGGATCTCCACAATGTTGCCCCTATTCCTTAATGTCTAAAAACTCTCTGTGCCAAGTTTCAGCTAAAACCGCTGTTATTTAGAGGTAGCACAAAAAGTTGTCTTTTAAGAATTAGTAATTCATCTCTAGAGTAATTTATACAAAAAGTAGGGTTGACTTTAAATTTAATTATTTCTTAACCTGTACGCTATTATTTAACAATTTTTTTTAAATCTGGTCTTAATTAATGTGAATATAAGGAATTTTAAATCAAAACTTAAAAAAATTATGTAACTTTTAAGTAATTCGCGGTTTTTTTTAAATTTATACACAAAAATACATATTTTAGACAAATTTTCCGAAAAGATGTAATTAAAAATTCAACTTGTTTTTGCCTTCTATGCGCAAATTTCTCAAATCTGATCTTTATTTTAACGCAGATTATGAATCAGCAATCGAAATTAAAAGAAAAATTTGTGGTTTATGAATTATTGGCGGTTTTTGAAAATTCAAAAAAACTCAAGTTTTTTGAGATATTTTCCCAAGTACCTGTAAACGATGTTATCGAAAAATGCAATTTGTTATAGTTTTGCAATTTACTTACCAAGGATCTTCATTATATATAACACTGATTTTAATTTTAAAAAGGATAACAGATATCTTTGCAAATTAAGTTAAAATTTTACATTTTTTAATATTTCGCTATTATTTAGATTGCTATAATTTTATTGCTACCAAAAACCCTATCCCACATAATAGGACATTTAGCAGATATATATTAATGCAAAAACGAAATTTTCATTTTGGTAAATATAAGAAAACATCCTGATCGAAGTTGATCCTTTTTTGTATGAAATTTTAAAATTTCGCGAAATCCGCGACTCCGATTTCAATTTTGATTTCATATTTGTAATGTACACCTAAAAATATATTAGATTTGATATGTCGCGATCATAATAATTATATTTAATTTTTCTCATTTTTTCCATTATTTTTAATTAATTAAAAATAATAGAACAAGTACAACCTCGAAACTTCAATTGCGATGTGCTACCTCTAAACAAAACTTTTTTGGTGATTTTTTTGATCAGACTACATTTTTTTTCAAAGTGGCATATTTGTAGGGTTGTGGAGCTTGAAAATTCCAACTTTTTTTTTTTTGGACCACTCTAATGAACATATATATTTATTAAATATATGCGAATACATGCGAACGTTGCTGTCCTTTATTATAAGGTTGTACGATAGATATAAATTTATTTATGACATTCAAATTAGGCGCTACATATGTTGCTTTTTTTATTCATGGCATTAAATATAATTCCATATTTATCCAAATATGAGTTCCTTTTACATATATGGAAAAATGTATTCTTCGAAATATGTTCATATACAAGTCCCTTTTGCATAAATTGAATTTCATATACTTTCATATTTGTCCATATATGAGTGCCATTTCCATATATGAAATAACAGATGCTTCCATATATGTCTGTATATGAAATTTTTTCCATATATGGAATCACATATACTTCCATATATGTTCATATAAAATCCATATATGTTCATAAAAAATCCATATTTGTTCATATGTGTCCATACATAAACCATATATGAACATGTTTGAGCGTATATGAACATTTTTCACCGGGATATCATTATTGGTAATGCAAACAGCAATGGGGTGTCATTACCAATATTTTGCTGGGTACCTCTTAGTATTTAATCTGTGTTTAATTTCAAGATAATCTGTTGGCTAGTTTTTGAGTTAGAGAGATATTTGTAAAACGTATCCTGGCGTTCTCCAGTGAGTCCTAGAGAAAAATTTTTAACTGATTTTACAATTAGAGACTTTAAACTAGCGATATTATTATCGGCAATGTACGCCAGATCGTAAATGTATAATTGGCAAGTTTTCAAATATTTTTTTCTGTTTTAAAAAGTAAATTTTTTAAATTTTTCTAAATTTTCACTTTAAATGCTTCACGCTTGAAAGCCGTTCCGTATACAAAAAAAAAGTTCGAAGGCAAAAAAGTGAGAGTTAAGTTTTCTATGGATATAATACAACTGGTTTAATGAAATATTGTTATTTAGCTAAAAACTATTTAAAATCTGAAGACCGCCTTTAGGCGGCCTTGTTCATTAGAGGGTTAAATATTTAAAGTGGTATTTTCGCAATAAAATTCATTTTGGCGACTATAAATGTATAATTTATAGTTTATAGATTTTTTTGTTTTTTTTTCATACACGTTAAAATAATACCAATTTAGCTATTTGGCAAAAAACCATATTTTTCAATAAAAATCAGCTTTTTTTAAATAAATTTTTTTTTGGTATTTTTCTTGAAATGTACACGCGAAATCATATATAAAAAATGGTTAAAATCGAATAGATCATGCATTTAAGGGTTAAGGTTAATGGTATTTTAGTTATTTCGGTAATGGTAGTTTAAGGGTAACGGTATTTTAAGGTTAACGGTAGTCAGTTATTTAGGTGTATACTGCAAATTTAAAAAAAAAACAAACCAGAATAAAAACAAACCCAATTTATCAACTTAATGTACGAAAAATACTCAATAACCACGTGCAATTACCAAAAGCAGAAAATTAAAAATAACGGTAACTGTATTTTGGGGATAACGGTATTTCATTTACTTCGGTAACGGTATTTTAAGGGTATCGATATTTCATTTATTTCGGTATCGGTATTTTAGATGTAACGGTAGTCAGTTGAAAGGGTTATCAATCCATAACGGTATTTTAGCGGTATTGCCTGCCAACTAGGGTTTTTCTTTTCCCGGCCTTTTTCATTTCCCGGGACAGCGGGATTTTTTTTAGAATTTCCCAGGATCCCGGGAATTCCCGCTCGTTAGATAATAAATAAATTCGACATATGTTGTACTTGAAAAACTCGATTTCTATTAAGGCATCGTCCGACAAAGTTCATATTTTGGTTGTACCCATTAGAAAATCTACTTAATATATTCTGAAAGAAGTTCTAAATATAAAATACCCGGTGAAAAATGCTCATATACGCTCAAACATGTTCATATAAGGTTTATGTATGGACACATATGAACAAATATGGATTTTTTATGAACATATATGGCTTTTATATGAATATATATGGAAGTATATGTAATTCCATATATGGAAAAAGATTTCATATACAGTCATATATGGAGGCATCTGCTATTTCATATATGGAAAAGGCTCTCATATATGGATAAATATGGAAGTATATGTTATTCAATTTATGCAAAAGGGACTTGTATTTGAACATATTTGGAAGGTCCCTGGGGACCTGGAAGGCTGTCTTAATTTTAAAAAACAATTTGAAATATATTAACTAAATATTAATTCTCTTTTCCAACGGTAAACGAATTGATTTAAAAAGAAAAAAGACATGGGCATTTTATTTTTATCCCTTATTTCAGGATATATTGGAATTGTTAATGGGTGCGAACTTGTGTCGGACGGTGAAATAACAAATTTATTAAAATTAAATTTTAGAGAGATTTAAAAAATCTCTTAAAAAATAAAATTTTTTAAATCTCTCTAAAATTTAATTTTAATAATTTTAATAATTTAAAAAATCTCTTAAAAAATAAAATTTTTTAAATCTCTCTAAAATTTAATTTTAATAAATTTGTTATTTCACCGTCCGACACAAGTTCGCACCCATTAACAATTCCAATATATCCTGAAATAAGGGATAAAAATAAAATGCCCATGTCTTTTTTCTTTTTAAATCAATTCGTTTACCGTTGGAAAAGAGAATTAATATTTAATTAATATATTTATACGTTTCTTATATAAAATTGTGGACTTAATTTCGTGAGCACAAGTGTAGGTATAGAATTCGAAAAAAAACAAACCTTATATAAAACGATACATAGGGCCAGTTTTATAATCAGAACTAAGAAATATGGATTCAAAAAAATAATATTTCTAGATATTTTGTTTCTATGCAGATTTTTAGAAGTATTCGTTTAGAATTATTTTTATAAAAAAAGTTTAAAAGTGAGTATTTTTCACACAAATTTTTAGACAACTATTTAAAAAGAAATTATTTAATTTTCGTAATTTCGTAGGGTCAATTATTTTATGAAGAAGCGTATAGCAGAAACGTGATCTACACTAAATTCTAAGAAAACTACCTGAAGAAACTATGGGTCTAAAATGAAAACCTAGCTTGTGCGGAGAAGCATTTTGATTTTAGTGGTTTTGTAAAAACTGCATAAATTTGAAATTCGAAGAAACGCTTTCTTATAAATCAAAATGTTTCTCGGCGGGAGCTAGGTTTTCATTTTAGACTCATAGTTTCTTCGGGTAGTTTTCTTAGAATATAGTGTAGATCACGTTTCTGCTATAAGTAATGAATAGCTTAAGCTCCAATCTCACTTCGTGGTCACTATCAATTGTTGTATTCAATTTAAATATGTTTTTAAGATTTTTGAAACTTTTGGTTATTTTAAAATATTTAATTTTTGAAATTTTACGAAATTTTATCTTTGACACCTTCTTGCTTCCAAACCGTGCATTGTATAAAAAAAATGCTTCAAACAAAATTTTATAAATTTTGTTTTCTGTTGAAAAAGTATAATTTCTTATTATAAAATACCCCTTTATCGCATTTCTGGTCAATTTAATATACCCCGCCTGGAGGCGGGCTTGCCGGTTAGAGGGTTAAGTTTGGTCAGGGAATTCATTCCCAAAATAAAAATTCAGTTCAAGAAAAGGGAAGTAGGAAATTCATTATTCGAAGCACTATTGACTATCCTTGTATTAAAAAAGTAGATGTTACATTGCACAAAAAAACATTCTTTCGTCGATACACGAAACTTTCATGTATTTTACGTAATTTGGAGTGTTGGTTTTTAATTTTTATTTAAAAAATAAAAATTGTTTTATTCGGTTTAGACAGGAATTGAGTAATTTTACTGAAGTAACGAAAACCTTTTATTATTTTTTTAGAACAAACTCTTATCTGCCAGTTTTAGTCATAACTAAGAACTAATTTTTTATAAAATCTGACTTAAGAAATTGTCAAACAAAATTCCTTGCATAAGCTATATTTAAGATAAAAATCGAATGGGGTTAAACAATTAAAATTATGCTTTTGTTTTAATATTGATATCATATTTATATTGGAAGCTCTTCTTCTCTCACCACATTCTATCTACCCTTTATATCCAAAGAAAGCAGCATATTCCCAGCAAAATCTTTCATTACCAAATAAGTGGTTATATAATAGAAATTCATAGCTCCGCACAACTTATTTTTTGGCGTCTAAACTCATTATTTTTGTTTGACGTGGTCGTTTTTATAAGTAGTCACGCTTACCCGCTCGCTTACGAAAAAATGAGAAATAAGTAGTTATGAGATTTTAAATAATAAGTGGTTACACACATACTTACAAAAAGTTGAATTATAAGTGGTTATCCGATTGCTTACTTGATTCAAAAAAATAAGCAAATACTATTAGCTTAAGGAAATACATTCAGAAAAATTTAAGTTTTCTCTAGCGTGTAATTTTAGGACTCGTCATAAAAATTTAAACATAAAACATATTTACATATAATAAATAAAAATGTATAAAATTTAACTGTGTAAAAAGTACTTATTTAAACTATTACGAGTAAGTCATTACTTTATATTTAGAAACAATGAATACAATAGGCCGTTATTAGGAAGTCATTATTTTATATTATAAAATAATACAGAAGGTAATGATATATCATTTTTGGTAATGCAGATAGTAATGAGGTGTCATTACCAATATTTTGCTGGGTTAATTACATTTAAATTTTATTTGGGAAAAAACAAGAAATTTGTCAATTCATGTCCCAATTAGTAGCTGATTGGACATCATAATCCAATCGGAAAACTTTTTGCTATATAGTTAGCATCACTGATGGTAATGTATAGGAAATGCCATAAAAGCGCTCTCTTTATTGATACCAAAACAAGTTAATAATAAGAAAATTAAATACAATAAAATATATATTATAAATAAAAAAAAGTATGCATTTTTATTACAAACTTAAATGAAATATATTATTTTCCCCACTTTGAATAAACAAAAAGACACCTTTATTACTTTTTATGTATCTATAACCTTTTCTTTGTGTTTGTTTTTATTTTGATATTCGTTTACGTTGGTTTACTTCCTTCTGGCTCTCTCTTTCTCTCAATATTATTGATACTACTCAGCTACAAAGTAGCAAAAAACAGCTGTTTTAGGGTCGATACGACATTTAAACGCAACCGTACATTGTATCTCTATACATTTTTTTGTCAACATTATGAAAATGTAAACAAATCCATGAATACCGGCCGGTATCGTATGGATACAAAGATACACAGATGAATGTTTAAGTTAACAGTAAAAATAAATTCAAAACAATCTCTCACTCTCACTCTATGTGTATTAAACTATACTTCTCTACATCTGTTTTCGTTTTTGTTTTTTTTTTTAGATAACTCTCATCTGCTACTTCAGCTGATTTCTGTTATCATTTTAATATGTGGAGGGATGAGTTTGTGTATTGTCAACATACCCACAAGGTGTTGCCATTTTCGAGTTTTTTTTTTTGTCTTTCTTATACATACATTGTTGTTACTTTTATATAAAATTCGTATTTTTTATGCTGAAATCAAAATTTATGTTGGCTTATTTTTCATTTTTCTTCTTCTTCTTTTATATATTTTCAACATATTATGTTATTTTATGTTGTTGTTGCCTTTGAATTGACCTCTATTATTTAACAAAAGCAAAAAAGAAAAAAAAATATTTTCGTTGGCTTTTTGTATTCCTCAACTTGGGTTTTTATGTACATATGTATGTATATTAAATATTATGTTCCACTTTATTCTTAGCATAAAGCATAGATATTTTTAATCAAAAGTTTTTGGCTGTTTACTGGGTATATACATAAATGAATATAAATGAGCTTTACTAGTGCATTGTTGATTTTCTGTGGGTGTAGTTTTTTCGAATACATACATTTTCCATAGCATTCATTATTATATATTAACCCAGTTATATACTTTAAATTGAAGGTCCTTGTGTATTTGATATGTAGGCCAAGGATTAAAAAAAAATCTAGATCATTGAAAGCATACAATGGCACTGAAAGCATAATTTATATGTGGTCGGTAACAATATTTTTATTTAAATGGAGTTTTTTACCAATGAGTTTTCTACGAAATTTAAGCCTGGAATGGCCTATTTTAAGTTTTATCTAGTTTCAAACTAAAATATAATTTGTCAAGTTAAAAACACTTTTATCAATTCTAGGAAGTTACCATAAAAAATTACATATTCTTCCGCAAAAATTATTTTTATTACTTTTGATATCACAAAAATAACTTCAAATTTTGAAAATGCACTTAAAATTCCCATTCGATTTGCATTTTAAGATATCAATCGGACCCATATTTGAATGTTTACGTGAGCAAAACATTCAAATATGGGTCCATTTACTAAAAGGCCGTGGCCTTACAGCTAAGATAAAGTTTTTGGGAATTTCAATAATTTTCATTCTTCAACATAAACTTCTTGGGGCGTAACAAACTGCTTCCAACGGACGTTTAACATTTCGATACCCACAGAATAGTACGATTTATCGTTTTTAATTCCGCACTCGTATAAAACGTTTTTCCCTTGAGCCACCATTTCAAGTTCGGGAAACAATAATAGTTGCTGGAGACCAGATCATGAGAATACGGTGGGGGTCAGTCAAAAATGTTATCCATTTTAACTTTTCGATCATCGAAAACAATTCGATTCACTTTTTGGGTAATTATTTCAGTAACTGCCTCATTTGGATGACCTGGATTTTTTGCAAGATCGGTATCGATCATATTTAAAATTAAATTACCACCTTTTTATCATTCACCATAAAATTTATAAATTCATTTTCTAGCTTGGACAGCATTTTTTTTAACCAAATTATGAGAGAGTAATAATCTTGTTCATGAAGAAGCCCAGTCTTTTTCTGGGTAAATTGTTTTTATTAGCTGCTATATCATCAGCTGGGTTCAACTAGTTCAATTAAAATATTTGCATTCCATTGAACTATTCATCGTAATAAAATACCAGACCTGATAGATTTTTTTATAATTCGGAAAATTCCAACCTCATTTATAAAACTTGGGAACATGTTTGATCTTAACTCAGATCATTCGCCCATATTAGTTTACCTTTATGAGAGCATTATCGCAAAAGAACGCCCAGAATATCTGGCAAACAATTATACTGATTTGCAATATTTTACACATTTGCTTGAAAATGAAAAATTATCTATTCACCAGCCAACAACACCTGATGAATTAGAAGATGAAATACAAATGTTCACCAAATTAATATAATCGGCAGCTTGGAAAAGTGCACATGCTCTAACAAAAATAACACAAGATAAAGTGTATCATACACATATAAGAGATATGATTTTACAGCAACGTCGATTACGGAAAAGATTGCAGCAAACTCGGTGCCCAAATGACAAAACTCTCTTAAACAGAATGACTACCGAACTTAGTAAAAAAATACAAGATTTTAAAAACTCTTCTACAAGCAGGTATTTGTCAGAACTATCAAACGATCAAAATTCAGACTACTGTCTTCGGAAGTCGGCAAAACAGTTCACTAGACCAATAAAATATGTACCGCCCTTAAAAATGGATAATGGCCAATGGGCAAAATCAAACTCTAAAAAGGCAAATCTGTTCTCAGACTATCTGGCAGAAATTTTTAACGACAACTAAAACTGTGAATTACCAGAAATCGATATATCCGTGCTTAATAATTCAAATGAATCTATTCCAGAAGTCACCCCTGATGAATTAATTGATGAAATTAGAACAAATATGAAAAATATAAAATGTCCAGGATTTGATCTCATAACCGCTGAAGTACAGAAGCAACTACTTTTAAATGTATACTGAAATTGACACAATTATTTAACGCAGCATTTCAACTTCAGTATGCACCAACTTTTCGGAAAGTGGCTGAAGTAATAGTCATATCAAAACCAGGAAAGCCTCCAACAGAAATATCTTCTCTCCTACCCGTTGTATCAAAACTATTTGAAAAATTACTTACTTTTGTCCGACAAAACCTTATTCGAAAACATCAATTTGGTTTCCGTACATCCCATTCCACTATCGATCAAGTACATCGTATCCCCAACGTTATTGAAAGAGCACTGGAGGAAAAAAAGTATGCTGTGCAGTATTCTTAGATGTTTCACAGTCATTTGACAAAGTCTGGCATACTGGTCTTATGTTTAAACTACGGCAAATGATACCTATCAAATATGAACCGGTTTTTCTAATCACTTGGATTTAATAAATCCAAAAAGTAGTTCAAAAAGTGCTCAACAGATGGGGTTAGATTCTCCCTATTTTAAAAAGAATTTTCTGTTCGACACTTCCTTTACCCTAATTTTTAATACCGAATTCGATGATGAAGGATTTTACTTTAACTTTTAATTTTTAATTATATTTTATATAAAACAGCGATAAACAGTCTGCTTTTTCAGTTTTATCACTTCAATTTATATTTTTACACAATTGAAATATTCCACTGAAATATTTAATATTCACTAATTGGATTTAATTAAATTACTTACAGTAGAGTGAAAAATTTTCATTTCTATTTCAGCTATTTCTCCATGTCCAAGATGGAAAATATGTATTTGGTGAGGTGTAGTTTTTTAAAAATAATAAAAACCTTTTATTTGTTAAGCTCCGTAAGTTGTTTTTCACGTGGAAAAATTTTACTCAAACTTTAAATGCCCCTAATTGCAATTTAAGATATAAAAATTAACAATTATTTAATTTTATAACAAAGCCACAATCACAATAAACACAAAATATCAATTTTTCACCAGAAAAGTAATAGTCTTGTACATTAAATTTGCGTGAAAATAAAGTCTACACAATTTTCACGTGAAACTCATTGTCGTAAAAAATTATTTTTTTATATAGAGTATAACAATTTTTTCACGTGAAACTCAAACAACTTACGGTGCTTTTGTTCTTAAATTTTTTTGTTTCTCTTTTAATTTCCATTCGTATTTTTTTCTGACATTAAATTAATAGGCTGTTTCATATATTTGTGCTTTTATTGTTATACTTGTGCTTTTATTGTTATATGTAAACCCAGACAAATAAATCCAGCTTTGTTTTTGGATCTAATAAATACACTTTTTGTATAAAAATGCTAAATACAGGTGATTAAAAAAATGCTTATTGAGCAATTCCATATGAAAACAATCAAAATTGGCAAATTTTTGGACGACCCCTCTCCGATTTTAAAATAAATAGTCTCAATCGATTGCCCAGCAAAAAATAATGTACCTACATATTTTTTTTTTTTTTTATAGTGACTGGTTTAGTGGTGGTGTACACCACTGTCATGTGACAAAATTGAAGAATTCTTCATAAGGGACCTCATTGAAAGTTGTTTTAAAAAAAACTACTAAAGCGATCGCAACGAGTGATAGCTCGTTGGAAAGGTATTGAATCAGGCTTTAATTGAAAAATAAAATTTTCCTAATTTTTCTCAGAAATTTACCTTTTTTCCCATGAAAATTAAATTTTCCCATGAAAATTAAATTTTCCGATTTTCCACAGAAGCTCCTAAATTTTCCGGCTAATTTTTTTTTTTTTGGATTCCTCATAATTTTTGCTTTAAGAATCAGCAATAAAAAAATGGGCCCCGACCCCTTGTTTGGACAGGAGAGGAGCATTTAAGAGACAACGTTGTTCTCATTGTTTTTATATTTTTTATAATTGAATTATTTGTAATTATTTAACATTATTTTATTTTATTATTAAAAATACATTTTAAAAATTATTTTACAGTTAAAAATACATTTATGAAGAAAAAAAGTTGAGTGTGTAGTGAATATGGTCTGCCTGCCTTCACAAGATCGGCCATAAATCCATGGATAATAGCAGCAGTGGCATGTAATGGCACACCAAACCCGACTGAGGCTACAGGTCATAAAATGTTTTGTAAATTTTTTAAATTACCAGGTAATAAATATTTCGCCTAAAATGACACGTGCAGAAACAAGTCATAAAACACGGATTTTCCATAAATATGGCGAAATATTTATTACCTGGTAATTTAAAAAATTTACAAAACATTTTATGACCTGTGGTCGGCTTATTGGCAGTAACCAATTAAGTCCCTCTTTAAAAAACATTTTATGACCAGTAGTTCACGCAAATTTTCCTATTAAAGAAAAGCAAATATCGCTTATTTTTTTTTACCTATTTTTTACCAAAAAATAAATATAAATACTTCACACACTCTGAGTCAAATTTTAGTTGAATACTAAACATGAAAGTGTTAAAGTGTTTTTTTTGTAAAGTAAAGAGTGAAGCTGTAAAGGCAATTTAAAGTAAAATGAATAAATTTTGCTGCAATCCGTTTAACAAGAGTGGACATCGTTCGAAAAAGATAAAAGTATTAAAATTAACTGGTGTTTCGAAGCGATACATGAATGAATTAAATATACAATACGGTGAAGAAGCAGAATTCATTTGCCCCAAGTGTAAAATCGATTTGTCTCAACAAGCAAATGCATTGAAACAAATGCAACCACAATCCGAGAGTGAAATGACAATTGAACAAAATGTTTCATCTGATAGTGAGGCAGACATTCCGATGGTCAATATGTCTTTGACTCCTTTGAATGAGGCTATTACCACTTTAGGTGAATCGCCTATTACAAAAAGAAAGTTGCGAAGTGAAAAATACAGGAAAGAGAAAAAAGGCAAGGTTATGAGTGCAATCGCGACAATATTTGATGAAGGCTCTGATAACGAATGCAGTCAAGCAGATGACGTTGATGACGGCAAACAAATGATTGAGCAGTTGAAAAGAAAATTCAATTTAGCGACCACTTTTCCGGAGAAATATCTCATTTTATCTGTGCTGCCTCAATCATGGTCTATACGCAAGATTTCTGAACAGTTTCAAACATCTTTTTACATCGCGAGAAGAAGCAAAGAATTAGTTCGACAGAAGGGCATATTGGCGACTCCCACCAAGAAATTTGGCTCAAGGACCCTCAGCGAAGCAACGGTGAAATTGATTCAAGATTTTTACTGCAATGATGACAACAGCCGCGCCTGCCCAGGTACACGTGACTATGTTATCACACGTGAAGATGGAGAAAAAGTACACAAGCAGCGCAGATTATTATTATGTAATCTATCCGAAGCATACCATCAGTTCAAAGAGAAATACCCAGCAGAAAAAGTGGGATTTTCTAAGTTTGCCATCCTACGACCAAAAGAATGCGTGCTGGCATTAGACAGGCACGGAACGCATTCAGTCTGCGTTTGCATGTTTCATCAAAACATCAAATTAATGTTCTTTCCATGCAAGAAATTGAAAGTATTTCACGGTGAAATTGAAACATATAGGGACCTCCTGTCGAAGTCGTTGTGCGCATACCCCACGGAAAATTGTCATCTGTCCAAATGCGACAATTGTCCGAAGATTGACGAGCTAGAGCAATATTTGGCGGAAAAGTTTGAACAGCTGTTAATTCAGGAGGTGCATTTCAAACAGTGGATAATTAGCAGCGGCAGATGTTCCCTTGAGACCGTGGTAAAGCAGATTCCGGAATTCATCGAGGAATTCGGATTCAAGTTGAATGAACTGAAGGCGCACCATTTCATATCCGAGATGCAATCGAAATTTCTAAAGGAAAGTAAGGAGAAATTAGCCCAAAATGAATTCATTGTGATAAGCGACTTTGCCGAGAATTACACTTTTCTCGTTCAGGATGAAATTCAGGCTTATCACTGGGCAAACGACCAGTGCACGGTGCATCCTTTTTGCATTTATTTCAAAAACGAAGATAACGAACTACAGACCGTAAGCCTTGTTGTTGTCGCGGAGAGTTTAGCTCATAATTATGTGTCCGTTTATTTATTTCAAATGAAACTGTTTGAATTCTTAAGATCAAAATTCGATGCAATCGACAAAGTAACGTTTTTCTCAGACGGCGCGGCTTCTCAGTACAAGAATAAAAAAAATTTTTACAATCTTTGCATAATTGAAGAAGAACAAAACTGCAAGGTCGAGTGGCACTTTTTTGCGACGTCCCACGGTAAGGGCCCATGCGATGCGTTAGGGGGAACCCTAAAACGCATGGCGACTAAGGCAAGTTTGCAAAGGCCATATACTGACCAGATCTTAAATGTACAACATTTGTTTTCGTGGATTCAAAGCAAGGAAATTGCCATTAACACAGTTTTATGCACTCAAAAAGAACACGATGCCATGGAGCGACGAATTCAAAACAGATATAATAATGTCAAAACTATAACTGGAACGCAAAAGTTTCATTGCTTCATACCAAATATTTCTGATATGTCAATTAATGTAAAGCGGTACTCTTCGTCTGCCGACGTGCTAAATTTAAAGTTACTTTAATTTTATAATGATGCCAAGACAATTGAAATTTTTAATAAATATTGTAATTAAGTATAAGCAGCAAAATAAGAAAGATTTTTTATTCATAAATGTATTTTTAACTATAAAATAATTTTTAAAATGTATTTTTAATAATAAAATAAAACAATGTTAAATAATTACAAATAATTCAATTATAAAAAATATAAAAACAATGAGAAAAAGGTGGTCTCTTAAATGCTCCTCTCCTGTCCAAACAAGGAGTCGGGGCCCATTTTTTTATTGCTGATTCTTAAAGCAAAAATTATGAGGAATCCAAAAAAAAAAAAATTAGCCGGAAAATTTAGGAGCTTCTGTGGAAAATCGGAAAATTTAATTTTCATGGGAAAATTAAATTTTAATGGGAAAAAAGGTAAATTTCTGAGAAAAATTAGGAAAATTTTATTTTTCAATTAAAGCCTGATTCAATACCTTTCCAACGAGCTATCACTCGTTGCGATCGCTTTAGTAGTTTTTTTTAAAACAACTTTCAATGAGGTCCCTTATGAAGAATTCTTCAATTTTGTCACATGACAGTGGTGTACACCACCACTTAACCAGTCACTATAAAAAAAAAAAAAAATATGTAGGTACATTATTTTTTGCTGGGCAATCGATTGAGACTATTTATTTTAGAATCGGAGAGGGGTCGTCCAAAAGGTGATCGCTTTCATATGGAATTGCTCTATTATAAATTAATTAAATCATATTTAGAAGACCGTTATTTTCGTGTGAAGCAAGAGGACTTATACTCTAACTTGAAACAAATCAAAGCTGGCGTTCCTCAAGGAAGCATCCTAGGTCCAACCTTGTATTTATTATACACATCTGATGTTCCTCAATCACAACATTCTGGAAAAGCAACTTTTGCAGATTATGCTGCTATTCTATCCGTTTCTGATACAGAAGAATTGGCAAAAAACAAACTATAAACTGCAATAAATTCCATCATCACTTGGACAAAAACATGGAGAGTTAAATTTAACAATTTAAAATCAGTTCACGTCATTTTTACTAACAAAACTACACGAATAAAAAAAATCCCATACAAATAGGTCAAAATTGTGCTGGCGCAAATACATGTACTATTTCCTGTTATTTTAGCAGAATTTTTACCTATTTGTACAGGAGAAAATAACAGAAAAATTAGTTCAGTTTCATCAGAAAGCATTTAACAGACTTTTGTACTAACTTTTTTTATAAGTGTATACAACATTTTCCTATTGATTTGGACAACTAGAGGTTCCTTACGTCAATACAGCAAATGACTCTAGATTGTAAGCTTCGTTGGAATGATCATGTAAAAAAGAAAGTTGCTGAATTAAATCTAAAATGGAACAAATTGAAATGGCTTATTGGAAGAAAATCGACACTTTCCATTGAAAATAAAATACTTATATACAACTAATTCATATAACCTATTTGGAGCTACGGAATACAACTCTGGGGATTTACAAGTACCACTAATATTTCACTTCTTCAACGCTTTCAAAATAAACTCCTTAAAAGTATAGTTAATGCACCTTGGTATGTTCGTAATGCTGATATCCATCATGATCTGGGCATAGAACAAGTACAGGATGTGATTCGCAAATTCGCTGTAAAACATCATACCAGACTCAGACAAAACGAGAATCATTAAGCTTTAGCCCTAATTCATATAGATGGCCAATCCCGAAGACTTAGACGTAGTATACCAGCTGACTTGGTTAGACTTTCTTCAACATTTTAACAAAAAAAATATTAAGAAATTGTTTTTTGCAAATTGTTTAATAGTAATCTATTGTAAAAAAATTGCTTACTAGTTATAGTTAACTAGCTGTAATAAATAAATAAAAAAAAATTCACTCATTTGAACCAAAGACCTAGTTCACAACTAATAGCTATTTTAGTTCAATCGCTCATATCATTTACTCGGAAAAATTTATTTAAAAGTTGCAAAGAGTTTCTTGGTAATATTACAACCACATAAAATTAACGACAAACTTTTCAAGGCGTTTTAAAGAGATATATATCGTCACCTAAAATGCAAAATGGCGTAACAACACTTTTTATTTTTTACACTAGAACCAAAAAAAAAAACGTTGTAGAATTAAAGATATTCTATATTTTCTTCTGTTGTTTAAAACACGACTATAGACTTATTTCGACATATAAGTTTAAAATTTTGTAGGGAAATGTAATTTAGTCTAGTGCATCATAATCAATCAGAAAATCAGCTTAAATTTTTTTGTTGTTACGCCCTTTTGCATTTTAGGTGACGATATAATCAATCGAAGCTTTTGTTTAATATTACAACCTTTTCAAGGTTTAACTACTTTGCAATTTAACTACTTATTCAATTGAAACAGCTTTACTGATTTACTTTTTAAACAACTGTTGAACTTTTACGGTAAAGTTATTGTGAGTGTATATGTTTTATTAAAATCTATAATTTAAAGAGTGATTGTACTAGAAAAGCTATCTAAGTCTTTACAACAAATTGGACTTGAATTAGAAGGAGCGCTCAGCAAAATGAACTACAAAGCTGCCTACGCACGAGGAACATTCGTGCGTTTCTAAATATGCGCGGAAGAAAATCAAATTAATTAATTAATTAATTTGTTAAGCACAGTAAGTTGTTTCGATTTTAAGTGAAAAAACTGTTATACTCCATATAAAAAAATTATTTTTCACGATAATGAGTTTCACGTGAAAATTGTGTAGAGTTTGTTTTCACGCAAATTTAATGTACAAATATATTATTTTTCTTGGGAAAAAGTGACATTTTGTGTTTATTGTGATTCTGTCTTTGTTATAAAATTAACCCTTAAATGCATGACCTCTTCGATTTTAACCATTTTTTATATCTGATTTTTAAAGGCGTGTAGATTTCAAGACAATTTGGAAATTTTAATTTTATTTTTAGGAATGTGGGATTGCAAATCTTAAATTCTGAGATCAATTTCTCATTTCTGGCTTTAGAATCTACTTATGTCCAAAAAATCGTTTGATTATGTCCATTAATAAATATTTCATTGAAAAGGAAAAATTTACATTTTGACAAAACCCGCAATTTTTACCTTCCTATTAGGATTTCCGAATTTTTAGTTCTACCAATAGTACAAAATGGGATTCTTTTTAAAAGTGTCGTAATCTACAGGTAATTTCCGTTCAAACGATACCAAACACTTCGAATAAAATAACATAATTGTTAATTTTTCAATTATTTAAATTGAATGAAGAAAATCGAATGTCATTCCTAAATTTCTCAATCAATTGATACAAAATCGAATGATTTAATTTCCAAATTGTCAATCAAATAAGTAAGAAATCAATTGAATTCCTAACGATTGAATTCAATGAGCGACAAAATCGAATGGGATAAATTTATTGAATTCCTTAAAAGTGATTTCATTCGAATGAATTCCAAATGAAGTCTCTGCGAATGGTAAAAAATTAATTCAGTCGATTAAGAAGGAAATTGAATAGTATTTTTAAGGACTTCATCCAAAATAGACTTCAGCTCTGTGTGTGGGTTCATCCATGTGCGCCCAATCCTCCTACTATTCATAAAATCATTAGAGGTTATAAAACTCGGTATCATAAGTAAACCAAATAACAGTATAACATACGAAGATCGGAAAATCAGTGTTGCCATTTTAGCATATTTTCTGCTAGATTTAGCAGTTTGAGTTCGAAAATTGCATATTTTTTTTAGAAAAATATGCTAGATGCTTTTTAGCATATTTCGTTTGACAAAAGCTGATTTTTAGCATATTTTGTCCACGCAAGATTCAGTTTTTATTATTTTTTCCAACAATGATTACACTACTTTCTTAAAGGATTAAACGAGTAAACGTTTAAAAAAAACTGTCAAAAATGTTTATCTAATACGAAAACTTAACAAAAACGCGGCTAGTAGAGTAAAAAATTCAATATTTTTTACGCAGCAGATTTTTAGCATATTTCTATATGTGGTTATTCAGCAGATTTTTAGCAGAATTAATATTTTACCATTTTTGTAATTTTTTGTTTGGCATATTTTTAGGATATTTTTCTTTTTTCACGATTTAGCAGAATTTAGCATAATTTTTTCGGTGATTTAGCATATTTGGCACAAATGTTTCTGGCACCACTGCGAAAAATACAGATTTATTCTTAAAAATGATTTTGAAGACCGTTGTTGCATAAAATGCATTAAAGTTAATGGAAATTAAGTTGAACAAATATAAAAATAATGAAGATTTGTGATGTAAAACAAAAGTTAGTTTAGTCTGCTTCTTTTTTGTCGACAAAAGAATATGATAAGTGAATTTGTAGTCCCTTCATACGATAAAAAAATGGTGGAATATCAAATTAACATCCAACGTCGATTTTCTTCAAAAACTAATGGCAAGATAAGAAAGTTAATTAAATGTTTTATTTACAGCGATTAGCAAAACCGCAATTTTTGTTTCGTGATTTTATCAAAATTATTCACACCACCGAAACAATTTTTAGTTTGTTTAATCAAACTCATCCAACTCTATACCTTGAGAAAGTGGTTAACCACTTCTTTTATTATTCTATAACTAGACATTTGTTTAAAAAACCGCAAAATAATTAATATCAACATTTACACTATTTTTTAGGTTTAAAAACTAAGGGTAGGTAACTTTTCCAAAAAAATAACTACACTCATAGAAATTAACAACTCAAAATAGCAGGAAAGAATATTAGAAACTAGTTAAAAATTACCTTAAAGAAAAACTGTTATATTTCAGTTACTATTTTGTTCACTGAAAATGATAAATTATACTATAAAATCTACAAAAAATTTTGCTAAATATCTACAACATTTTTGTTATTTTTAAGTTAAATTTATTTGAATCCATATAGCAGTCTATCCTGCTAAATTCAACAAAAATATTTCCAAATAAAAAAAAATTATAAACTGCTGATTTCACAAGGCATCAAAAGAAATTAAAATTTTTTTTTTAATTTTATGTTTTTTTGATTTCTTTAGTCTACTAATTACACTATGGAACATTTTTGGGATTATTGTCTGGGGGGTGAGAAATTCCAGGTCAGGGTGATGGTACTAGGTCAGTATAGTAAAACCCTCAAAGGGTTTGGCGTTCCTATGTCTAATTTTTTTTTTGACCTTTTAAATTTTTTCCTTATCTTGATGTTTTTTCGCTTAGTTGTAACATTTTGGCAAAAACGTAGTTTAACATAACTCGAGAACCACTTATCCGATTTTGATGAAACAAATTTAGAAAAATTTAGAATTACAATTTCTCTAATCTGTTTCTATACCGTTTTCCTATATGTGCAACACTTTCGAAGTTAAAAATGAATGTATGAAGGGAAAAAAGTATTTTTTGCCTAAAAATTTAAATATTTTTTTTTAAAAATTCATAAAAAATCCAAAATGGAAAAAAGTGCCAAAACTAATTACTTTCGCGTAAAGCCACATAACTCATGAGCAAAAAAAGGCATAGATCATGAAAATCGATGCACGCGTTTCTCATTTATTCACAATTAGGTAAATGTATGAATTTCAAAAATTTGCTCCAGATATGCACAACATTATTTGGAGAAAACATTGACACTCACAAGCCGAACTCTCTCATATTTTTCTACTGTACTAAAAGAGAAATATTGATGTGGCAACACTGGTTCTGTAATGTTCACATAAAACATGCATTGTCATTATACTTCTTCTCTTTCTCACACTGGTTCTGTGATTTTTGTCATTCAACAAGTGCCGACGAACGCGAACAGTAAAAGTGATTTTTCTCCAGTTTTTTAAAAGTGAACAAAAGAGAACAGAATATGGAACTGTGCAAGCCAGATATAAATAGCTTTTGCTACTGCTGTGGTCAATATGTCTCAACACATAAAAAAAGGGGAAATTTCAGTACTGATTTTGTTCAAACATGCGAGATGTACTTCAACCAAAATGTTATAGTGAACGAAAATTGGGTACCAAATATAGTGTGTAAAAGCTGCTACAACCGTCTAATGGATTGGAAAAATAGAAGACGTGAAAGTATGCCATTCGGTATCCCAATGACTTGGACTAATCCTGGCGAAGGTCACAATCCATTGAATTGCTATGCATGTGCGAATAAAGGAGCCGCAAAAAGGATAAGAAAATCGTATAATTACGTTGGTGTTGCAAGTGCCGCAACACCATTGCCTCATTCGGACCACATTCCTGTGCCAAAAGCTTCTAGCCCAGATATTTTCTCTTCTACGACTGCTCCGACATATCATGCACGTGATGATTCCCCATATGAGCCATCAGTATCCAATGAGCCAATTTTAATAAATCAAAATAAGCTTGATTCAATTGTTGCCAAGTTGGAATTAACACAGCATAAATCGGAAGAGCTGGCTTCCATTTTGAAATCAAACAATTTGTTGGCACCCGGTGTGAAAGTCACAGCTTATCGAAGTCGTCAGGCAACACTCCAAAGTTTATTCCTTGTGAATGATGAAAAAACTTCTGCATATTGCCCGGATGTAGGAAAATTGATGGACGCAATGGAAATAAAATATGAAGCAGATGACTGGAGATTATTTATTGACAGTTCAAAACTCAGCTTGAAGGCGGTTTTACTGCATAAGACCAATAAAAAACCTTCAGTTCCAATCGCCTACAGTACAGAAACGAAAGAAACATATGATGCACTGGAAAATATTCTAAAAATGGTTAACTACGCCAAACATATGTGGCGCATATGCTGCGATTTAAAAGTTGTAGCAATGCTTTGCGGTCTTCAAAGCGGCTATATAAAATATATGTGCTTTTTGTGCGATTGGGAGACACGATTTTCCGGTGACCAATATGCATGCCACGGATGGAAACTCAGAGAGCACAGCAGGTTACAAACGGCCAATATTATTCGTGAGCCTCTACTGCCTCCACTGCATATTAAACTTGGAATTGTTAAGAATTTTATCAAAACTGTCGCCAAAAGAGATGAAGTTTTCTTGTGTTTGAAACTAATTTACCCGAGACTCAGCGAAAGTAAAATTAAAGAAGGTAAGTTATAATATCACATTCATTTCCCATGATTTTCCATCTTAACAAATTAATTTTTTCCAATCAGGCGTACTAAATGGTCCAGATATACGAAAGCTGATTAAAAGTGACGCATTCAACAATATTTTTATTGACGCTGAATTGAATGCATGGCAGGCAATCAAAGAAATAATAGAAGGCTTGTTGGGAAAGCATCGTTCTAACAACTACGATGTTTCTGTCGCAAGGATGTTAAGAGCATTCTCGGAAATTGGTGTCCACATGTCGTTGAAAATCCATTATTTACATCATCATCTGGACTACTTCAGCAAACAATTGGCTACCGAATCTGATGAACAAGGTGAACGCTATCATCAAGTTGCTATGCCATTTGAAATGAGGTAATACTGATTTTTTATTTTTTCAAACTCATTTTAATAAAACAAAAACTTACAGATATAGAGGCAAAAAGTCGCCGAGTGCAATAATTGCGGAAATTTGCTGGTGGAGTAAGTTAGTGTGGCAAGACAAGGATGATCTTGATGATAAAGAATTTTCAGGAGATGCAGAAGGGCCAACAGTGGAGTCACACATTGACATTATGTGTGGTTCAGAAACTGATGATAGCGATGAATGCGATGCCACTAGTCCCGAACAACCACCATCGAAAAAGTCTAGGCAATATTTATTAAAATAAATAAAAATAAATAAATAAAATAAAAATAAAAAATTATAAAAATGTTTACTTAATTTTTTTAGTAGTTTATGGCCAGAAGTCTGGAGTTATTGGGGAAAATTTATGAAAAAGGCGATAAATGACACTTTTTTGAATAAAAACAAATATCAATATTCTTGTCAAAATGGGATACCTTCACTTAATTGTAAATAAAAGCAGAACGCGTTAAATTTTGTTTATAGGTTATGTGACTTTACATGAAATTAATAACACTTGATCCTTTTTTCCGTTTTGGATTTTTTATGAATTTAAAAAAAAAAAAAATTTAATTTTTAGGCAAAAAAATATTTTTTTTTCTCCACAAATTTATTTTTACCGGCAAAACTGTTGATTATAAAGAAAAACGTTATATGAACGGATTAAAGAAATAATTGAAAATAATGTAATTCTAAATTTTTCTAAATTTGTTTCATCAAAATCGGACAAGTGGTTCTCGAGTTATGTTAAACTACGTTTTTGCCAAAATGTTACAACTAAGCGAAAAAACATCAAGATAAGGAAAAAATTTAAAAGGTCATAAAAAAAAAATGACACATACGAACGCCAAACCCTTTGAGGGTTTTACTATACTGACCTAGTACCATCACCCTGACTTGGAATTTCTCACCCCCCAGATTGGCTGTTGTACTGTGTTATTTAGTAAATTGTTTTGCTGATTTGAGCGGGTTAAGTTTTCATTTTCTATTAACTAAAATTATAGCCAAAATCCTGTACATTTAATAGTTTTATTTCCCCTGTTCCTATCTTACTAAAATTTAGAAAAAATAATTTGTCAATTTAAGCAGTTTTTTGTGAAAGGTAATTTTTAACTAATTTCTATTAGTGTACTGATTAACACTAACCATTATTAACTGCATACAAATTTGACATTTATAATAATTGTAAAGCATTAAGCTCTGGTGATTTCGAAAAAAGTTAGCAAGCAGAAATACAATTTTGAAAAGCCACTGACCACTCAATAAACTTTCCTAAATAAAAAAAAAACAAAAATAATTAAAATCAATTAATTAAAAGAAATAATAGTTTCAACGCAATAAATTACACACATATGAACAAAAAAATAGAAAAAGAAACAAAGAGAAGAAAGCTAAATTAATCCTCTAATGCACTATCTTCTGATAACGATGCAATTTATTCTAAATATATGTTTGGCATGGGTCTTTATAACAAATTTGACAATAACTTTATTTTTGACGAATTGTAAAACATATCAGTTAGTTTTACTGATTATGACAGAACTGGCATTGTGTTCATTAACACCTTGGCTTAATGGAACACATACACTTGACAATAATATTGATTAATGCATGACAAAGATCATATATGTATATTTATTACTGACCACACTTCTTTAGTTGTGGAAAGTTTCAAGGTGGTATCTCGATTCGTTTCTGAGTTAAGCACCGTAAGTTGTTTCACGTGAAAAAACTGTTATACTCCATATAAAAAAAATAATTTTTCACGATAATAAGTTGCACGTGATAATTGTATAGACTTTGTTTTCGCGCAAATTTAATATACAAAACTATTATTTTTCTTGTGAAAATGTGACAATTTGTGTTTATTGTGATTGTTTCTTTCTAGTAAAATAAAAACAATATTAATTTTTTAAAGTAAAGTGTTGTTTTTTCAAACGCGTCTTATAGACCAAATACAATTAATATTGTCATTAATATGTATTTTTATTAATTCTAATTTAGTAGGTTTGAGGTTAAGAAGAAGAATAAACCTTCCTCAAAAGTTATAAACACATTAAATTTGCAAATCAGACTAGATCTAGTTTCTGCCTTTTTATGGACAGGCTTCATCAGTGATCTTCCATTAAATTGTATTGTTGTTTATATTTTTATTGTCAGATTGTCTCTATATGAATAATTTCAGAAGTGATCAAACAGACATATACAAACATTCTACTTCAGATTTTCTCTGTTTATCTTCTTATTTCCTCCGTGTCACCTTTTCACAAATATTGCCACATTGACGTATGGTTTGTACGTACAAGTGCAGGCAATTTGTGTATATTGGAGACGGACAGCCAACAGGGCATTGTTTATTTTTTATAGTAAAGTGTTGTTTTTTCAAACGCGTCTTATAGACCAAATACAATTAATATTGTCATTAATATGTATTTTTATTAATTCTAATTTAGTAGGTTTGAGGTTAAGAAGAAGAATAAACCTTCCTCAAAAGTTATAAACACATTAAATTTGCAAATCAGACTAGATCTAGTTTCTGCCTTTTTATGGACAGGCTTCATCAGTGATCTTCCATTAAATTGTATTGTTGTTTATATTTTTATTGTCAGATTGTCTCTATATGAATAATTTCAGAAGTGATCAAACAGACATATACAAACATTCTACTTCAGATTTTCTCTGTTTATCTTCTTATTTCCTCCGTGTCACCTTTTCACAAATATTGCCACATTGACGTATGGTTTGTACGTACAAGTGCAGGCAATTTGTGTATATTGGAGACGGACAGCCAACAGGGCATTGTTTATTTTTTATAGTAAAGTGTTGTTTTTTCAAACGCGTCTTATAGACCAAATACAATTAATATTGTCATTAATATGTATTTTTATTAATTCTAATTTAGTAGGTTTGAGGTTAAGAAGAAGAATAAACCTTCCTCAAAAGTTATAAACACATTAAATTTGCAAATCAGACTAGATCTAGTTTCTGCCTTTTTATGGACAGGCTTCATCAGTGATCTTCCATTAAATTGTATTGTTGTTTATATTTTTATTGTCAGATTGTCTCTATATGAATAATTTCAGAAGTGATCAAACAGACATATACAAACATTCTACTTCAGATTTTCTCTGTTTATCTTCTTATTTCCTCCGTGTCACCTTTTCACAAATATTGCCACATTGACGTATGGTTTGTACGTACAAGTGCAGGCAATTTGTGTATATTGGAGACGGACAGCCAACAGGGCATTGTTTATTTTTTATAGTAAAGTGTTGTTTTTTCAAACGCGTCTTATAGACCAAATACAATTAATATTGTCATTAATATGTATTTTTATTAATTCTAATTTAGTAGGTTTGAGGTTAAGAAGAATTTTTAAATTAAAGCTTTTGAATCCTTTTAAGTGAAGTTTTTCCACGTAAAAAATAACTTAGGGTACTTTAGAGCCAATTTAATTCACCACACTAAAAGTTGTAGGGTTTCCGAACAAATAAAAAAACAACAATTTAGAATTATCAATAAGTTATGACACATAATTTTCAATTGACTTCAGCATGGTGGGCATGAATATGAAAATATTTTTTGAGGCGCTTTAAGGGTAGTTGAGATATTGGCTCGTATGAATAAGAAATAGATATTACTAATAGCGGGAAATTCAGGGCTTTTTAAACAATTACTTTACAAATCTAGTCTGCTTGGGAGTAGACTAGAAATTTAATTTTCGTTTACATTTCATGCTATTCTACCAGCCAATTGGTAAATTTAGGGTTAAAAGCTATTCCTAAGCCCAAAGTAATTACTTCGAAGAAATTGCTAAGTTTTATTCATATGACCTATGTTAGTCGTATACGATTTTGAGCTCGTTTATACCCAGGAAAATTTTTTACAATCGGTAGCCAACCACACCCATTCTACAAATGGGTGTGGTTGGCAACCACTGCAACCGATTCCATGGAACTGGTTCCGGAACCATTTCCTGGGATCCTATATGGAAGGTGTGGGTGACTTAAAATCAGTTCCAGAACTGGTGTTAGAATCAACAGTAGAAGGGGTTGTAAATGAAAAGTATCTATTGTACAACCGATTCTTTGGAACAGAAAATTTTCCTGGGTACCCAGGAAAATTTTTTACAATCGGTAGC
The DNA here is from genome assembly GCA_949987735.1 of Leucophora obtusa. Taxonomy (NCBI): domain Eukaryota; kingdom Metazoa; phylum Arthropoda; class Insecta; order Diptera; family Anthomyiidae; genus Leucophora; species Leucophora obtusa. The sequence goes on from OX465295.1 coordinate 279,691,507, forward strand.
CAACCACACCCATTCTACAACTGGTTCCACTGCAACCGATTCCATGGAACTGGTTCCGGAACCATTTCCTGGGATCCTATATGGAAGGTGTGGGTGACGTAGAATCAGTTCCAGAACTGATTCTAGAGCAACCGGTTCCACTTTGAAACCATAGAAGGGGTTGCTTTTGGGACAATTTCAAACAAAAAGAATCGGTGTTAGAATCGACAGTAGAAGGGCTTGTGAATGAAAAGTATCTATTGTACAACCGATTCTTTGGAACAGAAAATTGTCCCGGGTACCCAGTAAAATTTTTTACAATCGGTAGCCAACCACACCCATTCTACAACTGGTTCCACTGCAACCGATTCCATGTATCCTATATGGAAGGTGTGGGTGACGTAGAATCAGTTCTAGAACTAGTTCCAGAACTGATTCTAGAGCAACCGGTTCCACTTTGGAGCTATAGAAGGGGTTGCTTTTGTGACAATTTCAAACAAAAAGAATCGGTGTTAGAATCGACAGTAGAAGGGGTTGTGAATGAAGAGTAGCTATTGTATAACCGATTCTTTGGAACAGAAAATTTTCCTGGGTAGTTATATGCCATTTCTAAATATTTTCCACATTGGGTCATATGAATAAAACTTATAAACTACTTCGAATTAATTACTTTTGGATTAAGAAAGACTTTTAACATCAAATTTATCCACAGATTTGTAGAATAGAATGAAATATAAACGAAATTAAAAAAATTTAATTTTTGGTCTACTCGCAAGCAGACTAGAATTATGAAGTAACTAGCGGGCGCAGCCCGCTACGTTGTGCCTTTATTCGCTTTTTATTTAAAGTACAGTTTTTATAATAAAAGCCTTCACCCAGCCATCACAAATAAATAATTCTGCACAACAATGGGTTTAAAATAAATAAATATTTGATCACTTTTTCTCATGAAAGTGGATTGTTAGTAATGAATCCATAATAAATTGCAATATACGTGTGTATGTTAAGATAATTTGGTAAAGTGCGAACTTAGATAGATAGATAGACCCGTAAGTAGTTTTGTTCATTTGTGTTTTGAATGAAAATAAATAACGTAAAGCAGGGTTGGAAAGCATTTTATAATATTAAAAATAGCGGGCAAAGCCCGCTACGTTGTTAGCGTGTCTTAAAGTTTTTTTTTTTAATTCCAGTTTATGTAAAGGTAGACCTGGCAATTCAAGTAAATTCACAAATTCAGTTGGAAAATTTACTGCGTCGGTTTCTTCCACCGGTGCTTCGTTACATGAAGTTTAAATATCGGAATATATAAGCTCCATTCCTTTTCTAAGGTTTTTTCTCTTTTAGAAAATTTGTTTAACTTTTTGGAGAGTATGTTTCAATGCTACATAAGTTTTATATTCCGTGGATAGTGTTTGAACAGGTAATTCCCTCTTCCAATCCATTTGCATTGTCTATAATTTCAATTCCACTCGTTTCCTATTTAGTTTCTTAATTTTAGTGTTTCATACACTTGTTTTTTAAGTTTTAGGTTTCTAGCTAAAGACGCAGACGTTAAGGGGGGGGGGGGCAATTTTCTCCTTTTGAACCACCATTTTTACCACGTTCCTGTCCAAAGTCCTAGAAATGCCTTGTCGATAAGTTAGCCCATACTCCAAGGAAAACATATTATATATTACAGGTTTCTAGCCGAAGGGTTCGGTTAGGCCATCAAGGGGGAGAATTATTCCGTTTTTACCCCTCCCGGTAGGAATTTCCAAAAATTCCGTCTTAGAGGACGTCTGCGTTGGAGGAGGAACCTACTACATACATAATTTTAGGTCTCTATATCCAGCAGTTTGGCCAGGCCGTCAAGGGGGAAGTTTTTTCCCTTTTTACCCCTCCCGGTATGAATTTCCAAAAATACCATCTTAGGGGACGTCAACGTTGGAGAAGGAACCCAATTTAAGATCCCTTGTTCCAGCAGTTTGGCCAGGCCGTTAAGGGGGAGACTTTTCCTGTTTTTGACCCTACCTGCAATAATTTCCAAAAATCTCATCTTAGCGGATGTCTACAATAGAGGAGGAACTATAATACCAATTTTCAACTTCCTACCTCCAGCGGTTTGGGCAGGCCTTTAAGCGGCACTTTTCGCTTCATTAATCCCCATTTTTGCAATGTCCCTGTCCAAAAAGCACCTTCCCGGTAAGTGAGCCAATACTCCAAGTAACATATGTTTTACATTTCAGGTTTCTAGCCAACTTTTACTATTTGTGCCCCTCTCCGTAGGAATTTCCGAAAATCCATCGACAGGGAATTTCAGCTTCCTAGTTCCAGCAGTTTGAGCAGGCTGTCAAGGGGGACACTTTTTCTTTTTTTGTCCCTCCCGGTTGGAATTAGGCTGGAAGAGGAACCTAAGTACCGAATTTCAGCTTCCTAGTTCCAGCAGTTTGGACAGGTCGTTAAGGGGCAACTTTCCCTTTTTGAGCCCCCATTTTATAACGACCCTGTCCAAAATTCAAAAAAGTATCTTTCTAATAAGTTAGCCCTTACTCCAGGGACCCTCATTTTAAGCTTCAGGTTTCTAGCCGAAGGGGTTTTTACCGGCCCCCAAGGTGAGGATTTTCTTCTTTTTGCCCATCCCTTTAGGAATTTACAAAAATTCCATCTTCGCGGCTATCTGCGATGGATGAGGAACATTCATACCAAATTTCAACTGCATTGCCTAAGCGGTTTGGGCAGGCCGTTAGTGGGGACATTTTTACCTTTCAACCACCATTTTTACTATTTTCCTGTTCCAAAATAGAAAAATTACGTTGCCGGTGAGTTAGTCCTACTCCAAGGAATACATATTTAAAATTTTAGGTTGGCCAAAAGGGATTGGGCAAGCCGTCAGGAGGAGACTTTTACCTTATTTCCCCTCCCGATAGGAATTTCAAAAATTCCGTCTAAGCGGACGCCTACACAGAAGGAGGAACTCGCATACCGAGTTTCCTTTTGGGATATTCTGTAGGGAATTTCAAAAATACAAACTGAGTCGATGTCTACTACAGTGGAGGAACCTATATACCAAATTTCAACTTCTTACCTCCAGTGGTTTGGGCAGGCACTATTCCAATTTGTGAGACTGTTTATGGGGAGAGTTTTCCCCTTTTTGCCCGTTCCGGTAGGAATTTCCAAAAATCCCGTCTTAGCGCACGTCTATGCCGAATATCAAGAAACCTTGTTTTAGCGGAGATATCCGTGGGGGGAGGAAAAAAAGTAGTTTTTTGAAATTATATATTATTTTAAATGGTACTTTTTGGAAAAACGAAATTTTTTGGAAAAAGATACTTTGTTTTTTTTTGTACTTTTTTTGGAAAAGGTATTTTTTTTAAAAAAGGTGTATTTTTTGGAAAAATTTATGGTTTTTGGAAAAATTTATGGTTTTTGGAAAAAGGTACTTTTTTTTGGAAAAGGTACTTCTTTTGGAAAAGGAACATTTTTTTAGAAAAAGGTACTTTTTTTTGGGAAAAGGTACTTTTTTTGGAAAAGGTACTTTTTTTTGGGAAAGGTACATTTTTTTAGAAAAAGGTACATTTTTTGGAAAACGGTACTTTTTTTGGAAAAAGGTACTTTTTTGGGAAAAAGGTACTTTTTTTGGAAAAAGGTACTTTTTTGGAAAAAGGAAATTTTTTTGGAAAAAGGTACTTTTTTTTTGGAAAAAGGTACTTTTTTGGAAAAAGGTACTTTTTTTGGAAAAAGGTACTTTTTTTGGAAAAAGGTACTTTTTTTGGAAAAAGGTACTTTTTTTTTAAAAAGGTACTTTTTTTGAAAAACGTATTTTTTTGGAAAAATGTATGTTTTTTGGGAAAAGGTACTTTTTTTGGAAAAGGTACTTTTTTTTGGGAAAGGTACATTTTTTTAGAAAAAGGTACATTTTTTGGAAAACGGTACTTTTTTTTGGAAAAATGTATGTTTTTTGGGAAAAGGTACTTTTTTTGGAAAAAGCTACTTTTTTTGGAAAAAGGTACTTTTTTTGGAAAAAGGTACTTTTTTTGGAAAAAGGTACTTTTTTTTGGAAAAGGGTACTTTTTTTTGAAAAAGGTACTTTTTTGGAAAAAGGTACTTTTTTCGGGAAAAGGTACTTTTTTTGAAAAAGGTTCTTTTTTTGGAAAAAGGTACTTTTTTGGAAAAAGGTACTTTTTTGGAAAAAGGTACTTTTTTTGGAAAAGGTACTTTTTTTTGGAAAAAGGTACTTTTTTTGAAAAAGGTTCTTTTTTTGGAAAAGGTTCTTTTTTTGGAAAAAGGTACTTTTTTTGGAAAAAGGTACTTTTTTTGGAAAAAGGTACTTTTTTTGTCCCCTTTTTGCCCCTCCCGATAAGAATTTCCAAAAATGCCGTCTCAACGAACGTCTACACCGGTCAAGGAACCTACATACCAAATTTCAACTTCATAGCTCCAGCAGTTTGAGCAGGCCGTCAAGGTGGAGACTTTTTCCCCTTTTTGCCCGTCCCTGTAAAAATTTCCAAAACTCCCGTCTTGGTAGATGTCTACGATAGTGGAGGAACCTTTATACCAAATTTCAACTTCCACCTCCAGTGGTTTGGGCAGGCCGTCAAGGGGGGCCTTTTTCCCCTTTTTAACCCCCATTTTTACAACGTCCCTGTCCAAAATTCCAGAAAGTACTTTCCAGAAAAGTTAGCCCATACTCCAAGGAACACATATCTTAAATTTCAGCTTTCTAGCCAAAGGGGTTTTGGCAGGCCGCCAATGGGAAGACTTTTCCCCTTTTTGCCCGTTCCGGTAGGAATATCCAAAAATCCCGTCTTAGCGGACGTCTACGCCGAAAGAAGAACCTACATACCATTTCAACTTCCAAGCTTCAGCGGTTTGGGCTGGGCGATGTTGAGTCAGTCAGTCAGTCAGTCAGTCACGTTATTCTTTTATATATCGTTAGCTGAAATTCAAAACCACGTAACTAACATTTTTACTATTTTACAGGAGAAACAAAAAATGTTATATATTGAAAAATAAATGGAGTTTTGGTAATCAAATATCGCAGATTTTCTAAATATAGACTGATTAATTCATTTCTGGAATAAAAGTAATAATTTATTAATGTTTCAAAGAGTTAAGTTAGTTATGCGCTTTTGAACTCGTATTTTCTTAAACAAAAACACGTAACTACAATGAATTTTTTTTAAGTTTCAAGGAAAATTTTGTTTTGCATTCATAAAATGTAGAATAAAAGAAGTTGTTCTCTTGTTATTTAATATATCGCTTTATATATATTTTTTTTTTTTAAAATATGAAAATAAAAAATGATTTACAAAAGCAAAAGATAATTAACAACAATAACTACAATACAAATAAAGGAAAAAATTAAACCTTTACTTCTCAAATGGAATTTCATTGTAATAATAATGACAATCGGGTGGAAGAAATGGTTTAAGGTCCTGAAGATGTTGCCATTTTTTGCTTGAAATTTTTATTCTTTGTAAATGCAACTTCAAAGTTTCAAACGCTTTTAATTTGTTTCCAATTCTTTGTGGAAATTCCTTAAACTCATCTGTTGCACTTAATTTAAAATAAATTACTCCAGAGGGATCATACGCTAATACACGAATCATATTGACTGTGGGATCTCCAAAAAAAAAATTTATTATAATTAACAAAGTAAAAATTTCAAACTATAATCACTATAATTATGAGAAAATAGGACTACTAGGGGAGGGGAGCGTAGTAGCACTATCCGCTAGTGAAATATAAAAATTCAAATCCTACTATGAATAAATAAAATTCAATAGAAATAAATATGTGTTAGTTACAATTTTCAAGCAACAAGTATGTAGTTACGTGCTTTCGATTTTCGCTAATAATATGTCTAATTTTTATTATATGACAGTAAAAATTGGAGAAGACGTGGACCTCGTTGATATGCATCATAATCGATCAAAAAACCGATTTTGAATTTTTTGTTAGTTACGTGGTTTTGCATTTCAGCTAACGATATAGAGATTGCTTAAAAACCCAATATTTCCCCCTATTAGTAATATTTATTTTTTATTCATATGAGTCATTATTTCAAAACCAACCCCTTCATGCGATTTAAAAAATAATTTCATATTTGTATTAAGAACGCTGAAATCTAAATTGAAAGTGAGTGTCGCAACAAATAATTACAATTTAATTTTTTTCGATTTGTTCGGAAAAGCTCAAATTTCGATCCTGGTGTGCCGCGAGTAAGATTGTCCGATTTGTCGACATTTCGACAAATAGCTGCCACCTTGAAGAATATGTACAAGTACAAAACATACTTAAGACCACGTTTTTAGCTAGATTTCAGATTTGAATCTATATACCACCTATAAATTTCCTACAAACGTAGAAGAGAGTTCATTAATAGACACGTTTAGAAATTCCATGTCAGGGTGAAAATACTAGGCCAGTATAGTAAAATCTCCAAAGGGTTTGGCGTAATCAGGCCAAACTGTTTTTATTACCTTTCATATTTTTTTCCTTATCTTGATGTTTGCTTGCTTAGATTTTCAGCTATAACTCAAGAACCTTGAATGATTTAATTTCATTTCATTCTTTTAAATAAATAATTTTTTATTAATATACCCATATAAAAAATCAAGTTGGACTAATTTTATCTAATGAAATCTTCAAAAAAATATAATTTCCCCATTTTTCATCACTCTTCGCCAATAACTCGTCAATATCTTCAAATTTGTGGCCATAAACCACTGAAAAAATAAAGCCAAAGATAATTTAAAATATTTTTTCAGTATGCAGATTACTTTTTTCCGTATTTTCAAAAGATGGCGTGATAATCGATTTTAATTGAAAACGATTATAAATATTTTTTGGGGTATCATTGGTGATGGCGATTTATTAGGTCAATCACAATTACACACAGCTGTGGATAGAGCAATAGGAAATAATATAGGAAATATATTTTTTATTTGTGTTTAAATTTTTCTATGTTTTTATTACATGTCATTCGTAACTTCGACATTTGTGTTATTTACACAGTACAACATTTTTCAGCTCATTCATGTGGGTCTCAATTCTGAGAATTGCACGTGAAAGTAGCCCCAAAAATAAGAACTTCTGCATCATTCGTTTTGTCAAGTTGGCTGCATTTAAAATTTAATGGCCATACGAATTTTTTGGCTCACGGCGGATTTTTAGCACTTTTTCTATATTTTAACACGGTTATATCTTGGTATACTGTACGGAATATCTCTTTTGTGTCTGAAACAAAGTTGTAGATATTGAATAGGAGAAAAAAAAACAAACCTACCCGAAAAAAGTCCATCCAGTGCCTCAAAAATCCCAAAAATGTCATTTTTTACCATTTTTCACCTTTTTTGCTCAATAACTGGATTACAAATCCACAAATATGCTGTTTTTTGGAAGTGCCTATATACAATCAGAGTAGGAAAATAAACTCTAACGAACCGTACTTTAAGGGTTGCGTACAGCACATCGCGAACAGAGTACACAATCATATTGATTACGTAGAAAACACATATGCTATACTCTCCAATTAGTGTTTGTGTTTATACACACAACCCGAATTCGGTACGCAACGGGTGTGAATATGTGTTGAAAGTACAGTACATATTCGTAGGCTTTGTGTTCATCAGACAGTTTACCGCATTCGGTTTGTGTACAAACACACGACCGCTAAAACGATAGATATGGTATGTGTTCCTTAGCCGTACCCTACCCTACATGTTGTGTACAGTTTATTTCCCTACTTTCTTTACAATACCGTAGGGACGCCGTCTGGTGTGTACACACCAGCAAATCTATACATAATGACAAGTGTATATTACGTAACTGTAAAGGAAATTAACATAATCAATTTTTTCGACCAAAAGAATTAAAATAATAAAATTTTATTTCAGGATTTTTTTTTCTGGTATACCCTTTTGTTCAGAGTCAATTACATTTTAGAACCAGAAGAACATTGAACATTTCAATATGGAAAATTACAAATGTCCAAAATTGGATGATTTTTGTTACGTTTGTGGTAATATCGTCCCAAAAATAGGCAAAAAGGATCGAAAAAAGATGTTTACTGATGAATTTTAAACAGCGTATTGTTATTATTTTGATGAAACAGATTTAAATGGTGCAAATTTTACGCCGAACACAGTGTGCAAAAGTTGTTATAATACTATTATAATGTGGATACATGGAAAAAGTGTACAGTTTTCTTTTAAGAAGCCAGTAGTTAGTTAGTTAATTTTTCTTTATTTTCAAATTTAGTTTGTAACTTATAAATACTACAAATAATTAAATTAGAACATACGACTATGACTTAATGTCGTCAGTAATTTGCGTTCAAGACCTAGCTGGACATGATAAATCCACAACCGCTAACACTAATCGAAATGGACTACATTGTGGCTAAGATGGAACTATCATAACAAAAATCCGAAGTGTTGACTTCATTTTTGAAGCGTAGAAAACTCACGCAGTAAAATGTCAGCGCAACATCATACCGGAAACGATAAGCTGATTTTCAGAAATTTTACTCCGTTGACGAAGCAAATACGTTCACTTACTGCCATGATATCCCAGGTTTAGTGAAAAAATTGGGAATGGATTATATCGCTGTCGACTGGCGTTTATTCATCGATGGTTCACTTTCAAGTTTGAAGGCTGTTCTGTTGTACAAAACAAACAAACCGTTCATTCCGTTGGGATTCAGCACAACTATGAAGGAAACGTATGAAACATTGGGCGAAATTTTGGAGAAAATCAAATACAATGTACACAAATGGAAGATTTGTTGTGATCTAAATGTTGTCAACATAATACGAGGCATTATATTAAAGGGCGGTTTTCCAAAATACTTCTGCTTCCTTTGTAATTGGGATTTGCGTTATACATGGAATCAATATCAATGTAAAGATTGGAAAGCAAGAACTCCCGAGCTCGAAAAACAATTAAAATTACGGAATGAACCTTTGATAAAGGATCTAGACGATATTTTGTTGCCATCGCTCCACATGAAATTAGGAATAGCTGGGAAATTCGTCGAAGTGGTAGTCAAAGATATTGATGACGCCTTTGACTGTTTAAAATCCATCTTTCCAAAACTCAGTGAAGCCAAGATTAGAAACGGTACGCATCGTTTTCTGTATTTAAATATTGTTATATCTAAATTTGTTCACTTCGATATATTCGCATTACCAATAATTTTTCGTAAATGCTTTTTTTATTTCAAACAGGTACTCTCAATGGACCGGATATAAGAAAATTAATGAAAAGAGAATCTTTCAGAAATATGCTTTCGAACCATTATAACCACCTATGTGCATGGGACGCATTGAAACAAGTCATCGAAGGCGTTTTAAGAAAGAACCGTGTACAGCGAGATGAGATACAGACACGAGTGGACAACTTGTATTATTTTGAAAAAATCAATGCATCCATGACGTTAAAATTACATTTCATGCATTTCCACCTTGATACCACTTTGGCACAATTACCTCAGGAGACGGCCGAACAAGGAGAGAGGTTCCACAAGGTGACCATGCCAATGGAAAAGCGATTCAAGGATGCATTGCTTGCGGAGGTTTGTTGGTGGAGTTCTAAAATTATGCAGTTTAAAGATGAAAGCACTGAAGATGAAGATGACACTGAAATTGGTGGACACACTGAAGAAAACATGCCCTTGAATATTATGTCTAACTCGGATGATGATGCAGACTCAGAACATGAACAGCATATTTGTGGATTTGTAATCCAGTTATTGATCAAAAAAGGTAAAAAATGGTAAAAAATTGGCATTTTTGCCATTTTATCAATTTTAATTTAATTTTTCTGGGGAGGCCAATGGCCCCATTATAGCCATCTTTTTATGGAAATCTCTGAGAAATTTATCCATTTTTCTCACGAAAACTTCGTGTAGGGGATGTTATACGCTCAGAATAGTATTTAAAAAAAAAAATATAGTGATACTTTTTGCCATCAATATCATAGATGCAAGCATTATAGGTAAATTTTTTAAAATTCTAGGATGGGCTTTGAAGAAGAATAAACCTTTTTTCTAAAAGTTATAAACACATTAATTTGCAAATCATACTAGCACCCAAATTCTAAATTTTATGACAATAAGAAAATTGTTACCACATTGTTGTCACAATTTTGTCATTGTTATAAAGTTTAGAATACGGGTGTAGATCTTAGTTTCTGCCTTTTTCTATGGACAGGCTTCATCAGTGATTTTCATTTAAATTGTATTATTGTTTATATTTTATTGTCAGATTGGAATCGAACGCATGCACTCCTACATTTCAAACGTAAATATTAGACTGTGTCTTAAAATAGTGATTTGTCGATTTTCGGTCATTACACCCCCCAGTTTTATTGGAAATGGCCCCAACTGGAAGAAATCGATTTTTTTTTGCAAACGATAACCCGTGCCGAAAGTTGGACGAAAATGGCCCATTTTGGAAAAAAGTGTATTATTATTAAAAATTCCCAAAATTCAAAATTTCGAAAAAAAAAAATTATTTTTTATTCCATTTATTCATTTAATATAGTCAAAATGATTCAGGCATGGAATTTTGACTTTACCGGATATCACTAACCCACTTTAGCCTGGAATCCAAAATGACCCACGAATTTGATAAAAATGCAAAAACGTGTTTTTTTTAAATTAATTTTAAAGATTTTTTAAAATGCCTATATTGGAGATGTTGATTGCTATTTGTACCACATAATAGTTGATATTAAAGAAAAAAATAAACTGGAAAAATGATAATTCGAGTTTGTGTTTGGAGCGACTGCTTTCCAGGACATTTTACAAAAATTGCTCATTTTGTCAAAAATTAAAAAAAATTTGAATGTTTTCATCAAATTTTACACAGTGTTCGGAAAAACATCACTTAAGTTTGGTTAGACTATAATTATCTTTACATTTGTTTAAAAAAGCTTTAACCCTTAGTGGCCTGGGGTCACAAAAGACCCATGAAACTTAATATTAATTATGACTACGAGATTGTAAAGCCATTAATTGATAAAAAAAATCTCAACTGGATAAAAATAATTATTTTATGTAACATGATCCATATGGGGTTAATTTTGGCCAAAAACGCCCCACTAGGAAATTTTCAGAATAACAGCTTTCATAATTTTCTGAAAAATATCGCTTTGAATGAATAAAAAAAATGTTTAATACGATTACAAAACTAAAATTGCTATTAACATACGGACACTTTTGACCCCAACTTTTTAACCCTTAAAAATAAGATTGTGGCTATAGAGAATTGGGCTTGTTCGTTAGTTTTGTACCCTCTATCGCATATCCCAAGTTAATAAAAATCCAATAAATGTTATTCTATAAATTTCTTAGTGGGTCTTTTTTAATGAAAAGAGAGAAACTAGATCCATATAGGGTTATATGGATCAAGTTACTCAAAATAATAATTTTTATCAAGTGGAAAAATTTTTTTTTGATTTATTTAAAGCAAGGTTGGTTACCGAAACGAATAACGGTAAGGGTAACGGTAACGGTATCAGATTTCGTTTGTTTAGGTAACGGTAAAGGTAACGGTATTTAAGACTGTTTCGGTAACGGTATACCGTTATCGAAACAGCAATACCGGTACGTGCCGGTATTAAAAATTATGTTAAAAACATATAAAAACAAGTAAAAACATGGCATATTTTTAATTTTAAGTACTGAAAATACAGATTTTAAGCTATAAATTCAATACTGGTAGTTTTAATAAGTAAAATTATTATCTATAATTTTTTTGTAAAAAAAACACTCAAGATTATAAAATAAAAAATAAAAAAATTGTAATTTTTATATAAAATAATAAATACCGGTAAAATACCGGTAACTACACATAAAAATAACGATATCGGTAACGATAACGGTATTTAGAAATTTTTTTAGAGGTATCGATAACGGTAACGGTATTCAATTTGAAACGGTATTGTAGCGATAACGGTATTATAACGATAACGGTAACCAACCTTGATTTAAAGTGATATTTTATGAAAATTGTTATTCTGTAAATTTCCTAGTGGGTCGTTTTTGGCCAGAAATATAAAAATTAATCCCATATGGATCATGTTACATAAAATAATAGGGGTGTTCATATAAACTCGTATTCTACTCGTAAACGATGTAAACCTGGTATGTTTATGAGTTTAATGTCAAACTCCATACATAAAAAATATGGTTTGTATTTATACAAGGTTTACAAGGAGTTTACGAGTTTATATGAATATCCTAAATTATTTTTGTCCAGTTGATATTTTTTTTTTATCAATTTAATGGCTTTACAATCTCGTAGTCATAATTAAAATTAAGTTTCATGGGTCTTTTCTGACCCCAGGCTACCAAGGGTTAAATATTTTTTAAACAAATGTAGAGATAATTATAGTCTAACCAAATTTAAGTGTTGTTTTTCCGAAAACTGTGTGAAATTTGATGAAAACATTCAAATTTTGTTTAATTTTTGACAAAATGAACAATTTTCGTAAAATGTCCTGGAAAGCAGTCGCTCCAAACACAAACTCGAATTATCATTTTTCCAATTTATTTTTTTCTTTAATATCAACAAATAGCAATCGACATCTCCAAATTAGGCATTTTAAAAAATCTTTAAAATTAATTTAAAAAAACACGTTTTTGCATTTTTATCAAATTCGTGGGACATTTTGGGTTACAGGCTAAAGTGGGTTAGTGATATCCGATGAGGTCAAAATTCTATGTCGCATGCCGCAATTAATGTATTTCCCGATAAAGAAATTAAATGTGCTAAATCCCAAAACTTATTTAACAAATTGTGAAAAATAATTTGTTGGAGGCATGGCTCTATCCGGACTTCATGCTTGCGTAAGGAAATCGTCATTATCATATTTGTAATATTAGAATTCCGGTTGGAAAAATAAAAAGTTTATTTTAACAAAATAGATTTTTTAATTTAAAATAAATTTTAAAAAACAAATCTTAAATAAAAAAAATTATGTCGACTTAAAATAATGTTTAAAATTACTGATTTTATGAAAAAAGCTAAAATATGCTGTATTTTCGAACAAAATTAATTAATTTTTAAAGAAGATACCAAAAATAAGCCAATATTTACAAAATATGCAAAAAAAAAAGCAAAATTAGATAAAATAAGCAATAAAAAGCTCTAACAAATATAGCTTAAAATTCTTATATTTTTAAGATCAGAACTTGTTTTTAATAATAATTGTTCTATCTTTTCAAATAAAAAACTTGATCTGGCTTCTTTTTGGTTGGCCATTCATTTGACCCATTAAGAACATTTTTCGGAAAAAAATTCCAACAAAAGAATTCACCACTTCTGCAGTAACTTTTCAATCTCCTAAGAAACTTGATCAAAATGAAAACGATCAAGACTTCAATAATGCTTATTATGATAATGTTATTGCTGCTGATACTGGTGAAAGTTAGGCACCCATTTTTGTATATTTTCTTTATTGATCTATATAAATATAAATAAAAATCAAACAAATATACTATAATATTTATGTTAAGAAGATATTTGCTTTTATTATATATGTAAATGACCTTTATATTTTTCATTTTATCACCTCAATAAACTTCAAAAGCTGTATTAAATTAGTTTTTAAAACAGAAATTCGCCATCAAAAAAACTTGATTTGTCTGTGTAAATTTCTGCATAAACTTTATTTTTTTTATTTATTTTATGTAAAATTTAACAGTTAAGTCAAGAAAGTTAGTCGAACCAAAGTTCGTTATTGCTCTACTTGACTGTAGTTTCGAGAGTAATTGACTTAGCCCTCATTGCGACTTTAACTGACATATTTGTTTTTTTTTTTCACACATAAAATTTTAATTTAACACTTTCCAACAAACAATTCGTTCCGTTTACGCACCGTTTTCGGTCCGTCATAAACGGAATCCAACTCCGTATACGTACCGTTTTCTGGATCCGTTTACTGACAAGAAAACGGAACATAAGGAACATCGAAACTGATTTGAATCCGTTGAAAATCCGTCATTGACGGACCGTTTTCGGACCTTTATGTCATGTAAAAAACGGACTAGTCCGCCGAAAGTCCGTCAATGCCGGACCGTTTCCGGACCGTTATGTCATGTAATAACGGAGTATTTCCTTGTCCGTATCCTACGGATTTTTTCCAAAAAAACAGACCATATGTTTATTATTTTGAATACAAAGTATTTCTTTTTTATAAATTCATTAATAATTATTATTTACAATTACAATATTTAGCACATCCGACTCGGTTTACCCATCTATCCAGCGCTTAGGGACCAGGAGTAAAATCCAACATCTATATGGAAAAGAGACAATAAATTAGTTATGGTTTAATTGACTGTGTACACGATGCAAATTCTCACATGTTATACACAAAACATTGTGAAACATTAAGTTTCATAAATCTTACCTTTTTACTTGATGTTGTTTGATTAATGGTGTGATAGAAAGAATTCCCTCTATTGCGTATTCTCCATATATTCTTCCCATTATAATAATATTTTAACCGACTTTTCCAAAATATAATTTCTTATTTTGTAAACAAAACGGAGTTAAAACGTATTGTGTTCGAAAATTTATTTATACGGTCCGTTAATGTTCCGTATACGTACAAGCATGGACGGATACTTACATTACGGACAGTTACGTGCCGTAAAAGCCGGATTCATGAATCCGTACGTGCCGGAGAGTCCGTAAGAATGTTTCTTGGGTTGGTTAAATTTTAACGAGATATTGTGTTATGGGCCTTAGAGTGTTTATTATTTAATTTTTGTATTCAGTGACCCTAAATATATAAAAAATTAAAGTAAAATAATAATTGCATATGTGACGCGCAAAATAGAAAGGGACCTAAGGATAGAAAAGGACCTAAGGTCAGGAGAGCATGGGATCGGTCTCATTCGATGCTCAGATGTTGTCCACAAAAAAAAAAATGATTTTTTTACCCTTAGGTCCCTTTCTCTATGCGCTGTCACATATGGAACAACTGTGTAGTGTGAGGTATAATTCTATAAAAACGCGCTTATAAAGTTCAAGTCCCAATTTCTGCAGTACCAGAACCTAGTAGGGTACTGTTTTAGGTTAGCTATTACAGTTTCATAATTTGTTCGTTTCATAAATATCGGCCCGGCTTCAAACTTTTTCCTTTTTAGGCTTCAAGTTCTACTATCTTAACTGGTATCTACAATTCATTCAATAATATTGTACAATAGAATGAAAACACCAAAAAAAATAAAAATAAATAAACAAAAATAAATAAAATAAAAACTTTGTGGGGGGGAGGGGGGTGCTCTTCCGAAGGGGTAAGTAGATCAGATCGCGGTAAGTAGATCGGACTAAGCACTATCAGATTCATGAATAAAATTATAAAAGCCACCCAGTCAGAAATTGCCAGTGGGACAAAAAATCAAGCATTGGCATACCACTGGGTAACCGCGTTTTGGCAGTATTTGTTTTACAAAAATTTCGGTGGTTTATAAAAAAAACACTGGCAAAGAATGGACTTAGAGTGCTATGCCAACGTTTGCAACCAGTGGTTATCCAGCGCTAGCTGGTCAGAAATTGCCAGCGGTACAAATATCAATTCACTGGTAGAGCAATAATTTTATAAAAATGATGATGCTTCGTTAAAAACCCCGTCAAAAAATACAAACATGAAAGCAATGGCAAGGCACTTTAACCCTCTAATGCCCACGACCGCTAAGAAGCGGTCTTCAGATCTTAAACAGTTTTTGGCTAAATAATAAGTTTTGATTCAATAAGTTTTATTATATCAATAGAAAACACAATTACCTACTTTTTTACCTTCAAACTTTGTATAAGGAACGATTTTCCAGCGAGAAGGCTATAAAGTGAAAATTTTGTAAATTTGAAAAAATTAACTTTTTAAAATAGAGAAAAATATTTGAAGTATCGTCAAAAATACATTAACGATCTGAAATACATTATCGACTCGTAGGATAACGTCAGGATACGTCTTACGAATATCTCTCTAACTCAAAAACTAGCTCACAGATTTTTTTGAAATTAAACACAGATTATATATATGTGACCTTCTCCGAGAAAAGGGACCTAGTGTGTCAAAAAACGGGTTTGGACTTAAGAGTGGATTCTGGTACCTAAAAGGGTGTAGAATAAGAAGAAATGAGTTAGATTTCTGATAAAAAAAATATTTACCCCATAAAATCGTACAAAACTGAAGGTGTGTTCAAAGTGATAATGCGTTATGAAACTTTAAATGCGTTCTTCTCAAAAGGTCCCTTTTCTCGGAGAAGGTCACATATAGTGGTAAGAAGAACTAATTTAGTCAAAATTTATTGACATTTAGTGTCAAATTCGCCAAATTGCGTAATTTTCAAAAAGCGAAAATCGCCATAACTTCTGAAAAAACAACACTAGGTCAAGCAATTTTGGTATGTGATTTTGGCTAAAAGTGCTTTCTCATTCCCAAAATGGTATCATCATTAGAAAAAAGTATCGGCTGTTTCCTGCGGTGATTTGAACCTAGGCCGCCAGATTGGCAGATGACAGCTCTACCCACTGAGCTAACGAGAAATACATGAATATGCTAAAATTTCCACATCATTGTTACTTAGAAATGGCCTAGCTAAGCGACTATGTGCTTAAGGTCATTGCCGTATTGGAATATGCTTCCAGCAGCCATTTTTTCCTGCATGTGAGGAAGCACGTGATCTTGTAGTTACCCTCTGTGTTTATTCTGTCCTCAATTTTGACTTCTGGTCCAACACATTCACGGGAGAATGCACCTCAAAATAAAAATTTAAACTAGTGTGTTATATTTAAGACAACGATTTCATACCCCACAGCATAAGGGATCCTCCGCCATGTTTAAAGCGTTGGTTCTAGTATCTAAGAGAGTACCGTTTTTTTTTTGTGGTCTGCGGATGAACTTCAATCCATCGGATCCAAATAAATTTGATTTTATTTCGTCACTAAATAAAACTTTTGCCCATTGTTGTTTTGCCCAGTGCCTATGACGCTTTCCAAAACCGCTTCTTTGTATTCACTTTACTTATGAAGGGTTTCTTTTCTGGACGTCTTGCTAACAAGTTTGCTTCCTTTAAGCGTCTATGTGCTGTATGAACTCCGACGGTTGCGCCCAAATGTTCTGAAGCATACTGCAGAACATCTACGGCGGTCTTATTGGGGTCGATTTAACAATAGAGATTATATTTCTGTCCTGCTTTTAATTGTTTTTCGGGGTCTTCCAATTTTCCTATGAATATAACCGCGAGCCTAATTCCGAGTTGCAATTCGTGACACAGTGGACTTGTTTTCTTGAAACATATTATAGGCAATTTTTTCAAAGTGATTTTATATAAAAATATATAAGGTCCATATAAAACCGTATTGTATTATATTTGGTTCCATATTATCAATGACTTTGAACTAGTTTTAGATTTAGTAATTACTAGGGATTGGCGCGTACACGAAATGTTCGTGAGTCACGTTATTCACACGTGATCGTGAGTAATAATTACTATACTTAAGTGATTCGTGCGTGACATTGAGTAAGAATAACCCGTGCATGATTCGTGTGAGAGTTTATTTTTTGCATCATATGTTTTTAGTAATTTTTACTGTTTTGCGTGAGAATTTTCTGATTGTAAGTTTTTAATATACTCATGTGTGCTGAGTAAGAAACGAAATGCTCATGCGTGAGTAATTTTTTTTTTTTTTTTTAGCATGAGTCAAAAATGGCTTACGCACCCATAACATTAACAACACTGAAGCTTTAATACGAAATTCTCTATACTATAACGTATACTTGACTGATTTCTTATATCTTGGTTGTAAAGGGTTCTTTAATAAGAGCGCTACAAAAGTTTTTTTAAATAAAACAAAAACGGTTTTGGATATCAATGAAATTCTTTATTCCTGTGAAAGTACCTTCGATGCCATTATGTATGGAAATCGATCTCTTTTGCATGGCCACCACGGGCACGCTTGCAGAAGTCCAGACCCTGAACCCAATTTTCGACGGTTTTCAAGCATAAATCGGCCGATATTCGTACGAAGTTCATCAATCGTCGCTGGCTTGTTGGCATAGACCATAGATTTGACGTAGCCCCACAGGAAATAGTTCAACGGCGTCAAATCGCACGACCGAGGCGGCCAATCGACTGGACCAAACTTGGTTTGCAATAAATTGATTGTTACATTCGCTGTGTGGCTTGTGGCGCCGTCCTGTTGGAACCACATGTCCTCCAAGTCCATATCATCCAATTGGGGCCAAAAATATTCGGTTATCATTGAACGGTAGCGATTCCCATTCACAGTAACGTGCCGGTCTTGATCATCACGGAAGAAGTACGGCCCAATGACGCCGCCGGCCCAATAACCGCACCAAACCGTATTTTTTTCGCGATGCAATGATGACTCATGGAGTACGTGTGGATTGCTGTCTGACCAATAACTCATATTTTGTTTATTGACGAAGCCATTCAGCCAAAAATGAGCCTCATCGCTGAAGATGATTTTTCGATGAAAATCCGAATCATTTTCAAGTTGTTGCTCAGCCCAATTCACGAACGTACGACGCTTCTGGTGGTCAAGCGGCTTCAGTTCTTGCGTCAATTTGATCTTGTAAGGATGTAGGCCAAGATCTTTTCGCAAAATTCGCCACAACGACGTCACAGAGATGCCCAACGCTTGAGAACGACGTGTGAGAGACACATTTGGGCTTTCTTCAACTGAAGCCTCAGCGGCAGCAATATTCTCGACACTACGGGCACTTCTTTGTCTCACTAGCACGGAAACATTTTGTACTGTGCCTGTGGATTCAAATTATTCCACTAGAAGCTCAATTATTGATCTGCTAGGACGATTAGACGACCATAAATTGGACATAGCGCTCTTAACGTTGAGGCCACTGACTCCGAATTTCGGTAGTAAATTTTAATAATTTCGACTCGTTGTTGGCTCGTATATCTTTCCATCATGAAATGGCAAACCTTACTGAAGAGAAATGTCAAAAGAGCGGCAAGAAATATGGGGTCGTCTTTCTACTTTTGTAGCGTCCCTGTTGAAAAACCCTATATAACTACTTATTATGCGAAAGTACGATTTAATAAAAATCTAGAATCTAATTACATTGCTCGGATTGGTGAACTTTTAAACAAAGTCATTACTAGTAACGTCTTATTTTATTCCCTATATGTAACCAAAGAAATATGTACTAATGTGTAATGACTTACTTCACTCTATAAAAGTATGTACTTATTTTAGCTAACTAGTGAATTTAATATTACAAGTAACAACTTATTTCAGTTCTTCCTTCGTAATCACTTATTTTAGCCTACACTGGTAAGATTTAGGCAACCATTTACCCCCAATGACACTCCCATGTTAAGATAATGTGTTATGCGACGAAAGTGTAAGTAGTTACCATTTTTGGTTTCTTATTACATTTCCCTTTACCCGGTAATAGAAGATTTTGCTGGGCAGTGTTTTCCTCAGTAAAATGAGCCTCCATTTGTTAAAATTGGTTGAAAGTTGACTAAGTTATTGTACTTTTTCAAAACAATGAAAAAACGATTTCTTTAATTTAAGTAAAAAAAATTTTTTTTATCTGTACCACAAATGATAACTGATTGATAAACGATATTTTTGCAAGTATCAAAAATAGTAACGTTGTTAATAACAAATTAATGCTTACTTACAATGAATTCATTTTTCAATACCACCGTTACTTGTTTTTTATACTTGAAAAAATATCGTTTATCAGTTAGCATTTGTGGTACATATTTTTAAAATTTAAATTTTAATTGTTATTAACAAAATCTCTACATATTTATGGTAATAATACAGGGTGGTCTAAATTACCGAAGGGGTTTGAATTCCTTATAACTTTTGAATTATAATTTTTATTTTTTTTTTCAGTACTTTGTAAAGAAGACTTGTGGAATTTAAAATGAAACAATACACAATTGAACAACGTGCCCAAATCGTTGAACTTTATTTATCAAATCAACGGTCCATTGTTTTGACTCAGCGTGCATATCGTTGTTATTTTAATGTGCGGGTTCGACCCTCAGAGTCAACAAACCGACTGGTTGTAAATTTTCGACAAGGAGCAGTAAGGAACCTTCCTGGTTCCTGCAGACGACGAATGACGCGATACGGATAACAATATTGAACGGGTACAGGAGAGTATTCGGGAAGATTGAAAAACATCAACCAGGAGACGTTGGACACAACTTGGCATCTCACAAGGATTGCTGCAGAGAATTTTGCATACAATAAGAATGTTTCCATATAGCTTGTCCAAGAATTCAAATCGAGAGATTACCAGCAACGACTTGATTATGCAATTTATTTCCTCCGCGTTCACAGTATTTAACAGCTTCAGACTGTTTCCTTTGGGGTTATTTGAAAGGAAAAGTTTATATTAATAAACCTAGAACCATTCAGCAATTAAAAAACAATATACGCGACGAAATCAACAGCATAACAACTGAAGTTTTGCGAAAGTTTATGAAAAATGTTTTGGAAAGAGCACGAATATGCGAAGCAGAAAATGGCCATCACTTGCAAGATGTAAAATTTCATAATTAAATTTAAAAAAATTCTCCACTAATATGCTATATTAAAAAAAAACGAGTAAAAAAGTTAAAGTCGGGCATGCCGACTATATAATACCCCATAGCAGTCTGGTTAAAAGTCAACTAATGTTTGGGTCCGAAATTCGAATGGGTTAAAATGGAAAATATAGCCCATATGGGCGATAAGTCCAAATATGGGCCGATCCTATCCAGAATCAATAGACTTTGTCCCTGGGACCATGTGAGTCAGCGAACAAAATTTGAAATATCTTCGTATTTGCGACCTGCAGTATGTAAATAAGCCAATTTTGGGGGACCTTTATATGGGCACTACGTCCAAACATGGCTTCGTCCTTGGGTGTACCAAATTTCATCAAAATATTTGCGACCTGTAGAGTGCACACAAGAATGCAAGAACTGACAGACGGACGGACAGACGGACATCGTTAAATCGAAATAAAAAGTGATTCTGAGTCGATCGGTATACTAAAAGGTGGGTCTAGGTCCAATATTTTTTGGTGTTACAAACATCAGCACAAACTTATTATAGCCTCTCCACGCAGTGGTGTAGGTTATAAAAATTTAATAATTATGTCTTAAATAAAAAGTTCTAATGAACTCAAACCCCTTCTGTAATTTTGGGCCACCCTGTATAAAGAAAGTATATATATTTGGAAATATCACGCAATTTTATTTTAAATAATGTTTAAAAATTCAAAATCGGTTAAAAAGTGACTAAGTTACAAATGTTTATATGTTTATAACCTACACTACGTCATTTGACGAGTGATTTTTCAGTGTAGTACAGTCCCTATGGGAAATGGATCAGTCACAGAGCTGGTCACGTGACTGGAACTTTGTGGGAGTTACCGATCCTCGATTCGGTTTATTTATATGAAAGTAACCAGCAACTTTAACATGGGCTTGTCATAGGAGGTTGCAATTTCTACTTTTTAAGCTACTTGTGACTTGTCGTAAAGCTTGTCAATTATAACATATCACACTACTGGTTTAAGAGAGTATGCAACAGATCAAGTTAAAATTATCTAATACGGAAGTAGTCTCATGTTAGGCATTGTGTGATATGTACCGAAACTAGTGCGAAATAAAATATCACGTGACTGGTTTAAGTGCACATATCACAGAACTAAAGAAAAATATTTGTTAAAAAACTAGTCACATATTAGTCAATACGTGTGTTGTTGCTGAACTAGTACAAAATAATATTTTCGTGACATATCACTATACTGCTCTACGTTAACAAGTCACAGGACTAACGTAAACTAATTGACATGTAACATGTCACTTATTATTTACCATGTGTCATAATAAGTACGGAAGAACCCAGAAGGATCCAGTCACTGAACTTACATAAAACAACAAATCACCGAATCTGTTTTTAAAACCAGCAAAAATATTAATATTAATTCATGATAACAATCCAAATTTGTTAAGAGTTTAAGCTATACATATAAATTATTTAAATTTTTGCTTTAGAAATACAAAAATTTTTTTCCGAACTTTCTATATTTTCTCATATTTAGTCACAATATTATTCTACCTCAAGTCCAAATTCTAGTATCATAGTGTCATATTAGATTTTATTTGTTGTTTCAAAATATCATACTAGGAATTGGACTTGAGGTACCTCAATATTCTAACAAATATATAAAAGTATACATATAAAATTAACTTAAAAATTAAGATACATATATTCAGAATCACATTTTGAGCCGATTTAGCTATGTTGGTCCGTCCGTCTGTCTCTCTGTCCATGTATGCTTGTGCGCAAGCAACAAGTGGTATATACATATGGGTAGAATACAGCAACCTTTGAACCAAATTTCATCAAAATGGAATGACGTTTAGAGGTCCCTAAAATTATCAAGTTTCGTTTCAGGATTTCTGCATAAATTCTGAACAATTTTAACAATTCATTTACAGAAAGAATTGATCTGTCAATTGATCAAAGTATTTTTAATTATTAAATATTTTATATATGAAAAACTTTTCGTGTATGCCTTGACCGGGAATCAAACCGGCAACCCTCTACAAAGGCTACGACCAGTAGCCTTTGTAGAGGTGAGCTCTTAACGAGATACACCACGGTCAGCATATCGATTAGTGTGGGTATTTGAAGTTCTGTAAGTCAGAGTGTACACAAAGAATGTTTTGTAATCGGAAGATCCAGAATTAACTAATATGTTACATGAACAATTTATTTTCCAATTAGAAAATTCCTATCGTTATCTCCTTTTCACATGTAATTATCAGATTATGATGATTTCTTTGTGAGATAACCGCACAGAAGCAACGTGAACTAGTCACCGAAATCGTGCGATGTAATCGCTTTAGACATGTTCTTGTGAGGTTCCCTTAGGTGGCATGTCTGTGTCAATAAGTAAAAAAAACCGATGTCTGCATAACCCGTGCTGCTGCTCAAATTTAATTGGGCATATGAGCTGTGCGCTGCCTGGTGAAGCCGTGGCGTTCATTTAAGCCTTTGAAATAAAACACAAAATTCATCGATATCTCCATACATAGGAAAATCCTTTACGTAATCTCAATGTTGAAAGCAAAACTCTTTTACATCCCCAGTGTAGAAACGGTAATGACATATCATTATTTTTTGGACTACCAGTAATCACACCCACTTACCTTCTGCATTATTTTAAAACATATAATAATGAGTTACTGATAATGACTTATTTTTACCATTATTTCAAATAGAAAATAATTTTCTAGATTATTTTGAAAATTTTTTGAAATCTATTTTTAGACTCAATATTTTATTATATTTATAAAGGTAATAAGAAATGTAATAACAAAAGTAACTAGTTACCATTACCAAGTATGTAGTTACATAACCACATATCTGGTAATGATTTTCTACACTGGGTCAGTAAGAATTCCGATTTTGCTGAAATTTGATATTTTGTTTGCTTGGATTGTGTCTGTCTAATAAAAGTAAAAAATTGTTCAGTTTCTCAATTTTAATTACGATTTGAGGCCTTCAGAGTTCGAGTGATTTTTTTTTCCACTCAACATTTGGAAATTGGTTAAGTAGTTTTTTTTCTTAATTGACGTGACAGTTTTTGCAAACAGGCTAGGGATTCTATAAAAAACTGACGATTATCTTCAGCTTTTCGATGTTAAATTTCTAACATTTTAAAGACATTACAAAAATAATTTTTATAAAATTGAGAATATCAAATTTAAAAAACTGTTCCACTAATCTATTTAAAAAACACATATATTTATTCTTCTCTTAATTTTTGCAAATACTGATGTGATGTACCTACCATTTTGGTCGAATCACTGTTTCTCTAGTGTTTTTTATTGTCAATGTCTATTATGCTTACTCGTACCCGTACAGTTCCGTAATTAGTATTTTTGAAATACTCATAATTTAGTATTATATCATCACTTTTGTGGCCACAAATTTAAGTATTATGTGCAGAGACATATAATATAGAGATGCAACATCGATAATTTTGTACACAAATTGTAGATATCGCTAGCATGTGGGAAATTTTGTCAAAGGAGGATTTTATTTTGGGAAATTTTCTCAAGCGAGGATTTTTTTATGTCAAATGAGGTTTTACGGAGTTGTTAGGTAAGGGGATTTGGGACCAAGTTAGGGATTTCGACTTTGTTTTGGGGACAGATTAAAAAATTTGTAAATTTTAAAATATTTAGTTTTAGGCCCAAAATAAGAAGAATTTTGGTAAAAATTATATGCGTATTATTTCAAATTAAAGTCGATCAAATTAGGTCTATTAAAGAATTTAAAAATTTCTACAAAATATTTGAATTATAGAGGAAATGTTCTTCAAATATTTATAAATCTTGAAATAACGAAAAGCAACCAAGCTCAATAATTAATCAAATAATTTTCTATTTTCCAAATACTGAAATTGTGATTTGTCTTTCGTATAATAAAATTTTTTTAGTTTCACAATTTTAACAAAGATTTGAGGCCTTTAAAGTTTAAGTGAAAACGTAAATATTTCTTCGTAAAATATTCAATTTTATTTAATTTGCTCATTCATTTCTTAATAATTTTCTGAACTTAAGAGCGATACTAACTTAGCTCCTTTTTTTGAGTTTTTTTTTAATTAAAATGAATTGGTTATATCGTTGGGGATTTAAGCATTTGAAATGGGAATAAACTAAAACATTTTTGGCAACACCGTTCCCCAATAAAATGAAACAGTATTGCCAGAAAAACAAAACAGCCGTCAGCGCCATCTGTTGCATTAAAAATCGTTGTTGCCATTCATCAGGACCATGGGACACCCCTGATTATGAGCACTTTGTAACAGTCATGGGACAGTGTTTAACAGCACCGATTGCCATTTTTTCATATACATCCAATTATACTGCACCTGTTCTGTGTTATATCACTACTTCAACTGTAATAGTACTAGTGACTTTTGTCAATTTGATGTTATGATACTTTATCTCCAGTTATATGATATATCCAAAATGAACCAGTTAATGTTTTACCTCCATTTCAATAGTCACGAGGTTGAATATTTGGCTACAATTACCACTTTTTTATACACCGAAATTTTGGTTTGCATAAGTTTTGCAACATGTCCCTTATTCACCTATCACAGATTTATCACTTTGGATCAATCATCCCTTCATTTCCCGCAGGGGTGTTATTTTATTTACTACGATCAGACGAACATTGCAGAGGGCGGATCAATAAGTTCGTAACTTTTTAAATGAAATACAGTTTTTTAGCAAAAAGTTTTATTTTTCAACATAGTCTCCTTTTATCTCAATACACTTAGTACAACGTTTCTCCAATTGTTTATTCCTTCCAAAAAATAGGATTTGTCGAGGTCCTCAAAATAGTCATTTGTTTGAGCAATAATTTAATTTTTAGAGGTAAATCTCTTTCCAACTAGCCATTTCTTTAGCTTTGGAAATAGAAAATAGTCACTGGGGGCTAAATCCGAAGAATATGGTAGATGAGGCACCAATTCGTAGCCCCCAATTCATGCAATCTTGCCATTGAGACTACATACATGTGTGTGAATTATCTCGATGAAAAAGAATTTTTTTTGGCCAAATGGACTCGTTTTTATTTAAATCATCATTGAATCCGTCCAATAAGTTGGCAAAATATTCGCCGTTCATTCCCAAAATATTCGCCATTTCCCTTTTGAAGGTAATCAATGCAGATTATTCAGCGTGCGACAAACCTACCTTGGCCTTCTTTGGAGACGGTTCACCCTGAGAAATCCGTTGTTTATACAGCTGCTTGGTCTCCGATGTGTTGTAATGGATCCATGTTTCGTCCGCAGTTACAAAACGCCGCAAAAATAACTCCAAACAATCCTTTGAAGTTGTCACATGATTGCGTTTATTGTCAATTGAGAGCAAACGCGACACCCTTCTTGTCTTAAACCCCAAATGATAATTTAAAAGCGGAACCATACTTTCATATGAAATACCTATGGCATCAACAATCTCACGCACTTTCACTCTCCGATCGGCCAACACCATATCGTGACTTTTTTCAAAATTTCTGGGTGTATTGACCTCAATTGGCCGTCCAGAACGTTCAGCGTCACCTGTTCCTGTGCGACCACAACGAAACTCAGTAAACCAATGTTGTAAAGCTTTTTCTTGGTTTAAGTGACGGTTTTTTTTTGCAAAATATAATGTTTTATGAGCACTTTGCATTCACTTTTTCCATTTTTAGAAAAATCCCCAATGTTGTATGCTTTGAACACCAGTGAAACGCAAAGTTAATGACGGAAATTGCTCAAAATTTGCCAGTAGTCTATTAACAGATGGTACTTGACCAGAGCAGTGTTGCATTTCATGTAACTAAGATGAAAGTTCGAAAAGTCACGGACTTCCTGATTCGCCCACCCTCTATTATGTTAAACAAAATTGAATTGTTCGAAAATAAAATTATAATTTAAAATAACATAAGCCGTGTTTTTCTGCTCACACCACGAATACGAAAAAACGACAACATATTTTTGTATATAATCTGACAGTTGCCCGAACATTAGCAACGTTGATAATTTGTATGGGATTTCGTCACACGTATAGTAGACCATTTATTATTTTTTTTGTATTGATTACTGGACCGAAAAAGTTTCCATTTGGCCTACAAGCCTGCAGTAAAAAATTTGGTGCCGATCGGATAACGCTAAGGTCTGCCCAAAGTTCATTGAAAAAATAAAACACACTTTATATGGTGAAATATCACTTTTTTGGATTTTTTTGAAAATACTGGCTCTTAAATAACTGTATTTTCGGAAAATGTAAACAGAATCATAATCTAGACTAAATTCCCTTTCTGGCAATGAATAAAAATCCAAAATCGGTTTGAAAATATTTTGGTAATTGCAATTTCCTCAGACCATTATAGGGTTAAAATGAGATAAATTATGAAAATCGTAAAAAATAAAATATTTCTTTCAAAAATTTACAATGTTATACTCTAGTTTCATTTCTGAGATCCACAAATATTCAGATATAAAGTTTTGTCTCTCTTGGCTTATGATAACCTAGTCCCAGGTATGGCCAAGGATGGGATGTGTTTTTTTATAAATTTGCAAAACTTTAGTTTTTTAAAATTTTGTTCAACAAAATATAAAACACAGTGGTCAACGCATAGGGGTTTATTAAATACACCTTAGAGAATAATTCTGCTGAAAATTACACATATCCCTCTTTTAACTTAACAGTGACGGAGTTTTAAATTTGAAAATTTTAGAGAAAAGTGTGATTTTGGCCAATAATTTAGATAATAGTATTAATTTTTGTGTTTTTAGCTAGCTGTAACAAAATTACTTCCGATTTCTTTTAATTCTGGTACGAGAGATTGTTTTCCGAAAATTTTGTAATACTCCGACAACGTTAATCCTTTCTTTACCAAGGTCAAAAGTGAAACACAAAAAACTATGTGTTGTTTCATGCAGAATTTGATGAAAGTTGTCCAAATAACTCTGTTAACACCAAATTTTATACATAGTAATAAAAAATTAGAAATTAACCCTTATAGGCACATGGGGTCGAAATGACCCCAAATTTTTAAAATGTAAAAAGTGCCATTTGGCATGAAAATCGATATAAAAACCTTTAGTTAAGCATTTTATGAAAAAAGTAAATCCAAATTAACCTACTTGAGAGCATGGTGTCAAAATGACTTATTTTCTTATGTTAAATAACCCTGGTTGGCTGAAAAACGTATGTTTCAGTTTCTGCATCATAAGCTATAAACGGTCTAACGTATGAGAACAAAACGAGCATATAATGAATTTTATTTCATTCTTATTCAAAATTCCTACCGTAATAAAAATACATTGCAAAGCTTGGAATAAAATATTTGTATTAGACAGGGCAACGTTTGCCAGGTCAGATATTTTTTTATATAAGCTTTTAATAAGCATTCGCATCGAAGGAGGTATTAGTTTAAAGATTTTTACATTAACACAAAATATTGTATTTTATTTACATACACACAGAAAATAAATTGGTTGGAATTCTATCGGAACCAACGAAATTTTTTCGTTATTCAATAATTTTAATTGGGGTGAATTATAATTCATCAGCAGAAAAGTTAAATGTAATTCTGAACAGAAAATATATACAATTAACCAAAACACAGTCACATTATCCAAAATATTGGTTTTTCTAATCAATATTGAAAAAAATACTAACTTCTACATTACCTTCAATACCAACAACCAACAATTTATCGAAGATTTAGTCATTTGAATAAAATATCGGCAGCAAAAATCTAGTATCAGTTGTGTTTCAATAAAATCGATCACCCTATCCAAAGTATTAGTTTTTGCAACCAATTTAAAATTTGTTTTGTCAACTTTAGTGGCATCAACCGTTAATTTCCATTATATTGGTAATTATAATAATATATTGATACTAGGAACAGAAATTTTATTTGGCATAGTAAAATTTTGGAATGTATCAAATATTTTCGTTTCATACATACTTCTGCGTATTTAAATTAAAAATTAGACAACAACAAAATATAAGTGTCTGAGGTGCAGGGGGTAGACACACAGCCTAATAGTCTGAGAAATCTGAGTTCAAACCTCAACCAAGGCGTTGTAGTTTTTTTTTATTATTTTTATATAAATGTTTTTATTGATTCAAATTGAAAGACTCAATTGATTTTCTGTTGTTGATATAATTTTATTCAAAATACAAAAAACAAAATATTTAAATTTTTAACCTGAAAAAATTAAAATTTTAAATAAGACTAAAAAAATTTAAATCGAATTTGGCCTAGAGGAAAAGAAATGGGCTGACAAACGGAAGGTCGCCGGTTCTATCCCAGTTCGCGACATAATTTTATACAATTGATTTTCTGTTGTTGATATAATTTTATTAATAAACAAAGTATTCAAATTTCCAATATAAAGAAATTCAAAATTTAAATTTTACTAGAAAAATTTAAATAGAGTTTAGCCTAGAGCAAAAGCAATGAGCTAACAAGCGGAGGGTCGCCGGTTCTATCCCAGTTCGCGACATAAAAAATTTTTAATTTTTAAATAAATTATGTGGAACGTATTGTTCTATTTATAGAATTTGTAATCCACAAACATTAAAGTAATTAATTAATACAACAAAAATTCAAAAATTGTAAATAAATTTCGGTAATTACAACAGTAATAAAAATGAATAAAAGTGATTGTACCTGGAACTACAAAAATTCGGTTGGAACTACGAATTTGTTTTCTGTGTGTAAAAGTACAATATTTACTTCATATCCAAATTATGTAAATTACATTTTAAACTTTAAGGTACGCTCGTTTTCAGTTTAACAAAACCAAGTTTAACTGATATACCAAAATCTTGGCCTAAGGCACTATATTTTCTAAATACAACAACGCATTTATTTGCCGTTGTTAGGGTATCAACTACGTGAAATGCATTAGAATAACAAATAGAAATTACGACGCAGAAAAATTTCATAACTTTTTCAAACTTTAATAAAATAAAGGCAAAACTCTGCAGATATCGAAAAAATCCCCCTCGACACAAAAAAAATCAAACGAAAATAGGTCAACTCAACGAGATGGCTATATAAGTAGAACATGAGAATTTATGGCAACTCCATGTATGCATCTCATTCTAACTTATACGTGTGTGGGTAACCTAATTAGAAATCCGTCTATGTATATAGTAGATGATTTGTTTACGTTTTACTGTTGTTGTTGGTGGTGGTTGTGTTTGTTATGTCTTCAACATTAAAAAAAAAAAATACGTCGCAGTAAACAACAGTCGTAATACAAAGAGAAATCTTTATGTTGAACATAATAGAGTCGAGGTTGTTGTTATGTTGGGAAATACGTAATACATAAAATAACATAAGTTTTATAAATTAAAGTGAAAATAATATGGGTTGGGTTGAGTAAAAGAGCATAGATAAATGGTGTGAATGGAGAACAATAAACTCTCATTTATAAAATATAGAACAGGTTAACTATTAAAAGTATCTAACAGATACTTAATAATCAACTTAACAAAGATGATAATGTGAGGTACATACAGTTTTCTGGTACTTTTTATAGACAATGGGTCATATGAATAAAACTTAGCAATTACTTCGAAGTAATTACTTTGGGCTTAGGAATGGCTTTTCACTCCAAATTTACCAATTGGCTGGTAGAATAGCATGAAATGTAAACGAAAATTAAAAAATTAATTTTCTAGTCTACTCCCAAGCAGACTAGATTTGTGAAGTAATTGCTTAAAAAACCCTGTATTTCCCACTATTAGTAATATCTATTTTTTATTCATATGAGCCAATGGGTCATATGAATAAAACTTAGCAATTACTTCGAAGTAATTACTTTCGGCTTAGGAATGGCTTTTAACTCCAAATTTACCAATTGGCTGGTAGAATAGCATGAAATGTATACGAAAATTAAAAAATTAATGTTCTAGTCTACTCCCAAGCAGACTAGATTTGTGAAGTAATTGCTTAAAAAACCCTGTATTTCCCCCTATTAGTAATATCTATTTTTTATTCATATGAGCCAATGGGTCATATGAATAAAACTTAGCAATTACTTCGAAGTAATTACTTTTGGCTTAGGAATGACTTTTAATACCAAATTTATCCATAGACTTGTAGAACGGCATAAAATATAAACGAAAATGGAAAAATAAAATTTTTAGTCTACTCGCAAGTAGACTTAAATTGTGAAGTAATTGCTTAAAAAACCCTGTATTTCCCCCTATTAGTAATATCTATTTTTTATTCATATGAGCCAATGGCTTGTATAAATAAAAAATAGATATTACTAATAGGGGGAAATATTGGGTATTTTAAGCAATTACTTCACAATTCTAGTCTACTTGCGAGTAGACTAGAAATTTTATTTTTTAATTTTCATTTATATTTCATGCTATTCTACCATCCAATTGGTAAATTTGGATTTAATATCCATTCCTAAGCCCAAAGTAATTACTTCGAAGTAATTGCTAAGTTTTATTCATATGACCCAATATTTATAATAGACTTATAAAGCAATTTCGAATTTTTCGTACAAAATTCATTTTATAAACTTGTTATAAAGTTTTATATTATTATGCATAGGCACTTTAAAATTTAGCAATATGTATTTGTTAGAACAATATGTTTTCGTTTGTTTTCATTTTAGCAACATGTTTTCATTTGCTTTGCCCGAGTTCACGAACAAATAAAAAGAGAGAAGGTTGATGCGTGGACGTATAAATCCCTACTGGAGGGATAAATTCATAAATAATAAATTATAACATTTCATTCTTAAGTTTTTAATTAGGGGGGTTATTATGTAATTCTATTCGAAAAGAAAACGCTTTCGAACAGAATTTTCACATTAAAAATTCAGTAACAGAAAATAGTTTTTAGTGAAGAAAAATGTTGAAAACGTGTAGACAATGGGTCATATGAATAAAACTTAGCAATTACTTCGAATTAATTGCCATTGGCTCATATATGAGCTATTGGGTCATATGAATAAAATTTAGCAATTACTTCGAAGTAATTACTTTGGGCTTAGGAGTGGCTTTTAACTCCAAATTTACCAATTGGCTGGTAGAATAGCATAAAATGTAAACGAAAATTAAAAAATTAAATTTCTAGTCTACTCCCAAGCAGACTAGATTTGTGAAGTAATTGCTTAAAAAACCCTGTATTTCCTCCTATTAGTAATATCTATTTTTATTCATATGAGCAGGGTTTTTTAAGCAATTACTTCACAAATCTAGTCTGCTTGGGAGTAGACTAGAAAATTATTTTTTTAATTTTCGTTTACATTTCATGCTATTCTACCAGCCAATTGGTAAATTTGGAGTTAAAAGCCATTCCTAAGCCCAAAGTAATTACTTCGAAGTAATTGCTAAGTTTTATTCATATGACCCAATGGCTCGTATGAATAAAAACTAGATATTACTAATAGGGTGAAATACTGGGTTTTTTAAGCAATTACTTCGCAATTCTAGTCTGCTTGCGGGTAGACTAAAAATTTTATTTTTTTATTTTCGTTTATATTTTATGGTATTCTACAAGTCTATGGATAAATTTGGTGTTAAAAGTCATTCCTAAGCCCAAAGTAAATACTTCGAAGTAATTGCTAATTTTTATTCATATGACCCAATGTCTAGTAAAAGTGAAAAGTAAAAAAAATTGGACTTTCAAGAACGGATATATTTTTACAAGAGGTTTAAAATTTCCGAATCCGCTTACGTAATAACCCCCCAGTTCGATTCACTTCAAAGCTTATCGCAGTATGGGAATCCCGGTCAAGATTAGTTGAATGAACTTTCTGAGAATGCCAGAATTTTGGCGCCCAAGGATATGATTTAAATTTATTATTTCTGTATTATATTTATCTGACATTGGGTCATATGAATAAAACTTAGCAATTACTTCGAAGTAATTACTTTGGGCTTAGGAATGGCTTTTAACTCCAAATTTACCAATTGGCTGGTAGAATAGCATGAAATATAAACGAAAATAAAAAAATTAAATTTCTAGTCTACTCTCAAGCAGACTAGATTTGTGAAGTAATTGCTTAAAAAACCCTGTATTTCCCCCTATTAGTAATATCTATTTTTTATTCATATGAGCCATTGTCTGCATCATTCGTACCCAACCCAAATATAATCTTCGTACTATGTCAATTTTAATGCTTCTCCTATTAGTTTGCGTAAAGAATTTTGTCGGTCATGGAATGAATATGAATATTAAGTTACTCGTACATATATGAATGCTATGATAAAGGTATTGTTTTTATCCTGGAGACGCCCTATTGAGAACGAGCTTTAGAAAGAACACACAGAAAACTTATCATTTTACAACTACAGAAGAATCTTAGTTGAAATTTTAAAATATCAATTACAATAAGCATTATTTTTAATTAGCGACAAATCATTTGTAATATCAACTGAATTAGCGTTCTTTTACAGAATTCGGTATATCCAACCACACAGAGGGAATTTTGCTGGACGAATTTTAATCAAATTTTTCAGTAAACTAATCAAGTTTTCTTCATAAAGTATATGAAAAAATTCCTAAATTGGATGAAAAGTCTTCATATATTTTATGAATCTAGTTTTAATGAAACTTTTTAATTGAGTGTATGAAACTCTTAATAAATAAAATGAAATTTTTTATATTTTATGAAAAATTCCATTAATTCAATGAAAAGTTTCAATGGACGAGTTCCAGTGAAACTTCATGGGTTTTATGCAGAAATTCATTAATATCATGCAGATAATTAACACGGTGGGTGCAAAAGCAATTGAAAGTGTAATTTGTGAAATTGGCCATGGTAGCCAACGACTTATGACACGGAGCATTCTCCTGGTGAAAGAGCACTTTTTTCTTCTACATATGGGGCCGTTTTTTTGCGATTTCCTCCTTCAAATGCACCAGTTGTCCCGGTATTTATGGTCTGACCTTTTTCAAGGAAATCAATGAACAAAAGTCCAGCCGCATCAAAAAATACTGATGCCATAACTTTACCAGCTGACTGTTGCGTCTTTGGCTTCTTCGGGCGAGGTTCGCCAGTTGCTGTCCACTCAGCTGATTGCCGATTCGACTCTAGAGTGAAGCGGCATATCCAAGTTACCGCTGTTGTTTTTGGTGCAATATGAGCAAACGCGGCACCCATTTCGAAAACAGCTTTCTCATGGACAAATGTTTATGCTAAATAAAGCCGACACGTTCCTTCGATATCAGCTATCTCCTGCAACTTCACTTTACGGTCTGCCAAAACGATTGTGTGAACTTTTTTGATATTTTCTGGTATCACCACCTCTTTTGGGCGACCAGAGCATTCGGCGTCATCGGTGTTTGCACGACCACGTTTAAAGTCAGCAAACCACTTTACTAGCATTTGTCTCGATGAAGCGGAGTCCGAATAATACTTATAAAGACAAGCTTTGGCTTGAACGGTGTTTTTACCATTAAAACGTAATGATAAACCATCTCACGAAATAGCTTAGAATCCATTATTTTCAAAATCGCAAAAGAAGCGTCACTAAAACGGATTCGAAAAATATTGTTCGCCCCGTGTAAAAAAGATCAGATCTGGCCAGATCTGAGTAGATCTTACCAGATCTAATTAGATCTCAAAATTGGGGACAAATTTGAAATCTAATTAGATCTTATCAGATCTGGGCGTATCTGGCCAGATCTTAGTAGATCTTACCAGATCTAATTAGATCCCAAAATTGGGGACAAATTTGAGATCTAATTAGATCTGATCAGATCTAGGCATATCTGGCGCAATTGTCCAGATCGCTTTAGATTTGAACAGATTTGACACTAGATCTGATCAGATCTTGCCATAAGGTATTATCACATATGTCATATCTGATCATATTTGATGAGTTCTGGTACAAGATCTAATTAGATTCAATCATATCTATTTAGATCCAAAAAGATCTGATCAGATCTAAACTTTTTTACACGGGGCATTCGAAAATTTTGAAAACTCTTGTAAAAAGATATCCGTTTTTGAAAGTCCAATTTTTTTGACTTTTCACTTTTACTAGACATTGCCTACACGTTTTCAACATTTTCCTTCACTAAAAACTATTTTCTGTTACTGAATTTTTAATATGAAAATTCTGTTCGAAAGCGTTTTCTTTTCGAATCGAATTAAATAATAACCCCTCAGCTATAGCTTGTGCACTAACTTACAGTCTTGGCTAGCCATGGATATGTGCGAATAAGAACAAATCACACTTGAAACAACAACAATAAATTTTATTTGTAGTTATTGTTTTGCATGTAATTCGTTTCATGTTCGCACAGATTTATGGCTATTCAGCATTGGCGGACTTAGGCCGGTCTGGGGTGGGCTAAGCCCACCCTAGACTGATTTTTGCCCACCCCAGAATTTTAAAAAAATCTACCTACAATTCTTTTATCTATAATTTTGATGGCAAAAAGTATCACAATATAACTTTTTTTTATATCAATTAATCCTGTGTTTTTGGTTTGGGAAAATCTCTAATAGATTCCTATGCAGCTAAGTTGTTGCAATCTAAGGGTCAGTTCTATAGTCAGAACTAAGATCGATTTTTGTTTTAAATATTTCTTAAATAAGAAAGTTGTTTGAATAATTCTTACCTAAAAAATATTTAAGAAAAGAGTTTTTCTTTAAGAAAAATTATTAGAATCGCAAAGTTGTTCAATAATAGAAATATAATGCATAATCTTTTTTGGTGAGTTAAATATCTTAGATTTCATAGTTTTCTAAATGAATAATTAGTTAATATCTAACTAGGAAGTTTCTTCAAACATTACTATGTTATTTTAATGAAATTTCAATATTTTGTAGAAAAAAAAAATTGTAAGATAAACATCTCACTGTTTTTGACCACCTCGGTAATTTAAGTGATCAGAATATGGGGTTAGAAAGGATTCGTCCGAGGTAGACGAATTAGACAGGTTGATCTTAGATTTCTTTTCTCTATCATAATAATCTGAAAATATAGCTTGGAACACATTCATTGTACGAGCTTTTCTTCAGAAAAATAGATGCACTTTTCAGAGTTTTGAATAAAAAAATGGCGATTTTGATAGGAAAATGTATGAACATTTTATTAGAAGGCAAGGAATCATTTTTAAGTTTTTTTTTGTGTGAAAAAATTGTAAGCATAATGCCGAAAGTGTTTGTTGGGATTAAGAGTGTGAGAATGGACAAATAAACAGCAGAAAATTAATGGGTCGCTTGCCCACCCCAGAAAAATGGTCTAGGTACGCCAATGCTATTCAGGACTATAACTAATGAACGAATTGTCATTAAATTTTGACAGATATCATCTGAAGGTTGGTAGTTCCAAAATATCATATCGATTTTTCAATAGTGGCGCCACCTATGTGTCATCCTACGGACTTTTCAGTTGGTTGTATCAGCAATCAATATCGTAGGTTTGTAGTATAAAGTAAATGTCCAAAGATAAAACATATTGTGTATATTAATTAGAAAGAGAACTGAAAAAACCGTGTTGCAAATTTCAATTCCCTATATCAAATATTTAAGTTCTGCATAATCTTGAATTATTAAAAATTAAAATGAATTTTGAATAATTTTTTTTTCCTGCAGACAAGCCATATGGCTTCGCGGAACCAGAATTAAGTTAAAATGTACATTTTATTATTAATAAATAAATTTTTAAATAAATATTTAGAACATATTCTTTCCACCACATTTAATTTCTGATAAAACCCGAAAAATCGCGAATTTCAAAAAAATCTGAAACACGTGTTCACTTAAATCGTCTATAGATTATGATATGTAAGTTTGACATTTCAATCACAAATATCTCTGTACAAAAGAGTCAAAAATTATTTTTTTTTATATAATATCCTTGAAAATAGGAAATGTCAGGATATGCTTGAAAACATGTTATATATCGTTAGCTGAAATGCAAAACCACGTAACTAACAAAAAATTCAAAATCGGTTTTTTGATCGATTATGATGCATATCAACGAGGTCCACGTCTTCTCCAATTTTTACTGTCATATAATAAAAATTAGACATATTATTAGCGAAAATCGAAAGCACGTAACTACATACTTGTTGCTTGAAAATTGTAACTAACACATATTTATTTCTATTGAATTTTATTTATTCATAGTAGGATTTGAATTTTTATATTTCACTAGCGGATAGTGCTACTACGCTCCCCTCCCCTAGTAGTCCTATTTTATCATAATTATAGTGATTATAGTTTGAAATTTTTACTTTGTTAATTATAATAAATTTTTTTTTTGGAGATCCCACAGTCAATATGATTCGTGTATTAGCGTATGATCCCTCTGGAGTAATTTATTTTAAATTAAGTGCAACAGATGAGTTTAAGGAATTTCCACAAAGAATTGGAAACAAATTAAAAGCGTTTGAAACTTTGAAGTTGCATTTACAAAGAATAAAAATTTCAAGCAAAAAATGGCAACATCTTCAGGATCTTAAACCATTTCTTCCACCCGATTGTCATTATTATTACAATGAAATTCCATTTGAGAAGTAAAGGTTTAATTTTTTCCTTTATTTGTATTGTAGTTATTGTTGTTAATTATCTTTTGCTTTTGTAAATCATTTTTTATTTTCATATTTAAAAAAAAAAAAATATATATAAAGCGATATATTAAATAACAAGAGAACAACTTCTTTTATTCTACATTTTATGAATGCAAAACAAAATTTTCCTTGAAACTTAAAAAAAATTCATTGTAGTTACGTGTTTTTGTTTAAGAAAATACGAGTTCAAAAGCGCATAACTAACTTAACTCTTTGAAACATTAATAAATTATTACTTTTATTCCAGAAATGAATTAATCAGTCTATATTTAGAAAATCTGGATATTTGATTACCAAAACTCCATTTATTTTTCAATATATAACATTTTTTGTTTCTCCTGTAAAATAGTAAAAATGTTAGTTACGTGGTTTTGCATTTCAGCTAACGATATACCGTTGGACGCGCCTCTAAAAAATCTTTCATATGATACTCCTATTGAGTATGTTTTCATACAAAAACTAAAAAAAAATACCTTTTTTAAAAATGGTCCAGCTCGTGAGATCTCATTCCTAGACCCGAAATATTTTCAGAATCATCATAAAACAAACCAAGGTTTATTTTGAGGGGGCACTTTTTTTACTTTTTTCTGTCCATATAAGGTGAGTCGGTCTAATGTATATTCATGAACATACATGAAGACGCATTAACATGTATGACAATACATGCAGAGATTACGTCAAATTTCGTTAATGCACAAGTATGTACATATATGGAGGCATGTATGGAGACTTATGCATCCATGTATGGAAATGCATGCATGTTTATGAGAATGCACGAACATACATTAAACCTGCATGGAGCCATATATTTCGATTTTTACCTGGGTAGAACAAATTATATCTAAAAATAACCTACAGAAAAATGATACATAATAAATATTTATTTTCAGAACATATGCAGCTAAAAATATAAAGCTGCCTACACACGAGGAACATTCGTCACAGAACAATTGTTTCTATTTTTTTTAATTTTTTATACAGACGATGCCACACAACAACAAAATCACAAACGAAACATAACTTGTTTGTTTGTCGAACTAATCAAATGAAATATGCGCGGAAGAAAGTCAAGTTAATTAATTTGTTAATTGTTAATTTTTCATATGCTGCTGTTTTTTTAGTTTTATTTTTTTAGTTATAACATTTTATGTTCCATAATTCTGGCAAATATATTCATTTATAAAATTAATCCAGTTTTCATTATTTATAATTGTCGTCATTTTCCTTTACATCGACACACGCGATGAAACTTTGAGTTTGAAAACAAGAAATATCAAAAAAATGTTGATAACACGAATGTCAACACGGTACATTGAGTCACATAAAGGAACATTCGTTAAAAAGCTGGCATTTTGTGATGAATGTTCATTCGTGTGTAGGCAGCTTAACACAGAGTTGACACACAAATTGTTAATATAATAAATTTTTCTGATTAGAAAACCACAAACATTTTAGAGGAAACAGAATTGAAGATAAAAGAGCGTCATAAACAGAGAACTCTAAAAAAAAACTTGAATAATAAACGTAAACAAACGCTCTTTTGAAAACCGCAATGGTTATTTGTTATCAACATAAACAGCTGATCAGATGTTACAAATTTATCTACAGCACTGTTAGTGTAAAAGTAGGTATATGTGTGTATCTTAAAAGTACTGTTGAGTAAGATTTCGCGGCATAGCCATACATAACTCGTTAACATAACTATATAAAAAGTAAATAAACAACTCTCATACTCATTTGTACAAACTTCGTACCAGGTCAGGGATGATAAATGGGATTATCAAAATAGTACCAACTTGCTTAAAAAATAGTACTTTTTCTACCTTCATAGTACCAAAAAATATTTTTTTTATTCTACACCACTCCTAGGGTGTATTGAGTTGGTGCTTATGATGTCGGTTCGTCTGTCCGTACAAAATGAACGATCGTTCCCTATAATCAAACTAAAGGTCGCATTTTAAAAGATAATTTGACGAAATTTGGTACTTAAGTTTCTACTGCATCGATTACTAATGCTATTGAGAATAGTTAGAATCGGTCCATGTTTTGACTTAGTAGTCATTAAGAGGTCCTATCTGATATTGAATGTATTGGTATTTAATGGTGTAACCCAATCAAAGCAATTTTATTTTATCTCGCTAACTGTCGAGCCGATATTTACAACTCGGAAATTAGAATATTAGACGTAATAGATAGCATAAGCCCGGAAACACGATCCCTTCCACTATAGGAAAAATCGATATTTGAACTTGTTAAATGCATTTCTATAGAATTATTTGGTATGGAATATAATAATTTTGTGTTGAGATTTGATTCAGATTTTTGTTTGAATGAAGTCCCTGAAAGTCGTATTCAATTTCGTTGGAAAGTTAAAAATATTTTAAAGGGATTTAATCAATTCAGCTTATTTGATTTATTCAACAATTAAATTAAGTACCACCTCAATTAACATAACCCAGAGCTTTGAAGAATTAATTCCTTAATTCAATTTTTCAATTCTGAATTAAAAATTCGATGAATTAATTTACTAAGCACCATATATTGAATGGAATTAATTCATATTTGCTTTCGTTCGATTTATTTTGTTACGAATTAATTCAATTGCAATAGTTCTTTTTATTAAATCAAATGAATTAATTCACCGGTGAACGCGTTCAATTTTATAAATCGAACGGAAAAGAAGTGAATTAATTTCTTACTGAATTAATTCACCACTGAATTCATTCAATTTCATTTTCATTCAGTGAATTAAAAAAAAAATAAAATTACATGCAGTGAATTAAAAAAAAAATAATAAGTTCACTGAATTGAAAAAAAATAAAATAAGTTCACTGAATTGAAAAAAAAAATAAAATAAGTTCACTGAATTCAAAGCCTGTTTTCTGCCGTTCAGTAGAAGAAAACAATAATGTAAAAGTTTTAAATAAGCAATTTTACAGCGTGTGCTAGTAACAAATTAGAAACCGGATGCTGTTTATCAACCTACATGGTTCAAAAATAAAGCCTTTTACTATTAAAAATAAAAACTTGACAGATATAGATAAATTTGGAAAAAAAATATAACTATTAATTTTTCAAACTAGTTATATAGTTATATTTTTTTTCCAAATTTATCTATATCTGTAAAGTTTTTATTTTTAATAGTAAAAGGCTTTATTTTTGAATCATGTAGGTTGATAAACAACATCCGGTTTCTAATTTGTTACTAGCACACGCTGTAAAATTGCTTATTTAAAACTTTTATTTGTACATTATTGTTTTCTTCTACTGAACGGCAGAAAACAGGCTTTGAATTCAGTGAACTTATTTTATTATTTTTTCAATTCAGTGAACTTATTTTTTTTTTGTTTAATTCACTGAATGTAATTTTATTTTTTTTTAATTCACTGAATGAAAATGAATTTGAATGAATTCAGTAGTGAATTAATTCAGTAAGAAATTAATTCACTTTTTTTCCCGTTCGATTTATAAAAATGAACGCGTTCACCGGTGAATTAATTCATTTGATTTAATAAAAAGAACTATTGCAATTGAATTAATTCTTTGAATTTGTTGTTTGATGAACGCATTCAGTTGAATGAATTCAGTGAATTACTTAAGAAAAGGAATTCATTCAATTCTAGAGAAAATTGAATTCGATTGGTAGTGAATTCATTCAAAAAGGAATTAATTCCTCAAAGCTCTGACATAACCCGCGATGAACGCAACTTCTTGGTTATCACAACAATTTAAAGTTACGATTATTAAGGATCTTTTTAAATCAACAATACAAAATTTTCGAAAAATTTTAATTCATCTTATTTTTAAGATTTTTGTGTACATATTTTAATAATTTCTTTCGTTGATTTGCGTATTTTAAACTCCGATAGTTAATTTGTTAATTTCAAATACAATATTTGGTATGAAAATTAAAAAATAAAAAATAAAACATGAAAATTTGTAAATAGTACTAAATGAGTCATAGGAGTACCATAGTACTTTTGAGGTTCTAATAGCACCATAAAAAGTACTATAGTACTAACTTTATCATCCCTGTACCAGGTGCTTAAAAGAGAAAGAGGGACACCGAAAGCCCTTT
This sequence comes from Leucophora obtusa, assembly GCA_949987735.1. NCBI lineage: Eukaryota > Metazoa > Arthropoda > Insecta > Diptera > Anthomyiidae > Leucophora > Leucophora obtusa. The sequence continues at coordinate 279,732,706 of OX465295.1, forward strand.
AATAGAAAAGAGATAGCATCAAAATATTATTGTTTTGATTTTTGACTACATAAGTTTTTTGTTTATAACTTGTTTTATATTCGCAATGTAAAACTTCCCTTTCCTTTTTTTTCGTTTGCTTTCAAGTGAGGATGAAGGCAAGGCGTATAAATGGGCCCTGTTAAGTATTTAGAAGTTCAAATTTTCTATGTTGCCACCAGTTTATGAGATTATTTGAGTCATTTGTGTTTTTGTTTTGTTGAACTATGTTGTAATAGTTAAGGCTCATTTAGCCATACGTAACGTAACGTGACGAATCAAGCCTGGATCAGCCAGACGTAAACGTAAACGTATCTCTGCATAGCTGAATTAATAAGTTAAATAAGAACAGGAGATGTGTTGTATTTTTTGTTTCATTTTTATGCATGCAATATAGAGCAAACGTAAATATACAACGAAAATCTATTCACAACAGATTTTTGTTGTGTATTTACGTCTGCTCTATATTGAATGCATAAGAATGAAACAAAAAACACAGCACATCTTCTGTTCTTATTTAACTTATTAATTCAGCTATGCAGAGATACGTTTACGTCTGGCTGATCCAGGCTTCAGCTGATTCAATATAATATAATATAATGAGTAAAAAAGAAATAGACTTTCAGCTATGCTCTTTTGACTCATTAGATTTTCCATAAGGAGACTCGTCACGTTACATCTACGTATAGCTAATTCTACCATTAGACTATTTAAGTTTCTGCTCCCGCTGCTAATTTGTCAACATAATAGTTGTAATACATACATAGATACTATGTTAAATATCGTCGCTGCGCCTAAGAAATTAGCTATTTGTATAAAAACATTTTTGTGAGGAGATCTACGAAGCAGTTTTATTTCAGCCATTCGCGACATTTTTTAGAAATAATTTTTCTATATAAAATAATTAATTCCAAAAATCATAGACGACACAAAACAAAGATGTTATTTAGGTATCCCACAAAAACATATACCTCTTTTCTTAGGAGCAACGACGATATACTCGTACATTTTTCATCTTTTTGATTTCCAAAATGTTTTCCCATTTTGCTTAACTTACTAGATACTCTTTCAATTTCTCATGGTACTATAATTCTCTATGCTTGCATATTAGACTGGTCCAAAAAAAAAAGTTGGAATTTTCACGCTCCACAACCCTAAAAATATGCCACTTTGAAAAAAAATGTGGACTGATCAAAAAAATCACCAAAAAAGCACATCGCAACTGAAGTTTCGAGGTTGTACTTATTCTAATATTTTTAATTAATTAAAAATAATGGAAAAAATGAGAAAAATTAAATATGATTATTACGATCTTGACATATCAAATCTAATATATTTTTAGGTGTACATTACGAATATGAAATCAAAATTGAAATCGGAGTCGCGGATTTCTCGAAATTTGAAAATTTCATACAAAAAATTATCAGGATGTTGTCTTATATTTACGACTATGAAAATTTCGTTTTTGCATTAATATACTATATCTGTGGAATGTCCTATTTTTTTTTTTTTTTTTTTTTTTTTTTATAAAGAGAAGCAACACTCAGGAAATTCTTCCTATTAATTAACGTGTTGCTTCCTTTGGAAAGGGGATAGAGAAGAAGTGAAAGGTAGTGAAAGATGAAGGGCTTCAAATATGGCAACACTGTAATTGCGCGAGATGTTAAATTTTTTAGAACAGTTGTTGCGCGCCATCTGATGGTGAGTTGGCGAACTTTGTTGAAGCTTTTTAGTTCATAGCCCTGTTATATTATTTTACTTCGGTGCGGTTAATTGCTATGGGAACACCGAAGGAGGACGCTGCGATATGTATGAGGGATAGAATATTACTATTTTTCATAAATTGATGTTGCCTTGGTTGGGGCTCGAACCCGCAATCTCACGTGTAACAGTCCAACGCGCTAACCATTACACCACAGCGCCCACAAGATAGGGTTTTTGGTAGGAATAAAATTATAGCAAGCTAAATAATAGCGAAATATTAAAAAAGTCAAATTTTAAGTTAATGTGCAAGGATATCTGTTATCCTTTTTAAAATTAAAATCAGTGTTATATATAATAAAGGCCCGTGGTAAGTAAATTGTAAAAGTATAAATTTAAAGTCAACCGTACTTTTTGTATAAATTACTCTAGAGATGAATTACTAATTCTTAAAAGACAACTTTTTGTGCTACCTCTAAATAAAAGCGGATTTGGCTGAAACTTGGCACAGAGAGTTTTTAGGCATTAAGGAATAGGGGCAACATTGTGGAGATCGCGAATTCCAACTTTCATGTTTTTTTGGACTACTCTATTGCATACATATGCAGGCTGGCCAGACTTGGGGTTTTGTCCCCAAATTTGGGGATATTTTCTTGGTCTTGGGGACAAAAAATTTTTATTTGGGGACAGGGGATTTTTTTGGGGATTTAAAAAATGTTTTGGGGATATTTACAACCTTTCGTAAATTTTGAAGATTACATTAGGGGTTTTCATATAAACTCGTATTCTACACGTAAAAGGTGTAAACTTGGTATGTTTATGAGTTTAGTGTCAAACTCCATACATAAAAAATATGGTTTGTATTTATACAAGGTTTACAAGGAATTTACGAAAAAAAAAACAAAAAAATAAAAAGTGCTGGAAACATATAAAATGTGTTGTTAACACCCGCGAATAACGTCAATTGACCGTACTCCATTGTTATCATTTCCACGCCTTCACAGTACCGTAAAAGGAGAAAATACGGTTTTGCGCCAGTACCTTATTTTTTGTACCGTTGGCAATTTCTGGCTGGGTATTTATATAAAATATTGGAAAAGGTAATTTTTTTTGAATAAGCTGCCATTAAAATTTATTCATTTTATGAATTAGTTACTAATTGATTATCACTTTAAATCAATGATTTAAATTGAATAAAGTTGGGATGAGATTTATTCAAATCTGAATTGAATCAATTTTGACTCGATTAAATTTTTCGTTTTATTATATGATTCGTGAACTATAAATCAAGGCAAACATTTTTGGTTAAATTGATTTGTTAAAATTCAATCAATTAGCTTGATTCTATGAAAAGAATCAATAAAAATCAAACTGATTCTTTACCAGTACCTTTTTTAACATTTTTTCTAGTTGGGGATTTTTGGGGATGTTTAAGATTTGTTTGGGGATAACGAAAAAAGTATCTGGCAAGCCTGTATGTATGTATCTCAAAAGTATTTATTTAAAAATCTATACATGGTGGTTTTACATCCTGCGAAATTTGATTAAAGTCATCCCCTATTACAAATATTTATAATGTTCTTGAGTACAAAAGCTCATATCTAAAATTGATATATTTTGAAAAATTCTTCAAAAGCTTATGTTTACTACTAAACCTTTATTTGCGGAAAGTTCTAAGTATAATGCTTGATATGTTTCGAAATTTTGGACCAATTTTAAATAAAATAATAGCAGAGAAAATAAAACGGATAGCGGTGGGTGGTAATCAAATATAACATATATATATATATATATATATATATATATATATGTTCCCTCGGTTCCTATAAGGAGCATAGGGCCTTAAACTATAACATGAAACACCTTTTTGAATTGAATTTTCAAGATTATCAATTTATGACAAGTATTTTCGGGCGAAATCTAAAATCTTGGTTCTGTTAAATTCAATAAGTTCTATTTCTTTTCAACACCCCGAAGTAAGAGCGTTCCTAATCATATATTGCTTTTGGAATATCTCGGTTATAAAAGATGACCTCTCTCTTCTAAGAGATCACCGTATACCAATATATTTTTCACAATTTGTTTTGTACAAGATCGATTTTAACATCGGCTCTATGCTCTTTCTGCTTCAAAGAATCGGTTGTAGAATAACCTCTCAGATGGTAGCACCCATGTTCGATTCCAACACGTTTTATTAAAAAAATGTAACAATAAATAAATATTTATTTCACAAACTTTAGTGTTTTTTAGAAATTATTTTTTGATTCATTATTTTTGTCACTACTGATAAGCACATAGGTAACTACATACTCTTTGATTTTTTGTATGCTGTGGTAGAAGCATAATTCATTGTTTTTCGCAACATACCCATATAAAAGAATAAGGATAATAATTTTATACATTGGGAAGTCGAAGTAGCTCATGCTGGTGGTGAACCATAACTCATAATTTTGTGCGACATTCCCATCCCGACTAAAAAAGATATTATATAATCATATATCACCATATATAAATCCATATATACGTCCATATCTAATTTTATCCGAATATTGGAATATACATATAATTATATCAAGCGGGATAAGCATGTTATCTAACCTGATACAATTTGATCCGAAAAATATATTAATACATATAATTTGATGAAGATTTTCAAATAAAATTTTAGTAAATATTGTTGAGATCACTTCCCAATCAGAAAAATACAAACGGGAAAGCGATGGCAAAGCACTTTAACAGGTGGTACAAGTACTGGCAAAAAGTGCTTTCCCATTCCCAAAATGATAACATCATTAGACAAAAGGACCGGCTGTTAAAAAAGCGACGGAAAAGCACTGGAGAAACAAAATTTGTGAACATTGGCAAAACGCTGGCAAAACCAATAAATAGGTGGTCTGGAAATATATTTTCCAAAATAAAATTTAAAAAAAGTTCATATGAATTTTTTTGGTCCTGCCGTGATTTGAACCCAGGCCGTCAGATTGGCAGACGATTGCTCTACCCACTGAGCTAACGAGACTTATAATATTTGATAGCTAAACACATAAATGAGTGATAATCGCTGGACAACTACTGGATGTGCGAAAAAGCTAGCACTGGCAAGCAGTTTTTTGGAACTAATAAGCCAGCGTTGGGAGAGCAAAAAAAAAGTTGGTCTTAAAGGAGCTTTTCCACAAACAAAAAAATTTATTTTATAGAACAAAAAAATATTAAATTAAAAAAAATCCAAAAAAATTTTTTTGCTTGCAACCGGATTTGAACTCGGAACCTCCTGAAACCTTTTTTAACGAAGCGTCAGCATTTTTATAAAATCATTGCTCTACCAGTGAATCGGTTTTTCTACCAATGGTAGCATTGGCTAAGTAGCACTGGATAACCACTGGTTGCAAACCTTGGCATATCACTCTTAGACCATTTTTTGCCACCGAAATTTTTGTAAAACAAATGCTGGAAAAACGCTTTTTGCAAGCGCTGGCAAAGCGTCCCAAATGAGTGCTCTCCCAGTCATTTATTTTCAACACCATGGTTACCCAGTGGTATGCCAGTGCTTGATTTTTTGCACCACTGACGATTTCTGATTGGGTTATTTTCATTCATATTAAATACTAATGGTTAATGTTTAGAAAATATTTTGTTAATAAACTTGGAAATAGCTGACAAAATAAAACATTACAAAAATTTGCTGTCTTATAAAATAAAAAAAATAACTTTCAGAATTAATTTTTTTTTAACGGAAAAAATAACTGAACTTAAACCATATTTATTTCAACATATGTTTTTCGAATTTTTATTTTTAAATTGTAAAATTGCTATTAAACTTTATAAAATTTTGTATAATTAGATATCATGTCAGATATAATTATATATAAAATTAATACAATTTTCTATTAACTTTGTTATATATTTTGATATAATATGGTTTATAAAAGCGTATATGCCATTATATATAATTATGTATGAACTATATTTGCAGATCTCTTAATATATGGCTGGAGACCAAATCGCATATGATTATATATAACGTTATATCAAACATATTTATAAAACCAAAGTGTTAATATAAATCTATATGGTTATATAAAGCCACGCATATAAACATTTAAATTTATATCAAATCATATAAGATTATATGAAAACTTTTTTAGTCGGGATGCAAAAGTAATTAGAAAAGTAACTATACTAGGAATTGAAAAAAGAGATTGACGCAAATTTTGATTTTGACTACTTAAAACGCCACGAACTGCTAATGAGAAAAATGTGTGTCACTTTATTGAGTACAGAAATATTCATATAGTATTTTTCTCTAAAATATTTCGTTTAAACTAACTTTATACCATTTTTAGGCTAAAATTCGGCCTGTAAACGTAAAATGCGCGGAGAGCGGAAACAATTAAACTTTTGCACATTCCATGTACTTTATGGGTACTCTAATGCAAAAGCATAAAGAAGAAAATTTGTGGCTTTTATTAAATTTTACTAAGTGTAGATTTGTAATTTTATTTTAAAGTTTCCCTTATTTAATTATATTTTTTTTGTCGTTTTTGATTCTTTTTCAAGGTTTTTTATTGTAATGTTCAAATGAAATTGCTTTTTATGAAAATAAAACCGGATTTTTATTGTAATTTCCAAATAAATTTAAAATAAAAACCTTTTCTAAGAGTAGTTTGTTGATTTATACTTAAAATTATTATGTATGTTCTACAAACCAGTTTTTGTTTAACTTTTTTTAAGGTGTAGTTAATGTTAATTTGATATTGATTCGTTAATTATTTTGTAAGTGGTATTAGAAAGGTCGTTAGTTGCTGGGGCCTGAAAAACAAACAACGATATTGAAATGCTCACAAAAACTATTTTTAATGAGCGCTTCATTTTCTAATTCGAATTTTTATCACTTAAAGTGTATTAAAGTATGCTTTAGGTATTTGGGTTTATGTATAACGAGTAGTTTTGAGAATCAATTAAAAAAAATTAGTTTCACCACAATTTACTCTTCAATCAAATTTAGAAATTTTAAATTAAGTAGAAGAAAGCTTTAAAATGCTTAAGGACAGTGAACACGTCCACTACACAAAGAGAATTTACTTGGACGTTTTTCAGTAAACTAATGATGTTTTCTTTACAACGTAAATGAAAAATTTCTTAAATTTGATGAAAAAGCTTCATATATGTATGTATATTATAAATCTAGTTTGACGAAACATTTACAACGAAAGTATGAATTTTTTAATAAATAAAATAAAATTTTTCACAAAATTTTATGAAGTTTTGCATTATTTCAATGAAAAGCTTCAATGGATATAACACATACAATGCAGATAATTCTCTGAGTGTATTTACTATTACCCATTATTGGGGATATGAATTGCCAAATGTTTGAAGATTCTCTTTTTAAAATGAAATTTCTATACTCACAAACAGGGATGTAAAACATGGTCCAATTGTACTTTTTTTGGTACATTTTGACCTCCGTTTAGAGTTGTGAAATTTCGATACTTTTTGAGTACTCAATACTACTCAATACTTTTCAATTGAGTACTCGATACTACTCAATACTTTTAACTGTTTTTTTGAATTTAAAAATAAAAATGTTATGAGTTCGTATTTATAAGGAAAAATAATAACAATTCACATACACGTGTTAAATAACTATTGTTACTTACATTTTAATAAATTTAAAACATTTTAAATAAATTAATTATATAATTTTTCCCAAAAATTCATTTCAAATTTCTTTGCTTCACAAATAGAGTTGTATTTCCAGAGTTGTATTTTTAAAAGTAGTATTTTTAGAGTTGTATTTTCATACGAAAAATACACATTTCTACGGAAAATTGCATCTTTAAAAGTATTGAGTAGTACCGTTTTAGTATTGAGTACTCAAAAAAACAGGCAGTATTGAGTACTCAGTACCGGAATACTCAATACTTTTACAACTCTACCTCCGTTGATACCGTTGTTCTACCGCGATCCATTTGGTACAATTTCTAAAATATCCAAATTTTGTATTAAATGAACTTGTACTTTAAAGCTGTCAACAAATATTCTTAATGCAGACGTGGACTGAAATCATTTTAACAAAAACTTGGAACTGGCAACTTTTTTTTGTATTATACTACATTTATACCTGAGCAAAATCTACCTGGTTTTTGGCTCTTGTAGTTTTCCACTTGTCAAAACGCATACAAAGAACAGGGAAAAACTAATTTTGTACAAAAACTAGGTGATTATTGCTCAAGTATATATGAAGTATTACCATTTTCCCGTAATCAACTCATCGATATGCGTCAACTGAGTGCGGCTACTACATAAAATTCGAGAATTTAACCCACCTCTTTCGTATATTATTTGAAAAGTAAAAAAAAATATTACATTGCTTTCTTAGGACGGGTAACTTATCTAAAAAATAACCAGAGCAAAACGTTAACAACATATATTTTCATATAAATTTGATATTCACAACTATTGGTTACCTCTATATCCCAGTGTAGAAACGGTAACGACATATCATTATTTTTTGGACTACCAGTAATGACAACCACTTACCTTCTGCATTATTTTAAAACATATAATAATGAGTTACTAATAATGACTTATTTTTATCATTATTCCAAATACAAAATAATTTTCTAGATTTTTTTGAAAATTTTTTTAAATCTATTATAAATTTATTATAAATTAAATCTATTTTTTTATCTATTTGTATTTTTTAAACACTGGTAAGGACATATTTTTTGATTTTTGGTATGTTGGCGAGTAAGCTTACTTGTGTGCAGCAGGTCAATTATGTTTTTATCTATTAAATATTACATATCGATATAGCTCAGATGGTAGAGCTATTAACTGGCAATCTGTTGACCCAGGATCGATTCCCGCACCAGAAAATATTATTAATAAAAAAAATACAATAAAAAATATTTTTTTTATATAATTTATTTTTTTGAAAATCTATTTTTAGACTCATTATTTTTGTCAGTACTGGTAAGCACATAGGTAACGATATATTTTTTGATTTTTCGTATGCTGGTGTGTAACCATAACTCATTATTTTTCACGACATCGCCATATAAAGGTAATAAGAAATGTAATAACAAAAGTAACTAGTTACCATTACCAAGTATGTAGTTACATAACCACATATCTGGTAATGATTTTCTACACTGGGATATAAAGGAATAACGTGAGTGACTGACTCACTGAGTCAACATCGCCCAGCCCAAATAGCTGAAGCTAGGAAGTTTAAATTTGGTATGCAGGTTCTGTTTCGGCGTAGACGTCCGCTAAGACGGGATTTTTGGAAATTGCTACCGGAACGGGCAAAAAGGGGGAAAGTCTCCCCCTTGACGGCCTGCCAAAATCCCTTTGGCTAGAAAGCTGAAATTTAAGTTATGTGTTCCTTGGAGTAAGGGCTAACTTTTCTGGAAAGTACTTTCTAGAATTTTGGACAAGGACGTTGTAAAACTGGGTGCTCAAAAGGGGAAAAGTGCCCCTCTTAACGGCCTGCCCAAACCGCAGGAGCTAGGTAGTTGAATTTCGGTATGTAGATTCCTCCTCTAGCGTAGATAACCGCTTCCTACCGGAAGGGGCAAAAAGGGGACAAAAAAAGTACCTTTTTATAAAAAAGTACCTTTTTACAAAAAGTTCCTTTTTATAAAAAAGTACCTTTTAGCAAAAAACGTACCTTTTTATAAAAAAGTACCTTTTTCCAAAAAAGTACCTTTTTGCAAAAAACGTCCCTTTTTGCAAAAACAAAGTACTTTTTCCAAAAGGTACCTTTTTCCAAAAAAGTACCTTTTCCAAAAAAAATACTTTTTCCAAAAAAAAGTATTTTTTCCACAAAAGTACCTTTTTAAAAAAAAAAAGTACATTTTTCCAAAAAAAAGTAACTTTTTCCAAAAAAGTATCTACAGCTATGGACATAGAAATAGGACACTTCATACAAAATTATCTTCATGCATTTCTCTTAATAATTATAAAGCAATAATTACACTGTGAGACAAATGGTAGGGGTCAGTGATCGGGAAGGGTTCAAACTACCGGGGAAAGTTATATCGATAAAAAAGAAGTTATATAAGTAAATTCTTTTCTAATTGTACCAATATGGGACGTGGAAAACATTGTAATCCAGAAAAACGAAGACTTATATCTCAATTCCACATTGAGATGAAATCTCCAACTGAAATTGCTAAAATACTAAAGTGTTCGCGAAATATGGTATACAATGCTATTCGTCTATGTGCTGCCGACAAGAAATATCATACGCAAAATAAAGAACGTAAGCCAATCCGTCGTAAAACTACAACTTATATGGACAGGACTATAGTACTCAAAAGCAAACTGAACCCTTTTATGTATGTCCTCCCGTCAAATAAATAATGAAATCAGGGAAAAATTCAACGTTAAAATTTCAGACAGGTTAGTAAGAAGAAGACTGAATGAAGCAAACATATTTGGACGAATAAGTAGAAAGAAGCCTCTTCTTTCAAGAAAAAATATTAAAAAACGTATTGATTTTGCCAAAACCCACAAAGGAAATGAGTAGTACTTTTGGAAGAATGTGCTTTGGAGCGATGAAACGAAGGTAAATCGTGTCGAATCAGATGGTAAAACATTTGTACATCGCCCAAAAAACCAGGCTTTAAACATTAAGTACCCTCAGAAGACCTTGAAACACGGTGGGGGTAATATTATGGTATGGGGGATTTTTCCTGGCGTGGTGTTGGGCCTATCGTAAAAGTAGAGGACAAAATGGACAGGTTTCAAAATTTGAGCATTCTTAAGAATGTTATGGAGCCATTTGCCTATCAAAATGTGCCACTTAAGTGGACATTTATGCAAGACAATGATCCGAAGCATTCGTCAAACATAGTGAAGGATTGGTTTTTACAAGAACAAATTAAGGTTTTGGACTGGCCAGCCCAAAGTCAGGACCTTAATCCAATAGAAAAGCTATGGAATGATATAAAAACAAAAGTTTCGCAAAACAATTACAAAAATTCGACCGATCTTTGGGCTGGTATTCAAGAAGCCTGGTATTCTATACCAAAAGAAAGATGCCAGAGATTAGTTGAGAGTATGAAAAGAAGATGCGAAGCGGTTATTGATAATAATGGATACAGCACAAAATATTAGTGTAATATTAACGCTAAAAAAATAATTGTTTTAAAAACCCAAAAAATGTACATAATGTATGTATGTAAAAATATAAAATGTGTCCTATTTAGAAGTCCAGGTATTTTTATTAGTTTATACATATTTATCAATATATGTCTATAAAATAGTTGAACGATTTTTATTTAAATAAAGAATGAATTACAATCATCAATAATGTATATGAAATAAATAAAAAAATTTATTTTTGTTTTATTTTTCAAAATAAATAATTATGTTTCTTAACACATAAAAGTGTCCTATTTCCATGTCCATAGCTGTATATCCAAAAAAGTAACATTTTCAAAAAAATACCTTTTTCCAAAAAAGTACGTTTTTCCAAAAAAGTACGTTTTTCCAAAAAAGTACGTTTTTCCAAAAAAGTTAATTTTTTCAAAAAAGTACCTTTTTCCAAAAAAATTGCCTTTTTCCAAAAAAAGTACCTTTTTTCAAAAAGAGTACGGTTTCCAAAAATAAGTACCATTTTCAAACAAAAGTACCTTTTTGCAAAAAGGATGTTTTTCCAAAAAAATTAATTTTCAAAAAAAGATGAAGCTTTTTCAAAAAAAGTATCTTTTCCCAAAAAAGTATTTTGTCAAAAAAAGTACCATTTAAAATTAAAAAGAGAAAAAATAGAATTACAAAAAAGTACTTTTTTCCTCCTCCACGGATACCTTTTTCCAAAAACAAAACTCTTTTTTTGAAAGTACTTTTCTCAAAAACTAATACTTTCGAAAAAGTTTCTTTTTCACAGATAGCCTTTTTTTCAAGAAGTACATTTTCTAAAGAAAAGTAATTTTCCAGAAACAAAGTACTTTTTCCAAAGAACTCTATTTTTCCAAAAACGTAACTTTTTCCCAAAAAAAACCCTTTTCTAAAAAAGTAACTTATATAAAAACAGTACCTCTTTGTAAAATAATTACTTTTTTTTAAAAAAAATTTATCTTTTTAAAAATAGTAAGGTTGTTCACAAGGGATGTGCTATTTGTTGTATCGTCCTAAGAAAAAACAGAGTTGTTAAAATTTAAATTGAAAAAATACAACATTTTAGAATAGTACGATACATCATTTTAACGTATGTTTTGTGTCATATTTTTGAGTGTGGTAACAGATAGAAAATCCAATAGAAAATCGTTGTGAATGCCAAATAAAAATTTTCAACCGCAACCAAGCCGTTTTTGATTGGTCTCTATTATGGAAATTCAAAACTGCATTCGGCTAGAAAATTTCTGGAAGAACTTGTTTAGGAAGCCAAGTTTTTAACTAATGAAGGTATAAATATTTTTTTAGTCTCAAACTTAATTAAATAATCTAATTTTTATTAAATTAAAATTTTAAGAAAATTTATGGAACTTATGCAACATTTTTATGGCTCAAGCTCAGTGACAATGAATATTCATGATCTAATACATATTTCAAATGACGTAAATAATATGGGGGCGCCTATATCACAATTTTCAGCATTTGATTTTGAAAATAGCTTAACAAATTAAATCTATTGTAAAATCGCCAACTAATCCCATTTCCCATATACAAAGGAAATTGCATGTTTTTAATACCAATTCCCCAAATAATATTCCATTAGTGTATCCTCTCAATAAGAGCAGCAACCATTCTCTGGGGAAACCTTTACACACTTCTGAATCTATAGTTTTTTCTTTCGTAAACATTTATGGATTTCGAATATAAATATATGTATGTTTACTACACAATGGGAAAATTATGATTGTGAAAGAAATTTTTAGTACAAAACATACGACCGAAAGACAACATTTGAAAGACAACATTTTCAAGGAAACTAAAAATTTTTTTGACTACCCGATCTAATCAAAGGAGATCGGATTATATAATGTAACAAATTTAGATGAAAACAATACTGAAATAGGTATACATATGAAGGACCTAAATGCATTCTTTCAACATTTTATAACGAATCAATTGCTATTTCTCTTTTACATAAATAATTACAACAAAACATTACAAAAGTAATAAAAATAATTTTTAGTACTAAAACATACAATCTTTCTTTTAATCAACAGTTGTAAAATTTGTTAAAAAGCGTTATCAAAGCATTTTAAAGATGGTATTTTCCAAACGTTCTCAAAACGTTTTATTTTTGGTATAAGCAATGCTTTGAGAGTACTTAGTTTTTTTACCATCATCAATTTCTGGCTGGGTGAGTGCCTAAAGGAGGAAAACGTCCTCCTTTTTGCAAAAAAAAAATACCTTTTTCACAAAGGACAGGGAAGCTGTAAAAATTGGGGTTAAAATTGGAAAAGTGCCCCCCTTAACGGTCTGCCCAAATCGCTGGAGGTAGAAAGTTGAAATTTGGTAAAAAGATTCCTCCACTGCCGTAGACATTCACTAAGACTGCGTTTTTGAAAATCCCCACAGGGAAGGGCCAAAATGACAATGTCTAACCTTGACGGCCTGCCCAAACTGTTGTAACAAGGTAGCTGAAAATTGGAATGTAAGTTCCCCCTCCTGTGTAGATGTCCGCAAAAAAGGAATTTTTAGAAATTCCTATCGGGAGGGACAATAAAAGGAAAAGTGTCCCTCTTGACTGCATTTTTGGAAATTCTTGCCGGGAGGCGCAAAAAGACAATAATTTTTCCACCTTGATGGCCTGCGCGAAACCCTTTGGCTAGAAAGCTGAAATTTACGTGTGTGCCTTGGAGTATGGGCTAATTTATAGACAAGTTATTTTTTGGCACTTTGGACAGGAACTTGGTAACAAGGGTGGTTAAAAAGGGGAAAATTGCCCCCTTAACGCCTGCCTCTAGAAACCTAAAATTTTAAAAACGAGTGGAATACCAAAATTAAGAAACAAAATGGGGAACGAGTGGAATTGAAACATTACACAAGTGAGATGAAACGGAAATGAACGGGGAAGGAGTGCAATTAAAACAGTGGGCAATGGAATGGAATGGACGAGGGAATGAAATGGAATATGGAACAGAATGCAATAGGGAGCGAGATGGCATGGAATGGCGAGCGAGTGGAATTGAAACATTGGAACGGAGCAAGTGCAAAGGAATGGAATGAGGAGCGACTGATATCGAAACACACGAATGTGGGTGCGAAATGGAATGAAACGGGGAACGATTGGGATTGGAATAATAGATAATGGTGTAACGTGCCGTTACAAATAACCTACTTATTCACATACCTAATGGAAATGCTGATACCCCTAACCAACGATATATTTTCACTGGGCTGGGCAAATATTCTAATAATTCTTATTAGGTTAATAGAATGTATTACTTATAAGGGAAAAGTTGTATAGCCTGGGAGAGCTTGAATCCAGTTGGAGTTTTATTATACTTCGTCCCGTGGGCGAAGTATACACGAATAAGCCAGCCCGATTAAAGTTCCCGAATTAACCCGACTCACCTGCTTACTATTCTCGTGAGTTATTTAGAAATATTTTACTAATCGTATTTACATCTCCTCGTGTTCCCGAGGCAACCCGAACCCAGTTGGAGTTTTACTATACTTCGTCCTTCGGCGAAGTATACACGAATAAGCCAACAAGGTCGGAGTTACCGAAATAACCCGACTCACCTGCTTACTATTCTCGTGAGTTACTTAGAACTATTTACTAATCGTATTTACAATATTCCCTCGTTTCCCCGAATTAACCCGACTCACCTGCTTATTATTCTCGTGAGTTACTTAGAACTATTTACTAATCGTATTTACAATATTCCCTCGTTTCCCCGAATTAACCCGACTCACCTGCTTACTATCCTCGTGAGTTATTGAGAAATATTTACTAATCGTATTTGCTATATTCCCTCGTTTCCCCGAGATAACCCGACTCACCTGCTTACTATTCTCGTGAGTTATTTAGAAATATTTACTAATCCTATTTGCCATATTCCCTCGTTTCCCCGAATTAACCCGACTCACCTGCTTACTATTCTCGTGAGTTACTTAGAACTATTTACTAATCGTAGTTACCATATTCCCTCGTTTCCCCGAGATAACCCGACTCACCTGCTTACTATTCTCGTGAGTTACTTAGAAATATTTACGAATCGTATTTACAACATATCCTCGTTTTCCTGGAATAACCCGACTCACCTGCTTACTATTTTCGTGAGATACTTAGTTCATTACCTAATCATATCTAACCAGTGACAGAGCTATCGACGTTTGGAGGAACTGCAACCACTGCCAGAGTTGCCGAAGATCATCCTGAGCACCGAATCATCGAAGACGTTTAAACAATAACAGTCATTAGATTAAATAAGTAATTTAAGTAGTTTAAGATCTTGGTAAATAAAATTGTGTGCGATACAGGATCGTACAATTGAATTGAACAAAAGAAACGATTGCTGTTTTATTTCAAAGGAGGCAGACCTTTGACGAACCTGGACAAACTGAGTTTTACCCCGGCCTCAGACAAAACTGCATCACAATGGGAACGAAATGCAATCTGGAATGGAACGAAATGAAATGGAACGAAAATGGAATGGAATTTGAATGACTCAAACTGCTGACGTTTGGTACTTGAAATTTCGCATGTGACTACCTTTAACATAGACATACATCCACTGAGGCAGGATTATATATATTTGGGTTTTTTTACGGGGAGGAACAAAAATGGGTAAAGAGCCCGTTTTAATTACATGTGCAAACACTTTAAGCAAGGAATATGAAATTTAGCATTGAAGCATACTCTACAAAAAGGTTAAACAAATTTATTAAAAGACAAAAAACCTTAGAAAAAGAATGCATTTTTTATATTCCGATATATCGGTGGAAAAAACCGGTGCAGTAAACTTTCCAAGTGAATTTACTTGAATTGCTGGGTCTACTTTTATATAAACTGTAATTTAATAAACTTTAAGGCACGCTAACAACGTAGCGGGCTTTGTCCGCTAGTTTTAATATAAGTTAGCAGGCCTTTGTGTCGTACATAATAGTATTTCCTGTAAACTTGACCTCGATCGCACGTACGTTTTACAATATAACAAAAAAATTGGTGAGCGCTGACATTTCTGCAAGTTTGACATTGTTCAGACAAATTTTCTATATATGAAAAATGTTGGTACCGTGAGGGTTGAAAAAGTACAATTTCTTTATGTGGCTGGTACAAAATGAAAAAACTCATTTCCATCAATACTGAGAAATAGTTGATATGGATGGACAGTAACAGATAGAATGTGAATCAAGCTTTAATAAAATAGATTTCTGAAAAATCAAAATAAAATACCATGTGAATCCTCCGTTTTAGGCATAGGGTATGTTCAGCGAACTTACGAGGAATATTTTTGTGGAACATTTTAACCTTCTAACTCTTCAATTAAAGGGACTTTTTGCCCCTTTTTAAAACGGACAAAAACTACCCGTAAGTTGAAGAGTTAGACGATTAAAATGTTCCGCAAAAATATTTGTCATGAAATTCTACTATAAGTCTTTGAAGACATTAGCATTGAAAATTTAACTTCAGTGACAGTAATAAGTAAAAACTTAAAATGTGTTTAAGGGTGGTTAATTTCGTATGTATTCAGAATTGGCGCTCAAAAACCATGGGAATCTTCCATAGGGAGAAATTATGGGAATCTTCTATAGGGAGAAACCATGGGAATCTTCCATTTTAGGTAGGGACCAAAAAAAAATTTTTTCATTGAAGAGTTATAGGGTTAGAATGTTCCACAAAAATGTTCCTCGTAGTGTTTTACATAAGTCCGCTCAACACATCCTATACCTGCAATGGAAGGTTCACATGAATTTAGGACCCGACTAAAAAAGATGTAATATAGTCATATATCACCATATATAAACCCATATATACGTCCATATCTAATTTGATCCGAATATTGGAATATATAATTATATCAAGCGAGATACGCATGTTATCTAACCTGATACAATTTGATACGAAAAATGGGTCTATCTAACTGCATCAAATTATATATAAATACATATAATTTGATGAAGATTTTCAAAGAAAATTTTAGTAAATATTATTGAGATCACTTATTTCATTCATATTAAATACTAATGCTTAATGTTTAGAACAATTTTTGCTAATAAACTTGGAAATAGCTGATAAAATAAAAC
This sequence comes from Leucophora obtusa, assembly GCA_949987735.1. Classification (NCBI taxonomy): domain Eukaryota; kingdom Metazoa; phylum Arthropoda; class Insecta; order Diptera; family Anthomyiidae; genus Leucophora; species Leucophora obtusa. Next base: position 279,749,644 of record OX465295.1, read on the forward strand.
ATTACAAAAATTTGTCGGAACAACTTTTTCTAGGTTAGAGTTTTGGTCTTTCTTATAAAATGTATGTCTTTCTTATAAAATAAAAAATTAACTAATTAGAAATTTATTAATTCAGTTCGAGGCCAATTTCCTTATTATGAATTAACATAATAAGTACTTTTTTCAAACACTGCTATTTTTCTTCATCAGGATACTCTCCTGACAAATACTTCACAGAGTTTTTGCTTTCAAAAAACCTCTACACATTCAGGAATGAAAAGACGATCGTTTCGGGGATTACGCCACCACTTTCTAAAGAAAACTGATGAAGGAGACCTGGAAAATCCCCGAAACGATCGTCTTTTCATTCCTGAAAGTGTAGAGGTTTTTTGAAAGCAAAAACTCTGTGAAGTATTTGTCAGGAGAGTATCCTGATGAAGAAAAAAAAACAATTTTTGAAAAAAGTACTTATGTTAATTCATAATAAGGAAATAGGCCTCGAACTGAATTAATAAATTTCTAATTAATCAATTAAAAAGGTCAAAAAAACAATTTTCATTTTTTAAAATAAAAATTAAAAACCAACATGATAAAAAATTAACTTTCACAATTAATTTTTTTTTACGGAAAAATAAATGAACTTAAACCATATTTATTTCAACATATGTTTGTCTAATTTTTAAATTTATAGTAAAAATAATTATTTCGACCTTTAATTCCACAACGAAAAAAAATGTTTCCCTTATTTATTTCTTTAAAATTATTTTTAGTTTCATAAAGGGTATTTCGCCAACTATTTGAAAAATATATGATAAATTCAATTATAATATAAACATTTATTTATATGTCAAAGTGCAAAATTCAAAACCAGATCCACAATTTCGGAGTTTTTTTTAATTTTTATAGTGCAATTAAACTTTATAAAATTTTGTATAATTAGATATCATGTCAGATAAATTTATACATAAAATTAATACAATTTTATATTAACTTTGTTATATATTTTGATATAAGATTGTTTAGAGAAGCTTATACGCCATTATATATAATTATGTATAAAATATATTTGCAGATCTCTTAATATATGGCTGGAGACCAAATCGCATATGATTATATATAACGTCATATCAAACATATTTATAAAACCAAAGTGTTAATATAAATGTATATGGTCATATAAAGCCACACATATAAACATTTATAATTATATCAAATCATATAAGATCATATGAAAACTTTTTTAGTCGGGGAATTTCAAAAAACACATTTTTTTTTTTTTTAATAATAACTAATTTTTTAATGATCTATGTACAGTAATTTTGATTTAACTGCCTTTTTCTTAAGTGCACATTTGCTATAGCTGCACAAAATTTTGGTTTCGTGCACTTTTTGTACCTGCGCATTTAAGATAACTGCCTCATATATTTGGAAGTTTTACAATATTTTCATAAAAAAGATCTCCGTTAGCTGCCTCTTGTGTTTTGCTTTGTTTTTCAATTCTAGGAAAAAAAACACACATATAATAAATGTGTTGTCAACTTTTTTTGTGACAAAAATATCCTACTTTAGTAATTTTTTAACCATAAAAATTGCAAGATCTGGTGCAAAGCACAAAGTTGTCATCATTAGCTTTATTTGTCTTCAGTCTGTATTGGTTAACCTGCACAAAAATTCTTGCAACAGTTGGTTGTGCAGCTAAGTCAAAATTACTGTATTATATAACAGTATAATCTTGCAAAAAAAATTAAACAAACATATATAATTTTATATAATTTTTTTTATATTCCATCAAACTTAAGTAATTTTTGGATTTACAACAAAAAAATGTCTTTTTAGGAGAAATAAAAAATAATTATTTTGCAAAGATATACTAAACACTATATTTTAATTTAACTATAAATATATTGAAGTAATTAAAAAAAATCTTCGAACCAGTTTTTAAAAAAAATTATTTTTGAGAATTATTTTCTTGAAACAATTAAAACCCATTTTTCGGTTCAGTCATTTTTGTATAAAATTCTCTGAGTTTAGCGCCCTCTCCTGGCGGCAAAAGCAGTCACACCAAATATTTTTTTTTCACATTTATTTGAGTAACTTTATTATCTTAAATTTTGCCTATTATGTATATAATAAAAATTATGAAATTTAGCAAATTTATGAGCAAATCGGAAATTTGCCCTTATGGATCAATTCTATTTAAAATAAATATACACAACGGGTCCGTAGGAGTTAGCGTACACTTAAAATAATACGTTAATAATAAAATCTGTCAAACAGATTTTAAATCGATTTGACTAATTTTCAAGAACCTTTTGGTAGAAAAATTGGTTTAGACAAAGATTTTAGTTATCTTCATTTAGCTTCATACTAAAAATCCTCAATACTTTAGTTCTGAGAGTTAACCATAGTATACTTTAGTAGCTTGTCCCTATCTCATAGTTTACAACATAAACAAAATTTAGGAATGCAAAATTTATGGCACTTCTAAGTTAAAAATATTTTTAAAAAGTCTAAAATTTCGGGGTTTTCTTAGATTTGATAAAATGGTCATGAATTCATAAACGTTATTATAAGCATCCTATGTTAAAATATTTATTACATGTATAACAAATATTGAAATAGGTATACTCAAAAATATATTGTGAAATACTAAGCCTTAAAAAGGAAACCACAATTTTTTGGAACATACGCAAATTTTCGGCGATTTTATTTGTACACAGTAAATCTGTATTTTGGGCGTGTATTTTCGGTAAAAAAGTTGGTAACGCAACTTAGATTAATTTTCGTCCTCTAAGTTGCCGGGCACCGACGCACAGTGCTTCGTCCCATAGGCAAAATTAAAAAAAAAATGTATGCGGAACGTTAGAGACTTATACATTTTTGAAGAGCTGACAAAATACCATAAATAAATATGAAGGAGGAATTCAGTATCTCCTCTTTTTGTTAACAACAGAGGGCGCTAAAGTCAAAAAAATTTTGAGCTAAAATAGTTAAACGAAAATCTAATTTTAACTGCTTTACAAAAAAAATTGGCAAAAATTCATTTTTAAAGATAATTCTTTGAAACACGGTGGTTTTGTTATTCACTAATAAGCAGAAATTATTTCAAGTGAAATTTTTTTATAGAATAATATTTGGTAGCATCGAAAACTTTTGACATTTTTTGACTGGAAATCCCAAAGTTGCTTAAGTTTCGTAGAGTAAAAAAAAAAAAATATGGAAAAACATGTTTTTTTTATTTATTATTTTAGAACACCTTGAAGCAGTAGAATTTGGAAAAAAATTTGTTTTTTTTAACCGCAAATTTTAAAATTTTATACATTTTCCAAACCCTTTTACCTGAGTTTTAACAAAGTTAGAAAGAGCTAAATTTTAAGGTACCACCAAAAATTAAAATAATAACGTTTTTTTTTTTAAAAAAAAAGAACTTGAAAACTAAAACACAAGCTTCGGTTTTATGTGGTGTAAAAATAAAAAAAATTCAAGAAACTTTAAAAAAAAATTTTATGTAAACCCGATTAAAAAAGATGATATGGGAACATATCTAATTTGATAGAATACAATAAATAATCAGATACAATTTAATCCGAAAAATAGTGAATACAATTGTATCTACGTGGATCAAATTGGATTTAATTATTTTAAATTATATAAAATTTAATCCGAAATTTGACCAGACATTATTGTATTAAATAATATCTTAATATTTAAAATTTGATACAATTAGGCCCAATTTGATAAAAATTTTCGTATTTCTGTTTTTATTAAATATTGTACTGAAAAACAATGGGGGATTCACGTAAAGTTTCGTGTAAACTAAGCAAATCTAGTAAGTTTGCGAGTCTACGTGAAACTGCATACATAAAAAGTATCTAAACATTAATCAGTACTTATACGAGAAAGAAAAATACATAAATTAAAAAACTTCTAAACAAAATGAAATTTCAAATAATTTTCCATAAATCATTACTGAATTTTTCACTAAAGGTGAGGTTTTTCATTTTGAAAGTGAGAAAAGTTCAAATGGAGTTGTAACTTTTTGGGCTATTCATTTTAAAATGAGAAAAATGCATTAAAATAAAATTGACTTGAAAGTTTTTTAATGAAAATAAATGTAGAAGCAGGAAATAATCGTTTAAAAATATTTGAAATTTGGAAATAATGTATCGTATGAATAAAAAAACTAGAATTCACTAATAGGAGGAGGTATTTATTAGGCTTTTAAGTTATTACACAATTTTATAATGTTTTCGTTTTAATTTTCATTTATATTTTATGGTATCCTTCACAGAAAGAATTTACAAAATTCTAATTAAATTTTAATTAGAATTTAAATTAAAATTTAACTTTAAAATTTTATTTTTAAACAATTTTTAATTTAAGTTCTTTATTTATTACAACCTAGCATATAGGCCATAATTTTTGTGTGAAAGATAACAATTTACAAACGAGTATTTCAAACAAAAAAATTGTTGGGAATAAAATTTCAGTTTAAAAGAAAATGTAATTGCTTTTACAAATTCCATTGTTGGTGCCTACTGTTTTTTCTGTGTTCAAGCCTATGGATAAATTTGGTGCTACGTTATTCCTAAACCAAAAGAATTGGCTAACCGAAGAATTGGCTAACTTTTATTAATATGACCCAAGATTCAATTTAAAAATAAAGGAATCTGTTGTTTCGATGTAAATTTTATAACATTTTAAAAGAAAATGAAATTCAATTTGAATTTACTAATAAAGGGTGTTTTTTTAAGCTAGATAGAACTTTAAATTGTAAAAAGTAACACAAAAAATTAAATTTTGATGAAACATTTTTTTTTATTTGTTTCAGTATACTCTGACAAATCATCATGAATAGACTCACGCTTGAACAACGCTACGAAATTATCCAAATTTACTTTGAAAATCAGTCGTCGATTCGCGCAACTTATAGACGCAAAATTGTGTTCAGCGATGAGGCGCATTTTTGGCTTAACGGGTTTGTTAATAAGCAAAATTGCCGCATATGGAGTGAGACCAATCCACAAGAGACCCTACAGACTCCATTACATCCAGAAAAATGCACCGTTTGGTGCGGTTTTCACGCTGGTGGCATCATCGGACCTTATTTCTTCAAAAATGAGGCCGGAGCTCGCGTTACGGTCAATGGAGATCGTTACCGCACCATGATCAATGATTTTTTGTTTGAAAATATGGATGACATTGATCCGGAGGAGATGTGGTTTCAACAGGATGGCGCTACGTGCCATACGGCGAACGCAACCATCGACTTATTGAAATCAAAATTTGGCGATAAGTTGATTTCGAGAAATAGACCTGTCAATTGGCCTCCAAGGTCGTGCGATTTGACACCTCTCGATTATTTCCTGTGGGGCTACGTGAAGTCACTGGTTTATGCTGATAAACCAGCAACAATTGATGCCTTGGAGGACAGCATTGTTCGTGTTATTCGTGACATACGGCCAGCAGTGCTCGAAAAAGTGGCCCAAAATTGAACGTCCAGAATGCGCTTCGTCAAGAACAGCCGCGGTGCCCATATGCCCGAAATCATTTTCAAATGTTAATGTCACGTATTGATCTTTCCAATAAAAAAAAAATTTTGATTACAATTTAATTTTTTGTGTTATTTTTTACAATTTCAAGTTCTATCGGGCTTAAAAAAACACCCTATATATTAGGAGTTCATTTGAAACAAGAATATACCATAGATTAAATCAATAGGCTTGTTTTGTTGCTATACATATGTGGTACGAAATTCCAAAGTCTGACTGCGTATGTTAGGTATTAACTCTTTTAACATAATATTTTCAACGTCGATAACTGTCAGGTAATCTCACTCAGATTCTATATAAAAATATTTTACCGGTTTTTCGTTTTCATGTTATTATTTTTTAAGTCTCTTGAACTTTATACCAAAATTGATTTTCTCAAAAAATGTTTTCCAATTAAAAATGGATTGTAATCGATTTCAATAAAATATTAAAATAAATTTAAATTAAACATGAAACTGGGCTTTATTTGGTCTTACAATTTAAATTCCATGGGCGAAATCTGATTAAATACGACAACATATGTAAAATGATATATTTAGATATTGGGTCATATAAAATTTGTTCGAAAGACGAAAATTATGTCTTATTATATATAGTGATATACAAAGCAATATATAACGAGACATAATTGTATTAAATAATATAAAATAATGTATAACCCGTTTTACTCGGGAAAACACTTTTTTTTGGCTGAAAACCTAAAATTTTATAAAGTTTAGAGAAATTTTAAAAAGACCCGGGTAAAAAAAATAATATGATGTTATATGTAATGATATCTTATTTAATATAATTGGAGATATGCTATGATCCGAAAAATGGTGTTTAAAATTATATCGAATAAGATCTAAATATATTGAATCATATAGAATCTTATCCGGATTTTGACCCGTTATAATTATATCTAATTTGATGTAGAAAGACATAATTATATAACGATTCATACTTCAAGATCAAAACAAAAACTATTAAAAAGTACTGCAAAATAACACCCTCAAGTTAAGAATTAAAAATTTAAATAAAAATTTAGAAGAAGTTGTACATAATTGTAACCAAGCCTTCTCATATAAACTTGTATTCTACCCGTAAACTGTGTAAACCTGGTATGTTTATGAGTTTAATGTCAAATTCCATACATAAAAATATGGCTTGTATTTATACAAGGTTTACAAGGAATTTAGGAGTTATAATGAGTACGCCTTTTATATTTTGAAATCATACATAAATATATCTCAGAAAAACATAGAATTTTTTTTACATTGCGCTATACTTAAACATATCTAAAACAACTTAGAAAAAAAAATGAACATTGAGCTATATAAAACTTTATATATTTTCCGATAAAGCCATTTTTAATTATATATGACGATGTATTAAAATTGTCATAGCATATGTAAATAGATATGGCACATATAAATATATATGGGGACATGTATATTTATACTGATCTATATATGACATCATATAAGAAATTTTTGAAAAACTCAAAGCTATACATAATTATATCCGCAAAGATATAGTGTTACACTTGACTATATATAAACATATTAATTCATATTAAATTATATAATTTCCTATATAACTATTTTTACTCGGGGATATAAAAAAAAACAAGTAATTTTTTTTATGATTTAGATAATCCATTAGGATGTATAATTTTCTGAAAAAAAAAATGAAAATTTTGAACCGCAAATTTTAAATTTTTATCTTTTTCTACATCCCAATTTTTCAATTTTTGTAGATATATATGTTTGTATGTATGTAGATGTATATGCCGTCCCTTAAAATACGATTTGTCGATTTTTATTCATTACACTGCCAAGTTTTCATCTAGTAGGTTCAAAATTGAAGAATTTAATTTTTTTTTTAGAAAACTTTAACCCTTGCTGAATTGCGGCCGAAAACGATCAATTTTTGAAAAAGAAAATAGCCTATCAATTAAAAATTCACAAAATTCGAAATTTTTGCCAACTCTAGTTTTTTATTTAACTTGTTCATTAAATATACTTAAAATTATTCAGATACGGAATTTTGGTTTCGCTGGATATCATTAACCCACTTTAACCTAGAACCGAAATGCTCATAAATTTAATAGAAATGAAAAAACGGCTTTTTTTATTTATTTGTCAAATTTTTTAAAAAAAAAAAAATTAGAAATGTCAAAAGCTATTTTTGTAACATAATAGTTATTATTAAAGAAAAATAATAAATTGAAAAAATGGTAATTCGGGTTTTGTGTGGGGAGCAACTCTTTTCCAGGACATTTTATGAAAATTGATTATTTTGTCAAAAATTGTTTTCACTAAATTTTAGCAAGTTCCCAATATTTTTGACCATGTGTGTGTCATATTGAAGGTTTTGCTAAAATAAAATAATATTGCACCATAAAAAAATTACCAATAATACTGCTCGTCTGTGGCGTCCTTAAAATTGATAATGAATGAGAAAAAGGATATACGGGAGATAGTCATGTTCTTGCACCGAATGAAAGGAAATTTGCCACAGAGCTAAAAAGTATAATTTTATAAAGTGTTCTAAATTTTTAGTCCATTCTGATCATAAATCTATCCAAAATATAGTTTTTGAGAAAAAGGATATATGGGAGGTAGTCATGTCCTTGCACCGAATGAAAAAAAATTGCCACAGAGCTAAAAAGTATTATTTTACAAACCATTTTAAGTTTTTCGTGCATTCTGATCATAAATGTAGTCAATATATGGTTTTTGTGAAAAAGGATGTATGGGAGGTAGTCATGTCCTTGCACCAATTTTTCCGAAACTTTGAATTTTTCTTAATTTACATGTTATACACTATCACACCAAATTTCATTCTTCTGCGATAACTCCTCTAATTTTGCCGATTGACTATATGGGGACGAAGCACTGTGCGACGGCATCTATCCATGTCTGATGCAGAGGGGGGTGGATATAATAGCCCCACAATTGGTTAGCAAATTTAGATCCAGTCTTTTGCTAGGTCATGTTCCGACGAATTGGAGGGGGGTTAAAGTCGTCTTTATTCCAAAGGTGGGGGGAAATCCGAACAGCTGCCTAAATCGTATAGACCAATTAGCCTCAGCTCTTTTCTTCTTAAGACAATGGAGAAAGTTTTATTATATTATATTAGGGACATGTACCTCAGGCGTAAGCCGATACACGAGCTCCAGTTCGCGTATCAACCGGGTAAGTCTACCGAAAGTGCTGTCCATCATGTTGTCACGTTGATAGAGACGGCACTAGATGCAGAGAACATTGCCCTCTGTGTTTTTATTGATATACAGGGCGCTTTTGACAACACGTCCTACGATGCGATCGGGCTATCTATGTTGAGAAAGGGCATATCTCCAATATTATAAATTGGACATTGCAGATGTTCAACTCTAGGGAAATCACGTTCGGTATAGGTTCTACTAGAAGGACCGTGAATGCGACCAGACGATGTCCTCAGGGCGGTGTACTGTCGCCTTTACTATGGACACTGGTCATTGATGAGTTGCTTGGGGGTCTGAACGACCTGGGCTTCAGGACCTATGGCTACGCCGATAATCTTATCATCTCCGTTGTCGGCCGGGATGACAGGACCATCTCTGATTGTATGCAGCAGGCTCTGAACTTTACTCACTCATGGTGTCGGGAAAAAGGTTGACTATCAACCCGACGAAGACGATCCTGATACCGTTCACAAGGAGAAGAAGAGCTAACCTGACCGAACCTGTTGTTGGAAAAAAACGATAGGCTTCTCGGATAGTGTGAAATATTTAGGGGTGACTCTAGATAAATCCCTTACGTGGAATGATCATCTAGATTCCGTAACCAAGAAGGCCACCAGGGCATATTATGCCTGTCAAAGGCTCTTGGGGAAAACATGGGGTCTAAGACCACACATGGTCTACTGGTCATTCGACACCATTATAAAACCTATGATCACTTATGCTGCATTAGCATGGTGGCCAAAGGTTGAGCAGCCAACGGCAAGGGATACTCTGAAGAGATTGTATCGGCTGGTGTGTACTGGCATTACGGGGGCTGGAAGAACGTGCCCAACGGATGCCATTGGGGCCATGTTGGGTATTCCACCATTGCATATTTCCGTGAAGGAGCCTGCAAGCTTGAGCTCACTTCGTCTCAGGGGGGTCGGGGACATGAGGAGCGGGGACCTAAAGCATCACATGATGATCACCGGGATCTTAATGGACGACCCAAACTTAAGGGTCGCGGATAGAATAATCCCGCAGCAGATTTTTGTCAGCCACTTTGACATTATGTCATTTGACTGGAATAGGAAGCCCGAAGATGGAGCTCAGATATGGTTTACTGATGGCTCGAAACACGCTAATGGTGACAACGTGCTCTACCAATGGGCAAGTACCCCACCGTTTTTCAGGCGGAGATTTTCGCCTGATTTTTGTATGTGTGAGAGAGAGCTTGCGGAGAGGCACGGTTAGATCCCGCATCTACATTCTCTCTGACAGCCAGGCTGCGCTAAAGGCTCTAAGAGCTTACGGGATATCATCTAGTCCGGTCATGGAGTGTGTGGGAATTCTCAACGAACTCGGTAGGAACAACTCCCTTACACTGAGATGGATTCCTGGTCATGAAGGGCACGAGGGTAGCGAAACGGCTGACTGTCTAGCCAATTGTGGAGCCCGTCGACCCTTCATCGGTCCGGAACCATTCATTGGGATACCTAGGGGGTACGCTAGGGAAAAACTCAGGCAGTGGAGAGAGACTGAGTTTGCTAAGCATTGGGAAACTTCTACTGGCCAAAGACAGGCCAAAAGATTTATTTCCTTGTCCAGCGGAGTATCAAGGCGACTATTGTCACTCGACAGGGGTAACCTTAGGACCCTGACGGGATACTTAACTGTGCACTGTGGGCTCAGGTACCAGCTTCACAAACAGGGTCGGTCAGACACTGATGTTTGCAGGTTTTGTGAGCTGGAAAATGAGACATCGGAGCATATTCTCTGCGAATGTCCGAGACTGTGTGACAGGAGACTCAGATTTCTGGGTGACCATTTCGTGTCACCTTCGGACATTTGGGGAAATTCTCCTACGGGATTATTGGCTTTATTAGTAGCCTGAATCTCTAGGGAACTCTAGGCAGCACAAAAGATCTTGGTCGCGGTGCGTAGTGCCTTCGTATCTATTCTAAAAATCTATTTGAAATAATGATAAAAGTAAGTCATTATTAGTAACTCAGTATTATTTGTTTTAAAATAATGCAGAAAGTAAGTCGGTGTCATTACTGGCAGTTAAAAAAATGATATGTCATTAACGTTTCTATACTGGGATATTCTTAGGGGGTAATTTTCTAAAACACTTCGGCGAAGTGTTGCGTTATTTCTGTAGAAATTGTTTTTGTTACAAAAACAATTTACATTGAAAGTTCCCTTCACTTCACCCAAGTGTTTTACGAAATTAGGTACTTAATGTTCTGGTAAAGTGAAATTTATATTTTGAAAATTAAAAAATTAAACAATTTTTTTGAAATATTTGTGAATAAATAACATTGTTGGAATATTTGTTGTTGTAATTACATAAATTTTTGGCGAATATAAAATAAATTTGGAATGGTTGCACCACACATTTTTACTAAACTTTTAAACCGGGTATGTATTTTAAGAAAGTTAGTTTAGTTTAGTTCCAATTTAGAGACACCGCGTAATTCATAAACTTTTACAACAGTCTTATTGAAGAATTGTAGGCTAATTTGTGAAAAGCAGTATTCATATTTGCTTAAGCCCCGTTCACATTATCACACAAGTGTTTATACTTTTCTTCACAGAAGTTGGACAAAAAGTATGCTGAAATTGTCTGGTTGTCGAAAAAGTCAAAAAGAATATCGTTTCAGTGTTCAGACTGTTGCCGACACATACAACAAATAAATGAAAACTGTTATTTTTTCTTCCAATCATTAATTTTTTCACCATTAGTTGTTTTTAATCTTTGTATATATTTATTTGTAAATCACACAACACTTGTGTTGAGACAAGTAGTAACTTTATGAAATATTTTAGAAAATAAAGCTTGTCAAAAAAGTGTGACCTCTTTTTAAAATGTGTGAATCTATTTTGACATGTGTGTAACGAATTGTGTTCACACTATTATACATTTTCTTTATACAACACATTTCTGGCATGTATAACACACTTGTGTGATAATCTAAACCGGGCTTCAGTAATGAAAAAATTAAGGTTTATAGTGGTACTCATTAACTTTAAACCTTTAATAAAGTTTGGAGTGAGGAGGCCACTATCTAATTGTTAATTATTTTATTTTCAGGCATTGAATGATTTATTAAAGCCATCCTAGAATGTGTGGATTCCAATAACCTTCATCCATCAAACTGAAAAAAGCTACAATTGCATAGCTAATGACTTTTTTCCAAAAAGTTTCAAAAAAAATTAAAAAGAAAACAAAACATAGTGATGTACAGACTATCAAAACATTTTACGACATTCGATTGCTTTTTGTATGCTTCGAATAGTATGTTCTAAAGCTGCCTACACACGAAGGAACATTCGTTAGAACATGCCCATTTTCTGACGATTGTTCCTTCGTGTGTATTAACGTATCGTGTTGAAATTCGTGTTATCAAATTTTTTTGATATTTTTTGTTTCCAAACTCAATGTTCCATCGTGTGTATCGATGTTTACTGCTTTTGCCTTGTCAGTACATTGAGAGAAGTCGTGGTGTTAGGTTCTTTTGTAATTGCGCAATAAATAAAATAAAAGAGACAAAAATGGCGACAATTACAAATAATGAAAACTGGATTAATTTTATAAATGAATATAAAAATTTTGCGAAATTTGGGACATAAAATGTGAGCTAAAAAAAATAAAACTAAGAAAACAGGAGCATATGAAAAATTAACAAATTAATTAAATTTTATTTTCATCCGCGCATATTTGATGTGATCAGTTCGACAAACAAACAGAACTGATGTTTCGTTTGAGGTTTTGTTTGTATGTGACATCGTCTGTTTTAAAAATGTAAAAAAATGAAGCATGTTGCTTCGTGTGTAGGCAGCATAAGAAATTGCTTTTTTACACACATTTCCATTGATTTGCTTTATAAACAAAAAAGGTTTTTAATGGCTTTTAAATTTATCGTACCACATCATTAGTTCTCTAATTTAAGAAAATACATTTTCACTTCCCATTACCGAGTCAATCGTTTACTTAATTTGAACATCACTTATGACTTATTTGGAAGAAGAGAGAAAATAAAAAATAGTGTTGCCAGTATCAAATCGAAAAATTTATTTTTAAGTGACCCATACATTAAGGAACATTCGTGAGAAAATTGCAATTTTTTTAAGATGGTTGATTTTTGTATGTTAATGTTCGTGTTGACATTCGTGAAATTCGTGTTTACAAAAATTTTTGATATTTTTTGTTCCCTACTCAATTTTCCTTAATGTATGGGCCACTTAGTTAAAGTACGATTATGAATCAAGACCAAATACGAGTACATTTTTTTGTGAATTAGCACTTAAATATTTCCGATTCAAATAAAAACCAGCAACAAATCTATTTAATTTTTGTTTTTTTTTTTTATTTTAGTAGGTTTGAGGTTAAGAAGAAGATTTAACCTTTTGCTCTTAAAATTATAAATCCATTAAATTTTCAAATTTGTATTATTTGAGGTTCTGTTAATCGTAATATCTCTGTAACTTGGGAAACAAAAAGTAATAAACTAACCCTACGGGAAATTTTAACAAACTGTCACCGAACTGGCTAGAGTTTGCTGTTCGGTTTTAACCGAAACCGAAACCGCGGTTTTCGAGGCCTCAAAACCGAAACCGAAAACCGACAAAAATAAGTCGGTTTTTAGCAAATACTTAAAGCAATTAAAATAATTCATTAAATTACATATTATTGAGCCTAGAATTTCGAAAGGGTTCATCTCTTATTTTACAAAATTCTGTATTTAATTGTAATGAACAATTTCTCCATTAAATATTACTTTAAAGAATTTTTGTTTTTACTACTACAGATAATATAAGGTGAGGATTATAATTTTAGTAAAAAATTACACCAAAAGTCATGTAGTTTAAGAGATATTGAGTTTCACGTATTCAGTCCAGATTTTCACCGCTTATTTTTTAAAAAGTTTTATTTCGTAGTCCGCGAAACTTACTGTATAAAATTTCAACTTTATATTGTTTTAAACAAATTGCTAAATTCCAAATTTAAACTCTTTAAATACAGTTTAATCTGCCGAAAAAAGAATAAAAAATTTTAACTTATAACGGTTTCCGCGTTTTTTCCCCTGGCAATGGTTTTATTGCCTTTATTCGAGTGAGAAATTCAATCGAATTTTAATAAATATCTTGAATGTATTAAAATATTTAATTGTTATAAATACACATTAAATTATTTTAAAACAATTCTATTCATATCACAAGAAAACCGAAAAATAACCGAAACCGCGGTTTTTATAATTTTAAAAAACCGAAACCGCGGTTTTCAAATTTTTCGGTTTTTAGCAAACTCTAGAACTGGCCCCTTTATATGAAATAGACTGGTCACTTTTACATGGCGTTGTCATAGGAGGGGGAAATTGGCCCCTTGTGACGTGTCACAAGACAAATCCTAGGACAGGTTACTGAACTCTCATAAAAAACAAAAATCATGGACCTGTCCTGGGATTTGTCTTGTGACATGTCATAAGGGGTCAATTTCCTCCTCCTATGACAACGCCATGTAAAAGTGACCAGTCTACTTCATATAAAGGGGCCAGTTCGGTGACAGTTTGTTAAAATTTCCCGTAGGGTAATTAATAAGGTGTCAAATTTGAACACGCTTTGTGCACTTTAAAAAAATTTAAACAATATATATTAAAAGTTTGGTTAGACTATTATAAAGTTAATTTAAACCCGAATTTTTGTTTTCACCAAATTTTATAATTGTACAAAATTAACTCAAAAAATATAGCGATGTAAATATTATTATTTTTTGTTAATGAAAAGTCATAAAAAGATACAAGTCAATTATTTTAGAATAACAAAAGTTGGAAAATACTTTTTTTATTAACCTGTTAGGTGCTTTTTTCTTTTTCGGGAATAAAGAACTTGATTCACAATTTACGATGTAATTTTGAAATAAAAAACAATAAATTAATAAATCAAATTGTAAATAAGAACATACTTAATGTTATTTTAAAAAAATTTAAACAGCATTTATTTAATACGAGTATGTACTTATATTAGAACAAATGTAAATTAAACCTCAAATTTAGGTTTTCACCAAATTCATAATTGTACAAATTTAACACAAACAAATCAGGGGAAAAAATATTATTATTTTTTACTGAAAAATGATCATGAATAAATAACAAAAATACCATTTTAGAAAAAAAAATTGGGGTTAATTTTTTATTTTTCTGAAAAAAGAACCAAATCACAATTTGGTAAAGATTTAGTTTTGTTTCATCGAAATATACTACCACGCACATTTACAACGACTTTAGTTCAGTTAAGCAAAAATTCTAATTAAAAATATTTAAAATCAACTTTAATTTTATTTTTTGAAGGCTTTTTTTGATCGCGCGTGAGTAGAATTTTTCTTTCTTGTATGTGAGTCAAAATTTACTCACTTGCCCAACGCTATTAAAAAGATTGTTTTTGATTTCGATCGATTTGGTTAAAAATCAAAAATTGAATGATGAATATAAAAGGCAAAGAGGGTTGAAAATGTTTTTAACCGCTAAGTTGTATCAGGTATAGCGATTTACGACTTTTTATCGTTTTTAAATTAAAAATAATAAGAAATATTCAGGATTGAAATTTTAGAAACGATCGATTTGAAACCGATCGATTTTCAACACATGCCAGAATATTTTCTCGCGTAACTCAAATATGTGAACTTAAGTTTTTACAAATTCGAGCGTTAATCTAATTTTTAATAATTTTGCACAATTTGCGATTTTGCTTTTCTCTATTTTAAATATAAGATGACACCAACAACAACAACAATCACAGCAACGAAATAAAGACAAAACAAAAATGTTTTCTATTGTGTTTTTGAGTATTTGTGTTTTTTTAACTGGAAATTCTAAATAGAAACTGAAATATTATACTCATTGCTTGTTATTGCAATCCTAAATTTTTGGATACAGAAGCTGAAATCCCATATTTTAGTAATACGTAAAGAGATTTGACCGATCGCACCCGATAGGACACTGAAAGTGAGGGAATTTCCGGTTCCGGGAGTACAAATTGAAAGGTGGTACTCACTCACTTTGTCGATGTTGCCAACAAGGCAACCATCCGCTCATTGTTCGGGACTGCTTACTCATGGAAAAACACTTATTTACACTTATTTATATCTAAAGGCCGTTCACTACCCACAACCTGTGACCCGTCCCACAGTGCTGTGATCCCATATAACGATTGGACAAAAATAGAAGGAGTGGAGAAAGAGTTTTTAAATTTGGTATACTGACATAGAACAACCTTAGTTAAGAAAAATTTTAATTTTTGGAAATATCGGTCCAAGGACACGCCCACCTCCCGTAGGTCCAGAAATTTAAAAATATTATATTAGCTACATAAATGGACGTAAAATTACAAAAAGCATCCATTGAGATGCACATAAAACTGGAAACGTTTGTGTCAATTTTTATCAAAATCGAAGCAAGGACTCTTAGTCCTGTCATACCTTATTTTAAAATCGTTATAAAACCTGCAAAAATTATCCGATTGCGATGAAATTTAGCATGTGAATTGATATAAGGTCAAGCCATATTTGCGCCAAATTTGGCTAAAATCGATTCATTAAAAAAAATGCCTTTCACAAAAATGGATTTTAAACGATTAAAATGATTTTTCTAAAACAAAAAAAAATTAAATAGGATTAAAATAGGAAACCATCTGAATCCTCCATTTTAGGCATAGGGTATGTGCAGCGAACTTATGTAAAACACTACGAGGAATATTTTTGTGGAACATTTAACCTTCTAACTCTTCAATTAAAGGAACTTTTTTGGGCCCTCTTTAAAACGGACAAAAACGACCCGTAAGTTGAAGAGTTAGAGGGTTAAAGTGTTCATATATATTTTTATATATTTTTAAGTAAGAAATTTTGTTTTTTTAATATTTGTTAAGGCAAACATACACTTTCAATATTATTGATGTTTTTAAAATCAACCTATCAGAATAAAGTATATAAAAATAAAATGTTCCGATAGGTTGATTTTTGGAAAATTTATCAATAATATTGCACGTGTATGCCCTACTTTAATAAGAAATTTTTAAAGATGCTAGTTCTGATTATAAAACTGCCCGTTAGGCACTGATTCTATATTAAACCTATTAGATTTGGAAACATTTTTGTATTCGAAAAACTTTTTGATACTGGAACATTTTTTATATTCTAGGTTTAATATGAAAGTTGCAAGAATTGCAGTAATTTTTATTAACAAAAGATTCACCGACACTGCAAAAAATTTAACAATTTACGGCGTATTCCTATTATCATATTGTGAGAATTTTTTCCGTATCAGAATCCTTCAGGTCGGCTCCTTGGGACCCTCAATTTCTATGACACAGGAATCGACGGGAATATATATAAATTTTCTAATCGGAATACATCTAGTTTCTGCCTTTTTCTATGGACAGTAGACCGTACAACAAAAAAAAGGCGCCTTACACCGGTGGATATAAATTATTTTTGCAAGGGGATTTAAAAATTTTTTTTTTGAAATTGCTTTGCAAAAATATTTTATATTTGAAGGTGCACCGCGCACTTTTTTTGCCTGTAAAGTGGTATGGTCTAATGGACAGGCTTTATCAGTGATTTTCCATTAAATTGTATTGTTGTTTATATTTTATTGTCAGATTATAATTTTTCGTCGACTGTAGGAATCGAACATGCGCCTATTCCTGTTTTTCTAGTATTATTTAATTTATTATTTTTTTTTTGGCGAATATTAGGGTTTTTTTTAATCACTGGATTTATTTTTGGATTTATTTTATTTTGTTAAAAAATCAACATTTTGTTTTTAGTTTTCAAAATTTTAAATTTTTATCAAAATCTAATTCTTATTCGCTAATATAATGTGCAGGAAAATCATTAAATTTTGTAAAAATGTAAACCCAGGAATTGAATTAAGCTAAATTTAAAATTGATTTATAAAATAAATAAATCCGATTTGGACTTAGCTTAACCCATATTCTAGCGTCGTCATATGACGACATGAAAAGGCCTCTTTTCAAATGTGCATAATACTATTACTTTCAACATGGAAGGAGATCTGTTAAGAGTTTTGTAAACAAAAAATGTTAAATATTCATTCTGCGTTTAATTCATCTACTTTGGTTATTGTTTCTGGACACAGTAAATAGCCGAAAATCACTAGAATTCCAAACCTGCAAAAATTATGATTTCTTTCAATAAAGAAGGAAAAAATTGGAATATATTACATTAATATATTTTTCTTCCTTGATTTTTCTAAAAACCAAAATTTGTTTTTAATAAATATTCCTGTTATTCTTAACAATTTTTTTTATTTTTTTTTTTTGTAAAAATTGTACACACATTCTCCTAGCATCGCCATATGACGACATGCAATAACTCCGGTTCTATATACGAGAAAATATTTTAAACTTCAGTTTCGTATTCCTAGGGCCCTAAGTAGTCAATCATGTAAATTTCAAACTCGTGGCACAATTACTTCTTAAATCAGGAGAATATGGGTTAATTTAATTCATTATAAAATAAATAAATCCGTTTTGAATTTAGCTTAATTTAATTCCAGAAATTTATTTTTCGCAAAATTATAATTTTTCAAAATTGTTTATTCTTTGTAATTTATTTGTGAAAATTATATCATCTTTCATTAATTTTAAAAATAATTTAAACAGAAAGTGATATTAATTTATAAGTTTTTCTTTCACATCCCTATAAACAATTTCACTGGAATTCAAGTTGAAACAAGTCCAATTCCAGCCCTGTTCTCCAGTTTCAAGGCTTGAATAAAACTTTAATTACATTTTAATTCAATAGCATACTCCAGCAAAAGGGAAACAAAAATTCAAGTTTGAACTATTTTTTTTAAATATACAAATGCTAGAATTTGAAATATACTTTACTTCAAGCAAAATTTAAAGCACTTGAATTTTTAAAACCTACCCAGATAGAAAAATACGAACGGCACAGTACTGGCTCAGCGTTGGAGACGGTAGTGCATGTACTGACGATGTGTCGGATTTTTTAGGTTTCCAGTACTGGTACGGTGTCGAAATGATAACACGAATATACGCTTGGCCGTGGGTATTTGCCCACGTTGGCCCAGTGTTGGATTTTGTTACTTCCTGGTGTTTTCCCAGTACTATAAATTAAAAATATTCAGTTACTTGCCAGTACTACTTTAAATACAAAAAACCAGTGTATAGCCAGTACTTTAAAAACAATTAAAAATCTGGTGGTGAATCACCTAAATTTTAATAAAATAATAAAAAATATATATTTTTGTTTCAAATTAATTTTGTTGTTTTTTATTCTGTAATAAAATATTAAATAATTGCAATACTAGAAGATAAAAAGTTTTTTTTTTAATTTTCTGGTTTCTCGCTGTTTTATATAAAATAAAATGAAAAAAGTTATATTGATATTCTTCATGATTGAATTCGGTATTAAAAATTAGGGTAAAAGAAGCGTCAGATAGAAAAATGTTGTTAAAATAGCAGAAAACAGTGGCATAGCACATTTTAAGTGGTACTAGCATAATAAAAAAACAGCGCTCTTCCAGTACTATTTTTTTCTACTGTTGGCAATTTCCACCTGGGTATGTGCTTATTGGGATTATATGAGAGAGAACGTTTTAGATTTGGATATAAATATTAAATTTAAAAACAAAATATTAATTTTTTAGTAAAATATAATAAATCCAAAAATAAATCCAATGATTTAAGAAAGGCCTACTATAAAAATAATAGCATATTAAGTAGCAAAATAAAATAGAAATAAAATATATTAAACTTGCATTCGAACTATGTCAATTAAAATTAAAGCTTTTTATTTAAAAAATATAAAGTTAGTATGAAAATTAAATTTTTCGATTCATGATTAATTAAAATTTTTTTACAAATATAAAATAGTTTAAAACTAATTGATATTTAATGAAATAAAATACAATTACAAAAAAAATTATTTTTAATCAGGGTTGGCAACCATTTCATAAAGTTAGTAATAAGTGATAACGTTATTTCAACAATATTTCGTTAGGTTATTTTAAGGTTATCGGTATTTTAAGTTATATCGTTAAGTTATTTTAAGGTTAACGGTATTTTAAGTTATTTCGTTAGGGTATTTTAAGATTAACGGTATTTTAGAAAATTTCGTTAGGGTATTTTAAGGTTATCGGTATTTTACGTTATTTCGTAGTATATTTTAAAGATATCAGATTATTAGTTTTACCCTTATTAATAAGTTATTTTATAACACAATATCAGTACTATATTATTTTAAATCCTCCAAATAAGTGGTGATATATCTCTATATCGGTAACTCATTATTTCATACCTCCTTAATAAGTGCTGATATATCACAATATTAGTAACGTATTACTTTAGGTTTCTAAATAAAACCAAGGTAAAGGGGTACCCATTGCCAGGCCATGCGTGAAAAAGGTCTAACCCATTACCAAGGTTTTGCTGTGGTTTTGTGCGTTCCCAGTATTATGAGCATTTTTACCATTTTTTGAGAGAATTATTTGTTTACTCTCATTTTACCAGACTATACCCAAAATTACGTCGAACAAACTTAATAATTCGACAGTACGTATAGTTAACAATACCATTTGTAATTAATTAAAACAAACTCATACAAACTTATTTTTTTTTTAATTTAATTTTTATGGTTTTAAGAGAAAAAACCTAACGTAATTCTATTTCGTTAAGGTATTTTAGGGTTAACGGTATTTTAAGTTATATCGTTAGGGTATTTTAAGGTTATCGATATTTTAATTTATTTCGTTAGGGTATTTTGAGGTTAACGGTATTTTAAGTTATTTCGGTAGTAGTTTTATAGGGTTAAAAATAGTTCGTTGAAAGGGTTTTGAATCGTTAACGGTATTTTACGGTTAGTGTTTGCCAACCATGCTTTTAATTGTTGCTTTTTATACTTTTTATTTTGGAAAATGTTCTGTTTAGTTTTACAAATTTACAAAACAAATTACCTAACTATAATTTTTAAATAAAAATATATTAAATTGGTACTTAATAAAATACCAATGGGTGATTATTTTGCAAGTATATACATATAAGTACTTCTACAATTTATCAGTTAGCCATTATTTTGTATTTTAAAGTAATGCATCATTACTTGGTAATATATACGGTAATGACCTGTCATCACATAGTTGTCATAACAATGATTGATTTACATATGTTAACTAGAGCGATAAAGAAGGTAAACAAATCGTGAATTGACACTCAAATCTAAAGCGGAGAATACACGAAGGAACATTGAGTAGGGAACAAAAAATATCAAAAAAATGTTTAAACATGAATTGCACGATGTCAACACGCACACACACACATTCACAAAAAATTGGCATTTTTTCACGAATGTTCCCTGGTGTATTCTCCGCTTAAGACACAGATATACATATGTACAAAACAAAAACACTGTTATATTCTCTATGAAAAATGAGTGTGATGAACAAAATTAAACAACAGAAAAGAAAAATAAACAAATGACCGATATGAAAAACACTAAAGCTTGACATTTTGACAGACGACAAACTTTCTGTATACAATACGAACGGACCATGAAAAATATCATGCAAACATCCAGTTTTAGGTACTGAATATAAAGATGTTTTAAACACGCATACAAAACTTACATTAACCCAAGTCATCCTCAAACTCAATTTTTTCGTTTTTGTCTTGTTAGTTTCTATTTGCGTCAAAATTTATAATCAAATAGTAGGAGCGCTCACGGAAATTGAAATTGCCTTGCAAAAATACTTCATATTGGAGGGTGTACGGCAAACTTTTTTTTTGAGGTACGGTCTAGTGATCATATTTAGGTTAAGATCAAAGTTTAATAATCAAAAAAAAAAAAAAAACAACTATTATTCTTACTGCCTGTTTTTATAAAAAGAATCAGACGAATTCGTTAAAACATTTTTTGTGAAAAACATAAACTTGAAATCATTTATCTTTAAATTTTTTTAGTACCACTTGTTCTGCATAGAAGTCTTAACAAATTTGTGCAAAAATTTTAACCAAAATCGTTTATAAATTATTGTTTTTCACACAAATTTTTTAACGAATTGGTCTGATTCTTTTTACAAAAACACCCAGTTAATCGGCCTTGTATTTAAAAAATATTTTTTTCATAATTATAAATTTTTGTAGGTGTATTTTTAAATGAAACTGTATAACACTATACGAGATCAACGATATATACATTTCGAAATCCAGGCCCTTTTGGTTTCCGAAACATGAGGTCCGGAAAATGGTAAAAAAAAGTTTTACTAAAGTGTCGTTATTAAATATTGTCGAATATAACTTTTTAACTATAAGTACAAGATACAAAATTATTATGAGTATTATTTTTTAGATAAGAATGTACTCCCCGGGTAAAAAAAATAATGTGATGTCATATGTAATGATATCTTATTTAATATAATTGGAGATATGCTATGATCCGAAAAATGGTGGATAAAATTATATCGGATAAGATCTAAATATATTGAATCCTATAGAATCTTATCCGGATTTTGACCCGATATAATTATATCTAATTTGATGTAGAAAGACATAATTATATAACGCTTCATACTTCAAGATCAAAACAAAAACTATTAAAAAGTACTGCAAAATAACACCCTTAAGTTAAGAATTAAAAATTTAAATAAAAATTTAAAAGAAGTTGTACATAATTCTAACCAAGTATTTTAAGCCTTCTCATATAAACTTGTATTCTACCCGTAAACTGTGTAAACCTGGTATGTTTATGAGTTTAATGTCAAATTCATACATACATACATACATACATACATACATACATACATACATACATACATACATACATACATACATACATACATACATACATACATACATACATACATACATACATACATACATACATACATACATACATACATACATACATACATACATACATACATACATACATACATACATACATACATACATACATACATACATACATACATACATACATACATACATACATACATACATACATACATACATACATACATACATACATACATACATACATACATACATACATACATACATACATACATACATACATACATACATACATACATACATACATACATACATACATACATACATACATACATACATACATACATACATACATACATACATACATACATACATACATACATACATACATACATACATACATACATACATACATACATACATACATACATACATACATACATACATACATACATACATACATACATACATACATACATACATACATACATACATACATACATACATACATACATAAAAATATGGTTTGTTTTTATACAAGGTTTACAAGGAATTTAGGAGTTATAATGAGTACGCCTTTTATATTTTGAAATCATACATAAATATATCTCAAAAAAACGTATAATTTTTTTTTACATTGCGCTATACTTAAACATATCTAAAACAACTTAGAAAAAAATTTAACATTGAGATATATAAAACTTTATATATTTTCCGATAAAGCTATTTTTAATTATATATGACGATGTATTAAAATTGTCATAGCATATGTAAATAGATATGGCACATACAAATATATATGGGGACATGTATATTTATACTGATCTATATATGATATCATATAAGAAATTTTTGAAAAACTCAAAGCTATACATAATTATATCCGCAAAGATATAGTGTTACACTTGACTATATATAAACATATTAGTCCATATTAAATTATATAATTTCCTATATAACTATTTTTACTCGGGTCTTTAAATATATTTACATATCGATTTTTTTCCATGAAACGGTCCAAGATCAATCTTTGCGATCTTAACTTGAAATACCCGTATCTCAAAATGTACATATTTTTAATTATTAAAAAAATATATAAAGGTTATATCAAAAAATGTGATAAAAGCCATGTAACCAGCTAATTTCTAATGCATGGATTACATTTGAGTTATATATTTCGATATATATCAGCGCATTCTCACCTGTTTTACAAAATTTATAACAATCTGATCAATTTTTGCTTAATAGATAAAATTTGTGACCAATTTTATAGGCCAAGTGTAAACTCCGTAACAAGAAACTCGTAAGGTTTTTCAACTATAATAGCTTATATTTTAATAACCAATGAAGATAAACACTAACTGTAAGAATTTATATGAAGAGGAAAAGTTACGCTATTAACAAAAATTAATACATTTTACAAACTTTTTCGCATATCTATGCTAACACGACTTCAACTCTGTAACGATTTTTCGTCATAATTTTTGATAAAAATGCATACACCAGAATTTTGGAGTTATCTATTAATTACATTGCGAAAAGTATAATGTTATTTGTACTCAAATGATCGTTGCACTGTAAGTAATCATCTAGTATAACAGACTTGAAGTTTTTCTGCACCATGTAACATTCTCGAGAAGAAAAAGGATGTCTTTAATAAGATTTGAAAAAATGTTGTAAACTCCGTTCCTAATTTTTACACCAAACTATTTAACGAGTAAGAAAAACAACGACATATCTGGATTCACCTTGTAGGCATCATACGACTTTGTTTCGGAAAGCAAATTCTGATAAAGCGTTTCTGAAAGAAAACGAAAAAAGTAACTAAATGTAAACTCCGTAACCAAAATTGTTTGCATCAACATCAACTAATATTTATGAGCCAAAAGATGATTCAACTAATAATTTTGCGTCAAATCAATAAAAGTTATCAGTTTTTTACTCCAAACTGCTGGAGCGAAAAATGATTGATTTTGTATTTCATTGGTTTGGAATCGATATTTCTGGCCATTACTGACATTAGTTTGACAAATTAAATTTGTTTCACACAATTTAATAATTTTTTGATCGCGAAATGTTATGTTTTTAGTATATTATTTTGTAACTTCTCAACCGCTGACTGGATTTTAAAAATTTTTGTATTTTTGAAAAGCATTTAAAAGGACCAAAAATACAAAATTAAAAAAAAGCAAAAAAAAAATTTTCAAGGAATGAATTGTATTTTTATTCGCGAAACCGCCAATTTGATAAACACAAATTGTATATTATTGAAAAGCATGTTGAAAACCCAAACACGAAAAACTAATAAATTAAAGAAAATTCGTACACAATTTTTTTTGTTATATCTTTTGCTTGTGGAAATGTAAACTCCGTTACAACAAAAAATATTAAAATTGTGCAAAAAAAGTTATTGCGACAACTTGTAGAAGAGATTTTTTGCAATTAGGTTTATAATGACTAAACTGAAATATTAACACTTTTTGCTTCTCACAAATTTGGCCCAAAAACTTATCACATTTTTTGATTTGAACCATAATTATTTTTTAACACAGAGCCAATTACATTCAACACGATTAAAAATTTTAGGTTTTCCGAACAAATAAAAACAATAATTTTGGAACTATAAGTTGTGTCACTTCATTTTTACTAGATCAGGGTAAACACGAATACGCAATTATTTTTTGAGGTGCATTAAGGGTTGTTGCGATATTTTTATATATCCGATTTTGAGTTCATTTTTAGTTATGAAATTTCTTACTATTTTTCCACATTATCTAAAAAAACCCTTCATAATACAAAACAAAAATTTTTTTCAATTTGTCCTGAAAATAATGAAATTTCGACTGCGGTGTTCCGACAGTAAATGTTTCGATTTCGCTCAAATAGTAATTAAGTACTTTTAAAACCAAAATAAAAAAAAAATTGCGGAACATATATCGCAAGTCAACAATTAGCTGCCACTCTAAAGAGCATGTACCAATAGAAAACATCCTTAGGACCACGTGGTAGCTAGAACTCAGACACGAATCGAGATACCACCTGGAAATTTTCTGCTAATATAGAAGGAAATTCAGTAATAAACACATATTTTTTAAGAATTTTTAAAAGTGCGAATTTTGAGATATACACATTTGAACTCAAAACCCTCAAAAATGACTTTTGACCCCTACATAGAAATAATCCTTATACATATCGATTTAAAGGGTACATTCTTACCTTAAAAATAAGACCAACATGAATTTTGTATCTTTTATAGTTAGAAAGTTATGGGCAATTTTGAAACTATACTTTAGTCAAATGTTAACGTTTTTTTCCAACATTCGAGGCGTCATATTTCGGAAACCGAAATGGTCTGGGCTCCGATATTTATGCTTAGTTGAGTGTTTGCAGTGTACTATAACTAGTTACATCCAAAAATGTCACTGTGTTGAGTTGATGTGGTTTCTCCCGAGCAAAATCTCAGTAATGGCAGTACCCAGCAAAATCTTTCATTACCAAATAACACTATGCGACAGTCAAAATCGGGATGGGATGAAACCAACGGGAAATGTTATATCGGTCAAAAACAAGTTATACGTGTCCCGGCGTTTCGCTGGGTCACCCCTAGGAATCGAGATATATCTTTTTTTTGACATAACTCGAGAACCACTAGTCCGATTTTGCTCAAACAATTTTAAAAAAATTAAAAATTACAATTCCTTTAATCTGTTCATATAACGTTTTTCTATATACTCAACAGTTTTGCCGGTAAAAATAAATGTTTGTTACCGCTACCATAAAAATCAATAACCTTTTGTTTATTACTTTTTTTTAATATTTTAGGCAAAAAATATTTTTTTCTTCATACATTTATTTTTACCGGCAAAACTGTTGAGTATATAGAAAAACGTTATATAAACAGATTAAAGGAATTGTAATTTTTAATTTTTTTAAAATTGTTTGAGCAAAATCGGAATAGTGGTTCTCGAGTTATGTCAAAAAAAAGACCACCAAAGGTCAAATCGATATATCTCGATTCCTAGGGTTGACTCAGCGAAATGCCGGGACACGTATAACTTCTTTTTTACCGATATAACTTTCCCCGGTAGTTTGAACCATTCCCGATCACTGACCCCTACCATTTGTCTCACAGTGTAAGTAGTTATATCATAGAAATTCATAGCTCCGCACAACTTATTTTTTGGCGTCTAAACTCATTATTTTTGTTTGGCGTGGTCGTTTTTATAAGTAGTCACGCTTACCCGCTCGCTTACGAAAAAATGAGAAATAAGTAGTTATGAGATTTTGAATAATAAGTGGTTACACTTGCTTACAAAAAGTTGAATTATAAGTGGTTATCCGATTCCTTACTTGATTCTTAAAAATAAGGAGTTAAGCAAATACTATTAGCTTAAGGAAATACATTTAGAAAAATTTAAGTTTTCTCTAGTGTGTAATTTTAGGACTCGTCATAAAAATTTAAACATAAAACATATTTACATATAATAAATAAAAATGTCTAAAATTTAACTGTGTAAAAAGTACTTATTTAAACTATTACGAGTAAGTCATTATTTTATATTTAGAAACAATGAATACAATAGGCCGTTATTAGGAAGTCATTATTTTATATTATAAAATAATGCAAAAAGTAATGATATATAATTTTTGGTAATGCAGATAGTAATGAGGTGTCATTACCAATATTTTGCTGGGTAGAATTAGGGTCTACTGCTTATAATTCGGTGTCAAAACTCATTATTTTTGTTCTACAAGGTCGTTTTTGTCCATATTCGCTGCATGAAAGAACGGATAAAATTTGTGCACCCGCTTACCCGCTGCATTACAAAAGTATATAAAATAAGTAGTTACCAAAATAAGTAGTTACTCGTGTGCTTATACGCAGTTAAAAAATAAGTGGTTAAAAGTTGTGAAATAATACGAATTACTTATATACTTACTAGTGGTTAAAAAATAAGTAGTTACCAAATTCACATTATCTTTATAAATAAATAAGTAGTCGCGAGTAAGCTGGACTGCTTATAAAAACGGCTTCGCCTAACAAAAATAACTGGTACTGACGCCGAATTATAAGTAGTAAAAAATTTTAGTTTCATTATATAACCACTTATTTGGTATATCTTATTTATTAAAGATTTTGCTGGGTCCCTAAAGTGCATGTCCATAAATTGTGCGCACAAGGTATATCAGTCCACTTGTGCTTGTTGCAATTAACATACAAAATAGTTTGAAAACAATATGACTGACTCCTATGACAAGTATGTTTGTTGTGCCATAAAATTATTATAAAAATTGGTTAATTGTGTTCAAATTACAAGAAAATCAAAAATTAACATGTCATAAATGTTGTCCTGTCACCACTAGAGTTTTTTGCTTCTACATGAACTGAAAAGTCCGTAGCTTAACAGAAGTAGAAAGTACTACAAACTTAGTCTTCAATAAAAATTTAATCACATTTCGTTTATTCCCATCAAAAACTTTCATTACCAAGGAAGTGGTTATATAATGAAATTAAACATTTCACAACTTATAATTCGGTATCAGTTCTAATTATTTTAAATTTTCTAGTTATTTTTGTTAGACGAAGTCTTCTTTATTTGGCTCAAAAAAACTTTTGTTTATTGCAAATTCGGCCTCAATCGTTTTGTAAAATAAAGCTTATTAATAGTATATTTAGACTGGGCAAAAACTAGTAGTTTTTGGTAATTTTTAGGTTTTGAGCCGAAAACTATAAAATTAATTTAGTTTTTCCATACATTTTTCATACAAACTGAAAACCAGATTCTACCTGGTTTTTGCCAAAAACCAAGTAAAAATATCTGAAATTTGTATTTTTGATACGCCCGATTTCTTTTATAACTAATTTTCGATACACCCTGTTAGAACGAATATAGAATTAAAGCAAGTGTCAAAAATATATTTTTTAATTTTTTTAAATATTTCAGTTTTAGTTTAAAATTGTGTGTTGTTTTATATTTTTAAATGTGTTAATAATTTTTTTAATTTAATTTAACCATAAAAATATAAAGAAAAGTGCTTAATAAAAAAGTGATGTGACGAAGAAAAACTAAAAATTCAGTGTAAATGAATTGGCTTTTGTAATTTAGTTTTGTACAAAAACCATCTGGTTTTTGCTCAGTCTAAATTCAGTATAAGAGCAAAATTCCAAAAATTTGTGAATCAATTTTGGTCCACAACATATCGGAAAATTATACCCATTTTTAGAGTTTGACAATCATAATATTCTAAGGGTATCGAAATGTTAGAAGACCGTTCAACGAAGTTCAAGATTATGTTGAAGAATAAAAATTATGTCAAATCCTAAAATACACGTAATGTCTCCGATTTTTAGGCCACAAACATTTCAGTCTATGTACAATAGTTCAGTACAGTTAATTTTGTTTCCTGGTAATATGTGGGTATTACTATGCATATTATTTGGTAATACATCAAACACCTTACCCTTGCATTACTTCGGAACCAATTCGTTTTTCAATAATATCCCTACGGGAAATTTTAACAAACTGTCACCGAACTGGCTCCTTTATATGAAATAGACTGGTCACTTTTACATGGCGTTGTCATAGGAGGTGGAAATTGACCCCTTGTGACATGTCACAAGACAAATCCTAGGACAAGTTACTGAATTCTCATAAAAAACAAAGTCCAGGGACCTGTCCTGCGATTTGTCTTGTGACATGTCACAAGGGGTCAATTTCCACCTCCTATGACAACGCCATGTAAAAGTGACCAGTCTATTTCATATAAAGGGGCCAGTTTGGTGACAGTTTATTAAAATTTCCCGTAGGGATTTTATAAATTAAATTATTTGTTAAAATTTTCGAATTAATATTCGTTTTAGTCCCGATTACTGAATGTCCGGTTGAAATTTAATTTAACAAAAAATTTCTGCGGTGGCGGCGGCAACAACACCATGGATCGGCGGGGGTTAAATTGTCGTCTTGAATATTTTTTCTTAAATTTCAATGCTTATTAACAAAAAAAAATTCAAAAAAATCACCATTTTTTTAGAGGGGCAGCGCGGATGACTTTAGTCGACTAATATTTTAATCCGATGTGAGCCGATTTAAACCTCGGCGTCTAATATCTCGTAAAAATCTATGCTTAGCGCATATTTTCCATTTTTAAGTGGTTTAACTTCCTTGCCCTAGTTGTTACCACTAGTTCGGGTTTGGAACAACTGTGCGCTTTATGTGCTGGTACAGATATAGTGACTTAAATTGGTTCCTACGTAGTAATGTACAGTAATTATCGCTTATATGCATTTCATGATTTGCGCGACTTTAGTGCTTACAAACGGGAAATGCAATTATAAAAACTTGGAATGCATATAAGCGATAAATTCTTATAACCGGCGTGCATATAAGTGGTAAATACTGTATGTATGTTCTTTTTTGGGGTCATCATTGTCATCGATTGGAAGCCAAAATTTGATTACTTTTACATTGTTTACAAAATGATTACTTGTTTACTAATAACGAATGTTGTTTCCAATTTTTTTTTTTGTCTTGCTATTTTATTTGTACTGCAAATAGTGATTGCAACAATATGGTGTGAGTTTTTCTACATTTTTGTTGCTATTATTTGTTTTTATTATTATTTATTATTGTTGGTGTATAGAGTGAAAGATCAAAGTTCATTATGTTATCTGATAAACTCCTGACAGTGGCCCATATTCGACAAAACAAAAGCCAAACAAACGAAAAAAGTGCAGCTGGGCACATGCGTATGAACATTTCAAATATTTTCGAAATCGTATAAGTAATAAGGATGATGATCGTAGACAAAAGTACATTCATATGATTTTTGTTGTTGTTATAAGCAATTTAGTAGTAATGTTTGTTTAAAAATTGTAAACGTTTTTTTCTATTTACAAATTTACTATCGATTACAACTTGTAGAGAAGACGAAAAACAAAATTTCAAGAAGAATACAACAATGGAATTGTCTATTATTATGCCTTATGTGTATTTGGTCTTTGGTATCAGTCTCACAGGCACTTGGTCTGTCTTTTGGTGCGTCTATTTACCGATTCTGTCTGTCCATTTTATTTATTTACAGTCTTCTCCATAAAAGTTTGTTGCTTTTTCTTTTTTGTATTTAAAGACAAGTTAAACTTACAAACGATTATGATGACAATAGTGATGGTGTCGATGGTGATGACCTCTTATTGTGGTTAAATGATTACCAGGGCAAGGGACTTCATGTAAATACATAATACATGTATGTTGTCGTTAGATTAACCTTTATTATCCTAGCTTCGTCACATGACGTGACAACTTCAAGAACCGTTATTTTCAAAAAGGTATTTGATATAATAGGGTGGTAAAAAGCACAAAATTTGGATACCCAGAAAAACTTTCTATTAACGTGTAATGACTTAGGTAATAAGAAATAAAGGTAGATAACATCTTACTTTTCTATTACAAAACCTATTATTTTAACAAGGGCATGTCCATTGAGGTAAATCCTTACCTAGTAATGTGTTATTCTTAACTTACATGTTCCGCTTACCTATTACCTGTAGGTTACAAATGACCTTAAAATAATTTTTAGTTTTTCTTAAAATTTTAATTTGTTTTGAGTATTAAAATTGACATATTTTTAACAAAAAAATAAATAATTAAAAATTTAATTAGGATTTTGTAAATTCTTTCTGTGTACACTAGAGTGCTCCAAGCTTGTATGGAGGAAAATAAATGTTGAGTTTTTGACCTGGGTGCTACCCCCTGGAAATATTTATTTGGGTGTAAAACTACGTCCCCTAAAAAATTAGGATAATCGGACATCGGGAAGACGTGCCGCATGGGCCCTGAAGTTTGGAACACGCATTACAAGGGGAAAATATGACTTTTTGTGGATTTCTTCGAAAACATTGATATTTTAAAACTAATTCGAATTAAAAACACTAAAGAATCGTAATTTAAAGTGAATTCTCTTTACAATAAAGCAATAAAAGCTTAAATCGGTTAAAAATCAGCCGTGTTATAACAATTTCCCCAGGCAACTGATGTGTCGCAGGCCATATAATCAAGAAATTCGGGTCCAAATTTTAAAATTTATTGAAATAATCTACTACATAAACATTTTTGTATTCTATAAGTTCCACGAACTCAGATAAGAATTATTTTTTTCTATTGCGTTTTGCTAACTCGTTTTAAATTAGTGCTAAAAAAGGTCGGAATTCTTAAACACTGTTTTCAAATCTACAATTTTAAATTTTTTTAATTTTTTTAAATAAATTTAAAAAATCAACGATTGCACTTTAGGGTTTTATTAAGAACATATAAAAGATTAAAAACTACAAAAAATTTAGGATTTCGTTTTTTAATTTGGCTGCGGCAGAGATTTTCTTTGAGCGGATTTCGAGAAAACAGCGATTTTTGGCATTTATTTAGCTTTTAGGCAAATTTTTCTTTTTTCTTCTTTTAATTTTACATGATTTTGGCCGGAATATAACAACTAGGGTTTGGGATTTCCCGGACTTTTTTATTTCCCGGGAAACTTTTGAACAAAATTGTTAATGAAAACCACCTATATAAGTAATTTTTGTTAAAAAAAAAAAACACTATCCGTTTTTTCTAATCACTAAATCTAAAGTATTTCTAAAAGTGCTCAACAGATGGAGTTAGATTTTTCCTATTTTAAAAATATTTTCTTTCTGACACTTCTTTCACCCTAATTTTTAATACCGAATTCGATGATGGAGGATTCTACTTTAACTTTTAATTTATAATTATATTTTACATAAAACAGCGATAAACAGTCTGCCTTTTCAGTTTTATCACTTCAATTTATATTTTTACACAATTGAAAAATTCTATTGCAACATTTAATATTCACTAATTGGATTTAATTAAGGGGGTTATTTTGTAATACGCAACGCCTTGCGTTGCGTTGTTTTCCATACAAATTGTTTTTGTAACAATAACAATTTACACACAAATCAATGCAACGCCACGCGTTGAGTTTTACAAAATAACCCACTAAATTACTTACTGTAGAGTGAAAAATTGCCATTTCTTTTTGAGCTATTTCTCCATGTCCAAGATGAAAAATTTAAGAAAAACCTTTTATTTGTTAGTTTTTCAATTTTTTGTTTCTCTTTTAATTTTTATTCGTATTTTTTTCTGACATTAAATTAATAGGCTGTTTCATATATTTGTGCTTTTATTGTGGATTTATTAAATCCAGCTTTTTTTTGGATTTAATAAATCCATTTTTTGTATGAAAAATTCTAAATCCAGTTGATTAAATAACACGCTAACTATTTCAGTACAAATTCAGTCTGTGTAGCGAGAATTCAAAGTAAAAATATTAGAATGTTGAACATTTGATTTCACATAAATGACTCTAAGCACTTCCAAATGAATTTTATGATTCCAGCAGAAAGCACCCACTACTGAACTGTCGGAAACAAACAGTTTCATTACATTTGGCCCATTAGATATGATGGCCACAATGTTATTTTCCAAAGACAAATAAAACTCTTCTAGTCTTATTTCTACAATTCTTCTCATTTCATCAGCATTACATCTTCCTGATATATAAACCAACCCCATGTTATAAAGTGAATTATTTCCGTTTATACATATGTTCAAATATCTCTTTTGTAATATTCTTGTCCATTCATCTAAGATCTCCTATCTCCTATTGTTAGAAATATTGCTCGATATTTTCTTTTATCATGATATCTTTTACATTATTGTAGTAATTTAATATAATATTCTTTACATCGGTTTTATTTTTTGCAATGCCAGGTTTTTATCATAAAAACTTTCTCGAATAAATGAAGATCTAATTATGGTGCGGATTGACATTTCGTCGACTGCGGCTAATTTGGATACCATTTAAGGAAATGTTTGCCCTACCATAAAACGTTCAATGCCTATTCAGCTTACACTTTTTTCTTCGGGTACTTTGCTAATTTTAGCTGGAACGTTATTCTTGTTGTTGTTTTCTTCAAGAGAAGTTGCATGACCATAAATTTTTTTTTTTTTTTGTGAATTAAATTTAGATGTCGGATAACCAAATTTAGATACCTCCGTTAACCATTAGTCTTTTAAGGCAAATATCACTGCGCTGCATTGTCCTTTTTTTGTGAAGTATTTCCATACTCCTGACTTTTATTCTTTAATATAAAAGAATATATTTGTTTGAAAGCAGGTGTATTAAAATAAAGTAAACTTACTGGAAAATATCACATTTATTAATGAAAACGTTACTTATAAAATTATTGGCCTTTAATATAAAGGAGGATATATTTTAAATTTAAAGTCGACTTTATTTTTAATCATACGGTTTTGTTCATTTGTTACACAAATATTTATATTTTCAAACATTTTGATATTTTGAAAATAAATTAACCAATCAGAATGCTCCAAAAATAAACGAAGTCAAGGTATACTGCCACCCAATATTTTAACTAAAGTCACTTTAACTAAAATATACATTTAAAAAATTTAGATAGTAAGGGCGGTTTTTGTAAGAAACAAAACGTTTTTTCATATTTCTTTTGAACATTTTACCAAGTTTTTAGGTTTTACTACTTAAAGTTTGAATAAGTTATGCGAAAAATCTTTATTAGTTGAAATGCTCCTAATTATTTGGCAATGATTTTTTTGTGTGTCAAATGAATTGATTCCCTTTTAAAAGATTCTAACAATGACATTTTTGTTTTGGTATTTAAAATGTTTTTTATGACTAAAATTAAATAATCCTATTCCAAACAAAAACAATTTAAAAAATTTAATATTTTTAAAATTTCCCGTTTTCCCGGGAAAAATATACTATTTTCCCGGGAATTCCCGCCAAACTTTTCCCGGGATTTCCCGGGAATTCCCGAACCCCAAACACTAATAACAACACAAGATCAAATACTTCAATCCTGAGAATTAGGGCAAAATTAAAAAAATTTATTAAATTGCCGCTGCGTAAGGTCAGAGGTCAAATTTGAGGAGATTTTAATTTTTTTTTAACATTAATATAACAGATATACCTGAGCTAATATAAATTAAACTTCTTGATATTATATTTCTAGATCTAAAAATAATATTCTTAATTTAAATTTAGAAAATTAACCCTTAAGTGCTGTTGGGGCCTCAAAAAATATTAGTATATTTTCATCATAGGGTCAAAAAAGCCCCAAGAGCGCTTAAGGGTTAATTTTCTAAAATTAAATTAAGAATATTATTTTTAGATCTAGAAAAATAATATCAAGAAGTTCCATCAATATCCGCTCAGGAATATCTGTTTTATTAATATGTTTAAAAAAATTAAAATCTCCTCAAATTTGACCTCTGACCTTACACAGGGGCAATTTAATGTATTTATATTTTGCCCTAAATTTCAGGATTGAACTATTTAATCTTCTGTTCCCGGTAGGGTTTGGGATTTCCCGGACTTTTTTATTTCCCGGGAAACGGGAATGAAAAAATTTGATTAAATATTAAATATAAATATTTTTAAACAAAATTGTTATTGAAAACCACCTATATAAGTAATTTTTGTTAAAAAAAAAACACTATTTCGGTACAAATGCAGTCTGTGTAGTGAGAATTCAAAGTAAAAAATATCAGAATGTTGAACATTTGATTTCACGTAAATTACTCGCAGCACTGCCAAATGAATTGCATGATTCCAGCAGAAAGCACCTACTACTGGACTGTCGGAAACAAACCGTTTCATCACACTTGGCCCATTAGATATGGTGGCCACAATGTTATTTTCCAAAGACAAATAAAACTCTTCTAGTCTTATTTCTACAATTCTTCTTATTTCATCAGCATTACATCTTCCTGATATATAAACCAACCCCAGGTTATAAAATGAATTATTTCCGTTTATACATATGTTCAAATATATCTTTTGTGATATTCTTGTCCATTCATCTAAGATTATAGTAAATCTCCTTTTGTTAGAAATACTGCTCGATATTTCTTTTATCATGATATCTTTTACATGATTGTAGTAATTTAATATACTGTTCTTTACATCGGTTTCATTTTTTTGCAATGCCAGGTTTTTATTATAAAAACTTTCTCGAACAAACTAAGATCTAGTTATGGTGCGGATTGTCTGCGGCTAATTTGGATACCATTTCAGGAAATGTTTTCCTTACCATAAAACCTTTAATGCTTGTTGTTGTTTTCTTCAAGAGAAGTGCATGACCATCAATTTTTTTTTTTTTTTGTGAACCAAATTTAGATGTCGGTTAACCAAATTTAGATACCACCGTTAACCGTCTTTTCTTTTCACATTTATTAATGAAAACGTTACTTATACAATTATTGACCCTTAATATAAAGGAGTGTTTTAAATTTAAAGTCGACTTTATTTTTAATCAAACGGTTTTGTTCATTTTGTGTATGAAAACCTTACAAAAATATTTATATTTTCAAATATTTTGATTGGTTGAAAATAAATTAACCAATCAGAATGCTCCAAAAATAAACCAAGTCAAGGTATACTGCCACCCAATATTTTAACTAAAGTCGACTTTACCTAAATTATACATTTGAAAAATTTATATAGTAAGGGCGATTATTTGTAAGAAACAAAGCTCTTTTTTCATATTTCTTTTAAACATTTTACCAAGTTTTCAGGTTTAACTACTTAAATTTTGAATAAGTTATGCGAAAAATCTTTATTAGTTGAAATGCTCCTAATTACTTGGCAAAGATTTTATTTGTGTCAAATAAATGTATTCCCTTTTAAAAGATTTTAACAATGACATTTTTGTTTTGGTATTTAAATTGTTTTTTATGACTAAAATTAAAAACTCATATTCGAAACAAAAACAATTTAAAAAATTTAATATTTTTAAAATTTCCCGTTTTCCCGGGAAAAATATATTATTTTCCCGGGAATTCCCGGCAATATTTTCCCGGGATTTCCCGGGAATTCCCGCCCGGGAATTCCCGAACCCCAAACCCTAGTTCCCGGGTAAAAATAGTTATATATGGTAATATATAATGTGATTGTGCTATATCTGGCTATGAATGGAGTCACATTAAGACACATATCAATATATACAACTACATCTGATATTATTTTTTGAACAAATTTTTTATATAATAATTGATTACCCGAGTAAAAAAGTTTTGATATAATCATATATTATTTTATGTAATTGCATATAGTAACTTATAGTTACATATGGCCACATATGCTTTTAAATTCAAGCAGATATACTTTTATATAGTCATATGTTAGATATTTTTTCCTCAAAGGTTTTAATATGGAGACATATGTGATTTTATATTATTACATATTTGCCTACATATATATGTATGTGCTATATATAAGTACATAAAGTAACATATAAAAGATATAATTACACGTACGTTTATATATAATTTAGTATGACACTATACATAATAATATAAAATTATTTGGATCCAAATAAGAAATATTTTATAATTTGTGTTATAGCGAATTTACATTGTTAAATTTTTCACTAGATTTCGTTTTGAAATCCAGTTCGAAATCTATATCGTTTACATTAGAATATTTGACAGATGAATGGGATTTCGACCGACCAACAACAATTTTTTTGTAAACAAACTAACCTTAAAAAATAACCAAAATTAAAAGATTTTCTAAAAACCATTTTATGTAATGGCGGAACACAAAAATCATTTATATTATGAAAGATACAATGTTATATTTGCCAAGAAATGTGTTTAATTATAGGGATGATTAGTAGAAAGCTAAAATATTCAATGTTTTGTCAGTGCTCTTGCCAGCGCAATCAAATAATTTTTCATAGTTTCTCTTCGTCGGATGCAATAAAATAGCCGTTTTCAACTTTAAATATTTCTTTCAATTAAAAATAACAGACTTTATTATGTTATTTCTTAATTTTTTAAAGTTATTAAAATTTATTATTTATTAATTTTTTATGACATAAACAGCTGCTGAATGTTGCCACTTTTTCTGAAAACTTCCCTACTTTTCTGCAAATATCGGAGAAAAATTGGATTTCAATTTGGATTTCGATGAGATTTCGCTGAAATCCAAATTAAATTGGGATTTCATTTCCTATGGGAAATCTGTTTGAAATCCCAAATTTGTATTGGATTTCAGTCGAAATCTATCGAAATCTACTTTTAACTCGATTTCGATCATAATGTAAATTCGCTATTAGTTATGATTATATATTGACGAATATGAACCCATATATAACTTATAATGTTCTTTATAAAATCATCTATAACACTGTGAGACAAATGGTAGGGGTCAGTGATCGGGAAGGGTTCAAACTACCGGGGAAAGTTATATCGGTAAAAAAGGAGTTATACGTGTCCCGGCGTTTCGCTGGGTCAACCCTAGGAATCGAGATATATCGATTTGACCTTTGGTGGTTTTTGACATAACTCGAGAACCACTAGTCCGATTTTGCTCAAACAATTTTAAAAAAATTAAAAATTACAATTCCTTTAATCTGTTCATATAACGTTTTTCTATATACTCAACAGTTTTGCCGGTAAAAATAAATGTATGAAGAAAAAAATATTTTTTGCCTAAAATATTAAAAAAAAGTAATAAACAAAAGGTTATTGATTTTTATGGTAGCGGTAACAAACATTTATTTTTACCGGCAAAACTGTTGAGTATATAGAAAAACGTTATATGAACAGATTAAAGGAATTGTAATTTTTAATTTTTTTAAAATTGTTTGAGCAAAATCGGACTAGTGGTTCTCGAGTTATGTCAAAAAAAAGATATATCTCGATTCCTAGGGTTGACCCAGCGAAACGCCGGGACACGTATAACTTGTTTTTGACCGATATAACATTTCCCGTTGGTTTCATCCCATCCCGATTTTGACTGTCGAATAGTGTAATGAATAAAAAGAGTACGTAAAATAAAAACATTATTTTTTATCTTTTTCTTGTGTGTAGAATTCAATGTCAAGTGATAAAATAGAAAATTTCTATTTTCAATAGAACTTTTTTACGATTTTACTTGACAACAGTTTCAATGCACAGAAAAAAGAAAAAATATTTTCTATATTAAAAAAACATATTAAAATATTTTCACATTGAATCATGGATGGTAACCGAAACGAATGCGGTTATCGTTAGGTTAACGATATTTTAGGTCATTTCGGTAACGGTATTTTAAGGGTAACGCTATTTCATTTATTTCGGTATCGGTATTTTAAGGATAACGGTAATTGAGTTATTTCGGTAAATGTATTTTAAAGATAACGATATTTGGGTTATTTCGGTAACATTATTTTAAGGTTCACGGTATTTCAGTTATATCGGTAACGGTTTTTTAAGGGTAACGGTAGTCAGTTATTTCGATGCATCCCGCCAATTTTTATACAAAAAACAAACGAGATTAAAAACAGAACCAATTTATCAACTTAATGTACAAAAAATACTCAATAACCACGTGAAATTTCCAAAAACGGAAAATTAAAAATAACGGTAACGGTATTTTAGGGATAACGGTATTTCATTTGTTTCGGTAACGGTATTTTAAGGGTATTGATATTTTATTTATTTCGGTATCGGTATTTTAAGGATAACGGTATTTCACTTATTTCAGTAACGGTATTTTAAGGATAACGGAATTCCGGGTATTTCGGTAACGGTATTTTAGGGGTAACGGTAGTCAGTTGAAAGGGTTTTGAATCGATAACGGTATTTTAGCGGTATTGTCTGCCAACCCTGCATTGAATTGATTACAGATACGTTTTTTACTTTACGATTAGACTAATGAAGCCTAAGTTTTAATAAAATAAAATATTACGTTTTTGTTTCCAAATATTTATTCTTTTTTGCCGCAAAGCAAAGCTATATAATATTATACCCCAGTGTAGAAAATCATTACCAGATATGTGGTTATGTAACTACATACTTGGCAATGGTAACTAGTTACTTTTGTTGTTACATTTCTTATTACATTTATATGGTGATGTCGCGAAAAATAATGAGTTACACACCAGCATACGAAAAATAAAAAATATAGCGTTACCTATGTGCTTACCAGTACTGACAAAAATAATGAGTCTAAAAATAGATTTTCAAAAAAATAAATTTTTTATTGTATTTTTTTTTTTTTTTTAATAAAATTTGCTGGTGCGGGAATCGAACCTGGGTCTACAGATTGCCAGTCAATAGCTCTACTATCTGAGCTATATCGACATGTAATATTTAATAGATAAAAACATAATTGACCTGCTGCACACAAGTAAGCTTACTCGCAAACATACAAAAAATCAAAAAATATGTGGTTACATATATCCTTACCAGTGTTTAAAAAATATTGAGTCTAAAAATAGATTTAAAAAAATTTTCAAAAAAATCTAGAAAATTATTTTCTATTTGAAATAATGATAAAAATAAGTCATTATCAGTATCTCATGATTATATGTTTCAAAATAATGCAGAAGGTAAGTGGGTGTCATTACTGGTAGTCCAAAAAATAATGATATGTCATTACCGTTTCTACACTATTAGCTTTTCTTAACACTAGCATTTCAAAATTTACATCGCTGAGTTTTTGCCTCTTGAACGCTTCACAATCCCAGCAAATGAAAATAATCGTCCTACAGGGTAATGGGGTATTGAATTTTAGAAATAGGTTTCTAATAGCATTGTGACTTTTTAGACAATTTGTCGTTATGTCTCGTTCGGCCAGGTATAAAATTGTTTCCTGGAGATAATTTCCCGAGCCACTGGAAGCACACTGTGCACTAACATCTGTTTAAGAGAAGTAGATATAGAAATACATATATTAATACAAATATTTAAAGGAAAATTAGGTGTAAAAATTTTACCATTACATTCTGCCCCCAAATCTAGAAATGATTTTTGCGGTGTTTGGGGTAGAACACGAGTTTCGGCATCCGGTACTTTGCCATATTTTACCACATAAGTGTTGAATATTTTCTTATCTTCATCTTCTGTTTGCGTTGTTGCTGTTTCTAAGAGAGCTTTTAAAAATCTTAATTTTATCTTTTAAATAAAGCCTGTTGCATTTTTTCGCATACTTCGGCTTAACTCTCGCTTGCCCCAAATGACTAAGTTTTATTCTTAAAGACACTTCAGTAGGGACAAAGTAACCAAATTACATGGTCTTTTCACCCTGAAGAAAATCGACCGCTTCTGATATAGGTCCCACAAGCTTCATATATTCCCAGACGATAACACAATTCTGGTATACAGTATTGTTCGAAACCTAAGCAACTTCTTCAAAGGAAGTAATCAAAGTCCTACATATTCTTTTTAAATTGGTTTATACAAAATAACACTTTTAATTTTTATTATATTATGTAGGGTTAGGTTAGGTTGAATGGGAGCCCGCCAGAACGGCGAGTTCACTCGGAGGCCATAGGGCCCATTGTGATTCCCTTAGTTTTCCCCACATGGAAAGAAATACCACGACCCGAGAAAACTAGAACCATCCCGATCCCCTTAAAAAGTTCGCAAGACCAGACAGAGAAACATCGCGTAGACTGTCCAGGTCGTCGAAGAACCTGCACCCGAGATATCTGAGTCGCCGTTCCTTCAGTCCCGGACATTCACAAAGCAGATGATGCACTGTCTCCTCCTCCTCCTCGTCCCCACAGCCCCTGCAGTAGTCCGCCTGGGCGTAACCCCAACGCGCAGCCATTCGGCCTATCGCGCAGTGTCCCGTTAGAACCCCTACAAGCATCCCGACCGTCCGCTTGCCAAATCCAAGAAGAAACTTTGTCCTCCCCGGATCTGGCAGTGGCCATAGGGTCCGAGATATCCTACAATTGGTCAAGGTTGTCCACCTTGCCCTCGTCTCCCTATCCGATATATCCCCTATCACACCGAATAGCTTCACCAGAGGAACCAGGATATATATTATATTATGTACCTACCATTTAATAATAACAACAAAAATTTTATTCCATTTCCTTGGCAATAAAAAAAAAAAAAAACCAAATTAACTCCATATATTATTGTTCGAAACTTAAGCAACTTTCAGTACTTTCTATGATACCCTTTCTTTCATATGACCTCCGCACATCGTTTTGCCATAAAATCTATAAGATTTGATAGTGTCGATCGGTATACTATAAGGTGGCGATCGGTATACTATATGGTGGGTGTACGACCAATATTTTTTGGTGTTACAATCAGCACAAACTTATAATACCCTCTCCACGTAGTGGTGTAGGGTATAATTAAGGAATACGTTGCAAAAACATTTAGGCAAACCTCTTTCTTAAATGTTTCTTTGTCAGTATAGGTTTCTTAGACGACATGAAGCTTCTCAAATTATTTTCCAATGATCGTTTTCTCACACTGCTCGAACTAATATTGAGATTAAGCTCACTCACAACATCTTTGGAAGAAATAAATGGTTTTTTTTCTTAATTAATCGAACAATTTTCAATCTGTTCGATGTGAAGTTTTTCTAGGTTGC
Organism: Leucophora obtusa; assembly: GCA_949987735.1. Taxonomy (NCBI): domain Eukaryota; kingdom Metazoa; phylum Arthropoda; class Insecta; order Diptera; family Anthomyiidae; genus Leucophora; species Leucophora obtusa. The sequence goes on from OX465295.1 coordinate 279,791,626, forward strand.
CGTCTGGTTTTGGCTTTCTCTACTATTCCAGTAGCTTTATACTTTTGAATTAGTAGCGAAAGTATTGATTTGTTAATGCTTAATTTGTTAGCTATAGAGACTTTCGATTAGCCCTTATTAAATAGTTCAAAAATTTTGAGCTTAAAATCGATTCCGTAACGTGTACGCGCAATAGCTGCACTTCTAAGTAAATGATTCTAAATCTACAGAAACAAAAAAAAATTAAATTTTCTTTGTCAAACTAAACGGGAATTAAATAAATAATTCAAAATTTTTGTTTATTTGTTGCAAAAAAATACAACTACAAAATAGTTGCTTAAGTTTCGAACAATAATATATGGAGTCAATTTCATTTTTGTTTTTTTTTTGCTGGCAGGGAAATGGAATTAAATTTTTGTTGTTATTATTAGAATGTAGGCACATAACATAATAAAAATTAAAAGTGTTATTTTGTATAAATCCAATTAAAAAGAATATATAAGATTTTCATTACTTTAGAAGTTGCTTAGGTTTCGAACAATACTGTATTTGTTTTGTGTTGCAGCAACTTCTTTACGGAATCATAAAGTGAGTTCCACCCAGTTATGCATGGAGTTAATAAATTGGTGCCTAAAACTGCATTGATCACTTCTGCAGATTTTGGTCTATTGCACTTGTTCCAAAGTTGTGTGCATCTATACAGAAAACAAAAATACAAATGTAAAAAGTCTGTAGTGGAAATGAAATCAATTTTTACCTGTTGAAAGGCCTTTTATGGATATCTTTTACATCCTGACTTGAAGAATTCATAATTTTGTTGAAATCGGTTGTAGCCAGAAGATTTAAAGTATGGCTCGCACATGGAAAATGCTTTGACAGTCATGTAGTTACAGAACGAAATTCAGGGCCTGAAACATCCATCGAGTCATCCGAATCGGAGCCAGAGTCAGATTCCTCATCATTGTTATGTTCATTAATAGGTCCTAGATTAGTGAAAATCAACAAAATAAATCGTTATATTGGGAATAAATATTATTTATTAAATAAGTATATCCTTTACTCAATTCAACTCCAAATTCTTTAAATGCCTTAATGAAGTTTGATCCATTATCAGTGATCGTATAAAGAATTTTTTGAACTAGCAGTTTATATTGCTTGTTTATATCGCATATCATCTTCGATACACGATTCCTTTAAACCTTCGACAAGCCAGTGCACAGACTTCCTTCCGAAATTGTTAGCATCTAACCCACACATCAACAGTTGTGCACACGTATTTAATTTCATTCAGCTCAATAACAACCCAGCAAAAATAAATGGAATGACTTCTAAATGAATCACTTCCTTCATTACTTCACAAAAAATTACTCCCTTAGGAATCGGTTTTAAACAACATATAATGCTGCAATAAATATATGCTAGTCAGAAGTTCTTTTTCATGGGTGATAAGAAGTTAATATTTTGCATGGAGTTGCATAGGAACGTGCTGGCACAGAAATCAGAGGGTTGCGGGTTCGAATCCTACCAAGTGGGAAAAATTTTTTTGGAACATTTTTTTACACAATTAATAATTTTTTGTAGTTTTAACTGTAAAATTTTTATTTTTTTTATTTTTGTACACTCAATTAATTTTTGAAACGATTTAATTTTTTTTTTAATTTTCTATTAATTTTTAATGAAATTTTATGGAAATGTACAATAATTCTTGAAATATTTTTTGTTAAAATAGCAAAAATGTAAATATTACAATTTTGTTTGTATTTAAAAACTGTAATTTAAAAAATTCAGTTTGATAAAATTTTTACTAAATATATTTATTATTACACTAACAGAAAAAAATCTTGTAAAAATGTTCGTTAGAACTACTAAAAATAATTTAAAAATTACTTTGCAGAAAAAAAAATGTCTATCTACAATACTAATATGCTGCAAAATTTTTTGCGGATTTTTTCAAGGTAATTTGTTATTTTTAATTAACTAAAAGTTTACTAAAATTTTGTAAACTTAACAGTTTTATTTTTCTGCGGTTTTTTTGCAAGGTCATTTTTAATTAATTTTTAGTAGCTTCTTCTCATATTTTTACAGCTTTATTTCTTTCTATGTTAAAAATATGGTGAAAAACCGGAAAAAGAACAACTCCCTATTCAACAGCTACAGTTCTTTAACTACTTCTTTTCCTCTTTTTGCTGGGGAGTTATTATTATTTTAATATTATGAAAAAGTAATATTAAAATATATAATAATATTATTTTACATACGAAATATGCACTTTGTTTCTATTGGGCAGCCGTCGAATTGAAAGAATTAAAAGTACGAGTATTTCCCTGTTAAACGGTTTTATAACAAGTTCTTAATATAATTAGTTGGCCGCTAAACACGATTTTTTTAATCAAACAATTATAAATTTTAAACCAAGCACTCCCCATTAGAACTAGTAAATTCGATTACTTTGCAATACTCGATACTACTCGATATTTTTAATTTGGATACTCGATACTACTCAATACTTTTAACGGGTTTTAAATTTAAAATTTATTGAAATTTTTATTAAAATTCTTTGGACATGTGTACGTTGATTCAATATTTAAATTTATAAATATTTTTAAACTTTTATAGCAACTATTCATTATATTTATCATAGTTTTTTAACATATACTTTTAAACATTTTACTTTTAATTTTTTATTTTAGCAGAGTTGTAGTTTTGTGATAAATATTTTAGCGGAGTCACATTTTTATATATATATTTCGGTCAAAAATTCAACTCTGAAAATATGGAGTAGAAGTTTTAACTATCGAGTACCCAAAAAAAAGACAAATACTCGATACCCACTACTCATATTTTTACCAGCACTACTCCCCATCTTCATTATAATGTTAACAGTTATACTTGATTGTAACCACGTACCACAACAAGATTCACTGATGTTATTTTAGTGGACAAGAATTCTTTTGTTTACATTTATTTATTTTCAAATTACGGCAATATAAAAAAACAAGTTTAGAAATATTAAGAATGATATTAAAGAAAAAAAAAAACACTAGGCATAATAACAGCTGAGTTTGAAACACTAGAAAGGACTACAGTCGATAACAAAAAATATACTTAAAGTCGTTTTTGAATTTTTCTTGTAATTATTAAACTAACGTATGATATAAGGATTAGCAAATTTATTCTGAGCTGTCATATACATATATTTATTTTATGATTACAATTTTAGTGTTTTTGTCTACTTTTCATGAGAGCATAACCTTCTAACTGACCTGCTAAGAGATAAGCGAAATATACACTAGGTAGGAGAGTGAAAAGTTTTTTAGCGATCATGTTTGTATCAGAATCACTAAGGTAAACTTGAGAACTAAACTTTAAAGACAGGGGCAGGTTGAGTTGTTTAGTCTGCGTTACCAGAAAAAAATATTTAATTAATACGATTTGATGCTTTCCGAAATACTTCCCACTATCTTGGCGTACACAAGGATCCTTATTATTGTAAATACAGAGATTTGAATTGGATCTTGAAACAAATAAGCACTCACAGTAACTCTACCGCAAATTTTCAATAGTTATTTAAAAAGTAAATCAGTAAAGTTGTTTCAATTGAAGAAGTCGTTAAATTGCAAAGAAATATATTTTTTAACTTTGTTAATCAGTCATTAAATAAACAAAATACGGACTTTCGGTATAAGTTAAAATATTCAGTCAAAAATTTCTGTTCAAAACATTCAGTTGTTTTAATTATATTAATTTTAAAATAAACGAGAAATCAATTTTTTTACCGATTTTGGCAGTTAATTAAAAATTAATGACAAAACACAATTGTTTTAAACGAAAAGTGAATCGATTGCTTTTTTAAGGTAGGTGTTTTCTTAATTCATGTGGTCTTTCACAACTCTAAATTTCGCGGTGTCCTCGAATTTCGCAGTGTACTCTACTGCTGTTACTTAGCCTTAGAGCTACTGCACCCTAAAACATTCGATGGATAGGTAAGGTTCATGGAAATTACATTGATCCTTAATCCTCTACTCAGATCCGAGGCAGTTTTGACTGCAAGAATTCTTTCTTTAGCTTCACTTTAGGTGCATGACAGTTAACAATTTAATATTAACCTCAAGTTCCTTGTATAGTGCTTGAAAAATGAGTTTGATATATCTCAGCGTAGGTGTAGTTCAAGGATCAAATCCTATAGTACAGAAATTTTGACCTAGCTGCACAACCAACTTTTGCAAGAATTTTTGTGCAGGTAAGCCAAAAACGCAGCTAAGTCAAATTGTTTACCTGCCTTAATGTGCAGGTATACCAATACAGACTGAAAACAAACCAAACAAATGAAGCTAATGATGACAACTTTGTGCTTTGCACCAGATCTTGCGATTTTTATGGTAAAAAAACGACTAAAGTAGAATATTTTTGTCACAAAAAAAGTTGACAACACATTTATTTTATGCGTTTCTTTTTTTCCTAGAATTGAAAAACAAAGCAAAACACAAGAGGCAGCTAACGGTGATCTTTTTTATGAAAATAATGTAAAACTGCCAAAAATATGAGACAGTTATCTTAAATGTGCAGGTACAAAAAGTCCACTTAAAGAAGACAATTGCGTACATAATTTTGTGAAATAGAAACGAAACCAAAATTTTGTGCAGTTTTAGCAAATGTGCACTTAAGAAAAAGGCAGTTAAATCAAAACTACTGTATCCGGGTACTTTTTAGAGACCATACAGTTATATTATTTGTATAGACATTTGTTCTAGCGCCTTTGACCTTTTGTTGACTGCACTCTAATTAATTTCTGTTTAAATTTACTCTATTTATAGTAGGAAACTGTACTCCTACTATAAATTGGGTAAATTTACTCTATGTGCGTAAAAGAAAAAACTACACACATTATGTGTAAGTTGATACGCACAAAATGAGTAAATTTACATGGCAGGTGCGCACAAAATTTTCAAAACTTATATGTAAATTTACTAATATTGTGTCTAAAAAAGCATGTTTTACGTGTATATTCTCTATATATAAAAGAATAACGTGACTGACTGACTGCTTGACTAACTGACTGACTGACTCAACATCGCCCAGCCCAAACCGCTGAAGCTAGGAAGTTGAAATTTGGTATGTAGGTTCCTTTTTCGGCGTAGACGTCCGCTAAGACGGGATTTTTGGAAATTCCTACCGGAACGGGCAAAAAGGGGGAAAGTCTCCCCCTTCACGGCCTGCCAAAACCCCTTTGGCTAGAAAGCTGAAATTTTAGACATGTGTTCCCTGGAGTAGGGGCTAACTTTTCTAGAAAGTACTTTCAAGAATTTTGGACAGGGATGTTGTAAAAATGGGGGTTATTTTATTATTGGTGGTCTGCCCAAACCGCTGGAGGTAGGAAGTTGAAATTGTGTATAAAGGTTCCTCCACTATCGTACACATCCACCAAGATGGGATTTTTTTGAAATTTTTACAGGGAGGGGCAAAAGTCTCCCCCTTGACAGCCTGCTCAAACTGCTGGAGCTATGAAGTTGAAATTTGGCATATAGGTTCCTCGACCGGTGTAGACGTCCGTTGAGACGGAATTTGGAAATTCTTATCGGGAGGGACAAAAAGGGGACAAAAAAAAACAAAAAAGGACCTTTTTCCAAAAAAATACATTTTTCCTAAATATAACTTTTTAAAAAAAGTACCTTCTTCCAATAAAGTACTTTGTAAAAATAAAGTATCTTTTTCCAAAAAATTCCTTTTAAAAAAATACCATTTAAAAAAATTTAATTTCACAAAAAGTACTTTTTTTCTTCCCCTCACGGATATCTCCACTAAAACAAGGTTTCTTGATATTCGTCATAGACGTCCGCTAAGACGGGATTTTTGGAAATTCCCACCGGAACGGGCAAAAAGGCGAAAAGTCTCCCCATAGACGGTCTCACAAATTGGAAAAGTGTCCCCCTTAACTGCCTGCCCAAACCACTGGAGGTAAGAAGTTGAAATTTGGTATAAAGGTTCCTCCACTTTAATAGACATAGACTAAATTTGTATTTTTGGAATTCCCTACAGGATATCCCAAAAGGGGGATGTTTCCCCCTTGACGGCCTGCCCAAACTGCTGAAGCTATGTAGCCGAAATTCGGTATGTGAGTTCCTCCTTCTGTGTAGGCGTCCGCTTAGACGGCATTTTTGAAATTCAAGGAAAAGTATTCTCCTTGACGGCCTGCCCAATCCCTTCTGGCCAACCTAAAATTTTAAATATGTATTCCCTGGAGTAGGACTCACCGGCAACGTAATTTTTCTATTTTGGAACAGAAACATAGTAAAAATGTGGGTTGAAAGGGAAAAATGTCCCCAATAACGGCCTGCCCAAACCGCTGAGGCAAAGAAGTTGAAATTTGGTATGAATGTTCCTCATCCATCGAAGACAGCCACGAAGATCGAATTTTTGTAAATTCCTAAAGGGAGGGGCAAAAAGAAGAAAGCCTCCCCTTGGTGGCCTGTAAAAACCCCTTCGGATAGAAACCTGAAATTTAAAATGTAGGTCCCTGGAGTAAGGGCTAACTTATTAGAAAGATACTAATAAGGGGAAAGTGGCCCCTTAACGACCTGTCCAAACTGCTGGAACTAGGAAGCTGAAATTCGGTACTTAGGTTCCTCTTCCAGCCTAATTCCAACCGGGAGGGACAAAAAAAAAAGTGTCCCACTTGACAGCCTGCTCAAACTGCTGGAACTAGGAAGCTGAAATTCCCTGTCGGTGGATTTTCGGAAATTCCTACCCAGATGGGCACAAATAGTAAAAGTTGGCTAGAAACCTGAAATGTAAAACATATGTTCCTTGGAGTATGGGCTCACTTATCGGGAAGGTGCTTTGTGGAATTTTGGACAAGGACATTGCAAAAATGGAGATTAATGAAGCGAAAAGTGCCGCTTAAAGGCCTGCCCAAACTGCTGGAGGTAGGAAGTTGAAATTTAGTATTAAAGTTCCTCCTCTATTGTAGACATCTGCTAAGATGAGATTTTTGGAAATTTCCACAGCTAGGGTCAAAAACCGGAAAAGTCTCCCCCTTAACGGCCTGGCCAAACTGCTGGAACTAGGGAGCTTAAATTCGGTATTTGGGTTCCTTCTCCAACGTAGACGTTAGCTAAGACGGTATTTTTGGAAACTCATACCGGGAGGGGTAAAAAGTGAAAAACTTCCCCCTTGCTGAGTTGGGCAAACTGCTGGATATAGAGACCTAAAATTATGTATGTAGTAGGTTCCTCCTCCAATGCAGACGTTCTCGGAATTTTTGGAAATTCTGACCGGGAGGTGTAAAAACGGAATAATTCTCCCCCTTGATGGCCTAACCGAACCCTTCGGCTAGAAACCCGTAATCTATAATATGTTTTCCTTGGAGTATGGGCTAACTTATCGACAAGGCATTTTTAGGACTTTGGGCAGGAACGTGGTAAAAATGGTGGCGCAAAAGGGGAAAATTGCCCCCCCCCCCCAGAACATCTGCGTCTTTAGCTAGAAACCACCTAAAATTTAAAGAACGAGTGTATATGGAAAACAAAAATTAAGAAACTAAATAGGAAACGAGTGGAATTGAAATACTACATAAGTGGAACGAAATGGATATAACCGTTGAACGAGTGGAATTGAAATTATAGACAATGGAAATGGATTGGAAGAGGAATGGACTATAGAACGAAATGGAATGAGGAGCGAGATGGCATAGAATGGGGAACGAGTGGAATTGAAACACTGCAGTTAAAAGAGGAATAGAACGGAGTAAGTGCAAAGAAATGGAATGGAAAGAGAAGCGACTGATATCAATATCGATACACAAGACAGTAGGAACGAATAACAGATAATGGGAACGAAATGCAATGGAATGGTGAACGAAATGGAATCTTGGAAGGAGTTGCATTGGAACACTGAAATTGTTAAACAAAATGGAATGGAATTTGAATGACTCAAACTGCCGGAGTTTGGTACTTGAAATTTCGCATGCGATTGAGGCAGATTATATATATTTGGAATTTTTTACTGGGAGAAACAAAAAGGGCTGAAGAACCCCTTTTAATTACCTATTCAAACACTATCCACGGAATATGAAACTTATGTAGCATTGAAACATACTCTCCAAAAAGTTAAACAAATTTTCTAAAAGAGAAAAAACCTTAAAAAAGGGAATGGAACTTATATATTCTGATATTTAAACTGCAGGTAACGAAGCACCGGTGGAAGAAACCGATGCAGTAAATTTTCCAACTGGGGAAAATTGCCCCCCCCCCCAGAACATCTGCGTCTTTAGCTAGAAACCACCTAAAATTTAAAGAACGAGTGTATATGGAAAACAAAAATTAAGAAACTAAATAGGAAACGAGTGGAATTGAAATACTACATAAGTGGAACGAAATGGATATAAACGTTGAACGAGTGGAATTGAAATTATAGACAATGGAAATGGATTGGAAGAGGAATGGACTATAGAACGAAATGGAATGAGGAGCGAGATGGCATAGAATGGGGAACGAGTGGAATTGAAACACTGCAGTTAAAAGAGGAATAGAACGGAGTAAGTGCAAAGAAATGGAATGGAAAGAGAAGCGACTGATATCAATATCGATACACAAGACAGTAGGAACGAATAACAGATAATGGGAACGAAATGCAATGGAATGGTGAACGAAATGGAATCTTGGAAGGAGTTGCATTGGAACACTGAAATTGTTAAACAAAATGGAATGGAATTTGAATGACTCAAACTGCCGGAGTTTGGTACTTGAAATTTCGCATGCGATTGAGGCAGATTATATATATTTGGAATTTTTTACTGGGAGAAACAAAAAGGGCTGAAGAACCCCTTTTAATTACCTATTCAAACACTATCCACGGAATATGAAACTTATGTAGCATTGAAACATACTCTCCAAAAAGTTAAACAAATTTTCTAAAAGAGAAAAAACCTTAAAAAAGGGAATGGAACTTATATATTCTGATATTTAAACTGCAGGTAACGAAGCACCGGTGGAAGAAACCGATGCAGTAAATTTTCCAACTGAATTTGTGAATTTACTTGAATTGCCAGGTCTACCTTTACATAAACTGGAATTAAAAAAACTACAATGCACGCTAACAACGTAGATACATAGCTTTGCCCGCCATCTTTAATATTATACAGTTATTTTACCTTACGCTTTTGGGTAAATTTCGGTAACGCACTTTATGCTTCGTTTGTAATACCCATACAAAAAAACTAAACCGTTTCCTTTAGTTCACACTTATTTATGTTCCCAAACTCCCGGAGCCGCAAAAATATATGCAGGAACCTCAGACATTGAGATATCAAGATTTAATTTGATTAAGAATATCACTAATGGCATTTTCTGGACATGTCCTGTGAACACCAACACAGGCTAATGACCTCTTAATATACATTAGGCCACCATGACTGATCGAGTGAGCATCAGTCGCAAGATTGTATTGAAAGCCCTGCAGATGGTTTGCTATTTTAGTGATAACAAGATCGTCGAAATAGACAAGGCACAATATTATTTATCTAAAAAAATGCTAAAAAATCTTGTATTTTTGGTTTGAAAATGTCTAAAATTCTACTGATTTGCTAGGAAGATAAATCAAAAAGTTTTTCTTTAAAAATATTCTCAAAATCCCAAGAGTTATTCAATATGAAAGGGAAATATGAAATAAAATAAAAAAAACCTAGAGAGAGTAAACCCCTTACACTCAAATAAAAAAGTCTGTAAAAGTTACAGAAAAAACTGTAATATTACAGAAAAATTAACTAATATTAGGCCAGCAGACCGATTAGCTAATTTTAGCAAAATGTGTCTGTAATTATTAGTAAAGTCAAAGTTGTGGAAAAAATTTGTAATAGTTACTAAAATTTAGTATAATTTTAGTATATTCATAATGGAAATCAATTTGCTAAAATTAGCCAAATTCCTTTCTAAATATTTGTGAAATTCATTTAGAAACAAAAATTAGTAATTTTACTATATATTAGTAAAATTTCTGTAAATTTAAAATCGAAATAAAATAGTACTTATACTAAAAATTAGTATGCATACTGTATTTTATTTCCAAAAAATCTAAAATAAAATCCATAAAAAATGCTTACGAATAGTAAAATTTATTTCTTTTTAGTTATAAAATGAAATGTAATTTTAAATACGATTTAATTACACAGTACAACAGCCAATCTGGGGGGTGAGAAATTCCAAGTCAGGGTGATGGTACTAGGTCAGTATAGTAAAACCCTCAAAGGGTTTGGCGTTCGTATGTGTCATTTTTTTTATGACCTTTTAAATTTTTTCCTTATCTTGATGTTTTTTCGCTTAGTTGTAACATTTTGGCAAAAACGTAGTTTAACATAACTCGAGAACCACTTGTCCGATTTTGATGAAACAAATTTAGAAAAATTTAGAATTACAATTTCTTTAATCCGTTCATATAACTTTATAATAAACAGTTTTGCCGGTAAAAATAAATTTGTGGAGAAAAAAAAATATTTTTTTGCCTAAAAATTAAAATTTTTTTTTTTTAAATTCATAAAAAATCCAAAACGGAAAAAAGGATCAAGTGTTATTAATTTCATGTAAAGTCACATAACCTATAAACAAAATTTAACGCGTTCTGCTTTTATTTACAATTAAGTGAAGGTATCCCATTTTGACAAGAATATTGATATTTGTTTTTATTCAAAAAAGTGTCATTTATCGCCTTTTTCATAAATTTTCCCCAATAACTCCAGACTTCTGGCCACCAACTACTAAAAAAATTAAGTAAACATTTTTCTAATTTTTTATTTTTATTTTATTTATTTATTTTTATTTATTTTAATAAATATTGCCTAGATATTTTCGATGGTGGTTGTTCGGGACTAGTGGCATCGCATTCATCGCTATCATCAGTTTCTGAACCACACATAATGTCAATGTGTGACTCCACTGTTGGCCCTTCTGCATCTCCTGAAAATTCTTTATCATCAAGATCATCCTTGTCTTGCCACACTAACTTACTCCACCAGCAAATTTCCGCAATTATTGCACTCGGCGACTTTTTGCCTCTATATCTGTAAGTTTTTGTTTTATTAAAATGAGTTTGAAAAAATAAAAAATCAGTATTACCTCATTTCAAATGGCATAGCAACTTGATGATAGCGTTCACCTTGTTCATCAGATTCGGTAGCCAATTGTTTGCTGAAGTAGTCCAGATGATGATGTAAATAATGGATTTTCAAGGACATGTGGACACCAATTTCCGAGAATGCTCTTAACATCCTTGCGACAGAAACATCGTAGTTGTTAGAACGATGCTTTCCCAACAAGCCTTCTATTACTTCTTTGATTGCCTGCCATGCATTCAATTCAGCGTCAATCAAAATATTGTTGAATGCGTCACTTTTAATCAGCTTTCGTATATCTGGACCATTTAGTACGCCTGATTGGAAAAAATTAATTTGTTAAGATGGAAAATCATGGGAAATGAATGTGATATTATAACTTACCTTCTTTAATTTTACTTTCGCTGAGTCTCGGGTAAATTAGTTTCAAACACAAGAAAACTTCATCTCTTTTGGCGACAGTTTTGATAAAATTCTTAACAATTCCAAGTTTAATATGCAGTGGAGGCAGCAATATCTTCTCCTTCGGCACTAGAGGCTCACGAATAATATTGGCCGTTTGTAACCTGCTGTGCTCTCTGAGTTTCCATCCGTGGCATGCATATTGGTCACCGGAAAATCGTGTGTCCCAATCGCACAAAAAGCACATATATTTTATATAGCCGCTTTGAAGACCGCAAAGCATTGCTACAACTTTTAAATCGCAGCATATGCGCCACATATGTTTGGCGTAGTTAACCATTTTTAAAATATTTTCCAGTGCATCATATGTTTCTTTCGTTTCTGTACTGTAGGCGATTGGAACTGAAGGTTTTTTATTGGCCTTATGCAGTAAAACCGCCTTCAAGCTGAGTTTTGAACTGTCAATAAATAATCTCCAGTCATCTGCTTCATATTTTATTTCCATTGCGTCCATCAATTTTCCTACATCCGGGCAATATGCAGAAGTTTTTTCATCATTCACAAGGAATAAACTTTGGAGTGTTGCCTGACGACTTCGATAAGCTGTGACTTTCACACCGGGTGCCAACAAATTGTTTGATTTCAAAATGGAAGCCAGCTCTTCCGATTTATATTCCAACTTGGCAACAATTGAATCAAGCTTATTTTGATTTATTAAAATTGGCTCATTGGATACTGATGGCTCATATGGGGAATCATCACGTGCATGATATGTCGGAGCAGTCGTAGAAGAGAAAATATCTGGGCTAGAAGCTTTTGGCACAGGAATGTGGTCCGAATGAGGCAATGGTGTTGCGGCACTTGCAACACCAACGTAATTATACGATTTTCTTATCCTTTTTGCGGCTCCTTTATTCGCACATGCATAGCAATTCAATGGATTGTGACCTTCGCCAGGATTAGTCCAAGTCATTGGGATACCGAATGGCATACTTTCACGTCTTCTATTTTTCCAATCCATTAGACGGTTGTAGCAGCTTTTACACACTATATTTGGTACCCAATTTTCGTTCACTATAACATTTTGGTTGAAGTACATCTCGTATGTTTGAACAAAATCAGTACTGAAATTTCCCCTTTTTTTATGTGTTGAGACATATTGACCACAGCAGTAGCAAAAGCTATTTATATCTGGCTTGCACAGTTCCATATTCTGTTCTCTTTTGGTCACTTTTAAAAAACTGGAGAAAAATCACTTTTACTGTTCGTGTTCGTCGGCACTTGTTGAATGACAAAAATCACAGAACCAGTGTGAGAAAGAGAAGAAGTATAATGACAATGCATGTTTTATGTGAACATTACAGAACCAGTGTTGCCACATCAATATTTCTCTTTTAGTACAGTAGAAAAATATGAGAGAGTTCGGCTTGTGAGTGTCAATGTTTTCTCCAAATAATGTTGTGCATATCTGGAGCAAATTTTTGAAATTCATACATTTACCTAATTGTGAATAAATGAGAAACGCGTGCATCGATTTTCATGATCTATGCCTTTTTTTGCTCATGAGTTATGTGCAGTGTTGCCATTTCAGTGCTTTTCGGGTATTTTTTGGTGCTTTTTTCCTTCCCGTACCCGGTGATTTTTTACAAATACCCGTTTAAAAAAAGCGGGTATTTACAGTGCTTTTTCAAATTTTTGGCAGTGCTTTTAGTGCATTTTGTACAGTTTATATTTTTGGTATTTGTTCGCGTTTTTTTAAATTTTTCTTCAATTTTCTGTCAAAGTTCAAAAAATAATACGAACTATACAAAAAATACATTTTTCCAGTGTTTGTAGTACAATTTTAAATAGCAACTTCGTTATATTTAAACTTCAAAATTTTTAAATATTAGTTTGGTGCTTTTTTACCCCTTTTTTAGTTATTTTTGAACCTTTTTTACACGATTTTACAAAACTAAAATGTGCTTTCAAATTCTGAACTTAAATTTTAAAAAAAATTAATATCTTGCTTTTTTACCCCATTTTTGGAAAATGTTTACCCTTTTAACCCGTTTTCACAATGCTCACGGTGCTTTCCTATCTTCAAGAGTTGGCAACACTGGTTATGTGACTTTACGCGAAAGTAATTAGTTTTGGCACTTTTTTCCATTTTGGATTTTTTATGAATTTTTAAAAAAAAATATTTAAATTTTTAGGCAAAAAATACTTTTTTCCCTTCATACATTCATTTTTAACTTCGAAAGTGTTGCACATATAGGAAAACGGTATAGAAACAGATTAGAGAAATTGTAATTCTAAATTTTTCTAAATTTGTTTCATCAAAATCGGACAAGAGGTTCTCGAGTTATGTTAAACTACGTTTTTGCCAAAATGTTACAACTAAGCGAAAAAACATCAAGATAGGGAAAAAATTTAAAAGGTCATAAAAATGAAATGACACATACGAACGCCAAACCCTTTGAGGGTTTCACTATACTGACCATCACCCTGACTTGGAATTTCTCACCCCCCAGACAATAATCCCAAAAATGTTCCATAGTGTTATAAGTAAAGTTTTAAAATTTAAATAACTTTTAGATGAATGATACACTGAATGTATGTATATAAAAAGATTTATTATAAATATATGTACTAAATAATAGGCTTTTGAGATCAATATCAAATTGATATTCTCATTTAAATTAATTTTTGGAGTATTAATATATATAAGTATTTAAAAGAAAGTCACAAATTCATTTTTTAAAAGAAAGTCACAAATTCATTTAATACAAATTTTTATAAGTATTCACTTTTAAAAGTATAAAAAATGCCCACATTTATTCCAAATTAATGTAGGTACATTTTATTATTTATCTATTACGCTCGGTTTCATATTTAAAGTTAATTTGAACTTAACGATATTGAAAGATAAAATGTAAAAAATTGTATACGAAATAACAAATTAAATAACTAATGCTTAAATCAAAAACCTTCAGTATGAAAACCACCGTGTAGGTTTTTGAGTTTACTTTTATTAATCCATAATTTTTTGTTGTTTCGTACACAAATTTCTTGGCATTTTCTTTTGTTTAATAGTGAAGTTAAAGACTTCAGTATGAAACTCAGCTGTAAAGATTATCATTAGAAATTAAGAATTTCAAAGTTAACAAAAGTAGGCAATTGTTGTTTCCTTTAATTAAATAAAATAATTAAATTTTAATTTTAATTAATTTAATACTTAATTAAATAAATAAATTGATGCGAAAACAGCGAAAAATAACATGTTTTAAACGATTTAAAATGTGAAATTATCAAATTAACTAACATAGGAGTAAAATTTATAAATTTTTCTCTTCATTTATATTTTTTAGATAAGTTGTCAGGCTAAGTTGCTGTTGATAACTTGTCTTTAGGAAAATTGATTCCAAAAAAATGTGATTGAAGAGCCATACATGTTTACATTTAATCGGATATTTAAAATGAAAAACCACATAAATATGAAAAAGACATGTCAAAGCCTCTAAAATACGTTATAAGTAACAGTGTCAAATTTTACAAAAATATATTTATAAACTGCGTGCTATTAAATCATTGATACCATTACCACGATCGTCGTATTCGCCTCCACGCTTAAAGGATACCGACACTTTATTCTTCCAAGCTTCACTTGGGCTACAAAACTGTAGATAAAAAAATAGAAGTTAATTTTTGCTACATATAAATTAATATAAAGACAATAAACTTACTAAAAATGCACACATAAATTCACTAACAGCTTGAACCTTTGTACCCACTGTAAATATCTCATGAATAATATCTTCCAAACAAATAATGGGTGATTTTTTGCCATTGATACGAGCAAAACCTTTTTAAATACCAATTCACGTATGGTACCAATATTGGGATAACCATATGTAATTGTAAAATTATGTATCGCTTTTCCATAATTTTATGGTTTTGTTATTTTCCAAAGCCGCCGAAGCAATAATATTCTCTGTTGGATGACAAGCAGTATACAACACAGTGTCGGTGTGACCCTGTCATTTGTGGACCACCTCTTTCGATTGTAGATTCCAGATGTAAACCATATTAACTGCCGGAAACAACCCACAAAAAAATATTACAAACATTTAAAACAAATTTATAGATAAAAAAAATTCTTGCCTTTAACTAACATTTCCTCCAGTTACTGAAAAATTTGCAAAAATACAATATTTTTCATTTTTACGTCCAGTGTAGGTTTTTAAACATTTTCCTTTTGAATAGTCCAATAATTTCAAAGAATTATCCAAAGTAGCCGCCAATATATACTTGCCATCATCTATTAAAGTCTTCAAACACTGACCACTGGCTGTATCCCAAATACGACATAAGCCAACATAGCTAGAAGAGACAATTAACGAACCATCACGATTAAAATGAACAGCCGGGACAGGTCAATTCATAAGATTTCGAAATTATTTCTTTTCCCACTTCTGGTACTCACATGAACTCTCCAACCATTCCCCATTGGGTGAAAACAGCTGATACTGCTTTGGTATGACCAGCCAAAGTAAACTTTAAAGTATAATTGGGTTTTACGGATAAAGACGATTTATTTGAAGATGAGGATGTTGTTCCGGTCGAAGATGATGTTTGAAGAGTATTAGGACCACTGGGTGCGGTGGGCAAATGTTGTGGAGCAAGTACCCCAGGATGACCAACATGTACTGGTCCAACATGTACTGGTCCAACATGTACCATTGTTATTGATTTTTACAAGTTATTATTTTAATTCACTTTATTTTTTTAACTATCAAAACACTACCGAAATGCTACCGAATGTTTTTGTTGACAAACCTTGTCGTTGTGTCGTTCATGAACGAACTAGTTCATTTGAACGGTTCAGTTCATTGAACGATATGACATCGTTCCCCATTATTCGTTCTTTTCGTTCAAACGTTCATTTCGTTCAATCGTTTATTTCGTTATTTTTTTTAGTCATAGAAAATTTGTATCCCTTTCTTATTAATTTTATGACAGAATTTAATGTTTTTCTTAATAATTTAAAATTTTTAATAAAATTGTAATTTTCTGACGCTATTAGTCTATGCACAATAAAATTAATACAAACATCATATCGCTGGCATGCAATCGGCTCTTGCAGTGATGCCAGAGATCAAATGTCACTTTTAGTTTTCATTTTAATTTTGTAATAGAAAAACAACAAAAAATTTGGTAAAAAAGAATGGAAAAGTGTTTAGTTTTTTTATTATTTGTCGGTAAATATTAATGTTTCATAAAATTTGTTGTTTTTCGAAAAAAATCTATGATATTTCTTATCCATGAAATGGTCAAGTGTTCTCCTTTGCAATTGATATCATTTTGAAGTTTCGCTGCAATGGTTTTGACATTTCATATCATATAATTTATTGCATTTGAAGACACCGGGTTAGCACGCGTGCAATTTACAATTGCTTATATTATATATGTTTAAAGGAAAACTGGTCAATATTTTGTTACAATTTTATTTAAGGATTTTTTTCTTAATTGTCTATAAATTTTTATATTCATTTATAAAATTAATGCAGTTTTCATTATTTGTAATTGTCGCCATAATGCGGCAAAAAGCAAAAGCACCTCCCAGTACGACTGCTCTTAATGAACTAAAACAGCAAAAACAGTAACATCGATACACACGATGGAAAATTGAGTTAGGAAACACAAAATATCAAAAAATTTTGATAACACGAATAAAAAACGAATGTCAACACGATACATTAGCGGCCATATAGACTTCCAAGTATGCTGTACAGCATGCTGGCCGGCTGTATGAATTTGACCATGTAATGTCTAATTTGACGGTTTGTCAAGCATGTTGAACGAAAAACAAAATTTTTTGATTTTTCGGCAAGTTTGACAAACACGCTTTACCGTATATTGAAAAAAATCATCAAACATTGGAGAATTTTACATTTTTAAAAAGTTATTTTGTGACAAGAAAGGGATAACGTTAATAAATAAACTAGGGATGTGCGATTAATCGATTAATCAAACAGTATGATTAATCAGAACTTTGATTAGTCAATTAATTGATTAGTTGAAATTTTGATTAATCAGAATTATGATTAATCGATTAATTTGAATTTTGATTAATCAAAACTTGAATAATTTCAATTAATATTTAAAATAGAAAAATACGGAAATTTTATCCTTGTTTTGTAGCGATACTTTATATAGCTCCAAATAAAGAGCATAACAAAGGTTGTTTGCTCACTGGTCAGACTTGACCAACTCCGTTCCTAAATTTAAAGTCTCTATTTTGAACTGGCGTTAAAAAGCGTCGTCAATGGAGAAAAACAAGATATTATTCAATTATTCATAAATTTGATTAATCAAAATCATGATTAATCAATTAATCATTATTTTGAATAATCGAAATAACTGATTAATCGATTAATTATGTTTTTGATTAATCAAAATTATTGAATAATCGACTAATTGATTAATCAGAATTTTCATTAATCAGGAAGTTTGATTAATCGATTAATCGCACATGCCTAAAATAAACTAAAAAATGCAAAAACAGAAATTCAAAACTGAAATTCCAAGAAAAAAATTAATAAAAATAATTTCGTCATTATCATCCGCTGTGTTGATTTTGTGGTTTTGAAGTAAAGTTTTACAGCATGCTTGTCCGTGTATTCCAAAAACCATTTTTTGTTTGTCAAACAAGCTGGACAGCATGCTTGCTCGTATATAGGCCGCTATTGACATAAGCGGACTTTATACGATCAAATACACGGTCAAGGATGCTGTAAAATGTTCCTTCAAAAACACAAAATTAACACAGCGGATGATAATGACGAAATTATTTTTTTTAATTTTTTTTCTTTGAATTTAATTTTTTTTCTTCTGTTTTTCCATTTTTTAGTTTTTTTATTAACGTTATCCCTTTCTTGTCACAAAATAACTTATTAAAAATGTAAAATTCCCTAATGTTTGATGATATTTTCCATTACACTGTAAAGCGTGTTTGTCAAACCTGCCGAAAAATCAAAAAATTTTGTTTTTCGTCCAACATGTTTGACAAGCTGTCAAATTAGACACTACATGATCAAATTCATACAGCCGTCCAGCATGCTGTACAGCATGCTTGATTTTCTATAGGTCGCCATACACGAAGGGCATTTTGTGACGAATGTTCCTTCGTGTGTAGGCAGCTTTAGAATAGAAAACAATTGTACCATTTACAGTAAAATTCTTTTAAGCTAAACTTGGTTAAAGACGAATTATCGGTTAATACGAACTAATTTGAAAGACGTTTGGCATCAATTTTCGTATAAAAAAGATCATCTGCTTTATGAAACGCTTCGTCATATTTATTGCCGATGATTGATTTAGAAAGCAGTTTCATCAATATGATAACTCTTTTTTTCACCGAGTGTACGAATATGGATGATAAAAATACATATTGAAAAAATTGCAAACTAATTTGTATTTATAGCAAAGAAATATTCGAAAAAAGCAAAAAAAAAAAAAAACGTGGAAATATAAACATTAAAAAACAACAAAAAAATTTAGAGAACAAATCTATTTTTATTATAAATGGAAAAAAACGCTTAAAAACAACTTGGTTTTCTGGTAATCATATTGCAACAAAAATTTCTATCAGGTTGTGTATATTTTCAAAAAAAAAAAAAAATTAAACTTTCAAAATAAAAAAGATTAGTAATTTTTTTTGCTAATTTTAGCTAATCGGGTTTCAAAATTTAGTAAAATTAAATTTGTAGATTTAGCAACTCAAATTAGTAAAAAATTCTGTAATTTGTAAAATGAGAATACCAAATTATTTTACTAAAAAACAACTTTATACTAAAAATTAGTATAATACTAGTATAATAAAATTGGAAACCGTTTTACTAATTTTTATACTAACTTTTTTTTTTTAGTGTAAGGCAAATAGAAGCTTACATCTGTCTTCTCTTTAGAGTTTAGGGACAATTTGTAAAATTCCAGGCACATCGAAAATAGAAGAACCCATATTCATTCTAACGTTTGTGAAAAGGTAAAGAAAATAATATCAAGATCAGCTTTTTCTTGTTGTTGCTTATATTTTATCCACTGTATTACAAAGATACATAATGTTGTAAAATCATATAACCATCCATTTATTCTTGTAATCAAATAAAATCTACTTGCGAGAAAAAAAATAAAAAAGAGGAAAGTCACAAGTCAAGTGGTTTAACAAGATTTCTGTGATTCCAATTCAAGTTGAAATTAAATTAAAAACTGCGCAGTTTGTGTGGAATCAAAAGTGTACACAATAGTCAAGTGTATACTCTGGAGTGTTGTTATAGTTATACATGCTCCGCTAGTTACGAACTCTTCTTATTTAGGAAAAACTAGTTACCACAATCTTATATTATTTACTCAATAATAATTGTGTTGAGGGAAAAATTATGCAGAGACTTGTAACCACAACCAGTATATTCGTCTCATATTGTATGTCAGCCCAATCTTGGATCGGATTGTTTGGATCATTTAAAGTTTATGATCGCCGCTCGTCCGGCATCCACAATTAACGCACGCCAAAATACGTTTGTTTCGTTCATTGGCCTGATTGACATCTAAAAACGGCAGCAAACATATTGGTATCTTCGTTGTTGTCGTCGTCGCCGTCTTTTGACACTTTTCTGTCATGTTTTATATATTTATTTTTTTCAAACATAAACAAGTTGCCTTTTTTATCAATCTTTAAGTTAAAGATATATTTAAAAATCCTTTTATCTAAACTAGTCTAAGATCGTATCTTATTTTGTGCCGAAACTAGTTATTTTTATTACTTTACAATGGAACAAACCGTTTTGCATATTATTAATGTGCTGTTCATGTTTATGTCAATCAGCTGCTGTTGCCGCTGCTGTTTCAATACAACGATGACTGTCTGACTGGTTGACAATATACAATGAATAAATAGTAAGTCAACCAAAGAGCAAACAACTTTACGGGTAGTTAGTTAGCTTGTCTGTTATGGCACTTGACCATTTTTCAGTATTTCAGACCATTCAGTAGCATTTCACTTTTATTTTCACTGAGCAACACTTTTATTCAATGTTGTTTGTTACATACCCGGTTAAAAAAGTTCATATATGATCATATATATTTTTTATATGATCATATATGGTCATCCATATTCGTACATACTAGAAAAATGAACCTACATCTCCATATATGGGCAAATATGGTCATACATGTTCATATATTACTTTGTACGGTCGTCCATATACAGTATGTTTATATTTTATATGTATTATCATCTATTTTGTTAGGAAATTTCGTATTTTGAAAACTGTTGTGACAAATTTTTGTTAAAAAACTTGAAAACACAATAATATAATTTATTTGTTCAATGTCTTGATTTGGAAACCGCCAACAAATTTGTTCACAACAAAACTAAATTAGTATTAGAATATATAATTCCCTTTAATGTTTCGTACGATTTCAAAATAATTAAAATATAAGATAATAAGATAATATAATTAAACATGTTATACACGTTGGAAATTATATTTGTAAAATAATAAATATATATAATGCAGTTACATAATTAACATTCTTGCTTTTGAAAATAAAATATTTTGGTTTGAAATGCAACAAAAAATATTTTGTTTTAATTAAATAAAGACAAATTTTTCATAATCAACTTAGAATATGCTGAAAAAATCGTTTTCGGTTTAATTAAACAAAGTTTAGTTTACATACCAAAAACTCCGTCTTAATATAACGAATGTAGAAAATAGAAATAATTTATAATCATATATGAACGCATACACATATCAGAATATGCTGACATAAATAGGAGTATTCATATCTACTTCCATGTATGTACATTAGAGTTGCCAAAAAAAACATGAAAGTTGGAATTCGCGGTGTCTACAATGTTGCCCCTATTGCTTAATGTCTAAAAACTCTCTGTGCAAAGTTTAAGCCAAATCCGCTTTTATACTGGCCAGAAAAATTTATCTTTTAATAAATTTTAATTTGTCTCTAGAGTAATTTATACAAAAAGTAGGGTTGACTTTGAATTATTTCTGAATTATTTTTCTTTTTTTATTCTATATTCTTAATTAATGTGCAGAAAAGGAATATGAAATCAAAACTTAAAAAAATTAGGTAACTTTTAAGCAGTTCGCATTTTTTTTTTTTTTGTTTTTTTAAATTGTACAAAAAAAATACATATTTTGGCTAAAATTGCCAAATTTCCTAAAAATATGAAAGTGAAAATCCCACTGGTCGTGCATGATATGCACAAATTTCGCAAATTTGATCTTTATTTTAACAAAGAATATGAATCTGCAATCGAAATTTGAAAAAAATTTTGTAGTTTATAAATTATTCGCGGTTTTTTGAAAATAAAAAAATAAACTCATGTTTTTCGATATATTTTCCTACATGAGTTCCTTTTGCATATATGAAATTACATGTACTTCCAAATTGATCCATATGAGTGGTTTTTGCATAGCATGGTATCAGATATACTTTCATATATGGCCATGCATAAGTGATTTTTGCAGATATGGAATCACATATACTTCCATATATGTCCATATATGTCATTTTTGTGTATATCAAATGACATATACTTCCATATTTGAATGCTGTTTGCATATATGGGAAGTCATATACATACATATATGCTCGTACATGAGTCCTTTTCGGATGTATGGAGTCGTATATACTTTTATATTTGTCCATATATGTCCATACAGGAAACATATATGGCCATATTTGTACATACATGCAGCCATATATGATCATATTTGATCATATATGAACTTTTTTAACCGGGTAGGAATATGAATGTTTACAATTATAACAAGTAGTATACACTGCATTGTTAAATTGTACCATTTGTTGACGTTAGCAAATTTACTAAAGTTGATTGGGTCTTCTCTAACATTATTCAAAGTTAGATAAGCTTTGTATGGTCAACATGTTACACAGTGCAACACGAAAAAATATAACCATATACGGACACCAATACGTGATAAAAGATCAAAAATAACCGTGTCTCCCAGTTTTGTCCCAAGTCATGCACTTTTTTTATGGGCCCCCAAAGATTTGGGGCCTCGTTGTCATTTTTGCAAAAAAGTGATCATTTTCTCAGGCTCATATCTTGGAAACCGTTCGGAATTTTGATTTACTCTCTGAGGCAAAGTTGTAGCTCTTGTTATAAAAAAGGGTTTTTTTTGGTCTTTTATCACGTAGTGGTGTCCGTATATGGTTATATTTCCATGACTTAAAAAATTACACACAGTGAAATTTTCGGGAAATTTTTCACTTTTGCGGCTACCTAAGCGCTACCTAAACGGTGTTAAGAATCATTCCTAGGAAGTTCATATGTTCTATAAATTTGTATATTGAGATCTTAGGTACATTGTAGTTGATTGTTTCCTTGAATTTTGAACGGTTTGCTAGCTATGGACCTGACCATGGGATTTTAATCTTGAAGATGTAGTTTTTTTGATTTTAAAGAGAGTAAATCAATATTCCGAACGGTTTGCAAGATATGAGCCTGTGAAAATTATCACTTTTTTGCAAAAAAAATAAAAAAAAAGTGCATGACTTGGGGCAAATCTGGGAGACACAGGTCTCTTTTTGGTCTTTTATCAAGTAGTGGTGTCCGTATATGGTTATATTTCCATGACTTAAAAAGTTACATACAGTGTTATTAACCATTATATTATTTCAATTGTTTTAATTGTTTTAATTGCTATTATTAAGTTATTTTAAAATACAATTATTTAACCCTTTCCTGCACGAATTTTAATGGCTCGGAATTTTCCGACCAAACACATTTTTTCGCATCGAATGGTGCGGTTTTCGTAATAAAAAACTCAGTTGAGGTAACAGCTATTTTACTGTGACAACAGAACTTTACAAGGTATCGCTGCTGAAATTCGGTAGTAACAACCAAAAATCTATTAACTGCAAAAGAAACGTTCGATTGGAAAACAATTTTAGATATATTTTTAGCCTCTCGAAATTTTTTTAAGTGATTTTATATTTTTGTCAAAAAATCATTTAAGCGTAACCGCCAAAAACAAAATTTTACAAGAGAAGATTTTTTTTAATAATTTTAGCTTTTAAGCTGAATTTATAATTCTGGAGTAATCCACGATGCAGAGTGGAGTGTGGTGAAATATAGATGGTATATAGGGAATGCAAAATCCCGAACTTTTTAATTTCCCCGGAAAGCGCGAAATTTATTTTGAATTCCCGGGATAAATTAGAAAATATTTTATAATATAAAAATTTTATAAATAATATGTCTTAAAGACCTCAAATTTTCATGATCGTGAAAAGCTCAGGTGATTTTTTTTTTTGGAATTTTCGTAGTGGGAAAGAATTAATTTTATATTTGAAATTATATAAGTCTAATTAAAAATTTGTAAAAATTGAATAAATTAGAGCTAGTTTTTAGACTAAAAAACTTGTTCGTAAAAAAACTGTAAAAATTTCTAAAAATTATGGGAAATTTAATTTACTTAAAAATTTTTAAAAATCAATGGAGAAATTTGTCTTTAATATACAAACACTATTTTTTTATTTTTTTTAGTTAATGTACTTATAAATAATATAATTACATCAGTCCCATTGGAGCTTCTAGCAACAACAAATAATATATTTATTTTTTCATTTATAACAGGAATTTAAGAACTATCTCTATAAAGTCTGGACAAAACTCCTAAATCTTATTTTATCTTGGGGGAGGTTTCTCAATTGAGCTCATGACAGCCCTTTGCTTCGGAATTCATCTCCGACTGATCTTCGCCAGTTAATTCTTAGGTGACCTCTGTTTCTCGAACCTTGCGTATTCCATTAAAAGCAGACCTTAGCGATATCCTAACTTTCTTTTCTAAGAGTATGGCCGATCCATTTCCATTTTATTTGTCGAATTTCAACATCTGTGGGTTTCATGTTACACGTTCGGGGCAGATCTTGGTTGCTCATGCGCAGTGGCCAAATATTTTAAGTATCCTCCTTAGGTATTTGTTTATGAATACTTGTAATTTTGTGAAGATTGTATTCGTAACAAACACTATTTAATTGAGTGATTTTCTTAAAAACATATATAGTGGCACTAAAAGAAACTTAAAAAGTATAAAAATTAATCAGTGTATTCATTTACTCGAAAATCTTACTACCTTTACTACAATTCGTCGACCGGCCTTCAAAATGTCACATGTGTTTTTTAATAGATTTTCAGGAGACCGAAAAAACTGTTACAAAATCGACTTTTAAGATATGTTATTGGCATCATATGCCTTAATGATGATTTTACTAAATGAGGTCGTGAATCATTAAGGCATATGATGGCAATAAAATATCTTAAAAGTAGATTTTCTTACAGTTTTTTCGCTCTCTTGAAAATCTATTAAAAAACACCTAATGTTAGGTATATTTAAGAGAAAATCTGAAATATAGTCCATATGGAAGAAATATGGCCGATCCGATCTAGAATCAATAGGCTTTGTCTTGGGCCCATGTGAGTTAGCGTACTAAATTTCATTATTTTCGTATTTGCATCCAGTAGCGTGCGAACAAGTCAATTTTAGGGGGACCTTTATATGTGTACTATATCTGACTATGCACCGATTTTAACAGTAATCAATGGACTTGATCAAAAACACTTTTCGAAAAATTTTCGTATATATATACAGTTGTGGCCAAGCATTTAAGTCAATTCAAGTTTTGTTCTATTTTTATTGTTGTTGCCTTTATTTTTAATGATCAAAATAGTGTCTAAATTCGCCACGAGAGGCAAGGAGATGGTTCAGAAAATTGTACAGAATTTTAGCGTAATGATTATTTTTTCATTTTGTCACTTGTTTTAAGTGGGCGTGGCTTTTAACGAAAAATTAGCGATATATACCTCTTATCAAATTACATAGTAAAATTTAGGCAGTACTGATCGGTTCTGTACATACTGTATATTTTTGGAAATCGTATAAAATTTTCTTAAGTCTTGCATTATCTTTATCTACAAATAGTCACCAGACTTAAAATTGCAGCACTTTAAACATGACCAAATTTTACTTTGTTTTTAGCGATTTTAAAAGAAAGTTAACAACACTGAAATTTAAACAGGAAATGCTTTTTACTATAACGTAAAAAAAATCTTGACTGATTTACTATATTCTGGTAAGAAAAGCATAAAACTATTCACTTTAAAATGTTAGTGCTGTTAACGATATTAAAAATCGTTAAAAACAAATAAAAATTTGGGCATGTTTAAAGTGCTGCACTTTTAAGTCTGGCGACTATATTTTAGATAAAAATAATGCAAGACTTAAGGAACTTTTTTAGGATGTCCAAAAATATACAGTTTGTACAGAACCGATCAGTACTGCCTAAATTTTACTATGTAATTTGATTAAAGGTTGATATCACTAATTTTTCGTTAAAAGCCACGCCCACTTAAAACAAGTGACAAAATGAAAAAACAAACATTACGTTAAAATTCTGTACAATTTTCTAAACCATCTCCGTGCCTTTCATGGCGAATTTAGATACTATTTTGAACTTTAAAAATAAAGGCAACAACAATAAAAATATAAGAAAACTTGAAATGACTTAAATGCTTGGCCACAACTGTATATACACTGAAAAAAAAAATAAACATGGTTGATAATAATAGTTGTCTCAAAAAAGGCTGTACTTTAACCAACGATGATGAGCGCATGGTTAGTTGTTGGCTTTGTCATGGTCTGTGCCATTTCAAATGTACTGGAATGTCTGGTCTAGTTGCTGAAGCTATTAATAAAGTCAAAGGCTTACATTGGTGCTGTAATGGGTGTCAAAAAATCGGTGTTGAATACTATCGTTTTTTTCAAAGCCAAAAAACTACAAAACAAAGTATCTTTGCTTTCGAATGAAATATCTGCATATGGTAAACTTTTCGATCAATTTAAATTAAGTACCCTTGGTTCTCCTCAGCAATCATCTCCCAAACGTCGAAAATCGTCTAGAAAAAATAAAGATTCTGCACAAAGTCCTGGGAGTTCTGGCTCTAATGTTAAAGCATCGGAAACTGAAAATATTCTTCCTCCTAGTACTGTTTCTAACTCTCGCATTCTAGCCGATGTTAATGCTGTTGAAATGAATACTGTTGAAATAAATACTGCTTCTCCGCTCTTCCGAGTACTGAAAATATTACCCCTTGTTCTACCAATATTGCACCTAATCGATATAATCAAGGGTAATTCCGAATAAACAACTTAATCCATCTGTAACTTTTGGTCTTGGTAATAACTCTGTTGTTCATAGGCAATTGCGTATTGTGTCTCCTAAAAAATCAATGTTTATTTCCCGATTGGATTCTGAAACATCTGTTGAAGACATCGACTTTTATATTAAAACACAACTTAATTTTAATGCTGATATTTCAACACATAAATTTATTTATTCTCAACCAAGGAACATTGTATCATTTAAAATAACTGTCCCGTTCGATCTTTTTGATGAAATTGTTGATCCTAGTTTTTGGCCTGGTAATATGTTAGTTCGAGAATATGAGAACAAACGGTTTAACAATTACGCCATCAGGTATGCCAAATAATCAAAAAAAATAAATTTTAACTCTGAAAATCAGCTGTGCTTAACCTTTCAAAATGTAAATGGAATAAAATCTAAATTATCTAAATTATTTATTGAAAGTTTCGATTTTGAAAAACACGTGATTATATTTACGGAAACCTGGTTAAATGACAAAATCTTTAACACGGAGATACTATGTAATACATTTCACATTTATAGACTCGATAGAGCAACTGAAACTACAGGCGGCGGTGTTATGATTGCTGTTTCCAGCACTCTTTCATCTGAAGAAATTTTATATTCTTCTTCTCATAAAATTGAATTTATAGCAGTCCAAATAAAACTGAAGTGTAAAAATATTTTTATAACTTGTTCATATATTCCTCCAAAATCTGATAGATCAATATATGATGAACATTTGAAATCTATAAAATCAGTCATTTTAAGAGCAAAACCTGAAGATTCAATTTTTGTTTTTGGTGATTTTAATTTACCATTAATTTCTTGAACATTTTTATCGGATTCCTTCTATTATGCCCCAATTAAATCAAATGAATGGATTGATGAATTTTTAGAATTATGCCTTTTTCAAATTATGCCTTTGGGCCGATATAAGTCAGGTGCTTGCAAAGTGAACCTTTACCATGCCAAAGCGGCATCTGATGTTGCCAACACAAGGTTCACCGTCGACGCTCTGGATGTAGTGTTCATTCAGGAGCCGTGAGTGCACAATGGGGCCATTAAGGGGCTAAACGTGAACCATGGTAGGTTGATATATGATTCCAAACACAGTAGGCCTAGAGCGGCCATCCTTGTGAGGAGCAACCTAACATTTCTTCCAATTTCAGAGTTGATATTGGGAGACCTGGTTGCGATATGGGCAAAAGTGCCTTCCCTGGCTAAGGAGCATGAGGTGATGTTGGTCTCTGTGTATTTGCCTAGCGACAGCGACGCGGCACCAACCGCTGAGGTGTCGGCCTTCGTGGAATATTGCCGATTGAGGGGTCTGAGTTGGATCCTCTGCTGTGACGGCTCATCACGCAACGTGGTGAAGCACCAATGTCAACAAACGAGGTGAGTACCTGCTTGAATTTATATAGAGTAATGGTATAAACATAGCAAATAGGGGAGACGAACCGACGTTTAGGAATGCTATTAGGTCAGAGGTCTTGGACCTTACTCTTACTAGTTTTAACCTTTCTTTCGCCATCTCTAACTGGCATGTATCCAGCGAACTATCAATGTCTGATCATCAACACCTGGTCTTTGATGTTGTTAGTGCGCTGGACTCGTGCCAAAAATATAGTAATCCCAGATGCACAAACTGAGAAAACTTCCGTTATCATTTGGAAAGCAATGCAAATCTCTCTATTGATTGACTGATTATGAGGCATTGGAGATTCAATCTGGTTTGACTTCTGCTTACTTTGCGAGCTGTCCTTAAAGGACCAGGAAGGTGAAAATGGACGTTCCATGGTGTAACGGTGGTGTGGATAAGCTCAAAAGGGAGGCCAGGAGACTATTCAATAGAGCCAAGGAAACAGGTGACTGGGTCATCTACAAGACGACTATAACTGAATATAATATGGAATTACGTAGAACCAAAAGGTCCACGTGGCGCAGCTACTGGGAGAAGATCTCAGATCTTCCGGAAGCTGCGCGACTTCAGAAGGCCCTTTCACAGGATCACACGAATGGTCTTTCTACTCTCAGGAGACCCGACGGTTCCTACACTGGATCTCCTGAGGAAACCTGTGACCTATTGTTAGACACGCACTTCCCAGGCTGCGTAGCCTCCCGCAGATCTGTTGCGATTCAAAGAATCCCAAACCTGACGGTTTGGTATGTACGCCTAACTGGTGCCGTCTTTCGAGAGGACAGAGTGAAATGGGCGATAAATGGATTTTCATCCTTTAAGTCGCCGGACCCCGACGGGATCTATCCATGTCTGATGCAGAGGGGGGGATATAATAGCCCCACAACTGGTTAGGATATTTACATCCAGTCTTTTGTTGGGTCATGTTCCGACGAATTGGGGGGGGGGGGGTTAAAGGGGTCTTTATTCCAAAGGCGGGGAGAAATCCGAACAGCTGCCTAAATCGTGTAGACCAATTAGGCTCAGCTCTTTTCTTCTTAAGACAATGGAGAAAGTTTTGGACCACTATATTAGGGACACGAGATAATCAGTGTCAGTGTAAATAAAGATAGACGTGTTTTTATAGAAGTCGTAAATACTTACAAAAAAAGCTAGCTAAACAACCATAAGAATTGGCCAAAACTGCTGAAGTCGTACAAGCTGCTTGTTGGGCTTCTGATGATAGCTGCTATTATTCGTAATATATAAAATATACAACGTTTTTTCGCATTTATTCTCATATTATTTTGATAAATTTTTATGAAGGTACTACTAAAAATTTATCTAATAAATCACTCAACAAAAAGAGACAATTGGTGTATCAAAGAAATAAGAAATCTTTTTGGAAAATAAATACAATACCAGCTGTTTCACTTGTTATAAATAATATCGATAACCCTTCCAGATAACAATCACCATACACAGGGCGTTTCAACACTCCTTTTAAAATTTATTACTAAATAAAAGATCCTAAAAATATGCAAAGAAATTCAGCCAACAGTAATGTAGCCAAAGAGGTACCAACTGTGGAACGCAGTAATACGCCAAAAAGACCTTTACTTGAGTTGTCACCAGACACAGATGATATAAGAAGAAAAGTGGCAGACTTAGATGTGGCAGACCTTAAACTGATTATTAGAGATGGTAATAATGAGGTTCTATAAAAATTATTTTATCTCACTTCTGATGTAGACGAATTAAAAGAACAAAATATTAAGTTGGAACAAGAAGTGGAGTGTTTAAAAGCAGACAAAGATTTGGATAGAAAACGTATCACGCATTTAGAAGAACAACTGAAAAGTAAAAATCTAATATTTAAAGGTTTAAATGCGAAGAGCTCAGTGAGAGCAGTAGTCCGTAAGGTTTGCTTTGAAAAATTTAAAGTTCCAAAATCTGTCACCATAAGATCAACTTGGAAACTATATGAAAGAGATGGAAAGATGGCGGTGTCAAAGTCTCCAAGATACTTTAGGAAATGCTAAGAAACTTCCTGGGACACCAATTTATATCGAAAAGGATTTGAGTGCAGATAAACAGATGAACAAAAAGGTTATGCTCCAAATGAGAAAGGAATTGCTCGCTATTAGTGAATTGCATAAAGTCATTGTGGTCAACGATTGGACAAAAATAAAAGATAAATGGATGTGGTGGAATAAGGAAAAAACACTTATCTGCGGCCAACAACAGGGATATGAAGCCTTAAGGGAATTGTATGCAAATGATATTGGTAAAATAAATATTAATTATAATAATTTGTTAAAAAACTTAACTCCAAAAAACTAAATTTTGAAAATATATATTTAAATGTAGTAGCATATAATATTCATGGCCTAGGTAATAAATATTTGTTTCCAGAATTTTTAAAGTATGTGGGTTATTGTGATTTATTTGCTTTATTTGAAACGCATATAGAGAACCATAATATAGATAAATGGAAAAAATATTTCAGTAACTTTGAATTGTATTGGAAACCTGCAAACCGATTAAGCGTTCGTGGCAGAGCAAGTGGTGGTTGCGTCTACGGACTCAAGAAACATTTGTTAAATAAAAATGTTACATTCATATCATATAACAAATGAAACAGCAATCCTTAGAATACAACTAAACACACTTAAGTTCGATATTATACCAGTATATATTAGAGATGCAGATTGGTCCAATGAATTTATGGATCTAAGAAATTTGTTTTCAAATAATTTAGTGGAAAAGGCTATAGTCATAGGCGATATGAATGTGCGCATTGGTCAACTACAACAAAAAATAGAAGAAATCCATAAAATCAACTTCATAGCAGGCTTAGATAACAGAAAATCCAAAGATAAAACAATTAATACCAAAGGGAGAAAGCTAATTGATTTTTGTAATGATTTTAGACTCGTAATTCTCAATGGTTGTACAGTTAGTGACGAAAATGGTGAATATACGTTTGTGAGTACGTTAGGAAGATCTGTAAATGACTTGTGTGCCATATCACAAGATGCTCTTCAGTATGTAGAACATTTTTTTTTTTTTTTTTTTTTTTTACTATAGACCAACGCTCAGGGGATGCCCCCTACTAATGCAATCATGGTGTTGATATCAGGAAAATAGGTTATGGGAAGGAGGAAAGAGGGAGTAGTGTTTGTGAACGTTTGACTTGAATTTCTCTAAATTGTAAGCATCAGGAAAGACATCTGCGAGGTGTTTATTCCACATACGGGCGGTTCGACTAATGAACGAATTCTTTCTATAATGCGTTGTGCGACTAACTGGACAATCGACCACAAACGGATGAGATCTACTGTACAAGCGCGTGTTACGGCCAAAAACACGTGGCATCGGGATAAGTGCACTTATCTCAGCAGAATACCTTCCATGGTAGTAACGATAGAACAGTGTTACACAACCCACATTCCGACGATGCTCCAACGAGTCAATAGAGCTGGATACCCTAATGTCATTAATGAGCGCCGACGCCCTCCTTTGTACACGGTCCAAAAGCTCCAAAATAGACTTTGAAGCCCCTGCCCATATATGGGAGTTGTATTCCATCTTCGGCCGGCTATAGGTGGTATAAATAGTAAGGAGATTAGAAGAAGTGAAGTAGTTCTTACACCGAAGTAGTTCAACATAATCAGAGAAGTCTAACAATGGATGGATTTGCGATGGAAATTGAAGAGCAAGGAGCAACGTCTATGTCATCAATGCCAACATACCAAGATCCCGATGATTCAACATACGCACCGCCACCGGTTCAAGAAGATTTGGATATAAGCACAAGTTCACAATACGATTGTTTTAACTTTGCCTTGGTATGTGACAGATTTGGCGTGCCTGATAGAGTAGCATCAGCAATGGGAACAGCTCTTTTCCAAGATTTTAAAATGAAAGATATCCATGGCAAACCTCTCATCATGGATAAATCGAAAGTTCGCCGAGAAAAAGAGAAATGCAGACAAGAAGTGCTTCGCAAACGGTTAGATGATACCAATTTGTTAGCATTTTCATTCGATGGCAGAAAAGATGATACTTTAACGAGAGATACAATTGATGAGAAGTATCATACTAGAATGGTAAAAGAACCTCATCTTGTTATTTTGAGAGAACCGAATTCTGAATTGATTGGTTACGTAAGACTGGAACATGAAACCGCTGAATACAAAACAACCAAATTAAATGATTTTTTCAACGATAAAAATATATCACTGGATGCATTAATTGGCATATGCACTGACGGTGAGCCAACAAACACTGGCCCAAACGGTGGAATTATACGACGATTCGAATTGCTGTTAAAAAGACCATTGCATTGGTTCGTTTGCCTTCTACACTTCAACGAACTTCCGTTTCAGCATTTGTTTGAAGCTTTGGATAAATCAACCAGCACTGGACCAAGATCGGCAACCGGAAAATTGAGCCGTCAAATCGAAACTTGTGAAACTCTTCCGGTAAGTTATTGCTATCACTCATTTATTATAATTTTCAACCGTTTTTAATTGTTTTATTTTTATATATTTTCAGGTGGTGGACGGCTTTCAGAAAATTGAGTTGAAAAATATGCCCCCTGCTCCAGAAAAAATTGAATTTTCCACCGATTCCAAGTACTTATACGACATGGCCCATGCAATTTCTAGCGGCGTGGTTTCAGTGGATCTGGCAAACATCAAACCAGGGAAAATTGTACATTCTCGGTGGCTCACCAAGGCCACTAGACTATTACGATTATATGTGACAACGGAAAATCCAGATGCAAATTTAAGAATACTGGTTGAATTTATAATTACATGTTATGTGCCAATGTACTTCAATATCAAGTATTACAGCTCTGTCGTGTACGGTAGTGACCATTAGTTGGTCAAGATTTCTAGAACCTCGTTTACGCAAAATTGTCAATAAAGTAATTACAGATAATTCATATTATGCGCATTCGGAAAATATCTTCTTATCAATGTTGTTTGATGATAGCAAAGAAAAGCGCGACTGTGCTATCAAGATAATTCTACGCTATCGAACCGATGTTGACGACTCAACGGGACTTAGAGCTTATAAAAAACCAGATATAAACTTTTATTGCACAAGTTACACGGAAATGATCAATATGAATGACATAAATGACGTATTTGAACCACCATTCACGCGAAGCATTCCATACGATACTTTGAAAGAATATTTAAATCAAGATGATCCACCGTTTAATGATCCAAAAATTCCATCACACATACAAGAAACAGAACGACACGTTCAATTGCTAGCTAGCGTTTCCAAACGAGTTATTCCGGAAAATGTAGAGGCTGTTATGGCGACGACATTAGAGAGCCGTGCGAAATTGCCCAGACTTGAAAGCAAAAAAGACTTCAAACAGTAATTTTTTATTTTTTCTTTTCTATTACTAAGTTAAATTAATTTTTTCATTTACATATGTTCTGACTAAATAAATTTCTAAGGAGAAAAAATAAATAAAATAATAAAAATAAATAAAATAAATAAAAAATAATAAAATAAAGTGCCAAAAATGGTGATTTTTTAAAATGTTTGTATGGGGAACCCCCCAGGGGAGTTCCAAGGGGTGTGCCACTGGTATGGGTGGATCGGCCCTCCAAAGTTAGTGGGGGTCGGTCATACATTTGGACTCGATTGGGGCACTCTAAATGGGTCAAAGTGTGATTTTTCAAAACTTGACCCAACGGGACAAAAGTCAACAGTTGGGGGGTAGTAGAATTCGTTTTAGAGGTATGGTTCCTTCGGCAAAGTTTCTTATTTTGATCCCTAGAATACGATTTTCCCTAAGCCATGGGCGATTTTTTTGCCTCCCCACAAATCGACCCGGCCTAATGCATACATATTAGGGACACGTACCTCAGGGGTAAGCCGATACACGAGCTTCAGTTCGCGTATCAACGGGGTAAGTCTACCGAAAGTGCTGTCCATCATGTTGTCACGTTAATATAGAAGGCACTGGAGGCAAAGAACATTGCCCTCTGTGCTTTTCTTGATATACAGGGCACTTTTGACAATACGTCCTACGATGCGATCAGGCTATCTATGTTGAGAAAGGGCATATCTCCAATGATTATAAATTTGACATTGGAGATGCTCAACTCAAGGGAAATCACATTCGGTATAGGTTCTACTAGTAGGACCGTGAGTGCGACCAGAGGATATCCTCAGGGCGGTGTACTGTCGCCTTTACTATGGACACTGGTCATTAGGGTGCTCCAACTTTGTATGGAGCAAAAAAAATGTAAGTTATTGACTGGTTAAAATACGTTAGTTCAAGATTAATTTAAAATATTAAAAATTTTAACATATTAAAAAAAAAGTCATATTTTTCCCATATATACCATTTTTCAAACTTCAGGGCCGTTGAGGCACGTGTTCCTCTTATCCGATTATCCTAATTTATTGGGAGACGTTGTTTTACAGCCAAATACAACGCACGACACTTTAACATGGCGTTTTCATTGGGAGCAATTGCCACAATTTACACACCTTGTGACACGTAAGGTGGTGTGTCTAAAAATAGCTTTTCAAATAAACTAATAAACAATTAAGAATTAAAAAAAATCTACTTGGCGTTAAGTGGGGCTCGATAACACAACCTTGCCTACGGGGAATGAGGAGTCAATTGCCCTCCAAGGACAATTGACGGTTATCGGTCAACCGAAGGCATATTACTAAATTAGTACAAATATGAACAAAAGAGAATGAATTAATTTTCTAAGTATATTCTGATCCGTTATTTTTAAAAAACTTCTCCGATACCGAAATAAAAAAAACAAAATTCGCGGCATATTTTTAAAAATATTTTTTTATTTATTTTAATTTATTGTGAATACAATTTTTATGACTTCCAAATTTCCTGATGATTGGAAAATATCACGTATTGTACCGATTAAAAAGGACGGGAATTCAAATTCGTTGGAAAATTTGCGCCCGATTTCTGTGATTCCTATTCTTTCGAAAATTGTTGAACACATTATAAAGGATCAGATTATGTGTTATATTAATGGTAAAAAATTACTTCATCCTAATCAATCTGGTTTCAGACGGAATTATAGTACTACAACCCTTCTCATTGGCCTAACCGACTCAATAAGACGGAAACTTAATGAGAAAAAGTGTAGTGTACTGCTTTCTTTAGATTTATCAAAGGCGTTTGATAAGGTGGTGCATTCAAAATTGATAACTAAATTATGTAGTTTTTTTAATTTTTCTAAACCTGATTGATTTTATCAATGTAATTGATAACAGCTCTTTTGAAACATTTATTTATGCAGATGATGTACAAATTTTATTTTCTGGAGAGAAACAATTTATTGATGTTTTGGAAGTGAATATGGGGTTTTACCTTAATCAGATTGTATAGTGGATGGACACGAATGGTTTAGACATTAATCCTGGCAAAACCAAGGCAATGTGTTTAGGTTTGGATCCCCGTGAATTAGATCTATCATTGGGGGGTGTTGAAATTAATTTTGTTTCTGAAATGAAGTGTTTGGGTGTTTTTGTAGATGATCAATTACGTTTTTCTAAGCACATTGATTATATCTGCGCCCGTGTGAATGCAACTTTGAGGCGATTATGGTCTTTTGACTTATGTCTGCCTCTACATGTAAGGAAACGTGTTGCTGGCGCCCTTCTTATGTCGCAGATACTTTATGCTTTGGAAGTATTTACATTTAACCGAATTATAAGATACGTTTATAAATTAAGAATTAGGGAACATGTTTCCCCTTTTGTATTAGATTTTGTTGGGGTTTCTTTTGAGAATTTTGTAAAATTAAGAATTTTGCTATTGTTTTACAAAGTATTGTCCAGGTTACATAGTTAAACATTTTAAGGTTGCTAGATCTAGTAGAAACCCTCAGATTGTTTTTCACCGCATAACTTCTTCTATATATGAAAGGTCATTTAATGTCAGGATAACTAGAGTGTGGAATTTGCTACCTAGACATCTGAAAAATTTTGCTTTTTTAAATACTACTTTAAAACTTAGACAGCATTTTGATGTACAATCACTTTTTCTGGAAGTTTGATAATTTAAGAATACGTTTCCAAATTTCTCTTATCTACATTTCTCACATCTACATTCTTCCCAATGTTTTTATTGCTACACGTCGGACTGTAAAAAAAAAAATTAAAAAAAAAATTTATTATTATTTTTATAAATTTAGTTTATTTTATTATTGTAAAATGTTATATAGTAGTATACAAACCGTATTTGGCCCACAAGGCTTGGTTTAAATAAAATAATCTTTTATTTATTTTTAACTTTATTTGTTTAGGATTAGCTTATTTTAGCTCTTATTTTAAATTTCTATAATTTTATCTAAGAAACTTTAAGTTTTGTATTTTCAACGTTTTTTTAATGTTAAAGCTGTTTTAGTTTTAACAATTCGTATTTCTTTTTATTTAAGGGGAATTTTTTTAAGTTTTATTTATATTATCAGAGTTTTTGAGGTAATTGTCTAATTTTTAATTGATTTTTTAATTTAGCTATGTCCAACGTAAAAAACGAGTCAACTGCCATTCAAGGACCTGTCCCATGACCGGTCAATCGGGGGCATCTTCAAGGCTATATTTGTGTGTGTGTTAATTAGGTTTCTTTCTATTTTCTTCTTTTCCATTTTTTTTTCTTTGCTTGTAGTGTTTGGTGTTTCCTTTTTATTTGAACAGAAACGAAAAATATATAACTTTACCATCATGCACAAGCAGTATTAGATCAGACGGTAGAGCGTTTGCCTTCAAAGCAGAAGGTTGTGTTATCGAGCCCTACTTGACGCCAAGTAGATTTTTTTAATTTTTTATTAGTTTATTTGAAAAGCTATTTTTAGACACCCCACCTTACGTGTAACAAGGTGTCTAAACTATGGCAATTGGTCCCATCCAATGACAACGCCATGTTAAAGTGACGTGTCTCTTTCAAACAAAAAGACCGATCAAGGACCGGTCCCTGCTCCCCTGGCACCAGTGTTGCCAGAACTTGGTTAACAAAAATGGCTAAAATAAATCTAAAAAATGGCTCAACAATTTTTAAGATGAATATGCCGATTTTCTTTAAAAATGTGAAACCTACCAACAACATTCATTCCAACTAGGGTTGCCAGACGGGCTTGATTTGGCTTGATTATCAAGTTTTTTCTATGCGTGTCAAGAAAAAAGAAAAAATGTCATTTGTCAAGCTAAAACGGAATTTTAGAAAATTTTCCATCAAATTGATAAGAAAAATTAACCATTAGCAAAAACAAAACTAATTGTTTTTAAATGTACCATGACTATTTTTTACGGATAAATGACTGTTTCCATGGTAGTAAATCATAAAAAGTCTTTCTCTGAATGAAAAGGAAGCGTTTGAGTTAGAAGCAAACCAATTTTTACAAAATGCTGTAAAATACTTAGAAAAAAGATATGATTTTGAAGAAAAATCAGTTTGTTTTTTAGCAAATTGCTGTTTTAAATATAAAAAACTCGTTGTTGTCAAGGAATAATTAAGCAGAACTACCATTAATTTTAAAAATATCAAATTTTTTTTTACTATAGACCAACACTCAGGGGATGCCCCCTACTAATGCAATGCATTGTGTTGATATCAGGAAAATAGGTTATGGGGAGGAGGAAATAGGGAGTAGTGTTTGTGAACGTTAGACTTGAATTTCTCTAGATTGTAAGTATCAGGAAAGACATCTGCGGGGAGTTTATTCTACATACGGGCGGTTCGATAATGAACGAATTCTCTCTATAATGCGTTGTGCGACTAACTGAACAATCGACCACAAACGGATGAGATCTACTAGACAAGTGTTACGGACAAAAACACGGGACCTCGGGATAAGAACACTTATCTCAGCAGAACACTTCCCATGGTAGTAACGACAGAACAGTGTTACACAACCCATATTCCGACAATGCTCCAATGAGTCAATAGAGCTGGATACCCTACTGTCATTAATGAGCGCCGACGCCCTCCTTTGTACACGGTCCAAAAGCTCCAAAATAGACTTTGAAGCCCCTGCCCATATATGGGAGTTGTATTCCATCTTCGGCCGGCTATAGGTGGTATAAATAGTAAGGAGATTAGAAGAAGTGAAGTAGTTCTTACACCGGTTAAGAAAGCCTAGACACTTGAATGCCTCTTTCGACACTTGAATGACGTGATCTTTCCAACGGACATCACACTGGATTCTCATGCCCAGAACATCAAGAGCTTCTGATTCCTCAATATTGATACCACCCATGTATACAGATGACAATGATGGCTCCGCGGTCTTATGAGTCAGCAAACAACATTGGGTCTTGCGTGGATTAAAATCGACCCTATTCGCGCGACCCCATTCAGAGATCGTAATTAGGTCCTGATTGAGTGTGTCATTCATAATCTGCCTCTTGCCCCCAATCTCTACAAGGCTTGTTCTATAATCAAAGGAATATGAATGGCAAATTTGCTGTCATCTGCAAAAGAGTACATAGGATTGGAAGTCTGACAAAGAAAGTCATTCAGAAAGATAAGTAAGAGAGAAGGAGAAAGAATAGAGCCTTATGGTACCACTGCATTCAACTGAAACTCATTAGATGAGACCCCATCTATAACAACTCTTATAGTGCGATCCCTGAGAAGTCGTCACCGACACCAAAAGCAATAAGCTTTGATACGAGTGCTTTATGCCTTGGAAATATCCAGCGCAACCACTTTGCTTTCACCAAATCTGTGAATGGACCGGCTCCAATGCTCCGAAAGGAACGCCATCAGGTCTCCCATAGAACGACTTCTACGAAAGCCACACTGTCGATCATTAAGAAGCAAATTGGACTCAAGATAATTAACAAGATGGTAGTTAACCATGCTCTCCATGACCTTCGAGAGCGCAGAGCAGATTGCGATTGGGCGGTAATTATCAGGGTTAGTAGCCGCACCCTTTTTGGGGATTGGCTGGACATTGGCAACCTTCCAACACGATGTAAAGATACCCATGCGGTACGGCGTGCTAAAGAGGGTTGCCAATGGACGCGATAGCGTCGAAGAGCACTGTTTCAGTACCAGCGCTGGTATACCATCGGGCCCGTTGACTTATTTACGTCGAGATTCGCAAGAACCCTTTTAACTGCTCGTGGACGAAAGAATATCTTGGGCATAGTATGTGATACTCTATCGAGCACGGGCGGTGGTTGATCGCTTTCCGGCAGAAACGAATTTTCCGCGAACAGTTCAGCCAGCAGGTTGGCTTTATCAACCAGGTCAGTGAATATTAGGTCATCCTTTATAAGAGTTGGGATAGAGGAACTAGCATTATCTTTTACTCTTTTAACGAATGACCAAAAGGTCTTACTGCCCCTTGGAGCAGCAAGAACTTTAGCACGCAGACGCTGATCGTGCAGAAACTTTTCACGTCTTAGTACTTTGGCACACTCAGATCTCGCCTGTTTACTCAGCATGTCAGTATTGGTGTTCTTATTCGCACGCCAATTACTGAAAGCTTCCTCTCTGGATCTGACTGCATTTCTGCACGTCTGGTTAAACCAACACTTATGTTTTGATTTAGCCGGAATGTACTTTGAAGAAATAAAAAATTTTATTCCAAGCAAAATCACGCGTTCTACCATTTTCGCAGAAATTCAAATTCAATTAATACTGATATGTTGTATGCAGATTACTGCTGCTTCCGGGAAGATTTTTAAGAATTGCCAAAAGACATATCCATTAAATTTTCAAGTCAATTTTGCAATTTTTTCGCTAATTTAACTGAATTTTAAATTGTCAAAAAAAATCAAGCCTTTTTTTGAATGTCAAGAAAAATCAAACTTTTTCCTCTGAATGTAAAGCTTTTTGCCAATTTCGATCTGGCAAGCCTAATTCCAACAGTCATTTAACAGACAATTTTAAAGCAGCGGCTCTTTATATGAAAATTATGAAGTTAAAAATTAGCTAAAAAATAGGGAATCATTTCTTAGTCAAATGCGGACACTTAAAAACGACTATTTTGTAATAGAGATAACGTTTTTATGGTTAGGATTAGTCTAAATTTTCGTAAATTTTGCTCGGATACGTTGGTGGCGCCATCTACCGGGTAATAACAGAAATATGAAAATATATTTGAACAATAAATTGTCGAAAATTTAACGAATGGGTTCTTAAAAATTAGTTATAAAAATTTTGTAAATTAACACTCAAAATAAGTTAAAGTACTGAGGATTTT
Source organism: Leucophora obtusa (assembly GCA_949987735.1). Classification (NCBI taxonomy): domain Eukaryota; kingdom Metazoa; phylum Arthropoda; class Insecta; order Diptera; family Anthomyiidae; genus Leucophora; species Leucophora obtusa. Next base: position 279,831,974 of record OX465295.1, read on the forward strand.
CAGTATTTGTGTTGAATGAGGATAACTAAAATCTTTGTTTAAATCAGTGTTTCAACTAAAAATTTGTTAAAAATTAGTCAAATCAATTTGAAACCCGTTTGCAGATTTTTTACTGATATATTATTTTGACTTTAAGTATGTTTATAAAAAAACCCGATATTTTTAATGCAATTAAATAGAAATTTTAGATTATTTTTTAATGAAAAAAAAAATGTTTTTCTTCAAACAAACTTTTACAAAGTGTAGAAATTTATTTTTTCCCGTCATTTTTTAAAATAAAGTAGGTGTTTGAAATTTTTATCAATACTTCTTATGAGTTCAATTGTATTTCAATAAATTAAATCAGGATATGGACATTAGAGCGTACCCCATACAGGCAAAAAAAAAAGTTCGCCGTACACCCTCCAATATGTAGTATTTTTGCAAGGAGGTTTCAAAAAAAAATTTTTTTTCCCGAACGTAGGGGTCGCCATTTTACATTTTTCGTTATATCTTTGGCATTTACAGTCGGATTTTAAAGTATGATACATCGATGTTTTTCTCTCGAGGAGTGTTTTGGTCTAAGGGCCATTGACCTTAAGTATCCCGTTCTAGTAGTTACCCACCAGATCTCAGCTGACCCTAATGTCAGAAAATTAAAGCTCGCAAAAAAAATCATTAAACTTTTCCTAAGGAATTTTTTCGATAAACCCAGTAGAATTTTTGTTTTATATATTGGTTGCCAAACGTAAGGGTCGCCTTCCTACGGGGAATGAGGAGTCAAATGCCCTCCAAGGACCTATCCCGTGACCGGTCAACCGAAGGCATATTACTAAATTAGTACAAATATGAACCAAAGAGAATAAATTAATTTTCTAAGTATTTTCTGATTCGTTACTTTCACTGTTGCTTTTAAAAAACTTGACCGATACCGAAATAAAAAATTAAATTCTTGGCATATTTTATAAAATATTTTTTTTATTTATTTTACTCTTTTATTTATTTTGAACTTTATTTTTTACGATTTGCTTATTTTAGATCTTATTTTAAATTTTTATAATTTTTTGCTAAAAAATTTTAAGTTTTGTATTTTCAACGTTTTTTAATGTTAAAGCTGTTTTAGTTTTAGCAATTGGTATTTCATTTAATTTTCTTTTTAACTTAAGGGCAATTTTTAAAATTTTTATTTATATTATCAGAGTTTTTGAGGTAATTTTAAATTAAAAATTTTTTTTTTTAAATTCATAAAAAATTTTAATTTTTAGGCAAAAAAATATTTTTTTTTCTCCACAAATTTATTTTTACCGGCAAAACTGTTGATTATAAAGAAAAATGTTATATGAACGGATTAAATAAATTGTAATTCTAAATTTTTCTAAATTTGTTTCATCAAAATCGGACAAGTGGTTCTCGAGTTACAACTAAGCGAAAAAACATCAAGATAAGGAAAAAATTTAAAAGGTCATAAAAAAAATGACACATACGAACGCCAAACCCTTTGAGGGTTTTACTATACTGACCTAGTACCATCACCCTGACTTGGAATTTCTCACCCCCCAGACAATAATCCCAAAAATGTTCCATAGTGTTATAAGCTTTGCTACTTATTCCAAATATATTCTGTTTACCAAATTTCAGAAAAATCCGTCAATTCGTTTTCAAGTTAAGGCGATGTCTTTTAAAGGTATCCTAATGGAATCCTGGATGTCCTTGGACCAGAGTAAAGAATTTTTTTTAATAGTTTAAAAGCTTCATCTTACTTTGTGTCATTATCAATTGTTGTAGTTAATTTAAATATGTTTTTAATATTTTTGGAAATTTTGTTTGTTTTAAAATATGTATTTTTCGAAATTTTATTTTTTAAACTTTCTGGTTGCCAAACCGTGCACTGTATAAGAAAAAAAATTCTTCACAAAAAATTTAATAAAATTTGTTTTCTATTGGAAAAGCTTAACTTCTTATTACTAAATACTCATTTGGCGTATTTGTGGTAAATTTAAAATACCCCGCCTCGAGGCGGGCTTGCCGATTAGAAGGTTAAAACCCTCTTACGTTTAATTTTTTTTTATTAAATGTAAACGTGAATAAGATTTTGGTTAATAAAATTGTACTTTGCATGAATTCTATCGTGCATTAATTTCATCGTGCCCAAGCCCTATATGTTGAATTGCTAGTAAAACCTATGAAATTACGCTAATTACTCATATCTCGGTAATTGCAGAACTCTAGCACATAACAAACGCTATTTAAAAAAAAAAACTATTTTAAAAGTTTCAAGCTTCGAAAAGCTTTTACTTGCGAAGTGGTGTACTATCGTGCAATTTGGATTGCCCTTTTTGAAAACAACTCCCCCTATACAATTACGATGTGCCGATCGGATCAGTAGTTCAAAAGTTACATACATACGTATAAGTAGGGGAAGTGCGACACACTTGATCCCGAAATTTTGAAGCCGAATATCTTCTAGAATATTCCATATTTTTTTCTTGTTTTAAATTTTATTTGAAAATTTTCCCAAATAGGTATCTTCTATTCTGAAAAAAATATTCTGGGTTATAAATTTTTGAGTAATAACTACAAATATAAATCGCCATAAAAGGATCAAGTGTGTTATACCACACTCAATAAAAAAAAGTCAATACAAATAGGTCAAAATTGTGCTGGCGCAAATACATGTACTATTTCCTGTTATTGTAGCAGAATTTTTACATATTTGTACGGACTTTTTTAGAGCAAATAACAGAAAAATTAGTTCAATTTATTCAGGACGCGTTTAACAGACTTTTGTACTAACTTTTTTTTATAAGTGCATGAATACACTTGAACCCTCTATGTCCCACACTTGATCCCGGGGATACCGGGGATCAGTTGTACTGCAAACAAATACTTTTTTTTTTTTAGAGAAGCAACACTCAGGAAATTCTTACTATTAATTAACGTGTTGCTTACTTTGGAAAGGGATAGAGAAGAAGTGAAAGGTGGTGAAAGATGAAGGGCTTCAAATATGGCAACACTGTAATTGCGCGAGATATTGAATTTTAGAACAGTTGTTGCGCGCCATCTGACGGTGAGTTGGCGAACTTTGTTGAAGCTTTTTAGTTCATAGCCCTGTTATATTATTTTACTTCGGTGGGGTTAGTGCTATGGGAACACCGAAGGAGGACGCTGCGATATGTATGAGGGATATAAAAAACTCATAGATATTACTATTTTTCATAAATTGATGTTGCCTTGGTTGGGGCTCGAACCCACAACCTCACGTGTAACAGTCCAACGCGCTAACCATTACACCACAGCGCCCACCAAAAAATAATACATAAAATTTGGATAACTAATTTAAAGTCTTTTATTTCTAAAAAATATAAAATACTAATTTTTACTATATATTACTTTTTTAAGTCCCTATGTTAGCTATGCCATTATTGCATTTTTTAAATCAAAATCTAAATCAAAAAAAATCGAATGTGATATTGGCACATATGACTAAAAAATATATAATACACTCACAATATTTTATCGTTAAAAACATCATAAAATACAAATTAAATTAATTAAAAACACAATTAAAAAAAGGTCCACTGATTTTTCATTATATTCAAACCATTTTTCTATCTATTTTCAAACATTGCTTGATTAATTATTATTTGTTTTAATTTCTTTTATAGATTATAATCTATAAAAGAAATAAAAACAATCGAAGTCTGTTAAAATAATCTTCAATTTTTAACTGACAAAAAGTTAGAAAAAAAAAACGATTTTGTGGTTTGTTTTTTTATATTTGAAAGTTTTTGTTTGAATTTTCAAAACACTACACACACACACACGTTCATATTTTTATTGGTTATATTTGTGTGTATGAGTAAAGAATTTCTTGTAATTTGAATTGAAATAATTTTGTATATGTGACCTTCTCCGAGAAAAGGGACCTAGTGTGTCAAAAAACGGCTTTCGATAAAAATGACAAAAACATTAAAATTTTATTTTTAATTTAACTTTAAATGCGTTCATTTTTTTCATCATTTTCACACACTAGGTCCCTTTTCTCGGAGAAGGTCACATATAAACAAACTATTTTAACAAAAAATAAAACCGAAAATATTTGATTTTTTTGTTTTAAAACAAAAAACAACGAAATTATTTAAATTATTTTTTATAAAAATAGAACATTTGAGTGAAAATATCAACTCCTACAGAAGATACGTATTTTTTTATTGACTTCTAAAAAAAATTAAACAATATGTTGCCATGTGTTTTAATTGATTCTTCAATTGGAAACAAACTTTACCTATAACTTTTCAAATATACCTCAATCGGTTCCCAGCAAGCATGGCAATACGAAGAAGATTCCCCGATCATATTGCCAGGAAGAAAACATTTATTGCCGGCAATATCAATTTCGTATTGCGGAAGTTTCTTCCGTCGAGAATAACTGTTACCCGAAAGCAATACTTTCAGGCAACACGAAAGCAATACCCCAGAAAGATAAATCGGCGATATCGCTAAGTTATCAACTGGAAGATAAAAAGGTGATATCGCCAAATAAACTCCCCGGTACAATATAAAGGTTTTAATTTTTAATTATTAAATTTAAGCCTGAAAAAGAAGATCTGCATATATAATCCAATGACCACCACATTAATTATCTTAATTTCAACGTAGCCGATTTTTTCCTCGCATTAGATCTTGATTTTTTCAAGGAATTTCTTTCCTATGTATTTGTTGATTGTTTTTATACAAATTTTGTTTTAATTTTTTCCAAAATGACGAAAAATTTCAAACAAATTTTCTTTATCTTCCGGATGATAAGAAGGTAATATTGCCGCAATATCATCATAAAAACCTATGACAAAAAATTAAATTTTTTAATTATTTTTTTCCAAATATCACCAAATTATCTTCTAAATAATAAAAGGAAGACAATTTTAAAATACTACTTGATTATTTTCATTCAAATGATAAATAGAAGATATCGGTTTAATATCTTCTTGGAAGATATCTTCCAAATCCTGCAAGGATTATAGAAAATATATTGTGAATGTACTAATAGTGGGAAATATTGAGGGTTTTCACAGTTCATACTATTTTAAGTAGTAAATTAGCATTTATCGTAAATTTGATAACTTTATATAGGTTAAACTTCAAAAATCATATTATTTTACAACGTACTAACGATAGTACTTATACTGTGAATTTCTTCGTTGAGTTTTTGAAGTAATTACTTCAAAATTAAAAATTTAATTTTTTAATGAATGGGGGAAATGTTTTTAGTTGATCTGTTATTTAAGTAAATGAATGTTATTTTAGTTTGACTCAAGATCATAAATTAATATCACTTTCTGTTTAAATTATTTTCAAATCAAAGAAAGATGATACAATTTTTACAAGTAAATTACAAAGAATAAAATTATTGAAAAAATTCGAAAAGACCAGCAAGGCAGAATGCGCATTTCGCTACAAAGCCATCATCAGTGCCTTTTACTTTTGAGTGGGTTAATATTTTGATAATCGTCTACTTATGTGACTGTTAAAAGCAAATCGAGTTTGTTATCAACAACTCAACTTAGACTAACATCAACGAAATTTAACAATGCTATTTTTATCCTTTTGTTATTATTACCCTTTTTTGCTTTGAACCTTAATTCTTAAGATATATCAGCTGATTCTATTCAACTCTGTGTATGATAACACAGATTTTTGCAAAAATATAATTTAATAACATACATTTAAATTTAAATTTAACGGTTCGTTGTAATTCAAAAAAAAAAAAAAATCTGTGTTATCAACATACAATAGAATCATTCTGTTAAGCGAAATTAACTTGAAAACAATGCAGGCAACTAATGACATACATATTAAATATTACCCCTGTGTTCAAGTGTATTAAAAAAAGAGATAAAGTGTATAGGAAATGTAATTTTTCTATTTTTGTCGTAGTTAAAAATTACACTAAACAAGGATTTTTTTAAAACGCGGAATAACACCTTTGATCAATAGCCACATAAACTAGCCGGCACCAGTCCGGTCATTCAATAAAAATGTTTTCTTCTTCCTATTTTTCTAAAATTTAACAAAATTAGTCAAACTGCAGTTTTATTTGTACTTTTATAAACTTTTTATGTTTAAAATTACATAACTAACATTTTAGTATTTAAAATAGAAACCTCAGAAACATTTGCTAAGTAAGATGACAAAATAACAGAAATGAGCAAACACATGTAATGGTTCCCAGAAATTAAAGAAAACTAAAAAAATAGAAATTTTTATAAAGTAACGAGTGCAATTTTTGAATAAGTCTTTTAAAGGATCAAGTGTGTCGCACTTCCCCAATGTCTATTAATTTATATATATATATTTTTTTAAATACCCCACTGTGGAATTATAGAAGCATAATAAATTTATGCTTCAGCTTTAACGCATGTGTATTTTCGTCAAGTATTCGAAATATTTTCCAATTCACTTTAAAAATTCAGCAGACAAAAAGATTCTGCTAAAATATTACCAAGAGCGTATTTTTGCCAAAAAAAAATATAAAACGTTTGAAACCTCTTAACCTAACAATTTGCAATTAAAATGGCTTATCACAATTAGTTATTTTTTTATATTTTTCCCAACATTCATATATTTAAAGTTTTGCAAAATTTTAGTAAGGAGAAGCAAAAAAAATTTATCGAATAAAAGTAAAAATTAAAAAAAATGTTAGTAGTATTTTAAAAAAATATTGTATGCATCTATGAGTGTTTCAGCTCAACCACGTTTACTGCGATTCATTTACAATCAGTCACCGGTTGCAATATCATGCAACAAACAGGCAAAAAATGGAGTATAGTATGATTTTTTGGAGTGGTACAGGTGCCACCACTCAAACAAGCACCCCTACCGCCTTGATAACCACCGGCAAATAGAAACATACCGAAATAAAACAAGTTATATAAGCGGCACAAGGAGAAAATCGTAATCATAGCCAAAAGATTTATTTGAAATTGAATTTAAAAAAAATCTCAAAATGCGGCAATAAGTTCGCGAACCGCTCCTGGGTGCATTATGCGCTTTTATGTACTCGTATGATAGTGTGTGAAATTGTTACAAGTGCAGCTGTAGCACCGGTACATGAAAATAGTTATACACTCAAAATAATATTTGTGTTAGCTCAACAGAAAAGTTAATTAAATTTAACAATATATTTATGTTTTTGGCTTAGAACCGATTTGTTAATTGTAACAATATCGCTTTGCCGACGGTACTGTATCTAGTTAGGAGGTGATGATAATACCCAATAAGCACATAGGTTTTAAAAATTCAAGTGCTTTAAATTTTGCTTGAAGCAAAGTAGATTTCAAATTCTAGCATTTGTATATTTAAAAAAAATATTTCAAACTTGAATTTTTGTTTCCCTTTTACTGGAGTATGCTATTGAAATAAAATGTAATTAAAGTTGTATTTAAGCCTTGAAACTGGAAAACAGGGCTGGAATTGGACTTGTTTTCAACTTGAATTCCAGTGAAATTATTTATAGGGAAGTCATAGCCTGTATGGAGGGTTGCCGGTTTGATTTCCAGTCATGGCATGTAGGTACTAAAATTTTTTCATATAGAGAGAATTTAGCAACTAAATATTCTTTGATCAATAGCCACATAAACTAGCCGGTCATTCAATAAAAATGTTTTCTTCTTCCTATTTTTCTAAAATTTAACAAAATTAGTCAAACTGCAGTTTTATTTGTACTTTTATAAACTTAAATTTATTCAGATTATTGAGATATAAGGTTACCTGATCCTTGCCCACACCTGTTGCATATACCCCGATGGAGCAAACGTTTTGTCCATTTTGCTCTATATCTCTTAGGTGGTGTTTCTAGATAACGTTTTGCTCCATAGCAGTAGAAAAGCCCTACAATGGATGATCTAGATATACTTTTTTAACATAAACACTAATGATTCTAACATTAAGTTGTCGTAGGAGAGGAGTAAGTAAGCACTTTTTCACCAATTAAAAGTTAAAAAAAATCCTTCGCAAAAAAAAATTATATTTGTTTTTATTTAAGTAGCTTTAAGGTTAAGAATATACCCGTTTTTCTCTAAAAGTTATTAACACATTAATTTGCAAATCAGACCAGATCTAGTTTCTGCCTTTTTCTATGGACAGGCTTCATCAGTGGTTTTCCATTAAACTGTAATTTTGTTTATATTTTTATTGTCACATTGTCTCTATATGACAATTTTTCAACAACCCGTCGGCTGTAGGAATCGAACCCGTGCATTCCTACATTACAAACGTAAGGACTACATTGTAGTGTAGTTAATTCATAGTTTTATTTCCTATTCAGCTTTCTGTTATTGTTTTTTATTTTCAGAAGTGATCAAACAGACACATACAAACATTCTACTTTAAATTTTTTGTTTATCTTCTAGTCTCCTCCGTGTCTCCTTTTTCGCAAATGTTTCCACACCGACGTATGGTTTTTACGTTCAAGAGCAGACAATTTATTTATATTGGAGACGGACTGCCAACAAGGCATTTTTGTTATGTTTTTTTAGTACAGTGTTGTTTATATTATATTTCTTTTATTTTACAAAAGTTTTTATTGCCGCCACCGGACATCGAACTTGCGACTTCACGATTGCTAGATTGAAAGTTGACTGCCATAAAAACACCACTTTGTAAAAGTACTTATTAAACAAGTGTAAAAGGTGCATTCCAATTCAATATTGTTTTCAGTACTATTTTTACAGGTGCATAAAAAGCAATTTCTCATCATTTTTATATAAATATATATTTTTAAAAAATTTTAAATAAAAAAAAAATTGAATTTAAACAAATTAATTATACATATTAAAAAAAAAATAAAAAAATATTGGTCCCGCCGGGAATCGAACCCGGCGAAATGACACCAAATGTTACCAAAAATCACTTTTTAGGATCACTTTTACAGCAACTACTCTTTAGAAGCAATACATAAGTGATTTTTTGGATGTCGTTCAGAAGTAATTCTAAAAAAGCTGTAAAAACATACTAACGGATACTTTGGAAGCAGTAAATTTTTGAAGTTGTTCAGAATAACTTCTAAAAAAGCAGTGAAACAGTGAAAGAAGTAGTTTGTAAAGCATTACTTCCAATTTTTTTGCTGGGTATATACTGAAGTTAAGGTACTTTTTCGCTCAATTTCGCATTTGCCGAAAAACGAAAATCACTAAATTTTCTTAAGCAGCAGCATGAAAAATATAATTTTTGAATTGTAGTTATATCTTGGTGCAAGGAATAATTTAAACTTTAACCTTCTAATATTTATGTATTACCTTTCAAGATTCACTCTAACTTATTTTGTGCCATATCGTCTAAAGTAGACACCGAAATAAAAATTTTTTTATAAAAAATTAGCCACAATCAGCGCTATGCTGAACGTTGTGTATCTTATTAAGAGGTGATGTTGCGAGTCATAGCCTGTGCAGAGGGCTGCCGGTTTAATTCCCGGTCATGGCAATATACAAAAAGTTTTTCATATAGAGACAAATTAACAATTAAAAATTACTTTGATCAGTTGACACATAAACTAACCACTGACGAGTCTTTGGGTGAGACGAAACTGCCGCAGTCTGGTGTTTCCCTTGTGTCTGTTAAATTTTTCAATAAAAATGTTTTCTTCTTCTTCTCTTTATAAATCAGCTCTAGCAAAAAATTCTTTAGTAATTAGTTTTAATATTAAATACGATTATCCTTAACTAAAATAATGATAATTACTTGTGAAAGATGAGAAAAAACAATAGGATTAAGAGAGGAAACATTCTAATTGAAAAACAAATTGCTCAAGTATTAGTTAATTCTGGCTCTTCTGATTAAACATACATTGTATAGGTTGTGATTGATAAAACTTCAATTAGCCACACTCAGCGCTATGCCGATCGTGGTGTATCTTGTTAAGAGGTGAAGCTACGAGTCATAGCCTGTGCAGAGGGCTGCCGGTTCAATTCCCGGTCATGGCAATATACAAAAAGTTTTTCATATAGAGACAAATTAACAATTAAAAATTACTTTGATCAGTTGATACATAAACTAACCGCTGGCGAGTCTTTGGGTGAGACGAAACTGCGGCAGTCTGGTGATTCCCTTGTGTCTGTTAAATTTTTCAATAAAAATGTTTTCTTCTTCTTCTCCCTACAAATCAGCTCTAGTAAAAAGTTCTTTAGTAATTAATTCTAGTATTAATTACGATTATCCTAACCGACGGTTACAAACACTTAACTAAAAATAAAATTTTGTTCATTGTGGCATTGCAAAACAGCGCAAGAGTGTTGGAAGGTTAAATAAAGATAACTAAAATCTTTGTTTGAATCCTTGTTTCTACAATAAATTTATTGATAATGGGTCAAATTGTTTGACAGAATTTTTTGCCGAAGTATTCATTTAAGTGTAGTACAAATGCATACTTGTTGTTGAGGTATTTCACAAAAAAAAAACCTAACATGAGGGACATGAGTGTAACACCTTCACAGAGTTGCCAATTTAGCCATTTTATGGCTAGCCGGAAAAAAATTGATTTAGCCATTAGCCATTATTTTAGCCAGTTTAGGAAATGTTTAGCCATTTTTCGTTTTTCTACAAAATATAATTTTTATCTGTGAATTTATAGCAAAATTGATGAATTTCGTTCAATCTGCCAAACAAATTTTAAGGTATAAATTTCAATTCAAGCACTTTGATTTAAAAAATGACTGAATAAAAATAAATTTCTACACTTTGAAAAAGTTCGTTTGAAGAGAAGCTGTTTTTTTAATTCTGCCTATTTTAATCCAAAAATTGTATTTAAAATACAGTAAGTTGTTTCGATTTCAGGCGAAAAAAAGTGTTATACTCCATATAAAAAAAAACTATTTTTTACAATTTTGTTTTTACGCAAATTAAATATATAAGACTATTAATTTTCTTGTGAAAAGGTGACATTTTGGACTTATTGTGATTGTCAGAGACATATAATATAGAGATGCATGCGCGGTTCCAGCAATTAATATAAGGGCAAAAATCATACGCCTCAATGGCCAACTCAATGTATTTATCTACTGTGGCGTATGATTTTTCCCCTTATATTAATTGCTGGAACCGCGCATGTAGAGATGCAACATCGATAATTTTTTAAACAAACATTAGATGTCGCTAGCATGTGGGAAATGTTGTTAAAGGAGGATTTTATTTTGTCAAATTGTGGTTACGGTGCTTAAAAAATGATTCACCATAATTACATTTTGAGTTTGTTTCGATTGTGTCTTATAAAATAAAAAAATTGTTTTTAAAACTTAAATTACGATTTGAGGCCTTTGAAGTTCGGGTGGAATTTTTCCACATGACATTTAAACCTTTCAATAACGAACAGCAGTATAAATCTGACAGGTAGTAGAAATTAATTTTTGATACGAAAAAATTACTTTTACTTTTTATAAGAATATAATAAAATGTTTATATAAATGTCAAAGTCAACTGCCTAAGAAGTTGAAAGCCCTGAACTCAATTTCAAAAATTCAATAAAATAAATTTCAAAAATTCAAAAAAAATCTTAAACATTTTTTGCTATTGAGTGGTCTAAATTCTTTTAAAATTACAAAAAAAGTCCATTTTTGAATGTCCGCATTTGAATAAAGACACGATCCGCTACTTTTAGAAAATTTTTGGTACTCTATAATTTTAATATAAATGCGCGGAATGACCATTGTTGGTAGGTTTCACTGTATTTAATAATTTTTGAACAAAATCTGGAGATTCTTCTTAAGAAATTGTTTTGCCATTTTTAGCTTTATTTTAGCCATTTTTTAGTAATTTTTTCCCACATTTTCCCATTTTTGCTAACCAAGTTCTGGCAACACTGCACCTTCAAAATGTTCATGGCAAACATACCAGCATAAGACATAAGTTCCAAATCCACTAGTGCTATTTTCATAACTACACTGAAAAAATTATTTCAAACCAGAAGCATTCTCCTTGTTAGTTCATCGTTTTACCCGTTCACCTAAACCAGGGGTGGCAAGACTCTTTTCGCTACGTGCCAGAAACGGACAATTTTTTTTGTAAAAGTTTCTCGCGAGCACCCTTATTTTAGTTGGTCTTTTAAAAGCCCTTTTTGATAATTTAGAAAATTTCTTTTAAAAATGTCATCAGAGATGTACATATTTATCAGCCCTACGGATAACCCGCATGAAATAATTCCTAAAGAGGGATTATTTAACCTTTAAATAATGAGATTACTTCATTATGAAAAAATCCCCAATGAAATTAAATTAAAATAGTTTGGACATTATTGCATTTTTAGTTTTTTGGGGGGGTTATTCCATTTTTTGGTAGTTATTTCATTTTGTTAAGTTAAATTTTTGGTCACCATCAATTATTTAGGCACGTAAGAAACTAGTTGAGAAAGGTGCCGCAGGCTAAAATTTGATTTGATTAAATAAATTTTATCTTCATATTGATGAATAAAATCGAGCATTATGGATTTGAAGAGAGTTATTTCCATTCAGATTAAATGGCTTTGCGAAACGCGTTTAAAAACCAATTTCAAATTCCAACAAAGCTGATTACCATTTTTTGATTTTACTTTTACATTTTATTGTTTTTTTTTAATTTTCTGGCACTTTTTTATTTCTCCGATTACACAGTACAACAGCCAATCTGGGGGGTGAGAAATTCCAAGTCATGGTGATGGTACTAGGTCAGTATAGTAAAACCCTCAAAGGGTTTGGCGTTCGTATGTGTCATTTTTTTTGTATGACCTTTTAAATTTTTTCCTTGTCTTGATGTTTTTTCACTTAGTTGTAACATTTTGGCAAAAACGTAGTTTAACATAACTCGAGAACCACTTGTCCGATTTTGATGAAACAAATTTAGAAAAATTTAGAATTACAATTTCTTTAATCCGTTTATATAACGTTTTTCTTTATAATCAACAGTTTTGCCGGTAAAAATAAATTTGTGGAGAAAAAAAAATTTTTTTTGCCTAAAAATTAAATTTTTTTTTTTTAAATTCATAAAAAATCCAAAACGGAAAAAAGGATCAAGTGTTATTAATTTCATGTAAAGTCACATAACCTATAAACAAAATTTAACGCGTTCTGCTTTTATTTACAATTAAGTGAAGGTATCCCATTTTGACAAGAATATTGATATTTGTTTTTATTCAAAAAAGTGTCATTTATCGCCTTTTTCATAAATTTTCCCCAATAACTCCAGACTTCTGGCCATAAACTACTAAAAAAATTAAGTAAACATTTTTATAATTTTTTATTTTTATTTTATTTATTTATTTTTATTTATTTTAATAAATATTGCCTAGACTTTTTCGATGGTGGTTGTTCGGGACTAGTGGCATCGCATTCATCGCTATCATCAGTTTCTGAACCACACATAATGTCAATGTGTGACTCCACTGTTGGCCCTTCTGCATCTCCTGAAAATTCTTTATCATCAAGATCATCCTTGTCTTGCCACACTAACTTACTCCACCAGCAAATTTCCGCAATTATTGCACTCGGCGACTTTTTGCCTCTATATCTGTAAGTTTTTGTTTTATTAAAATGAGTTTGAAAAAATAAAAAATCAGTATTACCTCATTTCAAATGGCATAGCAACTTGATGATAGCGTTCACCTTGTTCATCAGATTCGGTAGCCAATTGTTTGCTGAAGTAGTACAGATGATGATGTAAATAATGGATTTTCAAGGACATGTGGACACCAATTTCCGAGAATGTTCTTAACATCCTTGCGACAGAAACATCGTAGTTGTTAGAACGATGCTTTCCCAACAAGCCTTCTATTACTTCTTTGATTGCCTGCCATGCATTCAATTCAGCGTCAATCAAAATATTGTTGAATGCGTCACTTTTAATCAGCTTTCGTATATCTGGACCATTTAGTACGCCTGATTGGAAAAAATTAATTTGTTAAGATGGAAAATCATGGGAAATGAATGTGATATTATAACTTACCTTCTTTAATTTTACTTTCGCTGAGTCTCGGGTAAATTAGTTTCAAACACAAGAAAACTTCATCTCTTTTGGCGACAGTTTTGATAAAATTCTTAACAATTCCAAGTTTAATATGCAGTGGAGGCAGCAATATCTTCTCCTTCGGCACTAGAGGCTCACGAATAATATTGGCCGTTTGTAACCTGCTGTGCTCTCTGAGTTTCCATCCGTGGCATGCATATTGGTCACCGGAAAATCGTGTGTCCCAATCGCACAAAAAGCACATATATTTTATATAGCCGCTTTGAAGACCGCAAAGCATTGCTACAACTTTTAAATCGCAGCATATGCGCCACATATGTTTGGCGTAGTTAACCATTTTTAAAATATTTTCCAGTGCATCATATGTTTCTTTCGTTTCTGTACTGTAGGCGATTGGAACTGAAGGTTTTTTATTGGTCTTATGCAGTAAAACCGCCTTCAAGCTGAGTTTTGAACTGTCAATAAATAATCTCCAGTCATCTGCTTCATATTTTATTTCCATTGCGTCCATCAATTTTCCTACATCCGGGCAATATGCAGAAGTTTTTTCATCATTCACAAGGAATAAACTTTGGAGTGTTGCCTGACGACTTCGATAAGCTGTGACTTTCACACCGGGTGCCAACAAATTGTTTGATTTCAAAATGGAAGCCAGCTCTTCCGATTTATGCTGTGTTAATTCCAACTTGGCAACAATTGAATCAAGCTTATTTTGATTTATTAAAATTGGCTCATTGGATACTGATGGCTCATATGGGGAATCATCACGTGCATGATATGTCGGAGCAGTCGTAGAAGAGAAAATATCTTGGCTAGAAGCTTTTGGCACAGGAATGTGGTCCGAATGAGGCAATGGTGTTGCGGCACTTGCAACACCAACGTAATTATACGATTTTCTTATCCTTTTTGCGGCTCCTTTATTCGCACATGCATAACAATTCAATGGATTGTGACTTTCGCGAGGATTAGTCCAAGTCATTGGGATACCGAATGGCATACTTTCACGTCTTCTATTTTTCCAATCCATTAGACGGTTGTAGCAGCTTTTACACACTATACACTCTCAAAACAATTCCGTTGTGACAACCGAATTTTTTCCAACCGAATTCGTTCGGTTGCTGCAACCTCGTAATTCGGTTGCCTCAACCGAATTCAGTTGTGACAGCCGATAATTCGGTTGTCGCAACCGAATTGAAATTGAATTCGGTTGTCGCAACCGAATTGAAATCTAATTCGGTTGCCACAACTGAATTCGGTTGCTGCAACCGAATTACGAGGTTGCAGCAACCGACTCAATTCGGTTGGCAAAAAATTCCGTTGCCACAACGGAATTGTTCTGAGAGTGTATTTGGTACCCAATTTTCGTTCACTATAACATTTTGGTTGAAGTACATCTCGTATGTTTGAACAAAATCAGTACTGAAATTTCCCCTTTTTTTATGTGTTGAGACATATTGACCACAGCAGTAGCAAAAGCTATTTATATCTGGCTTGCACAGTTCCATATTCTGTTCTCTTTTGTTCACTTTTAAAAAACTGGCACTTGTTGAATGACAAAAATCACAGAACCAGTGTGAGAAAGAGAAGAAGTACTTATAATGACAATGCATGTTTTATGTGAACATTACAGAACCAGTGTTGCCACATCAATATTTCTCTTTTAGTACAGTAGAAAAATATGAGAGAGTTCGGCTTGTGAGTGTCAATGTTTTCTCCAAATAATGTTGTGCATATCTGGAGCAAATTTTTGAAATTCATACATTTACCTAATTGTGAATAAATGAGAAACGCGTGCATCGATTTTCATGATCTATGCCTTTTTTTGCTCATGAGTTATGTGACTTTACGCGAAAGTAATTAGTTTTGGCACTTTTTTCCATTTTGGATTTTTTATGAATTTTTAAAAAAAAATATTTAAATTTTTAGGCAAAAAATACTTTTTTCCCTTCATACATTCATTTTTAACTTCGAAAGTGTTGCACATATAGGAAAACGGTATAGAAACAGATTAGAGAAATTGTAATTCTAAATTTTTCTAAATTTGTTTCATCAAAATCGGACAAGTGGTTCTCGAGTTATGTTAAACTACGTTTTTGCCAAAATGTTACAACTAAGCGAAAAAACATCAAGATAAGGAAAAAATTTAAAAGGTCAAAAAAAAAATTAGACATACGAACGCCAAACCCTTTGAGGGTTTTACTATACTGACCTAGTACCATCACCCTGACTTGGAATTTCTCACCCCCCAGACAATAATCCCAAAAATGTTCCATAGTGTTATGAAGCATTTTCTCAATAAAACATTTAAACTCCTTTCAATCTAATCTTTTCTTAGAAATTTTCCCAGAATTTTTTTACAAAAAATTTCACCTTTTTTAATTTGGCAGTACTCTAATCGCGGGAAAATTTTCTGATGAACGAATTTGCGAGTTCTGTATTAACCATAGATCTGTAAACAAGAAATGGTTTCAATACAGAGTTTTAATCATTTAAAAATACGATTTACAATCTCTATGGAAATTTTCACCATTATAGAGTAAAATCACACATTTTTGTAGCGAAAGTTAACATTTAACTAAATTTTTTGCTGGTCTTCCAATAAAGTTCAAATTTTTTGAAAATATTCGACAAAACGTCACGTGCCACCCAAAATCCACTTGCGTGCCCCTACTGACACGCGTGTCATAATAATACAAATATTTTTAAAAAGTTTCCTATATTCTATTTTTCAAACTCAAATCTTACAATAAATTTTATTTGAATCTGCCTATAATCAAATTCAAATTATATTAATTTTATTGGAATTTTCCTTTCAAATTTGAATTTTGTTTTAAATTGAAATTAAGTAAATACAAGTTTTAAATCGATTATAGTGTAAATGTCTAGACCCTCAGACATTGATATGTTTTTAGTTTTGAGGTTCGCGGTTCGCGGTTCAAATCGCTGCCACGATAAAAAAAAATTTTATTTTATTATTTTTCTACATTTAGTCAGCGCGAATTAAGAAAAAATTATTGTAGTGGTGACAAATAGCTGGTTTTGTTCAGCACGAGTTAAAAATAAATTCTAGTGATGATGACAAATAGGCAGTTTGTCAGCGTCACTTAAGAAAAAGCAAAAAAGTGCAGACAAGTCTTTAAGACCTCTTTGGTAAATGTCTGATCTGACTTTTCACTTAAATGGCACTCCTGACATTTTCTTTAAGACACATTTTCCAGCTGGGCTTCTGTTTGTTGGTTCATCGTCTTATCCGTTCACCTAAACCATAATAATACAAATATATTTGAAAAGTTTCCTACATTAAATTTTTCAAATTCAAATCTTAAATTTTAAGAAGATTCAATCCTGTTATCAAATACAAATTATATTACAATAATTTTATATGAATGTTCCTTTCAAATTTTAGGGGGTAATTTTCTAAAACACTTCGGTGAAGTGTTGCGTTATTTCTATAGAAATTGTTTTTGTTACAAAAACATTTTACATTGAAAGTTCCCTTCACTTCACCCAAGTGTTTTACGAAATTAGGTACTTAATTTTGTTTTATACTGAATTTAGACTAAGCAAAAACCAGCTGGTTTTTGTACAAAACTAAATTACAAAAACCAAGTCATTTACACTGGTTTTTCTTTGTCACATAACTTTTTTATTATACATTTTTCTTTCTGTTTTTATTGTTAAATTAATGCAAAAAACTTATTAATACATTTAAAAATTAATAACACACAATTTCAAACTAAAATAGAAATATTCTTAAAAAACTAAAAAAATATTTTTTTGACATTTGCTTTACTTCTATATTCGTTGTAACAGGATGCAGCGAAAGTTAACTATACCGGGTGTATCAAGAATGCACATTTCAGATATTTCTACTTGGTTTTTGGCAAAAACCAGGTAGAATCTGGTTTCAATTTGCATGAAAATTATATGGAAAAACTAAATTAATTTTGTAGTTTTCGGCTCATAAAGTATAAATACATTATTAAATTCAAATTAAATACATACAAGTTTTAAATCGATTATGGTGTCTAGACACTCAGACATTGATATATTTTTAGTTAGTGAGGTTCGCGGTTCAAATCGCTGACACGACAAAAATGTACATATTTTTTTTATATAGATTTATTAAGACGCAATACTGACAAATGGACAGTTAGTCAGCGCGGATTGACAAAAAATTAGTGTGATGATGACAAATAGGCAGTCTGTCAGCGTCACTTAAGAAAAAATAAAAAAGTGCAGACATGTCTTTATGACGTCTTTGGTAAATGTCTGCGCCTGCTGACTTGTCACTTAAACGGCGCTGCTGACATTGTCTTTGAGACACATTTTCCAGCAGGGTTTTTTTGAATTTTATTACAAATACATAAATTTTCAAGTGTGTGTGTGTACGAAGTACACAAAAATAATATGGCGCTTGTTTAGAAATTTCTAGTGAAAGAATATGTTTTTTCTGGAGGCTTTTTGACTACGCTAAAGAGTAAAGACGCGTAATACGGATAAAGGTTATAGATTTTATTAAATTATTAAAATAATAAAGTTTTATATTATAAAATATATATTTATTTATGGGAATATTAAAAAATATTATATTTATTTTCTTTCAACTCTTTAATATTTTCATCCCTTTCTACCTGGAGAAAAAACAGAAACCAAACAAACAATAGTTCATCCCTCGCAGGCAGATATCTGGAACAATATCTTTATAGCAAGGTTGGTTACCGAAACGAATAACGGTAAGGGTAACGGTAACGGTAACAGATTTCGTTTGTTTAGGTAACGGTAAAGGTAACGGTATTTAAGACTGTTTCGGTAACGGTATACCGTTATCGAAACAGCAATACCGGTACGTACCGGTATTAAAAATTATGTTAAAAACATATAAAAACAAGTAAAAACATGGCATATTTTTAATTTTAAGTACTGAAAATACAGATTTTAAGCTATAAATTCAATACTGGTAGTTTTAATAAGTAAAATTATTATCTATAA
The DNA here is from genome assembly GCA_949987735.1 of Leucophora obtusa. Lineage (NCBI taxonomy): Eukaryota > Metazoa > Arthropoda > Insecta > Diptera > Anthomyiidae > Leucophora > Leucophora obtusa. The sequence continues at coordinate 279,850,928 of OX465295.1, forward strand.
ATTTTTTGTAAAAAAAAACACTCAAGATTATAAAATAAAAAATAAAAAATTGTAATTTTTATATAAAATAATAAATACCGGTAAAATACCGGTAACTACCCATAAAAATAACGGTATCGGTAACGATAACGGTATTTAGAAATTTTTTTAGAGGTATCGATAACGGTAACGGTATTCAATTTGAAACGGTATTTTAGCGATAACGGTATTATAACGATAACGGTAACCAACCTTGCTTTATAGTGAACATTAAACGTGATATTAAGTGTAAATTTTGTTTTATCATTTTTAAATTTATTCGAGAATAAAATTAAATTAAGAGTATTTACATTAATTTGTTTTTATTAAATTAATAATTGGTGTTAGTAATCTAGGTAGCAAGTTTAACAAACAAAAACATTAGTTTTTACATTTTTGGAATAATTTTTGTTTACTGCATTTGTAGCTGTTTGTATAGTTTAAAAATAATTTGCATGTATGTTGTTTAAATTGCATTTGTGGTGGTTTTTACTACATTTGTCAGTTGATTTTTGACAGTTAAAAACAGAGTAGGAAAATAAACTCTACCGAATCGTACTTTTAGGGTTGCGTACCGCACATCGCGAACACAGTACACAAGCATATTGGTTGCGTAGAAAACATACACGCTATTCCAATTAGTGTTTCTGTTTATATACACAACCCGAATTCGGTATGCTACGGGGTGTGAATATGTGTTGAAAGTACAGTACATAATGGTAGCGTTTGTGTTCATCAGACAATCGTAGAGTACCGCATTCGGTTTGTGTACAAACACATAACCGCTAAAATGATAGATGCGGTATGTGTTCCTTAGACGTACGCTACCCTACATGTTGTGTACAGTTTATTTTCCTACTCTGGTTAAATATAGCTTTATGTTGTCACTAATGGCACTTTGCTCAAAAAATTGACAATTTTCTTTTTGTATTTAAATTTAAATAATAACAAACAAAAAAGCAAACGGATATCTCAAATTTTATTATTTGAATATATATTGCGCTTGTTTTTCCTTATTTTGAGCAGTTTTCAGGAGTTTTTCAGTTTTTAAATATAGGCTCAGCTGATACTAAACTGATACTAAATAGCTCCTCATGTAATACTAAATTACAGCGCCCTCTATCGGTGAGTAGTGTAAGTTTTGATTTCTTATCTCTACAATTAAAAGTCTCTGGATAAAATAATCTGTAAAGAATATTCTGATGAATTGTGAGTTGTTCACCACACAAATTTCCGGATCTGGGGGAATTCCTGTCAGCTGCGGCCCCGAAGTTACAAAGGACTTCTGGTCCTTCAGTAATAACATTGGAGACACTGATCGACGCATATATAATACGCTATAATTTTCTAGTGGTAATCGTACGTATCTCAATAATACGGAAATACCTTTTAGATGTGGAAAGAATATTCAAGAACTGACGTTTCAGAGCGTGTCCTCTGTTTGGGTAATGCTTGAATTGTTTTTTTTTTTTTCTTTCCCCAAATTCAATAATAAACATTCAGCAATTGATACTGCAGTTCCTGGATACGTAATTTTGAGCTAAATTATTGACGGCCGATCCCAAATACTCACCGGGAGCTGCGCTACTAGACTCCAAAGTAGGGCACCTCGAGGATGTGAAAATTTTTAAATCCTGCCATTTTTCGATTTATGAACCAATTTTAAAAGAATTCTTATTCTTATAATTTGGTAATAAAGCCCTACAATAAACATGCATACACGTGTGCATATCTCTTAAAATATAAAAGATTATCGCATTTGAAAATTTAAATTTTGCATTTTTGCAATAACCTAGTCCGGTTTTTACCAATGGAAAAGCGAAATCAAATCCGATAATCGTAAAAAATTACTTATCTCAAACCCATCTAAACTTTGGCGAATTTCACGGTTAGACAGTCCACATGTTTGGACAAAATGCACAAACAAATGCGTAAATTAAAGAAATCTTCAGACTTTTATTATTTTTATTTGAATTTATTTTAAAATTACTTTGACAATTATATAATTTATTTTCAACTATAACGAAAGTTGATAACGATTATTTCAGTTAATTTAAAATATATTGGTTTTAACTGAGGAATTCTTTAACGGAGCAACTGAGAAATTTTATCGGTGTATATTCATACTTTTCTGAAAGCATATTTCTTTTAATTGGAAAAAATATTCTCCACTCGTAAATTTTTCTTCCCCCCAGACCATTCCAAATTCGACCATTTTTATTCAATTTACAATTTTAACACTTTTTTTCTCTGAGTCTGAATCCGCCGAGTTCATAAAAAATGGCTGAATTATTTCCCAAATATTTTTGGAATACCCCACTGTGCAAGAGTATATTACTAAGCGGTCTAAGCGGATTAGGGACATAAGAACATGCATTTAGTATTAACGATATAGTTACTTGTATCTTGGGCATAAATCCTTTAATGTTGATCTTTAAGCCATTTTTTTTTTATTTCGTTGTTACCTAACCGTTGTGGGGTAAAAGTGTTAGTTGATTTAATGGCAGGTTATAAGTATTGATTGCATAACTTTATGATCACCACAAACAATTTTATGGAGATGTGTGCAGTTTTATTAGTTATACATAAATGTTGAAGTGTACACAGACATATTTAATTAAAATAGCTAACAATAAGAAATTTTAGCTAAATCCAACAGAAACTTTACCTGATATAACTGAAAATTGTGCTAAAATGTCACTTAAAATCTGGTTTTTGGACAATCCGTATCTAACCGGAGACAGGCTCATATTTATTATCGAGAGTATAGGATTAATATATACAGAGCAGGGATGATAAATGGGATTTTTAAAATAGTACTAACCAACTTAAAAAATAGTACTTTTTCAACCTCAATAGTACCAAAAAATTTTTCATTTAATTTTTTTATCAATTTAAATTAACAAACAAAAAATTTGTTAAAATTACGTTGCATAAAAAAATGCTATCAGATTACTTTCGTTAAATATTATAAGAACAGCAAAAACCAAGTCGTTAAATACATACATATACAAAATTTTAATTATATTTGAAGAAATTTTAGTTAACAGAAAAAAATAAATTAACCTTCTAAAATCAGCAATAAGCAAATAGACTCAAAAATCACAAAAAATTTTAAATCTTGAAAGCTTTTCTTCGATTTTTTTAATACGAATAAAAATCTAGTCTTCTGAAATCAGCAGTTTACTATTTTTAGCAACCATTTCTGTTGATTTTAGCAGGATAGACTGATATTTTCATTCAACAAAATTTAACTTAAAAATAACGAAAATTTTGTAGATGAATTTTTTTTAGTTTGATTCTAGATCATAAATTAATAACACTTTCTGTTTAAAATATTTTTCAAATTAAAGAAAGATGATACAATTTTCACAAGTAAATTACAAAGAATAAACAATTTTAAAAGAATTCGATAAGCAGAAAGTGATATTAATTTATGATCTAGAGTCAAACTAAAAACAATTCTTTTATCAAATGAAAGATCAACTATACATACCCCTTATAACAGTTTATGTTTGCTATTTTTAGTCTCCTAATATTAATATTTTCTGCAGATTTTAAATTATAATTTGTTATTTTCAATGAACTAAAAGTTAACTTAAATATAATTAAAAGTTTGTAAATTTAACAGTTTTATTTTTTTTGTTCTTACCTTACTAGTATTTAACAAAAAAAAATCTGTTAATCCCAGCAGTTTCTTTTGTAAGGGCATTTTTACCTAATTTTTAGAAGATTTTTCTGTTATTTTTACAAGTTTAAATCTGTGGGTTTAGAATTAAAAGTCCCTGAAATCCGTGTTCAACTTTGTTTTAAAAAGAATATTATTTTAAAGATATTTACGGGTCTATTCCACCTTGTGAATGTCATAAGAATATTTTCGAATGAAAAAATTAATTGACAATCGAATCAAATGAATTAAGTGATTGAATTAGGTGGATTAAGAATTCATTTGATTCTTCGAAATAGGTTTTAAATACCTAAAATCAGAATTGAAAATCGAATTAGTGAATTCTTTAGGAGCTCTGATGGGGAAAAACATTTTGCTCACCGTAAAAAACACAAACATTTCTGTGTTTCCTAATTCACCTAATTTTTAATATTTGAGTAAAAATACGAAAGAATATTTTTTATCTGTTTAACTTGAGTTTTCAATAGTTATAAGAATTTTTTATTTAAGACTCCGATATTTGATGTGTTCGCTATAAACACAATAATATGTATGAAAATTAAAAAAGCCCAAAAATACAAAAATGTGTAAATAGTACTAAATGAGTCAGAGGAGTACCATAGTACTTTTGAGGTTTCAATAGTACCATCCCTGATACAGATTAACGAAGTTTTGTCCATTTTGCTCTATCTCGCTTAGTTTCCGAGATATTAGACATTTTTCGATTAGACAATAAAGATATGAGAATATAACGCCATCTGGATGAGATATTCATAGCAGAAACTCAAAAATTTAATCGATTGGAAATAATTGTGGTTTAAATTAGCTGAACAAATTGTAAAATTAAGAAAATTACTAAAACTACCAAATATTAGCATGCAAAGTGAACTCTTACTTAACAATTACTTAACGGATGTAAGTAATTGTTATGCAAAATTGGATTTACAAAAAATATTAATTCAATCCTAAATTTTAAGACAAAATATCAGAAAAATTAATTCAGTTAAATCAGAATGCGTCCCAGCAAAAAAAAATCTGAAGTAATACTTTACAAACTACTTCTATCACGGCTTCACAAGTATCCGTTAGTATATTTTTGCTGCTTTTTTAGAAGTTATTCTGAACAACTTCAAAAAATCACTTCTTTCATTGCTTCCAAAGTATCCGTTAGTATATTTTTACAGCTTTTTTAGAATTACTTCTGAACAACATCCTAAAAATTACTTATGTATTGCTTCTAAAGAGTAATTGCTCTAAAAGTGCTCGTAAAAAGTGATTTTGGTATCACTTGGCATTTCCAAACAGATCACGGGTTCGATTTCCGGCGGGACCAATATTTTTTTTATTTTCTTTTTAATTTTTTTTATTTTATTAATTTTTTTTTAATATTTATTATTAATTTGTTTAAAATCAATTTCTTTTTAATTTTTCAATTTTAAAAAATATATATACATCAGTGGTCGCCAGAAAGAGAGAATGTAAATGTATTGGGTGTTTTTACACTGTAAGAAATTATTTTATAATTTTTAAATTTATATTTGTAATTAATTGTAATTCATTTCTTAATGAAGAAATGAATTAATGAATGTATGCATGAATGAATGAATGCATGAATATAAATAATAATAAAATAATGAAATAAAAATAATTCATAATAAATTTTATTAAACATATTATTTAAAAAATATTTACTTTTTGTGTATACATTATTTATTCTTAAAAAAGTATTCAATTAGTTAGTAAATTTAAATGAATGAATTAAAGAAATAAAAATAATTCATAATAAATTTTCTGTTCTCGTGTAATTGAAAAATTTTAAGAGTGTATTATTTTTCTAAAATTTCTTAAACAAAGCGACATCAACCTGCTTTGTTGAAAGTTACCATGCAACTAAATGTAATATCAGTGTTGCCATTTTAGTGCTTTTCGGGTATTTTTTGGTGCTTTTTTCCTTCCCATACACGGTGATTTTTTACAAATACCCGTTTAAAAAAAGCGGGTATTTACAGTGCTTTTTCAGATTTCTGGCAGTGCTTTTAGTGCTTTTTGTACAGTTTATAATTTTGGTATTTGTTCTCGTTTTTTTCAATTTTCTGTCAAAGTTGAAAAAATTATACGAACTATACAAAAAATACCTTTTTTCACAATGTTTTTAGTACAATTTTAAATAGCAACTTCGTTATATTTAAACTTGAAAATTTTGAAATATTAATTTGGTGCTTTTTTACCCCTTTTTGGTTATTTTTTTAACCCTTTTTACACAATTTTACAAAGCTAAATTGCGTTTTTAAATTCTTGACTTAAATTTTTCAAAAAATTAATATCGTGTTTTTTTACCCCATTTTTGGTAAATTTTTACCCTTTTTACCCGTTTTCACAATGCTCACGGTGCTTTGCTGCCTTCAAGAGTTGGCAACACTGTGTAATATCTTTATTTGTTATGCTCAGTGTTGCCATTTCAGTGCTTTTCGAGTATTTTTTGGTGCTTTTTTCCTTCCCGTACCCGGTGATTTTTTACAAATACCCGTTTAAAAAAATCGGGTATTTACGGTGCTTTTTCAGATTTCTGGCAGTGCTTTTAGTGCTTTTTTACAGTTTATATTTTTGGTATTTGTTCTCGTTTTTTTACATTTTTCTTGAATTTTCTGTCAAAATTTAAAAAATAATACGAACTATACAAGAAATACATTTTTGCTCAATGTTTGTAGTACAATTTTAAATAGCAACTTCGTTACATTTAAACTTCAAAATATTGAAATATTAGTTTGGTGCTTTTTTACCTCTTTTTAGGTAATTTTTTGAACTCTTTTACACGATTTTTCAAAGTTAAAATGTGTTTTTAAATTCTTGATTTAAATTTTTCAAAAATTTAATATCGTGCTTTTTTACCCCATTTTTTTGTAAATTTTTACCCTTTCTACCCGTTTTCATAATGCTCACGGTGCTTTCCTGCCTTCAGGAGTTGGCAACACTGGTTATGCTCTTAGTTGAGAGTTTTGTTGCCATTCGTGTTGTGTACGTGTGAAAAGCCGATTATGATCGGCCACTGGTGGCTATTGGTGCCGACCACTGATATACATACATATTTATAAAAACTGATGAGAAATTGCTCTTTATACACCTGTGAAAATAGTGCTGAAAACAATATTGAATTGGAGTGCACCTTTTACACTTGTTTAATAAGTACTTTTATTGAAGAGAATAAAGCACAATATCTCGCATTGACAAAGTGGTGTTTTTATGTCAGTCAATTTTCACATCAAAGAATAGCTCAGTGGTAGAGCGCTAGACTAGCAATCGTGAGGTCGCAAGTTCGATACCCGGTGGCGGCAATAAAAAACGTTTGTAAAATAAAAAAAAATATAATATTTTTTTGCGAAGAATTTTTTTTTAATTTTAAATTGGTGAAAAAGTGTCTCCTTTGCACTCGTTCAAAAAGTACTCAAAAATTGTTGAAGTGGGAATACTCCTCTCCTATGACAACTCAATGTTAAAATCATTAGTGTTTATGTTAAAAAAGAAGTACATCTAGATCATCAATTGTAGTGCTTTTTCTACTGCTTCGGCATCTCTTTTTTTGCTGGGGTTTAACAGAATTTTGTACTAACTTTTTTTATGAGTATACATTTTGGCAGTCTCATATGTGGTTGTTATTATATTAAAATTTAGTTGCAAGTATCGATGGTGCCAAAACAAAAAAAAGCACTAAAATAGTGCTTTTTTATTTTTTGGTCAGTGCTTTTAGTGCTTTTTTTAAACAATTTTTCATATTTGTGTTTTTGAAATTAATTTGTTCTAAAAAAGGTCACTAATTTTTTTAAGTGGAACATTTTATATAGCAACTTTTTTTAGGTTTTAAGGTTCCCTGTAAATCGTCAGCCATTTTATGCGAAATTGTAAGGAAATCGTTATCAGTTAAATATCATAAAAACAATAGTTTCATCTATTTTGTTACTCGAAATTTAATTCATTTTAACTGCTTGACTATATCGCTGCTCTTAAAATAATTCACAGCTTTTATAAATTCGAATTATATATAACTGGACGATAGTTTTTACTTCACCTGTAAAAAGGTGGTATTTATGCTATGAGTTGTTACAGTTAGAACATCTCTTCATGCGTTAGGCGGTTTAAGTTCTCATAAATAATTTATACAGACTTTAAGTTCGTGATTTCGAACTCTGTTTTTAAAACTTTTAGTCGCGTCATAATTGTTCTATAATTTACAAATAAGCCAAATACAGAGTTTTTCGGCATTTTTGACCGCGATTTTCTAAAAAATGTGACATGATTGAGACATTTTCAAAATGTTGTACCAAAGTTTAAATCCCTGCAAAAAATTCATTTTGTAAAGTTGTGTAAATTAAAAATTAACCTAATTCCAACTTTTGTTTGTTAATTGTTTCCAACCATTAACATTGCGAATCACAAAAACGCGATTCGAAAAACAATTTTCGGTTTTTTTAAACGCTTTTTTATCGTTTTGTGAATTGGATGGTATTTATAACACTATGCGACAGTCAAAATCGGGATGGGATGAAACCAACGGGAAATGTTATATCGGTCAAAAATAAGTTACACGTGTCCCGGCGTTTCGCTGGGTCACCCTTAGGAAACGAGATATATCTTTTTTTTGACATAACTCGAGAACCACTAGTCCGATTTTTCTCAAACAATTTTAAAATTAAAAATTACAATTCCTTTAACCTGTTCATATAACGTTTTTCTATATACTCAACAGTTTTGCCGGTAAAAATAAATGTTTGTTACCGCTACCATAAAAATCAATAACCTTTTGTTTATTACTTTTTTTTTATATTTTAGGCAAAAAATATTTTTTTCTTCATACATTTATTTTTACCGACAAAACTGTTGAGTATATAGAAAAACGTTATATGAATAGAAAATCCACTGGGTTTATCGAAAAACTTCCTTAGCAAAAGTTTAATGATTTTTTGCGAGCTTTAATTATCTGACATTAGGGTGGAACTTAGAGCAAAACAATGGTATCCTCGAGAGAAAAACATCGATGTATCATACTTAAGATCCGACTGTAAATGCCAAAGATATAACGAAAATTGTAAAATGGCGACCCCTACGTTCGGCAAAAAAAACGTACCATATTGTTTCCATCACATTGAATTTCTATAAGTTTGACATTTCAATCACAAAAACCTCCGTACAAAAGAGTCAACAATTTGTTTTTTTTTTTATAGAATATCCTTGAAAATAGGATATGTCAGGATATGCTTGAACATGTTATATATACATTAAAAAAAAAAAGTTAGTAAAGTCAGCAAAATATGTTGCTGTGTCAGCAAATTTTTAGTCAGGAGCGTGCTTGCAAAAAAGTTGGTAATTTCAGCAAAAGGTTTTACTGAAAATCAGCGACCTGATTTCTACCAAAAAAATAGTAATCTCAGCGAAAGTTTTGTTAACACTTAGTCGATTGCAAATGAAAAAAAATCCTTGCTAAAATCACTAAACTTTTTGCTGAATATTAGTAGACTGAAAAAACTCCAAAAATTTGTAGGAAAATTTTACTTTAGTTAATTTATTTGCTGAAAATTTAAATATAGAAATTGTGTAGAGTTTTTATTTAATTATCAATTCCGTTGTCTGTACTACTACGTCTAGACAAGCTGCGACATCTACATCTTGTCCATCTGGTTGTCGTCCACGCTATAATTGCCGTTATCTGCAGAATTTTTGCATCAAAATAAATTAGTAAAACATCAGTTTAGTGCTAAAAAAATATAACTAAAATTTTTGCTGAAAACGGACTTTCAGCAAAAAAAAATATCTGAAAACTAGTACACTTGATATACAACACGTTTTACTAATTTTTCTACCAACTTATTTTTTTGAGTGTACCGCTGGACGCGCGTCAAAAAAACCTTTCATATGATATACCCATATTGAGTATGTTGTCTTCAGCTAAAAAGCAAAATTTTTACAAAAACTAAAAAAAGGACCTTTTTTAAAAATGGTCCAGCTCGTGAGATCTCATTTCTAGATCCGAAATATTTTGGGAATCATCATAAAACAAACCAAGATTTATTTTGAGGTTGCCACTTTTTTTACTTTTTTTTGTCCATATAGGTGAGTCGATCTAATGTACATTGTACATTGCTTTTTTAAACTTTGTATAAATTTTTTTTTTATTTTTTTATTAAAAAGGCATAGTGCTTTATTACGCTTTTTTAAGCGAAAAATAACGGTTTTTTGCAAAACATTTGCGCTTTTTACAATCCAAAAGTTGGAAACACTGTATGTTCTTTAATTGGAGACTACTAGTGGTAAAAACAACAAGCTACACTTGTTGCAGACTCAAATTTGATGATATTGAATTAATAGCTTTTTTTAGTTAAAATACATAAATTCAAAAAAGTATAAGTACCCAAATTTGCATTAGTATTACAATTCCCAGCCAACATTTTTCTGAGCGCTCAGAAATTATGACTCATAAAATACTCTAAAATAGCATTTTCAGAGTACTCAAATTTTAGAGTCATAAATGAAACATAATAGACTCTTATTTATGAATGTATTCAAAACTTTTTTTAAGTTTTTTCAATACTCATAAATGACTCAAAAATTATTCATAAATGGCTCAGATAATTCAAAATTTTTCAGCAATGCTCATAATTTGGAGTATTTTATGAGTCATAAAAGTGCCGCTCAGAAAGAGGCTTCATCATATATCTATGATTTCAGAAAGTTTAACGGCTCTTTTATGAGTCTTTTCGAACTCCAATTGTACACTGGGTTGTTATAACATTAGGTCAGGGAAACTGTAATTTGTTGTTTATTGCTCAAAATTTCAAAATTGGATATTTGTTTAATTTTATTGTATTAAGATTCAACTTAAAAAAAGAAAATAAAAAAATTAAAAAATTCATATCTTTTTTTAAAAAAACGCCCTCTGGAAAATTTCAGGATCTTTTGAGATCAGTTGGAGATTTTATTAAAAAAAAATTGAGGAAAAAAAATAGGTTTTTAAGTTTTTGGATTTTTAAAATTTTAAAATTGAAAAATAAGAAGATAAACAAAAAAATCTAAAGTAGATCACTGTTTGATCACTTCTGAAAGTATTCATATAGAGACAATCTGACAATAAAAATATAAACAATAATACAATTTAATGGAAAATCACTGATGAAGCCTCTAACAGTGCTTTCCCATTCCCAAAATGATAACGTAATTAGACAAAAAGACCGGCTGTTCAAAAAGCGCCGGAAAAGCGCTAAAGGAACAAAGTTTTGGAACGCTGGCAAAACGCTTGAGAAACCAATAAATAGGTGGTCTGGAAATATATTTTCCTAAAATAAAATTTAAAAAAATTCATATGTATTTTTTGGTCCTGCCGTGATTTGAACCCAGGCCGTCAGATTGGCAGATGATTGCTCTACCCACTGAGCTAACGAGACATATAATAATTGATCGCTAAACACATAAATGAGTGATAATAGCTGGACAACTACTGGATGTGCTAAAATGCTAGCACTGGCAAACAATTTTCTAATATGACATCGTTGGATCTAATATGCCAGCGTTGGGGGAACCGGATTTAAACTCGAAACCTTTGTAGTCAAGCCTTTTTTAACGAAGCGTCAGCATTTTTATAAAATCATTGCTCTACCAGTGAATTGCTTTTTGTAGCACTGATAGCATTGGCTAGGCAGCACTGGACCATTCTTTGCCAGTGGTTGTTTTTATAAACCACCGAAATTTTTGTAAAACAAATACTGGAAAAACGCTTTTTGCAAACGATGGCAAAACGTCCCAAAGTCTCCCAGTCAAAGTCTCCCAGTCATTTATTTTCAGCACCATGGTTACCCAGTGGTATGCCAGTGCTTGATTTTTTATACCACTGGCGATTTATGATTGGGTAGTTACATATGATTTAAATTTTAGTTAATAGAAAATAACGACTTAACATACTAAAATGAGCAAAAAAAACTTTGATAAATAATTTGTAGACTAAAAAAAGCACAAAAAAGATTTAAATTTTCAAAGTTTTTATGAATTTTTTTTTTCAGTTTTCTTAGCAAACCTTTGTGTTGATTTTAGCAGGATACACTGCAATTTGCATTCAACTAAATTTAATTTAAAAATAACAAACATTTTGTAGATATAACAGTTTGTTTTTGCTATTGTTAGTCTACTAATATTTAGCAAAATTTTCTGTAGATTTCACAATATAATTTGCCATTTTCAATAAACTCAAATTTTACTAAAATTCTGTAAATTTAAAAATTTTATTTTTTCCGTTCTTATTTTACAAATAATTATTAAAAACTATGCTAATTTCAGTTTTTCTGCAAGGTTAAAAATAAACTAATATTTAGTAGCCTTTACTACTATTTTTACAGGTTTGTTTCTATGAGTGTATTGGACCGATAACAACTTCTTCACCCTGTTGTTATTGTCTAAAAACCGAATCTGATTTGTTAAATATTTGATTAAAATATATCGGCGAATAACAATAAATGCATTAGGTATATCCTTGTATTCATCCTTACAGCGAAGTAGAATTTTCTCAATCAACTGACTGCAAAAGACAGTCTCACATCTTTTCTGACATTGGCGTCCCGAGATCAGCTTTATAATAAACAAATTATGGTGTGTGGACTTAACAGGGCAGCGATTTCTTATTTGTTGTGAATAATTTACAGCTAATGTACTTTTAACCAAACCAAATAGTTTGTTAAAATATTATAGTCACAAGTATGTTACTTTTGCATTTAAAGACCTTGGATTGTTGTTATATTTGCGTGCAACTGTTTTATTACTCGTACGTATATTATATAGACACGTAAGAGTACGAATATGCATTTAAACGCCCACAACTCATGTTCTTTCCAAAGTGCCTTTAGAGATTTTAACAATCGAATTGTTTTATTTTTTCTTCATCTTTTTCAAATGCCTGTTACGTTATTACTAAATCTAATATTTGAGTTTGTTTGTATAACTCCAATGCATTGGGTCAATCTGTGATAGTACACTCATAAAAAAGAGTCCATACAAATACTTGAAAACTCTTGAGTGTTTGCTTAAGAAATACTAAGTGGTTTCCATACCCCAGTTTTTGGCAGTTTATAAGAAAGTTTTCAAATGTGGATCATAAAATCATAATGTTTCTTTTAAAATTATTAATCTACATAAATTTACCTTTCATTTGGGTATAATCATGTCGGTAGGTGGTCAAGAATATTTGAATGACCCTGCAAGGATGATAAATTGTTTTCCTAAGTTGATCCTTAGAAATATAACACTTGTTATTCATATTTGTCACTCTCTAAATAAATGTGCATTAACTACACAGAAAAAAAGTAGGCACTAACAATGGAATTTGTATAAACAAACCATACATGGGACTAATTAATTAGGTGGACTAATTAATTGCTGATTTCATTACCATTGCATTGATATCAATTATAATGAAATTATTTTCATTACCATTTTTTTAATTAATGGTAATGATTCTAAAATTTAATTTCATTGATTAATGGCAATGATTGTAAATTTCATTACCATTGATAATGAATAAATTAAAAAAATAATTGACATTGACAGAAAAAAGTAAAAATGGAGTAAAACTCGTTGAAATCGAAGATGGAATATGCTCATTCAGGCTCATGCTCATTTGAAATTAAATATTACTGTCCATTCCATTGTTATTTGAATCCAGGTAAAGTTTAACGGAATGGAGTGGATCCTCCTTAAACAATTATGTTTTATAACTTCCCCGGCCAAATCCGTTGTTCGTTTTCATTTGCCTGAATTTTTTTGTAAACAAATGGTTTTTAATCAATTGTAATTAGTTTTTTTATACATTAGTGTAATTTCATTACCATTAGTAATGATTTTTCTAATGAAAAATTTCGTTACCATTAAATGGTAATGAAATTTTTTTTCATTGTTATTAGTATGAACTAATGGTAATGAAATATCAATGGTAATGAAAAATTCCCATGTATGAAACAAACACATTTTTTTTTAATTGAAATTTTATTTCCAACAATTTTTTTGTTTGAAATGTTTGTAATTGTTGCATATAAAAATTGTTTAAAAATAAAAATTCTAAATTACAAAAAAAAAAAAAAAATTTTTTTGGATTTACAAATTCCATTGTTGGTGCCTTTTTAAAAAGTTTTGTTTTGTATTTACAAAAACGGTGTGAGAAAGATGTTTAAAAATTTAATTAGACTTTTGTAAATTCTTTCTTTTTTTATCACTTTTTACTTTTGTTTTATGATTTTATAAAGCCAAATGTTAGGTTTTACTAATGGCACTAACTAAATTTTGTTCGAGCTTGAAATCCTTCACATAAGGCCATTGAATTTCAAATCTGATACAAAGGTTTTTATATTCAAGTGTCTAAGTAGTTTACGTGCGAAAATGACAAATTTTATAAGCAAATAAGAAAGTACAAATCTAAGAAACGGTTTTTTTCCAGCTTCCCACTTACCGTCATGATTATACTCAAATGAAAGTCTAATTTTTGTAGATATATTATTTTAAAACAAAGTTTATGCTTTCAAGGTACAGATCAAAAAAATTAAGAAAAAAGTTATAAAGAAGCGGGTATCGACCAAAAATATAAAAACCGCGAGTACTCGAAAACGGTCCATTGAAAATTCTCTTTCTTGCCAAATTTGGATTCAGCACATCAACGTTTATTAGCAGGGTTGGCAACCGTTTTAAAAAGTTAGTGATAAGTGATAACGTTATTTCAACAGTATTACGTTAGGTTATTTTAAGGTTATCGGTATTTTAAGTTATATCGTTAAGTTATTTTAGTGATATATCTCTACATCGGTAACTCATTATTTCGTACCTACCTCATATGTAAGTATTGATGTATCACAATATTAGTAATGTATTACTTTAGGTTTCTAAGTAAAACCAAGGTAAACGGTTACCCATTTCCAGGCAATGAAAAAGATCTAACCCATTACCAAGGTTTTGCTGGGTGGTTTTGTGCGTTCCCGGTATTATGAGCATTTTTACCATTTTTTCAGATAATTATTTGTTTACTCTCATTTTACCACACTTTACCCAAAATTACGTCGAACAAACTTAATATTTCGACCGTACGTATAGTTAACAATACCATTTTTGTAATTAATCAAAACAAACTCATACAAACTTAATTAAACTTAATTTTTATGCTTTTTTAGAGAAAAAACACCTAACGTAATTCTATTTCGTTAAGGTATCTTAGGGTTAACGGTATTTTAAATTATATCGTTAGGGTTTGTTAAGGTTATCGATATTTTAATTTATTTCGTTAGGGTATTTTAAGGTTAACGGTATTTTAAGTTATTTCGTTAGTGGTATTTTAGGGTTAAAAATAGTTCGTTGAAAGGGTTTTGAATCGTTAACGGTATTTTACGGTTAGTGTTTGCCAACCATGTTTATTAGAAAAAATTTATTGCACTGCGTGGGTTTTTAAGGTTGTTGTATAGTGCAATTTATTTTTAAATTTACAACAGTATCGTTTCTTTTCTATGAAATGAACATGTTAAATTCATTGATGGAAACGCCAAATTTGAACTACTTTTATTTTTGAGTTGTATTTTTTTGGAACTGGAAGTAGTTCAAAATTTGGCATTTTTATCAATGAATTTAACACGTGCATGTCATAGGAAAGAAGTTTCATTAAAACTGGATTCATAAATTATATTAAGCTTTTTCATCTAGTTTAAGAAAATTTTTCATTCACCTTGTGAAGAAAACTTTATTATTTATTATTTTACGCAAAAGTATATAATTGTATTTAAATCAATATACATTTTGTTCGATTCGAGATATTAAATAATTTTATCTAAAATATGTTTGGTCTTGGGTCATATTTAGTTTTATAAAATGTTTTTCGAAGCAATATACAAATTTATCTTCAACAATATATAATTTGATCAAGTATATGTATTTGTATATGGCATGTAAAATGATATAAGAGAAAAGATATTTTGGGATATGAATATATAAGGCAACGAACAAAAAAATTTTGAAAATCGGAATGGCAGATACACTCAAATCTAATTTTATATGTTGTTTTTCACTCTCTAATATGAATAAATACAATTGGATCAAACCTAACTTCTTTGAATCTAATCGTTTTTTCACGGGTTATAAATAGTTTTTACAAATCTTAGAAAGATAAAGCCATTTTGTGTCAACAGCCTCTTAAAATTATGTTTTCAATTAATAGTATTTTAAATATATAATTAGATATCGTAATATATAAGAATTTCGTTAAAGTTCTAAATTATTTTTGTAATATTTCTACATACAATTTTGGCAATATTCTTATATTTTTTTACTCCTTTTAATACCAACAAAACAACTTGTGAAAAGTGTTGGATAAGAGTATTTTTTCTAAAGGATTGCTAAGCTTATGCCTACATGTCATACCTTAAAAGTCATTTCATTTATACCATCCATCTCTGGAACCATCTTCCAACCGACATTCAATACACCAGCAACGCAATAAAATTTAAAAAATTACTAATGCAATATTATACCTAAACTTACTACTTCATTATCTATTACTAATCACATTGTTTTTTTTTTCTCATTTTAAATATTTTATATAAATTTTTATCTTATGTTATAAATCCTGCATATTTAGTTCATATTCAATTTTATATTTTATATTTTGTCAATGTTTAATTTTTAATTGATTTGTTTGATAATTTATATAATAAGTAAGATGATATTTTACTAGATAAATGTTAACATATCAGATTCTAATACTTTAATTCATAAGATATTGTATCTTGTTGTGTTAGAAAGGCAAATATTTAATAAAAATACAAATACAAATTCGGAAGCGGTAAAAATGATTAGTGCTTCTTTTCTGCTTCGTCTACTGCTTCTGAGGATTTATAGCTTGAAGTAGTGTGTTAAAAAAGGCAATAGAGTTTTGTTTACCACACTTTATCGCTCTAACAAAGCACGAAAGAATGACAATGATAACCGAATTTACTTGCTAAAAGCTGTCATTTCATGGCATATTTGGAGATATGATAGAAGCGCATATCGGATATCGAAACAAGTGCTTTCACGCGAGCTATCTCGAACAAAAATCATGCCTTATATCACCAATAATGCAAGCGCTACACTATTTTCTTTCCCTGACGACCCTGCTTCCAAGCAAGCAGTATTTTTTGCTGGGTTATATTACCTTTTCAACAAAATATACATTAGAGCGTACCACCATACAGGCAAAAAAAAAGTGCGCCGTAAACCCTCCAATTTGAACTATTTTTGCAAGGAGGTTTCAAAAAAAAAATTTTTTTTATGCCGAACGTAGGGGTCGCCATTTCACATTTTTCGTTATATCTTTGGTATTTACAGTCGGATCTTAAAGTATGATACATCGATGTTTTTCTCTCGAGGAGACCAGTGTTTTGCTCTAAGGACATTTTGACATAAAGTATCCCGTTCTAGTAGTTACCCACCAGATCTCAGTTGCTACAACTCTAATGTACACCCTAATGTCAGAAAATTAAAGCTCGCAAAAAAACTTTTATTGTCTATCAGGAAAATTATCAACCTTTTTTGAAACAACAAATAAAATCTAATATGACAATATCATATTAGAATTTGGACTTGAGGTAGAAGAATATTCTAACTAAATATATGAAAATATAAAAAAGTCCGAAAAAACAATTTTTGTATTTTTAATGCAAAAATTAAAATATTCGATTTGCTTTCAACTTTCACATAAGTAGACGATCATCAATTATTAACCCATTCAAGGCAAACGACCCTGATGATGGCTTTGTAGCGAAAGCCGAAAATACGTATTCTGTCTTGCTGGCCTTATCGAATTCTTTCAAAAAAAATTTTTATTCTTTGTAATTTACTTGTGAAAATTGTATCATTCGAAAATAATTTAAACAGAAAGTGATATTAATTTATCATCTAGAGTCAAACTGAAAAAAACATTCATTTATAAATATTTTTTTTAATTTATTGTGTTATTTTTTAAATTTTATTAAAATTTAAATAATTCCAAATATATCATAGGATATATTTTGATCTCAAATTATCCAATTCGATCTGCCAAAATTAGCTTATCCGTTTGTATCTAATTGGATCTTAATTAATCCCATAGAATATTTTGGAATCTATCATCTCTTATTTTGAGATGAACTTGGATAAGATTAAATCTCGATCTATATCAAATGAGATATGACTACCCGAGTAAAAAAGTTTTGATATAATCATATATTATTTTATCTAATTGCATATAGTATATATTTATTCCTTTAATTCCCAGTGGAACATAGGGCCATAGTAACTTATAGTTACATATGGCCACATATGCTTTTAAATTCAAGCATATATACTTTTATATAGTCATATATTATATATATTTAGTTTTATATAGTCATATAATATATATTATTTGACACTATACATAATAATATAAAACTATGTGGATCCATATAAGAAATATTTTATAATTTGTGTTAGTTATGATTATATATTGACGAATATGAACCCAAATATAACTTATAACGTTCTTTTATAAAATTATCTATAATTATATATCATCCCACATAGGCAATTTTTTCAAAGTGATTTTATATAAAAATATATAAGGTCCATATAAAACCGTATTGTATTATATTTGGTTCCATGTTATCAATGATTTTGAACTAGTTTTAGATTTAGTAATTACTAGGGATTGGCGGGTGACACGAAATGTTCGTGTGTCACGTTATTCACACGTGATCGTGAGTAATAATTACTATACTTAAGTGATTCGTGCGTGAGCGTGAGTAAGAATAACCCGTGCATGATTCATGTGTGAGTTTATTTTTTGCATCATATGTTTTTAGTAATTTTTACTGTTTTGCGTGAGAATTTTCTGATTGTAAGTTTTCAATATACTCATGTGTGATGAGTACGCAACAAAATGCTCGTGCGTGAGTAATTTGTTTTTTTTTAGCATGAGTCAAAAATGGCTTACATTAACAACACTGAAGCTTTAATACGAAATTCTCTATACTATAACGTGTACTTGACTGATTTCTTATATCTTGGTTGCATATCATAATCGTATTAACTTTAAAATTGCAGTGTTTATTTTAAAATTACTCAATTAAAAGAAAATTTTTTTCATGTTTATTGCACTGTCATGATAAATCTGGATAAAAGTAATGGAAGATTTATTGAAATTATAAGATCTCCAGCAGACCTGGGGTTAATCATTACATTTTGTAATTAATTACACATGCAATTACACAATTATATGTAATTGTAATTGAAAAAAAAAACTCATCTACAACTACATATTATTTGTAATTGCAATTCAAAAAAGAACAATTACAATTACAAGTAATTGAAAAAAAATTTTTTTTTTAAATAATTTCTGTATGTACATATAGATATGGTCCTATATAATATGATAAAAAGTATAAGGTTAATATTTAGATATAATTGTATCAAACTATGTCCACTTTTATAACATTTTATATAATTTTATACAAAAAGATATAATTTGATGTAATTGGATGAGGACAAAATTCGGATTCAATTGTATTGAATTGCATAAAATTGTATCAAATTGTACCAAATTGTATACAATTGTATACAATTCGATACAATAAGACGTTCTCATTTTTCGGATATAATTATATATAATTACATAAAAGATTATATATAATTAAATATAACTTCATATGGCTCCATATAATTTTTTTTACTTGGGTACTAGGGATGCCGAACGGGACTGGTTTTTACACTCACAATAACTTTACCGTAAAAGTTCAACAGTTGTTTAAAAAGTAAATCAGTAAATTTGTTTCAATGGAATAAGTAGTTAAATTGCAAAGAGATATATTTTTTAACTTTTTCTATCAGTCGTTCAATAAACAAAATACACAAAATACGGACTTTCGGTAGAAATTAAAATATTCAATCAAAATTTTCTGTTAAAAACAATCAGTTGTTATAATACGATTAATTTTAAAATAAACGAGAAATTTATTATTTTTACCGACTTTGCCAGTTAATAAATTAACAATTAAAAATAAACGACAAAATACAATTGTTTTGAACGAAAAGTGGGTAGTCCTTTTTTTAACTTATTTTCAATTGTTTTAATGTACATATTCGGTTGATTTTAAGGAAAAAATCTTGTGAGTGTACAAATCCCGGGATCCCAGGATTTAATAACAAGGTTGGCAACCGATACCGTTATAATACCGTTATCCATTTCAAAACCCTTTCAAATTGACAACCGATACCGATACCAATACCGAATTTCTTGATTTCAAAAACTACCGGTATTCAAAACCCTTTTCCCTTAATACCGGTGTCGTACCGGTATGGAATCGGTTTTAAAAAAATTGTTTTTTTTCACGTTTTTAGCAAAAATACTAATTTTTTTAATACCCGACTAAAAAAGTTTTCATATAATCTTATATGATTTGATATAATTATAAATGTTTATATGCGTGGCTTTATATAACCATATACATTTATATTAGCACTTTGGTGTTATAAATATGTTTGATATGACGTTATATATAATCATATGGGATTTGGTCTTCAGCCATATATTAAGAGATCTGCGATATAGTTTATATATAATTATATATAATGGCGTATAAGCTTCTATAAACAACCTTGTATGAAAATATATAATAAAGTAAATAGAAAATTGTATTAATTTTATATATAATTATATATGAAATAATATCTAATTATACAAAGTTTAATTGCACTATAAAAATTAAGAAAAAAACTTAGAAATTGGGGATCTGGTTTTGAATTTTGCACTTTGACGTATACATAATTGAAATTAACATCTATTTTTCAAATATTTGACATAATAGGTGTGTTTCTTTACTTTTTGGGTAAAGTTCGGTAAAATGAGAGTAAGCACAAAATCCTCTCACAAAATGACAAAATTACCCAATAGTACAGGAACGCAAAAAACCACTTTCTAGCCCAAAAACTCATTTCAAAGAATAATGTTAAACAGTGATGGGACTTGAAAAATTTTGTTTTGTGCCAAGTGTGTGACTAAAATGTGCCAAATGGGCCTTTATTGTGCCAAAACTCAATTTTCACTTAGAAACCGTGTTTTCAATGCATTCTTATGGAATTATTTTGAATTCTTATGGAATTAATTATATATGAATGAATTAAAATTTTCTTTCAATTAAAAGGTGAATGATAAATTAAATTCATCCGATACTTATTAAAGATTTGGGAATGCAGCCAATGAATGAATGCACGGAATTAGGAATGGTTGCACGGAATGGTATACATATAAACATTTTCGAAAACTGAATTAATTTTTTTATGAATTAAACTTAAATTAATTCTTTCGAAGCTCTGAGATAAATTTATAGCATTTGAATTTTTGAAATTCTATGGATTAAGCACCGTAAGTTATTCAGTTTTCACGTGAAAAAACTGTTATACTCCATATAAAAAAAAATTATTTTTCACGACAATGGGTTTCACGTGAAAATTGTGCAAACTTAGTTTTCACGCAAATTTAATGTACAAGACTATAATTTTTCTGGTGAAAAAGTGACATTTTGTGTTAATTGTGATTGTGGCTTTGTTATAAAATTAAAATATTGTTAATTTTTTAACTTAAATTGCAATTTAAAGCATTTAAAGTCTGAGAGAAATTTTTTCACAACTTACGGTGCTTTATTCGGTAATATCTTCGATGCCATTTTTTAGTTTTGCTTTATTCGAAAAGGTATTTTAATACCAATAAATGCTTAGAAACTAAAAATTAAAGAATTGTTATTTTTTAAACTCATTTTCTATTAAATTTTGTAGATAACCAAAATGTGCCAAAATAGTATCGGTTGTGCCATTGTACCAATCAATCTTAGATTGTGCCAAAAATCCCATCACTGATGTGTAAATACGTATAATTTCAGTTTGCAAATCGGCACAAATAGACATATTTATTCGTATTTAAAAGTTGTTTTTGATTTTATTCAATTAATTTTAACAAAAAACCAAGTTTCTTTTGCTTATTTCTTTATTTAATTACAATTTTTAATTTAATTTCACAATTGTTTTTTGTTTATATTTGCATCAGCTGTTTTACCAAAGTTTACCCGAAGAAAAAGTCTGGGTAAATTTTGGTAAAAAGAGAAGCACTAATACACTCTCATTAGCGCTCTCATTTACCCAATTCTTGAGTACGGGAACGCTTTTGGGTAAATTTCGGTAACTTTGGGTAAATTTCGGTAACATTGGGAACGTACGGGAACACACTGAATACTAATTATTAAAAAATTATTTTAAAGAAATAAAAAAGGAAAAAAAATATTTTTTTCGTTGTGGAATTAAAGGTCGAAAGAACTATTTTTATTTTTAAATTTAAAAAGAATAATTAGACAAACGTATGTTGAAATAAATACGGTTTAAGCAGGCGGTTCTCATCGCCTCTTTCGAACATTAACAGTTTGTATCGAAAAATGTTAGCCTTTGCAGCCGTGTGTAATTCTTATGGCTGAATTTTTCGATACAAATTAAGAAGAGAGTGATTTAACAAATATTTTTTAAATTTTTTGCTTACTTTTTTAAATTATTATTTGTGCACACCAAAAGCACTTATTACACTCCTAAAATTAAGGCCAAAAACTTATGGAATAATAACTAAAACTGTTTATTGGTTTATAAAAAACTAAATGGTAAAATAGCAAAAAATAATCGAACCAAAATGCATAATATTTTTAATATCATTATAAAAAAGGTAAACATTTAGATTTTCATGTTAAAATAAATATTTTTTTATAAAAATCTCAGTTTAACGTTGAAACACTAGCCGTTTTACTTATTTGTCTACCAGTTTTTTTTGTGAGTGTAATTCGCTTAATTTTTATTTTTTTTACTTAATAATACAAACATTTATTTTTTTGGATATATAATATTCTATTTTTAATATTTTATTAAACTAATGTGCCTTGTCATGACCAAAAACAACATTTTCCTCGAAATCCGCAAAAATCGAATCGACAAGGTAAGGGTTAACGTTAATTATTTCGTCCAAAAATTTTACCATAGTAACTTCAAACATTATGTTATAATATTTCAAATCACATTTCCTAAAATTAATTGGTAGTAAGCAAAAAATTAACTTCTTTTGTAAATTAAAAAAAAAAAAAAATCTGGGGTCATTTTGGGCACCAGGTCCACATGGGTTAATGATGTCCAAAAATTTTTTATGTCAACCTTGGGTAGCGATGATAAAAAAAACAACTAACATTACAGAAGTAGCTAATTTTTAATTTTAAATATTTTATGACAGCAAATAAGCCGTGTTATCACCAAAAAACGCAATTTCCTCGAAATCCGCAAAAATAAAATCGTTGCCCTACCCAAGTGTGCCAGTGGATATTTTTAAATTTTTTTACTTTCATTCTCTAAGGTGTTCTAAACAAGCTACTGGACTCCAAACCTCAATTTTTTCGGTTTCGTTGAAGAAAAAATTTTGAAATTTGAAATTAGAGATTTCAAAAACGTCCCAAAAATTTTGTCCGCGTATGACGTCATCTTATGACAGGTTTACGACATCCAATAAAAAAATCTTGTTCCATATCTCATAGCCTTGAGTCGTTTAAGTAAAAAAATTATAACTTAGTAATCGATTACAAAAATATTTATGACGTGTGGTCGAATTTCTCAATGAAGTAATAATTTAACCTTTTTTGGTCTGGGGCATTATTTATTACTGGGCTGGTTCTTAACCGAATTTGAATTTTTATACCTTTTTGAATAGATAATTATCTCTTTATATCAAATAATTTAACATGTAGAATAAAATTTTTTCCCATAATTGAAAAATTTACATAAGTCTCGAAAAAAAATCATTTTTCCCCATATAAACGCATTTGCAATTTTCAATCGCTTTGAGCGACCTCTAAACATTTTTCGATTGGCCCAAAACTTCGTATTTATCACTTTTTTGGCCATTCGCATATTTCTGGAAGGTGAGACCTAAAATTTGAACACTTTTTTTTGGCCCATATAACGAAGGGCCACCCTAATATATATATATATATATATATTGGATCCGTATACGGACCAGAAAACGGAACTTAAGGAACATCGAAACTGATTCGAATCCATTGAAAGTCCGTCAATGACGGACCATTTACGGACCGTTATGTCGTGTGAAAAACGGAGTTAGTCCGTTGTAAGTCCGTCAATGACGGACAGTTTAAGGACCGTTATGTAGTGGAAAAACGGATCCGTACCGTTTTGTTTTAAGAAAAACGGCATATATCTACCTAAATTTAGCTTATTTTTCATTAGATTTGAGTATAGATTTATTAAAATAAAGAAAGTAACAGAATATATGTGTGCCCATTCCTATCCGGCGCAGATTACATCAGCATCCATCATCGCTTTGCAGTTTTGGACTTTTTTAAAATTTAATACCTGATGAAAACAAAAAACTAATTAGTTTAGGTTAAACTGGTGTTATCACAATGCCACATGATGCAAATTTCCGTACTGTCTCTCGCCAAAACTATTATTGGCAGTCAGCAACCATTTATTTGTGCACCATGGTATTCATTTGTACACATCGTGAAAACACCTTTCGAATTACTTAAATATTTACCATCTAATAAATGACATTTGTGCAGGCTTTCATGTTGTGAAAAGAACTTTTCGTAAACCTCGTAAAAGTACGTCATGCACTTCATGCACATACATCTATAATTAACGGGACGGTCGCGCGATGTTAGCGCTGGCTTTTATTAAATTATTTTTTATTAATTATTTATATTTTCTACCAAAAAACAATAAGAAACTCCGTTTGTTACGGAATCAAAACTGATGAAAAACGGTGAAGTTAGTATTCAACGGCATGGAAACGGATACAGCAAAACGGAGTCAAAATGTATAGTTTTCGAAAAAACGGATAATGCTCCGTTTACGTACCAGCTGTGACGGATACGTGTATTACGGTCAGTAAACGCGCCGTAAAAACGGATTCCTGATTCCGGACGTGTCGGAGAGTCCGTAGGAATGTTTTTTGGGCATTATTTTAATAAATTTTTTTATACAGATTCGTATAGGTACATTCATGTGTTAGTTAATAGTATTTCCAGGAAAAATACATATTCCAAAGTAGACAAGGATAGCCTTATCCCGAAAAATGGAACGAAACAGATTTGGAGACGGTACACATTTTATTCATATTTGGCTTGCCCGTTTAATATAAGACACAAAGCGTATCCAATGTCAGCATTTTGAAAACATAAATTCTTTTCTTTTTTTTAATTTTATTTTATCGGGATATACATTAATTGCATTAAAGGAATTAAATATGCTAAAAATCCCAAACGTATTTAACAAATTGTGAAAAATAATCCGTTGTAGGCATGTCCCTATCCGGATTTCATTCTTGCTTAGGGAAATCGTCAGGGGACGATGTTTTTAGAATTTCTGGAAATATTTGTTAAGTTAAATTACAAACTCAATGAGAGTTAACGGTTATTTTCATGCCAAGTTCTTGGGCGGTTTTCCATTTTGATAGGAAACAGTTTCAGATATTTTTTTGTTAATTTAAGAGAGAAAAAATATTTTAAATTTTAAAAGTTTTTCAAATAGCTTTACGAAACTGTTTTGGAACTAGTATTAGATTCTGGGAACCGATGTAGAAGTAATGTATAAGTAGTTCTAAATCACTAGTTCCCAAAACATTCTAAGGATGTAGTTAAAATGGTAAATATGACTCCTTTGCATGGGTTCTAGAACTAGTTGCTCCATCACTAGTTCCAAGGGTGCTATTCGAGAATTTGTAATAACTCCCTGAGAATTAGTTCTAGAACTAGTAATTTTAGAACGGGTTCCAAAAATTTTCCTGGCTAAGAACTCAAAGTTGGATATACAAATTTTATTGTTGATATCTTTTTGAGAGGTTTTTTTTGTATTTACAAAAACGGTATGATAAAGGTTTTTAATAAGGTCTTTTGGACTTCGTTACCGCGGGTACCCAATTTACCCGAACCAACAACAATTTACACACAATTTTGACAATAGAAACGCTATCTGGTACACGGTAACGTACGTGGAACAGAGCTATAATTTAATTATAATTTTGTGAATTCTTTCTGTGAACTTATGCAGAGAGAATTTTATTGGACGAATTTTAATGAGAATTTTCACTTAACTAATGAAGTTTTCCTCACAAAGTGAATGAAAAGTTCTTTAAATTTTATGAAAAAGGTTTGTAATTTTTATGAAGCTCTTTGTAACTATGAAAGTTTTATTAAATAATTTGAAATTTTTCTCGCATATTTTCTAAAAAATACAAATTCCATATAAATTTGAATTAAGTCTCATTTTGTGTCAACTTTAGGATATTTTTTATTGTTAATGGCACTAAGCGAATTAAAATTTTAATTCCGTGAAACTGGTTCCAGTTCCATGATATTCTAGTGGAACATGTTGTAGAATAGATGTGGTTTCGAACCGATTATACAGACTTTCTTGAAAGATTTAAGTAAAGTTGAAGTTTCTATAGAATTAACATGTCAATTGACAGTTACGTGACACAGATTTAAAACAAATGCGAAATTGTCTTGAATAACATGGAATAAACCAGGAATCATAAATTGTCTGTTGTATTTCCTAAAGCCTATATAGCAACATCGACGCTGCTCCAGCAGACACACCATTTGTTTTGAGGAGTTATAAAAAACATCTTTATTTTGGACTTACTCAAAAAAGGCATTTAAATGCTTAAGCCCCCCATACATTTGCAATATTATGTCCAATATAATAGCACAGTACTTTTCTCGTTTTGCCACACACCATACAATAAAATGCAACATATATGTATATAACAAAAGATCGCCACAATATTTTATGCAATATATGAATTCAACATAACCTCAAAATGCATACAAACATAAACAGCGCAAAATTAAAATTGCACAGTGTTGCCAATATATTATGCAATATTTCAAGTTGTCCAATAAAAATCAAAAGCGTTTTGATTCACTAGATAATATTGCTCAAGCTTCAATTTAATACATACACGGTCAATATGCTTGCACCACTTGGAAAGTTGTACCATAATATTGCAAATGTATGGCCCGCTTTAAGGATCTCTTTCACTCATTTCAAGAAAATTTCATGGTATTTCAGTTAGTTTTTGTGTTTCCTAAGCTTTTCTTTCAATTATTTCGCCCAAAATTAAGAATGTTATAAAGTTTTGAGAAAAATAAAAGAAAAATTCCATATTAAAAATGTAAATGTAATGTAGTTATTTGAGTATTAAATTATTTGTTTCGACATTAACCGAAATAGAGGCGATTAATTGAGGAATCGGTTAATCGATTAACCGAATTGGAAAGACTAGAGAAACGTAAACGTTGAGGGAAAATCAATTCTTAACAGAACGCCTGTCTACATTTATGTCTTTTGTGAGTTTAAGAGATTAATCACAACTGGTTCGATTGTCGACCGACGACAGCAAAAGTCGTCACGATTAATTTAAATTCAGCGACAATCGACCATCGACATTTTTTGACGATTAGAAAAAAAGGAAATCAAAACAATAATATGTTTGCATTTGTTTCGCAACAATTCTTAATCAATTCAATTGGATTTCCATTAATTCTTGTTGTTTTACATTTTATTCTACTTAATTTTGCTTTTTTGCGTAAATTATGTATTTTTATTTTCAATTATATTTCTGCTGTCAAAAAATAAATTTTTTGTAAACAAAGTACGAATTTTTGCAACTCTAATACGAATTTCTACAACTTTGTTCTAATGGCAACCAATAAATAAGTTAAAAATATGGCAACAATTTGACAAATATTTTGAGTGTGTGTTAGTGTGTCGTCATGAAAATAGAATAGATTATATTACGTTGACAAACCGCCCGGACGATACTGCGACATTTCGTTTCCCATAAAAAATATATGAAAAAGCAATTCTCGTTGTCGTTGTCGACCCAGTTCTGAATAATCTCTAATGCATACGAAATAGATACAAATTAATCTACGAGTTGTTCTATTCTTCTTCTCATTGAAAATATTATACAGCGCTACGTATAACATACATATGTACGTCTGACTAAATTTTATAAAGAAAGGTCTGCGGTGTGGTTCTTCCCGATTTGAATATATTACAGAGAGGTAATAAGAAAAAAAATGTTGATAAAATATGATCTCAATTATAACAATTTTTTCCATTAAAGGAATTAAATGTGTTAAAATCCTAAAACTTATTTGACAAATCGTGAAAAAATTATCTGTTGAAGGCATGTCCCTATCCGGATTTTTGCCTAAGGAAATCGTCAGGAGACGACATTTTAAGAATTTCTGGAAATATTTGTAAAGTTAAATTACTTCAATGAGAATTAACTCAATGAGAATTTCTTGTTCTCGTCTAGGAGCGTTATTTAACATTTAAAATATCAAAGAAAAAACAACAGCCAAAAATGTTTGTTTTATGAATTTTAGAAGAGTTTTTAGAAATTCTTTTTGTTCTTTGTTTTAAATAAAATTGTTAAAAATACAACAAGTGTATGTATATTATTTTACATACATTTTTTTCGATTAATCTATTCATTTTAAAATTTTATTCGATTAATGAGTTAAGAAAAAATTCCGAATAATTATTTGAACGATTAATCGATTAAATTAAAATGTCGACTAATTGAATACCCTAGTAGTGAAACCACAAAACTAACCACGCTAAACTTTTTACTTCAGATTTATTACTTTTTTTAAATTGAATAAAAATGTTAGTTATCAAATTTACTTTAATGCTTTTTCCAAAAATTTTTTAAAATCAGCAAATTCAATTTTGTTAATTAATGGACAAAAAATTGTCCAAACGACAATTGCTTCATGGATTATTTTCGCTGGCAATTGAAGTAAAAAAACACACATTAAATAAAACTGATATTATTTTAACAATTCTTATTTAGGCCCTGTGCGAGGTGGCTAAATAAATTCGAAACTAAATACAAGTTGACAAAAAGGTTTAGAATTTCATTTAAAAATTTTTTAAAACTTTTTCAAATTTCTTAGAAACTTGGAAACCTGAATTTAGTTTTTATTTAGCCAGTTCGCACCCACCCTTAATCACATTTTTAAACATATGTACACCTACAAAAAAAATTTGTTGCCCGAATTTGAATTTGATTCCAACCGAATCTTTCAACCGATAATTCGGTTGTCACACCTCTATTTCCGTTGCTCCAACTAAAGTAGGTTTTTGGCAACCGAACGAACCAAATTCGGTTGGGACAACAAATTTTTTTGTAGGTGTACATTTTGTCACATTTTTGAACATACAGAATAAAATTACGTCTTATAAAAAGTCGCCATATTTTTTGCCTATTCTGCAATTTTTTCCGCTGGAGGCAAATTAAAATCTATTAGTGTTACGAGAAAATTGGTAATAGTGCGTATTAAATATTTTATAAAACAATCTTTGATGCGAAAAATACAGAAACATTTTTTGGCACAATCTATTTCAATTCTTTAAAATGCTTTTTGTTTTTAATATCGTTAATATCATTTTGGTTGCAAATACTGAAACCGAAACCAGTTTTCAAAAACAATTTTTCGCATAAACCGAAACCCGATTTTTTAAAAGCTCGCTTTATTCAATACTCTAGTGGTAAACAAAAAGACGGTAAACAAATAAGCAATACACGTAATACAAAATTTTCTATTAAGTTCAATTATTTATGGTTACAAATTGATTTTTTCTTAATTTTTCTTTTATGTTGTTTACTGGTGTATGTGGATTTCTTCATTCAATAGACCTTTCAAAATTTGCATTGTGTTTTATATTCATTGCCATTTTTATTTCACGAATATTAGAATCTAATAGTTTTATGTTGTTTTTTGCTTTATTTTAACTTTTAAGTGTCCTCAACCCAAAAACGTGCTCAAACTGTAGGGGAAGTGCGACACACTTGATCCCGAAAAATTTTAAGCAGAATACATTCTAAACTATGCAAATCAAACAAAATCAAAAAAGGGCAAAGAAAGGAAAAAGAAAAGAAAAAAGCGAAAAAGCGAAAAAGAAAAAACAAAGTGTTTTCAGTTTTAAAATCTGTTCTAAAGCAATTTATAAAAAATTCTCCCCCATACCCAAATGTATCAGATCCTGAAGAAAATCACAAAATAATCAAATACGAGAAAAATAATATACAAATGACGAAGTACTTAAGTAAAATTTTTTTTTCCTGCAATTTTTCATTTTGAACTTTTTCATACATACCTATAATGAAAAAAGTCATGACGGATTTTTTTAAATAATCGAATTATTTCTGCTGCAAATTAAATGAATGACTAATTTTTTAATAAAAGCGATTATCTGGGTCCATATACGATTTATTTTTATGCCTCTTTATTTAAAAATAATTAACATTCTGCTAGCGCGTCTTAAACAATTTCAGGAAGCCCCAAGTGACATGTTGATTTAAGAACAATCTGCAGACTAAATTGAATTTACCGAATTTATGTTTCTTCTACGAAATGGGCCATTCTTTATTTCAACCAGAAATGGTTATCTAAAAGAATAAAAAACTGTTGTTATTTATATAAATAATGTAATGTAAATCAAAATTGCCCGTATCTTCTTGCCATCCATGTAAACTTTTTACCAATTACACTGATTGACAAAAATTAAGTTTTAATTTGTCACATGAACTTTTTTGGCATATTTTACTTTATTTTAACTTCCTAATATGGAAAACATGTGTAGAAAAAATTTGACACTCATATTTTTTTTGTAACAGGAACTTTATATTTCGTAAAAAAAATACTGAGACTTTACTTACAATTAAACCTGAAAATATGTTTTTTGAAACTGAAAGTTATGATTTTCTGGAGTATTTGACTTGACGCTGGTCTCTTGCAAGCGTCCAACAAAAATCTGTCAACATACGAGGATTCCATTTGCCCTGGTATGGTTTTGCCATGCTGGAAATATCGTTATGGAACCTTTCTCCATTTTCATCGCATACAGCTCTTAGGTTCTCGGGAAGAAGTCGAGGTGGGAGTGCAGGAAGTGAATCTTGAGTGACATTACAACCCAATGCTTTATACGTCGAAATTAGTTCTCTCATCAGATCATTTTAATTAATTGCTTTGTGGTAGCCCAAAAAATTTTGCGCATCATTTTTAAAATTTTTTCAAGCAGATTTCTCTATTGAATTTAACTTTCCTTCGAATATTTTTTCTTTGAACAATTTCCTAATCGGAGGTCCGACGAAGATTACTTCCTTTATTTTAGCGTCACTAAGCGTCACATACATAAAACCTGAACCGCTACGATCCATGACTTTGACAAAATTTTTCACCAAACCTAGTTTTGTATGTATTGGTGGTAAAAGTACTCTGGTGGGCTCGTCAAGAGGGGGGTATAAAACATTTTTTTCCCAGAAGTAACGCACTCGCGCTTTTTCCAGTCTTTCTTGCTGTAGTGATTGTTCCGATCTCTGCACTTAAAATAATACGTCAGTAGAAAATCTGTCAAACCGGTTTCAAAACGATTTGACTAATTTTTAACAAATTTTTAATTGAAACACTGATTTAAGCAAAGATTTTAGTTATCTTCATTTAACACAAGTACTTTAACTACTTTTCAGTGTTAATTTTCAAAACTATTTATAACTAATTTTTAAGAACCCATTCGTTAAATTTTACAAAATTTATTATTAAAATATAATATTTTCATATTTCTTTCCCTCCAGATTTCTTAAAATGGCCCAAATCTCAAAAACTAAGAGAGATAGAGTAAAATTTATGAAAATGTATAACCGCTGAATACCCCAGCGAAAGGGGTTTTCTCTATCCAAAAATGGACCTTGGCGCGGCCTTGGACCCCCGGAAATGTTTAATAAAAATTTTCCAGTTCTCGTAAACTAAGCGAGATAGAGCAAAACGGACAAAATGTTTGCTCCGCTGCAGTGCCCTCACATGATATGGACTAGGCCTGGAAAGGGTCCCGAGACCCTAAATTTGGATAAATTCTACGACTCAGTATAATTACTGATAAAACTGTAGTTTTACAAATTTTTTACTTAAATTTAGATTTGTTAAATTTAACAAAAGAATTTGTTAAAATCAACAAATTTTATTTTAAGCCAAAAAACAGGAATAAATTTTGTTAAAGTAACAAATTTTTCTGTCCAGCCAACAGACGTTTTATTTTCAGTGTATGTATTATAATTTTAGTGAAAAGTGATTTTCAAATAAAAAAAAAAAAATAAATTAAAAAGCAAAAAAAGAAAAATTAATAGAACCAAAAAATAAGTTCTTAAGAAAAAGACGTAAGTCTTGTTGCATGGGAAGATCGAATAAAAAAATATTTCCAGCTGCAGATCGAAATAAACTAATTGTAAAAATGGATTTTGTTAACAAACATTTTTGTTATATTTTATTATAATTTTGTTTATATTATTATATATGATTTTAATAAACTTAAATAATAACACAGTACAACAGTAAAAATGCATCGGGCATGCGACTTATCAATTCTGATAGATTTTAGGATGAGTATCACGAATGTGAACACCAAATTTAAAAATTAGCTCTAGTTTTTGAAATATTCGCAAATTTAACTTTTACCAAAAAGTCAGTTTTTTCGTTAAAATTTCTTATTTATTCATATACCTGACTAAACTACGGACAATTTTTAATATGGTTTAAAAGTATAGACTTTGGGCTTTTAGAACCATACCAACTTATTTTTGTTAGATAAAGGATCTAGGATATAATTGCAATTCAAATGAAAACTTCACTTACTTTCCTATTTTGCAAATAAAGTAAAATCCCTTAATCGGATTTGCAAATTCTTAACACATGACGTAAATTCATATTCCACTAAATTCTTTTTGTCAAAAAAATCACAAATTTTGAATCAACATTTTCCGAAAATTCAATCTAAAACACATATTTTATCGCCAATTTACAAAAATGTATATTTTTGTTAAAGTTGATTTCATTTAAAATTTTGGGTGGCAGTATGCTTTGACTTGGTTTATTTTTGGAGCATTCTGATTGGTTAATTTATTTTCAACCAATCAAAATGTTTGAAAATATAAATATTTTTGTAGGGTTTTCATACACAAAATGAACAAAACCGTATGTTTAACAATAAAACGAACTAATTTTTGAATGCACTTTTATACTTAAAAATGGTGTGTCGCAATCCCGATGCATCAAATTTTTCTTATTTTGTTGTACTGTGTAATTTACAAATAACAATTAGAAATACTGCTAAAAATGACTCGAAAAAGACTTGCGAGCGATCACAAATACGACTAAAAATGACTCGCAAATGATTAGAAACACGACTAAAAATGAATCGAAAAAGACTCGCAAATGATTAGAAAACGACTAGAAAATGACTCGAAAAAGACTTGAAAATAATTAGAAATACGAGTCAGAAATGAGTCGAAATTGATCAAAAAAGCGAGTCATAAATGACTCCTCAAGAAGAGTCGCAGTTAGGATACAATTTTCTTCCGACAAAGCAATAATTTATGATCAGAAAATGAGCTCAATTATGATCATGTTAATCGTCCAGAGGAGTCATAAATGACTCGAATGTGATCAATAATTTCATAAAATGCTAGGTGGATAGTAATAAAAAAAAATATAAAATTTAAATTTAAAAAAAATGTTAACCCGATCGGGACCGGCAGCATGTTGATGTTGAACTTTAATTCCAAATATCTCCGCTAGGGGTGCTGCAAAGCCATAAAAGTAATAAAAAATATTTCTTTGGAAAATCCCCAGCCATTAAAATTGGTGCGGGAAAGGGTTAAAGCGGCTCAAAAGGTAACTAACGCTTTTACTAAGGATCGTGGATTTCAACTCGCGCAGTCGCGAGTAAAATCAAGAAGTCTCAAAATTTGGTTCAGAATGGCAAACAGAGTAATGGAGTCAAATGTTATAAATCCCAGGTGTGTCCAGATAGGAATGCAAAGCTAAATTCATCTGCAAAAATATGCAGTCGACGTCTTTACGAAAAGTAATTAAGAAAATATAATTGTATGATAATGGATGACGAAACATATTGCTTTGCAAATTTCGGGTACATTGCAGGACATGGTGGTGTCCTCCAGATCATTGTAAAAGGAAAATCAAGTCCACATTTTCCAAAAATTACCTTATTTGGCAAGTATTTTGTTCTTGTGGAAGAAAATCGAAGCATTTCTTTATAAATGGTACACAGAAAAAACTAAAAACGAATTTTAACAACGAAATTCATTGTATTAATTAAAATTTTAATTGATTTTGCACCTATCACTCACATATACTATTAATTACTAAAAATTGTATTCGATTAACTGAAACAAAATTCGGATAAAGTAGTAATAATATCAATTAAAACATTAATTGAAAAAAAATATATATATATGACATTGTAAAAAAGTGTGTGTATGTCATGTTTATATATTTGGTTGTAATACTAAAAATTTTTATATATATGCATACAGTTTAAGAAAAAAAAATATGGGAATTATATAACACATAATTATGAAACAAATATTTGCAGAAATATTTAAAAGTCAATTAAAATATTAATTGATTCAATTCATTATTTGTTTAAAAACAATTTTTATTTTAAATATATATTTAATTAGATATTTAAGGTTAATAATTTTTTCTGTGTACAATAAATGGTGAAATTTATCGGAGAGAATTCTTACAAACAGTTTCCATTTGCAAAAGTTATAAACCCAAGTAAAAAAAATTGATATGGAGCCATATGAAATTATATTTAAATATATATAATCTTTTATGTAATTAGATATAATTATATCCGAAAAATGAGAACGTCTTATTGTATCATATTGTATCGAATTGTATACAATTGTATACAATTTGGTACAATTTGATACAATTTAATGCAATTCGATACAATTGTATCCGAATTTTGTCCTCATCCAATTACATCAAATTATATCTTTTTGTATAAAATTATATAAAATGTTATAAAAGTGGACATAGTTTGATACAATTATATCTAATTAACCTTATACTTTACATAGGACCATATCTAACAATATACATACAAAAATAATTTATTTAAATAAAAAAAAATTTTCAATTGCTTGTAATTGTAATTGTTCTTTTTTGAATTGCAATTACAAATAATCGGCCTGATTACAAGTGTCGAATTTGTAGTCGAAATTTTCGACTCCATATAAAATGATTTTGTATACATACTATAATGGAAATTATAAAGAAATGAAACTCTGATGCTGGATTTTTTTAAATCTGAGTGCTATATATGGTAAATCCAATTGAAAAATTGTTCAAAAGTTGCGTTTTTAGTGAATTTTCAGCAAATTCGACTTAGTTTCGACTATGACTACGACACTCGTAATAAGGCCGAATATGTAATTATAGATGAGTTTTTTTTCAATTACAATTACATATAATTGTGTAATTGCATGTTTAATTACCCTACGGGAAATTTTAACAAACTGTCACCGAACTGGCCCCTTTATATGAAATAGACTGGTCACTTTTACATGGCTCATAGGAGGGGGAAATTGACCCCTTGTGACATAGGAGGGGGAAATTGACCCCTTGTGACATGCCACAAAACAAATCCCAAGACAGGTCCCTGAACTTTGTTTTTTATGAGAGTTCAGTTACCTGTCCTAGTCAATTTCCCCCTCCTATGAGCCATGTAAAAGTGACCAGTCTATTTCATATAAAGGGGCCAGTTCGGTGACAGTTTGTTAAAATTTCCCGTAGGGTAATTACAAAATGTAATGATTAACCCCAGGCCTGCTGGAGATCTTATAATTTCGATAAATCTTCCATTACTTTTATCCAGATTTATCATGACAGTGCAATAAACATGAAAAAATATTTCTTTTAATTTAGTAATTTTAAAATAAAGTTAACAACACTGAAATTTTAAAATTAATAGGATTATGATATACAACCAAGATATAAGAAATCAGTCAAGTGTACGTTATAGTATAGAGAATTTCGTATTAAAGCTTCAGTGTTGTTAATGTTATCGGTGTGGTGCGTAAGCCATTTTTGACTCATGCTCAAAAAAAAAATCAAAAAAAAAAAAACAAATTACTCACGCACGAGCATTTCGTTTTTTACTCAGCACACATGATTATATTAACTTACTTATTAAACTTACAATCAGAAAATTCTCACGCAAAACAGTAAAAATTTCTAAAAACATATGATGCAAAAAATAAGCACACACACGAATCAATCACAGGTTATTCTTACTCACTAAAACTAGTTCAAAATCATTGATAACATGGAACCAAATATAATACAATACGGTTTTATATGGACCTTATATATTTTTATATAAAATCACTTTGAAATAATTGCCTATGTGGGAAGATATGTCATTATAGATGATTTTATAAAGAACGTTATAAGTTATATATGGGTTCATATTCGTCAATATATAATCATAACTAACACAAATTATAAAAGATTTCTTATATGGATCCACATAGTTTTATATTATTATGTATAGTGTCATACTAAATTATATATAAACGTACATGTAATTATGTCTTTTATATGTTACTTTATGTACTTATATATAGCACATACATATATATGTAGGCCAATATGTAATAATATAAAATCACATATGTCTCCACATTAAAACCTTTGAGGAAAAAATATCTAACATATGACTATATGAAAGTATATCAGCTTGAATTTAAAAGCATATGTGGCCATATGTAACTATAAGTTACTATATGCAATTACATAAAATAATATATGATTATATCAAAACTTTTTTACTCGGGAATACATTTTTTACTAGGGTTACAAGGGCTACTATTTATATTTCGGGAACTGGCAACACTAATGTCAATAGCTAAAATCTGGCAACACCATAATAAAATTTGAAATTTTTTAGCATAAACGTACTCACAATGTTTTGATGTACAAATGCTATTTGTTTTGTTTACAGTGAGTTAAGAAATTCAATTTGGCCAAAAAATGGAAAATTCAACAAAAGGTTTTCTTTGGATTATTTTTCACAACTTTCGACGAGGATTATCTGAACAAGAATGTGTCGATGAACTCAGTTATTTGTATGGCGATAAACCACCATCAAATATCACAGTATATCGCTGATATAGTGAATTCAATCGTGGTCGTAGTTCGGTCGCCAACGAATTTCGTGAAGGTCGTCCAAAATCGGTTATTCTGCCAAAAAAAAATCAATGAAGTGCGTGAACTGATAGTGTAAAATCGTCATGTGACATTTCGTGAGATAGAGGCATACTTGCACATTAGTTCCACTTCAATACATTCGATTTTGCATGAACACTTAGTTGCAAAAAATTTGCTCTCGTTGGATACCCCATAATTTTTCAATCACTCAAAAAAAGGCTCGCGTCGATTTGTGTAAGGGAATGATTAAAAAGTTCGACCGTGGTGCTTCAAAAGACTTGTATAAGATTGTGACAGGTGACGAATCATGGATATATGCGTATGAGCCGGAAACAAAACAGTAATCGACCGTGTGGGTATTCCAAGACGAGCGGAATCCAACAAAAGTTGTTCGTGGAAGAAGCACAGCGAAGCAAATGGTCGCCTATTTCTTCAACCGAATGGGTCATGTGGCCACTGCTCCGCTTGAGCAACGTCGGACGGTGAACACAATTCTGAGTGATACACGACAATTTGTTTGCCGGAAGTCTTCGGAGAAATTCGTAAAACTAATCCCCAAAGACGAATGATTCTCCATCATCACAATGCGTGCTTTCACACATCTCGTCAAACAGGTGAATTTTTGAGCAATCACAACATCGAACTTGACTCATCCTCCGTACAATCCTGATTTGGCATCCAATGACTTCTTCTTATTCCCGAATATCAAAGGTAAACTCTGTGGTCAACGATTTACGAGCGCCGAAGAAGCAGTTGAAGCGTTCAGAAAGCAAGTTTTGGAGGTGTCTCAAGAGGAATGGAAAAACTGCTATGACAAATGGTTTGAACGAATGCAAATGTATATTGATTATCAAGGGGACTATTTTGAAAAACAATAAAGCCATTTTGATTTGAAAATTTTTGTTATTATTTGCTATTCCCGAAATTTAAGATACTAAAGTGTCTTTAGTATGATACTAACCTTAGTAAAAAATGTATTTATTGCCATAACTTTTGCAAATGGAAACTTTTTCGCTTGAAATTTTGCAAGAACAGTTAGGTGACCCCATATTATACTATATATAGGCCACTTTAGATGAATACATTTTTTTATTGAAATATTTTCCTTTTAATTGCTTCCTTACTAAGGCATTATATTTATTGAGGTCGATTGTACATTCGGCGACTAAAGTCGCTGAAATAGCAAAAACCCGTAAAAACCTATATAAAACGCTAAGTAGTGGTTTAAATATGAATATTGGCACATCGCATTTATATCGTAAATATGGCCACAGGTCCTGTGCTTACACTTTAATACAAAAAAAAATCATATTAATTGAATTTGAAAAATTTTTTATATAAAAAACTGAATAGACAACCGCCAAACTTTAAAGACATTTAGCAAAAAATCTGTACCATTTATCGAAACTTTTAAAGGATCAAGTGTGTCGCTTTCCCCTACTCTGAATTCAATTTACAACGTGCCGTTGTTGTATTGTTGCAACATATACTAGTTTTTATATTTACCCGCCACAATATATATAAAGATAAACTTTGAAAGCTTTATTCTTATTACTGTACTACAATGGCGAAATAACCGTAAATAACGTTCACTTTTTGTATTATTTTGAATTTCTCAAGCAAAAAAGCTTTATTTTTAGTAGAAAAGAAGGAGAAAAGAGTAAGAAAGATAATATTGCTGCATGTTCTGTGCTGTAGCAAGTTAGTCAAAATGCATGTCAAACAACAGCAGCAACAATATTGTACCGATTTAAACTAGGTCATGGTATTATTACTTATTGCTAAATAAGTAATACAGTCCCAAATATACAGCTATCGACAACTAATTAGAAACGCTCTTTTTACAATTTTACCGTTGTTTTCTTTTCAAACATACTTGTATTCTATTTATTACTATTCTTATTATCAAATACACTGCACATCACAATGGGTTCTCTCCAATCTTAATGAGATTCGTATATGTGATAGAAGAGAAAAAAATAATGTACACGTATTTTGGAGAGATTTAGTCACATCCAAAAGAGACCAGATGGATGTATGGGTAGAGCACTACTCCTCGATGTTAGCGAACACATCGAACACTGGTCACAACCTTTGTGGTTGCATTCAACACATTGCTCGGGACGATATACGCACAGACTGCCCAGAAACTCCCGACATTATGGATGCCATAGTGTCTCTGAAAAATAACAAAGCTCCTGGCACGGATAATTTGTCTCCTGAACTATTAAAAGCATCACCTGAAATCAGGCCTTAATCTCTAAAGTCATAAATAAAAGGCTATCAGTCGCATTCGATCCGTTTCTCCGCAATGAGCAGGTTGGATTTAGCCCCCGCAAATCATGCATTGACCATGTCAACAGTTTACGGATCATAATTGAGCAACCTGTTGAGTGGAGGTCGCCGCTCTACTTGATATTCATCGATTTTGAGAAAACATTCGATACGCTCTCCCATTCAGCCATATGGAGTACGCTAGCATGCAAAGGTACCCCAAACAAACTAATTGATATTGCTAAAGTCCTATATCACAACGCAGACTGTCGAATTATTCATGATGGCTGTAATAGTGACTCATTCACAATTAAAACTGCCCAGCAAAATTTTTATGAAGTGGTTGCCTTTGAATCTGTTTTAGAATAGGTGTTTTTACCACCGGTTCCGTGGAATACGTTCTAGAACTGATTCCTGGAAGTCAAAATGGAAGGCCTCACTGTCGCAGAACCGGTTCTATAACTGGATCAATTATGGCAACACTGTAATATGAGATAGAGAATTTTAGAAAAGTTGTTGCGCGCCATCTGATGGTGAGTTGGCGAACTTTGTTGAAGCTTTTTAGTTCGTAGCCCTGTTATATAATTTTCTTTGAGAACACCGAAGGAGGACGCTGCGATATGTATGATAGGAAAAACTCATAAATATTATTATTATTTTTCATAAATTGATGTTGCCTTGGTTGGGGCTCGAACCCGCAACCTCACGTGTAACAGTCCAATGCGTTAACCATTACACCACAGCGCCCAAAATAATTAATTATTTTAAAAAAAATTTTGTTTATGTTATTTTAACTACATTTGCAGTTGTTTTTACAGTTTTACAATAATTTGCATATATGTTGTTTTAATTGCATTTGTAGTTGTTTTTACTACAATTGTCAGTTGATTTTTAACAGTTAAAAATAACTTCACATTGTAGTTGATTTAAATGCAAATGTATGCTACACCTTTTTAACCGCAAATGAAGTCATTTTAACTGTCAAAAAATGGTGTAGCATGGAATCTCCATCCAGTTCACGATCGTGCTCGAAGATTACGGAACGAAAATGTTATCAATTTGCGTCCAGGCACAGAAAGATATGCAAGAGCACGTATCGACAACTCAAATTGAGAATGTTATTCTGATGTGATCAAAAGCATATGCAAAGGCGCAATGCGGCGAAAACTATGGGTGAGTTCCAAAACGTCATTTGCAATGCAACTGAACAAAGTCATGCATTCCTAAACGCAATTGATGCGCATAGAAAAACCAAACTGTGCATCACAAATTTTGTTGATGCTTTGTTGACATATTTTTATTACAAAGTAAACAACACACGTGTTTGCTTTGTATCGAAACAGTAGTAAAACCGCATCACTGCAATGTATTTTGACTAGGGTTTTTCTTTTCCCGGACTTTTTCATTTCCCGGGACAGCGGGATTTTTTTTCGGAATTTCACGGGATTCCGGGAATTCCCGCTCGTTAGAAAATATATAAATTCGACATATATTGTACTTGAAAAACTACTTTTTGGTTAAACACCGTTCGACAAAGTTTATCTTTTGGTTGTATCCATGAGAAAATGTTCTGAAAAAGAGGGCTTAATATCCATGTCTTCCACTTTTTCTAGGCCAATTTGTTTAACAATTTAAATCGTGAATTAGTATTTATGTAATATATTTATATGGAAGGCCATCCTAATTAAAAAAAACTCTTAGTAATATATTAACTAAATATTAATTTCGCGGTTAAGCTGTTAAACGAATTGGTATAGAAAAGTGAAAGACATGGTTTTATTATTTTGATCCCTTTTTTCAGGATATATTGGAATTGTTAATGGGTGCAAACTTGTGTCGGACCAGTTTTATAGCCAGAACTAAAATCAATTTTTTGCTTAAATATTTCTTATACATGAAATCCAAAAATTTCTATTTCTAGATATTTTGTTTTTTTTTATGTAGATTTTCAGAAGTATCCGTCTGGATTAGTTTTATAAAAAAGTTTAAAAGTGAGCATTTTTTACATAAATTTTTAGGCAAATTCGCATAAATTGTTTTATAAAA
This sequence comes from Leucophora obtusa, assembly GCA_949987735.1. Lineage (NCBI taxonomy): Eukaryota > Metazoa > Arthropoda > Insecta > Diptera > Anthomyiidae > Leucophora > Leucophora obtusa. The sequence goes on from OX465295.1 coordinate 279,892,118, forward strand.
GTAGACATTAAAATATTAAATAGTTTCATAACTTTAATTAGTTTTCTTAAATTGAAATTTTTTATGCCACAACTCCTTAAAAAGAAATTATTTAATTTTCTTATTAAGTTGCATTTTAAATTAGCATATAAAAAATTCAAAATAATTTGAAAAAGCATCTGATGTATTTATTATTTTAAAAATTAATAATATTTAAAAAATATGTTTAAAATAAAGGAATAGCAATTGAACTTTAAATGAAATTATTTGAAGTAAAAGAAACTCAAAATACTTATGTTAATTGAAAATACGAAAAAATTACAATTTTTAACTTTAATCCCTAGTTTATTGGAGGTATTTGGAACTGAAATAATGATGTTGAAATGTTGTATAAGGCTGGTTTACACTATAAGATTTTCGGTACGATTTTACTTCAGTACACGTGCAAAACATATAGGCAAGGTTGCAAAATCTTTCCGAGAATCTTATAGTTTAAAACAGCCTATATAAATATTGCTTTATTTGAACAAATATCACCATCTTAAAGAAGAAAAAAATTCCCGAAGGACAAGTATTTTAGTTTGTAAATTTGGTAATTGCTAATATAATATTTTTCGGTTTAATTAAGCCAAATTCAATTGGCATCCAAAAACAATTTGGCTTAATTCAGTTTATTAAATTTTAAACCGTATTTTTTAATTTTAAATATTCTTTATTTAAATTTAAAAAAATCAATGCTTTAAATTTAAATAAAGCTTCTAAAATTGCAATAAAACTAGCTAAAACTACTATAAAATACTAAAAAAAATCCCGGAAATCCCGCATAAAATTCCCGGGATTGCGGGATTCAAAAAAGGGCGGGACGTTTAGGAACTCACCCTATATCGATATCGACTGAAAATTGTTACATGTATATATTTTGGAAACTAGAACTTATGGCGTATCAGATGCTCCCAGAAGTTTCCCACTTTTTCCTAGAAAGCCTATTCCACATTTTCTTTTTTTTTGGCCAGAATTGTAAGTACAAACACATATGTCAAGTTTTGGAAAAATCTCTCCGGGAAATTATTTCCACGAAAACAGTTTTGGAAACTAGAGCTTATGGCCCTTCTTCTGACGTATGTTCCGAGAAGTTTCCCACTTTTTCCTAGAAAGACTATTCCAAATCTTTTTTTTTTGCCCAAAACTGTAAGTACCAACACATATGTCAAGTTTTGGAAAAATCTGCCCAGGAATTTTTTTGCATAGAAACATTTTTTGAAACTAGAGCTTATGGTCCTTCGTCTGACATATCACATGTTTCCAGAAGTCTCCCACTGTTTCCTAGAAAGCCTATTCCACATTTTCTTTTTTTTTGGGCCCAAATTGTAAGTACCAACACATACGTCAAGTGTTGGAAAAATCTGTCCGGGTAATTTTTTGCACGAAAACAGTTTTGGAAACTAGATACTATAACCTTTCCTATGACGTATCATATGTTCCCAGAAGTTGGCCACTTTTTCCTAGAAAGCCTAATGAAAAAAAATTTTTTTTGGGCCAAAATTGTAAGTACACAGAAAAAACAGTATGCACCAACAATGGGATTTGTAAAAGCAATCACATTTTCTTTTAAATTGAAATTTTATTCCCAACAAATTTATTGTTTAGAATATTTGTAACTCGTTTGTAAATTGTTATCTTTCATATAAAAATTGTTGAAAAATAAAAATTCAAAGTTACAAAAAGAAGGAAAATTTTTTTGGATTTACAAATTTCTTTGTTGGTCCCTTTTTAAAAAGTTTTCTTTCTGTTTTTACAAATTTTATATGAGAAAGGTGTTTAACCCTCTAATGCCCAAGGCCGCCTTTTGGTGGTTAAATAGTTTTTGGCTAAATAACAATATTTTATTAAACAAGTTGTATTACATCCATAGAAAATTTAACTGCCTATAGTTTTTGCCTTCAAACTTTTTTTGTATAAGGAACGTTTTTCAAGCGAGGAGCATGTAAAGTGAAAATTTAGAAAATTTTAAAAAATTAACTTTTTAAAACAGAAAAAAATATTTAAAAAATTATTAATAACAAAGCTAGTTTAGAGCCTCTAATTGTAAAATCAGTTAAAATTTTTTTCCAGGACTCACAGGATAACGCCAGGATACGTTTTACAAATATCTCTCTGACTCAAAAACTAGCCAACAGATTTTCTTGAAATTAAACACGGATTATATACTCAGAGGTAGTAGTAAGCAAAAATAATTGATGTTTATTGATGTTTAGTGCCAAATTCGCCAAATTTCGTAATTTTCAAAAAGCGAAAATCGCCATAACTTTTGAAATAACAACAATTGATTAACAATTTTCGGTACGTAATTTTATTTTATTGATAGTGTTATTTACAGCAAAACCCGAAATTATTTGACTACTGGGTTTCAAGATACGTCTTCAACCTTTGTTGTGCTATATCGCCTAAATAAAGCGATAAATTAAAATTTTAATATTTTTTCCATAGTAAATTTTCAACGCCAAATACATGGTTTAAATATTATTGTAATCAGAAGAAAGAGGATTAGAGGGTTAAAAATTTGATAGTAGAAATTTTTTTGATTAATTATTGAGTTTGATTGCTTTTCGTTATTTCAAGATATATAAATATTTAGAGAACATTTCTTTAATAATTCAAATATTTTGTAGAAATTGTGAAATATTTAACAGACCTAATTTGATCGACTTTAAAATAATATGCATATAATTTATGCGAAAATTCTTCTTATTTTCTGCCTAAAACTAAAACTAAATCGTTTAAAATTTACAATTTTTGAATCTGTCCCCAAACCGAAGTCGAAATCCTTAATTTGGGCCCAAATCCCATTATCTGACAACTCTGTTAAAACCCCATTCAACAAAATAAAATCCTCTATTGATAAAATTTCCCAAAATAAAATCCTCTTTTGACAAAATTTCCCACATGCTAGCGACATTTACAGTTTGTTCAAAAAGTTATCAATGTTGCATCTCCATATTATGTCTCTGCCCAATCAGTAATCGCCAGTGGTACAAAAAATCAAGCACTGGCATACCACTGGGTAACCATGGTGTTGAAAATAAATGACTGGGAGACCACTCATTTGGGACGCTTTGCCAGCGCTTGCAAAATGTGTTTTTCCAGCATTTGTTTTACAAAAATTTCGGTGGTTTATAAAAAAAACCACTGGCAAAGAATAGTCTAAGAGTGATATGCCAAGGTTTGCAACCAGTGGTTATCCAGTGCTACCTAGCCAATGCTACCAGTGGTACAAAAACCAATTCACTGGTAGACCAATGATTTTATAAAAATTCTGACGCTTCGTTAAAAAAGGTTTGTAGTCAGGAGGTTCCGAGTTCAAATCCGGTTGCAAGCAAAAAAATTTTTTTGTATTTTTTTTAATTTAAAATTTTTTTGTTCTATAAAATCAATTTTTATGTTTGTGAAAAAGCTCCTTTAAGACCAACTTTTTCTTTGCTCTCCCAATGCTGGCATATTAGTTCCAAAAAAGTGTTTGCCAGTGCAATATTTTTCTCACAGCCAGTAGTTGTCCAGCGATTATCACTTATTTATGTGTTTAGCTATCAAATATTATATGTCTCGTTAGCTCAGTGGGTAGAGCATTCGTCTGCCAATCTGACTGCCTGGGTTCAAATTACGGCAGGACCAAAAAAATACATATGAACTTTTTTTAAATTTTATTTTGGAAAATATATTTCCAGACCACCTATTTATTGGTTTTGCCAGCGTTTTGCCAACGTTCAAAAATTTTGTTTTTCCAGTGCTTTTCCGGTCCTTTTGTCTAATGATGTTATCATTTTGGGAATGGGAAAGCACTTTTTGCCAGTACTTGTACCACCTGTTAAAGTGCTTTGCCATCGCTTTCCCGTTTGTATTTTTCTGATTGGGTGGTTACATAAACATTTATAAAAAAAAACTACATAAATAAAACAAACAAAAAACAACAACAATATGTTGATGTTTTTCTCTTTTTTCATGAGATGCTTTTGACCGATAAGCGGCCTATATACGAGCAAGCATGTTGTCCAGCTTGTTTGACAAACAAAAAATGGATTTTGGAATACACGGCCAAGCATGCTGTAAAATTTGACTTCAAAACCACAAAATCAACACAGCGGATGATAATGATAAAATTATTTTTATTAATTTTTTTATTGGAATTTCATTTTTAAATTTATGATTTTGCATTTTTTAGTTTATTTATTAACATTATCTCTTTTTTGTCACAAAATAACTTATTAAAAATGTAAAATTCTCCAATGTTTGATGATTTTTTCATTAGACGGTAAAGCGTGTTTGACAAACTTGCCGAAAAATCAAAAAAATTTGTTTTTCGTCCAACATGCTTGACAAACCATCAAATTAGACATTACATGGTCAAATTCATACAGCCGTCCAGCATGCTGAACAGCTAGGGTTGCCATCTGTCCTCTTTTCCCCGGACACCGTCCTCTTTTTTAGGGCCTCCGGGGCAGTCCTCTTTCTTTTTCAGTAAGTGTCCGGGGTTGTCCTACTTTTTCCGCTTTTCTCAATAACTTTTTTTATTGCTTCTAAACTTTTGAATTGTTGGCATCGCTGTTATTTCAATTGGCTTGGCATTACTTACTTTGATTGCCAAATTTGAAGCTTGTCAGCAGTAAACCAACTGTTAAATTAAAAAAAATTAACATTGCTTTTAATGATGAAAATGTATTTAATGAAATCCTTAAATTCTATTAACACGACTGATAACAAGTTTTGGTGGACATTTTTTTTCTATTAAAAATGATGTTTGCTATGAAATGAGAAAATTTGTTGAGTTCTATTTTTTCTTTCCAGCACATAATGCCAACGTAGAACGTATATTTCCTTTAATAAAAAAAATTGAATCCGTAGACAATTTCTGATATTAGGTTTGTTCCACATAATTCTGGATAAAGTCTGGTAAAATGAGAGTAAACAAATAATAATCTCAAAAAATGGTAAAATTGCTCACAATACCTGGAACGCACAAAACCACATTTCAAGCCCAAAAACTAACGTCAAAGTTATTCATATTAACAAAAGCTATTTTTAAGAATAAAATATCGAAGGGAATAAAGAAAAAATGTTAGAACGTGGTATTTGTTAACGAAAAATTTTAATTTACTACTACAAATTTTAATTTCAGAATGATTTTGTATAGTTTTGTGAAGTTTTTGTAATCAAGGCGCAGTGGACGCCAGAAAACAAAAAACTGAATCCAGAAACTATTTCTAGTTATATTTCTGATATTATTTTAGAGTCAAATAAAACTTTGATATGAATTGTCAAGAGTTTTATAAATATTTGAAGAAATGCGACAGTAATGTATTGATTCAAATTGGAAGAATTGAAAAACATTCAGAAAACCCTTTACAATTCGTATCAAGAAATTATAGAAATGTACATTCCTGAAAATGTATGCAATGAATTGGTTAATCCTTATGTTTTTTTTTTGTTAATTTATGTACCACTAATTTAAAGTTCAGAATGATTTTTTTGTTTTTTGTAAATTTTTTTTAGTGGGAATAAAAACTGTTTTATTTATAAAATAAATTTTTATTTGTATATTTTATCGCGTTGATGATTTTTGTAAAATTAATTTATTTAAAAAAAATTGTCCTCTTTTTCAACACAAATGTCCTCTTTTTTTGAGGTTGGCGTCCTCTTTTTCATAAAATGGAAATGGCAACCCTATGCACAGCATGCTTGGTCGTATATATGTAGGCCGCTTTAGATTAATAAAAATGTCAAACAAATTGCAGTTTTGAGCAATTACTTAAGCTTGTATTCAAAAAAATGTTTTGAATTTTATTACAGTTTAATAAAATAAATTAACATGCAAAATAACAACAAAAATCGTTCAATTAGCCTCTAATAAGAGTTTTTAAAAATGTTAGTCTATTGGCTGAAGTTTTAATTAACAAATTTTGAAATAATCCAACAAATCATTTTAATTAAAAAAAGTTTGACAATATTTTTTTGTGTATGATAATCGAATTTTAACAGGGATGGCAAATTCTTAAAATTGCTGAAAGTGCTTTTAACTTGACAAATTGTATTTTATCTTAAAACTTGACAAAACCTAGAATAACTTGAAAATCAGGCCATTTGGCAACCCTAGTTGTGACTGACACAAGCCTTTTTTAAGACTAAAATCACTCATTTGCGATATGATCGTTGAATCTTCTTTGTTTTGCAAAGCTTGCTGGAATGATTATATTTAAAGTTCGCATTCAAATGATACCTGTCAAAATTTAATGACAATTCGTTTATTAGTGAACAAGTTACAGCTGTTTTAGTGACGCTACTTTTGCGATTTTGAAAACAATGGATTCAAAGCAATTTCGTGTGTTTATTTATCATTGCTTTTTAATGGGAAAAAACACCGTTCAAGCTTGGCTTGTAACAATGGACGAAACTTGGATCTGCTACTTCACTCCAGAGTCGAATCGGCAGTCAGCTGAGTGGTCAGCAAATGGCAAACCTTGCCCGTGGAAGCCAAAGACGCAACAATCAGCTGGTAAAGTTATGGCATCAGAATTTTGGTATGCGGCTGGAATTTTGTACATTGATTACCTTCAAAAAAGCCAGACAATCAATAGCGATCGCTATATGGTCCAACTCGTGCGTTTGATGGAGGAAATTGCAAAAAAAACAGCCAAATATAAAGAAGAACAAAGTGCTCTTTCACCAAGACGATGCGCCGTGTCACAAGTGGTTGGCGACCATGGCCAAATTGCACGTATTAAACTTTCAATTGCTTCCGCACCCAGATTTAGCTCCCAGCGATTTTTAACTGTTTTCAGACTTCAAAAAGATATTCGTTGGAAAGAGATTTGGTTCGAATGAAGAGGTGATTGCCGAAACAGAGGTCTATTTTGAAGCCAAAGATAAATCATTCTATAAAAAAGGTATCGAAATGTTAGAAAGACCTTGGAGTGATTGTATCGCTCTTAAAGAAGACTATGTTGATGAATAAAGTAGAATTTTACCAAAAAAAAAATTGTTGTTTTATTGGTTATTCTACGAACTTTTCAGCCGATGTGTTGTTTCAACATTTGAATTTTTTTGCACATAAAACTAAGTAGAAGTAGAAACATATTTAAATAAAAACGAAAACAAACTTAGTTTGATTTGAAATCCATTTCTATTTAATGTAATGTTCTTCTGCTTAAATTACATTTTTTTTGTGTGTAATAAATTATTGCATTTTACCCTCTCCCCTACTCAGTAAACAAAATAATCAACAAACAAGGAGTAAGAATGAACAAAGTAACATTACCCACAATTACTTGTTGACCTATTTCGATTGATAACTTCATCAAAAAAATTGTGCTGAAAAGAAAAATTCCTAATTAAGAAATTTTCCATTGCATAAAGTTTTATGCTGGGAGCAACAAATGTAACATGACACCATCAAAAGAAAAAGTTTACATTTCTGTGCAAAAATTGTTAAAACTTTGTTTTTTTTTCAAAAAAAAAAAAAAAGAACTACATACATAGATAGGTACTTCTTTAAGTATGAAGATCAAGGGTGGTTGGTTATAAAGCAAGTTTATTTTTGCAATTTTATATAAGTGAATGATTGAAATGGGGCTTGCGCTTATCAACTCCAGTGAGTAAAAAATAGGAATACTAAAGCGGAAGTAAAAACGCAGTTAAAATAAAAGTAAAACGACATAAATACGGAACGACTTTAAGGGGGATGGTAAGTATCTATGTACTTAAAAAAGGGAGAATATGTGCAAATATGTACATGATTATTACGTACGATTAGGTTTCTTGTTTCCAACTTCCAACCCTTTTTTGATGCTCTGTTAAAGACCTGATTTATAACTAGGGTTTTTCTTTACCCGGGTTTTTTCATTTCCCGAGGCAGCGGGATTTTTACAGAATTTCCCGGTATACCGGGAATTCCCGCTTGTTAGAAAATAAATAAGTCCGACTGTTCACTTTGTAAACAAAAGGTACCGTACGATGGTACCAAAGATGCCACCATCAACCCTTCCCACCTAATGACATTTGCTTGTCAATAAAGAAAACCCACATTTAACCCACTTTTTACCCCAACTCATATTCGTGAACTTAATAAAGTATGGGACAAGATATCTACCCGATTTGACTGCATATGGGAATCTACGCTCCTGGAGGTCCCAGAAGAAGCTGGAACCATAAATATTGATGAACTCAGTCGGGAATATTTCAGAGCCAAGAGCTTTTATTTGCGCAGGAGAATACAGTTAGAGGAAGCTCTGCTCACCCCACCCACTCATGCACACATTCAAGAACCCACCCTTTTACCCCCAGACGTTTCCGGTAATGATATTTGCGATTCGTGGTACCCAACAGCTGAAATTAAACCGACATCAGATTTTTCATGTAAGTCTGATGAACTGGAGTGCAAATCAAATTTGCCAAGAGAACCCAATGAAGCCGAAGTTCTCAGGTCCAATACCCTTACCCAAACCTCACCCAACCCACATTTAAAGTTTGAGGTAATCCAAGATTTGGATAATATACAGAATTTGGAATCCGATGCTCAGAATGAAAATCTGAATAAAGTTTTTTGTCAAGATACCCATTTGGCTGGAATCTTGAATGGACCGTGTGAAGATAAACACAGAACTGGAACTTATATTTCAGTTTCACCCGTGAACCCTAACCCACCCTCCGTACCGAATACCCACCCTAGAAGTTCTCAAATTATGAGAAATGATAAGTACGTTGAGAATATTTCGGCTGGCTCGCATACCCTTAGCGATGCTAAAAGTACCGATATATCTAAAAATCATTCAACAATAAAATAAATCAACCCATCCAGAGTTACATATGGATAAGACTCTTGGAATTTGCAAAAATGCAAAAGAAGAAATCATTTTCTTCAAACTACCCAAATTTCACCTGCATATTCTATTGATACTAGTGTTTTGGACAGTATTCTCTCGAATTCTTTCGAGGCGGGGATGCTCTGCCGCTATTATCTCTACCAACACAATTCAGTTACACAGACATCAGCGGCAAAGATGCCATGAAGATCGTGGTGAATTTAAATTTGGTACTTATGTAATACCCGGCACATCAAGTGGTGTGTATTTATGGAAATTGAAGGATACAAATGTGAAGTCTTCTCGAAAAAAAAGGAACAAAGGCAGCCGAACAGCAAAGACGTCTTTCGAACATATCATAAGTCAGCAAAGTGTCAACCTAAAATATTTACCTCTTATTACCCAAGGTCAAATTAATATTGGTACTCTACCCAAAGTTATCTAATATTTTAGAAACTTTAGTACATTAACCCATATTTACACACCCACAGAATACTATAGTCAAAGTTTATTTTGAATTGACTCACAACCAAAGATTGTGGTCATACCCACCCATAAGTCTAGTTATTAGATCCAAGTATTAGTTTAAAATACTTACACCCAAGCGTGTGAACAAACACAAAATCACCCGAAATCAAGTATTAGTTTGAAATACTTACCCCCACCCGTGTCTACAGACACAACACAATCACCCAAATTATGATAACCCACACATCTTAAATTCGTTAAGAATATATATTTATAGATCAAACAGGAAAGTAATTAATAATCACCACTGAGGTAGGATGTAACCCTGAGGAATCCATGAATGAAGAACTCTGGACGGACATTTCCTTGCAGGAACCTCGCATCCTCCTGATTGGAGATACTTTTCTCCATGATCTCACTCTTGTGCCCTACCTAAGTATATTTGAAAAATTCTAACCCATTTAATCAAATAATACTGTACAAATTAATCCAGACGTTAATATCCAATTTTCGTTTGTTTTCTTTCCCTTCTCTTTCCCTCTTTTTAGATGTTGATACATCAAGGCGGGGAGAATGTTCACTTGGCGAACAAAAGGTACCATACAATGGTACCAAAGAGGCCAACACCAACCCTTCTCAACTAATGACATTTGCATGTCAAAAAGCTGCAGCCAATTCGAAACAAAATATTCAATCCGTCGAACGAGCAACAAGTCGTCTTTGATCGTGTCGCAGTTTTTAAAACCTAAAGCTAGAGTGCAAACTTAAATATAAAGTTAAAAATTGTTAAATTTGCTAAAAGTTAAAGAAAATTCCCTTAAAATAAAAATTGTAAATTAATGAAATTACCTTAATTTTCTAAATACTTACCCTCAAATTGAATTGTGCAAAAACCCTAGTTTTAAAACTTAATTTGAAGTTAAATAAAAACCCCCATTTTTATAACGATAAAAAGAAAAAACCTCCATCTTTTTATTTGGATATGTACAATTTCCCGCCATATAAGGAGTTGTACATAAGAGTTTAGACATCTTTTATCCCCTTAACCCGTAATTATTCACCGACATATGTTGTACTTAGGGAATGCAAAATCCCGCACTTTTTGATTTCCCGGGAAAGCGGGAAATTTATCTTGAATTCCCGGGATCCCGGGATCCCGCAAGGGAAATAAATTAGAAAATATTTTACAATAATTTAAAAATTTTTATAAATAAAATATTTTAAAGATCTAAAATCTTCATGATTTTTCTTGGAAATGTACGTCGATAAAAAGTACCCTTTTGTGCTTTTTGTTTTTTTTTTTTGTCCTTTGCAATTATATAAATTTAATTATATATTTTTAAAAATTGAATAAACTAAAACTATTTTTTAGACTAAAAAGCTGTTCCGTCAAAAAATAAAAAAATTAATACAGAAAATAATTTTAGAAAATTGGAAAAAAATTTTTAAATTATAGGAACAAATTTCAAACTACTTGAAAAATTTTAAAAATCAATGGACAAATTTGTCTATCATTCTGAATACAATAAGTGCGATTCAAAATTTTTTATACAAACACTATTTTAAGAGGCACTGAAAGGAACTTAAAAAGTTCGATCAAGTACACAAATTAATCAGTGTGTTCGTTAACTCGAAAATCTTACGACTTTTAATCAATCAATGTTTTGGTTAGGTACTCTTTGAATTTTTCCAGTTGTGATAAAAGTAACAAATTGTAGTAAGTTAACGAACCCCCTTCAAAAGGTTGGAAAATTATGCATAAGAAAATTTAAAATAATTAACCTTATTATTTTGAACTGCATTTTGTGAAATCCCGGGATTCCCGGTCCAAATTCACGGGAATGCGGGAACTGAAAAATGCTTAATTTCACGGGAATCCTGGGATGCATTCCCTAGTTGTACTTGAAAAACTCGATTTATATTAAAAACCCGTCCGACAAAGTTCATCATTTGTTTGTACCCATGAGAAAATCTTAATAAATTCTGAAAGGAGCGCGAAATAAATATATCCATGTCTCTCACTTTGTCTAAATCAATTCGTTTAAGAGTTTAAATCGCGAATTAATATTTAAGTAATATACTTATACGGAAGGCCGCTTAATTTAAAAAAAAAATCTTAGAAATATACTAACGGTTAAACGAATTGATATAGAAAAAGTCAAAATCACGTGTACCCGAGTAAAAAACATAATATGATGTCATATGTGATGATATCTTATTTAATATAATTGGAGATATACTATGATCCGAAAATTATATCGGCTAAGATCTAAATATACTGAATCATATAGAATCTTATCCGGATTTTGACCCGATATAATTATGTATAATTTGATGTATGTAGAAATACATAATTATATAACGCTTTATATTTCACGTTCAAAACAAAAACTATTAAAAAGTACTAAAAAATAACATCCCGTGAAAAAAAATTTATTCGGTAGCATATCTTTTTTTATTTGGCATCATACTAAATTATATAAAATTTCATCCGGAAAATGGATTAATCAAATTGTATATAAACGAATAAAAAAGATATTTGAATTGATATAATTTCATCCAATTTTATCGGAGTTTTGCTCTTATTCAATTGCATTAAATTTTGTTTTTTTTTTATATGAATATGTATAGTGTAGGAAAACAACCAATTAATTAACTGAGAGAATTATCTGAAAGATATTAATAAATTTTTGCATAAAACCGATGAATTTTCACTGGGCCTCGTCCACTGAAACTTTTTATTGAATTAATGGAATTTTTCATAAAATGTTGTGAAAATATTCATTTTATTTATTAAAAGTTTCATACACTTAATGAAAAAGTTTTTATCTAGTTTAAGAAAATTTTTCATTTACCTTGTGAAGAAAACTTTATTATTTATTATTTTACGCAAAAGTATATTATTGTATTTAAATCAACATATATTCTGTTCGATTCGAGATAGTAAATAATTTTATTTAAAATATTTTTGGTCTTGGGTCACATTTAGGCCCACTAACTTATCTCGAGAAATTAACTTCGACTTAACCATGGGTAGCTAACCAATAATAAATATTTATCCTTAGGATAATTTAACCATAATAACTTATCAATATTTTAACTCTGGGTAGTTAACCTTAGTATGAAATGTCAGAACAAAAACAAAAGGAAAAACAAAAATTAATAACAAAAAATTTCTTTTTCAATACGGGAAAATTTAAAATTTTTCTCGCAGTTTTTTTGTGTGTTTTTGGTCATAAAAAAAATAATACACTTGACCACGTCGTTTTTTTATGATTCGCGGTCGCTAAATACTATAAAATGATTGTGTCTTTTTGCATACTACGCGAGCTGATTTAATTAAACCCACTATTAATAAGTATTTCGTGCTAATCGAGACAACCGCGGAAAGATTCGCTCTTAAAAATACAAAAAAAAAAATTCAAATTTTGTTATAAATTATTAAATTAAGGCCATTTATGTGATCAGCACATCAAACTGAATAGAAAAAGAATCGCTGTGCATGATTTTGTATCTTTTAGTAATTGCGAGTCAAAACTGTGGATTGTCCATGGGTTCCTCAAATACTTTTACATGATTGGTTCACATTTCGTTAATTCGCGAGTGATTTATATGCGCTTTTTATATTTAAGATTTAAATTCAGTAAGTATTCTTGTATTTCACGTTGTACCAAAATTTTGCAAATCCTTGATAATACACCTCAACAAACTTTCATCGGTTTGAGCTTTGATAGATGATTCATTTTGAATTTGATTCTAAATCCTTAAATGCAAGTTACCCAAAATTGATGGAATAACTGTTTTTCTGAGAGAGGTTTTCAAAAGAATTTTTTCCTATAATGCATTAAACACATAGACGACTGCAGCTACACGACTACACGACTACAAATGCTGCTGGCTGCAATTGTAGTCGTGTAGTCAGCTACTTAATTTTTTTGAAAACGACAGCAACATGTAAACAGATAATCCTAAATATTTGACATTTTGATAAATATTAATCTTTTTTGGTTTGTGCTTCTAAAATAATGGCTGAGGAATATTTTGTTAATTTTGTAAGATCCATTTTTTTTACAAAACATCACAATAAAGTTATTTCCAAATATAAATTAATGAAACCTTCAAACAATTGTAAAATATAAACAGCTGTTTCTTCAGTGTTCCCAAAACGGTGATTTTCTAGTCAGAACTAGCGATTTTATTTCGCCTCTAGCGGGAAAAATTGTCCTGTTTTACATATTTTGTTATATTGTCAACACTATTTTTGTTTTGTAGCCAACAAAAATAGAAATTATCCTAAGTTGACTACAGCGGCAAAAGTAGTCGTGTAGCTGTGTTGGTGTCAAAATAATCGTTTTCATATAAACGTGTGTATTTTATTTTTGACAGGCTGCAGTCGTGTAGCTGCAGTCGTCTATGTGTTTAATGCTTAACGGATATTTAAAAGCTATTTTCCGCGTTTTTAATCACGATTTTTTCACATTTGAGAGGTGAGAGACGAATTCAGAATAGAGATTTGGAATCAACAAGTAAAATACTAAAAGTATGTTTCAAGTTTCTAAGAGAAGCGACTTTTCATTTTGTAGAGGTGTGTAATTCGTGTCAAATTGTTCTAATTTACCGTTTTTGGTTTTAATTACTCAAGGCAGATTTTGGCTCCTTGAACCCATAAAAAGATAAAATTTTCCTATATTCTTACATGAGGCCAATTTCCATAAGATATTGCAGAAACCTGAATAGCAAAAATTTGCGCACGATTTTAAGTACTGATGCAATTTTTGTAAATTTTTGGTAAAGTGGGGAAATGCACATCGAGAATACTTATACTTATCATAAACGATTCTTATTTAAAATTTGGTTAAAGCTGCGCTTTAGAACTTCTTTAATAATCATCATTACAAGTTTAATTTATTAAAATATCTTATGTAGGGTGAATTGGTAAAGTTCTTAACCAGGGCATAAATTGAGATAAGTTAACGGGCGTTAGTTACAAAATTTGAGTTATAATTGAGCTAAATTCCAGTGATTAGAAAATAAAATTAAATTGTAGTAGTAGCAATGGCCTTGCAACTCTCTCAATATTTTTTATTTGAAAAAATATTAGGCGGCTTGGAACAGGAACGAACTCCGACTGGTTAATCAGGGATGGAAAAGGCTCCCTTAATCGGGCTCTTATACCAAAAAATGTTAGATCGCTCTTACATATTTAAAAATGTAAGTAACTAAAAAATAGCTTCCTCTTTGGCTCGTTAAAAAACATAAAAATTAAATATTTATATATTAGCAAATATTAGCACAAATTGCGAAAAAAAAACATTTGCAAAAAGCGAAATTTTTGCAACAATATATTCGCTTGCAGAATGTCGATCGCTGATTACCATTTAATTCATTTTCTGTACCATAAAGCCTTTTTCGAATTCCGCCGTTATTTTGCAATTTTTAAGTGCGTTTTTTTTAATATATAACCAAGGGATTAAATTTTTGCACCATATAGTCTTTTTTCAAATTCTGCTATTATTTTGCAATTCTTTAAGTGCGTTTTTTTTAATTTATAATCTAGTGGCTATAATACACATTTGGTGGCTAGTTGCAAAAAAAACAAAGTTTGGTGGCTAGTTGGAAAAAAAATCGCGAAAAATAAAATTTCCAAAACGGAAAATTTTTTCATCAATATATTTGTTTGCAGAATCTAAATCGCTGATTACGTTTCCTAATTAATTTTTTGTACCACAAAGTCTTTTTTCGCGTTCCGCTTTTATTTTGCAATTTTTTAAGTACGTTTCTTTTTAATTTATAATCTAGGGACTATAACACACATTTCATACAACAAAGTTTGGTGGCTATTTGCAAAAAAAAAATCGCGAAAAATAAAATTTGCAAAAACGATAAATTTTTTCATCAATATATTTGTTTGCAGAATGTAAATCGCTGATTAAGTTTTTTAATTAATTTTTTGTAACATAGAGCCTTTTTTCGCTTTCCGCGATTATTTTGCAATTTTTTAAGTGTGGTTTTTTTTTAATTTATAATCTAGGGTCTATAGTACCAATTTTATACACAAAAGTTTGGTGCTTAGTTTGCACAAAAAATATTTGCAAAAAGGAAAATTTTTGCGTCATTGTATTTATTTGCAGATTGTTAATCGCTGATTGAGTTTTTTAATTATTTTTTTCTACCACAAAGTCTTTTTTCGCGTTCCTCTATTATTTTGCAATTTTTTAAGTGCGGTTTTTTAAATTTATAATCTACGGAGTATTATGCCCATTTCATAAAACAAAGTTTGGTGGTTAGTTGCAAAACAACAAAATTTTGGCATCGTTTGCAGAATGTAAATCTTTTAATTAATTTTTTGAACCCCAAAGTCTTTTTTCACATTCCGATATTATTTTGCAATTTTTTACGTATGGTTTTTTAAAATTCATAATCTAGGGCTATAATACTGTTGGAATAGTATACAGTAGCCGCTCGGTTATATGAATATCCAGTTATGTAAACTTCCAGAATAGTGAACAACAAAATTTAAACACAGGAGGTTCTAAAGAGTGAACACAGCCTATCTCTATTATGTGAACAGCTTTCACGGGAAGAGATTCAGATGTGGAATCAAGACATTTCTAGCGAAGATATAGATAGCGAATTTGAAGATGATGATCAAGAGCAGTGCATCGTAACAACAGCTGAAATTAGCACAACGGAGGCAATCGAAGCATTCAATAAAGTTATTGCTTGGAGTGAAAATAATATATCTGATATTAATAATATTTTGGCATTGCGAAAATTCAGGGACTACAGAAATCCCTTGAAGCAAAAAAGTACAAAAAAATATAACCGACTACTTTCATGTACATTAATTATTAAAAAACTTATTAAAAATAAAAAACTTAATGTAATAAAAATCATTTGAATTACTAATTTTATATTCTCTCGGTTATGTGAACTTCTCCATTTAGTGAACAGGCTCTGTTTGAATTAGTTCATATAACCGAGCGACTACTGTAATTCCATAGTACAGTTCCATTCTTAATTTTTATAACTAAATTATTATTTTCCATCCCTGGTTACAATCGATGTTTTGAGTCATACAAAGAGCGCACATAATGACCCTGCAAACATTTAAAAGATAACTTTCATGAAGATATTAAAGCGATATATTCTATTTGTCATTTGAATGAAAATAATCAAGTAGTATTTACTTTGAAATTGTCTTCCTTTTATCACTTGGAAGATAATTCGACGATATTTGGAAAAAAATAATTCAAAAATTTTATCTTTTGTCATAACTTTTTATGACAATATTCCGGCAATATCATCTTTGTATCATTTGGAAGATAAAGCAAATTTGTTTGAAATCTTTTATCAATTTGGAAAAAATTAAAACTAAATTTGTACAAAAACAATCAAAAGATATGTATATAGCATACATGGGCAAATGCGGCCCCACGGGCCGCATGCGGCCCGTCAACCAATTTCGTGCGGCCCTTCACTAATTTTAAAGCAATCAAATTTCTTTTTTTTAATTTTAAACAAAATTAAAAAAAATTAAATTAAATAAAAAAAAAAGTAAAATCAGAATTTAAAAAAAAATACAGAATATAGAAAACAGCGATAACAAAATAAACATTAAATGGAGCTTTAAAAAAAATTTCACCGGTCAACAAATATCGACTTTTTTGCACAGACTTCCTCTAAAACTTTTTGAAGTATTTTCGCCTCCTAAGTACGAATTTTTAGTGAAAAATTCCTTCTTTTTTATTTAAACCTTAAGCCTGGGAAAAATATTTATGGCTCAATATAAAAGAACTTAGGAATCTCTTAGTTTTTTATAGGTTTGAATTCAAAAATATACCTTTCATTTAAGGAAATTTTTAATGCCGTTCTACGGACTCCCTAAGGATCGCTAAAATTTACTTTTGGGAATTGCTCTTGAAGCACTTAAAATTTGTAAAACAGTTAGACACAATTAAATTTTATTCATAAATTTATAGAAATAAACCTGTGAAAATAACAAAACAATTAGTAGTTTTTCTGCTATTTTAACAGGTTTATTATTTAAAAGTGACTTTGCAGAAATTTTTTTGCCGATTTTCGCTAAATATTAGTAAAATTAGAAGAGCAAAAAAAAATGTTAAATATAATATAGTAATCCTGCTAAAATCAACAGAAATGTATGACGAAAAATAGTAGACTGCTGATTTCATAAAAATAGATTTTTATTCTCTCAAAACGATTAAAAATTAGAAATTAATTTAGTTCGAGGCCAATTTCCTTATTATGAATTAACATAATAAGTACTTTTTCAAAAACTGCTATTTTTCTTCATCAGGATACACTCCTGACAAATACTTCACAGAGTTTTTGCTTTCAAAAACCTCTACACTTTCAGGAATGAAAAGACGATCGTTTCGGGGATTTTCCAAGCCCCTTCATGAGGTTTCTTTAGAAAGTGGTGGCGGTAGTGCAATGCAATTTGAAGCATCAAAATCTCATATTAAATGTAGTCTGCTACGTCAATTTTTTAAAAAATTAAAACCCAACATTTTAACAATTAAAAGTTTTCTTTGAGTTTGATAATTATACAAATATACAGCAAAATTTGTTGATGATTCTAGCAGAGTAATTTTTTTATTTTAATTAACTAAAATTTAGCTGAAATACAACTAAAATTCTGTATATTAAACAGCTTTATTTTTGCTATTTTTATCTCATTAATTTTTAGCAAAGAAATTCTGCTTCTTTCTGCAGTTTTTTATGCTAGGTAATTTTTAGCAGCTTTAGCAAAACTTTTTACAGGCATTTTTCTATTAGTGCACTTACTTGATCAACCAATCCACTTTTGACGGGATTATACCGCTTTCTAAAGTCTTGCAGGCGGCAGCCTTGAATTTTTATCCCGTTTTTAAAGCAAACAAATCCGCCTTATCCCAATTTTTTAATATGTTATTCAACTTTTGAATATAGTTTTCATAATTTATTTTTTCTAGAGTTCCCAGCCAGCAAACGAGTCCAAAAAGGAATTAGAAAAGTGCTCAAAATATATTATTAAACTTTCACTTGTATGAAAGTGCTGCATTAAGAAGGGCTTTTTTTTATTAAAAAATTACTCAAAGAAATATTTAAAAAAATTCTTTAGGCTAAAAAATTAATTTTTTTGAGTCGTTTTTGAATTGCTCACAAAATATTCAAATTAATTTATATTTTTGAGTCGTTTCTGAATCACCTTTGGATTTAAAAATTTCCCTCAAATGTTTGTGCCTTTTATGATTCATTTTACTAAGACTGACTAACGAGCAATTTTTCACAAACAAGTTTAAAATTTAAAAAATATGTGCGTTTTTGAATAATTATTGATTTACAGAATAAGAACCATAAAAGTATCAAAATTTTTAGGCTAGGTTATGAGTCTTGTGATCACCTTACTTTTGGTACATGGTGTCTGGCCAGACCCCTATGCATTTTGTATGAACGCATAGGCAAAGCACATGGCACGAGTTGGAAATTTGTATTTACTTTATTCTTTTATGCTTCTTTCTTTCTTCTGATTTTGTTTGTGAGTTAGTTATTCATTGAACGTTGAACAGTGAAGAAGTAATCTAGTTTTTGTGCGGTAATTTTGAACTTGTGAATAATTTTACGCAGGTAGATTTGTTGCGTTGTTAGTATATTATGGCTGATGAACTGGAATTTATTTATAATACACGCTTGCGTATCGCGAATTTGCAACCCCAATTGTCAGAGGCATTAGTGCGTCAGGCACAATATAGAACAAATGCTTTCTCAGTGATAGAGAGTCCCCCAATCTCTTTATTATGTATACTCTTTGCTTGGAACAGGAACATACTCAAACCAATATCACCCAGAAACATGGCAATACGAAGAAGATTCTCCGAACATATCGCCAGGAAGAAAACATTTATTGCCGGCAATATCAATTTCGTATTCCGGAAGTTTCCTCCGTCGGAAACAACTGTTACACTAAAACAATACTTCCAGGCAATATGAAAGCAATAACTCATATGGAAGATAAAAGGGATATCGCTAAATAAACTCCCGGTACAATAAAAAAACGATTTAATTTTTTCATTATTAAATTTAAGCCTGAAAAACAATATCTGCATACATAATCCATTGACCAATTTATAATTTATCTTGATTTCTTCTTAGCCGATTTTTGCCGCGTAATTAATCATAAATTTTCACGAGTTTAGTTCCTATATACATATCTTTTGATTGTTTTTGTAGAAATTTAATTTTAATTTTTTCCAAATTGATAAAAGATTTCAAACAAATTTGCTTTATCTTCCAAATGATACAAAGATGATATTGCCGGAATATTGTCATAAAAAGTTATGACAAAAGATAAAATTTTTGAATTATTTTTTTCCAAATATCGTCGAATTATCTTCCAAGTGATAAAAGGAAGACAATTTCAAAGTAAATACTACTTGATTATTTTCATTCAAATGACAAATAGAATATATCGCTTTAATATCTTCATGAAAGTTATCTTTTAAATGTTTGCAGGGTCATTATGTGCGCTCTTTGTATGACTCAAAACATCGATTGTAACCAGGGATGGAAAATAATAATTTAGTTATAAAAATTAAGAATGGAACTGTACTATGGAATTACAGTAGTCGCTCGGTTATATGAACTAATTCAAACAGAGCCTGTTCACTAAATGGAGAAGTTCACATAACCGAGAGAATATAAAATAAGTAATTCAAATGATTTTTATTACATTAAGTTTTTATTTTTAATAAGTTTTTTAATAATTAATGTACATGAAAGTAGTCAGTTATATTTTTTTGTACTTTTTAGCTTCAAGGAATTTCTGTAGTCCCTGCATTTTCGCAATGCCAAAATATTATTAATATCAGATATATTATTTTCACTCCAAGCAATAACTTTATTGAATGCTTCGATTGCCTCCGTTGTGCTAATTTCAGCTGTTGTTACGATGAACTGCTCTTGATCATCATCTTCAAATTCGCTATCTATATCTTCGCTAGCAATGTCTTGGTTCCACGTCTGAATCTCTTCCCGTGAAAGCTGTTCACATAATAGAGATAGGCTGTGTTCACCCTTTAGAACCTCCTGTGTTTAAATTTTGTTGTTCACTATTCTGGAAGTTTACATAACTGGATATTCATATAACCGAGCGGCTACTGTATACTATTCCAACAGTATTATAGCCCTAGATTATGAATTTTAAAAAACCATACGTAAAAAATTGCAAAATAATATCGGAATGTGAAAAAAGACTTTGGGGTTCAAAAAATTAATTAAAAGATTTACATTCTGCAAACGATGCCAAAATTTTGTTGTTTTGCAACTAACCACCAAACTTTGTTTTATGAAATGGGCATAATACTCCGTAGATTATAAATTTAAAAAACCGCACTTAAAAAATTGCAAAATAATAGAGGAACGCGAAAAAAGACTTTGTGGTAGAAAAAAATAATTAAAAAACTCAATCAGCGATTAACAATCTGCAAATAAATACAATGACGCAAAAATTTTCCTTTTTGCAAATATTTTTTTTGCAAACTAAGCACCAAACTTTTGTGTATAAAATTGGTACTATAGACCCTAGATTATAAATTTAAAAAAACCACATTTAAAAAATTGCAAAATAATCGCGGAAAGCGAAAAAAGGCTCTATGTTACAAAAAATTAATTAAAAAACTTAATCAGCGATTTACATTCTGCAAACAAATATATTGATGAAAAAATTTATCGTTTTTGCAAATTTTATTTTTCGCGATTTTTTTTTGCAAATAGCCACCAAACTTTGTTGTATGAAATGTGTATTATAGTCCCTAGATTATAAATTAAAAAGAAACGTACTTAAAAAATTGCAAAATAAAAGCGGAACGCGAAAAAAGACTTTGTGGTACAAAAAATTAATTAGGAAACGTAATCACCGATTTAGATTCTGCAAACAAATATATTGATGAAAAAATTTTCCGTTTTGGAAATTTTATTTTTCGCGATTTTTTTCCAACTAGCCACCAAACTTTGTTTTTTTTTGCAACTAGCCACCAAATGTGTATTATAGCCACTAGATTATAAATTAAAAAAAACGCACTTAAAGAATTGCAAAATATGGGCAGAATTTGAAAAAAGACTATATGGTGCAAAAATTTAATCCCTTGGTTATATATTAAAAAAAAAACGCACTTAAAAATTGCAAAATAACGGCGGAATTCGAAAAAGGCTTTATGGTACAGAAAATAATTTAAATGGTAATCAGCGATCGACATTCTGCAAGCGAATATATTGTTGCAAAAATTTCGCTTTTTGCAAATGTTTTTTTTTTCGCAATTTGTGCTAATATTTGCTAATATCTAAATATTTAATTTTTATGTTTTTTAACGAGCCAAAGAGGATTTTTTAGTTACTTACATTTTTTTGGTATAAGAGCCCGATTAAGTGAGCCTTTTCCATCCCTGATTAACCAGTCGGAGTTCGTTCTTGTTCCAAGCCGCCTAATATTTTTTCAAATAAAAAATAGGTAAATAAATAAATAAAATAGGTAAAAGGCCATTGGTTTAAATTTCTTTTTGTTGTATAAAAAAATATTTCAAAATATTTTAAATTCAAATTTAATTCATACAATTTTCAAATCGGTTGTGGTGTAGATGTCTGGAAGGTCAGGCATTGAAAAAATATAAATTTTTGAGGGTGGTGGTTCAAATCTCATCCCAAAAAAATTTTTTTTTGTTTTTATATAACTATGTATACACTCACAATATTTTATCGTTAAAAACAACCTAAAATACATATTAAATTATTTGAAAATATAATTAAAAAAGGACTACTGATTTTTCAATCCATAAAAGAAATAAAAATAATTGAAAAGTCTGTTAAAACAATCGTCAATTTTTAACTGCAAACCGAAAATATTTCAACGAAATTATTTAAATTATTTTTTCAAAAATAGAAATCTAAAAATAGATTATTTGACTGAAAATATTTGATTGAAATTTTAGCTTTAAATTCATTAAAGAATCCGAGAACAGTTGGAGGACAGTTTTTCCCCAGACATATTTCGAAGGCGAATACCATGTCGTCATTTGAATTTTGCAAGTCAACCATCATTAGCTTAAAATCAACTTTTTCATTAAACGATGCATTAAGTTCCAACGCTATAATTTGCAATCGTGATTAGTTAAATTCTTATGTTGAAGAATTTCATTTAGCAAAATTTTAACTTTAATTAAAATTTGGAACTTTAATGTACATTTTAAAGTCGACGGCAGTTATTTTTTTAAATCTATTTTTAAGTTGAAGAAATAATATATTTTTTGTCACTATAGAATTATTTATTTAGCTTGATTTTACGACTTTTAAGGTGTAATAGCAATTAAAGCATATCGACATTTAAAGCAGGTGACATTTATAGAACTTTTAATGTACAAGCAAAGGTAATGGACCAACTAGAGATGAGCGATCCGGTGATTTTTGAATAACGCTGCTACCAGTGGTCGTGATTTTCAAATCAAAGCGATCTGGCGATATTTTAGTAACATTGTTCTCAGTGAATGTGATTTGCAAATCGTTGTTCTTTTAAACTGTGATCGTGATCACGGTTTTTCTATGGAAAAGACTGCGATTTTCTGATAAATAAACGAAATAATATTTATGGCGAGTTTTTAAGATGTCAGTTAAACTTGGTTTATTTAAACCGAAAACGAATTTTGTCAGCCATTTCAAAGTTTATTAACAAAAATTTGCCGGAAAAACTTTTTCTCGACTATAATTTATTTCTTTATTGAATTAAAACAAAATAAACCACATTTTAAAAGCAGTATTCCAGTTACAAACTGTGTTAAACTAAGTTTTATTCAGAAGAGTGTGAAAGCAAGTCACTGTTATTGAAAAAAAAAACATGTATTACTGTGCACAATGAAGTTTGCAAGAAAGAAAATATCGCTCATCTCTAGGACCAACCTCTGTTAACAAACCTCTTGATTGGTATGTTTTAAACGATAAAATATGTTAACATTGCAACAAATTTTATTAACATTTCTTTGGTGCACGGTGCAAAAGCACGCGAGCGACTTCATAGAGCCTTAACAATACATTTTAATTGTTAACTTTTATATATTTGCATTTAGTAAAAAGAAGAATTCATATTTGGGTCATAGTCCAGGAGGTTCAATGGGATCCAATTCTTTATTTCCTTCCCTTTTTCTATGGGAACTGTAATTGAAGTATTTTTTAAAATATGTACGAATAATTAAAAAATATGTAAATAATCGTAAATTAATAAAGTACGTTAATAAAATTAACTATTTTGTTTTTTTTAGAGATAAAAAATGGAATCTCTAACAAATTCGTAATTTACAAACAAATGCATTTACAAAGAAAAAAACAACATTATATATATTAATTTATTGTTACGAGTTTTGTTTAAAAAAATTTTCAACTGCTGAGTCATTAGCTCAACAGTTGTTTCTTTATTGATTTTCAGATTACAAAAGAGCAAAGTTTCTTACAAACTACCCTAATTTATATTCTACTGCACACCGTTGTATTGTCGTTTGTTGTTTCTCATGTTGTAATACAATCCAGGCTCGTGTTGGTGAATATTGCTGTATTGCTTAAGTCTGTCTAGACGCAGAGTCAGCATGTGAACGTTTTTAACAATGCTTTTCATTAAGTCATCAAATATCGTCGTTACTATTTTATATTTAAGTTTTAAATGTATTTTGTCTTAACTCCTCCCCTCTCAAAAACAATCGTCCCGATTGTTCAAAATGCATGTAAATACTAGTTATTTTTTCGATATTTGTTTTTGCTGTTTTGGTGGTTTCAGCTTCTGATAAGATTTGGTCATTTCCTGGAGTGGGAGCTTCTTCTGTTTGTTTCGGTAATATCTCATTTCCTTTACTTTCTTTGTTTTTTAATACTTGGATGACTATCCAGAAAATGGCACTTAGAATAAAAAATATTAATAGGCTGCTTGATGTGAAGAGTAATTTATTCGTATCTTCCAATAATTCTAATCTTTTAATATTTCCGATATTTACTTTGTTGAGTCTTTCCAGAGGTAGAACTTCCTCGGTTTTAGAATTAATGGATTTTGGTTGCAAAAAAGCTGGAAGTGGTTTACTTCCACTTATTTCCTTTGAATAGTATTCTTGGTCATCAACTTGAATTGTTGTATTGTGATATTTTATGAGGTATGTTCCGTTTAGAGTTATTTCTTCTTCGTTCACTTTGAGTTTTCCGTTGAATTGGTTTAGCAACAATAGATCACTACCGATTTCTTCAACCGTGGGAATATGTTCATTATTTACTTGTGTGCAGTTCCCTACTCTATTCTTAATTAGGTTAGTTATACAATTGTTTTCTCTTAATTCTACCAAATTATCTTTATTACAAATAGTCATATCGTTGGAACTTTTACAATTCTTTTTTATGGCAAATAAATTTTCGTTACACTCCAGAATATTACTGAATTCAATTTTGTCCATCATATTACCATTCTTTACCGGTCTTACAATTAGAGTATTACAAACATTATTGTGCGTGATTGGAATGCTCAAAATATACAAAATTTCTCTATTGTTTGTTACTATTTTAACATTTGCAAACGACAGTAATTCGTCTATATTAAATATTGGGATATTCTAATATCTCATTACATTATTTAAGGTTTCTATTTCTGTTCTTGACAAGATAAATGAGTTCACTACATTTACTTTTGCCCATTGTATGGCATATTCAATATTTTGTAATTCTTTTTCTATAAAGTTTAATTTGTGTTGTAAATTTTATGCTAGTTTATTATTCCAATCTTCTCTTTTTATCTTCAATATTTCGTTCGTTATGTTTGATATTTCCCTAATTCGGTTAATAGTCAAGTCATTAATGATCATTTGTCGGTTATTATTCTCCAGGACATTCTGACTGTCTGGGGTTCCAGCAACCCATTTCCATGCGCTGCCTATAAAATCAATTGACCTTTTCCTTATAGTTGGGCTTAGGCGTTTAAGAAGCCCTTTTATCTCAAAGACTTGTTGTACTAAAAATGAACGGAGTGGATGACTATATGTAATATTATTTTCTACAACTGATTCAATATCATTTGAAAAAGCTCGATATTGGTCTATGTCAATGGAGTGTACGACCTTAAATGTCCCATTTTGTGTTCTTGCGATTCCGGTTTGAATAGTAATTAATCTTGAGTTAGAATAATCAAGAACATTGAAATCCGCCATAGCACCTCCCAAAATTAGTCTGAAACAAAAAAATAAGGAATTTAGTTGCGAATGTGGCTTTTATGAATCTTCCGGCCACTTTCGGTAATTACGGTAGTATTGCGATTCTCCTTCACTATTTCCTCTTTGAACCTATTAGCTAATTTTGTCCCTAATCTTTTATTTGTTCTAACGTAGATAAGTTGTCCCGGTAGATATTCTTTAATTGCCCTCTTTTCCTTATTGTAGTAAGCTAAGTCCTTTTCCTTCCTGGTTTTCAACCTTTCGATGTTCGCTAATCTCGTTGTTTCATAATCTTGAGGAGAAAAATCAACCGTACGTCCAAAATAAAGATCAACCGGTTTCCTATTCGTTGTCGAGTGAAATGTATGGTTATATTCATTTACCGATTTCTCCAGTAACTCCTCAAAGTTCCTGGATGTCCCCTCATTCTTTAGACACCTCATGATCTCTGCCAACGTGGAATGGAAACGTTCCACTTGCCCGTTTGCCTCACTTCTATATGAAGGAGTGGTGAACACATTTATCCCCAAATCATCTTTCATCATAAATGATATAGATGCCGAATTTAAAGAAGGTTCGTTATCCATGACCACGTATTTTGGAATACCATATGAGAATAATAGTTCCCTGAGAGGTTTCCTAACGTCTTCAACTGATCTTCCATTCAGTAATCTCACTTTAGCGTACTTGGAAAATTTATCAATTGATGTCAAAACTAACTTCCTGTCAGTTGAAAAAATATCTAAATGTATTATGTGTCCGGGGTACGTTGGTATAGGAGTTTCCCCTAATTCCGGTGTATTGGGATGTCTTTCATATTTACTCTGCTTGCAGGTTGAACATATTTTCATGATTCTCTTTATCCTACTTGACATCCCAGGAAAATAGAATTTTTCCAGTATTTGTTTCCTATTCTCCTTTTCGTTGCGGTGTGCCCTATTGTGTGTCTCTATTATCACGTTTTCCTGATCGTTGTCTGAAGTAATGTCTTCAACAACTAATTGGGTGAAACGACATTTATAGCTAGCAAAATGGTCAGGGTATAGACCTTGTATTTTCCCCATTATCCACTCTGGAGCTTTTATTCCATTAATTACTGATGGATTCAGATATCTTTTCAAAATATCTAAGAGATTCTGGTCATCATAATGAGTCTCCTTGATAACATACCGATGTACTCTCGGGAATATAATTTCGAATTAGTATGATGAAGTATCATCGATACTGATAAACATTTGGTTTTTAAAGACATTTATCGGAGTTTCAACGGTGGGTATTAAATTTTCCGATGAGCTTTCCGCACTATGTTGAGTGGGAGTTAGAGAATTCACTTGAATATTAAAAGGATCCGATTCAGTTGGGACTCTCGATAATACGTCAGCCACTACATTCGTTCTTCCCGGTTTATACTTAAGTTCATAGTTATATTCCTCTAATATACATTTCCATCTCTTCATTTTCGAATTATGGTTGTTGTTACTGAGGGCATATGTTAAGGGTTGATGATCCGTATAAATGATCACTTTCCTCGATCCACTTCCCTTGACTCAATACTGCTCCAATTGCATCTGTAGTGAGATGAAAATCTTTTTCAAAGTTTGGGTAAGCCAGCAATACCTCGCGAGAGGCCAATGCGTTTTTAAGTAGGTTAAATGCAGCTTTAGCAGATTCGTCTAGTTCAATCCTCGTCCGACTTGATACCGATTTCGAAACTCTTCCTTCTTCTCCTCTTAAAAGAGTTGTCAATGGTTTTGCAATATCTGCATAGCCTCTTATAAATCTCCTATAATATCCGGAGAGTCCGAGAAACGATCGCAATTCCTTCAAAGTGTTGGGATAACAAAATTTCAAGATTGAGTCAACCTTCTTAGGATTTGTCCTTATGCCTTCTTTGGATACTATGAACCCCAAAACTTTCCACTTCGTGTTTGAAGAATTCACATTTATCCAACTGGATTTTCATATTGGCCCTTTCCAATGTTCCGAATATTTTATCAACGTTTTCAAGATGAGACTTCTCATCCTTGCTAAAGATTATAATGTCATCCACATAGACATAGCATATTTTGCCAATGAACTCCCTCAATATATCATCAAGTGCCCTTTGAAAAATTGATGGTGCGTTCTCCAGTCCAAAGGGTAATCTGGTATATTCACATTTACCATTGTTCACGGAAAATGCAGTTTTCTCCCAATCGCTTTCCCTTAAGGGTATCTGATGGAATCCACTCTTGAGATCCAGTACCGTAAAATATGCATTTCCGCCCAAATTGGACAAAACATCATTTATCTCTGGAATCGGATATTTATCG
The DNA here is from genome assembly GCA_949987735.1 of Leucophora obtusa. Taxonomy (NCBI): domain Eukaryota; kingdom Metazoa; phylum Arthropoda; class Insecta; order Diptera; family Anthomyiidae; genus Leucophora; species Leucophora obtusa. Next base: position 279,919,955 of record OX465295.1, read on the forward strand.
GCTATTGTTACAGCATTTAACCGTCTAAAATCTACTACTAATCTATCCTTTTTCCAGAAAGGTCCTCCTTTTTCGGGACCACACATATGGGTGAATTATATGGAGAGCGAGACGGTCTTATAATACCATCACGCAAAAGTCGACTAATTTGCTCCTCTACGACTTCCTTTAAAGCCATTGGATAAGGATAACTTTTCGCATAAATTGGTGAATCATTTTCCGTACGAATGTCGGCCAATACCACAGTAGTATAAGTCAGTTTTTCGTCGGGGTCTGAGAAAAGGTAACTATGTTTTCTAACGATGTTCTCCAAAGATAATCTTTGACAATTAGACATATGTTGAGTTCCCAATTCGGAATTATTTACATCCTGAGTAATTTGTTGTTCTATTGGGATTTTCCTTTTTCCCTCAATAGAAAAGTAGTTTTCCGCTGTGTGTATGACCGCTGAAAGTTGTTTCAAACTGTCATTTCCCAGTATCTCATCAAATGAATCAAATCCTGGTAGCAGGAAAAATTTTATCGGAGTACTATCAATTCCGAAGATATCAATAAAGGCGTGTTGGGTGATTTTAATATCACCCTTTACGGACTTTGCATAAAAGGGATTTTCGTTGCGTCTTGGGTTCTGTACTAAGCTTGGTTTTATATAATTCTTGTTGCTTCCGGTGTCCAATAATATTTTCAGTGTTTGTCCGTTCTTCGCCTTTGCCTGAAAATAGGGTAGCGAAGAACAATTTAATCTAAAAAATTAACTGCCAGTGGGATATCAGAGGGATGTCGATCCTGTCCGTCCTTACATTCATCTGGGCAATATTGTAGGTAACCTTCAATGCTATCAGATATACCGCATGCGCCATCTACTTCATTTTCCCCCAAAGTTTCATCACCGAAATATTCCTCAGGTGCGGAAGGTTCAGTCGCAAAGCATTGCTGGGGTGCGTTTGTGTTCTGAGTGTCCAAATGAAAGTTTCTTTGTATTTTATTCATGGGAGTCTGAATAGAATTTTCGGCACGTCTCTTGTATGTTGGATTATAGTGAGGTCTTGTTCGTAAGGAACGATCTATTTCCATTGGTTCCGGTGGAGGTTGTCTCTGAAAGTTCTGTTGGGGTGTCCGATATTGAGGACGCTGAAAAGTCTGTTGTGGAGGAAACTGCAAATTCCCAGCATTATTCCGTGGATATGGTTGAAAGTCCGGACTATTATATCGCAGCTGGTAATTCGAATTCAGTGAAGTAGCTGGTACAAAACGAGGTTGTAATGCTACTTTATTATTGGAAGTACCCCCAATGTGAGCCAATTCTGGAAAGAATCTTGGCTTCCCTCCACTATGCGCACGCATATCAACTTTCGAAGTTTTCCCATGAGCGTAGTCTCTCCTGAAGTTCATATTGTCTAATTTCAGGCAGATGTGCAGAGCCTGGGGTAGAGATCCTGGTTTCCTAACACTCAGTAGCCTTGGAAGATCTCCATTTAGCCCCCTAATAAAAGTGTCCAGCGCCTTATCCCTATATGTGTTGGTCATTGCGCGAAGACTGTTCTCATCCAATTCTAGGCAAGAGACTTTATCCAGAATCAAAGACAAGTGTTGATATACAACTTGATAGAATTCCGAGATGGATTTCTGCCCTTGACAGAGCACGGTCATTTGGTACTCTAGCGTACCGATATCCCGTTTGTCCGAGTAATGCATATTTAGACACTTTCGAATTCTAGGCCAATCCAATGGGGTCCTGTAAGACTCTAGTGCGGTGTCCGCATCCCCCACTATCTTCGTCCGAATTGTATGAAAGATTGCATAGTAGCGTGCCGTCCCACTAAGGGATTTGAAGAGTTCTAACACCCTATCAACTGATTTGCGCCAGGAGTTGAATTCTCCTGGTCTACCAGAAAATTCGCGTATGGATCGCACAATATCCGGGACTTTGTCCAGTTCTTCCAGTCTAGAAGTGGTGGTACCAATTGGATGATCCCTCCCTTCATCTAGGAGAGAATCCTGTGGTGTCCTTATAATTTCATTAATCAATTCCCTAATCTGTCCGATCTGTAAGTTAGTTAATCCCTGATTAGCGTTCGTCGAACCGGATGAATTAGCCTGAGACATGCTTAAACTTCTGGACAATCTTCCAGTTATTTCCTCAATAGTGTCCTCTGGCATTTTGAGTCAAAAAAAAAGAAAATTGGAATATTTGTTAACCCTTTTTTTAATTCCCTCTTTTCTTTTTTGATTTAAATTTATAAAACTTGGATTAGAATATTTGGTAACTTTCAATAAGATAAAAAATTTCTTTAAGCTTGAGTTAAATTTGTAATAGCGTAAAAATTGGGAAAAATTTTGTTCCTTTTTAAATCTCTCTCTTCTTTTTAGATTTAAATTTATAACACTTGGATTAGAATATTTGGTAACTTTCAATAAGATAAAAAGATTTCTTTAAGCTTGAGTTAAATTTGTAATAACGTAAAAATTGGAAAACAGTTTTGTTCTCTTTTCTTTTTAGATTTAAATTTATAAAACTTGGATTAAAAATGTAAAAATAAATTGTGACTATGAATCTTATAACTAATTCTTACATTATCGGGATAAATTTCTCCATTTGGCTGATGCTTGAAGTTTACAGCTACTTTAGCTTGATCCTTGAAGTTTACAGCTACTTTAGTTGATGTTTATAGTTTATGTTGCACTGTTTTATTGTTAGATATTGTTCGTATGAAAAATTTTTTCTCATTAAGTTTTCTTGAACAACAATTTTTTCGTTCGATAGTTTTTAGATTTGTTTGTTTAATTTTTCTATGTTCAATAGTTCATTTTTCTTTATCTTTGTTTTTAATTTATTTAATTTTTTTAAAGTTTTATGTTGTATAGTTAAATTTATCTTAAAAATTTTTTTATGTTCACAAGTTAAATTTATTTTTGTTTAAATTCACTTGATTTTATAAAGATAGTTCTCCTTTAAATTCACTTGGTTTTCTTAAATTTTATTATGTTCAATATTTAAGTTTATCTTTGTTAAATTTCACTTTTGATTTTCTTAAAAATAATTTCTTTAAAATTTATGTTTGTTTAACTTCACTTAATTTTCTTTTATGTTCAGTAATTTTCTTTTAATTTATTTTCTTAAATTTTTTTATGTTCAATAGTTAAGTTTATCTTTGTTACATTTCACTTTTGGTTTTCTTAAAAATAATTTCTTTAAAATTTATGTTTATTTAACTTCACTTAATTTTCTTTTATGTTCAATAATTTTCTTTTAATTTATTTTCTTAAATTTAATTCACTTAAACTTTAGAGATCCGTTTTACCGGGCTTGACGGGCAGTGACGTACGTCTACCCCTTTTTGTTTCCTACTCAGGAACCCGTCAAGGCTTGACTTTCTGAATCCGAAGGAACACTCGTGGGTCCCTGACCGCTCGGGCGCCAATTAATTTATTGTTACGAGTTTTGTTTAAAAAAATTTTCAACTGCTGAGCAGGGTTCGTATTTGCACGCACATGTGCGCACATTTTCGCACATCTTGCACATGTGCATGTGCAAATTTGTGTTTATACTTTTTGCACTTGCACATGTGCATGTGCGAAAATATTTTGCACTTCGCACATCAAGATGTGCAAGTGCAAATACTATTCGCACATGCACATCAAAATGTGCATGTGCGAATGCTATCCGCACATGCACATCTCCATGTGCGATGTGTGAATACAAATTCGCACATGCACATGTGCAAGTGCAGACTGGTACTTGCACATTACACATCAACATGTGTATGTGCAAAATGTGCACACATGTGCGCGCACATGGATGCAAAAAATCGCTGAAATTGATAAAAGTTTCAATATCAGAAAAAAAACGCCGAAACAAGAAAAAAAATGCAAACATTTTTAAAAATCGTCAAAATTGAAAAAAAAACACCAAAAATCGCCAAAAATTTGAAAAATTGCCAAAATGAAAAATTTTGAAAAAATCGTCAGTATTTGAAAAAATTGCCCCAAATTAAAAAAAAATCGTCAAAAATTTAAAAAAGTCGTCAAAAATTGGAAAAAATCGAAAAATTTTAAAAATTGAAAAATTTTTTAAAAATTTTGAAAAAATCGTCATAACTTGAAAAAATCGTCAATATTTCAAAGAATTGCCTAAATTAAAAAAATCGTCAGAAATTATACAAAATTGCAAAATATCGTAAAAATTTTGAAAAAATCGACAAAATTTGAAAAAAGTACCAAAATCGTCAAAATTTCAAAAAGTCGTCAAAAATTGGAAAAAATCGAAAAATTTTAAAAATTTTAAAATTTTGTAAAAATTGAAAAATTTTGTAAAAATTGAAAAATTTTTTAAAAATTGAAAAATTTTTTAAAAATTTTGAAAAAATCGTCATAACTTGAAAAAATCGTCAATATTTGAAAGAATTCCCCAAAATTAAAAAATATTGTCAGAAATTATACAAAATTGCAAAATATCGTAAAAATTTTGAAAAAATCGACAATATTTGAAAAAATTGGCCAAATAGTCAAAATTTAAAAAAAATCGTCAAAAATTAGACAAAATCGCCAAAATTGCGAAATATCGTAAAAATTTTGAAAAAATTGTCAATATTTGAAAAAATTACCAAAATCGTCAAAATTTCAAAAAGTCGTTGTCCGTTTTCATCTAACTCATTTAGTTTTCGAGATACGGGAGTTATTCCAAATAAGAGCCCTTTTCTCTCTACGAGGCTTAGTTTTCGAGAAAAACGCGATTTTAAAATATAGCAATACAAGTCAAAATCTAGTTCCGCTATCGGGGTATTGGTGGCGAGTTTTGAACTTTGGTGCACTCAGTTTTCCTCTAGCTCTTCTAGTTTTCGAGATATGGACGATTTAAATTTTATATAAGCGATTTTCGCCCACCAATACCCCGATAGCGAAACTAGATTTTGACTTGCATTACTAGATTTTAGAATCGCGTTTTTCTCGAAAACTAAGCCTCGTAGAGAGAAAATGGCTTTTATTTGGAATAACTCCCGTATCTCGAAAACTAAATGAGTTAGATGAAAACGGACAACGGTTTTGGAACAGGGAAGTCATAGTGAGTCATCTGTGAAAAAATAAAGGCGAAAATCGCTTATATAAAATTTAAATCGTCCATATCTCGAAAACTAGAAGAGCTAGAGGAAAACTGAGTGCACCAAAGTTCAAAACTCGCCACCAATAATAAAAGGTCTGTAAAAATGTTGCTAAATCTACCAAAATTTCGTTGAAGATGGCAGAAAGAACTGCTGAAACTAACAAAATATTAGTAAGTTAAGAACAGGAAACCCAAAACTGTTACATATCGATTACTTAACGTAGATTTTTTATTTAGAAAAAAATTTAAAAATCTGAAAAGCTTAGATGCAAAATTTCTTTGAATGCAATTTTTAATCAATACTGACACTATAAAATTTAATATTGCATTTAACTTTTTCAGGCCCAACTAGCTTGCAAAAATGTAATGTAAAAAGATTCTTCCTACAGCTACGAAATTTTCATTAAAGGCATCGATAAAAAAATTTGAGTTCTCTTTGAGACTAACTTCAGCTAATTGAGAATTCCAATTTACTTTGTTTCTCAGTATCTTTTTCGTTACTAAAAGCCATTAACAGTAAAAAAATAACCTAAAGTTTGAGCGTACTTACTCTGAGAGAATTTTATCGGACGAGCTGTAAACAAAATTTTCAATAAACTAATGAAGTTTTCTTCAAAAAGTAAAAGCCATTTGCAAATTTAATGTGTTTATAACTTTTGAGGGAGGTTTATTCTTCTTCTTAACCTCAAACCTACTAAATTAAAATTAATAAAAATACATATTAATGACAATATTAATTGTATTTGGTCTATACGACGCGTTTGAAAAAACAACACTTTACTATAGAAAATAAAAATGCCCTGTTGGCTGTCCGTCTCCAATATACACAAATTGCCTGCAATTGTACGTACAAACCATATGTCAATGTGGCAATATTTGTGAAAAAGTGACACGGAGGAAATAAGGAGATAAACAGAGAAAATCTGAAGTAGAATGTTTGTATATGTCTGTTTGATCACTTCTGAAATTATTCATATAGAGACAATCTGACAATAAAAATATAAACAATAATACAATTTAATGGAAGATCACTGATGAAGCCTGTCCATACTCAGAATAGTCCATATAAATGCGCAAAGTCTCAACAATAAGATGGATGAGTTTAGGTACATTTTTGTGGACTCTGGAGTTGACGTTATCTGCGTTTCTGAAACCTGGTTCGATCCATCCATTAATGATGCCATATTTAATTTGCCTGGTTTCAAATTGTTTCGAGCCGACAGGAAAGCTCATGCAGGTGGTGTAGCAATTTATGTAAGAAATGGTATTAATAGTTTCGTGAAACTTAGATCAGAGCCCAATAGTCAAATTGAATACTTATTTTTGGAGGTAGTAACGAAGGACAAACAAAAATTACTTTTTGCCTGCGTATATAGACCAAATAGTGGTATTGATATCAACGATTTGCTAGGTAAAATAGAATCTTTATCGTTATTATATAATGATGTAATTATTGCTGGTGATTTCAATAGTAATCTGCTCATTGACAATTCACTTTCGGAGCCTATGCAAATGCTCGGCCTTCTGCCTATTAACACAACAATTCCAACACATTATCCAAATGGTACAAATAGTTTACTTGATGTATTCTTTGTTAATCATAATAACAAAATACTGCTCTATGATCAGATCTCCGCTCCTGTGTTTTCAAGGCATGACCTTATACTAACACTGACGATATTCATTATACATATCGTGATTTTCAAAATATTGACTGGGTGGCACTAAACCAGCGACTCGATAGCATTAACTGGAACTTAATTTACGACTTTGAACATGTCAATGATCAAGTCGCTTTTATCCAAAATAATCTCCTTGAAGTATTTAATGAAACTGTTCCAGAAAAGACTAAGATTATCAAGGCAAAACAGCATCCGTGGTTTAATTTAACTATAAAACGTTTAATTGATATGCGAGATTTAGCTTATAAAAAATGGAAAAGATATAAAACCCCTGAATTGCAATCTTTGTTTAAATCAGCTAGAAAAGAAGTTGTCAGTAATATTAATACGGCTAAATCCACGTATTATCAGCGAAAATTTTCATCAGCTATAGACAGCAAGAAAAAATGGAAAGAAATTCGTGAAATAGGAATTGGTAAAAGGAGTGTTTGCACTGCTGGTTCTGACGTTGATATTGATAATTTAAACAACCAATTTGTTGAAATTCAAGTGGAAAGGCCAATTGGAAATGAATATGAGGAAATCCATACAGTGCCTATTGAGAACTGTTTTTATTTTCGATGTGTTGATCAATCAGAAGTTCTCAAAAGCTTAACATCGATTAAGTCAAATGCTGTGGATTTGGATGGAATAAATCCTAGATTTTTAAAACTTGTCACACCTAAACTCCTGCCCTTCTTTACGTATATTTTTAATACAATATTAACCAAGTCAATTTACCCTGATATGTGGAAAGAATCGAAAATAATTCCGATTCCCAAGAACAGCAGTGAGTTTAGACCAATTTCCATACTACCATTTTTGTCCAAAGTCATGGAAAATCTTATGCAGCATCAAATTAATGAGTTTTTAAAAGAGCGTAATCTTCTAACCGCAAAACAGTCTGGTTTTAGAAAGGGACGAAGCTGCATTACAGTGCTAATCGAAGTAGTTGAGGAACTAAGATCCAAATTGGATAATGATATGGTATCTTTTCTTGTACTATTGGATCACAGCAAAGCTTTTGATACAGTTGATCACTCAATACTTCTAACAAAACTGCAAAAGCTTTTCCATTTTTCTAATTCTGCAATTAAACTTATTTCATCATATCTTTTAAACCGCAAACAAGTTGTCTTCTTGAATGGCTTAACTTCCAATGCTGTTGATGTTGTTAGAGGGGTCCCACAGGGCTCTATTCTTGGTCCACTCCTTTTCTTTATATACATTAATGATCTTCCTAATGCTCTGAATCACTGTGACATTCAAATGTATGCGGATGATGTACAGCTGTACTTAAGCACCAAAATGGAAGATTTGCGTCATTGCATTGAATGCATTAACTATGATTTGAATAAAATTCATAATTGGGCGACTGCAAATGGTTTGTGTATAAACCCAACAAAATCAAAATGTATATTCTTATCAAAAAATAATAGGAAAAGACTTGCAAATGATTATCTGTTGATGATAAATGACAATAAAATCGAACTTGTTCCATCATCAAAAAATCTGGGAATAACGTTTAATACTGAACTTTCTTGGAAAAATCATATTAACATTTCGGCTGGGAAAGTTCATGGAATGTAGAGAAACCTGTGGGCTGTTAAAGCCTCGACGCCCTTTGAAATACGGATGCTTCTGGCTAAAACATATTTAATACCTGTTCTACTATATGGGTGTGAAATATTTTCCAATTGTGACTGTATTGACTATTATCGACTTGAGGTCACGTACAACAACATAGCCAGATATGTATTTAATCGTGGTAGAAGGGATAGTATTTCATCATTTTCATATCAGTTAAATAATATGTGTTTCAAAGATTTGTTAAAATATAAAAGTCTCATGATGATGCATAAGTTAATTTATATAAAAGAACCTGAATTTCTCTACAGAAAACTTACTTTTGCCAAATCTCCACGTGGAAGAAACCTGATTTCCCAAAAATATAAATATCTTTTGTCTACAAGACAATTTTTCAATTATACAATCGGTCTTTGGAATGATTTACCCCCATATGTTCAATTGCTTAGCAACACATTATGTTTTAAAAAGGAACTTTTAAATTTGTTTAAAATTAATTAAATATATTTATTTTATTATGTTTTATGTTTATTTTGAATTTATATTTAACTATGTTTACTTTTAAATTTTAATTTAATTATAAATGCTATTGAATGACTAATATTAATATGAAAATTTGATTTGCTATCACTGTAATTTATAAGATTTATTCTTGTTGTGATAGCTATTGAAACAATAAATAAACTTAACTAAAAAGGCAGAAACTAGATCTAGTCTAGATTTGCAAATTTAATGTGTTTATAACTTTTGAGGAAGTTTTATTCTTCTTCTTAAACTCAAACCTACCAAATTTATTAAATTTTATGAAAAAGCTTCACAATTTTTATGAATATCTTTCTAAAAAACGTTTTTTGGGTGTATGACATTTTTAATAAATAATATGAAATTTTTCATAAAATTTTATGAAAAATTGCATCAATTCAATTAAAAGTTTCAATAGACGAATTCCAGCGAAACTTAATTGAATCAGTGTATAAATTCATCAATAGCATATAGACAATTCACTGAGTGTGCAGTTACAGAAGTTAAATTCTATATAAATTAAAATTTTTTAACTTTAGGTTATTTGTTTTAATTCGATTTTAAATTCATTGAAACGGGTTCGGGTTCAATGTTGCTCTAGTGGAACATGTTTTAGAATTGATGTGGTTTTGAACCGATGTCTATATGCACCCTACGGGAAATTTTAACAAACTGGCACCGAACTGGCCCCTTTACATGAAACAGACTGGTCACTTTTACATGGCGTTGTCATAGGAGGGGGAAATTGACCCCTTGTGACATGTCACAAGACAAATACCAGGACAAGTCCGTGAACTTTGTTTTTTATGAGAGTTCAGTAACCTGTCCTTGGATTTGTCTTGTGACATGTCACAAGGGGTCAATTTCCCCCTCCTATGACAACGCCATGTAAAAGTGACCAGTCTATTTCATGTAAAGGGGCCAGTTCGGTGACAGTTTGTTAAAATTTCCCGTAGGACACTTTCTTAGGAAAAATAAGAAAAGTTAAAGTTCTTACAGGATTAACATGTTAATTGTGTAACAATTTTAAAACAAATGCAGCCTTGTCTTAAACGACATAGAGATATAATTTATATTAGTTTAAATTTTTAAAAGAATTGAAACAGTAATGCAAAATTGTCTATTTTATTTCATAAAGAATCCTCCAGCCAGTCGTGTGTTTTGTGAAGTTTTAAAAAACACCTTCATTTTGGCCTTTTACTATGTTCTTAAGGCTTTTTTACAAATAGAAACTTTGATACATATTTTTTTTAAAACATTTGCGCAAAATTTTGTTAAAAATTGGGAGTCTGATGGTACAATGTCGACTTGTTTGCGGTTGCTCGAAAAAGGTATTTAAAGGCTTAAGGACCTATTTCACACGATTTTTAAAGAATTTGATGCTATTTTAGTTAGTATTTGTTTTTTCTAAGCTTTTCTGGTAATTTTGTAGCACAGATTAAGAAAATTGTGAAGTTTTGGGAAAAAATTAAGGAAAAATTCCATATTAAAAATGTAACCGGTTAATCGACCAATTTTAACCGATTATTCGGGTTGAATAATTATTTGAGTTTTAAATTATTTGTTTCGACATTAACCGAAATAGAGGCGATTAACCGAATTGGAAACACTACTTACATCTCAAAACATCCCAATAAGCACATAGGTTTTAAAAATTCAAGTGCTTTAAATTTAGCTTGAAGTAAAGTAGATTTCAAATTCTAGCATTTGTATATTTAACAAAAATATTTCAAACTTGAATTTTTGTTTCCCTTTTGCTGGAGTATGCTATTTAAATAAAATGTAATTAAAGTTGTATTCAAGCCTTGAAACTGGAAAACAGGGCTGGAATTAAACTTGTTTTCAACTTGAATTTCAGTGAAATTGTTTATAGGGATTCGAAATTATTTTGAATTTTTCTAAATATATTTCCAAAGAAAACTGAATATTATACAATATATGTAGTTCCCTACACATATTGTTATATATAAATTACTGTATTTGGTTTTAATTAAAACCTTTAACTAACTAACGAACTTAAGGGGTTAATTAATTTTGAGTAGATTGATAATTCACTAAACCAAATTTCTAGCAATGTTTACATCAAAGCTCGATTGTGTATACTAAAGGGCTGAACGATTCATCTTAAATGAGATTTTAAGACACATGATAGCCTACAAGCAGTGTTGCCACAAACATAAAATTTTTGTAACCAAAATATTAAAAAAAGTTACCAAATGAAAAAAAAAATAACCAAAATTTAAAGTTTTTATTTAAATATATTGAATATTTTTATTTGAATTTAATTATTAACAAAATTTGTATTTTAGAGTTAACAAAAAACAAAACAATAATAAAATTCTTTTACATATTCAATACTTACTACGGTGGGTCTCATACTGTAGGTTTAACTTTAACTTAAATATTAAATAAAAGAAAATGTCAAAAAAATTGTATACGAAGCAACAAATTTTTGGGTTAACTATTAGTTAATTCTAAAACCTTCAGTATCAGACCTACCGTTAATAACTAAAAAACTTATATTTAATTTCATTCCAAATAGAAATCAACAAATTAGTTTGAGGTCAAATTCATCACTGTGTTATTTGAGGTATAAAAAAATTATTCTATGACCCGGTGTCTTCAAATGCAATAAGTTATATGATATGAAATGTCAAAACCATTGCAGGGAAACGTCAAAATTATATCAATTGCAAAGTATGACAGGGGTATGGCATCACCAAAAACAAAAGTTAAAACGACATCGTTATCACTAGGTGACGCTTTGTTCAGTAAACTGACACTTTTCACTTTTATTTAAAATTTAATTAAAACAAACAAAAAACTTTAAAAAAAAAGTAAAACAAATAAAATTTTATTAATCAAATATATATAGCGCGTGTGTCCTTTTAATTTTGTGCTGTTTTCAACAATTTTTGCTTTTGAAATATAAGCTCAGCTGATACTAAACGGATACTAAATAGTTGCTCAGGTAATACTAAATTTCAGCGCCCCCTACCGGTGAATAGTGTAATTTTTGATTTCCTATCTCTATAATTAATTGTCTCTGGAGAACACTTGACCATTTCATGGCTAAGAAATATCATAAATTTTTCTTCGAAAACACAAAATTTTATCAAACATTAATCTTTATCTACAAATAATAAATAATTAAACTAATTCCCATTCTTGTTTACTAAATTTTCTGTTATTTTTTTATTACAAAATTAAAATGAAAAGTGACATTTGATGGCAGGCATCATTGCAAGAGCCGCATGCATGTCAGCGATATCATGATATTGCAATAAAATTGAAATTGATTGTCTTTACTTGAGACGAAATCATTCTAACAATTGCTTGCTATCATTTTATTGCATGTCAAGACACTATATAAGGTTAAAACATTCCTTTGGCAGACCACACATGGTGGGAATGATTTTGGTTTTTGCACAATTCTTTTGATTGCATTATATTATTATTAATAGTTTTAAAATCAAGATTATTTCTAAACTTTGTTTTTATTAAAATAAGTTGTGGAAATTTTCTTTCGGCTGCAGCTAAACTATGTGGCAATGTCAGTGAATTTTAATCAAAATAAATTAGTTATTCAAAACATTTTTCATCCATTCCATTTTTGTATTTGGATTTTTCATCCAAAAATTCAACTATATCCATGTCATTGTATAATACTGTAATGTTCGAAAATCTTAATGATTTCCATTGGGTTGAAATTTTTTCTTCATTACCACTTGTTAAGTTTGAGAAAGATGACAATAAAGGCTCTAAAGTTATTTCTAAATTATTTAAAACTTGATTTGGTGTTATTATGGCAAGATGTTTTAAATCTTTTCTCGAAAATTCAAAGCATTTTAAATTTTTTTAAATTTCTATATAAAAGAAATGTATATTTTTTTAATTTCATATTTTTTTAAGTTACTTTCATTCATACATAGTTCAGCTCATACTTGGGATTTTTTCATTGGCATTGAAATTTCGTTATCATTAGTTGACTAATGCTAATGGCAAAAAAATGTCATTACCATTTAATAGTACTGAAACTTTCTGGCATTAGAATTTGTAATACTAATGCTAATGAAATCGCACTAATGCCTTAAAAACTATGAACAATTGAGTAAAAAAAAGCATTTGTTTACAAAAAAAAAGGGAATGGATATATTGCTTTTTTTCAACTAGCCACCGAACTTTGTTCTATGAAATGGGTGTTATAGTCCCTAGAATATAAATTTTAAAAAATCGCACTTAAAAAATTGCAAAATAATCGCGGAACGCGAAAAAAGTATTAATGGTACAAAAATTTAATTAAACTTAATCAACGATTTTCATTCTGCAAACAAACATACTGATGTAAGAATTTTCCTTTTGGAAATTTTTTCCACGACTTTTTTAGCGATTTCTTTTTTCAATTAATCACCAAACTTTGTTCTATGAATTGGGTATTATTGTCCCTAGATTATATATTTAACAAAACCGCACTTAAAAAATTGCAAAATAATCGCGGAACGCGAAAAAATACTTTATGGTACAAAATTTTAATTAAAAAACTTAATCAGCGATTTTTATTCTGCAAACAAACATACTGATGTAAGAATTTTCCTTTTTGGAAATTTTTTCCCCTACTTTTTTCGTGATTTCTTATTTCAATTAATCACAGAACTTTGTTCTATGAATTGGGTATTTAGTCCCTAGATTATAAATTTTAAAAAACCACACTTAAGAAATTGCAAAATAATCGCGGAACGCGAAAAAAGTCTTTATGGTACAAAGTATGGTACAAACATACTGATGTAAGAATTCCCCTTTTGGAAATTTTTTTTCCGCGACTTTTTTAGCGATTTCTTTTTTCAATTAATCACCGAACTTTGTTCTATGAATTGGGTATTATTGTCCCTAGATTATATATTTAACAAAACCGCACTTAAAAAATTGCAAAATAATCGCGGAACGCGAAAAAATACTTTATGGTACAAAATTTTAATTAAAAAACTTAATCAGCGAGTTTTATTCTGCAAACAAACATGCTGATGTAAGAATTTTCCTTTTTGGAAATTTTTTTCCGCGACTTTTTTCGCGATTTCTCTTTTCAATTAATCACAGAACTTTGTTCTATGAATTGGGTATTATAGTCCCTAGATTATAAATTTTAAAAAACCACACTTAAAAAATTGCAAAATAATCGCGGAACGCGAAAAAAGAAAAATGGAAAAAAGAAAAACATACTGATGTAAGAATTTTCCTTTTGGAAATTTTTTTTCCGCGACTTTTTTAGCGATTTCTTTTTTTAATTAATCACCGAACTTTGTTCTATGAATTGGGTATTATTGTCCCTAGATTATATATTTAACAAAACCGCACTTAAAAAATTGTAAAATAATCGTGAAACGCGAAAAAAGACTTTATGCTACAAAAATTTAATTAAAAAACTTAATTAGCGGTTTTTATTCTGCGAACAAATATACTGATGTAAGAATTTTCCTTTTTCAAAATTTCTTTTGCGCGGCATTTTTTCGCGGTATTTTTTGCAACTAGCCACCGAACTTTATTCTATGAATTGGGCTTATAGACCCTAGGTTATGATTCTAAATAACCACAAGTAATAAATTGAAAAATAATCGCGGAACGCGAAAAAAGGCTTTATGGCACAAAAATATATAAAAAACTTAATCAGCGATTAACAATCTGGAAACAAAAATGCAACTTTTGTACCATAAAGTCTTTTTTCGCGTTTCGCGATTATTTTGCAATTTTTTAAGTGTGGTTTTTTAAAATTGATAATCTGGGGACTATAACACCCAATTCATAGAACAAAGTTCGGTGATTAATTAAAAAAAGAAATCGCGAAAAAAGTCGCGGAAAAAAAACCCAAAAAGGAAAATTCTTACATCAGTATGTTTGTTTGCAGAATGAAAAATTAAGTTTTTTAATTCAATTGTTGTACCATAAAGTCTTTTTTTCGCGTTCCGCGATTATTTTGCTATTTTTTTAGTGCGGTTTTTTTAAATTTATAATCTAGGGACTATAACACCCATTTCATAGAACAAAGTTCGGTGGCTAGTTGGATAAAAAATCGCGAAAAAAAATTTGCAAAAAGGAAAATTCTAACATAGTATATTTGTTTTCAGAATGAATATCGCTGACTAAGTTTTTTAATTCAATTTTTGTATCAAGTTCCGCGATTATTTTGCAATTTTTTAAGTGTGATTTTTTAAAGTTTATAATCTAGGGACTATAATACCCAATTCATAGAACAAAGTTCTGTGATTAATTAAAAAAAGAAATCGCGAAAAAAGTCGCGGAAAAAAAATTCCCAAAAAGGAAAATTCTTACATCAGTATGTTTGTTTGCAGGATAAAAATCGCTGATTTAGTTTTTTAATTCAACTTTTGTACCATAGTCTTTTTTCGCGTTCCGCGGTTATTTTGCAATTTTTTAAGTGTGGTTTTTTTAAATTTATAATCTAGGGACTACAATACCCAATTCATAGAACAAAATTCTGTGATTAATTGAAACAAGAAATCGAGAAAAAAGTCGCGGAAAAAAAGTCCCAAAAAGGAAAGTTCTTACATCAGTATGTTTGTTTGCAGAATAAAAATCGCTGATTTAGTTTTTTAATTCAACTTTTGTACCATAAAGTCTTTTTTCGCGTTCCGCGGTTACTTTGCAATTTTTTAAGTGTGGTTTTTTAAAACTTATAATCTAGGGACTATAATACCCAATTCATAGAACAAAGTTCTGTGATTAATTGAAAAAAGAAATCGCGAAAAAAGTCGCGGAAAAAAAATTTCCAAAAAGGAAAATTCTTACATCAGTATGTTTGTTTGCAGGATAAAAATCGCTGATTTAGTTTTTTAATTCAACTTTTGTATAGTCTTTTTTGACTATAGTCTTTTTTCGCGTTCCGCGATTATTTTGCAATTTTTTAAGTGCGGTTTTTTTAAATTTATAATCTAGGGACTATAACACCCATTTGATAGAACAAAGTTCGGTGGATAGTTGAAAAAAAAATCGCGAAAAAATGTGGCGGAAAAAAAATTTGCAAAAAGGAAAATTCTTGCATCAGTATAAATATTTGTTTGCAGAATGAAAATCGCTGATAAAGTTTTTGTACCATAAAGCTTTTTTTTTTGCGTTCCGCCATTATTTTGCAATTTTTTAAGTGTGGTTTTTGTAAAATTAGAATCTGGTTACTATAATTTCCATAACTCGTACCAAAGACTGGTGGTTAGTTTGCAAAAAAAAGTTTGCGAAAATAATTTTGCAAAAAGTAAAATTCTTGAATCAATATATTCCTTTGCACAATGTAAATCGCTGATTAAGTATTTTAATTAATTTTTTATACCACAAAACCCTTTTCGCACTCCGCATTTGCAAGCTCATAAATGAATTTGAAATCTATAAAATGACGTTTACAAATGCCAATTCTTTCTTATAATTGAGGCATTAGTAATCGTAATGAATTTACTATACAATTGGCATTAGTAATGAAATCGATGTATTTCAAAGCATTAGCATTAGTCCAGGTAATAATAATGCCAAAATTTCATTAGCATTAGTTTGAATTTAATGGTAATGAAATCACCAATTAAATTGTCCAAATAATTAATTAGTTCATGTATGGTTCACCTTTACGGCCAATAAAAATGTTTTCTACATTTAATTAATTACATCAATTAATATCACCACATAAGTTAAGCGTTTTTTATGAAATTAAACTTTTATCGTAATTACTTTTGGTAAAATTGCTCAAAACTAATTTAAAATTTAATTTCAATTGGCCATAAACATGTGGAAAGCGCATTTTTCCGATTGAAATTCTTTATTTAAGTTATTTATTATATTAACCCCCCGTTTCCACATGCAAGTAAATGGTTGCAAGTTAAGAATACGTATTATCAGCGAAAATTTCGAAAATTACCGAAAAAACATAAAAATTTTACAAGTGTCCCCACTACTTGCTGCAAGTTCATTTTTAAAATGTCGTCGAAGGCATAGGTTGTCACTAAACAGCACTCCAGTATTGCCAAGTATTCAATATTAAAACAAAGCTGGGAAAAAATTTGTTCTTAAAAAAATTTTTTTTTCAAAAACTTTTAAAATTGATATTTTAAATTACTATTAAGATATGCCGATGTGTTCTTTTTTATTTTTTTTTTTACAAATAAATACAAAATATGTTGCATTACAACTTTTACTTTACCAAATACTAGTAAATTAATAGAAAACATTACTAGGCAACACTGTTTTCTTTATTCTGTCATTTCACTTGCCGCAAGTATCAAAAATCAACTGTCTTCAAAATTTACTTGCAAGTTGAGCCGCAAGTCGTATAAGTGTGATAGTATTAGGGAAAAGTGTGAGTGTATTGAGTTTTTCGAACTTGCACTTGCATGTGGAAATGGGGGTTAAGAATTTATGAGAGGAATAAAAAACAAACCCTTAAAGTTAGTATAGCCCACTAATTAAACCAATTCACAAGATTTTACCGTTTACTTCGATTGATTACATTACATAGTATCACTCACCGTGTACCAGAAATAATTAATTTTAATGTGGCGCAACACTGCAATAATCTAGAAATTCTCTAAATTCAAGAATACGTATTCAAGCGTAAGCAGAACATAAATCAAAACAGAAAAAAATATATATTTTTGATGGCCAAAAAAGTTACCAAAATAAAAAAAAGTTCACATCCCCACATTGGAAAAAAAATAACCAATTTTGGTTAAAAAAAACCAAAACGGGATCACTGCCTACAAGCCATAACGAGTTGTGTGGTTTTACTTCAGAGATCGGCATCAGGGTTGGGAAACGACATTTTCATTTCGGTTTCAAAACAATTTTTGTAGGGTACTTTTTCGATCCTCAGAGTACTAAAAAATTTTCTACCTCTTTTTAATAAATAACAAATAGAAAATTACATATATACTTAAACCCTCGATTTACGAGTTTTTAGCAGAATTTCGAGGTAGCTACTTTCATGTAATTGCATTTTTATTGTTTGTAGCCGAAACGCGATTTTCATCAAATACTTTCCAAATATAAGAATTTGCAACAAAATTGCAACGACTTTCTGTTGCGTATTTTGTTATATTTAAAGAAATTTTTTTTTAATACCAGGATTTAAATTAGGTGGCTTTGAAAACCATAAGAGCAACACCTAAGTAAATAGGTAGCTGAAAAAGAAAATAAAAATAAACAAAAAAGTATATCATTTAAATTTATAAGCATACCCAGTAATGTACTAACCATTCATAGTAAGTAGGTCGTAGCATAATAAATAATATCAATAGATTCAGTGAGCAAATTTCATTTGGCATCATAATGGGCTAGTTTTGGTCGCTAACGGGTAACGTATAGTCGCGGCTACCCAAGCCGTAGCTTAATAGGGGCACTGAGGAAAAGTTGCCGTATGGGGATTATAGTAGTAATCCATAGGGAGGGCAAGGTGGGTACGTAACACCCAGATATCCACCCGTCAGGGTAAGGGAGCTCCTCGGGACTTAAGCTGTAGCATGTACGTTTTTCACTTTTTGTTTAGCACACTTTCTTTGGTATGGGGACGAAGTGGAACCCGAACCTCATCACTATCGCGAGCCTAGCTGGGCAGAGCAGCGTGCCTTGTGTTCCACCGTTATCAAAATTTTTACATCCGTCCGCAGTAACAATTTAGCTTTTTTGCCGTAAATTATCCCCTCAATTCATAAATGCTTTGTAAAGTTATAGCAGGTTTACAAAACGTCATTTTCATACAAAATTTGTTCAATAAAACTCCTATAATTTTACAAAGCGTTTATGAATTTATATTTCTTCTGTAAAAAAAATAAATTTTTTGTAAACAAAGTACGAATTTTTGCAGCTCTAATACGAATTTCTAACAAATCTGTTCGAACGGCAATCTTTAATTAGTTAAAAATATGGCAACAATTTGACAAATATTTCAAGTGTGTATTAAGCTGCCTACACACTAGGGAACATGGTTGAGGGAACAAAAAATATCAAAAAATTTTGTAAACACGAAATGCACGCTCTCAACACTCACACACACACAAACGCACTCACACATTCACAAAAAATGCTCTCTTTTTTTAAGTATGTTCCCTAGTGTGTAGGCAGCTTTATGTGTAGTCACGAAAATAGAATAGATTCTATTCCGACGACAAATCGCCGGACGACATGGCGACATTTTGGTTCCCATACAAAATATATGAAAAAGCAACTCTCGTTGTCGTTGTCGACCCAGTTCTGAATAATCTCTTACTTTTTTTTCTAAACGTCAAAAAATGTCGACGGTCGATTGTCGCTGAAATTAAATTAATCGCGGCGACTTTTGCTGTAGTCGGTCGACAATCGACCCAGTTGTGATTAATCTCTAAAGGCCGAAAAGGAAAAGTACTATAAATAGCAACCATATACCCAGGGTTACCGTTGGCGACTCAAGTTGCAATTTGCAACCTTTTTGACGGCCTTTGACTTTATGTGCGACTTTTTCAAGCTAGTCTAATTTTGCCACTTTTCCTAACTTTGTGCGACTTCCTAACTTTGCCCCCCTTTTTTCAGTAATACAAATACATATTCTGATCTGATCTGGCACCTTATATAATTATATAGAATGATATTTAATTAGATCTAAACAGATCAGGTCACATCTAAACTTTTTCACACGTGTAGACTAAATTTTAGCAAACTGCTAAATATATGGGCAATTTAAGTAAAAAATGTTGGCTAAATTCAACAGAAATTTTACTTGGTGTATATAAACACATTTGTACGTGAGAAAAAACTACTGGAGATATAGCAAAATACACTTCGAATTAGCTCTATTGTGAATGATTTAAGCAAATTATTGGTTTTTTTATCTATCTCTAGCAGTTTTCTCCCCTGTGTAAATGTATTTTAAGGAGAAATTTATAGGTATGGAGGTACGAATTTTTGGCCACTGTGCTGTATCTCGCTAAGCTTCCCAGAAATAAGGTATTTTCTTATTATGAAATTAAAAATATGGGAAATAGCGCCACTCATATGTGACAATGATAGCAGAGACATAAAAATATAATGAAGGAATTCACAGTTTAAGTGCTAATGTGCTATCGTTGTAAAATAGCAAGATTTTTGAAGTTTAATCCATAGAAAATTGTCAAATTTACGACAAATGCTAATTTAAAACTTAATATAGTGCGCACTGCGAGTTCCTGTGATTTAAATTAACTGGCTAAATTTTAAAATTAAGAAACAAATTACTAAAAATTAGCTTTCAAAATTAGTTCAAATACGAATGAAATTTATAGTTATGCAAAATTGGAATTATAACAAATATTAGTTTAATCATAAATTTGAAGACAAAATAACATAAAAATTAATTCAATGGAATAAGAACTCATTTAAACAGACTTTTGTACTAATTTTTTTTAAGTGTAGGTAACCAATAAGTTAAAAGTAAAAACCTGTGACCCGATGCTATAAACTCCGAATTTGATAGTTACTGAAATAGAAGACTGAGTTCCCATTACTGAACTTGTACAAAAACACAGAAACAAATTTTCAAAACAATAAATTTTTCGATGGATTTTTTATGTTTTTTTTTTTTTGTTTAAATTGTTCATTTCTTTTCGTTGGATGTGTTTGTTTACTTAGCGTCTTGACGAGACATCGATTTGTGCAACCAACGAACAATTTCTTGTTCAACCATGAATTTGTCTCGTGTGGACCACTCTTGTTCATGTTTTGTTCTTGTTCAGACGACGTTGTCAGCACAATTGTTCTCTCAACTATGTGCAACATCAACCACCATGCTAGATCTAATTTTTACTTAGTGGCATTACTATAAACAAAAGAAAATATTAGAAAATTAATTAAATGCTAAGAAAAAGTAAAGAATTTGTATTATTATTAAATTTAAAGCAATTTGCTTTTTATTATTGTTAAAAAATTAGTGGAAAACGCATTGAAAACATGAAAATAAATAGTTTCGATTGTGACCTACTTCAACAAAAAAACAAAAAATAATGAATTGTCTGACATTACGTATTCTCCACCCAAAACAAATGAACAAATTTTTTCCCGTTATTGTGCCGACGATTAGTTCTTGTGCAAACAAATCGATGTCTCGTCAAGACTCAGAGTTAAATAAAAAACGTTAAGGTGTGCTACATTTTTTTTGTTTTGAAAAACGACTTTTTGTGCTACTTTTTCAATATTTTCAGTGGTAACCCTGCATATACCATTATTTTTCAGCCGTGTTTACACAATGTTCATATACAACCCAGATAAACAGTGTTGTTATAATTTAGAACTAGACAACCACAGATTAATACCAGATGTGAAACCAATGACAGGTGTCAAAAAAGTATTCTTGAACCGTATGGTTTTGTTTACATGGAAGTCAAGTTAAGAGGGAGATAACAATATAAAATCTCCATACATTTTGTATTGCGCATTTTTTGTATATATCTGTCTCTTTTTAGATTATTGTGCTTTATCTTTTGTGTTTTTCTTAAATTTTTGCGTTTTGTTTTACTCATTTTCTGTCGGCCATATTGCCCAAATCAGCTGATTCATATCTGGTATAATTTGTGTAGACAACCCTAAGCCAGAGACGTAAGTCGACACAAAATTATGGGTGGCAACAGTTAAATACAATTATCGGTGGCGTCTCAGAGTCGGTTGAAGTCGATGTGTTTCATAAATTATTAATTAGTTTTAAAACTATTGAGTTTAGGTTGTTTATAGCGCTAAAAAGAATATATTTTCTCTGTGGAAATCTCAGAATAATTTACATACCTTGCCTTTTTAGTTTTACGCTTACAACTTTCAGATTTGTTAATGAATTTGACATTTTCAATTAATAAAACTTCATATCAAGCTTCAAATTTCGTTCAACAATTCCGAAATTACAATTACAAAAGAAAATGTTGTTGCCCGATCGAAATCCTATTTAGCTTTCAAATTTTCTAATGTAAGCGATATGAATTTCGAATTGAACATTTAAAATTCAATATTAAATGGTTCGACAAGCTAACAACTTCGACGGCGGCGCATCCTCCAACGATTCATTTCGCTTCAAAATATATGTGGTATCTCACTGATGTTGTTTTTTGAAAGCGACCACATGTGCCAGATTGAAGTGACGTTGCTCAACACGCTCGGAGTGGGTTCATTAAAGGTAGAATTAGTCATACGTTAACGTAACGTGACGAATCAGCTGATTAAACCTATCTTATAGAAAACACACAGAAGCACTTATGCTACATAAACGAAACGAGTCGGAACGGACGAACCTGTTGAAATTTGATTTTCTTTCCGTATTTACGTGACAGCTGATATTGCATGTTATGTTTATTAAACAAAATTGGAAAAAAAAACTAATCAAAAGCGATAATATAAACAATATTAAGTGATAAAATTTAAAAATTGTGTAAAACTAATAATAGAACAATAATAATCAAATAATAATAAGAACAATGAAAATTAAAAGTTTTTGTTAAAAACATATGATCCGTTTTTGTTTATCTATAACCACAGATTTTCTTCCCCGTTACGTTAGGGTACGTTACGTCTACGTATAGGGGCCTATAGACGATCAAACATGCTGTACAGTTTGGCTTGATGGTTCCGTGTATTCGTTTTTGTAATTTCCATCAAACACGGCATTATACGATCAAATGCTGTACATGTTGTACACCATGATTGACCGTATATAGGCCGCTTATAGCTAAGGAGCTCTTAGCTGGTAACTTATGGTCTTGACTAGCCATGGATTTGTGGCAACATGAAAGAATTACATGCAAAACAAAAACAACAAATAAAATTTGTTGTTGTTTCACGTGTAATTTGTTTCATGTTCGTTAAAATCCGTGGCTAGTCAAGACTATAAGTAACTTACCCCCCGTTTCCACAAGCAAGTGCAAGTTCGAAAAACTCAATACACTCACACTTTTGCACTAATACTATCACACTTATACGACTTGCGGCTCAACTTGCAAGTAAATTTTGAAGACAGTGGATTTTTAATACTTGCAGCAAGTGAAATGACAGAAAGAAGAATGAAGAAGACAGTGTTACTTAGTAATGTTTTCTATTAATTTACTAGTATTTGGTAAAGTAAAAGTTGTAATGCAACTGATTTTGTATTTGTAAAAAAAAGTAAAAAAGAACACAACGGCATATCTTAATGGTAATTTAAAATATAAATTTTAAAAGTTTTTGAAAAAAAAAATTGTTAAGAACAAATTTTTTCCCAGCTTTATTAGAATATCGAATACTTGGCAATACTGGACAACCTATGCCTTCGACGACATTTTAAAGCTGCCTACACACTAGGGAACATGGTTGAGGGAACAAAAAATATCAAAAAATTTTGTAAACACGAAATGCACGCTCTCAACACGCACACACACACAAAAGCACTCACACATTCACAAAAAATGCTCTCTTTTTTTCAGTATGTTCCCTAGTGTGTAGGCAGCTTAAAAATGAACTTGCAGCAAGTAGTGTTGACACATGTAAAATTTTCATGTTTTTTCGGTAATTTTCGAAATTTTCGCTTATAATACGTATTCTCAACTTGCAACCATGTGTCCACGCTACTTGCTGCAAGTTCATTTTTAAAATGTCGTTGAAGGCATAGGTTGTCACTAAATAGCACTCCAGTATTGCCAAGTATTCAATATTCTAACAAAGCTGGGAAAAAATTTTGTTCTTAACAATTTTTTTTTTCAAAAACTTATAAAATTGATATTTTAAATTACCATTAACCCCCCGTTTCCACATGCAAGTAAATGGTTGCAAGTTGAGAATACGTATTATCAGCGAAAATTTCGAAAATTACCGAAAAAATATGAAAATTTTACATGTGTCCACACTACTTGCTGCAAGTTCATTTTTAAAATGTCGTCGAAGGCATAGGTTGTCACTAAATAGGATTCCAGTATTGCCAAGTATTCTAACAAAGCTGGGAAAATATTTGTTCTTAACAATTTTTTTTTTCAAAACTTATAAAATTGATATTTTAAATTACCGTTAAGATATGTCATTGTGTTCTTTTTTACTTTTTTTTACAAATAAATACAAAATCAATTGCATTACAACTCTTACTTTACCAAATACTAGTAAATTAATAGAAAACATTACTAGGCAACACTGTTTTCTTTATTCTGTCATTTCACTTGCCGCAAGTGTCAAAAATCCACTGTCTTCAAAATGTACTTGCAAGTTGAGTCGCAAGTAGTATTAGTGTGATTGTATTAGTGTGATTGTATTAGTGAAAAAGTGTGAGTGTATTGAGTTTTTCGAACTTGCACTTGCATGTGGAAACGGGGGGTAAGATATGCAATTGTGTTATTTTTACTTTTTTTTACAAATAAATACAAAATCAGTTGCATTACAACTTTTACTTTACCAAATACTAGTAAATTAATAGAAAACAATACTAGGCAACACTGTGTTCTTTATTCTGTCATTTCACTTGCCGCAAGTATCAAAAATCCACTGTCTTCAAAATTTACTTGCAAGTTGAGCCGCAAGTCGTATAAGTGTGACAGTATTATTGAAAAAGTGTGAGTGTATTGAGTTTTTCGAACTTGCATGTGGAAACGGGGGGTTAGTGAGCAAGATCACTGCAATGTGGTAACCACAGATTAATACCAGATGTGAAACTAATGACAGATGTCAAAAAAGTATTCTCGAACCGTATGGTTTTGTTTTAATGGAAGTCAAGTCAAGAGGGAGATAACAATATAAAATCTCCATACATTTTGTATTGCGCCTTTGACTTCCATGTAAACAAAATCATACGGTTCGAGAATACTTTTTTGACACCTGTCATTGGTTTCACATCTGGTATTAATCTGTGGTGGTAACCATACATTGGCTGAAAATCCATTGCACGCATCTGGCAACTATAAAGCTGCCTACAAACCAGTGATGGTATTTGAGAATTTTCGTTTGGTGCCTAAATGATGCCAAAAAAGCTTTAAAAGTGCCCAAAAAAAAAATTTAGCAACATGCAAATATTTCAAAAAATATGTTCAGCTTTTATTTCAAATATTTATACATTTACACCCTTATTATAAACTTTATAACAATAACAAAATTGTCACAAAACTGGTGTGAATGGAAATTATTATAATTTTGGTATTCTAAGAAAAATTGTCACAGCAAAACCTTGACAAAATTCTCATGTAATAAAAAGCACATATATTTTCATTCGTCAACAATTTACCCCTAAATTCATAAACGCTTTTTAAAATTATAGGAGGCTTATTGAACTAATTTTGTATGAAAATTATGTTTTGTAAACCTCCTATAACTTTACAAAGCGTTTATGAATTGAGGGGTTAAAATATAAGTTTTATTTTCTTTTGAAGAATTTTATAATTTTAGTTCACAGAAATATAATACGAAATACCTCATTCATATTTTGAGATATTATTTTAAGATGCATCGAACCTTTTACCGATTCTAAAATTCCTGCAAATTCCTCCAAAAGATTACATAGTAACATGGGATTTTTGGGGCTAAAGTTGTTAGGAATAAGCTCAAAATACTTGATGCTAAAATTTAAAGGAAACTCCAAGTGCTTAGAACTAGTTCTCTCGTGTTCTGAGGTTCCTGGACATTTTTTTTTAAGTTTTCATTTCATTTAAGATTTCATAAAACTATCGAAAAAATCGTAATTTTTCACAAATTACAATTTTTGATAACTTTATTTTATTATTTTTGGCAGAAAAAGCTTTCACCATTGTATGGTGAAATTTTTAAAACTTTTTCTTGTCATAAAAAAACTAGAATACCATAATAAATTTTTGAATTCCAGTGACGGACAATACAATAGAATCAATTAAAGTTTTTCTAATTTTATGCCCATTGCTTTTATTTTTAAAGATCAAAATAATGATTAAATTGTCCCCAAAGAACTGGAAGGTGGTCCAGAAAATTGTAGAAATTTTTAGTGTGTCGTTTGTTTTTTAATTTTGCTACCCGTTCTAAGTAGACGTCTCTTTTAATGAAAAACCAGCGATATCGACCTTTTATCAAATTATATTGAAATTTTCTTAAAAAGTGCCAAGATTCTATGAAGAGTGCCAAAGTGCCATTGAACATTCAATAGTGCCACAATTGGCACTTTTGTGCCACTTTTACCAACAGTGCTACAAACTAGGGAACATACTTGAAAAAAGAGAGCATTTTTTGTGAATGTGTGAGTGCGTTTGTGTGTGGGTGCGTGTTGAGAGCGATCATTTCGTGTTTACAAAATTTTTTGATATTTTTTGTTCCCTCAACCATGTTCCCCAGTGTGTAGGCAGCTTAAGTACTAAAAATTTTATACAAGTCGACGCGGCAGCTAAGAAAAAAATGAACTGCGCCGGAAGAATTCAAATTCATCTATATCTGTAAAGTTTTTATTTTTAATAGTAAAAGGCTCTGTTTTTTAATCATGTAGGTTGAAAAACTGCATCGGGTTTCTCTAACACTTAATATATAAATTGTTTATTTTTACTCGTATTACAAATTTTATGTATAAATAAACGCTTTCTTCCAGTGAACGGCAGAAAACAGGATTTGAATTCAGTGAACGTAATTTTTGTGAACGCAATTTTTTTTCAATTCAGTGAACGTATTTCTTGTTTTTAATTCAGTGGACGTAAATTTTTTTTTTCAATTCAGTGAACGTATTTTTTTATTTTTTTTAATTCACTGAATGTAATTTTATTTTTTTTAATTCACTAAACGAAAATGAAGTTGAACGAATTGAGGAATTAATTTACTTTTTAATTCACTTTTTTCCTTTCGATTTATAAAATGAACGCGTTGACCAGTGAATTAATTCACTTGATTTAATAAAAAGAACTATAGCAGTTGAATTCAAAACAAATCGAACGAAAACAAATGTGAATAATTTCCTTCAATATATGATGCTTTAAGCATGAATTCATCGAATTTTTAATTGAGAATTGAAAAAATTAATTAAGGAATTAATTCTTCAAATCTCTGACTACAAGCTAACAAATATTAGCCGAAACTAGCAGCTTACTTCGGTGGCGGCTCGACTCCCAAAAAAAGTCGGAGGCGGCGGCGGTACCTCGACTTTGCTTGACTCGACTTGTATCACTGCCAAAGCCAAACAACGAAGCGGCGCGAACGAACAATGTGCGAAGAATTCTTGTGCGAATGTGAAGCGAAATAGTGATTTAACAAAAAACAAATAAAATTTTTGGGCTTCAATCTTTTGTTAAAATTGTGAATAATAACAACTAATATTAAAATAATGCCGTAATATTGTTGACAATATAATAAAAGTTTTTCTAATAATAAAAACTGTCAAAAAGTTTATTTCACGGTTGTCGAACATTGCATAAAAACGAAAAGAGCACTATAAAATCGTAGCAAATAAAAAAAGCATTCTAGAAAGTTAATTTTTGCCAATTGACAAATTATTTAAAAAAACATTGAAAGTACAGCAAAATAAACAGAAAGGATGTATAAGAATAAAAAAGATGTTGATGATCACGTACGGAAAGCATTGTCGCTAGTGCGAACTGAGAAAGAGGTAGGTCCATAATAAAGTTTTCCCACCTATTCGATGGATGCTGTTTTTAAAGTGCAATAATTACGTTTATATGGAATTTTTTTAAGCTGGTATTACATAGTTATTGATATTATTTGATCTCTGCAAACATGTATTGTAATAACTTTTCTTTGATAAACCGCTTTGCATTTAATATTTGTTTGCTTTTAAAATGGTTTCGTGTAAAAAAATGTTTTCTCCATGTTTGTGGCGAATCTTAAATCGCTGAAAAACGAATAATTGTTGAGGTTATGTTTGGTGCCTGTGGTTTTCTAACGTCATTCGTTTTGTGAGATGCGTGTACCGGCATTTTTTCCAGCCGCATTTTCTTTATTGTACATATCGCCGTCTTTCTATTGATATACGACATACACTATTAAGTAAATAAAAGAGTTATTTTAGGAATTAAGTAGCCCCCCTCCCCCAAATTAAAAAAAAATTTTCTAACAAATTTGGATTTTTTTTTTAATTTTATACCCATTTCTGACAAGAATGTGCTCAAAAGAAATACGTTTTAGTGTGAATGTGCTCGTCAATAATGTCCACGAAAAGAAATTTCATGCACTAAATCGTGGTTTATGTACAGTTAAGGACTAATAAGTCTAACGATATTGGAAACAGTGTTGCCACGAACAAAAATTTTTTGTAACCAAAATATTAAAAAAAAAGACCAAATGAGAAAAAAAACCAAAATTTAAAGTTTTTTAGTTTTTATTTAAATACATATATTAAAATATTTACCCCTAAATTCATAAACGCTTTGTAAAATTATAGGAGGTTTATTGGACAAATTTTGTATGAAAATGACGTTTTGTAAACCTGCTATAACTTTACAAAGCATTTATGAATTGAGGGGTTATTATTTAAATTTAACAAAAAACAAAACAAAAATAAAATTCTTTAACATATTAAATGCTTACTACGGCGGGTCTCATACTGTAGGTTTAACTTAAATAAAAGAAAATGACAAAAACTTGTATACGAAACAACAACAAATTTTTGGGTTAACTATTAGCTAACTCTAAGGGCAGTGTCACACGTTCAATATATATTGGCCGCGATCCAGTATCGCGATATTAAAAGTGTAGCATGCAGTATTGATGGATCGCGATCCATATAGCAGAATAGCCCAATATTCTGAAATCCAGATCACGGATCGGGGATCACGCGATAAATATTGAACGTGTAGCATAGTTCGTGTTAACAATTCGCGATACAATAGTAAAAAGTGAAAGAAATCCAGATCACGGATAGCGGATCTCGCGATAAATATTGAACGTGTAGCATAGTTCGTGATATCAATTTGCGATACAATAGTAAAAAGTGAAAGAATAAAGAAAATAAAACAAATGAAATAAAATACGCAGTGCAAACAAAAAAGATAAGTCATTTATAACACATTTCTTCAATAAAAAAGCAAGAATGGATCCATGAATTGATGGATCGCGCGTGTATGCTACATGTTCAATATTTATCGCGTCAGTATTTACATTATTTTTGTGCTGTGCTGATCGTTTATTAAAAAATGTCGCGAGAAAAAAAAAAGCCTGTTTAGCTATTTTTCTTGCTTTTTTATTGAAGAAATGTGTTATAAATGTTTTATCTTTTTTGTTTGCACTGCGTATTTTATTTCATTTGTTTTATTTTCTTTATTCTTTCACTTTTTACTATTGTATCGCGAATTGATATCACGAACTATGCTACACGTTCAATATTTATCGCGTGAACCGCGATCCGTTATCTGGATTTCAGAATATTGGGCTATTCTGCGATAAGGATCGCGATCCATCAATGAACGTCAGTGAATTTTGATCAAAATAAATTAGTTATTCAAAACATTTTTCAACCATTCCATTTTTTATTTGGATTCTTCATCCCAAAATTCAACTATATCCAAGACACTGTTTAATTCTGTAATGTCCGAATATCTTAATAATTTTCATTGGGTTCAAATTTTTTCTTCATTACCGCTTGTTAAGTTTGGGAAAGATGACAATAAAGGCTCCAAAGTTATTTCTAAATTATTTAAAACTTGATTTGGTGTTATTATGGCAAAATGTTTTAAATCATAGCATTTCATTTAAAAGTTCTATATAAAAAGATTGTATATTTTTTTTAATTTCATGTTTTTTAAAGTTGGACAAGTTACTTTCATTCAAAAATAATTCAGCTTTACGGCCAATAAAAATATTTTCTACATTTAATTAATTAAATACATCAATTAATTTTATAAAATTAACCGTTTTTAATGAAATTAAACTTTTAACGTAATTCCTTTTTGTAAAACTGCTCAAAAATAATTTAAAATTTAATTTCAATTGGCCATAAACATATGGAAGACGCATTTTTTCTGATTGAAATTCTTTATTTAAGTTATTTATTATATTAAGAATATATGAGAGAAATAAAAAATAAACCTTAAAGCTAGTATCGCCAACAAGTTAACCCAATTCACAGACTTTTACCGTTTACTTCGAAGTCGAACGATATAAAATATAAATGCAAGCAGGCCACTGCTCAATTATACACGCAAAAAATAAAAAGTGGATAATTGCCGAAGTACTTCGGTAAAATACAACTTCAAAAGTTTTCTGTTAAGTTATACAATTCTTTAATTAAAATATATAATTTTCTAAGACAATTTATAAAATAAAAAACTTAGGTAACTTAACATATTTTGTAGTGCGTGAAAATGGAATAGGTCAAAAACTAAGGCAAGTTGACAAAAACCAAAAATTTATAAATCTACATGTAGTTTTTTACTAACTTACAAAATATACTTTTGAAGTTGTATTTTACCTAAGTACTTCGATAATTATACACTTTTTATTTTTTCCGTGTACGATTGATTACATTACATAGTGCCAGTCACCGGGTAGCAAAAATACCTAATATTTTATGTGGCTGTACACTGCAATAATCTTGAAATTGTTTAAATTCAAGGATACGTTTCGAACTATGCGCAAAAAAGTTACAAATGTTCATAAAAAGAATTTCAATTTGTACGGGAAGCTTCTTAGAACCATAAGCAGAACATAAATCTAAAATCACAGAAAAAAAATGTATATACACACAGAAAAAAACAGGGGGAATATTACCTAAGAGCTTTGTAATTATACAACTACATAATTTTCAAGTTAGTTTTACAAAGTTTTTGTAAAATATGCACATTGTTTTGTAAAATATATACAATCCTTGCAAAATATATACATGTGTAGCGGAAAATATCCGAAAAAATACATACATTTTGCTAGAAAATTGTAAAATTTACTTAGAACTTATGTAGTTGTATAACTACATAGCACTTAGATAAAGTTCCCCCTGTTTTTTTTCTGCGTGTACTTGATTGCCAAAAAGTTACCAAAATGAAAAAAAAGTTCACATCTCCCCATTGGAAAAAAATAATAACCAATTTTGGTTAAAAATAACCAAAACGGCAACACTGATTGGAAAAAAAACTTGTACATATGGCAATATTTAAGACATTAATAAATACTTTTAATTATAAAAAAAATAATTCATAAACATAACAAAAATAATAACCAGGGCAGCGACTTTCATGCAAATGCATGTTTGTAGTCATTAATCCAAAAATGATTTTGACAAAACACTTCCGAATCAAAGAATTTGGGAACAAGTTGAGTTTAGGGGCACAGCTCCGTTTTTTTTGATTTTTTTTCTCCAGATAGTACTTTCTGGGCTGAATAGGAAATAAAATTTTTTTTGTCGCAGGCCCTTATTTTGGGTCAAAGTGGAAACATGGATTTGCCCGTATCTTCCCTATTTATTATTGGATTTGGACAATATGAACACCATTGGAAAGGTAAATGAAATGGCTTTAATATGCCGCAAAAACTTTTAATATTTATTAACCCATTACGAACCGGTTCCGTTTTTTTGAATTTTTAGAGCGATTTTTTCGAAAAAATCCTTTGAATATCAAAAATGTGCTTATATAATGGTATGATTTGTTTACACAACATTGTATGTAAGATTGTAAGGTTTAATTTGAGGTACAACTTTTGCTTTTAACCCTTATACGGGCAAAGTTGTAAGGGGTTAAAATAATTTTTTTTTGTTTTTTATTATAAAAGTAATAGTTTCATTTTCCTTAGTTTGTTTTTTTACCGCTATTTTCGCATTTTCTGTTAAAATTTAGCCAATAATATGGCTGAAGATGAAGCTATAATAGACCCTCTTTATATTTAGGTTTTAAATTTTAAGTGGGTTATAGATATTCACTAGGACCCAAAAAATAAGACCGATTAGTTAACCCATTGAGAATCAAGAAGAAACTTTTCAAGAGACTTTTTATATGGTGAGACTTTAGAATGTCGTAAACAAATAGCCAATTTTGGAAGGAAACAAAAAAAAAAAGGTCACTAGTACCAAAAATAAGTCTGATTAGTTAACCCATTTATTCTGTTTGAATAAAGTAAAACTAAAAAGGGGAATCAGCAAATTATATATGTTTTTCCTTATTTGTTTTTTTTTTGTCGCATTTATGTACATTTTTGGCTAGTTTATTTGTGAAATTTGATACGCGTGTACATATTATTTGGCAGTCTCTATTAAATAGTGAAAGTGTATCATTTAAAATGTTAAATAAACGTAAAAAAAACACTTTATCATTGGAAACGAAACGAAAAAAAACGTCCAGAAATTAGAATAATTTAGAAATTAGAATTGGCTCAAAAACAAAGCGGTTCTAATTTGCGAGCGTCTACTGTACTAGTTAAAGATATTTCTATAACTCTATATTAGAAATAATTTTTTTTGAGTTAATATAAAAAAAAACTAAAACTTTGAGCCTCAATAACTTTGATGTTTGATGGATTAAGTCGTCGAGCAATGTCTTGAATGAAAGGTGTAAGTCTCAACAATAAACTAATAAGTACAAATTATATTTTTTTTGTTAATATGAACTTTCTAAAAATTAAAAAATTTTTTTGCCATATGAAAGATATTTTAAACACCTTTCTAATGGTGTGCGTACTGTAAAAATACGATCACAAATAACGGAGTTATAAGCATGTTCAACTTCGAAATTTGAACCGAAATAACTCCCGAGATAGGTCCGACCGACACAAAAAAAAATTTGTTGTGCAATCACAATAAAAAGTTTTACCTGAGGTAAACATTTTGACCTGATCGAGGCTGTGCCACTAAACTCAACTTTAACCATTTTTATTGTATATTTTTCATTAAGTTGCATATTTTTTTAAAAACTAAAAATAAGATTTAAAGAAAAATAAAGAAAAGGAAGAATTTGGAAACCTTAACTCAGTACTTACTAGAAGGAAAACATCTACTTAGACATTTACACATATGGTAAAATAAAAAGTACACCTGCTTATTTTTTCTTTATGTTTAATTTTAGTTACTTTAACGGAAAGTAAACATGGCAATTATTTTTTATTTAAATAACTTTAATATGGCAATGCCTTTAAAAGTAAAAACAAAACTGGGGCTTTCCCGTTGTTTTCATTGTGTATTAGTTTTGTACAGGTGTTATTTCAGTACTTGGTCAAAATAAATACATTGCTGAATTCTTTAATATTTTCGCAGTCTGCTCTAGTTTTTTAAAAGGCTAGTTATTTTACTGTTGTTTATCTTTACTCATAATGAAATATATAGTAAAAAAATCAGCGATGGGTTGAAAAATTCATTGTTCTCCGGAGGACAGAAAAATTGTTTCAAGACAAGAGAAAGTGGCCAAAGTTTTCTTTCTATAGCAGCAACTATTAATCGGTCTCTATTTTTTGTACAAAATGCTTTAAAGCTTATAAATCCCGTCGAAATTCGCTGAAGACCCAAAAAAAAACTTGAAAAACAACAGATATTCGTATTGCAACTCATTTGTGTCTTCAAGAGCGATTTCAGCAGATATTGGAAATGTAATTTCATCGCGAACGGTTCGTCGTAGACTACAAGAAGCTCATTTATCAGGACGGGTAGCCAGAAGAATCCCTTTGCTTAGAAAAAAAAATTTAAAGGCTAGGTTGGCGTTTGCAAGAAGTCATTCCAATTGGTCCGGAGCAGACGGTGAAAAAAATGGCAAAACATTTTGTGGAGCGATGAAAAAAAATAATTTATTTGGAAACGACTGTGCCCGGAATGTTCGACGCCGTAAGGGTAAGGAATTCCATGTTTGCTTTACAAAGGAGTAGGGTTGCCAGACAGGCTTGATTTGGCTTGATTGTCAAGCTTTTTCAATGCGTGTCAAGTATAAAGAAAAAATGTCATTTGTCAAGCTAAAACGCAATTTTAGAAATTTTTCCATCAAATTGATAAGAAAAATCAAGAAAAATTAACCATTAGCAAAAAAAAAAAAACTAATTGTTTTTTAAATGTACCATGACTAATTTTTACAAATAAATGACTGTTTCCATGGTAGTAAAGCATAAAAAGCCTTTCTTTGAATGAAAAGGTAACGTTTGAGTTAGAACCTAACCAATTTTTACAAAATGCTGTAAAATACTTAGAAAAGAGATATGATTTTGGAGAAAAATCAGTTTTGTCAAGGAATAATTAAGCAGAGCTGCCATTTATTTTAAAAATATCAAATTCAATTAATACTGATATGTTGTATGCAGATTACTGCTGCCTTCGGGAGATTTTTGAAGAATTGCGAAAAGACATATCCATTGACAACATATGGGCCCATTTCTTTAAAAAAATGTTCAAAAAATGTAGAAAATCTGTATAAGTTAATATCATTTAAATTTCCAACTCAATTTTGCATTTTTTTTGCTAATTTAACTGAATTTTAGATTGTCAAGAAAAATCAAGCCTTTCTTTTGAATGTCAAGAAAAATCAAGCTTTTTTCCTCTGAATGTCAAGCTTTTTGCCAATTTCGATCTGGCAAGCCTACAAAGAAGACGGTCAAGCACGGGGGCGGCAATATTGTGGTCTGGGGTTGTTTCTCGTGGTATGGTGTCGGTCCGATACATCGAATTACCGACACTATGACCATTAGTGTCCGACCGAACTCACTTTTTTAAGGCCGAACCGAAGCCGAACTTCGGCTAAAAATTACTAAGTTCTGCCGAAGCCGAAAACCTAAATTAAATGTAACGTGACGAATCAGCTGATTCAACCTGCTTAAGGCTGAGTTACCCAACCGTAAACGTAACTGTAACGAATCAGCTGTTTCGAAACAACAAGAAGAAGTGTATACGAATGGTTACTAACACGTAAATATAAACGTACTTGCCGTATCATTCTGTTGAATACAGAATTTCTATCCGTCATCGATACAGCTGAATGATTTTAGTCGGGAAAAGATATAAAATGAATAAAGTAAATTGATTTAAATAACAAATAAGTAATAAAAATTAACAAATAAACGGAAAATTTTAGAATAAAATAAAAAAACACTAAATAGATTCTAAATAGTAATGTCGTTTACGGTTTTCTATAAGTGCACTTTTCAGCTACGGCACGTTACAGTTACAGCACATTTACGTTTACGGTCCCATAAGCCGCACTTTAATGAGAAACAAATAGTGCTGAGTACTAGATGTAAACGAGTCGTAACGTGGCGGAAATTTCTGTTGAAAACAGAATTTTTTCTCCGTTTTTACGTAAGAGTGGCAAGCAGCTGTTTTTAGTTGCATATCAATGATGAGATTTATGGCACAATTGCACCATGTTTGGCACAATCAAAGTTTGATTGGTACACTTGCACATTTTGATTATTTCCAAAAATTCTATAGAAATCCGGTTTATTTAAAAAAGAAATTTATTAGCAAAAACAATTAAATTTTTTTTTTTAATTTTCTATAACTGCACAAATTTTTGGTTTCGTTTCTATTTTACAAAATTATGTACGCAATTGTCTTTAACTGCACTTTTTGTACCTGCGCATTTAAGATAACTGCCTCATATTTTTGGTAGTTTTACATTATTTTCATAGAAAAGATCACCGTTAGCTGCCTGTGTTTTGCTTTGTCTTTCAATTCTACACCCAAAAGATTCCTTAGTTGATTATAACGAATATTTCAACTATCTAATAGGTGAAATACCCCTAACTAATATATAGTTGAATTGATTTAGTTGATGGTAACTAAGTTTTTGAAATATCAAGAAATTTGTAGAAATGTTATAACAAAAAATAATTATTCGACATTGCAGGTATTGTGATTTTCTTTTAATTTTTAGTGGTGTGAACAAACATTTGAATGTTGAAAACATTTATTAAAAAAATTTTAAATGACAACGCCTAATACAAAATGTAATAACACCAACACAATTTAAAATTAATTAGAATTTTAAACGTACATTTAATTATCAATTTTGTAGTTTTTTATAATTTGTTACAGCTAATGACCTTTTGTTTTAAATCCATCTTTAAAACGCATATTTGCAGGTTTAAAACACAAAAGAAATTAATCTGGAGGCGACATTTTTGTTTTTCCTTATCTTGTTCATTTCAGTTTTTTATCTTCCAAAATTCTATCTATAAAACATAAGGACATAATTAATATTAATTTTAAATGTACAAAAACATCTGAAAATTAGATCTTACCAAATTTACTACATTCTTATATTTTTTCTGTTTTTTCTTAATAAAAAAAATAAAAATATAAACTTTTCTGACAACTTAAAATTGATTGCAGTGTTTATTAACAGGGCAACCAAAATAATATTTATATCAGTAAAAACAATAGTTGTTTTTGATTATGATAATTATTTATATTTGTTTTAAATTTAACTAAAGATTTTAATAACTATCTAAGTATAGAATTTTATCGGTGTAGGAAAAAAAAACACAAAATAAATGTGTTGTCAACTTTTTTTGTGACAAAAATATCCTACTTTAGTCGTTTTTTTCACGGGCACATTAAGGCAGGTAAACAATTTGACTTAGCTGACGGTTGGCTTACCTGCACAAAAATTCTTGCAAAAGTTGGTTGTGCAGCTAAGTCAAAATTACTGTACAAATTATTTTCGGTTTAAAATGAAATTGAATCCGATTTTCAGGCATAAAATATAATCCAAAATCAGTGTTGCCAGTTTTTTTTTCAGACTTTATCCCCAATTTTCAAATTATTATCCCCAAAAATCCCAAATTTTTATTTTCTGGAAAAAATTCGTATTCGTTTACTTCATTTTTTAAATTAATGTAAAAATACCATATTTATTTAATTCTTTTGGGTACCTTATACACTCAAACTCAATAAATTTTGTAATTCTAACAAATTATAAAAAAGAACAAATAAATTTAAATAACAGCATAAAAAAATGGGAGCCAAATTTTTTCGTTTTAAATATTTCAGAATCAAAATTTTCCGATTCATCAGCTTCTGACATTTTGTTGGGTATGGTACTGTATAAAAAAGTTTTAATATTTCAGCAGATGGATTGAATTTTTGACATTTAATAACATGTAAAGTATATATTTAATTTAAGAAGAGCTTCCCAGTGTAGAAACGGTAATGACATATCATTATTTTTTGGAGTACCAGTAATGACACCCACTTACCTTCTGCATTATATTAAAACATATAATAATGAGTTACTTATTTTTATCATTATTTCAAATAGAAAATAATTTTTTAGATTTTTTTGAAAATTTTTTGATATCTATTTTTAGACTCAATATTTTTTAAACACTGTTAAGGATATATGTATGTATATAACCACATATTTTTTGATTTTTTGTATGTTGGCGAGTAAGCTTACTTGTGTGCATCAGGTCAATTATGTTTTTATCTATTAAATATAACATGTCGATATAGCTCAGATGGCAATCTGTAGACCCAGGTTCGATTCCCGCACCAGCAAATTTTATTTAAAAAAAAAAATACAATAAAAAATATTTTTTTTGTATAATTTATTTTTTTGAAAATCTATTTTTAGACTCATTTTTTTTGTCAGTACTGGTAAGCACATAGGCAACGATATATTTTTTGATTTTTCGCATGCTGGTGTGTAACCATAACTCATTATTTTTCGCGACATTGCCATATAAAGGTAATAAGAAATGTAATAACAAAAGTAACTACCCAGGTAGAAAATTACAAAGGGGCCAGCACTGGCAAAGCACCGAAATGGGTGGTATGAGTGCTTGTTGACAGCGCTTTCCCAACGCCCAAATGATAACACCGTTCCACGGTGGTGCCAATGCTTAACCAAGCACTGGGAAAGCACCCATAAACATAAAAATCAAATGCTTTGCCAACGCTTAAATAAAAAAATTAAAGTGCTTTCGTGACACCCAAATGATAGCACCGATGTATTTAATACTTTGCAAGTTATTGAGATATCACCAAGAAACGTAAAAATCAATTGTTTTCCCTGCCACCAAATTATGAGCCCTCATCACTACTCTAAAAATAGACGATTCTTGGAGTTATTGTATTGTGGAGTCAAAAATTATTTAAATATTCACTCTTTTGGAGTTTCTTTTTCAAAAAGAAAATAATGTTATAGGAAAACAAGCGCTGGGAATTCACCCTTTTAAAGCGTTGGGAAGGCGTTCAAA
Organism: Leucophora obtusa; assembly: GCA_949987735.1. Classification (NCBI taxonomy): domain Eukaryota; kingdom Metazoa; phylum Arthropoda; class Insecta; order Diptera; family Anthomyiidae; genus Leucophora; species Leucophora obtusa. The sequence goes on from OX465295.1 coordinate 279,957,875, forward strand.
TTTAGTGCTTTCCCAGTAATTCTTTTTGTAAGACCGCGGTCTACTTGCGCATTGCCAGTGCTTCTTTTTTGTTACCACACATAATTTCCACCTGGGTAGTTACCATTACCAAGTATGTAGTTACATAACCACATATCTGGTAATGATTTTCTACACTGGGTATTTAAGGAACTTTTCTTTGTAATAATATAACGACCAGAACGATGGGACAATTGAAATGGCCAAATCACTTTTATTAAGTTTACTGATGAGGTTATTACCTTTTTTCGGAGTTCAAATTGTAATAATATGTTAATTGAAGTCATTTATAATTTCATATTTTTTGGTTAATTTTGTCTACACTTTTGGGAATTTTGAATCTTGCTTGTGGCAGCACTGAGATTAAACAAGATTAAACTGAAATATTTACTTGTAGTGGTGGAAAAAATCATACACATTTGTTGCACAGTGGATTGGCCGAATACAAAATGGGTAATAATTCATACTTGTTTGTACTTAGTAGAATCCCCGAATAAAAACATCAGTATGGAGGGTATCTAAAGACTCGGCACAGGCGAATTTAATCTTTGGTTTGTATAAGTTCCCAGTCACCTGGGGACTTATACAAACCATCGAGCGGGCTTTAGCCCTCTTGTTTTTTATTAAATTCTGAATTCCTTAAGTTTGCGTTTTTCAATAATAAAGATATAAATACCCGATTAAAAAATTGATATGGAGCCATATAAAATTATATATGGAGTCATATATAATTATATATGACCCCATATAAATTATATATAATTATATGCGGAAATGGGTGGATATAATTATATATTATTGTATATAATTATATAAAATTATATGCGGAAATTGGTGGATATAATTATATATGATTTATATAATTATATAAACATATATAAGTAGTAGTGTGACCGCCGTTCAAATAATGCGAGCGGCTAACACAATTTGTGATAGCTGCTACAGTGCAATTGGAAGTGTGTTTATTAAATGTGCAATTTGTAGTGCACAGCTTCATCAAATATGTTCTGGCGTTAATAATAAGCGGGAATTTGATATTTTATTAACTTCTAAAAATGTTGTCTATAAGTGCAATAAATGCATTGAAGCACCTAATGATTTAACCCTCTAACCGGCAAGCCCGCCTCCAGGCGGGGTATATTAAAATGACCAGAAATGCGCCAAAGGGGTATTTTATAATAAGAAATTATGCTTTTTCAACAGAAAACAAAATTTGTAAAATTTTTTGTGAAGAATTTTTTTGTATACAATGCACGGTTTGGAAGCGAGAAAGTGTCAAAGATAAAATTTCAAAAATTAAATATTTTAAAACAACCAAAAGTTTCAAAAATCTTAATAACATATTTAAATTGACTAAAACAATTGATAGTGACCATGAAGTAAGATTGGAGCTTAAGCTCTTCAAAAAGTTCCTTACTTTGGTCCAAGGACGCACAGGATTCCATAAGGATACCTTTAAAGGACATCGCCTTAACTTCAAAACGAATAAACGGATTTTTCTGAAATTTGGTAAAAAGAATATATTTGGTATAGGTAGCAAAGCTTATAAGTTTGAATAATATATATTGAATTTTTGGTGCGTTTTCGCTCAATTTCGCATTTTTCGGAAAACGAAAATCGCTACAACTTCTTAAGTAACAGCACAAAAAATGTAATTTTTTTATTGTAATTACATCTTGGTAAGAGAAGTAATTTGTACCTAAACCTAGTAATTTTTATGCGCTAGTTTTCGAGATTCACCCTTAAACTATTTTGGCCCATATCGCCTAAAGTAGGCAACGAAAAAAATTTTTGTAGGAGAACTTATTGTTTATTTTTCGTGAGAAACACATGGTATAAATTTCATTCCAAAAAAGCTTAGGCCGGTTTGAGGGTTAATTGGAATGATGTCGGTTTTGTCAAATGAATTGAAGGAGTTGAAAATTCAATTTCATGCATTTGTAAATGAAAGCAGCAAAGTTGAGAGTGTTTCTTTTGTAAACAAAGAAACACATGCAGAAACCGGTTTGGCTTCAAAAAATAATAAACATCAAAGAGAAAGATGTATTTTTAATCATTCGTCTAATAGTCGTCAAATTGATGATGCAGTTGACGGTGGTATAAATGCTCATAAAGCTCGAATACGTAGACATAGTCTTTGTTGTTCTGATAGCGCTGTTAATCATGCTGCTACTGCTAATTGTAATAATTATCTTTCTAACAGTCGTCATACTAAGCCTGTTATTGTTGCTGCTAAAAGTGCGGACGCTGTTTTCGTAACAAGTACTAGTAAATATGTGTGTACTGATGATGCTGCTGTTAGCTCTCAAGCATATAGAAGTATCCCAGTGAAAAATTCTGACTGGTTTACTGCGAAATCTAAAAGAAAACGTAAACATATTGTTGTTGGTGACAATAATAGTAAAGATTTAGAGGTTATTGCCCATAAAAAGTGGGCTCATTTATCTTATTTTAAGCCTACGGTTACAGCTGAACAAATTCTTCAATATGTCGAAAAACGTGCCAATATTGTAAAATCTGATATGAAATGCTTTAAATTAATAAAAAAGAATGCTGATTTCGATGCGCTTAGCAGAATTTCATTTAAAATTGGAGTCTCTGCTGAATTATATGATAAGCTTTTTAACCCCTCTTTATGGCCGGCTGATGTAAGAGTGAGGCCATTCCAGTTCTTTTTAAAGCCAAAATCTTAAAACTAACATAAGAAATTCTTTTTTTTATATACATATATATATTTTAAAACATAGTAAGGGTTTTCACAAGGGGTGTACTATTTGTTGTATCGTTGTATCGTCCTAACAAAAAACAGAGTTGTTAAAAATTAAATTGAAAAAATACAACATTTGAGAATAGCACGATACAACATTTTTACGTATGTTTAGTGTCCTATGTTTGAGTGTGCTAACCGATAGAAAACTGAATAGAAAATCGTTGTTAAACACAAATAAAAATTTTAACATCTCTGTTTTTTGTTAGGACGATACAACGATACAACAGATAGCACACCCCTTATGAACAACCTAAGTATGTAAGAAAATTGTATTCCATAGTCTGAAATAAATAAATAAATAAATTATATATAAATTTATATAATTATATCCGAAAAATAGGTATATATAGTTTTATATTGCGATATTGCGTCATCGATTTTTCGAAAGCTTATAGCATGGGGAAAATAAGTTCCACTACGACATATCAAAAAAATCATTTTCGAGGCTCCCAAATTGCAATTTTCTAATAAATGCTAGATTAGCGCCATCTGGAGTGGCTTTTTGAAACAACTAATAAAGTTGTAAACAATAAATAAACATATGTTCCTTGGAGTATGGGCTCACTTATCGAGAAGGTGCTTTGTGGAATTTTGGACAGGGACATTGCAAAAATGGGGATTAATGAAGCGAAAAGTGCCGCTTAAAGGCCTGCCCAAACCGCTGGAGGTAGGAAGTTGAAATTTGGTATTAAAGTTCCTCCTCTATTGTAGACATCCGCTAAGATGAGATTTTTGGAAATTTCAACAGGTAGGGTCAAAAACAGGAAAAGTCTCCCCCTTAACGGCCTGGCCAAACTGCTGGAACAAGGGATCTTAAATTGGGTTCCTTCTCCAACGTTGACGTCCCCTAAGATGGTATTTTTGGAAATTCATACCGGGAGGGGTAAAAAGGGAAAAAACTTCCCCCTTGACGGCCTGGCCAAACTGCTGGATATAGAGACCTAAAATTATGTATGTAGTAGGTTCCTCCTCCAACGCAGACGTCCTCTAAGACGGAATTTTTGGAAATTCCTACCGGGAGGGGTAAAAACGGAATAATTCTCCCCCTTGATGGCCTAACCGAACCCTTCGGCTAGAAACCTGTAATATATAATATGTTTTCCTTGGAGTATGGGCTAACTTATCGACAAGGCATTTCTAGGACTTTGGACAGGAACGTGGTAAAAATGGTGGTTCAAAAGGGGAAAATTGCCCCCCCCCCCCCCCCTTAACGTCTGCGTCTTTAGCTAGAAACCTAAAACTTAAAGAACGAGTGTATATGAAACACTAAAATTAAGAAACTAAATAGGAAACGAGTGGAATTGAAACACTACACAAGGGGAATGAAATGGATATAAACGTTGAACGAGTGGAATTGAAATTATAGACAATGCAAATGGATTGGAAGAGGGAATTACCTGTTCAAACACTATCCACGGAATATGAAACTTATGTAGCATTGAAACATACTCTCCAAAAAGTTAAACAAATTTTCTAAAAGAGAAAAAACCTTAGAAAAGGAATGGAACTTATATATTCCGATATTTAAACTTCATGTAACGAAGCACCGGTGGAAGAAACCGACGCAGTAAATTTTCCAACTGAATTTGTGAATTTACTTGAATTGCCAGGTCTACCTTTACATAAACTGGAATTAAAAAAAAAAAAACTTTAAAGACGCTAACAACGTAGCGGGCTATGCCCACTATTTTTAATATTATAAAATGCTTTCCAACCCTGCTTTACGTTATTTATTTTCATTCAAAACACAAATGAACAAAACTACTTACGGATCTATCTACCTAAGTTCGCACTTTACCAAATTATCTTAACATACACACGTATATTGCAATTTATTATGGATTCATTACTAACAATCCACTTTCATGAGAAAAAGTGATCAAATATTTATTTATTTTAAACCCATTGTTGTGCAGAATTATTTATTTGTGGTGGCTGGGTGAAGGCTTTTATTATAAAAACTGTACTTTAAATAAAAAAAACGAATTTAAAAAAAATTTAAGTCACGGTAACGAGACCTGAATACTTTTGTGTTTGAATAAAAATACAATTTCATGCAACTTTTTCAAATTCAAAAATGCGGAAACCAATTTCTAAATACATATTTACCTCTACATATCAAAGTTTTGCTTGTTCACACGTTGGTTATGTCTATTTTTTTGTATTGTATTGAAGTGCATAGTGGAACCTTTGGTTATATTATGCGGAAACTTTTGTTGCTTTTTAATAGAGTTATGCGTTATTTATATTCCTTAAGACTTATGGATCATGTGTCAACGTATGTGTCAAAGTTTTTAGGCTGTTCTTTTTATAATTATGTAAAAACTCGGCTAATGCTTTGTTTTTATAAGGCACAACATAATCCTGATCTTACATACTTGAATTAATTTTTTTCATTTAGTAGATCTACACGTAATCGTCAAATACCAGGGACCGTAAATAACAGTTATCTAGAAATTTTTTACTCAAAAATTCTTCATGTTAGAGTCCACGGAGACCTATACTGTTATATACCAATAGATTCGTATTGAAGAGCTCATTCCGAATCTATGGTGATCTTAAAAAAACAATCTCAGCTCCACAGTTAACAGTTATTTTTCAACGAAAAAATAAAATATCGGATGAAACTGTTAAAAAGAGAGTTTTATTTTGCCGTCATAAAATAAAACTCTTTTGAGGAGTTTTATTTTTTTCGTCTAATATAAAACTCTTTTGAGGAGTTTTATTTTTTCCGTCTAATATAAAACTCTTTTGAGGAGTTTTATTTTTTCCGTCTAAAATAAAACTCTTTTGAGGAGTTTTATTTTTTCCGTCTAAAATAAAACTCACCTTGTTTATTTTCTTATTTTTTGCAGTCATAAAAAAAACCGTCATAAAATAAAACTCTTTTGAGAAGTTGTACTTTTTACGTCTAAAATAAAACTCATTTTCTATATTCTATTAATTTTTGCAGTCTTTTTTTATTGAATCTACCTGATAAAATGTGTGTAGTAATTTATTTGTTTAATTTAATAAACATAATTTTTTCCAAATTTTCTGCGGAAAGATTAGAACGCAGGTCGCTCAATACCAATTTAAGAGCAGAGAATGCTCTTTCAACGCTTACTTGGATTGCAGGCACACACTGTACAGTTTTTGTCAATTTATAAAGGTACGGATAATGTATTTGTTTTGCCTCCCAGAACTCAAAAAGAGGTTTATCAATCGATATAGGCCTTGGAGAAAAATGATCGATTTCATAGAAAGCTTTTTTTTCATCCTCATTATCACTTTCTTCGCTTTCTTGTTCCCTATCTACATTTAGGAAATTCAAATATTGCCCTAAAAGCGACGTATTAGATTGGGATGTATCGCAAAAATCCGGCGAAGGTGGGAAAACATCCGGAGAAGATCGTAAAGCTTCCTTGCTTGTCGACGGTCGATCATCGCATTGGTTATTATTTATCTGCAAAAAGAAAAACAAATAAAACGCATTTTTAGAAAAAGATTAATAAAATATTTTGTAAGTCTTACTTGCTTCTCTAACTGCAAAATCCGAACGATTACTTCTTTGAGATGGCTTCGAGCACACATTAATTTTAAAGGCTCCTTCGCTATGATGCACTGAAGACGCGGATCCAAATATAAAGCTGCAAGCAATGTTGGATTTTCTAGCAGCATTTTCTCTCGCCGTTCTAATTTTTCTAAAAATTCAGAGCTTTCGGGCTTCGTCTGAACTTCAAGCTTCATTTGAAGCCATACTTTAAAAAAATCGCTGAAAAATAATTGCTCTTCTTGAAGCATTTGTGTGGCGACGTATACAGGCTCCAAGAGGGCTAATAAGGCTTCCATGGTTTCCCATTCTGACTGATTGAGATTAAGCGCGGCATCGACATTTTTTAAGTAGAAGGATTTGTAGGGAATTAAGCTTTTTATCATTAAATAGGTAGAATTCCATCGAGTCTGGACATCCATGGAAACTTGCGGTAAATTAAGATTACTAGTCTTGCTCCTAAAATAATTTTTAACATGTTTAAAAATTCCAATGATAAAAACATTAAAATTTTATTAAATTTTTGACAAAATAACCAATAAGCAAATAAGCTCCAAGCACAACAAACCTGTAAGTAGAAGTCCGTAAGCCCTTCGCTAAATCTCGAACGCGCTTCAGTAAATCTTTATTAATCGTATCTAAATAATCCTTAACAACCAGTTGCAGTGAATGAGCAGCACACTTCACTGATTGTACTGAGAACACGGAGATTTCTTGAAGAAGGTCGCTAGAAACAGTGTAATCAGTCTCGCTTTCATCCTCCTCGCCGAATAATCTCACCATTTTAATCAAATTCCGGCCATTATCCGTTGTAATAGTGTAAATTTGGTTCTTTTCGATGCCAAAACTCTCCAAAACATTTTCAACTTTAGCTTTAAGATACTCAGCTGTAAACTGCGATTAAGAGGAGCTTTCACTAGCAATGAGTAATTAATGTATTTACCTGTATGACGCTCCGTCAGCTCAATGCATCCTAGCGTTTTTATAATTATTTTCGATTTAGTGTAAAACTGTATGTTAATACCCATTATGCTGCGTTGAAGTCTTGTGGCCATGTCGATTTTCAAAGACAGCAACTTACTTTTCAGTTTCTCTTTTAACCAGCATCTTTCGTTTTCGTATGCTTCTTTAACTAACTCAGTTATATTTCTGGACGTAACTGCTGGGGTACCAAGTCCATCAAAGAGTTGATTCGTAATGAACTTGAAAGGATCTGAATCAAAAAAGGCAAACGGTAATTTTTTCTGTCGTGACTAACTCAACACATGCTTTTTTCATTTCTTCAGGAGCCATTGTTACCGAAAATCTAACTTTTTTTAATGGTACTTCACATATATTCTCCTCACCATTCAGTTCCATGTTGTATTGTTCTTTATGCTTGTTGATTAAATGACGCTTTAAATTGGTAACATGATCACCTTTAAAAACGCTTTTACACAGCCGGCATACATTTGTGTTATCAACTTTTTCGAAAAATTTACGACTAGTAATATCGGAATTGCGACCCATATTTTCGATTTTAACTTATTCCAAAAGAAAAATTATTATAGAAAACTAATTGTACGAGAAATAATCAAAACTTCACTTTTTATTTTAAATAAAATTTTAATTTTTATTAAGCAGTAAGGCTGTACTTTTGTTTTGCAGAAAACAGAAAATTAACAATGATTCCAGTTCAAGGTTAATACAAGAATGAAGAAATAATTTTAATGTTACAAAATTTCAAAGTTAGTATATGTATAACAAGAATTGAAAATACCGCTATGACAGGCACGTAGCTAGGGGGGGGGGGCTTGGGGGCTCGAGCCCCTTCCGAAATGAATTCACAAATTTTTAAACGTAACAAAATACATCAAAAGCAACAACATTTTTTAAAAAATGTAATAAAAAATATTTATTTTTTGTTGAAATCAAATACCAAATGGCCAAGTTTCTTAAGTTTAAGACTCTAAATGCAATTGCGAAAACTGCTTTTTAAAAATAAGCTTTTTGGTGGCCACAGAAACTTTTTTTTTCTCAAAGAGTTTTGCAAGTCTAGCTCGGTTTTTAATTTGATGGCCTCTTGAAACATGTGTCTAAATTAATCACGTTCTCGTCACAAAGACGCACTATCAGTTTCTTTTATTCATATTGTTTGTTATTAGCAGTTTGGTGTTAAAAATTGTCGAAATCTATTCTATTTTCCTAATTCTAACACAATGCACTATCGTAAGTAGGGGGCATCGCCTGAGTGTTAGTCTATCGTAAAAAAAATTAGAAATAGCGAGTAAAAACGTGAGGACAATCGCAAATTTTCACACAAAATAAAACATTTTGTTCAAACAAACAATCGGAATAAAAATGACTAGAATTTGGCATTACAGTTCACAGTTCAATCAATTTTATTTTTGAACTAGTGTGTTCTTCTAGTTCACTCGTTCATTCGAGAAATTTTTTTAGTTCATACACTAATATAAAAGTCTTCAACAGCCGATAGCCTAAGTCGCTAGTGCTTTATATTTATAAATTAAAATAAATAAAAGGATTCAAAAATTTTTGCTGAAAAAAAACAGCTGAATCCAGCAGAATCTGTTTCCTAAACATTAGAAAAATACAAACAGCAAGAAAAAATTTATTAAATTTACTAAATTTCAGCTATATTTTAGTTAATTGAAAATGACAATTTACCCTTCTAAAATCAGCAAAAAATTTACTGGAAAAGAATTTAAAATTTTTTTTATTTTGATAATGCGAACAAAATCTATACTGCAGAAAGCAGTCTACTATTTTCTAGCAAATATTTCTGTTTATTGTAGCAGGAGCTTTCATTATTTGTATTCAACTCAATTAAATTTAAACATAAATTAACTTTTGAGTATATAACAATATCGTTACTGCTTTTTTTCTACTAATATTCGCACCTTTTTTTAGCCAATATTAGCAAGGTAAATTTTCAATTCAATTAAACGAAATTTAACTCAAATATTACTAAAACAGTTGCATTTTTTCTGTACTTATCTTACTAATATTTAGCAAAAAGAATTTACTAATTTCAAAAGCTTTCTGTGCAGGGCCCCTTTTAGCTTATTTTGAGTACATTTATTCGCTATTTTTTCAGGATTTTTTTATCAGTATAAGATTATATTATGTCAGTGGTTTGTTCAATAATTCCGAATAAAATAAAATAACCGAAAAGAACAGTTGAAATTTAACTTATTCGTGAACGCGAGAGAGTACCTAACTCTCAAAATGTGCAACATTTTTGGGCTTTCGTGCCACACAAATATTTCAAGAGGTCATAAAATAAAAAACCGAGCTATCTCTGCAAAATCCTCTGGAATTTTACTTTCATTTCGCGTTGGAACCATCGGTCTTTAAATTATTGTTGCACTCCATTGCAAATCAAAAAAAAAAAATGATGTAATTTACTTTTAATATTTAGCCTTTCCGATAATCTATAAAATTGTAATAAAAATCCAGAAAAAAGATGCTGAAGCAGTAGAAAAAGCACTATAATTGATAATTTATATGTACTTCTTTATTAACATAAACACTAATAATTTTAAATTTGAGTTGTCATAGAAGAGGAGTACTCCAACTTCAACATTCTTCGAAAAAAAATTGTTTTTTTTATTTTATTCTTACGACCTTCAGAATAACTTTTAAAAAAGCAGTAAAAATACACTAACAGATACTTGTGAAGCAGTGGAAGAAATAGTTTGTAAAGCATTACATCCAAGTTTTTTTGCTGGGACCTTTTAAAACTGATATCGAACAAGGAAACCGCATAAATAAATAAAAATTTATTCCAAAAAGTATTAAAATATAATTTCAGTATTAAAATCAAGTAACAAAACTATAACAAACAATTTTTGAAATTATTATTTTTTAAACTCAGACGACTCCAAAAACAAGCAAATCCTCTAAAAACACGTAGTAGAAAATTTTAACCGAATTTATAACTTTACTTACGAAAAGCAAAAATGCATAATAAAAACGTGCCTTTTTAAATTGTTATGGTTTTATTTCTTATCTCTTTATGCAGTCACAATTGGGTTTCATTTAGATGGTTATGATAAATAAAGAGATAGTAAACAAAACAACAACAATTTAATAATAACAAATTAAAAACCCACATGTTTTTATTTTGATGACTATTCCATTGCAATGCACTCAAATTTGCAGATTAGACTGCTTTATAAATTGTAATGATCTGACCGGCGTACAGTGGGTTGAATCATAGAGAAAGTGAGGATTAATTTAGAGGGGTCGTAGTATAAATATATAAAAATCCAGTATTTTAGAAAAAAAATTGAAAAAAATTATTGTTATTGAAATTTGAGAGAATATACCAAAAAAAGTAAACAACGTAGAACAATGATTTTCACAGCTATTGATGATTGTTTTTGTCTTCTGTTACCGGGTACAAAAATGTATTACATTTACCGTGGGTGCACAATGGAGCCATTAAGGGGCTAAACGTGAACCATGGCATCAGAGATTCAATCGAGTTTGACTTCTGCTTACTTTGCGAGCTGTCCTCAAAGGACCAGGAAGGTGAAAAGGGACGTTCCATGGTGGAACGATGGTCTGGATAAGCTCAAAAGGGAGGCCAGGAGACTATTCAACACAGCCAAGGAATCAGGTGACTGGGTCACCTACAAGACGGCTCTAACTGAATATAATAGAGAATTACGTAGATCCAAAAGGTCCACGTGGCGCAGCTACTGTGAGAAGATCTCAAATCTTCCGGAAGCTGCGCGACTTCAGAAGGCCCTTTCACAGGATCACACGAATGGTCTTTGCACTCTCAGGAGACCCGACGGTTCCTACACTGGATCTCCTGAGGCAACCTGTGACCTATTGTTAGACACGCACTTCCCAGGCTGCGTAGCCTCCCGCAGGTCTGTGGCGATTCAAAGAATCCCAAACCTGACGGGGAGGTATGTACGCCTAACTGGTGCCGTCTTTCGAGAGGACAGATTGAAATAGGCGATAAATGAATTTTCGTCCTTTAAGTCGCCGGGCCCCTATCCATGTCTGATGCAGAGGGGGGTGGATATAATAGCCCCACAACTGGTTATTATATTTAGATCCAGTCTTTAGCTGGGTCATGTTCCGATGAGTTGGAGGGGGGTTAAAGTGGTCTTTATTCCAAAGGTGGGGGGGGGGGGGTGGCAAATCCGAACAGCTGCCTAAGTCGTATAGACCAATAAGCCTCAGCTCTTTTCTTCTTAAGACAATGGAGAAAGTTCTGGACCACTATATTAGGGACACGTACCTCAGGCGTAAGCCGATACACGAGCTTCAGTTCGCGTATCACGTAGGGTCTACTAGTAGGACCGTGAATGCGACCAGAGGATGTCCTCAGGGCGGTGTACTGTCGCCTTTACTATGGACACTGGTCATTGATGACTTGCTTGATGGTTTGAACGACCTGGGCTTCAGGACCTATGGATACGCCGATGATCTTGTCATCTCCGTTGTCGGCTGGTATGACAGGACCATCTCTGATCGTATGCAGCAGGCTCTGAACTTTACTAACTCTTGGTGTCGGGAAAAAGGGTTGACTATCAACCCGACGAAGACGATCCTGATACAGTTCACAAGGAGAAGAAGGGTCAACCTGACCGAACCTGTTGTTGGGGAAAAAACGATAGGCTTCTCGGATAGAGTGAAATATTTAGGGGTGACTCTTGATAAATCCCTTACGTGGAATGATCATCTCGACTCCGTAACCAAGAAGGCCACCAGAGCATATTATGCCTGTCAGAGGCTCTTTGGGAAAACATGGGGTCTAAGACCACACATGGTCTACTGGTCATTCAACACCATTGTGAAACCTATGATCACGTATGCTGCCTTAGCATGGTGGCCAAAGGTTGAGCAGTCAACGGCAAGGGATACTCTGAAGAGGTTGTATCGGGGGCTGGAAGATCGTGCCCGACGGATGCCATTGGGGCCATGTTGGGTATTCCACCATTGCATATTTCCGTGAAGGAAGCTGCAAGCAGGAGGAGCGGGGACCTAAAGGGTCACATGAGGATCGCCGGGATCTTTATGGACGACCCAATCTTAAGGGTCACGGATAAAATGATCCCGGAGCAGATTTTTGTCAGACATTTTGACATTATGTCATTTGACCGCATCTACATTCTTTCTGACAGCCAAGCTGCGCTAAAGGCTCTAGGAGCTTACGAGGTATCATCTGGTCTAGTCATGGAGTGTATGGGAATTCTAAACGAACTTGGTAGGAACAACTCCCTTACACTGGGATGGATTCCTGGTCATGAAGGGCATGAGGGTAACGAAATGGCTGATTGTCTGGACAATTATGGAGCCCGTCGACCATTCATCGGCCCGGAACCATTCTTTGGGATACCTAGGGGGTACGTTAGGGAAGAACTCAGTCAATGGGGAGAGACTGAGTTTGCTAAGCATTGGGAAACTTCTACTGGCCAAAGGCAGGCCAAAAGATTTATTTCCTTGTCCAGCGGAGTATCAAGGCGACTATTGTCACTCGACAGGGGTAACCTTAGGACCCTGACGGGATACTTAACTGGGCACTGTGGGCTCAGGTACCAGCTTCACAAACAGGGCCGGTCAGACACTGATGTTTGCAGGTTTTGTGAGCTGGAAAGTGAGACATCGGAGCATATTTTCTGCGAATTTCCGAGACTGTGTGACAGGAGACTCAGATTTCTGGGTGACCGTTTCGTGTCACCTTCGAACGTTTGGGGAAATTCTCCTAACGGGATTATTGGCTTTATTGGTAGCCTGAATCTCTAGGGAATTCTAGGCAGCACAAAAGATCTATATTGGTCGCGGTGCGTAGTGCCTTCGTATCTAATCTAATCTATTTTAACTAAATGTACTTATTATTTTGTCCAATGTTTTTTGATTAATTACTTACTTTTTGAACAAGACTGAATTTAATTTTTGTTTTTTGTTATTGTTTTAGTATTTATTTTATTTCTACCCAGCAAAAAAATCCATTACAAAAAAGTTATTTTAAAAGCACTCCGAATAGCATCAACTGATTGTGAAGTAGTTACAATTTAGCTTTAACACTGATTTATTTTACACGTGATGTCCCATGTTGTCAGTAGTTCAATTTAAGCATTTTGTTAGTAATTTAAAAGTAATTACATGATGTTAATAAAAGTATGGTTTTTATATACACATTTTCATCACATCAATACGAGTACATTTTGTTTGCATTTTTAGAGTGATTTAGAAGTACTCTTTATAATATATAATATAATACATTTTTCAAAGTGGTTTAAATGTGCTTTTTATAATGTCTGAAATAGCATATTTTAGAGGCAATTTTAATGTTTAGCCTTTACAGAGCCCATTTCTGAACCTATTGTGAAACAAAAGATTCAATTTATTATTATTTTTAGGGCAATATTAAGGAAACACTTCTTTTGCATCTGAATCAAAAGTCAAAATCAGACAAAACCAATTTTTTTTTTAATTTTTGTTCAACAGTTTTTTAAATAAGTTTGTAACATGTTTACTTCAGCCGTTAAATTCGAAAAAGCTACGATATTGAATTAAATAAGATTAATACATTAAGACCGAGTTTTTGGGATGTCAGTTAAACTTGGTTTAGTTAAACCGAAAACGAAAAATAAAATAGATTTTAGAAGCAGTATTCCAGTTATAAACTGCGTTAAACTAAGTTTAAAGATAATCTACATCCTAAAAGCTGGGCCTAAAAGTTATATGTAACCCTCTGATTGATTATTTTTTTTAAAAAAATTACTCAAAGAATTTTAAGAATATTAAAGCGTACTAGGAAACTATTTTTTCATTTTACAACTCTACAGTAATAAGGCCATCATTATAAATTTGCTGAATCCGCAGATCTATGATTGAAATTTTAGCTTTAAATTCATTAAAGAATCCGAGAACAGTTGGAGGACAATTTTTCCCCAGACATATTTCGAAGGCGAATACCATGTCGTCATTTGAATTTTGCAAGTCAACCATCGTTAGCTTAAAATCAACGTTTTCATTAAACGATGCATTAAGTTCCAATGCTATAATTTGCAATCGTGATTAGTTAAATTCTTATGTTGAAGAAGTTCATTTAGCAAAATTTTAACTTTAAATAATATTTGGAACTTTAATGGACAATTTAAAATTGACGGCAGTTATTTTTTTAAATCTATTTTTGAGTTGAAGAAATAATGTATTTTTTGTCACTATAGAATTATTTATTTAGCTTGATTTTACGAATTTTAAGGCGTAATAGCAATTAAAGCATATTGACATTTAAAGCAGGTGACATTTATAGAACATTTAATGTATAAGCAAAGGTAAGGGACCAACCTCTGTTAACGAATCTCTTGATTGGTCTGTTTTAAACGATAAAATATGTTAACATTGCAACAAATTTTATTAACATTTTTCTTTGGTGCACGGTGCAAAAGCACGCGAGCGACTTCATAGAACCTTAACAATACATTTTAATTGTTAACTTTTATATATTTGCATTTAGTGAAAAGAAGAATTCATATTTGTGTCATAGTCCAGGAGGTTCAATAGGATCCAATTCTTTATTTTCTTCCCTTTTTCAATGGGAACTGTAATTGAAGTATTTTTTTAAATATGTACGAATAATTAAAAAAATCGTAAATTAATAAAGTACGTTAATAAAATTAACTATTTTTTTAGAGATAAAAAATGGAATCTCTAACAAATTCGTAATTTACAAACAAATGCATTTACAAAGAAAAAACAACATTATATATACATTTTTGAAAGTTGTTTTAAGCACATACATTCGAAACAGAAAAAGAGCACTTATCGCTCCATTGTAACCAATTTAAAAGTTGTTTGTTTTGAATGGCTTACACATATTTTTGCTGGGTAATGTTATAACAAAACAAAATAGTATTTGCTTTTTCTTTTAATTTAAATAAATTTTCGGCTACGAGCCTTTAAAAAAATACAGCCTTATTATTTTGACCATATGTCCAGGAAAAATTGAACATTTTTAAAAACTTCACCTTTGACCTTGGTAAAGAGAGGGTTAACGTTGTCAGAGTTTTTCAAAATTTTCGGAAAACATTCTCGTGTATTAGAAATAAAAGAAATCGAAAGTGATTTTGTTAGAGCTAGCTAAAAACACAAAAATTAATACGATTATCTAAATTATTGGCCAAAATCACACTTTTCTCTAAAATTTTCAAATTTAAAAAGCCGTCACTGTTAAGTTAAAAGAAGGATATGTGCATTTTTCAGTAGAATTATTCTTTAAGGTGTATTTAATAGTGTCCGACCGAGTATTCGGCTTCGGAGTTCGGCCAAAAAGTGATGTTCAGGTAAGTTCGGTGTTCAGCAAAATTTTGGCCTAATACCAAACTTTTCTATAAATCAATATTTTGCAACATGTAGCTCTTTAATTTTGTATAGTACTTGTAAATATGCACATATTTAACTTAATTATACCCTACACCACTATGTGGTCAGGGTATTATAAGTTTGTGCTGATGTTTGTAACACCAAAAAATATTGGTCGTAGACCCACCTTATAGTATACCGATCGGTTCAGAATTTTTTTTTATTTCGATTTAACGATGTCTGTCTGTCCGTCCGTCCGTCTGTCTGTCCATGCAATCTTGTGCGCACTCTACAGGTCGCAAATATTAAGATATTTTGATGAAATTTAGTACGCAGACCTATGTTGGCCCAAGGACGAACAAGTTTGATTTTGGTGAACATCGGTCCATGTTTAGACCTAGTGCCCATATAAGGGTCCTACCAAAATTATATTGTTTATACGCTGCAGGTCGTAAATACTAAGATATTTTGACGAAATTTGGTACACAGAACTATGTTAGCCCAATAACGCAGCCTATTGATTTTGGTGAACATCGGTCCATGTTTAGACCTAGTGCCCATATAAGGGTCCTACCAAAATTATACTGTTTATACGCTGCAGGTCGTAAATATTAAGATATTTTGATGAAATTTGGTACACAGACCTATGTTAGCCCAATAACGCAGCCTATTGATTTTGGTGAACATTGGTCCATGTTTAGACCTAGTGCCCATATAAGGGTCCTACCAAAATTATATTGTTTATACGCTGCAGGTCGTAAATATTAAGATATTTTGATGAAATTTGGTACACAGACCTATGTTAGCCCAATAACGCAGCCTATTGATTTTGGTGAACATCGGTCCATGTTTAGACCTAGTGCCCATATAAGGGTCCTACCAAAATTATACTGTATACGCTGCAGGTCGTAAATATTAAGATATGTTGATGAAATTTGGTACACAGACCTATATTGGCCCAATAACGCAGCCTATTGATTTTGGTGAACATCGGTCCATGTTTAGATCTAGTGCCCATATAAGGGTCCTACCAAAATTATATTGTTTATACGCTGCAGGTCGTAAATATTAAGATATTTTGACGAAATTTGGTACACAGACCTATGTTAGCCCAATAACGCAGCCTATTGATTTTGGTGAACATCGGTCCATGTTTAGACCTAGTGCCCATATAAGGGTCCTACCAAAATTATACTGTTTATACGCTGCAGGTCGTAAATATTAGGTTATTTTGATGAAATTTGGTACACAGACCTACATTGGCCCAATAACGCAGCCTATTGATTTTGGTGAACATCGGTCCATGTTGAGACCTAGTGCCCATATAAGGGTCCTACCAAAATTATACTGTTTATACGCTGCAGGTCGCAAATATTAAGATATTTTGATGAAATTTGGTACACAGACCTACGTTGGCCCAAGGAAGAAGCCTATTGAACATCGGTCCATGTTTAGACCTAGTGCCCATATAAGGGTCCTACCAAAATTATACTGTTTATACGCTGCAGGTCGCAAATATTAAGATATTTTGATGAAATTTGGTACATAGACCTATGTTGGCCCAAGGACGAAGCCTATTGATTTTGGTGAACATCGGTCCATGTTTCGAACTAGTGCCCATATAAGGGTCCCCCCAAAATTGGCTTGGTTACAAACTGCAGGTCGCAAATATTAAGATATTTTAATGAAATTTGGTGCGCTGACTCACATTATAGAAAATTTTGACACGAGCCGCATTTTAACCCATTCGAATTTCGGATCCAAACATTAGTTGGCTTTTACCCAGACTGGTGTAGGGTATTGCATAGTCGGCATGCCCGACTTTAACCTTTTTACTCGTTTTTACTTAAAGATGATGTACAAATTTTATTTTCTGGGGAGAGACAATTTATTGATGTTTTGGAAGTGAATATGGGGTTTTACCTTAATCGGATTGTACAGTGGATGGACACGAATAGTTAAGACATTAATCCTGGCAAAACCAAGGCAATATGTTTTGGTTTTGATCCCCGTGAATTAGATCTATCATTGGGGGCTGTTGAAATTAATTTTGTTTTTGAAATGAAGTGTTTGGGTGTTTTTGTAGATGATGAATTACGTTTTTCTAAGCACATTGATTATATTTGCGCTCGGGTGAATGCAACTTTGAGGCGATTATGGTCTCTTGACTTATGTCTGCCTCTACATGTAAGGAAACGTGTTGCTAGTGCCCTTATGTCGCAGTTAATTTATGCTTTGGAAGTATTTACGGGTACAAACAGTATTTTATTTAGACCTCTTCATCTTACATTTAACCGTATTTTAAGATACGTTTACAAATTAAGAATTAGGGAACATGTTTCCCCTTTTGTATTAGATTTTGTTGGGGTTTCTTTTGAAAATTTGTAAAATTAAGAATTTTGGTATAATTTTACAAAGTAATAAGGTGGAATTGTCCAGGTTACATAGTTAAACATTTTGAGCTGTATTCATAAGTTAAAAATAACGACTGAACAACGAATGCACAACTTTCCCTTATGGGAATTTGTGTGTATAAAAAGTTGTGCACTGGATGTTAGTCGTTAGTTTTAACTTATGAATACCGCTATTTAAGTTTACTAGATCTAGTAGAAAGATAGACAGAAACTTAGACAGCATTTCGATGTACAATCACCTTCTCTAGATGTTTGATAATTCAAAAATACGTTTCCAAATTTCTCTTATCTATATTTCTCACATCTACATTCTTCCCAATGTTTTTATTGCTACACGTCGGTCTGTAAAAAAAATATACAGTGGTGGAAAATTTAATAGGAACGATTCAAGTTTTTTCTAATTTTTTTTTTCGTTGCCTTTATTTTTATAAATCAAAATAGTGGCTAAATTCGCCCCGGGAGGCAAATATGTGGTTTAGAATATTGTGCAAAATTTTAACATAATGTCTGTGTTTTTATTTTGTCACTTGTTTTAAGTGGGCTTGGCTTTCAATAAAAAATTAGCGATATCGACCTGTTATCAAATTACAGGGTAACATTTAGCGAGTACTGATCGGATCTATACAAACTGTATATTTTTGGAAATTCTTATTTCATTATAAATTATTTTTATCCAGAAATAGTCGCCAGACTTAAAATGACAGTGTCTTAAACATGAAAAAAAATTTATTTGTTTTTAGCAATTTTAAAATAAAGTTAACAACACTGAAATTTTAAAGCAAATACTTTTATGCTATACTTGCTACGATACAACAAAAAAGTCAAGTTTTTTTCTATGTTAAGTATAAAGCATTTCCTATTAAAATTTCAGTGTGGTTAACTTTATTATAAAATCGCTAAAAACAAAGAAATTTTTTTTATGTTTAAGGCACTGTAATTTCAAGTCTGGCGACTATTTCTAGATAAAAATAATCCAGAAGTTAAGGAAATATTGTAGGATTTCCAAAAATAGACAGATTGTACAGATCCGATCAGTACTCGCTAAATTTTACTCTGTAATTTGATGACAGGTCGATATTGCTAATTTTTCATTGAAAGCCACGTCCACTTAATACATGTGATAAAAGAAAAAAAAGACATTATGTTAAAATTCTGCACAATATTCTAAACCACATATTTGCCTCCCGGGGCGAATTTAGCCACTATTTTGATTTTTAAAAATAACGGCAACGAAAAAAAAAATTAGACAAATTTTGTATCGTTCCTATTAAATTTGCCGCCACTGTATATATATACCCAGCCAGAAATTGACAAACATAAAAGCGTTCTGAAAGCACTTTGTATGGTGGTTGAAGCGTTTTATAACGTTCTCAGAACACTAAAATGATAACCATGATTTACGGTCACATGTTTCTATTTAGAGTATTTTAGAAACGTTGCAAAAGCAAAAAATAAAGTGATTTTAAAGCGTTATAATTTCTGTTTATAGAACGTTTTCAAAACATTAGAAAAACTAAAAATAAAGTGATTTTAAAGTGTATTAATACAAAAGTGGAGTGTCTTCCGAGAATTTTAAAAACGAAAATTAGAGCAATTTTCCAATATGTACTCTAAGTACAAAAAATAAAGTAATTTCTTAGTACTTAAAAAATATTTATTTTTTTTATATATTTTATTATATTATTCTATATAGAACTTAAATTAGTTTTAAATGATTATGTTAAAAAATTATAGGATATTAAGGGGGTCATTTTCTAAAACACTTCGGTGAAGTGTTGCGTTATTTCTATAGAAATTGTTTTTGTTACAAAAAAAATTTACATTGAAAGTTCCCTTCACTTCACCCAAGTGGTTTACGAAATTACCCTACGGAGAAAGGGACCGGTCTCAGATTACACGCAGGATAGGTCCCAAGGGGGCGGAGACCGGTCGTTGATCGGTCTTTTTGTTTTAAAGAGACATATCACTTTTACATGGCGTTGTCATTGGAAATGACCAATTGCCACAGTTTAGACACCTTGTGACAGTAAGGTGGTGTGTCTAAAAATAGCTTTTCAAATAAACTAATAAAAAATTAAGAATGAAAAATAATCTACTTCGCGTTGGAGTAGGGCTCGATAACACAACCTCGTGCTTGTAAGGCAAACGATCTACCATCTGAGCTAATGTTGCTTATGCGTGATGGCTGGCTGATGGTAAAGTTATATATTTTTCGTTTCTGTTCAAAGAAAAAGAAAAAACAAACACTACAAGCAAAAAAAAAATGGAAAAGAAAAAAATAGAAAAGAAAACAACACTAACACACACACAAATATAGGGGAAGTGCCTTCAGTATGCCCCCGATTGACCGGTCACGGGATAGGTCCTTTAATGGCAGTTGACTCGTTTTTTGCGTTGGCCATAATTAAATTAAAAAATCAATTAAAAATTAGAAAATTACCTCAAAAACTCCGATAATATAAATCAAAATTTAAAAAATTGCCCTTGAGTTAAAAAGAAAATTAAATGAAATACCAATTGTTAAAACTAGAACAGCTTTAACATTAAAAATCGTTGAAAATACAAAATTTAAAATTTTTTAGCAAAAACTTGTAAAAATTTAAAATAAGAATAAAATAAGCCAATCGTAAAAAAAATAAAGTTCAAAATAAATAAAAGAGTAAAATAAATAAAAAAATATTTTAAAAAATATGCCGCGAATTTTGTTTTTTATTTCGGTATCGGTCAAGTTTTTTAAAAGCAACAGTGAAAGTAACGAATCAGAAAATAATTAGAAAATTAATTCATTCTCTTTGGTTCATATTTGTACTAATTTAGTAATATGCCGTCTCTTTTGGTTTCTCTTTCATGGAATAACAGATATATGTTCCAAATGTATTGGTTTATAAAAACAACATATCTTGCTCTACAAAAAAATTAAAACCGATCCTCACTGGCTCTGTCCAAATTTTAACGAGGGCCGTTTAAAATTAATTCTTAACACAAATTTTTTCTTTATCCGCTTAAAACACCACGATAAGTAACACTTAGGCCAAAAATTAGTATGAAGAAAGTGTTTGTCCTTTTATTCTGCATAACAACACTTATATAGTATTTTTGCGAAAAACGTCAAATTTAGAAGTTATAGCGCAAAAAATCTTTGAAGTGTTTTTAGTTCATTTTTAGGGTCAAAAGTTCAAACTGACTGGCCTGTATGCCACGGAGAAATCCAATTTTTACACCTATATTATTTTTTGCACCCAATCTACCGGAAACTGCCGGTGGAGCAAACAAAAAAAACATTTTTGAAAATCCCATACATTTCATGGGTGGTCTAATGTAGAACAATTAAAAAAATTTAGAAGAGACCAATTTAACTTAAACCAGGACAAAACAATTTAAATTAAATAAATAAGAATTTTCTCAATTGCAACAGTTGCTGTCAAAATGGCACCAATTGTTTATGAGTTGATCATGGTTTGTGCGTCGTTTACTAAAAAGTGTTATGAATAAGAAAATCTTATTCAGCGGATATGCAGTGCCTAAATTTTTCTTATGAATACCGCAGTTAATATTTATTTGGTCCACCCTGAGCATCGATCACAGCTTTTAAGCATCGAGGCATTGGATTTACTAAATTTTCATTATTCAAATTAGTAGGTTTTATTTCAACAATTTATTTTTAAAATTAAAAGCAGGGTTGGGAGGCAATACTACTAAAATATCGTTATCGATTCAAAACGCTTTCAACTGACTATCTTTACCCCTAAAATACCGTTACCGAAATAAACAAAATACCATTGTCTTTAAAATGCCGTTACCGAAATAAATGAAATATCGATACCCTTGAAATACCGTTACCGAAATAAATTAAATACCAATAAGTTGGTAAATTGGTTCTGTTTTTAATCTAGCTTGTATTTTTGTAAAAAAAAATTCGGTATGAATCGAAATAGCTGACTATCGTTATCCTTAAAATACCGTTACCGAAATAACGGAAATACCGTTACCGAAATAACGGAAATACCGTTACCGGAATAATCTAAAATAGCGTTACCCCGATAACAGCATCGTTTCAGTTACCATCCATGATTAAAAGTACGATAAAACGAAACATCGCGAAACTCCAAATCTCGATTTTTAAAACCCCAGGATTTGTAAAAACCAGTCCCGTTTGGTATCCCGATTGAATACCCTTTAAAATAATTTTTTCTAAGCATATAATTAATAATTTTTTTTTAATTTCATTTTAGCGTCATCTACGCAGCTTTATTATAGCAAAGCTATACTTTAAAGTCAATGAGTTTTCTTCTGCTGAACAATATCTTTGCTCTTACTTAAGTGTTAAAGAGGATAATGATCAGGCTCATAAACTTCTGGGACAATGCTACCAACGCTTGAAAAAACACAATAAAGCTTTGCAATCCTTTCAGCGTTCATTGCAATTGAATCCAAAACAACCGGATGTTTTGTCGGAAGTATGTCAATTGCTGTTAGAAGATAAAAACTTGAATACCAACACAGCTAAGCATTGGTGTGAATTGGCCGAATCAGAAAAAGTGCAACATGAGGCCGTATTTTCGTTGCGTCTTAAACTCATGAACAAAGATAATATGGGTAATAATCAAGTGGAAGCATTGCTACAAAAAGAAATAGCAGCAAGGCCCAATGATGTACAATTAAGAGTAAGACTGGTACGCAATTATGTAGAGAAAAAGCAAATACTCGATGCATTCAAATATATCCATCAATTGGAGATGAGTCAAAAGGATGAATTTGTCACTAGCAGTGAATGGTACAATGTTGTATGGTTGGTATTAGGTAAATATGAACATATGCCAAATACAAAAAAAGACTGGGATTTTTGGTTACTATTGGCCATATGTTTGGAACGCCAGTTGCAGTTATCATTCTCTTTGACTTCGAGTTCTAACATTGTGGGTGGTGGTGTTACAGAAACCGCTAATTTGCTATTCAATTTGGATCAATATCTATTTAAGATTTCACAATTATCTGATAAATTGTGTGCTCAAAAAGAGTTAGTTGAACTATTCTTGGATCATTATCGTGGCCAGCTCTTATTGCACGCCAGTTCATTGATTTTTAAACGAGAATTATTGCAAAATAAAAATAAATGGAAGGAGACTGTGCGAGCTGCTTTGCCCCTATTGCTTTTGTCCTATCAAATTGAAGCACCAGAAAATAAAGAACCATGGATGAAACATTGTGATGAACAGGGTAAACAATTAATTGCTCTATGGCAGCGAGAGGGTTCTTTTCGTTGTGCTCAGGTAAGTGACATTTTATTTTTAAAAACTAATTTACTTTTTCATTTGCAAAAGTACCAAAGTTTCTTTGTGACAGTTCTTCATAAATTAATGAGTTCTTAAGGTAAAAAGCTCCAAAAACTTAATGGATATGAAAAATTCTAGAGTCTTTTCAATTGGCTTTAAACCTTTTAATACAATATTTTTCCTAAATAAGTTTTTTAATTACAAAATGGCCTCAAAGCCAGTTTTCCTACAGTAAAATCAAGTTTTTTCAAGAACTATGTGTTAATAGAAACAGTAAAAGTCTTCAAAATTTGAAATTTTAATAACGCAGCCAACAAAGATGATCATTAATGACTCAGAAATGAGCTCCAAAAACATAAACATTTTTCCACTTTTTCCTATGAAAGTGGTCCGTCCAAAAGAGCCCCCTGTGTACTCAGAAATGACTCAGAAAAAAGAACGTATAAATTCGAAATTTTCCTCATAAATTTAAATAATTTTGGAATCTTCTTTGAGTCCGAAAAATGAACCCTCGTTTTGAGACAGCTTTTTAGATTGTAGAGACAACTTTTTGGATTGTTTTCTGAGGGTTCATATTTTCTACCAAAAAAAGAGTGTTTTCAAAAAATCAATAATCATTTCTATTAGCCATTCAGGAATCTTATTTATGAGCGCTCCCAAATTGCTGGCTGGGAATCTAAAATACTTTAGTAGTTAAACAAAAAAACATTATTTTTGAAAAAGGCAAATTTTTCAATAGTTTGCATTAGTCTTTAGATTTTAATGTCCTTATTCTATAATTTATTCATTTCAAATATTGTATATAAAAATTTTTGTTTTTCTTAACTCAAAGTTCAAACTATTTCAAAATAAAAACAGGAAATAAGGTAGTAAAAGTTTTTCTATTTTAAAAAATTGTTCTCGGTTTAAAATCTGTAAATTCTAGAAAAAGTGCTTCTTCAACGATTTTGAAAAAATTACTCAAAAGTATTTAAAGCTTAATTTTGGTTTTATATCATAATTTTAAAAAATAGCATAGAAAAATTTATGAAAATTTCCTCAATATTCACCGCCTATCTCTTTTTATACATATAAAAAATTACAGGTTACAATTACTTTTATTACAGGTAGGTAGAACTCTACTTTCTTGCATTAGTGATGATTCGGGTAGAGATAAGGAAAGCACACACAACATCAACAATTTATTGGGCAGTCAATCTTCTAATCTTTGGAATAGTAGCGATGAATTATTATCACAAGTTCGTCAGACTTGTAGTGATCGTCAATGGAGACGTAATATTTTCGCTTTACTGTTTTGTAACAGTGATCAAAAGGTAAAGGAACAATCTTCTTTGTTTGTCAAAAATTCCAAACTCAGCGAACCTCGTTATGAATTACCAACCTATGCTGATGTTGAACGTTATGAAGATGCTGCTCAATATTTACGACCGCAATCTCTGCAGCATATGGTGTATTTATGTTTGGGTAATGATAATTTGCCATATGTAAGAGCCAAATATTTTAGCGGCCTAAATTTTTCCACACAAAACCTTTCTTTCTGTGGTGCTGAATCTCTAAATCAGTTGGACGTTGATAGTTTCCTATATGCTGCTGCAATACAGGCTAAAAGAGCTTTAGAAGTAGATCGAGAAGCATTCGATAATTATCAATATGGAAATAACACAGCCGCAGGAAAACCGAAGATATTACCATTTGTTAATTTACAAAGTCATCTATGCACTGAAGAACAGTCTCAATGGTGGAATGCCGCTTATATTGTTTATAAAAATCTTAGCAACGGCAACGATTTAGCCGAATTAAGAGCTAATCTACAATACGGCATAGAAGCTGTAAGAGGCATTAATGGTCCAAAATTAGATATGGCTATTGTTTTTAAATTAGGTCAATTATTTGTAGCCCGAGCTCAAGATATTGTTAAACCCATAGAGAAAGCTTTCTTAGAAGCAAGAGCTGAGTCTATTTATAAATATGGTTTAAATATGATGAAAATGCATAATAAAAATGTATTGGAACCATTTCGCAAATATTTCAAATATGCCAAATCACAAACCTCGGCAGTAGAACGTGAAGTAGCCGCAGCTGCTGAAGATGCTGTATCATATTTAGCTGCACGTTATTTTAAAAAATCTGAATATGAAGATTTAATTGAGGAATTGTCGGGTATACAGTTACCTTTTGCTACATATTTACAGGCAGAGGCCTATCGTAAATTAGACGAAGCCAGTAAGACACCGAAAAAAACCAAACGAATGTTTTTGGATCGTGCTAGTGAATGTCTAAATCAAACATTAGCTCTTCTTAAGAGTAGTGCACATGTCGATCCCAATCATCCATTGAATTCAGTAATACATAATGAAATAAAACGGCTGCAACAAGCATCTGCACGTTATCTCAATGATTCGAATAGTAATTTTAGTCCTATTACGGGTGCTCATAATAACTCAAGTACTTACGAAGATGCTGAAGCAGATTTTTATGCCGATTCTAATTTACCTTCATCAGCTGCTATGAATTCTACACGTTCCAAACGTGATACGCTACAGGCCAATGCTTTATTGTCTACACACAATCAAGAAATGGAAAATTTAGTTAAACAAATGTGTTCTACTTTAACAATGTTAAAAGATGAAATTATGGAAACTCTTAAACCAGAATTACAAAATGTTACTAAGGAAATAGCTGGCATTAAAGAGAAAATTTCCAGTCTTGAAGATGCTATGAAAAAAGTACGTATTTCTTCTAATCCCCCGTCAAGAGATGATGCTTCAAATGTTTTAGATGATTTGTATATTATGGAGGAATCCTTGCAACAACAGTTGTATCAACAACAACAGGTAACTACAACACCACATATCAATACAAATCCATGTGGGGGTACTCATGGTCCACCTACTATGAATATGGTGCCAAATTCACCATTTATGGCTCAACAACAACGTATGCAAGCAGCAGCAGCTTATAATAGTCCCATGTTTCCGCCTGCGCCTAATTATCCATTGAACTTTTATGGCCATCCTACTCAAGGAAATCCGTACATGATGACACCGCAACCAGGAGCACCATTAAATCAACGTACTGGTGGTTTACCTCCTTTACCCTATTTAGATCCTACAGCACCAGGCAGTTTAAACTTTAATATGACAACAACATCAACACCATTGCTTCCACCACCTCCACAAGCAACGCAACAACAAACATCCAATATGGGAATGGATCCAAATAGACCCAGTAATTTATACAATTTATTGCAGCAACCTCCTGTTTCATTAACACCAAATATTAGCGGTCAAATGCAACAAGCAACACCAATGTCAACATATTCAACAACACCTCTTACACATACATCGATGGGTTTGGCACCTGCAGTAACTAATACTGGAGCCGCAATGAATGTAACACCTACAACGGCAATGCAATTCCCTAAGACATTAAATAATCAACCAGTCGAAAAGGGACCACCAGCCAATGTTGTTATAACCAGCTCTGATCCTTTACCCAATCCCAATACTATATCTATACAATCACAACAGCACACACCTTTAAGTGTTACCATACCATCACATCATATTAAACCAAGTTTGATTAGTCAGCAACAACAACAGCATCAACAACCAGATTCCGCAGTTGTTGTTCCATCACCATTGGCCAGTAAAATTGTAACATCAACTTCAACATCTACAACAAATGTCTTTGGTGTAAGCACCTCAATTTCTACAACAACATTTAGTTTTAAACCTCAAATACAGGCGGCGGCAGCTGCTGCACAATCTTCCTCTACTACCACCAATAATACTTTAAATAAGACCTCAGGTAGTGTTGGTAGCGATTCCAATAGATCCGCAACAGATGATATAGAATACGATCCAAGACCAGATTTCAAACCCATAATACCTTTACCAGATGAAATTGAAGTGCGTACTGGCGAAGAAGATGAAGAAGTTATGTTTTGCCATAGAGCTAAACTTTTCCGTTATGTTGATAAAGAATGGAAGGAACGTGGTATTGGGGATATGAAAATACTGAAAAATAAAGAAGGTACATCGCGTATACTCATGAGACGCGATCAAACTCATAAAATTTGTGCCAATCATGTCATTACACCAGAATTGTTATTAACAGTTCCTAAAATGAATGAAACTAAAGGTTTTATATGGGCAGCCAATGATTTTGCTGATGAATCTTTACACTTGGAGAAATTCTTTGTACGTTTTAAATTGGCCGAAACAGCTAAACAATTTCAAGAAGCATTTAAACAGGCACAAAATGAAGCTGAAAACAAACCGGCAGCTGCTGCAGTTGTTCCAATACCTAAAAAAGAAGATAAATCTAAAGTAACCAATGCCACCACCACACAGTCAAATACAACAGCACCTTTCTCTTTGGTCAAGTCAAATGTGACAAATTTTGCTACTAGTACACCAGCTCCAAAAGGAGAAACGGCAGCTGCTTTACAAACTAAACCAACATTTGGACAAACCGCATTCGCAGCTCCTACTGCTGCACAAGCCTCCTCGACAACAACGGCTGCTTCGAAATCGTTATTCAGTGGTTTAAATTTGTCTACAAAATCCAACAGTAATGATGCGGCCAAACCATCCACCACTATATCTACAACAGCATCACCATTTGCTAACTTTACATTTGGAAAGTCACCGAGCACCACAATTTCTTCGACTTCTACAGATTCAAATAAAAATGTAGCTACAGAAGCTGCTACCACCACATCTTCACCATTTGCTAGTATATTTAGTAATCTTTCATCTTCACCCTTTACCACCACCCAGTCAAACTTCGCCAATGCCCCCATTATCTCTACTACAGTTAATGAAGCAGCGTTTTTAAATAAATCTGCTACCTCTGATAATGAAGATGAATATGTACCCACAGCACAATTTAATCCAGTAATTGCTTTACCTGATTTGGTAGAAGTGAATACGGGCGAAGAAAATGAAATTGTTCTTTTCGAATATCGTGCCAAGTTATTGCGTTTTGATAAAGAAGCCGGCGAATGGAAAGAACGTGGTCTGGGTAATATTAAACTATTACAAGATAAAGATGATGTCAATAAAGTAAGATTAGTAATGCGAAGAGAACAGATTCATAAGCTATGCTGCAATCAACGGATTTACAAGGATACTCATTTTAAATATGCTAAAAATTCTCAGACTGCTCTGACTTGGGCTGGACAAGATTACTCCGAAAATGAATTGATTACAGAAATGTTAACAGTACGTTTTAAACTTGCAGAAACATGTAAAAAGTTCTTGGACGCTATACAAAATGCTCAATCAAAAATGAGCTCCGATGGTGAAGAAGCCAATTCTAAGGCAGCTGAGAAGAAGGTAGAATCCGCAGATGTTAAAGCAACTAAAGGTTTTGGAGATTCATTTAAACCGAAAGTCGGTTCATGGTCATGTACAGCATGTTACATATCGAATACAGCAGATCAGTTGTATTGTGTTGCATGTGATACTCCCAAAAACAATACAGTACCCAAAAAAGATGCTACATCCAACGTATTGGCTACAAGTGGTAATAATAAGTTTAGTTTTGGATTTTCTGCCTCACCGGCAACAGCAACTGAAGCAGCTAAGACCGCTGCTAAAGGCTTTGGAGATGCATTTAAGCCAAAAGTTGGTAATTGGTCGTGTGAAGCTTGTTATATATCAAATGCCCATGATCAACTGTACTGTATAGCTTGTGATACACCAAAAGATAATACAGTGCCCAAAAAACAAGCCAGTAGTAATATTTTGGCTACAAGTAGCAATACCAAATTCAGTTTTGGGTTTGCTTCGACATCATCAGCAACTTCGTCAACGCCAACGCCGACAAATCAATCTGCCTCTAGCGCGTCATCTGCAGCTCAACCCAACAACACTCCAGCCAAAGCAGGTTTTGGTGATGCCTTTAAACCAAAAATTGGTTCTTGGAATTGTCAATGTTGTTATTTATCCAATGCAGGCGAAGATGTCTATTGCAAATCATGCGATGCTCCCAAAAATGATTCTATACCCAAAAAAGATGCTAACACAAATATATTGGCTCTTTCTAATCCATCACAAAAATTCAGTTTTGGTTTCGCTTCTCCAGCCGCAGCTGATACAGCAGCAGATAGCTCTACCAAACCAGTTGCCGGTAGCTTCAATTTTATACCTGGTGCCGTAGCTGGCACTGAAAGTGCTAAATCTTTTACTTTTACGCCACCATCTGCTACCTCCACAACATTGATTTCCAATTCATCCTCCACCACCGCTTCTAACGTCACAACTACTGCCGAAGTACCTGGTAGTGTCCCCTTGGGTAAATCCACATTTAGCTTTAGTTTATCTTCAAAGGAATCTTCAGCTATGTCTGGAGCTGGTGGTGAGGCTATACCAAATAATGCTTTCTCCTTGGACAAAAAAGAATTTAGTTTTACCATGAAACCCAAGAGTCCTGGTAAATCTGGCAAGAGTCCTATGAAATTCGCTGGTGGGGATGCTGATGGTGCCGGTGCTGAGGATGATGGTGATGCCGACTATCATGAAGAAGAAGAGAATAATACATATTTTACCCCAGTTATACCATTACCAGATAAGGTGAGTTATTGCTCTAAAAATGTTATATCGTTAGCTTTGTAACGACGTGTTTTCCACCGGTTGCCGGGATATCCTCAGAGACCTAAGGAAAAACACAAGTTCAATTTTTCTTTCAAAACGTTATAAAAAATGTACTTTATTCAAGCAAAATGTTTTTATTTTAAAAAACTTTATTTTGATCAATTTAAAATGTTATTTAAAATATTCTCTTATTATAATAGACGATTAGAAAATTTCCTTTTTATCATGACACACGGCTACGACGATCACAGCAATACAAGACACTAATATCCATATCTCCCGGCAGGGTTCGAAGATTAGGGGGTGGCCTACAGTAGATGGGTAGCAGCAAGGATTGGCTACAGGGTAGCAGTAAGACAAGTTGAAACGAATAGGCCTTACCACTACGGGACAGACTAACTATGGAGCGACAGCAAGAGAAGTTGACGCGAACAGGTCTTACCACTACTACGGAACAAATTAACTACGGCGCAGCAGTAAGACAAGTTGACACGAACAGGTCTTACCACTATGGGACAGACTAACTATGGAGCAACGGTAAGACAAGTTGACATGAACAGGCCTCACCACTACTGCGGGACAGATTAAATATGGACCATCAGTAAGACAAGTTGACATGAACAGGTCTCACCACTACGGGACAGACTAAATATTGAGCAGCAATAAGACAAGTTGACACGAACAGGTCTTACTACTACTACGGGACAGGCTAATGGGTCGATTATCGAAAGCAACCAAACTTTAGTTGCGTTGTCAACTGGCAACGCAACGGAAATAAAAATTGGTATTAGGTACGGCAACTTTTGCCAGTTGCCAAAAAGTTATCGATAATATTATGGCTAAAGTGCAGTGTACGGGCATAACTCCGATGATTTAAAAATTTTTACCATAGATAGACATTTTTATTGTGAGTTCAAAAAATATTTTTTTGTCGGACGTGCCTACTTTCGAGTGGCATTTAATGATGCTAAAATTTTACTTTCTGCAAAATTTTCTAAAATGTAAAAATTTTCCATCATTAAATCGATGATTAAGTTTTTTATTAATGAATGGGGGGAAGTTTTAGTTGATCTCTTATTTAAGTAAATGAATGTTCTTTAGTTTGACTCTTAGATCATAAATTAATATCTCTTTCTGTTTATATTATTTTCAAATCAAAGAAAGATGATGCAATTTTTACAAGTAAATTATAAAGAATAAAAATTTTTTTTATTAATTTTTGTGCTATAAAATCTTTTTTCACAGCCCGCTACGTTGTTAGCGTGCCTTAAAGTTTAGAATTAAATTTCTTTTATATAAAATAAAACACAATACTTGTTGTTAAGGTAAAATAATTGTTAAGGTAAATTTATTGTAATGTTTAAGTACAAACACTATTTTTTGCCTCTTCTTTTTTATATAAATAAATCATTTAGTATACCAACACGTGAGCATGTAACAACTAATTGTCTGTTGTTCAACCATCGGCGTAGATAGTTAAATTTTTTTAATTCGCTTTTTTATTTAAAGTACAGTTTTTATAATAAAAGCCTTCACCCAGCCACCACAAGTAAATAATTCTGCACAACAATGGGTTTAAAATAAATAAATATTTGATCACTTTTTCTCATGAAAGTGGATTGTTAGTAATGAATCCATTATAAATTGCAATATACGTGTGTATGCCGCTACGTTGTTAGCGTGCCTTAAAGTTTTTTTAATTCCAGTTTATGTAAAGGTAGATCTGGCAATTTAAGTAAATTCACAAATTCAGTAAGAAAATTTACTGCGTCGGTTTCTTCCACCGGTGCTTCGTTACCTGTAGTTTAAATATCAGAATATATAAGTTCCATTCCTTTTCTAAGGTTTTTTCTCTTTTAGAAAATTTGTTTAACTTTTTGGAGAGTATGTTTCAATGCTACATAAGTTTCATATTCCGTGGATAGTGTTTTAACAGGTAATTAAAAGGGGTTCTTCACTCACCCCTTTTTGTTTCTCTCAGTAAAAATCCCAAATATATATAATCTTGCCTCAATCGCATGCGAAATTTCAAGTACCAAACTCCGGCAGTTTGAGTCATTCAAATTCCATTTTATTTTGTTTAACAATTTCAGTGTTCCAATGCAACTCCTTCCAAGATTCCATTTCGTTCCCCGTTTCATTCCATTTCGTTCCTACTGTCTTGTGTATCGATATTGATATCAGTCGCCTCTCTTTCCATTTCTTTGCACTTGCTCCATTCCTCTTTTAACTGCAGTGTTTCAATTCCACTCGTTCATTATTCTATGCCATCTCGCTCCTCATTCCATTTTTATTCCTTTTCGTTCCCTCTTCCAATCCATTTCCATTGTCTATAATTTCAATTCCACTCGTTCAACGTTTATATCCATTTCGTTCCACTTGTGTAATGTTTTAATTCCACTCGTTTCCTATTTAGTTTCTTAATTTTAGTGTTCCATATACACTCGTTCTTTAATTTTTAGGTTGAGTTCGCCGTGAGTCGCCGAAGAAGAAGGTTATCTCGTGACCTGTATTACATTTTTTAATAGGGAACATCGGTTATTTGTTTTTGTTTTGCGATACTCTAAAGCGTGTCCCAGCACGCCATAAGACTGTGCAGTCTAATCACATCCAAACCTTTTCGGGCGTGTTGGGGCTTCGTCGCGCTTAGCTTCCATTGTGAAGGCAATGGTCGTATATGTGTTGCTGTGGTTCCTGTGCGTCTGTTTTATTCTGACGTATTAGGACTTAATTGCGCGTAACCTCCATTGTGAAGGCAATGGTTGTGTATGTGTTGTTGCTGTTCCTGTGCGTCTGTTGTTTATCACATTGTTTTTTTTTTATATTGCGTATCAATACGCATCGTGTTTATAACCTGGCAATATGTCTGTTTGGTAACAGCGCCATTTAACGGTACATTTAACTGTACTTTAAAACTCAAAAAAAAAAAAAAATTAATTTTTAGGTTTCTAGCTAAAGACGCAGATGTTCAGGGGGGGGCGGCAATTTTCCCCTTTTGAGCCACCATTTTTACCACGTTCCTGTCCAAAGTCCTAAAAATGCCTTGTCGATAAGTTTGCCCATACTCCAAGGAAAACATATTACGGTGGGTCTCATACTGTAGGTTGAACTTTAACTTAACTAAAAACAAAAGAAAATCTCAAAAAAATGTACACAAAACAACAACAAATTTTTGGGTTAACTATTAACTAAAGTTTAAACCAGAAGTATGAGACCCACCGTTATAGATTACGGGTTTCTAGCCGAAGGGTTCGTTTAGGCCATCAAGGGGGAGAATTATTCCGTTTTTACCCCTCCCGGTAGGAATTTCCAAAAATTCCGAGAACGTCTGCGTTGGAGGAGGAACCTACTACATACATACCCAGGTGGAAATTGCCAACGGTACAAAAATAAGGTATTGGCGCAACACCGTATTTTCTCCTTTTACGGTACTGTGAAGGTGTCGAAATGATAACATTGGAGGACGGCCAATTGACGTTATTCGCGGGTGTTAGCGTTTTATATATTTCCAGCAATTTTTATTTTTAATTTTTTTTATATTTTTACTTTTCTTTTTTGTGTATTTAACTTTTTAATGTGTTTATTTATAATAAAATTAATTCCAAATAAAAAATCATTGTTTAAATGTACCGGCAAATCAGTATAAAAAAATCACCGGTTTTATTGTATTTAAATTACTAGGACGGCACTCACTTTTTAAAATGCCAACGCTTTGCCAACACCCGTAGCGAACCGTCCTCCGTTGTTATCATTTCGACGTCATACCAGTGGTGTATGAGTTGGAAATCGGATGTTTTGCCAACACTTGTACTATCCTCGCCGACGCTTTACCAACACTTCGCCGTTCGTATTTTTCCACCTGGGTAATTTTAGGTCTCTATATCCAGCAGTTTGGCCAACTCGGCAAGGGGGAAGTTTTTCTTCCCCTTTTTACCCCTCCCGGTATGAGTTTCTAAAAATACCGTCTTAGGGGACGTCTACATTGGAGAAGGAACCCAAATACCGAATTTAAGCTCCCTAGTTCCAGCAGTTTGGCCAGGCCGTTAAGGGGGAGACTTCCTGTTTTTGACCCTTCCTGTGGAAATTTCCAAAAATCTCATCTTAGCGGATGTCTACAGTAGAGAAGGAACTTTAATACCAAATTTCAACTTCCTACCTCCAGCAGTTTAGGCAGGCCTTTAAGCGGCACTTTTCGATTCATTAATCCCCATTTTTGCAATGTCCCTGTCCAAAATTCCATAAAGCACCTTCCCGATAAGTGAGCCCATACTCCAAGGAACATATGTTTTACATTTCAGGTTTCTAGCCAACTTTTACTATTTGTGCCCCTCTCGGTAAGAATTTCCGAAAATCCATCGACAGGGAATTTCAGCTTCCTAGTTCCAGCAGTTTGAGCAGGCTGTCAAGGGGGACACTTTTTCTTTTTTTGTCCCTCCCGGTTGGAATTAGGCTGGAAGAGGAACCTAAGTACCGAATTTCAGCTTCCTAGTTCCAGCAGTTTGGACAGGTCCTTAAGGGGCCACTTTCCCTTTTTGAGCCCGTATTTTATAACGACCCTGTCCAAAATTCAAAATAGTATCTTTCTAATAAGTTAGCCCTTACTCCAGGGACCCACATTTTAAATTTCAGGGTTCTAGCCGAAGGGGTTTTTACAGGCCATCAAGGGGAGGCTTTCTTCTTTTTGCCCCTCCCTTTAAGAATTTACAAAAATTCCATCTTCGCGGCTGTCTGCGATGAATGAGGAACATTCATACCAAATTTCAAGGTACTTTTTTTGTAAAAAGGTACTTTTTTGGAAAAAGGTACTTTTTTGTAAAAAGGTACTTTTTTTTGGAAAAAGGTACTTTTTTTGGAAAAATGTACTTCTTGTGCAAAAAGGTACTTCTTGTGGAAAAAGGTACTTTTTTTGGAAAACGGTACTTTTTTTGAAAAAAGAAGTTTTGGAAAAAGTTACTTTATTTGGAAAAAGGCACTTTTTTCTGGAAAAAGGTACTTTCTTTGGAAAAAGGTACTTTTTTTGGAAAAAGTACTTTTTTGGATAAAGGTACTTTTTTGTCCCCTTTTTGCCCCTCCCGATAAGAATTTCCAAAAATTCCGTCTCAACGGACGTCTACACCGGTCGAGGAACATACATACCAAATTTCAACTTCATAGCTCCAGCAGTTTGAGCAGGCCGTCAAGGGGGAGACTTTTTCCCATTTTTGCCCCTCCCTGTAAAAATTTCCAAAAAATCCCTTCTTGTTGGATGTCTACGATAGTGGAGGAACCTTTATACCAAATTTCAACTTCCTACCTCCAGCGGTTTGGGCAGGCCGTCAAGGGGGGCTCTTTCCCTTTTTAACCCCCATTTTTACAACGTCCCTCTCCAAAATTCTTGAAAGTACTTTCCAGAAAAGTTAGCCCCTACTCCAAGGAACACATCTAAAATTTCAGCTTTCTAGCCAAAGCGGTTTTGGCAGGCCGTCATGGGGGAGACTTTCCCCCTTTCTGCCCGTTCCGGTAGGAATTTCCAAAAATCCCGTCGTAGCGGACGTCTACGCCGAAAGAGGAACCTACATACCAAATTTCAACTTCCTAGCTTCAGCGGTTTGGGCTGGGCGATGTTGAGTCAGTCAGTCAGTAACGCTATTCTTTTATATATAGAGATAATCTAGGGACTATAGTACCCAATTAGGGAATGCAAAATCCCGCACTTTTTCATTTCCAGGGAAAGCGGGAAATTTATTTTGAATTCCCGGGATCCCGCAAGGGAAATACATTAGAAAATATTTTATAATTTAACAATTTTTATAAATAAAATGTCTTAAAGGCCTAAAATATTCATGATCATGAAAAAGCTCAGGTGGTTTTTCTAGGAATTTTCGTAGTGGGAAAGAATTAATTTTATATTAGATATTATCTCTATATATAAAAGAATAACGTGACTGACTGACTGACTCAACATCGCCCAGCCCAAACCGCTGAAGCTAGGAAGTTGAAATTTGGTATGTAGGTTCCTCTTTCGGGGTAGACGTCCGCTAAGACGGGATTTTTGGAAATTCCTACCGGAACGGGCAAAAAGGGAGAAAGTGTCCCCCTTGACGGCCTGCCAAAACCCCTTTGGCTAGAAAGCTGAAATTTAAGATATGTGTTCCTTGGAGTAGGGGCTAACTTTTCTGGAAAGTACTTTCTAGAATTTTGGACAGGGACGTTGTAAAAATGGGGGTTAAAAAGGGGAAAAAGGCCCCCCTTGACGGCCTGCCCAAACCGCTGGAGGCAGGAAGTTGAAATTTGGTATAAAGGTTCCTCCACTATCGTAGACATCCACCAAGACGGGAGTTTTGGAAATTTTTACAGGGACGGGCAAAAAGGGGAAAAAGTCTCCCCCTTGACGGCCTGCTCAAACTGCTGGAGCTATGAAGTTGAAATTTGGTATGTAGGTTCCTCGACGTCCGTTGAGACGGCATTTTTGGAAATTCTTATCGGGAGGGGCAAAAAGGGGACAAAAAAAAGTACCTTTTTCCAAAAAAGTACCTTTTCCCAAAAAAGTACCTTTTCCCAAAAAAAGAACCTTTTTCCCAAAAAAGTACCTTTTTCCAAAAAAAGTACCTTTTTCCAAAAAAAAGTACCTTTTTCCAAAAAAAGTACCTTTTTCCAAAAAAAGTACCTTTTTCCAAAAAAAGTACCTTTTTCCAAAAAAAGTACCCTTTTCCAAAAAAAAATTATTTTCCAAAAAAAGTACCTTTTTCCAAAAAAAGTACCTTTTTCCAAAAAAAGTACCTTTTTCCAAAAAAAGTACGTTTTTCCAAAAAAAAAGTACCTTTTTCCAAAAAAAAGTACCTTTTTCCAAAAAAGTACCTTTTTCCAAAAAAAATTCCTTTTTCCAAAAAAGTACCTTTTTCCAAAAAAAGTACCTTTTTACAAAAAAAAGTACCTTTTTCCAAAAAATGTACCTTTTTCTAAAAAAATGTACCTTTTCCAAAAAAAAGTACCTTTTCCAAAAAAAGTACCTTTTCCCAAAAAAAGTACCTTTTTCTAAAAAAATGTTCCTTTTCCCAAAAAAAAAATTTTTTTCAAAAAAATATCTTTTTCAAAAAAAGTACCTTTTTCCAAAGAAAGTACCTTTTTCCAAAAAAAAGTACCTTTTCCAAAAAAAGTACCTTTTTCCAAAAAAAGTACCTTTTCCCAAAAAAAGTACCTTTTTCTAAAAAAATGTTCCTTTTCCCAAAAAAAAATTTTTTTTCAAAAAAATATCTTTTTCAAAAAAAGTATCTTTTCCCAAAAAACATACATTTTTCCAAAAAAAAATACCTTTTTCAAAAAAAGTACCTTTTCCAAAAAAAAGTACCTTTTTCTAAAAAAATGTTCCTTTTCCCAAAAAACATACATTTTTTCAAAAAAATACCTTTTTCAAAAAAAGTACCTTTTCCAAAAAAAGTACCTTTTCCCAAAAAAAATACCTTTTTCTAAAAAAAATTTTCCTTTTCCAAAAGAAGTACCTTTTCCAAAAAAAGTGCCTTTTTCCAAAAAACATAAATTTTTCCAAAAAAAACGTTTTTAAAAAAAAATACCTTTTCCAAAAAAAGTACAAATAAAGTACTTTGTAAAAACAAAGTATCTTTTTCCAAAAAATTTCGTTTTTCCAAGAAGTACCATTTAAAATAATATATAATTTCAAAAAAACTACTTTTTTTCCTCCCCCCACGGATATCTCCACTAAAACAAGGTTTCTTGATATTCGGCGGTTTCTTGATATAGACGGGATTTTTGGAAATTCCTACCGGAACGGGCAAAAAGGGGAAAAGTCTCCCCATAAACAGTCTCACAAATTGAAAAAGTGCCTGCCCAAACCACTGGTGGTAAGAAGTTGAAATTTGGTATAAAGGTTCCTCCACTGTAGTAGACATCGACTAAGTTTGTATTTTTGGAATTCCCTACAGGATATCCCAAAAGGAAACTCGGTATGTGAGTTCCTCCTTCTGTGTAGGCGTCCGCTTAGACGGAATTTTTGAAATTCCTATCGGGAGGGGAAATAAGGTAAAAGTCTCTTCCTGACGGCTTGCCCAATCCCTTTTGGTCAACCTAAAATTTTAAATATGTATTCCTTGGAGTAGGACTAACTCACCGGCAACGTAATTTTTCTATTTTGGAACAGGAACATAGTAAAAATAGTGGTTGAAAGGGAAAAATGTCCCCACTAACGGCCTGCCCAAACCGATTAGGCAATGCAGTCGAAATTTGGTATGAATGTTCCTCATCCATCGCAGATAGCCGCGAAGATGGAATTTTTGTAAATTCCTAAAGGGAGGGGCAAAAAGAAGAAAAGCCCCACCTTGGGGGCCGGTAAAAACCCCTTCGGCTAGAAACCTTAAGCTTAAAATCTGGGTCCCTGGAGTGAGGGCTAACTTATTAGAAAGATACTTTTTTGAATTTTGGACAGGGTCGTTATAAAATGGGGGCTCAAAAAGGGAAAGTTGCCCCTTAACGACCTGTCCAAACTGCTGGAACTAGGAAGCTGAAATTCGGTACTTAGGTTCCTCTCAGCCTGCTCAAACTGCTGGAACTAGGAAGCTGGAATTCCCTGTCGATGGATTTTCGGAAATTCCTACCAAGATCGGCACAAATAGTAAAAGTTGGCTAGAAACCGGAAATGTAAAACATATGTTACTTGGAGTATAGGCTCACTTACCGGAAAGGTGCTTTTTGGACAGGGACATTGCAAAAATGGGGATTAATGAAGCGAAAAGTGCCGCTTAAAGGCCTGCCCAATCCGCTGGAGGTAGGAAGTTGAAATTTGGTATTAAAGTTCCTCCTCTATTGTAGACATCCGCTAAGATGAGATTTTTGGAAATTTCTACAGGTAGGGTCAAAAACAGGAAAAGTCTCCCCCTTAACGGCCTGGCCAAACTGCTGGAACAAGGGAGCTTAAATTCGGTATTTGGGTTCCTTCTCCAACGTTGACGTCCCCTAAGATGGTATTTTTGGAAATTCATACCGGGAGGGGTAAAAAGGGAAAAAACTTCCCCCTTGACGGCCTGGCCAAACTGCTGGATATAGAGACCTAAAATTATGTATGTAGTAGGTTCCTCCTCCAACGCAGACGTCCTCTAAGACGGAATTTTTGGAAATTCCTACCGGGAGGGGTAAAAACGGAATAATTCTCCCCCTTGGTGGCCTAACCGAACCCTTCGGCTAGAAACCTGTAATATATAATATGTTTTCCTTGGAGTATGGGCTAACTTATCGACAAGGCATTTCTAGGACTTTGGACAGGAACGTGGTAAAAATTGTGTTTCAAAAGGGGAAAATTGCCCCCCCCCCCCCCCCCCCCCCCTTAACGTCTGCGTCTTTAGCTAGAAACCTAAAGCTTAAAGAACAAGTGTATATGAAACACTAAAATTAAGAAACTAAATAGGAAACGAGTGGAATTGAAACACTACACAAGTGGAATGAAATGGATATAAACGTTGAACGAGTGGAATTGAAATTATAGACAATGCAAATGGATTGGAAGAGGGAATTACCTCTTCAAACACTGTCAACGGAATATGAAACTTATGTAGCATTGAAACATACTCTCCAAAAAGTTAAACAAATTTTCTGAAAGAGAAAAAACCTTAGAAAAGGAATGGAACTTATATATTTCGATATTTAAACTTCATGTAACGAAGCACCGGTGGAAGAAACCGACGCAGTAAATTTTCCAACTGAATTTGTGAATTTACTTGAATTGCCAGGTCTACCTTTACATAAACTGGAATTAAAAAAAAAACTTTAAGACACGCTAACAACGTAGCTTTGCCCGCTATTTTTAATATTATAAAATGCTTTCCAACCCTGCTTTACGTTATTTATTTTCATTCAAAACACAAATGAACAAAACTACTTACGGGTCTATCTACCTACGTTCGCACTTTACCAAATTATCTTAACATACACACGTATATTGCAATTTATTATGGATTCATTACTAACAATCCACTTTCATGAGAAAAAGTGATCAAATATTTATTTATTTTAAACCCATTGTTGTGCAGAATAATTTATTTGTGGTGGCTGGGTGAAGGATTTTATTATAAAAACTGTACTTTAAATAAAAAGCGAATTTAAAAAAAACTTTAAGGCACGCTAACAACGTAGCGGGCTGCGCCCGCTATCTTTAATATTATAAATCGCTTGCCAACCCTGCTTTACGTTTTTTATTTTCATTTAAAACACAAATGAATAAAACTACTTACGGGTCTATTTACCTAAGTTCGCACTTTACCAAATTATCTTGACATACACACGTATATTGCAAATTATTATGGATTCATTACTAAAAATCCACTTTCATGAGTAAAAGTGATCAAATATTTATTTATTTTAAACCCATTGTTGTGCAGAATTATTTATTTGTGGTGGCTGGGTGAAGGCTTTAAATAAAAAAACTTTAAATAAAAAAACGAATTTAATAAAAATTGTGGGGGGCGCAGCCCCCCCCCCCCCCTTAACCTTTAAGGCACGCTAACAACGTAGCGGGCTGCGCCCGCTAGTTGTATATAATCAGGGCAAGTTTAAAATGGCACAAAAAAAAGTTGAAATTGGCAGGCAAATTGG
Source organism: Leucophora obtusa (assembly GCA_949987735.1). Classification (NCBI taxonomy): domain Eukaryota; kingdom Metazoa; phylum Arthropoda; class Insecta; order Diptera; family Anthomyiidae; genus Leucophora; species Leucophora obtusa. The sequence continues at coordinate 279,998,395 of OX465295.1, forward strand.
CACGAAAAAGTAGTAAAATTGGCACAAAAAACGCAAAAATGGCACGCTTATTCCAAAAATTTTAAAGTATAATAGTTGATTTAAGTGTTTTTCTGAATGTTTATAATAAAAATACAATAATGAAGGAATTTACCGTTGAACTGCTAAAGTGCATTCGCTGTATATTAGTATGAGTTAAAAAATCTGAAATTTTATTAAGACCCGATTACTGAATGTTCAGTTAGCTACTAACTGGGACTTTAACTGACGCATTTATTGTTGCTTCTCATATAAAATTTGAATTTAACTGTTGGCTAAATTTTGATTGGATATTAAGTAATCGGGCCTAAATATTAAAAAATATAATTTTTTTGTAAATTTTTTCCAAAAAATTATTTACAAAGATTGAGTTTTTACTAAATTTTATAGCATTTTTTTAATGAAAAGTCTAAAAAATAGACAAAATGGCCTTTTTTGGCAAGGATTTGTAAAAATGGCATTTTTACAAAATAAGTGAAAAAATGGCATTTAATGGCAAATGCCAAAAAAAAACTTGCCCTGTATATAATACTGAATTTAGACTGAGCAAAAACCAGCTGGTTTTAGTACAAAACTAAATTGCAAAAGCCAAGTCATTTACACTGGTTATTTAGTTTTTCTTTGGCTTAGTGTAGGCCCAGAATAAGAGAACAGCGATTTTTTCCATACAATTTGACATTTAAAAATCGCTGGGCCTAGCTGTTGTGAAATAGAATCTATTTTATTTTAATGCCGATTTTTGTTATTCTCTCATTTTTTTGTAATATCAAAGAGTACAACTAACAAAGGCAATCATGGCTTGTTTTCTATTTTTTTGCAAAAAAAAATAAAATTTTTAAATTATTAAAATTTTGTTTTCTTTATTCAACTGAGATATTGAACATTATTAGTAGCTCGTTAGTTCATCGTTTAGCATTGTATATTATGTTTGCAGTAAACTAAGAGACATATGAGTGGCATAAAGTCTCCTTGTTATATATAACACATGCTCAATTATGTCGCTGCCGCTGTACGTCGTTATTTCGGGCGCTTTTTTTTTCAGAGCGTAAATCGCTAGCCTCTGCGCTCTTATTCTGGGCCTACACTTAGTATTAGAATTAATGGCTCATATGAATAAAAAATAGATATTACTAATAGGGGGAAATACAGGGTTTTTTAAGCAATTACTTCACAAATCTAGTCTACTGGGAGTAGACTAGAAATTAAATTTTTAACTTTTCGTTTACATTTCATCCTATTCTACCAGCCAATTGGTAAATTTGGAGTTAAAAGCCATTCCTAAGCCCAAAGTAATTACTTCGAAGTAATTGCTAAGTTTTATTCATATGACCCAATATCAGTATTACTAACAGAATATTTAGAGCATTCAGATAAACAAAGACTTTCTCTTCGTAAACGCACATTAGATTTAACTCTCTTTGATTTAAGAGCAGCATAATCAACAGAATTTTTAGAGCTCTCAGACAAAGACTTGCTTTTCGCACTTGTACATTATGAAAACTTCTATCATTTATTTGCGATCGGTTGGCTTATACGGCATTCACATATACCTGTTTAACTCGATTTGACGTGTTTAAGCGTTAAACATGTTTAAGTGAGATGTTTTACAGTACATTTTTCCTACCCTAAACACGCTAAATTAAATTTTTAAACACGTTGTTAAACACGATAAAATTGATATCAATTGGTTTTGAATCACAAGTTTGAAGCAGAAAAAGACACAACAAAAAAATAAAAAAATTAAAATTGAGTAAAATAAACTAAATTTAAATAAAAACCAGTTAAAATGTTTTTTTTTCTTATTAAAGTGATAGACCCAGCAAAATCTTTCATTACCAAATAAGTAGTTATATAATAGAAATTCATAGCTCCGCACAACTTATTTTTTGGAGTCTAAGCTCATTATTTTTGTTTGGCGTGGTCGTTTTTATAAGTAGTCACGCTTACCCGCTCGCTTACGAAAAAATGAGAAATAAGTAGTTATGAGATTTTGAATAATAAGTGGTTACACACATGCTTACAAAAAGTTGAATTATAAGTGGTTATCCGATTGCTTACTTGATTCTTAAAAATAAGGAGTTAAGCAAATACTATTAGCTTAAGAAAATACATTCAGAAAAATTTAAGTTTTTTCTATGTGTAATTTTAGGACTCGTCATAAAAATTTAAACATAAAACATATTTACATATAATAAATAAAAATTTATAAAATTTAACTGTGTAAAAAGTATTTATTTAAAATATTACGAGAAGTCATTATTTTATATTTAGAAACAATGAATACAATAGGCCGTTATTAGGAAGTCATTATTTTATATTATAAAATAATGCAGAAGGTAATGATATATCATTTTTGGTAATGCAGATAGTAATGAGGTGTCATTACCAATATTTTGCTGGGGATGAACAAAACTCAATTCACTGGTAGACCAATGATTTTATAAAAATGCTGACGCTTCGTTAAAAAATGTTTGTAGTCAGAAGGTTCCGAGTTCAAATCCGGTTGCAAGCAAAAATTTTTTTTTGGATTTTTTCTAATTAAAAATTTTTTTGTTTTTTAAAACCAATTTTTGTTGTTTTTGGGAAAGCTTCTTCAGGACCCACTTTTCTTTTGCCCTCCCAACACTGGCATACTAGTTACAAAAAATTGTTTACCAGTACTAGCATTTTGGCACAGCCAGTAGTTGTCCAGCTATTATCACTCATTTATGTGTTTAGCCATCAAATATTATATGTCTCGTTAGCTCAGTAGGTCGAGCAATCGTCTGCCAATCTGACGGCCTGGGTTCAAATCACGGCAGGATCAAAAAAACACATATGAACTTTTTTTAAATTTTATTTTGGAAAATATATTTCCAGACCACCTATTTATTGGTTTTGCCAGCGTTTTGCCAACGTTTAAAAATTTTGTTCCTCCAGTTCTTTTCCGGCGCTTTTTGAACAGCCGGTCCTTTTGTCTAATGATGTTATCATTTTGGGAATGGGAAAGCACTTTTTGCCAGTACGTGTACCACCTGTTAAAGTGCTTTGCCACTGCTTTCCCGTTTGTATTTTTCGGACTGGGTGTTTAACAATCGTACTGTAAACGTAGTATTAGACAAACAGAGACTTGGTCTCCATTTAAGAACATTATTACAACTTAAATCATTTACTTTGCGTTAAGAAGTGACAGTAACATTATCATCATTTACAGCAGCAACAACAACAGGAGCATTTAAACAAGGTTTTACAATTGTTTTTTTATTGTTTTTATCATCACGTACAGCAGCAACAACAACGGAATCATTATTTGCATTTAAGCTGAGTTTGGAAATTGTTTTTTTAATTTTTTTAGAAGCATTCTCTTATATTGTTTTTAATTAAATATGCATTGAAAAGGCTCTTCAGCTCTTCTATTTGATTTGATAAATTTAACACAACGGCAAATAAATCCTGAGATGTATTAAAACATTTATTACAGTTGTATGTAATATTTTTCGAGCAATTTATTAGATTAAACTGTCAACTGGCACGACTGAAATGATGAATTGTAGTAAATAAACGAACAAGCCTAATGTAAAATTTTTACTATTTTCAAAACATTGGAAAATTTTGCATAAGAAAATTTTAAATAATTAACTTTATTATTTTAACTGCATTTTTTGAAATCCCGGGATTCCCGCTCCAAATTCCAAAATGCGGGAAATGAAAAATGCTTAATTTCCCGGGAATCCCGGGACGGGAAATCCCGGGATGCAATCCCTATACCCTATTCATAGAACAAAGTTCGGCGGCTAGTTGCAAAAAAAAAATTGCTAAATAAAGTCGCGGAAAAATAATTTCCTAAAAGGAAACTTCTTACATCAGTAATTTGTTTGCAGAATAAAAATCGCTGATTAAGTTTTTTACTTAAATTTTTGTACCTTAAAATATTTTTTCACGTTCCGCGATTATTTTGAAATTTTTTAAGTGCGGTTTTTTTAAATTAAAATCTAGGGACTATAATACCCAATTCATTGAACAAAGTTCGGAGGCTATATCGCAATATAAAGTTGCGGAAAAAAATTTGCAAAAAAGAAAATTCTTACATCAGTATATTTGTTTGCAGAATGAAAATCGCTGATAAGATTTTTTAATACAATTTTAATAAAAATTTCCTTTTTAGGAATTTCTATTTACAAAAAGGAATACGTACTTTACTAAATTTGGTAAAGATTTTAAAGCGTCTTCAAAAAATTGTCGGTAATTTTATGGAGTTGTAGCATGACCGATACTCTTTTGCAACTTTTATACTAATTTTTGTAAATGATAAACATATTTTCTGAATGAATGAAATGAGCGATTGAACTAAAAGAGCTATTAGTTTTGAACTAGGTCTTGGGTTCAAATTAGTGAATAGTTCAATTGCACTAGTTGAACCCAACTGATGATACAACAGCTGATAAAACAATTTACCCAAATTTACACGAAAAATAAATCTGGGCTTTTTCGTGCAAGAAGAACAAGAATATTACTCTCTCATGACAGCTCTCATTTACCCAATTGTGCAGTAAGAAAACGCTTTCTGGTAAAATTGGCATCCCGCGGGATCCCAATGTTGAGTACCCAAACAGACCTATTATATAATAATTGTTGTTAAAAAATATATATTCATTTCACTTTCAACAAGCTTTTTCTACTCGAAATAAAACGAAAAAAAATAATTCGAATGTGGATCACGGAACAGAAAAAAAATTCGGAATGTTTCACTTTAGAATTTTTTATGTGGATTCGGAACTCAGAACAGCGCCGAATATTTATGTAAGAGAGTCATATCCATTATTTTTTTTTTTATTAAATTCCGAAAGCATACATTAAAAATTTGTCATGTTCACTAAAAGCACAGTAAAGTACATACTAACAAACTACCAAATTTTTTATTAAATGTACTGGGATATACCAAAAAAATAAAACCACTAGGCTGTACCAACGTTGGTATATAAAAGTGTTTATTGGTGTTGTCATTTCAGCAGCATGTCAGTAAGTAAAATTTGAAAATGCGAGGCATTGCCAGTACATGTACTACCGTCTCCAATATCGGGAAACATTGTGCGGTTTGTATTTTTCTACCTGAGAAGTTATTTGCGAATTGGAATTTTTTTTTTTTTTCAATTTGTCTTAAAATGGTACTGGTATTTCATAATGACCCAATTATTTTCTTTATTTTTCCTATAGATCGATGTCAAAACTGGAGAAGAAGATGAAGATCTGTTGTATGTACATCGTGCCAAATTATATCGTTTCACTGAAGGCGAATGGAAAGAACGAGGCTTGGGTAACTTAAAAATTTTACGTCATAGAGATAATAAAAAACTGCGGGTTGTCATGAGACGTGAACAGATATTAAAAATATGCCTTAATCATGTACTAAACGAAGATGTAGAATATAAACGCAAAGATGATAAATCATGGCTGTTTGTGGTTAATGATTTTAGTGAAGGTTCGGTAGAGTTGGAAAAATTCTCGCTACGTTTCAAAACCAAAGAAATTGCTGAGGCATTTATGGATGCGATTAAAAAAGCTCTAAATGGAACGGCTAATGTGATTGATGCAACAGCAGGAAATATCTCCATAACAACACCCACTAACACCCAACCACCTGCATCAAATGTTTTAAACATACATGAAGAAGATAAAAATACCGCCGACAAATTGAAACTACCCTATGAATTTTTCACCGAAAAACCAACCTGTAGTGGATGCCGTGGTTGTGATCCTGATAGATTTGTCTTTAAAGACTATAAAAACAACGAGGACTTTGTAAATTCGGAAGATAGTAAAAACCAATTGGAAATTATGGAATTACCTTCTCTATCTATTAATAAATCATCGGCATCGAATCGTTCATTGTTAAAACAAAGTGCTCTATCTCCGGCAAGTGTCAAGACGGACAATACAAAAATGAATGAAAGTATATTTGCTGGGTTTGGTGGAGCCAATTCAACAACATTTGCTACTACTACTACTGACAAACCGCCCAATACTACATTTTCATTTACGGCTGCCTTGAACACTTCTATCAAACCAGCAGATGAAACTAATGCCACAATCTCAGCAGGATCTGGTGGTTTCTTATTCGGTTCAACGATAAAAACGACTGGAGATACATTAGGATCAATTTTTGGTGCTCCCAAGGATAAATCTATATTCGGACAGAAACCATCCATATTTGGAGGAGGTTCTACAATTGTTACTTCTACCAACACAACTAATTCAAATGATTCCACAGCTTCTGCCGATAAGACTGCTACAAAATCTATATTTGGTGGTTCTAGCAATACTACAAGTGGTTCTATATTTGGTGGCAAAGCCGTATTCGGTAGTGCAGTACCTACTTTCAGTTCATCATCTGGCGATGACACAAGTAAATCTATATTTGGCAGCTCCGATAACACCACACAAAGTGGTGGTAATGGTACAGGAAATTCTATTTTCGGAACATCATCTCTAAATGCAACCACTGGTTTTGGTGGTTTTGGTTCTAATAATACTACACAAGGATCAATATTTGGTTCTAGTTCTGCGACTTTACCACAATTCAGTAGTCTTGCCAAGGATAGTAGTAATGTTACTTCCTCAGGTCCTACTAGTACCACTTTTGCCGATTTATCCAAAACTTCAGGGGCTTCAGTAGATTTTGCCAGTATAGCAGCTAATGCGAATACAAGCACTCTTAAAACAAATGAATCATCGTCTGCTACATTTCCCGATTTGGCTAAAACATCAGTTGCTTCGGTAGATTTTGCCAGTTTAGCCAAAGCCAATTCAGCGCCCCTAATATTAAAAACAAATGAAAAACCTAGCCCTGGTGGTTTTATAGGTTTAACAAATCAAAATGCGTTTTCCAGTTTTGGCAAACCCCTTAAAAATTTAGACACTTCAGAAAAAAATGCATCCCTCAGCAAGACAGGCAATGAATCACAGAAGAGTATTAGCGGCGATGGTGGTGACGACGATAACGATGAAAACTATGATCCTCATTATGAACCTATTATTGAATTACCTAGTGAAGTAGCCGTATCTACAGGTGAAGAAGATGAGGAGAAATTATTTGGCGAAAGAGCGGTACTCTTCCGTTGGGATGCCACAAATAAAGAGTGGAAAGAAAGAGGTGAGTATTTTCTTTTTGTCAGTTGTATTAAACAAAATTGTTCATGGTTTTAACTGCGTCCTCTCCCATACTTTTAAATCTTTTCAGGTGTGGGTGAATTAAAAATATTGTTACATTCTGCTAAACATAGTTACCGTTTGGTTATGCGTCGTGAACAAATACACAAATTAGTACTAAATCATGCTGTTGGTGCAGATTTCCATTTCAGTAATATGAATAACAATCCCAAAAGTTTTGTTTGGGCAAGTATGAATTATGCCGAATCAAATGAAGGAGAATTGGAAAAGTTGGCTGTACGTTTTAAGAAAATTGAGTTGGCTGAAGCTTTTAGCAAACTGTTAAAGGACTGCATTGAACAGTGTAAAAAACGCGAAGGAGGGCAGTAGGATTTTATTATTTTAGTTTTCCTTATCCATCCTATAAATTTTCTATAAGAGCAAAGAAACAATATTAATTGTTATTACAGAAAAAAATATGCAGTTTAAATACTTCTCTTGTAGTCCATAACATCCCAGAGGCATGTTTTATTTTATTTTTTCTGTATTTCTTTGTAAGTTTATGTTTACTTTGTATTATTTCATATATTATATTTTAACTTTAAAACATATTTTGGCATACAAAATTTATTCATTTCATTTTAAGAAAATGTCTGTTATATAAATTCATCTATTAATTACTATTATATTATTTATGTCTTTAACAATATTTTTACTTTACCATGCAGTAAAAAAAAAATATTTTTAGTTTTACAAAATTATTTGTTGAAATTCTATATTTATGTTATATTCATAATTTAATATTATAAAAAAATAAAATAAAAAGAAATCCTACAATCCTTAAAAATATTTTTTTTTTACCGTAGAAGTTAAGCTAACCTTGAGAACCTTCATAAGTTTTAACCCTTTCACTACCTTTGTACACTTTGTACATTTTTTAAAAAATATATAAAATAATATTATGCAGAAAAGTCAATACTTTTGTTTGATTATGTTTATTATGATCTTGGCCATCAAAAAAATTAATCATATGATATACATAAACTGTTCATCATGTCAATATAGTCGCTATGCTTATTTATTTATTTAGTTGTGTTCTCATATCCTGTACAACAAGATTAAATCTTATAATTAAAGTACAGGAAAGCAGTTTGTGAAAATCAGATATTGCAAAATATTTAAAGAAAAACTTAAAATTACACTAAATATGCTTTAGAAACGTAAACTATCTAAAATTCACAAATTGTTGCAAAAATAAATATATTAATTAGACTATCAATATCTACTATCTACAATATTGACAATTATATTGTAGAAAACAAAATTAATTCTGTTTAAAAAATTTAAATAGAAATTGTTTGAAGTTGCTTGCGTTGTTAACCAAGTTTATTTTTTTTTAATATGTCAATCGCGGAGAAATGTGGGTTTTGGTATCTCCCAAACCAATGAAGCTAGAAACTTGAAATTTGGCACGCATCTTTTCTTCCTGCCAAAACAAAAAATTTGTTTGGCTAATCGAGTGTTAGGGATAAAAAAGGGCTGAGAAGTTTAAAATATTAAATTTTCTAAAGAAATTTTGAGCGAGTAGTAGTTTGGGGAGGTGGGGTCAAACGTTATATACAGTTGTGGCCAAGCATTTAAGTCAATTCAAGTTTTTTTCTAATTTTATTGTTGTTGCCTTTATTTTTTCTAATTTTATTGTTGTTGCCTTTATTTTTAAAGATCAAAATAGTGGCTAAATTCGCCACGAAAGGCAAGGGGATGGTTCAGAAAGTTGTACAGAATTTTAACGTAATGTTTGTTTTTTCATTTTGTCACTTGTTTTAAGTGGGCGTGGCTTTGAACGAAAAATTATTGATATCAACCTTTTATCAAATTACATAGTAAAATTTAGGCAGTACTGATCGGTTCTATACAAACTATATTTTTGGAAATCCTATAAAATTTCCTTAAGTCTTCCCAACAAACAAATCGTACCGTTTACGTACCGTTTTCGGTCCGTCATAAACGGAATCCAACTCCGTTTACGTACCGTTTTGCGGATCCGTATACGGACCAGAAAACGGATCTTAAGGAACATCGAAACTGATTCGAATCCGTTGAAAGTCCGTCAATGACGGACTGTTATGTCGTGTAAAAAACTGACAAGTCCGTTGAATGTCCGTCATTGACGGACCGTTGCGTCGTGTAAAAAACGGACAAGTCCGTTGAACGTCCGTCAATGACGGACTATTTACGGACCGTTATATCGTGTATAAACGGAGTGACTCCGGACCAAAAGCAGAATTGTATATCTATCTAAATTGACTAATTTTGAGAAATAATTGTTTGCTTTTTAATATATTTATCAATAACGATATTATTACAATTTACACTATATTTAGTACATCAGTTTACCTCTCAGTTTACCTCTTTATATAGCGCATCAATTTCCGATAGACACCCATAATAAAACCGATCATCTACATGCAAAAGAAAAAAATTAGTTATGGTTTAATTTATTGTACTTACGATGGAGTTTTGCATACGACTAAAATTCGCAAACTTTAAATCTGTTCCACGTCGTTACTGCGGGTTCCCAAATTACTGGAAACAATTTACACACAATTTTGGAAAAAAAAATTGGGTAGCCGTACGTGGAACAGAGCTTTTGTTACAAAAACAAACCATCTTACACACACCCTTGTAAAGTACGCATTAAATTTGATTAATCTTACCATCTCGAAGTTATTTAATCGATGATGTGTTGGACCTATTCCAGCTACCGCCACTAATTATCGCCAGAAAAGTATTTTTTCCAAACTAAAGGGTTGACTTTCAGTTTTTTAAACAATTTAATTGTTTTTATTTCGAACACAAATTAAAATGAATTAAGTCCGTATTTTACGGTACGGAAACGGAGTTAAAATCGAAAATCCGATTAAAAGGTCCGTTAATGTTCCGTATACGTACAGGCTTTGACGGATACGTGTATTACGGATCGTAAATGTGCCGTAAAAGCCGGATTCATGATTCCGTACGTGCCGGAGAGTCCGTAAAAATGTTTCTTGGGTTGCATTATCTTTATCTACAAATAGTCACCAGACTGAAAATTGCAGCACTTTAAACATGACCAAATTTTTCGTTTTTAGCGATTTTAAAAGAAAGTTAACAACACTGAAATTTTAACATGAAATGCTTTTTACTATAACGTAAAAAAAAATCAGTCTTGCATTATCATTTGATGTGTTAAGTCATAGTTTATTCTGTTTCCTTAAAGTGTAATAAAAGTTTACGGTTTATTTTTTTTCTTTATTTCTTGTTGTTATTGTTTGTTAACAATATCTAAATATTAAAAAAAAAGAAAAAAAACAAAAACAAAATTAAACGCAATCGTGAAGAAGATGTTGATGCCTGCTCTGGGTATAACATGAATAGAAAAAAAATGGTGACAAACAGCTCTCAGAGAGCTAGCAATTCAAATTATTTTGCACCTCTGCAAACTATCGATGATGACGATAATGATGAAACAATTATCGAACCAGCTGTTAAAGTTAACATACCACCAATAACATTATTAAAATGTAAAATTGAACAAGTTCATGAAATATGTAGAATATTAAAAATCAAAGATTACTCTATACGTAAAATTTCCATCGGTCTAAAATTGTTTTGCACAAATAACGTAGATTTTACTACCGTTTGTGACTCTCTCACTAAGAAGTTTCAGCTCGAATATTTTAAATATGCTGCTAAAAACGAAAAGCCTTATAAGGATGTACTATTAGGTTTAGATAAAACAGACCCATCAGTTGTTAAGTCCAGACTTTTAGACATGGGCCTTAAATGTATCGATGTTAAAATTGTCACTAGAGTATATGCTGGAGCTAGGGACAGTAACAACGAACAAATTATATTCATTGTCTACTTTGAAAAAAAGTCAATCACATTAAGAGAATTAAGGCAAAATTACTCAGCCATCAACTACATAAAAGTCAGGTGGGAATACCAAAAACCCAACAAAACAAAACTGACCCAATGTTATAATTGTCAGATGTATGGACACGGTGCCAGCAGATGCAATGTTAAAACATTTTGTGCCCATTGCGCCGGGAATCACAAAACTGAAGAATGCAAGTCAACCATTGTAAAATGTGCTAATTGTAAAGGCCCCCATAAGGCTATGTCCCCTGACTGCCCTAATAGGGAAACATATAAGCAAATAAGGCAACGTGCTCAACCAAAGAGTACCAGACAAAGAAGCCAACAATTCAACAACCAATCAAATTACAATGTTAATTTTCCAAATGCTTTAAATCAGAGCGAAACACCAAATCCATCTAGAACGGGTTATAGCCAACCATTCACCCAAAATAACGATAATAATAATTTGTTCTCTTTAGAAGAATTAAAAAATCTTACCTTTGAATTAATTTCAAATTTAAAAAAATGCAGGTCTCGTGAAGAGCAATTCGAGGTTGTTACAAACCTTGCATGCAAATTTTTGTACCAATGAACAGCAACATAACGTTATTACAATGGAATGCTCGTAGCATTCGCACTAAAAAAGACGAATTATTCCATTTCTTGGAAAAAACCAATATTGACATTTGTTTACTTTGTGAAACCTGGCTAAATAAAAAAATTACAATAAAACATCAAAACTTCTACTGCTACAGATACGATCGACAACGTGGTGGAGGAGGTGGAGTAGCTATTTTAATTAAAAAACACATTCAGCATCAACTTATACCTCCTATTAACACAGAACTGATTGAAAACAAAGGTGTTAAGGTAAAATCTGGTAATGACTTTATAAATATTTATTCTTGCTATTATCCTGGTGGGTCAACAAACAGGGACCCTAGAAGAAAACAAACATTTGCGTCAGATATTCGTAAACTAACGAGCTCAAATAATTACATAATAGGAGGAGATTTTAACTGCAGACATAGTTATTGGGGATGTCAAAGAAGTAATGGCTGGGGTAACATATTATATGAGAAACTCCAACTAAACCAAACACAAATAGTATTTCCCCACGAATATACTTATATTCCGGCTGATCCAAGTAAACAACCGTCAACTCTAGATTTTTTTCTAACTAACATATCTCAAAATATGTCCGCAGTAAAAGTTATAAATGACTTGAGTTCTGACCACCTACCAATCATTAGTACAATTAATTTAAATTATGAAATGGTAGACAATTTATGCTACGCTTTCAGCAAGGCAAACTGGCCGCATTTTATGAAATTCATAAACAGGAATCTTCCTGTGGCGGATAGCGTTAATGAAATAAACAACAGCTCTCAAATTGACAACATGATAAATGTTTTCAATAATGTAGTAAAAATGGGAATAGATGAAAGTGTGCCCAAACGTAGAATTGCACCAACCTCTAAACCCTTACCAAACAACATAAAAATTATGATACAATTAAGGAACGTATTTAAAAGGAACTGGAAGCGTTACAGAGATGTTAATGATCGTCGAGCTATGACACGTTTAAATAAAAATATTACGAATGAAATAAACCACTTTAGAAACCAAACTTGGAATAACATGTTGTCCAATTTGGACAAAGCATCTTCCCCTTTTTGGAAAGTTTCAAAAATGTTAAAGAAGAAATCTAGCAATATTCCAATTTTAAAACACAACAATGTAGTATGTTTCACCCGGCAAGAAAAGGCTGAAATTTTGGCTCACAACTTTAATTTGAACCACTGTATTTCATCAAATTTAAGCAAGGTTGGCAACCGAAACGAATAACGGTATAGGTATCGGTATTGGTGTCGATTTTGTATTTGTTTCGGTATCGGTAACGGTATTTTAATCATATCGGTATCGGTATAACCGATACCGAAACATTAATACCGGTATATACCGGTATTATTGAAAAAATTTACAAAAATATAAAAAAACGTTCTTAATTATAAAAAACTCAATTTTATTAAATTTTTATAAAGGATAACTATAGTTTATGGAAATGTTTTTATAATATGAACAAAAAACAATAAGTTATTAAAAATTTCTAAGTGTTTTATTTTTTAAACACAAACATTTTTTTAAATCTATTAGGAACACAAGTTGATTCACTACAAATATTTTATATTTGTATTGCGATCATATAATAAAATAAAAAAAATAAGTTTATAAAATTAATAAAAGGATTTGTTAAAAGAAACTGTAAATTCAATTAAAGGTTTAAGAAACCAGTTTATATATTAAATTTTATTTACAAATTTGTAAATTTGTGGCCCTTTGTTCTTAATGGAACCATATGGCATAATATATATACACAAGTTAGAGAATATTTATGAAGTTAAATAAATTAAAAACAATGTTGCCAATGCAAATTAAAGGCTGATAACCGCAGTTTGAATTTGTAACGCGATTTTCTATTAACAATGAATAAAAAAGTTTAATTGTTTAACAATTTTGGAAATTTTATATTAAAAAAATTAGTATTTTTGCTAAAAACGTGAAAAAAACAATTTTTTTAAAACCGATTCCATACCGGTACGATACCGGTATTAAGGGAAAAGGTTTTTGAATACCTGTATTTTTTGAAATCAAGAATTTCGGTATTGGTATCGGTATCGGTTGTCAATTTGAAAGGGTTTTGAAACGGATAACGGTATTATAACGGTATCGGTTGCCAACCTTGAATTTAAGTGATACTACTACGATTACTGAGGTTAATGGTGATGCAAACCTTATTCGTAATATTAACCCAATCCCACAAAACTGTTACTTCACTACTACTGAAAAAGTTGGTGTAATTACAAAAAAAATTGAAAAACAAAAAAACTCCAGGTTTAGACGGTATTAATAATAAATGTCTAAAAAATTTACCTAATAAAGGTATCAACTATCTAACGAACATCTTTAATGCTTGCCTTAAATTATGCTACTTTGTTGGGAACTGACCTCAGTGGCACTAGGTCGAATAGGCACCGGCTATAAGCGAACAGACTCTTTGTTCTGGGTGTGAATCCCAACCCTTCGACCTAGCCCAAGGCCCGCAACAATTAAAATTCAAAAAAATTACAAATTCAAAAAAAAACGTTAAGTTACAAAAATTACCACACCTGGAGTGGGAGGTAGATGGCGTCCTCCAGCCGCCCATGCCCAACCTTGGTCCCCAGGTTATCCACCAGGTTATCGGTGACCCCATACACCCGCTCACACCACACCACTTACCTTAGTTTACCCACCCCTGTTTATAAAAAAAATTAGCCAATCATTTTTAAACGTTACAAATCATTCAAGACATAATTTATTGATTAATAACTTTAAACTAATATAAACAAATGACTTCCACAAAAAAAATTATGATAATATATACCTAAATACGATAATCTTTTATTTTAATATGAACTTACTAAAAGCTAACTCCCTGAATCGACCAGAAAAAAAAAAGATCGTTAAGATATCTACCAAACAACCCTGGTTTAACAGGCAAAAACTGAACTTTTCAAAGTTCAAACAACACCAAATGTGTTAACTTAAAAAAAAAACAAACAAAAGAAAAATAATCAGAATTATCAAAAAAAAACATATAAATCATTTAAATAGTTGGTAAATATCTAACATAATCAGTAAAAATTTAACACATATAATAAAAATTACAGATACCGCCAATAATAAAAAAAAATTAATTCAATAGAAAAACTATGTAACACCAATTGCCAATAATACCAAAAATTCGGTAAGGTATGTATGTGCGTTGATACGCGTCGCCTGACGTTCTTTTAGGGTTTACCAGTATCACCCCTAAATGATGTTAACCGGAACGTTTTATTCTTACGGTTTTCAAAAAAAAATTTCAAAACAAAACCTACTAGCCTCAAGGAGCTCCTTTAAACTTGTAAGGTAAATCTATATTCCTTTTAAGTCAACGCAGATACTATTAACATAACCTTCGTCACTTCCATTACATAATCATGAATTTTTAAATTAACGGACTTTTAGTCTTTTTTTCTATTGAACCTCCAATTTTCCACCATATTTTTTTTTTTTTATAAATGGCGCAAATAAAAAAACTTAATATTAGCATTAAATTTAAGATACCAAGAAAATAAAAAAAAAACTAACCCTAAACACTTAACACTTACATATATACACAAAAAAAATGTATCCTACCACTAAAACCGGTTCACTTTATCTTATGCTGTTGATTTTTTTTTTTATGCTTAGCTCGTTATTTTGGCTTTTTCTCGTTTGTTAGCTTGCCTCGATTTGGCTATGATATGTGCAAAAATTCAAGTACGATATACCGGGTTACCTGGATTGACGTTGGTGTTTCTTTTTTTCCTCTTTTTGACCATCCGGTTCCACATTCACCTTCATAAAACTTTCTGGAGAACTTCTGGTGGGTGCTTCCCAGAAGCTACTGGACTCCGGTAAAAAGTCTGTCTGTCTGGCCCTGCTCCAGAGGAGACCAGTCCCAACTAATTCGATTAAATAAAAAAAATTCTATTCCTATTCTCGCACTTTATTATAAAATATAACACACACTTACGTTCTCCAAATTGCCACAAAAAAAGTTACAGGGAAGGTATTTTGATCCTCGGTAGTTACTAGCCAAAATGGTGTCTAACCTAAACATAATGGCGGAAATTTAGAAACACTAACTTTATATACACACACACCAAAAACTCACTTGGCTTCGATTTTCTTCCCGGCCTCCGTATCCCAAATTTATTATCGAATTATAAATTATTCCCGGATGTCTTTATTAATTCCCGAAATTAATCAAAATTTGCCACACTTCAAAGGTTTTTATCTATTTATTATTCTACCTTAGAAACTTTTTCACTATTTTAATTATTCAACAAACACCGCACCTTCACGACCACTTTAATCAGCGATTTTATATGGAATGATTCCTTTAAAAATGGCTATGGCAATCTTAGGTATAAGATACTTCCAACCCAACCATTTTTCTATGATCCTCCATATTAATTTTCTCTCATTATAAAAATCTCTTTCCGATATTGAGTATTATTTTGCCTATTACCTGTCCCTTTTAATTTTTCTGAGTTCACAAATCCTTTTGCCGACAACTCATATTCATGGACACAAACCGTACAAGAATTTAAAACTTTAAATTTGAATATAAAACAAAACGATCAATTCATTGATAAAAACGTTTTGCTATCGTCCCTGCCTTCTACACTACAACCTCGAACACTGCTAAAAATATAAAACAAAAAAAAAATACTAATTTATCCAACTAAGCAAACTTCATACTACATAAACATCGTGGTTTTTCTTTCATATTTCTTTATTTCCCTTCCTTTAATTCCTTTTTATACTTTCTGCTAGACACGCGTAATTTCATTTTCCTACATTATTTCCTTATTTTCGACACATAGAAAATTTGTGAATAATGCTACAAATATTACAATTCCTTCAATTAAGATGTCAGCAAATAAAGTGCCACCATTAACCTACAAGATTATTAGCAGAATGTTCTGCGTCCAAGGTGCGGGCAGGTCTCATGATACTGCACCCCAGTAAAGGCAATACACCAGTTTTTATGCCAGTGGGTACCCAAGGAACACTGAAGGGAATACTACTGGGCCAAATATTTGTCAAATATTATCAGAAAACGCCATTTGGGTGTGAGACCTTGTATGGAAGCTATTAAGCAGGCCGGTGGCATACACAAGTCCACGGGTTGGCCCAGAGTTATTCTAACCGATTCAGGAGGCTCTCAAATGGTTTCACTATTGCATTTGGCTCAGATAGACGAGAATGGTGTTAATCTTAGATCACCCTCTGCTAATTTCGAATGTATGCTAACACCTGAACGCTCGATAGAGATATAAAATGTCATCGGAGCTGATATATTGATGCAATTGGATGACGCGGTAAAGACCCTTACAACTGGACCAAGATTTGAAGAAGCTACGCATCGTACCATTATATGGGTAGGTACATCTGAAACAGCTGATGCTAGAGATAATGATCAAGGTCTATTTCCCATTGTATAGGTTGGTTTAGATCCGGAACTAAGAAAACAATGTGTGGCAGGTTTAACTGTAAGCGGAGCGAAATGTTTGGAGCATGGTACGACACCTTAAGCAAATGTATCCTTTCAGTATTGCCTCGCTTATGAAAGACATTTTGGTGTCGGAGACTGGAGCTGGAGGCGACACTGCATCGGAATAACCGGTTTGCCAGCGATGAGCATGTGCAGTGAAGAATTAAAAAAAAAACTAACTTTTTTAAAACCAAAAAAACAAAAAAAAAATATTTAAAAAATTGCCCAAAATACATTTACGATCCGGCGTACATTATCGATAATAAAAAGATCAGTTAAAAGTCCTCCTCCAGGACTCACGGGATAATCCCAGTATACGTTTTACAAATCTCTCTCTAACTCAAAAAAAACTAGCCAACAGATTTTCCTGAAATTAACCACAGATTATATACTTAGTGGTGGTGGTAAGCAGAACTACTTTCGTCAACATTTATTGATGTTCTCGTAATTTTCATAAAATCTCGTAATTTTCATAAAGCGAAAAGTGCCATAACCTTTGAAACAACCACTGATCAACGATCCTCGGTAAGCAATCCTATTTCATTGATAGTGTTCTTTACAGCCAAAACTGCATTATTTGACTACTAGGTCCCACGATACGTCTTCAACTTTTGTTGTAGTTGCATCGTCCAAATAAAGCGATAAATTCAAATTCGAATATTGTTCCGCAGTAGATCTTTACCGCCCAAATATGTGGTTTAACTATTATTGTAATCAAACAAAAAACATTAGAGCGTAATAAATCATGTTCGCTTCGGGCAGATTATCATCGAAAGTTCACAATGACCTGGATGACAACCCAGGTACCGAACCTCATGACCTTTTCCTGATACTTCGGGGTGGCCACCGCAACAACTTTCCCAGTGATTGGAAAATCTCAAAAACCATACCAATACTCAAGCCAAATAAACCTCCTGATTCTCCACTTTCTTATAGACCAATAAGTCTGCTCTCTTCTATAAGTAAAATCTTGGAAAAAATTATTAAGGAAAAGCTTATTAATTTTATCGATGCAAACAATATACTTCCATCGCAACAATTCGGGTTCAGAAGTGAACATAATACGTCTCAACCCCTACTAAAAATCAGAAAATTAGTTAAAAATAATTTTCAAAACGGCAACTCAACTGGAATGATATTGCTAGACATAAAAGCTGTGTTTAACTCCGTTTGGCATAATGGACTTATTTTTAAATTGAAAAAATTCAACTTTCCAATTGAACTCATAAAAATTATTCAAAACTTTCTTCAAAGTAGATCGTTCAGCGTTTACTTGGGTAAAACCTGTTCACAACAAGTTAATATCATTGCAGGATGTCCACAAGGTTCTTGCCTGTCGCCAGTTCTTTACAACATCTTTACTGCTGACATTCCAACATTTTCCAATTGCATTACGTCTATATTTGCAGATGATACATCAATTCTTAGTTCTGATGTTTATTCAGCTGATATTATTACAAACTTGCAGTCTGCTCTTACTGGGTTGAGTAATTATTTTGATAAATGGAAGATTTTGGTTAACCCTGAAAAAACGCAGGCTATTTATTTTACAAGAAAACGTAAGTCTTGTTTTATACCCCAGAGTTTACCTCGTTTCATGAACCATGATATTCCATGGGAAAACAACGTCAAATACTTGGGCGTTATGCTTGATACAAAGCTTAATTTTAATAATCATATTCCCTATGTAGTGGACAAAATTATTAGAATAATGTACCCAATTATAAACAGAAAGTCGGAAATGAACATAGACAATAAAAAACTCATCATCAAATCTATATTCCACCCCATAATGTTTTACTGTGCTCCAGTTTGGTACACGTCTGCAAAATGTCATATAAAAAACTCCAAGTAGCACAAAATAAGCTACTTAAAATGATATTTAAACTACCATGGCACTATTCCACCCGACGCCTACATAGTCTCGCTGGCTTCGAACTCGTTTTGGATAAAATCGAAAGATTGACGCTAAATTTTAATGGAAGATGCCAACTCTCACAACATGTACATATCAATGAACTCATCTCATAATTTTATCTACTTTATTTTTTTTCTCATTTTTATCTTATACCTCTGCTTCATAAAGGTTTTTGTAATTTTTTCCTTCCGTTTAATAATAATGTACATAAATTTCATAAATTAAAAAAATATATTTGTATATCTAAGTAGAAAAGGAACGAAGTTCCTAAAGTCTTTGCTTCTAAGTCAAATGTAAATAATATAAATATTATAAGAAATAAATTGAAATTGAAAATTGAAAAAAATAACGTAAAAAATCTTGACTGATTTGCTATATTGTGGTAAGAAAAGCATAAAACTATTCACTTTAAAATTTCAGTGCTGTTAACTTTATTAAAAATCGTTAAAAACAAAGAAAAATTTGGTCACGTTTAAAGTGCTGCACTTTTAAGTCTGGCGACTATTTGTAGATAAAAATAATGCAAGACTTAAGGAAATTTTGTAGGATTTCCAAAAATATACAGTTTGTACAGAACCGATCAGTACTGCCTAAATTTTACTATGTAATTTGATAAAAGGTTGATATCGCTTTTTCGTTAAAAGCCACGCCCACTTAAAACAAGTGACAAAATGAAAAAACAAACATTACGTTAAAATTCTGTACAATTTTCCGAACCATCTCCTTGCATTTCGTGGCGAATTTAGCCACTATTTTGATCTTTAAAAATAAAGGCAACAACAATAAAATTAGAAAAAAACTTGAATTGACTTAAATGCTTGGCCATAACTGTACATACATTTTCTTTCAAATTAGAGCACCCTTAACAAGAATCTGAATTCAAAATAGTATGTCTGACTTCATAAACGCAGTATGCAAAGCAACATTGCATTGTATAGTGTTCTAAACGTCATTGTCTTTTTCTGGCGATGCCGTAAGTTCAATAATGCATGATAACCCTTTTTACTACGTCTATTTGTCTATTTGACGTGGTTATCGCAGGTGCCTCGTTTATTCAGTCAGCCTATGTATACACAAAGTCGGTAGTGAAAGGCTTAATTAATTTTATTTGATTTCCTTCGTAAAATGTACGAGGTCTAAGAATTTATTTTATGAAATATTTTCTGTTTTACGAAAAATTTCGTTATTTCACACCAAGAAATTCTTACGTAAAGTTTACGGAGTTTCAGTGTGTAACGAAATATTTTTTTTTTATAATACAGAATTTTCTTCAAATTACATAATCAAAGTCCTGAGGGCTATAAAACTATACACTTAAACACATCAAAAATAGACAGTAAAACTATCATATAAAAAATAAAATTAAAACATCCTAAATAATAAAATATATATTTAAAATAAAAACAGTGCAATCATAAATAATATTTCCTTAAGTGCAGCAATAATAATAAAACCAAAACGTTCCCACGGCACTCGGTTCTATGTACCGGAACGACTCGGAGCCCAACAAGCCCCGACCAAGGAATGCCAACTTAACAAACCCACAATACTTATGTATTCCCTCTTCTTTTTTCTAACCTGGAGCAATTTTATCCGGCGAACTTGCTCCAAATCCTTTTGGGCCGTGCCGGAATCGATCAAAACACGTGACCATTGTTCTGCTCAGTTTGTCAGACCGGTTACACTCTCGCGGAACTAGGGTTGCCAGACGTACTGTATTTAGCAGTACATGTACTGTTTTTTTTAATGTACTGTTTTATGCACAACACCTAAAACAGTACGCAAAAGTACTGTTTTTTAGTCTTTGTACTGTTTTTTGTACTGTTTTTTTTTTATATTTTTTTAAATGATTTTTTTAAGTAAAGTAGCAAGTAATTGTTTATTTTTCAACATTTGATAACTAAAATTTTGTTCAGTGTACCAATAAAGTAAACAAAGTTAATTTGAAACGCCCTGTTACAATGACATTACATTAGGTGTGTTTCTTTACTTTTTGGGTAAAGTTCGGTAAAATGAGAGTAAGTACAAAATCCTCTCACAAAATGACAAAATTACCCAATAGTACAGGAACGCAAAAAACCACTTTTCTAGCCCAAAAACTTATTTCAAAGAATAATGTTAAACAGTGATGGGACTTGAAGAATTTTGTTTTGTGCCAATTGTGTGACTAAAATGTGCCAAATGGGCCTTTATTGTGTCAAAACTCAATTTTCACTTAGAACCCGTTTTTTCAACTTTCATTTTGTAAATGCATTCTTATGGAATTAATTCTATCTTGAATTCTTATGGACTTAATTATATTTGAATGAATTAAAATTTTCTTTCAATTAAAAGGTAAATGATAAATTAAATTCATCCGATTCTTATTAAAGATTTGGGAATGCAGCCAATGAATGAATTCTTTAGGAATGGTATACATATAAACATTTTCTAAAACTGAATTAATTTTTTCATGAATTAAACTTAAATTAATTCTTTCGAAGCTCTGATATAAATTTATAGCATTTGAATTTTTAAAATTCTATGGATTCAGCACCGTAAGTTGTTCAGTTTTCACATGAAAAAATTGTTATACTCCATATAAAAAAAAAAATATTTTTCACGACAATGAGTTTCACGTGAAAATTGTGCAAACTTAGTTTTCACGCAAATTTAATGCACAAGACTATTATTTTTCTGGTGAAAAAGTGTCATTTTGTGTTAATTGTGATTGTGGCTTTGTTATAAAATTAAAATATTGTTAATTTTTTTAACTTAAATTGCAATTTAAAGCATTTAAAGTCTGAGAGAAATTTTTCACGTGAAAAACAACTTACGGTGCTTTATTCGGTAATATCTTCGATGCCATTTTTTAGTTTTGCTTTATTCGAAAAGGTATTTTAATACCAATAAATGCTTAGAAACTAAAAATTAATGAATTGTTATTTTTTAAATTCATTTTATATTAAATTTTGTAGATAACCAAAATGTGCCAAAATAGTATCGGTTGTGCCATTGTACCAATCAATCTTAGATTGTGCCAAAAATCCCATCACTGAAGTGAAAATACGTATAATTTCAGTTTGCAAATCGGCACAAATATACATATTTATTCGCATTTAAAAGTTGTTTTTGATTTTATTCAATTAATTTTAACAAAAAACCAAGTTTCTTTTGCTTATTTCTTTATTAAATTACAATTTTTAATTTAATTTCACAATTGTTTTTTGTTTATATTTGCATCAGCTGTTTTACCAAAGTTTACCCGAAGAAAAAGTCTGGGTAAATTTTGGTAAAAAGAGAAGCACTAATACACTCTCATTAGCGCTCTCATTTACCCAATTCTCGAGTACGGGAACGCTTTTGGGTAAATTTCGGTAACTTTGGGTAAATTTCGGTAACTTTGGGAACGTACGGGAACACACTGATTATTGCAGTGTTTACAATATGTAAGATATTGTTATTTATTTTATCATAGATTTTTTTCAAAAATGAAACGTTATTTATTAAAAACAAAAATATCGGAAAAATAGATTAAAAATTTACTGATTCTTTTACATTTACACGGTAAGTAACATTTCATCGTTATGAGTTTCTCTATACTAAAAAAGTACGTTTTCAGAAATGGAAAGTGAGGAAAACATTTCATATGAGTCCCTATCAGATAGCTCGAGCACAGATGTCGAAGAAATAAGTTGTTCGTCATCTTCCAAACAAAAGAAGAAAATTGGTTATCGCCGTAAAAATAAATTTAGAGATATCTGGAAAAACAACTTTAATTGGCTCGCTAGAGCAAATGATGAGTCTATGGCAAAATGCTCGGCATGTGGCGTTTTCTTTTCTATTGCTAATGGGGGTATTAGCGACATCAAACGCCATATGAAGACAGCGAAACATGTCCGATATTTAGGAAGCAGCCAACAAAAATCTGTAAGTTCTTTTTTAAACCGTAATTCCAGTAAAGTAACAGAAGCCGCAAGACAGGACAGCTCAGCAGTAGAGGCCGCTTTTACATATCATACCGTGACACATAGCCACAGCTATCAATCCGTAGATTGCGGCAGCAAGCTTTTTAAACATATGTTTCCAGACTCAAATGTTGCATCCAATTTCACGTGTGGTAGGACGAAGTTGTCAAAAATCACCACTAATATACTGGCTAAGCATTCTATAGAAACTGTATTAAAGGATTTGGCCGATGATCACCCATTCTCCATTTCGACCGATGCATCAAACAAAGGAAATATAAAAACTTTTTCAATAGTTTTACGATATTTTTCTAAGAATACGGGAGTTAACACAAAACTGTTAAACTTTTATGAATCAAAATCTGAAATGTCAACTGATATTGCAAAATCTTTGAAGTCGAAATTGGAATGCCGTAATTTATGTTTAGCCAACGTCACTAGCTTCTGTGCAGATAATGCAAATGTGAACTTTGATTGTAGAAAAAGCGTGTATGTAGAGCTTAAAAAAATAACCCATATATTATCGGTATAGGATGTTTGTCTCATCATTAATAATGCATTTAAAAATGCATTAAAACTTTTGAAGTTTGATTTAGAAAATATTGTTATCAAAGTTTTCAATGAGTTTAGCTCATCGACAAAAAGACTTCCAACCTCAAAGAAATATTCGAGTTTTGTGACTTAGAATGGAGTGAATTGCTTCGCCATGTACCAACACGATGGCTTAGTTTAACCCCTGCTATAGAACGACTTTTAAAGAACTATCCTGCCATTAAAACTTATTTTCTTTCTCAAGAAAGTTGTTCAGTTGTTTTGAGACAATTTTTTGATTTAGAAACTTCTGAAGCTTATTTGGGATTTGTTCACAATATTGGAACTACATTATTATCCTATATAAAAAAGTTGGAAGAAAAGGACACTCTCGTTATCATAGATATGTTTAAAATAGTTAAACAGCTCCGAGACAAATTTGCACAGCAAAAGAGTGAGAAGTTTTATGGTTACCTAACCGAAACCGTCTGCAGCAATTGTGAAAATGCACAGGAAGTTTCTTTATTTAAAAAACGAGCTGACTCGGTGTTATCATATATAATAACATACATCGAAGAACGATTTGATTTAAAAAATAATAAATTCGAAAAACTCAGTGTCTTCAACATGAATTCTAACATGTCATTTCACGATATTACTGAAGTCGTTAAACTGTTTTCTATTAAAAATATTGATATGGATATATGTACTTTTTGACGAGTTCATTTCTTTGAAATCTTTTGCTGAAGACGTACAAAAAGAAAAAACCGTAGCAGAAAAGTGGAAAGAGTTTTTAAACAGTGGCACCTTTCCAAATTTAGAGAAAATTTGTAATTTTATTTTTTCTATACCCCATTCAAATGCCGCTTCGGAAAGAATATTCAGTTTAATGTTTTCATTTTGGAGAAAGGAGAGAAATAGACTTTTAATAGAAAACTTGGAAAGTGAGTTGATTATAAAAACTAACTTCGATTATACCTGTAACGAATTTTACCGTTTTTTGAAAACTGAAGAGGGGAAAAAAGGAATTCTGAAACATGTACAAAAAAATGATAAATATTTGTAAGTTTATAGTTTTTTTTGACAAATAATTCTGGTACAGAATTAAAATCTTTTACATAACATATAACATAATTTTAAAATGTTTTGCTTAAAATATACAAATAAAAAAGTACATATATGTATACACGCAAAAAATAAAATGTGCATAATTACCGAAGTATTTCGGTAAAATATAACTTCAAAAGTTTTCTGCTAAGTTACACAATTCTTTAATTAAAATATAATATTTTCTAAGACACTTTATAAAAGGAAAAACTTAGGTAACTTAAAATATTTTGAAGTACGTGGAAATAGAAAAAGGTCAAAAACTAAGGCCAGTTGACAAAACCCAATAATTGATAAATCTACATATATTTTTTTACTAACTTACAAAATAGACTTTTGAAGTTGGATTTTACCTTAGTATTTCGATAATTATACACTTTATTTTTTCTGTGTAATTATAATTTAAAGTAGGTATATTTTAACACGCACGCAGAAAAAAAACAGGGGGAACTTTATTTAAGTGCTATGTAATTATACAACTACATAAGTTCAAAGTAAGTTTTACAATTTTATAGCAAAATTTATGTATTTTTCCGGATATTTTCCACTAAACATGTATATATTTTACAAGGATTGTATATATTTTACAAAAAAATGTACATATTTTACTAGAACTTTGTAAAACTAACTTGCAAATTATGTAGTTATATAATTACATAGCTCTTAGGTAATATTCCCCCTGTTTTTTTCTGTGTGTGGTTATTCAGAAAAAATTTGTTGTCTTATTAGAGGCTAATTTAAGTATTTTTGTTGTTGTTTTGCATGTTAATTTGTTTTATTAAACTGTAATAAAATTCAAAACATTTTCTGAATACAAAGCTAAAAATCCAATTTGCGCAAAAAACCTAATCTCTTAATTCTGAAATGTTTTTATAATATATTTTTTAAATACAAATATTTAAAATTTTAAAACTGATGCATTTTAAGAGGCTATAATAATAATTTGTGCAGATAATGCTAAAATTTTAGTTATGATCTCATATTTTTTATGTTTTTTATATTATTTTTATGTTGCTTATTGAATTCTTGAATAAAATTGAATAAAAAAATGTACTGTTTTTTTCTTAATTGTACTGTTTCTTTTTCTTTAATGTACTGTTTTTTCCAATTTCAAATCTGGCAACCCTATGCCCATATAAGGGTCCCCCCAAAATTGGCTTGGTTACAAACTGCAGGTCGCAAATATTAAGATATTTTAATGAAATTTGGTGCGCTGACTCACATTATAGAAAATTTTGACACGAGCCCTATTTTAACCCATTCGAATTTCGGATCCAAACATTAGTTGGCTTTTACCTAGACTGGTGTAGGGTATTGTATAGTCGGCATGCCCGTTTTGTATTAAATTTAGCAGATCTTTAGCATAATGAATATAATAAAAAAATTGCGATTTTTTAATTTAGCATATTCTAAGCATATATTTTTTATTTTAGGATTTAGCAGATTATAGCAGAAATTTTTTAGGAATCTAGCATATTTCCATCTAAGAGTTCTGGCAACACTGCATAGCACAATTGTGAAATTAATACCTCAATTTGTCAAATAAATAAATCAATTTTGCGCATCACTGATTTAGTTGCAGGTCGGCATTCAACAGAGTAGGTTGTTGATGTCGCTTTGTTTGATGAAATAAACACACTGCAAATGTTTTAGAACAACCTATGAAATTAAAATATATGTATATGTGACCGTCTCCGAGAAAAGGGACCTAGTGTGTCAAAAACTTGGGAAAATCGATATTTTCTCATTTTTATTGTGCATATTTTTTATGTTTTTAACAGGGTTCGTATTTGCACGCACATGAGCGCACATTTTCGCACATCTTGCACTTCCACATGTGCATGTGCAAATTTGTGTTTATACTTCGCACATGCAAATGTGCAAATTTTTGTTTATACTTCGCACTTGCACATGTGCATGTGCGCATTTGACTTTATATAGGGTCCGCCAAATAACTTTTTTTTTTTGAAAATGCTATAAAAAAAACTACTGAATATTTTCTCAAATTTCTTTTTTTATTTGAAAGTACAATCCTTCCGGCAGGGAAACAAGCCGATCAAAATAATCGGCGGCGGCGGCGCAAGCAAAAAATCGGCGGCGGCGGCGGCGATTAAGGTTGAGCCGGATAAAAATCGGCGGCGGCGGCGCAACCAAATAATCGGCGGCGGCGGCGGCTTGATAGAACATTATACACGTAGTTTAAAGATGTTTAAGGTTTTTTCCAAAATATAGCAGTAGAAAATTGTGCAAAAAATTTGTAATTATCAAATAAAAAATAATTTTAAGTTAAATTCATCGATAAAAATTACAAATTTAGGATTTTTGTTTTTGAACGGAGCTAGAAGGAGAGATAGTTGGGCTTACCAAATATATACATATGTTTATATATTCAACAAAATTGTGTGGAAATATTTTCAAATAAAACTGATTTTCTTAATTTTTTCTTATTTTGTTTAATTTTGACGGCTTTTAATTGCAATATTTTGTTTAAAAAAACTAATTTTTATCTAATTTATTCTTTATTCAGGGTAAAATGAAGTTCTACTTTAATCGCTTTAAAATTGTCAAAGTTATACATTTTTTTATAAACATGGAATCTCTGCATTTATAAGAAAATTGAAAATATTAACCTTAATGATTGTGCAAACAAGAACATCGAGTTGCTGAAATTAAATGTTTAGAAAAATTACGATAACTTTTTAAATTTTCAATTAATTTCAACAAAAGAATCTGATTTTACTAAGAACTAAACCCACTTTCAGAATAAATTACAATAGTAAAGAATTGTTTAATACTGTAAAAAAGCCGTTAAAGTATACAAATTAAAAAAAAATTAATTTTAATATTTAAAAAAAAAAAAACTGTCAACATATTTCAGTTACAAATAAATAATTCTATATATATTTGGAAAGCTAAAATTTTTGTCTTTCCAAAAACTTTACAATATTCAAAATCGGTTGAAAAATTGCTGAATTTCAAATTGTTAAGTGCTTGAAGTCGCTCAAAAACAGAGTTTTGACACTATCACCCCTGTTCTGAATTTCGAAACTTTTTAATTAGAGTGGTTTTGTAAAATCACACAAAATTCAAAATATCGGAAATTGACTGTTTCAACAAAATTTAGCATACTGACAAATTTTAAAATAAATTTTAACATATTAATTTTTGCAACAAAATATTCGTTTTACTTTCACCAAGCTTTTCCAACACGAAATAAAACGAAGAAAATAATTCGGATGTGGATCACAGAACAGCAAAAAAATTCGGAATGTTTCAATTTAGAATTTTTTATGTGGATTCGGAACTTAGAAATAAACAAACTCTATTTTCAACAATTATTTTAATTTTTGCATTAAAAAATACGAAACAATTGTATTGTCTATCATGAAAATGATCAACCCCTTTTTCAAATAAAAATCTAATATGACAATATCATATTAGAATTTGGACTTGAGGTGGAAGAATATTCTAACTAAATATATGAAAATATAGAAAGTCCGAAAAAACAATTTTTGTATTTTTTAATGCAAAAATTAAAATAATTGTTGAAAATAAGCACACCACGGCTAAAATCTCATTCAAATATTTATTTTGTTTTGAGTTTAAAATTAGTTGTTTTTACAAAATGTATTGACAACAGACATACATATAAATAGTACCCAAAGGGTACTTTTATGTAATTGTTGCTTTCAAAAAGGAGTTGATTTATAACTGGTTTTACCAAATCAGACAGTTCATATACGAAAGTACAAAATTCTCATCCCGTTGGTTTTTTGTACCTTATGTAATGTCTCGGTTTGAGTATGAAAGTTATCATTTTCTTCTTGCGGACAACTGAAGAGTAGAGTGATGTCTACGAAACAATTGTATTGTCTATCATGAAAATGATCAACCCTTTTTGAAACAACAAATAAAAATCTAATATGACAATATCATATTAGAATTTGGACTTGAGGTGGAAGAATATTCTAACTAAATATATGAAACTCTATTTTCACTCAAAATGAAATGTGTTTTTAGAATAAACTAGAAAAAAATATGGTTCCAAAAAAATTATGCTCGAAAAGATGTCAAAGTTGAAAAACTTAGAAGAATTCATTCTTTTTATAATGATCTTTCACGTTTCATTCGGTTTGTAAAAGATTAAAACAAATGTTGCGTTTTTAATTATTTTTATGGGTTTTGTATATAATATCAATATTAAATCCCTCAAATAAGCCACATTTTTATTTAATTTGTAATTATAAACTAAAGTGTTGTCAGAATCATTAGTATATTCATATCTTAGATCTTTTACTGAATGAATAAAATGGCAATTTTGATAAGCCATTTTGTAAAAGATTAGAATTAATGAAAAAATTAAGGCCTCAATTCATAAATGCTTTGTAAAGTTATAGCAGGTTTACAAAACGTCATTTTCATACAAAATTTGTTCAATAAACTTCCAATAATTTAACAAAGCGTTTATGAATTTAGGGGTAATTATTTAAATTGATTGTAATTTCATAAGGAATGTATTCAACATAAGAATACATTCTATTTAATATTAAACTTTGGGAATGAAACCTATGAATTAATTATAAAGGAATGGTTTGATGGAATGATATATATTCAATTTCTAAAGCTGAATTCGGTTTTGTGCGAATTAAGCTAAAATTTAATTAATTCTTTCGAAGCTCTGCCTACAATCTACACTTGGTCATTTGAAAAGTATATATTCATATTTTTTATTTTGTAACACTGTAATTTGTATCCAAAACTATGGGTGCTAAAGACTAGTTCATTTGAATTCTCTCCTCTATTGCATATGCAAATTTCAGCGAAATCTGTCAGAAGTTTTCAAGCAAAACTTCCAACTTAAGAAATATTTATGACAAAAATCCTTCTTAGCTCTGACTATAAAACTGGTTCTTTTATTTTTTTTTTAACTAAAAAAAATACTCTTGATGGTTCAGGAAATGATGAAGTAGAAAATTTGTTTTAAAAATGACATTTGCTTTTAATTTTTTTATTTTGGAAAATTGATACTTCCAGCCGAAATGAGCCGAAAAAAATCGGCGGCGGCGGCTGAGGCAAAAATGACCGGCGGCGGCGGCTTAAACGGCTTACGGCGGCTGGCTTGTTTCTCTGCCTTCCGGTTAATAATGGAAAATAATTTCATTCATATGGCTGCCTCGGCTGGCCATGCAGTAGCCTACACGATCGGCCCAATTTTTAAGCACATTATCGATTGTGTGCAGCTGTATTTCACCAATGGCTTCACGAATATTGTCCTTTAAAGCGTCAATTGTCTCTGGCTTGTCGGCGTAACACTTATCTTTGACGGCACCCCACAAATAATAGTCCAACGGTGTCAAATCGCAGCTCCGAGGTGGCCAAACGACATCAGCTCAACGGCTTGTGGAGGACTATAAAGATTTTATATTCAAGTATACTGTAGTTTCTGCCTGAAAATATACTTTGAAAATTTCAATCAAAAGTTTCTTTGAAATTTTAATTTCGATATTTCAAACAACAATCAGAAATTTTTAAAAAAGATTCGTATTTAAATTATTACGGGAATTTATAAGAAATAAAATATAAAACCAAAGCAAAGGGCAGGAACCCATTTAGCAAGGATTGTCTCCAATTTGGCATTGTATAATTGCAATCTAAATTCCCAATTTTATCTTGCTTGATTACGTTTTGGAGTAAAGGATATTCCATCTTGTGAATATCATTCAATTGCCGCTACCCATTTAATAAAGAT
This sequence comes from Leucophora obtusa, assembly GCA_949987735.1. Taxonomy (NCBI): domain Eukaryota; kingdom Metazoa; phylum Arthropoda; class Insecta; order Diptera; family Anthomyiidae; genus Leucophora; species Leucophora obtusa. The sequence continues at coordinate 280,028,823 of OX465295.1, forward strand.
TGTCTTCAATTTGACGCCTGAAATTGTAATCCAAGTTGCTGATTTCATTCTATTTCGTATATGTTGGACTAAAGGACAATCAATCTTAAGATTTAATTGCTCAACAACAACAACAAATTTTTACATCATAAACAAAAACCAATCATTGATTAATTCGCTAGCCGTTAAACTTAATTGCTCAGCAGTTCACCTGTAAATATTAATCAGCTATAAACATCAATTATATTATTATATTGTCTCTAATAATCAATTTTAAAGACATGAAAGGACGTCCAACATAAGTTTATAATCAACAATATCCATTTTATTTCAAGTATACAATTAATCACAACAATATTAGATTGGGGAATACATTATCTTCATTAATAATATGAGGTTTTCTCAGGTCGATTAATTGGACTAGCAATTTATTCAAGATAAAATTATATTATTAGTAAACCTCGACGATAGCTAATATTTAACTCTTGACCTACAGTATAAATCTATAAAGTTAACCATTTCTTCACTTCATGAATATTTTTTTGATTGATAGTAGATAGGGTTTGGGATTTCCCGGACTTTTTTATTTCCCGGGAAACGGGAATGAAAAAATTTAATTCCCGGGATTCCCGGGAATCCCGGGAAATATTTTTGAACAAAATTGTTAATGAAAACCACCTATATAAGTAATTTTTGTTAAAAAAAAACACTATTTCAGTACAAATTCAGTCTGTGTAGTGAGAATTCAAAGTAAAAATATCAGAATGTTGAACATTTGATTTCACATAAATTACTCTAAGCACTGCCAAATGAATTGCATGATTCCAAACAAACAAACCGTTTCATCATACTTGGCCCATTAGATATGGTGGCCACAATGTTATTTTCCAAAGACAAATAAAACTCTTCTAGTCTTATTTCTACAATTCTTCTTATTTCATCAGCATTACATCTTCCTGATATATAAACCAACCCCAGGTTATAAAATGAATTATTTCCGTTTATACATATGTTCAAATATCTCTTTTGTGATATTCTTGCCCATTCATCTAAAAATATAGTAAATCTCCCATTGTTAGAAATATTGCTCGATATTTCTTTTATCATGATATCTTTTACATGATTGTAGTAATTTAATATAATGTTCTTTATATCGGTTTCATTTTTTTGCAATGCCAGGTTTTTATTATAAAAACTTTCTCGAATAAACGAAGATCTAGTTATGGTGCTAATTTGGAACCATTTCAGGAAATGTTTGCCCTACCATAAAACCTTTAATGCCTATTCAGCTTACACTTTTTTCTTCGGGTACTTTGCTAATTTTAGCTGAAACGTTGTTCTTGTTGTTGTTTTCTTCAAGAGAAGTTGCATGACCATCAATTTTTTTTTTGTGAACCAAATTTAGATGTCGGATAACCAAATTTAGATACCACCGTTAACCATTAATCTTTTCTTTTCATATTTATTAATGAAAACGTTACTTAAAATTATTGACCCTTAATATAAAGGAGTATTTTAAATTTAAAGTCGACTTTATTTTTAATCAAACGGTTTTGTTCATTTTGTGTATGAAAACCTTACAAAAATATTTATTTTTTCAAATATTTTGATTGGTTAAAAATAAATTAACCAATCAGAATGCTCCAAAAATAAATCAAGTCAAGGTATACTGCCACCCAATATTTTAACTAAAGTCGACTTTACCTAAATTATACATTTGAAAAATTTAGATACTAAGGGCGATTATTTGTAAGAAACAAAGCTATTTTTTCATATTTCTTTTAAACATTTTACCAAGTTTTTAGGTTTTACTACTTAAATTTTGAATAAGTTATGCGAAAAATCTTTATTAGTTGAAATGCTCCTAATTACTTGGCAAAGATTTTATTTCTGTGTCAAATAAATGTATTCCCTTTCAAAATATTTTAACAATTACATTTTTGTTTTTGTATTTAAAATATTTTTTATGACTAAAATTAAAAAATCCTATTCGAAACAAAAACAATTTAAAAAATTTAATATTTTTAAAATTTCCCGTTTTCCCGGGAAAAATATATTATTTTCCCGGGAATTCCCGGCAAACTTTTCCCGGGATTTCCCGGGAATTCCCGCCCGGGAATTCCCGAACCCCAAACCCTAATAGTAGATCAATCTGAAAATGTATTTTAGTTTAACCAAATTTTAAATCTATGGGACTTTATATTAGGACTACTTGATTGGAATTATACTTATATTTAACATGAATTTGTTTTAGAACAATTTTTTTTGACATAATTTTTTTTAATATTTATTAACGGTTAAATAACTAGATTTAAGATTCCTATAAAAATCTAACAATTTTAAATATTATTGTGGTTAACTGAAATTTGTGAATTAAAGAAAAGAAAATCAGCGATGCAGTGATCACTTCTTCGTATGGAAATTAATGTAAGTAATTAGTCCACGTTTTCTTTACATAATAATTGGCGCCCAACGTGGGACATATCATCCGAGGAATGTCTCAGTTAATGACACCTTTATTGAATTATAGAATTTCTAATGAATGTCCCTGTTCTCTTCATTTTAGTTTTTTTCTTTCAGTTTATTATTTTTTTATTTTCCTGTTTATTTTTCAATAAAATATGGACCTTCAGTATTTTGATAACCTAACTGACCATATTTGTTGAGGATTTTAGTTATTGTGTTTTCGGATTTGGAAAATGCAGAGAATGGATGTTTTCGTTTCTGACCATTTCCTATTGACAATATAATTCTTTTTCTTCCTTAATTTTATTTTCTCTTCAAGATTCTTACTTTTTGTTTTTGGAGTTTGAAATATATTAAATTGTATCATCATACCAAAACAATAGCAGCATTCTTAAGTTGTTTGAATATAATACTCAGGAGACTGTTATTTTTGAATCATTTTGGAAATATACCTGAGGAGTAATTCAAACCATTTTATCTATTTTTTTTATTATTAAATTTTCTTTTAATTTTTTTTGTTTATGAGAGGATTTGTAGCTATATATCACCATAATTTTGTGCAAGGCCAAAAATTTTTTTTTACCTGTCTGCCTTAAGGAGTAGTCAACATTTATCTAATGATTGAAAACTTTAATTTATTAGTATTTATTTTGCAAATTTTTTTTATATTGATAATTATTTTGAAATGCCATTGATACGTAGCCCTAGTACACCTAATATAGTAGGTGACAGTGAAAATTCAAATGATATTATTATAATTCAACCGAATACCAATATGAATAGGGATGTTGTCGCACCAGGAGTTCAGACCCGTCAACAGGCTCGCAGAGCGGCTACAACAAACTTAAATAATTTGGACAACTTTAATACTCCACAAAGAAATTACACATTAAATGAAGATCATATCCACTCAGTTGTAACTGAGTCTCTTAATAATTTTCGAATAGAAATTTCCCAGGCTATAGGTAGGGAGATACAGAGCGCTATTGCTTCACTTAATATTAATTCTAATAGTAATACTAATATTAATACTAACAGTATTAATCCACATATTCCTGATAATATATCCAGAGGATCATGTGAACAGTGTATGGTTACAAGTCCTGTCCGTCGCAATAATAATTCTAGATTCCCTGTTGTATCTGGAGCGTTTGATATTGCTAAGGAAAAAACATCGAATCTCATTCACAACTGGCACGTTACTTTTCGTGGAACGTCAGATGAAATAACGGTTGATGAGTTCATCTACCGGATTAATACTCTGACGTCTATTCATTTAGATAGTAATTTTGATTTACTTTGCGAGTATGCTCACAATTTATTTGAGGGTAAAGCAAAGCAGTGGTACTGGCGTTTTCATCGTCAAGCGGAGGATTCGTTTACCTGGTTTGATTTATGTCAAGCTTTAAAGCGTCAGTTTAAGGATACTAGTTCAGACTCAGATATTATGGATGATATGCGAAGACGAAAACAGAGGTCAAATGAAAATTTTGATGAATTCTTGGATGCCCTTCTATGTATGGGTGATAAGCTTAGAACATCGTTAAGTGAGAAGGAACTGGTTGAGATTGTGCTAAGAAATTTAAGAACAGATTTAAGTCATGAATTGCTACATGTTAACATCTCTGATATTTCTGTATTAAGATGTGAGGTCAGAAAACACGAGAAGTTTTTAGAAGATTTGAAATGGTCAAATCGCACTAGTGTTTCGGTACGTCGCCAGATTTCTGAAATAACTCATGAAATTCCTGATAAAGATGAGGTTGTAGAAGAAGTGGATGAAGAAATCAATGTTTTAGATTTGACCAAGATGAAATGTTGGAATTGTGATACTATTGGTCATCTTTATCAGGATTGCTTGGAAATTCGTCGTATTTTTTGCTATGGTTGTGGTACGTTGGATGTTTATAAGCCCAACTGTGTAAAATGTTTGGCTAAAAGCAATTCGTCTTTAAACTCCAAGGTGGATGTGCGTCTAAAATTGGGTTCACATCCACAGAAAAAGCCCCGGAAGTAATTTTATCTACCTTGAAAAATAATTTAAACACTAACATACTATTGCCTTATCATATTCTTGTTCAAAATTTTTATGCAAATCATAAGGAAAAAACTCATAAGAACGGATTATCTAAGGCTAAGAGTCGTTCCGTGCTTAGAATCCAAAATTTTTGGAAAAGTCGTAAGAGTCTTCATAAACATTGTATTTCCGCTATAGTTACAAAAGGTGTCGATACAAGACCTTATGTAAATGTTTCAGTATTTGGTGAGTCATATCTTTCCCTTTTGGATAGTGGAGCAACCATTAGTTGTATTGGTAGTAGGTTGGCGGAGAAAATTATGTCAAAGAATGTACCAAACTTGTTTAAATTTAGAGGAAATGTGAAAACTGCCGACGGACAAAAACAACAGGTTGTGGGTTCGATTTCAGTAGACATATCCTTTGAAGGACAGAGTAAATCGCTCAAAATTTTAGTTGTACCAAATTTAAAGCAAAATATCATATGTGGAATGGATTTTTGGAAACTTTTTGATCTCAAGATTGTGACAAACATATCCGAAATTTCCTTGGAAGTTAATGATGAACATTATCCTCTATCACCTTCTCAAAATCACCAATTAGATATGGTTATAGCATTGTTTCCATCTTCAGAAAAAGAAGGATTAGGATCCACAGCTCTTACTCAACACGTTATTGATACTGGGGATGCCAAGCCAGTTAAACAAAAATTCTATCCGATATCTCCAGCTCGTGAAAAGATACTTTGTGAAGAAATTGATAGGATGATTGATTTAGGCGTAATTGAAGAATCGGAAAGCTCTCCCTGGTCTTCTCCGGGAGTATTAATCGTGAAGCCCAATAAAACACGCTTTTGTTTAGATTCAAGAAAATTGAACGATGTGACAATAAAGGATGCTTATCCGATGCCAAACATCAATGGCTTGATTTCTCGGCTACCACCTGTTAATATAATATCTAAGATTGACCTAAAAGATGCCTTTTGGCAGATTAGTCTGTCTAAGGAATCCAGGCCGAAAACTGCATTCTCAATACCGAATAGACCTCTTTACCAATTTTGTCGCATGCCTTTTGGCCTCTGCAATGCACCTCAGACCATGTGCAGACTCATGGATAAAGTTATCAATTATGACCTTAAGAGTCACGTTTTTGTATACCTGGATGATCTATTGATCGTCTCTAATTCGTTTGAAGAGCATGTTCGCCACTTGTTTCAGGTTGCTGAACTATTAAGAAAGGCAGGGTTGACAATTAATGTGAAAAAGAGTAGTTTTGGTCTGAAGCAAGTTAAGTATTTAGGATATATTGTAGGAAATGGCACATTAATGGTAGATCCGGACAAGGTAAAGGCCATCACAGATTTTCCAGCCCCAAAATCTATTAGACAACTTCGTCAGTTTCTTGGAATGACTGGCTGGTACAGACGCTTTATAGAAGACTATGCAACTGTAACTTATCCGTTAACAGAATTACTTAGTAAAAAAAAATCATATGTTTGGAATCCATCTGCACAAGAAGCCTTCGATAAATTAAAGACAATGTTATCAACAGCTCCGTTTTTGATTCATCCAAATTATGATAAGAAATTTATTGTACAATGTGATGCTAGTAAAGTAGGCGTAGGAGCAGTATTAGCCCAAGAAGATAATAATTGAATAGAAAGACCTATTTCATTTATGTCCCAGAAACTCAATAAAGCCCAACAGAACTATACCGTTACGGAGTTAGAATGTTTTGCTGTGGTGATAGCCATAAAGAAATTTAGGAAATACATTGAAGGTTATAATTTCACAGTTGTTACAGATCACGCAAGCCTCAAATGGCTAATGAATCAAAGCGATTTGAATGGAAGGTTAGCGATAGAGTTTGCTGTTCGGTTTTAATCGAAACCGAAACCGCGATTTTTCGAGGCTAAAAACCGAAACCGAAAACCGACAAAAATAAGTCGGTTTTCGGTTTCCATTTTATTTTAATTGGTATATATATTTACCTTTAACTATATATGTATATTAGGGCGGGTCGATTTAATAATCGCCCATGGCTCAGTGAAAATCGTATTCTAGGGATCAAAATAAGAAACTTTGCCGAAGGAACCATACCTCTAAAACGAATTCTACTACCCCCAACTGTTGACTTTTGTCCCGTAGGGTCAAGTTTTGAAAAATCCCACTTTGACCCATTTAGAGTGCCCCAATCGAGTCCAAATGTATGACCGACCCCCACTAACTTTGGAGAGCCGATCCACCCATGCCAGTGGCACACCCCCTGGAACTCCCCTGGGGGGTTCCAGGGGGTGTGCCACTGGCATGGGTGGATCGGCCCTCCAAAGTTAGTGGGGGTCGGTCATACATTTGGACTCGATGGGGCACTCTAAATGGGTCAAAGTGGGATTTTTCAAAACTTGACCCTACGGGACAAAAGTCAACAGTTAGGGGTAGTAGAATTCGTTTTAGAGGTATGGTTCCTTCGGCAAAGCTTCTTATTTTGATCCCTAGAATACGATTTTCCCTGAGCCATGGGCGATTTTTTTGCCTCCCCACAAATCGACCCAGCCTAATGTATATTAAGGTTATGACTTTTTGATTTTTTTGCAAATATCAAATTTTACATACCCTAGCCAAAAAGGCCATAAAAATATATTAAGACACGCAATCTTACTTTTTCGCTGCTGTCAAAAAAGTTCCCGCACCAAAAGGATTGAAATTTGGTCTATATTTTTTAGTTTCAGTAAAATATTTCTCTGAAGTTTAAAACAAATGAAACTCAAACAGTGTGTATTAAAAGATATTTACGGTAACAATTACGAAACCTTTTTGAAGGGACTTTTGGATACATTTTTTGTCGTTTACAATATTTATTGTAATATTTCGTTGTGTTAATTAAGAAAATCCCCGCTCAAAACATTATTTTTAGAAATTGCATTTAGTGCGGAAGGTTTTTTTGCCAAAATGACCCGAAAACACGATTTTTAATATTAACTTAGTATTGCCTATCACGTGGTGATAGGTAAAATTTTTGTTAAAAATGAGTCATAACCCTAATGTATATACTTTAACCAATTAAAATAATTAATTAAATTACATCCCAGTGTACAATTATAAACCGAAAAGACTCATAATAGGGCCCAAGATCTTCTGAAATCATAACTATATGAGGGTGTATGTCTTCACAGATAAAGTTGGTTGGGATATTCCTATTTTAGAAAAATTTGTATTTAGTTGTATGTACATTTTCTCCATTAAATATTATTTTAAATTTTTTTTTGTTTTTGTTATTACGGATAATAAAACTGAGGCTTATAATCAAAAATAAAATTGCACCAAAAAGTCATGGGGTTCAAGAGATATAGAATTTCACATATTCAGTTCAGATTTTCATCCCCTATTTTTCAAAAAATACAACTTTAGTTACCGGCAAAAGAATAAAAAATTTAATTAATAACGGTTTTCCGATTTTTTTTCTTCTCCCGGAAAGGTCTCGAAATGGCGTTAATGCCTTTATTCGAATGAGAAATTCAATCCAATTTTAATAAATATCTTGCACGTGTTAAAATATTTAATTTTTATACGTATTTTATTATTTTAAAACAATTCCATTAATATCACTAAAAAGGGTAACGCTATTTTAGATTATTTCGGTAACGGTATTTTAAGGGTAACGCTATTTCATTTATTTCGGTGTCGGTATTTTAAGGATAACGGTTTTTTAGTTATTCCGGTAACGGTATTTAAAGGATAACGGTTTTTTGATTATTTTGGTAACGGTATTTTAGGGGTAACGGTAGCCAGTTGAAAGGGTTTTGAATCGATAACGGTATTTTAGAGGTATTACCTGCCAACCCTGCTAAAAAACCGAAAAATAACCGAAACCGCGGTTTTTATAATTTTGAAAAACCGAAACCGCGGTTTCCAAATTTTTCGGTTTTTAGCAAACTCTAGTTAGCGAGATGGTCCCTTAAATTACAGGGATTTGACTTTAACATTGAACACACACAGAAAAGGTCAAGAAAATGTGGTGCCGGATACATTGTCAAGATGTTTTGAAATTGAAGAAATTGCTGAAGTGGAAATAGAAAACATGCCAATAATAAATTTGGATTCAGATGCATTTGATTCGGATGAATATACAACTTTAAGGAATAAATTCGAACAATCTAATTTACCAGATTATAATGTAATTGGAAAATACATATATTATAGAGCAGACTTTGACGAACATTCCAAATGGAAACTCCTAGTTCCACAGGAACTTAGAAAAGAAGTGTTATATTCATGTCATAACCCACCGTCTTCTGCACATATAGGAATAGCAAAGACATTGGAGAGATTTCGTAGGTATTTCTATTGGCCTGGAATGGTGGTCGATGTGAAGAAATATATTCAGAATTGTGAAAGTTGTAAAACTTCTAAATCTCCAAATCATACATTAAGACCTTTAATGGGTAATATGTCGGAATCGGAACGCCCATTTCAGAAATTATATATAGATTTGATTGGTCCTTTTCCTAGGAGCAAACAGGGCAATATTGGAATTTTCATAGTTTTGGATCACTTTTCAAAATTTTCTTTGCTTAAACCACTTCGAAAATTTTGTTCAAAACGTATTATAAAAATTTTAAGGGAAGAAATATTTAGTTGCTTTGGGGTACCTGAAACAATAATCTCGGACAACGGTAGCCAGTTCAAATGTAAGGATTTTGATAAATTTCTCAAGGATTTTGGAGTAAAACATGTTTATACGGCAATACACTCACCACAGGCTAATGCCAGTGAGAGAGTTAACAGATGTATAAATGAGGCTTTACGAACTTATATTCGAAAGGATCAAAGGGAATGGGATGTTTATTTAAGTGGCATCAATAGTTCCTTGCGGAATACTATTCACCAATCAACTGGCAAGTCTCCATATTTTATTGTGTTTGGTCAGAATATGATAACACATGGAGAAGATTATAGATTGTTAAGGAATTTGAACCTATTGTTAGATGGACCAACGGAGCTAAATAGGGATGATAAATTTAAATATTTCCGCGATACGGTTAAAAGCAAGTTAAAGGAAGCTTATGATAGAAATGCTCATTTCTACAATTTAAGAAGTAAAGGGAGATCGTTCGAAATTGGTCAACTAGTTTATCATAGAAATTTTGTTCAGAGTAAATTGATAGATAATTTTAATGCGAAATTAGCACCTGTGGGAATAAAGGCCCGAGTTATAGAAAAAATAGGAAACTGTAATTATAAATTGAAGGATATCATAAATGGAAACACTGCAACGTATCATACAAAGGATATTTGGTATTTTTTTTTTTTTTTAATGGTTATGTAATTGTGGAGGACTATAAAGATTTTATATTCAAGGATACTGTAGTTTCTGCCTGAAAATATACTTTGAAAATTTCAATCAAAAGTTTCTTTGAAATTTTAATTTCGATATTTCAAACAACAATCAGAAATTTTTAAAATTTTTAAAAAAGATTCGTATTAAAATTATTACGGGAATTTATAAGAAATAAAAAAATCATATAAAATATAAAACCAAAGCAAAGGGCAGGAACCCATTTAGCAAAGATTGTCTCCAATTTGGCATTGTATAATTGCAATCCAAATTCCCAATTTTATCTTGCTTGATTACGTTTTGGAGTAAAGGATATTCCATCTTGTGAATATCATTCAATTGCCGCTACCCATTTAATAAAGATTGTCTTCAATTTGACGCCTGAAATTGTAATCCAAGTTGCTGATTTTATTCTATTTCGTATATGTTGGACTAAAGGACAATCAATCTTAAGATTTAATTGCTCAACAACAACAACAAATTTTTACATCATAAACAAAAACCAATCATTGATTAATTCGCTAGCCGTTAAACTTAATTGCTCAGCAGTTCACCTGTAAATATTAATCAGCTATAAACATCAATTATATTAATATATTGTCTCTAATAATCAATTTTAAAGACATGAAAGGACGTCCAACATAAGTTTATAATCAACAATATCCATTTTATTTCAAGTATACAATTAATCACAACAATATTAGATTGGGGAATACATTATCTTCATTAATAATATGAGGTTTTCTCAGGTCGATTAATTGGACTAGCAATTTATTCAAGATAAAATTATATTATTAGTAAACCTCGACGATAGCTAATATTTAACTCTTGACCTACAGTATAAATCTATAAAGTTAACCATTTCTTCACTTCATGAATATTTTTTTGATTGATAGTAGAACAATCTGAAAATGTATTTTAGTTTAACCAAATTTTAAATCTATGGGACTTTATATTAGGACTACTTGATTGGAATTATACTTATCTTTAACATGAATTTGTTTTAGAACAATTTTTTTTGACATAATTTTTTTTAATATTTATTAACGGTTAAATAACTAGATTTAAGATTCCTATAAAAATCTAACAATTTTAAATATTATTGTGGTTAACTGAAATTTGTGAATTAATGAAAAGAAAATCAGCGATGCAGTGATCACTTCTTCGTATGGAAATTAATGTAAGTAATTAGTCCACGTTTTCGTTACAGGCTGATAATGCGATCTTCAAAAACAGGGCGCAAAACATCGAGTGTAGCTTCGGCTGTGTGGCATGTAGCGCCGTCCTGTTGAAACCAAATGTTGCCAATATCCTCCTTTTCAATTTTTGTGAACAAAAATTCGTTCAACTTGGCCCGATAACGATCGCCATTGACTTCGCACACATTCTGCAACATTACCATGATTTTTAAAGTAATGTCGCAATATTTCCCAGCGTTGTTCAAGCGTATACACAACCATATTCTTTTAGCGGAAGGATAAAACTAATTATCTGTCAAATCAGACATGAGCTAAGTGTTACCATTCACGAAATAAGCACTAGTTGAAAAAAAACGTTAGATGGCGGACCCTGTACTTTGCACTTGCACATCAAGATGTGTAAGTGCAAATACAATTCGCACTTGCACATCAAAATGTGCATGTGCGAATGCTATCCGCACATGCACATCTCGATGTGCGATGTGTGAATACAAATTCGCACATGCACATGTGCAAGTGCAGACTGGTACTTGCACATTACACATCAAGATGTGTATGTGCAAAATGTGCACACATCAGAAAAAAACGTAAAAACAATATCAGAAAAAAAACGTAAAAACAAGAAAAAAATGCAAAAATTTTAAAAAAATCTTCAAAATTAAAAAAAAAAATCGCGAAAAATCGCCAAAAATTTGAAAAATTGCCAAAATTGAAAAATTTTGAAAAAATCGTCATAACCCAGGTGAAAATGTTCATATATGTTCATATATTGTCATATATGGTTTCATGTATGAGCATATATGGTTTAACGATCATATATGAACATATATGTTATGTATGGAAGCATATATGGGTAAATACATTCAAATGTATGAATCCATATATGATAATATACTGCATTTATTGGTCCATATATTGGTTCATATATTCCATATATCTTCATATATGAACTCATATATTATTCCATATATGGGTAATGTTTTAAGTTTTTTTTTGTCATGGGGGTAATTACGTGAGCGGATTCAAAAAATATTGAAATACAATACATTGCTAATTTCTTAAATACAATTAGCAATTTCTAAAATACAATTGCCAGTTTTTGAAATACAATTGATTATTTGTAAAATACATTTGATAATTTCTGAAATGCAATTGCGAATTTCTGAAATACAATTATTAAATTTCTGAAATACAATTTTCAGTTTCTGAAATACAATTCTTAATTTCTGATATACAATTAATAAATATGAAAATCAATTGATAATTTCTGAAAAGCAATTATAAAACTGGAAATAAATTGATTATTTCTGAAATATAATTGGTTAATCTGAAAAACAATTCATAACTTCTACAATACAATTGATGAAACTGAAATTCAATTGATTATTTCTGAAATACAATTGATAAATCTGAAAAACAATTGATAACTTCTGAAATATAATGATAAATTTTGAAATACAATTGAAAATGTTGCAGTAAGATAAAAACAGCAAAAATAAATCTGCTAAATTTATTTATTAAAAACGAAAAAGAAACGAAAACCAAAAACGAAAAAGGAACTTTGAAAATTTAAAATTTTATGTGATTTTTTTGTCTAATTTTATTTCTTAATCACTGATATTTAGCTCAATTATAACTCAAGTTTTGTAAATATATTAAACACTTTTATTTTTGCTGTTCCTATCTTATTTATATTTAGCAATAATACTCTGCTAATTCAGCAGTTTTTAATTTTGAACTAATTTTTAGTAGCTTTAACTAAAAATTTTACACACTTTTTTCTATTAGTGTATAAACAATCATTAAATAATCAAAAAACAGTCATAAAATATTTTCTAAACTTCAAGTAAAATGTTTATGTCCATTAAAAATTTCATAATTTCTCAATTTCATTCAAATGTACAAATTTATCAGTAAGAATTGTAATATTTACATTTAATTTAAATAAAAAAAGCAATATTTTTATTAAAAAATAAAAAAAAATTATATGAACATTCATATATCTCCATATATGGCCATATACCCTCAAATTTCGGATCCGAACCCATATATGTTGCCATATATGACCATATATGAACATTTTCACCTGGGAACTTGAAAAAATCGTCAATATTTGAAAAAATTGCCCAAAATTAAAAAAAAATCGTCAAAAATTATACAAAATCGGCAAAATATCGTAAAAATTTTGAAAAATTCGACAATATTTGAGAAAATTACCAAAATCGTCAAAATTTCAAAAAGTCGTCAAAAATTGGAAAAAATCCGAAAATTTTGAAAAATTGCCAAAATTGAAAAATTTTTAAAAAATCGTCATAACTTGAAAAAATCGTCAATATTTGAAAAAATTGCCCAAATAGTCAAAATTTAAATAAATTTTATTGTAGATTTTTAGTTGATCTGAAGATTTTCACAATTAGGTTGTTCATAAGGGGTGTGCTATCTGTTGTATCGTTGTATCGTCCTAACAAAAAACAGAGTTGTTAAAATTTTTATTTGTGTTTAACAACGATTTTCTATTCAGTTTTCTATCTGTTAGCACACTCAAACATAGGACACTAAACATACGTAAAAATGTTGTATCGTCCTATTCTCAAATGTTGTATTTTTTCAATTTAATTTTTAACAACTCTGTTTTTTGTTAGGACGATACAACGATACAACAAATAGTACACCCCTTGTGAAAACCCTAAATGAGTGTTATTTTCGTTCGGTTTAAGATCAAATATTACAAATTCTAAATAGAATTCACAATTTTCATCTTACAACCTTCTCTATTGGTTGTAAAACTTATGAAAAAAACTTTCCTAGAACCAATGGTAGACAATTAATGCATTTTCAAGTGACACCGCTCACTATCATCAGATTGTCTTTATGGGGTCCTCTCTAGGCTATAATGTAGATTTTAGTTTTTTGTATATATATGTTCAATTTCAAAGAAATGCATTTGGAGAAGTAAATTTGTAATATTTGATCTAAAACCGAACGAAAATAACACTCATTGTGAAAATCTTCAGATCAACTAAAAATCTACAATAAAATACCCACAGACCAGGTACAGTCCAAATTGTTAAGTAATATTCCTTAATTGCAACATGTTAGTTTTTATACGGCATATTATTTTAGGATGTTATACACAAAGATAAAACAACCGTGTAAAAGTTTCTTTGCTTTAGTTCTAATTTCTATAAATAGAATTAAAAGCTTGAATGTTAAAAAGCACGAATCATTGCTTTACATATTGAAGGAACTTCAATGAAAAAGCACAACTACAACATAGGGAAAAATAATAGCTTTGTTAAAGACATGTGGTTTTCGTTAGTTATAATAATGAAAAATGGATAAGAAAAATGTTTGAATTTACTTCTCAAAATGCACCTCATTGAAATTGAACATATATATACAAAAAACTAAAATCTACATTATAGCCTAGAGAGGATCCCATAAAGACAATCTGATGATAGTGAGCGGTGTCACTTGAAAATGCATTAATTGTCAACTATTGGTTCTAGGAAAGTTTTTTTCATAAGTGTTTTCTCTATTGGTTGTAAGATGAAAATTGTAAATTCTATTTAGAATTTGTAATATTTGATCTTAAACCGAACGAAAATAACTCATTTAAATAAATTTTCAATATTTGAAAAAATTACCAAAATCGTCAAAATTTCAAAAAGTCGTCAAAAATTGGAAAAAATCGGAAAATTTTTAAAAATTGCCAAAATTGAAAAAATTTTAAAAAATACCAAAATTTCAAAAAGTTGACAAAAATTGGAAAAAATTGCCAGAATTGAAAAACTCGTACAAATTTGTGAAAATCGACAAAATTGAAAAAATCTTCCAGGTATTAAAAAACTAAATTTCCACAATTTGTTTCTCGAATTTATTTTTCCTTGGTCCAAAACCGTTGTCCGTTTTCATTTAACTAATGTGGTTTTCGAAATACGGAGGATATTCCAAATAAAAGCCCTTTTCTTTCTACGAGGCTTAGTTTTCGAGAAAAACGCGATTTTAAAATCTAGCAATGCAAGTCAAAATCTAGTTTCGCTATCGGGGTATTGGTGGTGAGTTTTGAACTCTGGTGTAGTCAGTTTTCCTCTAGCTCTTCTAGTTTTTCTTTGACGATTTTTTTGAAATTTTCACCACCCATGTGAAAATCTAAATATATATGAACATACATAATCATACATTGACTAGTATATGATCATGCATAGTCATACATGATCATATACGTCAATGCATAGTTCAATGTATGACCATACATTATCTCATATATCTCCATATATCTTCGGATCCGAAATTTGAGGGTTGAGGGTTTATCCAAAAACGGTTTTGGATATCAATGAAATTCTTTATTCCTGTGAAAGTACATTCGATGCCATTATGTATGGAAATCGATCTCTTTTGCATGGCCACCACGGGCACGCTTGCAGAAGTCCAGACGCTGAACCCAATTTTCGACGGTTTTCAAGCATAAATCGGCCGATATTCGTACGAAGTTCATCAATCGTCGCTGGCTTGTTGGCATAGACCATAGATTTGACGTAGCCCCACAGGAAATATTCCAATGGCGTCAAATCGCATGACCGAGGCGGCCAATCGACTGGACCATTTCGGGAGATAACACGTTCTCCAAACTTGGTTTGCAATAAATTGATTGTGACATTCGCTGTGTGGCTTGTGGCGCCGTCCTGTTGGAACCACATATCCTCCAAGTCCATATCATCCAATTGGGGCCAAAAATACTCGGTTATCATTGAACGGTAGCGATTCCCATTCACAGTAACGTGTCTTGTGTGTCTTGATCATCACGGAAGAAGTACGGCCCAATGACGCCGCCGGCCCATAAACCGCACCAAACCGTAATTTTTTCGGGATGCAATGATGACTCATGGAGTACGTGTGTATTGCTGTCTGACCAATAACGCATATTTTATTTATTGACGAAGCCATTCATTATGACGACCATAAATTGGACTTAGCGCTCTTAACGTTGAGGCCACTGACTCCGAATGTCGGTAGTAAATTTTAATAATTTCGACTCGTTGTTGGCTCGTATATCTTTCCATCATGAAATGGCAAACCTTACTGAAGAGAAATGTCAAAAGAGCGGCAAGAAATATGGCGTCGTTTGCTGTCCCTGTCTTTCTACTTTTGTAGCGTCCCTGTTGAAGAACCCTTTATTAACTAAATTTTTTTTTGTGGTATTGTGAAAGGGCCTAATTAGACTTTTTTTTGTGCTAAACATAGGAATTCGCGAAAAGAAGGCAGAAGAGAAAAATGCTTAAATTTTAGAAAGTTTAAAGCCTCAGGTAAATAAATTCTTCTAACGAGCTCATTAGGGGAATAAGATAGGGAAAAATAGCGAAAAGGGATATATTCAGGTTACCATAAGATTGTAAGATTTTCAACCTTGATGGGAAAGATTTAGTTGGTCCTTGTAGGTTCAAACTTGTATGTACTAGTTTTTTATATTTTTATTGTGTTAAGCTAAGTTAATTTTTATTATTTTTTTTGTAGACATACATATATACTTTTTTTGTTAGAACTTAGGTAAACTTTTAGGTAATACTAAATTGAGTTTAAAACCTTTTGTTCTGATAATCTATTCGGAATTTAAAATTTTTTGTTTTGAAAATTTTGGACCATTTGTTTTAAACTAACACAATTCTGGTAGTTTATTTTGAAAATTTTGCCATATAGGAAAATAACTGTTATTAAAATCACGCCTAAATTAAATTAAATCAAATAAGAAAACATTTTAAGCCACTATTAGACCTAAGATTTATTTTTGTTTAGTATTAGTGTTTATATGTTATAACCCAACAAACACCAGTTCAAGCCTTAGAGAAAATTTGAGATTCACATTTGATATCAAGCGTATATTTCAAATCTGTCTCAATAAATAAAATTGAGTCCATAAGTTTATATTGATTAATATTTGAAATCGATTTGAGAAATATACTTGTAAAAGCTTTGAAATTTCTATATAAACTTCTCTATTTTCCTCTAGTGTTTTTCTAGTTAAAAGCATAGGTTTGAGATTTATCATTTATATCAAATCATTTTCAAACTGAAAATAAGTTTTTTTAAATTTTTTAGAAAAATTATCTTCACATTAGAAAATTATATATATTTCAAGTATTTGTGGAGTATTTTTCTATATTCGATAATGATTTGAGATAATTTTGTATGTATAACGTATCTCAAATAACAAAACAAAAATGTCAATAAATAAAATATATATTGGAAAATTTTAGGAATAACGCGTAAATACGCCTTGAAATATCTTATTTTACAGAAAGAGGCAAAGCGTTTTTTATATGTTAAAAGGAGCTAAGAAGGTAAGTAATAAAATATGATAACAGTGAATATAAAAAATTAACTTATTTCATCAACATTTTACAGATCGTACTTTTTACAGCGAATGTTGCCATCAAGGTTGTGCTTTGCATTTTTCAGGTAAGTTATGATTTAAACTAAGCATTTTAAACGCTCCTTTTTTCATTACGAGACCAATAAAAAAATCTTATACTACATTTATCCCTCATCAGAAACTACCTGGTTTTTTGGCTCTTCTAGTTTTTAGCTTGACAAAACGCATACAAAAAAACAAGCAAAAACTAGTTTTGTACAAAAACTAGGTGATTTTTGCTCAAGTATAAATGTAGTGTTATGGACATATTATTAAAATAACAGCCTGTATGCAGTTCTAAAGGTACATCTACACGAGAGAAAAAACTTCTAGAAATAGAGCAAAAAACACTTCTAATTAGCTCTATTGTGAATGATTTAAGCTATTTAGAAGTGTTTTTTGCTCTATCTCTAGCAGCTTTCCCTCTCGTGTTGATGTGCCTTAATAAATATGTTACATGGGCCAGTTTTATAGTCAGAACTATGGCAGATTTTTGTCCTAAATATTTCTCAAATTAGAAATTTTGTTTGAAAATTTCTGGCTTACGCAAAATTTTAGAAAAAAATCGTTCTCAGTTCTGACTATAAAACTGGCCCTGAAAATTTAATGTCTATAAGATTGTTTTAATTGTCTTTTAACATTTAAATAAACTAAAAAGCCAGTTTTATAGTCACAACTAAGAACTGATTTTTGTCTTAAATACTACTCAAGTTACAAAAAAAAAAATCTCAACATTTTTTAATTAACCAAAATTTTAGAAAAAAAAATCGTTTTTATTTTTGACTATTAAACTGACCCTTAATCATTTTTGTATTTTAAGGTATCCAAATTTGAAGATAACTTTTTACCACCCGGGAGTTTAATTTTTAAGTGGCCTTTAAATATTTTATACTTTACTTTTTTAAATGTTTTTATCTTGTAACCATTCAATACAATTTTTTATTTTTTTAAGTGTAAAAAATAAATGGTAGTAAGATTTGAAAAGAGTTCATTATTTTCATTGGAGGCAGATTTGATATATAACATATTTCTCAAGTCTTTATAGACAGTATTTTTCTATTATATAATTAATATTGATAAAAATTGAATATTCAGGTTAAATGTTGATTTGAGAAACATTTGAATTTTTGTTACTTTCAAGTCTATATCTCGACTCTAAAAATATTTGAGAAATATGCTTGAGCTCTAACTGCCGTTTTTATAGAGAACGGCATGATTCTCAAATTGAGAATAAAAATTCTCAATGCTATTCTCAAAGGTAATGTTTGAGAAATAAACTTGTTATCAAATCTATATTTACTCTGTTTCAATAGTGATTGTTTGTTGGGAATAAATTATGATTTGTAATTGAAATTATTAAATATGTGTTGCTAATTGTTTTAATAGGGATTTCAGGTACAATGGTATAAGTGGTTGTAAATAAAGGGGAGTTGTTGGAATGCTGTAATGGGGTCATCTAAGGATCAGTGAGGTGACGCAGGTTGGGTATGGGCAGCGCAAAAAGGGAAGTAACATCATACCCAAATATAATAGGGATTTCAGGTACAATGGTATAAGTGGTTGTAAATAAAGGTGAGTTGTTGGAATGCTGTAATGGGGTCATCTAAGGATCAGTGAGGTGACGCAGGTTGGGTATGGGCAGCGCAAAAAGGGAAGTAACATCATTCCCAAATATAACCGTTACATTTTGTGGGTATCGTCTGTTTGGGTTTTTTTTTTGTATGAATTCGTTTGAAGTTTAATTAGCAGATTGTTTTTTTCTACTGGTACATCTACACAGAGAAAAAAAGCATAATTAAATTAAATATTTGTAATACTTGATTTAAAAATATTAGATGTTTAAAAAGCATTTCTGAAATAAATTTAAACGCACTTAAAATAAATATATTCATACTTATTTTTTGCCAAAACAAAGTTAAACATCTACTCACATCTCATTCGTACTTCCAGACTAATGACAAAAAATAAATAAACATTAAATTTGTGATCGAAAAATACATATTTAATTAAAAGTTCGTGAATTTTCACTACTTATGTTAATATTTTTTGTAAATAAATGGTAAGTACATAATTATAATGCCATAAATAGACATATTCTACTTTGTGCAATATTGCTAAAGTTATTATGAAATAATATGTACTGCATACATATGTACATACTTTTAATTTCAGGTTTTTATCTCTGAAAAATTACTAACTTTATAGCAGCATCGATCTTGCACATTTCTGCAAGAAACCTGCAACAGTCTGGAGCGTCATCTTTTGTTTTTTACTTCATGCAAGTGGTGACTTATTTGTAAGTGTATTTACTCCATTTAAATTACAAATAAGTTAAAAATCCTTTTATTATAACCTTCACGCTGAAAAAAAAATTGGCCTGTCCCAAACATATTTTTGCTGGTAATATATATATATATATATATTTGAAGAAATTGAATATATATTTGCATGCAAATATATTATGTTTGCCTGTAAATATATAATGTTTGAATGAAATGAAATGACGCTATCGACAAATATTATATGTTTGGCAGCAAACATATAATATGTGTGTAATAAACAAATTATGTTTCCATGCAAATACTATATATAAATAATATATTTAGTTATAAAGCAATTATTAATATATGCCAAACAATAGGCGTATTTATTCTACTCTCCAAATTTCTCCATATTTTAATGGAAAAACGTAAAAAGTAAAATGAATACATCTACTGTTTGGCGATTATTTAATAACTAAATATATTATAAATCACATTGAATTTTACTTATTTTTATTAAATTTTATTTATTTTTATTAACAAATATTAATTAAAAACTCTTATAATAAGTTAATACTTTAATATACACAATTAAATATTTTTTTTTTTTTAACACAATTTTACTAGCCGGCGCAGCCCGCTACGTTGTTAGCGTGCCTTAAAGTTTAGGGGGGGGGGGGGGGCGCAGCAGGGTTGGAAAGCATTTTATAATATTAAAAATAGCGGGCAAAGCCCGCTGCGTTGTCTTAGCGTGTCTTAAAGTTTTTTTTTTAATTCCAGTTTATGTAAAGGTAGACCTGGCAATTCAAGTAAATTCACAAATTCAGTTGGAAAATTTACTGCGTCGGTTTCTTCCACCGGTGCTTCGTTACATGAAGTTTAAATATCGGAATATATAAGTTCCATTCCTTTTCTAAGGTTTTTTCTCTTTAAGAAAATTTGTTTAACTTTTTGGAGAGTATGTTTCAATGCTACATAAGTTTCATATTCCGTGGATAGTGTTCGAACTGGTAATTCCCTCTTCCAATCCATTTGCATTGTCTATAATTTCAATTCCACTCGTTAAACGTTTATATCCATTTCATTCCACTTATGTAGTGTTTCAATTCCACTCGTTTCCTATTTAGTTTCTTAATTTTAGTGTTTCATATACACTTGTTCTTTAAGTTTTAGGTTTCTAGCTAAAGACGCAGACGTTAAGGGGGGGGGGGGCAATTTCCCCCTTTTGAACCACCATTACCACGTTCCTGTCCAAAGTCCTAGAAATGCCTTGTCGATAAGTTAGCCCATACTCCAAGGAAAACATATTATATATTACAGGTTTCTAGCCGAAGGGTTCGGTTAGGCCATCAAGGGGGAGAATTATTCCGTTTTTACCCCTCCCGGTAGGAATTTCCAAAAATTCCGTCTTAGAGGACATCTGCGTTGGAGGAGGAACCTACTACATACATAATTTTAGGTCTCTATATCCAGCAGTTTGGCCAGGCCGTCAAGGGGGAAGTTTTTTCCCTTTTTACCCCTCCCGGTATGAATTTCCAAAAATACCATCTTAGGGGACGTCAACGTTGGAGAAGGAACCCAAATACCGAATTTAAGCTCCCTTGTTCCAGCAGTTTGGCCAGGCCGATAAGGGGGAGACTTTTCCTGTTTTTGACCCTACCTGTAGAAATTTCTAAAAATCTCATCTTAGGGGATGTCTACAATAGAGGAGGAACTTTAATACCAAATTTTAACTTCCTACCTCCAGCGGTTTGGGCAGGCCTTTAAGCGGCACTTTTCGCTTCATTAATCCCTATGTCCCTGTCCAAAAAGCACCTTCCCGGTAAGTGAACCCATACTCCAAGTAACATATGTTTTACATTTCAGGTTTCTAGCCAACTTTTACTATTTGTGCCCCTCTCGGTAAGAATTTCCGAAAATCCATCGACAGGGAATTTCAGCTTCCTAGTTCCAGCAGTTTGAGCAGGCTGTCAAGGGGGACACTTTTTCTTTTTTTGTCCCTCCCGGTTGGAATTAGGCTGGAAGAGGAACCTAAGTACCGAATTTCAGCTTCCTAGTTGCAGCAGTTTGGACAGGTCGTTAAGGCGCAACTTTCCCTTTTTGAGCCCCCATTTTATAACGACCCTGTCCAAAATTCAAAAAAGTATCTTTCTAATAAGTTAGCCCTTACTCCAGGGACCCACATTTTAAGCTTCACGTTTCTAGCCGAAGGGGTTTTTACAGGCCCCCAAGGTGAGGCTTTTCTTCTTTTTGCCCCTCCCTTTAGGAATTTACAAAAATTCCATCTTCGCGGCTATCTGCGATGGATGAGGAACATTCATACCAAATTTCAACTGCATTGCCTAAGCGGTTTGGGCAGGACGTTAGTGGGGACATTTTTCCCTTTCAACCACCATTTTTACTATGTTCCTGTTCCAAAATAGAAAAATTACGTTGCCGGTGAGTTAGTCCTACTCCAAGGAATACATATTTAAAATTTTAGGTTGGCCAAAAGGGATTGGGCAAGCCGTCAGGAGGAGGCTTTTACCTTATTTCCCCTCCCGATAGGAATTTCAAAAATTCCGTCTAAGCGGACGCCTACACAGAAGGAGGAATTCACATACCGAGTTTCCTTTTGTGATATCCTGTAGGGAATTCCAAAAATACAAACTTAGTCGCTGTCTACTACAGTGGAGGAACCTTTATACCAAATTTCAACTTCTTACCTCCAGTGGTTTAGGCAGGCACTTTTCCAATTTGTGAGACTGTTTATGGGTAGACTTTTCCCCTTTTTGCCCGTTCCGGTAGGAATTTCCAAAAATCCCGTCTTAGCGCACGTCTATGCCGAATATCAAGAAACCTTGTTTTAGTGGAGATATCCGTGGGGAGAGCAAAAAAGTAGTTTTTTTGAAATTATATATTATTTTAAATGGTACTTTTTGGAAAAACGAAATTTTTTGGAAAAAGATACTTTGTTTTTACAAAGTACTTTATTTGTACTTTTTTTGGAAAAGGTATTTTTTTTTAAAAGGTGTTTTTTTTGGAAAAATGTATGTTTTTTGGAAAAAGGTACTTTTTTTGGAAAAGGTACTTCTTTTGGAAAAGGAAAATTTTTTTAGAAAAAGGTACTTTTTTTTGGAAAAGGTACTTTTTTTGAAAAAGGTATTTTTTTGAAAAAATGTATTTTTTTTGGGAAAAGGAACATTTTTTTAGAAAAAGGTACTTTTTTTGGGAAAAGGTACTTTTTTTTGGAAAAGGTACTTTTTTTGAAAAAGGTATTTTTTTGGAAAAATGTATGTTTTTTTGGGAAAAGTTACTTTTTTTAGAAAAGATACTTTTTTTGGAAAAGGTACATTTTTTTAGAAAAAGGTAAATTTTTTGGAAAAAGGTACTTTTTTTAAAAAAGGTACTTTTTTTTTTGGAAAAAGGTACTTTTTTTGGAAAAAGGTACTTTTTTTTGGAAAAGGTACTTTTTTGAAAAAGGAATTTTTTTTGGAAAAAGGTACTTTTTTGGAAAAATGTACTTTTTTTGGAAAAAGGTACTTTTTTTGGAAAAAGGTACTTTTTTCGGGAAAATGTACTTTTTTTGGAAAAAGGTACTTTTTTCTTTTTTTGGAAAAAGGTACTTTTTTTGGAAAAAGGTAGTTTTTTTTGGAAAAGGGTACTTTTTTTGGAAAAAGGTACTTTTTTTGGAAAAAGGTACTTTTTTTGGAAAAAGGTACTTTTTTTTGGAAAAAGGTACTTTTTTTTGGAAAAAGGTACTCTTTTTGGAAAAAGGTACTTTTTTGGAAAAAGGTACTTTTTTTGGAAAAAGGTACTTTTTTTGGAAAAATGTACTTTTTTTTGGAAAAAGGTACTTTTTTTGGAAAAAGGTACTTTTTTCGGAAAAAGGTACTTTTTTTGGGAAAAGGTACTTTTTTGGGAAAAGGTACTTTTTTGGAAAAAGGTACTTTTTTTGTCCCCTTTTTGCCCCTCCCGATAAGAATATCCAAAAATGCCGTCTCAACGGACGTCTACACCGGTCGAGGAACCTACATACCAAATTTCAACTTCATAGCTCCAGCAGTTTGATCAGGCCGTCAAGGGGGAGACTTTTTCCCCTTTTTGCCCGTCCCTGTCAAAATTTCCAAAACTCCCGTCTTGGTGGATGTCTACGATAGTGGAGGAACCTTTATACCAAATTTCAACTTCCTACCTCCAGCGGTTTGGGCAGGCCGTCAAGGGGGGCCTTTTTCCCCTTTTTAACCCCCATTTTTACAACGTCCCTGTCCAAAATTCTAGAAAGTACTTTCCAGAAAAGTTAGCCCCTACTCCAAGGAACACATATCTTAAATTTCAGCTTTCTAGCCAAAGGGGTTTTGGCAGGCCGTCAAGGGGGACACTTTCCCCCTTTTTGCCCGTTCCGGTAGGAATTTCCAAAAATCCCGTCTTAGCGGACGTCTACCCCGAAAGAGGAACCTACATACCAAATTTCAACTTCCTAGCTTCAGCGGTTTGGGCTGGGCGATGTTGAGTCAGTCAGTCACGTTATTCTTTTATATAAAGAGATTTATACTAATTTATTTTATTTTTTCACATCTTTCACAATAAAATTAATAAATAAAGGAAAAATATCACTAAATTTTCTGACTAGATGCAGTCTAGCTAAACTAAACGATTATTACCAACTACAAAAGTTATAATGGCTACATACAACTTTATATGTATCAAGAATGGAAATTCGCCGTTTTTCCAAATATATGTTAACTAGCGGGCGCAGCCCGCTACGTTGTTAGCGTGCCTTAAAGGTTGAGGGGGGGGGGGGGGGCTGCGCCCTCCACAATTTTTATTAAATTCGTTTTTTTATTTAAAGTTTTTTTATTTAAAGCCTTCACCCAGCCACCACAAATAAATAATTCTGCACAACAATGGGTTTAAAATAAATAAATATTTGATCACTTTTTCTCATGAAAGTGGATTGTTAGTAATGAATCCATAATAAATTGCAATATACGTGTGTATGTTAAGATAATTTGGTAAAGTGCGAACTTAGGTAGATAGACCCGTAAGTAGTTTTGTTCATTTGTGTTTTGAATGAAAATAAATAACGTAAAGCAGGGTTGGATAGCATTTTATAATATTAAAAATAGCGGGCAAAGCCCGCTACGTTGTTAGCGTGTCTTAAAGTTTTTTTTTTTAATTCCAGTTTATGTAAAGGTAGACCTGGCAATTCAAGTAAATTCACAAATTCAGTTGGAAAATTTACTGCGTCGGTTTCTTCCACCGGTGCTTCGTTACATGAAGTTTAAATATCGAAATATATAAGTTCCATTCCTTTTCTAAGGTTTTTTCTCTTTTAGAAAATTTGTTTAACTTTTTGGAGAGTAAGTTTCAATGCTACATAAGTTTCATATTCCGTGGATAGTGTTTGAACAGGTGATTCCCTCTTCCAATCCATTTGCATTCTCTATAATTTCAATTCTACTCGTTCAACGTTTATATCCATTTCATTCCACTTGTGTAGTGTTTCATTCCACTCGTTTCCTATTTAGTTTCTTAATTTTAGTGTTTCATATACACTTGTTCTTTAAGTTTTAGGTTTCTAGCTAAAGACGCAGACGTTAAGGGGGGGGGGCAATTTTCCCCTTTTGTACCACCATTTTTACCACGTTCCTGTCCAAAGTCCTAGAAATGCCTTGTCGATAAGTTAGCCCATACTCCAAGGAAAACATATTATATATTACAGGTTTCTAGCCGAAGGGTTCGGTTAGGCCACAAGGGGGAGAATTATTCCGTGTTTACCCCTCCCGGTAGGAATTTCCAAAAATTCCGTCTTAGAGGACGTCTGCGTGGGAGGAGGAACCTACTACATACATAATTTTAGGTCTCTATATCCAGCAGTTTGGCCAGGCCGTCAAGGGGGAAGTTTTTTCCCTTTTTACCCCTCCCGGTATGAATTTCCAAAAATACCATCTTAGGGGACGTCAACGTTGGAGAAGGAACCCAAATACCGAATTTAAGCTCCCTTGTTCCAGCAGTTTGGCCAGGCCGTTAAGGGGGAGACTTTTCCTGTTTTTGACCCTACCTGTAGAAAATCTCCAAAAATCTCATCTTAGCGGATGTCTACAATAGAGGAGGAACTTTAATACCAAATTTCAACTTCCTACCTCCAGCGGTTTGCGCAGGCCTTTAAGCGGCACTTTTCGCTTCATTAATCTCCATTTTTGCAATGTCCCTGTCCAAAAAGCACCTTCCCGGTCCAAAAAGCCCATACTCCAAGTAACATATGTTTTACATTTCAGGTTTATAGCCAACTTTTACTATTTGTGCCCCTCTCGGTAGGAATTTCCGAAAATCCATCGACAGGGAATTTCAGCTTCCTAGTTCCAGCAGTTTGAGCAGGCTGTCAAGGGGGACACTTTTTCTTTTTTTGTCCCTCCCGGTTGGAATTAGGCTGGAAGACGAACCTAAGTACCGAATTTCAGCTTCCTAGTTGCAGCAGTTTGGACAGGTCGTTAAGGGGCAACTTTCCCTCTTTGAGCCCCCATTTTATAACGACCCTGTCCAAAATTCAAAAAAGTATCTTTCTAATAAGTTAGCTCTCACTCCAGGGACCCACATTTTAATCTTCAGGTTTCTAGCCGAAGGGGTTTTTACCGGCCCCCAAGGTGAGGCTTTTCTTCTTTTTGCCCCTCCCTTTAGGAATTTACAAAAATTCCATCTTCGCGGCTATCTGCGATGGATGAGGAACATTCATACCAAATTTCAACTGCATTGCCTAAGCGGTTTGGGCAGGCCGTTATTGGGGACATTTTTCCCTTTCAACCACCATTTTTACTATGTTGCTGTTCCAAAATAGAAAAATTACGTTGCCGGGTGAGTTAGTCCTACTCCAAGGAATACATATTTAAAATTTTAGGTTGACCAAAAGGGATTGGGCAAGCCGTCAGGAGGAGACTTTTACCTGTTTTCCCCTCCCGATAGGAATTTCAAAAATTCCGTCTAAGCGGACGCCTACACAGAAGGAGGAACTCACATACCGAGTTTCCTTTTGGGATATCCTGTAGGGAATTCCAAAAATACAAACTTAGTCGATGTCTACTACAGTGGAGGAACCTTTATACCAAATTTCAACTTCTTACCTCCAGTGGTTTGGGCAGGCACTTTTCCAATTTGTGAGACTGTTTATGTGGAGACTTTTCCCCTTTTTGCCCGTTCCGGTAGGAATTTCCAAAAATCCCGTGTATATCAAGAAACCGCCGAATATCAAGAAACCTTGTTTTAGTGGAGATATCCGTGGGGGAGGGAAAAAAGTAGTTTTTTTGAAATTATATATTATTTTAAATGGTACTTTTTTGAAAAACTAAATTTTTTGGAAAAAGATACTTTGTTTTTACAAAGTACTTTATTTGTACTTTTTTTTGGAAAAGGTATTTTTTTTTAATGAGGTGTTTTTTTTTTTGGAAAAATGTATGTTTTTTGAAAAAAGGTACTTTTTTTGGAAAAGGTACTTCTTTTGGAAAAGGAACATTTTTTTAGAAAAAGGTACTTTTTTTTGGGAGAAGGTACTTTTTTTTGGAAAAGGTACTTTTTTTGAAAAAGGTATTTTTTTGAAAAAATGTATGTTTTTTGGGAAAAGGAAAATTTTTTTAGAAAAAGGTACTTTTTTTGGGAAAAGGTACTTTTTTTTGAAAAAGGTATTTTTTTTGGAAAAATGTATGTTTTTTGGGAAAAGGTACTTTTTTTGGAAAAGGTACTTTTTTTTTGGAAAAGGTTAATTTTTTTAGAAAAAGGTACATTTTTTGGAAAAAGGTACTTTTTTTAAAAAAGGTACTTTTTTTTGGAAAAATGTACTTTTTTTTGGAAAAAGGTACTTTTTTGGAAAAAGGAATTTTTTTTGGAAAAAGGTACTTTTTTTGGAAAAAGGTACTTTTTTCGGGAAAAGGTACTTTTTTTGGAAAAAGGTACTTTTTTTGAAAAAAGGTACTTTTTTTGGAAAAACGTACTTTTTTTGGAAAAAGGTACTTTTTTTGGAAAAAGGTACTTTTTTTGGAAAAAGGTACTTTTTTTGGAAAAAGGTACTTTTTTTTGGAAAAAGGTACGTTTTTTGGAAAAGGTACTTCTTTTGGAAAAGGAAAATTTTTTTAGAAAAATGTACTTTTTTTTGGAAAAGGTACTTTTTTCTGGAAAAGGTACTTTTTTTTGAAAAAGGTACTTTTTTTGGAAAAAGGTACTTTTTTTTGAAAAAGGTACTTTTTTTTGGAAAAAGGTACTTTTTTTGGAAAAGGTACTTTTTTTGGAAAAAGGTACTTTTTTCGGGAAAAGGTATTTTTTTTGGAAAAGGTATTTTTTTTAATAAGGTGTTTTTTTTTGGAAAAATGTATGTTTTTTGGAAAAAGGTACTTTTTTTGGAAAAGGTACTTCTTTTGGAAAAGGAAAATTTTTTTAGAAAAATGTACTTTTTTTTGGAAAAGGTACTTTTTTCTGGAAAAGGTACTTTTTTTTGAAAAAGGTACTTTTTTTGGAAAAAGGTACTTTTTTTTGAAAAAGGTACTTTTTTTTGGAAAAAGGTACTTTTTTTGGAAAAGGTACTTTTTTTGGAAAAGGTACTTTTTTTTGGAAAAAGTACATTTTTTTAGAAAAAGGTTCATTTTTTGGAAAAAGGTACTTTTTTTAAAAAAGGTACTTTTTTGGAAAAAGGTACTTTTTTTGGAAAAAGGTACTTTTTTGGAAAAAGGAATTTTTTTTGGAAAAAGGTACTTTTTTTGGAAAAAGGTACTTTTTTCGGGAAAAGGTACTTTTTTTGGAAAAAGGTACTTTTTTTGAAAAAAGGTACTTTTTTTGGAAAAACGTACTTTTTTTGGAAAAAGGTACTTTTTTTGGAAAAAGGTACTTTTTTTGGAAAAAGGTACTTTTTTTGGAAAAAGGTACTTTTTTTTGGAAAAAGGTACGTTTTTTTGGAAAAGGGTACTTTTTTTTGGAAAAAGGTACTTTTTTGGAAAAAGGAATTTTTTTTGGAAAAAGGTACTTTTTTTGGAAAAAGGTACTTTTTTTGGAAAAAGGTACTTTTTTCGGGAAAAGGTACTTTTTTTGGAAAAAGGTACTTTTTTTGGAAAAAGGTACTTTTTTTGGAAAAAGGTACTTTTTTTGGAAAAAGGTACTTTTTTTGGAAAAAGGTACTTTTTTCGGAAAAAGGTACTTTTTTGTAAAAAGGTACTTTTTTTTGGAAAAAGGCACTTTTTTTGGAAAAAGGTACTTTTTTTGGGAAAAGGTACTTTTTTTGGGAAAAGGTACTTTTTTTGGGAAAAGGTACTTTTTTGGAAAAAGGTACATTTTTTGTCCCCTTTTTGCCCCTCCCGATAAGAATTTCCAAAAATGCCGTCTCAACCGACGTCTACACCGGTCGAGGAACCTACATACCAAATTTAAACTTCATAGCTCCAGCAGTTTGAGCAGGCCGTCAAGGGGGAGACTTTTTCCCCTTTTTGCTCGTCCCTGTAAAAATTTCCAAAACTCCCGTCTTGGTGGATGTCTACGATAGTGTAGGAACCTTTATACCAAATTTCAACTTCCTACCTCCAGCGGTTTGGGCAGGCCGTCAAGGGGGGCCTTTTCCCCCATTTTTACAACGTCCCTGTCCAAAATTCCAGAAAGTACTTTCCAGAAAAGTTAGCCCATACTCCAAGGAACACATATCTTAAATTTCAGCTTTCTAGCCAAAGGGGTTTTGGCAGGCCGCCAAGGGGGAGACTTTTCCTCTTTTTGCCCGTTCCGGTAGGAATTTCCAAAAATCCCGTCTTAGTGGACGTCTACGCCGAAAGAGGAACCTACATACCAAATTTCAACTTCCTAGCTTCAGCGGTTTG
Source organism: Leucophora obtusa (assembly GCA_949987735.1). Lineage (NCBI taxonomy): Eukaryota > Metazoa > Arthropoda > Insecta > Diptera > Anthomyiidae > Leucophora > Leucophora obtusa. The sequence continues at coordinate 280,058,312 of OX465295.1, forward strand.
GGCTGGGCGATGTTGAGTCAGTCAGTCAGTCAGTCAGTCACGTTATTCTTTTATATATAGAGATTGTATCCACAAATATAATTATTACCGGCAAATATATGTATAGTAACTATAAAAACAATATTATTGGAAGCACACTGCAAATACATATATGGTAGTTTGTAAACAAACATTGATTACCTCCAAACATATACAAAAACGTCTTTTTCCTCCGTGTTTAAATAATTAATTTAAACTCATTAAAAAAAAGTTTTTTATAAAATAAATTGTTTTATTTGCAAAAATTAAGAAGAACAAATGGAATGGAACACTAGAAACCCACAAATTGGAATACCAAATTTAATTATTTTTCAATTTAAAATCAGTATTTTTGTATTTAAAAACTATAAATTATAGTAAATTTATATTAATTATAAAAATATTTAAAATAAGTAAAATCATAATTTGTTGTAAATTGAATGTGTTTTCATTCATTTTAAGTAGGTTTCTACTTGATTTTAATATTTATTTTTCTTAGTGTATATGTCAGTTTTTATTGTTGGACCGGTTTGTTTGTGTGTGCGGGTTGAGAGCACATGCCCGAAAGGAGGTAGTTAGGGTGGCACCACAGGCACAGTCAAAATGAGGTTTCACAAAAAACCATTTCTTAATAGTGAACAATAAAAGTGATAAATTTGTTTTTATTAAATTAATAAATTTTAGTATAATTTTTATTTATGTTATTTCAACTACATTTGCATGTATGTTGTTTTAATTGCATTTGTAGTAGTTTTTAATACATTTTTCAGTTGATTTTTAACAGTTAATAACAAAAGGATAAAAATAGCATTGTTAAATTTCGTTGATGTTAGTCTAAGTTGAGTTGTTGATAACAAACTCGATTTGCTTTCAACATTCATATAAGTAGACGATTATCAAAATATTAACCCACTCAAAGGCGAAAGGCACTGATGATGGCTTTGTAGCGAAAGCCGAAAATGCGCATTCTGCCTTGCTGGTCTTATCGAATTTTTTCAATAATTTTTATTCTTTGTAATTTACTTGTAAAAATTGTATCATCTTTCTTTGATTTGAAAATAATTTAAACAGAAAGTTATATTAATTTATGATCTTGAGTCAAACTAAAATAACATTCATTTAGTTAAAAATAACTTCATATTGCAGTTCATTTAAATGCAAATGTAGTCTACACCTTTTTAACTTCAAATGCAGTTATTTTAACTGTCATTTGCAGTTGATTTTAGCTACATAATTCCCTGAGTGTAGCTCAGGTAAAAACTCGTCGCTTACATTAGAAAAATCGCTACTAAAACTTTGATTGTGTCCATTTTTTTTAAATTTATAATATAAGTAATACATCAAAACCACATTCTAAACATGTATGTGGATCAGAATTTCTGTATAACAAGAGCTAAATATAGTGAAGTTTTGAATGAATATAAGTTTTACAAATGCAATTTTTTATCCATGCACCAATTATTCAAATAATGTTCCTACGAACTGTTACTGCGACCTGGGGGTTAATCATTATATTTTGTAATTAATTACACAATTACATGTAACTAGGGTTTTCTTTTCCTGGACTTTTTCATTTCCCGCGACAGCGGGAATTCCCGCTCATTAGAAATAAAATAAATCCGACATATTTTGTACTTGAAAAACACGATTTCTACCCAGCAAAAATGTGGAAGCAGTAAAAACGTTTACTGCTTCCTTACTGCTACTTTTATCGCTTCTAAAAACGTATAGCTTCGTAAACAGCACTAATGAAAGGCATAAGTTGATTAATTGTTTACATCGCTTTTTGCTGTGCTTTTCAAAAAGGCATGAAATGAGCAATACATTTTGATTGCATAAATATTTTTGCGAAATGCGGAAAAAATTTATTTTAATTAAAATAAGAGGTTTTACATTTTCTCTTCACGGAAAAATAGGCAGGAATATTGTGCTTTTGAGAAGGCATGATTTTAAATAGTTGAAAAGCTTTATAATATGCATTTCCGAGAAGGCATGAATTATCGACATTTTAAAAGAAAACCAGGAGCACTAATTAAAAGCGGTGAATTCATGCCTTTTTGGATCTCGAAACAAGTGCTCTCACGCGAGCTATCTCGAACAAAAATCAGGCATGGTATCATCAATAATGCAATCGCTTCACTGCTCAACTTTCCCTGACAAAATTGCTTCCCAGCAAGCAGTAATTTCTGCTGGGTATTAAAACATCGTCTGACAAAGTTTTATCTTTTGTACAACCAAAATAAAATAACCATGATAAAATCTATATTAATATTCTGAAACGAGGGCTATATAAAATATGCATGACTTCCACTTTTTCTAGATCAATTCGTTTAACAGTTTAAATCGCGAATTACTATTTATGTAATATATTTATATGGAAGGCCGTTTTAAATTTTAAAATGAAATATATTAAGTAAATATTAATTCGCGGTTGGTTAAATGGTTATACAAAATTCATATAGAAAAAGTAAAAGACACGAGTATTTTAGTTTCTTCCCTTCTTTCAGGATATATTAGAATTGTTAATGGGTGTGTCGGACCAGTTTTATAGTCAGAACTAAGATAGATTTTTTGCTTAAGTATTTCTTAAATATAGAATCTAAAAATTTGTATTTCTAAAGATTTTGTTTCTATGCAGATTTTCAGAAGTATTCGTATAGAATTATTTTATAAAAAAGTTTTAAAGTGAGTATTTTCAAATCAAAGACGGTTTAAAACCATGCTGTATATTCTTTATTGTATTTGAATAAGATATTTAAATAAGAAAATATTTATGTAACAAAATTAAAAGAAAAAATAAATAAAGAATCTATCTAATCTATCTAATCTAAGTGAGTATTCTTCACAAAAATTATTAGGCAAATTTTCTTAAAGATTTTTATAAAAATCGACACAAGAATATTATAAAATAATATTTTATTCATCTTGGCACACTAGATATAGTGAAAAATTGTATTTAATACGTATGCCTAAATGTTTACTACAACATGTTGGAGGTTAAAAAATAATTAGAATATGCATTTAAAATTAACGGTTCGATGTCGTTTATAAATCTGTGCTTCATAAGTTGTCGATCAGAGTTGAATTCTATAGAAAGCAGCTGAATAAAAATAACATTGTTAGAATTTCGTTGATGTTAGTCTAATTGAGTTGTTTGAATTTGCTTATTTGTTTCAATTCAATATAAATAGATCATCATCAACTATGAACCCATAAGGGCATAGAATATTGAGGATGGTTGTAGCAGCACCCGAAAATACGTATTCCATCCTGCTGTCCTTATCGAATTTTTTAAATTTTTATTCTATCTAATTTACTTGTAAAAATTTTATCATCTCTCTTTTAATTTGAAAATAATTTAAAGGAAAATGTGATAATATTTGTTGCATTTTAAGTTAACATATCAAGAAATCTAAAATAATTTGAAAAGGTATCTGCATAATATTTAAAAAATACAATTGAAATAATGGAATAGCAATTAAAATTTAAATAAAATTATTTAAAGTAAAAAAATCTCAAAATACTCAATTGAAAATACGAAAATATTACTAATTTTTTAATGCCTAGTTCTTTTGGAGGTATTTGTAACTGAGGTACGGATGTTGAAGTGTTGTATATATTCGTTTATTTGAACAAAGATCACAATTTTAAAGAAACATTTTTTTTTCTGAAGTTCGAGCATTTGTTTTCGGTTTAACTTAACCAAATTCAACTCACATCCAAAAACAATTTGGGATAAATAATATTTTTTTATACTAATTCAGTTTATTAAATTTTAAATTGAATTTTTTAATTTCAAATATTTCTTATTTAAATTAATTTCAAATCAATGCTTTAAATTTAAATTTAGCTCCCAAAATTGCAATATATAATAGCTAAAACTTCTGTAAAATAATAATAATAATAAAACTTATGTAAAAATCCCGGGAAATCACGCACAAAATTTCCGGGATTGCGGGATTGAAAAAAGGGCGGGATTCCCGGGAATTCCCGGGACGGGAAACCCTACATGTAACTGAAATTTGTAATTAAAAATTTTCAATTTAACATTAAATGTATTCTTTTTATGCTTATCCACGCCTATCCCTCCCACCCAGCCAATTATTTTTTGAAAAATTTTAACAAAAATCATTTTCTAATTCTAAATGTAATTGAAATCACATTCAATTGCAATTACATGTAATTTGCAATTGAAAATTTTCAATTACTTGTAGATTTAATTGACATTTTTTAATTTAAGTTACATTTATTTGTAATTTTATTTGAAAATTTTCAGTTACAAGAAATTGCAATTGTAGTTGAAATGTAATATAACAATTACATTTCAACTACAAACTTCACGTTAAACTAACCAAAAGTTCCACTAGTAAAATTTCCTTATACCAAATATTTGCTTTAATGTTGTTCGTTATAAATTAACTTCACTGTAATTAGTTCACAATACTTACCATCGTCGTCACTTTCATTTATAATTTCGTCAATTTCTTTAACCATAAAATATTTTGGTAGAGAAATCATAAATTGCAATATATTTTCACTACCCAGTCAGAAATCGCCAGTGGTACAAAAAATCAAGCACTGACATACCACTGGGTAACCACGGTATTAAAAATAAATGACTGGCAGAACACTCATTTGGGACGCTTTGCCAGCGTTTGCGAAAAGCGTTTTACCAGTATTTTTTTTAAAAAAATTTCGGTGGTTTATAAAAAAAACCACTGGCAAAGAATTGGCTTAGAGTGATATGCCAAGGTTTGCAACCAGTGGTTATCCAGTGCTACCTAGACAATGCTACCAGGTGTACAAAAATCAATTCACTGGAAAACTAATGATTTTATAAAAATTCTAACGCTTCGTTAAAAAATGTTTGTAGTCGGAAGGTTCCGAGTTCAAATCCGGTTGCAAGCAAAAATTTTTTTTTGGATTTTTTTTAATTTAAAATTTTTTTTGTTTTATAAAATCAATTTTTTTGTTTGTGGGAAAGCTCCTTCAAGATCAACTTTTTTTTTGCCCTCCCAACACTGGCATACTAGTTACTAAAAATTGTTTGCCAGTACTAGCATTTTGGCACAGCCAGTAGTTGTCCAGCTATTATCACTCATTTATGTGTTTAGCTATTAAATATTATATGTCTCGTTAGCTCAGTGGGTAGAGCAATCGTCTGCCAATCTGACGGCCTGGGTTCAAATCACGGCAGGACCAAAAAAAATACATATGAACTTTTTTTTAATTTTATTTTGGAAAATATATTTCCAGACCACCTATTTATTGGTTTTGCCAGCGTTTTGCCAACGTTTAAAAATTTTGTTCCTCCAGTGCTTTTCCGGCGCTTTTTGAACAGCCGGTCCTTTTGTCTAATGATGTTATCATTTTGGGAATGGGAAAGCACTTTTTGCCAGTACTTATACCACCTGTTAAAGTGCTTTGCCACCGCTTTCCCGTTTGTATTTTTCTGACTGGGTACTTACAAGAAAACACATCTTGTTTATATCAAAATAGTACGAAAATAACGGTAATTTTCTCATTAATGCCTTATTCACATTCTATTGATCTATTGAAATTCATTTTTAAAATTTCCCTGTAATAGAACGACAAAATACAACCATTCTTTGAACAGGGTTAGTATTGACCCCGTGGGAGGAATATGTAAGTTTTTTAATAGCAGTGCAAAAAAAATTTAAATTAAATTCAAATTATTTTTATTTTATCTGGATATACGAGTACATTAATTGCATCAAAGGAATTAAATATGCTAAAAATCCCAAACGTATTTAACAAATTGTGAAAAATAATCCGCTGCAGGCATATCCCTATCCGGATTTCATTCTTGCCTAAGGAAATCGTCAGGGGACGACGTTTTTAGAATTTCTGGAAATATTTGTTAAGTTAATTTACAAACTCAATGAGAATTTTTTGTTCTCGTCTAGGAGCGTTATTAAACATTTAAAATATCAAAGAAAAAACAAAAACAACAGAAAATTTTCCACAATTTGCTTTGTCATCTTCCAATGTACTACTCTGTTGTTTTGATATGTAGATCTAGCAATGTAGTGACATCCATTCATGTAGAAACAACAATAGAGAACAATGTTTTCTAAAGTGTCAGTAACATTTAAATTTGCACAAGCACTTGCACATTAGTTTTTTTTATTTTATTTTATCGGGATATACATTAATTGCATCAAAGGAATTAAATATGCTAAAAATCCCAAACGTATTTAACAAATTGTGAAAAATAATCCGCTGCAGGCATGTCCCTATCCAGATTTCATTCTTGCCTAAGGAAATCGTCAGGGGACGACGTTTTTAGAATTTCTGGAAATATTTGTTAAGTTAATTTACAAACTCAATGAGAATTTTTTGTTCTCGTCTGGGAGCGTTATTAAACATTTAAAATATCAAAGAAAAAACAAAAACAACAACAGAAAATTTTCCACAATTTGCTTTGTCATCTTCCAATGTACTACTCTGTTGTTTTGACAGAACTAGCAATGTAGTGACATCCATTCATGTAGAAACAACAATAGAAAACAATGTTTTCTAAAGTGTCAGTAACATTTAAATTTGCACAAGCACTTGCACATTAGTTTTTTAAATTTTATTTTATCGGGATATACATTAATTGCATCAAAGGAATTAAATATGCTAAAAATCCCAAACGTATTTAACAAATTGTGAAAAATAATAATTATGTTTTTCTGATGAAGAATTACAAAATTTTCAAATACTTAAAGTATCGTTCTCATGAATAGATAAAGAAATATTTAGAAATGAAACCCCCTTTGGGTCAAATATGACCCCGGGATGGTATTAAGGTTAAAACTTTAAGTATGCTCACTAACAAAAATTTTTTTAAGTGAAATTACTAAAAACAGCATTCTTAACTTATAATTATATTTATATATTATATTTGGTCTAAATATGCAAAAATACCATTTACTTCTGGAGAAGCAATTTGAATTTTCACAGGTCTTTACGCGAAAGCTTAATGATTATGTAGCTATTCATGTTGTTGTTGTAGCAACGGCTCCTACAATAACATATACATGCATATGTTAATCTTCTTGTTCTGCTGACTCAGCTAGAACCAGTGGGTCCATAATGACGTGGGATCTAGGTGTCGGGTTTGCCATTCAGCCAAAGAGGTGGTTTACATCGTGCAGACCTCTTTGGCATGCGGGACACGTGCTCGGGATGGTGGGCTCGATCCGATAACAATACGAGTTGAGGCGTGAACACCATCCCGAACGCAATTGTGCGAGGATGACTCTCGTAGCTCGCGGGAGAGTTTTCTCCTCATCCTCTGCAATAGGTGAGGGACGACCTCCAAGAACGGTATTTATCCGACAAGAATTGATGGCGTCAATTACCGTGTCCCGATGACTATCGTTGAGATCTGCCCTGTAGAATGCTTCGTCCAGGGGATATCTTATATATCGCTGGACCGTGCCCTCAAAGATGCGAAGGTCCCCCTGACATGCCTAGGGGTGGGGAAGGCACCACCGTAAGATTGTGATTCGGGTGGCCCCTCCGATGACATCCAAGCAGGAACTGCTTCGAGAGCATTTGGCAGTGATCCTTTACTTTAAGGACCTTCGTTTCCTCATGGAGATGTTGTACAGAGGACATTTGTAGGCATCCAGTAATTATCCTGAGTGCAGAGTTTTGGCAGGTTTGGAGCTTTCTCCACTGGGTATCGCTGGCTCTAGGCGACCACACTGGCGCAGTATAACTAACCACTGACCGACCAATCGTTTTTTAGGTTGCCAACAAGGTTTCTTTGTCCGTACTAGCTAGCGACTTGAGGACCTTGTTCCTACTCTGCATCTTGTTGCAAATTGCAGTAATGTGCGCTGAGGACATGAACAGTAGACCACCCAAATTTCCAAAAGTATTTTTTTGTTTGCTACACCGGCAGTTTCCGATAGATTGGACATAAAAAATAATACGTGTACAAAGATTGGATCTCTCGGGCTCATACAGGCCAGTCAGTTTGAACTTTTGACCCTAAAAATGAACTAAAAACACTTCAAAGATTTCTTGCGCTATAACTTCTAAATTTGACGTTTTTCGCAAAAATACTATATAAGTGTTGTTTTGCAGAATAAAGGGACACACACTTTCTTCATACTAATTTTTGGCCTAAGTGTTACTTATCGTGGTGTTTTAAGCGGATAAAGTAAAAATTTGTGTTAAGAATTAATTTTAAACGGCCCTCGTTAAAATTTGGACAGAGCCAGTGAGGATCGGTTTTAATTTTTTTGTAGAGCAAGATATGTTGTTTTTATTAACCAATTACATTTGGAACATATATCTGTTATTCCATGAAAGAGAGACCAAAATCGGGATGAAGTACCGATTTATTATATGTTGTACACTAGACCGACTCACGAAAAAAAAGTACAAAAAACAATTCCCCCTCAAAATAAACCTTGGTTTGTTATAAGATGATTCCCAAAATATTTAGGGTCTAGCAATGAGATCTCACGAGCTGGACCATTTTTAAAAAAGGTATTTTTTTAGTTTTTGTAAGAAATTTGCATCTTAGCTGAAGACAACATACTCAATATGCGTATCAATATGAAAGGTTTTTTATAGGCGCCTCCAGCGGTATATATACCATATTCAAGCATATCCTGACATGTCCTATTTTCAAGGATATTCTATAAAAAACAAATTTTTGACTCTTGTACGGACATATTTGTGACTGGAATGTCAAACTTACATATCATAATCTTTAGACGATTTAAGTGAACACGTGTTTCAGATTTTTTTGAAATTCGCGATTTTCCGCGTTTTATCAGAAATTCAATATGGTGAAACAATATTGAATTTCAATTCATCGATGAGTGAATATAGTTTAGAATTTTGCAAATTTAGTACATTTTTCACGGTGCTCTGGACCAAATTTTGATAAATATTTTGAGCTACCCTGCAATTCAATTATCTAAAACTTTGTCGAAATTGATTAAAAAAAAATATGTGTTACATATTTCAATGGATTTATCTGGTTTTCAATTTAAGATTAATCACACACTGCGTAATTTTTAGGTATTAAAAAAATCAATCTTTTTTCAGTTTTAGTCAATTTTTACTTAAAATCTTCTATATATAAAAGAATAACGTGACTGACTGACTGATTGACTGACTGACTGACTGACTGACTCAACATCGCCCAGCCCAAACCGCTGAAGCTAGGAAGTTGAAATTTGGTATGTAGGTTCCTCTTTCGGCGTAGACGTCCGCTAAGACGGGATTTTTGCAAATTCCTACCGGAACGGGCAAAAAGGGGAAACGTCTCCCCCTTGGCGGCCTGCCAAAACCCCTTTGGCTAGAAAGCTGAAATTTAAGATATGTGTTCCTTGGAGTATGGGCTAACTTTTCTGGAAAGTACTTTCTGGAATTTTGGACAGGGACGTTGTAAAAATGGGGGTTAAAATGGGGGAAAAGGGCCCCCTTGACGGCCTGCCCAAACCGCTAGAGGTAGGAAGTTGAAATTTGGTATAAAGGTTCCTCCACTATCGTAGACATCCACCAAGACGGGAGTTTTGGAAATTTTTACAGGGACGGGCAAAAAGTCTCCCCCTTGACGGCCTGCTCAAACTGCTGGAGCTATGAAGTTGAAATTTGGTATGTAGGTTCCTCGACCGGTGTAGACGTCCGTTGAGACGGTATTTTTGGAAATTCTTATCGGGAGGGGCAAAAAGGGGACAAAAAAAGTACTTTTTCCAAAAAAGTACCTTTTCCCAAAAAAAGTACCTTTTTCCCAAAAAAAGTACCTTTTTCCCAAAAAAGTACCTTTTTCCAAAAAAGTACCTTTTTCCAAAAAAAGTACCTTTTTCCAAAAAAAATTCCTTTTTCCAAAAAAAGTACCTTTTTCCAAAAAAAGTAGCTTTTTCCAAAAAAAGTACCTTTTTCCGAAAAAAGTACCTTTTTCCAAAAAAAAGTACCTTTTTCCAAAAAAAGTACCTTTTTCCAAAAAAAGTACCTTTTTCCAAAAAAAAGTACCTTTTTCCAAAAAAAAGTACCTTCTTCCAAAAAAAGTACCTTTTTCCAAAAAAAATTCCTTTTTCCAAAAAAAGTACCTTTTTCCAAAAAAGTACCCTTTTGCAAAAAAAAGTACCTTTTTCCAAAAAAAAGTACCTTTTTCCAAAAAAAGTTCCTTTTCCCGAAAAAAGTACCTTTTTCCAAAAAAAGTACTTTTTTCCAAAAAATGTACCTTTTTCTACACAAATGTACCTTTTCCAAAAAAAAGTACCTTTTCCAAAAAAGTACCTTTTTCCAAAAAAAAGTACCTTATTCCAAAAAAAGTACCTTTTTCCAAAAAAAGTACCCTTTTGCAAAAAAAAGTACCTTTTTCCAAAAAAAGTACCTTTTTCCAAAAAAGTACCTTTTTCTAAAAAAAGTACCTTTTTTCAAAAAAAAGTACCTTTTTCCAAAAAAAGTACCTTTTCCAAAAAAAGTACCTTTTCCTGAAAAAGTACCTTTTTCCAAAAAAAGTACTTTTTTCCAAAAAATGTACCTTTTTCTACAAAAATGTACCTTTTCCAAAAAAAAGTACCTTTTCCAAAAAAACATACATTTTTCTAAAAAAATACCTTTTTCAAAAAAAGTACCTTTTTCAAAAAATGTTCCTTTTCCCAAAAAACATACATTTTTTCAAAAAAAGTACCTTTTCCAAAAAAAAGTATCTTTTCCCAAAAAAAAGTACCTTTTTATAAAAAAATTTTCCTTTTCCAAAAGAAGTACCTTTTCCAAAAAAAATACCTTTTTCCAAAAAACATACATTTTTCCAAAAAAACACCTTTTTAAAAAAAATACCTTTTCCAAAAAAAGTACAAATAAAGTACTTTGTAAAAACAAAGTATCTTTTTCCAAAAAATTTCGTTTTTCCAAAAAGTACCATTTAAAATAATATATAATTTCAAAAAAACTACTTTTTTTCCTCCCCCCACGGATATCTCCACTAAAACAAGGTTTCTTGATATTCGGCATAGACGTGCGCTAAGACGGGATATTTGGAAATTCCTGCCGGAACGGGCAAAAAGGGGAAAAGTCTCCCTATAAACAGTCTCACAAATTGGAAAAGTGCCTGCCTAAACCACTGGAGGTAAGAAGTTGAAATTTGGTATAAAGGTTCCTCCACTGTAGTAGATATCGACTAAGTTTGTATTTTTGGAATTCCCTACAGGATATCCCAAAAGGAAACTCGGTATGTGAGTTCTTCCTTCTGTAAAGGCGTCCGCTTAGACGGAATTTTTGAAATTCCTATCGGGAGGGGAAATAAGGTAAAAGTCTCCTCCTGACGGCTTGCCCAATCCCTTTTGGCCAACCTAAAATTTTAGATATGTATTCCTTGGAGTAGGACTAACTCACAGGCAACGTAATTTTTCTATTTTGGAACAGGAACATAGTAAAAATGGTGTTTGAAAGGGAAAAATGTCCCCACTAACGGCCTGCCCAAACCGCTTAGGCAATGCAGTTGAAATTTGGTATGAATGTTCCTCATCCATCGCAGATAGTCGCGAAGATGGAATTTTTGTAAATTCCTAAAGGGAGGGGCAAAAAGAAGAAAAGCCTCACCTTGGGGGCCTGTAAAAACCCCTTCGGCTAGAAACGTGAAGCTTAAAATGTGGGTCCCTGGAGTAAGGGGTAACTTATTAGAAAGATACTTTTTTGAATTTTGGACAGGGTCGTTCTAAAATGGGGGCTCAAAAAGGGAAAGTTGTCCCTTAACGACCTGTCCAAACTGCTGGAACTAGGAAGCTGAAATTCGGTACTTAGGTTCCTCTTCCAGCCTAATTCCAACCGGGAGGGACAAAAAAAGAAAAAGTGTCCCCCTTGACAGCCTGCTCAAACTGCTGGAACTAGGAAGCTGAAATTCCCTGTCGATGGATTTTCGGAAATTCCTACCGAGAGGGGCACAAATAGTAAAAGTTGGCTAGAAACCTGAAATGTAAAATATATGTTACTTGGAGTATGGGCTCACTTGCCGGGAAGGTGCTTCTTGGACAGGGACATTGCAAAAATGGGGATTAATGAAGCGAAAAGTGCCGCTTAAAGGCCTGCCCAAACCGCTGGAGGTAGGAAGTTGAAATTTGGTATTAAAGTTCCTCCTCTATTGTAGACATCCGCTAAGATGAGATTTTTTGAAATTTCTACAGGAAGGGTCAAAAACAGGAAAAGTCTCCCCCTTAACGGCCTGGCCAAACTACTGGAACAAGGGAGCTTAAATTCGGTATTTGGGTTCCTTCTCCAACGTTGACGTCCCCTAAGATGGTATTTTTGGAAATTCATACCGGGAGGGGTAAAAAGGGAAAAAACTTCCCCCTTGACGGCCTGGCCAAACTGCTGGATATAGAGACCTAAAATTATGTATGTAGTAGGTTCCTCCTCCAACGCAGACGTCATCTAAGACGGAATTTTTGGAAATTCCTACCGGGAGGGGTAAACACGGAGTAATTCTCCCCCTTGATGGCCTAACCTCGTTAAAATTTGGACAGAGCCAGTGAGGATCGGTTTTAATTTTTTTGTAGAGCAAGATATGTTGTTTTTATTAACCAATTACATTTGGAACATATATCTGTTATTCCATGAAAGAGAGACCAAAATCGGGATGAAGTACCGATTTATTATATGTTGTACACTAGACCGACTCACGAAAAAAAAGTACAAAAAACAATTCCCCCTCAAAATAAACCTTGGTTTGTTATAAGATGATTCCCAAAATATTTAGGGTCTAGCAATGAGATCTCACGAGCTGGACCATTTTTAAAAAAGGTATTTTTTTAGTTTTTGTAAGAAATTTGCATCTTAGCTGAAGACAACATACTCAATATGCGTATCAATATGAAAGGTTTTTTATAGGCGCCTCCAGCGGTATATATACCATATTCAAGCATATCCTGACATGTCCTATTTTCAAGGATATTCTATAAAAAACAAATTTTTGACTCTTGTACGGACATATTTGTGACTGGAATGTCAAACTTACATATCATAATCTTTAGACGATTTAAGTGAACACGTGTTTCAGATTTTTTTGAAATTCGCGATTTTCCGCGTTTTATCAGAAATTCAATATGGTGAAACAATATTGAATTTCAATTCATCGATGAGTGAATATAGTTTAGAATTTTGCAAATTTAGTACATTTTTCACGGTGCTCTGGACCAAATTTTGATAAATATTTTGAGCTACCCTGCAATTCAATTATCTAAAACTTTGTCGAAATTGATTAAAAAAAAATATGTGTTACATATTTCAATGGATTTATCTGGTTTTCAATTTAAGATTAATCACACACTGCGTAATTTTTAGGTATTAAAAAAATCAATCTTTTTTCAGTTTTAGTCAATTTTTACTTAAAATCTTCTATATATAAAAGAATAACGTGACTGACTGACTGATTGACTGACTGACTGACTGACTGACTCAACATCGCCCAGCCCAAACCGCTGAAGCTAGGAAGTTGAAATTTGGTATGTAGGTTCCTCTTTCGGCGTAGACGTCCGCTAAGACGGGATTTTTGCAAATTCCTACCGGAACGGGCAAAAAGGGGAAACGTCTCCCCCTTGGCGGCCTGCCAAAACCCCTTTGGCTAGAAAGCTGAAATTTAAGATATGTGTTCCTTGGAGTATGGGCTAACTTTTCTGGAAAGTACTTTCTGGAATTTTGGACAGGGACGTTGTAAAAATGGGGGTTAAAATGGGGGAAAAGGGCCCCCTTGACGGCCTGCCCAAACCGCTAGAGGTAGGAAGTTGAAATTTGGTATAAAGGTTCCTCCACTATCGTAGACATCCACCAAGACGGGAGTTTTGGAAATTTTTACAGGGACGGGCAAAAAGTCTCCCCCTTGACGGCCTGCTCAAACTGCTGGAGCTATGAAGTTGAAATTTGGTATGTAGGTTCCTCGACCGGTGTAGACGTCCGTTGAGACGGTATTTTTGGAAATTCTTATCGGGAGGGGCAAAAAGGGGACAAAAAAAGTACTTTTTCCAAAAAAGTACCTTTTCCCAAAAAAAGTACCTTTTTCCCAAAAAAAGTACCTTTTTCCCAAAAAAGTACCTTTTTCCAAAAAAGTACCTTTTTCCAAAAAAAGTACCTTTTTCCAAAAAAAATTCCTTTTTCCAAAAAAAGTACCTTTTTCCAAAAAAAGTAGCTTTTTCCAAAAAAAAGTACCTTTTTCCGAAAAAAGTACCTTTTTCCAAAAAAAAGTACCTTTTTCCAAAAAAAGTACCTTTTTCCAAAAAAAGTACCTTTTTCCAAAAAAAAGTACCTTTTTCCAAAAAAAAGTACCTTCTTCCAAAAAAAGTACCTTTTTCCAAAAAAAATTCCTTTTTCCAAAAAAAGTACCTTTTTCCAAAAAAGTACCCTTTTGCAAAAAAAAGTACCTTTTTCCAAAAAAAGTACCTTTTTCCAAAAAAGTACCTTTTTTCAAAAAAAGTACCTTTTTCCAAAAAAAAGTACCTTTTTCCAAAAAAAGTTCCTTTTCCCGAAAAAAGTACCTTTTTCCAAAAAAAGTACTTTTTTCCAAAAAATGTACCTTTTTCTACACAAATGTACCTTTTCCAAAAAAAAGTACCTTTTCCAAAAAAGTACCTTTTTCCAAAAAAAAGTACCTTATTCCAAAAAAAGTACCTTTTTCCAAAAAAAGTACCCTTTTGCAAAAAAAAGTACCTTTTTCCAAAAAAAGTACCTTTTTCCAAAAAAGTACCTTTTTCTAAAAAAAGTACCTTTTTTCAAAAAAAAGTACCTTTTTCCAAAAAAAGTACCTTTTCCAAAAAAAGTACCTTTTCCTGAAAAAGTACCTTTTTCCAAAAAAAGTACTTTTTTCCAAAAAATGTACCTTTTTCTACAAAAATGTACCTTTTCCAAAAAAAAGTACCTTTTCCAAAAAAACATACATTTTTCCAAAAAAATACCTTTTTCAAAAAAAGTACCTTTTTCAAAAAATGTTCCTTTTCCCAAAAAACATACATTTTTTCAAAAAAAGTACCTTTTCCAAAAAAAAGTATCTTTTCCCAAAAAAAAGTACCTTTTTATAAAAAAATTTTCCTTTTCCAAAAGAAGTACCTTTTCCAAAAAAAATACCTTTTTCCAAAAAACATACATTTTTCCAAAAAAACACCTTTTTAAAAAAAATACCTTTTCCAAAAAAAGTACAAATAAAGTACTTTGTAAAAACAAAGTATCTTTTTCCAAAAAATTTCGTTTTTCCAAAAAGTACCATTTAAAATAATATATAATTTCAAAAAAACTACTTTTTTTCCTCCCCCCACGGATATCTCCACTAAAACAAGGTTTCTTGATATTCGGCATAGACGTGCGCTAAGACGGGATATTTGGAAATTCCTGCCGGAACGGGCAAAAAGGGGAAAAGTCTCCCTATAAACAGTCTCACAAATTGGAAAAGTGCCTGCCTAAACCACTGGAGGTAAGAAGTTGAAATTTGGTATAAAGGTTCCTCCACTGTAGTAGATATCGACTAAGTTTGTATTTTTGGAATTCCCTACAGGATATCCCAAAAGGAAACTCGGTATGTGAGTTCTTCCTTCTGTAAAGGCGTCCGCTTAGACGGAATTTTTGAAATTCCTATCGGGAGGGGAAATAAGGTAAAAGTCTCCTCCTGACGGCTTGCCCAATCCCTTTTGGCCAACCTAAAATTTTAGATATGTATTCCTTGGAGTAGGACTAACTCACAGGCAACGTAATTTTTCTATTTTGGAACAGGAACATAGTAAAAATGGTGTTTGAAAGGGAAAAATGTCCCCACTAACGGCCTGCCCAAACCGCTTAGGCAATGCAGTTGAAATTTGGTATGAATGTTCCTCATCCATCGCAGATAGTCGCGAAGATGGAATTTTTGTAAATTCCTAAAGGGAGGGGCAAAAAGAAGAAAAGCCTCACCTTGGGGGCCTGTAAAAACCCCTTCGGCTAGAAACGTGAAGCTTAAAATGTGGGTCCCTGGAGTAAGGGGTAACTTATTAGAAAGATACTTTTTTGAATTTTGGACAGGGTCGTTCTAAAATGGGGGCTCAAAAAGGGAAAGTTGTCCCTTAACGACCTGTCCAAACTGCTGGAACTAGGAAGCTGAAATTCGGTACTTAGGTTCCTCTTCCAGCCTAATTCCAACCGGGAGGGACAAAAAAAGAAAAAGTGTCCCCCTTGACAGCCTGCTCAAACTGCTGGAACTAGGAAGCTGAAATTCCCTGTCGATGGATTTTCGGAAATTCCTACCGAGAGGGGCACAAATAGTAAAAGTTGGCTAGAAACCTGAAATGTAAAATATATGTTACTTGGAGTATGGGCTCACTTGCCGGGAAGGTGCTTCTTGGACAGGGACATTGCAAAAATGGGGATTAATGAAGCGAAAAGTGCCGCTTAAAGGCCTGCCCAAACCGCTGGAGGTAGGAAGTTGAAATTTGGTATTAAAGTTCCTCCTCTATTGTAGACATCCGCTAAGATGAGATTTTTTGAAATTTCTACAGGAAGGGTCAAAAACAGGAAAAGTCTCCCCCTTAACGGCCTGGCCAAACTACTGGAACAAGGGAGCTTAAATTCGGTATTTGGGTTCCTTCTCCAACGTTGACGTCCCCTAAGATGGTATTTTTGGAAATTCATACCGGGAGGGGTAAAAAGGGAAAAAACTTCCCCCTTGACGGCCTGGCCAAACTGCTGGATATAGAGACCTAAAATTATGTATGTAGTAGGTTCCTCCTCCAACGCAGACGTCATCTAAGACGGAATTTTTGGAAATTCCTACCGGGAGGGGTAAACACGGAGTAATTCTCCCCCTTGATGGCCTAACCTAACCCTTCGGCTAGAAACCTGTAATATATAATATGTTTTCCTAGGAGTATGGGCTAACTTATCGACAAGGCATTTCTAGGACTTTGGACAGGAACGTGGTAAAAATGGTGGTTGAAAAGGGGAAAATTGCCCCCCCCCTTAACGTCTGCGTCTTTAGCTAGAAACCTAAAACTTAAAGAACAAGTGTATATGAAACACTAAAATTAAGAAACTAAATAGGAAACGAGTGGAATTGAAACACTACACAAGTGGAATGAAGTGGATATAAACGTTGAACGAGTGGAATTGAAATTATAGACAATGCAAATGGAGTGGAAGAGGGAATTAGCTGTTCAAACACTATCCACGGAATATGAAACTTATGTAGCATTGAAACATACTCTCCAAAACGTTAAACAAATTTTCTAAAAGAGAAAAAACCTTAGAAAAGGAATGGAACTTATATATTCCGATATTTAAACTTCATGTAACGAAGCACCGGTGGAAGAAACCGACGCAGTAAATTTTCCAACTGAATTTGTGAATTTACTTGAATTGCCAGGTCTACCTTTACATAAACTGGAATTAAAAAAAAAAACTTTAAGACACGCTAACAACGTAGGGGGCTTTGCCCGCTATTTTTAATATTATAAAATGCTTTCCAACCCTGCTTTACGTTATTTATTTTCATTCAAAACACAAATGAACAAAACTACTTACGGGTCTATCTACCTAAGTTCGCACTTTACCAAATTATCTTAACATACACACGTATATTGCAATTTATTATGGATTCATTACTAACAATCCACTTTCATGAGAAAAAGTGATCAAATATTTATTTTAAACCCATTGTTGTGCAGAATTATTTATTTGTGGTGGCTGGGTGAAGGCTTTTATTATAAAAACTGTACTTTAAATAAAAAGCGAATTTAAAAAAAATTGTCGGGGGGGGGGGGGCGCAGCCCCCTCCCCTAAACTTTAAGGCACGCTAACAACGTAGCGGCCTGTGCCCGCTAGTTAAAACATAAAGTGCGAAAATTTTTTGATAAATTAAGTAACATGAGATGTTTACTAATGGTATAAATTAAAAAAATTTATATTCCTTTCATCGCAGATTAATTATTAACGAAATCGTGAAAAAAGTGAAATTTCAACTTCCCGATTTTGGTCTCTCTTTCGTGGACAGATATATGTTCTAAATGTAATTGGTTTATAAAAACAACATATCTTGCTCTACAAAAAAATTAAAACCGATCCTCACTGGCTCTGTCCAAATTTTAACGAGGGCCGTTTAAAATGAATTCTTAACACAAATTTTTAATTTATCCGCTTAAAACACCACGATAAGTAACACTTAGGCCAAAAATTAGTATGAAGAAAGTGTTTGTGCTTTTATTCTGCATAACAACACTTATAAGTATTTTTGCGAAAAACGTCAAATTTAGAAGTTATAGCGCAAAAATCTTTGAAGTGTTTTTAGTTCATTTTTAGGGTCAAAAGTTCAAACTGACTGGCCTGTATGCCACGGAGAAATCCAATTTTTACACATATATTATTTTTTGCACCCAATCTACTGGAAATTGCCGGTGCAGCAAACAAAAAAAAACTTTTAAAAATCCCATACATTTCATGGGTGGTCTAATCAAGAGGCTGTCGAATGTGACCCCAAGAATTTTGGGGCGGTTAAGTGTCGAATTCGTACGCCATCGACTACTACATTCAGTTCCAGCCTTACTTCCTTCGTCCAAGTGGTAAAAAGAGTCGCCGAGGATTTTGCAGGGGAGAGCTGCATATTCCTCCCAGTGAACAAATTCGTAAGATCATGAATAGAAATGTCCATCAATGTCGTGACCCGTCGCCAATATCGTACAGTCGTCGGCGTATGAAATCAATTCCACTCCGCGAGTTTCGAGACGTAGAAATTAAACAATATCGGGGAGATAACTCAACCCTGAAGGACTCCTTGTTTAATTCTGCGAGGTTTGGACTTTCTGTTTCGAAACTCCACAAACGACTGGCGACCACACAGATAATTCACTATCCACCTCTTCGTACCATTTGGAAGACTGGATTCGGCGATGTCTCTGAAGAGGGTCGCGTGGCTGACGCCTTTGATAGGTCAAGCACCACTAGAACAGTCCTTTCGCAAGGGCGGTTCTGGGGGGTAACCGCGTAACTCGATTCGAAAAAAGTTTTCCAATTCGTAAATCTTGCAAATATTCGGTCTGTTCCTTTACGTTACCGCGGGAACCCGCGGGATCCCAATCTTACCCAAAAAGCGTTCCCGTACTCGAAAATTGATTAAATGAGAGCGTTCAAGAGAGTCAATTTGTGTTTCTCTTTTTACCAAAGTTACCCAAACTTTTTCTTCGGGTAAATTGTAAAACTAACAGCTGATGCAATTGTGAAAAAAAATTGAAAAATTAAATTAAGCAAACCAATACGCAATAGAAATGTGTTATTTATAATAATTAATTGAAAAAAATCAATAACTTTTAAATGCAAATAAATATTTGTGTTTGTTCAATTTTTATACCCTACACCACTACGTGGAGAGGGTATTATAAGTTTGTGCTGATGTTTGTAACACCAAAAAATAATGGTCGTAGACCCACCTTATGGTATACCGATCGGCTCAGAATTTTTTTTATTTCGATTTAACGATGTCCGTCTGTCCGTCTGTCTGTCTGTCCAAGCATTCTTGTGCGCATTCTACAGGTCGCAAATATTAACATATTTTGATGAAATTTGGTACACCGACTTATGTCGGCCCAAGGACGACGCCTATTGATTTTGGTTGCAATCTGTCCATATTTAGACCTAGTGCCCATATTAGGGTCCCCCCAAAATTATATTATTTATACGCCGCAGGTCGCAAATATTAAGATATTTTGATGAAATCTGGTACACAGACCTATGTTTGCCCAAGGACGAAGCCTATTGATTTTGGTTAACATCGGTCCATGTTTAGACCTAGTGTCCATATAAGGGTCCCCCCAAAATTATATTGTTTATACGCTGCAAGTCGCAAATACTAAGATATTTTGATCAAATTTGATACACTGACTTATATCGGCCCAGGGACGAAGCCTATTAATTTTGGTTAACACCGGTCCATGTGTAGCCCTAGTGTCCATATAAGGGTCCCCCCAAAATTGGCTTGGTCGCAGATATTAAGATATTTTAACGAAATTTGGTTTGCTGATCAATATTTGGACCTATCGGACTATATTTACGATTTTCTCTTCTTTTATAATTTTATAGAAAATTTTGATACAGGTCCCATTTTAACCCGTTCGAATTTTGGATCCAAACATTAGTTGGCTCTTAACCACACTGGTGTAGGGTATTGTATAGTCGGCATGCCCGACTTTAACCTTTTTACTAGTTCAAACTAAAATTATACGTGCTTTCATATTTTTCTTTGAAATGCATTTTTGGGCTCAAAAAGTGGTTTTGTGCGTTCCTTTACTTTTGTGTAATTTTGTCATTTTGTGATAGGATTTTTTGTTTACTCTCATTTAACCGAACTTTACCCAAAAAGTAAAGGAACGCACTTACTGTAAAAAATATAATTCTGTATAAAAATTCTACTTTTAATTTATTTTTATCCTTGTACACTACCCATAAAAATTCAAAAAGTAAGATTTTTGCTAAAGCTTTTCTTTTTACAAAAGGTACAAAATTTACGAATTGGAAATTTTTTTTCGAATCGAGTTACGCGGTTACCCCCTGATTTAGACCGCTGGTTATCTGTGTGGCAATGGCGGTTAAATCTGTTGTTGTACTAGTATCATTCCATATAAAATGGATACAAAAATAGAAGATTTTGAACATGACCCCTTTCAATTTTTACAAAACTTAGTACATACATTCTGCTAAGTGTCACGATATTAAACGTAAATTTTTTTTCCAAATTCATTTTGGTACCCGTTCTATCGCTGTGTTAAGTTGATTTTTATACCCTACACCACTATGTGGTCAGGGTATTATAAGTTTGTGCTGATGTTTGTAACACCAAAAAATATTGGTCCTAGACCCACCTTTAGTATACCGATCGGCTCAGAATTTTTTTTTATTTCGATTTAACGATGTCCGTCTGTCTGTCCGTCCGTCCATCTGTCTGTCTGTCCATGCATTCTTGTGCGCACTCTACAGGTCGCAAATATTAAGATATTTTGATGAAACTTGGTACACCGACTTATATGGGCCCAAGGACGAAGCCTCTTGATTTTGGTTAAAATCTGTCCATGTTTAGACCTAGTGCCCATATAAGGGTCCTTCCAAAATTATATTGTTTATACGCTGCAGGTCGCAAATATTAAGATATTTTAATGAAATTTGGTATACCGACCTATATTAGCCCAGTGACGAAGCCTATTGATTTTGGTTAACACCGGTCCATGTTTAGACCTAGTGCCCATATAAGGGTCCCCCCAAAATTGGCTTGGTTACAAACTGCAGGTCGCAAATATTAAGATATTTTAATGAAATTGGGTTCGCTGACTCACATTATAGAAAATTTTGACACAAGTCCCATTTTAACCCATTCGAATTTCGAATCCAAACATTAGTTGGCTTTTAACCAGACTGGTGTAGGGTATTGTATAGTCGGCATGCCCGACTTTAACCTTTTTACTCATTTTCACTAAATTTGTGAAAAATACATGATGTTCAAATGATTACAACTTTTGAACGCGTTATCCGAATGTTCTAAAATTTTCACCTAGCAATGCCTATATAATCTACTTTCAAAATAAATTGCAAAAATAAAATGTGTAGTGGAAAAAGGATAATGCAATTTGAAAAATATTCTTAATTTGCAAATATCTCGAAAAACCCATCTTTAATTTTCTTTAAATTATTGAAGCAGATAAATCAATATTTCAGCTACAGACTGTGAAAATTTCAAATTGGAACGCCAATGGGTTCAAAATAAAAACGCTATTTTTAACAAAGTTTTTTGAATTTTCACAAATAAACATAACACTGCATGACACAATCTTGACTTTTAAAAATTAATAGAGCTCTGACCATCAATCTCTATATATAAAAGAATAACGTAACTGACTGATTGACTGACTGATTCACTGACTCAACATCGCCCAACCCAAACCGCTGTAGCTAGGAAGTTGAAATTTGGTATGTAGGTTCCTCCTCCGGTGTAGACCTCCGCTAAGACGGGATTTTTGGAAATTCCTACCGGAACGTCCAAAAAGGAAAAAAGTCTCCCCCTTGGCGGTTGCCAAAACCGAAAGTACTTTCTGGTATTTGGACAGGGACGTTGTAAAAATGGGAAAAAGGCCCCCCTTGACGGCCTGCCCAAACCGCTGGAGGTAGGAAGTTGAAATTTGTATAAAGGATGTCACTATCGTAGTCATCCATCAAGACGGGATTTTTGGAAATTTTTACAGGGAGGGGCTAAAAGGGGAAAAAGGCTCCCCATTGACGGCCTGCTCAAACTGCTGGAGCTATGAAGTTGAAATTTGGTATGTAGGTTCCTCGACCGGTGTAGACGTCCGCTGAGACGGCATTTTTGGAAATTCTTATCGGGAGGTGCAAAAAGGGAAAAAAACGTACTTTTTCCAAAAAAGTACCTTTCCAAAAAAAGTACCTTTTTCCAATAAAAGTACGTTTTTCAAAAAAGTACTTTTTCCAAAAAAAAAAGTACCTTTTTCCAAAAAAAGTACATTTTTCCAAAAAAAAGTACCTTTTCTAAAAAAATTTACCTTTTCCAAAAAAAGTACCTTTTCCAAAAAAAGAACCATTTTCCAAAAAACATACATTTTTCTAAAAAAACTACCTCTTTCAAAAAAAGTACCTTTTTCCAAAAAAAATACATTTTTCCAAAAAAATTCCTTTTTCAAAAAAAGTACAAATAAAGTACTCTGTAAAAACAAAGTATCTTTTTCCAAAAAATTTCTCTTTTTCCAAAAAGTACCATTTAAAAAAATATAATTTCAAAAAAAGTACTTTTTTTCCTCCCCCACGGATATCTCCACTAAAACAAGGTTTCTTGATATTCGGCATAGACATGCGCTAAGACGGGATTTTTGGAAATTCCTACCGGAACGGGCAAAAAGGGGAAAAGTCTCCCCATAAACAGTCTCACAAATTGGAAAAGTGCCTGCCCAAACCACTGGAGGTAAGAAGTTAAAATTTGGTATAAAGGTTCCTCCACTGTAGTAGACATTGACTAAGTTTGTATTTTTGGAATTCCCTACAGGATATCCCAAAAGCAAATTTGGTATGTGAGTTCCTCCTTCTGTGTAGGCGTCCGCTTAGACGGAATTTTTGAAATTCCTATCGGGAGGGGAAATAAGGGGAAAAGTCTCCTCCTTGACGGCCTGCCCAATCCCTTTTCGCCAACCTAAAATTTTAAATATGTATTCCTTGGAGTAGGACTAACTCACCGGCAATGTAATTTTTCTATTTTGGAACAGGAACATAGTAAAAATGGTGGTTTGAAAGGGAAAAATGTCCCCAATAACGGCCTGCCCAAACCGCTGAGGCAATGAAGTTGAAATTTGGTATGAATGTTCCTCATCCATCGCAGATAGCCGCGAAGATGGAATTTTTGTAAATTCCTAGAGGGGCAAAAAGAAGAAAAGCCTCCCCTTGGTGGGCTGTAAAAACCCCTTCGGCTAGAAAACTGAAATTTAAAATGTGAGTCCCTGGAGTAAGGGCTAACTTATTAGAAATATACTTTTTTGAATTTTGGACAGCGTCGTTATAAAATGGGGGCTCAAAAAGGGAAAGTGGCCCCTTAAGGACCTGTCCAAACTGCTGGAATTAGGAAGCTGAAATTCGGAACTTAGGTTCCTCTTCCAGCCTAATTCCAACCGGTAGGGACAAAAAAGAAAAAGTGTTCCACTTGACGGCCTGCTCAAACTGCTGGAACTAGGAAGCTGAAATTCCCTGTCGATGGATTTTCGGAAATTTCTACCCAGAGGGGCACAAATAGTAAAAGTTGGCTAGAAACCTGAAATGTAAAACATATGTTCCTTGGAGTATGGGGTCACTTATCGGGAAGGTGCTTTTTGGAATTTTCGACAGGGATATTGCAAAAATGGGGATTAATGAAGCGAAAACTGCCGCTTAAAGGCCTGCCCAAACCGCTGGAGGTAGGAAGTTGAAATTTGTTATTAAAGTTCCTCCTCTATTGTAGACATCCACTAAAATGTCCACAGGTAGGGTCAAAAACAGGAAAAGTCTCCCCCTTAACGGCCTGGGCAAACTGCTGGAACTAGGGAGCTTAAATTCATACCGGGAGGGGTAAAAAGTGAAAAAACTTCCCCCTTTACGGCCTGGCCAAACTGCTGGATATAGAGACCTAAAATTATGTATGTAGTAGGTTGCTCCTCCAACGCAGACGTCCTCTAAGACGGAATTTTTGGAAATTCCTACCGGGAGGGGTGAAAACGGAATAATTCTTCCCCTTGATGGCCTAACCGAACCCTTCGGCTAGAAACCTGTAATCTATAATATGTTTTCCTTGGATTATGGGCTAACTTATCTACAAGGCATTTTTAGGACTTTGGACAGGAACGTGGTAAAAATGGTGGTTCAAAAGGAGAAAATTGCCCCCCACCCCCCTTAACGTCTGCGTCTTCAGCTAGAAACCTAAAACTTAAAGAACAAGTGTATATGGAACACTAAAATAAAGAAACTAAATAGGAAACGAGTGGAATTGAAACACTACACAAGTGGAACGAAATGGATATAAACGTTGAACGAGTGGAATTGAAATTATAGACAATGGAAATGGCTTGGAATAGGGAACGAAATCGAATGGACTATAGAACGAAATGGAATGAGGAGCGAGATGGCATAGAATGGGGATCGAGTGGAATTGAAACACTGCAGTTAAAAGAGGAATAGAACGGAGCAAGTGCAAAGAAATGGAATGGAAATAGAAGCGATTGATATCAATTGGCTGAAACGTTAAAAAACCGTAAAAATCAATATAAAACGCGAACAGTGGTTTTAATATTAGGTGTGTTTCTTTACTTTTTGGGTAAAGTCCGTAAAATGAGAGTAAGCACAAAATCCTCTCACAAAATGACAAAATTACCCAATAGTACAGGAACGCAAAAAACCACTTTTCTAGCCCAAAAACTTATTTCAAAGAATAATGTTAAACAGTGATGGGACTAAAATGTGCCAAATGGGCCTTTATTGTGCCAAAACTCAATTTTCACTTAGAACCCGTGTTTTCAACTTTCATTTTGTAAATGCATTCTTATGGAATTAATTCTATTTTCTATTCTTATGGAATTAATTATATTTGAACGAATTAAAATTTTCTTTCAATTAAAAGGTGAATGATAAATTAAATTCATCCGATTCTTATTAAAGATTTGGGAATGCAGCCAATGAATGAATTCTTTAGGAATGGTTGCACGGAATGGTATACATATAAACATTTTCTAAAACTGAATTAATTTTTTCATGAATTAAACTTAAATTAATTCTTTCGAAGCTCTGAGATAAATTTATAGCATTTGAATTTTTAAAATTCTATGGATTAAGCACCGTAAGTTGTTCAGTTTTCACGTGAAAAAACTGTTATACTCCATATAAAAAAAATTATTTTTCACGACAATGAGTTTCACGTGAAAATTGTGCAAACTTAGTTTTCACGCAAATTTAATGTACAAGACTATTATTTTTCTGGGAAAAAGTGACATTTTGTGTTAATTGTGATTGTGGCTTTGTTATAAAATTAAAATATTGTTAAGTTTTTTTAACTTAAATTGCAATTTAAAGCATTTAAAGTCTGAGAGAAATTTTTTCACGTGAAAAACAACTTACGGTGCTTTATTCGGTAATATCTTCGATGCCATTTTTTAGTTTTGCTTTATTCGAAAAGGTATTTTAATACCAATAAATGCTTAGAAACTAAAAATTAAAGATTTGTTATTTTTTAAATTCATTTTCTATTAAATTAAATATTTGGCACCAAAATGTGCCAAAATAGTATCGGTTGTAGAGTTGTGAAATTTCGATACTTTTTGAGTACTCACTACTACTCAATACTTTTCAATTGAGTACTCGATACTACTCAATACTTTTAACGGTTTTTCTGAATTTAAAAATAAAAATGTTATGAATTCGTATTTATTAGGAAAAATAATAACAATTCACATACAGGTGTTAAATAACTATTGTTACTTACATTTTAATTAATTTAAAATAAATTAAATAAAAAATTTTTCTAAAAAAATCGTTACAAATTTCTTTGCTGGTAAAAATAATTGTGTTTTTTGTTTTTTTTTGAGGAAGGCCTTAACTCAAGTTTTTTGTTTCTTTATGGTGTTATGATCTTGGCTTTTCAAGTTCTTTTTTAAGAGCTTTTCTAAAAACAGCTTATAATAGCTTATTAAATCTGAAATTCTTCGGACGCAAAATCTCTTTCAATTAAATTTGTATTTAATTGTTGCCAGTAATGAAAAAAATTGCATTCAAAGATATTTTATATCCACAGATTTCAAAATTTTAATAAGATTTGTTTCTAAAGAAATGAAAAATCTTAAAAGGACTTTTTACATTAAGTCATTAATATGTAAATTAGAACGGACCAATTATTGATTTATTAAGTAATCTTTGTAATAATTTTGTATAGAAATGTAAAAGTAATACAAGAAATTAATAAATTGGTCCCCTTTAATTTTGTTTGTACAAAAGATATTATTGAGTAAAAGTATTTTTAATGGCATGGCATAAGTTTGTTTCAATTCAAAAATTTTGATTTTATACGTTATTTTAAGAAAAATTTACACATTTGTTTAATAAAACACAGCCATGTTAGCAACCCTACGGGGAAAGGGACCGGTCCCAGATGACACTCAGGATAGGTCCCAAGGGGGCGGAGACCGGTCGTTGATCGGTCTTTTTGTTTGAAAGAGACATATCACTTTAACATGGCGTTGTCATTGGAAATGACCAATTGCCACATTTTAGACACCTTGTGACAGTAAGGTGGTGTGTCTAAAAATAGCTTTTCAAATAAACTAATAAAAAATTAAGAATTAAAAATAATCTACTTGGAGTCGAAGTAGGGCTCGATAACACAACCCCCTGCTTGTAAGGCAAACGCTCTACCGTCTGAGCTAATGTTGCTTATGCGTGATGGCTGGCTGATGGTTAAGTTATGTTTTTAGTTTCTGTTCAAATAAAAAAGAGAAAGAAAAAACAAACACACACACAGCAAATAAAAAAAACATGGAAAAGAAAAAAATAGAAAAGAAAACAACATTAACACACACAAATATGGTGGAAGTGCCTTGAATATGCCCCCGATTGACCGGTCATGGGATAGGTCCCTTATTGGCAGTTGACTTGTTTTTTGAGTTGGCCATAATTAAATTAAAAAATCAATTAAAAATTAGAAAATTACCTCAAAACCTCTGATAATATAAATAAAAATTTAAAAAATTCCCCTTAAGTTAAAAAGAAAAGTTAAATGAAATACCAATTGTTAAAACTAAAACAGCTTTAACATTAAAAAAACGTTGAAAATACAAAACTTAAAATTTCTTAGCAAAACATTATAGAAATTTAAAATAAGAGCTAAAATAAGCAAATCGTGAAAAAATAAAGTTAAAAATAAATAAAAGAGTAAAATAAATAAAATATATTTTTAAAAATATGCCGCGAATTTTGTTTTTTATTTCGGTATCGGTCAAGTTTTTTTAAAAGCAACAGTGAAAATAACGGATCAGAAAATACTTAGAAAATTAATTCATTTTCTTTTGTTCATATTTGCACTAATTTAGTAATATGCCTTCGGTTGACCGGTCACGGGATAGGTCTTTGGAGGACAATTGACTCCTCATTCCCCGTAGGGAAACTACAATCGTAAATTCAAAATTGACAACAGCCAAACTTTATTCAATATCCCAAAATCTATGATCAGTTTCAAAAAACAATACTAATATTAAGATCAGTGCTAAAATCAATTTAATGGAATTGGGATTATTCTCGAAGTTTCAGAAATTTAATGACGTATATACCTGTATTTTGTCATTTAAGTATTGTGGTTGTGGTCTTATTTCTTAAAATGTCCCTATATGTTTTATTCTGTTCATACACAGATTTCCATTGATTTTGAGATGCTTTATCCAGAAAAAAACAAAAATTTTTATGTAAACTGGACAAAACTTAATAACATATTACCAACGTATCTCAATATGAACCTAAAAGATACAAGGCTGAAGTCCATCTGTTGCGAAGCAAAAGATAAATGGCGAAAAATGGATCAAAGTAATATGTACTTGCTTTTAACACAATCATGCCTAATTTAAAATGAAGTTTTCTTTCATTTTCAGATTCTAGAGATTCAGTCTTTATATTTCTAATTCATGGTGTTTTAAAACCGGAACGACATTCTAATGAAACTGGAAGGGCAACTATCGCCGAGTCGCAATTATGTACCATAAAGTTTATTGACAAAGACAATGAACTGAATTTGTATAGTGGACATGAACCATTCTATTTTTGTGGTAATTGACCAAATAATATTCAAAACGGATACTTTATGTTTTAAAGCCTATCAAGTTTTTAATTTTAATTACAACACAAAATGTATTAACTTTTGGTTATTTATTCAAAAAGTTTTATTTGAAATAGACTTAAAATGTGATTGTGTAGGAAGTAGTTTAGGAGGCATATCATCGTTTTTTAAAGGACATGATAAGCTACTGTAATAACATTTTTTGTTGATACTCACTGTATTGTTTTAATTCTACTTTTTTTACTTTTTTATAAGTTGTTTTCTTCGCGTTTTATAATGTTTACATTAATACCTATTAATTAATAATCAATCAATGAATTAAAAAATTACATTATTTAAATTAAATAAATAATGGTTCTCCTTTACTTTAATTTGTATTGTACATATCCAAAAACTTTTTTTAATTAATTTATTTCTCCTATTTATTAACTTATTTTTTTATATACAATTAATCTTACCATTCTTATATTATTTTATTAGTATTACATTAGATTAAAAAAAAATATTTCTGAAATAAAAAATGATAGTAAAAACAAAAAGAAAACTATTGTTTTAACTGCTGTGATAATAAATATGGTGATGGTTAAAATAAACGAAAATCGTTTATTTGAACATTTTTGGGGGTAAAATTTTAATAGTTGAAATAAAAGAAAATTGATTATTTTTAAGTTTTGGGAGTTAATTTTTTGATGGTTAAAATAAAGGAAATTCGTTTATTTTTATGGTTTTGTCGTTAAATTTTTGATAGTCAAAATAAAGGAATGTCGTTTGGTTCTGTATTTAATTACAATTTTTAATTTAATTTCACAATTGTTTTTTGTTTATATTTGCATCAGATGTTTTACCAAAGTTTACCCGAAGAAAAAGTCTGGGTAAATTTTGGTAAAAAGAGAAGCACTACTACACTCTCATTAGCGCTGTCATTTACCCAATTCTCGAGTAACTTTGGGTAAATTTCGGTAACTTTGGGTAAATTTCGGTAACTTTGGGTGCGTACGGGAACACACTGATTAAGTTTTATGCATCAGATTTTAAGCCTAAATATGAATACAGGTCCTGTGCCTACATTTCACCACAAATTGCATTTGAAAATGTTTGTATATAAAAAGCTAAATGGAAAACCGCTAAACTTTAAAGCCATTTCGCGGAACATATGTACCTTAGATCGAAAAATAAAGTACGACATTAGGTGTGTTTGGGTACTTTTCCAGTAAAGTCCAGTAAAAATTACTCAGTAACAAATTTACATAGAGTAAGGCAAAATTTACTCTCAAAAAGAAAAATATCTAAAAATGTACGCAAACAGAAAAATTGTAAGAATTAGTAAAATACTGCTGCCAACTTCTTTCCTAAAAATATCGCTAAATCAAACTAAAAAATCACTAGAAAATATCTAAATTATAAAAACAAATTAACAAAGCGATAAATCCTTAAATTTCACGAACTTTTTAGGTTCTGTTGAAAAATTTCACAAAAATAGCTAAATTTTTCAAACTTCTTAAAAAATTATAGATACATCGCCAAACTTTTCGAACTTTTTAGTTTTCCATAAAAATTTAATGATAAATCGCTGAATAATAATGATTCAAAAATTCTGTCAACGAAATAAATGTAAAAAAATGCTAAGAAAATGTCAAGACTGTCTTAAAAAAAAAATCGCTAGTTTTACCGCTAATAGCTAAATTATATTTTACTCTGCTAAACGAGTTGAAATATCGCTAGATTTGCCGAGAAAATAGCTAAATTGGCAACAGTTATTAAAATAGCTGATTGCGAAATAAACCTATTCAAATTATTGGATTAATAAATAAAACCTAATAAAATGATCGCTTACTTACTCCTTCCATCGTAAATAAGCTTATATTTAAATATTTTTTATTTTTACAAAAAATTTTTTAAAAATTATTTAGACATATGTTTTGTTTCGTCAATCATATGTTTTCAATCATATGTTTTTTTTCTTACAAATTCTTACTAGCAAAAAATCATCCAGTAAAAACTTGTAAGTTCTCTGGTATTGAGCTGTCACTTTACTCTCTATTTTTCCTCTCTCCTTACTGAGTAATTGTGTAAACAAACACCTTCCAGCAACAAGTATAAACCTATAGAGCAGTGATGTTAGACGTACCAATTTGTTGGTACACATACCATTTTTCAGGGTCTTGTACCATGCACCAAATGAAAATTGTGTTGGTACGCAATAATACCAACTTCTATAACTTACGATTTCAATTTTGTTTTTTATTAAAAGTGTAAAGGAAGAAACGAAAACAGCTGTTTTACTGACATTTTAACCGCTACAAAACTTGAAATACTAGCTGTGTTCGGGTACTCAAAATTGGGATCCCGCGGGATCCCAATTTTACCAAAAAGCGTTTTCTTACTACACAATTGGGTAAATGAGAGCTGTCATCAGAGAGTAATATTCTTGTTCTTCTTGCACGATAAAGCCCAGACTTTTTTTCGTGTAAATTTGGGTAAATTGTTTTTATCAGCTGTTATATCATCAGTTTGGTGCAACTAGTTCAATTGAACTATTCAGTAATTTGAACCAAAGACCTAGTTCACAACTAATAGCTCTTTTAGTTCAATCGCTCATTTCATTCATTCAGAAAATATGTTTTTCATTTACAAAAATTAGTATAATAGTTGCGAAAGCCTATCGGTGATTTTACAAGTCCATAAAATTACCGACAATTTTTTGAAGACGCTTGTTTAAATGTGTTAAAGAGATAAATATGTAAATAAATCGAAACTTTTGTTTAATATTAAAATCTTTTCCAAATTTAATAAACTATGTATTCTTTTTTGTAAATAGAAATGCCTAAAAAGGAAATTTTTATTAAATTTTTGATTTAAAAAGGGGTTTAACTAGAAAAGCTATCTAGATTTTTACAACAAATTGAAAAAGAACTAGAAAGAGCGATCACCAAAACGAACTATAATGCACAAATCTATTGACGTTTGTTTTTCGGGCTTCAAATATGGTTTTTCGCGTTCGTTTACTTTTGTGCATTTTTGTCATTTCTTGAGAGTATTTCTTGTTAAATCTCATTTTACCGAACTTTACCCAAAAAGTAAAGAAACATACCTACTATTCACAAGTGTGGCGACAAGCTACAATCTAGTTTTTTATACATTTTGTTAAAAAAAAACAATATATTTTTATATCATACAAAATACAACATATGTATTTGTAGCGTACCAACTTAACTATGACTTATATCCCATTTTTTATCGTTTATGAAAACAGCTGTTCTTTGAATGTAAATTTTTTACTTTTGTCAGAAAATTTTTCTTAAAAGGACGCTTACTACTGTTATTGCAGATTATCATGTCATCAACAGATGAAGAAAAAGACGATTCTGATGGCTCTTCAACGCCTAAAAAAATGCGTGTCGGTAGTGGTGATACTCTACGTGAAAAACAAAAACACCTGAAGCAAAGCTATCGCTCCGAATGGGAGCAAGATCCCCTTTGTTCACCTTGGTATAATATCATATTAAACATATTATGTTGTGAGTATACCAATTTTTTGTTTCAAATACCAGCTTTTAGCGACATCTATACCAGGTTTTTTTGGCCACTATCTAAAATCACTGCTATAGAGAGACTACCGTCCTCACCAAATTTTGTTGTTGTGTGGCGAACTTGGGAAAGGCTAAAAAAACATGTTGATAATGTTGTTAAGAGAAAAAATCAGTTGGAAGAGCATTTTGAGAAACATTTTCGTTTTTTTCTTTTGAAAAAAACTTTTTTGATCAATGTTGTCAAGTTTGATTTTCCATTTAGGGTTTTTTTAATGAGTGTAGTAAATTTTTTTCAACTACTGTTTTTGATAATTTTTGTTAATATTATTTTAAAATTTTTTTAAATAATTTATTTTATTATACAAATAATATATAATTCATTTTCGCCGTTCTTGATAATTTAAATATATATTGTTTTTGTTAAAATAAACTATATTTAAAAAAATAAAACTATATTAACTATCAATATTAGTTTTAAAAAACCCAAAATTGACACTATTGACAAATGTTTGTTGGCACAGAAATTTTTTGAATGTTGAAGCAACATTGGAATCTCTTAAATCCTCTTAAAAATCTTAAAATTCTCTTAAAAATCTGAAAAAACTCACTCAACCTCAATGCTTTTTATATAAGGAAATGTGTAATAAAAAAACACTCAATCTCTCATTTGTTTACAATGTTTATCAACATGTTTTTGTTTTCTTTCCCGACTTCACGAACAAAAATAAAGAGTAAAGGTTAACAGAGGAAGAGTTGTATAGAAACCCACTGCTTCCAGTTAGAGTTGTAAAATTTCGATACTTTTTGAGTACTCAATACTACTCAATACTTTTCAATTGAGTACTCGATACTACTCAATACTTTTAACGGTTTTTTTAATATAAAAATAAAAATGTTGTGAATTCGTATTTATTACGAAATATAATAACAATTTATATACACGTGTTAAATAACTATTGTTACTTACATTTTAATTATTTTAAATAAATTAATTAAATAATTTTTTCCAAAAATCCGTTACAAATTTCTTTGTTTCACAAATAGAGTTGTATTTTCCGAGTTGTATTTTTAGGGTACTATTTTTAGAGTTGAATTTTCATACGAAAAATACACATTTCTACGGAAAATTGCATCTTTAAAAGTATTGAGTAGTACCGTTTTAGTATTGAGTACTCAAAAAAAAGTCAGTATCGAGTAATCAGTACCGGAATACTCAATACTTTTACAACTCTACTTCCAGTAAAAACTTGTATAAATTTGTAAGAATTTGTACAAATTTTTGGGTATTGTAATCAGCATGTCAAAAAAATATAGAATTGATGGTCAGAGCTCTATTAATTTTTAAAAGTCAAGATTTTGTCATGTAGTCTTATGTTTATTTGTGAAAATTCAAAAAAATTTGTTAAAAAATAGCGTTTTTCTTTTGAACCCATTGGCGTTCCAATTTGAAATTTTCACAGTCTGTAGCTGAAATATTAAGTTATCTGCTTCAATAATTTAAAGAAAATTTAAGATGGGTTTTTTGAGATATTTGAAAATTAAGGATATTTTTCAAATTGTATTATCCTTTTTGCATTCAACAATTTATTTTGAAATTAGATTATATAAGCATTACTAGGTAAAAATTTTATAACAATCGGATAACACGTTTAAAAGTTGTAATCATTTGAACTTCATGTATTTTTCAAAAATTTACTGAAAAAATCAACTAAAAACAGCGAAAAGATGCGAAATAAGACGAATTTTACAAAAATTTTAAAAATAGTAAATTTCGTGATAGTCATGAGGATCTACAAACAGACTTTTGTCCAAATCCAGAGACCTTCTTCCGATAAGTGTCCCGTTTCCCTTTGAAATGATTCAATATGTTGCTTTCGGAATTCATGCTGGTGCTGAGCAAGCTGAAAATGCTGTGTGAGACTGGGGAGGAATAAAGCCTCAAGCGTTTTTGCGACTGGTGACAGTAGGGAGATGGGCCTGTATAATGCTCCCAGTTTCGCGTCCTTTCCTGGCTTTAAAAGACCACCCTGCCCATTTTCCAGACCTCGGGCACAATTAGGGTGGATAAGCAAAGTTTAAAGGGTGGATAACGAAAGGTTAACGACTCAGGTACTCTACTTCTGGCATCTCAAGTTGCTTGATCATCAGCATGGAAATTCCGTCGCGTCTTAGAGCTGTAGATGGCTTGGCTCTTTTGATGGCTTTGGCAACCTCTGTTAACGTAAAAGCTAATGGCTCGTCACTGACTCTGAGTTCGTGCAGATTCCTTACGATACTCCTTTTCCCTTGTCTCCCTCGGGGTGCTCAATAAACTGCTGGCTAAAAAAGCTCGCGCACCTCTTTGGGTCCGATATCGTCCTATCGGCAAATGAGATCGATACCCTGTCGTCTTTTTTGGACGGGTTCGAGAGAACTTTGACCGTAGACCATAGCTTGTTGGCCCCTGTGCTGAGGTTGCATGTCTTCAAATGATCTACCCATTGGTTCCGCTTGTGCTCGTTGACCAACTTGCTGATCTGCCGGTTGAGTTCGCTGAACCTGAGGTCGCTGGGGTTGGTCGAACGAACGTCGTCCCGCTCATCTACGAGTTCTGCCGCTTCGGCTGGGAAATTTGGCCGGATGTTCGTGATCCTTCCAGCCAGAATGAAGCGAACAGCCGCTGTGTTGATGATTTCATGGAACTTCCTTTCCGCGGAGCGCACATCGGTTGGGATGGGTAGGTCATTGAATTTGCGGTTGGTGAAGTCTCTGAACGCTAACCAATTAGCCTTTTTGTGGTTGATGTACGTGCGGCATTCAGAGACGATGAAGTCACTTTGTCTATCGAGCGCAATAATTATAGGAAGGTGGAGGCCAACGATATAGTCGGCCGCCAGGAGTCGCAAATTATCAGATATGCACTCGAAATTGTTATGTCTGGCGAACTAGTGCAACTTCCTACAATTCTGGTGGGGGCGTCCTCATTCGTTGTGCAGAATGTGGAGTCATCGACTTGTTCCTCTCTGGTCTTCCCCCAGATTGGAGTGCCAGAGTTCATAGTGTGCGTTAAAATCGCCCATCACCGAGTGATGTCCGAGTGATATCCTGCGGGGCACCTGGCCACTGGCGGAATATAAACATTGTACAATTCGATCTCGGTAGCTCCTGATCTTACTGCTACGCCTTGGTGTTCCATGTATATGTCACGTACATTTGGATCAGGCGCGATCATTCTGTATTGCACGGTATTGTCGATAATGAATGCGAGGCCCCCTCCTCCTCTCGGTGTGCGGTCCTTGCGCAGAATGTTGTAATTGCTACAACTCTGAAGGCTACAGGTGGCATTAGTGAAGCTTAGTTTCTTGGACCAAAGCGACCATGACTTAGTGGAGCTGCATAAAATCGAGTTATCTCCATGATCTTACCTTGGAGGCCGTTGCAATTAAACTGCATAAGGTTATCACCTCAGGTCGGGGGACAGCCACATGTGGTGTTAGTTGTGGTGTCTGTTGTTGGTGTAGCTGTGGTTTTTGCTGTTGGGACGGGATCGGGGTCATCGTAACCGATTATGTCAGGGCCGACGATTTCGCCGACGTTGACAACTCTGAAGACGATGAGCTGCTACGCTGGCCTATACAGCATGAGGCCACGTAATTTTCGTCCCAGTCCCTGTGGCAGAGAAACAAGCCGGCTTTTTTCCAAAACGTAGCAGTAGAAAATTGTACAAAAAGTTAGAATTATCAGATAAAAAAGAATTTAAAGTTAAATTCATCGATAAAATTTACAATCTTTAGTTTTTGAACAGACCTAGAAGGAGTGATAGTTGGGCTTTCCAAATATATACACTAGGGTGACCTGATCTCATAGAGAGGGGAAAAAATGTCGGAATCTTGTTCGTCTGGACCCCACAAAACGATTCCCCTTTCCAGATATTGAGATAGCCGAAATTTGAGCTCGATTGGAGTATGTTAACCCGTGCCGCTGAGGGCTCAAAATTTGAAATACTTTTGAAATATTTTTGGCTTTTTTTGAAAATACAGAATCTTAAATAACTGTATTTTTGGAAAATATAAATAGAATCATAATCTAAACTGAATTCCATTTCTGGTAATGTATAAAAAACCAAAATCGGTTGGAAAATATTTCGGTAATTGCAATTTCCTCAGACCATTGTAGGGTTAAAATGAGATAAATTATGAAAATCGAAAAAAATAAAATATTTCTTTCAAAAATTTACAAGGTTATATTCTAGTTTCATTTTTAAGATCCACAAATATTCAGATGAAATTTTTCGTCTCTTTTGGGTTATGATAACCTAGTCCCAGGTATGGCCAAAGATGGGATTTGTTTTTTTATAAATTTGCAAAACTCTATTTTTGAGTTTTTTAAAATTTTGTTCAACAAAATATAAAAAAAAGTGGTAAACGCATAGGAGTTTATTAAATACACCTTAGAGAATAATTCTGCTGAAAATTACACAAATCCCTCTTTTAACTTAACTGTGACGGAGTTTTAAATTTGAAAATTTTAGAGGAAAGTGTGATTTTGGCCAATAATTAAGATAATAGTATTAATTTTTGTGATTTTAGCTAGCTGGAACAAAAGCACTTCCGATTTCATTTAATCCTGATACAGGAAATTGTTTTCCGAAAATTCTGTAAAACTCCGACAACGGTAACCCTTTCTTTACCAAGGTCAAAGGTGAAATTTTTCAAATTTTTCGATTTTTCGTGGAAGTATACCAAAACAATGTGTTGTTTCCTGCGGAATTTGGTGAAAGTTGTCCAAATAACTCCGTTAACACCAAATTTTATACATAGTAATAAATAATTAGAAATTAACCCTTATAGGCACATGGGGTCAAAATGACCCCAAATTTTTGAAATGTAAAAAAGTGTCATTTGACATGAAAATCGATATAAAAAGCTTAAAGTTAAACTTAAGTTAAAAAAAGTTAAACTAAGCATTTTCCGGAAAAAAAATCAAAATTAACCTGTTTGAGAGCATGATGTCAAAATGACCCATATTTTATGGTAAACTAGCGTTGTTAGCGTGCCTTAAAGGTTAAGGGGGGGGGGGGGGCTGCGCCCCCCACAATTTTTATTAAATTCGTTTTTTTATTTAAAGTTTTTTATTTAAAGCCTTCACCAGGCCACCACAAATAAATAATTCTGCACAACAATGGGTTTAAAATAAATAAATATTTGATCACTTTTTCTCATGAAAGTGGATTGTTAGTAATGAATCCATAATAATTTGCAATATACGTGTGTATGTCAAGATAATTTGGTAAAGTGCGAACTTAGGTAGATAGACCCGTAAGTAGTTTTGTTCATTTGTGTTTTGAATGAAAATAAATAACGTAAAGCAGAGTTTGAAAGCATTTTATAATATTAAAAATAGCGGCCAAAGCCCGCTACGTTGTTAGCGTTTCTTAAAGTTTTTTTTTTAATTCCAGTTTATGTAAAGGTAGACCTGGCAATTCAAGTAAATTCACAAATTCAGTTGGAAAATTTACTGCGTCGGTTTCTTCCACCGGTGCTTTGTTACATGAAGTTTAAATATCGGAATATATAAGTTCCATTCCTTTTCTAAGGTTTTTTCTCTTTTAGAAAATTTGTTTAACTTTTTGGAGAGTATGTTTCAATGCTACATAAGTTTCATATTCCGTGGATAGTGTTTGAACAGGTAATTCCCTCTTCCAATCCATTTGCATTGTCTATAATTTCAATTCCACTCGTTCAACGTTTATATCCATTTCATTCCACTTGTATAGTGTTTCAATTCCACTCGTTTCCTATTTAGTTTCTTAATTTTAGTGTTTCATATACACTTGTTCTTTAAGTTTTAGGTTTCTAGCTAAAGACGTTGACGTTAAGGGGGGGGGGGGGCAATTTTCCCCTTTTGAACCACCATTTTTACCACGTTCCTGTCCAAAGTCCTAGAAATGCCTTGTCGATAAGTTAGCCCATACTCCAAGGAAAACATATTATATATTACAGGTTTCTAGCCGAAGGGTTCGGTTAGGCCATCAAGGGGGAGAATTATTCCGTTTTTACCCCTCCCGGTAGGAATTTCCAAAAATTCCGTCTTAGAGGACGTCTGCGTTGGAGGAGGAACCTACTACATACATAATTTTAGGTCTCTATATCCAGCAGTTTGGCCAGGCCGTCAAGGGGGAAGTTTTTTCCCTTTTTACCCCTCCCGGTATGAATTTCCAAAAATACCATCTTAGGGGACGTCAACGTTGGAGAAGGAACCCAATTTAAGATCCCTTGTTCCAGCAGTTTGGCCAGGCCGTTAAGGGGGAGACTTTTCCTGTTTTTGACCCTACCTGTAGAAATTTCCAAAAATCTCATCTTAGCGGATGTCTACAATAGAGGAGGAACTTTAATACCAAATTTCAACTTCCTACCTCCAGCGGTTTGGGCAGGCCTTTAAGCGGCACTTTTCGCTTCATTAATCCCCATTTTTGCAATGTCCCTGTCCTTTTCCTGTTTTTGACCCTACCTGTAGAAATTTCCAAAAATCTCATCTTAGCGGATGTCTACAATAGAGGAGGAACTTTAATACCAAATTTCAACCTCCTACCTCCAGCGGTTTGGGCAGGCCTTTAAGCGGCACTTTTCGCTTCATTAATCCCATTAAAAGCACCTTCCCGGTAAGTGAGCCCATACTCCAAGTAACATATGTTTTACATTTCAGGTTTCTAGCCAACTTTTACTATTTGTGCCCCTCTCGGTAGGAATTTCCGAAAATCCATCGACAGGGAATTTCAGCTTCCTAGTTCCAGCAGTTTGA
Organism: Leucophora obtusa; assembly: GCA_949987735.1. Lineage (NCBI taxonomy): Eukaryota > Metazoa > Arthropoda > Insecta > Diptera > Anthomyiidae > Leucophora > Leucophora obtusa. The sequence goes on from OX465295.1 coordinate 280,096,949, forward strand.
GCAGGCTGTCAAGGGGGACACTTTTTCTTTTTTTGTCCCTCCCGGTTGGAATTAGGCTGGAAGAGAAACCTAAGTACCGAATTTCAGCTTCCTAGTTCCAGCAGTTTGGACAGGTCGTTAAGGGGCAACTTTCCCTTTTTTAGCCCCCATTTTATAACGACCCTGTCCAAAATTCAAAAAAGTATCTTTCTAATAAGTTAGCCCTTACTCCAGGGACCCACATTTTAAGCTTCAGGTTTCTAGCCGAAGGGGTTTTTACCGGCCCCCAAGGTGAGGCTTTTCTTCTTTTTGCCCCTCACTTTAGGAATTTACAAAAATTCCATCTTCGCGGCTATCTGCGATGGATGAGGAACATTCATACCAAATTTCAACTGCATTGCCTAAGCGGTTTGGGCAGGCCGTTAGTGGGGACATTTTTCCCTTTTAACCACCATTTTTACTATGTTCCTGTTCCAAAATAGAAAAATTACGTTGCCGGTGAGTTAGTCCTACTGGCCAAAAGGAATTGGGCAAGCCGTCAGGAGGAGACTTTTACCTTATTTCCCCTCCCGATAGGAATTTCAAAAATTCCGTCTAAGCGGACGCCTACACAGAAGGAGGAACTCACATACCGAGTTTCCTTTTGGGATATCCTGTAGGGAATTCCAAAAATACAAACTTAGTCGATGTCTACTACAGTGGAGGAACCTTTATACCAAATTTCAACTTCTTACCTCCAGTGGTTTGGGCAGGCACTTTTCCAATTTGTGAGACTGTTTATGGGGAGACTTTTCCCCTTTTTGCCCGTTCCGGTAGGAATTTCCAAAAATCCCGTCTTAGCGCACGTCTAGCCGAATATCAAGAAACCTTGTTTTAGTGGTGATATCCGTGGGCGGAGGAAAAAAAGTAGTTTTTTTGAAATTATATATTATTTTAAATTGTACTTTTTGGAAAAACGAAATTTTTTGGAAAAAGATACTTTGTTTTTACAAAGTACTTTATTTGTACTTTTTTTGGAAAAGGTATTTTTTTTAAAAAGGTGTTTTCTGTTGGAAAAATGTATGTTTTTTGGAAAAAGGTACTTTTTTTGGAAAAGGTACTTCTTTTGGAAAAGGAACATTTTTTTAGAAAAAGGTACTTTTTTTTGGGAAAAGGTACTTTTTTTTGGAAAAGGTACTTTTTTTGAAAAGGTATTTTTTTGAAAAAATGTATGTTTTTCGGGAAAAGGAACATTTTTTTAGAAAAAGGTACTTTTTTTGGGAAAAGGTACTTTTTTTGCAAAAGGTACTTTTTTTGGAAAACGTATTTCTTTGGAAAAATTTATGTTTTTTGCGAAAAGGTACTTTTTTTGGAAAAGGTACTTTTTTTGGGAAAGGTACATTTTTTTAGAAAAAGGTACATTTTTTGGAAAAAGGTACTTTTTTTGGAAAAAGGTACTTTTTTTGGAAAAAGGTACTTTTTTTGGAAAAAGGTACTTTTTTTGGAAAAAGGTACTTTTTTTGGAAAAAGGTACTTTTTTTGAAAAAGGTACTTTTTTTGGAAAAAGGTACTTTTTTTGGAAAAAGGTACTTTTTTTGGAAAAAGGTACTTTTTTTGGAAAAGGGTACTTTTTTTGGAAAAAGGTACTTTTTTTGGAAAAAGGTACTTTTTTTTGGAAAAAGGTACTTTTTTTGGAAAAAGGAATTTTTTTTGGAAAAAGGTACTTTTTTTTGGAAAAAGGTACTTTTTTTGGAAAAAGGTACTTTTTTGAAAAAAGGTACTTTTTTTTGGAAAAAGGTACTTTTTTTGGAAAAAGGTACTTTTTTTGGAAAAAGGTACTTTTTTTGGAAAAAGGTACTTTTTTTGGAAAAAGGTACTTTTTTTGGGAAAAGGTACTTTTTTGGAAAAAGGTACTTTTTTTGTCCCCTTTTTGCCCCTCCCGATAAGAATTTCCAAAAATACCGTCTCAACGGACGTCTACACCGGTCGAGGAACCTACATACCAAATTTCAACTTCATAGCTCCAGCAGTTTGAGCAGGCCGTCAAGGGGGAGACTTTTTCCCCTTTTTGCCCGTCCCTGTCAAAATTTCCAAAACTCCCGTCTTGGTGGATGTCTACGATAGTGGAGGAACCTTTATACCAAATTTCAACTTCCTACCTCCAGCGGTTTGGGCAGGCCGTCAAGGGGGGCCTTTTTCCCCTTTTTAACCCCCATTTTTACAACGTCCCTGTCCAAAATTCCAGAAAGTACTTTCCAAAAGTTAGCCCATACTCCAAGGAACACATATCTTAAATTTCAGCTTTCTAGCCAAAGGGGTTTTGGCAGGCCGCCAAGGGGGAGACTTTTCCCCTTTTTGCCCGTTCCGGTAGGAATTTCCAAAAATCTCCGTCTTAGCGGACGTCTACGCCGAAAGAGGAACCTACATACCAAATTTCAACTTCCTAGCTTCAGCGGTTTGGGCTGGGCGATGTTGAGTCAGTCAGTCAGTCATTCAGTCAGTCAGTCACGTTATTCTTTTATATATAGAGATAACGCTGGTTTGCTTAAAAATGTATTTAGAAATCATAAAAAAAATCGAAATTAACTCCTGTCTTCACATTTTTTAAACAACAATTTATGGTTTCTACATAATTTTTTCAGCCAACCATCGTTATTTAACATAAAATATGGGTCAGTTCACAAACAGGTTAATTCATATTTTTTTTTCTAGAAAATGCTTAATTAAAGGTTTTTATATCGATTTTCATGCCAAATGGCACTTTTTTACATTTTAAAAATTTTGGGCAATTTTGACCCCATGTGCCTTTAAGGGTTAATTTGTAATGTTTTATTACTATGTATAAAATTTGCTGTTAAAGGAGTTATTTAGACCAAATTCCGCAAGAAAAAACACATTGTTTTGGTATACTTCCACGAAAAATCGAAAAATTTGATAAATTTTACTTTTGACCTTGGTAAAGAAAGGGTTAACGTTGTCGAAGTTTTACAGAATTTATGGAAAACAATCTCCTGTATCAGGATTAAATGAAATCGGAAGTGATTTTGTTCCAGCTAGCTAAAAACACAAAAATTAATACTATCATCTTAATTATTGGCCAAAATCACACTTTCCTCTAAAATTTTCAAATTTAAAACTCTGTCACAGTTAAGTTAAAAGAGGGATTTGTGTAATTTTCAGCATAATTATTCTCTAAGGTGTATTTAATAAACCCCTATGCGTTGACCACTTTTTTTTATATTTTGTTGAACAAAATTTTAAAAAACTCAAAACTAGAGTTTTGCAAATTTATAAAAAAACAAATCCCATATTTGGCCATTCCTGGGACTAGGTTATCATAGCCCAAGAGAGACAAAAAATTTTATCTGAATATATGTGGATCTTAAAAATGAAACTAGAGTATAACCTTGTAATTTTTTGAAAGAAATATTTTATTTTTTTCGATTTTCATAATTTATCTCATTTTAACACTACAATGGTCTGAGGAAATTGCAATTACCGAAATATTTTCCAACCGATTTTGGATTTTTATACATTAGTAGAGAGGGAATTCAGTTTAGATTATGATTCTATTTACATTTTCCAAAAATACTGTTATTTAAGAGCCTGTATTTTCAAAAAAAGCCAAAAAGCGATTTTTTCGCCTTGTAAATTGTATTTCAAATTTTGAGCCCTCAGCGGCACGGGTTAACATACTCCAATCGAGCTCAAATTTCGGCTATCTCAATATCTGGAAAGGGGAATCGTTTTGTGGCGAACAAAATTCCGACATCGATTTTTTGCGGTCACCCTAATATACACCTACAAAAAAAATTTGTAGTCCCAACCGAATTTGGTTCCAACCGAATCTTTCGGTTGCTGCAACCGAAAATTAGGTTGTTTCAACCCTATTTCGATTATCACAACCCTATTTGGGTTGCAACAACCCCATTTTAGTTGGAACAACAGAAATAGGACTGTGATAACCGATTTATCGGTTGCACAGCCCTAACCGAACGATTCGGTTGGAACCAAATTCGGTTGTTCAATAAAATTGTGTGAAAATATTTTGAAATAAAACTGATTTGCCTAATTTTTTCTAATTTTTTTTTTTATTTCGTCGGCTTTTATTGCAACATTTTGTATAAAAAAAGTAATTTTTATCTAATTCATTCTTAAACTGGGTTTAATTCAGAGTAAAATGAAGTTTTCTTTATTTTAATGGCTTTAAAATTGCTAAAGTTATAAATTTTTTTATAAACATGGAATCTCTGCATTTATAAGAAAATTGATGTTAACCTTAATGAGTGTGGAAACAAGAACATCGAGTTGTCTTATAACAGCTGAAATTGATTGTATAGAAAAAGTACGATAACTTTCTCAGTTAATTTAAACAAAAGAATCTCAATTTACTAAGCACGAAACCCATTTTCAGAATAAATTACAATAGTAAAGAAATGTTTTTTAAATACTGTAAAAAAGGCCGTCAAAGTATACAAATTAAAAAAAATGTTTTTTAATTTCAATATTTTTAAAAAAAAGTCAACATAATTCAGTTACAAATAAATAATTCTATACATATTTGAAAAGCTAAAAATTTTAAAAATTGCTGATGTTCAAATTGTTAAGTGCTTGAAGTCGCTCAAAAACAGAGCTTTAACATTATCAACCGTATTCTGAGTTCCGAAATTTTTAATTAGAGTGGTTTTCACACAGAATTCAAAATGTCAAAAATTAGCTGTTTCGAACACATTTTAGCATTTATTTATAAATTTTAAAATATTTAAATACATATTAATTGTTGCAAAAAATATATATTCGTTTTACTTTCACAAAGCTTTTTCTACACGAAGTAAAACGAAGAAAATAATAAGCGCCCTATATATTACACAGAACAACACTAAAAATGCATCGGGCATGTGACATATCAATTCTGAAATTCTGAAAATTCTTAAAAATTGTATTTATAAAAATTTACTTAAGTCAGAAATTTTGAAACAAAATTTCCAACTTGACAAATATTTTTGATAAAAATCTTTCTTAGCTCTGACTTGCTCTTGATGGTTCAGGAAATGATGAAGTAGAAAATTTGTTTTAGAAATGGCATTAGTTTTTAAATTTTTTATTTTGGAAAATTGATACTCCCAGCCGAAATGAGCCGAAAAAAATAGGTGGCGGCGGCTGAGACAAAACTGACCGGCGGCGGGGGCTTAAACGGCTCACGGCGGCTGGCTTGTTTCTCTGCCCTGTGGGTTCTTAACCCACTGCAGTTTCTACTGCTGTCCTTCCTGAGGTGAACCCACTGATTGCAGATGTTACACCTGGGGGGTTATCACGTAAGCGGATTCGAAAAAATATTGTTCGAATTCGGAAATTTTAAAACTGTTTTTAAAAGATATCCTTTCTTGATAGTCTAATTTTTTTTTATTTTTCTCTTTTACTAGACATTAGCTCTGTTCCACGTACGTTACCGCGGGTACTCGCGGGAACCCAATCTTACCAAAAAGCGTTTCTATTGTTAAAAATTGGGTAAATGAGAGCGTTGATGAGAGAATAATTTGTTTCTCTTTTTACCAGAAGTTACCCGTACTTTTTTTGCGGGTAAAATCAGAGACAAATATAGAGATGCAACATCGATAATTTTGTAAACAAACTGTAGATGTCGCTAGCATGTGGGAAATTTTGTCAAAGAAGTATTTTATTTTGGGAAATTTTCTCAAAGGAGGATTCTTTTATGTCAAATGAGGTTTTACAGAGTTGTTAGGTAAGGGAATTTGGGCCCAAATTAGGGATTTCGACTTCGTTTTGGGGACAGATTAAAAAATTTTTAAATTTTAAAAGATTTAGTTTTAGGCCCAAAATAATAAGGATTTTGGTGTAAATTATATGCGTATTATTTCAAATTAAAGTCGATCAAATTAGGTCTGTTAAAGAATTTCAAAATTGTAGGCTCAAAAAGTACCAGGGGTTTTCATATAACCTCTTATGTACCTTCTAAATTGTGTAAACTCGACTTATGCAAACTTAATGTTCAAAAGAGTTTACGAGCCCTAGAACTTATACCTTACTAGATTTGCAAATTAAAAAAAAAAGACTTTTCACCATAATGAACTTCGTGTGAAAATTGTGTGTAATTTTTTCTCTCGAAAATTTAATATACGACTTTTATTTTGAAACGGTAACATCTCAGCTTAATTGTAATTTGTCTTCGTATAATAAAATTTTTTTAGTTTCACAATTTTAACAAAAATTTGACGCCTTTAAAGTTCGAGTGAAAACGTAAATATTTCTTCGTAAAATATTCAATTTTATTTAATTTGCTCAATCATTTCTTAATAATTTTCTGAAGTTAAGAGCGATGCTAACTTAGCTCATTTTTTTACTTTTTGTTTAAATTAAAATTAATTGGGTATAACACTGGGAATTTAAACATTTAAAATCGGAATAAGCTAAAATTTTTTGGGCAACACTGCTCCCCAATAAAATGAAACAGTAGGTGTGTTTCTTTACTTTTTGGGTAAAGTTCGGTAAAATGAGAGTAAGCACAAAATCCTCTCACAAAATGATAAAATTACCCAATAGTACAGGAACGCAAAAAACCACTTTTATAGCCCAAAAACTTATTTCAAAGAATAACGTTAAACAGTGATGGGACTTGAAAAATTTTGTTTTGTGCCAAGTGTGTGACTAAAATGTGCCAAATGGGCCTTTATTGTGCCAAAACTCAATTTGCACTTAGAACCCGTGTTTTCAACTTTCATTTTGTAAATGCATTCTTATGGAATTAATTCTATCTTGAATTCTTATGGACTTAATTATATTTGAATTAATTAAAATTTTCTTTCAATAAAAGGTGAATGATAAATTAATTTCATCCGATTCTTATTAAAGATTTGGAAATGCAGCCAATGAATGAATTCTTTAGGAATGGTTGCACGGAATGGTATACATATAAACATTTTCTAAAACTGAATTAATTTTTTCATGAATTAAACTTAAATTAATTCTTTCAAAGCTCTGATATAAATTTATAGCATTTGAATTTTTAAAATTCTATGGATTAAGCACCGTAAGTTGTTCAGTTTTCACGTGAAAAAACTGTTATACTCCATATAAAAAAAAATTATTTTTCACGACAATGAGTTTCACGTGAAAATTGTGCAAACTTAGTTTTCACGCAAATTTAATGTACAAGACTATTATTTTTTTGGTGAAAAAGTGACATTTTGTGTTAATTGTGATTGTGGCTTTGTTATAAAATTAAAATATTGTTAATTTTTTTAACTTAAATTACAATGTAACGCATTTAAAGTCTGAGAGAAATTTTTTCACGTGAAAAACAACTTACGGTGCTTTATTCGGTAATATCTTCGATGCCATTTTTTAGTTTTGCTTTATTCGAAAAGGTATTTTAATACCAATAAATGCTTAGAAACTAAAAATTAAAGAATTGTTATTTTTTAAATTCATTTTCTATTAAATTTTGTAGATAACCAAAATGTGCCAAAATAGTATCGGTTGTGCCATTGTACCAATCAATCTTAGATTGTGCCAAAAATCCCATCACTGATGTGAAAATACGTATAATTTCAGTTTGCAAATCGGCACAAATAGACATATTTATTCGCATTTAAAAGTTGTTTTTGATTTTATTCAATTAATTTTAACAAAAAACCAAGTTTCTTTTACTTATTTCTTTATTTAATTACAATTTTTAATTTAATTTCACAATTGTTTTTTGTTTATATTTGCATCAGCTGTTTTACCAAAGTTTACCCGAAGAAAAAGTCTGGGTAAATTTTGGTAAAAAGAGAAGCACTAATACACTCTCATTAGCGCTCTCATTTACCCAATTCTCGAGTACGGGAACGCTTTTGGGTAAATTTCGGTAACTTTGGGTAAATTTCGGTAACATTGGGAACGTACGGGAACACACTGAGTATTGCCAGAAAAAACAAAAACAGCAGTCAGCGCCATCTGTTGCATTAAAAACCGGTGTTGCCATTCATCAGGACCATGGGAGACCCCTGGGTAAAATGGTAAAACTGTCAAATCACTAGTTGCTTGTAAATCAGCTGTTTTAAATTTGTAAAAATAATTTAAATATTAACAAAACTTGTAAACAATAATTAATATCGTTAACAAATACCACGTTCTAACATTTTTTCTTTATTCCTTTCGATATTTTATTCTTAAAAATAGCTTTTGTTTATATGAATAACTTTGATGTTAATTTTTGGGCGTTCCAGGTATTGTGAGCAATTTTACCATTTTTTGAGATTATTATTTGTTTACTCTCATTTTACCAGACTTTACGTGGAACAAACCTATTGTGTGCGTTCCCGTACGTTACCGCGGGAACCCAAGACAGCCCAAACAACAACAATTTACACGCATATTTGAGTACGGGAACGCCTTTGTGCTAGTTTGGGTAATTGCGGTAAAGTACGGGAACAGACCTATTGTCTACACGTTTTCTACATTTTCCTTCACTAAAAACTATTTTCTGTTACTGAATTTTTAGTGCGAAAACGTTTTCTCTTCGAATTGAATTACATAATAACCCCCCTGACTGATGTTCCGCCTAGGGTTGCCAGATTTGAAATTGGAAAAAACAGTACATTAAAGAAAAAGAAACAGTACAATTAAGAAAAAAACAGTACATTTCTTTATTCAAGAATTCAATAAGCAACATAAAAATTATATAAAAAACATAAAAAATATGAGATCATAACTAAGATTTTAGCATTATCTGCACAAATTATTATTATAGCCTCTTAAAATGCATCAGTTTTAAAATTTTAAATATTTGTATTTAAAAAATATATTATAAAAACATTTCAGAATTAAGAGATTAGGTTTTTTGCGCAAATTGGATTTTTAGCTTTGTATTCAGAAAATGTTTTGAATTTTATTACAGTTTAATAAAACAAATTAACATGCAAAACAACAACAAAAATACTTCAATTAGCCTCTAATAAGACAACAAATTTTTTCTGAATAACCACACACAGAAAAAAACAGGGGGAATATTACCTAAGAGCTATGTAATTATATAACTACATAATTTGCAAGTTAGTTTTACAAAGTTCTAGTAAAATATGTACATTTTTTTGTAAAATATATACAATCCTTGTAAAATATATACATGTTTAGTGGAAAATATCCGGAAAAATACATAAATTTTGCTATAAAATTGTAAAACTTACTTCGAACTTATGTAGTTGTATAATTACATAGCACTTAAATAAAGTTCCCCCTGTTTTTTTTTCTGCGTGCGTGTTAAAATATACCTACTTTAAATTATAATTACACAGAAAAAATAAAAAGTTTATAATTATTGAAATACTTAGGTAAAATCCAACTTCAAAAGTCTATTTTGTAAGTTAGTAAAAAAATATATGTAGATTTATCAATTATTGGGTTTTGTCAACTGGCCTTAGTTTTTGACCTTTTTCTATTTCCACGTACTTCAAAATATGTTAAGTTACCTAAGTTTTTCCTTTTATAAAGTGTCTTAGAAAATATTATATTTTAATTAAAGAATTGTGTAACTTAGCAGAAAACTTTTGAAGTTATATTTTACCGAAATACTTCGGTAATTATGCACATTTTATTTTTTGCGTGTATACATATATGTACTTTTTTATTTGTATATTCTAAGCAAAACATTTTAAAATTATGTTATATGTTATGTAAAAGATTTTAATTCTGTACCAGAATTATTTGTCAAAAAAAAACTATAAACTTACAAATATTTATCATTTTTTTGTAAATGTTTCAGAATTCCTTTTTTCCCCTCTTCAGTTTTCAAAAAACGGTAAAATTCGTTACAGGTATAATCGAAGTTAGTTTTTATAATCAACTCACTTTCCAAGTTTTCTATTAAAAGTCTATTTCTCTCCTTTCTCCAAAATGAAAACATTAAACTGAATATTCTTTCCGAAGCGGCATTTGAATGGGGTATAGAAAAAATAAAATTACAAATTTTCTCTAAATTTGGAAAGGTGCCACTGTTTAAAAACTCTTTCCACTTCTCTGCTACGGTTTTTTCTTTTTGTACGTCTTCAGCAAAAGATTTCAAAGAATTGAACTCGTCAAAAAGTATATCCAAATCAATATTTTTAATAGAAAACAGTTTAACGACTTCAGTAATATCGTGAAATGACATGTTAGAATTCATGTTGAAGACACTGAGTTTTTCGAATTTATTATTTTTTAAATCAAATCGTTCTTCGATGTATGTTATTATATATGATAACACCGAGTCAGCTTGTTTTTTAAATAAAGAAACTTCCTGTGCATTTTCACAATTGCTGCAGACGGTTTCGGTTAGGTAACCATAAAACTTCTCACTCTTTTGCTGTGCAAATTTGTCTCGGAGCTGTTTAACTATTTTAAACATATCTATGATAACGAGAGTGTCCTTTTCTTCCAACTTTTTTATATAGGATAATAATGCAGTTCCAATATTGTGAACAAATCCCAAATAAGCTTCAGAAGTTTCTAAATCAAAAAATTGTCTCAAAACAACTGAACAACTTTCTTGAGAAAGAAAATAAGTTTTAATAGCAGGATAGTTCTTTAAAAGTCGTTCTATAGCAGGGGTTAAACTAAGCCATCGTGTTGGTACATGGCGAAGCAATTCACTCCATTCTAAGTCACAAAACTCGAATATTTCTTTGAGGTTGGAAGTCTTTTTTGTCGATGAGCTAAACTCATTGAAAACTTTGATAACAATATTTTCTAAATCAAACTTCAAAAGTTTTAATGCATTTTTAAATGCATTATTAATGATGTGACACAAACATCCTATACCGATAATATATGGGTTATTTTTTTTAAGCTCTACATACACGCTTTTTCTACAACCAAAGTTCACATTTGCATTATCTGCACAGAAGCTAGTGACGTTGGCTAAACATAAATTACGGCATTCCAATTTCGACTTCAGAGATTTTGCAATATCAGTTGACATTTCAGATTTTGATTCATAAAAGTTTAACAGTTTTGTGTTAACTCCCGTATTCTTAGAAAAATATCGTAAAACTATTGGAAAAGTTTTTATATTTCCTTTGTTTGATGCATCGGTCGAAATGGAGAATGGGTGATCATCGGCCAAATCCTTTAATACAGTTTCTATAGAATGCTTAGCCAGTATATTAGTGGTGATTTTTGACAACTTCGTCCTACCACACGTGAAATTGGATGCAACATTTGAGTCTGGAAACATATGTTTAAAAAGCTTGCTGCCGCAATCTGCGGATTGGTAGCTGTGGCTATGTGTCACGGTATGATATGTAAAAGCGGCCTCTGCTGCTGAGCTGTCCTGTCTTGCGGCTTCTGTTACTTTACTGGAATTACGGTTTAAAAAAGAACTTACAGATTTTTGTTGGCTGCTTCCTAAACATCGGACATGTTTCGCTGTCTTCATATGGCGTTTGATGTCGCTAATACCCCCATTAGCAATAGAAAAGAAAACGCCACATGCCGAGCATTTTGCCTTAGACTCATCATTTGCTCTAGCGAGCCAATTAAAGTTGTTTTTCCAGATATCTCTAAATTAATTTTTACGGCGATAACCAATTTTCTTCTTTTGTTTGGAAGATGACGAACAACTTATTTCTTCGACATCTGTGCTCGAGCTATCTGATAGGGACTCATATGAAATGTTTTCCTCACTTTCCATTTCTGAAAACGAACTTTTTTAGTATAGAGAAACTCATAACTATGAAATGTTACTTACCGTGTAAATGTAAAAGAATCAGTAAATTTTTAATCTATTTTTGCGATATTTTTGTTTTTAACAAATAACGTTTCATTTTTGAAAAAAATCTATGATAAAATAAATAACAATATCTTATATATTGTAAACACTGCAATAACGTAATGTCATTGTAACAGGGCGTTTCAAATTAACTTTGTTTACTTTATTGGTACACTGAACAAAATTTTAGTTAGCAAATGTTGAAAAATAAACAATTACTTGCTACTTTACTTAAAAAATCATTTAAAAAAATATAAAAAAAACAGTACAAAGACTAAAAAACAGTACTTTTGCGTACTGTTTTAGGTGTTGTGCATAAAACAGTACATTAAAAAAAACAGTACATGTACTGTAAAAACAGTACGTCTGGCAACCCTATATGGGCACTAGTTCTAAACATGGACCGATGTTCACCACAATCAATAGGCTTCGTCCTTGGGCCAACATAGGTCTATGTACCAAATTTCATCAAAATATCTTAATATTTGCGACCTGCAGCGTATAAACAGTATAATTTTGGTAGCACCCTTATATGGGCACTAGGTCTAAACATGTACCGATATTCACCAAAATCAATAGGCTGCGTTATTGGGTCAATGTAGGTCTGTGTACCAAATTTCATCAAAATATCTTAATATTTACGACCTGCAGCGTATAAACAGTATAATTTTGGTAGGACCCTTATATGGGCCCTAGGTCTAAACATGGACCGATGTTCACCAAAATCAATAGGCTGCGTTATTGGGCCAATATAGGTCTGTGTACCAAATTTCATCAAAATATCTTAATATTTACGACCTGCAGCGTATAAACAGTATAATTTTGGTAGGACCCTTATATGGGCACTAGGTCTAAACATAGACCGATGTTCACCAAAATCAATAGGCTGCGTTATTGGGCTAACATAGGTCTGTGTACCAAATTTCGTCAAAATATCTTAATATTTACGACCTGCAGCGTATAAACAATATAATTTTGGTAGGACCCTTATATGGGCACTAGGTCTAAACATGGACCGATGTTCACCAAAATCAAACTTGTTCGTCCTTGGGCATACATACGTCCAACATAGGTCTGCGTACCAAATTTCATCAAAATATCTTAATATTTGCGACCTGTAGATTGCGCACAAGATTGCATGGACAGACAGACAGACGGACGGACGGACAGACTGACGGACATCGTTAAATCTAAATAAAAAAAAAATTCTGAACCGATCGGTATACTATAAGGTGGGTCTACGACCAATATTTTTTGGTGTTACAAATATCAGCACAAACTTATAATACCCTGACCACATAGTGGTGTAGGGTATAAAAATATGCTGAAAATCTGCTAAATGATTTTTTTAGTATTATATAATAAAGTATTATTAATGAAAAAATACTTTTTTTAAACGATGTTCATAGAAAATCATATTTTCATACTTATTTAAACTATCTTAGAAAAGATATATAAGTTTACTTAATTCATAAATGCGTTCAAAAGTTATAGGAGGTTTATCGAACAAATTTTATGTGAAAAATTTGTTTTGTAAACCTCCTAGAACTTTGCAGAGTGTTTATGAATTGAGAGCTAAACTTTTACATTTATTCTAAGATACTGTAAAAAAGTATGAAAAGATAATTTTTTGTAAATACGGTTTAATCTTTCTTTGAGACTAAAAAAGTAAACTTTCTCATTCAATTTTTTCACAATAAACATAACCCATTTTAAATTTTTGTATGGTTTTTGTAGCATTTTCAAATTATCCCAGCAAGCATGGCAATACGAAGAAGATTCTCCGATCATATTGCCAGGAAGAAAACATTTATTGCCGGAAATATCAATTTCGTATTGCGGAAGTTTCTTCCGTCGGGAATAACTGTTACCCGAAAGCAATACTTTCAGGCAACACGAAAGCAATACCCCAGGAAGATAAATCGGCGATATCGCTAAGTTATCATCTGGAAGATAAAAAGGTGATATCGCCAAATAAACTCCCCGGTACAATATAAATGTTTTAATTTTTAATTATTAAATTTAAGCCTGAAAAAGAAGATCTGCATACACAATCCATTGACCAACACATTAATTATCTTGATTTCAACGTAGCCGATTTTTTCCTCGCATTAGATCTTGATTTTTTCAAGGAATTTCTTTCCTATGTGTTTGTTGATTGTTTTTATACAAATTTTGTTTTAATTTTTTCTAAAATGACAAAGAATTTCAAACAAATTTTCTTTATCTTCCGGATGAATATTGCCGCAATATCATCATAAAAACCTATGACAAAAAATTCAATTTTTGAATTATTTTTTTACAAATATCACCAAATTATCTTCCAAATAATAAAAGGAAGACAATTTTAAAATACTACTTGATTATTTTCATTCAAATGAAAAATAGAAGATATCGCTTTAATAACTTCTTGGAAGATATCTTCCAAATGCTTGCAGGGATAGTAGTATATCAATACTACTAAAAAAGTTTACACTCAAAAAAGAATTGAATAATTACGCATGAAATAAAAAGTTATGAAAACATTCCCGGTGAAAAATCTCCATATATGAACATTTATGGTTCAACCATATATGTATGGATCCGAAAAATGAGGTAACACCTAAGTATATGTTCATATATGGACATATATGAATATATACATTTATTAAATATATGCGAATACATGCGAACGTTGCTGTCCTTTATTATAAGGTTGTACGATAGATATAAATTTATGTATGACATTCAAATTAGGCGTTACATATGTTCCTTTTTTTATTCATGGCATTAAATATAATTCCATATTTATCCAAATTTGAGTTCCTTTTACATATATGGAAAAATGTATTCTTCGAAATATGTTCATATACAAGTCCGTTTTGCATAAATTGAATAACATATACTTTCATATTTGTCCATATATGAGTGCCATTTCCATATATGAAATAACAGATGCTTCCATATATGTCGGTATATGAAATTTTTTCCATATATGGAATCACATATACTTCCATATATGTTCATATAAAATCCATATATGTTCATAAAAAATCCATATTTGTTCATATGTGTCCATACATAAACCATATATGAACATGTTTGAGCGTATATGAACATTTTTCACCGGGTTGTTATTGTTATAAATATTGTTACAGAAAAAATTATTTTGTTAAAAAATATGCTAAAAATATGCTTTTATTAAATAAAACAAAATATGCTAAAAAATCTGCTTTTGTGCAACAAAATATGCTAAAAAGCAGTTAGCATATTTTTACAAAAAAAATATGCAATTACCCAACTCAATCTGCTAAATCTAGCAGAAAATATGCTAAAATGGCAACACTGGTGTTATGAAACGCGCTAAATGTTTTTTGTTGTTTTTTACGTTCTCTGTTTTTTGTTTCATTGGCGTTCGTGTTGTGTACGTGTAAAAAGCCGATTAATCTTCGTCGTTCTAACAAGTATTTGGGCTTCATGCTTTAAACACATAGACGACTGCGGCTACACGACTACAAATGCTGCTGGCTGCAATTGTAGTCGTGTAGTCAGCTACTTAATTTTTTTGAAAACGACAGCAACATAGTAAACAGATGATCCTAAATATTTGACGTTTTGATAAATATTAATCTTTTTTGGTTTGTGCTTCTAAAATAATGGCTGAGGAATATTTTGTTAATTTTGTAAGATCCATTTTGTTTTACAAAACATCACAATAAAATTATTTCCAAATATAAATTAATGAAACCTTCAAACAATTGTAAAATATAAACAGCTGTTTCTTCAGTGATCCCATATCGGTGATTTTCTAGTCAGAACTAGCGATTTTACTTCGCCTCTAGCGGAAAAAATTGTCCTGTTTTACATATTTTGTTATATTGTCAACACTATTTTTGTTTTGTAGCCAACAAAAATAGAAATTATACTAAGTTGACTACAGCGGCAAAAGTAGTCGTGTAGCCGTGTAGCTGTGTTGGTGTCAAAATAATCGTTTTCATATAAACGTGTGTATTCAGAGCTTTGAAGAATTAATTCCTTAATTCAATTTTTCAATTCTGAATTAAAAATTCGATGAATTAATTCACTAAGTACCATATATTGAATGGAATTAATTCATATTTGCTTTCGTTCGATTTATTTTGTTCCGAATTAATTCAATTGCAATAGTTCTTTTTATTAAATCAAATGAATTAATTCACTGGAGAACACGTTCAATTTTATAAATCGAACGGAAAAAAAGTGAAGTAATTCCTTACTGAATTAATTCACTACTAAATTCGTTCAATTTCATTTTCGTTCAGTGAATTAAAAAAAAATAAAATTACGTTCAGTGAATTAAGAAAAAATAGAATTACGTTCAGTGAATTAAAAAAAAAAATAATAAGTTCACTGAATTGAAAAAAAAATAAAATAAGTTCACTGAATTGAAAAAAAATAAAATAAGTTCACTGAATTCAAAGCCTGTTTCCTGCCGTTCAGTAGAAGAAAACAATAATGTACAAATAAAATTTTTAAATAAGCAATTTTACAGCGTGTGCTAGTAAAAATAAGCAAATTAGAAACCGGATGCTGTTTATCAACCTACATGATTCAAAAATAAAGCCTTTTACTATTAAAAATAAAAACTTTACAGATATAGATACATTTGGAGAAAATATAACTATATAACTGGTTTGAAAAATTAATAGTTATATTTTTTTTCCAAATTTATAAAAGTAAAGTTTTTATTTTTAATAGTAAAAGGCTTTATTTTTGAATCATGTAGGTTGATAAACAGCATCCGGTTTCTAATTTGTTTATTTTTACTAGCACACGCTGCAAAATTGCTTATTTAAAAATTGTATTTGTACGTTATTGTTTTCTTCTACTGAACGGCAGAAAACAAGTTTGAATTCAGTGAACTTATTTTATTTTTTTTCAATTCAGTGAACTTATTTTATTTTTTTTTTTCAATTCAGTGAACTTATTATTTTTTTTTTAATTCACTGAACGAAAATGAAATTGAACGAATTCAGTAGTGAATTAATTCAGTAAGGAATTAATTCACTTTTTTTTCCGTTCGATTTATAAAATTGAACGCGTTCACCGGTGAATTAATTCATTTGATTTAATAAAAAGAACTATTGCAATTGAATTAAATCTTTGAATTTGTTGTTTGATGAACGCGTTCATTTGAACGAATTCAGTGAATTACTTAAGAAAAGGAATTCATTCAATTCTAGAGAAAATTGAATTCGATTGGTAGTGAATTCATTCAAAAAGGAATTAATTCTTCAAAGCTCTGTGTGTATTTTATTTTTGACAGGCTGTAGTCGTGTAGCTGCAGTCGTCTATGTGTTTAATGCTTCACTGCTCTAGTCGTTGCCAAGCTGTTGAAGTGTGCACACGCGCAGTCTCGTTAGATGTATGTGTGTTTTTTTTAACCCTATTCTTATTTTTATACGTCAAAGTACTTTCTTCGTCGAATCGACGAATTACATGTTTAATCTTGCCCCAATCGCTCCCATTAAAAAAAAGTTTAAAATTTAGATTTTATTAGAAAAACAATTTAGTTCTATATTCATATAAAACAAAAAGTTTGCTTACTTCAGTACAACTAAAAAACAAAAAAATCAACTTCAAGCTTGATATCTTTTTTTTTGTGTAATTATTTTTGACTGTTTTAAAAAAAAATTTAAAAAACTTGAAGTTGATTTTTTTGTTTTTTAGTTTTAAGTTGTACTGAAGTAAGCAAACTTTTTGTTTTATACGAATAAAAACTAAATTGTTTTTCTAATAAAATCTAAATTTTAAACTTTTTTAATTAGGAGCGATTGGGGCATGATCAAACATGCAATTCGTCGAAGAAAATAAAATTTTTTAAAATGTATAAAATGCTCCTAAAAACTAACCCCTAAATTCATAAACGCTTTGTAAAATTATAGGAGGTTTATTGAACAAATTTTGTATGAAAATGACGTTTTTTAAACCTGCTATAACTTTACAAAGCATTTATGAATTGATGGGTAAAAATATGCACAAATATGCATTAAAAAGCACAAAATATGCATTAAAAAGGCACCAAATATGCATTTAAAGTCAAAATATGCAAAAACATGCACATTTGTCAAAATATGCAAAAATATGCAACTACAAATCGATGCCATTTTGTTCTAAATTTGATGATTCGGATAAATATTTAGGCTATATTTGTTTTGGACTATCGAGAAAAAACATGCATTTGCATGGAATTCCTTGCCCTACTAATCAGCAATTTATATTCTGCAAAAGAATACATTAATGCAAAAATTTTTCTTTTTGCAAACTAATTACCAAACTTTGATATGAGATATGTTCCTAGGTTATGAATTTTAAAACTCTGCACTTAAAAAATTGCAAATTAATGGCGGAATGTGAAAAAGGTTTCATGGTGCAAAAATTTAATTAGAAAACTTATCTCTATATATAAAAGAATAACGTGACTGACTGACTGAATGACTGACTGACTGACTCAACATCGCCCAGCCCAAACCGCTGAAGCTAGGAAGTTGAAATTTGGTATGTAGGTTCCTCTTTCGGCGTAGACGTCCGCTAAGACGGGATTTTTGGAAATTCCTACCGGAACGGGCAAAAAGGGGAAAAGTCTCCCCCTTGGCGGCCTGCCAAAACCCCTTTGGCTAGAAAGCTGAAATTTAAGATATGTGTTCCTTGGAGTATGGGCTAACTTTTCTGGAAAGTACTTTCTGGAATTTTGGACAGGGACGTTGTAAAAATGGGGGTTAAAAAGGGGAAAAAGGTCCCCCTTGACGGCCTGCCCAAACCGCTGGAGGTAGGAAGTTGAAATTTGGTATAAAGGTTCCTCCACTATCGTAGACATCCACCAAGACGGGAGTTTTGGAAATTTTTACAGGGATGGGCAAAAAGGGGAAAAAGTCTCCCCCTTGACGGCCTGCTCAAACTGCTGGAGCTATGAAGTTGAAATTTGGTATGTAGGTTCCTCGACCGGTGTAGACGTCCGTTGAGACGGCATTTTTGGAAATTCTTATCGGGAGGGGCAAAAAGGGGACAAAAAAAGTACCTTTTTCCAAAAAAAGTACCTATTTCCAAAAAAAAGTACCTTTTTCCAAAAAAAGTACCTTTTTCCAAAAAAAGTACCTTTTTCCAAAAAAAGTACCTTTTTTTAAAAAAAGTACCTTTTTCCAAAAAAAGTGCCTTTTCCCGAAAAAAGTACCTTTTTCCAAAAAAAGTACCTTTTTCCAAAAAAAATTCCTTTCTCCAAAAAAGTACCTTTTTCCAAAAAAGAACCTTTTTCCAAAAAAAAGTACCTTTTTTAAAAAAAGTACCTTTTTCCAAAAATGTACCTTTTTCTAAAAAAATGTACCTTTCCCAAAAAAAAGTACCTTTTCCAAAAACATACATTTTTCCAAAAAAATACGTTTTTCAAAAAAAGTACCTTTTGCAAAAAAAAAGTACCTTTTCCCAAAAAAAGTACCTTTTTCTAAAAAAATGTTCCTTTTCCCAAAAAACATAAATTTTTTCAAAAAAATACCTTTTTCAAAAAAAGTACCTTTTCCAAAAAAAGTACCTTTTCCCAAAAAAACACCTTTTTAAAAAAAAATACCTTTTCCAAAAAAAGTAAGTAAGTAAAGTAAAGTAAAAGTTTAAAAAACAAAGTATCTTTTTCCAAAAAATTTCGTTTTTCCAAAAAGTACCATTTAAAATAATATATGTATAATTTCAAAAAAACTACTTTTTTTCCTCCCCCCACGGATATCTCCACTAAAACAAGGTTTCTTGATATTCGGCATAGACGTGCGCTAAGACGGGATTTTTGGAAATTCCTACCGGAACGGGCAAAAAGGGGAAAAGTCTCCCCATAAACAGTCTCACAAATTGGAAAAGTGCCTGCCCAAACCACTGGAGGTAAGAAGTTGAAATTTGGTATAAAGGTTCCTCCACTGTAGTAGACATCGACTAAGTTTGTATTTTTGGAATTCCCTACAGGATATCCCAAAAGGAAACTCGGTATGTGAGTTCCTCCTTCTGTGTAGGCGTCCGCTTAGACGGAATTTTTGAAATTCCTATCGGGAGGGGAAATAAGGTAAAAGTCTCCTCCTGACGGCTTGCCCAATCCCTTTTGGCCAACCTAAAATTTTAAATATGTATTCCTTGGAGTAGGACTAACTCACCGGCAACGTAATTTTTCTATTTTGGAACAGGAACATAGTAAAAATGGTGGTTAAAAGGGAAAAATGTCCCCACTAACGGCCTGCCCAAACCGCTTAGGCAATGCAGTTGAAATTTGGTATGAATGTTCCTCATCCATCGCAGATAGCGCGAAGATGGAATTTTTGTAAATTCCTAAAGTGAGGGGCAAAAAGAAGAAAAGCTTCACCTTGGGGGCCGGTAAAAACCCTTTCGGCTAGAAACCTGAAGCTTAAAATGTGGGTCCCTGGAGTAAGGGCTAACTTATTAGAAAGATACTTTTTTGAATTTTGCACAGGGTCGTTATAAAATGGGGGCTCAAAAAGGGAAAGTTGCCCCTTAACGACCTGTCCAAACTGCTGGAACTAGGAGCTGAAATTCGGTACTTAGGTTTCTCTTCCAGCCTAATTCCAACCGGGAGGGACAAAAAAGAAAAAGTGTCCCCCTTGACAGCCTGCTCAAACTGCTGGAACTAGGAAGCTGAAATTCCCTGTCGATGGATTTTCGGAAATTCCTACCGAGAGGGGCACAAATAGTAAAAGTTGGCTAGAAACCTAAAATGTAAAACATATGTTACTTGGAGTATGGGCTCACTTACCGGGAAGGTGCTTTTTGGACAGGGACATTGCAAAAATGGAGATTAATGAAGCGAAAAGTGCCGCTTAAAGGCCTGCCCAAACCGCTGGAGGTAGGAAGTTGAAATTTGGTATTAAAGTTCCTTCTCTATTGTAGACATCCGCTAAGATGAGATTTTTGGAAATTTCTACAGGTAGGGTCAAAAACAGGAAAAGGACAGGGACATTGCAAAAATGGGGATTAATGAAGCGAAAAGTGCCGCTTAAAGGCCTGCCCAAACCGCTGGAGGTAGGAAGTTGAAATTTGGTATTAAAGTTCCTCCTCTATTGTAGACATCCGCTAAGATGAGATTTTTGGAAATTTCTACAGGTAGGGTCAAAAACAGGAAAAGTCTCCCCCTTAACGGCCTGGCCAAACTGCTGGAACAAGGGATCTTAAATTGGGTTCCTTCTCCAACGTTGACGTCCCCTAAGATGGTATTTTTGGAAATTTATACCGGGAGGGGTAAAAAGGAAAAAACTTCCCCCTTGACGGCCTGGCCAAACTGCTGGATATAGAGACCTAAAATTATGTATGTAGTAGGTTCCTCCTCCAACGCAGACGTCCTCTAAGACCAGGAGGGGTAAAAACGGAATAATTCTCCCCCTTGATGGCCTAACCGAACCCTTCGGCTAGAAACCTGTAATATATAATATGTTTTCCTTGGAGTATGGGCTAACTTATCGACAAGGCATTTCTAGGACTTTGGACAGGAACGTGGTAAAAATGGTGGTTCAAAAGGGGAAAATTGCCCCCCCCCCCCTTAACGTCTGCGTCTTTAGCTAGAAACCTAAAACTTAAAGAACAAGTGTATATGAAACACTAAAACTAAGAAACTAAATAGGAAACGAGTGGAATTGAAACACTACACAAGTGGAATGAAATGGATATAAACGTTGAACGAGTGGAATTGAAATTATAGACAATGCAAATGGATTGGAAGAGGGAATTACCTGTTCAAACACTATCCACGGAATATGAAACTTATGTAGCATTGAAACATACTCTCCAAAAAGTTAAACAAATTTTCTAAAAGAGAAAAAACCTTAGAAGAGGAATGGAACTTATATATTCCGATATTTAAACTTCATGTAACAAAGCACCGGTGGAAGAAACCGACGCAGTAAATTTTCCAACTGAATTTGTGAATTTACTTGAATTGCCAGATCTACCTTTACATAAACTGGAATTAAAAAAAAAACTTTAAGGCACGCTAACAACCCTGCTTTACGTTATTTATTTTCATTCAAAACACAAATGAACAAAACTACTTACGGGTCTATCTACCTAAGTTCGCACTTTACCAAATTATCTTAACATACACACGTATATTGCAATTTATTATGGATTCATTACTAACAATCCACTTTCATGAGAAAAAGTGATCAAATATTTATTTTAAACCCATTGTTGTGCAGAATTATTTATTTGTGGTGGCTGGGTGAAGGCTTTTATTATAAAAACTGTACTTTAAATAAAAAGCGAATTTAACGTAGCGGGCTGCGCCCGCTAGTACTTATATATTCCGAAAATGAATAATATTGATGCAAAATTCTACACCTTTTGCAATTGTAATTCAGAAAATATCAATTGAAATTCAGAATTTCCATTTGAAATTCAGAAAACGTCAATTGAAATTCAGAATTTCCATTTGAAATTCAGAAAACATCAATTGAAATTCAGATTTTCCATTTGAAATTCAGAAAATATCATTTGATATTCAGAAAATATCAATTATTATTCAGAAAAAATCAATTGAAATTCACAAAATATCAATTGGAATTCAGAAAATATCAATTGAAATTCAGAAATCGTCATTTGAAATTCAGAAAATATCAATTGTAATTCAGAAACCGTCATTTGAAATTCAGAAAATATCAATTGAAATTCAGAAAATATCAATTGAAATTCAGAAAATATCAATTGAAATTCAGAAATCGTCATTTGAAATTCAGAAAATATCAATTGAAATTCAGAAATCGTCATTTGAAATTCAGAAAATATCAATTGAAATTCAGAAATCGTCATTTGAAATTCAGAAAATATCAATTGAAATTCAGAAAATATCATTTGAAATTTAGAAAATATCAATTGAAATTCAGAAAATATTATTTGAAATTCAGAAAATATCAATTGAAATTCAGAAACCGTCATTTGAAATCCAGGAAATATCAATTGAAATTCAGAAAATATCATTTGCAATTCAGAAAATATCAATTAAAATTCAGAAAATACCATTTGAAATTCAGAAAATACCAATTGAAATTCAGAAAATATCAATTGAAATTCAGAAAATATCAATTGAAATTCAGAAATCGTCATTTGAAATTCAGAAAATATCAATTGAAATTCAGAAATCGACATTTGAAATTCAGAATATATCAATTGAAATTCAGAAAATATCATTTGAAATTTAGAAAATATCAATTGAAATTTAGAAAATATCAATTGAAATTCAGAAAATATCATTTGAAATTCAGAAAATATCAATTGAAATTCAGAAACCGTCATTTAAAATTCAGGAAATATCAATTGAAATTCAGAAAATATCATTTGAAATTCAGAAAATGCCAATTGAAATTCAGAAAATATCAATTGAAATTCAGAAATCGTCATTTGAAATTCAGAAAATATCAATTGTAATTCAGAAACCGTCATTTGAAATTCAGAAAATATCAATTGAAATTCAGAAAATATCAATTGAAATTCAGAAAATATCAATTGAAATTCAGAAATCGTCATTTGAAATTCAGAAAATATCAATTGAAATTCAGAAATCGTCATTTGAAATTCAGAAAATATCAATTGAAATTCAGAAATCGTCATTTGAAATTCAGAAAATATCAATTGAAATTCAGAAAATATCATTTGAAATTTAGAAAATATCAATTGAAATTCAGAAAATATTATTTGAAATTCAGAAAATATCAATTGAAATTCAGAAACCGTCATTTGAAATCCAGGAAATATCAATTGAAATTCAGAAAATATCATTTGCAATTCAGAAAATATCAATTAAAATTCAGAAAATACCATTTGAAATTCAGAAAATACCAATTGAAATTCAGAAAATATCAATTGAAATTCAGAAAATATCAATTGAAATTCAGAAATCGTCATTTGAAATTCAGAAAATATCAATTGAAATCCAGAAATCGACATTTGAAATTCAGAATATATCAATTGAAATTCAGAAAATATCATTTGAAATTTAGAAAATATCAATTGAAATTTAGAAAATATCAATTGAAATTCAGAAAATATCATTTGAAATTCAGAAAATATCAATTGAAATTCAGAAACCGTCATTTAAAATTCAGGAAATATCAATTGAAATTCAGAAAATATCATTTGAAATTCAGAAAATGCCAATTGAAATTCAGAAAATATCAATTGAAATTCAGAAAATATCAATTGAAATTCAGAAATCGTCATTTGAAATTCAGAAAATATCAATTGAAATTCAGAAACCGTCATTTGAAATTCAGAAAATATCAATTGAAATTCAGAAAATATCACTTGAAATTCATAAAATATCAATTGAAATTCAGAAAATATCATTTAAAATTTAGAAAATATCAATTGAAATTCAGAAAATATCATTTGAAATTCAGAAAATATCAATTGAAATTCAGAAACCGTCATTTGAAATTCAGAAAATATCAATTGAAATTCAGAAAATATCATTTGAAATTCAGAAAATATCAATTGAAATTCAGAAAATATCATTTGAAATTTAGAAAATATCAATTGAAATTCAGAAAATATCATTTGAAATTCAGAAAATATCAATTGAAATTCAGAAATCGACATTTGAAATTCAGAATATATCAATTGAAATTCAGAAAATATCATTTGAAATTTAGAAAATATCAATTGAAATTTAGAAAATATCAATTGAAATTCAGAAAATATCATTTGAAATTCAGAAAATATCAATTGAAATTCAGAAACCGTCATTTAAAATTCAGGAAATATCAATTGAAATTCAGAAAATATCATTTGAAATTCAGAAAATGCCAATTGAAATTCAGAAAATATCATTTGAAATTCAGAAAATATCATTTGATATTCAGTAAATATCAATTGATATTCAGAAAACATCAATTGAAATTCAGAAAATATCAATTGAAATTCAGAAAATATCAATTGAAATTCAGAAACCGTCATTTGAAATTCAGAAAATATCATTTTTAATCCAGAAAATATCAATTGAAATTCAGAAAACATCATTTGAAATTCAGAAAATATCAATTGAAATTCAGAAAACATCAATTGAAATTCAGAAAATATCAATTGAAATTCAGAAACCGTCATTTGAAATTCAGAAAATATCAATTGAAATTCAGAAAATATCAATTGAAATTCAGAAATCGTCATTTGAAATTCAGAAAATATCAATTGAAATTCAGAAAATATCATTTGAAATTCAGAAAATATCAATTGAAATTCAGAAATCGACATTTGAAATTCAGAATATATCAATTGAAATTCAGAAAATATCATTTGAAATTTAGAAAATATCAATTGAAATTTAGAAAATATCAATTGAAATTCAGAAAATATCATTTGAAATTCAGAAAATATCAATTGAAATTCAGAAACCGTCATTTAAAATTCAGGAAATATCAATTGAAATTCAGAAAATATCATTTGAAATTCAGAAAATGCCAATTGAAATTCAGAAAATATCATTTGAAATTCAGAAAATATCATTTGATATTCAGTAAATATCAATTGATATTCAGAAAACATCAATTGAAATTCAGAAAATATCAATTGAAATTCAGAAAATATCAATTGAAATTCAGAAACCGTCATTTGAAATTCAGAAAATATCATTTTTAATCCAGAAAATATCAATTGAAATTCAGAAAACATCATTTGAAATTCAGAAAATATCAATTGAAATTCAGAAAACATCAATTGAAATTCAGAAAATATCAATTGAAATTCAGAAACCGTCATTTGAAATTCAGAAAATATCAATTGAAATTCAGAAAATATCAATTGAAATTCAGAAATCGTCATTTGAAATTCAGAAAATATCAATTGAAATTCAGAAAATATCATTTGAAATTCAGAAAATATCAATTGAAATTCAGAAAATATCAATTGAAATTCAGAAACCGTCATTTAAAATTCAGGAAATATCAATTGAAATTCAGAAAATATCATTTGAAATTCAGAAAATGCGAATTGAAATTCAGAAAATATCATTTGAAATTCAGAAAATATCATTTGATATTCAGTAAATATCAATTGATATTCAGAAAACATCAATTGAAATTCAGAAAATATCAATTGAAATTCAGAAAATATCAATTGAAATTCAGAAACCGTCATTTGAAATTCAGAAAATATCATTTTTAATCCAGAAAATATCAATTGAAATTCAGAAAATATCATTTGAAATTCAGAAAATATCAATTGAAATTCAGAAAACATCAATTGAAATTCAGAAAATATCAATTGAAATTCAGAAAATATCAATTGAAATTCAGAAAATATCAATTGAAATTCAGAAAATATCAATTGAAATTCAGAAATCGTCATTTGAAATTCAGAAACCGTCATTTGAAATTCAGAAAATATTAATTGAAATTCAGAAAATATCAATTGAAATTCAGAAAATATCAATTGAAATTCAGAAAATATCAATTGAAATTCAGAAATCGTCATTTGAAATTCAGAAAATATCAATTGAAATTCAGAAACCGTCATTTGAAATTCAGAAAATATCAATTGAAATTCAGAAAATATCACTTGAAATTCATAAAATATCAATTGAAATTCAGAAAATATCATTTAAAATTTAGAAAATATCAATTGAAATTCAGAAAATATCATTTGAAATTCAGAAAATATCAATTGAAATTCAGAAACCGTCATTTGAAATTCAGAAAATATCAATTGAAATTCAGAAAATATCATTTGAAATTCAGAAAATATCAATTGAAATTCAGAAAATATCATTTGAAATTTAGAAAATATCAATTGAAATTCAGAAAATATCATTTGAAATTCAGAAAATATCAATTGAAATTCAGAACCCATCATTTGAAATTCAGGAAATATCAATTGAAATTCAGAAAATATCATTTGAAATTCAGAAAATGCCAATTGAAATTCAGAAAATATCACTTGAAATTCAGAAAATATCATTTGATGTTCAGAAAATATCAATTGATATTCAGAAAACATCAATTGAAATTCAGAAAATATCAATTGAAATTCAGAAAATATCAATTGAAATTCAGTAATCGTCATTTGAAATTCAGAAAATATCAATTGAAATTCAGAAAATATCATTTTTAATCCAGAAAATATCAATTGAAATTCAGAAAATATCATTCGAAATTCAGAAAATATCAATTGAAATTCAGAAAACATCAATTGAAATTCAGAAAATATCAATTAAAATTCAGAAAATATTAATTGAAATTCAGACATCGTCATTTGAAATTCAGAAAATGTGAATTGAAATTCAGAAAATATCATTTGAAATTCAGAAAATATCAATTGGAATTCAGAAAATATCATTTGAAATTCAGAAAATATCAATTGAAATTCAGAAAATATCATTTGAAATTTAGAAAATACCAATTGAAATTCAGAAAATATCATTTAAAAGTCAGAAAATATCAATTGAAATTCAGAAAATGTCATTTGAAATTCAGAAAATGTCAATTGAAATTCAGAAAATTTCATTTGAAATTCAGAAAATGTCATTTGAAATTCAGAAAATATCAATTGATATTCAGAAAACATCAATTGAAATTCAGAAAACATCAATTGAAATTCAGAAAATATCAATTAAAATTCAGAAAATATTAATTGAAATTCAGACATCGTCATTTAAAATTCAGAAAATGTGAATTGAAATTCAGAAAATATCATTTGAAATTCAGAAAATATCAATTGGAATTCAGAAAATATCATTTGAAATTCAGAAAATATCAATTGAAATTCGGAAAATATCATTTGAAATTCAGAAAATCTCAATTGAAATTCAGAAAATATCATTTGAAATTCAGAAAATATCCATTGAAATTCAGAAAACATCAATTGAAATTCAGAAAAATGTAAACACATTTTTTAAAAGAATCTGTCCAGGTAGATAATTTTATCCCCTATAAAAAATTTATATATGAGTTTTATCAAAATAAGTAAAATTCATTGTACTCACGCGAGTGAAAAATATTTAAAATTTGTGTGCCTCAATGAGTTTATGTAGACTAATTTCCTTCTTGTAACGAATTATGGCTTTAGACATTAAAACAAAACGCTGATATTAAAGACTATTATTTGGCTTTAAATTTCAGCCTTACAATTTGGAGTCATAATTCGTGACAAGAAAGAAATTAGTCTACATAAAATCATTCAGGCACACAAATTTTAAATATTCCTCACCCCCGTAAATAAAATGAATTTTACTCCCATTTATTAATCAAACGTATTTTGATAAAATCCATATATACATTTTTTATAGGGTATAACATTATCTACCTGGCGGGATTCTTTAAAAAATTCTGTTTACATTTATCTGAATTTCAATTATGTTTTCTTAATTTCGATTGATATTTTCTGAATTTCAAATGATATTTTCTGAATTTCAAATGATATTTTCTAAATTTCAAATGATATTTTCCGAATTTCAATTGATATTTTCTGAATTTCAAATGATATTTTCTTAATTTCAATTGATATTTTCTGAATTTCAAATGACGGTTTCTGAATTTCTATTGATATTTTCTGAATTTCAAATGACGATTTCTGAATTTCAATTGATATTTTCTGAATTTCAATTGATGTTTTCTAAAAATTTTTTCAAATACCGTTATCGTTACCGATACCGTTATTTTTAATGGTAGTTACCGGTATTTTACCGGTATTTATTAATTTATATAAAAATGCGAGTTTTTTTACTTTTTGTAATAATTTTCAGTTTTTTTTTTACAAAAAAATTTACCGATAATAATTTTAGTTATTAAAACTACCAGCATTGAATTTAAAGCTTGAAATATGTATTTTTAACAGGTAAAATTAAATATATGTTAAGTTTTTACTTGTTTTTTATGTTTTTAACATAATTTATAATACCGGTACGTACCGGTATTATAAACTACCGTTACCGTTACCGTTACCGAAACAAATGAAATTGAATACCGTTACCGTTACCTTCCATTATTCGTTTCGGTAACAAACCTACTACACCTTTTGCAACTGTAATTCAGAAAATATCAATTGAAATTCAGAATTTCCATTTGAAATTCAGAAAATATCAATTGAAATTCAGAATTTCCATTTGAAATTCAGAAAATATCAATTGAAATTCAGAATTTCCGTTTGAAATTCAGAACATATCATTTGAAATTCAGAAAATATCAATTGAAATTCAGAAAATATCATTTGCAAATCAGAAAATATCAATTGAAATTCAGAAAATATCAATAGAAATTCAGAAATCGTCATTTGAAATTCAGAAAATATCAATTGAAATTCAGAAATCGTCATTTGAAATTCAGAAAATATCAATTAAAATTCAGAAAATATCATTTGAAATTTAGAAAATACCAATTGAAATTCAGAAAATATCATTTAAAAGTCAGAAAATATCAATTGAAATTCAGAAAATGTCATTTGAAATTCAGAAAATGTCAATTGAAATTCAGAAAATTTCATTTGAAATTCAGAAAATGTCATTTGAAATTCAGAAAATATCAATTGATATTCAGAAAACATCAATTGAAATTCAGAAAATATCAATTGAAATTCAGAAAATATCAATTGAAGTTTAGAAATCGGCATTTGAAATTCAGAAAATATCATTTGAAATTCAGAAAACATCAATTGAAATTCAGAAAATATCATTTAAAATTCATAAAATATCAATTGGAATTCAGAAAACATCAATTGAAATTCAGAAAAATGTAAACACATTTTTTAAAAGAATCTGTCCAGGTAGATAATGTTATCCCCTATAAAAAATTCATATATGAGTTTTATCAGAATAAGTAAAATTCAATGTACTCACGCGATTTTATGTAGACTAATTTCTTTCTTGTAACTAATTATGGCTCCATTAGACATTAAAACGTAACGCTGATATTAAAGACTATTACTTGGCTTTAAATTTCAGACTTACATTTTTTGGAGCCCTAATTCGTAACAAGAAAGAACTTATTCTACATAAAATCATTCACGCACACAAATTTTCAATAATCCTCACCCACTTATTAATAGAACGTATTTTGATAAAATCCATATATAAATTTTTTATAGGGTATAACATTATTTACCTGGCCGGATTCTTTAAAAAATTCTGTTTACATTTTTCTGAATTTCAATTGATATTTTCTGAATTTCAATTGATATTTTATGAATTTCAAATGATATTTTCTGAATTTCAAATGATATTTTCCGAATTTCAATTGATATTTTCTGAATTTCAAATATTTTCTGAATTTCAATTGATATTTTCTGAATTTCAAATGACGGTTTATGAATTTCTATTGATTTTTTCTGAATTTCAAATGACGATTTCTGAATTTCAATTGATATTTTCTGAATTTCAATTGATATTTTCTGAATTTCAATTGATGTTTTCTGAATACGAATTGATATTTTCTGAATTTCAAATGATATTTTCTGAATTTCAAATGATATTTTCTGAATTTCAATTGACATTTTCTGAATTTTAAATGATATTTTCTAAATTTCAATTGATATTTTCTGAATTTCAAATGACGGTTTCTGAATTTCAATTAATATTTTCTGAATTTCAAATGACGATTTCTGAACTTCAATTGATATTTTCTGAATTTCAATTGATATTTTCTGAATTTCAATTGATGTTTTCTGAATAATAATTGATATTTTCTGAATTTCAAATGATATTTTCCGAATTTCAAATGATATTTTCTGAATTTCAATTGATATTTTCTGAATTTCAAATGATATTTTCTGAATTTCAATTGATATTTTCTGAATTTCAAATGGAAAATCTGAATTTCAATTGATGTTTTCTGAATTTCAAATGGAAATTCTGAATTTCAATTGATGTTTTCTGAATTTCAAATGGAAATTCTAAATTTCAATTGATATATTCTGAATTTCAATTGATATTTTCTGAATTACAATTGCAAAAGGTGAAGATATTTTCTGAATTTCAAATGATATTTTCTGAATTTGAAATGATATTTTCTGAATTTCAATTGACATTTTCTGAATTTCAAATGATATTTTCTGACTTTCAATTGATATTTTCTGAATTTCAAATGACGGTTTCTGAATTTCAATTGATATTTTCTGAATTTCAAATGACGATTTCTGAATATCAATTGATATTTTCTGAATTTCAATTGATATTTTCTGAATTTCAATTTATTTTTTCTGAATAATAATTGATATTTTCTGAATTTCAAATGATATTTTCTGAATTTCAAATGATATTTTCTGAATTTCAATTGATATTTTCTTAATTTCAAATGATATTTTCTGAATTTCAATTGATATTTTCTGAATTTCAAATGGAAAATCTGAATTTCAATTGATGTTTTCTGAATTTCAAATGGAAATTCTGAATTTCAATTGACGTTTTCTGAATTTCAAATGGAAATTCTGAATTTCATTTGATATTTTCTGAATATCAATTGATATTTTCTGAATATCAATTGATATTTTCTGAATATCAATTGATATTTTCTGAATATCAATTGATATTTTCTGAATATCAATTGATATTTTCTCAATTACAATTGCAAAAGGTGTACATTCAGAAAATATCAATTGAAATTCAGAAAATATCATTTGAAATTCAGAAAACATCATTTGAAATTCAGAAAATATCAAATATTATTCAGAAAACATCAATTGAAATTCAGAAAATATCAATTGAAATTCAGAAAATATCAATTGAAATTCAGAAATCGTCATTTGAAATTCAGAAAATATCAATTAAAATTCAGAAGACGTCATTTGAAATTCAGAAAATATCAATTGAAATTCAGAAAATATCATTTGAAATTCAGAAAATGTCAATTGAAATTCAGAAAATATCATTTGAAATTCAGAAAATATCATTTGAAATTCGGAAAATATCAACTGATATTCAGAAAACATCAATTGAAATTCAGAAAATATCAATTGAAATTCAGAAAATATCAATTGAAATTCAGAAATCGTCATTTGAAATTCAGAAAATATCAATACAAATTCAGAAACCGTCTTTTGAAATTCAGAAAATATCAATTGAAAATCAGAAAATATCATTTGAAATTCAGAAAATATCAATTGAAATTCGGAAAATATCATTTGAAATTCAGAAAGTGTCATTTGAAATTCAGAAAATATCATTTGAAATTCATTAAATTTGAAAGACATTAAAACGTAACGCTGATATTAAAGACTATTATTTGGCTTTAAATTTCAGCCTTACATTTTGGAGCCATAATTCGTAACAAGAAAGAAATTCGTCTACATAAAATCATTCAGGCACACAAATTTTAAATAACATTTTTATAACGCACATCTTACAACTGTAAATATAAGTGGTCCAATTGATGCTAAAGTTAACTCCTTTATAAGCGATATTGATAACATTGAAGCCGTCACAAATGTTTTTACAAATCGGGATGAACTAGAGTTTTATATTAGGAAACTTAAAAATAGTAAGGCCCCTGGTTTGGATGGCATCAATAATTTAGTCCTCAAGAAACTGCCTGGATCTGCACTAAACTTTTTAGTTAAAATATTTAATTTTTGTATTCAATATTCTTTTTTCCCAAAACACTTTAAAAAGGCTAAAGTTATTCCAATTGCTAAACCTGGGAAATCCCTTAAATCACCAAGTAGTTTCCGTCCCATTAGCCTGTTGAGTTGTCTGGACAAATTATTTGAAAAAATAGTTTCCGAAAGGATTAAAGCGATTGCTGATGAAAAGGAACTTATCCACAGATGTCAATATGGGTTTAGAGCCGAACATTCTACAACACATCAGGTCCAAAGGGTGGTAAACATGATTAAAAGTAACAAGAATAGGAGGTACTCAACTGGGATATTGTTTTTGGATATAGAAAAGGCTTTTGATTCGATATGGCATGCAGGACTAGTTTTTAAACTCAGTAAAATGCAGTTCCCTTTATATTTAGTCAAGCTTATTAAGAGTTTTCTTGAGGACAGACACTTTATAGTCGATGTTGATGGAGGTCAGTCCATCGAAAAGCCCATCCCAGCTGGCGTACCTCAAGGTTCGGTACTGTCACCTCTTTTATATTCGCTATATATATCTGATTTCAAACCTCCAAGTGGTAACGATGTAGCTTTTTATGCAGATGATAGCGCATTTGTAAGTCACGGTAAGGTTTCTAATGCAATTGTTAAGCGTATGCAAAGATCATTAAATTCAGCAAATAAATTTTTTACCAAATGGAAAATTAAGATAAATGAGGACAAATCACAAGCCATAATCTTTCCTTTCAATAACTCTCGTAGGAGAATACCTTCTCGTCCATTCTCAGTCCAGGGTAAACTGATTCCCTTCTCGAATTCTATTAAGTATCTGGGGGTCATACTTGATCAGAAATTATTATTTAAGAAGCATTTAGACAATACATGTTTGAAAGCAGTAAAATGTGGGAGATCTCTTTATCCTCTTTTAAATAGAAAGAGTAAATTGAATATAAAGAACAAACTTCTACTATATAAAATGTGCATTAGGCCTATTCTAACTTATGCATGTCCGGTGTGGAAAAATTGTGCGAAATCACATAGGAAAAAATTACAGATTATTCAAAATAAAAATCTGAAGATTATATACAACCTCCCAAGAAGATATCCGACTAAGGACTTACACGTTACATCTAAACAGAAGACTATTGACTCTGTTATTGACGAAATGACTCTGACATTTAGAACTAAATGTAGAAATTCTAACTATGAACATCTAAGGAGCTTGATTTGACATCTGCTAGTGATTCTATTAAAAAATAGATGACTTTAGCGGTTGTCTTGCAAACTCCTATTACTGTTCCAAAATCTAAGAAGTGATATATTATATAGGTTTTTTACTATCTTTTTCCTATAAATTTCTAAAACTTAAATAAAAATATCTGGTATCCAAATCTTTTTAATTTTAGTAAAAATTGCTGTAATATCTTAAGATAAGATCTCATAACTAGTTAAGTTATTTTTATAAAATTGAT
Source organism: Leucophora obtusa (assembly GCA_949987735.1). NCBI lineage: Eukaryota > Metazoa > Arthropoda > Insecta > Diptera > Anthomyiidae > Leucophora > Leucophora obtusa. The sequence goes on from OX465295.1 coordinate 280,130,636, forward strand.
GTTAATAATGATAGTAAACGAATAAAAAAAAAAAAAAAAAAAAAAAAAAAAAAAATAATCCTCACCCGCGTAAATAAAATGAATTTTACTCCCACTTATTAATCAAACGTATTTTGAAAAATCCATACATAAATTTTTTATACGGTATAACATTATCTACCTGGCCGGATTCTTTAAAAAATTCTGTTTACACTTTTCTGAATTTCCATTGATGTTTTCTGAATTTTAATTGATATTTTCTGAATTTCAAATGATATTTTCCGAATTTCAATTGATATTTTCTGAATTTCAATTCATGTTTTCTGAATATCAATTGATATTTTCTGAATTTCAAATGACGGTTTCTGAATTTCTATTGATATTTTCTGAATTTCAAATGACGATTTCTGAATTTCAATTGATATTTTCTGAATTTCAATTGATATTTTCTGAATTTCAATTATTGTTTTCTGAATATCAATTGATATTTTTTGAATTTTAAATGATATTTTCTGAATTCCAAATGATATTTTCTGAATTTCAAATTGACATTTTCTGAATTTCAAATGATAATATCTGAATTTCAATTGATATTTTCTGAATTTCAAATGACGGTTTCTGAATTTCAATTGATATTTTCTGAATTTCAAATGACAATTTCTGAATTTCAGTTGATATTTGCTGAATTTCAATTGATGTTTTCTGAATAATAATTGATATTTTCTGAATTTCAATTTATATTTTCTGAATTTCAAATGACATTTTCTGAATTTCAATTGATATTTTCTAAATTTTAAATGATTGTTTCTGAATTTCAATTGATATTTTCTGAATTTCAAATGACAATTTCTGAGTTTCAATTGACATTTTCTGAATTTCAAATGACGATTTCTGAATTTCAGTTGATATGTTCTGAATTTCAATTGATATTTTCCAAGGTTGGTTACCGAAACGAATAACGGTAAGGGTAACGGTATCGGATTTTGTTTGTTTAGGTAACGGTAAAGGTAACGGTATTTAAGACTGTTTCGGTAACGGTATACCGTTATCGAAACAGCAATACCGGTACGTACTGGTATTAAAAATTATGTTAAAAACATATAAAAACATGTCATATTTTTAAATTTAAGTACTGAAAATACAGATTTTAAGCTATAAATTCAATGCTGGTAGTTATAATAAGTAAAATTATTATCTTTAAATTTTTTTCGAGATTATAAAATAAAAAATAAAAAAATTGTCATTTTTATATAAAATAATAAATACCGGTAAAATACCGGTAACTACCCGTAAAAATAACGGTATCGGTAACGATAACGGTATATGGAAATTTTTTTAGAGATATCGATAACGGTAACGGTATTCAATTTGAAACGGTATTTTAGCGATAACGTTATTATAACGATAACGGTAACCAACCTTGATATTTTCTTAATTTCAATTGATATTTTCTGAATTTCAAATGATATTTTCTGAATTTCAATTGATATTTTCTAAATTTCAAATAATATTTTCTGAATTTCAATTGATATTTTCTGAATTTCAAATGATACTTCCTGAATTTCAAATAGAAATTCTGAATTTTAATTGATCTTTTCTGAATTTCAAATGGAAGTTCTGAATTTCAATTGATATTTTCTGAATTTCAAATGGAAATTCTGAATTTCAAATGGAAATTCTGAATTTCAATTGATATTTTCTGAATTACAGTTGCAAAAGGTGTAGTATAACAGACTTGAAAATTTTCTGCAGCATGTAACATTCTCGAGAATAAAAAGGATGTTTTTAATAAGATTTGAAAAAATGTTGGAAACTCCGTTCCTAATTTTTACACCAAACTATTTAACGAGTAAGAAAAACAATGTCATATTTGGATTCACCTTGTAGGCATCATACGATTATTTTTCGGAAATAAAATTTTGACAAAGCGGTTCTGAATGAAAACGAAAAAATTAACCAAATGTAAACTCCGTAACTGTAAACTCCGTAACCAAAATTGTTTGCATCAGATTGCGTTGAAAAAAATGTAAGTAAATGTTTAAAATATTTTAAAATAACCATAAACATAGGTGATTCAACTAATATTTATGTTTCAAAAGACGATTCAACTAATAATTTTGCGTCAAAACAAAAAAAGTTATCAGTTGAAACTGCTGGAGCGAAAAACGATTGATTTTGCATTTCATTGGTTTGGAATCGATATTTCGAGCCATTACTGACATTAGTTTGACAAATTAAATTTGTTTCACTCAATTTAAGAATTTTTTGATCGCGAAATTAATATATTATTTTGTAACTTCGCAACCGCTGATTGGATTTTAAAATTTTTTATATTTTTGAAAAGCATTTAAAAGGAGCAAAAATACAAAATTAAAAAAAAATAAGAAATTTTTCGCGGAATGAATTGTATTTTTATTCGCGAAACCGCCAGTTTGTTAAACACAAATTGTATATTATTGAAAAGCATGTTGAAAACCCTAATACAAAAAACTAATAAATTGAAGAAAATTCGTACGCAATTTTTTTTTGTTATATCTTTGCTTGTGAAAATGTGAACACCGTTACTACAAAAAAAATTAAAATTGTGCAAAAAAAGTTATTGCGACAACTTGTAGAAGAGATTTTTTGCAATTAGGTTGCGTTTACACTTGCTTCGATATCCCGAGATTTCGCTATTCACCACTCTCAAAAAACAATGAAAGAAAGCATATAAACATTAAATTTTCATAAAATGTATTTATTAGGGCTAACTATGTGTGCTTTATTAAAAATTGCACATTTATATACTTTTCTTCATTGTTTTTTCAGAGTGGTGAATATCGAAATCTCGGGATTTCGATGCAAGTGTCAACGCAGCCTTAGGTTTATAATGACTAAACTTAGTGATTCCATTAAGAAAAAACCGAAATATTAACATTTTGTTTCTCACAAATTTGGCCTAAAAACTTATCACATTTTTTGATTTCACCCATATGGATTTTATCAAAATACGTTTGATTAATAAGTGGGAGTAAAATTCATTTTATTTACGCGGGTGAGGATTATTTAAAATTTGTGTGCCTGAATGATTTTATGTAGAATAATTTCTTTCTTGTTACGAATTATGGCTCCAAAATGTAAGGCTGAAATTTAAAGCCATATAATAGTTTTTAATATCAGCGTTACGTTTTAATGTCTTAAGCCATAATTCGTTACAAGAAAGAAATTAGTCTACATAAAATCATTGAGGCACACAAATTTTAAATATTTTTCACTCCCGTGAGTACAATGAATTTTACTTATTTTGATAAAACTCATACATAAATTTTTTATAGGGCATAACATTATCTACCTGGACAGATTCTTTTAAAAAATGTGTTTACATTTTTCTGAATTTCAATTTACGTTTTCTGAATTTCAATTGATATTTTCTGAATTTCAAATGATATTTTCTGAATTTAAATTGATATTTTATGAATTTCAAATGATATTTTCCGAATTTCAATTGATATTTTCTGAATTTCAAATGACGATTTCTGAATTTCAATTGATATTTTCTGAATTTCAATTGATATTTTCTGAATTTCAGTTGATGTTTTCTATATATCAATTGATATTTTCTGAATTTCAAATGATATTTTCTGAATTTCAAATCATATTTTCTGAATTTCAATTGACATTTTCTGAAATTCAAATGATCTTTTCTGAATTTCAACTGATAGGTTCGTTTTAAATGACAACTTACCCTTCTCATATCTGCAAAAAATTATCTGAATATTAGTAGAAAATACACAGAAGGGAACAACAATTACTTCTATAAATTTTTTGTTATATTTAAGTTAAATTTAGTTAAATGCATATAATATTCTATTTTGCTGAAATTAGCGGAAATTTTTGCTGAAAAATTGTTGAATATTAATTTCAGATTGGGAGATTTTCAATTTATTTTACAAAATAAAGTATATTAAGGGAAATATTCTGAAAAAAAATTAAAAATTAGTTTTTACTTATTAGAATAACGGACTTTATGCAAATACATATTTGCAATAAGATGGCATCGAATTGGTAATATGTATTTAGCTAGAAGTGCATATTTTAATATTTTGCTTTGCATGTTTTATTGCATACTATGCCAATAAATGCATATTTTGCTAAAAATAGATGTTACAAATCGCACATTTGATTCTATCAAAATCTTAGTTTTTTTTTGGAAAATTTACCTTTAAAATAATTTTTTTCCTTAAATTTATAAACATTTTTTGGATCTTTTAATTCACGGAGACGAAAGTGTTCGATAAATATAGTTACTAATTTTTGACGATGATATTTAAACTACTTTTAAGATAATAGTACTATAGCCTATTTAACAAAAATAATATTGAAAACGCCGAAATAAATAATAAATTCATGTTTAAAAACTTTTAATAAAAACTTTCGGATTTTTAATATATACTGCGTATATAAAACACGATTTTTACAACATTTCTTGCCTTGGTCATTATTGACGATCTACTTTCATAAGAAAGTTGAGTCAGAAATGGGTAAGAATTTTTATTTCAAGTAAAAATGAAATGTTAAAAAAAATCTGGGGGGGGCTAAACTATTTCTAAGGGGTGCTTAGCCCCCCCCCCCCCAGACCGGCATATCTACGCCTATGATTTTAAGGTTCACGGTGTTTCAGTTATATTGTTAACGGTATTTTAGGTGTAACGGTAGTCAGTTATTTCGATGCATCCCGTATTTTTTTTACAAAAAACAAACGAGATTAAAAACAGAACCAATTTATCAACTTAATGTACAAAAAATACTCAATAACCACGTGAAATTACCAAAAGCAGAAAATTAAAAATAACGGTAACGATATTTTAGGGATAACAATATTTCATTTGTTTCGGTAACGGTATTTTAAGGGTATTGATATTTCATTTATTTCGGTATCGGTATTTTAAGGATAACGATATTTCAGTTATTGCAGTAATGGTATTTTAAGGATAACGGTATTCCGGGTATTTCGGTAACGGTGTTTTAGGGGTAACGGTAGTCAGTTGAAAGGGTTTTGAATCGGTAACGGTATTTTAACGGTATTGCCTGCCAACCCTGATTTATACCTAAAGATATTTTTGGAATTTCACCTTGAGGGATATTTTTATTTTAAAGTACATTTGAAATTTTTTGTTTTCGATTGAGAAGTAAAAACACTTTGAACTTTAGTGATATTTGTTTTTGATAAAAACAAAAAATAAAACGTTTTACTGTGCCTGATATTAATAATAACTAACAAATGCATTAAAAATAACTAACAATGTAGTAAAATTAACTAACAAATTTTTACTACAAAAATTTTAAAACAACTGACAAAATGGGTAAAAACTACCCTTTTTACAGTTAATTCTTTTGTTATTATAAAATTACATTTTGATAAAAAAAACAATATTTTTCTTTCGATTACAAAAATATGAGTAATTGCTTCAGCCTATTTAAAATTTGAAGCAAAAATTCCGAACCGTTTTACAGTTATTACGCTGTTATGCACTGGAGGCACAATACAAGCTTCTGATTTTTATTTGCAAACTAGGAATATATCAATAATAACAAATATAAACTAAACGAGAATTTTTAAAATTCAAAGAAATTCATCGAATTTTTTAAATAACTAACAAAATCAACTGTTTACTGTTAAATTACTGCTTTGGTAGTTGTTTATTATGATATTAAAAATAACTGTTTTGGACAACAGTTACGAAATTACGGTACTTTTCGTAAGTTGTTTTCTTAAATAACCGTCATATAAGTTGTTTTGAATTTTTCTATAGAAAAACAACTGTAATTACTGTTAAAAACAACAACTACTGATTACTACACAAACAACTGTCATGTAGTAACTGTCAAACTTTTTTGAGTGTAACAGCATTTCTTATAAACTCATTTGCTTTTAATTTGAAAAATTTTTTCGAGATAGGATTTTTTTTTAAATAGTTGCAACTTTGCTTCCATAAAGCTCATCTTTAAACCGATTTTTAAGGCAATTTAAAAGATTACTCATTACACGCAGAAAAAAAACAGGTGTATCTTTTAAAAAGCCTGCTATGTAAAATTTGCATAGTAGTGAACTAATACAAAAATACAAGCCCCAAATTCCTGGTAATTAATTGATATGCATTTTTGCTAAATTACGAATGCTTTTTTTTGGTAAGTTGGCTAAGTACGTGCTTTGTTAAATTTACATTTGTGAAATTTATTTAAAAACGTACTACTATGTAAAATTTGCATTGATTAAATTTTGAAAATAAAATAAGCAATAAGTATAATTTTCTAATAAGACAGGTAAATGTCAAAAAGCGCTTAGAATTTCCTTTGACATATGCAAATCAATATGGTGGATGTACATCTCTAATATAAAAGAAAATAATGATGCTGGATTTTCTAAAGTTTTTATCTTATAATATTATTAATGCAAACAAAAATAAAAAATATTAATGCAAATAAAAACAAAAATAATATATTTTTATTGTAATTTTCATGTGAAAATTGCTTACTTGTTGAAAAAATACAAGCCTAAAAGCATTGAGTAATTATTTTTCAGCATTGGGTACCCTAAAAAAAGTCGGAAATGAGTACTCGGTACTCTACACTTTTACAGACATAGTAATTAATTAATTAAAATTAAACAAACTAAAATAAAAATACAGAATTTGCAATTTTTCTTTTATTTATTTAAAAAATAAAACATGTTTTTTTACTAAAAGAAAAAAGTTTATTTTCCTTTGCGTGTTGTTATATTAAACAGAGGCTTCGATTTAATTACATATATATCTCTTTGAAAATTTACCTAAGCGGCCTGACAAATTTGTCGTTAATTTTATGTAGTTGTATATCTACCACGGAACTTTGTAAACTTTTATTCTAATTTTTGTAAATGTTACACCTTTTTTTCTGCGTGTATACTGTGTAATATCACAAACTCACAAAAGTTTGTTTTTCTTTCGATTACAAAAGTATGTGTTATTACTTCAGCCTATTTAAAATTCGAAGTAAAAATTCCAAACCGTTCTCCAGTTATTATGCTTTTATGCATTGGAGATACAATAGAAGTTTCTGATTTTTATTTGCAAACTAAAAATATATCAGTAATAACAAATATAAACTAAACAATAACTTTTAAAAGTCAAAATCAATCAACGAAGTTTTTTTATTTTTTAAATAACTACCAAAAATAACTGTTTACTGTAAAATTACTGTTTTGGTAGTTGTTTATTATGATATTAAAAATAACTGTTTTAAACAACTGTTACAAAATGACAGTACTTTTCGTTAGTTGTTTTCTTAAACAACCGTCACACACTGGTGTAAAATTAAAAAAAAGTAATAACTATGGAACTTCTAAAGTACTGAACGTATTTGTCTGAAAATTGAAATAGTTATACGGGAGGAGTTATATTTTCAGAATCACATCTTATTAAGTGTGTAGCTGAACCAGGGAAGGAGCTACAGGGGCGAAAGTTAACTACCTCGGGTATGAAAAACTTTGTGCTGCTTGTAACTTTCTTAAATACTAACCGATTTTAATAATTTTCACCTTTTTGCTAAACAAGACAAAAAAAAGCTCGATAAGTGTTTTTGTATCTCTTACAGTTTAAGAGATATTTCACTTCGAAAATAAAATTTTTCATTTTTTGACTCGACTCTTTTTAGTTTTTTGCTTACAACTTCTTTAATACTTATTCGATTTTAATTAAAAGTACACCATTCAATTTCTGACAAAATTCTAAGTAAATATAAAGAAAAAACATTTGAAATATCTTATTTCGTTAAGTCGTAAAAAAGGTCTAAATTCGAATTTTTGAATTTTAACCAAAAAATCGTTAATTTTTGTAAAAAAAAGTGCCTTTATTATTTTAAATTAGTAAAAAAGTTTGTTGGAAATGTTAATTTTATATTTTTACGTAGTAAGAGGCCATCCTTTATGGAAGTGTTTAGCGCTAAGTTTTTCTCATTTTGAACATGCACCCTACATTTGGCAGTGGTCGATATTCATAAATTTTCAAAATAATTTTTGAGTTTATGGGCCTGTAAAAAACTTTGCCCATAGTGTGTTAAAAATCCATTAATTACATTTTATAAGACAGATGGTTAGCATTGCTCTTGCTTCAAATTTAGACATCCTGGTTATAAATGGGGCCGCTAGGTCAAATTTAGTAAAAAAAAAAACTCAAATTTCGGAAAGGAAATGTGAATACTATTAAAAAAATTAACTAAAAATTGTTATTTTTTCTGAAATTTGTATTCTGAAATATAAATATATTGTTTAACTATGTGTTAAAAAGTTATTGATATAGATCTTACCGATCTCGAGATATTCAAGTTAAGTATAATTAGTATGTGCGGAAAGCTCCTCATTTTTACTAGTTTTATTATTTTAACAAAAGTGACCTAACAATGCAAATTTGGTTAAAATATTTTTATAAATCTGAAAAGAATATGAAATTCTCTTTCCAACGGTATGTAACATGTTTACCTTTCTCTTCCTTCTGCAACGAATATTTTATATTTTCAGAGTAGCTTACACTGAAAGAATTATCCTTCATGATGTTCATGATATAATTTCATAGAATTTTTTTCGTAGAATCAATGAAGAATTTCATTGTGTATATAATATTTAATTAATATTATGAAATTTTTCATAACTTTTCTTTCATAAAATTTCATAATTTCATTAAAAAAAATTCATTCAATGTCATAAATTAGATCTTCATAAATTAAATGAAAATGTTCTTTATATAAGTTAACAGTGTTATTCAGCAACACTTACGTATTGCCCGTGTACAATATATTTTTTCAGAAATATGTTCAGAAAACTATGAGAAATCGAGCGCCGTGTTTGTCATTGCTGGGAAATTAGCCGATTAGCGGGAATCCCCCCCAAACTTCGAAATCGCAAAAAATACATATAAATTAAACAATTATATACACTGAGAGAATTATCCTTTATGATATTAATGATATAATTTCATAGAATTTTTTTCGTAGAACTAATGAATAATTTCATTATGTATATAATATTTAATTAATATTATGAAATTTTTCATAACTTTTCTTTCATAAAATTTCATAATTTCATTAAAAAAATTCATTGAATTTCATAAATTAGATCTCCATAAATTTAATGAAAAATGTTCTTTATATATATGAAATTGTTCAATAGTATTTACTTTTTTTTATTATAAAATATCGTCATTTCCTGAGAGAATAATCTTTTATAATTTTTATTTTTTTTTTAATTAATTTTTTATTATTAATTTTGGACTATGAAATGTTTTTATAAATCATATTAATTTTTTCGAAATTTTTTTGTATGACCCTTTTTTATTTAATGAATTCTTTCTTTAAATATATTTTGTACATCCGTAAAATATGCTCCGATTTTACTACGCCTTTTACATTTGCTAAGTACTTTTTATTTATCCACTCCAGCTTACCAACGACAACAACCAACTATAATAAATAATAGTAAATGAAATTGCTTCATAGATTTTATGAAGCTCTTCATTGGCTGAATGATTTATTCATTGGACGAGTGGCCTATTAATTTTATGAAGAGTTTCATTAATTTTATGAACTTTTCATAAACATTGACTTTAATGAAACCTGTTTCATAGATTCTATGGACGAGTTCCAGCAATAGCCTTGCAACTCTTTCAATATTTTTTATTTGAAAAAATATTATGCGGCTTGGAACAGGAAGGAACTCCGACTGGTTAATCAGGGATGGAAAAGGCTCACTTAATCGGGCTCTTATACCAAAAAATGTTAGATCGCTCTTACATATTTAAAAATGTAACTAACTAAAAAATAGCTTCCTCTTTGGCTCGTTAAAAAAATTAAAATTAAATATTTAGATATTAGCAAATATTAGCACAAATTGCAAAAAAAAAACATTTGCAAAAAGCGAAATTTTTGCAACAATATATTTGTTTGCAGAATGTCGATCGCTTATTACCTCTTTTAATTTCCCGTAGGGTCATTTTCTAACCTAGGGATTAAATTTTTGTACCATAAATTCTTTTTTCAAATTCCGCTATTACAGTAGTCGCTCGGTTATATGAACTAATTCAAACAGAGCCTGTTCACTAAATGGAGAAGTTCACATAACCGAGAGAATATAAAATAAGTAATTCAAATGATTTTTATTACATTAAGTTTTTATTTTTAATAATTAATGTACCTGAAAGTAGTCGGTTATATTTTTTTGTACTTTTTTGCTTCAAGGGATTTCTGTTGTGCCTTGTCCCTGCATTTTCGCAATGCCAAAATATTATTAATATCAGATATATTATTTTCACTCCAAGCAATAACTTTATTGAATGCTTCGATTGCCTCCGTTGTGCTAATTTCAGCTGTTGTTACGATGCACTGCTCTTAATCATCATCTTCAAATTCGCTATCTATATCTTCGCTAGCAATGTCTTGATTCCACGTCTGAATCTCTTCCCGTGAAAGCTGTTCACATAATAGAGATAGGCTGTGTTCACTCTTTAGAACCTCCTGTGTTTAAATTTTGTTGTTCACTATTCTGGAAGTTTACATAACTGGATATTCATATAACCGAGCGGCTAGTGTATTTTGCAATTCTTTACGTGCGTTTTTTTTTTAATTTATAATCTAGGGGCTATAATACACATTTCATACAACAAAGTTTGGTGGCTAGTTGCAAAAAAATCGCGAAAAATAAAATTTGCAAAAAGGAAAATTTTTGCATCAATATATTTGTTTGCAGAATCTAAATCGCTGATTACGTTTCCTAATTAATTTTTTGTACCAGAAAGTCTTTTTTCGCGTCCCGCTTTTATTTTGCAATTTTTTAAGTACGTTTCTTTTTAATTTTGTTTGTCATTTGAATGAACATAATCAAGTAGTATTTACTTTGAAATTGTCTTCCTTTTATCACTTGGAAGATAATTCGGCGATATTTGGAAAAAATAATTCAAAAATTTTATCTTTTATCATAACTTTTTATGACAATATTGCGGCAATATCACCTTTGTATCATTTGGGAAAAAATTAAAACTAAAATTGTACAAAAACAATCAAAAGATATATAGGAAATAAACTCGTGAAAAGTTAATATTAATTGCGCGGGAAAATCGGCTAAGATGAAATCAAGATAATTTATAAGTTGGTCAATGGATTATATATGCAGATAATGTTTTTCAGGCTTAAATTTAATAATGAAAAAATTAAATCGTTTTTTTATTGTACCGGGAGTTTATTTAGCGATATCCCTTTTATCTTCCATATGAGTTATTGCTTTCATATTGCCTGGAAATATTGTTTTAGTGTAACAGTTGTTTCTGACGGAGGAAACTTCCGGAATACGAAATTGATATTGACGGCAATAAATGTTTTCTTCCTGGCGATATGTTCGTAGAATCTTCTTCGTATTGCCATGTTTGCTGGGTGATATTGGTTTGAGTATGTTCCTGTTCCAAGGCACATAATAGAACAAATGCTTTCTCAGTGATAGAGAGTCCCCCAATCTCTTTATTATGTATACCCTTTAGTTCCAGTGACAATTTTCATTGAAACTATGAAGAAATTTATTACTGAAGTGATGATGATTCTCTTAGTGTAGGTTTGGTTTTTTATTCAGCAACACTTACGTATTGCCCGTGTACAGAATATTTTTTCAGAAATATGTTCAGAACACTATAAGAAATCGTGCGCCGTGTTGGTCATTGCTAGGAAATTAGCCGATTAGGGGCAATCCGCCCCCCAAACTTCGAACCCGCAAAAAATACATACAAAATAGGCAATTATATAAGTTGCCACGTAACCCTGGCCATAGCGTACCGGAAATAGCCCCTATTTGTCCAGCTAGCTCACTAAAATTTATAAAATTCACAAAAAAAAACTACATAAAAACTAAACTCATAAAAAAAACTCAAAAAACTAAAACAAAACAAGGAGCTAACATTGGGAGAGAATCCCACAATTACTCAAAAACAAAATCCCCATTAAACCCTTGAATAAAAACCTACACGAAAACTAACAAAAAGGTATTGTATTTTCATAAAAAAAAGACGGACGAAAACCTACAATAAACAGAACTGAAACAAAACATTTCGAGGACAAAATATGGAGCTTGTCCCCCTAGCCTGCCCACCCTGCCATGGTAATGTATATTTTACGACGACTACATTACCCCACAACAAAAATACTTTGTGGCAGCGCACCATTATCCACTTGCGCTTTAATCAAGAGTTTTTGCAGCAATGAAGAGTTAAATATTATGTATTAACCGCCAGCTCAATTCTATCCTCTTCTTTCTCATACCCAGTGAGCCTTTCGCACTATTTATTCTACTCTTACCCTAGGAATATTGATATAACTTACTAAGAGTAACAAAAAAGAGCGGGAGTCAGTACAAAAGAGCGGACTAATTTTCATTTGGCTGAAGTATTCAGCCCTCAAACAAAATTATCATTTGTTATTACGTGAACTCGCGATAATATGAACTAATTAAAACCAAGACTTTTCATATTTGCAGGATTATTCATATTTGTGAATGGTATGAAAAGTTAGTAAAAAAAGTCATCTACTTGTCACATAAAGTTTCTTTCTATATAAATGAAAGTTTAATTTGTTTTAAAATCATTCTTTGTTTTATTTTAAAAAATTAAAAGGAACTTCTTTCACTAACTTTGTTCGTAAACGGGATCAAGCATACTGAACAGCTTGGCTTGATGATTTCATGATTTTTTTGTAATTTTCATCAAACGAGGCATTACATGATAAAATGCTGTACTTGTTATATAGCATGCTTGATCGGCTATAGGCCGCTTAACATACATACAGTGGTGGCCAATAAATTAGAAACGATTCAAGTTTTTTCTAATTTTATTCTCGTTGCCTTTATTTTTAAAGATCAAAATAGTGGCTAAATTCGCCACGAAAGGAAAGGAGATGGTTCAGAAAATTGTGCAGAATTTTAACGTTGTTTGTTTTTTCATTTTGTCACTTGTTTTAAGTGAGTGTGGCTTTTAACGAAAAATTTGCGATATCAACCTTTTATCAAATTACATAGTAAAATTTAAGCAGTAATGATCTGTATAGTTTTGGAAATCCTATAAAATTTCCTTAAGTCTAGCATAATTTTTATCTACAAATAGTCGCCAGACTTAAAATGGAAGTACCTTAAACATGACGAAATTTTTCTTTGTTTTTAAAGATTTTAAATAAAGTTAACAAACCTTGGAAGGGCCCTGGACCCTCGCAAATTTTTAATACAAATTTTCCACTTCATAAATTAGTCCATATCTCGAAAACTAGAGCAAAACAGACAAAATGTTTACTCCACTGGAGTGCCCTTATATGCCCTCACATAATATGGACTAGGCCCGGGAAAGGTCCCGATACCCTAAATTTGTATAATTCCACGACTCAGTATAATTACAGATAAAACTAGTTTTACAAATTTTTTACTTAAATTTAGATTTGTTAAATTTAACAAAAGAATTTGTTAAAATCAAAAAATTTTAATTTAATACTGAATTTAGACTGAGCAAAAACCAGGTGGTTTTTGTACAAAACAAATTACAAAAGCCAATTCATTTACACTGGATTTTTAGTTTTTCTTTGTCACATCACTTTTTTATTAAACACTTTTCTTTATGTTTTTATGGTTAAATTAAATTAAAAAAATTATTAACACATTTAAAAATGTATAACAACTCACAATTTTAAACTAAAACTGAAATATTTAAAAATAAATTAAAAAATATATTTTTGACACTTGCTTTAATTCTATATTCGTTGTAACAGGGTATATCGAAAATTAGTTATAAAAGAAATCGGGTGTATCAAAAATACAAATTTCAGATAATTTTACTTGGTTTTTGGCAAAAACCAGGTAGAATCTGGTTTTCAGTTTGTATGAAAATTGTATGGAAAAACTAAATTAATTTTATAGTTTTCGGCCCAAAACCTAAAAATTACCAAAAACTACTAGTTTTTGCCCAGTCTAAATATACCATAAGCCAAAAAATAGGAATAAATTTTGTTTAAGTAACAAATTTTTCTGTCCAGCCAACAGACATATTATTTTGAGTGTATTCGTCGGATATTTCTTGTTCTATTTCATTATCTTTACATTCAATAGCATTCTCATTACATTCTTTTTAGTTCAAATTCAACATATAGTGAAATATAGAATTCCATACATATTCTTACATAACGCTTTTTCAATGTAATTTCATTTTTGATTGACAGCCAAAGACATTTTAAATGTGTAATAAATGCAAATAACTCGGGTATTCCCTAAATTACAATACTATGTGGTTGAAATTCGTAGACATTTTAAAAAATACATTGTTCATATTTTAAAGCTTTTGCACAAAGTTCATATTTTAAAGTAGACAGTGGTAGAGAAAAAGTGTTCATATTTTGGGAAGTTCATATATTAGGATGTTAATATTATCGCGAGTGCACTGTATTTTGATACCATTGCCATTTGTTTCACTCCCTTTCTATTTATTCCATTCAGCAAATCAGCTGTCATACTACTTCAGGTTTACCCCCGGTTTCCACATGCAAGTAAATGGTTGCAAGTTGAGAATACGTGTTATCAGCAAAAATTTCGAAAATTACCGAAAAAACATGAAAATTTTACATGTGTCCACACTACTTGCTGCAAGTTCATTTTTAAAATGTCGTCGAAGGCATAGGTTGTCACCAGCGTTGCCATATAGCCAGTTTTAACTGTTTTTTTTTACAGTTTTTTGGGATGCCTAACAGTTTTCCAGTTTCTTCATGTAAAAAACAGTTTTTTTTAAATTCATGGATTTTTTACAGTTTTTTCATATTAAATCGGCACATTTGTTTCATTTACAATTTTTTTTTATTATTTTTTTAACTAAAATTTAAGAATTAAAATATAAAAGTGCTTATGCATAATAATCTGAATTTGTTGAATTTGTTTTATGATAAAAAATTTTGTACAAATCGAAACATAAATGGAAAAATTAAAAATTTTTATAACTAATTTCATCAAAAATTAGTACGGAATAAATTTGGCTAAACCATATCTGACACGTCATAGATCCGACGGACATTTTTAGCCGAACTTTTCAGATCACTTCTAAATGAAGGATAATTTAGAAATTTATATTTTTTTGAAAAAATTTTTAAAACAATGTCTTATCAAAAAATGCTGAAATTGGAAAAGGTTCACATCTCGGATTCGATGAACTTTTTTTAACTTCAGATTCGGGCCTAGGAGACCAAAATTCTTTAAAAAAAAACTTTATTAGGAAGCTGTGCAAAAAGTCGATTACTATAAATGCCTACTATTTAGGCATAAATTATTGAAATCTCGATATTTTGAAAATTGAGACCCTGGGATAATATTTTAGTCCGAAGATACTTCGAAATCCCAGAATTTCTTCTGATTTTTAAAATTTTTTCGAAAAACAGTTTTTCTATAAAGAAACAGTTTTTCTTTACAGTTTTTCTAAAAAAATATATGATAACACTGGTTGTCACTAAATAGCACTCCAGTATTGCCAAGTATTTAATATTCTAACAAAGCTGGGAAAAAATTTGTTCTTAACAATTTTTTATTTCAAAAACTTAAAATTTATATTTTAAATTACCATTAAGATATGCCGTTGTGTTCTTTTTTACTTTTTTTTTTACAAATAAATAGAAAATCAGTTGCATTACAACTCTTACTTTACCAAATACTAGTAAATTAATAGAAAACATTACTAGGCAACACTGTTTTCTTAATTCTGTCATTTCACTTGCCGCAAGCATCAAAAATACACAGTCTTCTAAATTTACTTGCAAGTTGAGCCGCAAGTCGTTTAAGGTTGCGTTTACACTTGCATCGAAATCCCGAGATTTCGCTATTCACCACTCTGAAAAAACAATGAAGAAAAGCATATATATATGCAATATTAATAGTAAATTAATAGAAAACATTACTAGGCAACACTGCTTTCTTCATTCTGTCATTTCACTTGCCGCAAGTATCAAAAATCCACAGTCTTCTAAATTTACTTGCAAGTTGAGCCGCAAGTCGTTTAAGGTTGCGTTTACACTTGCATCGAAATCTCGAGATTTCGCTATGCACCACTCTCAAAAAACAATGAAGAAAAGCATATAAACTTTAAATTTTTAGAAAATGTATTTATTATAGCTAACTATGTGTGTTTTATTAAAAATTATACATTTATATGCTTTTCTTCATTGTTTTTTCAACCTTAGGTTGCGTTTACACTTGCATCGAAATCCCGAGATTTCGCTATTCACCACTCTCAAAAAACAATGAAGAAAAGCATATAAACGTTAAATTTTTAGAAAATGAATTTATTAGACCCAAATATGTGTGCTTTATTAAAATTGCACATATATATGCTTTTCTTCATTGTTTTTTCAGAGTGGTGAATAGCGAAACCTCGGGATTTCGATGCAAGTGTAAACGCAACCTAAGTGTGATTGCATTAGTGAAAAAGTGTGAGTGTATTGAGTTTTTCGAACTTGCACGTGGAAACGGGGGTTACAACCATTGACAACCGGTCTACCGCTACAAAGTTTGGTTTTTTATTCAGCAACACTTACCCCCCGTTTCCACATGCAGGTGCAAGTTCGAAAAACTCAATACACTCATACTTTTTCACTAATACTATCACACTTATACGACTTCCCACATAGCATTTGGAAGATTGTTTTGTCAAAAATCACCTAAGAGAGTCTTCTTCGAGTACTTTTGATGACCAAATACTGATTAATCACTTGCGCGCTTGAAAAAAGGATCGAAAATGAATCTCGCTTATGCTTAAAAGAGATTTATTGAAAATTATATTGCGCATTTAAAAAATGCTTGTTATGTTGTTTTTGTTTAAAAAGTGATTTATTAAAAATACAATAACAAAACATACAGCAATCACAAATTGATCATACAGGTGCTTGAAATGTGACTGTTTTCAATGTTATTTTAGAATAATATTTTGCGGAGCTGAGAAAGTGCTTATTATGTTGTTGTTTTGCTTATAACGTTACAATATTTTACTTGCTTTGAAGCAGACGTCCAATATTTGAATATTGTAAATTTTTTTTTATTTATCTCAGTGGATTCGTAGTATAAAGTTGTGTAATTTTATAAAAGTAAATATTAATATTAAATTACATATTATAATATTTATATATTATAATTTTAGTGAAAAGTGGTTTTTAAATTAAAAAAGATGATGTCAGCCAAACAATTAAAAAGCAAAAACAAAGAAGCCGAAAAATTAATAGAACCAAAAAATAAGTTCTCAGGAAATTTTCATTAACAAATATTTTTGCTATTTTATTATTTTATTATAATTTTGTTTATATTATTGTATATAATTTTAATAAACTTAATTAAATAAAAATTTACATCAAATAAATATTTTGTTTTTTTAATGTAAACAATTAGAAATACGGCTCAAAAATTACACGAAAAAGACTCCCAAACGATCATAATCACGACCATAAATGACTCGAAAAAGATTCGCAAATGATTAGAAAACGACTAAAAAATGACTCGAAGAAGACTTACAAATAATTATAAATACGAGTCAGAAATGAGTCGAAACTGGGTACGCGAGTAGGGTACCATTTTCTCCCGACAAAACAGTCATTTATGATCAGAAAGTGAGCTCAAATATGATCATTTTAATCGTCCAGAGGGGTCATAAATGACTCGAATGTGATCAAAAATTTCATAAAATGCTATGTGGGTTGCGGCTCAACTTGCAAGTAAATTTTGAAGACAGTGGATTTTTGATACTTGCGGCAAGTGAAATGACAGAATAAAGAAAACAGTGTTGCCTAGTATTGTTTTATATTAATTTACTAGTATTTGGTAAAGTAAAAGTTGTAATGCAACTGATTTTGTATTTATTTGTAAAAAAGAAGACAACAGCATATCTTAATGGTAATTTAAAATATCAATTTTAAAAGTTTTTGAAAAAAAAAAATTGTTAAGAACAAATTTTGTTAGAATATTGAATACTTGGCAATACTAGAGTGCTATTTAGTGACAACCTATGCCTTCGACGACATTTTAAAAATTAACTTGCAGCAAGTAGTGTGGACACATGTAAAATTTTCATGTTTTTTCGGTAATTTTCGAAATTTTCGCTGATAATACGTATTCTCAACTTGCAACCATTTACTTGCATGTGGAAAGGGGGGGGGGGGTTACGTATTGGCCGTGTACAAAATATTTTTTCAGAAATACCCAGTGTAGAAAATCTATACCAGATATGTGGTTATGTAACTACATACCAGGTAATGCTAACTACACGCAGAAAAAAAACAGGTGGAACTTTATCTAAGTGCTATGTAATTATACAACTACATAAGTTCGAAGTAAGTTTTACAATTTTCTAGCAAAATATATGTAATTTTTAGGGTATTTTCCACTACACATGTATATATTTTGCAAGGATTGTATATATTTTACAAAAAAATGTTCATATTTTACAAAAACTTTGTAAAACTAACTTGAAAATTATGTAGTTGTATAATTACTTAGCTCTTAGTTAATATTCCCCCTGTTTTTTTCTGCGTGTAGTTACTTTTATTATTACCAACACGGCGCTCGATTTCTTATAGTGTTCTGAATATATTTCTGAAAAAAATATTTTGTACACGGGCAATACGTAAGTGTTGCTGAATAAAAAATAGGATTTAATCGACTTGTTTAGTGCTTGTTTAAGCAGTTCATTGGACTTTTACCGGATTAATTTCTGTGTCTAAACGCAATATAAGATAATGACTAAAAAATAAATTGTCAGCTATACTCTATTAAACGTATTAAATTTTTCATAATAGTAATTACGGCTTAATTCCTCGTGTAGACGTTAAGTAAACGGACCCTATAAAAATTAGAGTTGTATTTCATGCAACAAATTCACCTCACTCATGGTTGCCTCTCACTTTCCAAACACTTCCCAATTACCACCGAGGGCTATCAATGTGACACAGGGATGGAAAAGATGGTACAATTGTACTTTTTTGTTGTACATGTTGTTCGTTGGTACCGTGGTACTACGGGGATGAATTTGGAACATTAAACAAATGTTTGTATTTATATGAACTTACAGTATTTCGATTGCAGAAGTTGACGAAAATCATTCTACCAAAAACTGTAAATATATTCTTATATTAGCTTTAAATGACAACTTTGAGCCCAATGTTTCAAAAAAGGCAGAAAAACTTTTTTGAACCAATTCCAAACTTAAGGCGCTTGCCACACACTCCAAAAATATAATATTATTTTCTAACAATGAGCTTATCAATGTCATCTTTCCAGTGTTATTTACACATAAAACTCGAGGAATTTTATAAATGTAGTGTCATCTGTAAGAGTCATATTTGAACCAACATCTTTAGCATCTTTTTTAAAAAATGAATGTTATATTGTTTTATATCTAAAGAATAACCAGAGTTAAATGTTACTCTTTATTATTCATATAATCTTGTTCATAACTAAAGTAAAGCACTAAACTTTGGTTATTTTCATACAAAGTTCTTTTTACACTTGCGTCGAACGAAATCTCGAGATTTCGATATTCCCCACTCTGAAAAAATAATGAAGAAAAGCTTAAAGGCGTAAAATTTTTATATAATGCATTTATTAAAACTCGCTGTATGTGATTAATCCAAAAATGATCATCTGTAAGCTTTCCTTAATTGATTTTTCAGTCTGGTGAATATCGAAATCTAAAGCGGAGAATACACGAAGGAACATTCGTGAAAAATTCCCATTTTTATTATTATAAGTTTGTGCTGATGTTTGTAACACCAAAAAATATTGGTCCTAGACCCACCTTATAGTATACCGATCGGCTTAGAATTTTTTTTTATTTCGATTTAACGATGTCCGTCTGTCCGCCCGTCCGTCCGTCTGTCTGTCCATGCATTCTTATGCGCACTCTACAGGTCGCAAATATTAAGATATTTTGATGAAACTTGGTGCACCGACTTATGTCGGCCAAGGACATCGGTCCATGTTTAGACCTAGTGCACATATAAGGGTCCTACCAAAATTATATTGTTTAAACGCTGCAGGTCGCAAATATTAAGATATTTTGATGAAATATGGTACACCGACTTATGTCGGCACAAGGACGAAGCCTGTTGATTTTGATGAACATCGGTTCATTTTTAGACCTAGTGCCCATATAAGGGTCCTACTAAAATTATATGGTTTATACGCTGCAGGTCGCAAATATTAATATATTTTGATGAAATTTGGTAAACAGACCTATTTTGGCCCAAGGACGAAGCCTATTGATTTTGGTGAACATCGGTCCATGTTTAGACCTAGTGCCCATATAAGGGTCCTACCAAAATTATATTGTTTATACGCTGCAGGTCGCAAATATTAAGATATTTTGATCAAATTTTGTACACAAACCTCTTTTGGCCGAAGGACAAGGCCTATTGATTTTGGTGAACATCAGTCCATGTTTAGACCTAGTACCCATATAAGGGTCCCCCCAAAATTGGCTTGGTTACAAACTGCAGATCGCAAATATTAAGATATTTTAATGAAATTTGGTGCGCTGACTCACATTATAGAAAATTTTTACACAAGCCCCATTTTAACCCATTCGAATTTCGGATCCAAACATTAGTTGGCTTTCACCCAGACCGGTGTAGCGTATTGTATAGTCGGCATGCCCGACTTTAACCTTTTTACTCGTTTTTGTATGGTAATGTGTCGTGTTGACATTCGTGTTATCAAAACTTTTTGTTCCCTACTTAATGTTCCTTAATGTATTCTCCGCCTAATGATTTCGATGCAAGTAATTGTAAACTCTTTTCAAGCTTGTTTTAGACCGTACAAATTTTTTTTATTAAAACTAAATTGGTGAGGGTCGGAAAAGTAAACATTTTTCCAGAGCAAATTTTCTGCAAATCGAACAAATTTTCTATCAGAGCTTTGAAGAATTAATTCCTTAAGGCTGCGTTTACATTGCATCGAAATCCAGAGATTTCGCTATTCACCACTCTCAAAAAACAATGAAAGAAAGCATATAAACGTTAAATTTTCAGAAAATGTATTTATTAGGGCTAACTATGTTTGCTTTATTAAAAATTGCACATTTATATGCTTTCCTTCATTGTTTTTTCAGAGTGGTGAATAGCGAAATCTCGGGATTTCGAAGCAAGTGTAAACGCAGCCTAATTCAATTTTTCAATTCTGAATTAAAAATTCGATGAATTAATTCAGTAAGCACCATATATTGAATGGAATTAATTCATATTTGCATTCGTTCGATTTATTTTGTTGCGAATTAATTCAATTGCAATAGTTCTTTTTATTAAATCAAATGAATTAATTCACTAGTGAACACGTTCAATTTTATAAATCGAACGGAAAAAAGTGAATTAATTCCTTACTGAATTAAGTCACTACTGAATTCGTTCAATTTCATTTTTGTTCAGTGAATTAAAAAAAAATAAAATTACGTTCAGTGAATTAAAAAAAAAATAATAAGTTCACTGAATTGAAAAAAAATAAAATAAGTTCACTGAATTGAAAAAAAAAAAAAATAAGTTCACTGAATTCAAAGCCTATTTTCTGCCGTTCAGTGGAAGAAAACAATAATGTAAAAATAAAATTTTTAAATAAGCAATTTTACAGCGTGTGCTAGTAGAAATGAACAAATTAGAAACCGGATGCTGTTTATCAACCTACATGATTCAAAAATAAAGCCTTTTACTATTGAAAATAAAAACTTTACAGATATGGATAAATTTGGAAAAAATATAACTATTAATTTTTGAAACTAGTTACACGCAGAAAAAACAGTGGGAATATTACCTAAGAGATATGTAATTATACAACTACATAATTTTTTAGTTAATTTTACAAAGTTCTAGTAAAATATCCACATATTTTTGGAAAATATATACAATCCTTGCAAAATATATACATGTGTAGTGAAAAATATCCGAAAAATTTCATATAATTTGTAAAACTTACTTTGAACTTATGTAGTTGTATAACTACATAGCGCTTAGATAAAGTTCTACCTGCTTTTTTTCTGCGTGTATATAGTTATTTTTTTTTCCAAATTTATCTATATCTGTAAGGTTTTTATTTTCAATAGTAAAAGGCTTTATTTTTGAATCATGTAGGTTGATAAACAGCATCCGGTTTCTAATTTGTTTATTTTTACTAGCACACGCTGTAAAATTGCTTATTTAAAAATTTTATTTGTACATTATTGTTTTCTTCTACTGAACGGCAGAAAACAGGATTTGAATTCAGTGAACTTATTTTATTTTTTTTCAATTCAGTGAACTTATTTTATTTTTTTTTCAATTCAGTGAACTTATTATTGTTTTTTTTTTAATTCACTGAACGTAATTTTATTTTTTTTAATTCACTGAACGAAAATGAAATTGAACGAATTCAGTAGTGAATTAATTCAGTAAGGAATTAATTCACTTTTTACCGTTCGATTTACAAAATTGAACGCGTTCACCGGTGAATTAATTCATTTGATTTAATAAAAAGAACTATTGCAATTGAATTAATTCTTTGAATTCAGTTGAACGAATTCAGTGAATTACTTAAGAAAAGGAATTCATTCAATTCTAGAGAAAATTGAATTCAATTGGTGGTGAATTCATTCAAAAAGGAATTAATTCTTCAAAGCTCTGTTTTCTATGCATGTATAAAGCTGCCCACACACTAGGGAACATGCGTGACGGAACAAAAAAATCAAAAAATTTTGTAAACACGATTTGCACGATCTCAACACGCACTCACACATTCACAAAAAAATCCTCTCTTTTTTAAGAATGTTCCCTAGTGTGTGGACAGCTTAAAACACTTTGGTACCATGAGGGTCGGAAAAGTACAATTTCCTTGTATGGTTGGTACAAAAAAAAAAAAGAATAATTTTCCATCCCTGGTGCGACATTTGCCATTAGTTGGGAAGCTGTTTTTGTGGGAGACGTTTGTTGCATATTTCTTCTGAAAATAGTTTCAAAATACGTTAAAGAAATTTATAATCTTAATGTGTTTAATCAGTTTTTCGTGACGTATTGTGTTTTATTTGAAAAAAGCATAAATGCCTAAGAGCCCTAAAACCATCCGCGTCGTCTATGTTGTGGTTTTTGATGGGTGCTCCAAAGTACAAATACAACAAATTTTCAAGTTTTACATTCCATCTTTGTGTTTTTTTAATCTGTCCTACATATACTTAGTTTAACAAACGCATACGAAAAAAGAACTTTAAGAAATTATCAAAGAAATATTCTCGAGTTTTATAATTTCATCTTTTTGTGACTTCTTAATCAGCCCGCTGAGGTTTTCTGTTCCAATCCCGCGTATGGTTTAGTTCCTGTAAATTGTTTCATGCTTTTATAGGCCCGTCTATAAAATTATTTATCGGTTGCCCAAAAAAAATTATGGGCATTCAAAATGATTTGAATGTTTTACGCAACTATCGTAAATCACTTTTACATCTCACTATGCTAACGTCAATTGTTGCAGCTGCTGCTACAAGTACCATAGAACCTTCTGTATCATCCTCATCATCGTCTGCCACGCCAATTGAATATGATTCGCCACCATCACCACCGCCACCACCACCAATTGAATCGGTACCCTTTAATTATGATCATCTGATTGACAAACATCGCCCGGCTATACCGTTTTGTGATGATACAAATGAACGTACCATTGGACGAAGGTAAGATTATAGGTTCCATGTCGTTACCGTGGGAACACAACCCTTCGGGACATTTTAACAAACTGTCACCGAACTGGCCCCTTTATATAAAATAGACCCCGAACTTTGTTTTTTATGAGAGTTCAGTAACCTGCCCTAGGATTTGTCTTGTGACAAGTCACAAGGGGTCAATTTCCCCTTCCTATGACAAAGCCATGTAAAAGTGACCAGTCTATTTCGTGTAAAGGGGCCAATTCGGTGACAGTTTGTTAAAATTTCCGTAGGGAAGTTACCCGAAAAAGCATTACACTCAATTTTGGCAATATAAACGCGTTTTGCGTATGTTGTGTGGCAAGCAGTGGCATTTGATGGTCACACACAAAAAATGCACACACTCGCACAAACAGTCTCTAAATAATCACACCGAGTTGTGTGTGCCGAAGAATATTCTCGTACTTTTTTATCGTTATTTTTAATTTTTTTTTTGTTTTGTTTATTTTTTATGTTGTCTTTTAATGCAAGCATACTTATTGTTTTTATTCCTTTGTTTTCGCTTTTTTTATTCTGTACTTTTTCGTTATTATTTTTAATCAGAGTAGGAATTACTCATTTTTATTTTCCTTTGCTCTTTAACTTTTTACAAATTATTTTTTCTTCACCCTTTTCATTTTGCTCATCTATTTCTCCATCTTTTTTTTTTTCTTAACTAGCTAGCCAAATTCTTTGAATTTCTAGAATTTTTATTTTAATTTTTGTAAAATTTTAAATTTTATTATATTTATGATATAGGTATATTCTAATGTTATATTTATGCTATACTTTTGTCTTGTCTGTATGGACGCTTTTAAATGTCGTTACTATTAAAATTATGACTTTGTTTTATGATATACCGACTTGAACTATAAAAGAATTATATTCTTATTCTTCTGATAATGAAATAAATAAAAAATAAATACAAAAAAAAAAAATAAACTCTACCGAACCGTACTTTTAGGGTTGCGTACCGCACATCGCGAACACAATACACAATCATAATGCTTGCGTAGAAAACACATACGCTATTCTCTCCAATTAGTGTTTGTGTTTATACACACAACCCGAATTCGGTACGCTACGGGGTGTGAATATGTGTTGAAAGTACAGTACATAATCGTAGCGTTGGCGTTCATCAGACAGTCGTAGTGTACCGCATTCGGTTTATGTACAAACACACAACCGCTAAAACGATAGATACGGTATGTGTTCCTTACTTATAGTCTTGACTAGCCATGGATTTGTGCGAACATGAAACAAATCACAAGTGAAACAAAAACAAATTTTATTTGTAATTTTTGTTTTGCATGTAATTCGTTTCATGTTCGCACAAATCCATGGCTAGTCAAGACTAGCCATGGATTTTTTTATATGACATTTTGCAGACGTGTACCAAACTGGAGCACAGTAAAACATTATGGGGTGGAATATAGATTTGATGATGAGTTTTTTATTGTCTATGTTCATTTCCGGCTTTCTGTTTATAATTGGGTACATTATTCTAATAATTTTGTTAATTTTGTCCACTACATAGGGAATATGATTATTAAAATTAAGCTTTGTACCAAGCATAACGCCCAAGTATTTGACGTTGTTTTCCCATGGAATATCATGGTTCATGAAACGAGGTAAACTCTGGGGTATAAAACAAGACTTACGTTTTCTTGTAAAATTAATAGCCTGCGTTTTTTCAGGGTTAACCAAAATCTTCCATTTATGTGGAATAAACTCCCCGCAGAAGTCTTCCCTGATACTTACAATGTTGAGAAATTTAAATCAAATATTCACAAACACTACTCCCTCTTTCCTCCTCCTCATAACCTATTTTCCTAATACCAACACAATGCACTGCGTTAATAGGGCATCCCCTGAGTGTTGGTCCATCAAAAAAAAAAGTAAAGATGTTGTAAAGAACTGGCGACAGGCAAGGCTTTGTGGACATCCTACAATGATATTAACTTGTTGTGAACAGTTTTTACCCAAGTAAACGCTGAACGATCTATTTTGAAGAAAATTTTGAATAATTTTTATGAGTTCAATTGGAAAGTTGAATTTTTTCAATTTAAAAATAAGTCCATTATGCCAAACGGAGTCAAACGCAGCTTTTAAGTCTAGCAATATCATTCCAGTTGATTTGCCGTTTTGAAAATTATTTTTAACTAATTTTCTGATTTTTAGTAGGGGTTGAGACGTATTATGTTCACTTCTGAACCCGAATTGTTGCGATGGAAGTATATTGTTTGCATCGATAAAATTAATAAGCTTTTCCTTAATAATTTTTTCCAAGATTTTACTTATAGAAGAGAGCAAACTTATTGGTCTATAAGAAAGTGGAGAATCAGGAGGTTTATTTGGCTTGAGTATTGGAATGGTTTTTGAGATTTTCCAATCACTGGGAAAGTAGCATAATTTAAGGCAAGCATTAAAGATGTTCGTTAGATACCCGACTAAAAAAGTTTTCATATAATCTTATATGATTTGATATAATCATAAATGTTTATATGCGTGGCTTTATATAACCATATACATTTATATTAACACATTGGTTTTATAAATGTTTTTGATATGACGTTATATATAATCATATGCGATTTGATCTGCGATGTAGTTTATATATAATTATATGTATATAATGGCGTATAAGCTTTTGTAAACAATCTTATATGAAAATTTTAACACAGTTAATAGAAAATTGTATTAATTTTATATATAATTATGTCTGACATGATATCTAATTATACAAAATTTTATAAAGTTTAATTTCACTATAAAAATTAAGAAAAAAACTTAGAAATTGTGGATCTGGTTTTGAATTTTGCCCTTTGATATATAAATTAATGTTTATAATTGAATTTGACATCTATTTATCAAATATTTGGCAAAATACTCTTTATTAAAATAAAAACAAAATTTAAAGAAATAAATATGGGAAAAAAATTTTTTTTCATTGTGAAATTGAAGGGCGAAATAACTATTATTTTTAAAATAAAAATTAGACAAACATATGTTGAAATAAATACGATTTAAGTTCAGGGCGGTTACCGCGTAACTCGATTTGAAAAAAAATTTTTACCTTATGTAAAAAGAAAAGCTTTTGCATAAAACTTACTTTTTGAATTTTTGTATATAGTGTACAAGGCTAAGAACAAAAATAAATTAAAAAGTAGAATTTTTGTACAGAATTCTTTTTTTAAGAATATTTGCAAGATTTACGAATTCGAAAATTTTTTTTCGAATCGAGTTACGCGGTTAGACCCAGTTATTTTTTCAGTGAAAAAAAAAAAAAATAATTGTGAAACTCTAAACTAGAAAAAGTTCTAATTTTGACTTAAACTGAAAATTTATTTTGTCAGCTATTTCCAAGTTATATAAGAAAAATTTTTCTCAACAACTTTTTCTCGTTTTGAATTTTGGTCTTTATTGAAATAAATCAAAATAAACCACATTTCAAAAGAAGGATTTCAGTTACAAACTGCGTTTAACGACAATCTGCGTCTAAAAACGGCGTAAATCGCATTCAATCTTCATTTCAAACATCTTTCCATCAATAAAAATTTTCTGTATTCCATCAAAATACCAAAGATCGGCCGATACCCACTTTGTTAGCCAAACTGTTCTGGGCATTAGTATTTAATATGAATGAAAATAAGTGATATCAACAATATTTACTAAAATTTTATTTGAATTTTTTCATGAAATTATATGTTTTTTTATATAATTTGATGCAATTAGATAGACCCATTTTTCGGATCAAATTGTATCAGGTTAGATGACATGCTTATCTCGCTTGATATAATTATATATTCCAATATTCGGATAAAATTAGATATGAACATATATATGGGTTTATATATGGTGATATATAATTATATAACATCTTTTTTAGTCGGGTAGTTGATACCTTTATTAGGTAAATTTTTTAGACATTTATTATTAATACCGTCTAAACCTGGAGTTTTTTTGTTTTTCAATTTTTTTATAATTACACCAACTTTTTCAGTAGTAGTGAAGTAACATTTTTGTGGGATTGGGTTAATATTACGAATAAGGTTTGCAACACCATTAACCTCAGTAATCGTAGTAGTATCACTTAAATTTGATGAAATACAGTAGTTCAAATTAAAGTTGTGAGCCAAAATTTCAGCTTTTTCTTGCCGGGTGAAACATACTACATTGTTGTGTTTTAAAATTGGAATATTGCTAGATTTCTTCTTTAACATTTTTGAAACTTTCCAAAAAGGGGAAGAAGCTTTGTACAAATTGGACAACATGTTATTCCAAGTTTGGTTTCTGAAGTGGTTTATTTCATTCGTAATATTTTTATTTAAACGTGTCATAGCTCGACGATCATTAACATTTCTGTAACGCTTCCAGTTCCTTTTAAATACGTTCCTTAATTGTATCATAATTTTTATGTTGTTTGGTAAGGGTTTAGAGGTTGGTGCAATTCTACGTTTGGGCACACTTTCATCTATTCCCATTTTTACTACATTATTGAAAACATTTATCATGTTGTCAATTTGAGAGCTGTTGTTTATTTCATTAACGCTATCCGCCACAGGAAGATTCCTGTTTATGAATTTCATAAAATGCGGCCAGTTTGCCTTGCTGAAAGCGTAGCATAAATTGTCTACCATTTCATAATTTAAATTAATTGTACTAATGATTGGTAGGTGGTCAGAACTCAAGTCATTTATAACTTTTACTGCGGACATATTTTGAGATATGTTAGTTAGAAAAAAATCTGGAGTTGACGGTTGTTTACTTGGATCAGCCGGAATATAAGTATATTCGTGGGGAAATACTATTTGTGTTTGGTTTAGTTGGAGTTTCTCATATAATATGTTACCCCAGCCATTACTTCTTTGACATCCCCAATAACTATGTCTGCAGTTAAAATCTCCTCCTAATATGTATTTATTTGAGCTCGTTAGTTTACGAATATCTGACGCAAATGTTTGTTTTCTTCTAGGGTCCCTGTTTGTTGACCCACCAGGATAATAGCAAGAATAAATATTTATAAAGTCATTACCAGATTTTACCTTAACACCTATGTTTTCAATCAGTTCTGTGTTAATAGGAGGTATAAGTTGATGCTGAATGTGTTTTTTAATTAAAATAGCTACTCCACCTCCTCCACCACGTTGTCGATCGTATCTGTAGCAGTAGAAGTTTTGATGTTTTATTGTAATTTTTTTATTTAGCCAGGTTTCACAAAGTAAACAAATGTCAATATTGGTTTTTTCCAAGAAATGGAATAATTCGTCTTTTTTAGTGCGAATGCTACGAGCATTCCATTGTAATAACGTTATGTTGCTGTTCATTGGTACAAAAATTTGCATGCAAGGTTTGTAACAACCTCGAATTGCTCTTCACGAGACCTGCATTTTTTTAAATTTGAAATTAATTCAAAGGTAAGATTTTTTAATTCTTCTAAAGAGAACAAATTATTATTATCGTCATTTTGGGTGAATGGTTGGCTATAACCCGTTCTAGATGGATTTGGTTTTTCGTTCTGATATAAAGCATTTGGAAAACTAACATTGTAATTTGATTGGTTGTTGAATTGTTGGCTTCTTTGTCTGGTACTCTTTGGTTGAGCACGTTGCCTTATTTGCTTATATGTTTCCCTATTAGGGCAGTCAGGGGACATAGCCTTATGGGGGCCTTTACAATTAGCACATTTTACAATGGTTGACTTGCATTCTTCAGTTTTGTGATTCCCGGCGCAATGGGCACAAAATGTTTTAACATTGCATCTGCTGGCACCGTGTCCATACATCTGACAATTATAACATTGGGTCAGTTTTGTTTTGTTGGGCTTTTGGTATTCCCACCTGACTTTTATGTAGTTGATGGCTGAGTAATTTTGCCTTAATTCTCTTAATGTGATTGACTTTTTTTCAAAGTAGACAATGAATATAATTTGTTCGTTGTTACTGTCCCTAGCTCCAGCATAGGCTCTAGTAACAATTTTAACATCGATACATTTAGGGCCCATGTCTAAAAGTCTGGACTTAACAACTGATGGCTCTGTTTTATCTAGACCTAATAGTACAGCCTTATAAAGCTTTTCGTTTTTAGCAGCATATGTGAAATATTCGAGCTGAAACTTCTTAGTGAGAGAGTCACAAACGGTAGTAAAATCTACGTTATTTGTGCAAAACAATTTTAGACCGATGGAAATTTTACGTATAGAGTATTCTTTGATTTTTAATATTCTACATATTTCATGAACTTGTTCAATTTTACATTTTAATATTGTTATTGGTGGTATGTTAACTTTAACAGCTGGTTCGATAATTGTTTCATCATTATCGTCATCATCGATAGTTTGCAGAGGTGCAAAATAATTTGAATTGCTAGCTCTCTGAGAGCTGCTTGTGACCATTTTTTTCTATTCATGTTATACCCAGAGCAGGCATCAACATCTTCACGATTGCGTTTAATTTTGTTTTTGTTTTTTTTTTTTTAATATTTAGATATTGTTAACAAACAATAACAACAAGAAATAAAGAAAAAAAAAAACAATAAACCGTAAACTTTTATTACACTTTAAGGAAACAGAATAAACTATGACTTAACACATCAAATGATAATGCAAGACCTAGCAATTTCTTATTACTTAAAAAACATTTATTTATTTTTTAAAATATTTTTTATTAGAAATTAAATTAGTTTTAAATGATTAAGTTAAAAAATTATAGGATATTAAGAGAAAATACAAACGGTACAATGTCGGCCCGGTATTGCAGACGGTAGTACATGTACTGGCAATGCATCGGATTTTCAACTTTCACTGTACTGGCAAGTTGTGGAAATGATACACCAATAAACGCTTGGCCGTAATTATTTCCCAACGTTGGCGCAGGCTTGGGATTTTATTTTTTTTGGTATTATCCCAGTACATTTAATAACAAATTTAGTAGTTTGCTAGTACTTTACTGTCCTTTTAGTGTACATCACAGATTTTTAATGTATTCTTTCGAAACTTCACAAGAAAAGAATGGATATGTCTCTCTTACATTAATAATTGTGTAATACCCGAGTAAAACGGGTTATACATTATTTTATATTATTTAATACAATTATGTCTCGTTATATATTGCTTAGTATGGCAGTATATATAATAAGACGTAATTTTCGTCTTTAGAAAAAATTTTATATGACCCAATATCTAAATATATCTTTTTACATAAGTTGTCATATTTAATCAGATCTCGACCATGGAATTTAAATTATAAGACCAAATATAGCCCAGTTTCATGTTCAATTTAAATTTCATTTAAGATTTTATCGAAATCAATTACAATCCATTTGTAATTGAAAAATATTATTTTACAAAAACAAATTTTGATATAAAGTTCAAGGGATTTAAAAAATAATAACATGAAAACGAAAAACCGGTATTGAATAGAATCTGAGTGATATTATCTGACAGATGACCCATACATTATCGACGTTGAAAATATGTTAAAAGAGTTAATACTTAACATACGCAGTCAGACTATGTATAGGATTTCGTACCAGATATGTATAGCAACAAAACAAGCCTATTGATTTAAAAAAGAAACATTTATTTTCCCTATATAATCTATGGTATATTCTTGTTTTAAATGAACTCTTAATATCTTAGTAAATTCAAATTGAAATTCATTTTCATTTAAAATGTCATAAATTTACATCGAAACAACAGATTATATGATATACATATATCAGATATTTTGAAATTGAATATTGGGCCGGCCATATTAATAAAAGTTAGCCAATTCTTCGGAGTAATTATTTTGGTTTAGGAATAACGTAGCACCAAATTTTTTAATAGGCTTGAAGGATATCATGAAATACAAATGAAAATTAAAACAAAAAATTTTTAAACAATTATTTCAAGACATTTAATTTTATTAAAAACTCAAGTCAAATTTGTTATCACAATTTTAATGTATTTTTCTCATTTTAAAATGAGTAGCCCAAAAATTAAAGCTTCATTTGAACTTTTCTCACTTTCAAAATAAGAATCTCACCTTCAGTGAAAAATCCAGTAATGTTTTATGGAAAATTATTTGAAATTTCATTTTATTTAGAATATTTTTATTTTATGGATTATTCTTGAACTATACTATAGCTGTGTTTTAGACTTAACTATATCCGTTAACTCATAAAAACCCTCAAAGTGCATAAAAACGCTTTTAAGACAAAAACTAACACATTACTTTTCGTATGCACGTTAACTTTCAACACGGATAATTATCAACGTTGAAAACTCAACGTTTATACATTTTCACATCTAACGTAACTTATTCGCGTTACTTCCTAGGAACTTTTGCTGACGTAGGTTCGATTATTCGGGGTGTTCTGAAAAACGAAACCACATAAAATTATTCGGTTTCACATAAAATGATATGTTGTTGTTGTACAAAAACGAATAATTTTATGTGGTTTCGTTTTTCAGAACACTCCCGTATAACGGAAAATTTATAAACATAACCTGTTTAAAAAATTTTTATACTACAATCGGTTTAACGTAGATTTGCTTTGAAGATTTAATGTTGATAGGCATGAGACAAAATTCAGCTTATAGCTCCTATAAGTACTCATTAATAAGTAGATACTTATTATGTATGCAGTTTCACATAAAGCCTCTAAAAGTTACTAGATTTGCTTAGTTTACACGATACACGAAACCTTACGTGAATCCCCCATTGTTTTTCAGTGCAATATTTAATAAAAACAAAAATTCCAAAATTTTGATCAAATTGGACCTAATTGCATCAAATTTTAACTATTAAGATATTATTTAATACAATAATGTCTGGTCAAAATTCGGATTAAATTGTATATAATTTAAAGTAATTAAATCCAATTTGATCCACGTAGATACAATTGTATTCACCATTTTTCGGATTAAATTGTATCTGATTAGTTATTGTATTTCATCAAATTAGATATGTCACCATATCATCTTTTTTAATCGGGTATATGTAAAAATACGTAAAATTTATAAAATTGTTAATTTAATTTAAATTTGTGTTTATTCGACCTTTCAACCTATGCTTTCAACTTCTAATTAAATAAAATATTCGAGCTCGAGGCCAGTTGTTATTATAAAAATTAATTTATTTTATTTCTCAATATTTCGACATTCATCGAATGTCATCATCATTAATTGTTAATTTTAATAAATTAAAAAATATCGTTAATTTTCAGAAAAAAGTACTGGCAAAGCACGTTTTAAGTAGTATCTGCATTTCGTAAAAAACAGTGGTCTCCCAGTACAATTTTTGTTGCAACGTCGGCAATTTCTACCTGGGGTGTATTGGAAATTGAACAGCGCCCGAGTAAAACGGGTTATACATTATTTTATATTATTTAATACAATTATGTCTCGTTATATATTGCTTTGTATGGCACTATATATAATAAGACGTAATTTTCGGCACTTGAAAAATTTTTATATGACCCAATATGTAAATATATCTTTTTACATATGTTGTCATATTTAATCAGATCTCGACCATGGAATTTAAATTGTAAGACCAAATATAGCCCAGTTTCATGTTCAATTTAAATTTCATTTAAGATTTTATCGAAATCAATTACGATCCATTTTTAATTGGAAAATATTATTTTACAAAAACAAATTTTCATATAAAGTTCAAGTGATTTAAAAAATAATAACATGAAAACGAAAAACCGGTAAAATATATTTGAATAGAATCTGAGTGATATTATCTGACAGATGACCCATACATTATCGACGTTGAAAATATTATGTTAAAAGCAGGGACGTAACAGTTATAACTTTTATTCAAAAAAGTGATTGTTTTACAATTATTTCCTGTTTGAGTATTTTTAATTTTCTGTTTATTTGCTCTGTTTGATTTATATTTTTAATTCAAACAAAAACAATCCAAACACGATTTTTATTTTTTCAAAAATAATAAAAGTTATTTTGTGATTTTTTTCTTTATCAAAAAATAACAATTAAGAATATAAATCAAAAGCCATGGAACCAATGACTTCACCAATTATAATATCCTGATGATGTCAACTAGTGTTAATAAAAAATTGAACAGTGATTTAAAGTGAGTAAATATGTATATTCCAGCAACTTCCGGTATTAAATTTAGGTCAATTTTTAATTTTTATTTTATTATCAAATAAAAAAGTTAGTGCTTAATTTTTTCAAAAAAATCATTCTGTAACTTTTATAAAAAGTTTTAAAATAAAAATCAAAAAACAACAGAAATTTATAGAGTAAAATATAAAAATTGAAAAAATTAAAATCTTTGCCAAACTTTGTGATTTTTTTGTGCAATATGATTTATAAAATATAGTGCATTATTGAAATATTATAATTAAATAAATTTGGGTGGTGACTTTTTTAGAAATATAACAGTTATTTTGGGTCTCTGGTTAAAAGAGTTAATACTTAACATACGCAGTCAGACTTTGTATAGGATTTCGTACCAGATATGTATAGCAACAAAACAAACCTATTGATTTCATTCATTTATAAAAATGTTAATCTAAAAATTATATTTCTATGCTTTAATAATAAGATATAATCTTGTTGCATAGAAAAGTCAATAAAGTTGATAAAAAAAAAAAAAAAGAAACATTTATTTTCCCTATATAATCTTCGGTATATTCTTGTTTTAAATGAACTCTTAATATCTTAGTAAATTGAAATTGAAATTCATTTTCATTTAAAATGTTATAAATTTATAAATTGGGCCATATTAATAAAAGTTAGCCAATTCTTCGCAGTAATTATTTTGGTTAAGGAATAACGTAGCACCAAATTTATTAATAGGCTTGAAGGATATCATGAAATACAAATGAAAACTAAAACAAAAAATTTTTAAACGATTATTTCAAGACATTTATTTTATTAAAAACTCATGTCAAATTTGCTATCACAATTTTAATGTATTTTTCTCATTTTAAAATGAGTAGCCCAAAAATTAAAGCTTCATTTGAACTTTTCTCACTTTCAAAATAAAAATCTCACCTTCAGTGAAAAATCCAGTAATGTTTGTTAACACCAAATTTTAAAATTAGATCTAGTTTTTGAAATATTTGCAAATTTAACTTTTAGCAAAAAGACAGTTTTTTTGTTAAAATTTCTTATATATTAATACACCTGAACCGTGGATAATTTTAATTATGGTTTAAAAATATAGACTTTGGGCTTTTGGAAACATATCAATTTATTTTGATTAGATAAAGGATCTAGGATATAACTGCAATTAAAGTGAAAATTTCACTTATTTTCCTATTTTGCAAATCTAGTAAAATCCCTTAATCGGATTTGCAAAATCTTTACATATGACGTAAATTCATATTCCACTAAATTCTTTTTATCAAAAGAATCACAACTTCTGCATCAACATTTGCAGAAAATTCAATCTGAAATATACATTTTATATCTTCTTTATTTCAAATAAATTTTATATGAATTTACTATGGCAAAAGGAAATAAAGTACATTTTTAGAAGTACATTGTTACAGACTCCTTAATTTTTAGGTATTAAAAAAGTCAGTCTTTTTCAGGTTTAGTCAATATTAGCTTTAAATTGAAACAGAAAATTTTGATAAATTAAGTAACATGAGATGTTTACTAAAGGTACAAATTCAAATATTCCTTTCATCGTAGATTATTTATTAACGAAATCGTGAAAAAAGAGAAATTTCAATTTTAAATGCATATATAGGGAATATTATCGCAGCTGTCAAAACGTGCAATATATCAAATTAAAGGGCATATTTCATAATTTTAAAATGGTGCAAAAAGTTTCTTAAAAAAATTAATTTTCCTACAAAAACGTTTTTGCAAATATTTCTTAAACTAAAGCTAACTTTAAAATTCTAGTGCCATATTCGTGATCTGCGTCCCAAAGTCTATTAGAAATGATGTGTCGCAATCCCGATGCATCAAATTTTTCTTATTTTGTTGTACTGTGTTATCAACGTTGAAAACTCAACGTTTATACATTTTCACATCTAACGTAACTTATTCGCGTTACTTCCTAGGAACTTTTGCTGACGTACGTTCGATTATAACGGAAAAATTATAAACATAACCTGTTTAAAAAATTTTTATACTACAATCGGTTTAATTTTGTTTTAAAGACTTAACGTTGATAGGCATGAGACAAAATACAGCTTATAGATCCTATAAGTACTCATTAATAAGTAGATACTTTTTATGTATGCAGTTTCACATAAAGACTCTAAAAGTTACTAGATTTGCTTAGTTTACAAAATACACGAAACCTTACGTGAATCCCCCATTGTTTTTCAGTGCAATATTTAATAAAAACAAAAATTCCAAAATTTTTTCAAATTGGACCTAATTGCATCAAATTTTAACTGTTAAGATATTATTTAATACAATAATGTCTGGTCAAAATTCGGATTAAATTATATATAATTTAAAGTAATTAAATCCAATTTGATCCACGTAGATGCAATTGTATTCATCATTTTTCGGATTAAATTGTATCTGATTAGTTATTGTATTTCATCAAATTAGATATGTCACCATATCATCTTTTTTAATCGGGTAGTACAAACATTTTCTTATATTATATACTACTTGTCGTATTTTGCCTTTAAATAAATTGGTCACACAAAAAACACATTCAGTATGTTCGTTTACTATCAGAGAACGGTTTGAGTACATTCGTTTTTATTGTGCAGTCATACCATTCATTGTTTTTACCATGTATTCATGCAACAAGAATAACTAATGCTATTGCTATTATAACATTCATTGTTTTTGATGAGTGGTTTTTACGCATTATTTTTATAATGCCACTACATGTCAAGCAACGAAATGAAGAGATGACGCATTAAAAAAATAAAATCAATCACAACATTCATTTAGTATTCGTTGACCTGTTGCAGTATTTCGAAAAATACAGTGTGAAGAAATTTCCATTTTTTTTTTTATTTAAATATGAAATATGCATATATTTTCTCATTTTGTTAATGTTTATGTGAAAAAAATAAACACCAAAAATATACTAAAATATTTGACAGAAAAAATTTTCAATTTTTACACAACCAACATTGAGACCATTCGTAACAATCGGTTTGTATTCATATTGTATTTTTTATATTCGTTGCTTTTGTGAGTGTTAGGTAAGATTACCAGAAGACATGCAGTGCAATGCATGGCTTTCGTCATACTCACTTTTTTCAATTGTGTCTGTATTGCTTTACTGAAATGATGTGTATTGACAACAATATGCACATTTTTTGTGATTGCATTCAAAAGCATAAAATAAGGCACTCAAACCGTTCTCTGGCGCCTATATCACAATTTTCAGCATTTGATTTTGAAAATATCTTAGGTTTTATTAAAATTTATTATTATTGTAAAATCGCCAACTAATCCCATTTCTGAAATACAAAGGATATTGCATGTTTTTATTACCAATTCCCCAAATAATATTGCATTAGTATATCCTCTCAATAAGAACAGCAACTATTCTCTGGGGAAACCTTTACACACTTCTGGATCAAGAGTTGTTTTTTCTTTCGGAAACATTTATGGATTTCGAATTACATCTTTTCATCCTGTTATTATATGTTTATTACACACACATAATAATCCATGCATAAAAATACGAAAAAATGTCAAAATAACAAAAAATTTTGTAAAATATACGAAAAGTGGTTTATTTTACGAAAGTTTTTGTTGTTTTGACATTTATTTCGTATTTTTATGCATGGATTATTATGTGTGCACAATGGGAACATTATGATTGTAAAATAAATTTTTAGTACAAAACATACGAAATACAAATACATTTGAAAGGGAACATTTTCAAGGAAACTAAAATTTTTTGGACTACCCGATCTCATCAAAGGAGATAGGATTATATAATGTAACAAATTTAAATGAAAACAACACTGAAATAGGTGGAAGCTAAATGCATTCTTACAACATTTTATAATAAATCAATTGCTATTTCTCTTTTACATAAATAATTGTAACAAAACATTTCAAAAATAATTTTTAGTACTAAAACACATACAATCTTTCTTTTCATCAACAGTTGTAAAATTCGTTAAAAAGCGTTATCAAAGCATTTTAAAGATGGTATTTTCCAAACGTTCTCAAAACGTTTTATTTTTGGTATAGACAATGCTTTGAGAGTAGAGTTTGCATTTAACCGCAGTTTTGCTTAATCGCGGTTATGGTTAAAATTGGTGCGGTTAATCGCGGCCAACGGTTAATCGCACTCATAATAAAACATTTTTTAACTTACTTATTAACACAAAATTAATTGCTAAAACTGCCAACGGCAAAATTATTAAAATCCAAATTAAAAACATAAAAAATTAAAATCCAGTAAAAAAATTTGAAGCATGGCAACTATATGAGTTGAGGCATGGCAACTATATAATACCCTACATCAGTCTGATTGAAAGCAAACTAATTTTTTGTTGTGAAATTCTAAGTTGTTGAAATGGACTTGTGTCAAATTTGTCTATAAAATGACAGAAAATTTGCAAAATCCTAAGAAAATTTGATTTAACCTAATGTTAGGTGTATGTATAAGAAAATAGGAAATATAGTCCATATGGCCGGTAGTTCCAAATATGGACCGATCTTATCTAGAATCAATTGGGCCCATGTGAGTTAGCGTACTAAAATTTATTAAAATATCTTCGTATTTGCGACTTGCAGCGTGCGAACAAGTCAATTTTGGAGGGACCTTTATATGGGTACTATATCTGACTATGGACTGATTTTAACCGTAATCAATGGACTCGATCCTTGGGCCGATATAAGTCGGTGTACCAAATTTCATCACAGAATCTTAATATTTCCGACCTGCGAACATACTCATTTTTAGGGGACCATTATATGGACACTAAGTCTAAACATGGACCGATTATAAACAAAATCAATAGGCTGTGTCCATGGACCCATGTGAATCAGTCGTATTTGCGAGCTGTAGCGTGCGAACAAGCCAGTTTTGGGGAGACCCTTTTATGGGCACTAGGTCTAAACGTAGACCGATTTTAACCAATCGTCCTTGGGTCGATACAAGTCGGTGTACCTAATTTCATCAAAATATTTGCAACCTGACAGACGGTCATCGTTATATCCAACCAAAAATTGATTCTTAGTCGAACGGTACACTAAAAAGTACGCCTGCATCCAATATTTTTTGGTGTAACAAACATCAGCGTAGTTGTGTAGTGTATAAATAGAAGCCGCATTTGAGAAGAAATTTTTAACAAAAACCAATTGAATTTACAGAAACTTTTCTAAAATATTAAATAATGACGAATGAATAAGAAGATTGTTTCTAATACTAAAATTCATATTTTTTCAACAAAACAAATTAAAAAATTAAGTTTTATTTGTGAAATCAGTAGCATTTTCTTAATTTTTGCGCTTCATTCCAAAACTATTTAAATATTGCACGACAATTTATTAAAGTTTATGTCATCGCTTGAAAAAAATGACATTACCGTTCTAGATTAAACACAAAAACTAAAAAAAATTGTACTACTATTAATTTTTATAATTTTTGACAAGTTTTATAAAACTGCGTGAATTGTAAAATTTTTTATTTTTTTGCAAAAATTTAAAAATTTTGATACTAAACTATTCACAAAAATCTGGTTTTAACGGTGGGTCCCATACTGCAGGTTTAAACTTAGGTTAATAGTTAACCCAAAAATTTGTTGTTGTTTTGTGTACATTTTTTTGGACATTTTATTTTGTTTTTAGTTAAGTTAAAGTTAAACCTACAGTATGAGACCCACCGTAAATGTATAATAAATTAACCGTAACCACACGGTTTTTACATGCGGTTACGGTTACGGTTAATTAGTGCGGTTAACCGCGGTTTCGGTTACGGTTAAAACCGAATTGCAAACTCTATTTGAGAGTACTTAGTTTTTTGTACCATCATCAATTTCTGGCTGGGGAGCTACAAATTCACACCAATCCTTAAATGAGTATAAATATTTTCTTAGTATTTCTGTGTTTACATACGGTTTTTTTTATAAAAACCGTTTTTCTTAAAAAAGAAAACAAATGAAAATTACTTTGCCGGGTCGTAACGTGTTAATAATAATAAGAAATTATTATCTTAGACATTTTAGTTACCTTTCTCATGATGTATATATTGTCCAAATCTGAATATAAACGACGAAGATAAAGCCAAGTCCATTTTCAAATTTTGCACCGAAATAACTCTCGACATAGGCGGGAGTTATTTCAGAGTTCACTATCTATCTGAGAAAAAAAATCTCTAATGTGCCCCTAAAATCAACTTGATCCGTTTGGCTTTGAAAACACTGACAGTAAAGTTAAATTTCTAAGTAAATTTTAACCAATCTATACTGAAAAGATCGTTGAAGAATTGCTGTGTAACGAAGAGGAAAATTTAATTGAGGGTTCCTTAAATAAATTGAAAGTATTAAACATGGATGGTAACCGAAAGGAATGCGGTTATCGTTAGGGTAACGATATTTTAGGTTATTTCGGTAACGGTATTTTAAGGGTAACGCTATTTCATTTATTTCGGTATCGCTATTTTAAGGATAACGGTATTTGAGTTATTTCGGTAACGGTATTTTAAGGTTAACGGTATTTAAGTTATATCGGTAACGGTTTTTTAAGGGTAACGGTAGTCAGCTATTTCGATGCATCCCGCAATTTTTTTTACAAAAAACAAACGAGATTAAAAACAAAACCAATTTATCAACTTAATGTTTAAAAAGTTCTTAATAACCACGTGAAATTACCAATAGCAGAAAATTAAAAATAACGGTAACGGTATTTTAGGGATAGCGGTATTTTATTTGTTTCGGTAACGGTATTTTAGAGGTATTGATATTTCATTTATTTCGGTAAGAATAACGGTATTTCAGTTATTTCGGTGACGGTATTTTATGGATAACGGTATTCCGGGTATTTCGGTAACGGTTTTTTAGGGGTAACGGTAGTCAGTTGAAAGGGTTTTGAATCGATAACGGTATTTTAGCGGTATTGCCTGCCAACCCTGGTATTAAATGATTTAGTAAATATTCCGGACATTTAGCCCTAAAAACTTTATAAAAATGTTAATAAACGCATGTGTGTATAACTTTTAAAATTGCATCCTAGAAAATCCACTACATAGTCAGAAACATGGTTACGATATTTGAAGTTGTACACAAATCAAATAGTTCGATTGAAAAGAAGACGACACCTGTAAAAACTTTAGCACATATTAGACATCAACAATGCGTGCGCAATACGCTTTTTAACAAAATCAGGTAGATAAAAATTTAAAGAGTATAATCAACGTAATGTAAAACTTATAGTGGAACTAGTGTTTCCAATTCGGTTAATCGATTAACCGATTCCTCGATTAATCGTCTCCATTTCGGTTAAT
This sequence comes from Leucophora obtusa, assembly GCA_949987735.1. Classification (NCBI taxonomy): domain Eukaryota; kingdom Metazoa; phylum Arthropoda; class Insecta; order Diptera; family Anthomyiidae; genus Leucophora; species Leucophora obtusa. The sequence continues at coordinate 280,171,767 of OX465295.1, forward strand.
GTCGAAGCAAATAATTTAAAACTCAAATAATTATTCGACCCGAATAATCGGTTAAAATAGTTCGATTAACCGGCTACGTTTTATTATGGAATTTTTCCTTTATTTTTTTTCCCAAAACTTCATAATTTGCATAACTTTGGCTAAAAATTGCAAGAAAAGCTTAGAAAAACCAATACTAAAAGACCATCAAATTCTTTTAAAATCGAGTGAAATTGATTCTTTTCCTTCAGATACCATTTGTTAAGCAACTTCAAACAAGTCGACATTGCACCAATAGGACAGGCCATGTGTTTAAAGAGACTCCTAAAAACGGATTTGTTTATTTTACCTTTTCGCAATTAATTTTTAATAAATTTTTTTAGAAATTTTTTAACAAATATTAAAGCTTCCATTTGTAAAAAGACAAAACTTAAAAAACCATCGCGAAAGTTAAAAAAAAAACATACGACGTGTCTGCCTGGAGTAGGTTTTAGAAAATACAATATCCAGCCAGCAAACAAGCCCAAAAATTAATCAAAAAAGAGCTCAAAATATATTATTAAAAGCAAAAATTTTTGTATGAAAGTGGTTCATCGAAAAAAACCTTCGTTTTGGATTCAAAAATTAATCAAAAAAGATTTAAAAAATTTTGTAGACTCCAAAATTATTCTTTTCTTCGAGCCATTTTTGAATTGTTCACAAAATATTCAAATTTATTTTCATATCTGAGTCATTTTGTAACCATCTTTTGGATTATATAATTTGCCTCAAATTTTTGTGCCTTTTCATTCATTTTAGAAGGCTCATATTTTCGTCGAAAAAATGGGCAATATTTGAGAAAAAAAATTTTTAAATCTCAAACGTGTGTGTTTTATTTCAGTAATTTTTGATTCATAAAAGCAGAACCCTAAAAAAACAATCCAAATTTTGCTGGCTGGGTAGACAATCTTTCATTTCTGTTTTAATTCTTTTAAAAAGTAAATCTAATTTTCAAAAGCTTCTTTATCACAGATTTTCAAAACTGAGCGCAGTTTTCTAGCCTCTAGTTCGATGTTTTTATTTATGTTTCTTTTAATAAAAAACAGCGCGTATTAGTTTTTTAAATTTTATGGTTGCAAGATTAAAATTTTTGAAAATTAGTACGCACTGTTTTTTTATTAAAATAAATATAAATAACGACATCGAACTAGAGGCTGAAAAACTGCTCCCACAAAATGTAAAAAATTCGAGCAAACAAGTTTTCATTTCTTTAAAAACAAAATAATAAATTTGAATGAAAACCAATACAATACATATTTTAAATCTCTGTCACACAACAGTCAGTTGACATGTTAATTCTGTAGGAACTCGTAACTTTTCTCACATCTCCCAAGAAAGTGTGTTTAATCGATCCAAAATCACATCAATTCTACAACATGTCCCAAAAGAATAGCATGGAACCCGAACCCATTTCACTGAATTTAAATTTGTATTAGCATTAGTGCTATTAACAATAAACAACCCAGCAAAATATTGGTAATGACACCTCATTACTATCTGCATTACCAAAAAATGATATATCATTACCTTTTGCATTATTTTATAATATAAAATAATGACTTCCTAATAACGGCCTATTGTATTCATTGTTTCTAAATATAAAATAATGACTTACTCGTATTAGTTTAAATAAGTACTTTTTACACAGTTAAATTTTTTTATTATATGTAAATATGTTTTATGTTTAAATTTTTATGTCGAGTCCTAAAATTACACACTAGAGAAAACTTAAATTTTTCTGAATGTATTTCCTTAGGCTAATATTATTTGCCTAACTCCTTATTTTTAAGAATCAAGTAAACAATCGGATAACCACTTATAATTAAACTTTTTGTAAGCATGTGCGTAACCACTTATTATTCAAAATCTTATAACTACTTATTTCTCATTTTTTCGTAAGCGAGCGGGTAAGCGTGACTACTTATAAAAACGACCACGCCAAACAAAAATAATGAGTTTAGACGCCAAAAAATAAGTTGTGCGGAGCTATGCATTTCTATTATATAATCACTTATTTGGTAATGAACGATTTTGCTGGGAAATACTCTAAAAGGAACACAAAATGAAATTTAACAAATTCAAATTTTTATGGAATTTGACATCTGTAACAGCACACTGAGAGAACTGCCTATATGCTTTTTATGACTTTTTAGGTTATTTTTTTATTGTTAATCGCCCTTAGAAAACGAAAAACACTGAGAATTTAACTCTTTATAACATTTTTAATCTACTAATATTCAGTAACAGTTTCTGCTGAGTTTTGCAGAGTAAATTTGTATTTTCAATAAACAAAATTGAACTCAAATACTCGTAGATCAAAAACTTTTTATACCGATAGCTCAATGTAAAAAGACTCTTAATAACATCTTAAAAACTTATGTGCAAATTCATAAATGCTTTATAAAGATATAGTAGGCTTACAAACCAGATAGATTTTTCATACAAAATTTGTTTCATTAGCCTCCTATAACTTTATAAAGCATTTATGAATTTACACATTAGGACATATTTTTTTTTCAATGCAGTATTATATTTAATTGTTGGCAGTATTGAAAAAAAGAAATTTTGTGTCTAAAATTTTTTAGATTTAAATTTTTTTTCTAAAAGAAATGAAAAATTTACCTGAATTAAGTTTGCTGTTCATAACTTACTAATATTTGTCAAAAAAAATCTGCTAGTTTCAGCAGTTTGATCTACTATTTCTAACAAATTTTCAGTAGCTTTAGCAAAATTTTTACAGACATTTTCTATTAGTATAAGAAATGTTTCAATTTAAAAAATCTCAGAAACTTTTCAACTTAGAATATAAAAACTATTTTCAAAATACATCGAGTTTATATGTCACGTTGATATACAAAAAACAGGCAGCTCTTTGTGTGGTTATTGATAAAAAAATTAAGGAAATATTTCAATTTTGCATTAAACGATTAATCGATTAATCGCCAATTTTCTCGATTAACCGACCCGAATAACCGGTTAATCGTTCCCGCGGCACTCGGTTCTTCGTACCGGAACGACTCGGAGCCCAACAAGCCCCGACCAAGGAATGCCAACTCAACAAACCCACAATACGTATGTATGCCCTCTTCTTTTTTCTAACCTGGAGCAACTCCTTTTGGTCCGTGCCGGCATCGAACAAAATCCAGGACCATGGTTCTGCTCGGTTTGCCAGGACCGGTTACACTCTGGCGGAACATCAGTCAGGTGTAACAGCTGCAATCAGTGGGTTCACATCAGGAAGGACAGCAGTAGAAACTGCAGTGGGTTAAGAACCCATAGGGACTGGGACGGTAATTACGTGGCCCCATGCTGTATAGGCCAACGTAACAGCTCATCGTCATCGGAGTTGTCAACGTCGGCGACATCGTCGGCCTTGCCATCATCGGTCGCGATGACCCCGATCTCGTCCCAACAGCAACAACCACAGCAACAACAACAGCTAGACACCACAACTAACACCGCATGTGGCTGTCCCCCGACCTGAGGGGATAACACTTATGCAGTTTAATTGCAACGGCCTCCAAGGTAAGATCACGGAGATAACCCGATTTATGCAGCTCCACAAAGTCATGGTCGGTGCGGTCCAGGAAACCAAACTCAATGCCACCTGTAGACTCCAGAGTTGTAGTAATTACAACATTCTGCGCAAGGACCGCACACGGAGCGGAGGCGGGGGCCTCGCATTCATTATCGACAACACCGTGCAGTACAGAATGATCTCGCCTGACCCAAACGTACGTGACGTATACATGGAACATCAAGGTATAGCAGTAAGGTCAGGAGCTGCCGAGATCGAACTGTACAATGTGTATATTCCGCCAGTGGCCAGCTGCCCCGCAGGATATCACCCGGACATCAGATTCCTTCTGGTGGGTGATAACCGCATGGTGATGGGCGACTTTAACGCACACCATGAGCTCTGGCACTCCAATCTGGGGGAAGACCAGAGAGGGATAGCCCTGGCGGAACAGGCCGATGACTCCACATTCTGCACACTGAATGAGGACGCCCCCACCAGAATTGTAGGAAGTTGCACTAGCTCGCCAGACATAACAATTTCGAGTGCAGGTCTGATAAATTACGCCTCCTGGCGGCCGATTATATCGTTGGCCTCAGACCACCTTCCTATAGTTATCGCGCTCGATAGACCAAGTGACTTCATCGTCTCTGAACGCCGCACGTACATTAACCACAAGAAAGCTAATTGGTTAGCGTTCAGAGAGTTCACCAACCGCAAATTCAGTGACCTACCCACCCCAACCGATGTGCGCTCCGCGGAAAGGAAGTTCCGTGAAATCGTCAACGCAGCGGCTGTTCGCTTCATTCCGGCTGGAAGAATCGCCAACATCAGACCAAATTTCCCAGCCGAAGCGGCAGAACTCGCGGATAAGCGGGACGAGCTTCGTAGAAATAATTATGTAAAAATAGCAGAGAGCTAATAAAAATTAGCGAAAAAGGTTCTCCGATTAAAACTACTGAAATCAGCAGAACTAGTTTGCTAAATAATTGTAAAATTTCCGAAATATAAGAAATATACTTATGAGTTAAATTTAATTAATTAATTATATTTAATTAATTAAAATTAAATTACAATTTGCCTCTAAAGGAAATTTTTAACTAAAGGTAGTTAAAACATTGCTATATCTACAAATTTTTAGTTATATTTGGCTAAAATTAATTGAATGCAAATACAAACTACTCTGCTGAAATCATCAGATATATTTAGTCACTATTAGTTTTTTTTAAATCACCTAACATAAAATATTAAGCACATACCTCTGCTGATTTCAGAAAGGCAGACTGTTAGATTATTCTAATTTAACAAAAATTTGCTGTTTTTAGTCGGCAAAATTATTTTGCATGAAGTTATGATTTTAACAAATCATCAATAAAATTAATAAAAATATGTCCGTTAAAAGATTAAATAAAGCTGAATTACGATTTTCAAAATATTTACAGCTGAATAAAAATTTTTAAATTATTAAGGTTTTTATTCAGATTTATTTAATCTGTAATCTATTTTAATCTATTACTTATGAATGGAAAAATTAGTTCTTTAATAACATTTAATAAGATATTAGATTTATGTGATTTAGGTCGAATATAACAATAAAAACAAATACAAAAAGATACAAAATATGCCAAATAATGAAATCGGAAATCCCGGAATTTTTTCAAGACCAATTAAAAAACTAATTTTTCCTATTCATACACTTATAAAAAAAAGTTAGTACAAAAGTCAAAAGCTAAACACGTTCTGATTAAATTGAACTAATTTTTCTGTTATTTTCTCTAAAAAAGTCTGTAGAAATAGGTCAAAATTCTGCTAAAATAACAGGAAATAGTACATGTATTTGCGCCAGCACAATTTTGACCTATGCATTTGTACGTAATTTTTTTATGAGTGTAAGTAATAGATTCAAATAGATTACATATTGAATAAATCTGAATAAAAACCTTAATAATTTAAAAACTTTTATTCAGCTGTGAAACTTTTAAAAATCATAATTCAGCTTTATTTAATCTATAAACGGATATGTATTTATTTATTTTATTGATGATTTGCTAAAATCATAACTTCATTAAAAATAATTTTGCCGACTTAAAACAGCAAGTTTTTGTTAAATTATAAAAATCTCACAAACTGCCTTTCTGAAATCAGCAGAGGTTTGTGTTTAATATAGTATTTAATGTTAGTTGATTAAAAAAAACTAATAGTCACTAAATATTTCTGATGATTTCGGCAGAGTAGTTTGTATTTGCATTCAATGAATTTTTTACAAATAATAACTAAAAATTTGTAGATAAGCAGTGTTTCGGCTAGTTAAAAAGTTTCTTCAGAAGTAAATTGTAATTTGAAATTTACTTAAATTTAACTCATATGTATATTACTTATATTTCGGAAATTTAACAATTGTTTAGCAAACAAGTTCTGCTGATTTCAGTAGATTTAATCGCGGAACCTTTTTTACTAATTTTAAGTAGCTTTCTCTGCTATATTTACATACTTATTTCTATGAATGGAGTTTCTGTTTAAAGCCAGATTCACAATGCTGTAGTACCCCATATTTTTTGTATCATGTTATCTCTATTTTATATACTCCACTATGCAGCGAGGAGTACTCCAGCATTGTGGATCCGGCTTAATTTGTTTATTTCTTCATACTACAAAAAATAATAATTAGATTTATAATGAATTATTTTAATTTGTAGGATTTATTTGAGCTATTTGGTTTTAAAATTAAAAATATGATGAAACAAGAAAATCCCGAAACCCCGAAAAATCCCGGGATCCCGATAAATCCCGGGATCCCGAAAAATCCCAGGATCCCGGGATTTCAATTTTCAAAATCCCGAATCCCGGGATTTGTAAAAACCAGTCCCGTTCGGCATCCCTATCCCTAATCGATACACATTTGGACCTATCGCCCATATACATTATATTTTCTCTGAAATACACCTAACATTAAGTAAAATTAATATGTCCACATAGTGGTGTAATGTATAACAAGGGAAAGTGACACAGCCCGGCTAAAAATGTTCATATATGATCATATATGACAACATATATTAGCGCATATATGATTCCATGTATGGCTCCATATATGTTCGGATCCGTAAATTGAGGGTATATGGACATATATGCTCATATATGGACATATATGAAATTCATATATGCTCACATATAAATATTTTTTGTGTACATTAAAAAACGTGTTTTTTATTATTTTTTAAGAAAAACAAAGGTATTCCCAATTTGTCCTGTAAAAGAGTACTTTGCCTTGTATTTTAGTAAAAAGTACTTAGAAAAACAAATTCAAAATACAAGTAATTTGTTGTTGTTTTGAATAGAAGTACTTTTATACCGCAATACCCGACCGTGTACTATGCAGATTGTGAATACCACAATTTTTTATTTTATTGAACTAACGGTGGGTCTCATACTGTAGGTTTAACTTTAACTTACCTAAAAACAAAATAAAATGTCAAAAAAATGTACACAAAACAACAACAAATTTTTGGGTTAACTATTAACCTAAGTTTAAACCTGCAGTATGAGACCCACCGTATATTAATAAATATTTACATGAAATGAAGAAATCTTTCGATAGCTTTATTGTAGAAAGGCCCCAACTTAATTATAAATTTCTTTAGCGAAGGACAAAACTTTATTAAATTTTAAAAGCTTTAGATATACAATTTGTTTAAATTAAATTTTTAATAAATTTTGACAATGAAAAAAACAACTGCACTTAAAGAATTTTATGTCCAACGTCATTTATGTTATATTAAGAATTTTCTTTCTCATCTAAAGAAATAAAAAATTGAGTTAGAGACTTTCTGCATTAAGCACCCGATTTTAAAATTAAAATAAATTATCTTACTTCAAGTAAGGCATATTCGACTCTCTTTGCAATTGTATCTAATATGTTTTCCGGAAATGTTTATTTATATTAAGGTTGATTTACACGCTAACCATCCCTGTCCATCCTTATCCACTGTTTTTCCCAGTATTGGAGATATGAAATAATATTCTCAAAAGAAAATTGATAAAAAAAATTTTACAACACCAATACTAGCAAATATTCCGTAGTTAATTTCCAACGTTGACACAGCCTATGGATTTTATTTTTTTTTTGGTATATCCCATTACATTTAATAAAAAATGTAGTAGTTTGCTAGTACTTTACTATAATTTTAGTGCTCATGACAGATTTTTAATTTCCCGGTGAAAAATGTTCATATACGCTCAAACATGTTCATATATGGTTTATGTATGGACACATATGAACAAATATGGATTTTTTATAAACATATATGGATTTTATATGAACATGTATGGAAGTATATGTTATTCCATATATGGAAAAAGATTTCATATACAGACATATATGGAGGCATCTGCTATTTCATATAAGGAAAGGGCACTCATATATGGACAAATATGGAAGTATATGATATTAAATTTATGCAAAAGTGACTTGTATATGAACATATTTGCAAGAATACATTTTTCCATACCCGGTGAAAAATGTCCACATATGAACATTTATGGTTCAACCATATATGTATGGATCCGAAAAATGAGGTAACACCTAAGAATATGTTCATATTTGGACATATATGAACATATACATTTATTAAATATATGCGAATACATGCGAACGTTGCTGTCCTTTATTATAAGGTTGTACTATAGATATAAATTAATGTATGACATTCAAATTAAGCGCTACATATACTTTTTTTATTCACGGCATTAACTGTAATTCCATATTTATCCATATGAGCTCCTTTTACACATCCCGGTGAAAAATGTCCATATATGAACATTTATGGTTCAACCATATATGTATGGATCCGAAAAATGAGGTAACACCTAAGTATATGTTCATATATGAACATATACATTTATTAAATACATGCGAATACATGCGAACGTTGCTTTCCTTTATTATAAGGTTGTACGATAGATATAAATTTATGTATGACATTCAAATTAGGCGCTACATATGTTCCTTTTTTTATTCATGGCATTAAATATAATTCCATATTTATCCAAATATGAGTTCCTTTTACATACCCGACTAAAAAAGATGTTATATAATCATATATCACTATATATAAACCCATATATACGTCCATATCTAATTTGATCCGAATATTGGAATATATAATTATATCAAGCGATATAAGCATGTTATCTCACCTGATACAATTTGATCCGAAAAATGGGTCTATCTAACTGCATCAAAATATATATAAATACATATAATTGGATGAAGATTTGCAAAGAAAATTTTGGTAAATATTGTTATTTACCACTTATTTCATTCATATTCCCCCTGATTATGTAAGGCGTAGACGTTTTTAGGCGTTTTTTACAGTAAAGTCGTTATAACAAATATTTGTGCAATATTTAACAGTCAAGTAAGACTTATATTTTATCAAAATTGTATTAGATTCGACAGGAAAATTTCACTTTTTGTTAATTTCGATTTTGAAAAATTCGATTTGTATGGGGACGTTTTTACAAAATACGGCAACGACTTACATAATAAGGGGGATTAAATCTAATGCTTAATGTTTAGAAAAATTTTTGCTAATAAACTTGGAAATAGCTGATAAAATAAAACATTACAAATTAAAAATTTGTCGGAACTTTTTCTAGGTTAGAGTTTTGGTCTTTCTTACAAAATGTGTGTCTTTCTTATAAAATAAAAAATTAACTTTCACAATTAATTTTTTTTTTTCACGGAAAAATAAATGAACTTAAACCATATTATATTTGTTCCTTTTACTCCTGCAAGGACTAAATATTAATTTCAACATATGTTCGTCTAATTTTTATTTTTAAATTTAAAGTATAAATATTTATTTCGGCCTTTAATTCCGCAATGAAAAAAAAATGTTTCCCTTATTTATATTTTTAACCCCTAAATGCATGATCTCTTCGATTTTAACCATTTTTTTATATATGCTTTCTAAAGGTACATTTCTATATATGAATGTACATTTCAAGAAAAATACCAAGAAAAAAATTATTTTTAAAAAAGGTGATTTTTATTGAAAATATGTTTTTTTGCCAAATAGCTAAATTGTGATTTTTTTAACGTATATGAAAAAAAAACAAAAAAAAAAATCAATAAACTATAATTTATACATTTATTGTCGCCAAAATTAATTTTATTGCGAGAATATCACTTTAAATATTAAACAAATATTTTTGAATATTACACTTTTTGAAAAAAAAACACGCGTGTTTTAAATTTTTCACAAATATATGTACAGAGCAAAACCAAGATTTTTACTCTAACTGTTTAAAAATTCCACGCTAAACTATAGGAACACTATGTACAGAAGGGGCCCCCAATGCCCAAAAATGCAGTTTTGTGCATCAAGTGGGTGTTTTATTAAAAAACCGGTATGTTGCCAAATGGCTACACCATGCATTTAAGGGTTAAAAATATTTTTAGTTTAATAAAGATTATTTTGCCAACTATTTGAAAAATATACGTTAAATTCAATTATAAACATTTATTTATGTATATGTCAAAGTGCAAAATTCAAAACCAGATCCACAATTTCGGAGTTTTTTTTTTAATTTTTATAGTGCAATTAAGCTTTATAAAATTTTGTATAATTAGAAATCATGTCAGATAAATTTATACATGAAATTAATACAATTTTATATTAACTTTGTTATATATTTTGATATAAGGTTGTTTAGAGAAGCTTATACGCCATTATATATAATTATGTATAAACTATATATGCAGATATCTTAATATCTCTTAATATATAACGTCATATCAAACATATTTATAAAACCAAAGTGTTGATATAAATGTATATGGTCATATAAAGCCACACATATAAACATTTATAATTATATCAAATCATATAAAATTATATGAAAACTTTTTTAGTCGGGTATATGGAAAAATGTATTCTTCGAAATATGTTCATATACAAGTCCCTTTTGCATAAATTGAATAACATATACTTTCATATTTGTCCATATATGAGTGCCATTTCCATATATGAAATAACAGATGCTTCCATATATGTCTGTATATGAAATTTTTTCCATATATGGAATCACATATACTTCCATATATGTTCATATAAAATCCATATATGTTCATAAAAAATCCATATTTGTTCATATGTGTCCATACATAAACCATATATGAACATGTTTGAGCGTATATGAACATTTTTCACCGGGCCCGGTGAAAAATGTCCATATATGAACATTTATGGTTCAACCATATATGTATGGATCCGAAAAATGAGGTAACACCTAAGTATATGTTCATATATGGACATATATGAACATATACATTTATTAAATATATGCGAATACATGCGAACGTTGCTGTCCTTTATTATAAGGTTGTACTATAGATATAAATTTATGTATGACATTCAAATTAGTCGCTACATGTTCCTTTTTTTATTCATTGCATTAGATATAATTCCATACTTACCAAATATGAGTTCCTTTTACACATATGGAAAAATGTATTCTTCCAAATATGTTCATATACAAGTCCCTTTTGCATAAATTGAATAACATATACTTCCATATTTGTCCATATATTAGTGCCATTTCAATATATGAAATAACAGATGCTTCCATATATGTCTGTATATGAAGTCTTTTTCCATATATGGAATCACATATACTTCCATATATGTTCATATAAAATCCATATATGTTCATAAAAAATCCATATTTGTTCATATGTGTCCATACATAAACCATATATGAACATGTTCGAGTGTATATGAGCATTTTTCACCGGGATATGAAAAAATGTATTCTTTCAAATATGTTCATATACGAGTCCCTTTTGCATAAATGGAAGAACATATACTTCAATATTTTTCCATATATGAGTGCCTTTTCCATATATGAAATAATAGATGCCTTCATATATGTCTGTATATGAAATCTTTTTCCATATATGGAATCACATACTTCCATATATGTTCATATAAAATCCATATATGTTCATAAAAAAACCATATTTGTTCAAATGTGTCCATACATAAACCATATATGAACATATTTGAGCGTATATGAACATTTTTCACCGGGTATGTGTAAAAGGAACTCATATATGGATAAATATGGAATTATATTTAATGCCATCAATAAAAAAAAAGGAACATGTGTAGTGCCTAATTCGAATGTCATACATAAATTTATATCTATAGTACAACCTTATAATAAAGGACAGCAACGTCCGCATGTATTCGCATGCGCATAAATGTATATGTTCATATATGTCCATTAGGGCGGGTCGATTTAATAATCGCCCATGGCTCAGTGAAAATCGTATTCTAGGGATCAAAATAAGAAACTTTGCCGAAGGAACCATACCTCTAAAACGAATTCTACTACCCCCAACTGTTGACTTTTGTCCCGTAGGGTCAAGTTTTGAAAAATCCCACTTTGACCCATTTAGAGTGCCCCAATCGAGTCCAAATGTATGACCGACCCCCACTAACTTTGGAGGGCCGATCCACCCATGCCAGTGGCACACCCCCTGGAACTCCCCTGGGGGGTTCCCCATATAAACATTTTAAAAAATCACCATTTTTGGCACTTTATTTTATTATTTTTTATTTATTTTATTTATTTTTATTATTTTATTTATTTTTTCTCTTTAGAAATTTATTTAGTCAGAACATATGTAAATGAAAAAATTAATTTAACTTAGTAATAGAAAAGAAAATAAAAAAAATTACTGTTTGAAGTCTTTTTTGCTTTCAAGTCTGGGCATTTTTTCTTTTCTATTACTAAGTTAAATTAATTTTTTCATTTACATATGTTCTGACTAAATAAATTTCTAAGGAGAAAAAATAAATAAAATAATAAAAATAAATAAAATAAATAAAAAATAATAAAATAAAGTGCCAAAAATGGTGATTTTTTAAAATGTTTGTATGGGGAACCCCCCAGGGGAGTTCCAGGGGGTGTGCCACTGGCATGGGTGGATCGGCCCTCCAAAGTTAGTGGGGGTCGGTCATACATTTGGACTCGATGGGGCACTCTAAATGGGTCAAAGTGGGATTTTTCAAAACTTGACCCTACGGGACAAAAGTCAACAGTTAGGGGTAGTAGAATTCGTTTTAGAGGTATGGTTCCTTCGGCAAAGTTTCTTATTTTGATCCCTAAAATACGATTTTCCCTGAGCCATGGGCGATTTTTTTGCCTCCCCACAAATCGACCCAGCCTAATGTCCATATATGAACATATACTTAGGTGTTACCTCATTTTTCGGATCCATACATATATGGTTGAACCATAAATGTTCATATATGGACATTTTTCACCGGGTTTACTTGAAAAAAAAAACAAACGCAATTTCTCTCGCTATCTAGTTTGTGTACCTCATGTATTTAAAATTGTGAATTGATAACAGTAGAAAACCAAACAGATTTTTCATATTTAGGTTTTAAACTGTTGTATTATTAATTTTGCTAATATTTATAAAAATGACTCATGCAATGTTTAACTAAAACGAAGCACAACAAAAGAAAACAAATTGTATTCACGTTAAATTCACGTTTAGTGTGTCTACATTTTTGTAATTCTTATCAGCTCTTTCTAATATAAATATAAAAAGTAGATCAAAAAACTAAAAATAAAGTATAACGATCAAAATTGAATTAGTTAAAATATTTAAAATTGCATCATACAATTGCCATGTATCCTTATTTCTCTTTTTTAATGTCATCCCCAACAAAAATTTATAAAGCGCCAAAATTCAAACAGCACTAACCTAGTGTCTTGACATGCAATAAAATGATAGCAAGCAATTGTCAAAATGCTCTCATCTCAAGTGAAGACACTCAATTTCAATTTTATTGCAATATCATGATATCGCTGACATGCCATCGGATCTTGCAATGATGCCAGAGATCAAATGTCACTTTTAGTTTTCATTTTAATTTTGTAATAGAAAAACAACAAAAAAATTGGCAAAAAGGAATGGAAAAGTGGTTAGTTTTTTATTATTTGTCGGTAAACATTAATGTTTCATAAAATTTGGTGTTTTTCGAAGAAAAATCTATGATATTTCTTATCCATGAAATGGTCAAGTGTTCTCCACCACTCTGCAATTGATATCATTTTGACGTTTCGCTGTAATGGTTTTGACATTTCATATCATATAATTTATTGCATTTGAAGACACCGGGTAAAGTTTAAGGGCTTTAATACAATATGATATAACAACTAGAGTTGTTGTAGGTATGCATTCGTGTGTTTGTTTCCAACATCAAATAATAAAAGTACACATCAGCTTTTTCTTAAAGCCGGTATTTATAAAATGTTTATTAGGGGGTTTGGATAAAAAGAGAATAACGAAGACGTATGATAATGGGCAATTTGTGCGCATGACGTCGGAATTTGTATATTTTATCAGCTGTTCGGTACATACTAAATACAAAAACAACTACTAATTTAAGACCAAAACAAAAACGATGAAAATAAACAAATATAAAAATTAAACATTGTTTCAACATGTGTGTTTGTCATTAAAATTAATAATATTTAATTATTTGCGGTGGGCTCGTACTGTAGGGTTAATTTAAACTTAACTATGAAACTTCTGTGTTTCTGCCAAAAAAAGGTATACAAAACAACCACAAATTTTTGGGTTAACAATTAGTTAACTCTAAAACCTTCAGTATGAGACTCACCGTAAGTTCCAAGGTTGTTTACCGTATTTAGATAGGAGGATTTGTTTATAGCTTTTTTCTAGAAAGCAAATATTCTTATATATCTTTTTTGTGTAAAAAGTGAAAGCTGGATTTCATTTATACTGACGGTTTATGAGTTAACTATGTATTAGTAAACCCAAAAATTTGTTGTTGTTTTTATATAATTTTTAGAAATTTTCTTTTATTTTTTAGATCTTTTATTTTAAATTTTTTTTTGCATTTAATAATTTTATTTTTACATTATCTAATTATACATCTAATATTTTATTTTCTACCTTAATTTTTTTATTTTAAACAAATTTTATTGCTTGTTTTGTGACTTCGCAGAAATTTGTAACCGATTATGGCCTATTGGCTAGGTTATTGTAATAAATAAAAAAATTAAATTAAAATTAATAGTTAAGTTAAAGTTAACGAGGCGTGGATCCAGGATTCGCTCAAGGGGGGGGGGGGGGGGGTCTTATGCACACTCTAAAAAATGTTTGTAAATTTACTACTATAAAATGGGTTAAATTTTGTTTAATTTTACGAAAATTCGGTAAATATAAACAAAAAATGCGTAAACTTTTTTCATACACACTTCCAAACACAATAATACACACACAAAGTATTTTTAGACATTATGTGTTTATAAATAAACACATTGTGCCTAAAATTACTAGTGTTTTGTTAAATAAAATTTTTACGCACAAAGTTGGTAAATATACTATCCTATAATAGTAATAAATACTCTGACATTTCAAATTGAAAAAAAATAAAAAAAAAAATAATAAATTATAAAAAGAAAGAGCGAAAACGGATTATTTTTTGTGAATTACAACATTTCCACAAACACATTAGAGTCTGGAAATAGCAACCATAAGCATGAAATTGTTTTTGGTGGTAGTCTAAACCTCATTTCAAAATTGAAAACGTCGTAAGAGAGATACGGCCTACGCAGGAACAACTGGGTGCAATGACTCATGCTCAACAAAATGCCTTCTTTGCAAGGGAGGCAGTCAACCAACAACCGTCAACAATAACGGGAGAATACGCCGTAAGAGATTTGTTATACTTTTGCAATTTACTTACCAAGGACCTTCATTATATATAACACTGATTTTAATTTTAAAAAGGATAACAGATATCCTTGCAAATTAACTTAAAATTTGACCTTTTTTAATTATTTAGCTTGCTATAATTTTATTGCTACCAAAAACCCTATCTCACATAATAGGACATTCCACAGATATATATTAATGCAAAAACGAAATTTTCATATTTGTAATTATAAGAAAATATCCTGACCGAAGTTGATCATTTTTTGTATGAAATTTTCAAATTTCGCGAAATCCGCGACTCCGATTTAAATTTTGATTTCATATTCGTAATGTACACCTAAAAATATATTAGATTTGATATGTCGCGATCATAATAATTATATTTAATTTTTCTCATTTTTTCCATTATTTTTAATTAATTAAAAATAATAGAACAAGTACAACCTCGAAACTTCAATTGCGATGTGCTACCTCTAAACAAAACTTTTTTGGTGATTTTTTTGATCAGACCACATTTTTTTTCAAAGTGGCATATTTGAAGGGTTGTGGAGCGTGAAAATTCCAACTTTTTTTTTTTTTTGGACGACTCTAATATTCATACCTTAGATCTTTTACTGATTGAATAAAATGACAATTTTGATAAGCCATTTTGTAAAATATTAGAATTAATGAAAAAATTAATTATTTAAATTGATTGTAATTCTATAAGGAATGTATTCAACATAAGAATGCATTCTATTTAATATTAAACTTTGGGAATGAAACCTACACCCAAAAAAAACCTTAGTTGATTTTGACGAATATTTCAACTATCCCATAGGTGAAATACCCCTAACTAACCCTTAGTTGAATCGATTTAGTTGATGGTAACTAAGTTTTAAAAAATCAACAATTCAACTATATATAAAGTTACTAGCGACGATTTTATAGCTAAATTTATTGAAATTTTAAAAGTGGTTAAAATTAACGACTCAAAAATTAAAAAAATTGTTACTTTTCATGTCAATTGGAAAATCTAATAAATATAACCCTGATTTATATCATCAGATTGCGATTTTTGTATATTTTTTTATTTGAAATACAAATGTCCTTAAAAAATACAATTGATTATATATACCAAATAACTTTAAAGAATTAAATTAGGTTGCGTTTGCATCCACATTGAAATCCCGAGAGTTTTGCATTCATCATTGTGTGAAACAATGATTGAAAGCATACATAAATAATTCTGATAAATATAAATTAAATAAAATTAAATTCATTGTTTTTCAGAGTGTTGAATATCCAAATCTCGAGATTTTGATGTAGATTTTTACGCGTCCTAAATGGGCTTACTTATCAAAAAATATTATGATTAAGACCATAAAACCGAGTAGAAAGGCACCATATAATCAACAATTTTTCGCAGGTGAAACCTAAAATAGAGAATAAACATAACACTCATCACAAAGTCAGAAATAAACATCTTACCTGCTTAATTTATCTCCAACGGTGCTGCTTTTTTGGAAATAGAATCCGGAGATGGCGGGTTTATTTAAGCATAATGTTGAGATTAATATTTATTTAATATTTTTCGAAGAATTGCGGTTATTTTGTTATCCAAATTTTCTTTTCTAAAAATATTGAGATTAAATATACATAAAACTTTATAAATAAAAAAGTTTTATTTTTAAAATTCAAAATATTTTTGACGCAAACTTCTAAGCTTTTTTTTAAATTTCGAATATATATTTTTAGAGTTGTCGTTGTTTTTACCAAAATCTATAGTTGTTGTGGATAAATGTAGTTATTGTGAATATTTTTCAATTCAACTACGGATTTCTATAACTATCCAATTAAGAAATTTTTTCGGTGTATGAATTAATTATAAAGGAATGGTTTGATGGAATGATATATATTCAATTTCTAAAGCTGAATTCGGTTTTGTGCGAATTAAGCTAAAATTGAATTAATTCTTTCGATGCTCTGCATACAATCTACACTTGGTCATTTGAAAAGTATACTTTTCATATATATATATATTTTTTATTTTATTTTGTAACACTGTGTAATTTGTATCCAAAACTATGGGTGCAAAGACGTGTTCATTTTGATTCTCTCTATTGAATATCCTAATTTCAGCGAAATCTGTTTTCAAGAAAAACTTCCAACTTAAGAAATATTTATGACAAAAATCCTTCTTAGCTCTGGTTCTTTTATTTCTTTTGAACTAAAAAAAAATACTCTTGATGGTTCAGGAAATGATGAAGTAGAAAATTTGTTTTAAAAATGAAATTTGCTTTTAATTTTTTTTATTTTGGAAAATTGATACTTCCAGCCGAAATGAGCCGAAAAAAATCGGCGGCGGCGGCTGAGGCAAAAATGGCCGGCGGCGGCAGCTTAAACGGCTAACGGCGGCTGGCTTGTTTCTCTGATCCAAATATGAGTTCCTTTTACATACCCGACTAAAAAAGTTTTTATATAATCTTATATGATTTGATATAACTTTAAATGTTTATATGTGTGGCTTTATATAACCATATACATTTATATTAACACCCCGGTGAAAAATGTTCATATACGCTCAAACATGTTCATATATGGTTTATATATGGACACATATGAACAAATATGGATTTTTTATGAACATATATGGATGTTATTTGAACATATATGGAAGTATATGTGATTCCATATATGGAAAAAATTTCATATACAGACATATATGGAAGCATCTGTTATTTCATATATGGAAATGGCACTCATATATGGACAAATATGAAAGTATATGTTATTCAATTTATGCAAAGGGGACTTGTATACCCAAGTAAAAAAAAGTGATATGGAGCCATATGAAGTTATATTTAATTATATATAATCTTTTATGTAATTAGATATAATTATATCCGAAAAATGAGAACATCTTATTGTATCTTATTGTATCGAATTGTATACAATTGTATACAATTTGGTACAATTTGATACAATTTTATGCAATTCGATACAATTGTATCCGAATTTTGTCCTCATCCAATTACATCAAATTATATCTTTTTGTATAAAATTATATAAAATGTTATAAAAGTGGACATAGTTTGATACAATTATATCTAAATATTGACCTCATACTTTTTATCATATTATATAGGACCATATCTAACAATATACAAAAATTATTTTTTTAAATAAAAAAGATATGCAATATCTGGAGATCAGACCTGGGGGATTTCAATTACAATTGCAAATAAATGTAATTGAAATAAAAAAAAACAATTACATTTCATGTAACTGTAATTGAAAATTTTCAATTACAAGTAATTGTAATTGAAAATGATTTCAATTACAAATTTCAATTACATTTAGAATTAAAGTGTTTTTTGTTAAAATTTTGTAGAAAAAACTGACTGGGATAGGTTGGATAGGCGTGGATAAGTATAAAAAGAATACGTCATGTTGGGCTGACCCCTCACTTGTGCTTTTTGTCATTATTTCTTTTCCGAAAAAAATGTAATTGTAATTGAAATTTTTTCAATTACAATTATATGTAATGTATAATTGCAAATTTTAAATTACAAATTACTTGTAATTGTTTTTTTTAATTACAATTACAAATAATATGTAATTGTAATTGATTTTTTTTTCAATTACAATTACATGTAATTGTGTAATTGCATGTGTAATTAATTTCCAAATATAATGATTAACCCAAAGGTCTGCTGAAGATCCTCTAATTTCGATAAATCTTCCATTACTTTTATCCAGATTTACCATGACAGTGCATTAAACATGAACAAAACTTTCTTTATTTTTAGTAATTTTAAATTAAAGTTGACAAGACTGAAATTTTAAAGTCAATACGATCATGTTATATGTACAACCAAGATATAAGAAAAATAGTAAAAAAAAAATAGTCAAATATTACAAAATAGTAAAAATTACTAAAAATATACATATGATGCAAAAAATAAACTCACACGAATCATGCACGGGTTATATATTCTTATTCACGCTCACGCACGAATCACTTGAGTATAGTAATTACTACTCACGATCGCGTGTTATTCACAGAGATGTTCGTGACTCACGAACATTTCTAGTCACGCGCCAATCCCTAGTTATTACTAAATCTAAATTTAGTTCAAAATCAATTTTAACATAGAACCACATATAATATAATACGGTTTTATATGGACCTTATATATTTTTATATAAAATCACTTTGAAATAATTGCTTATGTGGGATGATATATAATTATAGATGATTTTATAAAGAACGTTATATTGTTATATATTAAAGAAATCATGAAATATTGTAGATATGGAACCGTATTAAGTTATATATGGGTTCTTATTCGTCAATATATAATCATATCTAACACAAATTATGAAATATTTCTTATATGGCTCCACATATAGTTTTATATTATTATGTATAGTGTCATACTAAATTATATATAAACGTATATGTAATTATATCTGTAATATGTTACTTTATGTACTTATATATAGCACATGCAATTATATGTAGGCCAGTATGTAATAATATAAAATCATATTCTCCCGTTATTATGTACTAGCGGGCGCAGCCCGCTACGTTGTTAGCGTGCCTTAAAGGTTAAGGGGGGGGGGGAGGGCGTAGGGGGAGACTTTTCCTGTTTTTGACCCTACCTGTAGAAATTTCCAAAAATCTCATCTTAGCGGATGTCTACAATAGAGGAGGAACTTTAATATCAAATTTCAACTTCCTACCTCCAGCGGTTTGGGCAGGCCTTTAAGCGGCACTTTTCGCTTCATTAATCCCCATTTTTGCAATGTCCCTGTCCAAAAAGCACCTTCTCGGTAAGTGAGCACATACTCCAAGTAACATATGTTTTACATTTCAGGTTTCTAGCCAACTTTTACTATTTGTGCCCCTCTCGGTAGGAATTTCCGAAAATCCATCGACAGGGAATTCCAGCTTCCTAGTTCCAGCAGTTTGAGCAGGCTGAGAGGAACTTAAGTACCGAATTTCGGCTTCCTAGTTCCAGCAGTTTGGACAGGTCGTTAAGGGGCAACTTTCCCTTTTTGAGCCCCCATTTTATAACGACCCTGTCCAAAATTCAAAAAAGTATCTTTCTAATAAGTTAGCCCTCACTCCAGGGACCCACATTTTAAGCTTCAGGTTTCTAGCCGAAGGGGTTTTTACCGCCCCCCAATTTACAAAAATTCCATCTTCACGGCTATCTGCGATGGATGAGGAACATTCATACCAAATTTCAACTGCATTGCCTAAGCGGTTTGGGCAGGCCGTTAGTGGGGACATTTTTCCCTTTCAACCACCATTTTTACTATGTTCCTGTTCCAAAATAGAAAAATTACGTTGCCGGTGAGTTAGTCCTACTCCAAGGAATACATATTTAAAATTTTAGGTTGACCAAAAGGGATTGGGCAAGCCGTCAGGAAGAGACTTTTACCTTATTTCCCCTCCCGATAGGAATTTCAAAAATTCCGTCTAAGCGGACGCCTACACAGAAGGAGGAACTCACATACCGAGTTTCCTTTTGGGATATCCTGTAGGGAATTCCAAAAATACAAACTTAGTCGATGTCTACTACAGTGGAGGAACCTTTATACCAAATTTCAACTTCTTACCTCCAGTGGTTTGGGCAGGCACTTTTCCAATTTGTGAGACTGTTTATGGGGAGACTTTTCCCCTTTTTGCCCGTACCGGTTGGAATTTCCAAAAATCCCGTCTTAGCGCACGTCTATGCCGAATATCAAGAAACCTTGTTTTAGTGGAGATATCCGTGGGGGGAGGAAAAAAAGTAGTTTTTTTGAAATTATATACTATTTTAAATGGTACTTTTTGGAAAAACGAAATTTTTTGGAAAAAGATACTTTGTTTTTACAAAGTACTTTATTTGTACTTTTTTTGGAAAAGGTATTTTTTTTTAAAAAGGTGTTTTTTTTGGAAAAATGTATGTTTTTTGGAAAAAGGTACTTTTTTGGAAAAGGTACTTCTTTTGGTACTTTTTTTTTGGGGAAAAGGTACTTTTTTTTAGAAAAGGTACTTTTTTTTGAAAAAGGTATTTTTTTGAAAAAATGTATGTTTTTTGGGAAAAGGAACATTTTTTTAGAAAAAGGTACTTTTTTTGGGAAAAGGTACTTTTTTGGGAAAAGGTACTTTTTTTGGAAAATTTACTTTTTTTGAAAAAGTTATTTTTTTGGAAAAATGTATGTTTTTTGGGAAACGGTACTTTTTTTTAAAAAGGTACATTTTTTTAGAAAAAGGTACATTTTTTGGAAAAAGGTACTTTTTTAAAAAAGGTACTTTTTTTGGAAAAAGTTACATTTTTTGGAAAAAGGAATTTTTTTTGGAAAAAGGTACTTTTTTTGGAAAAAGATACTTTTTTTGGAAAAAGGTACTTTTTTTGGAAAAAGGTACTTTTTTTGTAAAAAGGTACTTTTTTTGGAAAAAGGTACTTTTTTTGGAAAAAGGTACTTTTTTTGAAAAAAGGTACTTTTTTTGAAAAAAGGTACTTTTTTTGGAAAAAGGTACTTTTTTTTTGGAAAAGGGTACTTTTTTTTGGAAAAAGGTACTTTTTTGGAATAAGGTACTTTTTTTGGAAAAAGGTACTTTTTTTTGGAAAAAGGTACTTTTTTCGGAAAAAGGTACTTTTTTTGGAAAAAGGTACTTTTTTTGGAAAAGGTACTTTTTTTGGAAAAAGGTACTTTTTTTGGAAAAAGGTACTTTTTTTGGAAAAAGGTACTTTTTTTGGAAAAAGGTACTTTTTTTGGATAAAGGTACTTTTTTGGAAAAAGGTACTTTATTTGGAAAAAGGTACTTTTTTTGGAAAAAGGAATTTTTTTTGGAAAAAGGTACTTTTTTTGGAAAGAGGTACTTTTTTTGGAATAAGGTACTTTTTTTGGAAAAAGGTACTTTTTTTGGAAAAAGGTACTTTTTTGGAAAAAGGCACTTTTTTTGGAAAAAGGTACTTTTTTTGGAAAAAGGTACTTTTTTTTGAAAAAGGTACTTTTTTTGGAAAAAGGTACTTTTTTGGGAAAATGGTACTTTTTTGGGAAAAGGTACTTTTTTTGGGAAAAGGTACTTTTTTGGAAAAAGGTACTTTTTTTGTCCCCTTTTTGCCCCTCCCGATAAGAATTTCCAAAAATGCCGTCTCAACGGACGTCTACATCGGTCGAGGAATCTACATACCAAATTTCAACTTCATAGCTCCAGCAGTTTGAGCAGGCCCTCAAGGGGGAGACTTTTTCCCCTTTTTGCCCGTCCCTGTAAAAATTTCCAAAACTCCCGTCTTGGCGGATGTCTACGATAGTGGAGGAACCTTTATACCAAATTTCAACTTCCTACCTCCAGCGGTTTGGGCAGGCCGTCAAGGGGGGCCTTTTTCCCCCCATTTTTACAACGTCCCTGTCCAAAATTCTAGAAAGTACTTTCCAGAAAAGTTAGCCCCTACTCCAAGGAACACATATCTTAAATTTCAGCTTTCTAGCCAAAGGGGTTTTGGCAGGCCGTCAAGGGGGACACTTTCCCCCTTTTTGCCCGTTCCGGTAGGAATTTCCAAAAATCCCGTCTTAGTGGACGTCTACCCCGAAAGAGGAACCTACATACCAAATTTCAACTTCCTAGCTTCAGCGGTTTGGGCTGGGCGATGTTGAGTCAGTCAGTCAGTCAGTCAGTCAGTCACGTTATTCTTTTATATATAGAGATGACATTCAAATTAGGCGCTACATATGTTCCTTTTTTATTCATGGCATTAAATATAATTACATATTTATCCAAATATGAGTTCCTTTTACATACATGGAAAAATGTATTCTTCGAAATATGTTCATATACAAGTCCCTTTTGCATAAATTGAATAACATATACTTTCATATTTGTCCATATATGAGTGCCATTTCCATATATGAAATAACAGATGCTTCCATATATGTCTGTATATGAAATTTTTTCCATATATGGAATCACATATACTTCCATATATGTTCAAATAACATCCATATATGTTCATAAAAAATCCATATTTGTTCATATGTGTCCATATATAAACCATATATGAACATGTTTGAGCGTATATGAACATTTATCACCGGGGTGTTAATATAAATGTATATGGTTATATAAAGCCACGCATATAAACATTTAAACCCGGTGAAAAATGACCATATATGAACATTTATGGGTCAACCATATATGTATGGATCCGAAAAATGAGGTAACACCTAAGTATATGTTCATATATGGACATATATGAACATATACATTTATTAAATATATGCGAATACATGCGAACGTTGCTGTCCTTTATTATAAGGTTGTACGATAGATATAAATTTATGTATGACATTCAAATTAGGCGCTACATATGTTCCTTTTTTTATTCATGGCATTATATATAATTCCATATTTATCCAAATATGAGTTCCTTTTACATATATAGAAAAATGTATTCTACGAAATATGTTCATATACAAGTCCCTTTTGCATAAATTGAATAATATATACTTTCATATTTGTCCATATATGAGGGCCATTTCCATATATGAAATAACAGATGCTTCCATATATGTCTGTATATGAAATTTTTTCCATATATGGAATCACATATACTTCCAAATATGTTCATATAAAATCCATATATGTTCATAAAAAATCCATACTTGTTCATATGTGTCCATACATAAACCATATATGAACATGTTTGAGCGTATATGAACATTTTTCACCGGGATTCCATATTTATCCAAATATGAGTTCCTTTTACATATATGGAAAAATGTATTCTTCGAAATATGTTCATATACAAGTCCCTTTTGCATAAATTGAATAACATATACTTTCATATTTGTCCATATATGAGTGCCATTTCCATATATGAAATAACAGATGCTTCCATATATGTCTGTATATGAAATTTTTTCCATATATGGAATCACATATACTCCATATATGTTCATATAAAATCCATATATGTTCATAAAAAATCCATATTTGTTCATATGTGTCCATACATAAACCATATATGAACATGTTTGAGCGTATATGAACATTTTTCACCGGGAAGTTATATCAAATCATATAAGATTATATAAAAACTTTTTTAGTCGGGTATGTAAAAGGAACTCATATTTGGATCAGAGAAACAAGCCAGCCGCCGGCCATTTTTGCCTCAGCCGCCGCCGCCGATTTTTTTCGGCTCATTTCGGCTGGAAGTATCAATTTTCCAAAATAAAAAAAATTAAAAGCAAATTTCATTTTTAAAACAAATTTTCTACTTCATCATTTCCTGAACCATCAAGAGTATTTTTTTTTTAGTTCAAAAGAAATAAAAGAACCAGAGCTAAGAAGGATTTTTGTCATAAATATTTCTTAAGTTGGAAGTTTTTCTTGAAAACAGATTTCGCTGAAACTTGGATATTCAATAGAGAGAATCAAAATGAACACGTCTTTGCACCCATAGTTTTGGATACAAATTACACAGTGTTACAAAATAAAATAAAAAAAATATATATATATATATGAAAAGTATACTTTTCAAATGACCAAGTGTAGATTGTAGGCAGAGCTTCGAAAGAATTAATTCAATTTTAGCTTAATTCGCACAAAACCGAATTCAGCTTTAGAAATTGAATATATATCACTCCATCAAACCATTCCTTTATAATTAATTCATACACCGAAAAAAATTCTTAATTGGATAGTTATAGAAATCCGTAGTTGAATTGAAAAATATTCACAATAACTACATTAATCCACAACAACTATAGATTTTGGTAAAAACAACGACAACTCTAAAAATATATATTCGAAATTTAAAAAAAAGCTTAGAAGTTTGCGTCAAAAATATTTTGAATTTTAAAAATAAAACTTTTTTATTTATAAAGTTTTATGTATATTTAATCTCAATATTTTTAGAAAAGAAAATTTGGATAACAAAATAACCGCAATTCTTCGAAAAATATTAAATAAATATTAATCTCAACATTATGCTTAAATAAACCCGCCATCTCCGGATTCTATTTCCAAAAAAGCAGCACCGTTGGAGATAAATTAAGCAGGTAAGATGTTTATTTCTGACTTTGTGATGAGTGTTATGTTTATTCTCTATTTTAGGTTTCACCTGCGAAAAATTGTTGATTATATGGTGCCTTTCTACTCGGTTTTATGGTCTTAATCATAATATTTTTTGATAAGTAAGCCCATTTAGGACGCGTAAAAATCTACATCAAAATCTCGAGATTTGGATATTCAACACTCTGAAAAACAATGAATTTAATTTTATTTAATTTATATTTATCAGAATTATTTATGTATGCTTTCAATCATTGTTTCACACAATGATGAATGCAAAACTCTCGGGATTTCAATGTGGATGCAAACGCAACCTAATTTAATTCTTTAAAGTTATTTGGTATATATAATCAATTGTATTTTTTAAGGACATTTGTATTTCAAATAAAAAAATATACAAAAATCGCAATCTGATGATATAAATCAGGGTTATATTTATTAGATTTTCCAATTGACATGAAAAGTAACAATTTTTTTAATTTTTGAGTCGTTAATTTTAACCACTTTTAAAATTTCAATAAATTTAGCTATAAAATCGTCGCTAGTAACTTTATATATAGTTGAATTGTTGATTTTTTAAAACTTAGTTACCATCAACTAAATCGATTCAACTAAGGGTTAGTTAGGGGTATTTCACCTATGGGATAGTTGAAATATTCGTCAAAATCAACTAAGGTTTTTTTTGGGTGTAGGTTTCATTCCCAAAGTTTAATATTAAATAGAATGCATTCTTATGTTGAATACATTCCTTATAGAATTACAATCAATTTAAATAATTAATTTTTTCATTAATTCTAATATTTTACAAAATGGCTTATCAAAATTGTCATTTTATTCAATCAGTAAAAGATCTAAGGTATGAATATTAGAGTCGTCCAAAAAAAAAAAAAAGTTGGAATTTTCACGCTCCACAACCCTTCAAATATGCCACTTTGAAAAAAAATGTGGTCTGATCAAAAAAATCACCAAAAAAGTTTTGTTTAGAGGTAGCACATCGCAATTGAAGTTTCGAGGTTGTACTTGTTCTATTATTTTTAATTAATTAAAAATAATGGAAAAAATGAGAAAAATTAAATATAATTATTATGATCGCAACATATCAAATCTAATATATTTTTAGGTGTACATTACGAATATGATATCAAAATTTAAATCGGAGTCGCGGATTTCGCGAAATTTGAAAATTTCATACAAAAAATGATCAGGATATTTTCTTATATTTACAAATATGAAAATTTCGTTTTTGCATTAATATATATCTGTGGAATGTCCTATTATGTGAGATAGGGTTTTTGGTAGCAATAAAATTATAGCAAGCTAAATAATTAAAAAAGGTCAAATTTTAAGTTAATTTGCAAGGATATCTGTTATCCTTTTTAAAATTAAAATCAGTGTTATATATAATGAAGGTCCTTGGTAAGTAAATTGCAAAAGTATAACAAATTGCATTTTTCGATAACACCGTTTACTAGGAAAACTTGATTTTTTTTTTGAATTTTCAAAAACCGCGAATAATTCATAAACCACAAATTATTTTTAAGTTTCGGTTGCTGATTCATAATCATCGTTGAAATAAAGATCAGATTTGAGAAATTTACGCATACAATGCAAAAACAAGTTGAATTTTTAATTACATCTTTTCGGAAAATTTCGAAAATTTGACTAAAATATGTACTTTTTTGTATAAATTTTAAAAAAACCGCGAATTACTTAAAAGTTACTTAATTTTTTTTAGTTTTGATTTCAAATTCCTTATATTCACATTAATTAAGACCAGATTTAAAAAAAATTGTTAAATAATAGCGTACAGGTTAAGAAATAATTAAATTTAAAGTCAACCCTACTTTTTGTATAAATTACTCTAGAGATAAATTACTAATTCTTAAAAGACAACTTTTTGTGCTACCTCTAAATAACAGCGGATTTAGCTGAAACTTGGCACAGAGAGTTTTTAGACATTAAGGAATAGGGGCAACATTGTGGAGTTCGCGAATTCCAACTTTCATGTTTTTTTGGACCACTCTACCCGGTGAAAAATGTCCATATATGAACATTTATGGTTCAACCATATATGTATGGATCCGAAAAATGAGGTAACACCTAAGTATATGTTCATATATGGACATATATGAACATATACATTTATTAAATATATGCGAATAAATGCGAACGTTGCTGTCCTTTATTATAAGGTTGTACGATAGATATAAATTTATGTATGACATTCAAATTAGGCGCTACATATGTTCCTTTTTTTATTCATCGCATTAAATATAATTCCATATTTATCCAAATATGAGATCCTTTTACATATATGGAAAAATGTATTCTTCGAAATATGTTCATATACAAGTCCCTTTTGCATAAATTGAATAACATATACTTTCGTATTTGTCCATATATGAGTGCCATTTCCATATATGAAATAACAGATGCTTCCATATATGTCTGTATATGAAATTTTTTCCATATATGGAATCAGATATACTTCCATATATGTTCATATAAAATCCATATATGTTCATAAAAAATCCATATTTGTTCATATGTGTCCATACATAAACCATATATGAACATGTTTGAGC
Source organism: Leucophora obtusa (assembly GCA_949987735.1). Classification (NCBI taxonomy): domain Eukaryota; kingdom Metazoa; phylum Arthropoda; class Insecta; order Diptera; family Anthomyiidae; genus Leucophora; species Leucophora obtusa. The sequence goes on from OX465295.1 coordinate 280,199,705, forward strand.
GTATATGAACATTTTTCACCGGGTAATGAATATACTAATGATTCTGACAACACTTTAGTTTATAATTACAAATTAAATAAAAATGTGGCTTATTTTAGGGATTTAATATTGATATCATATACAAAACCCATGAAAATAATTAAAAACGCAACATTTGTTTTAATCTTTTACAAACCGAATGAAACGTGAAAGATCATTATAAAAAGAATGAATTCATGAAAGAATTCATTCACTATGCATGAAAATTAAAAGAATGAAGCCAGTGAATGAATTCATAAGGAATAGTATAAACGAATGATATATTAGTAAATTTTAGTTAAAAGTCCAAAAGTGAATTAAAGAATTAATTCATTCGAATTTATGGTCATAGGTTTGGTTAACTGGATCTAGTGTTTCCAATTATTCGACATAGGCGGTTAACCGGTTAATGCATTATTCGAAAAATCACTAAAATGGATTAACCGGTTATTCGGGTCGGTTATTCGAGAAAATTGGCGGTTAATCGATTAATCGTTTAATGCTAAATTAAGGTATTTCATTAACTTTTTATTAATTAAAACACAAAAAGCTGACTCTTTTCATTAAATATTAACGTCATATATAAATACGATGTATTTAATAAAAAAGTTTTCATATTCGAAGGTTGAAAAGTTTCGGGATCTGAGATTTTTTTAAAAAAAAGGTCTGTAAAAATGTTGCTAAATTTACTAAAATTTCGTCGAAAATGGCAGAAAGAACTGCTGAAACTAACAAAATATTAGTAAGTTAAGAACAGCAAACCTAAAACTGTTACATATCGATTACTTAACGTAGATTTTTTATTCAGAAAAAAATTTAAAAATATGAAAAGCTTAGATACAAAATTTCTTTGAATGTGATTTTTAATCAATACTCACACTATAAAATTTAATATTGCTTTTAACTTTTTCAGACCCAACTAGCTTGCAAAAATGTATTCATTTTATAACTTTAAGTTAAAATGGTACGAAAACTATTAAAATTTCCTGGTGTCAATTCATATTTTATGAAATATAATTTAGCTAAAAGTATAACTGAAATTTTTTATCTAAATAAACCTATTAGTATTTAAAATATTTGTAATTTTAAGAGAAAACATCACATCTCACAATCGTGTATGCTGGGTCTGAAAGGGTTAAAGAAATGCTATACCTAAAGTTTTTTAAATTTTAATAAGAAGCTACGAAATTTTCATTAAAGTCATCGATAAAAAAATTTGAGTTCTCTTTGAGATTAATTTCAGTTAATTGAGAATACCAATTTACTTTGTTTCTCAGTATCTTTTTCGTTACTAAAGGCCATTAAAAGTAAAAAAATAACCTAAAGTTTGAGCGTACTTACTCTAAGAGAATTTTATCGGACGAGCTGTAAACAAAATTTTCAATAAGCTAATGAAGTTTTCTTCAAAAAGTAAAAGCCAAATTTATTAAATTTTATGAAATTTTTATGGGTGTATGACATTTTTAATAAATAATATGAAATTCTTCATAAAATTTTATGAAAAATCGCATCAATTCAAATAAAAGTTTCAATAGCCGAATTCCAGCGAAACTTAATTCAATCAGTGTATAAATTCATCAATAGCATATAGACAATTCACTGAGTGTGCAGTTACAGAAGTCAAATTCTATATAAATTAAAATTTTTTAACTTTAGGTTATTTGTTTTAATTCGAATTTATATTCCTTGAAACAGGTTCGGGTTCAATGTTGCTCTAGTGGAACATGTTTTAGAATTGATGTGGTTTTGAACCGATATGTATGTACACTTTATTAGGAAAAATAAGAAAAGTTAAAGTTCTTTCAGAATTAACATGTTAATTGTGTAACAGTTTTAAAACAAATGCAGCCTTGTCTTAAAGGACATGGAGATATAATTTATATTAGTTTAAATTTTTAAAAGAATTAAAACAGTAATGAAAAATTGTCTATTTTATTTCATAAAGCATCCTCCAGCCAGTCGTGTATTTCGTGTGTTTTGTCAGGCACTATCCACGGCTCTCATCTGAAAAACTGAACTGGTTTTAAGAGAGTTTCAATGTAAAATAACAAAAAACGTGAAAGTGGTATTTTTAATTAATTATTTTTATTGTTTTTAAGCAATTTTAATTAAATTGTAAAGTGCACTTGTGTTGTTTGATATGTTCTCTGCATTAGTTTTGCATAATTAGCACAAAGTTTTGCTTATTATTGTTAAAAAATACGCGTTAAAAAAACACTAAAAACTGTTTCTCTTAAAACCAGTTTGCATATAAAATTAAAGAGACTTTTTAACAGCAGTTGAGGCTGGTGGTTTGTCTTTAGTCTATATAGTCGTTGTTTTGATACATATTTTTTTTAAAACATTTGCGCAAAATTTTATTAAAAATTGGGAGTCTGATGGTACAATGTCGACTTGTTTGTGGTTGCTCGAAAAAGGTATTTAAGGACCTATTTCACACGATTTTTAAAGAATTTGATGCTATTTTAGTTAGTATTTGTTTTTTCTAAGCTTTTCCGGTAAATTTGTAGCCCAGATATTTACAATAATCGACGCTGTTCTGAGTTCCGTATCCACAAAAAAATTCTAAAGTGAAACATTCAGAATTTTTTGCTGTTCCGTGATCCACATCAGAGTTATTTGTTTCGTTTTATTTCGTGTAGAAAAAGCTTGATGATAGTGAAACGAATATATATTTTTTAACGACAATTATTATATAATAATTTATTTTAAAATTAGTCTATGAATATTAAAATTTGGTAGAAACAACAAATTTTCGAAATTTTTAATTCCCTGTGATTTTACAAATCAACTCTAATTAAAAAGTTTCGGAACTAAGAACAGGGGTGAATATCTGAATTTTTAAACTTTTCTTCTAAGTTTTTCAACTTTGACATCTTTTCGAGCATAATTTTTTCGAACCATATTTTTTTCTAGTTTATTCTAAAAACACATTTAATTTTGAGTGAAAATAGAGTTTGTTTATTTCTAAGTTCAGAATCCACATAAAAAATTCTAAAGTGAAACATTCTGAATTTTTGTTGCTGTTCTGTGATCCACATCGGAAATATTTTCTTCGTTTTATTTCGTGTTGGAAAAGCTTGGTGAAAGTAAAACGAATATTTTGTTGCAAAAATTAATGTTAAAATTTATTTTAAAATTTGTCAGTATGCTAAATTTGTTCGAAACAGTCAATTTCCGACATTTTGGATTTTGTGTGATTTTACAAAACCACTCTAATTAAAAAGTTTCGGAATCCAGAACAGGGGTGATAGTGTCATTGTGGGTGAAATTCAGCAATTTTTCAACCGATTGTGAATCTTGCAACGTTTTTGGAAAGACAAAAAATTTAGCTTTATTTGTAACTGAAATATGTTGACAGTTTTTTTTTTAATATTAAAATTATTTTTTTTTTTTTAATTTGTATACTTTGACGGCTTTTTTACAGTATTAAACAATTCTTTACTATTGTAATTTATTCTGAAAGTGGGTTTAGTTCTTAGTAAAATCAGATTCTTTTGTTTAAATTAATTGAAAATAGAAAAAGTTATCGTAATTTTTTTTAAACATTTAATTTCAGCTATTATAAGACAACTCGATTTTCTTGTTTGCACACTTATTAAGGTTAATATTTTCAATTTTCTTATTAATACAAAGATTCCATGTTTATAAAAAAATGTATAACTTTGACAATTTTAAAACGATTAAAGTAGATCTTCATTTTACCCTGAATTAAGAATAAATTAGATAAAAATTAGTTTTTTTTAAACAAAATATTGCAATTAAAAGCCGTCAAAATTAAACAAAATAAGAAAAAATTAAGAAAATCAGTTTTTTTTGAAAATATTTCCACACAATTTTGTTGAATATATAAACATATGTATGTATATATTTGGAAAGCCCAACTATCTCTCCTTGTAGCTCCGTTCAAAAACTAAAAATCCTAAATTTGTAATTTTTATCGATGAATTTAAATTAAAACTATTTTTTATTTGATAATTCCAAATTTTTTGTACAATTTTCTACTGCTATATTTTGGAAAAAACCTTAAACATCTATAAATTACGTGTATAATGTTCTATCAAGGAACATATGTAGCGCCTACTTTGAATGTCATACATAAATTTATATCTATCGTACATACAACCTTATAATAAAGGACAGCAACGTTCGCATGTATTCGCATATATTTAATAGGTGTTACCTCATTTTTCGGATCCATACATATATGGTTGAACTATAAATGTGCATATATGGACATTTTTCACCGGGAATGTAAACTCCGCTTAACTCAAGACCACTGTCGGCTATGTCAATGCAAAGCTTATTCGGTAATTTTTTTTATAAGAAAAACCGATAAAATTAAATTGAGTTTTAGTTTTGAAAGTGTAAGAGTTAACCCAAAAATTGTCAATATAAACCCGGTGAAAAATGTCCATATATGAACATTAGGGTGACCGGATCTCATAGAGAGGGAAAAAAATGTCGGAATCTTGTTCGTCTGGACCCCACAAAACGATTCCCCTTTCCAGATATTGAGATAGCCGAAATTTGAGCTCGATGGGAGTATGTTAACCCGTGCCGCTGAGGGCTCAAAGTTTTAAATACGATTTACAAGGCGAAAAAATCACTTTTTTGGCTTTTTTGAAAATACAGGCTCTTAAATAACTGTATTTTTCGAAAATATAAACAGAATCATAATCTAAACTGAATTCCCTTTCTGCTAATGTATAAAAATCCAAAATTGGTTGGAAAATATTTCGGTAATTGCAATTTCCTCAGACCATTGTAGGGTTAAAATGAGATAAATTATGAAAATCGAAAAAAATTAAATATTTCTTTCAAAAATTTACAAGGTTATACTCTAGTTTCATTTTTAAGATCCACAAATATTCAGATGAAATTTTTCGTCTCTTTTGGGTTACGATAACCTAGTCCCAGGTATGGCCAAAGATGGGATTTGTTTTTTTATAAATTTGCAAAACTATTTTTGAGTTTTTTAAAATTTTGTTCAACAAAATATAAAAAAAAAGTGGTCAACGCATAGGGGTTTATTAAATACACCTCAGAGAATAATTCTGCTGAAAATTACACAAATCCCTCTTTTAAGTTAACTGTGACGGAGTTTTAAATTTGAAAATTTTAGAGGAAAGTGTGATTTTGGCCAATAATTAAGATGATAGTATTAATTTTTGTGTTTTTAGCTAGGTGGAACAAAAGCACTTCCGATTTCATTTAATCCTTATACAGGAGATTGTTTTCCGAAAATTCTGTAAAACTCCGACAACGTTAACCCTTTCTTTACCAAGGTCAAAGGTGAAATTTTTCAAATTTTTCGATTTTTCCTGGAAGTATACCAAAACAATGTGTTGTTTCTGGCAGAATTTGGTGAAAGTTGTCCAAATAACTCCGTTAACACCAACTTTTATACATAGTAATAAATAATTAGAAATTAACCCTTATAGGCACATGGGGCCAAAATGACCCCAAATTTTTGAAATGTAAAAAAGTGTCATTTGACATGAAAATCGATATAAAAAGCTTTAACTAAGCATTTTCCGAAAAAATCAAAATTTACCTGTTTGAGAGCATGATGTCAAAATTACCCATTTTTTATGGTAAATAATGCTGGTTTGCTTAAAAATGCATTTAGAAACCATAAAAAAAATTGAAATTAACTCCTTTCTTCACATTTTTTAAACAACAATTTATGGTTTCTACATAATTTTTTCAGCCAACCATCGTTATTTAACATAAAATATGGGTCAGTTCACAAACAGGTTAATTTATATTTTTTTTTTCTAGAAAATGCTTAATTAAAGGTTTTTATATCGATTTTCATGCCAAATGGCACTTTTTTACATTTTAAAAATTTGGGGTAATTTTGACCCCATGTGCCTATAAGGGTTAATTTCTAATTTTTTATTACTATGTATAAAATTTGGTGTTAAAGGAGTTATTTAGACCAAATTCCGCAAGAAACAACACATTGTTTTGGTATACTTCAAGGAAAAATCGAAAAATTTTAAAAATTTTACTTTTGACCTTGTTAAAGAAAGGGTTAACGTTGTCGAAGTTTTACAGAATTTTCGGAAAACAATCTCCTGTATCAGGATTAAATGAAATCGGAAGTGATTTTGTTCCAGCTAGCTAAAAACACAAAAATTAATACTATCATCTGAATTATTGGCCAAAATCACACTTTCCTCTAAAATTTTCAAATTTAAAACTCTGTCACAGTTAAGTTAAAAGAGGGATTTGTGTAATTTTCAGCATAATTATTCTCTAAGGTGTATTTAATAAACCCCTATGCGTTGACCACTTTTTTTTTATATTTTGTTGAACAAAATTTTAAAAAACTCAAAACTAGAGTTTTGCAAATTTATAAAAAAACAAATCCCATATTTGGCCATTCCTGGGACTAGGTTATCATAACCCAAGAGAGACAAAAAATTTTATCTGAATATATGTGGATCTTAAAAATGAAACTAGAGTATAACCTTGTAATTTTTTGAAAGAAATATTTTATTTTTTTCGATTTTCATAATTTATCTCATTTTAACCCTACAATGGTCTGAGGAAATTGCAATTACCGAAATATTTTCCAACCGATTTTGGATTTTTATACATTAGCAGAAAGGGAATTCAGTTTAGATTATGATTCTATTTACATTTTCCAAAAATACAGTTATTTAAGAGCCTTTATTTTCAAAAAAAGCCAAAAAAGTGATTTTTTCGCCTTGTAAATTGTATTTCAAATTTTGAGCCCTCAGCGGCACGGGTTAACATACTCCAATCGAGCTCAAATTTCGGCTATCTCAATATCTGGAAAGGGGAATCGTTTTGTGGGGTCCAGACGAACAAAATTCCAACATCGATTTTTTGCGGTCACCCTAATGAACATTTATGGGTCTGTATGGATCCGAAAAATGAGGTAACACCTAAGTATATGTTTATATATGGTCATATTTTTTTTTTTTTTTTTTTTTTTTTTTTTATTACAACGAGTTATCTATAACTAACAAGCAATTTTTTACAATAGATTACTATTAAACAATTTGCAAGAAACAATTTCTTAATATTTTTATGTTAAAATATTGGCGAAAGTCTAACCAAGTCAGCTGGTATTCTACGTCTTAGTCTTCGGGATTGGCCATCTATATGGGTTAGGGCTAAAGCTTCAGGGTTCTCGTGTTGTCTGAGCCTGGTATAATGTTTTCCAGCGAATTTGCGAATCACATCCTGTACTTGTTCTATGCCCAGATCACGATGGATATCAGCATTACGAACATACTAAGGTGCATTAACTATACTTTTAAGGACTTTATTTTGAAAGCGTTGAATAAGTTGAATATTAGTGTTACTTGTACAACCCCATAGTTGTATTCCGTAGCTCCAAATAGTTTTTATCAATTGGTTGTATAATAGTATTTTATTTTCAATGGAAAGTGTAGATTTTCTTCCAATAAGCCATTTCAATTTGTTCCATTTAAAATTTAGTTCAGTAACTTTCTTTTTTACGTGCTCATTCCAACGAAGCTTACAATCTAGAGTCATTCCTAAGTACTTTGCTGTATTGGCGTAAGGAACCTCTAAGTTGTCAATATAAATAGGTAAACGTTGTATAGTTTTGTTAGTAAAAATGACGTGAACTGATTTTAAATTGTTAAGTTTAACTCTCCATGTTTTTGTCCAAGTTATGATGGAATTTATTGCAGTTTGTAGTTTGTTTTTTGCCAATTCTTCTGTATCAGAAACGGATAGAATAGCAGTATCATCTGCAAAAGTTGCTATTGTAGAATGTTGTGGTTGAGGAACATCAGATGTGTATAATAAATACAAGGTTGGACCTAGGATGCTTCATTGAGGAACGCCAGTTTTTATTTGTTTCAAGTTAGAGTATGAGTCCTCTTGCTTCACACGAAAATAACGGTCTTCTAAATATGATTTAATTAACTTATAATATTTGATACGTATCATTTGCCGTAGTTTAAATATGAGACCAGTATGCCAGACTTTGTCAAATGCCTGTGAAACAGCTAAGAATACTGCAGAACATACTTTTTTTTCCTCCAGTGCTCTTTCAATAACGTTGGAGTTACGATGAACTTGATCGATAGTGGATTGGGCTGTACGGAAACCAAATTGATGTTTTGGAATAAGGTTTTGTCGGGCAATTAATGGTTTTAAGCGTTTCAGTAGTAATTTTTCAAATAGTTTTGATAAAACGGCTAGGAGAGAGATAGGTCTGTAAAAAGATATTTCTGTTGGAAGCTTTCCTGGTTTTGAGATTAGTATTACTTCAGCCACTTTCCAAAAAGTTGGTACATACTGAAGGTGAAATGCGGCGTTAATAATTGTGTTAATTTCAGTATACAATTTAAAGGTAGTTGCTTCAGTACTTCAGCGGTTATAAGATCAAATCCTGGACATTTTTTATTTTTCATATTTGTTCTAATTTCATCAATTAATTCATCAGGGATGATTTCTGGAATAGATTAATTTGAATTATTAAGCACGGATACATCGATTTCTGGTAATTCACAGTTTTCGTTGTCATTAAAAATTTCTGCCAGATAGTCTGAGAACAGATTTGCCTTTTCAAAGTTTGATTTTGCCCATTGGCCATTATCCATTTTTAATGGCGGTACATGTTTTATTGGTCTAGTGAACTGTTTTGCAGACTTCCAAAGAGAGTAGTCTGAATTTTTATCGTTTGAAAGTTCTGACAAATATCTGTTTGTAGAAGAGTTTTTAAAATCTTGTATTTTTTTACTAAGTTCGGTAGTTTAAGAGAGTTTTGTCATTTGGGCACCGAGTTTGCTGACATCTTTTCCGTAATCGACGTTTCTGTAAAATCATTTCTCTTATATGTGTACGATACACTTTATCTGGTGTTATTTTTGTTAGAGCAGGTGTACTTTTCCAAGCTGCCGATTGTATTAATGTGGTGAACATTTGTATTTCATCTTCTAATTCATCAGTTGTTGTTGGCTGGTGAATAGATAAGTTTTCATTTTCAAGCAAATGTGTAAAATATTGCCAATCAGTATATTTGTTTGCCAGATATGCTGGGCGTTCTTTTGCGACAATGCTCTCATGAAGGTAAAGTAATATCGGCGAATGATCTGAGTTAAGATCAAACATGTTTTCAAGTTTTATAAATGAGGTTGGAATTTTCCGAATTATAAAAAAATCTATCAGGTCTGGTATTTTATTACGATCTGTGGGCCAATACGTTGGTGCTCCAGCAGAAATTGCTTCACAACCAGATTCAGTTATCGCCTTGTAAAGTTGTCGGCCTTTAGAGTTTATTAGACATGATCCCCATTGGGTGTTTTTAGCGTTAAAATCTCCACCCATAATGAATTTAGCATTATGACGATCTATAAGATTCTTATATTGATATGCTTTGATTTTTTCTTGTGGTGGGCTATATACCGATGTTATCAAGAGACATTGGGAGTTTGTGAATAGTCTTATTGTTGTGGATTGAAATTCTTCCATGCTTAACTTATCTTCTTCGTGATGTTTAAGATTTGTTCTAACGATCACAGCACTGCCACCTCTGGAGCAATTTTTAGGGTGAATGGTGTGGTAAATTTCATAGTTTTTAAATTTTATGTAGGACTCTTTTGTGAGGTGTGTTTCAGATATCAAACACACGTGAATTTGTTCTTCGTTCAGAACTAGTTCCAATTCCCTTTGATGTTTTTTTAGGCCATTGGCATTCCATAACATAATTTTTGTAAAATTAGCCATATTTGTTTATTTATGTATATTTAGTTGATTTTTCTAATTTAACAAGACGTTGTTCTATACTTTTGAAAAACGATTCTTGCTCTTGAAGTCTATGTAGGATTTGTGAAAGCACATCTTGATTTTTTGAAAAGGTGTTGGGTTTTTTAATTTTTTGGGACGAATTAGGTGCAGGATTTTTGAGTGCATCAGCAAATGTTGTTCGTGATCTTGGTAACTTTGGTGTTTCATCTGTTGATTCGATTGGAATTGAATGGCTCGAATGACTCACAATATTTGGTGTAAAGGTACTGTCTATATTTACTTGTTTTCTGGCTTTGTTTCTGATTTTCTGAAGTTCTTTTGCAACTATACATCCACGATATGTAGCAGGATGGGGTTGTCCACAGTTGCAGCATTTTGGTTGTTCATCTTCTCGGTTGCATTCAATCGTGCTGTGTTTTCCTGTGCATCTTACACATCTTGGTGGTTTGTTACAGTAGTTTTTAGTGTGGCCAAAACTCTGACATTTCTTGCACTGAGGTATTAATTGTTGGTGCCTTATTGGTTCAATTGACACAATTGTATTCAAAATGCTTTTGATTTCATATATCTTTTTAATGTCATCAGAACCGTCAAAAGACACGATAAACATATTGAGTGGTGTTTTAGTTATCCTTTTTAGTTTATTTATGGCATGTGTAGCCTTAAAGCCTTGTGACTTTAAATCATCAATAATATGCTGTTCATTGCATGAATAATGTAAATTTTTTACCATAACTTTTAAAGGTCTTGTGCTCTTATTTTCATAGCTGTACCAAGGGGTTTCGTTAGATGATAATGTTCTTGTTAAATTTCTATAATCGTCCTCACTAGAGGTACAAATTTTATATGTTTCACCACGGAGTATAGTTATGAAAAATTGACTTTTTAAAATTTCTTTTAGTAGGCATAGGAATTTCGGATAATCGGATACATTTGAGACCATTATTGGTGGTGGTTTCATGGTTCCTAAATTTTTTTGTTCGGGGTCGTTGATAAGCTCACTGTTTTTCGATTTGTCAACGGTTTGTGTTTTTTTAGTTGACTTTGAAGTGCGCGGTACTGAGCATTCTGGCGACGACTCAGCTTTTCGCTTTTTATTTAATCTTTTCTTCTTGTTTTTTTGCAGGATTCACTCAGTTTCTTTGAACAAGTCATCTTCATCAGTCTCGAATTGCACAGATTTTTGATTTGGGGTATTTTTAGCTGATTCATGTTGATTTATATGCCTAGGAGGACTTTTTAGTTGTATTTCAGTAGAGCATCAAGTATTCCCTTCAAGCAATGAGCGTAGACTTTCATTTTCTTGATTTAGACGTTTACATTGGTTTTCTAGCACCCTAATTCGATCATAGAGTTCGTTGTTATTTTTTTCCAATTCTTTAAGTTTGTTTACTCTAATAAATTAACGATATATTTTTGTATAGTCAACAAATTTGTTCGTTAACTATTGAATTTTATCATAAATAAGTAAAGAAATCGCAGTACAGAATCCAAACACATTTTAAGAGAAATTATTCCTAAATTGGCAAACTTAATACGTGTAAAAAGTATTTAAAAATTAAATTATATTTTCATAGGAAACAATGGTGATCCTAATATGAAAAATTCTCAGAATATGATAATAGCAATATGCCTTAAATTGTTAAATTTTTTGCAGTCTGTGAATCTTTTATAAGAAAATGTACTCCAAATCCTACAACTTTCATACAAATTTAGAATATGAAAAATGTTCCAGTGTCAAACAGTTTTTCGAATACAACATTCTTCTATATTAAACCTAATGTAATAGGTTTAATATAGAAGAAGTGCTTAATAAGGGAGGCAGTTTTAAAGTCAGAACTAGCATCTTTGAAAATTTTTTATTTAAGAAATATTTAAGAAAAAATCTATCTGAGAACTAAATTTCCTACTTAGAAATATATAAGAAAATATCAGTCTTTGTTTAAATAAAAAAATAATTTTACAAGAAGAATGTCCTAAAATTTTAAAGATTTTCAATGTGAAACTTTTAGAAACAAAACCTTTAAATTAAAAAAAAAAAATTAACAACTAACGAGGAAATTTTCCCGATGTGGTCCTTCCAATCTTAATAACATTCGGATATGTGACTAAACTCTCCGGAAAAAGTCGCCATATATCCAAATCTAAATAAAACCTACAAATTACCCGGTAATGAGTTTTGTAAGAAGACATTAAGTAGGTAACCTCTTACTTTTCTTTTATAAAATGTATTATTTTAGGAAAGACATATCGGTCGAGGTAACTCCCTACAAAACACTCATTACCCCTACAAAGAGCGAAGTTTAATAAAATTTTTCATTAAATAAATGAAGTTTTCTTAACGAAATAAATGAAAATTTTCTTAAAATTGATGAAAAAGCTTCACATATTTCATGAAAATTTTTCATTGAGTGTATAATACTTTTAATAACTAAAATGAAGATTTTCACCAAATTTTATGAAAAATTCCATTAATTCTGTGAAAAGTGAAACAGCAACTGAAACTGTTTTATGCAAAACTCATTAATATCCTGCAGATAATTCTCTCGGTGTAGGTTAAAAGTAATAAGATTTTTTTTTTAATTTCAATATTTTGTATATATACCCAGCAAAAACAGTCATTACAAAAAAGTTATTTTAAAAGCACTCCGAATAGCATCAACTGATTGTGAAGTGGTTACAATTTAGCTCTAACACTGATTTATTTTACACGTCATGTCCCATGTTGTCAGTAGTTCAACTTAAGCATTTTGTTAGTAATTTAAAAGTGATTACATGATGTTAATAAAAGTATGGTTTTTAGGTATACTTTTTCATCACATCAATACGAGAACATTTTGTTTACATTTTTAGAGTGATTTAGAAGTATTCTTTATAATATATAATATAATACATTTTTAAAATGTATATTCTATGGCTTTTTTACAAATAGAAACTTTGATACATATTTGTTTTAAAACATTTGCGCAAAATTTTATTAAAAATTGGGAGTCTGATGGTACAATGTCGACTTGTTTGCGGTTACTCGAAAAGGCTTAAGGACCTATTTCACACGATTTTTAAAGAATTTGATGCTATTTTAGTTAGTATTTGTTTTTTCTAAGCTTTTCTGGTAATTTTGTAGCCCAGATTAAGAAAATTGTGAAGTTTTGGGGAAAAATTAAGGAAAAATTCCATATTAAAAATGTAACCGGTTAATCGACCAATTTTAACCGATTATACGGGTCGAATAATTATTTGAGTTTTAAATTATTTGTTTCGACATTAACCGAAATAGAGGCGATTAATCGAGGAATCGGTTAATCGATTAACCGAATTGGAAACACTAGTTTGCACCCATTAAAATTTCCAATATATTCTGAAAGAAGGGAAGAAATTAAAATACCCGTGTCTTTCACTTTTTATATATCAATTCGTAATATTTAGTTAATATATTTCATTTTAAAATTAAGACGGCCTTCTTATAAATATATTACCTAAATAATAATTCGCGACTTAAACTGTTAAACGAATTGATCCAGAAAAAGTTGAAGTCATGCATGTTTTATATTTTGCCCTCCTTTCAAAATATATTAAGTAGATTTTATCATGCGTACAACCAAAGATGAACTTTGTCGGACGGTGTTTTAATAGAAATCGAGTTTTTCAAGTACAACATATGTCGGATTTATTTATTTTCTATTGAGCGGGAACTACCGGGATCCCGGGAAATTCAGAAAAAAATCCCGCTGTCCCGGGAAATGAAAAAGTCCGGGAAAAGAAAAACCCTAGTATGCATACATATTCAATTCAATTCAATTTATTTCTTATAATATTTATATTATTTACATTTGACTTAGAAGCAAAGAGTTTAGGAACTTCGTTCCTTTTCTGCTTAGATATATAAATATATTTTTTTAATTTATGAAATTTATGTACATTATTATTAAACGGAAGGAAAAAATTTACAAAAACCTTTATGGAGCAGAGGTATAAGATAAAAATGAGATAAAGTAGATAAAATTATGATGAGATCAGTTCATTGATATGTACATGTTGTGAGAGTTGGCATCTTCCATTAAAATTTAGAGTCAATCTTTCGATTTTATCCAGAACGAGTTCAAAACCAGCGAGACTATGTAGGCGTCGGGTGGAATAGTGCCATGGTAGCTTAAATATCATTTTAAGTAGCTTATTTTGTGCTACTTGGAGTTTTTTTGTATGATATTCAAAAGTTCAATAGACTAAAAAAATCTTGGAAAATGTCCTTAAGTCGACTTAAGTGATTTAAGTCAATAGTCCACAGAATTTATCTTTTTGATTAATCTTCATTTGCTACTAAATAAATATTTGCCCTTTTATAACATATATGTATATATTCCTCTAACTCCCACTGGATCATAGGGGGCTAAGAATTGTAATTAAATATTAGTATATTTAGTTTGTTCTAGCCTTTGTTGCAAATAAATCTTTCAAAGCCATGGATTCATCATTCTCTTTAAATTTTATACTGAAGTTTGTAAAAAATTTTCGAATATTTTCATTGATATTAATTTGCATTTTTCGTGTTTCTTAATTTCAGACTTCTATATGTAACCACTTTGGATGGACGTCTTACGGCTTTGGACATAAGCAAGGGAGGAAAATTACGTTGGACCATACCTACTGGACCGGGACCATTGATATCTTCGAGCATACATCGGCTAGAGTTAACAAATAATGGACAATTTGTACGTATGATACCCTCGCTAAGTGGTGGTATATACAAATTTGATGGCGAATCTATAGATCCCATACCAATAACTGCTGATAATTTATTAAGTTCATCAGCAAAATTTTCCGATGATTTAGTAATATCTGGAGGTAAAGAAACACGAACATATGGTGTATCGGCACGCACTGGAAAAATGTTGTATGAATGTTCTATGAATGGTTGTGTTAATTCAACCGATGCTGATTTGAATATAAATGCCACATTCGTCGAAAAAGAAGATAATTTAGTGGTCGACGAGGAAGAAATAATTGAAAATAATTATGTAAAAGAACACGATCCTCTAGTAGATGATGTCATTGTTATACGGCGTCAAACACAGACAATACGAGCTGTTGAGACACGTACAGGTGTCGAGCGTTGGAATTTTAGTGTTGGACAACATGAATTGGATTTAATACGTTCAGCTGAATGTCATGACCGTAAATTTAGTGACATGGATATGGCTATATTGGATTTGGATATAAAAGTGATTGTGCCGGAAGGTGTTATATGCGCTTTTAGTAAAATGGAATCTTCTGTTATGTTATGGAAATATAAGGTAGCAGAATTTAGTTTTAGATTTATTACATTATTGTTTTAACAATATATTTTTTGATACAGTTTAATCATCCCATTGTGAGTGCTTGGAAAATTGGTCCATCTGATGAGTTAGAATCGCTTGATATGTTTGGTTCAGCACAATGGCTTTGGAATCGTGATGATATTTCTGATATGCCTTTGCCCACTATAAATCCATCAATATATTTAGGAATGTATGAAAAACAGTTGTATATACAGGTATATTAGCATTTGTAAAGGATAGACAATAATATATATATATATATATATATATATACCTTTTTAATGTTTCTCTTAGGAATCGGTTAATTTACGTAAAGAAATTCTAGATCAATCAAATCTCTATACCCATCTTACCACCGAATCCATGATGCCAAAAATACCATGGCGTCCCATACCGGCCAGTAGTAATTCTTTAGTCATATATCAACAAAATGATGATAAGCGTATAGGCGGCGGAGGTGGTTCATATACATTTAATGATATACAAGGCAATGAATTAGTTCTTTATGATGATGATAATTTTGCATTATCTGCACAATCAGTATTGAATGCTTCGGAATATGTCAATGGCAATGGTTTCTATTTATTCACCATGGATGATTTAGATAACCCTGAAGAAATTTGTGATACAACTAAAAATGAATTACCCGCTATTGAAGATAAAAAGATAGATAACGCTAGCATAAACAATCATACCATTGAAGAGGATTTAGGTTTTAGTTTGGATGATATTGACGCACCAGTAAAAGTTGTAATTTTATCTTTATGGTTTTGGTGGAAAGAAATTGTTGTTATTGCTTTTACTTCGGCTGTTTTATTAAATCTCTTTATTGGCCAACGTAATCGCAATGAAAGACAAATTGTTGTTATTGAACGTCATATACCAGTACCTACGGGTATTGAAGCCACCGAATCTTCTACTGCCGCCCTTTTGGGTCCTACCACTCCGAATATAACAAATACCAATTCGAAAAGTACCTCTAATGACCAACGTACTTTATCTGAATCGACTTCTAATTCTGGTGAACAATTCGCTTCACGTTTTCAAAGTGATTTTGATATGCAAAGTTGTTTGGGTCGTGGTGGTTTTGGTGTTGTCTTTGAGGCAAAAAACAAATTGGATGACTGTAGTTACGCCATTAAACGTATAACACTGCCCAATAAGGAAGAGTCGCGTATGCGGGTAATGCGTGAAGTTAAAACATTGGCTAATTGTGAACATCAAAATATTGTTAGATATTTTCAGGTAAGCTGAAAATAGAAAATATATATATTTTTTATTAAGAAAAGGAATACAAATTTGTGACAGACCCAAAGGAAGAAAAATATTTTTGCAGACTGTGCTCAAGACATAAAACCCCTTTCGATAATTTATTCTATGGAATATAGTGTATAAAAAAATACTTTTGATTTAACTGCTGTTTTTAAAAAATAAAAAAAAGAATTCATTTTCCCAAAGCTTTAGATGTGTTACACCGAAAAGTGTGTTCCCGTACGTTACTGCGGCTACCCAAACTTGCCCAGAAGCATTCCCGTACTCAAAAATTTTATAAATGAGATTTCTGTTTTACTTTCTACAGAAAGTTACACAGACTTTTTCTCCCAATAAATTGGATAAATATTCAAACAAACAGTTGATACAACAATAAACAAAAAACATCTACATATATGGTAAATATTTTCCGCATTTTTCATAATAAAAAAAAAAGCTTAACGGACAACTCAGATTTAAAAATATTTTTAAAAATTATTCTGCAAATATCTACCTAAGTTCTTTACCAAAGAGACCTCCCGTTACTTTGGTAAAAAACTTAGGTAGATATTTGCAGAATAATTTATTTTGGAACCAAAATTTGCAATAGATTGGCCCGAATTTCGTAAATTTTCCAATTTCGTAGCGTAATACCACTAAAATGATGCGTATTATTGAGCTGATTATCTACAAAATACAAAAACAAAACGTTTTTAAGTGTACATACCTTCGTTTGAAGTTTTCCTTTCTTCCTTCCTTTCCAAAAAGTTTTATTAAGAAAATGTATTAAATGAGAAAAGTCCTTAGAAAAAGAAGGCAATTTTTTTTTCTAAATTTGTATTATAACGAAGTATTAGGCTTAACTTTTAAGCTAGTTAAATTATATTTTTAATAATTTGTTATTTTTTTTTTATTATTTTTTAGTCCTGGGTTGAAAAACCCCCACCTGGTTGGCAAGAGGAAGAAGATAGCAAATGGTTGGCTACGGAAATGTCAACATCAATACAAATTGATACACCTACAGATACGCACTCTGTCTTTCCACAACCACAAAATGGTTTTCATAAAATTGATAAAAAGAAAGAACTACAATCATGGATGGATAGTATGACTTCCACAGCCTGCAGTTCTGATCATGAACTAAAATGTCGTCGTAGTTATGATGATGATGAAGAGGATTCTTGTATAATATTTCGATCCGAATCACAATCGTTGGCTATGCTCGAAGACGACGATGATGGCGATGAATGTACTGAAGAAGATATTACTAATAAAAATAAGAAAAAATCTCGAAATGATGCCATATCTATTGACATACAAACCAATTCCATTGACATAAATTTACGTAGAAATCGCAGAAACATTGACTATTCCCAGTTATCGGATTCATTTCAAATTGAGTTTATTGGCTCAACAAATGGTGATGCTCAAGAAGTGCAGGAGGAGGAGGATGATGGGAATTCTTCAAATTCAAATAATACAAAAGCTTATAATAGTAATAAAAAGCGAAGACCACAGGATTTGGCTTTGCAAATAAGTACAGAAGAGAGCAACAATAATAATTGTCGAGATGTAATACCAATCATTGAAAAACCCCAACAAAATAAAGTTTATTTATATATACAAATGCAGTTGTGCCGTAAAGAAAGCCTAAGAGACTGGCTAAGAGATAACAAAACAGAAGTACGTTTAGATTATATAGCCAGTATATTCCATCAAATTGTAGATGCTGTCGATTATGTACACTTTAAAGGTCTTATACATCGTGATCTCAAACCCAGTAATATTTTCTTTTCTCAAGAGGGTCAAATTAAAATCGGTGACTTTGGCCTGGTCACCGATATGGCTGATATACCAAATATGGTTACTAAATGTGGCGACAGAACGGGTTTACCTTCATGTGCCCGTCATACCCAACAAGTGGGTACACATTTGTACATGTCTCCCGAACAATTAAGAGGATTACCTTATGATTTTAAAGTCGATATTTATTCATTGGGTTTAATATTCTTTGAGTTACTGGTCTACTTTAGTACCGAAATGGAACGTATTATGACTTTAAGATCATTACGTGATGGTATATATCCAAAAGATTTTCCTCATCAACATCCTAAAGAATATGAGTTACTTAAGAAAATGCTGTCGGCCAACCCAGAAGAACGTCCAGCTACAAATGAGTTGAAATTACAACTTAATGAAATTTTAAAATTACCTGATTTACCAGGTGATAGTGAATCTGCGGCATTAGCTGCTGCCGCCAGACGTTTAAGTCGTTCTCGTACATTTAGTAGCTGTGAATAATCACTAATAAAAAAGTCATTTGTTTTAAAATACTTTGATACTATTTTAGGTTGTGTAAATCTATTAAGTTTTGACCATTTTTGAACGATTTAATTACCTACCGCTAAATCAACATGTTGAGGTAGAGCTGCCTTATTTTGGTATCGCACTTATGATCAGTTGTTGATACACCATCTGTCGTGTTTTTTTTTCTTTAAGAATAAAAAACAAGTTCAAATATAAATATAAAAAAAAAAACAAAACGTTGAGGAAAATCAAAGAAAACTCTACAAATATTTTAATAGAAAAACAAAATTATCATCGTTTACCAGATTTAGAAAATCATAAAGCGCTATATATCCATGAATTATAATTTGTTTGGGGAACCTTTTTAAACGTTAACTTCAAAGAAATCTGGGTTTTACTCAATTTGATTGCTCTAGAGAAGAAGTTTAAAATTTAATTTCCCATTCGAAAAAACTTAATTTCCTTTCCAGAAAAAATTCATATTTTTTTTTGCTGTTTTTTTCCCAAAAAAAAAAAAATATTCAATGATTTATTTGAAAGGGTGTTTAGTCCATATAGAGTTCAATTTTGCAATGAATAAGCAACTTTCTTTGTTTTATTTAAATAAATAAAACAAAAAATTAAGTCTAGTTTCAGTTAAAAATTTATTTAAAAAAAAATAATTGAATATGGACCGATCAACAACATTCGATTTAGGCCAAGTTTTTGGGATGTCAGTTAACTTTGGTTTAGTTAAACCGAAAACGAATTTTGTCAGCCATTATTGTAACGAAAATTTACCGGAAAAACTTTTTCTCGTTTATAAGTTTCCAGTAAAGTTCAGTAAACAAATTTTAAGGGAGTAAGACAAAATTTTCTCTCAAAAAGAAAATTATTCAAAAAAGTACGCAAACGGAAAATTTGTTAGAAATGGTAAAATTCTAAAAGCAACTGAATGTAAATACCAAATGTCAAAAAATACCACTGGCCAATATGGAAAAGTTAAAACTTGATGGAAAATTTTGACCGGAAACATTTTAAAATTCTTTTTAAACTACTTCCTATTAACTATTAAAGAATTATACTTATTACTTTTAATTTATAAACAAATATACAATAGTGTAATAAGTAATTTGCACAAATTTGTACAACATTAAATTAATTCAAAATTCAATTGTATCATTTAAATTTTTCAAATTTGTGATTAGTCCAAATTTAATTGTATTACTTAACATGTAATTGTATTAATTTTTCAATTAATTTTCTTGGAGCGCAATTAATTTTTTTAAGTCGATATAGTTTTTTGCTTGTTTTCACACTGAAAAAAATCCATGCGATTTTCGTAGAATATACGAAACTTTCGTACATTTTACGAAATTCAGTTTGGTTGAAAATTGAGAAATTTTTACGAAACTAACGAAATCTTTTAATTTTTTTTCTGTGATTTATACAGATATTTATTTTTCTTTTCTTAACGAAATTAACAGTATTTTGAGATTTTTTTAAACTAATAAAACTAAAATAATCTTCTAAACATAAAATTATTCCTCAAATTGTGAACCCACAATTTTTTTTTTTAATCTTTAATAAAAAGACACATCGATGCGTTTTTCTATAAAGTTATAAACTCTGTTTTTTACAAGCGAATACTTATAAGTAAATCGTGTAAATTGCAATAGATTTGCCTGGAGTGTTGTATTTATTTATAAATTTCGAAATAAAAATATCGTTTTGCAATTACGCCCTTTGTATAAAACTTGCCCCTATGAAGGATTTTTGTAATGTATTTTTCCACATTTTTTTTTTTGTTAAAATCGATCTTAATAATTGAATTTAATACAGCAATTTTAAATTACAGAAAAAAGAAAACATATATTGTAGATTTCGTAAATTTTACGAAAGATTTTTGTGGTACAATGAAGCAATGAAATATTAAGTACAATATGAATACGAAAAATTTCGTGAATATGATGCATGTATTTTTTTCAGTTCACAATACCGAATATATTTATAAATTTATTAGATTTGAAAGTGGATTATTTCTCGCAGAATTGTTTTCTATATAAAGGTATTTAAAACTTTTTCACATAAGTCAAAACTCTTAAAATGTGTCATTTATCATCTGAATTTATTTTATTAATTTATTAATTTTACGGACAGAAGAAATAATTTGAAAGCATTTGAAATTAACACCGTTCCACGGTGGTGCCAATGCTGTACCAAGCCCTGGGAAAGCACCCATAAACATAAAAATCAAATGCTATGCCAACGCTCAAATAAAAAAATTAAAGTGCTTTCCTGACACCCAAATGATAACACCGATCTATTTAATGCTTTGCAAAGTATTGAGATAGCACCAAGAAACATAAAAATCAAGTGTTTTTCCTGCCACCAAATTATGCCCTCATCACTGAAGAACTTTAAATTACTCTAAAAATAGACGATTCTTGGAGTTATTGTATTGTGGAGTCAAAAATTATTTAAATATTCACTCTCTTGAAGTTTCTTTTTCAAAAACAAAATAATGTTATAGGAAAACAAGCGCTGGGAATTCACCATTTTAAAGCGTTGGGAAGACGTCCAAATTTAGTGCTTTGCCAGTACTTCTTTTTGTAAGACCGCGGTCTACTTAAGCTTTGCCAGTGCTTCTTTTATGTTACCACACATAATTTCCACCTGGGTAATGTTTGATTAACCCCCTGTTTTTATAAAGCGAAAGGAAATATTCTTTCAGAGGAATGTATTTTGTTTTTGTTACAATAACAAAATACACACATTCCTCTGGCGGAATTATTCCGATCGCTTTATAAAAACAGGTGGTAAGTTTCAGACAATTCTGACATATATTTAAAAGGAATTTAAAAATAAAAAAGAAGAACTTTAACCAAAACTATCTAGTTTTATTTGTCCAGTACATATCAAACTTCCACCCTCTTAAGAAATTTAGCTGGACATAAAAAATTCTTATTCCACCATAAAAATTTATGAGCGCTCATAAATATAAGAAACTTAACCCTTAAATGCATGATCTCTTCAATTTTAACCATTTTTTATACATACATATTCATTTCAAGAAAAATACCAAAAAAATTTATTTAAAAAAAATTGATTTTTATTGAAAAATATGGTTTTTTGGCAAATAGCAAAATTGTGATTATTTTAACGACGAATTATACATTTATTGTCGCCAAATTTAATTTTATTGCGAGAATAACACTTTAAATATTTAAACAAATATTTTTAAATATTACACTTTGTGTAAAAACAATACGTGTTTTAGATTTTGCACAAACATACGAAGCAAAACCAAGATTTTTCCTATAAACTGTTTAAAAAATCTGAGCTAAACTATAAGAACACTTTGTACAGAAGGGGCCCAATGCCCAAAAATGCAGTTTTGTGCATCAAGTGGGTTTTATTATTAAAAAACTGATATGTTGCCAATTGGCTACACCATGCATTTAAGGGTTAATACAGTGTCGGCAAATCACAAAACTTTTTCACATATAACAATCGCAAAAGTTATTAAACATTTAAGAGTTTGGTCCTTTTGTCAATTCAGAGTGTTTAAAACTTTAATTTACCAAAATGTACGATTTGTTCAAAAATAAATATATCAAATTCGGAATTCTTAAATATCAAGTTTTAAGAAAGATCCTTTCGATTTACATTAATTGATTTACTTTCTCTGGTACATATATCTTCTATCCTCTTTATGAAAATGCTATGATATATGTCAATGTATTTAAATTATAACATCAACAAAATAAAATAAAACTTTAATTTAAATAAGCTAACTTAAATTCATTGATTTACTAATATTAATCCTTATTACAATATTAAATATATAATTTTATTCTTCATAGTTTAATTAATCATATTGATTTTAGACTGTTGCTTTTTACTATTATTTCTATTTAAATTTAATTTTATTTAATTTTTAAAAAAATATCTTGGCATTTTTCCTTACATTGCCAAACAATGGTTTATTGCACTCTTCTCCCTGTTTCATCCCCCTATTATTTATTTACTAACTTTTTTCGCATTGGCAATTCTTGTAATGAACGAAATTTCATTACACGTTTCATTATTTTAGTTGTTTCCATTTAATTATAGGCTTATTTTTTCTTTCTATTGTTTCCAATTATATTTTTTTATTATATGTAAAATACGATGTTGTTTTAAAATGGAAATCATTAAAGTCAAAGGCATCTAAACCAAGATTTTTTTTGTTTTAGTTTTACTCATGTGATTTAGACCAGCTAATTTTTGTTCCATAAATTGGTCGCCAAATTTATAAATTTAATTATATAATACAATTACTTCTATTAAATATGTATATCTTAAGATTTTTATCCTATTGTTAAGAATGTATTTTTTATTTGTATTCTTAGATAGAGTGTCAATAAAAGCAAAATTAATTCAAGTTAATTTTGAATAACAAAATATAAAAATATTACAAAAAATAGAAACTTTTATTTTTTTTTTGATTGGTATGTTGATAAAGAAATGCGAAACATTAGGTTTGTACTATTACATTTCTAGTAAAACTAGTAAAAGAGAAAAATATTGAAAAAGTTGTCAAAATATTCAAAAGTAATCGAACAGAAAAAATGTAAGAATAGTAAACTAACAAAAAAAATTTACGAAAATCACATAAAAACGTCCGCGGAATGAAAACTTTAATTTAATAATGATTCACAAAAAAAATGTGTTCAATTTTATCGTTTGTTAAACAAAAAAACATATGTGACAGCGCATAGAGAAAGGGACCTAAGGGTAAAAAAATCAATTTTTTTTTTTTTGATGTGGACAACATCTGATCATCGAATGAGACCGATGCCATGCCCCAAAAGTGTTCCCTCCCAGAGATATGCGCGTTTTATGAAAGTGAAGTCGACGATTCTAAAAAAATTTTCGTACTAACAGAGTGATATACACGATTTAAAAGAAGTATAAATGAGTATTTATTATAATTCACAATTAATAATTTCAGAAAATAAAGCTGGATTCGAAAAACAAAATTGATATCAAACTCATGGAAACAGCGCGCTAGGTAGAAAACAATAAAAACCAACTACACAAAACAAGAGGTAGGGACGACCTACGCGCGTTTTCAAGGTTGACCAACACGTTCCTGACGTCATGAAATGTGTCGCTTTCAAATGAGACCAATACCAACACGCTCAGTGATGGTACACCAAAGATACACGTATTTAAATCTTTAAAATGGCTCTCCTGAACAAAACCGGTTTTTACCCTTAGGTCCCTTTCTATTTTGCGCGTCACATATTACTAGTTTTTGCTGGAAGAAATTTTTCAAGTAAAACTAGTAAAATTTCCCCTAAATTTTTTACTAGTTCTTACTATTTTTTTGTACTCGAACGGATTTTTGAGTAAAACTGGTAAAAATGGTAAAGCTAGTAAAAATAGCATGTAAACACACTTATTATTTCAGTGCTAAAAATTTGTTCCTCAATTGTATAGAATTTTTAAAAATTCCATGACCGGTTTTAAAACAATATCCTATTAACATTTGTTCTATATATCTGCAATTTTGGTTGCAAAATGCAGTAACTAAGTAAGAATGTTACTGTTGGCTCCGGAGTACCCCAAGGTAGCCAACTTGGACCAATTTTGTTTTCTCTTTTTATTAATGACCTACCGTTAGCGATAAAATATTCCAATGTCTTAATGTATGCTGATGATGTGAAAATCTTTCATAGCTTCCATAATTTTCTTATCACACATGTCTTCAACAGGATTTGGATAGCTTCCATGAATGGTGTTGTTTAAATTTAATCGAGTTAAGCCTCAAAAAATGCAAACACATTCGATTTTCTAGATAGTTTTTGATCCTGATTACTATTCTTTGGATGGCTACAAGTTGGAGTTAGTAGATACAATTCATGATCTTGGTGTTCTTTTGGATGCCAAATTTACTTTTATACAACATATTACTTTCACTGTAAATAAAGCTCGTGGCGTACTTCATACTGCCCTTGTGAGGCCAATTTTGGAATATGGCTCCATTATCTGGGATCCTCAATAAAATGTTCGTGTCCAATTGATTGAATCCGTCCAAAAACAATTTCTGGTCTTCTGTTTGCGGAGCTTTTATTTGGGGCCTGCGGCCGAATTTCCATCCTATTCGACTAGACTGGCTCGCATCAAGTTACCTACTTTGGAAAGCCAAAGAAAAATGATAAATGTTACGTTTTTATTCAAGCTGATTATCGCTGGGCTCAAAACAGTTAAATTTCTCGTAATAACAGCAAAATTTTCAGTAGCCATTACAGACTTTTGGTTGAGTGTAGAGGTCCCAAAAAATCGCAGTTTTTTTTAACCTTTTTTATATATACAATTTTATATACTTTGCGAATATGAAATAAAATCTATTAAATTGTTAAAATATAATTTTGAATTTTTTTGAGCCAGTCTGCACGAAAAAAGATTTAATATATAAATTTAATTGTCTTTCTTAAAGCTATAATTAAAAATTAATTAGATCACCATTGCAGGAAGGATAACGTTTATCCTGGCAATTTTTCATAAAATATGACTTTTTTGCCTTTTCTTTATAACTTCTAAACTAATAATCAAATTTTTTAATTCAATTTTATTAAAAACTAGAGTTCATGTAGATAACGGTTTTTTGAGAATAAAATTGCCCCTGTGAAATAATTCCGTGATACTGGAAGCTAAACTGAAAATATTTTGGAAAAAAAATGTCCATTCCCGATTCAAAAAATTGATATGGGACCATATAAAATTATATATGGGACCACATATAATTATATAAAATTATATACGGAAATTGGTGGATATTATTATATATACATAATTATATAAAATTATATCCGAAAAAATGGGTATATTCCCAATATAATTACTTTCCCATCCCAAGTAAAAAAAATTGATATGGAGCCATATGAAATTATATTTAATTATATATAATCTTTTATGTAATTAGATATAATTATATCCGAAAAATGAGAACGTCTTATTGTATCACATTGTATCGAATTGTATACAATTGTATACAATTTGGTACAATTTGATACAATTTAATGCAATTCGATACAATTGTATCCGAATTTTGTCCTCATCCAATTACATCAAATTATATCTTTTTGTATAAAATTATATAAAATGTTATAAAAGTGGACATAGTTTGATACAATTATATCTAAATATTAACCTTATACTTTACATAGGACCATATCTAACAATATACATACAAAAATATTTTTTTTAAATAAAAAAAAATTTTCAATTGCTTGTAATTGTAATTGTTCTTTTTTGAATTGCAATTACAAATAAATTACAAGTGTCGAATTTGTAGTCGAAATTTTCGACTCCATATAAAATGATTTTGTATATAATGGAAATTATAAAGAAATGAAACTCTGATGCTGGATTTTTTTAAATCTGAGTGCTATGGTAAATCCAATTGAAAAATTGTTCAAAAGTTGCGTTTTTAGTGAATTTTCAGCAAATTCGACTTAGTTTCGACTACGACTACGAACCTCGTAATAAGGCCGAATATGTAATTATAGATTAGTTTTTTTTTTCAATTACAATTACATGTAATTGTGTAATTGCATGTGTAATTAATTACAAAATGTAATGATTAACCTCAGGCCTGCTGGAGATCTTATAATTTCGATAAATCTTCCATTACTTTTATCCAGATTTATCATGACAGTGCAATAAACATGAAAAAAAATTTCTTTTAATTTAGTAATTTTAAAATAAAGTTAACAACACTGAAATTTTAAAGTTAATAGGATTATGATATACAACCAAGATATAAGAAATCAGTCAAGTGTACGTTATAGTATAGAGAATTTCGTATTAAAGGCAATTTTTACTCATGCTCAAAAAAAAAACCAAAAAAAAAAACAAATTACTCACGCACGAGCATTTCGTTTTTTACTCAGCACACATGATTATATTAACTTATTTATTAAACTTACAATCAGAAAATTCTCACGCAAAACAGTAAAAATTACTAAAAACATGATGCAAAAAATAAACTCACACACGATTCAATCACGGGTTATTCTTACTCACGCTCACGCACGAATCACTTAAGTATAGTAATTATTACTCACGATCACGTGTGAATAACGTGACTCACGAACATTTCGTGTCACGCGCCAATCCCTAGTAATTACTAAATCTAAAACTAGTTCAAAATCATTGATAACATGGAACCAAATATAATACAATACGGTTTTATATGGACCTTATATATTTTTATATAAAATCACTTTGAAAAAATTGCCTATGTGGGATGATATATCATTATAGATGATTTTATAAAGAATGTTATAAGTTATATATGGGTTCATATTCGTCAATATATAATCATAACTAACACAAATTATAAAAGATTTCTTATATGGATCCACATAGTTTTATATTATTATGTATAGTGTCATACTAAATTATATATAAACGTACATGTAATTATGTCTTTTATATGTTACTTTATGTACTTATATATAGCACATACGTAGGCCAATATGTAATAATATAAAATCACATATGTCTCCATATTAAAATCTTTGAGGAAAAAATATCTAACATATGACTATATAAAAGTATATCTGCTTGAATTTAAAAGCATATGTGGCCATATGTAACTATAAGTTACTATATGCAATTACATAAAATAATATATGATTATATCAAAACTTTTTTACTCGGGCAAGTAAAAAAAATTGATATGGAGCCATATGAAGTTATATTTAATTATATATAATCTTTTATGTAATTAGATATAATTATATCCGAAAAATGAGAACGTCTTATTGTATCATATTGTATCGAATTGTATACAATTGTATACAATTTGGTACAATTTGATACAATTTTATGCAATTCGATACAATTGTATCCGAATTTTGTCCTCATCCAATTACATCAAATTATATCTTTTTGTATAAAATTATATAAAATGTTATAAAAGTGGACATAGTTTGATACAATTATATCTAAATATTAACCTTATACTTTTTATCATATTATATAGGACCATATCTAACAATATACAAAAATTATTTTTTTAAATAAAAAAAAATGTTCAATTACTTGTAATTGTAATTGTTCTTTTCTGAATTGCAATTACAATTAATTGTAGTTGAGTTTTTTTTCAATTACAATTACATGTAATTGAGTAATTGCATGTGTAATTAATTACAAAATGTAATAGCAAATTGAAAGAAAATAACTCAATTAGGCTAACATCAATGAAATTCTAACAATGCTATTTTTATCTTCTGTTATTACAGTTTTTGCTGTTATTTTGTTTTAGTTTTTGCTGATTCCTATGGAATTCAACTCTGATCGACAACTTATAAAGCACAGAGAACGACAACGAAAATATTTCCTAGATAGTAGTTCGCGATTTAAACTGTTAAGCGAACTGTTCTAGAAAAAGTGGAAGTCATGGATGTTTTATATTTAGCCCTTCTTTCAGAATATATTAAGTAGATTTTGTCATTTGTACAACCAAAGATGAACTTTGTCGGACGGTGTTTTAATAGAAATCGAGTTTTTCAAGTACAACATATGTATGTCGGATTTATTTATTTTCTATTGAGCGGGAATTCCCGGGATCCCGGGAAATTCAGAAAAAAATCCCGCTGTCCCGGGAAAAGAAAAACCCTATATACAACCAAGATATAATATAAAAAATCAGTCAAGTGTAAGTTATAGAATAGAGAATTTCGTATTAGAGCTTCAGTGTTGTTAATGTTATGGGTGCGTAAGCCATTTTTGACTCATGCTCCTTAACAAAAACAAATTACTCACGCACGAGCATTTCGTTTCTTACTCAGCACACATGATTATATTAACTTATTTATTAAACTTACAATCAGAAAATTCTCACGCAAAACAGTAAAAATTACTAAAAACATGATGCAAAAAATAAACTCACACACGATTCAATCACGGGTTATTCTTACTCACGCTCACGCACGAATCACTTAAGTATAGTAATTATTACTCACGATCACGTGTGAATAACGTGACTCACGAACATTTCGTGTCACGCGCCAATCCCTAGTAATTACTAAATCTAAAACTAGTTCAAAATCATTGATAACATGGAACCAAATATAATATAATGCGGTTTTATATGGATCTTATATATTTTTATATAAAATCACTTTGAAAAAATTGCCTATGTGGGATGATATATAATTATAGATGATTTTATAAAGAACGTTATAAGTTATATATGGGTTCATATTCGTCAATATATAATCATAACTAACACAAATTATAAAATATTTTTTATATGGATCCACATAGTTTTATATTATTATGTATAGTATCATACTAAATTATATATAAACGTATATGTAATTATATCTTTTATATGTTACTTTATGTACTTACATATAGCACATACATATATATGTAGGCCAGTATGTAATAATATAAAATCACATATGTCTCCATATTAAAACCTTTGAGGAAAAAATATCTAATATATGACTATATAAAAGTATAAATGCTTGAATTTAAAAGCATATATGGCCATATGTAACTATAAGTTACAATATGCAATTAGATAAAATAATATGTGATTATATCAACACTTTTTTACTCGGGTTATGAAAAATATATATGTTGTATGTATATTAGGGTTCTCCTTGTATGGAGCAAAAAAAAAATGTCAGTTATTGTCTGCCCCCCCACCCCTCTCAAAATATGTCTTTGGGTGTAAAACAATGTCTCCCAAAAAATTAGGACAATCGGATAAGAGGAACACGTGCCTCAACGGCCCTGAAGTTTGAAATACGATTTACAAGGCGAAAAAAACTTTTTTGGCCTTCTTTCAAAATACTGGCCCTTTAGTAACCGTATTTTTGGAAAATGTAAATAGAATCATACACGCTGAAAAAAAAACGGCTGAAAAATAAAGCCTTTTACTATTAAAAATAAAAACTTTACAGATATAGATAAATTTGGAAAAAAATATAACTATTAATTTTTCAAACTAGTTATATAGTTATATTTTTTTTTCCAAATTTATCTATATCTGTAAAGTTTTTATTTTTAATAGTAAAAGGCTTTATTTTTTAATCATGTAGGTTGATAAACAGCATCCGGTTTCTAATTTGTTACTAGCACACGCTGTAAAATTGCTTATTTAAAAATTTTATTTGTACACTAGCGGGCGCAGCCCGCTACGTTGTTAGCGTGCCTTAAAGTTTAGGGGGGGGGGGCTGGGCTGGCCCCCCCGACAATTTTTTTTAAATTCGTTTTTTTATTTAAAGTACAGTTTTTATAATAAAAGCCTTCACCCTGCCACCACAAATTTGGACAGGGACGTTGTAAAATTTTGGACAGGGACGTTGTAAAAATGGGGGTTAAAAAGGGGAAAAAGGCCCCCCTTGACGGCCTGCCCAAACCGCTGAAGGTAGGAAGTTGAAATTTGGTATAAAGGTTC
Organism: Leucophora obtusa; assembly: GCA_949987735.1. NCBI lineage: Eukaryota > Metazoa > Arthropoda > Insecta > Diptera > Anthomyiidae > Leucophora > Leucophora obtusa. Next base: position 280,229,807 of record OX465295.1, read on the forward strand.
CTCCACTATCGTAGACATCCACCAAGACGGGAGTTTTGGAAATTTTTACAGGGATGGGCAAAAAGGGGAAAAAGTCTCCCCCTTGACGGCCTGCTCAAACTGCTGGAGCTATGAAGTTGAAATTTGGTATGTAGGTTCCTCGACCGGTGTAGACGTCCGTTGAGACGGCATTTTTGGAAATTCTTATCGGGAGGGGCAAAAAGGGGACAAAAAAAGTACCTTTTTCCAAAAAAGTACCTTTTCCCAAAAAAAGTACCTTTTTCCAAAAAAAGTACCTTTTCCCAAAAAAAGTATCTTTTTCCCAAAAAAGTACCTTTTCCAAAAAAAAGTACCTTTTTCCAAAAAAGTACGTTTTTCCAAAAAAAGTACCTTTTTCCAAAAAAAGTACCTTTTTCCAAAAAAGTACCTTTTTCCAAAAAAGTACCTTTTTCCAAAAAAAGTACCTTTTTCCAAAAAAAATTCCTTTTTCCAAAAAAAGTACCTTTTTCCAAAAAAAAGTACCTTTTTCCAAAAAAAATTCCTTTTTCCAAAAAAAGTACCTATTTCCAAAAAAAAGTACCTTTTTCCAAAAAAAGTACCTTTTTTCAAAAAAAGTACCTTTTTTCAAAAAAAGTACCTTCTTCCAAAAAAGTACCTTTTTCCAAGAAAAGTACCTTTTTCCAAAAAAAGTACCTTTTTCCAAAAAAAGTACCTTTTTCCAAAAAAAATTCCTTTTTCCAAAAAAAGTACCTTTTTCCAAAAAAAAGTACCTTTTTCCAAAAAAAGTACCTTTTTCCAAAAAAAGTACCTTTTTCCAAAAAAAGTACCTTTTTTCATAAAAAGTATCTTTTTCCAAAAAAAAGTACCTTTTCCCGAAAAAAGTACCTTTTTCCAAAAAAAGTACCTTTTTCCAAAAAAAGTACCTTTTTCCAAAAAAAGTACCTTTTTCCAAAAAAGTACCTTTTTCCAAAAAAAGTACCTTTTTCCAAAAAAAGTACTTTTTTCCAAAAAAAATTCCTTTTTCCAAAAAAGTACCTTTTTCCAAAAAAAGTACCTTTTTCCAAAAAAAGTACCTTTTTCCAAAAAAAGTACCTTTTTCCAAAAAAAGTACCTTTTTCCAAAAAAAGTACCTTTTTTTAAAAAAGTACCTTTTTCCAAAAAAGTACCTTTTTCCAAAAAATGTACCTTTTTCTAAAAAAATTTACCTTTTCCAAAAAAAAGTACCTTTTCCAAAAAAAGTACCTTTTCCCAAAAAACATACATTTTTCCAAAAAAAATACCTTTTTCAAAAAAAGTACCTTTTCCCAAAAAAAGTACCTTTTTCTAAAAAAATGTTCCTTTTCCCAAAAACATACATTTTTTCAAAAAAATACCTTTTTCAAAAAAAGTACCTTTTCCAAAAAAAAAGTACCTTTTTCTAAAAAAATTTTCCTTTTCCAAAAGAAGTACCTTTTCCAAAAAAAGTACCTCTTTCCAAAAAACATACATTTTTCCAAAAAAAAAAAAACACCTTTTAAAAAAAAAATACCTTTTCCAAAAAAGTACAAATAAAGTACTTTGTAAAAATAAAGTATCTTTTTCCAAAAAATTTCGTTTTTCCAAAAAGTACCATTTAAAATAATATATAATTTCAAAAAAACTACTTTTTTTCCTCCCCCCACGGATATCTCCACTAAAACAAGGTTTCTTGATATTCGGCATAGACGTGCGCTAAGACGGGATTTTTGTAAATTCCTACCGGAACGGGCAAAAAGGGGAAAAGTCTCCCCATAAACAGTCTCACAAATTGGAAAAGTGCCTGCCCAAACCACTGGAGGTAAGAAGTTGAAATTTGGTATAAAGGTTCCTCCACTGTAGTAGACATCGACTAAGTTTGTATTTTTGGAATTCCCTACAGGATATCCCAAAAGGAAACTCGGTATGTGAGTTCCTCCTTCTGTGTAGGCGTCCGCTTAGACGGAATTTTTGAAATTCCTATCGGGAGGGGAAATAAGGTAAAAGTCTCCTCCTGACGGCTTGCCCAATCCCTTTTGGCCAACCTAAAATTTTAAATATGTATTCCTTGGAGTAGGACTAACTCACCGGCAACGTAATTTTTCTATTTTGGAACAAGAACATAGTAAAAATGGTGGTTGAAAGGTAAAAATGTCCCCACTAACGGCCTGCCCAAACCGCTTAGGCAATGCAGTTGAAATTTGGTATGAATGTTCCTCATCCATCGCAGATAGAGGGGCAAAAAGAAGAAAAGCCTCACCTTGGGGGCCGGTAAAAACCCCTTCGGCTAGAAACCTGAAGCTTAAAATGTGGGTCCCTGGAGTAAGGGCTAACTTATTAGAAAGATACTTTTTTGAATTTTGGACAGGGTCGATATAAAATGGGGGCTCCAAAAGGGAAAGTTGCCCCTTAACGACCTGTCCAAACTGCTGGAACTAGGAAGCTGAAATTCGGTACTTAGGTTCCTCTTCCAGCCTAATTCCCACCGGGAGGGACAAAAAAAGAAAAAGTGTCCCCCTTGACAGCCTGCTCAAACTGCTGGAACTAGGAAGCTGAAATTCCCTGTCGATGGATTTTCGGAAATTCCTACCGAGAGTGGCACAAATAGTAAAAGTTGGCTAGAAACCTGAAATGTAAAACATATGTTACTTAGAGTATGGGCTCACTTACCGGGAAGGTGCTTTTTGGACAGGGACATTGCAAAAATGGGGATTAATGAAGCGAAAAGTGCCGCTTAAAGGCCTGCCCAAACCGCTGGAGGTAGGAAGTTGAAATTTGGTATTAAAGTTCCTCCTCTATTGTAGACATCCGCTAAGATGAGATTTTTGGAAATTTCTACAGGTAGGGTCAAAAACAGGAAAAGTCTCCCCCTTAACAGCCTGGCCAAACTACTGGAACAAGGGATCTTAAATTCGGTATTTGGGTTCCTTCTCCAACGTTGACGTCCCCTAAGATGGTATTTTTGGAAATTCATACCGGGAGGGGTAAAAAGGGAAAAAACTTCCCCCTTGACGGCCTGGCCAAACTGCTGGATATAGAGACCTAAAATTATGTATGTAGTAGGTTCCTCCTCCAACGCAGACGTCCTCTAAGACGGAATTTTTGGAAATTCCTACCGGGAGGGGTAAAAACGGAATAATTCTCCCCCTTGATGGCCTAACCGAACCCTTCGGCTAGAAACCTGTAATATATAATATGTTTTCCTTGGAGTATGGACTAACTTATCGACAAGGCATTTCTAGGACTTTGGACAGGAACGTGGTAAAAATGGTGGGAAAATTGCCCCCCCCCCGTCTTTAGCTAGAAACCTAAAACTTAAAGTGTATATGAAACACTAAAATTAAGAAACTAAATAGGAAACGAGTGGAATTGAAAGACTACACAAGTGGAATGAAATGGATATAAACGTTGAACGAGTGGAATTGAAATTATAGACAATGCAAATGTATTGGAAGAGGGAATTACCTGTTCAAACACTATCCACGGAATATGAAACTTATGTAGCATTGAAACATACTCTCCAAAAAGTTAAACAAATTTTCTAAAAGAGAAAAAACCTTAGAAAAGGAATGGAACTTATATATTCCGATATTTAAACTTCATGTAACGAAGCACCGGTGGAAGAAACCGACGCAGTAAATTTTCCAACTGAATTTGTGAATTTACTTGAATTGCCAGGTCTACCTTTACATAAACTGGAATAAAAAAAAAAAAACTTTAAGACATGCTAACAACGTAGCGGGCTTTGCCCGCTATTTTTAATATTAGAAAATGCTTTCCAACCCTGCTTTACGTTATTTATTTTCATTCAAAACACAAATGAACAAAACTACTTACGGGTCTATCTACCTAAGTTCGCACTTTACCAAATTATCTTAACATACACACGTATATTGCAATTTATTATGGATTCATTACTAACAATCCACTTTCATGAGAAAAAGTGATCAAATATTTATTTATTTTAAACCCATTGTTGTGCACAATTTTTTTTTTTTGTGGTGGCAGGGTGAAGGCTTTTATTATAAAAACTGTACTTTAAATAAAAAAACGAATTTAAAAAAAATTGTCTGTTTAGGCTGTGCCCCCCCCCTAAACTTTAAGGCACGCTAACAACGTAACGGGCTGCGCCCGCTAGTAAAAAATAATGACAACCAATCTTAATTGTCTCTGTCGAAATTTTAACGAGGGTCGTTTAAAATGAAGTCTTCATACAAATTTTGATTTTGTCCCCCTAAAACTTCAGTATCTCTATATGTGACGCGCAAAATAGAAAGGGACCTAAGGGTAAAACCCGGTTTTGTTCAGGAGAGCCATTTTAAAGATTTAAATACGTGTATCTTTGGTGTACCATCACTGAGCGTGTTGGTATTGGTCTCATTTGAAAGCGACACATTTCATGACGTCAGGAACATGTTGGTCAACATTGAAAACGCGCGTAGGTCGTCCCTACCTCTTGTTTTGTGTAGTTGGTTTTTATTGTTTTCTACCTAGCGCGCTGTTTCCATTAGTTTGATATAAATTTTGCTCGCGGTTTTTCGAATCCAGCTTTATTTTCTGAAATTATTAATTGTGAATTATAATAAATACTCATTTATAATTCTTTTAAATCGTGAATATCACTCTGTTAGTACGAACATTTTTTTAGAATCGTCGACTTCACTTTCATAAAACGCGCATATCTCTAGGAGAAAACACTTTTGGGGCATGGGATCGGTCTCATTCGATGCTCAGATGTTGTCCACATCAAAAAAAAATTGATTTTTTACCCTTAGGTCCCTTTCTCTATGCGCTGTCACATATATAAAAGAATAACGTTACTGACTGACTGATTCAACATCGCCCAGCCCAAACCGCTGAAGCTAGGAAGTTGAAATTTGGTATGTAGATTCCTCTTTCGGCGTAGACGGGATTCTTGGAAATTCCTACCGGAAAAGTCTCCCCCTTGGCGGCCTGCCAAAACCCCTTTGGCTAGAAATCTGAAATTTAAGATATGTGTTCCTTGAATTATGGGCTAACTTTTCTCGAAAGTACTTTCTGGAATTTTGGACAGGGACGTTGTAAAAATGGGGGTTAAAAAGGGGAAAAAGGCCCCCATTGACGGCCTGCCCAAACCGCTGGAGTTAGGAAGTTGAAATTTGGTATAAAGGTTCCTCCGCTATCGTAGACATCCACCAAGACGGGATTTTTGGAAATTTTTACAGGGAGGGGCAAAAAGGGGAAAAGTCTCCCCCTTGACGGCCTGCTCAAACTGCTGGACCTATGAAGTTGACATTTGGTATGTAGGTTCCTCGACCGATGTATTCTGAGACGGAATTTTTGGAAATTCTTATCGGGAGGGGCAAAAAGGCGACAAAAAAAGTACCTTTTTCCAAAAAAGTACCTTTTCCCAAAAAAAGTACCTTTTTCCAAAAAAAGTACCTTTTCCCAAAAAAAGTACCTTTTTCCAAAAAAGTACCTTTTTCCAAATAAGTACCTTTTTCCAAAAAAGTACCTTTTCCTAAAAAAAGTACCTTTTTCCAAAAAAATATCTTTTTCCAAAAAAGTACTTTTTTCAAAAAAAAGTACCGTTTTCAAAAAAAATGTATCGTTTTCCAAAAAATAGTACCTTTTTCAGAAAAAAGTACTTTTTTCCAAAACAAAGTCCCTTTTCCAAAATAAGTACCTTTTTCCAAAAAAGCACCTTTTTGCAAAAAAAGTACCTTTTCCAAAAAAGTATCTTTTCCCCAAAAAAGTACCTTTTTCCTCCCCCCACGGATATCTCCACTAAACCAAGGTTTCTTGATATTCGGCATAGACATGCGCTAAGACGGGATTTTTGGAAATTCCTACCGAAACGGGCAAAAAAGGAAAGTCTCCCCATAAACAGTCTCACAAATTGGAAAAGTGCCTGCCCAAACCCCTGGAGGTAGGAAGTTGAAATTTGGTATAAAGGTTCCTCCACTGTAGTAGACATCGACTAAGTTTGTATTTTTTGAATTCCCTACAGGATATCCCAAAACGAAACTCGGTATGTGAGTTCTTCCTTCTGTGTAGGCATCCGCTTAGACGGAATTTTTGAAATTCCTATCGGGAGGGGAAATAAGGGGAAAGTCTCCTCCTTGATGGCCTGCCCATCCCTTTTGGCCATCCTAAAATTTTAAATATGTATTTCTTGGAGTAGGACTAACTCACCGGCAACGTAATTTTTCTATTTTGGAACAGGAACATAGTAAAAATGGTGGTTGAAAGGGAAAAATGTCCGCAATAACGGCCTGCCTAAACCGCTGAGGCAATGAAGTTGAAATTTGGTATGCATGTTCCTCGTCCATCGCAGATAGCCGCGAAGATGGAATTTTTGTAAATTCCTAAAGCCTCCCAGTGGTGGCCTGTAAAAACCCCTTCGGCTAGAAATCTGAAATTTAAAATGTGGGTCCCTGGAGTAAGGGCTAACTTATTAGAAAGATACTTTTTTGAATTTTGGACAGGGTCGTTATAAAATGGGGGTTCAAAAAGGGAAAGTGGCACCTTAACGACCTGTCCAAACTGCTGGAACTAGGAAGCTGAAATTATGTACTTAGGTTCCTCTTCCAGCCTAATTCCAACCGGGAGGGACAAAAAAGAAAAAGTGTCCTCCTTGACAGCCTGCTCAAACTGCTGGAACTAGGAAGCTGAAATTTCCTGTCGATGGATTTTCGGAAATTCCTACCGAGAGGGGCACAATAGTAAGTTGGCTAGAAACCTGAAATGTAAAACATATGTTCCATGGAGTATGGGCTCACTTATCGGGAAGGTGCTTTTTGGAATTTTCGACAGGGACATTGCAAAAATGGGGATTAATGAAGCGAAAAGTGCCGCTTAAAGGCCTGCCCAAACCGCTGGAGGTAGGAAGTTGAAATTTGGTATTAAAGTTCCTCCTCTATTGTAGACATCCTCCTTCAACGCAGACGTCCTCTAAGACGGAATTTTTGGAAATTCCTACCGGGGGGGTAAAAACGGAATAATTCTCCCCCTTGATGGCCTAACCGAACCCTTCGGCTAGAAACCTGTAATCTATAATATGTTTTCCTTGGAGTATGGGCTAACTTATGGACAAGGCATTTTTAGGACTTTGGACAGGAACGTGGTAAAAATGGTGGTTCAAAAGGGGAATTTACTGGGACGTATAAAAAGGGGTGAAGAACGCCTTTTAATGACCTGTTCAAACACTATCCACGGAATATGAAACTTATGTAGCATTGAAACATACTCTCCAAAAAGTTAAACAAATTTTCTAAAAGAGAAAAAACCTTAGAAAAGGAATGGAACTTATATATTCTGATATTTAAACTACATGTAACGAAGCATCGGTGGAAGAAACCGACGCAGTAAATTTTCCAACTGAATTTGCGAATTTAATTGAATTGCCAGGTCTACCTTTACATAAACTGGAATTAAAAAAAAACTTTAAGGCACGCTTACAACGTAGCGGGCTTTGCCTGCTATCTTTAATATTATAAAATGCTTTCCAACCCTGCTTTACGTTATTTATTTTCATTCAAAACCAAGGTTGGTTACCGAAACGAATAACGGGTAACGGTATCAGATTTCGTTTGTTTAGGTAACGGTAAAGGTAACGGTATTTAAGACTGTTTCGGTAACGGTATACCGGTACGTACCGGTATTAAAAATGATGTTAAAAACATATAAAAACATGGCATATTTTTAATTTTAAGTACTGAAAATACAGATTTTAAGCCATAAATTCAATACTGGTAGTTTTAATAAGTAAAATTATTATGTATGTATAAATTTTTTGTAAAATAACACTCAAGATTTTAAAATAAAAAATTAAAAAATTGTAATTTTTATATAAAATAATAAATACCGGTAACGGTAAAATATATATTATAAGTAACGATAACGGTATTTAGAAATTTTTTTAGAGGTATCGATAACGGTAACGGTTTTCAATTTGAAACGGTATTTTAGCGATAACGGTATTATAACGATAACGGTAACCAACCTTGTTCAAAACACAAACGAAGAAAACTACTTACAGGTCTATTTACCTAAGTTCGCACTTTACCAAATTATCTTGACATACACACGTATATTGCAATTTATAATGGATTCAATACTAACAATCCACTTTCATGAGAAAAAGTGATCAAATATTTATTTATTTTAAACCCATTGTTGTGCAGAATTATTTATTTTTGGTGGCTGGGTGAAGGCTTTTATTATAAAAACTGTACTTTAAATAAAAAAGCAAATTTAAAAAAACTGCGCCCCCCCACCCCCCAATTAACCACGAATACGAACTATCTACGCCGATGGTTGAACAACAGACAATTAGTTGTTACATGCTCACGTGTTGGTATACTAAATGATTTATTTATAAAAAATTAAGAGGCAAAACATAGTGTTTGTACTTAAATATTACAATAAATTTACCTTAACAATTATTTTACCTTAACAACAAATATTGTGTTTTATTTTATCTAAAAGAAATTTAATTCTAAATTTTAAGGCACGCTAACAACGTAGCGGGCTGCGCCCGCTAGTACATCATACTTAGGTAGAAGTATAGTATGAAGGAAGGGTTTGTCCTCTTATTGTACATAAAAATGCTTATATAGTATATTTTCCAAAAACTTCAAATTTAGAAGTTACGGCGCAAAAAAGCTTTGAAGTGTTTTTAGGTAATTTTTAGGGTCAAAAGTCCAAACTGACTGGCCTATATGCGACCGAGAGATCCAATTTTTGTACACATATTATTTTTTAAGCCCAATCTATCGGAAACTGCCGGTGGAGCGAACAAAAAAATACTTTTGCAATTTTGGGTGGTCTATTGTCCACCTTTAAACTCTGTAAATTACCAGGAACAAAACTTTATTCCTATTAAATTAATATTTTGCTTAAATATTTTATATTGCAAAATAGAATATGCAATAACGTTGATAGTTGTTCATTAGGGTGGAGCGAATTTTTCTTTTTTCAAATTTAGTTTCTCCTGTAATATGAATCGATGCTCCCTAGCCTTAAACATACTGAAAAAAAAATTTTTTTAGCCTCCTAGGTCAAGATCTTGAGGTGGCGCAGAGGACTTTAATTTTTTGCATTAGGCCATTTATTGAAATAAAAGTAATTTGGTTTAAAATAGTTTTATGTGAAGTTAATTCAAATGGTTTCAGTCTTTTATTTACTCACATAAAACACATTTAATATGAATTAGTATGTATCATTAAACAAAAAACATTAATTTTATTGTTCATTATCAGGAGTCTCATTGGTAGAAAAACTGAGTTTGGTTTCAAACAATGGTATATCTTGCCTTGCTTTTATTCTGGGGCGAATGAAACCATCTCTTGCTTCTAATCCATGGACAGAAATTGAAGCATCAGTGACGAGCTTTTATTTATTTATTTTTTTTATTTATTTATTTAGTTAAGTCTATGGATAAAAATCCTTACAGACTATAATATTAAAAAGAAAAACATGATTAACAAATACAAATTATAGCCTACGTATTTAAGAACAAAATTATATTACGTTTAATGACATTTACATTTGAAAAAAAATCTATCAATTCATTCATTTCGTTGTAGTGTTTACATATTCTTCGAAAGGGATCAGCATTTGCGTAGTTTGATTGAAAGACTTGTAAATATAACGGGATATAAGAGCGAGTAGATCTTTGAGGAACATGGAGTTGAACATTACTAAGCAGGAAATCAGAAGGAATGTCACCATTAAGCAAGTTTATCATAAATGAAACATTTAGCATTTTCCTTCGGCTTACTAAAGTAGGCAATTTAATTCTATCAAGCCTAATGGTATACGATGGAAGATCAGCAGATGGGTTCCATGCTGAGTTTCCTAAACAGAACAAGAGGAATTGTTTCTGGACCGATTCAATACGATTGCTGATAACAGTACTTTCACGGTCCCAGAGTATAGAACCATACTCCATAATTGGTCTTACCAGAGATGTATATAATTGCTTTGTAACCCCTGGGTCTGTAAATTCTTTTGCCCATCGCTTTATAAAAGCAAGAACACAACGGGCTTTATTTACCATCATCGTGATATGTTGTTTAAAATTTAATTTTGGATCAAGTAAAATACCAAGATCCAAAAACTCATTAACTAATTCCAGCTGGTAGTCTCCCAAAGTGTATAGACCAATAGAATTCCAATTTCTGGAAAATCGCATGTGTTTGCATTTCTTAAGGTTAAGATCCATAAGATTAATGTTACACCAATTATAAAAATTATCCAAGTCATGTTGCAAATAGATTTGATCTGAAGGTTCAGTATAGCTAAGAAATATTTTTACATCATCCGCATACAATAACATATTACATCGTTCCATTACACATGGCAAGTCATTTATAAAAAGCGAAAATAAAATTGGACCAATATACTACCTTGTGGCACTCCAGAGTTTACAATAATGCTCCATGAAGTGGCATTATTAAAACGTACACTCTGTATTCTACTAATAAGATATGATTCTATCCAGTTCAAACTGTTTTGAGTGAAACCCATTAAATAAAGCTTTTTAAGAAGGAGATTTTGATTGACTTTATCAAAGGCTTTGCTGAAGTCAGTATAAATTACATCAGTTACTTGGCCACTATTATATCCGCGGTTAACAAGAGTAGTTAGTTGCAAAAGATTTGTCATCGCTGAACAGCCTTTTCTAAAGCCGTGCTGGAAAGATGACAATAAAGAAGATGATTGATGGCAGAGAAAATCTGTTATACATTTCTCAAAGAGTTTAGGGATTGCACTTAACTTTGCGATGCCTCTATAATTCATAACGTTTGATTTGTTACCCGATTTAAATAATGGAATAATGTATGAACGCTTCCAAAATTGAGGAAAGTAGCCACATTTTATTGATGTATTAAACATTATTGTTAAAGGAGTGGAAAAAGCTTGAGCACAATTAGTTAAAACACAACTAGGAATACCGTCAGGTCCGCTGTAGTGTGATGATTTAAGATTCTTCAAACAGGTTACTATCTGGGAAGTATTGATGAAAGGAAATGATATAGGCTGATGTTCTACAACTGGAAAAGGATATCTGTTGGATTCATTGTACTGAGCATTGGAATAAGTGGTAGCAAAAAAATCAGCAAACATATTACTTATGACCAAATCGTCGGAAGATTCATGACTTATGTATTTAATAATATTTGGATATCCAGTAGATTTTCTTTTAGAATTAACGAATTTATAGAATGATTTTGGATCTCGTTTAAAATTAAATTTAAGATTATTTAAGTAATTACTGTACAGCTTCATGTTAAGTAAATTATATTCAGCGCGGGAAATGGAGTATCTACTATGATCTGAAGTGAACCCAGTTTTTTTGTATTTTTTGTAACGTTTGTTTTTTATATTTTTGAGTCTCGACAATTGTTTTGAGCTCCACGGCGGACCAGATTGGTTACATGCAGTGAATTTTGGAATACATTCATCAAAATATTCTAGAATAGTTTTATAAAATACATCGATCATTGCATCAATAGAAGATGAAGTACCATTTGAAATGGATAACTTGTCAAGCCAATTTGTATTATTCAGGAGAAAATTTAAGTCATCATAATTTGCTCTTTGGAAGCAGAAAGCTTTTACAGAATTAATCTTTGATTTTCGTTTCAGTACACAAGGAATATTACAACTTACTTCAATAGTAGGGTGATGGCGATCCTCTGGTGATGTTATCGGATCAGTACGAATTAAAGAACAGTTAGCTGGTTCGTTTACAAACACCAAATCTAACAACCTCCCATTTTCATTATAAACACCATTTATTTGATAAATACACAAATCATAAAGTTTATTTAAAATGTCATCAATCCAGTCCTCAGCTTTTATTGGGGCATAAATAAAAGAATCATCTAAAAATTTCCAAGAAACAGTAGGCAAATTAAAATCTCCAAAAACAAAAATAAAGTCATCTGGTTTTGCCGACGATATAACAGATTTAATGGATTCACAATGTTGATTAAAAATAAGAAAATCAGATCTCGGAGGAATATATGAACAAGTAATGAAGACATTTTTTTTTATTCAGTTTAATACGGATGCCAATAAATTCAATTTTATATGACGGATCAGGTATTATTTCTTCAGATGAGAAAAGGCAGGAAACAGCAATAATAACACCACCACCAGTAGTAGTAGTTTCTCTATCAAATCGATAAATATTATATTTGTTGCAAAATTTTCAGTATTTAAGGTTTTATTGTTTAACCAGGTTTCCGTGAATATGATGACATGATGATTAAAGTCAAAGCTTTCCAGGTACAGTTTCGATAGTTTAGTATTTAAACCTCGCACGTTTTGGTAAGTAATATACAATTGGTTATCAGCAGTTATATTCAGTTTTTTTGATATGTTTGCTCGCGTGAAGGGAGATAGACAATATTGTTTTTTCTTTGATTTTCTTTATACACTCAAAAAAAAAAGTCAGTAAAGTCAGCAAAAAATGTTGCTGTGTCAGCAAATTTTTAGTTAGGAGTGTGCTTGCAAAAAAGTTGGTAATTTCAGCAAAAGGTTTGCTGAAAATCAGCGAGCTGATTTTTACCAAAAAAAATAGTAATCTTCAGCAAAAGTTTTGTTAACACTTAGTCGACTGCAAATGTAAAAAATCCTTGCTAAAATCACTAAACTTTTTGCTGAATATTAGTAGACTGAAAAAAACTCAAAAAACTTGTAGCAAAATTTTACTTTAGTTAATTTATTTGCTGAAAATTTAAATATAGAATATGTGTAGAGTTGTTTTCCTTTTTTTGTCATTTCCGTTTCCAGACAAGCTGCGACATCTACATCTAGTCTATCTGGTTGTCGTCCACACTATGAATGCTGTTATCAGCACTGTTGGGCAGGGTGACTCCCTTTCCAAGCAAATGAAAAATCCCCGTTGAGGAAAAAACGCTAAGGGTTGTTTTTTCTAATAAAATTAAAGCTTCTTGCTTTATTGATGAGTATTCTTAGACTAACTTAACTTTATTATTTACAAAAAGTATTTACAAAAAAAGGCGCTATTCAAGTAGCGGATTAAATTCAGTTCAAGGAGAACGTAAATGAGTATTAAGATCAATAAGTGAGATAAAAAACAAATACTGGTTTTTTAAGAGAAAAAATATAAATATATATATATACAAAACCATAAGGTTGAACACGGTTCAACATCCTCCCGCGCGAAGATGTTGGTGACAACAGTAGACGTTTCAAACTCTAGATAGGACCCATTCAAAATTGATCGTTGCATCTTCGGTAGGGTTTCCTTGGGATGAATCATCGAATTCTTAATAAGAGAAGCAAGCGTCGGACTAGTAGATCGATTGTACGGCAAGTGGCAATGCCAGGATGTGCGTGGGGCAGCATCGTTTCAAAATGTTGAACTAATTGCATTTTTGATAGGTGGTGGGACTGTGATTGCGTCATCCCGCAATGGAAGTCGCCATAGTAGCGGTGCTGCTCACACGTGGGGGCGACTTAGAAAAACGTTCCATTTCTTCACCCTGATAATAAATAAATGCACAATTCGAATCGAGGTATGATGATGGCTAGAGAGGATGAAAAGAAAATATATATATTAGGGCGGGTCGATTTAATAATCGCCCATGGCTCAGGGAAAATCGTATTCTAGGGATCAAAATAAGAAACTTTGCCGAAGGAACCATACCTCTAAAACGAATTCTACTACCCCCAACTGTTGACTTTTGTCCCGTAGGGTCAAGTTTTGAAAAATCCCACTTTGACCCATTTAGAGTGCCCCAATTGAGTCCAAATGTATGACCGACCCCCACTAACTTTGGAGGGCCGATCCACCCATGCCAGTGGCACACCCCCTGGAACTCCCCTGGGGGGTTCCCCATACAAACATTTTAAAAAATCACCATTTTTGGCACTTTATTTTATTATTTTTTATTTATTTTATTTATTTTTATTATTTTATTTATTTTTTCTCTTTAGAAATTTATTTAGTCAGAACATATGTAAATGAAAAAATTAATTTAACTTAGTAATAGAAAAGAAAATAAAAAAAATTACTGTTTGAAGTCTTTTTTGCTTTCAAGTCTGGGCATTTTTTCTTTTCTATTACTAAGTTAAATTAATTTTTTCATTTACATATGTTCTGACTAAATAAATTTCTAAGGAGAAAAAATAAATAAAATAATAAAAATAAATAAAATAAATAAAAAATAATAAAATAAAGTGCCAAAAATGGTGATTTTTTAAAATGTTTGTATGGGGAACCCCCCAGGGGAGTTCCAGGGGGTGTACCACTGGCATGGGTGGATCGGCCCTCCAAAGTTAGTGGGGGTCGGTCATACATTTGGACTCGATTGGGGCACTCTAAATGGGTCAAAGTGGGATTTTTCAAAACTTGACCCTACGGGACAAAAGTCAACAGTTAGGGGTAGTAGAATTCGTTTTAGAGGTATGGTTCCTTCGGCAAAGTTTCTTATTTTGATCCCTAGAATACGATTTTCCTTGAGCCATGGGCGATTATTTTGCCTCCCCACAAATCGACCCAGCCTAATATATATACTGTGTTATTAGAAATTTTGTTTAGCGACTTTTTCTCTTGTTTTAACATGGCTTTCAATTTTTAATCTGGTGGATTAATTTGGAGATTTTCATGAGGTTTCTCGGGTGTGGTATTAGATATGGGCAAAAGACACAGTTTGGCAATCGAGCGCATTATAGTTCCATTTTGTGTTTTGATCTCTGCTACTCGTACTTTGCTGTCTTTTCCATATATTACTTTGGTAATGCGTCCCAGACGCCACTCGGTGGGTGGTAATAAATCATCTTTCACGATGACGAAGTCGTTTGGTTTTATGTTGTGTTGTTCAATTTTCCATTTGACTCTTCGTTGAAGTTCTGTAATGTATTCGTTTTTCCAACGACGGGCAAAGATATGTTGAAGAGCCTTTAGACGGTTCCAGCGTTTAATGAAACTTAAATTTTCTAATGGGGGTTCTTCAGGGGCTTCAGGCGGAGCGATAAGTGGTGCACCTCTCAAGAGATGACCTGGAGTCAAAGGAAGTAGTTCAGATGGGTTTTCAGTCAATGAGGACATTGAACGGGAATTCAATACAGCTTCAATTCTGATTAACATTGTTGAAAATTCTTCAAACGTAAAGTTGAGATTACCAGCTACCTTTTTCAGATGAGATTTCATGCTTTTTACAGCAGCCTCCCAGAGGCCGCCCATGTGGGGTGCATAAGGTGGGATAAACGACCATGTGAATCCGTGGGCACTATATTTTTCTACTAAGGCCCTCTCCGTTGTTTTCAAAAATTCATTATGAGTTTTAAGTAAGGCGAGACTAGCTCCAAGAAAGTTTCGACCATTATCAGAAAACATAGTTTTTGGGAAACCCCTACGCCCGGTAAATCTGTCAAAGCAAGCTAGAAATGCGTCCGTAGGAAGATCTGAGCAGGCTTCCAAATGAACCGCTCTTGTGGAGAAGCATACAAATACGGCTGCATAACCTTTAATCAATTTGGCGTTTCTTAAATTTGATGATTTTATGTTGAACGGGCCAGCGAAATCAATACCGGTGTATGTAAAGGGCAGCGAAAAAGTTACTCTTTCAGGGGGGAGTGCGGCCATTATTTGATTTTGAACTTTATGCTTGTAAATAGTGCACGTTTTACAATTTCGAATACATTTTCGTACTAGATTTTTAAGTCGAGGGATATAAAACCCTTGTCTTATAGCCCGTAGCATGATGTGATGTTCAGCATGAAGCAGAATTGTATGAGTGTATTCGACGAAAAGAGTAGCAATGCGGGATTTTTCAGGAATTATTATGGGATGGCGTTCTTCAAAACTTAATCCAGAGTTATTAAGTCGACCTCCAACACGTAATAGATTACTTTCGTCGAGAAAAGGACTCAAAGTAAGAAGTCTGCTCTTTTTGCTTATATGGCGTTTTTCTTGCAGGCATTTATACTCCCTGTAGAAGTAGTTCTTCTGAGCAATCGAAATTAGGCGGTTTTTTGTGAATCGAATTTCCTCTGTAGTTACAAATTGCTCAGTTTTAAATGGACGTTTTCGGATGCGATTGATGAAACGAAAACAATAACTTACGACCCTTAGAGCTCGAGCGAAAGATGAAAAGTTTTCCAATATGTCGCAAATGTCACCTGCCTGAAAATGTGTATTTTTGCTGGTTGTGTCTACTGGGGTAGTTTTTAGATGAAAAGTTGATATCTTTTTGGTTTCTAAATCTGTTGGATCGAAAGTTCGTGGTTTCGGCCAACTTTCAGTAGGCTGGGTTAGCCAGGTGGGTCCATGCCACCACAATTTACTCTCTATGAGTTCCTGAGGAGTACAACCACGGGTACCTAAATCCGCTGGGTTGTCGTCCGTTTTCACATGTTTCCAGTGATTATTACTGGCAATACTAATAATTTTTGTTACACGATTTGCAACAAAGGTTTTCAAAGTTTGTGGTGGTTTTTGTAGCCAACCAAGGACTATAGAGGAGTCCGTCCACAAATATAGTTCGTAGGAGAACTTTGCATTCTCCATTAGACCTTTTACCAATTTCGAGAGTAAAACCGCTCCACACAATTTAAGTTTCGGGATTGTAATCTTTTTTATCGGTGCAACCTTGGTTTTTGCCACTAGCAAATTGCAGTTGATTTCTCCATCAGACGTAGAAGTTCGCATGTAGACTGCACCACAATAGGCCTTTTCTGATGAATCGCAGAAACCGTGAATTTGTATTTGATGAGTCGGTGTAAAATGTACCCATCTATGAATTTTTAACGATGAAATTTGTGGTAAATTTTCTAAAAATGTGTTCCAATTTTGGAGTATATCCGGTGGGATACCCTCATCCCAGTCCGCCTTAAGTTCCCATAACTCTTGCATCAAAAGTTTTGCTATTACCACAACTGGTCCCAGCCAGCCTAGAGGGTCAAATAATTTCGCTATAACCGATAAAATCTGCCTTTTTGTAGAGGAGGGCGAAATTTGTTTTGGTTCCACAACATAATAAAAAAAGTCTGATTTCGCATTCCAGCGAATCCCCAAGGTTTTGATGGTGCTGGAATCGTCAAACTTCAAAAAATCTTCGTCAAGAAGATCCTCCCGCGCCAAGTGTTTCAGTAAAAAACTGTCATTGGCTGTCATTTTCTTCATGGGGAAGCCTGCAGAACTTAAAGCCTGAGTTATTTGACTTTGTTTCATTTTTGCCTATTCAAGAGTATGTCCCCCAGACAAAATGTCATCCACATAAATTTCGCTCTTCAAAATCGTGGATGCCTTTGGATATAAATATTTACAGTCATCACTTAACTGCAGTAGAGTTCGTATAGCCAAAAAAGGCGCACAGTTCACCCCAAATGTGACTGTTTTCATTTGAAAAGATTTTACAAAACTATCTGTTTCATTACGGAACAAAATTTGCTGATATGGCCGATCAGCTTCGTGAATTATTATTTGGCGAAACATTTTTTCAATGTCGCCTGTGAAAACGTATTTATAATAGCGCCAACTAAGCACTATTTGCATTAAATCGGTCTGAAGAGTTGGGCCTTGATGAAGAACGTCATTCAATGAAAATCCACTATTCGTTTTCTTAGAGGCATTGAAGACCACCCTAACTTTCGTCGATTTACTTTCGGGTCGAATAACCGCGTGGTGTGGTAGAAAAAACGAAAATTGTTTTTCAGCATTATTTTCATTGTGAGTCACTGGTTCCATTTGATCCAGCTCGATGTATTCTTGAAGAACTTGCCGATATAATTCTTTTAAATCTGGAGTCTTTTCGAGAGTTTTTTCCATTCGAAAATATTGACCCAGAGCGCTATTTTTTGATTGACCCAAAAATATTTCACTTGGATACTCTTCTTTAAAAGGTAAACGTACCACATAACGCCCATCCGACTGCCTGATAGTAGATGTTTTGAAAAGATTTTCGCAAAAGTTATCTGCTTCAGTTGTGGCACGGTCTTTTTCGACCTCTTCAAGTTCCCATAACTTTTTTATTTGATCGTGAAGAAGATCATCCGAAGTAGAAACGGTAGTAGAAAACGCATTTATTTCACTTATATTATCTGGGCCTGACAAGTACCAACCAATATGTGACTCTCTGGCCTCCAAGTTTTCTGATATATTTTGTCGCACTCCCTTAAGGTTGATAAAAGGTAAAAAATCGCTTCCTATTATCATATAAATAGCGGCAGGTTGATAGAAATGTGGGTCGGCTAGTGTTAAATTTTTAATTTCCGCATAATTTCGAAGTTTAATGGGACGGGAGGGCAAAACATTAGCTATTTTGGGTGCGACAACGGCTAAGATTTTTATTCTAAAGTCAGAAATTCTCGATTTTACAGTAACATAGCATTTACCTTTAGAACTACCCACTACCATTCCACCAAAACCTGATATTTGATGACAATGTTTCTCGAGGGGTATTGCAAGCTTTTGCTGAATACGTGTTGTAATAAAACTTCTTTCTGCTGCTGCATCTAACAGAGCCCGAATAGTAAATAATTCTCCAGAATTTTCTATATGAATCAGCGCTGTCGGTAACACTGTAGTTCCTTCTCGTCGAACAAAATAAGCCTGAATATTATCTTCTGGTACATTTACGGAAGTAGATAAATTTTCGACTTGAGTATTGAAAGTGTGGGTTTCGTTTTGAGTACCTGATGTTGAAGCCCTTTCGTTATCTTGGGGATTTGACTGTGAATGCCCCTTTGGCACACTATCCCTTTTTGAATTTTCAGGGTTTTCAATATGCAACATTGTGTGATGTTTTCTGTGACATTTAATACACGAACCGGTACTCAGACATTTTGATTTGAAATGTGTAGGCGAGAGACAGTTAACACAATATTTATTTGCAAAAACAAATTTCTGACGTTCGTTTGGCGACATGGCCTTGAAAGATTTGCAAACTCTTAAAGGGTGATTTTGTTTACATTTTTTGCAGCTATAATTTTGCTCAGCCCGGGCGTGAAATGCTTGGGTTCTTGAAGACTGGCTTTCTTTAAGCGGCGGTTTTTTCCTATCAGTCATCGTTTCTAAAATTTCTATTCTCTCCGAGAGAAATTCATTTAATTGTGTCCATGTGGGCAGCTCACGATGATTTTTCAAAGACATTTCCCATTCTTTCATGGTTTCATCAGAAAGTTTTGAAACAACTACATGAATCATGAATGGATCATAATCAGGCAATTCGATTTTGTGATTTTTCAAAATTGCCAAACAATCATTAACCGCATTTTGAATCAATCTAAGAGATTTGACGTTTTCGTTTTGAGCTGGAGAGACCGCATGAATTTTTTTCATCTGATCCTGCACCAAAAGCCTTTTATTTTCAAATCTATTTTTCAACTTTTCCCAGGCCAGTTCAAAATTATCATCTACCAAGTCAAAATCCTTTATAGCTTGGTAGGCCTCCCCCCTCACTTTGCTACGCAAATAATATAATTTTTGGGCTGGAGCCACTGATGGATCTCTTCCAATGACCGCCTGAAACATATCTCTAAAGGCTGGCCACTTGGAGTAACCGTCGTCAAAAGTTTGTATTTCGCACGCTGGCAATTTTAATGAAGATCTGTTACTAATGGGTTGATTTGTTTGAACAGCAACCGATTTGGTTTTTTCCAAAATTTTAATTTTCAAGGCCTGATATAATTCACTAGACTCCTCATATGCTAAAGAGATTTCATCTTTTTGATCCTCTTGTGTCCCTTTATCTTCTATTATATATTCTTCGTACGACGCTACTAATTTGGCCCATCTTCTTTCTAATTCTTGCCTTTTGACATCAAGAAACGCTAACGTACAATCTTCGGGACAGGTTCTTTCGAAGTTCGTGCAGAACGCAGCTAATTGTGTCAGATCGAACCTACATCTTCTTTTTGACGCTGTCATTTTCACTATTTTGACCGAAAGCAACCCTGTTGACTAAAATCAAACTTGAGGTATTTTATGTGAATTGTCCCCTTATCGCAATCCCTTATTGGTTTCGTGAAGAATAACCAAATGATTTAACTGGAATAACTTTCTCCAAGAAATTATTTTGTAAATCGTTCCACCCTATTGTTCAAAAAATCTCACCCAAAGATTTTGTTCCAATAAATTTCCCCACGAAAAATTAATAACAGTAAAATTTTATCCTCAATATAAAAATTGTTTATAATTCAAAAAACCGCACCACTCTAATTTGCAAAATTTTTATCCAATAAAAATTTTTTTCCGATAATTGTCTCCTTTTCGAAAATTTTCTCCAAGAAAATTTTTATGGTAATTGTAGATTCCGAGCCGCCCTATTTGCAAAATTTTCCCCCAAGAAAAATTTATCCTCGATAATGGAACGTTATCTGTAAAAATTTTCTCCAAGAAAATTTGCTGGGATATTGTGGGTTTCGCGCCACTCCATTTGGAAAATTTTTCAATATGAAATTTTCCTTTGATTTTCCAAATTTTAAGTTTTATTTTTTCCTTTTTCCAAAAAACTACACACCATATTTTCCATACAATATTAAAAATTCAATAATTTCAATAAAATCACTCACCCCTTTTAAAATGTCCCTCGTTTGTGGTTCCTTGAGAAACTCTGCTGCCTTTATTATGTAGTAAATGACGTCACACAATAACTGTTGCTTTTTTGTTGTCACAAAAACCAAACACTATTACTTTCAGTAAAGATCACTTGATTTGTTTTTTCTCCTCTTATGTATTTCTAATACATGGAGTATTTTCCCTTGTTTTAGTTTTGTTGTATTTTTTGTTTTTGTTCAAAGCAATGCACTAACATAGGGGTTACACGATCAATGTTTGCCTTTCAAGTTTCAATACACTCACATTTTTTTACTAACACACTCACATTTTAAAAATTGAACAGCAACTTGATATCAATTTTTGCTTTCAAGTTGTAAGAAAACTTGACGGTCAAGTTTTAAACAGCTGATCAATTTCTTGTAAATTTGTTTTTCTTTTTACAAATATTGTGCCGCAATTAAAACACGATTGATAAAATACGGAATGTGAATATTTCGTTATATCGACGAAATGATTTAAAAATAAAAATAAAAAAAAAATCAATTTCTGCTGACATGAAAATGTGTGTGGAAGATGTGAAGAAAAAAATAAAGTCTTTTCGAGTAGCCTACAGTGCGGAAACAGCCCACAGAGGCGAGCATTTTTAGTTCTTTCCTTGACGACGGCATCTTGAAAGCAAAATTGACTATCAAGTTGCATGCAGCCTACGTCACAGCTTCAAAGTCCAACTGAATTTGACAAGCAGTATGTGTTATCAACTTGAAAGCAAAATCTTGATCGTGTAACCTCACTGTAAATCACAAATCTTTTGCTTAATATGTTTTTCTTCTTCTTTTTACATTTAGGATTAAAATGATTAATATTGAATATTTTTTTTTGAGACTTCTTTTCAAGTCAATTTTGCCACTTTTTCCTTTGTTGTTTGTTTGTTTTAAATTTTTCCCTTTTCGTTAAAGCAAAGCACTGGATTATTATAGTGATTGTTTGGCAAATGTTTTCAATAATATTTAAAAAAACACACTGATTTTCTTCCACTCTTTTTATTTGTTGTTGAAAGGAATGCACTAAATAACTAATGTTTTGTTTGATGACGTTTTTTCTTTCCTCTTTGTACACAAATTTATTATTGCATTGGCTGAGTATTTATCACTTTCTTGTTGTTTGTATTTTAAACTTGTCTTTTATATTTTCTGATTTTATTTTAGTGTTTTTATTTTCTCTCACCACTTTAAAATATTTTGGAAATATTTATTATTATTGTTTTCCTTTAAAGTCACACGATTATTCAATTTAATTTCTTTTTTCTTTCGCACTTTTCTTTTATGCAGCGGCACAAGTTAATTTGTATTTTAACTCTTGCACTCTTGTTTGTAGTTTTTTTATCAGTGGTGAATGTTTTGTTTTGTTCTTTTGTTAGTGATGGGTATTCTTTTTAAATACAAATTTAGTGGGATTTTATTTGATATGAAACTTTTTTTATATTATAATTGCATTGAGGTTAGAATTTTTTCTTGAAAATGGCAGCTTTTTTTTTAATTTTTTTTTTGCAAATTGTTTTTGTTTGTTGCTTTTTTTTAATCTAAGCCTCTTCGTTCTTTTTGTAGAGAAAAAAAATGTCGCACAAAATCACTAAAAAACACAGTACATACATACCTCTTCTTTTGCCTTGTAGACTTTTGTTGTTGTAGCTGTATGCACTTATGGAGATGTATGCACTTTATACCTTTTGATGATGACAGCTTCACATGAACGTAATGCCCGATGTTGTATCACCTTGATCTTAAGACTTCCTTCTGCCGGAATGCACGATGAAGTACATTTTTTATTAACACAGACTCCCTTGTCTGTTTTCGTTGTTGATGTTGAAGTTGCCACTAGGGGGGACAACTGCCAATTTTCCAATTAGTAGACTCCAAGTCACTAATTCTTCCTGTCCTAGCCTATTCTAGGACTTCTTCGAAGGACCAATATGTTGGGCAGGGTGACTCCCTTTCCAAGCAAATGAAAAATCCCCGTGGAGGAAAAAACGCTAAGGGTTGTTTTTTCTAATAAAATTAAAGCTTCTTGCTTTATTGATGAGTATTCTTAGACTAACTTAACTTTATTATTTACAAAAAGTATTTACAAAAAAAGGCGCTATTCAAGTAGCGGATTAAATTCAGTTCAAGGAGAACGTAAATGAGTATTAAGATCAATAAGTGAGATAAAAAACAAATACTGGTTTTTTAAGAGAAAAAATATAAATATATATATATACAAAACCATAAGGTTGAACACGGTTCAACAAGCACAATTTTTGTAGCAAAATAAATTAGTAAAACATTAGTTCAAAATTAGTTTAGTGCTAAAAAAATATAACTAAAATTTTTGCTGAAAACGGAATTTTAGCAAAAAAAATTGCTGAAAATTAGTACACTTGATATACAAGACGTTTTACTAATTTTTCTACTAACTTATTTTTTTGAGTGTACACATACTCTCGTACTAGCGTGTTATCCGGCCAGAAGCAAAAATATCAAATGGGACTATTATTTTAAACGATGTAATGCTACGTGGTTGAGCATACGAAAATTTGTAAGTTGAAATTTCAGCGTTCGTGTTCAATTTAGTTTTTATATAATAGTTTATATCTTCGACGGTGATTTCGGAAGCGAGACGGGATATGAATATTGCCTTAGAACGGGGTATTGCGCGTATTTCATTATGAACAATTTCATTATCATTAATATTAACTATGGAAGTTTGTTGAACCACTTCAGAATATTTAACTTTTTTATTTGGAACGGATTTAGAAGTAGAAGCGATAATTGGTGTAATGATTTCCGTATTATTATTTAAAACAGATTTAGAGGTAGAAGCGGTAATTGGTGTGATAATTTCGACAGAATTATTATTAGCTACAGTAGAAGCAGGGCTTTGAGGATTTGTCTTGCTTCTAGAAGATTTACGACGTTTTGGTGATGAATGTTGTGGAGATTTAAAATTATCAATAAATTTATACTCATCAAACAATTTCCCATATTCAGATACACGGCTTGAAAGATCCGAGATTTCCTTTTGAATATCAAGAAAAACAGATTTTCTACTTTGAAAAAACTTGTAAAAATCAATTCCGATTTTTCTACAATTTGTACAGCAAAAATGCAATCCTCATGTCTTTGAGTTGCTTCAGCTGCTTAAACAGGAATACCGCTACATTGAAAATGGATTAAACCATGACATAGCCAGCAAACAAGCATTCTTTCATCCAAATTAGTAATGGAACATTTTTTATTTAAACAATTCATAATAATTATTTATACGGTATCAAATTAAAAAAAGCACAAAACTTGTAAAGTGAGGGTTAGGTGTAAGTGAGAGATCGACTATTGTAGTTTTTGTTTGTTTTTATTATTATTATTAAACTATTGCTGAATAACAGAGAGATGCACAAATTAGTTGTAGGTGTTATTGTTGTTATATTCTTTACACACTTTTCTACTTTTACACACCTTTCTACTGCTTGATAATTTCAGCAAAAGGTTTGCTGAAAATCAGCCAGCTGATTTTTATCAAAAAAATAGTAATCTTCAGCAAAAGTTTTGTTAACACTTAGTCGAAGGCAAATGAAAAAAATCCTTTCTAAAATCACTAAACTTTTTGCTGAATATTAGTAGACTGAAAAAAACTCAAAAAACTTGTAGCGAAATTTTACTTTAGTTAATTTATTTGCTGAAAATTTAAATATAAAATAAGTGTAGAGTTGTTTTTCTTTTTTTGTCATTTCCGTTTCCAGACAAGCTGCGACATCTACATCTTGTCTATCTGGTTGTCGTCCACGCTATGAATGCGGTTATCAGCACAATTTTTGTAGCAAAAGAAATTAGTAAAACATTATTTCAAAATTAGTTTAGTGCTAAAAAAATATAACTAAAATTTTTGCTGAAAACGGAATTTCAGCAAAAAAATTGCTGAAAACTAGTACACTTGATATACAAGATGTTTTACTAATTTTTCTACTAAATTATTTCTTTGAGTGTATGTTTCATGGTCATTGGAGGTTCTGTTACTTTCACATTCATCCACTCTATCAAATCATAGTAATTTGTCGCACTTACTTGAAGCTCTGGAAGACAGAATTCGGGAACTTTCTCTGTGGTAGTTCCTTTTCTGACATCTAACACTCTTCAAAGAGCCAATATTTTGAGAGATTATTTGGGACGCATCATCATGTAGCATAGCCAACAACATATTTTTAAAACAATACTTTTAAGGTCAACTTTTAAATATAAACTTTTAACCATGTTGAAAACATGAACTGGACCGTGTTTACAAGATGGCCTTGATTTTACGTCAAACCTTGTTGTTGCGTACACTTTCGCGTAATAATGTTTGTGCGTAATGAAAAGCGCTAGTTATCTGGTGGTTTAGCCGTACCAATATACAAATCGAGAGTGTTCTAGTTTTCCTGGGTCTCTACTAGCTAAACTTGGTGCAACCAAGCCAGCAGAAGGCGGAACGTATTTCATATAGGTATTCAGTACTTAACAAATTAATATTAACTTCCGGCAATTCTGTAGAAATCGGTTCAAAAGCTTCTGGTTTAAAATCAAGGTACTTGGCGAGTTTTTTCCTATACCACCTGAAAAGCTATAAGGACCTGTAGTGATTTCATCGAGACTTAAAAACAAATGGTTCAGTGGTAATTCATAACCATTGTAATGTTCATTTCAGATGTTTTTCTAATAAAGCAATAACTCCATTTTTATGTTCTATCACATCTGATTGCCACCAAAGATGAATGAAATTTAAACTGCTGCAGATTGATCTGAGACTACGGTCCTGTCACATGCTAAAGCAAGATTTTGTAACTTATGTTTCATCTGCTTATTTTCTTTTTTTCTTCTTTTTGAGATTTTCTTGTCCTTTTATTCAGGCAAATATCATTTTCCTCCGATTCTCACACTCTAAAAAATTCTTGTAAATTCACTACTATAAAATATGTAAACTTTTGTGCAATATTCCGTAAAATGCTCAATTTTAGACACCAAATGTGTAAAATTTTTGTATACACATTTTTGTCTACAAAAATATACATTTAGTTGTATTACTAGTCATTTGTTATTTATAATTACACATTTTGTGTGTGCAATTGGTAGTTTGTGTATAAAAAATATTTTAGGTTTAAAGTGTGTAGATGTACCAACATTTTATAGTAACAATGAGTTTGTCATTTTTATATTTTTGAAAAACTAAAAATAACAAAGGAAAAATTTTCATTAGAAAATTAGAAAAATATTGAAACGCTTTAAAATTAATTAAAAACATAACTATACAGCGTTTGTCCTACAATATTGAAGGTAATTATGTGCAAATTATTTATATACATCTAAAGAGAAAAAAGGAAATTCTTGACTATTTTAAAATGTTTTAAAATTTCTATGTTTATAGAATCCATTTGCATATCTTTCGATTGTAACAAGCGTATAATTATTTCATAGTACTTGAAATTTGGAGTCAAAATTGCAAACGGTTCTCCAGTTATTGCCGTTTTATGCATTGGAGATGCAATCAAATTTGCTGGGTGTTATTTCTAAACTAAGAATATATCAATAGTAACAAATATAAACTAAACAAGAATTGTAAAAAATCAAAAAAAAAAAAATATTTTTAAATTAGTATATTTTTCTGCTAAATTTAGCACTCGGTTTTGAAAAATTAGTAAAATTTTTTTCTGAAATCAGCAGCGAAAATTAGTAAAAAAATCCGTAATTTGTAATAAGAGAATAGCAAAAATGATTACTTAAAATAAAAATTGTACTAATAATCAGTATAAAAATAGTATAGTGCGATTGGAAACTGTTTACAAATTTTTTTACAAACTTTCTTATCTGAGTGTACACATGTTGCGATGTCAAATAACTTTTTTTGGGAATCCTTGAAAAAATTATGTTTCTTGGCGTCACTGCGCAATTTCTTCATACTCTTGTACTTGTTGTAACCTAGTATCTTCAAATGCAATGAAATGTGCAAAGAAATTTGAAAATAACACACAAAACAACAACAACGAAAATAATTTTGTTGTTGCTTTGTGTGTTATTTTTAAATTTCTTTGCACATTTCATTGCATTTGAAGACACTACACTCATAGAAATAAATCCGTAAAAATAGCAGAAAAAGTTACTAAAAATTAGTTAAAAATGATGCTGCAGAAAAAACTGCTAAAATTAGCAGATTTTTTTACTAAATACTAGTAAAATGAGAACAGCAAAATTAAAACTGCTAAATTTACAGAATTTTAGTTATATTTAGGCTAACTTTTAGTTAATTGAAAATAGCAAATTGTACTGTAAAATCTGCAGAAAATTTTGCTAAATATTTGTAGACTAAAAATAGCAAAAATAAACTGTTAAATCTACAAAATTTTTGCTATTTTTAAGCTAAATTTAGTTGAATGCAAATAGCAGTCTATTCTGCTAAAATCAGCAGAAATATTTGCTAAAAAATTGTAAACTGCTGTTTTCAAAAGGCTCGATTTTTATTTGTATTTAAAAAAAAAATGGAAAAAAAAACTTCGAAAATTTTAAATTTTTTGGTGATTTTTTAGGCTACTAATTATTTAGCAAAATTTTTTGCTGATTTTAGCAGGTTAATTTGCTAATCTCCATTTACAAAAATTTAGCTCATATATAACTAAAATTCTGTATATTTAACAGTTTTAGTTTTGCTGTTCTTATATTACTAATATATAGCAAAAATAATCTGCTAATTTAGCAGTTTTTTTCTGTAGCATCATTTTTAACTAATTTTTAGTAGTTTTTACTAAATTTTCTACGGACTTTTTTCTATTAGTGTAGGTAATACGAAACCAATCTTGCGATAACTTGTTGATGACCAGTGTTGCCAAAACTTATTTAGGGAAAAATGCTAGATTTTTTTGATAAAAATGATAAATAATGCTAAAAACGAAAAAATATGGTAAAAAAAATTTTATAAAAAATGTTTGCAATTTGTTAAAAAAAAAGAAGTATTTTAGTGACTTTTTACAATTAAACTGGAAATAAGTCATCTATGATTATGAATTCAGTTCATTTTATTAACTAAAATTATATAAAATATAAATTAAAAACAATTCAAAAGTTGATTCTTAAAAAAAAAACAAAAATCTTTTAAGGCAAACATACACGTCCAATGTTATTGATAAATGTTTTTAAAATCAACCAATCAGAATAAAGTATTTAAAAATAAAATGTGCTGATTGTTTGATTTTTGAAAAAGTGATTAATAATATTGAACGTGTATGCCCTACTTTAAAATAAGTTTATATATGTATGTGGTGCGCATAGTTCGGAGACATAGCCAAAAATGTGCCCAAACTATGCTGTATATGAGTCAGAAATATCTTGATACTATGCGCAGGACCTAGGAATAGTTTGAGGACAGTCCCCAAACTAACCAAATGTCTCCATAATAAACACTTGATCGAAAAAATGTCGCCGTACCATGCGCTATGCATACATATTATTATGTATTGGATTTCCCAACTGTGTCATTGAAAATATTTTATCTCAAAAAGTTACATGCGATTAAACAAAAGTACTCCAAAATGTTTTATTTCTAAACTATAATATATAAGATGAATGGATGAATATTTAGTTGATCTCTTATTTTTAAGTAAATGAATGTTCTTTTTAGTTTGACTCTAGATCATAAATTAATATCACTTTCTGTTTAAATTATTTTCAAATTAAAAAAAAAATGATACAATTTTTACAAGTAAATTACAAAGAATAAAAATATATTTGAAAGAATTCGATAAGACCAGCAATACAGAATACGTATTTTCGGCTTTCGCTACAAAGCCATCATCAGTGTATTTTGTCTTGTGTGGGCTAATATTTTAATGTTGTCTACTTATGTGACCGCTGAAAGAAAATCGAGTTTCGTATCAACATCTCAACTTACATAAGTAGACAACATTAAACAACATTAAAATATTAGCCCACACAAGACGAAATACACTGATGATGGCTTTGTAGCGAAAGCCGAAAATACGTATTCTGTATTTGCTGGTCTTATCGAATTCTTTCAAATATATTTTTATTCTTTGTAATTTACTTGTAAAAATTGTATCATCTTTCTTTGATTTGAAAATAATTTAAACAGAAAGTGATATTAATTTATGATCTAGAGTCAAACTAAAAAGAACATTCATATAATATATAAATATAATAAATATAATATAAATTTCCCATTCTGCCTTAATTTATCTACTCAAAATAAATTAAAGGTTTTTATTGCATGCTCTGTTCCCCGTTTTCAAATTTCTGCATCTTTGGGCTTATCTTCATGAAATTCTTTAAAAAAAATAATTTTTAAGGTCAGGTTTATTACTTTCTGTGGTGTTGGTTTACATTGTAACATTTTAGGTATGATTAAATGAAAAAGTTTACATGTGTTACAGGAAAAAAAAAATCAAAATTCTTAAAAGATAGGAAAACGCAGAGAATAAAAATGACCCTTAACAACATTTTGTAATTCTATTTTAAACTCTATTCTTTAAATAATTTTTTTTTGTTATCAAAAATTGCGAATATCGCCAATACGAGCGCTAACTTTGAAAAACGGCTATCACCATTGAATTCAGCGTACTCGAATTAGCTTTACCAGTAGGGTGCCCAGCGTTTTAAAATTTGCGACTAGCACAGTGTAGTTAAAGTGTACGTATAAAAATAGTTCCTAGTACTTACTCTAAAAGTAAAAAAAAAATATTTCTTTTTCATATTCGGTTTAACATTTAAACTTAAATTGAAAAATAAGAGATAATTATTCAAAAACTAGGTTTAGAATAAAGATTATTCACGAGGGTTAGAATAAACTGTGATTTTGAAACTGCACCGATAAAATTTCTCAGTGGCTCAGTTAAGGAATTTCTCAGTTAAAATTAAAAAAAACAATTTAACTGAAATAATCGTTGTCAATTATTGTTTCAGTTGAATAAAATATATTTATCAGATACCCTGTACATACAAATGAATTAATTAAAGACTGTCAAAGTATTTTCGAAAAACAATAAAAAAAAATGTTTGAAGTTTTGTTTTTATTTATCCAATTTTAAACGAAATAATGGATTATAATGGATATATCGTGGAAATTGGATTAAAAAAATTAGTACTAGATGTAAATAAAGTGCGAATAAAATTTTTTGAGATAAGTATACGTTTTATTTTTAAGATCTTTTAAGAGGAAACATTTCTTTATAATTCTTTATAATTTACTAGCGGGCGCAGCCCGCTACGTTGTTAGCGTGCCTTAAAGGTTAAGGCTGCGCCCCCCACAATTTTTATTAAATTCGTTTTTTATTTAAAGTTTTTTTATTTAAAGCCTTCACCCAGCCACCACAAATAAATAATTCTGCACAACAATAGGTTTAAAATAAATAAATATTTGATCACTTTTTCTCATGAAAGTGGTTTGTTAGCAATGAATCCATAATAATTTGCAATATACGTGTGTATGTCAAGATAATTTGGTAAAGTGCGAACTTAGGTAGATAGACCCGTAAGTAGTTTTATTCATTTGTGTTTTAAATGAAAATAAAAAACGTAAAGCAGGGTTGGCAAGCGATTTATAATATTAAAGATAGCGGTCGCAGCCCGCTACGTTGCTGGCGTGCCTTAAGGTTTAGGGGGGGGGGGCGCCCCTCCCCCCGACAATTTTTTTTAAATTCGCTTTTTATTTAAAGTACAGTTTTTATAATAAAAGCCTTCACCCAACCACCACAAATAAATAATTCTGCACAACAATGGGTTTAAAATAAATAAATATTTGATCACTTTTTCTCATGAAAGTGGATTGTTAGTAATGAATCCATAATAAATTGCAATATACGTGTGTATTTTAAGATAATTTGGTAAAGTGCGAACTTAGGTAGATAGACCCGTAAGTAGTTTTGTTCATTTGTGTTTTGAATGAAAATAAATAACGTAAAGCAGGGTTGGAAAGCATTTTATAATATTAAAAATAGCGGGCAAAGCTACGTTCTTAGCGTGTCTTAAAGTTTTTTTTTTAATTCCAGTTTATGTAAAGGTAGACCTGGCAATTCAAGTAAATTCACAAATTCAGTTGGAAAATTTACTGCGTCGGTTTCTTCCACCTGTGCTTCGTTACATGAAGTTTAAATATCGGAATATAGAAGTTCCATTCCTTTTCTAAGGTTTTTTTCTCTTTTAGAAAATTTGTTTAACTTTTTCGAGAGTATGTTTCAATGCTACATAAGTTTCATATTCCGTTGATAGTGTTTGAACAGTTAATTCCCTCTTCCAATCCATTTGCATTGTCTATAATTTCAATTCCACTCGTTCAACGTTTATATCCATTTCATTCCACTTGTGTAGTGTTTCAATCCCACTCGTTTCCTATTTAGTTTCTTAATTTTAGTGTTTCATATACACTTGTTCTTTAAGTTTTAGGTTTCTAGCTAAAGACGCAGACGTTAAGGGGGGGGGGGCAATTTTCCGCTTTTGAACCACCATTTTTACCACGTTCCTGTCCAAAGTCCTAGAAATGCCTTGTCGATAAGTTAGCCCATACTCCAAGGAAAACATATTATATATTAGAGGTTTCTAGCCGAAGGGTTCGGTTAGGCCATCAAGGGGGAGAATTATTCCGTTTTTACCCCTCCCGGTAGGAATTTCCAAAAATTCCGTCTTAGAGGACGTCTGCGTTGGAGGAGGAACCTACTACATACATAATTTTAGGTCTCTATATCCAGCAGTTTGGCCAGGCCGTCAAGGGGGAAGTTTTTTCCCTTTTAACCCTCCCGGTATGAATTTCCAAAAATACCATCTTAGGGGACGTCAACGTTGGAGAAGGAACCCAATTTAAGATCCCTTGTTCCAGCAGTTTGGCCAGGCCGTTAAGGGGGAGACTTTTCCTGTTTTTGACCCTACCTGTAGAAATTTCCAAAAATCTCATCTTAGCGGATGTCTACAATAGAGGAGGAACTTTAATACCAAATTTCAACTTCCTACCTCCAGCGGTTTGGGCAGGCCTTTAAGCGGCACTTTTCTCTTCATTAATCCCCATTTTTGCAATGTCCCTGTCCAAAAA
Source organism: Leucophora obtusa (assembly GCA_949987735.1). NCBI lineage: Eukaryota > Metazoa > Arthropoda > Insecta > Diptera > Anthomyiidae > Leucophora > Leucophora obtusa. The sequence goes on from OX465295.1 coordinate 280,261,392, forward strand.
GCACCTTCTCGGTAAGTGAGCACATACTCCAAGTAACATATGTTTTACATTTCAGGTTTCTAGCCAACTTTTACTATTTGTGCCCCTCTCGGTAGGAATTTCCGAAAATCCATCGACAGGGAATTCCAGCTTCCTAGTTCCAGCAGTTTGAGCAGGCTGAGAGGAACTTAAGTACCGAATTTCAGCTTCCTAGTTCCAGCAGTTTGGACAGGTCGTTAAGGGGCAACTTTCCCTTTTTGAGCCCCCATTTTATAACGACCCTGTCCAAAATTCAAAAAAAAAGTATCTTTCTAATAAGTTAGCCCTCACTCCAGGGACCCACATTTTAAGCTTCAGGTTTCTAACCGAAGGGGTTTTTACCGGCCCCCAAGGTGAGGCTTTTCTTCTTTTTGCCCCTTCCTTTAGGAATTTACAAAAATTCCATCTTCGCGGCTATCTGCGATGGATGAGGAACATTCATACCAAATTTCAACTGCATTGCCTAAGCGGTTTGGGCAGGCCGTTAGTGGGGACATTTTTCCCTTTCAACCACCATTTTTACTATGTTCCTGTTCCAAAATAGAAAAATTACGTTGCCGGTGAGTTAGTCTTACTCCAAGGAATACATATTTAAAATTTTAGGTTGGCCAAAAGGGATTGGGCAAGCCGTCAGGAGGAGACTTTTACCTTATTTCCCCTCCCGATAGGAATTTCAAAAATTCCGTCTAAGCGGACGCCTACACAGAAGGAGGAACTCACATACCGACTTTCCTTTTGGGATATCCTGTAGGGAATTCCAAAAATACAAACTTAGTCGATGTCTACTACAGTGGAGGAACCTTTATACCAAATTTCAACTTCTTACCTCCAGTGGTTTTGGCAGGCACTTTTCCAATTTGTGAGACTGTTTATGGGGAGACTTTTCCCCTTTTTGCCCGTTCCGGTATGAATTTCCAAAAATCCCGTCTTAGCGCACGTCTATGCCGAATATCAAGAAACCTTGTTTAGTGGAGATATCCGTGGGGGGAGGAAAAAAAGTAGTTTTTTTGAAATTATATATTATTTTAAATGATACTTTTTGGAAAAACGAAATTTTTTGGAAAAAGATACTTTGTTTTTACAAAGTACTTTATCTGTACTTTTTTTGGAAAAGGTATTTTTTTTTAAAAAGGTGTTTTTTTTTGGAAAAATGTATGTTTTTTGGAAAAGGGTATTTTTTTTGGAAAAGGTACTTCTTTTGGAAAAGGAAAATTTTTTTAGAAAAAGGTACTTTTTTTGGGAAAAGGTACTTTTTTTGAAAATAGGTATTTTTTTGAAAAAATGTATGTTTTTTGGGAAAAGGAACATTTTTTTAGAAAAAGGTACTTTTTTTGGGAAAAGGTACTTTTTTTTGGAAAAGGTACTTTTTTTGAAAAAGTTATTTTTTTGGAAAAATGTATGTTTTTTGGGAAAAGGTACTTTTTTTAAAAAAGGTACTTTTTTTGGAAAAAGGAATTTTTTTTGGAAAAAGGTACTTTTTTTGGAAAAATGTACTTTTTTTTGGAAAAAGGTACTTTTTTTTGGAAAAAGGTACTTTTTTTGGAAAAAGGTACTTTTTTTGAAAAAAGGTACTTTTTTTGGAAAAAGGTACTTTTTTTGGAAAAAGGTACTTTTTTTGGAAAAAGGTACTTTTTTTGGAAAAAGGTACTTTTTTTGGAAAAAGGTACTTTTTTTTGGAAAAGGGTACTTTTTTTGGAAAAAGGTACTTTTTTTGGAAAAAGGTACTTTTTTTGGAAAAAGGTACTTTTTTTGAAATAAGGTACTTTTTTTGGAAAAAGGTACTTTTTTTTGGAAAAAGTTACTTTTTTTGGAAAAAGGTACTTTTATTGGAAAAAGGTACTTTTTTTGAAAAAGGTACTTTTTTTGGAAAAAGGTACTTTTTTTGGGAAAAAGGTACTTTTTTTGGAAAAAGGTACTTTTTTTGGAAAAAGGTACTTTTTTGGAAAAAGGTACTTTTTTTGAAATAAGGTACTTTTTTTGGAAAAAGGTACTTTTTTTTGGAAAAAGTTACTTTTTTCGGAAAAAGGTACTTTTTTTGGAAAAAGGTACTTTTATTGGAAAAAGGTACTTTTTTTGAAAAAGGTACTTTTTTTGGAAAAAGGTACTTTTTTTGGGAAAAAGGTACTTTTTTTGGAAAAAGGTACTTTTTTTGAAAAAAGGTACTTTTTTTGGAAAAAGGTACTTTTTTTGGAAAAAGGTACTTTTTTTTGGAAAAGGGTACTTTTTTTGGAAAAAGGTACTTTTTTTGGAAAAACGTACTTTTTTTGGAAAAAGGTACTTTTTTTTGGAAAAATGTACTTTTTTTGGAATAAGGTACTTTTTTTGGAAAAAGGTACTTTTTTTGGAAAAAGGTACTTTTTTTTGAAAAAGGTACTTTTTTTTGGAAAAAGGTACTTTTTTTGGGAAAAAGGTACTTTTTTTGGGAAAAAGGTACTTTTTTTGGGAAAAAGGTACTTTTTTTGGGAAAAGGTACTTTTTTTGGGAAAAGGTACTTTTTTTGGGAAAAGGTACTTTTTTGGAAAAAGGTACTTTTTTTGTCCCCTTTTTGCCCGTCCCGATAAGAATTTCCAAAAATGCCGTCTCAACGGACGTCTACACCGGTCGAGGAACCTACATACCAAATTTCAACTTCATAGCTCCAGCAGTTTGAGCAGGCCGTCAGGAGGAGACTTTTACCTTATTTCCCCTCCCGATAGGAATTTCAAAAATTCCGTCTAAGCGGACGCCTACACAGAAGGAGGAACTCACATACCGACTTTCCTTTTGGGATATCCTGTAGGGAATTCCAAAAATACAAACTTAGTCGATGTCTACTACAGTGGAGGAACCTTTATACCAAATTTCAAGTTCTTACCTCCAGTGGTTTTGGCAGGCACTTTTCCAATTTGTGAGACTGTTTATGGGGAGACTTTTCCCCTTTTTGCCCGTTCCGGTATGAATTTCCAAAAATCCCGTCTTAGCGCACGTCTATGCCGAATATCAAGAAACCTTGTTTAGTGGAGATATCCGTGGGGGGAGGAAAAAAAGTAGTTTTTTTGAAATTATATATTATTTTAAATGGTACTTTTTGGAAAAACGAAATTTTTTGGAAAAAGATACTTTGTTTTTACAAAGTACTTTATCTGTACTTTTTTTGGAAAAGGTATTTTTTTTTAAAAAGGTGTTTTTGTTTTGGAAAAATGTATGTTTTTTGGAAAAGGGTATTTTTTTGGAAAAGGTACTTCTTTTGGAAAAGGAAAATTTTTTTAGAAAAAGGTACTTTTTTTGGGAAAAGGTACTTTTTTTGAAAATAGGTATTTTTTTGAAAAAATGTATGTTTTTTGGGAAAAGGAACATTTTTTTAGAAAAAGGTACTTTTTTTGGGAAAAGGTACTTTTTTTTGGAAAAGGTACTTTTTTTGAAAAAGTTATTTTTTTGGAAAAATGTATGTTTTTTGGGAAAAGGTACTTTTTTTAAAAAAGGTACTTTTTTTGGAAAAAGGAATTTTTTTTGGAAAAAGGTACTTTTTTTGGAAAAAGGTACTTTTTTTTGGAAAAAGGTACTTTTTTTGGAAAAAGGTACTTTTTTTGGAAAAAGGTACTTTTGTTGAAAAAAGGTACTTTTTTTGGAAAAAGGTACTTTTTTTGGAAAAAGGTACTTTTTTTTGGAAAAGGGTACTTTTTTTGGAAAAAGGTACTTTTTTTGGAAAAAGGTACTTTTTTTGGAAAAAGGTACTTTTTTTGGAAAAAGGTACTTTTTTTGGAATAAGGTACTTTTTTTGGAAAAAGGTACTTTTTTTTGGAAAAAGTTACTTTTTTCGGAAAAAGGTACTTTTTTTGGAAAAAGGTACTTTTATTGGAAAAAGGTACTTTTTTTGAAAAAGGTACTTTTTTTGGAAAAAGGTACTTTTTTTGGGAAAAAGGTACTTTTTTTGGAAAAAGGTACTTTTTTTGGAAAAAGGTACTTTTTTTGGAAAAAGGTACTTTTTTTGGAAAAAGGTACTTTTTTTGGAAAAAGGTACTTTTTTTGGAAAAAGGTACTTTTTTTTGGAAAAGGGTACTTTTTTTGGAAAAAGGTACTTTTTTTGGAAAAAGGTACTTTTTTTGGAAAAAGGTACTTTTTTTGGAAAAACGTACTTTTTTTGGAAAAAGGTACTTTTTTTTGGAAAAATGTACTTTTTTTGGAATAAGGTACTTTTTTTGGAAAAAGGTACTTTTTTCGGAAAAAGGTACTTTTTTTTGGAAAAAGGTACTTTTTTTGGAAAAAGGTACTTTTTTTGGAAAAAGGTACTTTTTTTGGAAAAAGGTACTTTTTTTTGAAAAAGGTACTTTTTTTTGGAAAAAGGTACTTTTTTTGGGAAAAAGGTACTTTTTTTGGGAAAAAGGTACTTTTTTTGGGAAAAGGTACTTTTTTTGGGAAAAGGTACTTTTTTGGAAAAAGGTACTTTTTTTGTCCCCTTTTTGCGCTTCCCGATAAGAATTTTCAAAAATGCCGTCTCAACGGACGTCTACACCGGTCGAGGAACCTACATACCAAATTTCAACTTCATAGCTCCAGCAGTTTGAGCAGGCCGTCAAGGGGGAGACTTTTTCCCCTTTTTGCCCGTCCCTGTAAAAATTTCAAAAACTCCCGTCTTGGTGGATGTCTACGATAGTGGAGGAACCTTTATACAAAATTTCAACTTCCTACCTCCAGCGGTTTGGGCAGGCCGTCAAGGGGGGCATTTTTCCCCTTTTTAACCCCCATTTTTACAACGTCCCTGTCCAAAATTCTAGAAAGTACTTTCCAGAAAAGTTAGACCCTACTCCAAGGAACACATATCTTAAATTTCAGCTTTCTAGCCAAAGGGGTTTTGGCAGGCCGTCAAGGGGGACACTTTCCCCCTTTTTGCCCGTTCCGGTAGGAATTTCCAAAAATCCCGTCTTAGCGGACGTCTACCACGAAAGAGGAACCTACATACCAAATTTCAACTTCCTAGCTTCAGCGTTTTGGGCTGGGCGATGTTGAGTCAGTCAGTCAGTCAGTCAGTCACGTTATTCTTTTATATATAGAGATAATAGGTGGGCCGAACAAGAACTCACATAAACTAGAGCAACCTACTTAGAAGAAAATAGTGGAACCAGATCATCGTTAGTAAAGATTGGACGAAAAGAATTTTATTAGTGCACTTATCTGTGGTAGTATTTAAAATGTCTTCAATTTCAAATACAAAAACAAATGAAATTATAAACAAAAATAAGATAAAATTAAATGTTGGTGGCTTTTAAATTGTTGTTAATAACCAAATCACAATATGTATTTATTACGACTAAAAGTAAGTTCCAATTAACTGGGTCCTCAGCTGAATTTTGCATTAAAAAAAATTAGTAATTTAGTAGCCAGTAACTGAGAAATTTTTTCGGTGTGGTAATAGTGATTTTTTAATGCTTATATTTCAATATATCTCTATATATAAAAGAATAACGTGACTGACTGACTGACTGACTGACTCACTCAACATCGCCCAGCCCAAACCGCTGAAGCTAGGAAGTTGAAATTTGTTATGTAGGTTCCTCTTTCGGGGTAGACGTCCACTAAGACGGGATTTTTGGAAATTCCTACCGGAACGGGCAAAAAGGGGGAAAGTGTCCCCCTTGACGGCCTGCCAAAACCCCTTTGGCTAGAAAGCTGAAATTTAAGATATGTGTTCCTTGGAGTAGGGGCTAACTTTTCTGGAAAGTACTTTCTAGAATTTTGGACAGGGACGTTGTAAAAATGGGGGAAAAAGGCCCCCCTTGACGGCCTGCCCAAACCGCTGGAGGTAGGAAGTTGAAATTTGGTATAAAGGTTCCTCCACTATCGTAGACATCCACCAAGACGGGATTTTTGGAAATTTTTACAGGGACGGGCAAAAAGGGGAAAAAGTCTCCCCCTTGACGGCCTGCTCAAACTGCTGGAGCTATGAAGTTGAAATTTGGTATGTAGGTTCCTCGACCGGTGTAGACGTCCGTTGAGACGGCATTTTTGGAAATTCTTATCGGGAGGGGCAAAAAGGGGACAAAAAAAGTACCTTTTTCCAAAAAAGTACCTTTTCCCAAAAAAAGTACCTTTTCCCAAAAAAAGTACCTTTTCCCAAAAAAAGTACCATTTTCCCAAAAAAGTACCTTTTTCCAAAAAAAGTACCTTTTTCAAAAAAAGTACCTTTTTCCAAAAAAAGTACCTTTTTCCAAAAAAAGTACCTTTTTCCAAAAAAAGTACCTTTTTCCAAAAAAAGTACCTTATTCCAAAAAAAGTACCTCTTTCCAAAAAAAGTACCTTTTTCCAAAAAAAGTACCTTTTTCCAAAAAAAATTCCTTTTTCCAAAAAAAGTACCTTTTTCCAAAAAAGTACCTTTTTCCAAAAAAAGTACCTTTTTCCAAAAAAAGTACCTTTTTGCAAAAAAAGTACCTTTTTCCAAAAAAGTACCTTTTCCCAAAAAAAGTACCTTTTTACAAAAAAAGTACCTTTTTCCAAAAAAAGTACCTTTTTCCAAAAAAAGTACCTTTTTCCGAAAAAAGTACCTTTTTCCAAAAAAGTACCTTTTTCCAAAAAAGTACCATTTTCCAAAAAAATCACCTTTTTCCAAAAAAAAGTACCTTTTTCCAAAAAAAGTACCTTTTTCCAGAAAAAGTACCTTTTTGCAAAAAAAGTACCTTTTTCCAAAAAAAGTACCTTTTCCCAAAAAAAGTACCTTTTTCCAAAAAAGTACCTTTTTCCAAAAAAAAGTACCTTTTTCCAAAAAAAGTACCTTTTTCCAAAAAAAGTACCTTTTTCCAAAAAAAGTACCTTCTTCCAAAAAAAGTACCCTTTTCCAAAAAAAAGTACCTTTTTCCAAAAAAAGTACCTTTTTCCAAAAAAAGTACCTTTTTCCAAAAAAAGTACCTTTTCCCAAAAAAAGTACCTTTTTTCAAAAGAAGTACCTTTTTCCAAAAAAGTACCTTTTTCCAAAAAAAAGTACCTTTTCCCGAAAAAAGTACCTTTTTCCAAAAAAGTACCTTTTTCCAAAAAAAGTACCTTTTTCCAAAAAAAGTACCCTTTTCCAAAAAAAGTACCTTTTTCCAAAAAAATTCCTTTTTCCAAAAAAAGTACCTTTTTTAAAAAAAGTACCTTTTTCCAAAAAATGTACCTTTTTCTAAAAAAATGTACCTTTTTCCAAAAAAAGTACCTTTTTCCAAAAAAAAGTACCTTTTTCCAAAAAAAGTACCTTTTTCCAAAAAAGTACCTTTTTCCAAAAAAAGTACCTTTTTCCAAAAAAAGTACCTTTTTCCAAAAAAAGTACCTTTTTCCAAAAAAGTACCTTTTTCCAAAAAAAGTACCTTTTTCCAAAAAAAGTACCTTTTTCCAAAAAAAAGTACCTTTTCCCGAAAAAAGTACCTTTTTCCAAAAAAGTACCTTTTTCCAAAAAAAGTACCTTTTTCCAAAAAAAGGACCTTTTTCCAAAAAAAGTACCTTTTTCCAAAAAAAATTCCTTTTTCCAAAAAAAGTACCTTTTTCCAAAAAAAGTACCTTTTTTAAAAAAAGTACCTCTTCCAAAAAAAAGTACCTTTTCCCAAAAAAAAGTACCTTTTTCTAAAAAAATTTTCCTTTTCCAAAAGAAGTACCTTTTCCAAAAAAAGTACCTTTTTCCAAAATACATACATTTTTCCAAAAAAAAAACACCTTTTTAAAAAAAAATACCTTTTCCAAAAAAAGTACAAATAAAGTACTTTGTAAAAACAAAGTATCTTTTTCCAAAAAATTTCGTTTTTCCAAAAAGTACCATTTAAAATAATATATAATTTCAAAAAAACTACTTTTTTCCCTCCCCCACGGATATCTCCACTAAAACAAGGTTTCTTGATATTCGGCATAGACGTGCGCTAAGACGGGATTTTAGGAAATTCCTACCGGAACGGGCAAAAAGGGGAAAAGTCTCCCCATAAACAGTCTCACAAATTGGAAAAGTGCCTGCCCAAACCACTGGAGGTAAGAAGTTGAAATTTGGTATAAAGGTTCCTCCACTGTAGTAGACATCGACTAAGTTTGTATTTTTGGAATTCCCTACAGGATATCCCAAAAGGAAACTCGGTATGTGAGTTCCTCCTTCTGTGTAGGCGTCCGCTTAGACGGAATTTTTGAAATTCCTATCGGGAGGGGAAATAAGGTAAAAGTCTCCTCCTGACGGCTTGCCCAATCCCTTTTGGCCAACCTAAAATTTTAAATATGTATTCCTTGGAGTAGGACTAACTCACCGGCAACGTAATTTTTCTATTTTGGAACAGGAACATAGTAAAAATGGTGGTTGAAAGGGAAAAATGTCCCCACTAACGGCCTGCCCAAACCGCTTAGGCAATGCAGTTGAAATTTGGTATGAATGTTCCTCATCCATCGCAGATAGCCGCGAAGATGGAATTTTTGTAAATTCCTAAAGGAAGGGGCAAAAAGAAGAAAAGCCTCACCTTGGGGGCCGGTAAAAACCCCTTCGGTTAGAAACCTGAAGCTTAAAATGTGGGTCCCTGGAGTGAGGGCTAACTTATTAGAAAGATACTTTTTTTTGAATTTTGGACAGGGTCGTTATAAAATGGGGGCTCAAAAAGGGAAAGTTGCCCCTTAACGACCTGTCCAAACTGCTGGAACTAGGAAGCTGAAATTCGGTACTTAAGTTCCTCTCAGCCTGCTCAAACTGCTGGAACTAGGAAGCTGGAATTCCCTGTCGATGGATTTTCAAAAATTCCTACCGAGAGGGGCACAAATAGTAAAAGTTGGCTAGAAACCTGAAATGTAAAACATATGTTACTTGGAGTATGTGCTCACTTACCGAGAAGGTGCTTTTTGGACAGGGACATTGCAAAAATGGGGATTAATGAAGCGAAAAGTGCCGCTTAAAGGCCTGCCCAAACCGCTGGAGGTAGGAAGTTGAAATTTGGTATTAAAGTTCCTCCTCTATTGTAGACATCCGCTAAGATGAGATTTTTGGAAATTTCTACAGGTAGGGTCAAAAACAGGAAAAGTCTCCCCCTTAACGGCCTGGCCAAACTGCTGGAACAAGGGATCTTAAATTGGGTTCCTTCTCCAACGTTGACGTCCCCTAAGATGGTATTTTTGGAAAAAACTTCCCCCTTGACGGCCTGGCCAAACTGCTGGATATAGAGACCTAAAATTATGTATGTAGTAGGTTCCTCCTCCAACGCAGACGTCCTCTAAGACGGAATTTTTGGAAATTCCTACCGGGAGGGGTAAAAACTGAATAATTCTCCCCCTTGATAGCCTAACCGAACCCTTCGGCTAGAAACCTGTAATATATAATATGTTTTCCTTGGAGTATGGGCTAACTTATCGACAAGGCATTTCTAGGACTTTGGACAGGAACGTGGTAAAATTGGTGGTTCAAAAGGGGAAAATTGCCCCCCCCCCCCCTTAACGTCTGCGTCTTTAGCTAGAAACCTAAAACTTAAAGAACAAGTGTATATGAAACACTAAAATTAAGAAACTAAATAGGAAACGAGTGGGATTGAAACACTACACAAGTGGATTGAAATGGATATAAACGTTGAACGAGTGGAATTGAAATTATAGACAATGCAAATGGATTGGAAGAGGGAATTACCTGTTCAAACACGGAATATGAAACTTATGTAGCATTGAAACATACTCTCCAAAAAGTTAAACAAATTTTCTGAAAGAGAAAAAACCTTAGAAAAGGAATGGAACTTATATATTCCGATATTTAAACTTCATGTAACGAAGCACCGGTGGAAGAAACCGACGCAGTAAATTTTCCAAAAAAATTTTCTGTCCGACACTTCTTTCACCCTAATTTTTAATACCGAATTCGATGATGAAGGATTCTACTTTAACTTTTAATTTATAATTATATTTTACATAAAACAGCGATAAACAGTCTGCCTTTTCAGTTTTATCACTTCAATTTATATTTTTACACAATTGAAAAATTCCATTGCAATATTTAATATTCACTAATTGGATTTAATTAAACTACTTACTGTAGAGTGAAAAATTGCCATTTCTATTTGAGCTATTTCTCCATGTCCAAGATGAAAAACATGTATTTGATGAGGTGTAGTTTTTTTTTCTAAACATATTTCATAAAAAAAAATTTAAGAAAAACCTTTTATTTGTTAGTTTTTCAATTTTTTTGTTTCTCTTTTAATTTTCATTCGTATTTTTTTCTGACATTAAATTAATAGGCTGTTTCATATATTTGTGCTTTTATTGTGGATTTATTAAATCCAGCTTTTTTTTGGATTTAATACTTAATTTAGACTAAGCAAAAACCAGCTGGTTTTTGTACAAAACTACTTTACAAAAACCAAGTCATTTACACTGGTAATTTAGTTTTTCTTTGTCACTTCACTTTTTTATTACACATTTTTCTTTCTTTTTTTATTGTTAAATTAATGCAAAAAAATTATTAATACATTTAAAAATTAATAACAACACACAATTTCAAACTAAAATAGAAACATTCTTAAAAAACTAAAAAATATTTTTTTGACACTTACTTTACATCTATATTCGTTGTAACAGGGTGCATCGAAAGTTAACTATAAATGATACCGGGTGTATCAAAAATAAACATTTCAGATATTTTTACTTGGTTTTTGGCAAAAACCAGGTAGAATCTGGTTTTCAGTTTGTATGCAAATTATATGGAAAAACTAAATTAATTTTGTAGTTTTCGGCTCAAAAACTACAAATGGCCAAAAACTACTAGTTTCTGCCTAGTCTAAATACATTATAATATTTAACTTTTTGGAGAGTATGTTTCAATGCTACATAAGTTTCATATTCCGTGGATAGTGTTTGAACAGGTAATTAAAAGGGGTTATTCACCCCTTTTTGTTTCTCCCAGTAAAAATCCCAAATATATATAATCTTGCCTCAATCGCATGTGAAATTTCAAGTACCAAACTCCGGCAGTTTGAGTCATTCAAATTCCATTCCATTTTGTTTAACAATTTTGGTGTTCCAATGCAACTCCTTCCAAGATTCCATTTCGTCAACCATTCCATTGCATTTCGTTCCCATTATTTGTTATTCGAATTCCACTCGTTCCCCGTTTCATTCCATGTCGTTCCTACTGTCTTGTGTATCGATATTGATATCAGTCGCTTCTATTTCCATTCCATTTCTTTGCACTTGCTCCGTTCCATTCCTCTTTTAACTGCTTTTAACTTGCTCCGTTCCATTCCTCTCGCTCCTCATTCCATTTCGTTCTATAGTCCATTCAATTTCGTTCCCTCTTCCAATCCATTTCCATTGTCTATTTCAATTCCACTCGTTCAACGTTTATATGGGTGAAATCATTCGTATTTTTTTCTGACATTAAATTAATACGCTGTTTCATATATTTGTGCTTTTATTGTGGATTTATTAAATCCAGCTTTTTTTTGGATTTAATACTTAATTTAGACTAAGCAAAAACCAGCTGGTTTTTGTACAAAACTACTTTACAAAAACCAAGTCATTTACACTGGTAATTTAGTTTTTCTTTGTCACTTCACTTTTTTATTACACATTTTTCTTTCTTTTTTTATTGTTAAATTAATGCAAAAAAATTATTAATACATTTAAAAATTAATAACAACACACAATTTCAAACTAAAATAGAAACATTCTTAAAAAACTAAAAAATATTTTTTTGACACTTACTTTACTTCTATATTCGTTGTAACAGGGTGCATCGAAAGTTAACTATAAATGATACCGGGTGTATCAAAAATAAACATTTCAGATATTTTTACTTGGTTTTTGGCAAAAACCAGGTAGAATCTGGTTTTCAGTTTGTATGAAAATTATATGGAAAAACTAAATTAATTTTGTAGTTTTCGGCTCAAAAACTACAAATGGCCAAAAACTACTAGTTTCTGCCTAGTCTAAATACATTATAATATTTAACTTTTTGGAGAGTATGTTTCAATGCTACATAAGTTTCATATTCCGTGGATAGTGTTTGAACAGGTAATTAAAAGGGGTAATTCACCCCTTTTTGTTTCTCCCAGTAAAAATCCCAAATATATATAATCTTGCCTCAATCGCATGTGAAATTTCAAGTACCAAACTCCGGCAGTTTGAGTCATTCAAATTCCATTCCATTTTGTTTAACAATTTTGGTGTTCCAATGCAACTCCTTCCAAGATTCCATTTCGTCAAACATTCCATTGCATTTCGTTCCCATTATTTGTTATTCGAATTCCACTCGTTCCCCGTTTCATTCCATTTCGTTCCTACTGTCTTGTGTATCGATATTGATATCAGTCGCTTCTATTTCCATTCCATTTCTTTGCACTTGCTCCGTTCCATTCCTCTTTTAACTGCTTTTAACTTGCTCCGTTCCATTCCTCTCGCTCCTCATTCCATTTCGTTCTATAGTCCATTCAATTTCGTTCCCTCTTCCAATCCATTTCCATTGTCTATTTCAATTCCACTCGTTCAACGTTTATATGGGTGAAATCAAAAAATGTGATAAATTTTTGGGCCAAATTTGTGAGAAGCAAAAAGTGTTAATATTTCGGTTTTTTCTTAATGGAATCAATAAGTTTAGTCATTATAAATCTAATTGCAAAAAATCTCTTCTACAAGTTGTCGCAATAACTTTTTTTTGCACGATTTTAATTTTTTTTGTTGTAACGGAGTTTACATTTCTGCAAGCAAAAGATATAACAAAAAAAATTGAGTACGAATTTTCTTCAATTTATTAGTTTTTCGTATTTGGGTTTTCAACTTGCTTTCCAATGATAAATGATTTTTGTTTATCAAATTGGCGGTTTCGCGAATAAAAATACAATTCATTCCGCGAAAAATTTTTTTTTTTTTTAATTTTGTATTTTTGGTCCTTTTAAATACTTTTCAAAAATATAAAACTTTTTAAAATCCAAACAATCGTTTTTCGCTCCAGCAGCTTAGGGTAAGAAACTGATAACTTTTTTTGATTTGACGCAAAATTATTAGTTGAATCGTCTTTTGACTCATAAATATTAGTTGAATCACCTCTATTTATGGTTATTTTAAAATATTTTAAACATTTATCTACATTTATTTGAATGAAACCTGATGCAAACAATTCTGGTTATGGAGTTTACAGTTACGGAGTTTACATTTGGTTACTTTTTTCGTTTTCTTTGAGAAACGCTTTGTCAGAATTTCTTTTCCGAAACAAAATCGCATGATGCCTACAAGGTGAATCCAAATATGACATTGTTTTTCTTACTCGTTAAAAAGTTTGGTGTAAAAATTAGGAACGGAGTTTACAAAATTTTTTCAAATCTCATTAAAGACATCCTTTTTCATCTCGAGAATGTTACATGCTGCAGAAAAGCTTCAAGTCTGTTATGGAGTAAGTGGCCCCTTAACGACCTGTCCAAACTGCTGGAACTAGCAAGCTGAAATTCGGTACTTAGGTTCCTCTTCCAGCCTAATTCCAACCGGGAGGGACAAAAAAATAAAAAGTGTCCCCCTTGACAGCCTGCTCAAACTGCTGGAACTAGGAAGCTGAAATTCCCTGTCGATGGATTTTCGGAAATTCCTACCGAGAGGGGCACAAATAGTAAAAGTTGGCTAGAAACCTGAAATGTAAAACATATGTTCCTTGGAGTATGGGCTAACTTATCGACAAGGCATTTTTAGGACTTTGGACAGGAACGTCGTAAAAACGGTGGTTCACAAGGGGGGAAATTGCCGCCCCCCTCCCCGTAACGTCTGCGTCTTTAGCTAGAAACCTAAAACTTAAAGAACAAGTGTATATGGAACACTAAAATTAAGAAAATAAATAGGAAACGAGTGGAATTGAAACACTACACAAGTGGAACGAAATGGATATGGGTGATATCAAAAAATGTGATAAAAACCGTGTAACCACCTAATTTCTAATGCATGGATTACATTTGAGTTACATATTTCGATATATATCAGCGCATTGTCACCTGTTTTACAAAATTTATAACAATCTGACCAATTTTTGGTTAATACATAAAATTTGTGACCAATTTTATAGGCCAAATGTAAACTCCGTAACAAGTAACTCATAAGGTTTTTTAACTTTAATATCTTATATTTTAATAACCAATAAAGATAAATACTAACTGTAAGAATTTTTATGAAGAGGAAAAGTGCCGTTTTTAATAAAAATTAATACATTTTACAAACTTTTTCGTATATCTTAGCTATCACGACTTCAACTCTGTAACGATTTTTCGTCATAATTTTTGATAAAAATGCATATCCAGAATTTTGGAGTTATCTATTATGTATTTATATTGCGAAAAGTATAATGTTATTTATACTCAAATGATCGTTGGACTTTAGTCCCTTTTTGAGCCCCCATTTTATAACGACCCTGTTCAAAATTTAAAAAGTATCTTTCTAATAAGATAGCCCTTACTCCAGGGACCCACATTTTACATTTCAGTTTTCTAGCCGAAGGGGTTTTTACAGGCCACCAAGGGGAGGTTTTTCTTCTTTTTGCCCCTCCCTTTAGGAATTTACAAAAATTCCATCTTCGCGGCTATCTGCGATGGATGAGGAACATGTATACCAAATTTCAACTTCATTGCCTCAGCGGTTTGGGCAGGCCGTTATTGCGGACATTTTTCCCTTTCAACCACCATTTTTACTATGTTTCTGTTCCAAAATAGAAAAATTACTCCAAGGAATACTTTTATTTAAATTTTAGGGTGGCCAAAAGGGATTGGGCAGGCCGTCAAGGAGGAGACTTTCCCCTTATTTCCCCTCCCGATAGGAATTTCAAAAATTCCGTCTAAGCGGACGTCTACACAGAAGGAGGAACTCACATACCGAATTTCCTTTTGGGATTTCCTGTAGGGAATTCCAAAAATACAAACTTAGTCGATGTCTACTACAGTGGAGGAACCTTTATACCAAATTTTAACTTCTTACCTCCAGTGGTTTGGACAGGCACTTTTCCAATTTGTGAGACTGTTTATGGGGAGACTTTTCCCCTTTTTGCCCGTTCCGGTAGGAATTTCCAAAAATCCAGTCTTAGCGCACGTCTATGCCGAAAGAGGAACATACATACCAAATTTCAACTTCCTAGCTTCAGCGGTTTGGGCTGGGCGATGTTGAGTCAGTCAGTCAGTCATTCAGTCAGTCACCCACGTTATTCTTTTATATATATAGAGATTAGATTACTTTACATAAAAAAATATGTGAAAAGGATATTGCATATAAAATAATGTTTTCAAATTTAACAATTAAATAAAAATAAAGGTTTAAGAGATAAATTAAATGATGATAAAAAAATGTTAGTTGTAATTTCATAAATATTTGTATCGTAAATATTTACGGCGCTGTTCTCAAATTCGAATCCACATAAAGAAATTCTAAAGTGGAACATTCCGAACATTTTTGCTGCTTTGTGATTCACATCCACAAAAATTTTTGTGAAATATTCCGTGTATAAAAAGCTGTGTGGA
This sequence comes from Leucophora obtusa, assembly GCA_949987735.1. Lineage (NCBI taxonomy): Eukaryota > Metazoa > Arthropoda > Insecta > Diptera > Anthomyiidae > Leucophora > Leucophora obtusa. The sequence continues at coordinate 280,276,838 of OX465295.1, forward strand.
AGTAAAAACGAATGCACTTTTTTTCTATGAAATATTTATTAAACTATTAAAAAAACATTTGTGAACAAAATTTTTAAATGTTTTCTTTGTATTTTCACTAAAATATTGAAATTTGTAGAACATTTAATACATAAAAAGATTATTTTAAAAACAGTCTATAAATTTTAACATTTTCTTTCGGAATCGAAAAAAGGGAAGAAGAAGAAAAAATGATTTAATAAAAATTTCAAATTTATTTTTAACAATTGTGTTTTGTTTATATCATAACTGTTAAGTAATAATCAGGATTATTTGTAATTACGACAAAATATAATCAAAAAGAATCATAAATAATAAATAAAAAAAACCAAAGTAATTTCTATATTTTTACCATGAAAACTTATCCAAAATGTTTTTTCAAATTTCAAATGACATTTCAGAACATTTCAATCACGCAAAAATTCTACTAAGGCACTGTAACTCATTCCCAATATTTGTGAAAATAATCAAAAAGAATCAAAAGTAATCTTTGAAAGTAGTCGAATTATTTTTTGATTACTTTTGATTCTTTTTGATTATTTTATGGTAATCTCAAGTAATCTTGTTTACTTTTAGATTATTTGTAATCGTAATCAATTAGTAATCAGAAATTGTTTAATAGAGAATTATATAATCAATACAATTCTTTTCAAAATGTAATCTAATTCATTAGTAATCGTAATCGAAATTTAACAGCTATGGTTTATATTTACATCAGCTGTGTTACCAAAGTTTATCCGAAGAAAAAGTCTGGGTAAATTTTGGTAAAAAGAGAAACACTAATACACTCTCATTTGCGCTCTCATTTCGAGTACGGGAACGCTTTTGGCTAAATTTCGGTAACTTTGGGTAAATTTCGTTAACTTTGGGTACGTACGGGAACGCACTTAATATGTGAATACCAAAACAGCAAATTTCCGAATATTTTTATTCCATGTGCTTTTAGAAATTCATTTTAAATCAAAACCCTCTAAACTCAGAACAGCAGTGTTAGATACATATATAATCTGACCAATACTACATAAATTAATTTCACAATTTTTAAAGATATTTCTTCTCTGAACTTAAGGCAAGCGGTTTTCAACGCTCTTTCAAAGATTGACATTTTGTATCGGAAAATGTTAGCCTTTGCAGACATGTGTAATTCTTATGACAACATTTTTCGATACAAATTAAGAAGAGGTTGGGAGAGTTGGTACCTCTTTTAATTTATTGCTCGTTGCTTAACCCGGTGTCTTCAAATGCAATAAATTATATGATATGAAATGTCAAAACCATTGCAGCGAAACGTCAAAATGATATCAATTGCAAAGTGGTGCAGAACACTTGACCATTTCATGGATAAGAAATATCATAGATTTTTCTTCGAAAAACACCAAATTTTATGAAACCTTAATGTTTACCGACAAATAATAAAAAACTAAACACTTTTCCATTCTTTTTTACCAAATTTTTTGTTGTTTTTCTATTACAAAATTAAAATGAAAACTAAAAGTGACATTTGATCTCTGGCATAATTGCAAGAGCCGATGGCATGTCAGCGATATCATGATATTGCAATAAAATTTAAATTGAGTGTCTTTACTAGAGATGAGAGCATTTTGACAATTGCTTGCTATCATTTTATTGCATGTCAAGACACTAGGTAAGGTATCCATACACCTTGCAATATTAGCTGTCTATGTGCGGCAAGCTATCAACGTTGGCTTATGTCATTCCCATACAAATTTGGCATTAGTAACGTTAAGAGTTAACACTAAACGTTGGCTATTGTCAAATTTGTATGAGAATGACATAAGGCAACGTTGATATCTTGCCGCACAAACACAGCTATTATGCAAATATTATTACTTGGGCTCATAAGTTCATGGATTTATAATCGAGTTTTACGTACATAAGTTGTATGTTTAAAATTGAAAAATATGCATTTAAAGTTTTAAAAATATGCATTTATTATTGATTTAAAAAGTAGTTTAAACATTGAAAATTGCCGCTAATCACCGTCAGAAATTCATTGATGTTTGATATTTCTGATATTTTTATATTCGTGATCAAAACAATTTTGAAAAATATTTAGAAATTTTAAAAATATTTTTTTTTGTACAGTGTATGGGCAAAAACACAGCTTTGAAGTAAATACCAAAAAGTATGCTTAAAAACATTCGTTTTTACCAAATACTGCTAAAAATATGTGCTTATACCAAAATATGCATTTATAGCAAAATATTTTAAATATATGTATTTGCAGCAAAATATGAAAAAATATGCATTAACAAATCGACGCCATTTTGTTGCAAATTTTCTGATCGCAAAGAGTATTCTAACTAAATATATGTATGAAATATTCTAACTAAATATATGAAAATATAGAAAGTCCGAAAAAACAATTTTAGTATTTTTAATGCAAAAATTAAAATAATTGTTGCAAAGATATTTTGTTAATATTCTTTTCCAGCTTACGACAACAAACATGTATTTACATGAACTTTCGAAATGTCAGAGATAGAATTATTTTCTTATTTATTAATATGCATTGTAAATCACTAAATCTTAAATATTCGTGTTTTTTAGTTTTAGTAAAAAAATCGGCATTTTTGAGCAAAAATCGGCAATCGGCATTTTGCATATTTTTTAATAAAAAATCGGCAAAATGCCGAAAAATCGGCGATTCTGGCAACCCTGGTTCCAAAGTTAACGAAATTTACCCAAAAGCGTTCCCGTACTCGAAAATTGAGAGCGCTAATGAGATTTTATTAGTGTTTCTCTTTTTACCAACATTTTCCCAGACTTTTTCTTCGGGTAAACTTTGGTAACTTATAAAACGGACAGCTGATGGAAATATAAACAAAAAACAATTGTGAAAATAAATTCAAAATTTTAATTAAATAAAGAAATATGCAAGAGAAACTTTTTTTTTATTAGAATTAATTGAATAAAATCAAAAACAACTTTTAAATGCAAATAAATGTGTATTTGTTCAATTTTGCAAATTGAAATTATACGCATTTTCACACTATTCTTTGAAATACATTTTTGGGCTAGAAAAGGGTTTTTTTGCGTTCGTACTATTGGGTAATATTGTGAAATTATTTTTTATTTTGTGCTCACTCTCATTTTACCGAACTTTACCCAAAAAGTAAAGAAACACACAGCTAAATTGATTGAATTTCTTAAAAGTAAATTCGATCGAATCGAAAGTGACTTCAATCGATTTCATTCCAAATAGTGCTGGTAAATTCGGTTACTTTTCAATACTCGATACTACTCGATATTTTTGATTTGGATACTCGATACTACTCGATACTTTTAACGGTTTTTAAATTTGAAATTTTTAAAAATTTTTTAGTCAAATTCTTTGAAAATGTTTATGGTGATTCAATATTTAAATTTATAAACAAATTTTCAAACTTTTTCATCAACTATTCAGTGCGTTTTTCATAGTTTTTTTAACATATAATTTTAAATATTTTACTTCTGATTTTTTATTTTAGCAGAGTTGTAGTTTTGTGACAAATATTTTAGCGGAGTCACATTTTCGTGGTAAATATTTTAGCGGAGTCACATTTTTATATATTTTTTCTGTCCAAAATGCAACTCTGAAAATATCTTGTAGAAGTTTTGAGTATCGAGTACCCAAGAAAAAGGCAAATACTCGATACTCGATACCCACTGCTCATATTTTTACCAGCACTAATTCCAAATAGATTTCATTTTTCGAAGCTCAGGAAATGGGCAAGTGTTTTCCATTGCAGTGCAATTGATGTAATTTTCAAGTGCAATCGATTTGACATTTGTTATAATATCATCGATTGCATTGGAAGATACCGGGTTAAATGCAATTTACAGGCAACGCAAAAAGTGCAATGAAGAACAAAACTAAAAAACATAAAAAATAAAATAATTCTTACATACATATTACACAAAAGAAGATAAAGTTTATAATTAATTATTAACTACTTATTTACAAATAAAAGGTATGTGTATATTATTTGTATTCCAAGTTAAATTTAGGAAAGTGACATTTGTGTCCAACTGAAATAACAAAATATTTGCAACTAAATAACAGTGTGTGAATACATATTTATAATACAAAAAAGAAGAAAAAACTGTGTTAGCTTGGAATACATGTATGTATTTTCTTAGCTTTTTTAATTTGGAAACAATTTCCTAGTAATACAAAGCTTATATGTAATGAAGTTTTCTTTAATCGAATCTTCTAGAAATTGAATGTACGCAAAACATATATATGTACAGTACTTGAAGTTGAAGCTCTCAAGATTGCCACCTCTAGAACTCAAAATATGTATAGATTTCAAAATAAAAATCGCTACAAATCGCTAAAGTCTCAAAATATTCAAAAAGTTAATCAAAAGGTTTTGTTTTATACGACATTTAGGCTGAGGAAAAACTATATACACTGAGAGAATTATCTGCATGATATTGTAGCGAGTTGTTTAATTTAAATTTATTTTATTAGGCTTATTAAAACTTATACTAAATTACAAAAAACTTTAACTTTATCTATCACGAACACAAAGCGTGTGTTCGAGAACAATCTAGCACGACAATTGAATGTGTTGTGTAACGTAAAAACTGAAGTACACAAAAATGATAGTGTTGGTAAATACAAATAAAATCAAAATGAAATCGTTACGTTACGTACGTCGTTACACCACAATATTAATGAATTTTTGCACAAAAATAACGAATTAATGGAATTTTTCATAAAATGTTTTAAAAATTTCATTTCATTTATTAAAACTTTCATACACTCAACGAAAAAGTTTCATTCAAAGCAGATAAATAAAATATATGAAGCTTTTTCGTCATATTTAGGAAATTTTTCGTTTACTTTCTGAAGAAAACTTCATTAGTTTACTGAAAAATTTCATTAAAACTCGTCCAGCCAAATTCGCAAAAAAAAAACTAGTGTAAAAATATCGAAGTCAACTTTGTAACTTTTTTTATATATAGAGTTGACAGAAATTATAAAAGTGAAGTATAAATAACCGCAGTACAAATAAAAATTACATATATCATTTCTTTTGTATAACAACAAAGTTCCCTATGTTGAGGATTAGTACTATTGTACTTTGAAATATTTCACTACGTTGTTTTTCCAACTATAAAATTTTGTAACTTTACCTAAGTTTTTTTATAACTTTCTAAAGTAAGAAGTTTAACTGGTCGTAGTCTAAACACTGTAAACAAATAAAAAAAAGTTAGAGAAAACATGTTACATACATACATATTTGTTATGGGATATAGTTTTTTTTTCAATAAAAAAACAATAAAAAGAGAATTAAATATGGAATTCATTGACGTCTATATAAAGCATCAGGGTAAGTTGGATATAAATCATTAGGATATGTACAAACTATACTCAACATTAAACTTTATTTCAACTTTTTATCCTTGTTTAGGACACTAAACCAGAAATGTATCACCCGACGATAATGTAGCGGCAGTGTTGCCATAAGACAATTGCAAAAAGGTGCTAGATCGTCGAAAAAAGGTGCTAGAAAGTAGAGTTGTGAAATTTCGGTATTTTTTGAGTACTCAATACTAAATACTTTTCAATTGAGTACTCGATACTACTCAATACTTTTAACGGTTTTTTTAATTTAAAAATAAAAATGTTATGAATTCGTATTTATTAGGAAAAATTATCACAATTCACATACACGTGTTAAATAACTATTGTTATTTACATTTTAATTAATTTAAAACATTTTAAATAAATTAATTAAATAATATTTACCAAAAATTCGTTACAAATTTCTTTGCTTCACAAATAGAGTTGTATTTTCAGAACTGTATTTTTAGAGTACTATTTTTAGAGTTATATTTTTATACGAAAAATACACATTTCTACGGAAAATTGCATCTTTAAAAGTATTGAGTAGTACCGTTTTAGTATTGAGTACTCAAAAAAACAGTCAGTATTGAGTACTCAGTACCGCAATACTCAATACTTTTACAACTCTACTAGAAAGTGCTAGATTGAAAATAAAATGTGCTAAAAAAGGTGCTAGATTTTTTTTACATACTTTATGAGTTTTTATCAGGGTTGGCAACCTATTCAAAAGGTTAGTGATAATGGATAACGTTATCTCATAAATATTTTGTTAAGGTATTTTAAGGCTATCGGTATAATAAGTTATTTCGTCGAGTTTTTTTTAGGGTTAACGGTATTTAAAGCTATTTCATTTAGTTATTTAAGGTTTTTAATTAAAATATTTACTGATATTTTAAGGTTAACGATAGTAATTTTTTTAATTTCTGAAAACTTTAAGAACCGTCACTTTGTGAAAACAATAGCTGTCCAATAAAAGGTCAATAATTTATGTATGACCTTTTTGATAGAAAAAAGTTTAAAATAATTTTATTAGGATATTTTAAATTATTTCCCTAGTGTAGTTTAGGGTTATCTGTATTTTAAATAATTGGTTATATTATAGGTTTGTTTTTTCGAAGTTTATTTTTGTAAACAAATAAAACTTAAACATTTGTGGTCGCCTTTGTACGAAAGCTGTTTTCGTACAAAGACTTCGCCGGAACGCGAAATGGAGCAATTATCTTGTGTGCCCTGGTCTACATTTGCTAACAAACGCATAATTCATGTTCTAGCTTTTGCTGTTTTTAATATTTTATAAAACAAAAAATACTAAAATTTCAAATATTTTTATGAAAAATAATTTTGTTTACATTGAAAAGAAAAAAGCAAAGAATTTTTAAGACTTGGTAGTATTTTTATAACTACTTAATTTTTAAGAAGCTAAATTTATACCTATTTAAAAATTTTATAAATGCTTAAATTTGTATGTAATATTTATACAAAATTCGAGGAAAACACACCTTTTAAGTTATTTCGTTAGTGGTATTTTTAGGGTAATGATAGTCATTTTAAAGGGTTTCAAATCGTTATTGATATTATTATTTTAGCTTGCCAACCTCGGGTTTATTGATATTCATACAGTCGCCATTTTATAGCGTCACTATTTATTTCTGGCTTGAAATCAGTACAGAAATGACAAAAATCATAATTTGAGATAAATCAGAAAGCATTTTCCATAGGAACAATATCTTCTTTTGAGGCTGAAACATATCAGGTTCTACAAAAAGATTAGTTTTATGGACTATTCCGATAGGAAAATCATCATCTCTGTGAAATGTTTTTCACAGAAAAGCCAGATTTTGAATATATTTATATATGTGACCTTCTCCGAGAAAAGGGACCTAGTGTGTCAAAAAACGGGTTTCGATAAAATTTAATTAATTTATTTATTTTTAATTTAACTTTAAATGCGTTCTTCTCAAAACTTCATTTTCACACACTAGGTCCCTTTTCTCGGAGAAGGTCACATATAATATTTTGCCCCCAAAAAAATAATTTTTATATAGAAAATCATCTAATTTTAAATTCTTCCTGCTGTAGAAAAACTATTTAAGATTCAGAACATTTTGAAGGTTAAATTGTTTTGTTGTTTCTATACTTTTTTCTAGAATATATTTAATATGCATGTAGGAGCAACAGAGTCTTAGCAATATTTCTTTTCGAAACATCTTCAGATTCGAAGTACTGAAAATGACAGTTAAAACAAATGTATATGCAGTTAAAAAGGCGACAAAGGTATTTACCTTTAAAATAACTACAACTTTTGTTATTTTTAACTGTTGAAAAATAACTAACAAATGCATTAAAAATAACTGCCAATGTCGTAAAAATTCCAATTTCAAAACAACTGACAAAATTGGTAAAAAACTACTGTTTTTTACAGGCAATTCTTTTTGTTTATAAAAGTATATTTTAATAAAAAAAATAGTTATTTTTCAGCCTATTTAAAATTCGAAGTAAAAATTCCAAATCGTTCTCCAGTTATTATGCTTTAATGCATTAGAGATACAATACAAGTTTCTGATTCTTATTTGCAAACTAGAAATATATCAATAATAACAAATATAAACTAAACAAGAATTTTTAAAATTCAACGAAATTTTTTATTTTTTATATAACTACCAAAAATAACTGTTTACTGTAAAATTACTGTTTTGGTAGTTGTTTATTATGACATTTAAAATAACTGTTTAAAACAACAGTTACGAAATTACGTTTTTTTTCGTTAGTTGTTTTCTTAAATAACCCTTATAACAGTTGTTTTGCATTTTTCCGTAATTACTGTTAAAAACAACAACTACTGATTACTACACAAACAACTGTCATGCAGTTACTGTCAAACTTTTTGAGTGTACTTATTTGAAATATACATAGGTGAAAATGGCAAAAAATACTTTTGTGTTTTACCTTTATACGAATATTGTTTTTCCCAATAAATTTAATTTGTTTCGCCATACTTTTAAGGTGTTTTAGATTGCTAATAACAATCAGATTTTGACCTTTAAGGCCCGTTAACTTATCTCAATTTATACCCTGGTTAAGACCTCTACTAGCCTTAACCACTGGTAAACATATTTTTGGAATAACTTATCTAAATTTTAACCAAGCATTTCTTCTAACCAATGCTAAAATTTAACCATAGATATTTCTGTGGTTAAGAAACTTAACCAAGGCTATTTTAGAACAATTCACCCTACATAAGATATTTTAATACATTAGACTTGTAATGATGATTATTAAAAAAATTTAAAGCGCAGCTTTAACCAAACTTTGACTAAGAATCGTTTATGACACATGTAAGTATTTTCGATGTGCATTTCCCCCACTTTACCAAAACTTATAAAAATTGCATCAGTACTTAAAATCGTGCACAAATTTTTGCTATTTAGGATTTAGGTTTCTGTGATAGCTTACAGAAATTGGCCTCATATAAGGAAATAGGAAAAATTTATTTTTTTATTGGTTCAGGGAGCCAAAATCTGTCTTGAATAATTAAAACTAAAAATGGTGACCAATATTACAACAATTTGAAACGAATTATACACCTCTACAAAATGAAAAGTCGCTGTTGGTAGAAGCTTGATACATACTTTTAGTATTTTACTTGCTGATTTCAAATCTCTATTCCGAATTCTCTATCACCTCTCACTTTTGAGAAAATCGCTTTCTACGAATTTTAAAATACTATACAAAACGCATTCAAATAGCTTAAGACTTTTTGTTACGATGGTAGTAAAGAATGAATTTTTTTCTCTAAAATACATAGGACAACATTTTCTTAATTTGTGTACCGTTATAGGAAAAAATTCTTTTGAAAACCACTCTCAGAAAAACAATTGTTACATCAATTTTGGGTAACTTACATTTAAGAATTTGGAATCAGCGTATCAAATTCAAAATGAATCACGTATCAAAGCTCAAGACTACTGAATGAAGTACAATACTGAATTTAATTCTTAAATATAAAAAAGCGCATAGAAATCACTCTCGAATTTATGAAATGTAAACCAATCATGTTTTAAATATTTTAAAAGTATGTGAGGAACCCCTGGACAACCCACAGTTTTGACTCGCAATTACAAAAAGATACAAAATCATGGACAGCGATGATTTTTCTACTCACTTTGATGTGCTGATCACATAAATTGCCTTAATTTAATAATCTATCACAAAATTTCCACTATTTTTTTTTAATTTTATGCGCGAATCTTTCCGCGGTTGTTTCGATTAGCACGAAATACTTATTAATAGTTCCAATAATCCACTTTTATTTTATAGACTTACCAAATGGATTTAATTAAATCACCTCTCGTAGTATGCAAAAAGACACAATCATTTATAGCATTTAGCGACCGCGAATCTTTAAAAAAACGACGTGGTTAAGTGTATTATTTTTTTTACGACCAGAAACATACAAAAAACCGCGAGAAAAACTTTTAATTTTCCCGTATTGAAAAAAAAAATTTTTGTTATTAATTTTTGTTTTTGTTTTTATTCTGACATTTCATACTAAGGTTAACTACCCAGAGTTAAAACATTGATAAGTTATTATGGTTAAATTTTCATAGGGATAAATATTTAGTATTGGTTAGTTACCCATGGTTACGGTAAAGTTAACTTCTCGAGAAAAGTTAATGGGCCTAAATTGGAAATGTTTTATAAATAACTAGCGGGCGCAGCCCGCTACGTTGTTAGCGTGCCTTAAAGTTTAGGGGGGGGGGGCTGCACCCCCCCCGAAAATTTTTTTTAAATTCGCTTTTTATTTAAAGTACAGTTTTTATAATAAAAGCCTTCACCCAGCCACCACAAATAAATAATTCTGCACAACAATGGGTTTAAAATAAATAAATATTTGATCACTTTTTCTCATGAAAGTGAATTGTTAGTAATGAATCCATAATAAATTGCAATATACGTGTGTATGTTAAGATAATTTGGTAAAGTGCGAACTTAGGTAGATAGACCCGTAAGTTTTGTTCATTTGTGTTTTGAATGAAAATAAATAACGTAAAGCAGGGTTGGAAAGCATTTTATAATATTAAAAATAGCGGGCAAAGCCCGCTACGTTGTTAGCGTGTCTTAAAACTTTTTTGTAATCCCAGTTTATGTAAAGGTAGACCTGGCAATTCAAGTAAATTCACAAATTCAGTTGGAAAATTTACTGCGTCGGTTTCTTCCACCGGTGCTTCGTTACATGAAGTTTAAATATCGGAATATATAAGTTCCATTCCTTTTCTAAGGTTTTTTCTCTTTTAGAAAATTTGTTTAACTTTTGGGAGAGTATGTTTCAATGCTACATAAGTTTCATATTCCGTGGATAGTGTTTGAACAGGTAATTCCCTCTTCCAATCCATTTGCATTGTCTATAATTTCAATTCCACTCGTTCAACGTTTATATCCATTTCATTCCACTTGTGTAGTGTTTCAATTCCACTCGTTTCCTATTTAGTTTCTTAATTTTAGTGTTTCATATACACATGTTCTTTAAGTTTTAGGTTTCTAGCTAAAGACGCAGACGTTAAGGGGGGGGGGGGCAATTTTCCGCTTTTGAACCACCATTTTTACCACGTTCCTGTCCAAAGTCCTAGAAATGCCTTGTCGATAAGTTAGCCCATACTCCAAGGAAAACATATATATTACAGGTTTCTAGCCGAAGGGTTCGGTTAGGCCATCAAGAGGGAGAATTATTCCGTTTTTACCCCTCCCGGTAGGAATTTCCAAAAATTCCGTCTTAGAGGACGTCTGCGTTGGAGGAGGAACCTACTACATACATCATTTTAGGTCTCTATATCCAGCAGTTTGGCCAGGCCGTCAAGGGGGAATTTTTTTCTCTTTTTACCCCTCCCGGTATGAATTTCCAAAAATACCATCTTAGGGGACGTCAACGTTGAAGAAGGAACCCAAATACCGAATTTAAGCTCCCTTGTTCCAGCAGTTTGGCCAGGCCGTTAAGGGGGAGACTTTTCCTGTTTTTGACCCTACCTGTAGAAATTTCCAAAAATCTCATCTTAGCGGATGTCTACAATAGAGGAGGAACTTTAATACCAAATTTCAACTTCCTACCTCCAGCGGTTTGGGCAGGCCTGTAAGCGGCACTTTTCGCTTCATTAATCCCCATTTTTGCAATGTCCCTGTCCAAAAAGCACCTTCCCGGTAAGTGAGCCCATACTCCAAGTAACATATGTTTTACATTTCAGGTTTCTAACCAACTTTTACTATTTGTGCCCCTCTCGGTAGGAATTTCCGAAAATCCATCGACAGGGAATTTCAGCTTCCTAGTTCCAGCAGTTTGAGCAGGCTGTCAAGGGGGACACTTTTTCTTTTTTTGTCCCTCCCGGTTGGAATTAGGCTGGAATAGGAACCTAAGTACCGAATTTCAGCTTCCTAGTTCCAGCAATTTGGACAGGTCGTTAAGGGGCAACTTTCCCTTTTTGAGCCCCCATTTTATAACGACCCTGTCCAAAATTCAAAAAGTATCTTTCTAATAAGTTAGCCCTTACTCCAGGGACCCACATTTTAAGCTTCAGGTTTCTAGCCGAAGGGGTTTTTACCGGCCCCCAAGGTGAGGCTTTTCTTCTTTTTGCCCCTCCCTTTAGGAATTTACAAAAATTCCATCTTCGCGGCTATCTGCGATGGATGAGGAACATGCGGTTTGGGCAGGCCGTTCGTGGGGACATTTTTCCCTTTCAACCACCATTTTTACTATGTTCCTGTTCCAAAATAGAAAAATTACGTTGCCGGTGAGTTAGTCCTACTCCAAGGAATACATATTTAAAATTTTAGGTTGGCCAAAAGGGATTGGGCAAGCCGTCAGGAGGAGACTTTTACCTTATTTCCCCTCCCGATAGGAATTTCAAAAATTCCGTCTAGTACTGAATTTAGACTAAAACCAGCTGGTTTTTGTACAAAACTAAATTACAAAAACCAAGTCATTTACACTGGTTATTTAGTTTTTCTTTGTCACACCACTTTTTTATTACACATTTTTCTTTCTGTTTTTATTGTTAAACTAATGAAAAAAAAATATTAATGCATTTAAAAATTAATAACAACACACAATTTCAAACTAAAATAGAAATATTCTTAAAAAAATAAAAAATATTTTTTTGACACTTGCTTTACTTCTATATTCGTTGTAACAGGGTGCATCGAAAGTTACCTATAAATGATACCGGGTGTATCAAAAATGCACATTTCAGATATTTTTACTTGGTTTTTGGCAAAAACTAGGTAGATTGTGGTTTTCAGTTTGTATGAAAATTGTATGGGAAAACTAAAGTAAATTTGTTGTTTTCGGCTCAAAAACTAAAAATGGCCAAAAACTACTAGTTTTTGCCCAGTCTAAATATACTATAAGCGGACGCCTACACAGAAGGAGGAACTCACATACCGAGTTTCCTTTTGGGATATCCTGTAGGGAATTCCAAAAATACAAACTTAGTCGATGTCTACTACAGTGGAGGAACCTTTATACCAAATTTCAACTTCTTACCTCCAGTGGTTTGGGCAGGCACTTTTCCAATTTGTGAGACTGTTTATGGGGAGACTTTTCCCCTTTTTGCCCGTTCCGGTAGGAATTTCCTAAAATCCCGTCTTAGCGCACGTCTATGCCGAATATCAAGAAACCTTGTTTTAGTGGAGATATCCGTGGGGGAGGGAAAAAAGTAGTTTTTTTGAAATTATATATTATTTTAAATGGTACTTTTTGGAAAAACGAAATTTTTTGGAAAAAGATACTTTGTTTTTACAAAGTACTTTATTTGTACTTTTTTTGGAAAAGGTATTTTTTTTAATAAGGTGTTTTTTTTTTGGAAAAATGTATGTATTTTGGAAAAAGGTACTTTTTTTGGAAAAGGTACTTCTTTTGGAAAAGGAACATTTTTTTAGAAAAAGGTACTTTTTTTTGGGAAAAGGTACTTTTTTTGAAAAAAGGTACTTTTTTTGGAAAAAGGTACTTTTTTTGGAAAAAGGTACTTTTTTTGGAAAAAGGTACTTTTTTTGGAAAAAGGTACTTTTTTTGGAAAAAGGTACTTTTTTTTGGAAAAGGGTACTTTTTTTGGAAAAAGGTACTTTTTTTGGAAAAAGGTACTTTTTTTTGAAAAAGGGTACTTTTTTGGAATTTTTTTTGGAAAAAGGTACTTTTTTTTGGAAAAAGGTACTTTTTTTGGAAAAAGGTACCTTTTTTGGAAAAAAATATTTTTTTTGGAAAAAGGTACTTTTTTTGGGAAAAGGTACTTTTTTTTGGAAAAAGGTACTTTTTTCGGCAAAAGGTACTTTTTTTGGAAAAAGGTACTTTTTTTGGAAAAAGGTACTTTTTTTTGGAAAAAGGTACTTTTTTTTGGAAAAAGGTACTTTTTTTGCAAAAAGGAATTTTTTTTGGAAAAAGGTACTTTTTTGGAAAAAGGTACTTTTTTTGTCCCCTTTTTGCCCCTCCCGATAAGAATTTCCAAAAATGCCGTCTCAACGGACGTCTACACCGGTCGAGGAACCTACATACCAAATTTCAACTTCATAGCTCCAGCAGTTTGAGCAGGCCGTCAAGGGGGAGACTTTTTCCCCTTTTTGCCCGTCCCTGTAAAAATTTCCAAAACTCCCGTCTTGGTGGATGTCTACGATAGTGGAGGAACCTTTATACCAAATTTCAACTTCCTACCTCCAGCGGTTTGGGCAGGCCGTCAAGGGGGGCCTTTTTCCCCTTTTTAACCCCCATTTTTACAACGTCCATGTCCAAAATTCTAGAAAGTACTTTCCATAAAAGTTAGCCCATACTCTAAGGAACACATATCTTAAATTTCAGCTTTCTAGCCAAAGGGGTTTTGACAGGCCGTCAAGGGGGAGACTTTCCCCCTTTTTGCCCGTGCCGGTAGGAATTTCCAAAAATCCCGTCTTAGCGGACGTCTACCCCGAAAGAGGAACCTACATACCAAATTTCAACTTCCTAGCTTCAGCGGTTTGGGCTGGGCGATGTTTATTCAGTCAGTCAGTCAGTCAATCAGTCAGTCAGTCAGTCAGTCAGTCAGTCAGTCACGTTATTCTTTTATATATAGAGATCTATTCTGAACTTAAGTCAGAAATGCCAAACTAAATTTTCTTATTTTGTTTTAGAAATTCGTAAACATTGTTATGATAAAATGTGGCATGACTGTCTGGGTAAATATATTAACTCACTATTTACCCTTAACACTATTCAGAGAAGCTATATATTTGTAAATCTTGTTTTTTTCTCTTCGTTTTTTTTACTCTTCTCGGATTCGAGATATTTTTCATATAGATATTAAATTATTTAAAAAAGTGCTAAAAATTTTAATATTTTGAAAAAAGTGCTAAATTAGCACCTAGCACCATTTTTAAAATTTTTGGTGCTAACTCACAAAAAAAAGTGCTAGATCTAGCACCTAAAGTGCTGTAAATGAAGATTTCAGTAATTTGGATTTTTTGTTTGTTTTTTTTTTAATTTTCTACACCATTTCTGAATTGTGTTTAAGAAAATCCACTATTGACCTCAACCGTAAAAATTGAATTTTAATATAATTTTTAAATATTCATCTTTTATTTCCTATCTGTGTAGAAGCTTTTGGTAGTGGCTTAGGTGATGGTGCTTATTATGTTTATGATCTTGATCGTACCTACAATTGTTTAGGTATAGCGGCTTTAAGAAGTTTTCATAAAAGTGAATCTGAAGGTGTAAGCTGCGAAATTTAATTTCAATTAAAATAGTTGTAAAATACATTTACTTTATTTCAATTTTTTATTACAGTTTTTTGGGTTATGAAAAACGCCAGAAAGCTTTCAATTTTCATAATGATATTGCATATTTTGGTTAAAGAATTATGGGAACCCTAATTAAGATCATAGGTAAGTTATTGAATTTTTTTTTAATTATGTTCATAAAAGTTAAATTTTGTTCAACAGATTCATAACTAAACTACTGAACGTACTACAGACTGGTTGGAACAACTGATACATTTTCGCAGTATTTGATTTATTCAAGCAGCACAAAGAATCTGGGCCAAGTTCGCAACAGTAAGAGAAAATTTAATTAAATGTAAAAGTGCTTAAAAGTTTTATCATTTATTTCTCAGAATTTAAGAATTTTTCTATGAGAGAACGTTCTTAAAATCTAAATATTTTTCTATAGATTCTTACAATCAAAGAATTTTTTTATTCGAAAAACTTCTTTGAATTAAAGAATCTTCCTTCATGAAAAAATCTGTGAAATCAAAGAATTGTTAAGGCACATGTACACGAGAGAAAAAATTGCTAGAGGTAGAGCAAAAAATACCTCCAAATGGGTCTATTGTGATTTAAGCTATTTAGAGTTGCTTTTTGCTCTATATCTAGCAATTTTCTCTCGCGTGTAAATGTGCCTTTAAAGAAAAAGTCCACCGTATCTAAGAATTTTTCTGTATAAAAAATTTTCATTAATCTAAGTATTTTTCTGTAAGAAAAAGTCCTTGGAATCTAAGAATTTCTTTACAAGAAAAATTCCTTAGCATCTAAGAATTTTTCTTTAAGAAAAAGTCCTCCATATCTAAGATTTTTTATTAGACACTGTACATCAAGTATTTTTTCTTAGGGAAAATATCTTATATTCTGAATAAGTTTTTCTTAAAGAAAAAATCTAAGATTCTAAGTACTTTTTTCAATAGAAATTCTTAGATTCTAAAACTTTTTCTTTAAGAAAGATAATTAGATTGTAAGGGCATTTTCTTCAATAAAAATTCTTAAGCAAAAATCTCAGATTCTAAGAACTTTTTTGAAAAAAATGCTAAGATTCTAAAGGCACATCTACACGAGAGAAAAAATTGCTAGAGATAGAGCAAAAACCACCTCTAATTAGATCTGTTGTGAATGATTTAAGCTATTTAGAGGTGTTTTTTGCTCTATCTCTATTAGTTTTCTCTCTCGTGTATATGGGCCTTAAGAAAAATACTTACATTCTGAGGACCTTTTATTTAAGAGACATGTACTTATATTCTAAGAAATTTTTCTTTAAGAAAAATACTTACCCCTAAATTCATAAACGCTTTGTAAAATTATAGGAGGTTTATTGAACAAATTTTGTATGAAAATGACGTTTTGTAAACCTGCTATAACTTTACAAAGCATTTATGAATTGCGGGGTTGGATTCTAATGAAATTTCTCTATTCTAAGACTTCTTCTCCAAGAAAAAATTTTAGATTCTAAGGACTTTTTATTAAGAAAAATATTTAAATTCGAAAGACTTTCCTTTAAGAAAAATTCTTAAATGTTAAGCGATTTTTCTTAAAGAAAAATACTTAGATTCTAATCACTTTTTCCAAAAGAAAAATTCCTAGATTCGCAAGACTTGTTATAAATACAATATAAATCCTTAAATTCTAAGGATTTTTTCTTTAAGATAAATACTTAAGATTCTAATAACTTGGTCTTTAACAAAATTTCTTAAATTCTAAGCGCTTTTTCTTTAAGAAAAGTTAGCCACATTCTAAAGCCCATATGATACTTGCTAGTTTCTAGATTCTAGTTTTTTTCACCATCAATGCAAATCAGATGAAGGGTACTGCATTACCAACATTAATTTGATAGTTTGATAGTTTTTCGATATAGTTGTTCTCTTCACACACATTATTTCTCACATAAGGAAATTCGTGCTTTCTTCTATTTTGGATTATTAATACTGAAACTAGCAAGTGTCATATAGGCTTAAACACCTTTTCTAATAGAAAATTTTCTAGATTTTAATGACTTTTTCTTACAGAAAAATGTTTGGATTGTAAGGAGTTTTTCCATTAGAGGAAAATTGTAAAATTTGAAAGACATTTTCTTAAAGCAAAATACTTAGATTGATTCTAAGGACTTTTACTTGCAGAAAAAATCTTAGACTCTGAGGAATTTTTCTGTAAGAAAAAATCCTCCGAATCTTTTAGAAAAAGTTTTCACATTCTAAGAAATTTTCGATTAGAGAAAATCAATTGTATATTAGTAATTTTTATTAGAAAAGTCTTAAAATCTCAGTATTTTTCTTCAAGAAGAAGTCCTTAGAATTTATTAATTCTTTTTTGAAGAGAAAGTTTTTATAATTTTTTTCTTAGAAAAAGTCCTCAGAATCAAAGAATCTCTTTATGTATTTTTTGGTCTTGTTTTTATTTATTTTATAAAAAGAATAATAAACATATTTAATTAAAAAAATATTATTGAGTATTTTAATTGAAAGGAATTAAATAAAAAATATAAAATTAGTTTTGACCATTTAATATATAAAAATATACAAAATGCACAAAATAAAAACATATAAGTTAATAAAGTACTCAGCAATTCTACAAAAAACCAAACCATGAAAATTTTACAAAGTTTTTAAATATAAATGTCAATAGTATTTTTTATTAACTGTTTACCAAAGTTTTTTGTACAATTTGTCAAAGAGCTTTTGAAGTTGTATAATATACAATAAACTTAGGTAACTTATATGCTTTTTTTAGTTGATTTTACACTTTTTATTTTTTGCGTGTATATACATTTTTTTTATTTTTGAAAAAAAATTTATTACCGTTACCAGGTATTGAAATTGCCAAAGTTTGTTTGATGGTTACTTTGCAAAAAAAAAAATCGGGGAAAAAAAATTACCAAAAAGGGAATTTTTTCCTTCAGTATATTTGTTTGCAGAATGTAAACGCTGATTAAGTTTTTTAATTCATTTTTTGTACCATAATGTCTTTATCCGCGTTCCGCCATTATTTTGTAATTTCTTAAGTGCGGTTGTTTTAAATCGAAAAATGTTGCCATAAAGCCGAGCACACACGGTCAATATAATTTATTTCAATTTTATTGATCTTTCCATACACACTTTCAATGTTATTAGAAAAATATAAGTTAAAATTAAATTGATCAATATTTTCCATCCTATGAAAAATTGCAAAATTTTGCAGATTTTAAAATAAAAACATGTTTAAAGTGATTACTTTTTTATTTTGCAATAATTTATATGCTGTTTTAATTTTATTTATTTATTTTTCACCAACAAAAAACAAATTAAAAAAAACTAACATTTCAATATTGGCCACACACTTTTCAATAATATGAAATAGAAAAACAAAAATTCAAAAGATTTTGAATTTCTCAATTTAATTGATAAACATTCAATATAGGGTACAGACCTTCAATAATGTAACAATAATGTAACAAGTAAGTGCTGCAGTGAAAACAATTTTGGCGAGTCTTTTTTATTATTTATTTCTTTTCACATTTTGAACACATCTTTGTTATATACTTTAAAAATGTGGGAAAAAAATATTCTCCTTTTCGCTATGATATTGTAACAGCTTTCTTCATATTTCAAGAAAAGTTGTCATTTTTTGTGGCCAAATTTAGTTAAATTATTTAAAGTATTGTGTAGCAAATATGCTCAGAAAATATGGGCGGCACCGTTTTTGGTAATTTTTAAATATGCTCTATTTTATTTGTAAGAATTACCTAAATATAGGATGTCTGAAAAACGGCAACAGCCGAAAAAGTAGGGTATCTGATGAACATTTTGTTACTTTTTTTTAATAAAAAATAAACATACCAATAACAAAAAAGTAATGATCAAACGGCAATGTTTCTGACACTTCAATTCTAAAATGTATTTTTTTTTTCAAGATCACCTTTTTTTTTCTTTCTAAAAAATTGTCGACTTTAAGCAGCTCCACCAGCTATAATTTTTATCCAATGAAGAAAAACGTTTTTGAATTGGGCTCAGTAAGAAACTCTTTATACGATGTGTTCATTCGTTTTACAAAATTTTGTCATCAAATTTTGTATTTTTGCCACGGGTTTTGGGAAAAGGCGCCACAGTGCACCGGTAGTGGTCAAAGATTTAGCACCAATTAGTCCTAAATTACCCAAAATACACACCCGCTGGTTATAGAGGTGTGTTTCATAAAAAGCGAAGCCTCCCTCTTGGGGATAATAGCTCGAAAAAACTGACCTAATAAGATTTAATTTAGAACAAAAAAAAAAAAATCGCTTAGCAACAAAAATTACCATTATACGGAATTTAGACTGAGCAAAAACCGGCTAGTTTTTGTACAAAACCAAATTGCTAAAGCCAAGTTTTTTACACCCCAGCAAAAAATAATGCTTGCTTGGAAGCAGGTTCGTCAGGGAAAGAAAATAGTGTAGCGCTTGCATTATTGCTGATATAAGGCATGATTTTTGTTCGAGATAGCTCGCGTGAAAGCACTTGTTTTGATATCCGATATGCGCTTCTATCATAGCTCCAAATAATGGCATGAAATCACAGCTTTTAGCTATTAAATTCGGTTATCATTGTCATTCTTTCGTGCTTTGTTAGAGCGATGAAGTGTTGTAAACAAAACTCTATTGCCTTTTTTAACACACTACTGCAAGCTATAAATCCTCAGAAGCAGTAAACGAAGCAGAGAAGAAGCACTAATCATTTTTACCGCCTCCGAATTTCTGCTGGGACTGATTATTTAGTTTTTCTTTGTCACAACACTTTTTTATTAAACACTTTTCTTTCTTTTTTTATTGTTAAATTAAAGTAAAAAAATTATTAATATATTTAAAAAAGAATAACAACACAAAATTTCAAACTAAACCAGAAATATTCTTAAAAAATTAAAACAAATATTTTTTTGACACTTGCTTTACTCCTATATTCGTTGTTACAGGGTGTATCGAAAATTAATTATAAATGATACCGGGTGTATCAAAAATGCATATTTCAGATACTTTTACTTGGTTTTTGGCAAAAACCAGGTAGAATCTGGTTTTCAGTTTGTATGAAAATTGTACTGTTTCCAATTATTCGACATAGGCGGTTAACCGGTTATTGCATTATTCGAAAAATCACTAAAACTGATTAACCGGTTATTCGGTTCGGTTATTCGAGAAAATTGGCGATTAATCGATTAATCGTTTAAAGCAAAATTAATGTATTTCCTTAACTTTCTATCAACAAAGATACTAACAGCTTCCTGTTTTTGTTAAATATCAACATGACATATGAACACGGTGTATTTAAAAAATTTTTCACAGTAAAAAAGCACATCTACACGAGAGAGATAATACTAGAGATAAAACAAAAATCACCTCTAATTTGAATAAGTTTAGCTATTTTGGAGTGTTTTTTGCTCCATCTCTAGTAGTTTTCTCTCGCGTGTAAATGTACTTTAAGGTTGAAAAGTTTCGGAATCTGAGATTATCTAAATTGAAATATTTCTTATACTAATAGAAAAATTTATGTAAAAATATAGCTGAAGCTATTAAAAATTAGTTAAAAATGGCAAAAAAAATGCTGAAACTATGAGATTTTTTTCTAAATATTAGTAAGTTAAAAACAGCATAACTCAAGGTAGATTTTTTATTTCTTTACAAAAGATTTTTTTAATCTGTAAAATTTTGGATACAAAATTTCTTTGAATGAAAATTAAATCAATACTACAATAATAATAATATTACATTTAAAAAGATTATTATCCAAAGTTCTTCCTCCTCCTCTGAAGAAATAAAAAAAACTAGCTCCATTTGAGTAAATTATTAGTTAATTGAAAATACCAATTTCCTCTACAAAAATTTGCAAAAAAAAATTCTGAATAGTAGAGTTAGTAGACTAAAGAATATCATAAATTGTTAAATTTCTGAATCTTTTTTCTGTTTTTAAGGGCCATTGACAATAACCAAAATTATCTAAAGTTTGAGCAAACAGACGCAGAGAGAACTTTATTATTCCTTCCAGTTTTAATGAAAATTTCCACTAAACTAATAAAGTTTTCTTAACAAAACGAATCGAAAGCTTCATAAAAATTATAAGGCTTTTTCATAAAATTTATCAATTTAATGAAAAGTTTCAATGGACGAACTTCAGCAAAACTTCATTTAATCAATGTAAAAATTCATAAATAGCATATAGACATTTCACTCAGTATACAGTTACAAATGTCAAATTCCATTTAAATTTGGATTGTGTCTTAACTTTACGTTATTTCGTTATTGTTAATGTCACCAGTGCGAATAAAAATTTAAATTCAATAAAACGGGTATGGGTTCCCTTGTATTCTACAGCTTTTTCAGCTTGATTTCAGAAAATTCCAAATATATTTCATAATTGTATAAAAATGTTTTAGAACTATCCAAAAATATTTTTAAATTGTCTAAAAATATTTTAAAATTGTCCAAATATATTTTAAAATTGTCTAAAATATTTCCAAATTATCCAAAAATGTTTTAAATTTTTGCAAAAATGTTTTAAATTTGTCCAAAAATCATTCAAAATTGTGCAAAAACGTTTTAAAGTTGTTCAAAAATATTTCAAAATTGTCCAAATACTGTTTAAATTTTAAAACATTTTTGGAAGAATTTAAAACATTTTTGGATAATTTTGAAATATTTTAGACAATTTTGAAACCTTTTTAGACAATTTTAAAATATATTTGGACGATTTTAACATATATTTGCACAATTTTAAAATATATTTGGACAATTTTAAAACATTTTTGGACAATTTTTAAATATATTTGGAATTTTCTGAAATAAAACTGAAAATGGTTTATTTGGACATGTTGTAGAATTGATGTGGTTTTGAATCGATTATACACACTTTCTTTGGAGATGTGAGAACAGGTAGAGTTTCTACAGAATTAAGATGTCAGTTGACAGTGTGGGACACATATTTGAAAAAAATTCAACCTTGTCTTGAAGAACATGGAAATATAATTTACATTAGTTTTAATTTTTAAAACAATTAAAACAGAAAATTATGAAGTTTTGGGAAAAAAATAAAGGAAAAATTCCATATTTAAATTCTAACCGGTTAATCGACCTATTTTAACCGATTATTCGGATCGAATAATTATTTGAGTTTTAAATTATTTGTTTCGACATTAACCGAAATAGAGGCGATTAATCGAGGAATCGGTTAATCGATTAACCGAATTGGAAACACTAGAAAATTGTATGGAAAAACTAAATTAATTTTATAGTTTTCGGCTTAAAAACTAAAAATGGCCAAAAACTAATAGTTTTTGCCCAGTCTAAATACACTATAACTTAAAAAAATCAAATAAATCAGCAAATTTCACGGATTAGCTTCACTATTTCCTCGGTTTATTAAAAAAAATGTTATTTGAATAAAAAAAACTTGAATAGATTGTTCACTTTTCAGAATTTGAGATTTTAATTTTTTCTTAAGTGTCACACATGCGTATTCCACGTCGTTATATTCCAACCGACAATTTACATATGATTTCTTATCGGATTTTTGCGCATATGTAACTTAATAACCAATAAGTCGTACAATTTTACAGTTTCACCTTCATCTCAATGACACAGTGTAAAGCCGGCAAACTTGGTATTCATATCATCATTAATTTATAAATATGTCTCGATGAAATGTCAACAATTGTGAATGAAAAAAAATGGAAAAACATTACTATCGAAACAGGCTTGCCCTGCTTGGAAATTTATCCTGGGACAGAGAACTCCTTTGGGAATTCATACAAAATTGAATCAGATTTATAAATCGAATTAGGGAATTAGGTTTTCAAAAGTCTCACACAAAAAAAAACTATAGGTAATATTGCCCAAAATTATAGGGTAATATCACCTATTTTCAAAGGCAACATAGAGTTTGCTTTGTTTTACGGCAATATTACCATAAAAAACAGGCAATTTCTATTTGACATTTATATTCGAAAAACCACCTAAAATTTTAGGTAGAACAACTCAAATTATTTTCTGGATTAACAATTGAAAAAATGGTTAATTTGTACTTATTTTTGGCCAATATTTCATTGCTTTTAGATAAAATTATGCGTATATTTACCACGATTTAAAAAAGTATAAAAATCGGCAAACCATAACATAAAGAAAATTTTATTGCTGTAATTACATTTTAGTAAAAAAAAAATTAAAACTAAACTACACACAATAACAAGTGGCTGATCGATAATCAAAATTGTTAAAGAAAACCAAAAGACAATGAAACTTCGCATCCTTTGGATTAACACTAGTATTGTGAAGATGTTTTCAGCCTGCGGTTTAAAATATTACCAGAACTTATCAATTTCAGCTTTGATTTATCATAACTTATTCACTATAACAGCATCCACGAAACTTACCGTTATTAAATCATTTCATTAATTGTGGGATGAAATTTATCATCAGCAATTTGTTCCCCCAATTAATTTATTGGATAAAGCAACGTCTATATCATTAAAAGACTATCCAACTCTCCCTACCTCTGTTAAATCACTCTCTTCTTAATTTATATCGAAAATTCAGCCATAAGAAGGCTTGATTGATCCTTATTATTTTTAAATAAAAGTCCCTGAGTTCGAAATAATTACACATTTCTACGAAAACAATCTCAGAATTTTCAAAATCAATTGTCATTGCAAGTGATATTCTTTTTATTGGTTGTTCAATTATTACGTGAGTGATGTTAATTCATGCAAATTAAATAACCCGATACCTTTATTACCATTTCCTCAAGTTGGGGATTTATGGGAATATTTTAGATTGACCTGGGAATAGCGAAAAATTACACATGCAAGCTTGTAGCCAAAAGAAAATAAAAAAAGTAAACAAAACTTTTCAATATTAAAAAAAAAAAACTATAGGCGCTGTTCTGAGTTCTGAATCCACATAAAAAAATTCTAAAGTTAAACATTCCGAATTTTTTTGCTGTTCCGTGATCCACATCCAAATTATTTTTTTCGTTTTATTTCGGGTAATTTTTAAATTTAAATTTTCGAAATTTTTAATTCCATGTGATTTTGCAAATCCACTCTAATTAAAAAGCTTCGGAACTCAGAACAGGGGTGTATAAGTGAGTTAATAGCTTAAACAAATTAAATAAAACTGCAGCAAGTGAATGTCACAAATTCGTTACATTTTCAAAGGATTTAAAAGAAAACAAAATTGCAAAATACTTTAAAGGTTAATGCTGAATATAAAATAGGTATGCTGAAATTTTTTACTTGTAAAGTTTCCCATCAGATCTTATAACAGAGTTTTTAAGGTAAATACTTAACTAATTAATTAATTGTATTCAAAAGAACCTAATGGTATTAAACTATTTCGAACCATTTTTTAAAAGCATAAGGTAGAAAACAGAACAGTCGCGCCAAAATTTAAACCTTTATTGAGCGTTTTTTTCAACATTTTTCGACCCAAAGAAACAATTGATGCACATGCATTTAAGATTTAAAATTACTTTAATATATTCTTGAAGACAGTCAATTAAGGCACTGCATGTTTCGATGACAATTTTACCGATTGATTGAGGGGATATTGCGTTTTAAAACTTTAGATTTTCAAAGCTATTTCCTGTAGCAAGGGATCTTAAAGCATACTTGGGATTTTTTCATTGGCATTGAAATTTCATTATCATTAGTTTATGGTATAAAAATTTAATTAAAAAACTTAACCAGCGATTTTCATTCTGCAAACAAACATACTGATTTAAGAATTTTCCTTTTGTAATTTTTTTTTTCGCGATTTCTTTTCTCAATTAATCACCGAACTTTGTTCTATGAATTGGGTATTATAGTCCCTAGACAATAAATTTTAAAAAACCATACTAAAAAAATTGCAAAATAATCGCGGAACGCGAAAAAGACTTTATGGTACAAAATTTTAATTAAAAAACTTAACCAGCGATGTAAGAATTTTCCTTTTTGCAAAATTTTTTTTCCGCAATTTTTTTTTTCAACTAGCCACCGAACTTTGTTCTATGAAATGGGTCTTATAGTCCCTAGATTCTAAATTTAAAAAAACCGCACTTAAAAAATTGCAAAATAATCGCGGAACGCGAAAAAAGATTTTATGGTACAACAATTAAATTAAAAAACTTAATCAGCGATTTTCATTCTGCAAACAAACATACTGATGTAAAAATTTTCCTTTTTGTAAATTTTTTTTCCGCGACTTTTTTCGCGATTTCTTTTTTTAATTAATCACCGAAATTTGTTCTATGAATTGGGTATTATAGTCCCTAGATTATAAATTTTAAAAAACCACACTTAACAAATTGCAAAATAATCGAGGAACGCGAAAAAAGACTTTATAGTACAAAAGTTGAATTAAAAAACTTAATCAGCGATTTTTATTCTTCAAACAAACATACTGATGTAAGAATTTTCCTTTTTGTAAATTTTTTTTCCGCGACTTTTTTCGCGATTTCTTTTTTCAATTAATCACAGAACTTTGTTCTGTGAATTGGGTATTATTGTCCCTAGATTATATATTTAAAAAACCGCACTTTAAAAATTGTAAAATAATCGTGAAACGCGAAAAAAGATTTTATGCTACAAAAATTTAATTAAAAAATTTAATCAGCGATTTTCATTCTGCGAAAAAATATACTGATGTAAGAATTTTCCTTTTTACAAGATTTCTTTTGCGCGAAATTTTTTCGCGTTATTTTTTGCAAATAGCCACCGAACTTTATTCTATGAATTGGGCTTATAGACCCCAGTTTATGATTCTAAATAACCACAAGTAATAAATTGCAAAATAATCGCGGAACGCGAAAAAGGCTTTATGGCACAAAAATTAATAAAAACTTAATCAGCGATTAACAATTTGCAAAAAAATATGCAACTTTTGTACTCTAAAGTCTTTTTTCGCGTTCCGCGATTATTTTGCAATTTTTTAAGTGTGGTTTTTTAAAATTTAGAATCTATGGACTATAATACCCAATTCATAGAACAAAGTTCGGTGATTAATTAAAAAAAGAAATCACGCAAAAAGTCGCGGAAAAAAAATCCAAAAAGAAAATTCTTACATCAGTATGTTTGTTTGCAGAATGAAAATCGCTGATTAAGTTTTTTAATTCAATTGTTGTACCATAAAGTCTTTTTTCGCGTTCCGCGATTATTTTGCAATTTTTTAAGTGCAGTTTTTTTACATTTATAATCTAGGGACTATAACATCCATTTCATAGAACAAAGTTCGGTGGCTAGTTGGAAAAAAAATCGCGAAAAACGTCCCGGAAAAAAAAATTTGCAAAATGGAAAATTCTAACACAGTATATTTGTTTTCAGGATGAATGTCGCTGATTAAGTTTTTTAATTAAATTATTGTACCATAAAGTCTTTTTTCGCGTTCCGCGATTATTTTGTAATTTTTTAAGTGTGGTTTTTTAAAATTTATAATCTAGGGACTATAATACCCAATTCATAGAACAAAGTTCTATGATTAATTGAAAAAAGAAATCGCGAAAAAAGTCGCGAAAAAAAAATTTACAAAAAGGAAATACATCAGTATGTTTGTTTGCAGAATAAAAATCGTTGATTTAGTTTTTTAATTCAACTTTTGTACCATAAAGTCGTTTTTCGCGTTCCGCGGTTATTTTGCAATTTTTTAAGTGTGGTTTTTTAAAATTTATAATCTAGGGACTATAATACCCAATTCATAGAACAAAGTTCTGTGATTAATTGAAAAAAGAAATCGCGAAAAAAGTCGCGGAAAAAAAATTTCAAAAAAGGAAAATTCTTACATCAGTATGTTTGCTTGCAGAATAAAAATCGCTGATTTAATTTTTTAATTCAACTTTTGTACTCTAAAGTCTTTTTTCGCGTTCCACGATTATTTTGCAATTATTTAAGTGCGGTTTTTTTTAATTTATAATCTAGGGACTATAACACCCATTTCATAGAACAAAGTTCGGTGGCTAGATGAAAAAAAAATCGCGAAAAAATGTCGCGGAAAAAAAATTTGCAAAAAGGAAAATTCTTACATCGGTATATTTGTTCGCAGAATAACAATCCCTGATTAAGTTTTTTAATTCAACTTTTGTACCATAAAG
Organism: Leucophora obtusa; assembly: GCA_949987735.1. NCBI lineage: Eukaryota > Metazoa > Arthropoda > Insecta > Diptera > Anthomyiidae > Leucophora > Leucophora obtusa. The sequence continues at coordinate 280,304,048 of OX465295.1, forward strand.
TCTTTTTTCGCGTTCCGCGGTTATTTTGCAATTTTTTAAGTGCGGTTTTTTAAAATTTATAATCTAGGGACTATAATACACAATTTATAGAACAAAGTTCTGTGATTAATTGAAAAAAGAATTCGCGAAAAAAATCGCGGAAAAAAAATTTCCAAAAAGGAAAATTCTTACATCAGTATGTTTCTTTGTATAATAAAAATCGCTGATTTAGTTTTTTAATTCAACTTTTGTACTATAAAGTCTTTTTACGCGTTCCGCGATTATTTTGCAATTTTTTAAGTGCGGTTTTTTAAATTTATAATCTAGGGACTATAACACCCATTTCATAGAACAAAGTTCGGTGGCTAGTTGAAAAAAAAATCGTGAAAAAATATCGCGGAAAAAAAATTAGCAAAAAGGAAAATTCTTACATCAGTATATTTATTTGCGGAATGAAAATCGCTAAGTTTTTGTACCATAAAACTTTTTTTCGCGTTCCGCCATTATTTTCCAATTTTTTAAGTGTGGTTTTTGTAAAATTAGAATCTGGTTACTATAATACCCCTAACTCGTACCAAAGACTGGTGGTTAGTTTGAAAAAAAAAAGTTTGCGAAAATAAATTTGCAAAAAGGAAAATTCTTGCATCAATATATTCCTTTGCACAATGTAAATCGCTGATTAAGTATTTTAATTAATTTTTTATACCACAAAACCCTTTTCGCATTCTGCATTTGCAAGCTCAGAAATGAATTTGAAATCTATAAAATGACGTTTACAAATGCCAATTCTTTCTTATAATTGAGGCATTAGTAATCGTAATGAATTTACTATACAATTGGCATTAGTAATGAAATCGATGTATTTCAAAGCATTAGCCTTAGTCCAAGTAATAATAATGCCAAAAATTTCATTAGCATTAGTTTCAATTTAATGGTAATGAAATCACCAATTAATTTGTCCAAATAATTAATTAGTCTCATGTATGTCTTAAAGTTACAGACAAACGAAGATCTGCTGGAATGGAATCTCTCATAAAATTATTCTACTTCTGAATATAGGGCGTGACAATTTCGAGGAGATCGCCGAACCTATTTGCGTCAACACGTAAAAAATTTCGGTAGTCGCCTGGTTCGATTGTTCTTTATTCCTTTAACAATTTTTGGTGTGAAAAGTCATCTCGTCGCTTAAAGCAGTTCTTCATCCACTTTCTTTTTTTAACTAAGCGCTTTTGTTTTTTTTTTATCTTTGAAGCCAATAAAATCGCTAAACATGCAATTTCATCATCATCCATTGTTACCAATTTGCATGCGAATTTCACTGTTCTTGACTTAATTATTTATTCTTGAAAACTTTTAATGTGTATACGTATGTATGTACTTTTTTAATTGAAAAAAAATCTTGAATATTGGGCAGGTTTACCAGAGAAAACCTCTACCGCTACAATTGATATGTAGCGCTTTATGATTACCTTATTCTGGTGAACGATGGGTGCGTTCGGAAGATACACTTTATTAGTCAACAGTTCTACAACAGTTGCACAACTATCTGTTGAACGACCTGATTACTAACCGCTCAGTCTGAGCGCTGATGTAGCGCTGTCAAATTTTGGTAGCGAAAAAAATGTTTGCTACTTTTGATCAATTAGTGATACATTTGTTGTTGTTGATTTTAAAAATATTTTTTTTGTAAGAATGACAATACAATGTTTGAAGTGTCAAAAAAAACGTTATCCAGCTTATTTGGATGCTGTTCATTAAACGCACTTTGTACACATTCAATTAATTCGTCAATAGACGTTGGTGATTGTTGGTGATGAAGTGACTGAATTGAATTAAAAAAGCAAAGATCTAAGACATTAAGGTCAGGACTATTTGGTGGCTGTGACTTAAGTTTAATGCACCATCCATTTTTCAAACCCTCTGCAATTAAGGCTTCATCATTGTCTTTTAAATGTGGTTTAGCATTACCTTGTTGAATGTACATAGGTTCGTTTTTGTTTATATTGGGAAATTTGTTTCTAATGGCTGGTAAAACATTTTCAATCAACATCTTTTTGCATTCTTCTGCATTGACGGACTCGGTCGGTCTTGTAACAAGAGTTCCTTTTAGCCGATTTTTGCTGTTCCGTTTTGCAGGTTCCTTATACATGAATGGCCATATTCCTAGTTTCCCATCAAAATACTCACCCTTACGATGATCAAATCGCGGTCTTGCCACAGCAGCCATGAACATTACTTTTGTTATGAATCGCTTACTCTTACATGTTCTATGGGGTCTTTCTTCATCAACATTTACATAGTACGATCTTTTATTTTGAGACAAATAGAACCACTTTTCATCTACGTGTACGTAGTCATACATATCATGAAAGTATCCTTCCGTTGTTATATGTGACAGGCAAAACTCTAATCTAGCTTTCATATTACTTTCAGTTAGCGTTGGTTTTAAATGGGACGAAATTTTTTCAAAATGCTTATCTTCTCTGAATCTTCGGTAAAGACTAGTTAGTGGTATTTGAATGGCAGCTGATAAACTCCTTAAGGAACCACGGCGATTCAATGGAACGTTTTTGATTGTATTGATTGCTTGCGTATAATCTTTCTTCTTTCTTCCGCAATTTTTCATATGAGATGAGACATCACCAAATTTTTTTCCTTCAGAATACTGATTCTTCGCCAATTTCCAAATATAGAAAATTGTCGTTCTACACACGTTAAATTCAGTTGAAGCATCTTTCATGGCACCTCTTTTAAAACAGTTTCCATTTTTCACTCTTTTCAGCAAGTATTGTAATATACCATTTCGCTGATCGTTCATTAAATTTTTTTTCTTGGGTTTTCCGGTACCACAATTCATTTTATTAATTTTAACAAATTAAAAAAATAAAATAAAATATTTTTTTCTTGAGTTTAAAACTTTGACAACGATTTGCAAATAACAAAATAAATAGCAAAGCCATCTATAAATTTTAATCCACAGATATGTCCTAACAAGTATTCCTTAAAAAAATACTTCATTTTTTTAAAAACCTCCATAATCCCTCTTAAAATATAGAAATGATTAAAATATTCTGAAACGGAGGTAGTAATACCTATTATGTGGAGCGTGTTATTACCGTCTAGAGTATTTACATTAATATCAGCATTGTCTGCAACGTATTGAATAAGTGTGCCACTTTCTGGTGGTAGGACATGAGGAGGACGATGAAAAACTGCTGCTGCCTCGTACATTATTGTATCATTATAAGATGCACACAAACCGAAAGATGAAAAAATTTGTATGAGACGTTTAGACCCAACCGTCGATGAAAAAAAACTGAGACACCTAATTGTAATTTAGACTTAAAAGCCCTCGGCCGAACAGCAGTCATGATACTATGGCTAATATTTGTGCATATTAATTTTAAATTATCTAAATTTGATCTTTTATTTCTTAAAATCACTCGCTCAAAAAAATGTGTCAACGACTCTGGGATTTCATTGTTTAAATCTTAAACATACAACCTAGTGGATGGTAGTTAGAATTATCTAACACTGTGGATTAAATATATTATCACCATACCTCATTTTTAATCGTACCTTTAGCGTCCTGTTATCTACAGTTGTACTCAGCAAAATCTCAGTAATGGGTGCTCATTACTAATATCCAAATAATAAGCATCAGGATTAGGGTCTACTGATTGGCGGACTTAGGCCGGGCTGGGGTGGGCAAATCCCACCCTAGACTGCTTTTTGCCCACCCCAGAATTAAAAAAAACTCTATCTATGCTTCTAGTATTTATGATTTTAATAGCAAAAAGTATCACAATATTATTATTTTTTTAAATATCAATTAATTCTGTGCTTTTGGTTGGGAAAATGTCTACTGGTTTCCTAGGAAGATAATTTGTTGCAATTTTAGGGTCAGAATTAAGATCAATTTTTGTCTTAAATATTTCTTAAATAAGAAATGTTGTTAGAAAAATTCTTAAGAAATATTTAAGAAACAAATCAATCTTATTTCTGATTATAAAACTGGCCCTTAGAATTTTTTTTTAATAAAAATTATTAGAATCACAGAGTTATATGCCTTTCACATGAATAAGAGTACTAATCTCCTCGTTTTCGGTTCTTTATTCTATTACCATATAGTGTCGAAAAATTACCATATGTGGTAATAGAATAAAGAACAACATGAGAAGATTTAGTTTTCTCTTTTATGTGAATGGCCTATTATTCAATAAGCATCTGAAGGCATTTTATAGGAAAATGGAAAAGGATTTTTAATAGGAAAATATAGCAGAATCTTTTTTGATGAGATAAATATCTAAGATTTAATAGTTTTTTAAATGAATAATTAGTTAATATCTAACAAGGAAGTTTCTTCAAACTAAACACTACTATTTTGATGAAAATTAAATACGTTGTAAAAACAAAAGTTCTAAGATATGGGACGTAAAAAATTAGACAGTTTGATCTTAGATTTCTTTTCTCTATCAAATATCCAAATGTCATACTAATCTGAGAATATAGCTTGGAATATATTTCTTTCTTCAAAAAATAGATGCACTTTTTAGAGTTTTCTATAAAAACGTTATTGAATTATGAAAATTTTTTTAGAAGTGCGGGAGTCATTTTTAAATTTTTTTTTTTTTTTGTATGAAAAAATTGTATGTATAATGTTGAAAGTGTTTTTTAAGATTATTAGTATGAGAATGGGTAAATAAACAGCCGAACTTAAATGGGTCCCTTGCCCACCCCAGAAAAATGGTCTAGGTACGCCTATGGGTCTACTATATATAATTCGGTGTCAAAACTCATTATTTTTGCTCGACAAGGTCGTTTCTGTAAGTACCCAGCAAAAATATGTGTAAGTCATTCAAAACAAACAACTTTTAAATTGGTTACAATAGAGCGATAAGTGCTCTTTTTCTGTTTCGAATGTATGTGCTTTAAAACAACTTTCAAAAATGTATATATAATAGCTGTGTTTGTATGACTCTCTATAGGTGTTATCAAGAACGATTTTGACAGTTTCTTAACGTATTCCGGCTTTCTACTGTCAAAATTGTTCGAGATATCATTGATAGGAATGCCGCACAAACGCAGCTAATATAGTTTTTTTTTCTTTGTAAATGCATTTGTTTGTAAATTACGAATTTATAAGAAATTCCATTTTTTATCTCTAAAAAAATAGTTAATTTTATTAACGTACTTTATTAATTTACGATTATTTACATATTTTTTTAATTATTCGTACATATTAAAAAAAATACTTCAATTACAGTTCCCATTGAAAAAGGGAAGAAAATAAAGAATTGGATCCTATTGAACCTCCTGGACTATGACACAAATATGAATTCTTCTTTTCACTAAATGCAAATATATAAAAGTTAACAATTAAAATGTATTGTTAAGGCTCTATGAAGTCGCTCGCGTGCTTTTGCACCGTGCACCAAAGAAAAATGTTAATAAAATTTGTTGCAATGTTAACATATTTTATCGTTTAAAACAGACCAATCAAGAGATTCGTTAACAGAGGTTGGTCCCTTACCTTTGCTTATACATTAAATGTTCTATAAATGTCACCTGCTTTAAATGTCAATATGCTTTAATTGCTATTACGCCTTAAAATTCGTAAAATCAAGCTAAATAAATAATTCTATAGTGACAAAAAATACATTATTTCTTCAACTCAAAAATTGATTTAAAAAAATAACTGCCGTCAATTTTAAATTGTCCATTAAAGTTCCAAATATTATTTAAAGTTAAAATTTTGCTAAATGAACTTCTTCAACATAAGAATTTAACTAATCACGATTGCAACACGCTGAAAAAAAACGGCCTGTCCCAAACATATTTTTGCTGGTAATATATATATATTTGGAGAAATTGTTAAACATATTCGCCGTGTTTTTACTAGAAACAATATATATTTGCATGCAAATATATTATGTTTGTAAGCAAATATATTATGTTAATATATAATGTTTGGACGAAATGAAATGACGCTATCGACAAATATTATATGTTTGGCAGCAAACATATAATATGTGTGTTATAGACAAATTATGTTTCCATGCAAATACTATATATAAATAATATATTTAGTTATAAAGCAATTATTAATATATGCCAAACAATAGGCGTATTTATTCTACTCCCAAAATTTCTATATATTTTAATGGAAAAACATAAAAAGTTAAATTAATACATCTACATACTGTTTGGCGATTATTTAATAACTAAATATATTATAAATCACATTGAATTTTACATCTAATACATTCATTGAAAAACAATAACAACAATCTCTTCATTTATTTTTTATTTATTTTTATTAACAAATATTAATTAAAAACTCTTATAATAAGTTAATACTTTAATATACACAATTAAATATTTTTTTTTTAACACAATTTTATGTTTTATTTATACTAATTTATTTTATTTTTTCACATTTTTCACAATAAAATTAATAAATAAAGGAAAAATATCACTAAATTTTCTGACTAGATGCAGTCTAGCTAAACCAAACGATTATTACCAACTACAAAAGTTATAATGGCTACATACAACTTTATATGTATCAAGAATGGAAATTCGCCGTTTTTCCAAATATATGTTAATTGTATCCACAAATATAATTATTACCGGGAAATATAGTATAGTGACTATAAAAACAATATAATTGGAAGCACACTGCAAATACATATATGGTAGTTTGTAAACATACATTGATTAACTTCAAACATATACAAAAACGTCTTTTTCCTCCGTGAAATTATAGCATTGGAACTTAATGCATCGTTTAATGAAAACGTTGATTTTAAGCTAACGATGGTTGACTTGCAAAATTCAAATGACGACATGGTATTCGCCTTCGAAATATGTCTGGGGAAAAACTGTCCTCCAACGTTTCTCGGATTTTTTAATGAATTTAAAGATAAAATTTCAATCATAGATCTGCGGCTTCAGCAAATTTATAATGATGGCCTTATTACTGTAGAGTTGTAAAATGAAAAAATGGTTTCCGCTTTAATATTCTGAAAATTCCTTGAGTAATGTTTTTAAAAAAATTAATCAGAGGGTTACATATAACTTTTAGGCCCAGCTTTTAGGATGTAGATTATCTTTAAACTTAGTTTAACGCAGTTCAGACCTGGAATACTGCTTCTAAAATCTATTTTATTTTTCGTTTTCGGATTAACTAAACCGAGTTTAACTGACATCCAAAAAACTCGGTCTTAATGTATTAATCTTATTTAATTCAATATCGTATCTTTTTCGAATTTAAAGACTGAAGTAAACATGTTACAAACTTATTTAAAAAAAACTGTTGAACAAAAAAAAATTTTTTTTGTTTTGTCTGATTTTGACTTAATCAAATTGATTCAGATGCAAAAGCAGTGTTTCCTTAATATTGCTCTACAAGTAATAATAAATTGAAGCTTTTGTTACACAATAGGTTCAGAAATGACTCTGTAAAGGCTAAACATTAAAGTTGTGTCTAAAATATGCTATTTCAGACATTATAAAAAGCACATTTAAATCACTTTTAAAAATGTATTATATTATATATTATAAAGAGTACTTCTAAATCACTCTAAAAATGCAAACAAAATGTACTCGTATTGATGTGATGAAAAAGTATACCTAAAAACCATACTTTTATTAACATCATATAATCACTTTTAAATTACTAACAAAATGCTTAAATGGAACTACTGACAACACGTGTAAAATAAATCAGTGTTAAAGCTAAATTGTAACTACTTCACAATCAGTTGATGCTATTCGGAGTGCTTTTAAAATAACTTTTTTGTAATCACTTTTTTTGCTGGGTAGTTGTCCATATTTGTTACAGGAAAAAAAACACACAAAATTTGTGCACCCGCTGCATTATAAAAATATATAAAATAAGTAGTTACTAAAATAACTAGTTATTCGGGTGGTAATAAGCAGTTAAAAAATAAGTGGTTACAAGTTGTTAAAAAATAAGGCTTACTCATATACTTATTAGTGGTTAAAAAATAAGTAGTTACCAATATCAAATTATTTTTGTAATTTAATAAGTACGAACGAGTCCAATGCAAGTGTACTTGCTTAATTTTACGGCGAAAATCCAAGGACTTTATTTTCTCATGCTCTTCATTCAATTCCTGGCCGCAAAATAAGCATTGTTTATTAAAACAAAAAGCTGATTCACTTACACGTGCTCTAGTACAAGGAGGACTTACAGTAGATGTACTGGCTTCTTGTTCTTCATGTTGTATTTTAATATCTGCATCAATCAACAATTTCGGGTATAATTTTTCCGACACTCCACATGTACCCAGTGTAGAAAATCATTAACAGATATATGGTTATTTAACTACATACTTGGTAATGGTAACTAGTTACTTTTGTTATTACATATCTTATTACCTTTATATGGCGATGTCGCGAAAAATAATGAGTTATGGTTACACACCAGCATACGAAAAATCAAAAAATATATCATTACCTATGTGCTTACCAGTACTGACAAAAATAATGAGTCTAAAAATAGATTTTCAAAAAAATAAATTATATAAAAAAAATCTTTTTTATTGTATTTTTTTTAAATAAAATTTGCTGGTGCGTGAATCGAACCTGGGTCTACAGATTGCCAGTCAATAGCTCTACCATCTGAGCTATATCGACATGTAATATTTAATAGATAAAAACATAATTGACCTGCTGCAAACAAGTAAGCTTACTCGCCAACATACAAAAAATCAAAAAATATGTGGTTACATATATCCTTACCAGTGTTTAAAAAATTTTGAGTCTAAAAATAGATTTAAAAAAATTTTCAAAAAAACTAGAAAATTATTTTCTATTTGAAATAATGATAAAAATAACTCATTATCAGTAACTCATTATTATATGTTTTAAAATAATGTAGAAGGTAAGTGGGTTGCATTACTGGTAGTCCAAAAAATAATGATATGTCATTACCGTTTCTACACTGGGTATGGTTACAGATTTCTGCTTTTCATGATATTCTGAAAATTCATCAGCTCTTTCAATACTTGCATTGACTAATGTCTTCATACCACGTTCAACAGTAACAATTTCACCTTTAAGCACCGTAAGTTGTTTTTCACGTGGAAAAATTTCACTCGAACTTTAAAGGCATCAAACTGCAATTTAAATTACATAAATTAACAATTTTTTAATGAATGTTTTTTAGCTTGATTTTAGATCATAAATTAATATCACTTTCTTTTTAAATTATTTTTCAAATTAAAGAAAGATGATACAATTTTCACAAGTAAATTACAAAGAATAAAAAATTTTTGAAATAATTCGATAAGGCCAGCGACAGAATACGTACTTTCGGCTTTCGCTACAAAGCCATCATCAGTGTCATTTGCCTTCACAGGTTAAATCACAAGCAAATCGAATATGTTAACAACTCAACTTAGACTAACATCAACGAAATCTAACAATGCTATTTTTATCCTTTGTTATTATTACTCTTATTTTGCTTTGAACCTTAATTCTTAAAGTATCTCAGCTGGTTCTATTCAACTCTGTGTATGATAAACACAGGTTTTTGAATTACAACGTACCGTTAAATTTAAATGTTTGTTATTTAAATTATATTTTGCACCGTATCATGTGTTTTTAAGATGAATGAGGGGTATGTATATTTTATTTATTTGGTAAATGAATGTTGTTTAGTATCACTTTCTGTTTTAATTATTTTTCAAATTAAAGAATAAATTTTTTTTCAAAGAATTCGATAAGGCCAGCAAGACAGAGTATATTATAATAAAGACACAATCACATAGTCAATTTTTCACCAGAAAAATTCTTAAATTTTTGTTATAAAACCAGGCTTCGTAATGCACGCACATGTGCGCACATGCACATGTGCAAAAATTGATGTGCAGACAAAAGATGCACATGCACATGTGCATGTGCAAATTTTTGTTTATATTTCGCACATGCACATGTGCATGTGCGAATTTGACTTCATATTTCGCACATGCACATGTGCATGTGCGAAAATATTTTGCACTTCGCACATCAAGATGTGCAAGTGCAGATACTATTCGCACATGCACATCAAAATGTACATGTGCGAATACTATTCGCACATGCACATCTCCATGTGCGATGTGCGAATACAAATTCGCACATGCACATGTGCGAGTGCAAGTGCAAGTGCATATGCACGTGCATTAAAAAAACAGCTAACATTAGAAAAAAATCGCTAATATTGTCGAAAATCGCAAATATATAAAAAAAAATGGATAATAATTTAAAAAAAAATGCAAAACTGGATACAAAATCGCCAAAATTGAAAAAAAAAAATCGCCGAAATTAAAAAAGAACTGTCCAAATTTTCAAAAAATCGCCAAAAATTTAAAAAAAAATTGACAAATATGAAAAAATCGCCGAATTTGAAAAAAATCTTTAAAATTTAAAAAAATTGCATAATTTAAAAAAAAAATTTCAAATTTTAAAAAAATCGCCGATATTGGAAAAAATCAGAAAAAATCGTCAAAACTTGAAAAATCGTCAATAATTTGAAAAAATCTGCAAAATTTAAAAAAATTGCCAAAATTGAAAAAATCGTTAAAAATTGGAAAAAAAAATCGCCAAAATTTTAAAAAATCGTCAAAATTTTAAGAAAAAAATTCCAAAATTTGAAAAAACACTAAATTCGAAAAAAAAGTAAAAATTTGAAAAATTGTGAAAAATTTGACAAAATCTTCAAAAATTAAAAAAAATCGCCAAAATTTTAAAAAATTTCCAAAATTGGAAAAATCCCAAAAAGTGGAAAAAAAACGTCAAAATTTTAAAAATCGTCAAAAATTTGAAAAAATCGTCAAAAAAAATTTAATTTAAAAAAATTGCCGAAATTGAAAAAATCGTTAAAAATTCGAAAAAATCGCCAAAATGGAAAAAAATTTGAAAAAAAAACACTAAAATTGAAAAAAAGTCAAAATTTGGCAAAATCTTCAAAAATTAAAAAAAAATTGCCAAAATTGAAAAAAATCGTCAAAATTTGAAAAATTTTTCAAAATTGGAAAAAAGCCCAAAAATTGGAAAAAATCGTCAAAATTTGAAAAATCGTCAAAAATTTTAAAAAATCGTCAATTTCTAAAATTGGAAAAATTCACAAAATTTAAAAAAATCGCCAAAAATTCAGAAAAATCGCCAAAATTGAAAAATCTCCAAAATTTGAAAATAGTCATGTGTTGAAAAAATCGGCATAATTTGAAAAATTCGCGAATATATGAAAAAACTGCAAAAATTAAAAAAAGTAAAATTTTAAAAAAATCGTCAAAATTAAAAAAAAAATCGAAAATGGCAGAACTGTCAGAAATTCGAAATCATGAAAATCGTCAGAATTAGAAACGATGAAAAAAATATGGTGAAAATTTGAAAAAAATCTTCAAAAATTAAAAAAAATCGCAAAATTCATTTTCGCATTTATTTTTTCACAGATGACTCGCAATGACTTCCCTGTTCCAAAACCGTAGTCCGGGAGATATTCCAAATAAAAGCCCTTTTCTCTCTACGACGCTTAGTTTTCGAGAAAAACGCGATTTTAAAATCTAGCAATACAAGTCAAAATCTAGTTCCGCTATCGGGGTATTGGTGGCGAGTTTTGAACTTTGGTGCACTCAGTTTTCCTCTAGCTCTTCTAGTTTTCGAGATATGGACGATTTAAATTTTATATAAGCGATTTTCGCACTTATTTTTCCACAGATGACTCACTATGACTTCCGTGTTCCAAAACCGTTGTCCGTTTTCATCTAACTCATTTAGTTTTCGAGATACGGGAGATATTCCAAATAAAAGCCCTTTTCTCTCTACGACGCTTAGTTTTCGAGAAAAACGCGATTTTAAAATCTAGCAATACAAGTCAAAATCTAGTTCCGCTATCGGGGTATTGGTGGCGAGTGTTGAACTTTGGTGCACTCAGCTTTCCTCTAGCTCTTCTAGTTTTCGAGATATGGACGATTTAAATTTTATATAAGCGATTTTCGCACTTATTTTTCCACAGATGACTCACTATGACTTCCGTGTTCCAAAACCGTTGTCCGTTTTCATCTAACTCATTTAGTTTTCGAGATACGGGAGATATTCCAAATAAAAGCCCTTTTCTCTCTACGACGCTTAGTTTTCGAGAAAAACGCGATTTTAAAATCTAGCAAAACAAGTCAAAATCTAGTTCCGCTATCGGGGTATTGGTGGCGAGTGTTGAACTTTGGTGCACTCAGCTTTCCTTTAGCTCTTCTAGTTTTCGAGATATGGACGATTTAAATTTTATATAAGCGATTTTCGCACTTATTTTTCCACAGATGACTCACTATGACTTCCGTGTTCCAAAACCGTTGTCCGTTTTCATCTAACTCATTTAGTTTTCGAGATACGGGAGATATTCCAAATAAAAGCCCTTTTCTCTCTACGACGCTTAGTTTTCGAGAAAAACGTGATTTTAAAATCTAGCAATGCAAGTCAAAATCTAGTTCCGCTATCGGGGTATTGGTGGCGAGTTTTGAACTTTGGTGCACTCAGTTTTCCTCTAGCTCTTCTAGTTTTCGAGATATGGACGATTTAAATTTTATATAAGCGATTTTCGCAAATAAAAGCCCTTTTCTCTCTACGACGCTTAGTTTTCGAGAAAAACGCGATTTTAAAATCTAGCAATGCAAGTCAAAATCTAGTTCCGCTATCGGGGTATTGGTGGCGAGTGTTGAACTTTGGTGCACTCAGTTTTCCTCTAGCTTTTCTAGTTTTCGAGATATGGACGATTTAAATTTTATATAAGCGATTTTCGCACTTATTTTTCCACATATGACTCACTATGACTTCCGTGTTCCAAAACCGTTGTCCGTTTTCATCTAACTCATTTAGTTTTCGAGATACGGGAGATATTCCAAATAAAAGCCCTTTTCTCTCTACGACGCTTAGTTTTCGAGAAAAACGCGATTTTAAAATCTAGCAATACAAGTCAAAATCTAGTTCCGCTATCGGGGTATTGGTGGCGAGTGTTGAACTTTGGTGCACTCAGTTTTCCTCTAGCTCTTCTAGTTTTCGAGATATGGACGATTTAAATTTTATATAAGCGATTTTCGCACTTATTTTTCCACAGATGACTCACTATGACTTCCGTGTTCCAAAACCGTTGTCCGTTTTCATCTAACTCATTTAGTTTTCGAGATACGGGAGATATTCCAAATAAAAGCGCTTTTCTCTCTACGACGCTTAGTTTTCGAGAAAAACGCGATTTTAAAATCTAGCAATGCAAGTCAAAATCTAGTTTCGCTATCGGGGTATTGGTGGTGAGTTTTGAACTTTGGTGCAGTCAGTTTTCCTCTAGCTCTTCTAGTTTTCGAGATATGGACGATTTAAATTTTATATAAGCGATTTTCGCACTTATTTTTCCACAGATGACTCACTATGACTTCCGTGTTCCAAAACCGTTGTCCGTTTTCATCTAACTCATTTAGTTTTCGAGATACGGGAGATATTCCAAATAAAAGCCCTTTTCTCTCTACGACGCTTAGTTTTCGAGAAAAACGCGATTTTAAAATCTAGCAATGCAAGTCAAAATCTAGTTCCGCTATGGGGGTATTGGTGGCGAGTGTTGAACTTTGGTGCACTCAGTTTTCCTCTAGCTCTTCCAGTTTTCGAGATATGGACGATTTAAATTTTATATAAGCGATTTTCGCACTTATTTTTCCACAGATGACTCACTATGACTTCCGTGTTCCAAAACCGTTGTCCGTTTTCATCTAACTCATTTAGTTTTCGAGATACGGGAGATATTCCAAATAAAAGCGCTTTTCTCTCTACGACGCTTAGTTTTCGAGAAAAACGCGATTTTAAAATCTAGCAATGCAAGTCAAAATCTAGTTTCGCTATCGGGGTATTGGTGGTGAGTTTTGAACTTTGGTGCAGTCAGTTTTCCTCTAGCTCTTCTAGTTTTCGAGATATGGAAGATTTAAATTTTATTTAAGCGATTTTCGCACTTAATTTTCCACAGATGACTTCCCTGTTCCAAAACCGTTGTCCGTTTTCTTCTGACTCATTTAGTTTTCGAGATACGGGAGATATTCCAAATAAAAGCCCTTTTCTCTCTACGAGGCTTAGTTTTCGAGAAAAACGCGATTTAAAAATCTAGGAATGCAAGTCAAAATCTAGTTTCGCTATCGGGGTATTGGTGGTGAGTTTTGAACTTTGGTGCAGTCACTTTTCCTCTACCTCTTCTAGTTTTCGAGATATGGACGATTTAAATTTTATTTAAGCGATTTTCGCATCATCTGTGGAAAAATAAGTGCAAAAATCGCTTATATAAAATTTAAATCGTCCATATCTCGAAAACTAGAAGAGCTAGAGGAAAACTGAGTGCACCAAAGTTCAACAATCGCCACCAATACCCCGATAGCGGAACTAGATTTTGACTTGCATTGCTAGATTTTAAAATCACGTTTTTCTCGAAAACTAAGCGTCGTAGGGAGAAAAGGGCTTTTATTTGGAATATCTCCCGTATCTCGAAAACTAAATGAGTTAGATGAAAACGGACAACGGTTTTGGAACACGGAAGTCATAGTGAGTCATCTGTGGAAAAATAAGTGCGAAAATCGCTTATATAAAATTTAAATCGTCCATATCTCGAAAACTGGAAGAGCTAGAGGAAAACTGCGTGCACCAAAGTTCAACACTCGCCACCAATACCCCCATAGCGGAACTAGATTTTGACTTGCATTGCTAGATTTTAAAATCGCGTTTTTCTCGAAAACTAAGCGTCGTAGAGAGAAAAGGGCTTTTATTTGGAATATCTCCCGTATCTCGAAAACTAAATAAGTTAGATGAAAACGGACAACGGTTGTGGAACACGTAAGTCATATTGAGTCATATGTGGAAAAATAAGTGCGAAAATCGCTTATATAAAATTTAAATCGTCCATATCTCGAAAACTAGAAGAGCTAGAGGAAAGCTGAGTGCACCAAAGTTCAACACTCGCCACCAATACCCCGATAGCGGAACTAGATTTTGACTTGTATTGCTAGATTTTAAAATCGCGTTTTTCTCGAAAACTAAGCGTCGTAGAGAGAAAAGGGCTTTTATTTGGAATATCTCCCGTATCTCAAAAACTAAATGAGTTAGATGAAAACGGACAACGGTTTTGGAACACGGAAGTCATAGTGAGTCATATGTGGAAAAATAAGTGCGAAAATCGCTTATATAAAATTTAAATCGTCCATATCTCGAAAACTAGAAGAGCTAGAGGAAAACTGAGTGCACCAAAGTTCAACACTCGCCACCAATACCCCGATAGCGGAACTAGATTTTGACTTGCATTGCTAGATTTTAAAATCGCGTTTTTCTCGAAAACTAAGCGTCGTAGAGAGAAAAGGGCTTTTATTTGGAATATCTCCCGTATCTCGAAAACTAAATGAGTTAGATGAAAACGGACAACGGTTTTGGAACACGGAAGTCATAGTGAGTCATCTGTGGAAAAATAAGTGCGAAAATCGCTTACATAAAATTTAAATCGTCCATATCTCGAAAACTAGAAGAGCTAGAGGAAAACTGAGTGCACCAAAGTTCAAAACTCGCCACCAATACCCCGATAGCGGAACTAGATTTTGACTTGTATTGCTAGATTTTAAAATCGCGTTTTTCTCGAAAACTAAGCGTCGTAGAGAGAAAAGGGCTTTTATTTGGAATATCTCCCGTATCTCGAAAACTAAATGAGTTAGATGAAAACGGACAACGGTTTTGGAACACGGAAGTCATAGTGAGTCATATGTGGAAAAATTAGTGCGAAAATCGCTTATATAAAATTTAAATCGTCCATATCTCGAAAACTAGAAGAGCTAGAGGAAAACTGAGTACACCAAAGTTCAAAACTCGCCACCAATACCCCGATAGCGGAACTAGATTTTGACTTGTATTGCTAGATTTTAAAATCGCGTTTTTCTCGAAAACTAAGCGTCGTAGAGAGAAAAGGGCTTTTATTTGGAATATCTCCCGTATCTCGAAAACTAAATGAGTTAGATGAAAACGGACAACGGTTTTGGAACACGGAAGTCATAGTGAGTCATATGTGGAAAAATAAGTGCGAAAATCGCTTATATAAAATTTAAATCGTCCACATCTCGAAAACTAGAAGAGCTAGAGGAAAACTGAGTGCACCAAAGTTCAACACTCGCCACCAGTACCCCGATAGCGGAACTAGATTTTGACTTGCATTGCTAGATTTTAAAATCGCGTTTTTCTCGAAAACTAAGCGAAAAGGGCTTTTATTTGGAATATCTCCCGTATCTCGAAAACTAAATGAGTTAGATGAAAACGGACAACGGTTTTGGAACAAGGAAAAATATTCGAGAAACAATTTTTGTCGATTTTCACAAATTTTTACGACTTTTTCAATTCTGGCATTTTGCAATTTTTTCCCAATTTTTGGCGACTTTTTGAAATTTTGATATTTTTTAAAAATTTTTCAATTTTGGCAATTTTTTTAAATTTTCCGACTTTTTCCAATTTTTAACGACTTTTTGAAATTTTGACGATTTTGGTAATTTTTTCAAATATTGACAATTTTTTAAAAATTTTTACGACATTTCGCAATTTTGGCGATTTTGTCTAATTTTTGAAGATTTTTTTATTAAATTTTGACTATTTGGGCAATATTTTAAAATATTGGCGATTTTTTCAGTTATGACGATTTTTTCAAAATTTTTCAATTTTGGCAATTTTTCAAAATTTTCCGATTTTTTCCAATTTTTGAAGACTTTTTGAAATTTTGTCGATTTTGGTAATTTTTTCAAATATTGACAATTTTTTCAAAATTTTTACGATATTTCGCATTTTTGTCTAATTTTTGACGATTTTTTTTAAATTTTGACTATTTGGCCAATTTTTTCAAATATTGACGATTTTTTCAAATTTTGTCGATTTTTTCAAAATTTTTACGATATTTTGCAATTTTGTATAATTTCTGACAATTGTTTTTAATTTTGGGCAATTCTTTCAAATATTGACGATTTTTTCAAAATTTTTACAAAATTTTTCAATTTTTACAAAATTTTTAAATTTTTACAAAATTTTTAAATTTTTACAAAATTTTTAAATTTTTCAAATTTTTCGATTTTTTCCAATTTTTGACGACTTTTTGAAATTTTGACGATTTTGGTACTTTTTTCAAATTTTGTCGATTTTTTCAAAATTTTTATGATATTTTGCAATTTTGTATAATTTCTGACGATTTTTTTTAATTTTGGGCAATTCTTTCAAATATTGACGATTTTTTCAAGTTATGACGATTTTTTCAAAATTTTTACAAAATTTTTCAATTTTTTAAATTTTTCGATTTTTTCCAATTTTTGAAATTTTTGACGATTTTTTTTAATTTGGGGCAATTTTTTCAAAATTGACGATTTTTTCAAAATTTTTCATTTTTGGCAATTTTTAAAATTTTTGGCGATTTTTGGTGTTTTTTTTTTTCAATTTTGACGATTTTTAAAAATTTTTGCATTTTTTTTCTTGTTTCGGCGTTTTTTTCTGATATTGAAACTTTTATCAATTTCAGCGATTTTTTGCATCCATGTGCGCGCACATGTGTGCACATTTTGCACATACACATGTTGATGTGTAATGTGCAAGTACCAGTCTGCACTTGCACATGTGCATGTGCGAATTTGTATTCGCACATCGCACATGGAGATGTGCATGTGCGGATAGCATTCGCACATGCACATTTTGATGTGCATGTGCGAATAGTATTTGCACTTGCACATCTTGATGTGCGAAGTGCAAAATATTTTCGCACATGCACATGTGCAAGTGCAAAGTATAAAGTCAATTGCGCACATGCACATGTGCATGTGCGAAGTATAAACAAAAATTTGCACATGCACATGTGCATGTGCGAAGTATAAACACAAATTTGCACATGCACAAGTGCAAGATGTGCGAAAATGTGCGCACATGTGCGTGCAAATACGAACCCTGTATAAAACTCAAAACAGCACGAAATAGGTTAAAAAATATAGTTTAGAATAAACACGTGTTTTCACTCCAACTAATAGTGAGTAAATAATATAGAGTAGGGCGGGTCAATTTTTGCGACAAGAAATCGTATGGGGGAAATGATTCTACGAAGAATTCTAAGCAACTTTGCCCTAGAAAACATAGGTCTAAAATTAATTTCGAGCTTGCGGAAATTCCAAAATATGTTTTAAGTATGTTAATGAAATTTGGTACACGGATTCCAATGGGCTCATGAATAAAGCCTAATCTAATTTTACATCGAATCGGTCCATGTTTAGACCTAGTAGCCAAATGTCGCAAATATTAAGATACTTTGATAAAATATGGTACACAGACTTATAACGGCCCAAGGAGGAAGCTAATTGGCTTTCAAACAGACTAGTGTAGGGTATCGTATAGCCGTCATACCCGAATATATGATACTCTACAAGAGACTGGTTGAATTTCGAATGGCCTGAAATGGACTTAATTCAAAATTTATCTATAATACGATAAAAAGTTAGAAAAACGGTAAGAAATTTTGATTTTATCTAATGTTAGATGTATTTAAGAGAAAATCGGATATATAGTCCATATGGGCGATATGTTCAAATATGGACCGATAATATCTAGAATCAACAGGCTTTGTCCATGGGCCCATGTGTGTTAACGTACCAAATTTCATTAAAATATCTTCCTATTTGCGAATTGTAGCATGCGAAAAATCAATTTTTGGTGAACTTTTTAACCATAATACACATGGACCGATTTTAACCATAATACATATCCTTCTTCTTTGGGACAATCCTAGCAAAAATAGACATTACCGAGTAATTAAGGGAGTAAATAGCACACAAAGGGTTTCACTACTTACCAGGCTATTTACTCGCAACATTACTTTTGTTCGCGATGTCCAACAATTCATGGGTGGTCATTACCCTCTCGCTTACAAAAAAAGTGCGAATAACGAGTTACCCATAGTGAAAGAATAAGTAGTTACTCACAAAGATAGAATAAGTGGTTACTTAGAAGTTAGGAAATAAGTGGTTGCCCTAAATTGTAAAATAGTTGGTCATATTGGCAAAATAAAACTTTTTACCTTGGAAAATTTTTTTATTTAGTTCAAAAAAAAATTTATAAATAAAATATTTATATAAGTACTTCTATAACTTATTATCGGTAACTCATTATTTTGTATTTTAAAATAATGCAAAAGTATCATTACTTGTTAATCCGTGTGGTAATGACCTGTCATTACCATGTTTTTGCTGGGATATAAGTCGGTGTACCAAATTTCATTAAAATATCTTAATATTTGCTAACTGTAGAGTGCGGATATTCAAATTTTTGGGAGACCTTTTTACAAGCACTAGATCTAAAAATTGACCAATTCTACAACAAAACAATAATCTTTGTCCGTAGGTCCATCCCAGCAAAAACAGACATTACCGAGTAATTAAGCGAGTACGTAGCACACAAAGGGTTTCACTACTTACCAGGCTATTTACTCGCAACATTACTTTTGTTCGCGATGTCCAAAAATTCATGGGTGGTCATTACCCTCTCACTTACAAAAAAAGTGCGAATAACGAGTTACCCATAGTGAGGGAATAAGTAGTTACTCACAAAGATAAAATAAGTGGTTACTTAGAAGTTAGGAAATAAGTGGTTACCCTACATTGTGAAATAGTTGGTCATATTGGAAATATTTATAACTTTTTAGCTCAGAAAATTTTCTATTCAGTTGGAAAAATGTTCGAAACAATTTAATAAGAAAAATATTAATATAAAAAAGACTAAATCAGTATCTATTTAATCAATTACCAGTAAGTGAATACCTTGAAAGAATATATAAGTAATTCTATAACTAATTACCAGTAAGTCATTATTTTGTATTCTAAAGTAATGCAAAATGTAATGACCTATCATTACTTGGTAATCCGTATGGTAATGAATTGTCAAAACCATTATCTTCGTTCACAATACTTACATGTTAACCTTCGCACTCCTAAAGCTTTTTAAATACGTAGTATACTGAAACCTACCCGGGTGGGTTCTTCATATTTTAAACACATTTTAAATAAAAAAAATGCATTTACTCCAACATATAATGGGTTAATGAAGAAGATATGAAAAAAATAATAATAACAAAAAACTATAGAAAGTATGGCTAACAATACATACCGTGAAGGATAAGCATAAATCTGCATTATTTCTTGTTCAAACTTCTTGTAATTTGTATCAACAAAGTATTTAAAAAAGGACTAACAATGAATAATAAATTTTAGATAAATTTGTAAAAATATTATTGTATTTTGAATAAAAAATGAATAAAAACAATCCCCTCAATCCATAAATGCTTTGTAAAGTTATAGCAGGTTTACAAAACATCATTTTCATACAAAATTTGTTCAATAAACCTCCTATAATTTTACAAAGCGCTTATGAATTTAGGGGAATATTTTTAAAAAGTAACTATGCTTTCTGTACGATTTTTATACTAAATAGTGATAAAAAACCCAATATTCTGAAACAAGTCCCCTGGGTGGGTTTCAGGCGACAACGTAGAAAAATTGAAAAACTAACGAAAAAAATTATAAAGAATATTCGAATCTTGAATAACTTAACGGTTTCTGATAAAAGTAAAAAAATTAGTCACTGAGTCGAAAGAATTTTTTGTTTTGACCAAAAATCGTAAAGTTATCGATTATTGAAAATCTAAAAAACCCACCCGGGTGGGTTTCAGGAGTGCGAAGGTTAACGCAAATTTTACACAAACATTGCAGTGAAGCACTACTCACAACATATTTTGAAATTTCCGCAAGCTCGAAATCCATGTTAGACCTATGGTTTCTAGAGCAAAGTTGCTTAGAATTCTTCGTAGGATCATTTCCCCCCTACGATTTTTTATTATTTTTGCCTCCATACAAATTGACCCGCCCTAATATAGAGTAATAGAGAGAGATGTTGCTTAAGATTACACTGTAAAAAAATGAGGGACTTGGTTTCTTTTTACCTGACATTCTCATATTTATATGTAATATTTTGTATGTGACCGATAGAATAATATCTTTACTTGTATTACAGATTCCGTGATGTATATGGGTGATATCAAAAAATGTGATAAAAACCGTGTAACCACCTAATTTCTAATGCATGGATTACATTTGAGTTACATATTTCGATATATATCAGCGCATTGTCACGTGTTTTACAAAATTTATAACAATCTGACCAATTTTTGGTTAATACATAAAATTTGTGACCAATTTTATAGGCCAAATGTAAACTCCGTAACAAGTAACTCATAAGGTTTTTTAACTTTAATAGCTTATATTTTAATAACCAATAAAGCTAAACACTAACGGTAAGAATTTTTATGAAGAGGAAAAGTGCCGTTTTTAATAAAAATTAATACATTTTACAAACTTTTTCGTATATCTTAGCTATCCCGACTTCAACTCTGTAACGATTTTTCGTCATAATTTTTGATAAAAATGCATATACCAGAATTTAGGAGTTATCTATTATTTATATTCCGAAAGGTATAATGTTTTTTATACTCAAATGATCGTTGGACTGTAAGTAATCATCCAGTATAACAGACTTGAAGCTTTTCTGCATTATGTAACATTCTCGAGATGAAAAAGGATGTCTTTAATAAGATTTGAAAAATGTTGTAAACTCCGTTCCTAATTTTTACACCAAACTATTTAACGAGTAAGAAAAACAATGTCATATTTGGATTCACCTTGTAGGCATCATGCAATTTCGTTTCGGAAAAAAATTCTGACAAAGCGTTTCTGAAAGAAAACGAAAAAAGTAACCAAATGTAAACTTCATAACTGTAAACTCCGTAATCACAATTGTTTGCATCCGATTTCATTCAAATAAATGTAGATAAATGTTTAAAATATTTTAAAATAACCATAAACAGAGGTGATTCAACTAATAATTTTGCGTCAAATCAAAAAAAGTTATCGGTTTTTTACCCTAAGCTGCTGGAGCGAAAAACGATTGATTTTGCATTTCATTGGTTTTGAATCGATATTTCGAGTCATTACTGACATTAGTTTGACAAATTAAATTTGTTTCACACAATTTAAGAATTTTTTGATCGCCAAATGTTATGCCTTTAATATATTATTTTGTAACTGCGCAACCGCTGTTTGGATTTAAAAAAATTTTATATTTTTTAAAAGCATTTAAAAGGACCAAAAATACAAAATTAAAAAAAAAATAAAAATTTTTTTCGCGGAATAAATTGTATTTTTATTCGCGAAACCGCCAATTTGATAAACACAAATTATATATCATTGGAAAGCAAGTTAAAAACCCAAATACGAAAAACAAATAAATTGAAGAAAATTCGTACGCAATTTTTTTTTGTTATATCTTTTGCTTGCAGAAATGTAAACTCCGTTACAACAAAAAATGTTAAAATTGTCCAAAAAAAGTTATTGCGACAACTTGTAGAAGAGATTTTTTGGAATTAGGTTTATATTGACTAAACTTACTGATTCCATTAAGAAAAAACCGAAATATTAACACTTTTTGCTTCTCACAAATTTGGCCCAAAAATTTATCATATTTTTTGATTTCACCCATATACATATTATGGCAATTACAACTCTTCCAACTTTTTGAATCTTTATATCTCAGAAACGGTCGCTCTTAGGAAAAAATTGTCAGAACAAATTTTATGATAAAACTTACCGTTTTGCTGATTTTGTGACCTTTGACCCCGAATAAATTTTTTTCCAGGTTTCGGATCGATGAGGTCTTTTTAGATTTCATTTATGATGGTGTTTTGAACAATCCTACCAACTTTGAGCTGGGTATGAAGTTTTGTACCTTCACTCCTATTTTTTGGTCTAAATTAACCATAGTCCGGTTACTATACTAACGCTCACTTTTGTTTTTGCTTGTTGTTAAGTTCAACAGTGTAGTTGTTATAGACACCTGAAGCATGTCATTCGGTGAAGACAAAAAATTAATATACTCATGCAGGCCTTTAGTATACACACGGTGGGTCTCATACTTCAGGTTTAAGCTTTAGTTAATAGTTAACCGAAAAATTTGTTGTTGTTTTGTGTACACTTTTTTGACATTTCCTTTGGTTTATAGTTAAGTTAAAGTTAAACCTACAGTATGATATAAATTATCGGAAGAGCTGAAAAATGAAGAAAAAATGTTAACACTAAGGCCTTAAGTGGGCATTAAGTGAAAACTTAAATTCAGGAAACTAAACGAAAAAGTTAATTCCTTAGGAAATTAAACGAAAAAGGTAATTCCTTAGGGAATTGAACAAAAAAAGTTAATTTCTTAGGGAATTGAACAAACAAAGTTAATTCCTTAGGGAATAAACGAAAAAGTTAATTCCTAAGGGAATTAAAAGAAAAATTTAATTTCTTAGGGAATCAAACGAAAAAGTTAATTCCTTAGGGAATTAAAAGAAAAATTTAATTCCTTAGGGAATTAAAAGAAAATTTTAATTCCTTAAAAAATTAAACGAAAAAGTAAATTCCTTCAGGGAATTAAATGTACAAGGGAAATAATTCCTTGACCAAAATTTTAATTAACTAGATTTGAATGAATTCCTTGACTTAAAATTGAATTAACTTGTGTTAAATGAATTCTTTAGTGAATGAATTCTATAAATTTGAGTTCTTTGAATTCATTCACAAAAATTAATTCCTGCTTTCATTCCTTGAATTTAAGAATTTAATTAAATTTTTGGGAATTCATTCCAAAAAGGAATTAATTTATTAAAGCTCTGCTATTAATTTACACATCTCTTGTTTTAGAAAATTATACTTATGTACCCCTATAATGACATTGGGCAAACATTTAGATATTATCAAGGATGATAAAATATACTGGAGTAAGGGCTCAGGATCAGAACAAACTAAATCGTCGAATTATTTTTCTTCACGCTTCCAAACCGATTTTGATGTGATTGGCTTCATAGGTCGAGGAGGATTTGGTATTGTCTTTGAGGCAAAAAATAAGATGGATGAATGTAGTTATGCCATCAAACGTATTGAATTAACACCAAACGATGAAGTATCTGCTGTGCGTGTTATGCATGAAGTCAAAACTATGGCAAGTTGTGAACATCAAAATATAGTGAGATATTTTCAGGTAATTTTTTGTAGTTCAATTGTCTCAACTATTTATAATTAACTTAATTCTTTTAAAATTTTAGTCATGGATCGAACAACCCCCACCAGGTTGGCAAGAGGATGAAGACGCAAAATTACTAGACGATGATCATGACTTTTACGATGACTACGAGGGTTCAACCGATGAAGATATTACAATGGAACACCCAATTAAAGTTTATTTGTATATTCAGATGCAATTATGTCGCAAGGATTCTTTAAAGGATTGGTTAACACAAACCAACAGAGAAAATCGTTTTAATTATATAGGAAGTATTTTTGATCAAATTGTAGATGCTGTGGATTATGTACACGGCAAAGGTCTGATACACCGCGATCTTAAACCCAGCAATATTTTCTTTTCTCAAGAAGGTCAAATTAAAATTGGTGACTTCGGCCTAGTAACCAATGTGGCTGATAAATCAGCTATGGCAATTGATGGTCTGGATCAACAAGAAGGTACATACTTTTACATGTCGCCAGAGCAATTGCAAGGATTGCCATATGATTTTAAAGTGGATATTTATTCAATGGGTGTAATACTCTTTGAACTACTTGTGTACTTTAGTACCGAAATGGAACGTTGTGAGACTTTGAAATTTTTACGTAATGGCGATTATCCAGCAGATTTTCAACATCAAAATCCCAAGGAATATCAGTTGCTTAAGAGAATGCTATCTACTAATCCAAAGGCACGTCCTGATATAAAAAAATTAAAGTCATGGTATGAAAAGACTTTAAACTTAAAAAATAGTTTCAACATTAAACGAGCTTTAATTTGAGTTTAGAATTAATTTACAGGGAAACTACATAGAGGTGCAACAGGTTAATGTATTTTGAATATGTTGTAGAGGACAAAAAATTTACTGAAACGTATTTTTTTAGGTGTGAAATTTGAGGTCCAAAAAGTGGGGTAAAAACCGGAATTATTGTTGTATTGAAAACATGCATAAATTTCACAAAATTTTAATTTACAGATTTAAAGTACTGTAGAAAATAAAACTTAATACCCATATTGCCTACACACACGATAATAATATCGTCAATTTATGAAAGAGTGGATATTATTCTTGGAAACCTTATCTTAAATATCGAAGTTTAATTTTTTCTCAATAGTTTACTATGATAGTGAAAATAATAATAAAACTATGGCAAGTACGTTAATTTTAAAATCGGTAAATATTTGGTTTTTATTTGAACTACATGAAATTGTTGATTATAATCAGGGATGGAAAGAAAGCTCGAGAGAGCCAATAATATATACACTTTTTTAAAAATCTCGGAAGCCAAAATTAAAAGAGCTGCTCAAATTAAAAAAGCTCGCAACTAAAAAAATAAAGACCTTATAAAAATGAAAAGGCAAGTAGACAAAACCGAATAGAGATTTTTAAATCGAGCAGCTCGTAAAAAATTTAATTGAGTTTTTTTCGTCGATCAGCTCTTTAACGAAATTTAATTTAACTTTTTGGAATCGAGCCGCTAAAAAGCTCGCTCCCATTAAAATAATTTAGTTATTACAAAAAACAAAAACGGTAACACTATATCCAACAGTATTATAGTCCCTAGATTTTGAATTTTAAAAAACCACCCGTAAAAACTAAATTTTCGTTTTTGGAAAATTTGTTTTCGCATGTTTTTTTGCAGCTAACCATCAAACTTTGTTGTATGAAATGGGTATTAAAGTCCCTAGATTATAAATTAAATAAAAAACCGCACTTAAAAAATTGCAAAATGCGAAAAAAGACTTTATGGTAGAAAAACTTAATTAAAACACTGAATCAGCGATTAACATTCTGCAAACGAATACAATGATGGAAAAATTTTCTTTTTTGAAAAAAATTTTTTTCCCGATTTTTTTTCAAATTAAGCATCAAACTTTGATGTATGATATTGGTATTATATATAGTCCCTTGATTATGAATTTAAATAAACCACCCACTCAGAAAAATACAAACGGGAAAGCGGTGGCAAAGCACTTTAACAGGTGGTACAAGTACTGGCAAAAAGTGCTTTCCCATTCCCAAAATGATAACATCATTAGACAAAAGGACCGGCTGTTCAAAAGGCACTCGAGGAACAAAATTTTTGAACGTTGGCCAAACGCTGGCAAAACCAATAAATAGGTGGCCTGGAAATATATTTTCCAAAATAATATTTAAAAAAAGTTCAATGTATTTTTTGGTCCTGCCGTGATTTGAACCCAGGCCGTCAGATTGGCAGACGATTGCTCTACCCAATGAGCTAACGACATATATAATAGCGGCTAAACACATAAACAGCTGGACAACTACTGGCGCTGCTAAAATGCTAGTACTGGCAAACAATTTTTTGTAACTAATATGCCAGCGTTGCGAGGGCAAAAAAAAAACGTTTGTCTTGAATGAGCTTTTCCACAAACAAAAAAATTAATTTTATAAAACAAAAAAAATTTTAAATTAAAAAAAATCAAAAAATTTTTTTTCCTTTCAACCGGATTTGAACTCGGAACCTTCTGACTACAAACCTTTTTTAACGAAGCGTCAGCGTTTCTATAAAATCATTGCTCTACCAGTGAATTGGTTTTTGTACCACTGGTGGCATTGGCTAGGTAGCACTGGATAACCACTGTTTGCAAACCTTGGCATATCAGTCTTAGCCAATTCTTTGCCAGTGTTTTTTTTTGTAAACCATCGAAATTTTTGTAAAACAAATACTGGCAAAATGCTTTTTGAAAACGCTGGCAAAGCGTCCCAAATGAGTGTTCTGCCAGTCATTTATTTTTAACACGGTGGTTACCCAGTGGTATGTCAGTGCTTGAATTTTTGTACCACTGTCGATTTCTGACTGGGCACACTTAAAAAATTGCGAAATAATGGCGGAACGCCAAAAAAGACTATATGGCAAAAATTGAATTAAAAACTTAATCAGCGACTTACATTCTGCAAACAAATATATTGATGCAAAAATTTTTCTCTTTGCAAATCTTTTTCCCGATTTTTTTTTTAAACTAAGGATCAAACTTTGGTGTATGAAATTGGTATTATAGTCCCTAGATTACAAGTTAAAAAGAAAACGCACTTCAAAAATTGCAAAATAATAGAGGAACGCGAAAAAAGACTTTATGGTAAAAAAAATCGAATTAAAAAACAATCAGCGATTTACATTCTGCCAACAAATATGTTGATGCAAAAATTTTTTTTTCGCGATTTCTATTTATTGCAACCAGCCGCCAAACTTTGCTTTACGAAATAGCAAAAAACGCACCATAAAGCGAAAAAACGCTTTATGGTGCAAAAGTTTAATTAAAAAACTTAATCAGCGATTTACATTCTTCGAACAAATATATTGATGCAAAAATTTTCTTTTTTGCAAATTTTTTTTGTGATGTCCTTTTTTTGGCAACTAGCCACCAAACTTTGTGTTATGAAATAAAAAACGGAACTTAAAAAATTGCAAAGTAATAGCGGAAATCGAAAAAAGACTATGGTACATAAATTCTGCAAACGAATATCATTATGGAAAAATTTTAGTTTTTTGAAGAATTTTTTCGCAATTTTTTTCCTGCAAATAGCGACCAATAATTGGTGTAAGATATGGGTATTATAGCCCTTGGGTTATGCATTTAAAAAAACCGCTCTCAAAAATTGCAAAATAATGGCGGAATGCGAAAAAAGGCTTTGCGGTGTAGAAAATAATATAAAAGATTTAATTGGCGGTTAACATTCTGCAAACCAATATGTTAATGCAAATATTTTCCTTTCTGCAAACCAACCACCATACTTTGTATCAGATTTGGGTATTTTAGTCCCTTATGTACATTAGACCATTTATTATTTTTTTTTGTATTGATTACCGGGCCGAAAAAGTTTCCATTTGGCCTACAAGCCTCTAATAAAAAATTTGGGGTCCGTCGGATAACGCTAAGATCTGCCCAAAGTTCATTGAAAAATTAAAACACACTTTATATAGTGCAATATCACTTTTTTGGCTTTTTTTGAAAACACTATTTATTGTTTTGGAAAATATAAATAGAATCATAATCTAGACTGAATCCCCTTTCTGGTAATGTATAAAAATTCAAAATCGGTTGCAAAATATTTTAGTAATTGCAATTTGCTCAGACCATTGTGGCGTTAAAATGAGATAAATTATGAAAATCGTAAAAAATTAAATATTTATTTCAAGAATTTACTATGTTATACTCTAGTTTTATTTCTAAGATCCACAAATATTTTGATACACATTTTTGTCTCTCCTGGCTTATGATAGCCTAGTCCCAGGTATGGCCAAAGATGGGATTTGTTTTTTTTTTTATAAATTTGCAAAACTCTAGTTTTGAGTTTTTTAAAATTTTGTTCAACAAAATATAAAAAAGTGGTCAACGCATAGCGGTTTATTAAATACACCTTACTGAATAATTCTACTGAAAATTACACATATCCCTCTTTTAACTTGACAGTGACGGAGTTTTAAATTTGAAAATTTTAGAGAAAAGTGTGATTTTGGCCAATAATTTAGATAATAGTATTAATTTTTGTGTTTTTAGCTAGCTGTAACAAAATCACTTCCGATTTCTTTTATTCTTGATACGGGAGATTTTTTTCCGAAAATTTCGTAAAACTCCGACAACGTTAAGCCTTTCTTTACCAAAGTCAAATGTGAAATTTTTTCGATTTTTCCTGGAAGTATACCAAAACAATGTGTTGTTTCTTGCGGAATTTGGT
Source organism: Leucophora obtusa (assembly GCA_949987735.1). Lineage (NCBI taxonomy): Eukaryota > Metazoa > Arthropoda > Insecta > Diptera > Anthomyiidae > Leucophora > Leucophora obtusa. The sequence goes on from OX465295.1 coordinate 280,332,900, forward strand.
GAAAGTTGTCCAAATAACTCTGTTAACACAGATTATATACATAGTAATAAAAAAATTAGAAATTAACCCTTACAGGTACATGGGGTCGAAATGACCCCAAATTTTTAAAAAGTAAAAAAGTGCCATTTGGCATGAAAATCGATATAAAAACCATTAATTAAGCATTTTCTGAAAAAAAATAAATTCAAATAACCTATTTGAGAGCATGGTGTCAAAATTACCCATTTTTTATGATAAATAACGCTGGTTGGCTGAAAAATGTATGTAGAAACCATAAAAAAATCTAAATTAACTTCTTTCTACACATTTTTTAAACAACAATTTGTGGTTTCTATATACATTTTTCAGCCAACCAGCGTTATTTAACATAAAAAATGGGTCATGGGGAAATTGCAATTACTAAAATATTTTCCAACCGATTTTGAATTTTTATACATTACCAGAAAGGGAATTCAGTTTAGATTATGATTCTATTTATATTTTCCAAAAATATAAATAGTATTTTCAAAAAAAGCCAAAAAAGTGATATTTCACCATATAAAGTGTGTTTTAATTTTTCAATGAACTTTGGGTAGACCTTAGCGTTATCCGATCGGCACCAAATTTTTTATTAGAGACTCGTAGGCCAAATGGAAACTTTTTCGGCCCGGAAATCAAGAATCGCAGCAACTTTCAGTTTCTACCTCATATGCTATAAACGTATGCTATATGTGTACATTGTGCACCCCAGGAAAATTTTCTGTTCCCAAGAATCGGTTGTTGAATAGCTAATTTTCATTTACAACCCCTTCTACTATCGATTCTAACACCGATTGTTTTTGTTTGAAATTGTCCCAAAAGCAACCACTTCTATAGCTCCAAAGTGGAACCGGTTGCCCTAGAATCAGTTCTGGAAATAGTTCTAGAACTGATTCTACGTCAGTTATACCTTCCATATAGGATCCCAGGAACTGGTTGCGGAACCAGTTCCATGGAATCGGTTGCAGTGGAACCAGTTGTAGAATAGGTGTGGTTGACTTTCCTGGGATACCCAGGAAAATTTTTTACAATCGGTTGCCAACCAAACCAATTCTGCAACTGGTTCCACTGTAACCGATTCCATGGAACCGGTTCTGGAACCGATTTCCTGGGTCCCAGTAAAATTGATTACAACCTGTAGCCAACCACACCTATAAGTGGAACCGGTTGCCCTAGTATCAGTTCTGGAACTGATTATACGTCAATCACAGCTTCCGTATAGGATTCCAGCAACTGGTTCCGGAACCAGTTCCATGGAATGGGTTGCAGTGGAACCAGTTGTAAAATAGGTGTGTTTGGCTTCCCGATTGTAAAAAATTTTCCTGGGTAAATACACTTGATTTGTTTGTCTTTTTTTATTATTTTAAATTTAAATCTAACTCATATTTGTCTTTTACAATATAAAGGGGGAAGTAATTTAAATTTTAACTAAAAAAATTATGTATAAAAAGCGAACTTTTTAACAAAATGGGAAGAAAATAACATTGTAGCTCTGAAGAGCGAAAAATAGTTGAAACGGTGAGAAAACAAGTAAAAATTTTGCTGGAAATATCCAATAACTTAGGGCATTCTTTGAATTTTGTACAAAATGCATTGACAAAATAGACAAAAGAGAAAAAGATCGAGGTAGACATTTTAAAAGAAGCCCAGAAAGAGATCAACGTATTGTTGTCAAAGGCAATTTATGCTGAGATTGGAAATGAAATCAGTCCCCCAAGTGTAAGGAAGCTTCCTCTCATTCGTAAACGATATTTAACAATGACAATGAATTTCGGAAAAGAAGAATTAGTTCGGTCAGGAAATGAGGGTGAAAAAACTAGGCAAAAATATTATATACTGACGAAACCAAAATCAATTTTACTACAGTGTTGGTTTAACGTCATATAGACAGCTGCAATTAATATTTATTTTCAATTTTAATTTAGTTGGGGTTAACAAGAATAATAACCCTTTTTCTCCATTAATTTTCAAATCAGAGTAGATCTAGTTTCTGCCATTTTGAATGGACAGGCTTCATCAAATATTTTTTCATTAATTAATTGTTTATATGTTTAATTGTCGGCTGTAGGAATCGAATACATGCTGCTACATTACAAACGTAACTGTACTAAGGTTCGACAGCTTAACCATCTCACCCAAGTAAGGTTTTGAATGAAATGCAACTAATTCGTTGTTATCTTTTCTATTCAGCTTTCTGTTATTTGTTATTGTTATTTGTTATACACATAAAAACACTCTATTTTTAGATTTTTGTTTATCTTCAAATCTCATCAGTGTCTCCTTTGTTTGTTTGGAAATGACTACCAATGGAATATCCGTTGCCATAAAGGTAAGGAATTCCACGTTAAATTTACAAAAAAAAGTTAGGCATGGTGGCGAAAATGTGATGCTCCTCCAGGTATGAAGTTGGTACAATATGTGTTATTAGATACTACGAATGCAACGGGACACAGAGATATCTTAATGCTTCCATATGCGAAAGAAGATATGTTTATATCCCACAAGAAACCTGGCAGTGTAATTGTGAAATACCTTGCGTTATTAAAACTTAAAATGTAGTATATAACATACAACTAACCCCCCCTAACACAATGTTCTGTTAGCTACTAACTGGGAATTTATACATTTGTTGTTGTGTACCCCATAAATTTAAAATTTAACTTTTAAATTTTAATAGGAATTTGTGTTATCCGGCCTAACCAATTACTGTGAAATTAAAGACATTCATTTGCGACTGACTACGACAAGTAAAAAATAATTTCTTAACATTAGTGTTCTTCACCACAAAAGTGTTATAATTTATTTCTGGTTAAGATCGGTGGGTTAGAGCACTATGTAGTTTCTTTGTCTGAATGAATGACTTTTCGAAGTTTATAAGCAATTTTGTACATTTTCTTTTTTAAACTCACTCATTCGATTTTTGAGATAGCGCAACTCAATTTTTTATTGAGATCTTATCGCTCTAAATTGTTTTTCCTTATACACTATATAAAGTTCCATATAATTTTTTACAGCGCTCCAAAAAAACTGGAAAGCCGTCATTGTCTCATCTGTGCTCCTGTCCACTCGTTAAGTGATTGCGAACGTTTTATATCTATGAATGTGTTTCAACGTCACAAGGTTGTCCGCCAACTCAATTACTGTCAAAATTGTTTGATTCGATTCCACAAAACTTCACAATGTTTATTAACCAATCAATGTAAGCACTGCGATCGTAAACATCATACGCTCCTCCATATGTTGGGATTTCAAATGGCACAAGAGCGTCGTCGTCGACGTCAAACTTTTAAACGAATAAACGATCAAAAAATAGCATTAACAGTTAACTGAGAATTGTTAATAACTATATGAAGATAATTAACCATTAATTAATAAGTATTTTTATAAATTCTATTAGTAATTTAAGGGGTTTACTCTCTTTAGAAATCAATAAAAACCAAAATATTTAAACCCAGCAAAAAAAAGTGAGCGAAAGGAAGTAATTAGAACACAGCAAATGTTGAGTAAGAAGTTGTTCTAATTTGGGTTTTTATCGATGAATTTAATATTGGCCTGTCATAGGAAGGCAGTTGTTTTTCTTTTTGAAAACAAATGACGTAAAATTTTAACCAATGATAAGGAAGTTCTTTTTCATTTCTTTTTATTTTAATTTAATTTAAAAAAAATCTTCATGCCACGTGTCAGGTATCGGCCCAAGGACAAAACCTTTTGATTTTGGTTAAAATCGGTTCATGTTTGGACCTAGTGCCCATATAAGGGTCCCCCCAAAATTGGCTTGTTTACACGCTGCAGGTCGCAAAATATTTCAATAAAATTTGAATCGCTGACTTACATGGTCCCAAGGACAAAGCCTATTCTAGATAGGATCGGTCCATATTTGGACCTATCGCCCAATTGGGCTATATTTTCGATTTTCTCTTCTATCATTTTATAGAAAATTTTGACACAAGTCCGTTTTAACCCATTCGAATTTCGGATCCAAACATTAGTTTGCTTTTGACCAGACTGGTGTAGGATATTATATAGTTGGCATGCCCGACTTTAACTTTTTTACTCGTTAGATTTCAATTTAATTTTGAGGCCTTCTTAGTTCGAGAGAAATTTTTTCACATAAAAAACAACTTACGGTGCTTAAAAAGCTAAATTTTATTGTAAAGGGTAATTTTAAACCATAAAAAGCGGTCGAAAGGTCGATTGCGTGTTGAATATTTAACACATCGGCTGAAAAGTCCGTAGGATGACACATAGGTGGCGCTACTAATGAAAAATCCATATGAACTTTTTTTAGAACTACCAACTTCAGATGATACCTGTCAAAATTTATGACATTTCGTTCATTAGTGAACAAGTTACAGCTGTTTCAGTGACGCTTCTTTTGTGAGCGTTTGCTCACAGTGCACCAAAAACACATTTTGAGGCCAAAGAAGAATCATTCTATAAAAAAGTATCGAAATGTTAGAAATGCTTTGGAGTTATTATATCGCTCTTGAAGGAGACTATGTCGATGAATAAAGTCGAATTTTGCCAAAAAGTTGTTATTTTATTGGTTATCCTACGGACTTTTCAGCCGAAATTGCTTTGAAACCATTGTTTTCGAAATCGCAAACGAATTGTCATTAAATTTTGACAGATATCATCTGAAGATTGGTAGTTCCAAAAAATTATATGGATTTTTCATTAGTGGCGCCACCTATGTGTCATCCTTCGGATTTTTCAGCCGATTGTTTATATGGGTATTTACGTTACATTTATACTACCCGGGTACCTTATATTTCCATAAAATTTCACATGAATCAATGTGGTATAAAATTTTTTTTTCCGTCGTTACAAAAATTAATTAAATGGACAAAATTTCTTACAGTAAAAACAACAAAAAGTAAATAATTCTATAAAAAAAATTCAAAAATATTTTTTTCGCTCATGTAAAGACTTGAATATTTTTCTAAATAAAAATTTATAATTCGGACTACAGTGACAACCCTAATGGCCATTTCATTAGAGAGATTTTTTTAAAAGGCAAACTAAGTCATGAGCAATCATCTGAAAATAAAAACAGAATAAAGTGTTTACAGACGAATAAATTCTTAAGTCCCTGACGTGGTCGAATTTTTAAATTTATGATTTGCATAAGAACCAGAGTTGGCAGCCAATACGGTTAAAATACCGTTATCGATTCAAACCCCCTTTAAACTGACCATCGTTACCCCTAAAATACCGTTACCGAAATGACCAAAATAACGTTATCCTTAAAATACCGTTATCGAAATAACTGAAATACCGTTATCTTTAAAATACTGATATCGAAATAAATTAAATATCCAGTGTGTTCGTTTACTCGACATTCTTACTACTTTTATTACAATTGGAAAGTTTTGTTTACTTTTTGTATTGCATTTTTCCAGCTGTAGTAAAAGTAGTAACTTGTAGTAGGTAAACGAACACGCTTATCGATAGCCTTAGAACACCGTTACCGTTATATTTAATTTTCTGCTTTTGGGTAATAGCACCAACGAGCATATAATTAAAAGAGGTACCTACTCACCCACCCTCTGTTAAATCACTCTCTTCTTAATTTGTATCGAAAAATGTTACCATATGAATTACACATGTCTGCAAAGGCTAACATTTTTCGAAACAAAATGTTAATCTTCGAAAGAGAGCGACGAATAACGCCTGAGAGCACGTGGTTATTGAGTATATTTCCTACATTAAGTTGATAAATCGGTTTTGTTTTTATTCTCGTTTGTTTTTTTGTAAAGAAATTCTATTATGCATCAGAATAACTAACTACCGTTACCCTTAAAATACCCAAATAACCGAAATACTGTTAACCTTAAAATACCGGTACTGAAATAACAAGAATACCGTTACCAAAATAGATAACAGCACGTGGTTATTGAGTATTTTTCCTACAATAAGTTGATAAATTGGTTCTGTTTTTATTCCCATTTGTTTTTTGTAAAACAAATTCCGGTATGCATCATAATAACTATCTACCGTAAACCTTAAAATACCCATACCGCATTAAATGAAATAGCGTTAGCCTTAAAATACCGTTACCGAAATAATCTAAAAAAGCGTTACCATCGAGTTAAAACAGTGCGGGTGTAAACTCAAAAATTGAAATAAAAAAAAGAAAAAAATCATGGTTTTTTATTTTTCAAAGAAAAGTAGAAAAAGTATTAGTTCTATTAGTATTAGTGAGTGCATTTTCAGGGGTGTGATGAAAATCGAACAGTTTTTCAATCTAGAATAATTAATTTCGCGAAAATCAAATTGGCTTCAAATTATTATTTATCGTTTTATTTGACTCCGGACATCTAAATTAGGAAATAAAACATAATTGGTATTGTAAAGATCGTAATATATTAACCATTGAAAATCAGATCGTTTTCGATATTCGTCACATTCCTGTTTGACTCACACAAAAGTTTCACGGCTGGCATTTATTATTGAAGTTGTTTTACATATATTTTCCATAAAAATTACAATAAAATGTAATAAAATCTAGACTATACAATTAAAAAACTTAAATTACTCTCTTTTTAATTTGTATCGAAAATTTTTAGCATATGAATTACATAGGTCTGCAAAGGTTAACATTTTCGATACAAATTTTCAATCTTCGGAGAAGTGAGTTGAAAACCGCCTGATAAAATATCGCATAAGGAGTTTTTTTAACATGATGTAGCTTTTTTATTTCAACGAATTTTTCATGCATCAAAATTTTTACAGCATATAGAAAAAAGTTAAAACTATTGAAATATGAAAGAAAAAATTCAATTAAATAAAAAATCTAAAGAGAGTAAGCCCCCTAACGGCACATCTTCACGGGATAGAAAACTCCCTAGACTTTCTGAAAATGAAGCTCTGTATAAGTTTACGAAATGTAATCTCTAGGGCATTGACGATTGCTGTCATACATAATTTCTTTAATTACTAACAATTTTTAAGATGTCTTGTAACAATATTGAACATTTCAGTTTATTAAATGCACCTTTTGGTATTTGGAGAAAAAATTATTCTTTAAAATACAACAATTTTATTAAAAACAAATACGTGACAATTAGAGATGATACTTTTACGATAAAAACTAGTGCCAACTATATTAGAGATGACAAATTAGGCGTAAACTCTACGAGATTTCTATCCCATGTAGATGTGCCTTAAGAAGTAGTTTATATTAGTCTTAAGATTCATCAAAACATAAAAATTAACACAAAAAAACAAAATATTATATGCAGAAAACAGATTCGTAGTTCCAACTGAATTTTTCGCCAACCGAATTTTTGTAGTTCTAGGCACAATTATTTTTATTTATTTTTATAACCGTTGTAATTACCGAAATTTATTTGCAATTTTTGAATTTTTGTTGTATTAAGTGATTGCTTTAATGTTTATGGATTATAAATTCTATAAATAGAATAACACGTTCCACAAAATTCATTTAAAAATTCCGCTTGTCAGCCCATTGGTTTTCCTATAGGCGAAACACGATTTAAATTTTTTTTGTCAAATTTCAAATTTGAATTTCTTCAGGTTGGAAATTTTAATATTTTGTTTATGAATAAAATTATATTAACAACAGAAAATAAATTGTGTCTTTTATTTGAATCAACAAAAAAAATTATTTAAAAAAACTATAATGCCTTGGCTGAGGTTTCAACTCAGATGCTAAAACTATCAGGCTGTGTATTTACTAGAGGCCAGTATGAATGTTTTGCAAAACATTCGCAAAACAATTTTCTTTTACAACACCAAAATATTCTTTTTTTGTTTTCTGTTTTATTTATTGTGTAATGATCTAAATTTTAATATCTTGTAAATACCCTACGGGAAATTTTAACAAACTGTCACCGAACTGGCCCCTTTATATGAAATAGACTGGTCACTTTTACATGGCGTTGTCATAGGAGGGGGAAATTGACCCCTTGTGACATGTCACAAGACAAATCCTACACTCAACCAAAAAAGTCTGTAATGGCTACTGAAACTGTTGCTGTTATTAGGGGAAATTTAACTGTTTTGAGGCCAGCAGTATTTTTTGCTAATTTTTGCAACACATGTCTGCTGATCTGTAGTACAATAAAATTAGTAGCCGCTACTAAATTTTAGTAAAATTTATGTAAAATGCAATTCAAAATCGATTTGCTAAAATCAGTTAAAAAACTTACTAAATATCATAATTTTAGTACAATGAAATTAGTATAAAGAATTAGTTGCAGCTACTAAATTTCAGTAAATTGCTGTAAACTGTAATTTAAAGTCAATCTGCAGAAATTAGCAAAAAATTGTACTAAAAAATAAAAAAACTGTAAAATCTAAAAAAAAAAATTTTTTCTTTCGATTGTAACAAGGTCCCTGAACTTTGTTTTTTATGAGAGTTCAGTAACCTGTCCTACACTCAGATAAAAAAGTTTGTAAAAAAATTTGTAAACAGTTTCCAATCGCACTATACTATTTTTATACTGATTATTAGTACAAATTTTATTTTTAGTAATCATTTTTGCTATTCTCTTATTACAAATTACGGATTTTTTACTAATTTTCGCTGCTGACTTCAGAAAAACATTTTACTAATTTTTCAAAACCGAGTGCTAAATTTAGCAGAAAAATATACTAATTTAAAAATATTTTTTTTTTGATTTTTTACAATTCTTGTTTAGTTTATATTTGTTACTATTGATATATTCTTAGTTTAGAAATAACACCCAGAAAATTTTATTGCATCTCCAATGCATAAAACGGCAATAACTGGAGAACCGTTTGCAATTTTGACTCAAAATTTCAAGTACGATGAACTAATTATACGCTTGTTACAATCGAAAGAAAAATTTTTTTTTGTTTAGATTTTACAGTCTTTTTATTTTTTAGTACAATTTTTTGCTAATTTCAGCAGATTGATTTTAAATTACAGTTTACAGCAATTTACTGAAATTTAGTAGCTGATTTTAGCAAATCGATTTTGAATTGCATTTTACATAAATTTTACTAAAATTTAGTAGCGGCTACTAATTTTTTCTCCTAATTTTATTGTACTACAGATCAGCAGACATGTGTTGCTAAAATTAGCCAAAAATACCGCTGGCCTCAAAACAGTTAAATTTCCCGTAATAACAGCAACAGTTTCAGCAGCCATTACAGACTTTTTTGGTTGAGTGTAGGATTTGTCTTGTGACATGTCACAAGGGGTCAATTTCCCCCTCCTATGACAACGCCATGTAAAAGTGACCAGTCTATTTCATATAAAGGGGCCAGTTCGGTGACAGTTTGTTTGGTTAACTACAAATATGTAAAATGATAAATTTTTGTTATATTTAGTATTAAAAATCATCAAATCTGATGAGAGCGCATGCAAGAGAATGTTTTGTAAAACATTCATTCATCACTCTAGCAGTGTTGCCACTTTCTGAATAATTATTAAAAAATGGGACTGTTTTCACATTCCTTGGATACTTTTAGAATAATGAAATTTTTGTGGTTTTTGTGTAATTTCGCTTTTTACTGAAAAATTTACTAAATTCCATGCTTTCAAGTCCAACAGTACATAAAATGAGTTTGTTTGTGGGAAATTTACAAGAAATTTCTAGTTTCCCGAGTAAAAAAAGTTAGATGTTATGAAATACAAACGTATCTTTTTTTGGTATATCCTAAACTACAATTTGATCCGAAAAGTATTAATTTAGATACACCTTGGATCTAATATGATGAAATACGATCCGAAAAATGGGTTTATCTTACTATAATTAGATTTAGTACAATAAAGTTACATTTTATTTGATACCATTAGACAAAAATACTTCATTCAAAGTTCGCTCATATTGCATTAATCGTCCATTCTATTGAAATTAGTTTTTGATTGTCATTATGTCACATCCAATCATTGGCGTACCTAGACCATTTTTCTGGGGTGGGCAAGCGACCCATTAATTTTCTGCTGTTTATTTGCCCATTCTCACACTCTTAATCCCAACAAACACTTTCGGCATTATGCTTACAATTTTTTCACACAAAAAAAAAACTTAAAAATGATTCCTTGCCTTCTAATAAAATGTTCATACATTTTCCTATCAAAATCGCCATATGTGACGCGCAAAATGGAAAGGGACCTAAGGATAGAAAGGGACCTAAGGTCAGGAGAGCATGGGATCGGTCTCATTCGATGCTCAGATGTTGTCCACAAAAAAAAAAATAGATTTTTTTACCCTTAGGTCCCTTTCTCTATGCGCTGTCACATATTTTTATACAAAACTCTGAAAAGTGCATCTATTTTTCTGAAGAAAACCTCGTACAATGAATGTGTTCCAAGCTATATTTTCAGATTATTATGATAGAGAAAAGAAATCTAAGATCAACCTGTCTAATTCGTCTACTTCGGACGAATCCTTTCTGACCCCATATTCTGATCACTTAAATTACCGAGGTGCTCAAAAACAGTGAGATGTTCATCTTACAATTTTTTTTTCTCCAAAATATTGAAATTTCATTAAAATAACATAGTAATGTTTAGTTTGAAGAAACTTCCTAGTTAGATATAAACTAATTATTCATTTAGAAGACTATGAAATCTAAGATATTTAACTCACCAAAAAAGATTATGCGTTATATTTCTATTATTGAACAACTTTGCGATTCTAATAATTTTACTTAAAGAAAAACTCTTATGGTCAATTTTATAATCAGAACTAAGATCGATTTGTTTCTTAAATATTTTTTAGGTAAGAATTTTTCAAACAACTTTCTTATTTAAGAAATATTTAAAACAAAAATCGATCTTAGTTCTGACTATAGAACTGACCCTTAGATTGCAACAACTTAGCTGCCTAGGAATCTAGTAGAGATTTTCCCAAACCAAAAACACAGGATTAATTGATATAAAAAAGTAATATTGTAATACCTTTTGCAATTAAAATTATAGATAAAAGAATTGTAGGTAGATTTTTTTAAAATTCTGGGGTGGGCAAAAATCAGTCTAGGGTGGGCTTAGCCCACCCCAGACCGGCCTAAGTCCGCCAATGCATCCAATTCTATATGATTAGATAAACAAATTTTCGGATCGTATTTCTTCATATTAGATCTACGGTGCATATAAATGAATACAGCATGATCTACCATTTTTCGGATCAAATTTTGTTTTGGCCAACATCAGAAAAAGATATGATTGCATGTTGTACCTCATTAATTTTTTTAATAGGGTTCTGCTGAATTTTTGTAAATTTTTCAACACGTAACCCAATTTAGTTAGAGGAAGTCAAACATGTTGTTTTATATTTTATTTGTATATAAACCCCATATTTTGTTAGTTTTATGAGAAAATTATTGTCAAACTGAATGCAAAATATTTAGTTTTATCTTGTGTGCAAGACCATTTGAAATTAAGCAAAAGAAATTTGGGTTTATTATGATTAGGATTTTCTCATGACTGAAAAAAAACTTGTAAGTTCCAAAGTTTTTGTAACAGTTACTGGGCTTTGATCGGACAAAAATTTTCTTAGAGCAGCTCAGTTGAACAGATTTAAATATCTTTAAGTAATTCATTAATTCAATTTTTGTTAACTGCAAAGGCTATTTTTATTACAACTGGCACTCTATAATTGACTTTTTATATGACCTTTGTAGGTAAACTGTGTCTAAATATTAACCCATTTTCTCCAAATTTAGCACATATAAGATTGTAATTCAAACACCATTTGCGAACTTTCTACCGAATATAATTTTACGTTTTTAAAATCTGTAGATATATCGAAAAATGGCAAGCTTTCGAAATTTTCACATTTTAGAGGTGTCTTTCTTTGGAGCCGAATGTTAGAGCTCCTGTTGCATACATGGGTTCGGGCTTCAAAACTTAAGCTATATGATATTGTGAAATTTTATAGCAATCCAACCAGCCGGTAAGAAGTGGCTGAATTATTTCCAAATTATTTCGATTCTCCCCACTGTGCGCTGGAAAACTGTACCATGTCTATTTACGCTGACGACACAGCAATATATGCTCAGATAAACTATCTGCTAATGTTATTTTAAATTTACAAATGGCTTTTGAAAAATTAGCTAATTATTACAAAAAGTGGAGAATAACATTAAATGCTGATAAAACCCAGGCAATATATTTTACAAGAAAACGAAAAATCTTGCTATATTCCTCAAAGCAATATAATTTTTTTAAATACAGAAGTACAATGGGAACAAAAGGTAAAATATTTAGGAGTAATACTGGATCCAAAAATGAAATTTAAAGAGCATATACACTACATAGTAAACAAAGTGAATATTCTCACCCGTATACTGTACCCTTTCATAAACCGGAACTCAGGTCTAAGTATTGAAAACAAAATACTAATTTTCAAATTAATCTTTCATGCTGTAATTTTTTATGCAGCTCCTATGTGGACAAAAAATGCAGCTTGTCATATTAAAAAACTTCAGATTGCTCAAAACAAATTGTTAAAACTCATATACAATCTCCCTTGGTTCTTTTCGACTTCCAGACTTCATACTATTTCAAATATAGAACTTGTTAATTCTAGGTTAATTAAACTGACTACGAATTTTTATTCCAGATGTTCTGGATCGGAATATCCCCATATCAATGAGTTAACATCAGCTTAGCTAGCTAGTAGGTAGATTTGTAAGTGGTTTTATTAAAAAAATAAAAATTTTCAAATAGGTTTTTTAAAGTTTTGCCTCCAATAAAAAATTTTAATGTATATATGTATAAAATTTTGTAAATAACTATTAATTATTAAGAAGAAAAAGTGCAAAAACTTGAACTATTTGTATATAATTTTTAGATGAAAATGTAAATATTATTTGGTAGAAATAAATAAATGAATTGAATTGAAAACTTAATAAAAGTGATTTGGCCATTTCAATTGTCCCATCGTTCTGGGCGTTATATTATTACAAAGAAAAGTTCCTTAAATATGCAGCATTTATGATGAACTCTTGAGTCTTATATGAATCTTCATAAAATTTAGAGAAAAAATTAAGTTTAGAACAAAACACTCAAAAAGCTTGTAAATGAGAGTCAGTTATGATCACATGTGAACGATTTAAAAATAATCTTATTTTAGAGTCTTTCAAAAATCAAGTTTTATTTGCGTTTTTAAATACACACAAAAAAATCTTTGGCAAGCAATTGGGAAAACTTCAACTAAAATAATGTTTTTGTGGCATACACAATATAATAAATTATTCGATAAAACTTTATTAGTTGAAATTTGCTTAATTACTTGGTAACGATTTTTTTGTGTACGTTAATAGCTTATTTGTATAACGAAAGAATTTCAAAGCATGTATAGATTAATACAATTTCCTGATGTATCGGTTTAATTCGTGGATGATCAGTCCCTGTGAATCAATTCATTAACTCGTATGAATAAAAAATAGATATTGGAATTTTTATGCAAACTTCACAATTAGATGTTAAGTCATTCATAAGCCAAAAGTAATTACATACATTGAGACAGGGTTGGTAGGCTCTATAGCTAAAATACTGTTATAGATTCAAATATCGATACATTAAAAATACCAGTACCGAAATTAATGAAATACCATTATCCCATTATCCTTACAACACCATTATTTTTAAGTCTAAACCTTTTGTAATTCCACGTCGTAATTGTGAATTTTACATAAACTTAGTTAATAAATTTATTTTACTTTACTTTGTTTTTTCATAAAAAAAAATTTGCGGAATGCACCGAAATAACTGAATACCGCTTATCTTAAAATACCATTATCGAAATAATTGCAATACAGTTAACCTTAAAATACCGTTAACGAAATACAATTATCCTTAAAATACTCTAACCGAAATAATCTATGATAGCGTTACTTACCCTCACCGTTAATCGCACCGTTTCTGCTCCCAACAATGCTTTGAAGTAATTGCTAAGTTGTATTCATAGACCCACTATCTATTGGCTAGTTTATCAATTAAACTCTTTTTTTATGTATAATATACTTTTTTATTTACAAATTTAAGTGAAAAACTAAACAATTTAATAATTGCTACCATCCATGCCCTACCCATAAAGTGGCAACACTGCTTATGTTATTCATATACATAGATGTGTGCAGACCTTTAAAAATATAATTACTTAATTCGTATTTTAAATCTCAATTTTGCAATAAGTTGATCTCAGTGAATTTTTTTTTTACCCCGATGTAGTACTTTTCAAGCTGTTAAAAAAAAATCCGCGGAAAGACCTCTGTAGGGAGTTTATTTCTGTGAAAAGTTTGGAAATGGACTTAGCTACATATCTCTAAGTCATTTATAGTCGGATTGGAACAATATATATATATACCATTGGAAAGATAGTAAAAATATCTTATGGACGACATTTTTTTTTGTTTGCTTACCCATTACCGGCGAATGAGATTTATTTTTAAGATTTTTTAAAATAAACCGTTTTTATAAAAACCACCGTATACTACCACATAATTTTTTACTTATTAATATATTCTCCAGATTAAAAACTTTTGAGATGTAGTTAAAATTTTATCACTTCAAACACCGAAGATATTAGAAGTCAAACCTATTTTTTTTTTTGCAGATGGTACATAAGATACAACTTTGACTCTAACCAACAATTATACTGAATTAATTCATCGGGAATCGTACATATTTTGGGAGTAAACACATTTTAAACCTACCCTACGGGAAATTTTAACAAACTGTCACCGAACTGGCCCCTTTATATGAAATAGACTGGTCACTTTTACATGGCGTTGTCATAGGAGGGGGAAATTGACCCCTTGTGACATGTCACAAGACAAATCCCAGGACAGGTCCCTGAACTTTGTTTTTTTATGAGAGTTCAGTAACCTGTCCTAGAATTTGTCTTGTGACATGTCACAAGGGGTCAATTTCCCCCTCCTATGACAACGCCACGTAAAAGTGGCCAGTCTATTTCATATAAAGGGGCCAGTTCGGTGACAGTTTGTTAAAATTTCTATAGAATAAAAACATTAAAAAAAAAAAAATTAAAATTCCTACGCCGAATCATAATGGGTCAACAAAAAAATGCTATCCTAAAGCTATTTTTATTACCTTTCCAATGGTGTACATATTGTTCCAACCCTATCATAAATGAAGAAAGTATAGTTAAGTTCATTTTTAAACTTTAAACCGGGCCCCCAAAAGAGAGTTATATCAGTAGTAAAAAATTTAGAATCAATCGGTTAGGTGCCTCTAAAGCCAACATATTCAATCGAATCCAAATTGAATCAACACAAATAGGAACAAATCTTATCTCATTTTATTCAATGTCCAATCATTGATTTAAAGGCATTATGAATTATTCAGTAATTTATAAAATGAATCCAATTTTATGCATATAAATTCAAAAAAAGAATTATCTCTTTCAAGGTCTGGTTGTGTATGTATGTATATTTTGCTTATTCAGTAACAACAACAACACACAGTTAATATATTTTTTCATGTTAATATGGAAAATTCTAGAGGTGCTTTTACATTTTCATTCATAACTTTTAAACATCTGTACCAAATATGCCCATTTCCAATACCAAACTGCTTAAGAAATTGGACAAAAATTTTGACTAAAAATTAACATCCTTGCACAACTATTTTGAGCGTGATCGTGATTTCAACAGACAGACAGACAGACGGACACGGCTATATCGGTTTCGCTATTGATAACGATCAAGAATATATATTTTTTTTATGTCACAGATTTTTTTTTCGTTGAGTTACAAACGGAATGACAAAATGATATATACCCTCCTGCACAGTGGGATGGAGGGTATAAAAACAAATACTATTTTGTTTTCTTATAACATTAGAAATAAAATAAATACTAAAACAATAACAAAAATTAAATTCAGTCTTGTTCAAAAAGTAAATAATTAATCAAAAAACATTTGAGGAAATTAGTACATTTAGTTGAAATCAGGGATGGAAAACATGGTACAATTGTACTTTTTTTTGGTACATTTTGACCTCCGTTGGTACCATGGTACTACCGCGAGCTATTTGGTACAATTTAAAAAATTTCCAAATATAAAATTTTTGTATTAAATGAACTTGGTGTACTTTAAAGCTGTCAACAAATATTCGCAATGCAGACGTGGACTGAAATAATTCTAACAAAAACTTGTAACTGAAAACTTTTGGGCCCAATGTTGCAAAAAAATGTATTATACTAAATTTATACCTGAGCAAAAACTACCTGTTTTTTGGCTCTTGTAGTTTTTAACTTGTCACAACGCATATAAAAAAAACAAGCAAAAACTAAATTTGTACAAAAACTAGGTGGGTTTTGGTCAAGTATAAATGTAGTATTATTATTTTCCCATAATCAGCTCATCAATACGTGTCGATTGAGTGCTGCTACTACATAAAATTCGAGAATTTAACCCACAACTTTCGTATATTTTTTGAAAAGTAAAAAAAATATTACATTGGGCAAGTTTACCAGAGAAACCCGATACCGCTACAAATGATATGTATACAGTTTTTTATAATAAAAACCTTCACTCACCCAGCCACCACAAATAAATAATTCGGACACAAAAATAATTCTTGACAATATACGTGTGTATGTCAAGATAATTTGGTAAAGTCCGCACATAGGTAGATGGACCCGTAAATAGTTTTGTTCATTTGTGTTTTGAATGAAAATAAAAAAACATTTAAAGCAGCCCGCTACGTTGTTAGCGTGCCTTAAAGTTTAGAATTAAATTTCTTTTAGATAAAATAAAACACAATATTTGTTATTAAGATAAAATAATTGTTAAGGTAAATTTATTGTAATGTTTAAGTACAAACACTATTTTTTGCATCTTCATTTTTATATAAATAAATCATTTAGTATACCAACACGTGAGCATGTAACAACTAATTGTCTGTTGTTCAAGCCATCGGCGTAGATAGGTCGTATTCGTGGTTGGGTGGGTAAATTCGCTTTGTTTATTTAAAGTACAGTTTTTATAATAAAAGCCTTCACCCAGCCAAAACAAATAAATAATTCTGACACAACAATGGGTTTAAAATAAAAAAATATTTGATCACTTTTTCTCATGAAAGTGGATTGTTATTAATGAATCCATTACAAATTGCAATATACGTGTGTATGTCAAGATAATTTGGTAAAGTGCGAACTTAGGTAAATAGACCCGTAAGTAGTTTTATTCATTTGTGTTTTGAATGAAAATAAATAACGTAAAGCAGGGTTGGCAAGCGATTTATAATATTAAAGATAGCGGGCAAAGCTACGTATCTACGTTGTTAGCGTGCATTGAAGTTTTTTTTAATTGCAGTTTATGTAAAGGTAGACCTGGCAATTCAAGTAAATTCACAAATTCAGTTAGAAAATTTACTGCGTCGGATTCTTCCACCGGTGCTTCGTTACCTGCAGCTTAAATATCAGAATATATAAGTTCCATTCTTTTTCTAAGGTTTTTTCTCTTTTAGAAAATTTGTTTAACTTTTTGGAGAGTATGTTTCAATGCTACATACGTTTCGTATTCCGTGGATAGTGTTTTAGTAGGTAATTAAAAGGGGTTCTTCACCCCTTTTTGTTCCTCCCAGTAAAAATCACAAATATATATAATCTGCCTCAATCGCATGCGAAATTTCAAGTACCAAACTCCGGCATTTTGAGTCATTCAAATTCCAACTCCATTTTGTTTAACAATTTCAGTGTTCCAATGCATCTCCTTCCAAGATTCCATTTCGTTCACCATTCCATTGCATTTCGTTCCCATTATCTGTTATTCCAATTCCACTCGTTCCCCGTTTCATTCCATTTCGTTCCTACTGTCTTGTGTATCGATATTGATATCAGTCGCTTCTCTTTCCATTCCATTTCTTTGCACTTGCTCCGTTCCATTCCTCTTTTAACTGCAGTGTTTCAACTCCACTCGTTCCCCATTCTATGCCATCTCGCTTCTCATTCCATTTCGTTCTATAGTCCATTCCTTTTCGTTCCCTCTTCCAATCCATTTCCATTGTCTATAATTTCAATTCCACTCGTTCAACGTTTATACTCATTTCGTTCCACTTGTGTAGTGTTTCAATTCCACTCGTTTCCTATTTAGTTTCTTAATTTTAGTGTTCCATATACACTCGTTCTTTAAATTTTAGGTTTCTAGCTAAAGACGCAGATGTTCAGGGGGAGGGGGGGGGGCAATTTTCCCCTTTTGAGCCACCATTTTTACCACGTTCCTGTCCAAAATCCTAAAAATGCCTTGTCGATAAGTTAGCCCATACTCCAAGGAAAACATATTATAGATTACGGGTTTCTAGCCGAAGGGTTCGGTTAGGCAATCAAGGGGGAGAATTATTCCGTTTTTACCCCTCCCGGTAGGAATTTCCAAAAATTCCGAGAACGTCTGCGTTGGAGGAGGAACCTGCTACATACATAATTTTAGGTCTCTATATCCATCAGTTTGCCCCACTCGGCAAGGGCGAAGTTTTTTCCCTTTTTACCACTCCCGGTATGAGTTTCCAAAAATACCGTCTTAGGGGACGTCTACGTTGGAGAAGGAACCCAAATACCGAATTTAAGCTCCCTAGTTCCAGCAGTTTGGCCAGGCCGTTAAGGGGGAGACTTTTCCTGTTTTTGACCCTACTTGTGGAAATTTCCAAAAATCTCATCTTAGCGGATGTCTACAATAGAGGAGGAACTTTAGTACCAAATTTCAACTTCCTACCTCCAGCAGTTTGGGCAGGCCTTTAACCGGCTTTTTTCGCTTCATTAATCTCCATTTTTGCAATGTCCCTGTCCAAAATTCCACAAAGCACCTTCCCCATAAGTGAGCCCATACTCCAAGGAACATATGTTTTACATTTCAGGTTTCTAGCCAACTTTTACTATTTGTGCCCCTCTGGGTAGGCATTTCCGAAAATCCATCGACAGGGAATTTCAGCTTCCTAGTTCCAGCAGTTTGAGCAGGCTGTCAAGTGGGACACTTTTTCTTTTTTTGTCCCTCCCGGTTGGAATTAGCCTGGAAGAGGAACCTAAGTACCGAATTTCAGCTTTCTAGTTCCAGCAGTTTGGACAGGTCGTTAAGGGGCCAATTTAACTTTTGGAGCCCCCTGTCCAAAATTCAAAATAGTATCTTTCTAATTAGTTAGCCCTTACTCCAGGGACCCACATTTTAAATTTCAGCTTTCTAGCCGAAGGGGTTTTTACAGGCCACCAAGGGGAGGCTTTCTTTTTTTTGCCCCTCCCTTTAGGAATTTACAAAAATTCGATCTTCGCGGCTGTCTGCGATGGATGAGGAACATGCATACCAAATTTCAACTTCATTGCCTCAAGGGGGGCTCTTTTCCCCTTTTTAACCCCCATTTTTACAACGTCCCTGTCCAAAATTCTTGAAAGTACTTTCTGGAAAAGTTAGCCCCTACTCCAAGGAACACATATCTAAAATTTCAGCTTTCTAGCCAAAGGGGTTTTGGCAGGCCGTCAAGGGGGAGATTTTCCCCTATTTTGCACGTTCCGGTAGGAATTTCCAAAAATCCCGTCTTAGCGGACATCTACGCCGAAAGAGGAACCTACATACCAAATTTCAACTTCCTAGCTTCAGCGGTTTGGGCTGGGCGATGTTGAGTCAGTCAGTCACTCACGTTATTCTTTTATATATAGAGAATTCCGTATTAAAACTTCAGTGTTGTTAATGTTATAGGTGCGTAAGCCATTTTTGACTCATGCTCCTAAACAAAAACAAATTACTCACGCACGAGCATTTCGTTTCTTACTCAGCACACATGAGTATACTAAAAACTTACAATCAGAAAATTCTCACGCAAAACAGTAAGAATTACTAAAAACATATGATGAAAAAAATAAACTCACACACGAATCATGCACGGGTTATTCTTACTCACGCTCACGCACGAATCACTTCAGTATAGTAATTATTACTCACGATCACGTGTGAATAACGTGACTCACGAAAATTTCGTGTCACACGCCAATCCCTAGTAATTACTAAATCTAAAACTAGTTCAAAATCATTGATAACATGGAACCAAATATAATATAATACGGTTTTATATGGACCTTATATATTTTTATTAAAATCACTTTGAAAAAATTGCCTATGTGGGATGATATATAATTATAGATGATTTTATAAAGAACGTTATAATTTATATATGGGTTCATATTCGTCAATATATAATCATAACTAACACAAATTATAAAATATTTTTTATATGGATCCATACTAGTGTCATACTAAATTATATATAAACGTATATGTAATTATATCTTTTATATGTTACTTTATGTACTTATATATAGCACATACATATATACTATGTAGGCCAGTATGTAATAATATAAAATCACATATGTCTCCATACCCAGTGTAGAAACGGTAATAACATGTCATTATTTTTTGGACTACAAGTAATGACACTCCCTTACCTTCTGCATTATTTGAAAACATATAATAATGAGTTACTGATAATGACTTATTTTTATCATTATTTCAAATAAAAAATAATTTTCTTGATTTTTTTTTTAAATTTTTTGAAATCTATTTTTAGACTCAATATTTTTTAAACACTGGTAAGGATATATGTAAACCACATATTTTTTGATTTTTTGTATGTTGGCGAGTAAGCTTACTTGTGTGCAGCAGGTCAATTATGTTTTTATCTATTAAATATTACATGTCGATATAGCTCAGATGGTAGAGCTATTGACTGGCAATCTGTAGACCCAGGTTCGATTCCCGCACCAGAAAATTTTATTTAAAAAAAAAAACAATAAAACATATTTTTTTTAATATAATTTATTTTTATTAAAATCTATTTTTAGACTCATTATTTTTGTCAGTACTGGTAAGCATATAGGTAATGACATATTTTTAGATTTTTCGTATGCTGGTGTGTAAGCATAACCCGAGTAAAAATAGTTATATATTGTCACATATAATGTGATTGGGCTATATCTGACAATGAATGGAGTAACATTAAGACACATATCATTATATACAACTACATCTGATATTATTTTTTCAACGAATTTTTTGTATGGTAATTGATATTATTACATATCCCAAAATCTGACTCCATATATAACTACATAAGCCTTATAAAACTAATGAAATTATATGTAGTGATCGATATGATTATATATGATTTGATACTAAGTTTTATAACACTGTATGTGTCGTTGTACAAAAAATATATTTTAATTCTATATAACTTTCTATATAATCCCATACAAATTAATATATAGTTCAACATCAAATTTAGTTATCTGCAAATTCAGAGTTAATTACTCCATAGCCAAATAATTTTCACGTGATGTTTTTGCATGTAAAATCATATTAAAAAATGATGCGTACGATTTAGAAGACAAAAGTATTCAAATAAATTTTTATTTTATGTTTTAAAATTTGGGTCTTCAAAATTGTTAAAACCATAGACATTTCAATTTAATAGCTGGTATGCATAAAAAGTATGCCTACTATCAGACAAAATTTTATAAAATCAGATATTTTTATATCGAATTAGATATAATTTGATGTCCTGGATATGGACAAATCTCGGATCAAACTTTATCAAATTATATCTAATTTGATATAATTAGACACATCTAGATGACCCATTTTTCGGATCAAGTTGTATGTCGTTGTATATGGGGATTTATCAAAAAAGATATAATTATGTATGACACCATATTAAGTTTTTTACCCGGGAACTCATTATTAGCTGTATTTGTGTGACTTTCTATCAGTGTTATCAAGAACGATTTTGACAGTTTTTCAACGTATTTCGGCTTTAATAAAAAAAATTTTTTTTTTCTTTCAATTACAAAAATATGTGGTATTACTTCAGCCTATTTAAAATTTGAAGTAAAAATTCCAAACCGTTCTCCAGTTATTATGCTTTTATGCATTGGAGATACAATACAAGTTTCTGATTTTTATTTGCAAACTAGAAATATATCAATAATAACAAATATAAACTAAACAAGAATTTTTAAAATTCAAAAAAATTCAACGAAATTTTTTATTTTTTAAATAACAAACAAAAACTACTGTTTACTGTAAAAATACTGTTTTGGTAGTTGTTTATTATGATATTAAAAATAACTGATTTAAACAACTGTTACGAAACTATAGTACTTTTCGTTAGTTGTTTTCTTAAATAACCGTCATAAAAGCTGTTTTGCCTTTTTCTATAGTAACACAACTGTAATTACTGATAAAAACAACAACTACTGATTACTACATAAACAACTGTCATGTAGTAACTGTCAAACTTTTTTGAGTGTATGAAAAATTTTGGTACCGTGAGGGTAGAAAAAGTAAAATTTCTGTATGTGGTTGGTACAAAATGAAAAAACTCATTTCCATCCCTGGTTGAAATAAGCAAAACAGTAAAAAATTCAAGTTTTTTCTGCTAAATTGAGTGATTTTAGCTGAGAATTCATTTTCTAGTTGATGTAAGAAAATAATGCAAAAAAAAAAATCCAGGAAGCCTTTTATAAAATTTTATGTTTAGATTTTTCTTAAAACAATTAGAAACCAGCGTGTTTCAGTAAAAGTTTTAAAAAATTTAAAAAAAATTTTATTTAATAATAAACCTACAAAAAAATTCATAAAATTTTTTTATTCGCAAAAAAAAGTTAGGCCGCCAAAAAAATCACGTGCTGGATTTTTCCTATTAGGTTGCATTTTTATCCATTCATCAATATGAGATGCCATATGCAATAAAATTATATATACGAGTAAAAACGCTTGTATACAATCATATTTTATTTAATATAAATAATATTGTATAAAAGCACCTAGCTTAATATAAGCTGTGTTTTCGACTTAACTATATCCGTTAACTCAGAAAAAAAAAACTCAAAGTATATGAAAATGTGTTTGAGAAGAAAACTGACACATTACTTTTCGTATGCACGGTAACTTGCAACGTGGATAATTATTATCGTTGAAAACTCAACGTTTATACATTTTTGCAATTAACAATACTTCTTCGCGTTACTACCTAAGAAGTTTTGGTGGCATACGTTCGATTATACCGAAACTATTATAAACAGCTAATGTTTTTGATACTTCAAGCTGTTAAACATAGATTTGCTTTAAATACTTAACGTTGATGGGTATGAACGAAAATTTATAGCTAAATATCACAGATTACCAGATGTGAAACCAATGAGTATCAAAAAAGTATTCTCTAACCGTATGGTTTTGTTTACATGGAAGTCAAGTCAAGAGGGAGATAACAATATAAAATCTCCATACATTTTGTATTGCGCATTTTTGGTATATATCTGTCTCTTTTTATATTATTGTGCTTTATCTTTTGTGTTTTTCTTAAATTTTTGCGTTTTGTTTTGCTCATTTATTGTCGACCATATTGCCCAAATTAGCTGATTCATATCTGGTATAATCTGTGATAGATATGTTAATGAAAATTTTCAGTAAACTAATGAAGTGTTCTTTGCAAAGAAATTCCAAAATGCCTTGAAATTGATGAAAAAGGTCCTTATACTTTTGTTTTAATGAAACTTTTTCATTGCGTGTATGAAACTCTTAATAAATAAAATGAAATTTGTCACAACATTTGATAAAAATTTTCATAAAATTAATGAAAATTATTTTAGTTTGACTCTAGATCATAAATTAATATCACTTTCTGTTTAAATTATTTTCAAATCAAAGAAACATGCTACAATTTTTACAAGTAAATTACAAAGAATAAAAATTTTTGAAAGAGTTCGATAAGACCAGCAAGGCAGAATGCGCATTTTCGGCTTTTGCTTCAAAGTCATCCTCAGTGCCTTTCGCCCTTGAGTGGGTCAATATTCTGATAATCGTCTACTTATGTGACTGTAGAAAGCAAATCGAATTTGTTATCAACAACTCAACTTAGACTAACATCAACGAAATTTAACAATGCTATTTTTATCCTTTGTTATTATTACTCTTTTTTGCTTTGAACCTTAATTCTTAAGATATCTCAGCTGATTCTATTCAACTCTGCGAATGAGAAACACAGATTTTTGAGTTACAACGAACCATTAAATTTAAATGTATGCCATTAAATTATATTTTTGCACCGTGTCAATGTGTTTAAGATGAATGGGGGAAATGTTCTAGTTGATCTGTTATTTAAGTAAATGAATGTTATTTTAGTTTGACTCTAGATCATAAATTAATATCACTTTCTGTTTAAATTATTTTCAAATCAAAGAAATATGATACAATTTTGAGTTGTTGATAACAAATTCGATTTGCTTTCAACAGTCACATAAGTAGACGATTATCAGAATATTGACCCACTCAAGGTCGAAATGCACTGATGATGGCTTTGTAGCGAAAGCCGAAAATGCGCATTCTGCCTTGCTGGTCTTATCGAATTCTTTCAAAAATTTTTATTCTTTGTAATTTACATTCATTTACTTAAATAACAGATCAACTAAAACATTTCCCCCATTTATTAATGAAAATTTTCATCAAATGAAATGAATATTTAAATATTTACTAACGTATTCAAATTACTCGGGTTCGGCTTTGTTCCAGTGACCGAGTAACTGGGCTTTATGGTTTTGACCTTACTCGATTAATCGTGTAAGATTTTAAAATTACTCGAGTAACACGATTAATCGTGTATTAAAATTACTCGAGTAACAATTTTATTTCTTTTTTTTCGTAAAAATTACCCATTTATTGTAGGTTTTATAATTTATTAGTAACAAAACACAATAAATTAACAAGTAAAAATGAATCCATAAGTAAAAGTTCAAAAAAATGTTTAGATCATTATTGGTAGCATTCGGCAGAGAAACCTTAAACTGATACCGGTGACTTGTAGCGCTTTGTGATTACTTACTCTGCTGAACGATGTTTTCTTTGTTTTGTTTTTAAATACATTTTTTCTATATTTTCCTTTGATTTTTTAAATTTTTTGTTTTTGAATTATATTTGTATGTTTTTATTTGTCATTCATAAAAAACAAAAATTTTTCAAAATCAACAACAACCAAAGTATCACTATTTGATGAAAAGTAGCAAACATTTTTTACGCTACGAAAATATGACAGCGCCACCTGAGCGCTCAGACTGAGCGGTTAGTGATCAGGTCGTTCAGTAGATAGTTGCACAACTGTTGTAGAACTGTTGACTGTCAAATTGTATCTGCCGAACGCACCCAATATGTAACTCCCCGTTTCCACATGCAAGTAAATTGTTGCAAGTTGAGAATACGTATTATTAGCGAAAATTTCGAAAACTACCCAAAAAACATGAAAATTTTAAATGTGTCTACACTACTTGCTGCAAGTTTATTTTTAAAATGTCGTCAAAGGCAAAGGTTAGTCACTAAATAGGACTTCAGTATTGCCAAGTATTCAATATTCTAACAAAGCTGGGAAAAATTTGTTCTTACGATTTTTTTTTTAAAAACCTTATAAAATTGATATTTTAAATCACCGTAAATCTGTTGGGAATAGATTTTTGTTGTGTATTTACGTTTGCTCTATATTGAATGCATAAGAATGAAACAAAAAACACAACACATCTTCTGTTCTTATTTAACTTATTAATTCAGCTATGCAGAGATACGTTTACGTTTGGCTGATCCAGGCTTTAAGATATGTCGTTGTGTTCTTTTTTACTTTTTTTACTAATAAATACAAAATCAGTTGCATTACAATTCTTACTTTACCAAATACTAGTAAATTAATAGAAAACATTACTTGGCAACACTGTTTTCTTTATTCTGTCATTTCACTTGCCGCAAGTGTCAAAAATTCACTGCCCTCAAAATGTACTTGCAAGTTGAGTCGCAAGTCGTATAAGTGTGATTGCATTAGTGAAAAAGTGTGAGTGTATTGAGTTTTTCGAACTTCCATGTGGAAACGGGGGGTAAACTTTGAAATATAAGAGAGGTCTGTTAAATACTTGTTTAAAAAAAATTTGTAGTGCAGTTTTCTAAAAATCTAAACATTTTTGGATGGCTTAATTTAAAACGATCCTACCCAGGAACATTTTCTGTTCCAAAAAATCGGTTGTAGAATAGCTGCTTTTCATTTACAACCCCTTCTACTGTCGATTCTAACACCGATTATTTTTGTTTGAAATTGTCCCAAAGGCAACCACTTTTATAGCTCCAAAGTTGAACCGGTTGCCCTAGAATCAGTTCTGGAACCAGTTCTGGAACTGATTCTACGTCAATAACACCTTCCATATAGGATTGTCGGAACGGGTTCCAGCACCAGTTCCGTGGAATCGGTTGCAGTGGAACCAGTTGTAGAATAGGTGTGGTTGGCTACCGATTGTTAAAAATTTTCATGGGTAATAGCAACGACTATATAGACTAAAGACGAACCACCAGCCTCAACTGCTGTTATAAAGTCTCTTTAATTTTATATGCAAACTGGTTTTAAGAGAAACAGTTTTTAGTGTTTTTTTTTAACGCGTATTTTTTATTATTAATAAGCAAAATTTTGTGCTAATTATGCAAAACTAATGCAGAGAACATATCAAACAACACAAGTGCACTTTACAATTTAATTACAATTGCTTAAAAACAATAAAAATAATTAATTAAAAATACCACTTTTTCACGTTTTTTGTTATTTTACATTGAAACTCTCTTAAAACCAGTTCAGTTTTTCAGATGAGAGCCGTGGATAGTGCCTGGTAATAGTACGTTCTCACTGACGAATTTTACTTGTTTTCGCCAGTGAAAACTCTTTTGAAAACTTTTTTGAAAACCTGTTCATTAGAGCGTACCACTTTACAGACAAAAAAAAAGTTCGCCGTACACCCTCCAATATGATGTATTTTTGCAAGGAGGTTTCAAAAAAAAATTTTTTTTTGTTGGCCGAACGTAGGGGTCGCCATTTTACATTTTTCGTTATATCTTAGGAATTTACAGTCGGATCTTAAAGTATGATACATCGACCTTTTTCTCTCGAGGAGACCAGTGTTTTTCTCTCGAGGGCCATTGACCTCAAGTATCCCGTTCTAGTAGTTAGCCACCAGATCTCAGTTGCTACAACCCTAATGTACCACCGTAATGTCAGAAAATTAAAGCTTGCAAAAAATCATTAAACTTTTGCTAATAAAGTTTTTCGATAAACCCAGTAGAATTTTTTTTATATATTGGTGGCCGAACGTAGGGGTCGCCTTTTTAAATTTTTTTTCATTGGATTTTTTCTTTATAGCAAAACACTGATCTCCTCGAGGCAAAAATACCGATATATCACACTTTAAAATCCGATTTTAAATGCCGAAGCTATAACGAAAAATTGAAAAATGCGACCCCTACGTTCGGCAAAAAAAAAATTTTTTTTTTGAAATTGTCCTGCAAAAATACTTCATATTGGAGGGTGTACGGCGAACATTTTTTTGAGGTACGGTCTACTGTTCATACCACTTAGTGTCACCAAAAGTAAATCTAAAAATGACCACCTTTTTGGAAGAAAATTTAATGATATTTTTTATTTAATAATTTTTTTTTAATATATCTACCGAATTTGTGGTTGATAAAATTTAGATAATTTAAAATAATATAATTTTTGTAATTCACATTCTTCCATTATCCCTTATTCGTTTACATTCAGAGTTGCAAAAAGTAGTAGTATCATAAAATTGAAACGTTTTGGAATAAGTTTTCGTCAAAAACACATTATTTTGGTATTTTCGTTACCCTACCCGATTAACAAAAAGTAAGGAACAAAAACTAATCAATGAAATTTAATCGTAAAAATAACTAATAGAATGACCTATTTTGTAATATTATATTTATATATGCCCTGTGAGAAAACAGGAAGTACCTAACCGGTGACCTGTACCGTAACCGGTGAAAACAGTACTGGTCCTGTGACTGGTGAAAAGAGAACCCGTCTGAAGGTAACTGTCCCGTGACAGGTGAAAATGTGACTGAACAAGTACAGTCAAGTGGTACAGGTTAGAGTTGTCAATTATGCGGGTGTTTATTTTGATTGATTAAACGATCCAAACAATTGTGATCGAACGATTATAAGATTAATTATTAAGTTATTGCATTAATACTTAACGTGTTGTGCTGCGGAACTCTTGTATGGTACAGTGGGGCGCACGGTGAGAACATGTTAGTATTTCAGGAAACTTAAGCACCGAAAAATGTCTGACACGGGGACTAAACTATACTCTTCTAAAGACAAACTGTGAACTAAATCCAAATCTGGCGTATGTGAAAAAACATAGTTTTTTTTATCGAAATATTTTGAAATGTATTTTGAAATTGATTTTTTTAGAAAGTTTTTTATTCTTGGAAATATCGTCCGTTAAAATTTCCTATTAAAGAATTTTTTTACAATTTTGCTTTTAAACTACCTAATAAACATCGAAAAACTAAAAATCCAAATGCTTTAAAAATTGCAAGAATTAAACTTCTTTGAAGTATACGTGAGAGAGTGCCTGCGAAGAGGCACGGTTAGATCCCGCATCTACATTATTTCTGACAGCCAGGCTGCAATAAAGGCTCTAGGTGCTTGCGGGGTATCATCTGGTATGGTCACGGAGTGTGTGGGAATTCTCAACGAACTCGATAGGAACAACTCACTTACACTGGGATGGATTCCTGGTCATAAAGGGCACGATTTTAACGAAAGGGCTGATTGTCTGGCCAATTGCGGAGCCCGTCGACCTTTCATAGGCCCAAAACCCTTCTGTGGGATACCTGGGGGGTACTATAGTGAAAAACTCAGGCTTTGGAGAGAGACTGAGTTGGCTAGGCATTGGGAAACTTCTATTGGACAAAGACGGGCCAAGAGATTTATTTCCTTGTCCAGCGGAGTATAAAGGCGACTATTGTCCCTCGACAGGGGTAACTTTAGGACCCTGACAGGATACTTAACTTGGCACTGTGGGCTCAGGTACTAACTTCACAAACAGGGTCGGTCAGACACTGATGTTTACAGGTTTTGTGAGCTGGAAGGTGAGACATCGGAGCATATTCTCTGCGAATGTCCGAGACTGTGTGACAGGAGACTCATATTTCTGGGTAACCGTTTCGTGTCATCTTTGGACGTTTGGGAAAATTCTCCTAATTGGATTATTGGCTTTATTGGTAGCCTGAATCTCTAGGGAACTCTAGGCAGCACAAAATATCTATATTGGTCGCGGTGCGTAGTGCCTTCGTATCTAATCTAAAATTCTTTGAAAGCCATTTGTTTCAGTTAAAATCAAGTTCACAAATTGAGGTAACTTTTTGGAAATTCTGTTTTAATTTTTTGTCTGCAATAAATGCAAAAGTTACCGGTTTTTTTCATATAAAAGAACCGGTCTAAGGACCGATCACGTGACCGGTTCCTTTTCCCACAGGGTGGTTTTATTTGGCTTAATATTAGTTGTGTTTGTGTAACAACCCTACGGGAAATTTTAACAAACTGTCACCGAACTGGCCCCTTTATATGAAATAGACTGGTCACTTTTACATGGCGTTGTCATAGGAGGTGGAAATTGACCCCTTGTGACATGTCACGAGACAAATCCTAGGACAGGTTACTGAACTCTCAAAAAAAACGAAGTTCAGGGACCTGTCCTGGGATTTGTCTTGTGACATGTCACAAGGGGTCAATTTCCACCTCCTATGACAACGCCATGTAAAAGTGACCAATCTATTTCATATAAAGGGGCCAGTTTGGTGACAGTCTGTTAAAATTTCCCGTAGGGAAGCTATCAACGTTGGCTTATGTCATTCCCATACAAATTTGACATTATTAACGTTAAGAGTTAACACTAAACGTTGGCTAATGTCAGATTTGTATGAGAATGACATAAGGCAACATTGATAGCTTGCCGCACAAACACAGCTATTATCTAGATTTAGCCACATACATGAGGATATTTGAAATGTTAAAAAATATATTTTAATATAAAACCATTGAGTACACTCACAATATATTTGCCATAACCGATTGAGGTTTATTTAAAAAGTTATAGGTAAAGTTTGTTTTCAATTGAAGAATCAATTAAAATACATTGAAACATATTGTTTAACTTTTTTTGCCAACCAATAAAAAAAAACCAGAAAAAATATGGATCGTCTGTAGGAGTTGTTATTTTCAGTCAAATATTCTATTTTTAGATTTCTATTTTTAGAAAAAATAATTTAAATAATTTCGTTGTTTTCTGTTTTAAAACAAAAAATTAAAATATTTTCGATTTTCTTTTTTGTTAAAATAGTTTGTTTATATACAAAAGAAAACAAACATAACCAATAAAAATATGAACGTGTCTGTTGTGTGTGGTGTAGTGTTTTGAAAATCCAAACAAAAAAAAAAAACTTTCAAATATGAAAAAACAAACCACAAAATCGTGTTTTTTACGTTTTGTCAGTTAAAAAATGATAATTGTTTTAATTGACTTTTCAATTATTTTTATTTCTTTTATGGGTTGTTTAAACAATGTTTGAAAATAAATAGCAAAATGGTTTGAATATAATGAAAAATCAGTAGTCCTTTTTTTAATTGTGTTTTCAATTAATTTAATATGTATTTTAGGTTGTTTTTAAGGATAAAATATTGTGAGTGTATGAATAAGGTATAACTCGATTTTTTATTTCTTTTGTTAAAAATATGTGATTTTCGTTGTAATATATAATAAATGTGTACAAATGTTTGAGTTTACTTCTCTAAATGTTTTTTACTTTGGAGATAACATAAATACAAAAACTAAAATCTACCTACATTATAACCTAGAGAGAACCCCATAAAGACAATCTGATGAAAGTGCTTGGTAGAACTTGAAAATTCATTTATTATCAATCATTGGTTCTAGGAAAGTTTTTTACATAAGTTTTTTCTCTATATGTTGTAAAATAAATTGTGAATTCTATTTGGAATTTGTCATATAAAACCGAACAAAAATAACACTCATTGATTATATATTTTTTCAAAAACTTACAATGTTATACTCTAACTAATTTCATTTCTAAGATCTTTAAATAATCAGATGTACATTTTTGTCTCCCTTGGATTATGCTAACCTGGTCCCAGGTATGGCCAAAAATGGGATGTTTTTTGGAAATTTACAAAACTCTAAAGGTACGTTTACAATGATGGAGTACTGTCATCTGTAGGAAATTTAGTTGTTTTCTCTTTTATACTAATACATTTTCGTATTTTGCTATCTTTTTTTATTCCATCCCTTGTTGTTCTCTCAGGAGTACGAATAATAAATGTTTAACATGACAAATACACCTTAAAAAACACATCACTAATTGTCAACAAATTAGAAATAAAAAATATATTTAAAAACATAAAACCAACACAAAATATTATTGTCTGGAATTTTATAATAAAATATAAAATTATTTTAAAATTTAGGCAGTAGAAAAAAAGTCTAGAAATTCGCGAAACAAAATTTAAGTATTTAAATGTCAAATATTCTTTGAAGTAACTCTACTCTGCATTGTGAATTGTGATTTTGGCCAATAATTTAGATAATAGTATTAATTTTTGTTTTTTAGTTAGCTGTAACAAATCAATTCCAATTTTTTTTTAATTGAGATTGTGTACCGAAAATTTTGTGAAACTTCGACAATGACTGTATGGGAGTTTTATTGCTCTTTTATGATTTTTAAATGTTTGACATTATATTGTAATCGCGACCCCTGTTTAAAGTTAAAGTAAATATGTGTAACTGTTTTGCTTATTTTGTGTTCCTTTTTGAACTTTATTTGTTTTCAATAAATGTATTTTAAATGAGTCAGTTTTGTACAATAGATCTCAGAGACAACAGTTCTCCACCGCGGTAAATTAATATTAAAAAATTGTGTTATATTTATTTTAGACAAAAAATTAAATTCTTTGTATTAATAAAATTTAAAAATAAAATAAAATAAATCAAATCGTTTCATTACCGAAATTCTCGTACATTTTAATGGTGCCGAAACCCGGGAACCTATCCTACTCGCGATAGAAAATAAAAATTAATTTCCAAAAAAAAAATATAATCAATTTTAATACCACAACGTATTGTTTAAATTATACTCCTCATACGTGGATATAATTGCATCATCATTACCATCTTGGGTGTACCTGCGGATTTTAATCACAACAAGAAGTTTGTTTTGTGTATGGTTATTTCTGGACTTACTGGTCAAACATCGTACAAATAAAATATAACAAATATTTCACTTGTTTACTAAAAACAAAATGGAGAACATCTCATCTGCAATTGAAGTGCAACGAAACGCAAATCGCCATTTGCAACGACTGATGAACAATTTCGAAAAAAAAATCGAAAGAGCAATTAACAAGAGGCTACGTACAAACTATACTGGAAGAAGTTGAACTGACTTACAAAAACTTCAAACAAGACCATGAACAGATTTGTGAAGCAGTTCTTGAACATTCCATACAAGAAACAACTGTTCCTTATTTAAACGAAGATTTTTATTATACATTTTTCGATACTTATCTAACGTTTAAATCAAAACTTTTGGATTTTTCAGAAGAGCCATCAACTTCTCATCAACAACTGTCAAGTACGTTCAATTCTTCCAACACACAAAATGCTTCATTCATTTCTAGTGCAAGGCTACCAAAAATTCAACTACCAACTTTTGAAGGTGAATACATCGACTGGATTCCTTACCGTGACATGTTCATTTCATTGGTACACAACAACCATTCGCTCACAGGTATACAAAAATACTTTTACCTAAAAGGTTCGTGTCAGAAGTCTGCTCTTGATATTCTTAATGAATACCCCCCATCAGAGATCAACTACACAGCTGCATGGAAAGCATTAGAAGAAAGGTACAACAACCCCAGAAAAATAGTAGACCAAACCTTAAGAAAGTTGTTTAATATTCCTTCATCTAATGGTTCATTTGAGAGTATTAAGGAATTGCTCGATACCACTCGCTCCTCAATTTCTCTTTTAAAATCTCTTGACATAGAAGATTTGTTTGAAGCCATGCTAGTTTTCCTTATCAGCGAAAAATTGGATAAACAAACTAGAAAAGAATGGGAGCAATCTATCACCTCGGCCAATAAAATTCCTCCAATGGCAAGTATGTTAAATTTTCTAGAAAAATCTTTTAGAACTCTGGAATCTGTTGAAGAAGCTCACATTTCATCGAAACATGAAAAAGCGTCATCAAAATTTGAAAAAGCACATTATGTAAGTAAACTACCGCAACAAAAAACATACAGAAGATCTCTTTATACACATAATACAACAGTCGACAATAATAACTGCCCTTGCTGCCGACGTCGACATCCTCTGTATAAATGCTTTAAGTTTTCTTCACTGCCACCAGCAGAGAAAAAAACTCTTATACAACAAAATAACATTTGTTCAAATTGCTTGCATAATGGCCACAGCGCAAATCAATGCACAAGTTCAGCTCGCTGTCAACAATGTAAACAAATTCATCATACTATTTTACATAGTTCATATTCTATTAAAAATCAACAACAGCGGACAACAGCTCCAGTAGATGATATTCAAAGCTCATCGAGCAGCTTTCAAACAAACGA
This sequence comes from Leucophora obtusa, assembly GCA_949987735.1. Classification (NCBI taxonomy): domain Eukaryota; kingdom Metazoa; phylum Arthropoda; class Insecta; order Diptera; family Anthomyiidae; genus Leucophora; species Leucophora obtusa. The sequence goes on from OX465295.1 coordinate 280,366,396, forward strand.
ACAATTAAGTTCACAAATCACCTCACTTGCTGTTAACAAACGCACGCAAGTTCTGTTAGCTACAGCTAAAGTTCTAATCGTTCATAAAACTGGTATACACACTGTAAAAGCTTTAGTTGATCCATGCTCTCAATGGTCATTTATTACACATGAAGCCACTCAATTATTAGATATTTATAAACAAAAAACAGAGAAACAAGAAGTGAGTGGATTTGGAGGAGACAACAAAACGACGAGCAGTTTTTGTGTACAAGTAAAACTGTTGTCAAATTATAATAAAAGCTTTTGTCTTGATATTGATGCTTTAGTGGTAAACAAAATAACCTCATACAAACCGAATAATATAAATAAAAGTAATTTGCCAAATTTACAACAATATTGGCTCGTATGAATAAAAAATAGATATTACTAATAGGGGGAAATACAGGGATTTTTAAGCAATTACTTCACAAATCTAGTCTGCTTGGAAGTAGACTAGAAATTTAATTTTTTAATTTTCGTTTATATTTCATGCTGTTCTACCAGCCAATTGGTAAATTTGGAGTTAAAAGCCATTCCTAGGCCGAAAGTAATTACTTCGAAGTAATTGCTAAGTTTTATTCATATGACCCATTATTTGTCTGACCCCACATTTTACTTACCATCGAAAATTGACATTTTATTAGGTGGTGAGGTGTATGGTGATTTTATGTTATCTAATTCAGTAAAATTTCCAAACAGTGTTTATTTGCAGGAAAGTCATTTTGGATGGCTGGTTACTGGGCCTGCTGAAAACTATTCTACAGAACAAAAGGTAAACGTAAACACATCTAACCTTGAAAATCAGTTACGTCTTTTCTGGGAACAAGAAGAGCTGAGTGAGGAAAGAAAATATACAATCGAAGAAGAATTGTGTGAGAATTATTTTGCAGCAACATGTACAAGAGACTAATGGTCGTTATACAGTGCATCTACCGTTTAAAAATATACTTTTTGGAAAAGCTTTGCCTGTTTTTAACAATACTGATTACAGTGCTTTAAAACGATTAAAACATCTTGAAGATAAGTTTAAATTCCGACCACAATTTGCTACAGCATATAAAAATTTTATTGCAGAATACATTGAACTAAAGCATATGGAAAAAATTGGTAAATATCCCCAAGATTTACCATCAAATTGTTTCTTTTTCCCACACCATGGGGTTCTACGGGAAAATTCTGCCACTACAAAACTTAGAGTGGTATTTGATGGGAGTAATAAAACGGCTACACAATCATCTTTGAACGATGAACTTAGTCCAGGTCCAGCACTACAAAATGATTTGCCGGAAGTTATTACACGTTGGCGGTGATTTAAAATCGGTTTCACCGCTGATTTAGAGAAAATGTTCAGGCAAGTCAACATTTGTGAAGATCACCAGCAATATCAGTGTATTTTGTGGCGAGATGAAAATAGCAACGATATCAACATTTACAAATTAAAAACTGTTACTTATGGTACAACTAGTGCACCATTTCTGGCCATAAGGGTGCTTAAGCAAATTGCGCATGATGGAGCTGAAATATATCCCCTTGCCAGTAAGGTGCTGCAGTCCGACACCTACGTAGACGATGTTATTTCAGGAGCAGATACTCTCCATGAATCTATACAACTACAACAACAACTTCGTTTGCTACTAGATGGTGCTGGTTTCAATTTACGTAAGTGGAATTCTAGTTCAACTGAGCTTTTAAAACATATTCCTGATGAATATTTGGCAACAACAAATAATTTTCAACTACAAAACAACGAAATGGTAAAAGATTTGGGTTTATCATGGTACCAACAAACTGATAGCTTTTGTTTTAAAATAAATTACACTTTTTCCGATAAAATAACAAAAAGTAGTGTACTTTCAGATTCCGCAAGACTTTTTGATCCACTGGGATGGCTTGCCCCAACAACAATTATAGCAAAAATTATGTTTCAAAGACTTTGGCGTGAAGGACTTGATTGGTCGGATACATTACCGAAAGAATTGAGTGACGAGTGGTCCAATTATCGTACTGCCCTAAAACACATAGAAGAATTAAAGCTGCCAAGATGGTTTCATTCTCTTTCAACTGCCTCAGCGGAATTACACGCATTCTGTGATGCATCAAAATTAGCATTTGCTGCCGTTTTATATTTAAGGGTAATATCTGAAGATGGATCTGTTCACGTAAGTCTTGTACAATCTAAAACAAAAGTTGCACCACTGAAACAAACAATTCCTAAACTTGAGCTTTGTGCTGCTGTTTTATCTGCTAAATTGGTTAATAAAGCAAAACGTAATATTGGTCTTGAGGTTAATCAAATCACATACTGGTCTGACAGTACTACAGTTCTTAATTGGATCAAATTGCAATCTTCACTGTTACCGGTTTATGAAGCTAATCGCATTTCACAAATTCAGCGTCTAAGAAATGTAATTGAATGGAGATATGTTTCCACAAAAGACAATCCAGCAGACTGTGCAACCAGAGGTTTGCTTCCACAAGAGCTTCGAAATCACACAATTTGGTGGAAAGGCCCACATTGGCTTGCAGAAGATCCAGAAAAATGGCCAGTAAAAAAGTTCAGAAATACCATACAATCAAAAACAAGTAACGGCTGATTGTACACAACCATATCCAGACTTTTTTTCAAAATATTCATCATTTGCTAAACTACAACGAGTAACAGCTTATATATTTAGATACTACAACAACTTAAAAGATTATATATCAAGAAAAAAGGAGGGTGAAAATGTCGTTCTTAATGTCAACCAAGAATACAATGTAAAGCTTATCAAATGCCTTAAAACCTTTGAATTAAATAGAGCTAAATTGGTACTCGTGAAGCAGTGTCAACAAATAACATTTCATGAGGAAATTAATTGCCTTTTAAAACACAGATGCCTACCAAGTAGTAGCAGAATCACAAATCTACAGCCATTTCTTGATGATGACGGGGTTCTACGCGTTGGCGGCAGAATAAAAAACGCAAACTTATCATTTTCAAAAAAACATCCTATTTTACTAACTAAAAAAGATCCAATTTCTATTCTTATTTTTACAGACACACATTTCAAAACATTACATGGTGGTGTGCAGTTAATGCAATCGTTTGTCATGTCTCACTACTGGATAATTTCTGCTAGAAATATTGCGAAATTAGTTAAAAGGAAATGTGTAATCTGTTTCAAATATGCGGCAAAGGCTTCTCAACAAATTATGGGTAATTTGCCGTCAGTTCGTATTCAGCCCGCTAGACCGTTCAAACACAGTGGATTAGATTAATCAGGCCCTATTACGCTAAAACAATCAACTTTACGCAAAAGTTCTACAAGTAAGGGTTACATATGCCTTTTTGTATGCATGTGTACAAAAGCCGTACATCTGGAGGTCGTTTCGAGTCTTGCTACTGATGCCTTCTTGGCTGCATTTAGGCGATTTATTTCACGAAGAGGGCCCTGTACTGATTTATACTCTGACTGTGGAACTACTTTTGTAGGAGCAACTAAAGAACTGCAAGTTATTCATAATCTTTCCAAAACCTCGCTTCCTGATGACTTAGCTGAAACACTTAATAATGATGGTACAAATTGGCATTTCATACCACCAGCTTCACCACATTTTGGAGGTTTATGGGAGGCAGGCGTAAAGTCTACTAAGCATCATTTACGTCGTATTATGAGAGACCGTGTATTAACTTTTGAAGAGCTATCCACACTATTATGCCAAATTGAGAGTTGCTTAAATTCGAGGCCCCTCTGCCCTCTATCATCGGATCCATCAGATTTAAATGTGCTGACACCTGCGCATTTTTGGTCGGTGAACCAACAACCTGTATTTCAGAAGCAGATTTGATCGATACCAATATCGACCGCTTGAGTAGATGGAGGCAAATTGAAAAGTTAAAACAACACTTTTGGCAGCGTTGGTCGCAAGAATATCTCTGTCGCCTTCAATCTAGGCCAAGATGGAATTCCATTAAGCGTGAAGCACAAGTTGGGTTTTCTCCTGGGCAATGGCCACTTGCAAGAATCGAAAAAGTCCATCCCGGATCAGACGGACATGTTCGTGTCGTTACTCTGTACTGTAACGGAAAATATATTAAACGGCCTGTGGCCAAAATTTGCTTTCTTCCCACTAATGAAGATGATGCCACATACAAGCAATGAGGATGCCACAAGCAATCAATGTTTTAGTCAAAACTATATAACCCGGTTTAAGAACTATCGTTCTTAGTGGGGGAGAAATGTATGGGAGTTTTATTCCTTTTTTATGATTTTTAAATGTTTGACATTATATTGTAATCGCGACCCCTGTTTAAAGTTAAAGTAAATATGTGTAACTGTTTTGCTTATTTTGTGTTCCTTTTTGAACTTTATTTGTTTTCAATAAATGTATTTTAAATGAGTCAGTTTTGTACAATAGATCTCAGAGACAACAGTTCTCCACCGCGGTAAATTAATATTAAAAAATTGTGTTATATTTATTTTAGACAAAAAATTAAATTCTTTGTATTAATAAAATTTAAATTTAAAAATAAAATAAAATAAATCAAATCGTTTCATTACCGAAATTCTCGTACAATGACCTTTCTTTACCAAGGTCATAAGTGAACTTTTTGAAAATTTTCGATTTTCCTAAAAGTAGTGTATCAAAACATTGTGTTGTTTTTTGCGGAATTTGGTGAAAGCTGTCCAAATAACTCTGTTAACACCGAATTTTATATACCCAACAAAATACTGGTAATAACACCTCATTACTATCTGCATTATATTATAATATAAAATATCCTTCTTAATAACGGCCTATTGTAGTCATTGTTCTTAAATATAAAATAATGACTTACTCGTACATAATAGTTTAAATAAGTACTTTAGATACAGTTAAATTTTATAAATTTTTTTTATTATATGTAATATCGACATAAATAGACATAAAAACTTTTAGTTAAGCATTTTCTAGAAAAAAAAAATAAAAATTAATCTGTTTGAAAGCAATCTACTTAAATATTTACCAACCGATTTTGGTTATGCCATTTTAGAAAAATAATTCAGTCTAGACTACGATTCTATTAACATTTTCCATAAATACAGCCATTTAAGAGCTAGTATTTTCAAAAGAAGCAAAAAAATTATTTTTCCCTTTGTAAATCGTATTAAAATTTTTGAAAGGGCAGGGATAGCTCAAAAATTCTTCGGTTGAGATGAATTTTTTCTGGATTAGTTTTTCTAGCAACCTCACAAGCGCCGGGGAGCGTGATTCGGAACAAATATACACACTACACTCAAAATAATACGTCTGTTGGCTGGACAGAAAAATTTGTTACTTTAACAAAATTTATTCATGTTTTTTGGCTTAAAATAAAATTTGTTGATTTTAATACTTTTTTTGTTAAATTTAACAAATCTAAATTTAAGTAAAAAAATTGGTAAAACTACAGTTTTATCTGTAATTATACTGAGTTGTAGAATTTATCCAAATTTAGGGCTTCGGGACACTCCTCGGGCCTAGTCCATATCATATAAGGACATATGATGGCACTCCATCGGAGCAAACATTTTGTCCGTTTTGATGTATCTAGCTTAGTTTTCGAGATATGGGCCATTTTATGAAGTGAAAAATTTTTATTAAAAATTTTCGAGGGTCCAAGATCCCGCCAAGGTCCATTTTTAGATAGAGATAACGCCTTTCGCTGGGGTATTCCACGAGAAGGGGTAGTCGAAATTTTCATCAATTTTGCTCTATCTCTCTTAGTTTTCGAGATGGGGGCCATTTTAAAAAGTCGGGAGGGAAAGAAATCTTTAAAACTTCGGATACATTGGTGGCGCCATCTACCAGGCAATAACAGTAACATGAAAATACTGTATTTTAACAATAAATTTTGTAAAATTTAACGAATGGGTTCTTAAAAATTAGTTTTAAATAATTTTGAAAATTACACTCAAAATTAGTTAAAGTACTGAGGATTTTAGTATTTGTGTTAAATGATGATAACTAAAATCTTTGCTTAAATCAGTGTTTCAAATGTGTAAAAAATTAGTCAAATTGATTTGAAACCGGTTTGACAGATTTTCCTACTGACGTATTATTATACAAAACAATATTGAAATTTTTCGAACTTATAATAACTGTAAAATAAATCAGAAATTTCCGTTTTGTGGGTCAATTTTTATAACATTTAAACAAATGACCATTTTATAGTTGTCGAAACTATACCAATGATTGTAAACATGCTCTCTCTCAATTCAGACATTAATATGATTGTAATTTGAAGAGAGGGATATGATTGTCCAGATAAGATATAACTGTAGACGAGACAATAATATAATAACCCAAAAACAGAGAGATTTTAATTCAAATATATTAATACATTAATAATTTGATTGCAACAACCATGTATAGCAGTAAGGAACATAGTTATGTAGCCGTGATCATATCGCAACCATATCTTCTCTGCTTGTGGAGTGTACAACACTGTCCAGCTTTCGTACGCTTGATTGGGAGATTAACTATTTCGTTATCTCCACAGAGAAAATAGATTCATTGTGACAACCGCATTTATGGTCTAGCGAACGATTTCGTTTTGATAATCGAATTTTTGGGTTGTGAAACATAAAATAATAAAACGGATATAATATTAGTTATTTGACTGTGATAACAGAGTTTCAGTTTCCTCAACAAATACCGAATTATTCGATTGGAAGCATGGATGGTAACCGAAAGAATGCGGTTATCGTTAGGGTAACGCTATTTCTGATTATTTCGGTCACGTTATTTTAAGAGTAATGCTATTTCATTTATTTCGGTATCGGTAATTTACTAATAACGGTATTTGAGTTATTTCGGTAACGGTATTTTAAGGATAACGATATTTCGGTTATTTCGGTAACGGTATTTTAAGGGTAACGGTATTTTGGTTATATCGGTAACGGTATTTTACGGCTAACGGTAGTCAGTTATTTCGGTGAATACCGCGTTTTTTGTTGCAAAAAAACTAAAATAAAAACAAAATAAATTAATCAACTTAATTTATGTGAAAAACTCGACAACCAAGAGCAGAGAATGAAAAATAACGGTAACGGTATTTTAAGGATAACGGTATTTCATTTATTTCGGTAACTGTATTTTAAGGATATCGATATTTCATATATTTCGGTATCAGTATTTTAAATATAATGGTATTACAGTTTTTTCCGTAACGGTATTTTAAGGATAATTGTATATCGATTATTTCGGTAACAGTATTTTAAGAGTAACGGTAGTGTTGAAAGGGGTTTGAATCGATAACGGTATTTTAGCGGTATTGCCTGCCAATCCTGATTGGAAGTAAAATCGGTTGTGAGAAAGAATCTGTTTTTTGGGTGCGGAAGAAATTTCTGGAGTTGAAATTTATGAGTGTGGAGCAGGGTTCCAAACCGACCCAAAATTTTCGGCGGCGGCGACGCAACCAAAACAACTACGGCGGCGGCGGCGTTTATGTATATAAACCGGCGGCGGCTGGATTGACGGCTCGAATTGTTTTCTAAGCACTGTTAATAAGAGAGCTTTGAAAAATTAATTCTTTTCTGATTGAATCCGCTTAAGACCTGTTAACTTATGTCAAAATAAACTGAGTTTAGTGCTTAACCATAGCAGAGCTTTGAAGAATTAATTCCTTAATTCAATTTTTCAATTCTGAATTAAAAATTCGATGAATTAATTCACTAAGCACCATATATTGAATATAATTAATTCATATTTGCTTTCGTTCGATTTATTTTGTTAGGAATTAATTCAATTGCAATAGTTCTTTTTAATAAATCAAATGAATTAATTCACTGGTGAACACGTTCAATTTTATAAATCGAACGGAAAAAAATAAAATTACGTTCAGTGAATTAAAAAAAAAAATAATAAGTTCACTGAATTGAAAAAATAAATAAAATAAGTTCACTGATTTGAAAAAAAAAATAAAATAAGTTCACTGAATTCAAAACCTGTTTTCTGCCGTTCAGTAGAAGAAAACAATAATGCACAAATAAAATTTTTAAATAAGCAATTTTACAGCGTGTGCTAGTAAAAATAAACAAATTAGAAACCGGATGCTGTTTATCAACCTACATGATTCAAAAATAAAGCCTTTTACTATTAAAAATAAAAATTTTACAGATATAAATAAATTTGGAAAAAATATAACTATTAATTTTTCAAACTAGTTATATAGTTATATCTATAGGTGTGTTTCTTTACTTTTTGGGTAAAGTTCGGTAAAATGAGAGTAAGAACAAAATCCTCTCACAAAATGACAAAATTACCCAATAGTACAGGAACGCAAAAAACCACTTTTCTAGCCCAAAAACTCATTTCAAAGAATAATGTTAAACAGTGATGAGACTTGAAAAGTTTTGTTTTGTGCCAAGTGTGTGACTAAAATGTGCCAAATGGGCCTTTATTGTGCCAAAACTCAATTTTCACTTAGAAACCGTGTTTTCAATTTTCATTTTGTAAATGCATTCTTATGGAATTATTTTGAATTCTTATGGAATTAATTATATTTGAATGCATTAAAATTTTCTTTCAATTAAAAGGTGAATGATAAATTAAATTCATCCGACACTTATTAAAGATTTGGGAAATGCAGCCAATGAATGCATTCTTTAGGAATGGTTGCACGGAATGGTATACATATAAACATTTTCTAAAACTGAATTAATTTTTTTATAAATTAAACTTAAATTAATTCTTTCGAAGCTCTGAGATAAATTTATAGCATTTGAATTTTTAAAATTCTATGGATTAAGCACTGTAAGTTGTTTAGTTTTCACGTGAAAAAACTGTTATACTCCATATAAAAAAAATTATTTTTCGCGACAATGAGTTTCACGTGAAAATTGTGCAAACTTAGTTTACACGCAAATTTAATGTACAATACTATCATTTTTCTGGTGAAAAAGTGACATTTTGTGTTAATTGTGATTGTGGCTTTGTTATAAAATTAAAATATTGTTAATTTTTTTAACTTAAATTGCAATTTAAAGTCTGAGAGAAATTTTTTCACGTGAAAAACAACTTACGGTGCTTTATTCGGTAATATCTTCGATGCCATTTTTTAGTTTCGCTTTATTCGAAAAGGTATTTTAATACCAGTAAATGCTTAGAAACTAAAAATTAAAGAATTGTTATTTTTTAAATTCATTTTCTATTAAATTTTGTAGATAACCAAAATGTGCCAAAATAGTATCGGTTGTTCCATTGTACCAATAAATCTTAGATTTTGCCAAAAATCCCATCACTGATGTGAAAATACGTATAATTTCAGTTTGCAAATCGGCACAAATAGACATATTTATTCACATTTAAAAGTTGTTTTTGATTTTATTCAATTAATTTTAACAAAAAACCAAGTTTCTTTTGCTTATTTCTTTATTAAATTACAATTTTTAATTTAATTTCACAATTGTTTTTTGTTTATATTTGCATCAGCTGTTTTACCAAAGTTTACCCGAAGAAAAAGTCTGGGTAAATTTTGGTAAAAAGAGAAGCACTTATACACTCTCATTAGCGCTCTCATTTACCCAATTCTCGAGTACGGGAACGCTTTTGGGTATATTTCGGTAACTTTGGGTAAATTTCGGTAACATTGGGAACTTACGGGAACACACTGTATATCTGTAAAGTTTTTATTTTTAATAGTAAAAGGCTTTATTTTTGAATCATGTAGGTTGATAAACAGCATCCGGTGTCTAATTTGTTTATTTTTACTAGCACACGCTGTAAAATTGCTTATTTAGAAATTTTATTTTTACATTATTGTTTTCTTCTACTGAATGGCAGAAAACAGACTTTGAATTCAGTGAACTTATTTTATTTTTTTCAATTCAGTGAACTTATTTTATTTTTTTCAATTCAGTGAACTTATTTTATTTTTTTTTCAATTCAGCGAACTTATTATTTTTTTTTTTTAATTCACTGAACGTAATTTTATTTTCTTTAATTCACTGAACGTAATTTTATTTTTTTTTTAATTCACTGAACGTAATTTTTTTTTTAATTCACTGAACGGAAATTAAATTGAACGAATTCAGTAGTGAATTAATTTAGTAAGGAATTAATTCATTTGATTTAATAAAAAGAACTATTGCAATTGAATTAATTCTTTCAATTTGTTGTTTGATGAACGCGTTCAGTTGCACGAATTCAGTGAATTACTTAAGAAAAGGAATTCATTCAATTCTAGAGAAAATTGAATACGATTGGTAGTGAATTCATTCAAAAAGGAATTAATTCTTCAAAGCTCTGAACCATAGTTACCAGTTACTTAGCCATACGAAATATATGAAAAAGCAATTGTCGTTGTCGACCCAGTTCGGATTAATCTCTAAAATAAGAAAAATAAATTTAAAAAAATGGCGGCGCGAAAAAAATTCGGAGGCTCTTGTTTTGGTCGGCTGCCCTTTTGAGCCGAAGCGAGTCGTTTGAAACGGCGGCGGCTAATAAAGCATAAAAGTGGTCGGCGGGTGTGCGCTAGGATTACTCCCGATCAGTATGAGCTGTGGCGATGAGGACGACACAGTATTTGATTTTTGTCCGGGAAGGAGGGAGCAACTCAGATATCTTTAAAAAAGGTTTTGATCACCTGGACAGTTTGTGGACTTTTTGAGGAAATCACCATTGGTTTTAGGTTTTAGGGGAGATTAACAATAAGCCCAGTAGCAAATGGTCGACCTAGTTCTTAAAAGTACTAGTTTTTTGACTAGAAACTACAAAACTAGTTCTCAAAATAACCATTTTGAACCAGTTGTGTACTAGTTAAATACGATCTATGTAGGGACTGTAAAAGAAATTAAAATGCGAAATTTGAAATTCTCATTTCGTTTATGTTTGTATTTAATAAAACATCAGGGTTTGCAAATAAACACCCAAATTTTTTTACTGTAAATTGCCTTGAGGTGCAAATCAACTGGTACAGTACTGGTACGGAGTCACTCCGGAACTAGTTTGGTAAATTTCTCATAAGTACCAGTACAGCTCCATGTTTTCATTCTTAAAACAATTTTGAACCATTTTTGTACCTATTAGGCCCATTAACTTTTCTCGAGAAGTTAACTTTACCTTAACCATGGGTAACTAACCAATACTAAATATTTATACCTATGAAAATTTAACCATAATAACTTATCAATATTTTAACTCTGGGTAGTTAACCTTAGTATGAAATGTCAGAATAAAAACAAAAAGAAAAGCAAAAATTAATAACAAAAAATTTTTTTTTTCAATACGGGAAAATTAAAAGTTTTTCTCGCGGTTTTTTGTGTGTTTCTGGTCGTAAAAAAATAATACACTTGACCACGTCGTTTTTTTTTAAGATTCGCGGTCGCTAAATGCTATAAAATGATTGTGTCTTTTGCATGCTACGAGAGGTGATTTAATTAAATCCATTTGGTAAGTCTATAAAATAAAAGTGGATTATTGGAACTATTATTTCGTGATAATCGAGACAACCGCGGAAAGATTCGCGCATAAAATTAAAAAAAAAGTAGTGGACATTTTGTGATAGATTATTAAATTAAGGCAATTTATGTGATCAGCACATCAAAGTGAGTAGAAAAATAATCGCTGTGCATGATTTTGTATCTTTTTGTAATTGCGAGTCAAAACTGTGGGTTGTCCAGGGGTTCCTCACATACTTTTAAAATATTTAAAACATGATTGGTTTACATTTCATAAATTCGAGAGTGATTTCTATGCGCTTTTTTATATTTAAGAATTAAATTCAGTAGTCTTGTACTTCATTCAGTAGTCTTGAGCTTTGATACGTGATTCATTTTGAATTTGATACGCCGATTCCAAATTCTTAAAAGTAAGTTACCCAAAATTTATGGAACAATTGATTTTCTGAGAATGGTTTTCAAAAGAATTTTTTCCTATAACGGTACACAAATTCAGAAAATGTTGTCCTATGTATTTTAGAGAACAAAATTCATTCTTTACTACCATCGTAACAAAAAGTCTTAAGCTATTTGAATGCGTTTTGTATAGTATTTTAAAATTCGTAGAAAGCTATTTTTCGCGTTTTTAATCACGATTTTCTCAAAAGTGAGAGGAGATAGAGAAATCGGAATAGAGATTTGGAATCAGCAAGTAAAATACTAAAAGTATGTATCAAGCTTCTACCAACAGCGACTTTTCATTTTGTAAAGGTGTATAATTCGTGTCAAATTGTTGTAATATTGGTCACCATTTTTGATTTTAATTATTCAAGACAGAATTTGGCTCCCTGAACCAATAAAAAAATAAATTTTTCCTATTTCCTTATATGAGGCCAATTTCTGTAAGCTATCACAGAAACCTAAATCCTAAACAGCAAAAATTTGTGCACGATTTTAAGTACTGATGCAATTTTTATAAGTTTTGGTAAAGTGAGGGAAATGCACATCGAAAATACTTACATGTCTAATAAACGATTCTTAGTCAAAGTTTGGTTAAAGCTGCGCTTTAAATTTTTTTAATAATCATCATTACAAGTCTAATGTATTAAAATATCTTATGTAGGGTGAATTGTTCTAAAATAGTTTCCTAACCACAGAAATTTCTATGGTTAAATTTTAGCATTGGTTAGAAGAAATGCTTGGTTAAAATTTAGATAAGTTATTTCGAAAGATTAAATTTAAATAGGAGTTTTGAAATTCTAGTTTTGTTTACATTTGTTGTTAGTAACATATTCTGAAGTTGTGAATAAACATTAAAATTTTTTATTGTGATTAGGGCCCGTTAACTTATCTCAATTTATACCCTGGTTAAGACCTTTACTAGCCTTAACCACTGGTAAACAAATTTTTTGAATAACTTATCTAAATTTTAACCAAGCATTTCTTCTAACCAATGCTAAAATTTAACCATAGAAATTTCTGTGGTTAAGAAACTTAACCAAGGCTATTTTAGAACAATTCACCCTACATGAGATATTTTAATAAAATAAACTTGTGATGATTATTAAAAAAAATTTAAAGCGCAGCTTTAACCAAACTTTGAATAAGAATATTTTATGATATATATAAGTATTTTCGATGTGCATTTCCCGACTTTACCAAAACTTAAAAAATTGCATCAGTTCTTAAAAACGTGCACAAATTTTTACTATTTAGGATTTAGGTTTCTGCGATAGCTTACAGAAATTGGCCTCATATAAGGAAATAGGAAAAAAATATTTTTATGGTTCAAGGAGCCAAAATCTGTCTTGAGTAATTAAAACCAAAATACAAATATATTAGTGGTATTCATTTACCCGTACTTTTTTACACAAATGGTAAGTTCATAACTTTACACCATAATTTTAATAAACACATTTTGTCAAATTTTTTATACTTTCAATGTATTTGACACATTTTTGAGTTTGTTACCCCCTTCCTCTATTGCGTTTTATGAATGCTATCTATATAAATCACGGATAAATTATGTAAAAAATTGAACCTATCGAAAAATCTGTATGCAAACTTGTAAAATTAAAAAAAAAACTGATGCAATTCATGTAAAAACAGTACTTGCAAAGCACTGTTTTAGGTAGTACTGGCAAAACACTGGTTTTACAAAAAATCCGTGCTCTGCCAGTACTACATTTTTTGAAGCGTCGGCAATTTCTGGCTGGGTAATTTAGATCTTTACTAACTGGTACAGTACTATTTCCAAAGAATCACTTCGGAACTGGTTCCGCGAGTGTCACATTAGTACCAGTTTTGCTCCCTATTTTTCGTCATTAAATTGTAATTTTCAAACTAGTTCTACAACTAGTACCACAGTGGGAATTTGGCGACAATTGTCCCCATCCCTATGACATTTCCATGTTAAATTCTACAGTTGTTTGTATGGAGAGGCGGTAGAACTCGTACTAGTTGCCTGGTTCAAATAAACTAGTAAATATCTGGTTCTGAACTAGTATTTTTTGCTACTGGGAGGAGAATCGCCAGGAGTCTCATCGCAGTTAACCTAACCTACTTCGGGATTATGGTTTTTCATCGAATACATCGCATCGTATTCAATTGTCCTATGCTAGGTCAATGATCGGCCAGTTCAACCTATCCTAGGCGTCTTCTGAAATAGAAGCAATTGAGTTTCGATTTAAAAAAAAAAATTTCGGTGAATCTTTAAAACACTGTGTACACGCCTTTTTTTTAAATAATTTTTATAGTTTAAGGCAAAAAACTAAGGGTATTCACAGTTCATGCTATTATAAGTAGTAAATTAGCATTTTTTGTAATTTTGACAACTTTCTATCGCACTATAGGTAATTTGACCCATTTTTGTGGCAAAAAGTCATTTTTCGCACATTCAAGAATGATTTTTTTTTGTTGGTATTCAATTAAGAACACATCAAAGCAAATAACGGCAAGTTTTGTTTTTGTAAAAAATTAACAACGACTGCTTAGCAAGTGGTCAAAGTCATTGTTTGTGAGCAAAGTGTTGAATGCGTATACACAGTGCAATTTGGTCGAATTTTTAAATTTCTTTAAATAGTAAAAAAAAAAAAAATAAATTTAAACTAAATATTGAAAACAAAAGTGATAGCAAGTGCTTAATGGTTCAAGAGAAAGATTTTATTAAAAAAAATTTTTTTTTGCCCAAAAAGTCATACTTCTGACTTGAATTTTAATTCAAGTTTTTTTTCTGAAAAATTAACTTTGGATAAGCTTTTAAAAATTTGGCTGTGTTTAAATAATCAGAAACGTGTTAAATGAAGAATTTTGAGTTTAACTTGTCAATTTCATGCTGCGATTTTTTCCGTTTTTTGAGAAATATCATTTTTGGTAGGCAGCCTCCGCTTGCAAAATAGTGAACTTGCGGAAATTTGGTTGGCTGAGCAAAAGAAAGAGGAGAAGAATACTAGTGTTTAGAATTTTATTGTTGGTAAAGCTGAATGCGGCAATTTTTTGAATGAGGAGTCGGCTTATGGGAAGTAGAAAGTGCGATTTTTTTGTAACAATATCTTAGTTAGGTGGGAGAGTTCTCATACACCCTGGAAAAAGATTGGTTGGAATTAGGGTTTGGTATTTCCCGGACTTTTTTATTTCCCGGGAAACGGGAATGAAAAAATTTGATTCCCGGGAAATATTTTTGAACAAAATTGTTAATGAAAACCACCTATATAAGTAATTTTTGTTAAAAAAAAACACTATTTCAGTACAAATGCAGTCTGTGTAGTGAGAATTCAAAGTAAAAAATATCAGAATGTTGAACATTTGATTTCACAAAAATTACTGGCAGCACTGCCAAATGAATTGCATGATTCCAGCAGAAAGTACCTACTACTGGACTGTTGGAAACAAACCGTTTCATCACATTTGGCCCATTAGAAATGGTGGCCACAATGTTATTTTCCAAAGACAAATAAAACTCTTCTAGTCTTATTTCTACAATTCTTCTTATTTCATCAGCATTACATCTTCCTGATATATAAACCAACCCCAGGTTATAAAATGAATTATTTCCGTTTATACATATGTTCAAATATCTCTTTTGTGATATTCTTGTCCATTCATCTAAGATTATAGTAAATCTCCTATTGTTAGAAATATAGCTCGATATTTCTTTTATCTGATATCTTTTACATGATTGTAGTAATTTAATATAATGTTCTTTACATCGGTTTCATTTTTTTGCAATGCCAGGTTTTTATTATAAAAACTTTCTCGAATAAACGAAGATCTAGTTATGGCGCGGATTGACTGCGGCTAATTTGGATACCATTTCAGGAAATGTTTGCCCTACCATAAAAGCTTTAATGCCTATTCAGCTTACACTTTTTTCTTCGGGTAGTTTGCTAATTTTAGCTGACACGTTATTCTTGTTGTTGTTTTCTTCAAGAGAAGTTGCATGACCATAAATTTTTTTTTTTGTGAACCAAATTTAGATGTCCGATAACCAAATTTATATACCACCGTTAACCATTATTGACCCTTAATATAAAGGAGTATTTTAAATTTAAAGTCGACTTTATTTTTAATCAAACGGTTTTGTTCATTTTGTGTATGAAAACCTTACAAAAATATTTATATTTTCAAATATTTTGATTGGTTGAAAATAAATTAACCAATCAGAATGCTCCAAAAATAAACCAAGTCAAGGTATACTGCCACCCAATATTTTAACTAAAGTCGACTTTACCTAAATTATACATTTGAAAAATTTAGATAGTAAGGGCGATTATTTGTAAGAAACAAAGCTTTTTTTTCATATTTCTTTTAAACATTTTACCAAGTTTTTAGGTTTTACTACTTAAATTTTGAATAAGTTATGCGAAAAATCTTTATTATTTGAAATGCTCCTAATTACTTGGCAAATATTATATTTGTGTGTCAAATAAATGTATTCCCTTTTAAAAGATTTTAACAATGTTTTGGTATTTAAAATGTTTTTTATGACTAAAATTAAAAAATCCTATTCGAAACAAAAACAATTTAAAAAATTTAATATTTTTAAAATTTCCCATTTTCCCCCAAAAAATATATAATTTTCCCGGGAATTCCCGGCAAACTTTTCCCGGGAATTCCTAAACCCCAAACCCTAGTTGGAATTCAATTAGAACTATTAACATGAATTTGCCAGGACGTTATTTTATTTGGAGTTACCTATAATTGAATACTACACCAAAAATATTTTACTAGGTATTAAAAATAGGGAAAGCAAACTAAAAAACAATCCTTTTAACAAATTATTGGTATCTCCAATAATTTGTTAAATTATACCAATTTTAGAATTAGTATCAGTTTAGTAATTCTATGCAGTAGAAGCAGCCATTTATTTAGTGAATATAGAAGAAAATTGGTGTTTTCTATCACCTTTATTGATAAAATTTCAATATTCGAAAGTGGCACCTACAAATACGGGTATCCTAATCAAATAAGACCTTAAAGTCGAGTTTTTGTAGAACCAACCGAATTGTGGATTGTATTGATAACACACACAACTATTAATTGGTATTGGTTAACGAAGTTTATACTATATTTGTTTTCTAAACTAAACATATAAATTCAAAATTAGACATTAAAATTAATAAGTGTTTGTGGTTTAGTGGGTGAGGAGTTGGCCTAGTACGCCAGATTTCCGGGTTCGAATCCCGGAAAAAACAAAAATTTAGATGTTTTTTAATAAAAATAAAAATAAATATTCTTAAGTATAAAAAGTAAATATGGCTAAGAAAATTAAAAGTAGTTGTGGTGCAATGGGTAAGAGTGTGGATTATTAATCAGAATGACCGGGTTCAATACCAGAGAATTGAAAAAAAAGTTTTTTAATTTCAATAAAATTTTGTGGAACATAATATTTATGTAGAATATAATATTGAATTAGACAACCGAATATTGGCTTTCACGACAAAAAATATAATTTAATATAAAGATAGTTGTCGTTACTGCACGAATTCGATTGGCAACAAATTCGGTGGCCACAACTGAGACTATTTTCTGGGTGTAGGAATATAAACATATTTCAGATGCAAAACGAACTCTGTCTACACGCTGAATTTATTTTGGCAATTAAAACAAAGCCAACTGCAGCTTCAATAGGGCTTACAAAGAAAGAGTATCCTGAGAAATCTGAACGAACAAAGAGGAAATTTTAAATAGCTTTATTAAACAATAAAAATGAAATAAAAAATTAAATCAAATTAATTAGAATTTAAATAGCTTTATTAAAAAAAAAAATAGTTTCTACAAATGTTTCCACTTGTTCAATTTTCTGCTATAATATGCCCCAGATTTAAAAAAAATATTTTTTTATTTTCTTTATTGAGATTTTGGACAAAAAAAGTTTGCATTTTACACAGTTAACATTTTTACCCAAGCCAATCAGAAGAAATTTTAAAATTTACGCCGCCATATTGGATTTTGAATTTGAAAAATTTTACCTCAGATTTAAAATCAGAAACCTTGAAAACCTCCGTATACCAATTTTCATGTAAATCAGAAGAAATTTTAAAATTTACGCCGTCATATTGAATTCGCCATTTTGAATTTGAAAAATTTTACCTCAGATTCGAAATCAGCAACCTTGAAAACCCCCGTATATAGATTTTGATCCTTATTCAGTTATTCCTTATAGTTTTGGCCAGAAAATAG
Organism: Leucophora obtusa; assembly: GCA_949987735.1. Classification (NCBI taxonomy): domain Eukaryota; kingdom Metazoa; phylum Arthropoda; class Insecta; order Diptera; family Anthomyiidae; genus Leucophora; species Leucophora obtusa. The sequence goes on from OX465295.1 coordinate 280,384,479, forward strand.
GGTCATTTTACCTATAGTGTATCGGTTAAACTTCACAAATCACATTAGCACTTAAACTGTGAATTCCTTCACTATAATTTTTTTTATTTTATATACATTGATTGATCATACATTTCATTAAAGGATTCATTTCATCACTTGCCGAACAATTAAACGCCTCCTGAAATTCAGGCATATTCATATAGCTTCGATTAATAATAGTGCTATAAATAAAATCAAAACGATTACAAAATTGTTGAGCTACAGCATAGAACATAATACGTAATGAGTCCAATTTAAAATATTCCAATATGAAATCCTCAGCAATAGCAAAATTTTCACTTTCCAACCAAAATTTATAATCTTCCAGCGACTCAATAAAGGCGGTGTAAAAATTAAAAATATCATCAACATGTTCGATACTTAAGACCTCGTATAAATTGGAATCTTCCATATTTAAATTAGTTTGACGTTCCAGACAATCTAGAGCTGTATAGAAACCATCAGTATTTTTTAATAGCTTGGACTGGGTCCACATCTCACGATCATATGAGGCAAAATAATGTAGGCGTGGCCGATAGAATAGTAATATGGAAAAATTTAAAAATTCTTTAAAAAAATTTAAATCTTCCGAATCAGTGTAGGGATTTAAGAAAGTATAACGTAATGATAATCTTCGCATTTCCAAAAAATAACCATAAAATGTAGGTTTTTCCGCGGAAAGTACTTCTGAGTTGAAGATTGTATTATAGGATTGTAGATTTAAAAATAGTTTAGCATAGTTTTTAATTGATCGTTCTATATTTAAATCTTTACGTTCAGAATGATTTTCAAATAATCTCTCCCACGAAGAACTCATTACAATATGCCGATATTGCTTTTGAAATCGGGTGGTATGAAAAAGATACGTGGCCAATGCTACATCTCTGCTAAATTGTGGTTTAAATGCATTCCAATTCCAATATTCTACCTGTAGTAAATTCTCAAACTCATCTGTGAGGCTAAAACAATCCTCGATATTTATTTGTTGATAAGCATGCCATAGTATAAAATTGTAGATAATACGGGAATTTGTTGAACGTAATACCGACATCATTTCACTAAGCTTGTCAACATCTACCATAATTTTACGAGAGTTTTCAATTTCTAAATCTGAAAAATTTAAACGTGGAAATAGGTGTTGGAAAAATTCACCCATTGTATCATCGATCAAGATATTCGTTACTTCATCCACTTCGCCGGATATTGCAATTTCACCTTTTAATTGCCGACAAAGTAACCACAATTCACCACCAATTATATCGGCTATCTGGGCATTACGTTGTCGTAGTAATGGTAGTAATGAGGATTTAAATGCCATTAAATCTGGACATTGTAATTCATCATTCGGTATTATATATATAGTATTTTGAGCAAAGAACACATTAAAGAATATTTTCAAACCATGAGCGGTAAATTCTGCTGCTAGTGCCGGCCAATTTAAATTCAATTGTTGCATATATTTTTCCCATTGATATTGTAAAAATGGCCATTTTCTTAAAAGATCCTGATCATGTTTCAAAAATGGAATTTCATTTATTAAACGCCACCATATTTTACGTTTTCCATCATTTTGTTGTTTGGAATTTTTACAAAGTTCATATAAATTTCGAACTAAAACTCCGGGAATTGTATTGAAATCGTGTTTATGTGTTTCAAAAAAGTTATAATAATCTTGTTTATTATATAAAAAAGGTGCAACATCTCGATCACTCTCATATATATCATCTTCTCCACTACCACTATATTCACTTGCTTTGTTTTCTAATATTTTAAAATTTCCACAGGCATGCTGAAAAAAATTTTCACATGGTTCTATATTACGATCCATTATATCAGCCATATGTTTAAGATAATCACGATATATAAAGGTAAAATTTTGTGAGTTTCCTTGAACATTCAAAATAAAGTTGAATTTTAATAAAAGCCAGACTATTAAATTTAATGCGCAATTTTGTTTCAGTTTCATGTTGTTTTGATTTTGAATTTCGCGTTTTTAATTAGATGTTTTTGTGTTGAATTTTTGCAAAATACTATTTTCAAAAATTTAAGGCATTAATTTTAAACAATTTATATTTATTTCACTTTTGCCAAACTGATAAGGCTTTTCAGTTGATAAGTGTGGAAACGTCTTCTCAAAAGTTTATAACAAAATTGACCTTCGCAAAAATGAAAACATAAATTTATATATTTAGAGATTTGTAAATGTTGATTTGAACATTTGGAGTGAATCATTTTAAAACGTGAGTTTAATTTTAAAATAGACTGCTGGGCTAGTTGATAGTGTTTTCTTTAAGGTTTACGAGGCATATTTGATAATTAATTTCACTTTTATGCGTACACTCAAAATAATATGTCTGTTGGCTGGACAGAAAAAATTGTTGTTTTTTCAAACGCGTCGTATAGACCAAATACAATTAATATTGTCATTAATATGTATTTTTATTAATTCTAATTTAGTAGGTTTGAGGTTAAGAAGAAGAATAAACCTTCCTCAAAAGTTATAAACACATTAAATTTGCAAATCAGACTAGATCTAGTTTCTGCCTTTTTATGGACAGGCTTCATGAGTGATCTTCCATTAAATTGTATTATTGTTTATATTTTTATTGTCAGATTGTCTCTATATGAATAATTTCAGAAGTGATCAAACAGACATATACAAACATTATACTTCAGATTTTCTCTGTTTATCTTCTTATTTCCTCCGTGTCACCTTTTCACAAATATTGCCACATTGACGTATGGTTTGTACGTACAAGTGCAGACAATTTGTGTATATTGGAGACGGACAGCCAACAGGGCATTGTTTTTTTTTTTATAGTAAAGTGTTGTTTTTTCAAACGCGTCGTATAGACCAAATACAATTAATATTGTCATTAATATGTATTTTTATTAATTCTAATTTAGTAGGTTTGAGGTTAAGAAGAAGAATAAACCTTCCTCAAAAGTTATAAACACATTAAATTTGCAAATCAGATATCTTTTTGTATAAAATTTTATAAGTTTGATACAATTATATCTAAATATTAACCTTATACTTTTTATCATATTATATAGGACCATATCTAACATATATACATACAAAAATAATTTTTTTAAATAAAAAAAAATTTTCAATTACTTGTAATTGTTCTTTTTTAAATTGCAATTTCAAATAATCGGCCTGATTACGAGTGTCGAATTTGTAGTCGAAATTTTCGACTCCATTTAAAATGATTTTGTATATAATGGAAATTATAAAGAAATGAAACTCTGATGCTGGATTTTTTTAAATCTGTGTGCTATATATGGTAAATCCAATTGAAAAATTGTTCAAAAGTTGCGTTTTTAGTGAATTTTCAGCAAATTCGACTTAGTTTCGACTAAGACTACGACACTCGTAATAACGCCGAATATGTAATTATAGATGAGTTTTTTTTCAATTACAATTACATGTAATTGTGTAATTGCATGTGTAATTAATTACAAAATGTAATGATTAACCCCAGGCCTGCTGGAGATCTTATAATTTCGATAAATCGTCCATTACTTTTATCCAGATTTATCATGACAGTGCAATAATCATGAAAAAAATTTCTCTTAATTTAGTAATTTTAAAATAAAGTTAACAACACTGAAATTTTAAAGTTAATAGGATTATGATATACAACCAAAATATAAGAAATCAGTCAAGTGTACGTTATAGTATAGAGAATTTCGTATTAACCCGAGTAAAAATAGTTATATATTGTCATATATAATGTGATTGGGCTATATCTGACAATGAATGGAGTCACATTAAGACACATATCATAATATACAACTACATCTGATATTATTTTTTCAACGAATTTTTTGTATGGTAATTTATATTATTACATATCCCCAAATCTGACTCCATATATAACTACATACGCCTTATAAAACTAATCAAATTATATGTAGTGACCGATATGTTATATATGATTTGATACTAAGTTTTATAACACTGTGTCGTCGTACTAAAAATATATTTTAATTTTATATAACTTTCTATATAATCCCATACAAATTAATATATAGTTCAACATCAAATTTAGTTATCTGCAAATTCAGAGTTAATTACTCCATAGCCAAATATATTTCACGTGATGTTTTTGCATGTAATATCATATTAAAAAATGATGCGTACGATTTAGAAGACAAAAGTATTCAAATAAATTTTTGTTTTATGTTTTAACATTTGAGTCTTCAAAATTGTTAAAACCATAGACATTTTAATGTCAATTTAATAGCTGGTATGCATAAAAAGTATGCCTACTATCAGACAAAATTTTATAAAATCAGATATTTTTATATCGAATTAGATATAATTTGATGTTCTGGATATGGACAAATCTCGGATAAAACTGTATCAAATTATATCTAATTTGATATAATTAGACACATGTAGATGACCCATTTTTCGGATCAAGTTGTATGTCGTTGTATATGGGGATTTATCAAAAAGAGATATAATTATGTATGACACCATATTAAGATTTTTACCCGGGAAAGCTTTAGTGTTGTTAATGTTATGGATGCGGTGCGTAAGCCATTTTTGACTCATGCTCAAAAAAAAACAAATTACTCACGCACGAGCATTTCGTTTTTACTCAGCACACATGATTATATTAACTTACTTATTAAACTTACAATCAGAAAATTCTCACGCAAAACAGTAAAAATTACTAAAAACATATGATGCAAAAAATAAACTCACACACGAATCAATCACGGGTTATTCTTACTCACGCTCACGCACGAATCACTTAAGTATAGTAATTATTACTGACGATCACGTGTGAATAACGTGACTCACGAACATTTCGTGTCACGCGCCAATTCCTAGTAATTACTAAATCTAAAACTAGTTCAAAATCATTGATAACATGGAACCAAATATAATACAATACGGTTTTATATGGACCTTATATATTTTTATATAAAATCACTTTGAAAAAATTGCCTATGTGGGATGTAGGGATGCCAAATGGGAAATCCCGAATCCCGGGATTTTCGGGATTGGCAAAATCCCGAATCCCGGGATTATTTCTCAAAAATCCCGGGATTTTATTATTTTTTAATATTAATATAAACGCAAATAAACAAAGTGAGCAATTTTAGATTACCTACGTTTTTTATTGAATTTTCTCATATTGACAAGAAATTGATGCCAAGATATTGGTAAAATTGTAAATTAAGTAGATTATTAGAGTAAACTCTGCAAAGACTTTGCAGAAAAATTTGAAATTTTGGTAAAAATTATTAAGTTTTTTAAGGAATACATGCGAAAAATCAAGTTTGTTTGTTATTTTACCGATTTATTCTTCCAAGCGAAATTCGATTTCTGAAACCTAATTTTGGCTGGGACTGTAAGTTTGAATTCTTCCATGAAAACATTTGATAACGATAACCAAATAACTTTGTTGCTGCAATTACACGATTTAGTGGGCAAGGTTATCGCAACGAATCTGTTTTAAAATCTGCTTACAAAATACTGGGCGCAAGTGTACTTAATGACAGGCCTTCATATATTATCCCAGCCAGAAAAATACAAACGGGAAAGCGATGGCAAGGTATTTTCACAGGTGGTACAAATACTGACAAAAATTGCTTTCCCATTTCCAATATGATAACGTCAAAAGACAAAAGGACCGGCAGTTCAAAAAGCGCCGGAAAAGTACTGGAGAAACAAAATTTTTAACTTTGGCAAAACGCTGCCGAAACTAATAAATAGGTGGTTTGGAATTATATTTTCCAAAATAAAATTTAAAAAAAGTTCATATGTATCTTTTTTCGGCGCTACCGTGATGTTTTGTAAAACAAATACTGGAAAAACGATTTTTGCAAACGCTGGCAAAGCGTCCCAAATGAGTCTTCTGCCAGTCATTTATTTTTAACATCGCAGTTACCAAGTGGTATGCAGGTACTTGATTTTTTGTACCACTGTCAATTTGTGACTGAGATATTTTAATATTCATAAAATGTACCACATTATTAATTAACAACTATTAAATAATTATAAAACCCTTTATTCTATAAAAAAATAAGTTCCATAGCATAAAAATTTTTGCAAATAAAGGAAAATTTAAATCCCGAAATCCTGTAAAATTCCGGGATCCCGAAAAATCCCGTAGTTCTGAAAATCCCAGGATCCCGAAATCTGGATCCTGGGACTTCATACAAAATCCCGAATCCCGGAATTTTCAAATATCAATCCCGATTGGCATCCCTAATATATGTATATATTTCATACATGGGACTAATTAATTAGGTCGACTTATTAATTGATGATTTCATTATTATTGCATTGATATCAATTGTAATGAAATTAATTTCATTACCATTTCTTTTAATTAATAGTAATGATTTTAAAATTTAATTTCATTAATGATTAATGACAATGGTTTTAAATTTCATTACCACTGATAATGCATCAATTAAAACAAATACTTGCCATTGACAGAAAAACGTAAAAATGGCGAAAAACTCTCTGAAATCGGAGATGGAAATTGCTCATTCAGGCTCATGCTCATTTGAAATTAAATATTAATTTCCATTCCATTGTTATTTGAATTCAGGTAATGTAGAACGGAATGGATCCTGCTTAAAAAATTATGTTTTATAACTTCCCTGGCCAAACCCGTTGTTCGTTTTCATGATCTAAATTTCTTTATAAACAAATGGTTTTTAATCAATTGTAATTAGATTTTTTTAAAAATTGGTGTCATTTTATTACCATTAGTAATGTTTTTTCTAATGAAAAAAATTCCATTACGATTTAATTGTAATTAGTATCAACTAATGGTAATGAAATTTCAATGGTAATGAAAATTCACAAGTATGATATATTCCAGTACTAGGGAAATCCAAAACATTATAAAATTATAACATATCTTATGGATTAATTGAAAATTTATGTATAATGAAAAAAATCATTGAATTAATGAATTTTTCATTTATTTAATGAAAATTGTTCATTAAATCAATGATTTCCATTTAATGAAACCCATTCATTAATAGTACGAACGAAAATTCTATAAGTGCAATGGTACTGACATTTTCTGACATTGGAATTTGTCTTACTAAAATTAATGAAATCACACATTTTTGAAATGGCACAATTTGAGAGAAGGCGATAAAATGTCTATAATTTTTAAATATATAAATAGGAGATTTAGCTTTTGTTTAATATATTGATCATAAAAATAGAGTAACCCAGCAAAAACATGGTAATTACAGGTCATTACCATACAGATTACCAAGTAATAATAGCTCATTACCTTTTGTATTACTTTAAAATACAAAATAATGACTTACCGATAATAAGTTATAGAAGTATTTATATATTCTTGCAAAGTAATGACTTACTGGTGATTGATTAAATAAGTACTAATTTAGTCTTTTTTATATTAATATTTTATTTATAAATTTGTTTTATCCTTAATAGGAAATTTTCCAAAGTAAAAACTTTTTTTTGCCAATATAACTAACTATTTTACATTGTAGGGTAACCACTTATTTACTAACTTCTGAGTAACCACTTATTCTATCTTTGTGAGTAACTACTTATTCTTTCACTATGGGTAACTCGTTATTCGCACTTTTTTTGTAAGCGAGAGGGTAATGACCACCCATGAATTGTTGGACATCGCGAACAAAAGTAATGTTGCGAGTAAATAGCCTGGTAAGTATTGAAACCCTTTGTGTGCTACTTACTCGCTTAATTACTCGGTAATGTCTGTTTTTGCTGGGAACATGTTAAGGGTTCACACCGCGTGTATTTGTTAAATTTTAGCACAAAACTGTAATGTTGTAACGAGTAGTTTGACCATTAAATTCAGTTCTAATCGCTTTTTAGTTAGTGGAGATGAGAAAACAAATTTTTTGAGCGAAAACAATTCTAGATAGGATCTGTCGATATTTGGACCTATCACCCATATAGACTATATTTATAAAAATACTAGCGGCATAGCTTAGGCCTAGTTTTTGGGATGTCAGTTACACCGAAAACGAATTTTGTCGTATGGGGCAAGCCCGCTACGTTGTTAGCGTACATTTAAAATGTAATTTGTTTTGTATAGGAATTAAATATTTTTATGAAAGTAAAATACAATGGTATTATAAATTTAAAATCGACTTTATTTTTAATCATATGGTTTTGTTCATTTTGTGTATGAAAACTCTATGAAAATATTCATATTTTCAAACATTTTGTTTGATTTAAAATAAATTAACCAATTAGAATTCTCCAAAAATAAATCAAGTCAAGGCATACTGCCACCCAATATTTTAACTAAAGTCGATAAAAGTCCCCTTCGATGCGAATGCTTATTAGGAGCTTATAAAAAAAATTAATAATTGTGAAAATTATTATTCAGAGGAAGCTTAGGTTAAAACAAATTTTCCACTTTTAAGTAAAAATAAAATCAAATAGACACACTTAAGGGCTGTGGTGTAATGGTTAGCGCGATGAACTGTTACACATGTGGTTGCGGGTTCGATCCCCAGCTACCGCAACATCTATTTGGAAAAATAATGTGTATGACTTTTCTATCCCTAATACAGTGTCCTCCTTCACTATTCCCATAGCACTTAACCCCACCGAAGTAAAATAATATAACAGGGCTTTGAAATAAACAGCCTCAACAAAAGTTCGCCAACTCACCATCAAATGGCGCGCAACAACTATTCTTATCCCCTTTCCAAATAAAGCAACACGCTAAATAAGGTTGGATTAACGCCAAGGCTTGGTTGTCATAGCAACACGAAAATTTTATATGTAGGGACGCCCTAATCCCCTAGCGGTATGAAAAATACCTTACGACCTATTCTTATACCTAGCAAATACACATACAAAATTTCATAAAAATCGGTCGAGCCGTTTCGGAGGAGTTCGACCACAAACATCTTGACACGAGAATTTTATATATCGTTAGCTGAAATGCAAAACCACGTAACTAACATTTTTACTATTTTACAGGAGAAACAATTTTTTACAATTTTCAAGCAACAAGTATGTAGTTACGTGCTTTCGATTTTCGCTAATAATATGTCTAATTTTTATTATATGACAGTAAAAATTGGAGAAGACGTGGACCTCGTTGATATGCATCATAATCGATCAAAAAAAAAAACGATATACAGATTAGTTGGCTTTCAACCATACTTTAATATTTTAACTGGTTTTTATTTTCAAACTAGTACGTCCTTCTAGTTCGCTCGTTCATTCATTAATAGAAAAGCCCGTAAAATTCGTTGCTAAAGATACTAAAATTTACTTCAAAAGGACTCTGCAGACAAAATTTACCGAAATCAGCAGAATCTATTTTCTAAACATTTGTAAGATACATATCGTCACCTTAAATGCAAACGGACGTAACTACACAAAAATTCGAAATCGAGTTTTTTATTGACTATGGTTCGTTTTATTAAACTACATTTTCACACAAAATTTTAGACTTCGACGATCAAAAATTGCGACTTTATTAAAGAAATTCAAACGGACGTAACTACAAGTGTATGTATTTCTTAATGCAAAAAGACGTAACTACACTCTTGTATGAAAAACATTCAAACACATGTAGTGTGTAAGCTTGTGTCAATGGGAATTCAAAATCTACAAAATTTTAGTTATAGCTTAGTACAACACAAATGACAATTTACCCTGCTTAATTCAGAAAAACCTTTTTCTGAATATTAGTAGACAAAAAACAGCAACAAAATGCTGTTATATCTCCAAATTTTAGTTATATTTAAGTTAAAGTTAGTTGAATGAAAGTAACAATTTTCCAGTTAAAATAACAAAAAAAATAATAATAATTGCTTAACAATAGTAGAGTCCTAATTTCAGTGAGTTAAATCGTTATTCATATTAAAAAAAATCTACATATGCTATGAAAAATAAAAAAATTATGATGTTTTCAGTCGACTAAAACTAAGGAAAAGTTGTTGCTGATTTTAGCAGGGTGAATTGTTATTTTCAGTTAACTAAAACATAGCTAGAATTTTGTTCTTGCTGTTTTTATCTTACTAATATTTAGCAAACCAATTCTGCTAGTTTTAGCAGTTTCTTCTGCATGGCCTCTTTTATAGAGTTTTTCTTATTTTTCTTTTTTAAATTTTAACCTTTTCACTACCGACTTTTTGTTTGAGGATATTACCGTTATTTTGACTTCAGATTCTTGTTAAGGGTCCTCCAATTAGAAAAAATATGTAACATGTTTGCTCCCTCCCCCTCCTATCGACCAACAATGACGTTCAAAAATCGATTTTTTGGAACTTCTCATCCCCGTTTTACCCCTTAAACATTCGAATAGCCAAAAATCCTTTGGTTGATTTTCTTTTCGTCATAAAACGAAGCAAATTTCAATTATCTATCTTCATTAGTTTATGAGAAAAACCAAAACCCCCTTTTCTGGGAGATTATGATGTATTAAAAAAATTAGACTTCATTAACAGATATCACGACTATATCGCTATGTTGAACTGCTTATACATATTATGATTTCTCTTTGAAGGCCAAGAGCCACATCATATAAAAACTTATTGAAGAGAACTTTTTTGGTTATTACAACTCTCCCATTTTTAGAGGCGTTATTTTCTCAGAGAAAAGGTGCTAAATTAGAGGCGTTAAAGATATATATTTTTGAAAGAGAATAGTAGTTTTGGAATTTAAAAATTTCTCTAATAAGAATAAATTATGATTTCAAAATGTGAAGGATATAAAAATTATAATATCATAATTTATGTGCGCTTAGATATATTTTACTGATTAAAGCCTATTATCCGTTATTTCCCCCTAGTCTGTTAAATTTTTCAATAAAATTCTTTTTCCTTCCTACAAAATAGCACATTTGAAAATCTATAATTTTTAATGGAGATTGGCACACGCTTTCACAAATTTAAGAAAATATTAAAGGACTACACAGAGAAAAGAGCTTCATTGTGGCAACCGAATTTTTTGCCAACCGATTGGTTTGGTTGGATCTACCGATATATTTGTTTGTGGCAACAGAAATTCGGTGAATACAATAGAATTTCGGTTGAAACAATATATATAAATTATATCAGGAATACATTTGATTGCAACAGCCAATAATTCGGTTACTGCCACCAAACCATTCAGTTGGCAAGAAATTCGGTTGTAACAATAAATTTGTTTTCTCTGTGTATAATAAATTACAGCAGAACTTCAAATTTTTTTTAATGAATTATCTGAAAAATCAAATTCACTTCATTTGAATTGGAACTGTCGGAGTTAAGCCCAAACCACATAGTGAAAGTGAAAGTGCCAGTGGCAGTGCTGTCAAACTTTGTTCTTGAATATCGCGAAAACGATTTAATATTTTTAAAAATTCTTATTGCATTTTGTTTAAAAACAGATCTTGTTTATTTAGAAACTTTTCTAATTTCTCGGCAGTGACAAATAGATAAAATACAAAAACTGCTTTATCGACAAAACGTCGCACTGCGGTCGACACTGCGTTTATGTGGTTTAGGCTTTAGTTTTACTTTATTCAATTAACTAAAAAATCTGAAAATATCATTTATCCAATTCATGCATTGAATTCTTTTTTAATTGTGTAATTTATCCGATTACTACCCAAAAACTACTCATGAAAGAAATTACCCGCGCTCTATCCACGAAGGAAAAAATTACCCGCGATTTGGGTAATTACCCGTATTGTGGCAATTTTTTTTTTCATTTAAAATTCCTTAAATATCTGTATTAAAAATACATGTATTTTTTTTAGTTTAAAAATGAATAACATAAATCCTTTTTCTTTTTTTTTAATAAAATATAAACATTTAGATTAAAAAAACGAGTAAAAAGTTAAAGTCGGGCATGCCGACTATACAATACCCCACACCACTCTGGTGTATTGTTTGGATCCGAAATTCGAATGGGTTAAAATGGGGCTTGTGTCAAAATTTTCTATAATGTGAGTCAGCGCACCAAATTTCATTAAAATATCTTAATATTTGCGACCTGCAGTTTGTAACCAAGCCAATTTTGGGGGGACCCTTATATGGGCACTAGTTCTAAACATGGACCGATGTTCACCAAAATCAATAGGCTTCGTCCTTGGGCCAACATAGGTCTATGTACCAAATTTCATCAAAATAGCTTAATATTTGCGACCTGCAGCATATAAACAGTATAATTTTGGTAGGACCCTTATATGGGCACTAGGTCTAAACATGGACCGATGTTTACCAAAATCAATAGGCTGCATTATTGGGCCAATATAGGTCTGTGTACCAAATTTCATCAAAATATCTTAATATTTACGACCTGCAGCATATAAACAGTATAATTTTGGTAGGACCCTTATATGGGCACTAGGTCTAAACATGGACCGATGTTTACCAAAATTAACAGGTTGCGTTATTGGGCCAATATAGGTCTGTGTACCAAATTTCATCGAAATATCTTAATATTTACGACCTGCAGCATATAAACAGTATAATTTTGGTAGGACCCTTATATGGGCACTAGGTCTAAACATGGACCGATGTTTACCAAAATCAATAGGCTGCATTATTGGGCCAATATAGGTCTGTGTACCAAATTTCATCAAAATATCTTAATATTTACGACCTGCAGCATATAAACAGTATAATTTTGGTAGGACCCTTATATGGGCACTAGGTCTAAACATGGACCGATGTTCACCAAAATCAATAGGCTGCATTATTGGGCCAATATAGGTCTGTGTACCAAATTTCATCAAAATATCTTAATATTTACGACCTGCAGCATATAAACAGTATAATTTTGGTAGGACCCTTATATGGGCACTAGGTCTAAACATGGACCGATGTTTACCAAAATCAATAGGCTGCGTTATTGGGCCAATATAGGTCTGTGTACCAAATTTCATCAAAATATCTTAATATTTACGACCTGCAGCATATAAACAGTATAATTTTGGTAGGACCCTTATATGGGCACTAGGTCTAAACATGGACCGATGTTCACCAAAATCAATAGGCTGCATTATTGGGCCAATATAGGTCTGTGTACCAAATTTCATCAAAATATCTTAATATTTACGACCTGCAGCATATAAACAGTATAATTTTGGTAGGACCCTTATATGGGCACTAGGTCTAAACATGGACCGATGTTCAAAAAAATCAAACTTGTTCGTCCTTGGGCCAACATAGGTCTGCGTACCAAATTTCATCAAAATATCTTAATAGCTGCGACCTGTAGAGTGCGCACAAGATTGCATGGACAGACAGACAGACGGACGGACGGACGGACGGACGGACGGACGGACAGACGGACGGACAGACGGACATCGTTAAATCGAAATAAAAAAAAATTCTGAACCGATCGGTATATTATAAGGTGGGTCTACGACCAATATTTTTTGGTGTTACAAACATCAGCACAAACTTATAATACCCTGACCACATAGTGGTGTAGGGTATAAAAATTAATTAAAATGTAAACAAGTATTTTTATTAAAAAAGCTTGAAAAATTTACTAACATAACATGGATGCCCGAGTAAAAAAAATTGATCTCGCGCAATATCTAATTATATCCAATTTGATATTGTTTAAGATCTGCTGTAATATCTAGCTGATCCAATTAGATCTCAAAATTGGGTGTATCCAATCATATCGTATTAGATCCCATTGTATATATGGGGATAAACTAAGATCAAGTTATATCTCAAAATTGGGAGGTCCAGTGATATCTTTGGGGATAAACCTAGATCTATTTTGATCCGAAAATTGGCGGATCCAGCTATATATTTGCGGATATTTTTAGATCTAATTTGATCCGAAAAATGGCGGATCCAATTAGATCCAGCTATATATTTGGGGATAAACTTAGATCTAATTTGATCTCAATTTTGGCAGATCAAATTAGATCCCGCAATATATTTGTGGATAAACGTATATCTAATTTGATCCGAAAAAGTGGCAGATCGAATTAGATGCAGCTATATATTTGGGGATAAACTTAGATCTAATTTGATCCAAAAAATGTCACATCGAATTAGATCCAGCAATATATTTGTGGATAAACTTAGATCTAATTTGATCCGAAAAAGTGGCAGATCGAATTAGATCCAGCAATATATTTAGGGATAAATATAGATCTAATTTGATCTCAATTTTGGCAGATCTAATTAGATCTAGCAATATATTTGTGGATAAACTTAGATCTAATTTGATCCGAAAAATGGAAGATCTAATTAGATCCAGCAATATATTTGGGGATTAAGTAAGATCTAAATTTATCCAAAAAATTACAGATAAAATTAGATCCAGTAATATACTTCGGGATTGCGTAAGATCTTAACTTTTCCGATAAATTGCAGATCGAATTAAATCCAGTGATATATTTGGGGATTTGGTAGGATCTTAATTTATCCCAAAAATTGCAGATCGAATTAGAAACAGCAATATATTTGTAGATTGACATCTAGAACTATCCAGAAAAAGGACAGCTAAAATTAGATCCCGCATTATATTTGGGTACTACGTAAGATCTCCATTTATTTGGGATTAAATAAGATCCCAGACAGATATTGACAATAGTTCAAAAAATAATACAGTGGAAGATCACTGATTTTATAAAAATTAAAATATTTTGTTAAAATAAGGTTTAAAATCAGAAGATCTCGAGTTCGATACCTTTCACGGCTATGCATTTTTTTTATAAAAATGCGCATTCTCCTTGCTGGTCTTGTCGAAATTTTTTCAATAATTTTTATTCTTTGTAATTTACTTGTAAAAATTGTATCATCTTTCTGTGATTTGAAAATAATTTAAACAGTAAGTGATATTAATTTATGATCTTGAGTCAAACTAAAATAACATTCATTTACTTAAAAATAACAGATTAACTAAAAACATTTCACCCATTCAAAAGAATTTCTTTTTATAAAATTATAATTTTATTTTCTGTAAATGTTTTTATAAAATTATATTTTTTTTATTAAATGGAATTTTTTTTAAAAAATAATTTTATTTACATATTTTTAACGCTCTACACCATTCCCAATTGTATCAATTGTTTTTAAAATTTATCAATTGTATTTCAGAAATAATCAATTGAATTTCCGTTTTATCAATTGTATTTCAGAACTTATGAATTATTTTTCAGATTTATGAATTGTATTTCAGAACTAGTCAATTGAATTTCAGTTTTATCAATTGTATTTCAGAAATTATTAATTGTATTTCCGAAATTCACAACTGTATTTCAGAAATTATCAAACTGTATTTCAGAAATTATCAATTGTATTTCAGAAATTATGAAATGTAATTTAGAAATTTTTCTCTATTAACTATGATAAACCATCAACAAGTTCTGAAATAGATTTGATTATTTCTGAAATACAATTAATAAATTTCTGAAATACATTCCATAAATTCTAAAATACATTTAAAATTTCTGAAATACATTTAATAGCTTCTGAAATACAGTTAATATTGTAGTTGCTGATGAGTTACCATATATGATGGCACCATATATGACAATATATTGTTTAAATGGCACCAATATGGAGCTTTATATGGTAATATATAACTTAGATTCATCCATATACCATTTAATCCGAAAAATGGCCCGATAAAATTGTATCAGTTCTTATTTGTATCAGTTGTTATCTAATTGCATCAGTTTGGATCTGACCTGATTAAATTATGTGTTAATCAGATGAAATTATATCAGATTTTTGACCTGATACAATTTTATTGGTTTATATTACATGGTATCAGTTTAGGTCCAAATAGATATATTTGTATACACAATTATATAGTTATATCCCAATTTTGACCTGATATCAGTTTAAAACTTTGATACAATTGTATAAGGTAAATGTCGGATACAATTATATTTTATTTATGTAAAATTGAACCAATTACGATCAAACCGATAGAATTGCATCAGGTCAAAAATCTGATACAATTTCATCTGATTAACACATAATTTAATCAGGTCAGATCTAAACTGTTACATTTAGATAAAAATTGATAAACAATTGATAAAAATATATCGGGCCATTCTTCGGATGAAACTATATATTTATACAGATATAACTTAATCACATATATGACTATTTTTCCTCGGGTTGTTTAAATGATACGATATATCAAAGTATATGGTACTATATATGGTAGCATATATTATCATATCTGCATATGTATTAAAAATGTCGTTCATCAGGTACCATATATGAGCATATATTGTTGAAATGGCACCATATATGACAATATATGGTTTAAATGGCACCAAATATGATAATATATGGTTTGAATGGCACCATATATGATAATATATGGTTTGAATGGCACCATATATGATAATATATAGCTTAAATAACACCATATATAAATATATATCGCACTATATATAGTACCATATATTATCATATCTGGAACTGAATTAAAGATTTTGTTTATGAGGTACCATATATGACCATATATTGTTTAAATGGCACTATATATGATAATATCTAGTTTAACTGTCACCATATATAATTATATATTGTTTAAATGATACCATATATAATTATATATTGCTAAAATGCCACCATATATATTAAGATATAGTTCTATATATAACTACATATGCAATAAGATCAACCATGTTATGTAATATATAATTATATATGCCATATCTAATATTATGAAGGCCGATATCTAATTAGATGAAATTATATATAGCATAATATAAGGAAAAATTTTCGGAAAAAACGTCATATATAATTATATATGGATATACATAACCACATGTCTAATTATATATTGTAATATATGCCACATATGATTATATATAATTTTTTTTACTCGGGTGGTTTAATTTTTGTGGCGTTATTGGTTATACATCTAAAAATGACTTTAGTGTAGTTACGTCTTCTTGTTTCAGAAAAAAGCAAGTCAAAAGGACGTAACTAACTAAAAAACTTAAATATATGAAAATAAAACGAAAGTTGTTAAAAAATAAATAAATCTCTATACCATAAGCAAAATTTGTAAAAACTGCAAAGTATACTTTATTATTATTGATTTTATAACCTTTTATGCTTCTCCTATAAAAAAAAATAAAAGTGTAGTTACGTCCGTTTGCATTTAAGGTGACGATATATAGATTACAAAATTTCAGCTATATTTTAGTTAACCGAAAATGACAATTTACCCTGTTACAATCAGCAAAAATTTCGCTGAATATATGGTAAGTGGACCAAAACAACACAAAAAATGTTAATTTTTTGTATGTTTTTTTAATGCCAATAAACATTGACTCTACTGATTGTTGGCAAATATTGCTGTTGATTGTAGAGGGCTCACTGTGTACTATGGAGTTCCTCTTAATTTGGCATAAGTTTTTATTTTTTTACCCTATGACGATTGATTTTTAATATCAATTAATTTTTTGACCAAGATAGAAATTTAGATCTAAAAAAAATGTTTTTTTTATTAATTTTATTTCTTAGCAGCACCCTCTTGTGGATATATTGGGAAACTAAAGTTCAAACTTTTAATGCTGCCGGTCCCGAATTGGTTAAGATTTTTTTAAACATTTTAATTAAATGAATGTTCTTTTGTTTGATTTAAAATCATACACTCAACCAAAAAAGTCTGTAATGGCTACTGAAAATTTTACTGTTATTACGGGAAATTTAACTGTTTTGAGGCCAGCGGTATTTTTTTGCTAATTTTAGCAACACATGTCTGCTGATCTGTAGTACAATAAAATTAGTAGAAAAAATTAGTAGCCGCTACTAAATTTTAGTAAAATTTATGTAAAATGCAACTCCAAATCTATTTGCTAAAATCAGTTGAAAAACTTACTAAATATCATAATTTTAGTACAATGAAATTAGTATAAATAATTAGCTGCAGCTACTAAATTTCAGTAAATTGCTGTAAACTGTAATTTAAAATCAATCTGCTGAAATTAGCAAAAAATTGTACTAAAAAATAAAAAAACTGTAAAATCTAAAAAAAAAAAAAATTTTTTCTTTCGATTGTAACAAGCGTATAATTACTTCATCGTACTTGAAATTTGGAGTCAAAATTGCAAACGGTTCTCCAGTTATTGCCGTTTTATGCATTGGAGATGCAACAAAATTTTCTGGGTGTTATTTCTAAACTAAGAGTATATCAATAGTAACAAATATAAACTAAACAAGAATTGTAGAAAATCAAAAAAAAATATTTTTAAAAAAAATTAGTAAAATGTTTTGCTGAAACCAGCAGCGAAAATTAGTATAAAAATCCGTAATTTGTAATAAGAGATTAGCAAAAATGATTACTAAAAATAAAAATTGTACTAATAATCAGTATAAAAATAGTATAGTGCGATTGGAAACTGTTTACAAATTTTTTTACAAACTTTTTTATCTGAGTGTACTAGTAAACTACAGAGAAGAATAGCCGGATGCATAAAGTTTCTAAACAGTATAACTAAATGTTTTTATGCTAATTTGGCAAAAACAGTATGCATAATTCGTTTAATAACGAACAATTTAACAATCTGTTAAGCCTAATCAAGCCTAAAATAAGCATTTCATAAAGTTTGGAAATTAAAAATCTCTGCTGAAACCAAAAATATTGAGTTTTCATTTATCCGAAGGCTTTTTCAAGGGTCATCCACCCAAGAATATGTAGAATCTAACATTTTGTAGCCTACAAATTACAAAAACCTGGAACAATTGCACCATTTAAACCTTTTTTCATAAATTTTTCCCGAATTGGTGTACAAATAAAATAAGAAATAAATTAAACAAAACAGTGATGTTGATGTAATCAAAACATATTCGTCATTCGAATACCTTCAGTATTCGTAGTATTAAACTGTCTTTAAAATATTATTTTACACTATTACATACCCAACGATTGACTCATTAATCATAGATGAATAATATTGTTTTGAGGATTTTATCAATAAAAATAATTTATAATAAATCAAAATATGATAAAAACGAGTAAAAAGGTTAAAGTCGGGCATGCCGACTATACAATACCCTACACCAGTCTGGTTAAAAGCCAACTAATGTTTGGATCCGAAATTCGAATGGGTTAAAATGGGGCTTGTGTAAAAATTTTCTATAATGTGAGTCAGCGCACCAAATTTCATTAAAATATCTTAATATTTGCGACCTGCAGTTAGTAACCAAGCCAATTTTGGGAGGACCCTTATATGGGCACTAGGTCTACACATGGACCGATGTTCACCAAAATCAATAGGCTACGTTATTGGGCCAACATAGGTCTGTGTACCAAATTTCATCAAAATATCTTAATATTTGCGACCTGCAGCGTATAAACAGTATAATTTTGGTAGGACCCTTATATGGGCACTAGGTCTAAACATGGGCCGATGTTCACCAAAATCAATAGGCTGCGTTATTGGGCCAATATAGGGCTGTGTACCAAATTTCATCAAAATATCTTAATATTTCCAACCTGCAGCGTATAAACAGTATAATTTTGGTAGGACCCTTATATGGGCACTAGGTCTAAACATGGACCGATGTTCACCAAAATCAATAGGCTGCGTTATTGGGTCAATATAGGTCTGTGCACCAAATTTCATCAAAATATCTTAATATTTACGACCTGCAGCGTATAAACAATATAATTTTGGTAGGACCCTTATATGGGCACTAGGTCTAAACATGGACCGATTTTAACCAAAATCAATAGGCGTCGTCCTTGGGCCGACATAAGTCGGTGTACCCAGTTTCATCAAAATATCTTAATATTTGCGACCTGTAGAGTGCGCACAAGAATGCATGGACAGACAGACAGACGGACGGACGGACGGACAGACGGACATCGTTAAATCGAAATAAAAATAAAATTCTGAGCCGATCGGTATACTATAAGGTGGGTCTACGACCAATATTTTTTGATGTTACAAACATCAGCACAAACTTATAATACCCTGACCACATAGTGGTGTAGGGTATAATGACCACATAGTGTTGTAGGGTATAATGACCACATAGTGGTGTAGGGTATAATGACCACATAGTGGTGTAGGGTATAAGAATTGTAATACATACCTTGGTTATGTAATAGTGTAAAATAATATTTAAAAGACAGTTAAATACTACAAATACTGAAAGTATTCGATTACATCAGCCTCACTATTTTGTTTAATTTATTTTTTATTTTATTTGTACACCAATTTGAGAAAATTGAATGAAAAAAGGTTTAAATAGTGCAATTGTTCCAGGGTTTGTTAATTTGTTGGCTACAAAATGTTAGATTCTACATATTCTTAGGTGGATGACCCTTGAAACAGCCTTTAAATAAATGAAAACTCAATATTTTTGGTATCAACAGACATTTTTATTTTCCAAACTTTGTAAAACGCTTCTTGTAGGCTTGACCCTACTTTAACAGGTTGTCAAATTGTTCTTTATTAAACGAATTATGCATACTGTTTTTACTAAATTAGCTTAAAAACGTTTAATTAAACTGTTTAGGAACTTTATGCATTCGGCTAATAATTTTTAAGAAATTATTTTCAAAATATAAATAAAAAAAATTAAAAATCCCTAAAAAATATAAAAAAAAATGGAATCTTTAAAACATGTTACCTCCTGCGGTAGGCCCTAGAAATTACGAACGAAACAGTTTTGTGGGTTAATAACTGCTTAAGAAAACCTTTAGTACTTATGTTACTCAAATCGGATAGACTTAAAATTGGATCTAGACCTGGTAACTTATCTATAAATAAACTGAGTTTGGTGATTAACCATGGTTATGAATGTCAAATTTATATTGAAATATCTATGGTTAACGTTTAACCTTGGTTATGTTGGAAATAAGTTACTCGTCCCTACCAGTTAAATTATTATACGTATTGTATTAAATTTTTTAATTAGGATTCATTACCGCTATTTTGGATACGCCATTTTGAAATCAATTTTTTTAATTTCTGACATTTGGACTTGCATAAGGAAGAACCTATTTTCCAATACATTATAATAAAATTGGATCCGCCATATTAAATTTTTAAAATTTGATTTCAGATTTGTAATCTGCTACCCAAAAACTTTTTCTAGTGTTACTTTTAAGTAGACATAAGAAATTTAAGAAAAACTTGCTTGTCGCCATATTGAATCCGATGTTTTGAATTTAGAAATTTTAATTTCAGAACTTAGAAAATGCTTTAAAAATTAAATTTTCCTGTACGGTTGTTAGCCATTCTTAATTGTAATACTCAAAAAGTTCTAAAAACTCTTCCAAAAAGCTCTTTACAGAGATTTTTATAAAAATAAAATAATGGTGAAGGTAAGGAGATTGCATCACAAAGTAATGCATTATGTAATGAAATTTCGATAACTAATTACTTTATGCTTCAAAATAATGCTGAAAGTAAGGAGTATTCATTACAAAGTAGTGCATTATGTATGCAATTTTCGGAAACTAATTACTTTATGCTTTAAAATAATGCTGAAAGTAAGGAGTATTCATTACAAAGTAATGCGTTGTGTATACAATTATCGGTAACTTATTACTTTATGTTGAACAATAATTGTACTTGCAGAAGTACACATTACAAGGTAATGCATGAGTTTATCGCACCTATTACCAAAGTTTTCCTGGTTAATTAATAAAAGAAATTTGTATTTTAATTTTCCTACTGCATTACAACATAATAAGTTCGTTCCTCTACGTTAACCCATTCTTACCAAAAAGCGTTCCCGTACTCGAAAATTGCGTAAATGAAAGCCCTTAAGAGAATGTTTTTGTGTTTCTCTTTTTGCGAAAGTTACCCAGACTTTTTTTTGGCTAAAGTTTCCATTTAGTCTGGTAGTATCGTAAAGTATCGTGTCAGCTGTTTACTTTTAGTTAGTGACAGTATACACAACTACTTAGTTTGGAAGTATATTTGAGGTAAGAAAATCTATTGAAAATAGATTTCTACCTCACGATACCTCATTTCGCCGCAATTTACTTCCAAACTAATTTGAGCTTAACTTCGGTAAATTGTAAAACGAATGGCCGATGCAATGATAAACAATTGTGAAAATAGACTGAAAATTTGAATTCAATAAAGAAATATGCAAAATAAACATCTTTTTATAATAATTAATTGAAAAAATCCAAAAGAACTTTTAAATGTAAATAACATGTGTATTTTTTTAAAATAAATTTTTGTGCTAGAAAAATAGTTTTTTTCGCTCCGGTTCTTTTGGGTAATTGTGTTATTTAGTGAAAGAATTTTGTGCTTACTTTTATTTTACCGAACTTTACCCAGAAAGTAAAGGCACACACATAATAGGCGTGTTCGTTTACATACTACAAGTTACTACTTTTACTACAGCTGGAAAAATTCAATACAAAAAGTAAACAAAACTTTCCAATTGTAGTAAAAATAGTAAGAATTTCGAGTAAACGAACACACTGAATGTAACTCTTTTAGACTCACAAAGAAAAAAAATTACAAGTTTTTGTAACGGTTATAATTTAAAATTCAATCATAACACAGTACAGCACTAAATTTTAGGACGTATGATACATCGATGTTTTTGTGTCGAGGGGACCAATGGTTTGCTCTAAGGGCCATTGCCCTCAAGTATCCCGTTATAGTATTTACCCACCAGATCTCAGGTGCTACCACCCTAATGTCAAAAAATTAAAGCTCGCAAAAAATCATTAAACTTTTGCTAAAGAAAATTAAAAATTTTTTTTTGTTGCCGAACGAAGAGGTCGCCTTTTTAAATTTTTTTATTGGATTTTTCCTTTCCTCTCCTCGAGGCAAAAATCGATATATCACATTTTAAAAACCGACTGTAAATGCCGAAGATATAACGAAAAATTAAAAAAGGCTACATCAAAGGAATTAAATATGCTACCTCTAAGTTCGGCAAAAATTTTTTTTTTCGAAATTGCCTTGCAAAAATACTTTATATTCGAAGGTGTACCGCGCACTTTTGTTTATTTACCTGTAAGGTGGTACGGTCTATGTGGTGGACACCAAGTTTTAAAATTAAATCCAGTTTTTGAAATATTCGCAAGTTTGTTTTTATTGGTTATCCTACGGACTTTTCAGCCGATGTGTTAAGTTAATAAATTTACAGACACCTGTTCCACTCACATTCGTAACACAACTCTTATGAAATGATGCGTGTAAATATGCTAAAATCACTCCAATTTCATAATAGCTTACATCTGAAAAACTAGGCGAGATAATGAGAAACTAAGTTTGGTTACCGAAACGAATAACGGTAAGGGTAACGGTATCGAATTTTGTTTGTTTCGGTAACGGTAACGATATTTAAAATTATTTCGGTAACGGTATACCGTTATCGAAACAGCAATACGGGTACATACCGGTATAATAAATTACGTTAAAGACACATAGAAACAAATATATGTGAAGCCCATTTTTAATTTTAAGTATTAAAAACACTGATTATAAGCCATAAATTCGATGTTAGTAGTTTTAATAAGTAAAATTATTACACTGTGAGACAAATGGTAGGGGTCAGTGATCGGGAAGGGTTCAAATTACCGGGGAAAGTTATATCGGTAAAAAAGAAGTTATACGTGTCCCGGCGTTTCGCTGGGTCAACCCTAGGAATCGAGATATATCGATTTGACCTTTGGTGGTCTTTTTTTCGACATAACTCGAGAACTACTAGTCCGATTTTGCTCAAACAATTTTAAAAATTAAAAATTACAATTCCTTTAATCTGTTCATATAACGTTTTTCTATATACTCAACAGTTTTGCCGGTAAAAATAAATGTATGAAGAAAAAAATATTTTTTGCCTAAAATATTAAAAAAAAGTAATAAACAAAAGGTTATTGATTTTTATGGTAGCGGTAACAAACATTTATTTTTATCGGCAAAACTGTTGAGTATATAGAAAAACGTTATATGAACAGATTAAAGGAATTGTAATTTTTAATTTTTTAAAAATTGTTTGAGCAACATCGGACTAGTGATTCTCGAGTTATGTCAAAAAAAAGATATATCTCGATTCCTAGGGGTGACCCAGCGAAACGCCGGGACACGTATAACTTGTTTTTTACCCATATAACATTTCCCGTTGGTTTCATCCCATCCCGATTTTGACTGTCGCATAGTGTTATCAATAAATATTTTTGTAGAAAGAACTCAAGATTATAAAAGAGAAAAGTTCAAAAATTTTAATTGTTTTATAAATTAATAAATACCGGTAAAATACCGGAACTACCCATAAAAATAACGATATCGGTAACGATAACGGTATTTGACATTTTTTAGAGGTATTGGTAACGGTATTCAATTTGAAACGGTTTTTTAGCGATAACGGTATTATAACGATAACGGTAACCAACCTTGCGAAAACAGACAAAATTTTCGCCAATGATCACACTCCTATTATTCAGATGAGGTAGGTCCGAGAGGGATTCCGAAGAAATTATTTTTTTGTTTGAGCCACAGGATGACATATTTTTTTACAACCCTGTGGCTGTTTTATAAAATTGCGTCCCTCGGGATCACTCTTGAACATTTTGAGTAGCTCTCTTGTGAGCTTGCTCATGTCTAGAGTTTGCTGTTCGGTTTTAATCGAAACCGAAACCGCGGTTTTCCAAGCATCAAAACCGAAAACCGACAAAAATAAGTCGGTTTTTAACAAATACTTTAACTAATTAAAATAATTAATTAAATTGCATATTATTGAATCTTGAATTTCAAAAAGGCTCAGCTTCTATTTTACAAAATTTTGTATTTAATTGTAATAAACATTTTTTACATTAAAAATTGCTTTAGAGTTTTTTGTTTTTGTTATTGTTATTACGGATAACATATACAAAGGCTTATAATGTTTAGAAAAAAAAAAAATTGCACCAAAAAGTCAAGTGGTTTAAGAGATATTGAGTTTCACATATTCAGTTCAGATTTTCACCGCGTATTTTTCAAAAGCCTTATTTCGTATTCCGCGAAATTTATAAAATTTTAACTTTATATTGTTTAAATTTAAACTCTTTAAAATACAGCTTTAGTTGCCGGAAAAAAAATTAATTTATAATAATTTTATTATAATTTCGAAATGGAGTTATTGCCTTTAAATATACGATTGTGAAATTCAATCGAGTTTTAAAAGATATCTTGGAGGTGTTCAACTATTTAATTTTTATGCATATTTAATTATCATATATTTAGTTAGAATATTGTTATATTCAATTGTTTTAAAACAATTCTATTATATCACAAGAAAACCGAAAAATAACCGAAACCGCGGTTTTTATAATTTTAAAAAACCGAAACCGCGGTTTCCAAATTTTTCGGTTTTTAGCAAACTCTACTCATGTCAAGTGTTCATTCCTTTTTTATTTTGAGCAGCTCCTTCCATATAGGCTCCGGGCTTTTCCAATGAAATGGGCTGAATTTGGGCTCTTTTGGGAGCTTTTTCCATAGCTGGTTAGTACATTTTGATATATATGTTTTGCGACAGGGTTACCTTCCCAGCAAAATATTGGTAATGACACCTCATTACAATATGCATTACCAATAATGATATATCATTACCTTTTGCATTATTTTATAATATAAAATAATGGCTTCCTAACAACGGCCTATTGCAGTCACTGTTTTTAAAAATAAAATAATGACTTACTCGCAATAGTTTAAATAAGTATTTCTTATACACCCATGTGAAAATCGAAATATATATGAACATTAATGATCATACATTGACTAGTATATGATCATGCATAGTCATACATGATCATATACGTCAATGCATATTTCAATGTATGACCATACATTATCTCATATATTTCCATATATCTTCGGATCCGAAATTTGAGGGTATATGGAGGTATATGGCCATATATGATCATATATGAGCATACATGAATCATATGTGAGCATATATGGTCATATATGAACATGTATGGTCATATACCCTCAAATTTCGGATCCGAAGATATATGGAAATATATGAGATAATGTATGGTCATACATTGAAATATGCATTGACGTATATGATCATGTATGACTATGCATGATCATATACTAGTCAATGTATGATCATGTATGTTCATATATATTTCGATTTTCACATGGGCAGTAAAATTCTATACATTTTTATTTATTATATGTAAATAAGTTTTGTGTTTAAATTTTTATGGCGAGTCCTAAAATTACACACTAGAAAAAACTTTAATTTTTCTGCATGTATTTCCTTCAGTTAATAGTATTTGTTTAACTCCTTATTTCTAAGAATCAAGTAAGCAATAGGATAACCACGTATAATTCAACTTTTCGTAAGCATGTGTATAACCCTTATTATTCAAAATCTAATAACTACTTATTTTTAATTTTTTTTGTAAGCTATCTGGTAAGCGTGACTACTTATAAAAACTACCACGCCAAGCAAAAATAATGAGTTTAGACGCCAAAAACTAAGTTGTGAGGAGCTATGAATTTCTACTATATAACCACATATTTAGTAATGAAAGATTTTGCTGGGTTCCTGATCATTATTTTGTTTCTATGTTTTTTAAATTAACCCACAATGCTAATTTGCATATAAATAGTATTGAGAAACATAATTTTAGATTAAATTATCCAGCATTATAAAAGCAAATTGGAGAATTACATTGTGTGTGTATGGAACTATTTTACATAGGCTATCAAAAGACTTTAATGTAATCAAATTACGTTGAAAACCTACTATTTACAAAGTTTACAAAAAATACATATTCTATTTAATGTATCCTAAGGCAGGGGTGGCAAGACTTTTTTCGCTGCGTGCCAGAAACCACCTTATTTTTAGTTGTCTGTTAAAAGTCCTTTTTTAAAAATTTTGAAAATTTAGAAAATTTCTCCTAAAAATATCATCGCAGATGTACATATTTATCAGCGCAAAGGGAAAAATTAAATAACATCCAAGAAATGACGTAAAAATGTTTGACGGTTATTTAATATTTGGGAGTTTATTTAATCTTTAAATATTGAGATTATTTCTTTATGAAAAAATCCCCAATGAAATAAAATTAAAACATTATTTCCTTTTCATTTTTTGGGGTGTTATTCCATTTTTGGTGGTTATTTCATATTGTTAAAAAAAAGTTAAATTATTGGGCGCCATTAAATATTTAAGTAGGTAAGAAACTAGTTGCAAAGTGTGCTTCGGGCAAAAATTTGATTTTTTAAAATAAATCAATTGGTTTTTATCATCATAATAATGAATTAAAAGCGAATATTATGGATTTGAACTGAGAAGTTTCTATTTCAGATGAAATGGCTCTGCGAAACACGATCAAAACCCAATTTCAAATTCCAACAAAGGCGGTTATTTCATTATGAAACTTATTTTCAGCCTTTATTTAATTGAGGGCTATTTCGTAACACCTATTTTCCCTTAAAAAAATGTTTTTTATAGTGAATTTATACTGAGCAAAAACTACCTAGTTTTCGTACAAAACTAGTTTTTGCTAGTTTTTTATATGTGCATTTTGACAAGTAAAAACTAGCAGGAGCCAAAAACTAGGTAGTTTTTACTCAGTCTAAATGCAGCATTAGATCCAATTTTATTACAAGTTGTTTTCCATTTTTGTGTAATTTTCTGGAACTTTTTACTTCTCCAAATATGAGGCATTTTCTCATCGAAACATTTAAACTTCTTTCAGTCTATAATTTTAGAAATTTTCCCAGAATTTTCTGATAATCGAATCTGCGAGTTCTATATTAACCATATTTCTTTAATCAAAAAATGGAGGCAATACTGAGTTTTATTCATTTTAAAAGACGATTTACAAGCTCTATGAAAAATTTCACCATTATGGATTTAAATCACACATTTTTGTAGCAAAATTTAACATTTAACTGAATTTTTTGCTGGTCTTCTAATAATTTAAATTTTTTGAAAATATCCAACAAAACGTCGCGTGCCACCTAAAATCCACTCGCGTGCCACTACTGACACGCATGCCATAGTTTTGCCAGCCCTGCCCTAAGGCATATTAAAGTAATTTGAGTAGGTTGAAAAAGAAGGCTTATTTATTTTTGCACATTCAAAACAATCGAATTTAAATTCTGTTTAAGAGAATAAGCACGGAATCTGACTTTTACAACAGAGAACACATAGCCAGTCAAGTTGATTACATTTTATATTTTGTTTCTTGCCACATTTAGTGTTTGCCAGTTTGCCAGTTTTGCTTTTTGAAAAATCGTCAAAAAATAGTTTAAAATCGTCAAAGTAAAACTATCCAGGTAGAAATTGCCGACGTTGCAACAAAAGTTGTACTGGGAGAGCACTGGTTTTTACGAAATGCCGGTACTACTTAAAACGTGCTTGGCCAGTACTGTTTTCTGAAAATTAACGAGCTTTTTTTAATTTATTAAAATTAACAATTTTATAAATCTGACGTATCTTTACATCTATTACACAACTTATGTAAGAGAGACATCGCCATTCTTTTCTTGTGAAGTTTCGAAAGAATACATTAAAAATCTGTGATGTACACTAAGAGGACAGTAAAGTTCTAGCAAACTACTAAATTTGTTATTAAATGTACTGGGATAATACCAAAAAAATAAAATCCCAAGCCTGCGCCAACGTTGGGAAATTACTACGGCCAAGCGTTTATTGGTGTTATCATTTCGACAACATGCCAGTACAGTGAACGTTAAAAATCCGACGCATTGCCAGTACATGTACTACCGCCTCCAATACCGGGCCAACATTGTGCCGTTTGTATTTTTCTACCTGGGTATTTGTGTTATAAGAAACCTAAAAACTAAATAAGCAATATAGAAATTATGCTTTTTTTAATCATTTTGTGGTTCTTCGATTTAAAATATTTAATATAACGTTTATAAATATCCTCGAAATTTGCCACATCCTGAAATAGTTGCTTTAAAAAAAGTAATACCAACAAAAATTTCAGATTTTAAAATATTTAATATGCATTCTTCTATACGAAAAAAATTGGGATTCGCTGCAGTTTTAGGACAGAATTTTTACACAACAATTATCATATTTTTTATTATTTTTCTTAGAACTTTTTTACATTTTAAAATACGTATCTTAAAGAAAAATTTACAGTGTCGCAAAAATAAAAAATTATGATGTACTTGAACGGATTATTACATTTTTTCTAGATATAATTTTAATTAGAATTTCAATATGAAAACTTTTAATCTCAAATTCTAAAATATTTTTCAAAAATCGTATAGATTTGCTGAATAAAAATTATCTGATTTTGCAGCGGTTTTTTAATTTGTTCCCACATTGATTTGCTTGCAACTTGAGATTTAGAATTATAGATTGGAAAAGTATCGAATTTTTTCACATTTCTTGCTGTATTTCGTATTTAAAAAATCGTCATTTGGAAGGAAAAAATCGTCAAATCGTCATTTGGCTATTTTAGATAGTAAAAATCGTCAAAATGATGATAAATCGTCAAACCTGGCAACACTGGCCACATTCCAACATATTGTTGTTGTTTGACATTAGTTAGAATAAAAGGCTGTGAAAGTGTTATGTGTTATTGCTGTTTTTATATATTTTATAAATGTATAAAGTTAAATTCTTTTATATTTCTAATGCATGTGCATGTCGAAATCAACCATGTAGTCGTACTAGGCTTGTACCATGCTTGTACTGTGATTGAAATTGTGTGAAAATCTGGCAACATTAGTAAAATATTCTGAGAGTAAAAACAGGAGAATAAGAAATTCCGTTGAGAAAATAAAATAAGTTTTATGTCTCACGGAAATCGTTGCACGATTTTAATTGTCAAATTGTATGGAAAAAACGGGGACCTTTACATTGTGCTTATACTCTAATGTGCTAATTCATAAACAAAATTTAGTGGGTATTTGAAGCTTGCTGTAGTTAAAGTACATATTTCGCTTAATAAAGGGTTATTAGAAATCTTGATTCATAATCGTATTTTGACTATAAATTAATTTTTCGATTTGATACTGGCAACCAGGGATGATAAAGTTAGTACTATAGTACTTTTTATGGTACTATTAGAACCTCAAAAGTACTATGTTACTCCTATGACTCATTTAGTACTATTTACAAATTTTCATGTTTTATTTTTTTTTTTAATTTTCATACCAAATATTGTATTTAAAATGAACAAATTATCCATCGGAGTTTAAAATACATAATTCAATGAAACAAATTATTAAAATATGTACACAAAAATATTAAAAATAAGGTGAATTAAAATTGTTCGAAAATTTAATATTTTTGATTAAAAAAGATCTTTAATAATCGTAACTTTAAATTGTTGTGATAACCAAGAAGTTCCGTTCATCGAGGGTTATGTTAATTGAGGTGGTACTTAATTTAATTGTTGAATAAATCAAATAAGTTGAATGGATTAAATCCCTTTAAAATAATTTTAACCTTCCAACGAAATTGAATACGACTTTCAGGGATATCATTCAAACAAAAGTCTGAATGAAACGTCAGCACAAAGTTATTATATTCCATATCAAATAATTCTATAGAAACGCATTTAACAAGTTCAAATATCGATTTTTCAGATAGTGGAAGTGATCATATTTTCGGGCTTATGCTATTTATTACGTCTAATATTCTAGTTTTCGAGTTGAAAATATCGGCTCGACCCTTAGCGATATAAAGCCAAAACGATTATCTTGATTTTTTTCGGGTTTTTAATTTTTTTTAAAAAACCATGAAAAGAAACAAAATATTTGAAATTTTTTGGACTTTTTCGAGCACAAAACGCTGTAAAAAAAGCCGGGAGGAACTAAGCAAAATTTGAGACTTGGTCTTAGCCCGGAATGATCACTACCTCACTAATGAATAAAATTAAATAGGTCCGGTAAAAGAAATCAAATAAAATTGCTTTGATTTGGTTTTACCATTAAATAACAATACATTTAATATCAGATAGGACCTCTTCATGATTACTAGGTCAAAACATGGACCGATTCTAACCATTCTCAATAACTTTAGTAATCGATGCAGTAGAAACTTATGTACCAAATTTCGTCAAATTATCTTTTAAAATGCGACCTGTAGTTTGATTATAGGGATCGATCGTTCATTTTGTACGGACAGACGAACCGACATCATAAGCACCAACTCAATACAACCAAGTAGTGGTGTAGAATACAAAAAATATTTTTTGGTACTATGGAGGTCGAAAAAGTACTATTTTTTAAGCAAGTTGGTACTATTTTGAAAATCCCATTTATCATCCCTGCTGGCAACACTATTGTTTATTTTCTCTCTTCTCCCAAATAAGTCGTAAGTGATGTACAAATTTAGTAAACGATTGACTCGGTAATCGGAAGTGAAAATGTATTTTCCTAAGTTAGAGAACTAATTATATGCTAAAATAAATTTAAAAGCCATTAAAAATATTTTTTTTTTATTTATAAAGCATATCAATGGAAATTTTTGTAAAAAAGTATTTTTTAGAACATATTATTCGAAGCATACAAAATTAATCGAATTTCGAATAATGTTTTGACAGTCTGTACATCACTACTGTTTTGTTTTTCTTTTTAAATTTTTTTTTGGAAATTTTTTCAAAAAGGTCATTGGCTACGCAATTGTTGTAGCTTTTTTCAGTTTGATGCAAGTTGTTGGAAGCCACACATTCTAGGGATGGGATGGCTTTAATAAATCATTTCATGCCTGAAAATGAAATAATTAACAATTAAAAGGTGGCTTCCTCACTCCAAAATTTATAAAAGGTTTAAAGTTAGTGAGTATCGACTATAAACCTATATTATTTTTTTCGTTATTAAGCAAATATGAATACTGTTTTTCACAAATTAGCTTAAAATCCTGCAATAAGACTGTTGTAAAAGTTTATGAATTAGACCATAAATGTGTTTTCTTGTTTTGTCTATTTAATTGCCTCTAAATTATGTTTTTGTTGTTGTAGTTGTAGTTCTTGTTACGTTTTGTTAATGTTTGTTGGAGATACAATTTACAAAGTTCACACATACTCTCATACACGCATAATGAGATAAATTTTTCAGAAAACATATGAATGTGTTGTGTGTATGAATGAAGTACCGGGCTACAAGATAAGCGGAAACGGAAACAATATTTTAAACAAACTAGTAAACAAAAAGAAAAACTACATACAAGTATTAAATACACACACATGCACTCAAGCTTAATTATACAGTGAAACTCGCTTAACACGAATTCTCGGCTAATACGAACTAATTTGAAAGTCCCGACTTTTTGGCAACAATTTTAATATTAAAAATATCCGTTAATATGAATATCCGTTATTTCAGAAATCAAATTAAAAATTTTTCCAATACCTGTAGTGCGATTCTCTAACTTTTTAACGACAAAAATCGGTAGTTAGATTGTCAAAATTCGATAATTAACTACAATTGTCGTTAAAACTGATTCCGTAACTTTTTCTACCGAATTTTGTCGTTAAATAATATCGTTAACTTCCGACAATTACACAGTACAACAGCCAATCTGGGGGGTGAGAAATTCCAAGTCAGGGTGATGGTACTAGGTCAGTATAGTAAAACCCTCAAAGGGTTTGGCGATCGTATGTGTAATTTTTTTTATGACCTTTTAAATTTTTTCCTTATCTTGATGTTTTTTCGCTTAGTTGTAACATTTTGGCAAAAACGTAGTTTAACATAACTCGAGAACCACTTGTCCGATTTTGATGAAACAAATTTAGAAAAATTTAGAATTACAATTTCTTTAATCCGTTCATATAACGTTTTTCTTTATAATCAACAGTTTTGCCGGTAAAAATAAATTTGTGGAGAAAAAAAAATATTTTTTTGCCTAAAAATTAAAAATTTTTTTTTTTAAATTCATAAAAAATCCAAAACGGAAAAAAGGATCAAGTGTTATTAATTTCATGTAAAGTCACATAACCTATAAACAAAATTTAACGCGTTCTGCTTTTATTTACAATTAAGTGAAGGTATCCCATTTTGACAAGAATATTGATATTTGTTTTTATTCAAAAAAGTGTCATTTATCGCCTTTTTCATAAATTTTCCCCAATAACTCCAGACTTCTGGCCATAAACTACTAAAAAAATTAAGTAAACATTTTTATAATTTTTTATTTTTATTTTATTTATTTTTATTTATTTTAATAAATATTGCCTAGACTTTTTCGATGGTGGTTGTTCGGGACTAGTGGCATCGCATTCATCGCTATCATCAGTTTCTGAACCACACATAATGTCAATGTGTGACTCCACTGTTGGCCCTTCTGCATCTCCTGAAAATTCTTTATCATCAAGATCATCCTTGTCTTGCCACACTAACTTACTCCACCAGCAAATTTCCGCAATTATTGCACTCGGCGACGTTTTGCCTCTATATCTGTAAGTTTTTGTTTTATTAAAATGAGTTTGAAAAAATAAAAAATCAGTATTACCTCATTTCAAATGGCATAGCAACTTGATGATAGCGTTCACCTTGTTCATCAGATTCGGTAGCCAATTGTTTGCTGAAGTAGTCCAGATGATGATGTAAATAATGGATTTTCAAGGACATGTGGACACCAATTTCCGAGAATGCTCTTAACATCCTTGCGACAGAAACATCGTAGTTGTTAGAACGATGCTTTCCCAACAAGCCTTCTATTACTTCTTTGATTGCCTGCCATGCATTCAATTCAGCGTCAATCAAAATATTGTTGAATGTGTCACTTTTAATCAGCTTTCGTATATCTGGACCATTTAGTACGCCTGATTGGAAAAAATTAATTTGTTAAGATGGAAAATCATGGGAAATGAATGTGATATTATAACTTACCTTCTTTAATTTTACTTTCGCTGAGTCTCGGGTAAATTAATTTCAAACACAAGAAAACTTCATCTCTTTTGGCGACAGTTTTGATAAAATTCTTAACAATTCCAAGTTTAATATGCAGTGGAGGCAGCAATATCTTCTCCTTCGGCACTAGAGGCTCACGAATAATATTGGCCATTTGTAACCTGCTGTGCTCTCTGAGTTTCCATCCGTGGGATGCATATTGGTCACCGGAAAATCGTGTGTCCCAATCGCACAAAAAGCACATATATTTTATATAGCCGCTTTGAAGACCGCAAAGCATTGCTACAACTTTTAAATCGCAGCATATGCGCCACATATGTTTGGCGTAGTTAACCATTTTTAAAATATTTTCCAGTGCATCATATGTTTCTTTCGTTTCTGTACTGTAGGCGATTGGAACTGAAGGTTTTTTATTGGTCTTATGCAGTAAAACCGCCTTCAAGCTGAGTTTTGAACTGTCAATAAATAATCTCCAGTCATCTGCTTCATATTTTATTTCCATTGCGTCCATCAATTTTCCTACATCCGGGCAATATGCAGAAGTTTTTTCATCATTCACAAGGAATAAACTTTGGAGTGTTGCCTGACGACTTCGATAAGCTGTGACTTTCACACCGGGTGCCAACAAATTGTTTGATTTCAAAATGGAAGCCAGCTCTTCCGATTTATGCTGTGTTAATTCCAACTTGGCAACAATTGAATCAAGCTTATTTTGATTTGTTAAATTTGGCTCATTGGATACTGATGGCTCATATGGGGAATCATCACGTGCATGATATGTCGGAGCAGTCGTAGAAGAGAAAATATCTGGGCTAGAAGCTTTTGGCACAGGAGTGTGGTCCGAATGAGGCACTGGTGTTGCGGCACTTGCAACACCAACGTAATTATACGATTTTCTTATCCTTTTCGCGGCTCCTTTATTCGCACATGCATAGCAATTCAATGGATTGTGACCTTCGCCAGGATTAGTCCAAGTCATTGGGATACCGAATGGCATACTTTCACGTCTTCTATTTTTCCAATCCATTAGACGGTTGTAGCAGCTTTTACACACTATATTTGGTACCCAATTTTCGTTCACTATAACATTTTGGTTGAAGTACATCTCGTATGTTTGAACAAAATCAGTACTGAAATTTCCCCTTTTTTTATGTGTTGAGACATATTGACCACAGCAGTAGCAAAAGCTATTTATATCTGGCTTGCACAGTTCCACATTCTGTTCTCTTTTGTTCACTTTTAAAAAACTGGAGAAAAATCACTTTTACTGTTCGCGTTCGTCGGCACTTGTTGAATGACAAAAATCACAGAACCAGTGTGAGAAAGAGAAGAAGTATAATGAAAATGCATGTTTTATGTGAACATTACAGAACCAGTGTTGCCACATCAATATTTCTCTTTTAGTACAGTAGAAAAATATGAGAGAGTTCGGCTTGTGAGTGTCAATGTTTTCTCAAAATAATGTTGTGCATATCTGGAGCAAATTTTTGAAATTCATACATTTACCTAATTGTGAATAAATGAGAAACGCGTGCATCGATTTTCATGATCTATGCCTTTTTTTGCTCATGAGTTATGTGACTTTACGCGAAAGTAATTAGTTTTGGCACTTTTTTCCATTTTGGATTTTTTATGAATTTAAAAAAAAAAAATATTTAAATTTTTAGGCAAAAAATACTTTTTTCCCTTCATACATTCATTTTTAACTTCGAAAGTGTTGCACATATAGGAAAACGTTATATGAACGGATTAAAGAAATTGTAATTCTAAATTTTTCTAAATTTGTTTCATCAAAATCGGACAAGTGGTTCTCGAGTTATGTTAAACTACGTTTTTGCCAAAATGTTACAACTAAGCGAAAAAACATCAAGATAAGGAAAAAATTTAAAAGGTCATAAAAAAAAAATGACACATACGAACGCCAAACCCTTTGAGGGTTTTACTATACTGACATGGTACCATCACCCTGACTTGGAATTTCTCACCCCCCAGACAATAATCCCAAAAATGTTCCATAGTGTTATTGTTAAGTTAACAACAGAAAAAAAGTTGTAGATAAAGTAAAATATGAGTAAAGTAATTTCAAAATGCGCTAAAGAAATGTACTTTATTTCAAATTTATTATTATTTATTATTCTTTTGAAGAATATTAAATATTTTGTGGATAATTAAAAAAATTTTAACAAAATTTTGCCTCGGTTATTACGAACCTCGCTTACAACGAGCTAATTTGTTTGGTACAACGGTAAGCTTAAAACGAGTAAAAAGGTTAAAGTCGGGCATGCCGACTATACAATACCCTATACCAGTCTGGTTAAAAGCCAACTAATGTTTGGATCCGAAATTCGAATGGGTTAAAATGGGACTTGTGTCAAAATTTTCTATAATATGAGTCAGCGAACCAAATTTCATTAAAATAACTTAATAATTGCGACCTGCAGTTTGTAACCAAGCCAATTTTGGGGGGACCCTTATATGGGCACTAGGTCTAAACATGGTCCGATGTTCACCAAAATCAATAGGCTTCGTCCTTGGGCCAACATAGGTCTGTATACCAAATTTCATCAAAATATCTTAATATTTGCGACCTGCAGCGTATAAAAAATATAATTTTGGGGGGACCCTTATATGGGCACTAGGTCTAAACGTGGACCGATACTCACCAAAATCAATAGGCTTCGTCCTTGGGCCAACATAGGTCTGTGTACCAAATTTCATCAAAATATCTTAATATTTGCGACCTGCAGCGTATAAAAAATATAATTTTGGGGGGACCATTATATGGGCACTAGGTCTAAACGTGGACCGATATTCACCAAAATCAATAGGTTTCGTCCTTGGGCCAACAGAGGTCGGTGTACCAAATTTCATCAAAATATCTTAATATTTGCGACCTGCAGCGTATAAACAATATAATTTTGGTAGGACCTTTATATGGGCATTAGGTCTAAACATGGACCGATTTTAACCAAAATCAATATGCTTCGTCCTTGGGCCGACATAAGTCGGTGTACCAAGTTTCATCAAAATATCTTAATATTTGCGACCTGTAGAGTGCGCATAAGAATGCATGGACAGACAGACAGACGGACGGACGGGCAGACGGACATCGTTAAATCGAAATAAAAAAAATTCTGAACCGATCGGTATACTATAAGGTGGGTCTAGGACCAATATTTTTTGGTGTTACAAACATCAGCACAAACTTATAATACCCTGACCACCTAGTTGTGTAGGGTATAATTATTTTAATTTTTTGCTGCTATTGTTGTTGTTTTATGTTTGTTATAATTTAAGTAAACAAAAATGTTTAACTTGTATAATATTAATTACACTTAAAGTTTAGAGGGCATTATGCTTTTATAAACACAAAGCCGAAAACACACGCAAAAATACCATTCCAAAAATTTTCGACTCAGGGTTGGGATATATACAGTGGTGTGGGATGAAATGTAGCTAACCACACTCAACCAAAAAAGTCTGCAATGGCTACTGAAAATTTTGCTGTTATTACAGGAACTTAAACTAATTTGAGCCGTGCGGTATTTTTTGCTAATTTCAGCAACATATGCTTGCTAGGTAATAGTACAATGAAATTAGTACTATTAGTAGTAACAACTACTAAATTTCAGTAAGATGGTTGTTAACCATACATGGGACTAATTAATTAGGTGGACTAATTAATTGATGATTTCATTACCATTGCATTGATATCAATTGTAATGAAATTATTTTCATTACCATTTTTTTAATTAATGGTAATTATTCTAAAAGTTTAACGGAATGGAATGTATCCTCCTTAAAAAATTATGCTTTATAACTTCCCCAGCCAAACCCGTTGTTCGTTTTCATTTGTCTGAATTTTTTTGTAAACAAATAGTTTTTAGTCAATTGTAATTAGTTTTTTTTATACATTATTGTAATTTCATTACCATTAGTAATGACTTTTCTAATGAAAAATATTTCATTACCATTAAATGGTAATGAAATTTTTTTCATTGTCATTAGTATGAACTAATGGTAATGAAATTTCAATGGTAATTAAAAATTCCCATGTATGTTGTTAACTGTAAATGAAAATTGGTCAATTGGAAAATTGTACAATCAGCAACAAATTATACTAATTACACTGCATGACAAAATCTTGACTTTTAAAAATTAATAGAGCTCTGACCATCAATTCTATATATTCTATATATTTCGGAAAAAAAAACTGAATGGACAACCGCCAAACTTTAAAGACATTTAGCGAAAAATCTGTACCATTGATCGAAAAATAAAGTACGCCATTGTAATCAGCATGTCCGAAATATATAGAACTGATGGTCAGATCTCCATTAATTTTTTTAGTGTCATGCAGTAGTAAACGGTACTAAATTTTAGTAAAATCGCTGTAAATTGCTATTTAAAATCCATAACATAAAATCAGCAACATATTTTACTAGATTTTAATACCACTTATCCTGTTTATGAAAAGCTTTATAAATATGAAGAAAAATTTACACTAAAAAAAATATAATGGCTACTGAAAATGTTGCTGTTATTCATCGGCGTAGCTACACCGTTTTTCTAGGGGGCTATAGCCCTTCTTAATATTTTTTTGTTGTAATTTTTCTGAAAAAATTATTTAGTTTCATAAGCCGTTTAAATTTTATGCTGCTCTGTTTTGAATGCGTTCATCTGTGCAATCGACTGATAGCTGCTCTAAAAAGTAACAAGCAATATTAATACAGTGATATAAAAAAATATGTGCAAATAGCAGAAAAAGCTACTAAAACTTTGTTAAAAAGAGCCCTGCAGAAAAAACTGCTGATATCAGAAGAATCTGTTTGATAAATATTAGACAAAAAGAGAAAAACAAAACTATTAAATATACAAAATTTCAGTTACATTTAGGTTATGTTTTAGTTTACTTTGAGTAACAACCCTGTGGAAAAGGAACCGGTCACATGACATGTCACGTGACCGGTCCTTGGGAGGAGGACCGGTACTGGGACCGGTTCTTTAATATGAAAAGGACCGGTAACTTTAACATGGGCTTGTCCTAGGAGGGGGTCAATTGCCCCTTGTGACGTGTTACAGGACCGACGCAAAAGAACCTGCCATAGGACTGACACAAAAAAACCTGTCACATGACCTGTAGCCCATATGGGCTATATTTCCGATTTTCTCTTCTTTTATCATTTTATAGAAAATTTTGACACAAGTCCATTTTAACATTAGTTGGCTTTTAACCAGGCTGGTGTAGGGTATTATATAGTCGGTATGCCCGACTTTAACTTTTTTACTCCTTTTTTTATAACGATTTTTTACTCAGTAGCATTGCAGCTCCAAAATTCGTATGTAATGTGATATAAAAATAACATTCTTTGATACTGTTCATTTGCGAGCTGTTTTTCAAATTCTCTCACATTAAAGTTTAAAGCAAAATAAAATTTTTGAATAAAATTCAAAAACTTTACAAATTTTATGTAAAGTTTAGTTATGGAAATAATATAAAAATAAAATTAAAAAAATCCTAACCCGCTCGGGTCCGGCAGCATGTTAACGCTCGAACTTTAATTCCCAATATTTCCGCTAGGGACTGTGGCAAAGCTATAAAAATAATAAAAATATTTCTGGCATAGGTCTATATTTCCACGAAGTTTGGTCGGAAAATTCCCTGCCATTACAATTCAGGCATGTAAGAATTAATCGATCAAAATAAAAATCCGAATAATTAACAACTCTAATATTTGTACCACTGGTTCAGTCCCATTTTCACCTGTCTTGGGACAGTTACTTTCAGACCCGTACTCTTTTCACCAGTCACAGGACCGGTACTTTCAGACCAGTTGCGTTTTCACCGGTTACGGGACAGGTCACCGTGTAGGTACTTTCAGACCGGTCCTGTTTTCACTAGTCATGCGACAGGTCCATCCAGACCGGTCCTGTTTTCACCGGTCACGAGACGGGTCACAGGGCAGTTCCTTCATACCGGCCCTGTTTTCACCGGTCAAGGGACAGGTACTCTCACCTGTCCTGTTTTCCCACAGAGAACTTACCCTTCTAAAATTGGGGAAAAATATTATTTCAATATTAGTAGAAAAAAGCAGAAAGAAAAAACTCTTATATCTATAAAGCTTTACTTATTTTTAAGTTAAATGCTGAAATTAACAGAAATGTTTGCTGAAAATTCGTTCACAGTTGATTTCAGAAGGGAAGACTTTACTTGCATAAATTAAATGTAAAAAATAAAAATATATCACTTTTTTCTGAAATTTTTAGCTTAATATTCAACAAAATTTATTGCTGTTCTGTTCAAGGTAAATTGTCATTTGCAATTAATTAAAATATAGCTTACATTTTGTAAATTTAAGATACTTTTACTTGTTGTTTTCATTATACTAATACTTAGCAAACTGAGTCTGCTAATTTTGGAGGTTATATCTCTATATTTATTTATTTCTTTTTGTGAAAAAAGCCTTAACATTTTTTATAAAAAAAATGAAGTATATTAAGGGAAAATTCTCAAAAAAAAAAAAATTGAAATAAATTAGATTTTAGAAGTGAAAGTGCAATCTACATCAATAATTTGTTTTTCCAAAAAACAAAACCATATATAAAATAAAATTTCGCCTTAAATTCATTTTCCGGAGATTTTGGAGTGTGACAATTATAGAACTTTTCGAACTTCATGCAAATACATATGTGCAACAAAATTGCAGCTATTTGTTAGCGTATATTTTGCTACAAATGTATTTTGTCAATAAATGCATATTTTGCCAAAAATTACTGTTTTAAAACTTATTTTTGATTCTTACTAAAACTTAGTTTTTACACAATTTAAAGTGCTTATGTATAATAATGTGAAAACCTTATAACACGTTTATAAAATGAATTTTGTATGAGAATTTTGTTTTATAAACCATTTATAAATTTTAAAAGTGATTATGCATATGGCCCTAAAACTTTAAAGAAATTAAAAGAAAAAATGTGAAATAGATTGCTTTTTTATTTACATCTTCAATATAAAATATTGACAAAAAAAGCCAGAAATAAAATTGATAGAACTTGATCAACTTGGTCATTAATAAAATCTAGAAAAAAACATTTTTATTTAATTTTTGTGATGAGGACGAAAGTTATAGGAAACTAATAATTTTTCGATGATGATTAACAATACATTTAAATGTTTAAACTAATTTTTAAAATGATACAGTCCTACTTAATAAAATTAATATTTGAAAGGCTAAAATAAATAATTGCATATTTTTAAAATTTTAATGCAAATCTTCTGGTTTTAACATATATTTTATGAACGAATTTTAGTGCATGAACTTACTTAATCTGGGCATTACTGATACAGGAAAATTTTCTGTTCCAAAGAATCGGTTGTACAATAGAGTGGGACGAACTTTGCCGATTTGCGAATTTCAAAAACGGGGGATGCGGAAAAGTTGCGTATGCGTCCAGTAAACAGTAAAAAATAAAAATTTTGAAAATCGGTTCACGTTCAAGGTCCCCGCAAAGCGGTTGAAATTTCGAAATTTCGGAAAGTTTAAAAAACATCCTTAAATTTTTTAAAAAAAATATTTGTTGTTGTGATATATTATTTCTAATAAATTATAGTTCGCTGAATCCAAAAAAATAAAATTTTTTAATCAGCCGAAGGGGTTCTGAAATATTGCTACACCCAGGAAAAAGATTGGTTGGAATTCGATCAAAACCATTAAAATGAATTTGCCAGGACGTTATTTTATTTGGAGTTGTCTATAATTGAATACTACACCAAAAATATTTTACTAGGTATTAAAAATAGGGAAAATGAACTAAAAAACAATCCTTTAAACAAATTATTGGTATCTCCAATCAATTTTAAAATTAGTATCAGTTTAGTAATTTTATGCAGTAGAAGCAGACATTTATTCAGTGAATATACAAGAAAATTGGTGTTACCTATAACCTTTATTAAAAAAATTTCAATATTCGAAAGTGGTAACTACAAATACGGGTATCCTAATCAAATATGACCTTAAAGTCGAGTTTTTGTAGAACCAACCGAATTGTGGATTGTATTGATAACACACACAACTATTGTTTGGTATTGGTAAACGAATTTTTTACTATATTTGTTTTCCAAGCAAAACATATAAATTCAAAATTAGACTTCAAAGTTAATAAGTGTTTGTGGTGTAGTCGGTAGAGACTTGGCCTAGTACGCCGGATTTCCGAGTTCAAATCCCGGAAAAAACAAAAATTTATATGTTTTTTTTTAAATTAAAATAAAATATTCTTAAGTATAAACAGTAAATATGGCTAAGAAAATTAAAAGTAGTTGTGGTGCAGTGGGTAAGAGTGTGAACTATTAACCTGAGTGGCCGGGTTCAATACCAGTAAATTCGAAAAAAGTTTTTTTTTAATTTCAATGAAATTTTGTGGAACATAATAATATTTATGTGGAACGTAATATTGAATTAGACAACCGAATATTGGCTTTCACGACGAAAAATATAATTTAATATGAAGATAGTTGTCGTAACCGCACGAATTCGATTGGCAACAAATTCGGTGGCCACAACTGAGACTGTTTTTTGTGTGTACTTCAATTTTGCTGAAAAACACGTGTTTTCATTTTTTAGTCGAGCCTTCAAAAAGTTAGTCTAAAAATGTTTTAAATCTACTATCTATATAAAATTGTCTTTCATTTGAGTGTAAAAAAGTTTAAAAATGTTGAAGTGTAGTCCAAGGACGCT
This sequence comes from Leucophora obtusa, assembly GCA_949987735.1. Taxonomy (NCBI): domain Eukaryota; kingdom Metazoa; phylum Arthropoda; class Insecta; order Diptera; family Anthomyiidae; genus Leucophora; species Leucophora obtusa. The sequence continues at coordinate 280,426,999 of OX465295.1, forward strand.
GCGACAAAAGTTGTAAAAATTTTCACAGTCAAAAGTGATTGTGTTTTGTGATCACTGTTTTTTTATTAAATGATCAGAGATTTTACCCATTTATTGGTTTGGATTAACATAAAATAACATTTTTATGACTGGTACATCTTTTTTAATAATTTTGGTTATTTTGATAATAAATATAAAATAGCGTAATCGGATCTCAACATTTGGGACATAATGCTCGAAAAGTATCCTCGTTTTTGTCCACACAATGTTCGAAAAATATCCTACTTTATATTAAAAGAATATTTTAGCATAAAATTAAATACCTAAAAGTTTTTTTGTAAAAGTTTTGAAAAATATTTTATACACTGTGCCACAAAAGTATATATAAAAAAAAATATAATTGAATAGAACTTAATACATTAGTGTTCAGCAAATAATAAAAAAATTAAATTGCGTGCTCGGATTTAAAATTTTGTAACACAATGTTCGAAAAGTATGCCCTTTTTTGTCCCCACAATATTCGAAAAATATTATACTTTATATTTTTTGTTGTAGTAAGAGAATATTTTAGAATGAAATTAAACACTTAATAGTTTCTTTGTAAAAGTTTTGAAAAATATTTTATACACTGTGCCACAAAAGTATATGTAAAACACATTTCGAACATTGTGTGGATAAAAAATAGGATACTTACGAAAATTGTTTTACAAAATTTTGAATCCAAGCACGCAATTTAATCTTTATGACATATACTAAAAACTAATGTATTAAGTTATAAACAATTACAGTTTATCACTGACGTAAACTATGCCCCTAAAAAAGTTTGCTTTAATTGCTATTCAACTCTTATGCAATGGAAAAGTGGAAAGAAGAAGGCTATGCCTTTCGGTATACCAATGATGTGGTATTCAACAGCCGGCATCAAGAAGAAAACTACTATGGATGTATCAACTACCATAAAACTTTGAATAGAAGGAAAGCAAAGAATAAAACTTATGTAGCAGTGCCAAGTGTCCAATTACCATTACCGCACTCAGAATTCGTTTCAGTACCAACATACCGAAGTATTGATCTTCAAACAGATATCAGTACTACAACCGCCACTGCTACATTCATGGATTTCTTCTCAGAATACGACCCTGGTGAAGGTACATCCTCTGAAACATCAAAGGACCCAATCCTAGTCACACAAAACCAATTGGATGGAATTGTTGCCAATTTGTGTTTGACTCAGAAAAAATCAGAACTACTGGCTTCATTTTGGAAAGGAAATAATTTGCTGGCGAAAGGTACCAAAGTAACAGCATATCGAAAACGCCAAAAAGAGTTAGAAAAGTTCTTCATTGTGAATGATGCAAAAAATTACGCTTATTGCAACGATATTGAAAAGTTAATGGAGTTAATAGGGTTAACCTATAAAAAAGATGATTGGCATTTATTCATCGATAGTTCACTAATCAGCTTAAAAGTTGTGCTTTTGCACAAGACAAATAGAATGCCTTCTGTTCCGATTGCGTATAGCACTGACACTAGTGAAAATTTCGATAATTTGAAACACATTCTGGAAGTAGTCAAATATAACGAACACCAGTGGCGCATTTGCTGCGACCTCAAAATAGTTTCATTGATTACAGGCTTAACAGCATCTGGGCGTCCAAAATATCCGTGTTTTTTGTGCGATTGGGATTCACGATACGGAGAAGGTATTAAAGGAAGAAATCAGTACAAACAGCATAAGTGGAATAGTCGTATTGGACGGAAATGGCCTAAATACGATAGGATATACGAAAGTCTTGTTCCCGAAATGAAAAATTTGTTGCCGTTGCTCCACATTAAACTTGGCATTGCTAAAAAATTTTTGAAATGTATCGCAAAAAGACCAGCAGTATTCAACCGCTTAAAAGACATTTTCCCAAGACTAAGTAATGCCAAAATTCAGGAAGGGGTTGTTAATGGTCCCGACATACGGAAACTAATGATTCGTCAAGATTTTGACCACGTTCTGATAGACTGAGAATTAAATGCATAGCTCGCATTGAAAGCAGTCATTAAAGGACTTTTGGGTAAAGAACGCAAAGACAACTACAGGCAAACTGTTGTAAACATGTTGGCAGCTTTCGATGAAATTGGGGTTATTATGTCGTACAAAATTCATCTCTTGCATCAGCATCTTGATCAACTCGCTCAACAGTTGCCAACTGAATCTGATGAGCAAGGCGAACGTTATCACCAAACTGCGCTTCCATTTGAAATAAGGTAACTATAGAGTGTGCATATTTTGAATTCCTAGATTTTTCTAATATCTTTGTCAGAGTGCACAATTTAAACATGTTAACGATTGAAAACTATTTTCGTTTCAGGTACAGAGGAAAGAAATCTCCACATGCAATACTCGCTGAAATTTGTTGGTGGTATAAAAACACCTTTGAAGAAGAGGAAGACGAGGAAAAAGAGGAAGAAGGGGAAGACAAAGATGAAATTCCAGAATATCTGTTGGACGAAATTATCGACCTTTCTGATGATGATGACGATGACCAAGATACTAGAGAGAGCAGTGATGTTGATCCACAGCCGCCTGCTAAACGGCAACTGGCCAAATCATTAATTTAATTTATTTAATTTTTTTACTTAAAACTTTTCCTAACTAACATTTCAAAATTATATTTTTTTGAAACAGAAAGCAAAAAAGACTTAGTTTTGTGGAAAATATTTTCAAAAAGCATGAAAAAAAATAATTTTTCCAACATTTTGCTTTATAAGCACCACAAAAATTTTTTAAATCAATTTTTTAAAAAATTTTAATTGTTGCACGGGTCTATAGCAATAATTTGGCTTTTACAGATTTAAAAATATCAATTAGTCGACGAGTTATAGCCAAAAAACCATATAAACAATATGCTGAAAATCGGCAATTGATTGCAAAATTCGTAGGTCGATTAAAAAAAATTCGAACTAACATAAACAAACGCCGCGATACGCCGTCAGAATCGACCTAACTTTTGCTAACCTGAATTTGTTCCACAATGTTATTTTTGTTTGAAATTGTCCCAAAAGCAACCACATCTATAGCTCCAAAATGGAACCGGTTGCCCTAGAATCAGTTCTGGAACTAGTTCTAGAACTGATTCTACGTCACCCACACCTTCCATATAGGATCCCAGGAACTAGTTCCGGAACCAGTTCCATGGAATCGGTTGCAGTGGAACCAGTTGTAGAATAGGTGTGGTTGGCTACTGATTGTAAAAAATTTTCCTGGGGACGATCAACTTTCAGATAAAAACTTGAACAAATTTTTATTCATTTTTAATTTATTAGGTTTGAGGTTAAGAATAAGAATAAACCATTTTCTCTAAAAATTATAATAAACAAATTAATTTTCAAATCAGACTAGATCTAGTTTCTGCCATTTCCTATGGAGAGGCTTCATTAGTGATTTTCAATTAAATTGTATGTCCCTTTGAGCCCATTGTTGACTCAGAAATGTGTAAAAAATTTATTTTAAGTAAAAGCAAATACATTTTTTTTTAATTCTGGGGGACTAAATTATTTTTGGAGGGGGTTAGGCCCCCCACCAGACCTGCCGATCTACGCCTATGCTGTTATTACCGGAAATTTTACTATTTTGTTCCTAATTTTAGCAACGAATGTCTACTGATTTGTAGGACAATAAACTTACGAGGCAAGTACCCCAAGTGGTACACGCCGATTTGAATAAAACTCGGATATGTGATAGAGAATAAAAATCTTAACCCTTTCGCTATTTTGTTGCCATATGGCAACATCTACTTTTGTGACCAATATTTTTGTTTTTATTTAATATATCTTAATTTTTTTTTGTTGATTATTATTTTTTAATATCTTAGGAGGACAAAAAATGTGAAATTTTGACATTTTAGATAAATTTTCATGAGAATAATCCAAATCAGTCTAACCTCATATATACTTTACCATTTTCACTAAAAAAATTGATTTTTTTTAAATATTATTATAAAATATTAAAAAGAAAATTTAATAAAAATCTATTAAAAACACATTGGTTTATGTGATTTTACAAAAAAGTATGGATTTAAGCCAGCAATAAGTATGTAGCGATTTTTTAAAATCAACCTGTTGCCACAAATTTGTTTTGTGTATATAATTGACCAAGAAACTTTATTTTTTTTGTATTAGTTTTATTTGTGTATTTTTTGCCATCATGACAAGACGTATGAAAGAGAGTGATATTGAAAAAATCCTGATAAATTTTGAAGACTCAAACTTATCAGATATTGATGATGATTCAGAAGATATTAATGTTTTAGAAAATTTAATAGAAACTTTTGACCAAAAAGACTCTTTTTTAAGGGAGGAGTTAACACGAGAAAATAACTATGAAGTTATTCTTGACAATACTGAAAACGAACCTGTTAAAAATGAAACTTCTGAGTTTGTTGTGAAAAAATTTAATGACTTTCGTTGGCGAAAAAGTCCTTGGCCCACTCCAGAAGCACATTTCAGCAGTGAGCATCCTCTCCGTTACCAAAAGACACCTGCAAAGAATTTTTTGGAGTACTATGTGGAAGATTTTATTGATGAAGTAGTTCTAGCGACGAATCAATCAGTTATGATTAAAAACGGAACCTCATTTAATATTTCTCAGGAAGAGTTTCTAAAATTTCTTGCCCTAGAGATAATTACTGGATCAATAGGGTATCCCCGACTAGAAATGTACTGGAAGAACCCCACAACTATTCCAGCTTTTCCAGAAAACATGGCAAGGGGCCGATTTCATTCTATTCGCAACATTATAAAATTTTCTGTGAATGAGATAGCTAATGACAAACTGTACAAGGTTCGACCCATATTAAATATGTTTTCAAAAAAGTCTTACACACTACCAAAAGACGATGAAATGATGATTCCTTTTAGAGGTAAAACAGCGCTTAGACAATATATGCCCAAAAAGCCCATAAAATGGGGCATAAAATCTCTTTCAAGGTCTGCGTGTGTATGTATGTATATTTTCTTATTCAGTAACAACAACAACACACAGTTAATATATTTTTTCATGTTAATATGGAAAATTCCTGAGGTGCTTTTACATTTTCATTCATAATTTTTAAACGTCTCGACCAAATATGCCCATTTCCAATACCAAACTGCTTAAGAAATTGGACAAAAATTTTGACTAAAAATTAACATCCTAGCACAACTATTTTGAGCGTGATCGTGATTTCAACAGACAGACAGACAGACAGACAGACAGACAGACGGACACGGCTATATCGGTTTCGCTATTGATAACGATCAAGAATATATATTTTTTTTATGTCCCAGATTTTTTTTTCGATGAGTTACAAACGGAATGACAAAATGATATATACCCTCCTGCACAGTGGGATGGAGGATTTAAAAATATTTTTTTCCTTTCGATTACAAAAATATGTGTTATTACTTCAGACTATCTAAAATTCGTAAAAATTCCAAACCGTTCTCCAGTTATTATGCTTTTATGTATTGGAGATACAATACAAGTTTCTGATTTTTATTTGCAAACTAAAAATATATCAATAATGACAAATATAAACTAAAAAAGAATTTTTAAAATTCAAAAAAAATTTAACGAAATTTTTTATTTTTTAAATAACTACCAAAAATAACTGTTTACTGTTTTGGTAGTTGTTTATTATGATATTAAAAAAAATTGTTTTAAACAAATGTTACGAAATTCCGGTACTTTTCGTTAGTTGTTTTCTTAAATAACCGTCATAGAAGTAGTTTACTGATATGTATACTAAATAGGTTGGCATATACTAAATAGGTTGAGTATACTAAAATAGGTTGGCATAACTGAATATTGGTTACCACAACAAAATTCGGTTTATACAACTGAATTTTAGTTGCGATACCCAAAATATTTAGGAGTCACATTCCAATATGGTTTCAGCAACCGAATTTATTAGTTGTATCAACCAAAATAGGCGTAGCAATTCGGTTGATAATTTTTTCCTGTGTGTACACTTTTTAAGTAAGCTCCCATACAAAAGAGTACCGTGATGTAGTAAACTGTAAGGTATTAATTAATTTCGAAATGATAAGACAGTGTGTTGGGTTTTGGATCCAGTGAGCTACTGGTTCTTTCTTAATAACACAGCTCTACAAAATAAGACAAAATTGATAAGTTGAACAACTTTGCACTGGATTTAGGGTAATTAGGAGGTGCTGATTTGGATTCTTCAATTAGTTTATTCATATTGGCTCTAGATTTTGCACAATTCGAATCTAGATTTTGCACAAAATTTATAATTTAGTAACTATAGCTTCAGAAAGAAACCCCTTTACACAGTTTAAACTTAATTCCATGCCCTAAATTTCAAACTGAAGTTTGTATCAATATCTCTTTTGTAAATATGGTCGGTGAAAATAAAAAATTTTTAACATATTTTTTTAAACAAAATTTTAAATATAAGACGATGTCCGATTTTAAACATCGAAGCCAATTTGGAAAGAAAAGAATCCAAAATGTATATATAAGTCACATTGTATAAACAAATTGTATGCAATTTTAGAGCCTATTGTAATTAAATGTAGACTTAAAAAAAATGATAAGAAATGGCACACTCTACCATTTATGTATACATGTGTGTGTTATTTCTTATCTCATTTGTTTTCCAAACTATTACCAAAAAAATAAAAGCGTAATTTCGATTTTATTATTTATTCTGTGCTTTAAATTTGATTTTTATTGCTCAAAATTACAAAATTGGATATTTGTTTAATATTACTCGTATTAAGATTTAACTTAAAAAAAAGAACAGAAAATTCAAAAATTCATATGGGAAAATCTACGAAACAAGTCGATTTCAGATTTTAAAAATGAAAAATTTCAAATTAGTGGCACACATTTTTCTAGATTAACTTATTTAAAATGCATTAAAAAAAAGTAATCTTTTCGAGTGAATCAATTTTTTTGAGTGCTAAAAAATTATATTTTCAAGTAACCTTTCCGTGCTGAGTCCGAATTTGGTTTCCAAATTTTTCCAACACATCTGGTTTTTGAGCAAATTGAGGTCAAAGTTAACAAAAACCTTTTTCGGTGGTTTTTACACCCTTTTACCTCGAGTTAATGAAAAAAGTTTATTCGAAAACGCATAGTCGCTTGTCTCTCCATGTTATCTTGTGCGCATGCTACAGGTCGCAAATATTAAGATATTTTGATGAAATTTGGTAGACCAACTTACCAACCAACCCAAGAACGAAGTCTATTGATTTTGTTTTAAATCGGTCTATGTTTGAACCTAGTGCCCAAATAAATTTCCCTCAAAATTGCAGCACAAAACTGAATGGCACATCCACGGTTTAAAGAATTATGTGATCAAATATGTCTTCAATGGTACATATCTTCATAACTATTATTATGTGAAAGTGCTAGATGAATCGGATAAACTTTGTATTCTCTACAGCATATCTTTCTCCAAAAACCGACAAAAGGTTAAATTTAAATCGAAGGCACCTCCAAAGTTCAATCAATCTGGAAGGGTAGATGTTATCATAACTATCATTATATGAAAGTGCTAAACAGATCGGATTTTATTTTATGCTCTACATCACTTTTCGCTGCAAAATACTCTAAAATTCAACTTTTAATTGACTGGCACATCCACAGATAAAATAATTAACCCTCTAACCGGCCTAAGCTTTTTTGCAAGGAAATTTATACCATGTGTTTCTCACGAAAAATAAACAATAAGTTCTTCTACAAAATTTTTTTTCGTTGCCTACTTTAGGCGATATGGGCCAAAGTAGTTTATGGGTGAATCTCGAAAACTAGCGCATAAAAATTACTAGGTTAAGGCACAAATTATTTCTCTTACCAAGATGTAATTACAATAAAAAAATTACATTTTTTGTGCTGTTACTTAAGAAGTTGTAGCGATTTTCGTTTTTCGAAAAATGCGAAATTGAGCGAAAATGCACCAAAACTTCAATATATATTATTCAAACTTATAAGCTTTGCTACCTATAGTAAATATATTCTTTTTACCAAATTTCAGAATAATCTGTCCATTCGTTTTGAAGTTAAGGCGATGTCCTTTAAAGGTATCCTTATGGAATCCTGTGCGTCCTTGGACCAAAGTAAGGAACTTTCTGAATAGCTTAAGCTCCAATCTTACTTCATGGTCACTATCAATTGTTTTAGTCAATTTAAATACGTTTTTAAGATTTTTGAAACCTTTGGTTGTTTTAAAATATTTAATTTTTGAAATTTTACGAAATTTTATCTTTGACACTTTCTCGCTTCCAAACCGTGCATTGTATACAAAAAAATTCTTCACAAAAAATTTTACAAATTTTGTTTTTTGTTGAAAAAGCATAATTTCTTATTATAAAATACCCCTTTGGCGCATTTCTGGTCAATTTAATATACCCCGCCTGGAGGCGGGCTTGCCGGTTAGAGGGTTAATGGTGTAGATCTGGCTTATATGATATACAGTTGTGGCTACGTATTTAAGACAATTCAAGTTTTTCTTAATTTTATTGTTGTTGCCTTTATTTTTAAAGATCAAAATAGTGGCTAAATTCTCCACGAAAGGCAAGGAGGTGGTTCAGAAAATTATACAGAATTTTAACGTAATGTTTGTTTTTTCATTTGGTACTTGTTTTAAGTGGGCGTGGCTTTTAACGAAAAATTATCGATATCAACCTTTTATCAAAATACATAGTAAAATTTAGGCAGTGCTGATCGGTTCTGTACAAAATGTATATTTTTGGAAATCTTATAAAATTTCCTTAATTCTTGCATTATTTTTATCTACAAATAGTCACCAGACTTAAAATTGCAGTACTCTAAACATGACCAAATTTTTCTTTGTTTTTAGCGATTTTAAAAGAAAGTTAACAACACTGAAATTTTAACATGAAATGCTTTTTACTATAACGTAAAAAAAACCTTGACTGATTTGTTATATTGTGGTAAGAAAAGCATAAAACTATTCACTTAAAAATTCCAATGCTGTTAACTTTATTAAAAATCGCTAAAAACAAATAAAAATTTGGTCATGTTTAAGGTGCTGCAATTTTAAGTCTGGCGACTATTTGTAGATAAAGATAATGCAAGACTTAAGGAAATTTTATAGGATTTTCAAAAATATACAGTTTGTACAGAACCGATCAGTACCTACTGCCTAAATTTTACTATGTAATTTGAGAAAAGGTTGATATTGCTAATTTTTCGTTAAAAGCCACGCCCACTTAAAACAAGTGATAAAATGAAAAAATAAACATTACGTTAAAATTCTGTATAATTTTCTGAACCATCTCCTTGCCTTTCGTGGGGAATTTAGCCACTATTTTGATCTTTAAAATAAAGGCAACAACAATAAAATTAGAAACAACTTGAATTGTCTTAAATACGTGGCCACAACTGAATATCGCCATTAATATTGTTGTGTGTAAGTGCTAAAATGATCGGATTATCCGTTTCGTTTCTACAACACTTTTAGCTCCAAAAATCTATGAAAAGCTGAAAAACTGAACCTAAAATGGCTCTGGATACCAAAATAATAGTACGATCTATTTAGCACTTACAACACTGTGGAACAAATTCAGGTTAGCAAAAGTTAGGTCGATTCTGGGAGTGAGGGGTGAAAATAGAGGCTAAATTAGAAGACCCGTATAGCGGCGTTTGTTTATGTTAGCTCGAATTGTTTTTTAATGGACCTTCGAACTTTGCACTCAAATGCCGCATATTGTTTATATGGTTTTTTGGCTATAACTCGTCGACTAATTGATATTTTTAAATCTGTAAAAGCCAAATTATTGCTAGAGACCTGTGCAACAATTAAAATTTTTTAAAAAAATTGATTTAGAAAATTTTTGTGGTGCTTATGAAGCAAAATGTTGGAAAAATTATTTTTTTTTCATGCTCTTTGAAAATATTTCCCACAAAAATAAGTCTTTTTTGCTTTCTGTTTCAAAAAAATATAATTTTGAAATGTTAGTTAGGAAAAGTTTTAAGTAAAAAAATTAAATAAATTAAATTAATGATTTGGCCAGTTGCCGTTTAGCAGGCGGCTGTGGATCAACATCACTGCTCTCTCTAATATCTTGGTCATCGTCATCATCATCAGAAAGGTCGATAATTTCGTCCAACAGATATTCTGGAATTTCATCTTTGTCTTCCCCTTCTTCCTCGAACATTGTGTTACAAAATTCTAAATCCAAGCACGCAATTTAATTTTGTATAATATTTACTGAACATTTATGTATTAAGTTATATTCAATTACATTTTTTTATATATACTTCTGTGGCACAGTGTATAAAATATTTTTCAAAACTTTTACAAAAAAACTATTAGGTATTTAATTTGATGCTAAAATATTCTTTTAATACAACAAAAAATATAAAGTAGGATACTTTTCGAACATTGTGTGGACAAAAAAGAGGATACTTTTCGAGCATTGTGTCCCAAATCTCGAGATCCGATTACGCTATTTTATATTTATTATCAAAATACCCAAAATTATTAAAAAAGATGGACCAGTCATGTTATTTTGTATTAATCCAAAACAATAAATGGGTAAAATCTCTGATCACTTAATAAAAAAACAGTGATCACAAAAAACAATCACTTTTTACTGTGAAAATTTTTACAACTTTTGTCGCAGCGCCCTTGGAAGACAATTTTATATAGATAGTAGGTTTAAACATTTTTAGACTAACTTTTTGAAGGTCCGACTGAAAAATGAAAAATTGTGTTTTTCAGCAAAATTCAAGTAGCAATATTTCAGAACCCCTTCGGCCGATTAAAAAAATTTAATTTTTTTTTGGATTCAGCGAGCTATAATTTATTAGAAATAATATATCACAACAACAAATATTTTTTAACAAAATTTAATGATTTTTTTTTAACTTTCCGAAATTTCTAAATTTCAACCGCTTTGCAGGGACCATAAACGTGGACCGATTTTTAAAATTTTTATTTTTTACTGTTTACTGGACGCATACGCAACTTTTCCGCATCCCCCGTTTTTGAAATTCGAAATTCGGCAAAGTTCGGCCCACTCTATTATACATATGTCCATATTGTTTACCACAAACTTAGTTCATAATGACCCTCCAAGGGCCAGTATTATAGCCAGAACTACACTAATAGTAAAAAGTCTGTAAAAATTTTAATTAAAACTACTAAAAATTAGTTAAAAATTACCTTGTAGAAAAAACTGCTGAAATTAGCAGATTATTTTTGCTAAATATTAGTTAGATAGGAAAAGCAAATATAAATCTGTTAAATATACAGAATTTGAGTTATACGTATTTGAGTTAAATTTTAGTTAGTAGAAAATAACAATTCAACCTACTAAAATCAGCAAAAAAATTTTGTTCAGTAATTAGTAGATAAAAAATTCACAAATGATATAAAATTAACAATTTTTTTGGATTTTTTATTGGACATAAAAATCTTACCTTCTGCTGACTCAACTAAAAGCTTGTTCGTTTACTTACTACAAGTTACTACTTTTACTACAGCTGAAAAATTTTAATACAAAAAGTAAACAAAACTTTCCAATTGTAGTAAAAGTAGTAAGAAATTCGAGTAAACGAACACACTGTAAATTTAACTTAAAAATAACAAAAATTTTATAGAAAAACATTTTTATTTTTTATATTTCTAATCTACTAATATTTAGCAAAATTTTCTGCAGATTTTGCAGTTTAATTTGTCATTTTGAATTAACTGAAAGTTAACTAATAGCTAAAATTAAGAACGATTTTTGTCTTAAAAATTTCTTATCTTAGAATTTTTGTTTGAAAATTTCTGACTCAAATAAAACTTTCGTTCTTAGTTCTGGCTATGAAACTGCCCTAAAATTCATAAGAAAATTCTAACCCCCTGTTTTTGTGAAGCGAACGGAATTATTCCTCAAGATAAATTGTGTGTATTTTGTTTTTGTTACAATAACAAAATATACACATTCCTCTGGCAGAATTATTCCGCTCGCTTTATAAAAACAGGGGTAAAATATCATTTGAAAACTAGGGGCCCGTTTTATAGCAGAGTAGGAAAATAAACTCTACCGAACCGTACTTTTAGGGTTGCGTACCGCACATCGCGAACACAGTACACAAGCATATTGGTTCCGTAGAAAACACATACGCTATTCTCTACAATTAGTGTTTGTGTTTATACACACAACCCGAATTCGGTACGCTACGGGGTGTGAATATGTGTTGAAAGTACAGTACATAATCATAGCATTTGCGTTAATCAGGCAATTGTAGTGTACCGCATTCGGGTTGTGTACAAACACACAACCGCTAAAACGATAGATGCGGTATGTGTACCTTAGCCGTACGCTACCCTACATATTTTTGTACAGTTTATTTTCGTACTCTGTTTTATAGTCAGTACTTTTTTTCTTAAATATTTCTTAAGTAAATATTTTGTGTAAAAATTTCTTACTTAAGAAATATTTATGAAATATTGCTAAGTGCTAAGTAAAAATTATAACTTTAAATTTATTTTCCTCATTATAATAAAGAAAATAGTTGGGCATACATACATTAATGTGGTCAAGAAAATATCAGCCAACATTCATTCTCATGCTACATATGTATATCTACATTAGGGTAATGACTCATTTCTAACAAAAATTTTACATATCACCACGTGATAGGCAATACTAAATTAATAATAAAAATCGTGATTGCGGGTCATTTTGGCAAAAAAAAACCTTCCGCAGCAAATGCAATTTTTAATAATATTTTTTTGCTCGGGCATTTTGCTTATACATAACAATAATTCTTGTAATAACGAATGATTACAAGAATTATTATAAACGACAAAAAATGTATCCAAAAGTCCCTCCAAAAAGATTTCGTAATTTTTACCGTAAATAGCTTTTAATACGCATCGTTTGAGTCTCATTTGTTTAAAACTTCGGAGAACATTTTTAATTAAACTAAAAAAATATAGACCAAATTTCACCCCTTTTGGTGCGGGAACTTTTTTGACAGCAGCGAAAAAGTAAGAATGCGTTTCTTAATATTTTTTTATGGCCTTTTTGGCTAGGGCATGTAAAATTTGATATTTGCAAAAAGAATCAAAAAGTCATAACCCTAATCTACATGCATATTTTATTGCAAATGCATTTTCCAAATGTTTGCTTAAATGCACGACTTTACATTTTGCATTTAGAAAGTTTCCTTTTAGTTAGTTTTGAAAGCCAACTAAATCAATATTTTCATATTTCAAACATTTATAAACTAAAACATCCATAGAAATATTTAGCACAGCGTGACTGTGAATACAAAGTATGAATGTGTATGAGTAGGTTTATATTTCATACAATCTAGACATTTTTAAAGTGATGATGTTTACTGAGATGCTGGTTGGCACAATATTTCTAACACTTGACACATACATGCAAAGATACATATATAGCCTCCAGGCAACAACAACAATAATATTAACACGACCTGCACTGGATACCAGCAACAGTACTGAGTTTTTACAGGGTGATAAAACTTATGTTATATTATTGGGCGAATTTTATCCAGTAAAAAATGGTGCTTACCTGTGAGCAGGTGTTTAAGCGAAACAATTAAATAAAACCTGCTTGCATATGCCATGAATTTTATAGTGCGAATTCCCACTTGGAAGCACTAGTTTTGGGAAAAATAAGCGCATATAAAACGTTGCAATTTCACGGCTTTCAGTAAGTGCATTTTCATGTATGCATATTACAAAATTTATTTTATATAAACTATCCCCCTGTTTTTACAAAGCGAACGGAATTATTCCTGCAGGGGAATTGTGTGTATTTTGTTTTTGTTACAATAACAAAATACACATATTCCTCAGGCGGAATTATTCCGCTCGATTTTTGAAGTGTAAATAAAAAGGGTTTTTACACTAAGTACATCATAAAAGAAAACAGTACCCATAATAATTGGTACAAAAAATAAATTAAATCAAATAAACATTTCATTAACAAGTTATGGATAATAAAGGTGCTAGTGATTATAATTAATTAATTTTTTTGTATACTTTTATATTTTATTTTATATTGCTATTTGGAAGTCTGCTATAATATGTAGTAAACACTTACATCAGCGCATTTGTTTAATCCTGCTTCTGAAAACTTATAATTTTTTTTACTGGGTATAAGTAGTCCACGAGTTCTGACGCATACTAGATTTCGCTCCGAAAAATAAAAAAGAAAATAAATAAAAAAACTAACCCAATTTAGGTGGCTATTGATGTGACTGTATTCCCCATGTATTTGTTGTTGCAACGGCACAATAAATTATATTTATTCAAATTTTTATTTTAAAATTTCAAAAAATTAAGACCTGGTATCGACACAATCATAACATTCGCAAATAAAATTTGAATTTTTTGAATTTTATTGTTGTTTTGTGTGAAAAGTTTAGACTCTCAGTCTTAAAAATAGACTTATGATGGCCATAACGAGTCACAAGTAGGAATAGGCACCTTAAGCCACAAGGGCTAACGATTTTGTAGGGGATTTTTATTCTCATATAAGCGGTAATGAATTAATTAAATAAAATTAATGAATTAATTTAATGCAATTAATTTTATTAAAATTTTGATTTGTATATAATATTGATTGCTTTTTCAAAATTGTGTTTTCAAATAATTATTTTAACGCAAAAAGTGGCAGAACACGCTATTAAAATTATGTAAACTCGCCGAAGGAAGACCTCGATTTTTTATATTTATTCTCTGAGATGTACTTAATAAAATCAAGGAGAGATATTACTAATTTTTTGTGTTTTGTTTTATAAATTTTTTAAAAACTGAAAATCGAGTTTTTAATAGGAAAAAAAAAAAGACCGATAAAAAAGCCCTAAGACCTTCTGAAATTATAGCTATATGAAGGAGTATTTCTTCATCGATGAAGACTCTTTCCGAGCGCATTTTTACGATTCATGAAATATCCTGAATTATGAGCATTATGGGAAGATTTAGAATTTTCTGAGCTATTATGAGTCATTTAAGATTAATTTTTAAGTAATTTTGGAGTAATGGAAAAATTTGAAAAAAATGTAGAATATACTCATAAATATGAGTATATTATGACTCGAAAATTTCAGCACTCTGAAAATGATCATATTTTAAAGTCTCTTACGAGTCATAATTTCTGAGCGCTCAGAAAAATGTTGGCTACGATATTATTGAATCTTGAATTTCGAAAAGGGCTCAGCTCCTATTTTAACAAATTTTGTATTTAATTGTAATGAACATTTTCTCCATTAAATATTAGTTTAAAAAGTTTTTTGTTTTTTGTTATTACCGATAACTTACGTTAAGTCACCAAAAAGTCAGGTAGCTTAAGAGATATTGAGTTTCATACATTCAGTTCAGATTTTCACAGCGTATTTTTAAAAAAGTACTATTTCGTAGTCCGCGAAATTTATAAAATTTTATCTTTATATTGTTTTTAACAATTTGCTAAAATTTAAACTATTGAAAATACAGCTTTAGTTGTCGACAAAAGAATAAAAAAAATTATTTATAACGGTTTTCTGTGTTTGGTGTTTGCAAAGGTCTAGAGACTGAGTAATTGTCTTTATTCGAGTTACAAATTCAATCGAATTTCAATAAATATCTTGAACCTGTTAAAATATTTAATTCTTATATATATTTAATTATTTTAAGACAATTGTATTAATATCACAAGAAAACCGAAAAATAACCTAAACGGCGATTTTCAAATTTTTCGGTTTTTAGCAAACTATCTACTACTAATCATAATCGAAAATTAAAAAAAAAAATTGCCACTCTATTGTACCATGCTACGTATGAGTGATAAATGTTTTGTATATCACTCATACGCATAGTGGCTCAACAGAACATAAATATAAAACATTTTGTGTTGCCATATTTTTCAATGATTTAAATTCCTGCTTTTTAAGACCATATGACACTTCCTTAATTTTGTACTGAATTGATATAAGATTGATAAAATGAAACAATAAATGAACTATTTATTTTGCAAGTGGTATGAATCCATTAAAAAAAAAAAAACTGAGTTAAGCATGGAATTAGGTAGAACACGAAGGGATATAAAAAATAAAAAAATTTCAAAAACTACTGAGATGGTGATGAGAGAATTTTTACTAGTTAACGATTTAGCAAAAATGTTTATTTTGAAAGTGGTATGAGTCCTCCCTATTTTTGAAATAGAACAAAACATAAAAATAATTGATTGCACGAGGTTTTTGGTATTATTTTTTTTATGGAAAAGTAAAAAGATACTGTTGGAAGACATTTTATGGTCAATATTCGTCTTGAAAATGGAAATTCGTAAAAATATAGAGCCCAAAAATGTTTACGTTTTCTATCGTAAATTGCCGTGATTATTATGCGATGCCGAATTTATGGTGAAAATACATATGGGTCATTCCATCTCAAATCGACCAATGGTTGGACTCGACCCCTTTCGATTTGGATGAATTTTGGTCAGAACTTTTCTTTCATCATATAACGAAGTTTTGCCAAAGGAAAAAAATTACAAATTTTTTTTAGAAAGTTATGCAGTATTTAAAATTTCAAAAAATGTCATAATTTTTCTAATTTTTTGCTTTGTTACGAGGTTATTTTTTGAATATCTCGAAAACTATAATAGCTACAAAAATGGTTCTTAGCTCGTTTTAAAGATGATATTTAGCCGTATTAAAAACAATATTAAAAAAAAATATTGAAAAATAAAAAAATTAAAATTTTTTCAATTTTAAAATTTTAAAAATCCAAAAACTCAAAACCCTATTTTTTTGTTAAATTTTTTTTAAATGAAACCTCTAACTGATATCAAAAGATTCTAAAATTTTCAAGAGGGCGTTTAAAAAAAAAAAAGATATGAATTTTTTAATTTTTTTTATTGAAGGCTTTAGAAGCACAGGAAAATTTTTAAATCGAAATTACGCTTTTAGTTTTTTGGTAATAGTTGAAAAACAAATAAGCTAAGAAATGGCACATACACACACACACACACACACACACACACACACACACACACACATGTATACACAAATGGAAGAGTGTGCCATCTCTTACCTTATTTGTTTGTCAACTATTACCAAAAAAATAAAAGCGTAATTTCGATTTAGAAATTTTTCTATGCTTCTAAAGCCTTCAATTTGTTGTTTATTGCTCAAAATTTAATAATTGGACATTTGTTTAATATTATTTTATTAAGATTCAACTTAAAAAAAAATAAAAAAAAATTTAAAAATTCATATCTTTAAAAAAAAACGCCCTCTTGAAAATCTCAGGATCTTTTGATATCAGTTAGAGGTTTCATTTAAAAAAAAGTGAGCAAAAAAAAAATAATAGGTTTTTGAGTTATTGGATTTTTCAAATTTTAAAATTGATAAATTTAAAATTTTTGCATTATTTTTTTTTTTTATATTTTTTTATACGGTTAAAAAAGTTGAAATTCACGAAAATTTTTCAAATTTGTTTTAATTATTATGGGATTTTGAGTTCATTGTGAAAGATATGTCTTTAGATATTTCATGAAGTAATTTCGGTTGAAAATAATTGATTTGTTCCCAAAAAAATTGCTAAAAAATTTGAGCTACAGCTTTTTCTTTATATTTTCTTAAGAAACCGATTACTACTGCCTATTATAATTCAATAAAAAAAGAATCTTCCAAGTTATCATATTTCAGCGTATAAAAAATATCAAACAAAAAAAAGTTAAGTCCACCTAAGATAACAAAATGATAACTATTATTGTGAAAGTGGTATGACTACTCACCATTGAAAAAACAGGTATTTTCGCCACATATATTAAAAATTCTTTGTGATATGAAAAATTTAACTATATGTGAATACAAATACGTATAAAATTTCTTAAACAGAACCAGAGCTTCGAAGAATTAATTCCTTAATTCAATTTTTCAATTCTGAATTAAAAATTCGATGAATTAATTCAATAAGCACCATATATTGAATGGAATTAATTAATATTTGCTTTCGTTCGATTTATTTTGTTACGAATTAATTCAATTGCAATAGTTCTTTTTATTAAATCAAATGAATTAATTCACTGGTGAATACGTTCAATTTTATAAATCCAACGGAAAAAAGTGAATTAATTCTTACTGAATTCGTTCAATTTCATTTTCGTTCAGTGAATTAAAAAAAATAAAATTACGTTCAGTGAATTAAAAAAAAAAAATTACGTTCAGTAAATTAAAAAAAAAAAAAATAAGTTCACTGAATTGAAAAAAAATAAAATAAGTTCACTGAATTGAAAAAAAAAATAAAATAAGTTCACTGAATTGAAAAAAAAAAAATAAAATAAGTTCACTGAATTCAAAGCCTGTTTTCTGCCGTTCAGTAGAAGAAAACAATAATGTACAAACAAAAATTTTAAATAAGCAACTTTACAGCGTGTGCTAGTAAGAATAAACAAATTAGAAACCGGATGCTGTTTATCAACCTACATGATTCAAAAATAAAGCCTTTTACTATTAAAAATAAAAACTTTACAGTTATAGATAAATTTGGAAAAAAATATAACTATTAATTTTCAAACTAATTATATAGTTATATTTTTTCCAAATTTATCTATATCTGTAAAGTTTTTATTTTTAGTAGTAAAAGGCTTTATTTTTGAATCATTTAGGTTGATAAACAGCATCCGGTTTCTAATTTGTTTATTTTTACTAGCACACGCTGTAAAATTGCTTATTTAAAAATTTTATTTGTACATTATTGTTTTCTTCTACTGAACGGCAGAAAACAGGCTTTGAATACAGTGAACTTATTTTTTTTTTCAATTCAGTGAACTTATTTTTTTTTTCAATTCAGTGAACTTATTATTTTTTTTTTTAATTCACTGAACGTAATTTTATATTTTTTTAATTGACTGAACGAAAATGAAATTGAACGAATTCAGTAGTGAATTAATTCAGTAAGGAATTTATTCACTTTTTTTCCGTTCGATTTATAAAATTGAACGCGATCACCGGTGAATTAATATATTTGATTTAATAAAAAGAACTATTGCAATTGAATTAATTCTTTGAATTTGCTGTTTGATGAACGCATTCAGTTGAACAAATTCAGTGAATTACTTAAGAAAAGGAATTCATTCAATTGAAGAGAAAATTGAATTCGATTGGTAGTGAATTCATTCAAAAAGGAATTAATTCTTCAAAGCTCTGAACAGAACCACCCATATTTTTAAACACGTTAAAATGCAAAACCTTTTATATCTCAGTTCAAAAACAAGTGGACTCATACCACTTTCAAAATAAATGGTTCAAATATTAGAGAGAACAACAAATACAATTTGTATATAAATAAACAGTGATTAAATTATTAAAAATCGTTATAAACACAGAAAAAATTTATAAACGCAGAGAAAACATAGGAAATTGACAACAGTCTCGACAATCAATGACGAAATGTAATTTTAAAGTTGAATTTTTTTTTAAATTTTTTTTGACAATTTGTCATTGATTTACCTGATGTGCAAGTACGTTTGTACGTTTTGCACTTGTATTATATAAATATTTGATCAATACCAAATAAAACAAGTGTCACACCGGCCTTAAATTTTCAGTATTATTTGCAATGCATTAACTTTTTAAGTCTCATTTACATGCTTGCCTTATAGCTAAAAATTTTGAGAACTCTATTTGTACCAAAAGTTAAATAACCCTGTATAAATATTCTCTATTAGCAAGACTTTAAACACAGCTGTTTACATTTTTTTTTTTTTTTTGTTTTCATCTTTATGATAAATATTAACAGCAACACGGTAAATTCATAGAGATTACTTGGTGTTAGTAATACCAAGTGGGGTTGGGGTTGGTAGGCAGCATGGTTGGTTGGATAATTTGCCAGAAAAAATATTAAAATAAATATATATTTATGTGAATAAACGGCCTTACTGCAAATATTGTTTTTTTTTTTCAAAACCGTACATAGTGTAAAATTTTAATATCCTTACTCTATCGGTATTTATATGTATGAGTTTGTGTATACAGTTTAAAAATATATGTATGTATAAACAACTAGCAGAATATAAAAAATTTAATGAATATTTCTAAAGTAAAGCAGTTAGACACACCATAAATTTTGAATCATCCTAGCAAAAAAATTGCAAAGACTGGTCATTACCATATAAATTACCAAGTAATGATACGTGATTATCTTTTGCATTACAGGAATATACCATATAATGATTTACTGTAATAAGTTATAGAAAAACTTATATATTTTATTAAAATAATCACTTACTGTTACTTGAATAATTAATTACCGACTTCGTATTTTCTTTTTATTTTAATATATTTATTAATGGTTTTTAAAAATTCTTAACCACTAATTTTTAAACTTCTTAGTAACAAAATTCATACTTTAGCTATGGGTAAGTATAGTGGTAACTCATAGGTAATGACCCGTCATGAATTTTGTGACATCGCGAAGTATAGTAATTTAGCAAGTAAATAGTCTGGTAAAACCCTTTGTGTTCTTTTTAACATGCGTAAATGTACTATATTCTGAAATAAGAGTTCAATATAAAGTGTCTCCTATCTTCCAGTTTTTCTAGGTAAATTTGTTGATTTGCTTAAGGAGAGTATTGTCTATAGCAACGGTGGGCAAATGCGGTCCTTTGCTGTCGCTAAAAATACGAGTGCATTATTTTTTTTCCTCATCACATATCCGGAGCTCGTTAAAGTCGGAGAGAACCCATCAATACTCCATTGTTTCTAATATTATAAATTGATGATAAATATTTATGCGAACCATCGGCGTCAAAATATGCAAAATAGGGTGGGTCGATTTAGCAATCGATATTGAGCCATCAATTTTTCGATAGCTTTTGGCATGAGGAAAAAAAAGTTCCACTACGACATATCAAAACGAGTAAAAAGGTTAAAGTCGGGCATGCCGACTATACAATACCCTACACCAGTCTGGTTAAAAGCCAACTAATGTTTGGATCCGAAATTCGAATGGGTTCAAAATTTTCTATAATGTGTCAAAATTTTCTATAATGTGCGTCAGCGCACCAAATTTCATTAAAATATCTTAATATTTGCGACCTGTAGAGTGCGTACAAGAATGCATGGACAGACAGACGGACGGACAGACGGACATCGTTAAATCAATATAAAAAAAAAAAAATTCTGAGCCGATCGGTATACTATAAGGTCTAGGACCAATATTTTTTGGTGTTACAAACATCAGCACAAACTTATAATACCCTGACCACATAGTGGTGTAGGGTATAAAAATCATTTTCGAGACGCCCAAATTTCAATTTTTTGACTTTTTCTCAAGTTTTATTTTTAAGGTTTTTTTAGTATGTAATAAAAAAATCAGCTGATTTAATTTTTTTTATACTACCTTTCCAAGGTGAAATTGTACGCTAAAAATGATGGCGTAGCTGTTTTTCCAAAAAGATGTTTTTCTTAAGGTCTTGGACAAGTTTTTGTCGAAAAATCGTTCTTTTTTACCCGTTAATTTTTAAGGTTTTTTTTAGTAGGTATTAGAGATGGGCGCGTGAGTGAATTTTGACTCACGCACGCTCACGAAAGAAAAATAATAATCACGCACGACTCATGCACGAACATTTTTTTATAATCACACTCACTCACGCTCACGTGATTAATTTTAATTTGAATCACGCTCACGAAATACTCACGAAAAATAAGAAATTTTTTTTTTCTTTCCTCACGCCAAAAGCTATCGAAAATTCGATGGCACAATATCGACAAATTTTTGTCCTTACAAATGGGCCAACCCTAATGTACAATACCTGTTGCAATAGGTATTCTGAAAATATAAACAGAAAAAATATTAACACATGAAATGTTAATCAATATTTGGGAAAACAACATTTGAGATTCAGAATAAGAAGATCAATTGTAATTCCGAAAAAATTAATTGCAATTCCGAAAATGTCAGCTGTAATCCGGAATTAATCAGTTGAAATTAAGAAAAGATAAATTGAAAATAACAAAATATCAATTGAAATTCGGAAAATATCAAATGAAATTCGTATGGAATTATATTATATTTTCTTAATTTTAATTGATGATTTCTGATTATTAAATTGCTACTTATTTTCTGAATTATAACTGCTGTTTTTCTGAATTTGATTGATACGGTAAATTTCAAATTAAAATTCTATATTTCAGTTGTATTCTGAAGTAAAATTTTTCTTTTCTGAAGGCGCAGTTTTCTAGTACAAAAATCTGAAATTCTCACTAGCTTTTTGAAGGGAAAGTCTTAACTTTTTTGAATTTTGAGGGTCTATTGACTTGAAGCACTACAAAATTTCCCCGATTTTTTTTCTGCTGCATCCCTCAAATTCGCTTGATTTTTTCTATAATAAAAATTTTTTAACTTTATATTGTTATAGTTTCATCAAAAACAGGTCAATCTGTCAAATTTCGTAAGAATTTGTTAATATTTGCGTGTGCAAAAGAACAGACGGACGGACAGACAGACGGACGGACGGACATTGTAAAATCGAATATAAATGTGTTTCTGAGCCGAACGGTATACTAAAAGGTGGGTCTAGGCCCAATTCACCCTTCTTACGCTAATTAATAGAAACAACTCCAAATTACCTACTTCTATAAAGGTCATATAATAAAATAAATGTACCTACACTCAAAAAAAAAGTTTGCAGAATTGGTTGTAATTTTTGCTGATCACTCACGGAATTATGTAGGTAAAATCAACTGCAAATGACAGTTAAAATAAATGCATCTTCAGTTAAAAAGGTGTAGACTACATTTGCATTTAAATCTACTGCAATGTGAAGTTACTTTCATTTAACTAGAAATGCAATTAAAACAACGTACATGCAAATTATTGTAAAACTGTACAAATAACTACAAATGTAGTTAAAATAACATAAATAAAAATTATTAATTTAATAAAAACAAATTTATGTAAATACTCTTAACTTTATTTTATTCCATAATAAATTTAAAATTGAGAAATCAAAATTTACACTTAATATCAGTTTTATTGTTCACTATATTGTTCTAGATGTCCGTCTGTGAGCGATGAAATATTGTTTGGCTTCCTTTTTCTCTCCATGTAGAAAGGGATGAAAATATAAAAGAACTGAAAGAAAATAAATACAATATATTTTAATATTCCCGTAAATAAAATTATATTTTAAAACTTACCTTATTATTTTAATAATTCAATCAAATATATAACCCTTTCCGTATTACGCGTCTTCACTCTTTAGCGTTGTTTTATGACTAACTACTCAGATAAAAATCGCACTTTACTATTTTTATACTGATTTTTAGTACAATTTTTTTAGTAATCACTTCTACTTTTCTCTTAAATATTACAAATTACGGATTTTTTTACTTATTTTCGCTGCTGATTTCAGCAAAACATTTTACTAATTTTTCAAAACCGAGTGCTAAATTTAGCAGAAAAATATACTAATTTAAAAAATTTTATTTACAAGAATTCGTTGATTTTTTACAATTCTTGTTTAGTTTATATTTGTTACTATTGATATATTCTTAGTCAGGAAATAACACTCAGAAAATTTTATTGCATCTCCAATGCATAAAAAGCTAATAACTGGAGAACCGTTTACAATTTTGACTCCAAATTTCAAGTACGATGAAGAAATTATACGCTTGTTACAATCGAAAGAAAAATTTTTTTTTTATTATTTTTTTAGATTTACAGTTTGTTTATTTTTAGTACACTTTTTTGCTAATTTCAGCGGATTAATTTTAAATTAGAGTTTACAACAATTTACTGAAATTTAGTAGCTGCAACTAATTATTTATACTAATTCCATTGTACTAAAATTATTGATATTTAGTAAATTTTTAAACTGATTTTAGCAAACAATTTTGAATTGCAGTTTACAACAATTTTGCTAAAATTAAGTAGCGACTACTAATTTTTTCTACTAATTTTGTTGTACTACAGATTAGCAGACATGTGTTGCTAAAATTAGAAAAAACTCTGCTGGGCTCAAAACATTTAAATTTCCCGTAACAAGCAAAATTTTCAGTAGCCATTACAGACTTTTTTGTTTGAGTGTAATACAAGAGAAAACATGTTCTTCTCATATTCTCTCACTAGAAATTTCTAAACAAATGCTTCGTACACACATTCTTCTTTACTTCTTACACACTTGAAAATTGAAGTATTTGTAACAAAATTCAAAATAACTCCATAAAATAAATGTTACTACATTGTAGTAGTTTTTGTAGTTTGTTTAAAACAATAACTGTCAGAAACATTAAAAAATTTTGCTCTAAGTAAATTAACTGCAATTGTAGTTAAAAGAACTACAACCGCATACTACACAAATAACTGTCATGTAGTAACTCCAGAACTTTTCTGAGTGATGTCTTCTTTTTTTTATATTTTTAAGTATAAAATAATGTATGGAAATATTGTCAAGGTTATGACTTCATCTTCTGTAATAAATCCAAATATATTATACAGTACAACACTAAAAATGCATCGGGCATGCGACATATTAATTCTGATAGATTTAGGATGAGGATTAGCAAAAAGTCAGTTTTTTCGTTAACATTTCTTATTTATTCATATGCCTGACTAAACTACGGATCATTTTCAATATGGTTTAAAAGTATAGACTTTGGGCTTTTAGAACCATGCCAACTTATTTTTGTTAGATAAAGGATCTAGGATATAGTTGCAATTCAAATGAAAACTTCACTTACTTTCCTGTTTTGCAAATCAAGTAAAATCCCTTAATCGGATTTACAAAGTCTTAACACATGACGTAAATTCATATTTCACTAACTTCGTTTTGTCACAAAAATCACAACTTTTGCATCAACATTTATCGAAATTCAATCTGAAACACAAATTTTATTGCCAATTTACAAAAATGTATATTTTTGTTAAAGTCGATTTTATTTAAAATTTTGGGTTTTCATACATAAAATTAATAAAATCGTATGTCTAACAAAAAAACGGACTAAATTTAAAATGCTCTTTTAGAGTACTTTTTTGAGCATGCATATTTTAAAATCGTTATTTTTTAGGAATTTGCACTTAAGTTATCTAAAATTTTGTTGAAATTGATTAGAAAATATGTGTATAACATATTTCAATAGTTTTATGTGAGTTTTTTTAATTTCAGATTCGTCGCAGACTCCTTAATTTTTAGGCATTAAAAAAACGATCTTTTTCAGCTTTAGCCAATTTTTACTTAAAATTAAAATATAAAGTGCGAAATTTTTTTCATAAATTACATGAGATGTTTAGTAATGGTATAAATTGAAAAATTGGGTATTCCTTTCATCGCAGATTAATTATTAACGAAATCGTGAAAAAAGAGAAATTTCAAATTTAAATGCATATGTAGTGAATATAATCGCAGCTGTCAAAACGTGCGATATATCAAATTAAAGGGCATATTTCATCCTATTAAAATTTTGCAAAAAGTGGCGTTCATAGTTTTAATTTTGCATTTTTTTACAAAAAGTTTATTACAAAATTTAAATTTTCTGCAAATACGGTTTTGTAAATATTGCTTAAACTATAGTTAACTTTAAAATTCTTAGGCCATATTCGTGATCTACATCCCAATGTCTATTAGAAATGATTTGTCGCAATCCCGATGCATAAAATTTTTCTTATTTTGTTGTACTGTGTTATTATCCTTAAATGGAAGTTCCTTTAACACAAAGCTTAAACAAAGGCGTAGATGCTGGGCATCAGAAACTGTATTAAATTAAACGTTTTTTTCTGATTTTGAGTACTCAAAAATTCAGGGTATCGGGTTTTCCGACATAAGCATGAAATTGCACAAATTATACTAGAATTTTTTACAGTTTCAGCTGAAATAAACAAAAACGTGCAGCATTCGATCAAGTTTTTAAATGATTTATAAAAATAATTCGGGACGAGCTTAATTTGTTTAATTTGTTTACATATGAAACACCTATTTTAAAATTTATTTATATGCATGTGTATTGAGAGTAGTTACAAATATAAATAAGCTAACAAAACTATTTCATGCTTGATGGTGTATTTCTGTATTTGGTTTCCTCTTTCCCATACTTTAGATGATGCGAATTTGATTGAATTTCTTATACTTTGAATATCAGCTAGATTTGATGATTTTGCAAAACATATTTTGTTAAGAAATTCAATTAGATGCTCAATACCACAAAATACAATATTTAATTTTTATCGATAAACCCAAAACTGACCTGACTCAGCCTTTGGGCTAAAGTATCATAGTATTATACAGATATTTGCATTCACGCCCCAATACAGAAAAGCTTATGTTTTGTTTCTATGGGAGTTGATGTGGCGATACAAATTTATACACATTAGGGTTATAACTAAATTTTAACTTTACACTCATAGAAATAAATCCGTAAAAATAGGAGAAAAAGCAACTAAAGATTAGTTAAAAATTATGTTGCAGAAAAAATTGTTGAAAGTAGCGGATTTGTTTGATAAATACTAGTAAAATAAGAACAAAAAAAATGAAACTGTTAAATTTACAGAATTTTAGTTATATTTAAGTTAACTTTTAGTTAATGGAAAATGACAAATTGTAATGTAAAATCTGCAGATAATCTTGCTAAATATTAGTGGAGCTAAATTTTGTTGAATGCAAATAAACTTGCAGAGATATTTGCAAAAAAAAATTTAAACTGCTGTTTTCAAACGGCTCGATTTTTGTTTGCATTAAAAAAAAAATCGAAAAAGAAACTAAAAACCATACGTCAGTGTGCAAACATTTGCGAAAAATGGGCACGGAGGAGATTAGAACATAAACAAAAATCTAAAGTAGAATGTTTGTTTGTGTCTGTTTGATCACTTCTGAAAGTAAAAAACAATAACGGAAAGCGGAATAGGAAAAAAACTATGAATTAGCTACAATATATGCAAGGCCTTACGTGGGTTAGATGCAGTGTTGCCAATTTAGCATATTTAATGCTAGATTTAGCATTTTTTAAATTCATTTAGCATGAAAAAAATTTGTCTATCATATGGCATTTTTTCAGCACTTTTCCAACAAAATTGAGCATATTTTTAGCATTGTTTACAGTTTTATTTTCTGTTTTTTTTTAGAATATTCTACATTAATTTGAATTTTTGCTGTAAAAATATTATTGATGTTGTTTCCTATATAAAAACGCAACAAACAGTATTAAATCAACCTTTTTCCACGGTTCTCGTTTAACAACTGAACTGGGATTGTTATAGTTTTGTAATAACATCTTAAATGTAGTACTTTTAATTAATTATTTTTATTTTTTTAAACTATTTTAATTAAATTTTACGTTTTCTTTGTGTTATTTATTATATTCTCTACATTATATGGTTAAACTAAAACCAAATTTTATTATTTATATTGAAATATAAGCATTAAAAAATCACTATTATCAGTTTCAAAATTACAGTTTATTCTAACCCTCATGAATAATCTTTATTTTAAAGCTCGTTTTTGAATAATTATCTCTTATTTTACAATTTAAGTTTAAATGTAATATGAAAAACAACTATTTTTTTACTCTTTTAGAGTAAGTGCTAGGAACTATTTTTATACGTACACTACAAAAAAAAAGTTAGTATAAAAATTAGTAAAACGGTTTCCAATTTTATTATACTACCCAACAAACAATTCGTTCCGTATACGCACTGTTTTCGGTCCGTCCTAAACGGAATCCAACTCCGTTTACGTACCGTTTTCTGGATCCGTATACGGACCAGAAAACGGAACTTAAGGAACATCGAAACTGATTCGAATCCGTTGAAAATCCGTCATGACGGACCGTATACGGACCGATGTGTCGTGTGAAAAACGGACAAGTCCGTTGAAAGTCCGTCAATGACGGACCGTTACGTCGTGTAAAAAACGGACAGGACCGATGAAAGTCCGTCAATGACGGACCATTTAAGGGCCGTTATGTAATGTATAAACGGAGTGACTCCGCACTTATATATCTACCTAAATTGACCATATGTTTACTAATGTTGAGTAGTAATTTTTGTGCTTTTTTTATAAATTTATTGATAACGATATTAATTATTTACAATATATATTAGTACAGCCTGCTCAGTTTAGTTCTATCCAGCGAATCAATACGCGATAGGCACCCATAATAAAATCGATCATCTACATGCAAACGAAAAATAAATTAGCTATGGTTTAACTGATTGTATTTACAATGGTATTTTGCATACGATTCAAATTCGCACACTTTAGGCTTGTTCCACGTCGTTACCGCGGGTTCCCAATTTACTCGAAACAACAACAATTTACGCATAATTTTGACGATGGAACCGCTTTTTGGAAAAATTGGGTAGACGCGTCAATGTACGTGGAACAGAGCTTTTGTTACAAAAACAAACCATCTTACTAAAACCATTGGGAAACATGCACTAAATTTCATAAATCTTACCATCTAATGTATCTATGTGACTTGAAGTTATTTGATTGATGATGTTTGGCATATATTCCCGCCATCGCTACTAATTTCTCGCCACAAAAATACTTTTTTACCGACTGAAGGGTTGAGATTCATTTTTTTTTAAATTTAATTGTTTTTATTTTGAACACAAATTAAAATCAACTCAGTCCGTATTTTACGGTACGGAAACGGAGTTAAAACGTATTGTGTTCGAAAATCCAATTACACGGTCCGTTAATGTTCCGTATACGTACAAGCTTTGACGGATACGTGTATTACGGACCGTTAATGTGCCGTAAAGTCGGATTCATGATTCCGTACGTGCCGGAGAGTCCGTAAAAATGTTTCTTGGGTAGTATTATACTAATTTTTAGTATAAAGTTGTTTTTTAATCAAATAATTTGGTATTCTCATTTTACAAATTACAGAATTTCTTACTAATTTGAGTTGCTAAATCTACAAATTTAATTTTACTAAATTTTGAAACCCGATTAGGTAAAATTATCATAAAAAATTATTAATCTTTTTTATTTTGGAAGTTTAAAAAATTTTTTCTTTTTCCAAATATACACAACCCGATCGAAATTTTTCTTACAATATGATTACCAGAAAGACCAAGTTGTTTTTAAGCGTTTTTTCCATTTATAATAAAAATAGATTTGTTCTCTAAATTTTTTTGTTGTTTTTAATGTTTATATTTCCAGGTTTTTTTTTGTTGCTTTTTTCGAATATTTCTTAGCTATAAATACAATTAGTTTTGCAATTTTTCAATATGTGTTTCTATCATCCATATTCGTACACTCGGTGAAAAAAAGAGTTATCATATTGATGAAACTGCTTCATAAATCGTTCATCGTCAATAAATATGACGAAGCGTTTCATAAAGCGGATGATGTTTTTTATACGAAAATTTATGCCAAAACGTCGTTCAAATTAGTTCGTATTAACCGATAATTCGTCTTAACCAAGTTCAGCTTAAAAGAGTTTTACTGTAAATGGTACAATTGTTTTCTATTCTAAAGCTGCCTACACACGGAGGAACGTTCGTCACAAAATGCCCTTCGTGTATGTCAATGTATCGTGTTGACATTCGTGTTATCAACATTTTTTGATATTTTGTGTTTCCAAACTCAATTTTCCATCGTGTGTATCGATGTTACTGTTTTTGCTGTGTTAGTTCATTGAGAGCAGTCGTACTGTGAGGTGCTTTTGTAATTGCGCATTATGGCGACAATTACAAATAATGAAAACTGCATTAATTTTATAAATGAATAATTATGGGACATAAAATGTGACAAACAAACAGAAATGATGGTCCGTTTGAGATTTTGTTGTGTGGCATCGTCTGTACTAAAAAAAGTTAAAAAAAATGAAACATATGCTCTGTGACGAATGTTCCATCGTATGTGGGCAGCAAAAAATTTTGATAACACGATAGGAACATGCGTCAGAAAATGGGCATTTTGTGTCGAATGTTCCTTCGTGTCCAGGGAGCTTAAAAAGTATAAGAACTAACCGGCGAATACATTAAGGAATATTAGTGAAAAAATGCCAATTTTTTGTGAATGTGTGTGTGTGCGTGTTGACATCGTGCAATTCGTATTTACAAAATTTGTTGTTCCCTACTCAATGTTCCTTAATGTATTCGCCGCTTAACATTTTGATGACCGCTCTTTCTAGTTTAATTTGTTGTAAAGATCTAGTTCGCTCTTCTAGTTCATTCGCTCTGTGACAATTTCGTTCAATCGTTCATAAAACAATTTTTCCGATCGTTCATTTGGCTATTTTGTTAGCTACCTATTCATTTTGCTGGTCTTTTAGTTATCAAAGATATAAAATTCAGGAACAAGTTGAGTTTAGGGGCACATCTCCGATTTTTTTGAATTTTTTTCTCCAGATAGTACTTTCTGGGCTGAATAGGAAAAAATTTTTTTTTATTATCGGATTTGTACAATATGAGCACAATTGGAAAGGTAAATGAAATGGCTTTAATATGCGATAAAATAATATTTATTAATCGTTGCTAATCGCGCGATTTTTTTTTCTTTCCAAATGTGGTTATTTTTTTGCGAAATTCTAAAGTCTCACCATGAAAAAGTATCTTGAAAAGTTTCTTTTTCAACAATGGGTTAACTAATCGGTCTTATTTTTGGTCCTAGTGAAAGATATTTCTATAACTCTATAATTGACATGAACTTTTTTGAGTTAATATAAAAAAAAACTAAAACTTTGACTTCCAACAACTTTGTTGTTTGTTGGGTTAATAGGTCGAGTTATATCTTGAATGAATGGTGTAAGTCTTGACAAGAAATTAATAAGTACAAATTATATTGTTATATACGCAATCTTATGAAATAAAACCCTTTTTTGTTAAAATGAACCTTCTAAAAATTAAAAAAATAAAAGAAGTGATTTTTTTTAAAAGAAAAATTAATAAAATAAAAAAAATTTTAAAAAAAATTCTTGGTCCGTTTGGAAATGCCAAATGATACCAAAATCACTTTTTACGATAACTTTTAGAGCAATTACTCTTTAGAAGCAATACTTAAGTGGTTTTTTTTAGAAGTTTTTCAGAAGTAATTCTAAAAACGCTGAAAAAATATACTAACAGATATTTTGGAAGCAATGAAAGAAGTGATTTTTTTGAAGTTGTGCAGAATTACTTCTAAAAAAGCTGTAAAAATACACTAACGGATACTTGTTAAGCAGTGAAAGAAGTAGTTTGTAAAGCATTACTTGCATTTGTTTTGCTGGGTTTAGTATGAAATTTGGCTGATTTAAGCAAATCGGTTTCCATTATGAGTTTACAAAAATTTTA
Source organism: Leucophora obtusa (assembly GCA_949987735.1). Taxonomy (NCBI): domain Eukaryota; kingdom Metazoa; phylum Arthropoda; class Insecta; order Diptera; family Anthomyiidae; genus Leucophora; species Leucophora obtusa. The sequence continues at coordinate 280,458,231 of OX465295.1, forward strand.
CTAAATTTTAGTAACTATTACCTACTACTTTCACTTTACTCATTATTACAAACACGTTTTGCTAAAATTAGCTAAACTGTCTGCTGGCCTAATATTACTTAATTTTTGCTGTAATATTACAGTTTTTTCTGTAACTTTTACAGACTTTTTTTTTTGAGTGTACACATTAATTACACTGTGTAGTCGCAAATTTTAACAAGCTGGGAACCTTACTGGTAAAGCTAATTCGAGTACGCTGAATTCAGTGTGATAGCAGTTTTTCAAGGTTAGCGCGCGTGTTGGCGATATTCGCAATTAAAAATTTTGACGGGTACCAAAAAAATTTTGTTTTTATACTCCTGGGATCATTTTTGATTATAAATTTATCAAATTTGATTAAATATGTACAACATTAAGGAAGCTGTAATTTTTTTTAATAAATTTTTTTATAGATTTTTTTTCGCAAAATTTTTCCGCAAAAATATTTTTTTCTGCAAATAAAAAGTATGTGTTATGTTATTTTGTGTATATTCAATAGGGTTTAGAAAAATAGTTATCTATATGATATTAAAGAGTTATTGCGATAGGGAAGGTCATTAAAATTTGTGCAGAAAACTCTCTGTATGCAACTTTTTCCCTATTTGAACATATTTTTTTAATAAATATCAAAAATCAATTTAAATATATTTAAAAAAAAAAACTTTAAAATATGTAGAGATTTGTTATACAAAAAATACAAAATTTTAGTTTTGGAGAAACCTTGATTAGTTCTGAAGATACAGTATGTCAAAGTTTGAACTTTGGTTCCAAATATTTCCACTAGGGGGCGTTGCACAGGCACAAAATTAATCTAAAATACTTTATTTATGTGTATCCATGTTTCTTAAAACTTTGGTCGCAAAAGGATTAAGATACAACAAAAAATTTGGAAACTCGCATTCTTCTGCGAAGTACGAGTAAGCGCGGCATCAAACAAAAAAAAAAAATACGAACCCTCCAAATATTCGCCGCTGGATTCTTTTTATCAAATTAAACCCAAAACTATCAAAAAACGCCGAAATTTTAGTAAAGAAAACACGTTTAATAATTTTGGCCAGCTTTTCGGGCCAAATACTCCTCTGTGCATCGTCCAGTTATTTGACTTCTGGTATCTGGCAACCCTAGTTATGCACCATATATTTTGCTTGAATATCTTACACAAAAGGCGAGATTAAACATTGTACCCTGCACATAAATAGTCGCCACAGAAAGTGTCTATCTGAAGTGTCTAAATGATGCTATTATTTGGGTTGTGAGTGCAATACACTCTCATAAATAATGCCTCCAAATCAAAAACATACTCGGGTCAACCTAAACGATATTTGCTCAAAGGAATTTTTTTCGGCAATTTTATTCGGATTTTTTTCTATATAATCTGCTCTGTTAATTTTTCGTCCATCAGGTCCTTGTTCGGAATATGATTCAAATTGTATATGGTTAAGGTTATCTTATGTTCGGAGTTGACCGACTATAACTTTTTAAGTTTAACGTTGTATGGAAGCTCAGGTATGTTCAATATTACTCAAATATGTTCAATAGTAGCCGAATTGGAGGAATTTCATTTTTAAGCAGGTTTATGAACCGAAACGAATAAGAATCGATTTTATAGATCATACTTAAATGCTATTAGCACTATACTATTGAAATTGAAGCCGATTTGAATGGATCAAGGGTATTTAAGTGCTGTATATTTTGATAAATAAAAAAGCATTCTTAAATACATGGAATCTCTGACACTAAAAGGTTAATGTGAACTAAAAATCGCCCCTTATTAGTTTCGATTGCCAACCATGATTAAAAGACAATTTTTTCGAAATCGTTTAATAGAAACAAAGGAACAGTACTGTTAGATGTTATATGGCATGTGCCACTCCCCATTTTACGCATTCCGCCCCATTTTAAGATAGTGTTTAAAAGTTTTGTTAAAAAACGAAAATTGGACTAAAATCTATAACGCTTAAATTGGACTAAAATGGTATAAATTATGTTTCATAACTTCTTCATCATTTAATAGAAAAATGTCATCAATATTTTTATTTTTTTAAAAAATGGAGAGATAAGACGAATTGGACATATTTTCTAGTCTAGTGGTAATTATGATAAAGCTTTCCTTTTGAGCCGTTTTGACAATTTCAAAAAATATAGAAAAGTTAGAGCCCTAATGCATGTTTTTGTATAAGTTTCGTATGCATCAAATAAATTTATTTGAGCGCAAAGAGGTCAACATAAATTCAATAAACAATACCAAAGATACATACATACATGAATAATGTGTTGTATACGTGGACTTATCCATAATTACGAGTACTATAGTTTGAGGTAAAAACAAGCTTTAAAACCTTTTTTTTTTCTCTCAAATTTCATCACCTAACCATAGCACGCACTTTAGAAATTTAATAAAAATACAGTTCAACATAAGTTTTAAAGTCATCATGCATTGCAATATTATTATGCCCAATATAATGGCACATGTTTTCATCGTTTTTCCACGCAACCCACAAAAAATTGCAACATTTTTGTTACAAAATATCCCACAATATATTATGCAATATATAATTTGAACATAACCGCAAAATGTACACAAACATAAAGAGCGCAAAATTAAAATTGCACAGTATTGCCAATCGATTACACAATATTTCAAGTTGTACAATAAAAGTAGTTTTGGTTCACTCCATAATTCTCAATGCTCAATTTAACACACACACCTTCAATATGTTTGCACAACTAAGAAAGTTGTGTCATAATATTGCTAATCTATGCGTCGCTTTACAAAATCAGTTTAATGCAAGCTTTTTATAAAAATATCAGTCTGGTATTACATGTAAGATAATAAACCAGGGATGGTAACCGATTCACGATTAAAAGTTTGGGAATTCAATCGATTTCTATTTAATTCGATTGTGTAATTTGCGAATAACATTCGATTTTCTTCATTCATAAATAGTATTTTAACAATTGCAACATTTGAAATTTCTATAAAGAGTATGATTTTAGACAATAATTCATTAAAAGTTCGAACTATGTCAAGTAATCAACATTATGCATAACTTTAGAAATTTCAGTTTTTTCCGTAAGTTTAGGAATTCTTTAAACTAAAAATCATAATAATAACACTATGCGACAGTCAAAATCGGGATGGGATGAAACCAACGGGAAATGTTATATCGGTCAAAAACAAGTTATACGTGTCCCGGCGTTTCGCTGGGTCACCCTAGGAATCGAGATATAATTTTTTTTTGACATAACTCGAGAACCACTAATCCGATTTTGCTCAAACAATTTTAAAAAAATTAAAAATTACAATTCCTTTAATCTGTTCAAATAACGTTTTTCTATATACTCAACAGTTTTGCCGGTAAAAATAAATGTTTGTTACCGCTACCATAAAAATCCATAACCTTTTGTTTATTACTTTTTTTTAATATTTTAGGCAAAAAATATTTTTTTCTTCATACATTTATTTTTACCGGCAAAACTGTTGAGTATATAGAAAAACGTTATATGAACAGATTAAAGGAATTGTAATTTTTAATTTTTAAAATTGTTTGAGCAAAATCGGACTAGTGGTTCTCGAGTTATGTCAAAAAAAAGACCACCAAAGGTCAAATCGATATATCTCGATTCCTAGGGGTGACCCAGCGAAACGCCGGGACACGTATAACTTCTTTTTTACCGATATAACTTTACCCGGTAGTTTGAACCCTTCCCGATCACTGACCCCTACCATTTGTCTCACAGTGTAATTCAAAGAAATAATAATAATAATAATAATAATAATATATAATATAATAATAATTCATTCTTCGAAGTTCTGATAATTACCAAATAACCCACGTAAATATATTTATATATGTATGTGGTGCGCATAGTTCGGAGACATAGCCAAAAATGTGCCCAAACTATGCTGTATATCAGTCAGGATTGTTTTTATACTATGCGCTAGATCTAGGAAGAGTTGAGGACAGTCCCCAAATTAACCAAATGTCTCCATACTAAACACTTGATCGAAAAACTGTCCCTGTAGCATGCGCTGTGCATACATGTTTTGATATACATATGTACGTACTGTTAGCGAAATTTTTATAGAAGCATTTGAATGCATTCAAACTTCTTGAGCTATTAACATATTTATTAAATATATGTTAATTTGGCGTATATGGTGGCATTTAAACAATATATGGTCATATATGGTACCTCATGAACAAAATCTTTAATACAGTTGTAGATATGATAATATATGCTACTAAATATAGTGACATATATATTTATATATTGTGTTATTTGAGCAATATATTAGCATATATGGTGCCATTTAAACCTTATATTATTATATATGGTGCCATTTAAACAATATATGGCCATATATGGTACCTCATGATCAACATTTTTAATACAGTTACAGATATGATAATATATGATACTATATATAGTGCCATATATATTTATATATGGTGTTATTTAAGTAATATATTACTATATATAGTGCCACTTCAACAATATATGCTCATATATGGGACCTCATGAACAACATCTTTAATACAGTTCCAGATATAATAATATATGCTACTATATATAGTGCAATATATATTGATATATGGTATCATTTAAACAACCCGAGTAAAAAAGAGTATATATAACATATATTTTTTAATATTAAAATATATGATAATATAAAATATTGTGTGCGACCTATATGTTTTTATATGGTGATATATTACAAATTTTTTTAGAAATTTTCTCATATGTAATCATATTAATTCATATATAAGTATTTGCTTTATTGCAAATTGTATATATAGGAATATATTATTGATAAAACCGTTCAAAATTTTATATATAAATAGATACGAAAAATATTTTTAATATAATTTTTATACACTCAAAAAAATAAGTTAGTAGAAAAATTAGTAAAACGTCTTGTATATCAGGTGTACTAGTTTTCAGCAATTCTTTTTGCTGAAATTCCGTTTTCAGCAAAAATTTTAGTTATATTTTTTTAGCACTAAACTAATTTTGAACTAATGTTTTACTAATTTATTTTGCTACAAAAATTGTGCTGATAACCGCATTCATAGCGTGGACGATAACCAGATAGACAAGATGTAGATGTCGCAGCTCGTCTGGAAACGGAAATGACAAAAAAAGAAAAACAACTCTACACATATTCTATATTTAAATTTTCAGCAAATAAATTAACTAAAGTAAAATTTCGCTACAAGTTTTTTGAGTTTTTTTCAGTCTACTAATATTTACCAAAAAGTTTAGTGATTTTAGCAAGGATTTTTTTCATTTGCAGTCGACTAAGTGTTAGCAAAACTTTTGCTGAAGATTACTATTTTTTTGGTAAAAATCAGATCGCTGATTTTCAGCAAACCTTTTGCTGAAATTACCAACTTTTTTGCAAGCACGCTCCTGACTAAAAATTTGCTGACACAGCAACATTTTTTGCTGACTTTACTGACTTTTTTTTTTGAGTGTATAACAATATCGTCGGCTTGCCTGCAAGTAGTGTTATGTGTTCTTTAACAGGTTTTCAGGAGGCCGAAAAAACTGCCCAGGTAGAAAATTACAAAGGGGCCAGCACTGGCAAAGCACCGAAATGGGTGTATGAGTGCTTGTTAACAGCGATTTCCCAATTCCCAAATGATAACACCGTTCCACGCTTTACCAAGCCCTGGGAAAGCACCCATAAACATAAAAATCAAATGCTTTGCCAACGCTCTTATAAAAAAATTAAAGTGCTTTCCTGATAACACCGATCTATTTAATGTTTTGCAAAGTATCGAGATAGCACCAAGACCACACAAAAATCAAGTGTTTTCCCTGCAACCAAATTATGTGCCCTCATCACTGAAGAATTTTAAATTACTCTAAAAATAGATGATTCTTGGAGTTATTGTATTGTGGAGTAAAAAATTATCTAAATGTCCACTCTTCTTTGAAGCTTCTTTTAAAAACAAAATAATGTTTTAGGAAAAAAAGCGCTGGGAAATCACCCTTTTCAAGCGTTGGTAAAGCGTCCAAATTTAGTGGTTTGCCAGTACTTCTCTTTATAAGACCGCGGTCTACTTGTGCTTTGCCAGTGCTTCTTTTTTGTTACCACACATAATTTCTACCTGGGTGGTTTATATTATCTTTTTAATATATTTCAATGACATTATATGCCTTAATAATGATTGTAATAAATAAGGTCGTGAATCATTAGGGCTTATGATGTCAATAAAATATCTTAAAAGGATAATATAAATCAGTTTTTTCGCTCTCCTTAAAACCTGTTAAAACCAAAAACAGCACTTCTTGCAGGCAAGCCGACGATATATTAGTTAATATCAGACCCAAGTTCGAGACTAACTAATATATTTGAGATTAATGTATTATTTGATCAAAAACAATTTTTTATATGCTTTACTCAATTTTTTCATTAAATTAATATTTTCTGAGCTTTTTTACTTCTAAAAGTTATTTTTTTAATTTAAAAAATCCAATTTAAAAAAATTAACATTTAAAATCATGGCCCGGCTCGTAATGGGTTAATAAGTCTAGGCATGTTGCATATCATTGGAAAGGTATTTCAAGTACCTCCCCAACGATATATATATTTTGTTCTGGTCCGATAAGTTTTGAGTGGAGAAATAAGCCATTGAATATTGTTGTAGATCATCTTCAGCTCCATAAATCGGGAACTATGGCCTCCAACAAAAAAGAAGTGCATTGCCGGTGTAACCATTAAAATTTTATTTAAAATAAAAAAAGCTTTACATATTTAAAAAAAATTTCTAAGTCCAAAGAAAATTCCCATATTTGATAAAAAATTATCTAGTCTTTAAAGAATAACAGATTTAAACATTAACGTCTTTAATAGTTACTCAGTCAGGCATGTGATGAATACCGAAAACGAAAACGATCTGATTTTCAATGGTAAATATTTTAGGATCTGTACAATACCAATTATATTTTATTTCCTAATTTAGAAGTCCGGCGTCAAATAAAACGATAAATAATAATTTGAAGCCAATTTGATTTTTGCGAAACAAATTATTCTAGATTGAAAAACTGTTCGTTTTCGATTTTCATCACACCCCTGAGTGTGTAGGACCAGAAATCCTGCTGCCCTCCAATTCAAAGTTTTTTTTATCATTTAAATTTAATTATATCGTATTGTATTAACTTATATCCAATTTGATCGGGACAAAATTCGGATATAAGTTTATCATTTGATATAACTTTGTATCCTTGTAAATACAATTATATCCAATATGATACAATTTAATATAACCATTTTTCGGATGAAATTATATCCAGTTACATATTGCAAATATATCCATTCACATATAATTTTATATACATTTTTTTACTCGGGAATATACTACTATATGTGGTGACATTTAAATTACACATTATGATATATGGTGCCATTTCAACAATATATGGTCATATATGGTACCTTATGAACAACATTTTTAATACAGTTCCAGATATGATAATATATGCTACCATATATAGTACCATATAGTTTGATATATCGTATCATTTAAACAACCCGAGTAAAAATAGTTACATATAGTCATTAGGGTGGCAGGTATTTTACAAAATGTTGTATTTCGAGATGTGCCTATTTTTTACAGTTGACCTAAAAAACATATGGTGAAAATTTGAGCCAAATTGGACAATTTTAAACCGCGGCACACAGAGGTCAAAAGTCTAATTTCGGTAAATTTCACTTTTTTACAAAAAATTATTTCTAAAAGTCATATTTGCCCGAATAATTTAATGAAAATTTGTAATTGAGTTCTTTTACGTTTATTTTTCTTAATATGATAATTTTTGTTGCAAAATAATTAACCCTCCGATTGCCTAGGGGTCAAAAATGACCCAATTTATACAATTTCGATAAATAATCATACAAAAAGGCCTAATTTAAATAATTTTTTTTCTCATTATTGGACAATGAGTTTTACTAAATATAATCAATATAGCTACGGTCATAAATTGATACCACATAAGACTGATTTTAAATTTTCAGTTAACTAAATTATGTGTAATTAATTCATTTCTTCGGGTACTTAATACAGACTAAAGGAAATAGCAATTAAGTGGAATCCATTTATGAATTTTGATACTTTGGTAATTTTTTTAAATAGTAGCCCTTAATCTGACAACTTAGGTCATATCATTAACACCCATGTGAATAGATGACGGTGATGACCCACCGCACGGCACTATGAGCCAACCAACATGGTTTTTGTTGGTCTAACGAGCATTAAAATAAACCCTGTTTACACGACCCACTTAGAAATTTTCATCAGGTCCCAATCGGGTATGAAATTCATAGTCTGCCTTTAACTTCCAACCTCTACAAGGCTTATGATAGAATAAATAAGAGTGACATATGTTGCTGCCATCTGCGAAAGTATAGTAGACAGGATTGACAAAGAAAGACAAGCAAAGGAGAAAGAACGGAACCTTGCGTTACCAATCTATTTAACTCAAACTCATTGGATTAGACCCCATATATAACAACTCTTATAGTACAGTTCCTCAGCAAACTCAGTATGAATCGAAAGAAGATATTGGCAATCTCCAGATTCCAAGGTTCGATTTATGGCACGAGCAAATTTTATAAAAAAGAAAAAAATTAACAATAAATTTTAAATTAAATGTTTAAATTTCGTTATTGTCGAATTTGAACAAATTATTTGAAAAAGTAATTCGAGATAAAATGGATTTGAATATGAACAATAGTTATATTCCAAACTATCAGTTTGGTTTCAAGAATGAGCATTCTGCAACACATGCTCTACTTAAATTTGAAGATGATATTATCCGTAATCTCAGACAAAGAAAATGCACTGTTGCTGTCTCACTAGATATAGAAAAAGCATTAGATCATTCTTATTTCATAGAGCCTTATCTAAAATGATAAATTTGGGATTTGACTCTTTTATTATTAAAATTCTCAAAACTTATTTTGAAAATAGGCAATTTTGTGTTCAAATGGATAATATGATCTCTGATTCTGGAGTGATGAATTATGGCGTTCCTCAGGGCTCAATATTAGCTCCTCATCTATATAACATATTTATTAACGACTTCCCTCATATAGTTGGGGAATCGACAGGAATTTTATATGATGATGATTCTTTATTATATGCTAGTGATGAATCCCCTCAAAGGGCTTTGGAAAAGGTTTCTTTACATCTTTCTGTGGTGAGTAATTTTTATAACGTTTGAGGAATAAGAATTAACTCTTCTAAAAGTGAGGCGATATGTCTAAGAAATGCATCAGGGAAATGTAGAAGATTTGTTGTTCCTGAGAGTAAACGGTTAAAACTTTCCGTGAATGATAGGGAAATCCCTTTTAGAGATAGTTTCAAATATTTGGGTGTCAATTTTAATAATTTAGTAAAATTCAATGAAGATGCGAGAAATGTTCATTCAATTTTATTTTTGAGTAGATATTCAAATTATTTTTAAGTAGATATTTACCAGTAGCAACAAAGTTGCTAATTTATAAGCTCAGTATCAGGCCGGTCTTGGCTTATGCATTCCCTATTTGGTTCTCAATTTCTCCCACGATAATGAAACAATTTGAAATTATGGAGCGCAAAATTCTTCGTTTATGTGTGGGAAACCATATTAAGGGCTATAGCAAACGTTTTTCAAATCGTTATAATTATAATGAATCCCATGTAACTCTATTCGAAATGTATACTTTAAATCTTATGAGACGGTTTTTGGATAAATTAAACATACACAAGATCGAGATTTTAAGAGAAATTGTATTTGGGCAACGAGATTTAAGTTGGTCTAATACGAATTATCTCTCTCATTTTGGGTTACTACATGAGCGTAGTAATTCAATTACTGAATCGGAATCGTCGCTGGTTCATAGTTTCTTTGTCAGCATTACTCCCGGTACACACAGAGGCTAGTCCTTAACAATGTTTGTATATTTTTACACTTAGTTTTTAAGTTAGTTTTAAGGTATCTTTAAGTTAGTTTTAAGTGTAATTTTTTTTCTTTTCTTCTCTTATAAAATTACAAAGTAAAGTGCCGGGAGCAAACACGAAAATACTCACAATTTTCTAAACCAACATTTCGTTTTAATAGTTAGGTACGTACTGAATATAATAATGTTAAATTATGTACATATTGTTAGAAATCAAATTTACGTTTTTAAAACAAACTTAAATGCAATTAAACAGAGATGGACCAAATGGTGTGATTAAGGGTTAAAGTCTATAAAAATTTTCATAGTGTTGAAAATTGTAAAGGGATACCACTTAATTGCTATTTCCTTCAGTTTGTGTTAAGTACCCGAAGAAACTTATTAATTAGACATAATTTAGCTATCTGAAAATTAAAAATCAGTCTTAAGTGGCATCAATTTATAACCGTAGATATATTGTTTTAATTAGTAAAACTCATTGCCCAATTCTGAGAAAAAAAATTATTTAAATTAGGCCTGTTTGTATGATTATTTATCGAAATTGTATAAATTGGGTCATTTTTGACCCCTGGGCAACAAAAGGGTTAATTATTTTGCAACAAAAATTATCGTAATAAGAAAAATGAACATAAAAGAACTCAATTAAAAATTTTCACTAAATTATTAGGGCAAATATCATTTTTAAAATTAATTTTTTGTAAAAAAGTGAAATTTTCCGAAATTTGACCTTTGACCTCTGTGTGCCGCGGTTTAAAATTGTCCAATTTGGCTCAAATTTTCACCATATGCTTTTTAGGTCGACTGTGCACATCTCGAAATTCAACATTTTGTAAAATACCTGCCACCCTACTTTACATGATTCTCGCCTGAAAACCGTTCCTTGTACAAAAAAATTTTGAAGAAAGATTAACATTCTATGGATATAATACAACTTGTTTAATAAAACAGTTTTATTTAGCCAAAAACTATTTAAAATCTAAATACCGCCTTTTGGCGGCCTTGGGCTTTAGAGGGTATAGACGACTTTTCGTATGCACGTTGACTTTCAACGTAAATAATTATTAACATCGAAAACTCAAAGTTTACACAATCTTGCATCTAACGTTGTGCTGACGTACGTTCGATCATACCGATACTATTATCAACGATAATTTTTTTTGGAATAATCATAAGTCGATCTTATAAGAAAAATGGTGTTTATGGAAAAATAATTTCAGCGGAATATACAAATATATGGATATAAATGACCATATATTTCCATATATGAACATATACATACATATATGGCTGCACCATACATGTTCATATACAAGGTGGCGCAAAAGTAATCCTCCTATCAGAAAATGCTATAAATTTTGCGATTGGCCCCTAATGTCAGTTCTGTTTTGACATTTGTATAGTAAACACATGCGAAATACACGTTAATAAACAATGTTATGCTACACTGCTCCAGAACGCGGAATATTGGCGACTATTTATTTGACCAATAATCGGTCGGTGACTTTGGCACAACGTGAATTTCGTCGCAGATTTCCTAGCCGTCCAACGCCTACTGGTGAAACACTGCGACGTTTAGCCGCTCACCTCGAAGAGACTGGCACAACACGAGACCCCGGAGTAGTCGTTCTGCAGAGAATATTGCTGCTGTAGCCGAGGATGTCATGGAAGCGCCGTCGACATCGACCAGACGACGTGCCACGCAAATGGGTATCAGTCGACGGTCTTTACAGCGAATTTTGGTACAAGATTTGAAGATGTTTCCGTACAAAATCCAGAAGGTGCATCAGCTGTTAGCTGCTGACCGCCAATCGCGTCTAACATACGCTCAAGCCATCCTTAATCACCACCAACAGGAAGATGATTTTTCATCAAAAATAATCATGAGTGATGAGGCCCATTTCCATCTTGGCGGGTACGTAAATAAGCAAAATTTACGCTTCTGGGGCACTGAAAATCCGCGTGTAACCCACGAAGAGCCATTACACCCGCTCAAAGTCACTGTATGGTGTGCTGTTTTCGCTGGAGGAGTCATTGGACCTTTTTTCTTCGAAGACGTCGCGGGCCAAACGGTTACAGAAGTGCCTTAAAGTTTAGTGCCGACAATTTTTTTTAAATTCGCTTTTTATTTAAAGTACAGTTTTTATATAGTAAAAGCCTTCACCCAGTCACCACAAATAAATAATTCTGCACAACAATGAGTTTAAAATAAATAAATCAAAGGAATTAAATATGCTAAAAATCCCAAACGTATTTAACAAATTGTGAAAAATAATCCGCTGCAGGCATGTCCCTATCCGGATTTCATTCTTGCCTAAGGAAATCGTCAGGGGCGACGTTTTTAGAATTTCTGGAAATATTTGTTAAATTAAATTATAAACTCAATGAGAATTTTTTGTTCCCGTCTAGGAGCGTTATTAAACATTTAAAATATCAAAGAAAAAACAAAAACAACGACAGAAAATTTTCCACAATTTGCTTTGTCATCTTGCAATGTACTACTCTGTTGTTTTGACAGATCTAGCAATGTAGTGACATCCATTCATGTAGAAACAACAATAGAGAACAACGTTTTCTAAAGTGTCAGTAACATTTAAATTTGCACAAGCACTTGCATATTAGTTTTTTAATTTTATTTTATCGGGATATACATTAATTGCATCAAAGGAATTAAATATGCTAAAAATCCCAAACGTATTTAACAAATTGTGAAAAATAATCCGCTGCAGGCATGTCCCTATCCGGATTTCATTCTTGCCTAAGGAAATCGTCAGGGGACGACGTTTTTAGAATTTCTGGAAATATTTGTTAAATTAAATTATAAACTCAATGAGAATTTTTTGTTCCCGTCTAGGAGCGTTATTAAACATTTAAAATATCAAAGAAAAAACAAAAACAACGACAGAAAATTTTCCACAATTTGCTTTGTCATCTTGCAATGTACTACTCTGTTGTTTTGACAGATCTAGCAATGTAGTGACATCCATTCATGTAGGAACAACAATAGAGAACAATGTTTTCTAAAGTGTCAGTAACATTTAAATTTGCACAAGCACTTGCATATTAGTTTTTTAATTTTATTTTATCGGGATATACATTAATTGCATCAAAGGAATTAAATATGCTAAAAATCCCAAACGTATTTAACAAATTGTGAAAAATAATCCGCTGCAGGCATGTCCCTATCCGAGTAGTACATTGGAAGATGACAAAGCAAATTGTGGAAAATTTTCTGTCGTTGTTTTTGTTTTTTCTTTGATATTTTAAATGTTTAATAACGCTCCTAGATGGGAACAAAAAATTCTCATTGAGTTTATAATTTAATTTAACAAATATTTCCAGAAATTCTAAAAACGTCGTCCCCTGACGATTTCCTTAGGCAAGAATGAAATCCGGATAGGGACATGCCTGCAGCGGATTATTTTTCACAATTTGTTAAATACGTTTGGGATTTTTAGCATATTTAATTCCTTTGATGCAATTAATGTATATCCCGATAAAATAAAATTAAAAAACTAATATGCAAGTGCTTGTGCAAATTTAAATGTTACTGACACTTTAGAAAACATTGTTCTCTATTGTTGTTTCTACATGAATGGATGTCACTACATTGCTAGATCTGTCAAAACAACAGAGTAGTACATTGCAAGATGACAAAGCAAATTGTGGAAAATTTTCTGTCGTTGTTTTTGTTTTTTCTTTGATATTTTAAATGTTTAATAACGCTCCTAGACGGGAACAAAAAATTCTCATTGAGTTTATAATTTAATTTAACAAATATTTCCAGAAATTCTAAAAACGTCGTCCCCTGACGATTTCCTTAGGCAAGAATGAAATCCGGATAGGGACATGCCTGCAGCGGATTATTTTTCACAATTTGTTAAATACGTTTGGGATTTTTAGCATATTTAATTCCTTTGATGCAATTAATGTATATCCCGATAAAATAAAATTAAAAAACTAATATGCAAGTGCTTGTGCAAATTTAAATGTTACTGACACTTTAGAAAACATTGTTCTCTATTGTTGTTTCTACATGAATGGATGTCACTACATTGCTAGATCTGTCAAAACAACAGAGTAGTACATTGCAAGATGACAAAGCAAATTGTGGAAAATTTTCTGTCGTTGTTTTTGTTTTTTCTTTGATATTTTAAATGTTTAATAACGCTCCTAGACGGGAACAAAAAATTCTCATTGAGTTTATAATTTAATTTAACAAATATTTCCAGAAATTCTAAAAACGTCATCCCCTGACGATTTCCTTAGGCAAGAATGAAATCCGGATAGGGACATGCCTGCAGCGGATTATTTTTCACAATTTGTTAAATACGTTTGGGTTTTTTAGCATATTTAATTCCTTTGATGCAATTAATGTATATCCCGATAAAATAAAATTAAAAAAAAAAAAAAAAAAAAAAAAATATTTGATCACTTTTTCTCATGAAAGTGGATTGTTAGTAATGAATCCATAATAAATTGCAATATACGTGTGTATGTTAAGATAATTTGGTAAAGTGCGAACTTAGGTAGATAGACCCGTAAGTAGTTTTGTTCATTTGTGTTTTGAATGAAAATAAATAACGTAAAGCAGGGTTGTTAGCGTGCCTTAAAGGTTTTTTTTTAATTCCAGTTTATGTAAAGGTAGACCTGGCAATTCAAGTAAATTCACAAATTCAGTTGGAAAATTTACTACGTCGGTTACTTCCACCGGTGCTTCGTTACATGAAGTTTAAATATCGGAATATATAAGTTCCATTCCTTTTCTAAGGTTTTTTCTCTTTTAGAAAATTTGTTTAACTTTTTCGAGAGTATGTTTCAATGCTACATAAGTTTCATATTCCGTGGATAGTGTTTGAACAGGTAATTCCCTCTTCCAATCCATTTGCATTGTCTATAATTTCAATTCCACTCGTTCAACGTTTATATCCATTTCGTTCCACTTGTGTAGTGTTTCAATTCCACTCGTTTCCTATTTAGTTTCTTAATTTTAGTGTTCCATATACACTTGTTCTTTAAGTTTTAGGTTTCTAGCTAAAGACGCAGACGTTAAGAGGGGGGCAATTTTCCCCTTTTGAACCACCATTTTTACCACGTTCCTGTCCAAAGTCCAAGAGATGCCTTGTCGATAAGTTAGCCCATACTCCAAGGAAAACATATTATATATTATAGGTTTCTAGCCGAAGGGTTTGGTTAGGCCATCAAGGGGGAGAATTATTCCGTTTTTACCCCTCCCGGTAGGAATTTCCAAAAATTCCGTCTTAGAGGACGTCTGCGTTGGAGGAGGAACCTACTACACACATAATTTTAGGTCTCTATATCCAGCAGTTTGGCTAGGCTATCAAGGGGGAAGTTTTTTCCCTTTTTACCCCTCCCGGTATGAATTTCCAAAAATACCGTCTTAGGGGACGTCTACGTTGGAGAAGGAACCCAAATACCGAATTTAAGCTCCCTAGATCCAACAGTTTGGCCAGGCCGTTAAGGGGGAGACTTTTCCTGTTTTTGACCCTACCTGTGGAAATTTCCAAAAATCTCATCTTAGCGGATGTCTACAATAGAGGAGGAACTTTAATACCAAATTTCCTACCTCCAGCGGTTTGGGCAGGCCTTTAAGCGGCACTTTTCGCTTCATTAATCCCCATTTTTGCAATGTCCCTGTCCAAAAAGCACCTTTCCGGTAAGTGAGCCCATACTCCAAGTAACATATGTTTTACATTTCAGGTTTCTAGCCAACTTTTACTATTTGTGCCCCTCTGGGTAGGAATTTCCGAAAATCCATCGACAGGGAATTTCAGCTTCCTAGTTCCAGCAGTTTGAGCAGGCTGTCAAGGGGGACACTTTTTCTTTTTTTGTCCCTCCCGGTTGGAATTAGGCTGGAAGAGGAACCTAAGTACCGAATTTCAGCTTCCTAGTTGCAGCAGTTTGGACAGGTCGTTAAGGGGCCACTTTCGCTTTTTGAGCCCCCATTTTATAACGACCCTGTCCAAAATTCAAAAAAGTATCTTTCTAATAAATTAGCCCTTACTTCAGGGACCCACATTTTAAGTTTCAGGTTTCTAGCCGAAGGGGTTTTTACAGGCCCCCAAGGTGAGGCTTTTCTTCTTATTGCCCCTCCCTTTAGGAATTTACAAAAATTCCATCTTCACGGCTATCTGCGATGGATGAGGAACATTCATACCAAATTTCAACTGCATTGCCTAAGCGGTTTGGGCAGGCCGTTAGTGGGGACATTTTTCCCTTTCAACCGCCATTTTTACTATGTTCCTGTTCCAAAATAGAAAAATTACGTTACCGGGGAGTTAGTCCTACTCCAAGGAATACATATTTAAAATTTTAGGTTGGCCAAAAAGGATTGGGCAGGCTGTCAAGGAGGAGACTTTTCCCCTTATTTCCCCTCCCGATAGGAATTTCAAAAATTCCGTCTAAGCGGACGCCTACACAGAAGGAAGAACTCACATTCCGAATTTGCTTTTGGGATATCCTATAGGGAATTAGTCGATGTCTACTACAGTGGAGGAACCTTTATACCAAATTTCAACTTCTTACCTCCACGGGGGTTTGGGCAGGCACTTTTCCAATTTGTGAGACTGTTTATTGGGAGACTTTTCCCCTTTTTGCCCGTTCCGGTAGGAATTTCCAAAAATCCCGTCTTAGCGCACGTCTATACCGAATATCAAGAAACCTTGTTTTAGTGGAGATATCCGTGGGGGGAGGAAAAAAAGTAGTTTTTTTGAAATTATATATTATTTTAAATGGTACTTTTTGGAAAAACGAAATTTTTTGGAAAAAGATACTTTGTTTTTACAAAGTACTTTATTTGTACTTTTTTTAGAAAAGGTATTTTTTTTAAAAAGGTATTTTTTTGGAAAAATGTATTTTTTTTTGGAAAAATGTATGTTTTTTGGAAAAAGGTACTTTTTTGGAAAAGGTACTTCTTTTGGAAAAGGAACATTTTTTTAGAAAAAGGTACTTTTTTTGGGAAAAGGTATTTTTTTGGAAAAATGTATGTTTTTTGGGAAAAGGAACATGTTTTTCGAAAAAGGTACTTTTTTTGGAAAAAGGTACTTTTTTTGGAAAAGGTACTTTTTTTGAAAAAGGTACTTTTTTTTGGAAAAGGTACATTTTTTTAGAAAAAGGTAAATTTTTTGGAAAAAGGTACTTTTTTTGAAAAAGGTAGTTTTTTTTGGAAAAAGGTACTTTTTATGGAAAAAGGTACTTTTTTTGGAAAAAGGAATTGTTTTTGGAAAGGTACTTTTTTTGGAAAAAGGTACGTTTTTTTGAAAAAGGTACTTTTTTTGGAAAAACGTACTTTTTTTGGAAAAAGGTACTTTTTTTGGAAGAATGTACTTTTTTGGAAAAACGTACTGTTTTTGGAAAAAGATACTTTTTTGGAAAAGGTACTTTTTTTGGAAAAAGGAACTTTTTTTGGAAAAAGATATTTTTTTTGGAAAAAGGTAGGTACTTTTTTTTGGAAAAAGGTACTTTTTTTGGAAAAAGGTACATTTTTCGGAAAAAGGTACTTTTTTGGAAAAAGGTACTTTTTTTGGAAAAAGGTACTTTTTTTGGAAAAGGGTACTTTTTTTGGAAAAAGGTACTTTTTTTGGAAAAAGGTACTTTTTTTGGAAAAAGGTACTTTTTTGGAAAAGGGTACTTTTTTTTGGAAAAAGGTACTTTTTTTGGAAAAAGGTATTTTTTTGGAAAAAGGTACTTTTTTGGAAAAAGGTACTTTTTTTGGAAAAAGGTACTTTTTTGGAAAAAGGTACTTTTTTTGGAAAAGGGTACTTTTTTTTGGAAAAAGGTACTTTTTTTGGAAAAAGGTACTTTTTTTGGAAAAAGGTACTTTTTTTGGAAAAGGTACTTTTTTTGGAAAAAGGTACTTTTTTTGGAAAAAGGTACTTTTTTGGAAAAAGGTACTTTTTTTGGGTAAAGGTACTTTTTTGGAAAAAGGTACTTTTTTTGTCCCCTTTTTGCCCCTCCCGATAAGAATTTCCAAAAATGCCGTCTCAACGGACGTCTACACCGGTCGAGGAACCTACATACCAAATTTCAACTTCATAGCTCCAGCAGTTTGAGCAGGCCGTGAAGGGGGAGACTTTTTCCCCTTTTTGCCCGTCCCTGTAAAAATTTCCAAAACTCCCATCTTGGTGGATGTCTACGATAGTGGAGGAACTTTTATACCAAATTTCAACTTCCTACCTCCAGCGGTTTGGGCAGGCCGTCAAGGGGGGCCTTTTTCCCCTTTTTAACCCCCATTTTTACAATGTCCCTGTCCAAAATTCCAGAAAGTACTTTCCAGAAAAGTTAGCCCATACTCCAAGGAACACATATCTTAAATTTCAGCTTTCTAGCCAAAGGGGTTTTGGCAGGCCGCCAAGGGGGAGACTTTTCCCCTTTTTGCCCGTTCCCGTAGGAATTTCCAAAAATCCCGTCTTAGCGGACGTCTAGCCGAAAGAGGAACCTACATACCAAATTTCAACTTCCTAGCTTCAGCGGTTTGGGCTGGGCGATGTTGAGTCAGTCAGTCAGTCACGTTATTCTTTTATATATAGAAAATAAGTTACTATATGCAATTACATTATTATATCAAAACTTTTTTACTCGGGTATGGCACTATATTGTTTAAATGATGCCATATATCAACATATACATATGGGTCTATATATAGTAGCATATGTTATCATATCTGGAACTAGAGTTTGCTGTTCGGTTTTAATCGAAACCGAAACCGCGGTTTTTCACGCCTCAAAACCGAAACCGAAAACCGACAAAAATAAGTCGGTTTTTAACAATGACATTAGCCAATTAAAATAATTAACTAGATTGCATTCCAGTGTCAAATTAGAATCCGAAAAGACTCATAAAAGAGCACTAAGACCTTCTGAAATTATAGATATATGAGGAAGTATTTCTTCACCGATGAAGCCTCTTTCCGAGAGCATTTTTACGACCCATAAAAGACCCTGAATTATGAGCATTATTGGAAAATTTAGAATTTTCTGAGCTATTATGAGTCATTTAAGATTAATTTTTAAGTTATTTAGAAGTAATGGAAAATCGAAAATTTCAGCACTCTGAAAATGATCATATTTTAGAGTCTCTTACGAGTCATAATTTCTGAGCGCTCAGAAAAATGTTGGCTGCGATATTATTGAATCATGCATTTCGAAAAGGGCTCAGCTCCTATTTTACAAAATTTTGTATTTAATTGTAATGAACATTTTCTCCATTAAATATTAATTTAAAGAATTTTTTGTTTTTTTGTTATTACGGATAACATAAGTTAAGTCAACAAAAAGTCAGGTAGTTTAAGAGATATTGAGTTTCATATATTCAGTTCGGATTTTCACAGCGTATTTTTAAAAAAGTACTATTTCGTAGTCCGCGAAATTTATAAAA
Source organism: Leucophora obtusa (assembly GCA_949987735.1). Classification (NCBI taxonomy): domain Eukaryota; kingdom Metazoa; phylum Arthropoda; class Insecta; order Diptera; family Anthomyiidae; genus Leucophora; species Leucophora obtusa. Next base: position 280,477,594 of record OX465295.1, read on the forward strand.
TTTTAACTTTGTATTGTTTTAAACAATTTGCTAAAATTTAAACTCTTGAAAAAACAGCTTTAGTTGCCTACAAAAGAATAAAAAAAATTTTATTTATAACGGTTTTCCGTGTTTTTTTCTTCTCTCGATAAGGTTTAGAAATGGAGTAATTCGAGTGAGAAATTCAATCGAATTTCAATAAATATCTTGAACGTGTTAAAATATTTAATTCTTATATATATTTAATTAATTTAAAACAATTGTATTAATATCACAAGAAAACCGAAAAATAACCGAAACCGCGGTTTTTATAATTTTAGAAAACCGAAACCGCGGTTTTAAATTTTTTCGGTTTTTAGCAAACTCTATCTGGAACTGTATTAAAAATGTTGTTCATGAGGTACCATATATAGTTACGAAGTTGCATTGTCAAGTAAATCCACGTCAGTCACAGAGGGTTAATAAAACATAACAAATTCAATGGAATAACCAAATTTTGACTTTATGAGCTCACACATTTAATGGCATTTAATATTTAAAAATAATTTCTGGCATATGGCCTCCGCGACTGCGCCTTATGAACGCCATCCTATCGGTCCAATTTTGCACCACTTTTTCGAGCAACTCGAATGTTGGCTTCTAAATGATCAATCTGCTGGTTTATACCAGAGATTTTACGTACCCCCACAATTCACCATTCCATTCCTTGAGAAACGTTTGGCTCAACAAAGTGATGGTTTCACGAGCTGTATGGCATGTTGCGCCTGAGTGTAACAGAGGACTAGAATTTATCGATCCGACGCCGTTCTCAGCAACTCGGTGTCTGCCCGTCCACTACTTAGAAAATTTTGAGGAAAGATCTTGCCTACATCCATATAAGATCGAACTGGTACAACAATTAAAGCCAGCGGACCATCAATTACGTCGTGTGTGAATGGGCTGAGAATCAACTGGAAGATGAACCAGATTTTTATCGTCAAATCATCTTCAGCGATGAGGCCCATTTCTGGCTTAACGGGTATGTAAGCAAGTAGAGTTGTCGTTTTTGGAGTGAGAACAAACCTCATGAGACTCTTGAATGCCGAAGGCGTCATCGGCCCATTTGTCTTTAAATCCAAAACCGGTACCAACATTACCGCTACATGCAAATGATTCGTAAAAGATTCTAAAATATGATCTATGAGTACACTCAGATAAAAAAGTTTGTAAAAAAATTTGTAAACAGTTTCCAATCGCACTATACTATTTTTATACTGATTTATAGTACAATTTTTATTTTTAGTAATCATTTTTGCTATTCTCTTATTACAAATTACGGATTTTTTTACTAATTTTCGCTGCTGATTTCAGAAAAACATATTACTAATTTTTCAAAACCGAGTGCTAAGTTTAGCACAAAAATATACTAATTTAAAAACATTTTTTTTTTGATTTTTTACAATTCTTGTTTAGTTTATATTTGTTACTATTGATATATTCTTAGTTTGGAAATAACACTCAGAATATTTTATTGCATCTCCAATGCATAAAACAGCAACAACTGGAGAACCGTTTGCAATTTTGACTCCAAATTTCAAGTACGATGAAGTAATTATACGCTTGTTACAATCGAAAGAAAAAAAGTTTTTTTTATTAATTTTTTTTTTGAGATTTTACAGTTTTTTTTATTTTTTAGTACAATTTTTTGCTAATTTCAGCAGATTGATTTTAAATTACAGTTTACAGCAATTTACTGAAATTTAGTAGCTGCAACTAATTATTTATACTAATTTCAATGTACTAAAATTATGATTTTTAGTAAGTTTTTTAACTGATTTTAGCAAATCGATTTTGAATTGCAGTATACATAAATTTTACTAAAATTTAGTAGCGGCTACTAATTTTATTGTACTACAGATCAGCAGACATGTGTTGCTAAAATTAGCAAAAAATACCGCTGGCCTCAAAACAGTTAAATTTCCCGTAATAACAGCAAAATTTTCAGTAGCCATTACAGACTTTTTTGGTTGAGTGTTCTCCAAACTTTGTATAATTACAACAGCTACCAACCAACTGCTGTTTCCAAATTTTTAATCCATTCAAAAAACACAGAGTATTTAGAAATTAATGAAAATTTGGTTTCAATTCATAACTAGAAATAAAGAATTACGGTCTTAAATTTTCTAAAGTATTGTGAATCCAAATCTATAATCCGTTTTTTCAAAATATAAAAATTAAAATTTTAAATTAAAATATTAAGAAATAAACTCAATTTAAAAATTTTTAAAAAAGTAAATAAATATTTTGAAAACTTTATAACACGTTTATAAAATGAATTTAGTATGAAAAATTTGTGTAAGAAGACATTTATAAATTCAAAAAGTGATTATGCATATGACCCTAAATCTATATGTCCTTTTTATAAAATACACAGAAAATTTTTTAAAACTGGTTACCTTCAATGATATACCAGAAATATTTCTTTTGAATGGGAGTCAAAATGTAATTCTAATTTTGAGAAAAAAATCTATTGCTAATAGGTCCAGACTCCACACAAAAGAACCGGTAATGTTTAGAATATAAATTAATTTTTGGATTTTACTTTTTTTACTGGTTATGCCTTTTTTTCTCAAAGATCAGTTAGCTACAAACTACGAAATTAAATTACACCTTTGCTGCTGTTTCGCATTTCAAATTTTAATTTAACTTTTTTTGAAATTTTAACGAGTTATTGTGTCATCGAACCTTAAACATAAAGCCTTTAAGATTGTATTTTACCGAATTTCTTGCATAATTATACGTTTTTTAAATTTTGCGTGTAATCAAAAGGTTTAGAAAAATAAAGACAATGTAATCCTCTCAGTTAGTGAGAAAAAATATATAAAATGTGGCTAATTAACAGTGTTGCCAAGTCTTTTTTTACAAATCCCCTAAGTTGTCCCAAAAACCCCCTAAATTTGCTTTACCGCTAAAAACTTCCCCCTAAAATAAATTTTCCCAAAATTCAACAATTTGCTAAGTTTTTATTTCAAATTACTTTTAATAAATGCGAATAAATGATTTTTTTGTTCTTAAAATAAAAAAACTTCGTTATATTTTAGCTGGTTTTCTTTTCTTTCCTAGTCACAGTCTAAAATTTTTCAACTTCAAAAATATGTAGGCTAAGAGAAAATAACAATTTATGTGAAAAACTATCAACAATTTGGCAAAACCAATTACACAGTACAACAGCCAATCTGGGGGATGAGAAATTCCAAGTCAGGGTGATGGTACTAGGTCAGTATAGTAAAACCCTCAAAGGGTTTGGCGTTCGTATGTGTCATTTTTTTTATGACCTTTTAAATTTTTTCCTTATCTTGATGTTTTTTCGCTTAGTTGTAACATTTTGGCAAAAACGTAGTTTAACATAACTCGAGAACCACTTGTCCGATTTTGATGAAACAAATTTAGAAAAATTTAGAATTACAATTTCTTTAATCCGTTCATATAAAGTTTTTCTTTATAATCAGCAGTTTTGCCGGTAAAAATAAATTTGTGGAGAAAAAAAAATATTTTTTTGCCTAAAAATTAAAATTTTTTTTTCAAATTCATAAAAAATCCAAAACGGAAAAAAGGATCAAGTGTTATTAATTTCATGTAAAGTCACATAACCTATAAACAAAATTTAACGCGTTCTGCTTTTATTTACAATTAAGTGAAGGTATCCCATTTTGACAAGAATATTGATATTTGTTTTTATTCAAAAAAGTGTCATTTATCGCCTTTTTCATAAATTTTCCCCAATAACTCCAGACTTCTGGCCATAAACTACTAAAAAAATTAAGTAAACATTTTTATAATTTTTTATTTTTATTTTATTTATTTATTTTTATTTATTTTAATAAATATTGCCTAGACTTTTTCGATGGTGGTTGTTCGGGACTAGTGGCATCGCATTCATCGCTATCATCAGTTTCTGAACCACACATAATGTCAATGTGTGACTCCACTGTTGGCCCTTCTGCATCTCCTGAAAATTCTTTATCATCAAGATCATCCTTGTCTTGCCACACTAACTTACTCCACCAGCAAATTTCCGCAATTATTGCACTCGGCGACTTTTTGCCTCTATATCTGTAAGTTTTTGTTTTATTAAAATGAGTTTGAAAAAATAAAAAATCAGTATTACCTCATTTCAAATGGCATAGCAACTTGATGATAGCGTTCACCTTGTTCATCAGATTCGGTAGCCAATTGTTTGCTGAAGTAGTCCAGATGATGATGTAAATAATGGATTTTCAAGGACATGTGGACACCAATTTCCGAGAATGCTCTTAACATCCTTGCGACAGAAACATCGTAGTTGTTAGAACGATGCTTTCCCAACAAGCCTTCTATTACTTCTTTAATTGCCTGCCATGCATTCAATTCAGCGTCAATCAAAATATTGTTGAATGCGTCACTTTTAATCAGCTTTCGTATATCTGGACCATTTAGTACGCCTGATTGGAAAAAATTAATTTGTTAAGATGGAAAATCATGGGAAATGAATGTGATATTATAACTTACCTTCTTTAAATTTACTTTCGCTGAGTCTCGGGTAAATTAGTTTCAAACACAAGAAAACTTCATCTCTTTTGGCGACAGTTTTGATAAAATTCTTAACAATTCCAAGTTTAATATGCAGTGGAGGCAGCAATATCTTCTCCTTCGGCACTAGAGGCTCACGAATAATATTGGCCGTTTGTAACCTGCTGTGCTCTCTGAGTTTCCATCCGTGGCATGCATATTGGTTACCGGAAAATCGTGTGTCCCAATCGCACAAAAAGCACATATATTTTATATAGCCGCTTTGAAGACCGCAAAGCATTGCTACAACTTTTAAATCGCAGCATATGCGCCAAATATGTTTGGCGTAGTTAACCATTTTTAAAATATTTTCCAGTGCATCATATGTTTCTTTCGTTTCTGTACTGTAGGCGATTGGAACTGAAGGTTTTTTATTGGTCTTATGCAGTAAAACCGCCTTCAAGCCGAGTTTTGAACTGTCAATAAATAATCTCCAGTCATCTGCTTCATATTTTATTTCCATTGCGTCCATCAATTTTCCTACATCCGGGCAATATGCAGAAGTTTTTTCATCATTCACAAGGAATAAACTTTGGAGTGTTGCCTGACGACTTCGATAAGCTGTGACTTTCACACCGGGTGCCAACAAATTGTTTGATTTCAAAATGGAAGCCAGCTCTTCCGATTTATGCTGTGTTAATTCCAACTTGGCAACAATTGAATCAAGCTTATTTTGATTTATTAAAATTGGCTCATTGGATACTGATGGCTCATATGGGGAATCATCACGTGCATGATATGTCGGAGCAGTCGTAGAAGAGAAAATATCTGGGCTAGAAGCTTTTGGCACAGGAATGTGGTCCGAATGAGGCAATGGTGTTGCGGCACTTGCAACACCAACGTAATTATACGATTTTCTTATCCTTTTTGCGGCTCCTTTATTCGCACATGCATAGCAATTCAATGGATTATGACCTTCGCCAGGATTAGTCCAAGTCATTGGGATACCGAATGGCATACTTTCACGTCTTCTATTTTTCCAATCCATTAGACGGTTGTAGCAGCTTTTACACACTATATTTGGTACCCAATTTTCGTTCACTATAACATTTTGGTTGAAGTACATCTCGTATGTTTGAACAAAATCAGTACTGAAATTTCCCCTTTTTTTATGTGTTGAGACATATTGACCACAGCAGTAGCAAAAGCTATTTATATCTGGCTTGCACAGTTCCATATTCTGTTCTCTTTTGTTCACTTTTAAAAAACTGAAGAAAAATCACTTTTACTGTTCGCGTTCGTCGGCACTTGTTGAATGACAAAAATCACAGAACCAGTGTGAGAAAGAGAAGAAGTATAATGACAATGCATGTTTTATGTGAACATTACAGAACCAGTGTTGCCACATCAATATTTCTCTTTTAGTACAGTAGAAAAATATGAGAGAGTTCGGCTTGTGAGTGTCAATGTTTTCTCCAAATAATGTTGTGCATATCTGGAGCAAATTTTTGAAATTCATACATTTACCTAATTGTGAATAAATGAGAAACGCGTGCATCGATTTTCATGATCTATGCCTTTTTTTGCTCATGAGTTATGTGACTTTACGCGAAAGTAATTAGTTTTGGCACTTTTTTCCATTTTGGATTTTTTATGAATTTAAAAAAAAAATATTTAAATTTTTAGGCAAAAAATACTTTTTTCCCTTCATACATTCATTTTTAACTTCGAAAGTGTTGCACATATAGGAAAACGGTATAGAAACAGATTAGAGAAATTGTAATTCTAAATTTTTCTAAATTTGTTTCATCAAAATCGGACAAGTGGTTCTCGAGTTATGTTAAACTACGTTTTTGCCAAAATGTTACAACTAAGCGAAAAAACATCAAGATAAGGAAAAAATTTAAAAGGTCATAAAAAAAATGACACATACGAACGCCAAACCCTTTGAGGGTTTTACTATACTGACCTAGTACCATCACCCTGACTTGGAATTTCTCACCCCCCAGACAATAATCCCAAAAATGTTCCATAGTGTTATCGAACTCTACAATTGAATTGCTTTTTAAGTGTAAACTACCCCTAAAATGATTTTCTTACCCCCCAAATTTCCCCCTAACAAATTGGTACCTCCTAAAATTCCCCCTAAGTGGTTGAAAACCCCATAAATTTAGGGGGAAAACCCCCAACTTGGCAACACTGCTAATTAATGTCAAAATGATATTTTTAATGCTGCTACTGATAGATTTCGTCATATTTATTAATTTATCTTTGGTTATCCTTAAAACTAGTCTGTTTCTTGTCTACACTAATACAAAAAAGTCTGAAAGAATTTAGTTAAATCTACTAAAAATTAGTTAAAAATAATGCTGCAGAAAAAAACTGCAAAATTAGTAGATTATTTTTGCTTTATATTTGTAAGATAGGAACAGCAGAGATAAAACTGTTAAATATACGGAATTTTAGTTATATTTGAGTTAAATTTTTGTTTAGAAAAAAAAAAAAAATAAATTAACCTGCTAAAATCAGCAAAAAAAATTTGTTCCTAAATAATTGGTATCTGTTTGACTTAAATACTCTTTAAACAACCCAAAACAATTCTTACAAATGCTGGAATACAAAAATTTGTATTCCAACATATCTTATGTATTAATGGTGATGTTTTGTGTTGTTTTCTAGACAAAAAAAAATAATAGAAAACTGAAATAAGAAATCTATGTTCATGGCATATTAGGTCACGTACTTTACACTGTTTAGCCACAAAAATTACAATATAATTCCTTATGATTTCCTTTTTCTGCAATAACTCGCCTCCAATAACAAAACACAATATAATAAAATAAGAGGTTGTATAGGAAAAAAAATTAACAACATTTTATATAGGAAATTTTTGAAGGAAGATGCCAAAAGTTTAACATGCTTTTCATACCACTTATCATTGCTTCAAAAATACCGGCTTTTTAGAAAGAAATTTTAGAAGAAATTCTGAACAACTTTAAAACAATCAATTCTTTCTTGCTTCCAAAATATCCGTTAGTGTATTTTTACGACATTTTTAGAAGTAATTACGAAGAACATCCAAAAAATCACTTAAATTCACAAAGCATTATTGTTCTAAAAGTAATCTTAAAAAGTGATTAATGATAAGGTTTATTTCCAAACACATGATTGCGGGTTCGATTCCTTGCAGGAAAAATATTTCTTAATTTTTTTTGTAAGATTAATAATTAAATAGCTATTTGTAACCGGTATTGTCCGGAATTAAAAACTAAAAAATTAATAATATAGTTGAAAAAAACCCTTGTTTGGTGTCTTAAGATTTAAATAAGATTAAACCATTTCATACCAAGCATGGAGTCCGTGCGAATTAAAACAAAAGTTGGTAGAAGGATACTCCAGTTTCGTATTAAGCATTTTTTGTAATTTTTTTTGGTTAAATCGCGCCCTCTGGTGTGGTATGAGTAATTTAAATTGAAACTTAGACGCTCTATACGCACTTAAATGGTAAGTATTTTTTTTAAATTAAATTTTATATTTTGAGAATACAAATTTCTGTAAAAAAAAACAATAAAAAATATTAATTATTTCTTTTGCATTTTTTTTAAGAACTTTTTACAAAAATTTTGATTTTTATACATTTTTTAAAAATTGTTATTTGGAAACACTAATTGCTCAAATTTGTATTCTTCTGTGGCAGTTGAGAGAAAATATCGCATTTTTAATATAACAAATAAAATCGGATTAATTTTGACTAATTTTCTACATAAGTATAATTTTACAAAAACGAATAACCCTTGATAAGATCAGTCAATTTATTTTTTAAAGTGCGAACCGAACTCATAAATTTTTTTCTTTAAAATATTTTTTTACACGTTTTATCGAAATCAATATATCACTTTTACCACGCCGCACAATGGGGATTTTATATGGGGCTGAGGAAAAAAAGTTTTTTTTTTTGAAAAATATAGTAGTTTAAGTTTTATTTATATAGTAGAACATAAAATAATTGTGATTAAAAAATATACACTCAAAAAAGTTTGACAGTTACATGACAGTAGTAATTGTGTAGTAATCAGTAGTTGTTGTTTTTAACAGTAATTACAGTTGTTTTTCTATAGAAAAATGCAAAACAACTGTTATGACGGTTATTTAAGAGAACAACTAACGAAAGTATTGAGGTTTGCTAACAGTTGTTTAAATAAGTTATTTTTAATATCATAATAAACAATTAACATAACAGTAATTTTACAGTAAACAGTTGTTTTTAATAGTTATTTAGAGCAATTTAATTTTAAAAATTCTTGTTTAATTTATATTTGTTATTATTGATATATTCCTAGTTTGCAAATAAAATACAAAAACTTTTATTGTATTTCCAATGCAATAATAACTGGAGAACGTTTTCGAATTTTTACTTCAAATTTTAACTTTATAATGGAAAGAAAAAAATATTTTTTTTTTATTAAAATATGCTTTTATAACACCAAAATAATTAACTGTAATAAACAGTAGTTTTTTCCCATTTTGTCAGTTGTTTTAAAATTTTTAAAGTTAAAATTTGTCAGTTAATTTTACGACATTGGTAGTTATTTTTAATGCATTTGTTACTTATTTTTCAACAGTTATATAACTCACTATAATTATCACAATCCGCAGTTTATTAATAGTAACTAGTAAGTGTTTACACGTAAGATTACTATAAAGTAATTGTTTGCAATGACTACCTTCAAAACTTTGCATTATTCCGAGCAGTTCAAAAATACAGATTTCCGTTATAAATGCAACTAATTAAAAAAGAGCACCTAGGTGTACTTGAAATTGATTTAAAATGTTAAAGCTGATATTAGAAAATGTTTGGTAGTGGTTTCTAAATGTAGGCAAATGTAGCTAAAATTAAAGGTCCAAGAGTTTGGAGAAATATGGGTTTTTTATTCGATATTCATAAAAATATTTTTAAACGGAAAATAAAAGTCTCTGCAGTGTTTATTTTTTCAACCATAGCATATTGAAATATCCTATTTCAAATAAAGAAATAAAAAAAAAGACGTCAGCTCAAGCAATAAAATAATATTCGTCTTAAAATTTTTAGGTGTAATTTCAATCAGTTCAATAAAGCATACAAGTAATGAGTTTGAAATGGCTATAAAAAAAAACTAGAAGTCAGATCAATGTAATTCTTTTTGATTTGATTGTAACAGTTATTCCGAAATTGAAAAATTCAATCGCATATTGCATTAATAGCATATTGTCAATTTGACTTTTTTCCGCAAAATCCCCACTGTGCGCGCTCTTCCTTATATTTTTAAGTATTTTTTGAAAAAACCCTTTGAAAAAAAGTCAAAAATAGTTAACGTTAAATTTATAAAAAAATTATTTTTTATTTCATTTATTCATTTAATATAGTAAAAATGATTCAGATATGGAATTTTGACTTCATCGGATATCATTAACCCACTTAAGCCTGGAATCCAAAATGACAAACAAATTTGATAAAAATGCAAAAACGTGTATTTTTTAATTAATTATAAAGATTTTTTAAAATGCCTAATTTGGAGATATCGATTGCTATTTGTACCACATAATAGTTGATATTAAAGAAAAAAAAAAAAATAAATTGGAATAATGATAATTCGAGTTTGTATTTGGAGCGACTGCTTTTCAGGACATTTTACAAAAATTGCTCATTTTGTCAAAAATTTAACAAATTTTAATGTTTTAATCAAAGTTAACATAGTTTTCGGAAAAGTATCACTTAAATTTGGTAAGACTATAATTATCTTTCGATTTGTTTAAAAAATTATTAACCCTTAGTGGCCCGGGGTCAGAAAAGATCCATAAAACTTAATATTAATTATGACTACGAGATTGTAAAGCCTTTAAATTTGACAAAAAAATCTCAACTGGATAAAAATAATTATTTTACGTAACATGATCCATATAGGGTTAATTTTTTTACTTTTTACAAAAAACGACCCACTAGGAAATTTACAGAATAACAAATTTCATAATTTTCGAAAAAATATCACTACAAATGGATCAAAAAAATCTTTTTTCCACTTGATAAAAATTATTATTTTGTGTAACTTGATCCATATAGGGCTAATGTTTTCACTTTTTGGCAAAAAATACCCACTTGGAAATTTACAGAATTTGCATTTTTATCAAATTCTCGGGTTATTTTGGATTCCAGGCTAAAGTGGGTTAGTGATATCCGATGAAGTCAAAACTCCATATCTGAATCATTTTAACTATACTAAATGAAATAAAAAATAATTTTTTTATAAATTTCGAATTTTGAGAATTTTTAATAATAATACACTTTTTTTACAAAATAGGCCATTTTCGTCCAACTTTCGGCACGGGTTAACGTTTTCCAAAAAAAAAAATGGATTTCTTTCATTTGGGACCATTTCCAATAAAACTGGGGGGGGGGGGGGGGGGGGAGTCTAATGAACGAAAATCGTCAAATCGTTATTTTAACGGACATCCTAATATATATGGGTGAAATCAAAAAATGTGGTAAGTTTTTGGGCCAAATTTGTGAGAAGCAAAAATTGTTAATATTTCGGTTTTTTCTTAATGGAATCAGTAAGTTTAGTCATTATAAACCTAATTGCAAAAAATCTCTTCTACAAATTGTCGCAATAACTTTTTTTGCACAATTTTAATTTTTCTATGGTAACGGAGTTTACATTTCCACAAGCAAAAGATATAACAAAAAAAATTGCGTAAGAATTTTCTTCAATTTATTAGTTTTTTGTATTTGGGTTTTCAACATGCTTTTCAATAATATACAATTTGTGTTTATCGAAATGGCGGTTTCGCGAATAAAAATACAATTCATTCCGCAAAAAAAAATTTTATTTTTTTTTAATTTTGTATTTTTGCTCCTTTTAAATGCTTATCAAAAATATAAAACTTTTTAAAATCCAATCAGCGGTTGCGAAGTTACAAAATAATATATTAAAAGCATATCATTTCGCGACCAAAAAATTCTTAAATTGTGTGAAACAAATTTAAATGGTCAAACGATTGTCAGTAATGGCTCGAAATATCGATTCCAAACCAATTAAATGCTAAATTAATCGTTTTTCGCTCCAGCAGTTTAGGGTAAAAAACTGATAATTTTTTTCTTGATTTGATGCAAAATTATTAGTTGAATCATCTTTTGACGCATAAATATTAGTTGAATCACCTCTGTTTATGGTTATTTTAAAATATTTTAAACATTTACCTATATTTATTTAAATGCAATCCGATGCAAACAATTTTGGTTACGGAGTTTACAGTTACGGAGTTTACATTTGGTTACTTTTTACGTTTTCTTTCAGAAACGTTTTGTCAGAATTTTCTTTCCGAAACAAAATCGTATGATGCCTACAAGGTGAATTCAAACATGCCACTGTTTTGCTCACTCGTTAAATAGTTTGGTGTAAAAATTAGGAACGGAGTTTACAACATTTTTTGAAATCTTATTAAAGACATCCTTTTTCGTCTCGAGAATGTTACATACCTACTGCAGAAAAACTTCAAGTCTGTTATACTAGATGATTATTTACAGTCCAACTATCATTTGAGTATAAATAACATACTTTTCCCAATATAATTAATAAATAACTCCAAAATTCTGGTGTATGCATTTTTATCAAAAATTATGACGAAAAATCGTTACAAAGTTGAAATCGTGTTAGTAAAGATATACGAAAAAGTTTGTAAAATGTATTAATTTTTATTAAAAACGCCACTTTTCCTCTTCATAAAAATTCTTACAGTTAGTGTTTAGCTTCATTGGTTATTAAAATATAAGCTATTAAAGTTAAAAAACCTTATGAGTTACTGGTTACGGAGTTTACATTTGGCCTATAAAATTGGTCAGATTGTTATAAATTTTGTAAAACAGGTGACAATACGCGGATATATATCGATATATATAACTCAAATGTAATCCATGCATTAGAAATTAGCTGGTTACATGGTTTTTATCACATTTTTTTTTTTTTTTGTTACTCGTAACTTCAATATTTTTCTAATTTTTCAGTCTTTAAAAATGTATTAAATAAAAATTATGAAAAACTGCTTTTTATATACCTCTGAAAAGAGTAACGAAAAAATACAGAATTTCAGTGCACATTTTGCACTTCTTTAATAAGTACAGGGTGCGGCTAAAGTAACTATATGATTTGTTTTTACACCATAAACTCTTCTGTATGCACGTTGAGTATTAACTATCCCACCCAGGAAAATTTTCTGTTCCAAAGAATCGGTTGTAGAATAGCTACTTTTCATTCACAACCCCTTCTACTGTCGATTCTAACACCGATTCTTTTTGTTTGAAATTGTCCCAAAAGCAACCCCTTCTATAGCTCCAAATTGGAACCGGTTGCTCTAGAATCAGTTCTGGAACTGATTCTACGTCACCCACACCTTCCATATGGGATCTCAGTAACTGTTTCCGGAACCAGTTCCATGGAATCGATTGCAGTGGAACCAGTTGTAGAATGGGTGTGGTTGGCTACCGATTGTAAAAAATTTTCCTGGGATCGAACGATTATTTTCAAGTAATAGAAAAACAATCTTAGCTTTTTGCGCAATTGTATAGCGTTCGATTTCTGAAATAGGAAAAAAATATGAAATATTCACAAGCAAAGAAGTTAGAGTGTCCAAGAAACCGGCCATTTCAGAAAACCGGTTTTTGGTTTGTTCGAAAATTACTATTTTTAAAAAAACCGGTTTCGGTTACGGGGTTTTTAAGAAAACCGGAATTCGGTTTTTTTTGTTAATTAAAAATAACAATATATTTTTTATTAATTTTATCATTAATAATATTAGGATATACTCATGGGAATAATTTTGTACAAATAGCAGAAAAATCTAATAAAAATGAAGTCAGTTGAATCTCTTTGCTAAAGCGGGATGAAAAATTAGCTGAATATGAGCAGATTAAAAACAATTACATTTCCAAAATTAAGTTTATAGATGTATTTTTGTAATTTGGAGACAGGCTACCTTTCTAAAATCTATTTGCTATTTTAAATATTATATTCAGCATAAATTTCTGCTGATTTCAGCAAGACAGAATATTATTTGAATTCAAATAAAATTTATTTAAAAAATTTTTTTCTTTCGTCATTTGTCTTAAATTCGAAGACAAATCACTAAGAAAATATAACCGATTTATTACACACAAAAAGTTATTACATTTTTTTTAGTATTCACCACTCACCCTGTACATACAAAATATTTATAATTATTAAGCTATATTTTCCATAGATTATATTTTAGGATTATTGCATTTCTTAAAGAAAAATATTTTCAATTAGTCTAATTGAGAAAAAAAGTACAAATCTCAACAAAAGCTGAGTTTTGAAGAATTACATACGTTTTTCGTATTTTGAGTACATGTGAAAAGATATACATATATATTTTTTTTATAAAAAGAACAAAACTGTAGTTTCGTTTATTAAAATAATATTTTAAAAATAAAGTGCAGTCGAAATATTGAATTTTTATATGATTAGTTTAAAAAAAGCTTTCACAAAATCATGTTTTAAAAAACCGGTTAACCGACAAATAATAACCGGTTTTCAGTTAATTCGAATATAGAAAATAATATAGAAAATTGTTTAAATAATAAAAACCGGTTAACCGGTTTCGGTTTTGGACACTCTAAAAGAAGTTAAAATTTTTTTACAGCATTTAGTTACTTTAGCCGCACCCTGTACTTTTGTTGAAGAGAATAAGCCACAAGTGGTATTTTTATGGCAGTCAATTTTCATATCAATGAATAGCTAAGAGGTAGAGTGCTAGACTAGCAATCTTGAGGTCGCTAGTTCAAGACATAGTGGCAGCAATAAAACAAATTTTTAGGCATAAAAAAATAATTTTTTTGAAATTTTTACTTGATTAAAAAGAGTTTGCTTTGCTCTCGTTCAAAAATGATTGCAAATGACAACTCAACTCTATGACAACTCAATGTTTGATCATGAATTGTGGTGCTTTTCCTACTGCTTTCGCATCTGGGTGAAAATACATCAACTCAACACACCATTCGGATTTACCATCTCCGATTTGAATGAAATTCGGCATAACTGTGGTACACTACAAGAGATCAACGATGCATAAATTTTGGGGTCCGGACCTTTTCGGTTTCCGAAATATGACATCACGAAAATTGGAAAAACGGCAAAATTTGACTAAAGTATGATTACAAAATCGACAATAAGTTAAAAACGGTTCAAGGTATAAAATTCTTTTTGGTATTATTTATTAGTTAAGAATGTACCCTTTAAAATGGTATACATATCGATTTTTTTCATTGAAGGATCAAAAGTCATTTAAGTATCATTTTTGCCCTAGTGTATGTACCTTACGGTGGACCTTATTTTTCAACTTGCGATTTAAGGCCGATTTAAAATATAAAAAAAAGTTGTCAACGCATATGGGTTTATTAAATACACCTTAGAGAATAATTCTACTTAAAATTACACATATCCCTCTTTCAACTTAATAGTGACGGCGTTTTAAATTTTGGAGAAAAGTGTGATTTTGGCCAATAATTTAGATAATAGTATTAATTTTGGTGTTTTTAGCTAGCTGTAACAAAATCACTTCCGATTTCTTTTAATTCTGATACAAAAGATTGTTTTCCGAAAATTTTGTAAAACTCCGACAATGTTAACCCTTTTTATACCAATGTCAAAGGTGAAATTTTTCGATTTTTCCTGGAAGTATGTATATCAAAACAATATGTTTTTTCGTGCGGAATTTGGTAAAAGTTGTCCAAATAATTATGTAAACACCAAATTTTATACATAGTAATAAAAAATTAGAAATTAATCCTTATAGGCACGTGGGGTCAAAATGACCCCAAATTTTTGAAATGTAAAAAAGTGTCATTTGACATGAAAATCGACATTAAAACCTTTAATTATACCCTACACCACTATGTGGTCATTATACCCTACACCACTATGTGGTCAGGGTATTATAAGTTTGTGCTGATGTTTGTAACACCAAAAAATATTGGTCCCAGACCCACCTTATAGTATACCGATCGACTCAGAATTTTTTTTTATTTCGATTTAACGATGTCCGTCTGTCTGTCTGTACATGCATTCTTGTGCGCACTCTACAGGTCGCAAATATTAAGATATTTTGATGAAACTTGGTACACCGACTTATGTCGGCCCAAGGACGAAGCCTATTGATTTTGGTTAAAATCGGTCCATGTTGAGACCTAGTGTCCATATAAGGGTCCCCCAAAGTTGGCTTGGTTACAAACTGCAGGTCGCAAATATTATGATGAAATTTGGTACACAGACCTATGTTGGACCATGGACGGAGCCTATTGATTTTGGTGAACATCGGTCCATGTTTAGACCTAGTGCCCATATAAGGGTCCCCCCAAAATTATATTGTTTATACGCTGCAGGTCGGAAATATTAAGAGATTTTGATGAAATTTGGTTCGCTGACTCACGTTATAGAAAATTTTGACACAAGTCCCATTTTAACCCATTCGAATTTCGGATCCAAACATTAGTTGGCTTTTAACCAGACTGGTGTAGGGTATTGTAAAGTCGGCATGCCCGACTTTAACCTTTTTACTCGTTAAGCATTTTTTAGGAAAAAAAATATAAATTAACCTGTTTGTTTACCTACTTGGTGTCAAACTGACCCATTTTTTATGTTAAATAACGCTGGTTGGCTGAAAAAATTATGTAGAAACTAGAGATGAGCGCGTGAGTGAATTTTGACTCACGCTCACGAAAGAAAAATAATAATCACGCACGAACATTTTTTTATAATCACGCTCACTCACGCTCACGTGATTAATTTTAATTTGAATCACGCTCACGAAGTACTCACGCTCACGAAAAATATGAAATTTGTTTTTATCCATGGATGGTAACCGAAACGATGCGGTTATCGGTAAGGGTAACGCTATTTTAGATTATTTCGGTAACGGTATTGTAAGGGCAAAGCTGTTTCATTTATTTCGGTATCGGTATTTTAAGGATAAGGTTTTTTTGATTATTTCGTTAACGGTATTTTAAGGTTAGCGGTATTTCGGTTATTTCGGTAACGGTATTTTAAGGATAACGGTAGTCAGTTTTTTTGATGCATCCCTAAATTTTTGTTTTACGAAAAACAAACGAGATTAAAAACAGAACCAATTTACCAACTTAATGTCCGAAAAATACACAATAATCCAGTGCAATTGCCAAACACAGAAAATTAAAAATATCGGTAACGGTATTTTAGGGGTAACGGTATTTCATTTATATCGGTAAGGGTATTTTAAGGGTATCGATATTTAATTTATTTCGGTATCGGTATTTTAAGGGTAGCGGTATTTCGGTAACGGTATTTTAAATATAGCGGTATTTCGGTTATTTGGGTAACGGTATTTTAGGGGTAACGATAGTCAGTTGAAAGGAGTTTAAATCGATAACGGTATTTTAGCGGTATTGCCTGCCAACCCTGGTTAAAAATTTAACTAATATGCAAGTGTTTGTGCAAATATAAATATTACTGACACTTTAGAAAAACTTTTATTTTCTATTGTTGATTATACTTGAATGGATGTCACTACATTGCTAGATCTATCAAAACAACAGAGTAGTATATTGGAAGATGACAAAGCAAATTGTGGTATTTTTTTGTTTTTCTTTGATATTTTAAATGTTTAGAAATGCTCCTAGACGAGAAGAAGAAATTCTCATTGAGTTTACACTTTAACTTAACCAATATTTCTAGAAATACTAAGAACGTCGCCCCTTGACGATTGCCTTATTCAAGAATAAAATTTGATAGATTATTTTTAATAATTTGTTAATTAGGTTTTGGGATTTTAGCGCATTTAATTCCTTTAATTTAATTTTATATTTAAAATTTTTAAATAACTTAAAAAATTCACTGTAAATCTTTAAATGTTATTCCAAATTTTTGAGGAGGAACAAAATGTTTCAATGTTCTGTACAAGAAATCGATTTCTTCTTTACATAAGAATTCTGGCAGAAGTAGAAAACACCATAAAAATGTTATTTTATGTTGATCCAAAACAATAAATGGGTAAAATCTGTGATCACTTAATAAAAAAAACAGTGATCACAAAAAACAATCACTTTTGACTCTGAAAATTTTTACAACTTTTGTCGCAGCGTGCTTGGAATACCCTTCAACATTTTTAAACGTTTTTACACTCAAATGAAAGATAATTTTATATAGATAGCAGATTTAAAAATGAAAAAAATTAAAAACATCTCTAGACTAACTTTTTGAAGGATCGACTGAAAAATTAAAAAACGTGTTTTTCAGCAAAATTCAAGTAGCAATATTTCAGAACCCCTTCGGCCGATTAAAAATTTTTTTTTGATTCAGCGAATTATAATTTATTAGAAATAATATATTACAACAACAAATATTTTTTAACAAAATTTAAGGATTTTTTTTAAACTTTCCGAAATTTCAACCGCTTTGCGGGGACCTTGAACGTGAACCGATGTTCAAAATTTTTATTTTTTACTGATTACTGAACGCATACGCAACTTTTCCGCACCCCTGTTTTGGAAATTCGCATTTCGGCAAAGTTCGGCCCACTCTAACATACATGTATTAATTCACAAAAATCTATACCTATGACAATGTTTTTGGCTATAACTCAGAAACGAATAGAGATACTACCTAAAATTATTCACACAAATGTAGAAGAGAGTTTAACAATAATCATATATTTTTTTAAGAATTTTAAAAATTCGCATTTCGAGCAATGGGAATTTGAACTCCTGACCCCAAGAAATGAACTTTGACTTTTCCATGAAAAAAATCGAATGTACCATTTTAAAGGGTAACTGGCTTTGCCAAAATGCTAGTACTGGCAAACAGTAGTATGCCAGCGTTGGGAGGGCAAAAAAAGTTGGTCTTGAAGGAGATTTCCCACAAACAAAAAAATTGATTTTATAAAACAAAAAAAATGTTTTTGCTTGCAACCGGATTTGAACTCGGAACCTTCTGACTACAAACTTTTTTAACGAAGCGTCAGCATTTTTAGAAAATCATTGGTCTACCAGTGAATTGATTTTTGTATCGCTGGTAGCATTGGCTAGGTAGCACTGGATAACCACTGGTTGCAAACCTTGGCATATCACTATAAGCCAATTCTTTGCCAGTGGTTTTTTTTTATAAACCACCGAAATTCTTGTAAAACACATACTGGCAAAATGCTTTTTGCAAACGCTGGCAAAGCGTCCCATATGAGTGTTCTGCCAGTCATTTATTTTTAACACCGTGGTTACCCAGTGGTATGCCAGTGCTTGATGTTTTGTACCACTGGCGATTTCTGACTGGGTACTTATATATTTGAAAGCTTATAACTAATGCGAATTATGAGAAATTTACTTGTTTTTTAGATATTTTGACTGAATTTGAGAAAATGCTTATACTAAATTAAAGTAAAATACATACTAAGCTTTAGTATAGTTCCAAAAAATTTAAGACAAAATTTACTGAATTGAAATAACAAATTTACGTTATTTAAATTAATTGTTTTACTTGTCTTTAAGTAAAGAGTGTAGGTACTTGTTAAATTTTCCTTGGAGCCAACTCATCCCCAAAATTCTTTAAATCTAGTTCAAATGATCTAATATTTGGGAAACAATTTTTTTAGTGTAGCTATTTTTAAGATTTGAAGCTAAAAATTGTGAGTTTCTACCTAGAAGTCTTAGGTATTACTATATTTTTGATGTGCCCACTACACCGTTCTAATTATGCTCATGGTAGTATTTTAACCCGCGCGTTTATTCAACTGAATAACATTAATCATGATTAACAAATTCATTTAAAACGACAAACAAGAGTTTTGAGAATCAAAATCTATTTTGTTGGATTTAAATTCGTATATTAATAACCAAAATAATGTGTGTATTTATATTTGGATTATTCTTAAATTATAAAATTGTTATATTATAGTCTGTAAGAAGCTTGTGTATCCATCGAATAAATAAATGAAAGCTTTCAAAAGCTTATCGAAACTTTACAAAATGTTCTTTCTAATTTCAATTTTCTGAGATTATAAGTGAAACTTTTTCAAACATCACTGACGCTGACGAGTCTTTGGGTGAGTCAAAACTGCGGCAGTCTGGTGATTCCCTTGTGTCTGTTAAATTTTTCAATAAAAATAATTTCTTTTTCTTCTTTTTGTAAAATCAGCTTTAGAAAAAAATTACGTTACGTTAAAAAATAAAAAATAATATAATAATAAAAATTATCCGTGTTCATTCTCTAAGTAGTAAGAAAATGACAATATGATTATTGCCCCTAAAAGTATACTTAACACTCATACAAAACATACGCACATGTTCATACAAATCTATACAAACGCGTGGCATCTCACACTATGAAAAACTTGTGGTGAATTTTAAATTTGTAAATAGAATTTTATTCACGTTTTTATTATTTTACTAGAAATGTTAAGAACTTTTTTTTGGTAACAAACATATTTCGTCGTTTTGAAATAAAAAAGGTCGTAAAGTTAATTTATTATAAATATTCCAGAAAAGAAATGAAAAATATATATATTCTTCAGCATAATTTCCATAATGTGTTTAAAATTTTATCTTTAAATCTTCACCTAAAATTCAAAAGGGCGTAACAACACTTGTTATTTTTTTACACTAGAACCAAAAAAAAAAAACGTTGTAGAATTAAAGATATTCTATATTTTCTTCTCTTGTTTAAAACACGACTATAGACTTATTTCGACATATGTATAAGTTTAAAATTTTGTAGGCAAATGTAATTTAGTCTAGTGCAACGCAATCAATCAGAAAATCGGCTTAAATTTTTTTGTTGTTACGCCGTTTTGCATTTTAGGTGACGAAATGTGTATTAGAAAGGGTTGCTTTTGCAATATAGTTTTGATATGAGAAATGATTAGTTAGAATTTATAAAAATTTTAGAAAAGACATTAGCAAACTAAAAATAATTTCATTCGAATTGAAATTTCGTTAGCATTAGTTCACTACACAGAGAAAACAGATTCGTAGTTCTAACCGGTTCCAGGTTAAATCACTTTTACATATATTTTATAAATAATTTTGGGGTCTTATGAGAAAGTGAAGCGAATACAAATGATACATTTGAACTCATAGCCAATCCTTTTCAAATATCTATCTCACCCACTGTTCTGGAATGGACTTGGTGTCTCCTGTTAACGCTAACGAGGCACTGTCGACCGATTGTGGGCGGAAAAACCCTATTATTTGCACGGGCTAAATCCCTGCACAAACTGGTCAGTTTAAAAATATAAACTAATATCATGTGTAATGATATCTTATTTAATATAATTAGAGATATTATTTGATCCGAAAAATTTTGGATAAAATTATATCGGATAAGATCTAAATTATTGGATCATATAGAATCTTATGCGGATTTTGATCCGACGTATTCATATAATCATAATTTGTTGTAGAAAGATAAATATTATTACTTTAAGATGCGACTGTAAATGCCAAAGATATAACAAAAATGTGAAATGGCGACCCCTACGTTCGGCAAAAAAAATTTTTTTTTTGTTAAGAATTTATAGTTGACCTTTACTGTTGTGTAATGGGGTTTTTACTCGGCTTGAGGTCATAAGTTTAAAAATAAAAACAAATTTTTCTTTACGTTTTATTTTAAAAATTTTTTTTGTTTATTTTCTTTCAATATTTCGAAACAGCTTCGCTGTTCATCTTCAGGAAAATCTAAACAAAAATACACTCATAGAAAAAAGTTTGTAGAAAAGTTTGTAAAACTGTTAGTACTTCAACTTAACAAATTTTTAGTTAAAATTTAATTTTTAGTTAATTTTTTTGCTACCTCCACATTACTAACTTACAGATTTTTTTGCTATTTTATTTTGCTGAATTTAGTTACTAATTTTTAACAATAAATTTGCTAACTTTACAGTATTTTGCTGAATTTTAGTTACTAATTTTTAACAGAAGATTTGCTAATTTTACAAATTTTTTGTAAACTAAACCACCAATTTTGGAGCGCTTATAAACAGAATGTTAAATGACTCATAAAAATTACTGCATATTTTTAACTCGCCAAAAATAATGCAAAAAGTTTTTAAATAAAGCTAAATTGAAATGGTTGAAAATTTGTCCTACTCATAAAATATCTAAATTATTAAAATTTATAAGAAAAGTTTCGATTTATCGTAATACATTAATTTTCAAAGATCAAGGTTTATTTTGGACGAACCATTTTAATATGAAAATTGTGATTAAAAGTATCTCTGGGGAGCAAGTGGAGTTTACGGGGATGACCCTAATTTTTTCCCCAATATTGTACTTTTTAAGCTTATTTAAAGAATACGATATTTTTAATCGGCCACACCTTCTTTCTTGTTGGTGAAGTTTTAGAGGTGAAAATGGAAACTCAAATAAATTCGGAAGTACATATCCGATCAGCAAACAATGAAAATCAAAGAAGGGTCTCTGAAATACATTTTCCCAATCAGAAAAATACAAACGGGAAAGAAGTGGTAAAGCACTTTAACAGATGGTACAAGTACTGGCAAAAAGTGCTTTCCCATTCCCAAAATGATAACATCATTAGACAAAAGGACCGGCTGTTGAAAAAAAAACACTGGCAAAACTAATAAATAGGTGGTCTGGAAATATATTTTCCAAAATAAAATTTATAAAAAGTTCATATGTATTTTTTTGGTCCTGCCGTGATTTGAACCCAGGGCGTCAGATTGGCAGACGATTGCTCTACCCAATGAGCTAACGAGACATATAATATTTGATGGCTAAACACATAAATGAGTGATAATAGGTGGACAACTACTGGCTGTGCCAAAAGGCTAGTACTGGCAAACAATTTTTTGTAACTACCCTACGGGGAATGAGGAGTCAATTGCCCTCCAAGGACCTATCTCGTGGCCGGTCAATCGAAGGAATATTCCTAAATTAGTACAAATATGAACAAAAGAGAATGAATTAATTTTCTAAGTATTTTCTGATCCGTTATTTTGACTGTTGCTTTTAAAAAACTTGACCGATACCGAAATAAAAAACAAAATTCCCGGCATTTTTTAAAAATAATTTTTACTTATTTTACTCTTTTATTTATTTTTAACTTTATTTTTTTATGATTTGCTTATTTTAGTTCTTATTTTAAATTTCTATAATTTTTTGCTAAGAAATAAGTTTTGTATTTTCAAAGTTTTTTAATGCTAAAACTGTTTTAGTTTTAACAATTGGTATTTTATTTCATTTTCTTTTTAACTTAAGGGGAATTTTTAAAATTTTTATTTATATTATCAGAGTCTTTGAGGTAATTTTTAATTGATATTTTTAATTTAATTATGACCAACACATAAAACTAGTCAACTGCCATTAAAGGACCTATCCAATGACCGGTCAATCGGGGGCATATTCAAGGCACTTCCACTATATTTGTGTGTGTGTTAATGTTTTCTTTTCTATTTGTTTCTTTTCCATTTTTTTTATTTGCTTGTAGTGTTTGTTATTTCTTTTTCTTTTTTATTTGAACAGAAACAAAAAATATATAACTTTACCATCAGCCAGCCGTCACGCATAAGCAACATTAGCTCAGACGGTAGAGCGTTTGCTTTACAAGCAGAAGGTTGTTTTATCGAGCCCTACTTCGACGCCAAGTAGATTAATTTTAATTCTTAATTTTTTATTAGTTTATTTGAAAAGCTATTTTTAGACACACCACCTTACTGTCACAAAGTGTCTAAACTGTGGCAATTGGTCATTTCCAATGACAACGCCATGTTAAAGTGACGTGTCTCTTTCAAACAAAAAGGCCGATCAAGGACTGGTCTCTGCCCTGACATATCCTGCGTGTCACTTTGGACAGGTCCCTTTCCCCGTAGGATAATGTGACAGCGTTGGGAGGGCAAAAGAAAAGTTGGTCTTGAAGGAGCTTTCCCACAAACAAAAAATTGATTTTATAAAACAAAAAAATTTTAAATTAAAAAAAATAAAAAAAAAATTTTCCTTGCAACCGGATTTGAACTCGGAACCTTCTGACTACAAACCTTTTTTAACAAAGCGTCAGCATTTGTATAAAATCATGGGTCTACCAGTGAATTGATTTTTATACCACTGGTAGCATTGGCTAGGTAGCACTGGATAACCGCTGGTTGCAAACCCTGGCAGTGGTTTTTTTTATAAACCCCGACATTTTTGTAAAACAAATACTGGCAAAACGCTTTTTGCAAACGCTGGCAAAGTGTCCCAAATGAGAGTTCTGCCAGTCATTTATTTTTAACACCGTGGTTACCCAGTGGTATGCCAGTGCTTGATTTTTTGTACCACTGGCGATTTCTGACTGGGTTATTATTGTTAACATATTATTGTCTATAAATGTTACCACTTTTACAAAAAATCATTCTTGAGAAATTTTCTTTGGCATTGAATTATAAATTGGCATTACTTTATCTCAGTGTCAATGCCAACAAATTTCATCACCATTCAATGCCAATGAAATTTTTTTCAATTTGCATTGATGAAAACAATGGTATTGAAATGTACACATAATTGAAGAAAAAGCATTGTAATATAAAAAAAATAAGAAATACGCGAATTTTTAATTTTTTTTCTTAATTTATTCTTTTATTAAAACATGAAAACAAATACTTCTTTCATCAATTATAAATGGGCATTTAGACATTGAACAATGCCAATTGAAAAAATTTCAATTAATTGACACATTCAATAAACTGGTCCGAAGTATGCTTTTAAATACACAATTATTTTTTATTTATTAATTTTCATTTCATTTGCTCCTTTTTTATCTTTTTCCAGTCCACTAGTAATCTTCCAAAGTTTTGTTGATTTCAGAAAATTTTAGCAAAAATTTTGTATATTTAACAGTTTTTTTTTGCTATTTTCATTCTACTATTATTTAGCAATTTTTTTGCTGATTTCAGCAAGTTAAATTGTTATTTGCAATTAACAAAAATTTAGCTCAAATATTACTAAAATTCTGTAAATTTAACAGTTTTTTTTGTTGCTATTTTTATTAAACTACTATTCAGCAATTTTTTTGCTAATTTTAGCAGGTTAAATTGTTATTTGCAATTAACAACAACAATAAGCTCAAATATTACTAAAATTCTGTAAATTTAACAGTTTTTTTTTGCTGTTTTCATTTTATTAATATTTAGCAAACTGATTCTGCTAATATTAGGAGTTTTTTCTGCAGCATCATTTTTAACTAATTTTTAGTAACTTTTTCTGCTATTTTTACGGACTTATTTGTATGAGTGTACAATTCATGCCCATTCTGCCTTGCTGGTCTTATCAAATTTTTTCAATAAGTTTTATTCTTTGTAATTTACTTGTAAAAATTGTATCATCTTTCTTTGATTTAAAAATAATTTAAACAGAAAGTGATATTAATTTATGATCTTGAGTCAAACTAAGATAACATTCATTTACTTAAATAACAGATCAACTGCAAACATTTCCCCCTTTCATCAAAAATACAATTTTTAACAAATTTTATAATTATAAATGAAATAAAAATGTAACAATGATAACATACATTTAATTATCTGGTGATAAAGCGCGGAGTTGAAAGCGTCCTTTGTTGTTTACATTACTTAAGCAACTAGTGTTTTTATTTATTTTGATGTTTTAGGTCTTCGGTGTTTATTTATTGTCTGTCGATATAATTGAGCGCACTTGTCAGTATCAGTTTTATAGTTAAGTCTCTTGTTGTGCGGTACATCAATAATGTGTAACATTTCAAGAGTATATCTTTTCCTATAATTATTCTCTTTTTGGAATATGCTCACATCTTTAAAGTTTGGTTTGTGGCCTGTTATTGTACTATGGGCCGCGAGTGCTGTTTTTTGTTCAATAGGTTTGTTTATTGCCTTATAGTCTGACTTGTGAGATGATAGTTTCGTTTTTAACTTTGTTTTCGTGGTACCAACGTACACTTTGTTGCATATATTGGACCCGTCGCCCTCACAGTTTATCTTGTATATAATGTTTGATTTTTCTTCATTTTCAAGCTTCGTTTTCGTCCTGCTAAATAACTTGTTTACGGTATTAGAAGTTTTGAGCGCTATTTCGTATTTTTCTCTATTATAAATATTCGAGTTTTTTATTCTTTCGGATAGGCCTGGTACGTACGTTACCGATTTATAAATTATCACTGGTTTTTCTTCCTTTTCGTAGATGTTTTTGGTTTTTACATGTTTGATTAGTTCCTTTATTGTTTTCCTAAGGAAATCATTTTTCTGTAGGATGCTAATAATTTTGTCTGTATTTTCTTTATGAAAAACTTTATCGCTTATTCTTAGAACCCTTCGTATAAAATTCGTAGCAGTATTTATAACTATCCGTCTAGGATGTTTTGAATGGAAGTTTATAAGCCTTCCTGACGCGGTGGGTTTCTGATACCAATTTAATTTTAGTTGGTTACCTTTTACAATGAATACTGAATCTAAAAATGGTAGTTGATTATGGTTCTCTCCTTCTTTTGTGAACTGTATTTGTCGGTTGTACGAATTTAAAATCCTTAGTGTATCTTCTACTTTGTCTGATTTCAAAATACAGAACAAATCATCGACATATTTTGTAAGGATTCTCGGTTTAGCATCCATCATTTCCATTGAAAAATCCAATAATTTATCCATGATTATGTCGGCAATGACCGCAGAGGCGGGTGAACCCATTGGCAAACCTTTCCTCTGTTCATAAAAATGATCTTCATGTTCAAAATAACGTGTATCTTTGATACAAAAAGTTAGGATTTCCATAAACAATTGTTTTGGTATTTTAGTGTGTTTCCCTATAATATTCCATTGTTCTTCAATTGTTTTTAGAGCTAAATTAACCGGGATACTTGGAAACAAGGAAACTACATCGATAGAAATTAGTATTTCATCATCATTCATTAACGAATTATTTATTCGTGTTTTAAATTCAATTGCATCTTTAACATTGTATTTAGATTCCATGGTCATATTTTTCAATATATCTACAACATATTTGCAAAGACCATATGCTGGTCATTGATGAGCAAATACGTCTCAGGGGGGTATCTACTTTTACCAAAAATACACAAATAATAATACGATAATTTACGTAGGCGACCCAACAAGTGAAGATCCGACAACATCCTTTATCAAAAGCAGCGGAAAAATTTTCGGCGAAATTGGCTGTTTGGAAATTGAGGGGCCCTACACTTAAGTGGAGTTACCACCTTCGGTTATTGCGAAACTTAGGGGACGGGATAAAGTCGACATTCAGACAGCTCACATAGGGGAACTTAAACAATTTTTTAGAGGAACAAGCACGGGGAAGGACATTTCTTTTAGAAAGCAACATTCCCCACTTACCTCGGCGGTGCCGTAGACGGGTAGAACCACCTCCGTATTGTATTGTAAGACGAAACGCCCCCACCATAATAAATACCTTCACCATCAATCCGAGAGCAAATACCACCAACAACAACCCGGCCATGAGTATCCACACCTCTACTCGCTGCGCAACAGACGAATTCTACAATGCAGCTACCAACTAACTCACCGCTTCCTTTGACAACACCATTGCTCACTACCTCAAACACGTCGTTTCTACTTCAGAAATGCATTCGACGACCCCACTGCGCCGAACAGTTGTACTACCACGGCCATACTTTCCCCAGCAGAATAATACACGAGCTACACCAGTTACGGGTATAGTCTGGCACATAATGTCACGGTTACCATCACCTGACGACACTGATGAAGGAGAGTCACCAGCAACTTCTTATAGGACGTCTTTCTCGCCAGCAAATTCCAACCCCCAGCAATTTGTACTTTTACCAGCTACCAACAACGAAGATAGACTTTTAGAAGTTTCGGGAGAATCGACACACTTCTTCAGTATCTATCGCGAGTAAATTGAAGAGGGCCCTCATTATTCACTTTCACCCAATATTCCACATCGACCAGAAAGTCCACCCTGGTTCGTTAGTAATTCTCCCGAAGACGAACAAAGGGGCACGGTTAATTACGATCCATACGCTGATCGAGAAGAAACCAATTCTTCATCCAATAATGAACCAATCTCTCCGATTCTGTTGCAGTACAACAGTCTGTCTGGGGCTCCCCAATGGAACCGATAAGGTCACCCCCACCAATGGTATAGCTATCTCCAATAATATCAATTTCATCCCAGGAGACTAACATACCCTCACCCAGGGCCACCAGTGTACAGCGGTTTCCGAAATTTATATATTACTGCCCAAGCCTGCCACCTACTATGGGATGGCCTAATTCCATCTCCGTTTCGGCCAATACAATACCTCCCCAACTACAAGAGTCATCTCGGTTGACGTACTACCCACACAGCCTTTCGTGCACCACAGTATCTATGGCTGGGACTTCCACAATAACCAATGTACCATCTCATATGCCCGAATATTCAACGACATCACAACCGCCAGGCACCCCCAAGGAAGCGAACAAAATACCTTCACCATCATATGATCCCTCGGTTGTACTGTCACCACAGTTAACGCCTCCACGTTCGTCAATTGTCCCATTTCTGGCCTCAATCTCGGACGAATCAGTCTTCTCACGCCAATTACCAAAGAATGACAGTGCCGCGGAAGCACCACCTAACTTAGCAAAACGGCGACTCATATCCATTCAAACCACCGAAACGGAGACCAGTATGAAATTTTGTGACTAGGGAAGGAATTATGAGATATACCTACCTCCGGGAAGGTGAATCGGTTGAACGACTATACACCATTCGAGAACAGATAAATATTCATCCTATAAGGCATGAAACACTAAAAGCAGATGCTTCCCCACGTGGAAAAAAACCCATAAGGAGAACTCCGGAGATGATAATGAAATAGGTATAACAACGCCCGCCAGGAAGAGTGAAAGCCAGCCCACCTATATCACCAGATGCTTCTATTTGGGGTGGTCCGGCACCTACAACCATGCCTAGGACACCTACAACCATGCCTAGTGATACCCACTTTTCGAGTGTAACAACATCGTCAAGAAGACAACAAAAGGCTGTTCGCCTTAGAGAAATTACCCAACCCAGCGAAAGCCTTTCCAACGCGGGGAAACAATCGTCATGCAAAACAAGGGTTGCAAGCTCTGCTAGAAATATTCCCAAAGGAGTGTCGGGGAGAACAATTGGGTCTCGATACGACACAATTACAATCGATGTTACAAGATGAGGTTGCGGCCGTTCCTGAAATAAGCAAAGTGGTATATGTGCAACAATGGGTGCAAGAATAAAACGAGGACCCAGAAACAAATTTCCCAAATTTAATTGCAACGGGAACCCCACAGGACACAATTGACCGATTGCTTCCAATGATAACAGCTGCCCGCGATCGTTCAAGGGTAAACCTCCTGATTACCATACCCGAGGGTAGGTTCCGGGTGATGCTTAGACAATCAGATCTAACAAAAATAATGCGGGTGTCGCAGCCGGTACCCGAGGAGAAGGTGACGTGTGAGGACCAAAGTCCATAGAAGTCGTTTTGACCCACACATAATTTAAACTGAATTATACAAATTTTCTTATATCCTATTTTTTTTATTAAGTTTCGTTAAGATTTTGTCCGTTAATTTGAATTATGGGTGACACGTTAGTTCACGATATTCGACCAGACAAGTCATTGAGACGTATGTTTCGGACTTTAATAAAGGAAGTAGCGGATAACTGACGATTAGCAAGTAAAACAAGTAAAACGGCGACGCATATTTAGGTTTTATTTGGAAATCAAATTAGCAGGTGGGCGGACTGCATTGGTAAGCTTAAACTCAAAATTTGTGTCAGTTCGTGTGTAAATTTTTTTTTTACGTATTAAGGAACTAAAAAAAATAAAGTGATAAGGCTTATAATATTTGAAGAAAAAAAACGAACCCCAATTGTTTTATTCCCTCGGAGTCGTACGGACCCTGGCCGCGGCTGAATGATACCCCCGCAAACGGTGAAATTTATATGTCCCAATATATATTTAGATGTACCATATGTAGTTACATATGCCAGGACAATTTTAATACTTTAATGGTGCTGGTCATAAAATCCAGCTGCTATACTTTAAGAATTAAAGTTCAAAGCAAAAACAGTAAACAACAGAGGTTAAAAATGGTATAGTTAGTTTAATTAAATTGTTTCAAATTTGTTTATTTGCTTCACATTCAATATAAATAGATAATCATCAATCATTAATCCATAAAAGCATGGATACTAATGATGGGTTTGTAGCAAAACCCAAAAATACGTACTACATCTTGCTGGCCTTATCGCATTTTTTTCAATTTTTATTCTCCGTAATTTACTTGTAAATTGTATCATCTTTCTTTAATTTGAAAATACATAATTTAAAAGGAAAATATGGTAATATGTGATCTCAAATTGAACGAAAAATATTTAACATTTTTTTTTTAAATTTTTATTTAGCATACTTTTGACATATGTACATAAATACAGTCAAAAAACAAATTCTATAATTTTTATACTTTGTGGTATTAATTAAATTATATTATTATATATCTGTGTAATATGTACTATTTGCTAGCATTATGGTATAAACAAATCTCGAATTAAATAAAAAAAACTACTAGAATTTTATAATGTACAAAACACATGATGAGTAAGTAAATAATGTTATCAATGTTTGTACAAATTATATTATGACCTCAAAATTCAATTAGTGACAAAATGTAACAAACTTTTTAAACTTAGTTTTGTACCCACACTCAAAATAATACGTCTGTTGGCTGGACAGAAAAATTTGTTACAAAATTTATTCGTGTGTTTTGGCTTAAAATAAAATTTGTTGATTTTAATAAATTCATTTGTTAAATTTAACAAATCTAAGTTTAAGTGAGAAATTTGTAAAACTACAGTTTTATCTGTAAATATACTGAGTCGTAGAATTTATCAAAATTTAGGGTCTCGGGACCCTCCCCGGGCCTAGTCCATATCATGTCGGCATATCATGTGGGCACTCCAATGGGGCAATCATTTTGCTCTATCTCGCTTAGTTTTCGAGATATGGGCCATTTTATGAAGTGGAAAATTATTATTAAAAATTTCCGAGAGTCCAAGGCCCCGCCAAGGTTCATTTTTGGATAGAGATAACCTCTTTCGCTAGGGTATTGTACGGTTAGCGGTAGTCGAAATTTTCATAAATTTTTCTCTATCTCTCTTAGTTTTCGAGATATGGGCCATTTTAAAAAATCGGGAGGGAAGGAAATAGCGCCATCTTTAAAACTTAGGATACACTGATGGCGACATCTCCCGAGTAATAACAGAAACATGAAAATATTATATTTTAACAATAAATGTTGTTAAATTTAACGAATGGGTTCTTAAAAAATAGTTTTAAATAATTTTAAAAATTAACACTCAAAATTAGTTAAATTACTGATGATTTTTAGTATTGTGTTAAATGAAGATAACTAAAATCTTTGCTTAAATCAGTGTTTCAACTCGAAATTTGTCAAATCGATTTGAAACCGCCGGTTCGACAGATTTATCTACTGACGTATTATTTTAACAGTACATATTTTATTTGTGTTATGTATGTATGTTCCATACTACTCATATAACAAACACCGTACAACACAATTTAGCAGAGATGATAAATTCAAAGCCAGGACATTGAAATACATGTGCCATACAATTGACTTAAACCCATCAGTTTTAGTTGGGTTCTGAGCAGTGATGTTAGGCAGTGGCCAAAAAAACCTGGTATAGATGTCGCTAAAAGCTGGTATTTGAAACAAAAAATTGGTATACTTACAACATAGTATGTTTAATATAATATTATACCAAGGAAAACAAAGGGCATCTTGCTCCCATTCAGAGCGAAAGCTTTGCTTCCGGTGTTTTTGTTTTTCACTTAGAGTATCACCACTACCGACACGAATTTCTTTTAGGCTTTGAAGGGCCATCAGAATCGTCATTTTCTTCATCTGTTGATCAAATGATAATCTGCAATAACAGTAGTGAGCGTGCTTTTAACAAAAATTTCCACACAAAAGTAAAAAATCTACATTCAAAGAACAGCTGTTCTCATAAACGACAAAAAATGGGATATAAGTCATAGTTAAGTCGGTACGCTACAACTACAAATATGTTGTAATTAGAAATGATATAAAAATATATATTTTTTTTAAAGAAAATGTATAAAAAATTAGATTGTAGCTTGTCGCCACATTTGCGAATAGTATTTCAAGTTCTGTGGCGGTTAAAATGTCAGTAAAACAGCTGTTTTCGTTTCTTCCTTTACACTTTTAATAAAAAAAAACAAAATTGAAATCGTAAGTTATAGAAGTTGGTATTATTGCGTACCAACACAATTTTCAGTTAGTAAATGGTACAAGACCCTGAAAAATGGTATGTGTAGCAACAAATTGGTACGTCTAACATCACTGGTTCTCAGAAAAAGGGTGGTTACATGTAGAGGCGCTTGTAGCCTAATGATTTCAATTTGTTTTCCTACCTGAATATTTATATTCACATTTTTTTTTTTCAGTTTTGAAATTAACGATTTTTTTTTCTTTTTGCAAGACTAAATATGATTTTTGATCTGTCAATTGTGTAATTTGACTAGGGTTTGGGATTTCCCGGACTATTTTATTTCCCGGGAAACGGGAATAAAAAAATTTGATTCAAATCTGAAATCTTGTTGTTGTTTTCTTCAAGAGAAGTTGCATGACCATCAATTTTTTTTTTGTGAACCAAATTTAGATGTCGGATAACCAAATTTAGATACCACCGTTAACCATTAGTCTTTTCTTTTCACATTTATTAATGAAAACGTTATTTATAAAATTATTGACCCTTAATATAAAGGAGTATTTTAAATTTAAAGTCGACTTTATTTTTAATCAAACGGTTTTGTTCATTTTGTGTATGAAAACCTTACAAAAATATTTATATTTTCAAATATTTTGATTGGTTGAAAACAAATTAACCAATCAGAATGCTCCAAAAATAAATCAAGTCAAGGTATACTGCCACCCAATATTTTAACTAAAGTCGACTTTACCTAAATTATACATTTGAAAAATTTAGATAGTAAGGGCGATTATTTGTAAGAAACAAAGCTTTTTTTTCATATTTCTTTTAAACATTTTACCAAGTTTTTAGGTTTTACTAGTTAAATTTTGAATAAGTTATAATAAATATGTCAAATAAATGTATTCCCTTTTAAAAGATTTTAACAATGACATTTTTGTTTTGGTATTTAAAATGTTTTTTATGACTAAAATTAAAAAATCCTATTCGAAACAAAAACAATTTAAAAAATTTAATATTTTTAAAATTTCCCGTTTTCCCGGGAAAAATATATTATTTTCACGGGAATTCCCTGCAAACTTTTCCCGGGAATTCCCGAACCCCAAACCCTACTTTTGACGCAAGGTACTTTGCGATAAAGGTAATGCAGTGTTGTGTCAGAAGATAAGGGGGTGACATATTGGTTGTTGCATATCTGTGTGTGTTTTTATTATATTTGTATATCGTAAAGCTGAATAAACCGAAGTTTTCCAAAATTTCCCACAAAAGTTGGTATAAATGGTCAGCCATTACCAAAAAGTCAGTCCATTTTGCTGATCGTCACCTAAAGGATTTAATCTCCAGAAAATTCCGTAAGTTTGAAAATTTTTGTTTTTGAAAAATAGATTGTTTTTCAGGAAAATTTTCTTAAAATTTTTAAATTTTTTTTTATTTTTTTAGTGAACAAAATATTAAAAATTTTTATTAAATTTAATTTGCCTAAAATTTTTGGATTTTTGTATCTCCAAATTTTCGTATGCCTATACAATATACGGTAAGTTTAAATTAATGAAAAAGAAATAATTTCTAAATTAAATTAATTTTTAATCAATTTGATTTTTTTAAGAAAAGCAATTGGATAAATTCCATATAAAATTTTCTTTTGCTTTCGGTGAAAATCCAAAGGTAATTTCTAACCACAACTGCAACAACAAAACCTTACATATACCTGGCTGTTTGATAACCAAACGGAAAGGTAACAAAATCCACACAAATAAACACACTAACAACAACTAACGCCATAACGAATTTCTTTTATTTTCATTATCTACAGACACAGCATTCATAAAGCTTAAGGGGACAAGAGTGTTGCGGTAAGTCGTTGGGCTGACGAGGTTTTTTCTAGGGCACGGGAAACCCTCATCGGAAACCGGCCTGCCTAAAATTTTTCATCTTCAACTCAACACTTCATCTATAAAATCATATTTAGTGAAGAAGTGTGTAAAAAGTGCATAGACAATTGTTCGTGAAGTGTGTGAAAATTTTATGGACAGTGTCCGGAAAGTTTTGTGAAAAACCTGCTAAAAGAATAAAAGAAAGAAATAGCCAAAATTTTACAAAGATCCGTGCGGACAATTTGGAAAAAGTTTTTATAAATAAAATTGAGATTAATACCCTTATTCTAAGAAAATATGACAATTTGCTTTGTTATTAAAATTGTCATGTTTCTTGTCATAGAAATTTTTTAAAAATTTGTTATGGTATTCTATTTTTTTTATGACAAGGAAAAGTTTTAAAAATTTCACCATACTATTGTGAAAGCTTTTTCTGCCAAAAATAAAAAAAAAAAATTTAATAAAATTATCAAAAACTCATAATTTGTGAAAAATTACTATTTTTTGAAGTCTTAAATGAAATGAAATCTTTAAAAAAATGTACAGGAACTGCAGAACACGGGAGGACTAGTTCTAAGCACTTGGATTTTTTTTTAAATTTTTGCATCAAGCACCCTGAGATAAGAACTTTAGCCCCAAAAATCTCATGTTAATAATCTTTTGAGGAATTTTAGGTTCGGTAAAAGGTTCGACGCGAACGCCTTAAAAGAGGAATGAGGTATTTCATATTTTATTTCTGTGAAGAAAAATTACAGAATTCTTCAAAATAAAACAAAATTTTTAAATTATAATTTGTTGACAAATGAAAATATTTGTTTGTTATGTGCTTTTTATTATATGACAATTTTGTCAAGGTTTTGCTGACAATTTTTCCTAGAATACCAAAACTATGACAATATTCATTCACCTAAATTTTGTCACAATTTTGTTATTGTTATAAAGTTTAGAATAAGAGCATAAATCTAAAATTCAAACTGACTTGGCTAAAACTAGTTAATAAAAAGGCTAAAATAAATAGTGAACTGTGCTAAAACCATAAAAATAAAATTTGGCTGGTACAACAAAAAAAAAAAGGCAAAAATTACAACAAATGAACAACTGAAAATCCTGAACACTAAATTAATCTAACACTAAAATAATTCCAAATAATCAGAACTCTAAATTCACAGAAATTTCAAAAGTACAGTTCCTTTGGAAAAAAAAACAAAAATCGCATATTAAAACACATTAACGAATTTATAAACTTTTCTTGATAATAGTTTTGCTTTTTTTTTTATATACATTTAGAAGTGAGATTTTAGTTTTTAGTTTGCTTTTATTGATATGTACATATTCACTTAATTTCATTTATACATTTACCTCACAATCAGTCATCAATCTAAAGTGTGTGCAAACGATCCTTAAGGCACATCTACACGGGATAGAAAACTCGCTAGACTTTATGAAAGTGCAGCTCTGTATAAGTCTACGAAATGTAATCTCTAGGCCATTGACAATTGCTGTCAAACACAATTTCTTTAATTAGTAACAATTTTTAAGATGTCTTGTAACATTATTGAACATTTTAGTTTATTACACGCACCTTTTCGTATTTGGAGAAAAAATTATTCTTTAAAAACAAATAATTGACAACTAGAGATGATACTTTTACGATAAAAATTAGTGCCAACTTTATTATAGATGACAAATTTAGCGCAAACTCTACGAGATTTCTATCCCGTGTATATGTGCCTTTATAAAAATTTGAGCTGAAAAAAGAAGGAAAAAATAAAAAAGTGTATTTTGATTAAAATTTGGGCAAATTAATAATTTATTGGAAATGTCAGAAATGTGTTGTATAACGAAAATGTATAATAGTGTGAACACTGTTTGTTACACATGTCAAAATGGGTGCACACATTTTAAAATACGGTCACACTTTTTTGACAAGATTTATTTTTTGAAATATTTCATAAAGTTACCACTTGTCTCAACACAAGTGTTGTGTTATTCACAAATAAATGTTAAACAAAGATTAAAAACAATTAGTGGTGAAAAAAAGTAATAATAGAAGAAAAAAATAAATGGTTTAATTTTTTTGTTGTGTGTGTCGATAACAGTCTGAACACTGAAAAGATTTTCTTTTATACTTTTTTGACAACCAGACAATTTCAGCATACTTTTTGTCATACTTGTGTGAAGAAAAGTATAAGCATTTGTGTGATAATGTGAACGGGGCTTTAGCAGAGCTAAGATTTTATAAAAAAGTTGAAGCTAATGTTAACTAGGTATTAACAGCTAGAACTCTGTAATAACAAAGCCTGAGCTAATGTTAACTAGTAATTAACAGAGATAAAGGTTTTTGATAGTCGCTGTTAACAACCGGCTGACATAAGCTATTTTGTCTATGATATTTTTTATTAAAGATAACAAAAGCAAATAGGAAATTATTATGAATTAAAATTAAAGCTAATAATAATAAAAAAAGAATAAGTCAATTTATCAAAAATTAATATAATTTGTTTTGTTACCTACAATTAGGCTTGCCAGATCGAAATCGGCAAAAAGCTTGACATTCAGAAGAAAAAGCTTGATTTTTCTTGACATTCAACAATAAAGGCTTGATTTTTCTTGACAATTTAAAATTCAGTTAAATTAGCAAAAAAAAAATTGCAAAATTGAATTGAAGATATAAATGATATTAATTTATACAGCTTTTCTACATTCTTTGTACCACATTTTTGTCAATGGATATGTCTTTTGGTAATTCTTCAAAAACTTTCCGGAGGCAGCAGTAAACTGCATGCACATATCAATCAATTGAATTTGATATTTTTAAAATAACTGGCAGCTCTGCTTATTTATTTCTTGACAACAACGAGTTTTTTATATTTTAAACAGCAATTTGCTAAAAAAACACTGATTCTCTACAAAATCATATCTTTTTTCTAAGTATTTTGCAGCATTTTGAAAAATTGGTTAGCTTCAAAGAAAGAATTTGTATGCTTTACTACCATAGAAACAATCATTTATCCGTAAAAATTAGTAATGGTACATTTAAAAACAATTAGTTTTTTTTTTTGCTAATAGTTAATTTTTATTGTCAGTTTGATGGAAAAATTTATAAAATTCCGTTTTAGCTTGACAAATGACATTTTTTCTTTATTCTTGCCACGCATTCAAAAAGCTTGACAATCAAGCCAAATCAAGCCCGTCTGGCAACCGTACCTACAATTAGTTTAAAAGCTTTTATTTATGAATTCGCCGCGACTTGTTATTTTACCAATAAACACGTAATTTAAAAGAATGAAGTCGCAGTTTTTCATAAAATTTTAAAGTGTTATTATTTTTAGTGGTATTAGCCTGGAACAATTTTAAATTCGTTAACAAATTTAAATTGATTGTTTTTTAATTGTTTCGCGGTTAAATATTTTATATGAAAATTTTTATAAAATAAATTATATTTGGATTGAATTTGAATTGATTTTTTTTTCCTATAATTGAAAATTGATTTTTTTTCCAATAATTTATCGGATTGAAATTTTATTTTATGCATTTTATTATAAAATTTTGATTGAAAATATTAAAGATATAAAAATATCTACGTAATAATACAAAGAAAAATTATTAAAATATGCACAAAATTTATTAAAATTTTTTTTATTTTTAATCACTTTCTTCACTTATTTTCTTTTTAGCTCGTGAGATCTAATTGCTAGACCCGAAATATTTTGGAAATCATCATAAAACAAACCCAGGTTTATTTTGAGGGGGGCACGTTTTTTTTATTTTTTTCGTGAGTCGGTCTAATATACATACATACATTAGACCGACTCACGAAAAAAAAGTAGTTTTTTTAGTTTTTGCAAGAAATTTACATCTTAGCTGAAGACAACATACTCAATATCATATGAAAGGTTTTTAGAGACGCGTCCAGCGGTATACATATACAGTATTGTTCAAAACCTAAGCAACTTCTGCTAATAAAGTAATCAAAGTCCTACATATTCTTCTTATATTGGTTTATACAAAATAACACTTTTAATTTTTATTATATTATGTACCTACCATCTAATAGTAACAACAAAAATTTAATTCCATTTCTTTGGCAATAAAAAAAAAAAACAAATTAACTCCATATATTCTTGTTCGAAACTTAAGCAACTTTCAGTACTTCCTATGATACCCTTTCTTTCATATGACCTCCGTACATCGTTTTGCCATAGAATCTATAAGATTTGATAGTCTTGTGGTTGGTATTGATTCCCACTCTGATTTTAAGCAATTTGTAAGCTCCAGTTTATAACTAAAACGACCCTGCGCTTCAAAATGCCGAATAGGATTTCTATGGGAGTAAAGTCTGAATATTGAGCTGGCCAATCCAATAATTGAATCCCATTAACAGGTAACCATTCTTTGGCCCACTTTGACGAGAGTTTGGGTCATTATTACGCTGAAACAACCATCGAAGTGGCATTTCCAATTCGGCATATTGAAGCATGTGTTTGGCTAAAATATCCATATAAACAAAGCGATCCATTTTTATTTCAACAAAATGCCAACTCCACGCGTCGAAAAGCAGGTCCACACCATCACATTTTCGCCTCCATGCTTTATTGTTCCTTTACAATAACGCGGATGTAATCGTTTTCCCTTCGGTCTTCGAACGTGGCATACTTCATCTGAATTTAACAAGTTAAATTTAGACTCATCGCTGAATAAAACTATTTTCCATTTCCCCACAGTGCAATTTGCGTGAGCTTTTGCAAAATCCAACCTTAAATTTCATAAAACTATTGAAAATTAAGGAATACGTTGCAAAATCATTTAGGCAAACTTTTTTTTTTTTAATGTTTCTTTGTCAGTATAGGTTTCTTAGACGGCATGAAGCTTCTCAAATTATTTTCCAATGATCGTTACCTCACACTGTTCGAACTAATATTGAGATTAAGCTCACTCACAACATTTTTGAAAGAAATAAAGGGTTTTTTTCTTAATTAATCGGACAATTTTCAGTCTGTTCGATGTGAAATTCTTCGAGGTTGCCCTCTGGTATTGGCTTTCTCTACTATTCCAGTAGAGAAACTACTTGGCTAGAGAAGCGAAACTATTGATTTTTTAATGCTTAATTTGTTAGCTATAGAGACTTGCGATTGGCCCTTATTAAAAGGTTCAACAATTTTGAGATTAAAATCGATTACGTAACGTTTACGTGCCATAGCTGCACTTCTAAGTAATTGATTAGATTTATAATCAGAAACAAAAAAAAATTAAATTTTCTTTGTCAAACTAAACGGGAATTCAATAAATGTTTCAAAATTTTTGTTTGTTTGTTGCAAAAAAATACAACAACAAAATAGTTGCTTAAGTTTCGAACAATAATATATGGAGTCAATTTCGTTTTTATTTTTTTTTTTACTGGCAAGGGAATGGAATTACATTTTTCTTGTTATTATTAGAATGTAGGCACATAACATTATAAAAATTAAAAGTATTATTTTGTATAAATCAATTTAAAAAGAATATATAAGACTTTCATTACTTTATTAGGAGAAGTTGATTAGGTTTCGAACAATACTGTATAACATGTTCAAGCATAAACTAAGGAAATTTTTTTTCGATTTCAAAAATGCATTTGCACTTTATCCATAAAGTGTGGCTCCCACTAGATCCATTTAAAGTCTAAAATAGCCACTTAATGTACTAATTATAAAGTATGGGTACTCAAATAAACGGAAATTTTCTTAAGAATTCAAACAAAATGAAAAAATTTTCTCCTAAGGTGTTATATTCCACAATACACAAAAAAACCCCCAAATATTCATTAAATTTTAATTTTTTCGAAAAAACACTAACTTTTACCAAAATAAAGCTTATGTACCAAAAAATAAAAAATTTTTGAAAAAATTGCGCGATTTTTGTAAAACATTGTCCCCTGCGACGCTGAGTCCCATAATATACAAAAAACCCCCCTAAAATTTTCACTTTTTCCTAAAAAAATCCCACACTTTTATCACCAAAAAGTTTACGTACATTTTTTAAAATAGTATTTTTTAATACCTAAAATGACAAAAATGCACCTAGCCCGAATTCTATTTTCAGAATCTTAAAACAAAATGCATATTTGGAATTGTGAGAAAATTTTTCTTTATTTTGAGTCGTCACACGTGGGCGTGTTTCGGTTTTTCGGACCTAGCGGGACCCGACCCCCTTAACACCATATAGAATAAAAATTTTCTTTTTTATTTCCAGAGGGGGTATATTTTTTTATTTTTTTTTTTTTGGGTGCCCCATAAAGTAAACTTTTGCCCAAATTTCTTACAAAAACTAAAAAAAATACCTTTTCGTGAGCAGAGTAGGAAAATAAACTGTACGCAACATGTAGGGAAGGGTACGGCTAAGGAACACATACAGTATCTATCGTTTTAGCGGTTGTGTGTTTGTACACAAACCGAATGCGGTACACTACGATTGTCTGATGAACGCAAACGCTACGATTATGTACTGTACTTTCAACACATATTCACACCCCGTAGCGTACCGAATTCGGGTTGTGTGTATAAACACAAACACTAATTGGAGAGAATAGCGTATGTGTTTTCTACGCAACCAATATTTTTGTGTACTCTGATCGCGCAATCCTGAAATTGCGGTTCGTTAGAGTTTATTTTCCTACTCCGTTCGTGTGAGTTCTCATTGCTAATCTGGAATATTTTGGGAATCGCCAAGGTTTATTTTGAGGGGCCACTTTTTTTTTACTTTTTTCTGTCCATATAAGGTGAGTCGTTCTAATATACATAATAAATACGAATAAAATTGGAACTTTTTAAATTTTACCAAACAGTGGGTGATATTGTAAAATATACACATAGTTACAAAAGTATACATACGGGAAACAAATTTCTGTTTTCTTGAAGAAAATATGATTTTACTTTCTTTTTACTTGCATTTTTTATTTAAAGTAAAACAAACCATTTTTATCATATTTTAGAAAACTTCTGTTGTTTTTGTTAGCAAATAACTACAAAACACATATAATTTGTAATTTTTTAAAGTTAAATAAGTATACATACCCCCCTATAAAAAATTATGTTCCGTTACAAGTGCCGCTACAAATTTTATGATGATATGGTCAATTCATTAGTAGAGCTTGTACTTTCACAAAAAGTGATCATTTTTAGAAAATAAAAATCATAACGTGTCAGTAGTGAAGCAAAAAGGGCAAAGGCAAAGAAATTTCGGAACCAATTCGAAAAACTGTCATTAAATTGCCGAATTATGGTAAGTCTGTTAATGAAATTGGAAATTTATTAAATTTAAAAAAGGCCACAGTACAAACCATAATAAAAAAGTTCAAAGACAATGGAAATTATGAAAGTAAGGCACTTTTTGTCCGCCCCTCGTATTCTCGACAACCGAACAGAACGGGCCGTTATTCGTTCCGTTCAAGAAAATCCTGAGCAAAATGTAGTCGAACTGAATCGAAAATTAAAAGCAGATCTGGAAATTTCTGTCTCCGACCAGACCGTTCGCAGAACCTTCAAGAGAAATGGGTACAATAGCTGAGTTGCGAGAAAAAAAAAAACAAAATACATCTAAAGAATTCATTAAATACAAAAGGGTCATAAAAAAAATTTCGAAAAAATTAATATGATTTATAAAAAAATTTCGAAAAAATTAATGATTTATAAAAAAATTTCATAGTCCAAAATTAATAATAAAAAATTAATTTAAAAAAAATAAAAATTATAAGCGATTATTCTCTCAGGAAATGGCAATATTTTATAAAAAAACGAGTAAAAAGGTTAAAGTCGGGCATGCCGACTATACAATACCCTACACCAGTCTGGTGTATTGTTTGGATCCGAAATTCGAATGGGTTAAAATGGGGCTTGTGTCAAAATTTTCTATAATGTGAGTCAGCGCACCAAATTTCATTAAAATATCTTAATATTTGCGACCTGCAATTTGTAACCAAG
Organism: Leucophora obtusa; assembly: GCA_949987735.1. Taxonomy (NCBI): domain Eukaryota; kingdom Metazoa; phylum Arthropoda; class Insecta; order Diptera; family Anthomyiidae; genus Leucophora; species Leucophora obtusa. The sequence goes on from OX465295.1 coordinate 280,519,245, forward strand.
CCAATTTTGGGGGGACCCTTATATGGGCACTAGTTCTAAACATGGACCGATGTTCACCAAAATCAATAGGCTTCGTCCTTGGGCCAACATAGGTCTGTGTACCGAATTTCATCAAAATATCTTAATATTTACGACCTGCAGCGTATAAACAGTATAATTTTGGTAGGACCCTTATATGGGCACTAGGTCTAAACATGGACCGATGTTCACCAAAATCAAACTTGTTCGTCCTTGGGCCAACATAGGTCTGCGTACCAAATTGCATCAAAATATCTTAATAGTTGCGACCTGTCTGTCCATGCACAAGATTGCATGGACAGACAGACGGACATCGTTAAATCGAAATAAAAAAAAATTCTGAGCCGATCGGTATACTATAAGGTGGGTCTACGACCAATATTTTTTGGTGTTACAAACATCAGCACAAACTTATAATACCCTGACCACATTGTGGTGTAGGGTATAAAAAGTAAATACTATTGAACAATTTCATATACATACATATATAAAGAACACACTTTCCTGACACCCAAATGATAACACCGATCTATTTAATGCTTTGCAAAGTATTGAGATAGCACTAAGAAAGATAAAAATCAAGTGTTTTCCCTGCCACCAAATTATTAGCCCTCATCACTGAAGAATATTAAATTACTCTAAAAATAGACGATTCTTGAAGTTATTGTATTGTGGAGTCAAAAATTATTTAAATATTCACTCTTTTGGAGTTTCTTTTTCAAAAACAAAACAAGTGCTGGGAATTCACCCTTTTAAAGCGTTGGGAAGGCGTCCAAATTTAGTGCTTTGCCAGTACTTCTTTTTGTAAGACCGCGGTCTACTGCGCTTTGCCAGTGCTTCTTTTTTGTTACCACACATAAATTCCACCTGGGCATTTTCATTAAATTTATGGAGATCGAATTTATGAAATTCAATGAATTTTTTTAATGAAATTATGGAATTTTATGAAAGAAAAGTTATGAAAAATTTCATAATAAGGGTTTTCACAAGGGGTGTGCTATTTGTTGTATCGTTGTATCGTCCTAACAAAAAACAGAGATGTTAAAAATTAAATTGAAAAAATACAACATTTGAGAATAGCACGATACAACATTTTTACGTATGTTTTGTGTCCTATGTTTCAGTGTGTTAACAGATAGAAAACTGAATATAAAATCGTTGTTAAACTCAAATAAAAATTTGAACAACTCTGTTTTTTGTTAGGACGATACAACGATACAACAGATAGCACACCCCTTATGAACAACCTAAATATTTATTAAATATATACATAATGAAATTCTTCATTGGTTCTACGAAACAAATTCTATGAAATTATATCATTAATATCATGAAGGATAATCTCTCAGTGTATTTTGTGTTTGTGCATGTTTTTAATTTTTAGTGCTTTTGTTTTTAATTTGATAAAAAAAAATAAAAATGCACAAATTTTTAAATTTTGGCTAAAAAAAGACTATTTTGAGTGTATAAATGCAATAAAATGTGTAATGAATAGGGTTTGGGATTTCCCGTACTTTTTTATTTCCCGGGAAACGGGAATAAAAAAATTTGATTCCCGGGAATCCCGGGAAATATTTTTGAACAAAATTGTTAATGAAAACCACCTATATAAGTAATTTTTGTTAAAAAAAAAACACTATTTCAGTACAAATTCAGTCTGTGTAGAGAGAATTCAAAGAAAAATATCAGAATGTTGACCATTTGATTTCACATAAATTACTCTAAGCACTGCCAAATGAATTGCATGATTCCAGCAGAAAGCACCCACTACTGAACTGTCGGAAACAAACCGTTTCATCACATTTGGCCCATTAGATATGGGAAAAATATATTATTTTCCCGGGAATTCCCGGCAAACTTTTCCCGGGAAGTCCCGCCCGGGAATTCCCGAACCCCAAACCCTAGTAATGAAATTCGAAAATTACACACAAACAACAACAAAATTGTATGTGTTGTTGTTTTGAAATTTGGTACACCGACCTATATTAGTCCAAGGTTAACATCGATCGGTCCATGTTTAGACCTAGTGCCCATATAAGGGTCCGCCCAAAATTGGCTTGGTTACAAACTGCAGGTCGCAAATATTAAGATATTTTAATGAAATTTGGTTCGCTGACTTACATTATAGAAAATTTTGACACAAGTCCCATTTTAACCAATTCGAATTTGGGATCCAAACATTAGTTGGCTCTAACCAGACTGGTGTAGGGTATTGTATACTCGGCATGCCCGACTTTAACCTCGTTTTCATTTTCTTAAGGGCACCAAAACAGGCTTGTATGTATGTAATTGCTTAAAGACCAACCATTATTCAAACATTTATTTATTGCACCGATTGATGCATAACATGCATTAGTTACTATGCGCTTGCAAAATGGCCAAATAAATTTGTTTTCCATACAGAATATTTTTAACTTTTCCAAAAACAAAAATATTTCTGTTGTATGGTGTCTTGATAAAATAGCTTGAGCAATTATGCAGTTTTTTCATAGGAATAACACGAAATACCATATTATATATTAGAACTCTTTATCTGCGCATTCAATTTTTTTACGCTTTCATCTGTAGCATCAAAATGAACTGTGAAATTTCCATCTTCCAAAATATTTTTATTTAAAGATAGGATTTCAAATGTGATGGACTCCCACAAATAACTGGCTAGTGGACTATACACATGCTGAATATGATTTTTATACTTTTTTGCATAGTCAGTATATCCTGAAATGGATCAGGATCATAATATTCATCAAAATTTGCTTCCGACTTGCGTTTTCTGAGTGTGTTAATTGTTTTTCTGTTTCAAAAATTCCCCGTTTTTGCTATATCTTCTGTTAGATCTCTTACATGCTGATCTCTAATAAGTAGTGCTTTATCTTTTTTGTTATCCGCTTTTGCACGTAAACGGGTCAAACCCCGCCATTGGGGTACAAATTTGTCATCTTTTGTGTGCTCAATTTCGCTTGTTCTGTATACTGTAACATCTCCACTATGTTCAAGTATGAAACCGTATGTTGTGCACTCAGAACCAATAAAAAAATATACCAAAACGTTTCCATTTGCGCAGAATCAACGTTATAAAAGTATAATGCGCACACGTTGTTCTTTAAAATTCTTCACGAAGTAAACCTTCATAGTATTTTTTTTTTGTTATTTTTCTGTTTTTAGTTTTTTCAAACTTTAGAAATTTCATATCAATATTAAATTTACAATCTAAGGTATTTCTTTTAAATTTTCTTCTGGGCTTGGATTTAGTTTTGTCAACCAATTTGACATCTCGGTTTACTTTTTCGTAATAAATTTGGTTTTTTTCACATAGCTCCTAAAATGTGATAAATCTAAACTCTCATTTGAGATTTGAAAAGGTCCAAGTGTGACATTACCCAGCAACAATAAATGGAATGACTTCTAAATGAATCACTTCCTTCATTACATCACAAAGAATTACTCCCTTAGGAATGGGTTTTAAACTGAGCTTTGAAGAATTAATTCCTTTTTGAATGAATTCACTACGAATCGAATTCAATTTTCTCTAGAATTGAATGAATGCCTTTTCTTAAGTAATTCACTGAATTCGTTCAACTGAAAGCGTTCATCAAACAACAAATTCAAAGAATTAATTCAATTGCAATAGTTCTTTTTATTAAATCAAATGAATTAATTCACCGGTGAATGCGTTGAATCTTATAAATCGAACGGAAAAAAGTGAATTAATTCCTTACTGAATTAATTCACTACTGAATTCGTTCAATTTCATTTTCGTTCAGTGAATTAAAAAAAATAAAATTACGTTCAGTGAATTAAAAAAAAATAAAATAAGTTCACTGAATTGAAAAATAAACTAAATAAGTTCACTGAATTAAAAAAAAAATAAAATAAGTTCACTGAATTCAAATCCTGTTTTCTGCCGTTCAGTAAAAGAAAACAATAATGTACAAATAAAATTTTTAAATAAGCAATTTTACAGCGTGTGCTAGTAAAAATTAATAAATTAGAAACCGGATGCTGTTTATCAACCTACATGATTCAAATATAAAGCCTTTTACTATTAAAAATAAAAACTTTACAGATATAGATAAATTTGGAAAAAAAATATAACTATATAACTAGTTTGAAAAATTAATAGTTATATTATATTCCAAATTTATCTATCTATATCTGTAAAGTTTTTATTTGTAATAGTAAAAGGCTTTATTTTTGAATCATGTAGGTTGATGAACAGCATTCTGTTTCTTTCTAATTTATTAATTTTTACTAGCACACGCTGTAAAATTGCTTATTTAAAACTTTTATTTGTACATTATTGTTTTCTTCTACTGAACGGCAGAAAACAGGCTTTGAATTCAGTGAACTTATTTTATTTTTTTTTAATTCAGTGAACCTATTTTATTTTTTTTTTCAATTCAGTAACTTATTATTTTTTTTTTCAATTCAGTAACTTATTTTTTTTTTTTTAATTTACGGAACGTAATTTTATTTTTTTTTAATTCACTGAACGAAAATGAAATTGAACGAATTCAGTAGTGAATTAATTCAGTAAGGAATTAATTCACTTTTTTTCCGTTCGATTTATAAAATTGAACGTGTTCACCAATGAATTAATTCATTTGATTTAATAAAAAGAACTATTGCAATTGAATTAATTCGTAACAAAATAAATCGAACGAAAGCAAATATGAATTAATTCCATTCAATATATGGTGCTTAGTGAATTAATTCATCGAATTTTTAATTCAGAATTGAAAAATTGAATTAAGGAATTAATTCTTCAAAGCTCTGGTTTTAAACAACATCTAATGCTGCAATAAATATATGCTACTCAGAAGTTCTTTTTCATGGGTGATAAGAAGTTAATATTTTGTATGGGGGTTGCATAGGAACGTGCTGGCACAGAAATCAGAGGGTTGCGGGTTCGAATCCCACCAGGTGGAAAACAATTTTTTGTAACTTTTTTTACACAATAATTTTTTGTAGTTTTCACTGTAAAATTTTTATTTTTTTCTATTTTGTACACTCAAAAATAATTTTTGAAACGATTTAAATTTTTTTTTAATTTTCTATTAATTTTTAATGAAATTTTATGGAAATATAAAAGTTCTAAGTAAATATGTAATTCTTCAAATATTTTTTGTTAAAATACGAAAAAGGTAAATATTACAATTTTATTTGTATTTAAAAAATTGTAATTTAAAAAATCCATTTTGATAAAATTTTTACTAAATGTATTTAGAAACTAAATATAGCAGAAAAAGAAAAATCCTGTACACATTTTAGTTAGAACTAGTAAAAATAAGTTAAAAATTACATTGCAGAAAAAAACTATTTTTATCTACTAATATGATGCAAAATTTTTCCGGATTTTATCAAGGTATTTGTATTAAAAGTTAACTTAAAAGTAACCAAAATTTTGTAAATTTAAAGGTTTTATTTTTCCTCATTATATTACTAGTATTTAGCAAAAAACAATCTGCTAATATCAGCAGATTTTTGCAAGGTAATTTTTAATTATATAATTTTTAGTAGCTTTTTCTCTATTTTTAAAGCTTTATTTCTTTCTATGAGTGTATTATTTTTATTAAAAAAAAAACCACTTTAAAAAAAACAACTTTATATATTTTCCAATATGTTATATATTTTTGTTAATAAAAATAGAAATAAATATAACAATTTACTGAACAAGACTGCTAAAAGTCAGCTATAAGTTATAACAAGCCATAGCATAGCGGGTAGAGCAGAGCGTCTGCTTGAAATGCCAACGAGTGTGGGTTCAAACCCCACACGATGCATGCTGTTTTTTTTTTATTTTCATCAAATTAAAATAATAACAAGTGCAAATTAACTTCCTTTTCATTGGTTCAAATATACATAATTTGTTTCAAAAAAGAACAACTTCCCTCCTATGACAAGCCAATGTTAAATTAATAAGTGGAAACCACAAATTAGCACTACTCCCTATTCAACTGTTGTTATGTTTTTACCACTTCTTTTTCCTCACTTTTTTTCCTGGGTACCATCATCAATCCTAAATCAATCTTTGCAGAATCAGTTTCATCGGCATTCAAATCATCTATTTTTGAATTTCCCATATCATGAGCGGCTGAAGTTCACTTTATGGGGCACCGCTCAAAAAAGAAAATATGGCCCCCTCTGGAATTAAAAAATAAATTTTTTTCTATATGCTGTTAAGGGGGCCGGGGCCCCTGGTACCCGGTAGGCCAAAAAAACCGAAACATACCCAAAATGGCAAGTGCGACGGCTCAAATTAAAGGAAATTTCCCTGATGATTTTTATGATCTATAAAGTTTGGCTCCCACTAGATCAATTTAAGACCCCCGGGAGTCTAAAATAGCCACTTAATGTACTAATTATAAAGTATGTGTACTCAAACGGAAATTTTATTATTCAAGCATTCAAATATGACCACAACGTACCAAAAAACGAAAAATGTTTTGAAAAAATCGCACGATTTTAAAAAAAAAATTTTCCCCTGCGGCGCTTGTCCCACAATACATAAAAACCCCCAAAATGCATTACATTTTAATTATTACAAAAAAAAAACTTTTACCAAAATAAAGCTTATGTGTGGTCATGTTTGAATGCTTAAGAAAATTTCCGTTTGAGTACCCATACTTTATAATTAGTACCCCAGCAAAAATTTTTTACAATCGGTAGCCAACCGCACCCATTTTACAACTGGTTCCAATGCAACCGATTCCATGGAACTGGTTCGGGAACCAGTCCCTGGGATCCTATATGGAAGGTTTGGGTGACGTAGACTCAGTTCCAGAACTGATTCTAGAGCAACCGGTTCCACTTTGGAGCTATAGAAGGGGTTGCTTTTGGGAGAATTTCAAACAAAAAGAATCGGTGTTAGAATCGACAGTAGAAGGGGTTGTGAATGAAAAGTAGCTATTCTGCAACCGATTGGAACAGAAAATTTTCCTGGGACATTAAGTAAGTGGCTATTTTAGACTCCAGAGGGATCCATAAAGTGTGGAAGCCACACTTTATGGATCATAAAACCAAATGCATTTTTGAAATCGGGAGAAAATTTCCTTTAATTTGCGCCGTCGGTTTTTTGGGCCTAGCGGGTCCCAGGGGCGCCGGTCCCCTTAACACCATATAGAAAAAAAATTTTCTTTTTTAATTCCAGAGGGGGTCATATTTTTTGAGGGGTGCCCCATAAAGTGAACTTCAGCCGCTCATGTTATGGGAAATTCAAAAAAAGATGATTTGAATACCGATGAAACTGATTCTGCAAAGACTGATTTAGGTATTGATGATGGTAATGTCACAGTTGGACCTTTTCAAATGAGAGTTTAGATTTATCACATTTTAGGAGCTATGTGAAAAACCAAATTTAACACGAAACAGTAAACCGAGATATCAAATTGTTTGAAAAAACTAAATCCAAGCCCAGAAGAAAGTTTAAAAGAATTACTTTAGATTGCAAATTTAATATTGATAAGAAATTTCTAAAGTTTGAAAAAAACTAAAAACAGAAAATTAACAAAAAAAAAAAAAAATACTATGAAAGTTTACTTCGTGAAGAATTTAAAAGAACAACGCTTGCGCATTATGCTTTTATAACGTTGATTCTTGCGCAAATGGAAACGTTTTGGTATATTTTTTCTTGGTTCTGAGTGCACGACTTACGGTTTCATACTTGAACCTAGTGGAGATGTTACAGTATACAGAACAAGCGAAATTGAGCACGCAAAAGATGATAAATTTGTTCCCCAATGGCGTGGTTTGACCCGTTTACGTGCAAAAGCGGATAACAAAAAAGATAAAGCACTACTTATTAGAGATCAGCATGTAAGAGATCTAGCAGAAGATATAGCAAAAACGAGGAATTTCTGAAACAGAAAAACAATTGACACACTTAGAAAACGCAAGTCGGAAGCAAATTTTGATGAATATTATGATCCTGATCCATTTCAGGATGTACTGGCTATATAAAAAACAAAGTATAAAAATTATAGTCAACATGTGTCTAGTCCCCTAGCCATTTATATATGGGAGTCCATCACATTTGAAACCCTATCTTTAAATAAAAATACTTTGGAAGATGGAAATTTCACAGTTCATTTTGATGCTACAGGTGAAAGCGTAAAAAAAAAATTGAATGCGCAGATAAAAGAGTTCTAATATATAATATGGTATTCCGTGTTATTCCTATGAAAAACCTTTGCCTAATTGCTCAAGCTATTTTATCAAGACACCATACAACAGAAATATTTTTGTTTTTGGAAAAGTTAAAAATATTCTGTATGGAAAACAAATTTATTTGGCCATTTCGCAAGCGGATAGTAACTGATGCATGTTATGCATCAATCGGTGCAATAAATAAATGTTTGAATAATGGTTGGTCTTTAAGCAATTATATACATACAAGCCTGTTTTGATGCCCTTAAGAAAATGAATAAAATAATTTTGTAGCGGCTCAATATTGCAAATCCCATTACAGTAAGATTATTTCCCAAGACTTAGACAAAAAATTTCGCTTTAAAAAATTTACCAAAAAGACAAATTGCGGGCAATTTTTAAAAAAATCTTTGCTTGTCTGATTTTATTTAACAAATGTGAAAGACTGTAAAAAATGGTGTAAACACATATTAACTGTTTTACTTATGCCTTTTAAAAATAATATAAAAGGAATCATATAAAGGCAAAGTTTTTAGCTATACCGGCCAAGAAGATCAAAAAAAGCCTGTTCACAAAAGAAGTTTTAGAAATTTATGACGCTGTTCAAAGTGAAATAAATAAAGATTTACAGACTGGAAGCACCAAAATGTTGAACTTTGTTTATTATCAATAAGTATTGGGCGGTCTTGCCACTTTGGACAAATATTGGAATTTTAATTGACCCTTCTGGAAATACTGTAAGCAATGGACCAGTCGAATCAATCACAGAAAAAATCATTTACAGAAAAGTATTGTATTGAGTAACAAGCGTAACTTAAGGCCTAGAACATTTAGAAAATTAACCACAGGTCATTATTTAAGTTTGTTAAAAGATATTCGACTTAATTACAACATTTATTCAGACTTTGATAAAGAAATTGAGAACGTAATAAATATTGATTCAAGCAGTACACATAACAAGAAAGACACTGATCAAGAAATTGATCATGTTATCAGTTCACCTAAGGAGATAAAATTAATGAAATAAATTCAAACGCATTAAATAACCTAGTGTCTACAAATGCAATAAAATGTATAATGAAATTTGAGAATAACACACAAAACAACAACACAAATACAATTTTGTTGTTGCTTTGTGTGTAATTTTTGAATTTCATTACACATTTTATTGCATTTGTAGATACTAGGTAACGAAACTGACTATGCTATGTGGCTGAAAAAAAATCAACTAAAAAGAAAACAGTTTAATACATCATATTTATTTGAAGCCAAAGAAAACAAAAGAATGTGTAATATAAACAATAAAGACATTGATACTCTTAATAAAAAAACTTAAATGTTATTATACCGTTATTAGGTTCTGAAGATGACTCAAGATTTGATTTAAGTTAAACGTTTTACAAAATGTCTGTAATAGTAACAACGTAAATTATAAATTTTAATTACTGCCACTAATGTCTACATATGTATTTCCGCAGTCTTTAATTATTTTTTTTTATAGTGAGGTAAACTTTTTTTATAATTGTAAAATGTATTTTAATTACACTGCATGACAAAATCTTGACTTTTAAAAACTAACAGAGCTCTGACCATCAATTCTATATATTTCGGAAATGCTGATTACAATGGCGTACTTTATTTTTCAATCAATGGTACAGATTTTTCGCTAAATGTCTTTAAAGTTTGGCGGTTGTCCATTCAGTTTTTTATTTACTTTAGTATCTTAAAATGTCTTTAGTACGATACTAACCTTAGTAAAAAATGTATTTATTTCGATAACTTTTGCAAATGGAAACTGTTTTGCTTGAAATTTTGCAAGAACAGTTTTTAGAGGTGAACCCATATTATACTAAAAGTTGGACTTTGGGGACATCTTGGAATGCTATGCTGCCATACAAAATTTTTGAAAAATCGCGATTTTAACGTATAGGCCTCTATAGATAATACATTTTTTTATTTAAATATTTTCCTTTTAATTGCTTCCTTACTTAAGCATTACATTTATTGAGGTCGATTGTACATTCGGCGACTAAAGTCGCTGAAATACCAAAAAACCATAAAAACCTATATAAAACGCTAAGTAGTGGTTTAAATATGGCCACAGGTCCTGTGCTTACATTTTAACACAAAAAAATTCATATTAATTGAATTTGAAAAAATTTTTATATAAAAAAACTGAATGGACAACCGCCCAACTTTAAAGACATTTAGCGAAAAATCTGCACCATTGATCGAAAAATAACCTAGTGTCTTGACATGCTCTCATCTCAAGTGAAGACACTCAATTTCAAATTTATTGCAATATCATGATATCGCTGACATGCCATCGGCTCTTGCAATGATGCCAGAGATCAAATGTCACTTTAAGTTTTCATTTTAATTTTGTAATAGAAAAATAACAAAAAATTCGGTGAAAAAGAATGGAAAAGTGTTTAGTTTTTTTACTATTTGTCGGTAAACATTAATGTTTCATAAAATTTGGTGTTTTTCGAAGAAAAATCTATGATATTTCTTAATCATGAAATGGTCAAGTATTGCAATTGATATCATTTTGACGTTTCGCTGAAATGGTTTTGACATTTCATATATAATTTATTGCATTTCAAGACACCGGGTAAATTCCGAAATATATAGAACTGATGGTCAGATCTCCATTAATTTTTTGAGTGTCATGCAGTGACAAATCAAAATTTTCACTTTTTCCTAAAAAAATCCCACACTTTTATCACCAAAAAGTTTACGTACATTTTTCAAAATAGATTTTTTAAAACTAAAATGACAAAAATGCACCTAGCCCGAATTCTATTTTCCGGATCTTAAAAAAATGCATATTTGGAATCGTGAGAAAATTTTATTTAATTTGAGTCGTCACACGTGCCATTTTGGGCGTGTTTCGTTTCGGACCTAGCGGGTCCCGGGGGCCCCGGCCCCCTTAACACCATATAGAAAAAAAATTTTTTCAAATTAAAAATGGCGTATCCAATATTGCGGCGTAAATTTTGAAATTTCTTCTGATTTGTTGGGTAAAAATGTAACTGTAAAATACAAACTTTTTTGTCCAAAATCTCAAAAAAAAAATTTTTTTTTAATCTGGGGCATATTATAGCAAACAATTTTTTTCAATAAGACCCAGGAAAATTTTCTGTTCCAAAGAATCGGTTGTACAATAGCTACTTTTCATTCACAACCCCTTCTACTGTTGATTCTAACACCGATTCTTTTTGTTTGAAATTGTCCCAAAAGCAACCCCTTCTATGGCTCCAAAGTGGAACCGGTTGCTCTAGAATCAATTATGGAACTAGTTCTGGAACTGATTCTACGTCACCCACACCTTCCATATAGGATCCCAGGAACTGGTTCCGGAACCAGTTCCATGGAATCGGTTGCAGTTGAACCAGTTGTAGAATGGATGTGGTTGGCTACCGATTGTAAAAAATTTTCCTGGGGGCTATTTAAAATTTTGCTTTACATTTCATTATCTAAAGTAATTTCATTTCATTTTTATTAAAACTATTTAAAATTTCCTCTTTGTTCGTTCAGATTTCTCAGGATACTCTTTCTTTGGAAGCATTTAGCCAGAGTTCCCTTTGCATCTGAAATATGTTTCTCTTCCTATGAGAACTCTCCCATCTAACTGAGATGTTCTTACAAAAAATTCGCACTTTATGCTTCCCATAAGCCGCTTCGTCATCCAAAACATTGCCGCATTCAGCTTTACCAACAATAAAATTGTAAACAGTAGTATTCTTCTCCTCTTTCTTTTGCTCATCCAAGTAAACTTTCCCTATTTTGCAAGCGGAGGCTGCCTACCAAAAATGATATTTCTCAAAAAACGCAAAAAATCGCAAGATGAATTTGACAAATTAAACTCAAAACACTTCATTTAACACGTTTCTGATTGTTTAAACACAGCCAAAGTCGGCCAACTATTTAAAAGCTTATCCAAAGTTCATTTTTCAGAAAAAAAAACTTGAATTAAAAGTTATGGGTGAGTTCCTAAACGTCAAAACACATTGCAGTGTTTGCAGTTTTTGTTTCGATACAAAGCAAACAAGTGTGTTGCTTACTATGTAATAAAAACATGTCAACAAAACATCAACAACATTTGTGATGCACAGTTTGCTTTTTATATGCGCATCAATTGCGTTTACGAATGCATGACTTTGTTCAGTTGCATTGCAAATGACGTTTTGGAACTCAGCCTCAGAAGTATGAGTTTTTTCGCCAAAAAAAATTTTTTTTAATAAAATCTTTCGCATCTTTAAAATAAAATGTGTTTTCAGTATTAAAAATTTCCAAATGTTCGCTATAAGCAATACCTATATCAAGCAAATTTATTGGATAATGAAAAAATTGCTTTAAATTTATAACCCTTTTGCCATTAAAATATTCACCAATTTCCCTATGATTTCCGTATTCTATGGGTTATTCCATGAAAATTTGCCGAAGGAACCATACCTCTATCGTTAAAATCGAGTCCCCTACTTTTTGTTGCTAGATTTTTTCCCAAATTGACGTTCGTATGAAATATTACCTACACGTTCACATCCATAACTCAAAAACTATCGATCTGGTTTAATCGCCAGTAGGCGCGTTGGAAAGGTGAGCTCATTTTGATCAATTTACAAAATCTCCAACATTGGTCCAACGGTTCAAAAGTTACGGGCCTACTGGCGATTAAACCCGATCGATAGTTTTTGAGTTATGGATGTAAACGTGTAGGTAATATTTCATACGAACGTCAATTTGGGAAAAAATCTACCAACAAAAAGTAGGGGACTCGATTTTAACGATAGAGGTATGGTTCCTTTGGCAAATTTTCATGGAATAACACATAGAATACGGAAATCTTAGGGAAATTGATGAAAAATAAATCGACCCGCCCTAATATACATATGTATATGGTATTGCTTATGGAGCATATGTTGTCGGGGAATTCGGTTTTGTGAGTTATACTGTTAACCGAGAATGATTTTACTTCTCCTTTTTTCGTTACATAAAAACTATCCATTGGTGGTAATATAATAGGTCGATCAATAAATTTATTACAAATTTGTTTATCTATAAACCTAGGCATCACGAACGTATATGCGGAGATATTCATTAAATTTCCATATTCTTCATAGCAATCGACTACGTGTAGAAGGTTATGGATATTGTGCAAAACAGTATCTACTCCATAAAAAGTAGAAAAGTTTTTTACAAATTCATTAAACATTTCTCCATTTGTGTAAGATATGGTTTCGTTCAAAACTTTAGAACCAACAAATAGTCTGTATCCTACAAAAATAGACAGAAATATTTATAAAACTCAAGATCTACAAAATCTTTCAACAAAACTATTCCAGTGTATAGAGCAAATTGTCGGTACTCTACAGCCTTCCACCTAGCCATTTGTCAAGTGTTCTTGGAACTCTTGCGAATTCTTTTGCTATATAGGGTGTAAAAGAGGTCAGAACACTTGATATTTTGGTTTTTGTTGCAGGCATAATGCGTTGGTTGGATTTGTTCGTCACCAAGAGTGATAATATATTTTTTGCGGCTGAACTTACTTTATGGGGCACCCCTCAAAAAAAAAAATTTTTTTTTTCTATATGGTGTTAAGGGGGCTGGGGCCCCTGGGACCCGCTAGGTCCAAAAAATCGAAACACACCCAAAATGGTAAGTGCGAAAATTTCTCCTGATTTCAAAAATGCATTTGGTTTTATGATCCTTAAAGTGCGGCTCCCACTAGATCCATTTAAGACCCCCTGGGTGTCTAAAATAGCCACTTAATGTACTAATTATAAAGTATGGGTACTCAAATAAACGGAAATTTTCTTAAGAATTCAAACATGACCACAACGTACCAAAAAATGCGCTTGTCCCGCAATACATAAAAAACCCCCAAAACTCATTAAATTTTAATTTTTTCTAAAAAAAAAAAAACCAACTTTTACCAAAATAAAGGTTATGTACGCTATGTACCAAAAAATTAAAATTTTTTTGAAAAAATCGCGCCATCCCACAATACACAAAAAAACCCCAAACATTCATTAAATTTTAATTTTTTACAAACAACTTTTACCAACTTATGTACGCTATGTACCAAAAAATTAAAAATTTTTTGAGAAAATCCTGCGATTTTTTTTAAAACTTTTTTCGCCTGAGACGCTGTGTCTCACAATATACAAAAAACCCCCTAAAATTCGTAAAATTTTCACTTTTTCCTAAAAAAATCCCACTTTTATCACCAAAAAGTTTACGTACCTTTTTCAAAATAGTATTTTTTTTTTAACACCTAAAATGACTAAAATGCACCTAGCCTGAATTCTATTTTCCGGATCTTAAAACAAAATGTATATTTGGAATCGTGAGAAAATTTTATTTAATTTGAGTCACACGTGCCATTTTGGGCGTGTTTCGGTTTTTCGGACCTAGCGGGTCCTGGGGGCCCGGCCCCCTTAACACCATATAGAAAAAAAAATTGTCTTTTTTAATTCATATTTTTCTTTTTGGACAAACAGAATCAGAAAAAACAGTTATGTATACAAACCGCGTTGCTTTTCGGCAACACCTGTGACATCCATTCAAGGAATTATGGCCGTTTCTGCCAGAAATGAATGATCTTGCCGGCACGTCGCATATAAATGCCCGTATTTGGACCTTGGAAGTTCTATTCCCAATTTTTAGCCCCATTTGAAATGATTTTAATTCTCCCACTAAGTCATGGAGAAGGAGGTTAACATGGTCATGGAGAAGGAGGTTAACATGGTCATGGAGAAGGAGGTTAACATTAGTACTACAAATACGTCGACGCGGGCTTCGGTAACTATTTTAGCCAGAATGGGCCACAACCCTACGGAACTTTTATAAAGGTGTAGCCCATCTATGCCAATATCCAAAACTACACCCAGAAAACAGATTCAGTTCTGATAACCGCATTTGTAGCCAATCGCATGGTTCAGTTGTGGTAGCAGAATTTTTCAGTTGTGGCAACAGAAAACCAATTGAGACAGGACTAATTTGACTGTGGTAACGGAATCTCAGTTGCATCAAAAATAATTCTGTAGCCGTAACCGAAAAATTCATTTGATGCAACTGAACCATTCGATTGGCAACAAATGGGGTTGTCAGAACCGAATCTGTTTTCTGGGTGTATAATATACCCAGAATGCTGCACCACTTCTTTAGCTTTTTGCAATTGGGTTTCGACACTAATAGGGATGTATATGCCAGGTGTGACTGTTCTCATTACACATCTATTGTTCCTTTGCAGGAGGCCGGCAACACTGACAGGGACATCCAAATTTTCAGATTTTAAAGTTTTTAAAAGGCTCCTGCAGCATTTTACCGATGGGTTAAAACTCGGAAAACCACTCTTTCATCTTTATTAGTAAGGGTTGTGGCGATTCCAGGAAGAAATCTATTTCCTCACTATCTATTTCTGGAGACTGGACCGTAACCGATGGCTCAATGGGCGTCTCCTGGTCATTTAAAATGGTCGCCATGATCTCTTTCTTGTTTGAATCTTCTTTGGATCTTTTGCTGCTCATATCTATCATATATGGTTATAACCAGGGCAAGTTTAAATGGCACAAAAAAAAGTTGAAATTGGCAGGCAAAATGGCACGAAAAAATAGTAATATTGGCGCAAAAAACGCAAAAATGGCACTCTTATTCCAAAAATTTTAAAGTATAAAGTTGACTTCAGTGTTTTTCCGAATGTTTTTAACAAAAATACAATAATAAAGGAATTTACCGTTGCTGCTAAAGTGCATTCGCCGTATATTAGTATGATTTAAAAAAAATCTGGAATGTTATTAAATATTAAAAAAAATGTTTTTTTTTTGTAATTTTTTTCCAAAAATTATTTGCAGAACTTGCCCAGGTTATAACTAAAATTGTAACTACAATTTGTATATTTAACACGTTTGATCTGCAAAGCAATTCTTCACTCTTTCTTTATAGAATTAACAAAAATTTTTACAGACGTTTTTTCTATTGGAGTAGATCTTTTTTTTAATACAAAAACTCTTTAAATAATATACTTCCACAAAACATATCTAACATTTTATTTTTTAATAATCCAAAATAAAACACGAAGATTTTAAGCATGTTTCTTTAGAAAACCTCAGGATGCTTTGAATCATCCTGAACAAAGACTTAATTAAATACAGTCGACCTAGCTTGATATATATTTAAAAAAGGAGCTCTTCGGTTTTTATTGATAAAATAACAAAGAAGTACATTTATTTTGCATTAAACGATTAATTGGTTAATCTAATCGACAAAATTGCCGACCCGATCAACCGGTTAATCAATTTAAGTGAATTTTCGGATAATGCCTTATCCGGTTAACCGCCTAGATCGAATAATTTTAAACACTATATTATATATATTTTTTATTATTTGAAAACTTTAAAGGATGGGGGAAAAAACTTCAACTCAAGTGCTGCAAAATACCGAAATGGAGACAAAGATCATGGAAATGCTAACCAAATTGAACCAGAAAATGAGTTTTTTTAACAGGTAATAACTGTTTTACATATTTTATTTATCCAATTTGGAAATAATTATTATTATACCCTACACCACTATGTGGTCAGGGTATTATAAGTTTGTGCTGATGTTTGTAACACCAATAAATATTGGTCGTAGACCCACCTTATAGTATACCGATCGGCTCAGAATTTTTTTTTATTTCGATTTAACGATGTCCGTCTGTCCGTCCGTCCGTCTGTCCATGCAATCTTGTGCGCACTCTACAGGTCGCAAATATTAAGATATTTTGATGAAATTTGGTACGCAGACCTATGTTGGCCCAAGGACGAACAAGTTTGATTTTGGTGAACATCGGTCCATGTTTAGACCTAGTGCCCATATAAGGGTCCTACCAAAATTATACTGTTTATACGCTGCAGGTCGCAAATATTAAGATATTGTGATGAAATTTGGTAGACAGACCTATATTGGCCCAATAACGCAGCCTATTGATTTTGGTGAACATCGGTCCATGTTTAGACCTAGTGCCCATATAAGGGTCCCACCAAAATTATATTGTTTATACGCTGCAGGTCGCAAATATTAAGATATTTTGATGAAATTTGGTACATAGACCTATGTTGGCCCAAGGACGAAGCCTATTGATTTTGGTGAACATCGGTCCATGTTTAGAACTAGTGCCCATATAAGGGTCCCCCCACAATTGGCTTGGTTACAAACTGCAGGTCGCAAATATTAAGATATTTTAATGAAATTTGGTGCGCAGACTTACATTATAGAAAATTTTGACACAAGCCCCATTTTAACCCATTCGAATTTCGGATCCAATAGATTTTTAAATTCAACACCATATAATATTTTAGAATATCGCGATGTTGCATCAAACCTTCTCAAACCAAATACATATCTTATAATATTGTTGTACACCACATTAAATCTACGATTGCTTTCAGAATCACAGCTGGAAAAGACCTCAGATCCATACATCCAGACCGGTAATAAATAAGTTTTAGCCAGTAGAATTCTTATATTTACTGGTGTGCAGTGTTGAGTTGGCCATAACGTCCTAAGCATTGCATATGTTCTGCCACACACTGCAGTTATATAATTTTCCCAAGTAAGTGTGGAATTTAAAATAACTCCTAGGTTTTTGGCGGAATTGACAATTTCTATGCGTTCACCATTAATGTGAATATTTGGCTTAGTCACAATTTTTGAAGTCCTTTTATGCACTACAATACATTTGGATTTAAGTGGGTTGAGACTTAGTCCATTAGCCGTGGCCCATAATAAAACATGATTTAAATCATTATTTAGTTTATTTGTGCAGTCATCAAAATTTCCATTCCTGGTGCTTATATATAACTGAACATCATCAGCATACATTCTGATCATACAGTGATTTAGTTGTTTTGGGAGATCATTGGCATAAATCGAAAAGAGCAGAGGGCCAAGTATAGACCCCTGTGGGACACCCCTCACGACTGGAAGGAAATTAGAAGTTCTTGCCTTGAACTCAACGCACTGAAGAAACCTTTCAGTTAAATAAGAGCCAATTAAATTGGCAGAAGTTGAAGAAAAATTCATCATTTTTTCCAGTTTTTGTTTTAAAATGACGTAGTCGACTGTGTCAAATGCTTTAGAGTGATCTAACAATACTAACATAGTCAAAAACCCATCATCAACTTCCTTTCGAATACCCTCCGCAACATCAGTTAGGGCTGTTATACAACTATGCGCTGCACGGAAACCAGATTGCCGATCAGTTAGTAAATTGTTGTCACTAATATAGCGGTTAATTTGCTTATAAAGAAGTCTCTCTAAAACTTTCGATAGATACGGTAAGATGGCTATTGGTTTGTATACAGTTTTAGATTTTGGTACTGGCAAGACTTTGGCTTTTTCCATCTTGAAGGGAACGTACTTTTAGTAATAATCTGATTAAATATATAGGTAATAAATGGAAGAAGTAACGGGAGAAGTATTTTTTATAAAAGCGGGATGAATTCCATCAACTCCAGTAGCATTCGATTTTATTGATAACCAACTTGAGACAACATCCATATGATTAACACATTCAAATGTAAAACTATCAAATTGTACATTGTTAGAATTAAGACTGTCATAGTATTGATGATTAGCTTGTGGCATGGGAATATTAATAAATTTTTCAATAATATCATCCGGGTTTTCTAATAATAAGATAGCTAATAATTTCCACCACAAGTATTTCAAATAATAACGATGCTTATTTTTATGAGTCTTTTCAAAATCTTATTTGTCAATATTTAAATTAAAGACTCCATTAGTTTGGTAGCATCGTAAAGCAACGTGTCAGTTGTTTACTTTTAAACAACTGCAGTAAACACAACTACACTCATACAAATAAGTCCGTAAAAATAGCAGAAAGCTACTAAAAATTAGTTAAAAATGATGCTGCAGAAAAAACTGCTAATATTAGCAGAATCAGTTTGCTAAATATTAATAAAATGAAAACAGCAAAAAAACTGTTAAATTTACAGAATTTTAGTAATAATTGAGCTAAATTGTTGTCAATTGCAAATAACAATTTAACCTGCTAAAATTAGCAAAAAAAATTGCTGAATAGTAGTTTGATAAAAATAGCAAAAAAAAAACTGTTAAATTTAAAGAATTTTAGTAATATTTGAGCTAAATTTTTGTTAATTGCAAATAACAATTTAACTTGCTGAAATCAGCAAAAAATTGCTAAAAAAAAGGAGCAAATGAAATGAAAATTAATAAATAAAAAATAAATGTGAATTTAAAAACATACTTGGGACCAGTTTATTGAATGTGTCAATTAATTGAAATTTTTTCAATTGGCATTGTGCAATGCCTAAATGCCCATTTGTAATTGATGAAAGAACCCAGTCAGAAATCGCCAGTGGTACAAAAAATCAAGCACTGGCATACCACTGGGTAACCACGGTATTAAAAATAAATGACTGGCAGAACACTCATTTGGGACGCTTTGCCAGCGTTTTACCAGTATTTGTTTTACAAAAATTTCGGTGGTTTATAAAAAAAACACTGGCAAAGAATTGGCTTAGAGTGATATGCCAAGGTTTGCAACCAGTGGTTATCCAGTGCTACTAGCCAATGCTACCAGGCGTACAAAAATCAATTCACTGGAAAACCAATGATTTTATAAAAATGCTGACGCTTCGTTAAAAAATGTTTGTAGTCGGCAGGTTCCGAGTTCAAATCCGGTTGCAAGCAAAAATTTTTTTTTGGATTTTTTTTAATTTAAAATTTTTTTTGTTTTATAAAATAAATTTTTTTGTTTGTGGGAAAGCTCCTTCAAGACCAACTTTTTTTTTTGCCCTCCCAACACTGGCATAATAGTTATTAAAAATTGTTTGCCAGTACTAGCATTTTGGCACAGCCAGTAGTTGTCCAGCTATTATCACTCATTTATGTGTTTAGCCATTAAATATTATATGTCTCGTTAGCTCAGTGGGTAGAGCAATCGTCTGCCAATCTGACGGCCTGGGTTCAAATCATGGCAAAATAAAAAAAATACATATGAACTTTTTTTTAATTTTATTTTGGAAAATATATTTCCAGACCACCCAATAAAGGTGTTTTGTTGCTCTCCTCCTTAAAAAATGTACCTGTTTTCTTAGGTTTAGCGACGATATAGTCTATTTGTTGTTGTTATCTTATAATATGTGTGTTATCTTAAATGTTGCCATGAATAGCCATAGTATGCACAGCGCATAGTTCGGGGACATAGCCAAAAAAGTGCCCAAACTATGCGGTATATTAGTCAAAAATGTCTTCAAACTATTCGCAAGACCTAGGAAGAATTTGAGCACAGTCCCCAAACTAACCAAATGTCTCCGAACCGGAGAAAACTGTTCCCGTAGCATGCGCTGTGCATACACTCAACCAAAAAAGTCTGTAATGGCTACTGAAAATTTTGCTGTTATTATGGGAAATTTAACTGTTTTGAGCCCAGCGGTATTTTTTTTTTTCGCTAATTTTAGCAACACATGTCTGCTGATCTGTAGTACAACAAAATTAGTAGAAAAAAATAGTAGTCGCTACTAAATTTTAGGAAAATTGTTGTAAACTGCAATTTAAAATCGATTTCTTAAAATCAGTTAAAAAACTTACTAATTATCAATAATTTCAGTACAATGAAATTGGTATAAATAATTAGTTGCAGCTACTAAATTTCAGTAAAATGTTGTAAACTGTAATTCTTTAGGAGCTCTTATGGGGAAAAACATTTTGCTCGTTTAAAAAAATACAAAAATTTCTAGATCTCTTAATTTTCCTAATTTTTAATAATTTGTTTTGTATACATACGTATATTAATAAAAAAAAGCGAAAGAATATTTTTTATGTGTTTAACTTGAGTTTTCAATAGTTATACTATAGATTAATACACTTTCCTGATCTATCGGTTTAATTCGTGGATGATCAGTCGCTGTGAATCAATTCATTAACTCGTATGAATAAAATATAGATATTGGAATTTTTATGCAAACTTCACAATTTTAGTCAGTAGCCAAAAGTAATTACATACATACATTGAGGCAGGGTTGGTAGGCTCTATCGCTAAAATACTGTTATATATTCAAATATCGATACATTTAAAATACCAGTACCGAAATTAATGAAATACCATTATCCTTACAACACCATTATTTTTTAGTCTAAACTTTTTGTAATTCCACGTCGTAATTGTGAATTTTACATACAACTTAGTTATTAAATTTATTTTACTTTACTTTGTTTTTTTGTAAAAAAAAAATTTGCGGAATGCACCAAAATAACTGAATATCGGTTATCTTAAAATACCATTATCGAAATAATTGCAATACAGTTAACCTTAAAATACCATTATCGAAATACAATTATCCTTAAAATACTGTAACCGAAATAATCTGCAATAACGTTACTTACCCTCACCGATAATCGCACCATTTCTGATACCAACAATGCTTTGAAGTAATTGCTAAGTTGTATTCATAGACTCACTATCTATTGCCTAGTTTATGAATTACATTTTTTTATGTATAATATATTTTTTTATTTACAAATTTGATAACTTTCTCAATTCATTCATTTGAATTGAAATTTAAGTGAAAAACTAAACAATTTAATAACTGCTATCATGTGTACAGATCTTTAAAAATATAATTCCTTAATTCGTATTTTAAATCTCAATTTTGCAATAAGTTGATCTCAGTGAATTTTTTTTTACCCCGATGTAGTACTTTTCAAGCAGATTTGAAAAAAAAATCCGCGGAAAGACCTCTGTAGGGAGTTTATTTCTGTGCAAAGTTTGGAAATGGACTTAGCTATATCTAAGTCATTTATAGTCGGATTGGAACAATATATATATACCATTGGAAAGATAGTAAAAATATCTTATGAACGACATTTTTTTTGTTTGTTTACCCATTACCGGCGAATGAGATTTATTTTTAAGATTTTTTGAAATAAACCGTTTTTATAAAAACCACCGTATACTACCACATAATTTTTTACTTATTAATATATTCTCAAGATTAAAAACTTTTGAGATGTAGTTCATATTTTATCACTTCAAATACCGAAGATATTAGAAGTCAAACCTAATTTTTTTGCAGATGGTTCAAAAGATACAACTTTGACTCTAACCAACAATTATACTGAATTAACTCATCGGGAATCGAACATATTTTGGGAGTTAACACATTTTAAACCTATTGTCGGTATTGAAATTTTTCATTTGTCAAAAGTTAGCCATACTTTGAAAGAAAAAAAATCTCACGATTTTGACCTCTAATATCTTCGGTGTTTGAAGTGATAAAAACTTGATCTATATATCAAATGAAAGCTTTTCGTCTTGATAACATACTAATAAGGACAATTTTTGTTATACCCTACACCACTATGTGGTCAGGGTATTATAAGTTTGTGCTGATGTTTGTAACACCAAAAAATATTGGTCGTAGACCCACCTTATAGTATACCGATCGGTTCAGAATTTTTTTTTATTTCTATTTAACGATGTCCGTCTGTCCGTCCGTCCGTCCGCCCGTCTGTCTGTCTGTCCATGCAATCTTGTGCGCACTCTACAGGTCGCACCTATTAAGATATTTTGATGAAATTTGGTACGCAGACCTATGTTGGCCCAAGGACGAACAAGTTTGATTTTTTTGAACATCGGTCCATGTTTAGACCTAGTGCCCATATAAGGGTCCTACCAAAATTATACTGTTTATATGCTGCAGGTCGTAAATATTAAGATATTTTGATGAAATTTGGTACACAGACCTATATTGGACCAATAATGCAGCCTATTGATTTTGGTGAACATCGGTCCATGTTTAGACCTAGTGCCCATATAAGGGTCCTACCAAAATTATACTGTTTATACGCTGCAGGTCGTAAATATTAAGATATTTTGACGAAATTTGGTACACAGACCTATATTGGCCCAATAACGCAGCCTATTGATTTTGGTGAACATCGGTCCATGTTTAGACCTAGTGCCCATATAAGGGTCCTACCAAAATTATACTGTTTATATGCTGCAGGTCGTAAATATTAAGATATTTTGATGAAATTTGGTACACAGACCTATATTGGCCCAATAATGCAGCCTATTGATTTTGGTGAACATCGGTCCATGTTTAGACCTAGTGCCCATATAAGGGTCCTATCAAAATTATACTGTTTATACACTGCAGGTCGTAAATATTAAGATATTTTGATGAAATTTGGTACACAGACCTACATTGGGCCAATAACGCAGCCTATTGATTTTGGTAAACATCGGTCCATGTTTAGACCTAGTGCCCATATAAGGGTCCTACCAAAATTATAATGTTTATACGCTGCAGGTCGCAAATATTAAGATATTTTGATGAAATTTGATACACAGACCTATATTGGCCCAATAACGCAGCCTATTGATTTTGGTGAACATCGGTCTATGTTTAGACCTAGTGCCCATATAAGGGTCCTACCAAAATTATACTGTTTATACGCTGCAGGTCGCAAATATTATGATATTTTGATGAAATTTGGTACATAGACCTATGTTGGCCCAAGGACGAAGCCTATTGATTTTGGTGAACATCGGTCCATGTTTAGAACTAGTGCCCATATAAGGGCCCCCCAAAATTATATTGTTTATACGCTGCAGGTCGCAAATATTAGCTATATTGATGAAATTTGGTACATAGACCTATGTTGGCCCAAGGACGAAGCCTATTGATTTTGGTTAACATCGGTCCATGTTTAGAACTACTGCCCATATAAGGGTCCCCCCAAAATTGGCTTGGTTACAAACTGCAGGTCGCAAATATTAAGATATTTTAATGAAATTTGGTGCGCTGACTCACATTATAGAAAATTTTGACATAAGCCCCATTTTAACCCATTTGAATTTCGGATCCAAACAATACACCAAACTGGTGTAGGGTATTGTATAGTCGGCATGCCCGACTTTAACCTTTTTACTCGTTTTATATAGGTTTTTTATGGAATAAAAACATTAAAAAAACAAAAATATTAAAATTTCTACGCCGAATCATAATGGGTCAACAAAAAAATGCTATCCTAAAGATATTTTTATTACCTTTCAAATGGTATACATATTGTTCCAACCCTATCATAAATGAACAAAATATAGGTAAGTTCATTTTTAATCTTTAAACCGAAGTAACTCCCCATACAGGCTTTTCGGTGAAAAAAAAAGTTCTTCGGGCCCCCAAAAGAGAGTTATATCAGTAGTAAAAATTTAGAATCAATCGGTGTGGTGCCTCTAAAGCCAACATACGTCCAAATTATTCAATCGAATCAAAATTGAATCAACACAAATAGGAACAAATCTTATTTCATTTTATTCAATGTCCAATCATTGATTTAAAGGCATTATGAAGTATTCAGTAATTTATAAAATTAATCCAATTTTATGCATATAAATTCAAAAAAAGAATTATCTCTTTCAAGGTCTGGGTGTGTATGTATGTATTTTTTTCTTATTCAGTAACAACAACAACACACAGTTAATATATTTTTTCATGTTAATATGGAAAATTCTAGAGGTGCTTTTACATTTTCATTAATAACTTTTAAACGTCTGGACCAAATATGCCCGTTTCCAATACCAAACTGCTTAAGAAATTGGACAAAAATTTTTACTAAAAATTAACATCCTAGTACAACTATTTTGAGCGTGATCGTGATTTCAACAGACAGACAGACACGGCTATATCAGTTTCACTATTGATAACGATCAAGAATATATATTTTTTTTATGTCTCAGATTTTTTTTTCGATGAGTTACAAACGGAATGACAAAATGATATATAGCCTCCTGCACAGTGGGATGGAGGGTACAAAAAGACCATTCCTATTTGCAATTCATCAATACCGTTTATTTCCGAAAAAATTCTATCACTCGTCCCATTTATCCCGAAAGAGTTAAACGAAAAGGAAGAGATTTGTATGAAATTTCACGTTGGAAGGCCACGGAATTCAGACTATTTATTTTATACACTGGAATAGTGATCTTACAAGACTTCGTTCCAATTGAAATTTACGAACATTTTCTGCTAATTCATTGTTCGTACAGAATGCTACTTACTTTCGAAAATGTAACTGAAATTGAAAAAGCGCATGAAATGATTAAATCATTTGTCGAAACATTCCCAGCATTATATAGAAGGGCAAGTGTAACGTATAACGTGCACTGTCTTCTTCATTTAGCGGAATGTGTGAAACAATCTGGCAATTTACTTAAATTGCCAGATTGTTTCAACTACTTAGTTTATCTGCTTAAAGTTTTGAAAACTATATGAAAACGATTTAAAAAAATATTAAAATGCCAAAACATTTAAGTCAGCAAATTTTCAACAGTTTTGCAAATCGCAAAATTGCAATTAAAAGTAAAATTATGGGTCCAAATTACATTAATGGTCATGTCAGCTCTATTTTTTTAACTACGGACTATTTTTCTTCTGAGTCACCAGACGAACAACAAACAATTTCTATTGATTACTAAAATCGTGGACGAAGATAGTTTTTTAGCTAAACCATTTATAAATCTTCAAAAGTTTTTTAACGATCCAATAGATTCGTTGAATTTAAACATTGCCGTAGTCAAAGAAGAGGAAACAGAACAAGCTTTATATAATATAAGCAACATTTTTGCAAAAGTTATAAAACTTCCATATCATAATAACTTTGTTTTGATTCCAGAAACGCATTCTTAATAAAAAAAATGTCGCCAACTCAAAAAAAGCAAAATATTCAGAAACTACTTCGTTTATATTAGATAATATTATTAACAAAATGGATAACTATCGGCAAGAAGCCAACAATAAAATAGATTCAATTCAAGAAGCAGTTAAAAATATAAAAGGTATGTATAATTTTGGATATTAAAAACTGTGTTTTATTATGCTGCCTTTTTTATTTTAGACCAGATAAAAATAAACCAAGAGGATTTAGAAAAGCAAAACGTTATTATAAGGAAGTTTATACATATGTATATATTCTTATTTAAAAATTTTATTAGTATAACTGCATGATTACATAAACTAAATTTTTGAATTTCAATTAAAATTGAGAATTCGAATACAATAACTTCCAACCGAACAGATACAGTGAGCAGCATAAGTCATGGTACCCCACTTGAAATAAAAGTGTTTTTAAAATTTCTCAAAAAATATTTTACAAAATATGTTATATTTATTTTTATCTCATGTATTAACTTGTGTACTATTACAAAACAAAAAAATTAGTCATGTGCTATGTGAAACAAAAAAATATAATTCGGAATTAGCTACAACTCCATATTTTTGCACAGCAAAAGTCTTGGTACCCTTTAAAAGCATTTTGAAAAATCCATTGCAACTCTGTTGTTCTTAATAAATCTCTTTTGATATTTATAACGGTACATTTCAAATATAATATATGCATTTCTAATTTGTAACAAGTATCAAAAAATCAGTGTTTTATTAAAAAAAGTGAAGTAACATGATTTGTAAAAATGTCTCGAATGGAATTAACAATTGAGGAACGAAAAATAATAATTAATAGCCACGAAATGGGAAAATCTTTTCAGAAATTACTAATATGTGACGCGCAAAATAGAAAGGGACCTAAGGTCAGGAGAGCATGGGATCGGTCTCATTCAATGCTCAGATTTTTTTCAAAAAAAAAAAAAAAAAAATTGATTTTTTTACCCTTAAGTCCCTTTCTCTATGCGCTGTAACATATAATAAAAAGCAATACAAAAAATTAGTAATCACTTTAAAGAAGAGAAAAAGAATTGAAAATAAACAACGAACTTGTCATCCTGCAAAGTTAAGTAATAGAGAAGAAAGAAAAATAGAAGCTATAATTGAGAAAGATCTATTTCTAGGTGCAATTAAGATAGCTGCAGAGTTGAAAGAATCTTTTGACAATAGTTTTTCTGCAGACACGGTGCGTAGATCGATCAAAAGGACCAGGTATAATGTTCTTACAGCACGCAAGAATCCTTACATGAACGAAATATACAGAAGGAAGCGCATAGATTTCGCCAAATGAGTATAAAACAAAAACAAATGAGTTTTGGGATAAAGTCATTTTACGTACGAATCGAAATTTAACATTTTTAGCTCAGCGGACGTGCATTGGTATGGAGAAAAAATCTTAATAACGCAATCCAAAGAATACTCGTCAAGCAGGGAGGTGGTGATATCGTGGTATGGGGCTGTATGACAGCAGCAGGAGTTGGTAATTTGGTTATTATCGAAGAAATAATGAACAAAACAGTATATTTAAATATTCTGAAGAATAATCTGAATAAAAGTGCTGAAAAATTGAAAATTCGTAATGATTATTATTTTGAACAGGACAATGATTCTAAGCACCCTGCTGCTGAGGTAAAGATGTGGGTTGCATACAATACCCCATATGCTTAAAACCCCTCTGCAATGTCCCGATATGACCCCTATTGAACCCTTGTGGAATTATTTAGAAAACCGATTGCGTAGTCATAACATTTCTAATAAAATTTAGCTCAAGGCTATGCCTTTGACTGAACGGCAGCAAAAAGCTCGAAATTGCGCAGAAAAACTAGTGTAGTCAATGCCAAATCGATTAAATGAAGTTCTTCGTCTTCAGGGATATCCTATTAAACATTAGGTGTAGCATTATAATAAAATATCTATCCATATTGTAACTAATTTTCGTCTTTTCGCAGGGGTACCAAGACTTGCTGTGCAAAAATATGGAGTTGTTTTGAATTTCGAATATTTTTTTTGTTTTGTATAGTACATGGCTAATTTTTTGTTTTCTTATAGTACACAAGTTAATACATAAGACAAAAATAAATATCACATATTTTGTAACATATTTTTTGATATATTCTTTTATTTCAACTAAGGTACCATGACTTATGCTGCTCACTGTATATACAAAATAATTTTTAAAAAGACTAACACTTGTTGCACACGCTATCCATCTCTGTCCATCCATATCTACTATTTCCCAGTATTGGGGATAGGAGTACGAAATGCCATTTTGAAAAGAGAATTTACAAACATTTGACAATTCGTATTCCCAATCCTGGGTAATAGTATATATGAATGGACAGGGATGGATAGCTTGTGAATTGTCCTTTAAGCGGAGTATACACGAAAGAACATTCGTGAAAAATGCCCATTTTTTACGAATGTTCATTTGTTTATGTTAATGTGTCGTATTGCCATTCGTGCAATTCGTGTTATCAAAATTTTTTGATATTTTTGTTTCCAAACTCAATGTTCCTTCGTGTATACACCGCTTTAAGCTTAATTTACATGTTATTCATCCCGGACTATCCATATCTACTATTTCCCAGTATTGCACTCATAAAAAAAAGTTAGTACAAAAGTCTGTTAAACGCGTTCTAATTCAGTTGAACTAATTTTTCCTGTTGTTTTCGTTTAAATACCTTGTTTAGCTAAAGTTGTCAGTTATCCAATTTTACCACAAAAACATATTTCTGCTGTACTTGAACTAATTTTTCCTCCTCATATTTAGCAATTTTTTTATAAATGGTTTTGACAATGTTATCAGCTAATATAGATAAATTTATTGGCAACTTTTTTAATATTTGTGTTTTCAAAAGAAAACGATAGGGGCGCTAGTGTGTATTTGTGAGTTTGCCATACATATACAAATTAGAAAATTTCTAGTAAGTGTATTTTAATGTGTGTGATGAGTCTATCACTGATGACGCTTACCAATACAAATAGAAACGAGTAAAAAGGTTAAAGTCGGGCATGCCGACTATACAAAATGAGGCTTGTGTCAAAATTTTCTATAATGTGAGTCAGCGCACCAAATTTCATTAAAATATCTTTATATTTGCGACCTGCAGTTTGTAACCAAGCCAATTTTGGGGGGACCCTTATATGGGCACTAGTTCTAAACATGGACCGATGTTCGCCAAAATCAATAGGCTTCGTCCTTGGGCCAACATAGGTCTATGTACCAAATTTCATCAAAATATCTTAATATTTGCGACCTGCAGCGTATAAACAATATAATTTTGGTAGGACCCTTATATGCGCACTAGGTCTAAACATGGACCGATGTTCAACAAAATCAATAGGCTGCGTTATTGGGCCAATGTAGGTCTGTGTACCAAATTTCATCAAAATATCTTAATATTTGCGACCTGCAGCGTATAAACAATATAATTTTGGTAGGACCCTTATATGGGCACTAGGTCTAAACATGGACCGATGTTCAACAAAATCAATAGGCTGCGTTATTGGGCCAATGTAGGTCTGTGTACCAAATTTCATCAAAATATCTTAATATTTACGACCTGCAGCGTATAAACAGTATAATTTTGGTAGGACCCTTATATGGGCACTAGGTCTAAACATGGACCGATGTTCACCAAAATCAATAGACTGCGTTATTGGGCCAATATAGGTCTGTGTACCAAATTTCATCAAAATATCTTAATATTTACGACCTGCAGCGTATAAACAGTATAATTTTGGTAGGACCCTTATATGGGCACTAGGTCTAAACATGGACCGATGTTCATCAAAATCAATAGGCTTCGTCCGTGGGCCAAAATAGGTCTGTGTACCAAATTTCGTCAAAATATCTTAATATTTACGACGTGCATCGTATAAATAATATAATTTTGGGGGACTCTTATATGGGCACTAGGTCTAAACATAGACCGATGTTCACCAAAATCAATAGGCTTCGTCCTTCGGCTGCCATAAGTCGGTGTACCAAATTTCATCAAAATATCTTAATATTTGCGACCTGCAGCGTATAAACAATATAATTTTGGTAGGACCCTTATATGGGCACTAGGTCTAAACATGGACCGATGTTCACCAAAATCAATATGCTTCGTCCTTCGGCTGCCATAAGTCGGTGTACCAAATTTCATCAAAATATCTTAATATTTGCGACCTGCAGCGTATAAACAATATAATTTTGGTAGGACCCTTATATGGGCACTAGGTCTAAACATGGACCGATGTTCACCAAAATCAACAGGCTGCGTTATTGGGCCAATATAGGTCTGTGTACCAAATTTCATTAAAATATCTTAATATTTACGACCTGCAGCGTATAAACAGTATAATTTTGGTAGGACCCTTATATGGGCACTAGGTCTAAACATGGACCGATGTTCACCAAAATCAATATGCTTCGTCCTTCGGCTGCCATAAGTCGGTGTACCAAATTTCATCAAAATATCTTAATATTTGCGACCTGCAGCGTATAAACAATATAATTTTGGTAGGACCCTTATATGGGCACTAGGTCTAAACATGGACCGATGTTCACCAAAATCAATAGGCTTTGTCCTTGGGCCAACGTAGGTCTGTGTACCAAATTTTATCAAAATATCTTAATATTTGCGACCTGCAGCGTATAAACCATATAATTTTAGTAGGACCCTTATATGGGCACTAGGTCTAAACATGGACCGATGTTCACCAAAATCAATAGGCTGCGTTACTGGGCCAATGTAGGTCTGTATACCAAATTTTATCAAAATATCTTAATATTTACGACCTGCAGCGTATAAACAGTATAATTTTGGTAGGACCCTTATATGGGCACTAGGTCTAAACATGGACCGATGTTCACCAAAATCAACAGGCTGCGTTATTGGGCCAATATAGGTCTGTGTACCAAATTTCATCAAAATATCTTAATATTTACGACCTGCAGCGTATAAACAGTATAATTTTGGTAGGACCCTTATATGGGCACTAGGTCTAAACATGGACCGATGTTCACCAAAATCAAACTTGTTCGTACTTGGGCCAACATAGGTCTGCGTACCAAATTTCATCAAAATATCTTAATATTTGCGACCTGTAGAGTGCGCACAAGATTGCATGGACAGACAGACAGACGGACAGACGGACATCGTTAAATCGAAATAAAAAAAATTCTGAGCCGATCGGTATACTATAAGGTGGGTCTACGACCAATATTTTTTGGTGTTACAAACATCAGCACAAACTTATAATACCCTGACCACATAGTGGTGTAGGGTATAATAAGATGTCGCTTGGTAGTAAAATTCTAGTAAATAAAATAATATGATACGAGCAGCAAAGGAACGCAAAAGAAAACGGAGGTATACTGGACATTAACATTTCGCAGTTAAAATTGTGTTAAAAAAGTAAAATAATAGAGGTTGTTTTATAATATAATCTATATTTATTTACGGGAATACTATTAAATATATTATTGTTTTTCTTTTATTTCAGTCAGCCCTTTAACATTTTCATCTAAATTCTTCCGCTGGCACACATATTGGCAAGAAAATAAAAGTGATATTTAGTGCAAATAGTGTTTTTGGATTGTGTAATTTATTCGAAAATAAAATTAAAAATATGTATTTACATTAATTTGTTTTTATTCAATTAATAACAAAAAGTGATTGTAATTTTAGCAGCATGTTTTGCAGATTTCAACTGACCCACTTTAATTTGTATTAAACGAAAATTCTTCTAAATTTTTGAATGTTAACTGAATTTTTTACCTGTTTATAACCAACTAAAATTTAGCAGAAAACATGTGCTGATTTCAGCTGAGTAATTTTCATTTCCATTAAACAAGATTTCTTATAAATTATTGTATTTGAACTAACTTTTTTACCTAAAATTTAGTTCAGCTAAATTTAGCAGACCATAATTCTCAACATCATTGAAATTTCTGCTGGCGCAAATTCAGGTACTATTTTCTGTTATTTTAGCAGAATTTTTAACTATTTGTACGGGCTTTTTTTTATGAGTTTGGGGATACGACTACGAAATGTCATTTTCAAAAGATAATTTACAAAATTTTGACAATTCATAACCCCAATCCAAGGTAATAGTAGATATGGGTGAACAGGGATGATTAGCTTGTGAATTGCCCCTTGTTCAACCAAAATCACAAAATTTAAATCTCGAAATTTTTCAAAAACTTTGGCAGAAAATGTTAATTATAGAACTAATAATGAGAGAATTCACAATTTAAGTGCTAATGTGCTATCGTTGTAAAATAGTGAAAATTAGTGAAATTTTTTGTTATTTCATTTTTATATTGAGAATTCTGATTTACATAAAACATAAGTTTTAAAAATTGTATTTTTGCAATGAGTGTTATTTTTTATTCGGTTTTAAGATCAAATATGACAAATTCCAAATAGAATTCACAGTTTATTTTACAACAAATAGAGAAAAAAACTTTCCCAAAACCAATGGTTGACAATTAATGCATTTTCAAGTGCTCTATCTGTATTGTCATATTTGATCTTAAAACCGAACAAAAAATAACACTCATTGTAACAATCTTCAGATCAACTGAAATCTACGGTAAAATTATATATATATTTTTTATTTTTAGATGCTATAAAAACACAAAATGAAAAACTAAGTGGTATTTTGGCGGAGCAAACAGTTTCTGTCAACTCGGTCATTAAATCATATTGGCAAACCCCAAAATATATTTTACTTTTTCCCATTAAGTCAGAAGATGAGCTGCGTGTATGGGACAGAGCTTTGAAGAATTAATTCCTTTTTGAATGAATTCACTACCAATCAATCGAATTCAATTTTCCCTACAATTGAATGAATTCCTTTTCTTAAGTAATTCACTGAATTCGTTCAACTAAATGCCTTTATCAAACAACAAATTCAAAGAATTAATTCAATTGCAATAGTTCTTTTTATTAAATCAAATGAATTAATTCACCGGTGAACGCGTTCAATTTTATAAATCGAACGGGGAAAAAAGTGAATTAATTCCTTACTGAATTAATTCCTTACTGAATTAATTCCTTACTGAATTAATTCCTTACTGAATTAATTCACTACTGAATTCGTTCAATTTCATTTTCGTTCAGTGAATTAAAAAAAATAAAATTACATTCAGTGAATTAAAAAAAAAAATAATAAGTTCACTGAATTGAAAAAAAATAAAATAAGTTCACTGAATTGAAATAAAATAAAATAAGTTCACTGAATTGAAAAAAAAATAAAATAAGTTCACTGAATTCAAAGCCTGTTTTCTGCCGTTCAGTAGAAGAAAACAATAATGTACAAATAAAATTTTTAAATAAGCAATTTTACAGCGTGTGCTAGTAAAAATTAACAAATTAGAAACCGGATGCTGTTTACCAACCTACATGATTCAAAAATAAAGCCTTTTACTATTAAAAGATATAGATAAATTTGGAAAAAAATATAACTATATAACTGAAAAATTAATAGTGCATTGAGTGTTTTTGAACTGCTCTCTTTAAAAAATTTTATTTTGCAACTTTTGTCGCTAAAGTTTTAGTTATTTCAGTATGTTTTTCTAACTTTTGTGAATGTGTGAGTGCGTTTATTTATTTAGTCTATGGAACAATATTTCCTTACAGACTATGATTTAAACATAAAAAAAATATATTAATTTTAAGATACATTAAAATACAGTATTAAATAAGAACTTGAATGGCCGCACTCTTAAATCAGTCGGCCACAAGGAGGAATCAAAGAGCTTATCATATAAATCGGGAGAGACTCCAATTTTAAATGAAATTCTGCTTAATTTATTCATATCAGCATCCTTTTTAACAAGTTTGAAACATTTCAAATTATTTTTCGCAATGTTGGCATGTTTTTCAACGTATTGTAAAACTTGTTCAGCAGTAACATTAGGCTTAAAAGAGGATATATGAGCCCATTTCGTATTTGCAATAACCTCTAAATCACTGCTGTTATTATCTCCGATAACAATAGATTTATACTTCCCTTTCGATTTTGTAGTCATCCAACCAGTACTTAATTCCGCTTGAGGGTTAACATTATCATAATTTTTTTCTTTAGCAATAGCAGCATAACTAACAGAGTTTACAGATTTTTTAGATTTATTTGCGTTCACATTATGACCAATTAGTTTACTAGTAACAAAAACAGCATCAGCACTTACAGCAGCAGTAACAGGTTTAGCATAAGCATTTAAGAGATGAGTATTACTATTAGCAGGAGCAGCATAATTAATAGAACTATCAGAAAAACAAAGACTTGCTCTTCGTACTCGCACTTTATTAGCATACACGGAGGAAAAAGACGTTTTGGTATATGTTTGGAGGTAATCAATGTATGTTTACAAACTACCATATATGTATTTGCAGTGTGCTTCCAATTATATTGTTTTTATAGTTACTATACATATATTTCCCGTTAATAATTATATTGGTGGATACAATTAACATATATTTGGAAAAACGGCGAATTTCCATTCTTGTTACATATAAAGTTGTATGTAGCCATTATAACTTTTGTAGTTGGTAATAATCGTTTAGTTTAGCTTGACTGCATCTAGTCAGAAAATTTAGTGATATTTTTCCTTTATTTATTAATTTTATTATGAAAGATGTGAAAAAATAAAATAAATTAGTATAAATAAAACATAAAATTGTGTTAAAAAGAAAAAAAAATATTTAATTGTGTATATTAAAGTATTAACTTATTATAAGAGTTTTTAAATAATATTTGTTAATAAAAATAAATAAAAAATAAATGAAGAGATTGTAGTTATTGTTTTTGAATGAAAGATTTGTATTAGATGTAAAATTCAATGTGATTTATAATATATTTAGTTATTAAATAATCGCCAAACAGTAGATGTATTAATTTTACTTTTTATGTTTTTCCATTAAAATATAGAGACATTTGGTGAGTAGAATAAATACGCCTATTGTTTGGCATATATTAATTATTGCTTTATAACTAAATATATTATTTATATATAGTATTTGCATGGAAACATAATTTGTTTATGACACATATATTATATGTTTGCTGCCAAACATATAATATTTGTCGATAGCGTCATTTCATTTCATCCAAACATTATATATTTACAGGCAAAAATAATGTATTTGCTTGCAAACATAATATATTTGCATGCAAATATATATTGTTTCTAGTAAAAACACGGCGAATATGTTTAACAATTTCTCCAAATATATATATATATATATTACCAGCAAAAATATGTTTGGGACAGGCCGTTTTTTTTTCAGCGTGTATAGATCACAATCAATCGGTTCAGCAGTTACAACAACAGCATTATCTTTAATACTCGTGCGATGATCATTAGACGAATTACAATTTGCAGAACCTGATGAAGAATTACACAAAGTTAAACGACCTCTTTGTTGTTCTTTACTTTTTGAAACTAAACAGGTTTCTACATTCGTTTTTTTGCTAGTAGATGAAACACTCTCAATATCGTTGTTTTTGTTTACATATGCGTGGAATTGGGTTTTTAATTCCTTTAATTCATTTGAAAGGATTGACACCATAACAATTAAATCATTTGATGATTCAACACATTTATTGCATTTATACACAACATTTCTAGAAGTTTTTAAAATATTAAAGTCACGGTCATTACTAACACCCGAACATATTTGATGAAAATGTGCACTACAAATTGCACATTTAATGAAGACACTACTAATTGAACTGTAGCAACTAGCACACAATGTGTTAGCCGCCTGCATTAGAAAATGAACTTGTTTGAACGACGGTTACTACTGAACACACTTTTTCTTCATTTATTTTTTTAATACGTATTATCTTTTTCTTAATTTTACGAAAATTTTAATAAAAGCACTCAACAAGTCCGACAAAAGCTAGTAACATAAAGGCGTAAGCCTACAGGATATTGAGTGTTCGAGATCCTAAGCTTATGTGTTAAGCTTATATAGTATAGTTGAAGACATTTACCAAATTTTAATTTTTGAATTAAAATTTTTAAAATTAAAGTTATTTTAAAGTTCTGAAATCACTGAATATCTTAGAAAAGAAAATAATTTTTTATTGAAAATACTCAGTTTTTTAATGTTCAAGAATTCGTTTCTTTTTTTTTGTAAAACTGCTGTTAAAATATTAAAATACATACTTATTATATTAAGTTTATAATGGTTTTATACTATCCGTATTATAAATTCTAAAATTGAACTCCTTCTACTTGAATTCAAGAAGTATTTTTTTTTAAATTAAATTTAAAATAAATTAAAATTTTAATTTAATAAAGTAACTAAATATTTTCCAAAAGGAATTATTTTTTTTTTTGTTTAAAACAAAATGAGCGTTTTAATCATTTTGTTTTAAACAAGAATTCATTCTTAATTTTTGTTAAACTACAGTCTGACCTGAAGTATTATTTATTTAATAATATTCACTTTATTTATTTAATATTTAGTTGTAATTCTGATGGAATAGAGAAAAAAAATTAATTTTGAAAAAGCTCGAAGCCAAATGTATTACAAAATATCCTTTTTGAGAAAATTTTATAAACTTAAGTTGAATTTAAATAAAAATTATTATAAAGCAAATATATTTTTTGATTTCGTAACGGCATGCATATTTATTATTTACTCCTGGTAGGACTATTAAAAACCATATATTTAATAAGAATTCGGAAGCATATTGGTAAGGACTTATTTTTCAAATTCTCATAAGCAGATGAGTAACTATTTATTTTTCAACTTTTTGTAGGTATTTGTCATGGACGTACCTAGACCATTTTTCTGGGGTGGGCAAGGACCCATTATTGTTCGGTTATTTATTTGCACATTCTCAAACTCTTAATCTTGAAAAACACTTTCGACATTATGCTTACAATTTTTTATACACAAAAACTTTTAAAAATGGCTCCCTCCCTTCTCATAAAATTTTCAAAATTTAATAATCCTGGTAGCTTATCCTTAGCAAAATCGCCATGTTTTTATAGAAAACTCTGAAAAGTTCATCTATTTTGCTGACGAAATCCTCGTAAAAGGAATGTATTCCAAGCTATGTATACTCTCAGATTAGTATAAAATTTAGATATTTGATACAGAAAAGAAATCTAAAATCAACCAGTCTCATTTCTTCGTCGACCTCTGACGAATCCATTCTAACCCTATATTTTGACCACTTAAATTACCGAGGTAGCCAAAACCCGTGAGATGTTCATCTTAAAAATTTTGTTTCTACCAGAGACCCAAAATAACTGTTATATTTCTAAAAAAGTCACCACCCAAATTTATTTAATTATAATATTTCAATAATGCACTATATTTTATAAATCATATTGCACAAAAAAATCACAAAGTTTGGCAAAGATTTTAATTTTTTCAATTTTTATATTTCACTCTATAAATTTCTGTTGTTTTTTGATTTTTATTTTAAAACTTTTTATAAAAGTTACAGAATGATTTTTTTGAAAAAATTAAGCAATAACTTTTTTATTTGATAATAAAATAAAAATTAAAAATTGACCTAAATTGAATGCCGGAAGTTGCTGGAATATACATATTTACTCACTTTAAATCACTGTTCAATCTTTTATTAACACTAGCTGACATTATCAGGATATTATAATTGGTGAAGTCATTGGTTCTACGGCTTTTGATTTATATTCTTAATTGTTATTTTTTGATAAAGAAAAAAAATCACAAAATAACTTTTATTATTTTTGAAAAAATAAAAATCGTGTTTGGATTGTTTTTGTTTGAATTAAAAATAAAAATCAAACAGAGCAAATAAACAGAAAATTAAAAATAATCAAACAAGAAATAATTGTAAAACAATCACTTTTTTGAATAAAAGTTATAACTGTTACGTCCCTGGTTTCTACAACTTATTAAAATTTCATCAAAATAGTAATGTTTAGTTTTAAGTAACTTCCTTGTGAGATATTAACTAATTATTATTAACTATTAAATCTAAAGCGGCGAATACATTAAGGAACATTGAGTAGGGAACAAAAAATTTTGTAAACACGAATTGCACGATGACAACACGCACACATACACATTCACAAAAAAATGGAAATTTTTTCACGAATGTTCCTTAATGTATACGCCGCTTAAAATATTTATCTCACCAAAAAATATTCTGCGATATTTTCCTATTAAAAATCGTTTTCCATTTGCAGTAGTGCTGGTAAAATCGGTTACTTTTCAATACTCAATACTACTCGATATTTTTGATTTGGATACTCGGTACTTTTAACGGTTTTTAAATATGAAATTTTTTAATAAAATTCTTTGAAAATGTTTACGTTAATTCAATATTTAAATTTATAAACATATTTTTAAACATGCATTTTTCATAGTTTTTTAACATACACTTTTAAATATTTTACTTGTGATTTTTTCTTTCAGCAGAGTTGTAGTTTTGTGATAAATATTTTAGCGGAGTCACATTTTTGTGGTAAATATTTTAGCGAAGTCACATTTTTATATATTTTGTCTGTCCAAAATGCAACTCTGAAAATATCGAGTAGTAGTTTTGAGTATCGAGTACCCAAAAAAAAGACAAATACTCGATACCCACTACTCATATTTTTACCAGCACTACTATGCAGGGCTGGCAAATCTGCCGATTTTTCCGCATTTTATTGAAAAATATGCAAAATGCCGATTTACCGATTTTTGGTCGAAAAATTACGATTTTTTTTAAATTCAAAAAACACGCAATTTTAATTTTTTTATGTATATTAATAAATAATAAAATAATTCTGTCTTTGAAATTCTTACAGAATTAAATGAATCTGAAATTCAATAATGTACCCCAAGCAATATTCTTATACAACTTGCAAAGGTTCATTTGATTGTATGTCATATTGCAATTTTTGTATTTCTCCAAAATGTAAGAAAAACAATATGCCATATTTTGTAAAAGTATTACACAAGACGACGATATGTTGCTAAATTTTAAAAACATAATTTTTTAATTTAATTTAATCATTTAAATTTAATCATTTAATCATTTTACACTCAACCAAAAAAGTCTGGCAACTGAAAATTTTGCTGTCATTACGGGAAATTTAACTGTTTTGAGCCCAGCGGTATTTTTTGCTAATTTTAGCAATACATGTCTGCTGATCTGTAGTACAACAAAATTAGTAGAAAAAATTAGTAGTCGCTACTAAATGTTAGCAAAATTGTTGTAAACTGCAATTCCAAATCGATTTGCTAAAATCAGTTAAAAAACTTACTAAATATAAATAATTTTAGTACAATGGAATTAGTATAAAAAATTAGTTGCAGCTACTAAATTTCAGTAAATTGTTGTAAACTGTAATTTAAAATCAATCTGCTGAAATTAGCAAAAAAGTGTACTAAAAAATAAAAAAATACTGTAAAATCTAAAAAAAAAACTTATAAAAAAACTTTTTTTCTTTCGATTGTAACAAGAGTATAATTACTACATCGAACTTGAAATTTGGAGACAAAATTGCAAACAATTCTCCAGTGATTACCTTTTTGTGCATTGGAGATATAATAAAATTATCTGATCGTTATTTCCAAACTAAATATAAACTAAACAAGAATTGTAAAAAATCAAAAAAAAAGTTTTCTAAATTAGTGTATTTTTCTGGTAAATTTAGCACTCGGTTTTGAAAAATTAGTAAAATGTTTTGCTGAAATCAGCAGCGAGAATTAGTAAAAAATCCGTAATTTGTAATAAGAGAATAGCAAAAATGACTACTAAAAAAAAAAGTGTACTAAAAATCAGTATAAAATTAGTAAAGTGCGATTGGAACCTGTTTTTTACTAACTTTTTTATCTGAGTGTATAGATTAAATTATTTGCTACTTTATTCAATAAATATCTTATTCAAAGAATCAGTTTATATTTTGTTGATTCATTTTATATAATCAAGCAAATTAATAAAATTTTAACAAACCATTTCAACTAAAAATGGTTAAATTGATTTGTACTTCGCGAATTATTTAATAAAATAAATTATTTAATCGAATCAATAGCCGTTTTTTCTAATCACTTGGATTTAATAAATCCAAAAAGTATTTTAAAAGTGCTCAACAGATGGGGTTAGATTCTCCCTATTTAAAAAAGAATTTTCTGTCCGACACTTCTTTCGCCCTAATTTTAAATACCGAATTCGATGATAAGGATTTTACTTTAACTTTTAATTATGTTTTATATAAAACAGCGATAAACAATCTGCCTTTTCTGTTTCATCACTTCAATTTATATTTTTACACAATTGAAAAAGTCCATAGCAATATTTAATATTCACTAATTGGATTTAATTAAATGACTTACTGTAGAGTGAAAAATTGACATTTCTATTTCAGCTATTTCTCCATGTCCAAGATTAAAAATATGTATTTGGTGAGGTGTACTTTTTTTTCTAAACATATTTCATAAAAAAAATTTAATAAAAACCTTTCATTTGTTAGTTTTTCAATTTTTTTTTTTCTCTTTTAATTTTTATTCGTATTTTTTTCTGACATTAAATTAATAGGCTGTTTCATATATTTCTGCTTTTATTATGGATTTATTAAATCCAGCTTTTTTTGGATTTAATAAATCCACTTTTTGTATGAAAAATTCTAAATCAAGGTGATTAAAAAACACGCTAAATATTAATTCGACATAAATTGTACTAAATTATTATTATCTCACTTTATTCAATATCAAATCATTGATTTAAAGTTATTATAACATAAATTATTCACTGATTCATAAAAACAAAACTTTTTAATGCGAATTGATTGAAAATAGAATTATCTTTTTCAGAGAAAAAATATTTCTATATTGGCATAAGTTAATATCTGAACTAACATTTTTTTGTTATTATTTAATTTATCCCAAAAATCTTTATTTTAATTTGAATGCTAATTATTAAATTTAATTTTCGGATAAATACTTCCGAACTTATTTGGTTTGAGTTTTAATTTTTCATTTCAGCACCCCGCTCACTGGAAGGAGGCAAAGTACTACATTGTAAATAAAACAAAAAATCGTTTCTATGCCCGTAATTTGCACTATCTCCAATACCTTTCCAAAAGCAATGTTACTTACCTATTAAATAAAACACTGTCGGTTTTTTAGCCTCATATGTTCCTTGAACTCCTTGTCGCTATATTCATCTATTTCATGAACAAAATAACGCTTAAGTCTTGTTGTCGTCTTCTTCAGATGAACTTGAGCTACAATCTGATGAAGAACTATCACTTGAGCTAGACACATTCGCCGCCAGTGTTGTATTTTCAATATCCCTTCTATACGTTTCCACATCATGGAAAAATAAATTTGTAGCCATATCAATGTTATTCATTTCTTTTTTTTTCTTTTTTCAAACACAAATTTAATTAAATTGTTTTTTTCACTCGCCACATAAAAACATTTTTTAAGTAAACAAAAGAAATGTCAAATTTTGAATGTCAATCTGACACTCAAGCAAAGTGATGCCAAGTTAATTTCTTTAAACGGCGATCTGTTTTTGCCCCAACAGGTTGAATATATGAAATATCAGTGTTGGAGCGAAAATACAGCTATCATATCATTAGTATGATCGAAAACCAGCCCAAAATAAGTTTTCTAGGCAAATGTAAACGCAGCATAAATCCAATTAGAAAAGCACCAAGTATGCATCAGTGAATTCATTAAATAAATTTTCATCATTAAAAGCAATAAGGGTATTCACGATGGTACATGTGCATATTTGCAATTTGCTATGCAAATTGTAACATATCGTGAGCGTCTTTTTTAAGATCAATTGCATATTTGCTTTATGAGCTATTTTGTTCACTGCTGCTAACTTTTTTCCTAAACATATCGCTAAATCAAACTAAAAAATCACTAGAAAATAGCTGAAAAAGGTAAAATATCGCTAGATTTGACGTAAAAAAAAGCTAAACTGGCAACAGTGATTTTGTTTACGTCAAAAGTAAAAATAAATCGTGTTTTTGAGAAAATTTGTGAATCATAAAAATAATAATAAAATAATAAATAAAAAAAAATTTTATGTTAATAAAAAATCACAAGCAATTTTTTTATTACATTTCTTATTTTATAAATAATAATATGGCGGCTGATATGTTAAAAACAAAACTTAGCTTATATGCAAAGTGATTTTTGCTAAAGGTTTTTTTTATTGCAAATGAAGAAAAATAAAGCAAATTGCAAATACATACATTTTGTTGTTGTGTTGATGCAAACGTTGTTTTTTTGCAATCATTTGCAACGTTTGCATCGTTTGCAAATACCCATCGTGAGTTCCCTTAATGTTAATTTTTTTTAACTCAACAGTTGGCTCACTGCTGATAAGCTTCAAGTAAGTGATGCCAAGTCAATTGAAATAACAGAGACAAAACAGCGATGCCAATAAACAAAAAAGTTATTGAGAAAAGCGCAAAAAGTAGGACAACCCCGGACACTTACTGAAAAAGAAGGAGGCCTGCCCCGGACGCCCTAAAAAAGAGGACGGTGTCCGGGGAAAAGAGGACGGATGGCAACCCTAGGAGCAACTCCTTTCCAGGACATTTTATGAAAATTGATTATTTTGTCAAAAATTGTTTTCACTAAAGTTTAGCAAGTTCCCAATATTTTTGACCATGTGTGTGTCATATTGAAGGTTTTGCTAAAATAAAATAATATTGCACCACAAAAAACTTGTAAAAATTGAGCAATAATACTGCTCGTATGTGTCGCCCTTAAAATTGATAATGAATGAGAAAAAGGATATATGGGAGATAGTCATATCCTTGCACCGAATGAATTAAAATTTGCCACAGAGATAAAAAGTATAATTTTATAAACTATAGCAAGTTTCTAGTGCATTCTTCTTTTAAATCTGGCCAAAATATAGTTTTTGAGAAAAAGGATATATGGGAGATAGTCATGTCCTTGCACCGAATGAAAGAAAATTTGCTACATAGCTAAAAAGTATAATTTTAAAAACTGTTCTACGTTTTTAGTCCATTCTGATCATAAATCTATCCAAAATATAGTTTTTGAGAAAAAGGATATATGGGAGGTAGTCCTGTCCTTGCACCGAATGAAAAAAAAATTGCCAAAGAGCTAAAAAGTATTATTTTACAAACTATTTTAAGCTTTTAGTGCATTCTGATCATAAATTAAGCCAGAATATTGTTTTTTATAAAAAGGATATATGGGAGGTAGTCATGTCCTTGCCCCGAATGAAATAAAATTAACCACTGAGTTAAAGGACATAATTTGACCGGCAGTAACCAATTTTCGCTTTATTCTGTTTATAATTGTAGCTAAAATTAAACATTTTGGATTAAGGATGTATGGGAGGTAGTCATGTCCTTGCATCGATTTTGCTGAAACTTCGAAGTTTTCTTAATTTACATTTTCTGAACCAGCACACTAAATTTCATTCTTCTGCGATAACTCC
The DNA here is from genome assembly GCA_949987735.1 of Leucophora obtusa. NCBI lineage: Eukaryota > Metazoa > Arthropoda > Insecta > Diptera > Anthomyiidae > Leucophora > Leucophora obtusa. Next base: position 280,562,594 of record OX465295.1, read on the forward strand.
TCTAATTTTGCCGATTGACTACATGGGTACGAAGCACTGTGCGGCCCCCTTAACATCATATAGAAAAAAATTTTCTTTTTTAATTCGAGAGGGTCATATTTTTTTTTGAGATGTGCCCAGAGCTTTGAAGAATTAATTCCTTAATTCAATTTTTCAATTCTGAATTAAAAATTCGATGAATTAATTCACTAAGCACCATATATTGAATGGAATTAATTCATATTTGCTTTCGTTCGATTTATTTTGTTACGAATTAATTCAATTGCAATAGTTCTTTTTATTAAATCCAACGAATTAATTCACCGGTGAACGCGTTCAATTTTATAAATCGAACGGAAAAAAGTGAATTAATTCCTTACTGAATTAATTCACCACTGAATTCATTCAGTGAATTAAAAAAAATAAAATTACATTCAGTGAATTAAAAAAAAAAAATAATAAGTTCACTGAATTGAAAAAAAAAATAAAATAAGTTCACTGAATTAAAAAAAAATAAGTTCACTGAATTCAAAGCCTGTTTTCTGCCGTTCAGTAGAAGAAAACAATAATGTACAAATAAAAGTTTTAAATAAGCAATTTTACAGCGTGTGCTAGTAACAAATTAGAAACCGGATGCTGTTTATCAACCTACATGATTTAAAAATAAAGCCTTTTACTATTAAAAATAAAAACTTTACAGATATAGATAAATTTGGAAAAAAATATAACTATTAATTTTTCAAACTAATCTAAACTAAATATTGAAAACAAAAGTGATAGTAAGTGCTTAATGGTTCAAGAGAAAGATTTTATTAAAAAAAAATTTTTTTGGCGAAAAAACTCATTCTTCTGACAACTTTTAATTCAAGTTATTTTTTTGAAAAATGAACTTTAGATAAGCTTTAAAATGTTGGCCGAATATGGCTGTGTTTAAACAATCAGAAACGTGTTAAATGAATAATTTTGAGTTAAACTTGTCAATTTCATGTTGCGATTTTTTGCGTTTTTTGAGAAATATCATTTTTGGTAGGCAGCCTCCGCTTGCAAAATGGCTAACTTGCGGAAATTTAGTTGGATGAGTAAAATAAAGAGGAGAAGAATACTACTGTTTATAATTTCATTGTTGGTAAAGCTGAATGCGGCAATGTTTTGAATGAGGAATCGGCTTATGGGAAGAAGAAAGTGCGAATTTTTTGTAAGAATAACTCAGTTAGATGGGAGAGTTCTCATAGGTAGATAAACATAAACGCTGAATTTATTTTGGCAATTAAAACTAAGCCAACTGCAGCTTCAATAGGGCTTCCAAAGAAAGAGTATCCTGAGAAATCTGAACGAACAAAGAGGAAATTTTAAATAGATTTATTAAACAATAAAAATGAAATTGCTTTACTTTAACTGTAAACCAAAATTTTAAATAGCTTTATTAAAAAAAAAAAAATAGTTTCTACAAAAGTTTCTACTTGTTCAAGTTTCTGCTATAATATATAAAAAAATATTTTTTTTTTCTTTTTTGAGATTTTGGACAAAAAAGTTTTCATTGTACACAGTTAACATTTTTACCCAAGCAAATCAGAAATTTTTAAATTTTCGCCGTCATATTGGATCCGCCATTTTGAATTTGAAAAATTTCACCTCATATTTGAAATCAGCAACCTTTAAAACTCCCGTATACCAATTTTTATGCAAATCAGAAGAAATTTTAAAATTTACGCCGCCATATTGGATTCTCCATTTTGAATTTGAACAATTTTACCTCAGATTCAAAATCAGCAACCTTGAAAACCCCCGTATATAGATTTTCATCCCTATTCAGTGATTATAGTTTTGGCCAGAAAATGGGGTCATTTTAACTATAGTGCATTGGACAGAAATGGCCTAAAGACAATAGGCTATACGAAAGTCTTGTTCCTGAAATGAAAATTTTGTTGCCGTTGCTCCACATTAAACTTGGCATTGCTAAAAATTTTTTGAAATGTATCGCAAAAAGACCAGCAGTATTCAACCGCTTAAAAGACATTTTCCCAAAACTAAGTAACGCCAAAATTCAGGAAGGGGTTGTTAATGGTCCCGACATACGGAAACTAATAAGGCGTCAAGATTTTGACCAATTTCTGACAGACCGAGAATTAAATGCATGGCTCGCATTGAAAGCAGTCATTAAAGAACTTTTGGGTAAAGAACGCAAAGACAACTACAGCCAATCTGTTGTAAACATGTTGGCAGCTTTCGATGAAATTGGGGTTAATATGTCGTACAAAATTCATCTCTTGCATCAGCATCTTGATAAACTCGCTCAACAGTTGCCAACTGAATCTGATGAGCAAGGCGAACGTTATCACCAAACTGCGCTTCCATTTGAAATAAGGTAACCATAGAGTGTGCATATTTTGAATTCCTAGATTTTTCTAATATCTTTGTCAGAGTGCACAATTTAAACATGTTAACGATTGAAAACTATTTTCGTTTCAGGTACAGAGGAATGAAATCTCCACGTGCAATACTCGCTGAAATTTGTTGGTGGTATAAAAACACCTTTGAAGAAGAGGAAAAAGAGGAGGACAAAGATGAAATTCCAGAATATCTGTTGGACGAAATTATCGACCTTTCTGATGATGATGACCAAAATATTAGAGAGAGCAGTGATGTTGATCCACAGCCGCCTGCTAAACGCAACTGGCCAAATAATTAAATTTATTTAATTTTTTTACTTAAAACTTTTCCTATCTAACATTTCAAAATTATATTTTTTTGAAACAGAAAGCAAAAAAGACTTAGTTTTGTGGTAAATATTTTCAAAAAGCATGAAAAAAAACAATTTTTCCAACATTTTGCTTCATAAGCACCACAAAAATTTTCTAAATCAATTTTTTAAAAATTTTAATTGTTGCACATGTCTCTAGCAATAATTTGGCTTTTACAGATTTAAAAAATATCAATTAGTCGACGAGTTATAGCCAAAAAAACCATATAAACAATATGCTGAAAATCGGCATTTGACTGCAAAGTTCGAAGGTCCATTAAAAAAAATTCGAACTAACATAAACAAACGCCGCGATACGGGTCATCTAATTTAGCCTCTATTTTCACCCCTCACTCTCAGAATCGACCTAACTTTTGCTAACCTGAAAGTGATGTTTTTCCGAAAACTGTAAAATTTTATGAAAACATTCAAATTTTGTTAAATTTTTGACAAAATAAGCAATTTTTGTAAAATGTCTTGGAAAACATTCGCTCCAAACACAAACCCGAATTATCATTTTTCCAATTTTTTTTTTTCTTTAATATCAACTATGTAATATGTGACACAAATAGCAATTGAGATCTCCAAATTAGGCATTTTTTTTGCATTTCTTTCAAATTCGTGGGTCATTTTGGATTCCAGGCTAAAGTGGGTTAATGACATCTGATGAAGTCAAAATTCCATTTCTGAATCATCTTAACTATATTAAATGAATAAATGGAATAAAAAATAATTTTTTTCGAATTTTGGGAATTTTTAATAGTAATACACTTTTTTCCAAAATGGGCCATTTTCGTCCAACTTTCGGCGGCAAGGGTTAACGTTTTCCAAAAAAAAAATCGATTTCTTCCATTTGGGACCATTTTCAATAAAACTGGCGGGTGTAATGACAAATCTATTTTAAAGGGACACTCTAATGCAGGGATGATAAATGTGATTTTCAAAATAGTACCAACTTGCTTAAAACATAGTACTTTTTCGACCTCCATAGTACCAAAAAATATTTTTTGTATTCTACACCACTCCTTGGGTATATTGAGTTGGTGCTTATGATTTCGGTTCGTCTGTCCGTACAAAATTAACGATCGATCCCCATAATCAAACTACAGTTCGCATTTTAAAAGATAATTTGACGAAATTTGGTCATAAGTTTCTACTTCATCGATAACTAGCGCCATTGAGAATGTTTAGAATTGGTCCATGTTTTGACTTAGTAAGTTAGGGTTAAGAAGTCCTATCTGATATTGAATTTATTTTATGGTATAACCCAATCAAAGCCATTTTATTTGATTTCTTTCACCGGACCTATTTAATTTTATTCGATAGTAAGGTAGTGATCATTCCGGGCAAAGGCCAAGGCTCAAATTTGGCTTAGTTTCTCCCGGCTCTTTTTTACAGCGTTTTGTGCTCGGAAAAGCTCGAAAAATTCAAAATATTTTATTTCTTTTCATGGTTTAAAAAACCCGAAAAAATTAAGATAATCGTTTTGGCTTTATCTCGCTAACTGTCGAGCCGATATTTACAACACGGAAACTAGAATATCAGACGAAATAGATAGCATATCCCGGAAATACGATCCCTTCCACTATCGGAAAAATCGATATTAGAACTTTTTAAATGCGTTTCTATAGAATTATTTAGTATGGAATGTAATAACTTTGTGCTGATGTTTGATTCAGATTTTTGTTTGAATGAAGTCCCTGAAAGTCATATTCAATTTCGTTTTAAGGTTAAAATTATTTTTAAGGGATTTAATCAGTTCAGCTTATTTGATTTATTCAACAATTAAATTAAGTACCACCTCAATTAACATAACCCTCGATGAACGCAACATTTTGGTTATCACAACAATTTAAAGTTACGATTATTAAGGATATTTTTAAATCAAAAATACTAAATTTTCTAAAAATTTTAATTCACCTTATTTTTAATATTTCTGTGTACATATTTTAATAATTTGTTTCATTGAATTACGTATTTTAAACTCCGATAGTTAATTTGTTCATTTTATTTTAAATACAATATTTGGTATGAAACAAGCGCTCACTATTTTACAAAGGGTTACAATTATACAACAATTTGCCAAATAACTATGTAAAGAATAATAATTTATAATATAAATATATGTTAAACAGTGTTGCCAAAACTTATTTGGGAAAAAATGCTAGATTTTTTTGAAAAAAATGCTAAAAAGTGCTAAAAAGTAAAAAAATATGCTAGAAAAAATATGCTAAATGTTTTTTTTTATTAAATTCGTTAAAACAAAGTAAACGTGGCTTTTTACAATTAAATTGAAAACAAGAGTTCTACAATTATGCCTTCAATTAATTTTGTTAAAAACAGTTCAAAAGTTAATGCTTGTAAAAAAATCATAAAACCTTTAAAATAAGTTAAAAAAATTAGCTTTTTTGCGAGGAAGTGCTGGTAATGTGAAATACCCATTATGTTTTTTCAGTTTTCTGCCAAAGTTCTGTATGTTCTGTATCCCATTTTGAAATTTCAGAATCTTTTACTTTAAAAAATAATTTTCGCGGTCAGGTTTAATACTTTTTGCGGTGGTGGTTTACACTGTTAGATTTTTGATATGATTTAATGAAAAAATGTACAGGGGTTAAACTTAAAAAAAAATTTGAACTCACTGAAATTCTTAAAACATAGGAAAACGCTAATTTCACGGAGATAGGAAAACGCCAATTTTATTTTCTGTCTTACTGAAAAGTAACTGTTGCGATTATTCGTAAAACTTCATATTTTATGTCATACATCAATAAATAATATGAACGTATAAAAATATTTCCCAAGCGAGCCCTAGTTTCTGAGATATACTGAGAGAAATATCATCACTTCAATAACGAATTTCTTCATAGTTTCAATGAAAATTGTCACTGGAACTCGTCAATTGAAACTTTTCATAGAATCTATGAAACAGGTTTCATTAAAGTCAATGTTTATGAAAATATCATAAAGTTACTGAAACTCTTAATAAAATGAATATCCCACTCCTCCAATGAATAAATTATTCAGCCAATGAAGAGCTTCCCAGCAAACAAAGATGATCATTAACGACTCAGAAATGAGCTCCAAAAACATAAGCATTTTTCCACTTTTTCCTATGAAAGTAGTCCGTTTGAAAGAGCCCCCTGTGTACTCAGAAATGACTCAGAAAAAAGAACGTATAAAATAGAAATTTTCTTCATAAATTTAAATAAATTTGGAATCTTCTGTGAGTCCGAAAAATGAACCCTCGTTTTGAGACAGCTTTTTAGATTGTAGAGACAACTTTTTCGATTATTTTCTGAGGGTTCATATTTTCTACCAAAAAAGGAGTGTTTTCAAAAAAAACAATAATCATTTCTATGATCTATTTAAAAATCTTATTTATGAGCGCTCCGAAATTGCTGGCTGGGTTCATAAAATTTATGAAGCAATTTCATTTATTATTATTTATTATAGTTGGTTGTTGTCGTTGCTAAGCTGGAGTGGATAAATAAAAAGTATTTGGCAAATGCAAAAAGCGTAGAAAATTGTACCATATTTTACGGATGTATAAAATATATCTAATGAAGGAATTCATAAAATTAAAAAGTTTCATAGAATTTTATAATAAGCTTAATTCAATTAATGAAATGCCTTATCAGTGTTTCGAAAAAATTAATATGATTTTTAAAAAAATTTCATAGTCCAAAATTAATAATAAAAAATTAATAAAAAAAAAAATAAATAAAAATTATAAAATAATTCTCTCAGTATGAAAATTAATGCACATCATTAAAACTCGGCCTTATGGTTATATAAAACTATTGTATTTGAGAATTAATTTTTAATATAAAATTGTAATTGTATGAAAATTTTTAAAAATTAATAAAATGACGATATTTTATAAAAAATTAAAAAAATTGAACAATTTCATATATATAAACAACATTTTCATTAAATTTATGAAGATATAATTTATGAAATTCAATGAATTTTTTTTTAATGAAATTATGAAATTTTATGAAAGAAAAGATATGCAAAATTTTATAATATTAATTAAATATTATATACATTATGAAATTCTTCATTGATTCTACAAAAAAAATTCTATGAAATTATATCATTAATATCATAAAGGATAATTCTTTCAATGTAGGAGGTATTCACATTAACCGCAATTCTAAAAGTTTTTTGAAGATAAAAAAAATAAATTGTTTTATGTTCGGTTACATACAAAATTAAATCGTAAAATAAGATGTTTAATGATTCAAGCAATGAGGGTTAGAATAAGGAGGATTTACTGCACTCAACCCTTTTTAAAAGGTCTCCAAATTGTAATAGACAACTGGGATTTTGAAATTGTAGTGATATTTTAATGCATATTCAGAATATAATAAACAACACAAAGAAAACATAAAATTTAATTAAAATCGTTTAAAAAATCTAAAATAATTAATTAAAAGTACCACTATTAACACAATTTTAGCATTTTACTATAAACTCTAAAAATCCCAGTTCATTTGATAAAACAAACGGAAGCAACAGTAATAATATTTTTATAGCATAAAACTCCAAATTAATGCAAAATATTATATAAAAAAAACAAAAAAAGTTTTAAATATGCTAAAAATATGTTAAAATTTTTTGGAAAAATGCTAAAAAAAATGCTATATGCTAGATGACTTTTTTCATGCTAAAAGCTTTAAAAATATGCTAAATCTAGCATTAAATATGCTAAATTGGCAACACTGATGTTAAACAAATGTTATTATAGAATATTAAAAGTATTTTAAATACTAATAAAGAAAGAATAATAATAATAAAAAATAAAAAAAATAAAACATGAAAATTTGTAAATAGTACTAAATGAGTCATAGGAGTACCATAGTACTTTTGAGGTTCTAATAGTACCATAAAAAGTACTATAGTACTAACTTTATCATCCCTGCTCTAATGTACATCCATTTTACCCTATTCCATGTTATCAAAATACAGTTTGCGGAAATTGCAGTCGAAAACTGTATTAGATTTTTTGGAGAAAACCTTTGAAATGGAAAGAGAAAAATAGGAAGCTTACAAAAAAATGTACATAAAGCAAAGGAAATATTGCGCAATCAAGTAAATACCCGCATCAAAGAGGTACAAGACATGCGTGTGCGTTCTATAGAAATACCTGACGACTGTCCGAAAAATGCAGCACTGCTTGCAAAAACAATTGTGGGGCAGAAAAGAGTAAAATATAACAAAGATCACAATCAACGCTTCATAACTGGATTCCGGTAAAATCATGAAAGCCGGGTTAAAATATTGAAGTCCATGATGGCCGCTACATTAAAACCACGTGATAGAAAGTGTGGTTTTGTTTTAATGATGATCAATTTGATGGCTTCGAAGATTATGGAGAAGGCATAAGAACCGATGAGTTCGCAGGAAAATTTAATTTCTTCATGATCCAAGGATTCATCAAGAAATGGAAGATGCCTGTTAGTTTTTATTGTACAAAAACTGTCATGTCTGGGGATAAACTATCTGAACTTGTGGTTGACACCAATCAATATATGCAAGCTTGTGGTCTTGAAGTAGAATGTGTCGTTTCTGACCAGGGTTGCAATAATGTACTACTTATGCTCAAATTTTTTAACAATAAAAAAAGAAGATAACTTTTTCCTGCTTAATGATAAGATGATACTTCATCACGATGCTCATCTTTTTAAAGGTTTAAGACATTGTATATAAGCAAACGATACAAAAATAACAAATGGAACAATAAGTTGAAATGTAATAAAAGAGTTTTTCTTTACCGATGATAAATCAAAATCGGCTGGATTGGCTCCCAAACTTAAATTCGAATACATCTATCCGCAATTATTTTCATAAATGAGGGTCTGTTATGCAGTTCAAGTGATGAGTAGAACTGTTTCCGCTGGAATTCGATATTGCTTAGCAAACAGGTTATTTATAGGGTTGCCAGATGGCCTGGATGTTCCAGTTATTTTGGGTCTTGTCCAGTTAGAATACAAATTGTCCAGTTAAAAAATAATTTCTTTATTTTTGAAAAACAATTATTTTGTTAATTATATTTTTTTATTAATTAAATAAATATTCGGAATCATTATCCCTAGAAAGTGATTACTGTACTGTTATAGAACTGCACAGTATAATGAGCAGGGCAAGTTTTTTTTTTGGCATTTGTCATTTTTTCACTTATTTTTTACAAATCCTTGACAAAAAAACCCATTTTTATCTAATTTTTAGACTTTTCATTAAAAAAATGCTATAAAATTCAGTAAAAACTCAATCTTTGTAAATAACTTTTGGAAAAAATTTACAAGAAAACGTAATCTTTTTTTAATATTTAATAAAATTCCTGATTTTTTTTTCTGACAAAAGTTCAAATTAAAAAAAGAAAAATATTTTTCTATATGGTGTTAAGGCCCCCGGGACCCGCTAGGTCCGCAAAACCGAAACACGCCCAAAATGGCACGTGTGACGACACAAATTAAAGAAAATTTTCTCACAGTTCCAAATATGCATTTTGTTTTAAGATCCGCAAAACAGAATTCGGGCTAGGTGCATTTTTGTCATTGTAGGTGTTAAAAAATACGATTTTGTAAAATTTACGTAAACTTTTTGGTGATAAAAGTGTGGGATTTTTTTCAGAAAAAGTGAAAATTTTATGAATTTTAGGGGTTTTTTTTTATAATATGGGACACAGCGTCGCAGGCGAAAAATGTTTTAAACATTTTTCATTTTTTGGCACATAGCGTACATAAGTTGGTAAAGTTTGGTAAAAAGGTTTTAAAAAAAAAATGAAAATTTAATTTGTGTATTGTCGGTCATAGCGCCGCAGGGCAAAAATTTTTTGGTACATAGCGTTCATAAGCTTTATTTTGGCAAAAGTTGGTGTTTTTTTTTTTTGAAAAATTAAAATTTTATGAATTTTTGGGGTTTTTATGTATTGTGGAACAAGCATTTTGTTTTAAGATCCGGAAAATAGAATTCGGGCTAGGTGCATTTTTGGTGATAAAAGTGTGGGATTTTTTCGGAAAAAGTGAATATTTTATTAATTTTTAGGGGGTTTTTTGTATATTATGGGACACAGCGTCTCAGGCGAAAAATATTTTTCATTTTTTGGTACGTTGTGGTCGTTTGAATTCTTAAGAAAATTTCCGTTTATTTGAGTTCCCATACTTTATAATTAGTACATTAAGTGGCTATTTTGGACTTCCGGGGGGTCTTAAATGGATCTAGTGGAAGCCACACTTTATGGATCATAAAACCAAATGCAATTTTGAAATCGGGAGAAAATTTCCTTTAATTTGAGCACTTACCATTTTGGGTATGTCATTACTTTTTTTATTAAAAAATTTTTTTTTTAATAAAATTTTACTTTTTTGAACTTCACTCATAAAAAAAAAGTCTTTACAAATAGGTCAAAATTGTGCTGGCGCAAATACTTACTTTTTTAGAGAAAATAACAGAAAAATTAGTTCAATTTAATGAGAACTAACTTTTTTAATTAGTGTATAAGTGCACTTTTAAATTGTCCAGTTATTTTTTTAAAATCCAGATGAATTTTTTCCATTGTTCAGTTAGTTGACTTTTGGTATCTGGCAACCCTAGTTATTTACGAATCCCAAAGTTATTACGAATACAGAATCTACTATAATATTTTGCGATAAAATTGATAAAGGGTTCGACATTTTAAATACAAAACGTTTAAGAGATAAAAATCCTAATAAAGTAGCAATAACTCGCGATAATGATAAAATCGCAAAATTGAAGGATTTTGGATCTTTTTTTGGAATCGATCACTCCGATTCATTGACGCCATTATAGAAAAGTCATATTTTGAAGAAAAGAAACTATGACATCTTATTTATGCCCAGGGCGGACAAACCAGGATTCACTATAGAATCTTATCAGCGTAATCCGATCGCGCCTTGGAAGTAGAGTAGGGGGGATCCTTCGCCCTTTTTTATTCAAAGCACTGTAATTTCTTAACCCCTAATTATTTTTCAAAAATTACATACAAAATTACATTATTTACATATATTCTATTTCTCTTTTAGTGATTTTCAAAGTAACCCAAATCGGCGTATCTGCCCCAAACTTGGGGGATATTCGCCAAAAGAGCTAGATACAATTTAAACAAACAAAATTTGCTAATACGGCAGTCAATCTTTTAATGACTAAAATAAATAACTTATCACCCCCTCTGGAATTAAAAAAGGAAATTTTTGTTCTATATGATGTTAAGGGGGCCGGGGCCCTTGGGACCCGCTAGGTCCAAAAAACCGAAATACACCCAAAATGGTAAGTGCGACGCCTCAAATGAAATGAAAATTTCTCCCGATTTCAAAAATGCATTTGGTTTCATGATCCATAAAGTGTGGCTCCCACTAGATTTATTTAAGACCCCCCGGGGAGTCTAAAATAGCCACTTAATGCACTAATTATAAAGTACGGGTACTCAAATAAACGGAAATTTTCTAAAGAATTCAAACATGACCACAGCGTACCAAAAAATTTTTCCCCTACGGCGCTATACTCCACAATACACAAAAAAGCCCGAAACATTCCTTAAATTTAAATTTTTTGCATAAAAAACAGACACCAATATAAAGCTTATGTACCAAAAAATTAAAAATTTTTCAAAAAATCGCGCGATTTTTTTAAAAGATTTTTCGCCTGCGACGCTGTGTCGCATAATATACAAAAACCCACTAATTCATAAAATTTTCACTTTTTCCTAAAAAAATCCCACACTTTTATCATTAAAAAGTTTACGTACATTTTTCAAAATAGTATTTTCTAACACCTAAAACGACAAAAATGCACCTAACCCCAATTCTATTTTCCGGATCTTAAAACAAAATGCATATTTGGAATCGTGAGAAAATTTACTTTAATTTGAGTCGTCACACGTGCCATTTTCGGCGTGTTTCGGTTTTTCGGACCTAGCGGGTCCTGGGGGACCCGGCCCCTTCAACACCATCTGGAAAAAATTTTCTTTTTTAATTCAAAATTTTAATTAAATTTTTTAAAAAAAAGGGCGTCATATTTTTTTGTTTTTTGAGGGGTGCTCCATAAAGAAAACTTTTGCCAAACTATAATATAAAGATTCTTTAAAATTTCAAAAATTTAATAATTAATATAAATTTAAGAATGAACATGATTGTTCTAATTTCCTATTAAACATATAGAAAAGTCTTATAGAGCATTTTAGGCAGGGATGCACCAACTCTTCGTAGCTCCAGGGGCCATCTGGTGATTCTGCCCAAGAGACAGGCATTAACATATAATTAATATTTTTTTCACACTTTTTAACCCTAGAACGCTAAACCTTTTTTTTTACACTTTAATACTAAACCTCGCCTCTGAATCTACTTTTTTAAAATATACAAAATTTTTTTTTTATCCAAAATATGGCTTAACTTAAAAAGTACAATTATTAAATGAGAAAACAAGAGGTAATTCATTTACTTTTTTATATATTAGATAAGAAAATTTAAATTAAAAGGAACACATTAGAATTTTTTTTTACAAAAAGATAATTTTTTAAAATATATTTAATTTCAAATCAAAAACCTAAATATACATACAACCTCATAGGTATTTGTACTAACATTCATAAAAACAAAAAAGGTTTAATATATCCTATATATTTTTCTTTGTACATAAAAATAAAAACAGACGTTTTTTCTTATATCACATCCATAGCAATTTGGGATCTATACTCTAGACAGTATGGTTTATTGCATTTAGCGCAATAAAAACTACTCATGCGCCTTTTCTATTTTTATTTTTGGCTCATATCATCCTGCTTGTCTTCAGAAGTGGGAAAAGAGTCATTTATTGCTTCACGAAGTCATTTTTGCATGGAGGGCCTTTCTTGCAGCCTCATAGTGCACCAATCCTGACACAAATCCTTGCTTAGCTCTTTCAAAAAATTCCTTCAGAGCTGTTATAATATTTTTACCTACTTCTTTTGATCCTGGTATAAAATGAACAATGTTCCTAGCTGGAATTTAAGAACAATTTTATTTTTTACCAAATAAAATTGTTCTTACCTCATACAATAGGTGTAGAAGGATTGATTATAAATGATTCACAAGGCTGTTTATCTTTTTGCGAAGTATTAAGCCTGGATCAGCCAGACGTAAACGTATCTCTGCCTAGCTGAATTAATAAGTTAAATAAGAACAGAAGATGTGCTGTGTTTTTTGTTTCATTCTTATGCATTCAATATAGAGCAGACGAAATACACAACAAAAATCTGTTGTGAATAGATTTTCGTTGTATATTTACGTTTTCTGGCAGGGATCAAATAATGTATTATTTTATATTCTTATATATAATTTTTTTTGCTCGGGAAAATATTAGTAAAACAAAATCGCTAAAAACTTTGTCAATAAAATGTATTAAATTATTTTATGCAAATTTCCACACCACCCAAGAAGTACTGCAACAGCGCGTTAACCATTTTTTTTAATGGCTGGTTCCCCGATAGGCCTATCCACCATTATTTGGTAAGTTAATTTACCAAGGTAATACCAAATGCCCATTTTGATTTTGGAAGGTATTACTGAATTCCCATTTTTATTTTACAGCCCAATTATACTACAAACCAAAAACTAATAGTTTTTGAAAACATCTTGTATTTACTTGTCAAAATCTATACAAATTTTGAATGAAAACTAGAAGTTTTTAAAAACTACTAATTTCTGGGTGTAAATTGGGTTTAACAATGCATATTCTTGCCATAAACTTTTGTATTGTATATATCATGCTAGCAACATTTTTTATATTGCTTATTTTTAAAGCCATAAACATATGTGTATATATCACATATTTGGGAATTCATTGCGTTGTTATTCATAATCTGGCATGTGATGAAAATCGATCGGTTTCAAATCGATCGTTTTAGAAATTCCAAACCTGAATATTTGGCATTATTTTTAATTTAAAAGCGATAAGAAGACGTAAATCAATATACGTGATGCAACTAAAGCGGTTAAAAATAATTTCAAATCGATCGAAATCAAAATCGATCGTTTTCCATCACATGAATGTAATTTTGGGCATTTCATTTAGCATGATATGTTTTTTATGTCCTCTCTTTTAAGATACTTACCCATGGAGGATTTTTATTTATGGCTTTATGTCATTTTGTCCTCTTAAAATCAGGGTTGAAAAAGCTACGACTAAAGTAGCAGTAGTAACTAAAAATGACGATTATTGTAGTAAAAAACACAACAAAACTAAAAGTCATCACATCGCTACTACTACCACTATGCAAACTTTTCTGTAGCTCAGCAGTAGCACATAGCTTTTTTTATTTATTGTTTTAAAAATTAATAGTTGTAATCAAGGTTGGTTACCGTTATCGTTATAATACCGTTATCGCTAAAATACCGTTTCAAATTGAATACCGTTATCGATACCTCTAAAAAAATTTATAAATACCGTTATCGTTACCGTTACCGTTATTTTTATAGGTAGTTACCGGTATTTTACCGGTATTTATTATTTTATATAAAAATTACAATTTTTTTATTTTTTATTTTATAATCTTGAGTGTTTTTTTTTTACAAAAAATTTATAGATAATAATTTTACTTTAAAACTACTAGGATTGAATTTATAGCTTAAAATCTGTATTTGCAGTACTTAAAATTAAAATTTTTTACTTGTTTGTATATGTTTTTAACATAATTTTTAATACCGGTACGTACCGGTATTGCTGTTTCGATAACGGTATACCGTTACCGAAACAGTCTTAAATACGGTTACCTTTACCGTTACCTAAACAAACGAAATCTGATACCGTTACCCTTACCGTTATGCGTTTCGGTAACCAACCTTGATAGAATTAGCGTATATAAACTTACGTCACAATTTGACAGCACTGTTTCAACGGTAAATTGTTAACAAGTGGTGTGCGAGAGCAAAATAAGGATACACACAAAATTCATATGTAGATCAGTATTTGTTGTTAGGGTTGTCAGATACAGCGATTTCTTGCCAAACGTGGCGATTTACAAACAATTTGGAGCTTTTATTCTTGAAATGGCGACGGACGGTTTTTACGCTGATTTAGGAACAGGGTTGAAAAAGCTACGACTAAAGTAGCAGTAGTAACTAAAAATGACGATTATTGTAGTAAAAAACACAACAAAACTAAAAGTCATCACATCGCTACTACTACCACTATGCAAACTTTTCTGTAGCTCAGCAGTAGCACATAGCTTTGTTTTGAAATTGAAAACCACCACAGCATCAATCGATGTGTCTGCTACTAAATTCAACAAGTAGCAGTAGCAGCCAAATAGACAAGACTCCCAAATTACTACTCAGCTACTACTACCACTACACAAAAATTTTATTAGCTAAGCAGTAGCACACATCTTTGTTTTGTAATTGAAAACTACCGCAGCACCAATCGTCTACTTACAAATTAAGCAAGAGCAGTAGCAGCCAAACATACATGACTCACTGTTGGTAAAAGTGGCACAAAAGTGCCATTTGTGGCACTATTGAATGTTCAATGGCACCTTGGCACTCTCCATAGATTTTTGGCACTTTTTACGAAAATTTCTATATAATTTGATAAAAGGTCGATATCGCTGATTTTTCATTAAAAGCCACGCCTATTAAGAAGGGGTAGCAAAATTAAAAAAACAAATGCTACACTAAATATATCTACAATTTTTTGGACCACCTTCCAGTTCTTCGGGGACAATTTAATCATTATTTTGATATTTAAAAATAAAAGCAACGGGGATAAAATTAGAAAAACTTTAATTGATTCTATTGTATTGTCAAATTTAATTGTAAAATTTTTTGAAAGTCTTGGACCTGCTAACTTATCTTAAAATAACGTAAGTTTAGTGCTTTACTATAGTTAAGAATGGCATTTTTATATGAAAATATTTGTGGTAGGTAATGTTAAACTCGGGTTACTTTTTAGATAAGTTGCCCGCCTTTTTTTTTTCTTTTTACTTAACCCTTAAATGCATGATCTCTACAATTTTAATCTTTTTTTATATATGATTTCTAAAGGCGTGTACATTTCAAGAAAAATACCAAAAAAAATTGCCAAATAGCTAAATTGTGATTATTTTAACGTGTATGAAAAAAAGAAACAAAAAAAAATATATGAAATATTAATTATACATTTATAATTAATATTTAATCAATTTAAATTTAAATATTTATTTAAACAAATATTTTTGAATATTGGACTTTTTGTAAAAAAAAAAACGCGTGTTTTAGATTTTTCCTATAACTGTTTAAAAAATCTGAATTATAGTTTATAAGAGCACTTTGTGCAGAAATGGCCCCAATGCCCAAAAATTGAGTTTTATGCATCAAGTGGCGTTTTTTATTAAGAAACTGGTATGTTGCCAAATGGCTACACCATGCATTTAAGGGTTAAAGTAACTAAATGTATAAATATTTGAAATAAAAGCTGAACATATTTTTTTTGAAACATTAAATGTTGCTTTTTTTTTGGCACTTTTAAAGCATTTTTGGCACTTTTTTGGCATCATTGAGGCACCAAACGAAAATTCTCAAATACCATCACTGACATGACTCCCAAATTACTACTCAGCAGAGTAGTCATAGAAATATTTTTGGTTGTTTAAAAATGAATTATTTGTTTGGTTTTTCCAGTACTGTGTGTGTGTGTATGTATGTATTTTATATTGTTTTTGTTAAACAGAACAGAGCATGAAGATGCTAATTTGCCGTTTTGGAATATTCGATTGATTTTATGATTTATTTGTATTTAAAATTTTTTATTTTATACTATATTATATATTTTTTAACTTACCCCTAATTATGAATAATTTGCAATTTCTGTGCGAGGTGGCTAAATTTGTTCTAAACTAAATACAAAAAGAGAAAAGGGTTGAAAATTTCTTTAAAAATTGTTTTAAAAAATTTTCTACATTCAAAGAAACTTTTAAACCTGAATTTAGTTTGGAATTTGTTTAGCCAGTCCGCACCCACCCGTGGTACCAATTCGCTTTTCAATATTTTATTTATTGTTTTAAAAATTAATAGTTGTAATCAAGGTTGGTTACCGTTATCGTTATAATACCGTTATCGCTAAAATACCGTTTCAAATTGAATACCGTTATCGATACCTCTAAAAAAATTTATAAATACCGTTATCGTTACCCTTACCGTTATTTTTATAGGTAGTTACCGGTATTTTACCGGTATTTTACCGGTATTTATTATTTTATATAAAAATTAAAATTTTTTTATTTTATAATCTTGAGTGTTTTTTTTTTACAAAAAATTTATAGATAATAATTTTACTTATTAAAACTACCAGTATTGAATTTATAGCTTAAAATCTGTATTTTCAGTACTTAAAATTAAAAATTTTTACTTGTTTTTATATGTTTTTAACATAATTTTTAATACCGGTACGTACCGGTATTGCTGTTTCGATAACGGTATACCGTTACCGAAACAGTCTTAAATACCGTTACCTAAACAAACGAAATCTGATACCGTTACCCTTACCGTTATGCGTTTCGGTAACCAACTTTGGTTGTAATACACATAATGATAGAATTAGCGTATATAAACTTACGTCACAATTTGACAGCACTGTTTCAACGGTAAATTGTTAACAAGTGGTGTGCGAGAGCAAAATAAGGATACACACAAAATTGTTATGTAGATCAGTATTTGTTGTTAGGGTTGTCAGATACAGCGATTTCTTGCCAAACGTGGCGATTTACAAACAATTTGGAGATTTTATTCTTGAAATGGCGACGGACGGTTTTTACGCTGATTTAGGAAGTGGTTGGAGATTTTTATGGATTTTTTTTACACTCAGTATCTAATCTCACAGATTATGATTTTAACCTTTTATATAATCCATATATTTGATTGAAAAGATAATATTTTTATAATTATTTGGTGCTAATGAAAACAATTTTGCGGCTTTTTGTTTTAAAAATACGAAGTCACGTCAGATTTAGCGTTTTTTATTTTTACACATTGAAGATTATCCCATAATTAGCCAGATTATTTAATAGTTTCGACAAAAATCGTTAACCGAAGTCCTAAAATAAAATACTGTTGACACTGCGTTTATCTGGTTTAGGCTTAAGAACGCTAAAACTGAGTTAAATTTAAAGACAAAATAACGGAAAAATTAGTTTAATTGAATCAGAACGGGTTTAAATTTTGCACTAACTTTTTTATATGAGTGTACTAAAAACTACTCCCATAAAAATACGTAGTTGATGATCACTAGTTTTTCCACTATGGCATAGGTGAAATAACCCTCACTATATCATAGTGAACAAGAAGTAGTAAAAGACAACTAGGGTTAATAGAAACACAAACAACGACTATGTGAGGAGTTATTGAAAACGATTTTGTAGTAGAAATTATAGGAATTTAAAATATAGTCAATATCCATTATGCGCAATTTAAATCTGGTTGATAAGGACTACAAATATGGATATATGTATATGTACATATGTTTCGATTTTAACAATTGCAAAATTTTACACTTTTTAACTTTTTATTTATGTGAATACATGTTTCATAAATTATATTACAATACATTATAAAATTCTTAATTTGTTGTATTATATTATTTTCTGCATTCCCTCATTTTAATTTGCGATTTTCTTTATGGGTTTGATGTTTCTTTCTGGATTTTTATTGCAAACTTATTACATTGATTTCACTTTTAATCTGTAAAATATAGGATTTTTGTTAATAAATATACCATTAAAATGAGAAAACAATTTTACCTTCAGGAAAATATAAAAACATTTGAGTTTTTATGTTGTTAACATTTTTAGTTTTCTTTTTAAAATTTCATTGACAATTTCAAATTTTTTCAATTTCATATTACAGGGCAACTAGAAATTATATTTTCTCAACCTTTTCCATAGTTGTTACTGATGATGATAGTTGATTTACAGAAAATTCAAACTAACTATGAATTTTGTTAACTATGCTACCATGTAATTTTGTGGGTGTACTTTAAAATGACCATGTAGAAAATACTACTGACAGTAGCAGATTATTTTTGTTATATATCCGTAAAATAGGAACATCAAACATAAAACTGAATTTTTACTTGTTTTTAATCAACAAACATATTGGTCGCTGCTCCTAAGAAAATATCTATTTGTCGATAAACTTTTTTGTGAGGAGACATACAAATCTGCTTTATTTCAGCGTTTTGAGGAACTTTTTGGAAATTATTTTTTTACACACATATAAACCAAACTTCAAGCTTTTCATTTATAAAAGAATTACTTCCAAAAAAAAAATGGCCAATACACACAACACAGACCTAATTTAGGTGTTCCACAACTAATTTTTGAAAACAAATAGCTATTTTCTTAGGCGCAGCAACGATATGCTGATTTCAACTGAATAATTTAATTTCCATTAAACTACGTTTCTTTTAAATTATTTAGCAGGCCGTGATGCTCAACTTCATCGAAAATACGAGTATGTATATTCTGTTATTTTAGTTGAATTTTAAACTATTTGTACGTGCTTTTTTTGGGAGTGTACTGGTACTGATTATAATCATATTGCATACAAAGGGTCAAACATATTCAAATATGAACTCATAAACCTTTATTAATTTATAAGCCGCTTTTTTAATTAAAACATTTCAAGTTTATTATGTAATTTTATATGCGCCCAAAACACATCAGATAAACCAACAACATTTATTCTTTCGCTAAAAAAAACTACTCAGCATGAAAGGAGTCATATTTCGTTTTTCTATGTTTTACTACTTTGTTTTTTTCGTTTTCTGCTCTTGCTGTTTTTTTTTTTTGTAGCAGTAGTAGTTGTAGCAGTAGCAGTAGTAGTTGTTCATTTCGTTTTTCTGCTCTTACTGTTTACAAATGCTCCGTGCTTTGTTTGTAGTGGTAGCAGTAGCACAAGAACAAAAATCAAGTTGATCAAAAACAATGACTGCCACTTTGTATAAACTAAGTAGCAGGCAGATGCTATTACTAAAGCTACATGAATTGTTTGTAGTAGTAGCAGTAGTAAAAAGCAAAAATATTTTTTGAATCGTAGTTTTTTAAACCCTGCTTAAAATACTTACAATAGAGGATTTTTGTTTATGGCTTTTTTTGTTTTATCTATTATGTTTCACTTGAAAGAATACTTACCTGAAGTGAAATTTTTATTAATGGAAAAATTATTAAAAATCTAAATAAAAATTATAATTTTTGTTAAAAAGAAGTATTAAAAAGTTTAAGTTAGTTTAGGACAAACTTGACACGTAAATATTTGATATGTATTTTTCAAAATCATTACACTTTCTTTTGTAAGGTTGTAACGCTCATAACAACCATCACATATGTATCTTTCACAAGAGTTACATTGAAGTTCTTCCTTCACTCTCTTCAAATTTTTGGCACAATGCAAACATATGCGCGAAAGCGATTCTGCATATTTAAGTAATTTACTTTTTAATACTTTTCTATATTCGTTTGGATTTTGAAGATTGGTAAATGGTTGGGAACTAATAAATCGTTCTGCATATTGAATTATGTATACTCCACAGTTATAAACATCATTTTGTATATTTTGTTGTACTTTATTAATTGTCCATTCAGATCCTGAAACTAGTCGTGCCAACATCGTTTGATAGTATAATGCGAATCTCGAAGATCTTTCAGTGTCTCCAAATGGATCTAAACTGATAATAGTATGTTCAATAAAATCAACAAATACTATAGAATAATGGTGATTAAGACATTGTGGAACTATTATATACAAGGGGTTTTTAGATAAATAATGTTTTAAGGTTTCTTCATTATTAAAACAATTTAAGTCACCTTGTGACGGAATATATAATATATCTTTACATTTTGCTTCAAACAATGCAATTGTTATTCCTGCATTAATTATTGTACCAGTAAGCCACATGTCTTGAAGACTTTTTTGACTTACTCTTAGTGAAGCCCAATCTTTAAGTTCTGGGTAATACTCCAAGAAGCCTAAATCCTTGTGGACAGCTTTAAATAATCTTTCCATTTTTAAAACACGTATTAAGGAATTTTCTTTTAAGCCTTCTTCTATATTATATATATTTAGAGCCGCTTTAAATTTATTCTCCATTGTAAATTTAACTTCTGTATTAATGATGTGCTCATAAATAGGATTTACTTCACGATCGCGGGTATAACTGTGGTCGTGTGAAGTAGTTAAAACATTTTTATTGTTCAATATATCATTATCTAAATCATTCAATATCTCAATATCTGAGTCTTCCAAATTCATTAATGATTCTTCTTTGATATGAGATGTGGTTAACGACTGTGAAGTCTCTTTCGGCGTACTACAATCAATTTTTCGATTGTCAAAAAATTTTAATGATTTTTTTACTTGTTTAAAGTTACGTTTAAACATACTTTGTTGTATTTTCTTATCAGATGGCTTTCTCCAACTTTCAGTTATATGTTCAGTTTTTTTGTTAGAAGAAGCGCCCAAAACCGTGTCTTGACTGTTCTTGATCCCACTTTTCGGGGTGCAATACTGATTTCTTGGATTCTTGGTCCCACTTTTGGGGGTACCGTACTGTTTTCTTGGTTTAATAATGGTCCCAGGTTTAATTGTTTTATTAAACTCTTTGCTGTAAGCATTTTTATTTTTGTTGTCTTTGCTTTCGTGAATTGTTCCATTTTTCTAACAAATCTATTAATTCTAATGCTTTGTCTTTGCAGCAAATAATTTTTGACATCTTTGAAATACGTTTCGACGGGAGCATTGCTCACTCGTATATTTTCATTCGAAGTATTAGCATATAAACCAAATGTATTAGTCCACATGACAAGAAATGGTATATATTTATTTACACAAAAATTGGCCATTTTTGGGCAATAGTATATATTTTGTTCTACGATTTTGTCTTCTGTTTTGAAGTTTTGTGACATTAAAGGTAAAAATTCCTTACGGAAAGGACTTTGTTCTGCTATTGACTTTAAGTTTTTGGCACTTATTTCCATAATTTCTTCGTATTTTGGGTATATTTTATCATGTTCCTCCTCTATTTCGGAAAACTCATTTTTTTTTAATGAAATGAAATATGTAAGGGCTTCTTTAAGTTCTGTTGTGTTATATTTTGAGCACAGAACTATACATACATTTTTGAACCACTGCTTGCATTCTTCTAAATTTATAAAATTGTATGCAGCACCTAATGCCTCTCGCATAAATTTTCTTAAAGTTACATTTGCTAATCCCACGTTTTCATCAATATCTTTGCACATTATTTTGGTGTAGTGACTAGCACAAAATTGAACTATTACAAAGGGTGGACATTTTTTCTGACCACTTGACATAAAGTTATAGCAAGCTACCAAATATTGAGATAAAGTTTGCTGGTTAAACTCTTTTAAAATTGCCCCAATGATAGCAAAACTGACATCTGTAACTATTCTTTTGCATATTCGCCAGTTTATTTTATTTGTGACACAGTGCTTTTTTATTGCATTTAATAATTGTCCAATATCATGCATTGAATGCGCTGATAACAGTCCATCAGCAATTGAAAACACATGATGATTTGCCGCATCATATCCAACTAAAGAATATAGGAATGTTCTTTTTTGAATCCAATCAAGTTGTTGCACAACTCTCCCTGTGGCATCAATATGCAGAGTATTATTTATTTTATTTAACAGGAAGTCATTATTTATTTTTAGAACTTCAATTTGTTGCTTCGACCACAAAAAAACTTCTAATCCGCGTGATCCAGCAGTCAGTTTTTGTACATAATGCTTATAATTATATGAAAACATTAATCCCTAAATTCATAAACGCTTTGTAAAATTATAGGAGGTTTATTAAACAAATTTTGTATGAAAATGACGTTTCTTAAACCTGCTATAACTTTACAAAGCATTTATGAATTGAGTGGTAAATATGTATCTAGAAAGGGTTCGGGGTCTTTGTCTTGTATCGCGGAAGCTGAAGCTCTAATTTTTCTTATATTGGAAAGGTTTTTTACTTAGTGTCGACCAATCAAATCAAGTTCAGCCAATTGCGCATTAATTTCATCTTGGTGAACTAAAAGAGCTGGTTTTGCAGAAGCCTTTGGCAGCATTTCATATCTTTGCATGCCGCGCTTTTGATAAGTTTTCTTTTTATCAATGATATGCATAATTTGATCTTTTGATCGAAAGACTTCGATGTTGCCATAAAAATCACCTTTAAATACATATTTATTGCAAGTCGTATGCGTGCAATATGCATACGCTTTTAATGAGTCTTTATATATAACTGTATCCTTAAAGTTAATATCACATGCACTATTTTCAGTAGCATACACCACACGTAAAATATCTTGCAAAATCTTTTTACGGGAATAATCTTTTATTTTATTTTGTATTATTTCTTCAACTTCTGATATATGCATTGTTGAGTCAGGAATATGGCACATGGCATAAGTATCCGTTTTATTGCCAGCACTTGTTGTGTTCACCATTTTAACTTCTCCATTAAGTTGCTTTTGAGCAGGATACTTTTCGCGAATATGCTTGAGAAAAGTGGCTTTAAAACTATGATTTGGCGACCCTTCCTTTGAATTATTCACATTATTTACATTAAAAAATGTGTAATGGATACACCGCTTGCGTCACTTATTTCTGCAGTATGATTTGCATAATTTTCAAAATTTGTTTCATCATTGTTATTTTTTTTTACTTGTATATCCTTTTTATTTTGCGGGTACCCTGTTTGTTTATGTGGACCATTTCCATTAACTGCCTTGTATTTATTGTTTGCATTACTTTCCTTTGTTTTTTGAATATTTTTACATTTTTGTGCGTCGCTTTTGTTTGTGTTATTATAAATAAAGTTACCATTAATATCCACACGATTATCCTCCTTGCCTTGCAACGTCATCTGAAATTTTACAAAATAAAGAAAAAAACTAAGAACTCTTTTCTTTGAAAACAAAATAATAAATTTGTTGTTACAAATAATTTTTGTTTTTAATTTTAGCAAATGGTTATTAAAATCAGCACTCGATTATTGCGTGTTGTGAAGGAAAAATGATTTTAAAAAAATGTGGGGTACTTTTGGCCCGACAGAGGCGGCTAAATTTGTCAAAAATATTTTAAACCACGGGTGGCGATCTAAAAGTACATCAGAAAATAATTGAGCATTTTTCCAGTAATATACTTTACAAATACCATACATGAGTTCAAATTAAAATCGAGTAAAAAAAGTTAGTCGGGTATGCCGACTATTCGATACTCTAGAAAAAGAAAATAATTTAAAAGAAAATTTGATAACATATGTATGTTCTCAAAATCTAACGAAAAGCATTCATTTATAATTTAAGAAATTTGTGGTAGAAAAATACGCTTGTGCGTGATAATTCTATGTGTTGTATTTTATTTTTGCACTCTCATTTTGAATGTAGAGAAAAAAATGGCGTGTACTTCCAAAAAGTTTGCAGTTACAACAATCATACAAAAATCACTTTATATAATAAGACATAATTGGAAAATATTGTTTAAGAATTTCTTAAGATACAAGACATTGATGTGAAATATTGCGTTTTTCCTATATAAATTGTTTTTTTTTTACAAAAACAAATTTTGACATAAATTTCAAGTGAATTAAAAAATAATATTGCCCTTATTTTGTTGCTCATACTTAACATGAAAACGAAAAACCGCTAAAATATTTTTGCATATAATCTAATGTTTCCAATTCGGTTAATCGATTAACCGATTCCTCGATTAATGGCCTCTATTTCGGTTAATGTCGAAACAAATAAGTTAAAAGTCAAATAATTGTTCGACGCGAGTAATCGGTTAAAATAGGTCAATTAACCGGTTAGATTTTTAATATATAGTTTTTCCTTTGTTTTTTCCCTTAAACTTCTTTATTTCGGATTAAAAATGTCAAGAAAAGCTTAAAACACCAAGCACTAACAAAAATATCAGCAAATTCGTTCAAAAAATTTAAAAAAAAATTTAATTCAATGTAATTTAGGTTAATTCAATGTAATTTAGGTTTAACTTTGTTTATAATATGCAATACATTCTGAGTTTGCAAATAAACACTTAAATCTTTTATTGTCATTAGAAATCATAAACACAAAATATTTTAAATTTTATTTGGTAAATGGATATAATTATCTCAGTGAGAGGAAAGTATCGGTATAATCTGCGTTTTATCCCTTTGAGACACAGCATAGACGCCCAGCAAAACCTTCTATTACCAGCTAAAGGGAAATAGAAACAAAAAATAGTAACTACCTACTTACACTTTGGTCGCATAACACATTTTAACATGGGGTGTCATTAGAGGTAAATGGTTGCCTAAATCGTACCGGTATAGTCTAAAATAAGTTATGTCGAAGGGCTGGTGGAAACAATATGTTCTAAATAGGGCAATATGGATAGCTTCTAACGGTGGGTCTCATACTTCAGGTTTAAACTTTAGTTTATAGTTAACCCAAAAAAATTGTTGTTGTTTTGTGTACATTTTTTTTGTTGACATTTTCTTTTGTTTATAGTTAAGTTAAAGTTAAACCTGCAGTATGGGACCCACCGTAAAATTTTTTTAATTGTTCTATATACATTTCTTTTTAATTTTGTATAAAGCGTAATAATATGAGTATTATATTTCTTTTTTCAGGGTTGGTAAAATTTTAGTTAGAAAGGATAGACTCGCGAACATGCAATGAATAAGCCTAAAATACATTCTAGTTGTGAACTCGTTGTGTGTCGCTCACATAGAGTGCGTAACTAAAACTTATGAATACCGCTGCAGTATAGATAAAATGACCCCATTTTCTGGCCAAAACTATAAGGAATCACTGAATAAGGATGAAAATCTATATATGGGGGTTTTCAAGGTTGCTGATTTCGAATCTGAGGTAAAATTTGTCAAATTCAAAATGGCGAATCCAATATGGCGGCGTAAATTTTTAAATTTCTTCTGATTTACATGAAAATTGGTATATAAAATTATATTTTTTGTTCAAATTTAATCGTTAAAGATATCATATATATTTGTTTATTTCGATATCGTTAATGATATCATATTTTCATGGAATAGTGATAAAATAACGACAAAAGTTTTTGAATATGACGAAAATATCGCGCTGCCTGATATTTTCGATATCATAACGATATCGTTATTTCATGAAAAAATGATATTAACGAATGTGTATTTTTCTTCACAGTACCTATCACTTATGAATCGTTAATGATATCATTGTCGGACAAACTTATCATCGAAATGATATCGTTACGAATTCGAAACGATATCGTTTGGTTTGTTGGGTAAACACAAATTCTTTTTAATTTGAAAATAAATAAAATAAAAAAAATATTTAATATTGCAAACAGTGAAAATTCGCAAAAACTGGGTAGGTATTGAAATGTCAAATATTTTTTTGAAGTAACTCTAGTTTGCATTATGAACAGTTAACATTTTAATCTGTGCTCCAGAGTAGAGGCACTCTAACATTGTGAAAGTGCCTTTAAGCTATAAATTCAATGCTGGTAGTTTTAATAAGCAAAATTATTATCTATAAATCTTTTTGAAAAAAAAAACACTCAAGATTATAAAATAAAAAATTTCTCATTTTCATATAAAATAAATACCGGTAACTACCCATAAAGATAACGACAACGGTATTTGAAATTTTTTTAGAGATATCGATAACGGTAACGGTATTCACTTTGAAACGGAATTTTAGCGATAACGGTAACCAACCTTGAAAGAAATACACAAAGGCAAATCATTTTTTTTATAAGAATTAATTGCATAAAATCGAAAGGAAATTTTAAATGCAAAAAATTGATTATTTGTGCAACTTTTCAAACTGAAATTGTACACATTTTCACATTATCTTAAAAATATATTTTTGGGCTAGAAAAATGTTTTTTTTTGCGTTCCCGTACTATTGGGAAATTTTGTCATTTTGTGAGAGGATTTTGTGGTTACTCTCATTTTACCGAACTTTACCCAAAAAGTAAAGAAACACAATATGTTCCTTCCCGTACGTTACCGCAGATACACACGGGAACCCAAAATATCCCAAACAACAATTTACACGCAATTTTGAGTACGGGAACGCCTTTGGGCTAGTTTGTGTAACTTCGGCAAAGTACGGGAACAGATAATGTTTAATGAAAATTTTGAATCCAAAATATAATGCATTTTTATATGATCTATTTTAAAAAGAATAATATTTGGCCTGGCACAGGTCTTAAATACAAAATTTGAAAACGTAAGAAAATTACGTTAGAGTTATTGAGTTCCAAATTATTGTCATCTACTGCATCGTTATTCAGATGAAATTCATTGTCATCAATTTCATCGATGACTGGTAATTCATGCTCATGAATTACATCGTTATTAGGTTGTAATTCATTTGGATCAATTACAACATCGTTAAATTGCCCATTAATATTGTTTAAATCGTCAGTACCCCGTTGTGGACGTTCAGCTTCTTGTCGTCGGCTAGCTAAAAACTGCATCTTTAATTAGTAGATGTTTCAGAATATGGGATTCATTTACTTACTCTTTTAAAGCTACAGCAAATTTTATTACGTGTGGCTTTCGAAGACGAATACTTTAAACAATTTTCATCTAATTTGTCATTAAGTTTCGAAATGATTATATCGAATTCACCAAAAGGACTATATATATTGCTAAAATGGTTTAAATCAATTAAACCCTCGTCCAATGCTTCTTCGATAGCTTTTGCAATAGAGACATTAAATTTTCTAAAAAATTAAATTAAATAATAAGAATTGCAATATAAATTCAATTATACATTTTTTCCCCTAATTTAGATTATTTGCTACACGGAAAGTAAAGTAATTTAGTTTATTAAACGTTTTATTGTTTTCAGAACATGAAAAGCAACATATTTAAATCTCATGGGAAAGTTTTCGAGAACACTGGAACGAATAAATTTATGTGTAAATTCATAAATACTTTATAAAGCTATAGGAGGCTTACAAAACAAATTCTGCATACAAAATTTATTTCTTTATAAAGCATTTATAAATTTAGACATTAAAATATTACTGATTTTCAGTTTATCAACGGTTATTTCTACTTTTTAATATTTCGTTTTACTAAAAGTAACGTTGCCAGTGACTGAGTTCTCAATCGGATTGTATTTTCAAAATAAAATTTAATTTCATTAATTTATAGTAAGAGGTATTTCACCTGAGCCTTTCTTGAAAATTTGTAACAGTAACATAAATTTTTGGTTTTTATGACTATAAAAATACAAACAACAATTTATGTATTAAAATTGAAAACAATTTGATATTATTCAAAATAACTTTAGTTTTATTAAACACATTTAATCCGTACTTTTCCATTAAGTTCTTCATTTTTGCTATTTAAAATTTTTTATTGCGTTGTTCTTAAACGAAAGTAAATTCACAAATGTCCATTTTGTTCATCAAATATATTAAAAAGGGTTTTCACATGAACTTTAACAACGGTAACAGCCATTTTAATTTGAAAAAAAAATTCTGGCATCTCTGTACATAAAATTTAGTGGTCGCTCAGGACCCACTGCTGCCAACTTTTTTGGCCCAAAAACCGATGTTTTCCATGAAAAGCGCTAGAAGCAGCTAAAGCTGCGTTTACATGCACTGAAATCCAGAGATTACGATATTCTCACCACAGTCCATATAGTTTTGTCCCCATTCCAATGGCCTTTGACATTTCTATGTATGATATCCCACGGTGGGATGTCAAATACGTAACATTCAGCAATTACATGAGATTCAGCCACTGATAGCCACATTCTTTACCAGAAAACCAACTCTGTTTCCAGATGAATATGGACAGTGATCATCACTAAAAAACAGTAAAGCGTGCACGCAGAAAAAAAACAAGCGGAACTTAGTTTTACAATTTTCTAGTAAAATATAAGCATTTTTTAAATATTTTTTACTAGGACGTACACACGAAAAAAATAAAAAGTGTATAATAACCAAAGTACTTAGGTAAAATACAACTTCAAAAGTATATTTTGTAAGTTAGTAAAAAAATACATGTACACGCAGAAAATAACTGGGGGAATATTACGTAAGTGCTATGTAATTATACAACTACATAATTTTCAAGTTAGTTTTACAAAGTTCTAGTAAAGTATGCACATTGTTTTGTAAAATATATACAATCCTTGCAAAATATATACATGTGTAATGGAAATATCCGAAAAAATACATATATTTTGCTAGAAAATTGCAAAACTTACTTCGAACTTATGTAGTTGTATAATTACATAGCACTTAGATAAAGTTCCCCCTGTTTTTTTTTTCTGTGTGTAGATTTATCAATTTTTGTCAACTTGCTTTAGTTT
Organism: Leucophora obtusa; assembly: GCA_949987735.1. Lineage (NCBI taxonomy): Eukaryota > Metazoa > Arthropoda > Insecta > Diptera > Anthomyiidae > Leucophora > Leucophora obtusa. The sequence continues at coordinate 280,591,671 of OX465295.1, forward strand.
TTGACCTATTCCATTTTCACGCACTTCGAAATATCTTAAGTTATCTAAGTTTTTTCTTTTATAAATTGTCTTACAAAATATTATACTTTAATTAAAGAATTGTGTAACTTAGTAGACAACTTTGAAGTTGTATTTTATTGAAGTACTTTGACAATTATCCACTTTTAATTTTTTGTCAACTCTGCCGGAAAACCTTACGATAACTTTTTTTGCTGGGTAGATTTTCGGATTCCTGTGTTCACAAGGCTTCTTTGGATGTACCTCGCTATATGTCTCGCAGCCCCATACCTCCAAAATCTTCCCCGCAGGAGCCCATATTAATGGTTTTTAAAAAATTTAAATGGCTTTTCCAGCTCTGCCGGAAAACCTTACTATAACTTTTTTTGCAGGGTAGATTTTCGGATTCCTGTGTTCACAAGGCTTCTTTGGATATACCTCGCTATATGTCTCGCAGCCCCATACCTCCAAAATCTGCCCCGCAGAAGCCCATATTAATGGTTTTTAAAAAATTTAAATGGCTTTTCCAGCTCTGCCGGAAAACCTTACGATAACTTTTTTTGCAAGGTAAATTTTCGGATTCCTATGTTCACAAGGCTTCTTTGGATATACCTCGCTATATGTCTCGCAGCCCCATATCTCCAAACTCTTCCCCGCAGAAGCCCATATTAATGGTTTTTAAAAAATTTAAATGGCTTTTCCAGCTCTGCCGGAAAACCTTACGATAACTTTTTTTGCAGGGTAGATTTTCGGATTCCTGTGTTCACAAGGCTTCTTTGGATATACCTCACTATATGTCTCGCAGCCCCATACCTCCAAAATCTTCCCCGTAGAAGACAATATTAATGGTTTTTAAAAAATATAAATGGCTTTTGCAAGGTAATTTTTTGGTTTCCTGTGTTCACAAGCTTTCTTTGAGTATGCATTGCTATATGTATCGCAGGCCCGTACCCCCAAAATCTCCCCGAAAAGAAACAGTTTTCAAAAATTAGAATGGTTTTTTCACTCTGCCCAAAAACCTAACCATAACTTTTTTGCAAGGTAATTTTTCGGATTCCTTCGTTGATAACCTTTATTTGGATATACCATGCCTTCTGTCACATGGCCCTTCCCTCCGGGGTTCGCCCTAACAAATCACATAACTTTCAATAAAAATGCGCTTTGGTTTATTGGATTATATTTTGTTTTTAATTCTTTTTTTGTTTTAATTTTATTTTGGTAACTTCCTTCGAGAGTTTGTTCCAAGCACTTCAATGTGATGAGAATGCTTCCCAGTGTTGCCAATTCCATAAGGCAGAGAAGCACCGAGAGCATTGTAAAAACGGGTAAAAAGGTAAAACGAAAGTAATTTTTTAAAAAATTTAAGATAAGAATTTTAAAATGCATTTTAGCTTTATATAAAACAAGGCTACAAAAATTCCCAAAAAAGGGAAAAAAAGCACCAAACTAATATTTCAAAATAGCAAGGTTTATTAGGAAAAAGCACCAAAAAATAGCCGAAAAGCACGAAAATGGCAACACTGATGCGTCAAAAATAATTCCCCGGCTTCTTCTTATTAATTCTATCCATTTAGCAATGACAACATATTAAAATGACAGCTGTCATTAATTTTGCGTATCAAACGTTGCAATCCATGGATAACTTGCCAGGCTAATGGCACGCACGTATAAACCACTCGAATTTGAGAAACCGATATATTTTGAAATGTGAAATATATATTTCTCAGAGATATTTTGAAGTTATGGAAGGTTTATTCTTCTGCTTAACCTCAAACCTACTAAAGTTATTTTAATTTAATTTACGCTTGTGTACTTATGTATAACAGAGTTGTCTCGTTTATGAACGAACTAGTTCAATTGAACGATTCACCATTTTAATGATATGAATTGATCACAATAATTGCTTGTATGTATTTCCAATAAATTTGTTGACATTGAAGTGGTTTTTTAGAAAATAATACTATTTTTGTTCAAAATTAAGAAAAACCAATCAAAATTCTTAAAAAGAGCAAAAATTTTACCAAAATCAATTTTTTATTTTTAATCAAGTTGCAGATTTCCGATGCCTTTAGTAGGAATTAAACGAAAGTTACTGGCAATTTACAATTAATTGTAATTAAGCTAAAATATACTGACGAAAATTGTTAAACCTGCCGTTTTAGTTTTAACTTTGAAGAAATTTACATATTAGGTGAATACTGCGTAAAAATATGAAACTAACAAACTAGTTAAATTAAAAAAAAAAAACAATTATTTGAACGAACTAGTTCACTGACCCGAATTGACGATAATTACCGAGTCAGCAAAAATCAATTGAATTTCACAAAAAAACACGCTTGTTGATATTTAAACAAAAAAGTTTAATTGAAAGAAAACTTATCATATCAACAAAATATTTAATTTATTCAATTAAAACTGTTGTTGAAATGAAAACCGAATTACACAGTACAACAAAATAAGAAAAATTTGATGCATCGGGACTGCGTCACATCATTTCTAATAGACTTTGGGACGCAGATCACGTATAAGGCCTTAGAATTTTAAAGTTAGCTATATTTTAAGAAATATTTGCAAAAACGGTTTTGTAGGAAAATTAAGTTTTGTAATAAACTTTCTGCAAAAAAATACAAAATTGAAACAAAGAACGCTATTTTTTGCAAAATTTTAAAACACTGAAATATGCCCTTTAATTTGATATATTGCACGCCTTGAAAGCTGCGATAATATTCCCTAAACATGTATTGAAATTTCTCTTTTTTCACGATTTCGTTACCCAGCAAAAAAAATTGCAAGTAGTGCTTTACAAACTACTTCTTTCAATGCTTCACAAGTATCCGTTAGTGTATTTTTACTGCTTTTTTAGAAGTTATTCTGAACAACTTCAAAAAATCATTTCTTTCAGTGCTTCCCAAGTATCCGTTATTACATTTTTACAGCTTTTTTAGAATTACTTCTGAACCACATCCAAAAAATCACTTAAGTATTGCTTCTAAACAGTACCTGTAAAAATAGTACTGAAAACAATATTGAATTGGAGTGCACCTTTTACACTTGTTTAATGAGTACTTTTATTGAAGAGAATAAGGAACAATATCTCGCATTAACAAAGTGGTGTTTTTATGCCAGCGCTAGACCAGCAATCGTGAGGTCGCAAGTTCGATCCCCGGTAGCGGCAATATAAAAACGTTTGCAAAATAAAAAAAATATAATTTTTTTTTTGCGAATAATTTTTTTTTTAACTTTTAATTGGTAAAAAAGAGCTTCCTTTGCACTCGTTCAATAAGTACTGAAAAAATGTAGAAGTAGGAGTACTCCTCTCCTATGTCAACTCAATGTTAAAATCATTAGTGTTTATGTTAAAAAAGAAGTAGATATAGATCATCAATTGTAGTGCTTTTTCTACTCCTTCGGCATCTCTTTTTTTGCTGGGTAATAAATAATATATGACGAAAGGAATATCCAATATTTTAATTCATACCCTAATTAAATATCAGAGATTACTTAATTTATGGAAAAAATTTCTAATTTTCTTTTTAAATTTTAAGCAAAAATTTTACTAAAATTGAAAAATGTTGATATTTTTAATACCTTAAAATTAAGGAGTCTGTGACAAATCTTAAATTATAAAGCTCAGATAAAATCATTCAGAAATGTATAACACATATTTTCTAATCAATTTCAAAGAAGTTTTAGATAATTATACGGTGCTACAAAATAGAAAAAATTTAATAAACTTGTAAAATGACCTAGTATAGGTTGTAGGCCTGGTGGAGTAAATCACTTTTCAATTTTCAGAATTTTGAATATACCCTCAAAATCTGAAGTTATCGGCAAAAAACGTTTTTTCAAAACTTCACGGCCCAAAATATTTTTAACTAAATCACTTTTGAACCGATTTTCAATTTTCGAACCGTTTCAGAAAGATGAATAGTTAGCCATTCCAAATATATATACATGTTTATACTTTTAACAAACCCATCCCAGCAAAACTTTCTATTACCTGGTAATAAGGTTTGTAAGAAGAAATTAAGGTATGTAACCTCTTACTTTGCTATTCCAACAGCTATTATTTTAACAAGGGCATGTCATTGGAGGTATGTACTTTCCAAAAGAGGGCTAGGTAACAATATAAGAACATGTTACTTTAATGTTACATGTTAGGAGTTACGTAACCACTTACATAACCAATACTGAGCACAATATTACTTACATAACAGCTTAAAGTAAGACCAAAAAAATGTGTTACAAACAGGTGTGAAATAACACATTAAAATTATGCGTTTACTTACTGTATAAAAATATATACTTACTTCTTACAAAAAAAATTAAAATAAGACGTTATCGTGTTGGTTTTTTATAAATGCTAAAACGAAGCATATTCATATTTAATTAATATTTACTCAGATTAATATAAAGTTAAAGTTAAGTTAAAGATATTCCAGTCAATATGTATAAAACATATAAATTATTTGTATCGAATATTTTAAATAGAAAATAACACTCATGTATCGCATTACAAATAACTCCTTATTTTGAGGTATTTGAATACACCATCGGTAATAAGTGGCTATTTCTATTAAGTAATCACGTATCACATTAAAAGTAACTCCTTATTATACGGTTTTAAAATATCCCATCTGTAATAAGTCGCTGCTATTATTTAGAACTCATTTCTTTGAGGTGTTTAAATATATCATTGGTAATAAGTTGCTATTACTACCCAGTAGTTATGCAGCACATTATACGTAAGACATTACATTTTAGTTATGAAATAATGCAATGGTAAGGGGTATGGTATTACCAGGTAATGTGTTCTGTAATACCAACATATTACCAAGGTTTTGCTGGGATGTGAAAGTATTATCCAAAACATTTCAAATTTAAAATTTTTTTTTTTTAATTTTTTCAACTTTGGCGCCTTTATTTTCTAATACTTTATTTGAAAACCTATGTTTTTCTTATTTTTCTTTAAAAGCACGTTTACTAATGAGTAAATCGAGTCCTTGTTTGTTAGAATCGGTTGAAAATTGTTCAGGTTGCATTTTTTTCTTTTAAATAAAATTTTAATTTTCCCATACATACCTAGTACTTAGACGCAAACAATTTTACCGTTATTTTGTATGTATATTTCCCACATACCGATTCTAACAAACCAGGACTTGTTTTACCCAATAATAAACGCACTTTCTAATAAAAATAATAAAAAATATGTTTTCAAACAAAGTATTAGAAAATAAAGGCGCCAAAATTGAAAAAATTTAAAATTTGAAATGTTTTGGATAATACCAGGCTCTATGCAAGATGCTCACGTACTGTTAACCGCTCTCTCAACGGCTCTGGCTGAGATTTCTAGAAGTTAAATTGCAGCTAACGTGTGTAGGTTTTTTATTACATTTTTCCATGTTATGCATATTTATTGAAACAATTTTTAATATTTACTAAAATTTGACAATAAAACTTAACCTATCACCTTCTAATAAAATTTCTTCAAATGTCGGCCAGAGCCAGTTAACATTGAAAGAGGCACATGCATCCTCTTGAGTTTCTATGCTCGTTGATAATACTTTCACATGGTTTTGTTAAAAGTATAAACATGTATATGGGTGATATCAAAAAATGTGATAAAAACCGTGTAACCACCGAACCACGGTGTAACGTGTAACCACATTTGAGTTACATATTTCGATATATATCAGCGCATTGTCACCTGTTTTAGAAAATTTATAACAATCTGACCAATTTTTGGTTAATACATAAAATTTGTGACCAATTTTATAGGCCAAATGTAAACTCCGTAACAAGTAACTCATAAGGTTTTTTAACTTTAATATCTTATATTTTAATAACCAATAAAGATAAATACTAACTGTACGAATTTTTATGAAGAGGAAAAGTGCCGATTTTAATGAAAATTAATACATTTTACAAACTTTTTCTTATATCTTCGCTATCACGACTTCAACTCTGTAACGATTTTTCGTCATAATTTTTAATAAAAATGCATATACCAGAATTTTGGACTTATCTATTATTTATATTGCGAAAAGTATAATGCTATTTATACTCAAATGATCGTTGGACTAATCGTAATCATCCAGTATAACAGACTTGAAGCTTTTCCGCAGCATGTAACATTCTCGAGATGAAAAAAGATGTCTTTAATAAGATTTGAAAAAATGTTGTAAACTCCGTTCCTAATTTTTACACCAAACTATTTAACGAGTAAGAAAAACAATGTCATATTTGGATTCACCTTGTAGGCATCATGCGGTTTTGTTTCGGAAAAAAAATTCTGACAAAGCGTTTCTGAAAGAAAACGAAAAAAGTAACCAAATATAAACTCCGTAACCACAATTTTTTGCATCAGGTTTCATTCAAATAAATGTAGATAAATGTTTAAAATATTTTAAAATAACCATAAACAGAGGTGATTCAACTAATATTTATGCGTCAAAAGACGATTCAACTAATAATAATTTTGCGTCTAATCAAAAAAAGTTATCAGTTTTTTACCCTAAGCTGCTGGAGCGAAAAACGATTGATTTTGCATTTCATTGGTTTTGAATCGATATTTCGAGTCATTACTGACATTAGTTCCACAAATTAAATTTGTTTCACACAATTTAAGAATTTTTTGATCGTGAAATATTATGTTTTTAATATATTATTTTGTAACTGCGCAACCGCTGTTTGGATTTTAAAAAATTTTATATATATATTATATTATATTTATAAAGGACCAAAAATACAAAATTAAAAAAAAATTAAAATTTTTTTCGCGGAATGAATTGTATTTTTATCCGCGAAACCGCCAATTTGATAAACACAAATTATATATCATTGGAAAGCAATTTGAAAACCCAATAACGAAAAACTAATAAATTGAAGAAAATTCGTACCCAATTTTTTTTTTTGTTATATCTTTTGCTTGCAGAAATGTAAACTCCGTTACAAAAAAAAAATTAAAATTGTGTAAAAAAAGTTATTGCGACAACTTGTAGAAGAGATTTTTTGCAATGAGGTTTATAATGACTAAACTTACTGATTCCACTAAGAAAAAATTTATCACATTTTTTGATTTCATCCATATATATTTGGAATGGCTAACTATTCATCTTTCTGAAACGGTTCGAAAATTGAAAATCGGTTCAAAATTGATTTAGTTAAAAATATTTTGGTCCGTGAAGTTTTAACTTCAACGTTTTTTGCCGATAACTTCAGATTTTGAGGGTATATTCAAAATTCTGAAAATTGAAAAGTGATTTACTCAACCAGGCCTAGAACTTACACTAGGTCATTTTACAAGTTTAGTTTCACTGTAGCGCCGTGTTATCTAAAAAAAAGAAATTATAATTGAAGTGCAAATTCCTAAAAAATTACGATTTTAAAATATTCATATTCAGAAATATACGTTATTTCTTTTTGCGATAGTAAATTCATATAAAATTGGTTTGAAATAAAAAAGATATAAAACTTGACTTTCAGATTGAATTTTTTGCAAATGTAGATGCATTAAGTGGAATATAAATTCACGTCGTGTGTTAAGATTTTACAAATGCGATTAAGGGATTTTACCAGATTTGCAAAATAGGAAAGTAAGCAGTGTTGCCAACTCTTGAAGGCAGGAAAGCACTGTGAGCATTGTGAAAACGGATAAAAAGGGTAAAAATTTACCAAAACTGGGGTAAAAAAGCACGATATTAATTTTTTGAAAAATTTAAGTCCAGAATTTAAAAACACATTTTAGTTTTGTAAAATCGTGTAAAAAAGGTTCAAAAATAACTAAAAAAGGGGTAAAAAGCACCAAACTAATATTTAAAAATTTTAAAGTTTAAGTATAACGAAGTTGCTTTTAAAATTGTACTACAAATACAATACAATCATTACGACAAGCACTTTTCCGTTAAAATGGAAGCACGCCAAAATTGTACCACCCCCTAAGACAAATACTGAGTTTCGACCAATTGCCATTTTGTGTTTCCTTTCAAAAGTTCTGGAAAAGATTCTACACCGTCAAATGAATGAGTATATTAGGGATAAATGTCTGCTGTCTGATAAACAATCTGGGTTTCGTTCTAATCATAGCTGTGTTACAGCTCTGATTGATGTCTCGGAAAATATACGACGTGAACTCGATAATGGCAAGGTTAATTTCTTGATACTCCTTGACCACTCTAAGGCGTTCGACACGGTTGACCACTATACGTTATGTATGAAACTTAGACATTTCTTTAAATTTTCTTCATCATCAACACAGCTTTTATTTTCTTATCTAAATAATCGCACACAATCTGTCTACGTTAATAATAAATGGTCTAATTTGCTGACACTTACTAGGGGAGTGCCCCAAGGGTCTGTTCTTGGGCCTCTGCTTTTTTCCATATATGCAAATGATTTGCCGATTCAGCTCTCATACTGCAGACTACATATGTATGCGGATGATGTCCAATTGTATTTAAGCAGTCCTGTACACACAATTCAAGAAGGTATTACGAAAATTAATTTTGATTTAAATAGAATATATATATGGGCTACAGCAAACGGGCTTTGTCTCAATCCGCAGAAATCCAAATGTGTTGTAATTCACAAGCAACGAACTCTGCCAATTATCGAAAATGAAATACATATAAATGGAGGAAAAATTGAGATCGCAGAAGCGGCCAAAAACCTTGGTATCATTTTCAACAAACATTTAACATGGACAAATCATATTAACTCTCTTGTTGGTCAAACCTACGCTAAGTTAAGGCCTCTTTGGTCAACACAGTTTTTTACTCCTTTGAAAGTGAGAATACTGCTCGCAAAGTCATACCTAATCCCCGGTTTAATATATGGTTGTGAACTTTTTGGGAATTGCGATAGTACTAGTAAGCGCAAGTTAACCGTTTTATACAACAATATCATCAGATATGTTTATGGCTTGAGAAGGATTGATCATGTGTCATTATTTGCCACAAAACTCTATGGTGTATCTTTCGAGAGCCTTCTTAAGATACGAGTACTTTTAGCTTATCATAAAATTATTTATACAAAGAATCCTCCGTATCTTTATGCCCTTATACAGTTTGCCATATCCCAAAGGGGAAGAAGGACAATAATACCTATACACCGATATCATGTATCTGAATGGAATTTTTACATAAATGCTGCACGTCTTTGGAGAGATCTTCCAGCAAACCAGCAGCTCAACAGCAACGCAAACAGCTTTAGACATTTTCTTTTCAATTTTTTTGCCTAATTTTAATTAAATTTTTGTTTCTTACAATGTTGACTCTTTGACAGACATATTAAATTAAATTATTGTTAATATTTATTTTTTCTTCTTTGTGATATTAGAAAATTTTTTACTTATGTATTAGAATACGGTTTAATTTTTATTATTATTTTTTACAATTTGCAATATATGTTTTCCACAAACTGCTTTCCTGTACTTTAATTATAAGATTTACTCTTGTTGTACAGGATATATCAAAATAAATAAATAATAAAATAAAATAAATAAACACTGGAAAAATCTATTTTTTGTATAGTTCGTATTATTTTTTCAACTTTGACAGAAAATTGAAGAAAAAAAAAAAAACGCGAACAAATACCAAAAATATAAACTGTAGAAAAAGCACTAAAAGCACTGCCAGAAATTTGAAAAAGCACTGTAAATACCCGCTTTTTTTAAACGGGTATTTGTAAAAGATCACCGGGTACGAGAAGGAAAAAAGCACCAAAAAATACCTGAAAAGCACTGAAATGGCAACACTGAAACTAAGTGAAGTTTTCACATTAATTGCAATGATTTCCTAGATCATTCGCATATTTGGATTATGTTGCCATATTTTTAAAACCCCAAAGTCTATACTTTTAAGGCCCGTCAATTTATCTCAATTTATGCCCTGGTTAAGCCTTAACCACTGGTAAACATATTTTTTAATAACTTATCTAAATTTTAACCAAGTATTTCTTCTAACAAATGCTAAAATTTAACCATCCAAATTTCTGTGTTAAGACACTTAACCAAGGCTATTTTAGAACAATTCACCCTAAATAAGATATTTTAATAATTTATGGCGTTTTCTTTTCTGAAAAAAATGTTGCCTTTTTTTTGCATTTTGCTTCTGAATTGCCTTTTTTTGGTTCTTTTCTAAATTAATATTCTAAGAGGGCTAGGTGTTCTTTTCTGAAAATGTTGCCTAAATAAAGGGCAAAAGTGCAACATTTTTCGCCCTCAAAAATTTTACGGGGTAGAGTGTTGCCCTGTTTTTTTCTTTATGTCAACGCCATCAGAGAACGGTTTGAGTGCCTTATTTTATGCTTTTGAATGCAATCACAAAAAATGTGCATATTGTTGTCAATACACATCATTTCAGTAAAGCAATAGAGACACAATTGAAAAAAGTGAGTATGACGAAAGCCATGCATTGCACTGCATGTCTTCTGTTAATCTTACCTAACACTCACAAAAGCAACGAATATAAAATGATTGGTATGAATACAAACCGATTGTTACGAATGGTCTCAATGTTGGTTGTATAAAAATTGAAAATTGTTTTCTGTCAAATATTTTAATATATTGTGTTTATTTTTTTCACTTAAACATTAACAAAATGAGAAAATATATATATATTTCATATTTAAATAAAAAAATGGAAATTTCTTCACACTGCATTTTTCAAAATACTGCAACAGGTCAACGAAAACTAAATGAATGTTGTGATTGATTTTATTTTTTAATGCGTCATCTCTTCATTTCGTTGCTTGACATGTAGTGGCATTATAAAAATAATGCGTAAAAACCACTCATCAAAAACAATGAATGTATATAATAGCAATAGCTTTAGTTATTGTTGTTGCATGAATACATGGCAAAAGCAATGAGTGGTATGACTGCACGATAAAAACGAATGTACTCAAACCGTTCTCTGAACGCCATGTGTATATACTGTAATGTTTTTTGCCAGCTAACTTGCAACTTGGTGGCCTAGGGGTACTATCATGGTTTCTGATGCAGTAGGTCGCAGGTTCAAACCCCGGTTGGAGCACAATATTTTTTTTTGTTTTTTTTTTGTTTTTATAAAATTTTAATTAGATTTTTATAGTTTTGCTGTTATTTAGTATTTAACAATTTTTTAGGCTAAAAATAAATAAAAAATTATACAATTTGCTTTAAATATGAAAAAAAAAATTTAATTGAAAAAAGAAAATACATAAAAAAATGTATTTTTTACTTTGTCTGGAATTTGAACCCGTCCAGCCTTTGTCAAAGGCAGGCATCACAACCACTAGACTACAATTAGTAATAGTTTGCGTAAACAATCTCTATATATAAAAGAATAACGTGACTGACTGATTGACTGACTGACTGACTCAACATCGCCCAGCCCAAACCGCTGAAGCCAGGAAGTTGAAATTTGGTATGTAGGTTCCTCTTTCGGCGTAGACGTCCGCTAAGACGGGATTTTTGGAAATTCCTACCGGAACGGGCAAAAAGGGGAAAAGTCTCCCCCTTGGCGGCCTGCCAAAACCCCTTTGGGTAGAAAGTTGAAATTTAAGATATGTGTTCCTTGGAGTATGGGCTAACTTTTCTGGAAAGTACTTTCTGAAATTTTGGACAGGGACGTTGTAAAAATGGGGGTTGAAAAGGGGAAAAAGGCCCCCCTTGACGGCCTGCCCAAACCGCTGAAGGTAGGAAGTTGAAATTTGGTATAAAGGTTCCTCCACTATCGTACACATCCACCAAGACGGGAGTTTTGGAAATTTTTACAGGGACGGGCAAAAAGTCTCCCCCTTGACGGCCTGCTCAAACTGCTGGAGCTATGAAGTTGAAATTTGGTATGTAGGTTCCTCGACCGGTGTAGACGTCCGTTGAGACGGCATTTTTGGAAATTCTTATCGGGAGGTGCAAAAAGGGGACAAAAAAAGTACCTTTTTCCAAAAAAGTACCTTTTCCCAAAAAAAGTACATTTTCCCAAAAAAGTACCTTTTTCCCAAAAAAGTACCTTTTTCCAAAAAAGTACCTTTTTCCAAAAAAGTACCTTTTTCCAAAAAAAGTACCTTTTTCCAAAAAAGTACCTTTTTCCAAAAAAAGTACATTTTTCCAAAAAAAGTACCTTTTTCCAAAAAAAGTACCTTTTTCCAAAAAAAGTACCTTTTTCCAAAAAATGTACCTTTTTCCAAAAAAAAGTACCGTTTTCCAAAAAAAGTACCTTTTTCCAAAAAAAGTACCTTTTTCCAAAAAAAGTACCTTTTTCCAAAAAAGTACCTTTTTCAAAAAAAATGTACCTTTTTCCAAAAAAAGTACCCTTTTCCAAAAAAAAGTACCTTTTTCCAAAAAAAGTACCTTTTTCCGAAAAAAGTACCTTTTTCCAAAAAAAGTACCTTTTTCCAAAAAAAGTACCTTTTTCCAAAAAAAGTACCTTTTTCCAAAAAAACTACCTTTTCCCGAAAAAAGTACCTTTTTCCAAAAAAAGTACCATTTTCCAAAAAAAGTACCTTTTTCAAAAAAAATGTACCTTTTTCCAAAAAAAGTACCCTTTTCCAAAAAAAAGTACCTTTTTCCAAAAAAGTACCTTTTTCAAAAAAAATGTACCTTTTTCCAAAAAAAGTACCCTTTTCCAAAAAAAAGTACCTTTTTCCAAAAAAGTACCTTTTTCCGAAAAAAGTACCTTTTTCCAAAAAAAGTACCTTTTTCCAAAAAAAGTACCTTTTTCCAAAAAAAGTACCTTTTTCCAAAAAAACTACCTTTTCCCGAAAAAAGTACCTTTTTCCAAAAAAAGTACCATTTTCCAAAAAAAGTACCTTTTTCCAAAAAAAAATCCTTTTTCCAAAAAAAAGTATCTTTTTTAAAAAAAGTACCTTTTTCCAAAAAAATTTTCCTTTTTCTAAAAAAATGTACCTTTTCCAAAAAAAAAAGTACCTTTTCCCAAAAAACGTACATTTTTCCAAAAAAATACCTTTTTCAAAAAAAGTACCTTTTCCCAAAAAACATACATTTTTCCAAAAAAATACCTTTTTCAAAAAAAGTACCTTTTCCAAAGAAAAGTACCTTTTCCCAAAAAAAGTACCTTTTTCTAAAAAAAATGTTCCTTTTCCCAAAAAACATACATTTTTTCAAAAAAATACCTTTTTCAAAAAAAGTAACTTTTCCAAAAAAAAGTACCTTTTCCCAAAAAAAGTACCTTTTTCTAAAAAAATGTTCCTTTTCCAAAAGAAGTACCTTTTCCAAAAAAGTACCTTTTTCTAAAAAACATACATTTTTCCAAAAAAAACACCTTTTTAAAAAAAAATACCTTTTCCAAAAAAAGTACAAATAAAGTACTTTGTAAAAACAAAGTATTTTTTTACAAAAAATTTCGTTTTTCCAAAAAGTACCATTTAAAATAATATATAATTTCAAAAAAACTACTTTTTTCCCTCCCCCACGGATATCTCCACTAAAACAAGGTTTCTTGATATTCGGCATAGACGTGCGCTAAGACGGGATTTTTGGAAATTCCTATCGGAACGGGCATAAAGGGGAAAAGTCTCCCCATAAACAGTCTCACAAATTGGAAAAGTGCCCGCCCAAACCACTGGAGGTAAGAAGTTGAAATTTGGTATAAAGGTTCCTCCACTGTAGTAGACATCGACTAAGTTTGTACTTTTGGAATTCCCTACAGGATATCCCAAAAGGAAACTCGGTATGTGAGTTCCTCCTTCTGTGTAGGCGTCCGCTTAGACGGAATTTTTGAAATTCCTATCGGGAGGGGAAATAAGGTAAAAGTCTCCTCCTGACGGCTTGCCCAATCCCTTTTGGCCAACCTAAAATTTTAAATATGTATTCCTTGGAGTAGGACTAACTCACCGCCAACGTAATTTTTCTATTTTGGAACAGAAACATAGTAAAAATGGTGGTTGAAAGGGAAAAATGTCCCCACTAACGGCCTGCCCAAACCGCTTAGGCAATGCAGTTGAAATTTGGTATGAATGTTCCTCATCCATCGCAGATAACCGCGAAGATGGAATTTTTGTAAATTCCTAAAGGGAGGGGCAAAAAGAAGAAAAGCCTCACCTTGGGGCCGGTAAAAACCCCTTCGGCTAGAAACCTAAAGCTTAAAATGTAGGTCCCTGGAGTAAGGGCTAACTTATTAGAAAGATACTTTTTTGAATTTTGGACAGGGTCGTTATAAAATGGGGGCTCAAAAAGGGAAAGTTGCCCCTTAACGACCTGTCCAAACTGCTGGAACTAGGATTCTGAAATTCGGTACTTAGGTTCCTCTTCCAGCCTAATTCCAACCGGGAGGGACAAAAAAAGAAAAAGTGTCGCCCTTGACAGCCTGCTCAAACTGCTGGAACTAGGAAGCTGAAATTCCCTGTCGATGGATTTTCGGAAATTCCTACCGAGAGGGGCACAAAGAGTAAAAGTTGGCTAGAAACCTGAAATGTAAAACATATGTTACTTGGAGTATGGGCTCACTTACCGGGAAGGTGCTTTTTGGACAGGGACATTGCAAAAATGGGGATTAATGATGCGAAAAGTGCCGCTTAAAGGCCTGCCCAAACTGCTGGAGGTAGGAAGTTGAAATTTGGTATTTAAGTTCCTCCTCTATTGTAGACATCCGCTAAGATGAGATTTTTGGAAATTTCTACAGGTAGGGTCAAAAACAGGAAAAGTCTCCCCCTTAACGGCCTGGCCAAACTGCTGGAACAAGGGAGCTTAAATTCGGTATTTGGGTTCCTTCTCCAACGTTGACGTCCCCTAAGATGGTATTTTTGGAAATTCATACCGGGAGGGGTAAAAAGGGAAAAACTTCCCCCTTGACGGCCTGGCCAAACTGCTGGATATAGAGACCTAAAATTATGTATGTAGTAGGTTCCTCCTCCAACGCAGACGTCCTCTAAGACGGAATTTTTGGAAATTCCTACCGGGAGGGGTAAAAACGGAATAATTCTCCCCCTTGATGGCCTAACCGAACCCTTCGGCTAGAAACCTGTAATATATAATATGTTTTCCTTGGAGTATAGGCTAACTTATCGACAAGGCATTTCTAGGACTTTGGACAGGAACGTTGTAAAAATGGTGGTTCAAAAGGGGAAAATTGCCCCCCCCCCCTTAACGTCTGCGTCTTTAGCTAGAAACCTAAAACTTAAAGAACAAGTGTATATGAAACACTAAAATTAAGAAACTAAATAGGAAACGAGTGGAATGAAACACTACACAAGTGGAATGAAATGGATATAAACGTTGAACGAGTAGAATTGAAATTATAGAGAATGCAAATGGATTGGAAGAGGGAATGACCTGTTCAAACACTATCCACGGAATATGAAACTTATGTAGCATTGAAACTTACTCTCCAAAAAGTTAAAACAATTTTCTAAAAGAGGAAAAACCTTAGAAAAGGAATGGAACTTATATATTCCGATATTTAAACTTCATGTAACGAAGCACCGGTGGAAGAAACCGACGCAGTAAATTTTCCAACTGAATTTGTGAATTTACTTGAATTGCCAGGTCTACCTTTACATAAACTGGAATTAAAAAAAAACTTTAAGACACGCTAACAACGTAGCTTTGCCCGCAATTTTTAATATTATAAAATGCTTTCCAACTCTGCTTTACGTTATTTATTTTCATTCAAAACACAAATGAACAAAACTACTTACGGGTCTATCTACCTAAGTTCGCACTTTACCAAATTATCTTGACATACACACGTATATTGCAAATTATTATGGATTCATTACTAACAATCCACTTTCATGAGAAAAAGTGATCAAATATTTATTTATTTTAAACCCATTGTTGAGCAGAATTATTTATTTGTGGTGGCTGGGTGAAGGCTTTAAATAAAAAAACTTTAAATAAAAAAACGAATTTAATAAAAATTGTGGAGGGCGTAGCCCCCCCCCCCCTTAACCTTTAAGGCACGCTAACAACGTAGCGGGCTGCGCCCGCTAGTATTGCATACGAGTATACAATACACATACATATGTTTAGAAAAATGCAACAGTGAATTAAACTTGTAATAATGATTATTAAAAAAAATTTAAAGCGCAGCTTTAACCAAACTTTAACTAAGAATTTTATGATACATATATCGATACCCTAGATTCAATATTCTATATCTGCAAAAATACAATTGTTCAGGAGAGCAATAAAACTGATTCACTTGCTTATAAGATTTTTTTAATCAATCTGTCTTCTAGAATATTATTTAAAAATGGCAACTTATTCCTATCTATACATATTTTGAAATTATTTGCGTTATTTACGTCGCTAGTTCTGAAATAAAATTTATTATAATTTTATGATAATACAGTAGACGCTCGCAAATTAGAGCTTTCAGTAATTCGAACGTCCAGAAATTAGAATCAATGTTTGCAATACATTAAAAGCTCTGAAATTCGAATTTAAAATTCTAATTTCTGAGCGTTTTTTTTTTTGGTTATTTGAATACACAGGAAATCCCCAATTTATTTTTATTCTGTTTGAATAAAGTAAAACTAAAAAGGGGAATCACCAAATTATATATGTTTTTCCCTATTTGTTTTTTTTGTCGCATTTATGTACATTTTTGGCTAGTTTATTTGCGAAATTTGATACGCGTGTACATATTATTTGGCAGTCTCTATTAAATAGTGAAAGTGTATCATTTAAAATGTTAAATAAACGTAAAAAAACACTTTATCATTGGAAACGAAACGAAAAAAACGTCCAGAAATTAGAATAATACAGAAATTAGAATTGCCTCAAAAACAAAGCGGTTCTAATTTGCGAGCGTCTACTGTACTAGCAGATATGTAGTTTTGATAAATATAAAAAATATGCATTATTATGATCCAATGGCCCTGTAAATCTCTCTATACTTTTTGTCGAAAACAATATTATGTGCCATCAAACAGGAACGAACACAGAATTGTTAATTAGGGATGGCAAAGGCTCGCTCGTTCGGTTTTTTGAAATTAATAATCCAAGGACTGTTATACCAATATGTTATTTCAAAAATTTCGAAAAAATTTTCCAAGCTTGAAAAAGTTTGCATCATTATAATCGTTTGCCAATATATTGTAAAAAACGTAATAAAAAAGCAAAAGTAAAAAACTTGGAAAAACAATAGCTTTTTTTTTAATTCAAAGTTAAGAGAAAAAATATTTTTTTGTGAGCAAAAAAAGTATTTTTGGGCAAAAAATCTTAAGAAAAAGCTATTTCAAAGCTAAAAAACCGAAAACTCAAAAAATCAAAAAGAAGTAAATATGAGTAAAATAAGCAATACAAAGCATAAAAAAGCAAAACCAGCAATTTTGCCTTCTCTGACTATAATACACATTTCATAAAATAAAGTTTGGTGGGTAATTGGAAAAAAAAATTTAGAAAATAAGATTTGCAAGAAATAAACTTTTTTTTTTATATATATCTGTTTGCAGAATGTAAATCGCTGATTAATTTTTTAATTTGTTGTTTGTGCCATAAATCCTTTTTTCGTCCTTTTCCGCGATTATTTTACATTTTTAAGTATGGTTTTTTTTCTACCATAAAGGCTTTTTTAGCATTCCGCTATTATTTTACAATTTTTTAAATTCGGTTTATTTTTAATTTATATCTAGGGACTACAATGCACATCTCCTAAAAGAATGTTTTGTGGTTAGTTGCAAAAAAACGTTGCGAAAAAAAATATTCTCAAAAAACTTTTATATATACCTTATAGTGTGTTTAGATTGTATTTAGATTTTTAGTTTTTGAGTCGAAAACTACAAAATTAATTTAGTTTTTCCATACACGTTCCATACAAACTGAAAACAAGATTCTACCTGGTTTTTGCCAAAAACCAAGTAAAAATATCTGAAATGTGCATTTTTATACACCCGGTATCATTTATAATTAATTTTCGATACACACTGTTACAACGAAAATATGAGTAAAGCAAGTGAAAAAATATTTTTTATCTTTGTAAGAATAGCCGCTTTTCTTATCACTTGGATTAAATAAATCCAAAAAGTAGTTCTAAAAGTGCTCAACAGATGGAATTAGATTCTCCCTATTTTAAATAGAATTTTCTGTCCGACAAATCTTTCGCCTTAATTTTTAATACCGAATTCGATGATGAAGGATTTTACTTTAACTTTTAAGTTTTAATTATATTTTATATAAAGCAGCGATAGACAGTCTGCCTTTTCAGTTTATACACTTCAATTTATATTTTTACACAATTGAAAAATTCCATTGCGATATTTAATATTCACTAAATAGATGTAATTAAATTACCTATAGTAGAGTGAAAAATTACCATTTCTATTTCAGCTATTTCTCCATGTCCAAGATGGAAAATATGTATTTAGTGAGGTGTAGTTTTTTTTCTAAACATATTTCATAAAAAAAATTTAATAAAAACATTTTACTTGTTAGTTTTTAAATTTTTTTGTTTCTCTTTTAATTTTCATTCGTATTTTTTTCTGACATTAAATTAATAGGCTGTCTCATATATTTGTGCTTTTATTGTGGATTTATTAAATCAAGCTTTTTTTTGGATTTAATAAATCCCCTTTTTGTATGAAAAATTCTAAATCCAGGTGATGAAAAAAAAACACTAAGGGGGTAATTTTGTAAAACACTTCGGAGAAGTGTTGCGTTATTGCTATAGAAATGGTTTTTACAAAAACAATTTACATTGAAAGTTCCCTTCACCCAAGTGTTTTACGAAATTAGGTACTAAATATTTCAGTTAGTAGATCTACAATTTGGTTTGAAGGTTGGACATTCTACAGTTGATGGGTTGCTTAAATTTCAAAATGATATTGTGTGCAATCTTCGTAAACGTTTTTGCACTGTGGCTGTTTCTTTGGATGTGGAAAAGGCGTTTGATCACGCATATCATGATGGCATCCTTTATAAGATGATACAAATTGGATTTAAGCCTTCTATAGTCAAACTATTCCGTAGTTTTTTCTCAAAAAGATTATTTTGTGTTCAATTTAATGCTAAATTGTCTGGATTTGGAAGCGTAAGTTGTGGAGTTCCACAAGGTTCAATTTTAGCACCTCATCTCTTTAATATATTTATGCATGATTTCCCTCACATTATACCGGGCACCATTGGTCTTCTGTACGCAGATGATTCTCTTATATATTCACATAACGAGTCCCCACTTGAGGCTTTAAGAAAAGTTTCTAATCATTTGACAATTGTAAAGTGTTTTTATGACAACTGGGGAGTTAAAATTAATACATCTAAATGTGAAGCCATTTGTCTACGTAATGCATCTGGTAAATATAAACGTTTTGTTGTACCGGAAAGCAAATCTCTGAAGCTTTTGTCAGAAAGTATTGAAATACCTTTTAAGGAAAATATTAAATATCTTGGAATATTCTTTAATAATCTTCTGAAGTTCAACAAACATGCTAGAGTATAAGGTCAATCTTTTTGTATGGTTTTCCAATATGATTTAATATATCACCTATAATTATCCAGGAAATGGAGATATTTGAAAGAAAAGTTTTGAGATGCTGTATTGGAAAAAACTACGAAACTTTTTGTAAACGCTTTTCAAATCGATTTATTTATAACCAATCGGCAATAACGCCAATTGGTCTCTATGTTTCAGATATTTTGAAAAGATTTATTGAAAGACTCTCTGTTCATGAGAATCCCTATATGAAATCTGTTTTTAATATACAAAATCATTTTAGTTGGTCAAACATAAACTATTTATCACCTATTGGCTATTTGAATGAACCACCTCCAAACTTCGATTTAAATATTTCATTAGGTGTGTTTCTTTACTTTTTGGGTAAAGTTCGGTAAAATGAGAGTAAGCACAAAATCATCTCACAAAATGACAAAATTACCCAATAGTACAGGAACGCAAAAAAACACTTTTCTAGCCCAAAAACTTATTTCAAAGAATAATGTTAAACAGTGATGGGACTTGAAAAATTTTGTTTTGTGCCAAGTGTGTGACTAAAATGTGCCAAATGGGCCTTTATTGTGCCAAAACTCAATTTTCACTTAGAAACCGTGTTTTCAACTTTCATTTTGTAAATGCATTCCTATGGAATTATTTTGAATTCTTATGGAATTAATTATATTTGAATGAATTAAAATTTTCCTTCAATTAAAAGGTGAATGATAAATTAAATTCATCCGATACTTATTAAAGATTTGGGAATGCAGCCAATGAATGAATTCTTTAGGAATCGTTGCACGGAATGGTATACATATAAACATTTTCTAAAACTGAATTAATTTTTTTATGAATTAAACTTAAATTAATTCTTTCGGAGCTCTGAAATAGATTTATAGCATTTGAATTTTTAAAATTCTATGGATTAAGCACCGTAAGTTATTCAGTTTTAACGTGAAAAAACTGTTATACTCCATTTAAAAAAAAATATATTTTTCACGACAATGAGTATCACGTGCAAATTGTGCAAACTTAGTTTTCACGCAAATTTAATGTACAAGACTATTATTTTTCTGGTGAAAAAGTGACATTTTGTGTTAATTGTGATTGTGGCTTTGTTATAAAATTAAAATATTGTTAATTTTTTTAACTTAAATTGCAATTTAAAGCATTTAAAGTCTGAGAGAAATTTTTTCACGTGAAAAACAACTTATGGTGCTTTATTCGGTAATATCTTCGATGCCATTTTTTAGTTTTGCTTTATCCGAAAAGGTATTTTAATACCAATAAATGCTTAGAAACTAAAAATTTAAGAATTGTTATTTTTTAAATTCATTTTCTATTAAATTTTGTAGATAACCAAAATATGCCAAAATAGTATCGGTTGTGCCATTGTACCAATCAATCTTAGATTGTGCCAAAAATCCCATCACTGATGTGAAAATACGTATAATTTCAGTTTGCAAATCGGCACAAATAGACATATTTATTCGCATTTAAAACTTGTTTTTGATTTTATTCAATTAATTTTAACAAAAAACCAAGTTTATTTTGCTTATTTCTTTATTTAATTACAATTTTTAATTTAATTTCACAATTGTTTTTTGTTTATATTTGCATCAGCTGTTTTACCAAAGTTTACCCGAAGAAAAAGTCTGGGTAAATTTTGGTAAAAAGAGAAGCACTAATACACTCTCATTAGCGCTCTCATTTACCCAATTCTCGAGTACGGGAACGCTTTTGGGTAAATTTCGGTAACTTTGGGTAAATTTCGGTAACATTGGGAACGTACGGGAACACACTGATTATGTTCTGACTTTTATATAAAAAGCTATTCCGGTACACACAGGGGTTAAATTTGTACCGCCACTAGTTGTTGTTATGTTTTGTGTGTTTTGGGAGTTTTGATTTTTTTTTTTTTTATTATTTTATTTATTTTTTATTTAATTTAATTTTAAGTTAGTTGTAAGTTAATTTAAGGAGATAATCTCTCCAATTATGAAAGCTCCGGGAGGGAGCAAGAGCATATCGATTTCATGTTTATCTTTTAATAGAATTTTTATAAACTTATTAACGGAAATCATGGCGCTGTTTTGAAATGATCGTAAATTAAGATAATACTTTCTAGTATTAAGTCTTCTTTCTTTAATTTATATTGTGTTAAAATCTTATATTCTTTTTTGAAAAAAGGCTCAATAAATTTCTACTTCTACTATTGTTATTCTTTTCTAATTATATATTAATAATTTTTTTACATTAACTTAAGAATAAAAAAAAGAAAGAAAGGTGAGTAATAAAAAAGTGTTTAGACAACGAAAAACCAAATAGCCAGTGTAAATGACTTGGCTTTTCCAATTTAGTTTTGTACGAAAACCAGCTGGTTTTTGGTCAGTCTAAATTCAGTTTTATACAATTCAAATAATTTAAAATTATATGCTGATTAGAGTTGTCAAGTATTCGACCTATTTGAAAAACCGGTTTTCGAATACTTCTAAAAACCGCCTTTTCGAAAAACCGGTTTTCGGTTTTTTTAATTCAAAACCGGTTCGAATAACCGGGTTTTCCGGTTTTTTGAAAATAATCATTTTGTATTGCTATATATGCAAATTTTCTTATAAAACTTGCAAAGAATTGCTAAAAATCTTGAAATTTTCTATTTTTGCCTTTCTTGAGAGCAATTCGCAGCGTAAATTATTCCATTAGTGCGAATCCACCTTTAAAACTAAAAGTTATTATTTCTAAAGGCGCTGTTTTTTTTTTTGTTTTTTTAATTAAAAACACTTTCGTCAGATCTAAAAGCCTAGTATTTTGTTCGTAATTTTTCCGAAAACAGAAATGATTTCTCACTTGCTCTGGAATTGTAACAATATTGCGGTGGAAGTTTTTTCGCATTAATTTAAAAATCTAGCTCTTGTTTCTCATTGTTAGGCTAAGAACATTTCGAACTGCCCTCGTAGATATGGGAAAATGTAAAATGTTCAAAAATGTGGCAGTGTGGTTATTAACATTTTCGTTTAATATCAACATTTAACAAACGCAAAAAATAATTAAGAAATTGGTTATACGTAAATAGTTGACACTACATTGCTAGATCTGTCAAAACAACAGAGTAGTATTTCGGTATAGGTAGTATGACAAAGCAAGTCGTGATAATTTGTTGTTGTTTTAATTTTTTTCTTTAATATTTAAGATGTTTATTAACGCTCCTAGACGAAAGCAAAGCATTAAGCGAATTTTTTGAAAACCTGTACCCCGTTTCTGTATCTAATGCGAGAAGTTTTCGCATCGAGAAATGCATGGTCACCCTGCATTATACAGGCTGATTAAAGAGGTGATAAAATGGACTGCAGTTTATGTCGTAAATCTTTCAGATACTGTAACTTTAAGAACTGTTGACATATGTTGTTTTGTAAAACACCTAATTAAATTAGAAATAACTTACTATGCACCGTATTACTAGCTGATTTGGTTTCATATTTATTTTATTGTCTGCGACTCACCCTATATAAAGCAGAGCAGGGTTGCATTTCACATGTTTTTTCCGCAAACTTTTTCGATGCGAGAAATATAGAAACGGGGTGCTGGATTTAGATTGATGAAACTAAAAAGAAAACTGTTTCTTGCTGTTTTATATAAAATGTAATAAAGAATTTAAAGTTACAATAAAATTCTGCATCATTGTGTTTGTTATTAAAAATTAGGGTGAACGAAGATCGAATAGAAAAATGCTGTTGAAATAGGTGGAAACTAACTCCATCTATTGAGCACTTTGAGAATTGATTTTTGGATTTATTAAATCCAAGTGATTAAAAAAAATTAGTGTTTAGTATGGCCTGAGAACACTTTTCAACAGGGACCGTAACGGTTATAAGTGATATCAAAAAAGTTATTTTATAACAGTTATTTTGTGACTTAAAAAAGAAAAAAACCATCTAAAACCGTTATTTTGCAACGTAAAAATAAAAGGTCGGATGAAACTCTTAAAAAGGGAGTTTTATTTTCCCGTCATAAAATAAAACTCATTTGAAGCGTTTTATTTTCCCGTCATAAAATAAAACTCATTTGAAAAGTTTTATTTTCCCGTCATAAAATAAAACTCATTTGAGGAGTTTTATTTTTTGCGTCAGAAAATAAAACTCATTTGCGGAGTTATATTTTTCCCGTCAAAAATTTAAAACTCATTTCGTGTAAATTGACACCCTCATCAAAAATTAAACTAAACATGCCAAAAAATTACTTTGAATATTGTGCACCAAATTGCTTTCAAACTGCTCATCTGCTCACTCACTGCTTAAATATCATCATTCGAACATAATTTTTTTGTTTTAACTGGGTCACAACAGAAATTATTATTAAATATTATTGTAGCATAACATGTCAACATATATTTAGTCAACTTTACGGCAATACCAAATTTATACAGTGGTAACGATTTTTTTATTCAAAATTTTACAAATGACGATTGACGATTTTTTTTTTTAATTTTTCAGGAGAAACAAAATACTGTCTAACTTTTTTTGGGTTAACTTTTTTCAAATCTGTAAACGCAGTTTCCTTCTTTAGTTCATCTTGTTTAACCACAAAAATCATAGAATTCCAAAATAAAAGTTTGCAGACTTATAGGCTCTTTTTGGACTTAGCACATTTGCTCTTTATAATTTTCTATTTTAAATGTGGACTTACCAGATTTTCTTTCAACTTTGTGTAAATTAATTTTTGAAATGCCTAATTTGTAGATATCGTTTGCTATTCTT
The DNA here is from genome assembly GCA_949987735.1 of Leucophora obtusa. Lineage (NCBI taxonomy): Eukaryota > Metazoa > Arthropoda > Insecta > Diptera > Anthomyiidae > Leucophora > Leucophora obtusa. The sequence goes on from OX465295.1 coordinate 280,615,792, forward strand.
GTAATACAATAGTTCTTATTAAAGGGAAAAATTTTTTTTTTGAAATAAATTGAAAAAATCATAATTCGAGTTTGTGCTTGGAGCTTATTTGCTTATTGCTTATTTTGTCAAAAATTTAATAAAATTTTAATGTTTTTATCATTGGAATTTTTAAACAACAAGTTAACAATTATTTTAGGAGCAAGACTAGTAATCTTAATTTACCGCTAGTTTCCATTGATGTTCAGACTCGATGGAATCCCAGTCAGAAATCGCCAGTGGTACAAAAAATCAAGCACTGGCATACCACTGGGTAACCATGGTATTAAAAATAAATGACTGGCAGAACACTCATTTGGGACGTTTTGCCAGCGTTTGCGAAAAGCGTTTTACCAGTATTTGTTTTACAAAAATTTCGGTGGTTTATAAAAAAAACCACTGGCAAAGAATTGGCTTAGAGTGATATGCCATGGATTGCAACCAGTGGTTATCCAGTGCTACCTAGCCAATGCTACCAGGCGTACAAAAATCAATTCACTGGAAAACCAATGATTTTATAAAAATGCTGACGCTTCGTTAAAAAATGTTTGTAGTCGGAAGGTTCCGAGTTCAAATCCGGTTGCAAGCAAAAAAATTTTTTGGGATTTTTTTTAATTTAAAATTTTTTTTGTTTTATAAAATAAATTTGTTTGTTTGTGGGAAAGCTCCTTCAAGACCAACTTGTTTTTTGCCCTCCAAACACTGGCATACTAGTTACTAAAAATTGTTTGCCAGTACTAGCATTTTGGCACAGCCAGTAGTTGTCCAGCTATTATCACTCATTTATGTGTTTAGCCATTAAATATTATATGTCTCGTTAGCTCAGTGGGTAGAGCAATCGTCTGACAATCTGACGGCCTGGGTTCAAATCACGGCAGGGTCAAAAAAATACATATGAACTTTTTTTTAATTTTATTTTGGAAAATATATTTCCAGACCACCTATTTATTGGTTTTGCCAGCGTTTTGCCAACGTATAAAAATTTTGTTCCTCCAGTGCTTTTCCGGCGCTTTTTGAACAGCCGGTCCTTTTGTCTAATGATGTTATCATTTTGGGAATGGGAAAGCACTTTTTGCCAATACTTGTACCACCTGTTAAAGTGCTTTGCCACCATTTTCCCGTTTGTATTTTTCTGACTGGGATTCTACCTATTTAATGATAAAAAGCTTAATTTCCTACAAATCCTTCTGCTTAAAAAATGTCGATGCCGCGCTTAATCTCAGTCAGTCAGAATGGGAAGCCTTATGGAAGCCTTATTAGCCCTCTTGGAGCCTGTATACGTCGCCACACAAATGCTTCAAGAAGAGCAATTATTTTTCAGCGATTTTTTTAAAGTATGACTTCAAATGAAGCTTGAAGTTCAGATGAAGCCCGAAAGCTCTGAATTTTTAGAAAAATTAGAACGGCGAGAGAAAATGCTGCTAGAAAATCCAACATTGCTTGCAGCTTTATATTTGGATCCGCGTCTTCAGTGCATCATAGCGAAGGAGCCTTTAAAATTAATGTGTGCTCGAAGCCATCTCAAAGAAGTGATCGTTAGAGAAGCAAGTACGACTTAAAAAATATTTTATTAATCTTTTTCTAAAAATGCGTTTTATTTGTTTTTCTCTTTGCAGATAAATAATAACCAATGCGATGATCGACCGTCGACAAGCAAGGAAGATCTTCTCCGGATGTTTTCCCATCTTCGCCGGATTTTTGCGACACATCCCAATCTAATACGTCGCTTTTAAGGTACACCCAAAAAATTACATAGTGGCATAGTTAACAAAATTCATAGCGGATTTCCATTTTATTTGAATCAACTATGATAATTAATATTAACTATGGAAAAAAAAAATCAATTTCTAAGTAACCCTGTTATATGAAATATCAAACAACTTAAAAATTTGTCAAGAATAAAAAAAAGAAATTAGAAAAGACAAAACATTTTTTTCTTAAATAACATTTAAAATTTAAAATACTCATCAAATGTGTAAATTAATTGCATTTGTAAGTATAATCATTACTCCATACGATAAATGTGAATATATAAATATAATTAATGCATTATTTTAAATTAGATTTCAAGAAGATTTTCCGTGACTATTTTTTCAATTGGAATCTAATGTTCAATTATCCCAAAAACGAAAAGAATTTGTCCGCACTACTTCCTTCATTTAATTGAAATCAATTGGTTTTATATATAAATAAATTGTGTAAATAAAAAAGAATCTGTAAATAAAATTTTTAATGAAAAATTATAAAAATAAGACGTAGTTGACATTTACTTCACTCGATGGATTTTAATTTCCACTAAAAAATCATTGCCAGTAACTTTTCCATAGTTGGTTTACGGGTTGCTAGAAAGCATAGTTGCCTTTCACTACTTCATATCGACAATGCCATAGTGAGGGTTATTTCACCTATGACATAGTTGAAAAAATAGTGAACAACAACTACGTATTATTTTGGGTGTAGCATTTGAATTTCCTAAATGTAGATAGGGAACAAGAAAGCGAAGAAACTGATAATGACGATGAAAAAAAGCTTTCTATGAAATCGATAATTTTTTTCCAAGGCCCATATCGATTGATAAACATCTTTTGAGTTCTGGGAGGCAAAACAAATACATTCTCCGTACCTATATAAATTGACATAAACTGTACAGTGTGTTCCTGCAACCCAAGTAAGCGTTGAAAGAGCATTCTCTGCTCTTAAATTGGTATTGAATGACCTGCGTTCAAATCTTTCCGCAGAAAATTTGGAAAAAATTATGTTTATTAAATTAAACAAATAAATTACTACACACATTTTATCAGGTAGATTCAATAAAAAGAGACTGCAAAAATTAATAGAATAAACAAAATGAGTTTTATTTTAGACGGAAAAAATACAAACTTCTCAAAAGAGTTTTATTTTATGACGGTTTATTTTATGACTGCAAAAAATAAGAAAATAATCAAGGTTAGTTTTATTTTAGACGGAAAAAATAAAACTCCTCAAAAGAGGTGAATGGGGGAATATTTAGTTGATCTGTTATTTTTAAGTAAATGAATGTTCTTTTTAGTTTGACTCTAGATCATAAATTAATATCACTTTCTGTTTAAATTATTTTCCAATCAAAGAAAGATGATACAATTTTTACAAGTAAATTACAAAGAATAAAAATATATTTGAAAGAATTCGATAAGACCAGCAATACAGAATACGTATTTTCGGCTTTCGCTACAAAGCCATCATCAGTGTATTTCGTCTTGTGTGGGCTAATATTTTAATGTTTGTCTACTTATATGAACGCTGAAAGAAAATCGAATTTCGTATCAACAACTCAACTTAGACTAACATCAACGAAATTTAACAATGCCATTTTTATTCTTTGTTATTATTACTTAAAAGAGTTTTATTTTAGACGGAAAAAATAAAATTCCTCAAAAGAATTTTATTTTATGACTCCCGACTAAAAAAGATGTTATATAATCATATATCACCATATATAAACCAATATATACGTTCATATCTAATTTGATCCGAATATTGGAATATATAATTATATCAAGCGAGATAAGCATGTTATCTCACCTGATAGAATTTGATCCGAAAAATGGGTCTATCTAACTGCATCAAATTATATATAAATACACATAATTTGATGAAGATTTTCAAAGAAAATTTTAGTAAATATTATTGAGATCACTTATTTCATTCATATTAAATCTAACGCTTAATGTTTAGAACAACTTTTGCTAATAAACTTGGAAATAGGTGGCAAAATAAAACATTACAAAAATTTGTCGGAACAACTTTTTCTAGGTTAGAGTTTTTATCTTTCTTATAAAATAACTGAATTAACTAATTAGAAATTTATTAATTCAGTTCGAGGCCAATTTCCTTATTATGAATTAATATGATAAGTACTTTTTTTCAAAAACTGCTATTTTTCTTCATCAGGATACTCTCCTGACAAATACTTCACAGAGTTTTTGCTTTCAAAAAACCTCTACACTTTCAGGAATGAAAAGAGGATCGTTTCGGGGATTTTCCAGGTCCCCTTCATCAGTTTTCTTTAGAAAGTGGTGGCGTAATCCCCGAAACGATCGTCTTTTCATTCCTGAAAGTGTAGTTGTTTTTTGAAAGCAAAAACTCTGTGAAGTATTTGTCAGGAGAGTATCCTGATGAAGAGAAAAAAACAGTTTTTGAAAAAAGTACTTATTATGTTAATTCATAATAAGGAAATAGTCCTCGAACTGAATTAATAAATTTCTAATTAATGAATTAAAGAGGTCGAAAAAAAATAAATTTTATTTTTTTAAATAAAAATTAAAAACCAACATGATAAAAAATTAACTTTCACAATTAATTTTTTTTTTACGGAAAAATAAATGAACTTAAACCATATTTATTTCAACATATGTTTGTCTAATTTTTAAATTTAAAAGTAAAAATAATTATTTCGACCTTTAATTCCACAATGAAAAAAAAATTCCTTTATTTCTTTAAAATTATTTTGAGTTTAATAAAGAGTATTTCGGTAACTATTTGGAAAATATATGTTAAATTCAATTATAAACATTTAGTTATATGTCAAAGTGCAAACTTCAAAACCAGATCCACAATTTCGGAGTTTTTTTTAAATTTTTATAGTGCAATTAAACTTTATAAAATTTTGTATAATTAGATATCATGTCAGATAAATTTATATATAAAATTATTACAATTTTATATTAACTTTGTTATATGTTTTGATATAAGATTGTTTAGAGAAGCTTATACGCCATTATATATAATTATGTATAGACTATATTTGCAGATCTCTTAATATATGCCTGGAGACCAAATCGCATATGATTATATATAACGTCATATCAAACATATTTATAAAACCAAAGTGTTAATATAAATGTATATGGTCATATAAAGCCACACATATAAACATTTATAATTATATCAAATCATATAAGATTATATGAAAACTTTTTTAGTCGGGCTGCAAAAAAAACTCTCTTTTTAACAGTTTCATCCGATATTTTATTATTTCGTTGAAAAATAACCGTTAACTGTGGAGCTGAGATTGTTTTTTTTAAGATCACCATAGATTCTGAATGAGCTCTTCAATACGAATCTGTTGGTATATAACAGTATAGGTCTCCGTTGACTCTAACATGAAGTTTTTGAGTTAAAATTTTCTATATAACTGTTATTTACGGTCCCTGCTTTTCAATCATTTAGAATTAATAATAATTTCAACTTGTATACCATATTCAACGATTGTTTATATTCATTAAACATGTTTTTTTATATTTTAGTAGACCTACGCAAATAGGAAATATGATAACCAGGGCAGCGACTTTCATGCACTTAAAAACTGAAAATATGGGCTTAAAATATGCAGTAAAAAAATGCAAAATATGCCCTTACTAGAGTTGTCAAAACCGGTTCCCGAATTATTCGATAAACCGGTTTTTTCTAGATTTCCGCGTTTTTTAAACCGGTTTTTGAAAAAGGCCGGTGTTGCTTCCTTTGGAAAGGGGATAGAGAAGAAGTGAAAGGTGGTGAAAGATGAAGGGCTTCAAATATGGCTATGCATAGGTAATTTTTTCTTTTAATCTGTGTATGTATTTTAGAGATAAGGATTATTTGGAATTTCCTAATGATCTTCACATTTCGAGCTGTTGTATGTTTATGGTAATTTAATGTTATAAGCATATGGCTTATAATTATCGGTAATTACTGTTCATTTAGGATATCATATCTGGTAATCACACCAGGTACACAGTGATAACGAGTAAAAAGGTTAAAGTCGGGCATGCCGACTATACAATACCCTACACCAGTCTGGTGTATTGTTTGGATCCGAAATTCGAATGGGTTAAAATGGGGCTTATGTCAAAATTTTATATAATGTGAGTCAGCGCACCAAATTTCATTAAAATATCTTAATATTTGCGACCTGCAGTTTGTAACCAAGCCAATTTTGGGGGGACCCTTATATGGGCACTAGTTCTAAACATGGACCGATGTTTACCAAAATCAGTAGGCTTCGTCCTTGGGCCAACATAGGTCTATGTACCAAATTTCATCAAAATATCTTAATATTTGCGACCTGCAGTGTATAAACAATATAATTTTGGGGGGACCCTTATATGGGCATTAGTTCTAAACATGGAACGATGTTCACCAAAATCAATAGGCTTCGTTATTGGGCCAACATAGGTCTATGTACCAAATTTCATCAAAATATCTTAATATTTGCGACCTGCAGGTGGGTCTACGACCAATATTTTTTGGTGTTACAAACATCAGCACAAACTTATAATACCCTGACCACATAGTGGTGTAGGGTATAATAAATAAGGTGACCATACGTCATCGTTTTAGGGGGACAATCATCTATTTTCACTCGCTGTCATCTATAAAATTTGTGTCCTCTTTCTGTCATCTTTTTCATAATCGGTCATCTTTTGTCATCTTTTTTTTTAAAAGCATGATTTATATTTTTATACCCTACACCACTATGTGGTCATTATACCCTACACCACTATGTGGTCAGGGTATTATAAGTTTGTGCTGATGTTTGTAACACCAAAAAATATTGGTCGTAGACCCACCTTATAGTGTACCGATCGGCTCAGATTTTTTTTTTATTTCGATTTAACGATGTCCGTCTGTCTGTCTGTCCATGCAATCTTGTGCGCACTCTACAGGTCGCAAATATTAAGATATTTTGATGAAATTTGGTACGCAGACCTATGTTGGCCCAAGGACGAACAAGTTTGATTGTGTTGAACATCGGTCCATGTTTACACCTAGTGCCCATATAAGAGTCCTACCAAAATTATATTGTTTATACGCTGCAGGTCGTAAATATTAAGATATTTTGACGAAATTTGGTACACAGACCTATGTTAGCTTAATAACGCAGCCTATTGATTTTGGTGAACATCGGTCCATGTTTAGACCTAGTGCCCATATAAGGGTCCTACCAAAATTATACTGTTTATACGCTGCAGGTCGTAAATATTAAGATATTTTGATGAAATTTGGTACACAGACCTATATTGGCCCAATAACGCAGCCAATTGATTTTGGTGAATATCGGTCCATGTTTAGACCTAGTTCCCATATAAGGGTCCTACCAAAATTATACTGTTTATACGACCTGCAGCGTAAATATTAATATATTTTTATGAACTTTGGTACACAGACCTACGTTGGCCCAAGGACGAAGCCTATTAATTTTGGTGAACATCGGTCCATGTTTAGACCTAGTGCCCATATAAGGGTCCTACCAAAATTATATTGTTTATACGCTGCAGGTCGCAAATATTATGATATTTTGATGAACTTTGGTACACAGACCTACGTTGGCCCAAGGACGAAGCCTATTGATTTTGGTGAACATCGGTCCACGTTTAGACCTAGTGCCCATATAAGGGTCCTACTAAAATTATATGGTTTATACGCTGCAGGTCGCAAATATTAAGATATTTTGATAAAATTTGGTACACCGACCTATGGCAGCCTAAGGACGAAGCCTATTGATTTTGGTTAACACCGGTCCATGTTTAGACCTAGTGCCCATATAAGTGTCCCCCCAAAATTGGCTTGGTTACAAACTGCTGGTCGCAAATATTAAGATATTTTGATGAAATTTGGTACACCGACCTATATCAGCCCAAGGACGAAGCCTATTGATTTTGGTTAACACCGGTCCATGTTTAGACCTAGTGCCCATTTAAGGGTCCCCCCAAAATTGGCTTGGTTACAAACTGCAGGTCGCAAATATTAAGATATTTTAATGAAATTTGGTTCGCTGACTCACATTATAGAAAATTTTGACACAAGTCCCATTTTAACCCATTCGAATTTCGGATCCAAACATTATTTGGCTTTTAACCAGACTGGTGTAGGGTATTGTATAGTCGGCTTTAACCTTTTTACTCGTTTTTTAATAACTTTATATATTTACAAGTAAATGTGAATTTTTTTTGTTTTTTTAAAATAATTTTACATATTTACATATGTGAGTGTAAATTTTTCTGTAAAAAGTGTTGAATTTAAATAATTTTTTTACTTTTGTCTTAATGTCATCTTTTTTCTTTTTCAAAATCTGGTCGCCTTATAATAAAGGTTTAGTGCGTCTGATCACTGTGAAATACACACTTAGGATATGTGTAGATAGTGTGGTTGTAGTTTAGTTTTAAGAATTTTTTAGTTATTAAGCATTGTTTTTAAATAAAGTATTTAGTGTCTTACAAACATTCGAATTTAAAAGAACTAATTCTTGAGTCACCACAACCACCACAATCTAGGAACATCTGCAAGCAGAAGAGGAAAATGGATATGAAAATAATCCCTAACAACTCACGGGAATTGGTCCCCAGATATGCGCCTGGTGACGACGCAATTCCGTGTTCCGGTTGGATTGATTCAAACAATCAGGTAGAGGATTTAGCTATATGTGAATCTGATGACGTCCATATTGACGTCACCGAGCCTCTAAATTGGAGCAAATTTTTATGTCTAACTCCGTTACTGGAATCCAAAAAAATGTTCAGTCGAAACAATAGCACGCCCATAAACCAAGATATAAACGAGTTATTAAAACATAAGTCGTTTGTTTGTTACGACGACAACGACCAAATGAAGTATTTAAGTATATGAGAATCGACTCTCACAGATATCGTGGCTAATGGAGGACAGCATTTGGAAAAACCTCATTGATGACGCTCAAATATCAAATGAGGGGAGTGTAAGTTCAAAGTTAAGACGATAGCATACAACATAATTCGAAATGGGGACATTACAACGTTTATATATAAAAAATAATCTTATTGCCTAATAAATAAAAATTTTATAAAAAATCTAATCTTGTTTATTTTATTAAATTGATTAGGGTGGGGAGGGGGATTCATATTGATATTTTGTTATCAATACTTTTCTTGGGTATATATGGGACAACACTCAGCAGTAGGCTCATTAGGCTGAGTTAAGATTTAACTAACTATACGGTAAAAAATTTTAAAATTAAATAAAAGGTACCACCAAAAATAAGTATGGACTTTGCCAGTGAATTAAATAAAAAATTACAAAAAATTTGCGGCTATACCAAAGTGGATGAGCTCAAAATTGGAAACCCATGTACAATTACGGACTGTAATGTTAGGGCTACAATATATGTACCTAAGATTTCCTCAAACTCAACCGATGAAGAGGGACAAACGCTTTGGATATTTTTACCCAAGAGGTTGGGTGATATGTTCCCTCTAAGGAACCTTTTAAAAATTGTAAGAGAGCAATATAGACAACAATGTCTATGAGGGGCAATCCAAATATAAAATACAAGTATTCAAGTTTTGCACAAAGAACACTAATTAAAAATTATTAAAAAAATTATTTTTAAAATAAAAAACACAATTTGTTTTAATTAATTATATATATGTATTAATATATTTTGCGGCCCTATGTTCCACTGGGAATTAAAGGATTAAATATATTAATATATTTATTTATTTAGGGAATACAACATAATTACAAAAAATTTATTACAGGATTAAATTACATCCAATAATATCATCCAATAATTAAATCCCTTAAAAATAGATTTTACACCCCCCCCCCCCCCAAAAAATTCCCAAAATTCGAAATTTAGAAAAAAAATAATTTTTTATTCCATTTATACATTTAGTATAGTCAAAATGATTCAGACATAGAATTTTGAATTCATCGGACATCATTAACCCACTTTAGCGTGGAAAAATGACCCACGAATTTGATAAAAATGTAAAAACGTGTTTTTTCTTAAATTAATTTTAAAGATTTTTTAAAATACCTAATTTGGAGATGTCGATTGCTATTTGTACCACATAATAGTTGATATTAAAGAAAAAAAAAAATAAATTGGAAAAATGATAATTCGAGTTTGTGTTTGGAGCGACTGCTTTCCAGGACATTTTACAAAAATTGCTCATTTTGTCAAAAATTAAACAAAGTTTGAATGTTTTCATCAAATTTACACAGTTTTCGAAAAAACATCACATAAATTTGGTTAGACTATAATTATCTTAACATTTGTTTAAAAAATCTTTAACCCTTAGTAACCTGGGGTCTGAAAATACCCATGAAACTTAATATTAATTATTACTACGAGATTGTAAAGCCATTAAATTGTTAAAGAAAAATATCAACTGGATAGAAATAATTATTTTATGTAACGTGATCCATATGGGGTTAATTTTTATACTTTTCGCCAAAAACGGAAATTTACAGAATAACACCTTGCATAATTTTCGGAAAAATATCACTTTGAATGAATAAAAAAATTTTTTTTCCACTTGATAAAAATTATTATTTTGAGTAACTAGATCCATATTGTGAACGAAAATCGATAAATCGCTATTTTAAGGGACAGTATAATGTATATAGAACATCGCTCGCTTAGATCTTTTTCCTATAAGAGCAATCAAAACAAGAAAGTTTATTAAATTTTACGAAAAACGTCGCCGGAGTCTGAAAATTCCTCAAAATGTTATTGAGATATTTACCAGGATTCTAATCAGAGAATCCTGAAGCTACACTAAGTTTTTATTTCCTGTAAAGTTTTAAAATTTTTTTCATTATTTTTGTTTATATTTACTTTATTGATGAGAAGCAGATTTTTTATATTCCAGTTATAAATTTTAACTAAAAACTTCTAATGTTTAAAAAATTCTTGTTTTTGGAATATTTTTTTTGGAATGTTTCGTTGACCTCCTAGGATGCAATTACGGACGCTCAGAGGTTCTTGTTCATTGGAAAACGTATATTTAAATTTTCATATCGGTTCTGATATAGTCGTGGGAGACAGCTGATGTTATTAGCGAAAGGAATTACTCGCCAACTTTATTTTGACGCTATACCAACACTTCGTATTTTAAAGTTAAAAAACTTTACAGGTTGGGAGGAAGTACAGGATTTAACGCTGGTCAATTACTCACATGCAATAAGGAAATTGAAGAGTATTTCAAAGGAGATTATTGTAGGATCATAACTGTATACTCGGCGATATCAACATGTATGCTCGGGATTTGCAAAAGATACGATCATTTGGAGAAAACTAAAAAATACTCCATCATATCTTTTCGAATGAAATTTGGTGAAGTGAAATTAAGTTTGTAATGAAGAAGGTACGCTCTTACTTTTCTATTACCAAAGCTATTATTTTAACAAGGGCATGTCCATCGATGTAACTCCTTACCTAGTAACATGTTATTCTGAACTTACAGCAGTTTTTAAAAACATTTTGTTTAAATTTTAATTTTTTAAACCGAATATCAATTTTAAATTCAAAAGTTTTTAACAAAAAATAGAATTTCTAAAATTTTCTATAAAAACGATTTATTTATACCAATAAAACATCCAAACGTATGAATTTGGTATTGCAAGTAATGCAAGGGTAAGGTGTAAGGAGAATACCAGGTAATATGCATAGTAATACCCATATATTACCAAGGTTTTGCTGGGATTTTTTACTAGCTTTACCATTTTTACCAGTTTTACTCAAAAATCCGTTCGAGTACAAAAAAAAATAGTAAATACTAGTAAAAAATTTAAGAGGAAATTTTACTAGTTTTTGCTTGAAAAATTTATTATAGTAATATGTTTTTATTTAACAAATGATAAAATTAAACACATTTTTATGTGAATCGTTATTAAATTAATTAACTCTATGATTCGCATTAAAGTTTGCGCTCCACGGACGTTTTTTTCGATTTTCGTAAATTTTTTTGCTTATGTACTACTTTTACAATTTTTTTGTTCGAGTACTTTTGAATATTTTGAAAACTTTTTCAATGTTTTTTCTCTTTTAGTTTTACTAGAAATGTATTCGTACAAACCTATTAATTGCGAATTGTATTTGAAATTTGTCATATTTGATCTTATAAAACTGAACCAAAATAACACTCATTATTTTTTTTTTCTCACAAAATTGAGAAAATTTGAAAATAAATTTAAATTTTGTATTTCAAAATGAGAAAATTCTAAAAGATATTATCATTTTCTATTTCAAATTTAGAAAATTCTATTAAAAATTCAGTTCTGCAATTTTAATGAAAAAAATTCAAAATAAAATTTAGACTTTTTGACCATTACTATCAAAAAGTATCTTACTTTTAAATTCGACTTTATTTTTAAACATACGGTTTTGTTCATGTTGTACGAAAATACTAAAGAAATATTTACATTTTCAAATATTTTGATTGGTTGAAAATAAATTAACCAATCAGAATGCTCCAAAAATATACTAGGTCAAAGCAAAAAACTTTAACCAAAGTCGTCTTTAACAAAAATATACATTTGGAAAATTCAAATGGTAAGGGAGTTTATTTTATTTAAAAAATTTCCAATTAAAATCGGAATTTTTGTGTTAGAAAATGAGAAATTTTAAAATGAAATTTCTTTTTGTCATTTGAAATTTTTGTAATTTTAAAATTGTAAAATTGTCCTATATAAAATTTTGAAAATCTAGTTTGAAATTTAGATCTTTTAACTACATTTTCCCACAGACTATGTTTTATAATCCACAAAAATTATCAGTCTTATAAACGAATTTGTTAAAATATCTATTGAATTTTTTTATGTAAATGACGACTGGTTAAATGAAAATAAAGAAAAATTTTTATATTTCATCTAATTATGCATAACAAATTTTTATTTCTTTCTTTTCTTAAGGAAAATTCAAATAAAATTAATATAATTTTAATTTGATTACAGGAAGATTCAAATAAAATTTGAGATGTGAATTTGCAAAATGGAATATAGGAAACTTTTTAAAAATATTTGTAATATTATGGTTTAGGTGAATGGTTTGAACAGTTTTTTGTAATCTGAACGTGTTAAAAACTTTCACTGAAAAAAAAAATAATTTCGTGTAATGCGTTTTTACTCATTTGGACAATATTTTCATAAATGCGTTATTGCGCATTTATCCGAATTTTCGGATAAATGATTCCCCATTTAAATGCTCAGAAAACTTAGCAGTTTGGGAGGCGCATTTAATCGGCGACAACTGATTTTTTTATTAATACAAGTCGGAAAGGATTTTGGGCGGCTTTTAATTTTTCGGTCAGGTGGATCTTTCTGCGGAATTGCCCATATCGAATGATATTTGTCGCATTGTCGACCAGTTGGAAATGACAAAAACAGTTCAGACATTGCTTTAAGATAAACAAACACATTTTTTTTAAATTCAAAGCAAATTTTAACAAACGATGTTCCCATATCGAAAAACTAATTTTGTTGAAATCAAAGAAAAATTTAACAATCCAATTTGTTGTTGACTCTATTTCCAAATATTGTACGAACCGTGCCACTTCGCGGCCAGAAGGGTTTGGAATCGCCCTCAATAGCTTCTCCAACTTTTTGGCTTTCGTTTCGTTCTGGGTCGTATTTAGCATTACCAGACGGCCTGGCATGGACTGGATTGTCAAGTTATTTTGGGTCTTGTCCAGTTACCAGCTAAAATACCATTTGTCCAGTTATCAAAGAATTACTTTAATTTTGAAAAATAATTATTTTATGAATTATATTTTTTATTAATTAAATTAATATTTTGTACAGAAAAAAATTATATACATACTAAATATTAGGGTATTGATTTTAATCGATTTTGAGGTTTTCAACTTACTCGATTAATCGTGTAAGGTTTTAAAATTACTCGAGTAACTCGATTAATCGTGCAAGATTTAAAATTACTCGGGTAAGAATTTTATTTCATTATTTTTTCGTAAAATTCCCAATTTTTTGTAGGTTTTATAGTTTATTATTAACAAAACACTACAAATTTCATTTATGTTAATTTTTAAGTTTAATAGAGGTCTGTTAAATACTCGTTTAAAAATAACTTGCAGTGTAGTTTTCTAGAAAGCTCAAAATTTAGATGGCTTAATTTAAAACGATCCTACCTCGATATTCTATTTCTTTAGAGGAGAAGGAAAATCTTAATTAAATCTAAAAACTGTGAATATTGTGAATGAAATTGTTTTTTCTTACTCCTCTTAAAAAAATAAGAAATAGAGTTTTAGGATTTTTATAGCAAGCCGTGAATTTGAAAGTTTTGTATTTCGTTAATAATACTGCACAAAAAAACCTTAAACAAAATCAAGAGTTCCTGTTTTTATTAAAAGTTAAGCAGACTTTTTAAAAGACTTTTCTTAAATGTTTATAAAGGTCGACTCTGGGAAATCTATTTCGTTTATTCAGTACCTTCAAAAATAGTAAAATACAGACCTTAAATACATAATTCCTTAATTCGATTTTTTAAATCTGATGCAATTTTGAATGAATCGATAATTCTAAGAACTTAATTTAACCAATAATAGTTGCCTTCAATCGCGAATCAAATCATAAAACAAGTAAATCATATCTCACTTTATTAAATTTCAAATCGTTGATTTAAAGTTTTTATGATTCAGAAAATTAAACAAATTTATGCGAGTTGATTCAAAACATAATTATCTTTTTCAAGGTCTGTTAAAATATAACGTGATATTTTAAAATTAAATACAAAACAACAATATTGTTGTTGCTTTATTTGTAATTTTCCGATTTCTTGGGAGGTTTTATTGAATTTTAAGACACTATGTTAAGGCGGATTTTAGAGAAATTGATAAAATATGGAGCTGACTAAAAATATATAGGGTCATTTGATCACTTTTTAAATTTTTCATACAAAATTCATTTTATATACATATTTTTTTTATAATTTTATAAGGTTTTCAAATTATTATTCATAAGCATTATAATTTAAATTCAAATGGATCAAACTGTAACGAAAACATTACTTTCAATTCTATAAAAAATTAAAACGAGTAAAAAAGTTAAAGACGGCCACGCCGACTATACAATACCCTACACCAGTCTGGTTAAAAGCCAACTAATATTTGGATCCGAAATTGGAATGGGTTAAAATGGGACTTGTATCAAAGTTTTCTGTAAAATTATAAAAGAAGAGAAAATCGTAAATATAGCCCATATGGGCGATAGGTCCAAATATGTACCCATCCTATTTAGAATCTATCGGCTTTGTTCTCGGGACCATGTGAGTCAGCGAACCAAATTTTATTAAAATATCTTAATATTTGCGACCTGCAGGGTAATTTTGGGGGGACCCTTATATGGGCACTAGGTCTAAACATGGACCGATTTCAACCAAAATCAAAAGGCGTCGTCCTTGGGCCGACATAGCTCGGTGTACCAAATTTCGTCGAAATATCTTAATACTTGCGACCTGCAGCGTATAAACAATATAATTTTGGGGGGACCCTTATATGGGCACTAGGTCTATACATGGACCGATTTCAACCAAAATCAATTTGGGCCGACATAGGTCGGTGTACCAAATTTCGTTAAAATATCTTAATATTTGCGACCTGCAGCGTATAAACAATTAGTGTTTTTTTTAATCACCTGCACCCTGTTTCTGTATTTCTCGCATCGAAAAAGTTTGCGGAAAAAACATGTGAAATGCAACCCTGCTCTGCTTTATAGAGGGTGAGTCGCAGACAATAAAATATATATGAAACCAAATCAGCTAGTAATACGTTGCATAGTAAGTTATTTCTAATTAAATTAGGTGTTTTACAAAACAACATGTGTCAACAGTTCTTAAAGTTACATTCTCTGAACGAATTACAACAAAAACTGCAGTCCATTTTATCACGTCTTTATAAAATGCATGGTCAGCCCTGCATTATACAGGCTGACCATGCATTTCTCGATGCGAAAACTTCTCGCATTAGATACAGAAACGGGGTACTAGATTTAGAATTTTTCATATAAAAAGCGGATTTATTAAAGCACTAATATATGAAACAGCCTATTAATTTTATGTCAGAAAAAAATACGAATGAAAATTAAAAGAGAAACAAAAAAATTGAAAAACTAACAAAATAAAAGGTTTTTATTAAATTTTTTTTATGAAATATGTTTAGAAAAAAAACTACACCTCACCAAATACATATTTTCCATCTTGGACATGGGTAAATAGCTCAAATAGAAATGGCAATTTTTCACTCTACTGTAAGTAATTTAATTAAATCCAATTAGTGAACATTAAATATTGCAATGGAATTTTTCAATTTTTTAAAAATATTAATTGAAGTGATAAAACTGAAAAGGCAGACTGTCTATCGCTGTTTTATATAAAATATAATTAAAACTCAAAAGTTAAAGTAAAATCCTTCATCATCGAATTCGGTATTAAAAATTAGGGTGAAAGAAGTGTCGGATAGAAAATTCTTTTTAAAATAGGGAGAATCTAAACCCATTTGTTGAGCACTTTTAGAACTACTTTTTGGATTTATTAAATCCAAGTGATTAGAAAATACGGCTAATATAATTTTGGGGGGACCCTTATATGGGCACTAGGTCTAAACATGGCCAACATTGGTCTCTGCACCAAATTTCATCAAAATATCTTAATATTTGCGACCTGTAGAGTGCACACAAGAATGCATGGACAGACGGACGGACAGACGGAAATCGTTAAATCGAAATAAAATAAAATTCTTAGCCGATCGGTATACTATAAGGTGGGTCTAGGACCAATATTTTTTGGTGTTACAAACATCAGCACAAACTTATAATACCCTCTCCACGTAGTGGTGTAGGGTATAAAAATAGTCAGCAAATTAAAAAAACTTATTTAAACCAGAGAAAAAAGAATTTTTTGATTTACTCGAGTTACTCGATTAATCGACCAAACTTACTCGAGTTATTCGTTACTCGAAATTGGCAATTTGAAATTACGCGAACAAGTTTTGAAAGAAATTCATCGATTAATTTTTATTTATAAAATCAATGAAATTTATCCCAAAACAATATTTTGCATGAGAGTTAGCTGTAGTGTTCTTTGTTCAACAATTATTTTAATTTTTGCGTTAAAAAATACAAAAATTATTTTTTCGGACTTTTTGAAACAACCCAGCAAAATCTTTCATTACCAAATAAGTGGTTATATAATAGAAATTCATAGCTCCGCACAACTTATTTTTTGGCGTCTAAACTCATTAGAGTTTAGACGACCATTCATGTCGTGGTCGTTTTTATAAGTAGTCACGCTTACCTGCTCGCTTACGAAAAAATGAGAAATAAGTAGTTACGAGATTTTGAATAATAAGTGGTTACATACATGCTTACAAAAAGTTGAATTATAAGTGGTTATCCGATTGCTTACTTGATTCTTAAAAATAAGGAGTTAAGCTAATACTATTAGCTTAAGGAAATACATTCAGAAAAATTTAAGTTTTCTCTAGTGTGTAATTTTAGGACTCGTCATAAAAATTTAAACATAAAACATATTTACATATAATAAATAAAAATGTATAAAATTTAACTGTGTAAAAAGGACTTATTTAAACTATTACGAGTAAGTCATTATTTTATATTTAGAAACAATGAATACAATAGGCCGTTAGTAGGAATTCATTATTTTATATTATAAAAAAATGCACAAAGTAATGATATATCATTTTTGGTAATGCAGATAGCAAGGTTGGTAACCGATACCGTTATAATACCGTTATCCGTTTCAAAACCCTTTCAAATTGACAACCGATACCGAAATTCTTGATTTCAAAAAATGCCGGTATTCAAAAACCTTTTCCCTTAATACCGGTGTCGTACCGGTAGGGAATCGGTTTTAAAAAATTGTTTTTTTTCACGTTTTTAGCAAAAATACAAATTTTTTTAATATGAAATTTCCAAAATTGTTAAAGAATTAAACTTTATTATTCATTGTTAATAGAAAATCGTGTTATAAATTCAAAGTTCGGTTATCAGCCTTTAGTTTGCATTGGCAACATTGTTTTTAATTTATTTAACTTCATAAATATTCTCTAACTTGTGACAAATTTAGTAAATATAATTTAATATATAAACTGGTTTCTTAAACCTTTAATTGAATTTACAGTTTCTTTTAGAGAATCCTTTTATTAATTTTATAAACTTATTTTTTTTTTATTTTATTATATGATCTCAATACAAATATAAAATATTTGTAGTAAATCAACTTGTGTTTCTAATCCCAGCAAACGTCGCAATACGAAAGCGATACTCCAATCGTATTGCCTGGGAGAAAAATTTTATTGTGGCGATAATCGCTTTCGTATTGCTGAAGATAACCCAGTTGCTAGAAAACGTGTTCCGAAAGCAATACTTCTAAGCAACACGAAAGCAATTCTTCTGGAGGATGAATTTTAGATATTGCTAGTTTATCATCTAGAAGATAAAATATAGAAAATTAGATATCGCCAAAATATCATTTGGTAGAATAAAGGAAGATATCCCCAAATATCCCCCCAGAAAATAAAATCAACGTTTTTTTGTTTACTTTTTATTAAGAAATATGCAATGTGTCACTAATATGAATGTCTCATTTATTTTCTTGGTACATTACAGAAGTCTTCTTGCTAAATTAAGCGCAACCTTTACTTTTGTGACATCTGTAAATCGTTTACCATGGACAAGTTTTCTAAAAAACACAATTAGGATTTTGCTCAAAATATTATTGTAAATAATTGCTTACCTTTAATAAAAGCTCCGTACAGATCTGGCTTTTTGTATGAGTTCCTTTTATTTTTTTAAATTTTCCAAAAATATTTTATAACAATTTTTGTTTTTTTAAATATATTTTTTTAAATGACATAAATGATAATTATTTTTTCATTACGCCTATATTTCTTCTATCTGATAATAAGAAGATATTTCCAAAATACTACTTGATTAATATCGTCGAAATGAAAAAAGGACAATATTGCCGCAATATCTTTTTAATCTTCCAATTGCTTATTGGGATAGATTTAAAAAAATTTTTGTGTTTAAAAAATAAAACACTTACAAGGGAAGTACTTCAGCCTAAAAACTCCGATTTTGATGAAATTTGGATATGTGATAGAGAAAAAAAATCTAAGATCGCCTGTCTCAGCTTATCGGAAACCTCGGAATTTTAAGGGTCCAAAAAGGGGTTCATAAATGGGTCCTTTTTAGGTTTTTTTGCTTTTTAAGATATTTCGACCAAAGGCAAGTAAGGTATTGTTGGAAAGAAATTTTTGAGGGCTTTTCACTGGTACCTTTGTTTGGTACTTTTTACTCTTTCGAATTTGCTGTTTTAAAATTTTCTAAAATTTTGGGTACTCTATATGGAAAAGTATACTGCTATGGATGCTGAATTCATATATATTATTCCTTATTAAATTTAAGCGGACACGTATTTTTGCGTTTTTCGATATTCGCACTACATAAGGTTTGGATTTTAGCACAGGTTTGACTTCTAATATCTTCGGTATTTGAAGTGATAAAATATGAACTACATCTCAAAAGTTTTTAATCTTGAGAATATATTAATAAATAAAAAATTATGTGGTAGTATACGGTGGTTTTTATAAAAACGGTTTATTTTAAAAAATCGTAAAAATAAATCTCATTCGCCGGTAATGGGTAAACAAACAAAAAAATGTCGTCCATAAGATATTTTTACTATCTTTCCAATGGTATATATATATTGTTCCAATCCGACTATAAACGACTTAGATATAGCTAAGTCCATTTCCAAACTTTGCACAGAAATAAACTCCCTACAGAGGTCTTTCCGCGGATTTTTTTTTTCAAATCTGCTTGAAAAGTACTACATCGGGGTAAAAAAAAAATTCACTGAGATCAACTTATTGCAAAATTGAGATTTAAAATACGAATTAAGGAATTATATTTTTAAAGGTCTGTACACATTATAACATAAGCAGTGTTGCCACTTTTTGTGTAGGGCATGGATGATGGCAATTATTAAATTGTTTAGTTTTTTACTTAAATTTCAATTCAAATGAATGAATGAATTGAGCAAATTATCAAATTTGTAAATAAAAAAATATATTATACATAAAAAAAAGAATTTAATTCATAAACTAGCCAATAGTTTACAAAAAAACAAAGTAAAGTAAAATAAATTTATTAACTAAGTGTATGTAAAATTCACAATTACGATGTGGAATTACAAAAAGTTTAGACTAAAAAATAATGGTGTTGTAAGGATAATGGCATTTCATTAATTTCGGTACTGGTATTTTAAATGTATCGATATTTGAATCTATAACAGTATTTTAGCGATAGAGCCTACCAACCCTGCCTCAATGTATGTAATTACTTTTGGCTTATGAATGACTTAACATTTAATTCATCCGTTGACTTGTAGAAGAGCATGAAATATTAATAAAAATTTTAGACTACTCGCAAACTGACTAAAATAAAATTGTGAAGTTTGCATAACAATTCCAATATCTATTTTTTATTCATACGAGTTAATGAATTGATTCACAGCGACTGATCATCCACGCACTAAACCGATACCGCACTAAACTATACATGCTTTGAAATTCTTTCTTTATACAAATAAGCTATTAACGTACACAAAAAAATCGTTACCAAGTAACAGTGTTGTCAGTTTAGGGGATTTATCCCCAAATTGAGAATTTTTTTTGTCAATGGGGATAAAAATTACCGTTTGGGGATCCGGGGATTTATTGGGGATGACACGAAATTTTATGGGATTTTTTGGGGATAACATATTATTGCCTTTTTATATTTTTATGAATTTAACCCTGATAATTCTAAATATTTATATATTTCTTTTAAGTATGATGATAATAGTGCATGATTTTATATTATATTTAATCCTTTAATTCCCAGTGGAACATAGGGCCGCTGATTTTAGGCTACACAAATTTGTGTCTGGAAAGTTAATGTGCGTAAAAACCTTAATTCCTTTTGGTGAAAATTTGAATTCCTTTTGTTTCCAAAATATTTAAGGTTATTCGGATGTAATATGAGTTATAAGAAGCTCTTCTTAAATTAAATATATACTTTACATGTTATTCAATTGTCAAAAATTCAATCCATCTGCTGAAATATTAAAACTTTTTTATACAGTACCATACGCAACAAAATGTCTGAAGCTGATGAATCGGAAAATTTTGGTTCTGAAATTTTTAAAACGAAAAAATTTGGCTCACATTTTTTTATGCTGTTATTTAAATTTATTTGTTCTTTTTTATAATTTGTTAGAATTACAAAATTTATTGAGTTTGAGTGTATAAGGTACCGAAAAGAAGTAAATAAATATGGTATTTTTACATTAATTAAAAAAAAAAAAGTTAACGAATACGAATTTTTTCCAGCAAATAAAAATTGGGGACTTTTGTGGATAACAAATTATAAATTGGGGATTTTTGGGGATAACAATTTGAAAGTTGGGGATAAAATCTGAAAAAAAAACTGGCAACACTGCCAAGTAATTAAGAAAATTTCAACTAATAAAGTTTTATCGAATAATTTATTATATTGTATATGCCACAAAATTATTATTTTAGTTGAAGTGCTCTCAATTGCTTGCCAAAGATTTTTTTGTGTGTATTTAAAAAGCGCAAATAAAACTTGATTTTTGAAAGACTCTAAAATAAGATTATTTTTAAATCGTTCACATGTGATCATAACTGACTCTTATTTACAAGCTTTTTAAGTGTTTTGTTCTAAAGTTAATTTTTTCTCTAAATTTTATGAAGATTCATATGAGACTCAAAAGTTCATCATAAATGCTGCATATTTAAGGAACTTTTCTTTGTAATAATATAACGCCCAGAACGATGGGACAACTGAAATGGCCAAATCACTTTTTTTTTAAGTTTACTGATGAGGATATTACCTTTTTCGGAGTTCAAATTATATGTTAATTGAAGTCATTTATAATTTCATATTTTTTGGGTAATTTTGTCTACACTTTTGGGAATTTTGAATCTTGCTTGTGGCAGCACTGATATTAAACAAGATTAAACTGAACTATTTACTTGTAGTGGTGGAAAAAATCATACACATTTGTTGCACAGTGGATTGACCGAATACAAAATGGGTAATAATTAATACTTGTTTGTACTTAGTAGAATCCCCGAATAAAAACACCAGGATGGAGGGTATCTAAAGACTCGGCACAGCCGAATTTAATCTTTGGTTTGTATAAGTTAGTTCCCAGTCACCTGGGGACTTATACACACCTAGCAAGCGGGCTTTTTATATAATTGTTTTTATTACAATTATATAAAAAATTACTTTTTTTACTACGTGAGTTTTTATTTTTGGCGGTTTGCCAGGCGTTCTTCAATGCTGGCTAGCTCTTTGCCATTTTGGAGGCGGGTTGGTGATAATAATGCGTAATAGTCTCTCCTTTTGCCTCTATAAGCGATGTATTGCTGTTGTTGTTGTTAAAAGTTCCGCAGAAGAACTTTTTAGTTGATATTGGATGCGGGCTTGCCTTCATCTTTCTGCTCCTCTGACGAATGTTTTGGCTATCAATGTCAGGACTTAGAATATCCGGTGGGTGCTCTTATTTTTATAAGCACGCCTTAACTGGGTGTCCAACAGTCGGATTATTTGGAATATTTTTTAATACTTATTTATTTTGGCGTTTGCGAGGCGTTCTTCAATGAGGAACTCAATCCTATTTACTTGCTCCCATAGCTGGGTAGCTCCTTGCCATATTGAAAACAGGTTGTTGTTTACAATGCGTAATAGCATCTCCTTCTCCCTCTGTAATCGTTGAACTGCTGTTGTTGGTGAGGTGTTAGCTCTTATACAGTACTTCTCAATTTCTATTGGTTGAGGGACTTCCTTCATCTTTCTGCTCCTCTGACGAATGTTATGGCTATCACTGTCAGGACTTAGAATTTCCAGTGGGTGCTCTTATTTTTGTAAGCATGCCTTAACTGGGTGTAAAAAATCAGATTATTTGAAACTAGGCAAATTTAATTTGGCATGGTCCAGTGCAAATGAATTTTAAAAAAGTACGTGACGCACGAAATGGTGGAAGAAGTTAGTTACAGTTAGTTTTTGTGTTCAAAAAATGAATGTCTTTATTATTATTTGTATTGTTACCAGAAGTTCTAGACTTCTTTTCTATGAGGGACTTTCTAAAGTCCACTCAATAACTTAAATTAAGAAATATAATGCAGGGAACCAAAAAGAAACGATGCAAGACTATTAACATAGGAACGACAAAGAGCGGATTAGCTACTAGAATGGGAGACCATAGGATGAACATTACGAAAGGCAAAGAATCGACTGTATTGGCACAACAGATCACACAGCTGATCTCGAACAAGTAAGGATAATAGGGAAATTCGCCCCTCCCCCCTAAGCAAAATCGAAAAAGAAAAAAAGGAGAAAAAGAGGATAAAATGAAAGAAATAAAAATTTTGTATGCATAATTAGATGAAATCTAAAAACTTTTCTTTATTTTCATTTAACCAGTCGTCATTTAAAAAACTTCAACGCACATTTTAACAAATTCGTTTATAAAACTGGTAATTATACCTACACCACTACACACAAAAAAATAAAAACTAATTTCAATCATGAAAACCGCCTATTCAATAAATTTTATCGTTGAAATTCCTCCAATCACGAAAATTGTTCATTCAATTAAAAATTTGTAGCACTTTAATTGAATAAATTTTCAATAAAATAGTGATACATTTGATTAGGATTTTTATTGGGTTTTTATATGAGTTTGATTAAAAATTAATCCATTGGACTAAAAATTGATCAATGTTGTATAACTTCTAAATAAACTATCAGCTGGATAAAGTGGCAGTTGCCATGCCAACCATAAAAAATATACTTCTTTATTTTTAGCTTGAATGTCATTAAAATAAAACCTGCATGCAATTTTCAGTCAGTTGATAGATTTATTTATACTTATGTGAAAAGTTCTCTCGTAGAAATTAGTTTTCTTCTTTTTTCTAAAGCATAAGGCCTCTGTTAAAATTTTTTTAAAAACTAAAAAAAATATATTTGATTTAAAATAATTTTTAATTTATTTTTTTATGCAATTTTTTTTTTGTTTAAAAAAAATTTAAAATTTTTTAAACAAAATTTCAAAAATTAAAATTTTTTGCATTTGTTAGAAAATTTTTTATAAAACTAAATAAAAAAATATATTTGATTTAAAATAATTTTTAATTTGTTTTTAGATTTTTTGTTTAAAATAATTTTAAATTTTTAAACAAAAAGTTTCAAAAATTACATTACTACTTTATAGTAATGTTTTAGAATAAATGAATATTCAGATTTAATATGGCAAAATTAAAATATTTAACTAAATAAAATAATAAATTCAATGAGAATTTATAAAATTTTATAAAAAATAATTTAAAATACTAGTTACTAATCAGGGATGATAAATGGGATTTTCAAAATAGTACCAACCAGCTTAAAAAATAGTACTTTTTCGACCCGCATAGACTTTTTTTTTAAATTTTTTATTATAAATTAACAAAAAAACGTACATATATGAAAGTGCTTTTGTACATTAAAACAAGGTTCAAAACTCCACTCTGTATAGTGTATTTTGTTCTTTCTTCTTCGCAATTACCTTTTTTATATTATTCTATCGCTTTTGTTCTTGCATCCAATCTTCAGCGTTGACTATTATTTTAGCGTCCCAGTCTCATCTTTAATATTTAAAAAGCGGGGTCAAGAATTATAAAATTTTAATCTTTTTTTCAATTTATTTCTTATAATTAAAACGAGTAAAAAGGTTAAAGTCGGGCATGCTGACTATACAATACCCTACACCAGTCTAGTTAAAAGCCAACTAATGTTTAGATCCGAAATTCGAATGGGTTAAAATGGGACTTGTGTCAAAATGTTCTATAATGTGAGTCAGCGAACCAAATTTTATTAATATTTGCGACCTGCAGTTTGTAAACAAGCCAATTTTGGGGGACCCCTTATATGGACACTAGGTCTAAACATGGACCGGTGTTAACCAAAATCAATAGGCGTCGTCCTTGGGCTGACATAGGTCGGTGTACCAAAATTCATCAAAATATGTTAATATTTGCGATCTGCAGTTTGTAACCAAACCAATTTTGGGGGGACCCTTATATGGGCACTAGGTCTAAACATGGACCGGTGTTAACCAAAATCAATAGGCTTCGTCATTGTGCTGATATAGGTCGGTATACAAAATTTCATCAAAATATCTTACTATTTGCGACCTGCAGCGTATAAACAATATAATTTTGGGGGACCCTTATAAGGGCACTAGGTCTAAACATGAACCGATTTTAACCAAAATCAATAGGCTTCGTTCCTGAGCCAACATAAGTCGGTGTCCAAGTGTCATCAAAATATCTTAATATTTCCGACCTGTTGAGTGCGCACAAGAATGCATGGACAGACAGACGGACGGACGTTCGGACATCGTTAAATCGAAATGAAAAAAATTCTGAGCCGATCGGTATACTAGGACCAATATTTTTTGGTGTTACAAACATCAGCACAAACTTAATAATACTCTGACCACGTAGTGGTGTAGGGTATAAAAATAGATTCTTTAAAATTTCTGAAAAAAATATATGTTGTTCCTCAATACTTTTATTTTTGTCTTAGCAGGTCAGGTAATCTTATTGGCTCCTTAGTTTTTCATACAAATCCTGAAAACTCAAACTATTTATACCCTACACCACTATGTGGTCAGGGTATTATAAGTTTGTGCTAATGTTTGTAACACGAAAAAATATTGGTCTTAGACCCACCTTATAGTATACCGATCGGCTCAGAATTTTTATACCCTACACCACTATGTAGTCAGGGTATTATAAGTTTGTGCTGATGTTTGTAACACCAGAAAATATTGGTCCTAGACCCACCTTATAGTATACCGATCGGCTCAGAATTTTTTTATATTTCGATTTAACGATGTCCGTCTGTCCGTCCGTCTGTTCATGCATTCTTGTTCGCACTCTACAGGTCGCAAATATTAAGATATTTTGATAAAACTTGGTACACCGACTTTTGTCGGTGGACGACGCCTATTGATTTTGGTTAAAATCGGTCCATGTTTAGACCTAGTGCCCATATAAGGGTCCAACCAAAATTATATTGTTTATACGCTGCAGGTCGCAAATATTAAGATATTTTGATGAAATTTGGTAGGCAGAGCTAAGTTGGCCCAAGGACGAAGCCTGTTGATTTTGGTGAACATCGGTCCATGTTTAGACCTAGTGCCCATATAAGGGTCCTACCAAGATTATATTGCTTATACGCTGCAGGTCCCAAATATTAAGATATTTTGATGAAATTTGATACACAGACCTATATGGGCCCAAGGACGAAGCCTATTGATATTCGTGAACATCGGTCCATGTTTAGACCTAGTGCCCATATAAGGGTCCCCCTAAAATTATATTGTTTATACGCTGCTGGTCGCAAATATTAAAATATTTTGATGAAATTTGGTACACCGACTTATATCAGCCCAAGGACAAAGCCTATTGATTTTCGTTAACAGCGGTCCATGTTTAGACCTAGGCCCATATAATGGTCCCCCCAAAATTATATTGTTTATACGCTGCAGTTCGCAAATATTAAGATATTTTGATGAAATTTGGTACACAGACTTATGTTGGCCCAAACACGAAGCCTATTGATTTAGGTGAACATCGGTCCATGTTTAGACCTTGTGCCCATATAAGGGTCCCCCAAAATTGGCTTGGTTACAAACTGCAGATCGCAAATATTAAGATATTTTAATGAGATTTTGGTGCGCTGACTCACATTATAGAAAATTTTGACACAAGCCCCTTTTAACCCATTCGAATTTCGGATCCAAACATTAGTTGGCTTTTACCTAGACTGGTTTAGGGTATTGTATATACGGCATGCCCGACTTTAACCTTTTTACTCGTTTTTAATTTCGATTTAACGATGTCCGTCTGTCCGTCCGTCCGTCCGTCTGTCCATGCATTCTTGTGCGCACTCTACAGGTCGCAAATATTAAGATATTTTGATGAAACTTGGTACACAAACCTATGTTGACCCAAGGACGAATCCTATTGATTTTGGTGAACATCGGTCCATATTTAGACCTAGTGCCCATATAAGGGTCCTACCAAAATTATATTATTTATACGCTGCAGGTCGCAAATATTAAGATATTTTGATGAAATTTGATACACAGACCTATGTTGGCACAAGGACGAAGCCTATTGATTTTGGTGAACATCGGTCCATGTTTAGACGTAGTGCCCATATAAGGGTCCTACCAAAATTATATTGTTTATACGCTGCAGGTCGCAAATATTAAGATATTTTGATGAAATTTGATACACAGACCTATGTTGGCACAAGGACGAAGCCTATTGATTTTGGTGAACATCGCTCCATGTTTAGACGTAGTGCCCATATAAGGGTCCTACCAAAATTATATTGTTTATACGCTGCAGGTCGCAAATATTAAGATATTTTTATGAAATTTGGTACACAAACCTATGTTGACCCAAGGACGAATCCTATTGATGTTGGTGAACATCGCTCCATGTTTAGACGTAGTGCCCATATAAGGGTCCTACCAAAATTATATTGTTTATACGCTGCAGGTCGCAAATATTAAGATATTTTTATGAAATTTGATACACAGACCTATGTTGGCACAAGGACGAAGCCTATTGATTTTGGTGAACATCGGTCCATGTTTAGACCTAGTGCCCATATAAGGGTCCTACCAAAATTATATTGTTTATACGCTGCAGGTCGCAAATATTAAGATATTTTGATGAAATTTGATACACAGACCTATGTTGGCACAAGGACATTTTGGTGAACATCGGTCCATGTTTAGACCTAGTGCCCATATGAGGGCCCTACCAAAATTATATTGTTTATACGCTGCAGGTCGCAAATATTAAGATATTTTGATGAAATTTGGTACACCGACCTATGTCAGCCCAAGGATGATGCCTATTGATTTTGCTTAACACCGGTCCATGTTTAGACCTAGTGCCCATATAAGGGTCCCCCCAAAATTGGCTTGGTTACAAACTGCAGATCGCAAATATTAAGATATTTTAATGAAATTTTGTGCGCTGACTCACATTATAGAACATTTTGCAAGCCCCATTTTAACCCATTCGAATTTCGGATCCAAACATTAGTTGGCTTTTACCCAGACTGGTGTAGGGTATTGTATAGTCGGCATGCCCGACTTTAACCTTTTTACTCATTTTTTTTTAATTACAGTAATTATCGCATATATGCGCTTATAAATATGCACGAATTTTAGTGCTTATAAACGGGAAATGCATTTAAAAGAAACTCGTTATATGCATTGTCATTGAGGTGTTGGATAACTTGGGTGCATTTAAACGATAATTGCTTATAACCGGCGTGCATATAAGCGGTTAATACTATGCATTATGATCTAGAATTTCTCACAATTTTGTAAATAACTCAGGAACCAAAAGGAGTACCAAATTAATATTTGACAGTATCGTTGATAAAAAAACTAAGAACTTATACAAAAATATTAAAAAGCTACGACACTTTACATTCGCTTTATTTTTTAATAGACTTAAAACAGAAATGAAAAACTGTCTATTGTAGTTGCTAAGGCCTACTTCAGACACGTCGTTTGTTGTGAAGGGTTTTAAAAACAACTTTATTTTAGTCATTCGCTATGTTTTTAAAGACTTTTTTTACAAATAGAAACTTTGATATTTTGCTAAAATATTTGCAAAAAAAAAAATTATTAAAAATTAGGAGTCTCTTAAAACTCATGACGTGTCTCACTGGTGCAATTTCCTCTTGCTTGGCGTTGCTCAATAAATTTAAAATGTGTCTAAAGGCTTAAGGTCCTCTTTCAGTCGATTTTTTAAGAATTTGATGATACTTGTATTTTAGTTATCATTTGTTTTTTCTAAGTTTTTCTTGCAAGTTTTTAGCCAAGATTAAGAAAATTATGAAGTTTTGCGGGAGAAAAATTTCATATTAAAAATGTAACTGGTTAATCGACCTTTTTTAACCGAATATTTTTTTTGAGTTTTAAATTATTTGTTTCGACATTAACCGAAATAGAGGCGATTAATCGAGGAATCGGTTAATCGATTGACCGAATTGGAAACACTATAACTACCATAAAAGTTTAATAGTTATTTTTATTTAGAAAGTAAATCGGTAAAGTTGTTTGAATTGATTAAGCTGTTAAATTACAAAGAAATATATTTTTTAAATTTTCTATTAGTCATTCAATAAACCAAATACACAAAATACGGACTTTCGATATAAGTTAAAATATTCGGTCAAAATTTTCTGTTAAAAAAATCAGTTGTTATCATAAAATCAGTTTTAAAATAAACGAGAATTCTGTTATTTTTACCGACTTTGTCAGTTAATTAATTAACAATTAAAAATAAACGACAAAATGCAATTGTTTTAAACGAAAAGTGGGTAGTCCTTTTTTAACTTATTTTCAATTGTTTTAATATACATATTCGACTGATTTTAAGGAAAAAATATTGTGAGTGTATCTTAAATATACATAGATTGATTTGCAAATAGCTAGATTTTTGGGTGATCTATTATTGCCTAGCATTGTTTAATGCCTGATATCGAAAATTAATAAAGAACAGAACGAAATTTATTATACTTTAAATTGATTAGATAAAAAGAAAAAAAACTAATAAGAACACCCATCTTAAATATAATTACATGTGTACCGATAATGCAAATAATAAAAAAAAAGATCGTTACTTTTGTTTCAGGTCTATTCTAATTTCATATTACATATATAGAATTTATTTGGATTTGAAAATTGATTAAATATAGAAGTATATATGACCATAGATCTTAAGTGCAATAACAGTGTTTATTTATCCTAAAATTTATTACTTGCCGATAACAAAAATCCCCAATTACCTTTAAATCGAGTTTAAAATTAGATACTATGGACACAAATATTGTCTACTGATTTGTGAAATTTATTATTATTTACGACTTACCTGTGGTAATAACGAAATGTTTATAGAAATGTGCTAATGGGTTGTCTGTAATTCTCAAGATTAATTAGTGTTGTTTGTAAAGAACAAATATTATGTTCATATTTGGCTAAACTTATTTCACCCTCAAGACAGTTTTCAATAATTTAGTATTAAAAGTACTTTTGAGATAATAACAACATCAGCAAACGAAAAACTAAATTTGACAATCATTATATGACTAGTCCAGATTGTCCCAATCTTCAATGTGCTGAGTGTAAAGAAAGTGTCTCTGGATGGGACAACTATATAATGTACACAAATGAATGTAAAATATCGGATGGTGCCGGTAATGAGAGTGTAGTAATTCCAGAGACACCACCACCTCCACAACAAAAATATTCCGTTGATGATGACTATGAAGATGTAGTTATTCCAGAGACACCACCACCTCCACAACAAACATATATTGTTGATGACTATGAAGATATAGAAGTTCTAGAGACACCACCATCATCTTCCAATAATGTTCCTCCTCCTCATCCATTAAAAAGAAAAAGCACTTTTCATATTAACATGTTGTCAAAAAGGAATAAACCAAATGAAAACATTATATTTTGTGAAGTATGTAAAAAGGATATTGCATCAAACAAATACAAAATACATTTGAGAACAAATTCACACAAGGACAATATAACTATTTTTTTAAAAGATAATATTTATGAAATAAATTTAGCAAATCCTAACGTTGTCCGACATACAGAATTTTTAGTAATTTAAAGAAAGAAATTATTGTTAAAACTTTTTTGCATAGCGTAAAAGTTTTTATAAAGGAAATAATAATGGAGCGACTTGTTGAATTTGATTTCATTAAATTGAATATGGTACTGTTTGGAGAATATATAAAAGTATTATCTACTGGGAAAACAATATCAAGTCTTAAGCACTTTCCAACTACATTCAGCAGTATTAGAAACATAAATGAAATAGATGAGGCTATAGAGGTATTTTATCTTGATATGGAGAAACAAGCAAGCGAATATCAAGAAAAAGACAGCGGATGGGCAATAAACAGATTTAGTTATGTGCAGATGACTATATGTAAATTGGAAAACATCCCGGTGGGATCTCATATTGCATTGCCAAACCAAATAGTGGCCAAACGAGCAACCACTAATATTAAAAACAATGATGTCTTTTGTTTTAAATGGTGTATTTTAGCTGCAATAGCGCTAAAAAAGACAATTTAAATAGTGAAGGAAGAAAGAGACTGTGCAATCCTTCCCATTATAAAATAAATGATATTTCATCATCTAAAATATCATTTAGAGGCATAACCATCGATTTAATAATCTAAGGAAATTTGAATAAAATAATACTATTTTTAGTATTAATGTGTATGAGTTGGTATATAGAAAACAAAAATATCAAGTCATAGGTCCTGCCAGACAATGCAAAATAGTTAAAGAATGGCGTATAAATTTACTAACGATATTTAAAGACGATATCTATCATTATTATTTAGTACATGATATGCAGAAGTTAGTAATAACGTCACAGAATACACCTCACATGTTGGAGGTGTATTCTGTGACTTGTGACAGAATTTGTATTTCATCAGTTCTGTAAGACATAAAAAGGAATGCTCCAAAATTACAACTACTTATCCTGAAAAAGGAACAACACTTTCGTTCACCCACCATGAAAGAAAAATTTCGCCACCAGTAGTTGTGTATGCTGACATTGAATCAGTACTTCTTCCAGTTGAGCCTACAACTAGAGGACAGGGAACTACAGTGATCCAAAAACATGAAGCATGTGCTATATCATATTATGTCAAGCACACATATAATGATAACTTGGATGAATACCATTGCTTTAAAGGTAATTTAAATTAAATATTTTATATTTTAATGGATGGTAGTTCTACAAGAGGACCCCGATAGATTAGTTAGTTAGCAGATTAATATCAACTAATCTATCGGGGTCGTCGGTTTGATTCCCACCCAAACTCATTTCTAAATTGATAAAAATATTTAAAACTAATATATTATGTCTTTGTTTCTTTTCAGGGAAAACATGTATTAAAGATTTTTTGATTGACCTTTACGAAAGAACAGATGAAATATATAAAATATATTGGTCAAAAGATGCCCCTCATATCGAACGAAACTTAAGCGATGAGGAAGAAATAAAATGTTGCGCATGCAATAGTGAAATGAACTACACAAAAACTAAATTCTATAATAGGTTTAGTGGTGAACTGATAGGCTATATACATCGTGAATGTAAGAGTAAGTTTAGAGTACCATTTATTCCTATAGTTTTTCACAATTTGTGTAGGCATGATATTCATTTATTTATCACAGAGTTAGGTAAAGATATTTCTGTAATACCTTGTAATAAGGAATTATATATTTCTCTAACAAAAAAATATTTACAAGAAATGGCAAACTAAAGTACACATTAAATTTTATTGATTCAGTTAGATTTTTGAGTTCTAGTATTAAAAAATTAGAAAAACGTTTCCATTGAAAGAAAAGTTTAAGGTAATGACTAGAAAGGGTGTCTTCCCATATGACTACATTGAGAGTTTTGAAAAATTAAACGAGGAATCATTACCAAGTAGAGACCATTTTTATAATTATTTAGATGATAGTGAATGTTCTGTTGAAAATTATAATTTTGCTCACAAAGTATGGAATTTGTTCAAATGTCGATCTCTTGAGGACTACATGATGTTATACCTTAAAAGTGATGTTTTAATATTAGCAGATATTTTCGATAATTTTAGAACTAGAGTTTGCTGTTCGGTTTTATTCGAAACCGAAACCGCGGTTTTTTTAGCCTCAAAACCGAAACCGAAAACCGACAAAAATAAGTCGGTTTTCGGTTTCGGTTTTTAAATTTTTCTTAAATACGTTAACAAATTAAAATAATTTAATAAATTGCAAAGATTCATAAAAGACCTTCTGATGCAGCCTCCGAATAATGGGAATTATTGGAAAGTTTATAATTTTCTGGGCCATTATGAGTTATTTATTATTAATTTTTATGCACTCATAAATACGAGTCCAATATGTTTCATTTATAAATCTAAAATTTGAGCACTCTAAAAAATTTTTAATGAACTCATAAATACGAGTCTAACATTCTTATTTGTAACTCCAAAATTTGAGTCTTCTACGAGTAAAAATTTCAGAGCGCTCAGTAAAATGTCGGCTGGGATATTATTGAATCTTGAATTTCAAAAAGGGCTCAGCTCCTATTTGACAAAATTTTGTATTTAATTGTAATTAAAATTTTCTCCATTAAACATTACTTTAAAGAATTTTTTATTTTTGTTATTACGGATAACATAAGCTGAGGCTTATAATTTTAGAAAAAAAATTGCACCAAAAAATCAAGTGGTTTAAGAGATATTTAGTTTCACATATTCGGTTCAGATTTTAACCCTGTATTTTTCAAAAAGTCCTTTTTCGTAGTCTGCGAAATTTATAAATTTTATCTTTATATTGTTTTAAATAAATTGCTAAAATTTAAATTTATACTCTTGAAAATACAGATTTAATTGCGGACAAAAGAATAAATATTTGAGTGAGAAATTCAATTAACTTTTAAGTAATAAGTATATTGTGCGTTTTAAACTATTTACTTTTTATACTTATTTAATTATTTTAAAAAAATTCTATTATTAGCACAAGAAAACCGAAAATTAACCGAAACCGCGGTTTTTATAATTTTGAAAAACCGAAACCGCGGTTTTCAGATTTTTCGGTTTTTAGCAAACTCTATTTTAGAACTATATGTAAAGAAATTTATGGTTTAGATCCCTGTAACTATGTAACAGCGCCATTCGTTATCTTGGGATGCCATGCTTAAATATACTAACGTTAAATTAGAATTAATTAGCGATCCTGAAATACATTCTTTCTTAAAAACTTCTATTAGAGGAGGTATAACTCAGAGTACCATGAGACATTCGAAGTCAAATAATAAGTATATGAAGGAATATAAACCTGAAGAAAATGATAATTACTTGTCGTATATCGATGCCAACAATTTATATGGTTGGGCTATGTCTCATAGACTTATGAAATTATACAATTCAATGAACAAAAAATTAAGGAATATAAAATTAGTAATTCTAATTATGGTTATATTCTTGAAGTGGATCTCGAATATCCTAATGAAATTCATGATATTCATAACTATTTACCTTCTGTCCTGAAATTAAGATTCCTCGAGGAGGAAAAATTAAAAAACTAATAACTGATCTTAATAATAAAACAGATTATAGAATTCATATACAAAATTTACAACTATGTTTAGAACAGGGATTGAAACTAACAAAGATAAATAAAATATTAAAATTTAAACAATCTTCATGGTTAGAAAAGTATATTACACTTAATACAGATTTTCGTAAAAAAGCAAAAAATGAATTTGAAAAAAATTTTTTTAAATTAATGAATAATGCTGTATACGGTAAAACCATGGAAAACGTAGATAAACGACGGGACGTTAGATTAGTTAAGCATAATGAAAATAAAAGGAATTCAGAAGGTTACAGAGCACTTATAGCTAAACCAAACTTTGCAGGAATAGAAGTTTTTGATAATAATTTATTTGGAATAGAGTTGAATACATTAGAGGTTCATCAAGATAAACCGATTTATATAGGTGTAGCAGTATTAGAATTATCAAAATGGCTTATGTACGACTTTTATTATAACTTTTTAACTAAACAAGATAAGAATCTTAAGTGTGCGTACATGGATACAGATTCATTTATAATATCATCAGAAAAAGATATTTGTGAAATTATACGAAATAATAGTGATAAATTTGATACTTCGGATTATAACTTCAACAACATTTATGGTATTGTACCCAAAAATAATAAGGTATTAGGTTTAAAGAAGGATGAAAACTCAGGAAAAATAATGAAAACTTTTACAGGACTTAAAGCAAAAGCCTACGCGTATATGGTAGACAATAATGAAAATTCTAATAAAACTATTAAAATGGTTAAAGGTGTGAAAAATTCCGTGATAAGAAAGTTATCATTTAATCAATTTACCGAGACTATACTAGAACAAAAAACATTCTATGGTGAACAACGCGTTATACGTAGTAGAGCTCATAAATTATATACAGAAATTTTAAATAAAATAAGCTTAAATCATAAAGATGATAAAAGATATATTTTACCTATTAAAATTGATACATTAGCTTGGGGACATAAAAATATACCAGCTACTATATAATAAGATTAATATTAAGATTATATATTGTATATTTTATATTAATAAATAAAAAACTTTAAATAAAATTTTAAAATAAATTTGTTTTTATTCATTTATTATTTTTTTTCTTTACAAAATATATATCGTACTCTATAACTATTATTTATTTTTCTTTTTTGAAAGTTCCCAGTTATTTACTCTATCGTCTTGTTCTTTCTTCTCACATTTGTCTTCGTTATGATCATTGCTACCGCAGTAGCTACAATATTTTAATTTTTCGTATTTGATTTCAGAACGTTTAAAAAATTTATCCATTTTTCTGAAAACATGCACCTGCAAGGGATGAGATGCGATGAAAAAATGTATTTCTTTTATAGTTACATATGCTTTTTTTATATTATTTCAATAGATCAGATTTATTAATCCAAGAATTATGTGAATCATCAAAACCTAACCATTTAACATATAACTTATTACCATGTCTCTTTAAAATAGTTTCAACTAGAAAAGCATTTTCATTTTTAACCTTTTGTAGTTCGTTTTCATAAAATGAACCTTTAATTGTATTATCTTTATAATCTCTAATCATATATGTAACAGGATTAGTTATGTTTACTTTGTCTATAACGAAAATTTCAGTTGTCCAATTGGGCTCATATCCTTTGAAGAATACTCCTTTATATCTACTAATTCTGACATTATCACCTGACTTGAATTTGGGTTTAGGGAATGATTTAGGAAAATTGTATACTGTATGTAATAAGTTTATTTCATTGGATTTATTAACTTCAGATGGCTTCATTTTTATTGTTCTATGATAAGTATTATTGTATTGACCAACTAAATCATTAATCTCATCAACCCATTTGTATTTTCCTCTCATGCTAAACATTTTCCACATTAAAGTTTTTAATGTCCTATTAAATCTTTCGCATATTGATGCTTTTAAATGATTGTACGTGTGATAGTGATTAATACTGTGTTTTTTCATTAATAATTTAAAATCTTTATTAAAAAATTCTTTTCCTTGATCAGATTGAATATTTTTAGGATATTTTTTGTATTTTTGAAACATTTTTTCATTGCCAAACAAATTTCTTCTGATTTTTTTGATTTAACTGGATATGCAAAAGCAAATTTTGAAAATGTATCTATACCAGTAAAAAGATATTTGTAACCTTTATTAATTTTTGCGAACGGAATCATTTCTACTAAATCTATTTGCCATGTGTCATTATAACCTTTTTGTATAAATCTTCGTCTAACAAAATTTTTTCTTATTGACTTATGAATTTCTTCAACAACTTGTTGTTTACTCATTGTTATTATAATTTTTATTTATTTTGAGG
This sequence comes from Leucophora obtusa, assembly GCA_949987735.1. Taxonomy (NCBI): domain Eukaryota; kingdom Metazoa; phylum Arthropoda; class Insecta; order Diptera; family Anthomyiidae; genus Leucophora; species Leucophora obtusa. The sequence continues at coordinate 280,652,221 of OX465295.1, forward strand.
TCTTAATAATAGTTTATGTGTTTTCACATCAGTTTTTATTTTATCTTGCATTTTTTTACTAATTTCAAAACATAGTCACATCAAATCCACTTGAATGTCCTTGTCGTATGATGAGTCTAGATCAGTTAATTGAATACTAGTTTTTTTAAGCTCAACACATCTAGGTATGAAATAGGTACGATAAAAATACGACAGTTGTTTCTGTAAAATTGTATTCCAGCAGAGAAACGATGTTAAAAAAATTCCCACTCGAACTATATTTCTCCAAGATTCAGTATCAATTTTTATCTTATGTCCATTTTGATGTAAAATTAATACACACAAACCCCGTTTTTTGTATTTAAATTCACAAGAAATGTTGGCTAATGTAGGATGACCCAAAGCGTTGTATGTATCCAGAAACTCCAACTGATCGAGCCTCATCTGTATGTATTCTTTATATGCCATCAAGTGAATCCACTCATCTCTAGTAAATATAATAACATTACTTTTGTTACTATGTATACAAAGGAGAGGTTTAAAATTATTTGATGTAGAGAATCCACATGTAACTTTTAATTTCAAGCTAACTAAATACTCCAGATCATGAATAAGTTTATATTCCTGTTTTCTTTTATATTGTTTGGGTGATTCAATTTTTGAATAAGTATGATCCATACACTATGCGACAGTTAAAATCGGGGTGGGATGAAACCAACGGGAAATGTTATATCGGTCAAAAACAAGTTATACGTGTCCTGGCGTTTCGCTGGGTCACCCCTAGGAATCGAGATATATCTTTTTTTTGACATAACTCGAGAACCCCTAGTCCGATTTTGCTCAAACAATTTTAAAAAAATTAAAAATTACAATTCCTTTAATCTGTTCATATAACGTTTTTCTATATACTCAACAGTTTTGCCGGTAAAAATAAATGTTTGTTACCGCTACCATAAAAATCAATAACCTTTTGTTTATTACTTTTTTTTAATATTTTAGGCAAAAAATATTTTTTTCTCCATACATTTATTTTTACCGTCAAAACTGTTGAGTATATAGAAAAACATTATATGAACAGATTAAAGGAATTGTAATTTTTAATTTTGTAATTTTTAAAATTGTTTGAGCAAAATCGGACTAGTGGTTCTCGAGTTATGTAAAAAAAAAGACCACCAAAGGTCAAATCGATATATCTCGATTCCTAGGGGTGACCCAGCGAAACGCCGGGACACGTATGACTTCTTTTTTTAACAATATAACTTTCCCCGGTAGTTTGAACCCTTGCTATCACTGACCCCTACCATTTGTCTCACAGTGATATCAATCAAGATCACAAATAAAACTGAAACTTATTAAACATTTTTGAGGTATATAAGATTTATAAATTTTATGAATCTATTTAGTATTTTTTGGTTTTAAGTGAAAAATGTTGAATATTAGCAGATCAAGTGTAGCATTAGGAGATTTTCAATACTATTATGGAAATAAAATAACCATATTTATAAAAGAGCTTGCATTTATGGGAGGAGCTTCAGTTGTACCTGCTTATTTTTTATTTAGACCTCCATTTGATTACAGAGAACTTGATAAAGGAATTCAAGATAAGAATTTATTATGTAAAACTACAGTACATGGAATAAATTGGAATGAAGGAACATTAGACTATTGTAGTGTCACTAAATGGATTTGAATACATTTTTGTAGTTGGAATAGAAAAAAAGATTTTTTTAAAAAATATATAAAAACTAATATCATTGCACTTGAACTGTACACAAGTCTACAAAATCTACCTAATTATTTCACTAATTGTCCATTTAATAGAGAATTACAATTTAACTGTGCTCTTAATAACTTGTTTAAGATATTTATTTTCGTTGAGAAATATTCTCATATTATAGAAAAATGTATTCGTAATCAAATAAAACTTTAAACCTATAAATAACGTATTTCATTTTGTATACAACCACAAATACCTAAGGATGTTTCATCAATTCATACATCCTTTTACGATGCTCATTAGTGGGCCATCAGGATCAGGAAAAACTACATTTTTGAAAAACTTAATAAGTTGTAAACAATTTTTAATAAGTTCTCCAATAAACCGAATTATTTGGTGTTATGGTGAAGAAAATGCTAGACCTAATTTTAAAGATATTGAATATTGCAGCGGAATACCCAATGATTTTGATAATGAGTTAAATGAACCAATTTTACTAATTTTGGATGATTTAATGATGGGTGCGTTTAACAAAAACGTATGTGAATTGTTTACTAAAGGTTCTCATCATAGGAATTTGTCAGTTATTGTCGTTACACAAAATATTTTTCATAAATCGTCTCATACCAGAGATATTTCTTTAAACTCGAAATATATTGTTGTATTCAAAAATCCAAGAGATACATTACAATTTCAACATTTGGCTAGACAAATTGAACCTGAAAATGCAGGTGAACTAATGAGAATATATAAAGATGTCACTAATAAACCTCACGGTTATTTATTAATTGATCTTACTCAAAGTATAAACGATCTATTAAGGTCTATTAAGAAAAGCAATACTGGAGAACGCGGGTGATGATTTCATAAAAACTATACTTGAAATAATATTAAATACTCTACATGGAAATACTAAATTAATGACTAAGGATCATAAATTACTACAAAGATATAAAAAAGAACTTCGATCACTTTCATCATCAAATGGTTCTATAAAGTCAAAAAGGAAGGTTCTTATCCAAAAAGGAGGTTTTTTTTACCAATATTGTTAACATCACTGTTAGGTGGTTTTATGGGAAAGTTAATGGATAATGTATAAAAAAGCAAAATTTAATCAATTTATATTACTACATCCTATACATATTATTTGATGTTAGAAAACCAAATGTCAAAGGATTTTATTACCAGAAAATTAATTCCTTACCTAAATGATAAGTCTACATCAGATTTTAATAAGTGGATTAAAATTAAACAAGAATTGAATATGTTTATGCAGAGGAAAACAAAACCCTTTAAAAATATGTTGACTAATCAAAAATCTGTTTTAGATGAAAACGCTAAAAATGATGCCAAAGATCCTGAAAACAAAACTTTTAAAAATCATCCAAATGATATCGATGACATTGAAAATAATACTAAACATACTAATTTCGAATCTAATGAAAAATTTTTAACTTCAACACCTATGCTTCACATAAAGAAAAAATATATTAAATTCTATGAAAATAATAATGAAGAAAACGATACTATAAACGATTTTAAAAAATTACCATCAAAACTTGAGAATGAAAAATCTTATAATGTAAAGAGAAAACTAAAAAGACGTCAGGAAAGTCCGAATAGAGAAATCAATGGACCCGATCTTGAAAGTAAAACTACTGAGAAAACTAAATCTATAATTAAAAAAATTCGTAAATCTTGGAAGAAAGATAAGAGAACTGAAAGCGCACCTGTAGAGTTTGCTAAAAACCGAAAAATTTGAAAACCGCGGTTTCGGTTTTTAGAAATTGTGAAAACCGCGGTTTCGGTTATTTTTCGGTTTTCATGTGACATTAACAAAATTGTTTTAAAATAATTAAATATGTTTAGTTAGAATATTCTTTTGTATTTTTTAATGCAAAAATTAAAATAATTGTTGTTAATTAAATATGTATAAAAATTAAATACGCATTTTAACTCTTTCAAAATATTTATTAAAATTCGACTAAATTTCTCACTCGAATAAAGGCAATAACGCCGTTTCGAAACCTTTGTGGGAGAAGAAAAAAGGCGCGGAAGCTCGTTTTAAATTAAGTTTTTTTATTTTTTTATATGCATCTAAAGCTATATTTTCAAGAGTTTAAATTTTTGCAATTTGGTTAAAACAATATAAAGGAAATTTTAAAAAATTTCGCGGACTACGAAATATGACTTTTTGCAAAATACCAAGGTTGGTTACCGTTATCGTTATAATACCGTTATCGCTAAAATACCGTTTCAAATTGAATACCTTTACCGTTACCGATACCTCTAAAAAAATTCCAAATACCGTTATCGTTACCGATACCGTTATTTTTATGGGTAGTTACCGGTATTTTACCGGTATTTATTATTTTATATAAAAATTACAATTTTTTTATTTTTTATTTTATAATCTTCCCAGCAAAATCTTTCATTACCAAATAAGTGGTTATATAATAGAAATTCATAGCTCCGCACAACTTATTTTTTGGCGTCTAAACTCATTATTTTTGTTTGGCGTGGTCGTTTTTATAAGTAGTCACGCTTACCCGCTCGCTTACGAAAAAATGAGAAATAAGTAGTTATGAGATTTTGAATAATAAGTGGTTACACACATGATTACAAATAGTTGAATTATAAGTGGTTATCCGATTGCTTACTTGATTCTTAAAAATAAGAAGTTAAGCAAATACTATTAGCTTAAGGAAATATATTCAGAAAAATTTAAGTTTTCTCTAGTGTGTAATTTTAGGACTCGTCATAAAAATTTAAACATAAAACATAGTATTTACATATAATAAATAAAAATGTATAAAATTTAACTGTGTAAAAAGAACTTATTTAAACTATTACGAGTAAGTCATTATTTTATATTTAGAAACAATGAATACAATAGGTCGTTATTAGGAAGTCATTATTTTATATTATTAAATAATGGAAAAGGTAATGATATATCATTTTTGGTAATGCAGATAGTAATGAGGTGTCATTACCAATATTTTGCTGGGTTGTGTTTTTTTTACAAAAAAAATTTATAGATAATAATATTACTTATTAAAACTACCAGTATTGAATTTATAGCTTAAAATCTGTATTATCAGTACTTAAAATTAAAACGAGTAAAAAGGTTAAATTCGGGCATGCCGACTATACAATACCCTACACCACTCTGGTGTATTGTTTGGATCCGAAATTCGAATGGGTTAAAATGGGGCTTGTGTCAAAATTTTCTATAATGTGAGTCAGCGCACCAAATTTCATTAAAATATCTTTATATTTGCGACCTGCAGTTTGTAACCAAGCCAATTTTGGGGGGACCCTTATATGGGCACTAGTTCTAAACATGGACCGATATTCGCCAAAATCAATAGGCTTCGTCCTTGGGCCAACATAGGTCTATGTACCAAATTTCATCAAATATATTAATACCTGCAGCGTATAAACAGTATAATTTTGGTAGGACCCTTATATGGGCACTAGGTCTAAACATAGACCGATGTTCACCAAAATCAATAGGCTGCGTTATTGGGCAAATATAGGTCTGTGTACCAAATTTCATCAAAATATCTTAATATTTACGACCTGCAGCGTATAAACAGTATAATTTTGGTAGGACCCTTATATGGGCACTAGGTCTAAACATGGACTGATGTTCACCAAAATCAATAGGCTGCGTTATTGGGCTAACATAGGTCTGTGTACCAAATTCCGTCAAAATATCTTAATATTTACGACCTGCAGCGTATAAACAATATAATTTTGGTAGGACCCTTATATGGGCACTAGGTCTAAACATGGACCGATGTTCAAAAAAATCAAACTTGTTCGTCCTTGGGCCAACATAGGTCTGCGTACCAAATTTCATCAAAATATCTTAATAGCTGCGACCTGTAGAGTGCGCACAAGATTGCATGGACAGAGAGACAGACGGACGGACGGACAGACGGACATCGTTAAATCGAAATAAAAAAAAATTCTGAACCGATCGGTATACTATAAGGTGGGTCTACGACCAATATTTTTTGGTGTTACAAACATCAGCACAAACTTATAATACCCTGACCACATAGTGGTGTAGGGTATAAATATGCCATGTTTTTACTTGTTTCTATATGTTTTTAACATAATTTTTAATACCGGTACGTACCGGTATTGCTGTTTCGGTAACGGTATACCGTTACCGAAATAGTCTTAATTACCGTTACCTTTACCGTTACCTAAACAAACGAAATCCGATACCGTTAGCCTTACCGTTATTCGTTTCGGTAACCAACCTTGCGAAATACGCGTTAGAAATCTGAACTGAATATATAAAACTCAACATCTCTTAAACCACTTTACTCTTTGGTGTATTTTTTTATAAAATTATAAGACTCAGTTTATGTTATCCGTAATAAAAAAAGAATTTTTTTAAAAAATTTTTCTAGGCCATTGACAATTGCTGTCACACATAATTTCTATAATTAGTAACAATTTTTGAGATGTCTTGTAACATTATTGAACATTTCAGTTTATTAAATGCACCTTTCGGTATTTGGAGAAAAAATTATTCTTTAAAATACTACAATTTTAATAAAAACAAATACTTGACAACTAGAGATGATACTTTTATGATTAAAATTAGTGCCAACTGTATTAGAGATGACAAATTTATTTTAAACTCTACGAGATTTCTATCCCGTGTAGATGTGCCTTGAGAGCTCAGAAATTATGACCCGTAAAGGACTCTAAAATATGATCAATTTGAGGGTGCTCAAACTTTGGGTGTATTAAAAATTTTTGAAAAAGGTTTTCATTGCTCATAAATGCCTCAAAAATGAATCATAAATGACACATAATGTTATTTTTTTTTTAATCATAAAAGTGCGCTAGGAAAGAGGCTTCATCGGTGAAGAAATACACCGTCATGTAGCTATTATATCATAAGGTCTTAGGGCTTTTATGAGTCTTTTCGGATTCTAATTATACACTGGAATGCAATTCAATTAATTATTTTAAGTGGTTAAAGTATTTATTGAAAACCGACTTATTTTTGTCGGTTTCGGTTTTAAGGCTTGAAAAACCGCGGTTTCGGTTTCGAATAAAACCGAACAGCAAACTCTACGCACCTGGATACAATATACGTTCTGTACAAAAAGGAGAAAGTTGGATTAAATGGATATCATTATACTAATAAAATTTTATTATGAGATTGAAAATTTTTAAATTTTGTTTTGTTTATTCCCAGACCCTTAAACCATGAACATACCAAATAATTTTTATGCAACGTTATTGAGTAACAACTCTTTAGCGGTATATGTAAATAATACTCTTTCGGCATTCTCGAATTTAGTTAATTTACCCTCATTAACATCAAAAGAGGATTGGGAAGTTGGAGTTACTGAGTTATTTTTAAATGATGGGTCCACCGATTTGTCTACAATTTTATTTCTTTATACTGATATTATTAAACCCAGATGTATTGGCAATAAAAACCTGAGATGCATTCGAATATTACCGTTTAACCCTCTAACCGGCAAGCCCGCCTCCAGGCGGGGTATATTAAATTGACCAGAAATGCGCCAAAGGAGTATTTTATAATAAGAAATTATGCTTTTTCAACAGAAAACAAAATTTGTAAAAATTTTTGTGAAGAATTTTTTTGTATACAATGTACGGTTTGGAAGCGAGAAAGTGTCAAAGATAAAATTTCGTAAAATTTCAAAAATTAAATATTTTAAAACAACCAAAAGTTTCAAAAATCTTAAAAACATATTTAAATTGACTAAAATCATTGATAGTGACCATGAAGTAAGATTGGAGCTTAAGCTATTCAAAAAGTTCCTTACTTTGGTCCAAGGACGCACAGGATTCCATAAGGATACCTTTAAAGGACATCGCCTTAACTTCATAACGAATGGACGGATTTTTCTGAAATTTGGTAAAAAGAATATATTTGGTATAGGTAGCTAAGCTCATAAGTTTGAATAATATATATTGAAGTTTTGGTGCGTTTTCGCTCAATTTCGCATTTTTCGAAAAACGAAAATCGCTACAACTACTTAAGTAACAGCACAAAAAATGTAATTTTTTTATTGTAATTACATCTTGGTAAGAGAAATAATTTGTGCCTAAACCTAGTAATTTTTATGCGCTAGTTTTCGAGATTCACCCTTACACTATTTTGGCCCATATCGTCTGAAGTAGGCAACGAAAAAAAATTTTGTAGAAGAACTTATTGTTTATTTTTCGTGAGAAACACATGGTATAAATTTCATTGCAAAAAAGCTTAGGCCGGTTAGAGGGTTAAAGGACAACGCATATATTATGATTTTCGTAATGTTGAATACTATCCTATAGAATTATCAGCAATAAATGATATTTCAATTCTAATATTGAATTCAGATGGTGAACAATATAATTTTTGTTCTTCTACTTCACCCAACTTTATTACATTGCATTACAGAAAAAAATAATCTATGTATACCCTATATATATAATGATTTTAATTAAATTTTATCAGACGATGAAATGAACGAGATGAATCAGGTATATACCTCGTATTATTCCAGACAGTTAGGTATAGGATTGAGTCATATAGGATCGATATATGTATCCCCCAGAGTATTACAACATGGTCGAGGTATTGGATAATTTTTTGCATCACTATTCCGAACCTTGAGACCATTACTATTTTCTGGAGTAAATGCTATTAAAAATCAAGCTGTTGATACTAGTAAAGCTATATTAAATGATTTTGCTCGAAAACCTTTACGAAATATTTTAGAGGAATAAGAAAAAATTGCCTTAAATAATTTATCTGAAAAAGCAATACATAAAGTTTCTTCTAAGTTCCAAAGTGGTACCGGCAAGAGAAGTATAAAACATCGATACAAAAAAAGCAAACGTCAGTCTATCAAACATTCTATAGTGAAGCGCACAAAGAATAAAAAGAAAAACGTTAAAAACCTCATACAAGACATATTTCCAAGATGAATATGTCTAAACTTATAGAATGTATGAAAAGTGAACTTGACTTATTTCATCCCCATCCTATTCAATCGAGTATTTTAAATACGGAAGAAGTATCTTATACCCCATTAGCAACATTGGATAGTCCCAGTTCAATAGAATTTGTTTGTTTGGGAAATGGGGATACATATCGAGACTTGTCTAGTGTGTACTTAAGATTAGTACTTCAAATAAAATCAAAAGACACTGAAGATATCAAGGATGATTCTGTTGGTGTTGTGAATAATATTCTGCATTCTCTATTTCGAAGTGTATCAGTATACCTTAATAATGTTCCCGTTTCTCATAGCGACAATAACTATCATTATAAGTCATATATACAAACGTTGCTTAATTATGGAACTGATGCTAGTCGAACACATCTAACTTCTTCTGGATGGTATCCTGACTATTATATTGATGACGAATTACATAAAGGACAAACACAAATTAACAAGCTATTCGAAAAAGTAACAAAGTTGAGCTCATTGGTAGAGTCCATGGTGACATTTTTAGTCAACCAAAGTTACTGTTAAATAATGTGGACTTGCGAATTGTATTTAATTTGGAGAAATCTTCATTCTATATGGTTGACCCAAATTTAACTGGATCAGAATTAAAAATTTTGGAAGCTCAATTATATTTGAATCACATTACAATTAATCCTGGAATATTATTGGCTCACCACAAAATGCTGCAGGAAAAAACGGCAATATATCCATTAAATAGAACTGAAGTTAAATCTTTTACGATGTATCCTGGGAACCATAGTTTATCTATTGATAATGTAGTAATTGGTCAATTACCCACATTTTTAGCATTTTGTATGGTTGGAAATGTTGCCTACACGGGAAATGCAAAACTTAATCCATTTGAGTTTCATCATTATTACTTACAAACATTAAATTTGTCAATTAATGGTGTTCAAGTTCCATCACAAGCTTTAGAGTTTGATTATTCCGGTACTAATCCGAGAAGTACTAGAGCATATAATATGTTATATAATTCAATTGGGATCAAAAATGCTGATAGAGGAATTCATATAAATAAACAGTTATTTGATAATTGTTCATTCATTTTGGGTTTTGACCTATCTCATGATCATTCTAATAACGATTTATGTGCTACGATTTTAAAGCAAGGAAATGTACGCATTGAAGGAATGTGATTCTATGATTGAAATTGATAAAAATAGATCCGTAAAAATAACTCTCTAAAATGAATACTACTCAGATTGAAGAAGCTCTTCGAAAAAATAAATCAACCCGAAAGTATTTCCAAGGTGTATTTCCATCAGACCAACTCCCTAAAATCATCCCTAAAAGACCTGCTATCTTTATTGCCAACACTGATCCATCTTACAAGTCAGGACAACACTGGATTGCATTTTATTTTCATGATTTTAATAAAGCAGAATATTTTGATTCTTATGGACAAAAGCCACTAAATTTATAATTTATAAAATTTTTGAATAGTAACAGTAAATATTTCAAGTCAAATAATCAACAAATTCAAGGCTATTTTTCCAAGACTTGTGGCCATTATTGTCACTTTATAGTTTTATAAGTCAAAAAATAAAAGTTTAAAATTATTTCTAAACCAATTTAAAACGAGTAAAAAGGTTAAAGTCGGGCATGCCGACTATACAATACCCTACACCAGTCTGGTGTATTGTTTGGATCCGAAATTCGAATGGGGCTTATGTCAAAATTTTCTATAATGTGAGTCAGTGCACCAAATTTCATTAAAATATCTTAATATTTGCGACCTGCAGTTTGTAACCAAGCCAATTTTGGGGGGACCCTTATATGGGCACTAGTTCTAAACATGGAACGATGTTCACCAAAATCAATAGGCTTCGTCCTTGGGCCAACATAGGTCTATGTACCAAATTTCATCAAAATATCTTAATATTTGCGACCTGCAGCGTATAAACAATATAATTTTGGGGGGACCCTTATATGGGCACTAGTTCTAAACATGGACCGATGTTCACCAAAATCAATAGGCTTCGTCCTTGGGCCAACATAGGTCTATGTACCAAATTTCATCAATTTCAATTTCATCCATGTTTAGACCTAGTGCCCATATAAGGGTCCTACCAAAATTATACTGTTTATACGCTGCAGGTCGTAAATATTAAGATATCTTGATGAAATTTGGTACACAGACCTATATTGGCCCAATAACGCAGCCTATTGATTTTAGTGAACATCGGTCCATGTTTAGACCTAGTGCCCATATAAGAGTCCTACCAAAATTATACTGTTTATACGCTGCAGGTCGTAAATATTAAGATATTTTGATGAAATTTGGTACACAGACCTATATTGGCCCAATAACGCAGCCTATTGATTTTGGTGAACATCGGTCCATGTTTAGACCTAGTGCCCAAATAAGGGTCCTAACAAAATTATACTGTTTATACGCTGCAGGTCGTAAATATTAAGATATTTTGATGAAATTTGGTACACAGACCTATATTGGCCCAATAACGCAGCCTATTGATTTTGGTGAACATCGGTCCATGTTTAGACCTAGTGCCCATATAAGGGTCCTACCAAAATTATACTGTTTATACGCTGCAGGTCGTAAATATTAAGATATTTTGATGAAATTTGGTACACAGACCTATATTGGCCCAATAACGCAGCCTATTGATTTTGGTGAACATCGGTCCATGTTTAGACCTAGTGCCCATATAAGGGTCCTACCAAAATTATACTGTTTATACGCTGCAGGTCGCAAATATTAAGATATTTTGATGAAATTTGGTACGCAGACCTATGTTGGCCCAATAACGCAGCCTATTGATTTTGGTGAACATCGGTCCATGTTTAGACCTAGTGCCCATATAAGGGTCTCACCAAAATTATATTGTTTATACGCTGCAGGTCGCAAATATTAAGATATTTGGATGAAATTTGGTACATAGACCTATGTTGGCCCAAGGACGAAGCCTATTGATTTTGGTGAACATCGGTCCATGTTTAGACCTAGTGCCCATATAAGGGTCCCCCCAAAATTGGCTTGGTTACAAACTGCAGGTCGCAAATATCAAGATATTTTAATGAAATTTGGTGCGCTGACTCACATTATAGAAAATTTTGACACAAGCCTCATTTTAACCCATTCGAATTTCGGATCCAAACATTAGTTGGCTTTTAACCAGACTGGTGTAGGGTATTGTATAGTCGGCATGCCCGACTTTTACCTTTTTACTCGTTTGTAATGATGTTGTATTACCAAAATAAATGAATAAATATATTAATATTTATAATTAATTAAAACAAATTGTGTTTTTTATTTTTACAATAATTTTTTATTAAATTTTAATTAGTATCCTGTTATGTATATATGTAATCATTAGTCTTAAGTGTTATTATACTCTCTCTTAGTTTAAACAATGAATAAAGTTTTAGTCTTAAGCCAACCACCGCAGTCAGTGTTTCATTTAACTACATCACACCTTTGTACAAAACTTGAATACTTGTATTTTATATTTGGATTGCCCCTCATTGACAATCTTATCTATATTGCTCTCTTGCAATTTTTTAAAAGGTTCCTTAGCCGGGAACATGTCACCCAACTTCTTGGGTAAAAAGATCCAGAGTGTTTGCCCCTCCTCATCGCTCAAGTTCAAGGAAATTTTAGGACCATATATAGTAGCCTTAACATTACAGTCCGTAATTGTATATGGCTTTCCAATTTTTAGCTCATCCACTTTGGTGTAACCACAAATTTTTTGTGATTTATTGTTTAGTTCATTTGCAAAGTCCATTCTGATTTTTTTTTTTTTTGTTTTTTTTTCTGGAACTTTTTATTTAAATTTTTTACTGTAGTTAGTAAAATCTTAACTCAGACTTATGAACCTACTGCTGAGTGTTGTGCCATATATACCCAAGAAAAATATTGATAATAAAAAATAAATGTGTATCCTCCCTCCCCTCCCTTATCAATTTGGTAATAAAATAAACACGATTATATTGTATATAAAATTTTTATTTGATAATAATATACAAGATTATTTTTCATATATAAATGTTGTAGTGTCCCCATTTCTAATTATTACGTTGTATGATATCGTCTTATCATATTCATCGATATGCTGTTGTCTCTACTAAACATCTTTTTAGATTCCCGTGGCGGGGTTAGACACAAAAACTTGCTCCAATTTAGAGGTTCACATGTATCTAATTCATCCTCTTCATTGTTGGAATTAATCCAACCTGAACATGGAATTGTGTCGTCGTCAAGTTCATATCTGGGTACCAATTCCGAGCTGTTATGGATTAATTTCTTCTTCTGCTTAGAGATGTTCCATCTGGGTGGTTGTGGCGACTCAGGAATTTCCTCCTCTTCGCTGTCGGTGATGTCGATTATCTCAATAATATCGTTGAACATTATGATGATGAATTTTTTTATTATTTCTTTTTTAGTTTGTAGTATACAAGTTGAAAGTATTATTAATACTAAATGATTGAAAAATGTACTGAGACCATATTAAATACTGAAATTTTTCTTTCTTTTAATTTTGATAAAAAAGGTTAACTAAATATTACAATAATATTTGTTCTTTCCAAACTCCACCAAATAGTATTGAAAATTACAGACAAATCGTTAGTATATTTATACCTGTTGGATTTTTGTTATCGGTAAAAAATAAATTTTAGATCAAATAAACAATATTATTGCACTTAACATTTATGAGCATCTTTAAAAATAGGCCTGAGAAATAAGTAACGTTCGTTAAAAATAATGGCAGATTTTTGTTATCGGCAAGTAATAAATTTTAGGATAAATAAACACTGTTATTGCACTTAAGATCTATGGATCTTTATTTAATCAATTTTCAAATCCAAATAAATTCTATATATGTAATATGAAATTAGAATAGACCTGAAAAAAAAGTAACGATCTTTTTTTTATTATTTGCATTATCGGTACGCATGTAATTATATTTAAGATGGGTGTTCTTATTAGTTTTTTTTCTTTTTATCTAATCAATTTAAAGTATAATAAATTTCGGGTGTTATCAATTTACCATTTTGTTTAAAAATCTTTATTTATTGACAAATAACAATACGCTGGAAAAAAGTAACGGTCGCTAAAGGTATTGATGGATTTTTTGTATCGGAAAGTAATAAATTTTAGGTTCAATAAACAATGTTATTGCACTTAAAATCTGTTGTCATATATCTTTCTTTCTTTTTTTGATTAATTTTAAAATGTATGTATTATCAAATACAATATGCCTCAAAAAAAGTAACGGTCGTTTTTGAAAAAAGTAACGATTTTTGTCAGTTATCATTCAAATTCTAATTTTAAAAATTTATTACACAATATTATAATAATCCACTGAAGTTCATTTAGCCAAAACACTCAGCCTGCAGTTTGCTTAACCTATGTGATATACTACTCCAAAAAAATTTCGGCTGCGGCGTTCAACTCACCACGCTATCAAGCACTTACCCTCAAACACCACCTTCAATTCACCACCACCTACAGCCCAAACCCTTTGCTTAACCTATGTGATATACTAATTACTGGTAATCATCTTAATCAAATTTTGAGGAGTTTTCGGACACCGGCGACGTTTTTCGTAAAATTTAATAAACATTCATGTTTTGATTGCTCCTATAGGAGAAAGGTCTAAGTGAGTGATGGTCTAATCCAAATTTTGACTTATCCAAATTGTCTATATCCCTTGAAAGGCCTAAGTCAGGATATATATTGTGGTATAATTTTAAGGGATGTGAAATCGTTATTTAGGCGTTATAAGTAATAAAATTTTCACAATTTTCAAAGTTTATTTTAATGAAATCCGCAATTTAAATTGGCATATGTATATCAAAAAATTGAATCTTTAAAATTTCTGAAAAAAATATATGTTGTTACTCAATACTTTTATTTTTGTCTTAGCAGGTCAGGTAATTTTATTGGCTTGTTAGTTTTTCATTCAAATCCTGAAAACTCAAGCTATTTTTAATTACACTAATAATCGCATATATGCATTTATAAATATGCACGACTTTTAGTGCTTATAAACGGGAAATGCATTTAAAAGAAACTCGTTATATGCATTGTCAGTGAGGTGTTGGATAATTTGGGGTGCATTTAAACGACAATTGCTTTTAACCGGCGTGCATATAAGCGGTTAATACTATGCATTATGATCTAGAATTTCTCACACTTTTATATATAACTCAGGAACCAAAAGGAGTACCAAATTAATATTTGACAGTGTCGTTAATAAGAACTTATACAAAAATATTAAACTTTACATTCGCTTTATTTTTTAATAGACTTAAAATAGAAATGAAAAACTCTCTATTGTACACGGAGGAAAGACGTTTTTGTATATGTTTGGAGGTAATCAATATATGTTTACAAACTACCATGTATGTATTTGCAGTGTGCTTCCAATTATATTGTTTTTATAGTAACTAAACATATATTTCCCGGTAATAATTATATTTGTGGATACAATTAACATATATTTGGAAAAACGGCGAATTTCCATTCTTGATACATATAAAGTTGTATGTAGCCATTATAACTTTTGTAGTTGGTAATAATCGTTTAGTTTAGCTAGACTGCAACTAGTCAAAAAATTTAGTGATAT
Source organism: Leucophora obtusa (assembly GCA_949987735.1). NCBI lineage: Eukaryota > Metazoa > Arthropoda > Insecta > Diptera > Anthomyiidae > Leucophora > Leucophora obtusa. The sequence goes on from OX465295.1 coordinate 280,667,532, forward strand.
TTTTTCTTTATTTATTAATTTTATTGTGAAAGATGTGAAAAATAAAATAAATTAGTATAAATAAAACATAAAATTGTGTTAAAAAGAAAAAAAAAATATTTAATTGTGTATATTAAAGTATTAACTTATTATAAGAGTTTTTAATTAATATTTGTTAATAAAAATAAATAAAAAATAAATGAAGAGATTGTAGTTATTGTTTTTCAATGAATGTATTAGATGTAAAATTCAATGTGATTTATAATATATTTAGTTATTAAATAATCGCCAAACAGTAGATGTATTAATTTTACTGTTTTTAATGTTTTTCCATTAAAATATAGAGAAATTTGGAGAGTAGAATAAATACGCCTATTGTTTGGCATATATTAATAATTGCTTTATAACTAAATATATTATTTATATATAGTATTTGCATGGAAACATAATTTGTTTATGACACACATATTATATGTTTGCTGCCAAACATATAATATTTGTCGATAGCGTCATTTCATTTCATCCAAACATTATATATTTACAGGCAAACATAAATAATATATTTGCATGCAAATATATATTGTTTCTAGTAAAAACACGGCGAATATGTTTAACAATTTCTCCAAATATATATATATTACCAGCAAAAATATGTTTGGGAAAGGCCGTTTTTTTCAGCGTGTAGTTGCTAAAGCCTGCTTGAGCCAGACACGTCGTTTGTTGTGAAAAGTTTTAAAAACACCTTTATTTTGGTCCTTCGCGATGTTTTTTAAAGACTTTTTTCCAAACAGAAACTTTGACATTTTGCTAAAATTTTTGCAAAACAAAATTGTTACAAATTAGGAGTCTCTTAAAACTCATGACGTGTCTCACTGGTGCAATGTCCTCTTGCTTGGAGTTGCTCAATAAATTTAAAATGCGTCTAAAGGCTTAAGGTCCTCTTTCAGTCGATTTTTAAAGCATTTGATGGTACTCGTATTTTGATAGTATTTGTTTTTTCTCAGCTTTTCTTGCAATTTTTTAGCCAAGATTAAGAAAATTATGAAGTTTTGGGAAAAAAATAAGAGAAAAATTCCATATTAAAAATGTAACTGGTTAATCGACCTCTTTTAACCGAATATTTTTTTGAGTTTTAAATTATTTGTTTCGACATTAACCGAAATAGAGGCGATTAATCGAGGAATCGGTTAATCGAATAACCGAATTGGAAACACTATAACTACCATAAAAGTTTAATAGTTATTTTAGAAAGTAAAAATTTTGAATGGAATATATTTAAAACGAAAAAAATTAAAAAGGAAAAGTTTCCTTTAAAGAAAAAACAAAATCATTTTTTTGTAAGCTGAACGTGCGAAAAACTTTCAGTAAAATAAAAATAATTTCGTGTTATGTGTTTTTACTCATATGTGCAATATTTTCATTAATGCGTTATTGCGCATTTATCCGAAATTTCTGATAAATTATCCCCGTTTAAATGCTCAGAAAACTTAGCATTTTGGAAGGCGCATTTAAGCGGGGTCTTCTCTATTTCTTATTAATTAAGGCGACCAGATTTTGAAAAAGAAAAAAGATGACATTAAGAAAAAAAGTAAAAAATTTATTTGAATTCAAAATTTTTTACAGAAAAATTTACATTCACATATGTAAATATGTAAAACTAGCGGGCGCAGCCCGCTACGTTGTTAGCGTGCCTTAAAGGTTAAGGGGGGGGGGCTGCGCCCCCCACAATTTTTATTAAATTCGTTTTTTTATTTAAAGTTTTTTTTATTTAAAGCCTTCACCCAGCCACCACAAATAAATAATTCTGCACCACAATGGGTTTAAAATAAATAAATATTTGATCACTTTTTCTCATGAAAGTGGATTGTTAGTAATGAATCCATAATAAATTGCAATATACGTGTGTATGTTAAGATATTTTGGTAAAGTGCGAACTTAGGTAGATAGACCCGTAAGTAGTTTTGTTCATTTGTGTTTTGAATGAAAATAAATAACGTAAAGCAGGGTTGGAAAGCATTTTATAATATTAAAAATAGCGGGCAAAGCCCGCTACGTTGTTAGCGTGTCTTAAAGTTTTTTTTTTTAATTCCAGTTTATGTAAAGGTAGACCTGGCAATTCAAGTAAATTCACAAATTCAGTTGGAAAATTTACTGCGTCGGTTTCTTCCACCGGTGCTTCGTTACATGAAGTTTAAATATCGGAATATATAAGTTCCATTCCTTTTCTAAGGTTTTTTCTCTTTTAGAAAATTTGTTTAACTTTTTGGAGAGTAAGTTTCAATGCTACATAAGTTTCATATTCCGTGGATAGTGTTTGAACAGGTAATTCCCTCTTCCAATCCATTTGCATTCTGTATAATTTCAATTCTACTCGTTCAACGTTTATATCCATTTCATTCCACTTGTGTAGTGTTTCATTCCACTCGTTTCCTATTTAGTTTCTTAATTTTAGTGTTCCATATACACTTGTTCTTTAAGTTTTATGTTTCTAGCTAAAGACGCAGACGTTAAGGGGGGGGGGGCAATTTTCCCCTTTTGAACCACCATTTTTACCACGTTCCTGTCCAAAGTCCTAGAAATGCCTTGTCGATAAGTTAGCCCATACTCCAAGGAAAACATATTATATATTACAGGTTTCTAGCCGAAGGGTTCGGTTATGCCATCAAGGGTGAGAATTATTCCGTTTTTACCCCTCCCGGTAGGAATTTCCAAAAATTCCGTCTTAGAGGACGTCTGCGTTGGAGGAGGAACCTACTACATACATAATTTTAGGTCTCTATATCCAGCAGTTTGGCCAGGCCGTCAAGGGGGAAGTTTTTTCCCTTTTTACCCCTCCCGGTATGAATTTCCAAAAATACCATCTTAGGGGACGTCAACGTTGGAGAAGGAACCCAAATACCGAATTTAAGCTCCCTTGTTCCAGCAGTTTGGCCAGGCCGTTAAGGGGGAGACTTTTCTTGTTTTTGACCCTACCTGTAGAAATTTCCAAAAATCTCATCTTAGCGGATGTCTACAATAGAGGAGGAACTTTAATACCAAATTTCAACTTCCTACCTCCAGCGGTTTGGGCAGGCCTTTTCGCTTCATTAATCCCCATTTTTGCAATGTCCCTGTCCAAAAGGCACCTTCCCAGTAAGTGAGCCCATACTCCAAGTGACATATGTTTTACATTTCAGGTTTCTAGCCAACTTTTACTATTTGTGCCCCTCTCGGTAGGAATTTCCGAAAATCCATCGACAGGGAATTTCAGCTTCCTAGTTCCAGCAGTTTGAGCAGGCTGTCAAGGGGGACACTTTTTCTTTTTTTGTCCCTCCCGGTTGGAATTAGGCTGGAAGAGGAACCTAAGTACCGAATTTCAGCTTCCTACTTGCAGGAATTTGGACAGGTCGTTAAGGGGCAACTTTCCCTTTTTGAGCCCCCATTTTATAACGACCCTGTCCAAAATTCAAAAAAGTATCTTTCTAATAAGTTAGCCCTTACTCCAGGGACCTACATTTTAAGCTTTAGGTTTCTAGCCGAAGGGGTTTTTACCGGCCCCCAAGGTGAGGCCGGTAAAAACCCTTTAGGAATTTACAAAAATTCCATCTTCGCGGCTATCTGCGATGGATGAGGAACATTCATACCAAATTTCAACTGCATTGCCTAAGCGGTTTGGGCAGGCCGTTATTGGGGACATTTTTCCCTTTCAACCACCATTTTTACTATGTTGCTGTTCCAAAATAGAAAAATTACGTTGCCGGTGAGTTAGTCCTACTCCAAGGAATACATATTTAAAATTTTAGGTTGGCCAAAAGGGATTGGGCAAGCCGTCAGGAGGAGACTTTTACCTTATTTCCCCTCCCGATAGGAATTTCAAAAATTCCGTCTAAGCGGACGCCTATACAGAAGGAGGAACTCACATACCGAGTTTCCTTTTGGGATATCCTGTAGGGAATTTCAAAAATACAAACTTAGTCGATGTCTACTACAGTAGAGGAACCTTCATACCAAATTTCAACTTCTTACCTCCAGTGGTTTGGGCAGGCACTTTTCCAATTTGTGAGACTGTTTATGCGGAGACTTTTCCCCTTTTTGCCCGTTCCGGTAGGAATTTCCAAAAATCCCGTCTTAGCGCACGTCTATGCCGAATATCAAGAAACCTTGTTTTATTGGAGATATCCGTGGGGGAGGGAAAAAAGTAGTTTTTTTGAAATTATATTATTTTAAATGGTACTTTTTGGAAAAACGAAATTTTTTGGAAAAAGATACTTTGTTTTTACAAAGTACTTTTTTTGGAAAAGGTATTTTTTTTTAATAAGCTGTTTTTTTTGGAAAAATGTATGTTTTTTGGAAAAAGGTACTTTTTTTGGAAAAGGTACTTCTTTTGGAAAAGGAAAATTTTTTTAGAAAAAGGTACTTTTTTTGGGAAAAGGTACTTTTTTTCGAAAAGGTACTTTTTTTGAAAAAGGTATTTTTTTGAAAAAATGTATGTTTTTTGGGAAAAGGAAAATTTTTTTAGAAAAAGGTACTTTTTTTTTTGGGAAAAGGTACTTTTTCTTGGAAAAGGTATTTTTTTTTTGAAAAAGGTATTTTTTTTGGAAAAATGTATGTTTTTTGGGAAAAAATACTTTTTTTTTGGAAAAGGTTCATTTTTTTAGAAAAAGGTACATTTTTTGGAAAAAGGTACTTTTTTTAAAAAAGGCACTTTTTTGGAAAAAGGAATTTTTTTTTGGAAAAAGGTAATTTTTTTGGAAAAAGGTACTGTTTTTGGAAAAAGGTACTTTTTTTTGGAAAAAGGTACTTTTTTTTGGAAAAAGGTACTTTTTTTGGAAAAAGGTACTTTTTTTGGAAAAAGGTACTTTTTTTGGAAAAAGGTCTTTTTTGGAAAAAGGTACTTTTTTTGGAAAAAGGTACTTTTTTTGGAAAAAGGTACTTTTTTTGGAAAAGGTACTTTTTTTTTTTTGGAAAAGGTACATCTTTTTAGAAAAAGGTACATTTTTTGGAAAAAGGTACTTTTTTTAAAAAAGGTACTTTTTTTGGAAAAACGTACTTTTTTGGAAAAAGGAATTTTTTTTGGAAAAAGGAATTTTTTTCGGAAAGAGGTACTTTTTTTGGAAAAAGGTACTTTTTTTGGAAAAAGGTACTTTTTTTTTGGAAAAATTTACTTTTTTCGGGAAAAGGTACTTTTTTTGGAAAAAGGTACTTTTTTTGGAAAAAGGTACTTTTTTTGGAAAAATGTACTTTTTTCGGGCAAAGGTACTTTTTTTGGAAAAAGGTACTTTTTTTGGAAAAAGGTACTTTTTTTGGAAAAAGGTACTTTTTTTGGAAAAAGGTACTTTTTTTGGAAAAAGGTATTTTTTTTGGAAAAAGGTACTTTTTTTTTGGAAAAAGGTACTTTTTTTTGGAAAAAGGTACTTTTTTTGGAAAAAGGTACTTTTTTTGGAAAAAGGTACTTTTTTTGGAAAAAGGTACTTTTTTTTGGAAAAAGGTACTTTTTTTGGAAATAGGTACTTTTTTTGGAAAAAGGTACTTTTTTTGGAAAAAGGTACTTTTTTAGGAAAAAGGTACTTTTTTTGGAAAAAGGTACGTTTTCTGAAAAGAGGTACTTTTTTTTGGAAAAAGGTACTTTTTTTGGAAAAAGGTACTTTTTTTGGAAAAAGGTACTTTTTTGGAAAAAGGTACTTTTTTTTGGAAAAAGGTACTTTTTTTGGAAAAAGGTACTTTTTTTGGAAAAAGGTACTTTTTTTCGAAAAAGGTACTTTTTTTCGAAAAAGGTACTTTTTTCGGAAAAAGGTACTTTTATGGAAAAAGGTACTTTTTTTTGGGAAAAGGTACTTTTTTTGGGAAAAGATACTTTTTTTGAAAAAAGGTACTTTTTTTGGAAAAAGGTACTTTTTTTTGGAAAAAGGTACTTTTTTCGGAAAGAGGTACTTCTTTGCAAAAAGGTACTTTTTTTGGAAAAAGGTTCTTTTTTGGAAAAAGGTACTTTTTTGGGAAAAAGGTACTTTTTTTGGAAAAAGGTACTTTTTTTGGAAAAAGGTCCTTTTTTTGGAAAAAGGAACTTTTTTTGGAAAAAGGTACTTTTTTCGGAAAAAGGTACATTTTTGGAAAAAGGTACTTTTTTGGAAAAAGGTAATTTTTGTTTGGAAAAGGGTACTTTTTTTTGGAAAAAGGTACTTTTTTTGGAAAAAGGTACTTTTTTTTGCAAAAAGGTACTTTTTTTGGAAAAAGGAATTTTTTTTGGAAAAAGGTACTTTTTTTGGAAAAAGGTACTTTTTTGGGGAAAAGGTACTTTTTTTGGGAAAAGGTACTTTTTTTGGGAAAAGGTACTTTTTTGGAAAAAGGTACTTTTTTTGTCCCCTTTTTGCCCCTCCCGATAAGAATTTCCAAAAATGCCGTCTCAATGAACGTCTACACCGGTCGAGGAACCTACATACCAAATTTCAACTTCATAGCTCCAGCAGTTTGAGCAGGCCGTCATGGGGGAGACTTTTTCCCCTTTTTGCACGTCCCTGTAAAAATTTCCAAAACTCCCGTCTTTGTGGATGTCTACGATAGTGGAGGAAACTTTATACCAAATTTCAACTTCCTACCTCCAGCGGTTTGGGCAGGCCGTCAAGGGGGGCCTTTTCCCCTTTTTAACCCCCATTTTTACAACGTCCCTGTCCAAAATTCCAGAAAGTACTTTCCAGAAAAGTTAGGTCATACTCCAAGGAACACATATCTTAAATTGCAGCTTTCTAGCCAAAGGGGTTTTGGCAGGCCGCCAAGGGGGAGACTTTTCCCCTTTTTGTCCGTTCCGGTAGGAATTTCCAAAAATCCCGTCTTAGCGGACGTCTACGCCGAAAGAGGAACCTACATACCAAATTTCAACTTCCTAGCTTCAGCGGTTTGGGCTGGGCGATGTTGAGTCAGTCAGTCAGTCAGTCAGTCACGTTATTCTTTTATATATAGAGATAAAACAAAATATTTGTTGCTAATGTAAAATAATTGTTAAGGTAAATTTATTATAAATGAGTCGTATTCGTGGTTGATTTTGATTTTCTTAAAATTTGCTCTTTTTAAATACAGTTTTTTATAATAAAAACTTTCACTCACCCAGCCACCACAAATAAATAATTCTGACACAACAATAATTCTTGACAATATACGTGTGTATGTCAAGATAATTTGGTAAAGTGCGCACATAGGTAGATGGACCCGTAAATAGTTTTGTTCATTTGTGTTTTGAATGAAAATAAAAAAAACATTTAATGCAGGGTTGGTAAGCGATTTATAATATTAAAGATAGCAGGCGATGCCCGCTACGTTGTTAGCGTGCCTTAAAGTTTAGAATTAAATTTATTTTAGATAAAATAAAACACATTTGTTATTAAGATAAAATAATTGTTAAGGTAAATTTATTGTAATGTTTAAGTACAAACACTATCTTTTGCCTCTTCATTTTTATATAAGTAAATCATTTAGTATACCAACATGTGAGCATGTAACAACTAATTGTCTGTTGTTGTTGTTGTTGCAATGAATCCTGCAATAGAATATGTAAGCATATTAATCTTCTTCTTCATCTTCTGCTGACTCAGCTAGATCCAGACCCAGTTTCTCTTTTTGCAATGCCAGGTTTTTATTATAAAAACTTTCTCGAATAAACGAAGATCTAGTTATGGTGCGGATTGACTGCGGCTAATTTGGATACCATTTTAGGAAATGTTTGCCCTTTAATGCCTATTCAGCTTACACTTTTTTCTTCGGGTACTTTGCTAATTTTAGCTTGTTGTTGTTTTCTTCAAGAGAAGTTGCATGACCATAAATTTTTTTTTTTTTTTTTGTGAACCAAATTTAGATGTCGGATAACCAAATTTAGATACCACCGTTAACCATTAGTCTTTCATTTATTAATGAAAACGTACTTATAAAATTATTGACCCTTAATATAAAGGAGTGTTTTAAATTTAAAGTCGAATTTATTTTTAATCAAACGGTTTTGTTCATTTTGTGTATGAAAACCTTACAAAAATATTTATATTTTCAAATATTTTGATTGGTTGAAAATAAATTAACCAATCAGAATGATCCAAAAATAAACCAAGTCAAGGTATACTGCCACCCAATATTTTAACTAAAGTCGACTTTACCTAAATTATACATTTGAAAAATTTAGATAGTAAGGGCGATTATTTGTAAGAAACAAAGCTATTGTTTCATATTTCTTTTAAACATTTTACCAAGTTTTTAGGCTTTACTACTTAAATTTTGAATAAGTTATGCGAAAAATCTTTATTAGTTGAAATGATCCTAATTACTTGGCAAATATTTTATTTGTGTGTCAAATAAATGTATTCCCTTTTAAAAGATTTTAACAATGAAATTTTTGTTTTGGTATTTAAAATGTTTTTTATTGCAAACCAAGTTTGGAGAACGATTGGCCGCCTCGGTCGTGCGATTTGACGCCGTTGGACTATTGCCAGTGGGGCTACGTCAAATCTATGGTTTATGCCAACAAGCCAGCGACGATTGATGAACTTCGTACGAACATCGGCCGATTTATGCTTGAAAACCGTCGAAAATTGGGTTCAGCGTCTGGACTTCTGCAAGCGTGCCTGTGGTGTCAATGCAAAAGAGATCGATTTCCATACATAATGGCATCGAACGTACTTTCACAGAAATAAAGAATTTCATTGATATCCAAAACCGTTTTTGTTTTATTTAAAAAAACTTTTGTAGCGCTCTTATTGAAAAACCCTTTATTTTGCGCTTGATTTTCTCTTATTTTTTTTTTTTTTTTAAGAGAAGCAACACTCAGGAAATTCTTCCTATTAATTAACGTGTTGCTTCCTTTGGAAAAGGGTTAGAGAAGAAGTGAAAGGTGGTGAAAGATGAAGGGCTTCAAATATGGCAACACTGTAATTGCGCGAGATGTTGAATTTTTAGAACAGTTGTTGCGCGCCATCTGATGGTGAGTTGGCGAACTTTGTTGAAGCTTTTTAGTTCATAGCCCTGTTATATTATTTTACTTTGGTGGGGTTAAGTGCTATGGGAACACCGAAGGAGGACGCTGCGATATGTATGAGTGATAGAAAAAACTCATACATATTACTATTTTCCATAAATTGATGTGGTCTCGGTTGGGGCTCGAACCCGCAACCTCACGTGTAACAGTCCAACGCGCTAACCATTACACCACAGCGCCCAGTCTCTGCTACAAACATTGTAAAAAATTTACTTTTTGTATGGTCCGTATTATTTTTTCAACTTTGACAGAAAATTCAAGAAAAATTAAAAAAAAAAACGAGAACAACTACCAAAAATAAAAACTATACAGAAAGCACTAAAAGCACTGCCAGAAATCTGAAAAGGCACTATAAATACCCGCTTTTTTTAAAAGGGTATTTGTAAAAAATCACCGGGTACGGGAAGGAAAAAAGCACCAAAAATACCCGAAAAGCACTGAAATGGCAACACTGGAACAAAGTAGTACTTATTATGATATTTTTTATATTTTAAAATTAATATCATAAATTATAGGTGCAGAACTGATGCGCTTGTCATCAAAAATTTATTTTATTAAAAACCGTAAATGGTCGCTGTTGAATATAAGCATTGAATGTTTTTTATTTGAATATACATATTCTAGGGTATTCAATTAATCGGCTTTTTATTTTAATCGATTATCCGTGCAAATAATTATTTGGGTTTTTTTCTTAACCGGTTAATCGAACAAAATTTTAAAATTAATCGATTAATCGAAAAAAATTTATGTAAAATAATCTACATACACTTGTGTTTTTAATAATTTTATTTAAATAAAGGACCAAAAATAAATTCCGTAACTCTTCTGAAATTTATAAAAATAAAAAAAAATGTAATAATTGAGATCAGATTTTGTCAATATTTTTATTTTTTCTGTCGCCGTTTTCACATATTAAAATTTTATCCAAATTGGGGAGAACCAAACCCGAAAGAAGAATATAAGACCCCGTACATTAATTTGTATCTCTTTCGTATGCATTGAATAAATAAAAATGTAAATGTAGTGAGGAATTTTGTTGAGAATTTATTTTCCCTCTAAGTTTCTGTATCTCCATCCCTTTATTTTATTAATTCAGAGTGCTCACTAAACAAGCTTTAGTACATTGAGCATTAATTATAATTAATAATTCTAAAAATCATTAATTACAATAAATATTAATGCTTTCATTTAATATAAACATTTAAAAAGTCGTAAAAAATAATTAAAAATTTATTATACATAAATTGATATCACTACTTTACTAGATAAGTCACAAAAATAGGGTAGTAATTCGGAAGATGACAAAGCAAGCTGTGATAATTTTAAGTTGTTTCTATTTTTTCTTTGGGAATGAAGGTGTTTATTAACCCTTCTACTTAGAACATGAAATTCTCATTGAGTTGCATTTAACTTCTAAAAGGACGTCCCTTAATTATTTTCTTAGGGCAGAATGATAGTACACTCAAAAAAAAAGTTAGTAAAGTCAGCAAAAAATGTTGCTGTGTCAGAAATTTTTAGTCAGGAGCATGCTTGCAAAAAAGTTGGTAATGTCAGCAAAAGGTGTTGCTGAAAATCAGCGAGCTGATTTTTACCAAAAAATAGTAATCTCAGCAAAAATTTTGCTAACAATTAGTCGATTGCAAAAGAAAAAAATCAAGGTTGGTTACCGAAACGAATAACGGTAACGGTATCAGATTTCGTTTGTTTAGGTAACGGTATTTAAGACTGTTTCGGTAACGGTAAACCGTTATCGAAACAGCAATACCGGTACGTGCTGGTATTAAAAATTATGTTAAAAACATATAAAAACAAGTAAAAACATGGCATATTTTTAATTTTAAGTACTGAAAATATAGATTTTAAGCTATAAATTCAATACTGGTAGTTTTAATAAGTAAAATTATTATCTATAAATTTTTTGTAAATAAAAACACTCTAGATTATAAAATAAAAAATAAAAAAATTTTAATTTTTTATATAAAATAATAAATACCGGTAAAATACCGGTAACTACCCATAAAAATAACGGTATCGGTAACGGTATTTAGAAATTTTTTTAGAGGTATCGATAACGGTAACGGTATTCAATTTGAAACGGTATTTTAGCGATAACGGTATTATAACGATAACGGTAACCAACCTTGAAAAAAATCCTTGCTAAAATCACTAAACTTTCCGCTGAATATTAGTAAACTGAAAAAAACTCAAAAAATTTGTGGAGAAATTTTACTTTAGTTAATTTATTTGCTGAAAATTTAAATACATATAGAAATTGTGTAGATTTGTTTTTTTTAAATTATCATTTCCGTTGTCTATACTACATTCAGACAAGCTGCTACATCTACATCTTGTTTGTCTGGTTGTCGTCTACGCTATAAATGCGGTTATCAGCACAATTTTTGTAGCAAAATAAATTAGTAAAACATTAGTTCAAAATTGGTTTAGTGCTAAAAAAAATGTAACTAAAGTTTTTGCTGAAAGGGAATTTCAGCAAAAAAATTGCTGAAAACTAGTACACTTGATATACAAGACGTTTTAATAATTTTTCTACTAACTTATTTTTTTTAATGTAAAGCAAACAGCAAATTATTTATCACAATTTTTGAAAAAATTTTGAATTTTTGCAGATTTACTTTAATAAAAAATTTATATTTTCTAAACATTTTTGTAATTTTCTACCAATTTCGATTAATCGTATGAAATTATTCGAATTATTCGTTATTCGAATTTTGGACATTTTTAATTATTCGAACAATGTTTGAGAAAAATTATTCGATTAATCGAATAACGATTAATCGATTGAATACCCTAGTATGTACATTAGACCGGACCTCAAAAAAAAAAAGTTCGCCGTACACCGTCCAATCTAAATTATTTTTGCAAGGAGGTTTCAAAAAACTTTTTTTTTGCCGAACGTAGGGGTCGCCATTTTACATTTTTCGTTATATCTTTGGCATGTACAGTCGGATCTTAACCCTCTAACCGGCAAGCCCGCCTCCAGGTGGGGTATATTAAATTTACCACAAATGCGCCAAATGGGTATATGATAATAAGAAATTAAGATTTTTCAATAAAGATCTATATTTATTAAGTGGGTTATTTTGTAAAACGCAGCGCCTGGCGTTGCGTTGATTTGTGTGTAAATTGTTATTGTTACAAAAACAATTTGTATGGAAAACAACGCCTTGCGTTGCGTATTACAAAATAACCCCCTAAATTTTTGTGAAGAATTTTTTTGTATACAGTGCACGGTTTGGAAGCGAGAAAGTGTCGTAAATAAAATTTCGAAAAATAAATATTTTAAAGCAAACACAATTATCAAGAATCTTAAAAACATACTTAAATTGACTAAAATAATTAATAATGACCACGAAGTAAGATTCAAGCTTAAGCTATTCAAAAAAGTCCTTACTTTGGTCCAAGGCCACACAGGATTCCATAAGGAAACCTTTAAAGGACATCGCCTCAACTTGAAAACGAATGGACGGATTTTTATGAAATTTGGTAAAAAGAATATATTTGGTATAAGTAGCAAAGCTTATAAGTTTTAATAATACATATTGAAGTTGTGGTGCGTTTTCGCTCAATTTCGCATTTTTCGAAAAACGAAAATCGCTGCATCCTCTTAAGTAATAGCATAAAAATTTAATTTTTTTACTGTAATTATATCTTGGTAAGAGGAATAATTTGTGCTTAAACCTAGTAATATTTATACGCTAATTTTCGATATTTACTCTTAACCTATTTTGGCACATATCCATAGGCGTACCTAGACCATTTTTCTGGGTTGGACAAGGGAATCATTTAACTTCCGCTGTTTATTTACCCATTCTCAGACTATTAATCTTAAAAAACAAAAATAAAAACTTTTAAAAATAAAATAAAATTTATAAAATAAAAATAAAATTTTCATAATTCAATAATAGCTGTGTTTGTGTGGCATGCCTATCAATGCTATCTCGAACAATTTTGACAGTAGAAAGCCGAAATAAGTGAAAAAACTGTCAAAATCAAACACATCTAATGTTTTTATAGAAAACTCTGAAAAGTGCATCAATTTTTTTTAAAAGAACTCAGGTTCTCAGGTTAGTATGAAATTTGGATATTTGATAGAGAAAAGAAATAAAAGATCAAACTATCTCAATTTTTTCGTCCCATTTCGAACCCATTCTGACCCCATATTTCTATCACTTAAATAACCGGGGTGGTCAAAAACCGTAAAATGTACATCTTAGAACTTTTGCTTCTACAACGTATTGAAATTTCATAAAAATATTAGTGTTTAAGCATTAAACACATAGACGACTGCAGCTACACGACTACAGCCTGTCAAAAATAAAATACACACGTTTATATGAAAACGATTATTTTGACACCAACACAGCTACACGGCTACACGACTACTTTTGCCGCTGTAGTCAACTTAGGATAATTTCTATTTTTGTTGGCTACAAAACAAAAATAGTGTTGACAATATAACAAAATATGTAAAACAAGACAATTTTTTCCGCTAGAGGCGAAATAAAATCGCTAGTTCTGACTAGAAAATCGCCGTTATGGGAACACTGAAGAAACAGCTGTTTATATTTTATTACACTTGTTCGATGGTTCCATTTAATAATATTTTTATTGTGTTTATGTGATTTTGAAATAATTTTATTGTAGTTTTGTAAAAAAATGGATCTGGATGAAATACTGATTGAAGAGGTACGCAACCGTACAATATTATATGATCTGGGCCAGCCAGATTACAAAAATTTGAAAAAAAAGGAATTCGCATGGAAAGAAGTTGCTGCAAATGTAAATTTAAATGGTAATATAGTTATCATTATTTTTATATTGCAAATTGTAATTGTTTGTATATTTACAGAAGTGGAATGCAAGAAAAGGTGGAAAGGGCTCCGTGATTCCTACAAGCGGTGCAAAAGAATGCAGCAAATTGCTTCTGGAAGTAGTGCTGAAACCCCCAAAAAAAATGGAAGTATTTGGAGGCCATGTCCTTTTTAGAAAACGTCACAAGTTCCCGACGGTAAGTAATATCTGCTAGAATATATAAAAAAGAAAACTGTTAATTGTGTTTTACTTTTTAGCACTGTTGGAAATTTATACAATGACGAGGATGAAAATGAAAATATAATTGACATAACTGACGTGGATTCAGCTGACAGTTACTTGTCGCCCACTTCACAATGTTCGACAAGTTTGCGGGAGAAAAAGGTATGTATCAGTTTTTTTGATTGCTAATTATCGTAATTTTTTTAACATTTGTTCTTTCAGAAAACCGACAGCGAAAAGTATCAAGACTTTTTGGATCTAGCTGCATCAAGCATTTCCCAAACTTGTGGGGCATTTGCCAAGCAAAAGGAAGAACAGGATTCCACAGCAATTGCAATTGAATTAATTCGTAACAAAATAAATCGAACGAAAGCAAATATGAATTAATTCCATTCAATATATGGTGCTTAGTGAATCAATTCATCGAATTTTTAAATCAGAATTGAAAAATTGAATTAAGGAATTAATTCTTCAAAGCTCTGTATGTAAGTGATCTCTGGTTATTCTAGTAAATTTTTTTTTAGTTTCCAACAAATCTATGTATAACAGTATTATTTTATTCTTATTGTAAAACAATATTTTTGTTTTTTTTTTTTTTTGTTTGTTATTGAAGGACAATATTTTAAGTTTTTTTGTTTTTTGGTTTATTTGTAAGTATTATTGTAGGACAATATTTTGTTTTTTGTTTTTATATTTTTTATAATAAAAATAATAAATAAATAACAGAAATTATATTCAAATATATACATTAGGTTGTTCCTTAAAAATATATTTTTCAATACACCCCCAGTTTTATTGGAAATGGTTCTAAATAAAATAAATCTATTTTTTTTTTTTCAAAACTTTAAACCGTGCAGAAAATTGGCCGAAAATGTCCCATTTTGGAAAAAAGTGTATTATTATTAAAAATTCGCAAAATTCGAAGTTTCTAAAAAAAATATTTTTTATTTCATTTATTCATTTAGTATAGTCAAAATGATTAAGATATAGAATTTTGACTTCATCGGATATCATGAATAGAAATTGTAAGGGACATCCTAATATACATATGTTATGTTCTTTGTTTCTTTTTAATAAAAAATACGTTTATTTACACAACATTATTTTGAATAAAATCTTTTAATATATTTCGTAGTTGAAATGAAGTTGTGGATGAGCGGTTAGCAGATCTAGGTTGGTATGACGGCAGAGGATGCATTTCTGCCCTCCACTGACCTTGAATATCTCGGTTGTCAAATGAATGGTCAACAAGCTCAATAGTGAAATAGTTTCTGTCATTTTTAAGCATTAAAAAGTTATGAAGAACTACTGTGGCTAAAACAATTTTGTCTGCATTTTTTGGGGACATATGGATCGTTGTATGTAGTACCCTCCATCTATTGGTCAAAATGCCTAAAGCATTTTCTATATGCACTCGAGCCTTCGATAAGATTGTATTAAATTTATCCTTATCTTGTGGTAAGCAATGTCCCGGAAATGGTCGCATTAAATTGTCTTTTAGTGGGAATGCGTTATCCCCGACAAAATAATAGGGAAAATTGATAGAAGTTCCAGGTAAGTTTGCATTGCTAGGAACATCCAAAGTATTACTCAACAATTTTTTTCCGAAGTCACTTCGAGCAAGTACGCCACCATCACTCTGGCTACCTAAAGCCCCGACATCAACGTATGTAAAAACGTAGTTAGCATCGCAAGCTGCTAATAAGACAATGCTAAACGTTTTTTTGTAGTTGTAATATAAGGAACCGCTTTTTTTTGGGCAAACTATGCGTATATGTTTGCCATCAATAGCTCCTAAGCAATTTGGCATTCCTGTTTTTACGTAAAATTTGTCCGATATGGCTTTAAATTCGTACGCGTTAGGAGGTGACAAATAAATAGCATGTAGCTCATCCCAAATAGCATCACATGTTTCATATACGATTTTGCGAACGGTTGAAATGCCCACCTTATAAGCCCAAGCAAGGATTTGGATATTACATCCTTGGGCTAAGTAACTAAAATTAAACGTTTCTTTAGTAAAAACACTAACAATAATTAAATTTGCTTACATTATTGTTACCGCCAAGCGTGTCTCGGCATCTATAGCTTTTCTATTGGAAAATCGCTCCATTTTTTCTTTTAATAGTGTCAGCAATAAATTGAAGTTAGCTACTGTCATGCGTGTTGCCTTAAAGAAATATTCTTCGTCCTTGCTTTTCAACTGTTGTACACATGTTTTATAGAAACCTTCTTCATCTCGAGTAAGATTCACAGGACGAACCCACCATCTACGATTACTTTTTTTTGTTAGAATTTTATTTACTTCGTGCACTGAATTTGTGTTATGCACTATTTCAGCAATGACTGTTACAAAATTAACAAAATATTCCTCAGCCATTATTTTAGAAACACAAACCAAAAAAGATTAATATTTATCAAAACGTCAAATTTTTAGGATCAGCTGTTTACTATGTTGCTGTCGTTTTCAAAAAAATTAAGTAGCTGACTACACGACTACAATTGCAGCCAGCAGCATTTGTAGTCGTGTAGTCGCAGTCGTCTATGTGTTTAATGCTTTAGTTTGAAGAAACTTCTTTAATAGTTATTAACTATTACTCCTTTAAAAAACTATTATCTCAAAACACTTATTTCATCAAAAAAGATTTTACTATATTTTCATATTAAAAATCATTTCCATCTCTATATATAAAAGAATAACGTGACTGACTGACTGACTCAACATCGCCCAGCCCAAACCGCTGAAGCTAGGAAGTTGAAATTTGGTATGTAGGTTCCTGTTTCGGCGTAGACGTCCGCTAAGACGGGATTTTTGGAAATTCCTACCGGAACGGGCAAAAAGGGGAAAAGTCTCCCCCTTGGCGGCCTGCCAAAACCCCTTTGGCTAGAAAGCTGAAATTTAAGATATGTGTTCCTTGGAGTATGGGCTAACTTTTCTGGAAAATACTTTCTGGAATTTTGGACAGGGACGTTGTAAAAATGGGGGTTAAAAAGAGGAAAAAGGCCCCCCCTTGACGGCCTGCCTGGAGGTAGGAAGTTGAAATTTGGTATAAAGGTTCCTCCACTATCGTAGACATCCAACAAGACGGGAGTTTTGGAAATTTTTACAGGGACGGGCAAAAAGTCTCCCCCTTGACGGCCTGCTCAAACTGCTGGAGCTATGAAGTTGAAATTTGGTATGTAGGTTCCTCGACCGGTGTAGACGTCCGTTGAGACGGAATTTTTGGAAATTCTTATCGGGAGGGGCAAAAAGGGGACAAAAAAAGTACCTTTTTCCAAAAAAGTACCTTTTCCCAAAAAAAAGTACCTTTTTCAAAAAAAAATTCCTTTTTCCAAAAAAAGTACCTTTTTCCAAAAAAAAGTACCTTTTTCCAAAAAAAGTACCTTTTTCAAAAAAAAGTACCTTTTTCCAAAAAAAGTACCTTTTTCCAAAAAAAGTACCCTTTTCCAAAAAAAAGTACCGTTTTCCAAAAAAAAGTACCTTTTTCCAAAAAAAGTACCTTTTTCCAAAAAAAGTACCTTTTTCCAAAAAAAAGTACCTTTTTCCAAAAAAAAGTACCTTTTTCCAAAAAAAGTACCTTTTTTCAAAAAAAGTACCTTTTTCCAAAAAAGTACCTTTTCCCGAAAAAAGTACCTTTTTCCAAAAAAAGTACCTTTTTCCAAAAAAAAATCCTTTTTCCAAAAAAGTACCTTTTTCCAAAAAAAGTACCTTTTTTAAAAAAAGTACCTTTTTCCAAAAAATTTACCTTTTTCTAAAAAAATGTACCTTTTCCAAAAAAAAGTACCTTTTCCAAAAAAAAGTACCTTTTTCCAAAAAAAGTACCTTTTTCCAAAAAAAGTACCTTTTTTCAAAAAAAGTACCTTTTTCCAAAAAAAGTACCTTTTTCAAAAAAAAGTACCTTTTCCAAAAAAAAGTACCTTTTCCCAAAAAAAGTACCTTTTTCTAAAAACATGTTCCTTTTCCCAAAAAACATACATTTTTTCAAAAAAATACCTTTTTCAAAAAAAGTACCTTTTCCAAAAAAAATGTTTCTTTTCCAAAAGAAGTACCTTTTCCAAAAAACATACATTTTTCCAAAAAAACACCTTATTAAAAAAATACCTTTTCCAAAAAAAGTACCATTTTCCAAAAAAAGTACCTTTTCCCGAAAAAAGTACCTTTTTCCAAAAAAAGTACCTTTTTCCAAAAAAAGTACCTTTTTCCAAAAACATACATTTTTCCAAAAAAAAAACACCTTATTAAAAAAAATACCTTTTCCAAAAAAAGTACAAATAAAGTACTTTGTAAAAACAAAGTATCTTTTTCCAAAAAATTTCGTTTTTCCAAAAAGTACCATTTAAAATAATATATAATTTCAAAAAAACTACTTTTTTTCCTTCCCCCACGGATATCTCCACTAAAACAAGGTTTCTTGATATTCGGCATAGACGTGCGCTAAGACGGGATTTTTGGAAATTCCTACCGGAACGGGCAAAAAGGGGAAAAGTCTCCACATAAACAGTCTCACAGATTGGAAAAGTGCCTGCCCAAACCACTGGAGGTAAAAAGTTGAAATTTGGTATAAAGGTTCCTCCACTGTAGTAGACATCGACTAAGTTTGTAAATTTGGAATTCCCTACAGGATATCCCAAAAGGAAACTCGGTATGTGAGTTCCTCCTTCTGTGTAGGCGTCCGCTTAGAAGGAATTTTTGAAATTCGTATCGGGAGGGGAAATAAGGTAAAAGTCTCCTCCTGACGGCTTGCCCAATCCCTTTTGGCCAACCTAAAATTTTAAATATGTATTCCTTGGAGTAGGACTAACTCACCGGCAACGTAATTTTTCTATTTTGGAACAGCAACATAGTAAAAATGGTGGTTGAAAGTGAAAAATGTCCCCAATAACGGCCTGCCCAAACCGCTTAGGTAATGCAGTTGAAATTTGGTATGAATGTTCCTCATCCATCGCAGATAGCCGCGAAGATGGAATTTTTGTAAATTCCTAAAGGGAGGGGCAAAAAGAAGAAAAGCCTCACTTTGGGGGCCGGTAAAAACCCCTTCGGCTAGAAACCTGAAGATTAAAATGTAGGTCCCTGGAGTAAGGGCTAACTTATTAGAGAGATACTTTTTTGAATTTTGGACAGGGTCGTTATAAAATGGGGGCTCAAAAAGGGAAAGTTGCCCCTTAACGACCTGTCCAAACTGCTGGAACTAGGAAGCTGAAATTCGGTACTTAGGTTCCTCTTCCAGCCTAATTCAAACCGGGAGGGACAAAAAAAGAAAAAGTGTCCCCCTTGACAGCCTGCTCAAACTGCTGGAACTAGGAAGCTGAAATTCCCTGTCGATGGATTTTCGGAAATTCCTACCGAGAGGGGCACAAATAGTAAAAGTTGGCTAGAAACCTGAAATGTAAAACATATGTTACTTGGAGTATGGGCTCACTTACCGGGAAGGTGCTTTTTGGACAGGGACATTGCACAAATGGGGATTAATGAAGCGAAAAGTGCCGCCTAAAGGCCTGCCCAAACCGCTGGAGGTAGGAAGTTGAAATTTGGTATTAAAGTTCCTCCTCTATTGTAGACATCCGCTAAGATGAGATTTTTTGGAAATTTCTACAGGTAGGGTCAAAAACAGGAAAAGTCTCCCCCTTAACGGCCTGGCCAAACTGCTGGAACAAGGGAGCTTAAATTCGGTATTTGGGTTCCTTCTTCAACGTTGACGTCCCCTAAGATGGTATTTTTGGAAATACATACCGGGAGGGGTAAAAAGGGAAAAAACTTCCCCCTTGACGGCCTGGCCAATCTGCTGGATATAGAGACTTAAAATTATGTATGTAGTAGGTTCCTCCTCCAACGCAGACGTCCTCTAAAACGGAATTTTTGGAAATTCCTACCGGGAGGGGTAAAAACGGAATAATTCTCCCCCTTGATGCCCTAACCGAACCCTTCGGCTAGAAACCTGTAATATATAATATGTTTTCCTTGGAGTATGGGCTAACTTATCGACAAGGCATTTCTAGGACTTTGGACAGGAACGTGGTAAAAATGGTGGTTCAAAAGGGGAAAATTGCCCCCCCCCCCCCCCTTAACGTCTGCGTCTTTAGCTAGAAACCTAAAACTTAAAGAACAAGTGTATATGAAACACTAAAATTAAGAAACTAAATAGGAAACGAGTGGAATGAAACACTACACAAGTGGAATGAAATGGATATAAACGTTGAACGAGTAGAATTGAAATTATAGGGAATGCAAATGGATTGGAAGAGGGAATTACCTGTTCAAACACTATCCACGGAATTTGAAACTTATGTAGCATTGAAACTTACTCTCCAAAAAGTTAAACAAATTTTCTAAAAGAGAAAAAACCTTAGAAAAGGCATGGAACTTATATATTCCGATATTTAAACTTCATGTAACGAAGCACCGGTGAAAGAAACCGACGCAGTAAATTTTCCAACTGAATTTGTGAATTTACTTGAATTGCCAGGTCTACTTTTACATAAACTGGAATTAAAAAAAAAAAACTTTAAGACACGCTAACAACGTAGCGGGCTTTGCCCGCTATTTTTAATATTATAAAATGCTTTCCAACCCTGCTTTACGTTATTTATTTTCATTCAAAACACAAATGAACAAAACTACTTACGGGTCTATCTACCTAAGTTCGCACTTTACCAAATTATCTTAACATACACACGTATATTGCAATTTATTATGGATTCATTACTAACAATCCACTTTCATGAGAAAAAGTGATCAAATATTTATTTATTTTAAACCCATTGTTGTGCAGAATTATTTATTTGTGGTGGCTGGGTGAAGGCTTTAAATAAAAAAACTTTAAATAAAAAAACGAATTTAATAAAAATTGTGGGGGGCTGCGCCCCCCCCCCCCCCCCTTAACCTTTAAGGCACGCTAACAACGTAGCGGGCTGTGCCCGCTAGTTTTCTCATAAAATGGCTTCAGATGCTTATTGAATAATAGGCCATTCACATGAAGGAGAAAACTAAATCTCCTCATTTTGTTCTTTATAATTTTACCACATAAGGTAATATTTTGACAATGTATGGTAATAGAATAAAGAACCAAAAACTAATAGAATAGTAATCTCGTTCATGTGAATGGCATATAACACTGAGATGTTAATAATTTTTCTTAAAAAAAACTCTTAGAGCCGGTTTTATACACTATGCGTCAGTCAAAATCGGGATGGGATGAAACCAACGGGAAATGTTATATCGGTCAAAAACAAGTTATACGTGTCCCGGCGTTTCGCTGGGTCACCTCTGTGAATCGAGATATATCTTTTTTTTGATATAACTCGAGAACCACTAGTCCGATTTTGCTCAAACAATTTTAAAAAAATTAAAAATTACAATTCCTTTAATCTGTTCATATAACGTTTTTCTATATACTCAACAGTTTTGCCGGTAAAAATAAATGTTTGTTACCGCTACCATAAAAATCAATAACCTTTTGTTTATTATTTTTTTTTAATATTTTAGGCAAAAAATATTTTTTTCTTCATACATTTATTTTTACCGGCAAAACTGTTGAGTATATAGAAAAACGTTATATGAACAGATTAAAGGAATTGTAATTTTTAATTTTTTTAAAATTGTTTGAGCAAAATCGGACTAGTGGTTCTCGAGTTATGGCAAAAAAAAGACCACCAAAGGTCAAATCGATATATCTTGATTCCTAGGGGTGACCCAGCGAAACGCCGGGACACGTATAACTTCTTTTTTACCGATATAACTTTCCCCGGTAGTTTGAACCCTTCCCGATCACTGACCCCTACCATTTGTCTCACAGTGTAATCAGAAGTAAGATCGATTGATTGATTTCTTAAATATTTCTTAAGTAAGAATTTTTCTAACATCATTTCTTATTTGAGAAAAATTTAAGAGAAAACCCTATGTTTTTTACTATAAAACTTACGCTTAGATTCCAACAAATTATCTTCCTAGGAAACCAGTAGAGATTTTCCCAACCAAAAACACCGGATTAATTGATATTAAAAAAAAAAAAATAATAATATAGTGATAGTTTTTGCTATTAAAATCATAAACACAAAAATTATAGATAGTTTTTTTTTTAAATTCTGGGGTGGGCAAAAAGCAGTCTAGGCCTAAGTCCGCCAATGCACATATCGCCGAAAGTAGGCAACGAAAAAAAAATGTTGTATAAGAACTGATTGTTTATTTTATGTGAGGAGTACATGGTAGAAATTTCATTGCAAAAAAGCTTAGGCCGGTTAGAGGGTTAAAGTATAATACGTATATGGTTTTCTCTCGAGGGGACCAATGTTTTGCTCTAATGACCATTGACCTCAACTATCCCGTTCTAGTATTTACCCACCAGATCTCAGTTCCTACCATCCGGGTGTTTTTTTTATGGTTTTTAGGGTGCACCCTTATGTCAGAAAATTAAAGCTCGCAAAAAATCATTAAACTTTTGCTAAGAAAGTTTATCGATAAACCCAGCAGAATTTTTTTTTATTTTTTGGTTCCCGAACGTAGTCGCCTTTTAAAATTTTTTTTCATTGCAAAACACTGGTCTCCTCGAGGTGAAAAAATCGATATATCACACTTTAAAATCCAACTTTAAATGCCGAAGCTATAACGAACATTTGAAAAAATTGGAATTACCTTGCAAAAATACTTTATATTTAGGGTGTACCGTGCACTTTTTTTGCCTGTAAGGTGGTACAATTTAATGTACATACATATATTTCCTCCATTTTTGTCTTAAAGTGTTATCCACTTGACATGGAAGACAAAATGAAATTTCATTAAAATTTTCTGAACCAAACATATTCTGTAAAAATATAAAGTATTATTTTTATCATAAAATACTTTGTCATTTTTTAAGCTGACTTTCTTGTGAATAAAACTAACCTTTCTTGAGTGCTTAAATATTTTTATTTTTAACATATTTAGAACAACAAAACAGGTTTGGTATAATACAAAATTTTGTGAGGAAAAATTCAATTATTTGTTTTAAGTATATATGTACTTAGTAGGTACATAAAAAGAACAACGATTTTTATTTTAAAATTTGTTAATCATGACCCAGATTACGTTGTTCGGTTTTGTTATTCAAATTCCTATTATCAAAAACTCATTATATTTTTAAGGACAAAAGCCCTTAGTAAAAGGTGTAAAAAACGTTTAAAAATATGTATGACCAAAAGTTGAATAATAGCCTTTTTGTGGTTTTATAATATTCAACCAACAACATTTTTCTGACATATTTACGGTTTTATTAGTTCAAATATAAATAATGCGTGCACTTGAACAACAAGTATGTAATTTTAATAGAAATTTTAATAATTTCTAGTTTAATACTTATTTTTTTTTTTAATTAACATTAGTGAAGCAACTAAAATTTCAATACAATTTTTTTTTTTAAGAAAAATCTTTGTAATCTAATTTTTAACACAAATCCTCTTTTGTATAAAAAATAGACTTTACTTATATGGGGTAATATTTTCGGATTTAACCGATTAGTCTGTTTGCGAGTAGTCTAATTTTTTTTTTCATTTCATTGTATTTCGATTTTTTCTGTTTTTAGGCGAAAATATTGTAAATTTTCAAAAAATTTTCGAAAATTTTAAATATTTGTATTAAATTTACGGATGTATTATTTTCTGTGTGTACTATTACACATATAAATAATTCAATGTACTATGTCTATAACTAGTTTAAAAATGGAAGTTGAAAATTGAAAAATCACAACACAATAAAACAGTTAAGGACTTGTTAAAATTTCCCATTGTGGCTCATTAAATATTTAAATATGTGATATTTTTTGGAGTCAGTCATTTTAGTTAATAAACACACAGACACAGACTCATGTATGTATGAAACCAGAGATACAAGACGGTACATTCGGTCTATGCATCGGCGGCGGCTGGCTTAAAAGAATAGTGTCGACTGGCGGCGGCTAATCGGCTAAAAGGAAAATTTTGCATGAATTCCAATAGATACCATACATGCAAAAAACCTACTGGAAAAATATCGAAGTCAACTTTGTAATTTTTTTCGGCAGTTCTCCAGATTTATAAAAATTGAGTTTAAACTTCACAATGATGTTGTTAATATTATATATGCATTATTCAAAATTCACACAATTTGTTGTTCAATTATAAGATTTTTCATCTTTCTGCCATTACCTGGTATATAGCGCTCCCAGAATATCTGATGTTTCTTTCCCTCCCGATTTTTATAAATGGCACATATCTCCAAAACTAAGAGAGATCATTGGCGGACTTAGGCCGGTCTGGGGTGGGCAAAGCCCACCCTAGACTGCGTTTTGCCCACCCCAGAATTTTGAAAAAATCTGTCTAATTCTTGTTCTATGATTATTTTTTTTTTTAAATATCAGTTAATACTGTGTTTTTGATTGGGAAAATGTCTTCTAGTTTCCTAGAAAGATAATTTGTTGGAATCTAAGGGTCAGTTTTACAGCCAGAACTAATATCGATTTTTATCTTGAATATTTCTTAAATAAAAATAGCAGAAAAAGCAACTAAAAATTAGTTACAAATAATTCTCCAGAAAGAACTGTTTTTTTTTTGCTAAATACTAGTAAAATAAGAACAGCAAAAATAAAGCTGTTAAATTTGCAGAATTTTAGTTATATATAACTTAAATTTTAGTTAATTGAAAATGACAAATTGTATTGTGAAATCTACAGAAGATTTTTCTAAATATTAGTAGACTAAAAATAGCAAAAATAAACTGTTATATCTATAATTTTTGGTTATTTTTAAGCTAAATTTAGCTGAATGCAAATAGCAGTCTATAATGTTAAATTAGCAGAAATATTTACTAAAAAAATTGTAAAACTGTAAATTTAACAGGTTTATTTTTGCTGTTCTTATTTTACTTGTATTTAGCAAAAAAAAAAAAATCTGCTAATTTAACAGTTTCTTGTGCAGCATAATTTTAAACTAATTTTTAGTTACTTTTTCTGCTATTTTTACAGATTTATTTCTATGAATGTACTATTTTGAGGAAATTTCAATATGTTGTCGAAGCAAAAATTCTATGAAGAAAATGTCAGTTTTTGATCACCTCGGTAATTTAAGTGGTCAAAATATGGGGTAAGAATAGGTTCGTCAGAGATGAAAGAAAATATGAGACAGGTTGATCTTAGATTTCTTTTCTCCATTAAATCAAAGTCGTCAAAATATGGGGTAAGAATAGGTTCGTAAGAGTTGGAAGAAAATATGAGGCAGGTGGGTCTTAGATTTCTTTTCTCCATCAAATATCAAAATTTTATACTATTCTGAGCATATAGCATTCCCTGCACGAGGTTTTCTTCAGAAAAAAGTATGAATTTTTCAGAGTTTTTTATAAAAAACTTTAAAAATTTTGAAAATTTTATCAAAAGGGAGGGAGTTATTTTTAAAAGTCTTTTTTTGTATGAAAAAATCGAAAGTGTTTTTTAAGATTAAGGGTCGGAGAATGGGCAAATAAATAGCCAAACATAAATGGGGCCCTTGCCCACCCCAGCAAAATGGTCTAGGTACGCCTATGGGAGAGATAGACCAAAATTGAAACAAAATTCGACTACCCCTAGCTTTGCCTCATCCCCATGAGGTCATCCAAAAATATATGTTGTTTGGGGCTTGGGCTCTCAACATATATCTCTATCTCTCTCTCTTTTAAAATTCTATTTCATAAAATGGCCCACATCTCGAAAACTAAGAGATAGAAAGCAAAACGGACAAAACGATTGCGCCTTAAGAACAATACATGTTCTTATTAGTTATGGATCAGGTTCTCTGAAAAAGTACAAATAAAACTGTAGTTTTATAAATTCTTTACTTAAATTCCAAATTATTCAATTTAATACAAATTTCTTAAAAATCAGTAAAATTTGATACTAAGCCAAAAATAGGAATAATTTTTGTCAAACTAATAGATT
The DNA here is from genome assembly GCA_949987735.1 of Leucophora obtusa. Lineage (NCBI taxonomy): Eukaryota > Metazoa > Arthropoda > Insecta > Diptera > Anthomyiidae > Leucophora > Leucophora obtusa. Next base: position 280,693,470 of record OX465295.1, read on the forward strand.
TTTCTGTTGAGCCAACAGACATATTATCATGAGTGTATGATCTCAAAAAAATAGAAAAGTATTTTATTAAATTAATTTTTTGAAAATTTACTCTCAAAATTATTTAAAGTATTGAAAAATTTCATTAATATGTTAAATGAAGATAACTAAAATCTATGTTTAAATCAGTGTTTGAACTTAAAATTTGTTAAAAATTAGTGGAATCGATTTGAATCCCGTTTCACAGATTTTTCTCATTATTTTAAGTGTGGAATTAATTCGTTTTTGAATGAATTCTTAACACTCGAATAAGAGATTTGTTTTGAATTAAATGAATTCCTTTTTTAAATTAGAATGCTTTGAATTCAACGCGTTCGACCAAAAATATTCAAAGAATTAATTAACTACTATCGTGGTATTAATGAAAACCGTATCGGAATTGGATTGAAAAAAGATAGGATTCCGTAAACGGGGTTCTAAAACTTAACGGAAATGACATTATAATTTCGTCATACAATTTTTTCAATACTTTTGTTTATTTAAAATTAAATAAATTCATATTACAAGTAAAGCACCGTAAGTTGTTTGAGTTTCACGTGAAAAAACTGTTATACTCCATATAAAAAAAAATAATTATCCACCACAATGAGTTCACGTGAAAATTGTGTACACTTTGTATGCACGCAAATTTAATATACAAGACTATTATTTTTCTGGTGAAAAAGTGACATTTTGTGTATATTGTGATTGTGTCTTTGTTATAAAATTTTTTCATTTTTATAAATTAAATTGCAGTTTGAAGCCTCTAAAGTTGGAGTGAAATTTTTCCACGTGAAAAACAACTTACGGTGCTTAACTCCTAAAAGTTTCAATCAAAATTTGTTATTAAAAAAACATAGTCCAATCGGAAATTTTATCATCAAATCCGTAGAGTGGATTTATAGAATCCAACTATTGGAAATTTCCGTAAGAATAATGAAAAAATGTTCCTTATTCTTTTATTTGTACGGAACTTTTCTATATTGGATTCTGTATACATATATACAGTGTTGGAAAATATAATAGAAAGGATTCAAGTTCTTTCTAATTTTATACTGGTTGGCTTTATTTCTAAAAAACCAAAATTTTCTTTGTTTTTAGCGATTTTAAAAGAAAGTTAACAACACTAAATTTTAACATGAAATGCTTTTTACTATAAAGCGCCGTAAATTGTTTCGATTTCACGTGAAAAAACTGTTATACTCCATATAAAAAAAAAATATTTTTCACTATAATCAGTTTCACGTGAAAAGTGTTTAGAGTTTTTTTTTCACTCAAATTTAATGTAAAAGGCTATTATTTTTCTGTAAAAAATTGACATTTTGGGTATATGGTGTCTTTGTTATAAAATTAAAAAATTGTTTTTTTTTTTATATTATGGGGCACAGCGTCGCAGGCGAAAAATGTTTTAAAAAAATCGAGCGGTTTTTTCAAAAAAATTTTAATTTTATATTGGTACATAAGCTTTATTTTGGTAAAAGTTTGTGTTTTATTTTGGAAAAAATTGAAATTTAATGAATGTTTGGGGTTTTTTTGTGTATTGTGGAATATATTGTGGAATCGCGCAATGTTTTTAAAACATTTTTCGCCTACGACGCTGTGTTCCAGTCAGAGCTTTGAAGAATTAATTGTTTTTTGAATGAATTCACTACCAATCGAATTCAATTTTCTGTACAATTTAATGAATTCCTTTTCTTAAGTAATTCACTGAATTCTTTTAACTGAACGCGTTCATCAAACAACAAATTCAAAGAATTAATTCAATTTCAATAGTTTTTTTTATTAAATCAAATGAATTAATTCACTGGTGAACGAGTTCAATTTTCTAAATCGAACGGAAAAAAGTGAATTAATTTCTTACTGAATTAATTCACCACTGAATTCGTTCAATTTCATTTTCGAACGTATTTTTTGTTTTTTTAATTCAGTGAACGAATTTTTTTTTTTTAATTCACTGAACGTAATTTTATTTTTTCTAATTCACTGAACGTAATTTTATTTCTTTTTAAAATTCACTGAATAAAAATGAAATTGAACGAATTCAGTGGTGAATTAATTCAGTAAGGAAAAGGGACCTAGTGTGTCAAAAACTTGGGAAAATCGATAAAAATGAGAAAATATCGATTTTCCCAAGTTTTTGACACACTAGGTCCCTTTTCTCGGAGAAGGTCACATATATTGAATGGAATTAATTCATATTTCCTTTGTGACTTCTCCGAGAAAAGGGACCTAGTGTGTCAAAAACTTGGGAAAATCGATATTTTCTCATTTTTATCGATTTTCCCAAGTTTTTGACACACTAGGTCCCTTTTCTCGGAGAAGGTCACATATGGTGCTTTGTGAATTAATTCATCGAATTTTTAATTCAGAATTGAAAAATTGAATTAAGGAATTAATTCTTCAAAGCTCTGTTGTTGAGTGATTAAATGTGAATAAGAATTTTAGTGTATGATTAAAACAAGAAAAAAGTTGATTTTGCAGTTCTGTGGCCGAAAGTAACAATGTTTTTTTAAAATGAAGTTTACATAAATAAAATAGACTCGAAATCCAATCTGTTTTCTAAAAAAAATTTTAAGCTGTTTGGTGCCCAAAGAAACTGCTTTAGTTTATAGGTTTTTTTGTTAAAATCCTGAATAGTTATGTGTGCTAGGCGTAATCAAAGAGGTTAGAAAATGAAGAGAATGCTATCCTAGCATTTACTGAGAACAAAATTATAAAATGTAGCTGCAAATAGGAAATTTTTTATTATTACTACTAACAGTTTGGTCATATTTTTTATAATTTAAATACAAAATTGATAAACCAACGTTTTGTTTTCCTTAAAAATTACTGATTTCCTGTTTACTTAAATTAGGGCTCTAATTCATAGACTTTTAATTTTGCGTTCTGGCAGCATCCTTGCTTAATGTGTCTCCACTTTCAAATAAAGTTAGTAAACGATTGACTCGTTAATCATAGATGAATAATGTTGTTTTGAAGATTTTACCAATAAAAATAATTTATAATAAATCAAAACTTGATAAAACCAATTTTTATACATATTTTAGTTATATGGTAGTGTAAAATAATATTTTAAAGACAGTTTAATACAACGAAAGCTGAAAGTATTCGAATGACGAATATGTTTTGATTATATCAACATCACGATTTTGTTTAATTTATTTTTTATTTTATTTGTACACCAATATGAGAAAATTTAATGAAAAAAGGCAATTGTTCCAGTTTTTTTAATTTGTTGGCTACAAAATGTTAGATTCTACATTTTCTTGGGTGCATGACCCTTGAAAAAGCCTTTAAATAATTGAAAACTGAATATTTTTGGTTTCAGCAGAGATTTTTACTTTCCACACTTTATGAAACGCTTATTTTAGGCATGACCCTACTTTAAAAGATTGCTAAATTGTTCGTTATTAAACGAATTATGCATACAATTTTTGACAATTTAGCTTAAAAAACGTTTAAACTGTTTAGCAATTTTATGCATTCTTCTGTAGAGCCTTGGGCTTGTATTCACAAAAATGTTTTAAATTTTATTAGAACAAATTAACGTGCAAAACAACAACAAAAATCGTTCAATTAGCCTCTAATAAGACAAAAAGTTTTTTGTGAGTAAACATGTTACATGGTTATTTGAAAAAAACTTTTTGTCTTATTAGATGCTAATTGGACGATTTTTGTTGTTGTTTTGCATGTTAATTTGTTTTATTAAACTGTAATAAAATTCAAAACATTTTTTTGAATACAAGCCTTAATATTTAAGCTTTCCATTGTAACCTCCCAGTGTAGAAACGGTAATGGCATATCATTATTTTTTGGACTACCAGTAATGACACCCACTTACCTTCTGCATTATTTTAAAACATATAGTAATGAGTTACTGATAATGACTTATTTTTATCATTATTTCAAATAGAAAAAAATTTTCTAGATTTTTTTGAAAATTTTTTGAAATCTATTTTTAGACTCAATATTTTTTAAACACTGGTAAGGATATATGTAACCACATATTTTTTGATTTTTTGTATGTTGGCGAGTAAGTTTATTTGTGTGCAGCAGGTCAATTATGTTTTTATTATATGTCGATATAGCTCAGATGGTAGAGCTATTGACTGGCAATTTGTAGACCCAGGTTCGATTCCCGCACCAGAAAATTTTATTTAAAAAAAAAAACAATAAAAAATATTTTTTTTATATAATTTATCTTTTTGAAAATCTATTTTTAGACTCATTGTTTTTGTCAGTACTGGTAAGCACATAGGTAACGATATATTTTTTTGAATTTTCGTATGCTGGTGTGTAACCATAACTCATTATTTTTCGCGACATCGCCATATAAAGGTAGTAAGAAATGAATTAACAAAAGTAACTAGTTACCATTACCAAGTATGTAGTTACCCAGTGTAGAAAATCATTACCAAAAATGTGGTTATGTAACTAAATACTTGGTAATGGTAACTACTTACTTTTGTTATTACATTTCTTATTACCTTTATATGGCGATGTCGCGAAAAATAATGAGTTATGGTTACACACCAGCATACGAAAATTCAAAAAATATATCGTTACCTATGTGCTTACCAGTACTGACAAAAATAATGAGTCTAAAAATAGATTTTCAAAAAAATAAATTATATAAAAAAAAAATATTTTTTATTGTATTTTTGTTTTTAAATAAAATTTCCTGGTGCGAATATCGAACCTGGGTCTACAAATTGCCAGTCAATAGCTCTACCATCTGAGCTATATCGACATGTAATATTTAATAGATAAAAACATAATTGACCTGCTGCACACAAGTAAGCTTACTCGCCAACATACAAAAAATCAATAAATATGTGGTTACATATATCCTTACCAGTGTTTAAAAAATATTGAGTCTAAAAATAGATTTCAAAAAAATCTAGAAAATTATTTTCTATTTGAAATAATGATAAAAATAAGTCATTATCAGTAACTCATTACTATATGTTTTAAAATAATGCAGAAGGTAAGTGGGTGTCATTATAGGTAGTCCAAAAAATAATGATATGTCATTACCGTTTCTACACTGGGTACGTAATCACATATCTGGTAATGATTTTCTACACTGGGATTGTAATAAAGCCTTTTAAAACTAATAACGAAAAAGGAAACCAGACAAATAAATTGAAAATTTGTCCAAAAAGTATTAAAATCATGTAACAAAATTTTGAGACACAGTATTTAACCCTTAAATGCATGGTGTACCCATTTGGCAACATACCGGTTTTTTAATAACAAAAACACACTTGATGCACAAAACTTCATTAGGGGCCCCTTCTGTACATACACTCTAAAAAATGTTTGTAAATTTACTACTTTAAAATGGGTAAAATTTTGTTTAATTTTACGAAAATTCGGTAAATATAAACAAAAAATGCGTAAACTTTTTTTGTACACACTTTCATACGCAATAGTATACACACAAAGTATTTTTAGACATTATGTGCTTATAAATAAACACATTGTGCCTAGAATTACTATTGTTTTGTTAAAGAAAATTTTTACGCACAAAGTTGGTAAATATACTATCCAATAATAGTAATAAATACTCTGACATTCCAAATTGGAAAAAATTGAAAAAAAATTATAAATAATAAAAAGAAAATGCGAAAACGGATTATTTTTTGTGAATTACAACATTTCCACAAATACATTAGAGTCTGGAAATAGCAACATAAGCATGAAATTGTTTTTGGTAATTATTATTAACGCATGTGGTAGTCTAAACCTCATTTCAAAATTGAAAACGCCGTAAGAGAGACACGGCCTACGCAGGAAATACTGGATGCAATAACTCCTGCTCAACAAAATGCCTTCTTTGCAAGGGAGGCAGTCAACCAACAACCGTCAACAATAACGGGAGAAAACGCTGTAAGAGAGATACGGCCTAGGTAAAACAACTGGGTGCGATGACTCCTGCTCAACAAAATGCCTTCTTTGAAAGGGAGGCAGAAACCGTCAACATTAACGGGAGAAAACGCCTTAAGAGAGATATGGCCCACGCAGGAACAACTGGGTGCAATGACTCCTGCTCAACAAAATGCTTTCTTTGCAAGTTAGGCAGTATTAAATGAATACTGACTTTGTTGAGCAGGAGTCATTGCACTCAGTTGTTCCTGCGTAGGCCATATCTCTCTTAAGGCGTTTTCTCCTATTATTGTTGACGGTTACTGCCCCCCTTTCAAAGAAGGCATTTTGTTGAGCAGGTGTCATTGCACCTATTCAATAGTTATAACAAAGTTTTATATGAATTTTATACAAATGCCTTAAGATCCCAAAACAACTAATTTGGACATAAACGATTATGAGAGAATGACTCGGATATTATTATTAATAAAATACGTACTAAAAATTAATTTGTTATTTTATTTAAAAAAAATTTTGGGTGGTGCTTAAAGTTAGCACACCTGTTGTAAATGTACGCATTATATTTTATTTTTACGCACTTTCTGTGGATTTTTGCGCATTTTTTGTGGATTTTTTCGCATTTTATGCGTACATTTACACGTGAAACGTGCTTTTTTACACACAAATGTAGTAAATTAACACACTAATTTCAAAATTTCATTTAATTTTTACGCACTTTCAATGTAAAATTACAAATTATTTGTGCACCAACTTAAACACAATGTGCGTATTTTTTTTCAATTACGCACATAGAGTAAATTTACCCAATTTATAGTAGGAGTTCAGTTTCCTACTATAAGTTGGGTAAATTTCAACAGAATTTAATTAGAGTGTAGTGTTCCTATAGTTTAGCGCAGAATTTTTAAACAGTTAATGTAAAAATCTTGGTTTTTCTCGGTATATTTGTGAAAAATCTAAAACACGCGTTTTTTACAAAAAGTGTAATATTCAAAAATGTTTGTTTAAATATTTAAGAAATGTATAAATTATAGTTTATAGATTTTTTTTTTTTGTTTTTTCTTCATACACGTTAAAATAATCACAATTTAGCTATTTGCCAAAAAACCATATTTTTTAATAAAAATCACCTTGTACACGCCTTTACAAATCATATGTAAAAAAATGGTTGAAATCGAAGAGATCGTTCATTTAAGGGTTAAATTTTTTAACCCATTTTTTACAATCGTATCTTTAAAGACACGTGTAATTGAAGAACCCATAATTTTTGATAGGATGGCGATATAACAACGCAGTTAAAAGCATGTGATAGTTTGAGGACTTGATAAAATTCAATTTAAAAAATTATTAAAATTTTATGAAATAGAATGATTTTACTACAGCTGATTTATAGGAAGAAGAAGAAGAAAACATTTTTATTGAAAAATTTAACAGACACAAGGCAATCATCAGACTGCCGCAGTTTCGTCTCAGTGGTCAGTGGTTAGCAGGCTTGCCATCCATCAAAAAGTGCATCACTAGCACTAGCACTTTTTTAAAAATATTAAAATTTTTTTGCACTTTTTTAAATAATCTGTATGTATATGAAAAATATCTTTAAACTCTTCTCGAGTTCAAAAAATAACAGGATTTACAAATATCACAGTCCATACACAAATATACAGCTTCTCTAAATTGTGTTAAAGTTGGATAGTTGGAAATATATTTACCAAGACAGTCATGGCAACTTTTTCTTAAATATTGGCATAACAATCAGGGTTACCGCTGAGAATTTTTAAAAAGTATCCCATAAAGTCGCTTTCAAAATAAAGTCGCACAAAAACGTCGTTTTTCAAAAAAAAAGTAGCACACTTTTTTTTAACGTTTTTTATTTAAACTAAACACATCCAACGAAAAGAAATTAACAATTAAAAAAAAAAAATAAGAAATCCATCGAAATATTTATTGTTTTGAAAATTTGTTTCTGTGTTTTTGTACAAGTTCATTAATTGGAACTCTGTCTTCTATTTCGGTATCTAGCAAATTCGGAGTTGATAGCATCGAATCACAGGTTTTGACTTTTAACTTATTGGTTAATTTAATTTTCATTAATCCCAATTTAGAAAAAATTCTTTCCGCACACGCGCCTCTGTGAGGTTAACTACACTTAAAACAAATTAGTGCAAAAGTCTGTTTTAATGCGTTCTTATTCCATGGAATTAATTTTTATATTATTTTGTCTTAAAATTTAGGATTAAACTAATATTTTTTATAATTCCAATTTTGCATAACTATTAATTTCATACGTATTTGGACTAATTTTTAGTAATTTGTGTTTCTTAATTTTAAAATTTTGCCAGTTAATTTAAATCACAAAGTTTTAATTTCATAATCAGAAAAAACCTTATTTCTCGGAAGCTAGGCGAGATACAGCAGCACAGTGGCCAAAAATTCCTACTTCCGTACCTATAAATTTCTTTTAAACTACATTTACACACGAGAGAAAACTGCTAGAGATAATTTGCTTAAAACAATCACAATGGAGCTATTTCGAAGTGTATTTTTCTATATCTCCAGTAGTTTCTTCCAACTTGCAAATGTGTCTTTATAAACTACGGCCTCAATTCATAAATGCTTTGTAAAGCTATAACAGGTTTACAAAACGTTATTTTCATACAAAATTTGTTCAATAAACCTCCTATAATTTTACAAAGCGTTTATGAATTTAGGGGTACATATCTATACTCTCAATAATAAATATGGTGATATCTTGGGTCGGATCCGGAGTGTCCAAAAATCCACATTTTAAGCGATATTTTACTAAAAATTTTTTACACCAAGTATAATTTCTGCTGAATTTAGCCTAAATTTTTTGAATTGTCCATATATTTAGCAGCTTGCTAAAATTTAGTCTACACGTGTGAAAAAGGTTAGATCTGACCTGATCTGTTTAGATCTAATTAAATATCATTCTATATAATTATATAAGTTGCCAGATCAGATCAGAATATGTATTTGTATTACTGACTTAACAAAAAAAGGAGATATGTCGCACAAAGTTAGGAAAAGTGGCAAAACTAGACTAGTTTGAAAAAGTCGCACATAAAGTCAAAGGCCGCCAAAAAGGTTGCAAATGGCAACTTTAGTCGCACAACGGTAACCCTGTGTATTATGGATTGAATGAAATTAAGTACGAGTGATTGAGCGAGATCATGAGCATGAGTGAGATGTGGAGATAATTGGGGTGACCGTTAAAGTTCATATAAAAAAATTTAATAAATCTTTTACAAATAATCGAATTCTTAGCAAGTTAATTATAATTAAGAATAGAAATTAAAATAAATAACTAAAATGCAAAGACAAAATAAATTTTTTTTAGATATTTTCATGGAATTTGAAAAAGGAATTCCTGGACACCCTAATGACTGTTCGTAAAAAAAAAAAAAATTATTTAAATTGAAATTTTGATATGAATCTTAGAGAATTTTATGACGGCACAGCAAAGTTAAAATAATATTAAATGATAGAAAAATTAGGTGTATCAGTGTATAAATCCAATAAACAAGACTTCTCTTATGAGGCAATTTTGCGTAGTTTTTGTCGATTTGGAGAAATAAAATTATAGATGAGTATAGGCTTCTTCATGCTTAATATTGAGGACTGACTTTCCAAGTTTTCCAATTAGCTTTCCCTCGCCATATGAAGGAGCACTTTCACCTAACACATTCACCATATCATTATGAATTTGTTGTCTCAATAAACCTTTCTTATATAAATATTTAATCACACCACGAATTTCTGATTTTTCCATTATAAAAAAATCACTGTAGCGCCTTTTTTAACACCTGTTACTATACGAATGAGTTGAAAGATCGAAATGAAATATAACATGTGTTCATATGACGGATGGAAGTTTCCATTATACAAAGCTTTTTGCTGTTTATACCGCCATTACTACTTATGTCAAGCTAAGAACATTCCGTACTGCCCTAGTATATTTCTTATTTCTTTTGTTTATTTTATTTGCAATTTGCAATTTTAAAGCCCATAGGGCCAATTAATCTAAATTACAAAGACTCCTTAACAAATAGCTTCATATTTATATATTATATAAAGAAAAAGAATAAACTAAATATTAAATATAAAAAAAAATATTAAACTAAAAATAAGTCAGTAATAGTTCCAAACACAGCAAGAGCAACACACCTAAAGCAACTATTAATCAAATACTTCTTTGCATAAAATCTATTAGTCTACATTTTTGGACATTTTAACCCTTTCGACCCCAACTTTAAATGGCTGGGAATTTTCCTACCAAACTTCTTGCAAGTGTATATCTATGCCAAATAAATATTTTTTTATTACTTTTATGGATTTGCAGCACCCCCTAGCCGAGATATTTGGAATTAAAATTCAAAAATTAATATGCTGCTGGTCCCGAACGGGTTAAGATTTTTTAAAAATTTTAATTTAATATTTTTTCTATTACCAAACTCTACATAAAAATTTTTGATTTTTTGAATTTTATTCATCACACAATTTTTGAGACTAATTTAAACAAAAATTTTATTTTTCCTTAAATTTTGATGTGAGAAAAAGTGTGTGTTGACACTATGAAAAATAGCTCGCAAATGAACACTATTAAAGACTGCTATATGAAATTATACACAGGTATTCTAGAACTTCAATGCTACTGAGTAAAAAAAATTGTTACAAAAAAAAAATAAATATAACGGGAGTTATATGCACAACTTTGGGGTCGAAACTTTGGGGTCGAAAGGGATAAGAAACATTAAAATTTTTGAAATCCCTAGGAAGCGAGTTATATGCCCTAGCAACTCTCACAAAGTATGATCGTTCCACCATCGGTGTTAGTTTAGGACGATGTTGCGCAAAATATTGAGTTATGCTTACACCTGGTGTGTAAGGGAATACGAAAAATCAAAAAATATATCGTTACCTATATGCTCACCAATATTGACAAAAATAATGTGTCTAAAATAAATTATTTTCAATAAGATAAATGTTCGAGATCGAGGTCAGGTGTTTTTGTTAATTAAATATTTATTTATTCCCCAATATTTCTTTATTTTATTGAATAGGGTAATTAGGTAACTAATTTAAATTCTTATTGCACTTTTCTACCTCTGTAAAAAGTCATTTTTATACCCTACACCACTATGTGGTCAGGGTATTATAAGTTTGTGCTGATGTTTGTAATTATACCCTACACCACTATGTGGTCAGGGTATTATAAGTTTGTGCTGATGTTTGTAACACCAAAAAATATTGGTCGTAGACCCACCTTATAGTATACCGATCGGTTCAGAATTTTTTTTTATTTCGATTTAACGATGTCCATCTGTCCGTCCATCTGTCCGTCCGTCCGTCCGTCCGTCTGTCTGTCTGTCCATGCAATCTTGTGCGCACTCTACAGGTCGCACCTATTAAGATATTTTGATGAAATTTGGTACGCAGACCTATGTTGGCCCAAGCACGAACAAGTTTGATTTTTTTGAACATCGGTCCATGTTTAGACCTAGTGCCCATATAAGGGTCCTACCAAAATTATACTGTTTATATGCTGCAGGTCGTAAATATTAAGATATTTTGATGAAATTTGGTACACAGACCTACATTGGCCCAATAACGCAGCCTATTGATTTTGGTGAACATCGGTCCATGTTTAGACCTAGTGCCCATATAAGAGTCCTACCAAAATTATACTGTTTATACGCTGCAGGTCGCAAATATTAAGATATTTTGATGAAATTTGGTACATAGACCTATGTTGGCCCAAGGACGAAGCCTATTGATTTTGGTGAACATCGGTCCATGTTTAGAACTAGTGCCCATATAAGGGTCCCCCCAAAATTGGCTTGGTTACAAACTGCAGGTCGCAAATATTAAGATATTTTAATGAAATTTGGTGCGCTGACTCACATTATAGAAAATTTTGACATAAGCCCCATTTTAACCCATTCGAATTTCGGATCCAAACAATACACCAAATTGGTGTAGGGTATTGTATAGTCGGCATGCCCGACTTTAACCTTTTTACTCGTTTTAAACTTACGGTGGAAGGATTTTAGATCTTTCCAAAATTTTTGGTTTTTAAAAAATCCACAGAAAGGAGCCCAGAAAGAATATGGTTTAGTTTTGAATGTGTATTCACCGTGCACTCTCAGAACAATTCCGTTTTGGCAACGGAATTTTTTGCCAACCGAATTCAGTTGTAGCTACTGAATTCGATTTGAATTCGATTATGACAACTGAATTCGGTTGAGGCTACCGAAATACGAGGTTGCAACAACCGACCCAATTCGGTTGCCACAACGGAATTGTTCTGAGAGTGTGATGCAGTATGTATGCTGGATATTGGAACCAAGAAAAATAAAACAGATGCGGTGATTCAAAGTGGGAAAGGGAGAGACAAAAAATCCATTTCGCAGAGTGAAGTACTTGAGAATTTTGGATCGAGCTTAAATGCCAAAACTTTAAGTTTTCAGCAATTTTTTTGCAATTTTTTGAAAAAATTTTATAAAAAGGCGGTTTTTGGAACTATTCGAAACCTGGATTTTTGAATAGGTCGAATACTTGACAAATCTAAACCGTACAAAAGGTTTTAAAACAATATTGTAGTAATAAATAGTGCACTATTAAGAAAGTGCAACACACATTTTTATACCCTACACCACTATGTGGTCAGGGTATTATAAGTTTGTGCTGATGTTTGTAACACCAAAAAATATTGGTCGTAGACCCACCTTATAGTATACCGATCGGCTCAGAATTTTTATTATTTCGATTTAACGATGTCCGTCTGTCCGTCCGTCCGTCTGTCTGTCTGTCCATGCAATCTTGTGCGCACTCTACAGGTCGCAAATATTAAGATATTTTGATGAAATTTAGTACGCAGACCTATGTTGGCCAAAGGACGAACAAGTTTGATTTTGGTGAACATCGGTCCATGTTTAGACCTAGTGCCCATATAAGGGTCCTACCAAAATTATATTGTTTATACGCTGCAGGTCGTAAATATTAAGATATTTTGACGAAATTTGGTACACAGACCTACGTTAGCCCAATAACGTTGCCTATTGATTTTGGTTAATATCGGTCCATGTTTAGACCTAGTGCCCATATAAGGGTCCTAACAAAATTATACTGTTTATACGCTGCAGGTCGTAAATATTAAGATATATAGATGAAATTTGGTACACAGACCTATATTGGCCCAATAACGCAGCCTATTGATTTTGGTGAACATCGGTACATGTTTAGACCTAGTGCCCCTATAAGGGTCCTACCAAAATTATACTGTTTATACGCTGCAGGTCGCAAATATTAAGATATTTTGATGAAATTTGGTACACAGACCTATATTGGCCCAATAACGCTGCCTATTGATTTTGGTGAACATCGGTCCATGTTTAGAACTAGTGCCCATATAAGGGTCCCCCCAAAATTGGCTTGGTTACAAACTGCAGGTCGCAAATATTAAGATATTTTAATGAAATTTGGTGCGCATTATAGAAAATTTTGACACAAGCCCCATTTTAACCCATTCGAATTTCGGATCCAAACAATACACCAGACTGGTGTAGGGTATTGTATAGTCGGCATGCCCGGCTTTAACCTTTTTAACGTTTAATGAAATTTGGTGCGCTGACTCACATTATAGAAAATTTTGACACAAGACCCATTTTAACCCTTTCGAATTTCGGATCCAAACATTAGTTGGCTTTTACCCAGACTGGTGTAGGGTATTGTATAGTCGGTATGCCCGACTTTAACCTTTTTACTCGTTCTTAATAACTTTTTACACCTTTAACCCTCATCGGTCCCCTGTATGCGCACGCATACAATTTTGACCTTTAACCTTGAATAAAATAAAAACGGTTCAGCGGAATGACCTTGTTTTTGCAAAGTAGAATTATTTTGCCTGAACAACCAAAAAAAGCCGTTTTTGAATTTGTACCCTTACTGTATTTGCCTGTGCAGTTATAGTTACGAATCGGTCCCTGTGTATGTGCGCGCATACACATAAGCAGGTACCTGGAATTGCCGCTTATTTTTGTGTGTGGATTTATAGCACGATCTTATTTTTTCGTTTTATGAAATTCAGTTTGTTCTGGAACACACATAAGTGAAGTTAGTTTGCACATTTATTTGAATTTTGGTTGTGTTTCGAAGTATTTGATAAAAAATGGATAGAGTTTTACGTGAAAGAAGGCAGCGAGATGAACTAGAAATGGATTTTGATTTGGAAAGCGAAGCGGGCGAGTCTCCGTGCAATAGTGACGATGATTTTGCATTATCAGACGAGGAGAATGATGAAAGTGAATTTAGCGTGCATTCGGGTGAAGACGACATTGAGCCACTTGAGCAAAATTTAGCAGAAGAAAATGCAGAAAATCCTGAAAATAAATATTTTTTCAAAAAATAAGAAAATTGAATATTCATCGCAACCATTTGAAATAAATCGAAGAAATTCATTTCGACGTGCAGAAAATTTCACTTCAGGTAAAAACCTACCCTCTTTGTTATGGGTTCATGTTCATTGTGTTTCATTTTTTTATAATTCAGGTCCAAAAGCATTAGCAGCTGCTAATATAGTTGATGTTTCGTCTGCATTTCACATATTCCTTGGACCGGTTGAGAATATTATTTTGAACATGACGAATTTATGTGGTGTGCGAAAGTACAAAGACGAATGGGAAAACATTGATTTGGACACTCTGCACGCATACTTTGGATTGTTTCTGCTTTCTGGTGTGTATCGGTCATACGGTGAATGTGTCACTAAACTGTGGAATGAAGAAACTGGTCGGCCAATATTTGGAGCAACAATGTCTTTGAAAATGTTCAAGCGTATCCATGGTTGCATTCGATTTGATGACCGCGAACAACGTATGTCCAACACTGCATCTACAAGTACTTCTGTTCGTGACAAATTGGCACCGATTCGAAATGTATACGATAAATGGAATCATAATCTGAAAGCTGTATACACACCAGGAAAAAACATTACCGTAGATGAACAGTTAGTTCCGTATCGTGGGCGATGTCCGTTTCGTCAGTATATTCCATCCAAGCCGGCGAAATATGGCATCAAAATTTGGGTGCTATGCGACTCAAAAAGCTGGTATTCATTCGTGACGTTCATTGCATTGTTCCCGAATTGGAAAAATTCTAAAACGAACCATAATATTCGTCGTCGCCTTTTTATCGAGGAGCTTGGATTGAATCTCTGTGAAAAACGTAAAAAACAATCTCAAAGTAATGATGCTTCCAGTGTTATTCAAAGAATTCGGAAGATTCGCCATTTACCAAGTACATCAAAACGAGGCCGATGCTACATCTGCACATATAAAAATAACAAAAATCGTTTTCTACACGCTGTGAAAAGTGTAGAAATTTCATTTGTGCTGAGCATAATTTCAATTTATGCGAAAAATGTACAAATAATTGACAAAAGTTAAAAATTCAATTTTTTCCCTAATATATGTAATATTCTAATTTTAATTTCATTCTAAATCTACCCTTGTGAAGTTCAAATGTATTAATATGATAGTAAATGATATAATAAACATAAAAAATCACAAAACATAAATGGTTGTTAATTTTTTTTAGCTTTTTTACAATTAAAAATATATGTGTGCATACGTATAAATTAAAAAAGAAAGTATTCCTTTATGTACCGACACATCACTGCCACATTCATTTACATATTACAAAATTAATAGAACAAAAATTTAATATCCTAGAAAAGTTGTAAAATGAAACCAACTTTTTGTGTGTATGTTAAACTTAAAAATTGAGGACAACAGCTGTTGTCGTAAAAAAATTGTCCTAGTCTAGTGTTTTAAAATTTTATCCCCTAAAGTGAAATAATATTTATACATACTTACATACATATTTAAGATATGTATGTTTGTGGGCTGAGTGATAAATGTGTGTCTGTGTGTGTGTAAAACACTGACATAGAACCACAAACAAAAATAAATAAAAATCGAAAAAAAAAAACAGAAAAATGCAAATACGGCCGCATAAGGTGCTTTCCATACCAATAGCATTCCCCGCGAGCCGAAATAGTGAGTTTGATAAATATTAAACTTACTGAAATTATATTTCATTTTTCAAAAAGTAGGCGATGGAAAAGCTAAATTTTCCGAGACCTTTCACTACCGACTTTTTTTTTGCGGATGTATCGTTATTTTGACTTCAGATTCTTGTTAAGAGTTCTTAAATTATAATCAAAACATTTTTGCCCACTCCCCTCCTACCCACCAAAAATTACGTTCGAAAAATGTTTCAAACTTCTGAGCCCCGTTTTACCCCTTAAACATTCGACTAGCAAAAAATTCCTTTGGTTGGTTTTCTTCTCGTTATAAAAAGAAGCTATATACCAAATTTCAATTATCTATCTTCATTAGTTTAGGAGAAACACTAAAACCCCCTTTTCACGGAGATTATGATATATTCAAAAATTTGACTTCATTAACAAATATCGCGATCATGTTGCCATGTTGAACTGCTTATACATACCTAAAATACTTTTTATTTGAAGTCCAAGAGCCTATTAAACTTTTTAGAAACGGTTAAAAAAGTTAAAGTCGGGCATGCCGACTATATAATACCCTACACCAGTCTTGTTAAAAGCCAACTAATGTTTGGATCCGCAATTCGAATGGGTTAAAACTAACTTGTGTCAAAATTTTCTATAATATGATAAAAGAGAAAATCGAAAATATAGCCCATATGGGGGATAGGTCCATGTATGGACCGATCCTATCTAGAATCAATAGGCTTTGCCCTTGGGACCATGAAATATCTTCGTATTTGCGACTTGCAGCGTGTAAACAAGTCAATTTTGGGGGGACCCTTATATGGTCAACAGGGACCGATTTTAACCAAAATCAATAGGTTTAGGGTGCTACAGATAATTTGGTATTGAAAATAAAACGTTATGGTAAGTATCGAGTATGCTACAGGCTTATAGTGGTACTTAAAACGTTAATAGTTTCTCCAGAAAACGTAAAACGAAAAAATCATTTTCATTCCACTTTCAAAAACCAAAGTGAAATTGGTATTTAGAGCAGATTCAACTCATAAAAGCTTTTCAATAGTACTTGGTATGTATTCCCTAAAGTGTCGTTAACTATTTCACTTAAAAAATTTGCATTTAAAACGCTTTTTGTTAGTAAATTCAACAATTTTCTTATTGATTAACAAAACGTAATTTTTTGTGAAAAATTATAATTTTAAATTTTGATCCGCGATCTTCACTTTTTTAACTACAAATGGCAACTTATATCGAAAGTTTGCAGTTGGAATACGAATTTACCACAAAAAGTCTTTTTTTAACATTTTAACTGAAGAAGCAAAAGTAAAACGTCACGAAATTGTACATCGAAATCATATTAATTTTACGCAAATATGTGTTAAAACTTTAAATATACTCTCTAACAGTGAAATTATTAAAAACACTGTTAGAGAGTATTATTAAAAACAGCACTCTTTACCTTTAATTAATTATGTTTATCTGTTATGTTTGCTCTAAATATGGAAAAATACCATTTACTTCTGGAGAAGCCATTTGCGTTTTCAATTTCACTTTCGAAATTGAAGTCTGTGACATGTCTGATAAATAAACACTTCGTACCAGGTTTTTTAAAAAAAATTGTTAGGCAAAAAATGGAAAAACTGGATTACCGAATAAACAAAAGGTTAGAAACATTGAGATATTTTTAGTAGAACGCTTATTAGGGTGGGTCAATTTGTATGGGTACGAAAAAATGAAGAAGCGTATAGCAGAAACGTGATCTACACTAAATTCTAAGAAAACTACCCGAGGAAACTATGGGTCTAAAATGAAAACCTAGCTCCCGCCGAGAAGCATTTTGATTTTAGTGGTTTTGTAAAAACTGCTTAAATTTGAAATTCGAAAAAACATGCTGTCTTATAAATCTAACACCATATTTTACACATTAAATACTTGGAATTGATTTGGGATTGGCGTTTGAAAAGTTGTACTTAATGCGCTATTAATTGGGGCTTGTTTTGAAAAAGAAAATATATTAATTTTTTTCTAAACCGTGTTTTTTTAAAGGTGTGTGGTATGCAGTTTTACAAAACCACTATAATCAAAATGCTTCACGGCGGGAGCTAGGTTTTCATTTTAGACCCATAGTTTCTTCGGGTAGTTTTCTTAGAATTTAGTGTAGATCACGTTTCTGCTATACGCTCCTTCACAAAAAAACTTGACCCATCCTAACGCTTATACTTGTACAGGGAGGCCCAAAATTACCGAAGGGGTTTGAGTTAAAAGAGCCATTGTTTCCCTTGTTTTCCACGGCTGGCCTTAAAAATTTTTTTCAACATTGTCCATGATGTTCTTCTGCTTTTTGCCGGAAATGATTAGGGCACATTGTTCAATTGTGTACTGTTCCATTCCCCAAGTCTTCTTTATTGTCCACCAGATCTCCGTTGCTAATGTCCCTAATGTCAAAAAATTAAAGCTCGCAAAAAATCATTAACCTTTTGCTAAGGAAGTTTTTCGATAAAACCAGCAGAAATTTTTAAAAAGTTTTTTATTGACGAACGTAGGGGTCGCATTTAAAAAATTTTTTTCATTGGTTTTTTCCTTTATAGCTAAACACTGGCCTCTTCGAGACAAAAAAATCGATATATCACACTTTAAACTCTGACTTTAAATGCCAAAGCCATAATGAAAAATTAAAAAAGGCGACCCCAACATTCGGCAAAAAAAAAAATTGTTTTTGAAATTGCCTTCCAAAAATACTTCATATTGGAGGGTGTACTTCTAACTTTTTTTTTGGTACGGTCTACCGTACACCTTCAAATATATAGTATTTTTGCAAGGAAATTCCAAAAAAAAAAAAATTTTCCCCAGCGTAGGGGTCGCCATTTTATATTTTTCCTAAAGTTTTCTTAAAGTTACATAACACAGTACAACAGCCAATCTGGGGGGTGAGAAATTGCAAGTCAGGGTGATGGTACTAGGTCAGTATAGTAAAACCCTCAAAGGGTTTGGCGTTCGTATGTGTCATTTTCTTTTTATGACCTTTTAAATTTTTTCCTTATCTTGATGTTTTTTCGCTTAGTTGTAACATTTTGGCAAAAACGTAGTTTAACATAACTCGAGAACCACTTGTCCGATTTTGATGAAACAAATTTAGAAAAATTTAGAATTACAATTTCTTTAATCCGTTCATATAACGTTTTTCTTTATAATCAACAGTTTTGCCGGTAAAAATAAATTTGTGGAGAAAAAAAAATATTTTTTTGCCTAAAAATTAAAAATTTTTTTTTTTTTTAAATTCATAAAAAATCCAAAACGGAAAAAAGGATCAAGTGTTATTAATTTCATGTAAAGTCACATAACCTATAAACAAAATTAAACGCGTTCTGCTTTTATTTACAATTAAGTGAAGGTATCCCATTTTGACAAGAATATTGATATTTGTTTTTATTCAAAAAAGTGTCATTTATCGCCTTTTTCATAAATTTTCCCCAATAACTCCAGACTTCTGGCCATAAACTACTAAAAAAATTAAGTAAACATTTTTATAATTTTTTATTTTTATTTTATTTATTTATTTTTATTTATTTTAATAAATATTGCCTAGACTCTTTCGATGGTGGTTGTTCGGGACTAGTGGCATCGCATTCATCGCTATCATCAGTTTCTGAACCACACATACTGTCAATGTGTGACTCCACTGTTGGCCCTTCTGCATCTCCTGAAAATTCTTTATCATCAAGATCATCCTTGTCTTGCCACACTAACTTACTCCACCAGCAAATTTCCGCAATTATTGCACTCGGCGACTTTTTGCCTCTATATCTGTAAGTTTTTGTTTTATTAAAATGAGTTTGAAAAAATAAAAAATCAGTATTACCTCATTTCAAATGGCATAGCAACTTGATGATAGCGTTCACCTTGTTCATCAGATTCGGTAGCCAATTGTTTGCTGAAGTAGTCCAGATGATGATGTAAATAATGGATTTTCAAGGACATGTGGACACCAATTTCCGAGAATGCTCTTAACATCCTTGCGACAGAAACATCGTAGTTGTTAGAACGATGCTTTCCCAACAAGCCTTCTATTACTTCTTTGATTGCCTGCCATGCATTCAATTCAGCGTCAATCAAAATATTGTTGAATGCGTCACTTTTAATCAGCTTTCTTATATCTGGACCATTTAGTACGCCTGATTGGAAAAAATTAATTTGTTAAGATGGAAAATCATGGGAAATGAATGTGATATTATAACTTACCTTCTTTAATTTTACTTTCGCTGAGTCTCGGGTAAATTAGTTTCAAACACAAGAAAACTTCATCTCTTTTGGCGGCAGTTTTGATAAAATTCTTAACAATTCCAAGTTTAATATGCAGTGGAGGCAGCAATATCTTCTCCTTCGGCACTAGAGGCTCACGAATAATATTGGCCGTTTGTAACCTGCTGTGCTCTCTGAGTTTCCATCCGTGGCATGCATATTGGTCACCGGAAAATCGTGTGTCCCAATCGCACAAAAAGCACATATATTTTATATAGCCGCTTTGAAGACCGCAAAGCATTGCTACAACTTTTAAATCGCAGCATATGCGCCACATATGTTTGGCGTAGTTAACCATTTTTAAAATATTTTCCAGTGCATCATATGTTTCTTTCGTTTCTGTACAGTAGGCGTTTGGAACTGAAGGTTTTTTATTGGTCTTATACAGTAAAACCGCCTTCAAGCTGAGTTTTGAACTGTCAATAAATAATCTCCAGTCATCTGCTTCATATTTTATTTCCATTGCGTCCATCAATTTTCCTACATCCGGGCAATATGCAGAAGTTTTTTCATCATTCACAAGGAATAAACTTTGGAGTGTTGCCTGACGACTTCGATAAGCTGTGACTTTCACACCGGGTGCCAACAAATTGTTTGATTTCAAAATGGAAGCCAGCTCTTCCGATTTATGCTGTGTTAATTCCAACTTGGCAACAATTGAATCAAGCTTATTTTGATTTATTAAAATTGGTTCATTGGATACTGATGGCTCATATGGGGAATCATCACGTGCATGATATGTCGGAGCAGTCGTAGAAGAGAAAATATCTGGGCTAGAAGCTTTTGGCACAGGAATGTGGTCCGAATGAGGCAATGGTGTTGCGGCACTTGCAACACCAACGTAATTATACGATTTTCTTATCCTTTTTGCGGCTCCTTTATTCGCACATGCATAGCAATTCAATGGATTGTGACCTTCGCCAGGATTAGTCCAAGTCATTGGGATACCGAATGGCATACTTTCACGTCTTCTATTTTTCCAATCCATTAGACGGTTGTAGCAGCTTTTACACACTATATTTGGTACCCAATTTTCGTTCACTATAACATTTTGGTTGAAGTACATCTCGTATGTTTGAACAAAATCAGTACTGAAATTTCCCCTTTTTTTATGTGTTGAGACATATTGACCACAGCAGTAGCAAAAGCTATTTATATCTGGCTTGCACAGTTCCATATTCTGTTCTCTTTTGTTCACTTTTAAAAAACTGGAGAAAAATCACTTTTACTGTTCGCGTTCGTCGGCACTTGTTGAATGACAAAAATCACAGAACCAGTGTGAGAAAGAGAAGAAGTATAATGACAATGCATGTTTTATGTGAACATTACAGAACCAGTGTTGCCACATCAATATTTCTCTTTTAGTACAGTAGAAAAATATGAGAGAGTTCGGCTTGTGAGTGTCAATGTTTTCTCCAAATAATGTTGTGCATATCTGGAGCAAATTTTTGAAATTCATACATTTACCTAATTGTGAATAAATGAGAAACGCGTGCATCGATTTTCATGATCTATGCCTTTTTTTGCTCATGAGTTATGTGACTTTACGCAAAAGTAATTAGTTTTGGCACTTTTTTCCATTTTGGATTTTTTATGAATTTTTAAAGAAAAATATTTAAATTTTTAGGCAAAAAATACTTTTTTCCCTTCATACATTAATTTTTAACTTCGAAAGTGTTGCACATATAGGAAAACGTTATATGAACGGATTAAAGAAATTGTAATTCTAAATTTTTCTAAATTTGTTTCATCAATATCGGACAAGTGGTTCTCGAGTTATGTTAAACTACGTTTTTGCCAAAATGTTACAACTAAGCGAAAAAACATCAAGATAAGGAAAAAATTTAAAAGGTCATAAAAATTGACACATACGAACGCCAAACCCTTTGAGGGTTTTACTATACTGACCTAGTACCATCACCCTGACTTGGAATTTCTCACCCCCCAGACAATAATCCCAAAACTGTTCCATAGTGTAATGAACGTCTAAACAACATTCTCGAATATTTTAGAAAAATAATAATTATTTGTTTTGAAATTTGGCACATATTTTCGTTTTATGACGAGAAGAAAACCAAGTAAACGAATTTTGGTTATTCAAATATTTAAGGGGCAAAACGGGGATGAGAAGTTTAAAAAAATCGATTTTCGGAAGTCATTTTTGGTGGATAGGAGGGATAGGGGGTAAAATCTGTTACATATTTTTTGCTAATTTGAGAACTCTTAACGAGAATCTGAAGTCAAAATAACGATATATCCGCAAACAAAAAGTTGGTAGTAAAAGGGTTAAGCTACTAGTTATACAGACAGACAGAAAACGATTTTATTACCGGCAAATAACTGCTTGTGTGTATAAAAAGCTGTTTGTTTAACATTTTTTTCACTTTAGTCTTCATAGCTGTTTGGTGAAACTGGAAGTTTTTACCATAACTTATCAGCTCAGTTTTTATTTTTCAAAAAACAAACTTTTGCTGTGCTACTGCTTTTGAAAATTGATGGTACTGGAAGTTAAAGCAATTGTTAACTGTGCAGTTTTGTCTTTTTTTAGTTGGTAAATTAGTTAAAAATAGGTGCTTTTGCTGAAATAGCGTTAGCCATTTAAACACTACAAATTTTTCAGAAATTTACTCAATTAAGAAATTTTGTTTGAAAAGTAAACAAAATTAAGTAAATAAAATGGACTAAATTCACAAATAAAATAAATTTGGTAGAAACTAATTCAATGAATCAAATGAGCTAAATTGACTGAAAATTATTTTCAATTTAAAATGAAATTGAATCCGATTTTCAGGGACAAAATATAATTCACAAAAACCTTTTATAAACGTTTTTGCTTGTTAATTTATAGAAAAATTTAATTTTTGATACTACAGGGGTCGAAATAGTACTATTTTTAACGTGGTTGTCACTATTCTGTAAATCCCATTTAACATCACCGACTAGCACGTTGCATATGTCTTTGGAGTAACTTTAGGAAAAATACTGTTACGTTACGACTTGTTCACGTTACATTTATGTTCGAGTTCGTTACTTTATGCAATTGGGTACGAATTTAAAGGCCACCTTAACGTATACTTTATATAAATTGACATATATGATACTTGTGTGTTGTTTTGATAATTTCTTCTTAAAAAGGCAGAGGAAACCAAAGGTTAATTGTGTTACTGAGGTATTTTATTTTTATATAAAATTTGCATTGAATGCATACGGGGGAGGAAATTCCCCCCTCCCCAAATTGTAAATGAAAAAGAGGGGAAAGAAAAGAGAAGAGGAAACAGAGAAGAAAAAAGAAAAAAAAAAAAAAAGAAAAACAAATAAAACTGGAAGCAAATTTTACAAAACTTTTCTACAGCAGTTTAACAAAAATTCTCCCCTATAATCAAAAGTATCAGTAGTGCCATTCTCTTACTTTTTAATGACAAAAATCGGTAGTTAGATTGTCAAAATTCGATAAATAACTAATTGTCGTTAAAACTGATTCCGTAACTTTTTCTACCGAATTTTCTCGTTAAATAATATCGTTAACTTCCGAAAATTATTTGTTAAGTTAACGACAGAAAAAAAGTTGTAAATAAGGTAACGCATGGGTAAAAAAAAAATTAGTAATTTCAAAAAGCGTTAAAGAAATGTATTTTAGTGCAAATTTTATAAAAATTTACATTAAGAATCAGGAACTGGCGTTTGCAATAAATTCAATTGCCCGCGCTTAACATTGAATCGCTTACGCTCTTAATTTCAAGCAATAGGCAGTTTTCAGTGTTTTGGTAATTACTGGTTTTTGTTGGTATACGCGGTACTCGATACGCGGTACGGACCGATAATTACTTTACTTGGTATGAATAAAACAATGTTTTCTTAAAAAAAATTTAGTCTGCAAGTGAGTAGACTAAAATTTTTAGAAATCGCGAAAACAAGGATTTTAGTGGATTTTTTTTTTCAAAGAATATAAATGTAATACTATTCTATATTCCTCCAAATAAAAGTTCCCAATATTTATAATGGCTTATTGTTAGTGCTTAACGTATTAATTCAATTGGATTAATTTTAACATTAATTAACATTTATAAATAACTGTTTTTCACACTTTTTTAGGCATTTACTTCCTTTTTCGTGTTTTTGAATTTGTTTGTAGTGATAATTAATATCAACCCAGCAAAAAATAAAAATTTCTTTAGCTCTGCCTGTAAGCGAAAGATACTTTTATACGAAGGTAAATATTTTTTAAATGAATGTTTTTTTAGTTTGATTTTAGATCATAAATTAATATCACTTTCTGTTAAAATTATTTTTTCAAATTATCATACTCAGAGTTGAATAGAACCAGTTGAGATACTTCAAAGCAAAAAAGAGTAATAATAACAAAGGATAAAAATAGCATTGTTAGATTTCGTTGATGTTAGTCTAAGTTCAGTTGTTAACATATTCGATTTGCTTTCAACTTTCACATAAGTAGACGATTATCAATGTTTAGCCCGTCAAGGCAAATGACACTAATGATGGCTTTGTAGCGAAATCCCAAAATACGTATTCTGTCTTGCTGGCCTTATCGAATTCTTTAAAATTTTTTATTCTTTGTAATTTACTTGTGAAAATTGTAAAAAAATAATTTAAACAGAAAGTGATATTAAGTTATGATCTAAAATCAAACTAAAAAAACATTAATTTACCAAATAAAATATCAACTATACACACCCTTCATTCCTGTAAATATTTTTCTTTTTTTTTTGAGGTCTCATGGTATAAAATGCCCCATATTCGCTTCTCAACCACAATAATTATAACTTGATAATTTATAACTTTGCCAATAAAGGCGCGAATATAGAAAAGGAATTAAGAATTTTTTCATTTCATAAACATTCTTTTTTCATTTCAATACAATACAATTAATTAATTTTTGTTTACATTACAAAAAATTAATGGAAATAATAATTACTTTATGCAATGGTAATGAAGATAAAATATTTATTACCATTTCATAAAGTAGATGTAATGAAAATGTCCATCTCTGGATACAAGTAGCACTAAAAATGCAATTATAGTTTTGCAGTGCTGCTATAGCCATGTATATTTTTTGCTGGGATATAAAATAACTTATTTCATAATAGCCAGAAAATAAAAAAATAGAATACCGGATCACATTTTTTTTTCGAATTGCGGAACGCTAAAGTCGTTAGTTTTAAGGTATATTTTTTAAACTATAGAAGTACTAGATATTAAATCCATTAGGTATACTTATATTATGGATGCGACTGAACATTTTTTTTTAATTTCTTTAAAAAGTTCTGCCCTCACTAATTTCAAAAGTTAAGCTTTACGCTCGGGTTTTTACTTTCTTAATTCATAAACTGTGTGATTGTTAGTGAAATTAAAGTTATTCAAGTAAGTCGTGCGTATACATACGTGATTGAAAAAATCGATGTGTATCAGTACAAAGTTAATGACACAGTTTTGCGTTTAATGTGATTTCTTTGTGCTTCTTTTATTTGAAATTAAATTTTTTCGTTCAACGTGTAATCAATATAAGATTTGTGAAAAATCTCATTAATGCAAACCGCGAAAGTTTCGTATCGCTCAACATTATGTAATTTAGTCCCTGAATGAACAATTACAAAATGGAAAAACAGGGAAAATCACAGTAATCGCAAAAATGTGCCACTGACTTTGTAACTGATTAACGGCGATGATTTTAAACTCGAATACTTAAAACACTGGAATAACCTAAGTTTCCACTCGTTCCCCGTGTCCTTCCATTTCGTTCCCACTATCTTGTGCATTAATATTGATATCAGTTGTTTCTCTTTCCATTCTATTTCTTTGCATTTCTTCCTTTCCATTCCTTTTTTAGCTGTAGTGTTTCAATTCCACACGTTCCCCATTCTTGCCATCTCGCTCCCTATTCCATTTTTTTTACAAATTCCATTCCATTTCCGTTGCCCATTCATTTCCATTTTGTTCCACTTGTGTAGGGTTTCAGTTTCACTCATTTCCCATTTCGTTTCTTAATTTTAGTGTTCCAAATACACTCATTCTTTAAATTTTAGGTTTTTAGCCAAAGAGGCAGGCAATAATGGGGACAATTTTCCCCTTTTGAACCCCCGTCTTTACAACGTATCTATAAAAAGTTTCGAGAAATACCTTGCTGATAAGTTAGCCCATATTCCAAGGAACTCATATTATAAATTTCATGTTTCTAGCCAAAGTGGTTCGGGTAGGCCACAAAAGAGGAAAACTATTCTCTTTTTACCCCTCCCGGAATTAATTTCCAAAAATGCCGCCTTAGCGGATGTCTACGTTGGAGAAAGAACCCACATACCGAATTTCAGCTCCCTAGTTCCAGCAGTTTTGTCAAGTCGTCAAGGGCGAGACCTTTCCCGTTTTTGACCCTACCTGCAGAAATTTCCAAAAGTCTTAGCGGATGTCTACAATAGAGAACGAACCTTCATACCAAATTACAACTTCCTACCTCCAGCCGTTTAGCGGCACTATTCTCTTCTTGAATACCAATTTTTCCAATGACTCTATCCAAAATTGCAAAAAGTACTTTCCCGTAAGTGAGCACATACTCTAAGGAACACAGGTTTTGTAGGTCTTCAAAGGGGAGACTTTTAGTATTTTTGCCCCTCCCGGTAGGAGTTTGCGAAAAATCCGCCCTAGAGTGATTCAAAGCTGGAAGAAGAATCTACACACGGAATTTGAGCTTCCTAGATCCAGCAGTTTGGGCAGGCCGTCAAAGGGGACATTTTTTTGCTCCTCCCGGTTGGAATTTCCAAAACTATTTTCTAAGCGGGCGTCTACGTTGGAGAAGGATTCTTCGTACCGAATTTCAGCATCCTAGTTCCAGAAGTTTGAACAGGCCGTCAAGAGGGAGACATTCCGCTTTTGGCCCCTACCTGTAGGGATTTGGGCAGGAAATTAATTTTTTTAAATGGTATTTCTTTTAAATTATACATTTTGGAAAAAGGTATTTTTTGTTTTGGAAAATATCCTTTTTTTGCACAAAGTACTTTTTTGGGAAAAGATACTTTTTTGAAAAAGTTACTTTTTCAGGAAAGAGGTACTTCTTTTTTGGAAATTTTATTTTTTTTCTTGAAAAAGGTACTGTTTTGGAAAATGGTACTTTTTGGAAAAAGGTATTTTTTGGGAAAAAGGTACTTCTTTTGGAAAAATGTACTTTTTTGTAAAAGGTACTTTTTGGAAAAAGGTACTTTTTTAAGTAAAAGGTACTTTTTTAGGAAAAGAGTACTTTTTTAAGAAAAAGATACTTTTTTAGGAAAAATGTATTTGTGTGGAAAAATGTACTTTTGTGGGAAATGGTACTTTTTTAAAAAAAGGTACTTTTTTGTCCGCCTTTTTTCCCCTCCCTGAAGAAATTTCCAAAAATGCCGACTTAGCGGTCGTCTACGCTGGAGGAGGAATCTACGTACCGAATTTTAGCTTCCTAGTTCCAGTAGTTTGGGCAGGTCGTCAAGGGGGAGAATTGTCCCCTTTTTGCCCCCCTTCCTGTGGGAATTTCCAAAAATCCCGTCTTAGTGGATGTCTACGACAGAGGAGGAACCTTCATACCAAATTTTAACTTCGTAGCTCCAGCGGTTTGGGCAGGCCGTCACAAGGGGCACTTTTCCCCTTCTTAACCCCCAGTTTTACAGCGTCCCTGTCCAAAATTCCGAAAAGGACTTTTAGATAAGTTAGCCCATTCTCCAAGGAACACATATTTAAAATTTCAGGTTTATAGCGAAAGGGGTTTTGGCAGGCCGTCAAGGGGGAGACTTTTCCCCGTTCCGGTTGGAATTTCCAAAAATCCCGTCGTAACTGACGTCTACGTCGGAAAAGGAACCCACATACCAAATTTCAATTTCCTTACTTCAGCGGTTTGGGCTCGGCGATGTTGAGCCAGTGAATCAGTCAGTCAGTCACGTCCCAGGAAAAAGAGTCAGGAAAAAGAAGTAGTTAAAGCACTGCAACTGTTGAATAGGGAGTTGTTCTTTTTCGAGTTTTTCACCGATGGATTTAACATTGGCTTGTCATAGGAAGGAAGTTGTTAGTTTTTAAAACAAAGTATGTATACTTGAACCGATGATAAGTAAGTTCTTTTTCACTTCTTTTTATTTTAATTTAATTAAAAAAAAAAATCATCATGCATCGTATGGGGTTGGAACCCAAACTCGTTGGCATTTGAAGCAAACGCCCTACCCCCTATGCTATCGCTTGTTATAACTGTTAGCTGACTTTGAGCATTCTTGTTCAGTAAATTGTTGTTATCTTCATTTCTTTCATTTTTTTATTAACAAAAATATATAAAGCGGCGAATACATTAAGGAACATTGAGTAGGGAACATAAAATATCAAAAAATTTTGTAAACACGAATTGCATGAGTGTCAACACGAACATTAACACACACAAATCAACATTCGTAAAAAATGGCAATTTTTTCACTAATGTTCATGGGGTTTCTAGAAGACGTTTGTTGTCATGTTGTTTTTGTATTGCATGTATTTTGTTATTGTATTTACGTTCGTGTGGAGCGAAACGTCATCTAGAAACACCACCTTAGTGTAGCGTTGCCATCCGTCCTCTTTTCCCCGGGCACCGTCCTCTTTTTTAGGGCGTCCGGGGCAGTCCTCCTTCTTTTTCATTCTTTTTCAGTAAGTGTCCGGGGTTGTCCTACTTTTTGCACTTTTCTCCATAACTTTTTTTATTGCTTCTAAATAAATCGCAATTGATGTTAACTCAATTGACTTGGCATCACTTACTTTGATTGCCAAAATGTGAAGCTTATCAGCAGTAAGCCAACTATTGAATTTAAAAAAAATTTTAACATTGCTTTTAATGATGAAAATGTATTTAATGAATTCCTTCTAATGAAAAATTATGTAAAAAACTTAAATTCAATTAAAACGACTAATAACAAGTTTTGGTGCGATTTTTTTTTATTAAAGATTATGTTTGCTATGAAATGAAAAAACTTGTAGAGTTTTATTTTTGCTTACCAGCACATAAGGCCAACGTAGAACCAGAGCTTAGAAGAATTAATTCCTTTTTGAATGAATTCACTGAAATCGTTGTCAATTAAAAAAAATAAAATTACGTTCAATGAATTAAAAGAAATACGCTCACTGAATTAAAAAAAAATACGTTCACTGAATTAAAAAGAAAAAATACGTTCACTGAATTGAAAAAAAAATACGTTCACTTAATTGAAAAACAAAAATTACGCTCACTGAATTCAAAGCCTGTTTTCTGCCGTTCAGTAGAAGAAAACATTTTTTATAAATAAAATTTGTAATACGAGTACTAAGCAATTTTACGGCATTTGCTAGTAAAAATAAATTATATATTAACCCGATGTTTTTTTGGAACTTGATTTTTTAATAATATATTTAATTTGTTTAATATATAATTTGTTTATTTTTACTAGAAAACGCTGTAAAATTGCTTATTATTTGTATATTATTTATAAATAAAATTGAACTCATTCACCAGTGAATTAATTCATTTGATTAAATAAAAAGAACTAAAGCAATTAAATTCATTCGTAACAAAATAAATCGAACGAAAAC
Organism: Leucophora obtusa; assembly: GCA_949987735.1. NCBI lineage: Eukaryota > Metazoa > Arthropoda > Insecta > Diptera > Anthomyiidae > Leucophora > Leucophora obtusa. The sequence continues at coordinate 280,723,279 of OX465295.1, forward strand.
AAATATGAATTAATTCCATTCAATATGTGGTGCTTTTTGAATTAACTCACCGAATTTTTAATTTAGAATTGAAAAACTTAATTAAGGAATTAATTATTTAAAGCTCTGCGTAGAACTTATATTTTCTTTAATCAAGGCGTAGTGGACCCCAAAAAAGAATGAAATTTAATCCAGAAAATATTTCTAATATTATTAGAGCCAAATATATGAATTGCCAAGAGTTTTATTAATATTTGAAGAAATGCGACAGTAATATATTGATTCAAATTGGAAGCGTTGAAAAATATTCTTGAAACTCTTGATAATTCATGTCAAGAAATTATTAAAATATTCATTCCCGAAAATGTATGCAAGAAATTTTGTTAATCCTTGTTGTTTTTTGTTTATTCAGGTACTACTAATTTTAGTTCAGAATGATTTGTTATCTTTTCTGTGAAGTTTTTTTAATCAAGGCCCAGTGGACACCAGAAAAAAAATTTAATCCAGAAACTAGTTCTAGTTATATTTCTTATATTATTAGAGTCAAATAAAATTTTGATATAAATTTTCAAGAGTTTTATGAATATTTGAAGAAAGGCGATAATAATATATTGATTCAAATTGGAAGCGTTGAAAAACCTCCTGAAACCCTTTACAATTCGTATCAAGAAATTATAGAAATGTACATTCCTGAAAATGTATGCAATGAAATGGTTAATCGTTATGTTTTTTGTTTGTTTATTTATGTGCGACTAATTTAAAGTTCAGAATGATTTTTTTGTTTTTTGTAAATTTTTTTTAGTGGTAATAAAAATTGTTTTATTTATAAAATAAATTTTTATTTGTATATTTTATCGCGTTGTTGATTTTTGTAAAATTAATTTATTAAAAAAAATTCTCCTCTTTTTTAAGACAAATGTCCTCCTTTTCAAGGTTGACGTCCTCTTTTTCTCAAAATGGAAATGGCAACCCTACGTTAGTGTATTCCCCGCTTAACATATTGGAAAATATATAAAGTTATTTTTTTAAGTGTTTTTTTATAAAAAGTAATACACTCATAGAAAGAAATAAAGCTGTAAAATAGGAGAAAAAGCTACTAAAAATTATGTAATTAAAAATGACCTTGCAAAAAACTGCTGATATTAGCAGATTGTTTTTTGCTAAATACAAGTAAGATAAGAAGAAAAAATAAAACTGTTAAATTTACAAAATTTTGGTTACGTTAACTTTTAGTTAATTAAAAATAACGAATTACCTTGATAAAATCGGGAAATAATTATGCAGCATATTATTAGATAAAAAATTGTTTTTTCTGCAAGGTAATTTTTAACTTATTTTTACTAGTTCTAACTAAAATGTTTACAGGATTTTTCTTTTTCTGTTATATTTAATATATGTATTTAGTAAAAATTTGATCAAAATCGATTTTTTAAATTACAATTTTTTAAATAAAAACAAAATTTTAATATTTACCTTTTTGGTATTTTAACAAAAAATATTTGAAAAAATACAAATTTATTTAGAACTTTTAAATTTCCATAAAATTTCATTAAAAATTAATAGAAAATTAAAAATCGGTTCAAAACTTAATTTTTAGGTGTACAAAAATAGAAAAAAATAAAAATTTTAAGTGAAAACTACAAAAAATTATTAATTGTGTAAAAAAAGTTACAAACAATTTTTTTCGACCTGATGGGATTCGAACCCGCAACCCTCTGATTTCTGTGCCAGCACGTTCCTGTGCAACCCCCATACAAAATATTAACTTCTTATCACCCATGAAAAAGAACTTTTGACTAGCATATATTTATTGCAGCATTAGATGTTGTTTAAAACCCATTCCTAAGGGAGTAATTTTTTGTGATGTAATGAAGGAAGTTATTAATTTAGAAGTCATTCCATTTATTTTTGCTGGGGTTATTCTTTTATATATATAGGGATAGAATAAGTTGGAATTTTCTTGAAAAAGCCCTATGTTCCGAAATAGAATGAATACAGGGGGGGGGGAGAATTATACTTATGAATGTGATATTTTTTTGAGTTTTAATAACAATTACAATATAATTTACAGATAACTTACGTATATGTTAATCTTTGTGTAAATGAGTTAAACTTACCGGATGTTAAAACATTAAAACAACAATTAAACAATTATTATTTAATTCATGTATTCGCAAATGTTATCACTTTATTTCATTATGTTTAAAATACACTATTATATATATTTAATATATGTTTTGTTTTTGTCCTTCTTAATTAATGCATTTTTTCTGTTAAGTTTAATCATTATTATTGTTCACATAATTTTTTTTTTTATTTCACAATATTGTATGCGCGTATAAATATGTACGTGTGTGTGAATAAATGTGTTTAATAAATACACATGTTTACATACTCTACATATGTACGAATGCAAGTATTTTGTTTTTTTATATCCTTAAGTACAGTGTCGATCAAAACTTATTATATATATATATTGGTTTTATTAATAAAAATTAAATTTTTTATGTAATTATTAATTTTTAAAAGATTTAAATGATTACACAGTGCAATAAAGATTTTAGAGTCTCAATCAAACCAAAGGAAAATGAAAGTACTTGAGTATGTTAGTTAAACTCCCGCTGTGTTTTGCGGGAAAATATTCAAAATCTACTATATTTTTAAGCATTCTGTTTGGTTGATTTGTTTCTAACCAAACAGAATGTTTGAAAAAATTTAGTGTTTCTGTATACAAACTCAACAAACACCTAACCGTTTGCTTTACTAGGAGACAAAAAATATATATTATTTTTAAATAAATGACTCTAGTTTGACTCTAGATCATAAATTAATATCACTTTCTGTTTAAATTATTTTCAAATCAAAGTAAGATAATACAATTTTTACAAGTAAATTACAAAGAATAAAAATATATTTGAAAGAATTCGATAAGACCAGCAATACAGAATACGTATTTTCGGCTTTCGCTACAAAGCCATCATCAGTGTATTTCGTCTTGTGTGGGCTAATATTTTTAAAATGATTATTATGGCATGGATACAGAGGGTAGGTTTGTAGCGAGACCCAAAAATATGTATTCTATGTTGCTGGTCTTATCGAATTTTTTCTACTTTTTATTCTCTGTAATTTACCTGCAAGTTTTGTCATATTTCTTTAATTTAAAAATAATTTAAAAGAAAATGTAATAACATGTGATGAATCGAACAAAAAACATTTACTTACCAATTAAAAGATCAACAATATATAAACTTCATTAATTCTTTTTAAATTTAAAAATTTTTCACATCTAAGGTGAAGTTGTCTGCAATATTTTTGACCAATCTTTTGATCAAGCTTTGCTGATGATATTTGATCAAATTTGTTAAAAGATTTTGGTTAAAAAATAAATTAATTATGATGAGGTAGAGCAAACCCCACCGTAGGGTTTACTACCATACACAAGTACATACTTTAATTTTCATTTATTTTGATTGAGACCCTAAGAAATTACCCGCAATTGTTGCAGAGTATTATACAAAATGTAGTATATTACTTAGGGTTTTTCTTTTCCCGGACTTTTTCATTTCCCGGGACAGCGGTATTTTTTTTAGAATTTCACGGGATCCCGGGAATTCCCGCTCGTTAGAAAATAAGTAAATCCGACATATGTTGTACTTGAAAACCCCAATTTCTATTAAATCACCGTCAGACAAAGCCCATCTTTTGGTTGTTTCCAAGAGAAAATCTGCTAAATATATTCCGAAAGAAGTGCTAAATTTTAAAATATCAATTTGTTTAACCATTAAATCGAAAATTAATATCAAGGTAATGTGTTTGTATTTTCATCCCTTCTTTCAGGTTATGTATTTGTATGGAAGGCCGTCTTAATGTTAAAAAACAATTTGAAATATACTAACTAAATATTAAATATTAGAACGAATTAATTTAGAAAGGGTGAAAGACATGGGTATTTTATTTTTATCCCTTCTTTCAGGATATATTGCAATTGTTAATGCGTGCAAACTTGTGTCGGACGGTGAAATAACAGGTTTATTAAAATTAAGTTTTAGAGAGATTTAATTAAATATTTTTAGATGTTTTTTATATAAAATGCTGGACCATGTTCTTTATTTTTTCCTTTTGCGCCTTATGCAAATTTTAAATTTGAGCCCTGGTTTATGTATTACGATATAAAACGATACATAGGGCCAGTTTTATAGTCAGAACTAAGATCAATTTTTGGCTTAAATATTTTTTTAAGTATTGAATCGAAAAATTTATATTTCTAGATATTTTGTGTCTATGCAGATTCTGAAGAGTATTCGTCTAGAATTATTTTTATAAAAAAAGTTTAAACGTGAGTACTTTTCACACTAATTTTTAGGCAAATCAGCTTAAATATTTTTATAAAAATATACATTAAAATATTATTGAATAGTTTTTTAACTTCAACTGTTATTTTTTGAATAGAAATTTTTATGCCACAACTACTTAAAAAGAAATCTTTTAATTTTCATAGTTGCATTTCAAATTAACATACACAGAAAAAAAGGTAGGCACCAACAATGGGAATTTGTAGATGCAATCACATTTTCTTTTAAATTGAAATTTTATTTCCAACAAGTTTTTTGTTTGAAATATTTGTACTTGTTTCTAAATTGTTATCTTTCATATAAAAATTGTTTAAAAATAAAAATTCAAAGTTACAAAAAGAAAAGAAAAATTTTTTTTAGATTTACAAATTTCTTTGTTGGTGCCTTTTAAAAAGTTTTTTTTTTGTATTTACAAATTTGGTATGAGAAAGGTGTTTAAAAATTTAATTAGAATTTTGTAAATTCTTTCTGTGTATAAACAAATTCAAAAATAATTTAAAACAGCGTTTGATGCATTACTTTAAAAATAAATAAGATTTAAAAATTCAATTGAAATAAAGGAATATCAATTTAAATGAAGTAAAAATATTTATATTAATCAAAAATAAGAAAATATTACCAATTTTACAAGTATTTGGAACTGAAATACTGATGTTGCAGTGTTGTATAATTGCTTTATTTGAAAAAAGATCATCATTTTAAAGAAAACATTTTTTCCGATGTACGACAAGTTGTCAAGTTGTAACCTTAGTAATGGCTGATAAAATCTTTTTTCGTTTTATCTAAACCAAATTCAACTGATATAAAAAAAAAAGAAAATGGCGTAAATAGTATTTTTTTAACACTTATTCCGTTTTTGAATTTGAAATCTCATTTTTTAATTTTAAATATATTTTATTTAAATTAATTTTAAAAAAATCAATGCTTTAAATTTAAATAAATCTTCCAAAGTTGTAATATACTGCTTAAACTTCTGTGAAAGAATAAAAACAAAATCCCGAACAAAATTCCCGGGATTGCGGGATTGAAAAAAGGGCGGGATTCCCGGGAATCCCGTCCCGGGATTTAATATTAATTGAAAATTATAAATTTTGACCAACACTAAATGCACTTGTGTAAATACTATATTTTTAATGATTTTTATGATTATGAAAAAGAATGCTTGCAATAATGCTAACAAAAATTACACCGTTTCCTCAACTGAAGAACATTTTGGTTTTTAACCAAAGCAAATAAGTATAATAAAAATAAATAAATTTTATAAAATACATCGAGTAAGGAAATGGCGTTTTTGTGGAATTATTATATAAATATTTTCATTTAATAAACAATAAATCCGAATTAATCAGTTTTTTTGTTTATTCAGGATTATTTTAACTATATATGAGACTTTCAAAGCCAAATGCCTCGCTACAGAAAAATGGGTATTGTATCAATATAAAAAACACTGTATTTATTGTACAATATGATACGAATAAAAAATCGAACAACTTTTTTAACTCTTATATAAAGTGAACGAATTAGGCTCGGTTAAATATTGACCAATTTAGAATTCACCACTTTGTCAACAGGGTATAATAAATTTGTACTAATGTTTGTAGAACCAAAAACTATTAGACCTACAGCACCTCTTATAGAATACCGATCGACTTAGGTTCACTTTTTGGTTCGATTTAACGATGTCTGTCTATCCGTCCGTCTATCCATATATTTTTGTGGGCACGCTACAGGTCGCAAATATTAAGATATATTGTTGAAATTTCGTACACCGACTTGTTTTGGTCCAATGCCAAAGCCTATTGATTTTGGTTAAAAGCCGTTCATGTTTGAAACTAGTGCCCATACATAGGTTCTCCAAAATTGAATTGATCGAAAGCTACAATTATCAAATTCGAAGATATTTTAATGAACTTTGCTACACGGACTCACATGGACAAAGCGTGTTGTTTTTATTCAAAATCGGTTCATGTTTATATTTAGTGCCCGTCTAAAAGTCCCCCAAAAATGGGCATGTTCGCTAAAGATTTCAAATATTAAGATATAGTGATGGAATTTGGTACATAGACCGACTTATATTGGACCAGAGAGGATATGGTATAATGGGCGATAAGTGTACTTTGGTCCTTTAAATCGCAGGTTCCTGATGGGATATAGCCATGTCTGATACAGAGGGGGATGGATAAAATTGTCCCATAACTGATTAGGTCTAGTCTTTTGCTGGGTTATGTATGTTACCAATGGAGGGAGGTTAAAGTGGTCTTTATTCCAAAGGTATTGGGAGGTCCGAACAGCTGTCTAAATGGTACATACCAATTAGCCTCAGTTCGTTTCTCCTTAGGACGATAGAAAAAGTTTTGGACCATTTTTTTAGGGACACTTACCTCAGACGTACAATCACAATATTTTATCCATAAAATAATTGAAAACACAATTAAAAGAGGACTACTAATTTTTTATTATATTCAAACCATTTTGCTATCTATTTTCAAACATTGTTTAAACAATCCATAAAAGAAATAAAAATAATTGAAAAGTCGGTTAAAACAATCTTCAATTTTTAACCGACAAAACGTTAGAAAAAAACGATTATGTTGTTTGTTTTTTCATATTTGAAAGTTTTTTTTTGTTTGAATTTTGAAAACACTACACACACACGTTCATACCCAGCAAAAAATTTTCAAAATAGGGAATCGAGTTGGGAATCAGGTATTTTTGGTAGAACGCCTTCCCAATTGGATTACCAACTTGTTTCTTTTAACAAGGCGTGAGACTAAATTCAATCGATTCTTTGGAATCGCAATGGTAGCTAGTTACTATTTTTCTTACAGAACACCTTTGATTTTTAGTAAAAGAAGGTGTTCTAATAATAAAAAGAATAAGCGAGTTTCTAAAAATAGATATTCTCAAAATAGAATTTACGAATTAAATTTTAAAATAAATAAAAAAAAGTTACACATGTGTTTCGTTGGGATTTGATCCCTGGCTTTCTACGTGTCAGGCGGATACTCTTCCACTGAGCCACCGTCTTGCATGATAATTTATAGCTTAAATCAGATTTTATTTTTTTCATAATTACTTTATACTTTTTAGCACAAGCTTGTTTTTTTGATAAAAGAGGTAGTTCTTTAGAATTTATATATAAGGCTATTGTAAGGCCTTGCAAATTACAGAAAAGGGAAGCGAATATTAAAATCGCTTTATGGTTATGGTTAAACTAATAGAATTCGACTTATACTAAATTAGACAAATACTAAATAGCATATCAGGTTTAGTGTATATTTATTATATTAGCTGTACTTCCACTCTTACTTATCAACATTAAATAAATAAAATATAATAAAATAAAATAAATTAAACTAAATAAAATGAAATAAATTAAATTAAATAAATAAATTAAATAAATTAAATAAATCAAATAAAATAAATAAATTAAATAAATTTTAATGATTTAATTTTAAATAAATCAAATAAATTAAATAAATTAGATAAATTAAATGAAAAAATTAAATTAAATAAACTAAATAAATAAATAAAATAAATTAAATAAATTAAATAAATTAAATGAATTATATAAATTAAATAAATTAAATAAATCAAATAAATCAAATAAATTAAATAAATTAAACAAATTAAATAAATTAAATAAATTAAATGAGTTAATAAATTAAATAAATTAAATAATTATTATTAAATAATTTATTAAATAAATTATTAAATAAATTATTAAATAATTTATTAAATAAATTAAATAAATTATTTAATAAATTAAATACATTAAATAAATAGATTAAATAAATTAATAAATTAAATAAATTAATAAATTAAATAAATGAATAAATAAATAACAACAAAATTTCAATTGTCCTAACAACAATATCTGAATGTTTTTATGTGGAAATTTCGAAAGGAAAAGTTCCCAGAATCAGGGTTTTTCGATAGAAAAGGTTCCCAAAACCTTAAAATTGTATATAAACCATTTTTAATGGAAAAAGTAGTCAGAATGTGAAAGTTTTTCTATGGCAAAAATAAATCAGATATTAGCAAAGAGAAAACATAGTTGTTCTGACGGCACAATTTGTACACTCACTAAAGTTTGTCGGTAGAATCTACTGAAAATGTCAGTTAAAACAAAGATATATGCAGTTAAAAACCCATCAAAATCTTTCATTACCAAATAAGTGGTTATATAATAGAAATTCATAGCTACGCACAACTTATTTTTTGGCGTCTAAACTCATTATTTTTGTTTGGCGTGGTCGTTTTTATAAGTAGTCACGCTTACCTGTTCGCTTACGAAAAAATGAGAAATAAGTAGTTACGAGATTTTAAATAATAAGTGGTTACATACATGCTTATAAAATGTTGAATTATAAGCCGTTATCCGATTGCTTACTTGATTCTTAAAAATAAGAAGTTAAGCAAATACTATTAGCTTAAGGAAATACATTCAGAAACATTTAAGTTTTCTCTAGTGTGTAATTTTAGGACTCGTCATAAAAATTTAAACATAAAACATATATACATATAATAAATAAAAATGTATAAAATTTAACTCTGTAAAAAGTACTTATTTAAACTATTACGAGTAAGTCATTATTTTATATTTAGAAACAATGAATACAATAGGCCGTTATTAGGAAGTCATTATTTTATATTATAAAATAATGCAAAAAGTAATGATATATCATTTTTGGTAATGCAGATAGTAATGACGTGTAATTACCAATATTTTGCTGGGAAGGCGACAAAGGTATTCACATTTAAAATAACTAAAAATTGTGTTATTTTTACCTCCTGAAAAATAACTAACAAATGCATTAAAAATAACTACCAATGTCGTAAAATTAACTGAGAAATTTTTATTACAAAAATTTCAAAACAACTGACGAAATCGGTAAAAACTGCTGTTTTTTTTATAGTCAAATGTTTTTGTTTATAAAAGTTATATTTTAACAAAAAAAATATTTTTTTTCTTTCGATTACAAAAATATCACAAAAAAATATTAGAAAAACTCGAAGTAAAAATTCCAAACCGTTCTCCAGTTTTTATGCTTTTATGCATTGGAGATACAATACAAGTTTCTGATTTTTATTTGCAAACTAGAAATATATCAATAATAACAAATATAAACTAAACAAGAATTTTTAAATAAAAAAAATCAACGACATTTTTTATTTTTTAATTAACTACCAAAAATAACTGTTTGCTGTAAAATTACTGTTTTGGTAGTTGTTTATTATGATATTAAAAATAACTGCTTTAAACAACTGTTACAAAATTACAGTACTTTTCGTTAGTTGTTATCTTAAATAACCGTCATAAAAGTTGTTTTGAATTCTTCTGTAGAAAAACAACTGTAATTTCCGTTAAAAATAACAACTACTGATTACTATACAAACAACTGTTAAACTTTTTTGAGTGTAGCCAATGGATTGGTTCGGTGTACTAGTGGAATATTTCGTTTATATCTATCAGAAAATTAGTTTTTAGAATGTAATTTCCCTACGGGAAATTTTAACAAACTGTCACCGAACTGGCCCCTTTATATGAAATAGACTGGTCACTATTACATGGCGTTGTCATAGGACCCCTTGTGACATGTCACTAGAGAAATCCTAGGACAGGTTACTGAACTCTCATAAAAAACAAAGTTCAGGGACCTGTCCTGGATTTTGCCCCCCTCCTATGACAACGCCATGTAAAAGTGACCAGTCTATTTCATATAAAGGGGCCAGTTCGGTGACAGTTTGTTAAAATTTCCAATAGGGTTATTTCCGAGAACGGAAATTCGCTGTCCTAAACAAAAATTCGGTAGTATTATCCGAAAAAATTTGTTCCAGCAACTGAACCATTATATTGGCATTATAATTGTTTTTTTTTGGTTATATTTTAAAAAATTTGTACTGATTTCAAGTCAGAAAAAAAGGGTATGTATCAAATGTAAAATATGGGGTTTTGTGGGCCTTTTTAAACTACTTTGCCAAAAGATTTGTTTTGGACGTTTTGCAAAATACAAAGCAATAAATTAAAATTAATCGATTAACTGACAAAATTGCAAAAGACAATAGATTTTCCTTTTATTTTAATTCTCAATATAATAACTTAAAAGAAATTTTAGTAATTTTTTATATTTTGTTTTGAATAACTGCTAAGAAAAATTAAAAAATATATTTCTTTGTAATGTTACTATTTATTTAATCGAAAACAACTTTTCTGGTTTACTTTTTTAATTACCATTGAACATTTATTTACTCTTCATGCAGTGATTGTGTATATCAAAAATAATATTTGTGACAAAGCGCAAATTTATTGGGAAGAAATGGAAAATAGTCCTTTAAATATTAAAATGCCGTATTAGCACAAAATTTTTAAAATAATTTTTTCACTGTTATGTTTAAAACTAAATAACTTCTCTTTTCAAAATGTGGAACTACTTCTTAATTTGTTGTTTTACTACCAAAATGTAAACGGTTACTTTCTAAGATCAAATAATTTAAAAAGTAAATTATTAATTTTTGAAAACTTTTGTTAGTAAATAATTATATTTGAATGACTTTCATGCCTTGTTTGTTTTGATTTTTAGAATTGAATACAATACCTCTTGCTTTTTTACGATCTTGTTAGAATGTGTTTGGTAATGCAGTAAAGAAATTTGGCAATGAGATTTGTAAGCGGTTATATGGCAATGCCTTGTTAAGGTAATGGGTAATTTTTTCCTGGGTATTTTTATTGGCTATGTTTGTGTGTATGAGTAAAGAATTTCTTCTAATTTGAATTCAAATAATTTTGTATAAACTATTTTAACAAAAAAGAAAACCGAAAATATTTGAATTTTTTGTTTTAAAAAAGAAAACAATGAAATTATTTAAATTAATTTTCCAAAAATAGAAAACTAAAAGTAGAACATTTAACTGAAAATATCAACTCCTGCAGACGATACGTATTTTTTTGTAGTTTATTATTTATTGACTGATAAAAAAAGTTAAACAATAGTGGTATTCATTAAACGTCGTATCTTCCTGTTATATAGCGTTAACATTGTATTTATACACAATAAATGTTAAAAATAGTTTACAAGCCCTGGTAAATTTATGCACCTATTTTTATGTGTAAACTTTTTGGTATTTATATACACATTTGAAAATTGTCAAATATGAAATTTGTTTGATTTTCTTTTATTTGATTTTATAAATTTTATTTCAGAATCAATAGGAAAACATCAATATAAATAAATCCGTGTGTTATATTTAGAAATTACCAAAAAAAAATTAAATTTTATTGTAAAAAAAACAATTTAGTACAATGTGCGTTCAACTAAATATTCGTGTAAACTCATAAAATTACCACTTGTTTAAAAAATTGCGGTTTAATGAATACGGCTATTATGTTTCCATGTATTTAAATTGATTTTTCAATTGAAAACAAAATTTACATATTACCTTTCAAATAAACCTCAATCGGTTATGGAAAATATATTGTGAGTGTAGACCAATACATGAGCTACAGTTCGCTTATCAGGGTAAATTTACCGAGACCACATTCCTTCATGTCGTCACGATGATAGAAAAGGCACTTGACTCAAAGAGCATTGCCCTTTGTGCTTTTATTGATAAACTGGATGCTTTTGACAATACGTCCTACGATACGAAAATGGTATCCATGGTGAGAAAGGGCATCTCTCCAATGATTATCAATTGGACTATGGAGATGCTCAGCTCTAGGATAATCACGTTTGGCATAGGGACTACTTGTAGAACCGTAAATGCCACCAGAGGATGTCCTCAGGGCATTGTTTTGTCGCCATTACTAAGGACACTGGTCATTGACGAGTTGCTCGAAGGTCTGAACGACTTGAGCTTCAGGACCTATGGCTACGCCAATGATTTTCTCGGCTGAGATGACAGGACCATCATGAGGAGGAGGTGATACCGTTCACAGGAAGGGGGAAGGTTAACTTGTCTAGGCCTGTTATTGATATTGACAGTGTAAGCTTCATCTTGGCTCTTTATCATCTTAACTCTGTGTCTAAAAAGGCCACCAGGGCATATTATGCCTATCAAATGCTCTTTGGGAAGACATGGAGTCTAAGGCCACATATTGTCTACTGGTCATTCAATACTATTGTTAAGCCTATTATCACCTATTCTTACCTCGCATGGTGGCCAAAGGTTGAGAAGTCAATGACAAGGAATACTCTGAAGAAGGTTTATTGGCTTGCGTGTACTGGTATTAAGGGGACAGGCAGAACGTGCCCGACGAGTGCTAGGTATTCCACCATTGCATATCTCCGTAATGTAGGCTGCCAGTATGTACCCCCTTCCACTTCGAGGATTAGGGGATATGAAGAGTGGTGACCTTCAGAGTCACATGAGGATCTCCAGGATCTTTATAGATGACTCAGTCTTAAGGGTCGCGGACAAGAAAACTGCGGACATATTTTCGTCAGGCATTTTAACTCCCTTACACTAGGGAGGATTTTATGTAATGAAGGGTACAATGGTAAAGAAAGGACTGACTCTTTATCCAATTGCGGAGCCTGTCGAACCTTCATCATACAGGAATCATTCTGCGGGTTACTCACAGGGCATGTTAGGGTACAGTTAAATTTTACAAAATTTATTGTTAAAATATAATACTTTCATGTTACCGTTATTATCTAAAAATGGCGCTATTTCTTTCCCACCCGATTTTTTAAAATGGCCCATATCTCGAAAACTAAGAGAGATAGAGCAAAATTGATGAACATTTCGATTACCCCTAATCCTGTAAGGGGTAGTCTATCCAAAAATGGACCTTGGCGGGGCCTTTGACCCTCGGAAATTTTTAAGAAAAATTGTACACTTCATAAAATGGCCCATATCTCGAAAAGGAGATAGAGCAAAACGGACAAAATATTTGCTCCACTGGAGTGACACATAATATGGACTAGGCCCGGAGAGGGTCCCGAGACCCTGAATTTGGATAAATTCTTCGACACATAAAACGGTAGTTTAACAAATTTTTTAATTAAATATAGATTTGTTAAATTTAACAAAAAAAAGTGTTAAAATCAACAAATTTTATTTTAAGCCAAAAAACAGGAATAAATTTTGTTAAAATGACAAATTTTTCTGTCCAGCCAAGAGACGTATTATTTTGAGTGTATGTACGTGGGTCCACAACTTTTGCCCCCTATTACCTACATCACTCACTGGAAGAGTTTCAAAACGAGGCACCTTATTTGACACTGGTACGTATAATTAATAGACAATTAATATATTACGCATGAATAATTGTACTACTTACATCTTCTTACGGTTACTGAATGGGCTTTGTGATGACGCCGAGTAAAAATTACTGCTGAACTTATTTGTAAGAGTTCTTAACCCACGAAGAAAATGTTCTAATATTCTACTTACAAAGAAAGGTTTTTGTAAAACATTAAGATTATACTGAGGAAAATATAAATGTAGAATATTATAATTGGTCTATTCTAATTTAATCTACATGTTAATTCGTGTTAAATTTAATGTAATTAATCCAGTTATAAAGAAATGAATGAACGAATTAATATGATGATGATGATGAAAATGATGATTGTATAAATAAGTTTAATTTTATTTTACTCCAATTTTTAACAACATTTTGATGCAATTGCATAAAAAGCTTATTTTTTTAGCATTTTATTTTGTTTGTTTTTAAGCATTTTATTTTTTTTTCTGTTTTGCTTTTAATTTTTATTTAAATTTAAATTAACAGCCATTTTGACGAATTTTCAAATGGTTTAACATAAAATTCTTATAATATGTAATAATGGTAACAACGAAATAATAATCATAATTATAATAAGTATAAACCACATTTATTAATATAATTTAAGCCTTAAAAATATATATTTGTTTGTTTTATTCTCATTTCAATTTAAAATTTAACAGGGCAAACATTTTTGTGCAAAAAGCAAATAACATGTTTTTATCTTTTATTATTATATTTTCTCCAGGGAAGCATTATATTTCAAATAAATAAAAATGAAAATCAACATTTACCTAAGCATATTTTAAAAAATATTGTAATTTCATATATTTATTTTCAACAAGTTTTTATGTTGATTTTGCAATGATTTCTGCTTTATTTTTTGTTGTCCTTTTGATTTGTTACTATAAGTAAACTCTATAAAATATACACAATTTGTTTAGTCCATTTTTAAATTGGAAAACCTTTTTTTGTTTGCTTGCTATTTCATATTTATTATTTTTGTAATACAAATTTGTATGTCTTATATTGAATTACATTTTAAATTCAATTACTGACTTAATTTAAAATTTTCTATTTTTTTTTTACTTGAAGTTTACAGTGACAGTTTATTTTGAGTAAAGTTTTTTACAAAGTTGGTTTCTGGTTTTTTTTTGTAATTTTCTGGTTTAATCTTACTTTTTATTTCCTATAAATAGTAGAATAAGTTTATATACATAGTCAGCCTTATTTAATGTATATTATTTTTACTTTCATTATAAATTTTATAAGAAATATGCAATCAATAAGCAAAATTTGTATATTTCTAATGGAATACTTGAAATGTATATTTAAATTAAACAAATTTTGTAAATTTCATTATTGCTGTCAGTTTTTTTTCTTTTTTCATTAACCATCATACGTTGACACCTAGTAACCCCCCAAAAATAAAGAGGGAGTACTTTAAAATTCATAACTATTTTCTATATATCCAACAAAAGAAAATGCAAAAATAAAACAAAACAACTACAACTATGTATATATAGACATTTCTTGCACACGCATAGTCTTCTGCTGAAATATTGTTGAGTTTATAACGGTATCGGATTTTTCCTAAGGCATTCTAATGTTAAATTTATTGCTGGAATCACCAAACAGGCACTACTTTTTTGGGCCTATGGTAGTATTTTAAAATTTCTCATTTCTATCAATGGCCTAAAAAAAAATTTGGAAGTTCATTGCTTCATTCATTGCTTATTAAAAATAAATATGAACAATTTCAAAAAAAATACTTCTTCATTGCCCTCAAAGTATCCGCTAATATATTTTTAAATATTTTTTAAAAACAAACACTCAACATACACTCAAAAAGTAAGTTAATAGAAAAATTAGTACAACATTTGGAAATTGTGTATTTATCAAAAGCTTTAGTTATATATTTTTAGCACTAAACTAATTTTGAAGCAATGTTTTACTAATTTATTTTGCTACTAAAATTGTGCTAACAATCGGACAATATGCAGACCGGCAAGATGTAGACTGTCTAGATGTAGTGCGGGCAAAGAAAATGATGTTAACTCTTCTAAGACATATGTACAAAAAATACAACCGTGAAAGACGCCAAAAGAGGCGTATACATAAAAATGTAATACAATAAGTTAAAATATGATTTAAGTTATAACTAGGCTGTCCGTCTCCAATATACACAAATTGCCTGCACTTGTACGTAAAAACCATACGTCAGTGTGGCAACATTTGCGAAAAGGTGACACAGAGGAAATAAGAAGATAAACAGGAAATCTAAAGTAGAAAGTTTATATATGTCTGTTTGATCACTTCTGAAAGTATTCATATAGAGACAATCTGACAATAAAAATATAAACAACAATATAATTTAATGGAAAATCACTGAAAAGCCTGTCCATAAAAAAGGCAGACACTGGATCTAGTCTGATTTGCAAATTTAATGTGTTTATAACTTTTGAACAAAATGTTTATTCTTCTTCTTAACCTCAAACCTACCAAATTATAATTAATAAAAATACATATTAATTACAATATTAATTGTATTTGGTCTATACGACGCGTTTGAAATAACAACACTTAACCAAAGTATTTAAATTTATAAATTGTATAAACAAAATGTTTATAAATAGCGATTATATGAAAAACAAAGAAAGACACTTTTTCCAGTCATTTAGGTGTGTAACTTCTGGTGGTTTTACGCAAAGGTTATCAACGCTTCAATTATATTTGAAATTTTTATAGAAATTTTGAAATTGAAGTGAAACTGAAGTTTGAAACTTTTAGATATTTGATATTAAATTTTATCAGCTTTTTGAATTGTACGGGCAGGGGGTATCCTTAAGGTGTTTTAAGAGACCGTAGTTTGCTAAAAAATTTCACACATGAATGAGAAGAAAAACACAATGAATTTGATGAAATTTAACAGCGAACGAGAGAAAATGAAGGACGTCGCGAAAACAATAAATTTAATAAAAACGGTTTTACAAGCAAAAACCAACATTAAGAAAATAATTAAAATTGATTATTTATTATTTATTTCATTCTTAAAGTTGTTTTTGTTACCGCTTTAATCAATAATCATAAGAAACAATAAAAACAGTGCACTGTTAACTTTTTCGGTTTTCCTTTTGTTTCTCTTATTCTTCACGGGAATTAACAGAATCACAATGCATATAAACTTATGAAAAATGAATGAAAAAATCGCAAGCATAATGTCGAAAGTGTTTTTTTAAGATTAAGGGTCTGAGAATGGGCAAATAAATAGCCAAACATAAATGGGGCCCTTGCCCACCCCAGAAAAATGGTCTAGGTACGCCTATGGATTGAAATCACATGGAGCATCTGTGCGATGAATTGGATCGCCGTATGCAAAAAAGATCTATAAAATGTAATATGGATCTCAAAATTGCCCTTTTGGAGGTATGGCATGGTATTTCAAAGGATGTTTTACTGTAAAATTAGTTTTTTTCCATGAAAAACATATTGACAGCCGTTTTAGCACTTGGAGGTGGACATAGAAAGTATTAAATATGAGAATATTATTATTAAGTTTAACAGTATGTATACTTTTCTGTGCCTTAAATATTGTTTTATATTTTTGCGTTAATAAATAGTGTATAATTACCAATATTTTGATAGTTTTTTGTTATTGTTCATAGATTAATTTCATATGACATAGATTTTTCTCTTACAACATGCATACATTCTCTATAACAAGCATTTTCAAGGGGGTATGTATACTTTTCTGTGCCACTGTATATTATAGAACAAGAGGACTTTATACCACTCATATGCCTCTTAGTTTACTTTATGCCACTTAGTTTACTGAAAATATAATATACAATACTAAACGATGAACTAACGAGCTACTGCACCCAGAAAAGAGATTCGATGCTGACAACCGCATTTGTAGCCAATCGAATGGTTCGGTTGTAGTAGCCGAGTTTTTCAGTTGTGACAACAGAAAACCAATTGAGACAGGACTAATTTGACTGTGACAACGGAACTTCAGTTGTATCAAAAATAATTCGGTAGTTGGAACCGAAAAATTCATTTGATGTAACTGAACCATTCGATTGGCAACAAATTGGGTTGTCAGCACCGAATCTGTTTTCTGGGTGTGATAATGTTCAATATCTAAGTTGAATAAAGAAAACAAAAATTTTTAATAATTTAAATATTTTATAATTTTTTTTTTGAGAAAAATAGAAAAAGAGTCAGAAGAGGCACTAACTACCTTTGTAAGCCATACCCTTTGATATTACAAAATGTAGTGAACACCAGCAAAAATAACAACAGAGTTGACAACATTGGTGAGAGTATGAGAAAGAAAAAATGGGAGAATAACAAAAACCGCCATTAAAATAAAATAGATTCTATCTCACAACAACTACGCCCAGCGCTTTTTAAATATCAAAATGTATGGAAAAAATCGCTGCGCTCTTATTCTGGGCCTACACTTATTTTTGGTCCACACTATCTCACGACAGCACCGTTTAGCGATTTTAAAATGTCAAAATGTATGAAAAAATCGTATTGCTCTTAGAGATTAATCACAACTGGGTCGACAACGAGAATTGCTTTTTCATATATTTTGTATGGGAAGCAAAATGTCGCCATGTCGTCCGGCGATTTGTCGCCGTAATAGAATATATTCCATTTTAATGAAGATACACTAACACACACTCAAAATATTTGTCAAATTGTTGCCATATTTTTAACTAATTAATTGTTACCATTAGAACAGGGTTGTAAAAATTCGCATTAGAGCTGCAAAAATTCGTACTTAATTTACAAAAAATTTATTTTTTTCACAGAAGAAATATAATTGAAAACGAGTAGTGGGCGCTGTGGTGTAATGGTTAACGCGTTGGACTGTTACACGTGAGGTTGCGGGTTCGAGCCCCAACCAAGGCAACATCAATTTATGAAAAATAGTAATATCTATGAGTTTTTTCTATCCCCTCGTACATATCGCAGCGTCCCCCTTCGGTGTTCCCATAGCACTTAACCCCACCGAAGTAAAATAATATAACAGGGCTATGAACCAAAAAGCTTCAACAAAAGTTCGCCAACTCACCCATCAGATGGCGCGCAACAACTATTCTAAAATTCAACATCTCGCGCAATTACAGAGTTGCCGTATTTGAAGTCCTTCATCTTTCACCACCTTTCACTTCTTCTCTATCCCCTTTCAAAAGAAAGCAACACATTAATTAATAGGAAGAATGTCCTGAGTGTTGCTGCTCTTTATAAAAAAAAAAAAAAATGGTTAAAGTCGGGCATGCCGACTATACAATACCCTACACCAGTCTGGTTAAAAGCCAACTAATGTTTGGATCCGAAATTCGAATGGGTTAAAATGGGACTTGCGTAAAAATTTTCTGTAATGTGAGTCAGCGAACCAAATTTCATTAAAATATCCTAATATTTGCGACCTGCAGTTTGTAAACAAGCCAATCAATAGGCTTCGTCCTTGGGCTGAAATAGGTCGGTGTACCAAATTTCACCAAAATATCTTGATATTTGCGACCTGCAGCGTATAAACAATATAATTTTGGGGGGACCCTTATATGGGCACTAGGTCTAAACATGGACCGATGTTCACCAAAATCAATAGGATTTGTGCTTGGGCCAACATAGCTCTGTGTACCAAATTTCATCAAAATATCTTAATATTTGCGACCTGCAGCGTATAAACAATATAATTTTGGGGAGACCATTATATGGGCACTAGGTCTAAACATGGACCGATTTTAACGAAAATCAATAGGCGTCGTCCTTGGGCCGACATAAGTCGGTGTACCAAGTTTCATCAAAATATCTTAGTATTTGCGACCTGTAGTGTGCGCAAAAGAATGCATGGACAGACAGACAGACGGACGGACGGACAGACGGACATCGTTCAATCGAAATAAAAAAAATTCTGAGCCGATATAAGGTGGGTCTAGGACCAATATTTTTTGGTGTTACAAACATCAGCACAAACTTATAATACCCTGACCACATAGTGGTGTAGGGTATAAATACTTAATTTAAATTAATCGCGACAACTTTTGCTGTCGTCGGTCGACAATCGACCCAGTTGTGATTAATCTCTTATTCTAGGCCTACACTTAAATGTCTATAAGTTATTGTTGTATTATTTTAGGTTTGTATTTTCTTATTCTGAACATTGAGGAAGAAGTCGTACTTAAAAAAGTGGATGTCCTCAATTTTTTTGCAGGGATTTATATGTAACTTATAACTTATTTGGAGTATAAAAATTTTACAGACTTAAAACATCAATGATTATAAGGTCTTTTAGGAGTAGCAAAAAATAATAATAAAATTTTGAAAATTAAAATGCAAATTATATTTTAAAAGCATTTAGTCAATTAAATGTCAGAATTACTTCAAAATTTGGTAATTTTTGTAGCCATTGTGCGTCATACGCCAATATGACATGTTTGTGACTGCTATCATTTCTTTTAGTATAAAATTCATTTTATTAAATTTTTCTAATTTAATAAATCATATTTAATTTATTTATTTAAGCATTTTTTTGTTAGATCTATGTAAGTATGTTTGTATATAATGTCATTTATAACTAATTTTCAACCTTTTCAATGGGAGTGATCATTAATATTAAATATTTTTTAATTTTTCTAAAAAATTAACAGTAATTTTTTGTTTAATAACACATTACTTTGTGCGTTGATTTAATTTTCTTATAATTTACAAGTATAATTTTATGTATGAGACGTATTTTAACAAATTTTTAATTTTTAGCTCTTAATAACATCCTCACTTAACGAAAAAGATTTCAAATAATTATAAACATATTCAAGAATTTTCTCCTAATGCAACGTTCTATCGTATTTGATAATATTTCAATAATTTATTTTTATCAATATTTATTAAATTGTTTAATTGGAACTGATAAAGCTTTTCTTTAAGTGTATTGAAGCGATTCGTAAAACTCTAAAGGCAAATTTAATTGCACAAAATAAAAAAAATTTGGGCCAGTATTATAGTTAGCACTTTCGCCAGTTGGGCACAAACATCAACTCCACTATATCTTAATATAAAAGAATTAATAATTGAGCTAAAATGACAACTTTTTTTAAAGAGAAGCAACACCAAATAAGTTCTTCCCCTTAATTAATGTGTTTCCTTCTTTGGAAAGGCGTTAGTGGAGGGATGGAAGGTGGGGTAAGATGGAGGGCTTTTGTCATAAAAGTCAGATGGAAAAAGATATTTTTTTAATTTTATTATTTCGAGCAAAAATAAAAATTTATTACTAAGAAGGTAATTTTCTAAAACACTTCGGTGAAGTGTTTCGTTATTTCTAAAGAAATTGTTTTTGTTACAAAAACAATTTACATTGAAAGTTCCCTTCACTTCACCCAAGTGTTTTACGAAATTAGGTAGTAACTTTTACTTTTTTGAGCAAATATAAAATTTATATTTTGACTTTTATTCTTTCGAGCAAATGTAAAAGTTAAAAGATCGAACGGCTCACGAAATCATGTCGACTGCTTTTTGGAATCTGCAGTGATTACCTTTGAAAAGAAATAATCAAAATGTTGAATATTGTTCTAAAATATTAGACCAATTCACCGACGATTTGAAAAAAGAAATTGGGAAAAAACGCAGCATTCGCAGTCAGCACAATACACGGGTGCACACGTGTGTGGTCGTTTTGGCAAAAATTTTAATTAAGCTACAAACTGCCACCACATCCGTAATACTCTCCGGATTTAGCGCCCAGTGACTATTTTCTATTTCAAAATCTAAAAAGATACTTCTGCTAAAAGAGATTTACCTCCAACCATGAAATCATTGAACAAGCAAATGCCTATTTTTAAGACATTGAGAAATCCTAATATTTGGATCTGTTTGTTTACATTTCTAGTTAAATATAGTGAATTTAGAAAGTGCGAAAGAATTGCCAAAAATTAGTTTATTTTCAAGTAACATGAAAGAATAGAGTCAACGGAATTAGCAAATTTTCAAATTTCGCGTCAAGACCGAATTTAACCCTTTGACGACCATAGATTTTCTGCCGAAGCGATTTTGAAGTTTTTACGAAAAATTTACTCCGTTGAACCCCTCCTTACATCTCATTTCGCTTGCTAAAATATTTGCCATTTGACGACCCCACCGTTCCGGACGAAGCGATTTTTATTATTATTCTATTTTTGTGATCTGCAACTAAATTATAGATACTTTACAAAAAATTGGCCTTATAGACCCCTTGCTTGCCCTTCATTTCACTTGTCAAAGTTTGTGCCTTTTGTCTCTAAAATGAAGAATTCTAGTTAACTAACTTCGATGGCTAGCAAGGGGAAAGTGGTACCAGGTAGGGATTTACCGCCCACTACACTTTTGTTGCCTCAACCCTCCTATATAAATCACCTTTGGACATATTTACTCTATCTTTTGTCTGGACAATTATAAGTGCGAAAAACCCTTTGCCAAGCATACTTGCCTATGGTCGTCAAAGGGTTAAGAGAAAAAACTAGTAAAAATAGTAAAAACTAGCATGTAAACAAACAAACAAACAAACAAACATATTGTTATCAAAACATACAAAACACTTTTTGGTCAACATTTTATTGTTTTTATTTAATTTCGGCACTTTTATTATGTTTTGTAAGCGGTGTGTCGGTCATGAAAGAATTAGTTCAATTGAGCGATTCACTCTTTTGAATGATATGAACTAGATCATCGTTATTCGGTATTGGAACAATTGTTTGTATCTCTTTTGAATTAAGTTATTTGAAATTGAAATGGTTTTTTAGGCGAAAGTTTAACTTCATAACAAGGAAAAAAGAAAGTTTTTTCAGTAAACCAATTTTTTTTTTATTTTCAATAAAGTTGCTGATTTTCTGATGTCTTTAGTTTGTAGGCAACTAATATTATTTTTTCAATATATTTGCCAACTATATTGAAAAAATATATAAAAGGTGAAAAGTGTGTAAAAAGGTTGTGAATTTTTAGAAATATCATTAAACTTTTCCATTAAAATTTTTCTACTCCGCCCATCAAATAAGGCTAAGTTGCCTTTCCGATATTTGGACCGCTTGCCGGAATATAACGCAAATTATACTTGGGGTAGCGTATCATACATATGTATATGATCTATGCCTAGTGCTTATTGAGGATGTTATCAAGTCTTTGGTGACCTCTTTATTTTATATGCAAACAAATGCATCGCATGAATATGATTTCTAATATTATATTTGAAATGATCACAACTTTATTTTTATTTCAATATTATACAATACAATCTTAAAAATTTTAATTAAAATTATTTAATTTTCTAATATTTCTTTAAAAAAAAACTCTTTTCTTAAAGAACCATAAAATGTCTTTGAGTAAATATTGTAAATAATGGTGGGATATATTTATTTTTTTATATTTTAAATTGAGGCCTAAACAGTGGAAATTTTGAGGAGGAGAAAACAGAAAAATAATGATTACATTTTTTTATTTTCATTCCATGAATTTAAGATAATTTTTTCATGGAAAACTATGGAAATGGTAAATGTAAAGGTTTATTACAAAAATTTGTAAAAGGGTTTAAGTAATTTAAACAAATACATATTTACAAAATATGTATTTTTGTTATATCATATTTAATATTTTTTTAATTATATTCTATATTTCATCATCATATGTTTATCTAAAGTAATTATTGTTGATTATTAATTAAGGTTTCTGTTGAATTTTCTTTTTGTTAATCTTTAAGTTAAATTTCCTATAATGTCTAAATTTTGCTTCGTTTATTTTTCAAATTACTCAATTCTGAATCTAGTCTACAAAAAACTTTGTTTTTAATGTTAAGTTATCTAATCTAAAGTTGATTTGCTGTTAATGGTATTTTGTTTGTATGTTTGTTTATTTAAATTTTCTGTTTCTTTTTATTAGATACTAAAATTGTTTAAAATATTGATGTACTAAAAAACTTATGCAGAATTTGCTAAAGTATTGTACAACGTCCTTTATTTCTATTTGATTGTGAAAACTCAGTGTTTATAATACCGCCAGTACTGGTACAACCCATTAGTTCACGAAATACATCACCAATTTTATAATTGTATCTAATTTGTATATGGTAAATGAATTTAACAAATAATGGTGAAACTGTTAGCTGAGGCAATAAAATTATAGATAAATTTAAAATTTAATACTTACTGTGCTGAACATTCTACATAACCACAACGCCAATGTTTTCGTACTAATGTTGAAATATCTTTTAATTCCTTAAAAGAAATAAAAAAAAAATTGTGCAAGTTTTAGAATAAGTAAATCAAAGTTGTGTTGGTTTCATCACCCTTAGGTGGTGGATACCGGAGTGGTGTTTCAAAAAAACGAATTTTTTAAAAACCAGTTTTTCGGTAAATCAAAAACTCACTCTTCCTAAAATATAAAATAGTAAAAACAACTAAAAGTTGTATTTCTTTTTTAAAAACAATTAGGCCCGATTATTGAATGTCCAGTAGACTGGCCCTTATTTGAAAATTTGCTCCGAATCCCGATCCCCAACACGTATTTTGTGAGATTACTGGAAAAAACTAATCCAGAAAAAATCTCAGCTCAATCGAAGAATTTTTGAGCTATCTCTGGCTCTTCAAAGTTTTGAAATACGATTTACAAGGGGAAAAAGTTACTTTTTTGACATTTTTTGAAAATACTGGCTCTTAAATAACTACCCAAGAAACATTTTTACGGACTCTCCGGCACGTACGGATTCATGAATCCGGCTTTTACGGCACGTTAACTGTCCGTAATGTACGTATCCGTCAACGCTTGTACGTATACGGAACATTAACGGACCGTATAAATGGATTTTCGAACACAATACGTTTTAACTCCGTTTTGGTGTATCCGTTTTAGTACCGGTAAATACGGACTTCAGTTTTTCATCAGTTTTGATTCCGTAACAAACTGTATTGTTTATTTCTTTTATTATTAATATAAAAATATTAAATGGCAAAAAATATATAAAAGGGATCACTAACATCGCGCGATCCTTCCATCAGTTTTAAAAGTGGATAGGTGCACACTAAAGTGCGAAACTATTGAAGTACTTTTACGCGGTTGATGGAAAAGTACTTGTCACAAAATAAAAGTTTACATCAATTCATTACCACCAGCATACAGCAGTAATGCACAAACGAATTCAAGTCATTTATTAGATGGTAAATATATCTGAAAATTAAAAGGTGTTTTCACGATGCGGGCAAGTAAATGCCACGGTGCAAAAAGAAATACTGACAGCAACAATATTTTTGCAAAAATGAGTATGCAAATTTGTACCATGTGTAAACCCCTATCGTGAATACCATCAGTTTAACCTAATGTAATTAATTAGTTTTTTGTTTTTATCAGGTATTGAATTTTATAAAACGCCAAAATCGTAATATGGTGATGGTGGATGTGGATGCAATCTGCGTAGTTACATTAGATTATTATTTCTGTATTGTAATTGTAATAAACCTATAAAAAAAACATATTTTGTATATAACAGTAATAAAAATATGCTAAATTAAGGTAGATATAAAAGTCCGCTTTTATTTTAAAAATTCGTACGGATACGGACCGGAAACGGAGTCACTCAGTTTTTCACACGACATAACGGTCCGGAAACGGTCCGTCATTGACGGACTTTCAACGGACCCAAGTCCGTTTTTTACACGGCATAACGGTACGTAAACGGTCCGTCATTGACGGATTTTCAACGGATTCGAATCAGATGCGATGTTCCTTATAGTCCGTTTTCTGGTCCGTATACGGATCCAGAAAACGGTGCGTAAACGGAGTTGGATTCCGTTAATGATGGGCCGAAAACTGTACGTAAATGGAACGTATTGTTTTTTGGGTATATTTCTAGAAAATGTCAATAGCTAGGCGTAATAAAATAATTATTAAAAAAATACCTATTGTACTCAAAATAATACGTCTGTTGGCTGGACAGAAAAACATGTTACTTTAAAAAAAATTATTCCTGTTTTTTGGCTTAAAATAAAATTTGTTGATTTTGTAAATTTTTTGTTAAATTTAACAAATCTAAATCTTTGTAAAACCACAGTTTTATTTGTAATTATACTAAGTCGTAAAATTTGTTCAAATTTGGAGTCTCGGGACCCTCCCCTAGTCCATATAATCTAAGGGCATGTAAGGTCACTCCAAAGGAGCAACATTTTGTCCGTTTTGATCTACATATATCGCTTAGTTTTCGAGTTATGGGCCATTTTGTAAAGTGGAAATTTTTTATTAAAAATTTCTGAGGGTCCATTTTTGGATAGAGATAACACCTTCCGCTGGGGTTAAGGGTAGTCGAAATTTTCATCAATTTTACTCTATCTCTCTTAGTTTTCGAGATATGGACCATTTTAAAAAATCGGAACGGAAAGAAATAGCGCCATCTTTAAAACTTCGGAATAACAGTATTATTTTAACATGAAAATATTATATTTTAACAATAAATTTTGTAAAATTTAACGAATGGTTTGTTAAAAATTAGTTTTCAATTATTTTAAAAATTAACACTCAAAATTAGTTAAAGTACTGAGGATTTTTAGTATTGTGTTAAATGAAGATAACTAAAATCTTTGCTTAAATCAATGTTTCAAATAAAAATTTGTTAAAAATTAGTCAAATCGATTTGAAACCGGTTTGACAGATTTTCTACTGACGTATTATTTTAAGTGTACTAGGATTATTGGCTTTATTGGTAGCTTAAATCTCTAGGAAACTCTAGGCAGTACAATAAAACTATATTGTTCGCGGTGCGTAGAGCCTTCAGATTTAATCTAATCATTTATGATATCGCTGAATAGGGATCTGACAATAGTTTTTTTAAATTCAAATTGGCGGATCTAATATAAGTCAGCACAATATCTCATTTGAATGAGCTACCCAATATTAATCGGTTTTATCATATTTGTAAATGACCTAGAACCAGTTTTTTGGCGTCCTCGTTAGAATTAGCAAATATTTGACCCCACTCATTTGTCCGGATTAGTCTAAGGAGTGAGCCATTTCCAGCTCTGATATTGGGTAAAAATCTTTTTAACATCCACTTAAGTGTTAAATTAATATATCCCAGCAAAACCTTTATTTCAATTACTTTCCAGCCTATTTACTCACTTATTGTTAGCTACTTTTGTTTGCGACGTCCCGAAAGTTATAGGTAGCTTTTTTTTGTGAGAGGGTAATGACTACTACACTCAAAATAATATGTCTATTGGCTGAACAGAAAAATTTGTTATTTTAACAAAATTTATTCCTGTTATTTGGCTAAAAATAAAATTTGTTAATTTAAAGAAATTTTTTCTTAAATTTAACAAATCTAAAATTAAATAAAAAATTTGTAAAACTACAGTTTTATTTGTAATTATATTGAGTCGTAAAATTTTTTCAAATTTATGGTTTTGGAACCCTCCCCGGGCCTAGTCCATATCATTTTATGAATTGGAAAACTTTTATTAAGAATTTCCGAGATTCCAAGGACCTACCTAGGTCCATTTTCGGATAGCGATAACCTTTTCGCGGGTGTATATGGTAAGGGATAGTCGAAAGTTTCGTCAATTTTGCTTCATCTTCATTAGTTTTCGAGATATGGGCCGTTAAATGAAGATAACTAAAATTTTTGTTTAAATCAGTGTTTGAACTAAAAATTTGTTAAAAAATTAGTCAAATCGATTTACAAACCGTTTGACAGTTTCTTTTACTGACGTATTGTTTTAAGTGTAGTTCTGGCAAATTCTCTTAGTTTTCAATACTCGATATTTTTAATTAGTCTACTAGATACTTTAAACGGTTTTAAATCTGAAATTTATTTTAATTTTTTATAAAAATCCTTGGAAAATTGCTTTATACTTGCCATTTTTCTACTAGCAGAGTTGCATTTTGATGCCAAATTATTCAGCGGAGTTGCATTTTGGGCAGATAAAAAAATACTTAAATGCTACTCTGCTGAATAATTTAGCATAAAAATGCAACTCTGCTAGTAGAAAAATGGCAAGTGTAAAGTTTAAAGAAAAAAGTTCAAAAATTATGAGAAACATATTTAATAGTGATTAAAAAAGTATGAAAATATGATTTTAAAATTTAATTATTCAATAAATGTGATAATTTTCCAGGAATTTTTATAAAAAATTAAAATAAATTTCAAATTTAAAAACCATTTGAAGTATACTTATTAAAAATATCGAGTATTGAAAAGTAAGAGAATTTGCCAGCACTATACTGAAAATATCGAGCAATTAGTTTTGGGTATCAAGTATTCAATTAAAAGACAAATACCCACTACCGATTTTTTACCACACTCAAAATAACTAGTAGTTAAATAGTTAAATTGCAATGAAATACACAACTACAAAAAAATTTGTTGTTCCAACCAAATTTGGTTCCAACCGAATCATTCGGTTGTTTCAATGTCACAACCCTATTTCGGTTGTCACAACCCCATTTCGGTTGTCACAACCCTATTTCGGTTGTCACAACCCTATTTTGGTTTCCGCAACCGTATTTCAGTAGGAACAACAGAAATAGGGTTGTAACAACCGAATTATCGGTCGCAGCAACCGAACGAATCGGTTAGAACCAAATTCGGTTGGGACAACAACATTTTTTAACTTTTGCTATCAGTCATTTCATAAACAAAATATACAAAACACGGATTTTCGGTTAAAATATTCAGGTAAAATAAAAAAGTAGGTTAGTCCTTTTTTTAAACTTATTTTCAATTATTTTAATATACATATTCGGTAGATTTTAGCGAAAACAAATTTATGTGCAGCACCTATGACTACTCATTACGTTGGGGTTTTTGTAAGTGAGATGGTAATGGCTACCCATTACTTTAAGTACATCGCGAACGAAAGTAGTTAAGCTGGTAAATAGTTGAAATACTGGCTTTGCTTTACAGCTACTTTAAAGAGTAAAAGTTACAACAAAAAGACGCCTTAAACTGAATTAAATAAATTTTAAAAAATTACCTGTGAATTTGCTTGTGTTTCATTTATTGTATCAAATTTATTGCCAACTACAATTATACTAAAATCACGATGACTAAAACTATCCAATATTTGATCTCTCATAGATCTGCAATACTGTAAATAAAAGAAGAAAGACAAGAAAACGGAACACAAAAAGGTAAAATTAATAATATGTATAAAAGAAATGAAACGTTTTTTAAAGTGTTGACTACATTAACAGCACAAAAAAGTAATGGTAATTTAAAAGTTTGTTTTTTAAAAAGTCAAAGTTGTAACAATAATAAGCAACTTATCGTAGTGACCAGGGCAAGGAATTCCATGAAAATACATGAAATACATTTTTAAGGTATATTTTGAAAAAATGCATAATTTGCTAAAAATGTATATTTAAATCACTTTTGTGATATTTCACTAAAACAGCACTACTTGTATCTTTTAATATGGACTGTTTCTCGTCTGCGAAGTATTTTGTCGTAGATTTTGCAGTTGTTCTGGAGATTGTTATTGTACAGTAGTTTTGATTTAACTGCCTTTTTCTTAAGTGCACATTTACTATGACTGCACACAATTTTGGTTTCGTTTCTATTTTACAAAATTATGTACGCAATTGCCTTCTTTAAGTGCACTTTTTGTACCTGCGCATTTAAGATATCTGCCTTATATTTTTGGCAGTTTTACATTATTTTCATAAAAAAGATCACCGTTAGCTGCCTCTTGTGTTTTGCTTTGTTTTTCAATTCTAGGAAAAAAACACACGTAAAATTAATGTGTTGTGAACTTTTTTTGTGATAAAAATATCCTATTTTAGTCTTTTTTTAACCATAAAAATCGCAAGATCTGGTGCAAAGCATAAAGTTGTCATTATTAGCTTAATTTTTTTTTGTTTGTTTTCAGTCTGGATTGGTATACCCGCACATTAAGGCAGGTAAACAAAAATTCTTGCAAAAGTTGGTTGTGCGGCTAAATCAAAATTACTGTACAATGAGTGTAATTTTTGTTCTGTTTTAAGATCAAATATGACAAATTCCAAACAGAATTCGCAATTTGTTTTACAACAAATAAAGAAAAAACTTATGTAAAAAAAATTTCTAAAACCAGTGCTTGACAATTCCGTAATTAAAATTCGTTTTGATTTTTTATGTGTATATCCAGCTCTGACAATTTCGTTCAGGCATTCATATTATTTCATATCATATTATAATTTCATTTTACAATTTTTTCGATCTTTCGCTTGGTATGTACACTCAAAAAAAAAATAAGTTAGTAGAAAAATTAGTAAAACGTCTTGTATATCAAGTGTACTAGTTTTCAGCAATTTTTTTGTTAAAATTCCGTTTTCAGCAAAAAATTTGGTTATATTTTTTTAGCACTAAACTAATTTTGAACCAATGTTTTACTAATTTATTTTGCTACAAAAATTGTGCAGATAGCCGCATTCATAGCGTGGACGACAACCAGATAGACAAGATGTAGATGTCGCAGCTTGTCTGGAAACGGAAATGACAAAAAAAGAAAAACAACTCTAAACATATTCTATATTTAAATTTTCAGCAAATAAATTAACTAAAGTAAAATTTCGCTACAAGTTTTTTGAGTTTTTTTCAGTCTACTAATTATTCAACAAAAAGTTTAGTGATTTTAGCAAGGATTTTTTTCATTTGCAGTCGACTAAGTGTTAGCAAAACTTTTGCTGAAGATTACTATTTTTTTGGTAAAAATCAGCTCGCTGATTTTCAGCAAACCTTTTGCTGAAATTACCAACTTTTTTGCAAGCACGCTCCTGACTAAAAATTTGCTGACACAGCAACATTTTTTGCTGACTTTACTGACTTTTTTTTTGAGTGTACATATTCATATTGCACGTCATTTAGTTAAAAAATATATAAAATATCGGAAAAATTAAAAATTTTAAGGAAAAAAGAAAAAGTTTATTGTAAAATTTTTATTGATTATTAAAAAAATAAAACTACCCCGACTAAAGATAATAAAATGAACGATTTAAAAGAGCGATTAGAAGTGAACTAGGTCTTTCGATCAATTGTGTTACTAGTTCGTTCACGAACGACACAAGTCTACTGCTATCGTTGGCATTATCCAGAGATTGAAATATGGTCTCGCAGACTACTTTGCTTGGTCAAAGTTGAATTTTAGCCACATATTCTTTCTTTTGGTTTTTTGTTGTTGTTGCAATAGTAATCGCATGAAATCAACAGAAAGTAAATTTAATTTTTTAAAATACTCATTTACCGTTTTAATATAAAAAATTAAAGTTAAAGTTTTTAAATGAGTCTGAAAACGGAATTTTTTACACATGTTTCTTTTATTTCTTTCGCTTCAGTGAAAATATTTTTTAATAAAGTTTAGTATGGAAAACAAAGCTGATTGTCTGACCTTTTGCTATTTAATATTAAACGAGTGAAACAAAAATCTGACATGATGAAAAAATACAGGCTCTACATGAAACCCTGGTAAAAAAATTTGTTTGAATAAGCTGCCGAAATTTTGTAACAGGTTGTAAAGCATAAAACTTATAAAAACAAATAGACTGGGATCTAAATTTTGTTTTCAATTTGTTTGGTTTTGCACTTTTTAAAAAAAATTATTTTGAAATAAATGCACTTTTTGACTTTTTGAAATTTCTAACCAAAATATTTTTACAAATATTGCAAAAAATAAATAAAATAATTTTTTAGAAACCTATTTTTTACAAATAGTTTAAAACTTCGAATCTAATTAAGGTGCATATTCCTACGAAAAGTCTGTGACTCTTAGATGTGACGGTATTCCCCATGTATTTGTTGTTGCAAAGTCACAATAAATTATATTTATTCAAACTTTTGTTTGAAAACTTCAAAAAAATTAAGACCATGTATCGATACAATCATTGACAAATTAATTTTTAATTTTATTGTTGTTTTGTATGAAAAGTTAAGACTCTCAGCCTTTAAAATAGTCTTATGACGGTCGCAATGAGTCACAAGTAGGAATAGGCACCAAAAACTCCAAAATGACACAATAAAGGCCAAATTTTAATAATAAAAAATGTTTTGTTTGTGTGATTTATCAAATAAAAGGTAAAATTTTTGGCTTTATTTTAAAGTAGAGTTTGCTGTTCGGTTTTAATCGAAACCGAAACCGCGGTTTTTGAGGCCTCAAAACCGAAACCGAAAACCGACAAAAATAAGTCGGTTTTTGGCAAATACTTAAAACAATTAAAATAATTAATTAAATTACATATTATTTAGCCTAGAATTTCGAAAGGGTTCAGCTCCTATTTTACAAAATTCTGTATTTAATTGTAATGAACAATTTCTCCAATAAATATTATTTTTTTTTTGATAAGAGAAGCAACACTCAGGAAATTCTTCCTATTAATTAACGTGTTGTTTCCTTTGGAAAGGGGATAGAGAAGATAATATAAGCTGAGGAACATAATTTTAGAAAGAAATTGTACCAAAATCATGTAGTTTAAGAGATATGGAGTTTCACGTATTCAGTTCAGATTTTCACCGCTTATTTTTCATAAAGTTTTATTTCGTGTTCCGCGAAATTTATTGCATAAAATTTTAACTTTATATTGTTTTAAACAAATTGCTAAATTTCAAATTTAAACTCTTTAAATACAGTTTAATCTGCCGAAAAAAGAATAAAAAATTTTAATTTATAACGGTTTCCGCGTTTTTTCCCCGGCAATGTTGTTATTGCTTTTATTCGAGTGAGAAATTCAATCAAATTTTAATAAATATCTTGAATGTATTAAAATATTTAATTGTTATACATACATACTAAATTATTTTAAAACAATTCTATTAATATCACAAGAAAGCCGAAAAATAACCGAAACCGCGGTTTTTATAATTTTGAAAAACCAAAACCGCAGTTTTCAAATTTTTCGGTTTTTAGCAATCTCTATTTTAAAGTTGGTTAACTTATATCTTTATATCGATTTTCGTTGCGATATTTAGCGATTTGTTTCAATTTGTAATATACAATTTTACTTAGTCTGGCACTAGCCCTCAACTGGTTAATAAAAAGTTGCAATATTAATTTCATGTATAAGGTTGTAACGACGTGTTTTCACTTTTTAAGCTGGGGCATACTCAGCGTGCCTAGGATCCGTTACAAACTATTTATATTTCGATAAGAGAAGAAAACACTGTGCAATTTAATATTTTTTTCATAACACGTTATAAACTTTATTATTTAATTGTTCTTGACACGTAACAAGTTGACACGACACGGATATTTATTTTTTTACAGCCAGCAGAAGTCGGTCCCGTAGTAAACGGCAGTACTTTGTAGTGGGGTAGAGCAGGACGATAGTTCACACACACGGCGATTAATTTAGCAGAGCGATAGCTCACGCTCACGGCGATGATTGAGCAGCGCGATAGCTCACGGCGAAGATTTGAGCAGAGCGATAGCTCACGCTCACGGCGAGGATTGAGCAGAGCGATAGCTCACGGCGAGGGTTTGAGCAGAGCGATAGCTCACGGCGAGATTTGAGAAGAGCGATAGCTCACGCTCACGGCGAGATTTGAGCAGAGCAATAGCTCACGCTCACGGTGAGGATTGAGCAGAGCGATAGCTCACGACGAGATTTGAGCAGAGCGATTGCTCACGCTCACGGCGAGAGTTGTCACTGAGCAGAACGATAGTCCGTGTTATGGCACAGAGCGATAGCTCACGTTGCCGTCCCTATCGTCAGCTGTCCTAGGTAGTCTAGTTGGTTAAAGGTGTTGAACGATAGTTAAACCCCTTTAAGCTACTTAGGTAAAATCTTCTTTAAATGCAGAAAGATATTTCACGCACTTATAGAAGGTCTTACCTCGTTGCCGTCCACTGGCTAATTCCTCCAAAATCGATCAATGCAGCAACTTTTATACATGTTGATCGATGACACATAAACATTCACACATATGTATTACACAGTTGACAACAATTACATGAGTGTTACAATTAGTAGTACAATGATGCATTTTATAGTATTTTCTAATGTTCAATGTTATGTTTGACATCTAGATGGCATTTTGAATAAAATACTGTTAAATTCAAATATAATTTAACTAAATTAGAACACTGATAAGGAACCAATAATAAAATTAATTATATACATATGTATACATATATACATGAGATGCAAAAACGAATGCACTGACTTTTGCTAGTCTCAAGGTAAGGAGTGAGATCGAAAAAAAATCGACACACATAAAGTTGAATAAAATTTAAACCACTTAACACAGAAATTTATAAATTTTTTTTTGTATTATTTATTAGAATTTTATGTAAAATTGTTGTATATAATCATTTTTTGAAAATCAATCGCCGTTAATTAATTTATTCACTTTTTCGGGAATACCAGCCATTAAGGATTTTATTGTTCCTTCTATGACTTGATAGTTTTTCGATATAGTTGTTCGCTTCACACGCATTATTTCTCACATAACGAAATTGGTGCTCTCTTCTATTTTGGATTATTAATACTGAAACTAGCAAGTGTCATATAGGCTTTAATCTGGCATCAGCTACATAAAAATCTTGGCCTGGCAGCTGCGAAAAGTCGGCTAGTACATACATACGTCTCATCGTCCATTACGCAGCAGTTATATATTTTTTTTTTATAATATTTGACTTTAACTTTTTGCCCTTGTTTTTGCCTCAGTATACTTTATTGCATTCCTATTTGGAATTTTTTGAACTTTAAATGTCTTCAATCTTGCACTGGCTTTCACTTTTCGTACAAAATAATTTGAAAATTGGGCTAATCGAGCGGCTTTTCTTCCTGATACATTCGGATTTCTTCTAAGGATGTTCTTAACCTTTTTGGCCTTATCAATATCCTGCGGACCTTTTTTTCTTCACGATCCATGTCTCCGGTCAATATTTAGGTCCTCTTGATATCGTTTAATGGTCTTGGAAACAGTATCACGGTGAACATTATGCTTTTTTTTGCAAATTTTTTAAAAGACCAAATTGGATTTTGGTTTTTATTATTTCAGCTCGCACTTTTTTTTTGATTATCCATTGTGGATGAATTAACAAATAGAAATAAAAATTGAAATTTTCTTAATATCTGACATATTTTTAAAAGACACTACCTTTTTAAAACAAAAATTGAATTTGAATAAACAAAGTTATCGGTTGTGTGTCGGTTTTTTTCGATCGCACTTCTTAATTTAATAAGCTTTCATATGATTAGAAAAAAGATGTTTATTACACTCAAAAAGAAAATTCAGAATTTTGAAAATTTAAAGCCTGAGATCTTTAAAACTATGAGATTTTCCGAAAAGAAATTTTTTTTTATTTAATTCACTGCACAAACTTTTACTAATGGTAGAAAACTGGTTGATATTCGTTAGTCATAAAGTGAACTGGTTTCCTAGGGATTAAATATCTCAACCCTTGATTTTATATAAAACAACCATGTGTGAAAAACACAGACTTTAAACCATTTTTCTTTAAACTTTTGTAGCCTCAACTCTTCTGCATAGCTGTCCTTACAAATTTG
This sequence comes from Leucophora obtusa, assembly GCA_949987735.1. Classification (NCBI taxonomy): domain Eukaryota; kingdom Metazoa; phylum Arthropoda; class Insecta; order Diptera; family Anthomyiidae; genus Leucophora; species Leucophora obtusa. The sequence continues at coordinate 280,758,349 of OX465295.1, forward strand.
TGCAAAAATTTTGAAAAATGTCGTTTTCAAATTAATGTTTTTCATACAAATTTGTTAACGATTTCGTCTGATTCTTTTTACTAAAACACCCAATAAATTTTTAAGCAAAACATTTGGGAATTAAAAATAAAGATTTTTATGGGTTTCATAAATTTTGGTCAAAAATTGGTCTACGAGAACATAGTGGATTGGCGCGCGGATGTGATAAAAGAGAGTGGATGTACTAGGAATGGGCTGGCAAAGCTTTTGCACGCGTGCCAGTATTGACACGCGAGTGAATTTTGGCTGACACGTGACGTTTGGTTGAATTTTTTAGAATGATTAAAAATCTGTATTGCAACTATTCTTTGTTTACAGAAATATGGTTAATAAGTCGCAAATTCGTTCTTAAGAAGAATTCCCTGCAATTAGTGTATTGGCAAGTTGAAAGAATATGAAATTTTTATTTAAAAAAAATGACAGTAAAATTTCTAGGAATTCTAGATTGAAATGAGTTTCGATGAGAAAAAGCCTCATAAGCGGCGAAATAAAGTGATAGAAATTTTGACAAAAATGAAAACAACTTTAAATAAAATTGTATCTAAAAGTTAAGCTTTTTTTCAGAGGCAAAATAGGTGCTACGAAATAACCCCCAATGAAGTAATATATATAAAAAAAATAACCTCCAATGGAATGAAGGCTAAAAATAAGTTTCAAAATAAAATAACTCCCAAAGTAAATAATATATAATAAAATAATCTACAAAAAACTAAATAATAAAAAAGGTATTAATTTATTTAAATTATGTACCAAAATTCGGTAGTTAGATTGTCAAATTTTCATAGTAAACTGACAACTTAATTACCGAAATTTGCCGTTAATAAGTTAGAGAATAGCACTACAAGTATCATGTCGACAATTTACAATTAACACTAAAGGATTGCCATACGTACATAATTTAAATGTGCGACCAAAATGTAAGTAGTTAAAATTTTTGGTTTCTTATTCCATTTCCCTTTACCGGGTAAACCATAGTTAACTTACGATTCTACGTATGTTCTGTGGTGACTATTTTAACATGAGTTCCCTTGCATATCACAAGTGGTTTTTTAACGTTATAATTCGTTAGTTTGGTTATTGTTCTGTTTGATTAAAAAAAAATGAAGAATTATGTGTCTATTTGAATTTTGCACCTCAATAGTCTTGGATATTCTAGTTCATTTTGGAGACCACTCTTTCTAGTTAAATTTTTACATAAAACACAATTTCTAATGTATGAACTTCCTTGCCCTGACAATGACCAGTAGCTGGTATTTTTGTTAACGACATTATTATAAATTATTTTTGTTTTCTTGTTTTGAAAAAACTTACTCTAAATGTTTCTAAATTTCCCATATCAAATACTAAAACATAAGCATGAACTGTTCTCAACCCCAGTGGATGTCCATTGTTCCATTCAGCAAAATTGTCCGCTGGAAATCGTTTCTGTTGTGTTGATTTGTTTTTGGTTATTTATTTTTTGAGCATATAATTTAAAAGAAAATTAGAAAAGTTTTAATTGAAGAACTGTTTTTATTCAAATTTATGTATTTATTCTAATATTGGTTTGTATAATTATTCCCCTTCTTTGTATAAATAAATATGTACACTAGGCTAAGCATGTATCCGTAATTATGTTTAGCATCACAACTATTATTCAAAAAGACCAGGGGGTTATTATGTAATTCGATTCGAAAAGAAAACGCGTTCAAACAGAATTTTCACACTAAAAATTCAGTAACAGAAAATAGTTTTTAGTGAAGTAAAATGTTGGAAACGTGTAGCCAATGTCTAGTAAAAGTGAAAAGTAAAAAAAAATTGGATTTTTAGGAACAGATATCTTCTTACAAGAGTTTAATATATATATATGTATATATATATATATATATATATATAATATAATTCCCAAATAATACCCTACTTTTTGAAAATGCGCCAATCTTTAATAAAAAATTAAGATACAAAAAATAATTAAATTAAACCCAAAAATATATAGTAAAATCGCCAAAATCTTAGTGATCTTTGAGTTTTTTTAACGGGCTTTGGACATTTTGATATTTATTAATCTAATCTGCTTTCCGTTGAAAATAACCTATTTTAGGATGACTGGGTGCAATATTATGCTAATTTTCTTAAGTCTTTCAGCGCCAAATTGACAAATTTTTGCTGATATTATTATGAAAAATGTTCACGACTTGTTTTTGTACTTAATTTTTTCTTTTTAATGATCAGCGCATTTTTAAAAGTAAGCGTATGATATTATTCGGGGATTATGTACCTTTTTCCCTGGTCTTTTCACATTAAATTTGTGGCGTTAATCATAAATGCCTAACTGCATGTTTTTATAAAAAGAATCGGAGAAATTCGTTAAAACGTTTGTGTGAAAAAAACCCAGTTAAACAGATTTATCTCAGAAATTTTTTACCCTCATTAGTTCTACATGGAAGTCCCAACAAATGTGTGCAAAAATTTTGAAGGAAAAACGTTTTTAAATTAGTGTTTTTCACACAAATTTGTTAACGAATTCGTTTGATTCTTTTTCTAAAAACACCCAGTAATAGCTGTATGGATAAATGCATTGCCCAGTGAACGTATTCTTAACTTTATAAATATTTATGTGAAATTATAAATATTTACTTTTGTTTGGTAGTGTGAGTGAAAATAGTCAGTATTTACCTGGGGTGGAACATCGATTACCATCAGCTCTCGTATACATGTATCACATACCAAGCAGCTTTTGTATACTTTTCGTCTGGTTGTTGTTTGATGTGTTTTGGGAAAATCATGATAGAAAAATTGCTAGAAAATAACGAGAAAAATCAGTAACTAAAATGTTTAAAAGTTGCCTTAAAAATGTATACAAATATAAATTCATAGAAAATTTATAGTAAATATATGTCCGAAGCAAACGAATAAAACGGTTAAAGCCGGGCATGCCTTCTTTAGGATACCCTACACCAGTCTGGTTGAAAGTCAACTAAGTACCCAGCAAAAAAAGAGATGCTGAAGCAGTAGAAAAAGCACTACAATTGATGATCTAGATGTACTTCTTTTTTAACATAAACATTAATGATTTTAACATTGAGTTGTCATAGATGAGGAGTACTTCCACTTCAACATTTTTTCACAATGCAGAGCAGAGTTACTTCAAAAAATATTTGACACTTAAATATATTCACTGCCTAAATTTTAAAATAATTTCTTATTATACCCTACACCACTATGTGGTCAGGGTATTATAAGTTTGTGCTGATGTTTGTAACACCAAAAAATATTGGTCGTAGACCCACCTTATAGTATACCGATCGGTTCAGAATTTTTTTTATTTCGATTTAACGATGTCCGTCCGTCTGTCTGTCTGTCCATGCAATCTTGTGCGCACTCTACAGGTCGCAAATATTAAGATATTTTGATGAAATTTAGTACGCAGACCTATGTTGGCCCAAGGACGAACAAGTTTGATTTTGGTGAACATCGGTCCATGTTTAGACCTAGTGCCCATATAAGGGTCCTACCAAAATTATATTGTTTATACGCTGCAGGTCGTAAATATTAAGATATATTGACGAAATTTGGTACACAGACCTATATTGGCCCAATAACGCAGCCTATTGATTTTGGTGAACATCGGTCCATGTTTAGACCTAGTGCCCATATAAGGGTCCTACCAAAATTATACTGTTTATACGCTGCAGGTCGTAAATATTAAGATATTTTGATGAAATTTGGTACACAGACCTATATTGGCCCAATAACGCAGCCTATTGATTTTGGTGAACATCGGTCCATGTTTAGACCTAGTGCACATATAAGGGTCCTACCAAAATTATACTGTTTATACGCTGCAGGTCGTAAATATTAAGATATTCTAAATAAAATTTGGTACACCGACCTATGTCAGCCCAAGGACGAAGCCTATTGATTTTGGTGAACATCGGTCCATGTTTAGAACTAGTGCCCATATAAGGGTCCCCCCAAAATTGGCTTGGTTACAAACTGCAGGTCGCAAATATTAAGATATTTTGATGAAATTTGGTACATAGACCTATGTTGGCCCAAGGACGAAGCCTATTGATTTTGGTGAACATCGGTCCATGTTTAGAACTAGTGCCCATATAAGGGTCCCCCCAAAATTGGCTTGGTTACAAACTGCATGTCGCAAATATTAAGATATTTTAATGAAATTTGGTGCGCTGACTCACATTTTAACCCATTCGAATTTCGGATCCAAACAATACACCAGAGTGGTGTAGGGTATTGTATAGTCGCCATGCCCGACTTTAACATTTTTACTCGTTTTATTATAAAATTCCAAACACAAATATTTTGTAGGTTTGCGGTTAAGAAGAAGTATAAACCTTTTCTCTAAAAATTATAAACACATTAATTTGCAAATCAGACTAGATCTATTTTGTGTTGGTTTCACGTTTTTAATATTTATACCCTACACCACTATGTGGTCATTATACCCTACACCACTATGTGGTCATTATACCCTACACCACTATGTGGTCATTATGTGGATATTATACCATACACCACTATGTGGTCAGGGTATTATAAGTTTGTGCTGATGTTTGTAACACCAAAAAATATTGGTCGTAGACCCACCTAATAGTATACCGATCGGTTCAGAATTTTTTTTTATTTCGATTTAACGATGTCCGTCCGTCCGTCCGTCTGTCTGTCTGTCCATGCAATCTTGTGCGCACTCTACAGGTCGCAGCTATTAAGATATTTTGATGAAATTTGGTACGCAGACCTATGTTGGCCCAAGGACGAACAAGTTTGATTTTTTTGAACATCGGTCCATGTTTAGACCTAGTGCCCATATAAGGGTCCTACCAAAATTATAATTTTTATACGCTGCAGGTCGCAAATATTAAGATATTTTGATGAAATTTGGTACATAGACTTATGTTGGCCCAAGGACGAAGCCTATTGATTTTGGTGAACATCGGTCCATGTTTAGAACTAGTGCCCATATAAGCGTCCCCCCAAAATTATATTGTTTATACGCTGCAGGTCGCAAATATTAAGATATTTTGATGAAATTTGGTGCGCTGACTCACATTATAGAAAATTTTGACATAAGCCCCATTTTAACCCATTCGAATTTCGGATCCAAACAATACACCAGACTGGTGTAGGGTATTGTATAGTCGGCATGCCCGACTTTAACCTTTTTACTCGTTTTTTTCTAATTTGTTGACAATTAGAGATGTGAGAAAATTAGTGATGTCTTTTTTAAGGTATATTTGTCATGTTAAATAGTTAACAGATCGATGTTAACACCAGAGTGCAACAAATCCGTACTACAGAGTCAAACAAATTTGACTCTGGATTGGAATAAAAAAAGATAGCAAAATAAAAAATGTTTAAGTATTATAAACGCACCTTAAATCTTTAAAGGTTATTCCAAATTTTTGTGGAGGAATAACGTTTCTTAACGCTTTGTCCAAGAAGTCGATTTGTTCTATCCATAAGAATTCTGGCAGAAGTAGAAAACACCCCTTCGCTTATAGCAGAACTAACTGCAATACACAATATGTGTAATCGGTTGTTGAAGGAGGGGAAGATCTTCGACATTTTTTCCACAATTGCAAAATTTCGGAAACTGGTTTAATATAATCACGCAAACTCACGCACAAAAATCTACTCACGCACGTTTCACTCACCAGCAGTTTTTTAACTAACGCACGACTCACGTGAGTGATATCATCTTAACTCACGAAAATTCCACTTGACGAGCCCATCTCTAAGCTGCATATCGCACGGAATCAACAAGCGCCTTAACCCTTTGAGGACCATACATTTTCTGCAGAAGCGATTTTGAAGTTTTTACGGTTTTCATGATCTCTGAGCTAATAGTAGTTATGCCACAAAAAAATTGGCTCCGTTGAACCCCTCCTTACCCCTCATTTCGCTTGCAAAAATATTTGAAATTTGACGACCCCGCCGTTTCGGGCGAAGCGATTTTTATTATTATTTTATTTTCGTGATCTGCAACTAAATTAAAGATATTTCTCATAAAATTGGCCTCATAGACCCCTTTCGCTTGTCAAAGTTTGTGCTTTTCATCCCTCAAATGAAGAATCGTTAACCAACTTCGCAAGGGGAAATTGGAACCAGGTAGGGATTTACCGGAGAGTGCAGAAACCCAGATAGTAAGCGTCATTGTAGCAGAAACTTTTAGTTAAATCACGTAAAGTTTCTGTCGAATTTAGCTCAAATTTCTTATGGCGTTTTCTTTTCTGAAAAAAATTTTGCCTTTTTCTGCCCTTTTTTATAAAATGTCTTTTTGTGTATGGTAGTAAAAAGTAAACATAGACAAATTTGATATAAAGGTATTTCAGAGAACAGTCTAACTGTTTATAAAACATATCCAATCAGTCCCTAATTTGATGCTTCGGGATTGCGACATATCATTTCTAATACACTTTGGGACGCAGATCACGAAAATGGCACTAGAATTTTAAAGTTAGCTATAGTTTAAGAAATATTTGCGAAAACGTTTTTGTAGAAAAATTAAATTTTTTAAGAAACTTTTTGCAAAAAAATATAAAATTGAAAGTAATAACGCTATTTTTCTGCAACATTTTAAAATTATGCAATATGCCATTTAATTTGATATATTGCACGTTTTTACAGCTGCAATAATATTCCCTATATATGCATTTAAAATTGAAATTTGTCTTTTTTCACGATTTCGTTAATAAATAATCTGCGATGAAAGGAATATGCAATATTTGAATTTGTACCTTTAGTAAACATCTCATGTTACCTAATTTATCAAAAAAATTTCGCTTTTTCTGTTTTAATTTATAGTTAATATTGACTAAACCTGAAAAAGACTGACTTTTTTAATACCTAAAAATTACGGAGTCTGTAACAAATCTTAAAATATAAAACCCATATAAAACCATTCAGAAATATTAAACATATGTATGTTTTCCAATCAATTTTTAGATAATTGAAGTGCAAATTTTGAAAAAATAACGATTTTAAAATATGCATGTTCAAAAATGTATTTTATTTTCTTTTTGCCATAGTAAATTCATATAAAATTTATTTGAAATAAAAAAGATGTAAAATATGTATTTCAGATAGAATTTTCTGCAAATTTTGATGCAGAAGTTGTGATTCTTTTGATAAAAAGAATTTAGTGGAATATGAGTTTACGTCATATGTAAAAATTTTGCAAATCGGATTAAGGGATTTTACTAGATTTGCAAAATAGGAAAATAAGTGAATTTTTCACTTTAATTGCAGTTATATCCTAGATCCTTTATCTAATCAATATAAATTGATATGTTTCCAAAAGCCCAAAGTCTATATTTTGAATCCATATTAAAAATTATCCATGGTTCAGTCAGGTGTATGAATAAATAAGAAATTTTAACAAAAAAACTGTCTTTTTGCTAAAAGTTAAATTTGCAGATATTTCAAAAACTAGAGCTAATTTTGAAATTTGGTGTTCACAATCGTGATGTTCATCCTAAAATCTATCAGAATTGATATGTAGCATGCCCGATGCATTTTTAGTGTTGTACTGTATAATTTTTTTGTGCACTTGTTTTTGATTCTCCATTGTAAACTAATAAACCACTCTAATTTGACAAATAGGTCTATCTTCTCGAAGATATTTTGATCAAGAAAATTATTTTTATTTAATTTACGAGTACACTTATAAAAAAAATTAGTACAAAAGTCTGTTAAACGCGTTCTGGCGCAAATGTTCTGATTTTTTTTTTTGTTATTTTGTCTTAAAATTTAGGATTGAACTAATATTTTTGTAAATCCCATTTAGCATAACAATTACTTTCATGCGTATTTGAACTAACTTTGCATCCTAATTTTTAGTAATTTATTTATCTTAATTTTACAAATTTTTCAGCTAATTTAAACCCCAATTATTTCCCAAAGTTTATATTTTTGTGTCTCTGCTATCATAATTTTTTATTGTATAATTACAAAATGGCTTATATCTCGGAAACTAAGCGAGATAGAGCAAAATAAATATGGGCCTGTCCCGGGACAGATCCGTAGAGCCGAAAAACCCAGACTGTAAGCGACATTTTAGCAGAAGTTTTCAGTGAATTTAGCTCAAATTTCTTAACTAAGGTAACTAGAATTTTCTGTGTATTTACCAGTGTGTAAAATTTAGCTTACCTAAATTTAGCAGACCATAATTCTCAACTTCATTGAAAATTTTGCTGTCGCAAATACAGGTTTTTTTTTTTATGAGTGTATATATTATAGAGTTGTGTCGTTCATGAACGAACTAGTTCAATTGAACGATTCACCATTTTAATGATATGAACCGATTATCATTGTTCGATCCTGCAACAATTTTTTGTATTTATTTCCAATAAATTGTTTGAAAATTGAAATGGTTTTTAACTGTGTTATTCGAAAACTTTTAAAATAGGTAATTACAGATTATTAAGCTAATTTGGCAAAAAGAATATTCACAAATGATTAATAAGGAAAAATTTATTAAACGCTTAAAGCAGAGTATAGCCTAAAACAGGGCTGGCAAAACTATGACACGCGTGTCAGTAGTGGCACGCGAGTGGATTTTATGTGGCACGCGACGTTTTGTTGGATATTTTCAAAAAATTTAAACTATTAGAATACTGGCAAAAAATTCAGTTAACTGTTAAATTTCGTTACAAAAATGTGTGATTTAACTCCATAATGGTGAAATTTTTCATAGAGCTTGTAAATCGTCCTTTAAAATGAATAAAACTCTGTATTGCCACCATATTTTGTTTAAAGGAATATGGTTAATAAAGAACTCGCAAATTCGATTATCAGAATATTTTGGGAAAATTTCTAAATTTCTAGATTGAAAGAAGTTTAAATGTTTCGATGAGAAAATGCCTCATAATTGGAGAAATAAAAAGTACCAGAAAATTGCACAAAAATGGAAAACAATTTGTAATAAAATTGGGTCTAAAAAATTCAGTTTTTTTTAAAGGGAAAATGGGTGCTACGAAATAACCCTCAATGAAATAAAGGCTGAATATAAGTTTCATAATGAAATAACCCCCTTTGTTGGAATTCGAAATTGGGTTTTGATCGTGTTTCGCAGAGCCATTTCATCTGAAATAGAATTTTCTGTGTTCAAATTTATAATATTTGCTTTTTATTCATTAATATTATGATAAAAACCGCGAGATTTTTATAACAAAATCAAATTTTTGCCCGAAGTACATTTTTCAACTATTGTAGTTTCTTACGTACTTAAATAACTTTTGGCTCCCAATAATTTTACTTTTTTTTAACAAAATGAAATAACCACCAAAAAAGTAATAGCCCCCAAAAAAATAAAAAAATGTTCAAATTGTTTTAATTTTATTTCATTGTGGATTTTTTTCATAATGAAATAATTTCAATATTTAAAGATTAAATAAACCCCCAAAAATTAAATTACCATCAAACATTTTTACGTCATTTCTTGGATGTTGTTTAATTTTTCCCTTTGGAGTTATTTCATGGGGGTTATCCGTTGCGCTGATAAATATGTACATCTGCGATGATGTTTTTAAGAGAAATTTTCCAAAAGGAAAATTAAGGTGGCACGCGAGAAATTTTTACAAAAAAAATTTCTCCGTTTCTGGCACGCAGCGAAAAAAGTCTTGCCACCCCTGGCCTAAAATATCTGTTCGATAAAGTTTGGAAAAAGAAAACCACTGTAAAAAACTAAAAAAACAAATGATTAAATGAATTAACAATGATTAAATGAATTGTTTAAGAGTCATCCACCCAGGAATATATGGAATACAACATTCTTTATCCAACCGAAACAAAAAAATTACAGAGATTCCAAGACTTAACTCTTTTTTCGAAAATTTTCACAAATTTGCATGAAAATAAATTAAAAATAAATTCAATAAAATAGTGATGCATTTATAATAAAACCATACTCGATATTCGAATACTTTCAGTATTCGTAATATAAAAAATTCTTTAACACAGTTTGTTCCAATTATTACTTCTCAGTAATGTTTAAAAATCGTTTTTTAATATGTTTTGATTTGTAATAATAAAACATTTTAATTTCCAAAATTTACAAACCAATATATTTACCTACAATTACCAAGTCAATCGTTCACTAAATTCATGTATCACTAACAATAAAAAGAGAGAATATACAAAGTGTGTCCAGAATTAAAAACAAAATTAATAAACTTTTATTTTATGTTTTTGAATACAATTTTTTAATAAAGGTTTTATTTATTTTTATTTATTTTATTTATTTATTTATTTATTTATTTATTTATTTATTTATTTATTTATTTATTTATTTATTTATTTATTTATTTATTTATTTATTTATTTATTTATTTATTTATTTATTTATTTATTTATTTATTTATTTATTTATTTATTTATTTATTTATTTATTTATTTATTTATTTATTTATTTATTTATTTATTTTTATATTTAGCATACCAATGCAACAAGATTTAATCTTATAACAGCACTGGGGAAATAATGTTATAAGAGTATTTAGTCAAAAATAACCTCAAACCTACTAAATTAGAATTAATAAAAATACATATTAATGGCAATATTATTTGTATTTGGTATATACGACGCTTTTGAAAAAACAACACTTTACTATAAAAAATAAACAATGCCCTGTTGGCTGTCCGTCTCCAATATACACAAATTGCCTGCACTTGTACGTACAAACCATACGTCAATGTGGCAATATTTGTGAAAAGGTGACACGGAGGAAATAAGAAGATAAACAGAGAAAATCTGAAGTAGAATGTTTGTATATGTCTGTTTGATCACTTCTTAAATTATTCATATAGAGACAATCTGACAATAAAACGAGTAAAAAGGTTAAAGTCGGGCATGCCGACTATACAATACCCTACACCACTCTGGTGTATTGTTTGGATCCGAAATTCGAATGGGTTAAAATGGGGCTTGTGTCAAAATTTTCTATAATGTGAGTCAGCGCACCAAATTTCATTAAAATATCTTAATATTTGCGACCTGCAGTTTGTAACCAAGCCAATTTTGGGGGGACCCTTATATGGGCACTAGTTCTAAACATGGACCGATGTTCGCCAAAATCAATAGGCTTCGTCCTTGGGCCAACATAGGTCTATGTACCAAATTTCATCAAAATATCTTAATATTAATACCTGCAGCGTATAAACAGTATAATTTTGGTAGGACCCTTATATGGGCACTAGGTCTAAACATAGACCGATGTTCACCAAAATCAATAGGCTGCGTTATTGGGCCAATATAGGTCTGTGTACCAAATTTCATCAAAATATCTTAATATTTACGACCTGCAGCGTATAAACAGTATAATTTTGGTAGGACCCTTATATGGGCACTAGGTCTAAACATGGACCGATGTTCACCAAAATCAATAGGCTGCGTTATTGGGCCAATATAAGTCTGTGTACCAAATTTCATCAAAATATCTTAATATTTACGGCCTGCAGCGTATAAACAGTATAATTTTGGTAGGACCCTTATATGGGCACTAGGTCTAAACATGGACCGATGTTCACCAAAATCAATAGTCTGCGTTATTGGGCCAATGTAGGGCTGTGTACCAAATTTCATCAAAATATCTTAATATTTACGACCTGCAGCGTATAAACAGTATCATTTTGGTAGGACCCTTATATGGGCACTAGGTCTAAACATGGACCGATGTTCACCAAAATCAATAGGCTGCGTTATTGGGCCAATGTAGGTCTGTGTACCAAATTTCATCAAAATATCTTAATATTTACGACCTGCAGCGTATAAACAGTATAATTTTGGTAGGACCCTTATATGGGCACTAGGTCTAAACATGGACCGATGTTCACCAAAATCAATAGGCTGCGTTATTGGGCTAACATAGGTCTGTGTACCAAATTTCGTCAAAATATCTTAATATTTACGACCTGCAGCGTATAAACAATATAATTTTGGTAGGACCCTTATATGGGCACTAGGTCTAAACATGGACCGATGTTCAAAAAAATCAAACTTGTTCGTCCTTGGGCCAACATAGGTCTGCGTACCAAATTTCATCAAAATATCTTAATAGCTGCGACCTGTAGAGTGCGCACAAGATTGCATGGACAGACAGACAGACGGACGGACGGACGGACAGACGGACATCGTTAAATCGAAATAAAAAAAAATTCTGAACCGATCGGTATACTATAAGGTGGGTCTACGACCAATATTTTTTGGTGTTACAAACATCAGCACAAACTTATAATACCCTGACCACATAGTGGTGTAGGGTATAAATATAAACAATAATACAATTTAATGGAAGATCACTGATGAATCCTGTCCATAAAAAGGCAGAAACTAGATCTAGTCTGATTTGCAAATTTAATGTGTTTATAACTTTTGAGGAAGGTTTATTCTTCTTCTTAACCTCAAACCTACTAAATTAGAATTAATAAAAATACATATTAATGACAATATTATTTGTATTTGGTCTATACGATGCGTTTGAAAAAACAACACTTTACTGGAAATAATTTTAATTTTATCTTAATCCAATACAATTTATAATAAAATGAAAATAAAGATGAAGCAATAGCGTAAAAAATGTTATACATATTTGTTACAATAATATATATATATAAAAAAGAAACAAAATTAATATCACAATAATTATATAAAAATATTTAAGTTTAAATTTAAAAAGAATATGATAGAATGATATAATGAATGCTTTAGCAAATTCATGTTTTAAAGCTAAATTAATAAGTTTTTTTTGAATAACAGCGTTAGAATATAACAATAATTTTGTTCGAAATTAAGAAAAACCAGCCAAAGTTCATAAAAAGTACAAAAATGTTAACAAAACTCAATCTGTTTGTTGATTTTTAACAAACAAGTTTGATTGAAAAAAAATTTTGGAAACTTGTCATATCAACAAAATATTTAATTGATTCACCTGAAAATGTTGTTGAAATGGAAACTAAATTTTAACAATTATTTTTGTCACTTAAAATTCGGTGATATTTTTATCTGTGTATTTTAATTACATCAAAAATTCGATAAAGTATTTTCTAGAAATTATAAATGTCAAAATAAAAAACAAAATGAAAACAACATTTGCAACAATATTTTTTTTTTGTTTTTTAATACAGGCGAATAAAAAAGACGAGTGGTTTTTTTGCTTGCTATCGGGCTTTAAAAATACTTAACACCCTTCTACATTTTTTTCAAATCGCGAAAGCCTAAATGCTTAAATTTAAGGTGTATTTTTTCACTTTATAGCAGTATTATAATATAATCCATAAGGGAAGTGTATGCAGAGCTTTGAAGAATTAATTCCTTAATTCAATTTTTCAATTCTGAATTAAAAATTCTATGAATTAATTTACTAAGCACCATATATTGAATGGAATTAATTCATATTTGTTTTCGTTCGATTTAGTTTGTTATGAATTAATTCAATTGCTATAGTTCTTTTTATTGCATCAAATGAATTAATTCACTGGTGAACGCGTTCAATTTTATAAATCGGACGGAAAAAAGTGAATTAATTCCTAACTGAATTAATTCACCACTGAACTCGATGAATTTCATTTTCGTTCAGTGAATTAAAAAAAATAAACAGATTTTTTCTTGCTATTTATTTTACTAATATTCAGCGAATATATTATGGATCTGATTTTTACAGATTTTGCTATAGTTTTCTTTATAACTAATTTTCAGAGGCTATTTCTATTTATAACTACACTCAACCAAAAAAGTCTGTAATGGATACTGAAACTTTTGCTGTTATTACGGGAAATTTAACTGTTTTGAGGCCAGCGGTATTTTTTTCTAATTTTAGCAACACATGTCTGCTGATCTGTAGTACAATAAAATTAGTAGAAAAAATTAGTAGCCGCTACTAAATTTTAGTAAAATTTTTGTAAAATGCAATTCAAAATCGATTTGCTAAAATCAGTTAAAAAACTTACTAAAAATAATAATTATAGTACAATGAAATTAGTATAAATAATTAGTTGCAGCTACTAAATTTCAGTAAATTGCTGTAAACTGTAATTTAAAATCAATCTGCTGAAATTAGCAAAAAATTGTACTAAAAAATAAAAAGACTGTAAAATCTAAAAAAAAAATTTTTTTTCTTTCGATTGTAACAAGCGTATAATTACTTCATCGTACTTGAAATTTGGAGTCAAAATTGCAAACGGTTCTCCAGTTATTGCCGTTTTATGCATTGGAGATGCAATAAAATTTTCTGGGTGTTATTTCTAAACTAAGAATATATCAATAATAACAAATATAAACTAAACAAGAATTGTAAAAAATCAACAAAAAAATGTTTTTAAATTAGTATATTTTTCTGCTAAATTTAGCACTCGGTTTTGAAAAATTAGTAAAATGTTTTTATGAAATCAGCAGCCAAAATTAGTAAAAAAAATCCGTAATTTGTAATAAGAGAATAGCAAAAATGATTACTAAAAATAAAAATTGTACTAATAATCAGTATAAAAATAGTATAGTGCGATTGGAAACTGTTTACAAATTTTTCTACAAACTTTTTTATTTGAGTGTACTTATTTCTATCAGTTTAATTTAAAAAAAAAGCTGAAGTTTTATAATGATTTGTTTTTACAATATGTGCAAGATTTACGAATGAGAAACATTTGTTTCGACAAAAGTTTCGCGGAAACACCACTTTGATAAAAGTTGTTAAAGAAAAATATTAAAAAAAAAGTTATTAAAAGGAAAGTATACTTAAGGTGGCACGCCATAAATTAAAAAAAAGAAATGTTTTGTTTTTGGCACGCAACGAAAAAAGGCTTGCCACGCCTGGTGTAGGGTATAATACAAATCTTTTCAAGAGAATCTTTTTATTTATTTAATTATTTCATTTAAATTTTAAACATACCTGTAATACACTGGTTTTACCGACGCCAGAGGCCCCCAAAAATGCCGCTTTAAGGGGGCCCTGTAGCCATGGGGGCTCTGCACCACCCTCCAGAGTGATGCGCTATGCTGAAATGCACTTATTTTGTATATGAATTTCCATTGCGATTGAGATCTTTGTTGATTTTGTTGTAGAATTATCACCGACATAGTCAACGCTGCGTGTACTGCCAATCAAAAGTTTTTTCGAATTGGTCGGTGAAATAGTGCTCCACATTATACTTTGAAAGAACGCCAGTTTGCTATTATTTTCCAAATAATTTCCTACGAACGAATATGTGATGAAAACTGTGTTTTCGTTATGACTGGGTAAGTGTTAAAATTTAATGCAAAATACAATAAATGTTTGTGATATATTTTAGAATTAGAAGTTGCTCGTATTTGTTTTCAATAATTGGTTTGAATAATGAAAAGTTTCTTGTTTTTTAATTAAAATATATACATATATTGCTTAATTCTTTGCAGGATAATTTGGATGGTGTTTTCGTAAACAATGGTGTTTATATTAAATTATCATGGCGAGATGGTAGTTGGATTGTATTATTTATGATTTTAAAGTAGCCGGCAGAATATATTGCTGCAAAAGAGAAAAGAAAAACAAACTTTATTGAATTATTTTGGAAAAAAATGACAACAAATCTTATATTTCATAATATTTATATTCTATAAAGTTTCTCTTGTTTACAATTTGTTTTATATTATTTATTGCTTAAAAAATCATCTTCTGGAAACAACAGAAAGCAAACAAATACAGTAACTAATGAAGTTATTATGATCTATGAATAAGTTTTTGCAAAAACTTATCTAATTTAAAAGATCCGATTTTACATAACGCATTTTTCGGAACTTTAAACTAAGACAAAACAATTTCTGCAACTAATTCCAGAATTGGTTCTAAGCAAACCAGTCTGGTATGCTGTGTAAGATAAAAATCATCGCTAATAGAACCGAGAATAGAATAGGTTCAACAGCAAAAGAAAATCTTTTAAAACTCATACTTAGGAACATATCCTTTTACCACATCATATATATTTTTCATTAGTCAGTTGTCTTATAGATAATTCTGACCTAAAAACTTCTTTTTTCCAGCTAGACCCTCTGTGCATAAAAACAAACTTTATATTCAAAATTTCTGATTACGTTCTGAAAGACATTTTAGAGGATAAATCAGCAGACATTAAACAAAGTTTCGTCACAAAAATTTGTTTCTTCTAGTGGTCTTAATATTTAGAAACCGTACTGTGGTAAACATCATAACCATAAAATCGCACCATCATCATAAAATTAAAAACAAGAAAATAAATAAATATGAGGTCGGTGTTTTTATTTAAAAAAATACAAATAAAAGTTTATTCAGCGCAATAAAAAATTATAGTCAAAAGAAACAACAGCATCAATAACCATTTGTTATGAATGGAATTATTTTTGAAATTTCCAGCAATGAAATTTAATTCTCTAAGACAGTCATCCTTTATTTTACCGCTAAAAGTCCATTGTACGTTTTTTATCGCTCTTTAAATGCCAAAGTGTGAGAAAATGTTGGTAGTTACTTTAGGAAAATGATACCAATAAAATTGTAATTTATCAAATTTCTAAGAACAGAAAGATAGAAATGTATAAATAAGTATATAAGCAACATAAGCATTGATGTGGGATGATAAACCACCGAAAGACCACAAAATTTTAAACTGGAATACGAGATGTCCATTAGGTTGGATCGAATTCGAATTAGGGCTGGGGTAGATAAGTTGTGAATGGATGTAGAAAATATTTTTGTAAACTTTCAGGTAAACCAGAATACTCTCTAACCAACACTTGCACCTATAATTAGACTACTGTGCCATTTCCGCATCTCCGAACTTCGTAATGTTTCGACAAGGGCTGACCTCAACGATTTTTCCACCATTTTCATTAGAAAACCTCTGTCCTCGACGACAACGTCGATGTACATGTATTTTATTAGAGATTAAATATATCTGAATAAAAACATTAATAATTTAAAAACGTTTATTTAGCTTTAAAACTTTTCAGATTTATTTTATCTTTTAACGGACAGTTTTTATTTATTTTATTAATGATTTGCTGAAATCATAACTTCATGCAATATAATTTTGCCGAATATTAGTATACTAAAAACAGCAAATTTTTGTTATAGTATTTAGCAAAATATAACATCCACCTTTTTGAAATCAGCAAAGGTATGTGTACAATATTTCACATTAGTAGACTTAAAAAATCTAATATAATCATTAATATTTCTCATGCTTTCAGCAGAGTAGTTTGTATTTGCATTTAATTAATTTTAGATTAGTAGCTTTTTCTGCTATTTTTACATACTTATTTCTAAGAGTGTAGTTTTCGCTTAAAGCCAAAATTCACAATGCTGTAGTACTCCACTCAGAGTTAATTTTTTGTTCCTTGCTTTTTGGCACATACATATTTTTCGTATCAAGCCATCTCTATTCTAGTAAACTCCACTCTGCAGCTTTGAACACTCTGCAGCATTGTGAATCCGGCTTAATTTTTTTTTTTTTCGTACTACAGGAAATAAATAAGTAGATTTATAATGAACTATTTTAATTTCTAGGCTTTAGGTTAGCTATTTATTTTTAAAATTAAAAATATAATGAAGCAAGAAAATCCCGAAACCCCGAAAAATCCCGGGATCCCGGGATTTGTAAAAACCAGTCCCGTTCGGCATCCCTACTTAATATGCTCAATGTCAAAATTTGTATGGGATTTCTTAACACATGTAGAAAAAAAGGCTTATGTTAAGTGAAGAATGGGTGCATTCGTCATTTTTCCTATTGATCGTACACTCAACCAAAAAGTCTGTAATGGCTACTGAAACTTTTGCTGTTATTACGGGAAATTTAACTGTTTTGAGGCCAGCGGTATTTTTTGCTAATTTTAGCAACACATGTCTGCTGATCTGTAGTACACGAAAATTGGTAGAAAAAATTAGTAGCCGCTTTAAGTAAAATTTATGTAAAATGCAATTCAAAATCGATTTGCTAAAATCAGTTAAAAAACTTACTAAATATCATAATTTTAGTACAATGAAATTAGTGTAAATAATTAGTTGCAGCTACTAAATTTCAGTAAATTCCTGTAAACTGTAATTTAAAATCAATCTGCTGAAATTAGCAAAAAATTGTACTAAAAAATAAATAAACTGTAAAATCCCTTCACTTCACCCAAGTGTTTTACGAAATTAGGTACTAAGAATATATCAATAGTAACAAATATAAACTAAACAAGAATTGTAAAAAATCAAAAAGTATTTTTAAATAAGTATATTTTTCTGCTAAATTTAGCACTCGGTTTTGAAAAATTATTAAATGTTTTTCTGAAATCAGCAGCGAAAATTAGTAAAAAAAATCCGTAATTTGTAATAAGAGAATAGCAAAAATGATTACTAAAAATAAAAATTGTACTAATAATCAGTATAAAAATAGTATAGTGCGATTGGAAACTGTTTACAAATTTTTTTTATAAACTTTTTTATTTGAGTGTATATATATATATATATATCGGGACATAGATAATTCCCGTACAATTTTATTTAAGCGATTTTATATAATTTCTTATAGGAAGTACTAATAGAAAGGTCGATAATTTCGTCCAACAGATATTCTGGAATTTCATCTTTGTCTTCCCCTTCTTCCTCTTTTTCCTCGTCTTCCTCTTCTTCAAAGGTGTTTTTATACCACCAACAAATTTCAGCGAGTATTGCATGTGGAGATTTCTTTCCTCTGTACCTGAAACGAAAATAGTTTTCAATCGTTAACATGTTTAAATTGTGCACTCTGACAAAGATATTAGAAAAATCTAGGAATTCAAAATATGCACACTCTATGGTTACCTTATTTCAAATGGAAGCGCAGTTTGGTGATAACGTTCGCCTTGCTCATCAGATTCAGTTGGCAACTGTTGAGCGAGTTGATCAAGATGCTGATGCAAGAGATGAATTTTGTACGACATATTAACCCCAATTTCATCGAAAGCTGCCAACATGTTTACAACAGATTGCCTGTAGTTGTCTTTGCGTTCTTTACCCAAAAGTTCTTTAATGACTGCTTTCAATGCGAGCCATGCATTTAATTCTCGGTCTGTCAGAACTTGGTCCAAATCTTGACGACTCATTAGTTTCCGTATGTCGGGACCATTAACAACCCCTTCCTGATTTTTGGCGTACCTAAGTCTTAGGAAAATGTATTTTAAGCGGTTGAACACTGCTGGTCTTTTTGCGATACATTTCAAAAAATTTTTAGCAATGCCAAGTTAAATGTGGAGCAACGGCAACAAAATTTTCATTTCCGGAACAAGACTTTCGTATAGCCTATTGTCTTTAGGCCATTTCCGTCCAATGCGACTATTCCAGTTATGCTGTTTGTACTGGTTTCTTCCTTTAATACCTTCGCCGTATCGTGAATCCCAATCGCACAAAAACACGGATATTTTGGACGCCCAGATGCTGTTAAGCCTGTAATCAATGAAACTATTTTGAGGTCGCAGCAAATGCGCCACTGGTGTTCGTTATATTTGACTACTTCCAGAATGTGTTTCAAATTATCGAAATTTTCACTAGTTTCAGTGCTATACGCAATCGGAACAGAAGGCATTCTATTTGTCTTGTGCAAAAGCACAACTTTTAAGCTGATTAGTGAACTATCGATGAATAAACGCCAATCATCTTTTTTATAGGTTAACCCTATTAACTCCATTAACTTTTCAATATCGTTGCAATAAGCGTAATTTTTTGCATCATTCACATTGAAGAACTTTTCTAACTCTTTTTGGCGTTTTCGATATGCTGTTACTTTGGTACCTTTCGCCAGCAAATTATTTCCTTTCAAAAATGAAGCCAGTAGTTCTGATTTTTTCTGAGTCAAACACAAATTTGCAACAATTCCATCCAATTGGTTTTGTGTGACTAGGATTGGGTCCTTTGATGTTTCAGGGGATGTACCTTCACCAGGGTCGTATTCTGAGAAGAAATCCATGGATGTAGCAGCGGCGGTTGTAGTACTGATATCTGTTTGAAGATCAATACTTCGGTATGTTGGTACTGGAACGAATTCTGAGTGCGGTAATAGTAATTGGACACTTGGCACTGCTACATAAGTTTTATTCTTTGCTTTCCTTCTATTCAAAGTTTTATGGTAGTTGATACATCCATAGCAATTTTCTTCTTGATGCGGGCTGTTGTCTAACCACATCATTGGTATACCAAAAGGCATAGCCTTCTTCTTTCCACTTTTCCATTGCATAAGAGTTGAATAGCAATTAAAGCAAACTTCTTTACGTCAGTGATAAACTCTTGCGAGAAATATTGTTTATAGGCTTCCAAAAAAAAAATCACTCGCATTTCCACATTTTTCATCGCTTGCTATGAAACGTCCACAAACATTACAAAAATGGTCCATTTTACATTTTGGTTCGGACATTTTTAATACAATATATATTATACAATGTTTTTTTTTGTTATTTTTATGAAACCGATGCACTTAACTTAAATTACTCAAAAAATTAATTAAGTTCCAAAAAAATTAATAGCGAATTTTATCACGACCGAGCGAAAATTAAAAGACATCAGCTTCGGCTGAGTTCCGAGTCTTAACTGAATCTTTATTTTTGAAATTAGTTCGCTTGTACGAAATAAAAAAACTCGCTGCCTGTGCGGTGATTGAAAACAAAAAAGGTTGTTGTTGTTGGTATAAAAACACCTTTGAGGAAGAGGAAGACGAGGAAAAAGAGGAAGAAGCGGAAGCCAAAGAAGAAACTGAGAAGCATATTATAGATCAAACAGAAAGCAAAAAACACTTAGTTTTGTGGAAAATATTTTCAAAAAGCATGAAAAAAAAAATAATTTTTCCAACATTTTGCTTCATAAGCACCACAAAAATTTTATAAATCAATTTTTTAAAAAATTTTAATTGCTGCACAGGTCTCTACCAATAATTTGGCTTTTACAGATTTAAAAAATATCCATTAGTCGACGAGTTACAGCCAAAAAACCATATAAACAATATGCTGAAAATCGGCATTTGACTGCAAAGTTCGAAGGTCGATTAAAAAAAAATTCGAACTAACATAAACAAAGGCCGCGATACGGGTCTTCTAATTTAGCCTCTATTTTCACCCTTCACTCTCAGAATCGACCTAACTTTTGCTAACCTGAATTTGTTCCACAGTGTTATAGTAAGTGATACAAAGGCCACCAAATGAAGAAACTACTCAAATTTTGGTAATTCTTGTTTAGTTTTTTGGGGATTACTTTTCCTGTGCTTAACAGATTTAAGCCATTGATATATCGTTAAAATTTGCTAGTACATATCCATTAATTTTTGTTTTTCTTTTATCGCTATATCTTACACTTAACGACACAAACTCAATTAAATATGCTTACTGCGATGTTTTTTGATAACTTCCCCAGCTTTAGAAAAATATAAAATTAACGTTGTGCTGAAAAGGGTTAAGTTTTATTTTTTTTTTATTTTATTTACACATTCAAGTATTTAATGCCATGTAAGACTCGAAATTAACATTCTTAGTGTCATTTTCATTTCATTTTCAATCTTTTTTTTGCCAAATTTTGTAATTTTTTCAATTTTGGTTATTTTTCTCAAATTTTGGAGATTTTTAAAATTTTTGAGATATTTTAAATTTGGTGATTTCTTTTTTTTTTTAATTTTGACATCATATTTAATTTTGGCATATTATTTGTTTTTTGCAAGGTTGGTTACCGTTTCAGTTTTAATATATTGTTTACCATGCCGGAGCCAAAACCGATATAAGCATTTTAATACGACATTAACTGTCATCATATTTAAAAGTTTTTATTTCGGTATTTTATCGGTTCAGTTTCGTAATAAACATATATTACCGTTATAATACCGCTAAAACACCAAAATAGTAATTTATAACGGTAATTAGCTGATAACAAGATATTGAACCGGTAACTAAAGAAAATAAAAACGGCAGAATATGAAGACAATTGCCCCCACTGATTGTGAGCATTTCCAAATCGGTTTTGGTTTTGGCATGGTAGATAATTGCCGTTATTTTAAAACTGAAACAGTAACCAACCTTGGTTTTTTGTTTTAATTTAGCTGATTTTTTCCACTTTGGCAATTTTTAAATTTTTTTTTAGACGTAGTGTATTCTGGTGGTGATTGTCTTTAGATTTCAGTAAATCAGATTGCATTTCTATTTTTTTTTTTTTTTTTTTTTTTTTTTTTGTAAAGAATGTGTTCGTGGATTGTAAGTGAAGATGTGCAATAAAGAACATTATTAAACGAAATATCCTTCGCTAGTGTTTTTTCTCCTACTCCGATTTTTATAATATTTTTTTTAAATTCTTATACATAAACCTAAAATTTTTGCAGGGTAACGGGTAGTTTGAATCTAATTACTAAGGCCGCCATGACACATTTCTTACACATTTTTACAAGTTAGTTTTGCTCGGCATTTACTTCTAAAGTTCATACTACTTATTTTTGTTTGGAAATACAATTTGTTTAATATTCTTCCCTTGTATTTTGAAAATTTAATAGGCAATTCAATTTGAAAATCGAAATTTTATTTTAACCTATTTCTGAAATACCATTTTATTTATGATTGATTTTTAACTATACTTTTCTACTTTTTATACCCTACACCACCACTTGGAGAGGGTATAATAACCCTTCTGGAAATTTTAACAAACTGTCACCGAACTGGCCCCTTTATATGAAATAGAGTGGTCACTTTTACATGACGTTGTCATAGGAGGGCGAAATTGACCCCTTGTGACATGTCACAAGACAAATCCTAGGACAGGTTACTGAACTCTAATAAAAAACAAAGTTCAGGAACCTGTCCTGGGATTTGTCTTGTGACATGCCACAAGGGGTCAATTTCCTCCTCCTATGACAACGCCATGTAAAAGTGACCACTCTATTTCATATAAACGGGCCAGTTCGGTGACAGTTTGTTAAAATTTCCCGTAGGGAAGTTTGCGCTGATGTTTGTAACACCAAACAATATTGGACCTAGACCCACCTTATATATATATATATAGTATACCGATCGGCTCAGAATCACTTTTTATTTCGATTTAATGACGTCCGTCTGTCTGCCCATGCATTCTTGTGGGCACTCTAGAGGTCCCAAATACGAAGATATTTCAGCGAAATTTGGTAAACAGACCTATGTCGGCCCAAGGACGAATCCTATTGATTTTGGTTAAAATCGCTCCATGTTTAGACCTAGTGCCCATATAAGCGTCCCCCCCCCCCCCCAAATTGACTTGGTTACACGCTGCAGGTCGCAAATACGATGATATTTCAATGAAATTTGGTTCGCTGATTCACATGGTCCCAAGGACAAAGCCTATTGATACTAGATAGGATCGGTACATATTTGGACCTATCGTCCATATGGGCTATATTTTCGGTTTTCTTTTCTTGTGTCATTTTATAGAAAATTTTGACACAAGTCTGTTTTAACCCATTCGAATTTCGGATCCAAACATTAGTAGGCTTTTAACCAGACTGGAGTAGGGTATTAGATAGTCGGCATGCCCAAATTTATTCGTTATGTTTTGCATGCATACGAAAATAGTCAAAAATATTTTTTATGTATATAATTTATTTATATGTATGAGTTTTCAGCTTTTAGTCCTAGGAGATTTGATTTTACTTTATGGTAAGTAGATTCCAAGTTAAGCTTCTTTTCTTTAAGCTGCATTTTTTTAAAGCTGATTTTTCGCGAATTATTACATTTTAAATATAAATGTACTGAACTTATAGCGAATACATAAAAATACTTACTACTTTATTTATGTTAAAATAAATAATACAATCAGAAGGTACAGAGACTAGGAAAAATATTAATAAGAAGAAAACTAACCCCTAAATTCATAAACGCTTTATAAAATTATAGGAGGTTTATTGAACAAATTTTGTATGAAAATGACGTTTTGTAAACCTGATATAACTTTACAAAGCATTTATGAATTGAGGGGTAAATTTAAATATGAGTCATTCGTTTTAACCAGCAAGAAAGAATTTTTATTTTAATGGTAAAAAAATGTTGTTGTCTTTTAATAGAAAACTTATGAAAAACAATTTTTTTTGTTTAATGTTCTTAAGTTCTTTTTTCGTCTTACTTTCAAATTCTGTAACATTTAAAAACCTGCACGTTTTTTCTTGTGAGTTTACTTTTTCAACTTAACCCTTTCATAGCTTTTATGAAAATATTGGGACACATACGTCTAACAAGAAAAGCAACGAAATACACAAAAAGGCATTTGTAAAAGATTTTCTTGCTGATGTATTAAAAAAGTTTCTAAATCTCTATATATAAAAGAATAACGTGACTGACTGACTGACTGACTCACTCAACATCGCCCAGCCCAAACCGCTGAAGCTAGGAAGTTGAAATTTGTTATGTAGGTTCCTCTTTCGGGGTAGACGTCCACTAAGACGGGATTTTTGGAAATTCCTACCGGAACGGGCAAAAAGGGGGAAAGTGTCCCCCTTGACGGCCTGCCAAAACCCCTTTGGCTAGAAAGCTGAAATTTAAGATATGTGTTCCTTGGAGTAGGGGCTAACTTTTCTGGAAAGTACTTTCTAGAATTTTGGACAGGGACGTTGTAAAAATGGGGGTTAAAAAGGGGAAAAAGGCCCCCCTTGACGGCCTGCCCAAACCGCTGGAGGTAAGAAGTTGAAATTTGGTATAAAGGTTCCTCCACTATCGTAGACATCCACCAAGACGGGAGTTTTGGAAATTTTTACAGGGACGGGCAAAACGGGGAAAAAGTCTCCCCCTTGACGGCCTGCTCAAACTGCTGGAGCTATGAAGTTGAAATTTGGTATGTAGGTTCCTCGACCGGTGTAGACGTCCGTTGAGACGGCATTTTTGGAAATTCTTATCGGGAGGGGCAAAAAGGGGACAAAAAAGGTACCTTTTTCCAAAAAAGTACCTTTTCCCAAAAAAAGTACCTTTTCCCAAAAAAAGTACCTTTTTCCAAAAAAAGTACCTTTTTCCAAAAAAAGTACCTTTTTCCAAAAAAAGTACCTTTTTCCAAAAAAAGTACCTTTTTCCAAAAAAAGTACCTTTTTCCAAAAAAAGTACCTTTTTCCAAAAAAAGTACCTTTTTCCAAAAAAAGTACCTTTTTCCAAAAAAAGTACCTTTTTCCAAAAAAAGTACCTTTTTCCAAAAAAAGTACCTTTTTCCAAAAAAAAGTTCCTTGTTCCAAAAAAAAGTATCTTTTTCCAAAAAAAGTACCTTTTTCCAAAAAAAGTACCTTTTTCCAAAAAAAGTACCCTTTTCCAAAAAAAAGTACCTTTTTCCAAAAAAAGTACCTTTTTCCAAAAAAAGTACCTTTTTCCAAAAAAAGTACCTTTTTCCAAAAAAAGTACCTTTTTCCAAAAAAAGTACCTTTTTCCAAAAAAAGTACCTTTTTCCAAAAAAAGTACCTTTTTCCAAAAAAAGTACCTTTTTTCAAAAGAAGTACCTTTTTCCAAAAAAAGTACCTTTTTCCAAAAAAAAGTACCTTTTCCCGAAAAAAGTACCTTTTTCCAAAAAAGTACCTTTTTCCAAAAAAAGTACCTTTTTCCAAAAAAAGTACCTTTTTCCAAAAAAAGGACCTTTTTCCAAAAAAAATTCCTTTTTCCAAAAAAAGTACCTTTTTCCAAAAAAAGTACCTTTTTTAAAAAAAGTACCTTTTTCCAAAAAATGTACCTTTTTCTAAAAAAATGTACCTTTTCCAAAAAAAAAGTACCTTTTCCCAAAAAACATACATTTTTCCAAAAAAATAACTTATTCAAAAAAAGTACCTTTTCCAAAAAAGAGTACCTTTTCCCAAAAAAAGTACCTTTTTCTAAAAAAATTTTCCTTTTCCCAAAAAATATACATTTTTTCAAAAAAATACCTTTTTCAAAAAAAGTACCTTTTCCAAAAAAAAGTACCTTTTCCCAAAAAAAAGTACCTTTTTCTAAAAAAATTTTCCTTTTCCAAAAGAAGTACCTTTTCCAAAAAAAGTACCTTTTTCCAAAAAACATACATTTTTCCAAAAAAAAACAACTTTTTAAAAAAAAATACCTTTTGCAAAAAAAGTACAAATAAAGTACTTTGTAAAAACAAAGTATCTTTTTCCAAAATATTTCGTTTTTCCAAAAAGTACAATTTAAAATAATATATAATTTCAAAAAAACTACTTTTTTTCCTCCCCCCACGGATATCTCCACTAAAACAAGGTTTCTTGATATTCGGCATAGACGTGCGCTAAGACGGGATTTTTGGAAATTCCTACCGGAACGGGCAAAAAGGGGAAAAGTCTCCCCATAAACAGTCTCACAAATTGGAAAAGTGCCTGCCCAAACCACTGGAGGTAAGAAGTTGAAATTTGGTATAAAGGTTCCTCCACTGTAGTAGACATCGACTAAGTTTGTATTTTTGGAATTCCCTACAGGATATCCCAAAAGGAAACTCGGTATGTGAGTTCCTGCTTCTGTGTAGGCGTCCGCTTAGACGGAATTTTTGAAATTCCTATCGGGAGGGGAAATAAGGTAAAAGTCTCCTCCTGCCGGCTTGCCCAATCCCTTTTGGCCAACCTAAAATTTTAAATATGTATTCCTTGGAGTAGGACTAATTCACCGGCAACGTAATTTTTCTATTTTGGAACAGGAACATAGTAAAAATGGTGGTTGAAAGGGAAAAATGTCCCCACTAACGGCCTGCCCAAACCCCTTAGGCAATGCAGTTGAAATTTGGTATGAATGTTCCTCATCCATCGCAGATAGCCGCGAAGATGGAATTTTTGTAAATTCCTATAGGGAGGGGCAAAAAAAAAAAAAAAGCCTCACCTTGGGGGCCGGTAAAAACCCCTTCGGCTAGAAACCTGAAGCTTAAAATGTGGGTCCCTGGAGTGAGGGCTAACTTATTAGAAAGATACTTTTTTGAATTTTGGACAGGGTCGTTATAAAATGGGGGCTCAAAAAGGGAAAGTTGCCCCTTAACGACCTGTCCAAACTGCTGGAACTAGGAAGCTGAAATTCGGTACTTGAGTTCCTCTCAGCCTACTCAAACTGCTGGAACTAGGAAGCTGGAATTCCCTGTCGATGGATTTTCGGAAATTCCTACCGAGAGGGGCACAAATAGTAAAAGTTGACTAGAAACCTGAAATGTAAAACATATGTTACTTGGAGTATGTGCTCACTTACCGAGGAGGTGCTTTTTGGACAGGGACATTGCAAAAATGGGGATTAATGAAGCGAAAAGTGCCGCTAAAGGCCTGTCCAAACCGCTGGAGGTAGGAAGTTGAAATTTGGTATTAAAGTTCCTCCTCTATTGTAGACATCCGCTAAG
Source organism: Leucophora obtusa (assembly GCA_949987735.1). Lineage (NCBI taxonomy): Eukaryota > Metazoa > Arthropoda > Insecta > Diptera > Anthomyiidae > Leucophora > Leucophora obtusa. The sequence continues at coordinate 280,785,666 of OX465295.1, forward strand.
ATGAGATTTTTGGAAATTTCTACAGGTAGGGTCAAAAACAGGAAAAGTCTCCCCCTTAACGGCCTGGCCAAACTGCTGGAACAAGGGATCTTAAATTGGGTTCCTTCTCCAACGTTGACGTCCCCTAAGATGGTATTTTTGGAAATTCATACCGGGAGGGGTAAAAAGGGAAAAAACTTCCCCCTTGACGGCCTGGCCAAACTGCTGGATATAGAGACCTAAAATTATGTATGTAGTAGGTTCCTCCTCCAACGCAGACGTCCTCTAAGACGGAATTTTTGGAAATTCCTACCGGGAGGGGTAAAAACGGAATAATTCTCCCCCTTGATGGCCTAACCGAACCCTTCGGCTAGAAACCTGTAATATATAATATGTTTTCCTTGGAGTATGGGCTAACTTATCGACAAGGCATTTCTAGGACTTTGGACAGGAACGTGGTAAAAATGGTGGTTCAAAAGGGGAAAATTGCCCCCCCCTCCTCTTAACGTCTACGTCTTTAGCTAGAAACCTAAAACTTAAAGAACAAGTGTATATGAAACACTAAAATTAAGAAACTAAATAGAAAACGAGTGGGATTGAAACACTACACAAGTGGAATGAAATGGATATAAACGTTGAACGAGCGGAATTGAAATTATAGACAATGCAAATGGATTGGAAGAGGGAATTACCTGTTCAAACACTATCAACGGAATATGAAACTTATGTAGCATTGAAACATACTCCCCAAAAAGTTAAACAAATTTTCTGAAAGAGAAAAAACCTTAGAAAAGGAATGGAACTTATATATTCCGATATTTAAACTTCATGTAACGAAGCACCGGTGGAAGAAACCGCCGCAGTAAATTTTCCAACTGAATTTGTGAATTTACTTGAATTGCCAGGTCTACCTTTACATAAACTGGAATTAAAAAAAAAACTTTAAGACACGCTAACAACGTAGCTTTGCCCGCTATTTTTAATATTATAAAATGCTTTCCAACCCTGCTTTACGTTATTTATTTTCATTCAAAACACAAATGAACAAAACTACTTACGGGTCTATCTACCTAAGTTCGCACTTTACCAAATTATCTTAACATACACACGTATATTGCAATTTATTATGGATTCATTACTAACAATCCACTTTCATGAGAAAAAGTGATCAAATATTTATTTATTTTAAACCCATTGTTGTGCAGAATTATTTATTTGTGGTGGCTGGGTGAAGGCTTTAAATAAAAAAACTTTAAATAAAAAAACGAATTTAATAAAAATTGTGGGGGGCGCAGCCCCCCCCCCCCTTAACCTTTAAGGCACGCTAACAACGTAGCGGGCTGCGCCCGCTAGTAATTTATAAAAGTTTAGCTTTAGGAAAGGATCCATAGTTCATATATACACAGAGATACGAGAGTAATTTTCGGTTTCAGCAACCAAAAGTTCAGTTTTGGCAACTGGAAAAATCGGTCCTCTTTAATTTTTTTTTTTTTAAATCTGCAAAACTTTTAAATACTGTCTGTAGTGAAAATTCATTATTGGACATAATACGGACAGCAGAAAATTTCAAAAATACAAGTTTAATTTTTTTAACTTAACTGTTAGTAGAGCGAAGGGTTAATTATTATTTTTACTTAAATTGATTTAATACTACATACTGTTACATTTGTACATATTTACGTAGCTTTGTTTCATCGTCGTTATTCTGTTGTGTTCTGTTTATCTGATGGTTTTTCTTGTTGGTTGATTTCATTTCGCTGTTTTTTTGTCTGATTTTCAAAATGTTTTTTCTTTTCTCCACTTGAAAAACAACAAATTGTTTACTACTTCTTCTTCGTCGTCTTTAGAATTGAGATAAATATTTGTATGATGAAGAGTTTGATTTCCTTTTGCTTGTTAAAATTGAGAAATTACAATGTTAGTGGTTGGGGGGAGGGAAATGAAGCAACAAAAAAGTAAATTTATCTGTTGTTGTATTTAAAATAGGTATATTTGGGTATTTTAGCTTGTAAATCTGTTACAATATTTACTTTGGTATGAATAAATATTTTTCTTTTGAAATATAATTTATTATCTCTATCACGGTTTTCTTTCTATTGTAACAATTTTTATTGGCATACAATTGTTTAGTTAATTTAATTTCACTAGAAAGTAAGATAATGAAATTGTAATTGATTTAAATATTTCAAAATTCATGAAAAAGATTAAATTACTTACAGTCTTCAAATGTGTGAAATAGAGACATTGAAAAGAATTGAACAATTTTAATGCTATGGAAGTAGAATTTTACTGGTGATTTATGAGTATTATTGTTATAGTTATTATTAGGCGAGTTTTTTTGGCATTTACCATAAAATGCCATTTTTGCCATTTTTATACCCTACAACACTACGTGGACAGGGTATAATAAGTTTGTGCTGATGTTTGTAACAACAAAGAATATTGGACCTAGACCCAACTTTTAGTATACCGATTGAATCAGAATAACTTTTTGTATCGATTTAACGATGTCCGTCTGTCCGTCCGTCTGTCTGTCCATGCGTTCTTTTACGCATTCTAGAGGCCGTAAATATTAAGGTATTTTGATGAAATTTGGTACACCAACCTATGTCGGCCAAGGACGAAGCTTATTAATTTTGGTTAAAATCGGTACATGTTTAGACCTAGTGCCCATATAAGGGTCCCCCCAAAATTGGCTTGGTTACACGCAGCATGTCGCAAATACGAAGATATTTCAATGAAATTTGGTTTGATAACTCCCATGGTCCCATGGAAAAAGCCTATTGATTCTAGATAGGATCGGTCCATATTTGGATCTATCGCCCATATGGGTTATATTTCCGATTTTCTCTTTTTTTTATCATTTTATAGAAAATTTTGGCGCAATTCCATTTTAACCCATTGGAATTTCAGATCGAAACATTTGTTGGCTTTTAACCAGACTGGTGTAGGGTATTATAAATTCGGAATGCCCTACTTTAACTTTTTTACTCGTTCAAATTATTTTTATGGATCATTGTTTAAAAAAAGCCATTTTGGGAAGTTTTGTCAATTATAAAAATTCAATAAAATATAGTAAAACCCCAACGTTTGTGTATAATTTTTGGACAAAATTTCGGAAAAAAAATATTTTTTCAATGTTGGCAACTCAAAGCTTCGAAAAACTTAATTCAATTTAAGCTTAATTCACTAAAAATTAAATTCACATTTTAAAAAGGTTCATGTACCATTCCCTTAAACCATTCGTAAAGAATTCATTCATAAGCTTCATTCCCAAAGCTTTAATATGAATTGAATGAATTCCTAACTTGAATCATTCAAATCGCATGTTCATTCACCATTTTACTAATTGAATGAAGAAATTTTATTACCATTCACTTAGTGCAGTGTAGTTTGAAACTAACATATAATCAAAACCAAAGTATAAAAGCTGTAACAAAGCATACGATACTATTTATTTCTGTTAGATGAATTTTAAACGTTTTTCATTGTATTATGCTAATATTTCAGCAATTACATTTAAATTAAAAGTTTTCATTTGATTAAGTGAATGAAAACAAATAATTTTTTATTCACTTTTTTATTAAATGAATTCAGGTAAATTGCGTTTCATTCAGTTAGAATTCAATCAAAATAGAATGAATTCAGATAATTTTAAGCTATAGGGAATTAAGCTATCGAATTAATTCCATAAGAATGCTATTAGGGAATGAAATTTAACCCAAATTTCATTAATTTTTAAAAAGTGAATGAAAGAATTAAGCCTTTTAAACCTTTGTGGCAACTTTCAGATTGTATACAAAAATATGTTGTCGTTTTTTCGTATTCATGGTAAGTGTGGGCAACAAAACAAGTCTATTATTCAGCGCCACAGAGCATCGTTAATTTAAGTTGGTTAAAAAGGTATTACGATTATGCTGTCCATATACTACTTAAGTCACTTGCACAATAACGAGTTTGTGCAAGTCAGTTGAACAGTGTATGGCTAGGTTTGCGTACTTGCGGAAGTCTTTTTTAAGACTTGAGACAATTTTGATTTTTGCGTAATTTTTTAGAACTTGTGTAAATCGTTTGTGCAGTGTATGCTGAAATTAGCATAGTTCAGCCCTAATAAACACGGATAAAAAAAATTAAAAATATGAATGAACTTAAATTAAAAAATGTTAATATAAAGTTGTTAACAACACCAAAGAATTTCAAGTATTTTAGCCTGCTGAAAGTATAAAATAAAGTATTGAAGGACTAATATTACCTCATGGCAATTACAATCCGCCACGTGTTTCTGTTGCTACGTGTAAATTAAATTAAATTCAAATTGACTTGTACAAACTCGTTATTGTGCAAGTCATTTGCCTAGTCTATTGGCCGCACTACAGATGAAGAATATTTTGGTAAATTGCAATGGAAACTAAAAAATGTATAACTGATTATATTTCTTAACCCTTTCACGAACGAATTTTAATGGCTAGAAGTTTTCCGACCAAACTTCGATGAAATGTAGATCTATGCCAAAGAAATATTTTTTATTACTTTTATAGCTTTACAGTAGCCTCTAGTGGAAATATTTAGCATTAAAGTTCAAATATTAACATACTGCCTGCCCCGAGCGGGTTCAAATTTTTTTTTAAATTTTACTACCTAATTTCGTAAAACACTTGGTGAAGTGAAGGGAACTCTCAATGTAAATTGTTTTTGTAACAAAAACAATTTCTATAGAAATAACGCAACACTTCACAGAAGTGTCTTAAAAAATTACGCCCTTAATTAATTGTATATTGTTTTCTATTACTAAGCTCTATATAAAATCTTTAAGAGTTTTTGAATTGTAATAATCACATAATTTTTGAGACTAATTAACAGAGACTATTAATTATAGAGATAGGAAATCAAAACTTACACTACTCACCAATAGAGGTCGCTGTAATTTAATATTACCTGAGCAACTATTTAGTATCAGCTGAGCCTATATTTAAAAACTCAAAAACTGCTGAAAACTGCTCAAAATAAGGAAAAAACAAGAGCGGAATTTATTAAAATAATAAAATTTGAGATATCCGTTTGTTATTTTGCTTTGTTTTTTTGTTACACTGTGGGACTAATGGTAGGGGTCAGTGATCGGGAAGGGTTCAAACTACCGGGGAAAGTTATATCGGTAAAAAAGAAGTTATACGTGTCCCGGCGTTTCGCTGGGTCATGTCTAGGAATCGAGATATATCGATTTGAAGTAAGTAACTATCATATAGGGGAAATTGTCACCTTTGGTGGTCTTTTTTTTGACATAACTCGAGAACCACTAGTCCGATTTTGCTCAAACAATTTTAAAAAAATTAAAAATTACAATTCCTTTTATAATTCCTATATACTCAACAGTTTTGCCGGTAAAAATAAATGTATGAAGAAAAAAATATTTTTTGCCTAAAATTTAAAAAAAAAAGTAATAAACAAAAGGTTATTTGATTTTTATGGTAGCGGTAACAAACTAAAAAACGGTCATATATGTGCGTGGACAATTAAAAGGAAAAAAGGAAAGTGCACTATTTTAATTATTTGGGTTTTTTCCGTTGGCTACCTGCATGATTTTGTTACACAAATTGCACCCACATTTATGAGTGGTCATGTTTTAGAACGTTTCGAAAAATTTAAAACGCACATGAATCAGGTATATAGCCACCCTTAAAAGATGCGCCAATTCATAAGTACCTCTCAGTAAAATATTGAAACTTACGTAGTTTTTATAGGTGTTCATTGATCGATTTTTGTCATTCAACAAGTGTCTCCGAACGCGTAAAGTATGATTTTTTTAAAGTGACGAAAAAGTAATAAAAGTATAAAACCGAAATGAGTGCAAATTGTCCAGAAAATATCAATTTATTTTGTTACGTTTGTGGCAAAAGAGCTTTTTCAACAAATACTGCATTACTCACTGAGCAAGTGGAGCGTGCTTTTAAACTTTATTTTGATTCCGAAATAATTCGCGGCGTTTCGTGGGCCCCAGACAAAATTTGTAAAACGTGCTACAATGCTCTTAACATGTGGATCCAAGGGAAACGCAGTTCACTTTCTTTTGGTGTACCAATGATTTGGACTGATCCAGGAGAGCACAATTCCGATAACTGTTACGCTTGCGCACACAAAATATGTGGAGTAAATCGTAAAGGCCTTAAACGAAGAGTTTACATATCTGTTAGAAGTGCACAAATACCTCTACCGCATTCGGATGAAATACCAATTCCACCGCTTCCAAGTCCTTACAGAGAAACTTCTTTTTCTATTGAAACAATGGATCAATCGGATTTCACCTATAAACCAACACCAGAAGCCGGCCCATCGAACAAAATAATTCCAATATCACAAGCAAGAATTGACAAGATTGTTGCAGAATTAAACCTTTCTCAACGTGAAGCAGAAAAACTTGCCCAGCTTTTGAAAGAAGGCAACAATTTGGAGCCTAATGTCAAAGTCACCGGATATCGAAGACGACAATTGCTATTCCAACGGTACTACACACTCAACGAAGGGAACACATTTGTTTACTGCCACGATATAAAGGGACTGATGGAGGCGATGGCCATTAATTATGTCGCAGCTGATTGGCGAATGTTCATCGATTCTTCGAAATCAAGCCTGAAAGTCGTTTTGCTACATAAATATAATAAAAAACCAAGCATTCCCATTGGCTACAGCACAGACATGATCGAAACATACGATTCGATGAAAATAATTTTGGATAAAGTTTGTTACACTGATCACATGTGGCGGATCAGTTGTGATCTGAAAGTTGTGGCGATGCTAAGAGGTCTCCAAGGAGGCTATACGAAAAACATGTATTTCTTGTGTCATTGCGATACCCGATTTAAAGGAAACCAATACGAAACGCATGACTGGCTTCTTCGAGATCCAACGGAGAAAGGACACAACTGCGTAAATGATCCACTGGTGCCAATGGAGAACGTCCTCATGCCCCCTCTCCATATCAAACTGGGAATCGTAAAAAATTTCACCAAGGCCATTGTGAAGCAACCGAAAATTCTTGATTGTTTGAATAATATTTTCCCACGAATCAGCGAAGCAAAATTGAAGGAAGGTGTTCTGAATGGGCCGGATATACGAAAGCTCGTGAAATCAAAGGAATTTAAAGGTGCTTTAGACGGTAATGATTACTTTGCGTGGAGGGCAGTGAAGAAAGTCATACGATATTTTTTGGGAAGTACGCGAGCACACAATTACCCCGCTCTTGTGACCAAGATGTTGCACTACTTCCAGAAAATTGGAGTGAATATGCCCCTCAAAATTCACTTTTTGCATCACCATCTGAATATGTCCTCAAAATTCACTTCTTGCATCACCATCTCGAATACTTCAGCAAGCAGCTAGCCTCAGAGTCGGATGAACATGGCGAGCGCTTCCATCAAGTGGCAATGCCAATTGAAACGCGATATAAAGGCAAAAGGCTCGATTCGCTGCTGGCTGAAATTTGTTGGTGGTCGCAAAAGACGTACGATCCCGACAATGAAGATGAAGAAGAAGAATATACAATGGGAGTTTCCTCCGAGGGTAAGTCACAAAAATGAAGTTAACTGACTGATTAAAAACAATTGATTTTTTCCAGATGAAGACAGATCCTCATCCAAAACAGACTCTGAACAAGTGGGCGAACCACCACGCAAGAAAGTAAAGGGCGCAAACAAACGAAAATACGTTTTGCGTTCATCGATTTTTCTAACCTATGTATCTATGTAATAACCTAATAATTACCTGTAATAATTTTTAATTTTACGTGTTAATAATAAATAATATATAATAAATATTATCCAAACTCATTGAAACATAAAATCAATATTCTTGTCAAAATGAGATACCTTCACTTAATTGTGAATAAAAGCGAAACGCGTCCATCGATTTTCATGATCTATATCTCATTTTGTTTAAAGGTTATGTGACTTTGCGTGAAAGTAATACGACTTGCCTTTTTTTCCGTTTTGGACTTTTTATGAATTTAAAAAATAAAAAAATTTAATATTTTAGGCAAAAAATATTTTTTTTCTTCATACATTTATTTTTACCGGCAAAACTGTTGAGTATATAGAAAAACGTTATATGAACAGATTAAAGGAATTGTAATTTTTAATTATAATTATTTAATAAAATTGTTTGAGCAAAATCGGACTAGTGGTTCTCGAGTTATGTCAAAAAAAAAGAACACCAAGGTGACAATTTCCCCTATATGATAGTTACTAACTTCAAATCGATATATCTCGATTCCTAGACGTGACCCAGCGAAACGCCGGGACACGTATAACTTGTTTTTGACCGATATAACATTTCCCGTTGGTTTCATCCCATCCCGATTTTGACTGTCGCATAGTGTTATTATTTAAATTTAAACAAAAAAGAAAATTGTCAATTTTTTCAACAAAGGCCATCTAGTGACAACGTTGTTTTTATAATTTATTTTTTTGGTGATGCCATACCCCTGTCTGGGTACGCTGAAATAATTACACAATTTTTTTTATCGAAAGAAAAAAAAATATGGTTTTTTTATCGAAAGAAAAAAAATGCGTTTTTTTTTTGTTAAATCATATTTTTATAATATATATAAAAACTAAAATTAACTTATTCTAAAGTCAGATAAATTTGTCGTCTTTTTAAGTGCATATACCTTTGTTTTAACTTTAATTTTCATTAGATTCTAGTGACAAACTTTTAGAGTGTGTCAACCATCAATACTGTTTAAACATTAATGAATAAATTATGAAAACACTTTTAATATTTCCTTTCCTAAACCATAAAATGTTTTTTAAACTGGTAATTAGTTAAACACTCAGGGTTGGCTTTAACAAAATATATTTACATTTTTAAACATTATTCTTAAAGTCAGTTATAGTACAGTCATAGAAAAAATTATGTAAAATGGTCAGATATTTTTATTAAAAATTTCGTAAAAAAAGGGTTCAACAGAAAAAACTGCTGAAATCAACAGAATCTATTTGCTATATATTACAACAAAATACCCATCCCAAATCAGTAGAAATAGTGACTAGCAAATATTGCAGCTCAATTTAGGAGTATGGATTGTTATTTGACTTTAACTAAAATCTAGCTAAATTCAATTAAAAATTTGTGGATATCGGAGTTTTGTGGTGATTTTGATATTGTAATATTTATGTTTTTTTTATATTTCAGCATACTAAATTGTCCTTTTTCATTAACAAAAATTTCACTTAAATATATCTTAAATTTAACAGTTTTATTTTTTTGCTGCTTTTATGTTACAATACTAAAACTAAACAGTTTCTGCATATTTAAGTAGATTTTTCTACAGAAACCTTTATAATTAACTTTCTGGATCTGCAATTTGTACAGATTTATTTCTATGAGTGTATCCATAATGTTATTTGGAGGTGTTGCTTAATATTAATTTTCCTCCTACCTATAACTTTTAGTAAATCTGTCAAACGTTTAAAACCAAAGTTTGTTAAAATTCTCATGAAAAGCAATTACAAAATTTTATGATAAACCCTTCTCAATTAAGTTTGATAGAAAATATACTAATAATGTCTATTTGACTAAAGTAACTTATGATATAACAACAATTCAGTATGTTGCTTACGATTTTGTTCCATTTTGATAAAACGTTTAGAAGGAAGAAAAAAACAACTACAATTCTTTACGTAAATACACTGCACAACAATCTAAAAACCTTCTGCTGCAATACATATTTTCTATTAACCCTCTAACCGGCAAGGCCGCCTCCAGGCGGGGTATATTAAATTGACCACAAATGCGCCAAATGAGTATTTTATAATAAGAAATTAAGCTTTTTCAATAGAAAACAAAATTTATTAAATTTTTCGTGAAGATTGTTTTTGTATGTAGTGCAAGGTTTGGAAGCGAGAAAGTGTCAAAAATAAAATTTCGTAAAATTTCGAAAAATAAATATTTTAAAACAAACAGAATTTTCCAAAGTCTTAAAACATATTCAAATTGACTAAAACAATTAGAAAATTACCACAGAGTAAAATTGAAGCTTAGGGTACTCAAAAAACTTCTTAGTTTGGTCCAAGGTCACACAGGATTCCATAAGGATACCTTTAAAGGACATTGCCTTAACTTGTAAACGAATGGACGCATTTTTCTGAAATTTCGTAGAAATAATATATTTGGCACAAGTAGCAAAGCTTATAATTTTGAATAACATATATTGAAGATGTGGTGCGTTTTCGCTCAATTTCGCATTTTTCGAAAAACGAAAATCGCTACATCCTCTTAAGTAACAGCACAAAAAATGTAATTTTTTTTATTGAAATCACATCTTGGTAAGAGAAATAATTTATGCTTAAACCTAGTAATTTTTATGAGCTAGTTTTCGAGATTCCCTCTTAACCTATTTTAGCCCATATCGCCTAAAATAGACAACGAAAAAAATGTTCTAGAAGAACTTATTGTTTATTTTTCGTGAGGAACACATGGTATACATTTTATTGCAAAAAAGCTTAAGCCGATTAGAGGGTTAAACTTTGATGTGCCTAATAAAAATTAGGAAGAAAAAAAGATTTTCCAATTGAATATTTTCGAGAAATCGTGGTTTTTATATTTTTGTTCGATACCTTATAACTTGTTACTTAATATGTAGGTACCCAAAAATTAATAAGTTGATTTAAAGATGAAAAATCTACATAAATGAACCTTTAAATCGAGTATAATCATGACGGCAGGTGCTCAAGGACATTCCACTGGTGATACAAGGAAGTTTGAAATTGCCGTTTTTAGTTTAATCGTTCTAAATTTTACACTAACTCATCAAATTTGCCATTGGCTTCCAAACTAAACTAGACACTTGAATAAACAAACTTTTGTATCAAACTTGAAATGACATGCAATGCATCTGGAAATATATGAAATGACATATCAAAATTTTTAACTAAATTTTGATATCCTTGATGTGTATGTTATATAAACCTTGTTCATTAAAATTACTTTTTTAGTCAATGTATCACCAAAAACAATAAAATTTAAAGTTAAATACTAATCGAATGATGTTTTAGATGGAACCATTTGTAACAAGGCTAACATTTGGCGCGCCACAATATTAGGTGTTAAAATTTAAGGATTGGCCTTATGGGAAGCATTTCAACCTCGAATGCAATTCAGACAGTGCCATAATTTATACTTAATAGTTTTCGTTATAAATTCAGAAAACAAAAATAAAAATTAAAAAAAAATTGTTTGGGCAGAGACAAATAAATTTTTTTGATTTTTTTTTTGAATATTTTCGGATTTACTCCGCAGAATTGGAAGTTTGAAGCCTAGTTACTGTAAATTTGGAGAACGGCAAAATTGAAAAAAGGATAAACTTAAGAAAAATATTTTTTTTTTTCAAATTCCTTGCAGTGTAAGTCAAGTATCCTAGGACAATTACCGACATGATTACACTCAAATGAAAGATAAGTTTTCGTGTATTTAATTATAAAAGAAATAGTATGATTTTAGAGTGCAAATTTTAAAACTCCGTTTAAAGCTGCCAATAAATGTGAATATTGAACCCAAATATTAAGACATCGATTTTTCAAGAACTGATCATTAAAAATGTTTTTCCTTCCAGTATTGGCATCATTTTACAATGGATTATTAAAAAATATGCAATGCAGGAGGAGGTTGTTTAAAAATTTAAAATTTGTTGAATAGTGTAATCAAATTATTTTTCGAAATATTAATCTAAATATAAATCTTATCTAAACTAATGAAAAATAATACAACGGATTTGAATACAGCTGTGAATAGTTTAACAGGTGTTATTCTTTCTTCCTAAAAGTTAACTTAGCTAATGAAAGTTAGGAGCCAACTAAAAAGGTCAGATGGTGGAATAGAACACTTAAGGAACAAAGAAAGGTAACTTACAGAAATTTAACAAGGCAAAGAACATTGTGAATTGGTCAAATTCTAACACTGCCTTTTTTGTGTTAGACCAACACTCAGAGGATGCCCCCTACTAACGTAGTGCATTGTGTTGGTATTAGGAAAATATGTTATGGGGAGGAGGAAAGAGGGAGTAGTGTTTATGAATATTTGATTTAAATTTCCCTACATTGTAAGTAACAGGGAAGACTTCTGCGGGGAATTTATTCCACATACAGCTGATGCGACTAATAAACGAGTTCCATCTGGAATGCGCCGTGCGATCCACTGGACAATTGACTACAAACGGATGTGCTCTACTTGATAAGCGAATATTACGAATACAAACTTGGGATAACTTCACTTATCTCAGCAGAGCACTTCAAATGGTAATACCGATAGAACAGGGTCACACAAACCACATTCCGATGATGCTTCAATGAGTCAAATACTGTCATTGAAAAGCGCCGACGCCCTCCTTTGAATACGGTCCAGAAGCTCCAAAATATACTTCGAAGCTTCTGATCATATATTGGAGTTGTTTCCATCTTCGGTCAGATATTGGTGGTATAAATAGGGAGTAAATCGGATGGAGTGAAATACTTCTTGCACCGACGTAAAAAACCTAGACACTTGAATGCTTCTTCGACACCTGAAAAACTTGCTTATTCTAACGGACATCACTCTTAATTTTCATGCCCAGGACATCAAGAATATCCGATTCCTCAACATCGATATCACCCATATATACAGATGGCAGTGTTGACCCCGCAGCCCTATGGGTCAACATACAACATTGGGTCTTGCGTGCATTAAATTTGACCTTATGCGCATGACCTCACTCTGAAATTGTATAAAGGTCACGATTTAGTGTGTCATTCATAATCTGCCTTTTGGTCCCAATCTCCTCAGGACTTGGCCTACGATTGAAGGGAAATTAATGACAAATGTTGCTGTCATCTGCGAAAAATAGATAGGGTTGAAAGTTTGATTAAGAAGATCATTGAGAAATATAATAAATAGGGAAGGAGAAAGAACAGAACCCCGCGGTACCCCTGAATTCAGCTGAAACTCGTTGGATTAGACCCCATCTATAATAACACGAATAGGGCAATCTCTGAGAAAGTTCGAAATAAAACGAGCGAAGTCATTACCTACACCAAAGGTAATAAGCTTTGTTACAAGCGCCATACACTATCAAAGGCCTTTGAAATATCCAGAGCAACTAATTTGCTCTCACCAAAAGGGTGAATGGACTAACTCCAACGTTCCGCGAGGAACGATAACAGGTCCCTTATAGAACGATTTTTACGATAGCCATACTTTCGGTCATTAAGAAGTGAGTTGGAATCTAGATAATTCACAAGATGGTAACTAACCATACTCTCCATCACCTTTGAGAGTGCAGAAAATATTGCGATCGGATATAAGGTATATGAAGTATAAAGAGAATTAAGAAAAACCAAATAGATTTTTTGGAAAACCTTCTATAAGGAACTGAAGAAAATACCTTAAAATGGAAAATACCTTACTGGAGCAAGAATCAGATAATAGGTACTCTTACAATAGATGATCCCTTGTTAACATTAAGAACTTATTTTTCTGGATATGCTTTCGAAGTGGAGTTGAGTTTCAATTTCTTTAAATTGTAAAACTCACCAGCTGCTAATAAGTTTCCCCAGCACTATTTACGATGACCTTGAATCATTAAAAATACAATCAGTTCACATCTAGGCTCTACAGAGAAAATAAATTAGTTGGAATTCTATTGGAACAAAAAAAAATTTTTAGTTATTCAATAATTTTAATTGCAATTACGTAAAATTCATCATCACAAAAGTTAAATTTAACACATCGGCTGAAAAGTCCGTAGGATAACCAATATAACAACAATTTTTTGACAAAATTCGACTTTATACAACAACACATTCTCCTTCAAGAGCGATATAATCACTCCAACGCCTTTCAACATTTTGGCTTCTTCAGGCGAGGTTCGCCAGTTGCTATCCACTCAGCAGATTCGACTCTGCAGACTCGCAAAATGTCATTTTTATCTCGCTAAAACAGCTCCAAACAGCTATCAGAATCATCGACACGTTCTTTTTGGTGCACTGTGAGTAAACGCGCCACCCATTTCGAAAACAGCTTTCTTATGGATAAATGTTCATGCAAAATAAAGCCGACACATTCCTTCGATATCTTAAAGGTATCCGCTATCTTCTGTAACTTCACTTTACAGTCTGCCAAAACGATTTTGTGAACTTTTTTGATGTATTCCGGTATCACCACCTTTTTTGGGTGACCAGAGCGTTCGGCGTCATCGGTGTTTGTACGACCACGTCTAAAGTCTACAAACCACTTTTCTACCATTTTTCTTGATGAAGCATAGTCCGAATAACACATATCACGCTTTGGTTTGAACGATATTACTTGCTTGTGATCTCAAATCTAACAAAAAACATTAATTTACCAATTAGAAGATCAACTAACTATACATAGTACCTTCAACTCAACACACTAGATACAATGAACATATAATTTAATATGCCTATTGTTTACTATCAATATGGATATATGTTGTAGGCTAAAAATAATTAGAATATGGCCCGTTAACTTATCTCAATTTATACCCTGGTTAAGAGCTCTATTAGCCTTAACCACTGGTAAACATATTTTTTGAATAACTTATCTAAAATTTAACCAAGCATTTCTTCTAACCAATGCTAAAATTTAACCATAGAAATTTCTGTAGTTAAGAAACTTAACCAAGGCTATTTTAGAACAATTCACCCTACATAAGATATTTTAATAAATTAAACTTGTAATGATGATTATTAAAAAAAATTTAAAGTGCAGCTTTAACCAAACTTTGATTAAGAATCTTTTATGATATATGTATATAAGTATTTTCGATATGCATTTCCCGACTTTACCAAAACTTAAAAAAATTGTATCAGTACTTAAAAACGTGCACAAATTTTTGCTATTTAGGATTTAGGTTTCTGCGATAGCTTACAGAAATTGGCCTCATATAAAGAAATAGGAAAAATTTATTTTTTTATGGTTCAAGGAGCCAAAATATGTATTGAGTAATTAAAACCAAAAATAGTGACCAATATTACAGCAATTTGACACGAATTGTACACCTCTATAAAATGAAAAGTCGCTGTCGGTAGAAGCTTGATGCATACTTTTAGTATTTTACTTGCTGATTCGAAATCTCTATTCTCTAAGACTTTCTGTTACGATGGTAGTAAAGAATGAATTTTGTTCTCTAAAATACATAGGAAAAGAGTTTTTTAATTTATGTACCGTTATAGGAAAAAATTCTTTTGAAAACCACTCTCAGAAAAACAATTATTTCATAAATTTTTGGTAATTTACATTTAAGAATTTGGAATCAGCGTATCAAATTCCAAATGAATCACGTATCAAAGCTCAAACCTCTGAAAGTTTGTTGAGGTGTGTTATCAAGGATTTGCAGAATTTTGGTACACGTGAAGTACAAGACTACTGAATTTAATTCTTAAATATAAAAAAGCGCATAGAAATCACTCCCGAATTTATGAAATGTGAACCAATCATGTTTTAAATATTTTAAAAGTATGTGAGGAACCCCTAGACAACCCACAGTTTTGACTCGCAATTACAAAAAGATTCAAAATCATGCACAGCGATTATTTTTCTACTCACTTTGATGTGCTGAGCGTATAAATTGCCTTAATTTAATAATCAATCACAAAATTTCCACTATTTTTTTTTTAATTTTATGCGCGAATCTTTCCGCGGTTGTCTCGATTAGCACGAAATACTTATTAATAGTTCCTATAATCCACTTTTATTTTATAGACTTACCAAATGGATTTAATTAAATCACCTCTCGTAGTATGCAAAAAGACACAATCATTTTATAGCATTTAGCGACCGCGAATCTTAAAAAAAACGACGTGGTCAAGTGTATCATTTTTTTTATGACCAGAAACACACAAGAAACCGCGAGAAAAACTTTTAATTTTCCCGTATTGAAAAAAAATTTTTGTTATTAATTTTTGTTTTTTCTTTTGTTTTTATTCTGACATTTCATACTAAGGTTAACTACCCAGAGTTAAAATATTAATAAGTTATTATGGTTAAATTTTCATAGGGATAAGTATTTAGTAGTGGTTAGTTACCCATGGTTAAGATAAAGTTAACTGCTCGAGAAAAGTTATTGGGCCTATGTAGTTAAAATTAAAGGTTCGTTGTCGTTAAATAAACTTGTGATTCAGAGTTGAATAGAACAACAAGCGATAATTTAACAATTAAAGTTCATAGCAAAAGTAGTAGTAACAGCGGATAAAAATAGCATTGTTAAAATTTCGTTGATGTTAGTCTAATTGAGTTGTGTTTACTGTGAGTTATTAACCCACAAAGACATGGATACTGAAGGTGGGTTTGTAGCGGGACCCGCAAATACGTATCTTACTGGCCTTATCGAATTTTTTTAATCTTTATTTTTTGTAGTTTACTTGTGTGATCTCAAATCTAATAAGAAACATTCATTTTATTATCATTTTTATTTTCTGCCAATATCTTTCCCCTTTTTCCACATTTTTGGATTAACTGTCTGATAACGCCATAATATTCAGTCCGATATCCGGTCCGATGTGCGATCCGATAGCGATAGCATCTCCCAGTCTTATATGCTTCTTGGTATAATCTATAATTGATGGTACAGGACACTCAATGTAATTGTTGGTACATGCCACTCATCGTTGATTAATTACAATATATTAATTACCGCTATTGCCATTTATTGCATCAATTCAGTGTTGTCAGTTTAGGGGATTTATCCCCAAATTGGGGATTTTTTTCGTCAATGGGGATAAAAAATTTTATTGGAGATGACACGAAATTTTAGGGGATTTTTTGGCGATAACATATTATTGCTATTTTATATTTTTATGAATTTAACCCTGATAATTCTAAATATTTATATACCATATCTTTTAAGAACGATGATAATAGTGCATGATTTTAGGCTACACAAATTTGTCTCTGGATTTTGAATTTGAATTCCTTTTGGTTCCAAAATATTTAAGGTTATTCGAATGCGTTACAAGAAGCTCTTCTTAAATTAAATATATACTTCACATGTCATTCAATTCAATTGAAATTCGTCTTCTGAAACCTAATTTTGGCTGGGACTGTAAGTTTGAATTCTTCCATCAAAACATTTGATAACGATAACCAAATAACTTTGCTGCTATAATTAAACGATTCAGTCGCAACGAATCTGTTTTAAAATCTGCTTACAAAATGCTGGGCGCAAGTATACTTCAGTACAGGCCTTCATATATTATCCCAGTCAGAAAAATACAAAGGGGAAAGCGATGGCAAGGTACAATACTTTAATAGGTGGTACAAGTACTGGCAAAATTGCTTTCCCATTTCCAAAATGGTAACGTCATTAGACAAAAGGACCGGCTGTTCAAAATGCGCCGGAAAAGTACTGGAGAAACAAAATTTTTAACGTTGGCAAAACGCTGGAAAAACCAATAAATAGGTGGTCTGGAATTATATTTTCCAAAGTAAAATTTAAAAAAGTTCATATGTATCTTTTTTTAGTCCAGCCGTGATATGAACCCAGGCCTGCATATTGGCAGACTACAGCTCTACCCACTAAGCTAACTAGTCATATAATACTTGGTGGCTAAAAACATAAATGAATGATAACAACTGGCTGTACTAACATGCTAGCACTTGCAAAAGTTTTTGGGGAAAACAAAAAAAAAAAAAGATAGCCTAAAAGGAGCTTTTCCACAAACAAAAAATTTAATCTTATAAAACAAAAAAAAAGATTAAATAAAAAAAGTTTTTTTTTTTACTTGCATCCGGATTTGAACTCGGAACCTTCTCACTACAAACTTTTTTCAACAATGCGTCATCATTTTTATAAAATCATTGCTGTACCAGTGAATTGATCTTTGTACCACTGCAATTTTTGACTAAGTAGTAGCACTGGATAACCACTGGTTGCTAACGTTGGCGTTGCACTCTATGACCATTCTTTGCCAGTGTATTCTTTATAAACCACCGAAATTTTTGTAACACGAATACTGGCAAAGTATACCAAATGAGTGTTCTGCCAGTCATTTATTTTCGACACCGCGGTTACCCAGTGTCATGCAGGTACTTGATTTTTTGTACCACTGGCATTTTTGATAGGGATGTTTCAATATTCATAAAATATACCACATTATTAATTAACAAATATTAAATAATTATAAAACGCTTTATTCTATAAAAAAATAGTTACACAACATAAAAATTTTTATAAATAAAGGAAAATTTAAATTCCGGAATCCCGAAAAATCCCGGGACTACGGGATCCCGATTGGCATCCCTAGTTGACATATAAACAAACCACTGAAGAGTCTTTGCGTGAGACGAAATTGCTGCAGTCTGGTAATTCCATTGTGCCTGTTAAATTTTTCAATAAAAATGTTTTTTTCTTCCTATAAATCAAGAAAACAAGACTTTTGTTACAATCCCTAAGATTTGGCTATTGTTTTAGGTTAATTGAAAATGTGTAATCATGTAATGAAGAATAATTATTAATTTTTCCTACTCACTCATAATATTTTCAATACCTACTTTATTGGCACACATTGTTGTATTTAAGTTATTTTCAAATACACTCCACTTTCTATCATGCAAATAAGTCAATAAAGTTTAAAAAAATTTACAACGTTGTACTTTTTTTGGATAAATTTTAGAGTAATCCATTTTATAGTTTATTGATTTAAATATTGGCTCGATTTTATGGCCTGATGATGTTTATAAATAAAATCTAGATTAGCATTAGATGCTTTTCGCCATTGTTAGGTATGCGTTTCAATACATATTTTGTGAAAAGACTTTACATTAAAATGTATAAAATAAACATGTAAATATTTTATGACCAAATTTTATATTTAACCTTTAACAGGCGGCATAATTGAGTGATGCTAACTAGGGATGCCGAACGGGACTGGTTTTTACAAATCCCGGGATTAGGGATTTTGAAAATTTAAATCCCGTAATTCCGGGATTTTTCGGGATCCCGGGATTTTTCGGGATTTCGGGATTTTTTTGTTTCATCATATTTTTAATTTTAAAAATAAATAGCTGAAATAAGCCCTACAAATTAAAATAATTTATTATAAATCTATTTATTATTTCTTGTAGTATCAAGAAATAAACAAATTAAGCCGGATGCACAATTCTGGAGTACTCCGCGCTGCAGAGTGGAGTATGTAAAATAAAGATAGCATAATACAAAAAAGAAAGGAATAAAATCCACTCAGAGTGGAGTACTTCAGCATTGTGAATCTCGCTTCAAACAGAAACTACACTCATAGAAATAAGTATGTAAAAATAGCAGAAAAAGCTATTTAAAATTAGCGAAAAAGGTTCCGCGACTAAAACTACTGAAATCAGCAGAACTTGTTTGCTAAATAATTGTTAAATTTTCGAAATATAAGAAATATACTTATGAGTTAAATTTAAGCAAATTGCAAATTACAATTTACCTCTGAAGAAACTATAAATTTTTAGTTATATTTGGCTAAAATTAATTGAATGCAAATACAAACTACTCTGCTGAAATCATCAGAAATATTTAGTGACTATTAGTTTTTTTAAATCAACTAACATAAAATATTAAGCACATACCTCAATGGTTTTCAGAAAGGTAGATTGTTAGATTTTTCTAATTTAACAAAAATTTGCATGAAGTTATAATTTTAGCAAATCATCAATAAAATAAATAAAAACATGTCCGTTAAAATATTAAATAAAACTGAATTAAGATTTTGAAAAGTTTCACAGTTGAATAAAAGTTTTTAAATTATTAAGGTTTTTATTCAGATTTATTTAATGTGTAATCTATTTTAATCTATTATTTATGAATGGGAAAAATTAGTTCCTAATAACATTTAATAAGATATTATATTTATGTGATTTAGGTCGAATATAACAATAAAAACAAATACAAAAAGAGATAAAATATGCCAAATAATGAAGTCGGAAATCCCGGAATTTTTTCAAGGCCAATCCCGGGATTTCGGGATTTGTAAGTCCCGAAAATCCCGGTTCCAAATGGAAGAAATCGATTTTTTTTTTGGAAAACGTTAACCCGTGCCGAAAGTTGGACGAAAATGGCCCCTTTTGGAAAAAAGTGTATTACTATTAAAAAATCCCAAAATTCGAAATTTCGAAAAAAGTAATTTTTTATTCCATTTATTCATTTAATATAGTCAAAATGATTCATACATGGAACTTTGACTTCATCGGATATCATTAACCTACTTTAGCCTGGAATCCAAAATGACTCACGAATTTGATAAAAATGCAAAAACGTGTTTTTTTTTAAATTAATTTTAAAAATTGTTTAAAATGCCTAATTTAGAGATGTCGATTGCTATTTGTACCACATAATAGTTGATATTAAAGAAAAAAAAATAAATTGGAAAAATGATAATTCGAGTTTGTGTTTGGAGCGACTGCTTTTCAGGACATTTTACAAAAATTGTTCATTTTGTCAAAAATTTTAAAAATTTAAATTTTTTCATCAAATTTGACACTGTTTTCGGAAAAACAGCACTCAAATTTGGTTAGATTATAATTATCTTTTCATTTCTTTAAAAAAATTTAACCCTTAGTGGCATGGGGTCAGAAAAGACCCACGGAACTTAATATTAATTATGACTACGAGATTGTAAAGAAATTAAATTTATAAAAAAAAATCTCAACTGGATAAAAAGAATTATTTTGTGTAACGTGATCCACATGGGGATAATTTTTATACTTTCGGCCAAAAATGCCCCACTAGGAAATTTACAGATTAATACCTAAGTGTTAATAGAAAAATCTGCTAAATGCGTTCTGATTAATATGAACTAGTTTTTCTGTTATTTTGCCTTGAAATTTAGGATTGAATGAATATTTTTTGTAAATCAAATTTGGCATAACAATTGATTTCATCCGTATTTGAACCAACTTTGCATGCTAATTTTTAGTAATTTGTTAATTTTTAATTTTAAAAAATTTTCAACTAAGTAAGTTAAACCACAATTATTTCCAAATGATTATATTTTTGTGCCTCTGCTATCAATATCACATAGGGATGGCGCTATATTTTCATATTTTTTATTGTATAATTATAAAATGTTTTAAATTTAGCTTAACTAATAATAATTCTCAACTTCATTGAAAATTGTTTTGGCGCAAATACAGGTACTATTTCCTGTTATTTTAGCAAAATTTTGAACTATTTGTACGGATTTCTTTATGGGTGCAATTGTATTGCATTTTTTCATCTCCATTACATTCAAGTAATTGTAACGAAATAAATTTTAATTTTCATAAACAAATTAAACATATATTTTCATTACCAAAAGCAATTATTTTTCTTTTTTCATGTCTCATGGTATATCGATTTGTCGCTTAAACCCCAAATAAAGAATAAGCTACAATTTAGCGGTCTATAAAGCTATAAAGTGACCCATAAGTGCTTTTCAACAACAATATTTTATATGGAAATTGATTTGAAATTGAAATTGACTTTAGAGAAAATCAAACATATTTCGCCTTTAGTAAAATAATGATTTTTTTTTTAATTCCTTACTATTAATGATTTTTTTTTGTTTTATTACAGTACATGAAGGTAATGTCAAATAATCAAATTTCACGTAAAGTAATGGTAATGATCATCTCTTTGAACTTATAGAATTGTTTATAAACAACAACTAGTTTTGCTGTCGACCATCCCACGACGATTTCAGGTATTCTGAGTTCGTGTTCCGTTGATTTTTTACAAAAATTCTACGAAATTTAAAACTATGGAAATGAATTAATGTATAGGGAATGAAATTAATGCACAGTGAGTGTTTAAATGAGCTAAGTTATTATCATTAGTGACTTAGTTTCGCCATGAATTAAGTCTTTCGAAGCTCTGAGTTGGACCTTTTGGAGCTTAAAAGGCTTTAAACTTTCTGATTTTTTAATGGCCATTATATAAATGTGCAAACAGGCTCTACAGTGGCTTAGGCAAAATTAATCCAATAAATCCTTCTCAAAAACACGTAAATATACTGTAAGGCACATTTTTTGTTTTCAATTTTCTTGTTGCCTTTTAAAGTGCACAATTTGCATGACTCCATTGGCTTTTCAATCAACCTTTCTTACCTTTTATATGATTATAAAAAATACACTTGTCCGCTTTAGTTAACTTTTTGTTTAAGTGGCGTTCTAAGTAGAATGTCGTATTTTCAAATTTTGCGTGACCTTTTATGAACTTATTTGACAGCACTTTGTGTTAGCAACAGCATTAACGTTTCATTAAGGTCTTTTGAGTGAAAGTCGTGACTACACTCACTCAAAAAACTGTATGATATAAAATTAAGTTTTTACCTTACTCAAAGCAGAGCTTCTAAAGACTTTAATCCCTCATTCCATTTTCATTTCTGACTGACTTTGAAATGATTGAATTCTTAAATCGCAATTCTGCACATCGAATGAAGTCTTGATTGGTCTCAATCGATTTATTTTTTTTTAAGGGAAGCAACACTCAGGAAATTCTACCTATTAATTAACGTGTTGCTTCCTTTGGAAAGGGGTTAGAAAAGAAGTGAAAGGTAGTGAATGGTGAAGGACTTCAAATATGGCAACACTGTAATTGCGCGAGATGTTGAATATTACAACAGTTGTTGTGCGCCATCGATGGGATCGATGGAGAGTTGGCGAACTTTGTTTGAAGCTTTTTATAGTTCATAGCCCTGTTATATTATTTGAATTCGGTGGGGTTAAGTGCTATGGGACCACCGAAGGAGGACGCTGCGATATTTATGAGGGATAGAAAAAACTCATACGTATTATTATTATTCATAAATTAATGTTGCCTTGGTTCGAACCCGCGACCTTATGTGTAATAGTCCAACGCGCTAACCATTACACCACAGCGACCTCAGTCATATTTTCATCATTTGATTTGTTTAATCACGGAATTCAATCGTTGGGATTTCAATCGTTTGGAATTCAATCGATTTATAGTTCATTCGATTGAGCAATTTGTGAATGACTTTCGATTTTATTCATTCAATTTATAATTATGAAAACAAACAACTACGTTATTAGTTTTTGTGAAAGGATAATATTGAAATAGCAGTTAAATCATATAAAAAAAAACAGTTTAAAACGTTCCCATATAGCCGTAAAACACAGGAATTAGTGTTTCCAATTCGCTTAATCGAATAACCGATTCCTCGATTAATTGCCTTTATTTCAGTTAATGTCGAAACAAATAATTTAAAACTCGAATAATTATTCGACCCGAATAATCGGTTAAAATAGGTCGATTAACCGATTACATTTTTAATATTATATTTTTACTTTATTTTTTCCCAAAACTTCACAATCTTCTAGGCTAAAAAATTGCAAGAAAAGCTTAGAACAAATATACTAAATAAAATGCCATCAAATTCTTTAAAAATTGACTGAAAGAGTTATTACCATCAAGTCAACATTGCACTGGCGAGACACGTCGCACAGTGCTTTGATCCCATATAACGATTGGACAAAAATATAAGGAGTGGAGACAGAGTTTTGAAATTTGGTACACTGACACAGAACCCCCTAGTTAAGAAAAATTTTAATTTTTGGAAAAATCGGGCCGAGAACACGCCTACCTCCCATATGTCCTGAAATTTAAAAATATAATATTAGCTACATAAATGGACGAAAAATTAAAAAAGTATCCATTGGAAAGGTTTGTGTCAATTTTAAAAAAATCGAAGCAAGGACTCTTAGTCCTTTGTCTTAAAATCTTTATAAAACCTGCAAAAATTATGCGATTGCCATGAAATTTAGCACGTGAATTTATATAAGGTCAAGCCAAATTTGGGTAAAATCGTTTCATAAAAAATGCCTTTCATAAAAAATGCATCTTAAACGCTTAAAATGATTTTTCTAAAACAAAAAAAATTAAATAGGATTAAAATAGGCAACTACTTATGTGAATCCTCCATTTTAGGTATAGAGTATGTTCAGCGAACTTATGTAGAACACTACGAAGAACATTTTAACCTTCTTACTCTTAAATTAAGGACTTTTTTGGCCACCTTTTAAAACGGACAAAAACGACCTGTAAGTTGCAGAGTTAGAGGGTTAAAATGTTCCGCAAAAATATTTGTCATGAAATTTTACTATAAGTCGAATAATTGGTATCTTCAGTTGAGTGAAATTTCATTCAAATGGAACGAAATTTTTTTATATCGATGTCTCAGTGTAAAAAGGCTCTAACTCGTTTTCATTTCTTCAGAGGAGAAGGGGGAATTTTAATAAAATCTTATAAATTTTCAATATATCATTTTTTTGTAAATTAAATATTTTTAATTGTTGGCAGTATTGCCTAAAAATTGCACCCAAAGAAATTTTGTATTTAAAGTTTTTCAGATTTTTAAAATTTTAAAGAAATAAAAAATATACATTAAAGGTTTGCTGTTCTAACTAAAAAAAATGGCAGAAACATTTTTAACTAATCTTTAGTAGCTTTAGCAACATATGTACAGACCTTTTTCCATTAGCATATGTTAAAAAAATCTCTGATTTCGAAAATTTTCAACCTTATAAATTAAAAACTTTTTTAAACACACCGAATTCAAATGTCACATTGTCATTTAATAAAATGAGGCAGCTCTTTGTGTTTCCATTGATAAAAAATTAAGGAAATACATTAATTTTGCATTAAACTATTAATCGATTAATCGACAGTTTTCTCGATTAACCGACCCGAATAATCGTTTAATCAATTTTAGTAATTTTTCGAATAATGCATTAACCGGTTAACAGGAATACACAAAATAGAAGGTAAAGTTGAGTTTAGGCGCAGAGCTCCGTTCGGCTGCAGATTTTTACTACAGTTAAAATTTTTTATTTCAAAACAACTTTTTTTTGGTTTTTACACTACTAAACTGTTTTTTTCCTCTCATTTTCAATACCGTACTATGAAATTGTACTAAATCGCTCCAATTTGTATAAAAAATTCAGAGGTACCTTTACATTTTCATTCATAACTTTTTAAAAGCTGCACCGAATTTACTCATTTTCGATACGAAATTGCTCAGGATAATTTCATATATATGTATGTATATAAATGGGCCGCTTTCGTCTTGGCAAGCAGTCTATTTCTCTGTTTATCAACAGACAGAAATAGGAACAAACGGACATCGCTAGATCGATTTAGAATTGAATAAGGCACAAGAATATACCCAGGAAAAAAAGTGAGTTGAGAAAATTTGTGGTTTTCACTGATGAATTTAATATTGGCTTGTCATAGGAGGGAAGTTGTTCTTTTTTGAAACAAATTATGTATATTTGAACCAATGAAAAGGAAGTTCTTTTTCACTTGTTTTTATTTTAATTTAATTTAAAAAAAAAAATCGTCATGCATCATGTGGGGTTTGAACCCACACTTGTTGGCATTTCAAGCAGACGCTCTACCCGCTATGCTATGGCTTGTTATAATTTATAGCTGACTTTTAGCAGTCTTGTTCAGTAAATTGTTATATTTATTTCTATTTTTATTAACAAAAATATATAACATATTGGAAAATATATAAAGTTGTTTTTTTTTAAAGTAGTTTTTTTAATAAAAATAATACACTCATAGAAAGAAATAAAGCTGTAAAAATAGAGAAAAAGCTACTAAAAATTATGTAATTAAAAATTACCTTGCAAAAAACTCCCGATATTAGCAGATTGTTTTTTGCTAAATACTAGTAAGATAAGGAGGAAAAATAAAACCGTTAAATCTACAAAATTTTGGTTATATTTAAGTTAAATTTTAATACAAATACCTTGATAAAATCCGGAAAATTTTTGCATCATATTAGTAGATAAAAAATAGTTTTTTTCTGCAAGGTAATTTTTAACTTATTTTTAATAGTTCTAACTAAAATGTGTACAGGATTTTTCTTTTTCTGTTATATTTAGTTTCTAAATACATTTAGTAAAAATTTTATCAAAATGGATTTTTTAAATTACAATTTTTTAAATACAAATAAAATTGTAATATTTACCTTTTTCGTATTTTAACAAAAAATATTTGAAGAATTACATATTTATTTAGAACTTTTATATTTCCATAAAATTTCATTAAAAATTAATAGAAAATTAAAAAAAAAATTTAAATCGTTTCAAAAATTATTTTTGAGTGTACAAAAATAGAAAAAAATAAAAATTTTACAGTGAAAACTACAAAAAATTATTAATTGTGTAAAAAAAGTTACAAAAAATTGTTTTCGAACCCGCAACCCTCTGATTTCTGTGCCAGCACGTTCCTATGCAACCCCATACAAATTATTAACTTCTTATCACCCATGAAAAAGAACTTCTGACTAGCATATATTTATTGCAGCATTAGATGTTGTTTAAAACCCATTCCTAAGGGAGTTATTCCTTGTGATGTAATGAAGGAAGAGATTACTTTAGAAGTCATTCCATTTATTTTTGCTGGGTGTGTTCTGATATATGTATACCCTGACAAAATAAGTAATTCGATTCAATTAATCCATTGAAATTAAAGTGCCTATTCATTGTGACCATCATAAGACTATTTTTAAGACTGAGAGTCTTAACCAGGGGTATAGCATCACCAAAAACAAAAGTTATAACGAAATCGTTATCACTAGATGGCACTTTGTTCATAGACTTTATTCAAAAAATTGACAATTTTCTTTTTTTATTTAAATTGGAATAATAACAAACAAAAAAGGAATTTTCAAATTTAATTATTTGAACATATGTTGCGCTTGATTTTTTCTTATTTTGCGCAGTTTTCAGCAATTTTTGAGTTTTTAAATATAGGTTCAGCTGAAACTAAATAGCTGCTGATACTAAATTTCAGCGCCCCCTACCGGTGAGTAGTGTAAGTTTTGATTTCCTATCTCTATAATTAATAGTCTCTGGTCTTAACTTTTCATACAAAAATTTAAAAAATTCAAATTTTATTTGTCAATGTTATGATTGTATCGATACCAGGTCTTAATTTTTTTGAAGTTTTCAAACAAAAATTTGAATAAATATAAAATATTGTGACTTTGCAACAACAAATACATTGGGAATACAGTCACATCTAAGATTCACAGACTTTTCGTAGGAATAGTCACCTAAATTCAACTATTAAGAAAAATGTTCTATACTTTATACAAACCTTGTTTTTTTTTAATGTTGATTACGATGAAAATGATGACGCTAAAGTTGCTTCAGTAGTTGTGGTGGTGATATTGAACACTATATATACTCGTAATAACAGTACTTGGAAATGATGTTAATGAATTACAAGTTATTGAAAGAAAAGTGTTTCAATTTAGTAAATCATATTAACCATTTTCGATTTGTTACGTGTTTCTTTCACTTTCACTAACTTTTTTGCAATGAACACATCGACGAACAAAGCGATTCAGCAATATTTTAAAGTTTTTTAGGAAGCACTTTTTTTGCTTATTTCCGGTTTTGTTGTTAGTTGTTGTACAAAAACGAGCAATTCAAGTGATTTTGTATGAAAAGAAAATGAAATGATAAATTATAATTGGGAAATATCATTGAAGATGAAGATTTTTCGTATACAATACGAATACGAACGATGCAAAAAAAAAAAGAACTCAATTTATCATTTTTTTTTTATAAATATTTTGTTTTTTTTTCGTTTTAAAATGATGAGGTTTGCTTTATTTTGATGGCTACAAATTTGGAAATTGATATTATTTTATGAGATTTAGATCAATATAAAGCGTGTCTTTTTTGGGGAAACTTGTTTTCATTGTGCGTTTAGATATATTTTTTATGCGTTAATAAATTAAATTACGTTTAATAATAAAGTTAATTTTTATATAATTGTTTTTTTCTTATTTTTACTTTTTATACAGTTGATGTTGTTGCTGTTGCTTTTTTATTGCTGTAATTAAGGGCAGTTAATCGTTGTTTGATTTGCTGTTGCTTTTAAACAGTTTTATATTACATTTGTTGCATACTTTTAGGTGTTGTTAATAAAAAAATCTGTTTTTATGATGATTCTTTTCCGTTTCCGTTTACTCGTTTTTTTGTTGTTGTTTGTTTGTGTACTTTATGAAGACCTTGTGATTGCATGTGTATTCTTAATTTGAAAATTGTATTGTTGTTTTAACCACAAACATAATCATTTTATGATTAAATTTGTATGTCCACTCTTGCAAAGTATTGCTTTTATTCAATTTTTTTTTGTTTAAAAGAAAAAAATTCATTAATCACTGACAATCACACCATCATGTTGACACCATTAATATTTCATTTTCATTTTCAGCCTAGCAAATAAAACGTTTCACAATTTCTGTAACAGAGAAAAATTCAGTATTTTTAATGATTTTTAATTTTTTTCTTCTTTATATTTTTTGTAAAACTGACAAACATTTGCACGAAGCTGTAAGAATTAGTGTCAAAGTGATGTCTCATCATAACATGCAGATAATATTTTGCTTGTGTCTGCGTGTGTCTATTACATTTTTTCTTCATTTAAATATAAAATTACACGTGGGAATACTATATGTACGTTTTGCAAAACAAAAAACAGAAGAAAATGTGAAAGATTGAAATAATTGCCATTTAGTCTGGCAAAGTTGCCATACAACAGATCCCTAACGAGATGAACATTATTATTGTTATTGTTGCTGATAATGGTGTCGCCCAAAATACAAACAATTCAACATAATAACTACAATAACAACAATTTAAAACGATGACGCTATGCACGCAATCTTTTCATTAAAATAAACGCCATTTATACGTAGGCTGTTTGATAAGTATGTTCGCGAATTAGAATTTTTAAAAAAGTGTTTGAATCAAGAAGTTAACCGGAATAGGAAGCGTTATTAATACTGAAAATATTTAGGCCTGTAGTAACAAATTTTTATAAAAGTTAAAAGGCAGGAATGAAACGAGGATTGGGACAAGCCTTCAGCAGATTATTTTCCACAATTTATTAAGGCCCATTAACTTATCTGGAGCGGTTAACTTTAACATAAACATGTGTAACTAACCAATACTAAATATTTATCCCTAGGAAAATTTAACCATAATAACTTATCAATATTTTTACTGTCGATAGTTAACATTAGTATGTAATGTCAAAATAAAAACAAAAGGAAAAACAAAAATAAATAACAAACATTTTTTTTTTGAAAGAGTGTAAAGGAAACTCTTTTTCACCAATTAAAATTAAAAAAAAAATTCTTCTCAAAAAAAAATTATATATATTTATTTTACAAAAGTTTTCTTATTGCCGCCACCGGGTATCGAACTTGCGACCTCACGATTGCTAGTCTAGCGCTCTACCACTAGCTATTCTTTGATATGAAAGTTGACTGGCATAAAAACACCACTTTCTTACTGCGAGGTACTGTTCCTTATTCTCTTCAATAAAAATACTTATTAAACAAGTGTAAAAGGTGCACTCTAATTTAATATTGTTTTCAGTTTTTTTTATATATACAATACATATTTTTGAATATTTAAAAATAAAAAAATATTGAATTTAAACAAATTAATTATAAATATTAAAAAAAAAAATTAATAAAATAAGAAAATTAAAAAAAAAAATAAAAAAATATTGGTCCCGCCGGGAATCGAACCCGCGACCCTCTGTTTGAAAATGCCAAATGATACCATAATCATCATAATCATTATAAATAAAATAAAATAATTATAATAACTTCTAATTATTTTATTTTATTTATAATATTTATATTATTTATTGTTAAATTGTTAATTTTGTTTTTCTCTATTTTTTAATGTTTATATTTTTATTTATAATTAAATTTGTTTTGTTCATATATCTATTGTAATTAATTTTAAAAAATTATTATGTACAAAATTTGTTATGACAATATGCAGACCCATACTATAAATTAAAAGATTTAAATCTTTTTGTATGGGTGGAACAAATAAATGTTAAATCTAAACTTTCAAAATCTAATATAATCACTTTTAGAGCTTAGAAGCAATACTTAAGTGATTTTTTGGATGTTGTTCAGAAGTACTTCTAAAAACGCTGTAAGAATATACTAATGGATACTTTGGAAGCGATGATAGATGTAATTTTTTGAAGTTGTTCAGAATAACTTTTAAAAAAGCAGTAAAAAATACACTAATGGATACTTGTGAAGCAGGGAATGAAGTAGTTTGTAAGGCATTATTTCCATTTTTTTTTGCTGGTTAACGGTTAACTAAAACAGAAATATTATATTTCTAAAAAATTAAGAAAAGTGTATCACAAATGCCATTTCACATATTTTTACTTAGTTTTTGGCAAAAACTAGGTAGGATCTGGTTTTCAGTTTCTATGAACACTCAATGGCTTTGCAACTCTCTCAATATTTTTTACTTGAAAAAATATTATGCGGCTTGGAACAGGAACGAACTCCGACTGGTTAATCAGGGATGGAAAAGGCTCACTTAATCGGGCTCTTATACTAAAAAATAGCTTCCTCTTTGGCTCGTTAAAAAAAATTAAATATTTAGATATTAACAAATATTAGCATAAATTGATGGAAAAAAAACATTTGCAAAAAGCGAAATTTTTGCAACAATATATAGGGATTAAATTTTTGTACCACAAAGTGTTTTTTTCAAATTCCGCTATTATTTTACAATTCGTTACGTGCGTTTTTTTTATTTATAATCTAGGGCTACAATACACATTTCATACAACAAAGCTTGGTGGTAGTTGCAAAAAAAAATCGCGAAAAATAAAATTTGCAAAAAGGAAAATTTTTGCATCAATATATTTGATTGCAGAATCTAAACGCTGATTAATTTTCCTAATTAATTTTTTGTACCACAAAGTCTTTTTTCGCGTTCCGCTTTTATTTTGCAATTTTTAAGTACGTTTCTTTTTAATTTATAATCTAGGGACTATAATACACATTTCATACAACAAAGTTTGGTGGCAAGTTGCAAAAAAAAATCGCGAAATATAAAATTTGCAAAAAGGAAATATTTTTTCATCAATATATTTGTTTGCAGAATGTAAATCGCTGATAAAGTTTTTTAATTAATTTTTTGTACCATAAAGCCTTTTTTCGCTTTCCGCGATTATTTTGCAATTTTTTAAGTGTGGTTTTTTTAAATTTATAATCTAGGGTCTATAGTACCAATTTTATACACAAAAGTTTGGTGCTTAGTTTGCAAAAAAAAAAAATAAATCGCGAAATACATGTTTGCATAAAGGAAAATTTTTGCGTCATTGTATTCATTTGCAGATTGTTAATCGCTGATTGAGTTTTTTAATTATTTTTTTCTACCACAAAGTCTTTTTGCGCGTTCCTCTATTATTTTGCAATTTTTTAAGTGCGGTTTTTTAAATTTATAATCTACGGAGTATAATGCCCATTTCATAAAACAAAGTTTGGTGGTTAGTTGCAAAAAAGAAAATTTTGGCATCGTTTGCAGAATGTAAATCTTTTAATTAATTTATTGAACCCCAAAGCCTTTTTTCGCATTCCAATATTATTTTGCAATTTTTTACGTATGGTTTTTTAAAATTCATAATCTAGGGCTATAATACTGTTGGAATAGTATAATTCCATAGTATAGTTCCATTCTTGATTTTTGTAACTAAATTATTCTTTTCCATCCCTGGTTACAATCGATGTTTTGAGTCATACAAAGAGCGCACATAATGACCCTGCAAACATTTAAAAGATACCTTCCAAGAAGATATTAAAGCGATATCTTCTATTTGTCATTTGAATGAAAATAATCAAGTAGTATTTACTTTGAAATTGTCTTCCTTTTCTCACTTGGAAGATAATTCGACGATATTTGAAAAAAAGTAATTCAAAAATTTTATCTTTTGTCATAACTTTTTATGACAATATTGCGGCAATATCACCTTTGTATCATTTGGAAGATAAAGCAAATTTGTTTGAAATCTTTTATCAAATTGGAAGAAATTAAAACTAAATTTGTACAAAAACAATCAAAAGATATATAGGAAATAAACTCGTGAAAAGTTAAGATTAATTGCGCGGGAAAAATCGGCTAAGATGAAATCAAGATAATTTATAAGTTGGTCAATGGATAATGTATGCAGATATTGTATTTCAGGCTTAAATTTAATAATGAAAAAATTAAATCGTTTTTTTTATTGTACCGGGAGTTTATTTAGCGATATCCCTTTTATCTTCCATATGAGTTATTGCTTTCATATTGCCTGGAAGTATTGTTTTAGTGTAACAGTTGTTTCCGACGGAGGAAACTTCCGGAATACGAAATTGATATTGCCGACAATAAATGTTTTCTTCCTGGCGATATGTTCAGAGAATCTTCT
This sequence comes from Leucophora obtusa, assembly GCA_949987735.1. Classification (NCBI taxonomy): domain Eukaryota; kingdom Metazoa; phylum Arthropoda; class Insecta; order Diptera; family Anthomyiidae; genus Leucophora; species Leucophora obtusa. The sequence goes on from OX465295.1 coordinate 280,817,923, forward strand.
TCGTATTGCCTTGTTTGCCAGGTGATATTGGTTTGAGTGTGTTCCTGTTCCAAGAACAGTGTTGCCATTTCAGTGCTTTTCGGGTATTTTTTGGTGCTTTTTCCTTCCCGTACCCGGTGATTTTTTACAAATACCCGTTTATAAAAAGCGGGTATTTACAGTGCTTTTTCAGATTTCTGGCAGTGCTTTTGGTGCTTTTTGTACAGTTTATATTTTTGGTATTTGTTCTCCTTTTTTCCATTTTTCTTGAATTTTCTGTCAAATTTAAAAAAATAGTACGAAATATACAAAAAATACATTTTTTTCACAATATTTGTAGTACAATTTTAAATAGCAACTTCGTTATATTTAAACTTCAAAATTTTGAAATATTAGTTTGGTGCTTTTTTACCCCTTTTTGGTAATTTTTTAACCTTTTTTACACGATTTTACAAAGCTAAAATGTGTTTTTAAAATCTTGACTTAAATTTTTCAAAAAATTATTATCGTGCTTTTTTACCCCATTTTTGGTAAATTTTTACCCTTTTTACCCGTTTTCAAAATGCTCATGGTGCTTTCCTGCCTTCAAGAGTTGGCAACACTGTCCAAGAACAAATGCTTTCTCAGTGATAGAGAGTCCCCCAATATCTTTATTATGTATACTCTTTGGAACACTATATGGAGTTAGTGCAAAAATTTTATTTATTTAATATAAAATAACAATGTTAGCAGTATATGCGACTATATGAAAGGAAAAGTTTGCAAAAAGTTTATGTGCCAGCTCGATATTACACGAAAAAATATTGGAACAAGAATGCTTATATAGGAGAGAACAAAAAAAGTTTGCAAAGTTGTTGCAAGTTATGAAAATTTGAATTAGAATAACTTATTGAGTCGAATATTGAGAGTTTTGAGTAATTTTGTTTCAATTATCCAAAATCATCAAGACAAGAATGCGTAATTAAAAAATAAACTAAATTTTAAGAATACCTAAACTTTAATTTAAGGATGTTTTCATCCGATTTCTCTGAAATATCTAATATAGTAGCGATAGAATAGCAACACCAATTTTTGATTGCAAATTGCGGATCATGTATAGAAAACCATATATTTTTTTCTTGTTAAAGGTCTGTAAAACACAAAAATTCGCGACAAAATTTTAAAATTTCAAATATATTAATAATTTCCATTGACACTCAATACGCACAATTAATATTCAGTGACATTTTTTGAATGATTTTGCATAGAGCGCTGTTTCAAGAGTTTCCCCACCAGATTTCGAACAGAATAAAGAGATAGTGGTACTTAATTGGCTTTAAAATCGTTAACAATCAATCGAATGGGATACAACAATAACACTGCTCTACAAAAAAAAAAAAATGAATCATATTGCAGTGGATTTAGGATAATTGGGGGGTGCTGATTTCAAATCTGTAACCAAATTGTTCAAATTGGCTCTAGATTTTGCACAATTTGTTCAATAAAAAATTTATAATTTAGTAACTTTAGCTCCAGAAATTAAGCTTAATTTCGTGCCATATTTTTCAAACTTAAGTGTGTATCAATAACTTTTGTAAATATATGTTGTTACTTAAATTCAAAATTTGAAAATTTTTTAAGGTTTCCTTGAAAAAAAATTTTAAATATAAGATGAAGTCCGATTTTAAATATCAAAGCCAATTTGGAAAGAAAACTATCCAAAATTTATATACATATGTATATAATCTCAGACAGCCCCAACCTTAAAATTGTTTTTTCTACCTCATATCCGATTTATTTAAAACCGAAGATTATCACATGAGATACCTTCCCTGTAAATCGTATTGGCCAAATTTAACTACAAATTTGACATTGATCCGGACAACTTTTCTTTTTAACAAGACAGATAGAAAAACGTGTATTTTTGTAATTCTGCTTACTTATCCGCCCTCTTACTAATCTATTTACAGAAAATGTAATATGCTAAAAAAATATTACCCTTCTTGATTTCTTTTCTACACAGTCAGCGATTTTTTTCGGTTTACTCCATTCAAAATAACAACGAAATACACGCACAGCCACACATACATACTTACATACATTTATGCCCTAATTTGGTTTCTCTGTTACAAATTGTCAGTTGTTACTTTTTTTCTAAATGTATTGTAAGCCAAAATAAATTTATTACATTTTCGTGTTGTTTGTCGTTCGTTGTCTTAGGTTTTTTTCCCGTCACACTTTTTCCTTAATAAAGGAATGCATTTACAATAAAATAAAAAGTAAACAAGAAGGCTTTTAAATTTCATTATACAGCGAAGAAAAATTGCAAAAGTAGGAAGGAGGTGGGTGGGTTTGGTTGATGTAGGAGGGTTAAGTGCTTGCCTTGATTTTTATGTTAAAGTCTTTTAATGTTCATACAATTAGAATTTCATTAGATGCCAACATTGTTGGTTGGTTTTGTTCATGCTGTTTACATTGTTTTTATTTCGATGTTGCTGTTGCTGCTAATGTACACAGAAAAAATTAAAAACGAGCTTCAATTAAAGTATTTGTAAATACAATTAAAAATTTAATTGCATTCAGACCAATTAAAAAAATCGTTATATCAATTAAATATTTCTGTAAAGTTTTAAATTAAAGTTTTAGTTTAAAAATTTTTCAATTAAAGTTTTAATCATATCAATTAAAAAATTAAGCAAATATCGTCAACATTTTTAATTAAGTAACCCGGTGTCTTCAAATTCAATAAATTTTATGATATTAAATGTCAAGATCATTGCAGCAAAACGTCAAAATGATATCAATTGCAAAGTGGTGAAGAACACTTGACCATTTCATGGATAAGAAATATCATAGATTTTTCTTTGAAAAACACCAAATTTTATGAAACATTAATTTTTACCGACAAAAAATAAAAAACTAAACACTTTTCCATTTTTTTTACCAAATTTTTTGTTGTTTTTTTATTACAAAATTAAAATGAAAACTAAAAGTGACATTTGATCTCTGGCATCATTGCAAGAGACGATTGCATGTCAGCGATATCGTGATATTGCAATAAAGTTGAAATTAAGTGTCTTCACTTGAGATAAAATGATTTTGACAATTGCTCGCTATCATTTTATTGCATGTCAAGACACTAGGTTATGACGCTTTTATTAAAATAAGTGATATTAAAAATATAATTAATAAAAATTTATTAATTTTCTTATGTTTTTGACTGATTTGAGACACACTTTTTTAATTTTTATATCTGCAATAGAAGAAAAAATATTAATAATACCAAATAATATGACGTTGCGCAACGCATATTAAGGCCCGATTACCGAATGTCCAGTTACAATTTATCCGGCAGTTAAAGTCCTAGTTAGTAGCTAACTCGACATTCAGTAATCGGACATAAGAGATTTTTTAATATGTTGTCAAGAGTACTTATGGTAATCTAAAAATTTTTTCGACACCATACTCATTTTCAATTAAAACTTTAATTGATATGATTAAACTTTTAATTGAAAATTAATTTGAAATCAAAGAAAATTTTAATTGGAATTTTATTGTCAATAATTTTTTCTGTGTAGTTGCTAGTGCTGTTATAAAGTAAATCCCAAAACAATAATGTAACAACTACAGCAACAACAGTTTTAATACACTCAGAGAAAAAATCTTCATTGTATTTAAGAACAGTTTCATTGGATAAAAATTTATGAAGAAACTTGTCATAAAATTGTTATATAAGTCAAGGTTATGTATATGGTGCCCAGGGCTATAGGCCAATTTGCCACTTACCATTTCTTCTTAAGACCTTTGATACCCAACCGAAAAAAATTTTCGAATTTTCTCATATATGAATATTTATGATTCAACACGCTCATAAAAAAACCCGTACAAATAGTTGAAAACGCAGCTGGAACAACTGAAAATAGTACACTCAACCAAAAAAGTCTGTAATGGCTACTCAAAATTTTGCTGTTATTACGGGAAATTTAACTGTTTTGAGGCCAGCGGTATTTTTTGCTAATTTTAGCAACACATGTCTGCTGATCTGTAGTACAATGAAATTAGTATAAATAATTAGTTGCAGCTACTAAATTTCAGTAAATTGCTATAAACTGTAATTTAAAATCAATCTGCTGAAATTAGCAAAAAATTGTACTAAAAAATAAAAAAAAACTGTAAAATCTAAAAAGAAAAAAATTTCTTTCGATTGTAACAAGCGTATAACTACTTCATCGAACTTGAAATTTGGAGTCAAAATTGCAAACGGTTCTCCAGTTATTGCTGTTTTATGCATTGGAGATGCAATAAAATTTTCTGGGTATTATTTCTAAACTAAGAATATATCAATAGTAACAAATATAAACTAAACAAGAATTGTAAAAAATCAAAAAAAAAAATATTTTTAAATTAGTATATTTGTCTGCTAAATTTAGCATTCGATTTAGAAAAATTAGTAAAATGTTTTGCTGAAATCAGCAACGAAAATTAGTATAAAAATCCGTAATTTGTAATAAGAGAATAGCAAAAATGATTACTAAAAATAAAAATTGTACTAATAATCAGTAAAAAATAGTATAGTGCGATTGGAAACTGTTTACAAATTTTTTTACAAACTTTTTTATTTAAGTGTAGAGCATTTCAGTCAGTTTGTCATGAGGTTTTGTTGAGCAAATTATATGGAAAATTCTCCTTTTCGGAAAATGCTTGTACTTTAATTTCTTTTTTTCTTATTGGCCGAAGGCAATTTGTAAGTAATAGTGAATACGTCTCTTCCCGCAGGGGTCAGTGTTGGTCCCCTTTTGTTCAGTATATACATAAATGATATATTTGAAAATATACCTGGGGTTTGTAGCCACCTGTATGCCGACGATCTTCAAATGTTATTTTCATCTGAGAGTCAGTCAGAAAAATACAAACGGGAAAGCGGTGGCAAAGCACTTTAACAGGTGGTACAAGTACTGGTAAAAAGTGCTTTCCCATTCCCAAAATAATAACATCATTAGACAAAAGGACCGGCTGTTCAAAAAGCGCCGGAAAAGCACTGGAGGAACACAATTTTTAAACGTTGGCAAAACGCTGGCAAAACCAATATATAGGTGGTCTGAAAATATATTTTCCAAAATAAAATTTAAAAAAAGTTCATATGTATTTTTTTTTGGTCCTGCCGTGATTTGTACCCAGGCAGACGATTGCTCTACCCATTGAGCTAACGAGACATATTAATATTTGATAACTAAACATATAAATGAGTGATAATAGCTGGACAACTACTGGCTGTGCCAAAATGCTAGTACTGGCAAACAATTTTTTGTAACTAGTTTGCCAGTGTTGGGAGGGCAAAAAAAAAGTTGGTCTTGAAGGAGCTTTCCCACAAATAAAAAAAATTGATTTTATAAAACAAAAAAAATTTTAAATTAAAAAAAATCCAAAAAAATTTTTTCCTTGCAACCGGATTTGAACTCGGAACCTCCTGACAACATACATTTTTTAACGAAGCGTCAGCATTTTTATAAAATCATTGGTCTACCAGTGAATTGATTTTTGTACGTCTGGTAGCATTGGCTAGGTAGCACTGGATAACCACTGTTTGCAAACCTTGGCATATCACTCTAAGCCAATTCTTTGCCAGTGGTTTTTTTTATAAACCACCGAAATTTTTGTAAAACAAATACTGGTAAAACGCTTTTTGCAAACGCTGGCAAAGCGTCCCAAATGAGTGTTCTGCCAGTTATTTATTTTTAACACCGTGGTTACCCAGTGGTATGCCAGTGCTTGATTTTTTGTACCACTGGCGATTTCTGACTGGGAAGGTTATGTATTGGTAATGAGGAAATTCAGTTGTCCATTATATAAGAGCGCTTGGTGTTTATGTTGATGACAAGCTTGGATTTAATTGTCATTGAGAAAGTTATATAATTTAAATTGTACTCTGCCGTTATTCATTCGTAAGATGTTGGCTCATGCTATGTTGATGCTAAAAATATATGGTTTGGAAGTATATTCAGGTACGAATGACACGAATTTATATCTTCACATTAAGTTGATATACATTATAAACTTAATGTACGGGCACACGTCTGGGCATATGCCATAGATTTCTTAGGTTGCTCTCTTGATGAATTTATAAAGGTCAGACTTATGATGCTATTCTATAAAGTTTTTAAATTTGGTTACCCAAATTATATAATTTTAAAATTTGGATTCGGAAATTCAACCAGAGCACATACATTGGTACCCCCTTTATTTAACATAATGGTAATGCAGCACTCTTTTGTAGTTAGAGTTTATCGTTATCGTTTGTGGTTAGAGTTTATTATAAATATTATGTCTTAAATTAAGATAATTAAAGGATATGAATTATATATTTGGCCTATTTAGCTTACCGATTATGAATAAAAATTAAATCGAAAGTCTCCACATAGTTTTGGTCAGATTTGGCATCATGCCACCATAGTAAAATTGCTTTTGGGTGGTATTAAAAGAAAAATGTATTTTTTGTAGCAAGGGAGGGAAATCCACCAAACTGCCCAGAACTCAGACCTGTGGAGGCACATTGGGCTTTATGAAATATTTATGAATTTTTCATAACATTTATGAAGTTTGAGGGGTTGATCTTTTTATTTGATAAATGAATGTTTTTTAGTTTGACTCTAGATCGTAAATTAATATCACTTTCTGTTTAAATTATTTTTCAAATTAAAGAAAGATGATACAATTTTCACAAGTAAATTACAAAGAATAAAAAATTTGAAAGAATTCGGTAAGGTCGGAATAAGACAGAATATTTATTTTCGGCCTTCACTACACCGCCATCATCAGTGTCGTTTGTCTTGACGGGTTAAACTTTGATAATCGTCTACTTTTGTGAAAGTTGAAAGCAAATCGAATAAAAAGTTGTATCATCTTTCTTTAATTTGAAAAATAATTTAAACAGAAACTGATATTAATTTATAATCTAGACCCGGTGAAAAATGCTCTTATACGCTCAAACATTTTCATATATGGTTTATGTATGGACTATGGATTATGGATTTTTTATGAAGATATATGGATTTTATATGTACATATTGGAAGTATATGTGATTCCATATATGGAAAAAGATTTCATATACAGACATATATGGAGGCATCTGTTATTTCATATATGGAAAAGGCACTCATATATGGACATATATGGAAGTATGTGTTATTCAATTTATGCAAAAGGGACTTGTATGCAGAGCTTTGAAGAATTAATTCCTTAATTCAATTTTTCAATTCTGAATTAAAAATTCGATGAATTAATTCACTAAGCACCATATATTGAATGGAATTAATTCATATTTACTTTCGTTCGATTTATTTTGTTACGAATTAATTCAATTGCAATAAGTGTTTTTATTAAATCAAATGAATTAATTCACCTGTGAACGCGTTCAATTTTATAAATCGAACGGAAAAAAGTGAATTAATTCCTTACTGAATTAATTCACTACTGAATTCGTTCAATTTCATTTTCGTTCAGTGAATTAAAAAAAATAAAATTACGTTCAGTGAATAAAAAAAAATAAAATTACGTTCAGTGAATTAAAAAAAAAATAATAAGTTCACTGAATTGAAAAAAGATAAAATAAGTTCACTGAATTCAAAGCCTGTTTTCTGCGTTCAGTAGCAGAAAGCAATAATTTACAAATAAAATTTTTAAATAAGCAATTTTACAGCGTGTGCTAGTAAAACAAAACAAATAAGAAACCGGATGCTGTTTATCAACCTACATGATTCAAAAATAAAGCCTTTTACTATTAAAAATAAAAACTTTACAGATATAGATAAATTTGGAAAAAAATAGAACTATTAATTTTTCAAACTACCCAGTCAGAAATCGCCAGTGGTACAAAAAATCAAGCACTGGCATACCACTGGGTAACCACGGTATTAAAAATAAATGACTGGCAAAACACTCATTTGGGACGCTTTGCCAGCGTTTGCGAAAAGCGTTTTACCAGTATTTTTTTTTACAAAATTTCGGTGGTTTATAAAAAAAACCACTGGCAAAGAATTGGCTTAGAGTGATATGCCAAGGTTTGCAACCAGTGGTTATCCAGTGCTACCTAGCCAATGCTACCAGGCGTACAAAAATCAATTCACTGGAAAACCAATGATTTTATAAAAATGCTGACGCTTCGTTAAAAAATGTTTGTAGTCGGAAGGTTCCGAGTTCAAATCCGGTTGCAAGCAAAAACATTTTTTTGTATTTTTTTTAATTTAAAATTTTTTTTGTTTTATAAAATCAATTTTTTTGTTTGTGGGAAACCTCCTTCAAGACCAAATTTTTTTTCCCCTCCCAACACTGGCATACTAGTTACTAAAAATTGTTTGCCAGTACTAGCATTTTGGCACAGCCAGTAATTGTCCAGCTATTATCACTCATTTATGTGTTTAGCCATTAAATATTATATGTCTCGTTAGCTCAGTGGGTAGAGCAATCGTCTGCCAATCTGACGGCCTGGGTTCAAATCACGGCAGGACCAAAAAAAATACATATGAACTTTTTTTAAATTTAATTTGGAAAATGTATTTCCAGACCACCTATTTATTGGTTTTGCCAGCGTTTTGCCAACGTTTAAAAATTTTGTTCCTCCAGTGCTTTTCCGGGGCTTTTTGAACAGCCGGTCCTTTTGTCTAATGATGTTATCATTTTGGGAATGGGAAAGCACTTTTTACCAGTACTTGTACCACCTGTTAAAGTGCTTTGCCACCGCTTTCCCGTTTGTAGTTTTCTGACTGGGTAGTTATATAGTTATATTTTTTTCCAAATTTATCTATATCTGTAAAGTTTTTAGAAAAAACAGGCTTTGAATTCAGTGAACTTATTTTATTTTTTTTCAATTCAGTGAACTTATTTTATTTTTTTTTAATTCAGTGAACTTATTATTTTTTTAATTCACTGAATGTAATTTTATATTTTTTTAATTCACTGAACTTAATTTTATTTTTTTTTTAATCCACTGAACCAAAATGAAATTGAACGAATTCAGTAGTGAATTAATTCAGTAAGGAATTAACTCACTTTTTTCCGTTCGATTTATAAAATTGAACGCGTTCACCGGTGAATTAATTCATTTGATTTAATAAAAAGAACTATTGCAATTGAATTAATTCTTTGAATTTGTTGTTTGATGAACGCGTTCAGTAGAACGAATTCAGTGAATTACTTAAGAAAAGGAATTCATTCAATTTTAGAGAAAATTGAATTCGATTGGTAGTGAGTTCATTCAAAAAGAAATTAATTCTTCAAAGCTCTGCTTGTATGTGATCATATTTGGAAGAATACATTTTTCCATATGTGTAAAAGGAGCTCATATGGATAAATATGGAATTATATTTAATGTCATGAATAAAAAAGGAACATATGTAGCGCCTAATTTGAATGTCATACATAAATTTATATCTATAGTACAACCTTATAATAAAGGACAGCAACTTTCGCATGTATTCCCATATATTTAATAAATGTATATATTCATATATGAACATATACTTAGGTGTTACCTCATTTTTCGGATCCATACATATATGGTTGCACCATAAATGTTCATATATGGACATTTTTCACCGGGGAGCCAAACTAAAAAACATTCATTTAACATTTATGAAGTTTTTCATAATTACTCGTGTTGTGAGGCTCTGTTTTTGAGTGTACTAGTTCTTCAAATAAAAAATATTGGAAAAAAATCCCTTTTAAAAATATTATGACGCCCTTACACCTTCTATTTATTACGCAGCATGTAGTGTTGTATTGTTTCCATATAGTAGTCATTGTTAGTACTTAAATACAATAGAATGTATTGTATTTTATGTACTGTGTAATACTCTTTATTTACATTATAACGCCTACATTGTAAGGAGTCTTAATACATTCATCGCATATTACAGTTATATGCCATAATGATGGGGATTTAAATCTGTCAAGTAATGTTTGCTCCACTTTCTTTTCCTTTGAATATATCTTACATGTATTCATTAAGATATCATGTATTGAATAATATTGAATAAAATAAGAACAATATGTATTGTAATTACAATATCATATAAACATGCTTTTCTAATAAAAGTAAAGCAAGACATAATTGTTGTATGTTTTGGGCCTATATGTATATAAGACATAATTGTTATATGTCTAGTGCATCTTGATAATTTGCTCTCGACACATTTCTATGCGGGATTTTAAAAGCACTTTGAAAACTTATCGGACTAAAATAAAATTTGAATAAATTTTACATTAGTTCTAAGCGTTTAAGAGCTTAACTTTCAACGATGTATCCCACGAGCCAGGTAAAAAATTCCTTCCCTAGCACTTGTTCAAAAAGTATTTGTATTTATCTGTATTTGTATTTATTTAAATAGTACACCAGTGTACAGTGCGACGTTTCTGAAATATTTTGGAAATAATTCAGCCATTTTTATCGGCTGACAAAGAAAGTACTTCAGCCTAAATACTCCGATTTTGATGAACTTTGGATAAGTGATAGAGAAGAAAAATTAAGATCGACCTGTCTCAGCTTATCGGCCACCTCGGAATTTTAAGGGCCCAAAAAGAGGTTCAAAAACAACTTAAATGCCTTTATTCCCTTATTTTCTTTAACGACGGTTATATATATCATGTTATATATCACTGGAAATCTTATAAAAAAATATATTTTTTTAAAACTTAAAAGAGAGTATATCACAGGATTAATACATCCATCAAAATATGAAGTTTGATGTACATATTTCCTATGTTTAGCACAGAAAGCGGCCTAAATTCTTTAAAAATGTACCAAAAAAGGTGTTTCGGGAAAAATTTTACCAAACCTTATGTAGTGCGAATATCGAAAAACGCGAAAACACGTGTCCGCTTAAATTTAATAAGGAATAATATATATGAATTCAGCAGCCATAGCGGTATACTTTTCCATATAAAGTACCCAAAATTTTTGAAAATTTTAAAACAGAAAATTCGAAAGAGGAAAAAAGTACCAAAAAAAGGCACCAGTAAAAAGCCCTCAAAAATTCCTTTTCAACAGTACCACACTTGCATATGGGTTCTTTGGTCGAAATATCTTAAAAAGAAAAAAAACCTAAAAAGGACACATTTTTGAACTCCTTTTTGGCCCCTTAAATATCCGAGGTGGCCGATAAGCTGAGGCAGGTAGATCTTAGATTTTTTTTCTCTATCACATATCCAAATTTCATCAAAATCGGAGTGTTTAGGCGCAAGTACTTCCCTTGTGAGTGGATTCAGATGAAATTTGACGCGCCCATACAAACGTAATTCTGAGCTAAAGTTTTGACGGCCGATCCCCTGGAACTACCAGGAGCTACGCTACTGGATTCCAAAGTAGGATACCTCGAAGATGTGAAAATTTTGAAAGCTTGCCATTTATTTAATTATGAACCAGTGTTAAAAAATTTTATTTTTATAATCTGCTATTAAAGCGCTACAATATCGCGATATCTCTTAAAATATAAAAGTTATTCGCATTTGAAAATTTGCATTTTTACAATAATCTAGTCTGGTTTTTTGCGCATGGCGACGCCAAATCAAGTTTAGTTATCTTACAAAATTGGAAATATATTTGCAACTAAATATTTTATTTCACAAAGAAAATTTCAATACAATATCTTTTTCACGCTTAAAATGGCAAGTCTTTAAAATTAAAAAAATGATAATAAAATAATAAAATTGAAAAAAAGGTAATATAACTAATTTTTTGGGCAAAAAGGTACCAAGACTCATTTGCTTCCAGATTAAAAGTTTGTTTAAGAACACGTATAGTATTTATATTTTTCTGAAAGAATATTTCTTTTAGATGTGCCTAATGGAAAAAATATTCTCCACTTGTTTTTTCTTCCCTCAGACAATCCCGAATTCGAGTATTTTTTATTCAATTTTCAAATTCAACACTCTTTTTCTCTGAGTCCACCAAAGGAATTTAAAAACTAAAAGCGGGCAAAGATACCCAATATGGTTCTAATCTGACTGTATTTGTCAACATCGCTTTAAGTATGGACAAGACAACAAGAACAGTTAAAAAATTTCCAAAAATGGGATATTTTATTATTATAATAATAGGTATGAGTTTTTTCTATCCCTCATACATATGTATCTAGGGATGCCAATCCCGAGTCCGGATTGTGACAACCGAATTATCAGTTGCAGCAACCGAACGATTCGGTTGGAACCAAATTCGGTTGGGACAACAAAATTTTTTTTGTAGGTGTACGTACAGTTTTTAACAAAGCTCATAATTTTTATTAAAATATTCTCCGAGAAGCTAGCGCCACCAAATTTAATATGCAGACTTCCACTGCCATAATACATGATTTGAGAAAAAATGGGTGGTCACTGAGTTATAATTACTAGAACTTGTCGAGCGAGCTAATCTTGGTGTTCCTATATAAACGCACCTTTTGCAAAAGCCACATTAAATTTTTGCGCCATAGAACTCTATGTTGCACGTTATCAGTTAAAAAAATGTTTGTTGGACCCCATAAAAAACATCCCTTGCGAAAAAAACTTAAAAGGCGACTAATAAATTCATTAATTTACAGTTGTTTGCAAATAATTTTACATAAGACCTGAGTTTCCCATGAAGACCTAACTGTTAGAAACTCCTTTATCTCTGTTATCTACATAACCCTACGTTTCCACATGCAAGTAAATTGTTGCAAGTTGAGAATACGTATTATCAGCGAAAATTTCGAAAATTACCACAAAAACATGAAAATTTTACATGTGTCTGCACTACTTGCTGCAAGTTCATTTTTAAAATATCGCCAAAGGCATAGGTTGGTTACTAAATAGGACTCCAGTATTGCCAAGTATTTAATATTCTAACAAAGCAAGAAAAAATTGTTTCTTAACATTTTTGTTTTTCAAAAACTTATAAAATTGATATTTTAAATTACCATTAAGATATGTCGTTTTGTTTTTTTTTATTTTTTTTTTTACAAAAAAACTAAAAAATAAAATCAGTTGCATTACAACTCCTACTTTACCAAATACTAGTAAATTAATAGAAAACAATACTAGGCAACACTGTTTTCTTTATTCTATCATTTCACTTGCCGCAAGTGTCAAAAATTCACTGCCTCCAAAATATACTTGCAAGTTGAGTCGCAAGTTGCATAAGTATGATTGTGTTAGTGAAAAAGTGTGAGTATATTGAGTTTTTCCAACTTGCACTTGCATGTGGAAACGGCGATCAAATTATTCACAATTTCACAAAATATATGACCCATTTAAAATATCAAAATAAGTATTAAATACAAACATTTATCAAAATATGTTTGCAACAGTTAAAAATACACACCTCGGATATTAAAATCCATATTCACAGAATTTTTAATAAAAAAATTTAATTTGGAAAAAAAAATATTTTAGTTAACGCACAATTATATAGGCACTTAGAATTCCATATTTAGTTTTATAATCAGAGCGAAGAATGAATTTTGTTTTAAATATTTCTTTTCAAAACAAAATGTCGAACTTAAGTAAATTTTGAGAAAAAAATTGGTTCTTAGTTTTGACTATAACACTAGCCCTTATATTTCTATGTACTTTGGAACAAAGCCATATTTTTATTATATTTTTTTTCCAATATGGAAATAATATTTGGGGCATTTCATATCATCAGGAAAACAAATATATGTATATTAAAATATCGTAAGAAAATTAATGTTGGTGAAACCAGTATGTCAGTAAAAACTCATACCATATTAACGGAGATAATTAACACTTGTTCACTGGGATTTTTGGGGTCAATTAATATTAATCTGAATTGGTTTGGCTGACCTGGACGGTGGTCATCCAAAAAATTTCGAAGATAATGAGTTGTCAAATATTGTAAAACTCAAGAAGAACTTTAAAAAGCATTGGGAGTCACTCAAGCAAAACGTTTGAAAGCATCAGAATTTATCCAAAACCAAGGAAATTGGGTACCACATGAAAAGAAGAAGTCATTTTTGCATTGAGTTATTACTGCCGATGAAAAATGGATCCATTACAATAACCTGAGGCGCAAGAAATCGTATATGAAATCTGAAAAACTTGCCAAATCAACGCCAAAGCGGTGGCAAAATTTTGAAGAATTAATTCTTTACCTTAGGTTTTGAATTGTGAATTGAAAATTCAATGAATTATATATATTGAATGGAATTGATTCATGTTTGTTTTCTTTCGATTTCTTTTGTTAAGAATTAATTCAATTGCCATAGTTATTTTTATTAAATCAAATGAATTAATTCACTAGTTCAATTTTATAAATCGAACGGATAAGAAGTGAATTAATTCCTTACTGGATTAGTTCACCACTGAATTCATTCAATTTAATTTTTCATTAAACGAATTGAAAAAAAGAATTACTTTCAGTGAATTAAAAAAGAATTACGTTCACTGAATTGAAAAACAAAAAATTACGTTCACTGAATTCAAAAGCTGTTTTCTGCCGTTCAGTACATAGTGGAGTATTTTCAAAATATTTTGGAAATAAAATCAGCCGTTGTTGGTAGTTTCTTTTGCCTCCAGATTAAAAGTTTCTTTAAGAACATATATAGTATTTATATTTTTCTGAAAGCATACTTTTTTTAGATGGGCCTAATGGAAAAAATATTCTGCACTTTTAAATTTTTCTTCCCCCAGATCATTCCGAATTCGAGTAAACCATCCCATTTTTGGAAAATTTTCATAGTTTTTTTGGGAGTTGTGGGATTTTTTCATCTTACATCAAATTTTTTTCTATTTTTATGTAAAGAATAGGAACAAATGGCTGAAGTATTACCAAAATATTTGCAAAACAATCCACTGTGTACTGAACGGCAGAAAACAGCTTTTGAATTCAGTGAACGTAATTTTTTGTTTCTCAATTCAGTGAACGTAATTTGTTATTTTTCAATTCAGTGAGCGTATTTTTTTTTAATTCACTGAAGGTAATTTTTTTTCTTTTCAATTCACTGAATGAAATTGAACAATTTCAGTGATGAATTAATTCACTTGATTTAATAAAAAGAACTATATCAATTTAATTAATTCTTTGAGTTTGTTTTTTGTTGAACGTGTTCAGTTGAAAGAATTCAGTGAATTACTTAAGAAAAGGAATTCATTAAATTGAATTCGATTGGTAGTGAATTCATTCAAAAACGAATTAATTCTTCAAAGCTCTGTTTGGTGGGACCAGAAAGGCTGTTCAAATCGGCCCAGACTATCACAAGGGACCTGTATCAAATCGATTCGTTTTAAGCAAGCATTGGCCGAAAAATGCGCGGAATATGCGACCAGACATGAAGACGCAATATTCCATCATGACAACTCTCGGCCACTTGTTGCAAGAACGTTTAAAACTATTTAGAAAATAGACCTTGCTCCATCCGACTACCATTTGTTTCGATCGACGCAGAACGCTCTCACTGGAATACTCTTCACATCAGAACAGGGCATCTGAAATTGGCTTGATTCGTTTTTAGCGTCAACAAATTAGAAGTCTTTTGGCGCGGAATCCATATGTTGCCAAAAAGATCGGAAAATGTCATAGCTAACGATGGCCAATACTTTGAGTAAATTTATATTGTACAATTAAGTAATCACTATAAACGCCCAAAACTTACACAAAAATCCTGAATTTTTAAGTTATAAGGTTTTATTGGCTTATGGTTTTTGAATACGAATTTATTATGAGAATTTGAAAATTTAAATTTGCATTTTGCGCCCTAATAAAACTCTATATGACAATCCCCAATTCAGAGAGAAGTGGGCGGTGAATTGCTTCATATATGTATATTTTTTAATAAAACCACATTCGACGTGTGCAAACACTCTGTATCTAATGGATGTTTGTACGAGAGAATGTTTTTAAAATAGACATAAAATCATTGGTTTTATTTCTATTAAAATTTCAACCGCAATGTCAGACAAAACGTGTAAGACATTTAAATGTTATTAAGTGCTGGTAGTATACACTTTATGACTTGCATAAATATTTTACACCTGAATCCTCTTTATCCTTGTCATCATTTTAGTTGCTTTAAAATTAATACAGTGAAAATTTCTAATAACGGAAAGCGCGAATGTTGTTAAAGTGATAAAAAATTAGCATAATATTCATAAATTACTTTATCACTTATTTTGTAAATCACTAGGGTAGAGTGGTGTGGATTTTCTATGAAAATTGTTATTGTAATAAAAATAAATTGCATAGAAATAGCGCGACATATCGACTGTATTGTGCTTTGTGAAAAAAGCCCTTGTTTTTTATGTAAAAAATATTGAGGGTCAGTTTTAGCATTAAGTTTTTCTTTTTTTAACTTAGAAAAACACTTAAATTGGCTTTGGACACATCGCATTCCAGTTAAATTGTTTGCATAGAAATACTTCGTACTTCTAGTTCAATCGCTAGAGAGAACTATAAATGTCCCCAGGCCAAAGATAAAAAAGAACAGATCGTAATTAGTACAATTAAAATAATATGTCAGTAAATAAATCTGTCAAATGGGTTTCAAATCGATTTGACTAATTTTTAGTTGAAACTCTGATTTAAGCATAGATTTTAGTTATCTTCATTTAATACAATACTAAAATTGCTCAGTAATTTTAAGAGTCAAAAAAATAAGTTAGTAGAAAAATTAGCAAAACGTCTTGTATATCAAGTTTACTAGTTTTCAGCAATTTTTTTTTGCTGAAATTCCGTTTTCAGCAAAAGTTTTAGTTATATTTTTTTTTAGCACGAAACTAATTTTGAACTAATGTTTTACTAATTTATTTTGCTACAAAAATTGTGCTGATAACCGCAATTATAGCGTGGACGACAACCAGATAGACAAATGTAGACGTCGCAGCTTGTCTGGATGTAGTACAGATAACGGAAATGATAAAAAGAAAAACAACTCTACACAATTTCTATATTTAAATTTTCAGCAAATAAATTAACTAAAGTAAAATTTCGCTACAAGTTTCTTGAGTTTTTTTCAGTCTACTAATATTCAGCAAAAAGTTTAGTGATTTTAGCAAGGATTTTTTCATTTGCAATCGACTAAGTGTTAGCAAAACTTTTGCTGAAGATTACTATTTTTTTGGTAAAAACCTTTTGCTGAAATTACCAACTTTTTTGCAAGCACGCTCCTGACCAAAAATTTGCTGACGCAGCAACATTTCTTGCTGACTTTACTGAATTTTTTTTTTAAGTGCAGTAAAAAGCAAAAATTCAAACACCTTATACTGTATTAGCATAGATTCTAATTTATGTTCTACACTCATAGAAATAAATCTGTTAAAATACCAGAAAAAGCAACTAAAAATTAGTTAAAAATGACGCGCAGAAAAAACTGTTAACTTAGCAGATTTTTTGGTTAAATACTAGTAAAACAAGAACAGGAAATATACTTTAGTTAACTGAAATTGACAAATTGTACTGTCCAATTTGCAGACAATTTTCCGAAATATTAAATAATTTTTGATTTTTTAGGCTACTAATTTTGAGGAAAATTTTCTCCTGATTTTAGCAGGTTAATTTCTTATTTTCTATTAATAAAAATTTAACTCAAATACAACGTCATCTGTTAATTTAGCAGTTTCTTTCTGAAGCATTATTTTTAACAAATTTTTAGTAGTTTTAACTAAATTTTGTACAGACCTTTTTTTCTTAATGTAGAACCGGTTGTTTTTCTATGGAGTTTAACCTACTAGCAGCAAGTTCTTATCCGGCAAACTACAACATTTTCACTTGTTTTTCAATTGCTTTTCAGATTTATCAATTGTATTTCAGAAATTATTAATTGTTTTTCTATATTATCAATTGTATTTCAAAAATAATGGAATGTATTGCAGGAATTTTTAATTGTGCCCAGGAAAATTTTCAGTTCCAAAGAATCGGTTGTAGAATAGCATTCACAACCCCTTCTACTCCAGTTTCATGGAATCGGTTGCAGTGGAACCAGTTGTAGAATGGGTGTGGTTGGCTACCGATTGTAAAAAATTTTACTGGGTAGTTAATAAATAATAATTTCTGAAGTACTTTTGATAATTTCTGAAATACAATTGATATTTCTGAAATACGATCAATAGTTTCTGAAGTACAATTGATAATTTCAGAAGAACAATTGCTAAATTCATTCATGTACACTCAAAAAAAAAGTCAGTGAAGTCAGCAAAAAATGTTGCTGTGTCAGCAAATTTTTAGTCAGGAGCGTGCTTGCAAAAAAGTTGGTAATTTCAGCAAAAGGTTTGCTGAAAATCAGCGAGCTGATTTTTCCAAAAAAAAAATAGTAATCTTCAGCAAAAGTTTTGCTAACACTTATGAATGCTGTTATCAGCACAATTTTTGTAGCAAAATAAATTAGTAAAACATTAGTTCAAAATTAGTTTAGTGCTAAAAAAATATAACTAAAATTTTTGCTGAAAACGGAATTTTAGCAAAAAAATTGCTGAAAACTAGTACACTTGATATACAAGACGTTTTACTAATTTTTCTACTAACTTATTTTTTTGAGTTTAGAAACATCAATAGAAAACAATGTTTTCTAAAGTGTCAGTAACATTTAAATTTGCACAAGCACTTGCATATTAGTTTTTTTAATTTTATTTTATCGGGATATTCATTAATTGCATTAAAGGAATTAAATATTCTAAATTCCCAAACGTAATTAACAAACTTTAGTTTTCCAACAACTTCAAAATGTTGTTAATGATGCAATCCTCTAGTATCGAAAACCGTGTTGATAGGTCTCCGATGCATAGATAAGAACTAAAATGAACGAATGATTCTTTGTAAGTACTACTTACATTATTTGCATGCCATTCATCGTTTAAATAGTTGTTGCTATTGTTAGCATGATACTACTATGTAGAACTACTAAAAATTGCTATTATTATTGTTTTATCTTCTATTGTTAGGATTTTCTATTCGAGTGTTATTCCTATATTTTAAAAAATAATATGAATATTCAACATTGCTATATCCTTTCATTTAGCAAAAGACATTTTCACTTTTCATATTTTCTTTTTTTTTTCTTTTTGTTCAACATACCACTACATACATATATAATATGGGCACATACAAACATATTTAGTTATGCTTACTTGGGGTTTTTCTTTATTCGTATTTTATAAAAATTTGTTTTATGAGAATTTCTTATGTTTCCGTTCAAACACTAAATATACGTTTTTCAATTTGTAGTGATGCTGCTACGGCTTATTTATGCTGCCACTACTGCTTATGTAACTATTATGTTTTCTTTATTATTTTTATATAAGAAATAAAAACTAAATTGCTTAACGATTTAATATACATTTATGTTGTAATTGTTGCTGTCGGTCTTAAGAAAAAATTATATTTTTTTTAAGGTGTTGCTTTAAATTAAATTTTAAATTATTAACTTTTATTGAAGTTCACATCCACTATTACTCATTCATTTAATTTAACTTTAATACACTCCATCATCCACCAAAATCCAGCAACAAACCAAAAAAAAAAAAGACAAAAGTGTTTTAACACAAAAATTTCAGAATATTATTGAAGAGTTAGGTCCAAAATAAAGTTTACGTAATTTCCAAATTGCCCGGGATGCTGTCGCGACGGTGGACCATTTTAAACTAGGTTCTTTTAAAGTTATTTGCAAATATTCATCTGGTTACGAGTGAAATTTTTGCGGAAGTCGAGAGAGATTTTAACAAAACATAAAAAGAGCAAAAGCGTTTTAGTGTTGCCATATTTGCCAGAGTAGTACATATTTTTCAAAAATATTTTTTTATGGGGCTACGCAATGTTTTTGCTCATATCATATACCCAGAAACTATAGTTAACCCTTAAATGCATGGCCATTTGGCAACATACCAGTTTTTTTTAATAAAAAAAACCACTTGATGCACAAAACTGCATTTTTGGGCATTGGGGGCCCCTTCTAGTGTTCCTATAGTTTAGCGCAGATTTTTTAAATAGTTAGAGAGAAAATCTTGGTTTTGCTCTGTATATTTGTGAAAAATCTAAAACACGCGTTTTTTTACAAAAAGTTTAATATTCAAAAATGTTTGTTTAAATATTTAAAGTGGTATTCTCGCAATAAAATTCATTTTGGCGACAATAAATGTATAATTCATAGTTAATAGATTTTTTTTCATACACGTTAAAATAATCACAATTTAGCTATTTGGCAAAAAACCAAATTTTTCAATAAAAATCACCTTTTTTTAAAAATAAATTTTTTTGGTATTTTTCTTGAAATGTACTTGACCTTAGAAATCATATATATTTACTTAGTTAATTGTTCTTTATTTTTAATTCATATTTTTTTTTTTTTTGTAATATCAGTTATTTACAAATATGTATAATTAAAATTTAGAACATACGACTAGGACTTAGTGTCGTCAGTAATAATTAATCGGATTATATCCGAAAATGGTGTATATTATTGTATAAATTAAAAAACAAATTTTATAAAATTTGATATAAGTAGATCCAAAATTTACCCTATATAATTTATAAGCCTGATCATATTGATAGCATTACATATAGTTATATATAAGGCACAAAATGACTTCATATGGTCGACATAAAAAAAGTTGCAATTATATAAAAAGTTATTTGGTAAATAAAAACTTTTCTACTCGGGTATATAAACTTATTAGAAATTTCTTTTTTGCATATAAAACTGCTTCACAAAATTTAAAATTTTTCTAAGCTTAAATTTTTTTTCTATACAATAAAAATATTTTTGTAAGTATTTAATACAGGGGTATGGCATCACCAAAAACAAAAGTTATAACGACATCGTTATCACTAGATGGCACTTTGTTCAAAAAATTGACAATTTTCTTTTTTAATTTAAATTGAAATAATAACAAACAAAAAAGCAAATAAAAAAAGGAATTTTCAAATTGAATTATTTGAACAAATTTTTTCCGCTTGATTTTTTCTTATTTTGCGCCGTTTTCAGCAATTTTTGAGTTTTTAAATATAGGCTCAGCTGATACTAAAGTGATACTAAATAGTTGCTCAGGTGATACTAAATTTCAGCGCCCCCTACCGGTGAGTAGTGTAAGTTTTGATTAACTATCTCTATAATTAATTGTCTCTGATTTAATATATCCCTTTTAATATTATTTAATTTAGACAAAATGTCAAAATATTTTATATTGACGGAGTTAAGTTTTTGCTCATATAAATTTTTCAAAACGAAATTTCCATTTTCATTGCCGCTTGTTAGCTCTTTTTCCTTACTCCACCATAATCATTTATCGCCTATTTTTATCTTTTGATTTCGAAATGAAATATGATGAACACGACTGAATTTTTGAATATTTTTCTTGAGCTGTAGCATAACATGTTTGTGCTGCTCCTGTTCACTACACTAATAAAAAAAGTTAGTACAAAAGTCTGTTAATCGCGTTCTGAATAAATTGAACTAATTTTACTTTTATTTTCTCTAAAAAAGTCCGTAAAAATAGGTAAAAATTCTGCTAAAATAACAGGAAATAGTACATGTATTTTCGCCAGCACATTTTTGACCCATTTGTACGGACTTTTTTTTATGAGTGTAGTTAAGTCACGCTCAATAATTATTTATGTGCCAGCCAACAACTTAATATTTTTTTAAACTTCTTTTATCGTCTCCCGAGAGCTAAATTCTGCAATGACACCTACTTCCCCTCATTAATTAGGTGGACTAATTAATTGATGATTTCATTACCATTACATTGATATCAATTGTAATGAAATTATTTTCATTACCATTTTTTAATTAACGGTAATGATTCTAAAATTTAATTTCATTGATTAATGGCAATGATTTTAAACTTCATTACCATTGATAATGAATAAATTAAAAAAATAATTGCCATTGACAGAAAAACGAAAAAATGGAGTAAAATTCGCTGAAATCAAAGATTGAATATGCTCATTCAGGCTCATGCTCATTTGAAATTAAATATTACTTTCCATTCCGTTATTATTTGTATCCAGGTAAAGTTTAACGGAATTAAATGGATCCTCCTTAATAAATTATGTTTTATAACTTCCCTGGCCAAACCAGTTGTTGGTTTTCATTTGTCTGAATTTTTTGTAAACAAATGGTTTTTAATCAATTGTAATTAGTTTTTTTTATACATTAGTGTAATTTCATTACCATTAGTAATGATTTTTCTAATGAAAAATATTTCATTACCATTAAATGGTAATGGAACTTTTTCCATTGTCATTAGTATGAACTAATGGTAATGAAAAATTCCCATGTATGCTTCACCTTCATTTTCGAATAATTTTTTAGTTGATAATATGTTTACTTCCTGAGATAGTTTTAAATCATTGTTGCATCACTCTTTTACAGAATCTTCAAGAGATTTTTTTGCTGTAATGCCCTTAAAAATAATATTATTTCTTTTAATATGCTGTCGAAGAACCATTATTTGTTGATGATCCATGTCTTTTTCATCTCTTAGCTGCTGAATTTCAGCTTTTAAAGTTTCATTTTCAAATTTTAATTCATCTAATTTAGAAAAAAGATCATTAACATTGGCTTTTATTTCCTCGACATTTTATAAGATACATGAAATTCTTTATTAGCATTTTTCCCACAGAATTTCCTGAATTATCATTGTATATCGAAAGGTTTTCACGTGAGTATAATATATTTTGTGCCATAGTTGTTGACGTGTTAAAGATCACTTTATTTTACAGGTCTGCTTTAATTTATTTTATAAAAAAGGATTGCATATATTTAGGCTGCAAGTTTCACAGAGTTGTTACAAACAAAGTATCAAAAACAAGCATACATGGGAAGTTTTCATTACCATTGAAATTTCATTACCATTAGTTGATACTAATGGTAATGAAATTTTAAAAATTACCATTAAATGGTAATGAAATATTTTTCATTAGAAAAATCATTACTAATGGTAATGAAATTACACTAATGTATAAAAAAACTAATTACATTTAATTAAAAACCATTTGTTTACAAAAAAATTCAGACAAATGAAAACGAACAATGGGTTTGGTCAGGGAAGTTATAAAACATAATTTTTTAAGGAGAATCCATTCCATTCCGTTATACTTTACCTGGATGCAAATAACAATGGAATGGAAAGTAATATTTAATTTCAAATGAGCATGAGCCTGAATGAGCATATTCCATCCCCGATTTCTGCGAGTTTTTCTCCATTTATACGTTTTTCTGTCAATGGCAATTATTTTTTTAATTGATACATTATCAATAGTAATGAAATTTAAAACCATTGTCATTAATCAATGAAATTGAATTTTAAAATCATTACCATTAATTAAAAAAATGGTAATAAAAATAATTTCATTACAATTGATATCAATGCAATGGTAATGAAATCATCAATTAATTAGTTCACCTAATTAATTGGTCCCATGTATGCAAACAAGGCAGCAAGTCTCCACACACAGTTGATTTTTCCTTTATCTTTTTCAATAATTTTCTTTAAAATGAGTTTTGTATTAATTTTCTTTAAATAATTTTCTTTTTTGTAAATAAAATCCTTTACATATTTATGATGGCAAGTTACGGAATGCTTTTAAATTAATATTAATTTATTTTATAACACCAAATAATGACTTTTTCACCTTATTTTAATTGATAAAAACGGAGCCACACAAAAACACGTCTGCTATTTTTCACTTTTTACACCGTTTCGAAATCATATATAAAAAGATGGTTAAAATTGAAGAAATCATGCATTTTAGGGTTAAGATATAAGCTCCTTAACCCATTACGCCCAAATTATATGTGGCAGGGAAAATAGAGTAAAATATATTTATATAATAGGCAAAGAATTCAAATAAGATAAAGTAAAATCAAAATTGAAATCAGTTCAAAGATGACTAAATTCCAAATTACACTTCATCAAGAAGCTTGTAGTTTTTCAATGGTTTTTGATTCAAAATTTATGTGGAATCAGTTTTCCCTAATTTTCTCAATAATACGTATTATTTGAGTGCTATTACGTCATGGGTTTCGAAAATTTTCGAAATTCGGAACAAACCAATATAGGTGATATAGATGGCAACAAAATGGAATAGGGTGAAGTACTTCCTTCACCGAGGCAATTGAATGCTTATTGCCTGACTTGAACTGGATTTTCATGACCATAATATTAACGGTGGGTTTAAGGGTTAAATAATAGTTAACCTAAAAATTTTTTGTTGTTTTGTTTACAATTTTTTGACATTTTCTTTTGTTTTATAGTTAAGCTAAAGTTAAACCTACAGTATGAGACCCACCTTAAGAGTATCGGATTTTTAATATCAGTAACAACCATATACACAGATTACAAAGTTGGCTCCACATCTCTATGGGACAACGTACAACATTGGGTTTTGTGAGCATTAAAATCGACCATATTAACCGGACCCCATTCCGAGATTGTCAAAAGGCCATGACTGAATATGTCATTCTTAACTAAAACTCCTGTGATAAAACCCCATCTATAACAAAGCGTATAGTGTGATCAAGAAGCCTATATGACTAGGAGATGCAATCTCTATTGGATCGCATTACATTATGGCGTTTTCAGTGAAAGTAAATTGGCAGAAATTATAAATTACAATAAAAATGAAAAAAAATATTAGAATTAAGGAAAAAGACAATAAAATATATAAAAATATCAAAAATATAAAAAATAAACAAAAATTAGTGTTTAAATTTTATTCTAAAAAATTTTAAATTTATTAGAATAAAATTTTTGCATTTCTTAATTTCAGATATAATCAATACTTTTCTTTTTTTTCTCATAATATGTAGGTGTGTTTCTTTACTTTTTGGGTAAAGTTCGGTAAAATGAGAGTTAACAAGAAATACTCTCACGAAGTGACAACAATGCACAATAGTAAACGAACGCGAAAAACCATATTTAAAGCCCGAAAAACAAACGTCAATAGATTTGTGCAATATAGTTCGGTGAGCGCTCTTTTTAGTTCTTGTTTAATTTGTTGTAAAAATCTAGATAGCTTTTCTAGTTAAACCCCTTTTTAAATAAATTATTTTAATAAAAATTTCCTTCTCCGGCATTTTTATTTACAAAAAGGAATACAGAGTTTATTAAATTTGGAAAAGATTTTGATATTAAACAAAAGATTTGACAGATTTTTCCGCTTTTTTCACATTTTTAATTTTTTTTCTGCAAAAATTCATTTATATTCATGTGTGCCACCATGGTATCATACCATCATTTACCTACGCACTTACACGATAGCGATTGTATCTCCGACATCAAAAGCAATAGGCTATGATAAAAAAAAATGCGCCATGCCATGATCGAATGCCTTGGAATTGTCTAAATCAATTACGTTGCTCTCACCAAATCTGTGAATAAAACAAATCCAAAGTTCCGAAAACAATGCTAACAGGTCTGCCGTACATCGAATTCTGCGAAATCATACCGTCGGTCATAAAGAAGTGAATTGGACTCTAGATAAATAACAAAATTACCTCCAATACCTTTGAGAATGCTGAGAATATTACGATTAGGCGGTAGTTTTCAGGATTACTATGAGGAGAAGACTCTCGGATGGTACTACGAGCTAAACATTAGACTATCGAAAACCGTATTCGAAAACCGATTAACCGTTTTTTTTTATTTCAAAAAACCTACCGGTTTCGAATAAATTCGAAATGCGAATTGCTCGGTTAACCGGATTTTTTTTAATATACTTTTATCAAAACTATTTTTAAACTAATCGTTTGAAAATTCAATATTTCGATTGTGTCTTATTTTTAAAATATTAGGGGTCTTCATATAAACTCGTAAATTCCTTGTAAACCTTTTATAAATACAAACCATATTTTTTATGTATGGAGTTTACGGGTTGAATACGAGTTTATATGAAAACCCCTATTATTTTAATAAACGAAACTGCAGTTTTGTTCCTTTTTCAAGTACCATCTGTTAGTAGACTATTGCCAAATTTTGAGCAAGTTGCATCAATAACTTTGCGCTTAACAGGTGTTCAAAGCATACAACCTCGTGGATCTTTGTAAAAATAGAAAAAAGTGAATATCGAGTGCTCATCAAACATTATTTTTTGCGGAAGAAAACGTCACTCAAACCAAGAACAATCTTGATAAATAGTATTATTCTTGATAAGTAGTATTAATCTTCACCATCAACTTCAATGGTAAAAAAGTATTTAATTGAGTTTCATTGTGGTCGCACTAGTGACGCTGAACGTTCTGAACGGCCATTTGAGGTTAGTACACCGGAAAATGTTGAAAAAATTCAGAGTATGGTGTTGGTCGATCAGAGAGTGACGCAATCGACCATAAAGGCAATCGTGTGACAACTTCAAATGATTGTTTGGAGTTATTTAACCGCAAGTTTTTGCGCCGTTTTGTAACTGTGGATGAAACATAGATCCATTACAACACACCAATCCACATCGATTAAAAACAATAAACGGCGAATATTATGCCAACTTATTGAACT
Source organism: Leucophora obtusa (assembly GCA_949987735.1). NCBI lineage: Eukaryota > Metazoa > Arthropoda > Insecta > Diptera > Anthomyiidae > Leucophora > Leucophora obtusa. The sequence continues at coordinate 280,844,330 of OX465295.1, forward strand.
GATTTAACGACTATTAAAAAAAAACCACCCCATTTGACCAAAAAAAAAGTTTTTTATCATCAAGGCAATGTACAAGTGTTTAGTCTCAATGGCAAAACTGCATGAATTGGGATACGAATTGGTACCTCATCCGCCCTATTCTAAGGAGTTAGCCCCCAGTGACCATTTGCTACTTCCAAATAAATGTCTAGGTGCAAATAGATTTAGCTCCCACGATGAAAGTATTGCTCAAACAAATGCCTATTTTGAGGACCAAATTTTTGAAAGGAATAAAAAAAATTTACAGAAATGTGGGACTAAGAGTATTGAGCTAAAAGGAGACTATGTTGAAAAATAAAAACTTTTCCTGCTAAAAAAAACTGTGTTTCATTCAAAAAGTCATAAAAATATTTTTCATTAAGAAATGAAATAAGTCGAAAATACAGCTCAGTAAAGCCTATATGACACTTGTTAGTTTCAGTATTAATACCCCAAAATAGAAGAGAGCAAAAATTTCCTTATATACGAAATAATGTGTGTGAAGGGAACAACTATATCGAAAAACTATCAAACTGTTAATTGTTAGTTGGTAATACAGTACCCATCATATGATTTACAGTGATGGTGCAAAAAACTAGAATTTACAAACTAGCAAGTATCATGTAATTACTTATACTAATTAATTATACTAAACACATAGTTTACCTTTAAAAAAAAAAAAAATATATATGTATATAAAATCAATTTTGTAAATGTAGCGGTTTTTTTTGTAGTGTTTTTAGTCTATTAATACTCAGCAATATATTTTCAACAGTGTAAATTGTCGTTTGCAATTAATCAAAATTTAAGTTTTCATCTAATTGCATCTGATGGTGTAAAAACAAAGATTTTTGACAATCTCATATTTTTATAGGATTTTTTGTTTAATATATCAGCAAACAGATTCAGCTGATTTCAGTAGTTTTTTCTTTAGGGCAATGTTTAATTAATTTTTATTAGCTTTTTCTGCTATTTGTAATATTTTTAATAAAAATATTAAAACTTGTAGCATTTTTTCAATTAACAAAAAAAAACGGGTTTTTGTGCTAATTTTGTTGCGGTCTGTTCTAATATCCCAGCATTTTCAGTCTCTTATAATGGCAGGGTCTTAGCGGGCCCTTCTAATTTCACAGCCTTCGCGGTCAGTTCTAATTTTACTGCATGAGCGGTCTGTTCTATTTTTATAGCCGCCACGGTCAGTTATAATTTCACAGCTTAGCAGTCTGTTATAATTTCATACCCTTCGCGGATTTTATAAATTTTACAGCCTTTTGCGCTCTGTTCTAATTTTATAGTAATTGCTGTCTGTTATATTTTTACAGCATTCGCGATCTGTTAATTTACATGCTGTGAGGTCTGTTGAATTTTTAAACTCTTCACGGTTTGTCCTAATTTCACACTAGAGTTGTGTCGTTCATGAACGAACTAGTTCATTTGAACGGTTCAGTTCACTGAACGATATGACATCGTTCACCATTATTCGTTCTTTTCGTTCATTTCGTTCTTTTTTTTAGTCATAGAAAATTTGTATCCCTTATTAATTTTATTACAGAATTAAATATTTTTCTTAATAATTTCAAATTTTTTAATAAAATTGTGATTTTCTGACACTATTAGTCTATGCACAATAAAATCAATATAAACATGTAACATGTAGTGCGCCAATAAATTGTCGAACGAACGACACCGTTCACGAATCACTGTTCAGACTAGGGATGCCAATCCCGAAATCCCGAGTCCCGAAATCCCGGGATTATTCAATAAAAATGAGTCCCGAATCCCGGGATTCTTAAGCTCCAATCCCGGGATTTTTACAATTGCAAAAACTTGTGGTACTTTTTCCTAAAATGTAACCCTGCTGGTATTTGTAAACAATTTTTGTTAAATATAATTTTATATAAATCTATATTGTGTTGTATTTCTTATTATATATCGAAAATCATCGATTAAAATTCAGAATAAAAAGTTGTATTTCAGAAATTTTTATTAGAATTTTTGCACTATATGTGGAAAACAATTAAAAAATTCTGAAACTAATTGAAAATTCTAAAATTTAATTGAGAATTTTAAATTACAATGATATAAGGATAGTGAATAGAAAATTATTATAAACAAAAATAGCACACAACATATCGAAAGAGTTAAAATCTTAATTCTTGAGTTTTTTCAATTCTTTCGTTCTTTAGAAATAAACAGGAGTATGTAGGTAAATGTAAAAAAACGTATAAAACAGTTATATTTTACAATGCTCATGTATCATACATGAGACTAATTAATTAGGTGGACTAATTAATTGATGATTTCATTACCATTACATTGATATCAATTGTAATGAAATTATTTTCATTACCATTTTTTTAATTAATGGTAATGATTCTAAAATTTAATTTCATTGATTAATGACAATGATTTTAAATTCCATTACCATTGATAATGAATAAATTTAAAAAAATAATTGCCATTGACAGAAAAACGTAAAAATGCAGTCGATTTCGCTGAAATCGAAGATGGAATATGCTCATTCAGGCTCATGCTCATTTGAAATGAAATATTACTTTCCATTCCGTTGTTATTTGTATCCAGGTAAATTTTAACGGAATTAAATGGATCCTCCTTAATAAATTATGTTTTATAACTTCTCTGGCCAAACCAGTTGTTCGTTTTCATTTGTCTGAATTTTTTGTAAACAAATGGTTTTTAATCAATTGTAATTAGTTTTTTTATACATTAATGTAATTTCATTACCATTAGTAATGATTTTTCTAATGAAAAATATTTCATTACCATTAAATGGTAATGGAATTTTTTTCATTGTCATTAGTATGAACTAATGGTAATGAAAATTCAATGGTAATGAAAAATTCCCATGTATGTCATGTATAATAATTTGAAAACTTTATTTATAAAATGAAATTTGTATGAAAAATTTGTTTTATAAGTCACTTATAAATTTTAAGTGTTTATGCATATGACCCTATATTTTTATACCCTACACCACTATGTGGTCAGGGTATTATAAGTTTGTGCTGATGTTTGTAACACCAAAAAATATTGGTCCTAGACCCACCTTATAGTATACCGATCGGCTCAGAGTTTTTTTTTATTTCGATTTAACGATGTCCGTCTGTCCGTCCGTCTGTCTGTCTGTCCATGCATTCTTGTGCGCACTCGCAAATATCAAGATATTTTGATGAAACTTGGTACACCGACTTATGTCAGCCCAAGGACGACGCCTATTAATTTTGGTTAAAATCGGTCCATGTTTAGACCTAGTGCCCATATAAAGGTCCTACCAAAATTATATTGTTTACACGCTGCAGGTCGCAACTATTAAGATATTTTGATGGAATTTGGTACACATATCTATGTTGGCCCAAGGACGAAGCCTATTGATTTTGGTTAAAGTCGGTCCATGTTTAGACCTAGTGCCCATATAAGGGTCCTACCAAAATTATATTGTTTACACGCTGCAGGTCGCAAATATTAAGATATTTTGATGAAATTTGGTACACAGACCTATGTTGGCCCAATAACGCAACTTATTGATTTTGGTGAACATCGGACCATGTTTAGACCTAGTGCCCATATAAGGGTCCTACCAAAATTATATTGTTTATACGCTGCAGGTCGTAAATATTAAGACATTTTGATGAAATTTGGTACACACACCTATGTTGGCCCAATAACGAAGCTTATTGATTTTGGTGAACATCGGTCCATGTTTAGACCTAGTGCCCATATAACGGTCCTACCAAAATTATATTGTTTATACGCTGCAGGTCGCAAATATTAAGATATTTTGACGAAATTTGGTACACCGACCTATGTCATCCCAAGGACGAAGCCTATTAATTTTGGTTAATACCGGTCCATGTTTAGACCTAGTGCCCATATAAGGGTCCCCCCAAAATTATATTGTTTATACGCTGCAAGCCGCAAATATTAAGATATTTTGATGAAATTTGGTGCGCTGACTCACATTATAGAAAATTTTGACACAAGCCCCCTTTTAACCCATTTGAATTTCGGATCCAAACATTAGTTGGCTTTTACCCAGACTGGTGTAGGGTATTGTATAGTCGGCATGCCCGACTTTAACCTTTTTACTAGTTTTTACATAAATTTAAAGTTTTTACACATTTTTTTAAATAAAAAATTTCCAAAATGACAAAAAATCACAAAATCCCTAAAAAATTCGGGATCCCGAAAAATCCCGATCCGTCCCGGGATCCCGTTTTTTAAATTTAAAAATCCCGATTCCCGGTATTTCAAAAAACCAATCCCGATTGGCATCCCTAGTTCAGACACAGCTCATAACAAAAAAGAACGATAAGAAAAAAGAACGATTGAACGATTTGAACGAACTAGTTCAATGAATTTTATTGAACGATATGACCGAGTCACCAAAAAGAACGATTAAGCCCAACTGTATTTCATACCATTCACTGTCTGTTCTAATTTTACAGTCTTAAGCCCAAACCACATACTGAAAGTACCAGTGGAAAGTGGCAGTGCTGTCAAACTTTGTTCTTGAATTTCGCGAAAACGATTTAATATTTTTAAACATTTCTTATCGCGTTTTGTTTAAAAACAGTTCTTTTTTATTTATAAACTTTTTTAATTTCTCGGCAGTGACAAACAGAGAAGATACAAAAACTGCTTTATCGACAAAACGTCGCACTGCGGTCGACACTGCGTTTATGTGTTTTAGGCTTTAGCGATCTGTTTCATATTTTATAGGCACATTTACACGCGAGGGAAACTGCTAGAGATAGAGCAAAATACACCTCTAATTAGTTCTATTGTGAATGATTTAAGCTATTTAGGGTTGTTTTTTGCTCTATCTCTAGCAGTTTTCTCTCGCGTATAAATGTGCCTTATAGACTTAGCGTAATTTTCTAGTTTTATTGCCCGTGCGGTCTATTATATTTTGGCATTCTTCGCGAGGTCTCCTAATATTACAATATTCGCGGTCTATTTTATTTGAAGACCACCGCCTCGGTGATTGGGAGTATATGCCACTCCGACTTCCTGCCGAACCAGAACACGAATGAAACGACAAGCGTTTTGCCGATAAGTATTTTGCTGATCCGCTTGAATCCAAATGAAGGACACTGGTGTTGCTTTTTGTGAAATAAATTTTGTCTGAAATTTATTGTTTTTTTAAACATTCTTTTCTTGATTGAACTATGTTACCTCAGCCCATAAAAAAACCTTCTTATAACACAGTACAACAGCCAATCTGGGGGGTGAGAAATTCCAAGTCAGGGTGATGGTACTAGGTCAGTATAGTAAAACCCTCAAAGGGTTTGGCGTTCGTATGTGTCATTTTTTTTTATGACCTTTTAAATTTTTTCCTTATCTTGATATTTTTTCGCTTAGTTGTAACTCCAGAACCACTTGTCCGATTTTGATGAAACAAATTTAGAAAAATTTAGAATTATAATTTCTTTAATCCGTTCATATAACATTTTTCTTTATAATCAACAGTTTTGCCGGTAAAAATAAATTTGTGGAGAAAAAAAAATATTTTTTTGCCTAAAAATTAAAATTTTTTTTTTTAAATTCATAAAAAATTTTAATTTTTAGGCAAAAAAATATTTTTTTTCTCCACAAATTTATTTTTACCGGCAAAACTGTTGATTATAAAGAAAAATGTTATATGAACGTATTAAAGAAATTGTAATTCTAAATTTTTCTAAATTTGTTTCATCAAAATCGGACAAGTGGTTCTCGAGTTACAACTAAGCGAAAAAACATCAAGATAAGGAAAAAATTTAAAAGGTCATAAAAAAAAATGACACATACGAACGCCAAACCCTTTGAGGGTTTTACTATACTGACCTAGTACCATCACCCTGACTTGGAATTTCTCACCCCCCAGACAATAATCCCAAAAATGTTACATAGTGTAATTTGCTATCGATTTTGGAAACAAACCTATCAAATATTTTAGGGTTCAAAATCATGCTGTTCCCTTAAAAAAATTACTGACTCCAAAAGCTTTAATCATAGGACACATAGATCTCACATTCTTCTTCTTTTATCAACAAGCACATTTTTTCTTACACTCATAAAAAAAGCCCGTACAAATAGTTCAAAATTCTGCTGAAATAACAGGAAATAGTAACTGTAGAATTTTCAATGAAGTTGAGAATTATGGTATGCTGAATTTAGGTACCTAAGCTGAATTTTACACACTAATTTTAAACACAGACAATTTTAGTTAATTTAACAAAGAAAATTCAGCTAAATTCAACAGAATTTTAAACTGATTTAACTGAAAGTTTCTGCTCCGTTCTTAGGCCGACATAGGTCTGTGTACCAAATTTCATTGAAATATCTTCGTATTTGCGACCTGCAGCGTGTAAAAAATACAATTTTGGGGGCTACCCTTATATGGGCACTAGGTCTAAACATTTTGGTGTTACAAACATCAGCACAAACTTATAATACCCTCTCCACGTAGTGGTGTAGGGTATAAAAATATGAAAATATAGCGCCATCCCTATGTGATATTGACAGCAGAGACAGAAAAATATAATCATTTGGAAATAATTGTGGTTCAACTTAACAGAAAAGTTTGTAAAATTAAGAAACACAAATTACTAAAAATTAGCATGCAAAGCTAGTTTAAATATGGATGAAATTAATTGTTATGCTAAATTGGATTTACAAAAAATATTAGTTCAATCTTAAATTTTAAAGCAAAATAACAGACAATTTAGTTCAGTCGAATCAGAACGCGTTTAGCAGACTTTTGTACCAACTTTTTTTATAAGTGTACACATTCAAATATATCTTATACTTATGACTAGGCTTTCCAGTACCGTTTTCGGTAATACCGAAGTTGTCGAAATTCGAACCATTTTAGCAAATTCGAAATACCGATTTTAGAACGATACCGACTTCGGTGTGTCATACAATTTTTTAAATTATTATTTTACCCCTAAATTCATAAACGCTTTGTAAAATTATAGGAGGTTTATTGAACAAATTTTGTATGAAAATGACGTCTTGTAAACTTGCTATAACTTTACAAATCATTTATGAATTAATATTTATTTATTAATATTTTATGTCCCTTTTAAGATAAAATTTAACAAATTTGACAATAATTCTGTTATTGCGTTTGCAATTCCTTACAAATTTTATATTTTAAAGATGCAAACATTAACAAATACGAGTATATTGTATTTTTATTCAACTAGATCTTTGGACAACGCAAATACTAAAATTAACCCAGCCAAAAAATGTCTGGTTATGATTACTTATAAATACGAGTCTTAAAATCCTTAAAATTTTCTTGAGAGAAATTCAAAAGCTTAAAAAATTAGTCAAATAAATACTTGTTCACTTTTGTATCTACGATTTCCCAGTATTGAGGATGGGAATTATCAAATTTGTCCAAATTTTCTTTCTAAATTTTCTAAAAAAGAAGAAAATTTTGATTCTCGCGAATTATAATCTTTTGTTTTTATTCAGGATTCAAAAATGTTTTTTTGATTTGCGAATTAAATTTTTTAGTCAAAATATGTCTTCGCGAATCAAAAAAATATAAAAATAATTCGTGAGAATTATCTTTATTTTTTTGATTTGCGAATTTATAACTTAGTTTTTCTTATCGTCTTTGAAAATAATTATTTTGAATCAGTCCTTTAAAGCTGTGATCTGATTTATACTTTGCGAATTATCTCTTAAAACAAATTATTCAATCGAATCAAAATTGAATCAATATAAATTAGACAAATCATTATCTCACTTTGTTCAATACCATATCATTGATTTAAAATTATTTTAAAATATTCACTGATTCATTAAATGAATAAATTTTTATTCGTATTGATTCAAAAAAGGAATTATCTTTTTCAAGGTCTGAATGAAAGAAAAGAGAGAGGATTAGGCCTGCTTGGAATAAATAATTTTCGTACACAATTTTGAAATTTTGAGATGTGCTATATTTAGGTTTACGCGCTAAATAAAAATATTTATATGAATGCCGAAAATTTGGTACTGGAACATTTTCAATACCGAAATACCGATTTCTCAATACACATTCGGTATTAGAAACCCTACTTATCACCAGCACGTCCACTGATAGCCAGTGTTAATGAGTAAGATATCTATATAGTTTATGGCTTTACAGTTGCAAGATCTTTGGCAGGTAATTCCTAACCCACAGATTAAAAATGGTGATAATAGACTTGATTTTCTAAAAGCAGTACTTCTTTACTACAACTCATGTGGTCTTTATAATGTAGTTAAGAAGCAGCATACTCATTTACACTTCAATATGGTGTCGAATTTAAATAAAATTTTGAATTTTAAAGAAGGGTTTGAAACATCCTCTTGGAAATAATTTGGCATGCATAAATTTAAAAATATATGCCTTATATAGAAAACAAAAAAGATATGGTAACATTATCGTTACATTTTGAGACAATTTTCCATACATGCGCATTATTTAACTACTTTCCCTCTCAGGTTATTCAATTTCGAAATTAAAAACACATTTTCGAATATCACATAAAAATTCATATGTATCATAAATACATTTGATTTGAATATAAAATCCTTAGTTTGACAAGAACATTGTTGCACGTTTTATCTAGAGCTGGAAACAAGTGGGTGATGAATTTCCCAACACACAAATACAATTATTGAATGTAGCATAATCTGTGGGGTTTTCGAAAACAGAATCCATTGACCTGTTTTTTTAATACAAGTCTTATTATAGTTTTGTTATTCTTTTGTGTTTTTTTTAATTTATTTTTTTTTTTTTTGCTAAAAGGAAGTAGTTTTTTTTGTTGCTGATTACTTAGTATTGTTGCAGAATGAAAATGGATACGGTTTAGTGAATGGTAGTTGTTGGTCCTCTTGTCATCTTACATGACTTGTTATCTGGTATCTTTTAACCTAAATAATTTTACTTCTTTGAAAACATAATAAATAACAAAATGTACCCATCATGACGATGCCATTTGTACTGCTATTTTCTTAACTAACGAACTATTTTCAAATCAATGACAGACACCTCTACTTGTGTTCTTAGACGACTTCCGGTCTAGAAGTTGATAGACACAAGTACAAACATACACACACGTACTTATTTCTACCGCAGACGCACACGCTTACACTCATGTAACTATGTATGTAAAGAAGGAAGGAAAATATAATGTAGCTTTGTTTTTTAAAATGTGCGTGTTGGTGTGCGAATGGCTTTTTGAGTGGAGTGTGGTTTTGTTTAAAACGCTTGTGTTTGTGTTTTAAATATGTATTAGTATACAATTAAGTAGTACGCAAAATTTATAGTTTGTATAAAAAGACACATGTTTTCCATAATTATTATATACTTTACTACAAAATACTCATTCGTACATAGTGTACATTAAAGCGTACCACCTTACAGGAAAAAAAAAGAGCACCGTACACCCTCCAATATGAAGTAGTTTTGCAAGGAGGTTTAACCCCTTGTCGACCGACGGTACTTGAAAGTACCATTACAGTTACGAGCTCATAAAATCTTAAAAAAAAGTTGTTGTATACTTTTGGGCCATAGGTATGTTAGAGTACACTATAATTTTTCTAATAAGATCTTTTTTCGACTATTGGCGACCCCATCTTCTCAGAATAACGGTAATTCGAAATGAATTTCAGCTGTTTAGGTAAGATATAGTGGCACTAATTTCGATTAATGAAAAATACTTATGTTATAATGATAAATAAATTGTTTTTCGTAATACCATGGAATCAATTAATTAACAAATGTTTTAATTTATTAAAAGTACAAAAAAAACCAACGTTTCTTTCTTACTTTTTAATTCATCCTAACCCAACGGTACCAGCCATAACTAATATCCTTGCAGGTCCTTGACAAATTTTAAACTTTGTATATAACTTTAAGATTTTGTCAAAAAAATACACAAAGTTTCCAACGCTTTCGAGTCTTGGTCCACAAGGGGTTAAAAAAATTTTTTTTCCCGAACGTAGAAGTCGCCATTTTACATTTTTCGTTATATCTTTGGCATTTATAGTCGGATCTTAAAGTGTGATACATCGATGTGTTTCCCTCAAGGAGACCAGACCAGTTTGCTCTAAGGGCCATTGACCTCAAGTATCCCGTTTTAGTAGTTACCCACCAGATCTCAGTTGCTACAACCCTAATATACGACCCTAATGTCAGAAAATTAAAGCTCGCAAAAAATCATTAAACTTTTGCTAAAGAAGTTTTTCGATAAACCCAGTAGAAATTTTTTTATATATTTGTTGCCGAACTTAGGGGTCGCCTTTTTAAATTTTTTATCATTGCATTTTTCCTTTATATGATTGCTAACTTTTTATTTTTAAACTTAAAAATACTTTTTTCGACCTTTAATTCTACAATGAAAAATTTATTTATTTTCAAAATTTGATATTTTATAATTGCAGTAATGCCATCACTTTCTAAAGAGAACTGATGATGCGGAACTAAAAACCCCCGAAACGATCGTCTTTTCATTCCTGAAGGTGTAGAATATTTTGAAACAAAATACTCTGTGAAATATTTGTTAGGAGAATATCCTGATGAAAAAAAAAACAGCAGAGTTATTGGGAAAAAAAAATACTTATTATGAAAAGCATTAATTTAATGAAAAGTTTCAATGGACGAATTCCGGCGAAACTTCATTCAATTAATGTAGAAATTTATTAATAATAATGACGATGATTCTCTCAGTATGGGATCTATACCGCCGTTTCGGTTTACTGCTTGGTCATTTGAAGCCCGATCGTTAATAGTTTGAAAACAGCTAAATTTCTCTCTTTGATTATTTTGGACTATAATTTTGGTTGTGACTTATCCAATTAGGTCGGTTTTCCTATACGGGAACAGGCGACATAACATGCGAAAAACATGGATTTTCAAGGTTAATACCGCAAACACTCTATGACTGTCTTGCGATTTGTTTATTAGCATTGCGAATCCATTCGTTCTCCGTTCTATTCCATTTCGTTCTCTGTTCCATTTCCATTATCTGGAGTTTAAATTCCACTCGTTTCCCGTTCTTTCCCGAAAGTGTGTTAAAAAAAAGTGTTTAAAAAAAGTGGCCATGGACAAATTTTCATTCCCGAAAGTATATTAAAACAAAAAAAAAATGAGATAAGATAAGATTAGATTAGAAAATTTAATTTAATTTATTTATTTCAATCATTAGTACAAATAAGACTTAGAGTCTCTTAAAGCACCTCAAACATTTTAAGTCACAGTGATTAAATGCTTAAATAAGATACATAAAATCTTAAAAATAGACAGTAATAATAACAACAAAACTAAAAAAAAAAAAAAAAAAACGGAACAACATAAACGATTAATCTTTGAAAAAAGATCAGATAAGATTAAGATAAGATAAGATAAGATAAGATAAGATAAGATAAGATAAGATAAGATAAGATAAGATAAGATAAGATAAGATAAGATAAGATAAGATAAGATAAGATAAGATAAGATAAGATAAGATAAGATAAGATAAGATAAGATAAGATAAGATAAGATAAGATAAGATAAGATAAGATAAGATAAGATAAGATAAGATAAGATAAGATAAGATAAGATAAGATAAGATAAGATAAGATAAGATAAGATAAGATAAGATAAGATAAGATAAGATAAGATTAAGATTAAGATAAGATAAGATAAGATAAGATAAGATAAGATAAGATAAGATAAGATAAGATAAGATAAGATAAGATAAGATAAGATAAGATAAGATAAGATAAGATAAGATAAGATAAGATAAGATAAGATAAGATAAGATAAGATAAGATAAGATAAGATAAGATAAGATAAGATAAGATAAGATAAGATAAGATAAGATAAGATAAGATAAGATAAGATAAGATAAGATAAGATAAGATAAGATAAGATAAGATAAGATAAGATAAGATAAGATAAGATAAGATAAGATAAGATAAGATAAGATAAGATAAGATAAGATAAGATAAGATAAGATAAAATAAGATAGGATAAGATAAGATTAAGATTAAGATTAAAATTAAGATAAAGATAAAGATTAAGAATTAGAATAAGATTAGATAAGGTTAGATTAGGTTCATGCTATAAGTGCTGCCTGGTTGTTATTAGTAACGCCAAGGCCTGCTTGTCATAGCAACACGAAAATTTTATATATAGGAACACCCTAATCACCTAGCGGTATGAAATATACTTTACGACCTATTCTCATATCTACAAAATACACATAAAAAGTTCATAAAAATCGGTCGAGTCGTTTCGAAGGAGTACGAATACAAACACCAGTGGTTATCTAGTCAGAAATTGCAGCGGTATAAAAACCAGTTCACTGTAGTGCTGGTAAATTCGATTACTTTTCAATACTCGATATCGACACTTTCAATAGTTATTAAATTTGAAATTTTTTTAAAATTTTTTAATAAAATTCTTTGAAAAAATTTATATATATATATATTTGTTCCTTTTACTCCTGCAAGGAGCATAGGGCCGCAACAAGATTATCCCAATACGTTCGATCTGATGCACGGTGTTTGATTTCATTCCAACGAAGGTGTAAGTTGGATATTTACGTTGATTTAATATTTAAATAAATGAACATATTTTTAAAATTCTTTATCAACTATTCATTATGTTTTTAATAGTTTTTAAATTATACTCTTAAATATTTTACTTTTGATTTTTTCTTTTAGCAGAGTTGTAGTTTTATGATATATATTTTAGGGGAGTCACATTTTGGGGTGTAAACATTTTAGCGGATTCACATTTTTATATATTTTTCCATCCCAAATGCAACTCTGAAAATATCGAGTAGCAGTTTTAGGTATCGAGTACTCCAAAAAAAGTCAAATACTCGATACACTCTACTCATTTGTTTTACCACCACTAGTTCACTGGTTGAGCAATAACTTTATAAAAATGGTGACGCTTCGTTAAAAAAGGTTTTTAGTCAGAAGGTTTCGAGTTCAAATCCGGTTGCAAGCAAACAAATTTGTTTTAATTTTTTTAATTTAAAAGTTCCAACCAACTGTTTGCCAGTATTAGCATTTTAGCACAGCCAGTAGTTGTAAAGCAGTTATCACTCATTTATATGTTTAGCCACTAAGTATTATATGTCTCGTTAGCTCAGTGGGTAGAGCTGACCTGGGTTCAAATCACGGTAGGACCAAAAAAAATACATATGAACTTTTCTTAAATTTATTTTGAAAAATATATTTCCAGACTATTTATTGGTTTTGCCAACGTTAAAAAATTTGTTCCTCCAGTGCTTTTCCGGCGATTTTTGAACAGCCGGTCCTTTTTTCTAATGGTATTATCATTTTGGGAATGGGAAATCACTTTTTGCCAGTCTTGTACCACTTGTTAAAGTGCTTTGCCATCGCTTTCCCGTTTGTAATTTTCTGACTGGGCAATTACTTTGTTTGTGAAAAAGCTGCTTTAAGACCAACTTCTTCCTTGTTTTCCCCAACGCTGGCATATACATAAGTTCCAAAAAACTTTTTGCCAGTGCCAGCATTTGTGAGCAGCCAGTTGATGTCCAGATGTTATCATTCATTTATATTTTTAGCCGCCATATATTACATGTCTCGTTAGCTCAGCGGCTAGAACTGTGGACAATGGGTTGAGCTGGTCAAAATACTGCAGGACACAAAAAAAAACTACAAACGATATTTTTTTAAATTTTATTTTGGAAAATATATTTTAAGTTAATATTTTCAGAAAATATATTTCGACACAAATAATTTTAAACAATTCAAGTTTTTTCTAATTTTATTGTTGTTGCCTTTATTTTTAAAGGTCAAAATAGTGGCTAAATTCGCCACGAAAGGCAAGGAGGTGGTTTAGAAAATTTTACAGAATTTTAACGTAATGTTTGTTTTTTTCATTTTGTCACTTGTTTTAAGTGGGCGTGGCTTTTAACATAAAATTTGCGATATCAACCTTTTATAAATTCACGTGGTAAAATTTAGGCAGTACTGATCGGTTCTATACAAACTGTATATTCTTGGAAATCCTATAAAATTTCCTTAAGTCTTGCATTATTTTTATCTACAAATAGTCGCCAGACTTAAAATTGCAGCACTTTAAACATGACCAAATTTTTCTTTGTTTTTAGCGATTTTTAATAAAGTTAACAGCGCTGAAATTTTAAAGTGAATAGTATTTTTGCTTTTCTTACCACAATATAACAAATCAGTCAAGATTTTTTTACGTTATAGTAAAAAGCATTTCATGTTAAAATTTCAGTGTTGTTAACTTTCTTTTAAAATCGCTAAAAACAAATAAAAATTTGGTCATGTTTAAAGTGCTTTAATTTTAATTCTGCCGACTATTTGTAGATAAAAATAATGCAAGACTTAATGAAATTTTATAGGATTTCCAAAAATTAAAAACAGTTTGTACAGAACCGATCGGTACTGCCTAAATTTTTACTATGTAATTTGATAAAAGGTTGATATCGCTAATTTTTCGTTAAAAGCCACGTCCACTTAAAACAAATGACAGAATGAAAAAACAATCAGTACGTTAAAATTCTGCACACTTTTCTGAACCATCTCCTCGCCTTTCGTGTCGAATTTAGCCACTATTTTGATCTTTAAAAATATAAGCATCAACAATAAAATTAGAAAGAACTTGAATTGTTTGAAATTATTGGCCACCACTGTATATTTTTTAAAAAAGCTCGAAGGCCAAAATTAAAAAATCATAAAAATAATATTGAAAAGCCTCGTAGACGAAACTGAATAGAGTTTTTTAAATCCAGCAGCTCGTAAAAAAATTTCATAAATTTAACTGAGCTTTTTGAAACCGAGCCGCTAAAATAAATCGACCCCATCCAAAATAATTTAGTTATTATAAAAATCAAGAATGTAACTTTAATTAAACTATATCCACAAGTAAAAAAACCAAAATAATGGCGTTATGGGAAAAAAGGTTTTGCGGTTCAAAACTGAATTAAGAGACTAAATTATCGATTTACATTCTGCAAACGAATATACTGCTGCAAAAACGTTCGTTTTTTTAATTTTTGTTCGCAAATAAATGTTTTTATTGCGATAACTTTTGCAAATGGAAACTGGTTTGCTTGAAATTTTGCAAGAACAGTTTTTATAGGTGACACCATCTTATACTAAAAGTTGGACTTTGGAGACAACTTGGAAAGCTATGCTGCCGTATACAATTTTTGAAAAATCTCGGTTTAACGTATATGCCGCTCTATATGTATACGTTTTTTTTTGTTGAAATATTTTCTTTTTAATTGCTTCTTTACTAAGCCATAACATTTATTAAGGTCGATTTTGCTTTTATATAAATCCATACTACATATCCTACACAGAAACAACAGTAGGCACCAACAATAGAATTTGTAAAAGTAATCACATTTTCTTTTAAATTGAAATTTTATTCCCAACAATTTTTTTGTTTGAAATATTTGTAACTCCTTTCATATAAAAATTTTTTATTTAACATGAACTGTTATTTTTACTTATTTTCTTTTATTTGAATAAAAACACTTTGCTTAGTAAAATGTTAACATTATATTGGAACAAAAAAATCAATACAAATGCTAACCTCTTTCGGAACAAAATACGAAAATGTATAAATTTTTATATTTTTCTACAAAATAAAAAATGCTCCTAAAAATAAAAAAATATGCATTATAAAGCACAAAATATGCATTAAAAACGAACAAAATATGCACTTGAATTCAAAATATTCAAAAATATGCAACGACAAACCGATGTCACTTTTTTCTAAATTTGATGATTCGGATAAATATTCAGTCTATATTAATTTCATAATATCGAGAAAATACATGCATTTGCATGAAATTCCTTGCCCTAGTAATATAAACAAAAGTCTTCAATTTAAAGTCCATTGTTGGGTTTTGAGTTGAAATTTAAAATGATTATAGGTATATTCACTTTCAGTCGTTTTTAACATACAATATATTGTGAGTGTACTGTTCACATATCTTAAGATTTCTTTGCATAAACTTTTAAAATAATATTGAACTTTTTCCTAAACCGCCCCTAAATGTATATGAATATCAACACATAAACTATTTTGTTCTCTTGCCTGTATGATTTTCAAATTCAAGGTTTTCTTTAATGTGTGTGTGTTTTTTTTTTAGATTATACCCAATAAATTGTAATGATGTGAATTTTTCCATTTAATCTGCAGCATATTGAAAATTTTCCATAATTATTGTTGTTGCTGTTGGTCAATCACTGTTTGTCAAAATATTGTAGAAGAAAAATAAATGGAAAAGTAAATTGATGTTCAGTTCAAAAACTGTTAAAGACATTTTAACTTCCACCCATTAAACTTTAATTTTGATTTGAGCACACAAAGTAAAGTAAAAAGCATAATAGTACATACATACATATTGACATTTCGAAATCCTTTTATAAAAGGTTTTTAATTTCTGCTTAGATGAACTTTGCAACTATTATTTAAAATAGTTAACTACAAATACAATGTGCTTGCAAACAGAACTTTATTAAATTTTATTATGGGGTTTTGGAGTGAAAATTATATAGAGTAAGCGAAAAATCTACCTTATACATAGTACATATATAAAAAACGAGTAAAAAGGTTAAAGTCGGGTATACCGACTATATAATACCCCACACCAGTCTGACTGGTGTGGTATATTATATTAATGCCAACTAATGTTTGGATCCGAAATTTGAATCGGTTACAACGGACTTGGGTCAAAATTTTCTATAAAATCATAAAAGAAGAGAAAATCGATAGGTCCAAATATGGACCGATCCTATCTAGAATCAATAGGCTTTTTCCTTGGGACCATGTAAGTCAACGAACCAAATTTCATTGAAATAACTTCGTATTTGCGACCTGCAGCGTGTAACCAGCCAATTTTGGGGGGACCCTTATATGAGCACTAGTTCTAAACATGGACCAATTTTAACCAAAATCAATAGGCTTCGTACTTGGGCCGACATAGGCCTGTGCACCAAATTTCATTGTAATATCTTTGTATTTGCGAACTTCAGCGTGTAAAAAAGACAATTTTAGGGGTACCCTTATATGGGCACTAGGTCTAAACATGGACCGATTTTAACCAATAGGCTCCGTTCTTGGGCCGACGTAAGTCGGTGTACCAAATTTCGTCAAAATATCTTAATATTTGCGACCTGTAGAGTGCACAGAAAAATGCACGGACAGACAAACGGACGGATAGACGGACATCGTTAAATCGAAATAAAAAAATATTCTGAGCCGATCGGTATACTATAAGGTGGGTCTAGGACCAATATTTTTTGGTGTTACAAACATCATCACAAACTTATAATACCCTCTCCACGTAATGGTGTATAAATATCAGAGCTTCGAAAAACTTAATTCAATTTAAGCTTAATTCACGAAAAATTAAATTCAGATTTTAAAAATATTCATGTACCATTCCCTTAAACCATTCGTAAAGGATTCATTCATAAGTTTCATTCCCAAAGCTTTAATATGAATTGAATGAATTCCTAACTTGAATCATTCAAATCGCATGTTCATTCACCATTTTACTAATTGAATGAAGAAATTTTATTACCATTCACTTAGTGCAGTGCAGTTTGAAACTAACATATAATCAAAACCAAAGCATACAAGCTGTAACAAAGCATACGATACTATTTATTTCTGTTAGATGAATTTTAAACGTTTTTCATTGTATTATGCTAATATTTCAGTGAATGAAAACAAGTCATTTTTCATTCACCTTTTCATTAAATGAATTCAAGTAAATTGGGTTTCATTCAGTTAGAATTCAATCAAAATAGAATGAATTCATATAATTTAAAGCTATAGGGAATTAAGCTATCGAATTAATTCCATAAGAATGCTATTAAGGAATGAAATTTAACCCAAATTTCATTAATTTTTAAAAAGTGAATGAAAGAATTAAGCCTTTTAAACCTTTAATATACAACCTCACAAAAACTCTTTTTTTTGCGGCAACATATCAACGTTGTCTTATGTCATTCTCATACAAATTTGACATTAGCCAACGTTTAGTGTTAACTCTTAACGTTACTAAAGTCAAATTTTTATACAAATGACATAAACCAACGTTGATAGCTTGCCGCACAAACACAGCTAAAATCAAAACTAACTTACAAAGAAAAATCTGACCTAGTTTATAGAATTACCTGTAATGGTGACGACTCCAATGTACATACATATGTCAAAAGACATACTTCCCACAATGTTTCCAAAAGCACTTTTTTGAGCAAATAACATTTCAGGCCAAAATTCTTAACCGATTTTCAAAATTCTTTTTTGTATTTTAGTCTCCAAAATTCTGCACAAATCTGTCATGGCCGATTTTTTAATTTCAATTTCTAAATATTTTTATTTTTTTTTGTGAAAGAAAAAATACTAATTTTTCCAAAATTTTCTTTAGGAAAGCCAATAAAAATTAGTAGAATTTAAATAACCTTTATCATGGAAAAAATTTATTCGGTCCCATGTAAAAATCGAAATATATATGAATATACATGATACACATATATACCAACAAATTTCGGATCCGAAGATATATGAAAATATACGAGATCATGTGTGGTCATTAGGGTGGACTTACCTTATATGGACGAAAAAATGTATCTTTGGGTATAAAAATACACCATGCAAAAAATTAAGGTGATCGGATAACAGGAACACGTGCCACATCGGCCCTGAAGTTTAAAATAAGATTTAAAAGCCGAAAAATCACTTTTTTGGCTTTCTTTCAAAATACTGGCTCTTTAATAACCGTATTTTTGAAAAATGTAAATAGAATCATAATCTAGACTTAGAACCTTTCTGGTAATGTATAAAAATCCAAAATCGGTTTGAAAATGTTTTAGTAATTGCAATTGCCTAAGATCATTGTAGGGTTAAAATTAGATAAATTATGAAAATCGTAAAAAATAAAATATTTCTTTCAAAAATTTACAAGCTTTTACCCTAGTTTCATTTCTAAGATCCACAAATTTTCAGATATAAGTTTTTGTCTCTCTTGGCTTATGATAACCTAGTCCAAGGTATGGCCAAAGATGGGATTTTTTTTTATAAACTTGCTAAACTCTAATTTTGAGCTTTTTAAAATTTTGTTCAACACATATCCCTCTTTTAACTTAGCAGCCCAGTGTAGAAACGGTAATGACATATCATTATTTTTTGGACTACCAGTAATGACACCCACTTACATTCTGCATTATTTTAAAACATATAATAATGAGTTACTGAGTTAAAATCTGTATTTATGCCAAACGATCCAAACACAATAGTCGAGTTACCACCAATTTTGCCACGGCACGTAGAGGTACCCATTCGCTTTGAGTTGCGAGAGGTCGAAAATGCTATCTCAGAATTAAACCCAAAAAAAGCTTTAGGTACCGATAAAATTAGTAATAAAATGATCTTGGAGTTACCCCAGATAGCTGAAAGAATAATACTTTTTATTTTTAATGCAATATTACGCCTTGAATATTATCCACCAGTATGGAAGGTCTCCCTCATTAAAATGATACCCAAGCCGGAAAAGATCTCACTAAAGTTGAATTTTATAGGCCTATAAGTATTTTATCTAATTTATCAAAACTCTTCGAGAAACTATTGGCAAACAGAATAACGATAACTGTAACTCAACATAACCTAATTCCTGCTCATCAGTTCGGTTTTCGTAAAAAGCATGGCACCATTGAGCAAGTTCACAGACTTGTTAGTGAAATACGAAAGGCCTTTGAGGATAAGAATTACTATTCTGCACTCTTTATTGACGTATCGCAAGCCTTTGATAAAGTTTGGCACGAAGGTTTGTTATTTAAAATTAAAAATATACTGCCACGTAACACACATAATATACTCGAAAGCTATATAAGCAATCGTAAATTTGTTGTCAAGGAAAGTGATTTCTTCAGCTCTCCTCAAGATATTCGGGCCGGTGTCCCTCAAGGTAGCATTTTAGGCCCACTCTTGTATCTTTTGTATACTTCTGACATGCCAACTGATAGTAATACTCATACGTCTACATTTGCTGATGATACGGCTATATTGAGTTGTCACAAAAACCCATATGAAGCCTCTCGAATATTGCAGGAACACGTATTTGAACTGGAATCGTGGCTGAAAAAGTGAAAGATAAAGGTGAATGAACAGAAATGTATTCATTTGACTTTTACTTTAAGGAAAGAAACATGCTCTTTTATCAAAATTAACAATCACAAAGTGCCCCAACACTCTAATGTCAAATATCTTGGTATACATCTTGATCGTCGTCTCACGTGGAAGAACCATATCGACGCCAAAATAACACAAATAAAACTTAAAGCAATAGAACTTAATTGGCTAATTGGAAGAAATTCTAGACTTGGCCTTGATTGCAAGTTGTTGTTGTATAATTCGATTTTGAAACCTATATGGTGCTACGGCATCCAAATCTGGGGCACTGCGTCTGCATCTAATGTTCAAAAAATTCAAAGGAAGCAGAACAATATTTTGCGAACCATTGTCTGCGCACCATGGTATATAAGAAATGCGAACATACACTCAGATTTGAATGTTCCCACCGTTAATGATGAAATCGCGAGATACACCTTAAACTACTTAAAGAGGCTGTAACTGCACCCAAATTCATTGGCTCGTAAACTGCTTGAGGATCAAGGACACCGACGCCCCCTAAGAAGGACCACCGCTGATTTGGCTCTATAGAATAAATGTATATTCTTTATAACAAACTGTTGGTTTTTAATTTCTATTTAAAAAATTAAAATTAGTTTTTTCGACCTTTTTAAAAATTAAACTTCTAATTTATCGTTTTTAACTTTTTCTATACATTTACTTTGCATCAAATTAAAAAAATATTTAATGTTAAAAATTAAAAATTTGTCTGGCACTGGCTGGGCTTTATATTTTAGCTTTAGTACATAAGATTTGATAAACTTATTGTTAGTTCACTGTTGTGAAGATTCAATAAATAAAATTATGAAAAAAAAAAGATAATGACTTATTTTTATCATTATTTCAAATAGAAAATAATTTTTTTTTTAATTTTTTTAAATCTATTTTTAGACTCAATATTTTTCAAACACTGGTAAGGATATATGTAACCACATATTTTTTAATTTTTTGTATGTTGGCGAGTAAGCTTACTTGTGTGCAGCGGGTCAATTATGTTTTTATATATTAAATATTACATGTCGATATAGCTCAGATGGTAGAGCTATTGACTGGCAATCTGTAGACCCAGGTTCGATTCCCGCACCAGCAAATTTTATTTAAAAAAAATACAATAAAAAATATTTTTATTATATAATTAATTTGCTTTTTTGAAAATTTATTTTTAAACTCACTATTTTTGTCAGTACTGGTAAGTACATAGGTAACGATATATTTTTTGATTTTTGGTATGCTGGTGTGTAACTCATTATTTTTCGCGACATCGCCATATAAAGGTAATAAGAAATGTAGTAACAAAAGTAACTAGTTACCATTACCAAGTATGTAGTTACCTAACTGGAAGTTAAGACATTTTAAATTTGAAAATTTAAGTGAAAAGTATGATTTTGGCCAATAATTTAGATAATAGTATTCATTTTTGTGTTTTCACCTAGCTGCAAAAATCACTTCCGATTTTTGTAACTCTGATACAAGAGATTATTTTCAGAAAATTTTGTAAAATTTCTACAACGTTAACCTTTTCTTTACCAAGGTCGACAGGAAAATCCATATAAAAACCTTTAATTAAGCATTTTATAAAAAACAAAATCAAAGATAACCTGTTTGAGAGCATGCTATCAAAATGACCCATGTTTTTAATGTTAAATAACGCTGCACAGTGGGAGATTTTGGAAAAAATTCTGTTAGCGACATGCATAGTTTACGAAATATCAGACTTTCAAAATTATTTATTTTTTACCTACATTGCTCTAGTATTTTGCAAATATAAGATTTTTTTAAATATTTTCCACATATTTATTTATCAACAAATTGATAAATATTCTGCAGAAAAATTTTCAAATTTTTTTGTAATTAAAGTTATATGCATTTAAATCCGAGTAAAAAAGTTATGTAGAAAATTATATAACTTAACATGGACTAATATGTTTATAAAGAGTGGTCCAACCAAAACGCACGATCTTAATTATAAATAAAACAAAAAGTTTTCAGAGAATTATCTTAATATTTTTTATTATGATAGAAGGATCTATGGCAATTGTGTGAAACAAAATATCGGCTAAATGCTCGCCAGGACTTCGGTGGCATACAGTAAGAGAATTATCATCACTTCAGTAATGAATTTCTTCACAGTTTCAATGAAAATTGTCACTGGAACTCGTCCATTGAAACTTTTCATAGAATCTATGAAACAGGTTGCATTAAAGTCAATGTTTATGAGAAGTTCATAAAATTAATGAAACTCTTCATAAAATTAATAGGCCACTCGTCCAATGAATAAATCATTCAGCCTATGAAGAGCTCCATAAAATCTATGAAGCAATTTCATTTACTATTATTTTTTTTTTTTTTTTTTTTTTTTTTTTTGAAAGAGAAGTACCACTCAGGAAATTCTTCCTATTAATTAACGTGTTGCTTCCTTTGGAAAGGGGATAGAGAAGAAGTGAAAGGTGGTGAAAAATGAAGGGCTTCAAATATGGCAACACTGTAATTGCGCGAGATGTTGAATTTTAGAACAGTTGTTGCGCGCCATCTGATGGTGAGTTGGCGAACTTTGTTGAAGCTTTTTAGTTCATAGCCCTGTTATATTATTTTACTTCGGTGGGGTTAAGTGCTATGGGAACACCGAAGGAGGACGCTGCGATATGTACGAGGGATAGAAAAAACTCATACATATTAGTATATTTCATAAATTGATGTTGTCTTGGTTGGGGC
Organism: Leucophora obtusa; assembly: GCA_949987735.1. Taxonomy (NCBI): domain Eukaryota; kingdom Metazoa; phylum Arthropoda; class Insecta; order Diptera; family Anthomyiidae; genus Leucophora; species Leucophora obtusa. The sequence goes on from OX465295.1 coordinate 280,867,248, forward strand.
TCGAACCCTCAACCTCACGTGTAATAGTCCAACGCGCTACCCATTACACCACAGCGCCCACGTTGTCGTTGGTAAGCTGGAGTGGATAAATAAAAAGTACTTAGCAAATGCAAAAGGCGTAATAAAATCGTAGCATATTTTACGGATGTACAAAATATATCTGAAGAAAGAATTCATTAAATGAAAAAGGGTCATAAAAAAAATTTCGAAAAAATTAATATGATTTATAAAAAAATTTCATAGTCCAAAATTAATAATAAAAAATTAATTAAAAAAAATAAAATTTATAAAAGATTATTCTCTCAGGAAATGACGATATATGTATTATAAAAAAAAATAAAAAAAAAGTAAATACTATTGAACAAATTCATATAAGGGACCTAAGGATAGAAAGGGACCTAAGGTCAGGAGAGCATGGGATCGTTCTCATTCGATGCTCAGATGTTGTCCACTAAAAAAAAAAAAAAAAAAATTGGTTTTTTACCCTTAGGTCCCTTTCACTATGCGCTGTCACATATGTATATAAAGAACACTTTCATTAAATTTATGGAGATCTAATTTATGAAACTCAATGATTTTTTTTAATGAAATTATGAAATTTTGTGAAAAAAAGTTATGAAAAATTTCATAATATTAATTAAATATTATATACATAATGAAATTCTTCATTGGTTCTACGAAAAAAATTATATGAAATTATATCATTAATATCATGAAGAATAATTCTCTCAATGTACCTCTATCCGATGGTCCATATTTTCAATGACTGTGAGACATAATGGAGGTTCAATGTCGTTAATGTGCCGAATTATCTCATCCTTTAGCTCTTGAATTGTTCTTGGCTTATTGACGTACACTTTTTCTTTTAAATATCCCCAAAGAAAGAAGTCCAATGGTGTGAAATCACATGATTGTGGCGGCCAATTAACATCGCCACGACGTGAGATAACACGGCCAATGAATTTCTCGCGCAAAAGAGCCTTTGGCTCATATGAATAAAAAATAGATATTACTAATAGGAGGAAATACAGGGTTTTTTAAGCAATTACTTCACAAATCTAGTCTACTCACGAGTAGACTAGAAATTTAATTTTTTAATTTTGGTTTACATTTTATGCTATTCTACCAGCCAATTGGTAAATTTGGAGTTAAAAGCCATTCCTAAGCCCAAAGTAATTACTTCGAAGTAATTGGTAAGTTTTATTCATATGACCCATTGTTTTGTTGGCTGTGTGGCAAGTGGCACCATCCATATCCTCAATTTCTGGCCACAAAAAGTCCGTTATCATCCCGCTATAGCGAACACCGAAGACGAGTCGAGGTTGACGGCTCTTCTGCCACACTATTGCGAACAACAGCAATATTTTTCGCAGAACGAACTGATCCGGTTTGCTGAAATTTGGGCACAATTCTCCCGATTGTGGACACATTTGATCGATTATGCTGACCAAAGAAATTACGAAGTGTACGAAATGCATTTTGATTTGAACGCCCATTTTCGTAAAAGGCTTCAACAATCTTAACGCGCTGCTCAATTGTGTACCTCTCCATGGTTGAATTTGTTAAACACTGAAGCAAAGAAATGTCAAATTAAGTTGGACAAAAAACTTGGCGGTGTGACTCACAATTAACGTCGTGCATTATGGTTGGACAACCCTTTATTTAGACATGTAACAGGATACCACAAAAGCATCCAGTATAAATCCTTTTCTGAAGGTTTAGAATTTTACTTCCAATTATTTTAAAACGGATTTAGCGGCGTGCCTTAGCCTAGTTTTTGGGATGTCAGTTAAACCGAAAACGAATTTTGTCGTATCGGGCAAGCCCGCTACGTTGTTAGCGTACCTTAAAGTTTAAAATGTAATTTGTAAAATATAAAACCTAACTAAATAGGTTTCCAAGTAAAAATTGTCATTCTAATATTTTTCTATATCTGTATAAAATCCTCTTCAAAATCCAAAAGCGTTTCTCGAGGAAAGAGTGAATATAATTTATATTCTAGTTTCGAGTTTTTTATAAAAAGAATCTCACCTTCAGAAGGACCTTTCGAAATTCGGATAAACTTGGAATCTCAAAATTGAACATCGAGTGATATGAACATTAAAATTTAAGGGATTTTGGATATTCGGAAATAAAGAATACAAAAAGGCATAAACATTTTGATGTATATACTATGGTACCTTTTTGACTTTATAATTAGTATTTAAAGGGGATTAACATGCGTGCAATAATAAGTTTTGTATCATCTTAGCAAATTAAACTCTTATTCGCTATTTAACATGATGTAAACACATAAACACAGCATGAAGCGATTTTAAAAATTCGTATAGTAAATAGTGTAAGACTTAGTACTTTTGGTATCTCCTAAGCAAATGTAACTATATAAAAGCATGAAATTTGGCACGCTTAAAAAATACTTGGTTCTAAATGAGTTTTATGTTCCGATTCTAAGCCTACATTGAAATTTTTTTGACGTTTCAGTTTTAAGCAATTCGTGGTTTAATCTTTGTAAAAACTCTATTTACAATCACGAATTGTTATGAAATTATATGTAATATTAACATTTAAAAACAGATATGGAAGGAGGAGATGGAAATTTGTTAGAAACAAAAATTTTATATTTTTTTTTGAGAGGTGATATTTGTCACCTACGAATTTAAACTTTTTTGTTTACTTTTCACCAAAATTTCCACAAAAAAAAAATGTTTCCAAAAAAATGGTGTTTCCACAAAAAAAGTGTTTTCACAAAAAAAAAAAATGTTTGCACAAAAAAAATTTCCACAAAAAAAGAAAAATGTGTCAAAAAAAAGGTTCAAAAAAAAAAAAAAAGTTCCAAAAAAAAAAAAAGTTCCAAAAAAAAAAAAAATATTCCCCAAAAAAAAAAGTGTTTCCAAAAAAAAAAACCTTTTTCCACAAAAAAAAAATTTCACAAAAAAAACGTTTCAAAAAAAAAATTTATCCACATAAAAAAAAGTGTTTCCACAAAAAAAAATTGAGATGAGATAAATGAGAAGGATGAGCTGAGATTAGATTAATGCTATAAGTGCTGCCTGGTTGTCATAGTAACGTCAAGGGCTGGTTGTCATAGCAACATGAACATTTTATATGTAGGGAATATATGTATAGGAAAATCTAAATGCCACATCTCCGGTACCACTAGGCCAATTTCGTGCAAACTTCACATAAACCAACTACAGACCATCCTCAACGTACCCTGAAATTTTGGTTGAAATCGGTTGACCCGTTTCCGCAGTTAGTGGTGACATCAAAATGTACACTTATTTTTATATATAGATAACCCAGATCTCAAAATAAAGGGTTAATAGTTAAATATTTTGCAATATATTACCTGTGTTATAATGAATATAATAGTAGTTAGTGTAATTTTCCTAATTCATTAAGTAAGTAGGTATATGGAAAGGGTTAGATTTTTTACATCAATGTGTAGGGAATTATACGTAGATTTCAAAAACTGATAAAATTTTCAACAATTGTAAAATTCATTCAAGACATTTTGCAAAAAAAGTGAGAGAAATTGTGCTGTTGAGTTTTTGCCCATAATATAAATTTTTAATTATGCAATAAAAACTTTATTAATTAACCCTCTAACCGGCCTAAGCTTTTTTGCAATGAAATTTATACCATGTGTTCCTCACGAAAAATAAACAATAAGTTCTTCTACAAAATTATTTTCGTTGCCTACTTTAGGCGATATGGGCCAAAATAGTGTAAGGGTGAATCTTGAAAACTAGCGCATAAAAATTAATAGGTTTAGGCACAAATTATTTCTCTTACCAAGAAATAATTGCAATAAAAAAATTACATTTTTTGTGCTGTTACTTAAGAGGATGTAGCGATTTACGTTTTTCGAAAAATGCGAAATTGAGCGAAAACGCACAAAAACTTCAATATATATTATTCAAACTTATAAGATTTGCTACCTATACCAAATATATTCTTTTTACCAAATTTAAAAAAAATCCGTCCATTCGTTTTGAAGTTAAGGCGATGTCCTTTAAAGGTATCCTTATGGAATCCTGTGCGTCCTTGGACCAAAGTAAGGAACTTTTTGAATAGCTTAAGCTCCAATCTTACTTCGTGTTTTAGTCAATTTAAATATGTTTTTAAGATTTTTGAAACTTTTGGTTGTTTTAAAATAATTAATTTTTGAAATTTTACGAAATTTTATCTTTGACACTTTCTCGCTTCCAAACCGTGCATTGTATACAAAAAAATTCTTCACAAAAAAGTTTATAAATTTTGTTTTCTGTTGAAAAAGCATAATTTCTTATTATAAAATACCCCTTTGCCGAATTTCTGGTCAATTTAATATACCCCGCCTGGAGGCGGCCTTGCCGGTTAGAGGGTTAATATTTCTATTGAAATTTCACAACTAAATAGATTTTTTCAATGCTTAATACAGACCAACTAAAATATTTGGGAAAATTTCAAAAGAAATTCCACAATTCCTAAAAAACTTCCTAAAAACCCCAAAAAGAGTTTTTGTTTTAGTTTTTTGATAAAATTTGTCTTACCAATTATGGGGCGCAGGATTCCCTTTACACAGTTATTAGGAACCATACAAAAATTTTTGATTCTAATTAATGTTTGGAGTAAATATGACATAAAGTAGAAATTTGTAAAAAATAGGTATATTTCGGAAGGGCCTGGAATGGTTGAAATTTCGAACATTTTTTACATAGCAATATTATACGTGAAGTAGCCTTTCAAAAAAAGTATAAATAATATATATCTTTGCTGCGCCTAAGAAAATAGCTATTTGTTTTCAAAAATGATTTATGGGCCACCTAAATTAGGTCTTTAGTTTGTGTCTTGGCCATGTTTTTTCGGAAGTAATTCTTTTATAAATGAAAAGCTTGATGATTAGTTTATATGTGTGTAAAAAAAAAATTTATAAAAAGTTTCGCAAAAGGCTGAAATAAAACAGATTTGTAGCTATTTTCTTAGGCGCAGCGACGATATGTTACTTCAAATTTTTTTTTTATAAACAAAAACGAATGAAAAAACTTTTTTAGCTAAAAACTGGTAAAAAACGACTTTTTCCGAATTTTATTTTAAATGCATATAACTCTTTAATTACAAAAGATTTATTCAAAATTCTTTCTGCAGAATATTTATCCATTTTTTGGTAAATCATTAAAAAATCTGAAGAAATTTGAATCTTATATTTGCAAAAAAAAGATCAAGGTAGCTAAAAAATAGAAAATTTTAATTTTCAAAGTCGGATATTTCGTAAACTATAAGAGATAAACAATGCGTGTCGCTAACTTTTTTATAGAACTCGAATAGTACATTCCAGTGATGATTTTTTTTTTTAATCGGGACAACATTAAGGATTCTGGATCGTTTTTAATTTTTGTAATACCCGAGGTGCCCGACTTCGGGGACCTATGACGTCCTTCCCGATAGGTATATAGACCCCAAATTCAAAACTTAAACTCGAATGCAATTCGTTAATTACCACGTGAAATTTTATTCAAATCGGACTAACCGTTTAGAAAATCCAGAATTATTTAAATTTTTTTTTCACCACTGTGCAGGAAGGGTTCATTTTGATTCTTTCTTCTTGAAAATACATAACTAAGTAAAAGGTTTTTAAGTTTATTATGTAGATACTTTTAAAAAAGAGGGAATTTTCATATTTTAACTAGTAATAAAGTTAAAGTCGGGAATGTAGAATAGAACGATACCCTACACCAGTCTAGTTGAAAGCCAATTAATGTTAGGATCCGAAATTCGAATGCGTTGATACGGACTTGCGCCTACAAAATGATTAAAAAAATCGAAAAACGGTAAGAAATTTTCGCTTTGAATATTGTTAGGTGTATTTAAGAGAAAATCGGAAATATAGTAAATATGGGCGATAGGTTAAAATACGCCCCAATTCCAATTTAGAATCAATAGGTTTTGGAGGTGAGACCATGTGAATCACCGTACCAAATTTTATTAAAATATCTTTGTATTTGCGAACTCTGAATGTGAAAACAACAATTTTGGGTGGATCTTTTTATATATGGACTTTATATGGCCTTTATATGAGCGGTTTCAGCAATAAATATAAGGGTAAAATTCATACGTCGCCGTGTACAAGTCAGCGTGTTTATGGTTTTTTGTCTACAGTGGGGTATGAGTTTGCCCTTATAATTATTGCTAGAACCGCTCATGCTAGATCTAAATATTGACCGATTTTAATCAAAATCAGTGGCTTCGTCCTTAAACCGATATAAGCCCATGTTGCCATTTTCATTCAAATATCTTAATATTTGGTACCTGTAGCGTGGGCACAAAATTATATGGACAGACATACCGGCGGACGGACGGACAGAAGGATATCGCTAAACCGAACCAAAAAGCGATTCTGAGAAGTTCGGTATAATATGAGGTGGGTCTATATCCAATATTTTTTGGTGTCACAATCTTATTACACCCTGTCCACGTAGTAGGGTATAAACATGTTGCATTGGTCCAAAATTACTACAAAAAAATAAAGTAACAATTCAATGTTAACATGATTACTATTTCTGTAAAAAATAAATAAATCTAGATCATTAATTTTTGGTACTTTATGTACAGCTTTTGATCTCTTTTTTGCAGGGTTTATATAGAAAATGTCGAGTTGTTCTCATATTTTCGCTCAAAAGTTTTGAACCGCTGCACTGATATTTATAATTTTTGACCCACTGTGGCTTCGGGGTATAACAAACAACGTAGGTAAAACTTAATGATCAAAAAATTAAAAACTAACGTTACTGGGATCCTTGGAACCACAATTTTCAAAATAAAATAGCTCCTTTTAACAGCTAACCTAAAAAATATCTAACACCACTGGATTCGGCATATTCGAAACCCTTTAAAATAAATCAAAAAATCGATTTAATTAAAAAAATGTTGGGCAATAAGTTTTTATGTGTATAAGGACTATTCCAATGTACATATATGCTAACACCGTTCGACACATGTTTTTACCCAGTATTATATCTAGTTCATTCTGAAATGATGGCCCAAAATAAAATGCCAGATCAATCTGATCAGTCGCGTAAATTGCTATTTTGTATTTTATTAAAATGTTTGTGTTTTCATATTTTGTAAACAGAGTTGCCACTCAGGAAATTCTTCTTATTAATTAAAGTCCTGCTTTCTTAGGAAATGGGGATAGAGAAGAATTGAAAGGTGGTGAAAGATTAAGGGCTTCAAATATGGCAACACTGTAATTGCGCGAGATGTTGAGGGATAGAAAAATCTCTTATATATATATTATTATTTTAAATAAATTCATATTGCCTCGGCTGGGGATCGAACACAGCGCCCACAAACAAATTGACAATTTTGGAAAATATCTTTCCACAGTATTCACTCACTCTTAAAAATATGAAATTTAATGCACATATTATGTGCGTTCCCGTACGTTACCGCGGGTATCCGAGGGAACCCAAAACAGCCCAAACAACAACAATTTACATGCAATTTTGAGTACGGGAACGCCTTTGGGCTAGTTTGTGTAACTTCGGTAAAGTACGGGAACAGACATAATGTATACATTTTGTTAGCAGAGTCGATAACCTGCGAAAATACTGGTTCAAAATCATAGACAATATTGACTTCAAGCTTCTTCTTTTTAATAATTATGACATGCTTCCATACAAGAATTTTAACAAAATATTAATTCGGCGTTCGCGTTACTAAACTTATTGATCCAGACACGGTTATTTTTTTTTCTTTCAGAATATATTAGATTTTCTCAAGGGTGAAACCAAAAGTTGAATTTTGTCGTACCGTGTAATATGTGTTTGTTGTTCTAAATAAAATTCAGTATATGAAAGAACCTATATTGGTAGTGATAGTAGTAAATAGTAGCCGCAAACATTTTATAATGTGGTTTAGTATAATTGTGGGAATTTTGGAAATTTAAAACAGACGTTAGAATATTTGAAAAATAAAACAACAGTACAAATCAACACATTTTGATGACACGTATTTTTAGGTGCATGTGCGCGTTCTGTTATTGTATTGAAACATATAAAAGTCAACAAAGTTTCTATGTATTTGTATAAGACAAAGATTTTCAATATCAATGTCTAATATAAAACTATTTCAAATGCTATATATACAGTACTTTTCGATTATAGTCCACACCACTTACTGTCATCTAAAATGGCAAAGTTACACTTTAACGGGTGTATCAAAAAAAAACAACAAATACCCTCCTGGAATTGAACAAGTAATTTTTTTCTGTTATGGGTAAGGGGCTCGGGGACCATAGGATCTCCATGCCATAAAAAAATTAAAGGAAATTTCCTTACGATTTCAAAAATGAAGCATTTCACCGATCCGTAAAACGTGGTTCCAACACTCAAAATAGTTTAAATTAACTGAAAATATAATTTAAAATAAATAAAAAATCACTTGAAAACCGGTATGCTAACTTTTCATTTAAATCAAAAGAACTTTTCATTTATTTTTAAATGTTAATAAATTGACCACAAAATTCTTCAAAAAATTAACTACAAACTCCGCAAGAATAAATGATATTTACGTGCCTTTTTCTACACTCACAATATTTTATCCTAAAATACATATTAAATTGATTGAATACACAATTAAAAATAGGGCTACTGATTTTTCATTATATTCAAACCATTCTGCTATCTATTTTCAAACATTGTTTAAACAATCCATACAAGAAATAAAAATAATTGAAAAGTCTGTTAAAACACTCTTGAATTTTAACTGACAAAAAGTTAGAAAAAAAACGATTTTGTGGTTTGTTTTTTCATATTTGAAAGTTTTCTTTGTTTGAATTTTCAAAACACTGCACACACAACACACACGTTCATATTTTTATTGGCTATGTTTGTGTGTAAGAGTAAAGAATTTCTTGTAATTTGAATTGAAATAATTTTGTATGTAAACAAACTATTTTAACAAAAAAGAAATCCGAAAATATTTGAATTTTTTGTTTTAAAACAGAAAACAGCGAAATTATTTAAATTATTTTTTCTAAAAATAGAAAACTAAAAATAGAACATTTGACTGAATATATCAACTCCTATAGACGATACGTATTTTTTTGTTGTTTGTTTTTTATTGACTTATAAAAAAAGTTAAACAATATGATTCCATGTATTTTAATTGATTTTTCAGTTGAAAACAAACTTTACCTATTACCTCAATCGGTTATGGAAAATATATTGTGAGTGTACGAAAAGTCTGTGACTCTTAGTTGTGACTGTATTCCCCATGTATTTGTTGCTGCAAAGTCACAATAAATTATATGTATTAAAATTTCTGTTTGAAAACTTCAAAAAAATTAAGACCTGGTAGCGACACAATCATAATGTTGACAAATAAAATTTGAATTTTTTCAATTTTATTGTTGTTTTGTATGAAAAGTTGTGACTCTCAGTCTTAAAAATAGTCTTATGACGGTCACAATGAGTCACAAGTAATAATAGGCTCCTTAGTTTATTTCGTTTTTTTTAACTACCCAGCAAAACCTTGGTAATATGTTGGTATTACAGAACACATTACCTGGTAATACCATACCCCTTACCATTGCATTATTTCATAACTAAAATGTAATGTCTTACGTATAATGTGCTGCATAACTACTGGGTAGTAATAGCAACTTATTACCAATGATATATTTAAACACCTCAAAGAAAAGAGTTACTTGTAATACACAACATGAGTTCTAAATAATAGCAGCGATTTATTACAGATGGAATATTTTAAAACCGTAAAATAAGGAGTTACTGATCACTTAATAGAAATAGCCACTTATTACCGATGGTGTATTCAAATACCTCACAATAAGGAGTTATTTATAATGCGATATATGAGTGTTATTTTCTATTTAAAATATTCGATACCAATAATTTATGTTTTCTACATATTGACTGAAATATTTTTTATGTTTTTTGTTAACTTTATATTATTCTGAGTAAATATTAATTAAATATGAATATGCTTCGTTTTAGCATTTATAAAAAACCAACACGATAACATCTTATTTTATTTTTTTTTGTAAGAAGTAAGTATATATTTTTATACAGTAAGTAAGCGCATAATTTTAATGTGTTATTTCAGACCTGTTTGTAACACATTTTTTTGGCCTTACTTTAAGCTGTTATGTAAGTACCCAGCAAAATCTTTCATTACCAAATAAGTGGTTATATAATAGAAATTCATAGCTCCACACAACTTATTTTTTGGCGTCTAAACTCATTATTTTTGTTTGGCGTGGTCGTTTTTATAAGTAGTCACGCTTACCCGCTCGCTTACGAAAAAATGAGAAGTAAGTAGTTATGAGATTCTGAATAATAAGTGGTTACAAACATGCTTACAAAAAGTTAAATTATAAGTGGTTATCCGACTGCTTACTTGATTCTTACAAATAAGGAGTTACACAAATACTATTAGCTTCAGGAAATACATTCAGAGAAATGAAAGTTTTTGCTAGTGTGTAATTTTAGTACTCGTCATAAAAATTTTAACACAAAACATATTTACATGTAATAAATATAAATGTATAAAATTTAACTTCGTAAAAAGTACTTATTTAAACTATTGCGAGTAAGTCATTATTTTATATCTAAAAGCAGTGACTAAAATAGGCCGTTATTAGGAAGTCATTATTTTATATTACAAAATAATGCAAAAGGTAATGATATATCATTATTGGTAATGCAGACAGCAATGAGGTGTCATTACCAATATTTTGCTGGGTAGTATTGTGCTCAGTATCGGTTATGTAAGTGGTTACGTAACTCCTAACATGTAACATTAAAGTAACATGTTCTTATGTTGTTACCCAGCCCTCTTTTGGAAAGTACATACCTCCAATGACACGCCCTTGTTAAAATAATAGCTGTTGGAATAGCAAAGTAAGAGGTTACATACCTTAATTTCTTCTTACAAACCTTATTACCAGGTAATAGAAAGTTTTGCTGGGTAACCTAGAAATGTAAAACGGTTTCTTTTTTTAACAAAACAATAACAATTGAAAATCGCTCGATTCTGAGAACATTTTACTAAAAAAAACCATCAGATTCTAAACATCCCAGTGTAGGAAATCATTACCAGGTATGTGGTTATGCAACTACATATATATTATCTTCATAAACCTTAAAGTAGACAATGTAAGTGCTCAAAAATATAGAAAAATATTTAAATTTCAACTATATAGTTTTTTTTTCGCAAACATTATGCAAAAATTTAGTAACACTTCCCGAGTAAAAATAGTTACATATAGTCATATACATATAATGTGATTAAGTTACATCTGCATAAATATACAGTTTCATCCGAAAAATGGCCAGATACAATTGTACCAGTTGTTTACCAGTTTGTATCTAATTGTACCTGTTTATATCTTAACCAGAGCTTTGAAGAATTCATTAATTTTCGAATGAATTCACTAACAATCGAATTAAATTTTTTTAGAATTGAACGAATTCCTTTTCTTAAGTAGTTCACTGAATTCGTTCAACTGAACGCGTTCAACAAAAAACAAATTCAAAGAATTAATTCGATTGCTATAGTTATTTTTATTAAATCAAGTGAATTAATTCCTTACTGAATTAATTCAGTACTGAATTCGTTCAATTTTATTTTCGTTCAGTAAATAAAAAAAAAATTAAGGATTCTTCAACAGAAACGCTACAAAAGTAGAAAGACAGGGACAGCAAACGACGACATATTTCTTGCCGCTTTTTTGACATTTCTCTTCAGTAAGGTTTGCCATTTCATCATCGAAAGATATACGAGCCAACAACGAGTCGAAATTATTAAAATTTGCTACCGAAATTCGGAGTCAGTGGCCTCAACGTTAAGAGCGCTACGTCCAATTTATGGTCGTCATAATCGTCCTAGCAGATCAACAATTGAGCGTGGGGCTACGTCAAATCTATAGTCTATGCCAAGAAGCCAGCGACGATTGATGGACTTCGTACGAATATCGAACGTGAAATTGCAGCAGTATCGGCCGATTTATGCTTGAAAACCGTCGAAAATTGGGTTCAGCGTCTGGACTTCTGCAAGCGTGGCCGTGGTGGCCATGCAAAAGAGATCGATTTCCATACATAAAGGCATCGAACGTACTTTCACAGGAATAAAGAATTTCATTGATATTCAAAACCGTTTTTGTTTTATTTAAACTTTTTTACTTTTGTAGCGCTCTTACTGAAAAACCCTATACAATTGTAACAAAGTTTTAAACTGATATAATTGTATCAGGTCAAAATTCGGATATAAACTACATATATACGTTTGTAAACAAATGTATCTATTTGCATCTAAATTGATACCATGCGACATAAACTGATATAATTGTATCAGGTCAAAAATCAAATGATACAATTATTTCGGGCCATTTTTCGGATGAAATGGTACTTGGATCACACTAAGTTATATATTACCATATAAAGCTCCATATTAACTTTTTCTAATAGGGTTTGCCAAGTTTTTAGTTTTTTCTAGTTTTAGTTTTTTTTGAATAATTTTTTCAAAAAGCTTTATTAGTGCAAATGCAAATGGCAACAATTTGTGTGTGGGCGTGTATTTATAAGCGAAAAGTACTGTAATAACATTCACCTGAATAAAATATGCTATTGGACTTGAATATTCAAATTACAGGACTTCACATAATAACACACCCCTTATCTTCGACAACAGCCTTTTAGTTCTATAGGCATTGATTTTCAATAAAATTTAGTTTAAAATGTCTACCATCTTTCCACTTTTTTCTAACTTATTTATTTTTTAATTTGCTGTTCATGTATAGAGCGTGAGAATTAAAAAATATATAATAGAAAAAAGGAAAGCCTTAAGTACACGTTCTTTTAATGTTAGACAGATTGGATTGATTCACTTAAAGTTAGAACCTCAACAAGTCAAGAGCATTTTAGGAAGCAAAACAAAGAAAAATATTATAGACAGTGTTACCTTTTGTAATTTTATTTTGAAAATATTTAAAATATTATTAGTGGAATTCATATAACGCTGGGTTTCTGTGGTAGTTTTATAAAACCTATATCAAATTTGCATTTTTCAATTAACTTTATAAGGATTTTTTTTTAAATATTTTAAAAAACAAAATGCAATATAAAAATTTTTTTAATATTGATTGGGAAACTCTAGTAAATTTGTTTAAAAAAAAAAACAATAATTTTTATAGTAAAGACAACAGGCACTTTAATTGTTCTTTCTCATATAACATTTAACTGGCGGCTAAATTTAAACCGTAATCGGGTCTAAATCTTGATAACGACTATTATTTTTGTATCCCGTATTTTAATTTTAAATTCTCGTTTTTAATCAAATGAAACAAAATTTTGTTTTAATACTGCATTTACTTTAAGCAAAAACTACATAGTTTTTGGATCTTGCTAGTTTTCACTTGTCAAATCATGTACATACATATATAAAATGCAAGCCAAAACTAGTTTTGTATGAAAACAAGATTCGTGTAAAAAATAAATTAATTCCTAATCGATTAATCATTTTTTTAAGTTTTGAATTAAAACTACAAGTACATATTTATGTATATAAGAAAATATTAAAAATTAAAAAAATCTTCTAGTCAAAATGCTAGGTACACCCAAAACACGACGTTACATGTATACCACTATTATTTTTTCACAATTTTTTTAATTCTTTATAAGATAAAGTGTTTGTGATAATTAAATTAAAATATCATCAAAAAAATATAACAAAATGTTTTTAAGCAGATAAATGCATAAAAAACTAACTTTAAAATAAACTTAATTAAAAAATATAAATAAAAAACATATTACAAAAATTAAAGCTTAAAGGTATAAAAATCAAAAATAATTAAAAAAACTTAAAAAAAAACAAAAAGATTTTTTTTTGTTGTGGATGTAAAAGAAAAACAAAAATAAATAAGATAAAAAGTGTTCAGTCCAAATATGTATGTTAAAAAATATTGATAAACTAAAACATACAGTAGAATCGTAGAAAAATTGTGCTGGAAAGCCAAAATTTTTGAAAATCTGAAATAAAATTTTCTTGTGTGGTTGTAATTAGTTGTAAATTTCAAAAATTTAAAAAACCCTTTCATATTTTGCGCTCTTTACAGAGATTTTTAAAAATTTTCTGCCTCTCACGTTTTTTATAAAAAATATTTTTATAACGAAATTTTCTTTTTTCTTAATAAAAGAAAATTAATAAAAGAAATTTTTCTTTTAATTTTTCTGCTGAACTACCCACGGAAAATTTCGGTAGTGACCGCTGAAAATAGTGTATTTGTGTTTCTCATTTTACTCTTCGGAAAGATGTAAAACGAACTGCTGATGGAACGATAGACGAAAAGCAACATTGTGAAAAATTTCAATAAAACAAACAAAATTTTAATAAAACAAAAAAATACCCAAATTGACGTCTTATGTATAAAAATTAATTCTACAAAGTCGAAAAAACTTTTAAAAAAATATGTATGTGTATCTGTGCGATTTTTCAAACTAAACCTTTACGCATTTCCATATTTTTCTTTGAAATAAAATTTCGGCCTAGAAAAATGTTTTGTTCATTCCCGTACTTTTGGGTAATTTAGTCATTTTGAGGGGGAACAAAAGTTCCCTCTTGACCGCCTGCCAAAACTGTTTGAACTAGGAAGCTGTGTGAATTCCTCCTCCCGTATAAACGTCCGCCAAGATGGGATTTTTGGGAAATTCCTTCCGGCAGGGGCAAAACTAGCAAAAGTCTATCCCTTGACGGCCTGCTCAAGCTGCTGAAGCTTGAAAATTGAAATTTGGTACGAGCGTTCCTCCTCTGTAGTAAACAGCCGCCAAGAAGGGACTTTGGGAGGGATCAAAAGGGGCTAGAAACCTGAAATTTAAAATATGTGTTCCTGGAATTATGGGCTAACTTATCGACAAAATGGGGGTTCAAAAGAAGACAAATGCCCTCATAATGAGTTAAGGAAACCGCTGGAACAAGGAAGTTGAAATTTGGTATGTAGGTTCCGCCTCGGGCGTGGACATCCGCTAAGACGGCATTTTTGGGAATTACTACCGGGAGCGGCAAAAACGGAAAAAAACATCCCCCTTCACGACCTGCTCAAACCGCTGGAGCTAAGAAGTTAACATTTGGTATGTAGGCCCGAATCTCGGGATTTTAAAAAACGAATCCTGACTGGCATCCTTAGTTTAAATGCATAACGATTTATGCAAGGCCAAAAAAATTTTAGTGATTAATTGGACAGCTCAAGTGATGAAAATATTTTTCTCCTGATTTACAAAATATTCTTCATAATATAATTTTGTTAGAAAATAACGTAAGTGAACGCGAGCAATCCCTTAGTTCATCACCGTGGTTTACAAAATTAAAACTGGAAAAATGAGGGGAAGAAAGGCGTTGGTTTTTATGAAATTTAAACATTTATCTTTTCACAAGTTTATTAATATAACGCAGAATTATTATCAAATTTTAAAAATTTTCCGTATGCAGTAAAAAAACCCAGGAAAATTTTCTGTTCCAAAGAATCGGTTGTACAATAGCTACTTTTCATTTACAACCCCTTCTACTGTCGATTCTAACACCGATTCTTTTTGTTTGAAATTGTCCCAAAAACAACCCCTTCTATAGCTCCAACATGGAACCGGTTGCTCTAGAATCAGTTCTGGAACTGATTCTACGTCACCCACACCTTCCATAGAGGATCCCAGGAACTGGTTAAGGAACCAGTTCGATGGAATAGGTTGCAGTGGAACCAGTTGTAGAATAGGTGGGGTTGGCTACCGATTGTAAAAAAATTTACTGGAAAAGGATCACAAAATTACTTCTTTTTCTCTTTCGGTCTTTACCCTCTAATCATCTGCAAAGGCATATTAAAACCTTAGATTTAAATTTTTTATCACATCTTTATCCAAATCGGTGTATAAGGGTTGAGGGAATTCTATATTAGTAACAAAAGGTATGAATATTTTTAAAAATCTGGACCATTTTTTGAAATAAGAAACAAAGTTCTTAATTTGTTTAGCAATTACATCCGCTAACAATAAAATACCATGTTAAAACATTATACTAACCTTTTCTCACAGATGCAGTCAAATTTACAGCCAACGAAATATGCCGGCCTTGTGGCCGACCTTATGCCCAACATCAGGCTGATGAAAATTTCTGGGCTCTTTATGCATGCATTCACCGGTGGCTCAATGCTAATGAAAAAGGTCTATTCATCCGCACATTTGGTAGTGATATTGGTGCAATTTGCCTTTATACTTGTCAACACTGCATTAAATGCTGATGAAGTAAATGAGTTGTCTAGTAATACAATTACGGCGCTATTCTTTACGCAGAGCGTTACGAAATTTATTTACATGGCTATAAATCAAAAGAACTTTTACAGGTAAGTGGATACACACAGGGTATGTAACAGAGTTTTTAAAGAAGTGATTATTTAAATGGATTACACTGCTCTACAAAATAAAGTGAATGTTATTTAACTTCGGAAAGAAAACGCTTTACACAATTTAAGCTTAATTTGGTGCCCTATTTTTTAAACTTAAGTGTGTATCAATATCTTTTCTAAATAAAGGGTTTTTCAACAGGGACGCTACAAAAGTAGAAAGACAGGGACAGCAAACGTCGCCATATTTCTTGACGCTCTTTTGACATTTCTCTTCGGTAAGGTTTGCCATTTCATGATGGAAAGATATACGAGCCAACAACGAGTCGAAATTATTAAAATTTACTACCTAAATTCGGAGTCAGTGGCGTCAACGTTAAGAGCGCTACGTCCAATTTATGGTCGTCATAATCGTTTTAGCATATCAACAATTGAGCGTCTAGTGGAAAAATTTGAATCCACAGGCACAGTACAAAATGTTCCCGTAGTGTCGAGAATATTGCTGCCGCTGAGGCTTCAGTTGAAGAAAGCCCAAATGTGTCTCTCACACGTCGTTCTCAAGCGTTGGGCATCTCTGTGACGTCGTTGTGGCGAATTTTGCGAAAAGATCTTGGTCTACATCCTTACAAGATCAAATTGACGCAAGAACTGAATCCGCTTGACCACCAGAAGCGTCGTATGTTCGTGAATTGGGCTGAGCAACAACTTGAAAATGATTCGGATTTTCATCGAAAAATCATCTTCAGCGATGAGGCTCATTTCTGGCTGAATGGCTTCGTCAATAAACAAAATATGCGTTATTGGTCAGACAGCAATCCAAACGTAATCCATGAGTCATCATTGCATCCCGAAAAAATTACGGTTTGGTGCGGCTTATGGGCCGGCGGCGTCATTGGGCCGTACTTCTTCCGTGATGATCAAGACCGGCACGTTACTGTGAATGGGAATCGCTACCGTTCAATGATAACCGAATATTTGTGGCCCCAATTGGATGATATGGACTTGGAGGACATGTGGTTCCAACAGGATGGCGCCACAAGCCACACAGCGAATGTCACAATCAATTTATTGCAAACCAAATTTGGAAAACGTGTTATCTCACGAAATGGTCCAGTCGATTGGTCGCCTCGGTCGTGCGATTTGACGCCGTTGGACTATTTCCTGTGGGGCTACGTCAAATCTATGGTCTATGCCATAAAGCCAGCGACGATTGATGAACTTCGTACGAATATCGAACGTGAAATTTCAGCAGTATCGGCCGATTTATGCTTGAAAACCGTCGAAAATTGGGTTCAGCATCTGGACTTCTGCAAGCGTGCCCGTGGTGGCCATGCAAAAGACATCGATTTCCATACATAATGGCATCGAACGTACTTTCAAAGGAATAAAGAATTTCATTGATATCCAAAACCGTTTTTGTTTTATTTAAAAAAACTTTTGTAGCGCTCTTATTAAAAACCCTTTATAGTCGCTCAAAGTCAAAATTTAAAATATTTTTGAGGTTTTAAAAGAAAAAATATTTTAATATACAAGGGCAGTTCGAAATGTTCTTAGCCTAACAATGAAAAACAATTCTTTGTAATTTACTTGTGAAAATTGTATCATCTTTCTTTAATTTGAAAAATAATTTAAACAGAAAGTGATATTAATTTATGATCTAAAATCAAATTAAAAAACATTCAATTATTTTATTTTTCCATATAATCTCCTGAAACTTCAATACACTTAGTCCAACGTTTTTCTATCAATTCTATTCCTCGATTAAAATAATTTTCCTGAAGCTCCTCAAAATAATGGTTTACAGCTGCCATTGTACCTTCATTCGAGGTAAAACGTTTGCCAGCAAGGAATTTTTTTAGATTTTGGAACAGATAGAAGTCAGAAGGAGCGAAATCAGAGAAATGATGAGAAATGATGAGAAATAAGAAATTTTCATTCGTTTTTGGTCAACTGTTACCAAATCCGGTACACATCTTGCATAAAGCTTTTTCATCTGTAATTCTTAATGCAAAATAAAATGTACTCGATCATTTGAGATGGCGATGGCATACCCTATTTCACGCACTTTCACTTGTAGATCGTCTAATACCACATCATGGAATTTAGCTATGATTTCTGGCGTAGTTGCAGTTTTTGTACGTCCACTTCGTGGTTGATCTTCAATGCTTGTACGACCACGTTTAAATTCAGCAACCCAATTTTTTACTGTTGCATATGAAGGAGCACTTTCACCTTACACATTTACCGTATGAATTTCTTGTCCCGATAAACCTTTCTTATATAAATATTTAATCACACTTCGAATTTCTAATTTTTCCATTACAAACAAATCACTGAAGCGCCTTTTTTTGAACGCCTGTTATTATACGAATGAATTGACAGATCGAAATGAAATTTAACATGAGTTCATATGACGGATGGAAGTTTCCATTACACAAAACTTTTCGCTGGTTATCTATGTCAGGCTAAGAACATTTCGTACTGCCCTCGTAGCTCTTAAATTTACTAAAACATACTGACACATCTAACTTTATACAAGGCGTTAAACTTGCAAGTCCATTCAGTAGATTCAAAAATGTTTAAAACATATAAAAAAATTCAAAGTATTTCAGCTGCCTAAATACGAATCTAATGTTAAAAACTCTCAGTCAGATCGATCTCCCGAAAAAATAATAATAATTTATAGAGTTTACTGGTATTTTTATATGGAAACATTTTAGAAATTTTCTTTAAAACAAATTTTTCCAATTCTAATACATATGTATGTTGATTTCAAAAGATGGATCAACCGCCTGTATTAAAAAAATCAAATTTTTTACATTATAATGTCCAGAGTTATATATTTCTTGGTCTCCAAACTGCCCAAAGAGTGTGATCTAAATTGACATAACATGCGATCAGAGGATTATTCTCCCTTGAGAGCTACACAGAGAGAACAGATTCATGCTGACATTCGCATCCATTGCCCATGGTAACCGGATTTTTCATTTGTGGCAAATTAATTTGACTATCACAACAGAAATTCGATCTCATCAACCATAATTCGTAACTGGAAAATTCGATTGTAAGCAGAAATTTCTTTTCCTGGTGTAATGTAATTCATATTTTAGGGAATTGATTAAAATTAAAACAATTAAAACTTTTCTGAACTAAAATTAAACAGTTTAGTTTCAATACAAATTGATTAAATTTACGCCACATGAATCCACATAATTAATTCTTTAAGACTCTGTTTTGTGTCTATATATAGGGGAGGTTATGGGATTGAGAATAAAAACCGTGATTATTGTTGGCTTTTAAATGTTACTTGTGCAAAATGTGAACAGAGTAAAAGGAATAAATTAAATATGACCTGACAAAGTTAAACGGATTTTCTGTTTTTTTTTTGTGCTTGTACACCAGATAACAGTAAAATCAATTAATCGAGTAATTTATTTTTCATTAAGAATTATTTTCTGTCTATTCCAACAACCAAACTATAAGAACATTAAACATTTGGAATCAAGTTAATTCCCATCCATTGTTTGCCGAATCGGATGCTCGATATCATTCAATTGCTTTGGCTAAAATGAGGAAATTATTTTTCTTGGTTATGTTGACCACAGTAGCATCAGCTGTAGGTAAGTTAAATTAGATTTGTTTTAAGTAGATGGGTTAAGATACGCATGGTCATGATAATATTGATGCGTATCATGTCAGTGGAAATTATTTTATTTATCTTATTTTTTATTCAGCTTGGATTACAATCACCTTCTTTGGCGAAAGTGTAAAGTTTGCCTTTGACAAGGAAACCAATTCCACCATCACGGTGGAAATACCACGATTGCCTATTAAATCATTTTATCCCTGGGATTCGAATAACGGGTTCTTCTATACGATATCATTTGCTTTGCAAAGTTACTACGTGCTCTTCTCTCTGACGCAAGCAAATTTGTCTGATGTCATTTTCTGTTCCTGGTTGATTTTCGCCTGTGAACAATTGCAACATTTGAAGGGTATAATGAAACCTTTAATGGAATTGTCAGCCTCATTGGATACATATCGTCCCAATTCAGCAGCTCTATTTCGTTCGCTATCGGCCAACTCAAAGTCGGAATTAATCATTAATGAAGGTAAGAGCATGACCGAATGACATAACAATCCATATGTTGGTAAATTAGTAATAAACAATTTGTCTTGTTTTTGTTATTATTGTAGAAAAAGAACCACCAAACAATGACCTAGATATGTCTGGCGTCTATAGTACAAAAGCCGATTGGGGTGCACAATTCCGTGCTCCAACAACTTTACAAACATTCAATGGACCCAATGGTGCCAATCCTAATGGCTTAACAAAGAAACAGGAAATGATGGTACGCAGTGCAATCAAATATTGGGTCGAGAGACATAAACATGTTGTCAGGTAAGCAAGTTGTAGCAACAAACAAGTGTTAATGTACTTTAGCTCATATTAAACTTTTTCCAATGATGGGTGGCTGATTGTCCATTCGAGACATTACGAACAAATAGAAAGGAAGGAAGGAAACAGTTGTTTTTTAAGGAAATTTTAATTATAAATTTTATTTTTTTATTATGGATGATGTTGATAATGATAAATAACAGGGTTGGCAAGCAATACCACATAAATAGCGTTATCGGTTCAAAACCCTTTCAACCATTATGCTTAAAATATCAGTACCGAAATAAATGTGATATCGATACCCTTGAAATGTCGTTACTGAAATAACTTGGATTGGGGATTTCGAGATTTTTCCATATTTATCCAAAAAGTTTGACAGTTACTACATGACAGTGTTTGTATAATATGAGCAATTGTTGAATTATCTGTAATTAGAATTGTTTCTTTGTGGAAAAATTCACCACAACTGTTTTTGTTAGTTATTTAAAAAATAACAAATGAATTTAATGTATAAATGAATTTTTTAAAATTATTGTAATTTATATTTGGATTATTTAAAAAAAATTTTTGATGTTTTTTAAATCTTTAGTTCATATTTGTTATTGTTGATAAATTCTTAGTTTGTAAATAAAAATCAGAAAATTGTATTGTATCTCCAATGCATAATGAGGCAATAACTGGAGAACAGTTTTTACTTCAAATTTGAAGTACGATGACGTAATTACGGATTTTTTTACAGTCGAAAGAAAACAATTTTTTTTAATAAAATATACTTTTATAATATGAAAAAAATTAACTGTAAAAACAGTAATTTTTATCGCTTTTGTTTTAAAATTTTTGTAGCAAAATATTTCATGTTAATTTTTCGACATTGTTAGTTATTTTTAATGCACTTGTTAGTTATTTTTCAACAATTAAAAATAACTATATTTTTAGTTGTTTTAAAGGTTAATACACTTAAAATAATACGTCAGTAGAAAAATCTGTCAACAGGGTATCAAATCTATTATTTTTAGTTAAGTGTTTGTAACCGTCGCATAGGACAATCGTAATTAATAGCCGTTTTTTCTAATCAGTTGGATTTAATAAATCCAAAAAGTATTTCTAATAGTGCTCAACAGATGGGGTTAGATTCTCCCTATTTTAAAAAGAATTTTCTGTCCGACACTTCTTTCACTCTAATTTTTAATACCGAATTCGATGATGAAGGATTTTACTTTAACTTTTAATTTTTAATTATATTTTATATAATAAAACAGCGACAAACAGTCAAACAATTTATATTTTTACACAATTGGAAAATTCCATTGCAATATTTAATATTCACTAATTGGATTTAATTAAATTACTTACTGTAGAGTGAAAAATTGCCATTTCTATTTGAGCTATTTCTCCATATCCAAGATGAAAAATATGTATTTGTGAGGTGTAGTTTTTTTTTCTAAACATATTTCATAAAAAAAAATTTAATAAAAACCTTTTATTTGTTAGTCTTTCAATCGTTTTGTTTCTCTTTTAATTTTCATTCGTATTTTTTTTCTGACATTAAATTAATAGGCTGTTTCATATATTTGTGCTTTTATTGTAGATTTATTAAATCCAGCTTTTTTTGGGATTTAATAAATCCAATTTTTGTATGAAAAATTCTAAATCCAGGTGTTTAAAAAAAACGCTAAATATTAGAATTAATTACTAAAGTCTAATATTTAACAAATTTTTAGCTTAAACACTGATTTAAATAAAAAAAGTTATGAATGGGGGAAAAGTTTTTAGTTGATCTGTTATTTTAAGTAAATGAATGTTATTTTTAGTTTGACTCAAGATCATAAATTAATATCACTTTCTGTTTAAATTATTTTCAAATCAAAGAAAGATGATACAATTTTTACAAGTAAATTACAAAGAATAAAAATTATTGAAAAAATTCGATAAGACCAGCAAGGCAGAATGCGCATTTTCGGCTTTCGCTACAAAGCCATCATCAGTGCCTTTCGCCTTTGAGTGGGTTAATATTTGATAATCGTCTACTTATATGAATGTTGAAAGCAAATCGAGTTTGTTATCAACAACTCAACTTAGACTAACATCAACGAAATTTAACAATGCTATTTTTATCCTTTTGTTATTATTACTCTTTTTTGCTTTGAACCTTAATTCTTAAGATATCTCAGCTGATTCTATTCAACTTCGTTGTAATTCAAACTTCTGTGTTTATCATACACAGAGTTGAATAGAATCAGCTGAGATATCTTAAGAATTAAGGTTCAAAGCAAAAAAGAGTAATAATAACAAAAGGATAAAAATAGCATTGTTAAATTTCGTTGATGTTAGTCTAAGTTGAGTTGTTGATAACAAACTCGATTTGCTTTCAACATTCATATAAGTAGACGATTATCAAATATTAACCCACTCAAAGGCGAAAGGCACTGATGATGGCTTTGTAGCGAAAGCCGAAAATGCGCATTCTGCCTTGCTGGTCTTATCGAATTTTTTCAATAATTTTTATTCTTTGTAATTTACTTGTAAAAATTGTATCATCTTTCTTTGATTTGAAAATAATTTAAACAGAAAGTGATATTAATTTATGATCTTGAGTCAAACTAAAAATAACATTCATTTACTAAAAAAAGTTATCTTCATTTAACACTGTACTAAAAATCCCAAGTACTTTAACAACCCTGTGGGAAAAGGAACCGGTCACCGGACACGTCACGTGACCGGTCCTTGGACCGGTTCTTTTATATGAAAAAGACCGGTCACTTTTACATGGGCTTGTCCTAGGAGGGGGTCAATTGCCCCTTGTGACGTGTCACAGGACTGAAACAAAAGAACCTGTCACAAGATTGGCGTAAATGAACCTGACGCTGGACTTAAGTTACCGTTACCATAAAAAACACTTTTACTAAAATAACTGGAATGCCCCTAGTCATAAAATACCGTTATCAAAATAAATAAAATACCGTTACCGTAAAAATACCATTAACAAAATACTGCTACTGTAAAAAAATAATTTTTAAAATTAAATAAGATTTTCAGATTTTTCATGAAAGCTAGAACAATAAAATATGTATAAAAAAAAACCCGGGAAAACCGGAATAAAATTCCTATTATGGCGGCAGTGAAAAATTAGCGAGATTTTCGGGAATCCCCTAGAAAAATACAAGCTAAATTTAGTTGCAAAACGTAGTTCCCATTACCAAAAAACTGATAAAATAATAAAGTAACCCAGCAAACAAAAGTTAAGAAAAGGCAGTAGTTAAAGCACTGCAACTGTTGTTCTTTTTCGGGGTTTTCACCGATGAATTTAACATTGGCTTGTCATAGGAAGGAAGTTGTTCTTTTTTAAAACAAATGAAGTTCATTTTCACTTCTTTTTATTTTAATAAACAAAAAAAGTATCCATGCCGCATGTGGGGTTTGAACCAATACTTGTCATTTCAAGCAGACGCTCTACTCCCTGTGCCATCGCTTGGTAAACTGACTTTTAGCAGTCTTGTTTAATAAAGTGTTGTTATCTTCATTTCTTTCGTTTTTTATTAACAAAAATAACAAAAATATATAAATACTATATGTATTGGAAAAATATATAACGTTGTTTTTTTAAAGTGTTATTTTTTATAAAAAATATTAATTCACATATAGAAATCAATCTGTAAAAATAACAGAAAAAGCTACCAGAAATTGATTAGAAATGACAATTATTAGCAAATTTTTTTGCTAAATACTATTAAGATAAGAACAGCAAAACTAAAACTGTTAAATTTACAAAAGTTAAGTTACATTTGAGTTAACTATAAGTTAATTAAGAGTAATAAATTACCTTGTTAAAATCTGTAAAAAAATTCTGCAGTATATTAGTAGATAAAAAGTAGTTTTTTCTGCAAGGTAATTTTTAACAAATTTTTAATAGTTCTAACTAAAATGTTTAAAATGTTGGGTTTTAATTTTTATTAAAAAAAAAATAAAAATTGTTTTTTCGACCTTTTTATTAATTAATTAGAAATTTATTAATTCAGTTCGAGGCCAATTTCCTTATTATGAATTAACATAATAAGTACTTTTTTCAAAAACTGCTATTATATATCAACGAAATGAGAATGGAGTAAACAATAAAATATGTTTTATTGTTTACAACACTCGCAGTACGGAGAAATGTTTTTTGCCCCTTCCTTGTAATTGACAAAGAAGTGGTAAAAATAAAATTTGTATTTTATTTGTACCGATGGTACGAAATACAAAAACAAAAACTTTCATAATATTTCTATTGTTGGTTATGTCTTTGCAGAGACTTCGAAAACATATTTTATTGTTTACTCCATTCTCATTTCGTTGATGTAGTAGACTACGTTTAATATGAAATTTTGATGTTTCAATTTGCATTGCACTATTGCCACCACTTTCTAAAGAAAACTGAAGAAGGGGACTTGGAAAATCCCCGAAACGATCGTCTTTTCATTCCTGAAAGTGTTAGAGGTTTATGAAAGCAAAAACTCTGTGAAGTATTTGTTAGGAGAATATCCTGATGAAGAAAAATAGCAGTTTTTGAAAAAAGTACTTATTATGTTAATTCATAATAAGGAAATTGGCCTCGAACTGAATTAATCAATTTCTAATTAAAATGTTTAAAGATTTTTTTCTTTTTCTATTTGTGTAAAAATAAATATATTTTGTAAGAATTTTATCAAAATTTTAATATTTACCTTTATTATTATTATTATTATTATGTATTTGAACAAAAAATATATGAAAAATTAAATTTTTTTTTGAAATTTTTATATAAAATTTGATGTAAATGAATAGAGTGGATAAATTAATTGAGTGGATAAAATTAAAAAAAAAATTAACGGTAATTTTTTTTCGACGTGCCAGCACCTTCCAATGCAACCCCCATACAAAATGTTAACTTCTTATCACCCATGAAAAAGAACCTCTGACTAGCACATATTTATTGCAGCATTAGATGTTGATATAAATGAATAGGAAACCCATTCCTAATGGGTTTTAAATAAGTGAGTAAATAGACTTGTAAGTAGTTAAAACCCGAGTAGGAAAACAAATTGAACATAATATGTAGGGTAAAGTACGGCTAAGGAACACATACCATATCTATCGTTTTTGCGGTTGTGTCAAACACACAAACCGAATGCGGTACACTTCGATTGTCCGATGAATGCAAACGCTACGATTATGTACTGTACTTTCAGCACATATTCACACCCGTAGCGTACCGAATTCGGGTTGTGTGTATAAACACAAACACTAATTGGAGATTATAGCGTATGTGTTTCCTACGCAACCAATATGCTTGTGTACTGTGCTCGCGGTACTCAACCCTAAAAGTACAGTTCGTTAGAGTTTATTTTCCTACTCTGGTTAAAACCCTGTTTTTCATGGGTATAAATATTGATAAATAAGAAATTCCTGGGATATTGGAAGAGCAATCAAAAATCCCAGGAAGGAAAATCCAGCGATATTCGGTTTGGCATCCCTACTCCGTATTTTTACAAAAATAAAGTAAATTTATAATTGTTATTGGTACATTTGTTTCGATCAGTCAAAAGATCTTATCAAAAACCCCAAAGTTTAGAAAAGCTAGAGCCTCCAAAACTAGCAAAGCTTAAATAAAAACCTATTGAAACCTTTAATTTGCTCTATTTTTGTCTTCTTAACAATCAAATAGTGTTACCCTTCAAATATCGTTACCGATATAATCTAAAATAATGTTACCCTTACCGATAACCACGTCGTTTCGGTTACCAACCATGACAAATATATTATATTGTTGTTGGTTGCTGTTGTTGATAATGATTGAGTACTAAAGAGAACAAACGGAACAGTTGTGTTTGACTGCAGTGTGTACCACACTAATCATATAACTATGGGTCACAAATTTTATAAAAGTGGCAATATTATTAACTTTGTAAAAATAATAATTTTTCAAATTAATTTCAACATTTATTATAAAAAGTTTTATTAACAACTACAATGCCATAGTGCTTATGCATAATAATTTGAAAATCTTATAACACGTTTATAAAATAAATTTTGTACAAAAAATATTAAGAAATATTAATAAATTTTTATAGAATTTGGTACACCGACTCATGTCGGCCCAATTTTGGGTAAAATCGATCTTGCTGCCCATATAAAAGTCCCCCCAAAATTGGCTTGTTTGCACGCCAATTAATGAAATTTGGTATACTAATTCACATATGCTCATAGAAAAAGGGTATTGATTCATTTAGAGCCGACTCATGTTTAGACCAAGTCACCGTATGACAGTCCGCCAAAAATGGGCTTGGTCGCACGCTGCTGGTCCCACATATTAAGATATTTTGATGAAATTGGATACGCTGATTCACATGTGCCCAACGACAATGACTCTTTATTCTAGATGGGATGGGTCCATAGGTGGGCCTATCGCCCATATGGACTGTACAAATTTCCGATTCTCTCTTACTTACTACTCTTAACATTAGTAAGATTTAAACTTCTTACCGTTATCCTATTTTTTATAATTTTATAGACAAATTTTGACACAAGCCCATTTCAATCCATTCTAATTTCGGAGCAAAACATTACTTGCTTTTAATGAAACTTGTGTAGGGTATCATATAGTCGGCATGCTAGACTTTTTTTACTCGTTGCCTTTATTCTAGAAAATTTGCAATAACAATTTGAAAATGTCGTACTTATGCAGCTGTGAAAATATCAAAACGACTTTTTGTTTGATTATATTAATTATGTCGGTAACGGTTAAAGGACATTTCACAAACCAGACTTCCAATATTTTTAAAAATCAGTACTTTCAACAAATACATAGATAAAAATAGATTGTAAATACAATTAAATTTTTTTGTAAATACTATTAAACTTTTAATTGGAAGTGCGCATATAATTGAATTTGTAAATACAAACATCATGTTTGTTACTTGATTCTTGAATTTATTTCAATTAAATAGCCAACAAACATTTGTGCTGAAATTCAAAGAAAATTTTAACAAAGGATGTTGCCATATCAAAAAACTAGTTTGTTGAAATTCAAAGCAAAATTTAAAAATCGAAATTGTTGATTTTAATTTAGTTTTTCATTAAAAAACACGCCATGAATAAAAATACATATTTATTTGTTTTACAATTATATTTTATATTTAATAAAAGTGCTCCACTAGAATACCCCAATAAGCACATAGGTTTTAAAAATTCAAGTGCTTTAAATTTAGCTTGAAGTAAAGTATATTTCAAATTCTAGCATTTGTAGATTTTAAAAAAATAGATCAAACTTGAATTTTTGTTTCCCTTTTGCTGGAGTATGCTATTGAAATAAAATGTATTTAAAGTTTTATTCAAGCCTTGAAACTGGAAAACAGGGCTGGAATCGGACTTGTTTTCAACTTGAATTCCAGTGAAATTGTTTATACGGTACGTAACATAGAGTTATGTTCTTTTTTGGTATCAACGTTCTCCTTAACATTTCTATCTGGAACTTTAGATGTATTAAGTAAGTCGATTTTTAGCTTTTACTCTGCGCTTGTGCTTTCCGAAAATTCAACGCACCGTGCCACATCGCGGCCAGAAATGTTTGGAATTGCCCTCAATACCGTCTCCACCTTTTTGGCTTCGGTTTCTTTTTGGTAATTTTGTTTTACAAATTCCAGGATTTCTTTTAATTGTTAGGAACTTGTTGAACTTTTCGATCACTCTGATTATTCGCCATTGTAAACACTCGAACTTTTTTATCAAGCAAATTATTTTTATTTAATTTACGCATGTGTATAATAATCAAAAAAATCAGTCAAAGTTCATAAGGAGAGCAAAAATCTTACCAAAATCAATTTTGGAATTTTTAATCACAAAACAAAAAAAAAAAACGATTTGAACCAACTAGTTCACTGGCTCGAATGACGAATGATTTGACGAGTCAGTAAAGAACCTATTGAGCTTCAACAAATATGTCTGTTGATTTTTAACAAACACGTTTAATTGAGAAAAAAACTTATAAACTAGTCATATCAACAAAATATTTAATTGATCCAATTAAAAATGTTGTTGAAAAGGAAATTAAATTTTAACAATTATTTTTGTCACTTAAAATTTGGTGATATTTTTATCTGTGTAAAATTAGTAATGTTTGATATTTTATTCGCATGATTTTTGGGGTAACTTGGACTACCAATTTTCATACGTTATTGTTCGGATTAATAAAGCACTAGGTCTAACACTCAAGGGGTGCGAATTTGACCAAAATTAAAAAGTTTAATCCTTGTCGGCATGCGTTCCATTTTTGAATATAATAAAAGGACGTTTTGTAATCTTTTTAGGTGGCAAAAAAATCTCCATTTATAGTTAAAATGAAGTCACACTAACTGGAAAATCGCAGATCCGATTAAAAAAATTTGGTGACATTCTTGTTCAGCATGCGAAAATTAATTATAAATAATGTGTCGCAAGATATACATACATATTTTTCTTAAAAAGTTTTAAATAAATTTCAAAGATCCATCGAAATTTTTGGTGGCAGAATTCTGAAGATTTTAAGAAAAAACTTTTTCTTCTTCCTAATTTTATCAACATATCCCAGTGTAGAAACGGTAATGACATATCATTATTTTTTGGAGTACCAGTAATGACACCCACTTTCCTTGTGCATTATTTTAAAACATATAATAATGAGTTACGGATAATGACTTATTTTTATCATTATTTCAAATAGAAAATAATTTTTTAGATTTTTTTGAAAATTTTTTGAAATCTATTTTTAGACTCAATATTTTTTAAACACTGGTAAGGATATATGTAACCACATATTTTTTGATTTTTTTTATGTTGGCGAGTAAGCTTACTTGTGTGCAGCAGCAAACGTTCAAAGATACGGTGGGAAGTGACCAACGAACGGCACGCTTCCTTCTAGCAAATGTTCACAGATACGCTGGGAAGTGACCAACGAACGGCACGCTTCCTTCTAGCAAGTGTTCAAAGATACGGTGGGAAGTGACCAACGAACGGCACGCTTCCTTCTAGCAAACGTTCAAAGATACGGTGGGAAGTGACCAACGAACGGCACGCTTCCTTCTAGCAAATGTTCAAAGGTACGGTGGGAAGTGACCAACGAACCGCACGCTTCCTTCTAGCAAGTGACCAACGAACGGCATGCCTCCTGCTAGTACATGTTCAAGGATACGGTGGGAAGTGATCAACGAACGGCCGCCTCCTGCTAGTAAATGTTCAAGGATACGGTGAATTGTCGAAGGATATGCGAAGGACTTCGAAGGAGGTTCGCAGGACCTCAAAGGATATTCGCAGGACTTCGAAGGACCTCCAAGGATATTCGCAGGACCTCGAAGGATATTCGCAGGACCAAGAAGGATATTCGCAAGAACAAGAAGGATATTCGCAGGACCTCGAAGGATATTCGCGGGACCTCGAAGGATATTACAGGACTTCGAAGGATGTTCGCAGGACCTCGAAGGATATTCGCAGGACTTCGAAGGATATTCGCAGGACCTCGAAGGATATCCGCAAGACTTCGAAGGATATTCGCAGGACCTCGAAGGATATTCGCAGGACCTCGAAGGATATCCACAGGACCTCGAAGGATATTCAGTGGATGTGGCACACGTCCTTGTCAGGATAAGTATCCAAGAGCTAGAAATAGAGAATATGATTAGTAATACCTTGTGAACCCTTTGGCGGCTGCCAGCAACTGATGCCGAGTTCTGTGATGCTGCGCTTTATATACCCTTGCGCGTATCGAGGGCCGATTGATAATTATCCAGAAAAACTACGAGGGGTGTTTGGGAATTCCTAGGATAAATTGCAACGTGTGTAGACAGAAACGAGCGGAGCGACTTCTGTCGTTATACCATTTAAGCCCAATTCCGATAGTACCTTCGTCTGGGTGATATACAGAAATATTGCACAATCCACAAGGTTAACATAGAAAAATAAACAGACTTTGCTTCATCGGCTCAGAAAGTGATCCTAAATCGATTGGTTTATAACAAACCAAGTAGGCCTTCCTTTTTTGAAGGAAAAGTGTGAACACCAGAAATATTTTTCTTCATAATATATTTAAGACATACAAGGAACTAATGCATTGAGCGGACTAATTGATTGATGATTATATTTTAATCAATTGTAATGAAATGAATTTCAGTACTATTTTTTAATTAATGATTTGACGATTTGATTAGTGGCTTTAAATTTCATTCCATTGATAATGCAGCAATAAAAACTAAAATTCCTATTAACTGGCAACCTTTCCGAAAGAAAAATCGGTTAAGTCAGAGATAGGAAATGTTCGTTCTGATCCATTCATATGTATATATTATATTCTGGTTTATAACCAGTCCAGCGATTCTAGAAAAAATTATGACTATCGTCCAAGTTACTACTCTTACTACAGCTGGAAAAAATCAATACAAATAGTAAACAAAACTTTCCAATTGTAGTAAAAGTACACTGATAGAATTTTGTGCATAGTATTAATGAATTTGTTCATTAATCCAATAATTTTTTCATTGGAAAGTCCTCAAAGAACGCGTTCATTAAATCAATGAAACGTATTCATTAAATGAAAACTAATTGAAAAAAATATATTCTTTGCGTTAGTTTTTTTATTTATTATTTTAAGTTTTCATTAATTCAATGAAAATTTTTCATTAAATCAATGAATTCAGATTAATGAAATCGATTCCTTAATAGTATGAACGAAAATTCTATCAGTGTAGTAAGAATTTCGAGTAAATGAACACACTGAAAATTTGTAAGATATTAGTTACAAAAAATTTTAAATACATATATAAAGCAAACCTATAGAAATGTTAAATCTAAACTAATATTGAGCTAGTATTTATTTTCCTCTCAGGTTTTTTGCCATCATGATCCGTAGTTCATAGTTTATAAATATTAGTTTATTTATTTACTTTTTGTGGACAAATGATGTGTCTACTTTTTCATCCTTCTTTCAGTCTGCCTCTCTGCTTGTCTATCCTTCTGTGTATGTTTGGTTTCATTTTGTTGCATGTTTATTTATGGCAGAGTGGTTAGAGCAACAGAAAACAATTCAATACCATTTTTCGTATCGTAGTCCTTGTTCTCCTCGTTCATCATGTTTCTAATGATGAGTTTATTCGTTTGGGTATGTTTCTATATTTATGTGTGGAGATTGTTTGTTTTTGTATATTTCTTTCAATGCTTTAAAGAGAATGCAAATAAATATTGTAATTACTTAAAGCAACAATCTGGATATACTAGTATAAATATGAGCTTTCTATAGAAACATAGTTAGGTTGTTCACAAGGGGTGTGCTATATGTTGTATCTATATATCGTCCTAACAAAAAACTTTTTGTTTTACATTAACAAGGATTTCCTATTGGGTTTTCTATCTGTTAGCAAACTTAACATAGGACACTAAACATACTTACAAATCCCAATAAGCACATAGGTTTTAAAAATCCAAGTACTTTAAATTTTGCTTGAAGTAAAGTATATTTCAAATTCTAGCACTTGTTTATTTAACAAAAATATTTCAAATTTGAATTTTTTCCCCCTTTTGCTGGAGTATGCTATTGAAATAAAATGTAATAAAAGTTGAATTTAAGCCTTGAAACTGGAAAACAGGGCTGGAATTGAACTTGATTTCAACTTGAATTCCAGTGAAAATGTTTATAGGGATGTTGTATCATGCTATTTTCAAATGTTGTATTTTTTCAAGTTTTAACAACTCTGCTTTTGTTAGGACAATACAACGATACAACAAATATCACACCCCTTGTGAACAGCCTTAGTAATCCATTGCTTTTTACTATCGGAAATATCTATTTACACATATGTATGTCAAGAAAGAATACTTGCCCTGGTATTGTTAAAAATGCACTCAGCTTAAAATATCTTAACCCTTTCACTACCGACTTTTTTTGCGGATGTATCATTATTTTGACTTCAGATTTATATTAAGAGCCCTCAAATTAGAAAAAAAATATGTAACGTATTTTGCCCCCTCCCCCTCCTACCCACCAAAAATTATGTTGGAAAATCGATTTTTTCAAATTTCTGAACCCCGTTTTACCCCTTTAACATTCGAGTAGCCAAAAATCCTTTGGTTGGGTTTCTTCTCGTCTTAAAACGAAGCTATATGCCAAATTTCAATTATATATCTTCATTAGTTTAGGAGAAACTCCAAAACCCCATTTTCATGAAAATTATGATATGTGACCTTCTCCGAGAAAAGGGAACTAGTGTGTGGAAATGAAGTTTTGAGAAGAACGCATTTAAAGTTTCATAACGCATTATTACTTTGAACACACAAGTTCGTTTTATACGTTTTTATGGGGTAAATAAATTTTTATCAGAAATCTAACTCATTTCATCTTATTCTACACCCTTTTAGGTACCAGAATCCACTCTTAAGTCCAAACCCGTTTTTTGACACACTAAAGACAAATTCATGATAGGTCAACGATATGCCATTGTTACCTACAAACACATGTTGACATTTTCATAAGTGTAAAAATATCATAGTTTGATAAATAAATGAAAACATATCTTTAGGGTGTCGTCACTGACAGGGGTCAGTAAGTTGTCATCACCACCTAAATATTCAGAAACTTCAAAAAAAAAATAATTTGGCTTTTTCTTATTCTCCCCTAGGTTTAATACTCAATTATTTTTTCCTTTTTTTTCTTTGTAGTAAATTCTCTTCTATCAAAAATTATTTTTTTTTCATTTGGTATCACACTCACCAAGATTCGAACCGGAAGCCTTGTGTTTGATAGTTCACCGACGTAGCCGTTCAGTTAAACAATAATAATACAAATAGTTTTATGAAGTTTCTTATTTTCCATTTTTTAAATTTAAATCTATACATTTTATTTGAATCTCCCTCTATTCAAATTAAAATTATATTAATTTTACTTGAATGTTACTTTCAAATTTGAATTTTTTTTCATTTCAAGTTTAGTAGGGGATTATCGGTTATCCCTACGTTTAAGACAGATGTAAAAAATCTTTAAATGCAGAAATATTAGTAGTTATTTTCATTTGACGTAATTTATTGTATTGTTATATTTTTGACTTTTTAATAGTATTTTTAATATTTGATTTTATGTTTGTTGAAGGGATTTGCAATATGTTGAACCTCCCCATGCCGTTATGCCTTGTCTAAAGTAAGACTCAGGTAATGGAAAATATGCCTGTTAGAGGACATTTAGGTAGTTCACAAGGGGTGTGCTATTTGTTGTATCGTCCTAACAAAAAACAGAGTTGTAAGAATTTAAATTGAGAATAGCACGATACAACATTTTTACGTATGTTTAGTGTTCTATGTTTAAGTGTGCTAACAGATAGAAATCCCAATAGAAAATCGTTGTTAAAGACAAATAAAAATTTTAACAACTCTGTTTTTTGTTAGGACGATACAACAAATAGCATACCCCTTGTGAACTACCTAATTGAAATTAGCACAGTTACTTGGGCGGTAAAGATTGTATGCTGTTTTCTGTAATTTTTACGGAGTTGTTGTATATGTGTTAGCCATTTAAAATCTTCAACGACGTAAACTCCAAGGTAGTTTTAAGTATTTACCATCTCAGTTACTGCATTAAGCCCAAATTAGTTTGGAAGCAACGTACGGCGAAATGAGGTATCGTGAGGTAGAAATATATTTTCAATAGATTTTCTTACCTCAAATGTACTTCCAAACTAAAGGCTCCATTAGTCTGGTAGTATCGTAAAGTATCGTGTCAGCTGTTTACTTTTAGTTAACGACAGTCATTGGCGGACTTAGGCCGGTCTGGAGTGGGCAAAACCAGAGAATGATTCCCTAATACTTCACCTTGTCCTAGAACCCTACAACCCCGGTTGTAACTGTCAGCCTGATTAGTTCCAATATTCTCATACTACAGAAATGTACGACCTTTTCTCTTCAGCATTTTATGGACAGGCTTAAGTTACGGTAATTGGAGGTACCAAGTTCAATTTATTATCAACGATAAGATATCCTTCTTGGTCATCACTATCCTTCTTAGTCATCCTACCTAGTCATTGCGAAATAGCGTCGTAGAAAATTTTAACAGGCGCACCCTGCATGCCATTGAACATATACAATGCAATTGGTTTTTATTGTTTGCTTCATTCGCATTTTGTTTGTGTAGCAGACTACATTTAATATGAGATGTTGATGCTGTAATTTGCATTGCAGTAATGGCACCACTTTCTAAAGAAAACTGATGAAGGGGACCTCGAAAATGCCCGAAACTATCGTCCTCTCATTCCTGAAAGTGTAGAGGTTTTTGAAAGCAAAACCTCTGTGAAGTATTTGTGAGGAGAGTATCCTGATGAAGAAAAATAGCAGTTTTTGGAAAAAGTACGTATTATGTTAATTCATAATAAGGAAATTGGCTTCGAAGAAAAATTAATAAATTTCTAATTAATCAATTAAAAAGTTCGAAAACAACAATTTTTATTTTTAAATAAAACTTAAAAACCAACAATTATTAAAACTTTTAATATTTAAGCACCCCCTATAAACAATTTCACTGGAATTCAAGTTGAAAACAAGTGAAATTCCAGCCCTGTTTTCCAGTTTTAAGGCTTGAATACAACTTTAATTACATTTTCAATGTGTTCGTTTACTCGAATTTTTTACTACTTTTACTACAATTGGAAAGTTTTGTTTACTTTTTGTACTGAATATTTCCAGCTGTACACTGATAGAATTTTGTACATAGTATTAATGAATTTGTTCATTAATACAATGAAGTTTTTCATTGAAAAGTCCCCAAAGAACGGTTTCATTGGATTAATGAAACATGTTTCATTAAATCAATTTTAATGAATGGATTCATTGATCTAATGAAAGTTTCATAGAAAGTATGAATTTTTTTTCATTAATTTTAAGATAAACATTTTGAAAGTTTCATGTGTTTAATGAATTAAATTCATTACTTTTATGAAATAATTTCATTAATATTTTTCATTTTAGCATAGACTTAATGAAATTATTTCAATAAGACATGAAATTATTCGTATAATGGTTTGTTCATATTTTTAATGAAGCGTTTTATAGATTTCGCAACAATTCCACGTAAGTGAAAAATATTTTTTTTTATATTGAGTTTGACAGCTTTTTTCGCAAAAGTATGAACAAAATACCGGGCTTAAGGGTTAAAAGCAAAAGTAAGATGCAATTATGTGTAAACAAATCATACCATTATGTAAACACTTTTTTGATATTCAATGGCTTTTCACAAAAAACTCGCTTTAAAAAAAAAACTGGAATCGGATCGTAATGTGTTAGTAAATATGTTATATTAAACTCATTTCAATTACCTTTCCAATGATGCTCATATTGTCATATTGATCCGATAATAAATAGCGGAGATACGGGCAAGTTCATGTTTTAACTTTGACCCGAAATAGCGGTCTCGGACAAAAAATATTTTTTTTCTATTTGGCCCAAAAAGTACTATCTGGGGGAAAAATCGTGGCTGTGCCCCTAAAATCAACTTGTTCCCTTAAAGCCGATATAACTCCCGAGATGAGCGTCTCTTTGTTTAGCCCAAAAATAACACATATGTTTATAGGGAAAACCAAAAAGAGGTAAAATTGTACCTGAAACCATTTTTTTAAGTAAAATTTTTTCTTTATGAAATTTTCATTAATTTAATGAATTTTTTTTATGAAATTATGAAAAAACAAAAAAAAAATCTAATGAAAAAATTCATAACAACAATGAATTTTCATTCAGTTAATGAAATTTTTCATTAAATCAATTAAATCATTAATGCTATGAACGAAAATTCTATCAGTGTAGTAAAAGTATTAACTTGTAGTAAGTAACCGAACACGCCTTTTATTTCAATAGCATACTCCAGCAAAAGGGAAACAAAAATTCAAGTTTGAAATATTTTTGTTAAATGTACAAATGCTAGAATTTGAAATCTACTTTACTTCAAGCTAAATTTAAAGCACTTGAATTTTTAAAACCTAGTTGTTTTTCACATGGAAAAATTTCACATGAACTTTAAAGGCTTCAAACTGCAATTTAAATTATAAAAATGAACAATATTTTAATTTTATAATAAAGACAATCACAATAAACACAAAATGTCACTCTTTCACAAGAAAAATAATAGTCCTGTGTATTAAATTTGCGTGAAAACAAAGTCTGCACAATTTTCAGGTGAAACTC
The DNA here is from genome assembly GCA_949987735.1 of Leucophora obtusa. NCBI lineage: Eukaryota > Metazoa > Arthropoda > Insecta > Diptera > Anthomyiidae > Leucophora > Leucophora obtusa. The sequence continues at coordinate 280,904,228 of OX465295.1, forward strand.
TTTGTCGTGAAAAATAATTTTTTTTATATGGAGTATAACAGTTTTTTCACGTGAAACTCAAACAACTTACGGTGCTTTACTTGCAATCTACAATATATGAAAAAACAACAACTACAAAAAAGTTTTGTCCCCCAACTGAATTTGGTTCCAACCGAATCGTTCGGTTGCTGCAACCGATAATTCGGTTGTCACAACCCTATTTCTGTTGCTCCAACTGAAATAGGGTTTTGGCAACAGAAATAGTGTTGCGACGAAATAAATATTTTGAATGAGACCTAGCCGTGGTATGCTTTTGTTCAACAATTACTATAATTTTTGTATTAAAAAATACAAAAATTATTTTTTTGGGCTTTCTTTCGTTCGTTGTTTTTACTAATCTTATAGACAAAGAACACACAAACATCCCTACTAATATTATAAATGTGATTGTTTGTCTGTCTATTTGTGGCGACATCAGGCCCAAACGGCTGAACCGATTTTCTTGAAATTTTCGGAACAGCCATTGAAAACTATCAGAATTAAAATAGACTATATTAAATCTTGATGGGACAAAGGGGCGTGGCAACTCCCATACAACACTAATATTTTGATGTGATATTTCTCGGCACTGTTCAACCGTTTCGAATAAAATTATGGCAAGCATCTTATAAAAAGTTTCGAAAGCACTGTGCTACTGGATCCTTTTTTCGTTTTCTTTCAGAAACGCTTTGTCAGAATTTTCTTTCCGAAACAAAATCGTATGATGTCTACAAGGTGAATCCAAATATGACATTGTTTTTCTTAGTCGTTAAATAGTTTGGTGTAAAAATTAGGAACGGAGTTTACAACATTTTTTCAAATCTTTTAAAGACATCCTTTTTCATCTCGAGAATATTACATGCTGCAGAAAAGTTTCAAATCTGTTATACTAGATGATTACCTACAGTCCAACGATCATTTTACTTTAAATAACATTATACTTTTCGTATTATAAATAATAGATAACTCCAAAATTCTGGTGTATGCATTTTTATCAAAAATTATGTCGAAAAATCCTTACAGAGTTGAAGTCGTGGTAGCTAAAATATACGAAAAAGTTTGTAAAATCGATTAATTTTTATTAAAAACGGCACTTTTCCTCTTCATAAAAATTCTTACAGTTAGTGTTTAGCTTTATTGGTTATTAAAATATTAGCTATTAAAGTTAAAAAACCTTATGAGTTACTTGTTACGGAGTTAATATTTGGCTTATAAAATTGGTCACAAATTTTATGTATTAACCAAAAATTAGTCAGATTGTTATAAATTTTGTAGAACAGGGGACAATGCGCTGATATATATCGAAATATATAACTCCCCTACGGGGAATGATGGGACAATTGCCCTGAATTGTCCTGTGAGTGGTTAAATCAAGACTTGTCAGAGGATTGGTATAATTTACAATTGCTGTGGGTTAAGCAGTGACAATTATACTTAAAGGACTAGTCCCATGACTGGTGAAACTGTGGCATACCACTTAATCGTCCCCAAAGTACCTATCCCGTGACTGGTAAAAAGAGGACATACCACTAAATTGCCCTCAAAGTACGTATCCCGTAACTGGTTAAAGAAGGACTTACAGCAGGACTGGTATAATTTACTATTGCTGTGGGTTAAGCAGTGTCAATTATACTTAAAGGACTGGTCTCGTGACTGGTGAAATGATGACATACCACTGAATTGTCCTCAAAGTACCTATCCCGTGAGTGGTTAAAGATGGTCTTGTCGCAGGACTGGTATAATTTCTTATTTCTCTGTCAATTATACTTAAAGGACTGGCCCCAATACTGGTGCAAAGAGGACATATCACTTAACTGGATAAGTGTGTTATAAAAAAACCCACAAGACTTTATTTTTTTTTAAAGAGAAGCAACACTCAGGAAATTCTTCCTATTAATTAACGTGTTGTCCTTTGGAAAGGGGATAGAGAAGAAGTGAAAGATGGTGAAAGATGAAGGGCTTCAAATATGGCAACATTGTAATTGGGCGAGATGTTGAATTTTAGAACAGTTGTTGCGCTCCATCTGATGGTGATTTGGCGAACTTTGTTGAAGCTTTTTAGTTCATAGCCCTGTTATATTATTTTACTTCGGTGGGGTTAAGTGCTATGGGAACACCGAAGGAGGACGCTGCGATATGTATGAGGGATAGAAAAACGCATACATATTTATATTTTTCATAAATTGATGTTGCCTTGGTTGGGGATCGGACCCGCAACCTCACGTGTAACAGTCCAACGCGCTAACCATTACACCACAGCGCCCATAATTGGTCGGTTTCCCAGTACACTGATAGAATTATCCGTAATGATAAACAATTTCATAGAATTTTTTTCGTAAGTTCAATGAAGAATTTCGTTAAATGAAATGATCAAAAAATCGTAATTTGTGAAAAATTACGATTTTTTGATAATTTTAGTTCTAGTTCTAAGCACTTGGAGTTTTCTTTAAATTTTAGCATCAAGAACCCTGAGCTTATTGCTAACAACTTCAGGTCCAATCTTTTGGAGGATTTTACAGGAATTTTAGAATCGGTAAAAGGTTCGACGCATATATATATCTTATATCGTAGAAGAACATCTTAAAAAAGGAATATGTATTTCATATTTTATTTCTGTAAAAAAACATACCAAAATTCTTCTTCAAAAAAAAATTTTTTTTTTCTTACCTCAAGTGGTTTGGGCAGGCACTTTTCCAATTTGTGAGACTGTTTATGGGGAGACTTTTCCCCTTTTTGCCCGTTCCGGTAGGAATTTCCAAAAATCCCGTATTAGCGCACGTCTATGCCGAATATCAAGAAACCTTGTTTTAGTGGAGATATCCGTGGGGGGAGGAAAAAAAGTAGTTTTTTTGAAATTATATATTATTTTAAATGGTAATTTTTGGAAAAACGAAATTTTTTGGAAAAAGATACTTTGTTTTTACAAAGTACTTTATTTGTACTTTTTTTGGAAAAGGTATTTTTTTTAAAAAAGGTGTTTTTTTGGAAAAATGTATGTTTTTTGGAAAAAGGTACTTTTTATGGAAAAGGTACTTCTTTTGGAAAAGGAAAATTTTTTTTAGAAAAAGGTACTTTTTTTTGGGAAAAGGTAATTTTTTTTTGGAAAAGGTACTTTTTTTGAAAAAGGTATTTTTTTGAAAAAATGTATGTTTTTTGGGAAAAGGAAAATTTTTTTAGAAAAAGGTACTTTTTTGGGTAAAGGTACTTTTTTTGAAAAAGGTATTTTTTTGGAAAAATGTATGTTTTTTGGGAAAAGGTACTTTTTTTTGGAAAAGGTACATTTTTTATAAAAAGGTAAATTTTTTTGAAAAAGGTACTTTTTTTAAAAAAGGTACTTTTTTTTGGAAAAAGGTACTTTTTTTGGAAAAAGGTACTTTTTTTGGAAAAAGGTACTTTTTTGGAAAAAGGTACTTTTTTGGAAAAAGGTACTTTTTTGGAAAAAGGAATTTTTTTTGGAAAAAGGTACTTTTTTTGGAAAAAGGTACTTTTTTGGAAAAAGGTACTTTTTTTGGAAAAAGATGCTTTTTTTGGAAAAAGGTACTTTTTTTTGGGAAAGGGTACTTTTTTTGGAAAAAGGTACTTTTTTTTGGAAAAAGGTACTTTTTTGGAAAAAGGATTTTTTTTGGAAAAGGTACTTTTTTTTGGAAAAAGGTACTTTTTTTTGGAAAAAGGTACTTTTTTTGGAAAAAGGTACTTTTTTTGAAAAAGGTACTTTTTTTGGAAAAAGGTACTTTTTTTTGGAAAAAGGTACTTTTTTGGAAAAAGGTACTTTTTTTGGAAAAAGGTACTTTTTTTTGGAAAAAGGTACTTTTTTGGAAAAAGGTACTTTTTTTGGAAAAAGATACTTTTTTTGGAAAAAGGTACTTTTTTGGGAAAAAGGTACTTTTTTTGGGAAAAGGTACTTTTTTTGGGAAAAGGTACTTTTTGGAAAAAGGTACTTTTTTTGTCCCCTTTTTGCCCCTCCCGATAAGAATTTCCAAAAATGCCGTCTCAACGGACGACTACACCGGTCGAGGAACCTACATACCAAATTTCAACTTCATAGCTCCAGCAGTTTGAGCAGGCCGTCAAGGGGGAGACTTTTTCCCCTTTTTGCCCGTCCCTGTAAAAATTTCCAAAACTCCCGTTTTGGTGGATGTCTACGATAGTGGAGGAACCTTTATACCAAATTTCAACTTCCTACCTCCAGCGGTTTGGGCAGGCCGTCAAGGGGGGGCCTTTTTCCCCTTTTTAACCCCCATTTTTACAACGTCCCTGTCCAAAATTCCAGAAAGTACTTTCCAGAAAAGTTAGCCCATACTCCAAGGAACACATATCTTAAATTTCAGCTTTCTAGCCAAAGGGGTTTTGGCAGGACGCCAAGGGGGAGACTTTTCCCCTTTTTGACCGTTCCGGTAGGAATTTCCAAAAATCCCGTCTTAGCGGACGTCTACGCCGAAAGAGGAACCTATATACCAAATTTCAACTTCCTAGCTTCAGCGGTTTGGGCTGGGCGATGTTGAGTCAGTCAGTCAGTCACGTTATTCTTTTATATATAGAGATAACATATTTTTAGTTGACTGCATTGCTACGTATTTTTATAACTTTACTAACTAGCACGAAAACTAAAGCCGACTAATAATAAAGAACTTAACTGAAATCAGAACCTGGTTTCTGAACAAAAGCTGTATTCAGTTCCAGTTTCATTCCCTGGCTTTAACAGACAAATCCTTTGAGACCGTTATCTCTAAATTTTGCTATTTTCATCAATTGATATTTCAGATTTGCTATTTTCATCAATTGATATTTCAGATCAATCGGCATAGCGAAAAGTATGTAAGATATTTATATAATAACCCTAATTAAAAAAGAAATATGATATTCATATAAATAAAAACTTTAACTTATAAAATATCACAAGCTTATTTATATTTTTAATAAATTAAGATTAACACTGGGTCTCATATTAATACTCTAACTTAATATAAAATAAAGAAATCAAGAAATTGTTTACAAAACGACGAAATATTTTGAGGTTAACCAAAAGTTAACACAGAAACCTTCAGTATGAAACCTAGCGTAAAAGATTAAATGGCATGTTTTTCTATATTTTTGTACGAGTATGACCCTAAAAATAATCTCCAAAAGTGTCAAGGCAAAAATAAATGAAGAAAATATTGATTTATGTTAAACGAATAACAACAAATTAAATTTCACAATATTTGGCAAATATTGTTTCTTGCTTGTTACTTCCATAAACTAATCGTAACAAGGATACTAAACAAACTTTATACATATATGCATACATACATACATTAGGGGTATAACTTTTGAGGAATTTTTGAAAATAACCAAATCCATACCAACTACGCAGAAAAACTTTATTGGAAAAAAACCGATAGGAAAATCATCAAAGATCTGAATATGAATTTAAAAAAGCACCATTCTTTATAAATATTGGTATGCTGAACAAGAATAAGTAAACCCTCCGACTTGCACATGAGTCTGGCCAGACTTTTTTCGATTTTAATTGAAGGCCTCAGTGTAAAAACATGATAAGCCACATGATTTCAAAAACTGATTTTATGTGTTTATTCTGTTACCTAATACCGTAAAAGCATCCACTAAAAATATTTAAGCTATATTCCAATAAATTTCGGATCTAGTGCAAAGCCACTTTTTACAATTCGATTTTATTGTGAAAATGTTTTATTCGAAAACTTGATAAGCCACACTAAAAAACTACACCTCTAAACAAAAAGATGAATTCTGAAGAAAATATAAGAGGAAATAAAGTTTTTTATGAAGATAAAGATGGCAGTATGGTGGACAAAGGCTTTCTGCCAACTGATGATGAAGGAATTTCACAAACCACCGATATGTGATTTATATTAACTTTTGTGGCTTATCAAGTTATTGCAGAAATTTTTAAAGTATTTTTACTTTGAAAAATCGTAGCTTCTTTTCAGCACTGTCATACTTAGGATACTTGTAGTCAGAATTTATACAAAACTACTACGACTAGATGCAATTAAAAAGCATTATTTCTAAAATGTGGCTTATCAAGTTATTGCGGAACTATTATAAGAGATTCTTCTATTTTGAAGGAAAGGTAGATTTTTTGTAGAACTGTAAAAATTTAGATACTTGTGATAAGTCCTATTGTAAGACTTCTAGCACAAATCCGTCGCTGGAAGAATAGAAGAAAGTGCAAACCATTATTTTAAAATTATGTGGCTTATGAAATTTTTGCAGAAATTTTATTAAGAATTTTTCTATTTTGGAGAAAAGGTTGGTATTTGCTGGACTTTCATGCACTTGTAGCAAGTGCTTAGGTAAAAACTCAGAAAAAGAAAAAAATGGTCTCAAATTAAATAGAGAATCCTTTAACCTTCTAGACAGAAGTCTTAAGGGCTAACTATATTATGCTTAAGCTGTCTTAAGCAACTGTCAAAAATCAACGAAAAGTCTGTCAAATGCTTAAGCTTAAAGACTTTTGGGTGGCTACATTGTAGTTTATAAACTCAAATACATACTACACTTAGTTGTAAACATTTGTAGTTTCCAAAAACTGTTTCATACTTATATTTCCTAAATATATGGATTTTTTTCGAAAAATGTTATTTAATGTGTACAATTTATAAATATTTTACTACAAACAGGTAAATCTATATCTAATTTAAATATACAAACACCAATAGAAAAAAGTCCGAAAAAAATTTAGTTAAAACTACTAAAAATTAGTTAAAAATGATGCTTCAGAAAAAACTGGTTACAAATAGGGAATAAAATAAAACGTTACCAGTAATGACTTTGTTTAAAAGTACACCGATCCGAGCAATGGAATTAGATTCTAAATTTTTATTAAATCGTACTTTCGCATAATAAGTAGTTATAATATAATACGAATAACTTATTATTTTTACCCTTATTAATAAGTTATTATTAAACACACTATCGGTAATATATTATTTTAAAAACTCCAAATAAGTAGTGATATATCTCCATATCGGTAACTCATTATTTCACACCTCCCACATAAGTATTGATGTATCACAATATTTGTAACGTATTACTTTAGGTTTCTAAGTAAAACCAAGGGTAAAGTGGTACCCATTGCCAGGCAATGCGTGAAAAAGGTCAAACCCATTACCAAGGTTTTGCTGGGTAATAGACTCTATTTCGGTTAATGTCGAAATAAATAATCTAAAATTTAAATAATAATAATAAAATAGGTCGATTAACCGATTAAAAAATTACTATTGATTGTTTTCAAAAAACTTCCTAATATGCTTAACTTTGGCTAACAGGTTGGCAATAAAAATTTGGAAAAAAAACGAAACCTAAATAAAATATGATTAAATTCTTTTAGAATATAATGTAAGAGTTCCTTAATTTTGCAGGTATTTTTTAAGTAATCTTATCAAGATTTTTACATGAATTTTTTTGAAAAATGGTTAGAAATATTTAATAGTCTAAAATTTAAAGTTTAAATTTTAAACTACTAAATGCACTTGCTATAAAAAGTATCCGTGCACTTTGAAATAAAAAGTTTATACCCTAAAGAAATTTAAAATAATACACTTTTGTTCAACAATTTTTTTTTAATAAAGTATTAAGTCATTTGCTATTTTAAATCACTCTAAAGTTTATTGTTTTATAAAAAAAATAACAAAAAAAATCGAAAAATTTACAAGCAAAAGTATTCGTACACTTGAAATATTTATGTAAAAAAAACTAAATAAAATATTGTTGCAGTTAGTAACTTCCCAGAAAAATTTTTTACAATCGGTAGCCAACCACACCCATTCTACAACTGGTTCCACTGCAACCGATTCCATGGAACTGATTCCGGAACCAGTTCCTGGAATCCTATATGGAAGGTGTGGGTGACGTAGAATCAGTTCCAGATCTAATTCTAGAGCAACCGGTTCCACTTTGGAGCTATAGAAGGGTGTTTAATTTTAAGAAAATCTGTTGGATAGTTTTTGAGTTAGAGAGATATTTGTAAAACGTATCCTGGAGTTATCATGTGAGTCCTGGAGAACAATAACTGATTATTATCGGTTATTGTACGCCAGATCGTAAATGTATTTTTGGCAATTTTTCAAATATTTTTTTCTGTTTTAAAAAGTTATTTTTTCTTAAATTCTCTAAATTTCCACTTTACATGCTTCTCGCTAGAAAATCGTTCCTAACCCGGTGTCTTCAAATGCAATAAATTATATGATATGAAATGTCAAAACCATTGCAGCGAAACGTCAAAATGATATCAATTGCAAAGTGGTGGAGAACACTTGACCATTTCATGGATAAGAAATATCATAGATTTTTCTTCGAAAAACACCAAATTTTATGAAACATTAATTTTTACCGACAAATATTAAAAACCTAAACACTTTTTCATTCTTTTTTACCAAATTTTTTGTTGTTTTTTTATTACAAAATTAAAATGAAAACTAAAAGTGACTTTTTATCTCTGGCATCATTGCAAGAGCCGATTGCATGTCAGCGATATCATGATATTGCAATAAAGTTGAAATTAAGTATCTTCACTTGAGATGAAATGATTTTGACAATTACTTGCTTTCATTTTATTGCATGTCAAGACACTAGGTTATAGAAAAAAAGTTTGAAGGCAAAAAAAGTGGGTAGTTAAGTTTTCTATGGATATTTGTTTAATAAAATATTGTTATTTAGCCAAAAACTATTTAAAATCCGAAGACCACCTTCTCGCGGCCTTGGGCATTAGAGGGTTAACCAACGTTAATGTTTCCTCTTTGCTTATTTTGCCCCACTCATCCATTATGAAGTTTTTCAGCAATTTCTTGGAGGTTTTTTTGTGTTGGCGGATTCTGTGCTCCAGTAAATCCCACAAATGCTCAATTCGATTGAGGTCGGGTGACTGACGGGATGATTTCCATTAATTTCGGGTGTTGTAGAGCAACCAAAGCTTGACATTTTGCGCCGTATGTTTAGGATCATTATCATGTTTGAACCAAAAGTCTTCTCCAATGTCCTATTTTTGAGCGCTTTGCTTTAAATTTTGTTTTAAAATGTTTAGATATCCAATTTGATCCATTATATATTCTATAAATACGAGATTACCAACGCCGTTGCCCGTTGCCTCCTACACCGTGTTTAACCGTTGGCACAAGATTTTCTTTATTTGACGCAGTACCAGTTTTTCCCCAAACTAATTTCTTTCCTTTTATGCCAAAAATGCAAAACGTGCTCTCATCCGAAAATAAAACACGTCCACAAAACTCTGGAGGCTTGTTTACATACATATTTGCGAAGTCCATACGTTTTTTTCTGTTTATATCAGAAATAAATGGCTTTCTGCGTGCTACACGGCCATGATAGTCAGATTCTTTTAATATTTTACGGACAGTATCTTCATGAATTTCTTTGCCGACGGATTCTTTGATATTAGAACTGATTTGGGAAGCGGTTATTCTAGCATTCTCTTTGACTGACCCCAAAATTGTTCGCTTCTAACGCTCAGTAAGTTTAGAAGGTCGTCTAGAAAGAGGCTTTGGATGCTAATTTTAGCAGTTTTTTCTGCAGCATCATTTTTAACTAATTTTTAGTAGCTTTTTCTGCTATTTTTACAGATTTATTTCTATTAATGTATATGTAATCATTTAGTATCTAACACGGAAGTTACTTCATACTAAACACTACTATTTTGATGAAATTTCAATACGTTTTAGAAACAAAAACTCTAAGATGAACATCTCACGGTTTTAACTACCTCGGTAATTTAAGTGGGGTTAGAATGGGTTCGTCCGAGGTGGACGAAAAAATAAGACAGTTGATCTTAGATTTCTTTTCGCTATCAAATATCCAGATTTCATACTAATCTGAGAGTATAGCTTGGAATATATTCCTTGTACGAGGTTTTCTTCAGAAAAATAGATGCAAATAACAGCCGAACATAAATGGGTCCCTTGCCCACCCCAGAAAAATGGTCTAGGTACGCCTATGCAACGAACACACAAACATACATAAAAATAGTACCAAAAGGGTACTTTTATGTAATTGTTGCTTTCAAAAGGAGTTGATTTATGGCTGGTTTTACCAAATCAGACAGTTCATATACAAAATTCTCATCCCGTTGAATTTTTGTACCTTATGTAATGTCTCGGTTTGTGTATTCATGTTATCATTTTCTTATTGCGGACAACTGAAGAGTTGGGGTGATGCCCACGAAACAATTGTATTATCTATCATGAAAAAGATTATTTTTATATTTTTTCGTGTAAAAAATACTTTCAACGGCGGCAGTTGCCAAAGTTGGACGGTGCTCTGCTCAGCCGGTTTAAGCCATTCGGCGTAGATCTCTGCTGCCACCACACTGTCACAAAGTACAAAAATTCTGCTTTTAACAGTTTCTTACGGAACGTTACACTACGTTGCAGTTAAACTAACGACTCAAACGATTTTTCATAAAACAAAAACAAATGACCTGATTCGACACGGAACGTTATGTAACAATTTTAGATTATTTCAGTAACAGTATTTTAAGGGTATTGATATTTCATTTATTTTGGTATTTTAGAGATATTGCCTGCCAACACAGTTTTCGTTTCAAAACGACTAAAGGAAACAAATTTTGTGAATAACATTTGCCACTTCTTGATTATTTGGTTCTACCCCTAATATACTTACGAGCATAGTCGGGAAGTATTCAGTACCTCAGTACTTAAGTAATAGTAAAGTACAAGTATTTGGTACTTGTACTTAAAAAAAATAAGTACAAGTACTTTGAATGTACTTGTATTTAAGTACAAGTACTTTGAATGTACTTGTACTTAAGTACAATTACTTGGTTAATTACTTGGTACTTTCTAAGTACCAAGGTACTTAACAAGTACTGTGGAACTTGCTAAGTACTACGGGTACTTGTTAAGTTCTATGGTACTTGCTAAGTACTATAGGTACTTGCTAAGTTCTATGGTACTTACTAAGTACCTTTGGTACTTGTTAAGTACTATGGTACTTGCTAAGTACCTTTGGTACTTGTTAAGTACCATGGTACTTGTTAAGTACCTTTGGTACTTTCTAAGTACCATGGTACTTGTTAAGTACCTTTGGTACTTGCCAAGTACTATGGTACTTGTTAAGTACCTTTGGTACTTGCTAAGTACTATGGTACTTACTAAGTACTATTGTAGTTTTTTGTGGCCCTTTGTTCCTAATGGAACCATAGGACATAATATATATATGTGTGTGAAATTATCCATAAAAAAGTTATCCATAGATTTTTCTCATGTGGAACTTAAGTGGAACACAATTTTATTTAATAAAATAATTAAAATAGTCGAATTTAGTCAAAAAAATTATTAAAAATAAATGAATTTTAATGTTTAAAGCGTTTTTTTTTTAATTTAAATACAATGCAAGTGCTGTTAAGTGTATATTTACTATTTTCCTTTACTTTGCAAATGGAAAATTTACGTGCAAATTTCTTAGCTCCTCCGATGAATTAGATGCTGGGACACATACCCATGGAATCTACAAGAGTCCTAGCATATTTTAAGGTATGTCCCATATTGGCGAATCCAACCTGTGCACTACAAACAGTCTGCCAAAGTTATCCATAGATTTTGATTTTTGGCAAATTTGAAAAATATGGCAGTACAATTTTCTTCGCTCCTCTGATGATTTGGATTATGGGACACATACCCATGGAATCTACAAGAGTCCTAGCATATTTTAAGGTATGTCCTATATTGGCGAATCCAACCTGTGCACTAGAAACAGTCTGCCAAAGTTATCCATAGATTTGGATTACGGCCATGTAAGAAAATATTTCAAGATTATTTTCTCGACTCCTCCGATGAATTGGATGATGGGACACATACCCATAGAATCTACAAGAGTCCGAGAATATTTTAAGGTATGTCCCATACTGGCGAATCGAACCTGTGAATTACAGTCTGCCAAAGTCATCCATAGATTTAAATTTTTAGCAAATTTGAAAAATATGGCCGTACAATTTTCTCCGCTCCTCCGATGAATTGTATTATGGGACACAAACCCATGGAATCTACAAGAGTCCGAGAATATTTTCAGGTATGTCCAATATTGGCGAATCGCCATGGGGCCTTACAACCGGCCATAAAAGTTGTCCATAAATTTGGTTTTTTATAAGGTAAAAATTTAAAAATAAAAATTTTTCGTGCGCTTTCCAGGAAAATATAGGAATGGTCAGGGATTGAACTGTGCATAGAATCGAAGGATAAAAACCGTAGATTCCGAAACTATTTTCTTATCAAATATCGAATGTAGGTTTTAGAGAAAAAAATGGTTTATGTGTTAGAACCCAGATTTCCAAAAACAATTAATTTAATGCCCAAACCAGGTCAAATTAGGAATGGTCAGAAGATACACTATCTCTTCAAAGGACGACCATCATCTGTAAATGCAAAAACACTTTTCGATTTAAAAATCGAGTGCAGGGTTTGAAATATATTGTAATTTTTTAAATTGTACCAAATTGAAAATTTTTAAAAATGTTGCCATAATTTTCTTAGCTTGTCCGATCATTTGGAAAATGAGTCACATACCAACGGACTCTACTTGACTCCAAGAGTATTTTAAGTTATGTCCCATTTTGGCGAATCGCCGTTGTGTACTATAAATGGTCTTTCAAAATCATTCATAAATTTTAATTTTTAGCAAATTTGAAAAATATGGCAGTATTATTTTTTCTGCTCCTCCGATGATTTGGAAAATGGGACACATACCTATATAATCTACTTGACTCCAAGAAAATTTTATGTATGTCTAATCTTGGCGAATCGCCTTGGGGCCTTACAACCGGCCATAAAAGCTATCCATAAATTTGGTTTTTTATAAGGTAAAAATTTTGAAATAAAAATTTTACGTGCGCTTTCCAGGAAAATATAGGAATGGTCAGGGCCTTAGTTGTGCCTGAATTTGAATCATGAAAACCGAGGATTCTTAATCTATTTTTGTTTAAAAAATTGTGTGTAGGTTTTAGAGCAAAAATTGGTTTATGTGTTGTAACCCAGATTTCAGGAAATATTTAATTTAATACCCACTCCAAGCAAAATTAGGAATGGTCAAAAGATGAACTATTTTCTTGAAGGTCGGCCACCATCTGTAAATACAAATACAATTTTCATTTTTAAAATCGAGTGCAGATTTTAAAATTTATTATAATTTTTGAAATTGTATCAAATTGGGAATTTTTAAAAATGTTATCAAAATTTAAAAAAATTTCCAAAAATTAGATAAAATCTCCAAAATTGTAAAATATCGTAAAATTTTTGAAAAAATCGTTTTGAAAAAATTGTCAATATGTGAAAAATTACCAAAATCGTCAAAATTTGGAAAATTGGAAAAAATCGGGAAATATTGAAAGATTGAAAAAAATTAAAAATTTTTAAAAAATTACCAAAATTTCAAAAATTGTAAAAAATTGCAAAAATTGAAAAAATGTAAAAATTTTTGAAAATCGACAAAAATTAGAAAAAATCGCCAAAATTTAAAAAAATTGTCCAGGTATTAAAAAACGAAATTTCCAAAATTTATTTCTCGCATTTATTTTTCCTTGTTACAAAACCGTTGTCCGTTTTCATTTAACTCATTTGGTTTTAAAGATACTAGCGATATGACAAATAAAAGCCCTTTTCTCTCTACGAGGCTTAGTTTTTGAGAGAAACGCGATTTTAAAATCTAGCAATGCAAGTCAAAATTTAGTTTCGGTATCGGGGTATTGGTAGTGGGTTTTGACCTTTGGTGCAGTCATTTTTCCTCTAGCTCTTCTAGTTTGGGAGATATGGATGATTAAAATTTTATTTTAGCGATTTTCCCACTTATTTTTCCACAGATGACTCACTATGACTTCCCTGTTCCAAAACCGCTGTCCGTTTTCATTTAACTCATTCAGTTTTCGAGATATGGGCGATATACCAAATAAAAGCCCTTTTCTCTCTACGAGGCTTAGTTTTCGAGAAAAACGCGATCTTAAAATCTAGCAATGCGAGTCAAAATTTAGTTTCGGTATCGGGGTATTGGGACTGGGTTTTGACCTCTGGTGTAAACATTTCTCCCCTAGCCCTTCTAGTTTTCGAGATATGGACGACTTAAGTTTTATTTAAGCGATTTTCGCCTTTATTTTTTCACAGATGATTCATTATGGCTTCCTTCCAAAATATAGCTGCGTTTGTGCGGTATTCCTATCAATGATATCTCGAACAATTTTGACAGTAGAAAGCCGGAATACGTTGAAAAACTGTCAAAATCGTTCTTGATAACACTGATAGAGAGTCACACAAACACAGCTAATATTACTGTTAGATATAGTGTAACTAATGGTGTTTTCTTTTCTGGAAAAAAATGTTGCCTTGTTAAAGTGTAAAATTTTAAAAATGTTACCCTCACCCCAATAAAATGCTACATTTTTGCAATCAGAATAGAACCATAAAATCACTTATTTGCATTTTTCAAAACAAGTGTGTATGTATATATTGTTGTTTCATTTATAAGCAATATTGTTTACGCTGGCTACTACTATATGATAGCCTAGTGGTTGTGATGCTTGCCTTTCGCTCGGGATGGCCAGGTTCAAATCCCAGCCAAGGTGAATTAATTTTTATATACTACTCTCTTTTTCTTTTTTCAATTTAGAAGTTTTCCTCCATATTAAAAAAAATTGTATAATTTTTTTTATTTATTGGTAGCGTAAAAACTAGTAAATACTAAATAAAACAGAGCAAATTATTAAAAAACTAAATAAAATTTTATAAAAAAAAATTATAAAAAATCACATTTATAAAAAAAATTAAATTTTATAAAAAAAAATAAAATTTTATATAAAAAAAAAATAAAATTAAAAAAAAGGTTGTGGTCCAACAGGGTTTGAACCTGCGACCTACTGCATCAGAAGCCAGGATAGTACCCGCTAGGCCACCAAGTTGCGAGTTTGCTGGCAAACAACATTGCAGTATATACACATAACTTTGATGAAAAGAAAAAAAACAGGGCAACGCTCTACCCCGTAAATTTTTTGAGGGCGGAAAATGTTGCACTTTTGCACTTTATTAGACAACATTTTTAGAAAAGAACACGATGCCCTCTCAGAATATTACCCTTAATTTATAAAAGAACACAAAAAAGGCAATTCAAAAGCAAAGTGCAAAAATAATGCAACATTTTTGTCAGAAAAGAAAACACCATAAGTTACCGTTTTTGTTTTTTATAATAACTAAATTATTTTAATGGGAGCGAGCTTTTTTAGCGGCTTGATTTCAAAAAACTCAATTAAATTTCGTTAAAGAGCTACTCGATAAAAAAAGCTCTATGAAATTTTTTATAGAGCTGCTCGATTTAAAAAACTCATTCAGTTTTGTAAACGAGCCTTTTCATTTTTATAAGCTCTTAATTTTTTTTAGTTGCGAGCTTTTTTCATTTGAGCAGCTCTTTTAATTTTGGTTTCCGAGCTTTTTAAAAAAATGTATATACTTATGGCTCACTCGAGCTTTCTTTCCATCCCTGGTATAAATACAAGGTTTACGCTATGTAACATTAATATACGACGCTACATGAATTCCACTAATCTTTTTTAGGCTTGTTAACTGGTTCTTCCTGAGTCTTTTATTAAAATTTTTAATTTTTTTTGTATTTTTTTTTTAAAGACATAAACAGACAAAATATAATAGTATCATAGTACTTAGCGAGTACCATAGTACTTGTTAAGTACCTATAGTACTTAGCAAGTACCATAGTACTTAGCAAGTACCTATAGTACTTAACAAGTACCATGGTACTTAGCAAGTACCAAAGGTACTTAACAAGTACCATGGAACTTAACAAGTACCAAAGGTACTTAACAAGTACCATGGTACTTAACAAGTACCAAAGGTACTTAACAAGTACCATAGTACTTAACAAGTACCAAAGGTACTTAGCAAGTACCATAGTACTTAGCAAGTACCAAAGGTACTTAACAAGTACCATAGGACTTAGCAAGTACCAAGTGTACTTAGCAAGTACCTTGGACTTAGCAAGTACCAAGTGTACTTAGCAAGTACCTTGGACTTAGCAAGTACCAAGTGTACTTAGCAAGTACCTAGTACATTTTAAGGTATTGGTACTTAAGTATCAAGTACTTCCCTAGTAATTGGTACTCATTACAAAGTACATTTGAAACTTGGTACTTGTACTTAAAAAATTTCAAGTACAAGTACCATGGTACTTGTACTTGTACTTAATGTACTTGTGCCCATCTATGCTTACGAGTGTGTATGAAATTTGAAAATAACATGTTTTTTTCATTCATTTCTATTCCATGAATACAATATTTTTTTTTGTTGCTTACAGATTAGTTGCTGCTATCGGTGATACATATGGCGTCGCATTACTTCTACACATGTTGACAGCAACCATTAAATTGACATTGCTGGCGTATCAGGCAACCAAAATAACGGGTGTAAATGTTTATGCTTTGTCAGTTATTGGTTATTTGTTATATTCGTTGGCTCAAGTATTTCATTTCTGTATTTTTGGCAATCGTTTAATTGAAGAGGTAAGTGAAATACTGAGATGTAGAACCTGCATATTTAATAGCAAAACAATAAATAAGCTAAATAAAAAGCACTTTAGCACACGAACACAAACACATCCACAAATAACTTACGCTTGAATGGGTGTTAGAAAGATACAAAGCCAGTGGGTTGGTTAAAAAGATGTGGGATTAGTTCTTTCGAGTAGAATCTACCGTAAGAACCATATAGAAAAGGTTTCAATAAATCATCTACACTCTAAAAAACAATACATATATGTAAAAACACTGCTTTCAGTGTCTAAATTTGTATTTAAATATACGCGAAATGCATAAATTTATGCACAAAATATGTAACAAATTTATTTAAGCATTTTAACTAGAATATTACACACATAAATAATATAGTATTTTGTATGTTGTTTTAATATTATACGCATCAAGCCACATACACAATGATAGACTACTCCACTTTGTAGAGTCCAGTACATCAACATTGTGAATCTGGCTTTGAAGCCACATTCACAATGATGAAGTACTTCACTCTGCAGAGTGGAGTATACTAAAATAGAGATGGCATGATACAAAAAATATGTCAGTGCGAACAAGAAAGAAACAAAATCCACACTGTAGAGTGGAGTACTCCAGTATTGTGAATCCGGCTTAAGCCATATTCAGCCACTCTGCAGAGTGGAGTACTCCAAAATTGTGAATCTAGCTTTAAGCCAGAGTGGATTTGTTCCTTTCTTTTTCGAACTTACATATTGTTTGTATCATGCCATCTCTATTTTAGTACACTCCACTCCGTAGAGTGGAATGCTACTCCATCGTTGTGAATGAGGACTTATGCCAGATTCACAATATTGGAGTACTCCACTCTGGAGAGTGGATTTCGTTCCTTTCTTTTTCGCACTTACTTACATATTTTTTGTATCATGCCATCTCTATTTTAGTACTCCAACATTGTGAATCTGGCTTTAATGTAAAAAAATACACATTTAAAATAGTAACATATAAATTGTATACATATTTTATGCATATTGTGTGTAATTTGGATTTGTCATTCACTTTTTTTTATCAAATGAAAAAACAAAATTTCACACTAAAGCTATTTGCTTTTTAGAAATCTGCATATATTTGTATGGATTTAGCAATCTAAGTTGTGCGGTAAATAAAATTTATTTGCAATATTGTGTATATTTTTAAAGTCTTTAAATGTTTTAGAATCTGAAGCAAAACGGATAAAAGAAAGTTGTTAAAAATTCTGACGAAAGAACACGATGAATTTAAATATCTTACATTTTGTTGAGTTGGAGATACTTTGGAGTCATATACACCAGTGTCTATGTGTAAAGGGTCTTATAATATTTAGAAATTCTGAATTGCCAATATTGTGAAAATTAAACGCATCCCACCCTTAACTGCTTCATATTAGAAATTATACACTCACAATATATTTTCTATAACCGATTGAGGTTTATTTAATAAGTAATAGGTAGTTTGTTTTCAATTGAAGAATCAATTAAAATACATTGAAACATTTTGTTTAACTTTTTTTATCAATCAATAAAAAACAAACTAGAAAAAAATATGTATCGTCTGTAGGAGTTGTTATTTTCAGTCAAATATTCTATTTTTAGATTTCTATTTTTATAAAAAATAATTTAAATAATTTCGGTGTTTTCTGTTTTAAAACAAAAAATTAAAATATTTTTGGTTTTCTTTTTTGTTAAAATAGTATGTTTATATAAAAAATTATTTCAATTCAAATTACAAGAAATTCTTTACTCATACACTCAAAAATAGCCAATAAAAATATGAACGTGTGTGTTGTGTATGCTGTAGTGTTTTGAAAACTCAAACAGAAAAAAAACTTTCAAATATGAAAAACCAAACCACAAACCACGTTTTGTCAGTTAAAAATTGATGATTGTGTTAATAGACTTTTCAATTATTTTTATTTCTTTTATGGATTGTTTAAACAATGTTTGAAAATAAATAGCAAAATGGTTTGAATATAATGAAAATTCAGTAGTCCTTTTGTAATTGTGTTTTCAATTAATTTAATGGGTCATATGAATAAAACTTAGCAATTACTAATAGGGGGAAATACAGGGTTTTTAAGCAATTACTTCACAAATCTAGTCTGCTTGGGAGTAGACTAGAAATTTAATTTTTTAATTTTCGTTTACATTTTATGCTATTCTAACATTCAATTTGTAAATTTGGAGTTAAAAGCCATTCCTAAGCCCAAAGTAATTGCTACGTTTTATTCATATGACCCAATATGTATTTTAGGTTGTTTTTAAGGATAGAATATTGTGAGTGTATACATCTACCACCCGGGTTAATATCACTAAGATCTATTGGTATCAACAAATTCTAAATTGGTAATATTTATCTCCACATCAAAAATGAATCTTAATTTTGTACACTTCAGACATGCTTACATACAAAAATTGATTTACTTTGTACCGACATTTTTTAACCCCTAGAAAAACACGCGTCCATAATTTTTTTTCTTGTCTATCACTATCGAAACTTAAATAAAAGTGGAGGTAACATATCGCGATAGTTTAATTCTTAGTTCTTTTGAGGCCGATAATAAAAGACATTTAAAAAAAATTGGGTTTATGAGCATTTGGTATCAACAAGTTCCATATTTTAAAAGGGGACATGGCGATTCGAGAATAAAGACATATATTTTTGTTTCAATTTTTAAAAGGGAACTCTCTCAAGTAAGAACTCTAATCGCTATATATGATAGAGGAGAAACAAATAACGAATATATATTATTTATCGCCCAATCTCATATTTAGGAGTTTTAAAGATCAGGGAAAAAAGTTCGGTATTTAGTCAAATTTTTCGATGACCTTGTTTCACATTTATTTAAAAGATTTCGAATGGGCGGCAACTTTTACTTCAAAATATTGGTAGTGTGCGTTTCTGAGGACGTTTTCTATAATAAATTCCTCAAATTCTATCAGGTTCTAAGGAAATAAAAAAATCTCTCAAACACTGAGGATCTTTATCTATGGAGAATACTCAGATTATGAGGTGTTTTTCCTATTAGAAACCTTCAGAGTCTGTATACTTTTTGCTACAGAAAAACCAGAGTCTAAAGATTTTTTCCTAAAGAATCTTATATTAGTGAGAACTTCTTCAATACAAAAAATATTTACCGTAATCAGGGTGTTTTTCAATAGTACAAAGTCCGCAGAATCTAAGCGTTTGTTTAGGGTAAAAGATCCTCAAAATATGAAGGTATTTCTAAATGAAAAGTTCTCTGGACAAATTACTAAGCATCTGAGGTCTTTTTTACAGGAAATGTCCTCAGTATTTAATTTTTTTTTTAATAATCCCAAGAATCTGATCATTTTTTAAAAGAAAAAAAATTCTCATAATCTGTGCGTTTTCTACAACAGGAAATCTTCAGAATCAAAAAAATTTGGTAAAAGAGTCCCCAAAATCTGAAAATATTTTCTAAAGAAACTATCAGCTTTTCAGGGTTTTTTCCTATACAAAAAGTTTTTCGCTAAAAGCTGCCAATTCTCAGAATAGCAATCCCCTCAAGTTTGAAGTATTTTTTATACTAAAACCTTTAGGGAAAAGTATATAAAAAAGCTTTTTTGATAGCAAAAAGTATCTAAACAATTTTTTTTCAAAATTATTACTTTTCGTAAAGAAAACTTCTCAGAATTGAATGAGTTTCTATAATAAAAATTTCCTCGATTTAATACTTTGTTGTAATTGAGAATTTTAATATTAACTTGTATTGTTAGCTTGTTTTCGATTTAACTATATGTGACGCGCAAAATAGAAAGGGACCTACGGATAGAAAGGGACCTAAGGTCAGGAGAGCATGGGATCGGTCTCATTCGATGCTCAGATGTTGTCCACAAAAAAAAAAAAAAATTGATTTTTTTACCCTTAGGTCCATTTCTCTATGCGCTGTCACATATCCGTTAATTCAGAAAAAAAACTTAAAGTACACAAAAACGCGTTTGAGACAAAAACTAACACATTACTTTTCGTATGCACGTTAACTTGCACCGTGGATAATTATCAACTTTGAAAACTCAACGTTTATACATTTTCACATCTAACATAACTCTTTCGCTTTACTTCCTAAAAAGTTTTGGTGGCATACGTTCGATGTACCGCAACTATTATAAACATTAGCTGTTTATAATTTTTTTATACATTAATCGGTTAAACGTAGATTTACTTTAATACTTAACGTTGATAGGTATGAGCGAAAATACAGCTGTTGTTACTTACAATTTTGAGATAGCTGTTAATATTTTATTTTTTCATGAGTTTCCTATTTAATGAAACCTTAATATTTTTAAAATGCATTTCGTTTTATTTTAAGGCACTATAAAGTGCAGTATTTAATAAAAAAGCGTTTTCAGTATATATTTATACACTCAGCGAAATTCCCAGATGCAAAGAACCAGTTGTAGAACAACTTGTACTTACATGCAACTTGTTCTACTTTATGTCCATCATCAGTGATTTTAGTTTGAGTTTGTCCCAAAAGCAACAGGTTCTTTGTTTACATGCGAGGTTTTACTATATTTTACTAGTTTTCCGTTATCAACGCAAAATTTGCAAATCAGTTGTTTCTATTTACTAGTTTTGACATAATTTTCTTGCATTCCACATGAAAAGCAAATAATTTTTGGTAATTCTTTCGTACATTCAAGTTTACTATTTTTTACTAGAAATGTATACAAACAGCCCCATTGTGTCTATTGTTTTTAAACACAATCTGTCTATATAATTTGATTTTAAACATTGTGCCTATTTTTGCCCAGTTTATGATAGGAATCAAGTTACCTCCTTTTAATGGAGCAGATTTCAACAAATATTTATTAGAGTATACATTAGACCGAACCACTTTACAGGAAAAAAGTACGCGGTACACCTTTTTTTTGCAAGGCAATTTCGAAAAAAATTTTAGGATTTTTTCGCGAAATTGTCGTCTTTTTTAATTTTTCTTTATATCTTTGGCATTTACAGCCGGATCTTAAAGTGTGATATATCGATTTTTTGTCCCGAAGAGACAATTCAATGAAGAAAAATTTAAAAAGACGACACCTAAGTTCGGCAAAAGAAAAATCTGCTGGAATTATCGCAAAACTTCCTTACACTGGATTTACACATTCAAGATTTTGCTTTCATGTTGATCATACATACTGCTTGTCAAATTCGGTTGAACTTGAAGCTGTGACTAAGGCTGCACGCTACTTGATAGTGAATTTTCTTTTCATGATGCCGTCGTCACATTTTCATGCCATTTCATGTCAGCAGAAATTGGTTCGTAGGCCTTTATTTTTAAATCATTTCGGCGATATAGCGAAATATTCATATTCTATAGAACTTCATGGCTTCTATACTATAGATTTATGAATCGCAACTAGGGTTTGGGGTTCGAGAATTCCCGGGATATGCCGGGAATAATTTGCCGGGAATTCCCGGGAAAATAATATATTTTTCCCGGGAAAACGGGAAATTTTAAAAAAATTAAATTTTTTAAATTGCTTTTGTTTAGAATAGGAATTTTTAATTTTAGTCATAAAAAACATTTTAAATACCAAAACAAAAATATTATTGTTAAAATCTTTTAAATGGAATAAATTTTTTTGACACTCGTCGCCAAGTAATTATTATTATTATTATCCTCATTTAAGCCCAGCGTAACAGCAGAACAAATCCTGAGTTATGTTACAAAAGGTGCTAATATTGCCAAAACCCATCTAAAATGTTTTAAATTGGTTAGAAAAGAAATTGAGCAAAACACATTGAGGAGTGTTTCTTTTAAAATTGGAATCTCCGCTGAATTATAAGATAATCTATTTGAGCATTCCTTGTGGCCTACTAATGTAAAAGTGCGTCCGTTCTTGTTCTTTCAAAAGCTAATATATCTTAAAACATGTATAATAATAATTGCTATTTATAATTATTTTATAGTTTAATCATACATAGTCTGTAAGGAAATGATGTTCCATAGACTGAATAAAGAATAATAATAATAATAATAATAATAATAATAATAATAATAACTACAAGCATTTAAACTAATGAAGATATTTCGCATAACTTATTCAAAATTTAAGTAGTAGGTAAAACCTAAAATCTTAGTAAAATGTTTAAAAGAAATATGAACAAAACGTTTTGTTTCTTACAAATAATCGCCCTTACTATCTAAATTTTTCAAATGTATATTTTAGTTAAAGTCTACTTTAGTTACAATAAAATATTGGGTGGCAGAATACCTTGACTGGGTTTATTTTTGGAGCATTCTGATTGGTTGATTTATTTTCAACCAATCAAAATGTTTGAAAATATAAATATTTTTGTAGGGTTTTCATACACAAAATGAAGAAACCGTATGATTAAAAATAAAGTCGACTTTAAATAATTTTATAAACGTATTTTTTGTTTTTATTCACTGAACGTAATTTTATTTTTTTTAATTCACTGAACGTAATTTTATTTTTTTTAATTCACTGAACGAAAATGAAATTGAACGAATTCAGTGGTGAATTAATTCAGTAAGGAATTAATTCACTTTTTTCCGTTCGATTTATAAAATTGAACGCGTTTACCAGTGAATTAATTCATTTGATTTAATAAAAAGAAGAAGAAGAAAACCTTTCTGCTGGAATCATTCAATTCAATTGGCAGTGCTTGGAGTAATTTATGTGAAATCAAATGTTCAACATTCTGACATTTTTACTTTGAATTCTCACTACACAGACTGCATTTGTACTGAAATAGTGTTTTTTTTAACAAAAATTACTTATATTGTTGGTTTTCATTAACAATTTTGTTCAAAATTATTTTCCGGTATTCCCGGTAATCAAATTTTTTTATTCCCATTTCCCGGGAAATAAAAAGTCCGGGAAATCCTAAACGCTAATCGCAACATATCATGTTTTTTTGTTTTATCCATCGTGTTTTCTTGCAGCACAATATTTGTAAAAAGGAAAACAAATTTATTTACAAGAAATTAAAAAATTTAAAACTTGACAGTCAAGTTTTCTCACGACTTGAAAGAAAAATTGATATCAAGTTGCTGTTCAATTTTTAAAAGTGTGAGTTTGTTAGTAAAAAAGTGTGAGTGTATTGAAACTTGAAAGGCAAAAATTTAACGTGTAACCCGCATGTTAGCAAAAGTTTAATGATTTTTTGCATGCTTTAATATTCTGACATTAGGGCGGTACATTAGGGTTGAAGAAACTGAGATCTGGGGGGTGAACACTAGAAATGGTCTCCCCGAGACAAAAAAATATCATATTTTAAGATCCGAATGTAAATGCCA
Source organism: Leucophora obtusa (assembly GCA_949987735.1). Taxonomy (NCBI): domain Eukaryota; kingdom Metazoa; phylum Arthropoda; class Insecta; order Diptera; family Anthomyiidae; genus Leucophora; species Leucophora obtusa. The sequence continues at coordinate 280,928,092 of OX465295.1, forward strand.
AAGAAAAATATAAAAAGACGATCCCTAAATTCGGCAAAAAAAAATTATAAACGTTGCAAAAATAATTTAGATTCGACGGTGTACGGCGAACTTAAGCTTAAAAGGGGGATAAGCACAATTTGAACAAGTTAAAAAATTAAAGTCGGACATGTCGACACCATAGTATGATTTTCACTCTAAAAAGAGCATGTGAAATTCCTGTTATAAGTGCAGTAAATTTTTGTTGAAAATACCTCCAAATGTCCACAATTGATATTTAAAATGTTTTAAAAATAATATACTCATTTTTTTACTAAAAAAAACGCTAATAACACAGAATGAGTCTGACCTTCAGTTCTATATACAATATTTCGGACATGCTGATTATACAATGGCGTACTTTATTTTTCGATCTAAGGTACAGATTTTCCGCGAAATGTCTTTAAAGTTTAGCGGGTTTCCATTTAGTTTTTATATACAAAAATTTTCAAATGCAGTCAATATAAATTTTTTGTGGTGAAATGTAGGTACAGGACCTGTAGCCATTTTTAAAGTTAACATTTGATGTATAAAACTTGATATTAAAACCACTGTTCGCGTTTTATGTGGATTTTTACAGTGTTTTATTGTTTTAACCAATTGAATCGCTGAGTGTAAAATCGACCTTAATAAATGTTATGCCTCAGCAATAAACCAATTAAAAGGAAAATATTTCATCAAAAAAACGTATTAATATGTAGCGGCCAATATGTTGAAGAGCTTTCCAAGTTGTCGCCAAAGTCGAACTTTTAGTATATCTAGTTACCTCTAAAAAGTGTCCTAGCAAAATTTCAAAGCTTAAGGTTTTCATTTGCAAAAGTTATCGCAATAAATAATATTAATATTTTCATTTCTTTAGTATGATACCAATTTTAGTAAAAAATGTTTTTACTATCATACTCATTCAAAATGAATTCGTCGGAAAATAATTGTAGAAACAGTCTGAATGCATGATTGAAATATAAACTTTGAAAATCACAATCAAAGAATTTGCAACAAAATGGCATCGATTTGTTGTTGCATATTTTTGCATATTTTATTATAAATTCATAATGGGTTTTTAGTGCATATTTCTATTTAAGTGCTTATTTGATTGCATATTTTGCATTTTTTACTGCATATTTTAAGCGCATATTTTCGATTTTTAAGTGCATAAAAGTCGCTGCCCTGGTGATAACCAAAAATATCAAAAAAATCTGAGATTCTGATTTGAACTCTTATCAACAAAATTCCGTTAGACAGAATGATGCAATGTTTTATTCACATCATACCCAACATTTGTACACCCAGAAAACGGATTCGTTATGATAACCGAATTTGTTGCCAATCGAATTGGTGCGGTTACGGCAACTAACATCAAATTCGTTAATGTAGTCGGTCATTATAATTGAATGAATCTGTAATGAAAATGATAATTTTCAATTGTGAATACTTCTTTTAGAATCAGCTCAGTTGCTACAATCACCGGTGTTTGATGTATTACGATATTTACTTCGGTGTATTACAAATTTAACAATTATAAAAACCGTTTAACTGTATTAATAAAGTAAATTATGTAATTAAAATTATATATTTGGTCTCGCAATTGGATTTTGGCAGTTTCAACCGATTTCCAACTAATGTTTTTTATGTGTATATATGCTGAAAACATAATAAAATTTTCGATCTACCTGCAATGTGCTTTTTGCCAGAATATAAAGTCCGTGGCCCACAGTGCATTCTAATACTTATGTATTGCTTACTTGCATTTTGGTGCTTTGAAGAGTAATAAGGAAATTAAAAACGAAATGGGGAAAAAACCTGCACATATACAAACAAACATTGAAAAACACTTAAACGAACTTCCGTTTTTGGCGCAACAAAACTTTTACGTTTTCGTTGTTGTAGTGCAACAACCTCCATCAAAAAAAATCAACAATAGATATGGAAAAGCGCATCTAAGTAACAAGGAAGGTAACCCAATGAGTTCTTTCTGATTTTAGTGAAACTCGGATATGGAGTTAAAGATAATACACACCCATTTTTTGAGCCCCAATTTCCCATGTAAATGTTCTATTCGAAAAATATAATAATTGAATAAAAAAAAACTAAAAAAAACATTTTTGATCCCACTTTTTAACTCCCAAACATGAGATTGGGGTACTAATTTTTCTGCTCTATCACATATCCAAATCCCATTAACATCAGGGAGAACCCATTCATTCCTTGGAAGCAGCCATATATCTACTCACTTCACAACAGAACTTTGTTGGCAGGAATTGAACTTAAGTGATTTTGTTGTGTTAGCGTGCAAGTATTTGTAAAGTACGTATTCATGTGTGTATATCGACTAAATATTTCTATGTATTTATGTGGATCAAGTGCACATTTTTGTAGCTATTAGTATGTGTTGTTATGATAGTTTTTATTGTTAAGAATACTTTTGTCCAAAAACCTAATAAATCTTGTTCTTATTCTGTTCCCTTTATATTTTTCTTATTTTATAATTTTTATATTTCTATTGCCAGAGTTCATCCGTTATGGAAGCTGCATATTCATGTCATTGGTATGATGGTTCGGAGGAAGCTAAAACATTCGTACAAATCGTTTGTCAACAATGCCAGAAAGCAATGTCCATTTCAGGTGCAAAATTCTTTACAGTCTCATTGGATTTGTTTGCTTCGGTAAGTTGTGCTTTTTTGTTGATATTATTTTAAAAGTTTTTTGTTGTTTTTTCGAAGTTTAGAAATTTTTCAGGATACGTTCATGAAAAAATACAAATACCCGTATACTCTTAACGCATATAATATGTATGGTTGTATAATTTGACATGTATTTCGGTATGTTATTGTATACATATGAGCATTGAATGTACCTGACACACAAGGTACACACAGGGAACAGTGATTGTGTACAGCAAATATTTTGACTGAACCAATATTGGTAACACATTATTTATGTGTAAACAGTGCCATAAAATATAACTGAACTATAGCAAATTTTGAAAGAATTCTAAATTATAAAAAATCCGTTAACTATAAAAGGTGTTGACAGTTTTCATATTCCATTTTACCAACACTGAGGAAATCCGAATCAAATACCTTGAGCAACAATTTAGAAAAAAGTCGTGAACCCCCAATTTTTCGAACTCTTCTAGCATTGTGTTGGTGTATGTTTGAGCAGAAGGAGATCGACATTTGCCAAACTGTATACCTTCTTTAATCTTTGCTTCACTAAGTTGTGGAAAAAGTGACTTCAAAAACTCGAAAGCTCGCCCATTTTTATTTAAAGTTTTTTCAAAGTTCTTAACCACACCAAGTTTTATACGTAGCGGTGGCAGAAGAATTTGTTATGTTAGTACCAGGGTGGCTGAATGATGTTGTGTTCGCCAAAAACCCCGTGAATTGTGAATTTACCTATTTTTTTGCGCACTGGTTGTCACGTCATCTACTGTCGCATTTGAATAAAAAGCATGAATACTTTACATATCCAGACTGCATTCCAGAGAAAAGGCAACTACTTTTAAATCGCACCCTGGACGGCATTTATGCCCTTCATATTTCACTAAGTCCAAGATACATTTTATAGAATCAGAAGACTCTTTCATGTTGACACCATACGCAATTGGAATTGAGTTTTTTAAGTTGTCATAAAATAGAAGTACAGCTTTGAGACTTTTCTTTGAACCCAGCTAAAAGTCGACATATATGAATCCATACAGGTAGAATGTATGTTCGATCATGCTCATAAACATGTATTCATGTCCATATATGGATACATAACACATGTGCATTACCGAAATTTGATGTAATATCTACATGTGTGTACATGTATGAACATACATGAATAAGCATGAACATGCATGATCTTACATGCAGATATTACCACAAATTTCGTTAATTCACACGTATGGTCATATATGATTCTTGTATGGAGATTTATGCATGTTTATGAGCATGCATGAACATACATTAAACCTGTATGGATCCATATATCCATATATGTGACGCGCAAAATAGAAAGGGACCGAAGAATAGAAAGGGACCTAAGGTCAGGAGAGCATGGGGTCGGTCTCATTCGATGCTCAGATGTTGTCCACAAAAAAAAAAATTTATTTTTTTACCCTTAGGTCCCTTTCTCTATGCGCTGTCACATATGTTGATTTTTAGCTGGGAAGAGTCAATAAAAATACGCCAATCGGCTGGGTTGTACTGTATGCTCATTTCAGTCATTAAGCCTACAATGTCGTTACCATAAACAAATGTGTTCGCGCCTGAAACTGGAAACTTTCACTCCAAGCTCGAGGAAATGAAGGCTTTTCAAGTCGGCTGCTAATCTTTCTGCAATATTTTTTGATAGTCCCAATTTTTTCACCAAAGCTTTTAAATGCTCTTGTGACATTAATTTTGGGCTTGATGTCGCTTCGAATTGTACAAAATTGGAGATGATGGTTTTGGATGTAAACTTGGTAGAGCAGGTATCTGAACCACATCCGAATGTGGCACTGGCAAAGCAAAGCTGATGGCACGGCTATATATACAAAACTCTTTCGATTATGCCTAATTAATTTCATTATGCCACTATTTTGGCAAACCAGTGCATCGGAATGCCAAAGTTCATTAAGTTTCGTTCACCTAAACCAATTTCACAAAATTATTTTCGACCACAGCATCAAGCCGTTGTAGTAATTTCGGAAGATATATTTTGGCACCCATGGCTCATCTGGAAAAAATTCCAGTTCAAAATAAAATTTATATATATCCTCCACTTTACTATTGAAAAATTAAACCTTGTATTCCTTAAGGGTATGCTTACCGCAAACATAGCAAAAGCAGTCAAGTTTTTTCAAACAGTCAGGCATTTTTATTCTTACAAATTCCCTTGTGGGACAATTAAAAAACGAAAAATATTAAATTCCCTTATGGCAATTTTGAGTGGCAAAAAAATAATGACAAAAAGAATGAAGAAGAACATAAAAAACAAAATTGAAGTCATAGTGCCATAGATAGAAAAGTATTCGGTAGTTAAATAAAAAGTTCGAAATTGTTGTACAGTGTATTTAGCAATATCTTCTGCAGATTTTACAGTACAAATTGTAATTTTTTTATTAACTAAAAATTATCGTAAATATAACTGAAAATCTGCAAATTTAACAGTTTTTACTAGCACTTCAGTAGTTTTTCCTGCAAGGTCATTTTAACTAAGTTTTATTTGCTTTTTTGTTATTTTTACATTATTATTTAAGTACCACTCCAAGGCCGCTTTGCTGTAGTGGCAAGAGGCTAGGTCGGGCGAACACAAAGTAGACACTTCATGCTTTCTAACAAAAGGCTTAAAGCTCAAATTAGTTTGGAAGTAAAGTGCGGCGAAATGAGGCATCGTAAAGTAGAAATCTCTGTTCAATACATTTTCTTACCTCAAATGTACTTCCAAACTAAGTAGTTGTGTATACTGTCATTAACTAAAAGTAAACAGCTGACACGATACTACCATACTAATGAAGCCCTTACTCGCTTCCCTAAGCACTCTTTAATATAAATTTCTGAGTTTATTGTACCTGTGGTCACAAAAGACTTGCTCCTTTTCCCCCGTGAGTCTGCAGTATAGCATTCCTGGCCCAGAAGCTGTCAGAAGTAGGCTAAAACATACGTCTCGTAGTCCATGATGCAGCAATTAAATTAAAAAATTTTTTTTTGGCACGCTATTTTGCTTCCTTATTCTTTACAGCATTTCTGTCTGGAACTTTTTGTACTTCAAAAGTTTTCAGATCAGTGTCCTTTTTGATCTTGCGTACAAAAAACTCCGAACAATTCACTTTTTGAGCAACTTTTCTTTCTGAAACGCTGGGATTCTTCTTCATCATGTCACTGATTGTTCGCCTTATTCTGGTCACAGATGCGCTTTTTTCTGCCAGAATATGACTTTTTCGTGATCTCCAAGTATTTCTAAAACTTCCTTAGAACTCTAGAACCGTTTCCGGGGCAACTTTTAGTTCTCAAGCTATTTTTTATATGTGGTTTAGAAAAGTTTTCACAATGTTTTTTCGCACTTCCAATTTCCTTGCCATTTTGAATCGAATAAAAGCTTCTAGCAAAAAAAAATTTTAAATATGAAATTATCTTCATTCATTTCAAAGTCTACTGTAAAAAAAATTTTGGGGCCGTATAACGTATTTTACTTTAACTTATGCACAAACATTTTAAAATTACATATCATTTCTGTAAATTCTTTTTACACATTTTTAATGTAAATTTACAAATTTTTTATGCAACAAACTTACATATCATGTGCGTATTTTTTTCAATTACGCACTCGGAGTCAATTTACAATATTTATGGTAAGAGTTCAGGTTCCTACTATTTAAAGAAAAATAATCGAAATGCAAAAAGCGAAGAAATTGAAAATCGTTAGATCTAGGTGGAGGAATGTATTGGCCAGATTCGTCGGCACTCAGTTAGGCTGACCTGGGTACCAGGAGAAGTTTTGGTGGTGGAGTATCAGCTGAATTATGAGTGTGCGAGGAATGGCTCCGACAGCGTTGACTAGCGTTTACCGTCCTTTCTGATTCCATTTCTAGAATTCTGGAGAATTGCCCGAGTAGTGAAAACGTCGTTGCTGGCGATTTTAATATTCACAACTCTTCCTGGCTTCGCCGTTCGAGCCATATAACTCCCGAGGGCCTTCATCTTGAGCTGTTTGTGCGAACAACCACCTACGCACATTCCGTGCATTGAAGGTGAACATCATAATACTCTTGGCCTTTTCCTTACTCCAGATCCGGAAAAGCATGAAGTAAGAACACTTGCACCTCTCGGCAATTCAGATCATCGTGCCATTTCCGCAACTTTTTCGTTCTACGAACTTCGAAAAGTTTCGGCTACATCTGCGAAGCGTTCAATTTTTATTTACGAAAAAGCACGTTGAGCTGAGCTCATAGATTTTTTCCGGCATTTTAATTGGAAAGTCTGTTACCTCTACGATAACGTCGATGCCGCGGCTAAAATGGTGGCATATTTTGTATTGCTTGGAATGAAATCTTTCATTCCTTCGAAGAAAATTTCGGTTAAACGAAGAGTCAAATGCTGGTTTAACCAGACTTGCAGAAACGAAGTCAGATGCAGATAGATAGCGTTAAAAAATTGGCGAGATAACAAAAACGGGCTAGATACGAGTGTTCCGAAGTGCTTAGTCGTGAAAAGTTTCTTTACTAACAACGTATTCGTACTAAAGTTCTTTCTGCTCCTCGGGATAGCAAGAGCTTTTGTTCATTCGTTAAAAGAGTAAAGGATAATGGTAGTTCAGGTATTCCAACTCTTATAAAGGATGAACAAATATTCACCGAACCTTTTAGCTGAGATGTTTGCAGGTAATTCATTCCTGCCGGAAAGCGATCAACCACTGTCCGAACTTGAAAGAGTATTGAGTAGTATGCCTAAGATATTCATCCGAGTTCGAACAGTCAAAAGGGTTCTTGATGACCTCAATGTAAATAAGTCATCGGGGCCGGATGGTATACCCGCACTAGTGCGGAAACAGTGCTTTCCGACACTAGCTCGTCCATTGGCTTACCTTTTTGGCGCTTCTTACCATGCAGGAGTTTCCCCTCGTGCTGGAAGGTTGCCAATCTCCACACAATCCCCAAAAAAGGAGCGGCTAACATCCTTGAAAATAACCGCCCGTCCGCTATATTCTCTGCGCTCTTTAAGGCGATGGAGGGTATGGCTAATTACCATCTTATGAATTGTCTAGAGTCTAACTCACTTCTTAATGACTGACAGCATGGCTTCCATAGAAATCTACGGGAGACTTGTTAGCGTTCCAGCTGAATACAGGGGTACCACAGGATTTTGTTCTTTCTCCTTTATTATTTCTTATCTCTCTCAATGATCTTCTTGGTCAAACTTTCAACCCAATCTACAGGTTACAGCAACATTTGTCGATCGCAGGCCAAGCCTTGAGAATATTGGGGGTAAAAGGCAGATTTTGACTGACACACTAAATCGTCACCGTCCCACAATCTCTGAATCCGGTTGTGCGAATAAAGTCGACTTTAATGCACGCAAGGCCCAATGTTGTATGTTGACCAATAGGGATGCCGGGTCAACACTGCCATCTATACATATGGGTGATATCGATATTGAGGAATCGAATACTCGATGTTCTGGGCATGAAAATTCAGTGTGATGTCAGCATGTTTTTCACGTGGGTGCAAGAAGTACTTCACTCCATCCGATTTGCTCACTATTTATTGCACCTATATCCGACCGAAGATGGAATACATTTCCAATATATGGGCAGCAGCTTCGAAGTCTTTTTTGGAGCTTCTGGACCGTATGTAAAGTAGTATCCAGCTCTATTGACTCCATGGAGCATCGTCGGAATGTGGGTTGTGTGACTCTGTTCTATCGATATTACTATGGAAAGTGTTCTGCTGAAATAAGTGTACGAGTTTTTATTCGCAACACGCGCTTATCAAGTAGAGCACATCAATTTTTAATCGATTGTCCAGTGGATCGTACAGTGCATTACAGAGAGAATTCCTTTATTAATCGCACCAGGCGCCTATGCTCCAGTGCGAGTTAGAGGAATATATATATAATCGCACCAGGCGTATGTGGAATAAACTCCCCGTTACTTACAATGTAGAAAAATTCAAACCAAATATTCACAAACACTACTCCCTCTTTCCTTCTCCCCATAACCTATTTTCCTAATACCAACACAATACAATGCGTTAGTAGGGAGCATACCCTAAGTGTAGGTCTAACATAAAAAAAAATTTTAGGATCTCTATGACCGCTGCCTAAGGAAGACAAATGCTCTTCTTGCTTTTGGTAAGCGGACAATCAAAGTAAGTTATATAAATTCTTATGGGCCACTACGTGATACACCGTACGCTGCAGACATCTGGGCAGAAATTTATTCAAAGACCTGGACAGTATGTGAAATGTGTCTCTATGTGGCCTCGAGAAAATTTGAGGGGATCTGGATGAATTAAGTTTTTTTCGGGCCGTGGTTCTTCTTTGCATGTGGATATGGGGGAGACTGAAGGAATCGCAATAACCTTCTTGCTTCCGAGTGAGCTCGCCGTTCTGGCGGGAGCCCTAACCAAAAATAATATTTGGATAAATTACAATCGACAATTTAAAAACTAAACTGAAATATAATTCCATTATATTTTACAGCGCTGTATAAGTACACTCAAAAATGTTTGACTGTTACTACATGAGAGGTGTGTGTGTGTAGGAATCTGTAGATGCTGTTTTTAACTGTAATTACAATTGATTTTTCATGGAAAAATTCACAAAAACTTACTTGACAGTTAATTAAGAAAACATCTATCGGAAAATTAATGTAATTTCGTAACAGTTGCTAAAGAAATTATTTTTAGTATAATAATAAAAAACTATTAAAACAGCCCAAGTAAAAAAGTTTTGATATAGTCATATATTATCATATAAAATTTTGTATAATTATATATTGGAACATATATACTAAGATATAATTATATAAAATGTTAAGAAATTATATCTTAAATATATGAATATATATAAATGAATTTCCCCCATTCATCTTAAATATATGAATATATATTGTTTTATATAGCACAATATATAGTGCAACGTATTACAATATTCAATTACATATAGACTTATATACACCCATGTGAAAATCGAAATATTTATGACCATAAATAATCATACATGGACTTGTGTATGATCGTTCATGGGCATACATAGTCATATACGTCCATGTCTAGTTTGATGTATGACCATACATGATCTCATATATTTTCATATATCTTCGGATCTGAAATTTGAGGGTATATGGCCGTATATGTTCATATATGACCATATGTGCTCATATGTCATTCATATATTCTCATATATGGTTATATATGGCCATATACCTCTATATACCCTCAAATTTCGGATCCGAAGATATATGGAAATATATGAGATCATATATGGTCATACATTGAATTATGCATGAACGTATATGACTATGTATGCCCATGCATGATCATATGTAAGCCAATGTATGATCATGTATGTTCATATATATTTCGATTTTAACATGCCCGGTGAAAAATGTTCATATACGCTCAAACATGTTCATATATGGTTTATGTATGGACACATATGAACAAATATGTATTTTTTATGAACATATATGGATTTTATATGAACATATATGGAAGTATATGTGATTCCATATATGTAAAAAATTTCATATACAGACATATATGGAAGCATCTGTTATTTCATATATGGAAATGGCACTCATATATATGGACAAATATGAAAGTATATGTTATTCAATTTATGCAAAAGGGACTTGTATATGAACATATTTCGAAGAATACATTTTTCCATATATGTAAAAGGAACTCATATTTTGATAAATATGGAATTATATTTAATGCCATGAATAAAAAAAGGAACATATGTAGCGCCTAATTTCAATGTCATACATAAATTTATATCTATCGTACAACCTTATAATAAAGGACAGCAACCTTCACATGTATTCGCATATATTTAATAAATGTTTATGTTCCTATATGTCCATATATGAACATATACTTAGGTGTTACCTCATTTTTCGGATCCATACATATATGGTTGAACCATAAATGTTCATATATGGACATTTTTCACCGGGTGGGCAGTTACACATGCCTCATATAATAACGTATACATGTATCGAATTATATACCATTATATCTAGTTGGATATGATTACGTTATATTTGATACACTTGGTTGAGGACAAAATCCGTATAGAATTGTATCGAACCATATCTTATTCCATCAAATTAGATCTAATTGTGTTAAATTAGGTCTAATATGATCTAATACGATCTAATTTGATACAATCAGATGTTCTCATTTTTCGGATATAATTATATATAATATCAAAAGTCATATAATTTTGTTTTACTAGGGAGTACATAGTTATTTTCGTTATTTATTTACAAAATAAACATTTCGTTGAATTTTTCAATTCTTGTTTAGTTTATACTTATATGAAATATTTCAGTCTGCAAATAAAAATCATAAAATTTTATCTCCAATGCATAAAGATACAGTAACTGGAGAACCGTTTCGGAGTTTTACTCCAAATTTCAAGTAAGGAGAGTACTTACAGATTTTTTTTAATCGATAGAAAAAAATTGTTTTTTTTATTAAAATATTCTTTTATAACATCAACAAAATTAATTGTAAAAACAGTATTTCTTACCTATTTTTTCAGTTGTTTTTAAAATTTTGTAGTAAAAGTTTATCAGTTAATTTTACGACATTGTTGGTTATTTTCCAACAGTTTAAAATAATTAAATTTTTAGTTATTTTAAAGGTAAATACCTTTGTCGCCTTTTTAACTTCATGTACCTTTGATTTAACTGCCATTTTCAGTAGATTCTACCGACAAACTTTTGTTAGTGTATAAACAACTATTTGTTCTTTGTAAATATAACATTTATATATTTCTGTTACGGCTTTACTAAACATAAAGCATCAGTAGACTTGTTAACATGTAACAGACGACTTGGTAAACGAAATAGGCAGACACTCATGGGACCAAAATTCATTACCTTTTAGTTGAGTTCACAAAAGGAAAACAAATAGTAGCTAGAAACTTTGCACTAGTGTGAATAACCCTGCTTGACATTCAAGTAGAAAATATATAAAACAAAAAATAAAGAAAATTGTCCGAAAATATTTTTAAAGCTTGAATTTTATATATTATTCATAGTGACTAAAATAATTCTTTAAAATGCAAGTTTCCAAAATGTCTTAAAATCAAAAGTTTTAGAAAATTTCGTTATCCTTAAAATCACTGTCGTAGATGAGTAAAAATTTGTTGTTCTACTACAAACAAACTTTTCTTACCTTCTTTATCGCAAAAACAAAATGTAACAATATTTTCTTTTTGTAAAATGTTAACTTTGTAAATTCTATTATCAAGTTGTATAGAGATGATATCCTCAAGGTTTGTTCTTCTTCTTCTTTCATTACAGGTTCTTGGTGCTGTTGTCACATATTTTATGGTGTTGGTGCAACTCAAGTAAAATCATCAAATATTCCTAATAGAGAAGCAACAACAATAACTAAACTAAAACAACTAGCAAAAGTTGTGTATCTGTTGTATTAGCAACATCTTAAAATAAAAATAAAAAAAAAACACAAAAATATATGTTTACAATAAAAAAAAAACTTACAACTATCTAAACATAAGAACACTTACCTTTCATTCAAATATATATTCGATATTAATAATACGTACACTATGATCTAAATGTAGGTTGATATCGGCATTACATCGTACAACTGTATTCAACAGTCGGTAGATTCGAATAAAATTTATTCAATAACTGATAGATAACTTGTAGAATAAATCTTATTGTTCTGAAAACAACTTTCACTAAAATTGAAGCTGATGGCATTTTAGTAAAATCTTAAAGTTTTATCAATCTAACAAAAGGGATCTCCTGGGCCAATAAACCGGGTTTGGTTTATTTCTTTAAATATACCGGGTTCTTTTCTATTGCAATCAGAATAACTCTTCTGTTTATTAAACGCTTATTTATTTAACACTTTATTACTTTACATACAACAGTCCTTATAACACACATAAGTTTACCAAAGATTTTAATACAAACGCTAATGCGCAACTCACTGCATTCCTCAAGTGGCAGGAATTTTATAGTTTAACTCCCGTGGTTGCAGGACAAGCTAAAAAGTTACGAAAACATCCATAGTACTAGAATTATAACACTTCACTTTATTCATAGCAGAGCACCCAACCACTTAACATTATATCAATAATATATTGAGATTAGGAACTGAAATTTTAATTTTTTAGCCACATTCACAATGATAGAGTACTTCACTCTGCAGAGTGGAGTGTACTAAAATAAAGATGACATGATACAAAAAATATGTAAGTGCATAAAAGAAAGGAACAAAATCCACTCTGCAGAGTGGAGCACTCTATCATTATTAATGTGGCTTCATAATAAAATTTTGCGAACATATGACCCGTAAAATCTAAAAAAAGTGTTATTTCACATGAAAACTTTAATTAAGCATCTTCTAGAAAAAATCAAAACTAACCTATGTGAGAGCATGATATCAAAATGACCCAATTATTTTAATATTAAATAACACTGGTTGGCACAAACATTTACGTAGAGACCACAAATTTTTGTTCAAAAAAGAAAATCGAAATTAACCCCTTTATTCATACTTCTTAAACAATAATTTATGGTTCCTACATACATTTTAGATCCAATCAGTGTTACTTAACATTACAAAAATTGGGTAATTTTGACACCATTCTCTCACACTGGTTAGTTTTGATATTTTTTTTTTTGTTTGCTATAAAATGTTTTATTAAAGGTTTTTATGTCAATTTTCATGTCAAATGGCACTTTTTTACATTTTAAATAATTTGAATCATTTTGTGCCTTTAAAAGTTAAAATATAATTTTTTATTAATATACTAAACTACAACTTTCACCAAATTCCGCAAGAAACAACACAATGTTTAAATACACTTTCAGGAAAAATCGAAAATTTTAAAAAAAAAATTCCAAAATTTTCAGAAAACAATCCCTTTTATCTGATTTCAAGAAAATCTGAAGTTATTTTGTTACAGCTATATAAAAAGCAAAAATAAATGCTATTATCTTAATTATTGGCCAAAATCACAGTTTTCTCTAAAATTTTCAAATTTAAAATGCCTGCTAAGTTAAAAGAGGGATATGTATAATAGGGATATAACTTTTTGCAAATATCGTTTCTCCCAAGGCAAAATCAAGTAGAGCACGGAAAAATATTAAGAACTACGATTTTACTTTTTCGCGATCGCTAAAAAAATTCCCGGGCCAAACGCATTGAAATGAATTAATTTTTTTTTAATTAAAAAAAAGTAATATCCCAGCAAAACTTTCTATTACCTGGTAATAAGGTTTGTAAGAAGAAATTAAGGTATGTAACCTCTTACTTTGATATTCCAACAGCTATTATTTTAACAAGGGCATGTCATTGGAGGTATGTACTTTCCAAAAGAGGGCTAGGTAACAACATAAGAACATGTTACTTTAATGTTACATGTTAGGAGTTACGTAACCACTTACATAACCGATACTGAGCACAATTCTACTTACATAACAGCTTAAAGTAAGGCCAAAAAAAGTGAGTTACAAACAGGTCTGAAATAACACATTAAAATTATGTATAAAAATATATACTTACTTCTTACAAAAAAAATTAAAATAAGACGTTATCGTGTTGGTTTTTTATAAATGCTAAAACGAAGCATATACATATTTAATTAATATTTACTCAGATTAATATAAAGTTAACAAAAAACATAAAAAATATTTCAGTCAATATGTATAAAACATATAAATTATTTGTATCGAATATTTTAAATAGAAAATAACACTCATATATCGCAGAATACACCATCGGTAATAAGTGGCTATTTCTATTAAGTGATCACGTATCACATTAAAAGTAACTCCTTATTTTACGGTTTTAAAATATCCCATCTGTAATAAGTCGCTGCTATTATTTAGAACTCATGTTGTGTATTACAAGTAACTCTTTTCTTTGAGGTGTTTAAATATATCATTGGTAATAAGTTGCTATTACTACCCAGTAGTTATGCAGCATATTATACGTAAGACATTACATTTTAGTTATGAAATAATGCAATGGTAAGGGGTATGGTATTACCAGGTAATGTGTTCTGTAATACCAACATATTACCAAGGTTTTGCTGGGATTACACTCCAAATTAGTGAGATCTATTCTATTTTTCTAAGAAATAGTAAAAATCATTTCATCCCATTTTGATAAGAAACTTTTACCAAATCGCAATATTTATGCAATATTTGAAAATTTGAAGCATTTTAGATATTGGTTTCGGTGCGGGAGGTTTTTTACCAAATTGATTCAAAAAAACTGTTTTTATTATCAGGATAATAATATCTATTAGGTTTTGCCTTGGAGCTTACACTCCAAAAAAATGTATAATTTTCAGTACAATTATCTCCGAGGCGTATTTAAAAAACTCTATGCGTTGGCGAATTTTTTTATATTTTGTTGAACAAAATTTAAAAAAACTCAAATTTCGATTTTTACAAATTTATAAAAAAAAATTCATACTGCAGGTTTAAACTTTAATTAATAGTTAACCCAAAAATTTGTTGTTGTTTTGTGTAAATTTTTTTGACATTTTCTTTTGTTTATAGTTAAGTTAAAGTTAAACCTATAGTATGAGACCCACCGTTAGAAATCAAACATTGTAAGTTTTTCAAAAAAATATTTTTCATAATATATCCCATTTTAACTTAACCGATTTTGGATTAGCATGCCTTTTTAGAAATATAATTCAGTCTAGATTACGATTCTATTCACATTTTCCAGAAATATAGTGATTTAAGAGTAGGGTATTCAATCGAATAACGATTAATCGAATAACGATTAAACGAAAAATTGTTCGAATAATTTAAAATGTCCAAATTTCAAATAACGAATAATTTCATACGATTAATCGAAATTGGTAGAAAATTACAAAAATGTTAAAAAAATATAAATTTTTTATTAAAGTAAATGCGCTAAAATCTCAAAACCTTTTTAAAAAATTGTGATAAGTAATTTTCTGTAGGCTTGTACCTATCCGGATTTCATTCTGGCCTAAAAAAAATAATCAATCGTCTTTAATCAATAATCTTTTGGAATTTCGATAAATATTTGTTAACTTCAACTCAATGAGAATTTCATATTTTCAAGTAGGAGCGTTAATTACCATCTTAAATGCCAAAGAAAGAACAAACCCAATACAAAATGATCACAGTTTGCTTTGTCATCTTCCAAATTACTACTCCGTTATTGTGACTTATCTAGTAAAATTTTAATTCAAATTAAATTTTTTACGACTTTTGAAACGTTGATATTAACGAAAACATTAATAACACTGTGAGACAAATGGTAGATCGGGAAGGGTTCAAACTACCGGGGAAAGTTATATCGGTAAAAAAGAAGTTATACGTGTCCCGGCGTTTCGCTGGGTCACGTCTAGGAATCGAGATATATCGATTTGAAGTAATTAACTATCATATAGGGGAAATTGTCACCTTTGGTGGTCTATTTTTTGACATAACTCGAGAACCACTAGTCCGATTTTGCTCAAAAAATTAATAATTACAATTCCTTTAATCTGTTCATATAACGTTTTTCTATATACTCAACAGTTTTGCCGGTAAAAATAAATGTATGAAGAAAAAAATATTTTTTGCCTCAAATATTAAATAGAAGTAATAAACAAAAGGTTATGGTAGCGGTAACAAACTAAAAAACGGTCATATATGTGCGTGGACAATTAAAAGGAAAAAAGGAAAGTGCACTTTTTTAATTATTTGGGTTTTTTCCGTTGGCTACCTGCATGATTTTGTTACACAAATTGCACCTTCATTTATGAGTGGTCATGTTTTAGAACGTTTCGAAAAATTTAAAACGCACACGAATCAGGTATATAGCCACCCTTAAAAGATGCGCCAATTCATAAGTACCTCTCAGTAAAATATTGAAACTTACGTAGTTTTTATAGGTGTTCATTGATCGATTTTTGTCATTCAACAAGTGTCTCCGAGCGCGTAAAGTACGATTTTTTTAAAGTGACGAAAAAGTTATAAAAGTATAAAACCGAAATGAATGCAAATTGTCCAGAAAATATCAATTTATTTTGTTACGTTTGTGGCAAAAGAGCTTTTTCAACAAATACTGCATTACTCACTGAGCAAGTGGAGCGTGCTTTTAAACTTTATTTTGATTCCGAAATAATTCGCGGCGTTTCGTGGGCCCCAGACAAAATTTGTAAAACGTGCTACAATGCTCTTAACATGTGGATCCAAGGGAAACGCAGTTCACTTTCTTTTGGTGTACCAATGATTTGGACTGATCCAGGAGAGCACAATTCCGATAACTGTTACGCTTGCGCAAACAAAATATGTGGAGTAAATCGTAAAGGCCTTAAACGAAGAGTTTACATATCTGTTAGAAGTGCACAAATACCTCTACCGCATTCGGATGAAATACCAATTCCACCGCTTCCAAGTCCTGACAGAGAAACTTCTTTTTCTATTGAAACAATGGATCAATCGGATTTCACCTATAAACCAACACCAGAAGCCGGCCCATCGAACAAAATAATTGCAATATCACAAGCAAGAATGGACAAGATTGTTGCAGAATTAAACCTTTCTCAACGTGAAGCAGAAAAACTTGCCCAGCTTTTGAAAGAAGGCAACAATTTGGAGCTTAAGTCACCGGATATCGAAGACGACAATCTATGTAATAACCTAATAATTACCTGTAATAATTTTTAATTTTACGTGTTAATAATAAATAATATATAATAAATATTATCCAAACTCATTGAAACATAAAATAAATATTCTTGTCAAAATGAGATACCTTCACTTAATTGTGAATAAAAGCGAAACGCGTCCATCGATTTTCATGATCTATGTCTCATTTTGTTTAAAGGTTATGTGACTTTGCGTGAAAGTAATACGACTTGCCTTTTTTTCCGTTTTGGACTTTTTATGAATTTAAAAAATAAAAAAATTTAATATTTTAGGCAAAAAATATTTTTTTTCTTCATACATTTATTTTTACCGGCAAAACTGTTGAGTATATAGAAAAACGTTATATGAACAGATTAAAGGAATTGTAATTTTTAATTTTTTTAAAATTGTTTGAGCAAAATCGGACTAGTGGTTCTCGAGTTATGTCAAAAAAAAGACCACCAAAGGTGACAATTTCCCCTATATGATAGTTACTAACTTCAAATCGATATATCTCGATTCCTGGACTTGACCCAGCGAAACGCCGGGACACGTATAACTTGTTTTTGACCGATATAACATTTCCCGTTGGTTTCATCCCATCCCGATTTTGACTGTCGCATAGTGTAATTATTGTAATTAATGATTAATAGAATTATTAATTATAAATAATGCTCAATGTAATAAAGCTTGTTTAGTGAGCACTCTGAATTAATAAAATAAAGGGTTGGAGGTACGGAAACGTAGATGTTCTCAACAGAATTCCTCTCTACATTTACGCTTTTTATGTATCCAATGCATATTAAGGGAATACAAATTAATGTACGGGGTCTTATATTCTTCTTTAACTCTTCAATTCATTGCTGTGTGGTTCTGCCCGATTTGGATAAAATTTGAATATGTTAAGGAGGGGACAGAAAAAACAAAAATAGTGAAAAAAACTCAATTATTACATTTTTTATTTTTATGAATTTCAGAAGAGTTACTAAATTTGTTTTTGTTCCTTTTTTTTAAATAAAATTATTAAAAATACAACAAGTGTATGTATATTATTTTACAGAAAATTTTTTTCGATTAATCGATTAATTTTAAAATTTTGTTCGATTAACCGGTTAAGAAAAAAACCCGAATAATTATTTGCACGATTAATCGATTAATATAAAAAGGCGATTAATTGCATACCCTATTTAAGAGGCAGTATTTTCAGAAAAAGCCAAAAAGTGATTTTTGCCATTGTAAATCGTTTTTCAAACTTCAGGGTCGATCGACACGAGTTCCCGTTATACGATCACCTTTATTTTTAGTATGATGTTTATTTTATTTATTCCCCGAAACGCACATTTCTGGGACGAAAGCCTTAAATTGCCAATTGAAAAATAAGGTTACCCTAATATGCATATTTAAAGTTAAACAAGAACTAAATGTAAGTGCCTGTAGTGCCGGGGTAGAGACACATCCTGATTGTCTTAGCAATCAGAAATCAACTCTCAGCAAATTATAGTTTTTTTTTATTATATTTTTTTGATTCAAGTTAAAAGAAACATGCAAATTTTCTAACTGAAATAATTTAAATTTAAAATTTCACTAAAAAAAATAAATTGAGCTTTGCCTAGAAAAAAGGCAATGGGCTGACACACTGAAGATCGCCGGTTCTATCCCAGTAAGCGGTATAAAAAAATTTTGATTTTTAAATAAATTTTGTAAAACGTGTTATTCTATGCATAGAAGTTGTAATATATAAACATTAGAGCAATCAGTTAATATAACAAATATTCAAAATTTTCAAATAAATTTCTGTAATTACAATAGAATTAAGAATAAATAAAAATGATTATGCCTGGAACTACAAAAATTCGGTTGGTGAAAACTCGGGTCACAACTACTACTATGTTTTCTGTGTTGCAGAAAAGGTGTATACCCAGTGTAACTACACTGCAGGTAATTACCCAAATCAGGGGCAATTTTAAGCTTCGTTGATAGGGCGCGGGTAATTGCTTTCATGTGTAATTTATAGGTAATTTAATATTTTCATTTGAAAAATATTTGTATTTAAATTTCAAAATTTAATGAATAGGAAAATTATTAAATTCTCAATTTTGTAAATTAACTAAATATGATATCGATTTAATTCTTAAATTTATAAATTATATGATTAAAAAGAATTCAATGCATGAATTGGCTAAAACCTTTTATGTCTCATTTTAAAAATAAGTGGACTCATACCACTTTCAAAATATTTGATTCATATGTAGATAGATTTTCTTGCAGTTTAGAACTAGATTTATGCCAAAATCAGTGATATTGAAACCTATTTAAGAATTTATGATTACGACAAACACAGAAGAATATTGGTTAATATATAATTTTAGCAAAGTGTATAAATTGCACTGCATGTTTAAAATCTAGGTACTTACTAGTTTATAAATAGACGAAAACCACATTTTTATCCAAAAGAAAGATTGTTGCCAGTAAAAAGTAGATAAAGTAAATCAGTGATTTTGATAAATGGCTTTTACTTAGAGTATCAAGTACTCGAAATGGTTATACAAATACATCAACAATAAGTCGGGGTGTAGTTTGAATGCCATCTCTATGGTATGCACCACTCAGTTTAGTTTGCAGTATATTATCAAAAATATTCTCTCATTTTTGTTTTTTTTTTCTGTGAATTTTGTTTAAATCGTCATCTTATGGTCTTGTTAGGAAAATTTATTAGTTTTTAAGTGATGTTAGATTTTATATTGAAAGTATAAGATAATGAAGAAACTTTTGTTGGTTCGAAAACAATCGAAAGAAAGAACTTTTATAAAATTTGTAATTTAACTTTAAGGCCAAAATAGATTAAAAAAAGAATGACTTACTACTAAAGTTTATATTATTTATGTATAAATACTTAAATTATATTTGAACCACAAATTTTGAAGGTGGAATGAGCCCATTTATTTCTAAAATGTGATATAAAAAGTTTTCAATTTAAATTTTTTTGGAACTGTAGATGGAAACTTTTGTAAAAACCCACAAATAACATATTTATTATGAAAATTACACTTTTTCAGTGCGGAAGGGACTGATATCACATTCAAAATATAAACTTCAAAAATATTTAAACTTAAATATACACTTATAAAAAAAAGTTAGTCTGTTAAACGCGTTCTGGCGCAAATAAACTGATTTTTTCTGTTATTTTGTCTTAAAATTTAGGATTGAACTAACCCGTCAAACCAAACGATATCGTTTCGAATTCGTAACGATATCATTTCGATGATACGTTTTTCCGAGAACGATATCATTAACGATTCATAAGTAATAGGTGCTGTGAAGAAAAATGCACATTCGTTAATGATATCGTTTTTTTATGAAATAACGATATCGTTATGATATCGAAAATATCAGCCAATGCGATGATATTTTCGTCATATTTCAAAATTTTTGTCGTTATTTTATCACTATTCGATGAAAATATGACATCATTAACGATATCGAAATAAAGAAGTATATATGATATTATGAAATTCAATGAATTTTTTCTAACGAAATTATGAAATTTTATGAAAAATTTCATAATATTAATTACCCAGAAAAAAAAATTGCAAATAATGCTTTACAAACTACTTCTTTCAATACTTCACAAGTATCCGTTAGTGTAATTTTACTGCTTTTAAAGAAGTTATTCTGAACAACTTCAAAAAATCGCTTCTTTCATTGCTTCCAAAGTATCCGTTAGTGTATTTTTACAGCTTTTTTAGAATTACTTCTGAACAACTTCCAAAAAACCACTTAAGTATTGCTTCTAAAGAGTAATTGCTCTAAAAGTGATCGTAAAAAGGGATTTTGGTATCATTTGGCCAACAAGAGGGACCAATATTTTTTTTATTTTTTTTTATTCTATTCATTTTTTTTAAATATTTTTAATTAATTTGTTTAAATTCCATATTTTTTTGATTTCTAAATTTTTAAAAATATGTATATATAAAAAATGGTGAAAAATTGCTTTTTATGCACCTGTAAAAATAGTACTGAAAACAATATTGAATTGGAATGCACGTTTTCTACTTGTTTAGTAAGTACTTTTATTGCATAGAATAAGGAACAATATCTCGAATTAACAAAGGGGTGTTTTTATGCCAGTCAACTTTCATATCAAAGAATAGCTCAGCGGTAGAGCGCTAGACTAGCAATCGTGAGGTCACAAGTTCGATACCCGGTGGCGGCAATAAAAAAACTTTTGTAAAACAAAAAAAATATAATTTTTGTTGTGAAGAACTTTTAATTGGTGAAAAAGAGCTTCCTTTGCACTCTTTCAAAAAGTACTGAACAAATTTTGAAGTCGGAGTACTCTTCTCCTATGACAACTCAATGTTAAAATCATTAGTGTTTATGTTAAAAAAGAAGTACATCTAGACCATCAATTGTAGTGTTTTTTCTACTGCTTAAGCATCTCTTTTTTTGCTGGGTAAATATTATAAACATAATGAAATTCATCGTTGATTCTACGAAAAAAAAATTATGAAATTATATCATTAATATCATGAAGAACAATTCTTTCAGTGCAGTGCACAGAAGCTAATGACTATTAGGGACTTATTCCACATATACATAACCCTTAACCCATTTTTTACCAGCATGTTTTTAAAGACATTTTAACTTTAAAGACACTTTAACTTCAAAGAATTGCCAAAAATCTAAATAGAAACCTACTCCCAGAAAACAGATTCATTGTGCTAACCATACGAGTAGTCGGGGAGTATTAAAATACAAGTACTTGGTAATTGTACTTAAAAAAATAAGTACAAGTACTTTTCATGTACAATTACTTTGTACTTGCTAAGTAATAAGGTGCTTAAAAATTACCATGGAACTTGCTAAGTACTTTGGGTCCTATGGTACTTGGTAAGTACTATAGGTACTTCCTAAGTTATATGGTATCTTCTAAGTACCTACTTTGGGTACTTGCTAAATACTATGTTAAGAACTATACCCAAAGTATTTATCAAGTGCCATAGAATTTGGCAAGTACTATAAATACTTAGCAAGTACCATAGAAATTAGCAGGTACCATAAGCACTGAGCAAACACCATAGAACTAAGCAAGTACCTAGTACATTTTAAGGTATTGCTACTTAAGTACACTGATAATAATCCATGCATAAAAATATGAAAAAAATGTCAAAATAGCAAAAACTTTCGTAAAATATAAGAAAAATGGTTTATTTTACGAAACTTTTTGTTTTGACATTTATTTCGTATTTTAGGCATGGATTATTATGTGTGTATCAATTACATTCCTAGTAACTTGGTACTGATTTCAAAATACATTTTAAACTTTGTACTAGTACTTAAAATTTCCCAAGTACAAGTACATGGTATTTCATTTCCATCTATGGTGTTAACCGAATTTGTTGCCAATCGAATTGCGGTGGTTACGACAGTTAATAATTTTATAGAGTAATTATGGCGAAGACCTTTATATGTCTACACAGAGCATAGAAATTCGTGTTTACAACCGAATTTGTTACTAATCAATTGGTTCAGCTGTGGTAACCGAATATTTCAATTATGATAACTGAATATCTGTATAATTATTAGTCATTTGAAAACGGCAACGGAATTTCTTTTACCTCAACAATAATTCGGTAGTCAAAATTGAAAATTCCTGTTGCCACAACCAAAGCATTTGATTGACAATAAATTCCGTAGTAAGCACTAATCTGTTTGTCTGGGTGTAGTGATCTTTCTGATGAAAATTAAAAGTCTTAAAAATGTTTTAAATACACCAAATAAATAGTACTATAAAACACAACAGAGAAGTGTCCAATTGGTGATATTATTTTGCCAAAAAAATCTTTTTGTTTTAGCGCCGAAATGTAGAGAAAAACGACAATTTTTAAGGAACAAAGTGGTCAGATTTTATTGATATATTCACAAAAGTTGTTCAGCTTTACCGTGACTACAATTTTGCCAAATATTGTTAGTAGAAAATTGGGAGTGCCTGTATGTTGTGCTGAAAAAAAGTCAAAAAGAAAAATAATTTTTTCCTACATTTTTTCAAAAAAGTGCAGAAAAAATTATTTTTTGGCATAAAATGTTAATAAACTTTGTTCAACGGATTCTTATCTACATTATTGCCAAATATAGTTAAGAGGAATCACCAAGTCTGAATTAGCTGTTGGACAAAAACTGATGACACCTTTTTTCGAGGGGCCCACTGATTTTCAGAATCTTTTAAGGCCCATTAAAAATTGGTCGCCAAACTGAGTATAAAGTTTTGCTACCCTTCGTAAATAAAGAAACATCAGCACAAACTTATTATACCCTGACCACGTAGTGGTGTAGCGTATAAAAATAGGAGCTAAGTTAGCATCGCTCTTAAGTCCAGAAAATTATTATGAAATGACTCTGCAAAGTAAATAAAATTGAATATTTTACGAAGAAATATTTGCTTTTTCACTCTAACTCTAAAGGCCTCAAATCTTTGCAAAAATTGTGAAAGTAAAAAATTTTATTATACAAAAGACAAATCACAATTAAGCTGAAATGCCACTGTTTCAAAATAAATGTCCTACATTAAATTTTCCAGAGAAAATTTTCTACACAATTTTCACACGAAACTCATTAGAGTGAAAATTATTTTTTTTCCAAAATTTACGAGTAGTTTTTGGTTAAGTGTAAATCTAGTAGGTGTAAGTTCTAGGGCTTGTAAACTCGTATGAACATTGAGGTCGTTCAAAAGGGGTGTGCTATTTGTTGTATAATTGTATCTAGCTAACAAAAAACAGAGTTGTTAAAATTTAAATTGAAAAAATACAACATTTGAGAATATCACCATACAATCTCTTTACGTTTGTTTAGTGTCCTATGTTTGAGTGTACTAACAGATAGAAAATCCAATCGCTGTTAAAGTCAAATCAAATTTTTGATTTGAATAAGTGGAGTTTACACGATTCAGAAGGTATGTAAGAGGTTATATAAAGACCGCTGGTACTTTTTCATCCTAATATTTTTCTTATTTTCGGCCTAAAACCAAATTTTTTAAAATTTACAACTTTTGAATCTGTCCCCAAACCGAAGTCGAAATCCTTAATTTCCTTACCTGACAATTCTGTTAAAACCTCATTTGACAAAAAAAAATCATAAAATAAAATCTTCCTTTAACAAAATTTCCTACATGTTAGCGACATCTACAGTTTGTTTAAAAAGTAATCGATGTTGCATATCTATATTATATGTCTCTCAACATACAGAAGATAAAGATATATTTACATGAGATAATGCAATAATCTTCAAGATAACTGAAACCTCGTTCATGTGAATGGAGTATTACTTATTCTATTATTAGTTTCAAAAATATGCATATGGGAAAATCTACGAAACAGGTCGATTTCAGATTTTAAAAATGAAAAATTTCAAATTAGTGGCACACATTTTGTTTATGGATTAACTTATTTAAAATGCATTAAAAAGAAGTAATCTGTTCGCGTAAGTCAATTTTTTTGAGTGCTAAAAAAGTTATAAACAAAAAACCGCACACATTTTCGCTAATAAGTATTTTTAAATTTTTGGATTTTTCGGGCATGTGACACCACATTTTTAAGTAACCTTTCCGTGGTGAGTCCGAATTTGGTTTCCAAATTTTACCAACACATCTGCTTTTTAAAAAAAATTGAGGTCAAAATTAACGAAAATCTTTTTTGGCTATTTTTGAGTGGTTTTTACATACTTTTACCTCGAGTTAATGAAAAAAGATGACACAATTTTTGCAATATCACGCTAAGTTTATTCAAAAACGTATAGTGGTGCTTTATTTCCATTACTGATTTTCAGTAATGTTGTTTTTTTAATTTTTCCGTCCGTCCGTCTGTCTCTCCATGTAATTTGTGCGCATGCTACAGATCGCAAATGTTAAGATATTTTGATTAAATTTGGTATATCAACTTATATCGACCCAAAAATGAAGTCTATGTATTGATTTTGGTTTAAATCGGTCTATGTTTGGACCCAGTGCCCATATAAATTTCCCTAAAAATTGCAGCACAAAATTGAATGGCACATCCACGGCTTAAAGAATTATGTGATCAAATATGTCTTGAATGGTACATATCTTCATTATTATTATTATGTGAAAGTCCTAAATGGATCGGATCAAGTTTTTGTTCTCTACAGCATAACTTTCTTCAAAAATCGCTAAAAGGTTAAATTCAAATTAAAGGCACATCCACAGTTTTAAGAATTATGGAATCCAATCAATCTTGAACGGTAGATGTTATCATAACTATCATTATATGAAAGTGCTAAACAGATCGGATTTTTATTATGCTCTACATCACTTTTCGCTGCAAAATACTCTAAAAATTGAACTTTAAATTGGCTGGCACATCCACAGATAAAAGAATTAATGGTTGAAATCTGGCTTATATGATATATGTGTAAGCGCTAAAGCGATCGGATTATTCGTTTCGGTTCTACATTTTATTCAAAAAACAGAGTTACAGATATTAAAGAACTACCATTTGTTCCTAAGTAAGGGCACCTATTTTTTCAACAAGTGTGGGATTTTTCAACATCAGAATTATTATCCACCAAAGGTTTCAGGCGATTTCCTCTTATGCTGAAAAGGTTATTCCCAAAAAAATTTGAAAAACTTTTGAAAGTTACAAGCAAAATTAGGGTAAATTAGGGTAGTTTTTAATTGAGTAGAGCACATTAACCGTATAAATATTCAAATTTAAGATGTCCGCCTGATTAAATTCGTTGCCTCGAAAATTCTGATACCATCAAAAACATCAGACATTGGTATTAAAATGTTTGAAATCCCGAGTTACGTGGATTCGCCCGGTTCCGTAGATTAAATACGAAGGCACTACGCACCGCGACCAATATAGATCTTTTGTGCTGCCTAGAGTTCCCTAGAGATTTAGACTACCAATAAAGCCAATAATCCCGTTAGGAGAATTTCACCAAACGTCCGAAGGTGACACGAAACGGTCACCGAGAAATCTGAGTCTCCTGTCACACAGCGTCGGACATTCGCAGAGAATATGCTCCGATGTCTCATTTTCCAGCTCACAAAACCTGCAAACATCAGTGTCTGACCGGCCCTCTTTGTGAAACTGGTACCTGAGCCCACAGTGCCTAGTTAAGTATCCCGTCAGGGTCCTAAGGTTACCCCTATCGAGTGACATTAGTCGCCTTGATACTCCGCTGGACAAGGAAATAAATTTTTTGGCCTGTCTTTGGGCAGTAGAAGTTTCCCAATGCTTAGCAAACTCAGTCTCTCTCCACTGCTTGAGTTTTTCCCTAGCGTACCCCCGTAGGTATTCCAAAGAATGGTTCCGTACCGATGAAGGGTCGACGGGGTCCACAATTGGCTAGACAGTCACCCCTTTCGTTACCCTCGTGCCCTTCATGACCTTCACACACTCCATAACCAGACCAGATGAGACCCCGTAAGCTCCTAGAGCCTTCAGCGCAGCCTGGCTGTCAGAGAGAATGTAGATGCGGGATCTAACCGTGCCTCTTCGCAGGCACTCTCTCACACATACGCGGATGGTGAAAATCTCCGCCTGAAAGACGGAAGGGTACTTGACCATTGGTAGAGCACGTTGGAATCTGGGTCCAAAGACACCTGACCCCGTGTCACCATTAGCCTCCCCGACCCCTCGGAGACGAAGTGAGCGCAACCTTGCAGCCTCATTCACGGAAATATACATTGGTGGAATACCCAACATGACCCCAATGGCATCCGTCGGGCACGTTCTTTCAGCCCCCGTAATGCCAGTACACACCAGCCGATACAATTTCTTCAGAGTATCCCTTGCCATTGACTGCTCAACCTTTGGCCACCATGTTAAGGCAGCATAAGTGATCATAGGTTTTACAATGGTGTCGAATGACCAGTAGACCATGTGTGGTCTTAGACCCCATGTTTTCCCAAAGAGCCTTTGACAGGCATAATAAGCGCTGGTGGCCGTCTTGGTCAAGCGCCCTGTATATCAATAAAAGCACAGAGGGCAATGTTCTTTACCTCCAGTGCCTTCTCTATCAATGTGACAACATGATGGACAGCACTTTCGGTAGACTTACCCCGTTGATACGCGAACTAAAGCTTGTGTATCGGCTTACGCCTAAAGTACGTGTCCTAATATAGTGGTCCAAAACTTTCTCCATTGTCTTAAGAAGAAAAGTGCTGAGACTAATTGGTCTATACGATTTAGGCAGCTGTTCGGATTCCCCCCCCCCCCCCCCGCCGTCTTTGCCCGGTTCCGTAGATTTGCCCATATAATGCTGATATATTGATATACGAGCCATATTAATCGGGATCTAGACCCTCCAACATACATTTTTAGGTGTTTTTCATTTACTATCGTTATTCCAGGGATACCGAAAACGGTATCATAATTATTGGAAATACGATATTCCCTTTAGAAAAACGTGTAAGTCCACACAATGTAATTGATTTCGTGTACTTCACATTGTGCGTACTTACGATATGGGATACATGTGTATAACAATTGTATATGAAACTAAAAATATTTGAAATTTTTAAAAAATGTTGTCTAACTTACATGCCACTATACTTGTGTGTACTTACGAAGTATATTGGATTGTGGGCCATTACAATGCGGCCATACCCTCAGTTAAGTAAGCCACCTTGTGTGTAGAGTTTGAAAGCACTCGGGGATTCTAGTAAGTACACACAAGTATCTCCGAGTACTTTCAAACCCTACACACAAGCTGGCTTACTTTACCCAGGGTATGGCCGCATTGTAATGGCCCACAAGCCAATATACTTCGTAAGTACATACAAGTATAGTGGCATGTAAGTTAGATAAAATTTTTGAAAAATTTCAAATTTTTTTAGTTTCATATACAATTGTTATACACAAGTATCCCATATCGTAAGTACGCACAATGTGAAGTACACGAAATCGATTACATTGTGTGGACTTACACGTTTTTCTAAAGGGTTGTTACGAAAGTTACATTTTAGAACAAATACCCAGGAAAATTTTTTAGAACAAATACCCAGGAAATTCAAAACATACTCAAATAAAACACATTTTTTAGAAATTTTAAAATTTTTTGTCGAAACGTGCTCATATTTTGGACGAAAATATGAGCGTTCTAAAATAAATCATAAAAGGCACAAAAATTTGAGCCAAATTACTAAATCCAAAAGATGGTTCAGAAATGACTCAGAAATGTAAACAAATTTGAATATTTTGTGAACAATTCAAAAAACGACTCAAAAAATTAACTAATTTTTGAGCGATTCGAATTTTTTTAAATCTTTTTTGAATCAAAAAAGAAGGCTCACACAAAAATTTTAATTTTTATAATATTTTTTGAGCTTTTTTTGGATTCATTTTTAGGCTTGATCTTTATTTTTTATTAAAATTTAAATAATCTCTAATATATTATGGGATAAATATTTATTTCTTTTCGGAGTGTATGATTTGTAACGCAAGTAATTGACAATTTCGATTGTTTTTGTAGTGATTTCAATTATTTAAAAAAGAAAAAAAATTATTAGAATTTTTTTAAATTAGTAAAATATTTTGCTCATTTCACCAACTCTGTTTTCAAAAATTTGTAAAATAGTATTTGCAGCGAAAATTAGTTACAAATTCAGTAATTTGTAAAATATTTACCAGAGTACATATTTTTCATAAAAATTAGTGTAAAAAAAGTAAAGAGAAATTGAAAACCGTTTACGAATATTTCTAGTAACATTTTTTTTTCTGAATGTACTTTCAATTTTAAATACTAAACTTTGTAATTTATTAAAATCTCATTGCGTGCCGTTTTATTCCAATTTTAAACAATTGTTTACCCTCTTTACCCATTTTTAAAATGCTCCTGATGCTTTTCTTTTTTTAGGAGTTGGCAATATTAGTTTTACATTTACTTATTTGTATCGTATGGAAAGTAATTTATCAATAAAATTGAACAATTGCCAAACCGTAACAAATTGTTAACAAAGTATAGTCAACAGATTTTAAGCATCACATACAATGTTGCGGCTGGTGATGAGTGCAGACACTGACATGCCTGAAAATCCCTGAAATGGCCGTAAGTATAGAAAACACAGATACAGTTAAATCACCCACAAGCGGATATCGCACAGAGTCGCAATGAAATGAAAAATATCACCTTTTTAATATTAAAAAATTTTTAATGCCATTTTATAATGTACATTTCAATTAATAAAAATCGAAATAAAATAAAAAAAAAAATTATTTTTTAAAGAGTTATGATACTTTAAACTTTTTGGTGACTACAGAATTAATGAAAGAATTCGAAAAAATAGACAAATTCGCTACCTCAAAATACGGATGTCGTAAGTGAAAATTTACGATTTTGAGATTTTTATATATTCATAATAAACTTCGCACGCTCTTTCTAATGGCATTATCAGTTACTTCCCAAACCTTATAACTTCCTAGATATTCACAATGCAATTAATCGTACGTCACAAAATTTTATCGTCCTGAGCATGTGTTTTTTCGTATGTGCACCAAAAATGAACATACGACATTTTTTTATGCAAAATTATGATTTTTCTTATTGAAAATACAATTGTTGTACGTCATACAATTTCGATTACACTCATTTATACTAAGTATGTAGAACAAAGCAAAAACAGAAAATAGAAGTAAACGCAAACGTCTTCGAACTACTTATTCTAAGTAATCAACGTTTTAATGAAGAAGAAAAACAAAAGGAAACGAAAAAATTAATTCACTTAAGAAAATAACTGTTTAATTTGAAAAAAATTCTTAAAATTAATATTTTATAGTTGGCATCGAAAGAATTATACATAGAATCGGTTCCAGAAATTTCAATTTGAAATTTAGTTTGTCTTAATTTATTTCAACGAGTACTTAGCAGAAATTTCAATCATCAAAAAAAAATAGGTAAAAGTAATGGATATTGGAAAAATAACGTACTGTGCTCTATGGAATGAGTGTTTTGCTGGAAGAGACGGAAATGACATAGCAAGTGCTCTTCTAAAAATTTTAGTCAATGTAGAGAACTACCATCCCGAAATAAAGCAAATAATTTTGTGGAGTGATTCTTGCGTTCCGCAAAATCGAAATAAAATAATTGCCACAGCTTTACTGCACTTCATACACCAAAGCCGTATAAAAGTGGTAATACAAAAATTTTCGGAACCAGGACACTCACAGATTCAGGAAGTGGACTGTGTACACAGTGTCATTGAACGACATTTAAAACATTTAGAGATTCCAAGTCAAACCGCATTGTCACGTATGTTAAGAAATGCTGTATACGAAAAAAAACGAAGCTTAGAATTTTAGAAATGGATAAAAACGATTTAAAAAATTTTTGCTAAAAGCAGAAACAAGCATTTATCAGATCGGCTATAAACTGACACATGGTGAAGATGAATTGATTTATAAAACTGTTAAAAAAGAAAATTTGCGACGCATAGTGGGTGAGATACCCGATAACTTCTTTCAAATAAAATTATCAATATTAAAACCCAAAAAACTCGATGTCAACAAAGTAAAAGATTTGAAAAGCATGATGTGCTATTTTGACACAGAGAGTGATCGGAATTTTTATGAAGAATTATTCAAAGATACATAGATAACATTATTATAATACATATTACTAAATAATTAGCACTTAATGGCTCATATGAATAAAAAATAGATATTACTAATAGGGGGAAATACAGGGTTTTTTAAGCAATTACTTCACAAATCTAGTCTACTTGGGAGTAGACTAGAAATTAAATTTTTAACTTTTCGTTTACATTTCATCCTATTCTACCAGCCAATTGGTAAATTTGGAGTTAAAAGCCATTCCTAAGCCCAAAGTAATTACTTCGAAGTAATTGCTAAGTTTTATTCATATGACCCAATGTTTTTAATTTTATTTTTCATTGAATAAAGAATTTCTCTGTTGTAATAATTTCCCTTAGTTAATTAATTATGTCTTTTTTTAATAGCTGCCCATTGGTTTTTACAAAAAGTTTTCTTAAGATTTTATCACAAAATTTCGCAATTTTCCTTTATGAAATTATACAGTTCCAGTAAGCTTTTTGTCGTATGTTCAAAGAAAATAAATTTTTGTGACAAAATGTAACATACGACAAATGTATTCCGGAAAAAAGAAATAATAACGCCCCGTGTAAAAAAGTTTAGATCTGAGCAGATCTTTTTGGTTTGCAATAGATATGATTCAATCTAATTAGATCCTGTACCAGATCACATCAAATATGATCAGATATGGCATATGTGATAATACCTTATGGCAAGATCTGATAAGATCTAGTGCCAAATTTGTTCAAATCTAAAGTGATCTGGACAAATGCGCAAGATATGCCTAGATTTGATCAGATCTAATTAGATCTCACATTTGTCCCCAATTTTGAGATCTGATAAGATCTGGTAAGATCTACGAAGATCTGGCCAGATATGCCTAGATCTGATCAGATCTAATTAGATCTCAAATTTGTCCCCAATTTTGAGATCTAATTAGATCTGGTAAGATGTGCTGAGATCTGGCCAGATCTGATCTTTTTTACACGGGGCCGTTGTAGTTATAATTGCAGTAAATTTGACTTAGGCTGATGAAAATAAAATAGTCAGATTATATATAAAAAAGACTTTTTTATATTTTGATATAATATTTTTAAAAGTATGTACTTCTAAAAAACTTTGTTTCCCATCCCCCCTCTTCCCCCTTTTAGTTTCTATTTACAATTGATTATTGCAGAAAATTTAAGAAAAAAGAGAAAATTCAATTCAAAGATGAAGCAAGTGATTCTGAATATGATAATTTGAGTGAATAAATATTAGAGATGGGCACGTGAGCAGAATTTTGCGTAATTCCCGTGAATCATGCTGGATCATGCGTAAGTGAAATGTTAATTTACACACGTGAACGTGAGTGAGTGTAAGTAGAAAAAATTTGTTCGTGAGTGTGCATGAGCGAAATATTTGCGTAAGGAAGTGTGCGTGAATAAATATTTCCATAAATTTTTTGCCGATTTTATATAAAATAAATTACAAAACTGCATATTTATAGCAATTTTGAGTTTAATATTCATAATGTACTCTAATTTTTTCATTTAATTTTTTTTCGATAAATATTTTATTTCGTGAATTTGCGTGATTCACGGGTGAGTGTAAGTAAGATCGGAATTTAATCACATAAATTAATCATATAACCAGAGGTATCCCTCTACATGGTCCTGAGGAATGGCAACACCGGTTGTTAATGCAACAGATGGCGCTGACTTTTTTTGGCAATACTGTTTCATTTTATTGGGGAGCAGTGTTGCCCAAAATATTTTAGCTTATTCCCATTTTAAATGTTTAAATCCCTAATGTTATACCCAATTCATTTTAATTTAAACAAAAACTCAAAAAAAGGATCTAAGTTAGCATCGCTCTTAAGTTCAGAAAATTATTAAGAAATGAGTGAGCAAATTAAATAAAATTGAATATTTTACGAAGAAATATTTACATTTTCACTCGAATTTTAAAGGCCACAAATCTTTGTTAAAATTTTGAAACTAAAAAAATTTTATTATAGGAAAGACAAATCACAAATAAGCTGAAATATCACCGTTTCAACATAAAAGTCGTATATTATATTTTCGAGAGAATAAATGCTAAACAATTTTCACACGAACATCATTATGGTGAAAAGTCTTTTTTTTTCTAAAATTTGTAAATCTAGTAAGGTGTAAGTTCTAGGGCTCGTAAACTCTTTTGAACATTAAGTTTGCATAAGTCGAGTTTACAGGATTCAGAAGGTACATAAGAGGTTATATGAAAACCCCTGGCACTTTTTGAGCCTGCACAATATTTATTTTTTCTGAGTCTTTGCATGTAACAATTTCAGTATTTGGAAAATAGAAAATTTTTTGATTAATTATTGAGCTTGGTTGTTTTTCGTTATTTCAAGATTTATAAATATTTGGAGAACATTTCTTCAATAATTCAAATATTTTGTAGAAATTTTTAAATGCTTTCACAGACCTAATTTGATCGACTTTAATTTGAAATAATACGCATATAATTTATACCCAAATTCTTCTTATTTTAGGCCTAAAACTAAATCTTTTAAAATTTACAAATTTTTAATCTGTCCCTAAAAAAATCCCTAATTTGGGCCCAAATCCCCTTACCTAATAATTCTGGAAAACCTCATTTGACATTAAAAAAATCCTCTCTTCAGAAACTTTCCCAAAATAAATTCCTCCTGTGATTAAATTTCACATATGCTAGCGACATCTACAGTTTACAAAATTATCCATGTTGCATCTCTATATTATATGTCTCTGCACATAACTATTATTAAATATAATTGTTTTTTTTTTTGTAATATTAAAAATAATTTAAATGAATTAAAAAAATACCTCTTCAAAATTCTCATATGTTCTTTATCCCTGTAAACTATTTTTGGATAGAGTTTAAAGTTTTCCGATTTTGTAAATTTTTGGTTACAAGGACATATGTGAGATGGGCGGGACCTTTGTCCAAATTTTTTAAAAATTGGGTTTTGAGACATTACGGACCCAAAAAAAGCTAATGTGCAAAATGTCATTGTTGTACGATTACTCCTTCCATTTTTATAAATTTTAGGTTAAAAAGACATATGGGAATTGGGCGTGAAATTTGCCCAAATTTGTTTGGAAATCATTATTGATAAAAAAAACATGTGTGCCAAATGTCAGTGTTGTATAACTACTCGTTCTATTTCTATACATTACTTGGTTAAAAAACATATAGGAAGTGGGCGTGGCCTTTGTCCCAATTTTCTAAAATTTAGTTTGAAGTAATTATTGACCCAAAGAAATATATTTGTAAAATTCCATTGTTTTACGATTACTTCTTCCATTTTTATTAATTATCTGAGTTGCAAGGACATATGGGAGATTGGCGTATCCTTTGGACAAATTATTCAAAATTTGGCTTAGATTCAATATTTGACCAAAATAGCATATGTGAAAAATTTCATTATTCTACGATTACTCCCTCAATTTTTGGCCGCTCGTTATATGAACTCACGACACTGTGTATCGTGGGTTGCCGAAATTGTGAAACTATTTGCTCTCATAATATATCACTCTTTACTAATTCTACGTTTTTTTTAAATATCTAACATAAAGGTGGTCTCCATTAATGGAAGAATTTACTTTAATACTGTTCCGCACCTGTAAAATAGGGATATAACTTTTTGCAAATACATTTCTCCCAAGGCAAAATCAAGTAGAGCATTGAAAAATATTAAGAATTACGATTTTACTTTTCCGCGATCGTTAAAAAAGTTCCCGCACCAAACGCATTAAAATTTTATAAAAATTATTTTTTTCTTTTATTTAAAAAAATCAATATTTCACTGCAAATCAGTAAGCTTTTCCTAATACAAACATCAGTAAAAACATATCCTACCATTTTGACAAGAAAATTTTATCAAATCACAATATTTAAAAATTTTAAGCATTCGGTGCGGGAGATTTTTTAACCAAATTGATTTAAAAAAAAAACTGTTGCACCCCAAAAAAAGTTATACCTCTACTGTACAATGTACGCGCACTTTATTCCTTAAAATCTACCGCATGAGGCAGAGCTTTGAGGAATTTATTCATTAATTAAATTTTTGAATTCGGAATTAAAAATTCAATAGATTACGTTCACTGAATTCAAAAGCTATTTTCTGCCATTCTCCACACAGTGTGGTGTTTTCAAAATATTTTGGAAATAATTCAGCCATTTCTTATCTGTTTTAGTTATATTTGTATCAAAAAGTTTCCAAGACTCAGCAATTAAAGTGTCTTTAAGAACACATATAGTATTTATATTTTTCTGAAAGCATACTTCTTTCTTTTGTCTTCCCTCCAATTCGACCAATTTTTTAACAAATTTTTTTCTCCGAGTGTACCAACAGAATTTAAAAACGAAAACCGGAAAAAGATACTACAACATGGACCTTATATGACTGTATATGTCAATTTTTAACACCTCTTTAAGTGTGGACAAGACAGCAAGAACAGTAAATTTTTGGAAATTTTTCACAATGTTCTGGGAGTTGTGGGATTTTTTTCACCTGATCTTAATTTTTTTTCTGTTTTATTATAAAAAATAGTAACAATTAGTTGCACATATAACTATAATTTTTGAATAAAATCGGACGGCTCTGCCAGTGGTAACAAAAGCGGACCAGAAATGTAAAATCTCAATTTTTAAATAAATGCAAATAATAGTGCGTTTAGATTGGGAAATTAACCTACTTGATAAAAGTTAATCCAACTTTTTAGTCTTCATCCTTTAGATATGATTTTTTTGACAGTCAAAACATTAACTTGCCAGTTGTTACAAGTTTAACTCTGTCATTTTAAAATACGAAGGTGGTAAATGCGATCCGTCAAATGCTGAACATGGAAAATGTCGGCGTTAGCAGAATATTTGTCGACAATGCCAAAATAGTTTGGGACAGCGTCTAAACGTTAATTTTTATCTGACTTTGTGTCATAGATTACATAGATATCTTACTCTTTGACATTCGCTATCAGTGGACGTATCTCATGAGAATGAGTTGGACATACGTCCTATAAATATAGAAAAAATATTTGAATGTATGTGAAAAAATGTGTTTGTTGACAAAAGAAGAGGAAGAGTAAAACTTCTATGTAATCTATGCTTTCTATGTAATCTAACAAATATTAGAGAGAGTAAAAAATACAATTTGTAAACAAGCGATGCGCACTTTGTTCCAAAGGAAAAGCGCTAAAATGTGTTAAAATCCGTTATAAACACAGAAAAAACGCTAGAAACGGAGAAAAACTTAGGAAATTGACAACATTGTAGACAATCAATCACTAAATGTCATTTTAAAGTTGAAATTTTTTATAAATTTTTTGACAGTTAGCGATTGATTTCTCTTATATGTATGTATGGTTATACTTTTTGCACTTATGTAATTTTCTATGACTATAGATTTGCACTGTTCTCAAAAAGTTTATCAATACAAAATCAAGATAGTGTATACGGACTAGGGATACCGATCCCGAAATCCCGATCCCGAAAATCCCGGGATTTTCGGGATTTAGAAATCCCGAAATCCCGGGATTGGTCGTGAAAAAATCCCGGGATTTCCGATTTCATTATTTGGCATATTTTATCTCTTTTTTTATTTGTTTTCATTGTTATATTCGACCTAAATCACATTAATCTAATATTTTATTAAATGTTATTAAAGAACTAATTTTTCCCATTCATAAATAACAGATTAAAATAGATTAGAAATTAAATAAATCTGAATAAAAACCTTAATAATTTAAAAACTTTTATTCAGTTGTGCAACTTTTGAAAATCGTACGGACATGTTTTTATTTATTTTATTGATGATTTGCTAAAATCATAACTTCATGCAAAATAATTTTGTCGACTAAAAACAGTAAATTTTTGTTAAATTAAAAAATCTAACAATCTGCCTTTCGGAAATCATCAGAGGTATGTTCTTAATATTTTTTGTTAGTTGATTTAAAAAACTAATAGTCACTAAATATTTCTGATGACTTCAGCAGAGTAGTTTGTATTTGCATTTAACTAATTTTAGCCAAAGATAACTAAAAATTTGTAGATATAGCAGTGTTTTAGCTACTTTTGGTTAAAAAGTTTCTTCAGAGGTAAACTGCAATTTGCTTAAATTTAAGTCATTGGTATATTTCTTATATTTCGGAAATTTAACAATTATTTAGTAAATAAGTTCTGTTGATTTCATTAGTTTTTATCGCGAAGCCTTTTTTGCTAATTTTTGGTAGCTTTTTCTGCTATTTTTACATTCTTATTTCTATGAGTGTAGTTTCTGTTTAAAGTCAGATTCTCAATGCTGTAGTACTCCACTCTGAGTGGATTTTGTTCCTTTCTTTTTTGCACTTATATATTTTTTGTATCATGCTATCTCTATTTTATACCCTCAACTCTGCAGCGTGGAGTACTCCAGCATTGTGAATCCGGCTAATTTGTTTATTTCTTCATACTGCAAGAAATAATGAGTAGATTTATAATGAATTATTTAAATTTTTAGGGTTTATTTCAGCTATTTACTTTTAAAATCAAAAATATGATGAAACAAGAAAATCCCGAAACCCCGAAAAATCCCGAAATCCCGAAAAATCCCGGGATCCCGATAAATCCCGGGATCCCGAAAAATCCCGGGATCCCGGGATTGAAATTTTCAAAATCCCGAATCCCGGGATTTGTAAAAACCAGTCCCGTTCGGCATCCCTAATACGGACTTAACTGTTGTTTAAAAGAAAATAGGGTTTAATCGATTTCTTTAGTGATTCATTAAGCAGTTAATCCGACTTTTACGAAATTAGCTTTTGTATCCAAATGGGGTGTAACAATGACGCCAATTTAGCCATTTTATGACTTTTTGTAACACGTTTAGCTGGAAAAAAATTGATTTATACGAGTGAAATTTTTTAACATGAAAAACAACTAACGGTGCTTAAAAAAATTATTTTCCACCATAATTAGTTTTATGTAAAAATTGTGTAGACTTTGTTTTCATGCAAATTTAATACACAAGACTATTAAATTTCTGATGAAAAAGAGACTTTTTGATTTTATCGTAATTGTGTCTATCTTAGAAAATAAAAGAATTGTTAAATTTCACAATTTAAATTGATTTGAAGCCTCTAAAGTACGAGTGAAATTTTCCCAGGTGGCCGTTCCACGGAGATTTGCTAAATGGATAAATTTCTAAATTTATAAACGCTTTGTAAAATTATAGAAGGTTTTTTTTCATTTTATTTTATCGGGATATACATTAATTGCATTAAAGGAATTAAATATGCTAAAATCCCAAACGTATTTAACAATTTTAGCATATTTAATTCCTTTAATGCAATTAATATATATCCCGATAAAACAAAATTAAAAAAAAAACTAATATGCAAGTGCTTGTGCAAATTTAAATGTTACTGACACTTTAGAAAACATTGTTTTCTATTGTTGTTTACACATGAATGGATGTCACTACATTGCTAGATCTGTCAAAACAACAGAGTAGTACATTGGAAGATGACAAAGCAAACTGTGTAAAAATTTTTGTTGTTGTTTTTTCTTTGATATTTTAAATGTTTAATAACGCTCCTAGACGAGAACAAGAAATTCTCAATGAGTTTGTAATTTAACTTAACAAATATTTCCAGAAATTCTAAAAACGTCGTCCCCTGACGATTTCCTTAGGCAAGAATGAAATCCGGATAGGGACATGCCTACAATGGCTTATTTTTCACAATTTGTTAAATACGTTTGGGATTTTAGCATATTTAATTCCTTTATAGAAGGATTGTTGAACAAATTTTGTATGAAAATGACGTTTTTTAAACCTGCTATAACTTTAAAAAGCATTTATGAATAGAGAGGTTAATTTATAAACGCTTCGTAAAATTATAGGAGGTTTATTGAACAAATTTTGTATGAAAATGACGTTTTTTAAACCTGCTATAACTTTAAAAAGCATTTATGAATAGAGAGGTTAATTTATAAACGCTTTGTAAAATTATAGGAGGTTTATTGAACAAATTTTGTATGAAAATGACGTTTTGTAAACCTGCTATAACTTTACAAAGCATTTATGAATTGAGGGGTATATTTTTTATAAAAATATTAAAATGTTTGTTTTAATTTCAAAGTCAACTGACTAATAATTTGGAAACGCTGAAACCGGCTAATAAGAATTGGCTGATATATTTCCAAAATATGTATTTTTAAAAAAATATACTGAATGGCAGAAAACAGCTCTTAGTTCAAACCACATAGTGAAAGTGCCAGTGGACAGTGGCAGTGCTGTCAAACTTTGTTCTTGAATTTCGCGAAAACGATTTAAAAATTTCTTATTGCGTTTTGTTCAAAAACAGCTATTGTTTATTTAGAACCGCCTAGACCACATAAACGCAGTGTCGACCGCAGTGCGACGTTTTGTCGATAAAGCGGTTTTTGTATCTTCTCTATTTGTCACTGCCAAGAAATTATAAAAGTTTATATATAAACAAGAGCTGGTTTTAAACAAAACGCAAAAAGAATTTTTTAAAAATATTAAATCTTTTTCGCGAAATTGAAGAACAAAGTTTGACAACACTGCCGCTGTCCACTGGCACTTTCACTATGTGGTTTGGGCTAAACTTTTCTAATTTCTCGGCAGTGACAAATACAGAAGATATAAAAAACTTTCAAAACGTCGCACTGCGTTCGACACTGCCTTTATCTGGTTTAGGCTTTTGAATTCAGTGAACGTAATTTTTGTTTTTCAATTCAGTTAAAGCAATTTTTTATCTAGTTCACTGAAGGAAAATGAAATTGCACGAATTCAGTGGTGAATTTATTCAGTAAGGAATTAATTCACTTTTTATCCGTTAAATTTACAAAATATTTCAACAGTGAATTAATTCATTTGATTTAATAAAAGGAACTATACCAATTCAATTAGTTCTTTGAATTTGGTTTTTATTGAACGAGTTCAGTTGAACGAATTCAGTGAATTACCCAGTTGGAAATTTCGTGCGTACGCCTATGTCGCTTAGCGAAATGTCGCTATTATTGCTGACTTGCCGATCCGGTCCCATACAAAATACATAAATACACCTGCTAACATTTTCATACAAATATAAAAATTTCATCAGGACATCAATGTGATGAATAAATGATAACATATCTTTAGAAAGTCGCCACTGGCATTGGCAGCATGGGTGAATAAGTTGTGATCACCACCTAAACTTTAAAAAACTGCACAAAAATGTTACGTTTTTTTATCCTCTTTTCTTCCTTTTCCTTGTAGTTAATTTTCTTCTATTAAAAATTCAAAGTTTTTATTCAGTATTATACTCACCAAGACTCGAACCAGAAGCCTTGTGCTTTTCAGCTCCTCGTCTTACCCATTCACCTAAACTAAATAATAATATAAATATTGGAATTTGTAATATTTTATCTTAAACCGAACAAAAATAACACTCATTGTAATACAAATATTTTTAAAAAGTTTCCTACATTCCATACTTCAAATCTTAAACTTTATTTGAAGCTTCCTATAAACAAATTCAAATTATATTAATGTTTTTTTGATGTTCCTTTCAAATTAGATGTTTTTTTAATTCAAATTAAATACATACAAGATTTAAATCGATTATGGTGTACTATCTGTCTAGACGCTCAGAAATTTATATGTTTTTAGTTTTGAGGTACGCCGTTCAAATTGCTGTCTCGGCAAACAATTTAGAAAAAGTGCAGACATGCCTTTAAGAGGTCTTTGGTAAATGCCTGCATCTGCTGACTTGTCACCTAAACGGCGCTGCTGACATTATTTTTAAGACACATTTTCCAGCTGGGTACTTAAAAAGGAAATTCGTTCAATTCTAAAGAAATTTAAATTCGATGGGTAGTGAATTCATTCGAATGCGAATTAGTTCTTCAAAGCTCTGGCATGGGGTAATTGACGTTGATATTATTGATGTGATGATTTTAGTGTTTGTTGCATGTTGCCTACGGATTTTAGGAGTTTGTGTATCAATGAACACCAAAACCTGTGTGAATCGCAAATTGTCGGTTATTTATAAATTTTATTGAAAATAGTTTGTATTTTAAAATTTCTTTTTAATCTCAGTAGTATACGCTTAGCGAAATTAATATAAACTAGCAAAATTTCTTTATACAATTATTTACAAAACGATTTATTTCAAGTAGTGCTTTTTATTAAAATTTCTCAATATTCATAAATGAATGATGTATAGTGGATCTTTTAATTTTGCTAAATGAATGTTTTTAGTTCGATTTTAGATCATAAATTAATATCTCTTTCTGTTTAAATTACTTTTCAAATTAAAGAAAGATGATACAATTTTTACAAGTACATAAGTACACATTCTGGCTAACGATTTCTTTAACTTTTAACTTATCATAAAAAGAAAAATCACTTTCAAAATAATAGTACTCGATATTAAAATAATTATTATGGGTAAACCAATTATGATATTTACTTCGAATAAATTTTAAAACATTTAAAATTTGTAATTTGATTTATACCTGCTAAATAATCTATAAATAAATTGAGTTTAGTACTTAACCATAGTTATGAATGTAAAATTGATATGGAAATATTTGTGGTTAATGTTTCACTTTAGTTGTGTTGGAAATAAATTACTCGCCCTAAATGATTTATTTTTTTTTTTTTTAATTTCAAAAATTTGGTGTACTTTGTTTTTTTATATTAACAAAAGTACATGGGAAATGTAGGGGAAAACTTTAAATTTTTTATCTTCTTAACTTTAACAATTTTATTATATATTTGAACGAATTTTTATAGGTATTAAAGCCCCGTTTAGATTATCACACAATTGTGTTATACATGTCAGAAATGTGTTGTATAACGAAAATGTATAATAGTGTGAACACTGTTCGTTACACACATGTCAAAATGAGTACACACATTTTAAAATACGGTCACACTTTTTTGACAAGATTTATTTTTTGAAATATTTCATAAAGTTACCACTTGTCTCAATACAAGTGTTGTGTTATTCACAAATAAATGTTAAAC
The DNA here is from genome assembly GCA_949987735.1 of Leucophora obtusa. Classification (NCBI taxonomy): domain Eukaryota; kingdom Metazoa; phylum Arthropoda; class Insecta; order Diptera; family Anthomyiidae; genus Leucophora; species Leucophora obtusa. Next base: position 280,970,035 of record OX465295.1, read on the forward strand.
AAAGACTAAAAACAACTAGTGGTGAAAAAAAGTAATAAAAGAAGAAAAAATTACTGTTTTAATTTATTTGTTGTGTGTGTCGATAACAGTCTGAACACTGAAAAGAGTTTCTTTTATACTTTTCTGACAACCAGACAATTTCAGCATACTTTTTGTCATACTTGTGTGAAGAAAAGTATAAGCACTTGTGTGATAATGTGAACGGGGCTTAACTAGGACCGTACATATATAAAATAATTTTTCAAAAATATTAAGAAATGCATTTTTGGATTTTTTTTTAAATAATTAAAAAATTAAAGAAAGAAATATTTTTGCATTTTCGACTTTATACTGCAGTTTACACAAAACACAAAACACCACTAATGTGCCCTAAAAAGGAAAATCACTTTTTTTCGCCAAATATCAGGCCTTCACAATTTCCGAAATGTGACGTTATGACAATTTAAAAACATTTGACTAAAGCGTCATTACAAAATTGCCTATAACTTTTTAGGTATGCAAGACACAAAATAATAATTTTGGCCCCATTTGTTTAGGTACCGTAATGTACCATTTCAATCTGCATATCGAATTTTTCAATGAAAGGTTCAAAGGTATTTTTTGGCGTTCTAAGTTCAAATGCCAATATAAATTTCACAAAAATAGATGGGATATTCTTTGTGAACGGAAGAACCCCTGCTGACCAAAATTAAGCTTGAAGTAAAATGTTGAATCATGGCCTAAAATGTAGGTGAATTGTGTCAAATATTTTTTTTCAAAAAACGAATCTGATATCAAAATTGAATAATTCAAAATGACTGATCCAATATGGAGGACGATTTTGAGTTTTTGGGGGTTGCTAACTACGAATCTGGTGGATCCCACATGGCACATGATTTTTTTAAAAAGTGATCTTATACCTGTCAAATATTTTTTGGAAAAGTTTTGGGTTGAATATGAATCTGATACGGAATTTTAAAATTAAAAATGGTGGATTATTTCTATAGTGATAAATTGTTTCTGATACTTCGTTTCGGGGATCGCTAAATACGAACCTAATATCAGATTTAAAAAATTCAAAATGGCGAGTCCAATATGGTAGATGGTTTTTTTGAATTATGTCAAATAATTTTTTCAGAAAATTTTCGGGGTCACTAAATACAACCCACATAAAATTTTAAAATGCAAAATGACGGATAACATTTTAAAGCTTACATATTCGTGTCAAGTAGTGTTTTCAATTCGATTAATCGATTAACCGATTCCTCGATTAATCGCCTCTATTTCGGTTAATGTCTAAAAAAATAATTTAAAACTCAAATAATTATTCGACCCGAAAAATCAGTTAAAATAGGTCGATGAAGCGGTTACATTTTTAATACTGAATTTTTCCTTTATTTTTCCCCAAAAACTTCATGATTTTTTTAACTTTGGCTAAAAATTTGAAGAAACGCTTAAAAAAATAAATGCTAACAAAAATACGATCAAATTCTTTCAACATCTATTGAAAGAGAACCTTAAACCTTAAGATATCATTTTTTGAGCAACTCCATGCAAGTAGACATTGACCCATCGAGACACGTCATGAGTTTTAAGAGACTCTTAAAAACGGATTTGTTTTACATCATCGCTTTTAATTTTTAATAAAATATCTTTAAAATTTTTTAACAAAATCATACGTCAGTGTGACAACATTTGCGAAAGGGTGACATGGAGGAAATAAGAAGATAAACAGGAAGTCTAAAGTAGAATGTTTGTATATGTCTGTTTGATCACTTCTGAAACTATTCATATAGAGAAAATCTGACAATAAAAATATAAACAATAACACAATTTAATGGAAAATCACTGATGAAGCCTGTCCATAAAAAAGGCAGGAACTAGATCTAGTCTGATTTGCAAATTTAATGTGTTTATAACTTTTGAAGAAAATGTTTATTTTTTTCTTAACCTCAAACCTACTAAATTAGAATTAATAAAAATACATATTAATTACAATATTAATTGTATTTGGGCTATACGACGCGTTTGAAAAAACAACACTTAACTATCAAAGTTTCTGTTTGTAAAAAAAAAAACTTTATAACCCAGTTTAGAAAATCATTACCAGATATATGGTTATATAACTACATACCTGGTAATGGTAACTAGTTACTTTTATTAACACATTTCTTATGGCGATGTCGCGAAAAAAAATGAGCTACGCACCAGCATACAAAAAATATGTCGTTACCTATATGCTTACCAGTATTGACTAAAATAATGATTCTAAAAATAGATTTAAAAAAAAATAAGTTTCATAAAAAAAATATTTTTTTAATGTAAAATTTTTTTTAAATAAAATTTTCTCGTGCGGGAATCGAACCTAGGACTCCAGACTGCCACTCTATAGCTGTACCATCTGAGCTATCTCGGCATATAATATTTGATAGATAAAAACATAATTGACTTGCTGCGTACAAGTCAGCTTACTCGCCAACATACAAAACCTCAAAAAATATGTGGTTACATATATCATTACCAGAGTTGAAAAAATATTGAATCTAAAAAAGATTTCAAAAAATCTAGAACATTACTTTATTTTTGAAATAATGATAAAAATAATTCATTATTGGTAAAACATTATTTATACCCTACACCACTACGTGGAGAGGGTATTATAAGTTTGTGCTGATGTTTGTAACACCAAAAAATATTGGTCCTAGACCCACCTTATGGTATACCGATCGGCTCAGAATTTTTTTTTATTTCGATTTAACGATGTCCGTCTGTGTGTCCGTCCGTCCCTCCGTCCGTCTGTCTGTCTGTCTGTCCATTCATTCTTGTGCGCACTCTACATGTCGCAAATATTAAGATATTTTGACGAAATTTGGTACACCGACTTACGTCGCCTATTGATTTTGGTTGAAATCGGTTCATGTTTAGACCTAGTGCCAATATAAGGGTACCCCCAAAATTGTCTTTTTTACACGCTGCAGGTCGCAAATACGAAGATATTTCAATGAAATTTGGTTCGCTGACTTACATGGTCCCAAGGAAAAATCCTTGATTCTAGATAGGATCGGTCCATATTTGTACCTATCGCCCATATGAGCTATATTTTCGATTTTCTCTTCTTTTATGATTTTATAGAAAATTTTGACACAAGTCCGTTTTAACCCATTCAAATTTCAGATCCAAACATTAGTTGGCTTTAAGTCAGACTGATGTAGGGTATTATATAGTCGGCATGCCCGACTTTAACATTTTACTCGTTTTTATTTTCAAATAATGAAAAAAGTAAGTATTTATTAGTAACTCATTATGAAATCTTTTAAAATAATGCAGAAAGTAAGTCGGTGTCATTACTGGTAGTCCAAAAAACAATGATATGTCATTACCGTTTCTACACTGGGAAAAATATAGCGAAAGGCCAAAATAAAGGTGTTTTTTTAACTTCTCAAAACATACTACGTTTCTGGCTGGAGCAGGCTTTAGGAAATAGAAAATTACTGATTTCTGTTTTAATTCTTTTAAAAAGTAAAACTAATTTTCAAAAGTGAGAGCAGTTTTTAAGCCTCTAGTTTGGTGCTTTTATTTATATTCTGTTTATGAATTTTTACATAGATTCAATGAAGTTTTGCTGGAATTCGTGCATTAAAAGTTTTGAATTGATGCAGTTTTACGTAAAATTTCTTAAAATTTATTGAAAATTTCATACACACAATGAAAGAGTTTTAATAAAAAGAGCTTCGCCAAATTAAAATTTAAGGGCTTTTTCATTCTCTTTGTAAAGAAAAGTTCATTAGTTTAGTGAAAACTTTCATTGATACTAATATCCTACATAATATCCTCTACATAAATTAGCCCAAAATGTATGTAGGTTATTTTGCTTATTGGTAATGGACCCAAAAAACCGGAAAAAGACTGATAATTTATAAATATATATTAAATTAATTTAAAACACAATTAAAAAAAGAACTACTGATTTTTCATTGTATCTATTATCAAACATTGTTTAAACAATCCATAAAAGAAATAAAAATAATTGAAAAGTCTGTTAAAACAATCTTCAATTTTTAACTGATAAAACGTTAGAAAAAAACGATTATGTAGTTTGTTTTTTCATATTTAAAAGTTTTTTTTTTTGTTTGTTTGTTTTAATTTTCAAAACACTACACACACGCGTTCATATTTTTATTGGCTATGTTTCTATGTATGAGTAAAGAATTTCTTGTAATTTAAGTTGAAATAATTTTGTATATAAAAAACTATTTTAACAAAAAAGAAAACCGAAAATATTTGAATTTTTTGTTTTAAAACAGAAAACATCGAAATTATAATAATTATTTTTTCTCCAAATATAACATTTGACTGAAAATATCAACTCCTACAGACGATACTATTTTTGTGTAGTTTGTTTTTTATTGACTTGTACAAAAAGTTATATAATTCCCATATGTTGGAATTGATTTTTCAATTGAAAACAAACTTTACCTATTACTTTTCAAATAAACCTCAATCGGTTATGGAAAATATATTGTGAGTGGATGGTATGTATAAGAAATATTTCAATTTCAAAAATTTCATATTCCGAAATTTTTAACCTTCCCAGGAAATTTTTTTACAACAGGTTGCCAATCATACCACTGATTTTACTACACCGAAACAATTTCTCATTTACAGGCTACTAAATTTACAACTGAGTTTTAGGTGGAATACCCCTTAATAAGACTCAGTTGTTTGATTTAGTTAATAAAAACTGAAATAATTTTACATATTTATCAGGGTTGGCAGGCAACACCGCTAAAATACCATTCTCGATTCAAAACGCTTTCAACTGACTACCGTTAACCCTAAAATACCGTTAACGAAATAACCAAAATACCGTTATCCTTAAAATGCCGCTACCGAAATAACTGAAATACCGTTATCCTTAAAATACCGATACCGAAATAAATGAAATATCGATACCCTTAAAATACCGTTATCGAAATAAATGAAATACCGTTACCCCTAAAATACCGTTACCGTTATTTCTAATTTTCTGATTTTAGAAATTGCACGTGGGTATTGAGTATTTTTCGTACTTTAAGTTGGCAAATTGGTTTTGTTTTTAATCTCGTTTATTTTTTGTAAAAAAAATTGCAAAATTCTTCGAAATAACTGACTACCGTTATAATACCGTTACCGAAATAACTAAAAACCCGTTATCCTTAAAATACCGATACCGAAAAAAATTAAATAGCGTTACCCTTAAAATACCGTTACAGAAATAATCTAAAATAGCGTTACCCTTACCGATAACCGCATCGTTTCGGCTACCATCCCTTACATTTATTTTAACGGAGCTTTCCGTTACTGAAAACAAGATTTCCGTTAAACTGAAATTACCCTACGGGAAATTTTAACAAACTGTCGCCGAATTGGCCCCTTTACATGAAATAGACTGGTCACTTTTATATGGCGTTGTCATGGAAGGGGGAAATTGACCCCTTGTGACATGTCACAAGACAAATCCTAGGACAGGTTACTGAACTCTCATAAAAAACAAAGTTCAGGGACTTGTCCTGGGATTTGTCTTGTGACATGTCACAAGGGGTCAATTTCCCCCTCTTATGACAACGTCATGTAAAAGTGACCAGTCTATTTCATGTAAAGGGGCCAATTCGGTGACAGTTTGTTAAAATTTCCCGTAGGGTATATTTGGAATTAGATTTTATAATTTAAAACCATTTTATATTTTTGTTAATACACTTCAAATAATACGTCAGTAGAAAAATATGTCAAACCGGTTTCAAATCGATTTGACTGATTCTTAACAAATTTTTATTTGAAACGCTGATTTAAGCAAAGATTTTAGTTATCTTCATTTAACACAATACTAAAAATGCTCAGTACTTTTAACTAATTTTGAGTATTAATTTTCAAAATTATTTAAAACTATTTTTTAAGAACCCAATCGTTAAATTTGACAAAGTTTATTGTTAAAATAAAATATTTTCATGTTACTGTTATATGGCGCCACCAATATATCCGAAGTTTGAAAGATGGCGCTATTTCTTTCCCTCCCGATTTTTTAAAATGGCCCATACACTCATAAAAAAAGCCCGAATAAATAGTTCAAAATTCTGCTAAAATAACAGGAAATAGTTCCTGTATTTGCGCTAGCAGAATTTTCAGTGAAGTTGAGAATTATCGTCTGCTAAATTTAGGTAAGCAAAATTTTACACACTGCTAAATAAACAGACAATTCTAGTTAATTTAGCTAAGAAATTTGAGCTAAATTTAACAGAAACATTACCTGATTTAACAGCAAATTTCTGCTAAAATGTCGCTTACAGTCTTGGCTTTTGGGCTCTACGTATCTGTCCCGAGACAGATCCATATTTATTTTTGGGAGTATAGGTGGTTTATAAAGATTGATAAGTTCATAGTATCGAATTTTTATCCATTTTGCTCTATCTCGCTTAGTTTCCAAGATATAAGCCATTTTGTGATTATACAATAAAAAATTATGAAAATATAGCGCCATCTCTATGTGATATTGATAACACAGACACAAAAATATAAACTTTGGGAAATAATTGAGGTTTAAATTAGCTTTGTAAAATTAAGAAACATAAATTACTAAAAATTAGGATGCTAAGTTAGTTCAAATACGGATGAAAGTAATTGTTACGCTAAATGGGATTTACAAAAATATTAGTTCAATCCCAAATTTTAAGACAAAATAACAGAAAAAATCAGTTCATTTGCGCCAGATCGCGTTTAACCCTTAAATGCATGGTGTAGCCATTTGGCAACATACCCGTTTTTAATAAAAAAAACCCGCTTCATGCACAAAACTCCATTTTTGGGCATTAGGGGCCCCTTCTGTACATAGTGTTCCTATAGTTTAGCGCAAAATTTTTATATAGTTAGAGTAAAAATCTTGGTTTTGCTCTGTATATTTGCGAAAAATCTAAAACACGCGTTTTTTTACAAATATAATCAAATATATTTGTTTAAATATTTAGAGTGGTATTCTCGCAATAAAATTCATTTTGGCGACAATAAATGTATAAATTATAGTTTTTAGATTTTTTTTTGTTTTTTTTTTTCATACACGTTAAAATATTCACAATTTAGCTATTTGGCAAAAAACCATATTTTTTTAAATAAAAATCACCTTTTTTTTAAAAAATAAATTTTCTTTAGTATTTTTTTTCAAATGTACACGCCTTTAGAAATCATATATAAAAAAATTGTCAAAATCGGTGTCATTTAAGTGTTAACGGACTTTTGTACTAACTTTTTTTTATAAGTGTATCTCGAAAACTAAGAGAGATAGAGCAAAATTGGTGAACATTTTGACTACCCCTAACCATACAATAGCCTTGCGAAAGGGATTATCTCTATCCAAAAATGGACTTTGGCGGGGACTTGGGCCCTCGGAAATTTTTAATAAAGTTTTTCCACTTCATAAAATGGCCCATATCTTGAAAACTAAACGAGATAGAGCAAAACGAACAAAATGTTTGCTCCAAACGAGTGCGCTTATATGCCCTCACATGATATGGACTAGGACCGGGGAAGGTCCCGAGACTCTAAATTTGAATAAATTCTACGACTCAGTATAATTACAAATAAAACTATAGTTTTACTAATTTCTTACTTAAATTTAGATTTGTTAAATTTCACAAAAGAATTTGTTAAAATCAACAAATTTTATTTTAAGCCAAAAAACAGGAATAAATTTTATTAAAGTAACAAATTGTTCTGTTCAGCCAACAGACTTATTATTTTTAGTATCAGTGTTACCATATATTTTTTTAGAAAAACTGTAAATAAAAACTGTTTCTTTATAGAAAAACTGTTTTTCTAAAAAATTTTAAAAATCAGAAGAAATGCTGGGATCACGAAGTATCCTGGGACTAAAATATCCTAGGGTCTCAATTTTAAAAATATCGAAATTTAAATAATTTAATTGCCTTTGGCAATCGGTAATCGACTTTTTGCACAGCCTCCTAATAAAACTTTTTTTTAAGAATTTCGGTCTCCTAGGCACGAATCTGAAGTTAAAAAACTTCATTGAATCACCCTTCCGAGATGTGAACCTTTTTTATTAACCCCAGACTTAGGATAGAATACTTTACTGGCCAATGTTGTATTTCAAAATATTCTTTATGGATTTGCATTCCACATAAAATTACCTTTCATTTGATTGAGTATTGTTATGTCGGAAATTGTTTGACGGTGAGTAAAACCCCGTAAAAAATTAAATTTTTTCGAATTGTCCTTGACCATTATTGGAAAAATAGTAGTAAATTGTTATCCCGAATTGGCAAATATTTATTAAAAAAAAATAAAAAATCAATTTCGGCCTTTTTTGATGAGATATTAGCCGTTTTTTCTAATCACTTGGATTTAATAAATCCAAAAAGTATTTCTAAAAGTGCTCAACAGATGGGGTTAGATTCTCTCTATTTTAAAAAGAATTTTCTGTCCGACACTTCTTTCACCCTAATTTTTAATACCGAATTCGATGATGAAGGATTTTACTTTAACTTTTAATTTTTAATTATATTTTATATAAAACAGCGATAAAAAGTCTGCCTTTTCAGTTTTATCACTTCAATTTATATTTTTACACAATTGAAAAATTCCATTGCAATATTTAATATTCACTAATTGGATTTAATTAAATTACTTACTGTAGAGTGAAAAATTGCCATTTCTATTTCAGGTATTTCTCCATGTCCAAGATTAAAAATATGTATTTGGTGAGGTGTAGTTTTTTTTCTAAACATATTTCATAAAAAAAAATTTAATAAAAACCTTTTATTTGTTAGTTTTTCAATTTTTTTGTTTCTCTTTTAATTTTTATTCGTATTTTTTTCTGACATTAAATTAATAGGCTGTTTCATATATTTGTGCTTTTATTATGGATTTATTAAATCCACCTTTTTTTTGGATTTAATAAATCCACTTTTTGTATGAAAAATTCTAAATCCAGGTTATTAAAAAAAACGCTAATTGTTTTAAAAAGTTTTTCAAAAATATAAATTTCTAAATTATCCTTCTCTAGAAATGATCTAAAAAGTTCGGCTAAAAAATGTCCGTCGGATCTATGACGTGTTAGATATGGTTTAGCCAATTTTATTCCGTTCTAATTTTTGATGAAATTTTTTATAAAAATGTTTCGTTTTTTCAGTAAGCATATTCTGTAGTATTATATTAAGATTTTTCACAAGGGGTGTGCTATTTGTTATATCGTTGTATCGTCCTAACAAAAAACAGAGTTGTTAAAAATTAAATTGCAAATATACAACATCTGAGACTAGCACGATACAACATTTTCGGGTATATTTTGTGTCCTATGTTTGAGTGTGTTAACAGATAGAAAACCGAATAGAAAACTGTTGTTAAACTCAAATAAAAATTTTAACAACTCTGCCTTTTTTTAGGACGATACAACAGATAGCACACCCCTTGTGAACAACCTAATTGGCATTTCTAAATTTATTTATGTTTCGATTTGTACCTAATTTTTTACAATATGAAAGTTTCATTGTAATGTTTGGGTCATATGCAGAATCACTTTCTAAGTTTATAAATGGCCTATAAAACAAATACATTATACAAAATTCATTTCATAAACGTGTTATAAGGTTTCCAAATTATTATGCATAAGCACTTATATTTTAATTCTTAAATTTTAGTTAAAAAAATAAAAAAAATTCTAAATAAAACAAATGTGCCGATTAATTATGAAAAAACTGTAAAAAAATCCATGAATTTAAAAAAAACTGTTTTTACATGAAAAAACTGGAAAACTGTTAGGCAACCTAAAAAACTGTAAAAAATAGTTAAAACTGGCTATATGGCAACACTGTTGAGTATAAAAATAAACAAAATGGATTTTAGTTAACTAACTACTCTCTTTATTTCAAACAAGGACACAAGTACTACATGTTGCTCATTAATATCTTCGATTCCTGTTTACGTTTTGTGCTTGCATATCTGTTTTCCCATAATTCATCGCTAGAAAAATGCAAGGCCCAAAAAGTCTCTGAAATATAAGAATTTTTTAGTGTGATTGTATTAAATACTCATACATACTCTCCTAAGCATTTTTTTATTTTTTATTTTATTTTAGTTAATGTACTTATAAATAATATAACAATAATAATTACATCACCTCTCTGGTCCCTCCATCTTACTTCAGAGAGGCCCACAAACCCCAGTCGGTAATCTTCCAATACCCGGCATAATTGAACAAGACGTGGCGTTTCTGAGAGTGTTCTTACTAGGGATGCCAAACGAAGAAATCTCGGGATTGGAAAAATCCCGAATCCCGGGACTATTTCTCAAAAATCCCGGGATTTTCTTATTTTTTAATATTAATATAAACGCAAATAAACAAAGTGAGCAATTTTAGATAACCTACGTTTTTTCTTGAATTTTCTCATATTGACAAGAAATTGATGCCAAGATATTGGTAAAATTATAAATTAAGTAGATTATTCGAGTAAACTATGCAAAGACTTTGCAGAAAAATTTGAAATTTTGGTAAGCAATATTAAGTATTTGAGTAATACATGCCAAAAATCAAGTTTGTTATTTTACCGATTTATTCTTCCAAGCGAAATTCGATTTCTGAAACTGGGACTGCAATTTTTGGCTGGGACTGTAAGTTTGAATTCTTCCATGAAAACATTTGATAACGATAACCAAATAACTTTGTTGCTGTAATTACACGACTTAGTGGGCAACGAGTCTGTTTTAAAATCTGCATACAAAAAACTGGGCGCAAGTGTACTTAATGACAGGCCTTCATATATTATCCCAGCCAGAAAAATACAAACGAGAAAGCGATGGCAAGGTATTTTAACAGATGGTACAAGTACTGACAAACATTGCTTTCCCATTTCCAAAAGGACCGGCAGTTCAAAAAGCGCAGGAAAAGTACTGGAGAAACAAAATTTTTAACTTTGGCAAAACGCTGCCATACCAATAAATAGGTGGTTTGGAATTATATTTTCCAAAATAAAATTTTAAAAAAGTTCATATGTATCTTTTTTTTGCCCTGCCGTGATGTTTTGTAAAACAAATACTGGCAAAACGATTTTTGCAAACGCTGGCAAAGCGTCCCAAATGAGTGTTCTGCCAGTTATTTATTTTTAACATCGCCGTTACCCAGTGGTATGCAAGTACTTGATTTTTTGTACCACTGTCAATTTCTGACTGAGATGTTTCAATATTCATAAAATGTACCACATTATTAATTAACAACTATTAAATAATTATAAAACGCTTTATTCTATAAAAAAAAGTTATTAGTTACATAACAATTTTTACAAATAAAGGAAAATTTAAATCCCGTAAAATCCCGGGATCCCGGGATTTCATACAAAATCCCGAATCCCGGGATTTTCAAATATCAATCCCGATTGGCATCCCTAATTCTTACGTTCCATGTTCCGATTCTTGTCCTTATTCGATAGCCAATTGGTTGTTCCGTTAAATCCGTTTGTATTAATATTTGTGTTATTTGTGTTGTTTCGTTAATCCATTAATTTTAAGTAGACTTGGGCATTCTAGTTCTTTTTGGTGACCGCGCTTTCTAGTTCAATTTGTTGTAAAGAACTAGTTCGCTCTTCTATGTAGTTCAATTGCTCTTTCACAATTTCGTTTGGCAATTTTGAGTAGGTAGCTAATTCATATAGCTGGTCTTTTAGTCAACAACGATACAAAATATCAGACAAATTAAGAATTTTAAGAAAAAAAGAAAAATGGTTAGTGTAGAAAATATTTTTAATTAATAAAAAGAAATAAAATTAACCCCGGCCAAAGGTAATAAAATGAACGATTGAACTAGAAGAGCGATTAGAAGTGAACTAGATCTTTCAATCAATTAAGTGACTAGTTCAATTGAACTATTTCGTTCACGAACGACACAAGTCTAATTTTAAGATGATCGATGTGATTGGACCACAGCATCCGATCCGAGTGTTGGGGCTGCCAACAACCTCTAGACGGGCAAATTTGAATCAATTGAGTTTCAGTGGTCTAATTACCTGAGACGCATTAATATTCATGCCATTCAGGTTACTCATTGACCGCCTTCTCACTTTAGCTGCCGACAAACTGGAGTTTCGACAGCATTTCCAAGAGATACGTGATTTAAAAAAAAATCGGACGTGTTGAGCTGCTTAGGTTATTCGTTAAAGAAATCGCTTCTTGCTATTCCCAAGTGAATAGCAGACAGAGAGCTTTCCGCACCTAGGTGCATCTCTATGAAATAACCTCATCCCCTTCATCACACTCTCCTAAGCATATCGTCATATAAACTCTCCTAAGCATATCGCCACGTTGATTTTATCATTTTCTTGAAAAAAAAATGCGAATTGAAATTGTTTTTGTTCATATCCAGAATTTTGCTTCTTCTTTCTTATTATTATTTATTTTTTTTAAGATGTTCCCTCTTATAATTAAAACTTGTATTTAAATTGTTTCTCCTTCTACATCACGGATAAAATAAGCAATTTAGACTGAGAAATTTTTCGGTGTAGAACATGGAACTAGTTCCATGTTTGTCATATTTGAAGCCCTTAATCTTTCACCACCTTTCACTTTTTCTCTAACCCTTTTCCAAATAAAGCAACACTTTAATAAGAAGAATTTTTTGAGTATTGCTTCTCTTTAAAAAAAACGAATCAGTTCCAGAACTAGTCCCAGATGTTATAGCATTAGTTCCATAAATTTTTTCAGAAGAACCGGTTCCACACGGGGAGCTATAGAAGCGGTTGTTTTTGGGACAATTTCAAACAAAAATCATTGATGTTAGAAAAAATAGTGAAAGGGATTTCAAAGGAAAAGTAGTTATTCTACAACCGATTCTTTGGAAAAGCAAATTTTCCTGGGTTAGAATACAAAACCTTTTTTTTCAGATATGTACATCAAGTTATTTATATGTCACGTTAATATTAAAAAAAGGGTAGCTCTTTGTGTTTTTATTGATAAAAAATTTGGGAAATACATTAGTTTTGCATTAAACAATTAATCGATTAATCGCAAAATTTCTCAATTAACCGAACCGATTAACCGGTTAATTAATTTTAGTGATTTTTCGAATAACGCATTAACCGGTTAACCGCCTATGTCGAATAATTGGAGGGAATAGGTGTTAAAATGATCTGTTCTGGAATAGATTCTGAGGTAACCGGTTCTAAAATATTTTGCTGGGTATCATTTTACCAGTTTTATGCTAAGCTATTAAATAATATTTTTCAAAAAATCTTTCTGGGTTAAAAATTAACTGCACATAGAGAATTTTGCTGGATGAGTTTTAATGAAATTTGTCAGTTAATTAATGAAGTTTCCTCACAAAGTAAATGAAAATTTTCTTAAATTTGACGAAAAAGCTTCATATATTTTATGAATCTAATTTTAATGAAACTTTTTCATTAAAATGACATTTTTACAACATTTTATGAAAAATTCCAATAATTCAATGAAAAGTTTCAATGGACGAGTTCCAGTGAAACTTCGTTGGTTTGATGCAAAAATTCATTTAAATCATGTGGATAATCAGTGTGTTGTAGCACATACATATCGTCACCTAAAATGCAAAAGGGCGTAACAACAAAAAAATTTAAGTCTATTTTCTGATTGATTATGATCAGAGCTTTGAAGAATTAATTCCTTTTTGAATGAATTCACTACCAATCGAATTCAATTTTCTCTAGAATTGAATGAATTCCTTTTCTTAAGTAATTCACTGAATTCATTCAACTGAATGCGTTCATCAAACAACAAAATCAAAGAATCAATTCAATTGCAATAGTTCTTTTTATTAAATCAAATGAATTAATTCACCGGTGAACGCGTTCAATTTTATAAATCGAACGGAAAAAAGTGAATTAATTCCTTACTGAATTAATTCACCACTGAATTCATTCAATTTCATTTTCATTCAGTGAATTAAAAAAAAATAAAATTACATTCAGTGAATTAAAAAAAAAATAATAAGTTCACTGAATTGAAAAAAAAATAAAATAAGTTCACTGAATTGAAAAAAAATAAAATAAGTTCACTGAATTCAAAGCCTGTTTTCTGCCGTTCAGTAGAAGAAAACAATAATGTACAAATAAAATTTTTAAATAAGCAATTTTACAGCTTGTGCTAGTAAAAACAAAAACAAATTAGAAACCGGATGCTGTTTATCAACCTACATGATTCAAAAATAAAGCCTTTTACTATTAAAAATAAAAACTTTACAGATATAGAGCAATTCAATATGAAAACGATTAAAATTGGCAAATTTTTGGACGACCCCTCTCCGATTTTAAAATAAATAGTCTCAATCGATTGCCCAGCAAAAAATAATGTACCTACATATTTTTTTTTTTTATAGTGACTGGTTTAGTGGTGGTGTACACCACTGTCATGTGACAAAATTGAAGAATTCTTCATAAGGGACCTCATTGAAAGTTGTTTTAAACTAAACTAAACTACTACTAAAGCGATCGCAACGAGTGATAGCTCGTTGGAAAGGTATTGAATCAGGCTTTAATTGAAAAATAAAATTTTCCTAATTTTTCTCAGAAATTTACCTTTTTTCCCATGAAAATTAAATTTTCCCATGTAAATTAAATTTTCCGATTTTCCACAGAAGCTCCTAAATTTTCCGGCTAATTTTTTTTTTTTTTTGGATTCCTCATAATTTTTGCTTTAAGAATCAGCAATAAAAAAATGGGCCCCGACTCCTTGTTTGGACAGGAGAGGAGCATTTAAGAGACCACCTTGTTCTCATTGTTTTTATATTTTTTATAATTGAATTATTTGTAATTATTTAACATTATTTTATTTTCATATATTTAGTTAGAATATTCTTCTACCTCAAGTCCAAATTCTAATATGATATTGTCATATTAGATTTTTATTTGTTGTTTTTGAAACATCCCTACGGGAAATGGATCAGTCACAGAGCTGGTCACGTGACTGGAACTTTGTGCGAGTCACCGGTCCTCGATTCGGTTTTTTTATATGAAAGTAACCGGCAACTTTAACATGGGCTTGTCATAGGAGGTGGCAATTTCCTCCTTTTGAGCTACTTGTAACTTGTCGCAAAGCTTGTCGTTTATAACATATCACACTACTGGTTTAAGAGAGTATGCAATATAACAAGTTAAAATTATCTAATACGGAAGTAGTCTCATGTTAGACATTATGTGATATGTACCGAAACTAGTGAGAAATAAAATATCAGGTGACTGGTTTAAGCGCACCTATCACAGAACTTAAGAAAAATATTTGTTAAAAAACTAGTCACACATTAGTCAATATGTGTGTTGTTGCTGAACTAGTACAAAATAATAGTTTCGTGACATATCACTATACTGCTCTAAGTTAACAAGTCACAGGACTAACTGAAACTAATTGACTTGTAACATGTCACTTATTATTCACCATGTGTCATAATAAGTATGGGTGCTGGAAGAACCCAGAAGGATCCAGTCACTGAACTTACGTAAAACGACAAGTCACCGAATCTGTTTTTAAAACATCACAAAGTCACAAAAAATTATTTAAAAAAAAACAGTTTATTCCAAATTCCAAAAACATAAATATTAGGGGTTTTCATATAAACTCGTAAATTCCATGTAAATCTTGTATAAATATAAACATATTTTTCATGTATGGAGATATTAAACTCATAAACATACCAACTTTACACTGTTTACAAGTATAATACGCATTTATATGAAAACCCCTATTAACTCATGATTACAATTCAATATAAGCTATACATATAAATTATTTTAATTTTTGCACTAAAAATTCAAAAATAGTTTTTTCGGACTTTCTAAATAGATTTTCATATATTTACTTAGAATATTGTTCTACCTCAAGTCCAAATTCGAATACGATAATATTGTAATATTAGAAATTATTTGTTGCTTCAAAATATCATATTCGAATTTGGACTTGAGGTAGAACAATATTCTAACATATACATATATGAAAGTATACATATAAATTTTAACGTAAGTTAAGAAATACTAGTTACACCATACACCACCACTTCGACAGGATAAAATAAGTTTATACTGCTGTTTGTAACACCAAAAAATATTGGACCTAGACCAACCTATTAGTGTACCGATTTACTCAGAATCGCGTTTTGAGTCGATTTGGCGATGTCCGTCCGTCAGTCTATCTATCTGTCCATTAGACCGTACCTCAAAAAAAAAGTTTGCTGTACACCCTCCAATATGAAGTATTTTTGGAAGGCGATTTCAAAAAAAAAAATTTTTTTTTGCCGAATGTAGTGGTCGCCTTTTTTAATTTTTTGTTATAGCTTTGGCATTTAAAATCGGATTTTAAAGTGTGATATATCGATTTTTTTGCCTCGAGGAGACCTGTGTTTTGCTACATAGTAAAAATCCAATTAAAAACAATTAAAAAGGCGACCCCTACGTTCGGCAACCAATATATGAAAAAAATTTCTACTGGGTTTAGCGAAAAACTTCCTTAGCAAAAGTTGAATGATTTTTTGCGAGCTTTAAATTTCTAACATTAGGGTAGTAGCAACTGAGATCTGGTGGGTAACTACTATAACGGAAAACTTGAGGTCAAAATGCCCTTAGAGAAAAATACTGGTCTCCTCGAGAGAAAAACATCGATGTATCATACTTTAAGATCCGACTGTAAATGCCTAAGATATAACAAAAAATGTAAAATGGCGACCCCTACGTTCGGCAAAAAAAATAAAATTTTTTTTTTGAAACCTTCTTGCAAAAATACTTCATATTGGAGGGTGTACGGCGCACTTTTTTTTTGCCTGTAAGGTACGCTCTACTGTCCATGTACCCTTGTGTGCACGCAACAAGTCGTATATACATACGGACCAAATTTCGGCAAAATGGAATGACTTTTATAGGTCCCTAAAAATTTCAAGTTTCTTTTCAGGATTTCTGCACAAATTCTGAACAATTTTATATACGTTTCGAATATGAAATACAATTTTTTAAAATTCATTTACAAAAAGAAGTTTATGTGTGAATTGATCAAAATATTTTTTATCGTTAAATTGCCTCTATATGAAAAACTTTTTGTGTATTCCATGACCGGGAATCAAACGACCAACCCTCTACACAGGCTACGACCCATAGCATCATCTCTTAACGAGACACACCATGGTCGACACATCGATGAGTGTGGCTAATTGAAGTCTTGTCAATCATAACCTACACAATGAATGTTTTGTAATCGGAAGAAAATTTCTATCGTTATTTCCTTTTCACATGTAATTATCACATTATGATGATTTCTTTGGCCAAAATTGGATGATATGGATGTGAACGACATGTGGCTCTAACAGGCGGCGCTACGTGCCACATAGCTGAAGCGACCTGGCCATTCTGCACGACCGATTTGAGGGCATGGTTATCCCACACAGAAGCGACTTAAACTAGTCACCGAAATCGTGCGGTTTGACCGCTTTAGACTTGTTCTTGTGAGGTTCCATCAAGTTGCTTGTCTATGCCAATAAGTCAATTAAAAATTGTATGTATTATAATAGTTATTAAACTTCGAAAAGTGTGCGATAATCGTCTATCGTATTATAGAATCTGGGCACATATTTTAAGTAAAACCCTGTTAAGTTTACATATAAAAAAATATATGCGCAATTTACAAAGACCATTCCTGAATTCAACACTAAACTGGTTTTCGGGTCATTTTAGGCTTTTTGAGCTAGGTTTTAGTTATTAACATAAATTTAATCTTCTCTTTAATTAAAATACAGATGTGATGTACCTATTTTAGTCCAATGGGTCATTTCGACCCCTTAGTGATTTAAGCTTCCCTAGTGATTTTTTTGGAATACTTTCCTCTATTTCATAATGGTAATATCGGTATTATAAAACATTTTCACCAACGATTAGAGAAAAGAACCGGAAATCAAAATATCCAATAAAAAATTCTGACTTTTTGGATATAACATCCCCAGTGTTTGAGAATAAATCCAAAAGGGTTGCACAGCCTTTCAGTCAGTCACTGAACAGTTTGTTTTGTTAGTCATTGACAATCTATTATGCATACTCGTATCCGAACAATATTTTTGAACTACTCGTAGTTTATTATTATGTCATCATTTCTGTGGCCACAAAGTTAAGTATTATGTAAACTTTGTAACAGTCACGGGATAGGGTTTTACGGTACCGATCGCCATTTTTTCATACACATCTAATTATACTGCACCTGTTCTGTGTTATATCACTACTTCAACTGCAAAGGTACTAGTTACTTTTGCCAATTTGATGTTATGATACTTTTTCTCCAGTTATAGGATATATCCAAAATGAACTAGTTAATGTTTGGCCTCCATTTCAATAGTCACGATGTTGAATATTTTGCTGCAATTACCACTTTTTGATACACCGAAATTTGGGTTTACATCAGTTTTGTAACCTGTCCCCTATGCACCTGTCACAGATTTGTCACTTTGGATCAATCGACCCTTCATTTCCCGTAGGGATATTCTAACTAAATATATGAAAATATAGAAAGTCCGAAAAAACAATTTTTGTATTTTTAATGCAAAAATTAAAATAATTGTTGAAAATAAGCACACCACGGCTAAAATCTCATTCAAATATTTATTTTGTTTTGAGTTTAAAATTAGTTGTTTTTACAAAATGTATTGACAACAGACATACATATAAATAGTACCCAAAGGGTACTTTTATGTAATTGTTGCTTTCAAAAAGGAGTTGATTTATAACTGGTTTTACCAAATCAGACAATTCATATACGAAAGTACAAAATTCTCATCCCGTTGGTTTTTTGTACCTTATGTAATGTCTCGTTTTGAGTAGGAAAGTTATCATTTTCTTAGCGGACAACTGAAGAGTAGAGTGATGTCTACGAAACAATTGTATTGTCTATCATGAAAATGATCAACCCTTTTTGAAACAACAAATAAAAATCTAATATGACAATATCATATTAGAATTTGGACTTGAGGTAGAAGAATATTCTAACTAAATATATGAAAATATAGAAAGTCCGAAAAAACAATTTTTGTATTTTTAATGCAAAAATTAAAATAATTATTATTTTATTTTATTATTAAAAATACATTTTAAAAATTATTTTACAGTTAAAAATACATTTATGAAGAAAAAATCAATTTTTTTTAAGAGCCCCAAGTTGAGTGTGTAGTGAATATGGTCTGCCTGCCTTCACAAGATCGGCCATAAATCCATGGATAATAGCAGCAGTGGCATGTAATGGCACACCAAACCCGACTGAGGCTACAGGTCATAAAATGTTTTGTAAATTTTTTAAATTACCAGGTAATAAATATTTCGCCTAAAATGACACGTGCAGAAACAAGTCATAAAACACGGATTTTCCATAAATATGGCGAAATATTTATTACCTGGTAATTTAAAAAATTTACAAAACATTTTATGACCTGTGGTCGGCTTATTGGCAGTAACCAATTAAGTCCCTCTTTAAAAAACATTTTATGACCAGTAGTTCACGCAAATTTTCCTATTAAAGAAAAGCAAATATCGCTTATTTTTTTTTACCTATTTTTTACCAAAAAATAAATATAAATACTTCACACACTCTGAGTCAAATTTTAGTTGAATACTAAACGTGAAAGTGTTAAAGTGTTTTTTTTTTGTAAAGTAAAGAGTGAAGCTGTAAAGACAATTTAAAGTAAAATGAATAAATTTTGCTGCAATCCGTTTAACAAGAGTGGACATCGTTCGAAAAAGATAAAAGTATTAAAATTAACTGGTGTTTCGAAGCGATACATGAATGAATTAAATATACAATACGGCGAAGAAGCAGAATTCATTTGCCCCAAGTGTAAAATCGATTTGTCTCAACAAGCAAATGCATTGAAACAAATGCCACCACAATCCGAGAGTGAAATGACAATTGAACAAAATGTTTCATCTGATAGTGAGGCAGACATTCCGATGGTCAATATGTCTTTGAGTCCTTTGAATGAGGCTATTACCACTTTAGGTGAATCGCCTATTACAAAAAGAAAGTTGCGAAGTGAAAAATACAGGAAAGAGAAAAAAGGCAAGGTTATGAGTGCAATCGCGACAATATTTGATGAAGGCTCTGATAACGAATGCAGTCAAGCAGATGACGTTGATGACGGCAAACAAATGATTGAGCAGTTGAAAAGAAAATTCAATTTAGCGACCACTTTTCCGGAGAAATATCTCATTTTATCTGTGCTGCCTCAATCATGGTCTATACGCAAGATTTCTGAACAGTTTCAAACATCTTTTTACATCGCGAGAAGAAGCAAAGAATTAGTTCGACAGAAGGGCATATTGGCGACTCCCACCAAGAAATTTGGCTCAAGGACCCTCAGCGAAGCAACGGTGAAATTGATTTAAGATTTTTACTGCAATGATGACAACAGCCGCGCCTGCCCAGGTACACGTGACTATGTTATCACACGTGAAGATGGAGAAAAAGTACACAAGCAGCGCAGATTATTATTATGTAATCTATCCGAAGCATACCATCAGTTCAAAGAGAAATACCCAGCAGAAAAAGTGGGATTTTCTAAGTTTGCCATCCTACGACCAAAAGAATGCGTGCTGGCATTAGACAGGCACGGAACGCATTCAGTCTGCGTTTGCATGTTTCATCAAAACATCAAATTAATGTTCTTTCCATGCAAGAAATTGAAAGTATTTCACGGTGAAATTGAAACATATAGGGACCTCCTGTCGAAGTCGTTGTGCGCATACCCCAGGGAAAATTGTCATCTGTCCAAATGCGACAATTGTCCGAAGATTGACGAGCTAGAGCAATATTTGGCGGAAAAGTTTGAACAGCTGTTAATTCAGGAGGTGCATTTCAAACAGTGGATAATTAGCAGCGGCAGATGTTCCCTTGAGACCGTGGTAAAGCAGATTCCGGAATTCATCGAGGAATTCGGATTCAAGTTGAATGAACTGAAGGCGCACCATTTCATATCCGAGATGCAATCGAAATTTCTAAAGGAAAGTAAGGAGAAATTAACCCAAAATGAATTCATTGTGATAAGCGACTTTGCCGAGAATTACACTTTTCTCGTTCAGGATGAAATTCAGGCTTATCACTGGGCAAACGACCAGTGCATTTATTTCAAAAACGAAGATAACGAACTACAGACCGTAAGCCTTGTTGTTGTCGCCGAGAGTTTAGCTCATAATTATGTGTCCGTTTATTTATTTCAAACGAAACTGTTTGAATTCTTAAGATCAAAATTCGATGCAATCGACAAAGTAACGTTTTTCTCAGACGGCGCGGCTTTTCAGTACAAGAATAAAAAAAATTTTTACAATCTTTGCATAATTGAAGAAGAACAAAACTGCAAGGTCGAGTGGCATTTTTTTGCGACGTCCCACGGTAAGTGCCCATGCGATGCGTTAGGGGGAACCCTAAAACGCATGGCGACTAAGGCAAGTTTGCAAAGGCCATATACTGACCAGATCTTAAATGTACAACATTTGTTTTCGTGGATTCAAAGCAAGGAAATTGCCATTAACACAGTTTTATGCACTCAAAAAGAACACGATGCCATGGAGCGACGAATTCAAAACAGATATAATAATGTCAAAACTATAACTGGAACGCAAAAGTTTCATTGCTTCATACCAAATATTTCTGATATGTCAATTAATGTAAAGCGGTACTCTTCGTCTGCCGACGTGCTAAATTTAAAGTTACTTTAATTTTATAATGATGCCAAGACAATTGAAATTTTTAATAAATATTGTAATTAAGTATAAGCAGCAAAATAAGAAAGATTTTTTCTTCATAAATGTATTTTTAACTGTAAAATAATTTTTAAAATGTATTTTTAATAATAAAATAAAACAATGTTAAATAATTACAAATAATTCAATTATAAAAAATATAAAAACAATGAGAACAAGGTGGTCTCTTAAATGCTCCTCTCCTGTCCAAACAAGGAGTCGGGGCCCATTTTTTTATTGCTGATTCTTAAAGCAAAAATTATGAGGAATCCAAAAACAAAAAAAAATTAGCCGGAAAATTTAGGAGCTTCTGTGGAAAATCGGAAAATTTAATTTTCATGGGAAAATTTAATTTTCATGGGAAAAAAGGTAAAGTTCTGAGAAAAATTAGGAAAATTTTATTTTTCAATTAAAGCCTGATTCAATACCTTTCCAACGAGCTATCACTCGTTGCGATCGCTTTAGTAGTTTAGTAGTAGAAAACAACTTTCAATGAGGTCCCTTATGAAGAATTCTTCAATTTTGTCACATGACAGTGGTGTACACCACCACTAAACCAGTCACTATAAAAAAAAAAAAAAAATATGTAGGTACATTATTTTTTGCTGGGCAATCGATTGAGACTATTTATTTTAGAATCGGAGAGGGGTCGTCCAAAAGGTGATCGCTTTCATATGGAATTGCTCTATAGGTAAATTTGGAAAAAAAATATATTTATAAAAAAAATATAACTATATAACTACCCGGTGAAAAATGTTCGTATATGTTCATATATGGTTTAAACATATATGAAGAAATTCAAAAAATGAGGTAACACCTAAGTATATGTTCATATATGGACATATATGAACAAATACATTTATTAAATATATGCGAATACATGCGAACGTTGCTGTCCTTTATTATAAGGTTGTACGATAGATATAAATTTATGTATGACATTCAAATTAGGCGCTACATATGTTCCTTTTTTTATTCATGGCATTAAATATAATTCCATATTTATCCAAATATGAGTTCCTTTTATATACAATGGTGGAAAATTTAATAGGAACGATTTAAGTTTTTTCTAATTTTTTTTTTTTTGCCTTTATTTTTAAAAATCAAAATAGTGGCTAAATTCGCTCCGGGAGGCAAATATGTGGTTTAGAATATTATGCAGAATTTTAACATAATGTCTGTATTTTTAGTTTGTCACTTGTTTTAAGTGGGCGTGGCTTTCAATGAAAAATTAGCGATATCGACCTGTTATCAAATTACAGAGTAAAATTTAACGAGTACTGATGGGATCTATACAAACTGTATATTTTTGGAAATTCTATAAAATTTCCTTAAGTCTTGCATTATTTTTATGCAGAAATGGTCGCCAGACTTAAAATGACAATGTGTTAAACATGAAAAAAAATTTCTTTGTTTTTAGCATTTTTAAAATAAAGTTAACAACACTGAAATTTTAAAGCGAATAGTTTTATGCTATACTTGCTACGATATAATAAAAAGTCAAGTTTTTTTCTATGTTAAGTATAAAGCATTTCCCATTAAAATTTCAGTGTGGTTAACTTTACTATAAAATCGTTAAAAACAAAGAAAATGTTTTATGTTTAAGGCACTGTCATTTCAAATCTGGCGACTATTTCTAGATAAAAATAATGCAGAAGTTAAGGAAATTTTGTAGGATTTCCAAAAATATACAGTTTGTATAGATCCGATCAGTACTCGCTAAATTTTACTCTGTAATTTGATAACAGGTCGATATCGCTAATTTTTCATTGAAAGTCACACCCACTTAAAACAAGTGACAAAATAAAAAAAAAAACAGACATTACGTTAAAATTCTGCACAATATTCTAAACCACATATTTGCCTCCCGGGGCGAATTTAGCCATTATTTTAATTTTAAAAAATAAAGCAACGAAAAAAAAATTAGAAAAAATTTGAATCGTTCCTATTAAATTTGCCACCACTGTATATGGAAAAATTTATTCTTCGAAATATGTTCATATACAAGTCCCTTTTGCATAAATTGAATAATATATACTTTCATATTTGTCCATATATGAGTGCCATTTCCATATATGAAATAACAGATGCTTCCATATATGTCTGTATATGAAATTTTTTCCATATATGGAATCACATATACTTCCATATATGTTCATATAAAATCCATATATGTTCATAAAAAATCCATATTTGTTCATATGTGTCCATACATAAACCATATATGAACATGTTTGAGCGAATATGAACATTTTTCACCGGGTAGTTTGAAAAATTAATAGTTATATTTTTTTCCAAATTTATCTATATCTGTAAAGTTTTTATTTTTAATAGTAAAAGGCTTTATTTTTGAATCATGGAGGTTGATAAACAGCATCCGGTTTCTAATTTGTTACTAGCACACGCTGTAAAATTGCTTATTTAAAAATTTTATTTGTACATTATTGTTTTCTTCTACTGAACGGCAGAAAACAGGCTTTGATTCAGTGAACTTATTTTATTTTTTTTCAATTCGGTGAACTTATTATTTTTTTTTTTAATTTACTGAATGTAATTTTATTTTTTTTTTTAATTCACTGAATGTAATTTTATTTTTTTTTTAATTCACTGAATAAAAATGAAATTGAATGAATTCAGTGGTGAATTAATTCAGTAAGGAATTAATTCACTTTTTTTTCCGTTCGATTTATAAAATTGAACGCGTTCACCGGTGAATTAATTCATTTGATTTAATAAAAAGAACTATTGCAATTGAATTAATTCGTAACAAAATAAATCGAACGAAAGCAAATATGAATTAATTCCATTCAATATATGGTGCTTAGTGAATTAATTCATAGAATTTTTAATTCAGAATTGAGAAATTGAATTAAGAAATTAATTCTTCAAAGCTCTGATTATGATGCACTAGACTAAATTACATTTCCCTACAAAGTTTTAAACGTATATGTCGAAATAAGTCTATAGTCGTATTTTAAACAAGAGAAGAAAATATAGAATATCTTTAATTCTACAACGGTTTTTTTTTGGTTCTAGTGTAAAAAAAATAAAAAGTGTTGTTACGTCCTTTTGCATTTTAGGTGACGATATATTTTACGTTATGTTAATATTTAAACAAACATTATTCACAAGTAAAAAAATATTTACCCTTCAATTCATAAATGCTTTGTAAAGTTATAGCAGGTTTACAAAACGTCATTTTCATACAAAATTTGTTCAATAAACCTCCTATAATTTTACAAAGCGTTTATGAATTTAGGGGTTAATATTTTAAAAAATTTGTCTGGAATTCTTAATACCTTTTTAAATATTTTTTGTTGATTGAAAGTTTTTCTTTTTTGGAAAATTTTGAAAAAAAAATAAAGTAATTAACAACAATTAACTTTACCACACTTGTGAGAATTGTTTTACCGTTACTAGCTAAATAAAAAAACAAAACAACTACCCGTGTTACTTACACTTCAGTATTTTTTGTTAATTAATTGTTCTAACAAATTTCAGACATAATTATTTTCCATTTCCTTAGAGCTAAAAATAACTATTACCGCTGTCTACACAAATGACTTAGTTGCTGTACACATATTATGAGTGTATTTAAATTTACAGATCAAAATCGCTTTAGTTGAAATTTGGAATTTAAGCATATTATATTATATATCGGTACTTAAATTTCAACTTAACTAAAACGTCATTGAATTAGTTCAGTATAAATTATAATTATATAATTTCCAAAATTTAACAAAATCGGTTAAAAAAGTGAAGCGTAAATTTAGTGTTGCCTGCCTTTATAATACGCTCGTATAATTATACACCATTGCATTTTTTACGGCATACGTATCGTCGTAACCTTATGAATTATGATGTATGAAATAAAAATGAATATTAACGAAAAATGTTTATTAAAGACATTATGTTATAACGAGTTGCTGTAATGTGCTAAAAAAAAAATTAAAAAATATATAGTACGAGAGTATGTTATGAAAATTAAAAAAAAACATACAAATATCCAACATTTTGCTCTAAATTAAAAAGTGTGTTGTATTTTTTTCGGGGATAAATGTACGGTTATGTGCAATAAAAATTTCTAAATTTAACTATTAATTGTTGTTTTCGACTTTCCCTACAGTTTTTATAAATTATTTTTTTAGACATAGTGTATAACTAAACAAAGCTCCAAACTTTCCACTTATAAAAGAATTACTTCCAAAAACCATCCCCAAGACACAAACTAAAAACTTTCTTTAGGTATCACAGTGATATCACCCCGGTCAAAAAAATTCACATCTCCGGTCCTTCCAACAGAATAGTAGGATACAACCTTGAGCTCACGAAGCCAGCGTTATTTTCTGACATGACATCGGTGTCAACACAGAACGCTGCCATTTTGAACACACTCAAAATAATATTTTTTGTGGCTCAACAGAAAAATTTGTTGCTTTAAAAAAAGGAATTTCTATTCGTTGATAGCAGAAATATGGAAATATTATATTTTGACAATAAAATGTGTAAAAATTAGCAAATGGGTTCTTAAAAATTAGTTATGAATAATTTTGAAAATTAACACAAAAAATTAGTTAAAGTACTGAGGATTTTTAGTATTGTTTTAAATGAAGATAACCAAAATCTTTGTATAAATCAGTGTTTCAACTAAAAACTTGTTAAAAATTAGTAAAATCGATTTGAAACTCGTTTTTCTGATGTATTATTTTTAAGTGTAGCAATACATCAGCAACGGCTATTCAAACCGGTTTTGAATTAAAAAAAACCCAAAACCAGACGGCTTTTAGAAGTACATATTTCAAAAACGGTTTCTAAAATAGGTCGAATACTTGACAGCTCTATCTCTAAATTCTCAAACTTTTCTACTGAAATAATCAAAAGGTTTTAAGGTTCTCTTTTGCAAAAAGCATTTAAAAATTTATAATATTTTCATAGGAAACACAATGGAGATTTTGATATGAAAAAATTCTCAGAATATGATAATTAATAGGAGCATACTTTAAATTGTAAAAAATTTTGCCTCTGATTATTTTATAAGAAAAATTACTCAAAATCCTGCAACTTTCATATCAAACCTAGAATATAAAAAATGTTCCAGTGTCAAAGAGTTTTCTATTCTAATAGGTTTAATATAGAAGAACTGCTTAAAGGGCAGTTTTATAATCAGTACCAGCATTTTGGAAATTGTCATTTTTTTTTTTTTTTTTTTTTTTTTTAATGAGAAGCAACACTCAGGAAATTCTTCCTATTAATTAACGTGTTGCTTCCTTTGTAAGGGGGATAGAGAAGAAGTGAAAGGTGGTGAAAGATGAAGGGCTTCAAATATGGCAACACTGTAATTGCGCGAGATGTTGAATTTTTAGAACAGTTGTTGCGCGCCATCTGATGTTGAGTTGGCGAACTTTGTTGAAGCTTTTTAGTTCATAGCCCTGTTATATTATTTTACTTCGGTGGGGTTAAGTGCTATGGGAACACCGAAGGAGGACGCAGCGATATGTATGAGGGATAGAAAAAACTCATACATATTATTATTTTTCATAAATTGATGTTGCCTTGGTTGGAGCTCGAACCCGCAACCTCACGTGTAACAGTCCAACGCGCTAACCATTACACCACAGCGCCCACGTCCACGAAAATTAAAAAATATTTAAGAAAAAAAAAGTAGATTTGAGAACAAAATTTCTTAATTAAAAATATATATAAAAAAGCAATCTTTATTCTGACTATAAAACCGGCACTAATTATTATAAATTTAAATAAAGAAATTAGTTTACAAGAAGAATTCCATAAAGTTTACAAGGATTTCAACACAACAATTTTGGAAAAAAACCTTTAAATTTAAAACAAAATAAACAACTAACGAGGAAACTATCCCGATGGGTTCCTTCCGATCTTAATGAAATTTGGATATGTGGTAGAGGTTAAAGTTGCCATAAATCTAGATCCAAACAATACACTTTATTATTACCCGGTAATGACACATAGAAAACAGATTCGGTGCTGACAACCCAATTTGTTGACAATCGAATAGTTCAGTTGCATCAAATGAATTTTTCGTTTGCGAGAACCGAATTATTCTTAATACAACTGAAATTCCTTTATCACAGTCAAAACAGTCCTGTAGCAATAGGTTTTCTGTTGTTACAACTGAAAAACTCGGCTACCACAACTGAAGCATTCGATTGGCTCCAAATGCGGTCGTCAGCACCGACTCTCATAACCCCTACACAGGGAGAATTTTGCTAGACGAGTTTTAATAAAATTTTTCATTAAACTAATGAAGTTTTCTTAACAAAATAAATTAAAAATTTATTAAAATTGATGAAAAAGCTTCATATATTTTATGGAACTGTTTCATTGAGTGTATGATACTTTTAAAGTCTTTTTTTAAATTTATTTTTATCGGGAAATATATTAATTGCGTTAAAGGAATTAAATGTGCTCTAAAATCCCAAAACTTATTTGACAAATTATGAAAACTTATCTGTTGAAGGCATGTCCCTATCGGGATTTCATTCTTACCCAAGGAAATCGTCAGGGGACGACGTTTTTAAAATTTCTAGAAATATTTGGTAAGTTAAATTACAAACTCAATGAGAATTTCTTGTTCTCATCTAGGAGTGTTATTTAACATTTAAAATATCAAAAAAAAAAAAAAACAAAAATAAGGACAAAAAATGTTTACCACAATTTGCTTTGTCATCTTCCAATACACTACTCTGTTGTTTCAGATCTAGCAATGTAGTGACATCCATTCATGAATAAACAACAATAGAAAATAATACGTTTTCTAAAGTGCCAGTAACATTTAAATTTGCACAAGCACTTGCATATTAGTTTTTTTAATTTATTTTTATCGGGAAATACATTAATAAAAATATTTTATTAAAAACTCCATTAATTCAAAGAAATGCTTTACTCGTAATAGAAGTGTTCCAGTGAAATTTAATTGGTTTTATGTAAAAAGTCATTAATATCCTGCAAATAATTCTTTCAGTGTAGTTTAAAAATAATTAGGTTGTTCATAAGGGGTGTGCTATCTGTTGTATCGTTGTATCGTCCTAACAAAAAACAGAGTTGTTAAAATTTTTATTTGTGTTTAACAACGATTTTCTATTCAGTTTTCTATCGGTTAGCACACTCAAACATAGGACAAAACGTACGTAAAAATGTTGTATCGTGCTATTCTCAAATGTTGTATTTTTTCAATTTAATTTTTAACAACTCTGTTTTTTGTTAGGACGATACAACGATACAACAAATAGTACACCCCTTGTGAAAACCCTTAATCAGTTTTTCATTTTAAATATTTTTTATATTGTGTCATAAACTAAAATTAACATATTTTTAATACTACATTTCCAATTAAAAAAACAAGTAGTTTTTTAAAACTGCTTGTATTTACTTGTCAAATTTCATACAAATTTTTAATCAATAACTAAAAGTTTTTAAAAGCGCGAGTTTTTTCGAATAAAACAAATATTAAAGCACTATAATATTTGCCTACAATTTCTTTGAAATAATACAAAAAAACACTAAGGCTGGATTACTGAATGTTCAGTTAGCTACTAACTGGCACTTTAACTGACACATTTGTTGTTGTTTCTCATATAAAATTTAAATTTAACTTTGGAATAAATTTTTACTGGACACTCAGTAATCGGGCCTAAGAATATTTTAAATGTGGTAATTTTTCCTTAGATAATTGATCTTTTTTATAAAAATTTTACTCCGTATTGTTAAAATTTTTTTTTAACGTAAAATTTTTCTACGTTTTTTTCCAAAACTATGAGGTGTTTATTCGAAAAAAAGTTTTAGAATTTGAGAATTTTTAAATCAAAAAATCTATCTATGAATGGATGTCACTACATCTGTCAAAACAACGTTGTGTATTGGAAGATGACAAAGCAAATTGTGGTAAATTCTTTGTTTTTGCTTTTTCTTTGATATTTTGAATGTTTAATAACGCTGCTAGACGAGAAATGTTATATCGGTCAAAAACAAGTTATACGTGTCCCGGCGTTTCGCTGGGTCACCCCTAGGAATCGAGATATCTTTTTTTGACATAACTCGAGAACCACTATTCCGATTTTGCTCAAACAATTTTAAAAAAATTAAAAATTACAATTCCTTTAATCTGTTCATATAACGTTTTTCTATATACTCAACAGTTTTGCCGGTAAAAATAAATGTTTGTTACCGCTACCATAAAAATCAATAACCTTTTGTTTATTACTTTTTTTTAATATTTTAGGCAAAAAATATTTTTTTCTTCATACATTTATTTTTACCGGCAAAACTGTTGAGTATATAGAAAAACATTATATGAACAGATTAAAGGAATTGTAATTTTTAATTTTTTTAAAATTGTTTGAGCAAAATCGGACTAGTGGTTCTCGAGTTATGTCAAAAAGAAAGACCACCAAAGGTCAAATCGATATATCTTGATTCCTAGGAATGACCCAGCGAAACGCCGGGACACGTATAACTCCTTTTTTACCGATATAACTTTCCCCGGTAGTTTGAACCCTTCCCGATCACTGACCCCTACCATTTGTCTCACAGTGTTATCAACTGTAGTGCTTTTTCTTCTATCTTTTGCTTGGAATGTAGCAAAATTAAAAACAAAACATGAATTAATCGATATCCTTTTAAGTTGATGCTTTTGTTCGTCCGATTCGGTGGGCAATTGGTGTACGAACTCATCAAAGTGGTGATGCAGAAAATGTAATTTCAATGTCATAAATGCATTGATTTTATGAAAGTAATTGAGCATTATTTTCACCAATTTCTTTGCTTTGTCTGGCTGTACACGATTCTTTCCTAAAACGCCCTCGATTGCAGCTTTTAGTGCATCCCAGGCTCTCCGGTGGTTGTTTGTCAGCACGTTCGTGAATTTTTCGCTTTTCATTAATTTTTTTATATCCGGCCCATTGAGAACACCTGTTGAAAGTGAAAAACTGAACAAACAAAGATATGAAAATATTTAAATAAATAGGCAACAATACCATTTTTAATTTTGTGATTGCTGAGTTTTGGAAAGATGTTTTTCAAACGGTCAAAAACTTCCTCATTATATTTGACGGCCATTTCGATGAATTTCTTAGCAATTTCCAATTTTATATATAGTGGCGGCAGCAATATATCATCGATATTTTTTATTAAACGTTTATTAACCAATTTTAACCGTTTTTCGTTTTCGAGAGTTCTTTTTCCCCAGTCGTTACACTGATAGTGATCGACTTTGCTTCGCGAATCCCAATCACAACGGAAACAAAAGAATTTTTGAAAACCACCTTTTGAAATAATACCCTGCAGTATATAAAAGTTCATAACTTTCAGATCACATCAAATCTTAAAATTATGTTCATTATATTTGATTTTCTTTAATATATTGTCCAATGTTTCATAAAATTCCTTCATATTTGTGCCCAATGCTAATGGAACTGACGGTTTTTGTTTATTTTGTGCAATAGCAGAACCTTCAAACTTGAAACTGAATGAATAGTCGCCAGCGTTACATTCCCCATTTCTTCACTAAACCTTTGATGTCATTGATGTTTTTGTGGCACTAACGTCCTGCTGTGTGAGTTTTCTGCTCTTCAAAAATGAGGTCCAAAATTGTGAATTCAGTTTCGATAATCCCAACTTAGCCACAATGTAATCCATTTCGTTTTGTGCTTGCGGTTTTGGTTCATCATCTTCTAGATTGGGCGCATAATCGCTATCTTGCAACTTGGATGGCAAGAAGAAAACACTTTGGAGTGCCTATGTGGACATAATGTCAGGATCGTTTAGGTTTAGGTGGTTCGACACCATCAGATCGTGGCACTGGAAGTGAGGCAATATAAGCTGC
Source organism: Leucophora obtusa (assembly GCA_949987735.1). Classification (NCBI taxonomy): domain Eukaryota; kingdom Metazoa; phylum Arthropoda; class Insecta; order Diptera; family Anthomyiidae; genus Leucophora; species Leucophora obtusa. The sequence goes on from OX465295.1 coordinate 281,001,625, forward strand.
AACATATGCTTTTGTCTTCAACTTCCTCTTATTTGTTACAACAACATAATTAACGCATGCGTAGCACCTGCTTTCATCATGACAATTTGGGTCTTTCACCCAGATTACCAATTCAAAATATTGCTATAGCAATTACCGCACACTGTATTCGGCGTGAAATCTTCAGCACTTGTATCCACTTCAATGAAATATTGCGTATATGCAAAGCTAAATTCCGGAGCTAACAAATTTTTTCGCTCCTTCTTTCCAACTTTGGGCAATATACCACCACAAACGTAATAAAATTCATTTATTTTTGGGCACCTGTTATTTTCCATATTGTTAAATTGTTACTCACTCATTAAAAAAATGTGTTATTGTCTTGTCACATTAATGACAGCGGCGCGCCGCCGCCGATCGATTTTAGGAGATTTAAGCCGTCGGCCGTTTGACTAGGAAAAAAAATTTCACATAGTTGCTGGAAAATGTGGAAAAGCATTACGAACTATATTTTAAGGAATATTTTTTCTGAAGACTAATTTACTGAATTCCCCACAGTTTGGCAGCTATGAGCCATAAATGGTGAAAAATGAAAGAAACAATTAAAATTTTTCGTAATTTTAGCAATTTTGAGGTACTACACTAAGAGAATTATCATCACTTCAGTAGTGAATTTCTTCATATTTTCAATGAAAATTGTCGCTGAAACTCGTCCATTGAAACTTTTCATAGAATCTATGAAACAGGTTTCATTAAAGTCAATGTTTATGAAAAGTTCACAAAATTAATGAAACTCTTCATAAAATTAATAGGCCACTCGTCCAATGAATAAATCATTCAGCCAATGAAGAGCTCCATAAAATCTATGAAGCAATTTCATTTACTATTATTTATTATAGTTGGTTGTTGTCGTTGGTAAGCTGGAGTGGATAAATAAAAAGTACTTAGCAAATGCAAAAGGCGTAATAAAATCGTAGCATATTTTACGGATGTACAAAATATATCTAAAGAAAGAATTCATTAAATAAAAAAGGGTAATAAAAAAAATTTTAAAAAAATTAATATGATTTATAGAAAAATTTTATAGTTCAAAATTAATAAAGAAAAATTAATTAAAAAAAAATAAAAATTATAAAAGATTATTCTCTTAGGAAATGACGATATATTATAAAAAAAAAATAAAAAAAAAGTAAATACTATTGAACAGTTTCATATATATAAAGAAATTCAATGAATTTTTTTAATGAACTTATGAAATTTTATGAAAGAAAAGTTATGAAAAATTTCATAATATAAATTAAATATTATATATATAATGAAATTCTTCATTGGTTCTACGAAAAAAATTATATGAAATTATATCATTAATATCATGAAGGATAATTCTCTCAGGGTAGATGCAGTTTTTTCCGATTAGTTTGTTTTACATATTTTTTCTCCTAGTCAACTACAATTGTTCCGAAGACAGGAAAACAAAATTCCAATTCGTTTCCGAGATATAGCCGTGAGAAAAATTTCATATTCTTCAGAAAAATTAAGTTTTAGGCAAAATATACATGAGGCCATAAAATCCGACCAGCAGCTAAACTAGCAAAACCCAAATGTGGTTTTGTTAGTTTCCATAAGTACTTCGAAAACCCGCACACGAGAAGTAGTTTGCATTTTATGTGTTGCACTGTATGAAATTAAATGTTATGATAAACTGGAATTACAAAAAGATATGTTCAATCGTAATTTAAAAGAAACAATAACACACAAAAATTAGTTCACAACGCGTTTAACTGACTTTTCATAATTTTTTTCATAATTTTCTGCAGAAAAGTGTTAGTTAGCGAAGATTGAGTTGGACATAAGTTCAATTTTATATAATTCAACTGTATAAACTATAACTTTTTATAAATTCTATTAAATATAAACACTTTTAAAAACACACTAACTATTTATAAACTCAAAGTTTAATTTTGATGTTATGGTTGAGTAAAACATACAACAATTAATACCTACACAAAAGAGGTATTGTTTGTATTTTATAACAATAATATATAATTATTTCATAAATATTTAACTAAAATAAATAAGTATTATATACAATTAACGTCTGGTTTTAATATATTTTTTTATTTTTCATTTCAAAAAATGTTTAGCAATAATTAGTTATATTTTTTCGAGGAGTTGTGTAAAAGTTAACTCAAAATTTTAAATACCCCCAGCCCTGGCTTTACGTTTTTTTTTTTTTTGTTTTATTGCATAAGCGGTATTTTTTAGCGAGTTGTTGCATATGTTGCTAACTTAAAAAAGATTTTAACTATTTGTAACAAGTTAAATGTGTAATTTTTAGAAAACTAATTGATATTTACTTATATATTTTCATAGGTGCAAGTCTATTCCATCAGTGGAACTTCAACTCTCTTTATATATTTTAGTCAGGATGGTAGGGCTTCCGCACTGAAAATATTATTACAGTAACTGACTGTAGTTTATTTAAAAAGTTATCCGTACATTTATTTTTAAATGATTATATAGTTAAAATGACTGTTTTTGTGTTTTATTTAAAAAATAAATTACATATAAATACGGATTTTCTGTTACAGTTAATATTTTCATTTAAAATGTTTTGTTAAAAAAATAAAACCTTTTAGATTTCTAGGGCAGTTAAAAAAAGCGAAATAAACTAAATATCATTTATTCTTACGGATTTTGTAGGTAACTTTTTGAAAGTTAAAATAACGAAATAAATGAAAAATCGTTATTTTTTAAGGATTTTGTAATTAATTTATTAACATTTAAAAATAAATGAGAAGTTCTTTTGATTTAAATGAAAAGTCAGTAGACCGGTTTTCAAGTGATTTTTCATTTATTTTAAATTACATTTTCAGTTAATTTAAACTACAAACTATTTTGAGTGCGGGAGCACCGTTACCCTAAATATTATTAAATATTATAAGATGTTAAATTCTCTAGCCCATACTCATATGTATGGAAAGAAAGTAAAATTTGTATTTAAGATGAATTGTTTACACTGTTTCAACCGTTAAATGTGGCATCCTGAGTCAGACCTCAGTTGCCGAACTGCCGTTAAACGAGGGAACAGAGTGTGTATATTTTATTACAAAATTTATGTGTTACCAACACTTCAATATTATAAATCATGATTTTGTCAGTTTTGGTTCAATTAATATTTAACAATCCAATGTTTGTTCTTATCTTTGCAATAAAATTTTAGCTTAGGGGAAAAAATAAAATTTGGGCTTAAATAGGACATTTAAAATCTTTAATATTATCTGGTAAAAAATCACATATGATCATTAGACAAAGGACCCGCAGTCGAAAGAGTTTTGGAAGAGCACTGGTATAACAAAACTTCCAACGTTGGTATAACATTGGCATAGAGTTCCGTTAGTATAACACTGGCATATAGTTCAATTTGTAAATTGAATTGAAATTTATCATTTGGCTCCGTTCAGTTTACTTTTAAAAGAAATAACTCAGTTGGTTTTTTTCAAATGAAAACAATTAATTGATTTCGCTCAAATGTTCTCTGATCTAAAAAAAATCCGTTCAGTGATTTAAAAAAGCACCCGTTCAAGAATTTAAAATCCATTTTCTGACGTTTATTGATTTAAAATCAAATTTTTACCATTCACTAAATTAAAAATCTAAACAACTTCCTGTTCAACAGATTTAAGTCTGGATCATGGAATATACTTTAAGTTTTAAGTATTAAAATTTATTTTTATTAAATGTTAATCTTCTACTCAAACTAAGCTGTTTGTGACACCTAGGGTTGCCAGACGTCGTGGAATGGCCTGGATTGCTAGCTGAAATAAAATTTGTCCAGTTAATTTTGAAATATAATTATTTTATTAATTATATTTTTTTAATTAATTAAATTAATATTCAGCAGCATTTTCCCTAGAAAGTTATTACTGTACTATTATAGAACTGCTCAGTATAATGAGTAATCTTTTGAATTGCCTTAAAAATCGTTTAACATTTCGTTTAACTATTCTATTCCTACGAAAAGTCTCTGACTCTCAGTTGTGACTGAATTCCCCATGTATTTGTTGCAAAGTCACAATAAATTATATTTATTTAAATTTTGGTTTGAAAACCTCAAAAAAAAATTAAGAAAAATTAAATTTGAATGTTTTTAATTTTATTGTTGTTTTGTGTGAAAACTTATGACGGGAATGCAAAATCCCGCACTTTTTAATTTCCCGGGAAAGCGGGAAATTTATCTTGAATTCCCGGGATCCCGCAAGGGACATAAATTAGAAAATATTTTATAGTAATTTAAAAATGTTTATTAATAAAATGTCTTAAAGACCTCAAATTTTCATGATCATGAAAAAGCTCAGGTGGTTTTTCTTGGAATTTTCGTAGTGGGAAAGAATTATTAATTTTATATTAGAAATTATATATGTAAGTCTAATTAAATATGTATTTTTAAAAATTTAATAAACTAAAACTAATTTTTAGACTAAAACACTTGTCCGTAAAAAAAAAATAAAAAAATTAATATAGAAAATAATTTTAGAAAATTGGAAAAATTTTTAAAAATTATGGGAACAAATTCTAACTTACTTGAAAATTTTTAAAAATCAATGGACAAATTTGTCTTTAATTCTGTACAGAATAAGTGCGATTCAAACTTTTTTATACAAACACTATTTAGTTGAGTGGTTCTCTTAAAAAATATATTTTTTAAGTTCCTTTTCGTGCCTGTTAAAAAAAAGGAACTTAAAAATTTCGATCAAGTACACAAATTAATCAGTAAATCTTACTAATTTTACTACAATTTTGTAAGTAAATGAGCAAGCCTAAAGTAAGATTTTTACTATTTTCAAAACGTTGGAAAATTTTGCATAAGTATATTTGAAATAATTAACTTTATTATTTTAAACTGCATTTTTTGAAATCCCCGTATTCACGGGAATGCGGGAACTGAAAAGTGTCTAATTTCCCGAGAATCCCGGGATGCATTCCCTACTCTTATAGTATATTTAGACTGGACAAAAACTAGTAGTTTTTGGCCATTTTTATTTTTTGAGCCGAAAACTATAAAATTAATTTAGTTTTCCCATACAAAGTTCATACAAATTAAAAACCAGATTCTACCTGGTTTTTGCCAAAAACCAAGTAAAAATATCTAAAATTTGCATTTTTGATTCTCCCGGTTTCTTTTATAAGTAATTTTCGATACACCCTGTTACAACGAATATAGAATTAAAGCAAGTGTCAAAAAACATATTTTTTTAATTTTTTTCCAAATACGTATTTCAGTTTTGGTTTAAAATTGTGTGTAGAAACGGTAATGACATATCATTATATTTTGGACTACCAGTAATGACACCCACTTACCTTCTGAATTCTTTTAAAACATATAATAATGAGTTACTGATAATGACTTATTTTTATCATTATTTCAAATAGAAAATAATTTTATAGATTTTTTTGAAATCTTTTTTTAGACTCAATATTTTTTAAACACTGGTAAGGATATATGTAACCACATATTTTTTTTATTTTTTGTATGTTGGCGAGTAAGCTTACTTGTGTGCAGGAGGTCAAGTATGTTTTTATCTGTAGACCCAGGTTCGATTCCTGCACCAGGAAATTTTATTAAAAAAAAAAAAATACAATAAAAAATATATTTTCTTTTATATACAGGCATGTGATGAATATCGAAAACGAAAACGATCTGATTTTCAATGGTTAATATTTTACGATCTGCACAATACCAATTATTTTTTATTTCCTAATTTAGATGACCGGAGTCAAATAAAACGGTAAATAATAATTTGAAGCCAAGATGATTTTCGCGAAACTAATTATTCTAGATTGAAAAACTAATTAGATGACCGGAGTCAAATAAAACGGCAAATAATAATTTGAAGCCAAGATGATTTTCGCGAAACTAATTATTCTAGATTGAAAATCGTTTTCGATTTTCATCACACCCCTGATAATTAATTTTTTTGAAAATCTATTTTTAGGCTCATTATTTTTGTCAGTACTGGTAAGCACATAGGTAACGATATACTTTTTGATTTTTCGTATGCTGGTGTGTAACCATAACTCATTATTTTTCGCGACATCGCCATATAAAGGTAATAAGAAATGTAATACCAAAAGTAACTACACTCAAAATAGTTTGTAGTTTAAATTAACTGAAAATGTAATTTAAAATAAATGAAAAATCACTCGAAAACCGGTCTACTGACTTTTCACTTAAATCAAAAGAACTTTTCATTTATTTTTAAATGTTAATAAATAAACTACAAAATCCTTAAAAAATAATGATTTTTCATTTATTTCGTTTTTTTTTAATTTCAAAAAATTAACTACAAAATCCGTAAGAATAAATGATATTTAGTTTATTTAATTTTTTTAACTGACCTAGAAATCGAAAAGGAATTCTTTTTTTAACAAAACATTTTAAATGAAAATATTAACTGTAACAGAAAATCCGTATTTATATGTAATTTATTTTTGTAAATAAACGAAAAAAACAGTTAAAAAATATATTTCTTTGTATTTTAACTGAATAATCATTTAAAAATAAATGTACGGATAACTTTTTAAATAAACTACAGTCAGTTACTGTAATAATATTTTCAGTGTAGTTACCATTACCAAGTATGTAGTTACATAACCACATATCTGGTAAAGATTTTCTTATCTGGGTATATTTATAAATGTGTTAATAATTTTTTTAATTTAACGATTAAAACATAAAGAAAAGTGTTTAATAAAAAAGTGATATGACAAAGAAAAACTAAATATCCAGTGTAAATGACTTTGCTTTTGTAATTTAGTTTTGTACAAAAACCACTTGGTTTTTCTTCAGTCTAAATTCAGTATTAGTCTTAAAAATAGTCTTATGACGATCACAGTGAGTCACAAGTATGAAACTAAAAAATGAGTTTTATGGAAGCAAAGTTACAACTATTTAAACAAAATCCTTTCAGGAAACAAGAACTTTCAAACTAAAAGCAAATTAGTTTTTAAGTAATGCTGTTACTTGGAGTAACGATATGATTTCGGAAACGAATCACTTTACAATAAAATGTCTCTTTTAAGTTTAAAACAATCTCTTTTATCGTGGGATAACTTATCAGAGCTTCCAAAAGTTTTAGAAATATCAAATTAATATTGACAACGACATGTTGTAAACTGACTTCTGCTGCCTGCGAAAAACCTTTGCTAATTTGCGAAAGATATTCCAATTGATAAGATCTGGTCCATTGATCATGTTTGTTTTTCCATACAAATTAGCAATGCTTTTTGTGAAAGAACTTTTAATATTTTAAATAACGCATACACTCACAAAAGTTCGACAGTTACTACAGCACAGTTGTTTGTGTAGTAATCAGTAGTTGTTGTTTTTAACAGTAATTACAGTTATTTTTCTATAGAAAAATGCAAAATAACTGTTATGACGGTTATTTAAGAAAACAACTAACGAAAAGTACCGTAATTTCTAACAGTTGTTTAAAACAGTTATTTTTAATAATCATAATAAACAACTACCAAAACAGTAATTTTACAGTAAAAAGTTGTTTTTGTTAGTTATTTAAAAAATAATAAATTTCGTTGAATTTCTTAACATTTTAAAAATTCTTGTTTAGTTTATATTTGCTAATATTGATATATTTCCAGTTTGCAAAAAAAAATCAGAAACTTGTATTGGGTCTCCAAAGCATAAAAGCGTAATAACTGGAGAACCATTAGGAATTTTTACTTTAAATTTTAAATAGGCTAAAGTATAGGGTTTTTCAATAAGAGCGCTACAAAAGTTTTTTTAAATAAAACAAAAACGGTTTTGGATATCAATGAAATTCTTTATTCCTGTGAAAGTACGTTCGATGCCATAATGTATGGAAATTGATCTCTTTTGCATGGCCACCACGGGCACGCTTGCAGAAGTCCAGACACTGAACCCAATTTTCGACGGTTTTCAAGCATAAATCGGCCGATATTCGTACGAAGTTCATCAATCGTCGCTGGCTTGTTGGCATAGACCATAGATTTGACGTAGCCCCACAGGAAATAGTCCAACGGCGTCAAATCGCACGATCGAGGCGGCCAATCGACTGGACCATTTCGTGAGATAACACGTTCACCAAACTTGGTTTGCAATAAATTGATTGTGACATTCGCTGTGTGGCTTGTGGCGCCGTCCTGTTGGAACCACATGTCCTCCAAGTCCATATCATCCCATTGGGGCCAAAAATATTCGGTTATCATTGAACGGTAGCGATTCCCATTCACAGTAATGTGCCGGTCTTGATCATCACGGAAGAAGTACGGCCCAATGACGCCGCCGGCCCATAAACCGCACCAAACCTTAATTTTTTCGGGATGCAATGATGACTCATGGAGTACGTGTGGATTGCTGTCTGACCAATAACGCATATTTTGTTTATTGACGAAGCAATTCATTATGACGACCATAAATTGGAAGTAGCACTCTTAACGTTGAGGCCACTGACTCCGAATGTCGGTAGTAAATTTTAATAATTTCGACTCGTTGTTGGCTCGTATATCTTTCCATCATGAAATGGCAAACCTTACTGAAGAGAAATGCCAAAAGAGCGGCAAGAAATATGGTGTCGTTTGCTGTCCCTGTCTTTCTACTTTTGTAGCGTCCCTGTTGATGAACCCTTTAATTACAAATATTTTTGTATTCGAAAGAAAAAAATTTTTTTTTTTTATTAAAATGTACTTTTATAATACCAAAAGAATTAACTATAAAGAAACAGTAGCTTTTACCAATTTTTGCAGTTGTTTTAAAATTTTTATTATAAAAATTTGTGAGTTAATTTTACGACATTGTTAGTTATTTTTAATGCATTTGTTAGTTATTATTCAACAGTTAAAAACAACAAAAGTTTTAGTTATTTTAAAGGTAAATACCTTTGCCGCCTTTTTAACTGCATATACCTTTGTTTTTACTGTCATTTTCAGTAAATTCTACCGACAAACTTTTTTGAGTGTACTCACAAGAAAGGAATAGAATGTCCTTGAACCTAATAAAGGCTGAAATTTTAATAAGAATATATTTTGAAGAAAGTTGCAAATATTTTCAAACATTTTTACTTACAACTAAAGCAAAAGAGTTAGTAAATTCTATAAATAAAAAAACAAAATATATGTGGAAAAAAATAGTTATACTTTTTTGTGTGATTTAAATTAATATATATCGTCATATAAAATCAAAAAAAGGCGTAAGTTACAAAAAATTCAAAATCGAATTTTTGATCGATGCACCGTATCAAAATACATACTCCTGCAAAATTTTACATTCCTACGACTAAACACGACGATTTTATTAACAAAGTGTAAGCGCCAGTGTTGCCAGTTTTTTTTTCAGACCTTATCCCCAATTTTCAATTTGGAAAAAATTCTTATTGGTTAACTTTTTTTAAAATTAATGTAAAAATACTATATTTATTTAATTTTTTTTGGTAAGTTATACACTCAAACTCAATAAATTTTGTAATTGTAACAAATTATAAAAAAGAACAAATACACTGAAAATATTAATACAGTTTACTTAAAAAGTTATCCGTACATTTATTTTTAAATGATTATTCAGTTAAAATACAAAGAAATATATTTTTTAACTGTTTTTGTCGTTTATTTAAAAAATAAATTACATATAAACACGGATTTTCTGTTACAGTTATTATTTTCATTTAAAATGTTTTGTTAAAAAAAAGAATTCCTTTTCGATTTCTAGGTCAGTTAAAAAAATGAAATAAACTAAATATCGTTTATTCTTACGTATTTTGTAGTTAACTTTTTGAAATTTAAAAAACCAAATAAACGAAAAATCATTATTTTTTAAGGATTTTGTAGTTTATTTATTAACATTTAAAAATAAATGAAAAGTTCTTTTGATTTAAATGAAAAGTCAGTAGACCGGTTTTCAAGTGATTTTTCAAATATTTTAAATTACATTTTCAGTTAATTTAAACTGCAAACTATTTTGAGTGTAAATTTAAATAACAGCAAAGAAATGTGAACGAAAAATGTTGGTTAAATATTTCAGAATCAAAATTTTCCTATTCATCATTTAATATTTCAGCAGATGGATTGAATTTTTGACAATTGAATAACATGTAAAGTATATAAGTACACTCAAAATAGTTTGTGGTTTAAATTAACTGAAAATGTTATTTAAAATAAATGAAAAATCACTTGAAAACCGGTCTACTGACTTTTCATTTAAATCAAAAGAACTTTTCATTTATTTTTAAATTTTTCATTTATTTCGTTTTTTTAAATTTCAAAAAATTAACTACAAAATCCGTAAGAATAAATGATATTTAGTTTATTTTGTTTTTTTAACTGACCTAGAAACCGAAAAGGAATTATTTTTTTAACAAAACATTTTAAATGAAAATATTAACTGTAACAGAAAATCCGTAAAAAAATATATTTCTTTGTATTTTAACTGAATAATCATTTAAAAATAAATGTACGGATAACTTTTTAAATAAACTACAGTGAGTTACTGTAATAATATTTTCAGTGTATTTAATTTAAGAAGAGCTTCTTATAACTCATATTACATTCGAATAATCTTAAATTATTTGGAACCAAAAGGAATTCAAATTTTCACCAAAAGGAATTAAGGTTTGTAAGCACATTAACTTGCCACACACAAAATTTGTGTAGCTTAAAATAATGCATTATTATCATCATTCTTAAAAGAAATACATATATAAATATTTAAAATTATCAGGTTTAAATTAATAAAAATATAAAAAAGCAATAATATGTTATCCTCAAAAAATTACCTAAAATTTCGTGTCATCCCCAATAAATTTCCAGATCCCCAAAAGGAAATTTTTATCCCCAATGATGAAAAAAAATCCCCAATTTGGGGATAAATCCCCTAAACTGACAACACTGGTAAGAGCAAGCAATTTTAAAAAGTTTTTTTGCTTCTCCTGTAAAATTTTTTAAATGTAACTTACGGCTTTTTTGATTTCATATGACGATATGAACAATTTCTTTTTAGTCTTTAAGAGAGTCGGTCGTGTTTTTGTTTTGCTCCTACTAAACTTTAAATTATTCTTTAAATGCAAATTAAAAAAATTTTTTTTGTATAACTAAAATACAATTAATACATATGTACTTGATGGTGCATTGAAATAAACATCCACGACATTAAAGTACAAAAATAAAATAAAATTTAAACAAAACAAAAATTTAATTTAACTAACCATCTTTAAAACATCTACAATAAAGAAAACGAAAAAAAACATACCAACAACTATAATATATAACAGATCAAAAAATGGAAACAAGAAGTGAATCGTCAGCTAAGAGATCTAGAGAACAACAATATTCTACTCAAGACTCTTCGGCTGAAAATTACCCAAAAGTGCCGCGTTTATCAAATCACGATTAAGTTTTCTTCAAAGAGCTAATAAGAGAGAGTGAATACATTACGGGTGAAGTAATTAAAAACTCTATAAAGGAAAGTGAAGAAAAACATTTTGACTTTATAAAGAACTTATTAAAAGAATGTGAGGAAAGAATACTTTCTCTTATTGAAGAGAAAATAAATAATGTAAGAACTGAAATACTCTGTGTTATTGAAAAAAAAATAGATAACGTAAAAACTCAAATTACAACAATTACTGAAAGAGTAAATAAGTTGGAAATGAAGAGCTCTGACAATGTGAAAATGAAGGAAGAGATAATAGAATTAAAGCGAAAAATATTAAAACAAGAAAATGCTGTTGTGTCCGGTGGTATACGAATTACTGGTGTACCCTACTATGAAAATGAAAATCTATGTACTATTATTGAAAACATCTGTAATAGTTTAAAAATAAAAACACCTAAAATAGAAAATATATATAGACTGAAAAAAATCTATAAGAACAATAAGCCTTATAACCCTACGGATGAAGTTATTGTTGCAAAATTTCATTCTCCGTTTGAAAAGAACTATCTTCTAAAATCATTAGCCAAATACCGTCGTGAGAATCGAACAGCGTTGTGTTTACGCCAAGCTGGTTTTGAAAGTGATGAACCCATTTATGTTAATGAGAATCTAACACCTCATAACCACACAATATTTAAAGAAGCGCTTCTCTTAAGGAAAAACAAAAAAATTAAATCAGCGTTTACCTTACGTGGACTTGTATACGTTCGAAAATTTGAATGTGATGAACCTGTCCTGATCGAATTTTTTGAAGACTTTAATAAGCTTTTTCGTGAATGATGGATGGAAGCTTATGCACAATCCTAATACATTGTCACCTTTTTATATGTTCCATCAACCACAGTACCTTATTTTTTTACATATTTTTAAAAGATCTCACATAAAATATTTATTCTTATACTGTCGATATAACATAAAATGTCATATAAGTCATATAAATTATTTATTTTATTATTTAAATTTCAAATTTTTAATTTTTTTATTATGTTCCTCAAAATCTTATTGCGTTGCGATATATTATAAAGATGACAAATTTATCGCTTGATCAACTTGGTTCTAGAGGTGGAAATTTTAACATGATTCGTATTTTAGCTAAACAGCAACAGGGTTTTAATATTTGTCATATAAATGCACAAAGTTTATTGCCAAAAATTGATGAATTTCGTTTTCTGCTGGAATTTTCTGGTATTGATGTAATATGCGTTTCGGAAACATGGTTTATACCAGAAATATGTGACAACATTTACAAACTAGATGGTTATCGTATCTTTCGATCTGATAGAGTTAACAATGCTGGAGGTGTTGCAATATATATAAGAAATAATATTTCATGTAAACTAGTTTGTTCGTATAATGAACCTAATGATATTGAGTGTGTCTTTATTGATATAAATTATCACGGTGATAAAATGCTGCTTGGGTGTGTTTATAGGCCAAATAGAAATATAAAATTTGATGCTCTCATTGAGAAATTGGAACTTTTTTCAGTAACATACTCTGAAGTAGTTATTACTGGAGATTTTAATTGTAACCTACTCGTAAATGAAAATCTTACCAATATAATGTCGGCTTTTAACTTATCTGCTGTCAATACTTCACGTCCTACACATTTTTCATCCGCAAATAGCACATTACTTGATTTATTTTTTGTAAGCAATTGGCAAAAAGTGTTACATTATGAACAGTTAGCTATTCCTTCGTTCTCCAAACATGATTTAATTTTTATTTCTTATAATTTTGCAGTAACAAATCATGTTGAAACGTACAGTTTTCGTGACTTCAATAATATTAATACTTTTGATTTGACGCGAGATCTTGAGAACATCATGTGGAATCAAATCTTTTACTTACCAACGGTTGATGAGCAACTCAATTTTTTAAATACTTCAATATTGGAAACTTATAACAATCATGTTCCAATTAAAAATAGGACAATTAGAAAGAGGGCAAAGCCATGGTTTACGGATGCAACTAAACTTTTAATAGAATACCGAGATAGGATGTACCATAGGTGGAAACGTTATAGAACACCGGAATTAGAAAATGAATATCGTATGGCTAGGAAGTCTGTTGTTTCGAAAATTAAACACGATAAATCAGCTTATTATTTTGATAAATTTAATGCAGCAGTTGACAGTAAGAAAACTTGGAAGCAAGTACGTGATATTGGTATTGGTAAGACAGTTGGTCAAGCAATGGTTGATAATGTCGATTTGCTTAATAAGAATTTTATCAATATTTCTATGCCAACGGTTCACCCTGAGTTTTACGACCATCTTTCACCTTGTGACACTACTGAATTTAATTTCCACTGCCTAAATGTAGTTGATGTTGTTGAAGGATTTATGGCAGTGAAATCAGATGCAATAGGCCTCGATGACATAAACCCCAAATTTGTCAAAATGATCTTACCATGGATAATTCGATTTGTTACATATCTTTTTAACTCAATAATTACGACCAATATTTTTCCAATGCAGTGGAAACATGCCAAAATTGTTCCGGTGCCAAAGGCAGGAAATGAATATCGTCCGATCGCAATTCTTCCTTATTTTTCTAAAGTTTTTGAACATTTATTGCACAGGCAAATATATAAGTATGTTAATGAAAACAATCTACTAACTGATCGTCAGTCAGGATTTAGACCGCAACGTAGTTGTATTACAGCACTAACTGACGTAATAGAGGATATTCGAAGTAACTTGGATGAGAATAGATTATCGTTTTTGGTATTATTGGACCACTCTAAGGCTTTTGATACAGTGCACCATTCGATCTTGTGCCTGAAACTATCAAAATGTTTCAATTTTTCTTCGTTAGCTGTTAAGTTGATGTCCTCGTACCTTTCAAATAGATCTCAATCTGTTATTTGTGGCAAATCTATTTCACGTCCCTTAGAAGTATCAAGAGGTGTTCCGCAGGGTTCCATCCTCGGACCGCTGTTGTACTCTTTATATTCTAATGATCTTCCACAACAACTTAATTATTCAAATATACAAATGTATGCTGATGACGTTCAGCTTTATCTTAGTTGCTCCAAGGAGTTGATAACTTCAAAAACCCAAGAATTAAATCATGATCTGGGAAAAATATTTACATGGGCTTCAGCAAATGGATTGCGTCTCAATCCAAATAAATCAAAATGCTTAATAATAAAGAAAAAACACTTACAAATTGATGGTGAAATAAATATTTTTCTTGGTGGTTCAAAAATTAATATTGTAGACACGGCTAAAAATTTAGGAGTTACATTTAATAACACGTTAACATGGTCAGATCATATTAACCAGGCCAGTGGTAGAACATATAGTATGCTGCGAAATCTATGGGCCACTCAACACTTTACCCCCTTGAAAGTTAGAATATTGCTTGCAAAAACATATGTTCTACCAACACTCTTATATTCATCGGAAATTTTCACTGGTTGCAACTCCAATGATATGAGAAAACTTACCATAACCTACAATAACATAATCCGTTACATTTATAGTTTAAAAAGATTTGATCATATATCCCAGTATTCCACCCGTTTATTCAATATGTCTTTTTTCGACTATCTTAAGTTCAGAAACGTTATTTTCATTCATAAAATCATTATTACAAAGGAGCCAAAATATCTTTACGATCGTTTACAATTCTTTATATCTCCAAGAGGCAAGGGCATAACTCAATTTCGTCATTGTGACCATGCTTCCGAATGTCAGTTTTTTATATTCACCATACATCTCTGGAACCAACTTCCAAATAATTTGCAGACCACAGTCAACGCAATAAGATTTCGAAAATTACTTGTCGAATATTTTTCATAAACCTTTTTTTTTTATTTCATTTCATTTGATTTTCATTTTCATTTCTTGTATTATTATTATGTAAATCAATTTTTTTATTTAATAACTGTTTTTTATTTTTATTATTTTTTTTTATACATACATTTTTATATTTATTTTTATTTTATATTTTTTAAAATTTTTTTTTTATTTTTATTTTTTATTCTTTTAATCACAATCTAATTTATTATTACTGTATAACTTGTCTGATTCTAATGCTGTCATTTATAAGATATTATGTCTTGTTGTATTAGAAAGCCAAAATAAATAAATACAAATACAAATACAAATATGTAATATGACATGTAATATGAATTTTGTAATATGTAATATGAATTTTGATTGTTACGTTTCCTGGTTTTTTATGTTATTATTATTTTTTTTTTATTTTTGAAAAAAAAATTTTAAATAAAATTTTAGTTTTTTGAACTATAAGTGCATTTTTAAATTATCTAGTTATTTTTTAAAAATCCATGTGAATTTTTTCCATTGTCCATTGTAAACAAACATGTTTAACGTTTTTGCGTGTACCGCACTCAGATAAAAAAGTTAGTAAAAAAATTTGTAAACAGTTTCCAATCGCACTTTACTATTTTTATACTGATTTTTAGTACAAATTTTTTAGTAATCATTTTTATATATATATATTCCCGTCGTTCCTATAAGGAGCATAGGGCTTCAATAATAATCATTTTTGCTATTCTCTTATTACAAATTACGGATTTTTTATTAATTCTTGCTGCTGATTTCAGCAAAACATTTTACTAATTTTTCAAAACCGAGTGCTAAATTTAGCAGAAAAATATACTAAATAAAAAAAATTTTTTTTGATTTTTTACAATTCTTGTTTAGTTTATATTTGATACTATTGATATATTCTTAGTTTAGAAATAACACTCAGAAAATTTTATTGTATCTCCAATGCATAAAAAGGTAATAACTGGAGAACCGTTTGCAATTTTGACTCCAAATTTCAAGTATGATGAAGTAATTATAAGCTTGTTACAATCAAAAGCAAAAAGAAAATAATTTTTTTTTAAGATCTTACAGTTTTTTTTATTTTTTAGTACACTTTTTTGCTAATTGATTTTAAATTACAGTTTACAACAACTTACT
The DNA here is from genome assembly GCA_949987735.1 of Leucophora obtusa. Lineage (NCBI taxonomy): Eukaryota > Metazoa > Arthropoda > Insecta > Diptera > Anthomyiidae > Leucophora > Leucophora obtusa. The sequence continues at coordinate 281,018,014 of OX465295.1, forward strand.
GAAATTTAGTAGCTACAAATAATTATTTATACTAATATCATTGTATTAAAATTATTGATATTTAGCTAGTTTTTTAATTGATTTCAGCAAATCGATTTTGCTAAAATTTAGTAGTTTAGTACTAATTTTTTCTACTAATTTTGTTGTACTACATATTAGCAGACAAATTAGCAAAAAAATACCGCTGGCACAAAAGAGTTAAACTTCCGTAATAACAGCAAAATTTTAAGTAGCTATTACAGAATTTTTTGGTTGAGTTCAGAAAACAGATTCGTTGTTACAATTTCAAATCAATTTATATCCTTACTACCGAATGTTTGTAAAAGTAACTGATACTTAGTACTAGTTTTGGTTGCAATAACTGAAAATATTAGTTGAGGCTATGGAATAATGGACACGGTTTCAGTTGTAAGAATTGAAATAATAGATGTACCCATCTTTTTGTAATTATCAGTCCCAACAAAAAACTAAAATAATTAAATAGCGAAAATTTTTAAAAATAACTATATTTATTACTTACTTTAGCACAAAGACAAATTATCTTTAGTAAAATTAATAAAATCGATTTTAACAGTTTCATTTAATGTGCAAATTATTTCCATTTTTCTTTGTAAATTTAAATTAGTCATTGTGATATCTGAACAAAATTAACTTTTTGGACAAGTAAATTTTTACTCATTATCCGAAAAAAATAACTTCACAATTTTGTTTTTCAATTTCAAGTTTAGAAAAAGCCTTTAGCAAAACCAATCTTTCAACATTGTATGATGGAGCAACGTTTGATGTTACATTGCTCAAAATAATTATTTAAAAATGGAAAACGCAATAAACACCATAAACTGGATACCCGAGTAAAAAAGAGTATATTTTTTTATTTTTTATTTTTTAATATTCAAATATATGATAATATAAAATATTGTATGCGACTTTATATGTTTTTATATGATGATATATTAGAAAAATGTTTAAAAATTTTCTCATATGTAATCATATTGAATCATATCAGTATTTGCGTTATTGCAAATTATTTATATAGGAATATAAAATTCTCGTCCCGTTGATTTTTTGTACCTTATGTAATGTCTCGGTTTAAGTAAGAAAGTTATCATTTTCTTATTGCGGACAACTGAAGAGTAGAGTGATGTCTACGAAACAATTGTATTGTCTATCATGAAAATGATCAACCCTTTTTGAAACAACAAATAAAAATCTAATATGACAATATCATATTAGAATTTGGACTTGAGGTGGAAGAATATTCTAACTAAATATATGAAAATATAGAAAGTCCAAAAAAACAATTTTTGTATTTTTTAATGCAAAAATTAAGATAATTGTTGGAATATATAATTGATAAAACCGTTAAAAATTTTATATATAAATACATACGAAGAATATTTTTGATTGTATTTTATATATTACAATATATTAGTTAATCTCAGACACAAGTTCGAAACTCATTGCATGAAAAAAAATTTTTATATGTTTTATTAAATTTTTTCATTAAATTAATATTTTCTGAGCTTTTTTTATTTTTAAGTTTTTTTTTTTAATTTAGAAACTCCAATTTAATAAAATTAACATTTAAAATCATGACCCGGCTCGTAATGGGTTAATAAGTTTAGGCATGTTGCATACCATTGGTAAGGTATTTCAAGTACCTTTCCAACGCCATATATATTTTGTTCTGGTCCGATAAGTTTTGAGTGGAGAAATAAGCCATTGAATATTATTATAGATCATTTTCAGCTCCATAAATCGGGAATTAGGAGCCTCCAACAAAAAAGAAGTGCATTGCCGGGCTAATCAATAAAATTTTATTTAAAATAAAAAAAAAACAATATATGTATTTAAAAAATTTTCGAAGTCCAAAGAAAATTCCCATATTTGAGAAAAAATTATATACACCCGTATTAAAAATGACAAAGTGTATACTAACTTGCTGCTAACTTATTTGCACACATATTCCCATAAGGGAAAGCTGGCAGCTAGTTAGTTAGCATATGCTTTTTCATTTTCTTTAACCCAAGAAGTGCATCGCTATTTTTCACGCTATTTGTAAAGCACAGTTGATGTTAGTCGAATCGACTAAAAATGGACTTCTAGGGTTAAAGAATTCAACAATAACGGATTTATACAATAACGTCTTTAATAGTTACTTATTATCAGGGCAGCGACTTTCATGCACTTAAAAATGGAAAATATACGCTTAAAATATGCAGTAAAAATGCAAAATATACACTTAAATGGAAATATGCAATAAAAACCAAAAAATATGCATTAAAGATCCAAAAATAAATGCTTAAAATCAAAAAATGCACTTTACATTTATCGATTTATAAAAATCATATTTATTACTCGAGAGTGTTTAGTTAAAAATTAAATCCAATATAAATGGTATTCGGTCAAATAATTTTTGAATTAATGACTACAAACATGCATTTGCATGAAAGTCGCAAATTATCGACAGTAGCCTGCGGCTGCTAGTGTGCAGAACGTGAAATCTTGCTGACATCCAATACAAATTTTTTTTATCATTTAAATTTAATAATATCGTATTATATTAACTTATATCCAATTTGATCGGGACAAAACTCGGATATAAGTTGATAATTTGATTTAACTTTGTATCCTAGTAAATATAACTATATACGATTTGATACAATTTAATATAATCATTTTTCGGATGAAATTATATCCAGTTACAGATTCCAAATATATCCATTCATATATACTTTTATATAAACTTTTTTACTCGGGTACGAAATTTTCCATTATTTTGATGAAAGACAAGTATTTTCTCATTATGCGCCACATTTATGACCAGATGTAAAACACTTTATATTCGTTTTCGAACTCCAAAATCTTTTGTATTTCTGGTATTTAAAATTACAAATTTTATTGTTTTGAAATAATTTTTTTTAATCCTTTTTTATTTTAAATTAATAAATTTTTGAAATGACAATATTAACAATAAATATTTGATTTACATTGGGCAGGTTTACCAGAGAAACCCGCTACCGCTACAATTGATATGTAGCGCTTTATGATTACCTTAATCTGGTGAACGATGCTACTTTTGTTTTTGTTTTAAAATAAAAATAGCTGTGTTTGTGCGGCACGCTCTCAACGTTTGCTTATGTCATTTTCATGCAAATTTGACATTAGTAACTTTAAGAGTTAACACTAAACGTTGGTTTATGTCAAATTTATATGTGAATGACATAAACCAAAGTTGATAGCTTGCCGCACAAACACGGCTAATATTTGTAGTTGTTTAATTGATTTTTTCAAAATTTTTTATTCCTTTATAATTATATTTGTTTATTATTTTTAAAAAAAAAACGAGTAAAAAGGTTAAAGTCGGGCATGCCGACTATACAATACCCTACACCAGTCTGGTGTATTGTTTGGATCCGAAATTCGAATGGGTTAAAATGGGGCTTATGTCAAAATTTTCTATAATGTGAGTCAGCGCACCAAATTTCATTAAAATATCTTAATATTTGCGACCTGCAGTTTGTAACCAAGCCAATTTTGGGGGGACCCTTATATGGGCACTAGTTCTAAACATGGACCGATGTTCACCAAAATCAATAGGCTTCGTCCTTGGGCCAACATAGGTCTATGTACCAAATTTCATCAAAATATCTTAATATTTGCGACCTGCAGCGTATAAACATTATAATTTTGGTAGGACCCTTATATGGGCACTAGGTCTAAACATGGACCGATGTTCTCCAAAATCAATAGGCTGCGTTATTGGGCCAATGTAGGTCTGTGTACCAAATTTCAACAAAATATCTTAATATTTACGACCTGCAGTGTATGAACAGTATAATTTTGGTAGGACCCTTATATGGGCACTAGGTCTAAACATGGACCGATGTTCACCAAAATCAATAGGCTGCATTATTGGGCCAATATAGGTCTGTGTACCAAATTTCATCAAAATATCTTAATATTTACGACCTGCAGCGTATAAACAGTATAATTTTGGTAGGACCCTTATATGGGCACTAGGTCTAAACATGGACCGATGTTCACCAAAACCAATAGGCTGCGTTATTGGGCTAAGATAGGTCTGTGTACCAAATTTCGTCAAAATATCTTAATATTTACGACCTGCAGCGTATAAACAATATAATTTTGGTAGGACCCTTATATGGGCACTAGGTCTAAACATGGACCGATGTTCACCAAAACCAATAGGCTGCGTTATTGGGCTAACATAGGTCTGTGTACCAAATTTCGTCAAAATATCTTAATATTTACGACCTGCAGCGTATAAACAATATAATTTTGGTAGGACCCTTATATGGGCACTAGGTCTAAACATGGACCGATGTTCACAAAAATCAAACTTGTTCGTCCTTGGGCCAACATAGGTCTGCGTACCAAATTTCATCAAAATATCTTAATAGTTGCGACCTGTAGAGTGCGCACAAGATTGCATGGACAGACAGACAGACGGACGGACGGACAGACGGACATCGTTAAATCGAAATAAAAAAAAATTCTGAACCGATCGGTATACTATAAGGTGGGTCTACGACCAATATTTTTTGGTGTTACAAACATCAGCACAAACTTATAATACCCTGACCACATAGTGGTAACGCTACCACAACATGTTGACTTAGCGGTAGCTAATCAAATCGTTCACCAGATTGTTGAGTAGCGGATTAGCAACAGTTGGGCGTCTGGTAAACGCCCTAATTCATTCTATTTCGGTTTAGAATTCCAATCCCAAAAATATATATTTCTGTTACTACAATCGGAAAATTAAAACAATATACTTTTTTGGTTTATCTTAACAACCAAAAATTCATTGCAATAACCGAAAATACATTTTTTATTTTAAATGTGATATTATAACAAATTTTTTTTATCGTAATCACCAGGGCAGCGATCCAAAAATGATTTAAACCAAATACTTTTCCGAATCAAAGAATTTTCAACAAAATGGCATCGATTTGCTGTTGCATATTTTGTTATAAATGCATATTTTTGCATATTTTACTTTTAAGTGCATATTTTTTGCATATTTTATGATTTTTATTGCATATTATTAATTAGATTGCATATTTTCTTCATATTTTTTTTTATCACTAGAAGTAAGTTTTAATGAAAAATAAAGAAAAAGAAGAATTTGCAAACCTTAACGCAGTACTTAACTAGAAGGAAAACATCAAGTTGTCATCTACTAAAGACATTTATGTTGGATTTAATTTTTAACCAAACGCTCGAATAATAAATATGTTTTTCAAAATTAATAAATTAAAAGTGCATTTTTTGGTTTTAAGCATTTATTTTTAGATTTTAAGTGCATATTTTTAGATTTTTAGTGCATATTTCCAATTAAGTGCATATTTTGCATATTTTACTGCCTATTTTAAGCGCAAATTTTCGATTTTTAAGTGCATGAAAGTCGCTGCCCTGGTAATTGATGCAAATTTCCTTGTATTAAATTTAGTTGCGTCAATCGAAAACTCCATTAAAAAGTCATTTGTGGTTGGTAAAAGGAACTGATTTTGAAGTTGTAGATACTTTCATGTCATTACAATTGTGTTGGTTTAGTAGGAAATATAGAAAATCTTTTGTAATTTTAAATAATTAAGAAATGCATTAAAAATTTTAGATACTGTATTAATATATCGTTGGGATGGCCGATTAACAACCAATCTTTTTTTATGTGTGTAACTTAAATAAAGCAAACTCTTTTATTTTCATTAAAGTACGTTACATTCAGTAGTACCAGACGTGACGATTTCATGTAATTCTGACGATTTTTTTAGTGAAAAAATACCAAATAACGATTGACGATTTTTTCCTAAAAATTCAATTAGTTTTGGCGATTTCTGAAAAATACGAATTTTTTAACGAATTTAAAGCAAAACTCTAAGGCCCGATTACTGAATGTTGAGTTAGATACTAACTGGAACTTTAACTGACACATTTGTTATTGTTTCTCATATAAAATTTGAATTTAACTGTCGGCTATAAGAGAAAGAATTTTATAAATCGGAATTTGTTCATTTAGAACCAGAGATGGCCAGTGAGTGAATTTTTACTCACACTCACTCACCGTCACTAGAAAATATTCTAATCATACACAATCACTCACGATAAAAAAAATTACTACACACACTCACCCACGCTCACGTGAGTAAGTTGAACTTTCAGTCACTCACGCGTGAATCACGTAAATTCACGAAACAAAAGCTTTCCAGTAAAAAATAATATTCAAAAATTAAGAAAAATTAAACTTTAAATTGCGCCCGGTATAGGCTTTTGGGTTCGGAAATTCCCAGGCGGGATTTGACGGGAATACGAAGAAAATCTAGTTTTAATATCCGAAAAACGGGAAATTCTTAAAAAGTGTTTAAACGTTTGTTTGCGTAATTTTAGTTCGCCAAAGTTTGTTTTAGGCTTTCAAATTGTATATTTTTTTAATTCGTTCTTTTTAGAACAAGACAAAGCAAAATTACAATAATGGCTTCTCACTAATAACACCTAAATAATAAAGTAATTAAGCGAGTAAGTAGCACACAAAGGGTTTCACTAGTTACCAGGCTTTTTACTCGCTGAATTAGCTTTGTTTAAGATGTCCCAAAATTCATGGGTGGTCATTACTCTCTCGCTGACAAAAAAGTGAGAATATTGGCTGACCAACATGGTTACTAAGATAATAAGTGGTTACTCACAAAAATAGAATAAGCGGTTACCCAGAAGTTAGGTAATAAATGGTTACCATATTGTGAAATAATTGGTCATATTGGCAAAATAACTTTTTATCCCGGAAAATTTTGTATTAAGTTGTAAAAATATTTAAAAAAAATTAATATAATAATACCCTACACCACTACGTGGAGACGGTATAATAAGTTTGTGCTGATATTTGTAACACCAAAAAATATTGGACCTAGACCCACCTTATAAATAGTATACCTATCGACTCAGAATCACTTTTTATTTCGATTTAAAGGTGTCCGTCCGTCCATCCGTCTGTCTGTCCACGCATTCTCTACAGGTCGCAAATATTAAGGTAATTTGATGAAATTTAGTGCAGCGACCTATGTCGGCCCAAGGACAAAGCCTCTTGATTTTGGCTAAAATTGATCCATGTTTAGACCTAGGCCATTCTGGCTCCCCTCCCCAAAATTGGCTTGGTTTCACGCTGCAGGTCGCAAATACGAAGATATTTCAATGAAATTAGGTTCGCTGACTCACATGATCCCAAGGAAAAAGCCTTTTGATTCTAGATATAATCGGTCCATATTTGAACCTATCGCCCATATGGGCTATATTTCCGATTTTCTCTTCTTTTATCATTATACCCTACACCACTATGTGGTCAGGGTATTATAAGTTTGTGCTGATGTTTGTAACACCAAAAAATATTGGTCCTAGACCCACCTTATAGTATACCGATCGGCTCAGAATTTTTTTTTATTTCGATTTAACGATGTCCGTCCGTCCGTCTGTCTGTCTGTCCATGCATTCTTGTGCGCACTCTACAGGTCGCAAATATTAACATATTTTGATGAAACTTGGTACACCGACTTACGTCGGCCCAAGGACGGTCCATGTTTAAACCTAGTGCCCATATAATGGTCCCCCCAAAATTATATTGTTTATACGCTGCAGATTGCAAATATTAAGACCTAGTGCCCATATAAGGGTCCTACCAAAATTATACTGTTTATACGCTGCTGGTCGCAAATATTAAGATATTTTGATGAAATTTTATACACAGACCTATGTTGGCCCAAGGACGAAGCCTATTGATTTTGGTGAACACAGGTCCATGTTTAGACCTAGTGCCCATATAAGGGTCCCCCAAAATTGTCTTGGTTACAAACTGCAGGTCGCAAATATTAAGATATTTTAATGAAATTTGGTGCGCTGACTCACATTATAGAAAATTTTGACACAAGCCCCATTTTAACCCATTCGAATTTCGGATCCAAACATTAGATGGCTTTTACCCAGACTGGTGTAGGGTATTGTATAGTCGGCATGCCCGACTTTAACGTTTTTACTCGTTTTATAGAAAATTTTGATACAAGCCCCATTTTAACCCATTCGAAATTCGGATCCAAACATTAGATGGCTTTTACCCAGACTGGTGTAGGGTATTATATAGCCGGCATGCCCGACTTTGACTTATTTACTCGTTTTAATATAAAAGTGATTACTTTGCAAGAACATGTAAATACTTCTGTGACCTATTATTATTTATATTATAAGTAATTTTTTTGTATTTTGAAGTAATGCTAAAGGTAATGACTTATCATTACTCGGTAATCTCTACAGTAATGACCTGTCATTGCCAAACATTTTGTGCGTTTTGCTCTACCTAGCTTAGTTTTCGAGATATGGGCCGTTTTCCGAAATAGCGAACTTTCATTAAAAATTTCCGAGGTTCCAAGGCCCCGCCAAGGTCCATATTTGGATAGAGATAATTTCCTCGAAAATTGTTCGAATAATTTAAATTGTCCAAATTTCGAATAACGAATAATTTCATACGATTAATCGATAATGTTTAAGAAATACATATAAATTTTTTATTAAAGTAAATATGCTAAAATCTCGAAACTTATTTAAAAAATTGTAATAAATAATTGCTGTAGGCTTGTACCTATCCGGATTTCATTCTGGCCTAAAAAAATAATCAGGGGACAACCTTTTAGAATTTCTAGCAATATTTGTTAGCTTCAACTCAGTGAGAATTTGATGGGTTTAAGTAGGAGCATTAACAAACATCTTAAATCCCAAAGAAGAAACATCTTCCAGATTAATATTCTGTTGTTGTGACTGGTCTAGTAAAGTAGTGGTATCTATTTACGTATAGTAAATTTTGAAAATGAAGGTTTTACTCACATTCACGTGAATCACGCAAAATCCTACTCACGTGCCCATCTCTACTAGCGACCTAAGCCCGCTACTGTGTTTGCATGACTTTACGTTTAGAATGTAATTTATTTGGAGAAGAAGTTAATATTTCCAAGAAAATAGAACAAAATATTTTTTATTAATAAGGTTGTTCACAAGGGGTGTGCTATTTGTTGTATCGTCGTATCGTCCTAACAAAAAACAGAGTTGGTAGATTTTAAATTGAAAAAATACGACATTTCAGAATATTACGATACAACATTTTTATATATGTTTAGTGTCCTATGTTTGAGTGTGCTAAAATGTAGAAAACCCAAAAGAAAATCATTGTTAAAGCAAACTAAAAATTTTAACAACTATCAGCCTTACTATCAATATTTTTCAAAGGTATATTTTAGTTAAAGTCGACTTTATTTTAAATCAAAGGTTTTGTTTTTACCGTACCATACAAAATATTTAAAATAGAACTTTTAAAATAATACCAAACATATACATTCAAAAATTGTGTTTATTTTTATTGAAAATCAAAACAAAATATTCAAAAATAAAAAAGAAATTTGTAAATAAATATAAACAAAATTTGAAAACAATAAAATCAAAATAAATAAATATAAAAAAAAATAAAACTTCAAATTTAAAACAGAATTTTAAGGTACATTTTAAATATTTTGTATGGTAAGAAATTTTAAATAATAGTTGACTTTTGTGATTCATAATATACTTTTTCTTTTTTATAGTAAAGGTGTATGTTTTTTGTTAGGACGATACAACGATACAACAAATAGCACACCCCTTGTGAATAACCTAAATGTAAAGAAAAACGAGTAAAAAGGTTAAAGTCGGGCATGCCGACTATACAATACCCTACACCAGTCTGGTGTATTGTTTGGATCCGAAATTCGAATGGGTTAAAATGGGGCTTATGTCAAAATTTTCTATAATGTGAGTCAGCGCACCAAATTTCATTAAAATATCTTAATATTTGCGACCAGCAGTTTGTAACCAAGCCAATTTTGGGGGGACCCTTATATGGGCACTAGTTCTAAACATGGACCGATGTTCACCAAAATCAATAGGCTTCGTCCTTGGGCCAACATAGGTCTATGTACCAAATTTCATCAAAATATCTTAATATTTACGACCTGCAGCGTATAAACAGTATAATTTTGGTAGGACCCTTATATGGGCACTAGGTCTAAACATGGACCGATGTTCTCCAAAATCAATAGGCTGCGTTATTGGGCCAATGTAGGTCTGTGTACCAAATTTCAACAAAATATCTTAATATTTACGACCTGCAGTGTATGAACAGTATAATTTTGGTAGGACCCTTATATGGGCACTAGGTCTAAACATGGACCGATGTTCACCAAAATCAATAGGCTGCATTATTGGGCCAATATAGGTCTGTGTACCAAATTTCATCAAAATATCTTAATATTTACGACCTGCAGCGTATAAACAGTATAATTTTGGTAGGACCCTTATATGGGCACTAGGTCTAAACATGGACCGATGTTCACCAAAACCAATAGGCTGCGTTATTGGGCTAACATAGGTCTGTGTACCAAATTTCGTCAAAATATCTTAATATTTACGACCTGCAGCGTATAAACAATATAATTTTGGTAGGACCCTTATATGGGCACTAGGTCTAAACATGGACCGATGTTCACAAAAATCAAACTTGTTCGTCCTTGGGCCAACATAGGTCTGCGTACCAAATTTCATCAAAATATCTTAATAGTTGCGACCTGTAGAGTGCGCACAAGATTGCATGGACAGACAGACAGACGGACGGACGGACGGACAGACGGACATCGTTAAATCGAAATAAAAAAAAATTCTGAACCGATCGGTATACTATAAGGTGGGTCTACGACCAATATTTTTTGGTGTTACAAACATCAGCACAAACTTATAATACCCTGACCACATAGTGGTGTAGGGTATAAATAGATAATATAGTGAATAAATAAATTTGGTTTACCAACACGTGAGCAGGTCAAAGTATTATACGAAAGATATTTTACTAGAAATGTAATCGTACAAACCTAAAAACTGGTTGACAATAAACTTTGTATTTAAATAACAATAAAAATTAAATTTTCTAACGCTTAACAAATTATTAGTTTCCATCTACACTATTTACACGCAACAAAAAAGTGTGTAATGGCTACTGAAAATTTTGCTGTTCCCAGTGTAGAAACGGTAATGACATATCATTATTTTGTGGACAACCAGTAACGACACCGACTTACTTTCTGCATTATTTTAAAAGATATAATAATGAGTTACTAATAAATATTTACTTTTTTCATTATTTCAAAATAAAAAATAATGTATTACCAACAATAACTTATTTTTATCATTATTTCGAAAATAAAGTAAAATTCTAGATTTTTTGTAAATTTTTTTGAAATCTATATTTAGACTCAATATTTTTTCAACACTGGTAATGACATATGTAACCACATATTTTTTGATTTTTTGTATGTTGGCGAGTAAGCTGACTTGTGGGCAGCAAGTCAATTATGTTTTTATCTATCTAATATTACATGTCGAGATAGCTAAGGTGGTACAGCTGTAGACTGGCAGTATGGTGTACCAGGTTCAATTCCCGCACGAGAAAATTTTATTTAAAAAATTTTTACACTAAAAAAATATTTTTTTTATAAAACTTATTTCTTCGAAAATCTATTTTTAGAATCATTATTTTAGTCAGTACTGCTAAGCACATACGTATGCTGGTGTGTATCTCATTATTTTTCGCCACATCGCCATACAAAAGTAATAAGAAATGTAATAATAAAAGTAACTAGCTACCAATACCAGGTATGTAGTTACATAACTACATATCTGGTAAGGATTTTCTACACTGGGTTATAGCGTGAAATTTCTCTATTTTGAGCCTTGCGGTAGTTTTTGCTAATTTTGTAGTACAATAGAATTAATAGAAAAAATTAGTAGCCGCTACTAATTTTTAGTTTTTGTTGTAAACTGTAATTTAAAAATTATTTACTAAAATAAGAAACAAATTTTACTAAATATTCACTCGAAGGAAAAGCTTCAATTAAATATAGTTAAAGGAACATCTTCTACCCAAATAACGCAAGGAAATATACAGCCGGATGCATAGATATTCATATTTTATGTTCGTGTGCTGCTGTGTCTATGAAAAAATTTTACCGGTAACGCCACCTACCGGTAAAATTTTTTAATTTTTTCTGTCGATTTATATATAATATTATTGTTAGTGGTTGTATATATAACCCGATAAGCATACATATTTACATAAAGGGCATATTAAACTCCGATTATCTATGGGCACACTCAGACAAGTTCTGCAGTTACTACATGACAGTTATTTGTATAGTAATGCGGTTGTAGTTATTTTAACTACAATTGCAGTTAATTTACTTAGAGCAAAATGTTTTTGACAGTTTAATTTTTAAACAAAATTCAAAAACTACTATATTGTAGTAACATATATTTTATGCAGTTATTTTGAATTTTGTTACAAATACTTTAATTTTCAAGTGTGTATGTGTACGAAGTAAAGAAGAATGTGTGTACGAAGCATTTGTTTAGAAATTTCCAGTGAAAGAATATGAGATGAACATGTTTTCTCTTGTCTTAAACATAAAACATCGCTAAAGATTGAAGACGCTTAATACGGAAAAGGTTATATATTTTATTAAAATAATAAGGTAAGTTTTATAATATAAAATATAAATTTAATTACGGTAATATTAAAAAATTTTGTATTTATTTTCTTTCAGTTATTTTATATTTTCATACCTTTCTACCTGTAGAAAAAAAGGAAGCCAAACAATAATTTCACCCCTCACAGACGGTCATCTAGAACAATTTCTTAATAGTGAACAGTAAAAGTGATATTAAGTGTGAATTTTGATTTCTCAATTTTAAATTTATTATAGAATAAAATTAAGTTAAGAGTATTTACATAAATTTGTTTTTATTAAATTAATAATTTTTAAAATAATTTTTATTTCTGTTATTTTAACTACATTTGCAGTTATTTGTACAGTTTTGCAATAATTTGCGTGTACGTTGTTTTAATTGCATTTGCAGTTGTTTTTACTACATTTGTCAGTTGATTTTTATCAGTTAAAAATAACTTCACATTACAGTTGATTTTAATGCAAATGTAGTCTACACCTTTTTAATTGCAAATGTAGTTATCTTAACTGTCATTTGTAGTTGATTTTACCTACGTAATTCCCTGAGTGCATGCGCGGCAAAATCGAAAAAGAAAAAAAAGGAAAAAAGGAGAGAAAAAGAAGAGAAAAAAGGATAAAGTAAAAGAAATAAAATTTTTTTATGCACAATTATTTTCAATTAACCAGTCGTCATTTAAAAACTTCAATGCACATTTTAACAAATTCGTTTAAAAAACTAATTATTTTGATTATAAAACAATTAAATTTTGTGGAAAAATGTAGTTAAAAGATCTAAATTTCAAATTGAATTTTCAAAATTTTATATAGAACAATTTCATTTGAAATGTTTTTAATTTCAAATGACAAAAAGAAATTTAATTTTAAAATTTCGGATTTCTAATACTAAATTCCGATTTTAATTAAAAATTTTTGAAGTAAAAATAAACGCCCTTCCTATTTAAGTTTTCCAAATGCATCATTTTGCTAAAGTCGTATTTTGGAGCATTCTGAGTGGCTAATTTATTTTCAACCAATCAAAATGTTTGAAAATGTAAATATTATATACAAAATGAAGAAACCCTTGCGTTTAAAAAAAGTCGACGTTAAAAGTTAAATACTTTTTGATAGTAAGGGCCAAAAAATTTTAATTTTATTTTGAAATTTTTCATTAAAATTGCAGAAATGAATTTCAAATGGAATTTTCTAAATTTGAAATGAAAATGCTAATATCTCACAATTTTCTCATTTCGAAATCAAAAATCGAAATTTCTCTTCAAATTTTCTCAATTTTCGTGGAGGTATCCGTAGAGGAGGAAAAAAGTACTTTTTTTTTAAAGGGTATTTTTTTTAAATGGAAAAAGATACTTTTTTTGGACAAAGTAATGTTTTGGAAAATGTATTTTTTTTTCTATGAAAAAGGTACTTTTTTGAAAAAAGTTATTTTTTTGGAAAAAGTACTTCTTTTGAAAAAGGTACCTTTTTGGATAAAGGTACTTTTTTTCCGAAAAAGTACTTATTTCTGAAAAAAGTACTTTTTTCCAAAAATGTACCATTTGCCAAAAAAGTACCTTTATCCAAAAAGGTACGTTTTTTCAAAAGAAGTACTTTTTCCAAAAAATACCTTTTTTCAAAAAAGTACCTTTTTCATAAAAAAAAATACATTTTCCAAAAGAAAGTGTATTTTTTCCAAAACAGTACTTTGTGCAAAAAAGGTATCTTTTTCCATTTAAAAAAAATAACCTTTAAAAAAAGTTTTTTTTCCAACTCCACGGATACCTCCACGAAGACTGCATATTCGGCGTAGCCGTCCGCTAAGAAGAGATTTTTAAAAGTGCCTAACGGAGCGGGCAAAAAGGGGAAAAGTCTCTCCCTAGAGGGTCTGACAAATCAATTTTCGCTAGAAACCTGAACATTTAAATATTTGTTCCCTGGAGTATGGGCTAACTTATCTGGAAAGTAATTTTCGGGATTTTCGACAGGGAAGTTGTTAAAATGGGGGTTAAAAATTGGAAAAGTGCCCCTTAACGGCCTGCCCAAACCGCTGGAGGTAGGAAGTTGAAATTTGGTATAGAGTGTATATAGTGTCGTACACATCCACTAAGACTGGAATTTTGGAATTTCCTACAGGTAGGGGTCAAAAGGGGAATGTCTCCACCTTGACAGCCCGCCCAAACTGCTGGAACTACGTAGCTGAAATTCGTTATGTATATATTACTCCTCCTGCGTACACGCATAGACTGGATTTTGTAAATTCTTATCGGGAGGGGAAATAAGGGGAAGTCTCCTCCTTAACAGCCTGTCCCATCCCTTTTGGCTTGAAACCTAATATTTTAAATATGTATTCCTTGGAGTACACTCAAAAACAATCAGTAAAGTCTGCAAAAAATGTTACTGTGTCAGCAAATTTTTAGTCAGGAGCGTGCTTGCAAAAAAGTTCATAATTTCAGAAAAAGGTTTGCTGAAAATCAACGAGCTGATTTTTACCAAAAAAATAGTAATCTTCAGCAAAAGTTTTGCTAACACTTAGTCGATTGCAAGTGAATTAAATCCTTGCTAAAATCACTAAACTTTTTGCTGAATATTAGAAGACTGAAAAAAACTCAAAAAACTTGTAGCGAAATTTTATTTTAGTTAATTTATTTGCTGAAAATTTAAATATAGAAATTGTGTAGAGCTGTTTTTATTTTTTATCATTGCCTATCTGGTTGTCGTCCACGCTATAAATGCGGTTATCAGCTTAATTTTTGTAGCAAAATAAATTAGTAAAACATTAGTTCAAAATTAGTTTAGTGCTAAAAAAATATAACTAAAACTTTTGCTGAAAACGGAATTTGTTGAAAACTAGTACACTTGATATACAAGACGTTTAATAACTTTTCTAGTAACTTATTTTTTTGAGTGTAGGACTAACTCACCAACAAAGTAGTTTTTCGATTTTGGGACAGGAACATAGTAAAAATGGGGGTCGAAAAGGGAGAATGTTCCCAATAACGGCCTTCCCAAACGGCTGAGGCAACGAAGTTGAAATTTGGTATGAAGGTTCCTCCTCTATCGTTGACAACCGCGAGGACGGAATTTTTGAAAATTCCTACAAGGAGGGGCAAAAAGAAGAAAAGTCTCCCCTTGATGGCCTGTAAAAACCGCTTTGGCTAGAAACCTGAAATTTAAAATAGACATTTGCTAAGAATTAGACATTTGCTAAGAAGGCATTTTTGGAAATTCCTACCGGGAGGGGTAAAAAGGAAAAAGTGTCCCCCTTGACGGTCCCCCTTGACGGCCTGACTAAACTGCTGGAAATAGGGAACTGAAATTCCGTATGTATGTTCCTCCTCGAACGCAGACGTCTGCTAAGACGGCATTTTTGGAAATTAATACCGGGAGGGGTAAAAAGGGAACAATTTTGCACCTTCACGGCGTACCGAATCCCTTTGGCTAGAAACCTGAAATTTATCATATGCGTTCCTTTGAATATAGGCTAACTTATCGGCAAGGTATTTTTTGAAACTTTGGATAGGTACGTGGTAAAAACGGTGGTTCAAAAGGGCAAAATTGCCCCCCTTATTGCCTGCCTCTTTGGCTAGAAACCTAAAATTTAAAGAACGAGTGTGTTTGGAGCACTAAAATTAAGAAACGAAATGGGAAACGAGTGGAACTGAAGCACTTAAAAGTGGAACAAAATGGAAATGAATGGGGAACAAGTGGATTTGAAACAATAGGCAATGGAAATGGAATATGGATAAAATGGAATGGTGAGCGAGATGGCATGGATAGGGAACGCGTTGAATTGAAACACTGCAGCTAAAAAAGGAATGGAACGGAGCAAGTGCAAATAAATGGAATGGAAAGAGGAATGACGGATATCAATATTAATACACAAGATAGTGGGAATAAAATGGAATGAAACGGACAACGAGAGGAATTGGAATAACAGATAATGGGAACGAAATTCAATGGAACATACAAATAATTAACAATTTAATGGAAAATCACTGATGAAGCCTATCCATACAAAAAAGCTGAAACTAGATCTAGTCTGACTTAAAAATTAATGTTTATTATTTTTAGATAAAAAGGTTTATTCTTCTTCTTAACCTCAAACCTACTAAATTAAAATTGTAAAAAAGCATATTAATTACAATATTAATTGCAGCTGTCTATATGACGTTAAAACAACACTGAAATTTTTTTTAATTTTTTAGTACAGTCAAAAAAATAAGTTAGTAGTAAAATTAGTAAAACGTCTTGTATATCAAGTGTTTTGTTTTACTAATTTCTTTTGCTACATAAATTGCGCTGATAACCGAATTTATAGCATGGACGACAACCAGATAGACAAGATGTAAATGTGGCAGCTTGTATAGATGCTGTACAGACAACGGAAATAATAATTAAAAAAGCAACTCTACACAATTTCTATATTTAGATTTTCAGCAAATAAATTAACTAAAGTAAAATTTCTGTACAAATTTTTTTAGTTTTTTTCACTCTACTAATTTTCAGCAAAAAGTTTAGTGATTTTTTTCATTTGCAATCAACTAAGTGTTAACAAAACTATTGCTGACCTTACTATTTTTTTGGTAACAATCAGCTCGCTGATATTCAGCAAACACCTTTTGCTGAAATTACCAACTTTTTTGCAAGCACGCTCCTGACTAAAAATTTGCTAACACAGCAACATTTTTTGCTGACTTTATTGACTTTTTTTGAGTGTAGTTTGTAACCGTCGCATAGGACAGTCTTAAATAATATTAGAATTTCTTACTAAAGAAAATTTTTTCTAAAGCTAATTTACAGGAATAATAAGAAGAAAACATTTTTATTGAAAAATTTAACAGACACAAGCGAATCTCCAGACTGGCGCAGTTTCGTCTCACCCAAATACTTGTCAGAGGTAGGTTAATGTGTCAGTAGATCAAAGTAATTTTCATTGTTAATTTGCCTCCATATGAAAAACTTTTTTGTGTATGACATGACCGGGGATCGCAACGGTAGCCCTCTGCACAGGCTACGACTCGCACATTGTTAAATCAGGAAAATTAAAAATTTAGTCACTTAAAAAATTAGAATAGAAAAACTGCTTACTAAAGTATATATTTTTTTTAACAATTAATAGAAAAATTGAAAACCCTTTAGAAATTTTACTACTAATATTTTTTTTTGAGTGTGTAGATAAAAAAAAAAATTCCAGCAAATAATTGTGTATTTACGTCAAGGAAAATTCTGTTGTTTTTGTTATTTCTTCCGTATTACCAATATAAATACTGAGGATATTCACAGTTCATTCTATTGTAAGTAGTAAATTAGCATTTATTGTAAATTTGACAACTTTCTATGGGTTAAAATTAAAAAATCATGCTATTTTACAACGATAGCACATTACTACATAAACTGGGAATTCCTTCATTATTTCCGTGATAATATTTTTTAATGTATTTTAAATTTAAACGCAAAAAGAAAAACTGAATCATTTGCAAGTTCAATGGCTGGTGAATATAAAATGAATCATCATTATAATAAGCTCCTATCTAATGGTTTCTGCATAGTTTAAATTTTTATTTATTTAGACTTTATAAAACCTGTAATAAAAGTCAAAAAAAAAGAAACTTTTATAGCTACCATGCATGTAAACTTATGTTGTACACTATACCACACTATGGGATAAGCAATAAAGGATTTGGCAGTGAAGAACTAGTGCAGATGGCATGATTTTTGTAATTGATATCCCTCTTAGAAGCAATCGCCCTTACTATAAAAGAGTATTTTAAATTTAAAGTTAACTTTATTTTTAATCATACGGTTTTGTTCATTTTTTGTATGAAAACCCTAAAAAATATTTATATTTTCAAACATTTTGATTGGTTAAAAATAAATTAACCAATCAGAATGCTCCAAAAATAAACCAAGTCAATCCATACTGCCACCCAATATTTTAACTAAAGTCGACTTTAACTAAAACACAAGACTCTGCCTCATGTTATTACATTTTCGGAAGGAAAAGAGACAGTAACGCTAAAAATGCCCTTCTAGTTTTGAATTGCTTCTAAAACCGTGCCACCTTTGGCGGGGTAAAATTATATTCATGCAACTTTCTATTAAAAGTCATAATGTAGAGTACAAAATGTTTCCAGTTGTCTGATCAAAATTTTCTAACTTAATTTTTCTAAACTTTTGGTAATGATAAAAATAGCAAACTCAAGAAAGATTCAAAAAAATATCAAAGACACGATTATTGCATGTATATTCAACATATCAGCAAATTGTTAAACGTTAATGCCAGTAAAAACATGCATTTCGTTACGGTTTTATTTTTTTTAATGTCTTCTTTTTCTTTTAACATTTTTACATTACTAATTATAGTTTTTATGTAGGGTAAATAGCAACAACAAAAATATTAAACTACTTTAGAAGAAAAATTAAAAAACGACATCAGAAAAGAAACGATAACATAAACATCTAATAAACAGAAACAAGTTATATTTAAGAGTTAAGTAATTAAACAATAAATTTTAGTAAAACATTAATAACTTAATGGTTTAAGTTGCTAAAACTACTAAAAAAAGCCAACAATGTTAAAAATGAAATTTTCATATTTTTGTATAATGTTGCTTGACATAAAAAACAAAAAACTTAAGAAACGAACTTGAATTGAAAAGCGTCAGACTGAAAATGATTCAACGACTGCTCTAGATTGGAAAAACCTGTCTATATATCTTGATAATGATAAATCGAATGGAGCATGCTTAATTTTAATTTATTTTTCAAAAAACAAATGTTTTTCTGTACTCAACCGTAACATTTTCTTTGAAAACACAAAATGTTACGCTTTTATAAGCAATTGTTTTCAATTCTTTAATTTAACAAAAATTCAACAACAGTTAAAGATAATATTGTCTATCCGTCTGCAAATGGATTTTTTATTTAATACCATATGTCTAATTATTTTCTTTTATTATTGTTATACATTTTTTTTTTTTTTGTTTGTTAATTTTCAATATAATTTTTTCATATTTTCAACTACAAGCAGCCAACCATCCATTCAACCACTGAATGAAACACTCACTCTTTAGTTATTAACACTTGCTTCGTTATTACTCCACTCGACACGCAATTAATGTTAATGGTCAAAAACTTTTCAATTTTTTCTTTCTTTTTTTAAAACTAAAGTAAAAATTCTTTAATTGATAGTCACAAGAAAGCAGTTAAAATCAGCAACTATTACTTGATTGTTGCTTCTGCTTTCAACATTCGGTTGCATTCCACTTTAATAATCCACATGTTCATTATGACCGATATTTTCATATTTAAGTGTGTATCTTTATCTTTTAAAAAAAAAAATTTTTTTTTGGTTCAGTTTTCTTCGTGGTGAATAACACACCACAAAATTAAAAAAATAATATAATATACTTTTTTTTGTATTTTTCTACTTAAAATATTTAATATTTCTTATACGTACAATCAGAGAATTATGTGGAAATTACAGTTAAAAAAATAGATTTTTAGTTGGAATGGGGTATAATACATGCTGATTTAAATCAACTGCATTATATAGTTGTTTTTAACCGCTTAAAATCAACTGATGACCATAGTCAGTTGTGCACATTTAGCTATAATAACAGATACAAAATTACTTTAAATAACTACAAAATTACTATAAATAACCACAAAATTACTATAAATAACTACAAATTCATTCAAGACAACATACATAAAACTTATTGTTTTACTACAGATGCAGTTAAAGCAACAGAAATAAAAATAAGTATAAATCTGTGAGTCAACGAACCAAATTTCATGGAAATATCTTCGTATTTGCGACATGCAGCGTGTAAAAAAGAAAATTTAGGTGGGACCCTTATATCTTAATATTTGCGACCTGTAGAGTGTTCACAAGAATGCATGGACAGACAAACAGACGGACGTACGGATGGACAGACGGACATCGTTAAATCGAAATAAAAAAAATACTGAGCCGGTCTGTAAACTATAAGGTGGGTCTAGGATCAATATTTTTTGGTGTTACAAACATCATCGCTAAGAATCGTTCTCATCTATCCAACTTAAACACGTGCACAGATACAACTAGTTGTACAAGTTTCGGTACACACAAAAAAATAAAAACTAATTTCAATCATGAAAACCGCCTATTCAATAAATTTTGTCGTTGAAATTCCTCCAATCACGAAAATTGTTCATTCAATTAAAAATTTGTAGCACTTTAATTGATTAAATTTTCAATAAAATAGTGATACATTTGATTAGGATTTTTATTGGTTTTTTATATGAGTTTGATTAAAAATTAATTCATTGGATTAAAAATTGATCAATATTCTAGAACTTCTAAATAAACTATCAGCTGGATAAAGTGGCAGTTGCCATGCCAACTATAAAAAATATACTTCTTTATTTTAGCTTGAATGTCATTAAAATAAAAGCTGCATTCAATTTTCATTCAGTTGATAGATTTATTTATACTTATGTGAAAAGTTCTCTCGTAGAAATTAGTTTTCTTCTTTTTTCTGAAGCATAAGGCCTCTGTTAAAATTTTTTGAAAACTAAAACTAATAAATTTGATTTAAAATAATTTTTAATTTATTTATTTTTTGAACAAAATTTCAAATTTAAAATTTTTTTGAATTTGTTATAAAATTTTTTTTAAAACTAAATTAAAATATATTTGTTTTAAAATAATTTTTAATTTTTAAACAAAAAATTTTAAAAATTATATTACTATATTATAGTAATGTTTAAGAATAAATGAATATTCAGATTTAACATGGCAAAATTGAAATATTTAACTAAATAAAATAATAAACTCAACGAGAATTTATAAAATTTTATAAAAAATAATTTAAATACTAGTTACTAATCAGGGATGATAAATGGGATTTTCAAAATAGTACCAACCTACTTAAAAAATAGTACTTTTTCGACCCGCAAAGTACTTTTTTTTAATTTTTTATTATAAATTATTAAAAAACGTACATATATGAAAGTACTTTTGAACATTAAAACAAGGTTCAATTACAAGGTTCTTCTTCCCAATTACCTTTTTTATATTATTCTATCGCTTTTGTTCTTGCATCCAATCTTCAGCGTTGACTATTATTTTGACGTCCCAGTCTCATCTTTATTATTTAAAAAGCGGGGTCAAAAATTATAAAATTTTAATCTTTTTTTAAATTTATTTCTTATAATTAAAAAAACTATATATGGATTGGGTATTAAAACAAACAACATGCCCGAACATGTCCAATTTACTAAAAATTAAGTTACCGCACAATTTAAATTAACTAATATCAATTCAGAAAACTAAATCAAATAAAACTAAACAAAAAACACAACAATTTAAAGATTTTCTCTTAAATTTAAATAAATGTTTAATATTTTTTGCAAAATTTTAGAAACCTTTCCTTTGAATTACGTTTCTTACGATTTTTTACTATTTATTTTGAATAATTTAAAATGGTATCAAATAATGCTAAGGAGTAACATAGTACTTTTGAGGTTCTAATAGTACCCTAAAAAGTAATATAGTACCAACTTTATCATCCCTATTACTAATACATTAACATTTATAAAAACAACTACATAAATAAAGCAAACGAAAAACAACAACAATATGCTGATGTTTTACTCTTGTTTTATGAAATGCTTTTGAGTGGTAGAATAAAAAAAAAATGTCAAGCAAATTGCAGTTTTGAGCAATTATTTAATCCATTGGATTAATTTTTAATTGACACCTTTTGAAATAATTTAACAAATCGTTTTAATTGAAAAAAGTTGAACAATATTTTTGTGTGTGTATGTCTACTGATGTGAATACGTATTGTTAAGTAGTTTAGTGTTTCTGGTATAGTTGATATTGTTATTCTTCCTAGTAGATTGTGTGTAAATGAATAAAGAGAGAATGAGCGTAATATATTTGTTTTACTATGGTATGCTCAAACAAATAAAACAGATAATGAAGATTGTACAATAGATACTTATTGTACGCTGCCAATAAATATATTGTGAAAATTTCGACCAAATCAACCCCATGTCTTCCTTCGACCTCTTTTTCACTAATTTTATTTAAATTAAATACAATTTTTTGTTTTAATTGAATTTTATTAATTTTTAAATACAAATTTCACAACAAATTTAATCTTTAGTCACTTGATTATTTATTTCCACAATAATTACTTGAAAATATTTGTGGTACAATAAGTATTTGAGAACAAGAAACAAATAAATGCTTCACTCAATGCAAAACAAGAAATAACTGGTATTGTGTTTATGAATAAAGTGAGTGCGTTGAAACAAAGCATAACAATATCAGTTACACTTCTTCTCTTATTTATACCAATAGTAACAGTTATGTATATGGTATATTTGTTTTGGAAATACTTTAAGATATACAAGTCCACGTCTTTAATCCAAGTCCAAAAGTTGACCGTAAGTTTTAAAGTTTTGTTCAAACAAAAAATCAAAAACGATTTTCAATTACGAAATTGATAATATCAATTATATTTTAATTGATTTTGCACCTATCATGCAAATGATAATATTAGTTACTAAAAATTGTATACGATTATTTGGAAAAATTAAATAATTCAGATAATTAATTACACTCAGAAAAGTTCTGCAGTTACTACATGACAGTTATTTGTGTAGTAATGCGGTTGTAGTTATTTTAACTACAATTGCAGTTAATTTACTTAGAGCCAAATATTTTTAATGTTTTTGACATTTATTTTTTTAAACAAACTTCAAAAACTACTACATTGTAGTAACATTTATTTTATGCAGTTATTTTGAATTTTGTTACAAATACTTTAATTTTCAAGTGTGTATGTGTACGAAATAAAGAAGAATGTGTGTACGAAGCATTTGTTTAGAAATTTCTAGTGAAGGAATATGAGAAGAACATGTTTGCTCTTCTCTTAGTCATAAAACAACGCTAAAGATTAAAGACGCGTAATACGGAAAAGATTATTGAATTATTATAATAATAAGGTAAGTTTTATAACATAAAATATAAATTTATTTAAGGGAATATTAAAATATATTGTATTTATTTTCTTTCAGTTCTTTTATATTTTCATCCCTTTCTACCTGGAGAGAAAAAGGAAGCCAAACAATATTTCATCCCTCACATACGGACATCTAGTACAATATAGTAAACAATAAAAGTGATACTAAGTGTAAATTTTGATTTCTCAATTTTAAATTTGTTATGGAATAAAATTAAGTTAAGAGTATTTACATAAATTTGTTTTTATTAAATTAATAATTTCTAAAAGAATTTTTATTTATGTCATTTTAACTACATTTGCAGTTATTTGTAAAGTTTTATAATAATTTGCACTTACGTTGTTTTAATTGCATTTGTAGTTGTTTTTACTACATTTGTCAGTTGAATTTTATCAGTTAAAAATAACTTCACATTGCAGTTGATATAAATGCAAATTTAGTCTACACCTTTTTAAGTGCAAATGCAGTTATTTTACCTACATAATTCCCTGAGTGTAATTCAATTAAACAATAATAATAATAATAATAAGCCTTGTTGTGGATGTTGTAAGAACCGCCTCCATACTAGGCATAGGCTGTCTATAAATATTGTCCATTGTTCTCTTTTTGACGCTGCTTCTTGTAGTTCATTGATGTTGTCGTAAATTCTATTTTCGTATACACTGCTGATTTCGTTTAG
This sequence comes from Leucophora obtusa, assembly GCA_949987735.1. Classification (NCBI taxonomy): domain Eukaryota; kingdom Metazoa; phylum Arthropoda; class Insecta; order Diptera; family Anthomyiidae; genus Leucophora; species Leucophora obtusa. The sequence continues at coordinate 281,042,287 of OX465295.1, forward strand.
TGTAGAATTTCTCCGGGTGATTTTTGGTCCTTCAGCTCTTCTTGAACCTTCGGGATTATACAAGAGCGCTTGGCGGCATCTATTGATGACGTTTTTCCGTTTATTCGGGCAGAATATTTTCAGTTCCATCTATAAAATTAACATCTTAAACGTTGTCCTTTAAAAATTATGAATGCATTAATTTTAGAGTTTTCTAGATCTAGTTTCTGCCTCTTTTTATGGGTATTCTTCCTTATGCTGCGTTTGCATCTGTTTTCAAATCCCGAGATTTCAATGGAAATCTCGACCGTAAATCTTGATCGTTTACATTTGCACTTTATGACAGTAGTGAGATTTCGATTTGACAACTGCATTTTTTTTGTAAACAAAGTACCATAAAAAATAACCTCAAAATAAAAATATTTCTAAAACCCATTTTATTTATTGGCGGATTATAATTTACATTATTTTTTGTAAAGATCTAATGCTAAATATGTTAGTAAATTTGTTGTTTTGTAAGGACAACAAGCTAGAAGCTAGATGTTGCAATATTTGGTTAGAAGGAAGACATGCAGTTCCCTATGCTTTCTTCATAGTTATGCTTCCCGAGAAGCAAAAATTAGAACCATGCAATACTTCTTATAATCATTAGTGCATTTCCATTCGGTCTAAAGTAATATTTATTATATTTTTTTATTTCATTATTTTGTGTTAATTTTAGGTTATTTTTTTAGTCAGCTGTTGACCATCGTTGCCACTTTTTCATGTAAAAACTTTACAAATTAAGCAAAACGCAGTTTTGTATTCTGTAAAAGTCTGCATATTTGTGAGATTTTCATGAGATTTCTTAGAAATCTCGCAAATTTATGGGACTTCTTTTGTATGGGGAATCTCGGAATTTCACATGAGATTTCCACTAAAATCTCAAGTTTAGTCGAAATCTTGGGATTTCGGTGCAAATGTAAATGCAACATTAGTGATTTTCCATTAAATCATATTAATTGTTTATATGTTACTGTCAGATTGCATCTGTATAATTTTTCAACAACCCGTAGGCTGTAGGATTCGAACATGTGCATATTCCGGCATACTATAAATGAAACTGTTCTAAAGTACGACCGCTTAACGATCTCACCCAAGTAAGGCCTTGAATGCAATGTAACTATTTCGTAGGTTTCTTTCCTCTTCAGATATGGTTCCTAAATCTCAAAGTCTATATTCTAAGCCCATATTAATAATTATCCGCATTTTAATTGGGTATATGCACCAATAAGCAATTATAAAGATAAAACTTGTTTTTTGGTAAAATATATATATTTTTGACTTTTTGAAAAACTAGAACTAATTTTAAAACATGGTCTTCCCATTAATCTCAGAAAAGGTTCAAAAATATTAACGACATCTAGCTAATTTTAACAAAGGTTACAGAGGATAATATTACCAATAATAGCTCGCTTAAACAACGAAATTAATTTAAATGATTAAAGTTATACAACTTTAATTGTCATCGTTTACGCATGCATTTTATATATCTAAAAGATTAACTGAAAATATAAAATGTCGTATTAGCAACAAATTTATCGACAGCGCCATAATATATGTATTTTTTTTTTGCGGCAGCGTGCTAACATTAATTTTTATCTGACTTTGTGTGTGTGTTTTTTAGTGTTGCCAACCATCACTATGACAAAAAAAACAGTGTTGCATACAATTGTAGTATGAATACAGAATCGTTTAGAAATAGCAACCACATTAAAAGTTGGATTAACTATTAATTAAAAAGAATAAAATATCGTTTAATCTGCTTGTTTAGTGCTTCATTTACCTAGTTAATTTGACTTTTAACGGTGGGTCTCATACTGCAGGTTTAAACTTAGGTTAATAGTTAACCCAAAAATTTGTTGTTGTTTTGTGTAAATTTTTTTGACATTTTCTTTTGTTTTTAGTTAAGTTAAAGTTAAACCTCCAGTATGAGACCCACCGTAAGCGATTAACTTTTCTGTCTAAACACGGTATAAAATAAAAAAAAGTGGAAAGAAAGACAAATACAAATTTCACTTTTTTTCAATAAATGTAGTCCGCAATTGTGAAATGGTGGACTAAACATTTATTCACAAAAAAATATATTGGTATCGAAATATTTGATTCGAAAACATTAAATTTTTTTAAATAAATGTATATTAGACCGTACCACCTTACAGGCACAAAAAGTGCGCGGTACACCCTCAAATATAAAGTATTTTTGCAAGGCAATTCCAACAATTTTTTTTTTTGCCGAATGTAGGGGTCTCTTTTTTTATTTTTTTGTTATAGCTTCGGCATTTAAAGTCGGATCTTAAAGTGTGATATATCGATTTTTTGCCTCGTGGAGACCAGTATTTTGCTACAAAGGAAAAATCCAAAGAAAGAAAATTTAAAAAGGCGACCCCTACGTTCGGCTACCAAAAAAATAAAAAAAATTTCTGCTGGGTTTATCGAAAAACTTCCTTAGCAAAAGTTTAATGATTTTCTGCGAGCTTTAATTTTCCGACATTAGGGTTGTACATTAGGGTTGTAGCAACTGAGATCTGGTGGGTATCTACTAGAACGGGATACTTGAAATCAATGGTCCTTAGAGCAAAACATTGGCTGTTCGAGAGAAAAACATCGATGCATCATTCTTTAAGATCCGACTGCAAATGCCAAAGATATAACAAAAAATGTAAAATGGCGACCCCTACGTTCGGCAAAAAAAATTTTTTTTTTTGAAATCTTGCAAAAATAATTTAGATTGGACCGTGTACGGCTTTATATTAAAAACGAGTAAAAAGGTTAAAGTCGGGCATGCCGACTATACAATACCCTACACCAGTCTGGGTAAAAGTCAACTAATGTTTGGATCCGAAATTCGAATGGGTTAAAATGGGGCTTGTGTCAAAATTTTCTATAATGTGAGTTAGCGCACCAAATTTCATTAAAATATCTTAATATTTGCGATCTGCAGTTTGTAACCAAGCCAAAATCAATAAGCTTCGTCCTTGGGCCAAAATAGGTCTGTGTACCAAATTTCATCAAAATATATTAATATTTGCGACCTGCAGTTTGTAACCAAGCCAATTTTGGGGCACTAGGTCTAAACAATGACCGATGTTCACCGAAATCAATAGGCTTCGTCCTTGGGCCGACATAAGTCGGTGTACCAAATTTAATCAAAATATCTTAATATTTGCGACCTGCAGCGTATAAACAATATAATTTTGGTAGGACCCTTATATGGGCCGATGTTCACCAAAATCAATAGGCGTCGTCCTCGGGCCGACATAAGTCGGTGTACCAAGTCATCAAAATATCTTAATATTTGCGACCTGTAGAGTGCGCACAAGAATGCATGGACAGACAGACAGACGGACGGACGGACGGACAGATTTTTGAGCCGATCGGTATACTATAAGGTGGGTCTAGGACCAATATTTTTTGGTGTTACAAACATCAGCATAAACTTATAATACCCTGACCACATAGTGGTGTAGGGTATAAAAAATTGCATTTATTGATAGCATTTTAAAAAAAATTTAAAAGAATTTGGAAAATTTCTATCTTTAAAATCAAGATTCTACTAGCCAAAAATAAAAAAGTCGTACCAAAAAATTTTGATTTTCGAATTATAATTGGCTTTGATTTTAGGGCTAAAAGTCGCGCTTCTCTTGCCTTGTTTTCATCAGAAAGGATCAATTACTTTTTACGCCCAATATACCCGAAAATACGCGAAGACTGGAAAATTTCACACTTTTGCACATTGCATGTACTTTTTGAGTGCTGTATTAGATATTGTAGTAAAACCCATTATGGGTTTTGCTCTAACTCATCATAATTCTTTTTTCTAGCGAAGGAATTCAAAATCTACCGTGTTTTTAGGCCTTCTGATTAATTGATTTGTTTGTTTATTTGTTTTAACCAATCAGTATGTTTAAAAAAGAACACTTTTGTGTCTTTCCATATAAAAGCATCAGAAAATATAAAAAAAATAGGAGCTCACACCCTCCAACTTTAACCGAATTCGGTAAGAATTTAGGATATTTTCCAAGTTTTGGATTGCCAGCGCTTATGGTTCTGGAAACACCTCGTTTTAAAATATGATTTTTTTTAAATTTCAAACAATTTTTTTTAAGAGACACAGGAAATTCGTCCTATTAATTAACATGTTGCTTCCTTTGGAAAGGGGATAAAGATGAATTGCTTCAAATAGGGCAACACTGTAATTGCGCGAGATGTTGAATATTAGAACATTTGTTGCGTGCCATCTGATGAAGAACTTTGTTGAAGCTTTTTAGTTCATAGCTTTGTTATGTGAATTTACTTCGGTGGGATTAAGTGCTATGGGAACACCGAAGAAGGACGCTGCGATTTGTATGAAGGATAGAAAAAACACATACATATTATTATTTTTAATAAATTCATATTGCTTTGGTTGGCATTCGAACCCGCAACCCTATATGTAACAGTCTAACGCGCTAAGTATAACACCACAGAGCCCACGTTTGTATTATATTATATTTTTTATAATAGCCCTATGCTCCTTGCAGGAGTAAAATGAACAAATATATATATGAACGGTTTGAGCTACGTGATTCGATGATATTTCATTTTAAGGATGTTTAAATTACGCTTTTCAGAAATTAATACTTCGAAACTAAATTTTTTTTTAAAGTCCGCTATATTAAAAAGAAGATAGAAACTTATATTAATATTTTTGTTTAGGTTATTAGAAAGTTCTTAATAAAATATTGATTAAAGCAAAACAGTGTCTCAATTATAATTTTTTATTTTTTTTTTTTCACATTTTTATTAATAACCCAGGATTCCATTAGAGTACCATATAGGGATTTAGCAACGGCATAGGGGAATATTTGAAAACAGCTGATGTAAAAAAAATAAATTTTTTTAAAGAAACTATTTATTTTGTAAATAATTTAAGCTTAAACCGTTAAAAAGATATGTCCCATTATGAATTACTGTTTTTGTTAATTTTTTGAATTTTTTCACACTTTAAAACAAGATATTTCATGTTAAGCTGCACTTAAAGTAATACGTCAGTAGAAAATTTGTCAAACAGGTTTCATATCGATTTGACTAATTTTTAACAAATTTTTAATTGAAACACTGATTTAAATAAAGATTCTGTTATCTTCATATAACACAATACAAGAAATCCTCAGTAGTTTAACTAATTTTGTGTGTTAAATTTCAAAATTATTTATAACTAATTTTTAAGAACACATTCGTTAAATTTTGCACAATTTATTGTTAAGATGTAAGATTTTCATGTTTCTGTTATTACCCGGTAGATGGCGGAACCAGTGTATCCGAAGTTTTAAAGATGGCGTTATTTCTTTCCCTCTCGATTTTTTTAAATGACCCATATCTCGAAAACTAAGAGAAATAGAACAAAACTGACGAAAATTTCGACTACCCCTAACCAATACAATACCCCCGTGCAGGCGCGGATACATGGGGGGCTAAATCCCCCCTTGAGGACCAAAAACATTATTTTTTTCCAAATAATGCTGTAATGGAAAACATGATTAATTTTGTAAACAGACAATATAGAATTTGACTTTAAACAAACATTTCTAGTTTTGAGATTTTGTGTAGATTCATGGATTCAAGAATTTCTTTTGTGCAGGAAATCTGACAGATTCTACATTTTTTCAAGAGATAATTCTCAAAATTTATTGTAGTGGGCATTTTCTATAGAATTAATATGAAACCATTAACAATTTTTTCCAATGAAGCAAATGTTTTGAGGCATTTTATAGAAAAATTAATATTTAGGACCAGTTTTATTTTCAGAACAAATATAGTTTTCTAACGAAATTGCTTAAGATGTATTTAAGAAAAGAATCGTGCTTAGGTCCGACCCTAAAACTGGCCTTTATATTTTAAAGTGAGCACTACAATTAAATAGTGCACTACTATTAAAACCTCTTAATTGAACTTCCTAAATAATTTTTTAATGGTCTTAGGATGACCATCTCATCCGTAAGTAATGTTCAGACACTACTTACGTGGTGTATGAAAGTTCTCAAATTCTAACACTTTTTTCCGAAGAAACTACTCATTCCGTATAAAAATTTTACATTAACAAAAATTGTTAATTCTAACAAATTAAAAAAAATATACATATCAGATTTGGAGTCATATTTTTATAAAAAAGAAATTGTAGACAAATTGAATACCATTGCATATTTTCTAGTGTTTTAAATTTTTTTTAATCGAAAATAACTGGCGTTTTTAAAAACTTTTAGTTATTGATTAAAAATTTGTATTAAATTTGATAAGTAAATACAAGCAGTTTTCAGAAACTACCCTATGGGAAATGGACCTATCACAGGACACGTCACGTGACTGGTCAATTGGGGACCGATACCGGTCCTAGGACCGGTTCTTTTATATGAAAAGACCGGTCACTTTAACATGGGCTTGTCATAGGAGGGGATGAATTGCATTTTGTGACATGTCACATGACTTACGCAAAAGAACATGTCACAGGACAAACGCCAAAGAACGGGTTAATGCCTTTCAAAATAACATGTGTATATTAGGGTTATGACTTTTTGATTTTGTTTTGCAAATATCAGATTTTACATGCCATAGCCAAAAAGGCCATACAAAGTATTGGGAAACGTAATCTTACTTCCTCGCTACTGTAAAAACGTTCCCGCACCAAAAGGGTTGAAATTTGGTCTATAATTTTTTAGTTTAATTGAAATATTTCTCAGAAGTTTTAAACAAATGAGACTCAAACGATGCGTATTAAAAGATAGTTACGGTAAAAATTACGAAACCTTTTTGGAGGGACTTTTGGATACATTTTTTGTCGTTTACAATAATTTTTGTAATAATTAGTTATGCAAATTAAGCAAAATCCCCGAGCAAAAAATTATTTTTAGAAATTGACCCGCAAAGACGATTTTTATTATTAATTTAGTATTGCCTATCACGTGGGGATAGGTAAACTTTTTGTCAAAAATGATTCATAACCCTACACGCAGAAAAAAAAACAGGTGGAACTTTATCTAAGTGCTATGTAATTATACAACTACATAAGTTCGAAGTAAGTTTTACAAATTTCTAGCAAAATATATGTAATTTTTCGGATATTTTCCATTTTATAAAAAGAACTTTGTAAAACTAACTTCAAAATTATGTAGTTGTATAATTACATAGCTCTTAGGTAATATTCCCCCTTTTTTTGTCTGTGTGTAGTGTCAAACTATTTTGTTGCCAAGCCTGAATACTAACAAAACACACTTCTATGCACATTTTAAAACGCTAGTCAGGTCTGAAAATTACCCTTGAACAAATTTTTAATTTTTCCCGAATTAAGCTCTTCAATGCGCTTCGCTTGAGCGGATTTTAAAGGATACACCTAGCGGGACACACTCCCATTCAAAACCACCAACAATTTAGGCATTTGTTTTATCGTAACATAAGGTCTTTATCTTCCTAGTCAATTTCTACCCTCAAAATATGAGACTGGGCCGATAAGAAAAAAATACAGATTCGTTAGTTTTGTCTCCGCAATCAGATATCCAAATTTCAACCCAATTGGAGTTCTATATTAGGAGAGTTCCATTGTAAGTTAATTTATTTAAAACTGAAATACGGAAAATTTATACGAAATGAATTTTTTTCGTACATACTTTTATTAATCATAGGGTAGGTACTTTCATATCGGTCTTGTTTGAACCAGTCACGGGGTAGGTCCTTTGAGACTGGTCTATTTGTACTGTTCACGGCGTAAATCACTGGGTAACTACTTTCAAACCGGTCCCATTTCCACCAGTCCAGTGGTTGGTTCTTTCAGACCGGTCAAACTTACACCGGTCACAGGACAGGTCACGGGATAGGTCCATTTGGACCGGTCCTATTTGCACCGGTTACGGGACTGGACCTCGCATTCAACTCACCCCTTTTTCCCACAGGGTATGTACTTGTTTTCGGTTAAATGTAAATGTAACCCCCATTAACACAATGTCCTGTTAGCTACTAACTGGGACTTTAACACATTTGTTGTTGTTTACCACATAAATTTTAAATTTAGGTTAAATTTTAACTGGACATTGTGTTAATGGGGGTAAAAATAGTATTAAAAAGTTATTTTTGTCTTACATAACTCATTACCGGGTAATAATAGAAGGTTTTATTGAGATTTGGGTATTTGGCAACTTTTGCTGCAGAATTCTATCATATAGCCGAATTTCATTAATATCGGAAAAAACCCATCGAGATAGTTAATTGTTTAATTTTTCTTTTTTTAATTTAAAGCTTTTGTTTCCAAATTTTTCGTGTTGAAAACCTTTCAAATTTAAGGTAATTTTTCTTGTAAAAAGATTTTTTTTATTCAAAAGTTGTAATAATTAGGGCCAGTTTCATAGTTAGAACAAAGGTTGATATTTTTAAATATATTTTTAAGTAAGAAATTTTGTTTTTCTTAAATATTTCTTAATAAGAAATTTTCAAAGATGCTACTCGTAGTTCTGACTATAAAACTGTCCGTTAGGCACTTCTATTAAACCTATTAGAATAGGAACGTTAAGCATATAAAGCAAATCTAGATTAGACCGATTCTAGTATAACAAAATTTTAAAGAGGCTATGTTTATAATTTTTCCGTTATATTCGAATGTATGTCAGCTAAAGCTTTTAGGAAGTAACGCGAATAAGTTACGTTAGATGTTTAGATGTGAAAATGTATAAACGTTAAGTTTTCAATTATCCGTGTTGAAAGTTAACGTGCATACGAAAAGTAATGTGTTAGTTTTCGTCGTAAACGCGTTTTTATGCACTTTGGGTTTTTTTATGAGTTAACGGATATAGTTAAGTCGAAAACACAGCTATTGTTGTATTCGAAAAACTCTTTGACACTGGAATATTTTTTATTTATATTCTAGGTTTAATATGAAAGTTGTAGAATTTGGAGTAATTTTTCTTACGAAAGAATCACAGACCCGGCATATTCCTATTATCATATTCTGAATTTTTTTTTTTTTCTTATTAAAATCTCTATTGTGTTTTCTATGAAAATATTATTTAATTTTTAAATGACTTTTACACTTATTAAATGTGCGATATTAGAGATCCCAACAAACAAATCGTACCGTTTACGTACCGTTTTCGGTCCGTCATAAACGGAATCCAACTCCGTTTACGTACCGTTTTCCGGATCCGTATATGGACCAGAAAACGGATCTTAAGGAACATCGAGACTGATTCGAATCCGTTGAAAGTCCGTCAATGATGGACCGTTTACGGACCGTTATGTCGTGTAAAAAACTGGCAAGTCCGTTGAATGTCCGTCATTGACAGACCGTTTACGGACTGTTGCATCGTGTAAAAAACAGATAAGTCCCTTGAACGTCCGTCAATGACGGACCATTTACGGACCGTTATATCGTGTATAAACGGAGTGACTCCGGACGAAAAGCAGACTTGTATATCTATCTAAATTGACTAATTTTGAGTAATAATTTTTTGCTTTTCAATATATTTATTAATAACGATATTATTACAATTTACAAAATATTTAGTACATCAGTTTACCTCTCAGTTTACCTCTTTATATAGCGCATCAATTCCCGATAGACACCCATAATAAAACCGATCATCTACATGCAAAAGAAAAAATAAATTAGTTATGGTTTAATTTATTGTATTTACGATGGAGTTTTGCATACGACTAAAATTCGCAAACTTTAGATCTGTTCCACGTCGTTACTGCGGGTTCCCAAATTACTCAAAACAACAACAATTTACACACAATTTTGGAAAAATTGGGTAGCCGTACGTGGAACAGAGCAAAAACAAACCATCTTACACACACCTTTTTTTACATACGCACTAAATTTGATTAATCTTACCATCTTGAAGTTATTTAATCGATGATGTGTTGGACCTATCCCAGCTACCGCCACTAATTCAGGCCAGAAAAGTATTTTTTCCAAACTAAAGGGTTGACTTTCAGTTTTTTAAACAAGTTAGAAATGTTTCTTGGGATATTTTCTCTTAAAAATAGTTCGGATTCTGCACTGCGATTTCTTAACTTATTTATGACAAAATTCGATAGTTAACGAAAAAAATTGTTGAATAATCTTAATTACAAAATAAGCTTACTTTGACTCAACCAACAGTTCTTAAGTTAGAAGCTATATTGATAAAATCGTTAACGAATATAGAGGACAACACTAATGAATCCAATTTTTACTGACAAAAAACTAACTTAACATTCAAAAAATGTCGAAATGGGGTTAAACAGATTTTTCCGAACCCTTGTTTAGTACTTATTGGAGCAACTTAGCAAACCTATGCTAAAACATGTATTAAAACTTCTAGTTCATAAAATATCTGTAGATATGACTACCGTATAAGATATAAAAAATGTTTAGCCCCCCCCCCCCCTTGACCGAATCCTGGATCCGCGCCTGCCCCCATGGACCTTCGGACCCCCGGAAATTTTTAATAAAAATTTTGTACTTCATTAAATGGCCCATATCTCGAAAACTAAACGATATATAGCAAAACGGACAATAAGTTTGCTCCTTTGGAGTGCCCCTACATGCCCTTAGATGATACACAGAAAAAACAGTAGGCACCAACAATAGGAATTTGTCAAAGCAATCACATTTTCTTTTAAATTGAAATTTTATTGCCAACAATTTTTTTGTTTGAAATATTTGTAAAGTAGGACATACACGTTCAATATTATTGATCAATTTTTCAAAAATCAACCAATCAGAACATTTTATTTTTAAATACTTTGTTCTGATTGGTTGATTTTAAAAACATTGACCAATAATATTGAACGTGTATGTTTGCCTTAACTCATTTATAAATTGTTATCTTTCATATAAAAATTGTTTAATAATAAAAATTCAAAGATACAAAAAAAATTAAAAATTTTTTTTGATTTACAAATTTCTTTGTTGGTGCCTTTTTAAAAAGTTTTTTTTTGTATTTACAAATATGGTATGAGAAAGGTGTTTAAAAATTTAATTAGAATTTTGTAAATTTTTTCTGTGTATGTACGACGCCCCGGGAGGGTCCTGATACCCTAAATTTGAACAAATTTTACGGCTCAGAATACTATATAAAAAAAAATTTTGTTTTATTAATTTTTTTACTTAAATTTAGATTTGTTAAATTTAAAAAAAAAATTTTTAAATCAACAAATATTATTTTAAGACAAAAAAAACTGAAATAGATTCTGTTAAAGTAACAAATTTTTCTGTTCAGCCAACAGACTTATTATTTTGAGTGTGGGCGATGTCATAGTCATATGACATATAACTTTATGCCAAGTTCGGTCGAAATTGGAAGGGATAGAAGAAATGGAATGGTTTATTTTCGTATTTTCATACTTTTATAAGGTCTCTGCACACAAACTGAATGAAAACGTTACCGTTTGTTTTACTAGAATACAACGAATATAGATTTTTTTAACTAAATAAATTTTCGCATTTAAGATGAAGTTGCTTGTAGAGTTTTTAATCAATCTACCAACATTAATGAGGCCCAAAGTTTTGCTGCTGATATTAGATCAAATTTCTGAACCTTATTAATTTAAAGTATCGACCCAGCACTGAGAAGTATTTGTTTAAATAAAAATTAATTTCGATGATGTTAATCAAAACCCATATTCAAGTATTTTCATTTCTGTTTCGTTTAGTTGAGGCCTAAGCAATGACCCTCTAATTGTTGTAGAGTGTAGTTTCGAAATCCTGCAGATAAATCCAAATTTTCGCCTTTAACCAAAAGTCATAACCGAAGCACTGTGTCAAAAAATCCAAAGAAACTTCACTAACTACTTATATGCTGCATATTGTTCGTATTTTAGTGAATAGTGTTTTATAAGTTTTTTTTATACACATATTCGTACTACTTACTTTAGTTATTGCTTCGTGGTGTTTAATGGCTTTTTAGTTTTTGTTGTTCATCTAACTGCAATGGAACGAAAACGATCATACGATTTATATAGCAGCAAAACATGTTTCTTTTGTACTCAGTTGCAGATTTTACTTCATACAAGTCGGTTGTTCGTTTCCCCCCCAAAAACTACACAGAAAATTAGTGTTGCATTCGGTACCAAATTAAATTTAGTAACAGGTTCCTGTCAATAATACAATTTGGATTATCCTTCCAAAGATCACTATTTTGTGGATAAATAACACTTTTTTACTTAAGTTTAACCAAATAAATTTTAGCTTTCAAGGTAAGAAAGATAAAAACAAAAATTAAAAAAAAAATGTGTGAAAAATTATGATCATAATTATAAAAAATGTATTTTATGATAAAAAAAGAAATTATCCTGTTATAAATAAAAAAAACATTAATACACATGAAAGAAAGTGTTGAAATAATAAATTACCCCATAACAAAAAAAAAAGTATTTATTGGAAAATCGTTATCAAAAAATTTAAAAAATTTAATATCTTGCTAGGCAAGAAAAAAGCTATGATCCGCAAGTTACACTTAAAGGAAGGCTTTCCCCGAAGTCACTCACCGATTTCAGTGAAATTTCGATATATCATAAAGGAGAGAAAATAAATAAACACGTATTTTTTAGTGGGCCAATCTTATAATTAGGACTAAAGTGCAGGGGCTTTTTTGGTTTTTTGAATAACCTTTAAGGTTTTTTGAAAGAAATTAAAGGCAAATTGGGTATCAATTGAAAGGTATGGAAGAAATTCAAAGTCATGACCAATTGTTTATATTGTTAATAAAAACACATTAATCGAAGAGCCACATAAGATTGAAACGCTAAAAAATTTACGTGTTCATTCATTTATTTTCTCGCCTCTATCACATATGCAAATTTCAGCGATATCGATGGGTAAACTTAGAGATAACCTTGTCTGTCAATTGGCTCTTATACACATATGAGTACATTTGAAATTGTTTTAATTTCATCAACATTCGAAAAATATGTTACTTGCCCGGGACGTAAGATCTTAATGAAACTTGTTTGTGTTTTATAGGGGATAAATAAAACTAAGGGACAAATTTTTTTTTGTAACGCATTAATGCATGAAATTCCCTTGCAACATTTTTAAATTTCTGTTTCGAAACCAAATATGGTGAAAAACACATTTCAGCTAAAAGCAATTTCTGCAATTTTGACTTTGACCCACGAAATTGCGAAAACGGCTAAACGAAAATTATTTAACTCCAAATAATTCGAAAGATTACACATCACTGCAAAAAAAGTAATGTAATAACCTTGATTTAAATTTTTATCGAAAGTTTTTGAAGAGCAAAAAATGGATTCTATACACTAATGGGTTAAGTTTGCTATCTTACATTTAGGGTAACAAAATCTGGGGTTAAAAAGTACCCCATTTTAGTATATTTTTAATTTCTTTTAATTAATTTGACTACACGGAGAAAAGAGATTTATTGTGGCAACCGAATCTTTTGCCAACCGATTGGTTTGGTTGGATCTACCGATATACTTGTTTGTGGCAAAAGATACAATAGAATTTCGGTTGCAACAATATATTTGAATTATGTCGGGAATACACTTGATTGCGTCAGCCAAATAATTCGGTTACTGATACTAAACCATTCAGTTGGCAAGAAATTCGGTTGTCACAATGAATCCGTTGTCTCTGTGTACCAATAACATGCCCAAGATGGCATATTTCAAGTAGATGGCTACCCTTATTGGCTACGCACTTTGTACCAAGAAGAGTATAAAACTAAGACAGATAATCGCTATCGGATCGCACATCGAACAAAACAAGTGCCTAATTGAAGTGTGTGCCATGATTATACACACGACTATAAGGGAATTTTCACAGAAATAAATTAAAAATGTGAATAAAGAGGCGAAAAAAAATGTTGAAGTTATGACAAAATAAAATAAGACAAATATTAGTAATATCAGAAATTAAAACAGTGCAATAATTTATGAAATATGTATGTGAAATTTAACATTTTTGAGAACGAAATTTGAACATTAATTTTTGCTTATTTTTTTATTATTATGTCTGTTTGTTCCCAGCAAAACCAAACATTACCAAGTAATTAAGCAAGTAAATAGCACGCAAATGTTTTTATGGGATACCAGGCTATTTACTCGCAACATTACTTTTGTTCGCGATGTCCAAAAATTCATGGGTTGGCCACCCACCTTCTTTCTCGCTTACAAAAAAAGTGACAATAATGAGTTACTACCGTGGTTACCAATAGTGATAGAATAAGTAGTTACTCACAAAGATAGAATAAGTGGTTACACAGAAGTTAGGATATAAGTGGTTACTAGGGTATTCAATCAATTAATCGTTATTCGATTAATCGAACAATTTTGCTCAAAAATTGTTCGAGTAATTTAAAATGCCCAAATTTCGAATAACGAATTATTCGAATAATTTAATACGATTAATCGATTAATCGAAATTGGCAAAAAATTACAAAAATGCTTAAAATATATATATAATTTTCTTCAAGTTAGTATGCTAAAATCCCAAAACTTGTGTTTAAGAAATTGTGAAAAATAATTTGGTGTAGGCTTGTATCATTCATTCTGGCCTAAGAAAATCATCAGGCGACAAATTTTTGGAATTTATAGAAATATTTATTAGCTTAATGAGTTTATTTTTGTTCGGTTTTAAGGTCAAATATGACAAATTTATTAGCTCAAACTCAATGAAAAATTTTTGATTTCCTCTAGGAGCCTTAAGAAACATCTTCAATATGAAAGAAAAACAAAAACAACAAACAATTTTAACAGTTTGCTTTGTCATTTTCCAAAATACTACTCTGTTGTTTTGACAGATCTAGCAATGTAGTGTTTGTTATCTATTTAAGTATAATGAGATTTTTAATTATTTTTTTTACAATTTTTTAAATATTAATATTAAACGAAAGCCTTAATAATTATTATAATTAATAAACATTAAAACTGTTAATTAATGCTCAATGCAATAAAGCTTCTTTAGTGAGCACACTGCATCCATATTACCCTTTAACAAATAAAATAAATGGATGGACGTACACTTAGAGGGAAAATAAATTTTCAACAGATTTTTCCTATACATACGAAAGAAGATACAAATTAATATACGAGTTATTCTTCTCCCCTTTAACTCATTAAATAAATAACTACTTTTAAGTCTGGCTAATTCAGGCTTAACTTAAAATGCTAAATTTATCAGAAATGTCTGTGGTGCGGTTCCTTCCGATTTTGATAAAATTTTAATATGTGAGGAAGGAGACAGAATAAACCTTTTGACAAAATATGAGCCCAATTATTACACTTATTGTTTTTAGGAACTTTAGAAGATTTACTGAAACTATTTTTATTCTTTTTTTAAAATAAAATTATTAAAAATACAAAAAATGTATGTAAATTATTTCACATAAATTTTTTTTCCGATTAATCGATTAATTTTTAAATTTTATTCGATTAATCGGTTAAGAAAAAAACCCAAATAATTATTTGCACGATTAGTCGATTAAAATAAAAAGCCGATTAATTGAATACCCTAGTGGTTACCCTACATTGGGAAATAGTTGGTCATATTGGCAAAAAAAACTTTTTACCTTGGAAAATTTCCTATTTAGTTAAAAAGAAATTAATAAATAAAATATTAGTATAAAAAAGACGGTACCTACTTATTTATTCAATTACCAGTAAGTGATTACTTTGGAAGAATATATAAGTACTTCTATAACTTATCAGTAAGTCAATATTTTGTATTTTAAAGTAATGCAAAAAGTAATGACCTATCATTACTTGGTAATCCGTATGGTAATAACCTGTCATTACCATGTTTTTGCTGGGTTTATATGCTAGTTTTTACTATTTTTACTAGAAAATTAAATTTGAACTTAAATTCGTTTTCAACGAAATATAATTTTGTAATTTAGTTGCTTGAATTTACTACATTTGTCATCATTTTCTTGCGTTCTATATGAAAAGCAATTAATTTTTGGCAATGTTTCAGTTTTTTTTTTTAGTTTTTTTGTCTCCCACCACATATCCAACTTTCAGCCAGATTAGACGATGAGAGCAAGTAAATATTCCTTGTCACAAAGTTCCTAATTTTTAATTATCATCATACAGCTCTAATTTCAGAGAGTTGGAGAGTTTTAAGTGCGAAGAAATAAAACGTATTTCAGAAATATATCTTAAATGTTTATTTAATTTTTTAAATCCCCATTTTAGCAGGTTTTGTTTGAGGTTCAGCTACCAAGTATACAGAGGTGTAAAAAACTGCAATCAATTGACATTGAAATCAAAGTGATTTCAACCAAACCGATTTCATTTTCTGATTTCAAAATGAATTATTGTGAAAATTGCAATATTTTGTGATCACAATCATTTTGAAATCATTTTTTTTTTAGAAATCATTGAATGCAATTAATTTAATTGCAATCCATTCGACTGCAATCAAATTTTTGTTGATATCATGCAATTCTAAATTATCAGAGTCAGCTTTATTTCTAGAAGAAGGACTTTAATTTGAAGAGAACGAAGATTTTGGTTCTGATTTAATTTTAATTGCAATTACTGGATTTGATTGCAATTAAAGTAATTGTAATAATTATGGATCTTCTAAACTACTGATCCAATCGGAAAAAAATGTTCACAAGAGCTGAAGAGAAAGACCTAGGCTTTTAGAAAATTAGTATTGTTACCTGTTATATCACAGGATGTGCTAAAGGGTGTCAAAGTTGACCATCTCGGGTATTGTCGTACAACGTTACAAATGTGAACCGATTTTGCTGATTTTAAACTTTTTGTAATCTAGGTTATAAAATAAATAAATATACTTCAAGTACCATGGTATCTCTTATAGTTTAAAAATATTTAACTTTGAATTTCAAAATTTGAATTTTTTACCTGGACTTTTTTTGGTTTTTTCCCAATAAGTTTTTCAACATGTTTGAAATTTTGTTGTGTCATTGTTATGATCTTTCTAAATTTCAGAATGGAAACCATTTTCAATTATCTCGAGCCGTTTAGCAGTGACAGTTTTCTAAAATCAAAACTTTTAAGCTTGTCCTGAAAATGGCATTTTTTTGCAAAAAGGGGGGTTACTTCATTCACTTTTATAGCCAAGTTTATGAAAGCTTTTTAACATTTTTGTACATTTTATAAAACAATGAGCTTCAGAAATGCTTAATAGTCAAATTCAGAACATTTTTGAGCATGCATCCTACGCTCAGCATTGGTCGAAAATGATGAATTTTTGAACAAAATGTAATGTTTTTGAATGTGGCAAAAAAAGTCACGCCACTTAGATCAATTTTTTTAATTTTGAACCATAAGCAAACATATTCTAAAGGATTTGCTCCTAAATTTCCCGCCGCCTGCTCAAGAACATCGACAGGGGAGCAAATTTTGTGAAAGAGGTCATATTTTCGAATGCATTTTTTTTTTATTTGTAAAAAAAATATATAAAAATTACTTATTTTTGTAAAATTTGATATTTTTTTAATTAAATGGTAAACAATTTTCATACACTTAAAAAAATCGTTTCGTTACTGTTAATAGTTATTTTTACATAAAAAGTTAAATTTCTATGTAACATTTTGAAATAAAATGGATTTTACTTTTGTTTTTGGTTTTTTACTGGGGTGTTTAATATTTTAAATAGTTTTTAATATTTTTTTATATATTAACAAATAAGACTTATTTATCTTTTCAACGATATATAAAATGTTTATATAACACTATGCGACAGTCAAAATCGGGATGGGGTGAAACCAACGGGAAATGTTATATCGGTCAAAAACAAGTTATACGTGTCCCGGCGTTTCGCAGGGTCACCCCTAGGAATCGAGATATATCTTTTTTTTAACGTTTTTCTTATACTCAACAGTTTTGCCGGTAAAAATAAATGTTTGTTACCGCTACCATAAAATTCAATAACCTTTTGTTTATTACTTTTTTTTTAATATTTTAGGCAAAAAATATTTTTTTCTTCATACATTTATTTTTACCGGCAAAACTGTTGAGTATATAGAAAAACGTTATATGAACAGATTAAAGGAATTGTAATTTTTAATTTTTTTTTAAATTGTGTGAGCAAAATCGGACTACTGGTTCTCGAGTTATGTCAAAAAAAAGACCACCAAAGGTCAAATCGATATATCTCAATTCCTAGGGGTGACCCAGCGAAACGCCGGGGCACGTATAACTTCTTTTTTACCGATATAACTTTCCCCGGTAGTTTGAACCCTTCCCGATCACTGACCCCTACCATTTGTCTCACAGTGTAATTTATTCCATCGAGTCAAACTAATGCAGTCAAAACAGACATCTGAGGTCAAAATTTAATATTCGATAATTTTTTTCATGCTTAATAGACTGGCCCTTATATGTAACGTTGTTCCGAATCCCGGAGGATTATTTTATGAGGTTACTAGAAAAACTATTCCAGAAAAAATTATAGCTCAATCGAAGACTTTTTAAGCTATCCCTGGCCCTTCAAAATTTTGAATGCGATTTACAAGGGAGAAAAATTGCTTTTTTGGCTTATTTTGAAAATACCGACTCTAAAATAGCTGTATTTCTGAAAAATGTTAATAGAATCGTAATTTAGACTGAATTACTTTTCTTAAAAGGCATAAAAATCAAAAATCGGTTGGAAAATATTGAAGTAATTGTAATTCGCCCAGACCATTATAGGGTAAAAATTGCATATATTATGAAAATTTTATTTTATTTTAAATATTTTTTTCAAAAACTTAGAATGTTATACTCTAGTTTCATTTCTGAGATCTATAAGTATTCAGATATAAGTTTTGTCTCTCTTGAATTATGCTAACCTAGTCCCCGGTATGGCCAAATATGGGATAATTTTTTTGTAAATTTACCATACTCTAATTTTGAATTTTTTAAAATTTTGTTAAACAAAATATAAAAAAGTGATCAACGCATAGGTTTTTTTTGATACACCCAAAAGAACAATCCCACAGAAAATTACACATTTATTTTTGGTTTGGAACCACTGTGCGGTGTAGGGAATTTGGAGTTTATTGAGAGAACGATGGAAAAAATGTGTACATCAACATATTAAAATCCAATTTATTGCAAAGTTTTGAAAAACTGGATATAAGGCAGTAATTTAGGTTCTATGAGGACAATGACCCGAAACAAGAGTGGAGAATTCTCCACTGGTTATTTGGAATTGCCCCCACTTTATGCAACCGCCGGTTTTGAAAGTACAAAAAATATTAAATTTTAACTTTAATCATTGTTTATGTTAACTGGTTGAAATAAGCTGTTCGCAAACTACAGTTGGCAAATATGAGCATATCCCAGTGTAGAAACGGTAATGACATGTCATTATTTTTTGGACTACCAGTAATGACACCCACTTACCTTCTGCATTATTTTAAAACATATAATAATGATTTACTGATAATGACTTATTTTTATAATTATTTCAAAAGAAAATAATTTTCTAGATTTTTTTTTTAATTTTTTGAAATCTATTTTTAGACTCAATATTTTTTAAACACTGGTAAGGATATATGTAACCACATATTTTTTGCTTTTTTGTATGCTGGCGAGTAAGCTCACTTGTATGCAGCAGGTCAATTATGTTTTTATCTATTAAATTTTACATGTCGATATAGCTCAGATGGTAGAGCTATTGACTGGCAATTTGTAGACCCAGGTTCGATTCCCGCACCAGCAAATTTTATTTAAAAAAATATACAATAAAAAAAATTTTTTTTATATAATTTATTTTTTTGAAAATCTATTTTTAGACTCATTATTTTTGTCTGTACTTTTGAAAATCTATTTTTAGACTCATTATTTTTGTCTGTATTGGTAAGCACATAGGTAACGATATATTTTTTGATTTTTCGTATGCTGGTGTGTAACCATAACTCATTATTTTTCGTGACATCGCCATATAAAGGTAATAAGAAATGTAATAACAAAAATAACTAGTTACCATTACCAAGTATGTAGTTACATAACCACATATTTGGTAATGATTTTCTACACTGGGATGTAAATGAAATTTGGTACACGGATTCACATTAACCCCAAAAGTACTTTTGCAACTTCTTTAAATTGATGAAAGCATTTTATTTAAAACGTGAGTTATAAAGTGGCTGAGGATACATGTACTAGATACAAATTGAGGACTAACTCTTCATTTACGGTTTGTCCACATTTGACAATCGAATAACTTTTGTCAATTTTTGGTAAATTATTTAAGTATTAAGCTGAAACCATGAAAAGTAAAATTTCCTCAAAAAAACTTATTGTTTTTTTTTTTTTGTTGTGTTAAAATTACTTTCAAGGACGTTTTCAATAAAAGGTATTAAAAGTGATTAATAAAAATTGATTAATTTATAAAGTATTTAATAATGAGATGGTACACATATTAATGCATTTAATAAACTATAATTAAGCGATATAATATTTTACATTAAGAGTTACCACTTAACAATATCGTTATATTGCAGCAATTATGTAAAAACAATAGTGTACTCATATGAAAAATAGATCAATTCATTGTTTTAATTACATCTTTCTTACTTGTTAAAAAAAAAAGTAAAATTGACTGCAATAAGTAAATCGTGAGTACAGTGAATAGCGAACAATTATGGTATTTACTATGAAATTCTGCTTTATATAAAGTTATTATTGTATTATACATAATGTAATATTGCTGCAATATCCAGAAAATATTAAGCTTAACCCATAATAAAGTATTCTAAACTTTTACAAGCAACTTATTATTTACCACAAAAATCTTAATATTTTTCTTAATGTCTTATGGCAAGTTAGTTAGTAGAGGAAAAAAACCTGTTTAATGAGAAATGTTGCAATCGTTGCCGCAACAACAACAGCAACTGCAACATTAGCAATAGTAGCAACATGTATAAAAATAAGCATAGAATGAGGGTGCAGTTAAGCAAAATTTTCAACTTTTTTGTTTAAACCAGACATTGTAATATTTTGCAGAGAAAACCCCATGGGTTAAGAGTTGCCAGTTTCAACAAACATCCCAGCCAGAAAAATACACACGGGAAAGCGATGGCAAGGCACTATAGCTGGTAGTGGAAGTACTGGCAAAAAGTGCTTTCCTATTCCCAAAATGATAACATTATTAGACAAAAGGACCGGCTGTTCAAAAAGCACCGGAAAAGAACTGGGAAAACTAAATTTTCAACGTTGCAAACACGCTGAAAAAACCAATAAATAGGTGGTCTGGAAATATATTTTCCAAAATAAAATTTAAAAAAAGTTCATACGTATTTCTTATTGATCCTGCCGTGATTTGAACCCAGGCCGTCATATTGGCAGACGATAGCTTTACCCACTGAGCTAACGAGACATATAATACATAAATGAATGATAACAGATGGACAACTACTGGCTGTACTAAAATACTAGCACTGGCAAGAAGTTTTTTGGAACTAATATGCCAGCGTTGGGAACACAAAAAAATTGGTCTTAACCCTCATATGCACAAGGCCGCCTAAAGGCGGTCTTCAGATTTTAAATAGTTTTTGGCTAAATAACAATATTTTATTAAACAAGTTGTATTATATCCATAGAAAACGTAACTCTCTACTTTTCTTGCCTTAGAGAAAATGAACTTTTTAAAACAGAAAAAAATATTTGAAAAATTGCCAAAAATACATTTACGATCTGGCGTACATTACCGATAATAACAAAGCTAGTTTAAAATCTCGAATTGTAAAATCATTTAAAAATGTTTCTCCAGAAATCACAGGATAATGTCAGGATACGTTTTACAAATATCGCTCTAACTCAAAAACTAGCTAACGGATGTTCTTAAAATTAAACACAGATTATATATTTAGAGGTAGTAGTAAGCAGAAGTAATTTCGTCAAAATTTATTGGTCTTTAGTGCCAAATTCGCCAAATTACGTAATTTTCAAAAAGCGAAAATCGCCATAACTTTTGAAATAATAACAATTGATCAACAATTTTCGGTACCTAATTTTATTTTATTGATAGTGTTATTTACAGCAAAAACCGAAATTATTTGACCACTGGGTTTCAAGATACGTCTTCAACCTTTGTTGTGCTATATCGCCTAAATAAAGCGATAAATTAAAATTTTAATATTTGTTTCATAGTAGATTTTAGACGCCAAATATATGGTTTAAATATTATTGTAATCAGAAGAAAGAGCATTAGAGGGTTAAAAGAGCTTTTCCACAAACAAAAGAAATTGATTTTATAAAACAAAAAAAATTTAAATTAAAAATAATAAAAAAAAAATGTTTTCCTTGCAACCGGATTTGAACTAGGTAGCACTGGATAACCACTGGTTACAAACGTTGGCAAAGCATTCGAAGCCCATTCTTTGCCAGAGGTATTTTTTATAAACCACCGAAATTTTTTGTAAAACAAATACTGCCAAAAAGCTTTTTGGAAACGCTGGCAAGGCGTGCCGCTGGTAACACCGCGGTTACCCAGTGGTATGCGAGTACTTGAATATTTGTACCACTGGCGATTTTTGACTGGGTATTTTGTTGGCCCGGCCGTCATTTGAACACCCAGGACGTCAGATTGGCATACACCCATAAGTCGAGCACAACAAGTGGGCTCGAATTTGGCCACCAAACGGTGATTAGTCTCTTGGTAAGGACCACCATGTAAACCGCAAAATGCCAGTCCTGCGACAAGTCTTGCTTTAACCTGTTACAAGACGGGTAATTTGAGGGCAATTGCTTGGTATGTCCTCGTGCGACCAGTCATGTAATTAGTTCTTTAAGTATATTCTTATTAAAAAAGTAACTTTATATTAAAAAAGTACCTTATATTAAAATGTGTATCTTTCTTTTCAAACAGCTTTTTTAAAAAAGTGGATTTAAAAATTTAAAAAAGTACCTTTTTATTAAAAGTTCCTTTTTATAAAAAATTACATTTTTATTAAAAAGTGCCTTTACCTTTTTTACATTTTTTATTAAAAGATACCTTTTAAAAAAAAACAATGAAAAAGTTTATTTTTCGTGGAAAAAAAAGTACATATAAAATATTATTGCCAAATAAAAAATTTAATCATTAGAGACTTAAGCCTCATTTATACTGAACCCAAAACTAGAAGTTTTCGTTTTTTTAAGTTTTCGATTTGAAATTTGTATTGGATTTGATAATCGAAAACACAATAAATTTGAAGACTAATAGTTTTGGGTTTAGTATGAATGAGGCATTAATTCCAACTACATATTTAATAGGAAATTATACATCTGGTAGCACTGTTTCTATTAGTAGCTTGTAGTAAAGTTTTTAAACTCTTTCTCAAAAAAGTTGGACATTTATTGCAAGTAATGAATATGTGTGTTGGTAAATGAACGAAGAAGAAGTGAATGTTGCTGCTTCCTACTAAAGTTTGCCACACCATACAACTCAAAAAACCAATGAATTGTAATTTTCAACGTCATCATGACGCAAAACTTGCTGTTGTACAAAAGATTATTCAGATTATGGATGTTCATAGCAGCAATTTATGAGAAAGTGAAAAATCAGCATAACAACTGTGGTAAGGTTAACAAATTGACCATTATAAAATGAAAAAAATGGTTAAAAAATATACAAATACAACAGAAATTACTTTCAACGTTCGGTTTAAATTTTTCAGTTAAATATTTTGTAGATTAAATAATCTAATTAATTAACTACAGAAGCATTATTTCAGTGTTGCATAAATTCAGTTTTTTTTCAATTCTTATTTAAAATTAGTTTTTTTTTTGCTTTTATGAAAATTTTTGTAACTACATATATATTTTCTACTAAATAGTTAAAATATTTCCTAAATTTTTAAACGAAATCTTAACAAAATATTTTGATTTCAAACCTTAAATTAACATGTGAAATTACAAAATTGTTATACAAGGTTATTGTTAAGTAAAAAAGTAATAAAATTATGTTTACCAAAGCTCGACCATAATGTAACAAATAATTTACGCAAATATTAACGCAAAACCAAAGTTGGCAACCGAAACGAATAACGGTATTGGTATCGATTTTTTGTTTGTTTCGGCATTGGTATCGGTAATGGTATTTCGGTTGTATCGGTATTGGTATTACCGATAGCAAAACATCAATACCGGTACGTACCGGTATTACTGAAGAATTGTATTTTCACAATAAATTATGTGTTGTTGTAAAAAAACACAATGTTGCTAAACCAAATTAAAAAAAATAATAGCAATACTACGCCTGCTAGCAATCCGATTTTTTATTAAAAACACCGATAGAATTCAATTAATTTTAAATTTTGCATATTTTGTATAAAACAATTTATATATATATATTTTTTTTTTTTAACGTAAAAACAAAATTATTTTATTAGAAACCGATTCAATACCGGTACGAAGGTAAAAGGTTTTTGGATACCGGTATTTTTTAAAATTAAGAGTTTCGTTATTGGTATCAATATCGGTAATCAATTTGAAAGAGTTTTGAAATGGATAACGGTATTATAAAGGTATCGGTTGCCAGCCTTCCGCAAAACGCATAAAAAATTTCAATTCGTTATTATCATCTCTTTAATCTTGTCGTTTTTGTTTTATTTGGAGTTTGAGAAAGGTACATACAAAAATATTTTAATAACAATTGTGCGCAAAAAAAAAAATAAAAAAATTATTGTTAAAAAGTTGGGGTAATACATTTTTGACAGGCTCTTTGAACTTGGGCTATCAATTAAAATATTTGAATGAATGTTCAAATATGAATTGAAGTCATGTTAGTGAGTTAGTATATCGGCATTGTGGAAATATCTTTGACTTTTATTTTGTTGACAGCTCTATTGTCTGTGGATTATTTTCACACGTGAGCACACAACTCCATTAGCATATCGAGTCGCGTGAGTTTAAATACGAAATTAAAAATCTGAATTTATTTTTTTACATTAATATACATTAGGGAGTTTCACCAAAAAGATATCTATTGATTTTTGCAACTCTTAAAGCGGAATATGAATATGGCTTAAAGCCCAAAAGTTTTTTGAGAATTTTTTCAAAATTAAAAATTCAGAATTTTCCAAATGTGATCCTCAATTACTTCTGAAATAAGCAATACATTTGTTAAAATATCTTTCATCACGTTCCAATGCTACACTTGTCAATTTAGGGAATGTATTAAAAAATAAAAAAGCAATTAGTATATGAAAATTTTACGTGGGTCGAATTAAAGGTATTTCGAACGAAAGTGACCCTTAAACTAATAATTTCTACCAGGAATAATTTTCTTAGTAGGCTGGAAATCTTGGGTAGTGGTTTATCCAGTTTTGTTAAAACCAAACACAAGAAAAAAAATTTAAAACAAAATTATGCTTCTACTGCCTTAAAAAAAATCTGAAAAAAAGAAAAAAAATCTTTTGGACTACACTCTCAGAACAATTCCGTTGTGGAAACCGAATTTTTTGCCAACCGAATTGATTCGGTTGCCCCAACCGAATTCAGTTGTGGCAACCGAATTCAATTTCAATTCGGTTGAGGCAACCGAATTATCGGCTGTCACAACTGAATTCGGTTGAGGCAACCGAATTACGAGGTTGCAGCAACCGAATCAATTCGGTTTTCTAAAAATTCGGTTTCCACAACGGAATTGTTCTGAGAGTGTAGTCCAAAACATTTTTTTTTCTTTTTTTCAGATTTTTTGAAGGCAGTAGAAGCATAAAATTCGGTTGTCACAACGGAATTGTTTTGAGAGTGTATAAGCATATCGTTGGCTTAGTCGACAAACCTGTCAAGTCCAATTTTTATGCAAATTGAGTTTTTGATGTAGTATGCTAGTGTAACTCAAAACACATCATTTACAAAGAACAAAATGCCGTTATGTTGTTTTTTCTTGTTGTTATGCAGTGGTAAGCTATTCTGCCAAGTCAAAAAAAAAAAAAAACAAAACATCGAAAACCACATGCTAAGTCCAGCTGAAAAAAACACGCATTTTGTTTCAACAAATTTCTTCAATAGAATTAAATGCGACTTTTGTTTACATATTTAAAAAGACATAACATTATTAAAGATTAACTAAATAATTATTTAGTTATTTTAACTTTTAAGGTACCCAGTGTACAATTGGAATCCGAAAAGACTCATAAAAGAGCCCTTGGACCTTCTGAAATCATAGATATATGAGGGTGTTTTTCTTCACCGATAAAGCCTCTTTTGAGCGCACTTTTATGACTCATAAAAGACTCCAAATTATGAGCATTGCTGCTTGTTTAGTATGGAAAGCTGTGACTTTCAGTCTTAAAATATCCTTAATGCAGTCACAACGAGTCTCAAGAAGGAACAGGCACCTTAAACTCATTATTTTTATTAATACTGGTAAGCATATATGCTTACCAGTATTAATTTCTGCTAAAAGTGTCGCCCACGGTCTGGCTTCTTGTACTTTTTGGATTTGTCCCTAGACAGGCTCATATTTATTGTTGTGAATATAGGTGGTTTAAAGGATCAATAAGTACAAAGTAAAGAATTGTTGTCCATTTTGCTCTTTTTCGCTTAGTTTCCAAGGTATAAGCCTTTTTGTGATTATACAATACAAAATATGAAAATGTGATATTGATAGCAGAGGCACAAAAATAAAATCATTTGGAAATAATTGCAGTTTAAATTAGCTGACAAATTTCAAAAATTTAGAAACATTAATTACTAATAATTTGGATGCAAAGTTAGCTCAAATATGGATGAAAGTAATTGTTATTCTAAACTAGATTTACAAAAAATATTAATTTAATCTTAAGTTTTAAGACAAAATAACAGAGCAGACTTTTGTACTAACTTCTTTTTATAAGTGCATGTATTGATCTTCGGGAAAAAGAAAATTTTTGTAGGGTTTTTGTACATAAAATGAACAAAACCGTATGATTTAAAATAAAGTCGACTTTAAATTTAAAATACTCTTTTATAGTAAGGGCCTAAGGTTCTATTGGGCTTAAAAAAACGCCCTTAATTTGATAGATAAAAAAATAATTGACTTGCTGCACACACCTCTGCTTACACTCATAAAAATAAATCTGTAAAAATAGTTAAATATTACCTTGTAGAAAAAACTGCTGAAATTAGCAGATTTTTTTGCTAAATACTAGTAAAATAAGAACATCAAAAATAAAACTGTTAAATTTACAAAATTTTAGTTATATTTAAGTTAACTTTTAGTTATTTGAAACTGACAAATTGCATTGTAAAATCTGAACAAAATTTTGCTAAATATTAGTAGAATAAAAATAGCAAAAACAAACTGTTATATCTACAAAATTTTTGTTATTGTCGAGCTAAAATTAGTTGATTGCAAGTAGGAGACTATCCTGCTATAATAAGCAGAAATATTTTCCAATAAAATTGTAAACTGTCGTTTTCAAAAAGCTCGATTTTTATTTGCCTTAAAAAAAATCTAAAAAAATTTACCGTTTTTAAATTTTTGTGATTTTTTAGGCTACTAGTTATATAGCAAAATTTTTTGCTGATAGTAACAATAATTTAACTCAAATATAACTAAAATTTTGTATATTTAACAGTTTTATTTTTGCTGTTCATATCTTGCTAATACCCAGCAAAAAAAGAGATGCCGAAGCAGTAGAAAAAGCACTACAATTGATGATCTAGATGTACTTCTTTATTAACCTAAACACTAAAGATTTTAACATTGAATTGGCATAGTAGAGGAGTATTCCCACTTCAGTATTTTTTCAGAACTTTTTGAACGAGTGCAAAGGAAGCTCTTTTTACCAATTAAAAGTTTAAAAAAAGTTTACACAAAAAAAATTATATTTTTGTTATTTTATAAAAGTTTTTTTATTGCCGCCACCGGGTATCGAACTTGCGACCTCACGATTGCTAGTCTAGCGCTCTACCGCTAGACTTTATATTTAAAATAATTATGAAAATAAGTCATTATTGATAACGAATTTTTTCATGAAATAATGGGAAAAGTAAGTAGTTATTAGTAACCCAATATTATGGGTTTTAAAACAATTTAGAAAGTAATTCGGTGTCATTACTGGTAGTCCAAAAAATTATGATATTCCATTATCGTTTCTACACTGACTATGTTTTGCTGGGTAGTTATATAACCATTCTGGCAATTTCACAGGTGTGCAGGAGTCATTTAGAAATTTTTGTCACAACTGCTCTAATATGCGCCCACTATATTGCCATATTTGCTTATTTTGCTAAAATTTTCGAAATTAATTTTTAGCCAAAATTTGTTTGAACCAAAGCTGGGGGAAATTCTTTGAGTATATTTCTTTACATAAAATTTTTGAAATATTTTTCGTATATATACAGCATACATGAGAATTTTTCATTACCATTGAAATTTCATTACCATTAGTTCATACTAATGACAATGAAAAAAATTTCATTACCATTTAATGGTAATTAAATATTTTTCATTAGAAAAATCAATACTAATGAAATGAAATTACACTAATGCATAAAAAAACTAATTACAATTGATTAAAAACCATTTGTTTACAAAAAAATTCAGAAAATTAAAACGAACAACGGGGTTGGCCGGGGAAGTTATAAAACATAATTTTTTAAGGAGGATCCATTCCGTTAAACTTTACCTGGATACAAATAACAATGGAATGGAAAGTAATATTTAATTTCAAATGAACATGAGCCTGAATTAGCATATTCCATCTTCGACTTCAGCAAGTTTTACTCCCTTTTTACGATTTTCTGTCAATGGCATTTATTTATTCATTATCAATGATAATGAGATTTAAAATCATTGTCATTAATCAATGAAATTAAATTTTAGAATAATTACCATTAATTAAAAAAATGGTAATGAAAATAATTTCATGAAATTATCAATTAATTAGTCCACCTAATTAATTAGTCCCATGTATGATATACAGTGCACAAAAAAAAGTTGGACACATTATATATTAAAATGAAACGAGCTGTATTTTAAAAAAATACAAAAAACGAAAGAAGATATTGAAAAGCATAAAATTACTGTTAATTTAACGTACAAGTGCTTATGTTGTTTGAAAAAAAATTCAAATAACATGGTTGTTCTAAATTTATTTTCATCGGGACAAACAATAATTGCATTAAAGGAATTAAATGTGCTAAAATCCCAAATCTGCCAAATTGTGAAAAACAATCTGTTGGAGGCATATCCTTACCCGGATTTCTTTCTTGCCTGAGGAAATCGTCAGGGGACGACGTTTTAGAATTTCTAGAAATATTTATTAGGTTAAATCACAAACTCAATGAGAATTTCTTGTTCTCGTCTAGGAGCGTCATTTAACAAAAAACAAAAACAACAAAAAATTTCACCACAATTTGCTTTGTAATTCTCTTTGTTAATTCTATTTTATATAGTGTCCAACTTTTTTTTGTTCACTGTATGTAGATTTTCAAGTTTAAATATGTATGTACTTGTCAAATTATACACAAATTTTAAATCCAACACAGAGAAAACAGATTCATTGTGACATTTATTTATTTAATTTATTGCCAATCGAATGGTCCAGTTGCATCAAACGAATTATTCGGTTGCGACTTTCGAATTATTCTGGATACAACTGAAATTCCGTTTTCCTAGTCAAATTAGTCCTATCTCAATTTGTTATCTGTTGTCACAACTGAAAAACTCTAACTAACATAACCTAAACATTCGATTGTCTACAAATACGGTTGTCAGCACCGAATTTGATTTCTGGGTGTAACTATACGTTTTAAAAATTACTACTTTTTGATTATAGTATAAATCGAGCTTTAGAAATTTCCATGAAATCTAAAAAACTAAGAATATTTCTCCTTTCTTTGTTAAAGTTTTAATTGTTGAAAATTTCATTAATTTCTATGGGCGAGAATTTTGTAGGGTACATTGGCGGACAGGCCGGTCTGGGGTGGGCAAAGCCGATATATGTCTTAAATATTTCTTAAATAAGAAATGTTTGAGAAATTCTTCCTTCAGAAATATTTAAGAAACAAATTGATGTTAGTTCTGATTATAAGAGTTTTTATTTAACCCTCTAACCGCCTCCAGGAGGTGTATACTAAATTGACCACAAATGCGCCAAATGAGTATTTTATAATAACAAATTAAGTTATTTCGATCAAAAATAACATTTACTAAATTTTTTGTAAAGAAATTTTTCGTGTACATTGCACGGTTTGGAAGCGAGAAAGAGTCTAAATTAAAATTTCGTTAAATTAAAAAAAAATATTTTAAAACAAACACAATTTTCAAAAATCTTAGAAACATATTTAAGTCAACTCAAAACTGTTAATAACAACCACAAAGTAAGGTTGAGGCTTTAGCTTTTCAAAACAGTCTTATTTTAATCTAAGGATAGACAAGACTCCATTAGGATACCTCTAAAGGATATCATCTTAACTTGGAAACGAATAGACGGATTTTTATGATATTTGACAGAAAGAATATATTTAGTATTAGTAGCAAAGCCCTTAAGTTTGAACTAAATTTCGTAGTTTCCAGAAAACGAAAATCGCTACATCCACTTAAGTAACAGCACAGAAAATTCTGATCACCTCGGTAATTTAAGTGGTCGAAAATTCCGAAAATTACAAAAATTTTATCAAAAGTTATTTTCAAAATATTATTTTTTGTTTGAAAAAATTATAATCATAATGTCGAAAGTGTTTTTTAAGATTAAGAGTCTGAGAATGGGCAAATAAACAGCCGATTATAAATGGGTCCCTTGCCCACCCCAGAAAAATGGTCTAGGTACGCCAATGGTAGGGTATTACATTATTGTTTTTTATCGACTTTAGTTTTCTTGTGTTATTTAAATTAACTTAAATCAACTTAATTTGTGGTATTAACTACACCAACAAATGTAAATTATGTAAATTTATATTTTTTCTTAACCAAGGCTGAAAAATACCTTCAGCATCACTTAATTCTTTTTCTTTTTGTTGTTTGCTTAAAATTTTTACCAACACAGTCAAACCATGATTTTTTCATTTATTTTTACATAACATTATTAAATGGAAGTGCGCGTTTAACAATGTTTCTATTATTTTTTGTACCTTTCGAAAAAAAAAATGTAAAACTAACGAAAACGCAACAGTTAACTGGTTTTATTTCGCATAGAAATAAACCAACGATCTAACTTTAAGTACTAATGAAGAACCAAATACCATTAGTTTAACCAGAGTAAATATACCGCCAGACGAAACACAGATTATGTGTTAGTAGGTTAAACATTGTATAAATATAAAGTAAAACTTTCAAACTCGGTTATGACGAACAAATTTGAAAGTTCCGACATTTTGACAGCAACTTTAATATAAAATTCATCTGCTAATACGTACCCCCGTTTAAAATTAACTTGTACTAATGATCCCACAAACAAATTTCCATTTTTAATACGAACTTTCCAAATTTTTACAATTTTTAATATTGGTTGCAGATTGCCAAATTTTAAATCGAACACACATAAATTTTGACTTACACACAGGAAAAAAAATTGCCAACCGAATTGCTAAGCCTATTTTGGTTGCTACAACCAATAAATTCGGTTAGTGACACCATATTGGAATGTGATTCCTAAATATTTTGGGTATTGCAAGTAAAATTCAGTTGTATGAACCGAATATTGTTGTGATAACCAATATTCAGTTGCACCAACCTGTTTTAGTAGATGTAACCGAATTTCAGTTGGAAAATGGCATATTTTTTCTCTGTGTGTAAGGCTTCATTAGTCTAATCGTAAAGTAACAAAACGTATATGCGAAAAAGTGAAAAAGTTAACATGCCGGCTATATGATACCCTACACAAGTCTGGTTAAAATCCAACTAATGTTTGGAATGGGTTGAAATGGACTTATATCATTATTTGTCTATAAAATGATAAAAAAAAATAGAATAACGGTAAGAAATTTTTATTTCACCTAATGTTGGGTGTATTTAAGAGAAAATCGGAAATATAGTCCAGATAGGCGATAGGTCCAAATATGGTCCGATCATATCTGAAATCCAAACATTTTGTCCTTGGGTACATACAGTGCTGTGCAATATAATAGGCACATTCAAATTTTTTCTAATTTTATTCTCGTTGCCTTTATTTTTAAAGATCAAAATGGTGGATAAATTGACCCTAAAATGCGAGGAGATTGTTCAGAAAATGGTGCAGAATTTTAACGTGACGTCTGTTTTTTTATTTTGTCACTTGTTTGAAGTAGGCGTGGCTTTTAATGAAAAATAAGCGATATCGACCTTCTATCAAATTACATAATAAAAATTTAGCGAGTACTGATCAGTTCTGTAAAAACTGTATATTTTTGGAAGTCCTATAATATTTCCTTAAGTCTTACATTATTTTTTTCTACAAATGGTCGCCAGACTTAAACTGGCAGTGCCTTAAACATGACTAAATTTTTCTATGTTTTTAGCGATTTCAAAATAAAGTTAACAACACTGAAATTTAAACACGGAATGCTTTATACTATAACGTAAAACAAGCTTGACTGATTCGTTATATCGCGTTAAGTGTAGAATAAGGCCATTCACTTTAAAGTTTCAGTGTTGTTAACTCTATTTTAAAATCGCTAAAAATAAAGGAAAATCTGGTCATGTTTAAGGCGCTGTCATTTTAAGTCTGGGGACCGTTTGTGGATAAAGATAATGCAAGATTTAAGGAAATTTTATAGAATTTACAAAAATATACAGTTTGTATATATCCGATCAGTGCTCGCAAAATTTTACTATGTAATTTGATAGAAAATTAAAACAAATTACAAAATAAAAAAACAGACATTATGTTAAAATTCTGCACCAATTTCTGAATAATCTCCTGGCATTTTTGGGTGAATATATCCAATATTTTGATCTTTAAAAATAAAGACAACGAGAATAAAATTAGAAAAAATTTGAATGTGCCTATTATATTGCACAGCAGTGTATGTATGTGTCAGCGTACCAAATTCCAATAAAATATCTTCGTATTTGAGACCTGTAACGTGCGAAAAAGGCAATTTTAGGGAAACCTGTATATGGGTATTAGGTTCAAACATGGACCGATTCCGAATAAAATCAAGAGGTTTTATCCATGAGCCCATGTGAATGAGTGTACTAAATTTTATTAAAATATCTTTGTATTTGCGACCTTCAGCCTGCGAACAAGCCAATTTTGGGGAGACATAAGTATATATGGGCACTAGGTCTAAACATGGACCAATTTAAATCAAGATTAATTGGCTTCGTTCTTCGGCTGACGTAAGTCGACAGACAGCCAAACTGACGGACAGACGGAAATTGTTAAATCGAAACAAAAAGTGATTCTGAGTCGATCGGTATATTAAGAGGTGGGTCTAGGTCCAATATGTATTGATGTTACAAACATCAGCACAAACTTATTATACCCTGTCCTCGTAATGGTGTAGAGTTAACAAATATTTGTGTCGTTCTTCGATGAATTTAAATAAAATAGTAAAAAAATTCTGTTGAAAATAGAATTTTTCTGCTTTGTTACTTCACATTTAAGTCTATGCATAAGAAAAAGCTCCAAAAACAATATTTTAATTTTTCATACTCGTTTTATTCATTATAAGAGTGCTACGTTACTTTTTGACGATAATTCCAAAATAATTTGGTCTTTAAATGTATCTCAAACAATCTATTTAAGTATTCAAATGAAAGAACAGCATAATTTTTGAAGTTATTTTTAAGAATATTAATTATTTTGTGGATATTAAAGGAATTAAATGTGCTAAAATCCCAAAACCTTTTTGACAAATTGTGAAAAATTATCTGTTGAAGGCATGTCCCTATCCGGATTTCATTCTTGTCGAAGGAAATCGTCAGGGGACGACGTTTTTAGAATTTCTAGAAATATTTTTTAAGTTAAATTATAAACTCAATGAGAATTTCTTGTTCTCGTTTAGGAGCGTTGTTAAACATTTAAAATATCAAAGAAAAAACAAAAGCAACAACAGAAGATTTACCACAATTTGCTTTGTCATCTTCCAGTATACTACTCTGTTGTTTTGACAGATCTAGCAATGTAATGACATCCATTCATGCATAAACAGCAGTAGGAAATAATATGTTTTATAAAGTTTCAGTAACATTCAAATTTGCAAAAGCACTTGCATATTAGTTTTTATTAAATTTATTTTTATCGGGAATATATTAACTGTGTTAAAGGAATTAAGTGTACTAAAATCCCTAAACTTATTTGACAAATTGTGAAAAATGATCTGTTGAAGGCATGTCCCTATCCGGATTTTATATTCCTGGATAGTTTTAAACAATGCATTAAGTCTATTAATATTAAAGGGATTATCGGAAACATAAAGGTCCTTGCAAATATGTAGGCATCTATCTAAGAAATCTCTTCAATTTCACCAATTTCTCTTCAAACCATTTCAGGCTTTTAGGGCTAAACTACTTCAATGAATGGTTATTACTAGGGCAACACAAAAAAACCCTAAAAGCAATGTTTTAAGCTCTTAAAAAAAGCTCGAAAAAACAGTAAAATAAAAAATTAAACTTCATTATTTCTTCATTAAAATCCTCATAAATTTTAATGTTTTTATTTAATACAACGCAACATTCCTTTCAACATAAGAATCAGACAAAGTTGTGACATTCTTAAATTTATTTTCATTGGGAAATATACTAATTTCATTAAACGAATTAAATATGCTAAAATACCAAAACTTTAAGAAATTGTGAAAAATAATCTGTTGAAGGCATGGCCCTAAGTGGATTTCATTTTTGCCTAAGGAAATCGTCATTGTCATATTTGTACTATTAGAATTCAGGTTGGAAAAATAAAAAGTTTATTTTAACAAAAGAGATTTTTTTAATTTAAAATAAATTTTAAAAAATAAATTTTAAATAAAAATATTTATGTCGACTTAAAATAAAGTTTAAAATTTCAGATTTTTTGAAAAAAGCAAAAATATTGGCAAAAACAAGCCAATTTTTACAAAATAAGCAAAAACAAGCAAAATTAGATAAAATAAGCAAAAAAAAGCTATAACAAATATAGCTTAAAATTCTTATATTTTTAAGATCAGGACTTCTATTTCATCTAAATTGTTCTATCTTTTCAAATAAAAAACATGCTCTGGCTTCTTTTTGGTTGGCCTAGTTATTACCCATTAGATAATCCAAATATAGGTGACCTCAAGGAAATTGTCTGGTGGAGACCGAGGAATTTATTTATTTATTTGTTTTTTGGTCGGATATGTTTGGATTAAATCTAATTAGATTTGGTGACAAATAAGATCATATAAAATAATAATTGACATATGTATGTGCTATGCTTGATGGCCACATTTGATCAGATCTAGTACCAGACCTGTTGACGTCTAAAGGGATCTGGATATAAGCAGATTTGGTCAGATATAAGCATATAGGATCATATCTTATACCAGAACTTTATTTCGGTACCCTAGTAAAAATGATTTTTATATATTCATATATGATTTTTATACAATCATTTATGATTTTATACAATTATAACTTGTCGAGTATTGTGAAACATATATTTTTATATGATTATATCAAAAGATATTTAATTATATAAAATTATATTAACCAGATCCACCATTTTTCGGATCAAATCATGTATGGATTAATATAATTATATAAAAAATATATTATTTGATCCGAAAAATGGTGGATCTGGTTAATATAATTTTATATAATTAAATATCTTTTGATATGATCATATAAAAATATATGTTTCACAATACTCGACAAGTTATAATTGTATAAAATCATAAATGATTATATAAAACTCATATCTGATTATATAAAAATCATTTTTACTAGGGTAGTTAAAATATCGCACACAGATCAGAATTGTTATGATTATATATGGTGACAGATCTGATGCGATATAATTATATAACGATCTGATTTTTCTGGTCCTCCAAGTGCGTCTTAACTAGGTTTTACTATACTATATTTTTTGTGTGTATATTTTTGCAGAATTTTAAGATTTTTTCTGTGTTTATTTATGTTTAGTTTTTTCTTCAACTATCGAGACATATCCGCCATAAAGACCTAAGCGCCAAAAAACAAAAATTTTACAGGAGAAGGTTTTCTAATAATTTCCTTTCCGATGAAATTTGATTACAGAAGATCAAAAAGTAAGAAAACTGTATTTTTAGCATCTCACTTTAGGGGGTTTAAAAGTGGGCTAAAAATGACACCATTTTTTATTTTTCGCATTTTTTTATTTGGTCCAATAAAAATATATATGTATTGGGTATCAAATATAGTTCTTGGAATTGTGCATCCAACACAATATTTTCAGTGAAAATGTGAACACTGCAATTGCATTTGAATTAACTTCAGTTATTTTCAACTGTAAGTGTAGTTGAAATAACTGCAATATCAGTTAAGTTTAAGTGCAACTGTCCGAGCTTTTAAGTTATTTATTGACGTAAGCCACACATTTCGGTCATAAAAAATGTAAGCAAGCAATAGTTTGCCATGTAGGAATTGTCGCTTATGTTTTTTTTTTCTCTCTTGCTAAAACTCCTAGAGTTATAAAATTTTGGCCCTTACGCCTTTTTTGCTGATATGGCTCGATATACATATTTTCTAAAGCGTATTTAATAATCGGTTTTTATGCATCTAGTATATTTTTCTTTTAGTTTTTTTTTTGTGATGAACACAACTAAAAAAAGTTTAAAATGGAGGTTATAATAAATATGTAGATTTTTTATACCGAAGTTTTTTTTCCCACTTCAAGTTTCTCAAAGTTCAAGTTTTTTTAGTTTCTTTACAATCTTGGCCTGCATGTATATTTTAATAATTTAATGCAAAAATTTAGTCTATATTTAATAACATTGTTATTTAATAAAACGATTTGTTTTTATTGAAACACAAATTATACTGAAATTGTGCATTTAATGTGAAAGTCCAAAGTAAGTTTTAAATATGAACCTGCTATATTCGTATTTATTTATTACTATATTTAAAATCAGAATGTAGCCGCATGATCAGTATTGCAAGATTATTAGAATATTTTGTTTCATATCTATTAGAATAGTTCAAACGATCTTTAATTATTCTTACAAACCTTATAAATAACACGTGTCCTGCCTAGATACATAGACTGTACGATCATGTTGAGTTTCGGCAGATTATATCCGGCGGGGAAACGTACAAGAAGGCTCATGTCGCTCCTTGAAGGATTAATTTTCTCCTCATAATAAAAGGGATAAGATAAACTCTTCACCAATCCCAAACATTGATTCCGATTTCTTCGATGCCGTGTCGCACGTTTATAACCCCTACTCCCACTCCCACCCACTCCCTAATCACATCCAACTAGTTAACTTTTTAATCCGACTCTGGACTTACCAGTGTTGGCGTCGAATCACTGGTACTTCGATCCCTAAATACTTTTCAATAAAAAATTGGAAGCCATGCTTTACAAACCACTTCTTTCATGGCTTCCAAAGTATCCGGTAAAGTATTTTTACTGATTTTTTACAAGTAATTCTGAATAACTTCAAAAAGTCACTTATTTCATTGTTTGCAAAGTATCCGCTTAAATCATCTAATTAAAGATTTGTTTAAAATAAAATTAGCTTTTAAACAAATATTTAATTGAATCAATTGAATATTTGAACCCTTTA
This sequence comes from Leucophora obtusa, assembly GCA_949987735.1. Classification (NCBI taxonomy): domain Eukaryota; kingdom Metazoa; phylum Arthropoda; class Insecta; order Diptera; family Anthomyiidae; genus Leucophora; species Leucophora obtusa. Next base: position 281,079,856 of record OX465295.1, read on the forward strand.
TTTGTTTCAATTAATCGTACACAATTTTTAGAAATGAATAGAATAATTTGTGTAGTAAGTGCAAAATCAACTAAAATAAAATTGATATTTTCAATTTTGTAAGTGAAACTAATTTTTAAAATTTTGTTTCCGTTCGTATATTTTTTAAAATATCACAATATCAAATTACGTGGAAAGTACTGAAATATATATTGAATCAGTGCACCTTTTGCACTTGTTTAATAAATACTTTTATTAAAAAGTATATGACACAATATCTGCCAATGATAAAGTGTTGTTTCTTTGAATTTGTTTTTTGTTGAATGCGTTCAGTTAAACGAATTCAGTGAATTACGTAAAAAAAGGAATTCATTCCATTCTAAAGAAGAGTTAATTGGACTGGTAGTGAATTCATTCAAAAACGAATTAATTCTCAAAGCTTTGATTGTATACTACAAGTATTTTGCACAGGTCAGTTGGTTTTATTTCAATCAATTGACTTTTATATTATTTAATGCTGACAAATGCGCAACATCAACGTGTCAAATTTACCCCATAGTTGGGGCGGTTTAGCCGAATTGAGTTACTTTGGCAATTAAAAAAAAAAATACAAATAATAAAGATAACTGACGTTTTAAATATAGTAAATTAAAGCTAAGATATGTAGGATTTTAAATTACTAAAAATATGCACCTAATATAATTTTTCCCCACTTCCAATACAATCTGCACTACTAAAGATTGTGGAGAGCATATCGTCAATTGCCTCCTTAATTATCGACAGAACGGCTTTCCTAGAAGTTATTGTCGCATTTCGCTCAGTTGAAATACTTTAAAGGAAGGTATCAACAATATCACCCATCGATACCGGAAAAGAGTTTTTTCTTTGTTTAAAGGCTAAGAGTATATTATATTAGTATATCCTTTCTGGTCCTTAAACTTGTTATAATCTTTGTAACCAGAAATGCAGAAGTATTTACACAGACCTATGAATGGCATTTCTTGTAAACGTCTAGCAAGTAATTGCAATATAAAAGGAAATGCTTAAAAAAGGAAGCCTATCTGGTAACTCCATTAACTTTCAACAAAAAAGTAAAGAAAACCTTATTGATTGATACTATTTAAAATTATCTAGGTACATTTCATTTCTTATTTTAAGAAGGGGAGGACTATCTCAAGTAAAATATTAATAAAGTTCTGTACTAAAGCTTCGAATAAATAAAGAACTGTACTATCTCATACATGGGACTAATTAATTAGGTGGACTAATTAATTGATGATTTCATTACCATTACATTGATATCAATTGTAATGAAATTATTTTCATTACCATTTTTTTAATTAATGGTAATATTCTAAAATTTAATTTCATTGATTAATGACAATGATTTTAAATTTCATTACCATTGATAATGAATAAATTAAAAAAAATAATTGCCATTGACAGAAAAACGTAAAAATGGAGTAAAACTCGCTGAAATCGAAGATGGAATATGCTCATTCAGGCTCATGCTAATTTGAAATTAAATATTACTTTCCATTCCATTGTTATTTGTATCCAGGTAAAATTTAACGGAATGGAATGGGTCCTCCTTAAAAAATTATGTTTTATGACTTCCCCGGCCAAACCCGTTATTCGCTTTCATTTGCCTGAATTGTTTTGTAAACAAATGGTTTTTAATCAATTGTAATTAGTTTTTTTATACATTAGTGTAATTTCATTACCATTAGTAATGATTTTTCTAATGAAAAATATTTCATTACCATTAAATGGTAATGAAATTTTTTTCATTGTCATTAGTATGAACTAATGGTAATTAAATTTCAATGGTAATGAAAAATTCCCATGTATGTATTATCTAATATAGAAAATGAATATAGAGCAGTGATTTCTATTCATCATTACGTTACTTTCATTTATAAAAGAATGTCAACCAAAAGTGAGTTGTGTCAATTCTATCGGTTTCCCAAGTTTTGTAAAGTAGCTCTGGAATTGCTGTCCAAGGTTCATGTTCTGAACTTGACCTTGACTTGTGGGCGCTGTGGTGTAATGGTTAGCACGTTGGACTGTTACACGTGAGGTTGCGGGTTCGAGCCCCAACCAAGGCAACATCAATTTATGAAAAATAGTAATATGTATGAGTTTTTTCTATCCCTCATACATATCGCAGCGTCCTCCTTCGGTGTTCCCATAGCACTTAACCCCACCGAAATAAAATAATATAACAGGGCTATGAACTAAAAAGCTTCAACAAAGTTCGCCAACTCACCATCAGATGACGCCCAACAACTGTTCTAAAATTCAACATCTCGCGCAATTACAGTGTTGCCGTATTTGAAGCCCTTGATCTTTCACCACCTTTCACTTCTTCTCTATCCCCTTTCCAAAGGAAGCAACACGTTAATTAATAGGAAGAATTTCCTGAGTGTTGCTTCTCTTTATTAAAAAAAAAAAAAAAAAAAAAAAAAAAATGATCAGAAGTAACTAAAGAGAGTTGCTGACTCTTGAATATAACACAGTACAACAAAATAAAAAAAATTTGATGCATCGGGATTGCGACATATCATTTCTAATAGACCTTGGGACAGATCACGAATACACGAATATGGCACTAGAATTTTAAAGTTAGCTATAGTTTAAGAAATATTTGAAAAAAAGTTTTTTTTAGGAAAATTTAATTTTTTAAGAAACTTTTTGCAAAAAAATACAAAGTTGAAAGTAATAACGCTATTTTTTTGCAACATTTAAAAATGATGAAATATGCCCTTTAATTTGATATATTGCACGTTTTGACAACTGCGATAATATTCCCTATATATGCATTTAAAATTGAAATTTCTCTTTTTTCACGATTTCGTTAATAAATAATCTGCGATGAAAGGAATATGCAATATTTGAATTTCTGCCTTTAGTAAACATCTCATGTTACTTAATTTATCAAAAAAATTTCCCATTTTCTGTTTCAATTTAAAGTTAATATTGACTAAACCTGAAAAAGACTGACTTTTTTAATACCTAAAAATTAAGGAGTCTGTAACAAATCTTAAAATATAAAACCCAGATAAAACCATTCAGAATGGAATATGAATTTACGTCATATGTAAGAGATTTTGCCGATTTAGCGATTTTACTAGATTTGCAAAATAGGAAAATAAGTGAAGTTTTCACTTTAATTGCAGTTATATCCAATCAAAATAAATTGATATGTTTCCAAAAGCCCAAAGTCTATATTTTTAAACCATATTAAAAATTATCCACGGTTCAGTCAGGTGTATTAATAAATAAGAAATTTTAACAAAAAAAAACTGTCTTTTTGCTAAAAGTTAAATTTGCAAATATTTCAAAAACTAGAGCTAATTTTGAAATTTGGTGTTCACAATCGTGATGTTCATCCTAAAATCTATCAGAATTGATATGTCGCATGCCCAATGCATTTTTAGTGTTGTACTGTGTAATTGGTGTCATCGATGTTGTTACTAAAACCCTCCTAGATTTCATTTGGATCTTTCGATATCACTATTATTAAAATTAGTTTTCGGATTCCATCTTAATAAATTGCCTGCAACAGAATAATTTGTAAGCATCTAAACTATTGGATTGGGATTTTGTGACTCCTTTGTTACAAGAGTTTTGGACTCTAAAAAAAACCTTTGGCCGGATTCGATTGAATTAATTCAGGCTGGCGTGGGGGTCGTGGGGAACGAGGTGGCTGATGACTGTGCGAGGAATGTTTATTGGTCATTCTGGGCCCATGTACAGACGGTTGCACTATCTCGTTTGGTAGAGCTATTCGGTGTGCTAGAGGACATATCGGATAGAAGACAAGAGTGGGGTGGGCGGCCTTAACTGGTTGTAGTATAGCTCGAACCCTATGGCCGTTGCTTAACCCATGGAGAACGAAAACTCTTCTTGGATTACAGTAGGGACAGAGCAGGCGAATGACAGTATGGTATCTACTTGCAAGTGTAAGGGGCGGAGGAGCGGTGACTCAGATATATGTCTCTGCCAGATCTCGCAAACTTTTTGAGGGGATCTATAAGGTTTGAGGTTTTTTTGGGTAGTAGTTTTTCCACCTAGATGCGGGGAAGCCTGAGGAATTCGTAAAGTTCCTTATGGCCTCCGAGCAAACTCAGCATTTGACGGGCTCCCATTCAAACTTACATAACCTTGATATTGAAAAAGTAGATCTCCTCAAAAGGTATAATTATTCATATGAAAATGCATACCATTAAAATGGAATCTAGTATGGATGAATATAACAACCCAGCAAAAATGTGGAAGCAGTAAAAACGTTTACTGCTTCCTTACTGCTACTTTTACCGCTTCTAAAAATGTATAGCTTCGTAAACAGTACTAATGAAAGGCCTAAGTTGATTAATTGTTTACATCGCTTTTTGCTGTGCTTTTCAAAAAGCCATGAAATCAGCAATACATTTTGATTGCTTAAATATTTTTGCGGTTCTTTTATCAAAATTTTTTAAAATGTGGAGAAAAGTTATTTTAATGTAAATAAGAGGTGTTACTGAAAATAAGAGGAATTTTCTCTTCACGGAAAAATATGCAGGAATATTGTGCTTTTGAGAACCCGAGTAAAAAAGTTTTGATATAACCATATATTATTTTATGTAATTGCATATAGTAACTTATAGTTACATATGGCCACATATGCTTTTAAATTCCAGCAGATATACTTTTATATAGTCATATGTTAGATATTTTTTCTTCAAAGGTTTTAATATGGGGACATATGTGATTTTATATTATTACATACAGGCCTACATATAATTGCATGTGCTATATATAAGTACATAAAGTAACATATTACAGATATAACTACATATACGTTTATATATAATTTAGTATGACACTATACATAATAATATAAAACTATATGTGGGGCCATATAAGAAATATTTCATAATTTGTGTTAGATATGATTATATATTGACGAATAAGAACCCATATATAACTTAATATGGTTCCATATCTACAATATTTCATGATTTCTTTAATATATAACAATATAACGTTCTTTATAAAATCATCTATAATTATATATCATCCCACATAAGCAATTATTTCAAAGTGATTTTATATAAAATTATGTAAAACCGTATTATATTATATGTGGTTCTATGTTAACAATGATTTTTAACTAGTTTTAGATTTAGTAATTACTAGGGATTGGCGCGTGACTAGAAATGTTCGTGAGTCACGTTATTCACACGTGATCGTGAGTAATAATTACTATACTCAAGCCCGTGAGTCTGAGAGTGAATAAGAATATATAACCCGTGCATGAGTCGTGTGTGAGTTTATTTTTTGCATCATATATTTTTAGTAATTTTTACTATTTTGTAATATTTTACTATTTTTCTTATATCTTGGTTGTATAACATAATCCTATTAACTTTAAAATTTCAGTCTTGTTAACTTTATTTTAAAATTACTAAAAATAAAAAAAATTTTGTTCATGTTTAATGCACTGTCATTGTAAATCTGGATAAAAGTAATGGAAGATTTATCGAAATTATAGGATCTCCAGCAGACCTTTGGCTTAATCATTATATTTGGAAATTACACATGCAATTACAAAATTACATGTAATTGTAATTGAAAAAAATTCAATTACAATTACATATTATTTGTAATTGTAATTAAAAAAAAACAATTACAAGTAATTTGTAATTGAAAATTTTCAATTATACATTATATATGTATAATTGTAATTGAAAAAATTTCAATTACAATTACATTTTTTCGGAAAAGAAATAATGACAAAAAGCACAAAAATTTTACCAAAAAACACTTTAATTCTAAATGTAATTGAAATTTGTAATTGAAATCACTTTCAATTACAGTTACATGAAATGTAATTGAGTTTTTTTAATTTCAATTACATTTATTTGCAATTGTAATTGAAATCCCCTAGGTCTGATCTCGAGATATTGCATATCTTTTTTATTTAAAAAAATAATTTTTGTATATTGTTAGATGTGGTCATATATAATATGATCTAAAGTATAAGGTCAATTTTTAGATATAATTGTATCAAACTATGTCCACTTTTATAACATTTTATATAATTTTATACAAAAAGATATAATTTAATGTAATTGGATGAGGACAAAATTCGGATACAATTGTATCGAATTGCATAAAATTGTATCAAATTTTACCAAATTGTATACAATTGTATACAATTCGATACAATAAGATGTTCTCATTTTTCGGATATAGTTATATCTAATTACATAAAAGATTATATATAATTAAATATAACTTCATATGGCTCCATATCATTTTTTTTTTACTTGGGAAGGCATGATTTTAAATAGTTGAAAAGCTTTATAATATGCACTTCAGAGGAGACATGATTTATCGACATTTTAAAAGAAAAACAGGAGCACCAATTAACAGCGATGAATTCATGCCTTTTCGGATCTCGAAACAAGTGCTTTCACGCGAGCTATCTCGAACAAAAATCAGGCATGATATCATCAATAATGGAATCGCTTCACTGCTCAACTTTCCCCGACAAAACTGCTTCAAAGCAAGCAGTAATTTCTGCTGGGAAAATACCTGGGCGCCATACAAAGAGACTGTGAATGAAGTCAAAGAATCTTCTATATAAATCTAACCTATTAGTTTTCAATGCCTCAAATGAATAATCTTGCATGACCCCATAGTCAAGAAGGTTTTAAAAATTTTTCGAACTCATATATCAACAGCTACTAGAATATTTTAAGGGGGTGTTTTTATAAAAAGAATTTTGTTTTCGTTTCTTTTAAATAAAACGAATACCTATTTGGGTTTTTGTAATGCCTATATCAATTATTAGAGAGGAATACGTAACGATTTGTTTAAAAATTGGGTTTTTATAACAAGAATTGAAATGTTAAAAATGTCAAAATTGAACGGATGGAAATTTGTATTCTTTAACTTTTTTTTTTGATACATTTCAAAATTATTATTATTATCCATGCTATGGAGTTGTCGCCAATAATATTTAAATCCGATTATATTTTTTTTAGAATTTAAGGTTTATCTAAAAAAAGATCTCAAAAGCTGAAGGACTTTTTATGGAACAAATTGTATAGCAAAACTTCAAGTTATGTAGGTTTTCCCTAGAGTTTTTCAGAATTTTCCTTTAGAAAAGTTTTTGGAAAAGTCCTCATAATTCGAAAATCTGCTAAGAGCCCGAAGCTTTTTTAAAGAAAAGTGCTCAAATATACCGGTTCTTCAATTGAAAACGTGCTCTGAATTTGGGATTTCTTTAAAGGAAAAACTCCTCAGAAGCTGTGATACTTATAGTATGAAGCGGTTTTTTAGGAATAATTAGGGTTTTTTTTACAGAAAAAAAGCTTTATAGGGAGGTTTTTTTTATTGGAAAAAGGTTTTAGACACTTACCCCACTTTCGCTCGCTTTCCATCAATACGAAAAGTACCTGAATGAAGAGATCCGTAATAAACCTCATAATGGGCCACAACCACCTGAGTTAATACATGGTAAGAATTTAATTAAGATCAGATGATACATGCAGGCAGTGCAGAAAATCTGTCGAAGATAGCTGGCACTTCCTTTACTAATGCCCTGCACTCTCCTTCAGAAAATTAAAAATTTTTGGATCCGATTTTGTCAGAATATATACGGTCTCTCTGGACGTCATTTAATTTTGAAATGACGTCGTCCTCAACAACCTAATCTAACCGTGTCATAACAAAAAACTTAATTTTTGTTGCATCAACTATTTTTTAGCTGTTTACTCATTATCCCAAATAGTTATGAATTGTCTCTTTACTTAGGTTTGTTGCAACTATTGACCTGCTGATGATGAATGCAACTATCTGCCAACGGAGTGGCCCAATTCACTTGTAGTTATATTCCATAGGTTACAAGAAGATTTTTGTTTATCTTTTGTATTACACATAGCATTTTTAAGTTAGCCCCAAGGCAAAAAATACTTTTGTTTTTTACTTTTGTTTTGATAAGTTTTGTTGTTTCAATTTAATAAATTTGTAAATAAATAAATACAAAATTTGACATTTTTAACATAAAAAATCGTAACTCAAACAAACCAATTCGTGTGATTTACAAAAACCCATTTTCTTACGTACTCGTTTGCTAACGATTCGTTGGAGAAGAATTTCTTTCTTTTTGTAAAAACAGGCTATAAAACTCGATTATTTATATTACAAATCAAAATATACTCTATCAGTGTTAAGCATAAAGTTTCTAAACAGTTTAATTACATGTTTTTAAGGTAATTCGGCAAAAACAGTATGCATAATTCGTTTAATAACGACAAATTTGACAATCTGTTAAAGTAGAGCAAAGCCTCAAATAAGCATTTCATAAAATTTGTAAAATAAAAGTCTCAGTTTAAACCACATACATACAGTAGTGGACTAAAGTGGATACATTAATTCAAGATTTTTCGAAATTTGTTATAATTTTTATTTTATTATAGAAACTTAAATGATTTTTTTTAAAGCATAAAACTGAAACATTATTCTTCAATAAAACCCTAAATACAGTAGACTATATCATTAAGAAGTTAATGAAAAAAAAACTAATTGCAAATTGTGACCGCTTTTATCCAGTATTGTTCATATTTGAAATTTTCGGCAAGTTTTTTCTTTAATATTTTGTCGAAAATCCTTTGTTCTTTAAAACGGATTTTATGCGAGAAGAAATGCTTGCCACGAGATTTTTAATAGTTTGAGGTGGAATATTAGCCCATTCCGCTGAAACTCCTGACAATCTTCTTTTGACAATTGCCCACCAATTCTCAATTGGATTTAAATCGGGGCTCTGGCCTCTTCAAAAACTGGAAAAACTACGCTTGGATATCACAAATTGAACAAAAGTTATTAATACAGATTTAAAAATATTCAAATATGTATCCACTTTAGTCCACTACTGTATATGGAGTCTATTAAAGACTTTTACAATGGTCATCCACCCAACAATTGATATCCAACAAATTCAAAAAATCTGAAAAACTGCACCTTTAAACCTTTTTTCATTAAATTTTCTCAAATTGGTTTACAAATAAAATACAAAATAAATTAATCAAAATAGTGATGTTGATTTAACAAAACATATTCCTAATTCGAATACATTCAATATTCGTACTATTAAACTGTCTTTAAAATATTATTTTTGCATTACTACTTCTTAGTTATGCATAATTTATAATAAATTATCATGTTTTAATTTATTATAAATTAATATTATTGATAAAATATTCAAAACAACATTAATTACCTATGATTAAAGAGTCTATCGTTTACTAAGTTTATGAGTCACTAACAATTCATTTGAAAGTGGAGAGAAATTAAATAAGGGTGTTGCCAGAATAAAATTAAAAATTAATTGTTATTTTACAATTATGCATGACATTTTTTAAGTTTAATAAGGAAAATGAATACTTTAACAATTATATTCCTTAACGTAAAATTAAGAAAAGTTTACACAATACAGCCTATCCCCTAAATTCATAAACGCTTTGTAAAATTGTAGTAGGTTTGTTGAACAAATTTTGTAATATGTAAATTTTGTTTTGTAAACCTCCTATAACTTTACAAAGCGTTTATGAATTGAGGGGTATATATTTACGTACTCTATATACTTTTTATTGTTTACATTGTTTGTAAATAAATATATTATTAAGAGTAAACCAAATATACAGTAGCAAAGTCATAAACAAATAAATACAAAGTATAAGTACATAATAGTAATATCAATAACTACTGAAGCATATCAAGAGCATTATATTGGTATGGGCATGGATATTGGCTAAAATTACACAATATTGGCAAATATATACTTTGTCTGGTAATGATTAAACGCCTTAATGCGTATTATACTATTTAATTTATTATTTCAACAAATAATTAAGTGTCATGTGAAATTATTTACCCAATAGTTTGTAATATTAATTATGATAAGAAAAATTAAACTTATATATTTTATTTGTTGGCAATTTCCAACGCAGATGATGCTCGTACAACCCACACCTCAACAACGTGTCAATATTCGTGAAGAATTACGTGAACCTGAGAATCCTGAAGAGATTGAACGTGATATTAAATTGTTGCGTGAATGGTTGGATACACAACCTCATTTGCCCAAAGATATGGATGACGGTCGTTTGCGTACATTTTTACGTGGTTGTAAATTCAGTTTGGAAAAAGTGAAAAAGAAGTTGGACATGTACTATACAATGCGTAATGCTATACCCGAATTCTTTTCAAATCGTGATATTAATCGTGAGGAATTGTCGATAGTGTTGGATTATGTGTAAGTATATTAATAAAAAAAAAATAATATTCTTGGTTCCATTTTCATTAGTGTTTCCAATTCGGTTAATCGATTAACCGATTCCTCGATTAATTGCCTCTATTTCGGTTAATGTCGAAACAAATAATTTAAAACTTAAATAATTGTTCGACCCGAATAATCGGTTAAAATAGGTCGATTAACCGGTTAAATTTTTAATATGTAATTTTTTGCTTTATTTTTTCCCAAAACTTCATAATTTTGTTAACTTTGGCTAAAAAATTGCAAGAAATGCTTAAAAAAACAAATACTATTGTAATTAAAATACGATAAAATTATTTAAAACCCGATTGAAAGAGAAACCTTTAGATACTTTAGACATTGAGCCAGCGAGAAACGTAATAGGTTTTAAGAGACTCTTAAAACGGATTTGTTTTACATTATCGCAATTAATTTTTAATAAATTTTTTTTGGAATTTTTTAACAATATAATAAAGTTTCTATTTGTAAAAGAAATGCTTTATGTGTTGGCTGGAGCAGGCTTTAGGAAATACAATAGACAATTTTTCATTTCTGTTTTAATTCTTTTAAGGTGTAAAATTAATTTTCAAAAGTTAGATCAGTTTTTCAGCCTCTAGCCGATGATTTTATTTATATTTATTTTAACAAAATCAGTGCGTATTCATTTTTAAAATTTTATTATTGCAAACATAAAATTTTGAAAGGCTGAAAAACTGCTGTCACTTTCGAAAATCTGTGATAAAGTTCGATCAAACAAATCTGTTTGAGATTTGACATCTGTTACTGCACACTAAGGGAATTGTCTACATCTTTTTATGAATTTTTATATTGATTCAATGAAATTTCGCTGGAATTCGTCAATTGAAACACGGAGGAGTTTGGAATATAAACAAAAATCTAAAAACAAATTGTTTGTATTGATCGCTTCTGAGTTAAAACAATAACAGAAACCTGAATAGGAAAGAAAACAACGAATTAATTATATTGCATTCAAGGCCTTACTTGGGTGAGATGGTTAAGCTGTCGCGCTTTAGTATAGTTAGGTTTGTAATGTGGGATCATGTATCCGATTCCTACAGCCGACGGGTTGTTGAAAAAAATGATAATATAGAGACAATCTGATAATAAAACATATAAATAATTAATACAATTTAATGCAAATTCACTGACGACGCCTGTCCTACAAAAGATCTAGTCTGAGGTTAATTCTTCTTCTTAACCTCAAATCTATTAATTAAAATTGATAAATTGATAATTGCAGCTGTCTATAGGACGTTAAAACAACACTGTGCTAAACTTTTCATTGAATTGATGCAGTTTTATGAAAAATTTCGTAATATTTATTGAAAATTACACACACCCAATGAAAAAGTTTTTTTGTAAAATTTGTTTTGCATTAACTTTGTGAAAAAAAACTTCATTAGTTTAGTGAAAACTTTCATTAAAACTCGTCCAATTAAATTCTCTCTGCGTAAATTAGCTTAAAATTAGTTTATTGTTAATGGCCCTTAAAAACAGAAAATACTGAGAATTTAACAATTGTTTATGATATTCTCAGACTACTAATATTAAGCAAAATTTTTTGCTGATTTTTGCAGAATAAATTGGTATTTTCAAATAGAGTTTAACTTTTATTATATTGATGGCTCAATGTAAAAGGCTCTTATAGTTTTTAATGTTAAAAAAGTCAGTTCTTTGTGTTTATACCCTACACCACTAAGTGGACAGGGTATAATAAGTGTATGCTGATGTTTATAACACCAAAAAATATTGGACCTAGACCGACCTTTTAGTATACCGACCGACTCAGAATCACTTTTTGTTTTGATTTAACGATGTCCATGTGTCCGTCCGTCCATCCGTCTGTCCATGCATTCTTGTGCGCACTCTACAGGTCGCAAATATTAAGATATTTTGATGAAATTTGGTACACCGACCTATGTCGGCTCAAGGACGAAGCCCATTTTAACCCATTCGAATTTCGGATCCAAACATTAGTTTGCTTTTATCCAGACTGGTGTAGGGTATTATATAGTCGGCATGCCCGACTTTTAACTTTTTCACTAGTTTTATTGATAAAAAGTTAAGAAAATACATTAATTTTGCATTAAACGATTAATCGATTAATCGCCAATTTTCTCGATTAACCGACCCGAATAACCGGTTAATTAATTTTAGTGATTTTTCGAATAATGCATTAACCGATTAACCGCCTATGTCGAATAATTGTAAACACTAATTTTCATGTCAAACTGCAACGTTAACTAAAGAATTTGTGTTTTCTTTTGTATGTGGAATTAGAATTTAACTGTACATTTTATTTACGAAAACTATAGATAAAAAATCCCTGCGTAATTTTGAAAATTCTGCAAACATCGCTTAACACCTCTATTGGTCATAAGCTGTTACTCGTAACTGACAATGAAATTGCCAATACTCGCAGAGCACCATGCCATGAGTGTTTAAGAGCATCATGTTATGATTGAAAGACGTGATGATCACAATATGATCCTAATAATCATAGTAGGTATGATAGGAAATGACGATCAAATATTATTTTGTGATAATATATGTGATCATATTATGATCACTAGAATCACAAAATAATAATTGATTTCAATCATGTTCAACTATATTTTTTCTCTGCATATTGGGATAAATATGCTTAATAACTTCAGTGTGATAAATAAGTAAGTTGACTGTAAGTTACGAAGTATCAGCTTGTGGCCATCGATATACCGCACAGTCCCTATGGAAAATAAAAAGCGATAGAAGATGATTAACAGCTATATCAAAAGCCTGTGGAATAGCAATTTCAGATACCATGCAATACATTATAAATTAGAGAATATGCTTTCTTTGGTCAAACTATTCAAACGTGGAATAAAATCTTGTCTTAAAAATGTTAATTACACAGTACAACACTAAAAATGCATCGGGCATGCGACATATCAATTCTGATCGTTTTTAGGCTGAATATCAGGAATGTGAACACCAAATTTCAAAATTAGCTCTATTTTTGAAATATTTGCAAATTTAACTTTTAGCAAAAAGACGATTTTTTCTTAAAAATTTCTTATTTATTCATATATTTACCTGACTAAACCGCGGGTAATTTTGAATATGGTTTAAAAGTATGGACTTTGGGCTTTTAGGACAATATCAACTTATTTTGATCAGATAAATGATCTAGGATATAATTGCAATTAAAGTGAAAACTTCAGTTATTTTCTTATTTTCCAAATTTAAAAAATTCCCTTAATCGGATTTGCAAAATCTTAACATATGACGTAAATTCATATTCCACTAAATTCATTTTATCAAAAGTATCACAACTTCTGCATCAACATTTGCAGAAAATTCAATCTGAAACACATATTTTACATGTTTTTTATTCCAAATAAATTTTATATGAATTTACTAGAGATGGGCGCGTGACACGAAATTTTCGTGTCACGCGTGATCGTGAGTTCAAATGATAGCACACACGTGAGTCGTGCGTGAGTTAAAAAAATGTTCGTGCGTGAGTAAATTTTTGTGCGTGAGTTTGCGTGATTATATTAAACCAGATTGCGATAATTTACAATTTTGGAAAAATTCCAGAGATCTTCCCCTCTTTCAAATAAAATGTGTATTCCAGTCAGTTCAGGTACTAGCGAACGGGTGTTTTCTACTTCTGCCAGAATTCTTATGTAAAGAAGAAATCGACTTCTTGTACAAAACATTGAAAAATTTTGTTCCTCCACAAAAATTTGGAATAACATTTAAAGATTTACAGTGAATTTTTTAAGTTATTTAAAAAATTTAATTTAAAATTAAATTAAAGGAATTAAATGCGCTAAAATACCAAAACCTAATTAACAAATTATGAAAAATAATCTGTTAAAAGCATGTCCCTATCCAAATTTTATTCTTGAATAAGGCAATCATCAGCGGGCGAAGTTTTTAGTATTTCTAGAAATATTTGTTAAGTTAAAGTGCAAACTCAATGAGAATCTCTTCTTCTCGTCTAGGAGCGTTTCTAAACATTTAAAATATCAAAGAAAAAACAAAAAATACCACAATTTGCTTTGTCATCTTCCAATATACTACTCTGTTGTTTTGACAGATCTAGCAATGTAGTGACATCTATTCAAGTAAATGGTTCTTCAATAAGAGCGCTACAAAAGTTTTTTTTAAATAAAACAAAAACGGTGTTGGATATCAATGAAATTCTTTATTCCTGTGAAAGTACGTTCGATGCCATTATGTATGGAAATCAATCTCTTTTATATGGCGTGCAGAAGTCCAGACGCTGAACCCAATTTTTGACGGTTTTCAAGCATAAATCGGCCGATATTCGTACGAAGTTCATCAATCGTCGCTGACTTTATGGCATAGACCACAGATTTGACGTCCTGTTGGAACCACATGTCCTCCAAGTCCATATCATCCAATTGGGGCCAAAAATATTCGGTTATCATTGAACGGTAGCGATTCCCATTCACAGTAACGTGCCGGTCTTGATCATCACGGAAGAAGTACGGCCCAATGACGCCGCCGGCCCATAAACCGCACCAAACCGTAATTTTTTCGGGATGCAATGATGACTCATGGAGTACGTGTGGATTGCTGTCTGACCAATAATGCATATTTTGTTTATTGACGAAGCCATTCATTATGACGACCATAAATTGGACGTAGCGCTCTTAACGTTGAGGCCACTGACTCCGAATGTCGGTAGTAAATTTTAATAATTTCGACTCGTTGTTGACTCGTATATCTTTCTATCATGAAATGGCAAACCTTACCGAAGAGAAATGTCAAAAGAGCGGCAAGAAATATGGCGTCGTTTGCTGTCCCTGTCTTTCTACTTTTGTAGCGCCCCTGTTGAAGAACCCTTTATAATAAACAATAGAAAATAAAAGTTTTTCTAAAGTGTCAGTAATATTTATATTTGCACAAGCACTTGCATATTAGTTAAATTTATAGCAACATTTTTTTACAATTAAGCTAATTTTAATTCTAACCCCCATTAACAGTAAACAAATAACCTGAAGTTAACACAAACTGAAAGTTAAAAAATTCAAATTTGTATGGAATTTGACTTCTGTAACTCTAAGTTAGCTCAAACTTTAGGTTAATTTGTTTATTGTTAATGGCACTAAATAAATAAAACTTATATTCTATAAATAAAGTTTCCTTAAATAATTATCTTAATTTTTGCATTAAAAATACAAAAATTCTTTTTTTGGACTGTCTATATTTTCATATATTTAGTTAGAATATTCTTCTACCTCAAGTCCAAATTCTAATATGATATTGTCATATTAGATTTTATTTATTGTTTCAATAACAAATAAAATCTAATATGACAATATCATATTAGAATTTGGACTTGAGGTAGAAGAAGTTTCCTTAAATAATTAAGAAAAAAAAAGGTTTGGCAGGCAATACCGTTATCGATTCAAAACCCTTTCAACTAACTACCGTTACCCCTAAAATACCGTTACCGAAATAACTGAAATACAGCTATCTTTAAAATACCGCTACCGAAATAAATTAAATATCGATACCTTTAAAATACCGATACCGAAATAAATTAAATATCGCTACCCTTAAAATACCGATACCGAAATAAATGAAATAGCGTCACCCTTAAAATACCGTTACCAAATAATCTAAAATAGCGTTACCCTTATGGATAAAAACGGTTACCATCCATGGATAAAAACAAATTTCATATTTTTCGTGAGTATTTCGTGAGCGTGAGTACTTCGTGAGCGTGATTCAAATTAAAATTAATCACGTGAGCGTGAGTGAGCGGGATTATAAAAAAATGTTTGTGCGTGAGTCGTGCGTGATTATTATTTTTCTTTCGTGAGCGTGCGTGAGCGTGAGTCAAAATTCACTCACGCGCCCATCTCTAGAATTTACTATGGCAAAAGGAAATAAAGTAGATTTTTGAGCATGCATATTTTAAAATTATTATTTTTTCGAAATTTGCAGTTCAATTATCTAAAAATTTGTTGAAATTGATTAGAAAATATATGTTTTATATTTCTGAACGGTTTTATCTGGGTTTTATATTTTAGGTTTTGTCACAGACTCCTTAATTTTTAGGTATTAAAAAAGTCAGTCTTTTGCAAGTTTAGTCAATATTAACTTAAAATTAAAACAGAAAATGCGAATTTTTTTTGATAAATTATATAACATGAGATGTGTACTAAAGGTACAAATTCAAATATTAGATATTCCTTTCATCGCAGATAATTTATTAACGAAATCGTGAAAAAAGAGAAATTTCAATTTTAAATGCATATATACCCAGTGTAGAAAATCATTACCAGATATGTGGTTATATAACTACATACTTGGTAATGGTAACTAGTTACTTTTGTTATTACATTTCTTATTACCTTTATATGGCGATGTCGCGAAAAATAATGAGTTGTCGTTACACACCAGCATACGAAAAATCAAAAAATATATCGTTACCTATGTGCTTACCAGTACTGACAAAAATAATGAGTCTAAAAATAGATTTTCTAAAAAATAAATTATATAAAAAAAATATTTTTTGTATTTTTTTTTTTGAAATAAAATTTGCTGGTGCGGGAATCGAACCTGGGTTTACAGATTGCCAGTCAACTGCTCTACCATCTGAGCTATATCGACATGTAATATTTAAAAGACAAAAACATAATTGACCTGCTGCACACAAGTTAGCTTACTCGCCAACATACAAAAAATCAAAAAATATGTGGTTACATATATCCTTACCAGTGTTTAAAAAATACTGAGTCTAAAAATAGATTTAAAAAAATTTTCAAAAAAATCTAAAAAATTATTTTCTATTTGAAATAATGATAAAAATAAGTTATTATCAGTAACTCATTATTATATGTTTTAAAATAATGCAGAAGGTAAGTGGGTGTCATTACTGGTACTCCAAAAAATAATGATATGTCATTACCGATTCTGCACTGGGTAGGCAATATTATCGCAGCTGCCAAAACGCGCAATATACCAAATTAAAGGGCATATTTCATAATTTTAAAATGTTGCAAAAATAGCGCCAGTATTTTAAATTTTTTATTATTTTGCTAAAAGTTTATAAAAGATTTAATTTTTCCCACAAAAACATTTCTGAAAATATTTCTTAAACTATAGTTAACTTTAAAATTCTAGGGCCATATTCGTGATCTCCGTCCCAAAGTCTATTAGAAATGATATGTCGCAATCTCGATTCTTCTAATTTTATCTTTAAGTTTTTTAATATTCCAAAAAAATATTCCACTCATACCACTTTCAAAATAAACATTTTTGTTAAATCGTTTAATATGAAAAAATAAAAAAATTATTTGATAATTTTGAGCCAAAATTATGTGAAAAATATTTCAGAGCTCAAAATTAGGTTTTTCAATATCATTTTAGCGGTTGTGTGTTTGTATACAAACCCAATGCGTTACACTACGATTGTCTGATGAACGCAAACGCTACTATTATGTACTGTACTTTCAACACATATTCACACCCGTAGCGTACCGAATTCGGGTTGTGTGTATAAACACAAACACTAATTGGAGAGAATAACGTATGTGTTTACTACTCAACCAATATGCTTGTGTACTGTGTTCGCGATAACCGGTACGCAACCCTAAAAGTACGGTTCGTTAGAGTTTATTTTCCTACTCTGGAATATGTGTTGAAAGTACAGAACATAATCCTAACGTTTGCGTTCATCATCAGCCAATCGTAAAAGTGATAGATAAGGTATGTGTTGCTTAGCCGTACCCTACATATTGTGTACAGTTTATTTTCCTACACTGATTTTAACAATAAAATGAACATCGCATAATAATTAAGAAAACCATAAAAAAATTAAAAACTTTATTTACTGAATTTTCGCGAACTTTATTTTTAAGTTTTTTCCTATTTCAAAAAAAGGTGACTCATACCACTATCAAACATAAACATTATTATTAAATCGTTTATTATGAAAAAAGAAAAAAAAATCAAAAATTATTTGGTAATGTTGTTTAATAATTATGCGAAAAATATTTCATGTGGAAAAATATTTCATGAAAATAGTTTTTCCAACACCATAAAACCTTAAAAGCATTTTGCAAAAAAAAATATTGCAAAAACAATATTGCAAACAAAATATTGCAAAAAAAATTGCCTTTAACCAAAATTATTTCATCAAATATTTAAATAGTATACGTACTTATGTATTTTCACAATAAAATCGGCATCGCATTAACTATTATGCGATTTACCATAGAAAACGTAAACATTTATGTATTCTATATTTTTGCGAATTTCCATTTTCAAGACGAATATTGATCATAAAATGTCTTCCAACAGTATCTTTTCACTTTCTCATAAAAAAAATAACACCAAAAACCTCGTGCAATCATTTATTTTAATGCTTTGTTCTATTTCAAAAATATGGAGGACTCATACCACTTTCAAAATAAACATTTTTGCTAAATCGTTAACTAGTAAAAATTCTCTCATCAACACCTCAGTAGTTTTTGAAATTTTTTAATTTTTATATGAAAAGATCCCCTCGTGTTCTACCTAATTCCATGCTTAACTCAGTTTTTTTTGAAAATGGACTCATACCACTTTCAAAATAAATGGTTCAAATGTCTCCATATTGAAATGGAAATCGAAAATATGTCTCAGCGGGATTCGCTGTGCATACATATAATAGTTTGTAAACATATATATAATTGCCTGTGAACATATTCAACAATATCTTTTTTCTGCGTTTAAGATTCTAATCTTTGCTTATATTTTATAAAATATATTTTTTTCTATTCTTGTAGACACTGCCCTACATTGCCTGGCTTAACTCCTAATGGTCGTCGTATTACATTTATTCGTGGTATTGATTGTGATTTCCAACCCAGCCAAGTTAATGATGCCATGAAAGTTGCCCTCATGATTGGTGATGTACGTTTGTTGGAAGAAAGTGTTGGAATCGCTGGTGATATTTTCATTTTGGATGCTGCCGTTGCCACAGCTACACATTTTGCCAAATTCTCTCCTGCTGTTGTTAAGAAATTCTTGATATGCGTACAAGAAGCTTATCCGGTTAAGGTCAAAGAGGTTCATGTTATTAATATCTCGCCTTTGGTTGATACCATCTTCAAATTCGTCCGACCTTTTGTTAAGGAGAAAATCATTAATCGTATTACCTTCCATAATGATATGGAAAGTTTATATAAATCTGTGCCAAAAGATTTGCTACCCGAAGAATATGGTGGTAAAGCCGGTTCTATTGTGGAACTGACACAAATGTGGAAAAATAAACTGGCTGAATATACCAATTGGTTTAAGGAACAAGAGGAGAAGAAGGCCGATGAATCCTTACGTCCTGGCTCGCCCAAGACAAGTGATGATCTTTTTGGCATGGAGGGTACATTCAGGCAATTAAATATTGATTAAGCCTCGGTTAAGCAAGCAGGAGAAGCCATAACGTTTGATTTTGTTTAGACCTCATTTGAGATTATATATAAAAATATATAAACGTACGTTTAATCGGTGGTTACCTTATTTTTATACAATACTTCGTTATCGCTTTTTGTTGGAGTTCCAAATACTTGACTGTTTGAACTTAATTCGTATTATAGCCTAATTTTTTTATACAATTTTATATTTAATTAAAAATAGTACATTCTGTTATATGCTTTCATTTTGTTTTCATCTTAATGCTCAAGTTATTTCCATTTATTTTCATATAATTATTGTTTGTATAATTCTTAATAAAATTGACCAAATAAATAAACTAAAATGTTTGTAGTTTTTATTCAATTAGCTTTGTCCCTTTGTGTAAAATATTTGTTCATGGACACTAGGGTTATAACTTGCTTAGGGGAACATTTATATAGGACCATTATATGGACAATACTGAAATCAGTGTTGCCACTTTTTGAATAAATATTCGAAAACGGGACTGTTTGCACATTCGTTGGATAATATATGAATAATGACATTTTTGTACACCCAGAAAACAGATTCGGTGTTGACAACCCAATTTGTTGGCAATCGAATGGTTCAGTTGCATCAAATAAATTTTTTGGTTGCGAGTACCGAATTATCCTTGATACAATTGAAATTCCGTTGTCGCAGTCAAATTAGGCCTGTCTGAATTGGTTTTCTGTTGCCACAACTGAAAAATTCGTCTACCACAACCAAACCATTCGATTGGCTACAAATGCGGTTATCAGAAATGAATCTGTTTTCTGGGTGTATAGTTTTTTGTGTAATTTCACTTTTTACAGAAATTTTCGTAAATTTCGTGTTAAGCCCGAGAGCTATTTATAAAACTAATTCAAATTAGTCGATATTTAGATTAATAAAAACTAGTAATTTTCAAAGTTAATTTTTTAACAATTTAAAGCTAATTTCTCGCAATTTTTTTTAATTTCACGCTAAGGTCCTTATTATTAATTTAAAATATCTAATTATAACAATATTGTTTTTTGAAATCGGTTCTTAAATCAAAAATGGCAAGCTTTCAAAATTTTAACATGCTAGAGTTTTCATACATAAAAATTTTTAAAATATTAAATAAATTCGCTAATCAGGCGAAAATTTCCAAATTTGAGTAAGTCAAATATGAGCGCTCTTTAATTTGGTGAAAAATAAAGCAGATTTTCAAACAAACTTAAAAAGCGATAAAGACCTACTATAATTAGCGAATTTGAATTAAGGGAAAGAGCGATAGCATCAAAATCCATTATAGCGGCCATGTATACCTTAAGCAGAGCTTCGAAGAATTAATTTCCTAATTCCCTTTTTTTGAGCTGAATTTATATTTTCGGAATGAATTCCCTGACCAAGCTTAAGGTATTGAATGAATTCCTTTTTTTATTTGATTGATCTTAAAAGAATTCATTAATTTTTTCCTTCATAAAATTTAATGCATTTATTCACCAAAGAATTCATTCAATTCTAATTCATTCAACTTTTGGTTAAGGAATTCATTCACTAGGGAAATAATTCCCTGAGAATTCATTCAATTGTGCACTTAATTCCCTGAAGGAATTAACTTTTTCGTTTAATTCCCTAAGGAATTAAATTTTCAGTTTAATTCCCTAAGGAATTAACATTTTTGTTTAATTCCCTATGGAATTACATTTTTCCTTTGATTCCCAGAATTTAAGTTTTTCATTAAACGCCCAAAAGACATGTCTTTTCACCTAACATTACAAAATGTCACTAGGGCAAGGAATTCCATGCAAATTCTTGTTTTTTGTCGATAATCCAAATCTAATATGGACTAAATATTTATCCGAATCATCAAATTTAGAACAAAATGGCATCGAAAATGGTAGTTGCATATTTTTGCATATTTTGTCATAAATGAATTTTTTTTTGCATATTTTGACTTTAAATGCATATTCGGTGCCTTTTTAATGCATATTTTGTACTTTTTAATGCATATTTGCGCATATTTTTAATTTTTAGGAGCATTTTTTATTTTGTAAAAACATATAAAAAATTCAAATTTTTATATTTTGATTAAATCAAAATAAACATTCTTAAAAGCTTTATTGCCCTATGGAAAATCTTCGAATTCTGTATCTGTTTGCAAAATAAAAAAATTGCATTCTCTTTGCAAAAATAATAGTTTTTACATTTTTAATGCATATTTTTCTTTTTTAGCCGCATATTTTCCATTTTTAAGTGCATGAAATTCCTTGCCCTAGTAATCACTCTAAACGTGGCTTTATTTTAAAATCTGCAAAATTTTGCAATTTTTCATAGGATGGAAAATATTGATCAATTTAATTTTAACTCATGTTTTTCTAATAACATTGAAAGTGTGTGTGAAAAGATCAATAAAATTGAAATAAATTATATTGTTCGTGTGTGCTTGGCTTTAAGCACTCTACTGGCATAGTCAAAGTTGTAGGATTTACCAATTTCAAATAAATTATAATAATAAAATTATTACGAAATTAGATTAGTCTAGTTCTGGTATTTAGGATAAAAAATATCCCGATTAACGGGATTTATTAATCCCGTCAATCTGGCGGCACCAGATTTAAGTATAATATTAAGTGGTTTGGGGCTTTCCTATGAATAAAATAAAGTGCTATAATTTTAGTACTCTGGCTGTTTGCGGAAGTCTCTATAAACACGGAAGCTAAACTATAGAAGAGCTGCCACTTGACATTTAATTAGTCAGTCGCGCATTAGCGTTTATGTAGTTAGTTGCGTATTGGCGTTTGTAAAGTTCAGTTGGGCTTTAGTAAATCGTTGTATTGAAATCGTTACTAAACTTGTGTCTGTTATACTGTTGTTGTATGTAAAGTAATAAAGTGTTTAATAAGTAAGTGTATAAGCTCAATATCAAACAAACGAGTGTGTCGGTATTTTGATTCCAACAGAAAAGAACCAAGTCTATTTAAAGGAAATATGCCAACTTTTTGAAAAGGTAAAAATGTAACAATATATTAAAATTTTTTTTTTTTTTTTTTTTTTTTTTTTTTTACCTTCCTTTATTTATTGAATCTTCACTTATATAATGTGAACTAACAATAAGTATTCAAATCTTAAACTAAAATTAAGAATTAAGTCCAGCCAGTGCCAGACAAAAATTTCATTTGTTCATACATACATATATTAAAAAATATGATAAAAATATATTAAATAATAATAATCGATTTATGGTTTTAGTTAACCAGGTCCGCCGTGGCTCTCCTTCTAAGTCGCTGATGGCCGCGATTGTCTAGCAGGTTACGCGCCAAATTATTGGGATGTTCTTCCAGTCTTCTTAAATAGCTTTGAGTGTGCTTTGCGATTTCATCTTTGACAAAATTTACATTCAGATCGGAGTGTATATTGGAATTTCTCATATACCATGGTGCGCCGGTTATCATCCTTAAAATATTATTCTGCTTTCTTTGAATTTTCTCTACATTGGAAGCAGAGGCAGTGCCCCAGAGTTGAGCTCCATAGGACCATATTGGCTTTATAATTGAATTATATAACAATAGCTTACTATCTAGGCTAAGTCTAGAGTTTCTCCCAATTAACCAATTGAGTTCAATAGTCTTCAATTTCATCTGGGTTACCTTCGCATCTATGTGGTTTTTCCACGTGAGACGACGGTCAAGATGTATTCCGAGATACTTAACGTTTTCTTGTTGGGGTACGTTATGATTATTTATTTGAATTAATGGACACGTTTCTCTTCTTAGCGTGAAAGTAACATGTATGCATTTTTTCTCATTCACCTTAATCTTCCACTTTTTTAACCAGGTCTCTAATTCATTGATATGATTGTGCAATATTCTGGATGCATCATGTGGGTTGTTATGAATGCTTAATATTGCTGTGTCATCAGCAAATGTTGATGTATGTGTATTGATATTAGTTGGCATATCTGATGTGAATAAGATATACAAAAGAGGCCCCAGGATGCTACCTTGAGGTACTCCAGCTTTTATAGTTTGCAGTGTGCTTATAAAATCATTTTCTTTAATTTTAAATTTTCGATTTGTAATATAGCTCTCAAGCAGCTTGTGTGTATTGGCGGGTAACATAGTTTTAATCTTAAAGAGTAAACCTTCATGCCAAACTTTATCGAAGGCTTGTGACACATCAATAAAAAGTGCAGAACAATACTTCTTCTCTTCGTAGGCCCTTTGAATTTCACTTACCAGTCTGTGAACTTGTTCAATAGTGCCATGTTTTTTTCTAAATCCAAATTGATGAGCTGGAATAGTGTTGCTTAGTGTTACAGCTATGTTTAATTTATGTAGGAGTAGTTTTTCGAAAAGTTTTGACAAATTGGATAACAGGCTGATAGGCCTATACGATTCGACTTTCGTGTGATCTTTTCCTGGCTTAGGTATCATTTTAACAAGAGAAACTTTCCATTCTGGGGGATAATATTCCAGGCGTAATATAGCATTGAAAATAAAAAGAATAATTCTTAATGCTACACGGGGTAACTCTAAAAGCATTTTGTTACTGATTTTATCAATTCCAAATGCTTTTTTAGGGTTTAGTTCATAAATTGCCTTTTCGACCTCACGAATCTCAAACCGAATGGGTACTGCTGTGCAATGTGGTAATAAAGGTGGCAATTCAATTCTAACACTTGGGTCGTTTGGAGTGAAAACATTTTTCAGGTGTTCAACAAACAGCTCTCCTTTTTCAGTATCGTTTCTTGCCCAACCTCCGTTTGGTTTTCGTAAAGGGGGCTTACATACAACAGGTCTTTTTAAATTCTTGGTTGCACGCCATAGAGAGTAATCTGTTTTTGCAGAGGGTTCAAGATTTTCTAAAAATCTGTTTAATGAGTTTGTTCTCTGTTCTTTGAGTAATCTTCGTAAATTATTTGTGCATTCTTTCAATCGAGCCTTGAGATGTGGAGATCTGTGCTGTTGCCACTCTCTACGAGTTCTTCGTTTTTCATTGAGGAGTCGTTCAACGTCCACAGAAAAAACGGGATTATTTCTGGACTGTCGGGTGGGTTTAGTAGCAAGTTGAGCAGCTAGTTTGAGATTAGATTCAAAGTTTTTGAGTGAGAGGTTAATATCATCTGGCGTTCTTAACGATATGTTTTCTGAGCAATGTGTACTGATAAACTTCTTATACTTCAACCAATCAGTTCCCTTGCCTGTAAGTGCTAAGTTACCAGTCTGGGGTAAAATTTCCCGAGGGGTAAAAAGGGTAACAATAGTAGGTGTGTGATCAGATGATAGCTCCAGGGAGGATTCGACACGTACAATATTTCTTGCAATATTTTTTGTCACTCCAAAATCAATAAGATCTGGTATTTTAGTACGATCTGATGGCCAATATGTCGGTTCTCCGCTTGATATCACATCCATATTCATTTTAGCAATTGTATCATACAAAACACGGCCTCTTGGGGTGATAAGGCGTGACCCCCAGAATGTGTGCTTAGCATTATAATCGCCAGCTGCCAGGAAACGCATACCTAGTGATTCAAAGTAAGTTCTGAATTGATTATTTGTAATTGTAAATCTTGGGGGAGCATAAATTGATGAAATCACTAGATTAGTATCAAACTCTTCTACACAAATTGTACTGGCTTGGAGATGATCCTCACAGAGATCACTCATAAGATGATGTTTTATCCGAGTTCTAATAAGAATGCCTGAGCCTCCGCATGATCTGCCTCTAGGATCCTTCGTATCATATAATGTGTATCCACGGATTGAAAAAGAGCTGCGAGAGGTTAAATGGGTTTCCGAAACAAGCATGATATCAATTTGCTTGTTTCTGAGAAAGTATTCGAGTTCGTTTTTATGTTGGCGTATGCCGTTAGCGTTCCAGAAACATATTTTCAGACTGTTCATGGCTTAGATAATACGGCTTGCAATAATGTGGACTGCATTCGGATCATTTCTTGCATCATATTATTCATTGAGTTAGTAAAATTATTTATCGTTTGTACTAGGGTATCAATTGTTGCCTCGAGTCTACTAAAATTTTGTACTGGGGGTATATTCTCTGTTTGTTTACCATACAAATTGGGATTTGATGCTGGTAATTTTTCGTTGTGAGTACCATTGGGTTTGTTACCAGATTTTAGTATACCAGAGTAGGAGGGCATGTTATTAAAATGAGAGTTTGGAGCCAGATTTGGGGTTTGAATATTCCGTGGATATACGGGGGGAACGGCAGCTTTATTTTGGGTTGTTCGCTTTACGAATGAATAGACAGGGCAGCCCCTGTAGTTTGCCGTGTGATTTCCACCGCAATTGCTGCATTTTTTTGAATTGCAATCATTTTTACTTTTGTCACATAGGCTTGAGTTATGCAGTTCACCGCAGACTACGCAAACGGGTGGTAGTTTGCAATAGGCCCTAGTATGACCATACTCCTGGCAATTTAAACACTGTGTAGGCCCATTACGTTTATGGGGTTCCTCTACTGTAATTCTTCGATGTAAAAGATATCTAATCTGGTAAATTGGGTGAGTTTCATTTTTTTTAAGGGAAATATCACCAGGTTCAAGCTCAACTCTAAATAGTGGTTGTGGAATTTTATTTCGATTATATATATTTGAAACGCTCTTTACTTTGAAACCATCATTTTCTAATGCATTTTTAACTTCTGAGGGCTCTACGCATGAATCAATACCTTTCAATACAACTTTAAGACCTTTACTGCTCTTAAGCTGATAGGTATAGAAGCTTTTACCTTTTTTTTCAAGGTCAGATGAAACCAAACGATAATCTGATTCACTATTGACCTGGATTTTGGTCTCATTTATCTGTCCCCTTTTGAGCGGGACAACGTAAAACGATTTTTCACCAATAAGTGATATTAAATCATTGACAATTTTACCAGAATTCTGTTCTCTCAAATATAGGGGTGGGGGTCTTAAAGGTTTACCTTCTTTGGGGGGTTCATCTTTATCGTTTGCCAAAATAGCAAAACGATTTTGGGTTTCAGAAGAAACTTCATCTTCTCGATTCATCTTAGCATATGATGCAATTTTCGACGAGTTAGGGCTACGTTTTCTTTTAACTACAGTAAAGTACCTGTTAATGCCAGTTTGTGTTGATGATTTGGGTGGGGTACAATTATCTACGGTTTGTAGAGTGTTAATTACACATTCATTATCATCGTGAAATTTAGTTGGTTCTGCTCCCGTTTTCGTTATGGTAGTGGTTGAATGAGTTGGAGAGTTTACTTCTTGTGTGTACATCTCGTTGTTACTGAGTATGGTGGTTTTGGATCTTGTTAAATTCATGGAGTTGGTTTTATTTGTTGTTTGTAGGAATTGTTCTTGAGTATTATTATTTTTATTATTATATATTTTTGGCGCACTATTGTGTTTATCTAGTGTTTGAAGAGAAGGTGAACAACTTCTTGCTCTTACAGTCGGTTTAAGAGATAAGTAATGCTTATTAATTTGGGGATCAAATATGAATTTCTGAGCATTATCATTTTCACTATTAACAACTAAGTAGGCATTACGGCCGTTAACACTGAGGCGTCTCTCATCAATTTGAGAGTTACACTGACTCATACACTCTGTATTATATGTATACAAGGGAAAGGGGGAGAAAGTTCAATGCACTAAAATTAATGTTCGTTTATATTTTTTGTTTTCAGTTTTGGTTTATTATAATAAATAAGATATATTTAACACCATTAATATCGGGTTTGTTATAAGCGTCCACGCGCAAGTTATTTTTGTAATTTAATACACTTTTTATACGAAAAATATTAAAATATTCCGCAGCAAAATAAAAAAAAACGTCTGCACTTGGCCACGTACGGCAAATTCTGGCAAATATTAAAATGGAAAGCTAATTTTGTCAATCTTTAACTACGCCTACTCCATCCACCTTTGGGGAAAATTGTAAGACTTACACAGATTTTTATTCATATCCTATAAGGTAATAAATAATGTAAGTTTTAAATATTGTAAGTAGACAGTTGGCTTGGAAAGCCTCATATGTAGATATTTGAAATCAAGTGCACTGAAAAGATATTTTGGATGGGTATAAAAATATACATATCGTCAGCTTGCCTGCAAGTAGCGCTATGTGTATTTTTTAACAGGTTTTCAGGAGTGCGAAAATACTGATTTATGTTATCCTTTTAAGATATTTTATTGACATCATATGCCTTAATGATGATTTTAGTAAATGAGGTCGTGAATCTTTAAGGCATATGATGTCAATAAAATATCTTAAAAGGATAACATAAATCAGTATTTTCGCACATAGAACTACTTGCAGGCAAGCCGACGATATACGAAAATTGGAAAATCAGTGGAGACATGTAGAGTGTATGTGAATGATAGTGGTACAAAAACAAAAACATATTTGTAACAATTTTTCATACATTCATTCCCGAGCATATATCCATTAGGGATATAATTTTTTTCAGATTTTAAAAATAGTCATATATCATTCCGTTAAATCATTCATCCATAATCTTCAGTTCCAAAGCTTTAATAAGAATTGAATGAATTCAAACTTGAATCATTTAAATTGCATGTGTATTCTACACTTTACTAATTGAATGAATAAATTTTATTATCATTCACTTACAAGGAATGTACCCCAAGTGGTACACGCCGATTTGAATGAAACTCGGATATGTGATAGAGAATAAAAATCTACATATTTTTTATGTGTAACCCCGAAGGTTTAGGCATTAAAAAGTGGATTCAATAAATTTCCCAATTTCTCGGTTAAAGATCAAATTCACATATATTAACCCTTATAGTATTTAAGTGAGGGGGTGTTTTGGATTTTTTCGATATTCGGCCTACTTCGGGTTTAAGACGAATTTTCCCGAAAGTCTATATTCTTAAAGATTTGGGAACCTAAAAGTAAAAAGTCATTAAGCAGTCACTTTCCAGCAAAAAAGAGATACCGATGCACTAGAAAAAGCACTGAACAGTAATGATTGGGTTGTTATTGTAGAGGAGTAATCCCACTTCCACATTTTTTCAGTAGGTTATGAACGAGTGCAATGGAAGCTCTTTTTCACCAATTAAAAGTAAAAAAGAAAATTTTTCGCTAAAAAAAAAATATTTCTTTATTTTTCAAAAGTTTTTTTATTGCCGCCACCGGGTATCGAACTTGCGACCTCATGATCGCTAGTCTAGCTTTCTCCCGCTGAGCTATTCTTTGATATGAAAGTTGACGCATAAAAACACCACTTTGTCATTGCTAGATATTTTGCTTTATTCTCTTCAATAAAAGCACTTTTTAAGCAAATACAAAAGGTGCATTGAAAAAAAATTAAAGGTTTTTTATTGCCGCCACCGGGTATCGAACTTGCGAGCTCATGATCGCTAGTCTAGCTTTCTCCCGCTGAGCTATTCTTTGATATGAAAGTTGACGCATAAAAACACCACTTTGTCATTGCGAGATATTTTGCTTTATTCTCTTCAATAAAAACTCTTTTTAAGCAAATACAAAAGGTGCATTGAAAAAAAATTAAAAGAATATTAGTCCCTCCAGGAATCGAACCCACGAGCATCTGTTTAAAAATCCATATGATACCAAAATCACCTTTTAGGATCACTTTTAGAGCAATTATATTTTATAAGCAATACTTACGTGATTTTTAGGATGTTGTTCAGAAATAATTCTAAAAAAGCTGTAAGAGTATACTAACGGCTAATTTAGAAGCAACGAAAAAGTGATTTTTTGAAGTTGTTCAGAATTACTTCTAAAAAAAGCAGTAAAAATACATTAACGGATACTTGTCAGCAGTTAAAGAAGTAGTTTGCAAAGCAGTTTGTATTTTACCGCAGTTCGACGTTTTGTCGATAAAGTAGAGAAAAAGTTCTAAATAAACAAGAGCTGACTTCAAAAGAAATTCTAAGAAATTCTAAAAAATATTGAATATTTATCTCGAAACTAAAGAACAAAGTTTGACATTACTGCCCCTGTCCAATGTCACTGTATCTGGATTGGGCTTTAATAAAACAAAAAGTAAGTATAATTTTTATTTTACATATTTTATTGCAATTATTTATATAAGAGTTTTAGAAATTGTTTCATTATTTATAGTTGTAAGAATACACTTAAATTCTCCCATATTTACATTTATTTAAGTACCAGAAAAGCACTATAGTTTTTATATTGCCAATCCTTTGCCGACTCTTTAAAACACAATAAAATAATTACTGGTACAGCATTTATTTTACTATTTCAAAAACAGTTTATTGATAATTTTGCTAATGC
The DNA here is from genome assembly GCA_949987735.1 of Leucophora obtusa. NCBI lineage: Eukaryota > Metazoa > Arthropoda > Insecta > Diptera > Anthomyiidae > Leucophora > Leucophora obtusa. The sequence goes on from OX465295.1 coordinate 281,109,841, forward strand.
TTTGCCAACGTTTTAAAAAACAAACGGACAAGCCCCGGTGTTATTATTTTGTGTATATAATAGTACCCAAAGGGAAGTTTTATGTAATTGTTGCTTTCAAAAAGGAGTTGATTTATAGCTGGTTTTACCAAATCAGACCGTTTATATACGAAAGTACAAAATTCTTGTCCCGTTGGATTTTTGTACCTTATATAATGCCTCGGTTTGTGTATTAAATCTATCATTTTCTTATCGTAGACAACTGAAGAGTTTGGGTGATGCCCACGAAACAATTGCTGTATTGTCTATCATGTAAATGATCAACCTTTTTTGAAACAAAAAATAAAATCTAATATGACAATATCATATTAGAATTTGGACTTGAGGTATAACAATATTCTAACTAAAGTTATTTTTTAATTTCTTTTGTTTGTTTGAAATATTTTTAATTTGATTAAGTTCATTAATAGAGATCGCACTTAACGATTGATGGCTTAAGGTCAGAGCTTTAAAGAATTAATTCCCAGGGAATTCATTCCCTTGTACATTTAATTACCTAGAGGAATTAACTTTTTCGTTTAATTCCCTAAGGAGTTAAATTTTTCTTTAATTCCCTAAGGAATCAACTCTTTCATTTAATTCCCTGAATTTCAGTTTTCATTCAATATCCACTTAGGGCCTTAAAGTGTTAACACTTTTTCTTCACTTTTCAGCTCTTCCGATAACTTATATAATTGGTTTAACTAAAACGGATTTTAATAAAGTCTATGTATACCATAGATTACATAGATATCTCACTCTTCTTCTTCTTTTGTCAACAAACAAATTTTTACACATACATTGACATTTTTGTATAGGTATACCACGTATGTCTAACACATTGTCATGAGACACGTGCACTGACAGCGAATGTCAAAGAGGAAGAGATCTATGTAATCTATGATGTATACTTCCTTTAATAGCAACAACGACATATTAGTTAAAATAAATACTCTTATATTAGAATTGTATAAATAATATTAAGAGCCTGTTTATCTATTACGAAAATACTCTAAACGATAGCAATTGACAATTAATTTCGTCAAAAATATATGGGAAACAAAAACAAATTTTCGTTACTTTGCTTTAGTTTAGACCATTTTCGTAATACATAAACTGGGGCTAATTTTTTCATTTTGTAATGTTAGGTGAAAAGACATGTCTTTTGGGCGTTTAATGAAAAACTTAAATTCTGGGAATCAAAGGAAAAATGTAATTCCATAGGGAATTAAACAAAAATGTTAATTCCTTAGGGAATTAACATTTTTTCCTTAGGGAATTAACATTTTTGTTTAATTCCCTATGGAATTACATTTTTCCTTTGATTCCCAGAATTTAAGTTTTTCATTAAACGCCCAAAAGACATGTCTTTTCACCTAACATTACAAAATGAAAAAATTAGCCCCAGTTTATGTATTACGAAAATGGTCTAAACTAAAGCAAAGTAACGAAAATTTGTTTTTGTTTCCCATATATTTTTGACGAAATTAATTGTCAATTGCTATCGTTTAGAGTATTTTCGTAATAGATAAACAGGCTCTTAATATTATTTATACAATTCTAATATAAGAGTATTTATTTTAACTAATATGTCGTTGTTGCTATTAAAGGAAGTATACATCATAGATTACATAGATCTCTTCCTCTTTGACATTCGCTGTCAGTGCACGTGTCTCATGACAATGTGTTAGACATACGTGGTATACCTATACAAAAATGTCAATGTATGTGTAAAAATTTGTTTGTTGACAAAAGAAGAAGAAGAGTGAGATATCTATGTAATCTATGGTATACATAGACTTTATTAAAATCCGTTTTAGTTAAACCAATTATATAAGTTATCGGAAGAGCTGAAAAGTGAAGAAAAAGTGTTAACACTTTAAGGCCCTAAGTGGATATTGAATGAAAACTGAAATTCAGGGAATTAAATGAAAGAGTTGATTCCTTAGGGAATTAAAGAAAAATTTAACTCCTTAGGGAATTAAACGAAAAAGTTAATTCCTCTAGGTAATTAAATGTACAAGGGAATGAATTCCCTGGGAATTAATTCTTTAAAGCTCTGACCTTAAGCCATCAATCGTTAAGTGCGATCTCTATTAATGAACTTAATCAAATTAAAAATATTTCAAACAAACAAAAGAAATTAAAAAATAACTTTAGTTAGAATATTGTTATACCTCAAGTCCAAATTCTAATATGATATTGTCATATTAGATTTTATTTTTTGTTTCAAAAAAGGTTGATCATTTACATGATAGACAATACAGCAATTGTTTCGTGGGCATCACCCAAACTCTTCAGTTGTCTACGATAAGAAAATGATAGATTTAATACACAAACCGAGGCATTATATAAGGTACAAAAATCCAACGGGACAAGAATTTTGTACTTTCGTATATAAACGGTCTGATTTGGTAAAACCAGCTATAAATCAACTCCTTTTTGAAAGCAACAATTACATAAAACTTCCCTTTGGGTACTATTATATACACAAAATAATAACACCGGGCTGGGCTTGTCCGTTTGTTTTTTAAAACGTTGGCAAAGCATTAGCAAAATTATCAATAAACTGTTTTTGAAATAGTAAAATAAATGCTGTACCAGTAATTATTTTATTGTGTTTTAAAGAGTCGGCAAAGGATTGGCAATATAAAAACTATAGTGCTTTTCTGGTACTTAAATAAATGTAAATATGGGAGAATTTAAGTGTATTCTTACAACTATAAATAATGAAACAATTTCTAAAACTCTTATATAAATAATTGCAATAAAATATGTAAAATAAAAATTATACTTACTTTTTGTTTTATTAAAGCCCAATCCAGATACAGTGACATTGGACAGGGGCAGTAATGTCAAACTTTGTTCTTTAGTTTCGAGATAAATATTCAATATTTTTTAGAATTTCTTAGAATTTCTTTTGAAGTCAGCTCTTGTTTATTTAGAACTTTTTCTCTACTTTATCGACAAAACGTCGAACTGCGGTAAAATACAAACTGCTTTGCAAACTACTTCTTTAACTGCTGACAAGTATCCGTTAATGTATTTTTACTGCTTTTTTTAGAAGTAATTCTGAACAACTTCAAAAAATCACTTTTTCGTTGCTTCTAAATTAGCCGTTAGTATACTCTTACAGCTTTTTTAGAATTATTTCTGAACAACATCCTAAAAATCACGTAAGTATTGCTTATAAAATATAATTGCTCTAAAAGTGATCCTAAAAGGTGATTTTGGTATCATATGGATTTTTAAACAGATGCTCGTGGGTTCGATTCCTGGAGGGACTAATATTCTTTTAATTTTTTTTCAATGCACCTTTTGTATTTGCTTAAAAAGAGTTTTTATTGAAGAGAATAAAGCAAAATATCTCGCAATGACAAAGTGGTGTTTTTATGCGTCAACTTTCATATCAAAGAATAGCTCAGCGGGAGAAAGCTAGACTAGCGATCATGAGCTCGCAAGTTCGATACCCGGTGGCGGCAATAAAAAACCTTTAATTTTTTTTCAATGCACCTTTTGTATTTGCTTAAAAAGTGCTTTTATTGAAGAGAATAAAGCAAAATATCTAGCAATGACAAAGTGGTGTTTTTATGCGTCAACTTTCATATCAAAGAATAGCTCAGCGGGAGAAAGCTAGACTAGCGATCATGAGGTCGCAAGTTCGATACCCGGTGGCGGCAATAAAAAAACTTTTGAAAAATAAAGAAATATTTTTTTTTTAGCGAAAAATTTTCTTTTTTACTTTTAATTGGTGAAAAAGAGCTTCCATTGCACTCGTTCATAACCTACTGAAAAAATGTGGAAGTGGGATTACTCCTCTACAATAACAACCCAATCATTACTGTTCAGTGCTTTTTCTAGTGCATCGGTATCTCTTTTTTGCTGGAAAGTGACTGCTTAATGACTTTTTACTTTTAGGTTCCCAAATCTTTAAGAATATAGACTTTCGGGAAAATTCGTCTTAAACCCGAAGTAGGCCGAATATCGAAAAAATCCAAAACACCCCCTCACTTAAATACTATAAGGGTTAATATATGTGAATTTGATCTTTAACCGAGAAATTGGGAAATTTATTGAATCCACTTTTTAATGCCTAAACCTTCGGGGTTACACATAAAAAATATGTAGATTTTTATTCTCTATCACATATCCGAGTTTCATTCAAATCGGCGTGTACCACTTGGGGTACATTCCTTGTAAGTGAATGATAATAAAATTTATTCATTCAATTAGTAAAGTGTAGAATACACATGCAATTTAAATGATTCAAGTTTGAATTCATTCAATTCTTATTAAAGCTTTGGAACTGAAGATTATGGATGAATGATTTAACGGAATGATATATGACTATTTTTAAAATCTGAAAAAAATTATATCCCTAATGGATATATGCTCGGGAATGAATGTATGAAAAATTGTTACAAATATGTTTTTGTTTTTGTACCACTATCATTCACATACACTCTACATGTCTCCACTGATTTTCCAATTTTCGTATATCGTCGGCTTGCCTGCAAGTAGTTCTATGTGCGAAAATACTGATTTATGTTATCCTTTTAAGATATTTTATTGACATCATATGCCTTAAAGATTCACGACCTCATTTACTAAAATCATCATTAAGGCATATGATGTCAATAAAATATCTTAAAAGGATAACATAAATCAGTATTTTCGCACTCCTGAAAACCTGTTAAAAAATACACATAGCGCTACTTGCAGGCAAGCTGACGATATGTATATTTTTATACCCATCCAAAATATCTTTTCAGTGCACTTGATTTCAAATATCTACATATGAGGCTTTCCAAGCCAACTGTCTACTTACAATATTTAAAACTTACATTATTTATTACCTTATAGGATATGAATAAAAATCTGTGTAAGTCTTACAATTTTCCCCAAAGGTGGATGGAGTAGGCGTAGTTAAAGATTGACAAAATTAGCTTTCCATTTTAATATATTGTTACATTTTTACCTTTTCAAAAAGTTGGCATATTTCCTTTAAATAGACTTGGTTCTTTTCTGTTGGAATCAAAATACCGACACACTCGTTTGTTTGATATTGAGCTTATACACTTACTTATTAAACACTTTATTACTTTACATACAACAACAGTATAACAGACACAAGTTTAGTAACGATTTCAATACAACGATTTACTAAAGCCCAACTGAACTTTACAAACGCCAATACGCAACTAACTACATAAACGCTAATGCGCGACTGACTAATTAAATGTCAAGTGGCAGCTCTTCTATAGTTTAGCTTCCGTGTTTATAGAGACTTCCGCAAACAGCCAGAGTACTAAAATTATAGCACTTTATTTTATTCATAGGAAAGCCCCAAACCACTTAATATTATACTTAAATCTGGTGCCGCCAGATTGACGGGATTAATAAATCCCGTTAATCGGGATATTTTTTATCCTAAATACCAGAACTAGACTAATCTAATTTCGTAATAATTTTATTATTATAATTAATTTGAAATTGGTAAATCCTACAACTTTGACTATGCCAGTAGAGTGCTTAAAGCCAAGCACACACGAACAATATAATTTATTTCAATTTTATTGATCTTTTCACACACACTTTCAATGTTATTAGAAAAACATGAGTTAAAATTAAATTGATCAATATTTTCCATCCTATGAAAAATTGCAAAATTTTGCAGATTTTAAAATAAAGCCACGTTTAGAGTGATTACTAGGGCAAGGAATTTCATGCACTTAAAAATGGAAAATATGCGGCTAAAAAAGAAAAATATGCATTAAAAATGTAAAAACTATTATTTTTGCAAAGAGAATGCAATTTTTTTATTTTGCAAACAGATACAGAATTCGAAGATTTTCCATAGGGCAATAAAGCTTTTAAGAATGTTTATTTTGATTTAATCAAAATATAAAAATTTGAATTTTTTATATGTTTTTACAAAATAAAAAATGCTCCTAAAAATTAAAAATATGCGCAAATATGCATTAAAAAGTACAAAATATGCATTAAAAAGGCACCGAATATGCATTTAAAGTCAAAATATGCAAAAAAAAATTCATTTATGACAAAATATGCAAAAATATGCAACTACCATTTTCGATGCCATTTTGTTCTAAATTTGATGATTCGGATAAATATTTAGTCCATATTAGATTTGGATTATCGACAAAAAACAAGAATTTGCATGGAATTCCTTGCCCTAGTGATTACATTTTTATTTTGCAATAATTTAGATGCTTTTTTAATTTTATTTATTTATATTTCAACAACAAAAAACAAATTTAAAAAAACTAAAGCCCTCCCGAGTAAAAATAGTTATATATTGTCATATATAATGTGATTGGGTTATATCTGACAATGAATGGAGTCACTTTAAGACACATATCATTATATATTCAACTACATCTGATTGATATTATTTTCTCAACGAATTTTTTGTATGGTAAATGATGTTATTACATATCCCCAAATCTGACTCCATATATAACTACATAAGCCATATACAACTAATCAAAATATATGTAGTGACCGATATGATTATATATGGTTCAATACTAAGTTATATAACACTGTATGTGTCGTCATACTAAAAATGTATTATTATAATTTTATATAACTTTCTATATAATCCCGTAGAAATTAATATATAGTTCAACATCAAATTTCGTAGTCTGCAAATTAAGAGTTAATTACTCCATAGCCAAATAATTTTCACGTGATTTTTTTTAATGTAAAATCATGTTTAAAAATGATGCGTACGATTTAGAAGACAAAAGCATTCAACTAAATTTTTATTTCATGTTATAAAATTTAGGCCTTAAAAATTGTTCAAGCTATACAAATTTTAATGTCAATTTAATAGCTGTTATGTATAAAAAGTATACCTACTATCAGACAAACTTATATAAAATCAGATATTTTTATATCAAATTAGATATAATATGATGTCCTGGATATGGACAAATCTCGGATCAAACTGTATCAAATTATATCTAATTTTATATAATTAGATACATGTAGATGACCCATTTTTCGGATCAAGCTGTATGTGGTTATATATGGGGACTTATCAAATAAGATATAATTATATATGACACCATATTAAGATTTTTACCCGGGCTGTTTATGTATTACGAAAATGGTCTGAACGAAAGCAAAGTAACGAAAATTTGTTTTTGTTTCCCATATATTTTTAACGAAAGTAATTGTCAATTGCTATCGTTTAGAGTATTTTCGTAATAGATAAACAGGCCCTAACATTTCAATATTGGCCACACACTTTTCAACAATATGAAATTGAAAAACAAAAATCCAAAACATTTTGAATTTTTCAATTTAATTGATAAACATTCAATATAGAGTACAGACCTTCAATTAATTTGTAAACAATCAAAATTGATCCATAATATTGCTCTACTTAAGAGCAAATCAATTTTTTTTAAATTCCGAAGTAGTTCTGAATTTTTATTGTAATTGAAAACTCAATTTGTCTAAAGTAGGGCATACACGTTCAATATTATTGATAAATTTTTCAAAAATCAACCAATCAGAACATTTTATTTTTAAATACTTTGTTCTGATTGGTTGATTTTAAAAACATTGATCAATAATATTGAACGTATATGTTTGCCTTAAAAATCGGCCAAACTTGTTTTTTATTATTTTTTTTTATTTTAGAAAAAGCTCAGATGTTTTTCTTTCCACTCAGAAAGTTTTAGTTTTGCAAAAAATATTCTTTGAATATTGTATTTCCCACATATTCTATGTGAATGGAAATGTTTCTTATAAATAGGCCAACCAAAAAGAAGCCAGAGCATGTTTTTTATTTGAAAAGATAAAAGAATTTAGATTAAATACAAATTCTGATCTTAACGAGTAAAAAGGTTAAAGTCGGGCATGCCGACTATACAATACCCTACACCAGTCTGGTGTATTGTTTGGATCCGAAATTCGAATGGGTTAAAATGGGGCTTATGTCAAAACTTTCTATAATGTGAGTCAGCGCACCAAATTTCATTAAAATATCTTAATATTTGCGACCTGCAGTTTGTAACCAAGCCAATTTTGGGGGGACCCTTATATGGGCACTAGTTCTAAACATGGAGCGATGTTCACCAAAATCAATAGGCTTCGTCCTTGTACCAATATAGGTCTATGTACCAAATTTCATCAAAATATCTTAATATTTACGAACTGCAGCGTATAAACAGTATAATTTTGGTAGGACCCTTATATGGGCACTAGGTCTAAACATGGACCGATGTTCACCAAAATCAATATGCTGCGTTATTGGGCCAATATAGGTCTGTGTACCAAATTTCATCAAAATATCTTAATATTTACGAACTGCAGCGTATAAACAGTATAATTTTGGTAGGACCCTTATATGGGCACTAGGTCTAAACATGGACCGATATTCACCAAAATCAAACTTGTTCGTCCTTGGGCCAACATAGGTCTGCGTACCAAATTTCATCAAAATATCTTAATAGTTGCGACCTGTAGAGTGCGCACAAGATTGCATGGACAGACAGACAGACGGACGGACGGACAGACGGACATCGTTAAATCGAAATAAAAAAAAATTCTGAACCGATCGGTATACTATAAGGTGGGTCTACGACCAATAGTTTTTGGTGTTACAAACATCAGCACAAACTTATAATACCCTGACCACGTAGTGGTGTAGGGTATAAAAATACAAGAATTTTAAGCTATATTTGTTAGAGCGTTTTTTTGCTTATTTTTTATCTAATTTTGCTTGGTTTTGCTTATTTTGTAAATATTGGCTAATTTTTGCTATTTTCTTTAAAAATTAAGCTTATTTTAGCTTTTTTATGAAAATGGAGCATATTTTTGCGTTTTTTCATAAAATCAGTAATTTTAAACATTATTTTAATTTATTTTTAATTAAAAAATCTCTTTTGTTAAAATAAACTTTTTATTTTTGCAACCTGAAATCTAATAGTACAAATACGACAATGACGATTTCCTTAGGCAAGAATGAAATCCAGATAGGGCCATGCCTTTAACAGATTATTTTTCACAATCTGTTAAATAAGTTTTGGGATTTTAGCACATTTAATTCCTTTAATGCAATTAATGTTTATCCCGATGAAAATAAATTTAAGAATGTCACAACTTTGTCTGATTCCTGAAGTTCCAAGGAATGTAGCATTGTATTAAATAAACAATTTAAATGTGTTGGTTTTTTTAATTTTTATTTGAAAAATAAAAATTGTTTTTTCGACCTTTTTTAAAAAATTTAAATTTAATGAGGATGAAGAAATAATTAAGTATAAGGGCTTATTTTTACATTTTAACTGCTTATTTTACTGTTTTTCCGAGCTTTTTTTAAGAGCTTAAAACATTGCTTTTAGAGCTTTTTTTGGTTGCCCTACTTATAAAATATATTACGACACCTATACTTATGAATAATGTACCTTTAAGTATTTTTAAGAAACATTTCCAATCACACAGAATATTTGGGTTATAATATATTCTCCATTCAAAACTATATTGACAGAAACAAATTTCTAGCATTTCCCAAATTCTATTCCATTATAATAAATTTTGTTGATTGTTCTGCATGAGCTCCATATAATAAAATAAAACTAATAAATGTTTCTAATTTTATTATTTATTTTTTTATTGTTCTCGATATTTCGACGCAACTTTGTTGGTCATGTTAGGCGGAAATATTTTATTACAAATTTTTTTTGACTAACTAATTAAAGTAAAAGGACTCTGTAGTCCTTTTTTTGGTAACAAAAGCCTGCACAGTGATAATAGCTTTAATTAATTAATCTAAAAATTTTGTAACTAAATATTTCTCCCGAAGATGACCAACAAAGTTGCGTCGAAATATCGAGAATAATAAAAATAAATAATAAAATTAAAAACATTTATTAGTTTTATTTTATTATATGGACCTCATTCAGAACAAACAACAGAATTTATTTATTATCTCTATATATAAAAGAATAACGTGACTGACTGACTGACTGACTCAACATCGCCCAGCCCAAACCGCTGAAGCTAGGAAGTTGAAATTTGGTATGTAGGTTCCTCTTTCGGGGTAGACGTCCACTAAGACGGGATTTTTGGAAATTCCTACCGGAACGGGCAAAAAGGGGGAAAGTGTCCCCCTTGACGGCCTGCCAAAACCCCTTTGGCTAGAAAGCTGAAATTTAAGATATGTGTTCATTGGAGTAGGGGCTAACTTTTCTGGAAAGTACTTTCTAGAATTTTGGACAGGAACGTTGTAAAAATGGGGGTTAAAAAGGGGAAAAAGGCCCCCCTTGACGGCCTGCCCAAACCGCTGGAGGTAGGAAGTTGAAATTTGGTATAAAGGTTCCTCCACTATCGTAGACATCCACCAAGACGGGAGTTTTGGAAATTTTTACAGGGACGGGCAAAAAGGGGAAAAAGTCTCCCCCTTGACGGCCTGCTCAAACTGCTGGAGCTATGAAGTTGAAATTTGGTATGTAGGTTCCTCGACCGGTGTAGACGTCCGTTGAGACGGCATTTTTGGAAATTCTTATCGGGAGGGGCAAAAAGGGGACAAAAAAAGTACCTTTTTCCAAAAAAGTACCTTTTCCCAAAAAAAGTACCTTTTCCCAAAAAAAGAACCTTTTTCCCAAAAAAGTACCTTTTTCCAAAAAAAAGTACCTTTTTCCAAAAAAAGTACCTTTTTCCAAAAAAAGTACCTTTTTCCAAAAAAAGTACCTTTTTCCAAAAAAAAGTACATTTTCCAAAAAAAGTACCTTTTCCCAAAAAACATACATTTTTCCAAAAAAAATACCTTTTTCAAAAAAAGTAACTTTTCCAAAAAAAAGTACCTTTTTCCAAAAAAGTACCTTTTTCCAAAAAAAGTACCTTTTTTTAAAAAAAGTACCTTTTTCCAAAAAAAGTACCTTTTTGGAAAAAAGTACCTTTTTCCAAAAAAGTACCTTTTTCCAAAAAAAAGTACCTTTTATAAAAAAAGTACCTTTTTCCAAAAAATGTACCTTTTTCTAAAAAAATGTACCTCTTCCAAAAAAAAGTACCTTTTCCAAAAAAAGTACCTTTTCCCAAAAAACATACATTTTTCCAAAAAAATACCTTTTTCAAAAAAAGTAACTTTTCCAAAAAAAAGTACCTTTTTCCAAAAAAGTACCTTTTTCCAAAAAAAGTACCTTTTTCCAAAAAAAGTACCTTTTTTTAAAAAAAGTACCTTTTTCCAAAAAAAGTACCTTTTTCCAAAAAAAAGTACATTTTCCCGAAAAAAGTACCTTTTTCCAAAAAAAGTACCTTTTTCCAAAAAAAGTACCTTTTTCCAAAAAAAGTACCTTTTTCCAAAAAAAGTACCTTTTTCCAAAAAAAAATCCTTTTTCAAAAAAAGTACCTTTTTCCAAAAAAAGTACCTTTTTCCAAAAAAAAGTACCTTTTATAAAAAAAAGTACCTTTTTCCAAAAAATGTACCTTTTTCTAAAAAAATGTACCTTTTCCAAAAAAAAGTACCTTTTCCAAAAAAAAGTACCTTTTCCCAAAAAACATAAATTTTTCCAAAAAAATACCTTTTTCAAAAAAAGTACCTTTTCCAAAAAAAAGTACCTTTTCCCAAAAAAGTACCTTTTTCAAAAAAAAGTTCCTTTTCCCAAAAAACATACATTTTTTCAAAAAAATACCTTTTTCAAAAAAAGTACCTTTTCCAAAAAAAGTACCTTTTCCCAAAAAAAAGACCTTTTTCTAAAAAAAATTTTCCTTTTCCAAAAGAAGTACCTTTTCCAAAAAAAGTGCCTTTTTCCAAAAAACATACATTTTTCCAAAAAAAAACATCTTTTTAAAAAAAAATACCTTTTCCAAATAAAGTACTTTGTAAAAACAAAGTATCTTTTTCCAAAAAATCTCGTTTTTCCAAAAAGTACCATTTAAAATAATATATAATTTCAAAAAAACTACTTTTTTTCCTCCCCCCACGGATATCTCCACTAAAACAAGGTTTCTTGATATTCGGCGGTTTCTTGATATAGACGGGATTTTTGGAAATTCCTACCGGAATGGGCAAAAAGGAGAAAAGTCTCCCCATAAACAGTCTCACAAATTGGAAAAGTGCCTGCCCAAACCACTGGAGGTAAGAAGTTGAAATTTGGTATAAAGGTTCCTCCACTGTAGTAGACATCGACTAAGTTTGTATTTTTGGAATTCCCTACAGGATATCCCAAAAGGAAACTCGGTATGTGAGTTCCTCCTTCTGTGTAGGCGTCCGCTTAGACGGAATTTTTGAAATTCCTATCGGGAGGGGTAAAAGTCTCCTCGTGACGGTTTGCCCAATCCCTTTTGGACAACCTAAAATTTTAAATATGTATTCCTTGGAATAGGACTAACTCACCGGCAACGTAATTTTTCTATTTTGGAACAGGAACATAGTAAAAATGGTGGTTGAAAGGGAAAAATGTCCCCACTAACGGCCTGCCCAAACCGCTTAGGCAATGCAGTTGAAATTTGGTTTGAATGTTCCTCATCCATCGCAGATAGCCGCGAAGATGGAATTTTTGTAAATTCCTAAAGGGAGGGGCAAAAAGAAGAAAAGCCTCACCTTCGGGGCCGGTAAAAACCCCTTCGGCTAGAAACCTGAAGATTAAAATGTGGGTCCCTGGAGTAAGGGCTAACTTATTAGAAAGATACTTTTTTGAATTTTGGACAGGGTCGTTATAAAATGGCGGCTCAAAAAGGGAAAGTTGCCCCTTAACGACCTGTCCAAACTGCTGGAACTAGGAAGCTGAAATTCGTACTTAGGTTCCTCTTCCAGCCTAATTCCAACCGGGAGGGACAAAAAAAGAAAAAGTGTCCCCCTTGACGGCCTGCTCAAAATGCTGGAACTAGGAAGCTGAAATTCCCTGTCGATGGATTTTCGGAAATTCCTACCGAGAGGGGCACAAATAGTAAAAGTTGGTTAGAAACCTGAAATGTAAAACATATGTTACTTGGAGTATGGGCTCACTTACCGGGAAGGTGCTTTTTGGACAGGGACATTGCAAAAATGGGGATTAATGAGGCGAAAAGTGCCGCTTAAAGGCCTGCGCAAACCGCTGGAGGTAGGAAGTTGAAATTTGGTATTAAAGTTCCTTCTCTATTGTAGACATCCGCTAAGATGAGATTTTTGGAAACCTCTACAGGTAGGGTCAAAAACAGGAAAAGTCTCCCCCTTAACGGCCTGGCCAAACTGCTGGAACAAGGGAGCTTAAATTCGGTATTTGGGTTCCTTCTCCAACATTGACGTCCCCTAAGATGGTATTTTTGGAAATTCATACCGGGAGGGGTAAAAAGGGAAAAAACTTCCCCCTTGACGGCCTGGCCAAACTGCTGGATATAGAGACCTAAAATTATGTATGTAGTAGGTTCCTCCTCCAACGCAGACGTCCTCTAAGACGGAATTTTTTGAAATTCCTACCGGGAGGGGTAAAAACGGAATAATTCTCCCCCTTGATGGCCTAACCGAACCCTTCGGCTAGAAACCTGTAATATATAATATGTTTTCCTTGGAGTATGGGCTAACTTATCGACAAGGCATTTCTAGGACTTTGGACAGGAACGTGGTAAAAATGGTGGTTCAAAAGGGGAAAATTGCCCCCCCCCTTAACGTCTGCGTCTTTAACTAGAAACCTAAAACTTAAAGAACAAGTGTATATGAAACACTAAAATTAAGAAACTAAATAGGAAACGAGTGGAATTGAAACACTACACAAGTGGAATGAAATGGATATAAACGTTGAACGAGTGGAATTGAAATTATAGACAATGCAAATGGATTGGAAGAGGGAATTACCTGTTCAAACACTATCCACGGAATATGAAACTTATGTAGCATTGAAACATACTCTCCAAAAAGTTAAACAAATTTTCTAAAAGAGAAAAAACCTTAGAAAAGGAATGGAACTTATATATTCCGATATTTAAACTTCATGTAACGAAGCACCGGTGGAAGAAACCGACGCAGTAAATTTTCCAACTGAATTTGTGAATTTACTTGAATTGCCAGGTCTACCTTTGCATAAACTGGAATTAAAAAAAAAACTTTAAGACACGCTAACAACGTAGTGGGCTTTGCCCGCTATTTTTAATATTATAAAATGCTTTCCAACCCTGCTTTACGTTATTTATTTTCATTTAAAACACAAATGAACAAAACTACTTACGGGTCTATCTACCTAAGTTCGCACTTTACCAAATTATCTTAACATACACACGTATATTGCAATTTATTATGGATTCATTACTAACAATCCACTTTCATGAGAAAAAGTGATCAAATATTTATTTATTTTAAACCCATTGTTGTGCAGAATTATTTATTTGTGGTGGCTGGGTGAAGGCTTTAAATAAAAAAACGAATTTAATAAAAATTGTGGAGGGCGCAGCCCCCCCCCCCTTAACATTTAAGGCACGTTAACAACGTAGCGGGCTGTGCCCGCTAGTTTAACATAATTAAGGTCAACTATCAACTTTTACCATTAATAAATTAAAAATAAGCGCTAAATTTGTCAATATTTAACCAAGCCGACTTAGCCCACTTATTGAAAAAATTTGAAAGGTTGCTCCAATTTGTATTCGTATCACACAGGACAATAAATGCTGTGACATTGACACTACTTTATTTTTCCTGTAGCGGGGCAGTTCACTTGGAAAGCATCATATAACATAACTAGTAAAAAAGCTAAAGTCGGATACCGATTATATTATACCCTACACCAGTCTGGTTGAAAGCCAACTAACGTTAGAAAAACCGTAAGAAATTTTGATTTTACCTAATGTTGGGTTATTAAGGAGAAAATCGGAAATATAGTCCAAATATGCCTGATCCTATCTAAAATCAATAGGATTGGGTTCATGTAAGTGAGTGTACCACATTTCATTAAAATATCTTCGTATATGGGCATTTATACACAAAGGTCCACCGTGACCGAAAAATTAAAAGTCGACAAAAACTTGTATTAATAAAAAACAAGCGCGGGCTAAAGCCCGCTGGCTTGTCCGGAGTCCCCAGGTGACTGTGGACTTATACAAACCAAAGATTAAATTCGGCTGTTTTTATTAACAAGGAAAAATCCAAAGAATGTTTATAATTTAAAGATAATAATTTTTCAAATTTAAAAATTCAATTTGTAAATAGAAACAAAAATAAAACATACACAGAAAAAAATAATTCATACATGAAATGAATTTTTTCATAATCTGTATGAATCTAACATGATATTTTTTCTCAAAACTTTTTCATTTGAATTACTTGTTCATACTTGTTCATACATATAAGAAAAATATTCATGATATGAAGTGATGAAAATTATGATATGTATGAAATATTCCTTCATTGTATGAATACCCAACAAACAATTCGTTCCGGTTACGCACCGATTTCGGTCCGTCATAAACGGAATCCAACTCCGTTTCCGTACTGTTTTCTGGATCCGTATACGGACCAGAAAACGGAACTTAAGGAACATCGAAACTGATTAGAATCCGTTGAAAGTCCGTCAATGACGGACCGTTTACGGACCGTAATGTCGTGTTAAAAACTGACAAGTCCGTTTAAAGTCCGTCAATGACGGACCGTCAATGACGGATGTCATGTAAAAAACGGACTAGTCCGTTGAAAGTCTGTCAATGCCGGACCATTTCCGGACCGTTATGTCGTGTGAATAACGGAGTGACCACATTTTTAGAATGCCGCTTTCGGTCCGTATTCGTACCATTTTTTGAAACAGAAACGGATTTCCATGTCTACCTATATTAACCCTATTTTTATTAATCATAAGTAGTACTTTTTAAGTTTTTTATATATTTATTAAAAATGGAATTTATTTTTTATATTTACACTATATTTATATTTGGTGCTGCTTACTTCTCTTTCCAATATCCATTTACAATATCGGTACACAATAAAATTCAATACCTGCATGCAAAAGGAAAAATAAATTAGATCAGTTTTAACTAACTGTAATCACGATGGTGTTTTGCATACGATGCAAATTCGCACATTGCTATCAAAACAACTAAATGTTGTGTCATAAAATATTATTTGCACTCGGATGCAAAAAACAACCTTTAAAACACATAATAAGTTAAATAAATCTTACCATTTCATATATGTGACTTCAAATTCTTTGGTTGATGGGGTGTTAGGACGGTTTCTTTTGAATCTGATGAAAATTGAAGACGTCCGTATTTAACGGTGAGGAAACGGATACACCAAAACGGATTAAAAACGTATTGTATTCGAAAATTCGAAAGTACCGTCCATTATTGTTCCGTATACGTACAAGCTTTGACGGATACGTGTTTTACGGACAGTTAACGTGTCGTAAAAGCCGGATTGATGATTCCGTACATGCCGGAGAGTCCGTAAAAATGTTTCTTGGGTATTTTTATTTATGGTTTGAAAATAAAAGGGTTTAAAAATTGCTAACTTTTAAGGAATAAATAAAGGAAAAAGGATATTTTATAAACGTCATTTATTGCTCTATCTTAATACAAATTTTTCACTTAAATTGTGGATACTCGTAATTGAATCGAAATTCGAGTAAGTTTCCTTAATTTATTTTACGACAGCCTATCTGATCTTTTGGAAAGTTGCACAATGATTTTGATTATTTGTGAACTATTGTGGATTAATTTCCCTTCAAAAAAGGACGGTAGATTAGTTTTCAGATTCGTCAATTTTTACAATATAGATTTGTTCATACATATTATGAACTTCTTCATACTATTTATGAAGAAATTTGGTTCTGTATACTGATTGCAAGTAAATTAATCAAATATTTAAAAGTATTATATGATGATGTGTGTAGAATTTTATTTTTGCACTTGTAAAATTCACGAAGCCAGAGTTATTAAAAAATAAAATAATAAAAGTGTAGAAGAAAATTATTATTATTGTGGAATTAACTACTTCAACATACCCGATAATTTGCCTTAATCTGTATTTCGTTACTGAACAAATAATAATAATAACCTGTAATAAGACTTCTGATACTCATCTATATTTCAAGCCTGTTTTTGAAGCGAGAAAAGACTCCCGAGAGTTTAAAATATTTAAGTTCTGCATAATTTACCCTACATAGTTGATCTGAAGATTGTTACAATGACTGTTATTTTTGTTCGGTTTTAAGATCAAATATGACAAATTCCAGATAGAATTCACAATTTATTTTACAACAAATGGAGAAAAAAATTATGAAAAAACTTTCCTTGAACCAATGGTTAACAAATAATTCATTTTCAAGTACTATAATCCACTGTTCAAAAAATTTATCTTTTTGCACCACTACAAGGAAAAAGTTTGGTTTAATTTTGTTTGTATATGCCAATGCTGCCACACGAAAGATTCAAAATTACCGAAAAGTATAGTCAAAATTACCCAAGTAATATTAAACTACCCATGACTTCAATTAACATATTACAATTTAAACTCCGAAAAAACAGTAAATAGGTAAACTTATCAAAAAAGTGATTTGGTAAACTTTCAACTGTCCCATCGTTATGGGCAGGCACGTAGCTAGGAATTTATATCGGGGGGAGGGGGGGGGGGTCTTTTCCAAAAATTTTTGTTTAATTTTTCAAGTTTTTTTTGTTTAATTTTTTCAAGTTTATATAACTATGTACAGAGAAAAAAATGTATAACCTTTAAAAAAACTCGTTATTTTTAGTTAAGTGTGCTCCTTTACTATTTGTGTAAAGTTCAATAAAATGATAGTAGCTAAGCATATAATCCTTTATTTAAATGACAAAATTGCCCAAAAGTACGGGAACGCACAAAATCACTTTTCTAACCCAAAACTCTATTTAAAAGAAAAAAAATTTTAAATGCGTATAGTTTTAGCACTGTTAATTTTTATATATAGACGTTTTATTTTGTGTATTTCTTTGCTTAATTAAAATTAAAAGTTTTCTGAATTGTGTTATTAGTTATTTGCACCAGCTGTACCTTTTACAATTTTCCTAAGTTAATAGTAGAAAGAGAAATTGAAGTTAATAGTAGACAGAGGCAAATTTTATAAAAATATTTGTAAGAACGCAAAAATATCTGTAAGGGTCTAAAGGTTTTTAAAACTTGTTTAATATTACAACTGAGAATGGCTAATAACCATAAAAGAAAATTTAATTTTTAACGCATTTTCTAAGTTCTAAACTAAGTTAGATGCTAGATGCTCCAATGGAGTGACGAAACTTTAATTGTATTTAATTTTCGTTAACTAAAATAAAAACTCTAAGTTATATATTTTAAGTGTTATTTGATTTCTATGTGATTTCAATTTTCAAAAATTTTAGTTTTTTGCTAATATTTAAAATTTTTTGCAATCCGTTTGTGATATGGAGTATATTGTTTTACTCATTTTTTGCCAAGCATGGATTCTGAGCGAGTTTTCTGACAAAACTTGGTAGAAGGATAGGTAGACGTAGCTCTAAAGATATGTTGGTAAAAAATGGGTTAAACAATTAAATACTGTATCTCATAGTTTTGTTACTTGATTTTAATATTGAAATTATATTTTAATACTTTTTGGAAAAACTTTTAGTTTATTTCGATATTAGTTTTAAAAGATTTAAAAGAAAAAACTAATATGCAAGTGCTATCCGATATCCCGATAAAAATAAATTTAAAAAGAAAAAACTAATATGCAAGTGCTGTTGCAAATTTAAACGTAACTGCCAATTTTAGAAAACATACGATTTTGGAATATATTGGAAGATGACAAATCAAATTGTGGTAAATTCTTTGTTATTGTTTTTATTTTTCTTTGATATTTTGAATGTTTAATAACGCTCCTAGACGAGAACAAGAAATTCTCAGTTTGCAATTTAACTTAACAAATATTTCCAGAAATTCTAAAAACAACGTCACCTGACGATTTCCTTTGGCAAGAATCCGGATAGCGACATGCCTCCAACAGATTATTTTTCACAATTTTTAAAATACGTTTGAGATTTCAGCACATTTAATTCCTTTAATGCAATTAATCTATATCCCGATAAAAATAAATTTAAAAAGATTTTATTTTGCAATTTTTTAGATTATCGGAAAAGTTAAATATTAAAAGTAAATTACATCATTATTATTTTGATTTCCAATATGATCAATATGATCTTAGACTAATTTGAAAGCGCAAAAATAATTCCAAGCCCGTGGTTCCAACGCGAAATAAAAGTAAAATTCCAGAGGATTTTGCAAAGTTGTCCGGTTTTTTATTTTATGGCCTCTTGAAATATCTGTGTGGCGCGAAAGCTCAAAAATGTACATTTTAGAGTTAGGAACTCTCTCACGTTCACGAATAAGTTAAATTTCAACTGTTCTATTCGGTTATTTTATTTTATTCGGAATTACCAAACAAACCACCGATATAATATAATATTATACTGATAGAAAAATCCTGAAAAAATAGCAAAAAAAAAGGTACTCAAAATTTGTTAAAAGGGGCCCTGCACAGACAGCTTTTAAAATTAGTAAATCCATTTCGCTAAATAAAGTACAGCAAAAATGCAACTGTTAAATACGAAATTTTAGTAATATTTGAGTTAAATTTCGTTTAATTGAATTGCAAATTTACCTTGCTAATACTGGCTAAAAAATATCGCTAAATATTAGTAGACAAAAATCAGTAAAGAAATTGTTATATATTCAAAAGTTAGTTTATCTTTAAATTTAATTGAGTTGAATACAAATAATTCAACTGCTACTATAAACAGAAATATTTGCTAGAAAATAGTAGATTGCTTTGTATATTTTTATTCGCATTAAGAAAATAAAAAACATTCTACTTCAGAGAAAATCTGAAGTAGAATGTTTGTATGTCTGTTTGATCCCTTCTGAAATTATTCATATAGAGACAATCTGATAATAAAAATATAAACAATTTAATGGAAGATCACTGATGAAGCCTGTCCATAAAAAGGCAGAAACTAGATCTAGTCTGATTTGCAAATTTAATGTGTTTATAACTTTTGAGGAAGGTTTATTCTTCTTCTTAACCTCAAACCTACTAAATTAGAATTAATAAAAATACATATTAATGACAATATTAATTAAGGGTTTTCACAAGGGGTGTACTATTTGTTGTATCGTTGTATCGTCCTAACAAAAAACAGAGTTGTTAAAAATTAAATTGAAAACATACAACATTTGAGAATAGCACGATACAACATTTTTACGTATGTTTAGTGTCCTATGTTTGAGTATGCTAACAGATAGAAAACTGAATAGAAAATCGTTGTCAAACACAAATAAAAATGTTAACAACTCTGTTTTTTGTTAGGACGATACAACGATACAACAGATAGCACACCCCTTATGAACAACCTAATTGAATTTGGTCTATACGACGCGTTTGAAAAAACAACACTTTACTATAAAAAATAATAATAATTCAAACCTCTTTGTGATGGTTTAGTCGACTAATTTTCAAGAAATTTTTTTACTGATTTTAGCAGGGTAAATTGTCATTTTCGATTAACTACACAGAAAAAAAAAGTTCATACATGGAATGAATTTTTTTATAATATGTATGAATCCTACATTAAAGTTTTTTCCCAAAACTTTTTCATACATTGTATGAACTTGTTCATACATATTAGTAAAAAATTCATTAAGTAGTTATTTGAAATTTTTAGCTATTCCTACTCTAAATTATTCGATATGATCCTTTGCTTTTTTTATTGCGGAATAGTTTGGTACAACAAAGATGCATTTTTATTAATATTTATTGCATAAATAAAAAATCTATAACACTAGATATAATAAATCTGTTCCCGTACTTTACTGCTGTTACCCAAACTAGCCCAAGAATTCCCGTAATCAAAATTGAGTTTAAATTGTTGTTGTTGGGGCTGTTTTGGGTTTGGGTTCGTGCAGGTACACGCGGGAACGTACGGGAACGCACATAATAAGTATTAAAATATTAGGAAGTCCACACTTATTTAGATTTAGAGACACAAAACTTATAAATTGATTAAATGAAACTATTTTTGAAACATTCAGCTGTTAAACGCAAATTTTGCTCTCAGAAAACCAGTTATCCAGCTGAAATTGTAACACTCTTGTGTTGATTGGCAATATGTTTATATCCATATAACATTTATGTTGAAAATCATTCGAATTGCATTCCTTTTTTATAAAATTGCATCAAAACGTAAGTGTTGGAAATCTGGAAAGACGTTAAGACAATATGCTTTACTAATGCCAAAATTATATATATAAAATATAGTTATGTACGTACCATTTTATTATCATCCGTAAAACAGTTAAGATTGGATTTTCAGGAGTTCTTCTTTTATTTAATAAGAAAATAAAGAATTTTCTGACATGTTTTTTTTTCAATTTAAACTAACTTGTTTTAAAAAATATTTCGGAAATTTAAGTTTTATAAAATGTTTATACACTGTATGAATTTGTTCATACATACTATGAACTGTAACCAATGAAACCAATTCATAGTATTTATGAACAAATTTGGTTCTGTGTACAATATAGCTGAAATTTTGTAAATTTAACAGATTTTTTCTTGCTCTTTGTATCTTTCTAATATTTAGCAAACAGATTCTGCTGGTTCAGCTGTTTTTTCACAAAAATTTTTAAAGACTTTTATATTAGTGTATCAACAATTGAAAAAATTTCTCGAATGAACGAGTGAACTAAAAGAACACACTAGTTCAAAAATAAAATTAATTGAAATGAACTGTGAACTAAATGCCAAATTCTAGTCATTTTAATTCGATTATTTGTAAAAATGTTTTATTTTGTGTGAAAATTTCCGGGTGTGCTCACATTTTTACTCACAATTTCTAAACCGAATTCGACAATTTTTAACACCAAACTGCTAATAACAAACAATTTGAATAAAAATAAGCAAGTTAACGTGAACGTCATTAAAATAGACACAAATTAAAATCCAAGCTAGATTTGCAAAACCATTTGAGGGGTTTGTTTTAGCAACAGGTACTTTTATTTCGCGTTAGAAACATTGAGGCTGACCGCGACGATCATTTTGCAAGATCTTCTAAGCCAGTAGAATCTATTCTTGTTAAATATACTGCAAGAATCTTATTGGGACAAATCCGAATTTATATATGTATTTAATTTACAGTCAATTCCAAAATACATTTCGTCTGCGTGCCTGCAAGTAGTGCTATGTGTTTTTAACAGGTTTTCAGGAGAGCGAAAAAACTGATTTATATTATCCTTTTAAGATATTTTATTGACATCATATGCCTTAATAATTAACGACCTCATTTACTAAAATCATCATTAAGACATATGATGTTAATAAAATATCTTAAGAGGATAATATAAATCAGTTTTTTCGCTCTCCTGAAAACCTGTTAAAAACACATAGCACTACTTGCAGGCACGCAGACGAAATGTATTTTGGAATTGACTGTAAATTAAATACATAAATAAATTCGGATTTGTCCCAAAAAGCTTCTTGCAAATTTCTTGTTTCTCCTAAAGAACACCTTTTCATGGCGAGTTAATAATTTTAATTATAAATTATAAAAAGCCAACATTATAATGCTTTACTTAGGGTGGAATTGTAAAATGTCGAATTATGCCAAATTAACATCCTGCCTGCAAGCATGAAAACCGGTAATTCTTAAGGAACACCAAATGGAAATTTATCAATTTTATATTTAAATTATAATAAATATGACAAAAACTTTTAGTAGTAACAATAAAAAATAGCCACTTATCAATTAGAAGACAGGAAAAATTTCAGTTTCCTATTTTCAGCAACATTTTATAAATTTTTTCTCAGTTTATTTTCTAACTCCTTTGATTATGCCTAGCACACATAACTATTCAGGATTTTTACAAAAAACCCATAACAAAAACTGTTTCTAGGGGCACGAAACAGCCATAACATTTTTTCTAGAAAATAGTTTTCGCAATTGGATTTCGAGTCTATTTTAATTATGAAAATTTCAGAAACTTGGCCATTTGCTATTTGATTTCAACAAAAAATAAATATTTTTTATTACAATTTTTAAAAAACGTTGTTACTTTCGAGGTATTTTGTTACCTAGAGTTTGCTGTTCGGTTTTAACCGAAGCCGAAACCGCGGTTTTCGAGGCCTTAAAACCGAAACCGAAAACTGACAAAAATAAGTCGGTTTTTAGCAAATACTTGAAGCAATTAAAATAATTAAATAAATTACATATTATTGAGCCAAGAATTTCGAAAAGGGTTCAGCTCTTATTTTACAAAATTCTGTATTTAATTGGAATGAATAATTTCTCCATTAAATATTACTTTAAATATTTTTTGTTTTTACTACTACAGATAATATAAGCTGAGGATTATAATTTTAGTAAAAAAGTCACAAAGTTTTATTTCGTAGTCCGCGAAACTTATTGTATAAAATTTAAACTTTATATTGTTTTAAACAAATTGCTAAATTCCAAATTTAAACTCTTTAAATACAGTTTAATCTGCCGAAAAAAGAATAAAAAATTTTAACTTATAACGGTTTCCGCGTTTTTTTCCCCGGCAATGGTGTTATTGCCTTTATTCGAGTGAGAAATTTAATCGAATTTTAATAAATATCTTGAATGTATTAAAATATTTAATTGTTATACATACATATTAAATTATTTTAAAACAATTCTATTAATATCATAAGAAAACCGAAAAATAACCGAAACCGCGGTTTTTATAACTCTATAACTCTATTGTTACCTATTAAAATTTGTCAAATCATTTCGGGGGGCTCGAGCCCCCAAGCCCCCCCCCCCTAGCTACGTGCCTGGTTATGGGCGTTATATTATTACAAAGAAGAGTTCCTTCAATATGATGCATTTATGATGAACTTTTGAGTCTCATATGAATGTTCATAAAATTTGAAGAACAATAGTTACTTCGTAACAAATCAATTAAAAACCATGTAAATAAGAGTCAGTTAGGTCAACAAATGTGAACGTTTTACAAATAATCTTATTTTAGAGTCTTTTAAAAATTAAATTTTATTTGCGGTTTTAGATATGTTAATAGCTTATGTGAATAACAAAAGAATTTTGATGCATACCCAGCAGAAATTACTGCTTGCTTGGAAGCAGTTTTGTCAGGGAAAGTTGAGCAGTGAAGCGATTGCATTATTGATGATATCATGCCTGATTTTTGTTTGAGATAGCTCGCGTATAAGGACTTGTTTCGAGATCCGAAAAGGCATGAATTCACCGCTTTTAATTAGTGCTCCTGTTTGTCTTTTAAAATGTCGATAATTCGTGCCTTCTCGGAATTGCATATTATAAAGCGTTTCAACTATTTAAAATCATGCCTTCTCAAAAGCACAATATTCCTGCATATTTTTCCATGAAGAAAAAATGCCTCTTATTTTTAGTAAAACCTCTTATTTTCATTAAAATTACTTTTTTCCGCAATTTTAAAAAATTTTGATAAAAGAACCGCAAAAATATTTAAGCAATCAAAATGTATTGCTCATTTCATGCCTTTTTGAAAAGCACAGCAAAAAGCGATGTAAACAATTAATTAACTTAAGCCTATCATTAGTGCTGTTTACGAAGCTATACATTTTTAGAAGCGGTAAAAGTAGCAGTAAGGAAGCAGTAATCGTTTTTACTGCTTCCACATTTTTGCTGCGTATGGGTCATTCCATCTCAAATCGACCAATGGTTGGAATTGATCCCTTTCGATTTGGATGAATTTGGGTCAGAACTTTTCTTTCATTATATAACGAAGTTGTGCCAAATTTTTTTTCCAAAGTTATGCAACATTTAAAATTTTAAAAAATGTCATAATTTTTTCTACTTTTACGAGGTTATTTTTTGAATATCTCGAAAACTACAACAGCTACAAAAATGGTTCTTAGCTCGTTTTAAAGGGGATATTTAGCCCTATTAAAAAATATATTAAAAAAATATTGAAAAATAAAAAAATTCAAAATTTTTCAATTTTTAATTATTAGAAATCCAAAAATTCAAAAATCTATTTTTTTTTGCTCAATTTTTTTTTTAAATAAAACCTTTAACTGATCTCAAAAGATCCTGAAATTTTAAAGAGGGCGTTTTTTTAAAGATATGAATTTTTTAATTCTCTTTTTTTAAATTGAATCTTAATACAATAAAATTAAACAAATATCCAATTTTGAAATTTTGAGCAATAAACAACAAATTGAAGGCTTTAGAACAGTGGTCGGTATAAAGAGAGAATGTGAATGTATTTTGTTTCTACACTGTGAGAAATTAGTTTATCATTTTTAAATTTATATTTGTATATTAAGAACATGAATTAATGAAGAAATGTAATAATGAATGAATGCATGCACGAATTAAAGAAATAAAAAAAAATAATTTATAGTAATTTAATTTTTTAAAATAATTCATAATAAATTTTATTATACACATTATTTAAAAAATATTTATTTTTTTGTATGTAAATTTTTTATTCTTATAAAAGTATTCTATTAGTAAATTTTAATGAACTACAGAAATAAAAATAATTCATAATAAATTTCCTGTTCTTGTAAAATTTTAAGAGTGTAATATTTTTCTAAATTTTCTTAAACAAAGCGACGTCAACCTGCTTTGTTGAAAGCTACCATGCTACTGAATAAATTTTACGCTCTTAGTTGAGAGTTTTGTTGCCATTCCACTGTTGGTAAAAGTGGCACAAAAGTGCCATTTGTGGCACTATTGAATGTTCAATGGCACCTTGGCACTCTCCATAGAATTTTGGCACTTTTTACGAAAATTTCTATATAATTTGATAAAAGGTCGATATCGCTGGTATTTTATTAAAAGCCACGCCTATTAAGAAGGGGTAGCAAAATTAAAAAACAAATGCTACACTAAAAATATCTACAATTTTTTGGACCACCTTCCAGTTCTTCGGGGACAATTTAATCATTATTTTGATATTTATAAATAAAAGCAACGGGGATAAAATTAGAAAAACTTTAATTGATTCTATTGTATTGTCAAATTTAATTGTAAAATTTTTTTAAAGTCTTGGACCTGCTAACTTATCTTAAAATAACGTAAGTTTAGTGCTTTACTATAGTTAAGAATGGCATTTTTATATGAAAATATTTGTGGTAGGTAATGTTAAACTAGGGTTACTTTTTAGATAAGTTCCCCGCCTTTTTTTTGTCTTTTTACTTAACCTTTAAATGCATGATCTCTACAATTTTAACCATTTTTTTATATATGATTTCTAAAGGCGTGTACATTTCAAGAAAAATACCAAAAAAATTGCCAAATAGCTAAATTGTGATTATTTTAACGTGTATGAAAAACAAGAAACAAAAAAAAAATATATGAAATATTAATTATACATATATTGTTGCCAAAATTAATTTTATTGTGAGAATACCATTTTAAATATTTCAACAAACATTTTTGAATATTGCACTTTTGTAAAAAAAACGCGTGTTTTAGATTTTTCACAAACATACGAAGCAAAACCAAGATTTTTCCTATAACTGTTTAAAAAATCTGAGTTATAGTTTATAAGAGCACTTTGTGCAGAAAGGGCCCCAATGCCCAAAAATTGAGTTTTATGCATCAAGTGGCGTTTTTTATTAAGAAACTGGTATGTTGCCTAATGGCTACACCATGCAGTTAAGGGTTAAAGTAACTAAATGTATAAATATTTGAAATAAAAGCTGAACATATTTTTTTTGAAACATTAAATGTTGCTTAATTTTTTTTGGCACTTCTAAAGCTTTTTTGGCACTTTTTTGGCATCATTGAGGCACCAAACGAAAATTCTCAAATACCATCACTGTGCTATTCGTGTCAGCAGTGTTGCCAGTACACTTATATGGAAATATGCTAGATTCCTAAAAAATTTATGCTAAAATCTGCTAAATCCTAAAATAAAAAATATATGCTTAGAATATGCTTAATTAAAAAATCGCAATTTTTTTATTATATTCATTATGCTAAAGATCTGCCAAATTTTATACAAAAACCAGTAAAAAGGTTAAAGTCGGGCATGCCGACTATACAATACCCTACACCAGTCTGGTGTATTGTTTGGATCCGAAATTCGAATGGGTTAAAATGGGGCTTGTGTCAAAATTTTCTATAATGTGAGTCAGCGCACCAAATTTCATTAAAATATCTTAATATTTGCGACCTGCAGTTTGTAAACAAGCCAATTTTGGGGGGACCCTTATATGGGCACTAGTTCTAAACATAGACCGATGTTCAACAAAATCAATAGGCTTCGTCCTTGGGCCAACATAGGTCTATGTACCAAATTTCATCAAAATATCTTAATATTTGCGACCTGCAGCGTATAAACAGTATAATTTTGGTAGGACCCTTATATGGGCACTAGGTCTAAGCATGGACCGATGTTCACCAAAATCAATAGGCTGCGTTATTGGGCCAATATAGGTCTGTGTACCAAATTTCATCAAAATATCTTAATATTTGCGACCTGCAGCGTATAAACAGTATAATTTTGGTAGAACCCTTATATGGGCACTAGGCCTAAACATAGACCGATGTTCACCAAAATCAATAGGCTGCGTTATTGGGCCAATGTAGGTCTGTGTACCAAATTTCATCAAAATATCTTAATATTTACGACCTGCAGCGTATAAACAGTATAATTTTGGTAGGACCCTTATATGGGCACTAGGTCTAAACATGGACCGATGTTCACCGAAATTAATAGGCTGCGTTATTGGGCCAATGTAGGTCTGTGTACCAAATTTCATCAAAATATCTTAATATTTACGACCTGCAGCGTATAAACAGTATAATTTTGGTAGGACCCTTATATGGGCACTAGGTCTAAACATGGACCGATGTTCACCGAAATTAATAGGCTGCGTTATTGGGCCAATGTAGGTCTGTGTACCAAATTTCGTCAAAATATCTTAATACTTACGACCTGCAGCGTATAAACAATATAATTTTGGTAGGACCCTTATATGGGCACTAGGTCTAAACATGGACCGATGTTCAGCAAAATCAAACTTGTTCGTCCTTGGCCCAACATAGATCTGTGTACCAAATTTCATCAAAATATCTTAATATTTGCGACCTGTAGAGTGCGCACAAGATTGCATGGACAGACAGACGGACGGACGGACAGACGGACATCGTTAAATCGAAATAAAAAAAATTCTGAACCGATCGGTATACTATAAGGTGGGTCTACGACCAATATTTTTTGGTGTTACAAACATCAGCACAAACTTATAATACCCTGACCACATAGTGGTGTAGGGTATAAATATGCCGAAAATCTGCTAAATAATTTTTTTAGTATTATTTAATAAAGTATTATTAATGAAAAAATACTTTTTTTAAACAATAAGGGTTTTCAAATAAACTCGTAAATTCCTTGTAAACCTTGTATAAATACAAACCATATTTTTTATGTATGGACTTTGACATTAAACTCATAAACACACCAGGTTTACACCGTTTACGAGTAGAATACGAGGTTATATGTAAAACCCCTAATGTTTATAAAAAATTATATTTTCATACTTTTTTAAACTATCTTAGAATAAATATAAAAGTTTACCCCTTAATTCATAAATGCTTTCAAAAGTTATAGGAGGTTTATCGAACAAATTTTATGTGAAGAATTTTTTTTTTTGTTTTGTAAACCATTTAATTTTTTCACAATAAAGTAACTGATTTTATATTTTTGCAATATTTTTTTATGGTTTTTGTAGCATTTTCAAATTATAGTGGTATATCAATACTACCAAAAAAGTTTACACTGAAAAAAGAATTGAATAATTACGCATGAAATAAAAAGTTATGAAAACATTGTTATTGTTACAGAAAAAATTATTTTGTTAAAAAATATGCTAAAAATATGCTTTTATTAAATAAAACAAAGTATGCTAAAAAATCTGCTTTTGTCCAGCAGAATATGCCAAAAAGCAGTTAGCATATTTTTACAAAAAAAATATGCAATTGCCCAACTCAATCTGCTAAATCTGGCAGAATATATGTTAAATGGCAACACTGCGTGTCAGTGATGGTATTTGAGAGTTATCGTTTGGTGCCTAAATGATGCCAAAAAAGTGCCAAAAAAGCTTCAAAATTGCCAAAAAAAAATTAAGCAACATTTATTGTTTCAAAAAATATGTTCAGCTTTTATTTCAAATATTTATACATTTACACCCTTATTCTAAACTTTATAACAATAACAAAATTGTCACAAAACTGGGGTGAATGGAAATTTATTATAATTTTGGTATTCTAAGAAAAATTGTCACAGCAAAACCTTGACAAAATCGGCATGTAATAAAAATCACATAACAAACAAATTTTTTCATTTGTCAATAATTTAAAATATAAGAATTTTATAATTTTTCTTCACAGACATAAAATATGAAATACCTCACTCATATTTTGAAATAATATTTTAAGATGCGTCGAACCTTTTACCGATTCTAAAATTCCTCCAAAAGATTACGTATTAACATGGGATTTTTTGGGCTAAAGTTGTTAGGAATAACCTCAGGGTGCTTGATGCAAATATTTAAAGGAAACTCCAATCATAATTTTTCACAAATTACAATTTTTTGATAATTTTATTTTATTTTTGGCAGAAAAAACTTTTACCATTGTATGGTAAAATTTTTAAAACTTTTGCTTGTCATAAAAAAACTAGAATACCATCACAAATTTTTGAAGAATTCCTATAACAAGAAACATGACAGTTTTAATAACAAAACAAATTGTCACATTTTCCTAGTTACTTTAAGAATAAGACAAAAAAATAAAAAAAGAAACTTTAAGGGCGGGTAACTTATCTAAAAACTAACCCGAGTTTAACATTACCAAAAATATTTTCATATAAATTTGCGATTCTTAACTATAGTAAAGCACTAAACTTACGTTATTTTAAGATAAGTTAGCAGATCCAATTCTTTCAAAAAATTCTACATACATATTTTATCAATTATTTTAATTTTTGCATTAAAAAATACAAAAATTGTTTTTTCGGACTTTCTATATTTTCATATATTTAGTTAGAATATTCTTCTACCTCAAGTCCTTTTGAAACAACAAATTAAAATCTAATATGACAATATCATATTAGAATTTGGACTTGAGGTAGAAGAATATTCTAACTAAATATATGAACATATTTTATATACATATATATTGACGGAGAATACAATAGAATCAATTAAAGTTTGTCTAACTTTATCCGCCTTGCTTTTATTTTTAAAGATCAAAATAATGATTAAATTGTCTCCGCAGAACTGGAAGGTGGTCCAAAAAATTGTATAAATTTTTAGTGTAGCGTTTGTTTTTTAATTTTGCTAATTTAAAAACCAGCGATATCGACCTTTTGACAAATTATATAGAAATTTTCTTAAAAAGTGCCAAAATTCTATGGAGAGTGCCAAGGTGCCATTGAACATTTAATAGTGCCACAAATGTCACTTTTGTGCCACTTTTACCAACAGTGATTCGTGTTGTGTACGTGTGAAAAGCCGATTATGATCGGCCACTGGTGGCTATGGGTGCCGACCACTGCTTTAGAAGCACAGAAAAATTTTTAAATCGAAATTACGCTTTTATTTTTTTGGTAATAGTTTGAAAAACAAATAAGTTAAGAAATGGCACATACACACACACATGTATACATAAATGGAAGATTTATTATTTTCCTGTGACTCTAAAGCCTTCAATTTTATTGTTTATTGCTCAAAATTTCAAAATTGGATATTTGTTTAATTTTAGTATATTAAGATTCAACTTAAAAAAGAGGATAAAAAAATTCATATATTTTTTTTAAAAAAAGCGCCCTCTTGAAAATCGTTTGAGATCAGTTAGAGGTTTTATTAAAAAAAAAAATTGAGCAAAAAAAACGTAGGTTTTTGAGTTTCTGGATTTTTAAAGTTGAAAATTTTTTAATTTTTTAATTTTTCAATATTTTTTTTACATATTGTTTTAATAGGGTTAAATATCCTCTTTAAAACGAGCTAAGAACCATTTTGTAAAAAATTATAAAAATTATGACATTTTTTGAAATTTTAAATGTTGCATAACTTTGGAAAAAAATATTTGTAATTTTTTTCCTTTGGCATAACTTCGTTATATGATGAAAGAAAAGTTCTGACCAAAATTCATCGAAATCTAAAGGGGTCGATACCAACCATTAGTCGATTTGAGATGGAATGACCCATATATTGATTCAGAATACACTTCCCTGTTGAACCGGTTAAATTCGTGGATAAACAGTCGCAGTGAATTGATTCATAAACTATGTTCAAATAACTCTAAAATTCGAAAATACTGGCTCGTATGACTACACAATAGTAGGGATGATATTGGACTTTTTAAGCAATTACTTCACAATTTTAGTCGGCTTACGAATACACTAAAATTTTTGTTAATTTTTCATGCTATTAAACAAGTCTATGGATAAATTGTGTGTTAAAAGTCAACTGAATATCTATACCTTAAAACGAGTAAAAAGGTTAAAGTCGGGCATGCCGACTATACAATACCCTACACCAGTTTGGTTAAAAGCCAACTAATGTTTGGATCCGAAATTCGAATGGGTTAAAATGGGACTTGTGTCAAAATTTTCTATAATGTGAGTCAGCGCACCAAATTTCATTAAAATATCTTAATATTTGCGACCTGCAGTTTGCAACCAAGCCAATTTTGGGGGACCCTTATATGGGCACTAGATCTAAACATGGACCGGTGTTAACCAAAATCAATAGGCTTCGTCTTTGGGCCAAAATAGGTCGGTGTACCAAATTTCATCAAAATATCTTAATATTTGCGATCTGCAGAGTAAAAACGATATAATTTTGAGGGGACCCTTATATGGGCACTAGGTCTAAACATGGACCGATGTTCACCAAAATCAATAGGCTTCGTGCTTGGGCCAACATAGGTCTGTGTACCAAATTTCATCAAAATATCTTAATATTTGCGACCTGCTGCGTATAAACAATATAATTTTGGGGGGACCCTTATATGGGCACTAGGTCTAAACATGGACCGCTGTTAACTAAAATCAATAGGCTTCGTCCTTGGGCCGACGTAGGTCTGTGTACCAAGTTACCAAGTTTCATCAATATCTTAATATTTGCGACCTGTAGAGTGCGCACAAGAATGCATGAACAGACAGACAGACGGACGGACGGACAGACGGACATCGTTAAATCGAAATAAAAAAAAAATTCTGAGCCGATCGGTGTACTATAAGGTGGATCTAGGACCAATATTTTTTGATGTTACAAACATCAGCACAAACTTATAATACCCTGACCACATAGTGGTGTAGGGTATAATGATGTTACTGAAATAACCGAAATACCATTATACTTAAAATACCGTTCCGAAATACCATTAACCTTAAAAAAAGATACCAAAATAAATGAAATATCGATACCCTTAAAATACCAGTA
Organism: Leucophora obtusa; assembly: GCA_949987735.1. Lineage (NCBI taxonomy): Eukaryota > Metazoa > Arthropoda > Insecta > Diptera > Anthomyiidae > Leucophora > Leucophora obtusa. Next base: position 281,142,261 of record OX465295.1, read on the forward strand.
CCAGAATAAATAAAATACCGTCTCCCTCAGAATACCGTTATTTTTATTTTTATGCTGTTTCGGTATTTCTGTCAATTCGGTAATGGTATTTTAAGGATAACCTTAGTCATTTGAATGGGTTTTGAATCGATAACGGTATTTTACCGGTATAGCCTTCCAACACTGATTTTGAATGTAAATATATTTTACAGTTTGTATAGTGTATGATTATTTTTACATACATATTTTTAGCGTACACTGAGAGAATTATCTGCATGATATTAATGCATTTTTTCCTAAAACCAATGAAGTTTAACTTGAACTCGTCCATACAAACTTTCCATTGAATTAATCGAATTTTTCAAAGCATGTTATGAAAAATTTCATTTTATTTATCAATGAAAAAGTTTCATTAAACCTATATTCATAAAACTTATCAAGCTTTTTCATTAAATTTAAGAATTTTTTCTTTTACTTTGTGAAGAAAACTTTATTTATTTTAGTTTACTGAACACTTTCATTAAAATCCGTCCACCAAAATTCTTTCTATGTATATTTGCGTTTTTACTGTATATTTTAAGTGCATATTTTTAAGTACATAAAACCGATGCGTCGGTTCAGAGTTTTTCATTCATTTTTAATTTTCAGAATTATGGCCCTTTTCAAAGTTTTGTTTTGTTTTTTTCCAAATTATGTTGTCAGATCTGAACAGTTAAAGGAGTTTTTACCCCTATTTTGTTTTATCCTGATCTATATGCAAAGCCTTTCCATGGTTGTTATTTCTAATTTAAAATATTTCTTATATTGTCATTGTCAGTACAGTAGACGCTCGCAAATTAGAACCGCTTTGTTTTTGAGGCAATTCTAATTTCTGAATTATTCTAATTTCTGGACGTTTTTTTCGTTTCGTTTCCAATGATAAATTGTTTTTTTTACGTTTATTTAACATTTTAAATGATACACTTTCACTATTTAATAGAGACTGTCAAATAATATGTACACGCGTATCAAATTTCACAAATAAACTAGCCAAAAATGTACATAAATGCGACAAAAAAAACAAATAGGGAAAAACATATATAATTTGGTGATTCCCCTTTTTAGTTTTACTTTATTCAAACAGAATAAAAATAAATTGGGGATTTCCTGTGTATTCAAATAACGAAAAAAAACGCTCAGAAATTAGAATTTTAAATTCGAATTTCAGAGCGTTTAATGTATTGCAAACATTGATTCTAATTTCTGGACGTTCGAATTACTGAAAGCTCTAATTTGCGAGCGTCTACTGTATTCTATTCTATTTATACCCTACACCACTATGTGGTCAGGGTATTATAAGTTTGTGCTGATGTTTGTAACACCAAAAAATATTGGTCGTAGACCCACCTTATAGTATACCGATCGGCTCAGAATTTTTTTTTATTTCGATTTAACGATGTCCGTCTGTCTGTCCGTCCGTCCGTCTGTCTGTCCATGCAATCTTGTGCGCACTCTACAGGTCGCAAATATTCAGATATTTTGATGAAATTTGGTACGCAGACCTATGTTGGCCCAAGGACGAACAAGTTTGATTTTGGTGAACATCGGTCCATGTTTAGACCTAGTGCCCATATAAGGGTCCTACCAAAATTATATTGTTTATACGCTGCAGGTCGTAAATATTAAGATATTTTGACGAAATTTGGTACACAGACCTACGCTAGCCCAATAACGTAGCCTGTTGATTTTGGTGAATATCGGTCCATGTTTAGACCTAGTGCCCATATAAGGGTCCTACCAAAATTATACTGTTTATACGCTGCAGGTCGTAAATATTAAGATATTTTGATGAAATTTGGTACACAGACCTATATTGGCCCAATAACGCAGCCTATTGATTTTGGTGAACATCGGTCCATGTTTAGACCTAGTGCCCATATAAGGGTCCTGCCAAAATTATACTGTTTATACGCTGCAGGTCGTAAATATTAAGATATTTTGATGAAATTTGGGACACAGACCTATATTGGCCCAATAACGCAGCCTATTGATTTTGGTGAACATCGGTCCATGTATAGACCTAGTGCCCATATAAGGGTCCTACCAAAATTATACTGTTTATACGCTGCAGGTTGCAAATATTAAGATATTTTGATGAAATTTGGTACACAGACCTATATTGGCCCAATAACGCAGCCTATTGATTTTGGTGAACATCGGTCCATGTTTAGACCTAGTGCCCATATAAGAGTCCTACCAAAATTATATTGTTTATACGCTGCAGGTCGCAAATATTAAGATATTTTGATGAAATTTGGTACATAGACCTATGTTGGCCCAAGGACGAAGCCTATTGATTTTGGTGAACATCGGTCCATGTTTAGAACTAGTGCCCATATAAGGGTCCCCCCAAAATTGGCTTGGCTACAAACTGCAGGTCGCAAATATTAACATATTTTAATGAAATTTAGTTCGCTGACTCACATTATAGAAAATTTTGACACAAGCCCCATTTTAACCCATTCGAATTTCGTATCCAAACAATACACCAGACTGGTGTAGGGTATTGTATAGTCGGCATGCCCGACTTTAACCTTTTTACTCGTTTTATACTACTATTAAATTGAAATAGTTTTACTCGTATGTAGTGTAGTTTGTCACAATCACAACTGGTGACATATCATATAGCAAGTTTTATTTTTGCAAACATGTGTAAGCAGGGCCGTAGCCAGGAATTTATTCCAATTTTGTTTCATCTGAATCGTTTGAAATATTGGTTTAACTAAAGCCAAGTTTTAGCTTAAAAATCTTTTTACATATACACTGACGAACAAAATTGTAACAGAGTTCACATTGTTCAGATATATTGCTTTAAATTTTTAACAATGAAAGAAAATCAAATATTTTTTTCTATCGTTTTTGTTTAATAACCTATACTAATTAAACTAAACTTCATTCGCCATATGAAAAAAATTTCCTTTTAAGAACAATTGCGAAATATAGACGCGATAATAAAGCTACTTTATGCATCAAACACGCTGGTTTTAATAGTGTTGAATCAATTTATGTCCATGAAAATTTAACGCCTCACAATCACAAAATCTTTCAAGCTGCTCTGAAACTGAAGGCAGATAAAATTTTAAGAACAGTATTCACTCTACGCGGTCTTGTGTATATAAAAAAGCAAGACTCTGAAGACCCAATTCATATTGAATATCTTGAACAACTACAACATCTTTTTCGGGAACAACCCAGGTAGAAATTGCCGACGTTACAACAAAAGTTGTACTGGAAGAGCACTGTTTTTTACGAAATGCCGGTACTACTTAAAACGTGCTTTGCCAGTACTGTTTTCTGAAAATTAACGAGCTTTTTTTTAATCTATTAAAATCAACAATTTTATAAATTTTACGTATTTTTACATCTATTACACAATTATTTATGTAAGAGAGACGTCACCATTCTTTTCTTGTGAAGTTTCAAAAGAATACATTAAAAATTTGTGATGTACACTAAGAGGACAGTAAGGTTCTAGCAAACCACTAAATTTGTTATTATATGTACTGGGATAATACCAAAAAAATAAAATCCCAAGCCTGCGCCAACGTTGGGAAATAACTACGGCCAAGCGTTTATTGGTGTTATCATTTCGACAACATGCCAGTACAGTGAAAGTTAAAAATCCGACGCTTTGCCAGTACATGTACTACCGTCTCCGATACCGGGCCGACATTGTGCCGTTTGTTTTTTTCTACCTGGGAAGATATCATCCTACATTAATATTGTCTTTAGTACAATCTTAATTATTTTATCAATCAAGTATACATATTTCAAATAATTACATCAATTTATGTTCTATCATTACTATTTTAGATGCCAATTCTTATAAGTTAATCAAAATTCTTTTCTTATTAGTAATAAAAACAATCATTTTTTTCATGATCAATGCTAGCGTTGCTGTTAGGATATTTTTCTTAATTTTTATAAAATATGACTTCAATAGGTGGTAACGGATTGCATTCCAAAGACGTCACTGCATACATGGTTAAAATTCTTGGTAAACAGAGAAGTGAGCTTAAAATTTGTCACATAAACGCTCAAAGCTTATTCAGTAAAATTGATGAATTCAGATACATCTTTGAAAACACAGACTTAAATATAATTTGTATATCTGAAACATGGTTCAGCGATTCAATAACAGATGCTATGGTCTCAATGAAAGGTTATAAACTATACAGAAATGACAGAGAAGATGGTTATGGCGGTGTGGCAATTTTTTCAAAAGCGGACTGGTTTGTAAAGTTAAAACCAGAAGTGATAAGAACTCCAGCAATCAAGTTGACCTTTTTTTTCTTGAAGCATGCAGTGAAGGAAGAAAGTTTTTGATTGGTAGTGTGTACAGGCCTAATAATAGAATTGATCTTAGTTATTTCTATAATATAATAGAAGAACTAACTCCACTTTATAATGACGTTATAATAGCCGGAGATTTTAATTCAAATCGGCTAACTGAGACAAATTTAACCATAAATATGAAATCGTTTGGTCTTAACCCTATAAATACAAATACGTCAACTCATTTTTCATCCACCACTAGCACACTACTAGATTTAATTTTTGTATCTGATGAATCAAATATTCTATTATATGATCAAATATCTGCATCATGTTTTTCCAGACATGATTTAGTTTTTCTCGCCTATAACATCCCACTACAAACTCCTACAACCACAATACAATATCGTAATTTCAAACGTGTTAATCAACACATTTTAGAGGAAGAATACAACAGAATTGACTGGAACTGCATTTATGATTTCTTATCAGTAAATGATCAACTGGGATTTTTAGAATCTAACGTCTTATCTCTGTACAACTTAGTTGTCCCAGTACAAACAAAGACGATAACTCGTAAACAAAAACCAAGGTTCACTTCACAGATCAAACGACTTATCGAGAACCGGGACTATGCCTACTCGCGTTGGAAGCGCTACAAAACAGATGACTTGCAAAATAGATATCGTGCAGCTAGAAAGCTCGTAACCAAATCGATTAGACAAGCTAAGTCAAAATATTACGCAGAAAAATTTGCAAATTCAGCCAACACGCGCAAAGCTTGGAGAACAATAAGGGAAATTGGAATAGTAAAACAAAAAATCAGCGAAGAAACCTCAATTTCAGATCCAAACGCTATTAATGAGAACTTTGTTAATATACCAATGCCACAGGCGGATCACTTATATTACAGCAACTTCCATGTGGAACTTTTCCCAGGAAGCCTATTCAGTTTTGATTGTGTTGGTCAATTTGACGTACTCGCAAGCTGCTCATCCATCAAATCAAATGCAACAGGGGTAGACGGTATTCATCCAACTTTTTTAAAAATGATTCTCCCATATCTTCTACCGGGGATAACTTATATCTTCAATAAAATAATCATGACCAGAACCTACCCCCAAAGATGGAAACGAGCGAAGGTTCTTCCAATACCAAAATCGTCCTCGGAGTTTCGACCGATTGCCATATTACCGTACCTATCAAAAGCTTTTGAAAAACTACTGCATAAGCAGATAACCTATTATATCAATGATAAAAATCTTCTTACTTGTAAACAATCAGGTTTTCGTGCCAAGCACAGTTGTATTACAGCTCTTACTGATGTAGCCGAAGATCTGAGAAAAGAAGTAGATGATGGCTGTAACGCAATGCAGGTGTTGTTAGATCATTCAAAGGCCTTTGACACAGTTGACCACACCATTTTGTTACAAAAATTAGAAAAGATGATGCATTTTTCACCAACGTCTTGTAAATTATTACACTCGTATCTTAATGGTCGAGTACAGTGTGTAGAAATCAACTCGTCAACAAAATCAAATTTCCTCCCTGACACTAGGGGTGTACCACAGGGTTCCATTCTCGGACCTCTTCTTTTTTCGATTTATGCGAATGACTTGCCAGATCAACTGATACACTGCAATATCAGAATATATGCCGATGATGTTCAATTATACATTAGCAGTAAAAAGGGAAAAATCGAAGATTGCACGCAAAAATTAAATGATGAATTACAACGTGTATCTTTTTGGGCTTCTGTAAATGGACTAAGTCTAAATCCAAAAAAATCAAAATGCATTCTACTACGCAAGAGAACACAAAAAGTAGTTGAAATACCCAAAGTTTATATTAACAACCAGAAAATTGAAATCGTTAATGAAGCCAAAAATTTAGGTGTAATATTTAATAAAACATTAACCTGGTCAGATCACGTTATAAACGCTTGTGGAAAAACCTATTCAATGCTTCGAACGTTGTGGCCTACTCAATGTTACACCCCGTTTAAAATCAGATTGCTGCTAGCAAAAACGTATTTAGTACCTACTAATTTATGCCTGTGAAATTTTTTCTAGTTGTGATGCTAAAAGCACATCGATGCTAAACGTAACATATAACAATATCACAAGATACGTTTTTGGGCTTAAGTTTTATGGAAATTATGAACATATTACTCCTTATTCAAAGAAAATTTTCGGTGTACAGTTTGATGACCTGATGAAAATCAGAACCCTAATATTTTTACATAAAATCCTAACAACTCGTGAGCCAGATTATCTGTATAATCGAAACAAATTCAGCCGTTACAGGAGAAATAAAACCCTGATACAAATAAGACATCATACACTAATATCAAATTGGCAATTTTACATCACTGCAATTCGTCTTTGGAATATCATTCCACCAATTATTAGAGAAACCAGCTACGCATTACAGTTTAAGAAAAGAATCTTTGAGTTTTACTCTTAAATTTTATCACTTTAAAAAATGTGTCATTATTATTTTTTTTATTTTCTCTAACTTTACATTGTTTAATAACTAATATTACTTTGAATTATTTATTGTAACTTTATTTTTATAATATTATTTATTTATCAGATTGTATATTGTATTTAGAAAATTGTATAAAAAGTTAAATAGCCTTTTTTTTGTCTAATTTTCTCTATTATAATTTTTCTTTTCTTAATTTAATTTAAATAATGTAAACTATATATGTATAACAATGTTTGTACTTCTACTACTTTAAGACTCATGTTTTGCTGTAGATGTTACCAAATTAAATAAATAAAATTGGGCTGCGCAGTAAAAATGGGTTTCATTTGATATTTAAAATTGATGATACATCAAAGAAAAATAAATGCCACAAATTTTAAGAACCGATTTTACCCAGCAAAATATTGGTAATGACACCTCATTACTATCTGTATTACCAAAAATGATATATCATTACCTTCTGCATTATTTTATAATATAAAATAATGACTTCCTAATAACGGCCTATTGTATTCATTGTTTCTAAATATAAAATAATGACTTCTCGTAATATTTTAAATAAATACTTTTTACACAGTTAAATTTTATAAATTTTTATTTATTATATGTAAATATGTTTAAATTTTTATGACGAGTCCTAAAATTACACATAGAAAAAACTTAAATTTTTCTGAATGTATTTTCTTAAGCTAATAGTGTTTGCTTAACTCCTTATTTTTAAGAATCAAGTAAGCAATCGGATAACCACTTATAATTCAACTTTTTGTAAGCATGTGTGTAACCACTTATTATTCAAAATCTCATAACTACTTATTTCTCATTTTTTCGTAAGCGAGCGGGTAAGCGTGACTACTTATAAAAACGACCACGCCAAACAAAAATAATGAGCTTAGACGCCAAAAAATAAGTTGTGCGGAGCTATGAATTTCTATTATATAACTACTTATTTGGTAATGAAAGATTTTGCTGGGTACTAGCTATTATAGAAATTTAACACATTTTTTCCAAAAGTAATGAATTGTGCGCAAATCCACAAATTCATTAGTCATAAAAAAATATTATTTATTGGAAAAAGCAATGCAATCAAAACATTTTTCAATGATAAATGGTCCATGCTATTGACCGACTTTAAATATTTTTAATACTTTTGGATTTAAAAAAATTTTCAGCATAAATAGCCCCCAAATAGGGCTTATTACCTGAAAAATAGGGAAATACAGGGCACTCTTCCACTAAAATTATAATAAAAAAGTTATAAGGAATTCAATCCCCTTCGGCAATTTTGGGCTACCCTATATGACTTGTTACCCAATTTTTGAACAGCCGAAATTTTATGATTCTTTCAGTTAATACTAAAATATCTGAAGAAAATTATCAAAAAATAACTGGGGCAAAAGTGTAACACTTACACAGAAAGAATTTACAAAATTCTAATTAAATTTTTAAACACCTTTCTCATACCAAATTTGTAAATACAAAAAAAAACTTTTTAAAAAGGCACCAACAAAAAAATTTGTAAATCCAAAAAAGTTTTTCTTTTTATTTTTGTAACTTTGAATTTTTATTTTTAAACAATTTTTATATGAAAGATAACAATTTACAAACGAGTTACAAATATTTCAAACAAAAAAATTGTTGGGAATAAAATTTCAATTTAAAAGAAAATGTAATTGCTTCTAGAAATTCCATTGTTGGTGTGTACGGTTTTTTCTGTGTACCATAAAATAGAAAAATGTCATCACATTCTTCATTAATTAAAATAGTTTAAATAGTTTTCTACTTAGGTTTTATAATTAGGACAGGTTAATAACAACAGAAGCTTGAACAAATTATATAAAGTTTTTAACAAAATCTAGAACATAGGACTTTGGCAGGGCTTTTATACTCTGGGTACTTTAAATAAGTGTTTCAGCGAAGATTCTTTTAAATATTTTTCAACAGATGACTAGAGTATTATTACGCTTAGAAACTTCTGCAGTCAAGATTTGGTAGGTGTTGGATTAGTGTTTTAGTTTTGTTTCAGGAGCCAATAACCAGAAATATTTTTCTTGATAATAGCTGCATTTGTGCGGAAAGCTATCAATGTTGGCTTATGTCATTCCCATATAGTGTTAACTCTCAAAGTTACTAATGTCAAATTTGTATGGGAATGACATAAGCCAACGTTGATTGCTTGCCGCATAAAAACAGCTAATTTATTTGGTATGTCTTAAAACAATATTGCGATAAAAATCAAAGACTTGGTTCAGACCAAAAAAAATTCCCTTGAAGTACTAAAAACACAGAAAAATTATAAATTTTCATTTAAGAACATATTTAGGTATGTTACGAAAAAATATAGAATACTTAAATATTATTGAGATTATTTAAGTGTTCCAAAAATAGCAATATTTTTGAAATTTTCCCTCTGGCACCTCAGCTCCAGAATATATACGCAAGTTGCCTACTCTTGAACTTAAAAACTAAAAGTCAATTTGGCAACATTGTGGAAAAAGGAGGCACGGAATAGATCGGAAGATAAACGAAAACCTTAAACCAGAATGTGTTGATCACTTCTCAGTAAAAAACAACAATACAGAAAGCTGAATTGAGAAATAAAACTACGAATTAGTTAGATTGCATTCAAGGACTTACTTCTCTAAGACTGTTAAGCGGTTGCACCTTAGTACAACCGACGGGTTGTTGAAATATTATCAATCTGAAAATAAAATATAAACAATAATAGGTTTGTTTTTTTCGAATTTTATACCTATATCTATAACGACTTGTAAAAAAACGACTATCCGTACTTACCTGATTTTCTTTTATTTTTTGTAAACATACAAAATTTAAACATTTGGGGTCGCCTTTGTACAAAAGCTGTTTTCGTACAAAGACTTCGCCGGAACTCGAAATGGAGCAATAATCTTGTGTGCCCTGCTGTACCTTTACCAACAAACGCACAATTCATTTGTTAGCTTTTGTTGTTTCAGATATTTTATGAAATAAGAAATTCTAAAATTTCAAATATTTTTATGACAAATATTTTTGTTTACATTTGAAAGAGAAAAGCCAAGAATTTTTAAGACTTGGTAGCAATTTTATAACTACTTATCCCTCAATTCATAAATGCTTTGTAAAGTTATAGCAGGTTTACAAAACGTCATTTTCATACAAAATTTGTTCAATAAACCTCCTATAATTTTACAAAGCGTTTATGAATTTAGGGGTTAATTTTTAAAAACCTACTTAAAAGTTTTATAAATGCTTAAATTTGTATGGAATATTTATACAAAATTCGAAAAAAACAAACCTAATACAAAATTAATGGAAAATCACTGATGAAGCCTGTCTGCAGGAAAATTCATAAACTAGATCTAGTCTGATTTGAAAATGAATGTGTTTATAATTTTTAAAGAAAAATTTTTATTCTTCTTCTTAACATCAAACCTAATAAATTAAAATTGATAAAATGCATATTAATTGCGCATTAAAGACATTAAAGAACAATGTACTGAAAGTAATTTTTGTTAGTAAAAACAATCCAACAAAACATTTGCTTTGACTAATTTGTTGTTTATTTTATTAACAGTTGAAACCAATAAATAATAACACACTCCACTAAAGGAGTAGTACTTATTCAACAAGTACAAAACCCAGCAAAAACAGACATTACCGAGTAATTAAGCGAGTAAGTAGCACACAAACGGTTTCACTACTTACCAGGTTATTTACTCGCAACATTACTTTTGTTCGCGATGTCCAAAAATTCATGGGTGGTAATTTCCCTCTCGCTCACAAAAAAGTGTGAATAACGAGTTACCCATAGTGAAAGAAAAAGAAGTTACTCGCAAAGATGGAATAAGTGGTTACTCAGAAGTAAGGAAATAAGTGGTTACCCTACCTTGTGAAATAGTTGGTCATATTGGGAAATAAAACTTTTTACCTTGGAAAATTTGCTATTCAGTTGGAAAAATGTTCGAAACAATTTAATATATAAAATATTAATATAAAAAAGTCTAAATCAGTACTTATTTAATCAATTACCAGTAAGTGGTTACTTTGCAGGAATATATAAGTACTTCTAGAACTTATTATCAGTAAGTCATGATTTTGTCTTTTAAACTATTGCAAATGATAATGACCTATCATTACTTGGTAATTCATGACAGGTCATTACCATGTTTTTGCTGGGAAGGTGCACTGATTCTTTAAGCAATTTTTCGGAAATGAATAAAAAGCAATTTTTCATAATTTTTTTATTATTTTTGAAACTTCCCATCCAGCAATTTCGGAGCGCTCATAAATAAGATTCTTAAATGGCTCATAGAAATGATTATTGTTTTTTTGAAAACACTCTTTTTTGGTAGAAAATATGAACCTCAGAAAACAATCCAAAAAGTTGTCTCTACAATCTAAAAAGCTGTCTCAAAATGAGGGTTCATTTTTCGGACTCAAAGAAGATTCCAAAATTATTTAAATGTATGAGGAAAATTTTGATTTTATACGTTCTTTTGTCTGAGTCATTTCTGAGTACACAGGGAGCTCTTTTGGACGGACCACTTTCATAGGAAAAAGTGGAAAAATGTTTACGTTTTTGGAGCTCATTTCTGAGTCATTAATGATCATCTTTGTTTGCTGGGTTACAAAAATATTGAATTTTAACAATTCAATTATGAATAATAAATAAAAAATATTGGTCCTGAAAGTATTCGAAACGCAATCGATGGAAATAAACTGTATACAAATGACTTCTTGGGATCACTTTAAGAGCAATAATGATTTAGAAGCAATAATTAAGTATTTTTTTGGATATTGTTCAGAATTACTTCTAAAATAGATGTACTAACTGATTAAAGAGGTGATCTTTTTAAAGTTCTTCAGAATTGCTTCTAAAAGAGCCGTAAAAATACACTAATGAATACTTTGAAAGCAACGAAAGAAGTGGTTTTTAAAGCATGCTTTCCAATTTTTGTTATTCTGGGAAGTTTTTAGAACTCTGAGGCGAGTAAAATAAAATCTAGAGTAGTCCTTGAGTAATTTCTTTCAAAGGAAAAAATTAAATTCGTCCCTTTTTTCTAAACTAAAGCAGGACTGGAAAAAATTTTGAAAAAGTAATTAAGCAATTCTAAATTTTGTACAATATTTATTTAATTTTAACAAAAACTTATCTGATTATTACTTTGTTTTGAAAATAAGTTTTCTAGTAACTACTATGTAGAATTTTAAAAATTTTCAAATCATTATTTGGCTACTGCCCTGTGTGTAAGTATGTATATTTATACATACATATATCTATGTGTGTGTGTATTTTACAATTAATGGTCGGTTGTTTTAAATACAAATAGGGAATACAAAACAAAGACACTTGACATTTTTTCACCAGGATATCTAGGTTATAGAGAAATGTGAAATTTTGAAAAATTCACAAAATTTAAATTAAAATCACCCAGTGTAGAAAATCATTACTAGATATGTAGTTATGTAACTACATAATTGGTAATGGTAACTAGTTACTTTTGTTATTACATTTCTTATTACCTTTATATGGCGATGTCGCGAAAAATAATGAGTTGTCGTTACACACCAGCATACGAAAAATCAAAAAATATATCGTTATGTGCTTACCAGTACTGACAAAAATAATGAGTCTAAAAATAGATTTTCTAAAAAATAAATTATATAAAAAAAAATATTTTTTATTGTATTTTTTTTTTTTAAATAAAATTTGCTGGTGCGGGAATCGAACCTGGGTTTACAGATTGCAAGTCAACAGCTCTACCATCTGAGCTATATCGACATGTAATATTTAATAGATAAAAACACAATTGACCTGCTGCACACAAGTAAGCTTACTCGCCAACATACAAAAAATCAAAAAATATGTGGTTACATATATCCTTACCAGTGTTTAAAAAATATTGAGTCTAAAAATAGATTTCAAAAAATTTTCAAAAAAATCTAAAAAATTATTTTCTATTTGAAATAATGATAAAAATAAGTCATTATCAGTAACTCATTAATATATGTTTTAAAATAATACAGAAGGTGAGTGTCATTACTGGTAGTCCAAAAATAATGATATGTCATTACCGTTTCTACACTGGGCATGTTATAAAAGTTAATTTTAATTAGATAGGGTGGGGAGTAAATTGATGTAAAAGCGTATATAATTTCTAGACGGTATGTGAAAGAATGTGAGAACAAAAATAATCGCCGTTTCCTAAAAAGTCAAAATTGTTATGACGATATTTCAAAATTGAGAAAAAATTCCTATAATGTGATGACATCCTAGCCGCAGTGTATCCTAATTCGGCTTAAAGTCACACAGAATTCTAGTAATAGCTTCAAAGTTTTGAGTATAGTATATAATCTAAAATAAAGTGTTTATTATTTTCCCCAACAACATTATTGCAGATAGATACATATCTACTTATAGTTAACCTTGTGCCGCAGATATAAAAGCATAGTCCTTTTAATTACCAACATCAGTACTTATATACATATACAGTATACTGAACCCAGGAAATGAACCCAGTGACACACTTATGACAACTTTATTGGATTGTACATGATAGGTTTACATACATACAGTAAGATAATAGACATAAATACACACAAATCCCTTTTTTGTCATTGTAACAAGTTTAAACATCATACGAGTACACAGAATATTTTAAATATAAGAACGAGATTTTCTTCTTTCACTTCTATTTGTATTGTTAAAGTTGTTTGAACAACTAATACCCACATTATTAGTTTAATTTATTAGGAAGAAAATTTTGAAAAAGCAACAAAATGAAATGATGTGTTAAATTTTATAAAGTGATTTTAGGAAAGCAAAAGAAAATTTAATAATATAAATACTAGCATTGTCCGTAAATATGAAATTGAAGCATGCCAGCATAACCTTTACCGTTTGCTTTACTTTGAAACAAGGATGGAAAACATGGTACAATTGTACTTTTTTTAGTACATTTTGACCTCTGTTGGTACCGTAGTACTACCGCAATCCATTTGGTACAATTTCAAAAATTTCCAAATTTAAAATTTTTGTATTAAATGAACTTGTAAAGCTGTCAACAAATATTCGTTATGCAGACGTGGACTGAAATCATTCTAACAAAAACTTGTAACTGACAACTTTTAGGCCCAATGTTGCAAAAAAAATGTATTATACTACATTTATACCTGAGAAAAAACTACCTGGTTTTTGGCTCTTGTAGTTTTGAACTTGTAAAAACGCATACAAAAACAAGCAAAAACTAGTTTGTACAAAAACTAAGTGGTTTTTGCTCAAGTATAAATGTACTATTACGCGTCGATTGAGTGCTGCTACTACTAAAATTCGAGAATTTAACCCGCCTCTTTCGTATATTTTTTGAAAAGTAAAAAAAATATTACATTGCTTTCTTAGGACGGGTAACTTATCTAAAAAATAACCAGAACAAAAGGTTAACAATATATATTTACATATAAATTTGATATTCACAACTATTGGTTATTTTAATATAAGTTAGCAGGTCTTTGTACTTTTTATATTAAAAAAATTGTTGGCGGCTGAAAAAGTACAATTTTTGTATAACAATATTTTCTGCAAGTTTGACATTATTCGGACAAATTTTCTATACATATATGAAAAATTTTGGTACCGTGAGGGTCAAAAAAGTACAATTTCTTTATGTGGTTGGTACAAAATTAAAAAACTCATTTCCATCCCTGTTTGAAACCTAAAGTAACACGTCACTAATAATGTGATAAACAAATAGTTATGTGGGAGGTAAGAAATAATGACTTAATGATATAGAGATATATCACTACTTATTTCGAGGCTTTAAAATAATGCATTACTGATATTGTGTTAAATTGTTATTCTTATTTGTAAAGAGTTAAAAGTTATTACTGGTAACGTCTTATTTTATTTTCTACTAGCGGGCAAGCCCGCTAGATTTAGCGGCGTGCCTTAGGCCTAGTTTTTGGGATGTCAGTTAAACCGAAAACGAATTTTGTCGTATCGGCCAAGCCCGCTACATTGTTAGCGTGCCTTAAAGTTGCTTTAGTTCCAGTTTATGTAAAAGCTACACCGGATAATTCAAGTAAATTTCCAAATTCAGCTAGAAAATTTACTACGTCGGTTTCCTGCACCGCTGCTTCGTTACCTGCAGTTTAAATATAGGAATATATAAAGTGCATTCTTTTTCTAAGGTTTTTTCTCTTCTAATAAATTTGTTTAGCATTTTTGTAAAGTATGTTTCAATGCAAAGTTTCGTATTCCTTGCATAGAGTGTTTGAACAGTTAATTAAAGAGGTTCTTCACCTCTTTTTGTTCTTCCCAGTAAAAATACCCAAATATATATAATCCTGTCTCAATCACACGCGAAATTTCAAGTACCAATCTCCAGAAGTTTGAGTCATTCCAATTCCATTCAATTTCCCTCCAGTTATCGGATGTTTCAATTTCACTCGTTCCCCGTTCCATTCCATTCCGTTTAACAATTTTAGTTTCCAGTGCAACTCGTTCCCAGATTCTATTTCGTTCACCATTCCATTGCATTTCGTTCCCAATATTTATTGTTCCAATTCCACTTGTTCCCAGTTACATTCCAATTCGTTCCCACTGGTGTATCATTACTGATATCAGTCTTTCCTCTTTCCATGTTATTTCTTTGCACTTACTCCGTTCCATTCCTTTTTTGACTGTAGTGTTTTAATTGTTCTCGTTCCCCATTCCATGCCATCTCTCTCCCCATTCCATTTTGTTCCATAATTCATTCCATTTCGTTCCCTATTCCATTGTCTATTATTTCACTTCCACTCGGTATCCATTTATTTCCATTCCGTCCCTCTTGTGTAGTGTTTCAGTTCCACTCGTTTCCCGTTTCGTCTCTTAATTTTAGTGTCTCAAATACACGTGTTCTTTAGATTTTATGTTTCTAGCCAAAGAGGCAGGCGTTAAGGGGATCAATTTTCCCCATTTTGAACACCCATTTTTACCACGCTCCTGTCCAAAGTCCCAAAGAATACCTTGTAGATAAGTTCAGCTACTTAGTTCCAGCAGTTTGGGGGATACCTTTTTGGGCCTACCTGTAGGGATTACCAAAATTCCAGTCTTAGTCTTAATTTTAACTTCCTACCTCCAGCGGTTTGGGCAGACCGTTAAGGGGGCCATTTTATAATTTTGAACCCCCATTTTTACAACGTCCCTGCCGAAAATCCCAAAAATTACTTCCAGATAAGTTAGCCCATACCCCAGGGAAGAAATATTTTAATTTTCCGGTTTCCAGCCAAAGGGGTTTTGTCAGGCCGTCTAGGGGGATATTTTTCCTCTTTTTGCCCGTCTCAGTAGGAATTTCAAATGTTTCGTCTTAGCGGACGCCTACGCCGAAGATCCAGAAAATATTATTTTCAAAATGTATTTTTTTAAACTGTATTTTTTTTAAATGGTAGTTTTTTGGAAAAAGGTACTTTTTTGTGGACAAAGTACTTTTTTGGTTTTTGAAAATGGTACTTTTTTTTTGGAGAAAGGTATTTCTTTTGGAAAAAGGTATTTTCAGAGTAGGAAAATAAACTCTAACGAACGGTACTTTAGCATTTGCGTACCGCATACCTCGCAGACTGTACGCAAATACATTCCTTACAAAAAAAGACACATACGATATCTCTCTAGTTAACGTATGTGTGTATGCACTAGGGTTTGGGATTTCCCGGACTTTTTTATTTCCCGGGAAACGGGAATGAAAAAAATTTTAAATATTTGTGAACAAAAGAAAACCACCTATATAAGTAATTTTTGTTAAAAAAAAAAACACTACTTCAGTACAAATGCAGTCTGTGTAGTGAGAATTCAAAGTAAAAAATATCAGAATGTTAAACATTTGATTTCACATAAATTATTCGCAGCACTGCCAAATGAATTGCATGATTCCAGCAGAAAGCACCTACTACTGGACTGTCGGAAACAAACCGTTTCATCACACTTGGCCCATTAGATATGGTGGCCACTAGAGTTTGCTGTTCGGTTTTAATAGAAACCGAAACCGCGGTTTTTCAAGCCTCAAAACCGAAACCGAAAACCGACAAAAATAAGTCGGTTTTTAACAAATACTTTAACCAATTAAAATAATTAATTAAGTTGCATATTATTGAATCTTGAATTTCGAAAAGACTCAGCTTCTATTTTACAAAATATTGTATTTAATTGTAATGAACATTTTCTACATTAAAAACTGCTTTAAAGAATTTTTTGTTTTTGTTATTACGGATAACATAAACTGAAGCTTATAATTTAAGTAAAAAATTGCACCAAAAAGTCAAGTGGTTTAAAAGATATTCGCCCTTACTATCTAAAATTTTCAAATGTATATTTTAGTTAAAGTCGACTTTAGTTAAAATATTGGGTCGCAGTATGCCTTGACTTGATTTATTTTTGGAGAATTCTGATTGGTTAATTTATTTTCAACCAATCAAAATGTTTGGAAATATTCTTTTTGTAGGTTTTTCATACACAAAATGAAATGAACAAATACTCTTTTATAGTAAGGACCATTGAGTTTCATATATTCAGTTACGATTTTCGCCGATTTTTCAAAAAGCCTTATTTCGTATTCCGCAAAATTTATAAAAAATTTAACTTTTTATTGTTTTAAACAAATTGCTAAAATTTAAACTATAATTGATTGCCGAAAAAAGAAAAAAAATTCATTTATAACGGGTTTCCGCGTTTATTTCTTCTCCCAGAAAGGTTTCGTTATTGCATTTAAATATTTGAGTGAGAAATTCAATCGAATTCTAAAAGATATCTTGGATGTATTAAACTGTTTAATTTTTCTGCATATTTAATTATCATATATTTAGTTAGAATATTGTTATATTTAATTATTTTAAAACAATTCTATTAATATCACAAGATAACCGAAAAATACCCAAAACCGCGGTTTTTATAATTTTGAAAAACCGAAACCGCGGTTTCCAAATTTTTCGGTTTTTAGCAAACTCTACATAAAATGTTCAATGCCTATTTAGCTTACAATTTTTTCTTCGGGTACTTTGCTAATTTTAGCTGGAACGTTATTCTTGTTGTTGTTTTTTTCAAGAGAAGTTGCATGACCATCAATTTTTTTTTTTGAACCAAATTTAGATGTCGGATAACCAAATTTAGATACCTCCGTTCACCATTGGTCTTTTAGGGCAAATAATGCACTGCGCTGCATTGTCCTTTTTTGTGAAGTATTTCCATACTCCTGACATTTTATTCTTTAATATAAAAGAATATATTAGTCTGAAAGCAGGTGTATTAAAATAAAGTAAACTTACTTGAAAATATCACATTTATTAATGAAAACGTTACTTATCAAATTAGTGGCCCTTAATATAAAGAAGTATTTTAAATTTAAATCATACGGTTTTGTTCATTTTGTGTATGAAAACCTTACAAAAATATTTATATTTTCAAACATATTGATTGGTTGAAAATAAATTAACCAATCAGAATGCTCCAAAAATAAACCAAGTCAAGGTATACTGCCCCCAATATTTTAACTAAAGTCGACTTTAACTAAAATATACATTTGAAAAATTTAGATAGTAAGGGCGATTATTTGTAAGAAACAAACCTTTTTTTCATATTTCTTTTAAACATTTTACCAAGTTTTTAGGTTTTACTACTTAAATTTTGAATAAGTTATGCGAAAAATCTTTATTAGTTGAAATGCTCCTAATTACTTGGCAAAGATTTTTTGTGTGTCAAATAAATTGATTCCATTTTAAAAGATTTTAACAATGACATGTTTGTTTTTGGTATTTAAAATGTTTTTTATGACTAAAATTAAAAAATGCTATTCCAAACAAAAACAATTTAAAAAAATTAATATTTGTAAAATTTCCCGTTTTCCGAACCCCAAACCCTAAACACGACTGATAACAAGTTTTGGTGCGATTTTTTTTTTTTTTATTATTAAAAATGACGTTTGCTATGAATTAAAAATGTTGAGTTCTATTTTTCTTGCCAGCACATAATTTTCTTTAATTAAGGCGCAGTGGAAGTCAGAAAAAAACTGAACCCAGAAACTATTTCTAGTTCTATTTCTGATATTAGAATGAAATAAAATTTTGATATGAATTGTCAAGAGTTTTATGAATATTTGAAGAAATGCGACAGTAATATATTGGTGGTCTTTATAAAATCCCCACCGGAATTGGATTGGAAACGGAATTGGGTTCTATAACGGGTTTATAAAAATTAACGGAAATGGCATTACAATGACGCCATGAAAATATTTAAATATTTGTATTTCAGAAAATCTATTGAACATGTGTAAAAAATTAATAACACTAAAAATTGGCTGTCAAAATCTGTTATTTTAAGAAAACAATTTTAGTCTGATCGGAAATTTCCTCATTAAATCCGTAGAGTGGATTTATAGAATCCAACAATCAGAAATTTCGGTAAGAAAAATTTAGAAAATTTCCTCATTCTTTTGCTTGTACGGAAATTTTTAAACGGAAATTTTCGATATTGGATTCTATAAATCTTCTCTACGGATTTGATGAGAAAATTTCCAATCCGATTAAAGTTATTCTCATTAAATTAATTAATTTTAATAAAAAAAAATTAAATGTTATATATTTATTATATTTTTTATTTAAATTTTTGAAACATAAATATATTAAAAGTTTAATGACGTCATTGTAATGCTATTTTGATAAGCTCGTTTACAGGATCCAGTCCGTTTCCAATTCCGTTGGGGATTTCATAAAAATCGCGATTGATTCAAATTGGAAAACTGAAAAACATTCATGAAACTCTTTACAATTCGTATCAAGAAATTATAGAAATTTACATTCCTGAAAATATATACAATGAATTGTTTAATCATTGTTTTTTTTTATTTATTTATGTACCACTAATTTAAAGTTCAGAATGATTTTTTTGTTTTTTTGACTTATTTATTTTAGTGGGAATAAAAAAATTGTTTTATTTATAAAATGAATTTTTACTTGTATGTATATTTTATCGCGTTGCTGATTTTGTAAAAATGCCCTCTTTTTGAAGACAAATGTCTTCCTTTTTTGAGGTTGACGTCCTCTTTTTCTCAAAATGGAAATGGCAACCCTATTTGGACTATTTATATATTTATACAAACAAATAACTAATAATTCTAAATTTCCATTGTAGCGATTTAAATATATTGTACACATATACAGAATAGCAATACGTATTGAAACGAAATAAAAAAATATTTCGATAGACAATTAGATTAAAAGCCCCAAACCACGCAGGGAACCGGGAAAATAACGATAGGGGTAGGGGATGCATGGCGGCACAATACATCGTAGAACGTACAAATTAAAAAGGATCTTTACGATTTTCAGTATGGAACTCCATCTTAGTGCTATCGATTTTATGTCGGCTTTGATTTTGAAATGAATCTTTTCAGTAAAAGAAATGGTATATTTATAAGATTTTTTTCAATAACTAAATTATAATTTTAAACATTAAAGTAAAACCTCTTATATATATATTTTTACAATTTAACTTATAAAAAAACAAAAACTTTTTATTTGTTAATAATTTATAATATAATAAATGTGTATTCACATTCATATTTATTCGTATTCTATATCATTTGGTATTTAAAATTTTTAACTCAATTCAGTATTTATAGTTTCAGGTCAATTACAGTTAATTTACACACAGTTTTAACCACTTTTTGGCATAATTTTCCAACAAGTTGTCTAGTCATTTCGTGTAAATAAAAACGTGTTAGTGTTGTTAAAAGTTTAGAATAGTTTTTTGAATTTTATACATTGTACTTTATTAAATAGTTTCTAAATTAATAAATATGTAATTGTCTATGCATATACTAACAAAAATATTATATACACTAGGGTGGACCTTATTTTTCAACTTGCGATTTAAGGCCGTCCTCCGCCCCTTAGGAATGTGCCTTTGGGTACAAAAATACACCATGCAAAAAATTAAGGTGATCCGATAACGGGAACACGCGCCGCATCGGCTCTGAAGTTTGAAATACGATTTACAAGACGAAAAAATGGTTTCTACATAATTTTTTCAGCCAACAAGCGTTATTTGACATAAAAAATGGGTCAGTTTGACACCATGTTCGCAAACAGGTTAATTTATATTTTTTTGTAGAAAATGCTTAATTAAAGGTTTTTATATCGATTTTCATATAAATTACACTTTTTAACATATTAAATTTAGGGCCATTCTGACCCCATGTGCCTATAAGGGTTAATTTCTAAGTTTTTATTACTATGTATAAAATTTGGTGTTAACAGAGTTATTTGGACAACTTTCAACAAATTTCGCAAGAAATAACACACTGTCTTGATATACTTCCAGGAAAAATCTAAAAATTGCAAAAATTTCACCTTTGACCTTGGTAAAGAAAGGGTTAACGTTGTCGGAATTTTACAAAATTTTCGGAGAACAATCTCTTGTATCAGGATTAAAGGAAATCGGAAGTGATTTTGTTCCAGCTAGCTAAAAACACAAAAATTAATACTATTATCTAAATTATTGGCCAAAATCACACTTTTCTCTAAAATTTTCAAATTTAAAACGCCGTCACTGTTAAGTTAAAAGAGGGATATGTGTCATATTCAGCACAATTATTCTCTACCCGAGTAAAAAAAATTATATATAATCATATGTGGCATATATTACAATATATAATTAGACATGTGTTTATGTATATCCATATATAATTATATATGACGTTTTTTCCGAAAAATTTTCCTTATATTATGCCATATATAATTTCATCTAATTAGATATCGGCCTTCATAATATTAGATATGGCATATATAATTATATATTGCATAACATGGTTTATCTTATTGCATATATAGTTATATATAGAACTATATCTTAATATATATGGTGGCATTTTAGCAATATATAATTATATATGGTATCATTTAAACAATATATAATTATATATGGTGACAGTTAAACTAGATATTATCATATATGGTGCCATTTAAACAATATATGGTCATATATGGTACCTCATAAACAAAATCTTTAATTCAGTTCCAGATATGATAATATATGGTACTATATATAGTGCGATATATATTTATATATGGTGTTATTTAAGCTATATATTATCATATATGGTGCCATTCAAACCATATATTATCATATATGGTACCATTTAAACCATATATTATCATATATGGTGCAATTTCAACAATATATGCCCATATATGGTACCTCATGAACAACATTTTTAATACAGTTCCAGATATGATAATATATGCTACTATATAGTGCCATATATGTTTATATATGCTGTTATTTAAGAAATATATTAACATATTTGGTGCCATTTAAACCATATATTGTCATATATGGTGCCAATTCAACAATATATGCTCATATAGGGTTATTCAACAGGGACGCTACAAAAGTAGAAAGACAGTGACAGCAAACGACGCCATATTTCTTGCCGCTCTTTTGACATTTCTCTTCAGTAAGGTTTGCCATTTCATGATGGAAAGATATACGAGCCAACAACGAGTCGAAATTATTAAAATTTACTACCGACATTCGGAGTCAGTGGCCTCAACGACAGACAGCAATCCACACGTACTCCATGAGTCATCATTGCATCCCGAAAAAATTACGGTTTGGTGCGGTTTATGGGCCGGCGGCGTCATTGGGCCGTACTTCTTCCGTGATGATCAAGACTGACACGTTACTGTGAATGGGAATCGCTACCGTTCAATGATAACCGAATATTTTTGGCCCCAATTGAATGATATGGACTTCGAGGACATGTGGTTCCAACAGGACGGCGCCGAAAGCCACACAGCGAATGTCACAATCAATTTATTGCAAACCAAGTTTGGAGAACGTGTTATCTTACGAAATGGTCCAGTCGATTGGCCGCCTCGGTCGTGCGATATGACGCCGTTGGACTATTTCCTGTGGGGCTACGTCAAATCTATGGTCTATGCCAACAAGCCAGCGATGATTGATGAACTTCCTACGAATATCGGCCGATTTATGCTTGAAAACCGTCTAAAATTGGGTTCAGCGTCTGGACTTCTGCAAGCGTGCCCGTGGTGGCCATGCAAAAGAGATCGATTTCCATACATAATGGCATCGAACGTACTTTCACAGGAATAAATTTCAATTTCATTGATATCCAAAACCGTTTTTGTTTTATTTAAAAAAACTTTTGTAGCGCTCTTATTGAAAAACCCTTTATATGGTACCTGATGAACGACATTTTTAATACAGATGCAGATATGATAATATATGCTACCATATATAGTACCATATACTTTGATATATTGTATCATTTAAACAACCCGAGAAAAAATAGTTACATATAGTCATATATGTGATTAAGTTATATCTGTATAAAT
Organism: Leucophora obtusa; assembly: GCA_949987735.1. Lineage (NCBI taxonomy): Eukaryota > Metazoa > Arthropoda > Insecta > Diptera > Anthomyiidae > Leucophora > Leucophora obtusa. Next base: position 281,165,424 of record OX465295.1, read on the forward strand.
ATAAAGTTTCATCCGAAGAATGGCCCGATATATTTTTATCAATTGTTTATCAATTTTTATCTAAATGTATCAGTTTAGATCTGACCTGATTCAATTATGTGTTAATCAGATGAAATTGTATCAGATTTTTGATCTGATACAATTTTATCGGTTTGATCGTAATTGGTTCAATTTTATATAAATAAAATATAATTGTATCCGACATTTACCTTATACAATTGTATCAAAGTTTTAAACTGATATCAGGTCAAAATTGGGATATAACTATATAATTTTGTATACAAATATATCTATTTGGACCTAAACTGATACCATGTAATATACACCAATAAAATTGTATCAGGTCAAAAATCTGATACAATTTCATCTGATTAACACATAATTTAATCAGGTCAGATCTAAACTGATGCAATTAGATAACAACTGATACAAATAAGAACTGATACAATTTTATCGGGCCATTTTTCGGATCAAATGGTATATGGATGAATCTAAGTTATATATTACCATATAAAGCTCCATATTGGTGCCATTTAAGCAATATATTGTCATATATGGTGCCATCATATATGGTAACTCATCAGCAACTACAATATTAACTGTATTTCAGAAGCTATTAATTGTATTTCAGAAATTTTAAATGTATTTTAGAAATTATGGAATGTATTTCAGAAATTTATTAATTGTATTTCAGAAATAATCAAATCTATTTCAGAACTTGTTGATGGTTTATCATAGTTAATAGAGAAAAATTTATAAATTACATTTCATAATTTCTGAAATACAATTGATAATTTCTGAAATACAGTTTGATAATTTCTGAAATACAGTTGTGAATTTCGGAAATACAATTAATAATTTCTGAAATACAATTGATAAAACTTAAATTCAATTGACTAGTTCTGAAATACAATTCATAAATCTGAAAAATAATTGATAAGTTCTGAAATACAATTGATAAAACTGAAATTCAATTGATTATTTCTGAAATACAATTGATAAATCTTAAAAACAATTGATACAATTGGAAATGGTGTAGAGCGTTAAAAATATGTACATAAAATTATTTTTAAAAAAAAATTCAATTTAATAAAAAAAATATAATTTTATAAAAACATTTATAGAAAATAAAATTATAATTTTATAAAAAGAAATTCTTTTGAATGGGGGAAATGTTTTTAGTTGATCTGTTATTTTTAAGTAAATGAATGTTATTTTAGTTTGACTCAAGATCATAAATTAATATCACTTTCTGTTTAAATTATTTTCAAATCAAAGAAAGATGATACAATTTTTACAAGTAAATTACAAAGAATAAAAATTATTGAAAAAATTTCGATAAGACCAGCAAGGAGAATGCGAATTTTTATAAAAAAAAATGCATAGCCGTGAAAGGTATCGAACTCGAGACCTTCTGAGTTTAAACCTTATTTTAACAAAATATTGTAATTTTTATAAAATCAGTGCTCTTCCAGTGTATTATTTTTTGAACTATTGTCAATATCTGTCTGGGATCTTATTTAATCCCAAATAAATGGAGATCTTACGTAATACCCAAATATAATGCGGGATCTAATTTTAGCTGTAATTTTTCTGGATAGTTTTAGATGTCAATCTTCAAATATTTTGCTGTTTCTAATTCGATCTGCAATTTATGGGATAAATTAAGATCCTACCAAATCCCCAAATATATCACTGGATTTAATTCGATCTGCAATTTATCGAAAAAGTTAAGATCTTACGCAATCCCGAAGTATATTACTGGATCTAATTTTATCTGTAATTTTTTGGATATATTTAGATCTTACTTAATCCCCAAATATATTGCTGGATCTAATTTGATCTGCCAATTTTCTATTCAATTTATATCCAAGTTTATTCACAAATATATTGCTGGATCTAATTCGATCTGCCATTTTTCGGATAAATTTAGATCTAAGTTAATCCACAAATATATTGCTGGATCTAATTTGATCTGCCATTTTTCAGATCAATTTATATCTAAGTTTATCCACAAATATATTGCTGGATCTAATTCGATGTGCCATTTTTTGGATCAATTTAGATCTAAGTTTATCCCCAAATATATAGCTACATCTAATTCGATCTGCCACTTTTTCGGATCAAATTAGATATACGTTTATCCACAAATATATTGCGGGATCTAATTTGATCTGCCAAAATTGAGATCAAATTAGATCTAAGTTTATCCCCAAATATATAATATAATAATATGGATATATATATATGGATCTAATTGGATCCGCCATTTTTCGGATCAAATTAGATCTAAAAATATCCGCAAATATATAGCTGGATCCGCCAATTTTCGGATCAAAATAGATCTAGGTTTATCCCCAAAGATATCACTGGACCTCCCAATTTTGAGATATAACTTGATCTTAGTTTATCCCTATATATACAATGGGATCTAATACGATATGATTGGATACACCCAATTTTGAGATCTAATTGGATCAGCTAGATATTACAGCAGATCTTAAACAATATCAAATTGGATATAATTAGATATTGCGCGAGATCAATTTTTTTTACTCGGGTAGGGTGTATTCAATAAACCCCTATACGTTGACCACTTTTTTATATTTTAATGAACAAAATTTTAAAAAACTAAAATCTTTTAAAATTTATAAAAAAAAAAAACAAATCCCATTTTTGGCCATACCTGGGACTAGGTTATCATTAGGGCAAGGAATTCCATACAAATGCATGTTTTTTCTCGATAGTACAAAACTAATATGGACTAAATATTTATCCGAATCATCAAATTTAGAACAAAATGGCATCGATTTGTAGTTGCATATTTTTGCATATTTTTGTCATAAATGCATGTTTTACATATTTTGACTTTAAATGCATATTTGTTGCCTTTTTAATGCATATTTTGAGCTTTTTAATGCATATTCGTGCATAGTTTTAATTTTTATGAGCATTTTCCATTTTGTAAAAAAATATATAAAATTGATACATTGTCATATTTTGATTCAATAAAAATAAACATTCTTAAAACCTTATTGACCTACACTAATAGAATTTTGTGCATAGTATTAATGAATTTGTTCATTAATACAATGAATTTTTCATTAGAAAGTCCCCAAAGATCGGTTTCATTGGATTAATGAAACATGTTTCATTAAATCAAATTTAATGAATGAATTCACTGATCTAATGAAAATTTCATAGAATTTTTCTTCATTAATTTTAATATAAACTAAAAAAATAAATGAACTTTAACCATGGATGGTAACAGAAACGATGCGGTTATCGGTAAGGGTAACGCTGTTTTAAATTATTTCGGTAATGGCATTTTAAGGGTAACGATATTTTATTTATTTCGGTATCCGTATTTTAAGGTTAGCGGTATCTTATTTATTTAGAAAATGGTATTTTAAGGGTATCGATATTTCGTTTATTTCGGTAACGTTATTGTAAGGTTAACGGTTTTTCAGTTATTTAGTCATTTATTTCTGTGTATACCGCAAACTTTTTTACAAAAAGCAAACGAGAAGAGAAACAGAACCAATTTATCAACTTAATGTACGAAAAATACTCAATAGCCACGTGCAATTACCAAAAGCAGAAAATTAAAAATAAAGGTATTTTAGGGATAACGGTATTTCATTTATTTTGGTAACAGTATTTTAAGGGTATCGATATTTTATTTATTTCGGTATCGATATTTTTGGGAAAACGGTATTTCAGTTATTTCGGTAACGGTATTTTAAGGGTAAAGGTTTTTCGATTATTTCGGTAATGGTATTTTAGGGGTAACAGTAGTCAGTTTAAAAGGTTTTGAATCGATAACGGTATTTGAGCGGTATTGCCTGCCAACCCTTACTTTAACCCTTTACAACTTTTCTCGTATAAAGGTTTAAAGCAGAAGTTGATTTAAGATGCAATTATGTGTAAACAAATCATACAATTATGTATGGACTTTTTTGAAAAAAAAAAAGAAAAACTTGAATCGGCTCGTAATGGGTTAGTAAATATGTCATGTTAAAGCCATTCCAATGGTGCTCATATTGTCATATTGATCAGATAATAAATAGCGGAGATACGAGCAAGTCCATGTTTTAACTTTGACCCGAAATAGGAATCTCCGACAAAAAAAATTGTTTCCTATTCAACCCAAAAAGTACTATCTGGAGAAAAAATCTTGGCTGTGCCCCTAAACTCAACTTGTTCCCTTAAAGCCGATATACACTTGTGCTCACGAAATTATGTCAATTCAAGATTTTTTTTAATTTTAGTGTTGTTGCCTTTATTTTTAAATTTCAAAATAGTGGCTAAATTCGTCACGAAAGGCAAGGAGATGGTTCAGAAAATTATACAGAATTTTAACGTAATGTTTGTTTTTTCATCTTGTCAACCTTTTATCAAATTACATAGTAAAATTTAGGCAGTACTGATCGGTTCTGTACAAACTGTATATTTTTGGAAATCCTATAAAATTTCCGTAAGTCTTGCATTATTCTTATCTACAAATAGTCACCAGACTTAAAATTGCAGCACTTTAAACATGACCAAGTTTTTCTTTGTTTTTAGCGATTTTAAAAGAAAGTTAGCAACACTAAAATTTTAACATGAAATGCTTTTTACTATAACGTAAAAAAAATATTGACTGATTTGTTATATTGTGGTAAGAAAAGCATAAAACTATTCACTTTAAAATTTCAATGCTATTAACTTTATTAAAAACGCTAAAAACAAGGAAAAATTTGGTCATGTTTAAAGTGCTGCAATTTTAAGTCTGGCGACTATTTGTAGATAAAAATAATGCAAGAGTTAAGGAAATTTTATAGGAATTTCAAAAATATATATATATGATGACCATAAATTGCCGCTCTTAACGTTGAGGCCACTGACTCCGAATGTCGGTAGTAAATTTTAATAATTTCGACTCGTTGTTGGCTCGTATATCTTTCCATCATAAAATGGCAAACCTTACTGAAGAGAAATGTCAAAAGAGCGGCAAGAAATATGGCGTCGTTTGCTGTCCCTGTCTTCTACTTTTGTAGCGTCTTTGTTGAAGAACCCTTTATATAAGGAAAAACAAAAAGAGGTAAAATTGTACCTGAAATCAATTTTAAAAGTTAAATTTTTTCTTTATAAAATTTTCATTCATTTAATGAATTTTTTTAATGAAATTATGAAAAAATAAAAAAAAATCTAATGAAAAAATTTATAACAACAATGAATTTTCATTCAGTTAATGATTTTTTCATTAAATCAATGAATCCATTTTAATGAAATCGATTCACTAATGCTATGAACGAAAATTCTTTCAGTGTATGGGATATCTTCGAGTTCTGTGTGTGTTTGCAAAATCACTAACTTAAATATATTTTTAAGTTTTAAGGTGCATTATTTTTGCAAAAATAATGGTTTTCAGTGCATATTTCTATATTTTTAAGGCATATTTTTATATTTTTTAACCGCATATTTTAGGCGCATATTTTCCATTTTTAAGTGCCATAATAAGCCAAGAGAGACAAAAATTTATATAAGAATATTTGTGGATCTCAGAAATGAAACTAAAGTATAACATTATAAATTTTAGAAAGAAATATTTAATTTTTTAGGATTTTCATAATTTATCTCATTTTAACCCTACAACGGTTTGAGGAAATTGCAATTACTAAAATATCTTCCTACCGATTTTGGATTTTTATAGATTACCCGAAAGATAATTCAGTGCAGATTATGATGCTATTTACATTTTTCAAAAATACGGCTATTAAAGAGCCAGTATTTTGAATGAAAGCCAAAAAAGTGATTTTTTCACCTTGTAAATCGTATTTCAAGCTTCAGAGCCGATGCGGCACGTGTTCCCGTTATCCGATCACCTTAATTTTTTGCATGGTGTATTTTTATATCCAAAAACACATTTCTAGGGTGGAGGGCGGGTCACAGGTCGCCATTTTTTTCGTCCATATAAGGTAGGCCCACCCTAATATACACCCACAAAAGAAATAATTGTGATGCTCATAAATGTAAAACCTACCGTATGAAAAATAAGTATGAACTGCACTTAAAATATTTATATGCAAATACCGCTGCAAATGTATTTAAAAACGAGTAAAAAGTCGGGCATACCGACTATATAATACCCTACACCAGTCTGGTTAAAAGCCAACTAATGTTTGGATCCGAAATTCGAATGGATTAAAACAAATAGTATACATAATAAAGAGTTTGGGGGACTCTCTATCACTGAGAAAGCATTTGCTCTATTATGTGCTTTGGAACAGGAACATACTTAAACCAATATCACCCAGGAAACATGGCAATACGAAGAAGATTCTCCGATCATATCACTAGGAAGAAAACATTTATTGCCAGCAAACAACTGCCGAAAACAACTGTTACCCTAAAACAATACTTTCAGGCAATACGAAAGCAATAACTCCTATGGAAGATAAAAGGGTGATATCGCTGAATAAACTACCGGGTACAAAAAAAAAGATTTACTTTTTTATTATTAAATTTAAGCCTGAAAAAGAATATCTGCATGCATAATCCATTGACCAACTTATAAATTATCTTGATTTCATCTTAGCCGATTTTTCCCGCGCAATTAATATTGGCTTTTCACGAATTTTTTTCCTATATATCTTTTGATTGTTTTTGTACAAATTTAGTTTTAATTTTTTCCAAATTCACAAAAGATTTCAAACAAATTTGCTTTATCTTCCAAATGATACAAAGGTGATATTGCCGCAATATTGTCATAAAAAGTTATGACAAAAGATAAAATTTTTTAATAATTTTTTTACAAGTATCGCCAAATTATCTTCCAAATGATAAAAATGAAGACAATTTCAAGTCTTTCAATTTACTTGATTATTTTCATTCAAATGACAAATAGAAGATATCGCTTTAATATCTTCCAAATGTTTGCAGGATCAGTATGTGCGCTCTTTGTATGACTCAAAACATCGATTGTAACCAGGGATGGAAAATAATAATTTAGTTATTATAAAAATCAAGAATGGAACCTTAATTATACTATTCCAACAGTATTATAGCCCTAGGTTATGAATTTTAAAAAACCATACGTAAAGAATTGCAAAATAATATCGGAATGCGAAAAAAGGCTTTGAGGTTCAAAAAATTAATTAAAAGACTTAATAAGCGATTTACATTCTGCAAACGATGCCAAAATTTTGTTTTTTTTTTGCAACTAATCACGAAACTTTGTTTTAAGAAATGTGCATTATACTCCGTAGATTATAAATTTAAAAAACCGCACTTAAAAAATTGCAAAATAATAGCGGAACGCGAAAAAAGATTTTGTGGTAGAAAAAAATAATTAAAAAACTCAATCAGCTATTAACAATCTGCAAACAAATATATTGATGAAAACATTTTCCTTTTTGCAAATTTCATTTTTCGCGATTTTTTTCAACTAGCCACCAAACTTTGTTGTATGAAATGTGTATTATAGTCCCTAGATTATAAATGAAAAAGAAACGTCCCATGTGAAAATCGAAATATATATGAACATACATGATCATATATTGACTTGTAAATGATCATGCATGGGCATACATGATCATATACGTCCATGCATAGTTCAATGTATGACCATACCTGATTTCATATATTTCCATATACCTTTGGATCCGAAATTTGAGGGTATATGGCCATATATGATCATAATAAGCATACATGAATCATATGTGAGCATATATGGTCATATATGAACATGTACGGTCATATACCCTCAAATTTCGGATCCGAAGGTATATGATAATATATGAGATGATTTATGGTCATACATTGAACTAAGCATTGACGTATGTATGCCCATGCATGATCATGTATGCCCATGCATGATCATATACTAGTCAGTGTATGATCATGTATGTTCATATATATTTCGATTTTCACATGGGTAATTAAAAAATTGCAAAATAAAAGCGGAACGCGAAAAAAGACTTTGTGGTACAAAAAATTAATTAGGAAACGTAATAAGCTATTTAGATTCTGCAAACAAATATATTGATGCAAAAATTTTCCTTTTTGCAAATTTTATTTTTCGCGATTATTTTTGCAACTAGTCACCAAACTTTGTTGTATAAAATGTGTATTATAGTCCCTAGATTATAAATAAAAAAAAAAACGCACGTAAAGAATTGCAAAATAATAGCGGAATGGGAAAAAAGACTTTATAGTACAAATATTTAATTAAAAAACTTAATCAGCGATTTACATTCGGTAAATAAGTACATTGATGCTAAAAATTTCCGGAATTTTTTTCCCGTCTTTTTTTTTTTTGCAATCAACCAGCAAACTTAATTGTATAAATGGGTATTATAGTCCCTATGTAATACATTTAAAAAAAACCGCACTTAAAAAGTTGCGAAATAACTGCGGTATTCGAAAAAGGCTTTATGGTACAGAAAATGAATTAAAAGAGCTAATCAAGGATCGACATTCTGAAAACGAATATATTGTTGCAAAAATTTCCCTCCTTGCAAAAAGTTTTTTTTTTGCAATTTTTGATAATATTTGCTAATATCTAAATATTTAATTTTCCTAACGAGCCAAAGAGGAAGCTATTTTTAGTTATTTACATTTTTACATATGTAAGAGCGATCTAACATTTTTTGGTATAAGAGCCCGATTGAGTGAGCCTTTTCAATCCCTGATTAACCAATCAGAGTTCGTTCCTGTTCGAAGCCGCATAATATTTTTTGCCATAAAAAATATTGAGAGAGCTGCAAGGCCATTGGTTAAAACGGACTTGTGTCAAAATTTTCTATAAAATGATAAAAGAAAATCGAAAATATAGCCCATATCAGAGAAACAAGCCAGCCGCCGTGAGCCGTTTAAGCCGCCGCCGCCGGTCATTTTTGCTTCAGCCGCCGCCGCCGATTTTTTTCGGCTCATTTCGGCTGGAAGTATCAATTTTCAAATATAAAAAATTTTAAAATAAATATATTTTTTAAAAAGAATTTACTAATTCATTAAACTTGAACAACCAGAGCTAAAAACAATTTTTTTATATGAAAATAAAAAAGTTAAAATCTTCTAAATATTAAATTTTTATAAATATAATTTTTTTTAAGCTATAACAGCTTATATAAATTTATACTGTGAAAAAAATTAAAAAAAAAAGTTCATAATGGGTTAATATAATACTTCAGAATGCAACTCTTTGCAGATGTGTAAAAAATCAATTAATAAAAAAACATAGCTGCTTAACTTTGCATTTAAAACTCAATATATGTATTTGGTGTACGCATTTTTATCAAAAATTATGACGAAAAATCGTTACAGAGTTGAAGTCGTGTTAGCATAGATATACGAAAAAGTTTGTAAAATGTATTAATTTTTGTTAAAAGCGTTACTTCTCCTCTTCATATAAATTCTTACAGTTAGTGTTTAGCTTCATTGGTTATTAAAATATAAGCTATTAAAGTTAAAAAACCTTACGAGTTACTGGTTACGGAGTTTACATTTGGCCTATAAAATTGGTTACAAATTTTATGTATTAACCAAAAATTGGTCAGATTGTTATAAATTTTGTAAAACAGGTGACAATGCGCTGATATATATCGAAATATATAACTCAAATGTAATCCATTCATTTGAAATTAGCTGGTTACATGGTTTTTATCACATTTTTTGATATCACCCATATACATATATTTTTTCAATTCTAAAATACATTTTTAAAAATGGTCCAGTTGAATATTTTGGATAAATTAAACATTTTGTAACAAATAAATGAAAAAGTAAAGATAAGAGATATTGTAAAATTCTATAATATTTAGAAAAGGACACTTTTACGGATAAAATGCTCAAACCAATGTTCGAGTTGATCACATAATTTCATTATTTAAGGACATTATTGATTGGGCATCTAATTCAAATGGGTCCCTGCAAGATATGTGCATACTGCCCAAACTTTCTAACAAAGCCTCCATTCAAAAGCCTTCAAACAAGTTTAATTTCTTAAATCAATCGATATGTATTTTTTCTATGGTCTTTATTTATTCCTTAATTTGTTAAAATTAAAAAGAATAAATTAAAAAAAATTGATTCCCAGTATGCTTTAATTGTCTGAAAATTCTATAAGAGGCAAAAATTGTTTTGAGTTCCAAGGGGGTTAAATTTTCCCAATGTTGGGATTACTTTGGAGCCCTTTACATTGGCAAAAAAAATGTGCTGGCAAAATTAATATTTTGCAAGTTATGTTTTAACGAAAAGGACTTGGTGCTAAAAGGATATGTTTATAATTTATTAAATAAAACTTGTATGTTATATTACATATTTAGGACCATTTGTTAGATATAGTCTTGACTAGCCATGGATCTGTGCGAACATGAAACAAATCACACGTGAACCAACAACAAATCTTATATAAATTGATTTTATGTATATTTTTTTGCGAGTGATTTTCTGACCGTTATAAAGTGCAGACGTTAATTGTGATCTCTTTTCTATAATTCTATTTAAAATTAAAAGCAATAACATTTGTTATTGTTTTAAGAAAAAACTATTTTTTAATACATTGTATCAGTGTTGCCATAACGGCGATTTTCTCGTCAGATCTAGCGATTTTATTTCGCTTCTAGCGGGAAAAATTGTCTGTAGCTATTAGCCAAAAATCTAGCGATTTTTTTATCAGCCGTAATATAATTTTTAAAACTCGGTTTTATGTTGAAAAATATTATAAAACTCGCACATTGATATTCCTTTATTATAAAACACAACATCTTAAACGATTTTAGTAAAATAACTCTAAAAATACACATTCCTATAAAATATGGGTATGCACTTTTTCATCGTACAACGCCCTCTATTGTGTATTTGAAATACTAAGATTAATTCAATGAAAATCAGTACTCATTATTTGAAGCTTAATCGTAAAATTTTTCATTATTTAAAAGTTTATAACATTTCTTATTAACATATTAGAAATTTTTGAGTAAAAACTGCTTTAAGTACCATTTTTCAACAATCTAGCGATAAAATCGCTAAATATTTACACTGTTTATAATCTAGAGATTTTCTAGCGATTTTTGGGTCTGATCTAGCCATTTATTTTGAAAATTTGTTGGCAACACTGCATTGTATATTGAAATCAACAACAAATTATTACTTATTATTCAGTAGTAAACAAAGGGATTAATATTCTGCTATACTAATCCTCTGCTGTTACAGCAAAGGATAGTAGCAGCGAGTCTACTGAAGCAGGCGATATTGTCTGGTAGACAGTCGCTGAAAACAAAACAACGAAACGACGACAAAATCGATCACCAGGATTAGCTAAGCATGCAATCAAAATAAAAAAAACTACCAACAATGATGATAAGGGCAAGGAATTCCATGCAAATGCATGTTATTTCTCGATAGTCCAAAACTAATATGGACTAAACATTTATCCGAATCATCAAATTTAGAACAAACTGGCATCGATTTGTAGTTGCATATTTTGACATAAATGCATGTTTTTGCATATTTCGACTTTAAATGCCTATTTGGTGGCTTTTAATGCATATTTTGTGCTTTTTAATGCATATTTGTTCATATTTTTCATTTTTAGTAGCATTTTTTATTTTGTAGAAAATATAAAAAATTTATACGTTTTCATATTTTGATTCAATCAAAATAAACATTTTTAAAACTTTATTGACCTATGGAAAATCTTCGAGTTCTGTGTCTGTTTGCAAAATAACTAACTTAAATATATTTTTAAGTTTTAAAGTGCATTATTTTTGCAAAAATTATAGTTTTTAGTGCATATTTCTTATATTGTTAGTGCATATTTTTCTTTTTTAACCGCATATTTTAGGCGCATATTTTTCATTTTTAAGTGCATGAAATTCCTTGCCCTAATGATGATATACCAAGTACCTACTAGCAACAACATGTTTGCTGCACTTGATGTAGACAATAATGATGATGATACTTATATTAACGATAATGCTAACAAAGAGCTGTCTGAAGAAAAACCGCCTCCAATAATTATTCCATGTTTCAGATATAAGAGCGATGATGAATAACTTTTCAAAAATAGTAAACCTTGAAGATTATTCGTACAAATCCTTGAGAGATGGTCAGGTAAGAGTAATGGCAAGAAACGTAAAGGCATATAGAGTGATAGTAAAATATCTATCTTTCGTAAAAAAACTTAAACGTTTTCAAATCACATTACAAAATGTTGTTTTCAGCCGATCAAGCCGCCGCCGCCGCCGATTATTTGGTTGCGCCGCCGCCGCCGATTTTTATCCGGCTCAACCTCAATCGCCGCCGCCGCCGCCGATTTTTTGCTTGCGCCGCCGCCGCCGATTATTTTGGTCGGCTTGTTTCTCTGGCCCATATGGGCGATAGGTTCAAATATGGACTGATCCTATCTAGAATCAATAGGCTTTGTTCTTGGGACCATGTGAGTCAGCGAAGGGAAGGGGGGACCCTTACATGGGCACTATGTCTAAACATGGACCGTTTTTAACCAAAATCAATAGGCTTCGTCCTTGGGCCGACATAGGTCTGTACACCAAATTTCATTGAAATATCTTCGTACTTGCGACCTGCAGCGTGTAAAAAAGCCAATTTTGGGGGGAGCCTTATATGGGCACTAGGCCTAAACATAGACCAATTTTAACCAAAATCAATGGGCATCGTCCTTGAGCCGACGTAGGTCTGTGTACCAAATTTCATTGAAATATCTTAGTATTTCCGACCTGCAGTGTGTAAAAAACCAATTTTGGGGGGACCCTTATATGGTCTAAACATGGACCGATTTTAACCAAAACCAATAGGCTTCGTCCTTGGGTCGATGTAGTCGGTATACCAAATTTCATCAAAATATCTTAATACATATTTGCGACCTGTAGAGTGCACACAAAAATGCATAGACAGACGGTCGGACGGACATCGTTAAATCGAAATAAAAAGTGATTCTGAATCGATAGGTATACTATAAGGTCAAGGTCCATTATTTTTTGGTGTTGCAAACATCAGCACGTAGTGGTGTAGGGTATAACAAATTAAAATTCACTAGAAAACAGGACCACTTACATTTTATTAAATTCAACTTACATTTTATTTTGTTTTTGACTGTCAATGAAATGAACCACAAATTAGTCAAAACAACTAATAAAAATTGGTTACATACATTTTATTTGGATTTATTTAAAAAAAAATTAAAATCATCATGTATAGAAATTTTTAAAACGTCGTAAAGTAAAGTTTGAGGCTTTTAATTATACGTGCCTTTAAATTCATTCGTATAAGCCATAAGAGCATTGGCACTTTCATTGTTTTATCCTAAAGTTACATAATACAGCCAGGCGGTATTCGTCGCTCTCTTTCGAACATTAAGATTTTGTATCGAAAAATGTTAGCTTTTGCAGACATGTGTAATTCATATGGTAACATTTTTCAATACAAATTAAGAACAGTTATTTGGGGATATTTAAAATCGGACTTCGTCTTATATTTAAAATTTGTTTTTTAAAATTTGACCTTCAGCGACTATATTTAGAAAAGTTATTGAGATATCGATACACACTCAAGTTTAAAAAATGGGGCACGCAATTAAGCTTAAACTGTGTAAAGCGTTTTCTTTCCGAAGCTATATTTACTAAATTATAAAATTTTTATTGACAAAATCGACAGAAAAATTTAAATCGCGAATTGCGCGAAATCTACAGCCAATTTTAACAAACTGATTGCAGATTCGAAATCAGCACCCCCTAATTTTGTATCGAAAAATGTTAGCCTTTAAAGACATGCACTCAGGGAATTATGTAGGTAAAATCAACTGCAAATGACAGTTAAAATAACTGCATTTGCACTTAAAAAGGTGTAGACTACATTTGCAGTTAAATTAACTGCAATATGAAGTAATTTTTAACTGTTAAAAATCAACTGACAAATGTTGTAAAAACAACTACAAATGCAATTGAAACAACATGCAAATTATTGTAAAACTGTACAAACAACTTGCAAATGTAGTTAAAAAAACATCAATAAATTTTTTTTTTTTAATTATTAATTTAATAAAAAAAAACAAATTTATGTAAACACTATTAACTTAATTAACTTAAAAAAACATAAATAAAAATTTTTTTTTTTAATTTAATAAAAAAAACAAATTTATGTAAACACTATTAACTTAATTTTATTCTATAAAAAATTTAAAATTGACAAATCAAAATTTACACTTAATATCACTTTTTTTCACTATTAAGATATTGTTGTACATGTCCGTCTGTGAGGGATGAAATATGCTGTTGTTTGGCTTCCTTTTTTTTCTCCAGGTAGAAAGGGATGAGAATATAAAAGAACTGAAAGAAAATAAATACAATATTTTTTTAACATTCCCCGTAAATAAATTTATATTATAAAACTTCCCATGAAAATTTTCTGTTCCAAAGAATCGGTTGTACAATAGCTGCTTTTCATTCACAACCCCTTCTACTGTCGATTCTAACACCGATTCTTTTTGTTTGAAATTGTCCCAAAAGCAACCCCTTCTATAGCTCCAAAGTGGAACCGGTTGCTCTAGAATCAGTTCTGGAACTAGTTCTGGAACTGATTCTACGTCACCCACACCTTCCATATAGGATCCCCAGAACTGGTTCCGGAACCAGTTCCATGGAATCGGTTGCGGTGGAACCAGTTGTAGAATGGGTGTGGTTGGCTACCGGTTGTAAAAAATTTTCCTGGGTTACCTTATTATTTTAGTAATTTAATAAAAAATATATAACCTTTTCCGTATTACGCGTGCTCACTCTTTGGCGTTGTTTTATGACTAAGACAAGAGAAAACATGTTATACTCATATTCTTTCACTAGAAATTTGTAAACAAGTGATTCATACACATACTTCTGTTTGCTTCGTGTGTGTACATACACACTTGAAAATTTAAGTATTTGTAAATAAAATTCAAAATAACTGCATAAAATAAATGTTACTACAATGTAGTAATTTTTGTAGTTTGTTTAAAAAAATAACTGTCAAAAACATTGAAAAATTTTGTTCTAAGTA
Organism: Leucophora obtusa; assembly: GCA_949987735.1. Classification (NCBI taxonomy): domain Eukaryota; kingdom Metazoa; phylum Arthropoda; class Insecta; order Diptera; family Anthomyiidae; genus Leucophora; species Leucophora obtusa. Next base: position 281,180,454 of record OX465295.1, read on the forward strand.
AATTAACTACAATTGTAGTTAAAATTACTACAACCGCATTACTACATAAATAACTGTCATGTAGTAACTGCAGAACTTTTCTGAGTGTGTGTAATTGATATGGTAACATTTTTCAATACAAATTAAGAATAGAGGGATTTAACAGAGGTTGGGTGAGTTGGTACCGTTGGCGGATTTAGGCCGGTCTGGGTGGCCCACCCCAGAATTTAAAAAAAATCTGTCTATAATTCTATGATTAATTTTCTATAGTTCTAAGATTTATTTTTTTTAGTTTTATAGTTCTATGATTAATTTTTTTTTTAATTACACTATGCGACAGTCAAAATCGGGATGGGATGAAACCAACGGGAAATGTTATATCGGTCAAAAACAAGTTATACGTGTCCCGGCGTTTCGCTGGGTCAACCCTAGGAATCGAGATATATCTTTTTTTTGACATAACTCGAGAACCACTAGTCCGATTTTGCTCAAACAATTTTAAAAAATTAAAAATTACAATTCCTTTAATCTGTTCATATAACGTTTTTCTATATACTCAACAGTTTTGCCGGTAAAAATAAATGTTTGTTACCGCTACCATAAAAATCAATAACGTTTTGTTTATTACTTTTTTTTAATATTTTAGGCAAAAAATATTTTTTTCTTCATACATTTATTTTTACCGGCAAAACTGTTGAGTATATAGAAAAACGTTATATGAACAGATTAAAGAAATTGTAATTTTTAATTTTTTTAAAATTGTTTGAGCAAAATCGGACTAGTGGTTCTCGAGTTATGTCAAAAAAAAAGGCCACCAAAGGTCAAACCGATATATCTCGATTCCTAGGGGTGACCCAGTGAAACGCCTTCTTTTTTACCAATATAACTTTCCCCGGTATTTTGAACCCTTCCCGATCACTGACCCCTACCATTTGTCTCACAGTGTTATCAGTTAATCCTGTGTTTTTGATTAGGAAAATGTCTTCTAGTTTCCTAGGAAGATAATTTGTTTTCTAGGAAGAAAACTTGTTGGAATCTCAGTTTTACAGTCAGAATTAACAACGATTTTTGTCTTGAATATTTCTTAAATAAGAAATGTTGTTTAAAAATTCTTACTTAAGAAATATTTAAGAAATAAAATGGCTATGAGAGAAAAATTTATTGGATTTAAAGGAATAATAAGTTAGTACACTCATAGAAATAAATATATAAAAAAAAACAGAAAAATCAACTAAAAATTAGTTAAAAATGTTAGTTAAATTTTTTCAGAAGGAAAAAAATTGTTTTCGATCACTTTAGGAAAAAAATTGCGGAAGTGAAATTGCGAAATCAAATCAATTCCGAAAAAAAACCTGTGACATGCCTGATAGTACGCTTTAATATTCTGAAAATTCCTTGAGTAATGTTTTTATAAATTTTAATCAGAGTAGGTTACACATGTATAACTTTAAGGCCCAGATTTTAAGATGGAGATTATATTTAAACTTAGTTTATACCTGGAATACTGCTTCTAAAATGTGATCTATTTTATTTTCTTTCAATGAAGACCGAAATTCTAAACGAGAAAAAGTTGTTCAGCAAATTTTTGTTAATAAAAATGGCTGATATAATTCGTTTTCGGTTTAACTAAACCAAATTTAAGTGACATCCCAAATTCTCGGCCTTAGAGTATTATTCTTATTTAATTCATTATCGTATATTTTTTGATTTTAAAGACTGAAGTAAACATGTTACAAACTTGTTTAAAAAAAGTGTTGAACAAAAATTAAAAAAAAATTTTTGTTTTGTCTGATTTTGACTTAATCGAATTGATTCAGATGCAAAAGAAGTGTTCCTTAATATTGCCCTACAAATAATAACAAATTTAAGCTTTTTTTACACAATAGGTTTAGAAATGGGTTCTGTAAAGGCTAAACATTAAAATTGCCTCTAGAATATGATAATTCATTCATTATAAAAAGCTCATTTAAATCACTTTTAAAAATGTATTATATTACATATTATAAAGAGTACTTCTAAATCACTCTAAAAATGCAAACAAAATGTACTTGCATTGATGTGATGAAAATGTATACCTAAAAACCATACTTATTAACATTATCAGCACTACAATTGATGACCTAGATGTACTTCTATTTTAACATAAACACTAATGATTTTAACATTGAGCTGTATTAGGAGAGGAGTACTCCCACTTGAACATTTTTTCAGTACTTTTTTGAACGAGTGCAAAGGAAGCTCTTTTTCACCAATTAAAAGTTTAAAAAAAAATTCGTTACAAAAAAAAAATATGTTTTTATTTTACAAAAGTTTAACTGCCATAAAAACACCACTTTGTTACTGCGAGATATTGTTACTTATTCTCTTCAATAAAAGTACTTATTAAACAAGTGTAAAAGGTGCACTCCAATTCAATATTGTTTTCAGTACTATATTTACAGGTGCATAAAAAGTAATTTCACACCATTTTTTTATATTAGTGACCTTCTCCGAAAAAAGGGACCTAGTGTGTGAAAATGAAGTTTTGAGAAGAACGCATTTAAAGTTTCATTTTAAGATTCATATCGATTTTCCCAAGTTCGTTTTGAACGTTTTTATGGGGTAAATAAATTTTTATCAGAAATCTAACTCATTTCATCTTATTCTACACCCTTTTAAGTACCAGAATCCACTCTTAAGCCAAACCTGTTTTTTGACACACTAGGTCCCTTTTCTCGGAGAAGGTCACATATACATATTTTTAAAAAATTTTAAATTAAAAAAATATTGTATTTAAACAAATTAATTATAAATATTAAAAAAAATTAATAGAATAAAAAAAATGTTTAAAAAATAAAAAAATATTAGTCCCGCCAGGAATCGAACCCGGGACCCTTTGTTTGGGAATGCCAAATGATACCAAAATCACTTTTCACGATCGCTTTTAGAGCAATTACTCTTTAGAAGCAATACTTAAGTAATTTTTTGGATGTCGTTCAGAAGTAATTCTAAAAAAGCTGTAAAAATATACTAACGGATACTGTGGAAGCAATGGAAGAAGTGATTTTTTGAAGTTCTTCAGAATAACTTATAAAAAAGCAGTAAAAACATACTAACGGATACTTGTGAAGCAGTGAAATAAGCAGTTTGTAAAGCATTGCTTCGAATTTTTTTGCTAACAAAATGCTGAAGTTAAACTACTGACAACATGTGACACCACGTGTTAAATAAATTTTTTTTGAAAGTGCTATAAAAAAAACTACTGAATATTTTCTCAAATTTCTTTTTTTATTTTTTTGAAACAACAAATAAAAATCTAATATGACAATATCATATTAGAATTTGGACTTGAGGTGGAAGAATATTCTAACTAAATATATGAAAATATAGAAAGTCCGAAAAAACAATTTTTGTATTTTTTAATGCAAAAATTAAAATAATTGTTGAAAATAAGCACACCACGGCTAAAATCTCATTCAAATATTTATTTTGTTTTGAGTTTAAAATTAGTTGTTTTTACAAAATGTATTGACAACAGACATACATATAAATAGTACCCAAAGGGTACTTTTATGTAATTGTTGCTTTCAAAAAGGAGTTGATTTATAACTGGTTTTGCCAAATCAGACAGTTCATATACGAAGGTACAAAATTCTCATCCCGTTGGTTTTTTGTACCTTATGTAATGTCTCGGTTTGAGTAGGAAAGTTATCATTTTCTTATTGCGGACAACTGAAGAGTAGAGTGATGTCTACGAAACAATTGTGTTGTCTATCATGAAAATGATCAACCCTTTTTGAAACAACAAATAAAAATCTAATATGACAATATCATTTAGAATTTGGACTTGAGGTGGAAGAATATTCTAACTAAATATATGAAAATATAGAAAGTCCGAAAAAACAATTTTTGTATTTTTTAATGCAAAAATTAAAATAATTGTTGAAAATAATTGTACAATCCTTCCGGTTAATAACACTGTGAGACAAATGGTAAGGGTCAGTGATCGGGAAGGGTTCAAACTACCAGGGAAAGTTATATCGGTAAAAAAGAAGTTATACGTATCCCGGCGTTTCGCTGGGTCATCCCTAGGAATCGAGATATATCGCTTTGACCTTTGGTGGTCTTTTTTTGACATAACTCGAGAACCACTAGTCCGATTTTGCTCAAACAATTTTAAAAAAATTTAATCGGTTCATATAACGTTTTTCTATATACTCAACAGTTTTGCCGGTAAAAATAAATGTATGAAGAAAAAAATATTTTTTGCCTAAAATATTAAAAAAAAGTAATAAACAAAAGGTTATTGATTTTTATGGTAGCGGTAACAAACATTTATTTTTACCGGCAAAACTGTTGAGAATATAGAAAAACGTTATATGAACAGATTAAAGGAATTGTAATTTTTAATTTTTTCAAAATTGTTTGAGCAAAATCGGACGAGTTATGTCAAAAAAAGATATATCTCGATTCCTAGGGGTGACCCAGCGAAACGCCGGGACACGTATAACTTGTTTTTGACCGATATAACATTTCCCGTTGGTTTCATCCCATCCCGATTTTGACTGTCGCATAGTGTAATGGAAAATAATTTCATTCATATGGCTGCCTCGACTGGCCATGCGTAGCCTACACAATCGGCCCAATTTTTAAGCACATTATCGATTGTGTGCAGCTGTATTTCACCAATGGCTTCACGAATATTGTCCTTTAAAGCGTCAATTGTCTCTGGCTTGTCGGCGTAACACTTATCTTTGACGGCACCCCACAAATAATAGTCCAACGGTGTCAAATCGCGGCTCCGAGGTGGACAAACGACATCAGCTCTGCGGCTGATAATGCGATCTTCAAAAACAGGGCGCAAAACCAGGGTTGAAAAAGCTACGACTAAAGTAGCAGTAGTAACTAAAAATGACGATTATTGTAGTAAAAAAAACAACAAAACTAAAAGTCATCACATCGCTACTACTACCACTATGCAAAATTTTCTGTAGCACAGCAGTAGCACATAGCTTTGTTTTGAAATTGAAAACCACCACAGCATCAATCGATGTGTCTGCTACTAAATTCAACAAGTAGCAGTAGCAGCCAAATAGACAAGACTCCCAAATTACTACTCAGCTACTACTACCACTACACAAAAATTTTATTAGCTAAGCAGTAGCACACATCTTTGTTTTGAAATTGAAAACTACCGCAGCACCAATCGTCTACTTACAAATTAAGCAAGAGCAGTAGCAGCCAAACATACATGACTCCCAAATTACTACTCAGCAGAGTAGTCATAGAAATATTTTTCGTTGTTTAAAAATGAATTATTTGTTTGGTTTTTCCAGTACTGTGTGTGTGTGTGTATGTATGTATGTTTTTTATATTGTTTTTGTTAAACAGAACAAAGCATGAAGATGCCGTTTTGGAATATTCGATTGATTTTATGATTTATATTTTGTATTTTAAATTTTTTATTTTATAATATATTATATAATTTTTAAATCACCCCTAATTATGAATAATTTGCAATTTCTTTTTATTACGTAGGCCCTGTGCGAGGTGGCTAAATTTGTTCTAAACTAAATACAAATAGAGAAAAGGGTTTAAAATTTCTTTAAAAATTGTTTTAAAAAATTTTTTACATTCAAAGGAACTTTTAAACTTGAATTTAGTTTGGAATTAGTTTAGCCATTCCGCACCCACCCGTGGTACCAATTCACTTTTCAATATTTTATTTATTGTTTTAAAAATGAACAGTTGTAAGACACATAATAGGTCCATTCGATTACTTTTCTCAGTCAAGTCCAGTAAGAATTACTCAGTACAAACTTTCAGAGAGTAAGACAAGATTTACTCTCAAAATAAAATTTTCCCAAACATGTACGCGAACAGAAAATTTGCAACAATTTGCAAGTTTGTACACACAGCTGATTACAAAACCAAATATACAAATAAATTTTAACTGGTCGTTATGAAAGAAGACAATTTTTGATGTTAAACCTTAAGCAGAACATTTTTAGAAGGTTTTCTTATCTTTTCCATAATTTATTTTGAAAGTTTTACTGCTTTGCATTTCCATAAAATAATATAATTGAAAAATAATTTTTTTTATTTACCATAAACAATCATATGTTTTCGAAACATATGTTTTTTTCTGCTTGCAAATTCTTACTGGCAAAAATTTATCCAGTAAAAATTTGCAAGAAAAAGAAGAAGACTTAGAAACTCTCAACATAGAACTGTCACTTTATTCTCTCTTTTTTCTTTCTGTTTACTGAGTATTTATGTAAACGAACGCCATCCAGTAAAAATTTGTACAAATTTGTACAAATTATCCAGTAATCGAATGGACCTAATGATAGAATTAGCGTACATAAATTTACGTCACAATTTCACAGCACTGTTTCAACGGTAAATTGTTAACAAGTGGTGGGCGAGAGCAAAATAAAGATACACACAAAATTCATACGTAGATCAGTATTTGTTGTTAAGCTGCCTACACACTAGGGAACATACTTAAAAAAGAGAGCATTTTTTGTGAATGTGTGAGTGCGTCTGTGTGTGTGTGCGTGTTGAGAGCGTGCATTTCGTGTTTACAAAATTTTTTGATATTTTTTGTTCCCTCAACCATGTTCCCTAGTGTGTAGGCAGCTTTAGGGTTGTCGCAAAATAAGGATACACACAAAATTCATACGTAGATCAGTATTTGTTGTTAGGGTTGTCAGATATAGCGATTTCTTGCCAAACGTGGCGATTTACAAACACATTTGGAGATTTTATTCTTGAAATGGCGACGGACGGTTTTTACGCTGATTTAGGAAGTGGTTGGAGATTTTTATGGATTTTTTTTACACTCAGTATCTAATCTCACAGATTATGATTTTAACCTTTTATATAATCCCTATCTTTGATTGAAAAGATAATATTTTTATAATTATTTGGTGCTAATGAAAACAATTTTGCGGCTTTTTGTTTTAAAAATACGAAGTCACGTCAGATTTAGCGTTTTTTATTTTTCATTTTGAAGATTATCCCATAATTAGCCAGATTATTAGATATAATTTTTATAAAGTTTCGACAAAAATCGTTAACCAAAGTCCTAAAATAAAATACACTGCTTTAGGCTCTGGTTTAGGTTTAAGAACTCTAGAACTGAGTTAAATTTAAAGACAAAATAACAGAAAAAGTTTAATTGAATCAGAACGGGTTTAAATTTTGCACTAACTTTTTTATATGAGTGTACTACTTTAAAATGACCATGTAGAAAATACTACTGACAGTAGCATATTATTTTTGTTATATATCCGTAAGATAGGAACATCAAACATAAAACTGAATTTTTACTTGTTTTTAATAAACAAACATATTCATCGCTGCTCCTAAGAAACTAGCTATTTGTCGATAAACTTTTTTGTGAGGAGATATACAAATCTGCTTTATTTCAGCGTTTTGCGGAACTTTTTGAAAATTATTTTTTTACACACATATAAACCAAACTTCAAGCTTTTCATTTATAAAAGAATTATTTCCAAAAAAAAAAATGGCCAAGACACACAACACAGACCTAATTTAGGTATTCCACAAATAATTTTTGAAAACAAATTGCTATTTTCTTAGGCGCAGCAACGATATGCTGATTTCAACTGAATAATTTAAATTCCATTAAACAAAGTTTTTTTTTAAATTATTGTATTTTTATAAATTTAGCAGGCCGTGATGCTCAACTTCATCGAAAATACGAGTATATTCTGTTATTTTAGTAGAATTTTAAACTATTTGTACGGGCTTTTTCGTGAGTGTACTGGTGCTGATTATAATCATATTGCATACAAAGGGTCAAACATATTCAAATATGAACTCATAAACCTTTATTAATTTATAAGCTTTTTTAATTAAAACATTTCAAGTTTATTATGTAATTTTGTATGCGCCCAATACACATCAGATAAACCAAAATCATTTATTCTTTCGCTAAAAAAAACTACTCAGCATAAAAAGAGTCATATTTCGTTTTTCTATGTTTTACTACTTTGTTTTTTTTCGTTTTCTGCTCTTGCTGTTTTTTTTTTTGTAGCAGTAGTAGTTGTAGCAGTAGCAGTAGTAGTTGTTCATTTCGTTTTTCTGCTCTTACTGTTTACAAATGCTCCGTGTTTTGTTTGTAGTGGTAGCAGTAGCACAAGAACAAAAATCAAGTTGATCAAAAACAATGACTGCCTACTTTGTATAAACTAAGTAGCAGGCAGATACTTTTACTAAAGCTACATGAATTGTTTGTAGTAGTAGCAGTAGTAAAAAGCAAAAATATTTTTTGAATCGTAGTTTTTTAAACCCTGCGCAAAACATCGAGTGTAGCTTCGGCTGTGTGGCACGTAGCGCCGTCCTGTTGAAACCAAATGTTGCCAATATCCTCCTCTTCAATTTTTGTGAACAAAAATTCGTTCAACATGGCCCGATAACGATCGCCATTGACTTCGCACACATTCTGCAACATTACCATGATTTTCAAAGTAATGTCGCAATATTTCCCAGCGTTGTTCAAGCGTATACACAACCATATTCGTTCAGCGGAAGGATAAAACTAATTATCTGTCAAATCAGACATGAGCTAAGTGTTACCATTCACGAAATAAGCACTAGTTGAAAAAAAAACGTTAGATGGCGGACCCTATATGTAACTACTTCACAATCAGTTGATGCTATTCGGAGTGCTTTTAAAATAACTTTTTTGTAATGACTTTTTTTGCTGGGTAATGTCGAAAGTGTTTTTTTAAGATTAAGGGTCTGTGAATGGGTAAATAAACAGCCAATCATAAATGTGGCCCTTGCCCACCCCAGAAAAATTGTCTAGGTACGCATATGGTTTGTACCTTTTTTAATTATCTGCTCGTTGATGAAACTGTTATCAACTAAAATTCAAATCGCATTAAAGGAATTAAATATGCTAAAATCCCAAACGTATTTAACAAAATGTGAAAAATAATCTGTTGGAGGCATGTCCCTATCCGGATTTCATTCTTGCCTAAGAAAATCGTCAGGGGACGATGTTTTTAGAATTTCTGGAAATATTTGTTAAGTTAGATTACAAACTCAATGAGAATTTCTTGTTCTCGTCTAGGAGCGTTATTAAACATTCAAAATATCAAAGAAAAAACAAAAACAACAAAGAATTTACCACAATTTGCTTTGTCATCTTCTAATATACTACTCTGTTGTTTTGACAGATCTAGCAATCGTTTCTCTGATGTGGAGGTTGTCAGTTCCACCCAGAGTTAGTCTAACCATATGGATACAATATAGCGGAAGCGTTATCATAAAGCGCTACATATCAGTTGCAGCGGTAGCAGGTTTCTGCCCAATGTCTTGGATGCCGTTTACATTTAATGAACGCAAATTGTATCATATAAAATGAATTAAATAAGTGTTACACAATACAGTATTTAAATTAACATTAGCAAATTAATTTCTTTATTATTTTGTAATTTTTTGTTTTCATTTACACAAAAGTACTTACAAATTAAATACATACACGCATACATACATATTTACAAATACACATACATACACATACATACGTATGTATGTACATACGCTTGTATGTATTTAAAATGCATGCATAATTTACAAACTATAAATGTACGTTTAAATTAAATATTTCTGTTTGTTATATTCTAATGTATTAATCAGGCACCAGAAAACGTTTTTTTTTTTGTTTTTATCAAAAATAAATATCACTAAAGTTCAAAATGTTTTTATTTCTCAATCGAAAACAAAAAATTTCAAATGTACTTTAAAACAAAAATATCCCTCAAGTTGAAATTCGAAAAATATCTTTAGGTATAAATATCAAAGATAAAAAAATTGATAAAAAAATAAAACTTTTTAAAACGTTTTAAAAAACGTTTTTTTTTGTTTTTCATCTTTGTACTAAGTACAAAAATATGAATAGAATTTTAAAATTTTTGTTTTATTTTTATGGTGGAGATTATTATGGTTTTTGGTTTCAAATCTGTAGAAAATCATATAATATCCTAGAGTGAACTGTTGAGCGGTATATACATACAAACATATATTGCAAATATTTTTTTTTTTTGCTAAAATGTTTGCCAATTGACCAGCATTTTGCACTAATATTATTCATTTTCGGAATGAAATCGCTGTATAAGTTTTCTAATTAAATTTTTGCACCAAGAAACCTTTTTCGCATTCCGCCATTAATTCGCAATTTTTTAAGTGCAGATTTTTAAAATTTATAACCTAGGGACCATAATACCCATATCTCATACCAAAGTTTGGTAATTAGTTCGCAAAAAAAAAATTGCCAAAAAAAATTTGCAAAAAAAAATTTTTTTCCATTAATGTATTCTTTTGCAGAATATAAATTGCTGATTAGGTTTCTTAACTATTTTTTTGTATCATAAAGGCTTTTTTCGCATTCCGCCAATATTTTGCAATTTTTTGAGTGCGGTTTTTTAAATTTTTAACCTTAGGACAATAATTCCCATATCTTATGCCGAAGTTTGGTGGTTAGTATGCAAAAAGTTTCGCGAAAAAAAATTTAGCAAAAAGGAACATTTTACCATCAACATATTCTTTTGAAGAATGTAAATCGCTGACTGAGTTTTTTAATTTATTTTTTGTACCATAAAGCTTTTTTTTCGCGTTCCGCCATTATTTTGCAAATTTTTAAGAGCGGTTTTTTTTAACTCACAACCTAGGGACTATAATACCTATATCCTATACCAAAATTATCTGGTTAGATTGCAAAAACAAAAAAAATTGGGAAAAAAAATTTTCTAAAAAGGAATAGTTTTGCATCAATATACATATGTATATGTATGTAACATATGTATAGTAGAATGTTAATCGCTGATTAAGTTTAAAAAATTTTGAATGCGGTTTTTTAAAATTCATAAATTTGGGACTATGATACCCATATCTTATGCCAAAGTTTGGTAGTTCGTACGCAAAAAATTTCGCGAAAAATAAGTTTTGCAAAAAGGAAAATTTCTGCATCAACATATTCGTTTGCAGAATGTAAATCGCTGACTGAGTTTTTAAATTTATTTTTTGTACCAAAAAGCTTTTTTTCGCGTTCCGCGATTTTTTTTGCAATTTTTTAAGTGCGGATTTTTAAAATTCATAATCTTGGGACTATAATACCAATATTCTCATATAAAAGTTTGGTGGTTAGTTTGCAAAAAAAAATTCGCGAATAAAATTTTCCGAAAAGAAAATTTTTTGCATCAGTGTATTTGTTTGCAGAATGTAAATTTCTGATAACAATTTTTAATTCATTTTTTGTACCATAAAGTTTTTTTTCGCGTTGGTTTGCAATTTTTTAAGTGGGGTTCTTTAAAATCCATAATCTAGGGACTATAATACATATATCCTATACCAAAATTAGCTAGTTAGATTGCAAAAACAAAAAATCACGACAAAAAAATTTGCAAAAAGGAATAGTTTTGCATCAATATATTTGCTTGCAGAATGTTAATCGCTGATTATCATGCTTTGTAGAAGTCTTTTCGGCGGAAATTTTTATTACTTTTTAATAAAGCAAAGGTTTATATCATTGGATGCAGAAATATGTCTATATGAATGTTGTTTTAAGAATTTTTACAAAATTTATATGTAATTGTAATCAGAAAAAACTAAAAAAAACGTTTTAAAACGTTTTATTTTGTTTTTTCCTCAATACAAAAAAAACGTTTTTTTTTTGTTTTTTCCTCAGTACAAAATAAAAATAATTCTCAACTTTCCTGAAAATATCAGTACGGATATTTTTAAAATTTTGTTTTCGAAAAGAAAACAAAAAATAAAAAAATTGATGAAAAAAAAATATCCATCAAGAAAAATAAATTCATTTGTACACAAGTGATTTTTTTTTATTGAGGAAAAAACAAAATAAAACGTTTTAAAAGTATTAATATCGGGTGCCTGGTATTAATGCAAACGAATAGTTTGTTTCAGATTTAATTTTGTTTATTTAAATTAATTGCTTGTATTTTTTTTTTCTGTAATTTGTTTATAGTATGGCTGTGTATATGTTACGCATAAAGTATACAATGCTATTTTATTATTAATTTTTTTTCTTTTGTTTTCATTATTTTTATATTGAAAACAAAATATTTTGTTTGAAATAAGAAAATTTAATTATTTAAATTAAAAGGTATTAAATAAATTTGTTTTTTTTATTAAATTCAATGCACTTAAAATTAGTTAATATTTTTGTTTTCTCGTTTTATTATTTGATTACCTCTATTTTTTTTTTTTTTTTTAACAACGAAAAATTACAACATTAACAATTATAATTTAGAAAATATTTGCATTTTGAAGAGTTTAACAAAAAAAATATCATTTGTAACTATAAAATTATTGAACAATATTGATGGTTTGTGCGATAATTAAGAATTATTGTTTTGATTTAAATAATTCTAAATCAAGATTTTATCACAGTTTCTGTGGTTATTGTGCAATTTAAATCGAAATTAATCTTATAACCTCTAAAGACAAAACGTTTCTTGCAAGTAGTCTCTTTCTGCAGTCATAGAAATAAATCTGTGAAAATAGCAGAGAAAGTTACTAAAAACTAGTTAAAAATGATGATGGAGAAAAAACTGCTGAAATTAGAGATTTTTTGCTAAATACTAGTAAAATAAGAACAGCAAAATTAAAACTGTTAAATTTAAAGAATTTAAGTTATATTCAAGTAAAATTTTACTTAATTCAAAATAACAAATTGTACTGTAAAATTGCAGAAAATTTTACTAAATATTAGTAGAATAAAACTAGCAAAATTAAACTGTTATATCTAATTTTTGCTATTTTTAAGCTAAATTTAGTTGAATGAATAGAAATATTTGTTAAAAAATTGTAAACTGCTGTTTTCGAAAGGCCCGATTTTTATTTACATTTAAAAAAATCGAAAAAACTTCGAAAATTTAAATTTTTTGTGATTTTTTAAGTTACAAATTATTTAGCAAAATTCTTTGCTGATTTTAGCAGGTTAATTTCCTATTTTCCATTAACAAAAATTTAACTCAAATATAACTAAAATTCTGTATATTTAACAGTTTTAATTTTGCTGTTCTTATTTTACTAGTATTCAGCAAAAAAAAATCTGTTAATTTCAGCAGTTTTTTCTGCAGCATCAGTTTTAATTAATTTTTAGTAACTTTTTCTGCTATTTTCACAGATTTATTTCTATTAGTCTAGGTTCCTGCAGATTTCGATGAAATTTGAATAGGGGATATATTCTTTTTATGAAACTGAGTAATATTTTCAATTTTTCTTCATCGTCCACTCTTCTGATAAGAAGCTACCTTTCGGATCGTTATCAATCAGTATATGCAAATAACAGAACATCTTGTGCTTTACCAGTATCAAAAGGCGTACCTCAGGGCTCAATCCTTGGACCACTGCTATTTACTATTTATGTTAACGATATTACAAACCAGTTATTATACTGCAAGTCTCATATTTATGCCGATGACGTTCAAATCTACATAAGTAGTGAAAGGATTAATATTAGTACCTGTGTAGATAAATTGAATGATGACCTTAAACGCATTCATGCATGGGCAACTGCAAATGGATTGTGTATTAACCCTTCTAAATCTAAATGTCTAATAGTGAAAAAGAGAACATTGCATTTATCTTTCGAACCGCTGGTTACTATCAATAATAAAAAAATTGATATAGTATGTTCTACCAAGAATCTAGGAATCATTTTTAATGATACACTAACTTGGTCTGATCACATAAATGCGGCTTCTGGACGAACATATTCAATGATACGTACACTGTGGAATACCCAATATTTTACACCTTTGAAAATTCGAATATTACTTGCTAAAACATATCTTATCCCAACCTTGCTGTATGGATGTGAACTATTTGCCAAATCTGATACGATAAGTACTCGAAAACTTACAGTTACGTTTAACAACATTTTAAGATATGTCTTTAATTTAAGAAAATATGATCGCATATCTGTATATGAAAAACGTCTTTATGGTGTGACTCTTAATGACTTTCTAAGGATAAGATCACTATTACTGTTACATAAGATAATATTTACAAAGGAACCTGCATATTTATTTAATAGATTAACACCAACTCAATCTAGTCGTATTCGAGATTTGGTACCGTTCAGTCAAAGAACTCTGGTCTCCGATTGGCAATTTTATATTAATGCTATTAGTCTCTGGAACAGTCTACCTACATATATTCAAGTTATAGGCAACGCTTTGCAATTCAGAAAAGCTCTTTTACAATTTTATAATTAATAATATCAACATTTTAATATGCTTAATTGTTTGTAAACGCAAAAACCTCGTTTTTTGTTGTTTTGTTTTTTTACTCGCATTATATCTGTGAAATTTAATTTAACTTAATTTTTATATATTTAAATTGTACTTAATTTTTATTTTAAATTCATCAAGAATGCTAATGTACGTTATATTTACTAATTCTGTACTATAATTATAAGATTTTAAATCTTGTTGTACAGAAAATCAAATCAAATAAAATAAATAAAAATATAGGTGACAACATTAAACAATTTTCTTTTTTATTTTAGTAGGTTTGAGGTTAAGAAGAAGAATAAACATTTTCTTCAAAAGTTATAAACACATTAAATTTGCAAATCAGACTAGATCCAGTTTCTGCGTTTTTCTATGGACAGTCTTCATCAGTGATTTTCCATTAAATTGTAATATTGTTTATATTTTTATTGTCAGATCGTCTCTATATGAATACTTTCAGAAGTGATCAAACAAACATATACAAACATTCTTCTTTAGATTTTTTTTGTTTATCTTATTTCCTCCGTGTCACCTTTTCGCAAATGTTGCCACACTGACGTATGGTTTTTACGTACAAGTGCAGGCAATTTGTGTATATTGGAGCCGGACTGCCAATAGGGCATTTTTATTTTTTTTTTAGTAATTTTCGTGTCTCTATACCCGAATTGATTTTTAAGGGGTAAAAATGAGTTTTCAAACTCTAAGTTCGCCATTTATTAGATCTTCAATATATCTTAAATTTGAAAGCCAATTTGTAACACTTCCTTTAAAAAAATACAAAAACGAAAAACGGTGACATTTTTGACCGCACTTTTTAACCCTTAAAATTGGCCGATAAAAAGGTGCACATTAGGGCGGGTCAATTTGTTTAGAGGCAAAAAAAATGAAAAATCGTAGGCGGGGAAATGATTCTACGAAGAATTCGAAGCAACTTTGCCCTAGAAACCATAGGTGTAAAATGGATTTCGAGCTTGCGGAAATTCAAAAATATGTTGTTAGTAGTGCTTCACTGCAATGTTTGTGTAAAATTTGCGTTAACATGTAAGTATTGTTAACCAAGATAATAGTTCTGGACTTTTTATCGAATTTCATTATTATAAGAAAAAAAATTACAAAATTTATTTTTATTTTTGATTAAACTGCTAAGCTGATGACATAAATCCGCCTAAAACGAGTAAAGGTTGAAGTCGGGCATGCCGACTATACAATACCCTACACCAGTCTGGTTAAGAGCCAACTAATGTTTGGATCCCAAATTCGAATGGGTTAAAATGGGACTTGTGTCAAAATTTTCTATAATGTGAGTCAGCGAACCAAATTTCATTAAAATATCTAAATATTTGCGACCTGCAGTTTGTAACCAAGCCAATTTTGGGGGGACCCTTATATGGGCACTAGGTCTAAACAGGGAATGATGTTCACCAAAATCAATAGTCCTCGTCCTTGGGCCAACACAGGTCTGTGTACCAAATTTCATCAAAATATCTTAATATTTGCGACGTGCAGCGTAGAAACAATATAATTTTGGGGGGACCCTTATATGGGCACGAGGTCTAAACATGAACCGATGTTCACCAAAATCAATAGGCTTCGTCCTTGGGCCAACATAGGTCTGTGTAACAATTT
The DNA here is from genome assembly GCA_949987735.1 of Leucophora obtusa. Classification (NCBI taxonomy): domain Eukaryota; kingdom Metazoa; phylum Arthropoda; class Insecta; order Diptera; family Anthomyiidae; genus Leucophora; species Leucophora obtusa. The sequence goes on from OX465295.1 coordinate 281,196,335, forward strand.
TCATCAAAATATCTTAATATTTGCGACCTGCTGCGTATAAACAATATAATTTTGGGGGGACCCTTATATGGGCACTAGGTCTAAACATGGAATGATGTTCACCAAAATCGATAGGCCTCGTCCTTGGGCCAGTATAGGTCTGTGTACCAAATTTCATCAAAATATCTTAATATTTGCGACCTGCAGCGTATAAACAATATAATTTTGGGAGAAACCTTATATGGGCACTAGGTCTAAACATGGACCGATTTTAACCAAAATTAATAGGATTCGTCCTTGGGCCGACATAAGTCGGTGTACCGGGTTTATCTTAATATTTGCGACCTCTAGAGTGCGCACAAGAATGCATGGACAGACAGACAGACAGACGGACGGACGGACATCGTTAAATACAAATAAAAAAAATTCTGAGCCGATCGGTATACTATAAGGTGGGTCTAGGACCAATATTTTTTGGTGTTACAAACATCAGCACAAACTTATAATACCCTGACCACATAGTGGTGTAGGGTATAATGAGCGCACGCTACAGGTTGGAAATGTTAAGATATTTTGATAAAATTCGGTATACCGACTTATATCATCCCAGGGACGAAGCATATTAATTTTGGTTGAAATCGGTCCACGTTTGGACTTAGTGCCCATATAAAGTACCCCCAAAATTGGTATTTTTGCACGCTATAGGTTACAAATACGAAGTTAATGAAATTCGGTTCATCGTCTTATATCTGCCCAAGGTCAAAGTCTGTCGATTATGGTTAATATCGATCCATGTTTAGACCTAGTGCCCATATAAAGGTTCCTCCCAAAATTATTTTTTTGCATACAATAGGTCTCAAATAAGAATATATTTTAATGAAATTAGGTACGCTAATTCAAATGGGCATACGGACAAAGCCTATTGATGTTTTTTACAATTGGTAAAATTTTAAGTTTAGTGCTTGTATAAAGGTCCCCGAAAATTTGCATATCCGCAAGCTAAATTTTTTTTATATATTGGTTGCCGAACGTAGGGGTCGTCTTTTTAAATTTTCTTAATTGGATTTTTACTATATAGCAAAACACTGGTCTCCTGGAGGCAAAAAAAAATCGATATATCACACTTTAAAATCCGACCCCTACGGTCGGCAAAAAAAAATCGCTTTCCAAAAATACATCATATTGGAGGGTGTACGGCGGACTTTTTTTTTTGAGGTACGGTCTAATGCCCATTTTTGGGGGACCTTTATATGGGCACTAGGTCTAAACAGGGACCGATTCCATATAAAATCAATAGTCTTTCATGAGCCCATTTGAATTCGTGTATAAAATTTCATTAAAATATCTTCGTATTTGCGACCTGTAGTGTGCAAACAATAGAATTTTGGGGGAACCTTTATATAGGCACTAGGTCTACCCATGTACCGATTTGAACCAAAATCAATAGGCTTTGTCCTTGGGCCGAAATTAGTCGGTATACCAAATTTTGTAGAAATATCTTAATATTTGCGACCTCTACCATGCGCACAAAAATATGTGGATATACAGGCGGACAGACAGACGGATATCGTTATCGAAACAAAATGTTATTCTGGGTCAATCGGTATACTTAAAGGTGGATAGTTTCAATATTTTTTCGAATTATAAACATCAGCACAAACTTATTACACCCTGTCCATGTACTGCTGTAGGGTATAATTAATAAAACCATTGGCGTACCTAGACCATTTTTCTAGGGTGGGCAAGCGACCCATTAATTTTCTGCTGTTTATTTGCCCATTCTCACACTCTTAATCCCAACAAACACTTTCGGCATTATGCTTACAATTTTTTCACACAAAAAAAAACTTAAAAATGATTCCTTGCCTTCTAATAAAATCTTCATACATTTTCCTATCAAAATCGCCATATTTTTATACAAAACTCTGAAAAGTGCATCTATTTTTCTGAAGAAAACCTCGTACAATGAATGTGTTTCAAGCTATATTTTCAGATTATTATGATAGAGAAAAGAAATCTAAGATCAACCTATCTAATTCGTCTACCTCGGACGAATCCTTTCTAACCCCATATTCTGATCACTTAAATTACCGAGGTGGTCAAAAACAGTGAGATGTTCATCTTACAATTTTTTTTTACAAAATATTGAAATTTCATTAAAATAACATAGTAATGTTTAGTTTGAAGAAACTTCCTAGTTAGATATTAACTAATTATTCATTTAGAAAACTATATGATATTTAACTCACCAAAAAAGATTATGCATTATATTTCTATTATTGAACAACTTTGCGATTCTAATAATTTTTCTTAAAGAAAAACTGTTATGGTCAATTTTATAATCAGAACTAAGATCGATTTGTTTCTTAAATATTTCTTCATATTAGAGGGAGTACGGCGCACTTTTTTTTTGCTGTAAGGTGGTACGATCTATTACCCAGTGTATGCTTTGCTTTGGATTTTTCAAAATTCACAAATTTAAAATTAGTTTCTAATACACTCACAAAAGTTTGTCGGTAGAATCTACTGAAAATGACTGTTAAAAGGCGACAAAGGTATTTATTTTATATATAATTTTAATTAATTTTTTTATTTTTAATAGTTGAAAACTAACAAATGATTAAAAATAACTGCCAATGTCGTAAAATTAACTGATAAATTTTTACGACAAAAATTTCAAAATATCTGACAAAAATGGTAAAAACTACTGTTTTTTACAGTCAATTCTTTTTGTTTATAAAAGTATATTTTAATAAAAAAAATTTTTTTCAGCCTATTTAAAATTCGAAGTAAAAATTCCCAACCGTTCTCCAGTTATTATGCTTTTATGCATTGGAGATACAATTAGGGAATGCATCCCGGGATTTTCCGTCCCGGGATTCCCGGGAAATTAAGCATTTTTCAGTTCCCGGGAATCCCGGGATTAAAAAAATGCTATTTAAAACTATAAAGTTAACTATCTCAAATTTGCATATGCAAAATTTTCTAACGTTTTGAAAATAGTAAAAATTTTACACTAGTCTTGGTCGTTTACTTACTAAAAGTTGCTACTTTTACCACAACTGGAAAAACTCAAAAAGTAAACTAAATTTTTCAATTGTAGTAAAAGTAGTAAGATTTTTAAGTAAATGAACACACTGATTAATTTGTACTTCATCGAACATTTTAAGTGCCTTTTAGTAGCTCGTAAAACAGGCACTAAAAGGAAAATATATTTTTTAAGAAAACCACTCAATTAAGCCCGTATGACACTTGCTAGTTTCTAGATTCTAATTTTTTGCACCATCAATGCAAATCATATGCAGGGTACTGCATTACCAACATCAATTTGACAGTTTGATAGTTTTTCGATATAGTTGTTCGCTTCACACACATTGTTTCTCACATAAGTAAATTTGTGCTCTTCTATTTTGGATTGTTAATACTGAAACTAGCAAGTGTCATACGGGCTTTAAATAGTGTTTGTATAAATAAAAAAATTTTAATCGCACTCTATACATAATTAAACATAAATTTGTCCATTGATTTGTAAAAATTTTCAAGTAAGTTTAAATTTGTTTCACAATGAATGGGGGAATATTTAGTTGATCTCTTATTTTTAAGTAAATGAATGTTCTTTTTAGTTTGACTCTAGATCAGGGATGATAAAGTTGGTACTATAGTACTTTTTATGGTACAATTAGAACCTCAAAAGTACTATGGTACTCCTGCGACTCATTTAGTACTATTTCCAAATTTTCATATTTTAATTATTTTTTTTTAATTTTCATATTTCATTTTTTTGTAAATTTTTTGAAAATAAGAGATCAACTAAATATTCCCCCATTCATCTTAAAACACATTGACACGGTGCAAAAATATAATTTAAATAATATACATTTAAATTTAACGGTTCGTTGTAATTCAAAAATCTGTGGTTATCATACACAGAGTTGAATAGAATCAGCTGAGATATCTTAAGAATTAAGGTTCAAAGCAAAATAGAGAAACAGTGTTGCCATTTTAGCACATTTTCTGCTAGATTAACAGATTGAGTTGGGCAATTGAATATTTTTTTTGTAAAAATCAAATTTTTTCATTCCCGTTTCCCGGGAAATAAAAAAGTCCGGGAAATCCCAAACCCTAGTAGTAGTACTATACTTTGAAAATGCTACAAAAACCATAAAAAAATCTTGCAAAAATTTAAAATCAGTTATGTTTATTGTGAAAAAATTAAATGAGAAAGTTTATTTTTTTAATCTCAAAGAATGATTAAACAGTATTTACAAAAAATTATCTTTTCATACTTTTTTAAAGTATCTTACAATAAATATAAAAGTTTACCACTCAATTCATAAACACTAGGTTCTAGGAGGTTTACAAAACAAATTCTTCACATAAAATTTGTTCGTTAAACCTCATATATCTTTTGAAAGCATTTATGAATTAAGGGGTAAATTTTTATATTTATTCTAAGATAGCCTAAAAAAGTATGAAAATATAATTTTTTATAAACATTGTTTAAAAAAAGTGTTTTTTCATTAACAAGACTTTATTAAATAATACTTAAAAATTATTTAGCAGATTTTCAGCATATTTTTTGTATTAAATTTAGCATATCTTTAGCATAATGAATATAATAAAAAATTGCGATTTTTTAATTTAGCATATTCTAAGCATATATTTTTTATTTTAGGATTTAGCAAATTTTAGCATAAATATTTTAGGAATCTAGCATATTTCCATCTAAGAATTCTGGCAACACTGTAGAGTAATAATAACAAAGGATAAAAAATAGCATTGTTAAATTTCGTTGATGTTAGTCTAAGTTGAGTTGTTGATACGAAATTCGATTTTCTTTCAGCGGTCACATAAGTAGACAAAATATTAGCCCACACAAGATGAAATACACTGATGATGGCTTTGTAGCGAAAGCCGAAAATACGTATTCTGTATTGCTGGTCTTATCGAATTCTTTCAAGTATATTTTTATTCTTTGTAATTTACTTGTAAAAATTGTATCATCTTTCTTTGATTTGAAAATAATTTAAACAGAAAGTGATATTAATTTATGATCTAGATTCAAACTAAAAAGAACATTCATTTACTTTGTTTCACAATTTTAATAAATTTTTCCAAAATTAGTTTTATTTTATTAAGCTTTTTTACGATCCTGAAAATTTGAGGTTTTTAAGATATTTTTTTACAAAAAGTTTTAAATTATTAGGGGTTTTCAAATAAACTCGTAAATTCCTTGTAAACCTAGTATAAATACAAACCATATTTTTTATGTATGGAGTTTGACATTAAGCTCATAAACATACCAGGTTTACACCTTTTACGAGTAGAATACGAGTTTATATGAAAACCTCTATTATAAAATATTTTCTAATTTACATCCCTGGCGGGATCCCGGGAATTCAAAATAAATTTCCCGCTTTCCCGGGAAATCAAAAGGTGCGGGATTTTGAATTCCCTAGATACAATACAAGTTTCTGATTCTTATTTGCAAACTAGAAATATATCAAATATAAACTAAACAAGAATTTTTAAAATTCAACGAAATTTTTTATTTTTTAAATAAGTAACAAAAATAACTGTTTACTGTAAAATTACTGTTTTGGTAACTGTTTATTATGACATTAAAAATAACTGTTTTTTTAAACAATTGTTACGAAATTACGGTACTTTTCGTTAGTTGTTTTCTTAAATTACCCTCATAACAGTCGTTTTGCATTTTTCTATATACTCAACCAAAAAAGTCTGTAATGGCTACTGAAAATTTTGCTGTTATTACGGGAAATTTAACTGTTTTGAGCCCAGCGGTATTTTTTGCTAATTTTAGCAACACATGTCTGCTGATGTGTAGTACAATAAAATTAGTAGAAAAAATTATTAGCCGCTACTAAATTTTAGTAAAATTTATGTAAAATGCAATTCAAAATCGATTTGCTAAAATCAGTTAAAAAACTTACTAAATATCATAATTTTAGTACAATGAAATTATTATAAATATTTTTAAATTAGTATATTTTTCTGCTAAATTTAGCACTCGGTTTTGAAAAATTAGTAAAATGTTTTTCTGAAATCAGCAGCGAAAATTAGTAAAAAAATCCGTAATTTGTAATAAGAGAATAGCAAAAATGATTACTAATAATAAAAATTGTACTAATAATCAGTATAAAAATAGTATGGTGCGATTGGAAACTATTTACAAATTTTTTTACAAACTTTTTTATCTGAGTGTAGAAAAATAACCGTAATTACTGTTAAAAATAACAATTACTGATTACTACCCAAACAACTGTCATGCAGTAACTGTCAAACTTTTTGAGTGTAGAGAAGCCATTACAATATATGAATAATATTGGCTGTGTTTGTGCGGCAGGCTTTCAAATTTGACAGTTTATGGTGAGTACTGCCTTACTGAACACCAGTGTCAGCGTTGGTTTGCTCGCTTTCGTTCTGGAAATTTGAATGTGCAAGATTCACCACATACTGGTCGTCCAACCACTACTGATGACGACAAACTAAAGGCGTTAATCGAAACTAACCGGCGTATGACAACTCGAGAGAAAGCAGAGAAGCTCGTCATATCGAATTCAACCATTTACTCAGTTACAACAGCTTGGTTACGTAAACAAACTGAATTTTTGGGTTCCTCACGAATTAAAGGAAATCCACCTCACCAAAAACATTAACATATGCAACTCTTTGCAAAACGACCCATTTCTAAAAAGAATTATAACGGGTGATGAAAAATGGACCAGTTTTTCGCTTATAAAAACAAAGGCTTCTTCGAACGTGGCAAAAGGTCTTCCAACAAAATGATCAATATACCGTTGATTAATGTTTGTTGGTAATATAAATACATTTGCTTTGTAAAATATGAAAAAAACGACGTTAATTATCGAACAACCCAATAATTTACCCAATTTTATTTAATTCAATTGAACTAATTTTTATATAATTTTGTAGTAAAATACAAAATTGAATAAATTGAATTTTAATTGCAATTTCGTGTAACAGTACAGTTTTTTGATATCAGCCTTTAATTTAATTAAACTAATTTTTATGTAATTTTGTTGTAAAAAATATAGAATTGAACTAATTTGATTTTGTAATTCCAATTTTGCATAATAATGAACTTTATCCGTTTTTTAACTAATTTTATATGCAAATTTTCAGTAATTTGTAGGGTGGTCAATCGAGTAAAAATTGAGTAAGCCTTTTAACTATTTTAAATATGGACCAACAGAAAAATTTAAACCTTTGGCAACATGGATAAGATAAGCAAACAATGGAAATAATTTAAACTATTAATCATTATTAATTTAATTGAGTAGTTTTTGCTGAGCGACGTTTTTTAGTAAACAAATCTGCTTTTTGTGCGAGTAATTATTACTCGGAAATTAATATCAAAGAATGCTTGTAGAAGCGACTAAAGCCTTTTGTTAGCATGAAGTGTCTGCTTTCTTTTGGTCCGACCTAGCCTCTTGCCACACTGATAGAATTTTGTGCATAGTATTAATGAATTTGTTCATTAATCCAATGATTTTTTTCATTGAAAAGTCCCCAAAGAACGCGTTCATTAAATCAATGAAACGTATTCATTAAATGAAAACTAATTGAAAAAATATATTTTTTTTGCGTTACTTTTTTATTTATTATTTATTTTTATTTTTATTAATTTTTATTTGTACATATACATATTTCTTTTTTGTTTTTATAATGATTTTGACATCTCCCTGAACTCGACTTGAACCCGCAATCACCAGAATGTTAACATTACCCCGTTACCGATTGATCTAAATAGCCAAAACAAAATTATGTCATTACTTGGACTTTTTTTTATACATAAATAATTTCAGTTTGCAACCCTAGCGTTCATTACTGGAACATATATCTATTTTAGTAATTAGCGAGTTCAAAACCCTTATGAAAATTATAGCATATCTTACGGGTTAGTTGAAAATATATAATGAAAAAATTCATTAAATTAATGAATTTTTCATTAAATCAATGAATTCAGATTAATGAAATCGATTCATTAATAGTATGAACGAAAATTATATCAGTGCAGTGCAGCAAAGCGGCCTTTGAGTGGTACTTAAATAATAATGAGCTTTTAGTGGCTCGAGAAGCAAATCCACCAAACTGTCCAGAACCCATGCCAACTGAAAGGTTACTGGGCTTTGGTCAAAGATTCCCGCGGAAAGTGGTATTTAGCAGCTCGAAAGGAGTATCAGAAAAATTTTTAAATTTTGTATATAGTTTTATAATAATCTTAATAAAAGCACGGTTATAAAATTGTTTTCATTCTTAAAATAAAATGACTTGGTTAGCAGATTTTTTGAATTCTGTGATGTAAATTTTTTTTCACAAGCTGTCAAGAGCAACATCAGAAAAAAATAAAATCAATTTTTTTTTTGTACAATTTTTTAAAATTAAAATTCCCTTAACACAAGCGTATTAAAAAACAAGCTATTTTATAATTACATTTGTCATTTTTTATTATTTAAACAAGGTGCGTGCAAACGAATGTCCCACTAAATTTCACGATTTTTCCATATAATTAACGCAAAAAAATTTAAATTTAATGAAATTGTTATCTTACACTCATAGAAATAAATCTGTAAAAATAGCAGAAAAAGCAACTAAAAATTTGTTTAAAAATATGCTGCAGAAAAAACTGTTAAATTAGCACATCTTTTTGCTAAATACTAGTAAAATAAGAACAGCAAAACTATAACGGTTAATTTACAGAATTTTAGTTATATTTAACTTTTAGTTAATTCAAAATGACAAATTGTAATGTTCAATCTGCAGAAAATTGACAAATTGTAATGTCTGCAGAAAATTTTGCTAAATATTAGTAGACTAAAAATAGGAAAACCAAACTGTTATATCTACAAATAGCTGTCTATCCTGTTAAACTAGCAGAAATATTTGCTAAAAAAATTGTAAACTGCTGTTTTCAAAAGGCTTGGATTTTATTTGCATTTAAAAAAAAACTTCGAAAATTTTAAATTTAATTTTAAATTTAGGAAAATTTTTTTTGGGGGAAAAAATTTCTATAAAGAAAAATTTTTGAGTTAAAACAGAAAAAAAAACGTTCTTTACGTCAATGAAATTTCGGGCCAGTTTATCTATTACGAAAATACTCTAAACGACATACTTCGTCGAAAATATATGGGAAACAAAAACAAATTTTCAATACTTTGCTTTCGTTTAGGCCATTTTCGGCTTCATTTCTCTACCATTGATTTTTTTGGTTTTTATTACCATTGTGTAAATGTAATGAAAATTATAGAAACGTTTCATTACATGCAATGAAAACAAAAGTAATGAACATTTTTTTCATTGCAATTACATTTTGTAATGGTAATGGATTTTTTTTTATTTCCATTATAAAGATTCAATGATAATGAAAACGTGCAATAGTTATTGCAAAGTAATTACTTACTCCCATCTCTGACATAAAGGTTTACTTTAAAAAAATTTATAACGCCCCTAATTTAAAACAGACTATTGTTTGGGCTCTCCTGAAATGATTGATTTTGTGATATAGGTGACTGTTGCTGAACACCACAGAATTTTGATATCTGGCCTTTTTCTAGACAAAAATTAAGATTCCGAAACGATTTTTTTATAAAAAAATTTCTTGATTCCTAAAAATATATACATTTTTTTTTTCTTTTCTATAAACAAATTCAAACATTCTAACCAGAGATGTGCCGTTAATCAAAATTCTGATTAATCGATTATTCAACAACTTTTATTAATCAAAAACATGATTGGTCGATTAATCTGTTATTTCGATTATTCAAAATACTGATTAATTGATTAATCATGATTTTGATTATTGAATAACATTTTGTTTTTCTCCGTTGAAGACGCTATTTAGCGCCAGTTCAATATAGAAACATGAAACTTAAGAATGGACATTGGTCAAGTCTGACCTGTGAGCAAACAATATGTCCGATTTTTGTTATTTGGACAATAAAACAAAGATAAAATTGCCGTAATTCTTTTATTTTTTAACATTTTTTCAGTATTAATAAAAATTATAAAAATTTTGATTAATCAAAATTCAAATTAATCGATTAATCATAAATCTGATTAATCAAAGTGCTGATTAATTATACTGTTTGTTTAATCGATTAATCGCACAACTAATTCTAACACATTTCTCATAAAACTATAAAACATCATAAAAAACCTCCTGCCACAACACATATTTTCTATTAAACTATAATGTGCTGAATACAAATTTGAAAAGCAAAAAAATTATTAACGGATCGTTTTCCGGAAATTGCAGTTTTCATATTTTTGGTTGGCTTTTTTATGGTTTTACAACCTTTTATTTAATATTTCAGATATTAAAAATTCAAAAGTTTAATGATAATAAATCCGCATAAATAAGTCCTTCATTTGAATATAATCATGATGGTAGGTGTCAAGCCATTTTACGTGAGATGCAAGGAAGTTTGAAATTAAAGTTTTTTAGTTTTTTTTTTAGACACTTGAATAAACAAAATTTTAGTCAAATATCCTTAAACACTGAAAGGTGAATTTATGTGACGAAACTGGATGATTTCATAGTTAATGTTTAAATATAAAAAATGCGTTATCGAATACAAATTAAAAAAAAACCAGTTCCCGAAATAGGTTCCATTAAATTTGTTAACAAATTCGGAATTAGCATACTCAAGTTTATTAGAAAATATGCACTGCAAGAAGAGATTAATCAGAAGCATTCTTAAATTTTAAATAATATTTTCTAAATTACAATTGGAAATGGTAAAAGCTAAAAGAAAATAAAAAGGTTAAAATATATAAAAAATAATAATGTACAAAGTATTTTATAGTAGTACTATAGTATTTTTTTATCAGTTGCTTTTGTTTCGCTGTATTTAAAATTTTTTTTTTAGTTTTTTAGATGACTTTTCAAAAAAGAAATTTAGAACAAAATCACTTATAATTTTTTTTGCATTTAATTTAACAACAAATTGCAACAAAATGTAAAATAATTAACAACAACAATATCGATGATAATTTTTAAAATTTACAACAACTATGTAAAGTATTCTTCAACGGCATCATCATTATTATCATTTCATTGGTTACAACAAATGCAGAAGTAATACAATTAATTTTTGGTGTCTTTATAGTAAATTTTTGTTCATTCAATAAATTTTGTTCATATCGATAATTATACTGACAATAATGATGACAATTTAAATAATACATTTTATTGCAAGTTATTGTTGCAGTAGCAATTTCTGCTGTTGTTGGTAAAGTTATTGTTGTTGTTAACTTTATTTGGTTGAAGTGTTTGTTGTTGTTGCTGTAGTCATTTTCATTATCGTTGCATAAGTTTAAGGTTGACATTGGCTAGCTTGCAATGGCAATACTTGTGCTATTGTCATGATTATGATGTTCTGTATTTACAATGACTTGGACAACATAACCATTTTGTATATTACACTCTTCGATTGGTACTTTATCGCCCAATAATTTACCACTATAAAACCAACGTTGACAACAAGCATCAACACCTTCCACAGCCTGTTTAAAGTAAACATAAAATTAAGTATTAATATCTATGGGAAATTTTTAAATTTTGTTCTCACTGCTCACCTGTAATTTCTTTTTACATTGACCCACTGTATCTTTGGAATATACAGGTAATTTGACATCTGACATTATGGAGGATATTCTTAATTTTAAGAATATTTCTGTACCACCATCCACAGGTTCGGAAAATTCGGCAGGTGAATCCCGACCATTTTCTTCTTTCACAATATTTATAGGATATGATAGACAATAAATTGGTACTTTATATTGTGTACCCAATTCATCGTAACATTCTGTAAGATAACTGCAAAGATTAAGAAAGATGAAATATTTGTTAGAAATTCTTAAACAAAGTTTTCCAAAAATATTAATATCAGTTATGGCTGGTTTACATTATAAGATTTTCGGTAAGATTTTGTTTTAGTACAAACGCAAAACATAGGCTAATGTAAACCAGCCTTTAGGAATATCTATAATCCAACCTTATTTTTTAAACTTTTTAATTAAATTGACACACCCCCTTTAATTGCACGTATTAAATTACAACTAATTATCTGATTTAATTTTAAATACTATTTATCGCATCATTTAATTTGCACGGAATCATTTCGATTCGGTATTATTTGAATTAATTGCACATAGGAGGGATAATACAATGTGCTGTTAAAATGTAACCTAAAGTTAAATTCAAATTTTATATGGTAAACAACAACAAATAAGTTAAAATCCCAGTTTGTAGCTAACAGGGCATTGTGTTAATGGGGCTTAGAGATTAAATCGTTCAAATGACAAGTTAAATATAGCACGTTTGAATGCAAAATCTAGTAAATAATGTTTGTATTTGTGTGTGATTGCAGTAAATATATTTAAAATTCATAAATATTGTAGGCATACTTTATCACGAGTATGCCATCAACAAAATAAAATTATAACTAGCGATCGGAACTTAATGTAAATACACTTAAGTCTTTTTTTATGCGGTAGATGCGTTCCAGAAAAAACCGCATAAAAGAGAACTCTGCTTCCATACAAAAATGGGAGATGCGTTCCGAATATTTCAAAAACCGCATAACTTCAAAATAAGGTGAGAAAATTGAACTAAAATCGCGTAAAAAAAATCTATAGAATAAAAAATAAAAAAAAAATATTTATTTATTTTTACTTTTAACTGAAAATAACACTTGTATTCATACAGTACATACAAAAAAAAAAAAAAACAAAAAATAAATAAAAAAAATAATACCCCGGCTTAAAATTTACACGTTCGTGCATGATCATAAACATAAATGATTTTCCATACATGGATACATAAATCTCCATACATGCATCCACATATGTCCACACTTGTGTATTAATGAGAATACGATCGTATTCCCAAGAATTCGATGACAATGTTAAACTCAGTTGTGAGCCAGAAATAACAGATTTTCTTGTTTGAGACTCATTCATTTTAATTGCGCTTATTGAAGATTCTCCAAGTTCAAAATATTTTCCAATAGAGGTATATCTTTCAAAATTTTCTATGCGATCTAAAATTACCATTTTTGTTTCTAACGAAATTACTGTATTTTTTTTGGTTTTATCCATTTCTTTTAAGAAAACCTTTAAAAAATTAGACAAATTTTTTTAATTTTAAATAAATTAAATAAAAGTATTATAAAAGTCGATTTTACAACCGCATAACTTCAAATCCGCATAAAAAACCGCATAAAATGAGACTTAAGTGTACATTAGACCGTACCTCAAAAAAAAAGTTCGCCGTACACCCTCTAATATCGAGGGCCTATATTCAAAACCCTCTATCTTAAAAAACACAACTTTTCAGGAGAGCCAAAAAACTGTTTTTCTCGCGTATTACTTGAGTTATTAAAATTCGGTATTTTACAATATTTCTTAAAGCAACTACTGAATCTGACATATAATTGGTTTTTAAAATGTTGCATTATTGGGGGCTTTATGATAGATGAGAGGGTACTGCTTCTCAAAAATATTCAATGTGTATGTATGAAGATGATCAGATAGAGGGTTTTGCATTTTAATAAAAATAAATTATTTTGATTTCAATTATGCCATTTGTCAGTTTTTAACGTGATTTATTTAAGATAACGACTAATAATACAACACAAGATAAACAATTAACAATAAACAATATTAAACAAAAAGTTATAGAAAAAGTTTTTTTTTTTGCTTTTTTAAGTTTTTTTTGAGTTTGATTGGTGTAAATTATCGTAAAAATAATGGTATTCCGGTGGTATTACGCTCTTCAAATCTTGCAAATTCTTCCACTTACTTGGCTGATTTGATAGTGGAATATAGAGGTTTTGGTTCAATATGTCCTATATAGGGTTGAATATGAACAGGTAGATCAATGTGATCTGTATCAAAATTTAATTTATATTTTACGCTACCATCTGGAAGATATAAAAGAGATCTTAAATTAGACACATTAATATCGTTCTTTACTCGTCCTAGTCTATTGCATAAGTTTGTCTTCATTGCAATTATTAGAGAAATCGCAATTTAAATATACTGCATCAAACGGTTTTTTTACGATCTCATTGTTAATTTTAACAGTCTTTCTGGCTTCTGTCAAATGATGAAATATTGGGTTCTTTGACTTTTAGCCAACCTTTTACCATATCAACATTTACTGTTAGAGTGGAAAGAAACATGAAACGACATGCCTGTAGAGGTTCCTGGTTGTAGGTAAAAGTGAATAAAGTAAACACTTTTTTTTGCAAAACTGCAGTTTATGGGGTTTCGGCCCCGTGGGGGGAAAAAAACGGGGGGACATAGTAACGTGTAAGTGTGTGTACTCAAATTAAATAAAATTGTCTCACGATTCCAAAAAATGTTATTTTTTTATATCCATAAAACGTAGCCCTAACTAGAGGCATTTTTCGACCAATAGGGGGGGTCGAAAAAAGTAAAATATTAATATGAACGAAAATGGTACTCAAATGAAATGAAATTTTTTCACGATTTCAAAAATGAGGTTTTTTTTACTAATCCGTTGGACGTGAATCGAATTAGAGGCATTTTGTTAAATTTTAGACCTTCGAAAAATTAAAAAAGTCTTAAATCACATTATTTTAGTTTTGGTAAAACCCTGTAATTGTCCATTTTTTGTTGTATATTTTGAAAATTTGGAACACATATGGAAGTTGGAAGTGGAAATGACAAACGGAGTCAACTTTTTATTGATGAGAAATGCAATATGAGAACTGATATAGTTGAATTGCGCGCAGGAAAATTTTCTTTTGTAAAAATCGCGCGATTTTTCCAAAAAAAATTTATTTTCTTTTTTCTAATGTTAGGTACTTATACCCAAACTTTTTAGATGATATAAAAATTAAACTTTTTGATGGAAAATGCAATTTCAGAAGTGATATACTATTATTGCGCTGCAGGAAACATTTTTTTTATAAAAATCGTGCGATTTTTCCAAAAAAAAATTAAATGTTTTTGTGTAAATGTCTAAATTTTTAATGCGTTTATCGATTATTGAAAAAAAAAATAGTTTCTGAAGTCGTGGGGGGACATTTTCTATCATTTGAGTACCATTTTACCATACAAAAAAATTTCACCATTTTCAGTCCCCCCTCTTAAGGGACTAAAATGGCTCTAATTAGGGCTACGTTTTATGGATTAAAAAAAAATAACATTTTTAAAATCATGAGACAATTTCCTTTAATTTGAGTACACACACTTACATGTTACTATATTCCCCCATTTTTTTTTGCCCCCCACGGGCCTCCCGGGGCCGCACCCCTCCCAAAATTAATTTCGGTTTTTTTCTTTTTTTAATATCAGAGGGGTCATATTTTTTTATATTTTTTTGACGAAACCCCATAAACTGCAGTTTAGCCCTTTTTGAAGCAATTTAATTCAGAATTGGCTTTCGCTATTTTGATAAACGATTAAAAAATGTCAAATTCATGTTCAAAAAATAGTAGGAAAACATGTATTGCAAGAAATTATTCCTAAAAAATATTTGAAAATTAATTATTTGAAAAGATAGAGGGTTTTGCATTCAGAAAAATTAATTGTGTAAGATAGAGAAATAACAAAAATGCAAATAAAACAGCAAAAAAAAATCTGTTTGTTATGAAATTCACACCATAGATGAGGGCTGTTTTAGTGAACATTTTACTATCAAAAAGTCATTTTCGTGAAAATCAAAGATAGAGGTTTTGAATATAGGCCCTCGATATGAAGTATTTTTGGAAGGCGATTTCAAAAAAAAAAAAATTTTTTTTTGCCGAACGGGTCGCCTTTTTTAATTTTTTGTTATAGCTTTGGCATTTAAAATCGGATTTTAAAGTGTAATATATCGATTTTTTTTGCCTCGAGGAGACCAGTGTGTTGCTATATAGTAAAAATCCAATAAAAAAAAAATTAAAAAGGCGACCCCTACGTTCGGCAACCAATATATGAAAAAAAATTCTACTGGGTTTAGCGAAAAACTTCCTTAGCAAAAGTTAAATGATTTTTTGCGAGCTTTAATTTTCTGACAATAGGGTTGTACATTAGGGTGGTAGCAACTGAGATCTGTAGGGTAACTACTAGAAGGGGATACTTGAGCTCAAAATGCCCTTAGAGCAAAACACTGGTCTCCTTGAGAGAAAAACATCGATGTATCATACTTTAATATCCGACTGTGAATGCCAAAGATATAACGAAAAATGTAAAATGGCGACCCCTACGTTCGGCAAAAAAATAAAAACAATTTTTTTGAAACCTCCTTGCAAAAATACTTCATACTGGAGGGTGTACGGCGCACTTGTTTTTTTTTTTTTTTTGCCTGTAAGGTGGTACGCTCTAGTGTACATGTTTGTTGTCGTTAGCAGGAGAACAATGTTAACCAATAATACCTTTCCGAATGAACAAATTAGCAATATGGCATCGATTTGTTAATGTATATTTTTACATAGTTCGTGAAGACAAAAAAAGCAGAAAAATTCAACTAACCAAGTAAAAAAGTTTTAATGTAGTCATATATTATCATAAAAAATTTTGTATAATTATATACTGGAACATATACATATACTAAGATATAATTATATAAAATTGTAAGAAATTATATCTTAAATATATAACTATATCTTGTTATATATAGCAATATATATAGTGCAACATATTAAAATATCCAATTACATATAACCCTATATATAGTTACATGCCTCATATAATTATGTATAATTGTATCGAATTATATACCATTATATCTAGTTGGATGGGATTATATTAAATTTGATACATAAATGAAGATAACTAAAATCTTTGTTTAAATCAGTGTTTCAACTAAAAATTTGCTAAAAATTAATCAAATCGACTTGAAACCGATTTGACAGATTTTTTTACTGACGTATTATTTTAAGTGTACTTGTATTGTTGTATTGTTTATTACCAACGGTGATAACATACAAAATAGCAACAAAAACTTTCAAAATATTTCTATTGTTGGTTTTATTTTATTTATATATTTTTGCTGCACTTCTCATTTGGATGGTGTAGCTCATGTTTGACATGAAATTTCGATGTTGCATAATTGCACCAATGTCCCATTTTCTAAAGATTACTGATGATGGGGAACTGCAAAATCCCCGAAATGATCGTCTTTTCATTCCTAAAGTTGTAGAATATTTTGAAAGCAAAAACTCTGTGAAGTATTTGTTAGGAAAATATCCTGATATAGAAAAATAGCTGATTTTTTGAAAAATGTACTTATTATGTTATTTCACAATAAGGAAATAATTGGCCTCGAACAAAAATAAATACATTTTTCATTGCAGAATTAAAGGTCGAAAAAAAATTATTTTTATTTTTAAATTTAAAAATAAAAATTAAACAAAGCTATATTTTTAATTTGCTAAGAATTTTAAAAAGCTTATTCCAAAGTCGCGCAATCGCGTTTAAAATTATTGCGTCACTTCTGAATAATGCAGATTTGTTAGGACATCATAATCACATTTGATCGTACCGCTTGCCGTTTGGCCAAGGCATTACACAAACGATGACCCCTCTCATAATTTCTGGTACAGTAGCTCAACAAAAGCCACCATAATATGCATTTACATTTGTAGATATTATTTTTATTTATAAATGTATGAATTTCCAAGCCCGAGTTATAACGCTCAGTAACTGACATTTTTCTTTTTATTTAAATTTTAATAGTAGCCGTGTTTTCGACTTATCTATATCCGGTAACTCATAAAAAAAACGCACAGTGCATAAAAACGCGTTTAAGACGAAAACTAACAGACTACTTTTCGTATGCACGTTAACTTTCAACACGGATACTTATCAACGTTGAAAACTCAACGTTTATACATTTTCACATCGAACGTAACTGATTCGCGTCACTTTATAAAATCTTTTGCTGGCGCACGTTCGATTATTCGGAACAGTTATAAACATAACCTGTTGAAATTTTTTTATACTATAATCGGTTTAACGTAGATTTCCTTCAAATACTTAACGTTGATAGGCATGAGACAAAATACAGCTAGTGTCAAACAAACATGGTTGCCAAACCCTTACCCTAAAATAGCAATAACGATTTAAATCCTTTGAAATGACTACCGTTAACCTCGAAATAACCTAATGAAATAATTGCAAATACCGTTAAAAAATATGGTGTTTTCAAAATTGTCATTTGGCAACTTTAACGCCGCAAATTATAATTTGCGAAGTGGAAATTTCCACTTCAATTTGGCTACTAATATAATTAAAATTTCATTCGACAACTCATGTTCATTTAACCCCCTTGAGGACCATACATTTTCTGCCGAAGCGATATGGAAGTTTTCTCTGACCTAATAATAGTTATGCCAACAAAAATTGGCCCCGTTGAACCCCTCCTTACCGCTCATAGTGCACATATAATGGTCCCCCCAAAATTATATTGTTTATACGCACCAGGTCGCAAATATTAAGATATATTGATGAAATTTGGTACACAGACCTATGTTGGCCCAAGGACGATGCCTATTGATTTTGGTGAACATCGGTCCATGTTTAGACCTAGTGCCCATATAAGGGTCCTAACAAAATTATTTTTTTTATACGCTGCAGGTCGCAAATATTAAGATATTTTGATGAAATTTGGTACACCGACCTATATCAGCCCAAGGACGAAGCCTATTGATTTTGGTTAACAGCGGTCCATGTTTAGACCTAGTGCCCATATAAGGGTCCTACCAAAATTATATTGTTTATACGCTGCAGGTCGCAAATATTAAGATATTTTAATGAAATTTGGTACACAGACCTATGTTGGCCCAAGGACGAAGCCTATTGATTTTGGTGACATCGGTCCATGTTTAGACCTAGTGCCCATATAAGGGTCCCCCCAAAATTGGTTTGGTTACAAAATGCAGATCGCAAATATTAAGATATTTTAATGAAATTTGGTGCGCTGACTCACATTATAGAAAATTTTGACACAAGCCCCATTTTAACCCATTCGAATTTCGGATCCAAACATTAGTTGGTTTTACCCAGACTGGTGTAGGGTATTGTATAGTCGGCATGCCCGACTTTAACCTTTTTACTCGTTATTATTTTATTTTTGTGATCTACAACTAAGATCGGCTAACTTATCTAAAAGTACGCTCAATTTCTGATTATCCAGAGTTATTTTAATTCGAATTTTATTCGTGATTAAGGTTAAAGACCAACTTCACTACCTTAACCAAGAGTAAAATTTTAATCAAAACAACTCTAAATAGTGTTAAAATAAGCATTCTTTTAGATAAGTTAGCCGACCTAAATTATAGATATTTCACAAAAAATCGGCCTCATAGACCCCTTGCTTTCCCTTCATTTCGATTGTCAAAGTTTGTGCTTTTTATCCCTCAAATGAAGAATTCTAGTTAACCAACTTCGAGGGCTCGCAATGGAAAAGTGGGACCAGTTAGGGATTTACCGCCTACTACACTTTTACCTCCTCTACAAATCACCTTTGGACATATTTAATCTATCTTTTTTCTGGACAATTATAAGTGCGAAAAACCCTTTGGCAAGCATACTTGCCTGTGGTCGTCAAAGGGTTAACAATGATGCAGTGTGAATTCACGATATCAAGAATATTTGATTTGACGCTTTTCTTTGAGGAAAATTTTTCAGGATTTCAAAAATGGATTTTGTCTTATAATTGATGATATGTGGTGGTCTCTAGACCCATTTTAAGTTTATTTTAAATACCAAAATGAGGATGGAGTCGAAAAATTAAACGAAATTGACAGATTTTTGTATACGCAAACTTTTTTGAAATTTTTCTGTTTCTTTCATAAAATTTACTTAAGGCGAGTAACTTATTTCCAACATAACCAAGGGTAAACACTAACCACAGATATTTCCACATAAATTTGACATTCATAACTTTGGTTAAGAACTAAACTCAGTTTATTTTAATATAAGTTATTAATGATTTTTTCATAACTTTCTTTTAAAATCGCTAAAAACAAATAAAAATTTGGTCATGTTTAAAGTGCTGCACTTTTAAGTCTGGCGACTATTTGTAGATAAAAATAATGCAAGACTTAAGGAAATTTTATAAGATTTCCGAAAATATACAATTTGTACAGAACCGATCAGTACTGCCTAAATTTTACTATGTAATTTGATAAAAGGTTGATATCGCTAAATTTTCGTTAAAAGCCACGCCCACTTAAAACAACCCTACGGGAAATTTTAACAAACTGTCATCGAACTGGCCCCTTTATATGAAATAGACTGGTCACTTTTATATGGCGTTGTCATAGGAGGTGCAAATTGACCCCTTGTGACATGTCACAAGACAAATCCTAGGACAGGTTACTGAACTCTCAATTTCAGGGACCTGTCCTGGGATTTGTCTTGTGACATGTCACAAGGGGTCAATTTCCACCTCCTATGACAACGCCATGTAAAAGTGACCAGTCTATTTCATATAAAGGGGCCAGTTCGGTGACAGTTTGTTAAAATTTCCCGTAGGGAAGTGACAAAATAAAAAAACAAACATTATGTTAAAATTCTGTACAATTTTCTGAACGATCTCCTTGCCTTTCGTGGCGAATTTTGCCTTTAAAAATAAAGGCAACAACAATAAAATTAGAAAAAAACCTGAATTGACTTTAAGTCTTGTCCGCAACTGTATATGTGACGCGCAAAATAGAAAGGGACCTAAGGGTAAAAAAAGGGTTTTGTTCAGGAGAGCCATTTTAAAGATTTAAATACGTGTATCTTTGGTGTACCAAAAAAAAAAAAAAAATTGATTTATTTACCCTTAGGTCCCTTTCTCTATGCGCTGTCACATATATGCATCCATGCAGGTTAAATGTATGTTCATGCATAGCCATAAACATGCATTCATGACCACACATGGTTACATAAATCTGCATACATGAATCATATAAAGGGTGAACACACCAAAACTGCGACACTTAGAAACTAATACCAGAAAAAAACTAGATGCCCGGTGAAAAATGTCCATATATGAACATTTATGGTTCAACCATATATGTATGGATCCGAAAAATGAGGTAACACCTAAGTATATGTTCATATATGGACATATATGAACATATACATTTATTAAATATATGCGAATACATGCGAACGTTGCTGTCCTTTATTATAAGGTTGTACGATAGATATAAATTTATGTATGACATTCAAATTAGGCGCTACATATGTTCCTTTTTTTATTCATGGCATTAAATATAATTCCATATTTATCCAAATATGAGTTCCTTTTACATATATGGAAAAATGTATTCTTCGAAATATGTTCATATACAAGTCCCTTTTGCATAAATTGAATAACATATACTTTCATATTTGTCCATATATGAGTGCCATTTCCATATATGAAATAACAGATGCTTCCATATATGTCTGTATATGAAATTTTTTACATATATGGAATCACATATACTTCCATATATGTTCATATAAAATCCATATATGTTCACAAAAAATCCATATTTGTTCATATGTGTCCATTAGGGCGGGTCGATTTATTTTTCATCAATTTCCCTACGATTTCCGTATTCTATGGGTTATTCCATGAAAATTTGCCAAAGGAACCATACCTCTATCGTTAAAATCGAGTCCCCTACTTTTTGTTGGTAGATTTTTTCCCAAATTGAAAAAAAATCTCCAACATTGGTCCAACGGTTCAAAAGTTACGGGCATTTTTGTCCAAATTTTGGAGCATTTTTTCATAAGGGACATAAGAAATAACTTTTTCCTATAACACTGTTTCTATAATGATGTAACCAGCACCATCTAGACACTTCTGGCAACACTACTTAATTGTGTTTACTTTAATAAATTTTGTGTTTAAATAAAGTTAAAGTAAATCAATTTCAAGGACTTATTAAATCAAGGACTTATTATTTTAACAATATTTTAACAGCAATATTCATCGCAAAATCCAACAGATACCCAACGCAGTAGTTTGCAACATTTGGTCTCTCATGATGTTTTTTCTTTTGGCGTGGCCTGTGAATTACCTGATATTAATCTGTCAACTAAACGAGATATATTGAAGTTCTATTTTTTCTTGGCCGAACGTTCAAAAGCCCAAAGCAAAATGTTTTCGTATAAAAGATTTACTCCCCAAGTAGCAGACAGATTGTTAGAAATTTGGAATCAACTTAATATTGAACTTATACTCAAAGGTAGCATCATTAGAAAATTGAATAATATGCTTGACGCATATAGTAATGCAGATAAACAACGAGTAAAACGCGCAACAGAATTCAAAAAATTCGTAGAATCAACAAACCAATTATTCAACATTGGAAAATGTAAATGCAACTTGAAAGAAAACGACTGCTCATGTGGATCTATCCCAGAAAACTTAAAAGATTTCATGCGCGATCAATATAATGACAGAATACAAACGATACCGGAACACGATAATGGAATTGAAGAGACGATACCAACGGCTATACCAACAATCTCAGTGAGCAACGATCCTACATACGAACCACATTATGACGAAATGGAAGTTGATGTGAGAGGAGGTTCAGAATTAGTTCTACCACCACAAACATACACTCCCAGATACAATACTAAAAACTATGCAATGATGTGTGACAGATTTGGTGTGGATGATAGGATGGGATCAGCATTGGCAACAGCTCTGATGGAAGACCTGGGCGTAAAAGATGGTCATGACAATCTTGTCATCATGGATAAAAGTAAACTTCGTAGAGAAAGAGAAAAATGGAGACAAGACGCACTTCGTAAGCGGTATGATGGCTCGAATTTGATATCATTTTCATTCGACGGCAGGAAAAATGATGCTCTAACTGTAGAAAAAATTGATGAGAAATTGCATAAAAGGATGGTTAAAGAACCTCATCTAGTTGTTTTGAGGGAACCAAAATCTCAATTGATAGGCTACACAAAACTAGAAAGTGAAACTGCGGCAAGCAAAGTCAACAAATTGATCGAATTCTTCCAAGAAAAACAATTTTCTCTAGATTCATTAATTGCCATATGCGCTGATGGTGAACCAACAAATACTGGCGTACACGGTGGAATTTTGCGACTATTCGAAAAACAGTTAAAGAGACCACTGCACTGGTTTCTGTGTCTTCTGCACTTTAACGAGCTGCCGTTTAGACATTTGTTTGACACTTTAGACAAATCAACCACCACTGGACCACGATCAACTACCGGAAAGTTGAGCTCAAAAATTGCTGATTGTGAAAATCTTCCGGTATGTAATTTTTATAGCTGATTCTTTACCATTTTTTATTCTATTTTTTAGCTTTTATGTTTTCTTTTCAGGTGGTAACCGATTTTGAGGAAATCGCTTTGGAAAATATGCCTCCTGGTGATTTAAATCCAGAAGAATTATCTACTGATTCGAGGTACTTGATGTTAATGGCCAATGCAATTTCTAATGGTGTGGTTCCTGCGGATTTGTCTCACATAAAACCAGGGCCAATTGCACATTCTCGTTGCCTCACCAAAGCCAATAGATTATTACGGTTGTATGTGACAACTAATAATCCAACTGAAAATTTAAAAATTCTGGCTAACTATATAATAAAAGTATACACGCCAATGTATTTCAATGTTAAGTATTATAGCTCTGCCGCATACGGTAGTACATTACTTTTTAAATTTATTACTTGGACACGATTTTTACCACCGAATTTACTTGGAGTTGTAAATACAGTAATTCAAGATAATCCATATTTTGCACACTCAGAAAATATCTTGCTATCTATGTTATTTGATGATAGAATGGAAAAACGAAACATTGCTATAAAGAAGATTTTACATTACCGAAGAGATATTGTCGACCCAACGGAACTTAGAGTTTATAAAAAATCTCTTATAAACTTTAATTGTACGGAATATACAAATATGATTGATTTAAATGACGATACCATTTTATTCGAACCACCGTTTACGCAAAGTTATTCGTATGAACATTTGGAGGGATATTTAAATTACGAAGTGCCACCGTTCGATGATCCACAAATTCCTTTACACATTCAAGGAACGGAAAGACATGTCCAATTGCTGGCTGCCACTGCTAAACGAGTTGCAGGAAAGAATGTAGAAGGCGCTATGGCGACGACATTAGAGAGCCGTACGAAAACACCCAGACTTGAAAGCAAACAAGACTTTCAGAAAAAATAATGGTTTTTTTCACATTTTGTCTTTTACTACACTCAAACTGAATATTTTTTTTGATAATAGGTTGATAGATACTTTATTATCTCTTAATTTGAATTTTTGTACAAAAAAAAATAAAAAGGGAAAAAAAAACAAAAATTTGGTTTTATGTGTTATTTTGTTTTAGCAATATCGCATGAATTAATCAACCGAATTCGATAAATTTGGGCTTAAACTCTTCGTTTTGAATTGTAAATTGAATAAAATAATGGATTGAGCCAAAAAAATGGCCATGAAAGTAATATTCTTGGACAAAATCATGAAAAAAATGGAAAAATGCTCCAAAATTTGGACAAAAATGCCCGTAACTTTTGAACCGTTGGACCAATGTTGGAGATTTTTTTTAAATTAAACCCGATCGATAGTTTTTGAGTTATGGATGTGAACGTGTAGGTAATATTTCATACGAACGTCAATTTGGGAAAAAATCTACCAACAAAAAGTAGGGGACTCGATTTTAACGATAGAGGTATGGTTCCTTCGGCAAATTTTCATGGAATAACCCATAGAATACGGAAATCATAGGGAAATTGGTGAATTTTTTCACTCCCTACAAATCGACCCGCTCTAGTGTCCATACATAAACCATATATGAACATGTTTGAGCGTATATGAGCATTTTTCACCGGGTGGCTTTGAAATAAATTTTTTTTATTCGAATACTTTGAAGTTTAGAGGTAATAAAAATATTAGAATATTAGTTATTATTTGTTCCATAAGCAACTGATCGGACTTTTCGTCGCACACGCGCCATCATCTTTTGCACGAGTGCATCATCTACTTTTCGCGACGCCGACAACCACTTGGTTTTGAATTCTGCAATATCTTTTACGAGTTCACCTGCCTTCTTCAATATTCCCTTCATTATTGACCAATATTCCTCAATAGGGAGTAGCTCTGGGCTATTGGGTGGATTGCAATCGCGAGGTACAAAATCGATTTTATTTGCATGCTTTAAGAACACAGAAGCAAATGGCTTGCCAAACCATGTATTTTTTTGGAAACTTGGACTTCATTTTCAATTTACAGCTTTCAGGAGCATCTTTATGACTTGTAGCGGTATAAAAATCTTGGCCAGCAATATATTTGAAATTCTGAAAGAAGTAGGTTTCGTCGTCCACGACAATGCATTCATATTTCGTGATTTGGGATTCGTACAAATTGCGGCTGCGCGAATTCGTCGTAACATTCTGCTTTGCGTCTCGATCTGGTGCTGTTTGAGCTTTAAAACCTCTCAGTGAAGCTTGCCGCTTTACCTTTTGTACGAAAGAATGTGATTTACGTACAGATTTTGCAACAGAACGTGACGAAATCTTCGGCTTTTGCGAAAATGCCCTAAGGACCTTCCGAGCACTGTTTGTATCACGTTGGTCATGCTCATCTCCGTTACCAGGCTTTCTAGCAATTGTCAGACCTTCTCTGTAGCGATTTAAAACCCTGGAAACTCTCGAGTGGTGCACTTTTGCACTTTTCGCAATTTTACGCGCACTGAGACCGGATTGAAAATTAATTTGCCTCGTTTCTAACTCAGTGGTCATTTTTGACGAAACCAAAAGTCAAATTCGAATGAAATTTCTCATACATGAAATTTAGGTCATGGCCTACTCAGGGTATCTGAATTTCAAAATATATAAATTTTTTTGAGTAAGTTATAAGTTTTCCAAAGTGTCGCAATTTTGGTGTGTTCACCCTTTATGACCATACGTGTGCATTAACGAAATTTGAGGCATGTTAATGTGTGCTCATGTATGTTCATGCATGTACACACATGTAGATATTACCTCAAATTTCGTTAATGCACACGTATGGTCATATATGAAACATGTATGGAGATTTATGTATCCATGTATGGTCATGAATGCATATTTATGAGAATGCACGTATATACATTCAACCTGTATAAATGCATATATGTAGATTTTTAGCTGGGAAGTCAAATATCGGCGCTCTTTAATTTGGGAAAAATTTAAGCCAAATTTGTTTTGGATTGAACTATCTGCACCTAATTCACAAAGACGACACAAAGTAGAATTTCCGTTTTGCACAAAACACACGTACAAGACGGAAATTCTTCTTTGTGCCGTCTTTGCGAATGAGGGCATTAATAACCTATTTTGAGTTCTTTTTTGATTCACTTTTGGGCTAAGTTGCTGGCTGGAATTCTAATGAATTATAATTGTATGTAATAAAAAAAGAAGTATCTAGCATGAGTTACAATACTACAGAGACAACAATTTCCCAGGACACAAAACATATACTCGTATTAGGGTTTATGTCCCGGTAATTTCCGGGACGGGATTCCCGGGAATCCCGCCCTTTTTCGGATCCCGGGAATTTTGTGCGGGATTTCCCGGGATTTTTTTATTCTTTTACAGAAGTTTTAGCTAGTATTATTGCAATTTTGCAAACTTATTTAAATTTAAAGCATTGTTTTTTGAAATTAATTTGATCAAAAAATATTAATTAAAAAGATACGATTTAAAATTAAATAAACTGAATTAGGCGAAATTCTTTTTAGATGCCAGTTGAATTTGGTTTAGTTAAACCGAAAAAATTTTATCAGCCATTACCAAGTTTACCAACAAAAATTCTTGTATGTACTTCGGAAAAATTTTTTTCTTTAAAATGATCTTTGTTCAAATAAAGCAATATTTGTATAGGCTGGTTTACACTATATTTTCTGAAAAATTCGGCAACCTTGCCTTGTATGTGTACTAAAGTAAAATCGTACCGAAAATCTTATAGTGTAAACCAGCCTTATTCAACATTCCAACATCATTATTTCAGTTCCAAATACCTCCAAAAAACTAGACATTAAAATTAAAAAATTTGTAATGTTTTCATATTTTCAATTGACAAGTACATATTTTGAGTTTCTTTTATTTAAAATAATTTAATTTTAAGTTCAATTGTTATTCCTTTATTTCAATTGTATTTTTTAAATATTAATTGTTTTCAAAATTTCAAAAAATATATGTTAATTTAAAATGCCACTAAATACGAAAATTAAATAATTTATTTTTAAGTAGATGTGGCATAAAAAATGTCTTATCAAGAAAACCAATTAAAGTTAAGAATCTATTTAATAATGTTGTAGTGTCTTTTTTTATAAAACGATTTAGGCGAATTTGCCTAAAAATTTGTGTGAAAAATACTCACTATTATACAACATTTATACTTGAGCAAAATCCAGTTAGTTTTGTACGGAACTAGTTTTTGCTTGTTTTTTTGTATGCGTTTTGACAAGTTAAAAACTACAAGAGCCAAAAATCAGGTAATTTTTGCTCAGGTATAAATGTAACTTTTTTATAAAAATAATTCTAGATGGATACTTTTGAAAATCTGAATAGAAAGATACAAAATATCCAAAAATAGAAATTTTTGGATTTCATGTTTAAGAAATATTTTAGCAACAAATCGATCTTATTTCTGACTATAAAACTGGTCCGACACAATTTTGCACCCATTAACGTATTCAATATATTCTGAAAAAGGGGATGAAGATAAAATACCCGTGTCTTTCACTTTTTCAATATCAATTGGTTTAACCGTTTAAACCGTGAATTAATATTTAATTAATATATTTCTAAGAGTTTTTTTAAATTAAGACGGCCTTCCATATAAATATATTACCTAAATATTAATTCACGATTTAAATTGTTAAACGAGTTGATCCAGAAAAAGTGGAAGACATGGATATTTTATATTTAGCCATCCTTTCAGAATATATTAAATGTATTTTCTCATGGGTACAACCAAAAGATGAACTTTGTCGGACGGTGTTTTAACAGTAATCGATTTTTTCAAGTGCAACATATGTCGAATTTATATATTTTCTAACGAGCGGGAATTTCCGGGATCCCGGGAAATTCTGAAAAAAATCCCGCTGTCCCGGGAAATGAAAAAGTCCGGGAAAAGAAAAACCCTAACTCGTATATGAAAATGTACAACAAGAGACAAATGTAAACCACGAATAAGCAATTAAATTTTGTGTAAAAGCACAATTTCTTAGCAGCAATTAGCAACATTCACAAACACTCAACAGTTGAAAAGAAACAATAAATGAAGAGACAAGTTAAGGAATGTTTGATATTGATTTTTTAAAATTATTTCTAACATTGTTTTGATAAACATCAATAAAAATAGTTGGAATAGTAACTTTAACCTTTTTGCATGAGACAAAGCCGGTTGGTTGGGGGCAAATAAGAAACAAAATGACTAAATTACATTTACAATATATTGAAATCATATTGCACCAAACAACCAATCAGGCCAACTCATACAATCAACTGACAAACAGCAAATGATCGATTAAGTATTGACCGCATGACTAAAATGCTAAACAGCCATTAAGTCAAATCATTTGCCATATCTAGAAAAACCGGGTTTCATCGCAAAAATTTGTTTATCAAATGTGAGAATCAAAATTATTGTGTTAAATGAAAAGATACACGCAGAAAAAAGAGATTGTTGGATATATTTACAGGCAATTATATATATGTTTATAAACTATGTACTATACTTATGTTTGAGGTGTGTTTCCAATTATTTTATTTTTATCGTTATAATACGTATGTCTCCAGGCAAACACTGTAATGTTTGAATGTTAGTCATATTTTCCCACTTAAACAAAAATATATTTGCATTTTTATTATACCCTACACCACTATGTGGTCAGGGTATTATAAGTTTGTGCTGATCTTTGTAACACCAAAAAATATTGGTCGTAGACCCACCTTATAGTATACCGATCGGTTCAGAATTTTTTTTTATTTCGATTTAACGATGTCCGTCTGTCCGTCCGTCCGTCCGTCCGTCTGTCTGTCTGTCCATGCAATCTTGTGCGCACTCTACAGGTCGCACCTATTAAGATATTTTGATGAAATTTGGTAAGCAGACCTATGTTGGCCCAAGGACGAACAAGTTTGATTTTTTTGAACATCGGTCCATGTTTAGACCTAGTGCCCATATAAGGGTCCTACCAAAATTATACTGTTTATATGCTGCAGGTCGTAAATATTAAGATATTTTGACGAAATTTGGTACACAGACCTATATTGGCCCAATAACGCAGCCTATTGATTTTGGTGAACATCGGTCCATGTTTAGACCTAGTGCCCATATAAGGGTCCTACCAAAATTATACTGTTTATATGCTGCAGGTCGTAAATATTAAGATATTTTGATGAAATTTGGTACACAGACCTATATTGGCCCAATAATGCAGCCTATTGATTTTGGTGAACATCGCTCCATGTTTAGACCTAGTGCCCATATAAGGGTCCTATCAAAATTATACTGTTTATACGCTGCAGGTCGTAAATATTAAGATATTTTGATGAAATTTGGTACACAGACCTACATTGGGCCAATAACGCAGCCTATTGATTTTGGTAAACATCGGTCCATGTTTAGACCTAGTGCCCATATAAGGGTCCTACCAAAATTATACTGTTTATACGCTGCAGGTCGCAAATATTAAGATATTTTGATGAAATTTGATACACAGACCTATATTGGCCCAATAACGCAGCCTATTGATTTTGGTGAACATCGGTCTATGTTTAGACCTAGTGCCCATATAAGGGTCCTACCAAAATTATACTGTTTATACGCTGCAGGTCGCAAATATTATGATATTTTAATGAAATTTGGTACATAGACCTATGTTGGCCCAAGGACGAAGCCTATTGATTTTGGTGAACATCGGTCCATGTTTAGAACTAGTGCCCATATAAGGGTCCCCCCAAAATTGGCTTGGTTACAAACTGCAGGTCGCAAATATTAAGATATTTTAATGAAATTTGGTGCGCTGACTCACATTATAGAAAATTTTGACATAAGCCCCATTTTAACCCATTCGAATTTCGGATCCAAACAATACACCAGACTGGTGTAGGGTATTGTATAGTCGGCATGCCCGACTTTAACCTTTTTACTCGTTTTATCATTATTATGTTTGGGGAGTGCAAATATAATAATGATAAATATATATATTTTTGCCTGCAAACATTTATATATTTGCTAGTAGATGTATTTCATATGATTCAAACATACATATGTTTACAGGCAAAAATATTATATTTGCTGGCAAATATATTATATTAAAAACACGGCAAATATATTGTGACAGTTCTTCCAAACATATATATATCACCAGCAAATATGTTTCCTGCAGGGCGATTTTTTTCAGCGTGTATTAATATAATCAATATATAGAAAATAAAATGATAAATATGAGAAAATAAATTTTTTTTGTTTTTAATTTTTGAAAGCCAGCCTTTCATCACGTAGAGATTTTCGTATGTTTCTATTAGATCAGATCTGAATTTATTTCAACAAACTTTTATTACTGAGTCGGTAAATGTTAGGAAACACTTTGTCTAACTTTAAACAACGTTGAATACTTTCAAATTACACTTTTCATTTAGACAACTGTAAAAGCCTCTAAGTCCCATGTTGGTACTACCCAGTAGCAAAATATACTACACTCAAAAATAAGCCAGTAAAGTCAGCAAAAAAGTTTGCTGACTTAACAAAATTTTGGTCAGGAGCGTGCTAGCAGAACAATTTGTTAAAATCAGCAACATTACTAAATTCAGCAAAAATTTAGCACAATTGCTTAGTCGATTACAAATGAAAATGAGTAAAAAGGTTAAAGTCGGGCATGCCGACTATATGAGCACTACCCAGCAAAACCTCGGTAATGGGTTTGATCTTTTTCGTGCATTGCCTGGCAATGGGTACCCTTTTACCCTTGGTTTTTCTTAGAAACCTAAAGTAATACGTTACTAATATTGTGATACATCAATACTTATGTGGGAGGTATGAAATAATGAGTTAACGATATAGAGATATATCACTACTTATTTGGAGGCTTTAAAATAATATATTACTGATATTGTGTTATATAATAGCTTATTAATAAGCGTAAAAATAATAAGTTATTATATAACTACTTATTGCATTATATAACTACTTATTATGCGAAAGTATAATATAATCTAATTACATTGCTCGGATCGGTGTACTTTTAAACAAAGTCATTACTGGTAACGTCTTATATGATTCTTTATATGTAATCAATGAAATATGTACTAATGTGTAATGACTTACTTCACTCTATAAAAGTATGTACTTATTTTAGCTAACTAGTGAATTAAATATTACAAGTAACAACTTATTTCAGTACTTCCCTCGTAGTCACTTATTTTAGCCTATACCGGTACGATTTAGGCAACCATTTACCCCCAATGACACCCCCATCTTAAAATAATGTGTTATGCGACCAAAGTGTAAGTAGTTACAATTTTTGGGTTCTTATTACATTTCCCTTTACCTGGTAATAGAAGGTTTTGCTGGGTAGGTCAAAACATGAACCGATGTTCACCAAAATCAATAGGCTTCGTCCTTGGGCCAAAATAGGTCTGTGTACCAAATTTCATCAAAATATCTTAATATTTGCGACCTGCAGCGTATATACAATATAATTTTGGTAGGACCCTTATATGGGCACTAGGTCTAAACATGGACCGATGTTCACCAAAATCAATAGGCTTCGTCCTTGGGCTGATATAGGTCGGTGTACCAAATTTCATCAAAATATCTTAATATTTGCGACCAGCAGCGTATAAACAATATAATTTTGGGGGGACCCTTATATGGGCACTAGGTCTAAACATGGACCGACTTTAACCAAAATCAATAGGCGTCGTCCTTGGGCCGACAGAAGTCGGTGTACCAAGTTTCATCAAAATATCTTAATATTTGCGACCTGCAGCGTATAAACAATATAATTTTGGGGGGACCCTTATATGGGCACTAGGTCTAAACATGGACCGATGTTCACCAAAATCAATATGCTTCGTCCTTGGGCCAACATAGGTCTGTGTATCAAATTTCATCAAAATATCTTAATATTTGCGACCTGTAGAGTGCGCACAAGAATGCATGGACAGACAGACGGACGGACGGACAGACGGACATCGTTAAATGGAAATAAAAAAAAAATTCTGAGCCGATCGGTATACTATAAGGTGGGTCTAGGACCAATATTTTTTGGTGTTACAAACATCAGCACAAACTTATAATACCCTGACCACATAGTGGTGTAGGGTATAAATATCCTTGTTAAAATCAATAAAACTTTCTGCTGAATATTAGTAGACTGAAAAACACTGTGGAGAAATTATACTTCAGCTAATTTATTTGCTGAAAATTAAAATCTAGAAAATGTGTTTTTATGATTCTTTTGAAAT
The DNA here is from genome assembly GCA_949987735.1 of Leucophora obtusa. Lineage (NCBI taxonomy): Eukaryota > Metazoa > Arthropoda > Insecta > Diptera > Anthomyiidae > Leucophora > Leucophora obtusa. Next base: position 281,228,821 of record OX465295.1, read on the forward strand.
TATTTAGAAAACTTTGTAAAATATAAAAATATTCAGACTTCCACAGTCGACATGATTTAATTTAAAATCTAACCCCTCAATTCATAAATGCTTTGTAAAGTTATAGCAGGTTTACAAAACGTCATTTTCATACAAAATTTGTTCAATAAACCTCCTATAATTTTACAAAGCGTTTATGAATTTAGGGGTAAAAATATAAAAAAATTATTTTAAATAAAGTGTGGTCCAACTATAATGCACGATCTTAATTGTGAGTCACACCTTAACGACAAGTTTTTTGCCCAACTTAATTTGACATTTCTTTGTTTCAGTGTTTGACAAATTTAACCATGGATAGGTACACAATTGAGCAGCGCGTTAAGGTTGTTGAAGCCTTTCACGAAAATGGGCGTTCAAATCAAAATGCATTTCGTGCACTTCTTTGGTCAGCATATTCGACCAAATGTGTCCACAATCGGGAGAATTGTGCTCAAATTTCAGCAAACCGGGTCTGTAGGAAATGTGAAAACACATGTGCATGCTCGCCCAGTTCGTTCTGCGGAAAACATTGCTGTTGTTCGCGATAGTGTGGCAGAAGAGCCTTCAACCTCGACTCGTCGTCGGTGTACGCTATCGCGGGATGATAACGAAGATATTGAAGATATGGACCTATACGATATATGCTATGAGAAATTCAATGGCCGTGTTATCTCATGTCGTGGCGATGTTAATTGGCCGCCACGACATGAGATAACAAAAAATATCTTTGGGAATATTTAAAAGAAAAAGTGTACGTGAATAAACCAAGAATAATTCAAGAGCTAAAGGATGAGATAATTCGGCACATTAACGAAATTGAACCTCAATTATGTCTCAGAGTCATTGATAATATGGACCATCGCATAGAGGTATATCACCGAATCCGTGGCGAGCATTTGGCCGATATTTTGTTTCACACATAATTGTCATAGATCCTTCTTTTTTTTTTTTTTATGTGTTAGACCAACACTCAGGGGATGCCCCCTACTAACGCAGTGCATTGTGTTGGTATTAGGAAAATAGGTTATGGGGAGGAGGAAAGTATTAAGCTAATTCTCTGAAAACTTTTTGTTTTATTTACAATTAACATCGTGTGTTTTGGTTGGACCACCCTTTACAATAGGGGTGTTCATATAAACTCGTATTCTACTCGTAAACGGTGTAAACCTGGTATGTTTATGAGTTTAATGTCAAACTCCATACATAAGAAATATGGTTTGTATTTATACAAGGTTTACAAGGAATATACGAGTTTATATGAAAACCCCTTATATAAACAAAATTGAATCTCAAATACTTAAGTGCTTATTCTTGCCACTGAATATAAATATGCTGTAGATAGTTATAAAAAAACAAAAAAGGATATAACAAAACTTCCAGGGGGTCAAGGGAAATTATTTCCAAATGCCAACCTCACCCACAGTCCACCTTGGACATGGTGTCCCCTGTTAACGCTGACGAGGCTCTGACGACCGAGTATGGGCGGTATAACCCGGTTCCCACGGCAATCGGACTATGTGCCGGAACGATTCGGATGTATTCGAATCTTCGAATTTATCCGAGCAAGGATTGCCACTCCGTCTTTAAATGAGAATTATTAACTACAAATTCTCATTTTAAAGCCGTTACAACAACAACAACAACAACAAAACTTCCATTTTATACCTCTAAAAGCCTTTTTTCTTAAAAAACGTCAACACAAAAAAAATTGCCCACTATGTTTACGAGGGGTACTATTTATATTTCGGGAACTGGCAACACTAATGTCAATAGCTAAAATCTGGCAACACCATAATAATATTTTACAATTTTTATCATAAACGTACTCACAAGGTTTTGATGTACAAGTGTGAAAATCAATTTGGCCAAAAAATGGAAATTTCAAGAGGTTTTCGTTGAATTATTTTCCACAACTTTCGACGTGGATTATCTCAACAAGAATGTGTCGATGAACTCAGTTCTTTGTATGGCGATAAATCACCATCAAAAACCACAGTATATCGCTGGTATAGTGAATTCAATCGTGGTTGTAGTTCGGTCGCCGACGAATTCCGTGAAGGTCGTCCAAAATCGGTTGTTGTGCCACAAAACATCGATGCAGTGCGTGAACTGATAATGCAAGATCGTCATGTGACATATCGTGAGATAGAGGCATTCTTGTACATTAGTTCGACTTCAATACATTCGATTTTGCATGAACACTTAGTTGTAAAAAAAAAATTGCTCTTGTTGGATACCCCATAATTTATCAATCGCTCAAAAAAAGGCTCGCGTCGATTGATGTAAGGGAATGATTAAAAAGTTCGACCGTGGTGCTTCAAAAGACATGTATATAATCGTGACAGGTGACGAATCATGGATATATGCGTATGAGCCGGAAACAAAACAGCAATCGCCGTGTGGGTATTCCAACCCAGTCAAAAATCGCCAGTGGTACACAAAATCAAGCACTGGCATGCCACTGGGTAACCACGGTGTTAAAAATAAATGACTGGGATAACACTCATTTGGGACGCTTTGCCAGCATTTGTAAAAAGCGTTTTACCAGTATTTGTTTTACAAAAATTTCGGTGGTTTATATAAAAAACCACTGGCAAAGAATTGGCTTAGAGTGATATGCCAAGGTTAGCAACCAGTGGTTATCCAGTGCTACCTAGCCAATGCTACCAGGCGTACAAAAATCAATTCACTGGTAGACCAATGATTTTATAAAAATGCTGACGCTTCGTTAAAAAATGTTTTATAGTCAGAAGGTTCCGAGTTCAAATCCGGTTGCAAGGAAAAATTTTTTTTGGATTTTTTTTAATTTAAAATTTTTTTTGTTTTATAAAATCAATTTTTTTGTTTGTGGGAAAGCTCCTTCAAGACCAACTTTTTTTTGCCCTCCCAACACTGGCATACTAGTTAGAAAAAATTGTTTGCCAGTACTAGCACAGCCAGTAGTTGTCCAGCTATTATCACTCATTTATATGTTTAACCATCAAATATTATATGTCGCGTTAGCTCAGTGGGTAGAGCAATCGTCTGCCAATCTGACGGCCCGGGTTCAAATCACGGCAGGACCAAAAAAAAATACATATGAACTTTTTTTAAATTTCATTTTGGAAAATATATTTCCAGACCACCTATTTATTGGTTTTGACAGGGTTTTGCCAACGTTTAAAAATTTTGTTCCTCCAGTGCTTTTCCGGCGCTTTTTGAACAGTCTAATGATTTTATCATTTTGGAAATGGGAAAGCACTTTTTGCAAGTACTTGTACCACCTGTTAAAGTGCTTTGCCACCGCTTTCCCGTTTGTACTCTTCTGACTGGGTAGTTTCATACAAAATAAAGCCACATTCACAATGATAGAGTACTCCACTCTGTAGAGTGGATTTTGTTCCTTTCTTTATCGCACTTAAATATTTTTTGTATCATGACATCTCTATTTTAGTACGTCATCATTGTGAATGTGGCTTAAGTTTAATAAAATTATGTATTTTCGTTACAACAGGTGTTTTTGTTACACTGAGTTTGACCAACTGGTCTCACTAATTGAGCTTGCTGCATGGAAACACATTAAAGAAGTTATTGAAAATCGGTCTCATCTTGCTAGAACATAGGTCGACAACATGTTAAGTGTTTTTAAAAACTAGGTGTTCATACCATAGTGGACTAAAGTAGATACATTAACTCAAAATTTTTCGAAATTTGTTGTAATTTTTGTTTTATTATAAAAACTTAAATAATTTTTTTAAAGCATAAAAATTGAACATTCTTCTTCAATAAAAACCTAAATATAGTAGAATATATCATTAAGAAGTTAATAAAAAAGTAATTGCAAATTGTGACCGCTTTTATAGTATTGTTCATATTTCAAATTTTCGGCAAGGTATTTCTTTAATATTTTGTCCAAAGTCCTTTTTTCTTCAAAATAGATTTTATGTGAGAAGGCATGCTTTCCACGAAATTTTTAATAGTTTGAGGTGGAATATTAGCACATTCCGCTGAAAATCTTGACCAAAGATCATCTAAGTTGGTCGGTGCTCGTTCGTATTGGGAGAGTCTTCTTTTGACAATTCTCCCACAAATTCTCGATGGGATTCAAATCGGGGCTTTGAGCTGGCCACTTCAAAAACTGGAAAAACCACCATTGGATATCACAAATTGAACAAAAGTTATAAATACAGTTTTAAAAAAATTGAAATATGTATCCACTTTAGTCCACTACTGTATGTCTACAAAAATCCATTTTTTTAATTCTCATATGAACTATTTCGAGCATCAGTTGACAACAGAATCCGATGAACATGGCAAGCAGTTTCATCGGACATATTGCACTTATTGAAGAACGCTATAACGGCAAGAGTATTCATTCTCTTATAGCTGAAATATCCTGGGCTGGACATTGTTTGATAAGGACATAGAAGAAAAATGTAATAAATAAATGCTTGCTAAAATATCCAAAGTTTCTGTCATTTTTTTGTTAAGGCAAGCTTTTTTTGTAAGGTAACTTATAGAGAAATTTATGTAAAACATTTTTCTCATACAAACTAACCACCTAAAATCCAGGTTTGTTGGGCATTTGAGCGCCAATTTTGAATAAGTACGAAATCTTATTTGGTCTTTAATTGAAGAGTTAGAGGGTTAAAATGTTCCACAAATATGTTCCTCGTAGTATTTTACATAAGTTCGCTGAACACATCCCATAAATAAAATGGAAGATTCACACGGTTACACATAAACATTTTCCAAAGGGGGGAAACTTTAACTCCATAAAAAACATAGGGCCAGATGTGAACTTTTAAAACGCCGATACGCGTCAAGAAAAACTTAGAAAAAAAAATCTAGTATCATTAAAGCTTATACTGGCTTAAATCTATTAAACTCTAATATTTTTTTAGTAAAGTGTTGTTTTTTCAAACGCGTCATATAGACCAAATGCAATTAATACTGTAATTAATATGCATTTTTATTAATTTTAATTAAGTAGGTTTGAGGTTAAGAAGAAGAATAAACATTTTTTATATATATTTTTTTTTTGTTGTATTAAATTTGATTTTAAATTGAACTATAAAAATCGATTTTAAATCACTAAATGGAGGGGGAAATTTTCTAAAACACTTGGGTGAAGTGTTCCGTTCTTTCAATAGAAATTGTTTTTGTTACAAAAACAATTTACATTAAAAGTTCCCTTCACTTCACCCAAGTGTTTTACGAAATTAAGTACGGAAACTTTCTAAACTAAAGCTTTCCTTTCGCACTGAACGGTTTATAAATTGAACGTATTATTTTTTTCTTATGATTTATAGAAAGTTAAATCGTTCGTCGGTGAATTTTTCATTTGATTTGATAAAAGGAATTGAATTAATTATAATTATACCCTACACCACTATGTGGTCAGGGTTTTATAAGTTTGTGCTGATGTTTGTAACACCAAAAAATATTGGTCCTAGACCCACCTTATAGTATACCAATCAGCTCAGAATTTTTTTTTATTTCCATTTAACGATGTCCGTCTGTCCGTCCGTCCGTCTGTCTGCCCATTCATTCTTGTGCGCACTCTACAGGTCGCAAATATTAAGATATTTTGATGAAACTAGGTACACCTACTTATGTCGGCCCAAGGACGAAGCCTATTGATTTTGGTTAACATCGGTCCATGTTTAGACCTAGTGCCCATATAAGAGTCCTCCCAAAATTATATTGTTTATACGCTGAAGGTCGCAAATATTAAGATATTTTTATGAAATTTGGTACACAGACCTATGTTGGCCCGAGGACGAAGGCTATTGATTTTGGTGAACATCGGTCCATGTTTAGACCTAGTGCCCATATAAGGATCCTACCAAAATTATATTGTTTATACGCTGCAGATCGCAAATATTAAGATATTTTGATGAAATTTGGTACACCGACCTATGTCAGCCCAAGGACGAAGCCTATTGATTTTGGTTAACACGGGTCCATGTTTAGACCTAGTGCCCATATAAGGGTCCTACCAAAATTATATTGTTTATACGCTGCAGGTCGCGAATATTAAGATATTTTGATGAAATTTGGTACACCGACCTATTTCAGCCCAAGGACGAAGCCTATTGATTTTGGTGAACATCGGTCCATGTTTAGACCTAGTGCCCATATAAGGGTCCTACCAAAATTATATTGTTTATACGCAGCAGGTCGCAAATATTAAGATATTTTGATGAAATTTGGTACACCGACCTACAGTTGTGGCCAAGCATTTAAGTCAATTCAAGTTTTCTTCTATTTTTATTGTTGTTGCCTTTATTTTTAAAGATCAAAGTAGTGGCTAAATTCGCTACGAAAGGCATGGAGATGGTTCAGAAAATTGTACAGAATTTTTACGTAATGTTTGTTTTTTCATTTTGTCACTTGTTTTAAGTCGGCGTGGCTTTTAACGAAAAATTAGCGATATCAACATTTTATCAAATTACATAGTAAAATTTAGGCAGTACTGATCCGTTCTGTACAAACTGTATATTTTTAGAAATCCTATAAAATTTTCTTAAGTCTTGCATTATTTTTATCTACAAATAGTCGCCAGACTTTAAGTCTTAGTTTAAAGGGCTGCACTTTTAAAGTGCACTTTAAACATGACCAAATTTTTCTTTGTTTCGATTTTTAATAAAGTAAACAGCACTGAAATAGAGACAATCTGACAATAAAAATATAAACAATAATACAATTTAATGGAAGATCACTGATGAAGCCTGTCCATAAAAAGGCAGAAACTAGATATATTCTGATTTGCAAATTTAACGTGTTTATAACTTTTGCGGCAGGTTTGTTCTTCTTCTTAACCTCAAACCTACTAAATTAGAATTAATAAAAATACATATTAATGACAATATTAATTGTATTTGGTCTATACGACGCGTTTGAAAAAACAACACTTTACTATAAAAAATAAACAATGCCCTGTTGGCTGTCCGTCTCCAATATACACACATTGCCTGCACTTGTACGTACAAACCATACATCAATGTGGCAATATTTGTAAAAAGGTGACACGGAGGAAATTAGAAGATAAACAGAGATAATCTGAAGTAGAATGTTTGTATATGTCTGTTTGATCACTTCTGAAATTATTCATATAGAGACAATCTGACAATAAAAATATAAACAATAATACAGTTTAATGGAAGATCACTGATGAAGCCTGTCCATAAAAAGGCAGAAACTAGATCTAGTCTGATTTGCAAATTTAATGTATTTATAACTTTTGAGGAAGGTTTATTCTTCTTCTTAACCTCAAACCTACTAAAATAAAAAAAACAAAAAAGAATTAATTATAAATAATTTGGGGTCGGCTTGGTACTCTGGTGGGGAATACGGCCGAATATTTTTCATAATTCATAATTCACAAACAAATTTGTAAATAAATGGTGTTCATAACACTCGTATCTGGGCCATTTAAGTCAAAATTCGAAGAAATTTGGTTTCAACCAAATTTTTTCTGTTTTATTTTTTAAAAAATAACAGAGTATAAAAATAGCAATGTTAAAATTTCGTTGACGTTAATCTAATTGAGTTTCTAACATGTGTTTATTTGCTTAAATTCAATATAAATAGATCATTAAATATTAATCCATAAAGGCATAGGATACTGAAGATGGATCTGTAGCGGGACCCGATAAAATACGTATTCTATCCTGCTGGCCTTATCGAATTTTTTCAATATTTTCTTCTCTGTAGTTTTCTTGTGTGATCTCAAATCAAACAAAAAAAATCATTTAAAATAAAATTATGTAATTTTTGATAATGACTGTTAATAAATATATGAGGCTAAGCGAGAAATCAAAAACAAAGCTAAATTAAGAAATTTCGATGTTTTGCACGTAAGTGCTAATTAAAAATTTAATTATTGATACCCAGCAAAAAAATTGTAAGAATTGCTTTACAAACTATCCGTTAGTGTATTTTTGTAGCTTTTTTAGAAGTAATTCTGAATCACTTCAAAAATGATTTCTTTCATTGCTTCCAAAGTATCCGTTAGTATATTTTTATAGCTTTTTTAGAATTGCTTCTAAACGACATCCAAAAAATCACTTAAGTATTGCTTCTAAAGCATAATTGCTCTGAAAGTGATCCTAAAAAGTGATTTTTGTATCATTTGGTATTTGTAGGCAGATGATCGCGGGTTCAATTCCTCGGGGGACCAATATTTTTTTAATTTTTTTTTATTTTTTTTAAATATTTATTGGGTTGTTGGATAATTAATGACGTGAACTACGTCATAGATGACGTGAACTACATATTTCATGTAGTAGTGATTGCGTGGCTTACATTACACTGTGAGACAAATGGTAAGGGTCAGTGATCGGGAAGGGTTCAAACTACCGGGGAAAGTTATATCGGTAAAAAAGAAGTTATACGTGTCCCGGCGTTTCGCTGGGTCACCCCTAGGAATCGAGATATATCGATTTGACCTTTGGTGGTCTTTTTTTTGACATAACTCGAGAACCACTAGTCCGATTTTGCTCATTAAAATTAAAAATTACAATTCCTTTAATCTGTTCATATAACGTTTTTCTATATACTCAACAGTTTTGCCGGTAAAAATAAATGTATGAAGAAAAAAATATTTTTTGCTTAAAATATTAAAAAAAAGTAATAAACAAAATGTTATTGATTTTTATGGTAGCGGTAACAAACATTTATTTTTACCGGCAAAACTGTTGAGTATATAGAAAAACGTTATATGAACAGATTAAAGGAATTGTAATTTTTAATTTTTTTAAAATTGTTTGAGCAAAATCGGACTAGTGGTTCTCGAGTTATGTCAAAAAAAAAAGATATATCTCGATTCCTAGGGGTGACCCAGCGAAACGTCGGGACACGTATAACTTGTTTTTGACCGATATAACATTTCCCGTTGGTTTCATCCCATCCCGATTTTGACTGTCGCATAGTGTTATTATCAGAGAAGACAAAATTGCTGTTTTTGCTATTTATGCTTTTTATTGCTTGTTTTACTCTTTTTTTGGATTTTCCGTTTTTTAGCTTTAAAATAGCTTTTTCTTAAGATTTTTGAGCTTTTAACTTTTTGCCCAAAAATACTCTTATTGCTCTCAAAAAAAAATATTTTTTCTCTTAACTTTGAATTAAAAAATAAAAAACTATTGTTTTTCCAAGTTTTTACTTTTGCTTTTTCTTGCTTTTTTTACAATATTTTTTTGCTTTAAACACATCGGATTTTGCTTTTTTCTGTCTTCTCTGATTATTATACACTATTTTAAACATTAGACTTTAGACTACTTTCAGTCAAAAAGTGAGCGTCATTAGTAAAAAACAAGTTGGCTAAAAATTAAGTTGAAAATGGGCAATCAAAGAGAGCATTATCGGCTCTTTTTATTGTTTTACTTCCAAAAGGGCAAAAATGCGATGCAAGGTCGGAAAAAATTATGTGAAGTTTATGGTGAGGTGAGTTTATGTGCAAGATGCACCACATACTCGTCGTCCAACCACTACTGATGATGTCAATCTGAAGGCGTTAATCGAAACTAACCGGCGTATGACAACTCGGGAGATAGCAGAGAAGCTCGACATATCGAATTCAACCGTTTACTTGCACCTACAACAGATTGGTAACGTAAACAAACTTGATGTTTGGGTTCCTCACGAATTAAAGGAAATCCACTTCACCAAACGCATTAATATATGCGACTCTTTGTTGAATTGTACACTCATACAAATAAGTACGTAAAAATAGCAGAAAAAGTTACTAAAAATTAGTTAAAAATGATGCTGCAGAAGAAACTGCAAATATTAGCAGAATCAGTTTGCTAAATATTAATAAAATGAAAACAGCAAAAAAAACTGTTAAATTTACAGAATTTTAGTAATATTTGGGCTAAATTTTTGTTAATCGCAAATAACAATTTAACTTGCTGAAATCAGCAAGAAAATTGCTAAATAATAGTAAAATGAAAATAGCAAAAAAAACTGTTAAATCTACAAAATTTTTGCTAAAATTTTCTGAAATCAACAAAACATTTGCAGATTACTAGTGGACTGGAAAAAGGTAAAAAAAGGAGCAAATGAAATGAAAATTAATAAATAATAAATAAATGTGTATTTAATGTGTCAATTAATTGAAATTTTTTTCAATTGGCATTATTCAATGCCTAAATGCCCTATTATAATTGATGAAAGAATTATTTGTTTTCATGTTTTAATAAAAGAATAAATTAAGAAAAAAAATTAAAAATTCGCGTATTTCTTATATTTTTTTTTATATTACAATGCTTTTTCTTCAATTATGTGTACATTTCATTACCATTGTTTTCATCAATGCAAATTGAAAAAAATTTCATTGGCATTGAATGGTGATGAAATTGTTTGGCATTGACATTGAGATAAAATAATGCCAATTATATTTCAATGCCAATGAAAATTTCCCAAGAATGATTTTTTGTAAAAGTGGTAATATTTATAGACAATAATATGTTAACCCATGATACAACCATACTAGGTAGATGCATTAGAACAACAAACACAACAAACAACAACAAAAAATGTAATCGGCTACTTTTGATACATAGCGAAAGCATACGAAAAAATCCCTGAACTGTCAAACTATCCCTAATGCATCTACCTAGTATGGTTGTATCATAATGTTAACCATAACAAAATGTATTTCAGACACCCTTCCCAGTGTAGAAAATCATTACCAGATATGTGGTTATGTAACTACATACTTGGTAATGGTAACTAGTTACTTTTGTTATTACATTTCTTATTATTCTTTATATGGCGATGTCGCGAAAAATAATGAGTTATGGTTACACACCAGCATACGAAAAATCAAAAAATATATCGTTACTTATGTGCTTACCAGTACTGACAAAAATAATGAGTCTAAAAATAGATTTTCAAAAAAATAAATTATACAAAAAAAATCTTTTTTATTGTATTTTTTTTTTGTTAAATAAAATTTGCTGGTGCGGGAATCGAACCTGGCTCTACAGATTGCCAGTCAATAGCTCTACCATCTGAGCTATGTCGACATGTTATATTTGATAGATAAAAACATAATTGACCTACCGCGCACAAGTCAGCTTACTCACCAACATACAAAAAATTAAAAAATATGTGGTTACATATATCCTTACCAGTGTTTAAAAAATGTTGAGAATCTAGAAAATTATTTTCTATTTGAAATAATGATAAAAATAAGTCATTATCAGTAACTCATTATTATATGTTTTGAAATAATGCAGAAGGTAAGTGGGTGTCATTACTGGTAGTCCAAAAAATAATTATATGTCATTACCGTTTCTACACTGGGTTCTTTTGATTTTCATTGTTTGCTGATCGGATATGTACTTCCGAATTTTTTTGAGTTTCCAATTTCACCTCTAAAGCTCCACCCACAGGAAAGAAGGTCGCCGATTAAAAATATTGTATTCTTTAAATAAGCTTAAAAGTACAATATTGAGGGAAAAAATTAGGGTCATCCCCGGAACTCCACTTGCTCCCCAGAGATACTTTTAACAACAATTTTCATATTAAAATGGTTCGTCCAAAATAAACCTTGATCTTTGAAAATTAATGTATTACGATAAATAGAAACTTTTCTCATAAATTTTAATAATTTAGATATTTTATGAGTAGGACAAATTTTCAACCATTTCAATTTAGCTTTATTTAAAAACTTTTTGCATTATTTTTGTCGAGTTAAAAATATGCAGTAACTTTTATGAGTCATTTAACATTCTGTTTATAAGCGCTCCAAAATTGGTGGTTTAGTTAAAAAAAATTTGTAAAATTAGCAACTCTTCTTTTAAAAATTAGTAACTAAAATTCAGCAAAATACTGTAAAGTTAGCAAATTTATTGTTAAAAATTAGTAACTAAATTCAGCAAAAAAAAAGTTTGTAAGTTAGTAATGTGGAGGTAGCAGAAAAATTAAATAAAAATTAAATTTTAACTAAAAATTAGTTAAACGTTTGTTAAGTTGAAGTACTAACAGTTTTACTAACTTTTCTACAAACTTTTTTCTATGAGTGTGGCTGTGCCAAAATGCTAGTACTGGCAAACAATTTTTTGGGACTAATATGCCAGCGTTGGGAGAGCAAAAAAATAAGTTGGTTTTAAAGGAGCTTTCCCACAAACAAAAAAAATTTTAAATTAAAAAAATCCAAAAAAATTTTTTTTGCTTGCAACCGGAACCTTCTGACTACAAACCTTTTTTAACGAAGCGTCAGCATTTTTACAAAATCATTGATCTACCAGTAAATTGGTTTTTGTACCACTGATAGCATTGTCTAGGTAAACTAGTAGAAAAAAGTCCGTAAACATTTAGTTAAAACTACTAAAAATTAGTTAAAAATGATGCTGCAGAAAAAAACTGCTAAATTAGCAGATTATTTTTGCTATAATTAGTAATATAGGAACAGCAAAAATAAAACTGTTAACTATACAGAAATTTAGTTATATTTGAGCTTAATTTTTGTAAATGGAGAATAACAAATTAACCTACTAAAATCACCAAAAAATTTAAAATTTTCTAAGTTTTTTTTAGATTTTTTTTTAAATGCAAATAAAAATCGAGCCTTTTGAAAACAGCAGTTTACAATTTTTTAGCAAATATTTCTGCTGATTTTAGCAGAATAGACTGCTATTTGCATTCAACTAAATTTAGCTTAAAAATAGCAAAAATTTTGTAGATTTAACAGTTTATTTTTGCTATTTTTAGTCTACAAATATTTACAAAAGTTTCTGCATATTTTACAATAGAATTTGCTATTTTCAATTAACTAAAAGTTAGCCTAAATATAACTAAAATTCTGTAAATTTAACAGTTTTAATTTTGCTGTTCCCATTTTACTAGTATTTAGTAAAAAAATCTGCTAATTTTAGCAGTTTTTTCTGCAGCATCATTTTTAACTAATTTTTAGTAATTTTTTCTGCTATTTTTACAGATTTATTTCTATGAGTGCCGTAGTTGTCTCTCACTCATTTATGTGTTAGCCATCAAATATTATATGTCTCGTTAGCTCAGTGGGTAGAGCAATCGTCTGCCAATCTGACGGCTTGGGTTCAAATCACGGCAGGACCAAAAAAATACATATGAACTTTTTATACCCTACACCACTATGTGGTCAGGGTATTATAAGTTTGTGCTGATGTTTGTAACACCAAAAAATATTGGTCGTAGACCCACCTTATAGTATACCGATCGGTTCAGAATTTTTTTTTATTTCGATTTAAGGATGTCCGTCTGTCCGTCCGTCCGTCTGTCTGTCTGTCCATGCAATTTTGTGCGCACTCTACAGGTCGCAAATATTAAGATATTTTGATGAAATTTGGTACGCAGACCTATGTTGGCCCACGGACGAACAAGTTTGATTTTGGTGAACATCGGTCCATGTTTAGACCTAGTGCTTATATAAGGGTCCTACCAAAATTATATTGTTTATACGCTGCAGGTCGTAAATATTAAGATATTTTGACGAAATTTGGTACACAGACCTATGTTAGCCCAATAACGCAGCCTATTGATTTTGGAGAACATCGGTCCATGTTTAGACCTAGTGCCCATATAAGGGTCCTACCAAAATTATACTGTTTATACGCTGCAAGTCGCAAATATTAAGATATTTTGATGAAATTTGGTACACGGCACTATATTGGCCCAATAACGCTGCCTATTGATTTTGGTGAACATCGGTCCATGTTTAGACATAGTGCCCATATAAGGGTCCTACCAAAATTATACTGTTTATACGCTGCAACTCGCAAATATTAAGATATTTTGATGAAATTTGGTACACAGACCTATGTTGGCCCAATAACGCAGCCTATTGATTTTGGTGAACATCGGTCCATGTTTAGACCTAGTGCCCATATATGGGTCCCACCAAAATTATATTGTTTATACGCTGCAGGTCGCAAGTATTAAGATATTTTGATGAAATTTGGTACATAGACCTATGTTGGGCCAAGGACGAAGCCTATTGATTTTGGTGAACATCGGTCCATGTTTAGAACTAGTGCCCATATAAGGGTCCCCCCAAAATTGGCTTGGTTACAAACTGCAGGTCGCAAATATTAAGATATTTTAATGAAATTTGGTGCGCTGACTCACATTATAGAAAATTTTGACACAAGCCCCATTTTAACCCATTCGAATTTCGGATCCAAACAATACACCAGACTGGTGTAGGGTATTGTATAGTCGGCATGCCCGACTTTAACCTTTTTACTCGTTTTAAATTTTATTTTGGAAAATATATTTTCAGACCACCTATTTATTGGTTTTGCCAGCGTTTTGCCAACCTTCAAAAATTTCGTTACTCCAGTGCTTTTCCGCTGCTTTTTGAACAGCCGGTCCTTTTGTCTAATGATGTTATCATTTTGGGAATGGGAAAGCACTTTTTGTACTTTTACCAACTGTTAAAGTGTTCTGCCATCGCTTTTCCGTTTGTATTTTTCTGACTGGGGGTGATGAAAATTGGATTGTTTACGATAACGTAGTCCGAAAACGATCGTGGACCAAGTAAAATGAGCCCACACAATCGACATGCAACGCCAATATTCACCAAAAGAAGATTATGCTTTCTGTGTGGTGGGATTGCGAGGGCATAGTCTACTTTGACCTGCTTCCAAAAAACAAACTATTGATTCGAATGTCTACTGTCGTCAACTATCAAAATTGAACGAAGAAATCAAGAAAAAACGCACTGAACTGGCCAATCGCAAAGGCGTGATGTTCCATCATGATAGCGCCAGACCCCACACCTCTTTGATAACCCGTCAAAAATTAACAGAGCTCATTTGGGAACTGCTGCCACATCCACCATATAGCCGTGACTTAGCACCATAAGATTACCATTTGTTTCGCTCCCTTCAAAATCATTTTAATGGTAAAACTTTAGATAGTTAAAAATGAGTTAGACTAGTTTTTCTAAAAACTAAGGCTTCTTCGAACGTGGAAATTTTCACCTTACCGAAAGATGGCAAAAGGTCATCCAACAAAATGGTCAATATATCATTGATTAATGTTTGTTGTTAATATAAATAAATTTGCTTTGTAAAATATGAAAAAACGACGTTAATTATAGAACAACCCAATATAATTAATTTGCTTAAATTCCATATTTTTTTTAATTTTTCGTATTTTTAAAAATATATAAAATAAAAATTTTGAAAAATTGCTTTTTATGCGCTCATGAAAATAGTACTGTAAACAATACTCAATTGCAGTGCACCTTTTACACTTGTTTAAAAAGAACTTTTATTGAAAAGAATAAAACACAATACTTCACAATGACAAAGTGGTGTTTTTATGCCAGTCAAATTCCATATCAAAAATAGCTCAGCGGTAGAGAGCTAGACTAGCAAACATGAAGTCGCAAGTTCGATATCCGATGGCGGCAATAAAAAATCTTTTGTAAAATAAAGAAAATATAAATTTTTTGCGAAGAATTTTTTTTTAACTTTTAATTCAAAAAGAACTGAAAAAATGTTAAAGTGGGAGTACTCCTCCTCCAATGACAACTCCATGTTAAAATCATTAGTGTTTATGTTAAATAAGAAAAACATCTAGATCATAAATTGTAGGTCTTCTTGTACTGCTTCGGCATCTCTTTTTTTGCTGGGTAGCTTAGGTCACTTAAGCTATAAATGAACCACTTATTTTGAAAGTTATTATTTTTTTATTTTAATTTTTAATAACATATACTTCATTTTCAATGAGTCATGATTGAATTATAAAAGTTTATCTACATCGATGTTGCCCTACACACGAAAAATAAATTACCCTACTCACAGAAAATTAAAAACGAGTTTCAATTGAAAATGATATCAATTATATTTTAATTGATTTTGTACCTATAACGCAAATGATACTATCAATTACTAAAAATTAAAATGTACGATTAACTGAAATAATTAGACAATTACCTACAGTATTTAACTGGTTCAATTAAATATTTGTTTAAAAACAAATTTTATTTCAAACAAATCTTTTATTAGATGATTTAAGCTAATAATTGTTTGTGTGTATATTTTGACAACACTGAAAACAATAATATTTACGAATTTACAAATAGTAACAAAAAAATAAAATTCGGTAAAAACGATAAATGTTTACATTAAAATATTTTCGTTTCAAAAATGTGTAATAACTTTGAATATTTTGCTTTGTTATTGCGAAAACTTTAATTGCAATTCAATTTAAAGTCTTAAATCTAATTGTTTATGAAATGTAAAAGCCCATATAAGCTACGCTATATAGTACGCTTAAGTGAATCAAGTTGTGTACTCAACTTTATGGTCGACTATTATCATATTTCTGGATTCTTAAATTTTATTATGCTGATTAACGTCACGAACAACAGATCTTTTTTTTATCCCATTAGTCCATTAATTCTATATATTTCGGACATGCTGATTACAATGGCGTACTTTATTTTTCGATCTAAGGTACATTCATAGAACTAATTCTGTAAAACCAGCAGAAAAAGTTACTAAAAAATAGTTGAAAATTATGCTGCAGAAAAAGCTGCTAAAATTAGCAGATTTTTTTACTAAATACTAGTAAAATGAGAACAGCAAAAATAAAACTGTTAAATATACAGAATTTTAGTTATATTTGAGTTACATTTTTGTTAATTAAAATAGGAAATTGTACTTTAAAATCTGCAGAAAATTTTGCTAAATATTTGTAGATTAAAAATAGCAAAAATAAATTGTTATATCTACAAAATTTTTGCTATTCTGCTAAAATCAGCAGAAATATTTGCTAAAAAAATTGTAAACTCATGTTTTCAAAATGCTAGATTTTTATTTGCATTTCAAAACGAGTAAAAAGGTTAAAGTCGGGCATGCCGACTATACAATACCCTACACCAGTCTGGTTAAAAGCCAACTAATGTTTGCATCCGAAATTCGAATGGGTTAAAATGGGACTTGTGTCAAAATTTTCTATAATTTTAGTCAGCGAACCAAATTTCATTAAAATATCTTAATATTTGCGACCTGCAGTTTGTAACCAAGCCAATTTTGGGGGGACCCTTATTGGCACTAGGTCTAAACATGGACCGGTGTTAACCAAAATTAATAGGCTTCGTCCTTGGGCCGACATAAGTCGGTGTACCATATTTCATCAAAATATCTTAATATTTGCGACCTGCAACGTATAAACCATATAATTTTAGTAGGACCTTTATATGGGCACTAGGTCTAAACATGGACCGATGTTCACCATAATCAATAGGCTTCGTCCTTGGGCCGACATAAGTCGGTGTACCATATTTCATCAAAATATCTTAATATTTGCGACCTGCAACGTATAAACCATATAATTTTAGTAGGACCTTTATATGGGCACTAGGTCTAAACATGGACCGATGTTCACCAAAATCAATAGGCTTCGTCCTTGGGCCGACATAAGTCGGTGTACCATATTTCATCAAAATATCTTAATATTTGCGACCTGCAGCGTATAAACCATATAATTTTAGTAGGACCCTTATATGGGCACTAGGTCTAAACATGGACCGATATTCACCAAAATCAATAGGCTTCGTCCTTGGGCCAACTTAGGTCTGTGTACCAAATTTCATCAAAATATCTTAATATTTGCGACCTGAAGCGTATAAACAATATAATTTTGGTAGGACCCTTATATGGGCACTAGGTCTAAACATGGACCGATGTTCACCAAAATCAATAGGCTGCGTTATTGGGCCAATATAGGTCTGTGTACCAAATTTTATCAAAATATCTTAATATTTGCGACCTGCAGCGTATAAACAGTATAATTTTGGTAGGACCCTTATATGGGCACTAGGTCTAAACATGGACCGATGTTCACCAAAATCAATAGGCTGCGTTATTGGGCCAATATAGGTCTGTGTGCCAAATTTCATCAAAATATCTGAATATTTACGACCTGCAGCGTATAAACAGTATAATTTTGGTAGGACCCTTATATGGGCACTAGGTCTAAACATGGACCGATTTTAACCAAAATCAATAGGCGTCGTCCTTGGGCCGACATGTAGAGTGCGCACAAGAATGCATGGACAGACAGACGGACGGACGGACAGACGGACATCGTTAAATCGAAATAAAAAAAATGCTGAGCCGATCGGTATACTATAAGGTGGGTCTAGGACCAATACTTTTTGGTGTGACAAACATCAGCACAAACTTATAATACCCTGACCACATAGTGGTGTAGGATATAAAAATCGAAAAAAAAAACTTAGAAAATTTTAAATTTTTTGGTGATTTTTTAGGCTACTAATTATTTAGCAAAATTTTTGATGATTTTAGCAGGTTAATTTGCTATTCTCCATTTACAAAAATTTAGCTCAAATATAACTAAAATTCTGTATATTTAACATGTTTATTTTTGCTGTTCCTATATTACTAATATATATCAAAAATAATTTAAAGAAATCAAAAAAACAAACAAGTATTACTGATTATATGTTATGTATGTTGTGATCTTGATAATTCACAGGAATTTTATATTAATTTCTTAAATTTAAACTTTAAGCACCGTAAGTTGTTTTTGACGAGGAAGATTTTCACTCGAAATTTAAAGGTCTCAAAATGCAATTTAGATTAAATAAAATTAAAAACAATAAAAACTAGTTTTAATGTAGTTTTTAGGTAATCTATGGTTTTTAGACTCACTCATATTTGTTTACTAAAACAAACGTCCAGAAATTCGAAAATTTCGGAAATTCGAATTACCTCAAAAACAAAGTGGTTCGAATTTGCGAGCGTCTACTGTATATGGGTGATATCAAAAAATGTGATAAAAACCGTGTAACCACCTAATTTCTAATGCATGGATTACATTTGAGTTATATATTTCGATATACAGTTGTGGCCAAGCATTTAAGTCAATTCAAGTTTTGTTCTATTTTTATTATTGTTGCCTTTATTTTTAATGATCAAAATAGTGTCTAAATTCGCCACGAGAGGCAAGGAGATGGTTCAGAAAATTGTACAGAATTTTAGCGTAATGATTATTTTTTCATTTTGTCACTTGTTTTAAGTGGGCGTGGCTTTTAACGAAAAATTAGCGATATAAACCTCTTATCAAATTACATAGTAAAATTTAGGCAGTACTGATCGGTTCTGTACATACTGTATATTTTTGGAAATCGTATAAAATTTTCTTAAGTCTTGCATTATCTTTATCTACAAATAGTCACCAGACTTAAAATTGCAGCACTTTAAACATGACCAAATTTTTCTTTGTTTTTAGCGATTTTAAAAGAAAGTTAACAACACTGAAATTTTAACAGGAAATGCGTTTTACTATAACGTAAAAAAAATCTTGACTGATTTACTATATTCTGGTAAGAAAAGCATAAAACTATTCACTTTAAAATGTTAGTGCTGTTAACGATATTAAAAATCGTTAAAAACAAATAAAAATTTGGGCATGTTTAAAGTGCTGCACTTTTAAGTCTGGCGACTATTTGTAGATAAAAATAATGCAAGACTTAAGGCAATTTTATAGGATGTCCAAAAATATACAGTTTGTACAGAACCGATCAGTACTGCCTAAATTTTACTATGTAATTTGATTAAAGGTTGATATCACTAATTTTTCGTTAAAAGCCACGCCCACTTAAAACAAGTGACAAAATGAAAAAACAAACATTACGTTAAAATTCTGTACAATTTTCTAAACCATCTCCGTGCCTTTCGTGGCGAATTTAGATACTATTTTGATCTTTAAAAATAAAGGCAACAACAATAAAAATAGAAGAAAACTTGAAATGACTTAAATGCTTGGCCACAACTGTATATCAGCGCATTGTCACCTCCCAGTCAGAAAAATACAAACGGGAAAATGGTGGCAAAGCACTTTAACAGGTGTTACGAGTACTGGCAAAAAGTGCTTTCCCATTCCCAAGTTGATAACATCATTAGACAAAAGGACCGGCTGTTCAAAAAGCGCCGGAAAAGCACTGGAGGAACACAATTTTTAAACGTTGGCAAAACGCTGGCAAAACCAAAAAATAGTTTGTCTGGAAATATATTTTCCAAAATAAAATTTAAAAAAAGTTCATATGTATTTTTTTTTGGTCCTGCCGTGATTTGAACCCAGGCCTTCAGATTGGCAACGATTGCTCTACCCACTGAGCTAACGAGACATATAATATTTGATGGCTAAACACATAAATGAGTGATAATAGCTGGACAATAGGGCGGGTCGATTTAATAATCGCCCATGGCTCAATGAAAATTCTAGGGATCAAAATAAGAAACTTTGCCGAAGGAACCATACCTCTAAAACGAATTCTACTACCCCCCAACTGTTGACTTTTGTCCCGTAGGGTCAAGTTTTGAAAAATCCCACTTTGACCCATTTAGAGTGCCCCAATCGAGTCCAAATGTATGACCGACCCCCACTAACTTTGGAGGGCCGATCCACCCATGCCAGTGGCACACCCCCTGGAACTCCCCTGGGGGGTTCCCCATACAAACATTTTAAAAAATCACCATTTTTGGCACTTTATTTTATTATTTTTTATTTATTTTATTTATTTTTATTATTTTATTTATATTTTCTCTTTAGAAATTTATTTAGTCAGAACATATGTAAATGAAAAAATTAATTTAACTTAGTAATAGAAAAGAAAATAAAAAAAAATACTGTTTGAAGTCTTTTTTGCTTTCAAGTCTGGGCAATATCGCACGGCTCTCTAATGTCGTCACCATAACAGCCTCTACATTTTCCGGTATAACTCGTTTGGAAACGCTAGCTAGCAATTGAACGTGTCGTTCTGTTGCAGGTCGTAAAATAGGTTGTGTGGGTTTTTTAAGCCACCACAAGACACAGCTGCATGTCGTAAACTTACTTAAGCTAAATCGGTTACAGGTAGAATTGAGCATAAAATTATCATAAAGGATTTTCCAGAAGTAATAAAAGGCGCACTTGCTTAACAGAATTTGTGGTCAGATTAACGTTTAATTTACATGTAAGTACTTTATGGGCAGTTTTGAAAACAAAATCGGTTACAGGTAGAATTGAAATTACCATTTCATTCTTATTACCTCGTCTCCTAGACCATATATAACGCAACAGTTTTTGTGAATGCATTAAGTCGTTGTGAAGAACTCGAAGTGTGAAGTGCTAATTTGAGATAAAAAAATATTTAAAAAAAAAATCATTCCGAATCAAGAAGTTTACAATGAATCCACCATCCTCTACACCGCAAGATGAAGCAATAACAACATCAGCAACTATCGAAAACCAGGCATGATGTTACTGTTTTTGGTGTGTCTACTGATTTGACTGATCTTAATTTACCAACCCATCTGGATATCTTGAGATATTATTTTTACTTGAGCGAACAAAAAAAGTTGTCCTATAAAGCATTCACTATTCAAGTACAATATAAGTTGATTGGAATTTGGGAAAAACTTGGTATGGAAATAATGCTGAAAAAAAGTGTATGTAATAAATTGAATAGATTGCTTGACAAATATCAAGAGCAAATCAAGAGAAGAAACAAACCCCAACAATTTACAGAGTATGTAAAATCTCTGGAAACAATTTTTTTCATTGGAACATGTAAATGCGATTTGAAGGCAGCTCCATGTGCATGCGGTTTGGTTCCCGAACGCCTCAAAGAGTTTATGCACGATCAACATAATCAGAGAAGTCTAACAATGGATGGATTTGCGATGGAAATTGAAGAGCAAGGAGCAACGTCTATGTCATCAATGCCAACATACCAAGATCCCGATGATTCAACATACGCACCGCCACCGGTTCAAGAAGATTTGGATATAAGCACAAGTTCACAATACACACAGAGATACGATTGTTTTAACTTTGCCTTGGTATGTGACAGATTTGGCGTGCCTGATAGAGTAGCATCAGCAATGGGAACAGCTCTTTTCCAAGATTTTAAAATGAAAGATATCCATGGCAAACCTCTCATCATGGATAAATCGAAAGTTCGCCGAGAAAAAGAGAAATGCAGACAAGAAGTGCTTCGCAAACGGTTAGATGATACCAATTTGTTAGCATTTTCATTCGATGGCAGAAAAGATGATACTTTAACGAGAGATACAATTGATGATACAATTGTTATTTTGAGAGAACCGAATTCTGAATTGATTGGTTACGTAAGACTGGAACATGAAACCGCTGAATACAAAACAACCAAATTAAATGATTTTTTCAACGATAAAAATATATCACTGGATGCATTAATTGGCATATGCACTGACGGTGAGCCAACAAACACTGGCCCAAACGGTGGAATTATACGACGATTCGAATTGCTGTTAAAAAGACCATTGCATTGGTTGGTTTGCCTTCTACACTTCAACGAACTTCCGTTTCGGCATTTGTTTGAAGCTTTGGATAAATCAACCAGCACTGGACCAAGATCGGCAACCGGAAAATTGAGCCGTCAAATCGAAACTTGTGAAACTCTTCCGGTAAGTTATTGCTATCACTCATTTATTATAATTGTCAACCGTTTTTAATTGTTTTATTTTTATATATTTTCAGGTGGTGGACGGCTTTCAGAAAATTGAGTTGAAAAATATGCCCCCTGCTCCAGAAAAAATTGAATTTTCCACCGATTCCAAGTACTTATACGACATGGCCCATGCAATTTCTAGCGGCGTGGTCTCAGTGGATCTGGCAAACATCAAACCAGGGAAAATTGTACATTCTCGGTGGCTCACCAAGGCCGCTAGACTATTACGATTATATGTGACAACGGAAAATCCAGATGCAAATTTAAGAATACTGGTTGAATTTATAATTACATGTTATGTGCCAATGTACTTCAATATCAAGTATTACAGCTCTGTCGTGTACCTTAGTAGATTATTTTTCAAATTCATTAGTTGGTCAAGATTTCTAGAACCTCGTTTACGCAAAATTGTCAATAAAGTAATTACAGATAATTCATATTATGCGCATTCGGAAAATATCTTGTTATCAATGTTGTTTGATGATAGCAAAGAAAAGCGCGACTGTGCTATCAAGATAATTCTACGCTATCGAACCGATGTTGACGACCCAACGGGACTTAGAGCTTATAAAAAACCAGATATAAACTTTTATTGCACAAGTTACACGGAAATGATCAATATGAATGACATAAATGACGTATTTGAACCACCATTCACGCGAAGCATTCCATACGATACTTTGAAAGAATATTTAAATCAAGATGATCCACCGTTTAATGATCCAAAAATTCCATCACACATACAAGAAACAGAACGACACGTTCAATTGCTAGCTAGCGTTTCCAAACGAGTTATACCGGAAAATGTAGAGGCTGTTATGGCGACGACATTAGAGAGCCGTGCGAAATTGCCCAGACTTGAAAAGGAAAAAAGACTTCAAACAGTAATTTTTTATTTTTTCTTTTCTATTACTAAGTTAAATTAATTTTTTCATTTACATATGTTCTGACTAAATAAATTTCTAAGGAGAAAAAATAAATAAAATAATAAAAATAAATAAAAAATAATAAAATAAAGTGCCAAAAATGGTGATTTTTTAAAATGTTTGTATGGGGAACCCCCCAGGGGAGTTCCAGAGGGTGTGCCACTGGCATGGGTGGATCGGCCCTCCAAAGTTAGTGGGGGTCGGTCATACATTTGGACTCGATTGGGGCACTCTAAATGGGTCAAAGTGTGATTTTTCAAAACTTGACCCTACGGGACAAAAGTCAACAGTTGGGGGGTAGTAGAATTCGTTTTAGAGGTATGGTTCCTTCGGCAAAGTTTCTTATTTTGATCCCTAGAATACGATTTTCCCTGAGCCATGGGCGATTTTTTTGCCTCCCCACAAATCGACCCGGCCTACTGGACAACCACTGGCTGTGCTAAAATGCTAGTACTGGCAAACAATTTTTTGTAACTAGTATGCCAGTGTTGGGAGGGCAAAAAAAAAAGTTGGTCTTGAAGGAGCTTTCCCACAAACAAAAAAATTGATTTTATAAAACAAAAAAATTTTAAATTAAAAAAAATTAAAAAAAAATTTTTTTGCTTGCTACCGGATTTCAACTCGAAACCTCCTGAATACAAACATTTTTTAACGAAGCGTCAGCATTTTTATAAAATCATTGGTCTACCAGTGAATTGATTTTTGTACGCTTGGTAGCATTGGCTAGGTAGCACCGGATAACCACTGGTTGCAAACCTTGGCATATCACTCCAAGCCAATTCTTTGCCAGTGGTTTTTTTATAAACCACCGAAATTTTTGTAAAACAAATACTGGTAAAACGCTTTCAGCAAACGCTGGCAAAGCGTCCCAAATGAGTGTTCTGCCAGTCATTAATTTTTAACACCGTGGTTACCCAGTGGTATGCCAGTGCTTAACTTTTTGTACCACTGGCGATTTCTGTTTTACAAAATTTATAACAATCTGACCAATTTTTGGTTAATACATAAAATTTGTGACCAATTTTATAGGCCAAATGTAAATTCCGTAACAAGTAACTCATAAGGATTTTTAACTTTAATCTCTACACTCAAAAAAAAAGTCAGTAAAGTCAGCAAAAAATGTTGCTGTGGCAGCAAATTTTTAGTCAGCAGCGTGTTTGCAAAAATGTTGGTAATTTCAGCAAAAGGTTTGCTGAAAATCAGCGAGCTGATTTTTACCAAAAAAATAGTAATCTTCAGCAATAGTTTTGCTAACACTTAGTCGACTGCAAATGAAAAAAATCCTTGCTAAAATCATTAAACTTTTTGCTGAATATTAGTAGACTGAAAATTTAAATATAGAATATGTGTAGAGTTGTTTTTCTTTTTTTGTCATTTCCGTTTCCAGACAAGCTGCGACATCTACATCTTGTCTATCTGGTTGTCGTCCACGCTATGAATGCGGTTATCAGCACAATTTTTGTAGCAAAATAAATTAGTAAAACATTAGTTCAAAATTAGTTTAGTGCTAAAAAAATATAACTAAAAATTTTGCTGACACCGGAATTTCAGCAAAAAAATTGCTGAAAACTAGTACACTTGATATACAAGACGTTTTACTAATTTTTCTACTAACTTAATTTTTTGAGTGTAGACGTCCGCTAAGACGGGATTTTTGGAAATTCCTACCAGAACGGTGAAAAACTCTCCCCATAGACGGTCTCACAAATTGGAAAAGTGTCCCCCTTAACTGCCTATCCAAACCACTGAAGGTAAGAAGTTGAAATTTGGTATAAAGGTTCCTCCACTGTAGTAGACATCGACTAAGTTTGTATTTTTGGAATTCCCTACAGGATATCCCAAAAGGGGGTTGTAAAAATGGGGGTTGAAAGGGAAAATGCCCCCAATAACGACCTGCCCAAACCGCTGAAGCAATGAAGTTGAAATTGGGTATGAATGTTCCTCATCCATCGCAGACACCTCCCCTTGGTGGCCTGTAAAAACCCCTTCGGCTAGAAACCTGAAATTTAAAATGTGGGTCCCTGGAGTAAGGGCTAACTTATTAGAAAGATACTATTTTGAATTTTGGACTGGGTCGTTATAAAATAGGGGCTCAAAAAGGGAAAGTGGCCCTTTAACGACCTGTCCAAACTGCTGGAACTAGGAAGCTGAAATTCGGTACTTAGGTTCCTCTTCCAGCCTAATTCCAACCGGGAGGGACAAAAAAAGAAAAAGTGTCCTACTTGACATCCTGCTCAAACTGCTGGAACTAGGAAGCTGAAATTCCCTGTCGATGGATTTTCGGAAATTCCTACCGAGAGGGGCACAAATGGTAAAAGTTGGCTAGAAACCTGAAATGTAAAACATATGTTCCTTGGAGTATGGGCTCACTTATCGGGAAGATGCTTTGTGGAATTTTGGACAGGGACATTGCAAAAATGGGGACTAATGAAGCGAAAAGTGCCGCTAAAGGCACTGGAGGTAGGAAGTTGAAATTTGGTATTAAAGTTCCTCCTCTATTGTACACATCCGCCAAGATGAGATTTTTGGAAATTTCCACAGGTAGGG
The DNA here is from genome assembly GCA_949987735.1 of Leucophora obtusa. Classification (NCBI taxonomy): domain Eukaryota; kingdom Metazoa; phylum Arthropoda; class Insecta; order Diptera; family Anthomyiidae; genus Leucophora; species Leucophora obtusa. Next base: position 281,254,792 of record OX465295.1, read on the forward strand.
TCAAAAACAGGAAAAGTCTCCCCCTTAACGGCCTAGCCAAACTGCTGGAACTAGGGAGCTTAAATTCGGTATTTGGGTTCTTTCTCCAACGTAGACGTCCTCTAAGACGGTATTTTTGGAAACTCATACCGGGAGGGGTAAAAAGGGAAAAAACTTCCCCCTTGCCGAGTTGGCCAAACTGCTGGATATAGAGACCTAAAATTACGTATGTAGTAGGTTCCTCCTCCAACGCAGACGTTCTCTAAGACCGAATTTTTGGAAATTCCTACCGGGAGGGGTAAAAACGGAATAATTCTCCCCCTTGATGGCCTAACCGAATCCTTCGGCCCGTAATCTATAATATGTTTTCCTTGGAGTATGAACTAACTTATCGACAAGGCATTTTTAGGACTTTGGAAAGGAACGTGGTAAAAATGGTGGCACAAAAGGGGAAAATTCCCCCACCCCCCTTAACATCTGCGTCTTTAGCTAGAAACCTAAAATTTAAAGAACGAGTGTATATGGAACACTAAAATTAAGAAACTAAATAGGAAACGAGCGGAATTGAAACACTACACAAGTGGAACGAAATGGATATAAACGTTGAACGAGTGGAATTGAAATTATAGACAATGGAAATGGATTGGAAGAGGGAACTAAAAGGAATGGACTATAGAACGAAATGGAATGAGGAGCGAGATGGCATAGAATGGGGAACAAGTGGAATTGAAACACTGCAGTTAAAAGAGGAATGGAACGGAGCAAGTGCAAAGAAATGGAATGGAAAGAGAAGAGAAGCGACTGATATCAATATCGATACACAAGACAGTAGGAACGAAATGGGGGAACGAGTGGAATTGGAATAACATATAATGGGAACGAAATGGAATTTGAATGACTCAAACTGTCGGAGTTTGGTACTTGAAATTTCGCATGCGATTGAGGCAAGATTATATATATTTGGGATTTTTACTGGGAGGAACAAAAAGGGGTGAAGAACCCCTTTTAATTACCTATTCAAACACTATCCACGGAATATGAAACTTATGTAACATTGAAACATACTCTCCAAAAAGTTAAAATAAATTTTCTAAAAGAGAAAAAACCATAGAAAAAGAATGGAACTTATATATTCTGATATTTAAACTGCAGGTAACGAAGCCCCGGTGGAAGAAACCGACGCAGTAAATTTTCCAACTGAATTTGTGAATTTACTTGAATTGCCAGGTATACCTTTACATAAACTGGAATTTAAAAAATCTTCAATGCACGCTAACAACGTAGGTACGTAGCTTTTGCCGCTATCTTTAATATTATAAATCGCTTGCCAACCCTGCTTTACGTTATTTATTTTCATTCAAAACACAAATGAACAAAACTACTTACGGATCTATCTACCTAAGTTCGCACTTTACCAAATTATCTTAACATACACACGTATATTGCAATTTATTATGATTCATTACTAACAATCCACTTTCATGAGAAAAAGTGATCAAATATTTATTTATTTTAAACCCATTGTTGTGTCAGAATTATTTATTTGTGGTGGCTGGGTGAAGGCTTTTATTATAAAAACTGTACTTTAAATAAACAAAACGAATTTAAAAAAACTGCGCCCCCCCCTCCCCCCCCCCCCCCCCCCCAACCACAAGTGCGACCTATCTACGCCGATGGCTTGAACAACAGACAATTAGTTGTTACATGCTCACGTGTTGGTATACTAAATGATTTATTTATATAAAAATGAAGAGGCAAAAAATAGAGTTTGTACTTAAACATTACAATAAATTTACCCTAACAATTATACCTAAACAATTAACAACAAATATTGTGTTTTATTTTATATAAAAGAAATTTAATTCTGAACTTTAAGGCACGTTAACAACGTAGCGGGCTGCGCCCGGTAGTAGCTTATATTTTAATAACCAATAAAGCTAAACACTAACTGTAAGAATTTTTATGAAAAGGAAAAGTGCCGTTTTTAATAAAAATTAATACATTTTACAAACTTTTTCGTATATCTTAGCTATCACGACTTCAACTCTGTAACGATTTTTCGTTATAATTTTTGATAAAAATGCATATACCAAAATTTTGGAGTTATCTATCATTTATATTGCGAAAAGTATAATGTTATTTATACTCAAATGATCGTTGGACTGTAAGTAATCATCCAGTATAACAGACTTGAAGCTTTTCTGCAGCATTTAACATTCTCGAGATGAAAAAGGATGTCTTTAATCAGATTTGAAAAAATATTGTAAACTCCGTTCCTAATTTTTACACCAAACTATTTAACGAGTAAGAAAAACAATGTCATATTTGGATTCACCTTGTAGGCATCATGCGATTTTGTTTCGGAAAAAAAATTCTGACAAAGCGTTTCTGAAAGAAAATGAAAAAAGTAACCAAATGTAAACTCCGTAACCACAATTGTTTGCATCAGGTTTCATTCAAATAAATGTAGATAAATGTTTAAAATATTTTAAAATAACCATAAACAGAGGTGATTCAATTAATATTTATGCGTCAAAAGACGATTCAACTGATAATTTTGCGTCAAATCAAAAAAAGTTATCAGTTTTTTACCCTAAGCTGCTGGAGCGAAAAACGATTGATTTTGCATTTCATTGGTTTGGAATCGATATTCCGAGCCATTACTGACGTTAGTTTGCCAAATTAAATTTGTTTCACACAATTTAAGAATTTTTTGATCGCGAAATGTTATGTTTTTAATATATTATTTTGTAACTGCGCAACCGCTGTTTGGAATTTAAAAAATTTTATATTTTTGAAAAGCATTTAAAAGGACCAAAAATACAAAATTAAAAAAAAATTAAATTTTTTTTCGCGGAATGAATTGTATTTTTATTCGCGAAACCGCCAATTTGATAAACACAAATTATATATCATTGGAAAGAAAGTTGAAAACCCAAATACGAAAAACTAATAAATTGAAGAAAATTCGTAGGCAATTTTTTTTGTTATATCTTTTGCTTGCAGAAGTGTAAACTTCGTTACCACAAAAAAAATTAAAATTGTTCAAAAAAAGTTATTGCGACAACTTGTAGAAGAGGTACAAAAAATCAACGGGACGAGAATTTTGTACTTTCGTATATGAACTGTCTGATTTGGTAAAACCAGATATAAATCAACTCCTTTTTGAAAGCAACAATTACATAAAAGTACCCTTTGGGTACTATTTATATGTATGTTTGTGTGTTCGTTGTCAATACATTTGTAAAAACAACGAACTTTAAACTCAAAACAAAATAAATATTTGAATGAGATTTTAGCCGTGGTGTGCTTATTTTCAACAATTATCTTAATTTTTGCATTGTTTTTTCGGACTTTCTATATTTTCATATATTTAGTTAGAATATTCTTTTATACGAAACTACAAAATTCTCGTCCCGTTGATTTTTTGTACCTTATGTAATGTATCGGTTGGTTTAGTAAAGCTATCATTTTCTTATTGCGGACAACTCATGAGTTAGCGTGATGGTTACGAAACAATTGTATTGTCTATCAGAAAAATTATCAACCTTTTTTGAAACAACAAATAAAATCTAATATGACAATATCATATTAGAATTTGGACTTGCGGTAGAAGAATATTCTAACTAAATATATGAAAATATAGAAAGTCCGAAAAAACAATTTTTGTATTTTTAATGGAAAAATTAAAATAATTGTTAAAAATTAATACATTTTACAAACTTTTTCGTATATCTATGCTAACACGACTTCAACTCTGTAACGATTTTTCGTCATAATTTTTGATAAAAATGCATACACCAGAATTTTGGAGTTATCTATTAGTTATATTGCGTAAAGTATAATGTTATTTATACTGAAATGATCGTTGGACTGTAAATAATCATCTAGTATAACAGACTTGAATTTTTTCTGCAGCATGTAACATTCTCGAGATGGAAAAGAATGTCTTTAATAAGATTTGTAAAAATGTTGTAAACTACGTTCCTAATTTTTACACCAAACTATTTAACGAGTAAGAAAAACAATGTCATATTTGGATTCATCTTAGGCATCATGCGATTTTGTTTCGGAAAAAAAATTCTGTCAGTTTTTTTACCCTAAACTGCTGGAGCGAAAAACGATTGATTTTGCATTTCATTGGTTTGGAATCGATATTTCGAGCCATTACTGACGTTAGTTTGACAAATTCAATTTGTTTCACACAATTTAAGAATTTTTTTATCGCGAAATGTTATGTTTTTAATATATTATTTTGTAACTTCGCAACCGCTGAATGGATTTTAAAAAAATTTTATATTTTTGGACCAAAAATACAAAATTTAAAAAAAAAATTTTTTTTTTGCGGAATGAATTGTATTTTTATTTGCGAAACCGTTAATTTGATAAACACAAATTGCATATTATTGGAAAGCATCTTGAAAATCAAAATACGAAAAACTAATAAATTGAAGAAAATTCGTAAGCAATTTTTTTTTTGTTATATCTTTTGCTTGTGTAAATAAAAATTAAATTAAATTAAATATCGAAAATTCAGCCATAAGAATTACACACGTCTGCAAAGGCTAACATTTTCGATACAAATTCTCAATGTTCGAAAGAGGCGATGAAAATGCCTGTAATGACTAAACTTACTGATTCCATTAAGAAAAAATCGAAATATTACCACTTTTTGCTTCTCACAAATTTGGCCCAAAAACTTATCACATTTTTTGATTTCACCCATATGTAAAAGTTAAGTTCTGTCATCCTGTGTTATTTATTATTTGATGTATTTCTGATTGGTTTTCACCAGATTGTATGGTATTATAGGTAATTTTTGTAAACCAATCACATTTGGATAATACGAGTATATGCGTTATTTCATGACTGAAAAAAAATTTGATGCGCTAATATTACTGATAAAAATTTAATTGGATTTTAATTAAGGCTGCAGCTCGGCCAGTCCAGAACGGGTTTACTTTCGCACGACAGAAAAGTTTTGGTTGTCTTGGAGCTGTGATCAGCATCATTGTGGTGCTAAAAAATTCAATCCACACCAGCCACAGGATTTAAAAACTTCGGTGTTGATTTCAAATTTATTTTAATCGGAATAAACAGTAACTGCATTAAATTTTTCACAATTTGTTTAAAAAAAACTTATTTAACCCTTTTACTACCGACTTTTTGTTTGCGGATGTATCGTTATTTTGACTTCAGATTCTTGTTAAGAGTCCTTAAATTAGAAAAAAATATGCAAAATATTTTGCCCACTCCCCCTCTTACCCACCAAAAATGACGGTCGAAAATCGTTTTTTTAAACTTCTGAGCCCCGTTTTACCTCTTAAACATTCGAGTAAACGAAGCAGTACGCCAAACTTCAATTATCTATCTTCATTAGTTTAGGAGAAACGCAAAAACCCCCTTTTCACAGAGATTATGATTTATTAAAAAAATTAGACTTCATTAACAAATATCGCGACCATATTATCATGTTGAACTGCTCATACATATAATGATTTTTATTTTAAGTGCAAGATCCTAATTAACTTATTTGTAAAAAGTATAAAGTTTTTTTTGCACTATTAAATTTTATATATTCTTTTAAAGATGTATACACTGTAGTGTACAAGGGTAGTGAAAGAGTTAAAAAGTGGTAAAAATAATAATCTGTTAAAGGCATGTCCCTATGCGATTTTTATTCTTGCTTAAGGAAATTGTCAGGGGACGACATTTTTAAAATTTCTAGAAATAAATTACAAACTGTATAAGAATTTCTTGTTCTCGTCTAGGAGCGTAATTAAACATTTACAATAACAAAAAAATAAATACACAAAATTTATTCATAATTTGCTAATTTGCAATGTTGAATATTTACAAGTAAACTAGGACTAACATATACATACATTCTTCATACTAAAACTGGGCGCGAATCGGTCTCGTTAACATTACAAAACTGTTTTCGGATTTAGAAAGAGAATGTATTAATTATAAACAATGTACATCACATTCTACCAAAAGATATTTTAATTTTCCTTCTTTAGTAACATTTCATTACCAAATTTAAATTTGGAAAAGAAAGTAATAAATTGTAACACGTCCTTATATAAACAGATCTATAAAACGGTAAAGGCGCTTAAGGGAAATTATTTCCGAATGCCAATCTTACCCACTGTCCACTTTGGACATGGTTTTCCTGATAACGCTGACGAGGTTCTAACGACCGAGTATGGGCGGTATATATTTGAATTTTCGAATTTATCATAGGAAGGATTGCCACTCCATCTTTAAACAAGAATTATAAACGATAAATTCTCTTTTTAAAGTAACTACAACAATAATAACATAAAATAGTAAGTATTGTAAGGTCTGTTGAAAAATGTGTGTTTTGCAAATAAAAGCAGTTTTCAAAAGTCCACAAAAATATACCCACCGCACAAAGTTGACTTAAGGTTAAACAAAATGGTAAACATTCGAATATTTATTTTTCTATTGACTTATTTTTATAAACGCACTATTACACTTTTAATTACCAGTAAAGAAAATGTAAGAACTTTAAATAATAGCTTTTCATAATAACTTAACATTACACAAATGTTTCTTCAAAAAGTTATGTTGTTGTTGTTTAAACGGCGTTAAAAAGAGAATTGTTAACAATTATCGTTAAAGCCTTGCACGGTAAATCCGAAAAAAGCTCATTAATTTGAATAGTCCCGGTACATAGTCCAAGTTGGTCTATAGGTGAAGTTGACTTTAATCTGCCTAAAGTATCCCCAAAAGCTTTGTGATATACTTTAGTTTCGTCTACTTAAAACGAAGTTCTCCCTATGTGGTTTCCTCAGATTTGAATGAAATTTGCAGATGTGATAGATATGACAGAAAAAATAAACATGTTCACCATGTTAGAGGCCCAATCTCATGATTGAGGAGGGTCAAATACGTCCCCATTATTCGTTATTTTTTTCATGTTTGTTCCAAGGAAATATACCTATATCAATTTTAAAGGACAAACTTAAAATATTAAAACGTTTTTAAACAGAAAAGTTTCGAACAACTTTCCAATGGGGCCGATATGTTTAGAACCGAAAGTTGTTTAATTTTGTCCCCTCTACCACATATCCAAATTTCACCGCAGTCTACAGGAACCCAGAAAATTTATCCCTGTTAGTAAATGCCCAACTATAGCTAAAATTAGTGTAATTTTATACAACCATCAGATAAAGTCAAAAATGGAACAATTGAAAAAAAATGTTAAACTTAAAATTGCAAGTCTTCAAAAATGTTCACAATTAAGTATTAAATCTTTATGAAAAACTAACAACTGTTAAGCATAAAAGTGCTTAAAAACTAAACTATTATTTCAACAGAAGTTTTTAATTGTGCAAATTCTTTAAATAATAAATATGTTGCAATCAAATTTATTATTTATTATAAACTTACCCATTCGGCACAGATATATTAGCACCATCTAGTATTGCTTGGGCCAACTGAAAATCTAATGACTCGGCTGCTGTTGTGGCAGCTCTCAAGGCATCCCAAATTTCTTTACGACCATCAAAAGCGGGTGCAGTATCCCAAAACTCATCACGTTTTGAGCGCAATTGGCCCTCTGTTAAAGGAACATCTGAACGCCAGCGTATTGTTTCGTGGCACAAAGGACGATTTTTGCGTGCTGGTCCCACTTGGGGTCCTTAATAAACAAAACCAAGAGAAGAAACTTCCTTAGAAAAGTGTATCACGCACACAGGCTGTCATCCTAATTTAGCTGTTTTAAACTTTGCACTTACCTGCTGTCGGCGGTCTGGATACACTAGCCGATGATACACTTACTGTTTCATTATCACCACTATAACGTCCCATACAACCACCCATTTCACCACAAAAAAATTTTAATTTAAAATTATACGACAAACTTCAATTTTTAAGCTATAATTTTTATGTGCGTTTTATCTTTATTCCTTTAATTATTTTAATATATCAAAAGTAATATTTTCTTAAAAAATAATTTCTTCACTTCTATTTTTTATGGAAATGCAAATTTTTTTTCGTTTTCTTCACTTAAGGTCACTTGTCGTAGTCACCTTTTTTTATTTCACTCATATTTCTCAATTTGTGGTTTATTTTTGTGCTTTATTATACCGTATTAATATTTTGATATGCTTTATTTTAAATTTTGTGCACTTTAGCTAGTTTTTCGTTAATTTTTTTTGAAAAAAAATACTAAAAATTTACAAAATCTTTCTACTTCCGCACATATTGGTTGTTCTTTCTTTTCGACTTTATTCCTCGTCTACTCATTTACAGAGTTGCATATGGATATGATTGCCGTTGTCCGAAAAATAATATTATAAATAAATTTTTCGTGATGCCACACTTATTCAAAAAAGGGATTCATAAATCGTCGCTTGGTTTTTAGTATGCCCTATTAACCATTTGTGAAAAATTGCGTTATACCCATACCTTTAAAAAATACTTCAGTCGTCAACCAGGAATATTTATATTATAAATTTAACCCTAAATTCATAAACGCTTTGTAAAATTATAGCAGGTTTATTGAAAATGACGTTTTGTAAACCTGCTATACCTTTACAAAGCATTTATGAATTGAGGGGTTATATTATAAAACTTACCTTATTATTTTAACGGTGCACCGAAAAAATTTATCAGTTATAAGCTACTAAATTTTCAACTGAGTTTCAGTTGAAAGAAATACCCCTTACTGAGCTTCAGTTGATTGATTAAGTTGAAGTTAACCAATTTGATTTTGATAAGTTATATTAACTGAAGCTTCAGTTAAAATCAAACATAATTTTAAATTAGTGGCTAATAACTGATTCAACAATTTAAATATTTATATGGTTGTCAATAAATAAAACCAAATGGAATTTTCTGTAATAATTACACTATTTATTTAAAATAAACAAAAATTAAAGCGCAATTGCCATACCCTTAATGAATGTTGCCTATTTTTTGTCTTCTTCCATTGTTCATTCCATTGCATACACTCAGATTTTAAAAATTTGTCACAGGATTAAAGGTTTTATAACTTCTTCGACCCAATAATTACCTGTAAACAATTAAAAAAAATTTAAGTATTAAGGTAAATTTTAAATTCCATGAAAAAACAAGAACTTACCAAAAATCGTAACGTTTTTCATTATTTTTTACCTTTGTGTGACTTTTGTTTGTAACAATAGTTGTAAATTAATTACAATTGAATCATTTAAAATTTACAGGTTGACTCAGAAAAAGTCATTCTGAACCAAATATTAGTTGCTCAGTTAATTTTTATTTATTTTAAATTAACTGAGGATTTCTTTAACTGAGTAACTGAGGAATTTTTTCGGTGTGGTCTCATACTTCAGGTTTAAACTTTAGTTAATAGTTAACCCAAAAATTTGTTGTTTTGTGTAATTTTTTTTGACATTTTCTTTTGTTTATACTTAAGTTAAAGTTAAACCTCAAGTATAAGACCCACCGTTAGTATTTAATAAAATATATAACCTTTTTCCGTACTACGCATCTTCACCCTTTAGCATTGTTTTGTGACTAACGGTGGGTCTCATACTGCAGGTTTAACTTTAACTTAACTATAAACAAAAGAAAATGTCAAAAAAATGAACACAAAAGAACAACAAATTTTTGGGTTAACTATTAACTAAAGTTTAAACCTGAAGTATGAGACCCACCGTAAAGGTACAAGGGAAACATGTTATTCTTATATTATCTCACTTAAAATTTCTTAAGAACTGCATAAAATAAACGTTACTACAATGTACACGCAGAAAAAAAAACAGGTTTAACTTTATCTAAGTGCTATGTAATTATACAACTACATAAGTTCGAAGTATGTTTTACAATTTTCTAGCAAAATATATGTAATTTTTCGGATATTTTCCACTACACATGTATATATTTTGCAAGGATTGTATATATTTTACAAAAAAAATGTGCATATTTTACTATAACTTTGTAAAACTAACTTGAAAATTATGTAGTTGTATAATTACATAGCTCTTAGGTAATATTCCCCCTGTTTTTTCCTGCGTGTAGTAGTTTTTGTAGTTTGTTAAAAAAATAACTGCACTCAAAAAAGTTTTACCGTTACTACATGACAGCTGTTTGTGTAGTAATCAGTAGTTGTTGTTTTAACAGTAATTACAGTTATTTTTCTATAGCAAAATGTAAAACAACTGTTATGACGGCTATTTAAAAAAACAGCTAAGGAAAAGTAGCGTAATTTCGTAACAGTTGTTTAAAACAGTTATTTTATTATCATGATAAACAACTACTAAAACAATAATTTTACAGTAAACAGTTGGTTTTGTTAGTTATTTAAAAAATAAAAAATGTCGGTGAATTTCTTTAAATTTTAAAAATTCTTGTTTAGTTTATATTTATTATTATTATTGATATGTTCCTAGGTTACAAAGAAAAATCAGAAGCTTTTATTGCGTCTCCAATGCATAAAAGCGTAATAACTGGAGAACTGTTTGGAGTTTTACTTCAAATTTTAAACAGGCTGAAGTAATTACACATACTTTTGTAATCGAAAGAAAAAAATCTTTTTATTAAAACACACTTTTATAACACCAAAAGAATTTACTGTAAAAACAGTAGTTCTTACCCATTTTGTAAGTTGTTTTAAAACTTTTGTAGTAAAAATTTGTCAGTTAATTTTACTACATTGTTAGTTATTTTTAATGCATTTGTTAGTTATTTTTCAACAGTTAAAAATAACAAAAGTTTTAATTATTTTAAAGGTACCTAATTACAATTATGGCCTTTTTAACTGCAAATAACTTTGTTTTAACTGTCATTTTCAGTAGATTCTACCGACAAACTTTTATGAGTGTGCAATTTCGTCTATTGCGCGACCTACATTAAATTATTTAAATAATTGTATTTCATGCCGTTAGCTACGGAGTTCTAACTGATGGAAATGGGTGAACTCAGTATTTAACGGTGCGGAAACGGATATACCAAGATAGACTTAAAACGTATGGTTTAATGGCCGCTTAATATTCTGTATCATAAGCACCGTAAGTTGTTTACTCCATATAAAAAAAACATTTTTCTCGACAATGAGTTTTACGTGAAAATTATGTAGACTTTGTTTTAACGCAAATTTAATATACTAGACTATTATTTTTCTTGTGAAAAAATGACATTTTGTGTTTATTGTCTTTGTTATGAAATTAAAAAATTGTAATTTTTATAAACTTAATTGCATTTTGAGGACTTTGTTGAGTGAAATTTTTCCACGTGAAAAACAACTTACGGTGCTATACTTGGGAGTTTTTCATTGGCATTGAAATTTTATTATCATTAATTGACTTATGCTAATGGCAAAAAATTTCATTACCATTTAATGCTACTGAAATTTTCTGGCATTTGAATTTGTAACACCAATGCTAATGAAATCGCACTAATGCCTTAAAAATTAATAACTAGGACAAGGAATTTCATGCAAATGCATGTTTTTTCTCGATAGTCCAAAACTAATATGGACTAAATATTTATCCGAATCATCAAATTTAGAACAAAATGGCATCGATTTGTAGTTGCATATTTTGTAATAAATGCATGTTTTTGCATATTTTGACTTTAAATGCATATTTGGTGCCTTTTTAATGCATATTTTGTGCTTTTTAATGCATATTTGTGCATATTTTTTATTTTTAGGAGCATTTTTTATTTTGTAAAAAAATATAACAAATGTATACGTTTTCATATTTTGATTCAATCAAAATAAACATTCTTAAAACCTTATTGACCTATGGGAAATCTTCGAGTTGTGTGTCTGTTTGCAAAATAACTAACTTTTGTTTACAAAATAACTAACTTTTGTTTACAAAATAACTAAATTTTTGCAAAAATAATAGTTTTTAGTGCACATTTCTTATATTTTTATGCATATTTTTCTTTTTAAACCGCATATTTTCCATTTTTAAGTGCATGATTTTCCTTGCCCTACTAATAACAATTGAGCATTTGCTTACAAATGATAGATTGTTTTATATCGGCTGTTTTATAATTACGGAATCAATTGGGATTTCCCTCAGAAAAAATGCATTAAAAAACCTAATCAGCGATTTACATTCTGCAAATAACTATAATGAAGAAAAATTTTTCCTTTTTGCAAACTAAACACCAAACTTTGTTGTATGAATTGGGTTTTATAGTTACCACCCAGTGTAGAAACGGTAATAACATATCATTATTTTTTGGACTACCAGTAATGACACCCACTTACCTTCTTCATTATTTTAAAACATATAATAATGAGTTACTGATAATGACTTATTTTTTATAATTATTTCAAATAGAAAATAATTTTCTAGATTTTTTTGAAAATTTTTTTAAATCTATTTTTAGACTCAATATTTTTTAAACACTGGTAAGGATATATGTAACCACATATTTTTTGAGTATTTGTATGTCGGCGAGTAAGCTTACTTGTGTGCAGCAGGTCATTTATGTTTTTATCTATTAAATATTACATGCCGATATAGCTCAGATGGCAGAGCTATTGGCTGGCAATCTGTAGACGCAGGTTCGATTCCCGCACCAGGAAATTTTATTTAAAAAAAAAATGCTATAAAAAATATTTTTTTTATATACTTTATTATTTTGAAAATCTATTTTTAGACTCATTATTTCTGTCAGTACTGGTAAGCACATAGGTAACGATATATTTTTTGATTTTTCGTATGCTGGTGTGTAACCATAACTCATTATTTTTTGCGACATCGCCATATAAAGGTAATAAGAAATGTAATAACAAAAGTAACTAGTTACCATTACCAAGTATGTAGTTACATAACCACATATCTGGTAATGATTTTCTACACTGGGCAGATTATGATTTAAAAAAAAAACACTTAAAAAATTGCAAAATAATTGCGGAACGTGAAAAAAGACTTTATGGCACAAAAAATTAATTAAAAAACTTAAGGGCGGATTATGGGACCGTAAACGTAAATGTAATGTAACTGTACCGTGCCGTAGCTAAAAAGTACACTTATAGATTACCGTAAACGACATTACTATTTAGCATCTATTTAATGTGGCTTTATATTTTATTCTAAATTTTTCCATTTATTTGTTAATTTTTATTCCTTATTTGTTGTTTGAATCAATTTTCTTTATTCATTTCATATTTTTTCCGACTAAAATCATTCAGCTGTTTCGATGCCGAATAGAAAATTCTGATTTCAACAGAATGATCCGGCAAGTACGCTTACATTTACGTGTTAGTAACCATTCGTATACATTTCTTCTTGTGGTTTCGAAACAGCTGATTCCTTACAGATACGTTAACGGTTGGGTAACTCAGCCTTTAATCAGCGATTTTCATTCTACAAACAAATATACTGATGTAAGAATTTTCCTTTTTGTAAATTTTTTTTCCGCGACTTTTTTCGCGATTTCTTTTTTTAATTAATCACCGAACTTTGTTCTATGAATTGGGTATTATAGTCCTTTTTAGTACGATACTAACCTTAGTAAAAAATGTATTTATTGCGATAACTTTTGCAAATGTAAACTGCTTTGCTTGAAATTTTGCAAGAACAGTTTTTAGAGGTGACCCCATATTATACTAAAAGTTGGACTTTGGGGACATCTTGAAAAGCTATGCTGCCAAACAAAATTTTTGAAAAATCGCGATTTTAACGTATAGGCCGCTATAGATCAGAGATCGGCAACACCTATGCCCATGGGCGCTCTCTCACACCTACATAAGCTCATACATAGAACAAAAAAATAATCAGTCGCATACAAGATTTCATTGAAGTGGGTTGTCACATCGCTTGTTTGCCAGATTTTTTTCACTCTGCATAATGTTTATTAATACATTTTTTTTGTAATTTATTTTTAATTTTTTTTGTTTTTCTTTTTTTTTTTTGTGTTGTTGTTTGTTGATAGTTGTTTTCGTAGTTGTTGTTTGCTTTTAAATTTTTACCCCTAAATTCATAAACGCTTTGTAAAATTATAGGAGGTTTATTGAACAAATTTTGTATGAAAATGACGTATTGTAAACCTGCTATAACTTTACAAAGCATTTATGAATTGAGGGGTTATTTTATATTCCCATTATAAACATTTAAAATTTTCGAATTATTATACAAACGTTCTTTGTCAGTGCATTGAGAGTGAAAGGCTGGAACTCACTCATACAAGCACAAAATAAGGTTGTAAATATTTGCCGATCCCTGCTATAGATGAATACATTTTTTTTATTGAAATATTTTCCTTTTAATTGCTTCCTTACTAAGGCATTAAATTTATTGAGGTCGATTTTATATTCGGCGACTAAAGTCGCTGAAATAGCAAAAAACTATAAAAAACCAACATAAAACGCTAAGTAGTGGTTTAAATGTCAAGATTAGCACATCGTAATTATATCGTAAATATGGCCACAGGTCCTGTGCTTACATTTTAACACAAAAAAATAATTGAATTTGAAAAATTTTTTATATAAAAAACTGAATGGACAACCAAACTTTAAAGACATTTAGCGAAAAATCAGTACCATCGATCGAAAAATAAAGTACGCGATTGTAATCAACATGTCCGAAATATATAGAACTGATGGTCAGATCTCCTTTAATTTTTTGAGTGTCATGCAGTGTTATTAGTAATAAATTGGTTGGGTACAATTCTTTGTAGAGGAATATTTTCTGCAAGCTTTACAATGAGCGTACAAATTTTCTATATACAATACATTTTGGTACCGTGAGGTTCGAAAATGTAACATTTTTTCCTGTTGGTCTAAAATATTTATATCGTTTTCTTTTCTGAAAAAATGTGGGCTTTGTCTATCGTTTCTTTACAAAATGTATTTTTCTGCATGGATCAAATTAAAGGTATTTCACAGACCTATTTAACTGTGTTTAAAATATATACAACTTAGGGCGAGTAACTTATTTCCAATATAACCATGGTTAAACGTTAACCACAGATATTTCCATATAAATTTGACATTCATAACTATGGTTAAGTACTAAACTCAGTTTATTTTCAGATAAGTTATCACGTCTTATATATACAACTCAACTTATTTAACAAAACACCAAAATATAGAAAAATGTGATATTTTGTTACATTGCACAAACATTAGGGAATGATTGGACATGTTTTATAAACAGTTAGATTTATCTCTAAAATATCTTTAATTTGATATCAAATTTGTCTATGTTTACCCAACAAACAAATCGTTCCGTTTACGTACCGTTTTCGGTCCATTATAAACGGACCGTTATGTCGTGTATAAACGGAGTGACCAAAAACGGACTTGTATATCTATCTAAATTGACTAATTTTGAGTAAATTAAATTTACTAAATTTTTTTTTTATTTTTAATAGATTTATTAATAACGATATTATTTAAATTTACACTATATTTAGTACATCAGTTTACCTTTGAGTTTACCTTTGAGTTTACTTCTTTATCTAGCGCATCAATTCACGATAGTCACCCATAATAAAATCGATCATCTACATGCAAAAGAAAAAATAAATTAGTTATGGTTTAATTGATTGCATTTACGATGGTGTTTGACTCGAAACAACAACAATTTACACACAATTTTGGAAAAATTGGGTAGCCGCGTTAACGTACGTGGAACAGAGCTTTTGTTACAAAAACAAACGATCTTACACAAATCATTGTAAAACACTCACTAAATTTTATTATTCTTACCATCTAATATATGTATGCGACTTGAAGTTAGTTAATTGATGATGTGTGGGACCTATTCCAGCTACCGCCACCAATTTCTCTTCACAAAAAGTTTTTAAAATAATTTAATTGTTTTTATTTTGAACACATATTAAAATCAATTAAGTCCGTATTTTACCGTACGGAAACGGAGTTAAAACGTATTGTGTTTGAAAATCCGAATACACGGTCCGTTAATGTTCCGTATACTTACAAGCTTTGACGGATACGCGTATTACGGGCCGTTAATGTGCCGTAAAAGCCGGATTCATGATTCCGTAAGTGCCGGAGAGTCCGTAAAAATGTTTCTTGGGTATTTTTATTACTATGCACAAAAATTCATTTTGTAAAAAAAGGGTAGAAAATATGCAACATTTTTTTTCAGAAAAGAAAACGCCAGTAAACTTACTTTCCATCCCTGAAGTTATCAACAATTCACAATAGTTTCTTTTTCAAAAGTGCCAGGGCGATCTGTATAAATAAGGTAATTAAAACCGTTAATTTAAATTTAAGCTAAACCAAATTTCGGGTTGTATCAGTTGTATTACAAATGTTCCCAGTGTAGAAAAACATTACCAGATATGTGGTTATGTAACTGCATACCTGGTAATGGTAACCAGTTACTTTTCTTATTACTTTTGTATGGACATGTTCAAGCATATCCAGACATGTCCTATTTTCAAGGATATTCTATAAAAAAACAAATTTTTGAATCTTTTGTACAGAGATGTTTGCGATTGAAATGTCAAACTTACATATCATAATCTATAGTCGATTTAAGTGGACACGTGTTTCAGATTTTTTTAAAATTCGCGATTTTCCGCGTTTTATTAGAAATTCAATATGGTGGAAGAAATATGTTCTAAATAGGGCAATTTGGATACCAAAACTTTTCTTTTGACAAGTAAATCTTAGCTAAGTGGATTTAGTTGGTAATTTTGCAAATTTCATACATTTTGCACGGTGCTCTGGACCAAATTTTTTTAAGAAATTTTGAGTTACTGCAATCGGCATTTGAATTTTTATGTAGTTTTGTAAAACACCCAATTAAATTAAAAATAAGATACATGCAGCGCATTATTAGCTGATTTGGTTTCATATATTGTTTATTGTTTTTTGCGAAAACTTTTTCGATGCAAGAAATACAGAACCGTGGTGCAGCATACGAAAAATCAAAAAATATTTCGTTACCTATATGCTTACCAATATTGAAAAAAATAATGAGTCTAAAAATTGATTTTCAAAAAATTGGTTTATATTTAAAAAAATACTTTTTAATAGTAAAAATTTTTTTAATAAACTTTGCTCGTGCCGCGTGTCTACTCGTACCGGGACTTAAGATTATCAGTCGATAGCTCTACCATCTGAGCATGACGAGAAAATGTTATATTTGACAGATAAAAACATAATAGACCTGTTGTGCATAAGTATGCTCACTCGCCAACATAAAAAAATAAAAAAAATATGTGATTGCATATAAATTTCTACATTAAAGCACGCGAGAGAAAACTGCTAGAGATAGAGCAAAAAGCAACCCTAAATAGCTTAAATCATTCACAATAGAGCAATTTAGAGGTGATTTTTGCTCTATTTGTAGCAATTTTCTTTCGCGTGTACATATGCCTTTAGGATATCCCTTTAAATAACGATTTGTCAATTTTCGTTCATTGTACCCCCCAGTTTTATTGGAAATAGCCCCAAATGGAAGAAATTGATTTTTTTTTTTGCAAAACGTTAACCCGTACCGAAACTTGGACGAAAATGGCCCACTTTGGGAAAAAATTGTATTACTATTAAAAATTTCCAAAATTCGAAATTTCAAAAAATATTACTTTTTATTTCATTTAATATAATCAAAATGATTCTGATATGGAATTTTGACTTCATCGGATATCATTAACCCACTTTAGCCTGGAATTTAAAATGACCCACGAATTTAATAAAAATTCAAAAACGTGTTTTTTTAAAATTAATTTCAAAGATTTTTTAAAATGCCTAATTTGGAGATGTCGCTTACCCACTAGGAAATTTACAGATTTATCAGATTTCTATTAAATTGGATAAAATTTATTAGAGGATAAAAAACTAATGAACAAGCGCAATTCTCTATAGTCCCAATCTTATTTTTAAAGGTTAAAAAGGTGGGGTCAAAAGTGTCAGTATGTTTATAGCAATTGTAGTTTTGTAATCGTATTAGATTCTAATTAAAAGCTTTTCTTATTATGCATTTATTGTTTTCTATTGGAAGACCTTATTCTGTAAATTTCCAAGTGGGTATTTTTTGCAGGAAAGTGAAAACATTAACCCTATATGGATCAAGATACACAAAATAATAATTTTTATCAAGTGGAAAAAAGACTTTTTTTTATCCATTTGAATGAATATTTTTTTCCGAAAATTATGAAAGGTGTTATTCTGTTAATTTCCCAGCGGGTCGTCTTTGGCCAAAAATGTAAAAACTAACCCTATTAGGATAATGTTATATAAAATAATTATTTTTTATCAAGTGGAATTTTTTTTACCAATTATAAACTTCCCGTGAAAAAAAATTTATTCGGTAGCATATCTTTTTTTATTTGGCATCATTATATTATATAAAATTTCATCGGGAAAATGGATTAATCAAATTGTATGTAAACGAATAAAAAAGGTATTTGAATTGATATAATTTCATCCAATTTTATCGGTGTTTTGGTCTTATTCAATTGCATTAAATTTTGTTTTTTTTTATATGAATAAATATAGTGTAGGAAAACAACCAATTAATTAACTGAGAGAATTATCTGAATGATATTAATATATTTTTGCATAAAACCGATGAATTTTCACTGGGCCTCTGGCCACTGAAACTTTTTATTGAATTAATGGAATTTTTCATAAAATGTTGTGAAAATATTCATTTTATTTATTAAAAGTTTCATACACTTAATGAAAAAGTTTTTCATCTAGTTTAAGAAAATTTTTCATTTACTTTGTGAAGAAAATTTTATTATTATTATTTTACGCAAAAGTATATAATTGTATTTAAATCAACATATGTGACCTTCTCCGGGAAAAGGGAAAAGCACGTAGCTAATGATTGATTGAAATGATTTGACAAATTTTAAAACGTAGCAAAATACGTAGAAAGTAACAATGCTTTTTAAAAAATGTAATAAAAAATATTTATTTTTGTTAAAATCAAATAGCAAATGGTCAAGTTCTGAAGTTTTTAAAAATAAAATAGACTCAAAATCCAATAGCGAAAACTGTTTTCTAAAAAAATTTTTAAGCTGTTTTTGTTTATTGTATTCCAAAAAATACATTTTAAATACATTTGGAATTTTCTGAAATATATTTAGAGGATTTTAAAATACAAATGAATTATTTGAAATGCAAGATATGCAAGATGAAATGAAAAGATATTTACAAACAGCCAGGAAAAATCTGTTAAATTTACAAAATTTCAGCTAACTGATAAAATCAGCAAAAATTTTCAAATTTTTTTGTTATTTTCTTAATGCGAATAAAATATACACTGCAGAAAGCAGTCTACTATTTTCTAGCAAATATTTCTGTTTTTATATAGCAGGAGAGTTCATTATTTGTATTCAACTCAATTAAATTGAAAGATAAATTAACTTTTGAATATATAACAATTTCTTTACTGCTTTTTATCTACTAATATTCAGCAACATGTTTTTGCCAATGTTAGCAAGGTATATTTGCAATTCAATTAAACGAAATTTAACTCAAATATTACTAAAATTTCGTATATTTACCAGTTGCATTTTTGCTGTACTTATCTTACTAACATTTAGCAAAAAGGATTTACTTATTTTAAAAGTTTTCTGTGCAGGGACCCTTTTAACTAATTTTGAGTACCTTTTTTTTTGTTATTTTTTCAGGATTTTTCTATTAGTATAAGATTATATTATGTCAGTGGTTTGTTTAATAATTCCGAATAAAATAAAAGAACCGAAAAGAATTGTTAAAATTTAACTCATTCGTGAACGCGGGAGAGTTCCTAACTCTAAAAATGTGCAACATTTTTGGGGTTTCGCGCCACACAGATATTTCTAGAGGCCATAAAGTAAAAAACCGAGATAACTCTGCAAAATCCTCTGAAATTTTCATTTCATTTCGCGTTGGAACCATCGGGCTTGAAATTATATTTGCGCTTGAATGGCGCACTCCATTGGAAATCAAAATAATAATGATGTAATATTTAACCCAAATATTTAAGCTTTCCGATAATCTATGAAATTGTAATAAAACCTTTTAAAACTAATATCGAAAAAGGAAACCGGACAAAAAAATTAAAAATTTGTCCAAAAAGTATTAGAATATAATTTCACTGTTAAAATCAAGTAACAAAACTATCAGGCACAGTATTTAAATTATTTAACCCACTTTTTACCAACATATCTTTAAAGACACGTCTACCTATGCTTTTACGAAGCTTTGTCAGAAAATTCGCACGGAATCCATGCTTGACAAAAAATTAGTAAAACAATATACTCCATATCATACATGAGACTAATTAATTATTTGGAAAAATTAATTGGTGATTTCATTACCATTAAATTGAAACTAATGCTAATGAAATTTTTGGCATTATTATTACTTGGACTAATGCTAATGCTTTGAAATACATCGATTTCATTACTAATGCTAATCGTATAGTAAATTCATTACGATTACTAATGCCTCAATTATAAGAAAGAATTGGCATTTGTAAACGTCATTTTCTAGATTTCAAATTCAATTCTGAGCTTGCAAATGCGGAATGCGAAAAGGGTTTTGTGGTATAAAAAGTTAATTAAAATACTTAATCAGCGATTTACATTGTGCAAAGGAATATGTATTTATATTGATGCAAGAATTGTACTTTTTGCAAAATTATTTTCGCAAACTTTTTTTTTCAAACTAAGCACCAGTCTATGGTACGAGTTATGGGTATTATAGTAACCAGATTCTAATTTTACAAAAACCACACTTAAAAAATTGCAAAATAATGGCGGAAAGCGAAAAAAAGCTTTATGGTACAAAAACTTAATCAGCGATTTTCCTTTTTGCAAACTTTTTTTCCGCGACATTTTTTCGCGATTTTTGTTTCAACTAGCCACCGAACTTTGTTCTATGAAATGAGTGTTATAGTCCCTAGATTATAAATTTAAAAAACAGCACTTAAAAATTTGAAATTTGAAATTTTAAAAAGACTTTATAGTACAAAAGTTGAATTAAAAAGCTAAATCAGCGATTTTTATTCTGCAAACAAACATACTGATGTAAGAATTTTCCTTTTTAGAAATTTTTTTCCGCGACTTTTTCTCGATTTTTTTTTTCAATTACTCACAGAACTTTGTTCTATGAATTGTGTATTATAGTTCCTAGATTATAAATTTTAAAAAACCGCATTTAAAATATTACAAAATAACAGCGGAACGCGAAAAAAGACTATGGTACAAAAGTTGAATTAAAAAACTTAATCAGCGATTTTCATTCTGCAAACAAATATACTGATGTAGGAATTTTCCTTTTTGCAAATTTTTTTCCGCGACATTTTTTTGCGATTTTTTTTTTCAACTAGCCACCGAACTTTGTTCTTTGAAATGGGTGTTATAGTCCCTAGATTATAAATTTAAAAAAACCGCACTTAAAAAATTGCAAAATAATCGCGGAACGCGAAAAAAGACTTTATGGTACAAAAGTTGCATTTTTGTGTGCAGATTGTTAATCGCTGATTAAGTTTTTTATTTATTTTTGTGCCATAAAGCCTTTTTTCGCGTTCCGCGATTATTTTTCAATTTACTACTTGTGGTTATTTAGAATCATAACCTAGGGTCTATAATTCATAGAATAAAGTTCGGTGGCTAGTTGCAAAAAATACCGCGAAAAAAGTCGCGCAAAAGAAATTTTGTAAAAAGGAAAATTCTTACATCAGTATATTTTTTCGCAGAATGAAAATCGCTGATTAAGTTTTTTAATTAAATTTTTGTAGCATAAAATCTTTTTTCGCATTTCACGATTATTTTACAATTTTTAAGTGCGGTTTTGTTAAATATATAATCTAGGGACAATAATACCCATTTCATAGAACAAAGTTCGGTGGCTAGTTGAAAAAAAAAAATTGCGAAAAAATGTCGCGGAAAAAAAATTTTGCAAAATATTTGTTTGCAGAATGAATATCGCTGATTAAGTTTTTTAATTAAAATTTTGTACCATACAGTCTTTTTTCGCGTTCCGCGATTATTTTGCAATTTTTTTATTATGGTTTTTTAAAATTTATAATCTGGGGACTATAATACCCAATTCATAGAACAAAGTTCGGTGATTAATTGAGAAAAGAAATCGCGAAAAAAGTCGCGGAAAAAAAATTTCCTAAATGAAAATTCTTACATCAGTATGTTTGTTTGCAGAATGAATATCGCTGATTAAGTTTTTTAATTAAAATTTTGTACCATACAGTCTTTTTTCGCGTTCCGCGATTATTTTGCAATTTTTTTAGTGTGGTTTTTTAAAATTTATAATCTAGGGACTATAATACCCAATTCATAGAACAAAGTTCGGTGATTAATTGAGAAAAGAAATCGCGAAAAAGGTCGCGGAAAAAAAATTTACAAAAGGAAAGTTCTTACATCAGTATGTTTGTTTGCAGAATGAAAATCGCTGATTAAGTTTTTTAATTAAATTTTTGTACCATAAAGACTTTTTTCGCGTTCCACAATTATTTTGCAATTTTTTAAGTGCGGTTATTTAAAATTTATAATCTAGGGACTATAACACCCATTTCATAGAACAATGTTCGGTGGCTAGTTGAAAAAAAAGCAATCTATTCATCCCCTTTTTTTTTGTAAACAAATGCTTTTTTTACTCAATTGTTCATAGTTTTTAAGGCATTAGTGCGATTTCATTAGCATTAGTATTACAAATTCTAATGCCAGAAAATTTCAGTACCATTAAATGGTAATGAAATTTTTTTGCCATTAGCATTATTCAACTAATGATAATGAAATATCAATGCCAATGAAAAAATCCCAAGTATGCTCCATATCATAAACTTATTGCAGAAAATTTTAAATATTGGCAAAAAACTAAAATTTTTGAAAATTGAAATCCCCTAGAAATCAAATTACACTTGAAATATATACCTTAGTTTAGAACTTAGAGAATGCGTTAAAAATTAAATTTTCTTTTATGGTTATTACCCACCCGGTTAAAAATAAGCACGTATGTTCATGTATGTATATGTATGGATGATCATATATGATTCCATACATGAACATTAACGAAAATTGAGGTAATATGTAGATACATGAGCATACATGTTCATAAATGTGAATTGATGAACACATCTATATATGATTTCACTTGTTTTCTCATATATTTTTGCATATATTGTTTTATATTAAAAAAAGTATTTTCTCTGTTCAAAAAAGTTTGTTTATTTCAGGTTTTAACAATTTAATAAAAATAACGATTTTAAAATAATGTAACGCTAACTTACAACTAAAGAAAATTAACAACAGTTATAGCCAAAATTTTATCATTATAAAAGTACTATTATGGAAATTTGTTACAACTTTTGAGCTTAGGTCGCGATTACATCTGCATAAAAATCTCGAGATTTCGACACACAGCCTTATGAAAAAGCATGAAGAAAATCTTATAGAAGTTAAATTTTTAATAAAATACACATTTCAAGATTAATTGAAAAATCTCCAAAATGAGATTGGTATTTCTTTTGAAGTTGTGAAAATTTTAAATGAAATTTAAAACTGAGAAAGTTTTATTTATAATTGAGAAAATCCAAATAAAATTATGTTTTTTATTTAAAATTTATCTTGTACTTGTATCTTGTATTAAAATAAAATTATAAAGAATAGTGCTTATTTCAAATAAAATTTTGTGAGTTTTAAAATAGAAAATCCCAATTTAATTGGAAATTACATAAATTTAAAGTAAAAGGCACTACTAATCTTATTAAAAATATCATTAATACAATTGAAAATCACAACATCAACTAAATTTTCTTTACATACAATGGTGGTGATTTCAAGAGGAATTGGTGTAGGATGATATTTGCTTTAATATCTCGTTAAGGTTTTTAGATTAGGTTTATAATTCTGTTACCAATCAATAATTAAAGGTGTTTCTACATTGTTATATTTTCAAAAAAGGTTTGATTTTTGGTGAAAAATAAGTTAGGTAGTCTAATTCCAATTGATTTTTTAATAATCTCAAAAAATGAAGAAGGCTCTTCTATTCGCATAAACACACATTTTTTCTTTATAAATGTGTTAAAACAGTACGAGTAAAAAATTTGTTTCATTCACTAGTGTGGATTTAAAAGATTAATGCAAACACCTTATATACTCTAAAAATTCAATATGAAATCATTTTAAAAAAGAAGAAACTATAGAAAGTTTATGAACATAAAATTTTGGAATCCAAATATTTGGTTTCAGATTTTCATAAGTATTATAAAAAAGATTGAACTGTTCATTTTAATATCTGGCACTTTTAAGATGGTGATGACCTTAGAAACTTAAAGATGACAATTGAAGAACTTCTTTAATGCTCTTTCATAGTGGTGAATATAAATATCTCGGGATTCCAATGCAGATTAAACGTGAACTAATAGGTATTGGCTCTCAGGTCAAAAATTTTAAAATTCTCCAAATGATCAACCAAACGTCCATATATATGTAGATTTACCTGTAGAAGAACGGACAGAATTCACACTTTGATTAGTACATATAATTATTCATTGCATAGTGGGGGCCGAATTATACATTAATAAAGAATTGAAGCGACTGGAGGTTTATAGCATCTGGCGGAATGAAGGAGTTTACAAGGGTATTATATTTGGTAACACTTTATCAAAAGCTTTAATTGAAAAATACAACAGAAACGACAATTACCCTTATGAACTCATTTAATAAATTTAAAATTTTTGACAAATTATACATACTTAACTAGAAAACACAGAACTGCATAGAGGCGTCAGCGTAGATTTTGAATCTGCTTCGCTTCTTAGTTTTTATTTTACCTAAAAAAATTTTAATTATTATTATTTCCTTTTTTTAAAATGCATTTTCTTACCTTTTTCACTATTTATATTTTATTTTTTATTACTATTATTTTTTTCAAACTAAAAAACAACATTAAATGCTCAGACATCAAAACAACTTGATTAGAAACACAAATGTTTTTTATTTTTTCAATATAATCAAATGTGTTTGGTAAAAAACGCATCGGCTAAGGTAAAATGACGTCTCATCGGTTAGTTCTAAATCTTCACCACTGATTGAACCCTTACTGAAATTTTTCTGAGAAAATACTCATTCAGATTCCGATAAATTTTTGCAATAGAAAACTTGATTTTCATCTAAACCCATTTTTGTAGAAAATTCTGATTCTATATTTTCATATAAAAATGTCCTTGAAATCTATGGTTCGTTAGGAAAAGTTCCTTAAGAAATCATTATTTTTCTTTTTGTCTTTATCTTATTAAAATCTGATGGTTTTTCGGTAAGAAAAGGTTCTCGAAGTATAGAGATTTTTTTAAGAAAAGCCTTCGGAATTTGTGAGTTTGTCTAAACACAAATTTTAAAGCACGCTTTAGAGAAAATCACAAATTTTTAAAGTTTTTTCCTATTAAAAAATCATATTGTAATTTTCCCTTCATTATAATCCTGTATATAACAAGTTTTAATAAAGTGTTAATAAACATTATTACTAATCGTTTTCTTATATTATTTTGACAATATATTAAATAAGGACAAAATTTGAAACTTGATGGATTCGTGTTAACAAACTTCTTCGAAACCTTCCCAACGAAATCAACACGAAAGGTTGCAAAGTTCTACTGTATTACTGTCAAACCATTTCATATTCGATTTTTATTCCTACATAAGTTTACATTTTAGGGATATAACTTTTTGCAATTTTTGCAAATGTCATTTCTCCCAAGGTAAATTCAAGTAGAGCATGGAAAATATTAAGAACTACGATTTTACTTTTTCGCGATCGGTAATAAAGTTCCCGCACCAAACACATTGAAGTTTTGTATAAATGAATTTTTTTTTAATTTAAAAAAAGTAATATTTCATTCCAAATTTGTAAGCTTTTGTTAATTTTTTAATACAAATATCAGTAAAAATCATTTCCCACCATTTGGACAAGATAATTTTACCAATATTTGAAAATTTGAAGCATTTCATATATGCTTTCATATATGAGAGTTTATGTCATATATGGGACAATATATGGCACATATCAACACACATGAATACACACATTACCATAAACGGGCTTTTTCTTTGAAAGTACGGAAACATATATGATTTCATATATGCCATCTATGTTCATACATCAATAATGTGTGATCATACATGTTTACATGTATGGCAACTTATGAACATGTATGCTTATTTTGAACCGGGCAGGTAAAAATCGACATATATGGATCCATACAGGTTTAATGTATGTTCGTGAATTATCATAAACATGCATGCTCTTCCATACATGGATGCATAAGTCTCCATACATGCATCCATATATGTCCATACTTGTGCATTAACGAAATTTGAGGTAATATCTGCATGTATGGTCATACATGTTAATGCATCGTCATGTATGTTCTTAAATGTACATACATGTAGATATTACCTCAATTTTCGTTAATGTACATGTGTGCACATATGTGGATGCATGTATGGAGATTTATGTATCCATGTATGGAAAAGCATTCGTGTTTATGGTCATGTGCGAATATACATTAAACCTGTATGATCCATATATGTAGATTTTTAGCCGGGTAGCCATTCTTAGTTGTATTATTAAACAAATTTTAAAAACCTTTCACCTATTCAGATATTTTTGCGTTCTTATAGATAATTTTATAAAATTTTCTGCCTCTGTCTATTATTAACTTCTCTTTCTCTTTTTACTATTAAGTTCGGAAAATTGTAAAACGGACAGCTGGTGCAAAGATAAACAAAAAACACCATTGTGAAAATTTTAATTTTTTATTAAGCAAAGAAATATACAAAATAAACTTCTATATATAAAAGCAAGTAAAAAAGTTAAAGTCGGGAATGCCAACTATATAATACCCTACACCAGTCTGATTTAAAAACAACTAATGTTTGGATCCGAAATTTGAATGGGTTAAAACAGACTTTTGTCAAAATTTTCTATAAAATCATAAAAGGAGAGAAAATCAAAAATATAGCCCATATGGGCGATAGGTCCAAATATGGACCGATCCTATCTAGAATCAATAGGCTTTTTCCTTGGGACCATGTGAGCCAACAAACCAAATTTCATTGGAATATCTTCGTATTTGCGACCTGCAGCGTGTAAACAAGCCAACCAAAATTAATATCCTCCGTTCTTGGGCTGACATAGGTCTGTGTACCAAATTTCATTGAAATATCTTCGTATTTGCGACATGCAGCGTGTAAAAAAGAAAATTTTGGGGGGTACCCTTATAAGGGCACTAGGTCTAAACATGGACCAATTGCAACTTAAATTAATAGGCTCCGTTCTTGGGCGACATAGGTCTGTGTACCAAATTTCATTGAAATATCTTCGTATTTGCGACCTGCAGCGTGAAAAAAAAGAAAATTTTGGGGGTACCCTTATATGGGCACTAGGTCTAAACATGGATCGATTTCGTCCTTGGTCCGACGTAAGTCGGTGTACAAAATTTCATCAAAATATCTTAATATTTGCGACCTGTAGAGTGTTCACAAGAATGCATGGACAGACAGACAGTCGGACGGACGGACAGACGGACATCGTTAAATCGAAATAAAAAGTGATTCTGAGCCAATCGGTATACTATAAGGTGGGTCTAGGACCAATATTTTTGGATGTTACAAATATCAGCACAAACTTATAATACCCTCTCCACGTAGTGGTGTAGGGTATAATTCAGGCACCCGATATTAATACTTTTAAAACGTTTTATTTTGTTTTTTCCTCAATAAAAAAAAATCACTTGTGTACAAATGAATTTATTTTTCTTGATGGATATTTTGTTTTCATCAATTTTTTTATTTTTTGTTTTCTTTTCGAAAACAAAATTTTATAAATATCCGTACTGATATTTTCAGGAAAGTTGAGAATTATTTTTATTTTGTACTGAGGAAAAAACAAAAAAAAACGTTTTTTTTGTATTGAGGAAAAAACAAAATAAAACGTTTTTTTTAGTTTTTTCTGATTACAATTACATATAAATTTTGTAAAAATTCTTAAAACAACATTCATATAGACATATTTCTGCATCCAATGATATAAACCTTTGCGTTATTAAAAAGTAATAAAAATTTCCGCCGAAAAGACTTCTACAAAGCATGATAATCAGCGATTAACATTCTGCAAGCAAATATATTGATGCAAAACTATTCCTTTTTGCAAATTTTTTTGTCGTGATTTTTTGTTTTTGCAATCTAACTAGCTAATTTTGGTATAGGATATATGTATTATAGTCCCTAGATTATGGATTTTAAAGAACCCCACTTAAAAAATTGCAAACCAATGGCGGAACGCGAAAAAAAACTTTATGGTACAAAAAATGAATTAAAAATTGTTATCAGAAATTTACATTCTGCAAACAAATACACTGATGCAAAAAATTTTCTTTTCGTAAAATTTTTTTCGCGAATTTTTTTGCAAACTAACCACCAAACTTTTATATGAGAATATTGGTATTATAGTCCCAAGATTATGAATTTTAAAAATCCGCACTTAAAAAATTGCAAAAAAAAATCGCGGAACGCGAAAAAAGCTTTTTGGTACAAAAAATAAATTTAAAAACTCAGTCAGCGAATTACATTCTGCAAACGAATATGTTGATGCAGAAATTTTCCTTTTTGCAAAACTTATTTTTCGCGAAATTTTTTGCGTACGAACTACCAAACTTTGGCATAAGATATGGGTATCATAGTCCCAAATTTATGAATTTTAAAAAACCGCATTCAAAATTTTTTAAACTTAATCAGCGATTAACATTCTGCTATACATATGTTACATACATATACATATGTATATTGATGCAAAACTATTCCTTTTTAGAAAATTTTTTTTCCCAATTTTTTTTGTTTTTGCAATCTAACCAGATAATTTTGGTATAGGATATAGGTATTATAGTCCCTAGGTTGTGAGTTAAAAAAAACCGCTCTTAAAAATTTGCAAAATAATGGCGGAACGCGAAAAAAAGCTTTATGGTACAAAAAATAAATTAAAAAACTCAGTCAGCGATTTACATTCTTCAAAAGAATATGTTGATGGAAAAATTTTCCTTTTTGCTAAATTTTTTTTCGCGAAACTTTTTGCATACTAACCACCAAACTTCGGCATAAGATATGGGAATTATTGTCCTAAGGTTAAAAATTTAAAAAAACCGCACTCAAAAAATTGCAAAATATTGGCGGAATGCGAAAAAAGCCTTTATGATACAAAAAAATAGTTAAGAAACCTAATCAGCAATTTATATTCTGCAAAAGAATACATTAATGGAAAAAAATTTTTTTTTGCAAATTTTTTTTGGCAATTTTTTTTTTGCGAACTAATTACCAAACTTTGGTATGAGATATGGGTATTATGGTCCCTAGGTTATAAATTTTAAAAATCTGCACTTAAAAAATTGCGAATTAATGGCGGAATGCGAAAAAGGTTTCTTGGTGCAAAAATTTAATTAGAAAACTTATACAGCGATTTCATTCCGAAAATGAATAATATTAGTGCAAAATGCTGGTCAATTGGCAAACATTTTAGCAAAAAAAAAAAAATATTTGCAATATATGTTTGTATGTATATACCGCTCAACAGTTCACTCTAGGATATTATATGATTTTCTACAGATTTGAAACCAAAAACCATAATAATCTCCACCATAAAAATAAAACAAAAATTTTAAAATTCTATTCATATTTTTGTACTTAGTACAAAGATGAAAAACAAAAAAAAACGTTTTTTAAAACGTTTTAAAAAGTTTTATTTTTTTATCAATTTTTTTATCTTTGATATTTATACCTAAAGATATTTTTCGAATTTCAACTTGAGGGATATTTTTGTTTTAAAGTACATTTGAAATTTTTTGTTTTCGATTGAGAAATAAAAACATTTTGAACTTTAGTGATATTTATTTTTGATAAAAACAAAAAAAAAAACGTTTTCTGGTGCCTGGTATAATTAACTGAACAAAGTCAACAAAATTTTAAATGCAAAAAATATGTGTTTCTGTGCGATTTTTCAGACTAAAAATATATGCATTTTAATTTTTTTTTTCTTCTAAATAAATTTTTGAGTTATAAAAGTGATTTTGTACGTTAGATAGAGGATTTCTTGCTTACTCTCATTTTACTGAACTTTATATAAAAAGTAAAGGAGTACACTTAACTAAAAATAACATATTTTTTTTTGAAGGTTATAAATTTTTTTCTGTGTGTATAGTTTTTATGCTTTTCCAGAAAACAGAAAAAAATGGGAAAAATTAAACAAAAATTTTTGAAAAGTCCCCCCCCCCCTCCCGAAAGAAATTCCTAGCTACGTGCCTGTTCTGAACAACTTAAAAAAATCACTTCTTTCATTGCTTCCAAAGTATCCGTTAGTATATTTTTACAGCTTTTTTAGAGTTACTTCTGAACGATATCCAAAAAATCACTTAAGTATTGCTTCTTAAGAGTAATTGCTCTAGAAGTGATCGTAAAAAGTGATTTTGGTCTCATTTGACATTTCCAAACAAAGGGTCGCGGGTTCAATTACCGGCAGCAAAAATATTTTTTTATTTTTTTTTATTATACTAATTTTTTAAATATTTATGATTAGGGCAACCAAAAAAAAGCGCTAAAAGCAATGTTTTAACAATAAAATAAGAAGTTAAAATGCAAAAATAAGCCCTTAAACTTCATTATTTCTTCACTTAAATCCTCAAAAAAATTAAATTTTTTGTTTTCTATAATGCTACATTCCTTGGAACTTCAGGAATCAGACAAAGTTGTGATATTGTTAAATTTATTTATATCGAGAAATACAATTAATGTATTAATTGCATTAAAGGAATTAAATGTGCTAAAATTCCAAAAATTATTTAACGAATTGTGAAAAATACTCTGTTGAAGACATGGTCCTATCCGGATTTCATTCTTGCCTAAGAAAATCGTCATTGTCATATTTGTACTATTAGAATTCAGGTAGGAAAAATAAAAAGTTTATTTTAACAAAAGAGATTACTTAATTTAAAATAAATAAAATAAATGTATGAAGAAAAAAATATTTTTTGCCTAAAATATTAAAAAAAAGTAATAAACAAAAGGTTATTGATTTTTATGGTAGCGGTAACAAACATTTATTTTTACCGGCAAAACTGTTGAGTATATAGAAAAACGTTATATAAACAGATTAAAGGAATTGTAATTTTTAATTTTTTTAAAATTGTTTGAGCAAAATCGGACTAGTGGTTCTCGAGTTATGTCAAAAAAAGATATATCTCGATTCCTAGGGGTGACCCAGCGAAACGCCGGGACACGTATAACTTGTTTTTGACCGATATAACATTTCCCGTTGGTTTCATCCCATCCCGATTTTGACTGTCGCATAGTGTAATAGCAAATATAAACTCAAAAAGAATTTTTAAAAACTCTTTACCTACTGCAAAAGTACTGTTTTAGTAGTTGTTTAATATAATATTAGAAATAAATGCTTTAAACAACTGTTATGAACTACAGTACTTTTCGTTAGTTGTTTTTTTAGTAACTGTCGCAATAGTTCTTTTGTTTTTTTCCATAGAAAAATAACTGTAATAACAGTTAAAAGCAACAACTACTGATTACTACACCAAGTACTTTTTAGTACTTATTTATCAATATAGATAATTAAAATTTTGTGTTAATTATGTATAATTAATGCAGAGAATATTATATTTAAACAAAATAAAGAAAACATTCATTAAAGTAGCTTAAACATTTTTAATTAAAAGTACTACTTTCAACACAATTTTAACATTTTCTTCCGAAATAGAAGAATTTCTAGTTCAGTTACCCAGCAAAACATTTCATTACCATGTAATGAGTTTTAGGTATTGAAATCTTAAGTGTTCACTAGTTACCTTATAATTACTGAACTACTTATTTTAACATGGTGATGTCATTGGAGGAAAGTCATTACACTGTTCTATAAATAGATGTTGAATATAAATATTTATACTCTAACCATTAGACTACGACATCGCTATGACTTTTAATGCTTTAACGTACACATTTATTGTGGCAGCTGTTATATGTCTATTTTTCACAAAACTTGTTGTTATTAAATAATGCTTAAAGCCCCGTTCACATTATCGCACAAGAGCTTATACTTTTCATTACACAAGTATGACAAAAAGTATGCTGAAATTGTCTGGTTGTCAAAAAAGTATAAAAGAAAATCTTTTCAGTGTTCAGACTGTTATCGACACACACAACAAATAAATTAAAACAGCTATTTTTTCTTCTATTATTACTTTTTTCACCACTAGTTGTTTTTAATTTTTGTTTAACATTTATTTGTGAATAACACAACACTTGTGTTGAGACAAGTGGTAACTTTATGAAATATTTCAAAAAATAAATCTTGTCAAAAAAGTGTGACCGTATTTTAAAATGTGTGCACCCATTTTGACATGTGTGTAACGAACAGTGTTCACACTATTATACATTTTCGTTATACAATACATTTCTGACATGTATAACACACTTGTGTGATAATCTAAACGGGGCTTTAATGAACGTCAATATTTCTATAAATAGATGCTCAAGATAAATTACAAAAAAAAACAATGGAAGAAGATACGAATTGATCAGCGAACCTTATGTCTGTCAGGCAAAAACGCTAACCACTAGGCTACGCCATAGTTATGGTTTTTAATGATTTAGAACATATATGTTTCAGCTATTGTGAAGTAGTAATGTGTGGGGTATAATTATCGGTAACTCATTACATTCAATTTAAAAGTAATTCAAAGGGTAAGGAGATATGAGATCTAAGTAATGCATGTAGTAATGACCAGTCATTACCAAGTTTTTGCTGGGTAATTAGAAGAAAACCGTGGATAGTGGTTGGTAGGGTGCACCTTTCTGACAAATGTTTTAAAATTTTATTTAATTACACATTTCATGATTTTAAAAAAATCGTGATATTTTAATATTACAGATAAGAAGTCATTGTTAAAAGTGTTTAAATAAGACTTTAACTCAAACACTCTATTTATTTATTTCAAGCGTAATGAATTTGCTGCTAAAAATATTTGGATTTGTACTTGGATTATCTTTGTCATGCTTTTGTCAGAATGTAGACTTTTGCAATACGCAAATGTGTCCTTATCAAGGCATTCATGTAGCCTGCAATAAATCAAAGGTAGGTGTACATTCATTCAAAACAAGCCTTTAATAACATAATTCCTTAAATGGATTTTTAAATTTGATTAATTTTCATCGAATCGATTTGCATAAATCATTTTATTGATTGAAATATATTGCACATTATTCAATCAGTATATCACTCGAAGAAGCAATTTTAACTTGATTACAGTTGTAGAATCAAACGAATTGATTTATTTTTACAAATAATTTCCATACAAAAATTAGTAAAATAAAATTTGAATCAATAAAAATTGAAATAAATCATATTTCATTTTACTCAATATCAAATCATTGATTTAAAGTGTTAATTAATTATTTTCTGATTGGATGAAATAATTATTAAATCTTTTTTAGGATTTCAGCACAACTTGTGAAGGCGAGCCAAAATTGGAAGATATGACACCTTATATTGAAATGATATTAGCGGAACATAATTTCTATAGAAATCTGGTGGCATCTGGTGAGGTCAAATGTTTTTATCCTGCTAGTAGAATGCCTATATTGGTAAGTTGAGAATTTTTAAATTAAAATTTTTAAATACTCCTTAATTCTCTAAGAAATGGGACTGGGATTTGGCGGTGACGGCTGAATACAATGTTAAATCTTGTGTATTTGCTCACGATCAATGCCGTAGTACTACGAAATTTCCAATGGCTGGACAAAATATTTATATGGCTAAAACAGCTCGATTAAATATAACCATAGAAGGTTTCATTAGAGAGTCCATCTTTTTATGGTTTGAAGAACAATTTGATGCTGATTATAC
The DNA here is from genome assembly GCA_949987735.1 of Leucophora obtusa. Taxonomy (NCBI): domain Eukaryota; kingdom Metazoa; phylum Arthropoda; class Insecta; order Diptera; family Anthomyiidae; genus Leucophora; species Leucophora obtusa. The sequence continues at coordinate 281,288,633 of OX465295.1, forward strand.
CATATTACAATCATATCGTAAAACAAGGTAAATATTTCATATAAATTTTCCAACCAATTTAATATACTAAATTATCGTTTATTTGCCATTCTAAAGCCCTCAAACTGGTCATTTTACTTTATTGGTAAATGATCGTCATAGTCATGTTGGCTGTGCGTTCTTAAATAATTATTTACCTGGTTTGCCCAACAAACGTTTTGTCATATTCACTTGTAATTACTCGTCAACAAATATTCGTGATATACCAAGTTATAAACCCGGCCCACCCGCATCAATGTGTGTAAATCGTAATTCAAAATATGAAGCCCTTTGTGATGATCCTATAGATTCTAATGATTTTACTTGGTATAATGACAGCATAAACTAAAGAAACTATTTAATTTTGAAACATGAATAAAATTAAATTAAGAGAAAAATGAAAGAGTATTCACTTTATTTAAATTTACTAAGTTTTACTCTCTCACAAAAAAGTCGAAATATTACTTAGTCGGTTTTAAGATCATACTCTGTGATCATTCGTATCTTACCAAATGCATTTTGCATTAAATGGTTTCAAAAAGTTCGTTGTTGCAACTTTGTCAGTACGAGTACTATTTCTTTTAAACTGAAAATAGCGAAAGAAAAGATAAACAAGAAACCAGACGACCTCGACGTTAAGTTGTTGTAAAAAAGTTGTAAAGCTAATAATTAATAGTGACGTTATTTTTAAGAAAGTAATCGGTTGATTTAGCTTACCGGTATTCTAGTTAGTAGCGTGTTAGCTTATCAGGGCGGGGGTCATGGTTTCGATTCTTGCACGCAAAAAAACAAAAATATTTGAAATATGTTTCCAACCAAACTTTATAATGTTTGTATGCACGCAAAGAAAAAACATGGTTGGGATGAACATATTAGAAGATTATCACATATTTTTATATTTATGATTGCGGCAATCATAATATGACATTTCATTTTTGTCATAATATGATCCTTAAATTATCACATGATTCCAAAATGATTCCAATATTATTATATTATAGTCCTGCATATCGTACTATGATCCCTAGAGTATTTTCCTAGCATTGTCTTTAATCTGCTTTAAAAAGCTATAACATTTTGTTTTATTCAAATTAGTACATTTATTTAATGACTAATTTATACATTTAAATAATTTGATTTAATTTTAGTAATCACTAGGGTAACCAAAAAAAAGCTCTAGAAGCAATGTTTTATGGTCTTAAAAAAAGCTCGAAAAAACAGTAAAATAAGCAGTTAAAATGTAATAATAACACAGTACAACAGCCAATCTGGGGGGTGAGAAATTCCAAGTCAGGGTGATGGTACTAGGTCAGTATAGTAAAATCCTCAAAGGGTTTGGCGTTCGTATGTGTCATTTTTTTATGACCTTTTAAATTTTTTCCTTATCTTGATGTTTTTTCGCTTAGTTGTAACATTTTGGCAAAAACGTAGTTTAACATAACTCGAGAACCACTTGTCCGATTTTGATGAAGCAAATTTAGAAAAATTTAGAATTACAATTTCTTTAATCCGTTCATATAACGTTTTTCTTTATAATCAACAGTTTTGCCGGTAAAAATAAATTTGTGGAGAAAAAAAAATATTTTTTTGCCTAAAAATTAAAATTTGTTTTTTTTATATTCATAAAAAATCCAAAACGGAAAAAAGGATCAAGTGTTATTAATTTCATGTAAAGTCACATAACCTATAAAGAAAATTTAACGCGTTCTGCTTTTATTTACAATTAAGTGAAGGTATCCCATTTTGACAAGAATATTGATATTTGTTTTTATTCAAAAAAGTGTCATTTATCGCCTTTTTCATAAATTTTCCCCAATAACTCCAGACTTCTGGCCATAAACTACTAAAAAAATTAAGTAAACATTTTTATAATTTTTTATTTTTATTTTTATTTATTTATTTATTTTTATTTATTTTAATAAATATTGCCTAGACTTTTTCGATGGTGGTTGTTCGGGACTAGTGGCATCGCATTCATCGCTATCATCAGTTTCTGAACCACACATAATGTCAATGTGTGACTCCACTGTTGGCCCTTCTGCATCTCCTGAAAATTCTTTATCATCAAGATCATCCTTGTCTTGCCACACTAACTTACTCCACCAGCAAATTTCCGCAATTATTGCACTCGGCGACTTTTTGCCTCTATATCTGTAAGTTTTTGTTTTATTAAAATGAGTTTGAAAAAATAAAAAATCAGTATTACCTCATTTCAAATGGCATAGCAACTTGATGATAGCGTTCACCTTGTTCATCAGATTCGGTAGCCAATTGTTTGATGAAGTAGTCCAGATGATGATGTAAATAATGGATTTTCAAGGACATGTGGACACCAATTTCCGAGAATGCTCTTAACATCCTTGCGACAGAAACATCGTAGTTGTTAGAACGATGCTTTCCCAACAAGCCTTCTATTACTTCTTTGATTGCCTGCCTGTATTCAATTCAGCGTCAATCAAAATATTGTTGAATGCGTCACTTTTAATCAGCTTTCGTATATCTGGACCATTTAGTACGCCTGATTGGAAAAAATTAATTTGTTAAGATGGAAAATCATGGGAAATGAATGTGATATTATAACTTACCTTCTTTAATTTTACTTTCGCTGAGTCTCGGGTAAATTAGTTTCAAACACAAGAAAACTTCATCTCTTTTGGCGACAGTTTTGATAAAATTCTTAACAATTCCAAGTTTAATATGCAGTGGAGGCAGCAATATCTTCTCCTTCGGCACTAGAGGCTCACGAATAATATTGGCCGTTTGTAACCTGCTGTGCTCTCTGAGTTTCCATCCGTGGCATGCATATTGGTCACCGGAAAATCGTGTGTCCCAATCGCACAAAAAGCACATATATTTTATATAGCCGCTTTGAAGACCGCAAAGCATTGCTACAACTTTTAAATCGCAGCATATGCGCTACATATGTTTGGCGTAGTTAACCATTTTTAAAATATTTTCCAGTGCATCATATGTTTCTTTCGTTTCTGTACTGTAGGCGATTGGAACTGAAGGTTTTTTATTGGTCTTATACAGTAAAACCGCCTTCAAGCTGAGTTTTGAACTGTCAATAAATAATCTCCAGTCATCTGCTTCATATTTCATTTCCATTGCGTCCATCAATTTTCCTACATCCGGGCAATATGCAGAAGTTTTTTCATCATTCACAAGGAATAAACGTTGGAGTGTTGCCTGACGACTTCGATAAGCTGTGACTTTCACACCGGGTGCCAACAAATTGTTTGATTTCAAAATGGAAGCCAGCTCTTCCGATTTATGCTGTGTTAATTCCAACTTGGCAACAATTGAATCAAGCTTATTTTGATTTATTAAAATTGGCTCATTGGATACTGATGGCTCATATGGGGAATCATCACGTGCATGATATGTCGGAGCAGTCGTAGAAGAGAAAATATCTGGGCTAGAAGCTTTTGGCACAGGAATGTGGTCCGAATGAGGCAATGGTGTTGCGGCACTTGCAACACCAACGTAATTATACGATTTTCTTATCCTTTTTGCGGCTCCTTTATTCGCACATGCATAGCAATTCAATGGATTGTGACCTTCGCCAGGATTAGTCCAAGTCATTGGGATACCGAATGGCATACTTTCACGTCTTCTATTTTTCCAATCCATTAGACGGTTGTAGCAGCTTTTACACACTATATTTGGTACCCAATTTTCGTTCACTATAACATTTTGGTTGAAGTACATCTCGTATGTTTGAACAAAATCAGTACTGAAATTTCCCCTTTTTTTATGTGTTGAGACATATTGACCACAGCAGTAGCACAGTTCCATATTCTGTTCTCTTTTGTTCACTTTTAAAAAACTGGAGAAAAATCACTTTTACTGTTCGCGTTCGTCGGCACTTGTTGAATGACAAAAATCACAGAACCAGTGTGAGAAAGAGAAGAAATATAATGACAATGCATGTTTTATGTGAACATTACAGAACCAGTGTTGCCACATCAATATTTCTCTTTTAGTACAGTAGAAAAATATGAGAGAGTTCGGCTTGTGAGTGTCAATGTTTTCTCCAAATAATGTTGTGCATATCTGGAGCAAATTTTTGAAATTCATACATTTACCTAATTGTGAATAAATGAAAAACGCGTGCATCGATTTTCATGATCTATGCCTTTTTTTGCTCATGAGTTATGTGACTTTACGCGAAAGTAATTAGTTTTGGCACTTTTTTCCATTTTGGATTTTTTATGAATTTTTAAAAAAAAATATTTAAATTTTTAGGCCTTCATACATTAATTTTTAACTTCGAAAGTGTTGCACATATAGGAAAACGTTATATGAACGGATTAAAGAAATTGTAATTCTAAATTTTTCTAAATTTGTTTCATCAAAATCGGACAAGTGGTTCTCGAGTTATGTTAAACTACGTTTTTGCCAAAATGTTACAACTAAGCGAAAAAACATCAAGATAAGGAAAAAATTTAAAAGGTCATAAAAAAAATGACACATACGAACGCCAAACCCTTTGAGGGTTTTACTATACTGGACTAGTACCATCACCCTGACTTGGAATTTCTCACCCCCCAGACAATAATCCCAAAAATGTTCCATAGTGTAATAAGCCCTTAAACTTCATCATTTTTTCATTAAAATCCTCATCAAATTTAAATTTTTATTTATTACAATGCTACATTCCTTGGAACTTCAGGAATCAGACAAAGTTGTGAAATTCTTAAATTTATTTTCATCGGGAAATACATTAATTGCACTAAAGAAATTGAATGTCCCAAAACTTATTTAACAAATTGTGAAAAAAAATCTGTTACAAGCATTCTTGCCTAAGGAAATCGTTATTGTCATATTGGTACTATTACAATTCAGGTTGAAAAAATAAAAAGTTTATTTTAACAAAAGAGATTTTTTAATTGAAAATAAATTTTTAATAACAAAATATATGTCGACTTAAAATAATGTTTAAAATTGAAAAAAAGCAAAAATATTTTCACATAAAAAAGCTAAAATAAGCTTAATTTTTAAAGAAAATAGAAAAAATAAGCCACTATTTACAAAATAAGCAAAAACAAGCAAAATTAGATAAAATAAGCAAAGGAAGCCTTAACAAATATAGCTTCAAATTCTTATATTTTTAAGATCAGAACTTGTATTTAAACTAAATTGTTCTATCTTTTCAAATAAAAAACAAGCTCCGGCTTCTTTTTGGTTGGCCTAGTTATCACTTATATATAGTGTCCGACCGAACTCACTTTTTTAAGGCCGAACCGAAGCCGAACTTCGGCCAAAATTACTAAATTCGTCCGAAACCGAAGCCCAATACTTTTGTGTTTGAATAAAATACAATTTCATGCAACTTTTTCAAATTCAAAAATGCGGAAACCAATTTCTAAATATTTCTAAATTACAAAAACATAAAAAGTTGTATTTTTCGCTCTTTAAGTAAAAATTAAGTTAAATATGTGCATTAGGGTGGCATTGAAATGTATGGAGCAATTTGAACTTTGGATTATCGCTTAGGTCTGCTCGGATTATCGTGACACTTGGTCTAAATATCATATGGTGAAAATTTGAGCTAATTTGGATAACTCTAAGCCGTGGACCCTAGGGGTTAAAGTTCAGATTTTACGAATTACTGTATTTTTACCTATATTTAATTGTAGAAATAATTATATTTCAAAGCATCCTGCTAAAAAGTTGTAAAATTATTGTAATTAATATTCTAAATTACAATATGAATTTTTTTATGAAAAAATTAACCCTTTGGTGATACCGGGGTCAAAATGACCCATTTTTTAAACACGATTTAAAACCCTTATTGTCCAAATACGATTAAATAGCAACTATTTTTTATTATAGTCTGACATTTTTTTTACAATAATTTATGAACAAATTAACCATTTTGTGCCACCCGGGTCAAAATGTCTCATTTTTTAAAAACGATTTGAAACCCTTGTTGTCCAAATACGATTACTAAGCAACTATTTTTAATTATAGTCTGAAATTTTTTTTTAATTTATAAAAAAATTAACCCTTTTGTGTCACCCGGGTCAAAACTACCCAGTTTTAAACACGATTTAAAACCCTTTCTGTCCAAATACGATTAATATGCAACTATTTTTAATTATTGTCTAAACATTTGCTTGAAAAAAATTAACCCCTTTAGTCTTGGAGTTCGAAATTAACCACTTTTTATCTTATATTACAAGATTGGGTGTAAGGGTGCATTTTGCCGAAGTTTTTTAATGCACTCAGAATCAAACAATTTGTTTATGAACCATTTACTGATAAATATAACCAAACACCAATTAGTAAGGACATAAACCAGTTGTTAGTTTAAATTTAACGGATTTAAGAATGAACAACTACCACTTTGACCTTTAGCCATGAACTGACCCAAAATTATACAAGCGTATCAAATTTCACATTCAAATTTCAACTCTGTGATTTCCCGTTTTATATTACTTCAAAGAGTAATTTTAGAGCATTTAATACGGGTTTTCCCCTATTAAAAAACAAATAAAGAAAAACTAGTCAAACCCACTTTTTTTAATTGATTGAAAGTGATTAAATTCGTGTAAAGTGTGTCTTAAGTTATTTTTTATCGTAATTTCTTTAAAATTAAATATGCCAGTACTAAGAAGTGAAATTTACTTAATTGGCCACCAAAAAAAAAAACAATTATCTGGTAGTAAGCTTCCATCAAAATTAGATTATCTAAGAGTTTTATTTTATAATTTAAGAACTAAAAAGTTAAATGTTGCTAAAAGTGCTCGCATAGTTATAAGGGAATGCTCAATTTTTTGGGAAAGGGCCCGTATTCCTGTCATTTCAAGATCAAACGCAGAACAAAAATTAGTGACCCTGTATAATAAGTGTAAGCAGTTATCGAGACGTAAGTTAAGAGATTCTGCTAGTTTAAAACAAAAGAGATAATCTTGGAAAGACTCACTTGATGATTTATTTGATATGGCTCATGTGGACGCACTCAATCTAATAAATCTCGAGGAAGACAAGCAGTTTTTGATCCAGCAGAGATTAAAAGGCCGCCCAGGGTGCATGATAGGTATTGATGCAAACTTAAAAAAAAGGGAAGAAAACCGTGAAAAACGTCAACAAGCATTTGAACTTAGAAGACAACAGCTTCTGGAAGCTCCATCAACCTCAAAAGGTAAATATATATTTAAAAGTATACCCATTTTAACCAAACTGCATCCATATAAAAATCGAAAGATTTCATCTTACCGAAAATTCGGTTGTGAAAACCGAATTTACAAGGTTGCGGTAACCATTGAAAATCGGTTGCGGCAGCCAAATTTGTTATAAGAGTGTGTTAAAACAAAAGTGTTATGGGTTAAAAATGGGTACAGAGGCTTTGATAGCAAAATTATTTTTTTTAACCAACCTGATTTTAACAGATTGGATTACCTACGATTCTTTATGTTTGGATGAGTCAGACAACGAAGAATCCATCCAAAACGAGAATAATAATTTTGGTTTAAATGCACAAATAGCGGATGTCACAAAACCAAAAAAAAAAAAAAGCCTCGCAAAGAAATTTTGACACCAAGACTAGCAGCTGTTTTGGATAAATTAAAGATAAGTTCCAGAGATACAGTTCATTTACTAGTTGCTGTTCTGGATGCAGTTGGGCTCAGCTCATCCGAATTTATTATAAACCGTAATTCGATTCGTCAGCAAAGGGATGCGTTGCGCAAAGCAAAGAGCACAAACATTGTATCAATGTTTAAACAAAACTCCCAACCTTTAACAATTCACTGGGATACAAAACTTTTGCCTAGCGTAACAGGAAAATCCGAAGACCGTCTCTCAATAATAGCAACTGCTCCAAAGACAGAACAAATATTAAATATTCCCGATGTACCATCGGGAACTGGCCTAGAATTTGCATCTGCAGTCTACGATACTCTTGAAGACCACAATATTTTAGACAAAACCTAGGCCTTTGTATTTGATACAACAGCGTCAAACACAGGGAAATTTAGAGGAGCCTGCAGTATTTTAGAAAAGCGAATCGGACGAGACATTTTATTCCTTGGCTGCAGACATCACATTTTGGAAATTGTGTTAGCAGGTGTATTCGAGAAAGAAATGGGCGTTTCAACTGGCCCTGAAATCACTATATTCAAAAAATTTAAAAAGCATTGGCCCAAAATAGACCAAAACAAAATTTCGACGGGACTTACATATTTTAGGTGATGAAAGTGATGAGATTTTAAGCTTCGCAATGCAAAAGATTAGAGAGGACTTTCCACGGAGTGATTACCAAGAGTTTCTTGAGTTAATTATAATCTTTTTGGGTGGAGTTCCTCCCCGTGGACTAAAATTTTCAAAGCCAGAAGCTATGCACCATGCTAGGTGGATGGCCAAAGTTATTTCTTTAAAAATTTTAATTTTTCGGGATCAATTCCCTGAAATAACCGAATCAGAAATAAATGGTTTACTTGAAATTGCTGGCTTTATTATTAAGTGTTACTCCAGATTCTGGTTCAATGCAGACAAAGCAGAACAAGCGCCTGTAAATGATTTAGAATTTTTAAGAAAATAAGAAAGCTACAAAACTATTAATATAAATATAGCAGAAAAGGCTATATCTAAATTTATCAATCACTTATATTATTTAAATGAAGAATGTGTGGGATTCGCTTTATTCGATGATAGAATTGACTGCGAAGCGAAAGCCAAGTTATCTGAAAAGATGTGCTTGAGTTATGTTGAAGAAGAAAATAATGAAGAAGGTGAAGAAATTTTAAAAAAGCTACTTATCAAGAAGGAAAATCTAAAAGAATTCATTGACAGAGACAATTCATTAATTCTAAATGACTTGTTCTCCAAAAATACTAAAAGGCTTTTGAATAGGTTCGATATTCCAACAGATTTTTTAGAAATAGACCCAAGTACTTGGAATGATTTGGAAGAGTATAGAAAAGGAAAGGAAATTATTCAAAACTTAAAAATTGTAAATGACTGCGCCGAGAGAGAAATAAAACTAGTTCATATTACCACGAAAAAATTACAAAAGATGAAGAGCAGAGGCAATATTTATTTAAAGTAATACAAAATCTTATTAATATTTCATTCGAAATTATTAACTTGGTTTTATGTATGTTTTAATTTTTCAGGTTGTACAAAATTATAGACAACAATATTCAAAAGAAGGAAATTTAAAGGAGTTAAGAAATGATTATAATTAAATAATGAGTATTTTCAAATTTTATTTTTCAAAAATTAACAAAAAATCACATTAATTTTTCAAAAAAAAATTTTTTCAACTTGTTTTTCAAAAAATAGCAAATGTAATTAAAATAGCCCCATTTAAAATTCAAAAACATCATTTGTAATTTAAAAGAGTTCCAATTGTTATTAAAACAAGTGAAATGGTGTATAAATTATAATAATTTGTATTGTCTTTAAGTGTATTTGAAAAAAATTTAATTTAAAAACTTAATAATTTATTTAAAATAATTATTAAAATAATTTTCAATATGCAAATCTAAAATTTTTTGTTTTGTTATTTGAGATCTTATGGCTCAGAACTATTAGTATTTGAACTCTGAACTACTTTTTACGTGTTTTTGGATATATTACATTTTTTCTAAAAATGGGTCATTTTGGCACCCATGGCACTAAAGGGTTAATTTTTTTATATATATATTTAAAATTGGTATTTAATGCAATTAAGAGCAATTTTACTAATGTTTTCAAGATTCTAAAAATGGTTAATTTTGGCACCCATGGCACTAAAGGGTTAATTTTTTTTTTATATATATATTTAAAATTGGTATTTATTGCATTAATTAGAACAATTTTACTAATGCTTTCAATATTAAAAAAAAAATACGATTTCTTCAAGCAATTACAGCTAGATATACATTTGTTCGAAAATCTGAACTTTGACCCCTATGGTCCACGGCTTAGAGTGGTCCGATTTCGCTCAAATTTTCAGCATATATATTTTGGATCAAGTGGCACAATAATCCGACCAGACCTAAGCGATACTTGAATTTTTTTTTTCAATGCCACCCTAGTGTACATGTATGAACACACATGAACACGCATGAGCACGCATGAACATGCATGATCATGCATGTAGATATTACCTCAAATTTCGTTAATGCACATGTGTGGACATATATGATACATGTATGGAGATTTATGTATCCATGTATGCACATAAATGCATGTTTATGAGCATGCATGAACATACATTTAACCTGTATGTATTCATATATGTCGATTTTTAGCTGGGTGTATAAAAAATCTCTGTTTGTAATCAATATTTGATGAGCTTTCTGCGTGTACTTTCGACGCACTGATAACAAATGTTGTTTTTCAAGGTCGTACGGGACATCGAAATATGCGACAATTCAAATCAAAAACTTACAGTTATTTTCAATTGCATTGTTTATTATGCATTCTTTTATGACTCTTTGTACCTTTAGAAATATTTTAGAAAGCAAAAGTCAATGCATAACGTCTCTGTTTAAAAACTTTTATCAAAACAAAATGTGCAATAGAAATATCCAAATAAGAAAAGATGCGCTTGTGCGACTTTGCATTCGAATACCTCGAAATGGGTTATGAATAAATGCGAAAACTTTTTACGTTATTTAAATTTGATTGTTTCCCTATGAAAATATTATAAAACAAAGTGTTTTCAAGAACTTTTAATATTTTAGTCTCGGTGGACCTTTCGCTGGAAATGCCCATATTGTAAAAATTCAAAGATTAATTTGATATGTTAGCTGTAGATTTTTTTTACAATTTTATTATTTTTTATTGATTCGAATATATTCAAATATTTAAAAAAAAATTTTTAAGATACCTCTAAAAATTATTTTTTACCAGTTTTGTTTGTAAGATCCAAAAAATTCATCTTTTTTCATTACATTCTATGTTAAAAATTTAGCGACCTCTAGTGTAGACAGAATGAGTTATATAGAAAGGATAATATTTACAATATTAAGTAATTTTAGTATACATATATACAAAAAAAAATATTTTCGTCGAAATCGGAGACACAATTTTTTTTTTTTTTTGATTTTTGTCTATGCGACAAAGCACTGTGCTGCGTGATCGGTATGTATCAGTAATACTAATATTGTGTGTAAGTGCTAAATAGATCGTACAATTAGTTTGGTATCCAGAGCCATTTTAGGTTCAATTTTGTAGCTTTTCATAGAATTTTGGAGCTAAAACTGATGTAGAAACGAAACGAATAATCCAATAATTTTAGCAATTACACATAACAATATTAATGGCGATATATAACATATAAGCCAGACATTAATCATTAATTCTTTTATCTGTGGATGTGCCAGTCAAATAAAAGTTGAATTTTTAGAGTATTTTGCAGCGAAAAGTGATGTAGAGCATAAAAAATCCGATCTGTTTAGCACTTTTATATAATGATAGTTATGATAACATGTACACCCAGAAAACAGATTCGTTGTCACAACCGAATTTGTTGCCAATCGAATTTATGCGGTCCCACGTACTATCAGATAATTTTATAGTAGTTTCCATTGCAACTACCGTGTTTTTGTTAGCGCAACTGATTCTTAGTAATGCGTCGTTGTTCTAAGAACTGAAATAATTAGTTGACAGTATAGAAAACTAAAACAAATATTGTCCCCTACTAATATTTTTTCTTTTTAATTACTGTGATGCAATTCTAACAAAAATTATTAAAAACGTAATGGTTTTATGCATATTTCTATCTTTGAATTTCGGAATAAGAAAATATATTAATATACATCATAAAAACGTAAATTTTATCTTCAAAAGGGGAAATGCTCATGAAATAAAAATATTACAAAAATAGAAAAAATATATATATATAAACAATTTATTCGCGGTTTTGATGAAACTGTCACATGACGCGGAAAAACTTCCTTAAACACATTTTTGCAATTTCCGTTTTCACTCATTAGCCTTTTTACTTTTGAAGTATGTTAATCAGTTTTGTGATTAAAAAATTTTTAGCTTTATGAACTTTTTGGTACATATTTTCGATGTGAAAATTTTTATAACAATGTTATTTCCATGATAAGTGAGTGCGTATCTTAAATAACCATTTGAAGTATTTTTTTTTATTTTGACGAGGCACCACATCTATTTTTCATTTTTATTTTTAATAAATAAACTTCTATTATACACTTCATATCTTTTTATCTTCAAAATTCCTTTGTACACTCTTTATTTTACGCAAACCCCAGAAATTCATATTTTTTTAAGATTGTTTACGAATCAATTTGTGTTTCATTTTTTTAAATATTTTTTAAAAGTTGACAATGACATAAAATTCAGCTCAAGTACAAGTGTTTGACCATTTATTTGGTATTGACTACAAATTTTTGATTCACGCAATTTTCTTTCGGTGAACAATACCGAAATGGTTTAAAATTTATCTTTTCAGTCATTATAATTGAGAAATATTTCTTAAAACAAACTTTTTGGTATCCTATCAACCGATAATTGTGTGTTGTAATTAAAACTACATTTTCGGTATAAAATATGTCGTATTAATCAAATTTGTAATTGTTATTTCCAATATTCGGGATTCAATCATATTATACTGTATTAAAATTGGCTGTATTAATTGAATTTGTTAATACATTTGGGTAACTGCAAGGATTGGTATAATGAATCAATATTTTAATTGTAGATACTTTTACTTCGTTAAAATTATGCTAGATTAGATATAAGTATAGAAAATCTATTGCAATTTCAAATAATTGAGAATTGTGATAGTAATTCTTACTTCCATATTTATTTTTCGTACTGGGGACCGATTTCTAACCAATTTTTTTTCTGTGTGTGTACCGTTCCAGATTGATTGGACTCCATAATTCTTAAAACTGTGGAGGTGCCTTCAATTTGAATTTAACCTTTTAGCGATTTTTGGAGAAAGATATGCTGTAGAGAATACAAAGTTCATCCGATCCATTTAGCACTTTCACTTAATAATAGTAATGAAGATATGTACCATTCAAGACATGAATTTTGAGGGAAATTTATAAGCGCAATAGGACCAAACATAGACCGATTGAAACCAAAATCAATAGACTTCGGTCTTGGGCCGATATAAGTTGGTCTACCAAATTTCATCAAAATATCTTAATATTTGCGAACTGTACCATGCTTACAAGATTACATGGAGAGACAGACGGACGGACGGGCGGACGGAAAAGTTAAAAAGACAACATTACTTAAAATCAGTAACAAACTTACCGTGATGATTGCAAAATTTGTGACCTATTTTTTCATTAACTCTAGGTAAAAGTGTGTAAAAACCAATCAAAAATAGCCAAAAAAAAAAGATTTTTGCTAACTTTGACCTTAATTTTCTAAAAACCAGATGTGTTGGAAAAATTTGTAAACCAAATTTGGACTCAGCACAGAAAGATTACTTGAAAATGTGTGGTCACATGCCCGAAAAATCTAAAACTTAAAAAATACTTACTAGCGAAAATGTATGCGGTTTTTTGTTTATAACTTTTTTAGCACTCAAAAAAATTGATTCACGCGAACAGATTACTTCTTTTTAAAGCATTTTAAATAAGTTAATCTGGAAAAAAAAAATGTGTGCCACTAATTTGAAAATTTTAATTTTTAAAATCTGAAATCGATCTGTTTCGTAGATTTTCCCATATACCTTATACAATTCAAATAATTTAAATTTATATGCAGCTATAGACTTCTGTATTTGAAAATAAATTTGCTTGTAGATATTGGAAAATATATAGTGGCACAGAATGGATATTTTTCTTCCAAATTGGTGTCATATATGGATATAATATCAACAATGATTTTGCCATCAAAAAATCATTTTGGCCAAAATTTCAGATATAGAGTATTAAATATAGAGTCTCGATATGAAAAATTAACAATTAACAAATTAATTAATTTGATTTTCTTGCGCGCATATTTCATGGGATCAATTCGACAAGCAAACAGAACTGATGTTTCGTTTGAGATTTTGTTATTGTGTGCCATCGTCTATATAAAAAATGAAAAAAATAGAAACACATGTTCCGTGACAAATGTTCCTCGTGTGTAGGCATCTTTATAAAAGCTTCATTAAACAGGTGCCACAAGTTATATCAGTGATAAGTAGATTTATCCAATTTTCAATCACTGGGGAAAAAGAAGAATTGGATCAATTGTAGTATCAGGTTTTAAATTTATAGGGTATTCCATTAAGCATTCGATTGACAAACGTAAAAGTTGAAAGGTCATATTAAATTATTACCAAAAGTAAATTAAGACATTTTCTTGATTTTTTTTTTTGTAATTCTGCATAACAAATCATGACTCAAATCAAAATCAAATAAGTAATCGGTTTAGCTATGAAATGCAGTTCAATATTTGAACACCAACAATCCAACATACATATAAGCAACATGAAAAGAAGCAACAAGAAATCAAAACCAATTTAATGTTTAACTAAAAGCCAGACTTTGCAGAGCTTTGAATAAGAAAAAACGAAAGACTTCAATTCAGTTAGCTGAAGACAACGAACTCGACAAGTAGTCGAAATCGAATAACGCGTATACGACGGAACGGATAAGAAAACGGTGGGTAAAATTAATAAAATAAAGTGACTTGAAAAAAGTGATTGAGTGTTATGTGTTTTAGTCTTGGTTTCAATCTGAGAAGTGAGAGGAATTTTTAAGTAACCAACCAATAAACCAACAACAAAAAGAAGTGTGAATATAATATAACAACAAATAACAGATACAACAATAACATATACAAGTTTAATACAAAAAATTTTGGTATTAAAATATAAATCAAGCTTTCAAAAATAAAAGTAAAAAAAAAAAAAAATTAGCCACGGCAGAGAATTTTTTCTGTGAAAAAAACAATTCAAAATTTACCATAAAATTAAAAATATACTAAAATATTTAATTGAAAAATGAAACTAAAAGTGTTACTAAATTCCTTAATTATTTAATTTTTAATTTTTTAAATTATAATCAACTATTTGATGTGTTCATAATTTTTTTAGATCGAGATTAGTCTTTGTGAGAATGCGTACATACATACATATATGTATGTTAGTGAGAACATTCATATTTATGTATTGGTAACATAAATTAAGAGAATAATTTAAAATTTTTCTTCTTCTACTTCTTTTATTTAACTTGATTACCGTAATATTTGATTGCTTGTGTTTTTTTTTTCTAAAACAGTTAATTATTCAACCATAAAACTAACCCATACAGCAATATAAACTGACCAAAAAACAGAAATTCCAAAGATTTTCAAATGATGTGAAAGTTTTTTTCGCTTTTTATATAAAATACTTTTCTTTTTCTTTTGTTAAACAAATTATTAACTAAAGAGATGGTTTGTATTTATTTTAGCTCTTAAAAAATAAATAGTTTTGAAATATTGAAAATTTTTGCATTAAAAATACAAAAATTGTTTTTTTCGCACTTTCTATATGTTCATATATTTGGTGAGAATATTGTTCTATCTTAAGTCCAAAATTCTAATATGATATTCGGCGCTCTTTTAAGTTCCGAATCCACATAAAAAAAATCTAAAGTGAAATCCGAATTTTTTTCTGTTTGGTGATCCATATCCGAATTATATTTATCGTTTTATTTCACGTGGATGAGCTTGGTGAAAGTAAAACGAATATATGGTATATATTTTTTGCAACAATTAGTATATAAAAAATTGTCTTAAAATTTGTTCGAAATAGCAAATTCCCGAAATTTTTAAATCGGTGTGCTTTTACAAATCTACTCTAATTAAAAAGCAGAAAAATTTTTTGTTCCAAAGAATCGGTTGTAGAATAACTAATTTTCATTTGAAATCGCATCTACACTCATAAAAAAAGTTAGTACGAAAGTCTGTTAAACGCGTTCTGATTCTATTGAACAAATTTTTCTTTTATTTTGTCTTAAAAGTTAGAATTGAACTAATATTTTTTGTAAATCTAATTTAGCGTTACAATTACCTTCATCCGTATTTGAACTAACTTTGCATGCTAATTTTTAGTAATTTGTGTTTCTTAACTTTACAAATTTTTCAGCTAATTTAAACCACAATTATTTCCTAATTATTATATTTTTGTGTCTCTGCTATCAATATCATATAGAGATGGCGCTATATTTTAATTTTTTTATAATGTAATCGTAAAATAGCTTGTATCTCGGAAACTAAACTAATTCCCTAATTCCCTTTTTTTGAACTGAATTTATATTTTGGGAATGAATTCCCTGACCAAATGAATGAATGAATTCCTTTTTTTCATTCAATTTATCTTAAAGGAATTCATTCATTTTTTTCTAATTCCTTCATAAAATTTGATGGATTCATTCACTAAGGAATTCATTTAATTCTAGTTAAATCAACTTTTTGTCAAGGAATTCATTCCCTTGTACATTTAATTCCCTAAGGAATTAACTTTTTCAATTAATTCCCTAAGGAATTAACTTTTTCAATTAATTCCCTAAGGAATTAACTTTTCCGTTTAATTCCCTTAGGAATTAATTCCTTGTCTAAAAATTTAATGAATTTCTTGATTTAAAATTTAATTAACTCGTGTTGAATGAATTCTTTAGTGAATGAGCTCTTTAATTTTAAAGCTTAATGCTTTGGTCAGGAAATTGATTCTCTAAATTTTAATTCTTTGAATTCATTCACAGGAATTAATTCCTGCTTATGTCTTACACTGTGAGACAAATGGTAGGGGTCAGTGATCGGGAAGGGTTCAAACTACCGGGGAAAGTTATATCGGTAAAAAAGAAGATATACATGTCCCGGCGTTTCGCTGGGTCACCCCTAGGAATCGAGATATATCGATTTGACCTTTGGTGGTCTTTTTTTTGACATAACTCGAGAACGACTAGTCCGATTTTGCTCAAACAATTTTAAAAAAATTAAAAATTACAATTCCTTTAATCTGTTCATATAACGTTTTTCTATATACTCAACAGTTTTGACGGTAAAAATAAATGTATGAAGAAAAAAATATTTTTTGCTCTTAAATATTAAAAAAAAGTAATAAACAAAAGGTTATTCATTTTTATGGTAGCGGTAACAAACATTTATTTTTACCGGCAAAACTGTTGAGTATATAGAAAACGTTATATGAACAGATTAAAGGAATTGCAATTTTTAATTTTTTTAAAATTGTTTGAGCAAAATCGGACTAGTGGTTCTCGAGTTATGTCAAAAAAAAGATATATCTAGATTCCTAGGGTTGATCCAGCAAAACGCCGGGACACGTATAACTTGTTTTTGACCGATATAACATTTCCCGTTGGTTTCATCCCATCCCGATTTTGACTGTCGCATAGTGTTATTAATGAATTCATTCCTTGAATTAAAAAATTTAATTAAATTTTTGGGAATTCATTCCAAAAAGGAATTAATTCTTTAAATCTTTGCTCTTCTATAAGTTAATCCTTCTTATCAAACACATAACTTCCAATAATAGATATGAGCCCGTCCCGGAAGTCGAAATTAGAAGCGACATTTTAACAGAAATTTGTAGTTAAATCAGGTAAAATTTGTGCTAAATTCAGCTCAAATTTCCTTGCTAATTTAACTAAAATTGTCCGTAAATTTAGCATTATGTTAAATTTAGCTTACCTAAATTTAGCAGACCATGATTTTCAACTTCATTGAAAATTCATCTGGCGCAAATAAAGGTATTATTTCCTGTCATTTTAGCAGAATTTTGAACTATTTGTACGGGCTTTTTTATGAGTGTATTGTCCCAAAAACAATCGCTTCTATAGCCCCAAAGTGGAACCGGTTGACCTGGAAAAAGTTATGGAACTAAATCTAGAACATCTGTGACTAGTTCTATAACTGATTCTCCGTGAGTTATACCTCATATATAAGATCCGTGGAACGGGTTCCGGAACCAGTTCCATTCAACCGGTTATAGTGAAACCAGTTGCAGCACTGATGTGGTTGGTAACCGATTGTAAGAAATTTTCCTGGGAAGGTTAAAGAGTTTGGGAAACTGAGATTTTTGAAATTGAAACATTTGTTATACATAATATTTAAAACAGGCCTGCACAAATTTTGCTAAAGCAACTAAAAATTAGTTAAAAGTGGCAGAAAACTGCTGAAACTAGCTTATTTGTTGCCAAATATAAGTAAGTTAAAAATAACTGTTAATATCGAAAATTTAATGTAGATTTTTTACATCTTCAGAAAAAATTTAAAAAATCTGAAAAACTTTAGATACAAAATTTCTTTGAATGCAGTTTTTAATCAGTACTGCCAACCATAAAATATAATATTGCATTTAAAAAAATTTATATCCAAAGTTTCTAGAATTTAAATAAAAAATGTTAGCTATATTTGAAAATACCAATTTACTCTGTAAAAATAAGCAAACAAATTTGCTGAACATTAGTAGTCTGAGAATATCATAAGCAATTGTTAAATTAACAGTCTTTTCGGTTTTTAAGGGGCCTCTACCAATGAACAAAATAACCTAAATTATGAGCTAATTTACGCAGAGAGAATTTTATTGGACTAGTTTCAATGAAAGCTTTCACTAAGCTAATGAAGTTTTCTGCACAAAGTAAATGCAAAATATCTTGAATTTTACAAAAAAAAATTCATCACTTTTATGAAGCTCTTTTTAATAAAATTTTTTCATTGCGTGCATGAAATTTTCAATAAATAATACGAAGTTTTTTATAAAACTGCATCAGTTCAAGGGACGAATTCCAGCGAAACTTCATTGAATCAATGCAAAAATTCATAAACAGAATATAAATAACATCGAACTAGATTCTGAAAAACTGCTTTTTCATTTGAAAATTAATTTTACTTGTATGAAGGTAATAAATGCGTGGATACTGAGGATGGATCTGTAGCGGGACCTTAAATAAAGGTATTCTATCCTGCTGGCCCTATCGAATTTTTTAAATTTTTATTCTCTGCAATTTATTTGTATGATC
The DNA here is from genome assembly GCA_949987735.1 of Leucophora obtusa. Classification (NCBI taxonomy): domain Eukaryota; kingdom Metazoa; phylum Arthropoda; class Insecta; order Diptera; family Anthomyiidae; genus Leucophora; species Leucophora obtusa. Next base: position 281,307,595 of record OX465295.1, read on the forward strand.
TCAAATCTAACGAAAACTTCATTTTAATTAGTTTTACTTTTTAAAAGAATTAAAACAGAAATCCGAAATTGTCAATTGTAGTTTAAAAAAACACTTTTATTTATAAAGCTTTTTTTACAACCCGAGTAAAACGGGTTATACATTATATTATATTATTTAATACAATTATGACTTGTTATATATTGCTTTGTATGGTTCTATATATAATAAGACATAATTTTCGTCTTTCGAACAAATTTCATATGGCCCCATATCTAAATATATCTTTTTACATATGTTGTCATATTTAATCAGATGTCGCCCATAGAATTTAAATTATAAGACCAAATACGAGTATAGCCCAGTTTCATGTTTAATTTAAATCTAATTTAAGATTTTATCGAAATCAATTACAATCCATTTTTAATTGGCAAATATTGTTTACAAAAACAAATTTTGATATAAAGTTCAAGTGATTTAAAAAATAACCCAATAAGCACATAGGTTTTAAAAATTCAAGTGCTTTAAATTTTGCTTGAAGTAAAGTATATTTCAAATTCTAGCACTTGTTTTTTTAACAAAAATATTTCAAACTTGAATTTTTGTTTCCCTTTTGCTGGAGTATGTTATTGAAATAAAATGTAATAAAAGTTGAATTCAAGCCTTGAAACTGGAAAACAGGGCTGGAATTGAACTTGATTTCAACTTGAATTCCAGTGAAAATGTTTATAGGGAACATAAACACGAAAAACCGGCAAAATATTTTTGTATAAAATCTGAGTGAAATTATCTGACAGTTACCCATACATTATCGACGTTGAAAATATTATGTTAAAAGAGTTAACACTTAACATACGCAGTCAGACTTTATATGGGATTTCGTAAAACATATCTAGAGCAAACCAAGCAAGTCTATTGATTGAAAAAATAAACATTTATTTTCCCGATATAATTTATGTTATAGTCTTGTTTCAAATGAACTCTTAATATCTAAGTAAATTCAAAGTCATTTTCATTTAAAGTGTTATAAATTTACATCGAAACAACAGATTCTTTTATTCTTAAATTGAATATTGGGTCATATTAATAAAAGTTAGCCAATTCTCCGAAGTAATTATTTTGGTTTAAGAATAAGGTACCACCAAATTTATCCATAGGCTTGAAGGATACCATAAACTATAAATGAAAATTAAAACAAAAAAATTGTCTACCCGCAAGCCGACTAAAATTGTGTAATAAATAACTTAAAACCCTAATAAATAATTCCCCACAGTAATTCCCCCAATTAGTGAAATCTAGTTTTTACACTATTACACTATTTACAAATTTAAAAAATTTTTAAACGATTATCTCATGACATTTAATTTTATTAAAAACTGTTTCATGTCAAATTTGTTATCACAATATTAATGCATTTTTCTCATTTTTTTTGCTTAGTTCACACGATGCACGAAACCTTACGTGAATCCCCCATTGTTTTTCAGTACAATATTTAATAAAAACGGAAATACGAAAATTTTTATCCAACTGGACATAATTGCATCAAATTTTAAATATTAAGATATTATTTCATACAATAATGTGTGGTCAAAATTCGGATTAAATTGTATATAATTTAAAGTAATTAAATCCAATTTGATCCACGTAGATACAATTGTATTCACCATTTTTCGGATTAAATTGTATCCGATTAGTTATTGTATTATATCAAATTGTATATGTCACCATATCATCTTTTTTAATCGGGAAGCAAAAACTTCGGTATTTTGTTAAAAAATTTCCACAAAATTTTATTAAAAATTAATTGCGATAATGTTAAACAAATCCGTTATTAGGAGACTCTTAAAAGTCATGACGTGTCTCGCTGGGGCAATGTCGATTTCCATGGAGTTACTCAAAAAATGGTATCTAAAGGTTTAAGGACCTCCTTCAATAGAGTTTAAAAGAATTTGATCGTATTTTAGTTAGTATTGGTTTTTTTCAAGCGTTTCTTGAAATTTTTAAGCCAAAGTAAAGAAAATTAATAAGTTTTCGGAAAAAATAAAGTAAAAATTCTATATTAAAAATGTAACCGGGTAATCGACCTATTTTAACCGATTATTCGGATCGAATAATTATTTGAGTTTTAAATTATTTGTTTCGACATTAACCGAAATAGAGGCGAATAATCGAGGAATCGGTAAATCGATTAATCGAATTGGAAACACTACTACTAACAAATAATACCCGATTAAAAAAGATGATATGGTGACATATCTAATTTGATGAAATACAATAACTAATCACATACAATTTAATCCGAAAAATGGTGAATACAATTGTATCTACGTGGATCAAATTGGATTTAATTACTTTAAATTATATACAATTTAATCCGAATTTTGACCAGACATTATTGTATGAAATAATATCTTAATATTTAAAATTTGATGCAATTAGGTCGAGTTGGATAAAAATTTTCGTATTTCTGTTTTTATTAAATATTGTACTGAAAAACAATGGGGAATTCACGTAAGGTTTCGTGTATCGTGTGAACTAAGCAAATCTAGTAAGTTTGCGAGTCTTGATGTGAAACTGCATACATAAAAAGTATCTACACATTAATCAGTACTTATACGAGCTATAGTATAGTTTAAGAATAATCCATAAAATAAAAAAATTCTAAATAAAATTAAATTTCAAATAATTTCCATAAATCATTAATGGATTTTTCACTAAAGGTGAGATTTTCATTTTGAAAGTGAGAAAAGTTCAAATGAAGCTTTTATTTTTGGGCTTTCACTTAAAAAAATGAGAAAAATGTCATGAAATAATCGTTTAAAAATGTTTTAAATTTGTAAATAGTGTATGTATGAATAACAAACTACATTTCACTAATAGGGGGAATTTTTTATTAGGTGTTTAAGTTATTTATTACACAATTTTAGTCTGCTTGCGGGTAGACAATTTTTTTGTTTTAATTTCATAGGATATTTTGATATCCTTGAAGCCTATGGATAAATTTGGTGGTACGTCATTCCTAAACCAAAATAATTACTTCGAAGAATTGGCTAACTTTTATCAATATGACCCAATATTCAATTTAAAAATAAAAGAATTTGTTGTTTCGATGTAAATTTATAACGTTTTAAATGAAAATGAATTTCAATTTAAATTTACTAACGGTGGGTCTCATACTTCAGGTTTAAACTTTAGTTAATAGTTAACCCAAAAAAATTGTTGTTTTGTGTACATTTTTTTGACATTTTCTTTTGTTTAATAGTTAAGTTAAAGTTAAACCTGCAGTATGAGACCCACCATATTATAACATAAATTATATAGGGGAAATAAATGTTTCTTTTTTAAATCAATAGACTTGTTTTGTTGCTATATATATGTGGTACGAAATCCCATATAAAGTGTTAACTCTTTTAACATAATATTTTCAACGTCAATAATGTATGGGTAACCGTCAGATAATTTCACTCAAATTTTATACAAAAGTATTTTGCCAGTTTTCGTGTTCATGTTTTTTTTAAATCACTTGAATTTTATATCAAAATTTGTTTTTGTAAAAGAATATTTTCCAATTAAAAATCCATTGATTTCGATAAAATCTTAAATTAAACCTGAAACTGGGCTATTTTTGGTCTTACAATTTCAATTCCATGGGCGAGATCTTATTAAATATGACAACATATGTAAAAAGATATATTTAGATATTGGGTCATATAAAATTTGTTCGAAAGACGAAATTTATGTCTTATTATATATAGTGCCATACAAAGCAATATATAACGAGATATAATTGTATTAAATAATATAAAATAATGTATAACCCGTTTTACTCGGGTATTGTCATAATAATGAATTTTTACTATCAACATTAGTGAACGATTTACTTTTACAAAAAAAGTTTTTTAAGCAATTATAAAATTTGGTATACACTATTTAACAATGTGCCTTTAAAGTCATCAAAGTTTACTCCGCAAAAAAGTTATTAAATCATAAATAATAAGCAGGCTAGTTTAAAATGGCACAAAAAAGTTGAAATTGCCGCGCAAAAAAAAAATAAAAAATTAATACGAAAAATGTCAAAAAATTTAAAAATACGAGTGCTCGCTGATTTAAAAATTTTTGTAAAATAGTTTTAACAGAAAACAATAATACTCTTAACTGAATTTATAGCTGAAGTGGAATCGGCTTAAATTAGTATGATTCTAAGGTTAGAAATTTTATTGATGTAGAAAAAAAGTCCAAAATTTTATTTTTACCAACATTAAAAAATATTTTTTTTTGAAAATGTTCTCCAAAAAAATTGGGATTTTTCTGTATTTATTGCTTTTTTAAATTGAAAGTGGAAAAAAATCGCCAATTTGGTAAGGATTCGTAGAAATGGCATTTGTTCAAAATAATTGTAAAAATTTTTTAAAATGGCATTTAATGGCAAATTTAAAAAAAAAATTTTTTTTCTTCATAAGTTTTTGGATTGGACTGTTTTCGTTTAAGAAAACACATCTTTGTAAAGATTAAAAACCATTTCTTAGTTAAGTGTTGTTTTTTCAAACTCGTCTTATAGACCAAATACAATTAATATTGTAATTAATATGTATTTTTGTTAATTCTAATTTAGTAGGTTTGAGGTTAAGAAGAAGAATAAACATTTTCTTCAAAAGTTATAAACACATTAACCCCTCAATTCGTAAATGCTTTGTAAAGTTATAGCAGGTTTACAAAACGTCATTTTCATACAAAATTAGTTCAATAAACCTCCTATAATTTTACAAAGCGTTTATGAATTTAGGGGTAAATTTGCAAATCAGACTATCCAGTAGGGATACAACTTTTTACAATTTTTGAAAATATCAAAATGGCCCTATCCATACCATGTAGTGCATAAAAGAACAATAAGAACTGCATCTTTAGATTTTCGATATCGTTAAAAAAGGTTCCGCGTCAAATTCAATTAAGTTTGGGATCAGTAAGTTCTAAGTACAAGATATTTTCCCCCAATGCAAATCAACACGAACTCTTAATCTTAAGTTAATTTCGCTTAACAAATATAGTTTTTAGATTGTGATTTTGATTAAATCATATAATTACATTAACAAATGTAAATAGTTAAATAATTATAAAATAAAAAATTTTTAAAAAATAAAAAATTTTGAAAAAATAAAAAAAAAATCTTAAAGGGCTTTCAGAAATCGGCTTCGACGCGGAACGTTTTTGTTCCGAAATGACATGAGGAAACATTTTTCGGTTTCAGCACAACATCGGCTACAGCGTGGTGATAGGGCCTTATTTTGGTTGTACCCCTACTATCCAGTTTCTGCCTTTTTTATGGACCATTTTTATTTACTTTTTTTTTTTATTTTACAAAAAAAACCTAGCACCCCTTTTACCTGATTTTTTTTTTGTTTTGAAGAAAAGCAACACTCAGAAAATTCTTCCTATTTAGGTGTTGCTTGTTTTCGGAAAAGGGGATAGAGCAGAGATGAAAGGTGGTGAAAGATGGAGGGCCTCAAATATAGAAAAACTGTAATTGCGTGAGATGTCGAATCTTAGAGCAGTTGTTGAGCGCCATTTGATGGGGAGTTGGCGAACTTTGTTGAAGCTGTTTAGTTCATAGCTCTGTTATATTATTTTTCTTCGGTGGGGTTAAGAGCTATGGTAACACCGAAGGAGGATGCTGCGATATGTAAAAAAAAATAGAATAATCATACATATCTTTTTTTCAAATCGATGTTGTCGTCGCTAAGAAACGAACTCGCAACCTTATGTGCAACAGTCCAATGCGCTAATCATTACACTACAACGCCCACAAATGATTATATGTACATTTGAACTTAAATCATCAACAAATATCCCATAAAAACATGCTATTTGAAAATTATAATCGAATAAGAAAAAAAGTTCAACATGTTTGGACATGTTTTGTACACCGTTAGATGCCTCTCCAAAAGAGCTTTCATACCCAATATGTCTATTTTTCTTTAAAATTTAAGAAATAAATTAAAGAAATGAAAAGTGGGGTAATTTTTTACGCCATTTTCTAAACCTTAAACATGAGATTTGGCTGCTAAATAATACGTGTACATTTTTTTCTCCACTATTGCAAATCCGAATCTTGTTAATATCGGAGAAAACTCATTGGGATATCTTCCATGTGAGTTAATATAGCGATGTCCGTCCATCAGTGAGTCCATGTAAAATGAATAACCCTTGTAATTAAACTATAGGTCGCAGTTATTCAAATAATTGAACGAAATTTTGTGCATAATTTTGTATTTCTCTTAGCTGGAACCCAGCGGAAAATGGTTAACATCAGTGTATGTTTTCACCTAGTACTAGGGTTTATGTCCCGGGAATTCCCGGGACGGGATTCCCGGGAATCCCGCCCTTTTTTCAATCCCGCAATCCCGGGAATTTTGTGCGGGATTTCCCGGGATTTTTTTTATTCTTTACAGAAGTTTTAGCTTCAATTTTTGAAGCTTTATTTAAGTACAAAGCATTGATTTTTTAAAATAAATTTAAATAAAATATATATTTAAAATTAAAAAATGCGATTTAAAATTCAATAAACAGAATTAGTATTAAAAAAATACTATTTAGGCCGAGTTTTTTTTTCGATATCAGTTGAATTTGGTTTAGTTAAACCGAAAACAAATTCTCAAATATTAACAAGTTTACCAACGAAATTTCTCGTACCTCGGAAAAATTTTTTTATTAAAATTATGATCTTTGTTCAAATAATATATACAATATTTCAACATCAGTATTTCAGTTCTAAATACCTTCAAAAAATTCGGCATTAAAATTAAAAAATTAGTAATATTTTCGTATTTTTAATTGATATACATAAGTATTTTTTACTCCAAATAATTTCATTTAAATTGATTTATTTTAAATGTATTTTTAAAATATTGTTTATTTTTAAAATAATGCATCAAATGCTTTTTTAAGTAGTTTGGCATAAAAATTAGCTATTCAAAAAATAACAATTGAAATTAAAAAACTATTCAAGACCTTTACAAGGTGTCTAAATAAATTCTAAACTAAATAGAAATTAACAAAAGGGTTTTAAATTACTTTGAGCATTTTTTTAAAACATCTTAAAATTTCATAGAAATTTTGGAAACTTGAATTTAGTTTAGATTTTATTTAGCCAGTTCGCACACCCCCTTAATAATATTTTACTGTCTATTTTTATAAAATGATTTTGGCAAATTTGCCTAAAAATTTGAGTGAAAAATACTAATTTTTAAAATTTTTTATAAAAATAGTTCTGGGCCAATACTTCTGAAAATCTACATAGGAAGAAAATATCTAGAAACATAAATTTTTTGGTTCCATTTTTAAGAAACATTTAAGCAAAAATCGATCTTAGTTCTAATTATAAAACTGGACCTAAGTATCGTTTTATATCGTAATATATAAACCAGGGCTAAAATTTTGAATTTGTGTAAGACACAAAACGAAAAAACAAAGAACATGGTCCAGAATTTCATATAAGAAACGACTAAAAATATTTTTTTTAATCTCTCTAACTTCATTTTAATAAATTTGTTATTTCACCGTTCGATACAAAGTTGGACCCATTAACAATTCCAATATATCCTGAAAGGAGGGATGAAAAAATACCCATGTCTTTCACTTTTTATAAATCAATTCGTTTCTCGTTTGTAAAGAGAATTAATATATACATAATATATTTCACAGAGTTTTTTAAAATTAAGACGGCCTTCCATAGAAATATATTACCTAATATTAATTCGCAACATAAACTTTTAAACGAATTGATATAATTTATATTTAGCCCTTCTTTCAGGATATATTAAGTAGATTTTCTCATGGGTAAAATCAAAAAATAGACTTTGTCCGACGGTGTTTTGATAGAAATTGAGTTTTTCAAGTACAACATAGGTCGGATTTATTTATTTTCTAACGAGCGGGAATTCCCGGGATCCCGGGAAATTCTAAAAAAAATCCCGCTGTCCCGGGAAATGAAAAAGTCCGGGAAAAGAAAAACCCTACCTAGTACCTATAAAAAGGTCCTATATAAGAATGAAAGTACTGATCTTAAATGTTATTACAAAACCAAAGCGATTTTAAGCGATTTCTTGCAGGTAAAAAACCAGTGTTTTAAAGACTGAAAAGATGGGAAAATTTCGTAAATTTTATTGCTTTTTAGTGATTTTCTTATTCTATGGTATAAAAGTGTTGGACTATATTTTGGCCCAGAATTATAAATCTAATTACAGATGACAATAATATAAAAATAATTAAATAAAAACTAAACTATATGGATATTGTTTTTTTTAATCGGTTACCATATAAAAAATCTTATTATCAGTTACTAGCAATAAGATTGTGTTCAACACACAAATCAACTTTTTAAACATTTTTTAATGCTTTTAAGTTTATCAGTTATAATCAGTTTTTGGTTTTCAAATTGAAATTCCTTTTATGTTTTTGCAATCTCAAAATCAAAAATAAGAACCAGTATTATCGGCAGCACTTAATTGGATTTTTGACTTAAATTTTATTTAATTAATGAATTTTCAAACAAAATTTCTTGCCTAAGTAAAATTTTAGCCAAAATTCCTAGTAAGGAAGTGCTATAATACCGGCTCTAAAGTCTAATCGGGCTTAAAAATTTAATTGTTTTTTAAACTATTGTTATTATAGCAACTGTCTTACTACCCTACGGGGAAAGGGGGCGGAGATCGGTCGTGGATCGGTCTTTTTGTTTGAAAGAGACATATCACTTTAATATGCCGTTGTCATTGGAAATGACCAATTGCCACAGTTTATACACCTTGTGACAGTAAGGTGGTGTGTCTAAAAATAGCTTTTCAAATAAACTAATAAAAAATTAAGAATTAAAAATAATATACTTGGCGTCGAAGTAGGGCTCGATAACACAACCTCCTGCTTGAAAGGCAAACGCTCTACCTTCTGAGCTAATGTTGCTTATGCGTGATGGCTGGCTGATCGTAAAGTTATATATTTTTCGGTTCTGTTCAAATAAAAAAGATAAAGAAAAAACAAACACTACAAGCAAATAAAAAAAAAATGGAAAAGAAAAAAATAGAAAAGAAAACAACACTAACACACACACAAATATAGTGGAAGTGCCTTCAGTATGCCCCCGACTGACCAGTCACGGGATAGGTCCTTTAATGGTAGTTGACTCGTTTTTTGCGTTGGTCATATTAAATTAAAAAATCAATTAAAAATTAGAAAATTACCTAAAACTCTGATAATATAAATAAAAATTCAAAAAATTGTCCTTAAGTTAAAAAGAAAATTAAATGAAATACCAATTGTTAAAACTAAAACAGCTTTAACATTAAAAAACGTTGAAAATACAAAACTTAAAATTTCTTAGCAAAAAATTATAAAAATTTAAAATAAGAGCTAAAATAAGCAAATCGTAAAAAATAAGTGTTCAAAATAAATAAAAGAGTAAAATAAATAAAAAAATATTTTAAAAATATGACGCGAATTTTATTTTTTATTTCGGTATCGGTCAAGTTTTTTAAAAGCAACAGTGAAAGTAACGAATCAGAAAATATTTAGAAAATTAATTCATTCTCTTTGGTTAATATTTGTACTAATTTAGTAATATGCCTTCGGTTGACCGGTCACGGGATAGGTCCTTGGAGGGTAATTGACACCTCATTCCCCGTAGGGTATACACAGATTCGTTTATACAGCCAAATTTGTTACTAATCGAGTAATTCCTTTGCTACAACCATATTTTTTAGTTAAATCTACCGAATTTCTATAAAAGCAACCAAAACTTTATTGTCACATTCAACTAATTGTTGATTCAATTGATTTTCTGTTATTACATCTGAAAAAATCGGTTAGTTTCTGTTAAAACTTTAATGCAAAATTATTTAAAATTTAAATTTTTGTATCTAATATTATATTAAACATTTTTAAAAACTACGTAAACTTGTTTCTATTTAATTACTAACCATATCGACCATTACTCAAAGTGTTCTTAGCCAAAATTTTTATAAAGTTTATTTAAAAGTATTTTGTTGTATTTTTGTAACAAAATTAGTACTAGCTTTTTCTGCCTTATATTAAAACAAAAGATATATATTAGCATACCACCTTATAACCAAGGATATCAAGTTTTGTTGTTTATTTTTTTTTTTTTTTTTTTATTTGCTACCTATCTAGAATAATTGTGCATAAAATTTACCAGTTTTGTTGATTGATTCAAGTTAAAACAAAATGTATGCATTAGAAATGTTACTTCCACGTTTTTTAAAAAAGTTACAGAAAAAATCGGTTTAATTCAAACATATTGGTTATAAATAGTGGTAATATCAAGTTTTTGATAGTGTTTTTCGATTAGATAGATTTCCCTGTTTCCCCTTTTCTCTCAACAACCCTTACGTCAATCAATAAGAAACAACAATTCAGTTGCACCAATAGTTTTATTTTTTTTTTACATGTTTTATGTAAATAAAACTACTTTATTGCAATTTTATTTTCATTTGCCCATAAAACACTAAAGAGTAACAAAATGCTCTTTTATCTCTTTCTCTATTTAAATACTGTTTGTGTCTTAAGTCTTTTGTTTTGCTTACATACAAACTTTGTGCACACTTTTCTTACAACTTTTTAAAATTTGAAACAAGAATTAACACACATTTTATTAATATTTATTACCTGTGTTATTGTTATTTTGACATTTTGTTGAATTAAGTAAAAATCTCGTTTCTCTTAAACTCTCTTCTGAGAATGTACGAAAGTTCTGCACCAGAGAATCATAAATGTAGGTATTATTAACAGAGAGTTTAAATAATTGTAAAACGTGTAATTTATATCTTGAACTCTCTTAACGGTAATGATTGAGTAAATAAATAATATAGAAAAAATATTTATTAACAAATTTGCATATTAAGATATGTTTAGCATATTTGAATTTTGGCAATAAATTTCAATTGTTTACAACTGGAATAAATAAATATTTATATTGTTTGGGGAGTTAACATTAAGCTATCAAAACTGAAATTTAAATAAAATATAAAAAATTATTAGTAATTAGGTTTTAATAAGCATTAAATAACCTAAATAATTTCTATAAAATAAAACCTTCAACAAAAAAATAAAAGTGTAAAATCAGTTATAATATCTTGATTATATTAGGGGTTTTCATATAAACTCGTAAATTCCTTGTAAACCTTGTATGAATACAAATCATATTTTTTATAAACATACCAGGTTTACACCGTTTACGAGTAGATTACGAGTTTATATGAAAACCTCTATTGTGTTTTTATAAAAATGTTTAAAAAAATTACTTAAAAGTGAAATATTTTTTAATACGAATATATAAAACAATAAAAAAATGCAATGGATACACAATTGGCACAAAACAAGTTTAGTTAAACACAAAAATCACAATCTTTATATAAAGTAAATCAAATTTCGAAATCATCTACTAACGGAATTCCCAATTTATATGAATATATTTCAATTTAAAACTTAGTCATTATATAATAATTTTGTATTTTCAAGACCACAGTTTGTTCAAATTAAATTAAATAAAATCTACAAAGACTAAACAATTCTTTTAAAGCTATGACACATCATTGTTTTTTCTTTTAATTATCATTTAACAAAACTCAACCACTATGAAAAAATATCACAGATTTTATTTATTGTTAACAACAAATTTGCATGTTAAGAAAAATTGGGTTTACACATTTTTTATGGGTCATCATTTTAGTGTTTTTTAAACAAAGGAATTTTTGCGGATTTTGATTACCACAACTTACAATTACCTGTTTCCTTAAATATCACTAAAATTAGTCATTTCCCTTAAGGTAAGTGTTTTATGTTTTTTTGTTGTGCACTTTTTTGCATAAAACTTCATACTTGATAAAAGAGTTTCATGACCTTATATCTGTATTGTATTTACTAAAGGCCTACACGAATCAAGGTTGGTTACCGAAACGAATAACGGTAAGGGTAACGGTAACGGTATCCAATTTAATTTGTTTCGGTAGCGGTAAAGGTAACGGTATTTAAGACTGTTTCGGTAACGGTATACCGTTATCGAAACAGCAATACCGGTACGTACCGGTATTATAAATTATGTTAAAAACATATAAAAACAAGTAAAAACTTAACATATATTCAATTTTGAGTGTTAAAAATGCAGATTATAAGCTTTAAATTGAATGATGGGAGTTTTTATAACTAAAATTGTTATCCATATATTTTAAAAAAAAAAAAAGACTGAAGTTCATTACAAAAAAGTTAAAAAATTTGCATTTTTATATAAATTAATAAATACCGGTAAAATACCGGTAAACCCATAAAAATAACGGTATCGGTAACGATAACGGTAATTGTAAAATTTTTTAAAGGTATTGGTAACGGTAACGGTATTCAATTTGAAACAGTATTTTAGCGATAACGGTATTATAACGATAACGGTAACCAACCTTGACATGAATTCATTTAGAATATTCTGTGAAACATTCACTATACTTTTTGCAGTTCAGAAATATTTAATTAAAAGTCAGTGCAATATAGAAATCATGATATTGTGTTTTCTGAATTTTAATTGATATTTTCTGAATTTTAATTCATGATTTCTGAATTGCAAAGGTGTAGTGAATGTTTCATAGCCTGTTTTAAATGCATTCACGCAGGCCTTTATCGGTATCGAGTATCGAGTATTTGTCTTTTTTTGGGTACTCGATATTTAAAACTATTACTACTCAGAGTTGCATTTTGGACGAACAAAATGTATAAAAATGTTACTCCGCTAAAATATTTCTTACAAAACTACAACCCTGCTAAAAGAAAAAATATAAAGTAAAATATTTAAAAGTATATGTTAAAAAACTATTAAAAACGCAATGAATAATTTGTAAAAATTTTAAAAATATATTTATATTGAATTAACGTAAACATTTTCAAAGAATTTTTTAAAAAAATTTAAAAAAAATTTCAAATTTAAAAACGGTTAAAAGTATCGAGTAGTATCGAGTATCCAAATTAAATATATCGAGTAGTATCGAGTATTGAAAAGTAACCGAATTTACCAGCACTAATCGTTGTATCGCCCTAACAAAAAACAGAGTTGTTAGAATTTAAATTGAAAAATACAACATCTGAGAATAGCACGATACAACATTTTTACGTATGTTTAATGTCCTATGTTTGAGTGTACTAATAGGTAGAAAAACCAATAGAAAATCGTTGTTAAAGTCAAATAAAAATTTAAACAACGCTGTTTTTTGTTAGGACGATGCAACGATACAACATATAGCACACACACACACTCAATTTGAGTGATTTTTAAAAAAGTTGTTGCAAAAAATGTGATGGACAATTCTTTCAAACGCAATCTTTAAGTATAGATTTATAAAGATTTATAAAGGAACATGTACACTAGACCGTACCTCAGAAAAAAAGTTCGCCGTACACCCTCCAATATAAAGTAATTTTGCAAGGCAATGTCAAAAAAAAATTTTTTTTACCGAACATAGGGGTCGCCTTTTTCAATTTTTCGTTATAGCTTCGGCATTTAAAGTTGGATTTTAAAGTGTGATATATCGATTTTTTGCCTCGAGGACACCAGTGTTTTGCTATAAAGGAAAAATCCAATGATAAAAAAAAGTTCTACTGGGTTTATCGAAAAACTTCCTTAGCAAAAGTTTAATGATTTTTTGCGAGCTTTAATTTTCTGACATTAGGGTTGTACATTAGGGTGGCAGCAATTGAGATCTGGTGGGTAACTACTAGAACGGGATACTTGATAATGGCCCTTACAGCAAAACACTGGTCTCCTCGAGAGAAAAACATCGATGTATCATACTTTAAGATCCGACTGTAAATGCCAAAGATATAACGAAAAATGTAAAATAGTGATCCCTACGTTCGGCAAAAAAAATTTTTTTTTGAAACCTCCTTGCAAAAATACTTCATATTGGAGGGTGTACGGCGCACTTTTTTTTTTGCTGTAAGGTGGTACGCTCTAATGTACACGCGAGGGAAAATTGCTAGAGGTAGAACAAAAATCAACCCTAAATAGCTTAAATCATTCACAATGAAGATATTTTTTGTCTATTTCTGGCAGTTTTCTCTCGCGTGTAAATGTGCCTTAAAGGCGACCAGAGTGAACTAAATCGGTAAATCGATTCAGTTTTGCCCACTTGATTATTTATTCGTAATTACAAATATCAGCACAATAGAGTAATGTAGGGTACGTATAAGAAAAATTTACACAATAATCGATAAACTATAATTATAATTTTTTAATTAACAAATACATGCCAATCAAAAATATTAAACAACAGCAGGAGTTGCTTAAATAACAAAAACAACACCAAACAACTTACGAAAAAATATTTCTTAAGACGTCATCATATACACAAAACAAATCAAGAAATATTTTTAGTTGCAAGAAACACAACAACAGCAAAAAAAACTTATGAAAGAAACTTTAAAAGTGAAAGTAAACTTAAAACTTTATATAGTATAGTACAGGGGTGGCAAGACTTTTTTCCTTGCGTGCTTATAAAACATGTCAAAATATGTCGCATGCCAACTTAAGTCCCTTTTATATTAAAAACTTTAAAAAGATTAGTAAAACTTTTCTATTTAAGCTTCTCAAGTCAGATTTTGTTCTATTCTTTTTTACTGTTGTACAAGTTTCAAGTTTCCTGCTCTGTTTCTTCCGAAAGTAAGGGTTCCGTCGGTGCCACCAAATAATTTCTATAGTTTTTCTTCGACGGATACAATAAAATAAACATATTAAGCTGATAATATTTCTTGTAAATGAACAAAAAAAATTTACAGTGTTACTGTTTTACGTTTTTTTGTTCTTCAAAGTTATAAAAATATATTATTTAACTTTCCGTAAAAATTCCTACTTTTCTGCAAATGGGGAAAAGCATGGGATTGTATTTTGTATATACCCGAGTAAAAAAAATTGATCTCGCGCAATATATAATCATATCCAATTTGATATTGTTTAAGATCTGCTGTAATATCTAGCTGATCCAATTAGATCTCAAAATTGGGTGTATCCAATCATATCGTATTAGATCCCATTGTATATATGGGGATAAACTAAGATCAAGTTATATCTCAAAATTGGGAGGTCCAGTGATATCTTTGGGGATAAACCTAGATCTATTTTGATCCGAAAATTGGCGGATCCAGCTATATATTTGCGGATATTTTTAGATCTAATTTGATCCGAAAAATGGCGGATCCAATTAGATCCAGCTATATATTTGGGGATAAACTTAGATCTAATTTGATCTCAATTTCGGCAGATCAAATTAGATCCCGCAATATATTTGTGGATAAACGTATATCTAATTTGATCCGAAAAAGTGGCAGATCGAATTAGATCTAGCTATATATTTGGGGATAAACTTAGATCTAATTTGATCCGAAAAATGGCACATCGAATTAGATCCAGCAATATATTTGTGGATAAACTTAGATATAAATTGATCTGAAAAATGGCAGATCAAATTAGATCCAGCAATATATTTGTGGATTAACTTAGATCTAAATTTATCCGAAAAATGGCAGATCGAATTAGATTCAGCAATATATTTGTGGATAAACTTAGATCTAAATTTATCCGAAAAATTCCTAATCGACTTAGATCCAGCAATATATATGGGGATAAACTTGGATCTAAATTTAACCGAAAAATGGCAGATCAAATTAGATCCAGCAATATATTTGGGGATAAACTTGGATCTAAATTTATCAGAAAAATGGCAGATCGAATTAGATCCAGCAATTTATTTCGGTATTAAAATAGCAGATCGAATTAGAAACAGCAATATATTTGGGGATTGACATCTAAAAGTATCCATAAAAATGACAGATAAAATTAGATGCCGCATTATATTTGGGTACTACGTAAGATCTCCATTTATTTGGGATTAAATAAGATCCCAGACATATATTGCCAACTGTTCAAAAAATAATAGACTGGCAGAGCACTGATTGTATAAAAATTACAATATACAAAATAAGGTTTAAACTCAGAAGGGCTCGAGTTCAATATGCATTTCTTTTACAAAATGAATTTCTTTTTATAAAATTAAAATTTTTTTTTTCTATAAATTTTTTTATAAAATTATATATTTATTTTTTTATTAAATTGAAATCTTTGAATAAAATAATTTTATTTACATCTTTTTGACGCTCTACACCATTTCCAATTGTATTAATTGTTTTAAGATTTATCAATTGTATATCAGAAATAATCAATTGAATTTCAGTTTTATCAATTGTGTTTCAGAACTCATCAATTATTTTTCACATTTATGAATTGTATTTCAGAACTAGTCAATTGAAGTTCAGTTTTATCAATTGTGTTTCAGAAATTATTAATTGTATTTCCGAAATTCGCAACTGTATTTCAGAAATTATCAAACTGTATTTGAGAAATTATCAATCGTATTTCCGAAATTATGAAATGTATTTGAGAAATTTTTCTCTATTAGCTATGAAATTCTGAAATAGATTTCATTATTTCTGGACACAACTAAATAAATAAATAATTAAATTTGCGTAATATTGTAGTTTCTGAAGTGCAAATAATATTTTGTGGTATACAATTAAAATTTCCTAAAATACATTTAATAATTTCTGGAATACCTTCTTTCGATGCTTATAAGTTAGCTCGAAATGCTTTTATCATTCATTTAATTTGTAGCTATCACACATCTATAACAAGTCTCGTTAGATTAGAGTGTATAGGTCTTGGCTGACAATCTGGTGGACTGGGTTAAATTTCATGTTTTTAAAAGCAAATATTAAAAAAAGTTTTCTCAATTTTTTCAAAAATGTTTTTTGAAATCTATTTTTTTGCCAAGATAGTTAATGCAACGTTCTGCCAACGCATAACCGACCATCGCCAGCATTGTGCCGATTATATTTTTCTGTCTGGGATGTTAAACTTAAACCTATTGTATATTAACATTAATTAACACTATATTTTTATTTTTAGGAAATACATTTTTATTTTATTATAAGTTAACATTAAATTAAATTTTAGATAATAGCACCAATTTATAGTTGTAATTATTATATATTAAATCGTATATTCATAAACATTCTATACAGTTAGACGAGGTTTATGGAACTATTTAACTTTATAAAGTGTTTATAAATTATAACTTAAATGTACAAATATATATGTTAAATGTACGTGAACAAATTGTTGATATGGACCCACAAATTGTATCTCAACTGATATTGGAATTATTGTACCATTGCCATACATCAATATATATTAAATGATATACATATATTACAATATATGACACTGTATTATAAATATTGTTAATGAAGTAACATATCTGATAATATTTTTTATAGCGCCATACATAGTTTTACATTATTCAAATTAAACCATATATGGAATTGTATTCAAAATGTTGATGTGGTACCAAATTTGACCATATATTGTTTAAATTGTGCCATATATGACAATATATTGTTTAAATGATACCATATATGTCTATATATTAATATTGTTTAAATGACATCATACATCAATATATATGGGACTATATATGGTAGCATATATTATCATATCTGCATCTGTATTAAAAATGTCGTTCATCAGGTACCATATATGAGCATATATTGTTGAATTGGCACCATATATGACAATATATGGTTTAAATGGCACCAAATATGTTAATATATTTCTTAAATAACAGCATATAAAAACATATATGATACTATATAGTAGCATATATTATCATATCTGGAACTGTATTGTTGAAATGGCACCATATAAGATAATATATGGTTTAAATGGCACTATATATGGTAATATATTGCTTAAATAACACCATATATAAATATATATGGCACTATATATGGTAGCATATATTATCATATGTGGAACTGTATTAAAAATATTGTTCATGAGGTACCATATATGGGCATATATTGTTGAAATTGCACCATATATGATAATATATGGTTTGAATGGCACCATATATGATAATATATGGTTTGAATGGCACCATATATGATAATATATAGCTTAAATAACACCATATATAAATATATATCGCACTATATATAGTACCATATATTATCATATCTGGAACTGAATTAAAGATTTGGGTTATGAGGTACCATATATGACCATATATTGTTTAAATGGCACCATATAAGATAATATCTAGTTTAACTGTCACCATATATAATTATATATTGTTTAAATGATACCATATATAATTATATATTGCTAAAATGCCACCATATATATTAAGATATAGTTCTATATATAACTATATATGCAATAAGATCAACCATGTTATGTAATATATAATTATATATGCCATATCTAATATTATGAAGGCCGATATCTAATTAGATGAAATTATATATGGCATAATATAAGGAAAATTTTTCGGAAAAAACGTCATATATAATTATATATGGATATACATAACCACATGTCTAATGATATATTGTAATATATGCCACATATGATTATATATAATTTTTTTTACTCGGGTAGTAATATGAAAATTTAATTAGTTAGTTTTATATTTATGGTGGTATACAAAATTTCTATTCAAAAAATACGAATTAAAGTTAAAAAATCTATTCAATAATTTTGTAGTGTCTATTTTTATAAAAAAAAAGCCAGGCGAATTTGCATAAAATTATGTGGAAAACACCCAATGTATACATTTTTACAAAAATAATTTTAGACAAATATTTCTGGATATGTGCATAAAACCAAATTGACCTGAAATATGGAATCCCCAAATGTTTATCGAACTTCATATTTTTTAGAGTAAATACTTTAAAGCTGCACTTTTAGAAATAAACCAGCGAAAATAACAAAAAAAAAGCTACTAAAATTAGTTAAAAATGACCTTGCAGAAAAAACTGCTGAAATTGGCAGACTTTTTTTTTCCGAAATACTAATAAAACAAGAAAAACAAAAATAGAACTGTTAAATTTAAATTTTAGTAATACTTGAGTTAACTTTAAGGTAATTGAAAATGACTAATTATAGTGTAAAATCTGTAGAAATTTTGCTAAATATTATAAAACTAAAAATAGCAAAAACAAACTGTTATAAATACAATTTTTTTGTTATTTTTAAGTTAAATTTAGTTGAATGCAAATAGCAGTTCATCCTGCTAAATCCAACAGAAATATTTACTAAAAGAATAGTAAACTGCTGATTTCAAAATACTAGATCCTTTTTTGCATTAAGAAAGATTAAAAAAACTTTAAAAATTTTGAATTTTTTTGTTATTTTTTGGTCTACTAATTATTTATTTATATTCTTTTTTGTTATAGACAATACAATTGTTTTATAGGCATCACCGCACCTTTAGTTGTTCACAGATTAGAAAATGATTATTTAACTAAAATATTTGCAGACTTTTCTCTATTATTGTGTGCAAAATATTTTCAAGTTTTTAAAACTAAAACAGCCTCCCATAAAAATATATTACCTAAATTTTAATTCGGGTTTGAACGGTTTGATGAATTCATCTAGAGAAAATTCATGGGTATTTTGTACGATATTTGGCATTTCTTTTATAGTATATCAGATTGTCTCATGCGTGCAACAAGAGATTGAACTTTATCGAGCTTTTAGGTACAAATTATCTTGAATTTAATGATTTTCAAAAAAGAGGCAAAAAATTTAGCTCGATCTAGTTTAAAAATATAATACAAAATACAGCTTCCCTACTTTTATTTTTGCACTTTCAAAATTGCATTTGTAAAATTAAATTGACAAATTTTACTACATAATATCCATATCTTTTACCAAAGTTTGATGGTTACTTCCAAAAAAAATTGCAAAAAGGAATATTTTTGAATTAATATCAATCGTTTGGAGAATATATGAATGCTGATTGAGTCGTTATATTAATTTTCTGCACCGCACAGCCTTTTTTGCATTCCACAATTATTTTGCAATTTATCAAGAGAGGTGTTTTAAAATTCATAATGGATCATTCAAAAAAGTTCGACAGTTATTGCATGAATGTTTGTTGTTTGTAACTGAAATTACAGTTGTTTTTCTATGTAAAAATACAAAACAACAAATATGACAATTATTTAAGACAACAACTAAGGAAAATTACTGTACTTTGTAGTTAGTTTTAATAATATAATAAACAAACTACCAAAACAGTATTTTTATAGTAAACTGTTATTTTCGTTAGTTATTTAAAAAATAAAAAATTTCGTTGATTTTTTTAAACTATTGTTTAGTTTATATTTGTTATTATTGATATATTCTTGACTAGAAAATAATATTCAGAAAATTGTATTGTATCTCAAATGGAATTACGAGAGAATCGTTTGGAATTTTTACTTAAAATTTCAAGCCCGATAATGTAATTACCCATTTTTATGGTCGAAATAAAAAAAAATGTTTTTTTTATTAAAATATACTTTTCTAACATTAAAAAAATTAACTGTAAAAAACGGTAGTTTCTACATATTTTGTCAGTTGTTTTAAAATTTTTGTAGTAACTGTTTTTCAGTTAATATTACGACATTATTAGTTACTTTTAATACATTTGTTAGTTATTTTTCAACAGTTAAAAATAACTACATTTTTAGTTATTTTAAAGGTAAATACTTTTGTAGCCTTTTTAGTCTCATATACCTTTGGTTTAACTGTAATTTTCAGTATCCTGATCCCCACTTTAAATAAATGAGAATTCTGTATTTTCCGAAGTTTAAAAATAAAAAAAAAACTAAAACAAAATTATATAAAACTAATACGATGTGTAAGTATGGTTATGATCATGCGCGGATACTGATGAGGGGGAGTAATGTCCTCCGAAACAGCTGTCTATCCTGTTTGCAAGAATAAAATTTTGAAAAACTAATACGCACGGTTTTTATTTACATAAATAAAAAATAAAAACATCGAACTAGAGGCAGAATAATATCTGCCCTCACTAATTTGTGAATAAAGTTCGAACAAACAAGTTTTGTTTTCTTTGAAAACAAAATAATTAATTTAATAACTAAATTATTTTGGATGTGATCGAGCTGTTTTATCGGTTCAAAAACTTCAAATCCTCTATTTAAAAAACTCTATTCAGTTTTTTTATATTTAATTAGATTTGAGATTAAGAAGAAGAATAATATGAATATTATAAGCTCTTAAGTTTTTTTTAGTTGTGAGCTTTTTTAACTTGAGCAGCTCTTTAAACTTTGGCTTTGCTGCTTTTTAGAAATTTTTCGCTCCCTCGATAGTTTTTTCCAACTCTTATTATAATAAATTGAACAAAAGATTTTCCTTGTCACCAAATTATATTAAAATCTTTTAAAAACATTTAATAAAACGTCGCGTGTTAAAATAAAAATCCCTGGCGTGTCACTACTCGCACGCGTGCCATTGTTTTTCCAGCTCTTGTGTAGTAGTACTTTATAAATAAATCTAAAACAAGACAAAAAAAAACGCATTAAAGCGCAACAATAAAATAAACTAAAATATCTTATAGTATGATAAATAAAAGCGAATGTTGAACTATTATTAAGACTACAAGTAAAGAAACAACAATTTTAGCACACCGCACGCTCAAAAAAACTTGTAACAGACATACTGGAACTGACCATGCAAGATAAATAAAACAACAAAACTAAAATAATTCTACCACTTTTAAATATGAAATAAAAAATGAAACTAAACATATTACTTTGTTACTTGTTTTTTCATATTAAAGTTAAATTTAAACATGAGATTTCAAAACACAAATAACTACTGCAAAGACTTTGCTAAAAAAAAAGTGACAGCAGTATAAAAAATAAACTGTCCGCCAACCATACAAAGAAAATGAAATCTTGCAAAATACCAGTTATTGTGCTCTTAGAAATAAAACTAGATTTTCGTTGTATTTTGTATTAAACAATGAAAGGAATGATTACAAATTTTGTTTTAAATTTTGGAACATTTTTATAGACCAATTAAATTAATTTTAGTGATCAAATAAAATACTACGGCGAAGTTCTATATTGTTTCTATAGATATTTAAATTTTCCAAATGTATATTTTTATTAAAGTCGACTTTAGTTAAAATTTTGGGTGGCAGTTGGTTTATTTGCTTTGACTTGGTTTATTTTTGGAGTATTCTGATTGGTTAATT
This sequence comes from Leucophora obtusa, assembly GCA_949987735.1. Classification (NCBI taxonomy): domain Eukaryota; kingdom Metazoa; phylum Arthropoda; class Insecta; order Diptera; family Anthomyiidae; genus Leucophora; species Leucophora obtusa. The sequence goes on from OX465295.1 coordinate 281,329,722, forward strand.
TATTTTCAAACAATCCAAATGTTTGAAAATATAAATATTTTTGTAGGGTTTTCATACACAAAATGAAACAAACCGTATGTTTAGAAATAAAATCGACTTTAAATTTAAAATACTATTTTATACTTCGTAGGGGCCATTGTTTTTTTACAGAAACAATTTTCATAGATAGTTAACAATAATCGGATGATTTAAGCAATGGGGGCGCTAGTATTTAAAATACAAAATAAAGGAACAATTTCACAAATTTTTTCCTATTGTATTAATTTAAAAACAAAAGACTTAAGAAACATACCTTATTTATACATATGAAGCAAAATTAGTTCAGCAGCACCACTGCAATCATTTTCTTCTTCTTTTTATTGGCTATTTTCTTTTTTTTAGACTTTGAAGACCTACAGTGACGGACAATACAATAGAATCAATTATTGCTTTTATTTTTAAAGATGAAAATAATAATTAAATTGTCTCCGAAGAACTGGAAGATGGTCCAGAAAATTGTAGAAATTTTTAGTGTGGCGTTTGTTTTTCAGTTTTGCTACCCATTCCAAGAAGGCGTGGCTTTTAACGAAAAATCAGCGACATTGACCTTTTATCAAATTATATAGTAAAATTTCTGGAGTACTGATCGGATCTATACAAACTGAATATTGTTGGAAATTCTATAAAATTTCCTTAAATCTTGCATTATTCTTATTAACAAATTAATAACCAGCTACCAGTGGTACAAAAACCAATTCACTGGTAGGGCAATGATGATTTTATAAAAATGCTGACGCTTCGTTAAAATAGGTTTGTAGTCAGAAGGTTCCTAGCTCAAATCCGGGTGCAAGCAAACAATTTTTTTTTACTTTTTTTTAATTTTTAATTTTTTTAAATTTGTTTTTTCAATAAAATCAATTTCTTTGTTTGTGGAAAAGCTCCTTTAAGACCAACTTTTTTTTGCTGGCATATTAGTTCCAAAAAACTGTTTGCCAGTGCTAGCTAGCCAGTAGTTGTCCAGCTGTTATCACTCATTATTTATGTGTTTAGCCATCAAATATTATATGTCTCGTTAGCTCAGTGGGTAGAGCAATCGTCTGCCAATCTGACGGCCTGGGTTCAAATCACGGCAGGACCAAAAAAAAATACATATGAACATTTTTAAAATTTTATTTTAGAAAATATATTTCCAAACCACCTATTTAATGGTTTTGCCAGCATTTTCCTAACGTCAAAAATTTTGTTTCCGGTGCTTTTTCAACAGCCGGTCGTTTTGTCTAATGATATTATAATTTTGGGAATGGGAAAGCACTTTTTGCCAGTACTTGTACCACCTGTTAAAGTGCTTTGCCATCACTTTCCCGTTTGTATTTTTCCGACTGGGTATGTATATTTATCAGTTTTTTTGCTGTACCGATCTTACTATAATATAACAAAAATAATTTGCTAATTTCAACAGTTTTTTCTGCAAGGTCATTTAGAACTAATTTTTAGTAGTTTTAACTAAATTTTTTATAGGCTTTTTAAAATTTTTTTTATTTAATTTTTTTTTTTTTTCAAAGAGAAAAAATACTCAGGAAATTCTTTCTATCAATTAACGTGTTGCTTCCTTTAGAAAGGGGACATAATAATATATGTCAAGGATTGGATGGAGGATTCAGTGGGGTAGCTGGTATTTTTTACGATTTCTCAAAGGCGTTTGATCTTGTAGATCATGAAATAATGATTCAGAAGCTGAGTTATTATGGTGTTGAAGCTAGTGCAGTAGCTTTGTTGAAAAGCTACTTAACAAACAGGAAGCAATATGTTGAAGTGAATGGTCATAAGAGTTATATGGGTGATGTTGAATATGGTGTTCCACAAGGAAGTGTGTTGGGTCCATTGCTATTTACTATATACATTAATGATATACAAAATCTACAATTGTTTGGTAAATTGATTATGTTTGCCGATGATATTAGTATTTTTTATCCGTATAAGCATGAAACTGCATTAAAAGCTCATATGGAATACGATGCAGCAATGATCACAGAGTTTGTCAGAATAAATAAATTGAGTTTAAATGCCGAAAAAACCAAACTATTAAGGTTTAGGCCATATTTAGTCCACAATCAGAGTTTTAGTATTTTTGTTGATGGAAAGGAAGTAAATGAAACTCATTCAACGAAATATCTTGGTATACATTTACAAAGTAACCTCTCGTGGGATAAGCATATACTACATTTGAAGTCTAAAATTGTATCTGCTAATGGTTTACTTTACAAGTTTAAAAATAAATTTAATACAAAAACTAAACTAATTATTTACCAATCGCTGATACATAGTCACCTAAATTATCTGCCTATTGTTTATGGGTGCAAGAAGAGTACTGCGTTAAAATCGTTGCAGAGATCTCAAAACAAGGCGTTAAAAACTGTTTATAATCTTCCACTTAACTTCTCAACATTGTCTCTATATAAAGATGTATCTATAACAGTTCTTCCTATTCATGGATTATATAAAATGCAACTTTTGCTTTATGTTTTCAAATCCTTAAACAATATTGGTCACCATACTATTTATTTTTCAAGGAATCAAACTGTATTTAATACAAGGAATAATATGAATTTAAGAACTTCAAGGTGTCGATTAGAAACAACTAAACAGAAAGTAGAGCATATGGGTAGTTTGGAATATAATAATCTTCCACAAAATCTAAGAAATATTGAAAGAATTTCCATTTTTAAAAAGAATATTAAAGCATATTTGATAAATAACTTAGAAATGCTTCTATTGTGAAAATAACGAAATGCTAATCTCATTTTTTTTATATCTTTTTTTTTTTTTTTTTTAATCCTGTTTTATTTTTAAATTAAATTTTATACTTCGTTAAGTCTGTAAGATTTTTGCCAACTCGCCTCAATAATGTCCAAGTGACGCTGAGGCACTCTATATTTGTAATACTTATTTTTATGAATAAAGAATTATTAATAATAAAAAAAAAAAAAAAAAAAAAGGGATGAAAGGTGGTGAAAGATGAAGGGTTTCAAATATGGCAACACTGTAATTGCGCGAGTTGTTGAATCTTAAAACAATTGTTATGCGCCATCTTATAGAGAGATGGGGAACTTTATTGAAGCTGTTTATTTTATAGCCCTGTTATATTATTTTACTTCGGTGGGGTTAAGTGTTATGGGTACACCGAATGTGGACGCTGCGATATGTATGAGGGATCGAAAAATCATACTTATTATTTTTGCAAATTGATATTGCGGTCGCTGGGGATCGAACCCGCGACCTTATGTGTAACAGTCCAGCGCACTAACCATTACAACACATCGCCCTAATCAAATCAATTGTACCATTTCAATTGAATATGGTTAAAATCGATAAATGTTTTGAGGAAGTGGCAATAGAAATATCCTATCTAAGCTTGAATGTTTTGAGCTTAAATGGTATTAGAAAAACTAAACGATTTTGAGCAATTTCTTGTACGTGACCTATATAATTTTATCCACTAATCAGACAGTGTTTATCTCAGGCAAAAAAAACACAGTATTTTGAAGGCCAAAAGTTTCGAAAAAATTTAGTGCTCATTATATTCTTTGGTACAAAATTTTTGAATGAATCAGACAAACGCGATACGTAATTGATAAACTAACTTTTGCGCACCGTCACGACTGGCTTTCTAGAGAGGTCAGTTCCAATTCCCAACTTATTTAAAATACATAGTAGTACCACCCTGTTGTATGACAATTACTACATGACATTTGTTTGTGTAGTAATCTGTAGTTGTTGTTTTTAACTTTAATTGCAGTTGTTTTTCTATGGAAAAATCAAAACAATTATTATCACAGGTATTGAAAAAAAAATAACTAAATACTGTAAAATACTGCATTTTGCAACAGTTGGTTAAAGCAGTTAGTTTTCATATTTATAACTAACAAAACAGTATTTTTGCAGTAAACAGGTAATTTTGTTAGTTACATATTTAAAAAATAAAAAATATTATTGAGTTTTTATAATTCTTGTCTACTTTACACAGAAAAAATTATTGCCAATAAAATGTCAATTAAAATTTTGTTTGATTTCAAATTCATTTTCAATTAAAACTTTAATCATTATCAATTAGATTATTTATTGAAAATGAGTATAGTACATGCTTTGCGTAAAATCATAATATTTTGTGTTATTCATATTTTGACTTTTATTGCAAATATAAAAATTAAAAAAGTGAGTCAAAATTCACTCAAAAACATAAGAAAATTAATAAATATATGTATGTTAATAATATTTTTTATATTATTATATTACGAATTATAATAAAAGCGTCATAACTTAATTTATATCAACTAAAGTTTTAAGGGGGGTATCGAATCTAGAAAAAATGTTGTTTTCGATTTTTTTTTATATTTTATTTGCATAGAACATACTCTTTAGTATACGCTCAGAAAATATCAATAAAAAATTCGAAGAAAGAAAATTTCCACATGCTTTTTTAAATATATTTTAGTCACAAAGTAATATTCTATGCATTAAATTTGTATAAAAAATTTTTTGGGAGCGTTTTTATTTCATTGTCTTTATTAGAAATCTTATTTCGCATAATACAGTAGAACAAAAAGAAAAAAAACTACATCCAAAGATGCAAGAATTGCACGCAGTCTTTAAAGAAAATCCAATGACGATTCCCCGATTGTAGGCGAAGGCACGTCATATGATGCAAGTATTGATGGATTTATATTAGCTACAAAAGTGTGTATAAAAAACGAGTAAAAAAGTTAAAGTCGGGCATGTCGACTATATAATACCCTACACCAGTCTGGTTCAAAGCCAACTAAAGTTGGGATCTGAAATTCGAATAGGTTAAAACGAAATTGTGTTAAAATTCTTTAGAAAATGATAAAAGAAGAGAAAATCGAAAATATAGCCAATATGGGCGATAGGTCCAAATATGGACCGATCTTATCTAGAATCAATAGGCTTTGTCCTTGGGACTATGTGAGTCAGCGAACCAAATTTCATTGAAATATCTTCGTATTTGCGACCTGCAGCGTGTAAACAAGCCAATTTGGGGGCGACCCTTAAATGGGCACTAGGTCTAAACATGGACCAATTTTAACCAAAATCAATAGGCTTCGTCCTTGGGCTGACGCAAGTCGGTGTACCAAATTTCATAAAAATAGCTTAATATATGCGATCTGTAGAGTGCGCACAAAAATGCATGGACAGACAGACAGATGGACGGACAGACGGACGGACATCGTTAAATCGAAATAAAAAGTGATTCTGAGTCGATCGGTATACTATAAGGTGGGTCTAGGTCCAATAATTTTTAGTGTTACAAACATCGGCACAAACTTATTATACCCTCTCCACGTAGTGGTGTAGGGTATAATAAGAAACAAATACAAAATAAATTAAAAAATGTACAAAATTATAGCATTTTGACCAGGAGTCTCGCATGGTCCTGATGAATGGCAACACCGGTTTTTAATGCAACAGATGCCGCTGACTGCTGTTTTGTTTTTTCTGGCAATACTGTTTCATTTTATTGGGGAGCAGTGTTGCCCAAAAATTTTAGCTTATTCCCATTTTAAATTTAATTTAAGCAAAAACTCAAAAAAGGAGCTAAGTCAGCATCGCTCTCAAGTTCAGAAAATTATTAAGAAATGAGTGAGCAAATTAAATAAAATTGAATATTTTACGAAGAAATATTTACATTTTCACTCGAACTTTAAAGGCCTCAAATCTTTGTTAAAATTGTGAAACTAAAAAAATTTTATTATACGAAAGTCAAATCACAATTAAGCTGAAATGTCACCGTTTCAAAATAAAAGTCGTATATTAAATTTTCGAGAGAAAAAATTCTACACAATATTCACTCGAACTTCATTATGATGAAAGGTCTTTTTACTAAAATTTGTAAATCAAGTAAGGTGTAAGTTCTATCCCAGCAAAAAAATTTTTGTATTTTGGAAGCAGTAAAAATACGAAGCGCTTAAAAACGCGCTACAAATTCTGCTTTACAGAGTTGCGCCACTTTATGCGTATACAATACACAAAAAATTTTGCAATTTGATTGTATACCCTGCAAAACTGCCTTAAACGAAGCAAATCGTAAGCAAGTTATTTAAAAAATTATAGTGCTACGCTATTCCCTTACGACGAAGCAGGTTGTAAGGGAGTAAAATAAAATGTAAGTTATCCAAAGATTAATGCGCACGAAATCTGAGTCATCTCAATCGTGTTTTACCCTTCTTTAGTAGAGTTTAATGTATAGACGCCACATAAACATGAGTCAGTCTGCATTTTGAAGTCGGCAAATGAATGCATTTATTTTCATAAGAAGTCGCGTTTAAATGCGCTCAATGAAAATCATGAATTTACTGCATCTTTTCAGCAGCAAAAAAGCACTTTTTCCAAAAAAAGTGCATGAATTTATTTGCGGTTAAATGCACTTACGAAAAACATGAATTTACTGCAATTTTTCAGCAGCGAATAATGCGCTTTTTCTCAGAAAACAACGTGCTTCCAAGCGGGCCCTTTGTATGGAAAAATCATGCCTTCCGTAAGCAGCTTTGTAAGGGATTAATTTTATTTATTCACTTACAAAGCTGCATCCAGCGAAGAAGGTTTTTTGCTGGGGTGGATCGTAAATTCTTTTGAACATTAAGTTTGCATAAGTCGAGTTTACACGATTCAGAAGGTACTAGGATATTCAATCGATTAATCGTTATTCGATTAATCGAACGATTTTGCTCAAAAATTGTTCGAATAATTTAAAATGTCCAAATTTCGAATAACGAATAATTCGAATAATTTCATACGATTAATGGATTAATCGCAATTGGTAGAGAATTACAAAAATCTTTAAAAAATATAAATTTATTTTAAAGTCAATACGCTAAAATCTCAAAACTTTTTTAAAAAATTGTGATAAATAATTTGCTGTAGGCTTGTAGCTATTCGGATTTCATTCTGGCCTAAACAAATAATCAAGGGATTTATTTGTTTATGCCAGAATTTTTTTAGACTTTCTAGAAATAATTGTTAGCTTCAACTCAATGAGAATTTCGTGTTTTCAAGTAGGATCGTTAATTATCACAGTTTGCTTTGTCATCTTCCACAGTTATCATCCAAATTACCATTCTGTTGTTGTGACTTATCTAGTAAAGTAGTGGTATCTATTTACTTATGATAAATTTTTATTTTTTACGACTTTTAAATGTTGATATTAAACGAAATCGACGAAACGAAAGTTGCTAGAAGCTCCAATGGGAGTGATGTAATTATATTATTCATAAGTACATTAACTAAAATAAAAACCAATTAAACGAAATGATTAATAATTATTTGTAATTCATGATTATTAGAATTATTAATTACAATTATGCTCAATGTAATAAAGCTTGTTCAGTGAGCACTCTGAATTAATAAAATAAAGGGATTGAGGTACGGAAACGCAGAGGAAAAATCAATCCTCAACAGAATTCCTCTCTACATTTACGTTTTTTATGTATTCAATGCACACGAAAGAGATACAAATTAATGTACAGGGTTTTATATTCTTCTTTAACTCTTTAGCTCATTGCGGTGTGGTTTCCCCGATTTGGATATAATTTGAATATGTGAAAGAGGGGACAGAAAAAATAAAAATATTGACAAAATCTGATCTCAATTATTACATGTTTTCATTTTTATGAATTTCAGAAGAGATACTGAATTTATTTTTGTTCCTTTTTTTAAATAAAATTATTAAAAACACAACAAGTGTATATATATTATTTTACAGACAATTTTTTTCGATTAATTGATTAATTTTAAAAATTTGTTCAATTAACCGGTTAAGAAAAAAACCCGAATAATTATTTGCACGATTAATCGATTAAAATAAAAAGCCGATTAATTGAATACCCTAGAAGGTACATAAGAGGTTATATGAAAACCCCTGGTACTTTTTGAGCCTAAACAAAATTTATTTTTTCTGAGTCTTTGCATGTAACAATTTCAGTATTTGGAAAATAGAAAATTTTTTGATTAATTATTGAGCTTGGTTGCTTTTCGTTATTTCAAGATTTATAAATATTTGGAGAACATTTTTTCAATAATTCAAATATTTTGTAGAAATTTTTAAATTCTTTAGCAGACTTAATTTGATCGACTTTAATTTGAAATAATACGCATATAATTTATACCAAAATTCTTCTTATTTTGCGCCTAAAACTAGATCTTTTAAAATTTAATTTTTTTTTTTAATCTGTCCCCAAAATGAAGTCGAAATCCCTAATTTGGGCCCAAACCCTCTTACCTAACAACTCTGTAAAACCTCATTTGACATAAAAAAATTCTCCTTTGAGAAAATTTCCCAAAATAAAATCCTCCTTTGACAAAATTTCCCACATGCTAGCAACATCTACAGTTTGTTTACAAAATTATTGATGTTGCATCTCCTTATTATATGTCTCTGATTTTGACCGAAATGAAGTACCTAATTTCGTAAAAAACTTGGGTGAAGTGAAGGGAATTTTCAATGTAAATTGTTTTTGTAACAAAAACAATTTCTATAGAAATAACGCAACACTTCACCGAAGTGTTTAAGAAAATTACCCCCGAAATGTATAATAATTTTTCTGCCATCGTTTTTTAGAATATTAGGGTTATTATATCAATTACCCTTTAACCGATTCGTCCCAAATTTGGTGCACATGTAGAAAACTGGGCGTAAAATTAATTTTAAATTTTAAACGCGTTTTCCCACATCCATGAGTTCAAAATCGGCTACCACTGTACAGCCAAAGCGGGTAAACCGATATCGATGTGGTTTTTTTCTTTCGTAGTCAATCTATACCCTATAAACAATTTCACTGGAATTCAAGTTGAAAACAAGTTCAATTCCAGCCCTGTTTTCCAGTTTCAAGGCTTGAATACAACTTTAATTACATTTTATTTCAATAGCATACTCCAGCAAAAGGGAAACAAAAATTCAAGTTTCAAATATTTTTGTTAAATATACAAATGCTAGAATTTGAAATGTACTTTACTTCAAGCAAAATTTAAAGCACTTGAATTTTTAAAACCTATGTGCTTATTGGGATAGTCCTTATCGTGACCCTTTTTTTTTGAATTTCGGTCAAATAAATTTTATATTCCCAAATAAAATTGTTTTTTCTTGCCTTATTTGAAATTTTTAAGTTTATGTGGCAACTTTGTTAAAAAAAAATTTAAAAATAAAAATCGGGCACGATAAGGACTAGAGAATTTATCTGGCATTAAGAATCACTTTACATTTTTATTTTCCGAAAAATAATGAAGTCTGCACAGTGGCAGCCGATTTTGCCTTTTTCAAAAAAGGCCAGTAATGAAGTGGCAACTCTGGCCATTTTGTCTGGGGAAATATAAAACTGATATTTTTAAAAATACTACAATAACATGATTTTTGAATAAAAAATAAAATATTAACAGTTTTATTCAAAAACTTTTAAAATAGCCTAATTACAGATTTTTAAGCTAATTTGGCAAAAAGAGTATTCACAAATGGTTAATAAATAAAAATTTATTAAACGCTTAAAGCAGGGTATAGCCTAAAATATCTCTTTGATAAAGTTTGGAAAAAGAAAACCACTGTAAAAAACTAAAAAAAGTGTATTTACAATGATTAAATAAATTGTTTAAGGGTCATCTATCCAAGAATAGATGGAATACAAAATTTTGTATCCAACCGAAACAAAAAAACTCCAAAAATTCCAAGACTAAACTCTTTTTTCGAAAATTTTCCCAAATTTGCATGAAAATAAATTAAAAACAAATTCAATAAATAGTGATGCATTTATAATAAAACCATACTCGACATTCGAATACTTTCAGTACTCGTAGTATAAAAAATCCTTTAACGCAGTTTGTTCCCATTATTACTTCTCAGTAATGTTTAAAAATCGTTTTTTAATATGTTTCGATTTGTAATGAAACATTTTAATTTCCAAAATTTACAAAACAATATACTTACCTACAATTACCGAGTCAATCGTTCATTAAATTCATGTATCACTAACAATAAAAAGAGAGAATATACAAAGTGATTAAAAACAAAACTAATAAACTTTTATTGTATGTTTTTGAATACAATTTTTTAATAAAGGTTTAATAGAGAGATAGCAAATTCATGTTTTAAAGCTATTGTTATTTGAATTTTTGACAACCGTTCAAATATGACCCTTAAAATGCTATTGTTACATTATTTACCCTTCTTAATATATGTATATCTAAAATTTTAAGTGAACATTTTGATAATTTTTGATTAAATTTTTAATTGAAAATTTTGACGATTTTTAATTAAATTTTTAACGATTTTTTTAATTGGTTCGAATTTAATTAAAGTTTTAATTGTATTTACAAACATTTTAATTCAAACTCAATTTTATTTATTTATTTTTTTTGTGTATATTTGTTATTATTGGAATATTTTTAGTTTACAAGTGCATAAAAATATAATAACTGGAGAACCTTTTGAAATTTTTACTTCATTTGATTTGATTATTTTTGAAGCTTTGTTAGTCATTTTTGAAACATTTAAAAATAACACCCTGTTTAGTTATTTTAAAGCTAAATACATTTGTCGCCTTTTTTACTTCATATCCATAATAACTTTCAAAATTTTAATCCTCCTGCAATTCTAAATTAAAAAGTACTTTTTAAGTGTAGGTTTATGATTAACTACGTACTATTTTTATATATAAACCCAGCAAAATCTCAGTAATGGGTGATCATTAGAGTGCTCCAAAAACATGAAAGTTGGAATTTGCGGTCTCTACAATGTTGCCCCTATTCCTTAGTGTCTGAAAACTCTCTGTGCCAAGTTTCAGCTAAATCCGCTTCTATTTAGAGGTAGTAGAAAAAGATAACTTCCAACAATAAATTCAATTATTTCTTAACCTTTATGTTATAACCAGAGAAAAAAGGAAAATCCGATGTGTTTAAAGCAAAAGTAAAAAAACTTGGAAAAGCAACAGTTGTTTTTTTTTTTAATTCAAAGTTAAGAGATAAAATATTTTTTTGTGATCAAAAAAAGTATTTTTGGGCAAAAAGTTTAAAAAAAAAGTAATTCAAAGCTCAAAAATCTTAAGAAAAAGCTATTTTAAATCTAAAAAACGGAAAATCCAAAAAAGCAAAAAGAAGCAAATATGAATAAAACAATCAATAAAAAGCATAAAAATCAAAAACAGCAATTTTGTCTTAATTTTGTTATAACTTTTTAATCTAGTCTTAATTCATGTATAGAAAAGGAATATGAAATCAAAACTTGAAAAAATTAAGTAACTTTTAAGGAATTCGGGTTTTTTTAATTATACAAAAAATACATATTTTAGTTAAAATTTAAAAATTTTCTGAGAAAATGTAATTAAAACTCCAACTTGCTCTTGCTTTATATAAGCAAATTTCTCAAAGCTGATCTTTATTTTAACGGAGATTATGAATCTGCAATAAAAATTTAAAAAAGACAAAATTATTCGCGGTTTTTTAAAATTAAAAAAAAAAGGTTTTTGAGATATTTTCTTAACTACCTGTAAACCGTGTCATAGAAAAATGCAATTACCCGATTAAAAAAACTTGATATGGGGCTTTATACAGTCATATGTAATATTACATAAATTATACAATTTTGTCCGAGAAATGGGCCCATATAATTTCGTAAGTTTGCATCAATTCAGTTACAATTTGATAATATCAGATATAAATGTATCCGAATAATGGCGCGATATAATTTGATCAGACTTTATATAGTGGTATAAAATTATAACTGAAATGATACAAACATATAGAAAATCAAATATTGTTATATCCGGTTTATGCACTATAAATTTCACTGAAATCCTAAATTTTTACAGAAATAATTACTTGAGAGTTTGTCAGACCAAAACTTCATGAAAGCTATTAAATTTGTTTGGATTTTGACAAAAGGAAAGCACAAAACACCTTTACTGTTGCTTTAAACTGTTTGTATAAACTGTTTGTATATTTCGACCAAATTCTTTCCTTTACAAATTTTATTTTTAACAGCGTCTGATAAAATTACCTCCAAAAGAATAAATACTTTTGCCTAAAGAAAATTTGAAAAAAAGAAATGAATCGATTGTTTGAGATTTTGTAACTCATCTCGACTTAGGTTGTTTTAGAAAAGGAAGTTTTAAATTTTAACGAAATTTAAGAGCTCAAGGAAAAATAATTAGTTTCGTCAAAATGTTTTAAGAATTCACTTATCCTTACAACAGTGATTGCACAAATACAAAAAATTAATGTTACAATTTATTATTTTCTTTTTAAAATTGTTAACAGAAAATAGACTATAGTGAAAATTCCTAATGCTGCAAATGAAATAAGTTCATTTGTCAAACGGAACGAATTTTTTACTACGGTTAGTATCGTACTAAAGACATATTAGTATCTTAAAATGTCTTTAGTACGATACTAACCTTAGTAAAAAATGTATTTATTGCCATAACTTTTGCAAATGGAAACTGTTTCGCAAGAACAGTTTTTAGGGGTGACCCCATATTATACTAAAAGTTGGACTTTGGAGACATCTTGGCAAGCTATATGCTGCCATATAAAACGTATAGCCCGCTATAGATGAATACATTTTTTTATTGAAATATTTTCCTTTTAATTGCTTCCATTTATTGGCATTACATTTATTGAGGTCGATTGTTCATTCGGCGACTAAAGTCGCTGAAATAGCATAAAACCATGAAAACATATAAAACGCTAAAGCCCCGTTTAGATTATCACACAAGTGTGTTATACATGTCAGAAATGTGTTGTATAACGAAAATGTATAATAGTGTGAACACTGTTCGTTACACACATGTCAAAATGGGGGCACACATTTTAAAATACGGTCACACTTTTTTGACAAGATTTATTTTTTGAAATATTTCATAAAGTTACCACTTGTCCCAACACAAGTGTTGTGTTATTCACAAATAAATGTTAAACAAAGATTAAAAACAACTAGTGGTGAAAAAAAGTAGTAATAGAAGAAAAAGTAACAGTTTTAATTTATTTGTTGTGTGTGTCGATAACAGTCTGAACACTGAAAAAATTTTCTTTTATACTTTTTTGACAACCAGAAAATTTCAGCATACTTTTCGTCATACTTGTGTGAAGAAAAGTATAAGCACTTGTGTGATAATGTGAACGGGGCTTAAGTAGTAGTGGTTTAAATATCAAGATTAACATCGCTGTGCTCACATTTTAACACAAAAAATTCATATTAATTGAATTTGAAAAATTTTTTATATAAAAAACTTAATGGATAACCGCAAAACTTTAAAAACATTTGCGAAAAATCTGTACCATTGATCGAAAAATAAAGTACGCCATTCTAATCATCATGTCCGAAATATATAGAAATGATGGTCAGATCTCCATTCATTTTTTGAGTGTCATGCAGTGTAATTGGATGAAACTTATAGAAATAAATCTATAAAATTACCAGAAAAAGCTACTAAAAATTAGTTAAAAATTACGGAAAATTGTGGTTTATTTATTTTTTTACATTTATGGTAAATTAAAATTTTTATTTGCTGTCTTCTTCAAAAAGAATATTCCATTTTGCATACCAAAAAACAAAAATAAACAAAAATACAAAAAGTGGAAACAATTTCAAATAAATGAATAAGCTGTGCGAATAGGGTTGCCAGACGGGCTTGATTTGGCTTGATTGTCAAGCTTTTTCTACGCGTGTCAAGAAAAAATGTCATTTGTCAAGCTTAAACGGAATTTTAGAAATTTTCCATCAAATTGATAAGAATAATTAACCATTAGCAAAAAAGACTAATTGTTTTTAAATGTACCATGACTAATTTTTACGGATAAATGACTGTTTCCGTGGTAGTAAAGCATAAAAAGTCTTTTTTGAATGAAAAGGAAACGTTTGAGTTAGAAGGTAACCAATTTTTACAAAATGCTGCAAAATACTTAGAAAAAAGATATGATTTTGTAGAAAAATCAGTTTTTTTTTTTTAGCAAATTGCTGTTTTAAATATAAAAAACTCGTTGTTGTCAAGGAATAATTAAGCAGAGCTGCCATTTATTTTAAAAATATCAAATTCAATTAATACTGATATGTTGTATGCAGATTACTGCTGCCTTCGGGAAGTTTTTTAAGAATTGCCAAAAGACATATCCATTAACAAACATATGGGCCCATATCTGTATAAATTAATATCATTTAAATTTTCAAGTCAATTTTGCAATTTTTTTGCTAATTTAACTGAATTTTAAATTTGTCAAGAAAAGTCAAGCCGTTTTTTTGAATGTCAAGAAAAATCAAGCTTTTAATGTCAAGCTTTTTGTCAATTTCGATCTGGCAAGCCTATGTGCGAAGCTGAGGGTAGAGTTCCAACATTTATCTTTAACTGAATATTCGTTTGTTTTTATTGATTTTTCAGTTGCTTAAATAACATTTAAAAATAAGAAATGAAAACCATATGATTTAAATTAAAAGTATATTGGCCTGTTTTTAACTGAAGTTTCATTTATTTTAAATTTCATTTTGTGTTATTTTAACTTACAAACTATTTTAGGTGTATAATCACTTAAGTATTTGGTAATCAAAGTTTTTGCTGGGAAGAAAATAACAGAACTTCATATAAAGAAACTAACCAAATTGATAAAGATTTGGGTATAGATAAAAACACGTAACTGTGTTGCATACAAATTATGACCCCTCGTATAAATCCGCACCAAAAAAAAATCGAATTTAAAATTTTGTTAGCATTAATTGTATCCAGAATCTTTTATCATTTAGCAGAATTTAAAAAGAAAAACATGTTTTTTATCAGACTTTTTGGTTTTTACTATTTTACTAAGACAAGGCAACAATTGTTGAATTTCAATTTTGCGGTAAAAACAAAATTATAAAATGAACCGGTTTTGGTGTATTTAAGTATTTGAACAGGAAAAAAAAGTTTAGTACATACAAGTAACTATTATAAGACAATTGTTACCAGTTTTAACAAAAAATTTACGGCTGCTTTTTTAATATTACCAACAATACGAGTATGATACATGAACGTGTCAACTAGTAGTTGTTAAATGTATTAACACTACTTATGCTGAACAAATATATATTTTTACGAGAGTTGTTTGAGAAAAAATTAAAACAAAATTAATGTATCCAGTGTTGCCATTTCAGTGCTTTTCTGGTATTTTTGATGCTTTTTTTACAATTTTAAGTAGCAACTTCGTATAATTTGAACTTCAAAATTTGGAAATATAAGTTTGGTGCTTTCTTATCCCTTTTTTGGTTATTTTTTGAACCTCTTACACGATTTTACAAAGCTTAAATGTGTTTTTAAATTCTTGACTTAAGTTTTTCAAAAAATTAATATCTTGATTTTTACCCCATTTTTTGTAAATTTTTATCCTTTTTACCCGTTTTTACAATCACGGTGCTTTCCTGTCTTCAAGAGTTGGCAACACTGAATGTATCAATATGTAGTACAGAAAAAAAGTAGGCACTAACAATGGAATTTGTAAAAACAAGCACAATTTTTTTTTAAATTGAAATTTTATTTATTGTTTATATTGCTATTTTTCCTATAAAAATTGTTTAAATATTCTAAGTTACAATAAGTAACATCTGTAAAACTACAAGTATTTAGCTTCGAAAAGCAAACAAAAATCGGCTTATGGAATTTATTGCCTGCAGTTAATGTCTGTGTTAGCAATAAATACTTTTATTATTTGAAATTAGTAATATTTTGACACAGCTGAAGTTTAAGGGTAATTCAAGTGAAAATCAGAAAAATTATTGCATAGGTGATTGTAAACAAAACAGAGCAGCAACTTACTAAAAGCGCCTATAAAACGACCGTAATGACATATCATTATTTTTTGGACTACCAATAATGCCACCGACTTAGTTTCTGTATTATTTTAAAACCTACCTTATAATAATGAGTTACTAACAACTAGTGGATTGTTCCATTATTTAAAAATAAAATAAATGCGTTACCAATAACGACTTATTTTTATCATTATTTCAAACATAAAGTATTGTTCTAGTTTTTTTTTTTTGTAAAATTTTTTGAAATCTGTTTTTAACATAGACTCAATATTTTTAATACTGGTAAGGATATATGTATGAAGAATTAATTGTTTTTTTAATGAATTCAATCGAATTAAATTTTCTTTAGAATTGGTTGAATTTCTTTTATTAAGTAATTCACTAAATTCGTTCAACTGAACGCGTTCAACAAAAAACAAATCCAAAGAATTAACTCAACTGCTATACGTAGTTCTTTCTATTAAATCAAGTGAATTTATTGCTTACTGAATTAATACACCACTGAATGCGTTCAATTTCATTTTTCATTCAGTGAATTGAAAAAAAAAGTACGTTCAGTGAATTAAAAAAAAATACGTTTACTGAATTGAAAAATAAAAAATTACGTTCACTAAATTGAAAAACTAAAATTATGTTCAGTAGGTTTGAGGTTAAGAAGAAGAATAAACATTTTTTTCAAAAGTTATAAACACATAATTAATTTGCAAATCAGACTAGATCTAGTTTCTGCCTTTTTTTATTATGGACACGCTTCATCAGTGATTTTCCATTAAATTGTATTATTTTTTATATTTTATTGTCTCTATATGATAATTTTTTCATCAACCTGTCGGCTGTAGGAATCGAACCCATGCACTCCTACATTACAAACGTAACTATACTAGAGTTCGACAGCTTAGCCATCTCACCCCCGTGAGGCCTTGTTTATAGTGTGGCTAATTCATAGTTTTCTCACAGGCTGACATTCCCGCTCACGCTGCAAAAATCTTACTCTTGGTTTTCATATGTGCTGACTACGAAGGTTCGATATGGGAAATTTGCTCAAATTTCAAAGCAAATAGGGGAAATTTGTTTTGAAATTAAAGAAATCCTCTCAGTTTGCAGACAAATCTGCTTTGAAATCGGGGAAATTTGCTCAAAAGAGAGGGAAATTTTCTCATTGGAGAGCCCGTTACCGAACCTTTGCAATCTGCATAAAACTTTGTTGGGGCCGTGAGGTTTACCGTATCTCTATCTATTCTTACTCTAGGGTTTTCTTTCCTATTCAGCTTTCTGTTATTGTTTTTACTCCCAGAAGTGATCAAACAGACACACAAACATTCTACTTTAGATTTTTTTGTTTATCTCCTTATCTGGGTCTGGGGGAAGAAAAATTTACAATTGGAGAATATTTTTTCCATTAAGCCTATCAAAAGTAATAAGAATTGTAATAATAAAAGTAACTAGTTACCATTACCAGGTATGTAGTTACATAACAACATATTTGGTAATGATTTTCTACACTGGGAGGCTATAGTGCCCCCCCCCCCCCCATTAGTAAAATGGCATAGCTACGCCAGTGCTCCAATTACTTGCGTCTGTATTTGTCTGCATATAACCAGGCATTCTTGTTATAAATACTCGTACAAAAAAAATATTCTATTTTTTAAAATCCATTTAAACAAAGTCATGAGTAACAATAATCAGTGTGAATGAATGTTCAGTAACCGGTCGTTTTTAGTAATTTCGACCACCGTCATTGGTTTTCAAAGGGAGTGTGGTTGAATTATTGTTGGGTATTGTAATTTGGTGTTATGTTGTTACATGTATCTGTTATAATTATCTTAAGATTTATATTATCTTTTGTACATCCACCCACCTGGACTAGAAAATGTGAGTACATGAACGAACATTATTTTTAATTGTTGTGTAGCAATTTCAATTGTGTATTATTCAACTAAATATTATTTATACATTCTTTTTTTTTTTTGTAGAAATTATATTTGATTTAAACAATTTTTGGAAAGTTTTTTTGTGTAGGGGAAAGTCGTGTACCTTGGATCGCGTGTACCTTGGAACTTTGCATTTTTCACCTAGTTGTTAATGTTTTAGTGTAAAGACTTCTTCTATGAAGTTTTTTATTTTGTCTAATGATCATTTTAAACTACTCAAAGATTCAGATAAGTTTATAGGAGGCCTTAAAATTGGGTGCGTGTACCTTGGATCGACCAAAGTAAATTTTTGAAAAAAATTTAAACAAAGTTTTTAAAAATAATCAAGATATTTCAAGTTACGGGCTTAAATCAATATAAAGTTTGTTGTTTTCTAAATGCAGCAACCAGTAAATTTCTTAACTATATTGTAGAAATAAGAAAAAAATTATGTTTATTGCAAAAATTAAAATGCATGTACCTTGGAACTTTTTGAATACTTCCTCTTCTGTGTATCCCACAAATTTCAATACATGATTAATTGAAGCTCCACAGCCTAACCATAGATGCCAACTTTTTCATAGAAAAAAGCGCAAAAAATATACAAAAAAAGGTAAAAACGCGCAAATTTCTACTTAAAAACGGGTAAAAAAGCACTAAAGATTTTTTACGAACTTTAAAAAAATTTGTCGTGCCTCGCATACGTATTTTAATTAAAAACAAATAAAATTATAATATAAGCGTACGACCTACATCAATAAATACATCGGCCGGGGGTAAAACAAAAATAAAAACGAATAACGTTCGCAAAATTTTGTAATTTTATTCCATGTTTCGTGATTATAATAATAATTCAAGAAAAATTATTAGATTTTTTAAAATATAAGCGCCAGTTTTATAGTCAGAACTATGGTCAGAACTAAGAACGATTCAGAGCTTTGAAGAATTAATTCCTTTTTGAATGAACTCACTACCAATCAAATTCAGTTTTCTCTGGAATTGAATGAATTCCTTTTCTTAAGCACTTCACTGAATTCGTTCAACTGAACGCGTTCATCAAACAACAAATTAATTTTGACACATCAAACAAAAAACCATTAGCTCGATTAGCATGTCATTTACAACTTTTCCTTGATATTTTAATTTATCATTATTGAAATAACAACAAATATTGATGAATTTCCTGATATTGCCATAACAACAATAAAACACAAAAAATGTGTAAAAAGCGCAAAACGCGCTATATAAATTTCGGAAAAGCACCAATTTAGCGCTTTTTTCAGTTACGCGTTTCATTAATATTTTTCGCGTTTTGGCACATCAAAAAGCACCAGATTTAGCGCGAAAAGCACTAAGTTGGCATCCCTGAGCCTAACTGTACTTTTTGAATTTACTTCGCTTCAAAATAACCATTGATTTAAAATTTTCGCCATTTTTTCAAAATGATGTTTTTATGCAAATATTAAATTAATGGGTGTTCGTTACTAATATCTAAATAATAAGCAGTAGAATTAGGGTCTACTGCTTATAATTCGGTGTCAAAACTCATTATTTTTATTCGACAAGGTCATTTTTTTAGGGACACTAAAACATTTATTGATATTCTTATATAGTCATTTAAGAATAAAAACTACGGGGAATGTGGGGTCAATTGCCCTCCAGGGACCTATCCCGTGACCGGTCAACCGACGGCATATTACTAAATTAGTACAAATATGAACAAAATAGAATGAATTAATTTTCTAAGTATTTTCCGATCCGTTACTTTCACTGTTACTTTTAAAAAACTTGACCGATAACGAAATAAAAAACAAAATTCGCGGCATATTTTTAAAAATATTTTTTTTATTATACCCTACACCACTATGTGGTCAGGGTATTAGGGGAATTATTAGGGGAATTTTTTAACTTTTTATTTATATTATCAGAGTTTTTGAGGTAATTTTCTAATTTTTAATTGATTTTTTAATTTAATTATGGCCAACGCAAAAAATTAATCAACTGCCATTAAAGGACCTATCCCATGACCGGTCAATCGGGGGCATATTCAAGGCACTTCCACTATATTTGTGTGTGTGTCAATGTTGTTTTCTTTTCTATTTTTTTCTTTTCAATTTTTTTTTATTTGCTTGTAGTGTTTCTTTTTTCTTTTTTATTTCAACAGAAAAATATATAACTTTACCATCAGCCAGCCATCACGCATAAGCAACATTAGCTCAGACGGTAGAGCGTTTGCCTTACAAGCAGGAGGTTGTGTTATCGAGCCCTACTCCGACGGGAAGTAGATTATTTTTCATTCTTAATTTTTTATTAGTTTATTTGAAAAGCTATTTTTAGACACACCACCGTACTGTCACAAGGTGTCTAAACTATGGCAATTGGTCATTTCCAATGACAACGCCATGTTAAAGTGATATGTCTCTTTCAAACAAAAAGACCGATCAACGACCGGTCTCCGCCCCCTTGGGACCTATCCTGCGTGTCATCTGGGACCGGTCCCTTTCCCCGTAGGGAAATTACAATGTGATATTTTGCACATACAAAAGTATGTAAATATAAATACTAAAATATTCATATACCTTAAAATGCAAAGTTTTACTCGTTTCTATTGGATTTTGACAAGCAAATGTCCAATTATGAAATTAACATAACTTTAATACTCTTAAAAATAATAAAATTCATTTGCTAAAGAATAAATAATTTAAAAAATTTATTAAATCAAGAATAAATTAATTTTAAATGCAATTTTAAAGAATATTAATTATTGAACAAGAATCAGTGCGTCTCATATTGAAGGGTTAACTGTAACTTAACTATTAAATATTATTAACTATTAAATGTTAGTATGTTGCAAATTAAAATCAATTTTCTAAAATTAGCAAAATTGTTTACTAATTATTATTAAATTTTACTAACTCTTACCAAATTCTTGTGTTATCATAGTTTTAAACAAAAATATTTATATAAGATTACGCGTTACTTTTTAATGTTATTTTGATATAACGCGATTACATGAGAGAACTCTCGATTTAATATGGATTATATTAAATTTATGAAACAAACTTTGTTATTAAGTCATATGTATCTAGGTATAGGGTGTGTTTTTAATAAGAAATATTTAATAACATTAAATTTAGAACTAAATGATGGTTGTTAAAAGAATGTTAACAAATGTTGCCTTCAATCATCACAAATAAAATACACAATAAATCTGTGACCGCTTGACATTTAACAAAAATATCTAATTTAAGACAAAACATCAATACATTTTATTATTATATGTATAGTGGCACAATTAAAATTTACTAATGAATTAAATATGAATAGAGGAAATAACTTGTTTGTTTTGAATAAATTTTTTTAATATAAATAAAAGGTATATTAGGGCTATAACTTTTAATTAATGATTTTTTGCAAATATCAAATTTCACTTAGCCTTGCCGTAAATTCCATTAAGATATATGGGAAACATGATATTACTTTTCGCGGTGTTCAGAAAAGCTTCTGCATACACCTTATTGAAGTTCGAAATATATATTTTTTTATTTATTCAAACTAAAAGTTAATATTTCTCTAAAATTTTAAAGTAATTTTACTCTAACATTGTCCATCGATTTGTAAGGACAATGTTAAACACTATGAGGGAATTCATGAATACCCAAAAAACAAAAAGTTTTACTCATTCGAAACTGATTAATATTTTGGAATGATTTAGCTTATTTTTTACGGTTGCGTGCGATTTTTAGACAAAATTTGATAAAAAGATAAGTCAATTTTCCAGCATTCATTTTTTGAAATTAAGTATATAAAAATATGATTTTTATTAAAAATAACATACATATATGGTGGAAAATTAAAAAAATAAATTAAATTTCTTTGTTAGAATAAACAAAAAAAAAATATAATAAAAAAATTTGCTTCGACCGTGACAGGACTCGAACCTGCAATCTTCGGATTCGAAGTCCGACGCCTTATCCATTAGGCCACACGGTCCTTGTGTCTAACTGTAAATTGTAAACTGTTATATACTACAGTTTTGTATATTTTTAAAATACAAGGGATGCTTATAACAGAATTTACAAACTACCCTAAATCATATTTAGAGATGCGCATGCAAGCACATATAAATACATACACAAACACTTACACCTTTATGCATTAAGCGAGATACAAAATTAAATGAGATACAAACTACCCAAAAGAAGAAGTTTAGGAGAAATACACTTTTTACAAATTGGGAAAATACAACTGAATTATGTCGGTTAAAAGCAAGGTTGGCAACAGGAACGAAAAATGGTATTGTTACCAGTAACAGTATATATTTCGTATCGGTATTACCATTGTGGAAGCATCAAATCTTCACTTACACTCAGAAAAAAATATTAGTATAAAAATTTGTAATTGTTAGTAAAAATATATACTTTAGTTAACATTTTTGCTACTTTCATTTTACTGCAGTTGATGATTTCAAAAACATTTTTACAAATTTTGGAAAAGGTGTTGGAAAATTAGCAAAATATGCTACACTCATAGAAATAAATCTATAATAACAGAAAAAGCAACTTAAAATTTGTTAAAAATTATGTTGCAGAAAAAACTGTTAAATTGCTGTTAAAAAACTGTTAAAACAGCAAAAATAAAACTGTTAAATTCACAGAATTTTAGCTATATTTAAGTGAACGTAAACTTCTACTTAATTGAAAATATCGAATTGTACTGTAAAATCCGCAGAAAATTTGGCTAAATATTAGTACAATAAAAATAGCAAAAACAAACTGTAATGTTTACAAAACTTTTGTAATATTTAAGCTAAATTTAGTTGAATGTACAAGCAGTCTATCCTGCTAAAATCAGCAGAAATATTTCCTAAAAAAATTGTAAACTGCTGTTTTTAAAAGGCTCAATTTTTATTTGCTTTTAAAAAATAATCCAAAAAAACTTCGAAAATTTTAAATTTTTTTTGTAATTTTTTAGGCTACTAATTATTTAGGAAAATGTTTTGCTGATTTTGGCAGGTTAAGTTGTGATTTTACATTAACAAAAATTAACTCAAATATAACTAAAATTCTGTATATTTAACAGTTTTATTTTTGCTGTTCAATATCTTACTAATATTTATATAGCAAAAATAGTCTGGTAATGTAGCAGTTTTTTTCTGCAGCATCGTTTTTAAATAATTCTTAGTAGTTTTAACTAAATTTTTTCAGACTTTTTAAAAAAGGGATATTAAAGGATTTTTGTCTTTTTATAATAATTAAAATAAAGCAAATACTCATCTTTTACGAAACAATCGACATTGCCCAGCAAAATCTCAGTAATGGGTGCTCATTACTAATATCTAATTAGAATTAGGGTCTACTGCTTATAATTCGGTGTCAAAACTCATTGTTTTTGTTCGACAAGGTCGTTTTTGTAAGTAGTTGTCCATATTCGCTGCATGAAAAAAGTATATAAAATAAGTAGTTACCAAAATAAGTAGTTATTCGTGTGCTTATACGCAGTTAAAAAATAGGTGGTTACAAGTTGTTAAATAATACGACTTACTTATATACTTACTAGTGGTTAAAAAATAAGTAGTTACCAAATTCACATTATCTTTATAAATAAATAAGTAGTCGCGCGTAAGCTAGACTGCTTATAAAAACGGCTTCGGCTAACAAAAATAACTAGTACTGACGCCGAATTATAAGTAGTAAAAAATTTTAGTTTTATTATATTATAACTTACTTGGTAATGAAAGATTTTGCTGGGTGAGAATAACTTTCATCACAAATATAGGGAAAACTATCATTTCATAAATAAAAAGAAACATGTCATAATTTTGCAATAAAACACTATCGTATTTTCCAAATTTTGTTTTTGTTTTTCATCACATTTATGAATCTTTTTATAAATATGATGAAGGTTTTTCTTTGAGTGATACTAATATTTAGAAAAATTTGTTGGTAATTATAGCAATTAATTTTAAATCACAGTTTACAACAATTTTATTAAAATTTAGTGGAGGTTACTAATTTTTTCTGTTAATTTCATTGTACTACAAATTAGTGCTGGTAAAAGTATTAGCATTGGGTATTGGGAATCAAGTATTTGTCTTTTTTTGGGTACTCGATAATTAAAACTACTAATCGATATTTTCGGAGTTGCATTTTGGATGGAAAAATATACATATAAAACTGTGACTGCGCTAAAATATTTACATCAAAAATGTGAGTCCGCTAAAAAATTTATCAGAAAACTCACCTCTGCTAAAAGAGAAAATCACAAGTAAAATATTTAAAAGTAAATGTTAAGAAACTATGAAAAACATAATGAATAGTTGGCAAAAAAGTTTAAAAATATAAATATATATCAACTAAATATTTTAAAATAATTTTATTAAAAAATTTCAAATTTAAAAACCGTTAAATATAACGAGTAGTATCGGGTAACCATATTAAAAATATCGGGTAGTATTGCGTATTGAAAACTAACCGAATTTACCAGCACTACTACAAATCGGTAGATATGCGTTGGTAAAATTAGCAAAATATACAGCAGGGCTCAAAATAGTTAAATTTCTCATAATAAAAAAGTTTGTAATGAACTTTTTTTGAGTGTTCCAGTATTATTAAAAAATTACATTTTCACAATAAATTGTGTGCTGTTATAAAATACTGCGGCCCTATGCTCCTTGCAGGAGTAAAAGGAACGAATATACTAGGGTATTCAAATTAATCAGCTTTGGCTTTGTTCGAGTAACCGAGTAACTCGATTTTGAGGTTTTGAACTTACACGACCGTGTAAGATTTGAAAATTACTCGAGTAACACGATTAATCGTGTAAGTTTTAAATTTACTCGAGTAACAATTTTATTTCGTTATTTTTTTTTTTTTTTGTAAAAATTACCCATTTTTTGATTTTTAGTAACCAAGCCAGCAAACAAGTTCAAAAATGAATCAAAAAAAGCTCAAAAAATATTATTAAAAATTAAAATTTTTGTATGAAAGTGGTTCATCCAAAAGAGCCTTTTTTTGATTAAAAAATGACTCAAAAGAAATATTTAGAAAAATTCGAAACGCCCAAAAAAGAATCGTTTTTTTGAGCCTTCTTTGAATTGTTCACTAAATATTCGAATTTGTTTACATTTCTGAGTCATTTATGAACCATCTTTTGGATTTAATAATTTGGTTCAAATTTTTGTGTCTTTTATGATTCATTTTAGAAGGCTCATACTTTCGTCCAAAATATGAGCAATTTTTGACAAAAAATTTAAAAATTTCATAAAATTGAGTTTTATTTGAGTTATTTGGACTCATAAAATAAGAACCCTCAAAAGAGTATCTAAATATTGCTGGCTGGGAATAAAACACAACAAATTAACAATTAAAATGAATCCAAAATATAAGTTAAAAATATGTTTAGATCATTCATTTATGTAAACTTTGAAATCTAATCGTTTAAAATAATTTGTAGCGCAGTGTTATAAAAAGCTAAACATTTTTGGATGGCTTAATTTCAAACGATCCTAACTCGATTTTTTATTTCTTTAGAGAAGAAGGAAAAAGAATTAAATAAAATCAAATAAATTTAGATTCAAAGTTATTCAGAATTATTAAGATTTTTCCTATTCCTCCTAAAAAATAAGAAATATACTTATGGACTTTTTGTATTAAGCCAAGGATTTCGAAGTTTTGTATTTCGTTAATAATATTGCACAAAAAAAGCTGATACAAAATCAACACTTCCTAAATATTTGTATTAAGTAAAAGTTAAGGGATGAGTGTTATTTTCGTTCGGTTTTAAGATAAAATATGACAAATTCCAAATAGAATTCACAATTTGTTTTACAACAAATAGAGAAAAAAATAATATAGTCTTTAAAAAATAATATATAGTTAAGGTTTTCTGTTTTTTAAAAGACTTTCCTTAAACTTTTATAAAGGTCTGCTCTGGGAAATATATTCCGCTTACACAGTACCTTCAAATCAGAGCTTTGAAGAATTAATTCCTTTTTGAATGAATTCACTACCAATCGAATTCAATTTTCTCTAGAATTGAATGAATTCCTTTTCTTAAGTAATTCACTGAATTCATTCAATTGAATGCGTTCATCAAACAACAAAATCAAAGAATTAATTCAATTGCAATAGTTCTTTTTATTAAATCAAATGAATTAATTCACCGGTGAACGCGTTCAATTTTATAAATCGAACGGAAAAAAAAGTGAATTAATTCCTTACTGAATTAATTCACCACTGAATTCATTCAATTTCATTTTCATTCAGTGAATTAAAAAAAAATAAAATTACATTCAGTGAATTAAAAAAAAAAATTTTAAGTTCACTGAATTGAAAAAAAAAATAAAATAAGTTCACTGAATTGAAAAAAAAATAAAATAAGTTCACTGAATTCAAAGCCTGAATATAACTATTAATTTTTCAAACTAGTTATATAGTTTTATTTTTTTTCCAAATTTATCTATATCTGTAAAGTTTTTATTTTTAATAGTAAAAGGCTTTATTTTTGAATCATGTAAGTTGATAAACAGCATCCGATTTCTAATTTGTTACTAGCACACACTGTAAAATTGCTTATTTAAAAATTTTATTTTCTTCTACTGTTTTCTTCTACTGAACGGCAGAAAACAGGCTTTGAATTCAGTGAACTTATTTTTTTTTTTTTTTCAATTCAGTGAACTTATTTTATTTTTTTTTCAATTCAGTGAACTTATTATTTTTTTTTTTAATTCACTGAATGTAATTTTATTTTTTTTTAATTCACTGAATGAAAATGAAATAGAATGAATTCAGTGGTGAATTAATTCAGTAAGGAATTAATTCACTTTTTTTCCGTTCGATTTATAGAATTGAACGCGTTCACCGGTGAATTAATTCATTTGATTTAATAAAAAGAACTATTGCAATTGAATTAATTCGTAACAAAATAAATCGAACGAAAGCAAATATGAATTAATTCCATTCAATATATGGTGCTTAGTGAATTAATTCATAGAATTTTTAATTCAGAATTGAAAAATTGAATTAAGGAATTAATTCTTCAAAGCTCTGCTTCAAATATAGTAAAATACAGAAATTCAAAAACATGATTCCTTAATTCTATTTTAAAATCTGATTAAATTTTGACCGAATCGATAAGCAAAACTCATTTGAGGGATATGCTTCATTATTAAATCACTATCTTATTCAAAGAATCTATTTGATTTTTGTTGATCCTTTTCATATAATCAAACGAATTGATTCAATTTTAACAAGTAAATTTAACCAATAATGGTTGCCTACAATTCCGAATCAAATCATAAAACAAATAAATTCATTAAAGATTTAATTAATATAAATTTATATAAATATTATCTCACTTTATCCAACTTCAAGTCGTTGATTTAAAGTGGGTATGATTCAGAAAATGAAACAAGTTTTATGCTAGTTGATTCAAAAGAGAATTATCTTTTTCAAGATCTGATAAAATATACCATGAAATTTTAAAATTAAACACAAAACAACAGCGTAAACATTATTGTTGTATATTTTATTAGTTTTGAGGTTAAGAAGAATAAACCTTTTTCTCTAAAAATTACAAACACATTAATTTTTCAAATCAGGCCAGAACTAGTTTCTGCCTTTTTTGGATAGGCTCCATCGGTGATTTTCCATTAAATTATATTTTATGTATATTATTATATTTATTGTTTATATGTTTATTGTCACATTGTCCCTAACATGATAATTTTTCAACAACCCGTCGACTGTAGGATTCTAAAACATGCTCCTACATCACAAACGTAAATATACTAAAGTCCCTACGGGGAATGAGGAGTCAATTGCCCTCCAAGGACCTATCCCGTGACCGGTCAACCGAAGGCATATTACTAAATTAGTACAAATATGAACCAAAGAGAATGAATTAATTTTCTAAGTATTTTCTGATTCGTTACTTTCAATGCTGCTTTCAAAAAACTTGACCGATACCGAAATAAAAAAATTTGCGGCATATTTTTAAAAATATTTTTTTATTTATTTTACTCTTTTATTTATTTTGAACTTTATTTTTTACGATTTGCTTATTTTAGCTCTTATTTTAAATTTTTATAATTTTTTGCTAAGAAATTTTAAGTTTTGTATTTTCAACGTTTTTTAATGTTAAAGCTGTTTTAGTTTTAACAATTGGTATTTCATTTAATTTTCTTTTTAACTTAACGCAAAAAACGAGACAACTGCCATTAAAGGACCTATCCCGTGACCGGTCAATCGGGGGCACTTCCACTATATTTGTGTGTGTGTTAGTATTGTTTTCTTTTCTATTTTTTCTTTTCCATTTTTTTTATTTTCTTGTAGTGTTTGTTTTTCTTTTTTATTTGAACAGAAACGAAAAATATATAACTTTACAATCAGCCAGGCATCATGCATAAGGAACATTAGCTCCGAGGGTAGAGCGTTTGCCTTACAAGCAGGAGGTTGTGTTATCGAGCCCTACTTCGACGCCAAGTAGATTATTTTTAATTCTTAATTTTTTATTAGTTAATTAGCTATTTAGCTATTTTTAGACACACCACCTTACTGCCACAAGGTGTCTAAACTGTGGCAATTGGTCATTTCCAATGACAACGCCATGTTAAAGTTATATGTCTCCTTCAAACAAAAAGACCGATCAACGACCGGTCTCCGCCCCCTTGAGACCTATCCTGCGAGTCATCTGGGAAAGGAACCGGTGTGATCAAACACAGACACATACAAACATTCTATTTTTAGATTTTTTTTATCTTCCAATCTCCTACGTGTCTCCTTTTTTGGAAATGTGTCAAACTGTTGTTACTTTATTTATAATTTTCCAATTTCTTGAAAGGTTTTATTGAATTTCAAGACACTATATTAAGGCGGATTTTAGTGAAATTTATAATGTATAGGGCTTACTTAATTCTATAAGGTTTTCAAATTATTATTATATTTACTATTTAAATTCAAACTATAATTCAACTATAATTCGAAATTGGCCATTTGAAATTACTGGAACAAGTTTTTGAAAGATATTCATCGATTAATCGACTAACGGTTAACCGATTGAATACCCTATAAAATACCAAAATGTTGCCAACTCAGTACTTAACAGTACGCCAGGTTAGCAAACAACAATAAAGTTCAATTAACTTAAAATTTTAGATATTGGGCTAAACTGCAGTTTATGGGGTTTCGTCAAAAAAATATAAAAAAATATGACCCCCTCTGGAATTAAAAAAGAAAAAGATCGAAATTAATTTTGGGAGGGGCTCGGTCCCGGGAGGCCCGAGGGAGGCAAACAACGGGGGCACATAGTAACATGTAAGTGTGGGTACTCAAATGAAAGGAAATTGTCTCACGATTTCAAAAATGTTATTTTTTTTTAATCCATAAAACATAGAGCCATAGAGCCATTTTAGTCCCTTAAGAGGGGGGACTGAAAATGATGAATTTTTTGTGTGGTAAAATGGTACTCAAATGATAGAAAATGTCCCCCCACGACTTCAAAAACTATTTTTTTCTTCAATAATCGATAAACACATTTAAAATTTAGACATTTACATAAAAAAATAAAAAATTTTGCCTGCGGCGCAATAACAGTATATCACTTCTAAAATTGCATTTTCCATCAAAAAGTTTCATTTTTATATCATCTAAAAAGTTTGGAATCCTGAGACAATTTCCTTTAATTTGAGTACCCACACTTACATGCCCCCCACGGGACTCCCGGTGCCAAGCCCCGCCCCTCCCAAAATTAATTTCGGTTTTCTTCTTTTTTAATTCCAGAGGGGGTCATATTTTTTTTTTTTGCCGAAACCCCATAAACTGCAGTTTTGCCAGATATTGTTTTAAAAAAAATATATTAATTTTGTGCTACAAATGTAAAAAAATTTTTTCTCGTACAACACCGTTATTAAATAAAAAGGTTTTGGGTTATGATTAGGGAATGCATCCCGGGATTTCCCCTCCCGGGATTCCCGGGAAATTGGGCATTTTTCAGTTCCCGCATTCCCGGGGATTTGGACCGGGAATCCCGGAATTTTAAAAAATGCTGTTAAAAATAATAAAGTTAATTATTTCAAATTTACTTATGCAAAATTTTTCAACGTTTTGAAAATATTAATTTGTGTACTTGATGGAACTTTTTAAGTTCCTTTTTTTTAATAGGCACTAAAAGGATCCAGAAAAATATATTTTTTAAGAAAACCACTCAACTAAATAGTGTTTGTATAAAAAATTTTGAATCGCACTTATTTTGTACAGAATTAAAGACAAATTTGTCCATTGATTTTAAAAAATTTTCAAGTAACCCGAGTAAAAAAAGTTAGATGTTATAAAATACAAACGTATCTTTTTTTGGTATAGCCTAAACTACAATTTGATCCGAAAAGTGGTGGATCGTACTGTATTAATTTAGATGCACCTTGTGTCTAATATGATGAAATACGATCCAAAAATGGGTTAATCTTACTACATATAATTAGATTTAGTGCAATAAAGTTACATTTTATTTGATACCATTAGACAAAAATACTTTATTCAAAGTATGCTCATATTGCATTAAATTGTCCATTCTATTGAAATTAGTTTTTGGTTGTCATTATGTCACATCCAATTCTATATGATTAGATAAATCCATTTTTGGATCGTATTTTATCATATTAGATCCACGGTGCATATAAATGAATACAGCATGATCCACCATCTTTCGGATCAAATTTTGTTTTGGGGAACATCAGAAAAAGATATGATTGCATGTTGTACCTCATTAATTTTTTTAATAGGGAACTTAGAATTTGTTCCCATAATTTTTAAAAACTTTTCCAATTTTCTAAAATGATTTTCTATATTAATTTTTTATTTATTTTTTTTACGGACAAGTGCTTTAGTCTAAAAATTAGTTTTACCCAGCAAACAAAGATGATCATTAATGACTCAGAAATGAGCTCCAAAAGCATAAACATTTTTTCAATTTTTCCTATGAAAGTGGTCCGTCCAAAAGAGCCACCTGTGTAATCAGAAATGACTCAGAAAAAAGAACGTATAAAATCTAAATTTTCCTCATAAATATAAATAATTTTGGAATCTTCTTTGAGTCTGAAAAATGAACCCTCATTTTGAGACAGCTTTTTAGATTGTATAGACAACTTTTTGGAATGTTTTTCTGGGTTCATATATTCTGCCAAAAAAAAAAGTGTTTTCAAAAAACAATAATCATTTCTATGAGCCATTTAAGAATCTTATTTATGAGCGCTCCGAACTTGCTGGCTGGGTAGTTTTTTAAATTTTTAAAAATACATATATAGTTAGACTTTTATAATTTCTAATATAAAATTAATTCTTTCCCTGTACGAAAATTCCAAGAAAAACCACCTGAGCTTTTTCACGATCATGAAAATTTGAGGTCTTTAAGACATTTTATTAATAAAAATTTTATAATTACTATAAAATATTTTCTAATTTATGTACCTTGCGGGATCCCGGGAATTCAAGATAAATTTCTCGCTTTCCCGGGAAATCAAAAAGAGCGGGATTTGCATTCCCTAGTATTGGTATCGGGTCTCAATTGAACGGGGTTTGAAACGCATAACGGTCTTATAAAAGTATAGGTTGTCTAACCTGGCCAAAATTAATCTGCATTTCCATCTAAAAAGGTGTTAAATGTTATATCGTTTAAATTTAACTAATATTGGAGGTCATTATTAGCTGTTACTGTTGACTCGATAGTTAAAAAAAGACAATATTAGTTTATTCTAAATATAATTGCTTTGCCCATTTTCAATAGAAATTGAGTTGTTATTATAGGAATAGTTTTAACTGAATTTTAGGATTTGTGTATGAATATGCAATAATTAAATGACGTTCATAATTATTAAAATTATATTTTGTCCCAACAAACTTTATTCCTGCACCAAACTGATTTTCAATTATTGTGCATAAAGTTTTCTATTTCATAACGCAAAAAAAATATTTTTATATTTATACCTACAATTTTAAAATCAATACCATTATAGATACATTTTGTATCTTAAACACTTTTACTAAGCACACCCTTTAATGGCTAGTTTCTGCTTTTAAATCTTTTGCAAAAAAAACTGAAAAAAAAAACTAATTATACTTTCAAGGTAAGCAACAATTTTTCAATATCTTAAACTATTAATTAATGCCAATAGCAGACTGGCACCACCAGGTTTTTCAATCTTAACACATGTCTCATAAATATCAAGATTTAGTTTTTTGTTTTCTGATTACTGTTTTTTTTTTCTTAAACCAAATTTAAAATTTTGTGTTATGTTACCATTAAATTTTGCATGAATGCATTAATAAATGATTCATTCGTATAAAATTTTAAATATTACAGGTTTTCATATAAACTTGTAAATTCCTTGTATACCTTGTAAAAATACAAACCATGTTTTTTATGTATGGAGTTTGACATTAAACTCGTAAACATACCAGGTTTACATCGTTTACGAGTAGAATACGAGTTTATATGAAAACCCCTATTATTTTCCTAAATTTTTAAAATACTTGTAATAATAGTTTTCGTTAACGATTTCACTTTCATAAAGGAAATGTTTTAGTTTTTCTTTATATTTTAATGTTAATTATATGGAAAATTAATGAAAATGACATTATCTTTTTAGATTTATGTGATTTATCATTCTTATGAATAATTAGAGAAAAAGTATTATTTTGTACAGCTACTCTAAAAATTAAGCGTACATCTTTGTTTTAAAACAAACATTCAGTTCTCTGTTTCTATAGAAAAATTTCTTAGTTTATTGAATTGTTAATCGATAAGTTTTTAATATCCACACAAACTTCATTTTCATTAATCAATCATATAAATTTAAAATGAAGAAGAAATATCAGTAGAATTGGATTACATTATAATACACCAGCAAAAACAGACATTACCAAGTAATTAAGCGAGTAAGTAGCACGCAAAGGGTTTCACTGCTTACCAGGCTATTTACTCGCAACATTACTTTTGTTCGCGATGTCCCAAAATTCATGGGTGGTCCCTACCTACTCACAAAGCTAGAATAAGTGGTTACTCAGAAGTTAGGATATAAGTGGTTACCCTACATTCTGATATAGTTGGTCATAACTGTCATTACCATGTTTTTCCTGGGACAGTTTCCACAGATACTTTTGAATCAAATTGGGTTTGATCACTTGTCGGTAATTTGCGTAGTAAACGGTAGAAGTTATTTTTAACATTAACACAGCTTTTAAGGAATTAAATTTTTTCTTAGATTTTCAATTGTGAATGATTATAGAATAATATCATTCTCGAATTAAATTTCCAAGAATCGAATAAACTCTTTATTGGTCCCATTCGATTTATTACGAATTCATTTGTTTTTCATCATCATTGGCATTCCAATTAAAAATTATGAATTCAGTAGATTTCTTTTTCATTCGACTTAAAAATTTTGGGATTTTACATTTTAACTCACCCAGGAAAAAGATTGGTTGGAATTCGATCAAAACCATTAAAATGAATTTACCAGGACGTTATTTTATTTGCAGTTGCCTATAAGTGAATACTACACCAGAAATATTTTACTAGGTATTAAAAATAGGGAAAATAAATTAAAAAACAATCCTTTTAACAAATTATTGGTATCCCCAATCAATTTTAAAATTAGTATCAGTTTAGTAATTTTATGCAGTAGAAGCAGCCATTTATTTAGTGCATATACAAGAAAATTGGTGTTACCGATAACCTTTATTAAAAAAATTTCAATATTCGAAAGTGGTAACTACAAATACGGGTATCCTAATCAAATATGACCATAAAGTTGAGTTTCTGTAGAACCAACCGAATTGTGGATTGTACTGATAACACACACAACTATTGATTGGTATTGGTTAACGAATTTTTTATTATATTTGTTTTCCAAGCAAAACATTTAAATTCAAAATTTGACTTCAAAATTAATAAGTGTTTGTGGTGTAGTCGGTAGGGAGTTGGCCTAGTACGCCGGATTTCCGAGTTCAAATCCCGGACAAGACAAAAATTTATGTTTTTTTTTTTTTAATTAAAATAAAATACTCATATGTATAAACAGTAAATATGGCTAAGAAAATTAAAAGTAGTTGTGGTGCAGTGGCTAAGAGTGTGAACTATTAACCTGAAAGGCCGGGTTCAATACCAGAAAATTCAAAAAAAATTTTTAATTTCAATAAAATTTTGTGGAACATGATAATATTTATGTGGAACATAATATTGAATAAGACAACCGAATATTGGCTTTCACGACGAAAAATATTATTTAATATAAAGATAGTT
Organism: Leucophora obtusa; assembly: GCA_949987735.1. NCBI lineage: Eukaryota > Metazoa > Arthropoda > Insecta > Diptera > Anthomyiidae > Leucophora > Leucophora obtusa. Next base: position 281,363,736 of record OX465295.1, read on the forward strand.
ATCGTAACCGCACGAATTCGATTGGCAACAAATTCGGTGGTCACAACTGAGATTGTTTTCTGGGTGCTGGCTCACTGTCCCCTCATGTTTAAAATATCTTGTATAAAAAAAGTAATTTGCAAGAATATAAATACCTATAGAACAACTTTTTCGGTAAATAAAAAAATTAAAAGAATTTAAGAGATTTGCCGGAAAAAATTTCAGACAGTTTTCAGCAGTCTTCAAGATAAAACCAAAATCTACTAGTGAATCTTTTGGCTTTTTGAAGTCTTGAAACTTTACATGTTAAACTTGTGGCTTTCTAGACGTGTCAAGTGCCCAAAAAGAAGTTAGGCCTCTAGTTCTACTTAACGAATTGTTACGACTCGTTAAACAATTTTATACCAAGAGATAAAAAACAACACGAAAAAGCAATCGAAATTTTGTAAATTTTCGAGTTTTGGGTCCTTAAAATCCTGTAAAAATAGAACCGGGTAGAACTGAGCCAAAATTAAACCCGGGTTTTTCTTCAAACGAGTCCTTTCTGATTAACAATTAAAATTACACAGGTTCCATGCAAGAAATCACTTAAAACGATGATAATTGGGATTTTAAAAATAGCACCAACCAGTTTAAAATAGTACTTTTTTGACCCCCATAGTACCAACACAAATTTTTTAATTTTTTTTGTTATAAATTAACAACAAATTTTTTGTACATTAAAGCAAAATTCAAAATATAATATAGATGTTAAAGCTGGATTCACAATGCTGGACTACTCCACTCTGCAAAGGGCATCCTGTTCCTTTCTTCTTCGCAGTAGAGTTTTTTTAGTGGCCCAAACTCATGTTTAATGCTTAAAAAGCGAGCTTAAAAATTATATCATTTTAAGCTTTTTTTCAAATAATTTTTTATAACTATATATGTATGTAAATTTCTTTTAATTTCCTATTTTTTATTACACTTTTAAAAAATATAAAATTAAAAATTATCCTTTCAGTTAGTGCGTTGATAAACCATTTTAAATCTAAACTTTTATACAATAGTATTTAATTTCTGCTAAGTGATAAAGAACATTTTCACATCAAAAGAAGTGAGCTGGTGGCAGAGCTTTGAAGAAATAATTCGTTTTTGAATGAATTCACTACCAATCGAATTCAATTTTCTTTAGAATTGAATTAATTCCTTTTCTTTAGCAATTCACTGAATTCGTTCAACTGAACGCGTTCAACAAAAAACAAATTCAAAGAATTAATTCAGTTGATATAGTTCTTTTTATTAAATCAAGTGAATTAATTCCTTACTGAATTAATTTACCACTGAATTCGTTCAATTTCATTTTCGTGCAGTGAATTAAAAAAAAAAATACGTTCACTGAATTGAAAAATAAAAAATTATATTCACTGAATTGAAAAATTAAAAATTACGTTCACTGAATTCAAAAGCTGTTTTCTGCCTTTGCTTGGAAAAAGTACAAAATATGCTCAAACATATGCTGTTTGAATCAAAATATGCAAAAATGTGCTATTAAGCTAGGGTGACCATTCGTACTGATTTGATCAGTACATGTAATGATTTTTGGTCACGTGTACTGATAAAAAAGTCGTGTACTAATTTGTACTGTTTTTTTTTTTTAAATTTGTACTGATTGTACTAATTTTTTGCATTTAAAAATATATCACATTTTTTTAGTAATAAAAAAAACCAAAATGCAAGTACAATGTAGTTTTTTTATAGGATAAATTTTTGTGAATGTGAGAGGTTTTCTCTACTAAAAAGCATTAAAAATGATTTTTCTACATGTAAATTTCTTAATCTAATATGTAGTTTCATATACAGAGAAAATTCGTGATTCGTGAAAATCAGTTGATAATACAAAATCAGTAGACTGTGATAAAAATATTTTAATTATCCGGTTGTCAGAATGATTCTGTTTTCTGAGTGTAGGACACGACATCAAAAGCAGAAGATTTTTCCGTACAAAAATCGTTAAAATCTGAGGAAATATATGTGGATACTTCCATGGAAAAATTTTCGAATTTGTGGGATTTTCAATAGAAAAAAGTACACCAAACCTCAAGATTTTCATTTTTAAAAACGTTACGTGTTTTTGTAGAAAATGGTAGCCAAAATGTGAAGTTTTTCTATTTCAGAAATCATACAGAAATTAGAAAAGAGAAAAAAGATTTGTTCTGACAGCTAATAAAGATTTTTCGCATAACTTATTCAAAATTTAAGAAGTAAAACCTAAAAACTTGGTAATATTTTTAAAATAAATATGAAAAAAAGCTTTGTTTCTTACAAATAATCGCCCTTACTATCTAAATTTTTCAAATGTATAATTTAGGTAAAGCCGACTTTAGTTAAAATATTGGGTGGTAGTATACCTTGACTTGGTTTATTTTTGGAGCATTCTGATTGGTTATTTTATTTTCAACCAATCAAAATATTTGAAAATATAAATATTTTTGTAAGGTTTTCATACACAAAATGAACAAAACCGTTTGATTAAAAATAAAGTCGACTTTAAATTTAAAATACTCCTTTATATTAAGGGTCAATAATTTTATAAGTAACGTTTTCATTAATAAATGTGAAAAGAAAAGACTAATGGTTAACGGTGGTATCTAAATTTGGTTATCCGACATCTAAATTTGGTTCACAAAAAAAAAAAATTGATGGTCAGAAAACAACAAGAATAACGTTTCAGCTAAAATTAGCAAAGTACCCGAAGAAAAAAGTGTAAGCTGAATAAGCATTAAAGGTTTTATGGTAGGGCAAACATTTCCTGAATAATATCATATTAGAATTTGGACTTGAGGTAGAAGAATATTCTAACTAAATATAGGGATATAATTAATTTTATAACCTGGGGTTGGTTTATATATCAGGAAAATGTAATGCTGATGAAATAAGAAGAATTGTAGAAAAAACTAGAAGAGTTTTATTTGTCTTTGGAAAATAAAATTGTGGCCACCATATCTAATGGGCCAAATGTGATGAAACGGTTTATTTCCGACAGTCCAGTAGTGGGTGCTTTCTGCTGGAATCATGAAATTCATTTGGCAGTGCTTAGAGTAATTTATGTGAAATCAAATGTTCAACATTCTGATATTTTTACTTTGAATTCTCACTACACAGACTGTATTTGTACTGAAATAGTGTTTTTTTTTTTAACAAAAATTACTTATATAGGTGGTTTTCATTAATAATTTTGTTTAAAAATATTTACCGGGATTCCCGGGAATCCCGGGAATCAAATTTTTTCATTCCCGTTTCCCGGGAAATAAAAAAGTCCGGGAAATCCCAAACCCTAGTTTCATCCCATCCCGATTTTGACTGTCGCATAGTGTAATTGGTCCGTTTGCCTGTACTTAAAAAAACTGTATTTTTTCATGTAAAAAATTTTTTGTCTTGGGTTCTGTATGGGGAAAAATGTGTGAGGCTTTTTTGGATGGTATGATGGTTAACCGAAAAAGTTTGTTGCATCAACCAAACCATTCTATTGACAACAAATTAGGTTGGCTGCAAAATCATTTTTTTTTTAATGATAATATTTTTTTAAAATTTGTACTGATTTGAAGTCAGAAAAAAATGGTCAGCCTATAGTAAGCACAAAATATACAGAATTTGCTCTAACAAATCGATGCCAGAATTCGTCAATTGTTCTGAAACGCATTAATATCTTATTAAATTTTCAATACAAAACACGATAAAGCATATTTCTAGTTGTACTGGTCATTACTGTTTCTACACTGGGTAGTTTACCATACTACTATGTTTCCATTGCTCGTATTCTAAAAATAACTACGTTAAACATATCAATATAAATATTTATGAGCTTAAGGTATTATTGCCCGAAAATGCAGCCCTCATAATCTTTTTTCAGACCATTATTTATTCTTAAAACAAAAAACTACAAAATTCATTTATTACATTTAACCCTTCAACTCTAAATAAAATTGTTAATAAATAAGCCAACCAGAAAGAAGCCAAACCCTGTTTTACCGAAGTGCGACGTTTTGCCGATAACGTAAATATATTTGTATATTTTGTATTTGTCAAACCCGAGAATTGAGAAAATATTCTAAATAAACAAAAGATGCCTTCAGAAAAAATTCCATAAGAAATTTTTAAAAATAATGAATAGTTTCCGCGAGAACAAAATCTGACAGCACTGCCACTGTTCACTGCCACTTTCACTCAGATTTGAGCTTTAAATTAAGTAAAATTTCTGATCTTAAAAATATAAGAATTTTATGATACATTTGTTAGAGTTTTTTTTTATTATAATTATTTTGCAAATATTTATTGCTATTTTATTTAAAAGTTAAGCTAACTTTCGTTTTTCTCTTCGAAATGTTTTTGCGTTTTCTCATTAAATGGTAACTTTATAATTCTTTTAAAGTCGACCTAAATTTTTTAAATTAAAATTTGATTTTTAAAACGTTTTCTTTTTTTTTTGTTGGCCTATTAATAAATAAACAAAAGTTGCCTGGCTACCCAATATGGGTACCCAAATTTTTTTTCCTCGAGTATTTGAATTTAACGACCATTTATTACTGAAAAACTTTATGCCCCTTTCGTACATTAAAGGGTTAAATGTGCATTAATACTAAATGGATTTTGTGCAATAATACTCAATCACCAGAACCATTAAATCCTTGGGAGAAAGGGAATGTAACTGCAAGATACCGACTTTTAAACTTAAACTTTAAAATAAAATAATCTACACACACGCTGATTCACAACAGAAAAAAATGCCATTCTACAAGTTTTAGATAAACTTTTAAACAAAAGAATACAATATATATACAATATAAAATATAAATTGACAAGAACCTGATTTAGGTGCTTTTAGCTAAAACCAGAAAAAAATTGGTTTTACTTTTATGCGCAAAAACGAAATCTACTGTAATTTTATAATAATAAATTTCAAATTCGTTAATAAAAAAAAATGTACGCGTCTTATTTGAAAAAAAAAAAAAAAATAAATTACTGACAACCAAAATAAACTCGACTTACAACTTTATTTAAAAATTCAAAATCCCGTTGAAACCGGGTTTTTGTTTATTCGAAAACTGATGTTTCTAGTATGAATTTAATTCAAAAATTACACCTTGTTGCAAAATGTATCACTAAAGCCGAAAATATTAGTGAAAACTATTAATTAAATAATTGTTAAAAGGCAGATCTTATTAGCTTCGGATATGTTGTAGAGAATAAAAAATTAAGGACACGTACTTTTTAGCTGCCCAATCTAAAATTTAATGGTTAAAGTATGGTGTCAAAAAAGGCCCAATTTTTCGTTTTTTCGGGGATATTTTATATTTGTTCCAAAGTATTGTAACAATACACCCAGAAAACAGTCTTAGTTGTGGCGACCGAATTTTTAGCCAATCGAATTCGTGCAGTTACGAAACTATCTTTATATTAAATTATATTTTTCGTCGTGAAAGCCAATATTCGGTTGTCTAATTCAATATTATGTTCCACATAAATATTATTATGTTCCACATAAATATTATTATGTTCCACAAAATTTTATTCAAATTAAAAAACTTTTTTGAATTTTCAGGTATTTAACCCGGCCATTCAGGTTAATAGTTCACATTCTTACCCACTGCACCACAAATACTTTTAATTTTCTTAGCCATATTTAGAGTCATATGCATAATCACTTTTCTAATTTTCAAGTTACTTATAAAACAAAATTTCCATACAAAATTCATTTTATAAATGTGTTAAAAGGTTTCCAAATTATTATACATAGGCACTTTACTGTTTATGAATATTTTATTTTAATTAAAAAAAACATCTAAATTTTTGTCTTTTCCGGGATTTGAACCCGGAAATCCGGCGTACTATACTGATAGAATTTTCTTTCGTACTATTAATGAATCGATTTCATTAATCTAAATTATTGATTTAATGAAAAATGTTCATTGAATTAATGAAAAATGCATTAATTTAATGAATTTTTTCATTATATATTTATAACTAACCCGTAAGATATGCTATAATTTTTATAAGGGTTTTGAATTTGCTAATTACTTAAATAGATATACATATGTTCCAGTAATGAGCGCTAGGGATGCAAACTGAAATTAGTTAAATATAAAAGTCCACGTAATGACATCATATTGTTTCGGCTATACAGATCAATCGGTAGCGCGGTAATGTTAACATTCTGGTGATTGCGGGTTCAAGTCGAGTTCAGGGACAAAAAAGAAATATATGTACAAATAAAAATTAATAAAATAAAAATAAATATAAATAAAAAAGTAACGCAAAGAAAATATATTTTTTTCAATTAGTTTTCATTTAATGAATACATTTCATTGATTTAATGAACGCGTTCTTTGGGGACTTTTCAATGAAAAAATCATTGGATTAATGAACAAATTCATTAATACTATGCACAAAATTCTATCAGTGTAGGCCAACTCCTCACCCACTACACCACCAACACTTACTAATTTTAATGTCTAATTTTCAATTTATGTGTTTTATTTGGAAAACAAATGTGGTATAAAATTCGTTTACCAATAGCTGTATTTCATCGCATGCCTATCAACGTTAAGTATTTAAAGCAAATCTGCCCTAAACCGATTGTATTTAGTATAAAACAATTTTAAACAGGTTATATTTATAATAGTTTCGTTATAATCGAACCTACGTCAGCAAAAGTTTATATGAAGTAACGCGAATAAGTCTAGGAAAATGTATAAACGTTGAGTTTTCAACTTTGATAATTATCCGTGTTGAAAGTTAACGTGCATACGAAAAGCAATATGTTAGTTTTCGTCTCAAACGCGTTTTTATGTACTTTGAGTGTTTTTTTTTTTTTGAGTTAACGGATATAGTTAAGTCGAAAACACGGCTAATACCAATAAATAGTTGTGTTTGTTAAAAATACAATACACAATTCGGTTGGTTCTACAGAAACTAGACTTTAAGGTCATATTTGATTATGATACCCGTATTTGTAGTTACCACTTTCGAATATTGAAATTTTTTTAATAAAGGTTATAGATAACACCAATTTTCTTGTATATTCACTAAATAAATGGCTGACACTAATTTTAAAATGGTATCTCCAAACCAATAATTTGTTAAAAGGATTGTTTTTTAGTTCATTTTCCCTATTTTTAATAAATAGTAAAATATTTTTGGTATATTTTTTGTTTATGGCATAAACAAAATATCAAATTTTTAGGTGGTTTTCTATGGGGATGTATAAAGGATTTAGGGCCAAACTCACATATATTAATCATAAATGTCAGACATGTCCCCGTACAAAAAAGTATGAAAAATGGAGTTTTTCCCAAATAACTTTTTTGGTTGTTATACAACATGTCATGTCTTTCTACATCAGCTAATGCAGTTTTCAATAGCTTTCCAAAATATATAACATGATATAGGAAAATAAAACCTTAATGGAAAATTAGGGAAAATACGTGTTTTAAGGAAGCTCCCATCTAAAATCGTACCGTGATGTAGTTATACCATACATGGGACTAATTAATTAGGTGGACTAATTAATTGATGATTTCATTACCATTGTAATGAAATCATCAATTATATCATTATAATTATATCAATTATTATGATATCAATTGTAATGAAATTATTTTCATTACCATTTTTTTAATTAATGGTAATGATTCTAAAATTTAATTTCATTGATTAATGACAATGATTTCAAATTTCATTACCATTGATAATGAATAAATTAAAAAATATAATTGCCATTGACAGGAAAACGTAAAAATGGAGTAAAACTTGCTGAAATCGAAGATGGAAAATGCTCATTCACACATTCCAATGTGGCCATATGTGAGGCACAAGTGCCCAAATATATTTACAAAAAGTACCATAAAAAAGAGTACAATTTTTATAAAAAAAAAAAAGTAAATTTTTGAAAAAAAAGTACAATTTTTGAAAAATATTGCAATTTTTCAAAAAAAAGTATAATTTTTAACTCAGCTAGATTTTAAAAATTCAAATATCTCATAAAGGACGTTTATTTGGGTTTTCGCCTATATCTCGAAAACTAAGCGAGATAGAGCAAAAAATATTTTCGCAAATCTATTTTGATACACATTACTTTGTGTTGTTTTGTAAGCATGGGTGTAAGGTGTATATTTTTTGACATTACAAATGAAAATACGAAGCACAACAATTCATTTACTTTTTAAGCAATCAAATGTTATATGTGTCGATAACTCAGGTGGTAGAGTTCTCGGCTAACAAGAAGGGATCCCAGGTTCGAATTCCAGCATGACCACGTTAATATATTTAATAAAAAATATTTCTAATAAATTTTTTTAATAAAATTTTTTTACGGAAATCAATTTTTAGACCCTTTACTTTTCCCACCCTAGTAACCACATAGGTAACCAATTACTTTATCACTTCCTCCCCACATATTACTTTGGGGCTCATCGCCTATAAAATTCATCAGTGAAGTAAGGTGTAAAGTAATGCATCGGCCCCTATGGCTTCACATTACTTTACACATTATTTGGTAATGTGTGATTTTGCTGGGAGATGCATTTAGAATCACTTTCTGATTCGATTTACTGATTCTATATCTTTTGTTTATTTGTACACTAGGGCGACTCACCTTATATGGACAGCAAAAAGTAAAAAAGTGGCCCCTCAAAATTATTACGGGTCTAGCAATGAGAGCTCACGAGCTGGACCATTTTTAAAAAAGGTCTTTTTTTAGTTTTTGTAAGAAATTTGCATCTTAGCTGAAGAAAACATACTCAATAAATCAATAAATCATCGCTGAGGGGATATAGTTTAGAATTTTGGAAATTTAATACATTTTTCACGGTGCTCTGGACCAAATTTTAATAAAAATTAAAAGCTATCCTAATTCAATAAAAAAATTTTGTGACATTTTTTGTAGCTTTATTACACTATGCGACAGTCAAAATAATGATGGGATGAAACCAAATGGAAATGTTATATCGGTCAAAAAAAAGTTATACGTGTCCCGGCGTTTCGCTGGGTCACCCCTAGGAATTGAGATATATTTTTTTTTTGACATAACTCGAGAACCACTAGTCCGATTTTGCTCAAACAATTTTAAAAAAATTAAAAATTACAATTCCTTTAATCTGTTCATATAACGTTTTTCTATATACTCAACAGTTTTGCCGGTAAAAATAAATGTACCGCTACCATAAAAATCAATAACCTTTTGTTTATTACTTTTTTTTTAATATTTTAGGCAAAAAATATTTTTTTCTTCATACATTTATTTTTACCGGCAAAACTGTTGAGTATATAAAAAAACGTTATATGAACAGATTAAAGGAATTGTAATTTTTAATTTTTTTAAAATTGTTTGAGCAAAATCGCACTAGTGGTTCTCGAGTTATGTCAAAAAAAGACCACCAAAGGTCAAATCGATATATCTCGATTCCTAGGGATGACCCAGCGAAACGCCGGGACACGTATAACTTCTTTTTTACCGATATAACTTTCCCCGGTAGTTTGAACCCTTCCCGATCACTGACCCCTACCATTTGTCTCACAGTGTTATTAATAAAATATTTTATCGAAATACGCGTGTCTGTAAGTTTCTTAAGAAAAGTCTAAAATTGTATAATAAGTTTTTTCGCGAAAAAAAATAAATTCAGCCAGAAAAAGCACGTGTTGGTTTTTTTTCTTTCTGTTAAGTTTCATTTTTATCCTTACATCTACTAGAAACTGAATTTAAATTATTATTAAAATTTTATTTACATTTTTATCTTACATCAACTACACCTTTTGCAATTGTAATTCAGAAAATATCAATTGAAATTCAGAAAATATCAATTGAAATTCAGAATTTCCATTTGAAATTCAGAAAACATCAATTGAAATTCAGAATTTCCATTTGAAATTCAGAAAACATCAATTGAAATTCAGATTTTCCATTTGAAATTCAGAAAATATCAATTGAAATTCAGAAAATATCATTTGAAATTCAGAAAATATCAATTGAAATTCAGAAAATATCATTTGAAATTCAGAAAATATCATTTGAAATTCAGAAAATATCAATTATTATTCAGAAAGCATCAATTGAAATTCAGAAAATATCAATTGAAATTCAGAAATTATCAATTGAAATTCCGAAATCGTCATTTGAAATTCAGAAAATATCAATTGAAATTCAGAAACCGTCATTTGAAATTCAGAAAATATCAATTGAAATTCAGAAAATATCATTTGAAATTCAGAAAATGTCCATTGAAATTCAGAAATTATCATTTGAAATTCAGAAAATATCATTTGAAATTCAGAAAATATCAATTGAAATTCAGAAAACATCAATTGAAATTCAGAAAATATCAATTGAAATTCAGAAATCGTCATTTGAAATTCAGAAAATATCAATAGAATTTCAATTGATATTTTCTGAATTTCAATTGATGTTTTCTGAATTTCAATTGATATTTTCTGAATTTCAAATGACGGTTTCTGAATTTCAATTGATATTTTCTGAATTTCAAATGACGATTTCTGAATTTCAATTGATATTTTCTGAATTTCAATTGATATTTTCTAAATTTCAATTGATGTTTTCTGAATAATAATTGATATTTTCTGAATTTCAAATGATATTTTTTGAATTTCAAATGATATTTTCTGAATTTCAATTGATATTTTCTGAATTTCAAATGATATTTTCTGAATTTCAATTGATATTTTCTGAATTTCAAATGGAAAATCTGAATTTCAATTGATGTTTTCTGAATTTCAAATGGAAATTCTGAATTTCAATTGATATTTTCTGAATTTCAAATGGAAATTCTGAATTTCAATTGATATTTTCTGAATTACAGTTGCAAAAGGTGTAGATACTGAATTCAAAAGCAAATTGCAGTAATTTAAACATTTTAACAAAATTTGGTCCAGAGCATCGTGCAAAATGTACGAAATTTGCAAAAATTCAAACTATATCCACTTAGCGATGATTTACTTGTCAAAAGAAAAGTTTTGGTATCCATATTGCCCTATTTAGAACACATTGTTTCCACCACATTGAATTTCTAATAAAACCCGAAAAATCGCGAATTAAAAAAAAATCTGAAACAATTGTTCACTTAAATCGTCTATAGATTATGATATGCAAGTTTGACATTTCAATCACAAATATCTCCGTACAAAAGAGTCAAAAATATGTTTTTTTATAGAATATCCTCGAAAATAGGACATGTCAGGATATGCTTGAACATGTTATATATACCGCTGGACGCGACTCAAAAAACCCTTTCATATGACACCCATATTGAGTATGTTGTCTTCAGCTAAAATGCAAAACTCTTACAAAAACTAAAAAAAAAAAACCTTTTTTAAAAATGGTCCAGCTCGTGAGATCTCATTGCTAGACCCGAAATATTTTGGGAATCATCATAGAACACACCAAGGTTTATTTTGAGGGGGGCACTTTTTTTTTTTTATTTACTTTTTATTGTAAACTCAACCAAAGAAGTCTGTAGTGGCTACTGAAAATGTTGCTGTTATTATAGGAAATTTAACAAAAAATACCCAGCGGTATTTTTTTGCTAATTTTAGCGGTATTTTTAGCTGATCTGTAGTACAACAAAGTTAGTAGAAAAAATTAGTAGCCGCTACTAAATTTTAGCAAAATTGTAAACTGCAATTCAAAACCGATTTGCTAAAATCAGTTAAAAAATTTACTAAATATCAATCATTTTAGTACAATGAAATTAGTATAAATAATTAGTAGATGCTACTAAATTTCAGTAAATTGTTGTAAACTGCATTTTAAAATCAATCTGCTGAAATTAGGAAAAAAAGTGTGCTAAAAAATATAAAAAACTGTAAAATCTAAAAAAAAAATTAAAATCCAATTGAATAAAAAAAATATTTTGTTTTTCTTTCAATTGTAACAAATGTATAATTAATTAAACATACTTGAAATTTATGCATTGGAGATACAATAAAATTTTATGAGGTTTTTTCCAAACTCAGAATATATCAATAATAACAAATATGAACTAAACAAGAATTCAAAAAATCAACGAATTCTTGTAAATGAAATTTCCTTAAAATTAGTACCACTTGTTTTTAAATTAGTACAGTGGTGACCAATAAATTAGAAACGATTCAAGTTTTTTCTAATTTCTTAATTTGGGAAAAATTAAGTCAAATTTCGAGCAAACTAACTAACGGTAAATCAGTTGTGGCTACAGCTTTATGTGTAAAGTCATAAATGCTTTATAAATTTATAGGAGTCTTACAAACAAATTTTTCATACAAAATTTGTTTCATAATCCTCCTATAATTTTATAAAGAAAATGTTGCCACACTGACGTATAGTTTTTACCAGAGTAGGAAAATAAACTGTACACAACATGTAGGATAGGGTACGGCTAAGGAACACATACCGTATCTATCGTTTTAGCGGTTGTGTGTTTGTACACAAATCGAATGCGGTACACTACGATTGTCTGATGAACGCAAACGCTACGATTATGTACTGTACTTTCAACACATATTCACACCCCGTAGCGTACCGAATTCGAATTGTGTGTATAAACACAAAACTAATTGGAGAGAATAGCGTATGTGTTTTCTTGTGTACTGTGTTCGCGATGTGCGGTACACAACCCTAAAAGTACGGTTCGTTAGAGTTTATTTTCCTACTCTGGTTTTTACGTTAATGTGCAGGCAATTTGTGTATATTGGGGACGGACTGCCAACAGGGCTTTTTTTATTTTTCTTTTGTAAATTGTGGTTTTTTCAAAAGCGTCATATAGACCAACTGCACTTAATATTGTAATTTTGGTAAACGACTCCACATAGAGTCGTACGTTTTTATTTAACATATGATTTGGTGTTTATAATAGCATGATTTTATGTGGATTAATTTTCTAGAACACTTCCGATTTACGCTATGTTTTTGTACAAATTTCTCTTTATTCACGACTACAAAAATCATTTTCACTAATAAAATGCAGTTAGCTAAATTATTCGAATTTTTAAAATATCCGCAAGCGTTCGAACTTTTAAAAATTAAACACTACCCAGGAAAATTTTCTGTTCCAAAGAATCGGTTGTACAATAGCTACTTTTCATTCACAACCCCTTCTACTGTCGATTCTAACACCGATTCTTTTTGTTTGAAATTGTCCCAAAAGCAACCCCTTCTATAGCTCCAAAGGGGAACCGGTTGCTCTAGAATCAGTTCTGGAACTAGTTCTGGAACTGATTCTACGTCACCCACACCTTCCATATAGGACCCCAGGAACTAGTTCCGGAACCAGTTCCATGGAATCGGTTGCAGTGGAACCAGTTGTAGAATGGGTGTGGTTGGCTACAGATTGTAAAAAATTTTTCTGGGTAGTTATAGTCTTAATGCATTTATATTTCTATCTCACTAATTTTTGTATTCTTCTTCTTTACAGAGTCAGCATCTACAACTTTTTTGTTTTGAATTTTTTTTTCGTTTTAACAACAATAACAAAATTGGTAATTTAAAATTCGCATATTTACCACAGTTCAAGTTGGTTGGTCGTAAAGACGGTTGTGTGTCGGTTTCGTGTGTAACCGTGGGAGGGAGAGAGAGATGTCTAATATAAGACATCGCCCTCTAGCCCCACCAGGGACGGGTGATAGTGATGACAACTTTACAGACGATGAGAGTACACCATTGACACAAGATATTTATGGCGGAAGGTGAGTAAAACAACAGCAGCATTTAACATACAACTATGAAAACAACTTCATAGAGCAATAGATGGATGATGTTTGTATAGATAGATACACTCATAAAAAAGCCAGTACAAATAGTTCAAAATTCTGCTAAAATAATAGGAAATAGTACCTGTATTTGCACCAGCAGAATTTTCAATGAAGTTGAAAATTATGGTCTGCTAAATTTAGGTAAGGTAAATTTTACAAACTGCTAAATACACAGACAAATTTTAGTTAGAAAGCTGAGCTAAATTCAACAGAAACTTTAGCTGATTTAACTGAAAGTTTTACTAAAATGTCGCTTACAATCTGCATTTCTGGACTCTCCGCATCTGTTCCAAGGCAGGCCCACATTTATTATTGAGAGTATAGGCGGCTGATAAGGATTAATAAGTACAGAGTAACGTGTTTTTGTTAATTTTGCTATATCTCGCATAGTTTCCGAGATATAAGCTATTTTATGATTACACAATAAAAAAATATAGCGCCATCTCTATATGATATTGATAGCAGAGATACAAAAAAATAATTATAATAATTGTGGTTTAACTTAGCTGAAAAATTTTTAAAATTAAAAAATACAGATTACTAAAAATTAATATGCAAAGTTAGTTCAAATACGGGTGAAATCAATTGTTATTGGATTTACAAAAAATCCTAAATTTTAATAAAAAAAAACAGAAAAATTAGTTCAATTGAATTAGAACGCGTTTAACAGACTTTTGTATAAACAAAAAATCCTAAATTTTAATAAAAAAAAAACAGAAAAATTAGTTCAATTGAATTAGAACGCGTTTAACAGACTTTTGTATAAACTTTTTTTTTTTTATAAGTGTACATACATGGTCATATGCGAAATGCTATCTCCAAATCTACAACATTTTTATATTTTTGTTGACGTGAGTTCGTAAATGTGTGTGTGTATATGTGTGTGAATTTTTTGATTTCAAACTACATCGAAAAATAATTTATGCAAAACAGCTTTCTTTTGCTAAATTGCATGTATTAAAAATTGTCTTACAGGAACCAGAAATATGAACCAAACCACTATTCCATACATACATATTTGTATATAATAAATGGTTACTCGTATAACAAATCAACAATGTTGTTTGTAAATGATTGTTTACTATTTGTCATTTGATAACACAGTAGATGTTAGTTAACTACTTGTTGCATGTTTGGAGTTTTTGTTTAGAATTGATTGATGGGTTAATAAAAATAAAATCATTGCAACATATCAACTATGCAAATCAACACTGGGAGAATTATCTTAATTTAATCTCATCATGATAACACTGAAATTTTGCGTAAAAGCAAGATGTTGCACTCTTTATTAAATTAATGCCGACAATCGAAGAAGTTTGATGATCACTATATTACAGTTATTCGTGCAGTAATCAGTAGAAGTTGTTTTAACTATAACTACAGTTTTTTTTCTATGGAAAAATACAAAACAACTATTAAAAGTCAACTCGCTTAATTTTAGCCAAAAATTGTTGCATAATGATGATGGCGAAAGCCGAAAATACGTATTCTGTCTTGCTGGCCTTATCAAATTCTTTCAAATTTTTTTATTATTTGTAATTTACTTATAAAAATTGTATCACTTTTCTTTAATTTGAAAAATAATCTAAACAGAAAGAGATATTAATTTATGATCTGGAATCGAACTAAAACCATTCACTTACCAAAATAAAATATCAACTATACATATCCCTCATTCATTTTAATTAAATATAACTAAAACTTTGTAGATATACCAGATTTTTCTTGCTGTTGTTTGTATACTAATATTGTATAATATATTTTTTGCTGATATTGTTGTAAAATGATAATTTGTCATTTGCAATCCTCTAAATTATAATTCAAATACAACTAAAACTTTGTTGATTTAAAAAATTTTTTATTGCTTTTTTTAATCTTACTAATATTGAGAAAAAATATTCTGCTGATATCTGCAATTTTTCCTTCAGGGCACTTTTTAACTACACTCAATGAAAGTCAGTAAAGTCAGCAAAAATGTTTGCTGGCTCAGCAAAATTTAAGTCAGGAGGGTGCTAGCAGAAAAATTGCTAAAGTCAGCAAAATATTTTTAAATTAAAAATAATAGTAAATTCAGCTAAAGTTGTGTTAAGACTTAGTCCAATGTAAATCCAAGAAGCCTTGCTAAAATCAATAAAAAAAATTTCTGCATGAAAGTCTCAAAAAATTTTTAGAGAAATTTTACTTTTGTTAATTAATAATCTGATACTTTAAATCTAGAAATTGTGTTTTTGTAATTATTTTGAAATTATTTTATTATTATTATTTTTTCCAAAAAACAAAAAAAAAACAAAAACCGATTAACAAAGTTCAAGTTTAGCTTGGAGCCGGCATTTGAATGGGTTGGGAGGTATCAAAATTTGTCTATGGTAAAAAATAAAAGAATATTTTAATTTGCCTAATAATGGGTTATTTATAAGAATATCGAAAATATAGTTCATATAGGCGATATGTACAAATATGGACCAATTTAATGTAAAATCAGTAGACTCGACCAGAGTTGCTACCTGTAGCGTGCGTACTAGTTTAAGAGCCAGTTTTTGAGGAGCTTTAAAATGTGCGCTTTTGCTAAACACGGAGCGATAGGATTCGTCCTTGGACTGACGTATGTCAATAAATAATCTCAGGAACTCGATTTTTAAAATCTAAAGATTTTTTGGCGTTTGGCATCCCTTGTATGAATGCGTTCTAATTTAAGTTATACTAAATTTCCCGCTATTTTATTAATACGAGTTGTTGTTGTTGATTTTGTTTTTGACAGTTCTCACGTACAGACCACGCGATTCAAGAATATATAGAAGTATTCAAACGAACAACGCCACAGCAATGGTGTTATTGCAGACCAAATTTCCAAGCCGCGTCATTTTTCGATTTAGCGATCTACATTGGCCACTAAGATCGTGCGATCTAACACCGATGGACTTTTTTCTTTGGGGCTATGTGAAGGAAAAGGTGTATGCGCATAAGCTTGAAACAGTTGAACATCCTAAAGAGGAAATAAGGCGCGTTATTGGTGAAATACAGCCACATTTATGCGAAAAACTTATTCAAAATTTCAATAAAAGGATAACCCTGTGCCAGAGGTTTCGTGTTGGCCATTTGCCTGATGTTGTATTTCACGTTTAATCGCAACTATTTTTCTTTATGTTGAAAAAAAAAATGTTTGCTTAATACAAAAAATAAATGTGTTTTTCTTTGTTTTCGCTCTTGTTGGAACTCCCGATATGTTGAGAAGTTAGAAGCAGTTATAGAACTGGTTCTGGGACAAAGAACACTTAATTTATGACTTCCAGGTATCAGTTACAGAACATGTTCCATGGAACCGGTTGTAAAGGAACTTGTTGCAGACTGTTTATATAAAATATATATTTTAAACATGGATGGTAACCGAAGCGAATGCGGTTATCGTTAGGGTAACGATATTTTAGGTTATTTCGGTAACGGTGTTTTAAGGGTAACGCTATTTCATTTATTTCGGTATCGGTATTTTAAGGATAACGGTATTTTGGGTTATTTCGGTAACGGTATTTTAAGGATAAGATATTTGGGTTATTTCGGTAACTGTATTTTAAGGTTAACGGTATTTCAGTTATATCGGTAACGGTATTTTAAGGATAACGGTAGTCAGAAATTTCGGTACATACCGCATTTTTTTGCAAAAACCATACTAAAGTAAAAACAAAACGAATTAATTGACTTAATTTATTTGAAATACTCAATAACCACGTGGAATGACAAATAGTAGAGAATTAAAAATAACGGTAACGGTATTTTAGTGGTAACAGTATTTCATTTATTTCGGTAACGGTATTTTAAGGGTATCGATATTTCATTTATTTCGGTATCGGTATTTTAAGGATAACGGTAGTTCAGTTATTTCGGTAACGGTATTTTAAGGATAACGGTATTCCGGGTATTTCGGTAACGGTATTTTAGGGGTAACGGTAGTCAGTTGAAAGGGTTTTGAATCGATAACGGTATTTTGCCTGCCAACCCTGATTTTAAATTAATTTTTGAAAATTATTTTTACAGTAATAGTGTATTTAGACTGGGCAAAAACTACACCTTTTGCAATTGTAATTCAGAAAATATCAATTGAAATTCAGAAAATATCAATTGAAATTCAGAATTTCCATTTGAAATTCAGAAAACATCAATTGAAATTCAGAACTTCCATTTGAAATTCAGAAAACATCAATTGAAATTCAGATTTTCCATTTCAAATTTAGAAAATATCAATTGAAATTCAGAAAATATCATTTGAAATTCAGAAAATATCAATTGAAATTCAGAAAATATCATTTGAAATTCAGAAAATATCATTTGAAATTCAGAAAATGTCAATTATTATTCAGAAAACATCAATTGAAATTCAGAAAATATCAATTGAAATTCAGAAAATATCAATTGAAATTCAGAAAATATCAATTGAAATTCAGAAATCGTCATTTGAAATTCAGAAACCGTCATTTGAAATTCAGAAAATATTAATTGAAATTCAGAAAATATCATTTGAAATTCAGAAAATGTCAATTAAAATTCAGAAATCATCATTTGAAATTCAGAAAATATCATTTGAAATTCAGGAAATATCAATTGAAATTCAGAAAACATCAATTGAAATTCAGAAAATATCAATTGAAATTCAGAAATCGTCATTTGAAATTCAGAAAATATCAATAGAATTTCAATTGATATTTTCTGAATTTCAATTGATGTTTTCTGAATATCAATTGATATTTTCTGAATTTCAATTGACATTTTCTGAATTTCAAATGATATTTTCTGAATTTCAAATGATATTTTCTGAATTTCAATTGACATTTTCTGAATTTCAAATGATATTTTCTGAATTTCAATTGATATTTTCTGAATTTCAAATGACGGTTTCTGAATTTCAATTGATATTTTCTGAATTTCAAATGACGATTTCTGAATTTCAATTGATATTTTCTGAATTTCAATTGATATTTTCTGAATTTCAATTGATGTTTTCTGAATAATAATTGATATTTTCTGAATTTCAAATGATATTTTCTGAATTTCAAATGATATTTTCTGAATTTCAATTGATATTTTCTGAATTTCAAATGATATTTTCTGAATTTCAATTGATATTTTCTAAATTTGAAATGGAAAATCTGAATTTCAATTGATGTTTTCTGAATTTCAAATGGAAATTCTGAATTTCAATTGATGTTTTCTGAATTTCAAATGGAAATTCTGAATTTCAATTGATATTTTCTGAATTTCAAATGGAAATTCTGAATTTCAATTGATATTTTCTGAATTACAGTTGCAAAAGGTGTAGTAGTTTTTGGTCATTTTTAGTTTTTGAGCCGAAAACTAAAAAATTAATTCAGTTTTTCCATACAATTTTCATACAAACTGAAAACCAGATTTTTCGAATCTCGAAAACTAGCGCATAAGAATTACTAGATTTAAGCATAAATTATTCCTCTTACAAAGTAGTAATTACAATAAAAAAAAATTACTTTTTTTGTGCTGTTACTTAAGAGAATGTAGCGATTTCCGTTTGTCGAAAAATGCGAAATTGAGCGAAAACGCACCACAACTTCAAAATATATCATTCAAACTTATGAGCTTTGATGCCTATACGAAATATATTCTTCCTACTAAATTTCAGAAAAATCCGCCCATTCGTTTTTAAGGCGATGTCCTTTAAATGTATCCTTAGGGAATCCTGTGTGTCCTTGTACCACTGTAAAGAATTTTTTGAATCCCTTAAGCTTCAATCTTTAAATATGTTTTTAAGAATTTTGAAAATTTTGATTGTTTTAAAATATTTATTTTTCGAAATTTTACGAAATTTTATTTTTGACAATTTCTTGCTTCCAAACCGTGCACCGTATGCAAAAAAATTCTTAACAAATTTTGTTTTCTATTGTAAAAGCTTAATTTCTTATTATAAAATACTCATTTGGCGCATTTGTGGTCAATTTGATATACCCCGCCTGGAAGCGGGCTTGCCGATTAGAGGGTTAAATAACAAGTAAATGTAAATATGCTGTTTTAATATGAAAAGAATATTTAAAAATGTATGTACCTACTATAAAAGAGTATTTTAAATATAAAGTCGACTTTATTTTTAATCATACGGTTTTGTTAATTTTGTGTATGAAACCTACAAAAATATTTATATTTTCAAACATTTTGATTGGTTGTAAATAAATTAACCAATCAGACTGCTCCAAAAATAAACCAAGTCAAGGCATACTGCCACCTAATATTTTAACTAAAGTCGACTTTAAATAAAATACACATTTGAAAAACTTAGATACTAAGGGCGAGAGGTTTTTCATGAAAAAAACTGAAAAACTGTGTTAAATTAAAAAAAGGTATTTTTCTCGAAAAAACTGGAAAACTGTTAAGCATCTCAAAAACCTGAAAAAAACTGTTAAAACTGGCTATATGGCAACACTGCTCTTTGGGAAAAGTCGTCTCATGACCAAGACTGCAACAGGAAAAAAGTCCACAATTCCTTTTGATGAAATTAAATAAGAGCTATTATACACTCAAAAAAATAGGTTAGTAAAAAAATTAGTAAAACGTCTTGTATATCAAGTGTACATTTTTTATGCTGAACATTTTTTTTGCATTTTTTTTTGCTGAAGTTCCGTTTTCAGCAAAAGTTTTAGTTATATTTTTTAGCACTAAACCAATTTTGAACTAATGTTTTACTAATTTATTTTGCTACAAAAATTGTGCTGATAACCACATTTATAGCGTGGACGACAAGGAGATAGACAAGATTTAGATGTGTCTGGATGTAGTACAGACATCTGAAATAATAATAAAAAAAACAACTCCACACAATTTCTATATTTAAATTTTCAGCAAATAAATTAACTAAAGTAAATTTTCTCTACAAATTTTTTGAGTTTTTTTCAGTCTACTAATATTCAGCAAAAAGTTTAGTGATTTTAGCAAGGATTTCTTTCATTTGCAATCGACTAAGTGTTAGCAAACTTTTTGCTGAGATTACTATTTTTTGGTAAAAATCAGTTCGCTGATTTTCAGCAAACACATTCTTGCAAGCACCCTCCTAATAAAAAATTTGCTGACACAGCAACATTTATTGCTGACTTTACTGACTTTTTTCAGTGTATGTTAATTTGAACTCATTTGAGATGAGTTTTTTGTTAATAACAAAAATGCTAAGTTATGTTCGGACATGTTTTATATACCGGCGGATGCGTCCCAAAAAACCTTTGAGATATTTAGGAAATAAATTAATTAAAGGAAAAATTTGGTAATTTCTGACCACATTCTTTAACCCATAAAAGTGAGATTGCTCATCTAAAAAGATATATTAGTTTACTGCACAAACCCCTTGGGCAAAGAATCTGAAACTTAAACTGTATGTTTCCCGAGGTATAGGTTAATATACTGAATTTATACTTTTGGATTATTATTTTAAAGCGTGGTATAAATAAAGTTTAAGAGGGAAAAATGTCTCCTTTGATGTCCTGTTCATACACTTTTAGTTAGAAATCTGGAACAGGAAGTTTAAACATTAGTTATGACTTCATGAAAGAAAGAAACGCAATCTTACTTTTTCGCTGCTGTCAAAAAAATTCCCGCACCAAAAGGGTCGAAATTTGGTCTATATGGTTTTAGTTTAATTAAATTATTTCTCCGAAGTTTTAAACAAATGAGACTCAAACGAAGCTTATTAAAGCTATTTACGGTAAATATTACGAAACCTTTTTGAAGGGTCTTCTGGATATATTTTTTGTCGTTTACAATAACTTTTGTAATAATTCGTTATGTAAATTAAACAAAATACCCGAGCAAAAATTATTTTTAGAAATTGCATTTGGTTCGGAAGGGTTTTTGCCGACATGACTCGCAGACACGATTTTTATTATTAATTTAGTATTGCCTATCACGTGGTGATAGGTAAAAATTTTGTTAAAAATGAGTCATAACCCTATTGAAACATCCACTACAAAAGTTTATTTAGAAGAAATAATTTTACAAACCGGTAACGAAGTATCGGCTTTGAAGCTCGTAAATAATAAACTAACCTTTATGGCCCATCCCAGTGTAGAAAATCATTACCAGATATGTGGTTATGTAACTACATACTTGGTAATGGTAACTAGTTACTTTTGTTATTACATTTCTTATTACCTTTATATGGCGATGTCGCGAAAAATAATGAGTTGTCGTATACGAAAAATCAAAAAATATATCGCTACATATGTGCTTACCAGTACTGACAAAAATAATGAGTCTAAAAATAGATTTTCTAAAAAATAAATTATATAAAAAAAAATATTTTTTATTGTTTTTTTTTTTCCATAAAATTTGCTGGTGCGGGAATCGAACCTGGGTCTACAGATTGCCAGTCAACAGCTCTACCATCTGACCTATATCGACATATAACATTTAATAGATAAAAACACAATTGACCTGCTGCACACAAGTAAGCTTACTCGCCAACATACAAAAAATCAAAAAATATGTGGTTACATATATCCTTACCAGTGTTTAAAAAATATTGAGTCTAAAAATAGATTTCAAAAAATTTTCAAAAAAATCTAAAAAATTATTTTCTATTTGAAATAATGATAAAAATAAGTCATTATCAGTAACTCATTATTATATGTTTTAAAATAATACAGAAGGTAAGTGGGTGTCATTACTGCTAGTCCAAAAAATAATGATATGTCATTACCGTTTCTACACTGGGATCCTATTGTAGTGACCAATTACTAAATAAAAAAATTTTAAAAGTTAATTAATTTTAACATAATAAGAGGTTATCACTTTGTTGACATTGTAACGATTCCCGACCAGTCAGGCTATCAGCTAAGGGACAGGGCTACCTAATAGTTCCGGCTGTGCTCGTCGTTGGGAGTGTGTTCTTGTCCCATCACTGATATGTTCGAATCGAAGACATAGAATTTTAATTTAGGTACCATGATTACCAAAACAAATAAAAATAACGGATATTCACAGTAACTAAAACTGTTGATGGTCAATTTTGGTTAGCAATAGATGTTTATGCTAACCAGCGTCTAAACCCACCCTACCATGTTGGTTCTTACGCAGAATATTATAACCAACCCGAAAATGTACTCTAATCTACCTGCCTAGTACTTCACTTTTCGTAAATGAAAAAATTTTTAAAGTTTCATTTTAAATTTACAAACAATTTATTATACATTTTATTAAAAGCATTAAAATAAATTAAAAATTCATTTGAATTAATAACAATTTAAAATTAAACTAATTCAAAAAATACAAATATTTAAAAATTTAAGTGTTGTCACCAAATTAATTATTTAATTAATTATTATAATTATTTGAAAAGTGTCAACATAAAATTTAAAAAACCCCTAGTTTTCATATAAACTCGTATTCTACTCGTAAACTGTGTAAACCTGGTATGTTTATGAGTTTAATGTCAAACTCCATACATAAAAAATATGGGTTGTATTTATACAAGGTTTACAAGGCATTTACGAGTTTATATGAAAACCCCTATTATTTCATTCATAAAAACATCAAGATTGTATAATATTTTCTTATGTGTAAATTCAGAAATATTTATAAAATTATAGAAGGCTTACAAAAAAAATTTTACATACAAAATTTGTTTCATAAGCCTTCTATAACTTTATAAAACATTTATGAATTTACACATTAATATTTATTAATTTAAATCCAAATTCCCAATACGGAATTTCCCATTAGTTGTTCGACGAACTACTCCATGGCAACTCTACAATATAATTGTAGTACAATCATTTTGCAAACTATAATACAAATTGCTTTTTATGAATGAAAATAAAAATATGTAGTTGCGTTAGTCAGAAAATAAAAATTTGAATTTAACCAAAGAGTATAGGTACATATAGAGAGAGGCGATCCTTCCTATGACTCTCTTATGTTTTTCGCGAACTTGTGCGAGCAAATAAAAACCGGGTGAAAACAGTTTGCGCACACAAAAAATGCTGTTAGTACTGTGAGGGGAAAAATGTGATGACGTAAAATTTCCTTTTTCATTATTCTTCTTTGAAATGAGTGTTTTCAATTTCTAGCACAACATCATTAACACAATGAAGTACACAATTTATTCAAAACTTGATAAAATCCACGAATTTTAATGAACAAACTTTTAATAAGTATGCTTTCATCATTTTCCCTACAGGAAGTTTTTGTGTATAAATGATATACTCTCCACGTAAAATAATTTTCTCTGCGATTGATTTTGAAGTTAACTGATAAAAAAAATATTAAACCTAATGTGTGGTGGAGGTCATTTGTAGACACTACATTACGTTTTTTTCGATTCCTAGCACTTTTCATGTTAAATTTTGTGTTTTTAGGCCAAAAATGTTAACAGTGAACACAGTAAATTAAATTATGACGCATTAGGAATTTATCTCGTTCCCCTTAAAAGCATCTAATTTCCCCGCAATTCCCCTGTATTATAGTTGGAATTTCTACGTATTTTACGCTCTTTGATTTTACACTAGCAAAATGTGTTATTTTGCTTGTGCCCGAGTTCGCGAACAAATATAAAGAGAGCCGATTGAGCGAGACAAAGGGGGATCGATACCCTCTGATAGAATACAGAAATGCAAGAGCTTCCGAGCCCTAGTTATCAGAAATACCTTAAAAAATTAGTCTTCTTCGGTTTCGAAAAAGACGAATACTAAAAGCTAAATATTAGAAAATATTGGTTTATATAAATCTTCAGTGTTTGGCCAAAATTTTACCGAACAACGAATTCGGCCGAACACCGAAGATTTATATAAGCCAATATTTTCTAATAGTTAGCTCTTAAATTTTACGTATTATGATAACATATAAAAATGCACGAATTTAACTTAATTTTTATTCTATCTTTAATTAGAAAAATAATTTAAAACAGAAAGCGATATTAATTTATGATCTCAAGTCAGACTAAAAACATTCATTTACCAAATAAAAGATCAACTAAACAAATCCCTCATTCAATATTTTTTGAATTATCAAAAAATGCATGAAATCGTAACATTTTGTTTCTGTTTTTAATTAACCAATTATTTTTAACTTCTATATTATTTTGTTATTGAAGTGAAAATCTTGTTTATGTTCAAATATTAAAATATTCGGTTTTGAGTGAACTTTGAAATTTTGGCCTAGGTTCGACTTCGGTTCGGTCTTAAAAACCCTAAGTTCGGCCGCACATTCGAGTTTTTGATCATATTTTTAAATTTTTTCATTATTTCAATCAAAATACAACTCTGCTTAAAAAATGTTATACTTTTGAACAGGGTTGGATTTTATGTAAGTACTAACACATCGGCTGAAAAGTCCGTAGGATAAAACATAGGTGGTGCTACTAATGAAAAATCCATATGATTTTTTTTTTGGAACTACATACCTTCAGATGATACCTCTTAAAATTTATTGACAATTCGTTCATTAGTGAACAAGTAACAGCTGTTTTAGTGATGCTACTTTTACGATTTTGAAAACAATGGCTTCAAAGCAATTTCGTGTGTTGATTTATTATTGCTTTTTATTGGGAAAAAACACCGTTCAAGCCAAAGCTTGGCTTGGTAAGTGTTATTCGCACTCTTCTCTATCAAAACAAATGGTAGAAAAATGGTTTGCTGACTTTAAATGTGGTGTACAAACACCAATGACGCCGAACGCTCTGGTCGTTCAAGAGAGGTGGTAATAACGATTTCACAAAATCGATTTGGCAGACCGTAAAATTAAGTGTACCACAGTGCACAAAAAAAATTTCGATGATTCTGAGAGCTTTTTGGAGCTGTTTCGGCGAGATAAAAAGGACTTTTTGCATCGGTATGTAGTAATGGACGATACTTGCATCTGCCACTTCACTCCAGAGTCGAATCGGCAGTCAGCTGAGTGGACAGCAACTGGCGAAACGAAGGACGAAATCGCAAAAAAACGGCTCCATATGAAGATAAAAGTGCTCTTTCACCAAGGCAATGCGCCGTGTCACAAGTCGTAGGCTACCATGGCCAAATTGCACGAATTATACTTTCAATTGCTTCCGCACTTAAAGTAATTGGCTCCCAGCTATTTTTACCTGTTTTCAGATTTCAAACAAATGCCCGCTGGAAAAAGATTTGGTTCGAATGATTGCCGAAACAGAGTTATATGTTAAGGCCAAAGATAAATCATTCTATAAAAAAGGTATCGCAATGTAAGAAAGGCGTTGGAGTAATTGTATCGCTCTTGATGGGGACTTTGTTGATGAATAAAGTCAAATTTTGCCAAAAAAAAATTGTTGTTTTATTGATTATCCTAAGGACTTTTCAGCCGATGTGTTGCATTTACACATAACTTAAAACTAGTAGTTGTTTAAATCTACTTCTATTTACTCCTTGTATTTCAGTCAAAAACTAAAAGCTTTTAAAAACTACTAGTTTTGGGATGCAATATAAATTGAGCTTAATTTTTAAATTCTGTTTTAATAAATTTCCTTCTTTTCTTAACCAATCTTTTAATAATTTTGAATATTATTTTAATATTTTGCAGCCAACGTACAATACAGGAAACAAAAGGCTGGGATGTTTTCAGAAATCCACCCATTAAAGTAGAAACAGGTTCAACAGCAAACCAAGAATGTCTGGAAGTAACTGTAAAAATTTTAAAAATATTTGCCTACATCTTTACGTTTGTATTAGTGTTGGCAGGTGGTGTGGTGGCAAAAGGCTGTGTATTATTTATGACATCACAACTACGTAAAGATAAGAGAATAGAATATTGTAATAAAGATTTAGTAAGTATTATAGTTACTATATATTTGAACAAATTCATATTGCATAGTCTCATAAGTTATGCTAATGTCAAATGTTATTTGGTATTTGAAATACATCGAAAATTAGGACAACTTATAAGATTACTTAAATGGTAACAAAGTTTGCCAAAATTATAATAGAAGTTGTCAATCATAATTTTGTACTAAGCAGTGTTAAGTTTATTGGTTCAAGAACTGGCTATTTTTTTTTTTTTTTTGTGATATGCCTATCAACGTTGAAAACAATAAATATATGTCAATGAATTTGCCAGTTTTGTATAAATTTTCTTTTTAAATTTCATTTATGGGTCAATACGCAAAGCTGGACTTACGCCTTGATTTCTATTTAACTCTATTTAATATTTCTCAGTTTGGAGATATAAGTTGTCAAATTAGTTTAAGTTCTCCTTTGAAAATAACATTTCATATCCCCAATAATATAAAATATTTAATATAACAAAGTCAGATCCAGAGAGGACATTCTGCTCAAACAGGTGAGAGCTAAGTGTGCCAAAGTACTAAGACGTCAAAAGCGTATAGCATCTACGTGTTAAATTTCTTGCTGCTCCTCGGTGCAATAACACCTTTTGATCATTTGCCAAATGTCCCAGCTCTTATAAAGGACGAACAAATATTCACTGACCTAGTTGATAAAGCCAATCTCCTGGCTGAACTTTTCTCAGAAAATTCCTTTCAGCCGTTTTTCTGTCAAATTTTAGGTTAACTAAATTAGAATGCGTGTAATAGACTTTTTTACTAACTTTTTTATGAGTATACCATCTTGTTAATTACCTGGTGTCCAAATTACTTTTTAATTATCGACAGTATGGCTTTCGTGGAAGCTGTTCTATGAAATTCTTGATGGCGTTGGTAAAGGTAAATTCGTTGCTTTAGATATATCCAAGCCATTTGATTGTGCGTGGCACTCGTATCAAATCTTATTGCTTTTGGTGTTGGTGATGATTTTATTCGGTTCATAAATATTGAGTTTTCTCAGGGATCGGACTATAAGAATTGTCATAGATTCGGCCTCATCCAATGTGAATCTCATTGGTTAAATGCAGGGGTTCCGTTCTTTCTCATTCTCTTTTTTATCTTTCTAAAGGACTTTCTTGTTCAAACTGCCAATCCTATCTACTCCTTCGCAGATGAATAGATCGCCGTCGAAAGCTTATGATGTTCTGGGCATGAGAATCGAATGTGTTGTCCGCTGAAAAAATCGTTATTGAAGTTTAGAAAGAAGCATTCAAATATCTCGGCTTTCTTAACCGGTATAAGAATTATTTTGCGCCACCTATATCCGTCCGAAGATGTAAATCAACTCCCATATATGGGCTTCAAAATTATATTTTGGACAGTGTGCAAAGGAAGACGTTGGCGCTTATTAATGGCAGTGGGGTATCCAACGCAACTCACTCATTTAAGCATCATTGGAATGTGGGTTGTGTAACAGTGTTCTATCGATACTATCATCGGAAGTGTTATGCTGAGTTAATGGCACTTATCCCTTGGGCCCGTGTTTTTGTTCGGAACATACACCAGTAGATATCATCCCTTTATAATGGATTGCTTAGTTGGAAAATTTGTTCATTGGTCGAACCGCCAGCATGAGAAAAAGCTCCGCGCAAACATCTTTCCTGATACTTACAATTTTTAGAAATTCAAATCAAACGCTCACAAACACTAATATTTCCTATAACCTATTGTGATATCGGCACAATGCATTGCTTTATTAGGGGGCATCACCTGAGTGTTGGTTTCTAGTGAGAAAATGGAAGACAAGATAATCAAAGTATGCATATTCCCTAAATAAAGCTTTTATTTTGGCAATATGTACTGAAAACGGTCAAACGGCGGTTCTAGGTAAAGCATCGTAAGTTAATTTTCACGTGGAAAAGTTTCATTCAAACTTTAAAGACCTTAAATAGTAAATTAAATTTTCCAACTAAAATTTTTTCATGTAATTATAAAGCCACACAAGAAAAATAATAATCTTGTATATAAAATTTGCGTAAAAAGAAGGTCTACACAATTTTCGCGTGAAACTCATTAACTGTGTTTGTGCGGCAAGCTTTCAATGTTAGCTTATGTCATTCCCATGCAAATTTGACATTAGTAACGTTAAGAGTTAATACTAAACGTTGGCTAATGTCAGATTTATATGGGAATGAAATATGCCAACGTTGATAGCTTGCTGCACAAACATAGCTATTGTTGTGAAAAATTTATTTTTTTATATGTAGTATAAAAGTTTTTTCACGTGAAACTCAAACAACTTACGATGCTTAACACTGAAAGATAATCAGTCAAAGGACATTTTATAAAGAAAACATAATTGTCAGAGATAATGAATTCATTTGAACTGCGGTATAGTAGAACAATTAATTCCTCAATTATTCTCAATTCTGCAAAACGTTCTATTATAAGTTCCTATACCTAAAATTTTTATTGAAAATTTTTCCGTTATTTATCGAATTTCAAAAAAAACCTAGTAGTAGTTCTCCCACAACTAGGTAATTCTGAAACCGACAAACTTTCGTGATTTCAGATTTGGGTCTTGCCCAGAAATTAGTTTCTGGGTTTCAAATAAGAAATCATAATAACTTCAATGAATCATTTCAAATATTTCATCTTTATAATATTTTTTTCTTTAATCTTTTCAGGGTCGTGATAAAACATTTGTTGTTAAATTACCAGAAGAAGAACGTATAGCATGGATCTGGGCATTAATTATAGCATTTTCAATACCTGAAGTTGGATCTCTAATACGTTCGGCGCGTATTTGTTTCTTTAAGACTTTTAAAGTTCCAAAGAAAAATCATTTTCTATTTATGTTCATTATGGAAACTTTAAATGCATTTGGTACTGCTCTCCTAATGTTTGTCGTTTTACCACAATTGGATGCCATCCAAGGAGCTATGTTAACCAATTGTTTGTGCGTGGTACCCGGTATATTGGGTTTATTATCACGCACTAGCAAAGAAGGCAAACGTTTTGCTAAAATGTTAATTGATTTAATAGCCGTAGCTGCACAGGTTACTGGCTTTGTTATATGGCCTCTATTAGAGAATCGTAAAGAACTTTGGGTTATTCCTGTCGCTTGTCTAATGGTCTCCTGTGGTTGGTGGGAAAATTATGTTACATCACAATCTTCATTTGGTTTAATACGCGCCATGGGTAGAATTAAAGATGATTTGAAATATACAAGATATTTCAGTCATATGTTTTTATCCGTTTGGAAAATATCACTCTTCCTATGTTCGGTATTATTGATTTATTGGATACAAGGAGAAGAACCAGGAAACATATTTACTATGTACAGTGATGCTTTTGGCCCACACAAAATATCCGTAGATGAATTAGCCACTTCGTTAACTAATAGCTTGCCGGATACTATAGATGCTGCAAATATTGATAGTATCGATATTGAGGCTTCCTATAATACAGTGATTTATGTTTTATTGCTACAAGTATTTGCAGCTTATGTTTGTTATATATTTGGCAAATTTGCCTGTAAGATTTTAATACAAGGTTTCAGTTATTCCTTCCCTGTAAGTCTAACTGTGCCCGTAGCCGTGTCATTGCTGATTACTGCTTGTGGTATTCGTATTGACGATCCGTGCTTCTTCCATGATACCATACCGGATTATTTGTTTTTTGCCAGTCCTTCCAACTTTAGATTTAATGATTTTGTAACAAATCAAATGGCCTGGGCTTGGATATTATGGTTATTATCACAGACTTGGATAGCCTTGCATATATGGACACCTAAATGTGAACGTTTAGCTACAACGGAAAAACTGTTTGTGAAACCCATGTATAGTGCATTGTTGATAGATCAGTCGATGGCCATGAATAGAAGGAGGGATGACCAAGCTGATGTAAAAACTGAGGTATGTATTTATTGAAAAATTTATATAAATATTTATAAACTTTAAATAATGGCTCATATGAATAAAAAATAGATATTACTAATAGGGGGAAATACAGGGTATTTTAAGCAATTACTTCACAAATCTAGTCTACTTGGGAGTAGACTAGAAATTAAATTTTTAACTTTTCGTTTACATTTCATCCTATTCTACCAGCCAATTGGTAAATTTGGAGTTAAAAGCCATTCCTAAGCCCAAAGTAATTACTTCGAAGTAATTGCTAAGTTTTATTCATATGACCCAATAATGTAAAAAGATTATCTAACAAAAATGATTCAGTTATCCAATCAGAGAATCATAAAATATATCAGGAGATTTTACTTTTTATACCGTAATTTTTATTTAGACTCTAAAGTACGTTGCAATTTGAAGCTGTTCGATTAATTCTCATTCCACATTACAAAATTGCTATCCATTGGCTCATATGAATAAAAACTAGATATTACTAATAGGGGGAAATACAGGGTTTTTTAAGCAATTACTTCACAAATCTAGTCTGCTTGGGAGTAGACTAGAAATTTATTTTTTTAATTTTCGTTTACATTCCTGCTATTCTACCAGCCAATGGTAAATTTGGAGTTAAAAGCCATTCCTAAGCCCAAAGTAATTACTTTATAGTAATTGCTAAGTTTTATTCATATGACCCATTGTGTAGTACAAAAACAACTGCTTAACACTGAATTCGCGACAAATTTTCAATTGTAAAGATCACTCATTTCATAAGTTAGAAGCATATAGGATCAATTTTATGGCCAGAACTGAGATCGATATTTTTTCTTAAATATTGAATTTCTTAACAAAATTTCGTATTTAAGAAATATTTAAGAAACAAAGAGCTACCCAGCAAAACCTTGGTAATGACTGGTCATTACTACATGCATTACTTAGATCTCATATCTCATTACCCGTTGAATTACTTTTAAACTGAATGTAATGAGTTACCGATAATTATACCCCACACATTACTATTTCACAATAGCTGAAACCAATAATATATGTTCTAAATCATTAAAAACCATAACTATGGCGTAGCCTAGTGGTTATCGTTTTTGCCTGACAGACATGAGGATCGCTGCTCAACTCGTGTTAGCTTCCATTGTTGTTTTTTTTTTGTAATTTATATTAAACATCTATTTATAGAAATGTTGATGTTCATTAAGCAGTATTTAATAACAACAAGTTTTGTGAAAAATAGACATGTATAACAGTTGCCACAATAAATGTGTACATAAGTTAAAGCAATAAAAATCATAGTGACGTCGTGGTCTAATGGTTAGAGTGTTTGCCTGACAATCGTGGGGTACGCTGATCAATACGTGTCAGCTCCTATTGGTTTTTAAATTTTTATATTTTTTTAAATCTATATTCAACATCTATTTATAGAACAGCTGATAAACTACTTACAGGTAACATCAGTGTAATGACTTTCCTCCAATGACATCACCATGTTAAAATAAGTAGTTTAGTAATTAAAAGGTAACTAGTGAACACTTAAGATTTCAATACCTAAAACTCATTACATGGTAATGAAAGGTTTTGCTGGGTATCTCAGTTCTGACCATAAAACTGGCCCATACTCTCTGCAACTAGGGTGATATGTGCTCAAAATACCTAAGATTGCCATAATATTACCAAAACTTTTTCTTTAGTCCGATAGTCCGATTTCCAAAACCATGAAAAATCCTTGCTCTTCTTGGGTTAGGCAATGGCCATTGGATTCTAGATAGTATCCAGGGAGATCCAATTACAAGGTACTGCTCCACCAGAGGAATCCGGAGTTCCGTTTGGGATGAATTCCTGGCCTCCCCATGAACCCAATATATTCCGGAACCTATATCATTCAATAAAGTCGCAGAGAAACCCAGCGGATAATATACGGCTGTAGACCTCGCCTACTTAGAAAAGCCTTCTCAAAAATGTAAAAACACCTTTTTCATCCTTTCCTCGATATTCCTCTCTAAACAAGGTTACAGTTCAGGATGTTACCCAGGCACTTTGACTATTTTAAATATCGAATAGTGTCTCATTTAAACTCAAACTTTTACAAATTGGTATTTTTTGAACGATAAATTTGGCATTTAAGGGTGACTTTATAGAAAAATGAAGAAGTGTAACCCAAAGGGATGAAAGATGGTCATAAAATGTTCATAGTTCATATGAAAAATATGTTGCCAAGGCAGATTTTTGTTAGAATTTTTGAGGTATTCATTTTATAACATAGCTCATTGATAATCCGAACAAGGTTAAGGGGAAATAGCCGTCCAGGGAAAGAAGAATGTTACGGCAATTAGAGTTACCTGAAAATTTTTTTAAAACCGGATACCTTTGAATCTATTCCAGAACAGTTCCATGACACTGGTTCTAGAATCGATTTCTGAAAGTCAAAATGTAATATTTCGCTGCCCCAGAACCAGTTCTATAAATAGTTTCCGAAAATTGCAAATACCATTATTCCTAAAGATTACACTTACAATATTGCTAATTTTGATGCCATTTAAAATATTAAATTTCCTTATTTATAGGATCTATCGGAACTTGAAAAAGAAAAAGGTGATGAATATTATGAAACCATATCGGTTCACACAGATGGTTCTGCCATACAAAGTAAACCCACAGTCAAGTCATCCGATCATATTACCCGAATCTATGCTTGTGCTACTATGTGGCATGAAACTAAAGATGAGATGATAGAGTTTTTAAAAAGTATTATGCGTATGGATGAAGATCAATGTGCTCGTAGAGTTGCACAAAAATATCTTAGAATTGTAGATCCAGATTATTATGAATTCGAAAGTAAGTTGACAGAACAAAAAAAGAACACCTAACACTTATTTTTAAAATTTAATTAATTTTCTTCTTTTAGCCCATATATTCTTTGATGACGCCTTTGAAATTTCGGATCATAGTGATGATGACATTCAAGTAAACCGTTTCGTTAAACTGCTAGTAGCTACTATGGATGATGCTGCTTCGGAAATTCATCAGACTAGAATACGCCTAAGACCTCCCAAAAAATATCCTACACCTTATGGTGGTCGTTTGGTATGGACTATGCCTGGAAAAACCAAATTCATTGCTCATCTTAAGGACAAAGATCGCATTCGTCATCGTAAACGTTGGTCTCAAGTAATGTATATGTACTATCTATTGGGACATCGTCTTATGGAATTACCTATACCGGTTGATCGAAAAGATACCATCGCTGAAAATACTTACCTTTTGACATTGGATGGAGATATTGATTTTAAACCAAATGCCGTAACTCTGTTAGTGGATTTGATGAAAAAGAATAAGAATTTAGGTGCTGCTTGTGGTCGTATTCATCCAGTTGGTTCCGGTCCCATGGTGTGGTATCAATTGTTCGAATATGCTATTGGCCATTGGCTGCAAAAGGCTACTGAACATATGATTGGTTGTGTACTTTGTAGTCCCGGATGTTTTTCACTTTTCCGTGGTAAGGCCTTGATGGATGATAATGTCATGAAAAAGTATACCACTCAATCGGATGAGGCTCGCCATTATGTACAATACGATCAGGGCGAAGATCGTTGGTTGTGTACATTGCTGCTGCAACGTGGTTATCGTGTCGAATATTCAGCTGCTTCTGATGCCTACACTCATTGTCCCGAAGGTTTTAATGAATTCTACAATCAACGTCGTCGTTGGGTACCCTCCACCATTGCCAACATTATGGATTTGCTGGGCGATGCCAAACGTACAATTAAGATTAATGACAACATTTCTTTGCTTTATATCTTCTACCAAATGATGTTGATCGGTGGTACTATTCTCGGTCCTGGTACTATCTTCCTTATGTTGGTGGGTGCTTTTGTAGCTGCCTTCCGTATAGACAACTGGACTTCTTTCCATTACAATATTGTACCGATCCTGGGCTTTATGTTTGTCTGTTTCACCTGTAAATCGAATATACAACTATTTGTGGCACAGGTTTTGTCAACAGCGTATGCATTGATTATGATGGCTGTCATAGTTGGTACGGCATTGCAGTTAGGGGAGGATGGTATCGGTTCCCCATCAGCCATTTTCTTAATAGCCATGACGGGGTCGTTTTTCATAGCGGCGTGTCTGCATCCGCAAGAGTTCTGGTGTATTACGTGTGGTCTCATCTATCTACTCTCTATTCCTTCTATGTACTTACTATTGATCTTATATTCGATCATTAACTTAAATGTTGTATCATGGGGTACTCGAGAAGTTGTGGCGAAAAAAACTAAAAAAGAATTGGAGGCGGAAAAAAAGGCTGCCGATGAAGCTGCCAAACAGGCTAAACAAAATAGTATGTTGGGCTTTTTACAAGGTGGTGTTGGTAGTAATGGCGATGAGGAAGGCTCCGTGGAATTTTCCTTAGCCGGTCTCTTCCGATGTATATTCTGTACACACGGCAAAACATCCGATGAAAAACAACAACTTTCGACTATTGCCGAATCTTTGGATACAATTAAGAACCGCATTGATAGCATAGAACAAACCATTAATCCCCATGAACATCATCCACATCGTCATAATCGTAGGCGTACAACATCCAGTGGTTCGAAAGATCATCATTTATTATCTTCTGTAGCTGAAAAATCTGGAGATGAATCAGAACAATCGGATTCAGAGTCTTCAGTAGAACCAAAACAAGAAAGAGATTTTCTTACCAATCCCTATTGGATAGAAGATCATGATATACGTAAAGGTGAAGTTGACTTTTTGTCAAGTTCTGAATTACAATTTTGGAAAGATTTAATTGACAAGTATCTGTTCCCTATTGATAATGATCCAGTCGAACAGGTACGTTTTTTTGATATTAGGTTATAAGGGAGTTCATGTAGTTCCCTTTAAATATTTTTCTAATGTGGATTTAAACGTACACCATTTAATTAATTACAAATATTATATTTCAGCTGGATGAGAATAGAGAATTAATGACTTTACAAATATTTAATTTATTTTTCGAAATATTTCCGTATTTAGTTGTTGCAGTATAGCTAAATGTGTAAAACAAAGGAATTAATTTAAATAGATTAACCCCTATTAACAATAAACAAATAACCAAAAGTTAACACAAACTGAAAGATAAAAAATTGAAATTTGTATGGAATTTGACATCTGTAACTGTTAGCTTAGCTTAAACTTTAGGTTAATTTGTTTATTGTTAATGGCCCTTACAGAAATATCAAATCGGGATGGAAAATTTAACTTCGGGTTAAAAACTCTGGCTGTTTTCAAAAAATATATCGGTCGTGGTCCTACCACATTTTTAGCACACTCTGGAACATTGGCACACTCCCATAATACAAATAGACAGATTTTTATTAGAAGATGATAGGTTAAGTTTTATGGTTAAATTTTAGTAAATATTAGAAATTGTTTCAATACCCGTGAAAAAAAATTTATTCGGTAGCATATCTTTATGGATTAATCAAATTGTATATAAACGAATGAAAAAGATATTTGAAATGATACAATTTCATCCAATTTTATCGGAGTTTTGGTCTTATTCAATTGCATTAAATTTTGTTTGTTTATATGAATATGTACAGTGTAGGAAAACGACCAATTATTTAACTGAGAGAATTATCTGAATGATATTAATAAATGTTTGCACAAAACCGATGAAATTTCACTGGGCCTGGTCTATTGAAACATTTCAGTGAATTAATGGAATTTTTGATAAAATGTTGTGAAAATATTCATTTTATTTATTAAAAGTTTCATACACTTAATGAAAAAGTTTCATTAAAACTAAATTCATAAAATATATGAAGATACAGCAAACTTATATAATCCGTTATAATATGAAAAAGTTTAACTATAATTTACTTTAATAAGGATCAGTATTATAGCCACCAATTAGAAAATTTTGTTTCAAAGTTTCTTACTTAAATAAAATATCTTACCAATCGATGACTAATAACACTAGCTCTAATATTCATACTTTATTTACAAAGTGTTCGTAAAAAATCAAATGTTAATTAAAATCTGATATAGTAATTGATTTAACTATAATTTTTTCTCTGTGCAGTTACTTTCCTTATTATTTCTTTCATTAGATTTAAGATTAGATATTGTAATTAAAAAGTGCGACATTGGTATGTCTCATTTATCCCAGAAATGAAAAAATTCTGGGTCATTGGAAATCCTAGATGCAACATAACATATAAGCTCAGCTTTTTAATTTTGTATTGAATTATTAAGTATATAATTGTATTTAAATCCACATACATTTTGTTCGATTCGAGATTGTAAATAATTTTATCTAAAATATTCTTGGGTCACATTTAGTTTCATAAAGTGTTGTTCGAAGCAATATAAAAATGAATCTTCAACGAGATATAATTTGATCAAGTATATGTATTTGTATATGGCATATAAAATGATATAAGAGAAAAGATTTTTTAGGATATGATTATATAAGACAACGAATAAGAAAATTTTGAAAATCGGTATCG
This sequence comes from Leucophora obtusa, assembly GCA_949987735.1. Classification (NCBI taxonomy): domain Eukaryota; kingdom Metazoa; phylum Arthropoda; class Insecta; order Diptera; family Anthomyiidae; genus Leucophora; species Leucophora obtusa. The sequence continues at coordinate 281,400,668 of OX465295.1, forward strand.
CAGATAAATACATATTTAATTTTATACGTTGTTATTCACTCTTTAATATGAATAGATACAATTGGATCAAACCTAACTTGATCAAATCTAATCGTTTTTTCACGAGTAAATAAGCATTAGACTTGCCCTTATTTGAGAAGTTGTTCCGAATCCCGCTCCTCAGGGCTTATTTTGGTATGTATAACATTGTAAGTTTTTGAAAAAAAAATATATATAATTCTTTTACGATTTCCCTAATTTATGCCATTTCAACCCTACAATGGTCTGGGCGAATTGCAATTACTTAAATATTTTTCACCGATTTTGGATTTTTATGCCTTGCTAGAAAGGTAATTTTGTCTATATTACGATTCCATTAACATTTTCCAGATATACAGGTATTTAAAAGTTAGTATTTTCAAAAAATGCAAAAAAAAAAGTATTTTTTTTGCCTTGTAAATCTTACCTATGCATGTCAAAAATTTGTAGGGCCAGAGATATCGCAAAAATTCTTCGATTGAGCTGAATTTTTTGCTGGTGTGTAACGACAACTCATTATTTTAACCCATTAATTACAATTTAACTTCTATAAATCTCAGCCAGAGGCAAGTACGTAACAGTACGTGAGCGACTTGGGTAGAGCCTGTTGTAATATAACATAAACAAGTCTATAGATCAACCCCTAAATTCCTAAACGCTTTATAAAATTATAGGAGGTTTATTGAACAAATTTTGTATGAAAATGACGTTTTGTAAACCTGCTATGACTTTACAAAGCATTTATGAATTGAAGGGCAAATATTAAATTTGCATTCAAATAGCAAGGTATTCATAGAAACATTCGGCCCTATGCTCCTTGCAGGAGTAAAAGGAACAAATATATATATATAGAAACATTCACTACAAACTGATAGCACTTATGCAAAGAGGTTGAGAATAACGTCAATAATTCTGAGCGTTAAATCCCCCATTTCATCTTAACGTTAAATCTTAACGTGAACTAATGCCAAATTTATATAGGATTTTCAAACCAAATTTACTACACAATATCTTATGAATAAAATTTTGTAATAAAGACTTTGAATTTAATCCTTTAATTCTGTTTCTTCTGACAGCGATAATATTTATACCATATATTTGGCATTAAAAACTTACTGTGACACGAATACTAAAACTTTGATTTATCGCTTTATTTAGGCGATATAATACAATAACTATTCAAGACGAACCTGAAAATTGTTGATCTACACTGAGAGAATTATCTACATGATATTAATGAATTTTAGCATAAAAACTATTAAGTTTTACTGGAACTCGTCCATTGAAAATTTTCATTGAATTAAAGGAATTTTTCAAAAATTGCTATGAAAACTTTCCTTTTATTTATTAAAAGTTTCATACGCTCAATGAAGAAGTTTCATTAAAACTAGATTCATAAAATATATGACGATATTTCATCAAATTAAAGGTATTTTTCATTAATTTATTGAAAATGTTCATTAAAACACGTCCATCAAAATTCTCTCTGTATAGAGTTGTTATTTTAGAAGTTGTGGCTATATTCCAGGATTGGATTAGGTTATTTTTAAGATCAACGGTTTAGTGCACTCAAAATAGTTTGACATTTACTACATGAAGTTGTTTGTATAGTAATCAGTAGTTGTTGTTTTTAACTGAAATTACAGTTGTTTTTCTACAAAAAAATTAAAAACAACTTTTATGACAGTTTTTAAGGAAACAACTAACGAAAAGTAGTGTGTTTTAATAAAAGTTGTTTAAAGCAGTAATTTTTAACACCAAACGGTTATTTTTATTAGTTATTTAAAAAATAAAAAATTTTGTTGAATTTTAAAAGGTATGGTTTACTTTATATTTGATATTATTGACATATTCCTAGTTTGCAAATAACAATTAGAAACTTGTATTGTATCCCCAATGCATAAAAGTATAATAACTGGAGACACGAGTAAAAATATGTTTTATATAACCATTTATGATTTTATATATTTATATATCGTTGAGTATTGTCCTATGTAACACCAAGTATAATTGTATATGATCATATCAAAATATACTTAGTTATATAAAATCATATTAACCAGATCAACATTTTTCGGAACTAATAATATATTTTTAGGCATAATTATGTTAACACATATATGATTTGATCCGGAAAATGATGGATCTGGTTAATATGATTTTATATAATTAAATATCTTTTGATATAATTATATACAAATATATATTTCACAATACTCGACGAGATATAATTGTATAAAATCATAAATGATTATATAAAAATCACTTTTACTAGGGGAACCGTTTGGAATTTTTACTTCAAATTTTAAATAGACTGAAGTAATTACACATATATTTGTAATCGAAAGAAAAAACTTATTTTGTTTTTATTAAAATATTCTTTTATAATACCAAAAGGATTAAATGTAAACAGTAGCTTTTACCTATTTTGTCAGTTGTTTTAACATTTTTATAGTAAAAATTTGTCAGTTAATTTTACGACATTGTTAGATATTTTTAGTGCATTTGTTAGTTATTCTTCAACAGTTACAAATAAAAATATTTTTACTTATTTTAAAGGTAAATAAATAGTTTTGTGGCCTTTTTAATTGCAAATACCTTTGTTTTATCTGTCATTTTCAGTAGATTCTACCGACAAACTTTTTTGAGTGTGTTATTTTAAGATTAACGATAGTCCTTATTTGAAATTTTTTGACAACTTTACGGACCGTCGCTTTATGAAATATTATTTGTGTGTATAAACACCAGCAATAGCTGCCCACCCCGTTGGCAGTTTTGCTAGACGAGTTTTAATGAAATATTTCAGTAAACTAATAAAGTTTTCTTCACACAGCTAATGAAAATGTTCTTAACTTTGATGAAAAAGCTTCACATATTTAGTGAATTCGGTTTTAATGAAACTTTTTCATTGAATATATGAAACTTTAAATGAATAAAATAAAATTTTTGACAACATTTTATGAAAAATTCCATTAATTCAATGAAAAGTTTCAATGGACGAGTTCCATAAAATTTCATTGATTTTATGCTAAAATTCAATAATATCATGCAACTAATTCTCTAAGCGCAATAAGAGCTGATGAAAGTCAATAATTCATGTATGATTTTTTGAGAAAAACAAATAAAAAATTGTGAGTTATTTCGGTAGGATATTTTAGGGTTATTTCGTTAGGTTATTTTAAGGTTAAGGGTATTTTAAGTTATTTCGTTAATAGTGTTTTAAGGTTAACGGTAGTTATTTGAAATGGTTTTAAATCATTATTGGTGTTTCGCGATTAGTGTTTGCCAACGATGCTATTTTCGCTTTTTTCAAAATTGTGAAATTTAGCGAAATTGACACTAAACATCAATAAATTTTGAATTTTGATTTGTTTTACTTACTACTAACTTCGAGTATAAAATCTGTCAGCTAGCTTTTGAGTTAGATAGATAGATATTGGTAAAATATGTCCTGACGGTATCCTGTGAGTCCTGGAGCAAAAATAAAAACTCTTTTTATAAGTAAACTACATTTGTTATTATTAATAATGATTGATTTTTTACCGAAAATCATTCGTTGTACAACAAATATTTCAAAACAAAAGAAGTAGTTAAATTGTGTTTTCTATCAACATAAATAATACAATCACTTTTATAAAAAAAATTTAGTTAGAGTTTTGGCGCCCTATGCTCCAGTGGGTTAGAGGAATATATATATAGCCAAAATTACTTAAGATCTGAAGACCGCTTTTTAGCGGCCTTGGGCATTAGAGGGCTAAATTATTTTTATTTTATTTATTTATTTTTTTATTGTTAACGCAAATTTAAATTTGACAGCCCTATTTGCCGAATTTCTCGCCTCTAACAACGAGCATAGAATGTGAAGATGCAATGCAAGCATCTTAACCTCTGTTAACTGGCTCCGTCCGACATTTCAAGAACTAAAATTTATGGTAAAATAGATAGATTTAATTTTATGATAAATTTTAGTAAATATTAAAAGTTATTTCAATAAATATAGAAATTATAAAAAAACTAAACCCATTAACTGCAAGTTACCTTCTTGAAATGTCAGTAAGAGAGCTGTTAATAGTACTTGAGCAGGCTTTATGCCTTAACCGGATTTCTCTATAAAAACTTTATCAAACAAAAACTAATGAAATTAAATTTTAAATTTTTTAGGCAAGAATTGCTAAAGATCTTAAAGATTTGCGTGACTCATCGGTATTTGCATTTTTCATGTTAAATGCTCTATTCGTATTAATTGTATTCTTATTACAATTGAACAAGGATAATATACACGTTAAATGGCCATTTGGTGTACGCACAAATATAACGTACGATGAATCCACACAAGAGGTAAATTTTAACAAGGGATTTCGTAGAGATAAACGTCAAGTAAAAGGAATTCCCATCTCATACATACTCTAGGATAGTTTGACGTTTTCTTGCTGAAATCCCTAATGAACAACATTACTAACCTATTTTTTCTTTTTTTCTTTTTTTATTTTTTTGGTATTGAATTTTGGAAATTTTTAAATTATAAATTGTAACAAAAAAAATTGCTTTGTGCGGTGATGTGCTGCTGTCTGCGCATTTTAAACATTAAAAATATTAATAAAATTAGGCTCGTATTGCAGCTGATCTAATTGAATTGAGGAATAAATCAGTCTTCGCATTTTTCATGGCCAATGCCTTGTTTGTATTGATTGTATTTCTATTGCAATTGAATAAGGACAAATTACACATTATTTGGCCATTGGGTGTTAAAACAAATATTACCTATATTGAAGAAACTTCAGAGGTTTTTATATAAATCATAATTTTAAAAAAAAATTTGTTACTGTTTTTTTGTTCAATGCATTTGTGTTGTTTTCCTTAATATTCCCAATACAAAATATCCTGTTCGCATTACTCACTACTTATCTAATACTTGTAATAATTTTTACCACCCTACTACAATTTTTTGTTGATGGGAATCTTTATCTATTAAAACACATACGAAATAATTTTTAATACATATTAAAAGTTCTGTTCATGTTTCTGACACCGTTTCCCTCCCTCAAATAATACTGTTTCCGGTGTTGCATACTATTTTTTTTTGTGGGTTTAAAGGAAGACAAAAACTAACAGTTAAACTGTGTTTATAATTAATTTTGGTTTGTTTATGTGTTAATTCGTTAATTTACTTATAAATATTAATTAATTTTTCTTTCTAATTTTGTTAATAATTTTACTTACACAAATTTTGGTTGGACATTGTTTATAAATATCCTAAATATGTTATGTGTTTTCTATATTTACCTACACAGGAATATATCCCAGCAAAAATTTGGTAATGGGTGCGATATAATCACGCATTGCCATGTAATGATAGCTCGTTACCTTCTGCATTATTTCAAAACAAAAAGTAGTGACCTACCGATCACTGATAACGTATTGCATGATTTATAAACGGAAAGTAATGATTGAAACATTTTCGAAAATCTATTTTTATACACATTACTTTGTGTGTTTTTGTAAGCATGGGTGTAAGGTGTATATTTTTCGACATTATGAACGAAAATAAGAAGCACAACAATTCATTTACTTTTTAAGCAATCAAATCCTAGCAAAACTTTGGTAATTGGTTCGATATACTCACGCTTTACCTTGTAATGATACCCTCTGCATTATTTTAAAACAAAAAGTAATGACTTACCAATCACTGATTACGTATTACATGATTTATGAACGGAAAGTAATGATTCAAATATTTTTGAAAATCTAGTTTTAGACACATTACTTTGTGTGTTTTTGTAAGCATGAGTGTAAGGTGTATATTTTGCCGCATTACAAATGAAAATACGAAGCACAACAATTCATTTACTTTTTAAGCAATCAAATGTTATATGTGTCGATAGCTCAGGTGCTAGAGTTCTCGGCTAACAAGAAGGGATCCCAGGTTCGAATCCCAGCGTGATCACGTTTATATATTTAATAAAAAAAATATTTGTAATAAATTTTTTTTAAATAAATTTTTTTTTACGAAATTCCTATTTTAGACCCATTTCTTTTCCCATCCTCGTAACCACATAAGTAACCAATTACTTTATCACCTCCTCCACATACATTACTTTGGGGCTCATCGCCTGTAAAATTCATCAGTGAAGTAAGGTATAAAGTAATGCATCGGCCCCTATGGCAACACATTACTTCACACATTATTTGGAAATGTGTGGTTTTGCTGGGATGTATTGTACAGTTCAGTTAAATATTGGTAAAATTGTTGAAGATTTAAACACAAGTTCGATTATATTGGTGGGCTTCATACTGAAGGATCAACTTTAACTTAACTATTTAACCAAAAGAAAATGTTAAAAAAAATTACAAAACACAACAAATTTTAGGTTAACTAAGACTTAACTTAAAAATCTCCAGTATGAAACCCTGTGTAGTTAACTAAAAGTTGTTTACTTTGATTATTTTGAATATTCAGGATAAATTACAAAAAAAAAAATATTTTCAGATTTTAACAATTTTAAAGTAGTTAAATATAATACGGAACTCAAAGAAAAACCTTGAACATATCTATGAAATGTTTCTTATTGATGGTTACTTATGTAACTATTGGGCCTGTTTTATGATTACTATTATTCTTATTTAATTTAATATTTCATATATGGTTGATATCAAAAAATGTGATAAAAACCGTGTAACCACCGAATTTCTAATGCATGGATTACATTTGAGTTATATATTTCGATATATATCAGCGCATTGTCACCTGTTTTACAAAATTTTTAACAATCTGACCAATTTTTGGTTAATACATAAAATTTGTGACTAATTTTATAGGCCAGATGTAATATCCGTAACAAGTAACTCGTAAGGTTTTTTAACTTTAATAGCTTATATTTTAATAACCAATAAAGCTGAACACTAACTGTAAGAATTTTTATGAAGAGGAAAAGTGCCGTTTTTAACAAAAATTAATACATTTTACAAACGATTGTAATGATTTTTCGTCATAATTTTTGATAAAAATGCATATACCAGAATTTTGGAGTTATCTATTGTTTATATTGCGAAAAGTATAATGTTATTTATACTCAAATTATCGTTGGACTGTAAGCTTTTCTGCAGCATGTAACATTCTCGAGATGAAAATGGATGTCTTTAATAAAATTTGAAAAAATGTTGTAAACTCCGTTCCTAATTTTTACACCAAACTATTTAACGAATAAGAAAAACAATGTCATATTTGGATTCACCTTGTAGGCATCATGCGATTTTGTTTCGGAAAAAAAATCTGACAAAGCATTTCTGAAAGAAAACGAAAAAAAGAACCAAATGTAAACTCCGTAACTGTAAACTCCGTAACCACAATTGTTTGCATCAGATTTCATTCAAATAAATGTAGATAAATGTTTAAAATATTTTAAAATAACCATAAACCGAGGTGATTCAACTAATATTCATGCGTCAAAATACGATTCAACTAATAATTTTGCGTCAAATCAAAAAAAGTCATCAGTTTTTTACCCTAAGCTGCTGGAGCGAAAAACGATTGATTTTGCATTTCATTGGTTTTGAATCGATATTTCGAGTCATTACTGACATTAGTTTGACAAATTAAATTTGTTTCACACAAATTAAGAATTTTTTATCGCGAAATGTTACGTTTTTAATATATTATTTTGTAAATGCGCAACCGCTGTTTGGATTTTAAAAAATGTATATATTTTTGAAAAGCATTTAAAAGGACCAAAAATACAAAATTAAAAAAAAAATAAAAATTTTTTTCGCGGAATGAATTATATTTTTATTCGCGAAACCGCCAATTTGATAAATACAAATTATATATCATTGGAAAGCAAGTTGAAAACCCAAATACGAAAAACTAATAAATTGAAGAAAATGCGTACGCAATTTTTTTTGTTATATCTTTTGTTTGCAAAAATGTAAACTCCGTTACCACAAAAAAAATTAAAATTGTTCAAAAAAAGTTATTGCGACAACTTGTAGAAGAGATTTTTTGCAGTTAGGTTTATAATGACTAAACTTACTGATTCCATTAAGAAAAAACCGAAATATTAACACTTTTTGCTTCTCACAAAATTGGCCCAAAAATTTATCACATTTTTTGATTTCACCCATATATTTATGTAGTTGTTAAATTGGTTAAAAATTCAAGAATATTATCTCCAAAAGTACGAACTCGAACTTAGCAGATCAATTTGTTTGAGGTGTGCGCTGGGTCTCATACTCACGAATTAACTTTAACTTATGTATAAAGCAAAAGAAAGTGTCAAAAAATTATATAGAAAATAACAACAGATTTTTGAGTTAAATAATAGTAAACTCAAAAATCTTCAGTATAAAACACACCGTTAATAAAAAAAATATGTATACCTTAGATTATTCATTCTCCTTTACAACATATCTAACTAGGAAGGAATCCCAATCGGATCTTAATGAAATTCGGATATGTGATAGAGGATAAAAACACAATGAAGGCATATTTTCATAACGGCCCATTCGCATGTTTAGGGGTTAGAAAGTGGTTCCAAAAATTACCCAATTTTGGGTATATTGGGTAACGATCAGCGCTGCCAACTTTGACGATTTGTCTCCATTTTGACGATTTTTGAAGTAAAATTTACGAAATGACGATTGCAGATTTTCCAAAATTTTATATATGAGAAATGGTGATTTTTTTTTTTAAAGTAATAGTTTTTATAGTTTATTGCTAAAAAAAAACATAACTTATTAAAAACGAGTAAAAAGGTTAAAGTCGGGCATGCCGACTATACAATACCCTACACCAGTCTGGTGTATTGTTTGGATCCGAAATTCGAATGGGTTAAAATGGGGCTTGTGTCAAAATTTTCTATAATGTGAGTCAGCGCACCAAATTTCATTAAAATATCTTAATATTTGCGACCTGCAGTTTGTAACCAAGCCAATTTTGGGGGGACCCTTATATGGGCACTAGTTCTAAACATGGACCGATGTTCACCAAAATCAATAGGCTTCGTCCTTGGGCCAACATAGGTCTATGTACCAAATTTCATCAAAATATCATAATATTTGCGACCTGCAGCGTATAAACATTATAATTTTGGTAGGACCCTTATATGGGCACTAGGTCTAAACATGGACCGATGTTTACCAAAATCAATAGGCTGCGTTATTGGCCCAATGTAGGTCTGTGTACCAAATTTCATCAAAATATCTTAATATTTACGACCTGCAGCGTATAAACAGTATAATTTTGAATGGACCCTTATATGGGCACTAGGTCTAAACATGGACCGATGTTCACCAAAATCAATAGGCTGCATTATTGGGCCAATATAGGTCTGTGTACCAAATTTCATCAAAATATCTTAATATTTACGACCTGCAGCATATAAACAGTATAATTTTGGTAGGACCCTTATATGGGCACTAGGTCTAAACATGGACCGATATTCACCAAAATCAATAGGCTGCGTTATTGGGCCAATATAGGTCTGTGTACCAAATTTCGTCAAAATATCTTAATATTTACGACCTGCAGCGTATAAACAGTATAATTTTGGTAGGACCCTTATATGGGCACTAGGTCTAAACATGGACCGATGTTCACCAAAATCAATAGGCTGCATTATTGGGCCAATATAGGTCTGTGTACCAAATTTCATCAAAATATCTTAATATTTACGACCTGCAGCATATAAACAGTATAATTTTGGTAGGACCCTTATATGGGCACTAGGTCTAAACATGGACCGATGTTCAAAAAAATCAAACTTGTTGGTCCTTGGGCCAACATAGGTCTGCGTACCAAATTTCATCAAAATATTTTAATATTTGCGACCTGTAGAGTGCGCACAAGATTGCATGGACAGACAGACGGACGGACGGACAGACGGACATCGTTAAATCGAAATAAAAAAAAATTCTGAACCTATCGGTATACTATAAGGTGGGTCTACGACCAATATTTTTTGGTGTTACAAACATCAGCACAAACTTATAATACCCTGACCACATAGTGGTGTAGGGTATAACTAGGAAAAACTAAAAGGATTTAAATTAGTTTTTGGGAGAGAATCTCAGAGTTTCATTATTAAACTAATTAAAAGTTTTGTATTCCAGGGCTATAACATCACCAAAAAAATAAGTTATAACGACAACGTTAGCACTAGGTGGCACTTTTTTAATTAAAATGGCACTTTTCTTTATTATTCAAAAGTTAAATAAAATCAAACAAAAAAGTTTAAAGAAAGTAAAGCATATCTCAAAATTTGTTAATCAAACATATTAACCTCTTGTTTCCTTTTCACAATAGTTTGCGCAGTTTTCAACAATTTTTGTGTTTTCAAATATAAGCTCAGCTGATACTAAGCCGGTGCTTAATAATTTAGCTCCCACTACCGGCAAGTAGTGGAAGTAACCCTATTTGAATTCCACTAAATCAATGAGAGTACACACAGTTCATGCTATTTTAAGTAGTAAATTAGCATTTATCGTAAATTTGACAAGTTTCTATGTGTTACACTTCAAAAATCATGATATTTTACAACGATAGCACATTGGCACTTAAACTTAGCTTAAGCTTAAACTAGCACCTACAATGTTTTTCTTGAAAGAATTGAAACAAAATATAAATTTGAAACATTTCGTCATGGAATTGGTTTTACGAATTTAGAAATTTTTGGTGAAATTAGTGAAATGCGAGAACTTATTCTGTTACCACAGAGTGCCAAGACTCTCGAAATAAGCTCAACAAATATTATTGGTACATTTTGAAGCAAGATCGGTTTTATACTTTACCTCAAATTACCCTATTGAAATAACGAATAATAAAGAAATAATTATTGAGACACATTTGTACATACAAATGTGAAATTGTTATAAATAAAGTAATATTAACTAATTTTTAAGTAAACCTTTTCCATCTTTCATTCAAGGAGTTTTTTGATTGACGATTTCTCATTTATAAAGATTATTTGACGATTTTTTTTAACCAAATATGACGATTTTTCACAAAATGGGTTGGCAGCACTGGTTATGATAGCGAACGATCATATACTAAACTAACACATATTCGTTTTTTTGTTTCCATGTCCCATAATCTCTCTAGCTTATGTTTTTCGCTATTGTCGTGTTTAACAGTGTGGTTTAAATCGTTTCTCGTGTACAGTGAAGCATGTACTATAGTGAAGAAAAAAAAGAAGAATGTGCTTGTACAGTCCTTTAGTATTAACACATTCAATATGGGTATCTGAATTTTTATTTTCTCGAGTACTTTAGCGCTGTGTACAAATGAATCTAAATTTCGTAGATTTCAGATATGTTTTCATAGAAAAATGGTTTAGATTTTGATCCCACATTTTAGACCTTAAAAGTGAAAATGGGTCGCTAAGAAAAAATACATGTCTCTTATTTTTTTCCCTCTATCACATATCCGAATTCCATTAAAATCGGAGGGATCCAATTGGGATACATTCTTTGTAGGTTAGATTAAGATCTAACGATCCGAGGATGAGACCTTTCATGTTAGATCCTTTCGTATCGGACTATAAAATCTTTCAAATCAGTAAGACCAATTCCTTTTCATTTCGAAGGAAATTGGTGAACGGTAAAAGTTAGTCCGTACTCCAAACGAATTGTGTACCGCCTATGATCCCTAATAGATTTTCTCATCTATCAAATCTCCCTTATCTAATAGCTGACCGAACAGTCATATTTGGGATGTTGAGCGGGCGGCCTCTGTTACGCTCAGAAAAGCTTGCTGATATACCTTACTAGTACATCAAGAAATTTTTGCCTAAAGGCCTTAGCAGAGTCAGTTTTTTATAAAACAAAAAAATTTTAAATTCAAAAAAATCCAAAAAAATTTTTTTCCTTGTAACCGGATTTGAACTCGGAACCTTCTGACTACAAACCTTTTTTAATGAAGCGTCAGCATTTTTATAAATTTTAATTTTTATAAAATCATTGCTCTGCTGTTGTGTAGATGCGAGATGTGGAATGCAGCACCTCGTGACATATATTCCATACAAGTTTTTGTAAATAAATGCTTAAGAAAGATTCTACACATATTCTGGCCTAAGGAGTGAGATCATAAAAATGTTAACACACATAAAGTTAAATAAAAAACAAACCACTGAATTTTAAGACTTCAAACCAAACTTTTATTTAATAAAATTTAATGCAAAATCAAACAAAAAAACCGCATGGAATTCTAACCACTACGAACACAGTTATCCACTTTTTCCGGAAACCCTCCCATTAAGGCTTTTATGGTAGTTTCTGTCACCTTTTTAGAGCAGGTGGTCCATCTACGTTTGAAATCTGGTATGTCCTGGGAGACCTTTTTTGTGCCCTTTAACTCTCTTATAACAAGAGCCCAATATCTCTCCACTGGCCTGAGCTCCAGGCAGTTTGGTGGATTTGCCTCTCTTGGTACAAAAACCACATTATTATCATTTTACCACTCCAGCGCTTTCTTGCTGTAGTGACAAGATGCTAAATCGGGCCAAAAGTAAGTGAATACATTGTGCTGACTCAGAAATGGAAGAAGTCTCTTCTGCAAACACTCCTTGATATAAATTTCGCTGTTTATAGAGCCAGATGTCACAAATGACTGGCTTCTTTCGCCGCAGCTACATATGGCTTGCCATACCGGGAATTTTTTAGGGAATTTCGTTTGCTTTTTCGACCTAAATTTTTCCGCAACATTTCCTCGAACATCGGAAACATAAAATTCTTTACCAGGGAGCTGCGAAAAATCAGCCAGGACATAAGTTTCGTCGTCCATTATACAACAGTTGTATTTTTGTATAAAATTTGATTTCAATTTTCGAGCTCTGGTTTTGGCCTCCAAATTTTTAAAAGCGTTTCTATCGGGAACTTTGTAGGACTTTATTCCTGCCTTACGTTTCACTTTACGTACAAAAAAGTCCGAGCATTGGGCAAACCGAGCTGTTTTTCTGCCAGATGTGTTAGGAGCTCTCTTAAGGATGCTTTTAACTTTATATGCCTTACCAATGTTACGATAACCAGTCGTTGTTCCTGTTCCCGGCTTCCTTTCAATTGCTAGGTGTTCCAGATACCTTTTTACCACTTTTGAAACTGTTTGGCGGCATACATTAGTTTTTTTGACAATTTTTTTGTATGTTCATGTTTGGTTTTTTTGAAAATATTTAATTATTTTTGAACGCACTTTTCTTTCATCGTCCATTCTGTAAAAAATTTCTAATTAAAACTCATGATGTAAATTAATTTACTAACTGACATCTTTTTAAAATGTAAACTGCCGAAAAAATAATAGTAGAAGCTTTAAACCAAAGTTAAAGGCAAAAATGTGTGTTAACATTTTTATGATCTCACTCCTTAGAACAAGTTCAAATTGCCAACTCTGGTCAGAAACTGGTCAATAACCTATCCAAACTTAAATCCGCAAACGCAAATGGAATTGGATTGGACATACATTACGTAAACAACCCAACGATATTGCTAAACAAGCTATAGACTGGAACCCGCAAGGCAGTCGACGTATAGGAAGACCAGCACACACCTAGAAACGGCAAATTGAAACCGAACTATCCAACTTACACCTTCGTTGGAATGAAATCAAACATCGTGCATCAGATCGAACTTATTGGAATAATCTTGTTACGCCTTGCAGGAGTAAAAGGAACGAATATATATATATAGCTTTACCAGTGCACTGGATAACCACTGGTTGCAAACCTTGGCATAGCACTCTAAGCCCATTTTTGCCAGTGGTTTTTTTTATAAACCACCGAAAACTTTGTAAAACAAATACTGGGAAAACGCTTTTTGCAAACGCTGGCAAAGCGTCCCAAATGAGTATTATGCCAGTCATTTATTTTTAACACCGTGGTTACCCAGTGGTATGCCAGTGCTTGATTTTTTGTACAACCGGCGATTTCTGACTGAGGAATCTGTTGTAGAAAAATTAGGGTATTTTCGTAACTTTTCTCATATAAATAGGAAACCAAAACAATAGGCGTTTTCATATAAACTCGTAAATTCCTTGTAAACCTTGTAGAAATATAAACCATATTTTTTATGTATATGTACACCCAGAAAACAGATTCGGTGCTGACAACCTAATTTGTTGCCAATCGAATGGTTCAGTTGCATCAAATGAATTTTTCGGTTGCTACTACCGAATTATTCCTAATACAACTGAAATTCCATTGTCACGATGAAATTAGTCATATCTTAATTGGTTTTCAGTTGTCATAACTGAAAAACTTCACTACCACAACCGAGCCAATCGATAGGCTACAAATGCGGTTGATAGCACGGAATCTGTTTTCTGGGTGTAAATATGCCATATTTGAAGCCCTTCATTTTTCACTACTTTTCATTTCTTCTCTATCGCCTTTCCAAAGGAAGCAACACGTTAATTATTAGGAAGAATTTCCTGAGTGTTGCTTCTCTTAAACAAAAAAAAATTCGAGTTTATATGAAAACCCCTAATGTTTTTCATTTGGTTCGTAATATATTGAAATTATGGTGTAAAACCCCACACAGCATATTTTTTTAATTATCATACAAATTCAAAGCGATCTAAAGAAAATCTCGATCAGTTTGATTGAGAGAATGGATTTTTGGTCACACCATATAAAGGCCAAACTTTAGCTGCAGGCGTTAAAATGCATGACTTAATTATAATACGGTATAATTGAAAAAAGTAAACAACTTTTAGTTCAACATAAAATTTTATAAAAAAAATAACTCAAGGCATATAATTATTTTCACTGCTTTGGTGAATTTTAAATGCAAGCAATCATTTGAACATAATAGGCCTACTTCACGTCAATACCGCGGGTACCTACCCAATTTAACCGAAACAACAACAACTTACACATAATTTTGACAATAGAAAAGCTTTTTTTGTAAAGTCGGGTACCCCCGGTAACGTACGTACAACAGAACTCATGTCATCCTACATCATCCAAAAACAAGTGTATCATTTTCATCTAATTCCTAGAACAACAAACATTTTCTTCGAGCTTAACATGCTCTTTGCAACTCCCCCAACAACAATTTTCTCAGTCATTCACATCAATTCAAAACAAAACTACTATATGTGGTGGTTTCTACAACAACAAAAAACATAATATAAGGAATCTGGGATTGAGTTTACAAAATCGGCACAATAATAAGACAAGCATTCAATATCACATACACATGGCACTTATAAATACATAAATGTTCAGTTATAAATGTACATTCATTCTCTCATGGCTTCATGAAACATCAAATTATTATTTTAAATATCGTATTGTAAACTAACACATCAAATCTATTTCAACTTAGTAAAATATATAATAACATTTTAATAAATTTTAAATTATTTCCGTCGAAAATAGGTTCATATATCCAAGGAGTATCTACAGCTGGAACCAATTGGTTTGGTATTTGTATTCTTTTTTGCCTTGATTTTAGTTATACAATTTACCGCTATGTTGTTCCATCGTTTTGGTACTTTGTCACATATTTTAGCATCTACCGAATTGAATTTCTTTAAAAAGAAATCAGAAGATCTGTCACAAGATGCACTGATAGATAAGGTAAGATTATTAAAGATTTTTCGAGGTCCTTTAAAATAACTTTCCGCATTCTCTTTAAGCACGCTGTGGAAATAGTTAAAAATCTCCAACGACTGCAGGGCATAGATGGAGATTATGATAATGATTCCGGTAGTGGTCCAGATCGTATTGCCAGAAGAAAAACCATACAAAATTTGGAAAAAGCTCGTCAACCTAGGCGACAAATTGGTACTTTGGATGTGGCGTTTAAGAAACGTTTTATGAAATTAACTGCCGAAGCTGAAAATAATCCATGTAAGTTGAGATGCGCTAAGAAATCATTCAATCACTATCTAAATTATTTGCATCTCATGCAGCAACTCCTATTCTGACCAGACGTTTGACTATGCGTGCTGAGACTATTAGAGCTTTGGAGGTACGCAAAAATTCTGTTATGGCAGAAAGAAGAAAATCAGCTATGCAAACTTTGGGAGCTAAAAATGAATATGGTATAGCTGCTGTATCAACTGTAGGTCCAATGTTGTTGATATTTTTGATATTAGTCTTTTAATTTTGATTCAAATTTTTGATTTCAGTTAAATAATAATGGTGTTATACCAAACATTCGCAGTGGTCGCATTTCAAACGCTGGCATTAATATAAAAGATGTTTTTAATGTAAATGGTGTACCTTCTGAGGTAAGTGTTCGGATTATTTGAGCAATATAATACTAAAAGTACCGCGAAATAAATATACTTGTTTCCAAAATACAAAGTAAGATGACTTATGATTAGTAAAATCCTATTTCAACACTGGATAAGTAACATGCTATCCATGTAAAAACTGAACTGGGGTATAAAATGTCTTCGGATATTGTAATTTTTGCAAAAGTTGATCGATTTTCAAAATTTCCGGAGGGAATTTTTGAGTAGATCTGGCAACCTCCACATCAGAGAAATGATTTGGGTTTCCACTGATAATAGTTTTTTTAGGGTCTTACAGATCATTTACCAAATAATTATCAGCAAATGGTTACCATATTTCCTTCTGAATAAAGCATTTCTTTAATTTTTTGTTAATTATAAAAATTTTAAAAAATTGGTTCAAATTTGTGATTTTTTCGAAAATTTCTCAAAATTCGCCCTATAAATGTTTTAAAAAAAAATCTTAAAAAATCTTAGCCAATTTGGGAGCAGCGTGTTAAAGTTTGAATTTTTATCTAAAACTTCTCCGCTATGAGGTGCGACAAAGCTACAAAAACAAAAAAAAATCTTAGGCATAGGTTTATACATATTAGAGTTCGTCACCAAAAAATTTGATTTTCGGTTATCATCACTTTTTTTAAAGTTTTTGCATAGAAAAAAATAATGCCGTTTTTTAAAAACTAAAAACGCTAATTTTAAAACCCTTTTCCTCCAGAGCAAAAACAGCTGCATTTATAGGAAATCTGATTTTACCATTTGATTCTACAACAAAATTTAATACACAAAACTTTTTTTGCGTTTTCAAAATACACCAGATAGCCATTAAGGCACAACTACACGAGAGATAAAATTTCTAGAGATAGAGCAAAAAACACCTCTAAATAGCTTAAATCATTCACAATAGAGCTAATTAGAGGTGTTTTTTGCTCTATCTCTAGAAATTTTATCTCTCGTGTAGATGTGCCTTTAGAGTGGTTCGAAAAACTGCTTTTTTCAAAAACTTCTAAAAAGTAATTTTTTATTACACACAATTAAAATGTATTTCCGGCTGAGTACATGGGTACAAAATTTTTGGATATACAGTGAACCGTTAAAAAGTTATTAGTTAATCAAATTTGGATTTTTTTTTTTTAATTCAATGAAAAAGCATTTGAGCTAATTAAAATGCAGCTTTCAATACTCCCTGCCGCATTATAAATTTATTTTTTAGTAATGAAAAAATAATTTGTAAGTTTTGTAATGTTTATTACAAAAAATTTATTTTACTAAACATATTTGATTACTAAATAACTTTTTAACGGGTCGCGGTATATCAAAAATTTTTGTACCAGTATTCTCAGCAGGGAATACATTTTCATTGTGTGTAATAAAAAAGTAACTTTTTTAAATTTTTGAAAAAAGTGGATTTTTGGACCACTCTAATGACTATCTGCTGTATTCAGAAAACGCAAAAAAAATTATTTTCATAATAATTTTTGCTGTCGAATCGAATGGTAAAGTCAGATTTCCTAGAAATGCAGCCGTTTTTGCTCTGCAGAAAATGGGTCTCCAAATCAGCGTTTTTGGCCGACTTGCGCCAGTGGAAGGAGTTGAAATAAAAAAGAAAAAAAACGCCATTCTTTTTTTCTATGCAAAAACTTTAAAAAAAAGTGATGATATCCGAAAATCAAATAAAAATTTTTTTTTTTGACGAACCCTAAGTCAGATCAGATTTGAATATATAACATAAAACCTCTCACTGAAACTTGTAAGAAAATATATATTTACCGAGTCAGAAATTGCCACTGAAACTTGTAAGAAAATATATATTTACCGAGTCAGAAATTGCCAGTTGTAATAAAAGTCAAGCACTTTCATAAAACTGTGTAACCGCGGTGCTGGCAGAACACTTACATGGGACGCTCTGCCAGCGTTTGTAAAAATTGTTTTGTTAGCATTTGTTTTACAAAAATTTCGGTGGTTTATAAAAAAAAATACCACTGGCAGAGAATGGGCTTATAGTAGTATCCCAACATTTGCAGCCAGTAGTTAGACAGTGCTACCAGTCAGAAATTGCCAGCAGTACAAAAATCAATTCACTGCTAGAACAATGATTTTATAAAAATGATGACGCTTCGTTAAAAATGTTTGTAGTCAAAAGGTGCCTAATTCAAATCGGGTTGCAAGCAAAGAAACATTTTTTTTTTTGATATTTTTATATTTTAAATATTTTTTTTTGCACTAAAAAATAAAAAAATTTGTTTTTTTCGGACTTTCTATATTTTCTTATATTTAGTTAGAATATTGTTCTACCTCAAGTCCAAACTCTGATATGATATTGTCATTTTAGATTTTATTTGTTGTTTCGAAAAGGTTGATCATTTTCATTATGGACGAGAATTTTATACTTTCGAATTATTTTTCTGGTGAAAAAGTAACAATTTGTGTTTATTATGGTTCTATATTTCTAAGGAAATAAAAGGAAATATTAATTTTCACAATAGAAATTATAATTTGAGGACTTTATTGTTCGAGTGAAATTTTTGTTTTAAGTGCTAACTTGCTACCGTTGTAAAATAGCATTCTTTTTGAAGTTTAACCCATAGAAAATTATCAAATTTACAATAAATCCTAGGTTACTTACCTACTACTAAAAATAATATGAACTGTGAATTCCATCAGTATTTTTCATTTTTAAATAAAAAATTAAAATAAGTCATGTTACTTCGCTTGGTACGGTTAGTGTTAAACAAAGTTCTAAAACTAAATTTTTATTTTACATTTTTTATAGCAAATCTATGGTTCAAATGGTGGTGGTACTATTAATCAGGGTTATGAACATGTCAATGAAGAAGATGATGGTAACTCATTGAGATTAACCACCAGAAATCCATCACAAGTTACTTGGGGTACTAATAGCAACAATACAGGACGTTTGTAAACACAATTTTTAAGGACAAAACCTATTTTAATTTATAAAATAAATAACTAGTTTTTCATAAAATCATTTTTTTTTTTATTATTATTATTTAATAAGTATTTTATTTTTTAGTTGTCACAATTTTAAAGTCTTCCAGATTTTCTCATTCCTTAAATTGTCATTTTCTTCTGACATTTTTACTGCCTTTTTAAAAATATACTTAATATAGAATTACAATTATTAAATTTGTATATAATTTTAAATCATCACAATATTATATATTTTGATAATGAAATATTACAACGAATATTTTTGGTTTTATTTTTTGTAATTGTATATTTAACTCAAATATTATGCTAATCACACTGCCGTTTTAATGATATTTCCTAAAAGGTTTGACTTGATTCTCATGGAAATTTTTGTAACTGCAGTTGTTTTTTTTATATTTAATATTTTATTTAAGAAGGCAGTTATGAATATTTTAAATGATTATTTTTTGTAGTAGACAATTGAAAAATTGTTGTAAAGTTTGCAACAATACCAGTGTATGATCCTTAAATAAAATACTCATCTAATGTCAATTATTTGCAAGAAAAATACATAAATTATTTAGTAATAAATTGTAATTATTGTAATTAAATATGTCATACATACATTATTATGTTTTTTATGTTTAGAATACTTTAATAAATTTTTAATTTACATATACTTAAAATGTTTATATTTCAAGTGAATTCTTTACGTCAAATGAAGCGAGCAGGTACTCCTGTATTAGTATAGGGCTGAAATCTTCTGGGAACCAGTCTCATTTTTCGGTAGAGTTCTTAGATCAGTAGTCGAATATAGTGTGAGACGATTGGTATGTTTAATGCTGGAATTGCGGATTTAACATTTAAATCGTGATGAAGGTCCTCAACAGAGGTCTTGTACACTACACTCAACCAAAAAAGTCTATAATGGCTAATGAAAATTTCGCTGTTATTACGGGAAATTTAAGTGTTTGGAGCCCAGCGGTATTTTTTGCTAATTTCAGAAACACATGCTGCTGCTCTGTAGTACAACAAATTTAGTAGGAAAAATTAGTATTAATTTTAGCAAAATTGTTGTAAACTGCAATACAAAATCGATTTGCTAAAATCAGTTAAAAAACTTACTAAATATCAATCATTTTAGTACAATGAAATTAGTATAAATAATTAGTTGCAGCTACTAAATTTCAGCAAATTGTTGAAAACTGTAATTTAAAATCAATCTGCTGAAATTAGCAAAAAAGTGTACTAAAAAATAAACAAACTGTAAAATCTAAAAAAAAAATTATTAAAAAACTTTTTTTTCTTTCGATTGTACCAAGCGTATAATTACTTCATCGTACTTGAAATTTGGAGTCAAAATTGCAAACGGTTCTCCAGTTATTAGCTTTTTATGCATTGGAGATACAATAAAATTTTCTGAGTATTATTTCCGAACTAAGAATATATCAATAGTAACAAATATAAACTAAACAAGAATTGTAAAAAAATCAAAAAAAAATTAGTATATTTTTCTGCTAAATTTAGCACTCGGTTTTGAAAAATTAGTAAAATATTTTGCTGAAATCACCAGCGAGAATTAGTAAAAAATCTGTAATTTATAATAAGAGAATAGCAAAAGTGATTACTAAAAAACAGAACTGTACTAAAAATCAGTATAAAAATGTGAAGTGCGATTGGAAACTGTTTACAAATTTTTTTACTAACTTTTTTATCTGAGTGCAGAGTATCCCTTAAAATAACTATTTGTTGATTTTCGTTTAGTATTTTGGGATGCGGCTGAAATTTTGTACATTGATTACCTTGAAAAAGGCCAGACCATCAATACCGATTGCTGCATGGACTGGTGCGTTTGAGGGAGGAAATCGCAAAAAAATCTGCCCCATAAAAAGAAGTAAAAAGTGCGCTTTCACCAAGACAATGCGCCGTGACACAAGTCATTGGCTACCATGGCCACATTTCACGAATTACACTTTCATTTGCTTCCGCACCCAATGTATTCGCCAAATTTGGCTCCCAGATATTTTTACCTGTTTTCAGCAAGGTTGGTTACCGTTATCGCTAAAATACCGTGTCAAATTGAATACCGTTACCATTATCAATACCTCTAAAAAAAATGCCAAATACCGTTACCCATACCGTTATTTTTGTGAGTAGTTACCGGTATTTTACCTGCATTGGTTATTTAATATAAAAATGACAATTTTTTTTATTTTTTATTTTATAATCTTGAGTGTTTTTTTACAAAAAAATATATAGATATCCAGCTAAAAATCAACATATATGAATCCATACAGGTTAAATGTATGTGAGTGCATGCTCATAAACATGCATTCATACTAAAGACGTGCACTTGTATATCTTAAAGTATTTCCAAAACAAATATCCCATATACATAACTGTTACCAGTGTTGCGTGTTAAGACAAATGCGAAAAGGTGCTAGATCGTCGAAAAAAGTGCTAGAAAGTGCTAGATTCAAAATAAAAAGTGCTAAAAAAGGTGCTAGATTTTTTTTTTGTTTTTAACAAACGTATATTTTTAATAATATAATCACAAAGAGTGCATACCCCAAAAGCTGGAAGCGCGCTAAAATTATACCGATTCCAAAATCCAAAAACGATTATCGTCCAATTGCCATACCACCTTTCTTATCTAAAGTTTTTGAAAGGCTTTTCCATCAGCAAATTACCAAATATATTTGTGAGAATAATTTATTGACAAACAGACAATCGGGGTTCCGGCCTAAACATAGTTGTGTAACAGCTTTAATAGATGTATCCGAGGAAATACATGAAAAAATTGATGATGGCAAAATTTCTTTCCTTGTTTTACTTGACCACTCCAAAGCATTTGATATGGTAGATCAAGATGTTCTCTGCTTTAAATTACGTTCAATGTTTAATTTTTCCAATACGTCTATTCGCCTGCTATCATCATATTTGTTAAATCGAAGTCAGACAGTTATTGTTAATACACAAACATCAAGTGAATTAAAAGTCCTGAAAGGTGTGCCTCAAGGATCAATACTTGGACCTCTTCTTTTTACAATCTACGTAAATGATCTCCCCAACCAATTATTGTATTGCAATATCCACATGTTTGCTGATGACGTGCAGCTTTATATCAGTTGTGACATGAGTAATATAAATGATTGTGTAAGAAAACTTAATGCGGACCTACAACATATATATATTTGGGCGACTGCAAACGGTCTATGTCTTAATCCCTCAAAATCTAAGTGCTTGGTAATTAAAAAGAAAACAATGAAGATGCTGCATTTCCAACCGATAATTATGCTTAACAGTCAACAAATTGAAATTGTATCAACAACAAAAAATCTAGGTATTATTTTTAATAACAATTTAACGTGGTCTGACCACATAAATGCCACTTCTGGAAAAACTTACGCAATGCTCAGAACACTATGGAATACACAATACGTTACTCCACTTAATATACGCATTTTAATTGCAAAAACATATCTCATGCCAACTCTACTATACGGATGTGAAGTATATGCAAGCACAGATTCCAAAAACAGTAAAAAGCTGGTTTCTACATTCAATGCGATCTTACGATATGTTTTTAATGTTCGACGAGTTGATCCCATCTCCTTATACTCGAAAAAGCTTTATGGAGTTATATTTAATGATCTTTTAAAGATAAGAACCTTGATATTCTTGCATAAGATCATATATACTCGGCAACCCACTTATCTGTTTAATAGACTGGTATTCTCGCGAAACGGAAGAACATACGACATAAGGCCCATATGGTATGAACTTTTGGTCTCTAAATGGCAATTTTATGTGGAATCAATACGTCTTTGGACTTCGCTCCCAACAACCATCCAATCCATAAGCAACGCAATGCATTTTAAGAGGAAATTGTTTGATTTTTTTTCCTAATATGGTTATTATTATTTTCTATATTATTATTATATTATATTTTTTTTTTGTTTTATATTATTATTATTATGTTATTTTTAATATTAATATTATTATTATATTATTTTTAATATTATTATTATATTATTTTCTTTTTTATTTCTGAATATTAATTGTTCTATTCTCTTGTTATTCCCGTTTTGAAAAATTATATTGTTCGCATTAATTTATTCTATACATTACATTATATGCTTTATTTCTATATTTTTTAACTGTGTGTTTACCATAAATATGTTTTTCCATTAAAAAAAATCCAATACTCTAATTATAAGATTATATATCTTGTTGTATTGGAAATCAATAAAAAAAATAACATGCATTATGGGTTTTTATCAGAGTTGGCAACCGATTCATAAGGTTAAGGCCAGTTTACATTATAAGATTTTCGGTAGTATTTTGCTTTAGTACACATGCAAAACATATAGACAAGGTTGCAAAATCTTTCCGAAAATCTTTTAGTGTAAACCAGTCTTTAGTGTTAATTGATAACGTTATTTCATAAATATTTCGTTAGGGTATTTTAAGGTTATCGGTATAATAAGTTATTTCGTTAAGTTGTTTTAGAGTTACCGGTATTTAAAGTTATTTCGTTTGATTATTTTAAGGCTTTTTAAGTTATTTCGTTATGGCTAGTTTACACTGTACGATTTTTGGTATGATTTTGCTTTAGTACACATGCAAAACATATAGGCTGGATTTCAAAATCACACCGAAAATCTTATAATGTAAACCAGCCAATTGACCTTGAAGTACGAAGGCGAAAGTGGAATTGGATTGGTCACACCCTCAGAAAAGATACTGATGATATAGCCCGTACTGCAATTGAATGGAACCCCCAAGGTAGCCGTAGAAGAGGGCGTCCAGCGCTTACATGGAGTAGACGGGTCAAGAAGGAAGTCACAATGTCCAGAAGAAGTTGGGGTGAAATCAAGAACCTGGCACCGGATAAATCAGAATGGCGAAAATTTGTTAAGGCCCTATGCTCCTTATAGGAACCGAGGGAACATATATATATATATAGCCATTAGTGGTATTTTAAGGTAAATGATGGTCCCTAGGATATTTAAAATTTTTTAGTTAGGGTCTGTTAGGTTAAACGGTATTTTAAATAATTTCGTTAAAGTATTTTGCGGTTAGTGATATTTTAAGTTATTTCGTTAATGGTATTTTTAGGTAAATTGTAGTTATTTGAATTCATTTTAAAACGTTATTGATGTTTTGGGGTTAGTGTTGACAAACCATGGTTTTTATTGATATATTGAATTATTAATAAAAAAAAAACTAAACTGGCTTTAAATCAGTAAAGAAATTAAAAAATCATAATTTGGAGATAAATTAGAAACGTTCTCCATAGAAATAATTTCAGATTTTGAGGCTAAAACATATCAGATTCTACAGAAAGATTAGCTATTATACGAAATTTTTTCACAGAAATGCCTTCAGATTTTGAAAATATTGTTTTTATATTGATAAATCATCAGATTCTAATACCTTTTGCGGTCAAGAAAATTATATTTATATAGAGAAACCAACTAATTTTAAATTTTTCCTGCTGTAGAAAAACTATTTAAGATTCAGAAAATTTTTACTGAACAATATTTTTTGTTAGTCCTATACTTTTGTAATTTTAATATACATGCAAGAGCACCAGAGTCTTAGCAATATTTCTTTTCGAAACGGATTTTGACCATTCTTTCCAAAAGTTTAAAAATCTGCTAACAACCTCAGACAAGGTTTTCAGGCTGTACTTTAAGGTCATTTCGATTGCCGTTAACAATAAGATATTGGTTTTCAAATTGGAACTCTTTGGGAAGTGATCTATTGTGACCTTAAGTCAGAAATGCCAAACTAACTTTTCTTATTTCTTCTTTTTAGAAATTCGTAAATATTGTTATGCTAATATTTAACAAAAAGTTGGCATGACTGGTAAAGATATTTCTTCACTATTCAACTTTAACCCAATTCAGAGAAGCTGTATATTTGTGTGTGGACTGTGATATTTGTAAATCCTGTTATTTCTTGAACTCGAGAAGTGTTTCAAGACATTTTTCATATAGATATTGAAATATTTAAAAAAGTGCTAAAAAATTCCAATATTTTTTAAAAAGTGCTAAACTAGCACCTAGCACTTTTTTTAAATTTTTGGGTGCTAACTTCCAAAAAACAGTGCTTGATCTAGCACCTAAAGTGCTAAAATGGCAAGCCTGACTGTTACTATTCCCAGTGTAGAAAAACATTACCAGATATGTGGTTATGTAACTACATACTTGGTAATGGTAACTAGTTACTTTTGTTATTACATTTCTTATTACCTTTATATGGCGATGTCGCGAAAAATAATGAGTTATGGTTACACACCATCACACGAAAAATCAAAAAGTATATCGTTACCTATGTGCTTACCAGTACTGACAAAAATAATGAGTCTAAAAATAGATTTTCAAAAAAAAAAATTATATTAAAAAAAATATTTTTTATTGTATTTTTTTTTTTTAATAAAATTTACTGCTGCGGGATTCGAACCTGGGTCTACAGATTGCCAGTCAATAGCTCTACCATCTGAGCTATATCGACATGTAATATTTAATATATAAAAACATAATTGACCTGCTGCAGACAAGTAAGCTTACTCGCCAGCATACAAAAAATCAAAAAATATGTGGTTACATATATGCTTACCAGTGTTTAAAAAATATTGAGTCTAAAAATAGATTCAAAAAATTTTCAAAAAAATCTACAAAATTATTTTCTATTTGAAATAATGATAAAAATAAGTCATTATCAGTAACTCATTATTATATGTTTTAATATAATGTGGCATGTAAGTAGGTATCATTACTGGTAGTCCAAAAAATAATGATATGTCATTACCGTTTCTACACTGGGTTGGTATAAATAAGAGAAGAAGTGTAACTGATATTGTTATGTTATGTTTCTACGCACTCACTTTATTCATAAACGCAATATCAGTTATTTCTCAAATACTTATTGTACCACAAATATTTTCAAGTAATTGTTGTGGAAACAAATAATCAAGTGACTAAAGATTATATTTGTTGTGAAATTTGTATTTAAAAATTAATAAAATTCAATTAAAACAAAAAATTGTATTTAATTTAAATAAAATTAGTGAAAAAGAGGTCGAAGGAAGACATGGGGTTGATTTGGTCGAAATTTTCACAATATATTTATTGGCAGCGTACAATAAGTATCTATTGTATAATCTTCATTATCTGTTTTATTTGTTTGAGCATACCATAGTGAAACAAATATATTACGCTCATTCTTTCTTTATTCATTTACACACAATCTACTAGAAAGAATAACAATATCAACTATACCAGAAACACTAAACTACTTATCAATACGTATTCACATCAATAGACATACCGAAACTTGTACAAGTAGTTGTATCTGTGCACGTGTTTAATTCATACATGGATACATAAATCTCCATACATGAATCATATATGACCATACGTGTGCATTAACGAAATTTGAGGTAATATCTACATGTATGATCATGCATGCTCATGTGTGTTCATGCGTTTTCATGTATGGTCATGCATGTACACACATGTAGATATTACCTTAAATTTCATTAATGCACACGTATGGTCATATATGATTGATGTATGGAGATTTATGTTTCCATGTATGGTCATGAATGCATGTTTATGAGCATGCACGCACATACATTTAACCTGTATGGATCCACATACATATGTCGATTTTTAGCTGGGTAATAATTTTACTTATTAAAACTTCCAGCATTGAAATTATGGCTTAAAATCTGTTTTTTCAGTACTTAAAATTAAAAATATGC
Source organism: Leucophora obtusa (assembly GCA_949987735.1). Classification (NCBI taxonomy): domain Eukaryota; kingdom Metazoa; phylum Arthropoda; class Insecta; order Diptera; family Anthomyiidae; genus Leucophora; species Leucophora obtusa. The sequence goes on from OX465295.1 coordinate 281,427,613, forward strand.
CATGTTTTTACTTGTTATTCGTTTCGGTAACCAACCTTGGTTTTCAGACTTCAAACGAAACAGAGGCCTATTTAAAGCCAAATATTAATCATTCTATAAAAAAGGTATCGAAATGTTAGAAAGGCTTTGGAGTGATTGCATCGCTCTTGAAGGAGACTATGTACACTGATAGAATTATCGTTCATACTATTAATGAATCGATTTCATTAATCTGAATTCATTGATTTAATGAAAAAATTTCATTGAGTTAATGAAAAATTCATTAATTTAATGAATTTTTTCATTATATATTTTCAACTAACCCGTAAGATATGCTATAATTTTTATAAGGGTTTTGAATTTGCTAATTACTAAAATAGATACATATATGTTCCAGTAATGAACGCTAGGGTTGCAAAATGAAATTATTTAAATATAAAGGTCCAAGTAATGACATCATTTTGTTTTGGCTATTTAGACCAATCGGTAACGCGGTAATGTTTACATTCTGGTGATTGCGGGTTCAAGTCGAGTTCAGGGGAGATGTCAAAAATATTATATAAAAGCAAAAAAGAAATATGTACATGTACAAATAAAAATTAATAAAATAAAAATAAACAATAAATAAAAAAACGCAAAAAAAATAATTTTTTTCAATTAGTTTTCATTTAATGAATACGTTTCATTGATTTAATGAACGTGTTCTTTGGGGACTTTTCAATGAAAAAAATCATTGGATAAATGAACAAATTCATTAATACTATGCACAAAATTCTATCAGTGTAGATGAATAAAGTCGAATTTTGCCAAAAAAAAAATTTGTTGTTTTATTGGTTATGCTACGGACTTTTCAGCCGATGTGTTACACAGTACAACAAAATAAGGAAATTTTGATGCATCGGGATTGCGACTCATAATTTCTAATAGACTTTGTGACGCAGATCCCGAATATTTTTTTAATAAACTTTTTGCAAAAAAATATAAAATTGAAAGTAATAACGCTATTTTTTGCAACATTTTAAAATGATAAAATATGCCCATTAATTTAATATATTTAACGTTTTGACAGCTGCGATAATATTCCCTATATGTGACCTTCTCCGAGAAAAGGGACCTAGTGTGTGAAAATGAAGTTTTGAGAAGAACGCATTTAAAGTTTCATAACGCATTATCACTTTGAACATACAAGTTCGTTTTGTAAGTTTAGAAATAATCTGCGATGAAAGAAATATCCAATATTTGAATTTGTACCTTTAGTAAACATCTCATGTTATTTAATTTACCAAAAAAAAATCGCATTTCCTGTTTTAATTTTAAGTTAATATTGACTAAGCTTGAAAAATACTGACTTTTTTAATACCTAAAAATTGAAGAATCTGTGACAAATCTTAAAACATAAAACCCAGATAAGACCATTCAGAAATATAAAACATATATTTTCCATTTAATCCATTTCAACAAAGTTTTAGATAATTTTTTTTATACACGCTAAAATAATCACAATTTAGCTATTTGGCAAAAAACCATATTTTTCAATAAAAATCACCTTTTTTTAAAAAATAATTTTTTTTTGGTATTTTTCTTGAAATGTGCACGCCCTTAGAAATCATATATGAAAAACTAGCGGCCGCATGCCGCTATGTTGTTAGCATGCCTTAAAGGTTAGAATTAAATTTCTTTTATATAAAATAAAACAAAATATTTGTTGCTAAGGTAAAATAATTGTTAAGGTAAATTTATTATAGATAAGTCGTATCCGTGGTTGATAGGGGGGGGGGGGGGCGCAGCCCCCCCTGATTTTCTTAAAATTTGCTTTTTTTTAAATACAGTTTTTTATAATTAAAACCTTCACTCACCCAGCCACCACAAATAAATAATTCTGACACAACAATAATTATTGACAATATACGTGTGTATGTCAAGATAATTTGGTAAAGTGCGAACTTAGGTAGATAGTACGGGTCTATCTAGTAGTTTTATTCATTTGTGTTTTGAATGAAAATAAATAACGTAAAGCATGGTTGGCAAGCGATTTATAATATTAAAGATAGCGGGCAAAGCTATGTATCTACGTTGTTAGCGTGTATTGTAGTTTTTTTTAATTCCAGTTTATGTAAAGGTAGACCTGGCAATTCAAGTAAATTCACAAATTCAGTTGGAAAATTTACTGCATCGGTTTCTTCCACCGGTGCTTCGTTACCTGCAGTTTAAATATCAGAATATATAAGTTCCATTCTTTTTCTAAGGTTTTTTCTCTTATAGAAAATTTGTTTAACTTTTTGGAGAGTATATAATCTGCCTCAATCGCATGCGAAATTTCAAGTACCAAACTCCGGCAGTTTGAGTCATTCAAATTCTATTCCATTTTGTTTAACAATTTCAGTGTTCCAATGCAACTCCTTCCAAGATTCCATTTCGTTCACCATTCCATTGCATTTCGTTCCCATTATCTGTTATTCCAATTCCACTTGTTCCCCGTTTCATTCCATTTCGTTCCTACTGTCTTGTGTATCGATATTGACATCAGTCGCTTCTATTTCCATTTCTTTGCACTTGCTCAGTTCCATTCCTCTTTTAACTGCAGTGTTTCAATTCAACTCGTTCCCCATTATATGCCATCTCGCTCCTCATTCCAATTAGTTCTATAGTCCATTCCATTTCGTTCCCTCTTCCAATCCATTTCCATTGTCTATAACTTCAATTCCACTCGTTCAACGTTTAGATCCATTTCGTTCCACTTATGTAGTATTTCAATTCCACTCGTTTCCTATTTAGTTTCTTAATTTTAGTGTTCCATATACACTCGTTCTTTAAATTTTAGGTTTCTAGCTAAAGACGCAGATGTTCTGGGGGGGGGGGGCAATTTTCCCCTTTTGAGCCACCATTTTTACCACGTTCCTGTCCACGTTAGCCCATACTCCAAGGAAAACATATTATAGATTGCGGGTTTCTAGCCGTAGGGTTCGGTTAGGCCATCAAGGGGGAGAATAATTCCGTTATTATTAGGAATTTCCAAAAACTCCGAGAACGTCTGCGTAGGAGGAACCTACTACATACATAATTTTAGGTCGGCAAGGGGGAAGTTTTTCACTTTTTACCCCTCCCGGTATGAGTTTCCAAAAATACCGTCTTAGGGGACGTCTACGTTGGAGAAGGAACCCAAATACCGAATTTAAGCTCCCTAGTTCCAGCAGTTTGGCCAGGCCATTAAGGGGGCAGACTTTTCCTGTTTTTGACCCTACCTGTGGAAATTTCCAAAAATCTCATCTTACCAGATGTCTACAATAGAGGAGGAACTTTAGTACCAAATTTCAACTTCCTACCTCCAGCACTTTTCGCTTCATTAATCCCCATTTTTGCAATGTCCCTGTCCAAAATTCCACAAAGCACCTTCCCGATAAGTGAGCCCATATTCCAAGGAATATATGTTTTACATTTCAGGTTTCTAGCCAACTTGTACTATTTGTGCCCCTCTGGGTAGGAATTTCCGAAAATCCATCGACAGGGAATTTCAGCTTCCTAGTTCCAGCAGTTTGAGCAGGCTGTCAAGTGGGACACTTTTTCTTTTTTTGTCCCTTCCGGTTGGAATTAGGCTGGAAGTTGAACCTAAGTACCGAATTTCAGCTTCCTAGTTCCAGCAGTTTGGACAGGTCGTTAAGGGGCCACTTTCCCTTTTTGAGCCCCTATTTTATAACGACCCTGTCCAAAATTCAAATTACTATCTTTCTAATAAGTTAGCCCTTACTCCAGGGACCCACATTTTAAATTTCAGGTTTCTAGCCGAAGGGGTTTTTACAGGCCACCAAGGGGAGGCTTTCTTCTTTTTGCCCCTCCCTTTAGGAATTTACAAAAATTCGATCTTCGCGGCTGTCTGCGATGGATGAGGAACATTCATACCAAATTTCAACTTCATTGCCTCAGCGGTTTGGGCAGGCCGTTATTGGGGACATTTTTCCCTTTCAACCCACATTTTTACTATGTTTCTGTTCCAAAATAGAAAAATTACGTATTTAAAATTTTAGGTTGGCCAGAAGGGATTGGGCAGGCCGTCAAGGAGAATACTTTTTCCCTTATCTCCCTCCCGATTGGAATTTCAAAAATTCCGTCTAAGCGGACGCCTACACAGAAGGAGGAACTCATATACCGAATTTCGGCTACATAGTTTCAGCAGTTTGGGCAGGCCGTCAAGGGGGAAACATCCCACATTTGGGATATCCTGTAGGGAATTCCAAAAATACAAACGTAGTCGATGTCTACTACAGTGGAGGAACCTTTATACCTAATTTCAACTTTTTACCTGCAGTGGTTTGGGCGGGCAGTTAAGGGGGCACTTTTCCAATTTGTGAGACAGTCTATGGGGAGACTTTTCGCCTTTTTGCCCGTTCCGGTTGGAATTTCCAAAAATCCCGTCTTAGCGGACGTCTATGCCGAATATCAAGAAACCTTGTTTTAGTGGAGATAACCGTGGGGGAGGAAAAAAGACCTTTTTGTGAAATTATATTTTTTTAAATGGTATTTTTTTAAATGGAATTTTTTGGAAAAAGATACTTTATTTTTACAAAGTACTTTATTGGAAGAAGGTACTTTTTTTTAAAAAGTTATATTTAGGAAAAATGTATTTTTTTTTTTGGAAAAAGGTCCTTTTTTTGGAAAAGGTACTTTTTTTGAAAAAGGTATTATTTTGGAAAAATGTATTTTTTTTGGAAAGAGGTACTTTTTTTGGATAAGGTACTTTTTTTGGGAAAAGGTAAATTTTTTTAGAAAATGTACTTTTTTTGGAAAAAGGTACTTTTTTTGGAAAAATTTACTTTTTTGGAAAAAGGCACTTTTTTTGGAAAAATGTACTTTTTTTTTGGAAAAACGTACTTTTTGTGGAAAAACGTACTTTTTGTGGAAAAAGGTACTTTTTTTGGAAAAAGGTACTTTTTTGGAAAAAGGTACTTCTTGTGGAAAAGGTACTTTTTTTGCAAAAAGGTACTTTTTTGGAAAGGTACTTTTTTTTTGGAAAAAGTTACTTTTTTTGGAAAACGGTACTTTTTTTGGAAAAAGGTACTTTTTTGGAAAAAGGTACTTCTTGTGGAAAAAGGTACTTTTTTTGCAAAAAGGTACTTTTTTGGAAAAAGGTACTTTTTTGGAAAAAGGTACTTTTTTGGAAAAGGGTACTTTTTTTGAAAAAGGTACTTTTTTGGAAAAGGGTACTTTTTTTGAAAAAGGTACTTTTTTGTCCCCTTTTTGCCCCTCCCGATAAGAATTTCCAAAAATTCCGTCTCAACGGACGTCTACATCGGTCGAGGAACCTACATACCAAATTTCAACTGCATAGCTCCAGCAGTTTGAGCAGGCCGTCAAGGGGGAGACTTTTTCCCCTTTTTGCCCCTCCCTGTAAAAATTTAAAAAAAATCCCGTCTTGGTGGATGTCTACGATAGTGGAGGAACCTTTATACCAAATTTCAACTTCCTACCTCCAGCGGTTTGGGCAGACCGTCAAGGGGGCTCTTTTCCCCTTTTTAACCCCCATTTTTACAACGTCGCTGTCCAAAATTCTTGAAAGTACTTTCTAGAAAAGTTAGCCCCTACTCCGAGGAACACATATCTAAAATTTCAGCTTTCTAGCCAAAGGGGGTTTGGCCCGCCGTCAAGGGGGAGACTTTCCCCCTTTTTGCCCGTTCCGGTAGGAATCCAAAAATCCCGTCTTAGCGGACGTCTACGCCGAAAGAGGAACCTACATACACACAAAAAAAACTAAAGGTAATATTGCCTAAAACTATAGGGTGATATTACCTATTTGCAAAGGTAACATAGAGTTTGCTTGGTTTTACGGCAATATTACCATAAAAATAGGTAAATTTAATTTGACTTTTATGTTCGAAAAATCACCTACAATTTTTGTTAAATTATCTGATACAAATAGGTGTATTACCAATTTTAACGTAGGTGAAATATCGGTAATTTTACTTTAATATTAGGTAATTCCTATCGAAAAAAGCCCAGTAAATAATAATTTTATTTTGTTTTTAAATCTAAATTTATTAAAAAAAAAAGTATATAAAAATACATTTAAATTTCATAATTAATTACATGAGGGAACATTCGTGAAAAAATTCCCATTTTTTGTGAATGTGTGTGTGTGCGTGTTGACATCGTGCAATTCCTGTTTACAAAATTTTTTGATATTTTTTGTTCCCTACTAAATGTTCCTGCGTGTATTCTCCGCTTTAAACACCATATTTTCCGTTTTCTATCAAAAATATTCAATTTTTATATAAAAAATATTTCAAATTTTAATATTTGTGAATTTTTGATAGAAAACCCCTTTTTGGTTTTCTGCATGAAAAAATTCACAGAATCAGAAGATTTTTCTAATGAAAAGTGACCTCAAAATAAGGGGTTGTTTTCTATTGAAACTGAAAGTTTTCCTGGATGAATAAGTTCGCAGAATCTGAGAGTTTTTCTAAATGAAGTTTTAGAATCTGAGTTTTTTCTCAGATTCTTTCACATTCTGAATACGTCTACCTATAGAAAAACCCTCGGTTTCCATGGACTTTTTCCTAAAGAAAAAACCTTGAGATTCTTAGGACTGTTTGCTATAGAAAATCCTTTAGATACTAAGGACTTTTTGCTGCATCAAAACCTTCTCAATAGAAAACCCTCAGATTGTGAAAACATTTTCCTATAGAAAACCATCGGATTCGGAAGATTCTGGGACTTTTCCTATAGAAAAATACTCAGATATTGAAAACTTCTTTATACGGAATTTAGACTGAGCAAAAACCAGATGGTTTTTGTACAAAACTAAATTACAAAAGCCAATTCATTTACACTGAATTTTTAGTTTTTCTTTGTCACATCACTTTTTTGTTAAGCACTTTTCTTTATGTTTTTATGGTTAAATTAAATTAAAAAAATTATTAACACATTTAAAAATATATAACAACACACAATTTTAAACTAAAACTGAAATATTTTAAAAAAAAAATAAAAAATATATTTTTGACACTTGCTTTAAATATATATTCGTTGTAACAGAATGTATCGAAAATTAGTTATAAAAGAAATCGGGTGTATCAAAAATACAAATTTCAGATATTTTTACTTGGTTTTTGGCAAAAACCAGGTAGAATCTGGTTTTCAGTTTGTATAAAAATTGTATGGAAAAACTAAATTAATTTTATAGTTTTCGGCTCAAAACCTAAAAATTACCAAAAACTACTAGTTTTTACCCAGTCTAAATATACTATTAGATAAATTCAGAGATTCTGAGGACTTTTTTCTTTTTTTTCTGAAAAATTTGCTGTAGTTAAAAGGTTTCCTGAAAGGATAGCTCGTCAGAATCTAAAGTTTTTATATAGGAAAAGTTTCCAATATCTGGAGTTTTTTCTTTAGAAAAATTATTCAGCACTTAAAAAATGTCCTCAGAATGTAGGGGTTTCTGTTAGAAAAAGATTTTGGGGTTTTGAGTGATTTTCTAGAAAACAGACGTAAGAATCAGTTTTTTTGCAATTTGAAGTTTTTTGTAAAGGAAACAGTCTTCAGTATGTAAGGGGTTTTTATGACTGATGACTTGTTCATTTAGAAACCCCTTTACCAAAATTTAGGGCCAATAACGCTTTTTTTATCAAGTTATGCATCGCGAACTTCAAAAATATGTTTCCTAAAAATATATATCCATAATGCACTTATGTACATGTAAATTTACAAGTCTCCATGGAACTGCAGAAAACGTTATTAGTTGACAACGACCTTAAATTCGCCTTGTGTTTGTTGTGCGTGCCAAGCCAATAAGAGACTTTGCATGCAGAATATATCATATGTTCGCTTTGGGTTAAATATTTCTTCCCAAATTACCTAAAACTATAAAAATATGCATATTTATTAATTTCGCACTTGCAATATTGTTGGCTTACCTCGAAAAGTTATTGTTTGTTGAAAAAGCCGTTAAAAAAAAATATATAAAATTTAAAAAGGTTTTGGCAATAAAAAATATTTCTACAAATAAAAGACATTTATAATTCTAACATTTGATATTTCAAATTTATTTTTCGAAGAGTTACCTACTTTAGAAAGTTGGAATTACGTGGTCAATAGGTAAAATAGTATTGTTTAAATACCTATAACCAAAGGTAATGAAACCATTTTTTAAAATTTAATAGAAATGTAGGCTACCTATGCCAGCCAAGGCAATATGCCCTCGAGTATTGTTTTGTGTGTACCAAATTTCAACTTCCTATCTTCAGCGGTTTGGGCTGGACGATGTTGAGGTAGTCAATCAGTCACGTTATTCTTTTATATATAGAGATGGTTAAAATCGAAGAGATCATGCATTTAAAGGTTAAAACAACACACATTAATTTGAATAAAAAATATATTGATTTCACAATTCGTTTCATCAAAAAGTAACAAAATTTTTATGTTGATTTCACTTACGACTTTTGGTTCAGTGTATGCACTTATAAATTTGCAGGTCTTTTAGTGCTTATAAACGGAAAATGCATTTAAAAAAACTCGTTGTATGCATTGTCAGTGAGGTTTTGGGCAATTTGGGGTGCATTTAAACGATAATTGCTTATAAGCGGCGTACAAGTAAGCGGTAAATACTATATAACTTACATAGATAACGAGAGACAAAATATTTTCCTATATGTAGTTGGGTACGTTCGTAAATGCAGTAAATTTGTGCAACACTGCGGCAGTTATGCCAAGTTTTGTTGCTGATGCGTGATCAGCTGTTGCAGATGTTTGCTTTTTAGAACGTTTTGCAAAAAATAAAAAACATATACGCAATAACATTAACAAATATTATTGAAAATCTTGATGGTAAAAATGACAATTTTTTGTTAAGTTATAATAAGAAGAGAATTAAAAGAAAGATGAAACAGCTTTTGATTATTAATAATCAATTAAAATGAAAAAGAACACTATTGCATCATAAATCAAAATTATGCGATAGTTGCAAAAATTTGCGGCAGCACTGTCAATTGTTTGCATAAAAAAACATTTGACGTAAATAAGTGCTGTCAAGTGATGCTTTTTTGAACGTTTTACTTTTATTATGCCGTAGTGATGCGCAACTACTGCATTAACGAAAGTACCCGTTCTCCATGGGGAACTCAGGTTTTATGTCATTCTAAAATTATTTGAAAAGAACTGCAAGCGAATGAATTTACTAGTCGCCTTTTAAGTTTTTTTGCCAGAGATCTTTTATATGGTGGTCCATTAAAAGAGGGCGGGGTGCAGCCATTTTTTTAACAAATATTTTTTTCAACTGCTAAAGGACTCTACATAGAGTCCTATGGCGATATTTTACTTCAAAGCTATCTTTAAAAATGTAATATGCCTTTTATAAAAGGTGCGTTCATATGAGAACAACAAGAAAAAATGGGCTCGACTAGGAAAATTTTTTACAAAATATTTCTACGGTTTACAAAAATGTCTGTAACATAGTACATATATGTGGAGAATTTTAGTAAATATAACTTGGTGAACATTAGACTTTTTTCCAAAATCCCAATTATAGGCGCACCCTTCAGGGGCGTGGACCACCTATTTTTTTCAAATCATATATTTTGGCAGTGTAAGTATGCATATTTAATTTGGTGATGCTAGCTTGTCGCGAAATATTTTTTGCCTCGACTCTGCTATTTTCAGCCATAGTGCGCTGGTGCCATTCCCACTAGTAAAGCTGTACGCAAAAATTAACCCAAAAATGTAATAGGGAATTTTAAAAAATTTCACCCAATACAACTTAACTTAACTACACGCATACCCAGCAAAAACGAGTAGGGTAGAGGGGGGATCCTTCGCCACTTTTTTTTTTCAAAGCACTGTCATTTCTTAACCCCTAATTATTTTTCAAAAATTACTTTCAAATTGAGGATCTACATATCTTGGCTTTAATTTCTATGATTTTATTCTAATTATTTGCATATTTTCTATTACTTTTTTAATGATTTTCAAAGTAACCCAAATCGGCGTAACTGCCCCAAACTTGGGGGATATTCGCCAAAAGAGCTAGATACAATTTCAACAAAAAACGAGTTAAAAGGTTAAAGTCGGGCATGCCGACTATACAATACCCTACACCAGTCTGGTTAAAAGCCAACTAATGTTTGGATCCGAAATTCGAATGGGTTAAAATGGGACTTGTGTCAAAATTTTCTGTAATGTGAGTCAGCGAACCAAATTTCATTAAAATATCTTCATATTTGCGACCTGCAGTGTGTAACCAAGCCAATTTTTGGGGGATCCTTATATGGGCGCTAGATCTAAACATGGGGCGGTGTTAACCAAAATCAATAGGCTTCGACCTTGGGCTGATATAGGTCTGTGTACCAAATTTCATCAAAATATCTTAATATTTGCGACCTGCATCGTATAAACAATATAATTTTGGGGTGACCCTTATAAACATTAACCGATGTTCACCAAAATCAATAGTCTTCGTCCTTGGGCCAACATAGGTCTGTGTACCAAATTTCATCAAAATATCTTAATATTTGCGACTGGCAGCGTATAAACAATATAATTTTGGGGGGACCCTTATATGGGCACTAGGTCTAAACATGGACCGCTGTTATCCAAAATCAAAAGGCTTCGTCCTTGGGCTGATATAGGTCGGTGTAACAAAATTTCATCAAAATATCTTAATATTTGCGACCTGCAGCGTATAAACAATATAATTTTGGGGGGACCCTTATATGGGCACTAGGCCTAAACATGGGCCGATGTTCACCAAAATCAATAGGCTTCGTCCTTGGGCTGACATAGGTCGGTGTACCAAGTTTCATCAAAATATCTTAATATTTGCGACCTGTAGAGTGCGCACAAGAATGCATGGACAGACAGACAGACGGACGGGCAGACGGACATCGTTAAATCGAAATAAAAAAAAATTCTGAGCCGATCGGTATACTATAAGGTGGGTCTAGAACCAATATTTTTTGGTGTTACTAATATCAGCACAAACTTATAATTCCCTGACCATATATTGGTGTAGGGTATAAATATTGTTAGTACGGCAAAGTCAATGTTTTAATGACTGAATTAAATAATTTAGAATAAGTTCTTTAAGGTATATAATTCTTTTTAATCAATAAATCTCCACTACATTAAAAAAAAATAATTTAAAACTATAATATAATGATTCTTCAAAATTACAAAAAACTGAATAATTAATATAAATTTTAGAATGAACACTATTGTTCTAATTTACTATTAAACATATTTTAAATATATAGAAAAGTCTTATAGAGCATTTTAAGCAGGGATGTACCAACTCTTCGTAGCTCCAGGGGCCATCTGATGATTGTGCCCCATAGACAGGCACTAATATAAAATTAATATTTTATTATTATTTAATTATTTATTATAAATTTAATTATTATTTTCTGAAAGCTTAGAATCATAGGTCTGACATAATGAAAAATTATTGTTTTTATCGCACGATTTAAGGAAGTTATTGCAAAATGAAGTTGCTTTCAATTATTTTTTGGCACCCCAAAAAACACAAAAACACTTCTATTTGCTACCACATGTGATGTAAATTCATCAAAGTAGATGTCAAGGAAGGGTAATTGAAAAATGATCAAAATATATTTTTTCCAATTTTTTATCTCCCTTAACATCGGAGAAAAATTGTATTAGTGTAAGTGCCCCTCTGGCGAAGGATGCCCCCTCTACCCTAAGTAATGCACAAAGGGTTTAACTGGCTAGTAACCACCAGGCTATTTCCTCGTTAAATTACTTTTGTTCGTGGTGTCTCAAAATTCGTGGATGGTCATTACCATCTAGCTTACAACAGAAGTGAGAATAAGTGGTTACTCACAAAGCAAGAATAAGTGGTTACTAAGAAATTAGTAACTAAGTGGTTACCCTATATTGTAAAATAGTTTTACCTCGGAAAATTTTCTATTCAGTTGGAAAAATGTTGAAAACAAATTAATAAATAAAATATAAATACAATATAAAAATACTAAACTGGCACTTATTTAATAAATTACAAGTATTTACTTTGCAAGAATATGTAAGTACTTAGAAAACTTATTATCAGTAAGCCATTATTTTGTGTTTTAAATAATGCAAATATTTTTTTTCGGCTGTGCCGAGTCTTTAGATACCCTCCATCCTGGTGTTTTTATTAACAAAGAAAAATCGAAACAATACGTATAATTTAAAGGTAATAATTTTTCAAAGTAAAAAATTCAATTTGTAAATAAAAAAAAAAATAATAAAATATCTGATTGCAAATAAATTAAAGGAATATTTAAAAGTACTCTATGATGATGTTTGTATAATTTTTATACCCTACACCAATATGTGGTCAGGTTATTATAAGTTTGTGCTGATGTTTGTAACACCAAAAAATATTGGTCGTAGACCCACCTTATAGTATACCGATCGGTTCAGAATTTTTTTTTGTTTCGATTTAACGATGTCCGTCTGTCCGTCCGTCCGTCCGTCTGTCTGTCTGTCTGTCCATGCAATTTTGTGCGCACTCTACAGGTCGCAGCTATTAAGATATTTTGATGAAATTTGGTACGCAGACCTATGTTGGCCCAAGGACGAACAAGTTTGATTTTTTTGAACATCGGTCCATGTTTAGACCTAGTGCCCATATAAGGGTCCTACCAAAATTATACTGTTTATACGCTGCAGGTCGTAAATATTAAGATATTTTGATGAAATTTGGTACACAGACCTACATTGGCCCAATAACGCAGCCTATTAATTTTGGTGAATATCGGTCCATGTTTAGACCTAGTGCCCATATAAGGGTCCTACCAAAATTATACTGTTTATACGCTGCAGGTCGTAAATATTAAGATATTTTGATGAAATTTGGTACACAGACCTACATTGGCCCAATAACGCAGCCTATTGATTTTGGTGAACATCGGTCTATGTTTAGACCTAGTGCCCATATAAGGGTCCTACCAAAATTATAATGTTTATACTCTGCAAGTCGCAAATATTAAGATATTTTGATGAAATTTGGTACACAGACCTATATTGGCCCAATAACGCAGCCTATTGATTTTGGTGAACATCGGTCTATGTTTAGACCTAGTGCCCATATAAGGGTCCTACCAAAATTATACTGTTTATACGCTGCAGGTATTAATATTAAGATATTTTGATGAAATTTGGTACATAGACCTATGTTGGCCCAAGGACGAAGCCTATTGATTTTGGCGAACATCGGTCCATGTTTAGAACTAGTGCCCATATAAGGGTCCCCCCAAAATTGTATTGTTTATACGCTGCAGGTCGCAAATATTAAGATATTTTGATGAAATTTGGTACATAGACCTATGTTGGCCCAAGGACGAAGCCTATTGATTTTGGTGAACATCGGTCCATGTTTAGAACTAGTGCCCATATAAGGGTCCCCCCAAAATTGGCTTGGTTACAAACTGCAGGTCGCAAATATAAAGATATTTTAATGAAATTTGGTGCGCTGACTCACATTAACCCATTCGAATTTCGGATCCAAACAATACACCAGAGTGGTGTAGGGTATTGTATAGTCGGCATGCCCGACTTTAACCTTTTTACTCGTTATTTTTACGCTTGCAAAATTCACTCTGCAGTCAGTGTTAATAAAATATAAAATAATAAAATTGTAGAAGAAAATTATTATTATTGTGCAATAGACTATTTCAACATACCCGATAATTTGCCTTAATCGGTATTCGTTACTGCACAAATAATAATAAGCTGTAACAAGAGTTCTGAGTGCCGATTCGGAATAATTTGTGAAGCTGTGAATCGGTGAAAAATATTTTTCACTCATTTAAAATAATGATAGCAAGTGATAGTTTTTATCACTTCACCGCTTGCAAACTATTCAGAATCGGTACTCTGTAGTGTAGTGAGTAGTGCCATTTTAAAGATATTTTTATTACCTTTCCAATGGTATACATATTATTCCAATCCCGTCATAGATGACAAAGATACAATTACGTCCATTTTTAAACTTTAAACCGAACTAACTCCCCTTCCAGGCTTTTCTGGGAAAACTAATATATTTCTTCAGACTTCCAAAAAAGAGTTCTATCAGTAGTAAAAATTTAAATTCAATCGGTGAGGTGCCTCTAAAGTCAAATTGAATCAACACAAATAGGAACAAATCTTATCTCACTTTATTCAATGTCCAATCATTGATTTCAAGGGATTATGAATTATTCAGTAATTCAGAAATCAAATTTTATGCAGTGGTATGGAGAGTATAATTATACATGCATTTGTTAAATTGTATACAATAATAGTTTTTGTTTAAGTGTGTATACACTAGGGATGCCAAACAGGAAATCCCGAAACCTGGGATTTTCGGGATTGCCAAAATCCCGAATCCCGGGATTATTTCTCAAAAATCCCGGGATTTTTTTATTTTTTAATATTAATATAAACGCAAATAAACAAAGTGAAAAATTTTCGATTACTTTTCTTGAATTTTCTCATATTTACAAGAAAATGATGCCAAGATATGGGTAAAATTATAAATTAAGTAGATTATTCAAGTAAATTATGCAAAACCTTTGCAGAAAAATTTTAAAATTTGGAAAAAAAAATATAAAATTGTTGAGTAATTCATGCGAAAAATCAAGTTAGTTTGTTATTTTACCGGTTTATTCTTCCAAGCGAAATTCGATTTCTGAAACCTAATTTTGGCTGGGACTGTAAGTTTGTATTCTTCCATGACATTGGCGTACCTAGACCATTTTTCTGGGGTGGGCAAGCGACCCTTAATTTTCTGCTGTTTATTTGCCCAAAAGTGCATCTATTTTTCTGAAGAAAACCTAGTACAATGAATGTGTTCCAAGCTATATTTTCAGATTATTATGATAGAGAAAAGAAATCTAAGATCAACCTGTCTAATTCGTCTACTTCGGACGAATCCTTTATAACCCCCATATTTTGATCACTTAAATTACCAAGGTGGTCAAAAACAGTAAGATGTTCATCTCACAATTTTTTTTTTCTCCAAAATATTGAAATTTCATTAAAATATCATAGTAATGTTTAGTTTTAAGAAACTTCCTAGTTAGATATTAACTAATTATTCATTTAGAAAACTATTAAATCTAAGATATTTAACTCACCAAAAAAGATTATGCGTTATATTTCTATTATTGAACAACTTTGCGATTCTAATAATTTTTCTTAAAGAAAAACTCTTATGGTCAATTTTATAATCAGAACTAAGATCGATTTGTTTCTTAAATATTTCTTAGGTAAGAATTTTTCAAACAACTTTCTTATTTAAGAAATATTTAAAACAAAAATCGATCTTAGTTCTGACTATAGAACTGACCCTTAGATTGCAACAACTAGCTGCCTAGGAATCTAGTAGAGATTTTCCCAAACCAAAAACACAGGATTAATTGATATAAAAAAAGTAATATTGTGATACTTTTTGCCATCAAAATTATAGATAAAAGAATTGTAGGTAGATTTTTTTAAAATTCTGGGGTGGGCAAAAATCAGTCTAGGGTGGGCTTAGCCCACCCCAGACCGGCCTATGTCCGCCAATGTTCCATGAAAACATTTGGTAACGATAACCATATACCTTTGTTGCTGTAATTACACGATTTAGTGGGCAAGGTTGTCGCAACGAATCTGTTTTAAAATATGCTTACAAAATACTGGGCGCAAGTGTACTTAATGGCAGGCCTTCATATATTTTCCCAGCCAGAAAAATACAAACGGGAAAGCGATGGCAAGGTATTTTAATAAATTGCTTTCCCATTTCCAATATGATAACGCCAATAGACAAAACGACCGGCAGTTAAAAAAGCGCCGGAAAAGTACTGGCGAAACAAAATTTTTAAAGTTGGCAAAACGCTGGCAAAACCAATAAAAAGGTGGTCTGGAATTATATTTTCCAAAATAAAATTTGTAAAAAGTTCATATATATCTTTTTTTGGCCCTGTCGTGATATGAACCCAGGCCGACAGCTATACCCACTGAGCTAACTAGACATATAATAATACATGGTGGCTAAAAACGAAAATGAATGATATCAACTGGCTGTACTAAAATGCTAACACTCGCAAAAAGTTTTTTGGAACTAATACGCCAGCGTTGGGAAAACAGAAAAAAAGTTGGTCTAAAAGGAGCTTTTCCACAAACAAAAAATTTGATCTTATAAAACAAAAAAAGTTTAAATAAAAAAAAATTTTTTTTTTGCTTGTAACCGGATTTGAACTCGGAACCTCCTCTCACCACAAACTTTTTTTAACGAAGCGTCATCATTTTTATAAAATCATTGTTCTACGAGTGAATTGATTTTTGTACCGCTGCAATTTTTGACAAGGTAGCACTGGATAACCAATTGTTGCTATCGTTGGCATATCACTCTAAGCTCATTCATTGCCAGTAGTTTTTATATAAACCACCGAAATTTTTGTAAAACAAATACTGGCAAAACGATTTTTGCAAACGCTGGCAAAGCGTCCCAACTGAGTGTTCTGCCAGTCATTTATTTTTAACATCGCGGTTACCCAGGGGTTTACAGGTACTTGATTTTTTGTAACACTGTCAATTTCTGACTGGGATGTTTCGATATTCATAAAATGTACCACATTATTAATTAACAACTATTAAATAATTATAAAACGCTTTATTCTATAAAAAAAATTAGTTGCATAACATAAAAATTTGTACTTATAAAGGAAAATTAAAATCCCGAAATCCCGGGATCCCGAAAAATCGCGTAGTCCCGAAAATCCCGGGATCGGGATTTTCAAAATCCCGAATCCTGGGATTTTCAAATATCAATCCCGATTGGCATCCCTAGTATACACCCAGAAAGCAGGATCGGTGCTAACAACCGCATTTGTGGCCAATCAAATGGTTCGGTTGTGGTAGCCGAGATTTTCAGTTCTCACAACAAAAAACCAAATAAGACAGGACTAATTTGACTGTGACAATGGTATTTCAGTTGTATCAAGAATAATTCGGTAGTCGCAACCGAAAAATTCACTTGATCTAACTGATTGGCAAACAACAAATTGTGTTGTCAGCACCGAATCTGTTTTCTGGGTGTAAGTTAAAAATTGAAAAGTAGTTTATTAAATTAATAAGCGCATCTTTTAATCACCTGGTTTTAGAATTTTTCATACATAAAGTGGATTTATTAAATCCAAAAAAAGTGTTGAATATATTTATCAGGGTTTACACATAGCAATAAAAATGCAAATATATGAAACCTATTAATTTAATGTCAGAAAGAATACGAATGAAAATTAAAAGAGAAACAAAAAAATTGAAAAACTAGCAAATAAAAGGTTTTTCTTAAATTTTTTTGTATAAAATATGTTTAGACACCTCACCAAATACATATTTTCCATCTTGGACATGGAGAAAGAGCTGAAATAGAAATGGCAATTTTTCACTCTACGTTAAGTAATTTAATTAAATCCAATTAATGAATATCAAATATTGCAGTGGAATATTTTAATTGTGTAACAATGTAAACGGAAGTGATAAAACCGAAAAGGCGGACTGTTTATCGCTCTTTTAAATAAAACATAATTAAAAATTAAAAGTTAAAGTAAAATCCTTCGTCATTGAATTCGGTATTAAAAACGAGTAAAAAGGTTAAAGTCGGCCATGCCGACTATACAATACCCTACACCAGTCTGGTTAAAAGCCAACTAATGTTTGGATCCGAAATTCGAATGGGTTAAAATGGGACTTGTGGCAAAATTTTATATAAAATAATAAAAGAAGAGAAAATCGTAAATATAGCCCATATGGGCGATAGGTCCAAATATGGACCGATTCTATCTAGAATCTATCGGCTTTGTTCTCGCGACTATGTGAGTCAGCGAACCAAATTTCATTAAAATGTCTTGATATTTGCGACCTGCAGCGTGTAACCAAGCCAATTTTGGGCCGATTTCAACCAAAATCAATAGGCTCCGTTCTTAGGCCGACGTTAGTCGGTGTACCAAATTTCGTCAAAATATCTTAATATTTGCGACCTGTAGAGTGCATAAAGTATTAAAATACAATAAAACTTAAAAAAAAATATTCAGTCTTTTAAATATGTATGATTTAAAATAATACACTAAGGGCTGGTATCTTATCTCCAATGATTATTTTACTTTAATTATTAATTAAGAAATCATTAATTAAACCTTAAACTTACTTAAAATAATATCGGTAACTTATTACAGTAATTTTGACTTAGCTGCGCAACCAACTTTTGCAAGAATTTTTGTGCAGGTAAGCCAAAAACGCAGCTAAGCCAAATTGTTTACCTGCCTTAATGTGCAGGTATACCAATACAGACTGAAAACAAACAAAACAAAACAAATGAAGCTAATGATGACAACTCTGTGCTTTGCACCAGATCTTGCGATTTTTATGGTTAAAAAACGACTAAAGTAGGATATTTTTGTCACAAAAAAAGTTGACAACCCATTTATTCTAAGTGTGTTCTTTTTTCCTAGAATTGAAAAACAAAGCAAAACGCAAGAGGTGATCGTTTTTATGAAAATAATGTAAAACTGCCAAAAATATGAGACAGTTATCTTAAATGCGCAGGTACAAAAAGTGCACTTAAAGAAGACAATTGCGTACATAATTTTGGAAAATAGAAACGAAACCAAAATTTTGTGCAGTTACAGCAAATGTGCACTTAAGAGTAAAGCAGTTAAATCAAAACTACTGTACAATTTAATCAATGATTTGTTAATTTTAGATATTTTCATTTGACAATACGAATTAGTAATAAAAGAAAATAAAAAAGTTTTGAAAACTCGCGAAATACGGGTTTTTTATTGAATTTTTCGCATGACACGGGGTGATAAAATTATACAATAGATGACTAAATTGTTATTTTTTAAATCTGCAATCGCTAAATGCCTCAAATAGGAAGTGTCTTTTTGCATGCTACATGTATACCTTAATTTTTTTCATTGGGTAAGTGTGTATAATTATAAATTTTATTTTAGTTCAGGAAGGTGTTGTTAAGAAATATTTATGAAGGATAAGATGATTTTTGATGTTTTTTTTCTTAATTTTTTATTTATTTATTTATTTATTTATTTATTTATTTATTTATTTATTTATTTATTTATTTATTTATTTATTTATTTATTTATTTATGTTATTTATTGCCTTTTCTATGCAACAAGATTATATCTTATTATTAAAGCAAAGAAATATAATTTTTAGATTTACATTGTTATAAATTAATACATTATTATTTAAGTACATATATAATTATTAACAAGATTTAAAATATAATTTAATAAAATCAAAACATAATGACAATAGTGTGATTACATTAAACATTGAAGACTGTATAAAATCATTATATACCCGAGTAAAACGGGTTATATATTATTTTATATTATTTAATACAATTATGTCTCGTTATATATTGCTTTGTATGGCACTATATATAATAAGACATAAATTTCGTCTTTCGAAAAAATTTTATATGACCAAATATCCAAATATATCATTTTACGAATGTTGTCATATTTAATAAGATCTCGCCCATGGAATTCAAATTGTAAGACCAAAAATAGCACAGTTTCATGTTTAATTTAAATTTAATTTAAGATTTTATCGAAGTCAATTACAATCCATTTTTAATTGGAAAATATTTTTTTACAAAAACAAATTTTGATATAAAGTTCAAGTGATTTAAAAAATAACATGAACACGAAAAACCGGCAAAATATTTTTGTATAAAATCTGATTGAAATTATCTGACAGTTACCCATACATTATCGACATTGAAAATATTATGTTAAAAGAGTTAACACTTAACATACGCAGTCAGACTTTATATGGGATTTCGTACCACATATGTATAGCAACAAAACAAGTCTATTGATTTAAAAAAGAAACATTTATTTTCCCTATATAATTTATGTTATAGTATTGTTTCAAATGAACTCTTAATATCTTAGTAAATTGAAATTGAAATTCATTTTAATTTAAAACGTTATAAATTTACATCGAAACAACAGATTCCTTTAGTTTTAAATTGAATATTGGGTCATATTAATAAAAGTTAGTCAATTCTTCGAAGTAATTATTTTGGTTTAGGAATGACGTACCACCAAATTTATCCATAGGCTTGAAGGATACCATAAAATATAAATGAAAATTAAAACAAAAAAATTGTCTACCCGCAAGTAGACTATAAATGCAAATAGAAAGGCTAAAATTGTGTAATAAATAACTTAAAAACCTAATAAATATTTCCCCCATTAGTGAAATCTAGTTTTTTATTCACTATTTACAAATTTAAAACACTTTTAAACGATTATTTCATGACATTTAATTTTATTAAAAACTGTTTCATGTCAAATTTGTTATCACAATTTTAATGCATTTTTCCCATTTTTTTTTTAAGTGAAAGCCCAAAAATAAAAGATTCATTTGAACATATCTCACTTTCAAAATGAAAATCTCACCTTTAGTGAAAAATCCAGTAATGATTTACGGAAAATTATTTGAAATTTCATTTTATTTAGAATTTTTTATGGATTATTCCTGTAGCTCGTATAAGTACTGATTAATGTGTAGATACTTTTTATGTATGCAGTTTCACATCAAGACTCGCAAACTTACTAGATTTGCTTAGTTCACACGATACACGAAACCTTACGTGAATCCCCCTTTGTTTTTCAGTACAATATTTAATAAAAACAGAAATACGAAAATTTTTATCCAACTGGACCTAATTACATCAACTTTTAAATATTAAGATATTATTTCATACAATAATGTCTGGTCAAAATTCGGTTTAAATAGTATATAATTTAAAGTAATTAAATCCAATTTGATCCACGTAGATACAATTGTATTCACCATTTTTCGGATTAAATTGTATGTGATTAGTTATTGTATTTCATCAAATTAGATATGTCACCATATCATCTTTTTTAATCGGGTATATACAATTTTTAACGTGAAAAAAATCAAATATATCCCTTTTAAATATGAATGCATTACTATTAGCCTGAATGCGATGAGGTAACGAGTTCCAAAGCTGTACAGTTGGTACCAAAAATTGCCATTTCGAAAGAAGTGTACGATGTTTAATAGATTTCAATCCGTATCCTCTCTCAGATCTTGCGAGTGTTAGACGTTCGTATAAATATTTAGGCTCCTTCACATATATAATTTTATGAAGAAATAATAGGCATCTAATTTTGAGTAGGTTCTCAAAAGTTACACCATATAATTTCTTAACGTGTGGTGAAATCGAGCCGAATTTTCTTAATCCATAAATATATCTAGTGATGCTATTGAATAACTTGCTATTTAAATCACAATTGGAGAAAATCTCACAACCATATAATAGACACGGCATCAAATAAGCCTTAGCAATCAATATTCTGGTTTTTAATGGTGTAAAATATTGTGTCGACCATAAGAGTTTCATTAAATATTATGCCTAGATTTTTTACTGAGGATACAATATTAATTTGTTGGCCGTTAATTATAATGTTTAAATTATTGTTTAGCGTTAACGTTATCTTATGAATAACAACACATTTTGATTTTTCAGGATTTAAACACAATCCATTTGCCGACGCCCACTGGTGTACTCTTTGTAAATCCATGTTCAATTTTTCAATTGATGCGTCCAGTGATTGCAAACTAGTCCGCAGATAAATCTGCACATCGTCTGCATATAGATGTATTCTGCAGTCCTTAAGTTGTAGTGGGAGATCATTTGCATATAGCGAGAAGAGAAGGGGTCTTAGTATTGATCCTTGAGGCACCCCTCTTACAACAGGTAAAGCATTAGATTTTACATTGTTGATGTAAACAGATTGTGTTCGAGACGATAGATACGATTTTAATAATTTTACAGACGTACTAGCAAATTAAATAGGTGTCTAAGTTTTTCACATAGAATATTGTGATCTACCGTATCAAATACCTTAGAATGATCCAATAACACTAGTAAGTTCAAATAACCATCATCAATATCACGTCGTATATCATCAGATACATTTACTAAAGCAGTAACACATCCATGCTTTGGGCGAAAGCCAGATTGCCATTCAGTAACTAGATTATAAGCATTCAAATAACCGGTAACTTGTCTATGTAATATTCTTTCAAAAACTTTAGAAAGGAATGGAAGTATAGCAATCGGTCTAAAATCTGAGTTCTGCTTTGGTATAGGTATTATTTTTGCATGTTTCCACATAAGAGGATATGTGCTAGTAGTGATTATTGAATTAAAGAGATGAGTAATATGAGGTAGCAGGCTACATTCAATTTAACTTTATAGTTTGAAATAATTAGGAAACTAGGTCCAAAAGGAAATAAATCAACCTATACCTGTACATTATTTGTTATTGGTTTAGGAAAACATATCTTGATCAAATTTAATATACACATGCAGTGACATCTCCCAAAGAAAATATAAAGTAAATTTCTACAAACCGTGAAACGTAAACGATTGATTTTCTTTATTCTATTTCTAAGATATCTTGGAAGGGTTATTTCTGCAGAATTTTGTGCTGATTGCTAAAATTAAAATTTAGAAATTTTGTGGAGAATAAAAGATATGAATCCAAAAATAATCCTCGGTGGAAAAATATATGACGTCTTTAAAAATTCAAGTTACTAAAAATATACATCATTTAGAGGACATAATAAGATGTTTTAAGGTGTTTATTTTAGAAAATAATTGGTCTACGTAAAACTTTTTAAAAAGTTACCAACATTAGTAAAAAATGTAAGTACTAACACGAATTGTAGGGTGAAAAATCTATGTTTAAGTGCTTAATCACAAGTTACTGTAATTAAGACCTAAACAATGATTTTCTTCTTAATCATTGTTTAATATTACACTCATAGAAATAAATCTTTAAAAATAACAGAAAAAATTACTAAAAATTAGTTAAAAATGATGCTGCAGAAAAAACTGCTAAAATTAGCAAATTGTTTTACTAAATACTAGTAAAATGAGAACAGCAAAATTAAAACTGTTAAATTTACAGAATTTTAGTAATATTTAGGCTAACGTTTAGTTAATTGAAAATAGCAAATTGTACTGTAAAATCTGCACAAAATTTTGCTAAATATTTGCAAACTAAAAATAGCAAAAATAAACTGTTAAATCTACAAAATTTTTGCTGTTTTTAAGCTAAATTTAGTTGAATGCAAATAGCAGTCTATTCTGCTAAAATCAGCAGAAATATTTGCTGAAAAATTGTAAACAGCTGTTTTCAAAAGGCTCGATTTTTATTTGTATTTAAAAAAAAATCGAAAAAAAACTTCGAAAATTTCAAATTTTTTGGTGATTTTTTAGGCTACTAATTATTTAGCAAAATTTTTTATTTATTTTAGCAGGTTAATTTGCTATTCTCCATTTACAAAAATTTAGCTTTTTCTGCAGCATCATTTTTAACTAATTTTCAGTAGTTTTAACTAAATTTTTTACGGACTTTTTTCTATTAGTGTACATAAGATACCAGGCCTAAAAAATAAAACTTAAAATTTTAAAGGCAGTCTCTTAAATTTGTGAGAATTAAAACTAAATATTAAAAACAAAAAAATTAACAAAAATCTTAATACTGAAAAAAAACAAACAAAAATTAAAAGAACAAATAGCAATTCAATTACTAAAGTACTACCATAACAACTTAAGGTTCGTACAGGTAATTGATATTCATTAGACCACCCAAATTTGCAAAAGTATTTTTTGTTCGCTCCACCGGCAGTTTCCGATAGATTGGGCATAAAAAATAATATGTGCACAAAAATTGGATCTCTCGGGCGCATATAGTGCAGTCAGTTTGGACTTTTGACCCTTAAAATTACCTAAAAACACTTCAAAGCTTTTTTGCGCCATAACTCCTAAATTTGCGGTTTCCCGAAAAAATACCATATAAGTGTTTTTATGCGGAATGAGAGGCAAACAATCTATTCATACTAATCGTTGGTCTAAAGGCTGAGTTACCCAACCGTAAACGTAACTGTAACGAATAGCTGTTTGACAAGAAGAAGTGTATACGATTTCAACATTCTGTTGAAATCAGAATTTTCTATCCGTCATCGAAACAGCTGAATGATTTTAGTCGGAAAAAATATAAAATGAATAAAGAAAATTGATTCAAACAACAATTAAGGAATAAAAATTAACAAATAAACGGAAAAATTTAGAATAAAATAAAAAAAACACACGAAATGGATGCTAAATAGTAATGTCGTTTACGGTTTTCTATAAGTGCACTTTTCAGCTACGGCACGTTACACCTACAGCACATTTACGTTTACGGTCCCATAATCCGCTCTAAAGTATTACTTCTCGTGGTGTTTTAAGCGGATAAAATCAAAATTTGACTTCATTTTAAACGGCCCTCGTTAAAATTTGGACAGAGACTGTTAGGATCGGTTATCATTTTTTGTAGAGTAAGATATGTTGTTTTTAAAAACCAATTACATTTGCAACATAGATCTTTTATTCCACGAAAGAAAGGCCAAAATCGGACTTAAGAACTTATTTATTATACGTTCTGCATATGCAAATGTAATGCTACAGAGAAGCATATTCGATTAATTCCCTATATTTCTTGGTTTATCAATGAAATAAATACCCAGCAAGAAAAACACAAACGGAAAAGCGCTGGAGTGGCACTTTAACAAGTCCTGGCAAAAAAATCCCTCCTCGATTTCATAAAAAAATTTATAAAAACTAAAAAATTTGTATGGGGACCACCTTAAGGGTCCGAGAAAATGTTGGGATAAAAAAATATTGGGGGTCAGTCATATATTTGACTTCTCTAGGGGCACCCTTAGAAGAGTTAAAGCGGTGAGAGTAAATTTTATAAAAATGTAATTTGTATGGGCGCCCTCTTACGGAGTGGAGATAGGGTATAGGTATGTTCGCAAAAAATGCTGAAGAGGACAAATCAATGGGGGTTGGTCTTATATTTCACCGCTCTAGGGGCGACTCCGGGGAAGTTGTGGGGCTTTTTGTGGATTTTTAACCCTTCACCACCACCTTTGACTCCGATGAGTAGCCATTTGTCCCCACCCTACCTCCCCCATTTTTTGCTTATGCATTTTTTTCAAACCTCACAAAATTAGGGGTTCTAGCGTTTCCAAATCTTGTTATTAAGGGTTTCCATACAACATGTATGTATATATAATAAACCGATACTTCAAAGTCAAATTTTGGTCAATTTGTCATGGAATAACCGATATTACTTTATAAAAACTAGATATATTACTACACAAAATAATGAAAACCAATCTTAATTGTCGCTGTCGAAATTTTAACGAGGTTCGTTTAAAATAAAGTCTTCACACAAATTTTGACTTTTTCCCCTTATTATTGTTATTAGTTCCGTAAAAATTATTTGATTTAAAAAAATTTTGGCTTTTCGGAAAGCCTATGTTAAGAGCTCTCTAATTAATTAACCGGACTTTTCATTGAACTAAAAAAATTATCCGTACTTTCATAGAAATTTAAATATTTTTATTGTTATGCACAAAATAATGATTGTTGAAATTGATAAATGACACTTATATAAATGAATAAATATAAATGAATTTGTGTTATTTCCCAATAAGCATTTGGAAGATATATATGGCAGAAGATATTACGGCAATATCATTTATTTATCATTTTGAAGACAATCAAAGTAGTATTTTGTACATAGCTGTTTATTTGAAATAAAAGTATCAATTAAAAATAAATTTTTTTGTAATTGTATTTTTTTTCGTTAAATATCAATTAGATTTAAACTATTTTATATTTATAAAAAGAAATTTCAATTAAATTCTGTTCCTTAAAAAAATAATTATGAAACGGAAAATTTTTATTGTTATTTTAAATTTATCTTTTTTAAATAAAAAAAATAATAATTTTAATTGACATAGTTCGAATACAAATTAAATATTTTTTATTTTTATTTTATTTTTTTATTTTCAAATAAAATTCTAAATTTTTTTATTCTAGTTTCATAAAAATTAAATAATTTTAATAAAAATAATATTCGGCAAATAAAATAATAAATTAAATTATTTATTTGAGTTTCCTAAAAATAAAATAATTTTTCTAAAATTTTTATTTGTACCTGAAAATTTCTAATAAATTTATTTCATATTTTTATTTGAACTAGAAAAACATGAAATAGATTTGTTGCTGTGTTTTATTTGAATCGGAAATATTTAGAATATATGTTTTAATTGATACAAAAATGTTTCAACTACTTTTGTTGCTAGGATTTAATTGATACAAAATATTTCAATTATTTTTTTTAATTTAACCAGAAAATTTACAATTTTTGTTAATTTCTTGGCTTTATATTTTTATAGGTATTTAACCATTTTGTGAATTTGTGTAAAAGTGAGTAATAGGAAAAAATAAGATGGCGTTTTAAAATGTTCTTAAAGTTACGGATTGGATATACATATATGTACATTAGACTGTCCCTTAAAATAGCGATTTGTCGATTTTCGTTCATTACACCCCCCCCCCCCCCCCAGTTGTATTGAAAATGGTCCCAAATGGAAGAAATCGATGTTTTGTTTTGGAAACCTTTAACCCGTGCCGAAATTTGGACGAAAATGGCCCCTTTTGGAAAAAAGTGTATTACTATTAAAAATTACCAAAATTCGAAAAATTATTTTTTATTCCACTTATTCATTTAATATAGTCAAAATGATTCAGACATGGAATTTTGACTTCATCGGATATCATTAATCCACTTTAGCCTGGAATCCAAAATGACCCACGAATTTGATAAAAATGCAAAAACGTATTTTTTTTTTTTAATTAATTTTAAACATTTTTTTAAATGCCTAATTTGGAGATGTTGATTGCTATTTGTACCACATAATAGTTGATATTAAAGAAAAAAAATAAATTGGAAAAATGATAATTCGAGTTTGTGTTTGGAGCGACTGCTTTTCAGGACATTTTACAAAAATTGCTCATATTGTCAAAAATTTTAATGTTTTCATCAAATTTTACACGGTTTTCGGAAGAACAGCACTCAAATTTGGTTAAATTTGAATTATTTTTTCATTTCTTTAAAAAAAATTTAGCCCCATGGAACTTAATATTAATTATGACTAGGAGATTGTAAAGCCATTAAATTTATAAAATAAAATCTCAACTGGATAAAAATAATTACCCATATGGGGTTAATTTTTATACTTTTGGCCAAAAACGCCCCACTAGGAAATTTACAGGATAACACCTTTCGCATATCCCAATTTACTAAAAATCTGATAAATGTTATTCTGTAAATTTGCTAGTGGGTGTTTTTTTTTGGAAAAGTGATAACATTAACCCTATATGGATCAAGTTAATCAAAATTATTATTTTTATCAAGTGGAAAATTTTTTTTTTATTTTTCCGAAAATTTTGCCTTTTAAATTTCAATACGCTCAAACTTTTTTACTAACCCACTCACATTTTTAAAAATTGAACTGCAACTTGATATCAATTTTTCTTTCAAGTCGGGAGAAAACTTGACGGTCAAGTTTTAAACAGCTGATAAAATTTCTTGTAAATAAATTTGTTTTTCTTTTTACAAATATTGTGCCGCAAGAAAACACGGTGGATTAAACAAAAAAAAAATTGTTGCGATTCACAAATCTTTGTATGTATAACATAGAAGGCATGAAGTTTTATGGAATAAGAATATTTCGCTATAGCCACGAAATGACATGAAATATCATGAAAATGTCACGTCATCTTGAAAAGAAAATTGACTATTAAGTTGCGTGCAGGCTACACTCATAAAAAAAAGTTAGCACAAAAGTATGTTAAACGCGTTCTGATTAAATTGAACTAATTGTTCTGATATTTTCTCTAAAAAAGCCCGTACAAATAGGTAAAAATTCTGCTAAAATAACAGGAAATAATGTATTTGCGCCAGCACAATTTTGACCTATTTGTACAGGATTTTTTTTATTAGTGTACATCACAGACTCAAGTTCAACTAAATTTGACAAGCAGTATGTGTAATCAACTTGAAAACAAAATCTTGAACGTGTAAATCTAGTGTTATATGACACATATATGTATGTATATCGCCACTAATATTGTTATGTGTAAGTAATAAAATGATCGGATTATCCGTTTCGTGCCTACATCCGTTTTAGCTACAAAAATCTATGAAAAGCTACAAAATTTAACCTAAAATGGCTCTGGATAACAAAATAATAGCACGATACATTTAGCACTTACACACAATAATAGTATTACTGATATATACCGATTACGCAGGACTGCAACTAATTATTTCTCGAACTGCGGATGTGCCCTTCAAAAAAAATGAAATTTTAAGTTCTTCACGCATAGACATGAAGAGATTATTATTGTAAAATCTTCTTTATTACTGAAGGCACACTAATCAATTTGACCTCGTTTTTTTTATTTACATTGATGCTTTTTTTCAATTACATTGATGCTGAAAGCGCAAAAATTCAAAATCTCTGAAATTGCTCATTATTCAAAAAACATAGTTACATATTTTAGAGACGTACCATTTGTTCCTAATTGATGGCACCTATTTTTTTCCACAAGTGTTAGATTTTCTAACATCACAGTTATTATCCGCTAAAGGTTTTAGGCGATTTCCTTTTGTGCTGAAAAAGTTATACCCAAAAGAGTTGAAAAACTTTTAAAAGTTACAAGCAAAATTAGGGCAAATTAGGGTGGTTTTTAATTGAGTAGAGCACAAAATATTAAAATTTAAGATGTACGCCTGATTAAATTCGTTGCCCCGAAAATGCTGATACCATCAAAAATATTATATGTGACCTTCTCCGAGAAAAGGGACCTAGTGTGTGAAAGTTAAATTAAAAATAAAATTTTAATGTTTTTCTCATTTTTATCGAAACCCGTTTTTTGACACACTAGGTCCCTTTTCTCGGAGAAGGCCACATATATTGTTATTAAAATGGTTTAAATCCTGAGTTACACGGAATCGTACGGTTCCGTATATTTTCCCACATGTACATTACATAAAAAAGCTATACTTTTTAAAAAGAATAAAAAAAAACCTAACAACAGATCTAATTGAAACATTTCTATTTTAAAAAAAGTTGAGCAAAATTTTTAATTGATACATTTTATGTTGAAATAAATTTTTATTTGATACATTTTATATAAACTGTACAAAATAAAAACAACAGCAACAATAACAATAAACAAACAAAATAAAAACAACAGCAACAATAACAACTGAGTTTAACAAAACAAATAAACAAACAAAATAAAAACAACAACAACAATAACAACTGAGTTTATAATTTCTATTTTAAACACTTAAACTAAATTAAATTAAAATGACCGGCAATAAGCGCACTAAGAGAAATGCAAGTGAAGCTAATTTGAGCTCTTCGTCGAGTAATCTATCGGATCTCGTGTTTTCAGGCTCAAACTTCTCTGTCACTCGTCTGTACAATTGGCTTGACACTAGGGTTTTTCTTTTCCCGGACTTTTTCATTTCCCGGGACAGCGGGATTTTTTTCAGAATTTCCCGGGATCCCGGGAATTCCCGCTCGTTAGAAAATATATAAATTCGACATATGTTGTACTTTAAAAACTCGATTTCTGTTAAAACACCGTCCGACAAAGTTCATCTTTTGGTTGTACTCATGAGAAAATGTACTTAATATATTCCAAAGGATGGCTAAATATAAAGTATCCATGTCTTCCACTTTTTCTAGATCAATTCGTTTAACAATTTAAATCGTGAATTAATATTTAGGTAATATATTTGTATGGAAGGGCGTCTTAATTTTAAAAAACTCTTAGAAATATATTAACTAATTATTAATTGGCGGTTTAAACGAATTGATATAGAAAAAGTGAAAGACACGGGTATTTTATTTTCATCCCTTTTTTCAGGATATATTGGAATAGTTAATGGATGCAAACTTGTGTCGGACCAGTTTTATAGTCACAACTCAGATCGATTTGTTGCTAAATGTTTCTTAAATATGAAATCCAAAAATTTCTGTTTCTAGATATTTTGTTTCTTTCTATGCAGATTTTCAAAAGTATCCGTCTAGAATTATTTTTATAAAATAGTTTGAAAGTGAGTATTTTTCACACAAATTTTTAGGCAAATTCGCCTAAATCGTTTTATAAAAATAGACACTAAAACATTATTAAATAGTTTCTTAACTTTAATTGGTTTTTTTGAATAGACATTTTTTATGCCACAGCTACTTAAAAAGAAATTATAGAATTTTCATATTTAGTGACATTTTAAATTAACATATAAAAAAATCCAAAATAATTTGAAAAAGCATCTGATGGATTATTTTGAAAACAAATCATATTTAAAAAATTCAATTGAAATAATGGAATAGCAATTGAACTGTAAATGAATTTATTTTAAGTTAAAGAAACTCAAAATACTTTTGTCAATTGAAAATACGAAAATATTACCAATTTATAATTTTAATGCCTATTTTTTTTGGAGGTATTTGGAATTGAAATAATGATGTTGGAATGTTGTATAAGTTGGTTTACACTATAAGATTTTCGGTACGATTTTACTTCAGTATACATGCAAAACTTATATAACTTATAGGCAAGGTTGCAAAATCTTTCCGAAAATCTTATAGTGTAAATCAGTCTATACAAATATTGCTTTATTTGAACAAAGATCATCATTTTAAAGAAAAAAGTTTTTTCCGAAATATGTACAAGTATTTTTATTGGTAAACATGGTAACGGCAGATAAAATTTTTTTCGGTTTAACTAAACCAAATTCAACTGCCATCCGAAAACAATTTGGCCTAATTCAGTTTATTAAATTTTAAATCGTATTTTTTTAAATTTAAATACTTTTTGTTTAAATTAGTTTAAAAAATCAATGCTTTAAATTTAAATAAAGCTTCCAAAATTTCATTAAAACTAGCTAAAACTTCTGTAAAATAATAAAAAAAAAATCCCGGGAAATCCCGCACAAAATTCCCGGGATTGCGGGATCCGAAAAAGGGCGGGATTCCCGGGAATCCCGTCCCGGGAATTCCCGGGACATAAACCCTACTTGACACTCAATTTACAAAACAAAGTCAATATATTAGCGAGCGTTCGGAACTTATACAAACAATGATAGAGGAAACCAAAACAAGTATTTTTATTGAAATAGAAAAGAGATTCACTGATTTAAAAACAGAAATAATAAATGATGTGAGGAAAGAAATTAGTGAACTAAATGACAGAGTAAAACATGTTGAAACAGTAAACAAAGAAATTGTTCAGCTAAAAGCTGAAGTTAAAAATTTGACTGCAAAAATGCATAAACAAGATAATTCTATTGTTGCATCTGATTTACGCATAACTAACATACCATGTTATGATAATGAGGATTTACAATGGATTTTTGAAAATATATGCCGTTCAGTAGACATTTCTATACCATTTTTTAAATCAATTTTTCGCGTCAAACATTTTAAAAATATTCGTGATGTGGACAATCCTCCTATTGTTGTTAAACTGAACTCGCCTTATGAAAAGAACTTTTTCCTAAAGGCTGTATCGGCATTTCGTAATAAAAGTAAAACATCGCTTAGATTGCATCATGCAGGTTTTAATAGTGATGAACCCTTTTACATAAACGAAAATCTAACTCCTCACAATTATCAGATATTTAAAAGTGCACTTGGTCTAAAGAAAGACCAACTTCTAGCAACTGCCTATACACAACGCGGGATCGTATATGTTAAACAAAATGCAGATGATGAGCCATTGAAAATAGAATTCCTTGATGAATTAAAACAATTTTTTCGACCTTCAACTTAAACATTGCCATTTTTCGATATTTTACATAATATATAATTTCTGCCGAAGGAAAAACTTGATATTTCTACAAATGCATATAATTATATTATTTTGTTTATATTTTAATTTAAAAATTAGCATAATCTTCACTATTTTTAATTTTATTATAATTTTGTTCTACCTTCTTTTATCTAAAATATTATATTTGTATTTGATATTAACAACTTTTGAAGAAGGAACCTATTACACTGCTAATACTTATTGCGTTGCTGTTAGGGGTGGTTGTTTTGAAGGAAGATATTTTTGTTTTTATGGGAGATAATGGAGGTCCAGTTGGAAGCTCCAAAGACATGACAATGAATATGGTAAGGATATTTGCCAAACAAAGACATGGTGTTACAATCGCTCACATAAACGCTTAAAGTTTAAACAACAAGATCGATGAGTTCAAACTGGTTTTCGAAAACTCAAATGTTGATATCGTTTGTGTTTCCGAGACCTGGTTTTCGGATAAAACGCCGGACAGTCTTATTTGTCTAAATGGCTACAAAGTTTTTAGAACTGACAGAGATGGTCATGCGGGTGGAGTTGCCATTTTCGTAAAAGATAATATATCTTGTAAATTTTGCTTTAAGTCGCGTAGAGAGGAAAAGGTTGAGTTTATTTTTGTTGAACTTGTATCTTTTGGTAGAAAAATACTTATTGGCTGCGTCTACAGGCCACACAAGAGAATATCTTTTTCTGATTTTGTGTTAAAATTGGAAAACTTAACCGTTGCCTATGACGATATTGTAATATCTGGTGACTTCAATTCCAATATACTAACGGAATCAAACTTTACTGATGAAATGTCATCACTTGGACTCATGCCCGTTAATGTAACTGTTCCAACACACTATACAACCTCAAATAATTCACTGATAGATCTTTTTTTTTTGTTGCCAAAATATCAAATGTACTATTCTACGACCAGGTTTCGGCTTCATGTTTCTCAAAACATGATTTGATATTTTTAACGTATAATTTTGAAATTCAACCGGCAGATCAGATTTGTTACTACCGGGACTTCAAGTGTATAAATTATAATTTGTTATATGAAGAATTTTTAAGAATTGACTGGGAAAGTATGTATTTTATGTCTTCCGTGGATGAGCAATTATCGTTTTTTGAAAATAATATTCAGCGACTATATAATGATGCTGTTCCACTAAAATCTAGGAACATTTTGGGAAAATCAAAACCATGGTTTACATTAGCTATTAAACAATTAATTCAAAAGAGAGATGTTGCTTATTCAAGTTGGAAGAGATTTAAAACTCCTGAGTTGAAAGTTCAATATCGTACTGCTAGGAGGGAGGTTAATAATAAAATCAGAATTTCAAAAAGAGAATATTATTCTAAACGCTTTGGTTCTGCTCTCGAATCGAAGAAAACTTGGAAAGTCATTCATGAAATCGGAATTGGCAGGGCAGATAAAACGATCTGCGATGTTGATGCTAATGACTTAAACAGTATTTTTGCAAACCTACCAACAGTCCAAATTAACGACAACTTTTACAACTTCCCATCAGGTAATAACAACTCTACTCTTGATGATATTAATACATTTGAGTTTTCTTGCATAACCCAGTTTGATATCATATCAACTTTTTCATTAATAAAATCAGAAGCAGTAGGTTACGATAATATGCATCCGAAATTTTTAAAGATAATGTTGCCATTA
The DNA here is from genome assembly GCA_949987735.1 of Leucophora obtusa. Taxonomy (NCBI): domain Eukaryota; kingdom Metazoa; phylum Arthropoda; class Insecta; order Diptera; family Anthomyiidae; genus Leucophora; species Leucophora obtusa. The sequence continues at coordinate 281,461,065 of OX465295.1, forward strand.
CTTCTGCCCTATTTAACTCACCTTTTCAATACAATCATTACGACAAGCACTTTTCCGTTAAAATGGAAGCACGCCAAAATTGTACCACTCCCGAAGACAAATACTGAGTTTCGACCAATTGCCATTTTGTGTTTGCTTTCAAAAGTTCTGGAAAAGATTCTACACCGTCAAATGATTGAGTATATTAGGGATAAATGTCTGCTGTCTGATAAACAATCTGGGTTTCGTTCTAATCATAGCTGTGTTACAGCTCTGATTGATGTCTCGGAAAATATACGACGTGAACTCGATAATGGCAAGGTTAATTTCTTGATACTCCTTGACCACTCTAAGGCGTTCGACACGGTTGACCACTATACGTTATGTATGAAACTTAGACATTTCTTTAAATTTTCTTCATCATCAACACAGCTTTTATTTTGTTATCTAAATAATCGCACACAATCTGTCTACGTTAATAATAAATGGTCTAATTTGCTGACACTTAGTAGGGGAGTGCCCCAAGGGTCTGTTCTTGGGCCTCTGCTTTTTTCCATATATGCAAATGATTTGCCGAATCAACTCTCATACTGCAGACTACATATGTATGCGGATGATGTCCAATTGTATTTAAGCAGTCCTGTACACTCAATTCAAGAAGCTATTACGAAAATTAATTTTGATTTAAATAGAATATATATATGGGCTACAGCAAACGGGCTTTGTCTCAATCCGCAGAAATCCAAATGTGTTGTAATTCACAAGCAACGAACTGTGCCAATTATCGAAAATGAAATACATATAAATGGAGGAAAAATTGAGATCGCAGAAGCGGCCAAAAACCTTGGTATCATTTTTAACAAACATTTAACATGGACAAATCATATTAACTCTCTTGTTGGTCAAACCTACGCTAAGTTAAGGCCTCTTTGGTCAACACAGTTTTTTACTCCATTGAAAGTGAGAATACTGATCGCAAAGTCATACCTAATCCCCGGTTTAATATATGGTTGTGAACTTTTTGGGAATTGCGATAGTACTAGTAAGCGCAAGTTAACCGTTTTATACAACAATATCATCAGATATGTTTATGGCTTGAGAAGGATTGATCATGTGTCATTATTTGCCACAAAACTCTATGGTGTATCTTTCGAGAGCCTTCTTAAGATACGAGTACTTTTAGCTTATCATAAAATTATTTATACAAAGAATCCTCCGTATCTTTATGCCCTTATACAGTTTGCCATATCCCAAAGGGGAAGAGGGACAATAATACCTATGCACCGATATCATGTATCTGAATGGCATTTTTACATAAATGCTCCACGTCTTTGGAGAGATCTTCCAGCAAACCAGCAGCTCAACAGCAACGCAAACAGCTTTAGACATTTTCTTTTCAATATTTTTGCCTAATTTTAATTAAAATTTTGTTTCTTACAATGTTGACTCTTTGACAGACATATTAAATTAAATTATTGTTAATATTTATTTTTTCTTTGTGATATTAGAAAATTTTTTACTTATATATTAGAATACGGTTTAATTTTTATGATTATTTTTTTACAATTTGCAATATACATATGTTTTCCACAAACTGCTTTCCTGTACTTTAATTATAAGATTTACTCTTGTTGTACAGGATATATCAAAATAAATAAATAAATAAATATTGAAATAAATTTTTATTAGATACATTTTATGTTGAAATAAATTTTTATTTGATACATTTCGTGAGCAAAATAAAATTTTATTTGAACAAAATTTGAGGAAAATATTTTTTTATTTTATTAGATTTTGGTTCAAATAAAATTTCAAAATATTTTATTCGAATTAGATTTGAAAAAAATATATTTTTATTTTGTTTGAAGGCAAATGAAATATTTATTAGAAAATTTTGTTTTATATTTTTACAAATTAAAATATTTTAATTTAATAATAAAATTTTTAAAGAAATAAATTTTAATTGAAATTTTATAAAAAGATGTTTCAATTAAAAAAAAGTATTTGAGTTGTTCTCAAATAAAAATAACAATTAAAAAAATATTTATTTCTAACTCATACCAAATAAATATTAAGGTAATTAATATTTTTATTTGAAAACGTTCAATTAATTTAAAAATAATTGTAATTTTTTTGAAACAAATAAAAACTAAAAATTATTTAATTTTTTCTGTAAAATTCAAATAAAAGTAATTGAAGATAGCAGCTATGATTTTTTACAAACCATCTTTTTATCAGTTCGAAGATATATCGGCAATATCGAAAATAAAATGTCAAAAAAATGTATTTGTTTTATTTAAAAACACACATCCCAAATAAGGGAATTATATAATAATATTTTGCAAATAAAAATTTATTTTCTTCGTTTCAGAAAATATCGGGCGGCAAAAAAAATTAGAAACGACGAATGCCTGATAAACGCGGCAATTTGTTTTGTTACAATAATAATATAAAATAATGTAAATGTTATATATGTTTTTTTTTTTAATAAAAAGTAAATAAAATCATATTTTTATCATCTGGGTGTTTTTCTAGAGATATCTTCTGTTTATCTTCCAGAAGATATATCGGCGATATTTGCATTACTTTTTTATATCTTCCAGATAATAATAAAGCAATATCGCATATTTATCTTCCAGAAGAATTGCTTTCGTATTGCTAAGAAGTATTGCATTCGGGACACGTTCTCTACCAAATGGGGTATCTTCCGCAATACGAAGACGATTGTTGCCGCAATAAAATGTCTCTTCCAGGCAATACTATTGGGGAATCGTATTCGTATTGCTATGTTTGCTGGGTTATAATCATTTACCCTCAACTTTAACATTTCGACACTATAAATGTCAAAACAGCAGGCACTTTTTCAAAAGTTATTGTGTTAAATGTACTAATAAGGGTATTTATAACTAAAAATGATTTTGTTTGTTTTTTTTTCCAAAATTTATATTTAGCTGGACAAATTTTATTTTAGCTGTACACTGGACAAGCATCAAAAAAGGTGGATAATCCAGGCGAGTAAATCCCGTCTAGCAACTCTAGTTATAAGGTCCCGAGTAAAAAAGTTTTGATATAATCATATATTATTTTATGTAATTGCATATAGTAACTTATAGTTAGATATGGCCACATATGCTTTTAAATTGAAGCATATAGACTTTTATATAGTCATATACTAAATATTTTTGCCTCAAAGATTTTAATATTGAGACATATGTGATTTTATATTATTACATACTGGCCTGCATATAAGTGTATGTGCTATATATAAGTACACAAAGTAATATATAAAAGATATAATTACATATACGTTTATATATAATTTAGTATGACACTATACATAATAATATAAAACTATATATGGAGCCATTTAAGAAATATTATATAATAGGTGTTATATATGATTATATATTGACGCATATGAACCCATATATAACTTAGTATGGTTTCATATCTACAATATTTCATGATTTCTTTTATATATAACGATATAACATTCTTTATAAAATCATCTATAATTACATTGTGAGACAAATGGTAGGGGTCAGTGATCGGGAAGGGTTCAAACTACCGGGGAAAGTTATATCGGTAAAAAAGAAGTTATACGTGTCCCTGCGTTTCGCTGGGTCACCTCTAGGAATCGAGATATATCGATTTGACCTTTGGTGGTCTTTTTTTTTACATAACTCGAGAACCACTAGTCCGATTTTGCTCAAACAATTTTAAAAAAAATTAAAAATTACAATTCCTTTAATCTATTCATATAACGTTTTTCTATATACTCAACAGTTTTGCCGGTAAAAATAAATGTATGAAGAAAAAAATATTTTTTGCCTAAAATATTAAAAAAAAGTAATAAACAAATGGTTATTGATTTTTATGGTAGCGGTAACAAACATTTATTTTTACCGGCAAAACTGTTGAGTATATAGAAAAACGTTATATGAACAGATTAAAGGAATTGTAATTTTTAATTTTTTTAAAATTGTTTGAGCAAAATCGGACTAGTGGTTCTCGAGTTATGTCAAAAAAAGATATATCTCGAGTCCTAGGGGTGACCCAGCGAAACGCCGGGACACGTATAACTTGTTTTTGACCAATATAACATTTCCCGTTGGTTTCATCCCATCCCGATTTTGACTGTCGCATAGTGTTATATATTATCCCACATTAGCAATTTTTTCAAAGTGATTTTATATAAAAATATATGTATAAGGTCCTTTTAAAACCGTATTGTATTAAATGTGGTTCCATATTAAAAATGATTTTGAACTAGTTTTAGATTTTGTAATTACTAGGGATTGGCGCATGACACGATCGTGAGTGAAGTTATTCACAAGTGATCGTGAGTAATAATTACTATACCAAAGTAATTCGCCCGTTAGAGTGAGAATATAATTCGTACGTGAGCGTGAGTAAGAATATATAACCCGTGCATGATTCGTGTGTGAGTTTATTTTTTGCATCATATGTTTTTTAGTAATTTTTACTGTTTTGCGTAAGAATTTTCTGATTGTGAGTAAGTTTTTAATATACTCATGTCTGCGTGAGTAAGACACGAAATGCTCGTGCTTGAGTAATTTGTTTTTGTTTAGGAGCGTGAGTTAAAATGGCTAACGCGCCCATAAAATTAACAATACTGAATCTTTAATATGGAATTCTCTATACTATAACGCACACTTGACTGATCTCTTAAATCTTGGTTGTATATCACAATCCTATTAAGTTAAAAATTTCAGTGTTGTTAACCTTATTTTAAAATTACTAAAAACAAAGAAAAATTTTTTCATGTTTAATGCACTGTCATGGTAAATCTGGATAAAAGTAATGGAACATTTATCGAAATTATAGGATATCCAGTAGACCTGGGGGTTAATCATTACATTTTGTAATTAATTACACATTCATTTACACAATTACATGTAATTGTAATTGAAAAAAAACTCAATTACAATTACAAATTATTTGTAATTGTAATTCAAAATTCGTAATTCAAAAAAACTCAATTACAATTACAAATTATTTGTAATTGTAATTCAAAAAAGAACAATTACAAGTAATTTGTAATTTGAAAAATGTCAATTACATTTTTTGGGAAAATAAATAATGACAAAAAGCACAAGTTAGGGGTAATCCCAACATGACGTATTCTTTTTATACGCATCCATGCCTATGCAACCTATCCCAGTCAGATTTTTATACAAAATTTTAACAAAAAATACTTTTTAATTCTAAATGTAATTGAAATCACTTTCAATTACAATTACTAGTAATTTGTAATTGAAATCCCTCAGGTATGATCTCCAGATATTGTATATCTTTTTTTATTTAAAAATATAATTTTGTATATTGTTAGATATGGTCATATATATTATGGTAAAAATATAGGGTTAATATTTAGGTATAATTGTATCAAACTGTGTCCACTTTTATAACATTTTATATAATTTTATACAAAAAGATATAATTTTATGTAATTGGATGAGGACAAAATTCGGATGCAATTGTATCATATTGTATCGAATTGTATCAAATTGTACCAAATTGTATACAATTGTATACAATTCGATACAATATGATACAATAAGACGTTCTCATTTTTCGGATATAATTATATCTAATTACATAGAAGATTATATATAATTAAATATAACTTTATATGGCTCCATATCATTTTTTTTTACTTGGGGTTTTCAAATTATTATGCATAGGGACTTAATAGTTTTTAAAAACTTTTTTTAAGGGAAGCAACACTCAGGAAATTCTTCATATTAATTAATTGCTTTCTTCGGAACGGGGATAGAAAAGAGATGAAAGGTGGTGAAAGATGAAGGGCTTCAAATATGGCAACACTGTAATTGCGCCTTCTGATGGACAGTTGGCGAACTTTGTTGAAGCTGTTTAGTTAACAACTTAATTTTTTTAAACAAAGAATAAAATGGTCTTTAGAAATATTTTTACTGTGAACGAAAAAAACAATTTATAGTACATTGAACGAAATCGAAATCAATAGCGTGAATTAACTCAGTGGGAATTAATTAAATTTTTATCCGTTTGATTCATTAAATTGAACGCGTTTACAAGTGAATTTATTCATTTCATTTAATAAAAAGAACTATAGTAGCAATTGAAATAATTCGTTAAAAAGAAATCGAACGGGGCCAAATTTGAATTTATTTATAATTCAAAAATCTATTGTTTATCATACACAGAGTTGAATAGAACCAGCTGAGATACTTTAAGAATTAAGGTTCAAAACAAAAAAGAGTAATAATAACAAAAGATAAAAATAGCATTGTTAGATTTCGTTGATTTTAGTCCTTAATTTGAAAAATAATTTAAACAGAAAGTGATATTAATTTATGATCTATAGTCAAACTAAAAAGAACATTCATTTATTAAATTTATTCCATTTACGTTGGATCTCATACTGTTTTTTTAACTTTAAGGCTCCATTAGTCTGGTAGTATCGTAAAGTATCGTGTCAGCTGTTTACTTTCAACTAGTGATAGTATACACAACTACTTAAGCCTGGATTAGCCAGACGTAAACGTATCTCTGTGTAGCTGAATTAATAAGTTAAATAAGAACAGAAGATGTGCTGTATTTTTTGTTTCATTCTTATGCATTCAATATAGAGCAAACGTAAATACACAACAAAAATCTGTTTTGAATAGATTTTCGTTGTTTGCTACGTTTGCTCTATATTGAATGCATAAGAATGAAACAAAAAACACAACACATCTTCTGTTCTTATTTAACTTATTAATTCACCTATGCAGAGATACGTTTACGTCTGGCTAATCCAGGCTTTAGTTTGGAAGTAAATTTAACATAAGAAAATCTATTGAAAATAGATTTCTACTTTACGATACCTCATTTCACCTCACTTTACTACCAAACTAATTTGGGCTTTAACTTACCCAGTGTAGAAAATCATTACCAGATATGTGGTTATGTAACTACATACTTGGTAATGGTAACTAGTTACTTTTGTTATTACATTTCTTATTACCTTTATATGGCGATGTCGCGAAAAATAATGAGTTGTCGTTACACACCAGCATACGAAAAATCAAAAAATATATCGTTACCTATGTGCTTACCAGTACTGACAAAAATAATGAGTCTAAAAATAGATTTTCTAAAAAATAAATTACATAAAAAAAAATATTTTTTATTGTATTTTTTTTTTTTTAATAAAATTTGCTGGTGCGGGAATCGAACCTGGGTCTACAGATTGACAGTCAACAGATCTACCATCTGAGCTATATCGACATGTAATATTTAATAGATAAAAACACAATTGACCTGCTGCACACAAGTAAGCTTACTCGCCAACATACAAAAAATCAAAAAATATGTGGTTACTTACCAGTGTTTAAAAAATATTGGCTCTAAAAATAGATTTCAAAAAATTTTCAAAAAAATCTAAAAAATTATTTTCTATTTGAAATAATGATAAAAATAAGTCATTATCAGTAACTCATTATTATATGTTTTAAAATAATACAGAAGGTAAGTGGGTGTCATTACTGGTAGTCCAAAAAATAATGATATGTCATTACCGTTTCTACACTGGGTAACTATTAAACAAAAGAAAATGTCAAAAAACTATATACAAAACAACAAATTTTTGGGTTAACTCTAAACCTTCAGCATGAGACCCACCGTTAAACAATTTTCATAATTTATCCCATTTTAACCCTACTATGGTCTGGACGAATTGCAATTACTTAAACATTTTCTAACCCATTTTGGATATATATGCCTTGTAAAAAAAAAATTCAGTCTAGATTTCGATTCTTTTAGTGTTTTCCAGAAATACAGTTATTTAAGAGCCAGTATTTTCAAAGAAAGCCAAAATAGGGCCAGGAACAGGGTTGAAAAAGCTACGACTAAAGTAGCAGTAGTAACTAAAAATTACGATTATTGTAGTAAAAAAAACAACAAAACTAAAAGTCATCACATCGCTACTACTACCACTATGCAAACTTTTCTGTAGCTCAGCAGTAGCACATAGCTTTGTTTTGAAATTGAAAACCACCACAGCATCAATCGATGTATCTGCTACTAAATTCAACAAGTAGCAGTAGCAGCCAAATAGACAAGACTCCCAAATCGTCTACTTACAAATTAAGCAAGAGCAGTAGCAGCCAAACATATATGACTCCCAAATTACTACTCAGCAGAGTAGTCATAGAAATATTTTTGGTTGTTTAAAAATGAATTATTTGTTTGGTTTTTCCAGTATTGTGTGTGTGTGTGTATGTATTTTATATTGTTTTTGTTAAACAGAACAGAGCATGAAGATGCTAATTTGCCGTTTTGGAATATTCGATTGATTTTATGATTTATATTTTGTATTTTAAATTTTTTATTTTATACATACTATATTATATATTTTTTAACTCACCCCTAATTATGAATAATTTGCAATTTCTTTTCATTACGTAGGCCCTGTGCGAGGTGGCTAAATTTTTTCTAAACTAAATACAAATAGAGAAAAGGGTTTAAAATGTCTTTAAAAATTGTTTTAAAAAATTTTCTACATTCAAAGAAATTCTTAAACCTGAATTCAGTTTGGAATTAGTTTAGCCAGTGCGCACCCACCTGTGGTACCAATTCACTTTTCAATATTTTATTTATTGTTTTAGAAATTAACAGTGGTAAGACACATAATGATAGAATTAGAGTACATAAATTTACGTCACAATTTGACAGCACTGTTTCAACGGTAAATTGTTAACAAGCGGTGGGCCAGAGCAAAATAAGGATACACACAAAATTCATACGTAGATCAGTATTTGTTGTTAGGGTTGTCAGATATAGCGATTTCTTGCCAAACGTGGCGATTTACAAACACATTTGGAGATTTTATTCTTGAAATGGCGACGGACGGTTTTTACGCTGATTTAGGAAGTGGTTGGAGATTTTTATGGATTTTTTTTACACTCAGTATCTAATCTCACAGATTATGATTTTAACCTTTTATATAATCCCTATCTTTGATTGAAAAGATAATATTTTTATAATTATTTGGTGCTAATGAAAACAATTTAGTCACGTCAGATTTAGCGTTTTTTTATTTTTCACATTGAATATTATCCCATAATTAGCCAGATTATTAAATATACTTTTTATAAAGTTTCGACAAAAATCGTTAACCGAAGTCCTAAAATAAAATACTGTTGACACTGCGTTTATTTGGTTTAGGCTTAAGAACGCTAAAACTGAGTTAAATTTAAAGACAAAATAATGGAAAAATTAGTTTAATTGAATCAGAACGGGTTTAAATTTTTCACTAACTTTTTTATATGAGTGTACTAAAAACTACTTTAAAATGAACATCTTTAAGTATTTTTATTCGAGCTGAATTAGGACATCCAGGAGCATTAATCGGAGATGATCAAATGTATAACGTTATTGTAACTGCCCATGCTTTTATTATGATTTTTTTTTATAGTAATACCTATTATGATTGGAGGATTTGGAAATTGATTAGTTCCCCTTATACTAGGTGCTCCAGATATAGCTTTTCCCCGAATAAATAATATGAGTTTTTGACTCTTACCTCCTGCATTAACTATATAACTGACAGTAGCAGATTATTTTTGTTATATATCCGTAAGATACATCGAAAAAATTTCTCAGTTGCTGGCTACTAAATTTTCAACTGAATCTCAGGTGAAATACCCCTTACTGAATATCAGTTAAAAAAATTAATTGTAAATAACTAAATTGTTAGTTAAAAATTGTATCAATAAATCTAGCTATGAAGTTAGTTAAAAAGAACGTATTTTTAGTTATCGTTTAAAAAATTTTCAAAATAGTAATTGGCAACCAAAAAATTAAAAAAAAATATACTGAAATTTGCAGCCATTTTACTTATTATAATATTTTTACAACTTTCTATTAAATTTTAAATAAAATGTGATAACATTAAACATTTGACAATTTCTTCCATCTTAACTCCTTATTGAAACAATGTGTTCGAAATTCAACGGATTTTCAATAAGCGGAGAAGCTTAGTGGACCAATGTGCGTTTCTGTTGCCAAAATCCAGAAAAAGTTCAAATTTGTTTATTTTTTTTTATTTGTTAAAAAAATATTTAACAATTTGTATTTACAGGGGGTAACACAAAAACTATTGAAATATTAGTTGATAACAATTATTTCAGTTAATTCAGAAATTTTCTATTCTAACTGAATTTTTACTTGTTTTTAATCAACAAACATATTCATCGCTGCTCCTAAGAAAATAGCTATTTGTCGATAAACTTTTTTGTGAGGAGACATACAAATCTGCTTTATTTCAGCGTTTTGCGGAACTTTTGTAAATTATTTTTTTACACACATATAAACCAAACTTCAAGCTTTTCATTTATAAAAGAAGTACTTCCAAAAAAAAATGGCCAAGACACACAACACAGACCTAATTTAGGTGTTTCACAAATAATTTTTGAAAACAAATAGCTATTTTCTTAGGCGCAGCAACGATATGCTGATTTCAACTGAATAATTTAATTTCCATCAAACAACGTTTTTTTTAAATTATTGTATTTTTATAAATTTAGCAGGCCGTGATGCTCAACTTCATCGAAAATACAAGTATATTCTGTTACTTTAGTAGAATTTTAAACTATTTGTACGGGCTTTTTTGTGAGTGTACTGGTGCTGATTATAATCATATTGCATACGAAGGGTCAAACATATTCAAATATGAACTCATAAAAACCTTTATTAATTTATAAGCCGCTTTTTTAATTAAAACATTTCAAGTTTATTATGTAATTCTGTATGGGCCCAATACACATCAGATATACTAAAATCATTTATTCTTTCGCTAAAAAAAAACTACTCAGCATGAAAGGAGTCATATTTCGTTTTTCTATGTTTTACTACTTTGTTTTTTCGTTTTCTGCTCTTGCTGTTTTTTTTTTGTAGCAGTAGTAGTTGTAGCAGTAGCAGTAGTAGTTCTACTCTTACTGTTTACAAATGCTCCGTGTTTTGTTTGTAGTGGTAGCAGTAGCACAAGAACAAAAATCAAGTTGATCAAAAACAATGACTGCCTACTTTGTATAAACTAAGTAGCAGGCAGATGCTTTTACTAAAGCTACATGAATTGTTTGTAGTAGTAGCAGTAGTAAAAAGCAGAAATATTTTTTGAATCGTAGTTTTTTAAACCCTGGCCAGGAATAATTCAAAAATTCTTCGATTGAGCTGAAATAACCTAACAAAATAAGCCCCAGGGAGCCTCTACTTTCTACATTGTGGAATAAAATTTTCTAATGTCAAAAAAGAATGCATGTGTCTTAAATTTGGCCACTCTCGAGTTTTAAAAAAGAATGCATATTAGGGTTATGACTCATTTTTAACAAAAATTTTACCTATCATCACGTGATAGGCAATACTAAATTAATAATAAAAATCGTGTCTGCGAGTCATTTCGGCAAACCTTCCGCACCAAATGCAATTTCTAAAAATAATTTTTGCTCGGGGATTTTGTTTAATTTATATAACGAATTATTACAAAAATTATTGTAAACGACAAAAAATGTATCCAAACGTCCCTCTAAAAAGGTTTCGTAATATTTACCGTAAATAGCTTTAATAAGCATAGTTTGAATCTCATTTGTTTAAAACTTCAGAGAAATATTTTAATTAAACTAAAACCATATAGACCAAATTTCAACCCTTTTGGTGCGGGAACTTTTTTGACAGCAGCGAAAAAGTAAGATTGCGTTTCTTAATATTTTTTATGGCCTTTTTGACTAAGGCATGTAAAATTTGATATTTGCAAGAAAAAAAATCAATAAGTCATAACCCTAATGCATATATGCAAAATATAGGATTTTTACTAAAAAGCTTCTATTTAATTTTTTTGGGGTCCGGAGTTTAACTATTTAAAAATATTGTAACTGGTTTTTTCAAAAAATCGTAACAAATAGAAACCCCAGGACACAAAACATTAAATGTCCTTCATTGAGAATGTAGGCAAACTTTGCATGCTTTAGAACAGGCACCATACGTAGAGAGGTCTAGAAACCATATTTTGGTTTTCTTTCCACGAGACATAAAATCAATGTTAAAACCATAGCTGTTAACTAATGATTAAAATAGACTGGTCACTTTTACATGGCGTTGTCATAGGAGGTGGAAATTGACCCCTTGTGACATGTCACAAGACAAATCCTAGGACAGGTTACTGAACTCTCATATAAAACAAAGTTCAGGGACCTGTCCTGCGATTTGTCTTGTTACATGTCACAAGGGGTCAATTTCCACCTCCTATGACAACGCCATGTAAAAGTGACCAGTCTACTTCATATAAGGGGGCCAGTTCGGTGACAGTTTGTTAAAATTTCCCGTAGGGTTACTAATCATAATAATTAGATTACTTTCTTTTTAAAGGTGAAGTAATGATTAAATTACGATTATATTCAGTTTCGGACGATTACTAATTGATTATGATTCCAAATAATCTAAAAGTAATCAGGATTATTTGTAATTACGAAAAAATATAATCAAAAAGAATTATAAATAATAAATAAAAAACATCAAAGTAATTTCTATATTTTTACCATGAAAACTTTTCCAAAATGTTTTTTGAAATTTCTAATGACATTTCAGAACATTTCAATCACGCAAAAATTCTACTAAGGCACTGGAACTCAAGCCGAATATTTTTGAAAATAATCAAAAAGAATCAAAAGTAATCTTTGAGAGTAGTCGAATTATTTTTTTGATTACTTTTGATTCTTTTTGATTATTTTATGAAATCTCAAGTAATCTTGATTACTTTTAGATTATTTGTAATCATAATCAATTAGTAATCAGAAATTGTTTAATAGAGAATTATATAATCAATACAATTCTTTTTAAAATGTAATCTAATTGATTAGTAATCGTAATCGAAATTTAACAGCTATGGTTAAAACACGAAAAATGCATGTAACGCAACAACAGTTTTTTGTGTTGTTATTATTTTGCATTAATTTTATTTATGTCTTCTGTACAGAGCTTTGAAAATTTAATTCCTTTTTGAATGAATTCACTACGAATCGAATTCAATTTTCTCTAGAATTGAATGAATTACTTTTCTTAAGTAATTCACTGAATTCGTTCAACTGAACGCGTTCATCAAACAACAAATTCAAAGAATTAATTTAATTGCTATAGTTCTTTTTTAAAATCAAATGATTTAATTCACTGGTGAACGCGTTCAATTTTATAAATCGAACGGGAAAAAAAGCGAATTAATTCCTTACTGAAACTATTCACCACTGAATTCGTTCAGTGAATTAAAAAAAAAATACATTCACCGAAATAAAACAAAATACGTTCACTAAATAAAAAAAAAATACGTTCACTGAATTGAAAAATAAAAATTACGTTTACTGAATTCAAATGATAAGCAACAACATATTTTAATAGCTTGTAGAGTTCTTAGTATAGTCAAGCTTCTCGTGATAGTCAAGCATCTACATTTTACGGGGAAGCATAAGTTTGAAAAATTAATACATACTTATATTTTTTTCCAAATTCATTTATATCTGTAAAGTTTTATTTTTAATAGTAAAAGCTTTGTTTTTTAATTATTTAGGTTAATAAACTGCATCGGATTTCTCTAACACTTAATATATAATTTGCTTATTTTTACTAGCAAAGGCTGTAAAATTGCTTAGTACTCGTATTACAAATTTTATTTAAAATAAATGTTTTCTTTTACTGAACGGCAGAAAACAGGCTTTGAATTCAGTGAACGTAATTTTTGTTTTTCAATTCAGTGAACGTAATTTTTTTTTAATTCATTGAACGTAATTTTTGTTTTTTTTTTTTTTTTTAATTTAGTGAACGTATTTTTTGTTTAATTCACTGAACGAAAATGAAATTGAACGAATTCAGCGGTGGATTAATTCAGTAAGGAATTAATTAATGGCCTAATTTTGTAAATCACCTGCGTTCATCACATCACCTACACTTCACTCGCCTAACGCGGGGAATCAAAAATGTTATTTTATAAATCACTACGTATTCGTGATTGATTTTTACGTTACGTTATTATTATAAAATAGATAAATTTTAACCGTTTTTTGTTGGAATTCATATAATTTATTATTGGTATCCCTTAAAATAGAATAAAAATCTAAACAAAGAAGTAAAATGTGCAAAATATCTTTAAAAAATGGTAGAAAAAATTAATCAAAAATTCAATCAGCGATTAACAAACCAATTTAATGACCCAAAAAATTTCCATTTTGCAAAATTTTTTTTCCCGATTGTTTTTGGTTTTTTTTTTGCAAACTAAGCATCAAACTTTGGTGTATGAAATTGGTATTATAATCCCTATATTATAAATTTAAAAAAACGACACTTAAAATATTGTAAAATAATCGCGGAACGCGAAAAAAAGCTTTATAGTACAAAAAATGAATTTAAAAAACTTAATTAGAGATTTATATTCTGCAAACAAATATATTGATGGAAAAATTTTCCTTTTTGCAAATTTTTTTCGCAAATTTTTTTCTCGATTTTTTTTTTTTTCTTTTTTTTGACACTAGCCGAAGTTTGTTGTATGAAATGGGTATTATAGTCCCTAGATTATAAATTTAAAAAAAACGCACTTAAGAAATTGCAAAATAATAGCGGAACGCGAAAAAAGACTTTATGGTACAAAAATAGTATCCGTTGTGCCATTGTACCAATCATTCTTAGATTGTGCAAATCCCATCACAGATGTGAAAATTTCAGTTTGCAAATTGGCACAATTACACATATTTAATCGCATTTAAAAGTTGTTTTTGATTTTATTCAATTAATTCTTATAAAAAAATAAGTTTCTTTTGCTTATTTCTTTATTTAATTAAAATTTTAAGTTTATTTTCACAATTGTTTTTTGTTTATATTTACATCAGCTGTGTTACCAACGTTTACCCGAAGAAAAAATCTGGGTACATTTTGGTAAAAAGAGAAACACTAATACACTCTCATTAGAGCTCATTTACGCAATTTTCGAGTACGGGAACGCTTTTGGGTAAATTTCGGTAACTTTGGGTAAATTTCGGTGACTTTGGGTATGTACGGGAACGCACTTTTTACTGGAAATGTACTCGTACAAACCTATTATTTTATATTTATTAAAATTTTAAGAACCCAGGTGAAAATGTTCATATATTGTCATATATGGTTTCATGTATGAGCATATATGGTTTAATGTATGATCATATATGAACATATATGTTATGTATGGAAGCATATATGGGTAAATACATTCAAATGTATGAATCCATATATGATAATATACTGCATTTATTGGTCCATATATTGGTTCATATATTCCATATATCTTCATATATGAACTCATATATTATTCCATATATGGGTAATGTTTTAAGTTTTTTTTGTCATGGGGGTAATTACGTGAGCGGATTCAAAAAATATTGAAATACAATACATTGATAATTTCTTAAATACAATTGGCAATTTCTAAAATACAATTGCCAGTTTTTGAAATACAATTGATTATTTGTAAAATACATTTGATAATTTCTGAAATGCAATTGCGAATTTCTGAAATACAATTAATAAATTTCTGAAATACAATTTTCAGTTTCTGAAATACAATTCATAATTTCTGATATACAATTAATAAATATGAAAATCAATTGATAATTTCTGAAAAGCAATTATAAAACTGGAAATAAATTGATTATTTCTGAAATATAATTGGTAAATCTGAAAAACAATTCATAACTTCTACAATACAATTGATGAAACTGAAATTCAATTGATTATTTCTGAAATACAATTGATAAATCTCAAAAACAATTGATAACTTCTGAAATATAATGATAAATTTTGAAATACAATTGAAAATGATGCAGTAAGATAAAAACAGCAAAAATAAAACTGCTAAATTTATTTATTAAAAACCAAAAACGAAAAAGGAACTTTGAAAATTAAAAATTTTATGTGATGTTTTTTGTCTAATTTTATTTCTTAATCACTGATATTTAGCTCAATTATAACTCAAATTTTGTAAATATATTAAACACTTTTATTTTTGCTGTTCCTATCTTATTTATATTTAGCAAAAATACTCTGCTAATTCAGCAGTTTTTAATTTTGAACTAATTTTTAGTAGCTTTAACTAAAATGTTTACACACTTTTTTCTATTAGTGTATAAACAATCATTAAATAATAAAAAATCAGTCACTTCAAGTAAAATGTTTATGTCCATTAAAAATTTCATAATTTCTCAATTTCATTCAAATGTACAAATTCATCAGTAAGAATTGTAATATTTACATTTAATTTAAATAAAAAAAGCAATATTTTTATTAAAAAATAAAAAAAAATTATATGAACATTCATATATCTCCATATATGGCCATATACCCTCAAATTTCGGATCCGAACCCATATATGTTGCCATATATGACCATATATGAACATTTTCACCTGGGAAATGGAATTTTATTGCTCAGATGGTAGAGCTATTGACTGGCAATCTGTAGACCCAGGTTTGATTCCCGCACCAGCAAATTTTATTTAAAAAAAAAATACAATAAAAAATATTTTTTTATATAATTTTTTTTGAAAATCTATTTTTAGACTCATTATTTTTGTCAGTACTAGCACATAAGTAACGATATATTTTTTGATTTTTCGTATGCTGGTGTGTAACCATAACTCATTATTTTTCGCGACATCGCCATATAAATATAATAAGAAATGTAATAACAAAAGTAACTAGTTACCATTACCAAGTATGTAGTTACATAATCACATATCTGGTAATGATTTTCTAAATATTTAATAAATAAAAACATAATTGACCTGCAAGTAAGCTTACTAGCCAGCTTACAAAAAATCAAAAAATATTGGTTACATATATCCTTACCAGTGTTTAAAAAATATTGAGTCTAAAAATAGATTTCAAAAAATTAAATAAAAATCTAGAAAATTATTTTTTATTTGAAATAAGGATAAAAATAAGTCATTATCAGTAGCTCATTATTATATGTTTTAAAATAATGCAGAAGTTAAGTGGGTGTCATTACTAGTAGTCCGAAAAATAATGATATGTCATTACCGTTTCGACACTGGGTTTCTAAGACGAATAAATATTTTATGTCTGAGATTTTAACAGGGTTAATATACAAGTATCTAAAATATTGAAAAAGATAATTTTTTTTAATAAGCTGCCATTAAAATCTATTCATTTTATTAGTTAATAATTGATTATGACTTTAAATCAATGATTTAAATTGAGTAAAGTTATGAGATTTATTCAAATTTGAATTGGATAAATTTTGATTCGTTTAACTTTTTCATTTTATGATATGATTTGCGAACTATAAATCATGGCCAACATTTTTGGTTAAATAGATTTATTAAATCAATTAGCTTGATTCTATGAAAGAATCATAAAAAATCAAAATAATTCTTTGAATAAGATATAAAATAATTGAAGTAAGAAATAATTCAATCACTAAAATGAGTTTTTCGAATCGATTTGTTAAAAATTAATTCAGACTTAAAAGTCAAATTAAAAAGTTATATTTTTAAAGGCCTGATTGTGGAGACAAACTTAAAAATTCCAATTTACGAATTCTTTAAAAAATTAGTTCAAATTCTTGAAAATTTGAGCAAATTACATAAACTCGAGTACCTTTTTTTAACATTTTTCTAGTTGGGGATATTTTAAGATTTGTTTGGGGATAACGAAAAAAATTATCTGGCAAGCCTGCATCTGTTCTACAATACACTGGACGTATGATTAATATTACAATTAATCTTATTATTGGTTGTTTGTATTGGAAAATGTTCGCTATGTGCGAAAAACAAAAAGTTATTTTTATTTACACAATGGGTCATATGAATAAAACTGAGCAATTACTTCGAAGTAATTACTTTGGGCTTAGGAATGGCTTTTAATTCCAAATTTACCAAATGGCTGGTAGAATAGCATGAAATATAAACGAAAATTAAAAAATTAAATTTCTAGTTTACTACCAAGCAGACTAGATTTGTGAAGTAATTGCTTAAAAACCCCCGTATTTCCCCCTATTAGTAATATCTATTTTT
Organism: Leucophora obtusa; assembly: GCA_949987735.1. Lineage (NCBI taxonomy): Eukaryota > Metazoa > Arthropoda > Insecta > Diptera > Anthomyiidae > Leucophora > Leucophora obtusa. Next base: position 281,479,135 of record OX465295.1, read on the forward strand.
TATTCATATGCGCCATTGGATATTACTAATAGGGGGAAATACTGGGGTTTTTAAGCAATTACTTCACAAATCTAGTCTCCTTGGGAGTAGACTAGAAATTTAATTTTTTAATTTTCGTTTACATTTCAGCCAATTGGTAAATTTGGAGTTAAAATCCATTCCTAAGCCCAAAGTAATTACTTCAAAGTAATTGTTAAGTTTTATTCATATGACCCAATGTATTTCCGGGTTTAATTTCCGAAAAAAATCTATGTAAAATTATAAGTATAGTTATTGTAATATTTTTAAATTAACTTACTTTCCCGCTAAAAATAGAAATAACATAATAATAATAAATTCAATTTCGTTCACCAAAAAAATATATATATTTCTTTTCAATTTATTGAAAAGACATAATTTTGTTCTTAAATCAAATTTATATTTTACTAAGAACATTTATAATACATATATTTTTATTAAACTTATGTAAGCAAGTCTAGGTTACATAATTCCTATTTTACTGTTTAGGGGAAACTTTTAATTTGGAATGCTGGGGAAAAGGTATTTTAATATAGTAATAAGATACTAAACATTTACAAATACTCTTTACTTTTATATACAATACAAACCATAGTATACTATGATACAAACTACTTGAAATAATTATCCTATTTTTAAAACATTTTCATTTATATTTATGGAATCATCTTCAAATCGGGGCAGAGCGATAAAATAACTTATGATAAATATGATATAATCAATGAACAGGAATGGACTGCCATCATTTAAACCTTTACATGATTTCCTTTTTTAGCTGCAATAGGTAATTTATCGCCTTCCAAATAAGGATTTGGACCACCAGGTGCTGCAGCAAAACCATATAATTTCTTAACAGGAGCATTTGAGCTATCAATGCCATTGTCATTTTGAAATTGATGCATTAAGAACTTTTCCATTGTAGAAGCCATTTCGCTATTACCAGAACTTGTGTCTTGACTAGCACAATCAAACATATGTTCACTATCGCAGGTACATTCTTGGGCTGCCTGATATTCGCGGCTAAAAAGTGCGGTATTTTCAAATTCCGAAATACATCCATCACTTTCTTCATAGCCATGAGGACAGGGATTGGGTGGATTACAATAGGCTGGTAAACTAGCATCTGTTTTGATAAGGGTGGGAAAATGATTAGGAGCTTCTCCCATGCCACCCGAAACATATTGATGACCCCACAAAGAACTATGTTGTAAAAATTCTTGATCACGTATCGAAGGATTAGGACCACTTGAAAAAACATTACGGTATTCATAATCCTCTGGTATATTTTGACTGGAGGAACGTGAAACCATATCTAATCCTTTGGGTAAATCTGAATCCATATCAAAGTAGTTACTAAGAGGATCATTCTCCTTGTCCATACGATTGAGAAGTTCAGTTAGAAGAACATCAGCAAAAATACTTTCCTTGGAAATCGGTGCATAAGCCTTAACACTTTGTCCAGCTGTTATAGCCATTAGCAAGCAAAGCAGTTTATTGGCCATATTTATGAAATCTATTTAAATAAAGAATAAATAACGTTATTTTTACAAAATCTTACAAATTTTTCTTATTATCATTAATTAACAAGTGATTTTTTTGCACTTATTACTTTTGCACCAATTTTTTTAACTTAATTTCACCTTTTATGAAGAAAATCGTATTTTCCTGTTATCTTTTCGTTCGTTTATCGATTTTTCCCCGGAAGTGGATATTATGTATATTTAGCCAGCACAACAAGTTGTAATGTGTATTCTTTTCAATGTTGCCACCACCAAGTATACAGTGAGGACATAAAAGCGCCATCTTAAGCTTATTTTTAATAAATATTTAAACTCAATAAATAATAGTACACTGAGAGAATTACCGTTATGGTGTTAATGAATTTTTGGATAAAATCAAATCACTGAACTCGTTCATTAAAACTTTTATTAAGGCTGGGTCTCATACTAATAATTTTAGTTTAACTTAACTATAATACATGGCCCCATCAAAAATAAAAGTGATAACTAGGGCTCGGAAGTTTATGCATTTATAATCCTGTTTTATGTAAATAAAATATGTATTTAAAATCGAAAAATATGCATTTAAAATTTAAAAAATATGCATTTATTATTGATATTTCTCAACGTTTTCAATATTAGGTTTGTTTTTCGAATTTTATATCTATATCTATAACTACACTCTAATTAAATTCTGTTGAAATTTACCCAACTTATAGTAGGAAACTGTACTCCTATAATTTGTGCGTAATTTTGGGTAAATTTACTCTACGTGGATAATTGAAAAATAAATACGAACATTTATGTACCTAAGTTCGTGCACAAATAATGTGTAATTTTATATTGAAAGTGCATAAAAATTAAATGATATTGTAAAATTGGTGTGTTAATTTACTAAATTTGTGCGTCAAAAAGTATGTTTTACTTGTAAATGTAGGCTTAAAATGAGTAAAACTCCACAAAAAGTGCGTAAAAATCCCAACAAAAATCGTGTATTTACCAAATCGGTGTTTAAAGTTAAACCACCTAAAAACATTTTTTTTCTTAATAAAACAACAAATTAATTTTTAATACGTATTTTATTAATAATGAGTTGTATTATTCTCAATAAAATTGAATGAAAATGATTTTATTTTTAAAAGAAAATTAAATAAAATGTATATTTGAAAAGCAATTTTGAAAAGGGGGTTTAGGCTACCACATGCGTCAACAATAATTACCAAAAACAATTTCATTCTTAAAATGTTATGTTAAGAAAAAATAAAAATTTTAATACCGTTATCGCTAAAATACCGTTTCATATTTAATACCTTTACCAATACCTGTAAAAAATTTCTAAATACCGTTACCGATACCGTTATTTTTATGGGTAGTTACCGGTATTTATTAATTTATATAACCCGGTGAAAAATGCTCATATACGCTCAAACATGTTCATATATGGTTTATGTATGGACACATATGAACAAATATGGATTTTTTATGAACATATATGGATTTTATATGAACATATATGGAAGTATATGTGATTCCATATATGGAAAAAATTTCATATACAGACATATATGGAAGCATCTGTTATTTCATATATGGAAAAGGCACTCATATATGGACAAATATGAAAGTATATGTTTTTCGATTTATGCAAAAGGGACTTGTATATGAACATATTTCGAAGAATACATTTTTCCATATATGTAAAAGGAACTCATATTTGGATAAATATGGAATTATATTTAATGCCATGAATAAAAAAAGGAACATATGTAGCGCCTAATTTGAATGTCATACATAAATTTATATCTATCGTACAACCTTATAATAAAGGACAGCAACGTTCGCATGTATTCGCATATATTTAATAAATCTATATGTTCATATATGTCCATATATGAACATATACTTAGGTGTTACCTCATTTTTCGGATCCATACATATATGGTTGAACCATAAATGTTCATATATGGACATTTTTCACCGGGAAAAAATAATTTTTTTGAATTTTTTTATTTTATAATCTTGATTTTTTTTCAAAAAAAATTTATAGATATTATAAAATATTACAAAACCGCCTAAAATGTTCATGTTTTGTGCTATGCCATAAACAAATAAGCATGCTTGAGCATGTTTTATACATCGGTAAATAGGCCTCTGAAATACCTTTCATACGACACCAAAATTTCCTATAGTTACTTTGGAACAAATACGAAATAATGTGAAAAAACGAAAAATTGGGCCATTTTTGACCCCATCTTTTAACCCTTAAATATGAGATTGGGCAACTAAAAAAATACGTGTCCTTTAATTTTTTCTCCTCTACAACATATCCGAATCTCATTAAGATCTGCAGGTCCGCGTTGGGAGTCTTTTCTTGTAAGTCAGAAATTTTTTTTTGAACATTAAAATAAAACAGGTGTATCACCACACTACCCCCCTTCTAGCGGAAAGCGATTTTTTTTGGAATTTATCATGTTCATCCAAAGGCAATGTAGAAAAGTTTTCAATGTTGTTTATATTTTCATTTTCAATATAAGCAGGTTTAAGACGGTCAATGGATACGGTACCTATCTTCCTTATTGGTGAATACAATTTTAAAGAATTTTTCTTTTCGGTCGATTACTTTCAATCATAGCTGTTAAATTTCGATTACGATTACTAATCAATTAGATTACATTTTAAAAAGAATTGTATTGATTATATAATTCTCTATTAAACAATTTCTGATTACTAATTGATTATGATTACAAATAATCTAAAAGTAATCAAGATTACTTGAGATTTCATAAAATAATCAAAAAGAATCAAAAGTAATCAAAAAAATAATTCGACTACTCTCAAAGATTACTTTTGATTCTTTTTGATTATTTTCAAAAATATTCGGCTTGAGTTACAGTGCCTTAGTAGAATTTTTGCGTGATTGAAATGTTCTGAAATGTCATTTGAAATTTAAAAAAACATTTTGGAAAAGTTTTCATGGTAAAAATATAGAAATTACTTTGATGTTTTTTATTTATTATTTATGATTCTTTTTGATTATACTTTTTCGTAATTACAAATAATCCTGATTACTTTTAGATTATTTGGAATCATAATCAATTAGTAATCGTCCGAAACTGAATATAATCGTAATTTAATCATTACTTCACCTTTAAAAAGAAAGTAATCTAATTATTAATTATTATGATTAGTAATCATTAGTTAACAGCTATGCTTTAAATGGTCCGTTATACTTATAAGATAACGGTGGATGAGTTGTATCAGTTCTTAACCAAACATAATCAGATGTTAGCAAATCTTTATTTAGGAATTATTTTTGATGACTATGGTTAGACGATTGTTGAGGTTGATAACTGTGAACAATTTCTTTTAAACGTTGTAAAAACTCATTACCATCTTGTGTTGTATACGATGATTGAAAAAATTCACCAGGAAGATGTAAAGATACTCCATATAGCAGCTGAGGCCTTGATATCTTCTTTGTATGAAGAACGGATACCAAGTAAAGCAGATGGTAAGACTTTGGTCCATTGAATATGATTTTGACATGCAATGGCGGCTTTTAGAGTACGATGTAGACGTTCAATCATCCCATTGGCTTGAGGGTAGAATGACGTTGTATGTTGATATTTTGCTCCGATAAATTTACAAAAATGATGGAATTGTTTTGATGTGAATTGTCGTCCTGGATCACAAATACAGTAGTTTTTATTTAACTGCCTTTTTCTTAAGTGCACATTTGCTGTAACTGCACAAATTATTGATTTCGTTTCTATTTTACAAAATTATCTACGCAATTGTCTTCTTTAAGTGCACTTTTTATACCTGCGCATTTAAGATAACTGCCTCATATTTTTGGCAGTTTTACATTATTTTCATAGAAAAGATCACCGTTAGCTGCCTCTTGTGTTTTGCTTTGTTTTTCAATCCCAGGAAAAAAACACACATAAAATAAATGTGTTGTCAACTTTGTTTGTGACAAAAATATCCTACTTCAGTCGTTTTTTAACCATAAAATCACAAGATCTGGTGCAAACCACAAAGTTGTAATCATTAGCTTCATTTGTTTTGTTTTCAGTCTGTATTGGTATACCTGCATATTAAGGCAGGTAAACAATTTGACTTAGCTGCGTTTTTGGCTTACCTGCAGAAAAATTCTTGCAAAAGTTGGTTGTGCAGCTAAGTCAAAATTACTGTAATCTTGTTAGGACATCCAAACCTTGAAATCTAACAATCATAAAAAGCTCTACATATCGTTTCGGAAGTAGTATCTTGCAACAGAATAGCTTCAGGCCATTTCGAAAAGCGGTCAATCATTGTGAAAATATAGCGGTATCCTTCAGAAGGAGTTAAAGGTCCAACTATATCGACGTGCACTTACGAAAAGCGTTTTGATTTAAGTTCATATTGACCATGTGGAGAACTAGTGTGATGTGTTACTTTTGATTTTTGACACATTTGACATAATTTTGCCCATTTGTTGCAGTCTTTGTTCATGGAAGGCCAAACAAAACGACCAGAAATAAGTTTTCTTGACGATCGAGCTCCAGGGTGGGAAAGATTATGCAGTAGATTAAACGTTGATTTTCGAAAAGCTTTTGGTAGGTAAGCTCTTGCTTTACCTTGGGAAACATCACAATACATATATCTTCGTATTGGAACCAGAAGTAACATTTGTTGTAATTGAAGTCCAGAAACAGTGGATAGAAGACGTTTAAGTTCTTCATCCGAATTTTGGGCTTCAGACAGTTTTACGTAATCAATAGAATCAATTTCTTCTATTCTAGATAGAGCGTCAGCGACTTTATTGTCAACTCCAGATATGTGAACGATCGTGGTTATAAATTGTCCAATAAAATCTAAATGACGATATTGACGTGGGGATGCTTTATTTAGATTTGGATTAAACGCGTAAGTCAGTGGCTTATGATCGGTGTAAAGAGTAACATCGCGACCTTCAAGGATATATCGAAAATCTTTTACTGTTGAATATGCGGCTAGAAGTTCGCGGTCATAGGTATATATATACTTCTGTTCCGCAGGACTCAACTTTTTTGAATAAAAAGCAAGTGGTTGCCATTTGTTTGGTATTTTTTGTTCGATAACTGCACCAATTGCAAAGTCAGAAGCATCATCTTTAAGTGAGACTTCTGGGTTTTCAATTGGATGAACCAAAAGGGTAGCATTTGCGAAAAGTTCTTTACATTTATCAAAGGCTTCTTCTGCTTGCTTTGTCCAAATAACGGGGCGTTTATCTTTCTTCTTAACACCTTTCATATAAGCATTCAAATGTGCTTGGTAATGTGCAGCATTCGGTATGAATCGGCGATAAAAGTTTAGCATACAAAGAAATCTTCGTAAATCCATTATAGTTTGTGGTTTTTCATAGTCTAAAATTGTTGAACTTTAGCTGATGTGGGTGTAATCCCAAATTCAGTAACAAAACTTTGCGCCGAATTTCGAAGTCCCAAAGGCATTCGGAGGAATCCGAAAAGGCCAAATGGGGTTATGATTGATGTTTTGCAAACATCCTCAGGATGCATTGAAATCTGATGATATGCTCTTATCAAATCTAGTTTTGTGTAAAATTTGCAACCATGAAGTGCAGCTGCATAATTTGTGATAAAAGGAATGGGGTATCTATCAGGGACTGTAATTTTATTGAAAAATCTATAATCCCCACAACGGGTTCGACCATTTACTTTTAGAAGGACGAATAATGTCGTTGTCAAGCATGAATTGAAATTCTTTTTTTGGCAGGAGAACCAACGGTCTCAATATGGTGATAAATTCCATGTTTCTTGTCTCTAAGCGACATAGAAACATTATGGATTTCCGGAAACTCTTCTAAAATTTTATGATATTGAGATTGATCTTTACAAATTGTAGAAATACCCAGAGAAGGTTCAGTTGTCAAACGTGCATTAGAAAATAAAAGGGTTGTACCATCAACTAATATTTTATTTTTTAAATCGGGTAGTAAATTGAAATGTTCAAGGAAGCCTTAACTGACTATGCACTTGGTGACATTAGCAATAATAAATAACCAAGGAAAAGTTCTTCTGAGACCACGAGATAATTGTAATACAACTGTGCCAAATGATAGGCGTGCCATTTGCGGCAAATAGTGTATTGGAAAAAGCAAAATTGTTACCTGTTATCCTATAATCTTTTGGGATCACAGAGACGTCGGCTCCAGTATCTATAAGGAATGATTTCTTAGATAATGGATATGTTATGAATAAGCGGCATAACTTAGCAATATTGCAGACATCGGTAGCCGCCCATTCCGATGCCGGATTTAGTTTTTTGTATAAGAACATGGCACGACACAATAAGTTGCTTTTTTACCAAACCTTTTGTAATACCAGCAATAATCTGGATTGTTTTCTCTTGAACGGGTTCTTGCTTGTCTTCTATGTGGCGTCTTGCTCCGACTACGGCTATGATTAAAATATTTAAAACTTCTTTCTAAGGCTTCAATTCTTGATGCTATTCTTGAAAAATTATCAGTATCCTAACTTGGCTGTGTCATGTCCATTATTTTGTCGGCTTGAGCTGCCAATTTGTTTACGTCTTGCTGCTCACTTATAGCAAGAATAGCACGAACATTTTCTGGTAATTGGTCAAGAAATAGGGATCTGATTACCTTTTCTCCAACTTGGCCTAGTCCCAAATTTTGAATTGTGCTCAAAAATTGTGTTGGTTTTTGGTTACCTAGGACTTGACCACTCAAAAGACGTTTTAGCTTCCGTTCATCGGATTCCGAAAATAGGGAAATAATTCTTGATTTAAGCGTTTCATACCTATTTCCTGTTGTACCATTTTCTAGCAAATCACTTACTAGATCAAGCGTGCCTGGATCAATATTCGCTACCAAGTAACGAAATTTTTTTTCGTCTGATGTGATCCGTTGCAAACTGAATATGGTTTACACTTGGAAAAACCATACTTTTGGATTCTTTTGCCAAAAAGGAGGAAATTTTATTGATGAAGAAGCTGCATCAATTTGGAGAGGTGCTGTTTCATCATCCATCAAATTTTGTATAGATCTTCATCTAGGAGTTGGTTGAGGCATGTCTGGAATAATTTCTTCTTGATTTGGAGCATCACAGCCACCGTGCGTGGGCGAATGAAAAAGCGACATTTTAATAAAATTAGTTCAAATTCGGGGTCACCAATTTATGATTTCACGACACAATGCCAATAAAATGGACACAATTCCAAATATACAGTAAGCAGCATAAGTCATGGTACCTCAGTTGAAATAAAAGAGTTTCTAAAATTTATCAAAAAATATGTTACAAAATATCGGATATTTATTTTTATCTCATGTATTAACTTGTGTACCATAACAAAACAAAAAAGTAGTCATGTACTATACAAAACAAAAAAAATATAATTCGGAATTCAAAACAACTCCATATTTTTGCACAGCAAAAGTCTTGGTACCCCTGCAAAAAGACGAAAATTAATTACAATATGGATAGATATTTTAATATATTGTTACACCTAATATTTAGTAGGATATCCTTAAATACGAAGAACTTCATTTAATCGATTTGGCATTGACTACACAAGTTTTTCTGTGTAATTTCGAACTTTTTGCTGCCGTTCAGTCAAAGCCATAGCCTTGAGCTGAATTTTAATAAAAATTGTATGACTACACAATCGTTTTTCTAAATGATCCCACAAGGATTCAATAGGGTTCATATCGGGACTTTTCGGAGGGGTTTTAGGCATATGGGGGTATTGTATGCAACCCACATCTTTACATCAGCAGCAGTGTGCTTAGGATCATTGTCCTGTTCAAAATAATAATCATTACGGATTCTTCAGAATATTTAAATATACTGTATTGTTGATTATTTCTTCAATAATAACGAAATTACCAACTCCTGCTGCTGTCATACAGCCTATACCATGACATCACCACCTCCGTGCTTGACGAGTATTCTTTGGATTACGTTATTAAGATTTTTCCCCTTACCAATGCACGTCCGGCTGAGCCAAAAATGTTAAATTTCGATTCGTCCGTAAAATGACTTTATCCCAAAACTCATTTGTTTTTGTTTTATACTCATTGGCGAAATCTATGAGCTTCTTTCTGGTTATATCGTTAATGTAAGGATTCTAGCGTGCTGTACGAGCATTGTACCTGGTCCTTTTGCTCGATCCACGTACCGTGTCTGCAGAAATACTATTGTCAAAAGATTCCTTCAACTATGCAGTTATCTTAATTGCACTAATAAATATATCTTTCTCAATTATAGCTTCTATTTTTCTTTCTTCTCTATTACTTAACTTTGAAGGATGTCCAGTTCGTGGTTTATTTTCAATTATTTTTTTCTTCTTTAAAGTCATTAATGATTTTTTTTATTGTCCATTTGCTTCAATTTCTGAAAAGATTTCCCCATTTCGTGGCTATTAATTAATATTTTTCGTTCCTCAATTGTTAGTTCCCTCCGAGACATTTTTACAAATCATGTTACTTCACTTTTTTTTATTAAAACACTGATTTTTTGATACTTTTTACAAATTAGAAACGCATATATTATATTTGAAATGTACCGTTACAAATACCAAAACTGATTTATTAAAAACAACAGAGTTGCAATAGCTTTTTCAAAATGTTTTTAAAGGGTACCAAGACTTTTGCTGTGCAAAAATACGAAGTTGTTTTTAATTCCGAATTATATTTTTTTTGTTTCGCATAGTACATGACTAATTTTTTTTGTTACAGTAAACAAGTTAATACATGAGATAAAAATAAATATTACATAGTTTGTAACATATTTTTTGAGAAATTTTAAAAACACTTTTATTTCAAGTGGGGTACCATGACTTATGCTGCTCACTGTATATTTTTTATAAAATTTATTTAAAATAATATGGAACACAAAATTATTAAAATTTAAATTAAGTTGAAAGAAAATTATTGACAGATTTTAAAAAGAAACTTGGACAAACTCAAAAAACTGGTTTATAAAAACTACTAAGTTAGAATTTTTTTTTTAATCATTAAAATAAAACAGAAAATATAAGTTGAAATTAAATTGATCAATATTTTCCATTCTATGAAAAACTGCAAAATTTTGCAGATTTTAAAATAAAACTACATTTAAAGCAAAGTTGGTTACCGTTATCTTTACAATACCGTTATCGCTAAAACACCGTTTCAAATTGAATACCGTTACCAATACCTCTAAAAAAATTTGCAATAACAGTTATCGTTATTTTTATATGTAGTTACCGGTATTTTACCGGTATTTATTAACTTATATAAAAACTGCCAATTTTTTAACTTTTTTATTTTATAGTTTTTAGTTTTTTTACAAAAGAATTTATAGATAGTAATTTTACTTATTAAAACTACCAGCATTGAATTTATAGCTCGTAATCTGAGTATCGTTTCCGAATGATTTATGAAGCTGTGAAGGGGTGAAAAATATTTTTCACTCATTTAAAAGTAATGATAACCAATGACAGTTTTTATCACTTCACCGCCTGCAAACTATTCAGAATCGGTACTCTGTTCTTTTAACACTTACACTTTAAAATATGCTATGTTTTTACTTGTTTTTATATGTTTTTAATGTAATTTTTAATACCGGTACGTACCGATATTGCTGTTTCGATAACGGTATACCGTTACCGAAACAGTCTTAAATACCGTTACCCTTACCGTTATTCGCGTCGGTAACCAACCTTGGTTTAAAGTGATTACTTTTTTATTTTGCAGTAATTTATATGCTTTTTTAATTTAATTTATTTATTTTTCAACAACAAAAAACCTTAAACAATCAAAAATTGATCAATAATATTGAACGTGTATGCCCTACTACACGCAAAAAAATAAAAAGGGGGAAATTACATAAAATTAGGGTATAAGTTATAAAATAAGGGTATAAGTATTAGGGATGCCAAACGGGAAATCCCGATTTTGCCAATCCCGAATTCCGGGATTTTTGAGAAATAATATTTTTCTTATAATATATGAGAAATAACAATTTTCTTATTTTTTAATATTTATATAAACGCAAATAAACAAAGTGAGCAATTTTAGATTACCTACGTTTTTTCTTGAATTTTCTCATATTGACAAGGAATTGATGCCAAGATATTGGTAAAATTATGAATTAAGTAGATTATTCGAGTAAACTATGCAAAGACTTTGCAGAAAAATTTAAAATTTTGGTAAACAATATTAAATTTTTAAGTAATACATGCGAAAAATCAAGTTTGTTTGTTATTTTACCGATTTATTCTTCCAAGGGAAATTCGATTTCTGAAACTGGGACTGTAAGCTTTGGCTGGGAGTTTAAGTTTGAATTCTTCCATGAAAAAATTTGATAACGGTAACCAAATAACTTTGTTGCTGTAATTACACGATTTAGTGGGCAAGGTTATCGCAACGAATCTGTTTTAAAATCTGCTTACAAAATACTGGGCGCAAGTGTACTTAATGACAGGCCTTCATATATTATCCCAGCCAGAAGGTATTTTAACAGGTGGTACAAGTACTGACAAAAATTGCTTTCCCATTTCCAATATGATAACGTCAATAGACAAAAGGACCGGCAGTTCAAAAAGCGCCGGAAAAGTACTGGAGAAACAAAATTTTTAACTTTGGCAAAACGCTGCCAAAACCAATAAATAGGTGGTTTGGAATTATATTTTCCAAAATAAAATTTAAAAAAAGTTCAAATGATCTTTTTTTTGGCCTGCCGTGATGTTTTGTAAAACAAATACTGGCAAAACGATTTTTGCAAACACTGGCAAAGCGTCCCAAATGAGAGTTCTGCCAGTCATTTATTTTTAACATCGCGGTTATCCAGTGGTATGCAAGTACTTGATTTTTTGTACCAATGTCAATTTCTGACTGAGATGTTTCAATATTCATAGAATGTACCACATTATTAACAACTATTAAATAATTATAAAACGCTTTATTATATAAAAAAATTAGTTACATAACATACAATTTTTTACAAATAAATGAAAATTTAAATCCCGAAAAATCCCGGGATCCCGAAAAATCTTGTAGTCCTGAAAATCTCGGGATCCCGGGATTTCGTACAAAATCCCGAATCCCGGGATTTTCAAATATCAATCCCGATTGGCATCCCTAATAAGTATGTATTATAGCTCTACCCAAGTTTTGGGTATAACTTATATAATATGCTTGGTATAAAAGAAGAAAACAAAAACTAACAATAACTATACAAACAAAACTTGGTAAATATTTCTTATTCTGTTTTTGGAATTGTTAGCACTAATTTATTAAACTTAAGCTATATTTTATTTATAATTTACGTTAAATTATTTAGCTCTTTCCTTCTCCCTTATTAAAACAATTTGATTAATTTATTTAATTATTTATTTTATAATTATTATTGGTATTAATAGTTGGATGCAAATTATAGTATTATAATCTTAATTTGTGCTTTAATATATTAAATTTGGAAAACATAAAAACTAATTTTTTAATTTGTTACCATTCCAATCAAAGCATTGTCAGCCTGTCCTGTAATACTCATTCCTTTTCCAGTCTCAATCGTTGGACCATATAAATAACAGCCTTCAAGTCTAAAACATGTTGATCACCCCTAGCATGTGACTGCAACCATGAAAACTGACAATCAGCACATTCTGGATAATCGGCCAACCATTTCCAAATGGCATCAAATTGTTAAAAAGTTAAACTGCAATGCAAATAACAATAAAAGTTATTAATTATTTTATTTTGATTATATAACCGAAAAGTTTTAGGTGAACCCATTGATGAAAATGTGGACGATAAATTTGTAAACGCACCGATAGTTGTGTCTTATGTGAAGATAAAGCCATATCCGTTTGAGATTGTCCATTAGCCTTACCCACCGATAATTCCATATGATATTTAGCATAAAATTTTTAATTATTTTACATTTTTCTTACTTTTTTCACTTATGGCATCTCTTTTTCGCCATATTGTTTAATCTTCTTTATTTTTTTTTTTTAACAATTTTCAACTTTGGCACTTTTAGTGCTATTTTTAGGAATTATACACATTTTACAAATATCTGGCAACAAATAAATAAATTGTAAAACTTCCTAAGTTTATTTTGGGTCTCGTACATTAAATTTTTTTATCATTTTCCCATAATGTAACTAAATATTGACATTTTTTAAATAGATAAGAAAAGAAAGTGATTTAACATAATGTACAAAAGAATTTATAATGTACCAATAAAAAATTATATTTTTAGGTAATTTATATAAAAATTGACGGGTTCCCAAGAAACATTTGTACGGACACTCCGGCACGTACGGAATCATGAATCCGGCTTTTACGGCCCATTAACGGTCCGTAATACACGTATCCGTCAAAGCTTGTACGTATACGGAATATTAACGGACGGATTAATCGGATTTTCGAACATAATACGTTTTAACTCCGTTTCCGTACCGTAAAATACGGGCTTAGTTGATTTTAATTTGTGTTCAAATTAAAAACAATTAACGGTACGTCTCATACAGGTTTAACTTTAACTTAACTATAAACAAAAGAAAATGTAAAAAAAATGTACACAAAACAACAACTTTTTTGGGTTAACTATTAACTAAAGTTTAAACCTGAAGTATGAGACCCACCGTAAATTATTTAAAAACCTTTTCTGGCGAGAAATTAGTGGCGGTAGCTGGAATAGGTTCAACACATCATCGATTAAATAACTTCAGGATGGTAAGATTAATAAAATTTAGTGCGTGTTTTACAATGGTTTGTGTAAGATGGTTTGTTTTTGTAACAAAAGCTCTGTTCCACGTACGTTAACGCAGCTCATTGGCGGACTTTTTGCCCACCCCAGAATTAAAAAAAAAATCTGTCTATAATTCTTGTTCTATGATTATTTTTTTTTTAAATATCAGTTAATCCTATGTTTTTGATTGGGAAAATGTCTTCTAGTTTCCTAGGAAGATAATTTGTTGGAATCTAAGGGTCAGTTTTACAGCCAGAACTAATATCGATTTTTGTCTTGAATATTTCTTAAATAACCCAAGAAACATTTTAACGGACTCTCCGGCACGTACGGATTCATGAATCCGGCTTTTACGGCACGTTAACTGTCCGTAATGTTTGTATCCGTCACTGCTTGTACGTATACGGAACATTAACGGACCGTATAAATGGATTTTCGAACACAATACGTTTTAACTCCGTTTTGGTGTATCCGTTTGAGTACCTTTAAATACGGATTTCATCGGTTGCAGTTTGTTTACAAAATAAAAAATTATATTTTTGAAAAGTCGGTGAAAATATTATTATAATGGGAATATATGGAGAATATGTAATAGAGGGAATTCTTTCTATCACACCATTAATCAAACAACATCAAGTAACAAGGTAAGATTTATGAAACTTAATGTTTCACAATGTTTTATGTATAACATGTGAGAATTTGCATCTAGTACACAGCCAATTAAACCATAACTAATTTATTGTCTCTTTTCCATATAGATGTTGGATTTTACTCCGGGTCCCTAAGCGCTGGATAGATAGGTAAACCGAGCTAGATGTGCTAAATATTGTAATTATAAATAATAATTATTAATGAATTTATAAAAAAGAAAAAAAAGTACTTTGTATTGAAAATAATAAAAATATGGTCTATTTTTTTGAAAAAATCGGTAGGATATGGACAAGGAAACGGTCCGTCATTGACGGACTTTAAACGGACTTGTCCGTTTTTAACACGACATACCGGTCCGTAAACGGTTCGTCATTGACGGATTTTCAACGGATTCGAATCAGTTTCGATGTTCCTTATGTTCCGTTTTCTGGTCCG
Organism: Leucophora obtusa; assembly: GCA_949987735.1. NCBI lineage: Eukaryota > Metazoa > Arthropoda > Insecta > Diptera > Anthomyiidae > Leucophora > Leucophora obtusa. The sequence goes on from OX465295.1 coordinate 281,494,478, forward strand.
TATACGGATCCAGAAAACGGTACGTATACGGAGTTGGATTCCGTTTATGACGGACCGAAAACGGTGCGTAAACGGAACGAATTGTTTGTTGGGAAGAAATGTTGTTTAAAAATTCTTACTTAAGAAATATTTAAGAAACAAATCGATCTTAGTTCTGACTATAAGAGAAAAATTTCTTGGATTTAATAGATTTTTAAAGGAATAATTAGTTAGTATTACACTCATAGAAATAAATCTGTAAAAATGGCAGAAAAAGCAACTAAAAATTAGTTAAAAATGATGTACTATTTTGAGTAAATTTCAATATGTTGTAGAAGCAAAAATTCAGTGTCAGTTTTTGATCACCTCGGTAATTTAAGTGGTCAAAATATGTTCGTCAGAGGTGGAAGAGAATATGAGACAGGTTGATCTTAGATTTCTTTTCTCCATTAAATATCACAGTTTTATACTATTCTAAGCATATAGCATTCCCTGCACGAGGTTTTCTTCAGAAAAAAGAATGCATTTTTCAGATTTTTCTATAAAAAGCATTTGAAAATTTTATCAAAAGGGAGGGAGTTATTTTTAAGTCTTTTTGTATGAAAAAATCGCAAGCATAATGTGGAAAGTGTTTTTTAAGATAAATAGCCAAACATAAATGGGGCCCTTGCCCACCCCAGAAAAATGGTCTAGGTACGCCTATGACGCAGCTACCAAATTTTTCCAAAATTGTGTGTAAATTGTTGTTTTGAGTAAATTGGGAACCCGCAGTAACGACGTGGAACAAATCTCAAGTTTGCGAATTTGAATCGTATGCAAAACACCATCGTAAATACAATCAATTAAACCATAACTAATTTATTTTTTCTTTTCCATGTAGATGATCGATTTTATTATGGGTGACTATCGTGAATTAATGCGCTAGATAAAGAGGTATACTGAGAAGTGAACTGATTTACTAAATATAGTGTAAATGTAAGTAATTTCGTTATTAATAAATCTATTAAAAATCAAAAAAATTATTACTCAAAATTAGTTAATTTAGATAGACATAGCAGTCCGTTTTTTTGTCCGGAGTCACTCCGTTAATAAACGACATAACGCTCCGTAAATGGTCCGTCATGGACGGACTTTCAACGGACTTGTCCGTTTTTTATACGACGCAACGGTCCGTAAACCGTCCGTCAATGACGGACTTGTCAGTTTTTTACACGACATAATGGTCCGTAAACGGTCCGTCATTGACGGACTTTCTACGGATTCGAAACAGTTTCGATGTTCCTTAAGATCCGTTTTCTGGTCCGTATACGGATCCGAAAAACGGTACGTAAACGGAGTTGGATTCCGTTTATGAGGGACCGAAAACGGAACGATTTGTTTCTTGGGTTTGATTTGAACTAAACTAATGAAAACTATTTTTTCTGTATGAAATCGTTTTTACCAAGAATAATTGTATAATATTACATACTCTAGTTTTTTGCGTGTAGGGATTTGGTTTTTTTAAATCCCGGGATTCGGGATTTTAAAATTTAAAAAACGGGATCCCGGGGCGGAACGGGATTTTTCGGGATCGCGATTTTTTTCGGGATTTCGTGATTTTTTGCCATTTTGGGAATTTCTTGTTTAAAAAAATGTGTAAAAACTTTTGGTCTAATTCATAAACTTTTACAGCAGTCTTATTGCAGGATTTTAAGCTAATTTGTGAAAAACAGTATTCATATTTGGTTAATAACGAAAAAAATAATATAGGTTTATAGTCGATACTCATTAACATTAAACCTCTTACAAAGTTTGGAGTGAGGAAGCCACCATTTAATTGTTAATTATTTCATTTTTAGGCATGAAATGATTTATTAAAGCCATCCCATCCCTAGAATGTGTGGATTCCAACAACTTGCATCCATCAAACTGAAAAAAGCTACAACAATTGCGTAGCCAATGACCTTTTTCGAAAAAATTTCAAAAAAATGTAAAAATAAAATTAAAAAGACAAACAAAACAATAGTGATGTACATACTGTCAAAACATTATTCGAAATTCGATTACTTTTGTATGCTTCGAATAATATGTTCTAAAAAATTACTTTTTTACACCCATTTCCATTGATTTGCTTTATAAATAAACAAAAATATTTTTAATGGCTTTTAAGTTTATCTAAGCACATCATTAGTTCTCTAATTTAAGAGAATACATTTTCATTTCCGATTACCGAGTCAATCGTTTACTAAATTTGTACATCACTTAGGACTTATTTGGGAGAAGAAAAAAAATAAACAATAGAGTTGCCAGTATCAAATTGAAAAATTAATATATAGTTAAAATAAGATTATGAATCAAGATTTCTAATAACTCTTTATTAAGCGAAATATGTACTTTAACTATAGTAAGCTTCAAATACCAAATACATTTTCTTTATGAATTAGCGAATTTAAATTTATGTAAAAGAAATATAGGTCATATGCATAAACACTTTTAAAATTTATAAGTGACTTATAAAACTAACTTTTCATACAAATTTCATTTTATAAACACGTTATAAGGTTTTCAAATTATTATGCATGAGCACTGTAAAATATGACTGTTTTATACGTTTTCAGCATACTCCTGTTTATTTCTAAAGAACGAAAGAATTTAAAAATTCGAGAATTAAGAATTTAGCTCCGTAGATATGTTGTGTGCTATTTTTGTTTATAATAATTTTACATTTACTATTCTTATATCATTTTAGTTTAAAATTGTCAATTAAATTTTAGAATTTTCAATTTTTTAATTGTTTTCCACATATAGTGCAGAAATTCATATAAAAAATTCTGAAATACAACTTTTTATTCTGAATTTTAATCGATGATTTCCTAAATATAATAAGAAATACTGCACAGTATAGATTTGTATAAAATTATATTTAACAAAAACGGTTTAAAATATCAGCAGCGTTATAATTTTGGAAAACTTAGCACATATTTTTGCAATTGTGAAAATCCCGGGATTCGGGATTCATTTTTATTGGATAATCCCGAGATTTCGGAATTCTGGATTGGCAACCCTAGTCTAAACCCTTAAATCTGGGGGAATTTTTAAAAAGTTTGGGGTAATCTAGAAAATCTCTGGCAAGACTGATCTGGATCAAAACAAAACACAATTTTAGTATAAAAGTGGAATAGAAAATTGCAGGCGCCCTTAAAAACTAATTTTAGCATTAAATAAGGTTTTAAATTAATTACATTTATTAAAAGCAAACAATTTAAATAGAAATGGCAACAAAAGAAGGAAATCTACAGAACTGGAAAAAACCGGATGAGGTTAGTATTGGACAAAATGAATTCTTCAATTTTTTTAAACTAGTTTTTTGTAGCTCATGCGTTTGCAAAGATTAAAACAAAAGAAAAAACAACTAGCAGCACGTTTCAATTGCAATAATAACAATAATAATGTTAAAGGAGCTATTACGGAAATTGATAAAGCCTCCCTTTTGGAAGCTAAAATGGCACAAAAACGAAAAAATCCATTTGCCAAGTAAGTGAAGCAATTATTTTTTAATTCTGAAAATGATCCGAAACTGTAGTTATCTTTCGGGGCACAATTCTTTGATATGAGACGTATAGTCAGTTTTAAAGATTTTAACATTATTTCTGTTTATACAGGTCGACAGATAATGCAAAGAAGGCTAAAATAGATATAAAAGAAGAAAGTGAAGATTCTTTAATGGGTTTTATCAATTCCCCAGCATTACCTGCCAAGGAAACCTTCATAAAAGAAACTCCGACACGTCCCGCACCCGCTAAATTAGTACTACAACCTTATGATGCTAAAGCGTTTTCGAAATTATTACATCAGTCGACTGCTATGACAACGGCTGCCGACGACGATGACGAAGTTGTACAGGAACAAAATATAACTAAACACTTGCCAATGGATTGGAGTTTAAAAACCCGAGTGCGTATATTTTGCCGCTCTGAATTGCCTGCCACTCAATTGAAAACCAGCCAACTGGCTAGTGGTCTTACTAGCTTTGTACGTTGCATAGATACCCAAACTCATGACAGTGGTTTAGATATTTCACCAGCTACACGATTTAATCAAGCTACTTACTACTGGCAACATCCTCATATACCATGGATGACTTTATATCCAAGAAATTCGCGAGATAATACTGGTATTACCATAGGAGAAAGAGAACGTAAAGCTTTAGCCGAAGATTGGGATTACAGCTTTAGAGGGCTTTTCCAGTTATTACGAGCCAGGCAATGTGCTTACTTCTATTTATGTGCCAACACATTTACAGTTCTTTTTCGAGCCGCTGGTACAGGCGGAAGAGCCGAAATTCATGCACTTATGTCACCCACAACGAGAGGTATGCGTCAGGCTTTAAGGCAAGAAGGCATTGAATTTACAATGCCTCTTAAGAAAGATGGCTCAGGAGGTCTAAACAAATCTGTAGAAGGTGAAGATAGTAATAGTAATCCTCTTCTAAGTGGTGATATTTCTAAATTAGAATCAAGCGAAGCACAACCAGACGACGAAGATAAAGATAACAATGACGATGATGAAGAAGAGGAAGATAACTGGTTGGAGGGTTTAGGAGTGGATGAAAAAGAAATACGTAAAATACAAACAGCCCATCTACGTAAAATCAAAGCACAAGAAATGTCTGAAGATTTTAGCGATAATTCATTACTTCTTATTGAGGGCGTAGAGTGTCAGGGATTCTTTAGTTTTTTGCTTAATGCCAAAAGTACTATTAGCTCAGTGGGACGTTTAGCTGGTGTGCCGCCTACTCTTTTAGCTCCAGTTGCCTTTCCTAAAGCCACTATGCAGCATTTAAACATCCGCTCTAGTAAAGTTCGTATGGATGCTGTGGATTATTTTAGCATTGAAGTAAAAGGAATCATAATGCCTTCTTTTCTTCCTTATGTTTGTCAACTACTAGGCGAATCAAAAAATACATTTAGTGCTACTCTGGCTTCTACGACCAGTACTTTGGCTTTTAGTAAGGCTACACAAAAGTTATTGGAAGATTCTTCTGGTCAGAACGAAAATAAGAATGAAGATAATGAAGAGCCACAACAATTAGATGATGATAATGTGGCTGGACAAGTTTTTGGTAAAGAAAATCTTTCCGATTGCGGCTTACAAGCTTGTGTTGTGGAGAATATGTGTCGTACGGGCCATCAAGCAGTCACACTTCTGGAACGTGTTTGTTATGATAAGGAATATGGTTATGCATGGAGTTAGCCTTAAAGTATTTTGTTTATTTGAGTATTATTTGTAATTAATTTGTAACTGCAATAAAGATTCTCGTTTCTAAATCTGAATAATATAGATTAAGGAATAACATAAAGATAAAATTTGTTCCTAAATTTCAGTTTCGGCTTTTTAGAACTTTTTCCTATAAAAATTTGAGATTGTGACATTTTTTAATAAATCAAGATAATCAAGATCACACTTCGCAATATTCCAGTGATTTTTGGAAGGTTGGTACAATATACACTTGTCACTTTTTATGTGGTTTTTTATGCGGATTTGAACTTATACGGTTTTAAAATCGACTTGCGCCGCGTTTTTTACAAATTTTGTAATACTTTTTATTTAATTTAAAATAAACGAATTTGTCTTATTTTTTAAAGGTTTTCTAAAAAGGAAATTTTTTTTTAATTTTTCACTTCATAGATTTTTTTATTCGACGTTAGTTCAATTTTCTCACCTTATTTTAGAGTTATACGGTTTTTGAAATATTCTGAACGCATCTCCCATTTTTGTATGGAAGTAGAGTTCTTTTTTATGCGTATTAATTTATGCGTTTTTTTTTGGAACTCATCTACCGCATAAAAAAAAAGACAAGTGTATTAGAGAAAAAGTGCAAGTGTTGTACATCTTATTCCATTGTGCGCTGTAAACCGATTATAATATTGGCAATAATATTGCGTGGTGTATGGGTACCTTTAGACTCTAAAACATTTTACTTTCCAATTCCAAGTATTGTGATGTACATTCACTCTGATTCCGTAAAATTTTCCGAAAACATTTCTATCGTCAGTTTATTATTGGTTTATCCCACATGCCAAAAAGTTATCGAGAAAAACGATAAAGCTTCACATTTTTTCATGGAAAATTGACAGGTACATTAAAGTCGATACTAAATGTCACAGAAATGATACGATATATTGTGGAACGAGTTTCGAAATCGGAGAGTATATACTCTATATATATTCACAATTTCCGGAAAATGGTCTGTATGTCAAACTCACGTTGTCATTTAAAAACAATTTTTTTTATTTATAAAAAAAAAATTAAGTTTTATTTAAAAAGTACAACTAAATTTATATTAAAAACTACCTTTTCATCCATCTAATGATCGACAATAATTAATTCATCTATACTCCAATCTTCATAAGAATGATCAGGTAAAAATCGCCTTATAATAATGGGAATCTTCTTCTGTTTTAATTCTTTCATAGCAATTTGCAAAGGATCAGTTTCACCTTCCAACTCCACCATAATTGGTGCACACATGGCAATTTGTAAAGCCCGTGTTCCCAAAACACGCGCTCTTTCATATTTAGTCATATATTTGGTTGTGATACGTTTCGCCTTTGGCACACCACCACCGGCATTCCCCGGCGCAATAATTTCAATATTATCTACTTCTTCTTCTTGATTTATATCATCGATATTGTCCTCCTCATCAACATCATCGAATTCATCACCACCGACACTATTAACAAATAAAAAAAAATAACTTAGCCAATGTATATAAAAACGTGGTGAGTTCAACCAAATGTATTAAATATGATAGCAAATTTTATAAACTATTTAGATATATTGCAACTTACTCATCATTATCAAAATCTCCATCATCCATGCTAATAAATTTATTTAATCCTTGAGAAACAAAAAAAAATAAAATATGCTGCCGAAAATCTCTAGAAAATTTGTGTAATTAAAAAACAACAAGTTAGTACACACAGTTGGAAAATTTAGCATTAAGAGGAATTACCAGTGTTACCAGAGCTATGGTCTAAATCGGCCTTAAGCTGCCTACACACTAGGGAACATGGTTGAGGGAACAAAAAATATCAAAAAATTTTGTAAACACGAAATGCACGCTCTCAACACGCACACACACACAAACTCACTCACACATTCACAAAAAATGCTCTCTTTTTCTAAGTATGTTCCCTAGTGTGTAGGCAGCTTTATACACACAAAAAATAAAAAGGGTAAATCACATAAAATAAGGGTATGTTACCTAATTTTAGTACGAATTAAAGCTCTATTCAAGTTTTTGGTATGTAAGAAATTAATCAGAACTGGGTCGACAACGACATATAGTCAAATAGTTGCCATATTTTTAAATAATTAGGGGAACAGAGTTGCAGAAATTCGTATTAGAGTTGCAAATATGTCGACGGTCGATTGTCGCTGAATTTAAATTATTCGCGACGACTTTTGCTGTCGTCAGTCGACAACCGACACAGTTGTGATTAATCACTTATATAAGGTTTGTTTTTTTCGAATTTTATATCTATATCTATAATAGTGCTTCCAATTCGGTTAATCGATTCCTCGATAATATTTCGGTTAATGTCGAAACAAATAATTTAAAACTCAAATAATTATTCGACCCGAATAATCGGTTAAAATAGGTCGATTAACCGGTTACATTTTTAATAAGGAATTTTTCCTTTTTTTTTCCCAAAATTTCATAATTTTCTTAGAATTGGCTAAAAAATTGCAAGAAAAGCTCATTAGAAAAACAAATACTAACTAAAAATACCACCAAATTCTTTAAAAATCGAGTATAAATACCTTTTTTGAAGGAACTCTAAGCAAGTCGGCATTGCACCAGCGAGACACTTCATCTGTTTTAAGAGACTGATAAATTTTAATACATATCGAAGTTTCAATTTGTAAAAGAGATAGTGTTTCCAATTATTCGACATAGGCGGTTAACCGGTTAATGCATTATTCGAAAAATCACTAAAATGGATTAACCGGTTATTCGGGTCGGTTATTCGAGAAAATTGGCGGTTAATCGATTAATCGTTTAATGCTAAATTAAGGTATTTCATTAACTTTTTATTAATTAAAACTCAAAAAGCTGACTCTTTTCATTAAATATTAACGTCATATATGAATACGATGTATTTAATAAAAAAGTTTTCATATTCGAAGGTTGAAAAGTTTCGGGATTTGAGATTTTTTAAAAAAAAAGGTCTGTAAAAATGTTGCTAAATCTACTAAAATTTCGTTGAAAATGGCAGAAAGAACTGCTGAAACTAACAAAATATTAGTAAGTTAAGAACAGCAAACCTAAAACTGTTACTGTTTTATTCAGAAAAAAATTTAAAAATCTGAAAAGCTTAGATACAAAATTTCTTTGAATGTGATTTTTAATCAATACTGACACTATAAAATTTAATATTGCATTTAACTTTTTCAGACCCAACCAGCTTGCAAAAATGTATTCATTTTATAACTTTAAGTTAAAATGGTACTAAAACTATTAAAATTTCCTGGTGTCAATTCATATTTTATGGAATATAATTTAGCTAAAAGTATAACTGAAATTTTTTATCTAAATAAACCTATTAGTATTTAAAATATTTGTAATTTTAAGAGAAAACATCACATCTCACAATCGTGTATGCTGGGTCTGAAAGGGTTAAAGAAATGCTATACCTAAAGTTTTTTTTAAATTTTAATAAGATTCTTCCTACAGCTACGAAATTTTCATTAAAGTCATCGATAAAAAAATTTGAGTTCTCTTTGAGATTAATTTCAGTTAATTGAGAATACCAATTTACTTTGTTTCTTAGTATCTTTTTCGTTACTAAAGGCCATTAACAGTAAAAAAATAACCTAAAGTTTGAGCGTACTTACTCTAAGAGAATTTTATCGGACGAGCTGTAAATCTCTTTCTAAAAAAAACTTTTTTGGATGTATGACATGAAATTCTTCATAAAATTTTATGAAAAATTGCATCAATTCAATTAAAAGTTTCAATAAACGAATTCCAGCGAAACTTAATTGAATCAGAGTATAAATTCATCAATAGCATATAGACAATTCACTGAGTGTGCAGTTACAGAAGTCAAATTCTATATAAATTAAAATTTTTTAACTTTAGGTTATTTGTTTTAATTCGAATTTATATTCCTTGAAACGGGTTCGGGTTCAATGTTGCTCTAGTTGAACATGTTTTAGAATTGATGTGGTTTTGAACCGATGTGTATGTACACTTTCTTAGGAAAAATAAGAAAAGTTAAAGTTCTTTCAGAATTAACATGTTAATTGTGTAACAGTTTTAAAACAAATGCAGCCTTGTCTTAAAGGACATGGAGATATAATTTATATTAGTTTAAATTTTTAAAAGAATTGAAACAGTAATGCAAAATTGTCTATTTTATTTCAGAAAGCATCCTCCAGCCAGTCGTGTATTTCGTGTGTTTTGTGAAGTTTTAAAAAACACCTTCATTTTGGCCCTTTGCTATGTTCTTAAGGCTTTTTTACAAATAGAAACTTTGATCAGGCACTATCCACTGAACTGGTTTTAAGAGAGTTTCAATGTAAAATAACAAAAAACGTGAAAAAGTGGTATTTATTTTAATTGTTTTACAGCAATTTTAATTAAATTATAAAGTGCACTTGTGTTGTTTGATATGTTCTCTGCATTAGTTTTGTATAATTAGCACAAAATTTTGCTTATTAATATTAAAAAATACGCGTTAACAAAAACACTAAAAACTGTTTCTCTTAAAACCAGTTTGCATATAAAATTAAAGAGACTTTTTAACAGCAGTTGAGGCTGGTGATTTGTCTTTAGTCTATATAGTCGTTGCTTTGATACATATTTTTTTTTAAAAACATTTGCGCAAAATTTTATTAAAAATTGGGAGTCCGATGGTACAATGTCGACTTGTTTGCGGTTGCTCGAAAAAGGTATTTAAGGGCCTATTTCACACGATTTTTAAAGAATTTGATGCTGTTTTAGTTAGTATTTGTTTTTTCTAAGCTTTTCTGGTAATTTTGTAGCCCAGATTAAGAAAATTGTGAAATTCTGGGAAAAAATCAAGGAAAAATTCCATATTAAAGATGTAACCGGTTAATCGACCAATTTTAACCGATTATTCGGGTCGAATAATTATTTATTTCGACATTAACCGAAATAGAGGCAATTAATCGAGGAATCGGTTAATCGATTAACCGAATTGGAAACACTAAAAAGAGAGCTTTAAAAACCATCGCGAAAGGCCCATATAAAGGTGTTTTTTAAAACTTTGTTTGGCAGGTTTTAGGAAATACAATAGACAATGTTTCATTTCTGTTTTAATTCGTCTAAAAATTAAAACTAAATTATACATGTCACTTAAGACAAAGTTGCATTTGTTTTAAAACTGTGTCACACAATTGACATATTCAGTGTGTTCGTTTACTCGAATTTCTTACTACTTTTACTAAAATTGGAAAGTTTTGTTTACTTTTTGTATTGAATTTTTCCAGCTGTAGTAAATGTAGTAACTTGTAGTAAGTAAACGAACAAACATATTAATTCTGTAAGAACTCTAGCTTTTCTTACTTCTCTCAAGAAAGTGTATACAATCGGTTCAAAACCACATCAATTCTACTACATGTTAAACTAGAATACCATGGAACCCGAACCCGTTTCAATGAAATGAAATTTTTATTCCAATAAAAACAACCAAAAAGCAGAAAATGAAAGTTAAAAAATTTCAATTTATATGGAATTTGACATTTATAACTGCACACTGAGAAATTTGTGTACATGCTATTTATGAATTTTTACATTAGGTGTGTTTGCTTACTTTTCCAGTAAAGTCCAGTAAAAATTACTCAGTAACAAATTTACAGAGAGTAAGGCAAAATTTACTCTCAAAAAGAAAAATATCTAAAAATGTACGCAAACAGAAAAATTGAAAGAATTAGTAAAATACTGCTGCCAACTTCTTTCCTAAAAATATCGCTAAAGCAAACTAAAAAATCACTAGAAAATATCTAAATTATAAAAAACTTAAAAAAGCGATAAATCGCTAAATTTCACGAACTTTTCAGGTTCTGTTGAAAAATTTCACAAAAATAGCTATATTTTTCAAACTTCTTAAAACCTTCTTAAAAAAATTATCGATACATCTCCAAACTTTTCGAACTTTTAAGTTTTTTATAAAAATTTAGCGATAAATCGCTGAATAATAATGATTCAAAAACTCTGTCAAGGAAATAAATGTAAAAAAATGCTAAGAAAATGTCAAGACTGTTAAAAGAAAAATCGCTAGTTTTATCGCTAATAGCTAAATTATATTTTACCCGCTAAACGAGTTGAAATATCGCTAGATTTGTCGAAAAAATAGCTAAATTGACAACAGTTATTAAAATAGCTGATTGCGAAATAAACCTATTCAAATTATTGGATTAATAAATAAAACCTAATAAAATGATCAGCTACTTACTTCTTCCATCGTAAATAAGCTTATATTTAAATATTTTTTGTTTTTACAAAAAATTATTTAAAAATTTTTTAGACAAATGTTTTGTTTCTTCAATCATATGTTTTCAACCATATGTTTTTTTTTCTTACAAATTCTTACTAGCAAAAATTCATCCAGTAAAAACTTGTAAGTTCTCTGGTATTGACCTGTCACTTTACTCTCTATTTTTCCTCTCTCCTTACTGAGTAATTGTGTAAACAACAGTGTTGCCATTTTAGCATATTTTCTGCTAGATTTAGCAGATTGAGTTTGAAAGTTGCATATTTAATTTTGAAAAATATGCTAAATGCTTTTTAGCATATTTCGATTGACAAAAGCAGATTTTTAGCATATTTTTGTCCACGTAAGATCTAGTTTTTATTATTTTTTCAATAATGATTACACTAATTTTTTGAATGATTAAACACGTATACGTTAAAAAAAACTGTCAAAAATGATTATCTAATACGAAAACTCAACAAAAACGCGGCTAGTAGAGTAAAAGTTTCAATATTTTTTATGCAGCAGATTTTTAGCATATTTTTGTATGTGGTAATTTAGCAGATTTTTAGCATAATGAATATTTCAACATTTTTGTAATTTTTTGTTAGGCTTATTTTTAGCATATTTTTCTTTTTTGACAATTTAGCAGAATTTAGCATATTTTTTACGGTAATTTAGCATATTTGGAACGAAAGTTTCTGGCAACACTGGTAAACAAACACCTTCCAGTAAAAACTTGTACAAATTTGTACGAATTTGTACAAATTTTTGGGTACCCAAACACACTTATTGATTCAATTAAGTTTCGCTGGAATTCGTCCATTGAAAGTTTTCATTGAACTGATGCAGTTTGAATTAATAAATTTCTAATTAATTTAGATAAAATTTTATAAAAAATTTCATATTATTTATTAAAAATTTTATACACCTAAAAAAGGTTTTATTAAAAAGAGCTTCAAAAAAATAATGAAGCTTTGAGTGAAAATTTGTACAAATTCGTACAAATTTGTACAAGTTTTTACTGGAAGGTGTTTGTTTACACAATTACTCAGTAAGGAGAGAGGAAAAATAGAGGGTAAAGTGACAGTTCAATACCAGAGAACTTACAAGTTTTTACTGGATGAATTTTGGCTAGTAAGAATTTGTAAGAAAAAAAATATATGATTTAAAACATATGATTGAAGAAACAAAACATTTGTCTAAATAATTTTGAAATAATTTTTTGTAAAAATAAAAAATATTTAAATATAAGCTTATTTACGATGGAAGGAGTAAGTAAGTGATCATTTTATTAGGTTTTATTTATTAATCCAATAATTTGAATAGGTTTATTTCGCAATCAGCTATTTTAATAACTGTTTCCAATTTAGCTATTTTCTCGGCAAATCTAGCGATACTTCAACTCGTTTAGCGGGATAAAATATAATTTAGCTATTAGCGGAAAAACTAGCGATTTTTCTTTTTAAGACAGTCTTCACATTTTCTTAGCATTTTTTTACATTTATTTCCTTGACAGAATTTTTGAATCATTATTATTCAGCGATTTATCGGTAAATTTTTATGGAAAACAAAAAAGTTAGAAAAATTTGGCGATGTATCAATAATTTTTTAAGAAAGTTTTAAGAAAAATATAGATATTTTTGTGAAATTTTTAACACAACCTAAAAAGTTCGTGCAATTTAGGGATTTATCGCCATTTAATTTTTTCTATAATTTAGATATTTTCTAGTGATTTTTTAGTTTGATTTAGCGATATTTTAAGGGAAGAAGTTGGCAGCATTATTTTACTAATTCTTACAATTTTTCTGTTTGCGTACATTTGTAGATATTTTTCTTTTTGAGAGTAAATTTTGCCTTACTCTCTGTAAATTTGTTACTGAGTAATTTTTACTGGACTTTACTGGAAAAGTACCCAAACACACCTTTTGTCACATTGGGAAGAAAACTTCATTAGCTTACTGAAAATTTTCATTAAAACTCGTTTGACGAAATGCTAGCTGCGTAAGTTCGCTCAAACTTTAGGTTATTTTTTTTTTATTATTAATGGCCCTTAGAAAACGGTAAAGAGACTGAGAAAATCAGAAAAAGGGGAGAAGGAAGAATCTTAATAAAATCTTCAAAACTTTAGATATAACATTTATTTAAATGCAATATTAATTTTTTTGCGGCAGTATTAATTATTGTTCTTAAATTACTAATATTTGCCAAACCAAAAATTTGCTACTTTCAGCAGTTCTTTCTGCCATTTTCAATGAAATTTTAGTAGCTTTATCAAGCTTTTTTTAGTACCTTTGTCTACTAAGAAAATTTTTAATTTAAAAAACCTCAGATTCCAAAACTTTTCAACCTTAGAATATGGAAACTTGTTTTAAATATAGCTGGTTTATATGTCACGTTTGTATTTAACAAAAACAGGCAGCTCTTTGTGTTTTTATTAATAAAAAATTAAGGAAATACATTACCCAGCAAAATCTCAGTAATGGGTGCTCATTACTAATATCTAAATAATAAGCAGTAGAATTAGGGTCTACTGCTTATAATTCGGTGCCAAAACTCATTTTTGTTCGACAACGTCGTTTTTGTAAGTAGTTTGTCCATTATCGCTGCATGAAAAAACGCACAAAATTTGTGCACCGCTGCAAGTATATAAAATAAGTAGTTACCAAAATAAGTAGTTATTCGTGTGCTTATACGCAGTTAAAAAATAAGTGGTTACAAGTTTTTAAATAATACGACTTACTTATATAATTACTAGTGGTTAAAAAATAAGTAGTTACCAAATTCACATTATCTTTATAAATAAGTAAGTAGACGCCCGTAAGCTAGACTGCTTATAAAAACGGCTTCGCCTAACAAAAATAACTAGTACTGCCGCCAAATTTTAAGTAGTAAAAAATTTTAGTTTCATTATATAACCACTTATTTGGTAATGAAAGATTTTGCTGGGTAATTTTGTATTAAACGTCTAATCGATTAATCGCCAATTTTCTCGATTAACCGACCCGAATAACCGGTTAATCAATTTTAGGCATTTTTCGAATAATGCATTAACCGGTTAACCGCCTACGTCGAATAATTGGAAACACTAAAATTTAATCAATACTACAATAAATATAATATTGCATTTAAAAAAATTATCATCCAAAGTTCTTCCTCCTCCGCTGAAGAAATAAAAAAAAATTTAGTTCCATTTGAGTAAAATATTAGTTATGTGAAAATACCAATTTACTCTCGTAGTAGTAGTAGTAATTTTATTTTTATTTTCAGCAATATAAATAATTACAGAATAAAAAATAAATATATAAATATACGACTCTGACTATTGTCGTCAGCCGTTTAACCAATGTTAAATACTAACAGTCCAATATAAGTGTTTAGTTATTAAATTCCATTATTAAAAAATTTCTGTATTTTACACAAGTTTTTATATAATTTGCTAAAGAATTCCAACTAACAGTTATTCCATTTAGTCTCTGTAAAATTTAGTATTCATTAAGAACAATCTTTTTTAAATAGATAATTCTGAACTCACTTAAAGCTCTACAACGATCTAGAAAATGTTCTATGTTTTCAATTTCCCCAGAGTTACATAGTGTGCAAATATTTAATGCATTTTCTTGAAATTTACTCTACAAAAATTTACAAAAAATTTTCTGAATAGTAGAGTTAGTAGACTACACTCAGGGAATTATGTAGGTAAAATCAACTGCAAATGACAGTTAAAATAACTGCATTTGCACTTAAAAAGGTGTAGACTACATTTGCAGTTAAATTAACTGCAATATGAAGTTATTTTTAACTGTTAAAAATCAACTGACAAATGTAGTAAAAACAACTACAAATGCAATTGAAACAACATACATGCAAATTATTGTAAAACTGTACAAACAACTGCAAATGTAGTTAAAAAACATAAATAAAAATTATTTTAAAAATTATTAATTTAATAAAAAACAAATTTATGTAAACACTCCTAACTTAATTTTATTCTATTTTCAATTGAGAAATCAAAATTTACACTAATGTCACTTTTATTTTTCACTAGTAAGATATTGTTGTAGATGTCCGTCTGTGAGGGATGAATAATGGCGTTGTTTGGCTTCCTTTTTTTCTCCAGGTAGAAAGAGATGAGAATATAAAAGAACTGAAAGAAAATAAATACAATAATTTTTAATAATCCCGTAAATAAATTTATATTATAAAACTTACCTTATTATTTTAATAACTTAATAAAAAATATATAAACTTTTCCGTATTACGCGTCCTCACTCTTTGGCGTTGTTTTATGACTAAGACAAGAGAAAACATGTTCTACTCATATTCTTTCACTAGAAATTTCAAAACAAGCGCGTCATACATATGCTCCTGATTGCTTCGTGTGTGTGCACACACACTTGAAAACATAAGTATTTGTAAAAAAAATTCAAAATAACTGCATAAAATAAATGTTACTACAATGTGGTAGTTTTTGTAGTTAGTTTGAAAAAAAAACTGTCAAAAACATTGAAATATTTTGCTCTAAGTAAATTAACTATAATTGCTTTCAGAAATTTCTATTTTTATTTTAAAAGCATTTATTCAAACATACATGCTTTCTCTTTCTCTTAAGTCTTATAATTCCTATAAAATTTTCATTATGAAAGAGAAGACATGTATGTTTGTAAAAATGCTTTTAAAATAAAAGTAGAAATTTCTGAAATACATTTGGAAAAATTTGAAATGCAATTGGAATTTTATTAAATACATTTGGACAATTTTGGAATACAAATAGAGTCTTTTTAAATACATTTGGAAATTTCTGAAATACATTTGGAGAATTTTGAAATACAAATGGAATTATTTTGAATGCAATTTTACAATTCTGATATACAGATTTAAAATTTTTAAGTGCAAGTGAATAATTTTGAAATGTATTTGAACAATTTTAAAATACAAATAGAATTTTCGTAAATACAAATAAAATATATTTGTAATATTTTTAAATATATTTGTATAATTTTTAAATATATTTTGAAAAATTTAAAACACATTTGGGCAATTTTGAAATGTTTGACAAATATCAAAGTTTTTTAGACAATTTTAAACAATATTTGGACAATTTTGGAAGATTTTTGGATAATTCTAAAACATTTTTACACAATTTTGAGTGATTTTTGGACAATTTTAAAACATTTTTGGAACAATTTAAAAAATTCTGGATAATTTTGAAACATTTTAGACAATTTTGAAACCTTTTTAGACAATTTTAAAATATATTTGGATAATTTTAAAACATTTTTAAACAATTTTGAAATAAAATGTGAGAAAAGGTAGAGTTTCTACAGAATTAAGATGCCAGTTGACAGTTGTGGGACACATATTTGAAAAAAAATGCAACCTTGCCTTGAAGGACATGGAAATATAATTTACATTAGTTTTAATTTTTAAAAGAACAGAATCAAAAATCGCCTACTGTATTGAATAAAGCCTATAGAGCACTTCGACGCTGATCCAGCCAGACACTTCGTGTATTTTGGGTAGTTTTAGAAACACCTTTATTTTGATTAAAATAACGACCTTCTTCACTCAATTTTAAAAGAATTTGATGGTATTTTAGTAATTTTATCTTTATTCTAAGTTTTTCTTGTAATTTTTTAGCCAAAGTTAAGAAAATTATGAAGTTTTGGGAAAAAAAAATAAGGGAAAAACTCTATATTAAAATTGTAACCGGTTAATCAAACTGTTTTAACCGATTATTCGGATCGAATAATTATTTGAGTTTTAAATTATTTGTTTTGACATTAACCGAAATAGAGGCGATTAATCGAGGAATCGGTTAATCGATTAAGCGAATTGGAAACCCTAGTTTTTTGTAAAAAAAATTGCGGGATGCATCGAAACAACTGACTGCCGTTATCATTAAAATACCGTTACCGAAATAACTGAAATATCGCTAACCCTAAAATACCATTACCGAAATAATCAAAATACCGTTATCCTTAAAATACCGTTACCGATATAACTAAAAACCCGTTATCCTTAAAATACCGATACCGAAATAAATGAAATAGCGTTACCCTTAAAATACCGTTACCGAAATAATCTAAAATAGCGTTAGCCTTACCGATAACCGCATCGTTTCGGTTACCATCCATGATTATAATCATTTGTATGTCTCATTAGCTGTGTTCGGGTACTCAACATTGGGATCCCGTGGGATCACAATTTTACCAAAAAGCGTTTTCTTACTACACAATTGGGTAAATGAGAGCTGTCATGAGAGAGTAATATTCTTGTTCTTCTTGCACGAGAAAGCCCAGACTTTTTTTTCGTGTAAATTTGGGTAAATTGCTTTAATCAGCTGTTATATCATCAGTTGGGTGCAACTAGTTCAATTGAACTCTTCACTGATTTGAACCAAAGACCTAGTTCACAACTAATAGCTCTTTTAGTTCAATCGATCATTTCATTCATTCAGAAAATTTGTTTATCATTTACAAAAATTAGTATAATAGTTGCAAAAGCCTATCGATGATTTTACAACTCCATAAAATTACCGACAATTTTGTGAAGACGCTTGTTTAAATGTGTTAAAGAGTTAAATATGTAAATAAATCGAAGCTTTTGTTTAATTTTAAAATCTTTTCCAAATTTAATAAACTATTTTTTTTTAAATTTTTGATTTAAAAAGGGGTTTAACTCAGAGCTTTGAAGAATTAATTCATTTTTGAATGAATTCACTACCAATCGAATTCAATTTTCTCTAGAATTGAATGAATTCCTTTTCATTCACTGAATTCATTCAACTGAATGCCTTCATCAAACAACAAATTCAAAGAATTAATACAATTGCAATAGTTCTTTTTATTAAATCAAATGAATTAATTCACCGGTGAACGCGTTCAATTTTATAAATTGAACGGAAAAAAAGTGAATTAATTCCTTACTGAATTAATTCCTTACTGAATTAATTCACCACTGAATTCATTCAATTTTATTTTCATTCAGTGAATTAAAAAAAAATAAAATTACATTCAGTGAATTAAAAAAAAAAATAATAAGTTCACTGAATTTAAAAAAAATAAAATAAGTTCACTGAATTAAAAAAAAAATAAAATAAGTTCACTGAATTCAAAGCCTGTTTTCTGCCGTTCAGTAGAAGAAAACAATAATGTACAAAAAAAAGTTTTAAATAAGCAATTTTACAGCGTGTGCTAGTAACAAATTAGAAACCGGATGCTGTTTATCAACCTACATGATTCAAAAATAAAGCCTTTTACTATTAAAAATAAAAACTTTACACATATAGATAAATTTGGAAAAAAAATATAACTATATAACTAGTTTGAAAAATTAATAGTTATATTTTTTTCCAAATTTATCTATATGTGTAAAGTTTTTATTTTTAATAGTAAAAGGCTTTATTTTTGAATCATGTAGGTTGATAAACAGCATCCGCTTTCTAATTTGTTAGATATCATGATATCGCTGACATCCCATCGGCTCTTGCAATGATGCCAGAGATCAAATGTCACTTTTAGTTTTCATTTTAATTTTGTAATAGAAAAACAACAAAAAATTTGGTAAAAAAGAAGGAAAAGTGTTTAGTTTTTTATTATTTTATTGTCCTATGCGACGGTTACAAACACTTAACTAAAAAATAATAAAAATTTAAAACATTTGCACAGCAGCAACACAACTTCTCCAATCAACACTCGGTATCCAACTATTGAATGTGAAAAAAGCGCATCATAATGTGATAATTACTTGTGAAAAAGGAGAAAAAAAACAATAGGATTAAGAGAGGAAACATTCTAATTGAAAAATAAAATTGCTCAAGTATTAGTTAATTCTGGCTCTTCTGATTACAAAACATACATTGTATACGCTGTGATTGAAAAAAACTTCAATTAGCCACACTCAGCGCTATGCCGACCGTGGTGTAACTTGTTAAGAGGTGATGCTACGAGTCATAGCCTGTGCAGAGGGCTGCCGGTTCAATCCCCGGTCATGGCAATATACAAAAAGTTTTTCATATAGAGACAAATTAACAATTAAAAATTACTTTGATCAGTTGACACATAAACTAACCACTGACGAGTCTTTGGGTGAGACGAAACTGCGGCAGTCTGGTGATTCCCTTGTGTCTGTTAAATTTTTCAATAAAAATGTTTTCTTCTTCTTCTTCCTAGAAATCAACTCTAAAAAAAAAATTCTTTAGTAATTAATTCTAATATTAATTACGATTGTCCTATGCGACGGTTACAAACACTTAACTAAAAAATAATAAAAATTTAAAACATTTGCACAGCAGCAACACAACTTCTCCAATCAACACTCGGTATCCAACTATTGAATGTGAAAAAAGCGCATCATAATGTGATAATTACTTGTGAAAAAGGAGAAAAAAAACAATAGGATTAAGAGAGGAAACATTCTAATTGAAAAATAAAATTGCTCAAGTATTAGTTAATTCTGGCTCTTCTGATTACAAAACATACATTGTATACGCTGTGATTGAAAAAAACTTCAATTAGCCACACTCAGCGCTATGCCGACCGTGGTGTAACTTGTTAAGAGGTGATGCTACGAGTCATAGCCTGTGCAGAGGGCTGCCGGTTCAATCCCCGGTCATGGCAATACACAAAAAGTTTTTCATATAGAGACAAATTAACAATTAAAAATTACTTTGATCAGTTGACACATAAACTAACCACTGACGAGTCTTTGGGTGAGACGAAACTGCGGCAGTCTGGTGATTCCCTTGTGTCTGTTAAATTTTTCAATAAAAATGTTTTCTTCTTCTTCTTCCTAGAAATCAACTCTAAAAAAAAAATTCTTTAGTAATTAATTCTAATATTAATTACGATTGTCCTATGCGACGGTTACAAACACTTAACTAAAAAATAATAAAAATTTAAAACATTTGCACAGCAGCAACACAACTTCTCCAATCAACACTCGGTATCCAACTATTGAATGTGAAAAAAGCGCATCATAATGTGATAATTACTTGTGAAAAAGGAGAAAAAAAACAATAGGATTAAGAGAGGAAACATTCTAATTGAAAAATAAAATTGCTCAAGTATTAGTTAATTCTGGCTCTTCTGATTACAAAACATACATTGTATACGCTGTGATTGAAAAAAACTTCAATTAGCCACACTCAGCGCTATGCCGACCGTGGTGTAACTTGTTAAGAGGTGATGCTACGAGTCATAGCCTGTGCAGAGGGCTGCCGGTTCAATCCCCGGTCATGGCAATACACAAAAAGTTTTTCATATAGAGACAAATTAACAATTAAAAATTACTTTGATCAGTTGACACATAAACTTACCACTGACGAGTCTTTGGGTGAGACGAAACTGCGGCAGTCTGGTGATTCCCTTGTGTCTGTTAAATTTTTCAATAAAAATGTTTTCTTCTTCTTCTTCCTAGAAATCAACTCTAAAAAAAAATTCTTTAGTAATTAATTCTAATATTAATTACGATTGTCCTATGCGACGGTTACAAACACTTAACTAAAAAATAATAAAAATTTAAAACATTTGCACAGCAGCAACACAACTTCTCCAATCAACACTCGGTATCCAACTATTGAATGTGAAAAAAGCGCATCATAATGTGATAATTACTTGTGAAAAAGGAGAAAAAAAACAATAGGATTAAGAGAGGAAACATTCTAATTGAAAAATAAAATTGCTCAAGTATTAGTTAATTCTGGCTCTTCTGATTACAAAACATACATTGTATACGCTGTGATTGAAAAAAACTTCAATTAGCCACACTCAGCGCTATGCCGACCGTGGTGTAACTTGTTAAGAGGTGATGCTACGAGTCATAGCCTGTGCAGAGGGCTGCCGGTTCAATCCCCGGTCATGGCAATACACAAAAAGTTTTTCATATAGAGACAAATTAACAATTAAAAATTACTTTGATCAGTTGACACATAAACTAACCACTGACGAGTCTTTGGGTGAGACGAAACTGCGGCAGTCTGGTGATTCCCTTGTGTCTGTTAAATTTTTCAATAAAAATGTTTTCTTCTTCTTCTTCCTAGAAATCAACTCTAAAAAAAAAAAAGGTAAACGATAATGTTTCATAAAATTTGGTGTTTTTCGAAGAAAAATCTATGATATTTCTTATCCATGAAATGGCCATGTATTCTCCACCACTTTGCAATTGATATCATTTTGACGTTTCGCTGCAATGGTTTTGACATTTCATATCATATAATTTATTGCATTTGAAGACACCGGGTAATAAAAAGAACTATTGCAATTGAATTAATTCGTAACAAAATAAATCGAACGAAAGCAAATATGAATTAATTCCATTCAATATATGGTGCTTAGTGAATTAATTCATCGAATTTTTAATTCAGAATTGAAAAATTGAATTAAGGAATTAATTCTTCAAATCTCTGGTTTAACTAGAAAAGCTATTTAGATTTTTACAACAAATTGAACAAGAACTAGAAAGAGCGCTCACCAAAACGAACTATAATGCACAAATCTATTGACATTTGTTTTTCGGGCTTCAAATGTGGTTTTTCGCGTTCGTTTACTTTTGTGCATTTTTGTTATTTCGGGAGAGTATTTCTTGTTAACTCTCATTTTACCGAACTTCACCCAAAAAGTAAATAAACAGAGCTATTATATGCAATAAAACTGCAAATAAAATAAGAAGACTTATTATAAAACATGAAAACTTCTTTTAACACGGTGATACAAAAAAAAGGTTGTAAGTCTAGCTGAGTATATTACACTCACAAAATAAATACAGTCACTTTTTGTAAGTTCCCTGCGGTAAATGAAGGGTCGATTGATCCAAAGCACTATAGGTAATTTGACACATTTTTGTGGCAAAAAGTCATTTTTCAAACATTCAAGAATGAATTTTTTGTTGGTATTCAATTAAGAACACATCAAAGCAAATAACGGCAAGTTTTGTTTTTGTAAAAAATTAACAACGACTGCTTAGCAAGTGATCAAAATCATTGTTTGTGAGCAAAGTGTTGAACGCAGCATATGCAGTGCAATTTGGTCGAATTTTTAAATTTCTTTAACTAGTTAAAAAAGACATAAATTTAAACGAAAAATGGAAAACGAAAGTGATAGTAAGTGCTTAATGGTTCAAGAGAAAGATTTAATTAAAAAAAATTTTTTTTGGCAAAAAAACTCATAGGTACACAGAGAAAAAAAACCATAATTAAATCAAATATTTTTCATATTTGATTTAAAAATATTAGATTTTGAAAAACATTTCTAAAATAAATTTAAATGTACTTAAAATGAATATGTTCATACTGACATTTGTCAAAAAATAATTTGACATTTATTTACATGTCATTCATTCTTGCAGACTCATGGCGAAAAATAAATGAACATTAAGTTCGTGGTCAAAAAAATACACTTTTAATTAAATTTTTTTTGAATATTCAATGTTTACTGTTAATGTTTTTTTCTGTAAATAAATGGTAAGTATTTGTAATTTTAATAATGTAAAGTAATATAATTATAGTGTCATAAATAAATTTTTTACTTTATTCAATATTTTCAAGAACGTAATTGTTGAATTTATTGTTTAATAAGTTGTGTATATATTTTTAATTTCAGGTTTTGTAAAAGAATTAACTTGATAGCAGCATTGATCTTGGGCAATAGTCATCGTTCTTGGGCACAAATTCTGCTATAAACTTGGAGCAGTCTGGAGCGTAATCTTTGATATTTTACTTCGTGAAAGTTGCGTCTTATTTGTAAGTTTATTTTCTTTATTTACATTGGAAATTAATTCAAAATGCTTTTGTTAATATTGCATTGCAATTTTTAAACAATTAATTTAATTGTTAAGTTTTCATTAATAAAAAGTTATTAAAAAATAAATTGTTTTATTTTCAACAATTAAGAACACACGGAATGGAACGCTAGGAACCCACAAATTGGAATGCTAAATTTAATTATTTTTTAATTTAAAATAAGAATTTTTGTATTTAAAAAATAATAATTATAATATGTTAAAATTAATTTTAAAAATATTTAGAATAAGTAAGATCATTTTTTGTTGTAAATTAAAAGTGTTTTCATTCATTTTAAGTATGTTTCTACTTGAATTTAACATTTTTTTTCTTATTGTACTTCTGACATAACTTTTAATTCAAGTTTTTTTTCTGAAAAATGAACTTTGGATAAGTTTTTAAAAAGTTGGCCGAATTTGGCTGTGTTTAAATAATCAGAAACGTGTTAAATGAAGAATTTTGAGTTTAACTTGTCAATTTCATGTTGCGATTTTTTGCGTTTTTTGAGAAATATCATTTTTTGTAGGCAGCTTCCGCTTGCAAAATAGCGAACTTGCGGAAATTTGGTTGGATGAGCAAAAGAAAGAGGAGAAGAATACTACTGTTTACAATTTTATTGTTGGTAAAGCTGAATGCGGCAATGTTTTGAATGAGGAATCGCCTTATTGGAAGAAGAAAGTGCGAATTTTTTGTAAGAATATCTCAGTTAGATGGGAGAGTCCTCATAGGAAGATAACCATATTTCAGATTCAAAACGAACTCTGGCTACACGCTGAATTTATTTTGGTAATTAAATCTAAGCCAACTGCAGCTTCAATAGGGCTTCCAAAGAAAGAGTATCCTGAGAAATCTGAACAAACAAAGAGGAAATTTTAAATAGCTTCATTAAACAATAAAAATTAAATTAAAATTGAAATGAAATTACTTTAGATGATGAAATGTAAAGCAAAATTTTAAATAGCTTTATTAAAAAAAAAAATAGTTTCTACAAAAGTTTCCACTTGTTCAATTTTCTGCTATAATATGCCCCAGATTTAAAAAAAATATTTTTTTATTTTCTTTTTACCCAACATTTTAACATTTTTACCCAAGCAAATCAGAAAAAATTTTAAAATTTACGCAGCCATATTGGATTCGCCCAGTTGAGTTTGAAAAATTTTACCTCAGATTTGAAATCAGCAACCTTGAAAACCCCCGTATACCAATTTTCATGCAAATTAGAAGAAATTTTAAAATTTACGACGCCATATTGGATTCGCCATTTTGAATTTGAAAAATTTTACCTCAGATTCGAAATCAGCAACCTTGAAAACCACCGTATATAGATCTTCATCCTTATTCAGTGATTCCTTATAGTTTTGGTCAGAAAATGGGGTAATTTTACCTATTGTGCATCGTCGGACTTGGCTACATTTCTAGTTGATTTGTAGATTTTTAAAAATCTTAGTTGATACCAAAGGTTTAAAAGGCTTAATTCTTTCATTCACTTTTTAAAAATTAATGAAATCTGGGTTAAATTTCATTCCGTAATAGCATTCTTATGGAATTAATTCGATAGCTTAATTCCCAATAGCTTTAAATTATATGAATTCATTCTATTTTGATTGAATTCTAACTGAATGAAACCCAATTTACTTGAATTCATTTAATAAAAAGGTGAATGAAAAATGATTTGTTTTCATTCACTTACTCAAATGAAAAATTTAAATTTGCATGTAATTGCTGAAATAGTAGCATAATACAAATGAAAAACGTTTAAAATTCATCTAACAGAAATAAATAGTATCGTATGCTTTGTTACAGCTTGTATGCTTTGGTTTTGGTTATATGTTAGTTTTAAACTACACTGCACTAAGTGAATGGTAATAAAATTTCTTCATTCAATTAGTATAATGGTGAATGAACATGCGATTTGAATAATTCAAGTTAGGAATTCATTCAATTCATATTAAAGCTTTGGGAATGAAGCTTATGAATGAATTCTTTACGAATGGTTTAAGGGAATGGTACATGAATATTTTTAAAATCTGAATTTAATTTTTCGTGATTTAAGCTTAAATTGAATTAAGTTTTTCGAAGCTCTGGTTGATACCAACTAAAACCATTCAACTATAGATTAGTTAGGGGTATTTCACCTATAAGATAGTTGAAATATTCGTTACAATCAACTAAGGAATTTTTAGGGTGTAGTTATTTTTATTGCATTTGTTAGTTATTCTTTAACAGTTAAAAATAAAAGATTTAGTTATTTTAAAGGTAAATACCTTTGTAGCCTTTTTAACTGCATATGTGACGCGCAAAATATAAAGGGACCTAAGGGTAAAAACCGGTTTTGTTCATGAGAGCCATTTTAAAGATTTAAATACGTGTATCTTTGGTGTACCAACACTGAGCGTGTTGGTATTGGTCTCATTTGAAAGCGACACATCTCATGACGTCAGGAACGTGTTGGTCAACCTTGAAAACGCGCGTAGGTCGTCCCTACCTCTTGTTTTGTGTAGTTGGTTTTTACTGTTTTCTACCTAGCGCGCTGTTTCCATGAGTATGATATCAATTTTGCTCGCGGTTTTTCGAATCCAGCTTTATTTTCTGAAATTATTAATTGTGAATTATAATAAACACTCATTTATAATTCTTTTAAATCGTGAATATCACTCTGTTAGTACGAAAATTTTTTTACATAACCTTAGAATCGTCGACTTCACTTTCATAAAACGCGCATATCTCTGGGAGGGAACACTTTTGGGGCACGGGATCGGTCTCATTCGATGCTCAGATGTTGTCCACATCAAAAAAAAAAATTTATTTTTTTACCCTTAGGTCCCTTTCTCTATGCACTGTCACATATACCTTTGTTTTAACTGTCATTTTCAGTAGATTCTACCGACAAACTTTTGTGAGTGTAGCACTTAGATAAAGTCCCACCTGTTTTTTTCTGCGTGTGCTTGAAATCAATAATGGAAATTATTGCAAATTGGAAAATTTGTGTTATCTTTTTTCATTAACTCGAGGTAAAAGTGTGTAAAAACCACTCAAAAATAGCCAAAAAAGGTTTTTGTTAAGTTTGACCTCAATTTTCTCAAAAACCAGATGTGTTGGAAAAATTGGAAACCAAATTCAGACTCAGCACGGAAAGGTTACCTGAAAATGTGTGGTCACATGCCCGAAAAATCCAAAATTTTTAAAATACACTCACAAAAGTTTGTCGGTAGAATCTACTGAAAATGACAGTTTTACGGTCAATTCTTTTTGTTTATAAAAGTATATTTTAATAAGAAAACAATATTTTTTTCTTTCAATTATAAAAATATGTGTTATTACTTCAGCCTTTTTAATTATTGTTTTCTATTTGGAAAAATGTTATTCTGTAAATTTTCTAGTGGGTATTTTTTTTGCCGAAAAGTGAAACCATTAACCCTATATGGATCAAGCTACACAAAATAATAATTTTTATCAAGTGGAAAAAAGATTTTTTTGGTCCTTTTGAAGTGATATTTTTCCCAAAATTATGGAAGGTGTTATTCTGTAAATTTCCTAGTGGGTCGTTTTTGGCTAAAAGTGTAAAAATTAACCCTATATAGATCATGTTATATAAAATAATTATTTTTATCAAAAAAAAACCAATTTATATATTTAGTTAGAATATTCTTCCACCTCAAGTCCAAATTCTAATATGATATTGTCATATTAGATTTTTATTTGTTGTTTCAAAAAGGGTTGATCATTTTCATGATAGACAATACAATTGTTTCGTAGACATCACTCTACTCTTCAGTTGTCCGCTAAGAAAATTATCACTTTCCTACTCAAACCGAGACATTACATAAGGTACAAAAAACCAACGGGATGAGAATTTTGTACTTTCGTATATGAACTGTCTGATTTGGTAAAACCAGTTATAAATCAACTCCTTTTTGAAAGCAACAATTACATAAAAGTACCCTTTGGGTACTATTTATATGTATGTCTGTTGTCAATACATTTTGTAAAAACAACTAATTTTAAACTCAAAACAAAATAAATATTTGAATGAGATTTTAGCCGTGGTGTGCTTATTTTCAACAATTATTTTAATTTTTGCATTAAAAAATACAAAAATTGTTTTTTCGGACTTTCATATTAGATTTTTATTTGTTGTTTCAAAAAGGGTTGATCATTTTCATGATAGACAATACAATTGTTTCGTAGACATCACTTTACTCTTCAGTTGTTGAAATCAAATGGCCAAATTTCTTAAGTTTTCATAAATAAAATAGACTGTAAATCCAATTGCGAAAACTGCTTTCTAAAAATTTGTTTAAGCTTTTTGGTGGCCATAGAAACTGTTTTATTATGGGTTTTTTTTTGTAAAAATTTTGAATAGTTATGTGTTCTAGGCGTTTAACCCATTTTTTACCAACATATCTCTAAAGACAGGTATATCTATCTTTCTACGAACTTTTGTCAGAAAATTCGCCCGGAATCCATGCTTGACAGAAAAGGGGTAAAACAATATACTCCATATCACAAACGGATTGCAGAAAAATTTAAATATTGACAAAAAACTGAAATTTTTGTAAATTGAAATCAACTAGAAATCAAATTACACTTGAAATATAATTTAGTTTAGAACTTAGAAAATGCGTTAGAAATTAAATTTTCCTTTATGGTTATAGCCATTCTTAGTGGTAATATTAAACAAGTTTTAAAAACCTTTAGGCCCTTACAGATATTATTGCGTTCTTACTAGGGTTTGGGATTTCCCGGACTTTTTTATTTCCCGGGAAACGGGAATAAAAAAATTTGATTCCCGGGAATACCGGGAATCCCGGGAAATATTTTTTAACAAAATTGTTAATGAAAACCACCTATATAAATAATTTCTGTTAAAAAAAAAACACTATTTCAGTACAAATGCAGTCTGTATAGTGAGAATTCAAAGTAAAAATATCAGAATGTTGAACATTTGATTTCACATAAATTACTCTAAACACTGCCAAATAAATTGCATGATTCCAGCAGAAAGCACCCACTACTGGACTGTCGGAAACAAACCGCTTTATCACATTTGGCTCATTTTCTTCAAGAAAAGTTGCATGAATATCAATTTTTTTTGTGAACTAAATTTAGATGTCGGATAAACTACCTCCGTTAACCATTAGTCTTTTAGGGCAAATATTGCACTGTGCTGTACTGTCCTTTTTTGTAAAGTATTTCCATACTCCTGACATTTTATTATTTAATATAAAATAATATATTAGTTTGAAAGCAGGTGTAATTAAATAAAGTAAATTTACTTGAAAATATTTTATTAATGGAAACGTTACTTATAAAATTATTGGCCCTTAATATAAAGGATTATTTTAAATATAAAGTCGACTTTATTTTTAATCATACGGTTTTGTTCATTTTGTGTATGAAAGCCCTACAAAAATATTTATATTTTCAAATATTTTGATTGGCTGCCACCCAATATGTTAACTAAAGTCGTCTTTAACTAAAATATACATTTTTTTTGTTAAAGAGAAGCAACACTCAGGAAATTCTTCCTATTAATTAACGTGTTGCTTCCTTTGGAAAGGGGATAGAGGAGAAGTGCAAAGTGGTGAAAGATGAAGGGCTTCAAATATAGCAACACTGCAATTGCGCGAGATGTTGAATCTTAGAACAGTTGTTGCGCGCCATCTGATGAAGAGTTGGCGGACTTTGTTGAAGCTTTTTAGTTCATAGCCCTGTTATATTATTTTACTTCGGTGGGGTTAAATGCTATGGGAACACCGAAGGAGGACGCTGCGATATGTATGAGGGATAGAAAAAACTCATGCATATTATTATTTTTCATAAATTGATGTTGCCTTGGTTCGAACCCGCAACCTTACTTGTAACATTCCAACGCGCTAACCATTACACCACAGCGCCCCCAAAAAATTTAAATAAAAAGGGCGATTATTTGTAAGAAACAAAACTTTTTGTTCATATTTTTTTTAAACATTTTACCAGATTTTTAGGTTTTACTACTTACATTTTGAATAGGTTATGCGAAAAATCTTTATTACTTAAATGGGAATCAATTTCTTTTTTGTGTGTCAAAGAAATTGATTCCCTTTTAAAAAATTTTAACATTAACATTTTGGTTTTGGTATTTAAAATGTTTTTTATGACTAAAATTAAAAAATCCTATTCGAAATAAAAATAATTTAATATTTTTCAAATTTCCCGTTTTCCCGGGAAAAATATATTATTTTCCCGGGAATTCCCGGCAAACTTTTCTCGGGATTTCCCGGGAATTCCCGCCCGGGAATTCCCGAACCCCAAACCCTAGTTCTTACAAAGATTTTTATAACATTTTCTGCCTCTGTCTACTTTTAACTTCTCCTTTTACTATTAAAAAAAATTGTAAAAGAGACAGCTGGTGCAATGATAAATAAATAACACCATTGTGAAAATTCTAAATATTAATTAAGCAAAGAAATACACAAAATAAAACTTCTATATATAAAAATTACTGAACGAAGTCAAAAAAACTTTTATATGCAAAAAATATGTATTTCTGTGCGATTTTTGAGACTAAAACTATTTATACGCATTTTAATTTTTTTTCTTTTAAATAGTTTTGGGTTAGAAAAGTGATTTTGTGCGTTCCCGTACTTTTGGGTAATTTTGTCATTTAGATAGAGGATTTTGTACTTACTCTCATTTTATTGAACTTTATACAAAAAGTAAAGGAGCACACTTAACTTAAAATAACGAGTTTTTTAAGTTTTATAAGCTTCGCCAGTAAACAAAAACAAAAAAAACGAGAAAAATTAAACAAAAAAATTTTTGAAAAGAATTCAATAGAAAATCTATGGAGTGATGTAAAAACAAAAGTTTTGCAAAACAATTACAAAAATTCCACCGAACTTTGGGCTGGTATTCAAGAAGCCTGGTATTCTATACCGAAAGAAAGATGCCAGAGATTAGTTGAGAGTATGCAAAGAAGATGCGAAGCGGTTATTGACAATAATGGATACAGCACAAAATATTAGTGTAATATTAACGCTAAAAATAATAATTGTTTTAAAAACCCAAAAAATTGACGGTTTTTTGTAAAAATATAAAATGTGTCCTATTTAGAAGTCCAGGTATTTTTATTAGTTTACTAGCGGGCAAGCCCGCTAGATTTAGCGGCGTGCCTTAGGCCTAGTTTTTGGGATGTCAGTTAAACCGAAAACGAATTTTGTCGTATCGGGCAAGCTCGCTACGTAGTTAGCGTACCTTAAAGTTTAAAATGTAATTTGTTTTGTAAAGAAATTAAATATTTTTATGAAAATAAAATACAATGTTTTTTATTAATGTAAAAATCTTCAAAATAAAAGCCCCCTTCGTTGTTATTGCAATATGACATATATATAAATTTTGGACCTTTTTCTTTCCAAATTGGCTTTGATATTTAGGGCCTGTTTATATATTACGAACGAAACGAAATTTTCGTGTAAATTACGAACGATCACATTTTTCGGTTCATGTATAATGATTTACATTTATTACCGAACGATATTTATTACCGATTTAGTTTCTATTTTTTCGTATTTATATTTGTTTGTTTATTTAAGTTAGTTTGTCAAAGCAAAAAAAAAGGTTAACATCGATTATTATTTTAAACAAAATTTTCATAAAAGCTTTAAATAATTTGAGGAAAGTTTTTTGGCAATCTTTTTATTTAATAAACCCAAATGACATATAACGTAACATACGTAAAGCGTGGATTAGCGAGACGTAAACGTAACTCATACGTAAACGTAACGGGCATTGGTGGTTTTGTGCAATTATAGATACGTAAACTATGTATCATATGTATTTGCAAACAAACAATCAAGCATTTTACTTCCGTGTGTTTTTTAGATTATTTAAAAATTTTTATAAGTGATTGAAAAATATAAAATAAAATATGAATGCAAGCAATTTGTTTATAAAATTGAGTTTTTTACAATTATGCTTGTTGTATAAAAAACTCAAAGTTAAAAAACGACAAGCAAGAAGATGGGGAGTACGGCCAATTAATAAAGATTGGGTAAAGGCCGGTTACCACCGAAAAGTGTTTGTAAAAATTAAAGATATGGATGAACATCAATTTTTTAAACACACAAGAATGTCACGAACTTTATTTGAATTGTTATTGGCGTTAGTTAAAAAAGAAATTACGAAACCAAAGCAAAGGATTGGCCCAGAGGAGAGATTGTCAATTACATTACTGTAAGTACAAAATACACGTTTTTTGTTTCTATTAATAAAAATATATATAACACAAATACTCCATCCGTTATTTAGCACATGGAACATCAATTCAGTCTATTGCATGGAGTCATAAGTTGGGCAAAACAACAGTGCGAAATATAATTCTTGAAACGTGTTCAGTAATATGGAAAGTACTTTCGCCCATATATGTGAGTGAACCCTCCAGTCAACAATATAAGAATATTGAAAACGATTTTTCACGTTTATGGAATATGCCGAATTGTGTTGGCGTAATAGACGGCAAGCATATTGCCATTAAATGTCCACCAAAATCTGGTTCCGAGTTTCATAATTACAAAAAGTTCTTTAGCATCGTTCTCATGGCAGTTTGCGATGCTAACTATACATTCACTGGAATTAGTATAGGAAGTTATGGCTCCCAAAGCGATGGTGGTATGTATTTGACCATAATTATCAAATTTATAAATTTTAAAACTTTCGCCTTTACTGCAGTTGACCAACTGAACTCGCTCGCTCGAGCTTTCTTTCCATCCATAAAAATAAAAAGTCTTTTACGAATTAAAACGATTCTTAAATTTCTTTAATTCTATCCGATATTAGATTTTTGCAATTCTTTTAATTTTTTCCTTAATCTTGATACATTTTCCATAAAAACTCATAATAGGTATACAATATTTTGGAATAGAAAATTTATGAAAAATATTAAAAGAAAAAACTTTTTAATCATCAAACCTCGCAGGCTCTGATTGTATTAAATTAATTCTTAAATTTTAAAAATTCAGTGACGAGAATTTTTGTTGGTTCTTATTCTATGAACATATTTTTGAAATATTTGAAAATATGAGCTTTATAAAACAAATCATAAAAGCCCCAAAAATTTCAGGCAATTCGTTAAATCCAAAATATGATTCAGAAAGTTTTTTAGGAATAATTACATATGTGGAATACAAAACAGTCAAAGCTTGATTTAAATCGCAAAGCTCAGAATGTTCAGGCTGCGTTTATTTTAGTAGAAAAGTTTTCAAATTTAATCTTTTGAAATAAAATTAAATATGACGAGATAATAATTGCCTATTTTTCTTCAAACTTTTAGGTATATTTCGTCTATCTCCATTTGGTGAAGCGGTGATGACAGAGACAATACCTGTGCCGCCAGCAAAACCGTTGTCTCGAAATTCTGCACCGTTTCCTCATTACTTCGTTGGTGATGCTGCGTTTCCGCTTAGACCGAACTTAATGCGACCCTATGCAGGAACAAATTTAAATGCATCTAAGACTGTTTTTAATTATAGACTATCACGCGCTCGTAGAGTAATCGAGAATAGTTTTGGTATATTATCTGCTCTTGGAGGATACTTTTAACCACCATTGAATGTTATCCAGAAAATTGTGAAACCATCGTGCTGGCGTGTATTGTATTGCACAACTTCATTATGTTAAATGATCATGACCGATGGTATTGCCCAGCCAATTACACTGATCGAGAGGAACCAGATGGAACGGTGCAAGAAGCAAATTGGCGTGGAGAAATTAGACCCCTGCGATCTTCGTCTACGCATGCCCGAAGACCATCAGAATATGCAATTCAGCTTAGAGATCTACTAGCTAATTATTTTGAAAATGAAGGAGCAATTTCTTTTCAAAATAGGATGCTTTAATAATTTTTGGGAAAACATTTCCAGAAAACGGATTTATTTTGACAACCAACCCTCAGACAAGAAAAAAATAAACAGTGTATACGAGTAATTATGAAACTAAGACAGCTTGGCAGAAACTATATATTGGTAAATGTATATGTACTTTTTTTTATTAACTTACGCAAAATACTTTTGATGTTGTATTTTACCTATATACATTAGGGTGTCCCTTATAACGTGTTTGGTCTTTAAAATTAATTAAAAAAAAAAACACGTTTTTGCATTTTTATCAAATTTGATGGTCATTTTGGATTCCAGGCTAAAGTGGGTTAATGATATCCGAGGAAGTCAAAATTCCATGTCTGAATCATTTTGATTATATTAAATGAATAAATGGAATAAAATATAATTTTTTCAAAATTTCGAATTTTGGGAATTTTTAATAGTAATACACTTTTTTCCAAAATGGGCCATTTTCGTCCAACTTTTGGCACGGTTAACGTTTAATTTGGGACCATTTGTAAAAAAATTGGGGTGGAATTCGTGTCGAAAATCGACCAAACACTTTATAAGGGACACCCTAATGTATATAGGTAAAATACAACATCAAAAGTATTTTGTAAGTTAATAAAAAAAGTACATATCGTTAGCTGAAATGCAAAACCACGTAACTAACAAAAAATACAAAATCGGTTTTTTGATCGATTATGATGCATATCAACGAGGTCCACGTCTTCTCCAATTTTTACTGTCATATAATAAAAATTAGACATATTATTAGCGAAAATCGAAAGCACGTAACTACATACTTGTTGCTTGAAAATTGTAACTAACACATATTTATTTCTATTGAATTTTATTTATTCATAGTAGGATTTGAATTTTTATATTTCACTAGCGGATAGTGCTACTACGCTCCCCTCCCCTCGTAGTCCTATTTTCTCATAATTATAGTGATTATAGTTTGAAATTTTTACTTTGTTAATTATAATAAATTTTTTTTTTTGGAGATCCCACAGTCAATATGATTCGTGTATTAGCGTATGATCCCTCTGGAGTAATTTATTTTAAATTAAGTGCAACAGATGTGTTTAAGGAATTTCCACAAAGAATTGGAAACAAATTAAAAGCGTTTGAAACTTTGAAGTTGCATTTACAAAGAATAAAAATTTCAAGCAAAAAATGGCAACATCTTCAGGACCTTAAACCATTTCTTCCACCCGATTGTCATTATTATTACAATGAAATTCCATTTGAGAAGTAAAGGTTTAATTTTTTCCTTTATTTGTATTGCAGTTATTGTTGTTAATTATCTTTTGCTTTTGTAAATCATTTTTTATTTTCATATTTAAAAAAAAAATAAATATATAAAGCGATATATTAAATAACAAGAGAACAACTTCTTTTATTCTACATTTTATGAATGCAAAACAAAATTTTCTTTGAAACTTAAAAAAACTTCATTGTAGTTACGTGTTTTTGTTTAAGAAAATACGAGTTCAAAAGCGCGTAACTAACTCAACTCCTTGAAACATTAATAATTTATTACTTTTATTCCAGAAATGAATTAATCAGTCTATATTTAGAAAATCTGCGATATTTGATTGCCAAAATTCCATTTATTTTTCAATATATAACATTTTTTGTTTCTCCTGTAAAATAGTAAAAATGTTAGTTACGTGGTTTTGCATTTCAGCTAACGATATGTGACCTTCTCCGAGAAAAGGGGCCTAGTGTGTGAAAATGAAGTTTTGAGAAGAACGCATTTAAAGTTTAAAATTTTAATGTTTTTCTCATTTTTATAGTTTTTCCCAAAAACCCGTTTTTGACACACTAGGTCCATTTTCTCGGAGAAGGTCACATATACATTTACCAATATTTAGTTTCTGCCAAGCTGCCTTAGTTTTTGTCCCATTTCATTCAGAAGCACTTCCAAATTTGTTAAGTTACCTAAGTTTTTTCTTTTGTAACTTATATCAAAAAATATTATATTTGAACTAAAAAATTTTATAACTTCGAAAAAAAAACTTTTGAAGTTATATTTTACCGAAGTACTTCGATAGTTATAGTTATACACTATTTATTTTTTGCGTGTAAGAAACCAATTCAGTTGTCACAATACAGGAATTTCTTCTATATTCTTTTCTGTCTCTCACATCAAATGATATTTGCCCCAAATACGTTTATGATAGGTTTTTCTTCAGTCCCTCTTATCGAATTCTAGTCTTATCGAATTCAATCCTCCAGGTAGTAATCTCCTATATATATTAAATAGCTTTAAAACCGTTTCTTGTAAAAGTAGTAATATCTAAGTTACAAAACCCTATATAAAGCGTTGTTTAAAATTATACGACACTTACTAACAGTAATTTGGTGTTTGAATACCTCGTAACCGTAACTCTAATAAGACAAACAGTTTTTGTGAACAATTTATAAAATTTTATTGAAAAACGAATTGTGTATACCAATAAAACATCAACATAAGTCTGAATATGATATCCGATGTAATGTAATATCTACGCTAACACCCACATATGTATTACCAAAGCTTTGCTGGGTTTGTAAAGAGGCCACAGATATGTTATGATACACACAAATCTCTATTATAAAATTATTGGGTATTTGTTAATTTTAGCATTCAAAGCCAATCGGGAATCAGCTCCACTCCATTCACCTCATTTTTTCACACTACTCAAAAGTACTTAAATTTATTAACAAAACAGAACTATTAAAAAATCTAGTTCTAAATGCCCTTACTAGAAGTTTTTGTATATCCTTGAACATTTTGATTTTTTATTTATAATTCAATTTCATTGTACAGTTTTATGTAATTTAATTTACAATCTAAATTATTTTGTATTAAAAATAAAAATATATAATAAAAACAAATAATACTTTTGAGAAACTGGTTTTTATAAGAATATTGGTAAACGGCATAAGTTTTTTAAACTACATAACATTACAGTATTTATTTACATTTAGTTTATACATTTTTTACAAACAATCCAGTCAATGTTAATAGAAGGATTAGTTTTTTTTAATTTTCAGCTCAATCAGGCACTCAGGGCTGCCAGATGATTTTGATGAAAAATCGGCACTTTTTCGAAAAAAATCGGCATTTTCGGCACTTTGATTTTAAAAAATCGGCAAAAAAATCGGCACTTTCAAAAATATTCATTTATGTAATATTCAGGTTACTTTACATTAAAAAATATGTGAAAAAGAAATTTTGTGTAAAATAATATGTTTTAAGTTTAACAATTAAATAAAAATAAAGGCTTAAGAGTTAAATGAAATGATAATAAAAAAATGTTAGTTGTAATTTTATGAATATTTTTATGATACATATTCAGATATTATCTGACCAATAATATGTACATTAGAGTGGTCCAAAAAAACATGAAAGTTGGAATTCGCGATCTCCACAATGTTGCCCCTATTCCTTAATGTCTAAAAACTCTCTGTGCCAAGTTTCAGCTAAATCCGCTGTTATTTAGAGGTAGCACAAAAAGTTGTCTTTTAAGAATTAGTAATTTATCTCTAGAGTAATTTATACAAAAAGTAGGGTTGACTTTAAATTTAATTATTTCTTAACCTGTACGCTATTATTTTTAAATCTGGTCTTAATTAATGTGAATATAAGGAATTTCAAATCAAAACTTAAAAAAAATTAAGTAACTTTTGAGTAAATCGAGGTTATTTTAAAATTTATATAAAAAAATTCATATTTTAGTCAAATTTTCGAAATTTTCCGAAAAGATGTAATTAAAAATTCAACTTGTTTTAGCATTGTATGCGAAAATTTCTCAAATCTGATCTTTATTTTAACTAAGATTATTAATTAAAAAAATTTGTGGTTTATAAATTATTCGCGGTTTTTGAAAATTCAAAAAAACTCAAGTTTTTTGAGATATTCTCCTAATTACCTGTAAACGTGTTATCGAAAAATGCAATTTATTATACTTTTGCAATTTACTTACCTAGGACCTTCATTATATATAACACTGATTTTAATTTTAAAAAGGATAACAGATATCCTTGCAAATAATCTTAAAATTTGACATTTTTTAATATTTCGCTATTATTTAGCTTGCTATAATTTTATTGCTACCAAAAACCCTATCTCACATAATAGGACATTCCACAGATATATATTAATGTATAAACGAAATTTTCATATTGGTAAATATAAGAAAACATCCTGATCGAAGTTGATAATTTTGTGTATGAAATTTTCAAATTTCGCGAAATCCGCGACTCCGATTTCAGTTTTGATTTCATATTCGTAATGTAGGCCTAAAAATGTGTTAGATTTGATATGTCGCGATCGTAATAATTATATTTAATTTTTCTCATTTTTTTCCATTATTTTTAACAAGGTTGGTTACCGAAACGAATAACGGTAAGGGTAACGGTAACGGTATCAGATTTCGTTTGTTTAGGTAACGGTAAAGGTAAAGGTATTTAAGACTGTATCGGTAACGGTATACCGTTATCGAAACAGCAATACCGGTACGTACCGGTATTAAAAATGATGTTAAAAACATATAAAAACAAGTAAAAACATGGCATATTTTTAATTTTAAGTACTGAAAATACAGATTTTAAGCTATAAATTCAATACTGGTAGTTTTAATAAGTAAAATTATTATCTATAAATTTTTTGTAAAAAAAAAACACTCAAGATTATAAAATAAAAAATAAAAAAATTGTAATTTTTATATAAAATTATAAATACCGGTAAAATACCGGTAACTACCCATAAAAATAACGGTATCGGTAACGATAACGGTATTTAGAAATTTTTTTAGAGGTATCGATAACGGTATTCAATTTGAAACGGTATTTTAGAGATAACGGTATTATAACGATAACGGTAACCAACCTTGATTTTTAATTAATTAAAAATAATAGAACAAGTACAACCTCGAAAATTCAATTGCGATGTGCTACCTCTAAACAAAACTTTTTTGGTGATTTTTTTGATCAGACCAAATGTTTTTTCAAAGTGGCATATTTTTAGGGTTGTGGAGAGTGAAAATTCCAATTTTTTTTTTGAATTTTTTTTTGGCCGTTGCTAGTTTTTACTTGTAAAAACGCAACAAACAAAAACTACTTTTGTACAAAAAGGTAGTTTTTTCTCAGTCTAAATTCAGTATTAATTGCAAATCCTAACATGATATTTAGAAATTTTAAAAATAATTTTTTTCTACCGTTTAACAGTTTTAAAGTAAATACCAAAAAGTGTGCTAAAAAATATTCTTTTTTAGCAAATAATGCAAAAAATATATATTTATACCATATATATATGTGCAACAAAATATTTAAAAAAATGCATTTGCGCATAATATGAAAAAAAACAAGCATTAACAAATCGATGTCATTTTGCTGAAAATTTGTTGATCGCAAAGATATTTTGTTAACATTCTTTTTCAGCTAACGATAACAAACATGAATTTACATGAACTTTCGAAATGTCAAAGATAGAATTATTTTCTTATTTATTAATGCATTGCAAATCACCAAAAATTAAAATTTCGTGTTTTTGAGTTTTAACAAAAAATCGGCATTTTTCGACAAAAAATCGGCAAATCGGCATTTTGCATATTTTTTAATAAAAAATCGGCAAAATGCCGAAAAATCGGCAATTCTGGCAGCCCTGCAGGCACTATCCACGGCACTGTTGGTAAAAGTGGCACAAAAGTGCCATTTGTGGCACTATTGAATGTTCAATGGCACCTTGGCACTCTCCATAGAATTTTGGCACTTTTTACGAAAATTTCTATATAATTTGATAAAAGGTCAATATCGCTGGTTTTTCATTAAAAGCCACGCCTATTAAGAAGGGGTAGCAAAATTAAAAAACAAATGCTACACTAAAAATATCTACAATTTTTTGGACCACATTCCAGTTCTTTGGAGACAATTTAATCATTATTTTGATATTTAAAAATAAAAGCAACGGGGATAAAATTAGAAAAACTTTAATTGATTCTATTGTATTGTCAAATTTAATTGTAAAATTTTTTGAAAGTCTTGGACCTGCTAACTTATCTTAAAATAACGGAAGTTTAGTGCTTTACTATAGTTAAGAATGGCATTTTTTTATATGAAAATATTTGTGGTAGGTAATGTTAAACTCGGGTTACTTTTTAGATAAGTTGCCCGCCTTTTTTTTTTGTCTTTTTACTTAACCCTTAAATGCATGATCTCTACAATTTTAACCATTTTTTTATATATGATTTCTGAAGGCTTGTACATTTCAAGAAAAATACCAAAAAAATTGCCAAATAGCTAAATTGTGATTATTTTAACGTGTATGAAAAAAAAAAGAAACAAAAAAAAATATATGAAATATTAATTATACATTTATTGTTGCCAAAATTAATTTTATTGCGAGAATACCACTTTAAATATTTAAACAAACATTTTTGAATATTGCACTTTTTGTAAAAAAAAACGCGTGTTTTAGATTGTTCACAAACATACAAAGCAAAACCAAGATTTTTCCTTTAAGTTATATTTTATAAGAGCACTTTGTGCAGAAAGGGCCCCAATGCCCAAAAATTGAGTTTTATGCATCAAGTGGCGTTTTTTATTAAGAAACTGGTATGTTGCTAAATGGCTACACCATGCATTTAAGGGTTAAAGTAACTATATGTATAAATATTTGAAATAAAAGCTGAACATATTTTTTTTGAAACATTAAATGTTGCTTAATTTTTTTTTTGGCACTTTTTAAGCTTTTGTGGCACTTTTTTGGCATCATTGAGGCACCAAACGAAAATTCTCAAATACCATCACTGATCCACGGCTCTCGTCTGAAAAACTGAACTGGTTTTAAGAGAGTTTCAATGTAAAATAACAAAAAACGTGAAAAAGTGTTATTTTTAAATAATTATTTTTATTGTTTTTAAGCAATTTTAATTAAATTGTAAAGTGCACTTGTGTTGTTTGATATGTTCTCTGCATTAGTTTTGTATAATTAGAACAAAATTTTGCTTATTAATATTAAAAAATTCGCGTTAAAAAAAACACTAAAAACTGTTTCTCTTAAAACCAATTTGCATATAAAATTAAAGAGACTTTTTAACAGCAGTTGAGGCTGGTGGTTTGTCTTTGGTCTATATAGTCGTTGGCTCAATGTACAAAAAAATTATAACAAATAACATTTAATTGCATGAAAAGACAATCATTTTTCAAATAATCTCATTTCAATTCTTTATAATTAGTAAATATTAATTTATATTTAATAACTATTTAAAATAGTGTTTTAAATTCATAAGTTTTATTTGAAGTTTTAAAGTAGATTGCGAGTATAAAAAATATTAGGATGTCCCTTAAATTACCATTTGTCGATTTTCATTCATTACACCCCCAGTTCTGATAAAAATGTCCTTTTTACTTAAAATTGCAAAAATTTTGGCGATTTTAAAAATTTTAGAAATTACAAAAAAAGAAAAATGCAAAAAAGACGTTTTTGCATTTCTATTAAATTTATGGGTCATTTTTC
Organism: Leucophora obtusa; assembly: GCA_949987735.1. Classification (NCBI taxonomy): domain Eukaryota; kingdom Metazoa; phylum Arthropoda; class Insecta; order Diptera; family Anthomyiidae; genus Leucophora; species Leucophora obtusa. Next base: position 281,535,086 of record OX465295.1, read on the forward strand.
GTTTCAGGTTAAAGTGGGTTAATGATATGAATAATTTTTCTAAACTACATACAATTTGACAAAAGGGTTTAGAATTTCTTCTAAAAATATTTGAAAAAATTTTCAAATTTCATAGAAATTTGGAAACCTGAATTTAGTTCAGATTTTATTTAAGCAGTTCGCACACACCCTTAATGAATAAATGAATTTGGAAATTTTTAGTAAAAATGGTTTTTTGCCAAAAATGGGCTTCGATTCGACAAGGGTTGATTTACTAAATTCTAATTATATTGTTAAACATTTTTCTTATACAGTTTTTGTAAATACAAACAAACAACTTTTTTAATAGGACCAACAATGAAACTTGTAAATAAAAAAAAATAATTGTAACTTTGAATTTTTATTTTCAAACAAATTTATGTATGAGAAATATGAATTTACAAACATTTCAAACAAAAAAATTTTGAAAATCCAATTTAATTTAAAAAAAGATGTAGATACTGGCTCCTAAATAACTATACTTCTGGAAAATGTTAATAGAATCGTAATCTACACTGAATTACTTTTCTTAAAAGGCATAAAAATCCAAAATTGGTTGGAAAATATTTAAGTAATTGCAATTCGCCCAGACCATTGTAGGATTCAAATGGGATAATTTATGAAAACCGCAAAAAATAAAATATTTTTTTCAAAAACTTAAAATGTTTCATTTCTAAGATCTATAAATATTCACATATAAATTTTTGTCTCTCTTGAATTATGCTAACCTAGTCCCAGGTATGGCCAAAGATGAGATATTTTTTTTTTTTTGTAAATTAACAATACCTACCCTATTTTTGATTTTTTTAAAATTTTGTTAAACAAAATATAAAAAACAGTGGTCAACGCATAGAGTATTTTAATACACCTCAGAGAATAATTCCAAATAACTCTGTTAACATCAAATTTTATTTATAATAATAACAAATTATCAGTTAACCCTTATATGCACATGGGGCCAAAATGATTTAAAAAACTCAGAATTAGATTTTTGTGAATTTACAAAAAAAACCCATCTTTGGCCATACCTGGGACTAGGTTGGCATAATCCAAGAGAGACAAAACTCCACATCTGAATATTTATAGATCTTAGAAATGAAACTACAAAATTTCCAATTGTATTTCAGAAATTATCAATTATATTTCAGAAATCATCAATTGTATTTCAGTAGTTATCAAATGTATGTATGTATGTATGGTCTGAGCGAACTGCAATTACTTAAATATTTTCCAACCGCGTTTGGGTTCTTATGCCTTGTTAGAAAGGTAATTCAGTCTGGATTACGATTCTATTGACATTTTCCGCAAATACAGTTATTTAAGAATCAGTATTTTCAAAAAAATCAAAAAAAAGTAATTTTCCCCTTGTAAATCGAGATTGAAATTTTAGGGTCGATACGGCACTTGTTCCCGATATACGATCACCTTCATTTTTTGCACGATGTATTTTTATACCCAAAGGAATATTTCCAAGGGGGACGGCCGCAAATATACGATTTTCATACAAAAACAAAAGAACTTTCTTTTTTGTTATAGAACATTAAAAACTTCAAAATTAAATTTATATTCTAACCGCTCAATTCATAAATGCTTTGTAAAGTTATAGCAGGTTTACAATACGTCATTTTCATACAAAATTTGTTCAATGAACCTCCTATAATTTTACAAAGCGCTTATGAATTTAGGGGTAAAACTATAACGGTTGGTATCATACTGTAGGTTTAACTTAACTATAAACAAAAGAAAACGAGTAAAAAGGTTAAAGTCGGGCATGCCGACTATACAATACCCTACACCAGTTTGGTGTATTGTTTGGATCCGAAATTCGAATGGGTTAAAATGGGGCTTATGTCAAAATTTTCTATAATGTGAGTCAGCGCACCAAATTTCATTAAAATATCTTAATATTTGCGACCTGCAGTTTGTAACCAAGCCAATTTTGGGGGGACCCTTATATGGGCACTAGTTCTAAACATGGACCGACGTTCACCAAAATCAATAGGCTTCGTCCTTGGGCCAACATAGGTCTATGTACCGAATTTCATCAAAATATCATAATATTTGCGACCTGCAGCGTATAAACAGTATAATTTTGGTAGGACCCTTATATGGGCACTAGGTCTAAACATAGACCGATGTTCACCAAAATCAACAGGCTGCGTTATTGGGCCAATATAGAACTGTGTATCAAATTTCATCAAAATATCTTAATATTTGCGACCTGCAGCGTATAAACATTATAATTTTGATAGGACCCTTATATGGGCACTAGGTCTAAACATGGACCGATGTTTACCAAAATCAATAGGCTGCGTTATTGGCCCAATGTAGGTCTGTGTATCAAATTTCATCAAAATATCTTAATATTTACGACCTGCAGCGTATAAACAGTATAATTTTGATAGGACCCTTATATGGGCACTAGGTCTAAACATGGACCGATGTTTACCAAAATCAATAGGCTGCATTATTGGGCCAATATAGGTCTGTGTACCAAATTTCATCAAAATATCTTAATATTTACGACCTGCAGCATATAAACAGTATAATTTTGGTAGGACCCTTATATGGGCACTAGGTCTAAACATGGACCGATGTTCAAAAAAATCAAACTTGTTCGTCCTTGGGCCAACATAGATCTGCGTACCAAATTTCATCAAAATATCTTAATAGGTGCGACCTGTAGAGTGCGCACAAGATTGCATGGACAGACAGACAGACGGACGGACGGACAGACGGACATCGTTAAATCGAAATAAAAAAAAATTCTGAACCGATCGGTATACTATAAGGTGGGTCTACGACCAATATTTTTTGGTGTTACAAACATCAGCACAAACTTATAATACCCTGACCACATAGTGGTGTAGGGTATAATGAGAAAAAAATTGCACAAAATAACAACAGATTTTTGGGTTAACTCTTAACTAAAGTTTAAACCTGCAGCATGAGACCCACCGTAAAATAATAAATATAAAATTTCTGAGATGCATTTCTTACATATTTGAACACTTGGTGGCTGTTATTTTAAAAAGGACCAAACAAATTTCGTATACGAATTTTGATTTTTTTATAAAAACTTACGGCTTTAGTTACTTATTCATCCAACTCTAATTTTAACGACATAACTAGGGCCGTCACCCTTTGCATCGCTATTACCTGGTTTCTAGAGCTCATAGTCGCAATCGTGGAAACTACCATTTTTCCGAAGCCCTGTAACGAATCGTTTTCTTCGTTGTTTTTCCTTTCTTCCTCTAATTCGCAAACTTTTTTAAATGTTGAAACGGCTTCGGAAAACAGAAATTCAACATCTGCCGACTCACTTTGTCTCTTTCTTTTCGGTAACACTTTATTATTAGATGGTGATATAAATGGTGTACTATCTGTAATTATATCTTCATCAGGCGAAGATGTTGGTGTAGCAATATTTATTTCGGCATTAGGAGATGGAGTTGGTGGGCGAGTACTCTTAATGGGTGTCAGACTGTTAGTAAACGAGGATTTTGCCGGTTGTGCAATGGGTGACAGAAATTGACACGATGATTCTGGTGAAGAAGGAATTTCTACCGTTAATGGTGAGGAAACTGAGGAAAACATATATTCATCTAAAAAGTTTTACAGACGAACGCATTCTGAAATTCTTTGTTCTTTGTTTTAGTATGCCTTGCCATTTTAAAAGTATTCTTACGGGCGTGGAACAACATGGGGAGATAAAAACTCCAACGCGCTCATCAGTTCCCAGCGGTATCTATAACTGGAGCCACTGCCAAATGGTTGATCGTCTAGCTTCTTTTCTCTTGCGTATCGATCACGTAGGCTCGTCCACCTTTTTTTACACATTTCATCTTAGTAAATTAAGTTTATTAATTTATTTTAACACATTAAACTTGTACATTTTTACTTACCTGGATATCCCATACTGACAGCTATTTCCCTCCAAGCATTTCTTTTGGCTTCTGCCAATTTATACGCCGGACTCCTTTTATTGTAAAGTAAATCTTTGTTTTGCACAAGTGTAATTAGCTTTTCGTCATCCATTTATTGTTCTTTTGTTTTTTTTATAAAATTTTTTCAATTTATTTGTTATTTTGTCGAATGTTTCCTTTTTTATATTATTTCTCCCGCACAAAACCAAACAGCTGTTTTCAGCTGTCACGTAAACGGACAAAAAAATCTATTTTCAACAGAATGTTCCGCAACGTACGTTTACGTTTACGTAAGAATAATCATTTCTATATACTCTTGCTTGTGTTTTCGGAACAGCTGATTCGGAACGTTTACGTTTACGTCTCGCTAATCCACCCTTAAGCCTAGACGAAAATAAGAAATCGTTATACATAAACCAAAATACTTACGTTATCGTTCGTTTAGTTTTCGTTTCTTTCTAGGTAAACAGGCCGTTAAAATCGGACTAAGTCTTACCCAGATAGAAAAATACGAACGGCACAGTACTGCCTCAGCGTTGGAGACGGTAGTGCATGTACTGGCGATGTGTCGAATTTTTTACGTTTCCAGTACTAGTACGGTGTCGAAATGATAACACCAATATACGCTTGGCCGTAGGTATTTGCCCACGTTGGCCCAGTGTTGAATTGTGTTACTTCCTGGTGTTTTCCCAGAACTATAAATTAAAAATATTTAGTAACTTGCTAGTACTTAAAATACTAAAAATCAGTGTATAGCCAGTACTATAAAAACAATTAAACATCTGGTGTTGAATCACTCTAAATTTTAATAAAAAAAAAAATTATATTTTTGTTTCAAATAAATTTTGTTGTTTTTTATTGTGTAATAAAATATTAAATAATTGCAAAACTAGAACATAAATTTTTTTTTTAATTTTCTGGCTTCTCGCTGTTTTATATAAAATATAATGAAAAAAGTTATATTGATATTCTTCATGATTGAATTCGGTATTAAGAATTACGGTAAAAGAAGCGTCAGAAAAATGTTGTTAAAATAGCAGAAAACAGTGGCAAAGCACATTTTAAGTGGTACTGGCATAATAAAAAAAACAGTGCTCTCCCAGTACTATTTTTTTCTACCGTGGGCAATTTCCACCTGGGTTATATTTATATTTAAAAAAAAAACCTTAAAAAAATTTTTAAATTTTATATACTATATTTAGAAAAGTTATTGAGATATTAATACACAATTAAGTTTGAAAAATAGGGCACGGAATTAAGCTTAAACCGTGTAAAGCGTTTTCTTTCCGAAGCTACCGAGGTAGAAATTGCCGACGGTACAAAAAACAAAGCACTGGCACAGCGTTGCTTTACAATGGTACAAAAAAAAAGCATTGCAAAAGCACTAAGAATGCTTTGCCAACCTTTGGAAAGAGTGCTTTCCCAATACTTGTTTTACAAATTTTACCACTGTTTATGAAAAAACCATCGGCAAAACATCGGTTCAAAACGATTTACCAACGTTAGGTAAAAGGACAGTGCTCTCCCAGTACTATTTTTTTCTACCGTGGGCAATTTCCACCTGGGTTATATTTATATTAAAAAAAAAAACCTTAAAAAAATTTTAAATTTTATATACTATATTTAGAAAAGTTATTGAGATATTAATACACAATTAAGTTTGAAAAATAGGGCACGGAATTAAGCTTAAACCGTGTAAAGCGTTTTCTTTCCGAAGCTACCCAGGTAGAAATTGCCGACGGTACAAAAAACAAAGCACTGGCACAGCGTTGCTTTACAATGGTACAAAAAAAAAGCATTGCAAAAGCACTAAGAATGCTTTGCCAACCTTTGGAAAGAGTGCTATCCCAATACTTGTTTTACAAATTTTACCACTGTTTATGAAAAAACCATCGGCAAAACATCGGTTCAAAACGATTTACCAACGTTAGGCAAAAGGACTGTACATGAAAAAATACTACTGGCAAAACATTGGATTGCAGCGCTTTGCCAACATTTGCAAAAAGGATTTTGCCAGTACTTATTTTACGAAACTTATGACTGTATGTAAAAAAATATATAAACTGATTACTTAATGTTCACCCTATTTAAGTACCAGTTTTCAAGTCTATTGATAAAACTGGAAAATTGTTCTTATGGTAAAATTTGTGTGAAAATCTATTGAATTTGTAGTTTTAAGCAGAGATGTATTCGCTTATTAGATACAGTGCTGCTATACTAAAATTTACGTTTCTCTTTTTTTTCGGGATTGGGATTTTACAGATTTTTTCATGAAGAATTGAATAAAAAACAGTTGATTTAAAATACCGATTGGCAGAGCACTTAATTTACTATTGTTACCAATGCTTTGCCAACGTTCGGAAAGATAAACGGCCAACCGAAGATCGACGTTATCATTTCAAAGTTGACCCAGTACTTTAATTTTCGAAAAACGGACGCTCTGCCAGCGCTTGTACCACCATATACAGTGATTTGCCAACGTTTTGCCGTTTGTATTTTTCTACCTGTGTAGTTACTAAATTATAAATTTTTTATTGAAAAAATCGGCTGAAAAATTTAAAAAATTTAAATCGCGAATTGTGCAAAACCTAGATCCAATTCGAACAAAATGGTTGCAGATTCGAAATCAGCACCCCCTAATTATCCTAAAACTTCTGCAAAGTTGTGCAACTTATAAATATTGCCATATTTTGAAGAGCTGTGTAATATATAAGGGCCAGTTTATAGTATGAACTAAGATAAAATTTTGTCGTAAATATTTCTTATGTTACAATTTTTTTTTTTTTAATTTCTGACTTAGTAAAATCTTAAAAAAATTAGTTCTTAGTGCTGACTACAAAACTGGCCCCAAGTTGTTAAATTGAAGCAATGCTTAAAAAGAAATTAACAAAACGTAAGATAAATGATTTTTTTTTTAATTTGTGCTAATTTAAACTATATATTCGTTGTCATCCCGGCCACCGTTCTATTTAAAATTGGTGTGGGTTTTAATTTTAAAACTCATTTAAAAAACTACCTTCAATGCCGATTGGCGGATTTGAAATTCTATATTTTGGATCCAATATGACGAAAGTTTTTTTGTTTTAATTTCAATTCCGAGTAGTGGTTTTAAAAATTTAATATGGCGTTGACAAAAAATTCAAAGCATCTAAAAACACCTTTCTTTAAATTTATCGGTTTTAGTTTTAAAAATAATTTAAAAATATTTACTTTTTAATGCGGATATGATTTTTGATTCGGATTCTTATTTGCCAACTCCAAAACCACGTAATTGAAAACTTTCGAGAGAATCGGATTACTTTTGGAAAAATGATTCGCAATATCGAATTTCAAAAACCGCCACCCGGCACTGAAAAGTAATTAATTTTAAATGCTGTTTTTTTAAACATTGAAACCCATAATTTAAATCTAAACGAGTAAAAAGGTTAAAGTCGGGCATGCCGACTATACAATACCCTACACCAGTCTGGGTAAAAGCCAACTAATGTTTGGATCCGAAATTCGAATGGGTTAAAATGGGTCTTGTGTCAAAATTTTCTATAATGTGAGTCAGCGCACCAAATTTCATTAAAATATCTTAATATTTGCGACTTGCAGTTTGTAACCAAGCCAATTTTGAGGGGAACCTTATATGGGCACTAGGTCTAAACATGGACCGATGTTCACCAAAATCAACAGGCTTCGTCCTTGGGCCAACATAGGTCTGTGTACCAAATTTCATCAAAATATCTTAATATTTGCGACCTGCAGCGTATAAACAATATAATTTTGGGGGGACCCTTATATAGGCACTAGGTCTAAACATGGACCGGTGTTAACCAAAATCAATAGGCTTCGTCCTTGGGCTGACATAGATCGGTGTACCAAATTTCATCAAAATATCTTAATATTTGCGACCTGCAGCGTATAAACAATATAATTTTGGTGGGACCCTTATATGGGCACTAGGTCTAAACATGGACCGATGTTCACCAAAATCAATAGGCTTCGTCCATGGGCGAACATAGGTCTGTGTACCAAATTTCATCAAAATATCTTAATATTTGCGACCTGCAGCGTATAAACAATATAATTTTGGTGGGACCCTTATATGGGCACTAGGTCTAAACATAGACCGATGTTCACCAAAATCAATAGGCTGCGTTACTGGGCCAACATAGGTCTGTGTACCAAATTTCATCAATATATCTTAATATTTGCGACCTGCAGCGTATAAACAATATAATTTTGGAGGGACCTTTATATGGGCACTAGGTCTAAACATGGTCCAATTTTAACCCAAATCAATAGGCTTCGTCCTTGGGGTGATATAAGTCGGTGTACCAAGTTTCATCAAAATATCTTAATATTTGTGACCTTTAGAGTGCGCACAAGAATGCATGGACAGACAGACATACGGACGGACGGACAGACAGACGGACATCGTTAAATCGAAATAAAAAAAAATTCTGAGCCGATCGGTATACTATAAGGTGGGTCTAGGAGCAATATTTTTTGGTATTACAAACATCAGCACAAACTTATAATACCCTGATCACTTAGTGGTGTAGGGTATAATGATAATTTTCCACGACAATGAATTTCACGTGAAAACTGACTAGAGATTGTTTTCACGCAAATTTAATGTACAAGACTATTATTTTTCTTGGGAAAAATCACATTTTTTGTATATTGTGACTGTGTCTTTGATCTAAAATTGAAAAATTGTTAATTTTTATAATTTAAATTAAAATTTGAGTAAAATTAAAGTTCGAGTAAAATTTTTCCACGTGAAAAACCACTTACGGTGCTTTTGGGAAAAAGACTAAATTTTATTTTGAATTTTTTTCATTAAAATTGCAGAACTGAACTTCTAATGGGATTTTCTAAATTTGAAGTGGTAAATGCTAATATATTTTAGAATTTTCTCATTTCGAAATAAAAAATTTAAATTTCTCTTACAATGTTCTCAATATTGTAAGGAAACAATTAATTACCTTTATTTTTGTTCAGATTTAAGATCAAATTTGACAAATTCCAAATAGAATTCACAATTAATTTCACTTGAAATTCTCCAAATTTCATTCGGAAAGATAAGGTGGAGTTCTTTTTTAGGTCTTTCCAAAGGATCTTATTCTTTCCAAAGGAACTTATTCCAGTCTGTCTTTCGGAAATCCTGAGTATACATGTTGATATCGTAGAGTATATAGTTATGTTCCTGAAATAATTTCTTTTGAAATACTCAATTTTTGATTGCCTGCAAGTAATTGACTAGCGTTAGATCCTGCACTTCCTCCCAACCTGCAAAGTGTTTTAACTTTAAAATACGGAATGTTGGTGTAGTGTCAAAGAAAAATTGGCCAGTAATTCTTTTTGTTAATAACGACATCTGATTCCCACAGCTATACCAAAACCGATATGAAAATTTAATTATACAAAGTTTTCCAAATGTTGATAACGAACCCCTGAGCGTTCCTAATTGCATCCTAGGAGGTCTGCGAAACATTCCGAAAAAATAATTAAAAAACAAGAATTTTTTAAATATTAGAAGTTTTTATTTAAAATTTATAACTAAAGTATAAAAAATCAGCTTCTAATAAATAAAGTGAATATAAAAATAATGAAAATAATTTCAAAACTTTTCAGGAAATATTAACTTTTTGTATTGTTGTTTAAAAGTAATCTCTGAGTTAAATCCTTGTATTCATCTCAATCGAATTTTGAGGACTTTTCAGACTCCGGTGAGGTTTTTGTAAAATTTTCAAAGTTTAATTTAATGAAATCCGCGATTTAAATCGTCATATGTATATCGAAAAATGGATTCTTTAAAATTTCTGAAAAAATATATGCGGTGTGTTCGATTAGTCGAAATTCTTACTACTTTTACTACTATTGGAAAGTTTTGTTTACTTTTTATATTGAAATTTTGCAGCTGTAGTAAAAGCAGTAACTTGTAGTAAGTAAACGAACACGCTTATGTTGTTCCTCATTACTTTATTTGTGCTGAAAAATCGAACTGTTTTTTTTTTTATTTAATACTATACTATAACTCAGGAACCAAAAGGAGTACCAAACTGATATTTGACAGTGTCATTGATAAAAAAACTAAGAACTAATACAAAAATATTAAAAGGCTACGATAAAGTATCCCGAACCGCGTATTAAGATAAAATGGCTTTAGACCTTTAATAACGATAAATGGGGTTAAAAAATATTTTTTGTGAAAATTAAAAAAAAAAATTTTTTTTCCAAAATTCCCCCCCCCCCCCTTCCAGAGACTTGAGCTGGAGCCGCCACTGGCTTTAAGGGAACAAGTTGATTTTAGGGGCACAGCCAAGATTTTTTTCCCCCAGATAGTACTTTTTGGGCTGAATAGGAAAAAAAAATGTTTCCTGTTGTTTTGGTTTAAATCCGTTGTTTAGCTAAAGTTGTTAGATATCCAATTTCACCACAAAAACATATTTCTGCTGTACTTGAACTAATTTTTCCTCCTGATATTTAGCTATTTTTTTATAAATGATTTTGACAATGTATCAGCTAATATAGGGTGCGTTCGGCAGATACAATTTAATAGGCAACAGTTCTACAACAGTTGTACAACTATCTGCTGAACGACCTGATCACTAACCGCTCAGTCTGAGCGCTCATATAGCGCTGTCATATTTTCGTAGCGTAAAAATATTTGCTACTTTTGATCAATAAGTGATACATTTGTTGTTGTTCATTTACAATAAAAATTGTTTTGTAAGAATGACAAATAAAAACATACAAATATAGTTCGAAAACAAAAATTAAAAAAAATAAAAGGAAACTATAGAAAAAGTGTATTAAAAACAAAACAAAGAAAACTTCGTTCAGCAGAGTAAGTAATCACAAATCGCTACAAGTCACCGGTATCAGTTTAAGGTTTCTCTGCCGAATGCTACCATAGATAGATTTATCGGCAACTTTTTTAATATATGTGTTTTCAAAAGGAAACGGTAGGGGCGCTAGTGTATAGTGATTGATGGTGCTTGATGGTGAAGGGTGTATTAGTGAGTTTGCCGACCAATACAAATTAGAAAATTTCTAGTAAGTATATTTTAATGTGTGTGATGAGTCATCACTTATGACGCTTACCAATACCAATAAAAATAATATGGCGCTTGTTCAAAAAGTTCTAGTAAATAAAATAATATGATAAGAGCATGTTTTCTCTTGTTTCTGTTAGTCAGCAAAGAAACGCAAAAGAAAACGGGGGTATACTGGACATTAACATTTCGCAGTTAAAATTGTATTAAAAAAATAAAATAATAGAGGTTTGTTTTATAACATAAACTATATTTATTTACGGGAATGCTATTAAATATGTTATTGTTTTTCTTTCATTTCAGCCCTTTAACATTTTCATCTAAGCAGGTAGACGAAAAAAGGAACCAAATAACACAACTTCCGCTGGCACACATTTTGGCAAGAAAATAAAAGTGCTATTTAATGCAAATAGTGTTTTTGGATTGTGTAATTTATTCGAAAATAAAATTAACAATATTTACATTAATTTGTTTTTATTCAATTAATAACAAAAAGTGATTGTAATTTTAGCAGCATGTTGTGCAGATTTCAACTGACCCACTTTCATTTCTATTAAACGAAATTTCTTCTAAATTTTTGAATGTTAACTGAATTTTTTACCTGTTTATAACCAACTAAAATTTAGCAGAAAACATGTGCTGATTTCAACTAAGTAATTTTCATTTCCATTAAACAACATTTCTTATAAATTATTGTATTTGAACTAACTTTTTTACCTAAAATTTAGGTCACCTAAATTTAGCAGACCATGATTCTCAATATCATTGAAATTTCTGCTGGCGCAAATTCAGGTACTGTTTCCTGTTATTTTAGCAGAATTTTTAACTATTTGTACGGGCTTTTTTTATGAGTGTACATTTAGAGCGGAGCAAAATCTACCTTTGGGGCTTGTTAGCTTTTTCTTGTCAAAACGCATAGGTACAATATATAAAAAAACAAGCAAAAACTAGTTTTGTACAAAATCTGGGTAGTTTTTGCTCTGATACTCTAATACTACATTTATGTTGAATTTAGACTAAGCAAATCAAAACCAGGTTTTGCTTGTTTTTTTGTGTACATATATGACAAGTAAATACTGGCACGATCCTCAAATTTGGTAGTTACTACTCCGTCTGCAGTATTAGACCTGAACAAAAACTACCAAGATTTTGTACAAAACTAGTTTTTCCTTGTGTTCTGACAAGTAAAAACAAACAAGAGCCAAAACCCAGGTAGTTTTTATTTGTCAAAATGCATATATAAAAAAAAAAAGCAAAAATTAGTTTTGTACACAAACTAGGTAATCACAGATTAATACCAGATATAAAACCAATGACAGGTGTCAAAAAAGTATTTTCGAACCGTATGGTTTTGTTTACATGGAAGTCAAGTCAAGAGGGAGATAACAATATAAAATCTCCATACATTTTGTATTGCGCATTTTTTGTATATATCTGTCTCTTTTTAGATTATTGTGCTTTAAACGGCATTCACACCTAAATCTTAAACACGTGTTTAGCTAAAACGAGTGTAAAAGAATAAAGAACTGCTGTAATAGAATAAAGAGCTAAAATACGTGTTTTAGCTAAATGCAGCCTTATATTTTGTGTTTTTCTTAAATTTTTGTATTTTGTTTTGCTCATTTTCTGTCGGCCATATTGTCCAAATCAGCTGATTCATATCTGGTAAAATCTGTGTAGGTCATTTTTGCCGAACTCTAATAAGCCATTCACATGAACGAGATAACTTTAAATCTCTTCATTTTTGTTCTTTATTCCATTACCACACAAGGTAATTTTTTGACACTATATGGTAATAGAATAAATAACCAAAAACGAGGAGATTAGTAATCTCGTTCATGTGAATGGCATTCAAATATAGTATAAATGTCTTATCTGGCAACACACTGAATTTTTTTATCTTGCGCTCAACCAGGCTTGCCAGATACTTTTTTTCGTTGTCCCCAAAAAAATCTAAAAATATCCCCAAAAAATCCCCAACTAGAAAAAATTTTGAAAAAGGTAGTAGAGCTTATTTAATTTGCTTAAAATGAACATTATCCGCAAAAATAATTGCAATTAAATATAAAAAAATAGCACTAACAATAACTGTTTTTAAAAATTCTTGGATTGCTTTTGTATAAATGTCTAGTAAAATTCTCAGAATTTAGGGACTTTTACGGAGAAAACGTTTAATTTTTATTAAATTCCTTCAAAAATATCCAATCGAACCCTAAAATATTTTATTTTGAAATTTTCAAGAATTTATGGCATTTTTTAAAGAATTTTTAGATTTGAATTTTTCAAGTTTGTCTGTTTAATACAATATACCTTTATACATAATCGATATGATGTTTTTTTGTATAAACAATATTTTAGATTCTGGGACATTAATCATATAAAACTCTCAGGAAAAAAGGATTTATTGGTGTTAAAAAGCTTTAAATTAATACAGAAAATCCATAAAAGGGTGAGTTTGTTACTTTTTTTTTTAAATTATGCAAACAAACTTGACTGATGTTTCCTGAAAACTATACAAAGTTAATATAATCTTCAAAATTATAAATATCCCCAAAAAATCCCCAAAATATTTTTTAAATCCCCAAAAATTCCCCTGTCCCCAAATGATAATTTTTGTCCCCAAGCCCAACAAAAAATCCCCAAATTTGGGGACAAACCCCAAGTCTGGCCAGCCTGCGCTCAACTACTGGCAAAAAAAATTATGTTTACATTTTTATTTAGTTTAATTCTTGCTCTCAGACTAAAATGTTCGTAGGAAAGTATGAACCGGTTAGAATTTATAGTGAGTGTACAATAGAGACGAGCGGTGATTGTTAAAATAAGGGAAATATTAAATTTCGCTTTAATAAGTTTGTTTCATGTGTGCAAATTAATATAAAAGGTCAACGTAACAAAAAATAAGTTCATTAAAAAAGATAAATAAAAATTTATCATTCAAAAAAAAATGAAGTGATGATGATGGATACAGGTTATAATAAGAATATATGAGAAACTTGAAAGCAAACAAGAATATAATAGCAAAAGTTAATGAAGTGGCCTTAATAAAAATGTATTGAGTGAAAAATCATTAATTTCAATGTAAATATCGTTTTTTATACATATAGAACTTTTATATGCCTTTACACAAATACTAGTTTTTACGGTTTTATAACTTTAGCATTCTGTTTTGTTAAACAAAAATAATTGCATAAATACAACGTTGCAAATTGCAATATCAGCAAAACACAAACAACAGAAACTATTTGCAAACTTGAAACTAAAACACTAAAAATTACCAACAATTACAAAACCACAACATCAGATACAACTTGTTTCTAATACCAGTCGATAATTGGAGAAAACGGATTGGTATATGGATTTTTGGCAACTAATAGACAAATAGACACAATTTGACGTAAGTAATACAACAAAACGAAAAACTTAGGACCATCATGTTGTAATTGTTTATTTCAAATACCTCCAAATACACTCAAAACAATATATCTGTTAGCGCAACAACAAAATTTATTTAAAAAATGTATCATGCACTCAAAAAGTTTGACAGTTACTATATTAGTTGTTGTTTTTGTACGGAAAATGCAAAATACACTCAAAAAAATAAGTTAGTAGAAAAATTAGTAAAACGTCTTGTATATCAAGTGTACTAGTTTTCAGCAATTTTTTTGCTGAAATTCCGTTTTTAGCAAAAATTTTAGTTATATTTTTTTAGCACTAAACTAATTTTGAACTAATGTTTTACTAATTTATTTTGCTACAAAAATTGTGCTGATAACCGCATTCATAGCGTGGAGGACAACCAGATAGACAAGATGTAGATGTCGCAGCTTGTCTAGAAACGGAAATGACAAAAGAAGAAAAACAACTCTACGCATATTCTATATTTAAATTTTCAGCAACTAAAGTAAAATTTCGCTACAAGTTTTTTGAGTTTTTTTTTTGATTTTTTACAATTCTTGTTTAGTTTATATTTGTTACTATTGATATATTCTTAGTTTGGAAATAACACTCAGAAAATTGTGTTGTATCTCCAATGCATAAAAAGGTAATAACTGGAGAACCGTTTGCAATTTTGACTCCAAATTTCAAGTACGATGAAGTAATTAATTATACGCTTGTTACAATCGAAAGAAAAAATTTTTTTTTTATAATTTTTTCTTTTAGATTTTACAGTTTTTTTTATTTCTTCCCAGGAAAATTTTCTGTTTCAAAGATCGGTTGTAGAATAGCTACTTTTCATTCACACCCCTTCTACTGTCGATTCTAACACCGATTCTTTTTGTTTGAAATTGTCCTTCTATAGCTCCAAAGTGGAACCGGTTGCTCTAGAATCAGTTCTGGAACTGATTCTACGTCACCCACACCTTCCATATAGGATCCCAGGAACTGGTTCCGGAACCAGTTCCATGGAATCGGTTGCAGTGGAAGCAGTTGTAGAATGGGTGTGGTTGGCTACCGATTGTAAGAAATTTTCCTGGGTTAGTAAACTTTTTTTGCTAATTTCAGCAGATTGATTTTAAATTACAGTTTACAACAATTTACTAAAATTTAGTAGATGCGACTAATTATTTATACTAATTTCATTGTACTAAAGTTATTGATATTTAGTAAGTTTTTTAACTGATTTTAGCAAATCGATTTTGAATTGCAGTTTACAACAATTTTGCTAAAATTTAGTAGCGACTTAACTTTTTCTACTAATTTTGTTGTACTACAGATCAGCAGACATGTGTTGCTAAAATTAGCAAAAAATACCGCTGGGCTCAAAACAGTTAAATTTCCCGTAGTAACAACAAAATTTTCAGTAGCCATTACAGACTTTTTTGGTTGAGTGTATGCAATCTTCAACCACAAAACTCTGTACTAAATTTATTATTTTCATTGTCACTGCACAATAGTCGATTACCAAGTTGCCAGAGTTGTTAAAGAAATAACTGAAATACCGTTATCCTTAAAATACCGATACCGAAATAAATAAAATGTCGATACCCCTAAAATATCGTTACCGTTATTTTTAATTTTCTGCTCTTGGTAATTGCACGTGGTTATTGACTATTTTTCCTACTTTAAGTTGGTAAATTGCTTCTATTTTTCATCTCGTTTGTTTTTTTTTTTTAATTGCGGGATGAATCGCAATAACTGATTACCGTTATCCGTAAAATACCGTTACCGAAATAACTGAAATATCGCTAACCTTAAAATATCGTTACCGAAATAATCAAAAAACCGTTATCCTTAAAATACAGTTACCGAAATAACTAAAAAACCGTTATCCTTAAAATACCGATACGAAATAAATGAAATAGCGGTACCCTTAAAATACAGTTACCGAAATAATCTAAAATAGCGTTACCCTTACCGATAACCGCATCGTTTCGGTTACCATCCATGGTTTAAATGTCGCATGATTATTAAATTTAACACGTTGTATGTTAACATATATTGTTTGAAGGTGTTGAATTCTTGTTCCCAGTTTGCACTCCTTTTGTACAGTGGAATTATTGTAAATTGAAAAGAATTGTTTCTCAATAATATCGTATCTAATTCTCCATTTGTTCTAAATTCATACTGAACTCCAACATCTGACAAATCCTTACTGACTGCCGAAAGATTATAAATGTTGTCAGATGTTGCGTATTTTTTGCGAAACAGCCTGATATTCTTTTAGTATTTGTTGGTCCTCGACCGAGTTAAAAAGTCTCTCATTTAGAATGCCCATCATTTTCTTTACGACGCAATTCATGAAAGATGTTTCTCTATAATTTGCAGGTTGATTTATATCACCTTTTTTATGTATTGGAAATATTGTAGTTTTTGTAAAGGATTCTTCAATTTTGCTAGTTGGGTAGATTTTGTTGTAAACTTGTAGTAGTTGCTGAAGAAACTTATCAGTGGCAATAACGTAAAATTCGTACGTTATTCGATCTTTATCAGGAGCTTTATTTAATTTAACTTTTCTGAGTATATTTTTTAATTCATCCATAGCAATAGGACTATCGAGAAACGAATCAACGTTAAGTACAGGAGCGTACTGACACATAAAAGAAGTGTTTTGTGAATTCAATAACACATCGGCTGAAAAGTCCTAAAAGGCTATTTTTAAGAATGAGAGTCACAACTTTTCATACAAAACAACAATAAAATTAAAAAATTGTCAATTGTGTCGAAAACAGGTCTTCATTTTTTTAAGTTTTCAAATAAAAATTTGAATAAATATAATTTATTGTGACTTTGCAACAACAAATACGTGGTGAATACAGTCATAACTAAGAGTCACAGACTTTTTATAGGAATGGGCACGATAGTCTCCTTAAAGAGCGATACAATCACTCCAACGCCTTTCTAACATTTCGATACTTTTTTTTATAGAATGATTTATCTTTGGCCTCAAAATAAGTCTCTGTTTCGGCAATCACCTCTTCATTCGAACGAAATGTCTTTCCATCGAGCATTTTTTTGAAGTATGAAAACAGGTAAAAATCGCTGGGTGTCAAATCTGGGTGCGGAAGCAATTGAAAGTGTAATTCGTGCAATTTGACCATGTTAGCAAATTTTTTTCTTCTTCATATGAGGCCGTTTTTTTACAATTTCCTCCTTTAAACGCATCAGTTGGGCCATGTAGTGATCGCTATTGATGGTCTGGCCTTTTTCAAGGTAATTAATGTACAAATTCCAGCCGCATTCCTAAATACTGATGCCATAACTTTACCAGCTGACTGTTGCGGCTTTGGCTTCTTCGGGCGAGGTTCGTCAGTTGCTATACACTTAGCTGACTGCAGATTCGACTCTGGAGTGAAATGACAGATACAAGTTTCGTCCATTGCTACATAACGATGCTAAAAGTAATTTTTATCTCGCCGAAACACCTCCAAACAGCTCTCAGAATCAACGACATGTTGCTGTTTTTGGTGCACCGTGAACAAAAACGGAACCCATTCCGAAAACATGTTCCTTCGATATCTTTAAGGTATTAGCTATCGCCTTCAACTTCAATTTACGGTCTACCAAAAGAATTTTGTGAACTTTTTTGATGTTTTCCGGTATCACCACCTCTTTTGGGCGACCAGAGCTTTCGGCATCATCGGTGTTTGTACGACAACGTTTAAAGTCATCAAACCACTTTTCTACCATTTGTCTCGATGGAGCAGAATCCGAATAACACCTATCAAGCCAAGCTTTGGCTTGAACAGTGTTTTTTCCCATTAAAAAGCAATGATATATCAATACACGGAATTGCTTTGAATCCATTGTTTCCAAAATCGCAAAAGTGGCGTCACTAAAACAGCTGTAATTTGTTCACTAATAAACGAATTGTCATTAAATTTTGACAGGTATCATCTGAAGGAAGGTTATATGGATTTTTTATTAGTGGCGATGTGTTCGAAAAAATAATAATTGAATAACAAAACAAACTTGCACATTTCTTATATACAGATAGATGCGTGTCATAAGAGCCTTTCATTTGTTACCCAGTCTGTATGAAGTTTATTTTTTAATTATAGGAAATAAATTGGTGAGGGCAGATATTATTGAATAAAGTTCGAACAAACAAGTTTTGTTTTTCAATGAATGAAAGCAAAATAATCAATTTATAAGAAATAAATTTAAAATAACAAAAATTAGGTAATTTTTTACCCCGAAATTTAACACCTAAATATGCACACCTAACAAACACGTATCTTTAAGAGATTGATTTTTGGTTTCCCTAGTGATAATCAAAGTTTCGATTAATCTATTGTACAGAAAAAATAATTTAGTTTTAAAATGTGATCTGTTTTCTTTATTAAACCATTTAAGAGGAATGTTTCCTCATGAGCCATAACTTAAATTTAAATTGCTTTGAAAATTACTTGATCTTTGTTTTTTTTTTCTCACTCCCATTCGGTTCTTCGTTAATATCTGCAAAATTACCGATTTTATTTATAATGTTCTAGTTTGTTTTGTCACATATGGGAGTTCGAACCCTGAGGAGAACTTCCGTGTTAGTAGGAAGCTCGTTTATACATTCATTTGATACTGCTTGCAATAAATATTTTATCGAAGATAGTAAAAAACTAACACTTAAATAAACAAGTAGATAAAAAAAATTCCCAATACAAAAGAAAACTTTTTATAATATTAATAGAACATTTTTTTAATTGATATATACAGTGGTGGCAAATTTAATAGGAACGATTCAAGTTTTTTCTAATTTTATTTTCTTTGCCTTTATTGTTAACGATCAAAATAGTGGCTAAATTCGCCCCGAAAGGCACATATGTGGTCTAGAATATTGTGCAGAATTTTAACGTAATGTCTGTTTTTTTATTTTGTCACTTGTTTTAAGTGGGCGTGGCTTTCAATGAAAAATGAGCGATATCGACCTGTAATCAAATTACATAGTAAAATTTAGCGAGTGCTGATCGGATCTATACAAACTGTATATTTTTGGAAATTCTGCGAAATTTCCTTAAGTCTTGCATTATTTTTATCCAGAAATGGTTGCCAGACTTAAAATGATAATGATAAAAATAAGTTGTTGGTTACACACTATTTTGTTGGGAAATAACAATAACAACAACACTCAAAAAAATAAGTTAGTAGAAAAATTACACCCTAAAAAATACGTAGTTGCTGATCACTATTTTTTCAACTATGCCATAGGTGAAATAACCCTCACTATGTCATGGTTGATTTGAAATGGTAGAAGATAACTAGGTTTAATTTAAACATAAAATTCAACTATGAGAAAGTGGCTAGCAACGATATTTTAGTTGATGTAATAGAGATTTTAACGTAGTGAATATTAACTATGAACAATTTAAAAATCATTAATATAAATCATAAATCTTATCATCTTATTTGTTCATATAAAGAGGACACAGACCTTACGTTTTTTATACTTTTATTAACAATTTCAAATTAATTTAAATAATAATAAAATCTGAAAACATACTCCATAAATTCCTTGATAAATTCGCTTGATAATTTGTTTGGTACATTTGGTGCTACGTTATGGCCTGGAGGAAAAAAATTCCATTAGGAATTAACTCAATATTTTAAATTCTCTATGGCTTTACCTTTAATTTCAGATCAGCACAGTGAAATTGCTTGAAGGTTATTTGGATTTTAATTTTAAACTAATAAATTTTTATCAAATTTAAGGTTTTGTTGTAATAAAAATATTTCTGACAGTTTTTATTTTAATTTCTATGCACATGGTGATTATAACATTAATATTTTTACCTAAAAACATAGTTATGTGTAATTACATATAGTCATTTTAAATTTATTTTATATCAACTTTGAATTTTGTTGACTATTGTACCATGGAATTTTTTGGGTGTAGTAAAACGTCTTCTATATTAAGTATACTAGTTTTCAGCAACTTTTTTGCTGAAATTATGTTTTCAGCTAAAGTTTTAGTTATATTTTTTTAGCACTACACTAATTTTCAACAAATGTTTTGCTAATTTATTTTGCTACCTAATTGTGCCGATAAACACATTTATAGTGCGGACAACAACCAGACAGACAAGATGTAGCTGCTTGTTTGGATGTAGTACAGGCAACGAAAATGATAATTAAAAAAAAACAACTCTACACAATTTCCATATTTAAATTTTCAGCAAATAAATTAACTAAAGCAAATTTTCTCTACAAATTTTTTGAGTTTTTTTCAGTCTACTAATTTTCAGCAAAAAGTTTAGTGATTTTAGCAAGGATTTTTTTCATTTGCAATCGACTAAGTGTTAGAAAATCTTTTGCTGAGATTACTATTTTTTTGGTGAATATCAGCTCGCTGATTTTCAGCAAACTACTTTTGCAGATTAGACATTAGATGTAGTGTGGACAAAGAAAATGATACTTAACCACAGCTCTTCAAAGAAATATAATAAACACAACTGTGAACAATTTCTGTATCTGTGTTTCATACATAAAACAAAACTACGCCAAAATATTGCATATACTTACAAAAAAATATAACGCAATAAGATAAAATATGATTTAAATTATAGACAAAATAAACGAGTAAAAAGGTTAAAGTCGGGCATGCCGACTATACAATACCCTAAACCAGTCTGGTTAAAAGACAACTAATATTTGGATCCCAAATTCGAATGGGTTAAAATGGGACTTGTGTCAAAATTTTCTATAATGTGAGTCAGCGAACCAAATTTCATTAAAATATCTTAATATTTGCGACCTGCAGTTTGTAACCAAGCCAATTTTGGGGGGACCCTTATATGGGCACTAGGTCTAAACATGGACCGGTGTTAACCAAAATGAATAGGATTCGTCCTTGGGCTGCCATAGGTCGGTGTACCAAATTTCATCAAAATATCTTAATATTTGCGACCTGCGGCGTATAAACCATATAATTTTGGTAGGACCCTTATATGGGCACTAGGTCTAAACATGGACCGATGTTGACCAAAATCAATAGGCTTCGTCCTTGGGCCGACATAAGTCGGTGTACCAAATTTCATAAAAATATCTTAATATTTGCGACCTGCAGCGTATAAACAATTTAATTTTGGTAGGACCCTTTTATGGGCACTAGGTCTAAACATGGACCGATGTTCACCAAAATCAATAGGCTTCGTCCTTGGGCCGACATAGGTCGGTGTACCATATTTCATCAAAATATCTTAATATTTGCGACCTGTGGAGTGCACACAAGAATGCATGGACAGACAGCCGAGCCGACTGACGCTTATTGCGAGAACTTGTTCATGCGAGAAACAAGTTTGGGTGTGCATAGTGGATGCGAGAATCAGCGCTGATATTTTATCTATTATTTGTGTTTTATGTATGTTTGTATGCATTTGGGTTTGTTGTTCATTCGTGTTTGTGAAATTGAAGTGAAAAGATTGAGTTTAAAATTTTACTTATTAACGAATTTCTTATTATTCAATTATTAAATTTTGTTTATAAGTTTTTTTTTAATTTTTTTATAATTGTTATAATTTTATTTAATTTTTATTATTTATTTGAATTTTTATTTTTTTGTTTAATTTTTATTTTATACACATAACATAAACAATGTTTTCGGCGCTGAAATACGCTTAGGAACTGTTTTCTCGCATTCAATCAGCTTTGCGCTCTGACCAGCTCGGCGCCCACTATGACCTGTTCGCGCTAATTTGTACTAATTTGTATAGTACCAGTTTTCTGGCAATAAGCGTCAGTCGGCTCGGCTCGGCAACAAGCGGCCACTCTGTATGCACCCTAAGAAAGTAATACATATACAGTCAAAGCCCGGTATAACGAATACTGGGTTTAACGAAAACGCGATATAACGAACGACCAAAATCTTTCCATTGACTACCTTATATAACGAACGTTTCAAAAATTTTATACTCGATATAACGAATGTTTGCAGAAAAAACATAAAAAAAAACAACAAAGAACACAAAAAACTCTCAACAAAATAATGAAATCAAAAACAATAGAAAAGAGAACCAAAATCGTTACAATACCGTTAGTTTTTCAATGAGTTCTCATATTTTATTTGCGTATGCACATAGACCGCAAGCCTTTTAGTGCATTTTTGATCAACTTGTGAGTGAATGTTATATTAAAATAAGCATGGGAAACAGAAAAAGAATTTCTTTAAGTGACAAAATAAAAATTTTAGATGAATGTAAAAAAGGTATAATCCTAAGTGAAATTTCACAGAAATACGGGATTCAATGGAGTCAACAGAACAACGTAGACTTTTCTAAGTCTTTGGTGTTAAGAGAGCTTCAGGAAGAAGCAGTTCAGAAAAGTCTTCATATTGTAACAAAACAAACATCTATAAATTCTTTTTTCAATCCATTTTAATTTTTAAAATAACCATTGCAAAGGGATTGATTATATGTGTACAAATGTGTATGTATATTCCTTTTTTAAGTTTAACAACAAATATTTATTAAAATATTTATTTCAAAACATTGTTTTTTTAAATATTAAATTACAAAAATACTTATTAGGGGCTTTCATATATATAAACTCGTAAATTCCTTGTAAAAACGAAAATGTTGCGATATAACGAATTATTCGAAATAACGAAAGTGCCTGACAATATATCATTCGTTAAACCGGGCTTTGACTGTATAAGTAATTATAGGGTAATAAGTTCAAACCTTTGAGTTTAGATCATCAGACTCATTATTTGGTAAGCCGCGTTTTTGCTGGGAAGTTCTGCAACTGATACATGTTTTTCATGGTACGTTTTAATTTAAAATAATTTGTAAATGTGTTAATAATATTTTCCATTTCATTTTCAATAGAAACACATAGAAACGTGTTTAATAATAGTGTTATGTCCAATAAAAGCTAAACAACCAGTGTAAATGACTAGATATTTGAAATTAAGTGTAGTGCAAAAACTAGTTTTTTTGCTCAGTCTAATTCATGATAAGATTATTCAGTGTTATATTCAGTTTCTTAGGTTCACTTAAAATTACAGATTACAGGTTTTTCTTATTAAATAAGATTTGCAAACGAACTATTAATGACTTTTCTAATATAATAACTATGCTATTTTTTTAACAAAACGTCGTATGCTACTTCTAACACGTGTACCATCGCTTTACCAGCCCTGATATATGTAGATAGAGTTTTTGATACGACTAACAACGACAACTGTCAAAGTCAATTAAATAATAATGGAGTTTCTTTTATAAAAAATGGTAAGTAACCGTTATCATTTTTTTAAAAATGTATTATAAATACCGTATCTTGTGTTGCGTGGTTGAAATAAAAAAAAACAATACATATAGGAAAATTCATGGATGGTGAACGAAACGATTCGGTTATCGCTAAGGGTAACGCTATTTTAGATTATTTCGGTAACGGTATTTTAAGGATAAAGGTATTTCATTTACATCGGTAACCCTATTTTATATATATATATGTTCCCTCGGTTCCTATAAGGAGCATAGGGCCTTAACCCTATTTTAAGGGTATCAATATTTCAATTATTTCGTTATCAGTATTTTAAGGAGTTTGAGTTATTTCGGTAACGGTATTTTAAGAGTAACGGCATTTTAGGTATTTTAGGGTTAGTGCCTGCCAACCCTGGGAAAATTGCATGTAATTACAGCTGGTCAAACAACGTTAAAAGACAGTGGAGCATTTTCCAAAAAAGTTCCCATAGCACTTAACCCTACCGAAGTAAAATAATATAACAGGGCTATGAACTAAACAACAAAGTTCGCCAACTCTTCATCGGATGACGCGCAATAACTGTTCTAAGATCAGTGTTGCCACAAAACAAAAATTTACACAGCTGTAAGTAAAAAATTATCCAAAACTGTACGAAACTATACAAAAAAGTTTATATATTTTTATACCCTCCATTCCACTGTGCAGGAGGGTATATATCATTTTGTCATTCCGTTTGTAACTCATCGAAAAAAAAATCTGGGACATAAAAAAATATATATTCTTGATCGTTATCAATAGCGAAACCGATATAGCCGTGTCCGTCTGGATGGATGTTAATTTTTAGTCAAAATTTTTGTCCAATTTCTTAAG
Source organism: Leucophora obtusa (assembly GCA_949987735.1). Taxonomy (NCBI): domain Eukaryota; kingdom Metazoa; phylum Arthropoda; class Insecta; order Diptera; family Anthomyiidae; genus Leucophora; species Leucophora obtusa. Next base: position 281,559,582 of record OX465295.1, read on the forward strand.
CAGTTTGGTATTGGAAATGGGCATATTTGGTCCAGACGTTTAAAAGTTATGAATGAAAATGTAAAAGCACCTCTAGAATTTTCCATATTAACATGAAAAAATATATTAACTGTGTGTTGTTGTTGTTACTGAATAAGCAAAATATACATACATACACACCCAGACCTTGAAAGAGATAATTCTTTTTTTGAATTTATATGCATAGAATTGGATTCATTTTATAAATTACTGAATAATTCATAATGCCTTTAAATCAATGATTGGACATTGAATAAAGTGAGATAAGATGTTCATATTTGTGTTGATTCGATTGAATATGTTGGCTTCAAAGGCACCTCACCGATTGATTCTAAATTTTTACTACTGATATAATTCTCTTTTGGGGACCCGGTTTAAAGTTTAAAAATGAACTTAACTATATTTTCTTCATTTATGATAGGGTTGGAACAATATGTACACCATTGGAAAGGTAATAAAAATAGCTTTAGGATAGCATTTGTTGACCCATTATGATTCGACGTAGGAATTTTAATTTTTTTGTTTTTTTAATGTTTTTATTCCATAGAAAACCTATATAAGAACAAAAATTGTGCTTATAAGTATGTTATCAAGACGAAAAGTCTTGAAAAATGTCAATACCGACAATACCCTACGGGAAATTTTAACAAACTGTCGCCGAACTGGCCCCTTTATATGAAATAGACTGGTCACTTTTACATAGCGTTGTCATAGGATGGGGAAATTGACCCCTTGTGACATGTCACAAGACAAATCCTAGGACAGGTTACTGAACTCTCATAAAAAACAAAGTTCAGGGACCTGTCCTGGGATTTGTCTTGTGACATGTCACAAGGGGTCAATTTCCCCCTCCTATGACAACGCCATGTAAACGTGGCCAGTCTATTTCATATAAAGGGGCCATTTCGGTGACAGTTTGTTAAAATTTCCCGTAGGGTAGGTTTAAAATGTGTTTACTCCCAAAATATGTTCGATTCCCGATGAGTTAATTCAGTATAATTGTTGGTTAGAGTCAAAGTTGTATCTTATGTACCATCTGCAAAAAAAAACTAGGTTTGACTTCTAATATCTTCGGTGTTTGAAGTGATAAAATTTGAACTACATCTCAAAAGTTTTTAATCTTGAGAATATATTAAGAAGGAAAAAATTATGTGGTAGTATACGGTGGTTTTTATAAAAACGGTTTATTTTAAAAAATCTTAAAAATAAATCTCATTCGCCGGTAATGGGTAAGCACACAAAAAAAAATGTCGTCCATAAGATATTTTTACTATCTTTCCAATGGTATATACATATATATTGTTCCAATCCGACTATAAATGACTTAGATATATGTAGCTAAGTCCATTTCCAAACTTTTCACAGAAATAAACTCCCTACAGAGGTCTTTCCGTTGATTTTTTTTTTTTAACAACTTGAAAATTACTACATCGGGGTAAAAAAAATTCACTGAGATCAACTTATTGCAAAATTGAGATTTAAAATACGAATTAAGAAATTATATTTTTAAAGGTCTGCACACATCTATATGAATAACATAAGTAGTGTTGCCACTTCATGGGTAGGGCATGGATGACAGCAATTATTAAATTGCCAATAGATAGTGGGTCTAAGAATACAACTTAGCAATTACTTCAAAGCATTGTTGATAGCAGAAACGGTGCGATTATCGATGAGGGTAAGTAACGCTATCATAGATTATTTCGGTTACAGTATTTTAAGGATAATTGTATTTCGATAACGGTATTTTAAGGTTAACTGTATTGCAATTATTTCGATAATGGTATTTTAAGATAAGCGGTATTCAGTTATTTCGGTGCATTCCGCAATTTTTTTTTTTTTGAAAAAACAAAGTAAAGTAAAATAAATTTATTAACTGAGTGTATGTAAAATTCACAATTACGACGTGGAATTACAAAAAGTTTAGACTAAAAAATAATGGTGTTGTAAGGATAATGGGATAATGGTATTTCATTAATTTCGGTACTGGTATTTTAAATGTATCGATATTTGAATCTATAACAGTATTTTAGCGATAGAGCCTACCAACCCTACCTCAATGTATGTAATTACTTTTGGCTTATGAATGACTTAACATCTAATTGTGAAGTTTGCATAAAAATTCCAATATCTATTTTTTATTCATACAAGTTAATGAATTGATTCACAGCGACTGATCATCCACGAATTAAACCGCTACATCAGGAAAGTGTATTAATCTATACATGCTTTGAAATTCTTTCGTTATACAAATAAGCTATTAACGTACACGATAAAATCGTTACCAAGTAATAAAGCAAATTTCAACTAATAAAGTTTTATCGAATAATTTATTATATTGTGTATGCCACAAAAACTAAAATAAGATTATTTTTAAATCCTTCACATGTGATCATAACTGACTCTTATTTACAAGCTTTTTAAGTGTTTCGTTCTAAAGTTAATTTTTTCTCTAAATTTTATGAAGATTCATATAAGACTCAAAAGTTCATCATAAATACTGCTTATTTAAGGAACTTTTCTTTGTAATAATATAACGCCCAGAACGATGGGACAATTGAAATGGCCAAATCACTTTTTTTAAGTTTACTGATGAGGTTATTACCTTTTTTCGGAGTTCAAATTGTAATAATATGTTAATTGAAGTCATTTATAATTTCATATTTTTTGGGTAATTTTGTCTACACTTTTGGGAATTTTGAATCTTGCTTGTGGCAGCACTGAGATTAAACAAGATTCAACTGAAATATTTACTTGTAGTGGTGGAAATAATCATACACATTTGTTGCACAGTGGATTGACCGAATACAAAATGGGTAATAATTCATACTTGTTTGTACTTAGTAGAATCCCCGAATAAAAACACCAGGATGGAGGGTATCTAAAGACTCGGCACAGCCGAATTTAATCTTTGGTTTGTATAAGTTCCCAGTCACCTGGGGACTTATACAAAACATGGAGCGGGCTTTAGCCCGCTTCTTTTTTCTATTTTTCCAAATAATATATCAACGGTGATTTTTGTGCGGCCCTTGTTGAAATTCAAATTTCGATTTTCTTACTAAAAAATCTTATTATTTAATATTTGATTTCGCAATTTTTTTAAGTTTTTTATTTCAAAAATTTTTAGATAGCAAATTAGGGCAAATTTTGTAGTCGAAACTAGGATCGATTTGAAAATTGCTTACTTATAAGATATTTAAAAGAACAATCGATCTTACCCTTAGGGCCATTTTAGTTGGAAATATGTTACTTAAGAAGTATTTAAGACAAAATCTATCTTCATTCTGACTATAAAACTGGCCCTTAATTCTTTACAAAATAAATTCAACTTATTTTACGAAACAGTCTACATTCGGTAATACATGAGATACTATCATTTCAAAAATATAAAAAAACATGTCATTTTGCGTTAAAAAAACTATCACATTTGCTAAGTTTTATTTTTGGTTTTCATCACATTTATGAAGGTTTTTATGAATATGACGGAGATTTTTCTTCGAGTGATACTAATATTCAGTACAATTTGTTGCTAATTTTAGCAAATAATTTTTAAATTACAGTTTACAACAATTTTATTAAAATTTAGTAGCGGTTAGTAATTTTTTCTACTAATTTCATTATACTAAAAATCAGTAGGCTTGAGTTGCTAAAATAAGCAACATATACCGAAGGGCGAAAAAAATAGTTAAATTTCCAGTAATAACATAAAAATTTTCAGTCGCCATTACAGAGTACAAAAGCACGAGTTTAAACTCAAATTTTACTTTAGTGAGAAATTTTGTATGAAAATTTATTTTACTCAAAGATTTATTGAAATTCGTACTTAGTGCTGACTATAATACTGCACCGCATTTGACTTAATACTGCCGTGCATTGGTCTGCGTGAAAAAATCCGCCTTTTAATTTATCGAAATCACTCAAATTACTGACTAAATCGTTAAGTTTGTAATCATCGTTTAAGTTAACACTTTAGTGCATAGTGTCCCTATAAAGGAACAGATTTTTTTGCTGTGCTCAACGAAATTGTTAAATAAAAATTCGAATCCAGGAGGCTATGAATTTTTATAGATGTTTTTGCTTAAATTTTCGTTGGCCAATTCCGCGTCACCGAGAATCAATGCAAAAACTATAAAAAAGTATTCCAATAATGTTTAATTCTACTTATTCAAAAATACCAAAACAGGATTTGAAAAAAGTTGAGTTTGCAATTTTTGTGGAACATATCCATCTATTCCAGTTTTGGAATAGATGGATATGTTTTACAAAAATAAAAAACATTAGTTCCTTCCGCTCTCATTTCACTTTAAGATTTGTAGTTTCTTATTTTATTGTATGGTGTGTAACTTATGAAAAACCACCACATGGCCGTCGGTGACAAATCCGTGCCCACCCTTGTAATATATCGGCATATGAAATCAAAAATGCCGTAAGTTACAAAAAATTTAAAATCGACTTTTTGATTGATTACACTGCTATACAAAAAAGGCGAATGCTATTGCAGTGGTTTTAGGATAATTAGGGGGTGGTGATTTCGAATCTGCAACCAGTTTGTTCAAATTGGCTCTAGGTTTCGCGCAATTCGCGATTTAAATTTTTTCAATTTTTTAGCCGATTTTTTCAATAAAAAATTTATAATTTAGTAACTTCGGCTTCGGCAAAAAACGCTTTACACAGTTTAAGCTTAATTCCGTGCCCTATTTTTCAAACTTAAGTGTGTATCAATATCTCAATAACTTTTCTAAATATAGTCGCTCAAAATCAAAATATAAACATTTTTAAGGTTTTTTTTAAAGAAAAAATTTAAATATAAGACGAAGTCCAATTTTAATATCAAAGCCAATTTGGAAAGAAAAAGGTCGAAAATTTTTGAATATGTCATATTGCATTAACAAATTATATGCACTTTTAGAGCCTTTTGTAATTTAATTTAGACTTAAAATGACAAAAAAAATATTTTACTGTACTAAAAATCTACTGTACCGTTACAGAATTTTTTTTTACTAAAAACATCAGATTTCATTACCTATTGATTTTTTTGCGATACTATTGCGATTTTCAAAGTTTATATTTAAATCACAGTATTTTCGTACACATTCAAAATGAGTTCGTCGAGAAATAATTGTAGAAAGAGTTCGAAGAAATTATCTAAATATGAACTTTGAAAATCGCAATAATTTCGCAAAAAAACCCATAGTAAATGAAATCTGATGATTTTTTAAAAAAAACTATGTAATAGTGCAGTAGATTTTTAGTACAGTAAAATATTTTTTTGTTCATTTTAAGTATAAATTTAATTACAAAAGGCTCTAAATCTGCACATAATTTGTTAATATAATATGACATATATATAAGTTTTGGACCTTTTTCTTTCCAAATTGGTTTTGATATTTAAAATCGGACTTCGTCTTATATTTAAAATTTTGTTTTTTAAAAAACCTTAAAAAATTTTTAAATTTTGACTTTCAGCGACTATATTTAGAAAAGTTATTAAGATATTGATACACACTTAAGTTTGAAAAATAGGGCACTGAATTAAGCTTAAACTGTGCAAAGAGTTTTCTTTCCGAAGCTATAATTACTAAATTATAAATTTTTTATTGAAAAGATCGGCTGAAATACTATTTCGCGTATTACGCGAAACCTAGAGCCAATTTGAACAAAGTGATTGCAGATTCGAAATCAGCATCCCCTAATTATCCTAAAACAACTGCAAAGTTGTGCAACTTATAAATATTGTAATATTTTGTAGAGCTGTGTTATGATGCACCGTATCAAAATACACACTCCTGCAAAATTTTACACTCCTACGGCTAAAATAGAGGATTTTATTAACAAAATTCTAAAAGCCCTAAGTGCAAGCGCAAAAAATTCGTACCCCAAAAAGGTTACTTCAGCCTTTCGGAAAAAAACTAACTGTTTTTTTTTATAAACAGTTACACATTACATGTAATTGTAATTGAAAAAATGTCAATTACAATTGCATTTTATTGGGAATAATAATAAGATATAATCTTGTTGCATAGAAAAGGCAATAAATAACATAAATTACAAATTAATTTTAAAAAAAGAAATAATGACAAAAAGCGCGAGTTAGAAATCAAACCAACATGAGTTATTCTTTTTATGCTTGACCACGCCTATCCCAAGCAATTTTTTTTTTGAAAAATTTAACAACAAAAATTTTTTAATTCTAAATTTAAATGAAATCACTTTTAATTACATGTAATTTGTAATTGAAAATTTTCAATTACAATTACATGCAAATGTAAATGAGTTTTTTTTAAATTCAACTACATTTGCTTCTAATTATAACTGAAAATTTTGAAGTAATTGTAATTGAATATGTACAAGTAAATGTAATTGAAATCCCCCAGGTCTGGATTTTATTTTGTTGGATAGTGAAACTTATATACCAAATTACCAAAACCATTTTTTTAATTTGACTTACGGCCTTTTGGTTTCAGAAAAAATCAATCCTCGAAGGCGTAAGTTTAGTAGCTCTGTAAATAATGCAAAAATTTGAAATTTTTCTTCAAATACTAATTCGATAACCAAAAATAAGCTTAACCTGAAAAAAATGTTGAAAAAATGTTGCTTATTTTTCATTTTATTAAGTTCTCCTGTAAAATTGTTTAGATGTAACTTACGGCTTTTTTGATTTCATATGACGATATGAGGCTATTTAGACCAACTCTTCTGCGCGTTGTTGGGCAGAATCAAAATATTTTGGAAATAATGTATTGATTTCTTACCGGCTAGTTGGATTACTATGAAATTTCTGAGGGTCGAATTTAAAGTAATTTCGGGCTTAAGTTTTTCCAGCCGAGCCCACAGTGCCACTTGACACCAAACCAGACGCCCTCGAGCAATGTAGAAGCCTGCCAATTTATGATTCGTGAACCGATGTTAAAAACGTAACATTTTTCCAAAGGCCTACAATAAAGAGCTTAAACATGTGGGTTTTCTCTTAAAACATAAACGTTGTTTGCATTTCAAAATTTTTCATTTTTTCAATAACCTGGTCCAGTTTTCTGCAAAGCCAGATTTTCTGAAAAATATTGGTCATGTTTGCAAAAAAATATTCTATTAACGAAAGAAAAATTAAATGCAATATATTTTTCAGGCTGAAAATAGTGAATTATAGGGTGTCGTTCATAAACCTTTCTAGGTTATCTATTTCTAAATTGCTGAATTATTTTCAAAATATTTCGATTCTGGCCCACTGTGATGAGTTAACAACATATTTCCCTGATCATGGAATCTACAGCAAAATATTTCGCGCTAGGTTAAAAGCCCTTAAACTGTTGTAGAAAACTTTGAAACTTACTAGTTTTTTCAGTCAATCACAAAATAACTAAACCAAATTTCACTCTGTAGCAGCTTTTTCAAATGGTCTTGCCACCCAAGAGGAAAGTAATTTTTTACATGAAGTTTGAAAAATATGTTCGCAAAACATGAACAATATACCGGGTTGAAAATAGAAATTATTGCGTAAATTCATAAATGATTTATAAAGTTATAGGTGGCTTACAAAACAACAGGTCTGGTAATTAATTACAAAATGTAATGATTAACCCCAGGTCTACTCTCTGAAGACATTGTCTGTTCACGCATACTGCTGTTGCAATTTTTTTATAAGTCCACAATGGATTATTTTAATAGTTCCAAAAATTTTGTTTGTGCACTTGAATTTGACAAAGATATGCATTTTAAAATTTGACATACTTATTTCTCAAAGATATTTTGATGAAGATAAATTATTTTAATTAAAGATGGAAAAAATTATTAAGAAAAATGTGTGCTACACTTTTTAATGGCGCACTTACTAACATATGCTCGTAAATTTTGTCAATATTTAAAACTCTCTTTTCACAAAACAACTTAAGTACTCAGCAAAATATTGGTAAAGACATTTCATTACTATCTTCATTACCAATAATAATATTTTATTACCTTTTGCATTATTTTATAATATAAAATAATGACTGCCTAATAACGGCCTATTGTAGTCATTGTTTTTAAATATAAAATAATGACTTATTCGTAATAGTTTAAATCAGTAATTTTCACACAGTTAAACTTTATACATTTGTTATTTATTATATGTAAATATGTTTTGTGTTTAAATTTTTATGACGAGTTTTAAAATTACACACTAGAAAAAACTTAAATTTTTCTGAATGTATTTTCTTAAGCTAATAGTAGGTACTTGTGTAACTCCTTATTTTTAAGAATCAAGTAAGAGATCGAATAACCACTTATAATTCAAGTTTTCGTAAGCACTTATTATTAAAAATCTTATTACTACACTTAAAATAATACGTCAGTAGAAAAATCTGTCAAACGGGTTTCAAATCGATTTGATTAGTTTTTAACAAATTTTTAGTTGAAACACTGAAACACTGATTTAAACAGAGATTTTAGTTATCTTCATTTAACACTATACTAAAAATCCTCTGTACTTTAACTAGTTTTGAGTGTTAATTTTCAAAACTATTTATAACTAATTTTTAAGAACCCATTCGTTAAATTTTACAAAATTTATTGTTAAAATATAATATTTTTAAAGATGGCGCTATTTCTTTCTCTCCCGATTTTTTAAAATGGTCCATATCTCGAAATTTAAGAGAGATAGAGCAAAATCGATGAAAATTTCGACTACACCTAACCATATAATACTCCAGCGACAGGCGTTATCTCTATCCAAAAATGGACCATGGTGGAGCCTTGGACCCTCGGGAATTTCTAATAAAAATTGTTCACTTCATAAACTGGCCCATATCTCGAAAACTAAGCGAGATAGAGCAAAACGGATAAAATGTTTGATCCCTTGGAGTACCCTTACATGACTTTAGATGATATGGACTAGGGCCGGGGACCCTAATTTAAACAAATTTTACGACCCTGTATAATTACAATTTCTTACTTAAATTTAACAAAAAACTGTTTTAAAATCAATAAATTTTATTGTAAGCCAAAAAACAGGAATAAATATTGTTAAAGTAAAAAATTTTGCACGAAAGAATTTGAAAGAACATACCTATAGTTCCGAAATGTTAAGTTTTGTTAGATATCGCTCCAAATATTAATGACTATTTTGAAAATAATTAACGAATAAAAAATATTGTACTTATACTCTTAATACTTATACTAGATTCAAAAACAAAACAAACAAAAATAATGACTAAAGCTGCGTTTACATCTACACCGAAATCTCGAGATTTCGATATTCAACACTCTAGAATCAAAAAGCTATGAAGGAAAGCTTATAGATGTTCAATTTTAAATAAAGTACACATATTTAGGTCTAAATAATAAACACAATTTCCAAAAAATTAAAGTTTATACGCATATCTTCACTGTTTTTCCAGAGTGGTGAATATCGAAATCTCGGGATTTCGGTGCAGATGTAAACGAGGCTTAAACTACTTAATACTTGTAAGATTAAGATTTTAATATTAAAAATATTTAAAATATGTGTATCTGTGATAGAATCAAAAAATTTATTGTAAAGTAAACATGTATTATTTCTACCCAAAATAGTATTGAACTTTGACAGAAGAACTTGAATCCCCCTGTTGGCCTAGCACACATTTTGAATCTTAAGAAGGTGTCTTTCAAATGCTTTTTAAATTTTTCAAATATCTTCATTACTTTAAAAGTTATGATTTTTGCAACGAAAAAAAACAAAACGCCCCACTGTGCGTTTGAAAAATAATTTGAAAAGAACTATTACAATGGGTAAACTCCTTTCAAACACTTTAAATGTCAATAGAAGGGGCCTACATTCATACTATGCCTACATTACTCATTAGTAGGCCAACCAAAAAAAGCTAAAAAAACAATCGCCCTTACTATCTAAATTGTTCAAATGTTTATTTTAGTTAAAGTCGACTTTACCCAGTGTAGAAAATCATTACCAGATATGTGGTTATGTAACCACATACTTGGTAATGGTAACTAGTTACTTTTGTTATTACATTTCTTATTACATTTATATGGCGATGTCGCGAAAAATAATGAGTTATGGTTACACACCAGCATACGAAAAATCAAAAAATATATCGTTACCTATGTGCTTACCAGTACTGATAAAAATAATGAGTCTAAAAATAGATTTTCAAAAAAATAAATTATATAAAAAAAAAATATTTTTTATAGTATTTTTTTTTTTTTTTATAAAATTTGCTGGTGCGGGAATCGAACCTGGGTCTACAGATTGCCAGTCAATAGCTCTACCATCTGAGATATATCGACATGTAATGTTTAATAGATAAAAACATAATTGACCTGCTGCACACAAGTAAGCTTACGCGCCAACATACAAAAAATCAAAAAATATGTGGTTACATATATCCTTACCAGTGTTTAAAAAATAAAAATAGTCTAAAAATAGATTTCAAAAAATTTTCAAAAAAAATCTAGAAAATTATTTTCTATTTGAAATAATGATAAAAATAAGTCATTATCAGTAACTCATTATTATATGTTTAAAATAATGAAGAAGGTAAGTGGGTGTCATTACTGGTAGTCCAAAAAATAATGATATGTCATTATCGTTTCTACACTGGGTAGTTAAAGTATTGGGTTCAGTATGCCCTGACTTGGTTTATTTTTGGAGCGTTCTGTAGTGGGTTCTCTAACTTTTTAACGACAAAATTCGGTAGTTAAGTTGTCAGTTTACTATGAAAACTTGTCAAGTTAACAACCGAATTTTGTCGTTAAAAAGTTACAGAATTGCCCCTCTGATTGGTTAATTTATCTTTAACCAATCAATCAAAATTTTTGAAAATATATATATTTTTGTAGGGTTTTCATATACAAAATCAACAAACCCGTATGATTAAAAATAAAGTCGACTTTAAAATACTCTTATATAGTAAGGGCCAATGTTTTAAGCTCTTAAAAAATTCTTATAGAAATTAAATTTTGTATTTTACTTGATGCTAAATTCCTCATCATTTCGGGAGTCAAACAAGGTTGTGACATATTTGATCTAACTATTGCAATTTAGGTTGGAAAATCATAAAGTTTATTTTACAAAGAGTGATTTTTTATACTTAAAAAAATATCAAAAATCAAATTTAATTATAAAAATTTTAATCGATTTCAAAAAAAATATAAAATTACCGCTTTTATGTAAAAAAACAAGCAAAAGTATGGTCCATTTTCGAAGAAAAAGGCTCAAATTTTGAAGAAAATTGCAAAAATAAGTCAATATTTGCAAAATAAACTAAAAAGGCTCTAACAAATAAAGCTTAAAATTATTGTATTTTAAAAATTACAAACTAAATTGTTCTATCTTTTGAAATAAAAAACAAGCTCGGAATTCTTTTTGGTTGACCTACTTATTAGTAAAACGAAATTGATCAAATTAATTTTATTTGATTATAAATTAAATTACGAAATAAAATGAAGAAATGGAAAAACAACACATAAAAAATTACGAATTGGATGAGCTTCTGCCATTCGATTTTTCATATATAGTCGTAAATTTCGTGAAATAAGACTGGTAAAATCCGTTTTGCTAATGTTGGCAAAGCGCTGTAACCGATAATTTTGTCAGTAGTACTTTTCATATAAAGTTGTAAATTTTGTAAAACAGGTATTGGCAAAGCACTTTCTATAAATACTACAAAAGCGTTTTTAACCAATGTTTTCCAATAGTATTTCCTTACATATAATCGTAACTTTTTTGAAACGAGTTCCGACAAAGTCGTTTTAGCAAACGTTGGCAAATCGCTTTAAGCCAGTGTTTTTCCAGTGGAATTTTTGGCGGCATGAAATGAGGCCCCAAGAAATTTGGCCCTAATCGGAAAATGAAAATATGCCCCATATTTTGGGGCTTAATTTCGTTGTGAAAAGTAACCCCAAAAATTTTAAGAAAAATCGCCCCAACACAATGAAAATCGGCCCCAAATTTAATTTTGGGGCGTATTTTCATTTTTGTTTTTGGGACTATTATTCATTATACAAAATAGCCCCAATTGTTAGATATGAAAAATGACCCCAAACATTTTGGAAAAGATATTTTTTTATTTTTGTGACGCACGCAGGAAAACTTTATTCAGCGAAGCCACCTGCCGCGTCCTACTGGAGGAGAAAACCCTTAAGCGCGGCCGCAGGTTTTTCTGCATGGCGGCCTGTGGCCGCGCTTGAGGGTTTTCTCCTCCAGTAGGACGCGGCAGGTGGCTTCGCTGAATAAAGTTTTCCTGCGTGCGTCACAAAAATAAGAAACGTTTAAAAAAAAAAAAAATAGCGCGATATAAAATATAAAAACAATAATAAAATGAAAATGTTTTACCAAAAACCGCGCGATTTTTGGTAAAAGTTTTTCATTTCATTATTGTTTTTATATTTTAATAACAAAATTAAAATTTTTTGCAAACACCATATGAAAACTTCTTACCAACAGCCAACCAGTTTCACATCAGTATAAACGCTCCTAATTGCCTCCCTCATAGCATGTTCATAATCACTAATGAACACAGATGGCACAGATGACACAAATTGGGGCCTTTTTTCATATTCAAAAATTGGGCCTAAATTGCATAATGCAGTTTGACCCCATATGCAAAAAAGAATTTTTGCCCCAAAATTTTGGGGCTATTCTGCATTTTTTTTGTGGGGCATTATTTCATTTCTTCTAAATGAAAAATGGCCCCCCAAAAAATGAAAATTCGCCCCATTTTTTTTTGGGGCCATTTTTCATTCCTTACTTTGGGGCCAAATTTCTTGGGGCCTCATTTCATGGCGCCGGAATTTTTTCATACATGGTCGTAAATTTTGTAAAACATGCACTGGCAAAATCCTTTTACCTAACGTTGCAAAGAGTTCGAAATTTGTGCTTTTCCAATGCTTTTTTCTTTGTGCCATTGTTAATCTACGCTTTGCCATTGATTTCTTTTTGTACGATCGGCAATTTCTACCTGGGAGGTCTTTATTTTTTTCTGGGCTATAAAGCGTTTCCTCACAAAATTTTTTTTCCAGCAATAGCTATATTCTCAGGCGAAGTGACGCTATGCCTAAATACTGTGTTTGCTTCAAAATGTAAATATACTTGTATTAACTTTTGTAATAACTATTGTGCTATGTAAAGACATTCAGAAGCTTTGAGATAAGACAAACAACTAAAAATATTTTGGGGGTAATTTTCTAAAACACTTCGGTGAAGTGTTGCGTCATTTCTATAGAAATTTTTTGTGTTACAAAAACAATTTACATTGAAAGTTCCCTTCACTTCACCCAAGTGTTTTACGAAATTAGGTACTTTGTTTTTTAATTGCTCGTCATAGTATACGCAGATATAGCTAAGTTCTTTTGTTGCTACATGTACGCCAAATCGTACTCGGCAAAATAAAATGTATTATTAATTTTTGTTGTTTTGATAAACAATTATATTGGTTGTTGAGAATAATACAATAAATATAATCGCAAAACATTCTAACTTTAACATAAATAAATAAATAAATAAAAGGTATGTATTTAATATAGGGTTTTTCAAATTACCGACATTTTTAAACTCGCGGAATTGGGAATTATTTTTTAACATTTAATATAAAGGGTTGTTGGGCAGGGTGACTCCCTTTCCAAGCAAATGTTGATAAAAAAACTCCAAGTTTTTTTTCCCTAATAAAATTAAAGCTTCTTGCTTTATTGATGAGTATTCTTAGACTAACTTAACTTTATTATTTACAAAAAGTATTTACAAAAAAAAGGCGCTATTCAAATAGCGGATTAAATTCAGTTCAAGGAGAACGTAAATGAGTATTAAGATCAATAAGTGAGATAAAAAACAAATACTGGTTTTTTAAGAGAAAAAATATAAATATATATATATACAAAACCATAAGGTTGAACACGGTTCAACATCCTTCCGCGCGAAGATGTTGGTGACAACAGTAGACGTTTCAAACTCTAGGTAGGACCCATTCAAAATTGATCGTTGCATCTTCGGGAGGGTTTCCTTGGGATGAATCATCGAATTCTTAATAAGAGAAGCAAGCGTCGGACTAGTAGATCGATTATACGGCAAGTGGCAATACCAGGATGTGCGTGGGGCAGCATCGTTTCAAAATGTTGAACTAATTGCATTTTTAATAGGTGGTGGGACTGTGATTGCGTCATCCCGCAATGGAAGTCGCCATAGTAGCGGTGCTGCTCACACGTGGGGGCGACTTAGAAAAACGTTCCATTTCTTCACCCTGATAATAAATAAATGCACAATTCGCATCGAGGTATGATGATGGCTAGAGAGGATGAAAAGAAAATATATATATACTGTGTTATTAGAAATTTTGTTTAGCGACTTTTTCTCTTGTTTTACATGGCTTTCAATTTTTAATCTGGTGGATTAATTTGGAGATTTTCGTGAGGTTTCTCGGGGGTGGTATTAGATATGGGCAAAAGACAAAGTTTGGCAATCGAGCGCATTATAGTTCCATTTTGTGTTTTGATCTCTGCTACTCGTACTTTGCTGTCTTTTCCATATATTACTTTGGTAATGCGTCCCAGACGCCACTCGGTGGGTGGTAATAAATCATCTTTCACGATGACGAAGTCGTTTGGTTTTATGTTGTGTTGTTCAATTTTCCATTTGACTCTTCGTTGAAGTTCTGTAATGTATTCGTTTTTCCAACGACGGGCAAATATATGTTGAAGAGCCTTTAGACGGTTCCAGCGTTTAATGAAACTTAAATTTTCTAATGGTGGTTCTTCAGGGGCTTCAGGCGGAGCGATAAGTGGTGCACCTCTCAAGAGATGACCTAGAGTCAAAGGAAGTAATTCAGATGGGTTTTCAGTCAATGAGGACATTGGACGGGAATTCAATACAGCTTCAATTCTGATTAACATTGTTGAAAATTCTTCAAACGTAAAGTTGAGGTTACCAGCCACCTTTTTCAGATGAGATTTCATGCTTTTTACAGCAGCCTCCCAGAGGCCGCCCATGTGCGGTGCATAAGGTGGGATAAACGACCATGTGAATCCGTGGGCACTATATTTTTCTACTAAGGCCCTCTCCGTTGTTCTCAAAAATTCGTTATGAGTTCTAAGTAAGGCGAGACTAGCTCCAAGAAAGTTTCGACCATTATCAGAAAACATAGTTTTTGGGAAACCCCTACGCTCGTAAATCTGTCAAAGCAAGCTAGAAATGCGTCCGTAGAAAGATCTGAGCAGGCTTCCAAATGAACTGCTCTTGTAGAGAAGCATACAAATACGGCTGCATAACCTTTAATCAATTTGGCGTTTCTTAAATTTGATGATTTTATGTTGAACGGGCCAGCGAAATCAATACCGGTGTATGTAAAGGGCAGCGAAAAAGTTACTCTTTCAGGGGGGAGTGCGGCCATTATTTGATTTTGAACTTTATGCTTGTAAATAGTGCACGTTTTACAATTTCGAATACATTTTCGTACTAGATTTTTAAGTCGAGGGATATAAAACCCTTGTCTTATAGCCCGTAGCATGATGTGATGTTCAGCATGAAGCAGAATTGTATGAGTGTATTCGACGAAAAGAGTAGCAATGCGGGATTTTTCAGGAATTATTATGGGATGGCGTTCTTCAAAACTTAATCCAGAGTTATTAAGTCGACCTCCAACACGTAATAGATTACTTTCGTCGAGAAAAGGACTCAAAGTAAGAAGTCTGCTCTTTTTGCTTATATGGCGTTTTTCTTGCAGGCATTTATACTCCTTGTAGAAGTGGTTTTTCTGAGCAATCGAAATTAGGCGATTTTTGGTCAATCGAATTTCTTCCGTAGTTATAAATTTCTCAGTTTTAAATGGACGTTTTCGAATGCTATTAATGAAACGAAAACAATAACTTACGACCCTTAGAGATCGAGCGAAAGATGAAAAGTTTTCCAATATGTCGCAAACGTCATCTGCCTGAAAATGTGTATTTTTGCTGGTTGTGTCTACTGGAGTAGTTTTTAGATGAAAAGTTGATACCTTTTTGGTTTCTAAATCTGTTGGATCGAAAGTTCGTGGTTTCGGCCAACTTTCAGTAGGCTGGGTTAGCCAGGTGGGTCCATGCCACCACAATTTACTCTCTATGAGTTCCTGAGGAGTACAACCACGGGTACCTAAATCCGCTGGGTTGTCGTCCGTTTTCACATGTTTCCAGTGATTATTACTGGCAATACTAATAATTTTTGTTACACGATTTGCAACAAAGGTTTTCAAAGTTTGTGGTGGTTTTTGTAGCCAACCAAGGACTATAGAGGAGTCCGTCCACAAATATAGTTCGTAGGAGAACTTTGCATTTTCCATTAGACCTTTTACTAATTTTGAGAGTAAAACCGCTCCACACAATTCAAGTTTCGGGATTGTAATCTTTTTTATCGGTGCAACCTTGGTTTTTGCCACTAGCAAATTGCAGTTGATTTCTCCATCAGATGTAGAAGTTCGCATGTAGACTGCACCACAATAGGCCTTTTCTGATGAATCGCAGAAACCGTGAATTTGTATTTGATGAGTCGGTGTAAAATGTACCCATCTAGGAATTTTTAACGATGAAATTTGTGGTAAATTTTCTAAAAATGTGTTCCAATTTTGGAGTATATGCGGTGGGATACCCTCATCCCTTTAAGTTCCCATAACTCTTGCATCAAAAGTTTTGCTATTACCACAACTGGTCCCAGCCAGCCTAGAGGGTCAAATAATTTCGCTATAACCGATAAAATCTGCCTTTTTGTAGAGGAGGGCGAAATTTGTTTCGGTTCTACAACATAATAAAAAATATCTGATTTCGCATTCCAGCGAATCCCCAAGGTTTTGATGGTGCTGGAATCGTCAAACTTCAAAAAATCTTCGTCAAGAAGATCCTCCCGCGCCAAGTGTTTCAGTAAAAAACTGTCATTGGCTGTCATTTTCTTCATGGGGAAGCCTGCAGAATTTAAAGCCTGAGTTATTTGACTTTGTTTCATTTTTGCCTCTTCAAGAGTAAGTCCCCCAGACAAAATGTCATCCACATAAATTTCGCTCTTCAAAATCGTGGATGCCTTTGGATATAAATATTTACAGTCATCACTTAACTGCAGTAGAGTTCGTATAGCCAAAAAAGGCGCACAGTTCACCCCAAATGTGACTGTTTTCATTTGAAAAGATTTTACAAAACTATCTGTTTCATTACGGAACAAAATTTGCTGATATGGCCGATCAGCTTCGTGAATTATTATTTGGCGAAACATTTTTTCAATGTCGCCTGTGAAAACGTATTTATAATAGCGCTAACTAAACACTATTTGCATTAAATCGGTCTGAAGAGTTGGGCCTTGATGAAGAACGTCGTTCAATGAAAATCCACTATTCGTTTTCTTAGAGGCATTGAAGACCACCCTAACTTTCGTCGATTTACTTTCGGGTCGAATAACCGCGTGGTGTGGTAGAAAAAACGAAAATTGTTTTTCAGCATTAGTTTCATGGTGAGTCACTGGTTCCATTTGATCCAGGTCGATGTATTCTTGAAGAACTTGCCGATATAATTCCCTTAAATCTGGAGTCTTTTCGAGAGTTTTTTCCATTCGAAAATATTGACCCAGAGCGCTATTTTTTGATTGACCCAAAAATATTTCACTTGGATACTCTTCTTTGAAAGGTAAACGTACCACATAACGCCCATCCGACTGCCTAATAGTAGATGTTTTGAAAAGATTTTCGCAAAAGTTATCAGCTTCAGTTGTGGCACGGTCTTTTTCGACCTCTTCAAGTTCCCAGAACTTTTTTATTTGATCGTGAAGAAGATCATCCGAAGTAGAAACGGTAGTAGAAAACGCATTTATTTCAGTTATATCATCTGGGCCTGACAAGTACCAACCAAAATGTGACTCTCTGGCCTCCAAGTTTTCCGATATATTTTGTCGCACTCCCTTAAGGTTGATAAAAGGTAAAAAATCGCTTCCTATTATCATATCAATAGCGGCAGGTTGATAGAAATGTGGGTCGGCTAGTGTTATATTTTTGATTTCCGCATAATTTCGAAGTTTAATGGGACGGGAGGGCAAAACATTAGCTATTTTGGGTGCGACAACGGCTAAGATTTTTATTCTAAAATCAGAAATTCTCGATTTTACAGTAACATAGCTTTTACCTTTAGAACTACCCACTACCATTCCACCAAAACCTGATATTTGATGACAATGTTTCTCGAGGGGTATTGCAAGCTTTTGCTGAATACGTGTTGTAATAAAACTTCTTTCTGCTGCTGCATCTAACAGAGCCCGAATAGTAAATAATTCTCCAGAATTTTCTATATGAATCAGCGCTGTCGGTAAAACTGTAGTTCCTTCTCGTCGAACAAAATAAGCCTGAATATTATCTTCTGGTACATTTACGGAAGTAGATAAATTTTCGACTTGTATTGAAAGTGTGGGTTTCGTTTTGAGTACCTGATGTTGAAGCCCTTTCGTTATCTTGGGGATTTGACTGTGAATGCCCCTTTGGCACACTATCCCTTTTCGAATTTTCAGGGTTTTCAATATGCAACATTGTGTAATGTTTTTTGTGACATTTAATACACGAACCGGTACTCAGACATTTTGATTTGAAATGTGTAGGCGAGAGACAGTTAACACAATACTTATTCGCAAAAACAAATTTCTGACGTTCGTTTGGCGACATGGCCTTGAAGGATTTGCAAACTCTTAAAGGGTGATTTTGTTTACATTTTCTACAGCTAAAATTTTGCTCAGCCCGGGCGTGAAATGCTTGGGTTCTTGAAGACTGGCTTTCTTTAAGCGTAGGCTTTTTCCTATCAGTCATCGTTTCTAAAATTTCAATTCTCTCCGAGAGAAATTCATTTAATTGTGTCCATGTGGGCAGCTCACGATGATTTTTTAAAGACATTTCCCATTCTTTCGTGGTTTCATCAGAAAGTTTTGAAACAACTACATGAATCATGAATGGATCATAATCAGGCAATTCGATTTTGTGATTTTTCAAAATTGCCAAACAATCATTAACCGCATTTTGAATCAATCTAAGAGATTTGACGTTTTCGTTTTGAGCTGGAGAGACCGCATGATTTTTTTTCATCTGATCCTGCACCAAAAGCCTTTTATTTTCGAATCTATTTTTCAACTTTTCCCAGGCCAGTTCAAAATTATCATCTACCAAGTCAAAATCCTTTATAGCTTGGTAGGCCTCCCCCCTCACTTTGCTACGCAAATAATATAATTTTTGGCGGGAGCCACTGATGGATCTCTTCCAATGACCGCCTGAAACATATCTCTAAAGGCTGGCCACTTGGAGTAACCGTCGTCAAAAGTTTGTATTTCGCATGCTGGCAATTTTAATGAAGATCTGTTAATAATGGGTTGCTCTGTTCGAACAGTAACCGATTTGGTTTTTTCCAATATTTTAATTTTCAAAGACTGATATAAATCACTAGACTCCTCATATGCTAAAGAGATTTGATCCTCTTGTGCCCCTTTATCTTCTATTATATATTCTTCGTACGACGCTACTAATTTGGCCCATCTTCTTTCTAATTCTTGCCTTTTGACATCAAGAAACGCTAACGTACAATCTTCGGGACAGGTTCTTTCGAAGTTAGTGCAGAACGCAGCTAATTGTGTCAGATCGAACCTACATCTTCTTTTTGACGCTGTCATTTTCACTATTTTGACCGAAAGCAACCCTGTTGACTTGAGGTATTTTATGTGAATTGTCCCTTTATCGCAACCCCTTATTGGTTTCGTGAAGAATAACCAAATGATATAACTGGAATAACTTTCTCCAAGAAATTATTTTGTAAATCGTTAAATCGTTCCACCCTATTGTTCAAAAAATCTCACCCAAAGATTTTGTTCAAATAAATTTCCCCACGAAAAATTAATAACAATAAAATTTTTTCCTCAATATAAAAATTGTTGATAATTCAAAAAAACGCACCACTCTAATCTGCAAAATATTTATCCAATAAAAAATCTTTTTTTTTTTCCAATTAAGTATACGTTTGGGCTACTTTAATTTGTGAAAATTTTCTCAAAGAAAATTTTTTTTCAGACAATTTTAGATTTCGTGCCACTCTAATTGCAAAATTTTCCAATATGAAATTCTCCTTTGATTTTCAAAAATTACACCACTATAATTGTAGTTTTTTTTCTCCAAGAAAAAAAATTTTGTTGATATGTATTTGCGAATTTCGTTCCTCACTAATCTATGAAACCAGATTTTCCAAATTTTAAGTTTTATTTTTCCCTTTTTCCAAAAAACTACCCACCATATTTTCCATACAATATTAAAGATTCAATAATTTCAATAAATCACTCACCCCTTTTAAAAGGTTCCTCGTTTGTGGTTCCCTGAGAAACTCTGCTGCCTTTATTATGTAGTAAATGACGTCACACAGTTACTGTTGCTTTTTTGTTTTCACAAAAACCAAACACTATTACCTTCAGTAAAGATCACTTGATTTGTTTTTGTTGTTTTTTCCTTTATGTATTTCTGATATACATGGAGTATTACTTCTTTAGTTTCTGTTTAAATTCACAAATTTTGTTCTTTATTTTAATTTGTATTTTTATTTATTTTAATAGTTTATTTTTTGGTTTTCACTTTTTCTTTCCCCTTTTTCTTTCATATTACACTTGTGGGAAGTTTTCTTTATTTTTAAAAATATATTTTTTGTCCTTTATTTTTATTTTAATGTGTTCTAAGTTTTCCTTTTTCACAAATTTATTTTATGTTATTTTACCCACTTTTAATTATTTTTAATTTGTATAAAATTTGTCCCGTACGCCACTAACTTGCATTTATTTGTTTCGTTTTGTGATTGTTTTAATTGTTGTTCCTCTTTTCTATGTTTGTTACATATGTAGTTTTACTAGTGGTGAGTTTGTTGGTTGGATTATTTTATGAGTGATGGGTATTTTAAGCACAAATTTAGTTGGATATCACTTGAGATGAACCTTTTTTCTTCTTAGTTGTTTTGAGGTTAGAATCTTTTCTATTTAAAATGGTTGCTTCATTTAATTTTTTTTGCAAATTGTTTTCTGTTTGTAGCTTTTAAATTTAAGCCTCTTCGTTCTTTTTGTCGAGAAAAAAATATGTCGCACAAAATCACTAAAAACACAGTACATACATACCCTTTCCGATCTGATTTTTGTTCTGCCAACTCTTTTGCCTTGTAGACCTTTGTTGTTGTAGATGTATGCACTTATGGAGATGTATGCACCTTATACCTTTTGATGATGACAGCTTCACATGAACGTAATGCCCGATGTTGTATCACCTTGATCTTAAGATTCCTTCTGCCGGAATGCACGATGAAGTACCTTTTTTATTAACACAGACTCCCTTGTCTGTTTTCGTTGTTGATGTTGAAGTTGCCACTAGAGGGGACAACTGCCAATTTTTTAATTAGTAGACTCCAAGTCACTAATTCTTCCTGTCCTAGCCTATTCTAGGACTTCTTCGAAGGACCAATATGTTGGGCAGGGTGACTCCCTTTCCAAGCAAATGAAAAATCCCCGTTGAGGAAAAAACGCTAAGGGTTGTTTTTTCTAATAAAATTAAAGCTTCTTGCTTTATTGATGAGTATTCTTAGACTAACTTAACTTTATTATTTACAAAAAGTATTTACAAAAAAAAGGCGCTATTCAAATAGCGGATTAAATTCAGTTCAAGGAGAACGTAAATGAGTATTAAGATCAATAAGTGAGATAAAAAACAAATACTGGTTTTTTAAGAGAAAAAATATAAATATATATATATACAAAACCATAAGGTTAAACACGGTTCAACAAAGGTTTTTCAACAGGGACGCTACAAAAGTAGAAAGACAGGGACATCAAACGACGCCATATTTCTTGCCGCTCTTTTGACATTTCTCTTCAGTAAGGTTTGCCATTTCATGATGGAAAGATATACGAGCCAACAACGAGTCGAAATTATTAAAATTTACTACTGAAATTCGGAGTCAGTGGCCTCAACGTTAAGAGCGCTACGTCCAATTTATGGTCGTCATAATCGTCCTAGCAGATCAACAATTGAGCGTCTAGTGGAAAAATTTGAATCCACAGGCACAGTACAAAATGTACCCGTGCCAGTGAGACAAAGAAGTGCCCGTAGTGTCGAGAATATTGCTGCCGCTGAGGCTTCAGTTGAAGAAAGCCCAAATGTGTCTCTCACACGTCGTTCTCAAGCATTGGGCATCTCTGTGACGTCGTTGTGGCGAATTTTGCGAAAAGATCTTGGCCTACATTCTTACAAGATCAAATTAATGCAAGAACTGAAGCCGCTTGACCACCAGAAGCGTCGTGTTCGTGAATTGGGCTGAGCAACAACTTGAAAATGATTCGGATTTTCATCGAAAAATCATCTTCAGCGATGAGGCTCATTTCTGGCTGAATGGCTTCGTCAATAAACAAAATATGCGTTATTGGTCAGACAGCAATCTACACGTACTCCATGAGTCATCACTGCATCCCGAAAAAATTACGGTTTAGTGCTGTTTATGGGCCGGCGGCGTCATTGGGCCGTACTTCTTCCGTGATGATCAAGACCGGCACGTTACTGTGAATGGGAATCGCTACCGTTCAATGATAACCGAATATTTTTGGCCCCAATTGGATGATATGGACTTGGAGAACATGTGGTTCGGCGCCACAAGCCACACAGCGAATGTCACAATCAATTTATTGCAAACCAAGTTTGGAGAACGTGTTATCTCACGAAATGGTCCAGTCGATTGGCCGCCTCGGTCGTGCGATTTGACGCCGTTGGACTATTTCCTGTGGGGCTACGTCAAATCTATGGTCTATGCCAACAAGCTAGCGACGATTGATGAACTTCGTACGAATATCGAACGTGAAATTGCAGCAGTATCGGCCGATTTATGCTTGAAAACCGTCGGAAATTGGGTTCAGCGTCCGGACTTTTGCAAGCGTGCCCGTAGTGGCCATGCAAAAGAGATTGATTTCCATACATAATGGCATCGAACGTACTTTCATAGGAATAAAGAATTTCATTGATATCCAAAACCGAATTTTGTTTTATTTAAAAAAACTTTTGTAGCGCTCTTATTGAAAAACCCTTTACTTCAATTTATTTAATTAATAACTGATATTTCAGGCGGCAATTCTGTAACTTTTTAACAACAAAATTCGGTAGTTAAATTGACAAGTTTTCATAGAAAATTTACAATTTAACGACAAAATTCGGTAGTTAGATTTTTAGAAATTGTCTACAATTGTCGTTAAAACTGATTCCGTAATTTTTTTTACCGAATTTTATCGTTAAGTAATATAGTTTTTTTTTTTTTTTTTTTCAATATTTCAATATTTTATTTACAAAATTTACAAGTTTTCGCCTCAGCGCCAAGTATGGCATTTTAGAGGCTACCAAGTTGGCAACATTCTAAATAAATAAAAAAAAAAAAAATTAAATTTGTTCAACATTAACAATATATATAAAAAATTTCATAATATAAATTATGCATATCATCTTCAATTCGTAAGTTAATTTGTTAGAAGCATTTCAACATTTCGAAGTAAATATTGTTTTAATTTTCCTTTAAAGTTAGATAAGGTTTCCATATTTTTTAACCAAACTGGTAATTTGTTATATTCGTTAGGTCCAGCAAAACTTACACGTTGTTTGGTTAACTCAAGACGACACCTTACAACATTAAGATTCAAAGCCTGTCTTGTGATTCTTTCAGCGTATGATATGTTTTGATTAAAATTAATTGTATGAGACCCAATATTATTTATACATTTAAATACGTATAACAACAGCTGTTGTTTATAAAGCCCTCTTACAGGAAGAACGGTTTTTGCAATATCTTTGTACAACTCAACTGAGCTAAGCCTCAACGGTTGTTTGAATACAATTTTCAGTGCCTTATTTTGTGCAGATTGCAATGATTTTATTATTGTGCTTGATTTACCACCATAAATAACCGGTAAGTATGTAAGGTGTGAATGAATTAACGATTGATACAACAACATTTTAGTTTTAGTATCCAATTTATTTCTAAACTTGTACAGTATACCAATTCCCGACGATATTCTTGATTTCAACTTAGAAATGTGATTTTCCCACATAAGATTGTGATTTATATTAATTCCGAGGTATTTAACATTTTCAGATTCCTGTATCACTTCTCCATCAATATGTACGCTCATAACTTCATCATTTTTAAAGATATATGGTTTAAATCGTACAAATTTAGTTTTTTTACTATTTAAAATTAATTTATTAAACCGCAAAAATTCCGCCAAAATCGCAGCATCATATTCAATATGTGTCCTCAATACCTTTTCATCTTTATAGTTGTATAAAAGGCAAACATCATCCGCAAACATAAATAACTTTCCGTTAAAGTTTATGTTTTTCATATCATTTATGTAAATTTTAAACAAAAGTGGGCCAAGAACGCTGCCTTGTGGTACTCCACAAAATACTTCTAACTTGTTACTACAAGATTCACCAATCTGAACAAATTGGCTTCTATTGGTTAAGTAATCCTTAAAAAACGCAATAGTATTTCTGGAAAAACCTATAAAATAAAGCTTTCGTAGTAAAATATTATGATCTACCAAATCAAAAGCTTTTGATAAATCGAAGAATACTCCAGCCACTCCTTTATATCCCAAATCAAGTCCATTGCAAATACAATCCACTACATTAATTACAGCTTCCTCAGTTCCAGTGCCTTTTCTGAAACCATATTGACGTTCAAACAATATATTTTTGTCATCAAGGTAATTGGATATTTGCTCAAAAATTATTTTTTCAAACACTTTATCTATGATCGAAAGTAACGATATCGGGCGATAGTTCTCAACTCTATTAGCGCTTACAGCTTTAGGAATGGGAATAATTTTGTGTATTTTAAGCACATTTGGGTATTTAGCTTCCTGAATCATATTATTAAATATTTTTGTAATTGCTTCTACCACAGCAGATTTACGTATCAACAACATCTTTGGTGTTATGTTGTCACAACCAGGACTCTTATTCATTTCTAAACTATTTAAAATATTATCTACAACTCGATCCTCTGTAGTTTCTAGATCAAAAAATGTATTAGTTGGAATCAATGTTTGAAAAAAATTGATATCATCACTTGGATCTTGATTTATACTTGCTCGCATGTTTCTAACCGATTCATAGAAGAAGCTATTAAAAATAGAAGCCTTTTCATCATTCATAGTTATAATATCATCATCATTATTTAATAACTCCTTAGATGTCTCTTCTTTCTTTCCAATTTGCTTATTTATAAATTTCCATGTTTTTCTAGAATCTCCTCCACATTTCTCAATGTTATACGAGTAGAAGTCATTCATCAAATTCTTGCTACAATACTTAATGACCTTACTAATTCTTTTGAGGTTATCTGCAATAATCCTGTTATTTTTATTTTTCCTCCTAGCTTTCAACAACTTATTTTTATAAGATATTAAAGAAATTAATTCTGCAGACATCCACGGGCTCATTTTGTGTCTTATATTTATTTGTTTTGTAGTAATAGCAGTACTTTGTGATGCAGCTACAGAAAGTGTGTTAACAAGATCCTCACATTGAACATTAGAGCTGCTTAAATTTGAAATGACTAAGTTTTCATCTAAAAACGATCCAAACTTTCTGTAGTCAATACAATATTTCCTCTCAGTCGTAGTTTCAGTATGGCGAAAGTTTATTCTAAGCTTACAAAAAATTATATTGTGATCCGATATTGAAGTTTCGATTGAATTTACCATTATGAAATTTGATACATTACTAAAAACACAATCAATGCAAGTTTTACTTTCTGGCCTAGTTATAAGATTATGGCATGAAGCAAAATCAACTTCAGAAAAAACATCTATCAAAGCACGACTTTCAGGGCTCATAAGCATCAAATTAATATTAAAATCACCAACAAAAATGCATGTGAAGTTTTTAACTTCTATCAATAATGTTTCTAGCATTTCTAAAAACGATGGTAGTTTACATTTTTGCGATCGGTATAACGATGAAATAATTAAAGGCTTGTTATCAATTTTTACATCTGGCAACGATATACATATTAAATCCAAAAAGTCATCACTTTGTAACACATGTAATTTGTATTTTATTTGCTTTTTAACATATACTGTTGTACCGCCATAACAATCACTCCTACAACAATGAATCACGTCATAACCGTCAATTGAGTATAAACCAAACAAATTTTTATCAAACCAGGTTTCTTGAACCGCTATTATTTCAGGTATTACCGACAATCTACATATTTCAGCTTTAAACTTGTTAAACTTAGCAATTGATGAAATGCTTCTTACATTAATAGACAAGATATTAAACGTTTTTAAAAAAGATTCATTATTAGACTCATTAAAAGAATTTAAATTAAAAAAATATTTAGTTTTCATAAAAAATTATAAAAAAAAATTGTAACAAATAAAAAAAACAATTGGTATAAATACTAATTTGGGGACTCAAACTGTGCATTATCTTCTTCTTCATCTTCTTCTTCATCATCGTCATCATCATCGGAAATATCCACATTAGCCAGAATGTTGCGTTTAGCTCTACCTCCTGCTGATTTACTAAGCAAATTATCAACATCTTCCTTCGTCTTTAATACAATTTGTTTGGATTTCGCATCTTTTCTAGCAAAAACGTTACCAGATCTAGCATAAACAAAGTTAAAACCCACTGCTTTCAAAGACTTAGCGTAATTTAAAAGTTCTAATGACTCTTTACATAGGAAATCATTTATATAAACATTTTTAAACTTTTCCACATCTTTTAGTTTTGACTTCTCCTGCATGAATAACCGTTTACTTTTTTTTTTGGCAAATTTAACAACAACAGATTTTTTGTTTTCATCTTTCTTTTGTTTACGTTGATTTATAAAATAGGCTTCCTCAACTTCATCTTCACAAATATTAGCGCCTGTTTGTTTTGCTACATCTAACACAACATCAATAGCACTTATTTTATCAGCAACAACAATACCATTAATAACGACATCTTTTTGAACTCTAACATCGTTCAAAAATTTAACAGTGGCTTTTAAATTTTTTACTTCTTCCCGTAGCGTACCATTTTCCTTTTTTAGCGATTTCATGTCCTTAGTGATCTTGGCAACACCTTTTAACAAAGAATCATATTGTGATGACATAAATTGCATCGTCTCTTTTATATCATCCAGCTGATTTAGTTTTGTTTTTATTTCTGCTAAATCAGCAGCCACAGAATTTTTTTCACTTGGCACACAAAAATGACATTTAAACTCAAGAGAGGAATTTTTCACTAATTTATCATATTCCTTTTTGTTTATTTTACTGCACAAAGCGTGGAGAGTTTTTTCACAGCTATCACATTGCAATGCTTCATCACTTTCCAGTACCTCTGTTTTGCATTGTATACAAATTATTTTTTTACAAATACTTTTACGAGTTTTGCTAGGCGGCATATTTTACACTTCACTGATAAAGCACAATTTTATTTACAAGAAAAAACAATTTCCTTTATATTTAATAATGTTTTTATATGAAAAAAATATAATTGTATTTAAGTTTTCGCACCGACAAAAAAATTTGACGTCTTATTTCTAATAATACAGGGTTGCCAACCAAAAAACTTCCGACAATTATTGTTAAGTTAACGACATGAAAAAAGTTGTAGATAAGGTAACGGATGAGCAAAAAAATGTAAAAAATTGCAAAATGCGTTAAAACAGAATGTATTTTAGTCCAAATTTAATCAAATTTATAGTAATTTTGGGATAAATATTAGGTCGAAGGCCATGAGTCTCAAAAGGAGTAAAAGTTATCAAACTATTTTAGAATAATACCGTTGCAGTAAATTGTTTTGTCCTTAACTAGCATATACATTTTTAGAAATTGAATAGTTAACGCGAATAAATGCATTGGTAAAGGCTGGTCTACATTATATGATTTTCAGAAAGATTTTGCAACCTTGCCTATATGTTTTGCTGTGTTCTAAAGTAATATTATACCAAAAATCTTAAAATTTAAGCCAGCCTTAAAGTTTATTTTAAATTGCATAAATATGTACAACCATACATGGTCATCGATCGATGATCAATGCAACCAATTACACTTGGTGTTTGAATAAATAACCACCAAATTTTAAATTGTACAGAAAATCCATTTATTTTTATTTAAACATAAATTTTACATTGTTTCTCTTAAGTTTCTTCCAATTTATCTTATGCCTCTTTCTATTATATTATCATTTTAAATATATCACTACAGATTTTAAAGGTCTAGATCAAGCTGGATGATCTGCACATCAATGTTGATTTTACTGTCAATGTTGATTGTTAAAATTGTGGATTTCTACGTCTGCGACTATCATGATTGCAGCACATTTGATTTGGGTTGAAATTCCTGGACTTTGATAATTTTGAATGGTACATTCTCTGGGATTTTTAGTTGTTGATTTATTACAACCCATTCATTTAAGAATTTTTAAGGGATTTTGTTGAAAATAATACCACGTTATTGTTAACTTTTTAAATACGTTTTATTTTTCGATAAAAAGAGAATTTATTTAAAAAAATATATTAAAAATTTTATGTGCTGATAAGAAAATATATTTTTAATTATTTATTTATTGACAAACATTTTCCATCAAATTGTTTGGCATTTTTTATTTCTACCGAAATTTGTCGGTAACTTTTACTAACGAATTATATCGTTAACTGAAATATAGAGAATCAATTATTCGGTAAGTCAACCGACAATTGTCGTTAGTTAACGAAATCGATCAAATCGTTAAGAAAGTTAGAGAATCCCACTACAGGAATGTTTTATATATTAATTACAATTCTCTCACCCTCTGTAAAACGGCCAATTAATTTTTTATTTAAATTATAATAAATAGGTGTGTTTTTTTACTTTTTGGGTAAAGTTCGGTAAAATGAGAGTAAGCATAAAATCCTCTAACAAAATGACAAAATTACCCTATAGTACAGGAACGCAAAAAACCACTTTTCTAGCCCAAAAACTTATTTCAAAGAATAATGTTAAACAGTGATGGGACTTGAAAAATTTTGTTTTGTGCCAAGTGTGTGACTAAAATGTGCCAAATGGGCCTTTATTGTGCCAAAACTCAATTTTCACTCAGAACCCGTGTTTTCAACTTTCATTCTTATGGAATTAATTCTATTTTGAATTCTTATGGAATTAATTCTATTTGAATGAATTAAAATTTTCTTTCAATTAAAAGGTGAATGAAAAATTAAATTCATACGATTCTTTTTAAAGATTTGGGAATGCAGCCAATGAATGAATTCTTTAGGAATGGTTGCACAGAATTAAATTTTTCATGAATTAAACTTAAATTAATTCTTTCGAATCTCTGAGATAAATTTATAGCATTTGAATTTTTAAAATTCTATGGGTTAAGCACCGTAAAGCACCGTAAGTTTTTTGAGTTTCACGTGAAAAAACTGTTATACTCCATATAAAAAAAATGATTTTTCACGACAATCAGTTTCACGTGAAAATTGTGTAGAGTTTGTTTTCACGCAAATTTAATGTACAAGACAATTATTTTTCCTGGGAAAAAGCGACATTTTAAGCGTGTTCGTTTACCTACTACAAGTTACTACTTTTACTACAGCTGGAAAAATTCAATACAAAAAGTAAACAAAACTTTCCAATTGTAGCAAAAGTAGTAAGAATTTTGAGTAAACGAACACACTGTTTGTGTTTATTGTGATTGTCTCTTTATTATAAAATTTAAAAAATTTTCATTTGTTTAAATTAAATTGCAATTTGAGGCATTTAAAGTTCGAGTGAAATTTTTCCACGTGAAAAGCAACTTACGGTGCTTAAGTTGTTCCGTTTTCACGTGAAAAAACTGTTATACCACATATAAAAAAAAATTATTTTTCACGACAATTTGTTATAAAATTGAAATATTGTTAATTTTTTAACTTAAATTGCAGTTTAAAGCATTTAAAGTTCGAGTGAAATTTTTTCACGTGAAAAACAACTTACGTTGCTTTATTCGGTATTATCATCGATGCCATTTTTCAGTTTTGCTTTATTCGAAAAGGTATTTTAATACCAATAAATGCTTAGAAACTAAAAATTAAAGACTTGTTATTTTTTAAATTCATTTTCTATTAAATTTTGTAGATACCCAAAATGTGCCAAAATAGTATCGGTTGTGCCATTGTACCAATCAACTTTAATTGTGCCAAAAATCCGATCACTGGTGTGAAAATACGTATAATTGCAGTTTGCAAATCGGCACAAATACACATATTTATTCGCATTTAAAAGTTGTTTTTGATTTTATTCAATTAATTCCTACAAAAAACCAAGTTTCTTTTGCTTATTTCTTTATTTAATTAAAATTTTTAATTTATTTTCACAATTGTTTTTTGTTTATATTTGCATTAGCTGTTTTACCAAAGTTTACCCGAAGAAAAATTTTGGTAAAAAGAGAAACACTAATACACCCTCATTAGCGCTCTCATTTACCCAATTCTCGAGTACGGGAAAGCGTTTGGGTAAATTGCGGTAACTTTGGGTACGTACGGGAACGCACTGAATATAACGAAAACTATCAGTAGTGACATTAAACAAATCAATTTATCAATTTAAAGGCGCGAAAATAATTTAATTTTCTTATTTGTAGTCACATTTTATATTCATTCTCATTCCCAGCTAAAACAGACATTACCAAGTAATTAAGCGAGTAAGTAGCAAGCAAAGGGTTTCACTGGTTACCAGGCTATTTACTCGCTCCATTACTTTTGTTCGCGATGTCCAAAAAATTCATGGGTGGTCATTACCATCACGTGAGAATAATGAGTTACTAGCACGGTTACCAATAGTGAAAGAATAAGTAGTTACTCGCAAATATATTGTAGAATAAGTGGTTACTCAGATGTTAGGAAATAAGTGGTTACCCTGCATTACGAAATAGTTGGTCATTTTGGTAAAATAAATTTTTAGCCCGGAAAATTTTCTATTTAGTTGGAAAAATGTTCAAAATAATGAGGGTATTCACAGTTTAAGTGCTAACGTGCTATCGTTGTAAAATAGCATGATTTTTGAAGTTTAATAGAGAGTTGTCAAATTTACGACAAATGCTAATTTAGTACTTAATATAGTACGAACTGTAAATTCCGTCAATGTAATAAATAATATATTAATATAAAAAGACCAAATAGGTACCCTATGTTCGCCCTATGTTCTTCGTGAACTTTTTATTTAAGTATTATGTGTAATCTCTTTTTTTACTACGTAATTTAAATAAATAAAGGACATATATATATATATAAATAGGTGTACCTATTTAATCAATTACCAGTAAGTGATTACTTTGCAAGAATATATAAGTAATACAATAACTTATTATCAGAAAGTCATTATTTTGTATTTTATAATAATGCCCCATGCCCAAGTAACGACCTGTCATTATCATGTTTTTGTTGGGTTGTTTTCTAAACTCTTTTATTAAGGTCCCGTGAGAAGTGGGCAAATAAATTTTAAACTAAATTTAAATTGAAAAAGGGTTTAAAATTTTTTTTTTAAATATTGGGAAAATTTTTAGAATTTCACACTGACAGAATTATCTGCATGGTACTAATGAATTCTTATAGTATATTTAGACTGTGCAAAATCTAGTAGTTTGTAACCAGTCTAACAAATTTAATTTAGTTTTTCCATACAAATACCTGGGTTTTGGTAAAAACCAGGTATATGTACCTGGTTATTAACTTTAATATTTTGCATGTCTCATTGCGCAATATTAATACATAACTGAATCCAGTATCTATCTACAAGCAAAAGAAACAATTTATTATTCGAGGTTTATTTGAATATAATCACGATTGGGGTTTTTCTAAAACTACTTAAGCGGGCTTTACATTATACCATAGAACATATCAAAAAAGTGATTCAGATAGCCAAAATCCTATAATACACACACATTATGACTGATAAATACAAAAATTTTGACAGTCAGATTGCTTTTGAATTTTTTTTATAAAATTATAATAATCCGATGGTAACAGCTGTTTTCTTCTGATTCCATTTTTTTGACAATCACATAATTTCGTAGGATTTTAATTTAATTTATCGGACATTAAATCAGATAAAATATCATATAATGTAAACCCCGCCTTAGGATACCAAAAAATATTTCTATTTGCTTAATTGCATTCGGTTACACAAACTTTTTTAACCAACTTTAGCGCGACTCATATTGAAGAAAGACAACACCGTTAGATACGGAGTTCAAACTGATGACAATTGGTGAAATCCGTATGTAATGGCGCGGAAACAGATACACCAAAACGGATTCAAAAAGTATTGTATTCGAAAATCCGAATGTACGGCGGGTTGTTGTTTCGTATATGTACAAGCTTTGACGGATACGTGTTTTACGGACCGTTAACGTGCCGTAAAAGCCGGATTGATAATTCCGTAAATTGCCGGAGAGTCCGTAAAAATGTTTCTTGGTTAGTGTAAGTAACTTAGGTTTTGTAATTCAGTTTTGTACCAAAATAGCTTTTGTCCGGTCTAAATTTACAATAGTATAAACCAACGGTGGGCAAATTCGGCTCATTGGGCCGCAT
This sequence comes from Leucophora obtusa, assembly GCA_949987735.1. Classification (NCBI taxonomy): domain Eukaryota; kingdom Metazoa; phylum Arthropoda; class Insecta; order Diptera; family Anthomyiidae; genus Leucophora; species Leucophora obtusa. The sequence goes on from OX465295.1 coordinate 281,592,165, forward strand.
GCGGCCCTTTGATGATTTTTGTGCGGCCCTTGTTGAAATTTTGAAAGTTTTTAGATTTTTAGATTTTTTTTATTTCAAACATTTTTATTTCGCAATGTTTTAAAATTTTTTATTTCTAAAATTTTTAGATAAAAAATTAGGGCCAGTTTTATTGTCAGGGCTATGATCGATTTGAAAATTTCTTACTTAAGAGATATTTAAAGGAACAATTGATATTACTCTTACGGCTAGTTTAGTTGGAAATTTCTTACTTAAAAAGTATTAAAGACAAAAATCGATCTTAGTTCTACTATGAAACTAGCAATTAATTGTTTACAAAATAAGTTCAACATCTTTTACGCTACTGTCGACATTGACAACTACTTTGTCATAAATTTAAAAAACATGTAATTTTGTATTTAAAAAAAACTTTGTCACATTTTTCAAGTTTTATTTTTGTTTTTCATCACATTTATGAAGATTTTTATAAATATGATGGAGGTTTTTCTTCGAGTGATACTAATATTCAGTAAAATTTTTTTGTAATTTCAGCAATAATTTCTAGATTACATTTAAAACAATTTTACTAATTTTTGCTAGTAATTTCTTTATACTAGAAATCAGTAAATTGCATTGTTAAAATTACAGAATATACCACACGGCTCAAAATAGTTTAATTTCCAGTAATAACATCAAAATTTTCAGTAGCCATTTCAGATTTTTTTGTTGGGTGGATGAGTTTTATAGAGGTGTGTGTGAGGTGGCTTAATAAATTCTAAACTAAATACAAATTGATAAAAGGGTTTAAAGTTTCTTTGAAAACTTTTTCAAATTTCATAGAAATTTTAAAACTTGAATTTAGTTTAGGTTTTATTTAGCCAGTTCGCACCCACCCTAAACTCAGATTTTTCTTTAGTAAGAAACTTTGTTTGAAAATTTCTTACCAAAGTAAAGTGTTATTAAAATTCGTACTTTGTGCTGACTATAATACTGCACCGCATTGGTCTTAAATTTAGAACTGTGTGAAAAAGTTGGCGTTTTAATTCATCAAATATTCGTTTTCAAAATTTCGTTGGCTGAAAAAATGTTCCAAAAATGTTTAATTCTACCCAGTGGTTATGTAACTACATAGTTGGTAATGGTAACTAGTTACTTTTGTTATTACATTTCTTATTACCTTTATATGGCGATGTCGAGAAAAATAATGAGTTATGTTTACAAACCAGCATACGAAAAATCAAAAAATATATCGTTACCTATGTGCTTACCAGTACTGACAAAAATAATGAGTCTAAAAATAGATTTTCAAAAATATAAATTATATAAAAAAAAATATTTTTTATTGTATTTTTTTTTTAAACAAAATTTGCTGGTGCGGGAATCGAACCTGGGTCTACAGATTGCCAGTCAATAGCTTTACCATCTGAGCTATATCGACATATAATATTTAATAGATAAAAACATAATTGACCTGCTGCACACAAGTAAGCTTACGAGCCAACATACAAATAATCAAAAAATATGTGGTTACTTATATCCTTACCAGTGTTTAAAAAATATTGAGTCTAAAAATAGATTTCAAAAAATTTTCAAAAAAAATCTAGAAAATTATTTTCTATTTAAAATAATGATAAAAATAAGTCATTATCAGTTACTCATTATTATATGTTTTAAAATAATGCAGAAGGTAAGTGGGTGTCATTACTGGTAGTCCAAAATATAATGATATGTCATTACCGTTTCTACACTGGGTACTTAAGTAATTAAAAAATATCAAATCAGAATTTGAAAAAAGTTGAGTTTGCAATGAGTTCTTGTGGAACTAGTTTTGGAATGGATTTGAGAACAGATTTTTTTCTTACATGAAAAATAAAATAAAACATTAGTTCCGTCCGCTTTCATTTAAGGTAAATATTTGTAGTTTTACTTTTTTTAATGTATAGTGCGGCCCTTTATAATTTATGAAAAACCACAATATGGCCCTCTGTGAAAAATCCGTGCCCACCCTTGGTATAAACCAATATTTAGATTTTATTTTGCCAGTTCACATCCACCATAAATTGGAATAAAAATTTGCAAATTAATTTAAATCTTTATAAAAATAATTTTTTGCATTTTTAAAAAAGTGGGATAAAATTTAATGTTTTAAATTCCTGCAGAAATTGTCTTTAGAAAATTCTCAGAGATTACTTTTGGAGACAAATTTCCTATTCTTAAATTAAGAAAATTTTTATAATTCTTCATACTGATTAAAAAAACGAATATTTTTCCAAAAATTGTTTTTATATTTTTTACTGAAGGTTGCAACATTTTATATCCAAAGAAGCCTGGCATGATATTCGAAATGTTATTTCAACAAAATTTGACTTGAAAAGTTAAAATATATTTAAATATATACCTATAAAACATGTTCAGGATTTGTTAATTTTAATACACCAACAAGGGAATAAAAATGAGAAAAATCTGGAAAATTAGAAAGTGAAATATTTTACAAAAAGATTGAAAACAATTGCACCTTGTTCTTTTGTATTAGGTAAGGGAAATAATTTTTTCGAGAACATATTTCTAGTTTTATATTCTGTATTTCATTTACAGAAATTCTCTGATAAACCATATTACTCCAGTTAAAATTTAAATGCGAGGGATATTTGCAAAAAATACGTACGGGTTGCTTGCACCGGCTAAGAAAGTGCCGAATAAATAATTTGCCGCATATATATTACTCAGGACTTTCTTTCTATTTTTTTTATTTGATTACAAAAAAATATATAATTACTAGGGCAAGGAATTTTATGCACTTAGAAATGGAAAATATGCGCCTAAAAAGAAAAATATGCATTAAACATATAAGCAATATGCACTAAAAACTATTATTTTTGCAAAAATAATGCACTTTGAAACTTAAAAATATATTTAAGATAGTTATTTTGCAAACAGACCCAGATCTCGAAGATTTTCCATAGATCAGTAAGGTTTTTAAGAATGTTTATTTTGATTGAATCAAAATTTGAAAACCCGACTAAAAAAGTTTTCATATAATCTTATATGATTTGATATTATTATAAATGTTTATATGCGTGGCTTTATATAACCATATACATTTATATTAACACTTTGGTTTTATAAATATATTAAGAGATCTGCGATATAGTTTATATATAATTATTTATAATGGCGTATAAGCTTCTATAAACAATCTTATATCAAAATATATACCATGACATGATATCTAATTGTACAAAATTTTATAAAGTTTAATTGCACTATAACAAATGAAGAAAACAAACTTAGAAAGAGTTTTTTTATTTTATAAGAAAGACACATTTTATAAGAAAGACCAAAACTCTAAACTAGATAAAGTTGTTCCGACAAATTTTTGTAAAGTTGAGTTATACCGAAAATTTACTTTGTCAGCTATTTCCGAGTTTATTAGCATACATTTTTCTAATTTTGCTTTTTATTGAAATTCAGTTACAAACTGCGTTATTCTTAGTTTAAGGACAATTTGCGTCCTAAAAACGTCCTAAATCGCATTCAATCATTTCTATCAATACCAAAGATCGACCAATACCCACTTTGTTAGCCAAACTGTTCTGTCGGCCATTAGTATTTAATATGAATGAAAATAAGTGATCTCAGCAATATTTACTAAAATTTTATTTGAAAATTTTTATAAAATTATGTGTATTTATATATAATTTAATGAAATTAGATAGACCCATTTTTCGGATCAAATTGTATCAGGTTAGATAACATGCTTATCTCATTTGATATAATTATATATTCCAATATTCGGATCAAATTAGATATGAACATATATATGGGTTTATATATAGTGATATATGATTATATAACGTCTTTTTTAGTCGGGAAGTATAAATTTTTATATTTTTTTACAAAATAAAAAGTACTCCTTGAAATTAAAAATCTGCATTAAAAAGCACAAAATATGCATTAAAAATTTGGTGCATTTTTAATGCATATTTTTATATGCATTTAAAGTTAAAATATGCAAAAACATGCATTTTTGACTAAATATGAAACTACAAATCGATGCCATTTTGTTCTAAATTTGATGATTCGGATAAATATTAAATCCATATTAGTTTTGGACTATCGAAAAAAAACATGCATTTGCATGGAATTCCTTGCCCTATTGATCAATATACCATTTCATCAGAAATATCATCCATATAATTGTATCTGATTTTTATACAAACTTATATAGTTATATCCGAAGTTTGACCTGATAAAATTATATCAGGTTAAAACTGGGATCCGTCATCTGGTACAATTTTATTAGGTTAATGTCAGATACAATTATATTTGATTTATATAAAATTGTACCAAATGTTTGTAATACAAAAGTCATGTGACAAAGAAAAATTAAATAACCCGTGACTTGGTTTCTGTAATTATGCTTGGTAAAAATTTAGTCTAAATTCAGTATTAGTTTGCAAATGAAAGTCCGACAATTGTATTGTTTCTCCAATGCATAAAAACGTAATCACTGGCTACAGACTGCAATTTCGAGAACCGAATTTCTTTCCAACTGAAGGGTTTCGTTGCAGCAGCCGAATTATATGATTGTCACAAACAAATGTATTCCAGGGCCAACTAAAATACATGGTTTCAACCGAAATTCTATTGTTTTAACCGAATTTCTATCGCCACAATAAAATTATGATGACAACAACCGAACCCAGGGGTATGGCATCATCAAAAACAAAAGTTATAACGACATCGTTAACACTAGATGGCACTTTGTTAAAAAAATTTACAATTTTCTGTTTTTATTTAAATTGAAATAATAACAAACAAAAAAGCAAAGAAAAAAAGTAATTCTCAAATTTTATTATTTAAATATATTTTGCGTTTGATTTTTTCTTATTTTGCGCAGTTTTCAGCAATTTTTGAGTTTTTAAATATAGGCGCAGCTGATACTAAATAGTTGCTCAAGTGATACTAAATTTCAGCCCCCCCTACCGGTGAGTAGTGTAAGTTTTGATTTCCTATCTCTATAATTAATAGTCTCTGACCGAACCACTCATTTGGAAAAAAATCGATTCCCAGACTTTCCTTGTACAAAAAATTTGTTAGTTATTTTTACGACATTATTAGTTATTGTTACTGCAATAGTGTACCTTTGTTTTAACTGTCATTTTCAGTAAATTCTACCAACAAACTATTTAATTGTATGTTTTGTATAACATTTATTATACAATGAAAACATCATTGAACTAAATCAGTAATTTAGATGCTAAGGTGCTATCGTTGAAAATTAGTATAATTCGAAGTTTAACCTATATAAAATTGTTAAGTTTCTGATAAATGCTAATTTACTAGTTATATAAAATAGAATGAACTGTGAATTCTCCATCCTATGTATATTTTGTACATATTTTTGTATATATTTTGGTTACATAAAGCAAAATGTATAATAAAATACAATAACTTAAGGGCGGATTATGGGACCGTAAACGTATATGTGATGTAACTGTACCGTGCCGTAGCTAAAAAGTACACTTATAGATTATCGTAAACGACATTACTATTTAGCATCTATTTCATGTGGTTTTATATTTTATTCTAAATTTTTCCATTTATTTCTTAATTTTTATTCCTTATTTGTTGTTTGAATCATTTTTCTTTATTCACTTCATATTTTTTCCGACTAAAATCAGTCAGCTGTTTCGATGCCGGATAGAAAATTCTGATTTCAACAGAATGATCCGGCAAGTTCGTTTACATTTACGTGTTAGTAACCATTCGTATACATTTCTTCTTTTGGTATCGAAACAGCTGATTCGTTACAGATACGTTTACGGTTGGATAAGTCAACCTTTAAAAGCGGAAACATTATAAATGTATCTTTATTATTAAGACAGCTATGCGAAACGAACGGTTTTTTATGAAGGTTAACATCTTTGATCTTGAACTTGTATCACGATTTTGGTTATTCATTAAATTTTCTAATATTTTACACATGTTTGTCAGTTAAATATACCTTTGGCTGCCTAAAGTTACGGTTGGAGAGACTTGAAAATTTGTATATATCAACACAGGGGTATGGCATCACCAAAAAAATAAGTTATAACAAGATGGCACTTTGTTAAAAAAATTTACAATTTCCTTTTTTAATTTAAATTTAAATAATAACAAACAAAAAGCAAAGAAAATAAGTAATTCTCAAATTTTATTATTTAAATATATTTTGCGTTTGATTTTTTCTTATTTTGCGCAGTTTTCAGCATTTTTTGAGATTTTGAATATAGGCTCAGCTGATACTAAACTGATACTAAATAGTTGCTCAGGTAATACTAAATTTCAGCGCCCTCTACCGGTGAGTAGTGTAAGTTTTGATTTCCTATCTCTTTAATTAAAGCGGCGAATACAATAACCCATATTCTCCTGAATTAAGAAATAATTGTGCCACTTGTTTGAAACTTACATGATTTGCTACTGAGGTCCCTAGGAACACGAAACTGAGGTTGAAATTATTTCATCCTATATAGATCCGTAGTTATTGCCTGTCGTCATATGACGACGCTAGGAGAATATGTGTACAATTGTTACAAGAAAGAATCCAAAAAATTTTTAAGAATAACAGTAATATTTATTAAAAACTACATTTTTCCATTAAAGGTATAGAAAATTAGCATTATTTTCCAAAATAAATTAAAATATACTTCAATTTCCTAAATAAACTAACATTATTTCATTGAATAGCGAGAGAAAATAAAAATTATAACTCTCGTAAGTGGCATATATAAAAAGAAGACCCAGCATCGCATTTGGAACACTCTGCCCGACCTGTCGATTTGATATCGAGGCCTCGACATTGTATTTGCTTATCGTTGTGGCTTCTTTTTAAGAAGTGTTCTATTCGACCATACCGTAAAGTATCTACTACGGGAAATTTAAGGCTATTTTCCTGTCGATCGTGGTAGATTCCATACTGAGGTAAGGTACGAAGCTCCAAATCTTGTCAAAGACAGCCCAAAATGGCTATATTAATGACTATATTAAAAAAAAACAAATAAAAATTTTGTACATTTTGTACACATATTCTCCTAGCGTCGTCATATGACGACACCCAAATTCAGTAAATTATATAATTTTTCTAAATTGCGATGAGGACATTGTAGTTTTACCAATATGGAGCAAATTTAGTTGGCTTTTAGAAAAACCAAACAAGAAAAATATATTAATGTAATAAATTTAGATTTTTTCCTTCTTTATTGAAAGAAATCATAATTTTTGCAGTTTTGGAATTTTTGAGATTTTCGGTCATTCACTTTGTCCAGAAACAATAACCAAAGTGGATAAAATAAACACAGAATGAATATTTGACATTTTTTGTTCACAAAACTCTTAACAGATCCCCTTCCATGTTTAAAGTAACGGTATTATTCACATTTAAAAAGATGCCTTTTCATGTCGTCATATGACGACGCTAGGATGATATGGGTTAAGGAACATTGAGTAGGGAACAAAAAATATCAAAAAATTTTGTAAACACGAATTGCACGAATGTCAACACGAACATCAACATACACAAATCAACGTTCGTAAAAAAAATGGCCATTTTTACGAATGTTCCTTAGTGTATTCCCCGCTTAATAGTCTCTGTATCAAGCATAAAAAATAGTGTTGCCAAAATACACTAAAAAAAAAGAAAAAATGTTAGTGGAAATATGTTTAAACTATTTTCAATTTCAATATCATAATATTTTTATACTAATTGTTAGTAAAAGTATATATTTTACTAAATATTTTTGCTATTTTCGTTTTACAAATTACTGAATTTTTAACTAATACGAGTATTCGGTGCTGTTTTAAAAATCATTTTGAAATTTTTTGAAAACCATATTGGTAAAATTGGGAAAATATTTTACTAATTTAAAAAAAAATTGTTATTAAAGTATTTTTTTATGAAAATTAAAACTTCTACAATGAAAAATGTATTAATTTTTGTTCGAGGCCAATTATTTCCTTATTATGAAATAACATAATAAGCCATTTTCTTCATCTGGACATTCTCCTAACAAATACTAATTTTAGCAAATAAATTTTAATTCTAAATAAATGTCATAATTTTCAAGGCATTTTTATAACAAAAAGATGAATAAGTTTCAAATATAAACACAGTTGAAAGTATCGAGCATTGATAAGTAACCGAATTTATCAGCTCTAATATTATGGTATTCAAGCGGTTAAGCGTTACTCGAGTAATTTCAAATGGCCAATTTCGAGTAACGAATAACTCGAGTAATTTTGGTCGATTAATCTAGCAACTCGATAAAATCTAAAAAGTCTGTTTTTTGGTTTATACACTTAAAATAATACGTCAGTAGAAAAATCTGTCAAACCGGTTTCAAATCGATTTGACTAATTTTTAACAAATTTTTAGTTGAAAAACTGATTTAAGCAAAGATTTTAGTTATCTTCATTTAACACAATACTAAAAATCCTCAGTACTTTAACTAGTTTTGAGTGTTAATTTTCAAAAATATTTATAACTAATTTTTAAGAACCCATTCGTTAAATTTTACAATATTTATTGTTAAAATATAATATTTTCATGTTTCTGTTATTACCCGGTAGATGGCGCCACCAGTGTATCCGGAATTTTATAGATGGCGCTATTTCTTTCCTTCCCGATTTTTACAAATGGCCCATATCTCAAAAACTAGGAGAGATAGATCAAAATTGACGAAAATTTCAACTTCTCTAACCGTATAATACCCCAGCGAAAGGGCCTATCTCTATCCATGGTGGGGCCTTGTATCCTCGGGAATTTCTAATAAAAATTTTTGACTTCATAAAAAGGCCCATATCTCGAAAACTAAGCGAGATCGAGCAAAACGTATAAAATGTTTGCTCCTTTGGAGTGCCCTTACATGACTTTAGTTGGTATGAACTAGGCCCGGGGAGGGCCCCGAGACCTTAATTTGAACAAATTTTATAACTCAGTATAATTACAAATAAAGCTGTTGTTATACTGATTTCTTACTTAAATTTCGATTTGTTAAATTTAACAAAAGAATTTGTTAAAATCAACAAATTTTATTTTAAGCCAAAAAATAGGAATAAATTTTGTAAAAGTAACAAATTTTTCTGTTCAGCCAACAGACTTATTATTTTGAGTGTACTTATGGATTCATTTTAATTGTTAATTTGTATTGTTTTGTTATTAACAAACTATAAAACCTACCAAAAATGGGTAATTCTTGTGAAAAAATATTGAAATAAAATTGTTACTCGACTGATTTTAAATCAAGTTCAAATTGTCAAAATCGATTTACTCGGTTACTCGAACAAAGCCAATCCCGAGTAATTTGAATACCATAACTAATATACACATGTTCTTATGTTTACGACACACTTGGGTATAGTTAGTTGATTGTCAATTTTTGTAATTAGTACACTCATAGAAAAAAGTTTGTAGAAAAGTTAGTAAAACTGTTAGTACTTGAACTTAACAAATTTTTAACTAATTTTTAGTTAAAATTTAATTTTTAGTTAATTTTTTTGCTACCTCCACATTACTAACTTAGAAATTTTTTGCTATTTTTTTTTGCTGAATTTAGTTACTAATTTTTAACAATAAATTTGCTAACTTTACAGTATTTTGCTGAATTTTAGTTACTAATTTTTAACAGAAGATTTGCTAATTTTAAAAATTTTTTGTAAACTAAACCACCAATTTTGGAGCGCTTATAAACAGAATGTTAAATGACTCATAAAAATTACTGCACATTTTTAACTCGCCAAAAATAATGCAAAAAGTTTTTAAATAAAGCTAAATTGAAATGATTCAGCAGATCAAACTATTGGCGCAAGATAGGCAACGATGGACTGATTTTGTTTCCGCCCTATGCTCCGACTAGGAGCTATAAATATCTAGCATAAGTATTATATTTAATATTCGTTTTACATATAATTTCAAATGCTAAATATTTATTAAAGGAATATAAAAAAAATTGAAATGGTTGAAAATTTGTCCTACTCATAAAATATCTAAATTATTAAAATTTATGAGAAAAGTTTCTATTTATCGTAATACATTAATTTTCAAAGATCAAGGTTCATTTTGGACGAACCATTTTAATATGAAAATTGTGATTAAAAGTATCTCTGGGGAGCAAGTGGAGTTCAGGGGGATGACCCTAATTTTTTCCCCCAATATTGTACTTTTTAAGCTTATTTAAAGAATACGATATTTTTAATCGGCCACACCTTCTTTCCTGTGGGTGGAGCTTTACAGGTGAAAATGGAAACTCAAATAAATTCGGAAGTACATATCCGATCAGCAAACAATGAAAATCAAAAGAAGGGTCTCTATACAATTCATTTTCCCAATCAGAAGAATACAAACGGGAAAGCGGTGGTAAAGCACTCTAACAGGTGGTACAAGTACTGGCAAAAAGTGCTTTCCCATTCCCGTTGGCAAAACACTGGCAAAACTAATAAATAGGTGGTCTGGAAGTATATTTTCCAAAATAAAATTTAAAAAAAGTTCATATGTATTTTTTTGTTCCTGCCGTAATTTGTTCCTGCGTCAGATTGGCAGACGATTGCTCTACCCACTGAGCTAACGAGACATATAATATTTGATGGCTAAACATATAAATGAGTGATAATGGCTGGACAACTACTGGCTCTGCCAAAAGGCTAGTACTGGCAAACAATTTTTTGTAACTAATATAACAGCTTTGGGAGGGCAAAAGAAAAGTTGGTCTTGAAGGAATTTTCCCACAAACAAAAAATTTATTTTATAAAACAAAAAAAATTTTAAATTAAAAAAAATCAAAAAAAATTTTTTATAAAATCATTGGTCTACCAGTGAATTGATTTTTATACCACTGGTAGCATTGGCTAGGTAGCATTGGATAACCACTGGTTGCAAACCCTGGCATATTACTCTAAGCCAATTCTATGTCAGTGTTTTTTTTATAAACCGCCGAAATTTTTGTAAAACCAATACTGGCAAAACGCTTTTTGCAAACGCTGGCAAAGCGTCCCAAATGAGTGTTCTGCCAGTCAGTTATTTTTAACACCGTGGTTACCCAGTGCTTGATTTTTTGTACCACTGGCGATTTCTGACTGGGTTGTTATGGTTAACATATTATTGTCTATAAATATTACCACTTTTACAAAAAATCATTCTTGGGAAATTTTCATTGGCATTGAAATATAATTCGCATTACTTTATCTCAATGTCAATGCCAACAAATTTCATCACCATTCAATGCCAATGAAATTTTTTTCAATTTGCATTCATGAAAACAATGGTAATGAAATGTACACATAATTGAAGAAAAAGCATTGTAATATAAAAAAAATATAAGAAATACGCGAATTTTTAATTTTTTTTCTTAATTTATTCTTTTATTAAAACATGAAAAAAATACTTCTTTCATCAATTATAAATGGGCATTTAGGCATTGAACAATGCCAATTGAAAAAATTAATTGACACATTCAATAAACTGGTCCCAAGTATGTTTTTAAATACACATTTATTTTTTATTTATTAATTTTCATTTCATTTGCTCCTTCTTTACCTTTTTCCAGTCCACTAGTAATCTGCCAAAGTTTTGTTGATTTCAGAAAATTTTAGCAAAAATTTTGTAGATTTAACATTTTTTTTGCTATTTTCATTCTATTATTATTTAGCAATTTTTTTGCTGATTTCAGCAAGTTAAATTGTTATTTGTATTTAACAAAAATTTAGCTCAAATATTACTAAAATTCTGTAAATTTAACAGTTTTTTTTGCTATTTTTATTAAACTACTATTCAGCAATTTTTTTGCTAATTTTAGCAGGTTAAATTGTTATTTGCAATTAACAACAATTTAGCTCAAATATTACTAAAATTCTGTAAATTTAACAGTTTTTTTTTGCTATTTTTATTAAACTACTATTCAGCAATTTTTTTGCTAATTTTAGCAGGTTAAATTGTTATTTGCAATTAACAACAATTTAGCTCAAATATTACTAAAATTCTGTAAACTTAACAGTTTTTTTGCTGTTTTCATTTTATTAATATTTAGCAAACTGATTCTGCTAATATTAGCAGTTTTTTCTGCAGCATCATTTTTAACTAATTTTTAGTAACTTTTTCTGCTATTTTTACGGACTTATTTGTATGAGTGTAGTGTCAATTAAAATTTTAATTAATATATATAATCTATTTCGTAATTAAAACTCGTTTTTAGGTTTTTCTGTGTACAAAAGTCTGATAAACGCGTTCTGATTCAATTGAACTAATTTTTTGTTATTTTGTCTTAAAATTTAGGATTGAACTAATATTTTTTGTAAATCCAATGTAGCATAATAATTAATTTCATCCGTATTTTAACTAACTTTGCATTCTAATTTTTAGTAATTTGTTTTTTTTTAATTTTACAAATTTTTCAGCTAAGTTAAACCACAATTATTTCCAAATGATTGTAGTTTTGTCTTTAGTATCAATATCACATAGAGATGGCGCTATATTTTCATATTTTTATTGTATAGTCATAAAAGGCTTATATCTCGGAAACTAAGCGAGACAAAGCAAAATGAACAATAAATCGTTTCTCTGTACTTATAAATCCTTATCAATAACAAATATGGGCCTGTATCGGGAGAGATCAGGAGAGAGCATAAAACCAGATTTAAGCGATATTTTAGCAGAAACTTTCAAATAACCCTTTCACGAATAAACTTGAACCGCTGTAGATTTTCTAACGAAACCTTTTAGTGACATAGACCTATGGCAAAGAATAATTGTGATGCTATTTTTGGCGCTTTACTATGTCCCGTATCGGAGAGAAATGGAGCTAAAGCTATAATATTAACCTAGTGTCTTCAAATGCAATGAAATGTGCAAAGAAATTTAAAAATAACACACAAAGCAACAACAAAATTATTTTCGTTGTTGTTGTTTTGTGTGTTAATTTCAAATTTCTTTACCCATTTCATTGCATTTGAACACTAGGTAATGGACTATCGCTCCTGAATGGGTTAAAATTTTCAAAAATTTAATTTAAATTTAATTAATTAATTCCCTTTTTTTTTCTAAACTTTGACCAATTTAAAAATAATAAATAATTCTCTGTGTGTTTTAAATTGGATTTTTAAAATTAAAAAAAAAACCAAAAAAAATCTTAAAAACAAAAATTTTAATTTACGATTTCAAGCTGACCTTGTACCAAAAACCAGTGTTGCCATTACAGCGATTTTCTCGTCAGATCTAGCGATTTTATTTCGCCTCTAGCGGGAAAAATTGTCCTGTAGCTATTAGCCAAAAATCTAGCGCTTTTTTATCAGCCGTAATATAATTTTTAAAACTCGATTTTATGTTGAAAAATATTATAAAATTCGCATATTGATATTACTTTATTATAAAACACAACTTCTATCAGAGATACAACTTCTATCAAGATTTTGTGATGCAGTGTTATTTTCATTAAGTAAATTATTTTAATAAAAAATTTTAAATGTTATATATTTATTATATGTATCTATTTAAATTTTTAAAACATAAATATATTAAAAGTGTTATGACGTCATTGTAATGCCATTTCCGTTAATTTTTATAAGACCGTTTACATAATCCAATCCGTTACTAATCCAATTCCGGTGGGGATTTCATAAAGACCGCGAATCATATTATTTCTTTAAAAAACTATTAAATCTAAGATATTTTTCTCACCATAAAAGATTTTCAAACATTTATTATTTAGGCCCTATGCGAGGTGGCTAAATAAATTCTAAACTAAATACGAATTGAAAAAAAGGTTTAAAATTTCTTTGAACAATTTTAGAAAACGTTTTAAAATTTCATAGAAATTTAGAAACCTGAATTTAGTTTAGATTCTATTTAGCCAGTTCGCACCCACCCTTAAAAAATTCTTAAAACTAATAGCGATCTTAGTTTTGGCTATAAAACTGACCCTTAGATTCCATTAAATTATTTTCCTAGGAAACCAGTAAACATTTTCCCAATCAAAAACACAGGATAAGCTGATATTAAAATAAAAAAATAATAAAATTGTGATACTTTTTGCTGTCGAAATTATAGATACAAGAATTATAGGTGGCTTTTTTTAAATTCCTGGGGTGGGCAAGAAGAAGTCCAGGGTGGGCTTTGCTCACCCATACCGTCCTAAGCCCGCCAATGAAGTTTAGTTAGAAAAATTGCCCGGTAAAAAGCTGATTTTATGTGTATAGAAGTTCTTTAATTTTAGTTTAAAATTTTTGTTTTATCGATAAGATATTATAAGTGCAGATCATATTCATCATATTCTGGATATGATTCTATGTCGTGAGGCAGATTTTTGTTTACCATTACATCAGCTGTTCGTTTTGCAATTTACCAAAGTTAGCCGAAGAAAAAGTCTGGGTAGCTTTAATAAAAAGAAAAACTCTCTTGAGCGTTTTCATTACCCAAATTTTCGAAAACTAGAACGCTTTTCGGTAATATTGGTGGTACCATTAAGGAAGGGACCTAATTTATTTAATTAACCATTTTTCTTTATTTGTATTTAGCGTGTGTGCATAAACATCTATGTACATAATTTCACGATGTTTAAAACTTATTACCGGCATTCGTATGTGATCATTATACAACTATTATAGTTACTTTTTATCTGATCATTAATTACAGTCAGTTTTGTAATAAAAATTAACTAACAAAAATAATAAATTTAACACCCTTTTAGTTCATTATTTATTTAGAGTTTGTTGTATTTAGTTATAACCAAAAACATGATCATTTAAATGAATCTCTACTCTAAATACTATTTTTAAACATGATATAGTTAGAAACTGTAACTATAATTACAATATATACGAGTATTTGAATCGGTTACGAGTTTTAAATCAGTTATAATAAAATTGTTTCTACCTAACATACAAGGGTTTCAAGAGATCTAGAACTTTATACTTTAAAGAACACATACAAAGTTAATGGAAACAGTGTTTCAGTAATTTCGGAAATCTGGAATACAATTGATAATTTCTAAAATACATTTGATAATTTCTGAAATACAATTGACACTTTCTGAAATACAAATGATAAGTTCTCGAATACAATTTGTAATTTCCGAAATACAAATGATAATTTTTCAAATAAAATTCGTAATTTCGGAAACATAATTGATAAATATGAAAATTAATTGATAATTTCTGAAATACTATTTATAAAACTGAAAACCAATTGATTATTTCTGAAATACAATTGATAAATCTAAAAAAATATTGATAAGTTCTAAAATACAATTGATAAAACTGAAATTCAAATAATTGTTCCTGAAAAATAATTAATAACTTCTGAAATAAAATGAGAATTTTTGAAATACAATTGGAAATGATGTATAATTGTATTTCAGAAATTATCAATTGTATTTCAGAATTAATTGATTTTATTTCATAGTTAATAGAGAATAATTTCTGAAATACATTTGATAATTTCTGGAAAACAATTAATAACTTCTGAAATAAAATGAGAATTTCTGAAATGAAATCGGAAATGATATATAATTGTATTTCAGAAATTATTAATTGTATTTCAGAAATTATCAAATGTATTTCAGAAACTATCAATTGTATTTCAGAATCAATTGATTGTATTTCATAGTTAATAGAGAATAATTTCTGAAATACAATTAATAATTTGTGAAATACAATTGATAAATATGAAAATCAATTGATAAATTCTGAAATACCATTGATAAAACTGAATATCAATTGATTGTTTCTGAAACACAACTGATAAATTTGAAAAAAATTGATAAGTTCTGAAGTGCAATTGATAAAACTGAAATTCAATTGATTATTTCTGAAATATCATTGATAAATCTGAAAAACAATTGATAATTTCTGAAATAAAATGATAATGATTTCTGAATAAAAATATAAAATAAGTAGTTACGGTGGGTCCCATACTGTAGGTTTAAATTTAACTTAACTAAAAACAAAATAAAATGTTAAAAAAATGTACACAAAACAACAACAAATTTTTGGGTTAACTATTAACCTAAGTTAAAACCTGCATTTGCAATTGTAACCTAGAGAGAACCCCGTAAAGACAATCTGATGATATTACTTGGTAGTACTTAAAAATGCATTAGTTTTTAACCATTGGTTCTAGGAAAGCAGAGACTATTAATTATAGGGATAGGAAATCAAAGCTTACACTACTAACCGGTAGAGGGCGCTGAAATTTAGTATTACCTAATTGTCAATTCGTTTTACAAAGTGCCATCTAGTGATAACGATTTTGTTATAACTTATTTTTTGGTGATGCCATACCCCTGTAGGAAAGTTTTTTCTCTTTTTGTTGTAAATCAAAATGTAAACAGTGTTGCCAGAAACTTTTGTTCGAAATATGCTAATTCACCAAAAATGCTAAATTCTGCTAAATAGCGGAAAAAGAAAATATGGCAAACAAATTAAAAAAATGTTGAAATATTCTGCTAAATTACCACACAAAAAAATATTGCAATTTTTACTCTACTAGCCGCGTTTTTGTATTAGATAAACATTTTTTCCAGTTTTGGTTTAACGTATAAGCATCCCGTGAAAAAATTATTAGATTTGATCAAGTTAGGTTTGATCCGTACAATTCATATTAGAGAGTGAATAACAATATATAAAATTAAATATGAGTTTATCTGCGATTCCGATTTTCAAAATTTTCTTATTCGTTGCCTTATATAATCATATCTTAAAATATCTTTTCTCTTATATCATTTTATATGCCACACACAAACACATATACTTGATCAAATTATATCTCGTTGAAGATAAATTTGTATATTGCTTCAAACAACACTTTATAAAACTAAATGTGACAAGAATATTTTAGATCAAATTATTTACTATATCGAATCGAACAAAATGTTTGTGGATTTAAATACAATTATATACTTAATAATTCAATACAAAATTAAAAAGCTGAGCTTATATATTATGTTACATCTAGGGTTTCTAATAGAGATGAGCGATCCGGTGATTTTTGAATAACGCTGCTACCAGTGATCGTGATTTTCAAATCACCGTTTTTTTAAACAGTGACCGTGATCACGGGTTTGTAATAGAGATGGGCGATTCGGCGATTTTTCAGTAACATTTTTCTCAGTGAATGTGATTTGCAAATCGTTGTACTTTTAAACTGTGATCGTAATCACGGTTTTTCTATGGAAAAGACTGCGATTTTCTGATAAATAAACGAAATAATATTTATGGCGAGTTTTTAAGAGGTCAGTTAAACTTGGTTTAGTTAAACCAAAAACGAATTTTGTCAGACATTTCAAAGTTTATTAACAAAAGAAAAACTTTTTCTTGAGTATAATTTATTTCTTTATTGAAATAAAACAAAATAAACCACATTTTAAAAGCAGTATTCCAGTTACAAACTGCGTTAAACTAAGTTTAAAGATAATCCACTTCCTAAAAACTGGGCCTTAAAAGAAGAATAGTTGCGACCGGTAACAAAGACATGATAGAAGGAGACTTTTTATGCAGAAGAGTGTGAAAGCAAGTCACTGTTATTGAAAAAAAAAACATGTATTACTGTGCACAATGAAGTTTGCAAGAAAGAATAGTACAAAAATATTAAAAGAACGACATTCCGAGTAACTGCGACTTGAAATATTTGATCACTACCGTTACCAGTGATTTATCAATAACTGTGATTAAATCACCGGTATGAAAATATCGCTCATCTCTAGTTTCTAATGACCCAGAATTTTTTCATTTCTGGGATAAATGAGACATACCAATGTCGCACTTTTTTAATTATAACATCTAATCTTAAATCTAATGAAAGAAATAATAAGAAAAGTAACTACACAGAGAAAAAATAATAGTTAAATCAATTACTATATCAATTAATTAATTAACATTTGATTTTTTACGAACACTTTGTAAATAAAGTATGAATATTAGGGCCAGTGTTATAGTCATCACTTAGTAGGATATTTTATTTTAGTAAGAAACTTTAAAACGAAATTTTATAATTGGTGGCTATAATACTTATCCTTATTAAAGTAAATTCTAGATTCTAGTTAAACTTTTTTATATTTAAGTTAATGTGTTTTCCAATTTTAAAAATAAGCAAACAATTTTTTATATATAAAAAAAACTTGAAATTTGTGTGATCTCAAAGCTGTTTCTATCATACAATTAGTAAACGTAGTTTGTGTATGATTTTAATTTTTTTCTTCTGTGCAGTTACTACCAGAGCTTTGAAGAATTAATTCCTTAATTCAATTTTTCAATTCTGAATTAAAAATTCGATGAATTAATTCACTAAGTACCATATATTGACTGGAATTAATTCATATTTGCTTTCGTTCGATTTATTTTGTTCCGAATTAATTCAATTGCAATAGTTCTTTTTATTAAATCAAATGAATTAATTCACTGGTGAACACGTTCAATTTTATAAATCGAACGGAAAAAAAGTGAATTAATTCCTTACTGAATTAATTCACTACTGAATTCGTTCAATTTAATTTTCGTTCAGTGAATTAAAAAAAAATAAAATTACGTTCAGTGAATTAAGAAAAAATAGAATTACGTTCAGTGAATTAAAAAAAAATAATAAGTTCACTGAATTGAAAAAAAAATAAAATAAGTTCACTGAATTGAAAAAAAAATAAAATAAGTTCACTGAATTCAAAGCCTGTTTTCTGCCGTTCAGTAGAAGAAAACAATAATGTACAAATAAAAGTTTTAAATAAGCAATTTTACAGCGTGTGCTAGTAACAAATTAGAAACCGGATGCTGTTTATCAACCTACATGATTCAAAAATAAAGCCTTTTACTATTAAAAATAAAAACTTTACAGATATAGATACATTTGGAAAAAAATATAACTATATAACTGGTTTGAAAAATTAATAGTTATATCTTTTTTCCAAATTTATCTATAAAAGTAAAGTTTTTATTTTTAATAGTAAAATGCTTTATTTTTGAATCATGTAGGTTGATAAACAGCATCCGGTTTCTAATTTGTTTATTTTTACTAGCACACGCTGCAAAATTGATTATTTAGAAATTGTATTTGTACGTTATTGTTTTCTTCTACTGAACGGCAGAAAACAAGTTTGAATTCAGTGAACTTATTTTATTTTTTTTTCAATTCAGTGAACTTATTTTATTTTTTTTTCAATTCAGTGAACTTATTATTTTTTTTTTTAATTCACTGATCGTAATTTTATTTTTTTTAATTCACTGAACGAAAATGAAATTGAACGAATTCAGTAGTGAATTAATTCAGTAAGGAATTAATTCAGTAAGGAATTAATTCACTTTTTTTTCCGTTCGATTTATAAAATTGAACGCGTTCACCGGTGAATTAATTCATTTGATTTAATAAAAAGAACTATTGCAATTGAATTAATTCTTTGAATTTGTTGTTTGATGAACGCGTTCATTTGAACGAATTCAGTGAATTACTTAAGAAAAGGAATTCATTCAATTCTAGAGAAAATTGAATTCGATTGGTAGTGAATTCATTCAAAAAGGAATTAATTCTTCAAAGCTCTGGTTACTACTAACTGATAATGGATTATATAATCTACAGAGAGAAGTTTGCTGGACCAGTTTTAATGAAATTTTTTAGTAAAATAATAAAGTTTTCTTCAGAAGGTAAGTGAAAAATTTCTTAAATTTGATGAAAACGTTTCATATATTTTATGAATTTAGTTTTAACGAAGCTTTTTCATTAAGTGTATGAAACTTTTAATAAATAAAACGAATATTTTGACAACATTTTATCAAAAATTCCATTGATTTAGTAAAAACTTTCAATGGACGAGGCCTAGTGAAATTCATCGGTTTTGTGCAAAAATTTATTAATATCATTCAGATAATTCTCTCAGTTAATTAATTGGTTGTTTTCCTACACTATACATATTCATATAAACAAACAAAATATAATGCAATTGAATAAGACCAAAACTCCAATAAAAGTGGATGAAATTATATCAATTAAAATATCTTTTTTATTCGTTTACATATATACAATTTGATTAATCCATTTTACGGATAAAATTTTATATAATTTAGTATGATGCCAAATAAAAAAAATATGCTACTGAATAATTTTTTTTCACGGGATTTAATCATTTGAAAAAGTAGTGTAATCATTGTTGAAAAAAGAACTGAAACTGAATCTTGTGTGGATAAAAATATGCCAAAAATCTGCTTTTGTCAAACGACCCAGCAAAAAAAATTGCAAGTAGTGCTTTACAAACAGAGCTTTGAAGAGTTAATTCCTTTTTGAATGAATTCACTACCAATCGAATTCAATTTTCTCTAGAATTGAATGAATTCCTTTTCTTAAGTAATTCACTGAATTCATTCAACTGAATGCGTTCATCAAACAACAAATTCAAAGAATTAATTCAATTGCAATAGTTCTTTTTAAATGAATTAATTCATTAAATGAATTAAATCACCGGTGAACGCGTTCAATTTTATTAATCGAACGGAAAAAAAGTGAATTAATTCTTTACTGAATTAATTCACCACTGAATTCATTCAATTTCATTTTCATTCAGTGAATTAAAAAAAAATAAAATTACATTCAGTGAATTAAAAAAAAAATAATAAGTTCGCTGAATTGAAAAAAAATAAAATAAGTTCACTGAATTAAAAGAAAAAATAAGTTCACTGAATTCAAAGCCTGTTTTTTGCCGTTCAGTAGAAGAAAACAATAATGTACAAATAAAAGTTTTAAATAAGCAATTTTACTGCGTGTGCTAGTAACAAATTAGAAACCGGATGCTGTTTATCAACCTACATGATTCAAAAATAAAGCCTTTTACTATTAAAAATAAAAACTTTACAGATATAGATAAATTTGGAAAAAAAATATAACTATATATTTAGTTTGAAAAATTAATAGTTATATTTTTTTCCAAATTTATCTATATCTGTAAAGTTTTTATTTTTAGTAGTAAAATGCTTTATTTTTGAATCATGTAGGTTGATAAACAGCATCCGGTTTCTAATTTGTTACTAGCACACGCTGTAAAATTGCTTATTTAAAACTTTTATTTGTACATTATTGTTTTCTTCTACTGAACGGCAGAAAACAGGCTTTGAATTCAGTGAACTTATTTTATTTTTTTTTCAATTCAGTGAACTTATTATTTTTTTTTTTTTAATTCACTGAATGTAATTTTATTTTTTTTTAAATTCACTGAATGAAAATGAAATTGAATGAATTCAGTGGTGAATTAATTCAGTTAGGAATTAATTCACTTTTTTTCCGTTCGATTTATAAAATTGAACGCGTTCACCGGTGAATTAATTCATTTGATTTAATAAAAAGAACTATTGCAATTGAATTAATTCGTAACAAAATAAATCGAACGAAAGCAAATATGAATTAATTCCATTCAATATATGGTGCTTAGTGAATTAATTCATCGAATTTTTAATTCAGAATTGAAAAATTGAATTAAGGAATTAATTCTTCAAAGCTCTGTTTACAAACTACTTCTTTTAATGCTTCACAAGTATCCGTTAGTGTATTTTTACTGCTTTTTTAGAAGTTATTCTGAACAATTTCAAAAAATCACTTCTTTCATTGCTTCCCAAGTATCCGTTATTACATTTTTACAGCTTCTTTAGAATTACATCTGAACAACTTCAAACAATCACTTGTTTCATTGCTTCCCAAGTATCCGTTATTACATTTTTACAGCTTTTTTAGAATTACTTCTGAACCACATCCAAAAAATCACTTAAGTATTGCTTCTAAAGAGTAATTGCTCTTAAAGTGATCGTAAAAACTGATTTTGGTATCATTTGGAATTTCTAAACAGAGGGTCCCGGGTTCAATTCCCGGCGGGATCAATATTTTTTTATTTGTTTTTAAATTGAATGGGGGAATATTTCACTTCACTTTCTGTTTAAATTATTTTCAAATCAAAGAAAGATGATACAATTTTTACAAGTAAATTACAAAGAATAAAAATATATTTGAAAGAATACGATAAGACCAGCAATACAGAATACGTATTTTCGGCTTTCGCTACAAAGCCATCATCAGTGTATTTCGTCTTGAGTGGGTTAATATTTAATGATTGTCTACTTATGTGACCGTTGAAAGAAAATCGAATTTCTTATCAACAACTCAACTTAGACTAACATCAACGAAATTTAACAATGCTATTTTTATCCTTTGTTATTATTACTCTATTTTGCTTTGAACCTTAATTCTTAAGATATCTCAAAAATATTTATGACAAAAATCCTTCTTAGCTCTGACTATAAAACTGGTTCTTTTATTTCTTTTATTTCTTTTGAACTAAAAAAAATTACTCTTGATGGTTCAGGAAATGATGAAGTAGAAAATTTGTTTTAAAAATGACATTTGTTTTTAATTTTTTTATTTTGGAAAATTGATACTTCCAGCCGAAATGAGCCGAAAAAAATCGGCGGCGGCGGCTGAGGCAAAAATGACCGGCGGCGGCGGCTTAAACTGCTCACGGCGGCTAGCTTGTTTCTCTGATCGTGAGTTCGTAAGTTCGATACACGGTGGCGGCAATAAAAAAACTTTTGAAAAAAAAATTTTTTTTGTGAAGAATTTGTTTTTAACTTTTAATTGGTGAAAAAGAGCTTCCTTTACACTCGTTCAAAAAGTACTGAAAAAATACTAAAGTCGGAGTACGCCTCTCCTATGACAACTGAATGTTAAAATTATTAGTGTTTATGTTAAAAAAGAAGTACATCTAGATCATCAATTGTAGTTATTTTTCTACTGCTTCGGCATCTCTTTTTTTTACTGGGGAAATATACCAAAAAGCATTTAGCATATTTTTCTAAAAATAATGTGCAATTTTTGAACTCAATCTGCTAAATCTAACAGAAAATATGCTAACATGGCAACACTGATTGTAAATTCTATTTGGAATTTTCTAATATAAAATATTTTGTTTGAATAGTTTTTGTTAAAAAAAAAAACAAAATACATTGTTGGTTTTGAAAGTATTAATATCGGGTGGGGCAAGCAATATTAATGGGTGCGTTCGGCAGATACAATTTAATAGTCAACAGTTCTGCAACAGTTGTACAACTATCTGCTGAACGACCTGATCACTGACCGCTCAGTCTGAGCGCTCAGGTAGCGCTGTCATATTTTGGTAGCGTAAAAAATATTTGTTACTTTTGATTAAATAGTGATACATTTGTTGTTGTTGATTTGAAAAGAACTTTTTTTTTGAAAGAATGACAATTAAGAACAAATATAATTTAAAAACAAAATTCTTAAAAAATCAAAGGAAACTATAGAAAAAGTGTATTTAAAAACAAAACAAAGAAAACATCGTTCAGCAGAGTAAGTAATCACAAAGCGCTACAAGTCATCGGTACCAGTTTAAGGTTTCTCTGCCGAATGCTACCAATACCTCGCTAAATTTTCAAAAAAATCTATACACTTGTTGCAGGTTTTATTTGTGTAATAAAATGTTATATAATTACTGAAATTATTCCCATACACTTTTTTTGGAAAGGTTGGTATGGAGTGCCTCATATACTCCGTTTAACATATAGCCGCACTATAGAACAGCTGATATGTGAGGTTCTAAATAATTTAGACATATAAAAGACCTTATAACTAAAAGTTACATCTAAACCACATATATTTCCACAAAAAACTACAACCTGGCAATGCATCAGGCCTTAAAAATCCACTTACTCAGGGATGCTTTCAAACTGAAAATACTAAAGCTATGGAATGACCCATATATTTTCGGGATAAGGGCCGAATTTAGAATACCTACGGAATTCTTTTATATAATTGTTTTCCAGAAAATTGATAGCATTAAACAGTTTTTGATCTTAAAAGAGCAAAAACTCGTGTTTGAAGACCAATGAATGAACAAAATTGGTGGACAGTGGACAATGGTGGATGCCAAATGGGATTTTTGGTATTAAATAAAATCAGGTCGACTTTACCTAATATTAAATTATTTTATTTAATTTTCTATTCAAATGGTTTTAACTTCGAAATCCATTTTTCTGAAAGTGCGGCTATAGTTATGAAACACTAGTAAAAATAAAAATGGCGGTTTAAATTAATCTTCGTTAAAAAAATGTATTTTTTTGTGGAAATATATTATGAAATGGAGTGTATGTATATGGCATACACTTACCTATTACAAGGAAACTACATAGTGGTGTAACACGCAGACCTTAATAAAATTTAGATATGATGGAGAGGCCAAAAACATATTAGAGGTTAAAAGTGGATTAAAAAATGGCACCGTTTTTGTATTAAAACCATTGGCGTACCTAGACCATTTTTCTGGGTTTATGCGTTATATTTCTATTATTGAACAACTTTGCGATTCTAATAATTTTTCTTAAAGAAAAACTCGTATGGTCAATTTTATAATCAGAACTAAGATCGATTTGTTTCTTAAATATTTCTTAGGTAAGAATTTTTCAAACAACTTTTTTATTTAAGAAATATTTAAAACAAAAATCGATCTTAGTTCTGACTATAGAACTGACCCTTAGATTGCAACAACTTAGCTGCCTAGGAATCTAGTAGAGATTTTCCCAAACCAAAAACACAGGATTAATTGATATAAAAAAGTAATATTGTGATACTTTTTGCCATCAAAATTATAGATAAAAGAATTGTAGGTAGATTTTTTTAAAATTCTGGGGCGGACTTAGGCCACCCCAGACTGGCCTAAGTCCGCCAATGATTAAAACATGCGTGAAATCCATGAAATTTAGATTTATTTGTACACACATTTAATGTATTCGAGAAAAAATAAAAGTATACCCATATTGGCTTTGTTTTGGACCAAGGGATGCCACTTATTTGAAATATTTCAAATATTGGTTAAAAAAAAGCCCTTTTGGTACTCGTAATAAGGCTCCAACATGTTCTTACATGTTTTCTGTGCCGGCGGATGTGTCTTCAAAAAACCTTTAATAAGTGCGTTCCCGTACTCAATAAGTGCGTTCCCGTACGTTCCCAATGTTACCGAAATTTACCCAAAAATACCGAAATTTACCCAAAAGCGTTCCCGTACTCGAAAACTGGGTAAATGAGAGCGCTAATGAGAGTGTATTAGTGTGTCTCTTTTTACCCAGACTTTTTCTTCGGGTAAACTTTGGTAAAACAGCTGATGTAAATATAAACAAAAAACAATTGTGAAAATAGATTTAAAATTTTAATTAAATAAAGAAATAATCAAAAGAAACTTGTTTTTTTTATAAGAATTAATTGAATAAAATCAAAAACAACTTTCAAATATGAATAAATATGGGTATTTGTGCCAATTTGCAAATTGAAATTATATGCATTTTCACATCAGTGATGGGATTTGTGGCACAATCTAAGATTTGTGCCGATTCGATTTTGGCACATTTTTGTTATCTACAAAATTTAATAGAAAATGGATTTAAAAAATAACGATTCCTTAAAAATTCTTGAATTCGTATTAAAATACATTTTCAAACAAAGCAAAACTAAAAATTTCATCGAAGATATTACCAAATAACCCATAGAATTTTAAAAATTCAAATGATTTAAATTTAGCTCAGAGTTTCGAAAGAGTTAATTTAAGTTTAATTCATGAAAAATTTAATTCAGTTTTAGAAAATGTTTCTATGTACACCATTACGAGTAACCATTCCTAAAGATTTCATTCATTGGCTGCATTCCCAAATCTTTAATAAGAATCGAATGAATTTCATTTATCATTTTAATTGAATGAATTGAAGAAAATTTTAATTCATTATGTTAGAATTCATTCAAAATAGAATTAATTCCATAATAATGCGATTACGAAATTAAATTAAAGTTGAATTACACGAAATGAAATTAAAGTTGAAAACACGGGCACATTTTAGTCACACACTTGGCACAAAACAAAATTTTTCAAGTCCCATCACTGTTTCACATTATTCTTTGAAATAAGATTTTGGGCTAGAAAAGTGGTTTTTTGTGTTCCCGTACTATTGGGTAATTTTGTCATTTTGTGAGAGGATTTTGTGCTTACTCTCATTTTATCGAACTTTACCCAAAAAGTAAAGAAACACACCTAATATGTCTATAGCTTTTTAAACTTAATGAGAAATTAATTTTAAAACGAAAAACTGTTTTATTTATGATGGCAGTCTTTAACCCCTAAACGTAAGATTGCGCACCTAAAAAATCTGATTCTAATAATTTTTTGTTCTCTACAACAAAAAAAAACTAAGTTTCAACCATAGATTGTTTCAACAAATAAATTAAATTTAAAACCTTTACTCTCTGGTTCCAGGGTTACACCACTTTATAGTTTCCTTGTTAGTATATGAATGTACTATGTTCCCATATAAACGCTAGTCATTAAAATGGTAAGTGGATTTGTAAATAAGCTTTTATTATTATTAGTATTGTTGCTGTTGTTTGAGATTATTGTTTTGGAACAAAGAAAACCTAAGCTGGAAACACGAAAACCAGTTTTGTTTAAATCAACAACACACAAAAATTCTTAATTTTAAAACTCGTAATAATGATGTTTTTACACTATATTTTTAGCACTTAAACTTCATCTTCTCTGTCTGATGATGCATTTGTGAATAAGATTTCAATATACTGTGCGACAAAAATAAACTCTAACAAATATGATGACAAACACAACATTAACACTTAGTGAAACAGAAGAATTTGCAAATGATGTGCCTAAATCGAAAGTGGTCTTCACTCATAATAAAGAGGATGGAATTAACAATAAACAGAATAAGCAACACATGGAATGTGACGTACTCTTAAATAATTTCCAAATTAAGAAAAAACGTTGTAAAGTACTTCTTAACTATGATCATATTGTGTGGGAACGCTTAGATACGAAGCGATGTCAAACGAAATATATTGGAAACAATGAGAAAAAGAGAAGCCCAACGGTATCAACAACAATAACACCTACAGCAGCAGCCATACAGAAAGGTTTGTATAATCGATTCATTCGTACCAGATCTTAGAAGAATTAATTCCCTAAATGCCTTTTTTTTAAATGAATTTATATTTTGGGAATGACCATACCACAGATAGACCATACTCAACAAATAAACAAAGGATCTCCTCAAGAACGATTTCTTAAAACCTTAGGTACCTACATCATATCCAACAAAGTTCCCGTTAACATAAATAAAATAAAACCAATTT
This sequence comes from Leucophora obtusa, assembly GCA_949987735.1. Lineage (NCBI taxonomy): Eukaryota > Metazoa > Arthropoda > Insecta > Diptera > Anthomyiidae > Leucophora > Leucophora obtusa. The sequence continues at coordinate 281,619,328 of OX465295.1, forward strand.
AGCAAAATTCGACTTTATTCATCAACATAGTCTCCTTCAAGAGCGATACAATCACTCCAATGCCTTTCTAACATTTCGATACCTTTTTCTATAGAATGATTTATCTTTGGCCTCACAATCACCGGCAATCACCTCTTCATTCGAACCAAATCTCTTTCCAAAAAGCATTTTTTTTAAAGTCTGGAAACAGATCAAAATCGCTGGGAGCATTGGCGGGCTTAGGCCGGACTGGGGTGGGCAAAGCCCACCCTAGACTGCTTTTTGCCCACCCCAGAATTAGAGTTTGCTAAAAACCGCAAAATTTGAAAACCGCGGTTTCGGGTTTTCAAAATTATAAAAACCGCGGTTTCGGTTATTTTTCGGTTTTCTTGTAATAGCAATAGAACTGTTTTAAAATAATTAAATAAGTATAAAATTGTATAGTTAAACACGTGCAATATATTCATTAAAATTCAAATGAATTTCTCACTTGAATAAAATCTTTTTATTCTTTTGTCGGCAACTAAAGCTTTTCAAGAGTTTAAATTTAAATTTTAGCAATTTGATTAAAACAATACGAAGTTAAAATTTTATAATTTCGCGGACTGAAATATGACTAAAAACATGCGGTGAAAGTCTGAACAAAAACCAACAATTCTTTAATTAAGGTAATAATTCCTGGAAAAAAAGTTCATTAATATTAAACACAAAATTTTGTAAAATATAAACTGACCCAGCCAGCAATTTCGGAGCGCTCATAAATAAGATTCTATAATAGCTCATAGAAATGATTATTGTTTTTTTGAAAACACTCTTTTTTTTTGGTAGAAAATATGAACCCTCAGAAAACAATCCAAAAAGTTGTCTCTACAATCTAAAAAGCTGTCTCAAAATGAGGGTTCATTTTTCGGACTCAAAGAAGATTCCAAAATTATTTAAATTTATGAGGAAAATTTCGATTTTATACGTTCTTTTTTCTGAGTCATTTCTGAGTACACAGGGGGCTCTTTTGGACGGACCACTTTAATAGGAAAAAGTGGAAAAATGTTTATGTTTTTGGAGCTCATTTCTGAGTAATAAGTGATCATCTTTGTTTGCTGGGGAGACAACATTTTTCTAAGCGCTCAGAAATTATGACTCGTAAAAAACTGTAAAATATGATCATTATAAGAGTGTATTCAAATTTTTTTTTCATTTTTCATTGCACATAAATGACTCAAAAATTAATTTTCTAATAATGCATATATTTCGGAGCCTTTTATGAGTCACAAAAGTGCGCTCGGAAAGAGGCTTCATCGGTGAGGTACTTATATACATACCTATGTTTTCAGCAGGTTTTAGGGTTATTTAATGAGTCTTTTCGGATTCTAATTGTACACTGGGGTGCAATTTTATTAATTATTTTAATTGGCATAAAGTATTTATTAAAAACCGACTTATTTTTGTCGGTTTTCGGTTTCGGTTTTGAGGCTTGAAAAACCGCGGTTTCGGTTTCGATTAAAACCGAACAGCAAACTCTACCCAGAATTTTAAAAAATCTACCTATAATTCTTGTATCTATGATTTCGATGGAAAAAAGTATCAGAATATTATTTTTGATTTTTTAAATATCAATTAATCCTGTGTTTTTGGTTGGGAAAATGTCTACTGGTTTCCTATGAAGCTAATTTGTTGGAATCTAAGGGTCAGTTTTATAGTCAGAACTAAGATCGATTTTTTTATTAGATAATTCTTAAATAAGAAATGTTGTTTGAAAAATTCTTACTAAAGAAATATTTAAGAAACATTTCTTTTCTCTATCAAATATCCAAATTTCATACTAATCTGAGAGTATAGCTTGGATACATTCATTGTACGTGGTTTTCTTCAGAAAAATAGATGCGCTTTTCAGAGTTTTCTATAAAAACATGGACATTTTTATAGGATAAGCCAGCAGGATTATTGAATTTAGAAAATTATAAAAATTTTATCATAAGGTAGGGAGTCATTTTTGAAAGTTTTTTTTGTACGTTGTAAATTTTAAGCTTAATGTCGAATGTGTTTTTTAAGATTAAGAGTCTGAATGGGCAAATTAAAAGCTGAACATAAATGGATCCCTTGCCCACCCCAGAAAAATGGTCTCGGTACGCCTAAGGCTGGGAGCCAAATTTGGGTGCGGAAGCAATTGAAAGTGTAATTTGGTAGTTCCAAAAAATTATTAGGATTTTTCATTATTGGCGTCACCTATGTGTCATCCTATGGACTTTTCAAACGATAATGAATGGAATCATTCCTAATCCGCCTATACAAAAAAAACTTATGTATCTCTCTTGGGGCAAACTCTGCAAAGGCTACAGTATTCGCTAAACTTTTCTGTAGAACCTTCACTAATGCTATGGGTGAAAAACTAATATTAATGCCAAATATTTCGGATACTTCAAATTAAAAAAAAAACTACAGTAAACAGAATTCAAAAGGCAATCAAAACAAGTATTAATAACAAGAAATCTCCGGGTTATGACCAAATTACGGGAAATCTTTTGTTTGTACTGCCCGAGCAAATCACGATATGGTTGCTACATTTGCTGATGACAAAATGCTTTTGTCAGCTAACTCAAATATCAAAATGGCTTTTACAAATCTCCACCAATTGCAAAGTACAACAAAATAAGAAAAAGTTGATCCATCGAGATTGCTAGAATTTATAAGTTAGCTATAAGAGGTGCGTCGTTAAAAAAATGTAACAGACATTTTTATACCCTACACCACTACGTGGAGAGAATATAATAAGTTTGTGCTGATGTTTGTAACATCAAAAAATATTGGACCTAGACCCAACTTTTAGTATACCGATCGACTCAAAATCACTTTGTTTCGATTTATCGATGTCCGTCTGTCCGTCCGTCCGTCTGTCTGTCCATGCATTCTTGTGCGGACTCTACAGGTCGCAAATATTAAGATATTTTGATGAAATTTGGTACAAGCCCTACGTCGGCCCAAGGACGAAGCCCATTGATTTTGGTTAAAATCGGTCCATGTTTAGACCTAGTGCCCATATAAGGGTCCCCCAAAATTGGATTGTTTACACGCTGAAGATCACAAATACGAAGATATTTCAATGAAATTTGGTTCGCTGACTCACATGGTCCCAAGGACAAAGCCTATTGATTCTAGATAGGATCGGTCCATATTTGTACCTATCGCCCATATGGGCTATATTTTCGATTTTCTCTTCTTTTATCATTTTATAGAAAATTTTGACACAAGTCCATTTTAACCCATTCGAATTCCGGGTCCAAACATTAGTTGGGTTTTAACCAGACTGGTGTACGGTATTATATAGTCGGCATGCCCGACTTTAATTTTTTTACTCGTTCTTTATAACTTATTCCACCTTTAATTAAAATAATTGCTCTTGATTTAAATATATTTGAGAATATGCCAGATTTTAAAATACATCGGTTTTTCAAATTCGAGTGCTTTATTAGTTTATAATGGAGAATCAAAGACAAGTGCATTGTGGACTTACAAAAAAAATTGTAACAGAAGTACGCAGGAGTATGACATGTATTTCCAGAGTGATCCAAAAGTTCAACAAGGACCTAATAATTGAAAGAAAGCCTGAAAAGAGTAAAGCAAAAAGACCAGGAACGAAACCGAAGCCAAAAAGGTTGAGAAGCTATTGAGGGCAATTCCAAACATTTTTTTTTTCAGTGAAATGGCACGGCGCACAGTGTCTCCAAAAACACTTTTTTAGCAAATAATATTTCAGGCCACAATTTTTTACCAATTTTCAAAATTCTTTGTTCTGTATTTGAGTTTACAAAATTCCGCACAAATCTGTCACGGCCGTTTTTAGGAATTTAAACTTTACAAACAACTTCTTTCAATGCTTCACAAGAATCCGTTAGTGTATTTTTACTACTTTTTTAGAAGTTATTCTGAACAAATTCAAAAAATCACTTCTTTCATTGCTTGCCAAGTATCCGTTATTACATTTTTACAGCTTTTTTAGAATTACTTCTGAACAACTTCAAAAAATCACTTCTTTCATTGCTTCCCAAGCATCCGTTATCACATTTTTACAGCTTTCTTAGAATTACTTCTGAACCACATCCAACAAATCACTTAAGTATTGCTTCTAAAGAGTAATTGCTCCAAAAGTGATCGTAAAAAGTGATTTTGGTATCATTTGGCATTTCCAAACAGAGGGTCCCGGGTTCGATTCCCGGCGGGACCAATATTTTTTATTTTTTTTTAACTACCTAATTTCGTAAAACATTTGGGTGAAGTGAAGGGAACTTTCAATGTAAATTGTTTTTGTAACAAAACCAAAATTGTTTTTGTTACAAAAACAATTTCTATAGAAATAACGCAATACTTCACCGAAGTGTTTTAGAAAATTACCCCCTAAGTTTTTTTTATTTTATTAATTTCTTTTTTAATATTTATAATTATTTTGTTTAAATCCAATATTTTTTAAATTAAAAATATGTATATATAAAAAAAGGGTGAGAAATTGATTTTTATGTATCGGTAAAAATAATACTGAAAACAATATTGAATTGGAGTGCACATTTTTTGTCTATTTAATAATTACTTTTATTGAAGAGAATAAGGAACAATATCTCGCATTAACAATGTGGTGTTTTTATGCAAGTCAACTTTCATATAAAAAAATAGCTCAGTGGTAGAGGGCTAGACTAGCAATCGTGAGATCGCAAGTTCGATCCCCGGTGGCGGCAATAAAAAAACTTTTGTAAAATAAACAAAAATTCTTTTTTTTTGTAAACAATTTTTTTTTCAACTTTTAATTGATGAAAAAGAGCTTACTTTGCACTCGTTCAAAAAGTACTGAAAAAATGTTGAAGTGGGAGTACTGCTCTCCTATGACAACTCAATGTTAAAATCATTAGTGTTTATGTTAAAAAAGAAGTAGATCTGGATCATTAATTGTAGTGCTTTTTCTACTGCTTCGGCATCTCTTTTTTTGCTGGGTATATATATTTTTTTGTGAATGTCGAAAAAACTCATTTTTTTTAATTTTTTCTCAGAAAAACCAATAAGAATTAGGGGAATTTGAATGATATTGTATGGGCCTTTAATTAAAGGTATTTGAATCCTCTATCGGTACCCCGAACAAAAATTTTTTTATTTATTTGTGTCTCCTATGATCAAATTAATTTTCGAAAATTTTCATTTTATTTTTCTTTTATCGTCCTTAAGCACCGTAAGTTGTTTTTCACGTGGAAAAATTTCACTCGAACTTTAAATGCCTCAAATTGCAATTTAATTTAAACAAATGAACAATTTTTTTAATTTTATAACAAAGACACAATCAAAATCAGGGGTATGGCATCACCAAAAATAAAAGTTATAACGACATCGTTATCACTAGATGGCACTTTGTTCAAAAATTTGACAATTTTCTTTTTTTATTTAAATTGAAATAATAACAAACAAAAAAGCAAATAAAAAAAAATAATTTTCAAATTTTATTTTTTTGAACATATTTTGCGCTTGATTTTTTCTTATTTTGCGCAGTTTTCAGCAATTTTTGAGTTTTTAAATATAGGCTCAGCTGATACTAAAGTGATACTAAATAGTTGCTCAAGTGATACTTAATTTCAGCCTCCTCTATGGGTGAGTAGTGTAAGTTTTGATTTCCTATCTCTATAATTAATAGTCTCTGATCAAAATAAACACAAAATGTCACTTTTTCCAAAGAAAAATAATAGTGTTGTACATTAAATTTGCGTGAAAACAAACTATCCTAGTAAAAATGATTTTTATATAATAAGATATGATTTTTATATAATCATTTATGATTTTATACAATTATAACTTGTCGCGTATTGTGAAACATATATTTTTATATGATTATATCAAAAGATATTTAATTACATAAAATTATATTAACCAGATCCACCATTTTCCGGATCAAATCATGTATGGGTTAATATAATTATATAAAAAATTGATTATCTGATCCGAAAAATGGTGGATCTGCTTAATATAATTTTATATAATTAAATATCTTTTGATATAATCATATAAAAAATTATGTTTCACAATACTCGACAAGTTATAATTGTACAAAATCATAAATGATTGTATAAAAATCATATATGAATATATAAAAATCATTTTTACAAGGGTATACACAATTTTCACGTGAAACTGATGTCGTGAAAAATAATTTTTTTTATATGGAAAAAACTGTTATAGTTTTTTTCACGTGAAACTGGAACAACTTACGGTGCTTTATTTGATAATATATTCCACTCGATCTTTTTTTATAAATACTTGCATTTATTTTATATATGCTGATATGTACCTTGATATGATATGTAAATTGAAGGTATTTTAGTCATCCCAGTGTCGAAACGGTAATGATATATCATTATTTTTTGTACTACCAGTAATGACATGGGCTTATTTTCTGCATTATTTCAAAACATATAATGAAGAGTTACTAATAACTAGTTACTTTTTCCATTATTTCAAAATAAAAAATAATGTATTACTAATAATGACTTATTTTTATCATTATTTCAAACAAATGGTAATGTTCTAGATTTTTTTGTAAATCTTTTTGAAATCTATTTTTAGACTCAATATTTTTTTCAACACGGGTAAGGATATATGTATGTAACCACATATTTTTTGTATGTTGGCGAGTAAGCTGCCTTGTGTGCAGCAGGTCAATTATGTTTTTTCTATTAAATATAACATTTCGAGATAGCTTAGATGGTAGAATTATAGACTGGCAATCTGGAGTCCCAGGTTCGATTCCCGCACGAGCAAATTTTATAGAAAAAAATTTCAAAATAAAAAATATTTTTTTAAAAATCTTATTTTTTTAAATCTATTTTTAGAATCATTATTTTAGTCAATACTGGTAAGCACATATGTAAGTACACAGAAAAAACAGTAGTCACCAACAATGGGAATTTGTAGAAGCAATCACATTTTCTTTTAAATTGAAATTTTATTTCCAACAATTTTTTTGTTTGAATTATTTGTAACTACTTAGTTTGTAAATAAATTGTTATCTTTCATATAAAAATTGTTTAAAAATAAAAATTCAAAATTACAAAAATAAACAAAATTTTTTTTTTGGATTTACAAAATTCTTTGTTGGTGCCTTTTTAAAAAGTTTTTTTTTTGTATTTACAAATATGGTATGAGAAAGGTGTTTTGTAAATTCTTTCTGTGTAACGACATATTTTTTGATTTTTCGTATGCTGGTGTGTAACCATAACTCATTATTTTTCGTGATATCGCCATAAAAAATTAATAAGAAATGTAATAATAGAAGTAACTAGTTACTATTACCAAGTATGTAGTTACATAACCACATATTTGGTAATGATTTTACAATATAAAAAAATAAAATTGGTTAAGGGGATTGATAGAGCCTTAAAATACCTTTGATTTAAGGTACATATCAGTATATATAAAATATATGCAAGTATCTTATGATAAAGCCTGTGACAATTTTTAAATTATAAAAATACATTTCTACAATAAATTTTTCGAAATAGATTGAGGTTTCCACATTATCTCATGCTACCATACCTATATCAAACATCACAAGATGTAATTTCTTTAAATAATTACAATATTCCCTTACCCGATAAAGAGTTACTTGAATTGAAATGAATCATAGTTTAAAAACGTATCTTTTACAGAAGCTGAATATGAGAAGGAGCAACTTTCACACAAAGCGGCATATGGTTGCCTAAGTAATGTTTTACATTTACAAGAAGTGATAAGAGTCTCAAAGGGCACAACAAAAACTGCCAGTATACGTAATGCACACAAGCCGTTGGATATGCCTGAAGAACAGCAAGATCATCCTGTGAATACACCAACGGAACAATATTTGTCTATATATTACGCAGAACGTATTATAGCATCACCAACAGATTGTAATCGTTGGCAAATACGACGTCTGACACTGCATAATAATGATCCGTATATTCTTGCCAAATGGTATGATCATTTAGAGAAACTTTTAAGAAGGACCTCTAGTTTGCGTACACAACGTTTGTTGGTCTTTATAAACCCATATGGTGGCCGTAAAATGGGTTTGCAAATTTATGAAAGAAACTGTAAACAAATAATACAATTGGCTGGCATAGATGCGTCCTGCATCATTACTCAACGAGCTAATCAAATACGTGATATACTTATGACCCATGACCTGACACCATTCGATGCCGTTTGCTGTGTCGGTGGTGATGGTACAGCGGCCGAAATGATTAACGGTTTGATATTTAGAGCTCTGAAAGATCAAGGCTTAGATTTACGTAAACCAGAGTATATTCCAAAACCAGCGTTGCCAGTGGGTATAATACCAGCTGGTAGTACTGATACCATAGTTTACAGTATTCACGGAACATCTGATGCTCAAACAGCAGCTATACATTTAGTATTAGGTCAACGAAGAGGTCTTGACATTTGTAGTGTAAGAAATCGTGATGGGATAGTGCGTTTTTGTACTAGCCTTATGGGTTATGGGTATTTGGGAGATGTAGCAGCTAAAAGTGAAAAATATCGATGGATGGGTACAAAACGTTATGAATACACGGGAGTACGAGCATTTCTTTCAAATCGTGGTTATGAAGCTGAAATACATGTGCTGTTGAATGAAGAAGAATTAGATGGTGGCCCAAGCAGTTCGTCCGCGGATATAACTTCTCCTAATGGTGACATAATATGTCATGTCAATTGTCCAAGATGTGAAATCCAACCATATAAATCTTCAAATAGCAATGATGATGATGCCAAACCCTCCTCTTCATCAAATTTATCGTTATATGCACAACAAAGTATTGATGACAGTAATTCAACAAAACATAATGAGGACTTAAAGGGTTCCGATGAAAATGATGAACATTCCCGTAATTTCGATCGTAATATCTGTGATAAAAATTATAGTAATCCCATGGAGAAACAAACACAAATTAAGGATTTAATAAATAGGAAGGAACCTTTTAATAAACCCTCTTCGCCAAGTAGTTCATCATCATCTCTTAATATGCAACAGCAACAGCTACAACAACATATTTCAAATGAAAACATTAATAATCCTCAGAAATGGCGTATTATACGTGGTGAATTTTTTATGATAGCAGGAGCTAATATAACATGTGCCTGTACTCGTAGTCCAAATGGCATTTCTAGGTATTGTCATTTGGGCGACGGACATTTAGATTTAGTTTTAGTAAAAAAAACCAGCCTGATTAATAATATTCGTTTTGTAATCAATGCCATGGGACGTAGTGGCGATGTTGTAAGTATAATTTACAATAGAGATCTAAAAAAACAAATTGCTCTAACTTTGTAATTCTAGCGAAATTTGCCATTTGTGGAAGTCTATCGTACTCGCCAGTTTATTTTTAAAACAAAATTGAATACTTGGTTAGAAGATTATAATAGTGTTCGTGGATCTACCCAACCAATTGCCGAATCCTGTGCAGAAGCAGAAACAACGGGCCGACAAAAATTGTATTCATCATGGAATTGTGATGGAGAGGTGGTTAATGATTTAGACATAACCATGACGTGAGTATCTATTAGAACTCCCATCGTTATTATGATTGTTTTAATTTTTTTATTTTGCTCACAGTTCACATCGTCAACTTCTAGATGTCTTTATGCGTGGTCCTTATAGATATAGTAAACCACCCAAAGATATGAAAAATAGATCGATATTTTGTTGCTGCTGCAATCCGAAGTAATGAACAGGGTACAGATTACCGCAGTCGTGATTGAGTTTTTTTCGATAGCAAATATTAGTACTTGAAACATTAAAAAGATTTAAACTCGGTGAGGGGTGTAGAATTTTGGTCCCATTTTGCAAATATACATGGGTGAAATTAAAAAATGTGATAAGTTTTTGGGCCAAACTTGTGAGAAGCAAAAAGTGTTAATATTTCGGAGTTTTCTTAATGGAATCAGTAAATTTAGTCATTATAAACCTTGCAAAAAAATCTTTTCTACAAGTTGTCGCAATAACTTTTTGCACAATTTAAATTTTTTTATTGTAACGGAGTTTACATTTCCACAAGCAAAAGATATAACAAAAAAATTGCGTATGAATTTTCTTCAATTTATTAGTTTTCCGTATTTGGGTTTTCAACAAGCTTTTCAATAATATACAATTTGTGTTTATCAAATTGGCGGTTTCGCGAATAAAAATGCAATTCATTCCGCGAAAAAAAAATTTTTTTAAATGCTTTTCAAAAATATAAAATTTTTAAAATCCAATCAGCGGTTACGAAGTTAAAAAATAATATATTAAAAACACACCATTTTGCTATCAAAAAATTCTTAAATTGTGTGAAACAAGTTTAATTTGTCAAACTAATGTCAGTAATGGCTCAAAATATGGATTCCAAACCAAGGAAATGCAAAATCAATCGTTTTTCCCTCCAGCAGTTTGGGGTAAAAAACTGATAACTTTTTTTGATTTGACGCAAAATTATTAGTTGAATCATCTTTTGACACATAAATATTAGTTAAATCACCTCTGATTATGGTTATTTTAAAATATTTTAAACATTTACCTACATTTTTTTTGAATGCAATCTGATGCAAACAATTCTGGTCACGGAGTTTACAGTAACGGAGTTTACATTTGGTAACTTTTTTCGTTTTCTTTCCGAAACCCTTTGTCAAAATTTTCTTTCCGAAACAAAATCGTATGATGCCTACAAGGCATCCAAATATGCCATTGTTTTTCTTACTCGTTAAATAGTTTGGTGTAAAAATTAGGAACGGAGTTTACAACATTTTTTCAAATCTTATTAAGGGGGTATCGACTCTAGGAAAAATTTTGTTTTAGAATTTTTTTATATTTTATTTGGATGGATCACACTTTTCTCTATGTTCTCCTAAAATTTCAGTAAAAAATTCTAAGAAGTTAAATTTCCACATTTTTTTTTTTGTAAAATATATTTTAGTCCCAAATACTCTATGTGGTAAATTTGTGTGTAACACTTTTTGTTTGCATTTTTATTAACTTCTTTTTATTAGAAATCGTATATCTTATAACAGGACAGAATAAAAAGATAAAAACTACATCAAAAGATTTAAGAATTGCACGCACAAAGAAAAGCCAATGACGAGTACTTGATGGATGTTGAAGACACGTCATATGGGCAGCGGCTGAAGTTAGAAAAATAATCAATATATATAAAAATGGGGAAAAAATACGAAATAAATTAAAAAATGTACAAAATTATAGCATTTTTAAAAATAAAATAAATAAAAAATTTTATTTCTTTGTAATTTACTTGTAAAAATTGTATCATCTTTCTTTGATTTAAATATAATTTAAACAGAAAGTGATATTAATTTATGATCTAGAGTCAAACTAAAAAATAACATTAATTTACTTAAAATAACAGATCAACTAGAACATTTTCCCCATTCATCTTAAACACATTGACACGGTGCAAAAATATAATTTAATAACATACATTTAAATTTAACGGTTCGTTGTAATTCAAAAATCTGTGTTTATCATACACAGAGTTGAATAGAATCAGCTGAGATATCTTAAGAATTAAGGTTCAAAGCAAAAAAGAGTAATAATAACAAAGGATAAAAATAGCATTGTTAAATTTCGTTGATGTTAGTCTAAGTTGAGTTGTTGATAACAAACTCGATTTGCTTTCAACAGTCACATAAGTAGACGAATATCAAAATATTAACCCACTCAAAGGCGAAAGGCACTGATGATGGCTTTGTAGCGAAAGCCGAAAATGCGCATTCTGCCTTGCTGGTCTTATCGAATTCTTTCAAAAATTTTTATTCTTTGTAATTTACTTGTAAAAATTGTATCATCTTTCTTTGATTTGAAAATAATATAAACAGAAAGTGATATTAATTTATGATCTAGAGTCAAACTAAAATAACATTCATTTACTTAAAATAACAGATCAACTAGAACATTTCCCCCATTCATAAAAAATTAATTTAAAAAAAAATTAAAATTTTAAAAAATAATTCTCTCAGTATGGAAATTAAGGCACATCACTAAAACTCGGCCTTGTGGTTACATAAAACTATTGTATTTGAGAATATTAAATAAAAAAAATTAAGAAAAAGTAAATACTATTGAACAATTTCATATAGACAAAGAACATTTTCATTAAATTCATGAAGATCGAATTTATGAAATTCAATGAATTTTTTTAACGAAATTATGAAATTTTATGAAGGAAAAGTTATGAAAAATTTCATAATATTAATTAAATATTATATACATAATGAAATTCTTCATTGATTCTACGAAAAAAATTCTATGAAATTATATCATTAATATCATGAAAGATAATTCTTTCAGTGTACATGCTGCAGAAAAACTTCAAGTCTGTTATACTAGATAATTATTTACAGTCCAACGATCATTTGAGTATAAATAACATTATACTTTTCGCAATATAATTAATAGATAACTCCAAAATTCTGGTGTATGGATTTTTATCAAAAATTATGACGAAAAATCATTACAGATTTGACATCGTGTTAGCATAGATATACGAAAAAGTTTGTAAAATGTATTAATTTTTGTTAAAATCGTTAACTGTCCGTAATATACGTCAATGCTTGTACGTATACGGAACATTAACGGACCATATAAATGGATTTTCGAACACAATACGTTTTAACTCCGTTTTGGTGTATCCGTTTCCGTACCTTTAAATACGGATTTCATCGGTTGCAGTTTGTTTACAAAATAAAAAATTATATTTTTGAAAAGTCGGTGCAAATATTATTATAACGGAAATATATGGAGAATATGCAATAGAGGGAATTCTTTCCATCACACTATTAATGAAACAACATCAAGTAACAAGGTAAGATTTATGAAACTTATTGTTTTGTGTATAACATGTGAGAATTTGCATCGTGTCAAATTAAACCATAACTAATTTATTGTTTCTTTTCCATATATGTAGATGTTTTATTTTACTCTGGGTCCCTAAGCGCTGGATAGATTGGTAAACCGAGCCGGATGTGCTAAATATTGTAATTGTATTATTTAAAAATTTATTAATAGTAATTGTAAACGTAAACGGTCCGTTATTGACGGACTTTAAACGGACTTGTCCGTTTTTAACACCCCGGTGAAAAATCTCCATATATGAACATTTATGGTTCAACCATATATGTATGGATCCGAAAAATGAGGTAACACCTAAGTATATGTTCATATATGGACATATATGAACATATAGATTTATTAAATATATGCGAATACATGCGAACGTTGCTGTCCTTTATTATAAGGTTGTACGATAGATATAAATTTATGTATGACATTCAAATTAGGCGCTACATATGTTCCTTTTTTATTCATGGCATTAAATATAATTCCATATTTATCCAAATATGAGTTCCTTTTACATATATGGAAAAATGTATTCTTCGAAATATGTTCATATACAAGTCCCTTTTGCATAAATTGAATAACATATACTTTCATATTTGTCCATATATGAGTGCCATTTCCATATATGAAATAACAGATGCTTCCATATATGTCTGTATATGAAATCTTTTTCCATATATGGAATCACATATACTTCCATATATGTTCATATAAAATCCATATATGTTCATAAAAAATCCATATTTGTTAATATGTGTCCATACATAAACCATATATGAACATGTTTGAGCGTATATGAACATTTTTCACCGGGACGACATAACGGTCCGTAAATGGTCCGTCATTGACGGATTTTCAACGGATTCGAATCAGTTTCGATGTTCCTTATGTTCCGTTTTCTGGTCCGTATACGGATCCAGAAAACGGTACGTATACGGAGTTGGATTCCATTTATGACGGACCGAAAACTGTGCGTAAACGGAACGAATTGTTTGTTGGGAAAGAATTAAAATATGTATAAGCTATTAAAGTTGAAAAACGTTATGAGTAACTGGTTACGTAGTTTCCATTTGCCCTATAAAATTGGTCACAAATGTTATGTGTTAACCAAAAATTGGTCAGATTGTTATAAATTTTGTAAAACAGGTGACAATGTAATGTAACTCAAATTTAATCCATGCATTAGAAATTAGCTGGTTACATGGTTTTTATCACATTTTTTATATCACCCACATACATTTGTATACCTATAAAAAAAATAATTGGTGTTCTTTTATATACACTTTACAAATGTGAATTTATTAACAATTTCGAACGCTCACGGCTGCGAGAATATGGCCACTGGAACCACAAGCAAAGGAAGAGCTTTATATTAGAAATTCTAAATTTTATGTGTGATATGCTTAAAGACTGTTTTATGGTATTTTGTCATAAAAATAGCAGTTTTGAGCTTGGTTTACATTATAAGAAGAAACAAAAGGTCGTTTACGGGAGTACCCATACGTGGGAACCCACTTTACCTGAATCAACAACAATTTACACACAATTTTGTATCGCGGTAACACACGTGAAACAGAACTAAAATATATTATTTTTTTAAGCAACTTTCATCAGTATATATATAATTTTACCCCTCAATTCATAAATGCTTTGTAAAGTTATAGCAGGTTTACAAAACGTCATTTTCATACAAAATTTGTTCAATAAATCTCCTATAATTTTACAAAGCGTTTATGAATTTAGAGGTTAATTTTTATTGTATTTTCATTTAAAAGGAATATGTATGTATATATTTTATTTTAAGGGAGTTGGTTATTCCATATACAAATTTAAACTTAAACGGCATTCATACATAAATCCCATATATGTATGTGTTGCCCCAAAACGAATGTACGTAAAATATTTAAGAACTACTATAATAAAATAAAGTAAAAGAATACATGTTTAATGTCCTAATTTTGTAAATCATCTACGTTCATCACTTCACCAACACTTCACTCACCTCACGCGGGGACTGAAAAATGGTATTTTATAAATCCCTACGTATTCGTGATTGATTTTTACGTTATCACTTGCATTGTCATCCCTTAAAAGTAGAACAAAAATGTAAACAAAAAAGAAAACAAAAAAAAATTAATTTTTGTTAATTTATTTAAAAATTCTAATTTCTAATAAATTTGGCATTAAAATTCGATTGTAACGGTGGGTCTCATACTGTAGGTGTAACTTTAACTTAACTATAAACAAAAGAAAATGTCAAAAAAATGTACACAAAACAACAACAAATTTTTGGGTTAACTATTAACTAAAAGGAATTCTAAGATCTTGATGAATTTGTTTGTTGGTTACAAACCATGGGCATTGGCTATACATCCTAAAGTTTTAGACTGAAACCTTTGCAAAATCTCGACGTTGGAATTACTTGTTGTTCCCCATAATTGGATACCATATGTCCACACTGGTTTTAAAATAGAGTTGTATAACTTTACTTTATTTTCCAGACTAAGCTGAGACTTATGGCCTAACAGCCAGTACATCTTTTTAGTTTTAATATTTAGATGTTCTCTCTTTGCTTTAACGTGCTGCTTCCATGTAAGTCGTTTATCAAGATGCATTCCTAGATATTTTACAGAATTTGTTTTTGGTATTTCAGAACCGTTAATTTGTAATGAGGGACAATCACCTCTTCTTAATGCAAATGTGACGTGGTTCGTATTAATACTGATCTTCCATTTTGTTAGCCACAGTTGAAGATGATTTAATTCTCTTTGTACCAAAGAAGATGCTTCGACTGCTGATTCACTCGAAGCAATTATTAGTACCCCGTTTCTGTATCTAATGCGAGAAGTTTTCTCATCGAGAAATGCATGGTCATCCTGCATTAAACAGGGTGATTTAAGCGATGATAAAATGGACTGGAGTTGTAGTCGTAAATCTTTCAGATATTGTAACTTTTATAACTGAGTACACACGTAGTTTTGTAAAATACCTAATTAAATTAGAAATAACTTACATGCAGCGCATTACTAGCTGATTTGGTTTCATAGATATTTTATTGTCTGCGACTCATCCTATATCAAGCAGAGCATTGTTGCATTTCACATGTTTTTTGCGAAAACTTTTTCGATGCGAGAAATACAGAAACGGGGTGCAGAGCAATACATTTTTCTTTCCAGAGAGTCTGTGATAACTTTTACAATTCTGTGACACTGTTATAAAAGATGAAATAAAACGATTCAGTTCTAGATATATAGATCGAATTAGCAACCATAGTAATATTTTAGCCATTACGTTGTTAGATGAAACGGACGAAATAAGACGACTGAAAAGGTTTCGTGTGATAGATCTCCCGTACAGAAAATAAACCTAGGTTTTAAAAAGGTAAATAATGTACATATGTACATTAGGCTGGGTCGATTTGTGGGGAGGCAAAAAAATCGCCCATGCCTCAGTGAAAATCGTATTCTAGGGATCAAAATAAGAAACTTTGCCGAAGGAACCATACCTCTAAAACGAATTCTACTACCCCCAACTGTTGACTTTTTTCCCGTAGGGTCAAGTTTTGAAAAATCCCACTTTGACCCATTTAGAGTGCCCCAATCGAGTCCAAATGTATGACCGACCCCCACTAACTTTGGAGGGCCGATCCACCCATGCCAGTGGTACACCCCCTGGAACTCCCCTGGGGGGTTCCCCATACAAACATTTTAAAAAATCACCATTTTTGGCACTTTATTTTATTATTTTTTATTTATTTTATTTATTTTTATTATTTTATTTATTTTTTCTCTTTAGAAATTTATTTAGTCAGAACATATGTAAATGAAAAAATTAATTTAACTTAGTAATAGAAAAGAAAATAAAAAAAATTACTGTTTGAAGTCTTTTTTGCTTTCAAGTCTGGGCATTTTTTCTTTTCTATTACTAAGTTAAATTAATTTTTTCATTTACATATGTTCTGACTAAATAAATTTCTAAAGAGAAAAAATAAATAAAATAATAAAAATAAATAAAATAAATAAAAAATAATAAAATAAAGTTACAAAAATGGTGATTTTTTAAAATGTTTGTATGGGGAACCCCCCAGGGGAGTTCCAGGGGGTGTGCCACTGGCATGGGTGGATCGGCCCTCCAAAGTTAGTGGGGGTCGGTCATACATTTGGACTCGATTGGGGCACTCTAAATGGGTCAAAGTGGGATTTTTCAAAACTTGACCCTACGGGACAAAAGTCAACAGTTGGGGGTAGTAGAATTCGTTTTAGAGGTATGGTTCCTTTGGCAAAGTTTCTTATTTTGATCCCTAGAATACGATTTTCACTGAGGCATGGGCGATTATTAAATCGACCCGCCCTAATGTACATATATCGTTTAAAACAAAATGTAAATATAAATGTAAATAAAAATGTGTAATACTACATTTATACTTAAGGAAAAACTAACTGGTTTTTGGCTCTTGTAGTTTTTAACTTGTCAAAACGCATACAAAAAAACAAGCAAAAACTAGCTTTGTACAAAAACTAGGTGGTTTTTGTTCAAGTATAATAGTATATTTAAACTGGGCAAAACTAGTAGTTTTTGGCCATTTTTAGTTTTTGAGCCGAAAACTACACAATTACTTTAGTTTTCCCATACAATTTTCATACAAACTGAAAACCACATTCTACCTGGTTTTTGCCAAAAACCAAGTAAAAATATCTGAAATATGCATTTTTGATACACCCGGTATCATTTATAGTTAACTTTCGATGCACCCTGTTACAACGAATATAGAAGTAAAGCAAGTGTCAAAAAAATATTTTTTAGTTTTTTAAGAATGTTTCTATTTTATTTTGAAATTGTGTGTTGTTATTTATTTTTAAAAGCATTAATAATTTTTTTTCATTAGTTTAACAATAAAAACAGAAAGAAAAATGTTTAATAAACAAGCGGGCTAAAGCCCGCTCGATGGTTTGTATAAGTCCCCAGGTGACTGGGAACTTATACAAACCAAAGATTAAATTCGGCTGTGCCGAGTCTTTAGATACCCTCCATCCTGGTGCTTTTATTCGGGGATTCTACTAAGTACAAACAAGTATGAATTATTACCCATTTTGTATTCGGTCAATCCACTGTGCAACAAATGTGTATGATTTTTTCCACCACTACAAGTAAATATTTAAGTTTAATCTTGTTCAATCTCAGTGCTGCCACAAGCAAGATTCAAAATTCCCAAAAGTGTAGACAAAATTACCCAAAAACGAGTAAAAAGGTTAAAGTCGGGCATGCCGACTATACAATACCCTACACCAGTCTGGTGTATTGTTTGGATCCGAAATTCGAATGCGTTAAAATGGGGCTTGTGTCAAAATTTTCTATAATGTGAGTCAGCGCACCAAATTTCATTAAAATATCTTAATATTTGCGACCTGCAGTTTGTAACCAAGCCAATTTGGGGGGGACCCTTATATGGGCACTAGTTCTAAACATGGACCGATGTTCACCAAAATCCATAGGCTTCGTCCTTGGGCCAACATAGGTCTATGTACCAAATTTCATCAAAATATTGTGAGGTGCGTCTGTTTGGATGGTGTACACTGTATAATACCTTAGAAATTTTGGGTTTTAAGAAATTTTGAATTTTTTTTGTTATCAATATTGTTTGGAAAATTTTGTTAAAAATATTTCATTGTGAAATTTGATTTTGAGAAAAAAAAATACTAGCACGAAAACTGTCTGGGAGAAATTATTAATTTGGATTTTTTTTATTTATATGTACAACAAATTTCGATACTGCAACTTTGAATAATTTTTGTGGAATAGTTGCTTATTTAAACATCTCAGATTTATACGGTGGTTTTAATAATAGGTAAGATAAAATTGTGGAATGAAACGCATTTCTGCTGAAACTTTTATTTACGTTTTCAGACCGAGCTGTTGCTTTAAAACTATAAGGATTTTTTTTTCTTGATTTTTGGGTGTGACTGTCTGAAAGCTGTTTTGATTTCCCTTTCTATGAAAAGTGGAGAAAATATTGGCTAAAATCTTTAATTTTACAAAATTTGGCCTTTGCTTTTATCCTGTTAGAGAAGTGTATATATGAGCGAACCACACTGAAAATTCTGGCCTCAAGATTTATGAGACAAGATTTCATTTAATCACAAAATATCACCGAGATTTATGGTCAGTTATACACTTAATTAGGAGGAAAAGATTAAAGTGTTTATCCTCCAGTGAATAATATCTAATATTACGACTAGAGAAAAAGGGAGGAGAATAAATGCAACATCTTGATACACAAAATTTTATCACACAAACTCACACTAAAGCTCACCTTAGTCTTAGGATATCACTCATACGCTACCATAACCTCATCTTCAAGTATTTACCATATTATTAATATTTAGTTATTTATTCTTTAAACTTTAAACTTAACAACTTAAATATTTAAAATATTGATTTCATAATTAAAAATAAATACGATAGCAAAGGTATGGGTGGGTATAGAATATGGAAGAGGCGAAATGACATCTCACATCTCTTCCTCTGTAATTTAGCTTCATCTCTGTCGTTTAATGTTTTAATTTATCTATCTTTTCGTTTGTTATTTATTTATTTGGTTGATTACCTTTAAGCTACCTTCATTACTTTATGGTTTTCGACTCTTCCTCTACCTGAAAGAAGACAAGAACACCATCCCAATTTCCCTGAGCACGGCCGGTTAGCAAAGTAAGCGTCTCCTAAAAGGTAGAGTACAAGATTGGAAGAGTCGTCACATAAATGGCGCCCAACGTGGGGCCTCAGGGGTTTATATCAGTTTGTACTGAAAAAAAAAAAAAAATATCATCTTTTCTGAGGTTTCCTAATTTATTTTAACGTTCTTTTCTTTTCTCTAATTTCTTATTTTTTTTTAATAGGAATTATCCTTAAAAACTTTTGGGATTTGGAAATTTTCTGGTTCTGTGGAAATTTGATACCAATTGTTGGAAATGATAGTATTTTTGTCTCTTTTTTGATACAACTTTTTAATTTGGCTTTCTTTGCCTTTGAAATTTTACATACAGGTTGATTATGTGTGGATTTAGTATCTGGTGGTAATTGGATATCTACTCACATAAGAGACCAATGATTCTGTGAATATTTGGTGGTTTGGGACTTTGATTAAGATTTCTATTGCATTGGGTTTTACACTGTAGTACTTATTCAAATTTCCAGCCATGCTCTTTTACTATCCCTTTTCTTAGGATGAAGTTAAATATTAAAATTTTTTTATTTTTATTCTAACTGCAATATCTATATGGAGTAGCGAATTATTATTTATATAGTTGTACTTTATTTAAAAATTTAAAATGGTGTTAACAAGAAGTCAAGAAAATTTGTTGGAATTAGATGAACCGGTAAATGTTAGTTTTACGATTAATGAAACAGGCAATGTTATTGATGCGCGGACACCTGGTAATCCTCCTACTTCAGGATCTCAGGGTGCGCGTGCTAGGATAAGGCCACAGGCAAGAAATCCAACTCGATCGGGAAATCATTCATCTCGTTCGGGCGACCCTTCTCATGTTAATTCTCGGGATAATAGTAACAATGATAACACACAGATTAGACAGATTATTTCAGAATCGATGAACGGTTTTCGCGGGGAAATGCAAGGCTTTATTTCAAATGAATTGAGGGCAATGATGCAACAAGTAAACATAAACGACGTTAATTCTCATGCTAATTCTGCGAATAATAATAGTGCCCAGATAAGTGCTGCGCCTCATTCACCTTATAATTACGATTCGATTAACCAGACCTTTCCTACAGATAAGGTTTTGAATGTAATCCGCAATTGGCATATTAAATTCACGGGTCATAACAATAATATGCCAGTAGATGAGTTTATTTATAGGGTAAATTCATTGACAGCGAAAACTTTAGGAGGTAATTTTAGGACCTTAAGCGACCATGCACATTGTTTGTTTGAGGATAAGGCTTTAAACTGGTACTGGCGGTACCATCATCAACACAATGACATTGACTGGACTTCACTAACAAATGACCTTCGAAACGAATACAAGGTAGATTATAGTGATTTTGATATCTTGAATGACATTCGTCGACGTAGACAGAGATATAAGGAAACTTTTGATGAATATCTGGACTCAATAACGGCGTTAACGGATAAACTTAGGACTCCAATTTCCGATCGTGACCTATGCGAGACATTACTTCGGAATTTGAGGAGCGAGGTACGCCACGAGCTTCTTCACTTCGAGATATCAAGCGTATCACAATTACGACGTGAGGTCAAGAAGCATGAACGATTTGTATGTGAGTTGAATGTTATGGAATCGAACAAGGCAATAAAGGGTCGGGTTGCGGAAATAAGGGAACAGGATACCAACAGAGATTATAAGGAGATTGTAGTGCCGGATGGGGAAAATGAGGTGTGTGATATTCAACACAATCTTAAGTGCTGGAATTGTGACAGGATCGGGCATACCTATATGGAGTGCTTGGACGTGAGACGTGTTTTCTGCTATGGTTGTGGTAGAAAGGACGCCTACAAACCCTCGTGCCGGAATTGTTCTGCAAGAACGGGAAACGGACAGAGGGATGTTCGTCCAAACTAGAACGGACATCCGGAACTTGTATACCGATGACAATTGACCAGATGTACTTAAGCAAGACAAAAGACACAATACACCCACTTATGAGACCGTACCATATACGTTTAAAAGAGTATCAGG
Source organism: Leucophora obtusa (assembly GCA_949987735.1). Classification (NCBI taxonomy): domain Eukaryota; kingdom Metazoa; phylum Arthropoda; class Insecta; order Diptera; family Anthomyiidae; genus Leucophora; species Leucophora obtusa. Next base: position 281,640,910 of record OX465295.1, read on the forward strand.
AAGCTCGTTTGAGAATTTTTGGTACTTCAAAAAGGAAACTTAGATCTTCAAAGAGAATAGAAGAACACTACAGAAAACTTAGGTCATATAAAGTGTACGTTATATCTTCCATAATTGGGAAGGATTTGGATAATCGACCATACGCTAAGTTAATAATTGATGAGGTAGTTTATTTGGCTTTGCTGGATAGTGGGGCAAATAAAAGTGTTATTGGTGGATTTCTAGCAACGCAGGTACAGGAAAAACGTAGTTTTAAAAGATGTATAGGCAATGTAAAAACAGCTGATGGACAAAGACAAAACGTTTTAGGAACAGTGATTTTAGATATAACCTTTCAAGGACAGACTAAATTATTCGAGTTTTTAATTGTACCGACGATTCAACAGGATATGATTTGTGGATACGACTTTTGGAGAGTTTTTGGACTTCGGATTGCAACCCCGATTATAGGCGAAATTGACTGTGCGGAAACGGATCCCGACAAACTACTACTGACATTCGAACAGAGACAGAAACTTGACAATATTATTTCGGTATTTCCAAACTCTGAGGTGGAAGGATTAGGGTGTACAAATTTAGTCAAACACTATATAGACACGGGGGATGCTAAGCCCATTAAGCAACGATACTATCCCATATCACCTGCTGTGGAGAAAAACTTGAACGGGGAAATAGATAGGATGCTCTCTCTTGGCGTTATAGAAGAAGCTCCAAGTTCTCCTTGGTCTTCTCCTACGGTTGTGGTTGCCAAGCCGGATAAATTTAGAATGTGTGTGGACAGTAGAAAATTAAATTCAGTGACTGTTAAAGACGCTTACCCTATTCCAAATATTGACGGACTTATTGCAAGACTTCCTCCAGTTTACTGCATTTCGAAGATTGATTTGAAGGATGCCTTTTGGCAAATTAAATTGGAGGAAAGTTCGAAACCGAAGACCGCTTTTACAGTTCCTAATCGGCCATTGTACCAGTTTACAAGAATGCCGTTTGGACTGTGTAATGCACCGCAAACGTTGTGCAGACTGATGGACATGGTCATTCCGTTTAATTTAAAATCTCATGTATTTGTATACTTGGACGATTTGTTGGTAGTATCACATACGTTTGACGAACACTTAACACACCTAATGGAGGTAGCATCACAATTGCGGAAGACGGGATTGACAATTAACGTTAAGAAGAGCAGTTTTACGTTGAGCAGAGTAAAGTATCTTGGATATATAGTAGGCCATGGAACATTGCAGGTAGATCACGATAAAGTTAGAGCAATACAGGACTTTCCCGTACCGAAATCTATAAGACATTTACGACGTTTCCTCGGAATGACAGGATGGTACAGACGTTTTATACAAGACTATTCGACATTGACATTTCCACTGACGGAACTGTTGACTAAGAAGAAGACATTTATATGGACCGATCAAGCTCAAGTAGCTTTTGACCAACTTAAGACGCGACTGACTACTGCACCTCTACTTGTACACCCAGATTATAGAAAACCATTTATCTTACAGTGCGATGCTAGCACATATGGGGTGGGTGCAGTATTGGCGCAGAAAGACGAAGACGAAACCGAGAGACCTATTGCTTACATGTCGCAGAAGATAAACAAAGCCCAGCGAAACTACACGATTACGGAACTGGAATGTTTGGCAGTAGTAATGGCGATAAAAAAATTCCGATCCTATATTGAGGGACAGGAATTCAAAGTGGTTACGGATCACGCTAGCTTGAAGTGGCTTATGAATCAGAGGGATTTGTCAGGTCGGTTAGCTAGGTGGTCATTGAAACTACAGGGTTTCCACTTTACTATAGAACATCGTAGTGGTAAGGAAAATGTGGTTCCGGATACGTTGTCTCGTGCTCATGAAGGCGAGGATTTGGTAAATGAAATTGCACTTGAGTGCATTCCTGCGATAGATTTGGACTCGGACGCATTCAGTAGTGAGGAGTATTTTAAGCTAAGACGTGACGTAGGTAACTTAGGTTCACCAGACTTCAAATTTATTGACAAGTATATCTACAAACGAACTGACTTTTCTTCGGGTGAGACGGACGAAACGGATAAGTGGAAATTAGTTGTTCCAGCTGAACTGCGACACGAAGTAATTTATTCAGCTCATGACGTACCGAACGCATCCCACGGTGGAATGACAAAAACTTTAGAGAGAATTCGACGTTACTTTAACTGGCCTAGACTTGTTAAGGACGTAAAGGACTACATACAGAACTGTCAATTGTGTAAGACTTCGAAGACTCCTACGACTACTTTAAGACCACCTATGGGTCAGTTTGTACAGACTGACAGACCCTTTCAACGACTCTACATCGACTTAATTGGACCATTGCCTAGAACTAAATCCGGAAACATAGGTATTATTATAGTTTTAGACCATTTTTCTAAATTTACATTTTTGAAACCAATTCGGAAATTCGACACGAAACCGATTATAGACTTTCTACGTACCGATATATTTAACTGCTATGGAGTACCAGAGGTATTGGTGTCAGACAATGGAACACAATTCAGGAGCAGAAACTTTGAAAAGTTTCTGAAGAAGTATGGAATACAACACATGCTGACGGCGGTCTACAGTCCCCAGGGCAACGCAAGCGAACGCGTTAACCGTTCGATTAATGAGGCTTTACGTTCATATGTGCGAAAGGATCAGAGAGAATGGGACAAATATTTGGAAAGCATTAATTGTGCGTTGAGGAACAGCATACACCAATCATTGGGTAAGACTCCATACCAGATATTATTTGGACAGACAATGGTGACACACGGGACAGACTACAGACTTTTAAGGAGACTTAAAATGTTAGAGGACATGGACGTTCAACTAGAACGAAAAGACGAGTTGACTTTGTTACGTGACACGATAAGAGATAACGTTAGGAAGGCCTATGACCGGAATGAACGCACTTATAACTTACGAACTCGGACTAGGGAATTTGAGATTGGACAGGACGTGATTAGACGGAACTTTGTGCAGAGCTCGAAAGTAGCGAATTTTAGCTCAAAATTGGCGCCTGTTGGTATAAGGGCTAAAGTTTTAAGCAAATTAGGACACGTAAATTATGAACTCCAGGATATAGAGAGTGGGAACAAGGGAGTGTATCATGCAAAGGACATGTGGTCCTAGACATTGTAGATTGAATTCAAGTGAATGTAGATTTTATATCGCCGCCCTTTTTCAGATCCAGACTTTAGGAACTGGTTCCTCTTGGCAGTATCTGTTTTGTGAGGTGCGTCTGTTTGGATGGTGTACACTGTATAATACCTTAGAAATTTTGGGTTTTAAGAAATTTTGAATTTTTTTTGTTATCAATATTGTTTGGAAAATTTTGTTAAAAATATTTCATTGTGAAATTTGATTTTGAGAAAAAAAAAATACTAGCACGAAAACTGTTTGGGAGAAATTATTAATTTGGATTTTTTTTATTTATATGTACAACAAATTTCGATACTGCAACTTTGAATAATTTTTGTGGAATAGTTGCTTATTTAAACATCTCAGATTTATACGGTGGTTTTAATAATAGGTAAGATAAAATTGTGGAATGAAACGCATTTCTGCTGAAACTTTTATTTACGTTTTCAGACCGAGCTGTTGCTTTAAAACTATAAGGATTTTTTTTTTCTTGATTTTTGGGTGTGACTGTCTGAAAGCTGTTTTGATTTCCCTTTCTATGAAAAGTGGAGAAAATATTGGCTAAAATCTTTAATTTTACAAAATTTGGCCTTTGCTTTTATCCTGTTAGAGAAGTGTATATATGGGCGAACCACACTGAAAATTCTGGCCTCAAGATTTATGTGACAAGATTTCATTTAATCACAAAATATCACCGAGATTTATGGTCAGTTATACACTCAATTAGGAGGAAAAGATTAAAGTGTTTATCCTCCAGTGAATAATATCTAATATTACGACTAGAGAAAAAGGGAGGAGAATAAATGCAACATCTTGATACACAAAATTTCATCACACAAACTCACACTAAAGCTCACCTTAGTCTTAGGATATCACTCATACGCTACCATAACCTCATCTTCAAGTATTTACCATATTATTAATATTTAGTTATTTATTCTTTAAACTTTAAACTTAACAACTTAAATATTTAAAATATTGATTTCATAATTAAAAATAAATACGATAGCAAAGGTATGGGTGGGTATAGAATATGGAAGAGGCGAAATGACATCTCACATCTCTTCCTCTGTAATTTAGCTTCATCTCTGTCGTTTAATGTTTTAATTTATCTATCTTTTCGTTTGTTATTTATTTATTTGGTTGATTACCTTTAAGCTACCTTCATTACTTTATGGTTTTCGACTCTTCCTCTACCTGAAAGAAGACAAGAACACCATCCCAATTTCCCTGAGCACGGCCGGTTAGCAAAGGTAGCGGCGTCTCCTAAAAGGTAGAGTACAAGATTGGAAGAGTCGTCACAATATCTTAATATTTCCGACCTGCAGCGTTTAAACAATATAATTTTGGTGGGACCCTTATATGGGCACTAGGTCTAAACATGGACCGATGTTCACCAAAATCAATAGGCTACGTTATTGGGCGAACATAGGTCTGTGTACCAAATTTCATCAAAATATCTTAATATTTGCTACCTGCAGCGTATAAACAGTATAATTTTGGTAGGACCCTTATATGGGCAATAGGTCTAAACATAGACCGATGTTCACCAAAATCAATAGGCTGCGTTATTGGGCCAATATAGGTCCGTGTACCAAATTTCATCAAAATATCTTAATATTTACGACCTGCAGCGTATAAACAGTATAATTTTGGTAGGACCCTTATATGGGCACTAGGTCTAAACATGGACCGATGTTCACCAAAATCAAACTTGTTCGTCCTTGGGCCAACATAGGTCTGCGTACCAAATTTCATCAAAATATCTTAATATTTGCGACCTGTAGAGTGCGCACAAGATTGCATGGACAGACAGACGGACGGACAAACCGACATCGTTAAATCGAAAAAAAATTCTGAGCCGATCGGTATACTATAAGGTGGGTCTACGACCAATATTTTTTGGTGTTACAAACATCAGCACAAACTTATAATACCCTGACCACATAGTGGTGTAGGGTATAAATATGAAATTATAAATGACTTCAATTAACATATTATTACAATTTGAACTCCGAAAAAAGGTAATAACCTCATCAGTAAACTTTAAAAAAAGTGATTTTGCCATTTCAATTGTCCCATCGTTCTGGGCGTTATATTATTACAAACAAAAGTTCCTTAAATATGCAGCATTTATGATGAACTTTTGAGTCTTATATGAATCTTCATAAAATTTAGAGAAAAAATTAACTTTAGAACAAAACACTTAAAAAGCTTGTAAATAAGAGTCAGTTATGATCACATGTGAACGATTTAAAAATAATCTTATTTAAGAGTCTTTCAAAAATCAAGTTTTATTTGCGTTTTTAAATACACACAAAAAAATCTTTGGCAAGCAATTGGGAGCTCTTCAACTAAAATAATGTTTTTGTGGCATACACAATATAATAAATTATTCGATAAAACTTTATTAGTTGAAATTTGCTTAATTACTTGGTAACGATTTTTTTGTATACGTTAATAGCTTATTTGTATAACGAAAGAATTTCAAAGCATGTATAGATTAATACACTTTCCTGATGTATCGGTTTAATTCGTGGATGATCAGTCGCTGTGAATCAATTCATTAACTCTTATGAATAAAAAATAGATATTGGAATTTTTATGCAAACTTAACAATTAGATGTTAAGTCATTCATAAGCCAAAAGTAATTACATACATTGAGGCAGGGTTGGTAGGCTCTATCGCTAAAATACTGTTATAGATTCAAATATCGATACATTTAAAATACCAGTACCGAAATTAATCAAATACCATTATCCCATTATCCTTACAACACCATTATTTTTTAGTTTAAAATTTTTGTAATTCCACGTCGTAATTGTGAATTTTACATACACTTAGTTAATAAATTTATTTTACTTTACTTACTGTTTTCTTCATAAAAAAAATTTTGCGGAATGCACCGAAATAACTGAATACCGCTTATCTTAAAATATCATTATCGAAATTATTGCAATACAGTTACCCTTAAAATACCGTTATCGAAAGACAATTATCCTTAAAATACTGTAACCGAAATAATCTATGATAGCGTTACTTACCCTCACCGATAATCGCACCGTTTCTGCTACCAACAATGCTTTAAAGTAATTGCTAAGTTGTATTCATAGACCCACTATCTATTGCCTAGTTTATGAATTAAATTCTTTTGTTATGTATAATATATTTTTTATTTACAAATTTGATAACTTTCTCAATTCATTCATTTGAATTAAAATTTAAGTGAAAAACTAAACAATTTAATAATTGCTGTCATCCATGCCCTACCCATAAAGTGGCAACACTGCTTATGTTATTCATATAGATGTGTGCAGACCTTTAAAAATATAATTCCTTAATTCGTATTTTAAATCTCAGTTTTGCAATAAGTTGATCTCAGTGAATTTTTTTTTTTCCCCGATGTAGTACTTTTCAAGCTGTTAAAAAAAACTATCCGCGGAAAGACCTCTGTAGGGAGTTTATTTCTGTGAAAAGTTTGGAAATGGACTTAGCTACATATATCTAAGTCATTTATAGTCAAATTGGAACAATATATATATATCATTGAAAGATAGTAAAAATATCTTATGGACGACATTTTTTTTTTTTGTTTGTTTACCCATTACCGGCGAATGAGATTTATTTTTAAGATTTTTTAAAATAAACCGTTTTTATAAAAACCACCGTATACTACCACATAATTTTTTACTTATTAATATATTCTCAAGATTAAAAACTTTTAAGATGTAGTTCAAATTTTATCACTTCAAACACCGAAGATATTAGAAGTCAAGCCTATCTATATATCAAATAAAAGCTTTTCGTCTTGATAACATTCTAATAAGCACAATTTTTGTTCTTATATAGGATTTTTAGTGAATAAAAACATTAAAAAAACAAAAAAATTAAAATTCCTACGCCGAATCATAATGGGTCAACAAGAAAATGCTATCCTAAAGATATTTTTATTACCTTTCCAATGGTGTACATATTGTTCCAACCCTATCATAAATGAAGAAAATATAGTTAAGTTCATTTTTAAACTTTAAACCGAAGTAACTCCCCATACAGGCTTTTCGCTGAAAAAAAAGTTCTTCGGGCCCCCAAAAGAGAGTTATATCCGTAGTAAAAATTTAGAATCAATCGGTGAGGTGCCTCTAAAGCCAACATACGTCCAAATTATTCAATAGAATCGAAATTGAATCAACACAAATAGGAACAAATCTTATCTCACTTTATTCAATGTCCAATCATTGATTTAAAGGCATTATGAATTATTCAGTAATTTATAAAATGAATCCAATTTTATGCAAATAAATTCAAAAAAAGAATTAACTCTTTCAAGGTCTGGGTGTGTATGTTTGTATTTTTTTCTTATTCAGTAACAACAACAACACACAGTTAATATATTTTTCATGTTAATATGGAAAATTCTAGAGGTGCTTCTACATTTTCTTTCATAACTTTTAAACGTCTGGACCAAATATGCCCATTTCCAATAGCAAACTGCTTAAGAAATTGGACCAAAATTTTGACTAAAAATTAACATCCTAGCACAACTATTTTGAGCGTGATCGTGATTTCAACAGACAGACAGACGGACACGGCTATATCGGTTTCGCTATTGATAACGATCAGGAATATATATTTTTTTTATGTCCCAGATTTTTTTTTCGATGAGTTACAAACGGAATGACAAAATGATATATACCCTCCTGCACAGTGGGATGGAGGGTATAAAAAGTGGTGTGACAAAGAAAAACTAAATAATCAGTGTAAATGACTTGGTTTTTGTAATTTAGTTTTGTACAAAAACCAGCTGGTTTAAGCTTAGTCTAAATTCAGTATAAATGTAGTATAATAGTATATTTAGACTGAGCAAAAACTAGTAGTTTTTGGTAATTTTTAGGTTTTGAGCCGAAAACTATAAAATTTATTTAGTTTTTCCATACAATTTTCATATAAACTGAAAACCTATTCTACCTGGTTTTTGCCAAAAACCACGTAAAAATATCTGAAATTTGTATTTTTGATACACCCGATTTCTTATATAACTAATTTTCGATACACCCTGTTACAACGAATACAGAATTAAAGCAAGTGTCAAAAATATATTTTTGAATTTTTTTTAAATATTTCAGTTTTAGTTTAAAATTGTGTGTTGTTATACAGTTTGAAATGTGTTAATAATTTTTTCATTTTAATTTCACCATAAAAACATAAACAAAAGTGTTTAATAATAAAGTGATGTGACAAACAAAAACTAAAAATTCAGTGTAAATGAATTGGCTTTTTTTTTTATTTAGTTTTGTACAAAAATCACCTGGTTTTTGCTCTGTCTAAATTCCCTATAAGATAAGTTTATTAAGCTTGCTGAAGTTTAATAACATATGTTAAGTAGCCTGTGATTTATCAAATTTACTAAATATTGTATAAAATAGATTGTAAATAAAATGAATTAAAAAAAAAAAATAAATTCTTAAAAAAAGTAGTGGTTTTATATTTCAGTCTAGTCACTTTTTGAATAATTATTCAAAAACGGGACTGTTTACACATTCGTTGGATAATTTTTGAATAATGACATTTTTGTGTAGTTTTTGTGTAATTTCACTTTTTATAGAAATTTCCGTACATTTTTAAAAGTCCCGGAGCTTTTTAATAAATTAATAAAAATTAGTCGTTATTTAGACGAAACGAGTTTGTCAGTGAAACATTTACCACAAATCTCCATTTTCTGGTTAATTACTTTTGTAGATTTTTTCAACACTAAACCCAATTTAGAAGAAATAAGAAATGGTGTTATGTATTTTTTTGTTTTGTTTAAAGCACCGACTTTTGTTTATTTTTTGCGAAAATAATTGTCAAGCTTCTCTTAAAAATTCTCAAGCTTCATTTAAAAATTCAGCGAAAGAGTGGGAAAGTTTGAGTTTGTTTTGATTGTGACTTTCTAATGTCTGAATTTTTTTTTGCTGTAGTTATCATGATACTGGACTTTGACCATACAAAGATTTTGCTAACGCAGCGAGTTGGAGCAGAATCAGAATATTTTAGAATTCTGCAAATCCAACATGTTTCAGATTTCAACAGAATCGTATGAAATTTTTTAAAAAAATGTTATATTTTTATCCCTCAATTCATAAATGCTTTGTAAAGTTATAGTAGGTTTACAAAACGTCATTTTCATACAAAATTTGTTCAATAAACCTCCTATAATTTTACAAAGCGTTTATGAATTTAAGGGTTATTTTTTAAAAGAAAATTTGTTGATACACATACTGCAAAGAAATTTCAAAATTTTACAAATACGAATATAAATATTTTTAAAATTGTTCTTGTCTTGCCGACATTTAAAGCTAGGGTTGAACAGGACTTATGCCATCACATTTCGGACGCCATGGAGGACCTACTCCAGCTTTTTTTTTTTAATTCCAGCTTTGAACTCAGAAAAAAATTGGTTTAATTTAAATATAAACCGTTAAATTTTGAGGAATATGGGAGAGAATAATTAACAAGTAATATTTTTGCATGCAGTGCATCTAAATGAAGTAGCCTTTCTGAAAAACATAAATTCTTTGTTCTGAAAGAAACTTTTAATATGGATAAAATACCATTTTTGTAATATTCAAATTTAAAAGCACGCTATTTTAATCCTGAAAAAGATATTGCATTGAAATTACCTTTAGTTAATAGAATAATTTGTTATAATAATTTCTGAAAATTGGCCTGGATATGCTTTTGCAGAGTGCAAAAACACGGAACAGGTTATAGCAAAAATGCTAAATTTTAGTTTTAAAATGCAAATAACTTTTGCACTTTGTAGATGATAGAAATGTTACGTCTTAAAAATCGGTTTGTAAATAGAAAAATGGCAAAACTTTGGAGTCGAATGGCATAGCTCTTGCAGTTTCGGCCATCCAAAACTTACAGTGTGAAATTTTATATCAGTCGGTAAGAAATGGCGAAAATATTTGTATTCTTCTCCACTGTGCCCAGGAGAGTTTATTTTGAAATAATATGAAAAATATATGTAGTTTTTGTGTAATTTCATACTGTTTTGGATAATTTTTGATCTACAGCTGTGTAATTTTTTGCTTTACTGATGGCAACACTGGTTCCCGTACTCGAAAATTGGGTAAATGAGAGCATTCAAGAGAGTCCATTTGTGTTTCTCTTTTTACCAAAGTTACCCAAACCTTTTCTTCGGGTAAGAGAATAAGCACAATACAAATGGAAAAAGAATCTTAAATCGTGACGGAAAAAAAATGAACAAAATAGCAACGGAAACGGAATCTGACTTTTACAACACAGAACACATAGAAAGTCAAGTTGGTTATATTTTATATTTTTCTTCTTGCTACATTCCAAAGTATTGTTGTTGTTTGACATCAGTTAGAATAAAAGGCTGTGAAAGTGTTATTGTGTTAGTGCTGTTTTTTTATATATTTTATAAATGTATAAAGTGAAATCCTTTGGTATTACTAATGCATGTGCATGAAGAAATCAACCATGTAATCGTACTATACTTGTACTGTGATTGAAATTGTGTGAAAATCTGGCAACATTAGTAAAATAATCTGAGAGTAAAAACAGGGGTATAAGAAATTCCGTTGAGAAAATGAAATAAGTTTTAACTCTCACGGAAATCGTTGCACGATTTTAATTGTCAAATTGTATGGAAAAAAAACCGGGACCTTTGCATTGTGCTTATACTCTAAGTGTAGGCCAAGAATAAGAGCGCAGAGGCTAGCGATTTACGCTCTGAGAAAAATCGCGCCCGAAATAACGACGTACAGCGGCAGCGACATAATTGAGCATGTGTTATATATAACAAGCAGACTTTATGCCACTCACATGTCTCTTACTTTACTGCAAACATAATATACAATACTAAACGATGAACTAACGAGCTACTAATAATGTTCAATACCTCAATTAATGAAAGAAAACAAAATTTTAGTAATTTAAAAATTAAATTTTTTTTTTTTGGAAAAAAAATAGAAAAAGAGTCAGAAGAGCCATTGATTGCATTTGTTAGCTGTACTCTTTGATGCAGTGAACACCAGCAAAAATAACAATAGAGTTGACAACATTGGTGAGAGTATGAGAAAGAAAAAAATGGGAGAATAACAAAAACCGGCATTAAAATAAAATAGATTCTAGGTGTGTTTCTTTACTTTTTGGATAAAGGTTCAATTAGACGTGCCATAACCATAACCATATAAAACAGCTGTTCAAACCAATCTTATAGGCTACAATGTATACGATTATTGGTGACATGCCATAACCGTAACCATAGAAACCAATTGAATTTTGGTTTTCTGCTATGGCGTTATGGATACGGCTATGGCGATATGGCACGTCTAATTGAACCTTAAAGTTCGGTAAAATGAGAGTAAGCACAAAATCCTCTCGCAAAATGACAAAATTACCCAATAGTACGGGACAGGGATGATAAATGGGATTTTTAAAATAGTACTAACCAGCTTAAAAAATAATACTTTTTTGACCTCTATAGTACCAAAATTTTTTTTCATTTAATTTTTTTATCATTATAAATTAACAAATAAAAACTCATAAAAAATAAAGAGTTCTGTTATATCTAACTCATACAGCAATAGAAAAATTTTAGTTAAAACTAATAAAAATTAGTTAAAAATTACGTTGCATAAAAAATTCTATCAGATTACTTTTGTAAAATATTAGTAAGATAAGAACAGCAAAAACCAAACTGTTAAATACATATACAAAATTTTAGTTATATGTATTTGAATAAATTTTAGTTAACAGAAAATAACAACTTAACCTGCTAAAATTAGTAATAAATAATAATTAGTAGACTAAAAATCACCAAAAATTTTAAATGTAGAAAGCTTTTTTTCTATTTTTTTAATAAGAATAAAAATCTAGTCTTCTGAAATCAGCAGTTTACTATTTTTAGCAACCATTTCAGTTGATTTTAGCGGGATAGACTGCTGTTTTCATTCAACAGAATTTAACTTAAAAGTAACAAAAATTTTGTATATATAACAGTTTATTTTTGCTATTTTTTCTCTACTTATTTTAATATTTCTGCAGATTTTGGAGTATAATTTATTTTCAATGAACTTAAAGTTAAATATAAAAAATATATAAAAAAAATCTGCCAACCTCAGCAGTTTCTTTTGTAAGGCCATTTTTGCTTAATTTTTATTAGCTTTTTCTGCTATTTTTACAGGTTTATTTCTGTGAGTGCAAGTCCCTGAATATCGTATTTGACTTCGTTTTAAAGCGAATATTATTTTAAAGTTATTTACAGGTCTATTCCACCTTGTAATGTCATAAGAATATTTTCGAATTAACAGATTGATTGACAATCGAATCAAAAGAAATTGATGATTGCATTAGGTGCATTAAGAATTCATTCGATAATTTGAAATAGGTTTTAGGTATTTAATCATTCAGAAATGAAAATCGAATGAGTGAATTCTTTAGGAGCTCTGATGGGGAAAACATTTTGCACATTTAAAAAAATACAAAAATTTCTAGATTTCTTAATTCTCCTAATTGTTAATTAATTTTTTTTGTATACATACGTATTCAGTGGCGGTTTCAGCTTTCAATTTTGTGGGCGGGGGGGGGGGGGGGAATTTTAAAATGTTATTCATTACTCATACGTCACGTATAATCCATAGGGTTGCTATATCAGTCGAAACATTTATAATTAACCACCTGATAACCCATTTTTGCCCACTAATTGTTCTACCGAGAATCTTGTGACTACCTTTGTGTGAAAACAATACATGTTACATTTTTCAAAATTCGAAATTAGATTTAGACAGAAATTGAGTAATTTTTCGGAAGTAACGAATACCTTTTGTAATTGTTTTAGAACAACCTATTATGGGCGAAAACTAAGAATTAATTTTTTATAAAATTTGATTTAAGTAATAAAATTTTAAACAACATTTCTTATATAAGTTGCATTTGAGAATCGTTTTTAGTTCTGATTATCAAAATATTCCTTTTACTGAATGGGGTAAAAAAAGTATGGTTTTATTTTTTAAATAGGTCTTAATACTACTAATGGAAGCTTTTCATCTCTCACCACCTTTTATCTGTCCTCTATCTTCTTTCCAAAGAAGGTAGCTATTAATTAATGTAACAAATTTCTTGAGTTTTTCTTCTCTTTAAAAAAATAAAAAAATTGAAAATTAAGCATATCTGAAGAAAAACCAAAAATTTATTCTGAAGCACTACACTAAGAGGATTACCTGCATGATATTAATGAATTTTTGCATTAAGCCAATGAAGTTTCACTGGAACTCGACCTTTGAAACTTTTCATTGAATTAAATGTTGTGACAAATATAATTTTAATTATTAAAAGTTTCTTGCACTCAATCCAAAAGTTTCATTTAATCGGGATTCATAAAATATATAAATAAAAAAAAAATTTTACTTTTACTTTGTGAATAAAACTTCATTGGCTTACTGCAAAATTTCAAAAAACTCGTCCAGTAAAATTCTCTCTGTATATTTTTCTTAGTATATATATTGGGAGAGTATTTGCCGAATAGTGTCTTATAACGTGTGTAATTTTAAGATTATAGGGATTTACTTTTATGAAAATTATTTCGGATTCTGAGGACTGTTTCATAATGAAATCTCTTACAATTTCTTTAAAAAATTGTAAGATTCTAACAGCAATTTATTACGATAACTTTAAGATTTTGAGAAATTCATCCCTAACATTTAAAAGACTCTTTTATGGAAATATTACTCGAATAGTGAGGACTCTTCCGTAGAAAACCACTTAGATTTCCAGGATATTTATTTTACAGAACTCGTTTAATTCTGGAAACTTTGCCGTATAGGAAATCCTCCTGATTCTTAAAATAGATGTTCCTATATAGAAATCCTCTATGAATTTCTACATTTAAAAAAAATTTAAAAATTTCCGAGGGTCCAAGGCCCCGCCAAGGTCCATTTTTGGATAGAGATAACCCCTTTCGCTGAGGTATTGCACTGTAAGGGGTAGTCGAAATTTTCATCAATATTACTCTATCTCTCTAGTTTAAAAAATCGGGAGGGAAAGAAATGCCGCCATCTACCGGGTAATAACAGAAACATGAAAATATTATATTTTAACAATAAACTTTGTAAAATTTAACGAATGGGGTCTTAAAAATTTGTTATAAATACTTTTGAAAATTAACACTCAAAACTAGTTAAAGTACTGAGGATTTTTAGTATAGTGTTAAACGAAGATAACCAAAATCTTTGCTTAAATAAGTGTTTCAACAAAAAATTTGTTAAAAATTAGTCAAATCGATTTGAAACCGGTTTGACAGATTTTTCTACTGACGTATTATTTTAAGTGTTCAAATACATTATTATACTCAAATGAAAACTTAATCTCCGTAGATTTCAAAACCATAAATAATTTTTAACATTTTATATTTAAATTTTACTTCATTGCGTTTTTAGCGAAAATATAGTTAAAATGTTGGTTTTCAATTTTGGTTTAAAAATAAAAATTGATTTTTCGACATTTTTAATTGATAAATTGGAAATTTATTAATTCTAGTTCGAGGCCAATTTCCTTTTTTGTCTGTGAAGTATTTGTCAGGAGAATATTCTGATGAAGACAGATAGCAGTTTTTGGAAAAAGTGCTTATTAGTTATATTAATTCATAATAAGGAAATTGGCCTCGAACTAGAATTAATAAATTTCCAATTTGGAAATATAGTTTATTTAAATTTCTTGTGCGAAGAAAATCCTCAGATATCAGTCAAATACTCATTTAAAAAATTTATTATCATATTTTGAGGTTTTAATATACACTCGAAAGTTTTAAAAGAGAAACAATTGTAGAGTCTGCGGAGAAAGAAAAAAATTGATTTGCAAAAACGTTTCCTCAATAAATTTTTAAAAATTTGTTATTTTAAGATCAGTAAGTTGTTTCGATTTTTCATATAAGCAAAATGTTTTTCACGATAAGTGTTATGTGTGAAAATTCTTTATCATTTGTTTTTCAGCAAATTTAGTATTATTTATATGGTGAAAAATTAACGTTTTGTGTTTGTTGTAACAACATCTTTTCTATAAAATACAAAATGTTTTTATTCACAATTTAAATAACCATTTGAGGCCTTTAGTGTGCAAGTTCGGGTTAATTTTTTTCAAAGGAAAAGGGGAAAAAATTCCTAAGCTTAAGCACCGTAAGTTGTTTGAGTTTCACGTGAAAAAACTGTTATACTCCATATAAAAAAACTAATTTTTCACGACAATGAGTTTCACGTGAAAATCGTGTAGACTTTGTTTTCACGCAAATTTAGTATACAAGACTATTATTTTTCTTGTGAAAAAGTGATATATTTTGTATATTGTTATTGTGTCTTTCTAATAAAATAAATAAAAATATTTTTATAGTTTGACAAACTTTTCGAAACAGCTGAATGATTTTAGTTGGAAAAAATATAAAATGAATAAAGAAAATAGATTCAAACAACCAATAAGAAATAAAAATTAACAAATAAATGGAAAAATTTAGAATAAAATATAAAATCACATGAAATAGATGCTAAATAGTAATGTCGTTTATGGTATTCTATAAGTGTACTTTTTAGCTACGGCACGGTACAGTTACATCACATTTACGGTCCCATAATCCGCCCTTTACTCTGACAGAATTTTATCGGACGAGCTGTAAACAAAATTTTCAATAAGCTAATGATGTTTTTTTCAAAAAGTAAAAGCCAAATTTATTAAATTTTATGAAAAAGCTTCACAATTTTTATGAATCTCTTTCTAAAAAAACTTTTTTGGGTGTATGACATTTTTATAAATAATATGAAATTTTTAATAAAATTTTATGAAAAATTGCATCAATTCAATTAAAAGTTTCAATAGACTAATTCCAGCGAAACTTAATTGAATAAGTGTATAAATTCATCACCCAGTGTAGAAACGGTAATGACATATCATTATTTTTTGGACTACCAGTAATGACACCCACTTACATTCTGTATTATTTTAAAACATATAATAATGAGTTACTGATAATGACTTATTTTTATCATTATTTCAAATAGAAAATAATTTTTTAGATTTTTTTGAAAATTTTTTGAAATCTATTTTTAGACTCAATATTTTTTAAACACTGGTAAGGATATATGTAACCACATATTTTTTGATTTTTTGTATGTTGGCGAGTAAGCTTACTTGTGTGCAGCAGGTCAATTGTGTTTTTATCTATTAAATATTACATGTCGATATAGCTCAGATGGTAGAGCTGTTGACTGGCAATCTGTAGACCCAGGTTCGATTCCCGCACCAGCAAATTTTATTTAAAAAAAAAATACAATAAAAAATATTTTATTTTATATAATTTATTTTTTAGAAAATCTATTTTTAGACTCATTATTTTTGTCAGTACTGGTAAGCACATAGGTAACTATATATTTTTTGATTTTTCGTATGCTGGTGTGTAAGGACAACTCATTATTTTTCGCGACATCGCCATATAAAGGTAATAAGAAATGTAATAACAAAAGTAACTAGTTACCATTACCTAGTATGTAGTTACATAACCACATATCTGGTAATGATTTTCTACACTGGGCAATAGCATATAGACAATTCACTGAGTGTGCAGTTACAGAAGTCACATTCTATATAAATTAAAATTTTTTAACTTTAGGTTATTTGTTTTAATTCGAATTTAAATTCATTGAAACGGGTTCGGGTTCAATGTTGCTCTAGTGGAACATGTTTTAGAATTGATGTGGTTTTGAACCGATGTGTATGTACACTTTCTTAGGAAAAATAAGAAAAGTTAAAGTTCTTACAGAATTAACATGTTAATTGTGTAACAGTTTTAAAACAAATGCAGACTTGTCTTAAAGGACATGTAGATATAATTTATATTAGTTTAAATTTTTAAAAGAATTGAAACAGTAATGCAAAATTGTCTATTTTATTTCATAAAGCATCCTCCAGCCAGTCGTGTATTTCGTGTGTTTTGTGAAGTTTTAAAAAACACCTTCATTTTGGCCTTTTGCTATGTTCTTAAGGCTTTTTTACAAATAGAAACTTTGATACATATTTTTTTAAAAACATTTGCGCAAAATTTTATTAAAAATTGGGAGTCTGATGGTACAATGTCGACTTGTTTGCGGTTGCTCGAAAAAGGTATTTAAAGGCTTAAGGACCTATTTCACACGATTTTTAAAGAATTTGATGCTATTTTAGTTAGTATTTGTTTTTTCTAAGCTTTTCTGGTAATTTTGTAGCCCAGATTAAGAAAATTGTAAAGTTTTGGGAAAAAATTAAGGAAAAATTCCATATTAAAAATGTAACCGGTTAATCGACCAATTTTAACCGATTATTCGGGTCGAGTAATTATTTGAGTATTAAATTATTTGTTTCGACATTAACCGAAATAGAGGCGATTAATCGAGGAATCGGTTAATCGATTAACCGAATTGGAAACACTAATTTTGAATGAATTCTAACCGAATGAATTAAAATTTTCTTGAATTCATTCAATTAAAAGGTGAATGATAAATGAAATTCATTCGATTCTTATTAAAGATTTGATAATGCAGCCAATGATTGAATTCTTTAGGAATGGTTACACGTAATGGTGTACATAGAAACATTTTCTAAAACTGAAGTAAATTTTTCATGAATTAAACTTAAATTCTAAATTTAAATCCAGAGCTTCGAAGAATTAATTCCTTAATTCAATTTTTCAATTCTGAATTAAAAATTCGATGAATTAATTCACTAAGCACCATATATTGAATGGAATTAATTCATATTTGCTTTCGTTCAATTTATTTTGTTACGAATTAATTCAATTGCAATAGTTCTTTTTATTAAATCAACTGAATTAATTCACTATTGAACACGTTCAATTTTATAAATCGAACGGAAAAAAAGTGAATTAATTCCTTACTGAATTAATTCACTACTGAATTCGTTCAATTTCATTTTCGTTCAGTGAATTAAAAAAAAATAAAAGTACGTTCAGTGAATTAAAAAAAAATAAAATTACGTTCAGTGAATTAAAAAAAATAATAAGTTCACTGAATTGAAAAAAAAAATTCACTGCATTGAAAAAAAATAAAATAAGTTCACTGAATTCAAAGCCTGTTTTCTGCCGTTGAGTAGAAGAAAACAATAATGTACAAATAAAAATTTTAAATAAGCAATTTTACAGCGTGTGCTAGTAAAAATAAACAAATTAGAAACCGGATGCTGTTTATCAACCTACATGATTCAAAAATAAAGCCTTTTACTATTAAAAATAAAAACTTTACAGATATAGATAAATTTGGAAAAAAAATATAACTATTAATTTTTCAAACTAATTATATAGTTATATAGTTATACTTTTTCCAAATTTATCTATATCTGTAACGTTTTTAATTTGTTCCTTTTTACTAGCACACGCTGTAAAATTGCTTATTTAAAAATTTTATTTGTACATTATTGTTTTCTTCTACTGAACGGCAGAAAACAGGCTTTGAATTCAGTGAACTTATTTTATTTATTTTTCAATGCAGTGAACTTATTTTATTTCTTTTTTAATTCAGTGAACTTATTTTATTTTTTTTTTTCAATTTTTCAACTTATTATTTACTTTTTAATTCACTGAACGCAATTTTATATTTTTTTAATTCACTGAACGAAAATGAAATTGAACGAATTCAGTAAGGAATTAATTCACTATTTTTCCGTTCGATTTATAAAATTGAACGCGTTCACTGGTGAATTAATTCATTTGATTTAATAAAAAGAACTATTGCAATTGAATTAATTCTTTGAACTTGTTGTTTGATGAACGCATTCAGTTGAACAAATTCAGTGAATTACTTAAGAAAAGGAATTCATTCAATTGAAGAGAAAATTGAATTCGATTGGTAGTGAATTCATTCAAAAAGGAATTAATTCTTCAAAGCTCTGTTTAAATCATTGAATTTTTAAAATTCTATGGATTATTCGGTAATATCTTCGATGACATTTTTTAGTTTTGCTTTGTTCGAAAAGGTCCCGAGTAAAAAAAATAATATGATGTCATATGTAATGATATCTTATTTAATATAATTGGTGGAAAAAAATGGTGGATAAAATTATATCGGATAAGATCTAAATATATTGAATCATATAGAATCTTATCCGGATTTTGACCCGATATAATCATATCTAATTTGATGTAGAGAGACATAATTATATAACGCTTTATATTTCCGGCTCAAAACAAAAACTACACACACAAAATTACATAGTTGCTGATAACTACATTTTCAACTATGTCATAGGTGAAATAACCCTCACTATGACATAGTTAATGTGAAATAGTGGAAGACAACTTTGTTTATTTTAAATGCACGAATCAACTATGGAGGAAGTTGCTTACAACAATTTAATAGTGAAAATGGAATAAAGCATCTACATAATACATATCAACTACGTTAAATTTCGGAATGATTATTTGAACCCACAGTTCTTGTTTTCTTTATTTTAAAACATTTATAAATTATTTAATTTTTGCACATTTTATTTACACAGAATTTATATATAAATATCTAAATATGTTTATCACTTAATAATAACGCACACATTTACGTTGATTTCCGTGATGGCTTTTTTAAATCTATAAGTATTAACGCTTTTAACTTCTATTCAGAATTGACCAATTTTCTTCCTTCACGTATTGTTAGCGTATTATCTTTGCCCTACAAAATGAAAATAAATACAATAAATACAAACAAATCAATAAGATACAAACGCGAAGATCTTACCGAAATTTTTTTAAATTTTATTTCTTATTTTCTGCTTTTATGTACACTCAGGAAAGTTCTGCAGTTACTACATGACAGTTATTTGTGTAGTAATGCGGTTGTAGTTATTTTAACTACAATTGTAGTTAATTTACTTAGAGCAAAATATTTAAATGTTTTTGACAGTTATTTTTTCAAACTAACTAAAAAAAACTACCACATTGTAGTAACATTTATTTTATGCAGTTATTTTGAATTTTTTTTTACAAATACTTATAGTTTCAAATGTGTGTGCACATACACGAAGCAATCAGGAGCATGTGTATGACGCGCTTGTTTAGAAATTTCTAGTGAAAGAATATGAGTAGAACATGTTTTCTCTTGTCTTAGTCATAAAACAACGCCAAAGAGTGAGGACGCGTAATACGGAAAAGTTTATATATTTTTTATTAAGTTATTAAAATAATAAGGTAAGTTTTATAATATAAATTTATTTACGGGATTATTAAAATTTATTGTATTTATTTTCTTTCAGTTCTTTTATATTCTCATCTCTTTCTACCTGGAGAAAAGAAGGAAGCCAAACAACGCCATATTTCATCCCTCACAGACGGACATCTACAACAATATCTTACTAGTGAAAAATAAAAGTGACATTAGTGTAAATTTTGATTTCTGAATTTTAAATAGAATAAAATTAAGTTAGGAGTGTTTACATAAATTTGTTTTTTATTAAATTAATAATTTTTAAAATAATTTTTATTTATGTTTTTTAACTACTTTTGCAGTTGTTTGTACAGTTTTACAATAATTTGCATGTATGTTGTTTCAATTGCATTTGTAGTTGTTTTTACTACATTTGTCAGTTGATTTTTAACAGTTAAAAATAACTTCATATTGCAGTTAATTTAACTGCAAATGTAGTCTACACCTTTTTAAGTGCAAATGCAGTTATTTTAACTGTCATTTGCAGTTGATTTTACCTACATAATTCCCTGAGTGTATTCTTAAATAGAAATGTTTTGTCATTTTGAAATTTAATGCAAATACGCAATTACAGGGTAATTAAAAATCGTTCATATTTATGACAAACATAGTTGTTGGTAACTAAAATAGTTATTTTAAATTTATTTGAATTTCACTACGTATGTTCATTACTATGTAACTATGGATTTT
The DNA here is from genome assembly GCA_949987735.1 of Leucophora obtusa. NCBI lineage: Eukaryota > Metazoa > Arthropoda > Insecta > Diptera > Anthomyiidae > Leucophora > Leucophora obtusa. The sequence goes on from OX465295.1 coordinate 281,661,993, forward strand.
TTTGGTTGTAATAAAAAGTACTAAAAAATAACACCCTTAAGAATTCAAAATTTAAATAAGTACCTAATTTCGAAAAACACTTGGGTGAAGTGAAGTGAACTTTCAATGTAAATTGTTTTTGTAACAAAAACAATTACTACAGAAATAACGCAACACTTCACCGAAGTGTTTTAGAAAATTACCCCCTAAAAATGTAAGTATTTAGAAGAAGTTGTACATAATTTTAACTACCCTAGTAAAAATGATTTTTATATAATCAGATATGATTTTTATATAATCATTTATGATTTTATAGAATTATAACTTGTCGAGTATTGTGAAACATATAGTTTATGATTATTTCAAAAGATATTTAATTATATAAAATTATATTAACCAGATCCACCATTTTCCGGATAAGTTTTGAAACTTATCGGACCAGAACAAAATATATATATCGTTGGGGTGGTACTTGAAATACCTTTCCAATGATATGCAACATGCCTAGACTTATTAACCCATTACGAGCCGGGCCATGGTTGTAAATGTTAATTTTTTTAAATTGGATTTTTTAAATTAAAAAAAAACTTTTAATAGTAAAAAAGCTCAGAAAATATTAATTTGATGAAAAAATTGAGTAAAGCATATAAAAAATTGTTTTTGATCAAATATTACATAAATCTCGAATATATTAGTTAACCTCGAACATGGGTCTGATATTAACTAATATATCGTCGGCTTGCCTGCAAGAAGTGCTACGTTTTTGGTTTTAACAGGTTTTCAGGAGAGCGAAAAAACTGATTTATATTATCCTTTTAAGATATTTTATTGACATCATATGCCCTAATGATTCACGACCTTATTTATTACAATCATTATTAAGGCATATGATGTCAATGAAATATATTAAAAGGATAATATAAACCAGTTTTTTCGCCCTCCTGAAAACCTGTTAAAGAACACATAACACTACTTGCAGGCAAGTTATATAAAAAATAAAGTTAAAAATATTTTTCGTATCTATTTATATATAAAATTTTGGACGGTTTTATCAATAATATATTCTTATATATATACAATTTGCAATAAAGCAATTACTGATATATGATTTAATATGATTACATATGAGAAAATTTCTAAAAAAATTTCTAATATATCACCATATAAAAACATATAAGGTCGCACACAATATTTTATATTATCATATATTTTAATATTAAAAAATATATGTTATATATACTCTTTTTTACTCGGGTGATTGTATAAAAATCATATATGAATATATAAAAACCATTTTTACTAGGGCAAGCATTTTAAGCCTTCTCATATAAAAATTGTATTCTACCCGTAAACTGTGTAATATTTAAACTATATATTTGGCATTAAAAATCTACTATGGAAGAAATATTAAAATTTTAATGTATCGCTTTATTTAGGCGATATCGCATAATCAAGGTTAAAGATGAATCAAGAAATCCAGTAGTCAAAAAATTTCGATTTTTGATATAAATAACACTATCAATAAAATAAAATCACGTACTGAAAATTCCTCATCTAGTTTTGTTCTTTCAGAAGTTATGGCGATTTTCGCTTTATGAAAATTACGAAATTTGGCACAAAACATCAATAAATTTTGACGAAACTAGTTTTGCTTACTACTAGCTCTGAGTATGTAATCTGTGTTTAATTTCATCTAGTTTTCGAGTTAGAGGGATATTCGTTAGATGTATCCTGACGTTATCCTGCGAGTCCTGGAACAAAATTTGTAACTGATTTTAAAAGTAGAGACTCTAAGCTAGCTTCGGTATTATCGGTAATGTATGCCAGATCGTAAATGCATTTTTGACGATTTTTCAAGTATTTTTTACGGTTTTAAATTAAATATGGTTAGGGTTTATGTCCCGGGAATTCCCGGGACGGGATTCCCGGGAATCCCGCCCTTTTTTCAATCCCGCAATCCCGGGAATTTCGTGCGGGATTTCCCGGGATTTTTTTTATTCTTTTTCAGAAGTTTTAGCTACTATATATTACAATTTTGGAAGCTAAATAAATTTAAAGCACTGATTTGAAATTAATTTAAATAAGAAGTACATTTGAAATTAACAAATGCGATTTAAAATTTAATAAACTGAATTAGTATAAAAAAATATTATTGAAGCCAAATTGTTTTTAGATATCAGTTGAATTGTGTTAAGTTAAACCGCAAACAAATACTCGAAATTCAGGAAAAAAAAGTAATATATATGTACAACAATTCAACATCCGTATCTCAGTTCCAAACACCTCCAAAAAAACTAGGCATTAAAAAACTAGTAATATTTTCGTATTTTCAATTGAGTACTTTGACGTTTTTTTTTTTCAAATAATTTTATTTAAATTTCAACTGATATCCCTTTATTTCAATTGTATATTTTAAATATTATGCAAATGCATTTTGAAATTATTTTGGATTTCTTTATATGTTAATTTAAAATACATCTATTCAAATTAAATAATTTCTTTTTAAATAGTTGTGGCATAAAAAATGTCTATTCAAAAGCTACCAATTAAAGTTAAAAACTATTTAATTACAGTGGGTCTCATACTGGAGGTTTAACTTTAACTTAACTAAAACCAAAATAAAATGTCAAAAAAATGTACACAAAACAACAACAAATTTTTGGGTTAACTATTAACCTAAGTTTAAACCTGCAGTATGAGACCCACCGTTAATGTTTTTCGTTCAACTTGAGTTCAAATATTATCAAATTTTATTTTAAATTATTTTCAAATTAAAAAAGATATGATAAAATTTTTACAAGTAAATTACACAGAATACAAATTTAAAAAATTCAATAAGGCCAGCAGGATAGAATACATATTTTCGGGTCCTGTTACAAACCCATCCTCAATATTCTATGCCTTTATGGGTTAATAATTGATGATGATCTATTTAAATAGAATTGACACAAATAAGCAAATTGAAACAACTCATTAGACTAACATCAACGTAATTCTAACAATGTTATTTTTATCCAGCTGCTTCCTATAGAATTCAACTCTGATCAAAAACTTATGAAGCACATATTTATGAACGACAACCAACCGTTAATTTTAAATGCATATTATAATTATTTTTTAACATACAACATAAATCCATGTTGATAGTAAACAATTAGGCATACGTATTAAATTATATTTTTCACTATATCTAGTGTGTTAAGATGAATAAAACATTATTTAATGATATTATAGTGTCGATTTTTATAAAAATGTTTAAAAAGAGAATTTGCCTAATAATTTGTGTGAAGAATACTCACTTTTAAACTCTTATAAAATAATTCTATACGCATAATTCTGAAAATCTGCATAGAAACAAAATCTTTAGTAATAGAAATTCTTGGATTCCATATTTATTAAATACTTAAGCAAAAAATCTATCTTAGTTTTGACTATAAAACTGGTCCGACACAAGTCTGCACCCATCAACAATTCCAATATATCCTGAAAGAAGGGAAGAAATTAAAATAACCGTGTCTTTCACTTTATCTATATCAATTAATTTAACCGTTCCAACCGCGAATAAATATTTAGTTAATATATTTAATTTTAAAAATAAGACGTCCTTCCATATAAATATATTACCTAAATATAAATTCGCATTTTAAACTGTTAAACGAATTGATCTAGAAAAAGTGGAAGTCATGCATATTTTATATTTAGCCCTCCTTTCAGAATATATTGAATAGATTTTATCATGGGTACTACCAAAAGATGAATTTGTCGAACGGTGTTTTAATACAAATCGAGTTTTTCAAGTACAACATATGTATGTCGGATTTATTTATTTCCTAACGAGCGGGAATTCCCGGGATCCCGGGAAATTCATAAAAAAATCCCGCTGTCCCGGGAAATGAAAAAGTTCGGGAAAAGAAAAACCCTAAATATGGTACATATTAATATATATGGGAACATATTACGGATGCCAATCGGGATTGATATTTGAAAATCCCGGGATTCGGGATTTTGAAAATCCCGATCCCGGGATCCCGGGATTTTTCGGGACTACGGGATTTTTCGGGATCCCGGGATTTCGGGATTTAAATTTTCCTTTATTTTTAAAAATTTTTATGTTATGTAACTATTTTTTTATAATTGTTTAATAGTTGTAAATTAATAATATGGTACATTTTATTGAATATTGAAACATCCCAGTCAGAAATTGACAGTGGTACAAAAAATCAAGTACCTGCATACCACTGAGTAATCGCGATGTTAAAAATAAATGACTGGCAGAACACTCATTTGGGACGCTTCGCCAGCGTTTGCAAAAATCGTTTTGCCAGTATTTGTTTTACAAAACATCACGGCAGGCCCAAAAAAAGAAACATATGAACTTTTTTTAAATTTTATTTAGTAGCTTTTATTAATCATATATGGCCCAAGGGCTTTGGTTATGTAATTTGAAGTAAATAAATGCTGTATTTATTATTAAAAAAAAAAATCTAATTCCAAACCACCTATTTATTGGTTTTGGCAGCATTTTGCCAAAGTTAAAAATTTTGTTTCTCCGGTACTTTTCCGGCGCTTATTTTTTCTGGCTGGGATAATATAGGAAAGCCTGCCGTTAAGTACACTTGCGCCCAGTATTTTGTAAGCCGATCTTAAAAAAGATTCGTTGCGATAACCTTGCCAACTAAATCGTGTAATTACAGCAACAAAGTTATTTGGTTATCGTTATCAAATGTTTTCATGGAAGAATTCAAACTTGCAGTCTCAGCCAAAATTAGGTTTCAGAAATCGAATTTCGCTTGGAAGAATAAATCGGTAAAATAACAAACTGGATTTTTCGCATGAATTACTCAAAAACTTAATATTGTTTACCAAAATTTCAAATTTTTCTGCAAAGTCTTTGCATAGTTTACTAGAATAATCTACTTAATTTGTAATTTTACTAATATCTTGGCATCAATTTCTTGCACCCAGAAAACGGATTCGTTGTGATAACCGAATTTGTTGCCAATCGAATTGGTGCGGTTACGACAACTATCATCAAATTCGTTGATGTATTCGGTCATTATAATTGAATGAGTCGGTAATGAAAATGATAATTTTCAGTTGTGAATACTTACTTCTTTTAGAATCAGCTCAGTTGCTACAATCAAATTTTAGAAAAAATATGAATAATTTTGTATTATTTTGTTTATTTAACTGAATTTTCAATTTAAGGGAAAAAAAATTTACATAGAATCTTTAAAATTTACAGAAAAGTACTCGGGATTTGTAGACTTTTTAAAATCTTTATAGTTCTTTGATCTTGAGGTTTTTGAGGGTTTTTTAAATCGATAAATACAATTAGTTTACGAGGACCTTTTTAACGAAAACATTCTTAGAACTTTATGGAATTGGATTGAGTTTTTGTCATGCGATTTGGAAATTGTTAAGTCTTACATTTGAAACTTGTAATAAAACATTGGAAACCGCATCAGAATTGTAAAATGAGTAGATTAATTTGAGTAGATTAATGCTGCTGAAAGAACAAAATATAAAAAAATTATGACTGGTAAAAATGTGCTTAATGTTTATAATGCTAATACTTACATGACTGTTTATTTTTTGCAGCTTTTTCAGAATTTGCAAATATTTTTTGAATTTATTTTTGTAAAAAAATATAAAAAACAAAATTATGTTAGCAATTTGAAATTTGGTTTGCTTGTTTTAAATATTTTATTATTTTTATTGACATTTTACTTAGCCAGGAAGCAAGAAAATCTTTTGCAACTACATATTTTCAGTTTTTACGACCAATTATTACATTTAATGCAGGTGGGTCTACCGTCTATTACCATAACTTTCTTTCTGATTCAGTATTGATTGAGTCAACCGATGTTTGATGTATTACGATATTTATTTCGGTGTATTACAAATTCACCAATTATAAAAGCCGTTTAACTGCTTTAATAAAGAAAATTATGTAATTAAAATTATATATTTGGTTTCGCAATTGGAATTTGGTAGTTTCGACCGATTTCCAACTAATATTTTTTCTGTGTGTGTAAATATGAGAAAATTCAAGAAAAAATGTAGGTAATCTAAAATTGCCACTTTATTTGCGTTTATATTAATATTAAAAAATAAGAAAATCCCGGGATTTTTGAGAAATAATCCCGGGATTCGGGATTTTGCCTGTCCCGAAAATCCCGGGATTCGGGATTTCCCGTTTGGCATCCCTAGAACATATATATTTATACTGATCTAAATATGTCATCATATAAGAAATTTTTGAAAAACTCAAAGCTATACATTATTATATCCACAAAGATATAGTGTCACACTTGACTATATATAAACATATTAGTCCATATTAAATTATATAATTTCCTATATAACTATTTTTACTCGGGGTATTTTAATACCAATAAATGCTTAGAAACTAACCCCTCAATTCATAAATGCTTTGTAAAGTTATAACAGGTTTACAAAACGTCATTTTCATACAAAATTTGTTCAATAAACCTCCTATAATTTTACAAAGCGTTTATGAATTTAGGGGTAAAAATGAAGGAATTTTTATAGAATTGTTATTTTTTATGTCCATTTTCTATTAAATTTTGTAGATAACCAAAATGTGCCAAAATTGTATCGGTTGTGCCATTGTACCAATCAATCTTAGATTGTGCCACAAATCCCATCACTAATGTGAAAATGCGTATAATTTCAGTTTGCAAATTGGCACAAAACACATATTTATTCGCATTTGAAAGTTGTTTTTGATGTTATTAAATTAATTCTTATAAAAAAACAAGCTTCTTTTGCTTATTTCTTTATTTAATTAAAATTTTAAATCTATTTTCACAATTGTTTTTTGTTTATATTTACATCAGCTGTTTTACCAAAGTTTACCCGAAGAAAAAGTCTGGGTAAAATGAGACACACTAATACACTCTCATTAGCGCTCTCATTTACCCAATTTTCGAGTACGGGAACGCTTTTGGGTAAATTTCGGTAACTTTGGGTAAATTTCGATAACATTGGGAACGTACGGGAACGCACTTTCTATCTCACAACAGCTACGCCCAGCGATTTTTAAATGTCAAAATGTATGGAAAAAATCACTGCGCTCTTATTCTGGGCCTACACCAACTTTGGTAAATTGTAAAACTAACAGCTAATGCAATTTTAACCAAAAACAACAGTTGAAAAAATAAATTGCAAAATTAAATTAAACAAATCAATACGCAAAAAAATGTGTTATTTATAATAATTAATTCAACAAAATCAATAAGAACTTTTAAATGCAAATAAATATGTGTGTTTATTCAAATTTTCAAACTAAAATTATACGCATTTTCATATTTTTCTTTGAAATGCATTTTTGGGCTCGAAAAGTGGTTTTGTGCGTTCATTTACTTTTGGGTAATTTTGTGAGAGGATTTTTTGTTTACTCTCATTTTACCGAACTTTACCCAAAAAGTAAAGGAACGCACTTATTATTTATATGAGTTTTCAGAAGCCAATTGCGACAATTCATTTAGAAAATTTAAAAAAAAATTTGTCCCAAAGTTTAACGTTTTTCTAAAACTCCCAGCACAAGATTTACTTAAATGAAAACATGCTATTTAATATAATTCGAAGTTTTCCTAAAAAAACAAGCATTCTTAAGGGCGGATTATGGGACCGTAAACGTAAATGTGATGTAACTGTACCGCCCCGTAGCTAAAAAGTACACTTATAGAGTACCGTAAACGCCATTACTATTTAGCATCTATTTCATGTGATTTTATATTTTATTCTAAATTTTTCCATTTGTTTGTTAAGTTTTATTTCTTATGTGTTGTTTGAATCTATTTTCTTTATTTTTTTTTATATTTTTTTCCAACTAAAATCATTCAGCTGTTTCGATGACGGATAGAAAATTCTGATTTCAACAGAATGATCCGGCAAGTATGTCTACATTTACGTGTGTGTAACCACATGTATAAACTTCTTCTTGTGGTTTCGAAACAGCTGATTCGTTACAGTTACGTTTACGGTTGGGTAACTCAGCATTTAGGCGTTAGTAACCATTCGTATACACTTCGTCTTGTGGTTTCGAAACAGCTGATTCGTTACAGTTACGTTTACGGTTGGGTAACTCAGCCTTAAGAATGCAGTTGCGTTAAAATATATAAAGGCTGAACGGTGAGTTACCCAGCCGTAAACGTAACTGTAACGAATCAGCTGTTTCGAAACCACAAGACGAAGTGTATACCAATGGTTACTAACGCCTAAAGGCTGAGTTACCCAACCGTAAACGTAACTGTAACGAATCAGCTGTTTCCGCCCAGAATGATCCGGCAAGTACGTTTACATTTACGTGTTAGTAACCATTCGTATACATTTCTTCTTGTGGTTTCGAAACAGCTGATTCGTTACAGATACGTTAACGGTTGGGTAACTCAGCCTTAACTCTTTCAGACAGTATTAAGGGCGGATTATGGGACCGTAAACGTAAATGTGATGTAACTGTACCGTGCCGTAGCTAAAAAGTACACTTAAGGCTGAGTTACCCAACCGTAAACGTATCTGTAACGAATCAGCTGTTTCGATACCACAAGAAGAAATGTATACGAATGGTTACTAACACGTAAATGTAATCGAACTTGCCGGATCATTCTGTTGAAATCAGAATTTTCTATCCGGCATCGAAACAGCTGAATGATTTTAGTCGGAAAAAATATGAAATGACTAAAGAAAATTGATTCAAACAACAAATAAGAAATAAAAATTAACAAATAAATGGAAAAATTTAGAATAAAATATAAAACCACATGAAATAGATGCTAAATAGTAATTTCGTTTACGATAATCTATAAGTGTACTTTTTATCTACGGCACGGTACAGTTACATCACATTTACGTTTACGGTCCCATAATCCGCCCATTAAACAACCGTAAACGTATCTCTAACGAATCAGCTGATGTATCATTACGCTACTTGTGAGCAGTTAATGATACATCAGCTGTCGTCGGTTTTTTTGTATATTTTTTTTAAAGAATAATAAACATTATAAAGGAATAAAAAATTTTGAAAAAATCAATGAAACATCTACAAATATTTTTATTTTAAAACAAAAACAAGAGTAGCATCGTTCACCAGATTAAGGTAATCATAAAGCGCTACACTAAGAAAAAAATGTTAAATTCAAGTAGAAACACACTTAAAATGAATGAAAACACTTTTAATTTACAACAAAGTATGATCTTACTTATTCTAAATATTTTTCAAATTAATTTTAACATATTATAATTATTATTTTTTAAATACAAAAATTCTTATTTTAAATAAAAAAATAATTAAATTTAGCATTCCAATTTGTGGGTTCCTAGCGTTCCATTCCGTGTGTTCTTAATTGTTGAAAATAAAACAATTTATTTTTTAATAACTTTTTATTAATGAAAACTTAATAATTAAATTAATTGTTTAAAAATTGCAATGCAATATTAACAAAAGCATTTTGAATATATTTCCAATGTAAATAAAGTAAATAAACTTACAAATAAGACGCAACTTTCACGAAGTAAAAAACCAAAGATTACGCTCCACACTGCTCCAAATTTATAGCAGAATTTGTGCCCAAGAACGATGGTTATTGCCCAAGATCAATGCTGCTATCAAGTTAATTCTTTTATAAAACCTGAAATTAAAAATATATACACAACTTATTAAAATATAACTTCAACAATTACGTTCTTGAAAATATTGAATAAAGTAAAAAATTTATTTATGACACTATAATTATATTACTTTATACTGAATTTAGACTGAGCAAAAACCAGTTGGTTTTAGTACAAAACTAAATTGCAAAAGCCAAGTCATCCACACTGGTTATTTAGTTTTTCTTTGTCACGACACTTTTTTATTACACACTTTTCTTTTTTTATTATAAAATTAACAGTGAGGTTACACGATCAAGATTTTGCTTTCAAGTTGATAACACATACTGCTTGTCAAATTCAATTGAACTTGAAGCTGTGACGTAGGCTGCATGCAACTTGATAGTCAATTTTGCTTTCAAGATGCCGTCGTCAAGGAAAGAACTAAAAATGCTCGCCTCTGTGGGCTGTTTCCGCACTGTAAGCTGCTCGAAAAGACTTTATTTTTTTCTTCACATCTTCCACACACATTTTCATGTCAGCAGAAATTGATTTTTTATTTATTTTTATTTTTAAATCATTTCGTCGATGTACCGAAATATTCACATTCCGTATTTTATCAATCGTGTTGTATTGCGGCACAATATTTGTAAAAAGAAAAACAAATTTACATTAAATTGATCAGCTGTTTAAAACTTGACCGTCAAGTTTTCTCAAAACTTGAAAGCAAAAATAGATATCAAGTTGCTGTTCAATTTTTAAAATGTGAGTGTGTTAGTAAAAAATGTGAGTGTATTGAAACTTGAAAGGCAAAAATTGATCGTGTAACCTCTATGTAATGTAAAAAAAATATTAATATATTTAAAAAAGAATAACAACACACAATTGCAAATTAAAACAGAAATATTTTCAAAAAATTAAAAATTATTTTTTTGACACTTGCTTTACTTCTATATTCGTTGCAACAGGGTGTATGGAAAATTTATTATAAAGGATACCGGGTGTATCTAGAATGCAAAATTCAGATATTTTTATTTGGTTTTTGGCAAAAACCAGGTAGAATCTGGTTTTCAGTTTGTATGAAAATTGTATGGAAAAACTAAATTAATTTTGTAGTTTTCGGCTCAAAAACTAAAAATGCCCAAAAACTACTAGTTTTCGCCCAGTCTAAATACACTATTACATTATTAAAATTACAAATACTTACCATTTATTTACAGAAAAAAACATTAACAGTAAACATTGAATATTCACAAAATTTTAATTAAAAGTGTATTTTTTGACCACGAACTTAATGTTCATTTATTTTTCGCCATGAGTCTGCAAGAATGAATGACATGTAAATAAATGTCAAATTATTTTTTGACAAATATCAGTATGGACATATTCATTTTAAGTACATTTAAATTTATTTTAGAAATTTTTTTTCAAAATCTAATATTTTTAAATCAAATATGAAAAATTTTTGATTTAATTATGGTTTTTTTCTCTGCACTAAGAAAAATAAATATTGTACTGAGTTTGGACTGAGCAAAAACCACCTGGTTTTTGTACAAAACTAAATTAAAAAACCAAGTCATTTACGCTGATTATTTAGTTTTTCTTTGTCACATCACTTTTTTTCTGTTTTTATTGTTAAACTAATGCAAAAAAATTATTAATAAATTTAAAAATTAATAACAACATTCAATTTCAAACTAAAATGGAAATATTCTTAAAAAACTAAAAGATATATTTTTGACACTTGCTTTACTTCTATATTCATTGTAACAGGGTGCATCGAAAGTTAAATATAAATGATACCGGGTGTATCAAAAATGCACATATCAGATATTTTTACTTGGTTTTTGGTAAAAACCAGGTAGAATCTGGTTTTCAGTTTGTATGAAAATTATATGGAAAAACTAAATTAATTTTGTAGTTTTCGGCTCAAAAACGTAAAATAGCCAAAAACTACTAGTTTTTTCCCAGTCTAAATATACTATTCAAATCAAGTAGAAACCTACTTAAAATAAATGAAAACACATTCAATTTACAACAAATTATGATTTTACTTATTTTAAATATTTTTATAATTAGTGTCATTTTTTGTTCGGTTTAAGATCAAATATTACAAATTCTAAATAGAATTTACAATTTTAATATAAATATACTAAGGGTACTCACGATGGGTATTGCAAACGATGCAAACGTTGCAAGTGATTGCAAAAAAACAACGATTGCATCAACACAACAACAAAATGTATGTATTTGCAATTTGCTTTATTTTTCTTCATTTGCAATAAAAAAACCTTTAGCAAAAATCACTTTGCATATAAGCTAAGTTGCTATAAAACAAAACATCTGTTTTTAACATATCAGCCGCCATATTATGATTTATAAAATAAGATATTAAATAAAAAAATCATTTGTGATTTTTTATTAACATAAAATTTTTTTTTATTTATTATTTTATTATTATTTTTATGATTCACAAATTTTCTCAAAAATACGATTTATTTTTACTTTTGACGTAAACAAAATCACTGTTGCCAATTTAGCTATTTTTTCGTAAAATCTAGAGATATTTTACCATTTTCAGCTATATTCTAGTGATTTTTTAGTTTGATTTAGGGATATTTTTAAGAAAAAAGTTAGCAGCAGTGAACAAAATAGCTCATAAAGCAAATATGCAATTGATCTTAAAAAAGACGCTCACGATATGTTACAATTTGCATAGCAAATTAGCAAATTGCAAATATGCACATGTACTATCGTGAATACCCTTACTATAATTTTTAGTTTTTAAATACAAAAATACTTATTTTAAATTGAAAAATAATTAAATTTGGTATTCCAATTTGTGTGTTTCTAGTGTTCCATTCCATTTATTCTTCTTAATTGTTGCAAATAAAACAATTTATTTTATAAAAAACTTTTTTTAATATGTTTAAATTAATTATTTAAAGGTTATTTGCAATTTAAATGGAGTAAATACACTTACAAATATGTCACCACTTGCATGAAGTAAAAAACAAAAGATGACGCTCCAGACTGCTGCAGGTTTCTTGCAGAAATGTGCAAGATCGATGCTGCTATCAGTGTTGCCATTTCAGTGCTTTTCGGGTATTTTTTGGTGCTTTTTTATTCTTGTACCCAATGATTTTTTACAAATACTAGTTTAATAAAAGCGGGTATTTACAGTGCTTTTTCAGATTTCTGGCAGTGCTTTTAGTGCTTTTTGTACAGTTCATATTTTTGGTATTTGTTCTCGTTTTTTAATATTTTTCTTCAATTTTCTGTCAAAGTTGAAAAAATAATACGAACTAAACAAAAAATACATTTTTTCACAATGTTTGTAGTACAATTTTAAATAGCAACTTCGATATATTTAAACTTCAAAATTTTTAGATATTAGTTTGGTGCCTTACCCCTTTTTCGGTTATTTTTGAACTTTTTTTACACGATTTTACAAAGCTAAAATGTGTTTTTAAATTCTTGACTTAAATTTTTCAAAAAATTTATATCGTGCTTTTTTACCACATTTTTAGTAAATTTTTACCCTTTTTACCCGTTTTCACAATGCTCACGGTGCTTTCCTGCCTTCAAAAGTTGGCAACACTGGCTGCTATGAAGTTAGTTATTTTTCAGAGATAAAAACCTGAAATTAAAAATATGTACATATGCAGACAACTTATTACATAATAACTTTAACAATGACTTTCCTTAAAAATATTGCACAAAGTAGGATATGTCTATTTATGGCATTATAATTATGTACTTACTAGGGATGCCAAACGGGAAATCCCGAAATCCCTGGATTTTCGGGATTGGCAAAATCCCGAATCCCGGGATTATTTCTCAAAAATCCCGGGATTTTCTTATTTTTTAATATTAATATAAACGCAAATAAACAAAGTGAGCACATTTAGATTACCTACGTTTTTTCTTGAATTTTCTCATATTGACAAGAAATTGTGCCAAGATCTTGGTAAAATTATAAATTAAGTAGATTATTCGAGTAAACTATGCAAAGACTTTGCAGAAAAATTTGAAATTTTGGTAAACAATATTAAGTTTTTGAGTAATACATGCGAAAATCAAGTTTGTTTGCTATTTTACCGATTTATTCTTCCAAGCGAAATTCGATTTCTGAAACTGGGACTGTAAGTTGTGGCTGGGACTGTAAGTTTGAATTCTTCCATGAAAACATTTGATAACGATAACCAAATAACTTTGTTGCTGTAATTACACGATTTAGTGGGCATGGTTATCGCAACGAATCTGTTTTAAAATCTGCTTACAAAATACTGGGCGCAAGTGTACTTAATGACAGGCCTTCATATATTATCCCAGCCAGAAAAATACAAACGGGAAAGCATTGGCAAAGTATTTTAACAGGTGGTACAAGTACTGACAAAAATTGCTTTCCCATTTCCAATATGATAACGTCAATAGACAAAAGGACCGGCAGTTCAAAAAGCGCCGGAAAAACTAGAGAAACAAAATTATTAACTTTGGCAATACGCTGCCAAAACCAATAAATTGGTGGTTTGGAATTATATTTTCCAAAAGAAAATTTAAAAAAAGTTCATATGTATCTTTTTTTTTGCCCTGCCGTGATGTTTTGTAAAACAAATACCGGCAAAACGATTTTTGCAAACGCTGACAAAGCGTCCCAAATGAGTGTTCTGCCAGTCATTTATTTTTAACATCGCGGTTACCCAGTGGTATGCAAGAACTTGATTTTTTGTACCACTATCAATTTCTGAGATTTTATGAGATGTTTCAATATTCATAAAACGTACCACATTATTAATTAACAACGAGTAAAAAGTTTAAAGTCGGGCATGCCGACTATACAATACCCTACACTAGTCTGGTTAAGAGCCAACTAATGTTTGGATCCGAAATTCGAATGGGTTAAAATGGGACTTGTGTCAAAATTTTCTATAATGTGAGTCAGCGCACCAAATTTCATTAAAATATCTTAATATTTGCGACCTGCAGTTTGTAACCAAGCCAATTTTGGGGGGACCCTTATATGGGCACTAGGTCTAAACATGGACCGATGTTCACCAAAACTAATAGGCTTCGTCCTTGGGCCGACATAAGTCGGTGTACCATATTTCATCAAAATATCTTAATATTTGCGACCTGCAGCGTATAAAAAATATAATTTTGGTAGGACCCTTATATGGGCACTAGGTCTAAACATGGACCGATGTTCACCAAAATCAATAGGCTTCGTCCTTGGGCCGACATAAGTCGGTGTACCATATTTCATCAAAATATCTTAATATTTGCGACCTGCAGCGTATAAACGATATAATTTTGGTAGGACCCTTATATGGGCACTAGGTCTAAACATGGACCGATGTTCACCACAATCAATAGGCGTCGTCCTTGGGCCGACATAAGTCGGTGTCCGAAGTTTCATCAAAATATCTTAATATTTGCGACCTGTAGAGTGCGCACAAGAATGCATGGACAGACAGACGGACGGATGGACGGACAGACGGACATCGTTAAAACGAAATAAAAAAAATCCTAAGCCGATCGGTATACTATAAGGTGGGTCTAGGACCAATATTTTTTGGTGTTACAAACATCAGCACAAACTTATAATACCCTGACCACATAGTGGTGTAGGGTATAATTAGTTACATAACATAAAAATTTTTACAAATAAAGGAAAATTTAAATCCCGAAATCCCGGGATCCCGAAAAATCCCGTAGTCCCGAAAATCCCGGGATCCCGAAATCGGGATCCCGGGATTTCATACAAAATCCCGAATCCCGGGATTTTCAAATATCAATCCCGATTGGCATCCCTAGTACTTACCATTTATTTGCAAAAAATATTAACATCAGTAGTGAAAATTCACGAACTTTTAATTAAATATGTATTTTTCGATCACAAATTTAATGTTTATTTATTTTTTGTCATTAGTCTGGAAGTACGAATGAGATGTGAGTAGATGTTAAACTATTTTTTTGCCAAAAATAAGTATGAATATATTTATTTTAAGTGCGTTTAAATTTATTTTAGAAATGCTTTTTAAACATCTAATATTTTTAAAGGACTAATGTATGAAAAGTAGTGTTTCCAATTCGGTTAATCGATTAACCGTTTCCTCGATTAATCGCCTCTATTTCGGTTAATGTCGAAACAAATAATTTAAAACACAAATAATTATTCGACCCGAATAATCGGTTAAAATAGGTCGATTAACCGGTTACATTTTTAATAAGGAATTTTTCCTTTATTTTTTCCCAAAATTTCATAATTTTCTTAGCATTGGCTAAAAATTGCAAGAAAAGCTTATTAAAAAAACAAATACTAACTAAAAATACCACCAAATTCTTTAAAAATCGAGAGAAAGAGGCCTTTAAATACCTTTTTTGAAGGAACTCCAAGCAAGTCGGCATTGCACCAGCGAGACACTTCATCGGTTTTAAGAGACTGATAAATTTTAATAAAATTTGTTTGCAAATATTTTAACAAAATATCGAAGTTTCTTTTAAAAAAACATCGCGAAAGTCCCATATAGAGGTGTTTTTTAAAACTTTGTTTGGCAGGTTTTAGGAAATACAATAGACAATGTTTCATTTCTGTTTTAATTCGTTTAAAAATTAAAACTAAATTATATTTTCATGTCACTTAAGACAAAGTTGCATTTGTTTTAAAACTGTGTCACACAATTGACATATTAATTCTGTAGGAACTCTAGCTTTTCTTAATTCTCTCAAGAAAGTGTGTACAGTCGGTTCAAAACCACATCAATTCTACGACATGTTCCACTAGAATACCACGGAACCCGAACCCGTTTCAATGAAATGAAATTTTTATTCTTATTAAAACAAATAACCAAAAAGCAGAAAATGAAAGTTAAAAAATTTAAATTTATATGGAATTTGACATTTATAACTGCACACTGAGAAAATTGTGTACATGCTATTTATGAATTTTTACATTGATTCAATTAAGTTTCGCCGGAATTCGTCCATTGAAAGTTTTCATTGAGCTGATGCAGTTTTAGATAAAATTTTATAAAAAATTTCATATTATTTATTAAAAATTTTATATACCCCAAAAAGGTGTTATTAAAAAGAGCTTCATAAAAATAATGAAGCTTTGTCACATTGGGAAGAAAACTTCATTAGCTTACTGAATATTTTTGTTAAAACTCGTTTGACGAAATGCTATCTGCGTAAGTTCGCTCAAACTTTAGGTTATTTTTTTATTATTAATGGCCCTTAGAAAACTGTAAAGAGACTGAGAAAATCAGAAAAATGTTATTCTGATTTTTGCAGCGTAAATTAATATATTCATTAACTGAAATTCAACTCAACTATTTTTTTTATATCGAGGGCTCGTTTTTTTTTTCTTCAGGGGAGAAGGAAGAATCTTAATAAAATCTTCAAAACTTTAGATATAACATTTATTTAAATGCAATATTAATTTTTTTGCGGCAGTATTGATTATTGCCAGTTCTTTCTGGCATTTTCAATGAAATTTTAGTAGCTTTATCAAAATTTTTGCAGACCTTTGTCTACTAAGAAAATTTTTAATTTAAGAAAACCTCAGATTGCAAAAATTTTCAACCTTAAAATATGGAAACTTGTTTTAATATAGCGAGTTTATATGTCACGTTAACAAAAACAGGCATCTCTTTGTGTTTTTATTGATAAAAAATTAAAGAAATACATTAATTTTGTATTAAACGATTAATCGATTAATCGCCAATTTTCTTGATTAACCGACCCGAATAGCCGGTTAATCAATTTTAGGCATTTTTCGAATAATGCATTAACCGGTTAACCGCCTACGTCGAATAATTGGAAACACTAATGAAAAGCAATCTGGATTTCGTCCAAAGCATAGCTGCGTTACAGCCTTGACAGATGTGTCTGAATATATACGACGTGAACTGGATGATTGTAAAGTTAATTTCTTGGTACTCCTTGACCACTCTAAGGCCTTTGATACAGTAGGCCATTTTACACTATGTATGAAACTCAGAAAATTTTTTAAATTCTCTTCGACTGCTACTCGATTGATATCTTCATATCTAACTGATCGTACACAATCCGTATATGTAAATAATGTCTGGTCTAATCCCCTTTCTCTCACTAGAGGTGTGCCTCAAGGGTCGATTCTTGGCCCCCTTCTTTTTTCATTGTACGCGAATGATTTGCCTAATCAGCTTTCGTATTGCAAAATACATATGTATGCGGATGATGTGCAATTGTATTTGAGCAGTCCAATGCAATTAATTACGGAAAATATTAGTAGGATTAACTCTGATTTGAATAAAATTTTTTTATGGGCTTCGGCAAATGGGCTCTGCCTTAATCCGCGGAAATCTAAATTTATAGTAATTCACAGGCAACGAAGCGTGCCAGTAATTGAACATGATATTGTGATAAATGGAGGAATAATTGAGTTCGTTGAAGCAGCTAAAAACCTTGGCATCATTTTCAACAAACATTTAACTTGGACAGACCATATCAATTCACTTGTTGGTCAAACTTACGCCAAGTTAAGGTCTCTTTGGTCAACACAATTTTTTACTCCTTTAAAAGTAAGAATTCTACTTGCTAAAACATACCTAATCCCCGGTTTAATCTATGGTTGTGAGCTTTTCGGGAATTGTGACACGACTTGCAAACGCAAATTAACCATTTTGTACAATAATATTGTTAGATATGTTTATGGACTAACGAGATTTGAGCGAATTTCATCATTTGCCATAAAACTCTATGGAGTATCTTTTGAAAGTCTTCTAAAAATTCGAGTACTTTTGTTTTATCACAAAATCATTTCTACAAAAAATCCTTTATATCTTTTTGAAATTATTCAATTTGCATTATCCCCAATGGGTATTATACCTGAACATAGTTATCATGTGTCTGAATGGCACTTCTTCATAAATGCCGCACGTCTTTGGAGAGATCTTCCATCCAATCAACAACTCAACAGCAACGCAAGCAACTTCAAACAATTTCTATTTGAATTTTTTAAACAGAATTAATTTTGTTTTCTACAATATTGACAATTTGATAGTCTAATTAATATATTTATTTTTGCAACTAATTGTGATTTTTAGATAGTTTACGTTTCTAAAACATATTTAGTGTAATTTTAAGTTTTTCTTTAAATAAGTGCGTTCCTTTACTTTTTGGGTAAAGTTCGGTAAAATGAGAGTAAGCAAAAAATCCTCTCACAAAATGACAAAATTACGCAAAAGTAAAGGAACGCACAAAATCACTTTTCGAGCCCAAAAAATGCATTTCAAAAAAAAATATGAAAATGCGTATAATTTTAGTTTGAAAAATTTAATAAACACACATATTTATTTGCATTTAAAAGTTCTTATTGATTTTGTTCAATTAATTATTATAAATAACACATTTCTTTTGCGTATTGGTTTGTTTAATTTAATTTTTCAATTGTTGTTTTTGGTTATTATTGCATCAGCAGTTAGTTTTACAATTTACCAAAGTTACTCGAAGAAAAAGTTTGGGTAACTTTGGTAAAAAGAGAAACACAAATGCACTCTCTTGAATGCTCTCATTTACCCAATTTTCGAGTACGGGAACGCTTTTTGGGTAAGTTTGGGATCCCGCGGGTTCCCGCGGTAACGTAAAGGACCGGACCTAATATTTTGCAATATCTGTTTTTCACAAACTGCTTTCCTGTACTTTAATTATAAGATTTAATCTTGTTGTACAGGATATGAGAACACAACTAAATAAATAAATTAGTATTTTTGGCGTTGTAATCAGCTGTGTCTACAAATTTGCAAATTTTCTGTTCGTGTAGATGTTTGGGAACATTTCATTTTGAGAGTAAATCTTGCCCTACTCTTTATAAGTTTGTAATGAATAATTCTTAATGGACTTGACTGAGAAAAGTAAACGCATGGACCTAATGATAAAATTAATATAAACCCCACCAATGATAGATTGTACGAAAAGACTTATAGTAGCGGTTTTTCAAATTTCCAAAACGGTAGTTCTGACCAAAAATCTATTAGCATGTGCAATGTGAGAAGTTTTCTCATCGAGAAATGCATGGTCATCCTGCATTACACAGGGTGATTTTAGCGATGATAAAATGGACTGGAGTTGTAGTCGTAAATCTTTCAGATATTTTAACTTTTATAACCGAGTAAACACGTAGTTTTGTAAAATACCTAATTAAATTAGAAATAACTTACATGCAGCGCATTACTAGCTGATTTGGTTTCATATATATTTTATTGTCTGCGACTCATCCTATATCAAGCAGAGCAGGGTTGCATTTCTCTTGTTTTTTGCGAAAACTATTTCGATGCGAGAAATACAGAAACGGGGTGCTGAATTATCCAAAGTATTTTCACAAACCACAGGCTTCAAAAATAGTGAACCGAAGAGATAAACCATGTTCTTCTCCAGTGCAGTTTGCTTCCAAAATCCGTTTCAGGTAGCAATAGTGCCCATACAAGAAATCAACATGCAAAACATAAAAAAACAATTAATTTACGTTTAATCCAATTTTAAATATGTATATTTATTAGAAAATGAATTTTATATATGTAAATGTTATATAAATAGCGTAGCCGTTAATTTCAAGCGTTTGTACTATTTTTAAAATTAAATAAATAAAATTGTTTTATTTTGACAATAAAACAAACTCAATAAGAAACAAAAACAAAACGACTCCGTTGGTTACGGATGAAAATCGGTTAAGTCCGTATTGAACGGTACCGAAACGGATACACTAACACGGAGTGAAAACGTATTGTCTTCGAAAATCCGATCATGCCGTTATTGTTCCGTTTACGTACAAGTTATGGCGGATACGTGTTTTACGGACCGTGTTCGTGCCGTAAAATGCGGATTGATGATTCCGTACTTGTCGGAGAGTCCGTAAAAATGTTTCTTGGGAATTCTTATTCCTTATTTGTTGTTTGAATCAATTTTCTTTATTCATTTCATATTTTTCCCGACTAAAATCATTCAGCTGTTTCGATGCCGGATAGAAAATTCTGATTTCAACAGAATGAAGGCTGAAGGGCGGATTATGGGACCGTAAACGTATATGTAATGTAAAGGGCGGATTATGGGACCGTAAACGTATATGTGATGTAACTGTACCGTGCCGTAGCTAAAAAGTACACTTATAGATTATCGTAAACGACATTACTATTTAGCATCTATTTCATGTGGTTTTATATTTTATTCTAAATTTTTCCATTTATTTGTTAATTTTTATTCCTTATTTGTTGTTTGAATCATTTTTCTTTATTCATTTCATATTTTTTCCGACTAAAATCAGTCAGCTGTTTCGATGCCGGATAGAAAATTCTGATTTCAACAGAATGATCCGGCAAGTTCGTTTACATTTACGTGTTAGTAACCATTCGTATACATTTCTTCTTGTGGTATCGGAACAGCTGATTCGTTACAGGTACATTTACGGTTGGGTAACTCAGCCTTTGGTGTTTAGGCTGAGTTGTATTGAGTACTCAGTTTTGGAATAGTCAATACTTTTACAACTCTTCAACAAAATTTGTTTGTCATTGGAAAACACAAAACCACCAGTCGAACAACTTGCATTTTTTTTGTGAAAATTTTATAAAATTAAAAAAAAATAAGAGTAAAAATGTATGCCGGTAATCAAATATTTAAAAATGAATTCTGGGGAAATGGTCCAGCACCAGGTCAATTTTATAACTTCACAGGGGGCTACAGTGGAGTTAACGCAAATGCATTCAGAGAGTACACAGCACCGGGTATCTATGGAACACAACACAGTTCGTAAGTATAAAAGACATATTGTGCTGAAAAATCGTATAAATTATTTATAACCTATAAATAATAGATCTCCCATTACAACTGGTACTTCTGTGGTTGGCATAAAATTTGATGGTGGTGTTATGATTGCTGCCGATAATTTAGTTTCCTATGGATCTTTGGCACGCTACCAAGACGTTCAACGAGTCTTTAAAGTAAATGAAAAAACTATTATGGGTGCTGGTGGTGATTTTGCTGATTTTCAATCTCTTAAACGTAGTATTGACCAAAAAATGGTTGAAGATATGTGTCACGATGATACGATTGAAATGAAACCTGATTCTTTGTACAACTGGTTAACCCGTGTCATGTACAATCGTCGCAGTCGTATAAATCCCTTGTGGTTAGATATGGTTGTAGGCGGTGTTAATAATGGCGTCCCCTTTTTGGGTCATATCGACTTACGTGGACGTGCCTATGAAGATGATGTTATTGCTACTGGTTTCGGCAAACATTTGGCATTGCCCTTGGTGCGTGAACAACTTGTAGAGGGGCAAAAACTTACACAAGAACAAGCTTCTGAAGTGGTAATTAGCTTCCTCGATATAAATTTATCAATTGCTTAAATTTGTTTTCAATTTTTTTAAGCTACGCAAATGTATGGAAGTTTTGTATTATCGTGATGGTAGATCAATGTCCAAATATACTGTTGCCGTTTGTACCAAAGAAGGCAGTGTTGTACAGGGACCTTTCAATGTTACTGAAAACTGGCAATTGGCTACTATGGTTAAGGGTTATTAAAATAGTGCATTTTTCTATTAATAATGTGAAAAATATAAACGATGCGTGATTTTTTATTTAAAATACAATTTAAAAATTAAGAAACTTTGTATTAACTACATTAGTATGAAATTCTTTTTACTTGAAACAAACTAGCAAGGTTGGTTACCGAAATGAATAACGTTATCGAATAATAACAGAAAGCTGAATAGGAAAGAAAACTATGAATTAGCTACGCTACATGCAAGCCCTTACGTGGGTTAGATGGCTAAGCTGTCGAACTCTAGTATAGTTACGTTTGTAATGAAGGAGTGCATGGGTTCGATTCGTACAGCCCACTGTGGGCCAGGATCGCCGTTTTTTGGCCAAAAGTACAATTCAGGTAAGGGGAAATATGTTTATATATTCAAAACCTAGGATTGTTGAATATTTTGTGAATGAAATATTCCCCCTGATTATGTAAGGCGTAGACGTTTTTAGAGTAAAGTCGATATAACAAATATTTTTGCAATAATAAACAGTCAAGGCTTATATTTTTCTAAAATTGTATTAGATTCGCCAGGAAAATTTTACTGTTTGTTAATTTCGATTTTCAAAAATTCGATTTGTATGAAGGCGTTTTTACTAAATACACCAACGCCTTACATAATCAGGGGGATTGTATCATTGTGGTTACTGATTGTTATTTGGCGAGAGTTCAAAGTCAAAGTTTTTTAATTTTGTTCAAAGAGATATTTGAAAAACTTGAAAGTCAATGTGTTCCATAAGATGTCTTCTACCTAGGTTTTTGCGACCGTTTATAAACTTACGAGATTTTGCCCTTTAACTGAAAAAGTACCTTCAGATCTCGCTGATTTCCAGCATTCCAGAGTTTTAGTAAAAACTAAAAAATAGCACTAAAAATTACCTTAAATGAAGGTTCTGGTTTTCTCATACAGGCTAGCCCCCTAAAGACGAGGTTTGTGGGACATGTGAGTGCCAATTCTGAATAACTACGAAAATAACCAGGGTTGGCAGGCAATACCGCTAAAATAGCGTTATCGATTAAAACCCTTTCAACTGACTACCGTTACCCCTAAAATACCGTTACCGAAATACCCGGAATACCGTTATCCTTAAAATACCGTTACGGAAATAACTGAAATACCGTTATCCTTAAAATACCGATACCGAAATAAATGAAATATCAATACCCTTAAAATACCGTTACCGTTATTTTTAATTTTCTGCTTTTGGTAATTTCACGTGGTTATTGAGTATTTTTTGTGCATTAAGTTGATAAATTGGTTCTGATTTTAATCTATTTTGTTTTTTGTAAAAAAAAAATTACGGGATGCATCGAAATAACTGACTACCGTTACCCTTAAAATGCCGTTACCGATATAACTGAAATACCGTTAACCTTAAAATACCGTTACCGAAATAACCCAAATATCTTTATCTTTAAAATACCGTTACCGAAATAACTCAAATACCGTTATCCTTAAAATACCGATACCGAAATAAATGAAATAGCGTTACCCTTAAAATACCGTTACCGATATAACCCAAAATATCGTTACCCTAAAGATAACCGCATTCGTTTCTGTTACCATCCATGAAAATAACCCTTAAACACATTTTAAGTTTTGACTTATTTCTGCCATTGAAGTTAAATTTTCAACTTTGATGTCTTCAGAGACTTATAGTAGAATTTCATGGCAAATATGTTTGCGAACATTTTAACCCTCTAATTCTTCAACTTATGGGTCTATTTTGACACTTTTTATAAAGGTCCAAAAGAGACCCTTTAATTGCAGAGTTAGAGGGTTAAAATGTTCCACAAAAATTTCCCTCGTAGTGTTTTACTTAAGTTCGCTGAACATATCCTGTACCTAAAATGGAAGATTAACATGGTTTCCTATGCCGATTCACAATAAACATTTTCAAGAGGGGAAATTTTAGCCCCCTAAAACATAGGGCCAGACGAAAATTTTTAAAATACCGATACATTTATATTTGTCTTTGGTCCCTCTGCCAGAATTAGTTGTCATCAGAACCTGTTTTTTGTACAGTGTAATTTATTTTCCAACACATAACAATTTTAAATTTATGGCCGCCATATTGGATCCGCCATGTTGAATTTTTAAAATTTGATTTCAGATTCGTAATCTGCTACCCAAAAACTTCCCCTGGTGGAAATTTGAAGTAAATCAGGCAACATAAGAAAATTTAATGAAAAAATTATTTGTCGCCATTTTGAATTTCAAAATTTTAATTTCAGATTTTTAATAATTGATTATTTTAAGTCCAATATAATAAAAACTACAATTTAATGGCCGCCATCTTGGATCCGCTATTTTTAATTTTATACTTTTTAGTTCAGATTCCGGATCAGCAACAACCAAACCCCCCTTTGTGATATCTTTTAGTCTCATATACTCAATATTCTAGTTTTGGCCAAAATCCGATGATGCTGCCCCACTGTGCAGCCGACGGGTTGAAAAAAAAAATAGAGACAATCAGAGGTGTGATGAAAATCGAAAACGAACAGTTTTTCAATCTAGAATAATTAGTTTCGCGAAAATAAATTTGGCTGCAAATTATTATTTATCGGTTTATTTGACTCAACATTTAAATTAGGAAATAAAAAATAATTGGTATTGTACAGATCGTGAAATATTACCCACTGACAATAAAATATAAACAAATAATACAATTTAATGAAAAATCACTGATGAAGCCTGTCCATAGAAAAAGGCATAAACTATATCTAGTCTGATTTGCAAATTAATAATGTGTCTATAACTTTGAAAAAATGTTTATTCTCCTTC
Source organism: Leucophora obtusa (assembly GCA_949987735.1). Taxonomy (NCBI): domain Eukaryota; kingdom Metazoa; phylum Arthropoda; class Insecta; order Diptera; family Anthomyiidae; genus Leucophora; species Leucophora obtusa. The sequence continues at coordinate 281,686,943 of OX465295.1, forward strand.
TTAACCTCAAACCTACTTATATAAAATTAATAAAAATGCATATTAATTACAATATGTGCGTTCCCGTACGTTACCGCGGGTACCCGCGGGAACCCAACACAGCCCAAACAACAACAATTTACACGCAATTTTGAGTACGGGAACGCCTTTGGGCTAGTTTGTGTAACTTCGGTAAATTACGGGAACAGACATAATATTAATCGCGTTTGGAAAAACAACACTTTAATAAAAACCAGTTGGTTTTTGTACAAAACTAAATTGCAAAAGCCAAGTCATTTACACTGGTTATTTAGTTTTTCTTTGTCACAACACTTTTTTATTACACACTTTTCTTTCTTTTTTTATTGTTAAATTAATATAAAAAAATTATTAATACACCGAAAAATTTCATAGCTGCATAGTTAAGAGATTTTATAGTTATATCCGAAAATATTTAAAATAACTACTGTAGTAAATATTAACTATATTTTATTTTTTATATGTAAAAAATTTTGGTTACCCTGTAAATTTATAAATATTTTAAAATGTCAAATTGGTTTTGGAAAAGAAAATAGAATTACAAATAATAGGTGTGTTTCTTTACTTTTTGGGTAAAGTTCGGTAAAATGAGAGTAAGCACAAAATCCTCTCACAAAATGACAAAATTACCCAATAGTACAGGAACGCAAAAAACCACTTTTCTAGCCCAAAAACTTATTTCAAAGAATAATGTTAAACAGTGATGGGACTTGAAAAATTTTGTTTTGTGCCAAGTGTGTGACTAAAATGTGCCTTTATTGTGCCAAAACTCAATTTTCACTTAGAAACCGTGTTTTCAACTTTCATTTTGTAAATGCATTCTTATGGAATTATTTTGAATTCTTATGGAATTAATTATATTTGAATGAATTAAAATTTTCTTTCAATTAAAAGGTGAATGATAAATTAAATTCATCCGATACTTATTAAAGATTTGGGAATGCAGCCAATGAATGAATTCTTTAGGAATGGTTGCACGGAATGGTATACATACATATAAACATTTTCTAAAACTGAATTAATTTTTTTATGAATTAAACTTAAATTAATTCTTTCGAAGCTCTGAGATAAATTTATAGCATTTGAATTTTTAAAATTCTATGGATTAAGCACCGCAAGTTGTTCAGTTTTCACGTGAAAAAACTGTTCTACTCCATATAAAAAAAAATTATTTTTCACGACAATGAGTTTCACGTGAAAATTGTGCAAACTTAGTTTTCACTCAAATTTAATGTACAAGACTATTATTTTTCTGGTGAAAAAGTGACATTTTGTGTTAATTGTGATTGTGACTTTGTTATAAAATTAAAATATTGTTAATTTTTTTAACTTAAATTGCAATTTAAAGCATTTAAAGTCTGAGAGAAATTTTTTCACATGAAAAACAACTTACGGTGCTTTATTCGGTAATATCTTCGATGCCATTTTTTAGTTTTGCTTTATTCGAAAAGGTATTTTAATACCAATAAATGCTTAGAAACTAAAAATTAAAGAATTGTTTTTTTTTAAATTCATTTTCTATTAAATTTTGTAGATAACCAAAATGTTCCAAAATAGTATCGGTTGTGCTATTGTACCAATCAATCTTAGATTGTGCCAAAAATCCCATCACTGATGTGAAAATACGTATAATTTCAGTTTGCAAATCGGCACAAATAGACATATTTATTCGCATTTAAAAGTTGTTTTTGATTTTATTCAATTAATTCTAACAAAAAACCAAGTTTCTTTTGCTTATTTCTTTATTTAATTACAATTTTTAATTTAATTTCACAATTGTTTTTTGTTTATATTTGCATCAGCTGTTTTACCAAAGTTTACCCGAAGAAAAAGTCTGGGTAAATTTTGGTAAAAAGAGAAGCACTAATACACTCTCATTAGCGCTCTCATTTACCCAATTCTCGAGTACGGGAACGCTTTTGGGTAAATTTCGGTAACTTTGGGTAAATTTCGGTAACATTGGGAACGTACGGGAACACACTGAATAAAAGTTCTAATAAATTTATAAAATTTTCTAACAATTAAAATATTACAATCAAAAAGAATACCGAAATGTGTCGAAAGTGGGCGAATTCTACAGAGAAATTTCGTTTTTATAAAGATAAAATTGAGACCAATTGGATATTGAAGTTCTGAAAAAGTCTGTTTGGACTGTATAATAAATTGAAAATTTAAATTAAACAAACCAATACTCAATTATTTATAATTAATTGAAGAAAATTAATAAGAACTTTTAAATTCAATTTTTCAAACTGAAATTATACGCACTTTCACATTTTTCTTTGAAATGCATTTTTGGGCTCGAAAAGTGGTTTTATGAGTTCCTTTACTTTTTGGTAATTTTGTCATTTTGTGAGAGGATTTTTGCTTACTCTGATTTTACCGAACTTTACCCAAAAAGTAAAGGAACGCACTTATTATTAGAAAACTACATAGGTTCAAAGGAAAACAAAATAACAACCAGACACCAGAAAACGTTTTTTTTTTTATCAAAAGTAAATATCACTAAAGTTCAAAATGTTTTTATTTCTCAATCGAAAACAAAAAATTTCAAATGTACTTTAAGACAAAAATATCCCTCAAGTTGAAATTCTAAAAATATCTTTATGTAGAAATATCAAAGATAAAAAATTGATAAAAAAAATAAAACTTTTTAAAACGTTTTTTTTTTTTTTGTTTTTCATCTTTGTACTAAGTACAAAAATATGAATAGAATTTTAAAATTTTTGTTTTATTTTTATGGTGGAGATGCTATTCTGGTTTTTGGTTTCAAATCTGTAGAAAATATAATACTAGTGTTTCCAATTCGGTTAATCGATTAACCGATTCCTCGATTAATCGCCTCTATTTCGGTTAATGTCGAAACAAATAATTCAAAACTCAAATAATTATTCGATCCGAATAATCGGTTAAAACAGGTCGATTAACCGGTTACAATTTTAATATGGAATTTATCCCTTATTTTTTTCTCAAAACTTCATAATTTTCTTAACTTTGGCTCAAAAATTACAAGAAACATAAACACAAATATATTTTATTTGTATTTAAGAAAATTCTATTTGTATTTTAAATTTGTCCAAATACATTTCAAAATTATTCACTTGTATTTAAAAACTTTTTAATCTATATTTCAAAATTGTAAAATTGCATTTAAAATAATTCCATTTGTATTTTAAAATTCTCCAAATGTATTTCAGAAATTTTCAAATGTATTTCAAAAGACTCTATTTGTATTCCAAAATTTTCCAAATGTATTTAATAAAATTCTAATTGCATTACAAATTTTTCTAAATGTATTTCAGAAATTTCTATTTAATTTTAAAAGCATTTTTACAAACGCCTGTTTTCTCTTTCGTAATGAAAATTTTATAGGAATTATGAGACATGTACGTTAGTAAATATGCTTTTAAAATAAAAATATAAATTTCTGAAATAGATTTCGAAAAATTTGAAATGCAATTCGAATTTTATTAAATACATTTGGAAAATTTTGGAATACAAATAGAGTCTTTTTAAATTCATTTGGAAATTTCTGAAATACATTTAGAAAATTTTGAAATAGAAATGGAATTATTTGAAATGCATTTTGACAATTTTGAAATACAGATTTAAAATTTTTAAATACAACTGAATGATTTTGTAATGTATTTGGACAATTTTCAAATACAAATAGAATTTTCTTAAATACAATTAAATATTTTAAAATATATTTGTAATACATATTTTAAAATATATTTGTATAATTAGTGAGGGCAGATATTATTCAGCCTCTAGTTCGATGTGATTGATATATTTGTAATATTTTGAAATGAATTTTGAAACGTTTTTATACAATTTTAAACAGTGTTTGGACAATTTTGAAAAATTTTTGAACAATTTTAAAACATTTTTGGAAAAATTTAAAAAAATCTTGGATAATTTTGAAACATTTTAGAGAATTTTGAAACCTTTTTAGGCCATTTTAGAATATATTTGGACAATTTTAAAACATTTTTGAACAATTTAAAAACATTTTTGGAGAATTTTAAAAAATTTTTAAACAATTATGAAATATATTTGGAATTTTCTGAAATAAAACTGAAAGAGGTGTAGAATACAAGGGAATCCGTAACCGTTTCACTGAAATTAAATTTTTATTCGCATTTGTGACATTAATAATAACGAAATAACCTAAAGTTAACACAAAATTAAAGCTAAAAAATCAAAATTAAATGGAATTTGACATTTGTAACTGTACACTGAGAGAAATGTCTACATTCTATTTATGAATTTTTACATTGATTCAATAAAGTTTCGCTGAAGTTCGTACATTGAAAATTTTTATGAAGCTTTCCATTCATTTTGTTAAGAAGACTTTATTAGTTTAGTGGAAATTTGCATTTAAACTGGAATAATAAAGATCCCTGTGCGTATGTTAGCTCAAACTTTGGATAATTTTGTTTATTGTCAATGGCCCTTAAAAACGGAAAAAAGACTGAGAAATTTAACAACTGTTTATGATATCCTTTAGTCTACTAACTCTGCTAACTATTCAGAACATTTTTTTGCAAATTTTTGTAGAGTAAATTGATATTTTGAATTAATTAATATTTTACTCAAATGGAACTAAATTTTTTTTTTATTTCTTCAGAGGAGGAGGAAGAACTTTGGACAATAATTTTTTTTATTGCAATATTAAATTTATTGTAGTATTCATTAAATTTGCATTTAAAGAAATTTTGTATCCAAAGTTTTACAGATTAACAAAAAATTTCGTAAAGAAATAGAAAATTTACCTTTAGGTTATGCTGTTTTTAACTTACTAATTTTTAGAAAAAAATCTTCTAGTTTCAGCAGTTTTTTTTGCCATTTTTAACTAATTTTTGTTAGCTTCAGCTATATTTTTATATAAATTTTTCTATTAGTATAAGAAATGTTTCAATTTAGATAATCTCAGATTCCGAAACTTTCAACCTTAAGGTACATTTACACGCGAGAGAAAACTGCTAGAGATGGAGCAAAAAACACTACAAAATAGCTAAACTCATTCAAAATAGAGCTAATTAGGGGTGATTTTTGTTTTATCTATAGCATTTCTCTCTTGTGTAGATGTGCTTTTTAATTTGAATTTTTTTTTAAATACATCGTGTTCATATGTCATATTGATATTTAACAAAAACAGGAAGCTGTTAGTGTCTTTGTTGATAAAAAGTTAAGGAAATACATTAATTTTGCTTTAAACGATTAATCGATTAATCGCCAATTTTCTCGAATAACCGACCCGAATAACCGGTTAATCAATTTTAGTGATTTTTCGAATAATGCAATAACCGGTTAACCGCCTATGTCGAATAATTGGAAACAGTATATAATACCCTGGAGTGCACTGTTGGGCGGTATAAACATACAAACATATATTGCAAATATTTTTTTTTTTTTGCTAAAATGTTTGCTAATTGACTAGCATTTTGCATTAATATTATTCATTTTCGGAATGAAATCGCTGTATAAGTTTTCTAATTAAATTTTTGCACCATGAAACCTTTTTCGCATTCCGCCATTAATTCGCAATTTTTTAAGTGCAGATTTTTAAAATTCATAACCTAGGGACCATAATACCCAGATCTCATACCAAAGTTTGGTAATTAGTTCGCAAAAAAAAAAATTGCGAAAAAAAATTTACAAAAAAAAAAAAATTTTCCATTAATGTATTCTTTTGCAGAATATAAATTGCTGATTAGGTTTCTTAACTATTTTTTTTTTTTGAGTGCGGTTTTTTAAAATTTTTAACCTTATGACTATAATTGCCATATCTTATGCCGAAGTTTGGTGGTTAGTATGCAAAAAGTTTCGCGAAAAAAATTTTGCAAAAAGGAAAATTTTTCCATCAACATATTCATTTGCAGAATGTAAATCGCTGACTGAGTTTTTTAATTAATTTTTTGTACCATAAAGCTTTTTTCGCGTTCCGCCATTATTTTGCAAATTTTTAAGCCCGGTTTTTTTAAATTCACAATCTAGGGACTATAATACCTATATTATCTGGTTAGATTGCAAAAACAAAAAAAAAAATTGGGAAAAAAAATTTTACAAAAAGGAATAGTTTTGCATCAATATATAACATACTGTAGAATGTTAATCGCTGATTAAGTTTAAAAATTTTGAGTGCGGTTTTTTAAAATTCATAAATTTGTGACTATGATACCCATATCTTATGCCAAAGTTTGGTAGTTCGTACTCAAAAAATTTCGCGAAAAATAAATTTTGCAAAAAGGAAAATTTTTCCATCAACATATTCATTTGCAGAATGTAAATCGCTGACTGAGTTTTTTAATTTATTTTTTGTACCATAAAACTTTTTTCGCGTTCCGCCATTATTTTGCAAATTTTTAAACGCGGTTTTTTAAATTCACAATCTAGGGACTATAATACCTATATCCTATACCAAAATTATCTGGTTAAATTACAAAAACAAAAAAAAAATTGGCAAAAAAAATTTTACAAAAAGGAATAGTTTTGCATCAATATATAACATACTGCAGAATGTTAATCGCTGATTAAGTTTAAAAATTTTTGAGTGCGGTTTTTTAAAATTCATAAATTTGTGACTATGATACCCATATCTTATGCCAAAGTTTGGTAGTTCCTACGCAAAAAATTTCGCGAAAAATAAATTTTGCAAAAAGGAAAATTTTTGCATCAACATATTCGTTTGCAGAATGTAAATCGCTGACTGAGTTTTTTAATTTATTTTTTGCACCAAAAAGCTTTTTTCGCTTTCCGCGATTTTTTTGCAATTTTGCGGATTTTTAAAATTCATAATCTAGGGACTATAATACCAATTATCTCATATCAAAGTTTGGTGGTTAGTTTGGAAAAAAAAATTCAGGAAAAAATTTTTCGAAGAGAAATTTTTTTGCATCAGTGTATTTGTTTGCAGAATGTAAATTTCAGATAAGAATTTTTAATTCATTTTTTGTACCATAAAGTTTTTTTTCGCGTTCCGCCATTATTTTGCAATTTTTTAGGTGGGGTTTTTTAAAATCCATAATCTAGGGATAATACATATATCCTATACCATCTAGGGATAATACATATAGCTATTTAGATTGCAAAAACAAAAAATCAGGAAAAAAAATTTGTAAAAAGGAATAGTTTTGCATCAATATATTTGCTTGCAGAATGTTAATCGCTGATTAAATATCAAAATTAAATTTTTGTACCATAAAGCCTTTTTTTGCGTTCCGCCAGTATTTTTCAATTTTTAAGTGCAGTTTTTGTGGTTTGTCTTTTGCACAAAATTATTCAGCCTATCATGCTTTGTAGAAGTCTTTTCGACGGAAATTTTTATTACGTTTTAATAACGCAAAGGTATATATCATTGGATGCAGAAATGTGTCCATGTGAATGTTGTTTTAAGAATTTTTACAAAATTTGTATATAATTGTAATCAGAAAAAACTAAAAAAAAAACGTTTTAAACGTTTTAAAACGTTTTTTTTTTGAGGAAAAAACTAAAAAAACGTTTTTTTTTTGTTTTTTCCTCAATACAAAATGAAACGTTTTTTTTGTTTTTTTCCTCAATACAAAAATAAAAATAATTCCCAACTTTCCTGAAAATATCAGTACGGATATTTTTTAAATTTTGTTTTCGAAAAGAAAACAAAAAAATAAAAAAATTGATGAAAACAAAATATCCATCAAGAAAAATAAATTCTGTATATTTAATAGTTTTAGTTTTGCTGTTCCTATATTACTAATATATAGCAAAAATAATCTGCTAATTTAGCAGTTTTTTTCTGCAGCATAATTTTTAACTAATTTTTAGTAGTTTTTACTAAATTTTTTACGGACTTTTTTCTATTAGTGTATGCTTCTATATTAGTTTAGGTAAACATATCTTGTTTGAACTTAATGTACACATACATTAACATCTCCCAAAAGCATGGATGGTAACCAAAACGAATGCGGTTATCGTTAGGGTAACGATATTGTTGGTTTCGCAATCGTAGCAATAAAAATAATTTTAACAGCACTGTTTTCTTTCTTTTAAATTCAATTTTATTTTATTTAATAATAATTTTATAATAATATTCTAGCGCTTTAAAATTTTATTATATTTTACCGCGTCGCACGATGCTAAAAAACCAACTAACTAACATTAATATTGTTTGTTATTTGCTGTGTTTGTGTGCCTGCATATCAGTGTTATCTAGAACGATTATGACAGTTTTTTAACTTATTCCGGCTTTCTACTGTCAAAATTGTTCGAAATAGCATTGATAGGCGTGCCACACAAACACAGCTAGTAGGTATAAAATTTCATAAATGTACAATAAAGTATTTGGTTAGTCTACGTGACTATATAACAAGGACCGTTACTTTATAAATATATAAAGAAAAGCAAAATAAAGAAGAATACAAATTTATATCAAAAAAAAAAAGGAGTATATGAATAAACGAAAATATAATACAGGGTACAAAATTATTTTCATTAATTTATTAACCCGTTGTGGACGGCGGTAACATTCCCCCGCCCGTAAGCGAGTCAGGGAGACAAGCTTGCTCATGATTATCATCACCGACGTTCAAAACAGCTACCTTAGTCACCGGCCTATGCATTACACCAAACTGGGTCTTGACTGTCACTCTTCGCACATGACCGTCTGCAGCTACCACTGTGTCTATAATTTTGCCTTTAGGCCAGCATCTTCTTGGAAGATTTTCATCAACTATAATAACGATTGCACCGATCGATACAGGTGGTACTTTAACAAACCATTTGCTTCTCCGAGATATTATTGCTACGTACTCCTTTACCCAGCGGCGCCAAAAATGGTCGGCAAATGCTTGCGTTTGTTGCCATCGTTGACGTAAATTTTCGCTTTCGTTGAAGAACGGTTTATAGCCATCACAAGAGCCGAGTAGTAAATGGTTCGGGGTAATGGCGTCATCATCTTCATGATCAACAGAAACGAATGTCAGCGGCCGGGAATTAATAATTGATTCGATTTCACACAGCGCACCTCTTAAAGTTTCATCGTTAAAATTTAGTGTGGGATACAGGCTGTAGAGAATGTTTTTCACGGATCTAATGAGCCTCTCCCAAGCACCACCCATGTGGGGCGCACCTGGTGGATTAAAAAGCCATTTCGTTTTATCGAACTTTGATGATATATTAGAAAAATCTATTTGGTTGACCTCATCTCGAGTGATTTTTTCGGCTGCTTTAAAATTTGTACCATTATCTGTGTACATCTCACGAGGCGTTCCACGCCTGGCAGCAAAGTTTCGTACACACAAAATACACGAACTGGTGTCTAAGCTATGGGCTACTTCTATATGAATAGCGCATACTGTAAGGCACGTGAAGACCACACCCCATCGTTTTTCCCGTCTTCTTCCAACGGTCACAACCAATGGGCCGAAAAAGTCTATACCGACAAACGTGAATGGGCGTTGAAATACGCCTAGACGGGCTGCTGGTAGTTGGGCCATTTGTGGTGCCTGGGGGGCAGCAGAGTTGTTTCTACATATTTGGCATAAACTTCGTACCTTTTTGTATATGACCCGTAGACGAGGTATATGAAATTGACTTTTTATGTTGTTAATCACTGCTTCATGGAAATGGTGGTGAAAATCTTCATGAAATGAACGCACAATTAGAAATGTGACATGGTGTTTAGCTGGCAGTACTATTTCGTCATCATGATTGTTAAGGCGCTCTGCTCGGCTGTGACATCTTATGATTTCGTAATCGTCAAGATATGGGTTAAGTCGGTATAACTTACTTGATTTTTCTACGTTTTCACCATGTTTTAAATCATAAATTTCGTGGAGAAATTCGCTGCGCTGTGCTTCTTTTATAATAAATCGCCTTGCTTGTTGAACCATTTCGTGTGTGATCGTATGATTAAAAACTTGTTTTTTAAGTGAGACTTTTAGCTTCGCCAAATACAACATGAATGTTGCTACTGCTCGATAGAGTCGTTTCCAGTTAGAAAAGTACTCAAAATTTACTATATTGTAATTTTTCGATATTTTATCAATCACTAGCACATGACGTCTCAGCTCAGAAGAGTCCGATGGTCCTAAGTCTTCACATGTGGGCCATTGGCTTGGACTATGTTGCAAAAATTCAGGGCCATTGAACCACAAGTCCATGTTTTTTTGAGTTGTTATTTTTGTTGCAAAATCTGCGGGGTTCATTTTAGTTGGGACCCATCTCCATTGAGAAATATTTGAATGCTCTAAAATTTCCCCAACTCGGTGCATTACAAACTGTTGAAAGTTTCTTGGGTCTATACGTAACCGTTTTCTCGGCTTCGCAGAGCATTGGAGAATAACAACGTTGGATCTCGACAGTAGTGATGAGTGGGATTGTTGCTTTCCATTGTGACCATTTTGCATTTAGAGATTCGGTTAATGGCTCATCCCACCCAATACATGAACGCCAAACATCTTGAAGCAAAATTTTCAGACCTATCGTGTGGCATGAAATGAACCCTAGCGGGTCAAAGATTGACATAAGAAATTGAAGGCACTCCCTTTTAGTTGGAACAAAGTCTTCGTCAATCACATTTCGGCGTAGACGTGCAAATCTGCAAATATATTTAAAAACGTCAGTAACTGGGTCCCAATACACACCTAAAACTTTTTCAGTGGTTCCCCACTGCTTGGTATCTTGGGACGTCTTTGGTACTTCAGATAACTGTTCTAAAACGTAGCCAGAGTTAGACGCCCAGTTCCTTATGTGAAAGCCGGCGGCAGCGTGAATTTTTGCCACTTGTTTTGCTAAGTTGGCTGCGCCTTCTTCGGTGTCTTCACTATCTATAAGATCGTCGACATAATGATGATTCTGGATTGAGTCCACTGCGCGAGGGAATTGTGACTTGAAGTCTTCGGCATTTGTATCGCGTACGTAGTGGGCAATACAGGGTGCGCAGCTTACGCCAAATGTTAATGCTCGCATTACGTATGTGCTTGGCTGATTCAAATTGTCATTTTTGTCCCACCATAGGAACCGTTGAGCTTGCATATCGCTTTCTCGTACATTGATTTTGTGGAACATTTCTGCGATATCACCGCAAATCGCATATTTTCCTATGCGAAAAGCTAAGACGATGTCTACGAGTGGATTTAGTAAGTCGGGCCCGCTAAACATGAAATCATTCAAGGCAGTTCCATTTGATTTTGCGGCGGCGTCCCACACTAACCGAACTTTTTTGGGTTTGTTTGGATTTAATGTTATAAAAACCGGTAGATACCATACTTTTCCAACAGAGGTTGCTAATTCGGCCGGACTTAGCTTTTTGGCATACCCTTTTTCGATTAAATTGTCTATTTGAGCTTGCATGCTCTGTCGTAGCGATGGGTCTTTAGCGAATTTTTTGTTAAGGCACATTAGCTGTCGAAAGGCATTAGCGTAACTTTCAGGCAGTTGTGCATCGTTGTTTCTCCACAGTAAGCCGACTTCATAGCGTCCGTCTACTTTTTTGCATGTTGCTTTAAGCGTTTCCATCGCACTGCTGTCTGCTGTAGATAGTAAGGCGGAAGGCTTAGCTGCTTCTATGTTGAAATAACTTTTCACAAACTCGTGAAGCTCATCGTAACGTTTTTGACAGACGCAAGTGTGTATGTATAATCTATGCTCGGCTAAGCACTTCGTGTTGCCCCCTTGTAGGGTCCACCCAAGGCGTGTTTTTGTTGCTATTGGTTGTTGCCAACTACCTTCTCGGATTTTTGTTGGAACAGCCAGTTTCCAATTGTTGGCACCAATTAAAATCATAGGTCTTGCGTTAGGATAAGATTGTATTGGCAGATTGTTCAGATACGGGAATTTTTTGATGAGTTCAGACATATTAATTATTTGAGACGGTAAATCTAAATGTTCGACTGTGTGAACGTCTGAAAGTACAAACTTTGTGTCATTGTGGACACTGGATACTTGAATTGATGTTCGAACGGATCCACTTTCTTCGCGTGTCGTTCCACCAGTCCATTTCAGACAAAGCGGATCAGTAACACCATTTAAATTCAAACTGTCAAATACACTGCGCTCTACTAAAGTGACGGATGACCCTTCGTCTAGAAAAGCAAAAGTATTAAGAATGGTATTTTTTGAATGCAAACGGATTGGCAAAATACGAAAGAATGGTCCCTCTTCGTCGCCGTTATTGTGTGTATTAATTTGTGCACTCCGCTGCCTATTTTCAATTTCATTTGTACTTACAGTTTGTAATGTTGACTGATTAGCAGCATTGGTGGCCTTGTGAAGCAGGGGATGGTGCCTATATTTACAACCCGATACGCCGCATTCTCTGGTCATATTACATTTTCGTTTGTGCTGCTTAAGACACTGGCGGCACAAATGGTTTGATTTTACGATGTCCCATTTTTCATTCAGTTGTAATTGTTTAAATTTATGACACAGATGAACTTCGTGTGGTTCGATTTTACATACGACGCACATTTTTGGCAAATTGCAATTGGCCTGAATATGAGTATTCACGGAGGAACCTCCTTTGCCCAATGTGGGTGTTACCACTTTACTAGCCGCTTCAGCTATACTGTAAAGCCATACACTAAATGCTTTTATTATTGGAACACTTTCGTCAGCTGGTTGCATTGCCCAATTCAATTTGTGTTGATTTGGTAATTTATCCACAAGCTCCTTCACTAACATGGGGTTGTTGAGATGTGACCCTAAATCGCACGACTCCATAGTTGCACAAATGTTTTGTACGTTAATCGCGTACTCAATAAGCCCCTCAAGCTTATCACGAGGACATGACATGGACTTTGCTTTATGTATAGCACGTTCTAAAATATCCCAACAAACAATTCGTTCCGTTTACGCACCGTTTTCGGTCCGTCATAAACGGAATCCAACTCAGTATACGTACCGTTTTCTGGATCCGTATACGGACCAGAAAACGGAACATAAGGAACATCGAAACTGATTCGAATCCGTTGAAAATCCGTCAATGACGGACCGTTTACGGACCGGTATGTCGTGTTAAAAACGGACACGTCCGTTTAAAGTCCGTCAATGACGGACCGTTTACGGACCGTTATGTCATGTAAAAAACGGACTAGTCCGCTGAAAGTCCGACAATGCCGGACCGTTTCCGGACCGTTATGTCGTGTAATAACGGAGTATTTCTTTGTCCGAATCCTACCGATTTTTTCAACAAAAAAAAACCATATGTTTATTATTTTCAATACAAAGTACTTTTTTTCTTTTTTATAAATTCAATACAATATTTAGCACATCCAGCTCGGTTTACCTATCTATCCAGCGCTTAGGGACCCGGAGTAAAATTCAACCTCTATATGGAAAAGAGAGAATAAATTAGTTATGGTTTAATTGACTGTGTACATGATGCAAATTCTCACATGTTATACACAAAACATTGGCTGCGTTCGGCAGATACACTTTAATTGTCAACAGTTCTACAACAGTTGTACAACTGTCTGCTGAACGATCTGATCACTAACCGCTCAGTCTGAGCGCTCAGGTAGCGCTGTCATATTTTGGTAGCGTAAAAAAAGTTTGCTACTTTTGATCAATTAGTGATACATTTGTTGTTGTTGATTTTAAAAATATTTTTTTTTTGTAAGCATGACAAATAAAAACATACAAATATAATTCAAAAACAAAAATTTAAATAAAATAAAGGAAAATATAAAAAAATTATATTTAAAAACAAAACAAAGAAAACATCGTTCGGCAGAGTTACTAATCACAAAGCGCTACAGGTCACCGGTATCAGTTTAAGGTTTCTCTGCTGAATGCTACCTGTCGCGCAATGGCTCATAATAAATTTGTCCATTTAAATATTTTTTGATTTATGTTTCAATTTGTTTTATAATGATCTGTGAAGATCCCTAATGTCCAATTTAAAGTAACGTTTTGTTCTGTGCATACTGTTGTTGGTTATAATTGCATATTCCCTTTTGATGTTGATCTTACTGCAGTGGTTTTTATATTCGTCAAGTTTTTTATATTAAAGGACAGTTACTTCTTATGTGTTATACAAATAAGAATTTAGTTCTTTGCTTTTTTAATATTGTTAGTAAAGTCAGTTTGTGAGGGAAAAACACTGCGGTAAGTTCAACATAAAATATTTTTATTGTACTTTTGTTACATTTATTATTTTATAGAAATAAACGCACTCGTATATATATTAATACACACAAATTAGACAACATTGTGGTTCTTTTTTGGAAACGTATTTTGTTTGGTGATGTTAAATTCGCTCCTCGCAAACGACCGTCACAGTAAGTTTGACAAATTTTATTTCGCAATTTTCGTGCGAAAATTTGTGTGTTACAAATGGAACGATCGCCTGTAAGAAGAAGTCCACGTAACCAACCAACCGTACAACAATCGATGATGCAACAACCAAATGGTTCCACGTCGGCCGGAACAAAAAGTGTCTTACAACACACTGCTCCCTCTGCTGCCGGAGTGCCTTCATTGCCTGCTGGTTCCACTGCCGTTGGAACAACTTTGAAAAAAAATGTTGCTGCCTCTGCCGCCGGAGTGCCAATGAGTTTCACTTCTGCCGGAAGTACCTCTGCCATAGCCACCGCCACTACTGCTACAACCACAACAACTGCAAATCTACAGAGCATAAATGAAATTAATGCTTTGTTGCAGCCGTTGGCATCATCGAGTGCAGCTACTGGTACAGAGTTGGAAGGCCTTCAAAACCAAATTAATATTCTTCAGGCCCAACTGGTAAGTGCCCAAAGAGCCTTGAAAGCTGCTTTAAGCAACAATTCGTCCGCTGCTTCGAATTATTCTGCTGCCCTGCCACAGCCATCAAATATCACGCCGCCAGCATCAGGGGTAAGTGAAATTGAAAACAATTTACCCACAGTCAACGCCAATGCTGCCGCTGTCAACGCCAATGCCCACACTGGCAACGCCAATTCTGCCAACGCCAATTCTGCCGCTGCGAACGTTGATTTCGGTGAACGCCATATTCAGACGCCATTTTCTGGCACGAGTTATTCTGATGCAAATCATGTTTACGATATTTATGCTAGGCAACCGCCATTATCAAACATGATGCCGCCAAATGCCCAGAATTTGTTTCAAAATGGCGGTTCAATGCCAATGCATAGGAAAATTTATGATTTGCCGGATTTTAATGGCGCTCCCGAAGATTGGCCCATGTTTTCAACAGCGTTTAATCATTCGACTGCTGTGTATAAATACAATAAGGCTCCAAAAGGCATTAAAGGGTGCGGCCCGTGACAGCGTGAAATCATTCCTCATCCACCCAGACAATGTGAATATGGTTATGGAGCAATTAAATTTCCAATATGGTCGCCCAGAAATTCTTATTCGTTGCCAGCTACAAAAAGTGAAGGAAATTTCAGCCATCGGAGAAAACTCTATAGATAAAATTATACCATTTGCTATTATGGTGCAGAATCTTACCGCCTTTTTAGAAACTGCCAATGGGCAACAACATTTGGCAAATCCTACTTTATTAGAAGAGTTAGTTGGAAAGCTTCCAATGAGCAAACGAATGGAATGGGCCCGCTGTGCATCAACAATAAAGCCGTATGCAACCCTATTGGATTTTAACATTTGGCTCAAAGGTGTCGCAGATTTGGTAAGAATTGTGCTAAATACCACTGTACCTCAAAATAGTGAACCAAAACGAAAGGTTGTCCTTCATGCCGATGATGGGCAACGTAAACAATCAGAATACCCTGTGTGCCAAGCAGGGCATAAAATTTTTGAGTGCAAAAAATTTCTTTCATTGAGTGTGCCAAGTAGATGGAATGAAGTGAAAAAATTAAGGTTATGTTTTGCTTGTCTTCGTGTGGGGCATTCAAGTAGAATGTGCCATCGCCGAAAGCAATGCCCAGTCGACGATTGCCAATTTAAACATAACAAATTATTGCACGATACAAAGAAAAATACTGAGGCAACTGCTCTGAGTGGTTCTGTAAATAGCAACGAGTCGGTTCTTAACTGTGTATCTAGTAATGCTGACAAAGGTGTTGTGCTATTTCGTGTGGTTCCAATCGTTTTATATGGGCCCAATAGTCAAATTGAAACTTATGCTATATTGGATGATGGTTCTTCGGTGACTATGGTGGACAGTTCGCTGGTGCGACAGCTGGGTCTTCAAGGTCATCAAAGTAAATTAAAACTTCATTGGTACGCTGGCAACGCAACTAAAGAAACGGCATCAGTTGTTAATCTGCACGTAAGTGGTATCGGCAGGCAAAGAAAATATGCGCTGCGAAATGTATATGGTGTTGCAAATTTGAAGCTGCCGGCTCAAAGTTTTAATATGGATTTAAGTGAGCATCGCGGTCTGCCCGTAAGATTATACAACAATGTGGTTCCCAAGATCCTTATTGGGTTAGACCATTGCCATCTTGGTCTTCCAGATGAAATAGTGCCGCTGGAAGAAAATGGTCCTTATGCGGCCAGCACCCCTTTAGGCTGGGTTGTGTTTGGCCCAATGAAAGGTAGCTCATCAACAGATTCGTGTTTGTTCACGGTTCACCCAGACCACAATCTTTATGACTTGGTGGCAAATTATTTCGAGACTGAAAATTTTGGTGTAAAAGTTTTGCCAGTCATAGAGTCCCAAGATGATTTGCGTGCTCGTGAAATTTTGAAAAATACCAAAATGCTTGATGGGAGGTTCCAAACTCGGCTTTTGTGGCGCTATGATGACATTGTGTTGCCAGATAGCTATTCCATGGCCCTCAATAGACTTCGAGGAATCGAGCGTAAAATGAAAAGGAACCCCGAATTTGGTGCTGCTTATAAAAATATTATCAACAATTATGTTTCTAAAAGGTATGTACGTAAATTGTCAGCTGATGAAGCATCTGTTGTCCGTCCTAGAACCTGGTATCTTCCCCATTTCGGAGTGGTCAACCCCAATAAGCCGGGGAAAATTCGTTTGGTATTTGATGCTGCCGCATCCGTTGAAGCAGTCTCTTTAAATTCAAATTTGCTAAAAGGCCCTCAACAATATAAGCCTTTACCATCTGTGTTATTTAATTTTCGTGTTGGTGCTGTGGCAGTTTGCGGGGACATCAAAGAAATGTTTCACCAAATACTTGTGGCTCCTGAAGACAGATGTTCCCAAAGATTTCTTTGGCGCGATGATGAAACCCATGCCCCAGATGTTTATGAAATGCTTGTGATGACCTTTGGAGCTGCTTGTTCGCCTTGTGTGGCCCAATACGTCAAAGAAAACAACGCTTTACAGTTTCGAAGTGATTATCCTCGTGCCGTCAAATCTATTGTGGATCACCATTATGTTGATGACTTTGTAGATAGTTTTCCAACGCCATCAAGTGCCATACAAATTGCTAAACAAGTGCGGGACATCCATAAATCTGCTGGGTTTGAGTTGCGTAATTTTTCATCGAATTCTCCTGAAGTGGTTGTTGCTCTTAAGGGTAATGTGGACCAGCCGGTTAATTTTTCAAGTGATGTCAGTGAGTTACAATCAGAAAAGGTGCTCGGTATGTATTGGCAACCTAAAGATGATACATTCAGGTTCAATTTAAAGTTCCATAATGTAAAAGCTGACGTTATAGAAGGGAGAAGGTATCCTACAAAACGTGAGTTACTAAGTGTGGTTATGTCAGTTTTTGATCCTCTTGGCTTATTGAGCAATTATATGGTTACGGCTAAATTATTGATGCGTGAAGTATGGAGACACAATATACGTTGGGATGAAGTGCTGCCTGATGAAATTTGCGACGTATGGAATAATTGGCGTCAGGAGCTAAAAAATGTTGTAAATGTTAATGTACCACGGTATTATTTTAAAAATGGTGCTCCCAGTCACCTGGAGCTACATGTGTTTGTCGACGCCAGTGAAGACGCCTTTGGGGCCGTGGCATATTGGAGGTCAATAAACGCTGATGGGAAAATAGAACTGTCCTTTGTTGCTGCCAAGACAAAATGTGCACCTTTAAAATCGATGACAATTCCACGACTTGAACTACAGGCAGCCGTTTTGGGAACTCGTTTAATGTCTACAATTTTGAAAGAACATTCGCTAAAAATATCACGTTTTATTTGCTGGAGTGATTCTACAACTGTCATAAGTTGGATTGGTTCTGAAAGCCGCAGATACAAACCATTTGTTGCTCACAGAATTACAGAAATTTTGGATTCTACCAGTCCAGCCGATTGGAGGTGGCTGCCAACGAGTCTTAATGTTGCCGATGAAACTACAAGAATGAAAAGCCAGGTACAATTTTTAAATGATTTTCGTTGGTTTAAGGGTCCCAGTTTTCTATATGCTGATGAACATGAATGGCCACAGTCAGTTTCTGCAAGCAATTGTGATCCAAATGATGAAGAACTTCGTCCAAAGTTTACTCTATTCATAAACACGCCTACAATTTTTGAATACGGAAGATTTTCGTCATTTCTAAAATTAAAACGTACTGTTGCTTGGGTGTTTCGGTTTATAAATCGCTGTCAAAAGAAATCACCACTTGGAGAAGAAAATGGTTTAACTATCGCCGAACTAAAAACTTCTGAAGTATTCCTTTGCCGCCAAGCACAAAAGGATAATTTTTCATCTGAAATAGAAATAATAAGAAATGCCGGTAATTTACAAAAGGGAAGTGAATTGTATACATTGTCGCCCTACATTGATGAAGATTCATTACTTCGAGTTTATGGACGTGTTGATGCAGCTAGTTGGTTACCTTTGGACGCCAGACGCCCGATAATTTTGCCCTCTCTTCATCCAGTCACCCAGTTATTTGTGACGCATATTCATGAAAAAATGAAGCATCAAAATTTTGAAGCCACAATTTGTGAAATTAGAAGATCATTTTGGATTCCGCGCCTTAGAAGAATTTTACGTAAGTGTATTTCTAATTGTTATATTTGTAAATTTCGCCGTTCAATGCCGGTGCCACCACTTATGGGTTCATTGCCAGAAGACCGATTAACACCATATATTCGTCCTTTTTCCTACACTGGTTTGGATTATTTTGGGCCCGTCACAATAACAATTGGCCGTCGCCATGAAAAACGCTGGGTGGCACTATTCACTTGTCTCACCATTAGAGCCATTCACTTAGAGGTGGCGTTTGATTTATCTACAGATGCATGCATCCTTGCCATACGAAATTTTATTAATCGACGTGGTACGCCAACTAAACTTAGGAGTGACAACGGGAAAAATTTTGTTGGTGCTGACCAGGTTTCCAAACAGTTTCATGAAGTTTTTGATATGGCTCGAATACAAGATGAGCTGTCTACTAAAGGTATTGATTGGCAGTTTAATTGCCCGCATAATCCGGCTGAAGGTGGTGCATGGGAGCGCATGGTCCAATGTGTGAAGCGGGTGCTGCGATCTACTTTAAAGGAATCCAGCCCACGTGAGCATACTCTACAAAGTTTCTTAATTGAAGCAGAAAATATTGTAAATTCACGCCCATTGACACATTTACCTTTAAGCCACGAAGATGAAGAGCCACTAACTCCTAATCATTTTTTGCTGGGAGCAGCAAACACTTCTCAAACTCCTGCCGGCGTCATATCGGATAAACCGGCTGTATTGAGAAAACAATGGCGCATATCCCGTCAATTGCGTGACCATTTTTGGAATCGGTGGATAAACGAATACTTGCCCACTTTGACCAGGCGTTCCAAATGGTGTCAATTCACAAAGCCAATTGCCATCGGTGATTTAGTTCTCATCTGTGACCCGGCGGTTTCTCGTAGAGATTGGAGGCGAGGTCGGGTTGAGCAGGTGTACCAAGGCAGTGATGGTGTTATCCGTCGGGCCGATGTTAGAACGAGTACAGGTGTTCTTAAGCGTCCAGTTTCCAAGCTTGCTGTCCTTGATTTGATGTAGTGAATCGTGACCGATCCACGGGGGTGGGGATGTCGCGCAATGGCTCATAATAAATTTGTCCATTTAAATATTTTTTGATTTATGTTTCAATTTGTTTTATAATGATCTGTGAAGATCCCTAATGTCCAATTTAAAGTAACGTTTTGTTCTGTGCATACTGTTGTTGGTTATAATTGCATATTCCCTTTTGATGTTGATCTTACTGCAGTGGTTTTTATATTCGTCAAGTTTTTTATATTAAAGGACAGTTACTTCTTATGTGTTATACAAATAAGAATTTAGTTCTTTGCTTTTTTAATATTAAGTGTGTTTGCGTACCCGAAAATTTGTACAAATTCGTACAAATTTGTACAAGTTTTTACTGGAAGGTGTTTGTTTACACAATTACTCAGTAAGGAGAGAGGAAAAATAGAGGGTAAAGTGACAGTTCAATACCAGAGAACTTACAAGTTTTTACTGGATGAATTTTTGCTAGTAAGAATTTGTAAGAAAAAAAACATATGATTTAAAACATATGATTGAAGAAACAAAACATTTGTCTAAATAATTTTGAAATAATTTTTTGTAAAAATAAAAAATATTTAAATATAAGCTTATTTACGATCGAAGGAGTAAGTAAGTGATCATTTTATTAGGTTTTATTTATTAATCCAATAATTTAAATAGGTTTATTTCGCAATCAGCTATTTTAATAATTGTTGCCAAATTAGCTATTTTCTCGGCAAATCTAGCGATACTTCAACTCGTTTAGCGGGATAAAATATAATTTAGCTATTAGCGGGAAAACTAGCAATTTTTCTTTTTAAGACAGTCTTCACATTTTCTTAGCATTTTTTTTACATTTATTTCCTTGACAGAATTTTTGAATCATTATTATTCAGCGATTTATCGGTAAATTTTTATGGAAAACAAAAAAGTTCGAAAAATTTGGCGATGTAT
Source organism: Leucophora obtusa (assembly GCA_949987735.1). Classification (NCBI taxonomy): domain Eukaryota; kingdom Metazoa; phylum Arthropoda; class Insecta; order Diptera; family Anthomyiidae; genus Leucophora; species Leucophora obtusa. The sequence goes on from OX465295.1 coordinate 281,707,758, forward strand.
CAATAATTTTTTAAGAAAGTTTTAAGAAGTTTGAAAAATATAGCTATTTTTGTGAAATTTTTCAACAGAACCTAAAAAGTTCGTGCAATTTAGGGATTTATCGCTATTTAATTTTTTTTATAACTTAGATATTTTCTAGTGATTTTTTAGTTTGATTTAGCGATATTTTTAGGGAAGAAGTTGGCAGCAGTATTTTACTAATTCTTACAATTTTTCTGTTTGCGTACATTTTTAGATATTTTTCTTTTTGAGAGTAAATTTTGCATTACTCTCTGTAAATTTGTTACTGAGTAATTTTTACTGGACTTTACTGGAAAAGTACCCAAACACACCTATTGTTAGTAAAGTCAGTTTGTGAGGGAAAAACACTGCGGTAAGTTCAACATAAAATATTTTTATTGTACTTTTGTAACATTTATTATTTTATAGAAATAAACGCACTCGTATATATATTAATACACACAAATTAGACAACATTGTGGTTCTTTTTTGGAAACGTATTTTGTTTGGTGTTGTTAAATTCGCTCCTCGCAAACGACCGTCACAGTAAGTTTGACACTACCATTGTCAAACATTAAGTTTCATAAATCTTACCTTGTTACTTGATATTGTTTGATTAATGGTGTGATAGAAAGAATTCCCTCTATTGCATATTCTCCATATATTCCCATTATAATAATATTTTCACCGACTTTACAAAAATATAATTCTTTATTTTGTAAACAAACTGCAACCGATGAAATCCGTATTTAAAGGTACGGAAACGGATACACCAATACGGAGTTAAAACGTATTGTGTTCGAAAATCCATTTATACGGTCCGTTAATGTTCCGTATACGTACAAGCATTAACGGATACGTACATTACGGACAGTTAACGTGCCGTAAAAGCCGGATTCATGAATCCGTACGTGCCGGAGAGTCCGTAAAAATGTATCTTGGGATGTTCTGGTCGGCCGTAGCATAGACGAAGTATTTTAATAATATCTGGCACTAACGAAGGCATAAGCAATTTATTTTTCACTAATTCTCTTGCTTTACCTTTTAGGCAGCCTTGGAAGCGCAACAAATTTTCAGCATCTGAAAATCCTGCAAGTGATGTGCTGTTCTGGAAGCTGGCAATAAAAATAGGCCAATCGTCTGGGTCACCACCGAATGGTGGCAGCTCACGTGGTATAGAACGCCTAGCTGCTAGTTGTGCAGGTGTAGGGCCAGGCTGATGAGTATTAAATACTGGTGCTGCATTTTGCATACTGTTCACTGAAGGCATATGTGTAAATGTAGAATTTACTTGATGATTATAATTATAGTTGTTACTGTTTAATTGTTCCGCAGGCTGTTGGCAGCCGCTTTGCGACAAAATTTCATATTTGCGTTCTAAAAATTCTTTTTGAATTTTCATTTCCTCCTCCAATCGCGCTAGCTGTAACATTTGCTGCCTTTGCAAACTATCAAAATTACTTTGAACAGCTGTTGTTGTAATTTGTTTGTTTGCATTCATTATGTAGTTTTTCAGAAAATTTAATGAAAAATTTCATATTATTTATAAAAAATTTCATATACCAAAAAAAAAACAGATTTATTAAAAGAGCTTCATACAAATGATGAAGTTTTTCACAAAATCTAAGAAATTTGTCATCACTTTGTGATAAAATACTGAGTGCTACCAATATTTTATGACAATGCCAATTGGAACTTGCCAATTGGATATGAATTATTTCGACACAATCAATGTGTCTACATCAAGTAATTTGACATTTCTTAAACTAGAACTGAAAAATATCACGCTCAGTAAAACTTTGTTTAATTTTGTTTTGAGATTAACTAAACAGCCCATTGAACTAAGTTTAATTGGCAATCAAAAAACTAGGTCTAAGACGTTTTTTATTTCTACAGAGGAGGAGGAAGAATCTTAATAAAATCTTCAAAACTTGATATAAATATAGCATTTATTTAAATGCAATATTAAATTTTATTGGGGCAGTATTGTTTTTAATCAACATTGCACTACATTCAAAGAAATTTTTTATTTACAGTTTTGAAGATTTTTAAAATTTGTTTCTAACGAAATAAAAAATTAACACTAAGTTATCGATATGTAACAGTTTTAGGTTTGCTTGTCGTAACTTACTAATATTTACCAACAAAAAATTTGCTAGTTTCAGCAGTTCTTTCTTCGAAATTTTAGTAGCTTTAGCAAAATTTTTACAGAACTGTTTCTAGTAGTTTAAGAAATGTTTCAATTTAAAAAATCTCAGATTCCGAAACTTTTTAACCTTAAGTTGCGTTTACATCTGTTTTCAAATCCCGAGATTTCAATGGAAATCTCGAACCGAAATCTTGACCGTTTACATTTGCACTTTATGACAGTAGCGAGATTTCGATTTGACAGCTGCACTTTTTTTGTAAACAAAGTACCATAAAAAAAAACCTCAAAATAAAAATATTTCTAAAAATCACACTCAGGGAATTATGTAGGTAAAATCAACTGCAAATGACAGTTAAAATAACTGCATTTGCACTTAAAAAGGTGTAGACTACATTTGCAGTTAAATTAACTGCAATATGAAGTAATTTTTAACTGTTAAAAATCAACTGACAAATGTAGTAAAAACAACTACACATGCAACATACATTCAAATTATTGTAAAACTGTACAAACAACTTGCAAATGTAGTTAAAAAACATAAATAAAAATTTTTTTTTTAATTATTAATTTAATAAAAAAAACAAATTTATGTAAACACTATTAACTTAATTTTATTCTATAATAAATTTAAAATTGAGAAATCAAAATTTACACTTAATGTCACTTTTTTTCACTATTAAGATATTGTTGTACATGTCCGTCTGTGAGGGATGAAATATGCTGTTGTTTGGCTTCCTTTTTTTCTCCAGGTAGAAAGGGATGAGAATATAAAAGAACTGAAAGAAAATAAATACAATATTTTTTTAACATTCCCCGTAAATAAATTAATATTATAAAACTTACCTTATTATTTTAGTAATTTAATAAAAAATATATAACCTTTTCCGTATTACGCGTGCTCACTCTTTGGCGTTGTTTTATGACTAAGACAAGAGAAAACATGTTAGACTCATATTCTTTCACTAGAAATTTCTAAACAAGTGATTCATACACATACTTCTGTTTGCTTCGTGTGTATGCATACACACTTGAAAATTTAAGTATTTGTAAATAAAATTCAAAATAACTGCATAAAATAGATGTTACTACAATGTAGTAATTTTGTAGTTTGTTTAAAAAAATAACTGTCAAAAACATTGAAAAATTTTGTTCTAAGTAAATTAACTACAATTGTAGTTAAAATAACTACAACCGCATCACTACATAAATAACTGTCATGTAGTAACTGCAGAACTTTTCTGAGTGCATTTTATTCATTGGCGGAGTACAATTTACATTATTTTATGTAAAGATCTAACGCTAAATATGTTAGTAAATTTGTCTTTTTATAAGGACGACAAGCTAGAACCCAGATTTTGCAATATTTTGGCGGAAGGAAGACATGCACTTCCCAATGCTTTCTTGATAGTAATGCTTCGCGGGAAGCAAAAATTAGAACCACGCAACACTTCTTATAATCATTAGTAAATTTCCATTGGGTCTAAAGTCATATTTATTAAATTAATAATAATTTTTTTATTTCATTATTTTGTGTTATTTTTAGGTTATTTTTTTAGTCAGCTGTTGACCATCGTTGCCACTTTTTCATGCAAAAACTCTACAAATTAAGCGAAACACAGTGTTGTATTCTGCAAAAGTCTCCAGATTTGTGAGATTTTCATGAGATTTCTTCGAAATCTCGCAAATTTACGGGGTTTCCTTTGTATGGGGAATCTCGGGATTTCACATGAGATTTTCACTGAAATTTCAATTTTAGTCGAAATCTCGGGATTTGGGTGCAGATGTAAATGCAACATTAGAGTATGAAAACTTTTTTTTAATTAAATAGAGTTTATATGTCATATTGATATTTAACAAAAAGGGTGTAGCTCTTTGTGTTTTTATTGACAAAAAAAATTAGGAAATACATTAATTTTGCATTAAACGATTAATCGCCAATTTCTCGATTAACCGACCCAACTAACCGGTTAATCAATTTTAGTGATTTTTCGAACAATGCATTAACCGGTTAACCGCCTATGTCGAATAATTGGAAAAAGTAAGAATAACTTAAAATGTCGTTTTAACGTTCACACAGCGCTGATAGATGGCACTAGAGTGTTAAACAACGATCAGGTGTTTTATACAGATCTAGAATAACTTAAAATGTCGTCGCGAAAATGTAAATATGATGATTATGCATTTTGTTATATATGTGGGCAATTTATTAAAGTTCGAGGTGTAAAATACGGATTAAATACATCTCACGTTCTCTATGAAGCCTACGAAGCATATTTTGACTGTCCTGTTCGGAATCAAGACAAGACATGGGGCTCCACATGTTGCTTGTAGTAATTGTAAAAGATGTTTGGAAGGTAATAAGCAAATTTTAATTAAATGGTGAATTAAATATAATAGACATTAAATTATATTTCTATATTTTAGGTTGGTATCGAGGTGAGAAAAGGTCTTTGAAATTCGCAATACCAAGTATCTGGCGAGAACCAAAAGACCACGTTAACGACTGCTACTTTTGCATTGTGAATCCGAGTATAAGACGTAGAGGTAAAAATGCAAAACCTATCGAATATCCTGACCTTGAATCTTCTTCTGATCCAGTCGCACATGATATGACACGACCAGTACCTGAGCCACCGAAAACATTATCGCAGAAAAGTAACTACCTCTTAGTTCTCATGAAAGTTATTCCGATAATGAGCTTTTACCTGCACCAGAACAACAAAAACACCATGTTATTACTACAGAAGATTTTAATGATTTAATTAGGGATTTAAATTTGCCAAAAAGTAAAGCAGAGCTTTTAGGCTCTCGCTTAAAACAGTGGAATTTGCTTGATCATGTTAATATAACGGATCAGCGGACTACGCATGAAACATTCTCAACATTTTTCACAAAAGAAGATGGACTTTGTTTTTGTAATGGCATAAAAGGTATGTTCGAAGAAATCCGCATTACTTGTGTTTCAAGCGAGTGGCATTTATTCATTGACAGCTCTACAAAAAGCTTATAAGCTGTTTTATTACACAACGGAAATGAATTCCCATCTCTTCCAATCGCTCACTCAGTACATCTTAAAGAAAATTATGAAAGTGTTTAAATTTTGCTTGAATCTGTAAAGTATCGCGAGTATAACTGGCAGCTGATTGGAGATTTTAAAATGGTGGGATTTTTGATGGGACTTCAAAGCGAATATACAAAGTATCCGTGTTATTTGTGCTTATAGCAGGGATAGCAGAGCGGATGCTAAGCATTATACTCAACGGTCAGGGCCTGTAAGAACAGAACTTTGTGTCGGGAAAGAAAACGTAAAATTTGAGCCAATTGTTGAAGCAGAAAAAGTGTTAATACCGCCTCTGCATATTAAGTTAGGATTGATGAAACAATTAGTTAAAAAACTGGATCAAACCTCAGAAGCTTTTGAATACTTGAGAAAATTTTTTCCGAAGTTATCAGAAGCAAAGGTTAAGGCTTGGGTTTCTGTTGGACCGCAAATCAGACAGATTTTCGCCGATGAAAAATTTCCAACGTTGCTCAATCGTACTCAAAAAGCGAGTTGGAACAGTTTCAAAGCAGTCGTTTCTGGATTTTTAGGAAATAACAAAGCGGAAAACTACAAAAACCTAGTTGAAAATATGCTAAAATTTGAGGCCACGGGCTGTAGGATGTCATTAAAAGTACATATGCTGCATGCTCATTTAGATAAATTCAAAAACAACATGGGAGCGTATTCAGAAGATCAAGGAGAACGTTTTCATCAGGACATTATGAGCTTCGAACAACTTTATCAAGGCCAATACAATGAAAACATGATGGGAGACTATATTTGGGGTTTATTGAGAGATGCTGAGATATATAAGTGTGATCCTGTACTTTCAGCACAAATTTTACAGCCCCTGATCTCAGAAACATGGGAAACTGAAACTTCCTGAAGAATGGAAAGATGGGATTATTGTCAAAATTGCGAAAAAGGGAGACCTCAAAAATTGCACAAACTGGCGAGGTATATGTGTTTTGCCAACCGTAGCCAAAATAGTGGCCAAAATAATACTAAATCGTATAAAGGAACATCTGGAGCAAACCATCAGATCATGCCAAGCCGGATTTCGAAGTGGTTCATCGTGAGCAGATCACATCAATTCATTACGTATTATTATAGAACAATGCGTTGAGTTCAACTCCTATGCTATTTATCGATTTTGAAAAAGCTTTCGATTCTATTAATCGAGACTGTATATAGTTAGCCTTGCGAAGGATAAATATACCACAAAAATATATATCACTGAATAAGGAAAGCTACAATCATGCTAGATGCTTCGTACTACATAAGGGAAAACTTTCTGATCCATTTATGGTAGAAAGTGGAGTTCGTCAGTATTATCGCCACTCTTGTTTCTTATCGTTATGGAAGATGTCCTCAATAACATTGAGAATAGAAGACAAAGGGTACAATGCAAAATCAACAACCACTATTTGAACTACCTTGCATATGCTGACGACATTTGTTTGCTTTCACGCAAGCTTAGTGATCTAAAGCAAACAACTAAAGAACTCCAGGAAAAGCTGCAATATACGGGACTCAAAATAAACGCTGGCAAAACAAAAACGCTAAGTATTGGCTCAACAACAGAACCAATAACCATCAGTAATCATACGTTTGATGCTACAGATAAATTTTGTTATCTTAGATGCAAGATTGCAGCAGATAATGGAAACGAAGTTGATGTCGACGCACGAATAAACAAGGCTAGGACATCTTTTGGCATAATAGCCCCAATATGGCAAAGTAACAAAATAAGCCAAAGAACCAAACTTAGTATTTTCGATTCAAATGTAAAATTAGTGCTCTTATATGAATGTATAACTTGAAAGGTTACAAACAATATAACAAAACGCCTTCAAACTTTTATAAATCGCTGCCTAAGAATATTACGTATCTTTTGGCCCCGAACAATATCGGATATCGAGTTGCTAGCTAAAACAAACCAGATGCCGGTAGCAACGGAGATATCTAAACGAAAATGGCAGTGAATTGGACACACATTACGTCGCAACGATGATAATGTCTCAAAGCAAGCTCTTAGATGGAATCCATTTAATCAAGATGGAAGAGAAAGTGGTAGGCCACGTACAACATGGAGACGTTCAACAGAATCCGAAATGAACCAACTAGGTGTATCCTGGAACGAATTAAGATCTATCGCTCAAAATCGGGTCAGATGGCGAGCTGCTGTTATTGGCGCCCTATGCTCCAGTGGGAGTTAGATGAATATATATATATATATATATATATATATATATATATATATATATATATATATATATATGTATATATATATATATTGAGAGATAGTACCCATGAACATAAAAGAAAAAGTAAAAGTGTGCACTTTTAAATTATTTTCTACTTTTTTGTTAGTTATTTTGATAGTAAAACTTAATAAAAATAATTGAAATGTTTATTTAAATAATTTCATTTTCAATTAAAAATTAAAACCACAGATTTTGAAAAATATCGTTCAAGCGGTTTTCTAAATAAAAAAGCAAACTTTTTCATGTCATATATTTTTTTCGTCGAATTACGGCCTAAAGAATTGAAAAATTATGCTTTTAAATCAAAGTCAAATTTTGTGTTGACCCGTGTTAATTAATTTTATTGATTTTATATGCCAACTGGTTTTAAGAGAAACTGTTTTTAGTGGTTTTTTAATGCTTATTTTTAATCCCTTCTAATATTATAAATGTGTTTGTTTGTCTGTCTGATTGTGGCGACATCAGGCCCAAACCGCTGAACCGATTTTCTTTAAATTTTCGGAACAGCCATTAAAAACTATCAGAATTAAAATAGGCTATATTAAATTTTGATCGGACAAAGGGACGTATCAACTCCCATACAACAATAATATTTTGATGTGTGTGTGTGCGTGACACCCTCATATAATCCAAAGTGCTTTATGTAGGCTTCTCTTGAACATACTTGAGCAAAATCTGGCAGAGAGCTTTAAAAAGTACATTTTTCCAAAAAACAGTACCTTTTCAAAATAGTACCTTATTTCAAAAAAGTAACTTTTTTCAAAAAAATAGCTCTTAATAAAGTACCTTTCCTCAAAAAGTACTTCTTATGAAAAAAAAAAATACTTTTTTCAAAAAAAAAATACTTTTTTCAAAAAAAAAAATACTTTTTTCAAAAAAAAAAAAATTATTATATGTGACCTTCTCCGAGAAAAGGGACCTAGTGTGTCAAAAACTTGGGAAAATCGATAAAAATGGGAAAATATCGATTTTCCCAAGTTTTTGACACACTAGGTCCCTTTTCTCGGAGAAGGTCACATATATGTAAGCATAGCGCATGCTGTGGGGACATGTTTTCAATCCACAGTGTTGTGTATGATACTGTCAATAAAACACTTAATAGTTTATTACTATTTAAAATTCAATTATTTTATTCTTAAAAATATCACTATCCTAGGTTTATTAAAATGTATAAAGAGTTGTACATAATGTAGATCACTGAACGGGTTCCGGTTTAGCACGCGTATTGAAAAAGAATGCACGAATGAATATTTAATATGGCTACTGGATACATATATTTAAGAAGGTAAAAATATAAAGAAAAGTCAAATGATGATAAGGGTTGCCATCTTTGTATAATTGACACTACAATTCTCCCACGCTTAATGAGGCACATGGTTCTGCTGTCTGGTGTTCCAAAAGGCTGAGGTTGTATGGACGGTTCCAGATTTGGTTCATTTATTGCTGTGGCAACTCTACGCTCTATTTGTACTTCTTCAATTTTAGGTTTTTCTTGTACTGGTAGACCAGCAAACGTAACAGTTTTTTCCGGCTTGGCTACCCCTGATTTATACAGCTGGTTTATATGGCGTTTCAGTTCATATCCGTTATCAAGCTTCACCTGATAATGAAGTTTACCAAACTTTGCCTTCACCGTTCCGAATTTCCAGATTGTTTTATTTTTATCGTACCATTGCAACTGCACCCTATCTCCCACGCTAATTTGTCGAACCACGGGCGTGACTAATATTGATTTTGATTGTTTTAAAGGACGTATGGCATCCAATTTTATTCTAAGCTCACGACCAAGATAACGTTGTGATGGTGTTTGCCCATTTGCTAATGGTGTTGCTCTATATCGAAGTAGAATTTCCTGCACTTTTACGTTTAACTGTAACTTATCGTCTTCCATAGCCTTTAATTTAGATTTTAATATTTGAACGTACCTCTCTGCTAACCCATTTGTTGCTGGGTGCCCTGGAGCAATGAATTTTTGTATAATTCCATTATCAGCGCAATAATTTTTAAATGTTGAACTTTGAAAAATAGTAGCATTATCAGATACAATAATTTGAGGTAGACCATGCGTTGTAAAAATATCTTGCAATAATATAATTGTTTTTTCTGAAGTTGGAGCATCTTTAATTATACGAATTTCAGGCCATTTTTATTTTGCGTCTATTAACACGAAAAAATGATGATTTTGAAACGGCCCTGCATAGTCAATATGGACCCGTTGAAAGTTTTCATTTGGCTTTGGTATCACAACTAATGGTGAACCCCAATTGCTGGTATTTACCTTTGTTATTATGCCGTCTCTTTCTAAACTGTCTAGCTCACGTTCTACTTTTTCACGCAGTGCAAAAGGAACTTGTCTTTCCTTAATGAATACAGGTTTAGCCCCTTTGTGTAACTTTAGACTACAAACCAAATCAGGAATGCACCCCACCTTCTCTCGAAAAATTTCTGAGAATTGCTGCTCGATTTGTGTTATTGAATTAACTTGATGATTTTCTTCACGTTCGCATTGATCAATGTCTGTAAGGTTGATTTTCAAATGCCTAATCCAGACACGACCCAACAAAGCCGTATGTTTTTGTGATACAATGTACATGTCTTCTTTTGATGATTTATTTTTATATTTTACGTTGACGTTTACAACACCTAGAGGTACAAATACATCCCCGGTGTATGCTCGAAAAGCAATATTAGTTTTCTTGATTGTTGATTTGATATTTAATTTTTTAAAATCTGTCTCAGGTAATAGGGTATAACCTGCACCTGAATCCACTTCGAACCGTTGTGTTTTGCCTTCTATTACCACTTCTATAAAAAATTTTTGTGAATCTATTGATGAAATCACGTGTTTATCGTAAATGTCGATGATTTGATTAACTCCGAAATATTCTTCCTCGCTTGTGCACGTTTCAATCGAGTTTGACGTGTTATTGTTGTTGTTAGTTTTCTTTAATTTGTTTTGTTTAATTTTGCTCTGTATACACACTTGTTTGACGTGCCCTGCTTTACCACATGCTTTACATTTTAAATTGTTTTTGTTTATTGTGCACTCTGTCGATAAATGATTGTTTCGACCGCATCTAAGACACAATCCTTCGATACCTAACTCGCTGTAATTTACTCGTGTTGCTGATTTTGACGACTGCTTTTTAGAGATGCTACGATTACGACTTCTTCTTTTATGATTGTATTGGTGTTGCGTTTGATGAATATCGCTTGTTGAACACGATGAACTATTACCAATTACCTTGTTGTCCATTTTTGCCGCTTCTAACGTTGTTGCTTTTTCTACAATTTCTGCAAATGTTGATTTTGGATTTTGTAGCAATTGTTCGCGAATGTACCCATCACGTATACCTCTGATGAACTGAGCTCGAAGAAAAATGTCTGCCACCGACCTTTTACAATCGCATACAAACTCACATTCAGTTCCTCTTTTCTGAAAAACCGCCACAAAATCTGAAATAGACTGGTTCTCGTTCTGAACTTCACAAAGAAAACGGTGTTGCTCTACCAAAACATTTTTTTTAGGACAGAAATGAGTTTCCAATATCGCCACAATCTCATCGTACTCCAATTGATTTATATTTTTAGGTGCCGCCAACGTAGTCAACACCGTATAAGTTGACGAACCAATGTACTGCAGCAGCAACTTTGCACACATTTCTTTGTCTTCAAAAATTTTTTTGATTTGTAGATGAATTTCCAGGCGTTCCCTATAGGTTTTGAATGATTCGATTTTCGGGTCAAACGCATCAAAATTTGATATGATGTTTACGCTGGTGCTTGTTTGTTGGTTCGGCTGAGCTTGTTGGCGTTGCATCGCCGTGGTCATCGCCGTAATTGCTTGTAGCAATTGTTGCACTTGAGCCTCCATTTTGTGATGTTATTAGGTTATGTTATGCACGGTTATGTATTTCTTACTTTTACCGTCGTCGCCAATACTGTTGTGTATGATACTGTCAATAAAACACTTAATAGTTTATTACTATTTAAAATTCAATTATTTTATTCTTAACAATATCACTATCCTAGGTTTATTAAAATGTATAAAGAGTTGTACATAATGTAGATCACTGAACGGGTTCCGGTTTAGCACGCGTATTGAAAAAGAATGCACGAATGAATATTTAATATGGCTACTGGATACATATATTTAAGAAGGTAAAAATATAAAGAAAAGTCAAATGATGACAAGGGTTGCCATCTTTGTATAATTGACACTACACACAGTTTACTAAGGAGACATTTGGTTAGTTTGAGAACTGTCCTCAAACTCTTTCTAGGTCAATAACAAAAAATGTTATTTTTCCCAAAAAGGACTTTTTCCAAAAAAATACCATTTTACAAAAATACTTTTTCTGAAAAACAAGTATTTTTTTCCTTAAAAGTATCTGTCAAAATAAAAGACAATTTCAAAAAAAATCCTTTTTTTTTAAGTACTTCTTCAAAGGTCTGAATGTGAACACAAACTTTATCAACAATACGATAGAACATACATGGAAATGTTGGGACATTTCTAATTCTACGTTTTGATATAAGTTTCTCTTGGCTCCTGTCAATCCTATTTCAATCAAAGTAATCACGGCTCTTTATAAACAATATTTCTAAACAATGCGATAAATGTGGGTGGTACGTGACGAGGGGGCGTGGCACCGCACAAACCGATTTTTTTTTGCACTGCGTTTCTTAAAAATATTTTTTAACACTTTCCCAAAGGTGGACGGGAACAGTGAAATAGAACGTGGGACATTCAAAATATCCTAAAATTTTAACGATATCAAAATATATTGGACGATATTGAAATACAATGCATACCTTAAAAGGGGCTGGGATGGGAAAACGGGTAGTGGCACATATCATATAACCCAATATTTTTAAAGTGCAATTCCTCCTTTCTTATTGAACGATTTCGGAAAAAAATTTGTACTTTGTCTTTTAATCATGGTTGGCAACCGAAACGAATAAGTTTATATTAATGGATTTACATCAACATTTTAGTGTCAGAGATTCTACATATTTAAGAACATTTGGTTACTTATAAACACTAATTCGCACAGCCTAAGAATATACACCGCATAAATTCTCTTCATCCAATCAAGTCGGGTTCAATTTCAATACTATGGTGCTAAGTGCATTTAAGTATGAACTTTAAAATCAACTCTAATTCGTTTCGGTTGCCAACCCTGCTTATAAATGAAATTCGTCTAACTCAGCTACTGTTGAACTTATTTGAGCAACATATATATTTTAGCGAAAAATACAACATTAGACTTAACAAGTCAAAAAATTATAGTCGGTCAAGCCCGAACATGACACAACCTATACCATATACAATTTGGGTCATTTTCCAAAATGTGACCTATACTTATTAAATGGGCAAAACATTAACGAGACAGAACATGTAGAGAAAAATCTGAATGAAATGCCATTATTTTTGGCATTTATAAACATCAGCGCAAACCCATAATACCCTTTACCCATGGTGGTGTAGGGTAAAAAATGTTTACCTTTGGCTTCTGCTTAACCAAAAAATAGAAAATTATAAGCCTGAATCTTAATTTTCACAAAATTTGTGATCATTTGCCACCTGGGGACTCCGCACTGAACCAAAAGTCGTAAGTGAAATCAACATAAAAATTTTGTTACATTTTGATGAAACGAATTGTTAAAACAATATATTTTTTATTCAAATTAATGTGTGTTTTTTTTTTTAAATCAACTACTTTTTTTTAAATGAACATACTTATTTCCGTCAATAATTCTTTACTAAACAATTTTTTGTCCATTTTTTAACAAAATTCAATTTGTTAACTCTAAAAAATTTTGTAAAAAGGCAGTAACGTAAATTTGATATAATTTTTCTTCAATTTGAAAAAGAGTATTAAACCTGTGGAAAAATGTTTAGGGAGGTTAGTTTTGTCGCGTCATTACTCGTGCTAGCATGTGTATTTGTAATTGTCGGAAATATCAATAAATTGACATTAAGTGTTTTTGTTTTTCAAAGTATAGATAATTAACAAATTCAGTAACTTAAAGTGAATTGCTAATTGAAGATTTATTAATTTTAATTTAAATAAATTTATATAATTTTGAACGTTCTCAATTAAATCGTACATTTAAATTTCTGCACCCTAAAAATTCCTTAGTTGATTTTAATGAATATTTCAACTATCTTATAGGTGAAATACCCCTAACTAATACATAGTTGAATTGTTTTAGTTGATATCTACTAAGTTTTTAAAATATCAATAATTTAACTATCAATTTTATTAGTGGTAACTCTTTTATAGTTAGAATTTTATAAATTTTATTAATAGCCAGATACAACTATTTTAGAATAAAATTAGATATGCACAATTATAAATTTTTTTTAGTTTTAAATGCATTTAAACATAAATTTTGAAAATTTGTCTGTTTTATTAATAGCCACAAATTTGTTACATTTATAAATCCCAAAAGTTCACAGATAGCACAATAACTATAAACTTAAAACCATTGCACTGTGGTAGGTTGGTTTTTAGTTCTGCCATTTAGATGACAAATTAACATGAACGATTAGTTGCAGTTCACTTTATTGCATTTCCAACCAATTTGTAATCTCAGTTTGCTGTAAAGATGCATGCAAATATATATTGATATCGTGGGAATATGTGAATAAATTTAGTTCAGACTTACTGTTTGCAATTATTTACAGCCTTTTTCAATTTTGATATAAATTTATGTATAATATAAAAAATAGATACATTAAAATTTTCTATGAATTTTTTTAATAAATAATTTTCAAATGATGTATGTCAATTTCAAATTATTTGAAATATATTTTACAGGGTAATTATAAAATAGTTTTTGTTTGTAAAAACCATAGTTGCTCATGATTATAATAGTTGTTTAAAAATTGTTTTAATTCAACTACAGATTTCCTTAACTATGTAACTACGAAATTTTATCGGTGTGGCATTAATTTTGATATTATCTATCTTTTTGTTATTTTGTTTAAGGAAAACTATTAATGAAAGTTATAAATATAATGTATTTGAATTATTAATTTAAATAAAGTTATATGTTTTTGTATATAAAATGGTACATGTGTTTTGAATAAAGAGTTTTTAGTATGTGTTATATTATAATTTCAATTTTATATTTAATTATTTTTTATATTTTATCAAATTCATTATAAAAAATACATTGTATGTATATTGCCTAAAAAAATTGAAATTGGTGAAATATAAAAAATAATGAAATATAAGTCTAAAATTTAATAATAAATCGATAAAAAATTAATTAATTAAATAAAATGCAATGTTGAATTTAATAAAATGCATTGGTGAAACAACAAAATCATTATGCAATTTAATTAAATATAATTGTTAAGACAACTAATTTTTGTTAATACATTTGACGATATTTTGTCAAAATAATACCACATAAAATAGTTAAACGTCAAAATATAAATCTACTAAACAATGCGTTAAATTGATGGACCGGTTTTGTTAGTTGTATAGTGATCACCCATTCATCAATTTAATATGGATTTGAGTTGATTTCACAGCTGTTTTTAGTTCAGTGCGGGGCTTAAGACCGCTTTTTTATATAAGCTTCTAATAGGCATTCGCATCGGAAGGGGCTTTTGGGCTTTTTTTATACATTAACAAAAAATATTATGTTTTACTTTCATAAAATAGTTTTACTATCCAAAATAAATTACATTTTAAACTTTAAAGCCCAAACCACATAGTGAAAGTGCCAGTGGACAGTGGCAGTGGACAGTGGCAGTGCTGACAAACTATGTTCTTGAATTTCGCGAAAACGATTTAATATTTTTAAAAATTTCTTATCGCGTTTTGTTTAAAAACAGCTCTTGTTTTTTTAGAAACTTTTCTAATATCTCGGCAGTGACAAACAGAGAAGATACAAAAACTGCTTTATCGACAAAACGTCGCACTGCGGTCGACACTGCGTTTATGTGGTTTAGGCTTAAGATGCGCTAACTAATAAAGTACCGGGCTTGCACGATACGACAAAGTTCGTTTTCGGTTTAACTGACTTCCAAAAACTAGGCCTAAGGCATGCCGCTAAATCTAGCGGGCTTGCCCGCTAGTATTATATAAATATAGCACAAAATTTTGTGCTAATTATACAAAACTAATGCAGAGAACATATCAAACAATACAAATTCACTTTACAATTTAATTAAAATTGCTTTAAAACAATAAATATAATTAATTAAAAACTCCACATTTTTCATGTTTGTTGTTATTTTTCACCGAATCTCTTTAAAACCAGTTCAGTTTTTCAGATTAGAGCCGTGGATAGTGCCTATTGATACATTTTTATGTGTAAATTCATAAATGCTTTATGAAGTTATAGGAGGCTTACAAAACGAATTGTTCATACAAAATTTGTTTCATAAGCCTCCTATAACTTTAACTATAACTTTAAGCCTCCTATAACGTTTGGAAATAAAACTCGGAAAATTTTAATGTACCCGAGTAAAACGGGTTATACATTATTTTATATTATTTAATACAATTATGTCTCGTTATATATTGCTTTGTATGGCACTATATATAATAAGACGTAATTTTCGTCTTTCGAAAAAATTTTATATGACCCAATATCTAAATATATCTTTTTACATATGTTGTCATATTTAATCAGATCTCGATCATGGAATTTCATGTTCAATTTAAATTTCATTTAAGATTTTACCAAAATCAATTACAATCCATTTTTAATTGGAAAATATTATTTTACAAAAACAAATTTTGATATAAAGTTCAAGTGATTTAAAAAATAATAACATGAAAACGAAAAACCGGTAAAATATTTTTGAATAGAATCTGAGTGATATTATCTGACAGATGACCCATACATTATCGACGTTGAAAATATTATGTTAAAAGAGTTAATACTTAACATACACAGTCAGACTTTGTATAGGATTTCGTACCAGATATGTATAGCAACAAAACAAACCTATTGATTTACAAAAGAAACATTTATTTTCCCTATATAATCTATGGTATATTCTTGTTTTAAATGAACTCTTAATATCTTAGTAAATTGAAATTGAAATTCATTTAAAATGTTATAAATTTACATCGAAACAACAGATTATTTTATTTTGAAATTGAATATTGGGCCATATTAATAAAAGTTAGCCAATTCTTCGAAGTAATTATTTTGGTTTAGGAATAACGTAGCACCAAATTTATTAATAGGCTTGAAGGATATCATGAAATATAAATGAAAATTAAAACAAAAAATTTTTAAACGATTATTTCAAGACATTTAATTTTATTAAAAACTCATGTCAAATTTGTTATCACAATTTTAATGTATTTTTCTCATTTTAAAATGAGTAGCCCAAAAATTAAAGCTTCATTTGAACTTTTCTCACTTTCAAAATAAAAATCTCACCTTCAGTGAAAAATTCAGTAATGTTTTATGAAAAATTATTTGAACTTTCATTTTATTTAGAATATTTTTATTTTATGGATTATTCTTGAACTATACTATAGCTGTGTTTTCGACTTAACTATATCCGTTAACTCATAAAAAACCTCAAAGTGCATAAAAACGCTTTTAAGACAAAAACTAACACATTACTTTTCGTAATGTGTTAAAAACTCAACGTTTATACATTTTCACATCTAACGTAACTTATTCGCGTTACTTCCTAGGAACTTTTGCTGACGTACGTTCGATTATAACGGAAAAATTATAAACATAACCTGTTTAAAAAATTTTTTATGCTACAATCGGTTTAACGTAGATTTGCTTTAAAGACTTAAGGTTCATAGGCATGAGACAAAATACAACTTATAGCTCCTATAAGTACTCATTAATAAGTAGATACTTTTTATGTATGCAGTTTCACATAGACTCTAAAAGTTACTAGATTTGCTTAGTTTACACAATACACGAAACCTTTCGTGAATCCCCTATTGTTTTTCAGTGCAATATTTAATAAAAACAAAAATTCCAAAATTTTGATCAAATTGGACCTAATTGCATCAAATTTTATCTATTAAGATATTATTTAATACAATAATGTCTGGTCAAAATTCGGATTAAATTGTATATAATTTAAAGTAATTAAATCCAATTTGATCCACGTAGATACAATTGTATTCACCATTTTTCGGATTAAATTGTATCTGATTAGTTATTGTATTTCATCAAATTAGATATGTCACCATATCATCTTTTTTAATCGGGTATCTCTAATGCATAAAAAGGTGGAGAACCGTTTGCAATTTTTACTTCAAATTTCAAGTACGATGAAGTAATTATATACAAGTTTTACAATCGAAAGAAAAAATTTTTTTTATTAAATTTGGTTTTATTTAGTTTTTTTTTTGGGAATTGGGACTTTCATCAGAGGTCCACGTAGTGCGGAAAGTTTCTGACTGTCATTATTCACTTAGGAGTGGCCAGAAATGATTCCTTTGTATGACTGTTCAAGCAGCTCACTACTTCCGGTCCTAGACCAAGTATTTCCCGGGCAATGGCTTTCCAGCACCCGCTGAAAGCTAGCTAGAGTGAGAAGGCGCAAGTTGTCCGTGGCCATTCATGTAACCTGAATGGCCACGGACAACTTGGCGTCTCAGGAAAGTAGGTAAATGATGAATGAACGTTTGCTGAAGCATGGTTGCAACGTGGGATTGGACACATGGATAGCAGCCCTATCACCAATCTAAGAAAGGAGGGCTAGCAACCCAATTTTCTGAACTTACCCTGCTAACGAATCGCTAAACAAACATCCTCTAAATGAAAACCCGAAACTTTTGATGACGACCTTTGCATATCGAACAAGGACTACGATTGGATACTGTAATGTTAGAACCCTAAGGGATAAAGATAACATCGAAGAAGCTTTCGGCGCCCTATGCTCCAGTGGGAGTTAGAGGAATATATATATATTTATTATTTTTTTTAATTTTACAGTTTGTTTATTTTTTAGTACACTTTTTTGCTAATTTTAGCAGATTGGTTTTAAATTGCATTTTAAAACAATATACTAAAATTTAGTAGCGTCTACTAATTATTTATACTAATTTAATTGTACTAAAATTAGTTTTATGATTTTGAATTGCCGTTTACAACAATTTTCTAAAATTTATTAGCGGCTACTAAATTTCTACTAATTTTGTTGTACTAAGATCAGCAGACATGTTTTGCTATAATTAGCAAAAAATACCGCAGGGCCCAAAACAGTTAAATTTCCCGTAACAACAGCAAAATCTTACGTAGCTATTACAGACTTTTTTGGTTGAATGTGGGTATCGAGTATTTACTATCTTTTTTCCAATCCGGCATCAATAAGGATCTACTCAATAGTCGCATTTCGGACAAGCAAAATAAATAAAAATTCTACGCCGCTAAAATGATTCAAAAATTAGCTTTGAAAAATAATTATGACTTAAATAATTAGGATTGTATTCACAAAAATTTTTTAAATTTAATAAAATAAATTTAATAAAATAAATTAGCATGCAAAACAACCACAAAAATTCCTGAATTAGTCTTTAATACGACAAAAAGTTTTTGTGAATAAGCATGTTAATAAACAATTTTAAAGAAGTTGTATCGAAAATTTAAAAAAAGTCTTTTAATGTTCACCGTTTTAAGATTTAGAAAATACGTTAAATGTATTTAGTATCGAGTATCCTAAAAAATATCGAGTAAGGGAAAGTAATCGAATTTAACAGCACAATTGCACATGTTTCAAAATGTTATAACTCCAATATACATTTTCTTTGATTAATAATCATATATAAGATAATTCATTGTTAATTAGTTTATTAAATACAATTATTTAAATATAATTTATTGAGTATTGTTTTCTATATGTTCTATAAATTTTAATCGTCTTTCAAACCAATGCCAATTTTTTCATTTAAAATGAGATCCCAAAACAGATTTAATCCCCCCAAAAAAAGGAAAAACTATATTAAAAAAAAATAATTGAGCGTATTCTGAAAAAACGTATCCACTAAATTTATTCGTTTTCACATAAAGTAATGTGTTGATATTGTACAACGAATAATTTTATGAGAATTCGTTTTTCAGAACAACCCCGTAAACGGAATTTATAAAAAAAATAATTATAAACTGCAATATATAATTTAATAAGAACTAAATATACATCATTGTTTAAAGCAAAAAGACAGAAAACAAATTAAGAAATTACTACATGACATAGTTGTTGCTATGTTTGATGGAAAATTTAATTATAAATAAATACTACTATATTATTTTTGCAATATAAGACGCCACTAACCGATCATTATTACGGTAATATAGGCCCAAAAAGATTATTATATTTTTTTTTTTTTTTTTGTTAAAACGCTTCAATTTAACATAGTACGTCTGTCGTAGATATGACGACGCTGTTCACGTACTTGACGCTTCCATTTATCCTGTTGATGACCCACCCGATTAAGAACATTGGCCCTTGAATTAAGTTCTTGATTTCCTGTAGGATGCATAGAAGGAGAAGCAGTAGTGGTATCATCCTAAATGAGAAAGAGAAAATTGAGAAATGTAAAACTTTTAAAATTAATTATCTACAAACAAAATTAAGGGGACAGCCTAAATTAAGACCTTAAAATAATAGGACTTTTTTGTAAATCTATGCCTATTTCTCTACAAAAACGTCACACTGAAATCTCAGAACGAAATTCCAACAATGTCCAAAGTTATAGCCGTTGGAACTCAAAAAATTTCGGTCAGATTGTATGTGTTTTTTAAGTTTCATACTTAGCATTTTTCTCAAATCTTTTTTTTAATTATTCAACTGCGTACACGAGAGCGCTATTTTAATCCATAATTAAAAAAACAAAAAGTATGTTATTCTTCATAAAATTATCTTCAAGATGGACTAAAAAATCCTTACCAGAACTAATATATTAAAACAAGTGGTAAAAGATTTTCTTAATGCATTTGGAAGACAATTTTATAAAGAAAAACTACTTTTTGATTTTTTTTAATTTGTATAAAAACTGCGCCTTCTATTGTGCACGAAGTTGAGCAACTTTTGGTAGAAAATTTAAATTTAAAAAAACAAATACAATCTGACTTAAATTTTTGAGTTCAAACGGCTGTAACTCTGGACATACTTGGAATTTCGTTCTGAAATTTTAGTATGATATTTTTGAGGAGAAATACTATAGATTTATAAAAATAATCTATATTTTAAGGTCCTAATTCAGGCTGTCCCCTAAAGGAATTTTGTTAAAAGAAGCAAAATAAAAAATTTAAGAAAATGAAAATATAAAAAAAACAAAACGAAAATGTATTGATGGCAGTTAATTAAGTGATAGTATAAATATGCAAACGCTAATAAGTAAATTAAAGAAATATTTAAAATCTAATTAATACGGAACAAATAGAATTTTGCAACAAAATTAACAAAAAAAAAAAGAAACAAAAATCAGTCAGAATCTTTATTATCATCTAACAAAAGACTATATTTAACGCTAGCATAACGGTTAATATGTACATCTTCATTGGTGTGCTCCTGATAGTTCGCCTTGACACGTTTATTTAACAATGGATCTAAGCACATAAGGAATAGCATGTATATGACAAGAATTGATATTATCCAAATAACAATAATGACGACGACCTGAAAAATATATAAAAAAAACTTGGGTAAATAAATAAATAGTAGATCGAAAACAAGAGAGATTTTAATTAAAGGTAATTCGATTAGGGCATCTATATCTGTACACTTTTAACAAAAAAACTTACAGTTACTCTAAAAAGAGAATGCTCACTATAAACTTTAATTTTCAAATTTGTGACATTTAAAAAAACACACCTATTTCAAAAACACCCACTTCACAGGATAGCTAAAAAGCATCCTTTGTTGCTATATAAAGCTGCCTACACACTAGGGAACATACTTAAAAAAAGAGAGCATTTTTTGTGAATGTGTGAGTGCGTTTGTGTGTGTGTGCGTGTTGAGAGCGTGCATTTCGTGTTTACAAAATTTTTTGATATTTTTTGTTCCCTCAACCATGTTCCCTAGTGTGTAGGCAGCTTAATGCTGTTAGCATAAATTCTCTAACAAATTTTAAAGATTATATTACACTGTGAGACAAATGGTAGGGGTCAGTGATCGGGAAAGGTTCAAACTACCGGGGAAAGTTATATCGGTAAAAAAGAAGTTATACGTGTCCCGGCGTTTCGCTGGGTCACCCCTAGGAATCGAGATATATCGATTTGACCTTTGCTGGTCTTTTTTTTGACATAACTCGAGAACCACTAGTCCGATTTTGCTCAAACAATTTTAAAAAAATTAAAAATTACAATTCCTTTAATCTGTTCATATAACGTTTTTCTACATACTCAACAGTTTTGCCGGTAAAAATAAATGTATGAAGAAAAAAATATTTTTTGCCAAAAATATTAAAAAAAAAGTAATAAACAAAAGGTTATTGATTTTTATGGTAGCGGTAACAAACATTTATTTTTACCGGCAAAACTGTTGAGTATATAGAAAAACCTTATATGAACAGATTAACCCTCTAACCGGCCTAAGCGTTTTTGCAATGAACTTTATACCATGTGTTCCTCACGAAAAATAAGCAATAAGTTCTTCTGCAAAATTTTTTTTCGTTATCTACTTTAGGCGATATGGTCCAAAATAGTTTAAGGATGAATCTCGAAAACTAGCGCATAAAAATTACTAGGTTTAGGCACAAATTTTTTCTCTTACCAAGATGTAATTGCAATAAAAAAATTACATTTTTTGTGCTGTTACTTAAGAGGATGTAGCGATTTTCGTTTTTTCGAAAAATGCGAAATTGAGCGAAAACGCACCAAAACTTCAATATATATTATTCAAACTTATAAGCTGCTACCTATACCAAATATATTCTTTTTACGAAATTTCAGAAAAATTCGTCCATTCGTTTTGAAGGCGATGTCCTTTAAAGGTATCCTTATGGAATCCTGTGCATCCTTGCAGCAAAGTAAGGAACTTTTTGAATAGCTTAAGCACCAATCTTACTTCATGACCACTATCAATTGTTTTAGTCAATTTAAATATGTTTTTAAGATTTTTGAAACTTTTGGTTGTTTTAAAATATTTAATTTTTGAAATTTTACGAAATTTTATCTTTGACACTTTCTCGCTTCCAAACCGTGCATTGTATACAAAAAAATTCTTCACAAAAAATTTTGTAAACTTCATTTTCTGTTGAAAAAGCATAATTTCTTATTATAAAATACCCCTTTGGCGCATTTCTGGTCAATTTAATATACCCCGCCTGGAGGCGGGCTTGCCGGTTAGAGGGTTAAAGGAATTGTAGTTTTTAATTTTTTTAAAATTGTTTGAGCAAAATCGGACTAGTGGTTCTCGAGTTATGTCAAAAAAAAGATATATCTCGATTCCTAGGGGTGACCCAGCGAAACGCCGGGACACGTATAACTTGTTTTTGACCGATATAACATTTCCCGTTGGTTTCATCCCATCCCGATTTTGACTGTCGCATAGTGTTATGAAACAGAAATAGATAATAGTTTTCATTTTGAAATTTCGTTCTATTCATCACAGTCTCGTAAAAAATTACATCCAAAAACCCAATTTATTTTTGTCAAAAAAAATTTTGAAAAATATTTATAGAAATATGAATCGGCATAGGAAACCATGTGAATCTTCCCTTTTAGATATAGGATGTGTTCAGCGAACTTATGTAAAACACTACGAGAAACATTTTTGTGGAACATTTGAACCATCTAACTCCTCAACTAAAGGAACTTTTTTGGTTCATTTTTAAAAAGGGACAAAAAAGATCCGTAAGTTGAAGAACTAGAGCAGGGCTGGCAAAACTATGACACGCGTGCCAGTAGTAGCACGCGAGCGGATTTTTGGTGGCACGCAACGTTTTTTGAATGTTGTAAAAAAAATTTAATTTTTGTTTGAAGACCAGCGAAATAATTAGGTTGTTCACAAGCGGTGTGCTATCTGTTGTATCGTTGTATCGTCCTAACAAAAAAACAGAGTTGTTAAAGTTTTTATTTGAGTTTAATAACGATTTTCTATTGGGTTTTCTATCTGTTAGCACACTCAAACATAGGACACTAACGGTGGGTCTCATACTGCAGGTTTAAACTTAGGTTAATAATTAACCCAAAAATTTGTTGTTGTTTTGCGTACATTTTTTTGACATTTTATCGTGCTATCTCAAATCCTGTATTTTTTCAATTTAATTTTTAACAATTTTTAACGATACAACAAATAGCACACCTTTTGTGAACTACCTTAATATGTTAAAAATTTACATAAGTATTTACGCTGCAATAATGCTCTAAGCCACAAATGCTAAAAATTTTCTTTTAAAATTATTAAAAAAAAGCGTCTTAAAACTATTTTTTGTTTACAAAAATTGTGATTAACTAGCGGGCAAAGCCCGCTACGTTGTTAGCGTGCCTTAAAGTTTAAAATTAAATTTCTTTTAGATAACAATGTAACAACTAATTGTCTGTTGTTCAACCATCGGTGTAGGTAGGTCGTATTCGTGGTTGGGTGGGGGAATTTTTTTACATTCGCTTTTTTATTTAAAGTACAGTTTTTATAATAAAAGCCTTCACCCAGCCACCACAAATAAATAATTCTGCACAACAATTAGTTTAAAATAAATAAATATTTGATCACTTTTTCTCATGAAAGTGGATTGTTAGTAATGAATCCATTATAAATTGCAATATACGTGTGTATGTCAAGATAATTTGGTAAAATGCGAACATAGGTAGATAGACCCGTAAGTAGTTTTGTTCATTTGTATTTTGAATGAAAATAAATAACGTAAAGCAGGGTTGGAAAGCATTTTATAATATTAAAGATACGTTTCTAGCGTGCCTTAAAGTTTTTTTAAATTCCAGTTTATGTAAAGGTAGACCTGGCAATTCAAGTAAATTCGCAAATTCAGTTGGAAAATTTACTGCGTCAGTTTCTTCCACCGGTGCTTCGTTACCTGCAGTTTAAATATCAGAATATATAAGTTCCATTCCTTTTCTAAGGTTTTTTTCTCTTTTAGAAAATTTGTTTAACTTTTTTAAGAGTATGTTTCAATGCTACATAAGTTTCATATTCCGTGGATAGTGTTTGAACAGGTAATTAAAAGGGGTTCTTCACCCCTTTTTGTTCCTCCCAGTAAAAATCCCAAATATATATAATCTTGCCTCAATCGCATGCAAAATTTCAAGTACCAAACTCCGGCAGTTTGAGGCATTCAAATTCCATTCCATTTTGTTTAACAATTTTAGTGTTCCAATGCAACTCTTTCCAAGATTCCATTTCGTTCACCATTCCATTGCATTTCGTTCCCATGATCTGTTATTCTAATTCCACTCGTTCCCCGTTTCATTCCATTTCGTCTTGTGTATTGATATCAGTCGCTTATATTTCCATTCCTTTGCACTTGCTCCCTTCCATTCCTCTTTTAACTGCAGTGTTTCAATTCCACTCGTTCCCCATTCTATACCATCTCGCTCCTCATTCCATTTTGTTCTATAGTCCATTCCATTTCGTTCCCTCTTCCAATCCATTTCTATTATCTATAATTTCAATTCCACTCGTTCAATGTTTATATCCATTTCGTTCTACTTGTGTAGTGTTTCAATTCCACACGTTTCCTATTTAGTTTCTTAGTTTTAGTGTTCCATATACACTTGTTCTTTAAGTTTTAGGTTTCTAGCTAAAGACGCAGACGTTAAGGGGGGGGGGCAATTTTCCCCTTTTGAACCACCATTTTTACGACGTTCCTGTCCAAAGCCCTAAAAATGCCTTGTCGATAAGTTAGCCCTCCAAGGAAAACATATTATAGATTACAGATTTCTTGCCGAAGGGTTCGGTTAGGCCATCAAGGGGGAGAATTATTCCGTTTTTACCCCACCTGCTAAGAATTTCCAAAAATTCCATCTTAGAGGACGTCTGCGTTGGAGGAGGAACCTACTACATACATAATTTTAGGTCTCTATATCCAGCAGTTTGGCCAGGCCGTCAAGGAGGAAGTTTTTTTTCCCTTTTTACCCCTCCCGGTATGAATTTACAAAAATACCATCTTTGGGGAGGTCTACGTTGGAGAACGAAACCAAATACCGAATTTCAGCTGCCTAGTTCCAGCAGTTTGGACAGGTCGTTAAGGGTCCACTTTCCCTTTTTGAGCCCCCATTTTATAACGACGCTGTCCAAAATTCAAAAAAGTATCTTTCTAATAAGTTAGCCCTTACTCCAGGGACCCACATTTTAAATTTCAGGTTTCTAGCCGAAGGGATTTTTACAGGCCACCAAGGGCTTTTCTTCCTTTAGGAATTTACAAAAATTCCATCTTCGTGGATATCTGCGATGGATAAGGAACATTCATACCAAATTTCAAATTCATTGCCTCAGCGGTTTAGGCAGGCCGTTATTGGGGACATTTTTCCCTTTTAACCACCATTTTTACTATGTTCCTGTTCCAAAATAGAAAAATTACGTTGCCGGTGAGTTAGTCCTACTCCAAGGAATACATATTTAAAATTTTAGGTTGGCCAAAAGCGATTGGGCAGGCCGTCAAGGAGGAGACTTTTCCCTTATTTCCCCTCCCGATAGGAATTTCAAAAATTCCGTCTAAGCGGACGCCTACACAGAAGGAGGAACTCACATACCGAATTTCCTTTGGGGATATCCTGTAGGGAATTCCAAAAATACAAACTTAGTCGATGTCTACTACAGTGGAGGAACTTTTATACTAATGGGGTCATTTTGTAAAACGAAACTTTGCTTTCGTTTGAACGTTTTTCTATTTTTAATTTTTTTAAATTTTGTAAAACTCAAAAAAAATATGTATATTTTCTTTTTTTTCAATCTGGCTATATTATAATCGAAGATAAACTCCTTAATAAAACGGTATTTTATAAGAAGTAAGTAAACGTTTGCAAACGAATATTATGCCATATTCAAACGAACAGAAATAGGTGTCGTTTCCTACACCGATAAAATTTCTCAGTTGCCCAGTTAAAGAATTTCTCAGTTAAAACAGATAATTTTCAAATTAACTGAAATAATTGTTATCAACTAATATTTCATGTAAAACAAACTTATGTTTTGTTACCGTGTAAATTTAAATTAAGAAATTTGAAATTGTCAAAAAAGTTATAAAAACACCAGAGACTATTAATTATAGAGATAGGAAATCAAAAATTAAACTACTCACCGATAGAGGGCACTGAAATTTAGTGTTACCTGAGCAACTATTTAGTATTAGCTGAGCTTATATTTAAAAACTCCAAAACTGCTTAAAAATGCACAAAATAAGGAAAATACAAGCGCAGAATATATTCAAATAATAAAATTTCAAATATCCGTGTTTTTTTCCTTTGTTGATTGTAATAACTTAAATTTAAACAAAAAAAGAAAATTGTCAATTTTTTGAGCAAAGTGCCATCTAGTGATAACGATTTTGTTATACCTTATTTTTTTGGTGATGCCATACCCCTGAAAAACACATTTCAAAAGAACCAAAAACAAATTTGAAGTTGGTTTTCTTTTTTTTTTTTTGTGAATGTGATGATGGAGAAGAACTTCTTTCTGATCTACCACGGGCAACCATTAATTGAAAGGTAAATAAAATCCGGATAAAGGGAAATATTTCAATATAAGCTTTAATTTTTCCATAAGTGTTTTTGAGAAAATCTATATCTTTTTTTATTTTGTATAGGGGACGCGGAAAAAATCCTATACAAGAGAATGGAATTAGCGGAACTATACGAGGAAGTCGTGGGAACAAACTAGGGTTTGGGATTTCCCGGACTTTTTTATTTCCCGGGAAACGGGAATAAAAAAATTTTATTCCCGGGATTCCCGGGAATCCCGGGAAATACTTTTGAACAAAATTGTTAATGAAAACCACCTATATAAGTTATTTTTGTTAAAAAAAACACTATTTCAGTGCAAATGCAGTCTGTGTAGTGAGAATTCAAAGTAAAAAATATCAGAATGTTGAACATTTGATTTCACATAAATTGCTCGCAGCACTGACAAATGAATTGCATTATTCAAGTAGGCACCTACTACTGGACTGTCTGAAACAAACCGTTTCATCACATGTCGTGACTAGGGTTTGGGATTTCCCGGACTTTTTTATTTCCCGGGAAACGGGAATAAAAAAATTTGATTCCCGGGAATACCGGGTATCCCGGGAAATATTTTTTAACAATATTGGTAATCAAAACCACCTATATAAGTAATTTTTGTTTAAAAAAAAACACTATTTCAATACAAATGCATCTTCCTGATATATAAACCAACCCCAGGTTATAGAATGAATTATATCCGTTTGTACATATGTTCAAATATCTCTTTTGTGATATTCTTGTCCATTCATCTAAGATTATAGTAAATCTCCTATTGTTAGAAATATTGCTCGATATTTCTTTTATCATGATATCTTTTACATAATTGTAGTAATTTAATATAATGTTCTTTACATCGGTTTCATTTTTTTGCAATGCCAGGTTTTTATTATAAAAACTTTCTCGAATAAACGAAGATCTAGTTATGGTGCGGATTGCCTGCAGCTAATTTGGATACCATTTCAGGAAATGTTTGCCCTACCATAAAACCTTTAATGCCTATTCAGCTCACACTTTTTTCTTCAGGTACTTTGCTAATTTTAGCTGAAACGTTATTCTTGTTGTTTTCTTCAAGAGAAGTTGCATGACCATCAATTTTTTTTTTGTGAACCAAATTTAGATGTCGGATAACCAAATTTAGATACCACCGTTAACCATTAGTCTTTTCTTTTCACATTTATTAATGAAAACATTACTTATAAAATTATTGACCCTTAATATAAAGGCGTATTTTAAATTTAAAGTCGACTTTATTTTTAATCAAACGGTTTTGTTCATTTTGTGTATGAAAACCTTACAAAAATATTTATATTTTCAAATATTTTGATTGGTTGAAAATAAATTAACCAATCCGAATGCTCCAAAAATAAACCAAGCCACCCAATATTTTAACAAAGTCGAATTTAACTAAAATATACATTTGAAAAATTTAGATAGTAACCCAGCAAAATCTTTCATTACCAAATAAGTGGTTATATAATAGAAATTCATAGCTCCACACAACTTATTTTTTGGCGTCTAAACTCATTATTTTTGTTTGGCGTGGTCGTTTTTATAAGTAGTCACGCTTACCCGCTCGCTTACGAAAAAATGAGAAGTAAGTAGTTATGAGATTCTGAATAATAAGTGGTTACAAACATTCTTACAAAAAGTTAAATTATAAGTGGTTATCCGACTGCTTACTTGATTCTTACAAATAAGGAGTTACACAAATACTATTAGCTTCAGGAAATACATTCAGAGAAATGAAAGTTTTTGCTAGTGTGTAATTTTAGTACTCGTCATAAAAATTTTAACACAAAACATATTTACATGTAATAAATATAAATGTATAAAATTTAACTTCGTAAAAAGTACTTATTTAAACTATTGCGAGTAAGTCATTATTTTATATTACAAAATAATGCAAAAGGTAATGATATATCATTATTGGTAATGCAGACAGCAATGAGGTGTCATTACCAATATTTTGCTGGGAAGGGCGATTATTTGTAAGAAACAAGACTTTTTGTTCATATTTCTTTTAAACATTTTACCAAGTTTTTAGATTTTACTACTTAAATTTTGAATAAGTTATGCGAAAAATCTTTATTAGTTGAAATGCTCCTTATTACTTGGCAAATATTTTATTTGTGTGTCAAATAAATGTATTCCCTTTTAAAAGATTTTAACAATGACATTTTTGTTTTGGTATTTAAAATGTTTTTTATGACTAAAATTAAAAAATCCTATTCGAAACAAAAACAATTTAAAAAATTTAATATTTTTAAAATTTCCCGTTTTCCCGGGAAAAATATATTATTTTCCCGGGAATTCCCGGCAAACTTTTCCCGGGATTTCCCGGGAATTCCCTCCCGGGATTTCCCGAACCCCAAACCCTAGAACAAACCCATAAAAAGAATAAAAATTTAATTTGTGTTCATATAAATATTATGTCAAATTACGCTTAATCGCTGGACGAATTAGTTAATTTTGTTATTTGGTGCATAATTTTGCCAAAATAATAAAAAATTCAAACAATTTATGTTAAATTCAGGGACGTAACAGTTATAACTTTTATTCAAAAAAGTGATTGTTTTACAATTATTTCCTGTTTGAGTATTTTTAATTTTCTGTTTATTTGCTCTGTTTGATTTATATTTTTAATTCAAACAAAAACAATCCAAACACGATTTTTATTTTTTCAAAAATAATAAAAGTTATTTTGTGATTTTTTTTCTTTATCAAAAAATAACAATTAAGAATATAAATCAAAAGCCATGGAACCAATGACTTCACCAATTATAATATCCTGATGATGTCAACTAGTGTTAATAAAAGATTGAATAGTGATTTAAAGTGAGTAAATATGTATATTCCAGCAACTTCCGGCATTCAATTTAGGTCAATTTTTAATTTTTATTTTATTATCAAATAAAAAAGTTAGCGCTTAATTTTTTTAAAAAAATCATTCTGTAACTTTTATAAAAAGTTTTAAAATAAAAATCAAAAAACAACAGAAATTTATAGAGTAAAATATAAAAATTGAAAAAATTAAAATCTTTGCCAAACTTTGTGATTTTTTTGTGCAATATGATTTATAAAATATAGTGCATTATTGAAATATTATAATTAAATAAATTTGGGTGGTGACTTTTTTAGAAATATAACAGTTATTTTGGGTCTCTGGTTAAATTCTTACTTGTGTTCATAATTCCTTTAAAATAAAAAAGAGATACATTTTCTAAAAATATCGTTCTTGGTTGATTGTTACTATTATTTTTTCTTTTTTTAATTTAACTAAACAGTCGTTTAAAATAACGGATTTTTCAGTTCAATATTTTGACTCTATTTTCAACTAACGATTCAGTTATACACAATTAATTTTATTAACTGAAGCTCAGTAAGGGGTATTTCACCTGAAACTCAGTTGAAAATTTAGTTGCCAGTGACTGAGAAATTTTTTCGGTGTATTAAAAAGTTAAAGTTTTTGCATAAAAAGTTTGATAATTGCAATTTTTGGAATAAAAATTGTATAAATATGGGTTTAAAAATATGAAGTAGTTAAATATGATACGCCTATATTTTTTATTCTCAATAAAAAATAATCCTTTTAGGGTCATATGCACAATCACTTTTTAAATTTATAAACGGCTTATAAAAAAAATTTTTCACACAAAAATCGTTATAAAAAATCAAATTATTATGCATAAGCACTTAAATTTATATGCGAATTAGTGACAATTTGGGCAATTTTAAAAATATCTGATTTTAGAATTTTTTCTTTATATGTTCTATTTAACTTCTATGTTTGAGACCAAATAAAACAAACTGAGCGGTTTTAAAACTAAAAACTGACAATTCGAAACTTAAGGGCCATCTTAACAAACCATACTTTGTACTCCTTCGCTATCCGCTAATGTAATGTTCTTCTTATTTAGCTTGATTTTCTGTACAATTTAAAATTTTTCTTAAATATATTTGTTTCATATTATTAGGAAAAAATTTCACAAAATATATCATAAAAAAACTACTAATAAAAAAAAATTGCCCCAGGATTCGATACCTAGACTCTAAAAATATTAGAACTAAAAACAACAATTCATTTACCAATCAGCCTAAAAAGACTTGGAAAACTCTATGAACAAATTTTTATTTAAATAATTTGTAATTCCATGTCACAAATATTATTTTTTTTTGTCTGGCAATAATAACTCGCAAATGGCAACAAACGCAGACAACTACCCGTTTTATAAAATACCAAATATTTTCGTTTACGTTTCAAACGAAAACAAAAAAACGTTTTTCATTCGAGTTACAAAATGACCCCATAAATTTCAACTTCTTATCTCCAGTGGTTTGGGCAGGCACTTTTCCAATTTGTGAGACTGTTTATGGGGAGACTTTTGCCCGTTCCGGTAGGAATTTCCAAAAATCCTGTCTTAGCGCACGTCTATGCCGAATATCAAGAAACCTTGTTTTAGTGGAGATATCCGTGGGGGGAGGAAAAAAAGTACTTTTTTTAAATTATATTTTTTAAATGGTACTTTTTTAAATGGTACTTTTTGGAAAAAGCGAAATTTTTTGGAAAAAGATACTTTGTTTTTACAAAGTACTTTTTTTGAAAAAGGTATTTTTTTGGAAAAATGTAAGGTACTTTTTTTGGAAAAAAGTACTTTTTTGGAAAAAGGTACTTTTTTGGAAAAAGGTACTTTTTTGGAAAAAGGTACTTTTTTGGAAAAAGGTACTTTTTTTGGGAAAGGCACTTTTTTGTCCCCTTTTTGCCCCTCCCGATAAGAATTTCCAAAAATGCCATCTCAACGGACGTCTACACCGGTCGAGGATCCTACATACCAAATTTCAACTTCATAGCTCCAGCAGTTTGAGCAGGCCGTCAAGGGGGAGAATTTTTCCCCTTTTTGCCCCTCCCTGTAAAAATTTCAAAAAATCCCGTCTTGGTGGATGTCTACGATAGTGGAGGAACATTTATACCAAATTTCAACTTCCTACCTCCAGCGGTTTGGGCAGGCCGTCAAGAGGGGCCTTTTCTCCTTTTTAACCCCCATTTTTACAACGTCCCTGTCCAAAATTCCAGAAAGTACTTTCCAGAAAAGTTAGCCCATACTCCAAGGAACACATATCTTAAATTTCAGCTTTCTAGCCAAAGGGGTTTTGGCAGGTCGCCAATGGGGAAACTTTTCCCCTTTTTGCCCGTTCCGGTAGGAATTTACAAAAATCCCGTCTTAGCGGACGTCTAAGCCGGAGGAGGAACCTACATACCAAATTTCAACTTCCTAGCTTCAGTGGTTTGGTCTGGGTGATGTTGAGTCAGTGAGTCAGTCAGCCAGTCACTCACTCACGTTATTCTTTTATATATAGAGATAACTCAAAAATTCTTTCATTTCTCTGCGATTTTAGTTAATTACAAATGACAATTTACTATGCTAAAATAAAAAAAATATTTTTGAATAGTTATTTACTCGACCTTTCCAATTGTTAATAGAGTTATCAGTTATTTTATTATAAATATTATAAGGAGAATATTACTGCACTGTAACATACTACGATGCATACACAACTATAGCTTAAAGTTTAGTTATGTAAACATTCACTGGAAGATACCTGAGGATGATATTCAAAGAATATCGAAATATTGATATTTGTATGAGAAACATTTTTACGGACTCTCCGGCACGTATGGAATCATGAATCCGGCTTTTACGTCACATTTACGGTCCGTAATACATGTATCCGTCCAAGCTTGTACGTATACGGAACATTAACGGACCGTTTAATCGGATTTTCGAACACAATACGTTTTAACTCCGTTTCCGTACCGTAAAATACGGACTTAATTGATTTTAATTTGTGTTCGAAATAAAAACAATTAAATTGTTTAAAAAACTAAAGGTCAACCCTTTAGTTTGGAAAAAATACTGTTCTGGCGATAATTAGTGGCGGTAGCTGGAATATGCCCAACACATCATCGATTAAATAACTTCAAGATGGTAAGATTAATCAAATTTAGTGCGTATTTTACAATGGTGTGTGTAAGATGGTTTGTTTTTGTAACAAAAGCTCTGTTCCACGTACGGCTACCCAATTTTTCCAAAATTGTGTGTAAATTGTTGTTGTTTCAAGTAATTTGGGAACCCGCAGTAACGACCGCAGTGGAACAGATCTAAAGTTTGCGAATTTTAGTCGTATGCAAAACTCCATCGTAAATACAATAAATTAAACCATAACTAATTTATTTTTTCTTTTGGATGTCGATGATTGGTTTTATTTTAGGTGTCTATCGGGAATTGTTGCGCTATATATAGAGGTGAACTGAGAGGTAAACTGATGTACTAAATATAGTGTAAATTGCAATAATATCATTATTAATAAATATATTAAAAAGCAAAAATTATTATAAGTCAATTTAGATAGATATACAAGTCTGCTTTTGGTCCGGAGTCACTCCGTTTATACACGATATAACGATCCGTAAATGGTCCGTCATTGACGGACGTTCAACGGACTTGTCCGTTTTTTACACGACGCAACGGTCCGTAAACGGTCCGTCAATGACGGACATTCAACGGACTTGTCAGTTTTTTACACGACATAACGGTCCGTAAACGGTCCGTCCTTGATCCGTTTTCTGGTCCGTATAAAC
The DNA here is from genome assembly GCA_949987735.1 of Leucophora obtusa. Lineage (NCBI taxonomy): Eukaryota > Metazoa > Arthropoda > Insecta > Diptera > Anthomyiidae > Leucophora > Leucophora obtusa. The sequence continues at coordinate 281,741,486 of OX465295.1, forward strand.
GGTACGATTTGTTTGTTGGGTATTTATAATAAAATCATGAGCTCGAGCTCAAATATCTGAAGTTTTATTAAACGTTGTTGAATATTAGTAGATTTAAACCACCATAAAAAGTTTTATATTTCGAAGTTTTTTTTAATGTCTTTTTGAATGTAATTCACAATCTAACCTTCTAATATAATGATTAAAAGATTTTTCCCGCTGTTTCTTTTACTAATATTCTGATACTGATATTAATAGAGTTTGCTGTGGGTTCCTTTTTAACTAATTTTTCTGCAATTTATAACTATCTATTACTATCAGTGTAATTATAAATAAAAGAAAAATAGAATAAGTCGAATTTATATGAGGATTTTTTTTTATTACAATACCTGTACATCTTGCAATGCGAAAAATTTGTTTCGGTAACAATTGTGCAGATAAATGTTGTTAACGAAAATGTGTCCAATTTTAAAAGTTTTTAAAAAATAAAATATACTTAAGGTGGCACGCGACAAATTTTTACAAAAAAAATGTGTCTGTTTTTGGCACGCAACGAAAAAAGTCTTGTTACCCCTGAACTAGAGGGTTAAAATGTTCCGCAAAAATATTTGTCATAAAATTCTCTTAAGGCATAAAAGTTGAAAATTTAACTTCAATACCAGGGGGGTTACCGCGTAACTCGATTCGAAAAAAAGTTTTCAAATTCGTAAATTTTGTACCTTTCGTAAAAAGAAAAGTTTTATCAAAAATCTTACTTTTTGAATTTTTATGTGTAGTGTACAAGGTTTAGGATAAAAATAAATTAAAAAGTTGAATTTTTATATAGATTTATATTTTTAACAATATTTGCAAGATTTACGAATTCGAAAATTTTTTTTCGAATCGAGTTACGCGGTTGCCTTTCAGAAATAAGTCAAAACTTAAAATGTGGTGCCCAAATGTCCCGCAAACCTGGATTTTAGGCGGTTAGTTTGTATGAGCAAAATGTTTTACATAAAATTTCACTATAAGTTATCTTACCAAAGGAAGTTATACAAAGGAAGATATACACTCAACCAAAAGAGTCTGTAATGGCTACTGAAAATGTTGCTGTTATTACGGGAAATTTACTTGGGTTGAGGCCAGCGGTATTTTTTGCTAATTTTAGCAACACATGTCTGCTGATCTGTAGTACAATAAAATTAGTAGAAAAAGTTAGTAGCCGCTACTAAATTTTAGTAAAATTTATGTAAACTGCAATTCAAAATCGATTTGCTAAAATCAGTTAAAAACTTACTAAATATCATAATTTTAGTACAATGAAATAAGTGTAAATAATTAGTTGCAGCTACTAAACTTCAGTAAATTGTTGCAAACTCTAATTTAAAATTAATCTGCTGAAATTAGCAAAATAAAGTGTACTAAAAAATAAAAAAACTGTAAAATATAAAAAAAAATAAAAAAATTTTTATTTTCTTTCGGTTGTAACAAGCGTCTAATTACTTCATCGTGCTTGAAATTTGGAGTCAAAACTGCAAACTGTTCTCCATTTATTAGCTTTTTACGCATTGGAGATACAATAAAATTTTCTGAGTGTTATTTCCAAACTAAGAATATATCAATAGTAACAAATATATTAAACAAGAATTATAAAAAATCAAAAAAAAAATTTTTAAATTAGTGAATTTTTCAGCTAAATTTAGCACTCGGTTTTGAAAAATTAGTAAAATGTTTTTCTGAAATCAGCAGAGAGAATTAGTAAAAAAAATCCGTAATTTGTAATAAGAGAATAGCAAAAATGATTACTAAAAAAAGAAATTGTACTAAAAATCAGTATAAAAATAGTAAAGTGCGATTGGAAACTGTTTACAAATTTGTTTACTAACTTTTTTATCTGAGTGTAGCTATAATATCTATTAACAAAAAAAAATTACGGAAAACTTGGATATTTCAGAAAGCATTTATTTATTCCATTTTTCTTCTAGCTCTAGGCAATTATTTGTCGTTATCAAACAATGTCTAGCATATTTCAGCTATAAGAGAATGAATACTCTTGCCTTTATAGCGTTCTTCAATAGGTAATGGCTACTGAAAATCTTGATGTTATTACCAATCGTTTTGTAGGTTGCCAAAAAGGTTTCTTTCTCAATACCCCAAAAACTGCCGGCTAGCGACTTGAGGACTTGCTTCTACTCTACATCTTATTGGAAATTTAATTAGCGTGCGCTGAGGACAAGAATAGGCTGCCGAATGTGACGCCAAGAATTGTGGTGTGGTTAGGCGTCGAAATTTGTACACCATCGGCTACCACATTCAGTTCCAGCCTTATTTTCTTCGTCCAAGTGGTAAAAAGAGTCGCCAAGGATTTTGCAGCGGAAGAAATTCGTAAGACCCTAAAGTATTGGCAGTATCGTACAGCCGTCGGCGTATGAAATAAATTTCACTTCTTCTGGTGGTGCCGGGAGTTTCGAGACATAGAGATTAAACAATATCGGGGAGAGAACTCCACCTCGAGGGACTCCTTGTTTAATCCTATGGGGCTTTAACTTTCTGTTTCGAAACTTCACAAACGACTGGCGTCCACACAGATAATTTACTATCCACCTCTTCGTACCATTTCGGAGACTAAATTCGGCAATGTCTCTGAAGAAAGTCGCGTTGTTGACCGTATCAAATGCCTTTGATAGGTCAAGCGCTACTAGAACCATCCTTTCGCAAGGGCGGCTCTGATTCAGACCATTAGTAACCTGTGTGGCAATGACGGTTGAAGCTGTTGTTGTACTATGTTGCTTATGGAAACCATGCTGGTGCAGAGCAAGCTGAAAATGCTGTGTAAGGCAGGGGAGGAGTAATGCGGAGTAATGAGGAGTGTCTGCGCGACCAGTGACAATAGGGATATTGGTATGTATGGTACTCCCTGCTTCGCGTCCTTTCCTGGCTTTTAAAGCGGTACCATCCTGCCCATTTACCAGACCTCGGGCACAATTAGGGTGAAAAAGGATAGATTGAAGACCTTTGTGAGGTACTCGACTCGCGGCATATCCAGTTGCTTGATCATCAACGTGGAAATTCCGTCGGGTCCTAGAGCTCTAGATGGTTTGACTCGTTTAATGACTTCACCAACCTCTGTTGACATAAAAGCTATTGGTTCGTCACTGACTCGGAGTTCGTGAAGTTTCCTTACGATACTCCTTTTTGCCTAGTCTCTCTCGGGGTGCTCTATAAACTGCCGGCTAAAAAAGCTCGCGCACCTCTTTAGGTCCGACATCGTTCTGCTGGCATATGTAACCGGAACCCTGTCGTCCCTTTTGGACGGGTTCGAGAGAGATTTGACCGTAGACCAAAGCTTGCTGGCTTCGGAGATTGCATGACTTCAAATGATCCACCCATTTGTTCTGTTTGTGCTCGTTGACCAACTTCCTGATCTCCCAGGTTGGTCGAACGAAGGTCGTACCTCGCATCTGCGAGTTCTGCCGCTTCAGCCGGAAAATTTGGTCTGATGATGGAGATCCTTCCAGCTGGAATGAAGCGAGCAGCCACCGCGTTGACGATGGGTAGGCCATTTAATTTGCGGTTGCCGAACTCTCTGAACGCTAACCGGTTGCTAAGAGGCGTAATTTATCAGACCTGCACACGAAATTGTTATGTCTGGCGAGCTAGTGCAACTTTCTACAATTCTGGTGATCTGATGTCCGGGTGATATCCTGTGGGGCAGCTGACGACTGGCGGAATGAACACATTGTACAATTCGATCTCGGCAGCTCCTGACTTTACCGCTATACCTTGGTGTTCCAGGTATATATCAAGTACATTGGGGTCAGGCGAGATCATTCTGTACTGCACGGTGTTGTCGATAATGAATGCGAGGCCCCCGCCTCCGCTTCGTGTGTGCTGCCTTGCGTACAATGTTGTATTTATTGCAACTCTGAAGGCTGCAGGTGGCATTGAGATTGGTTTCTTGGACCACAGCGATCATGACTTTGTGGAGCTGCATGAATCGGGTTATCTCCGTGATCTTACCTTGGAAGCCGTTGCAGTTAAACTGCATGAAGGTTATCACCTCAATTTGGGGTATCGACAGCCACATGTGCTATTAGTTTTGGTGTGTGCTGTTGGTGTTGTAGCTGTTGTTCTTGCTGTGGTTGTTGTTGTTGCGACGGGATCGGGGTCATCGTAACCGATGACGTCAGAGCCGACGATGTCGCCGACGCTGACGACTGGGATGACGATGAACTTCTACGTTGGCCGGTACAGCATGAGGCCACGTAATTCTCGTAATAGGGACTGCCCTATGGGTTCTTAACCCACTGTAGTTTCTACTGCTGTTCTTCCTGAGATGAACACACAGATTGCAGATGTTACACCTGACTGATGTTCCGCCAGAGTGTAACCGGTCTTGACAAACTTAGCAGAACCATGTCTTGGATTTTGTTCGATTCCGGCACGGACCAAAAAGATTTGGAGCAAATTCGCCGGATAAGTTGCTCCAGGTTAGAAAAAAGAAGAGGACATTCATACACATTGTGGGTTTGTTGAGTTGGCATTCCTTGGTCTGAGCTTGTCGGGCTCCGAGTCGTTCCGGTACAAAGAACCGAGTGCCGTGGGAACGAGAGCAATTGGTCAAACTCAGTGCTTTTCATGAGCTTTTTTATATCAGGCCCAACAAAAACACCTGTTGTAACGAAAAGACATAATTTTTTTTAATTTATTTCTTATGCAACTAATGACAAAAGTAAGGCTTGCAGCATCCATACCTACTTTTAACTTTGCTTCGCTAAGTTTTGGAAACAATGTTTTAAGGAAATGGAATGCCGATCCATTTGTATCCAAACATTTCACACAGTTTTTTACTACATCAAGTTTTATATGCAATGGTGGTAAAAGAATTTTTCAGTTTGTACCAGCGGTGGATAAATGATATTATTTATACTCGCCTAATATGCTTCGTCCTCGACGGATTGTCACCTTGTCGCGATGAGGGCGCTCAGTAGGCGCAAGGACCCTGAGAGCGATGCCGGCAGTAGCGTAGCTACTGGTAGGGCCTCCCAAGCCTCCCTCGCAAACATTTCACACAGTTTTTTACTACATCAAGTTTTATATGCAATGGTGGTAAAAGAATTTTTCAGTTTGTACCAGCGGTGGATAAATGATATTATTTATACTCGCCTAATATGCTTCGTCCTCGACGGATTGTCACCTTGTCGCGATGAGGGCGCTCAGTAGGCGCAAGGACCCTGAGAGCGATGCCGGCAGTAGCGTAGCTACTGGTAGGGCCTCCCAAGCCGGTAAGGTCGAGGGGGAGCGCTGAAGCCAAGAACAATCCACAACGTGGGAAGTCAACGGCTGTCGAATATCGAAGGCAGAGAAACTAACCACATCAGCGTCTGTTCATCAGGTTAGATGCGGCTGGAGCGGGTGTCTGACTTGTAGCAAGCGGCTCGCTATATAAATACTATTAATAGCCTTCCTGGAGGTGTTGCTAGCAGCCCTAGCACCAGGATCGGATGCTGTAGTCTAATCCACTGCACATCTTAAACGTAAATGATTAACGAAACCGAAATAAATATAAACCAAACTGATTTAATGATGACGACTTTTAGCATGAAATACCGGAAAAGAATAGGAACTTGGAATGTTAGAAGGCTGTTATAAAGTTCACGTCTTGAGCATATTGAGACGAAGCCTATTGAGCATATTGAGACGAAGCCTATTGATTTTGATGAACATTGGTCCATGTTTAGACCTAGTGCCCATATAAGGGTTCCCCAAAATTATATTGTTTATACGCTGCAGATCGCAAATATTAAGAAATTTTGATGAAATTTGGTACACCGACCTATGTCGGCCCAAGGACGAAGCCAATTGATTTTGGTTAACACCGGTCCATATTTAGACCTAGTGCCCATATAAGGGTCCCCCCAAAATTGGCTTGGTTACAAACTGCAGGTCGCAAATATTAAGATTTTTAATGAAATTTGGTTCGCTGACTCACATTATAGAAAATTTTGACACAAGCACCATTTTAACCTATTCGAATTTCGGATCCAAACATTAGTTGGCTTTTAACCAGACTGGTGTAGGGTATTGTATAGTCGGCATGCCCGACTTTAACCTTTTTACTCGTTAAAATTTTTATAGACTAGAAAAATAAGTTTGAGATTTCCTTGTTAACAAATATATTTCTCTAGTTGAGCACATATGTTTTAAAAATTCAAGTGCTTTAAATTTTGCTTGAAGTAAAGTAGATTTCAAATTATAGCATTTGTACATTTAACAAAAATATGTCAAACTTGAATTTTTGTTTCCCTTTTTCTGGAGTATGCTATTGAAATAAAATGTAATAAAAGTTGTACTCAAGCCTTGAAACTGGAAAACAGGGCTGGAATTGAACTTGATTTCAACTTATCAAATCAACTTTAAGTGTAGTTTTCAAACAATCCTCAAATGTAATTTTTTTAAATATTCAAATGTAGTCATTTTGATTTTTTTTTTAATTTTCTTTATTTACACTTAGAAAAATGCATCAATTTCAGAATGCAAAGTACAGAACATATTAATACCTACACAATAGCTGTGTTTGTGCGGCAAGCTACAATAAAAATTAAACCAACAAACAATTGCTATTGAAAAGTATTAAATGTAAAATTGATAACATATTTAATTTTTAACCCTTACCATTGAGAAAAAGTCGAGAAAAGCCTATTTCTCGATGGCAAAACTATAGCATTCTCCATAATGTTAGTTCTCAAGTATATATGTCAAATTATTATAGAGTAGAAAAAAAAGTTGGAGGTTTCATTGACAAAAGAGTATATTTCAAATAGAGAAAAAGGCATTCTATCAAACGAAATTTAAGTCTAATTTTCAAATCGCTTTCAACTGTATTTATCAACTGTTTTCAAGAGTATTTTTCATACAAACCTCAATGCGTTTATATTGTAAAAATTGTGTTTAAATTGTTGTTTCCGGTAAATTGGGTTCTCGGTAACGATGTCGAATAGACCTACTACGTGCTAATTAAATACCATAGTGTAGAACAAAGTATCAAAAAAATTAAAATTATCACTGAATATTTTGGTTTGGCACTTTTTTAATGTCGTTCTGTTTTTTTGATGACCACTTTTGGCATGCTGGAAATGATTAATGCAGATTATTTCAAAATTGGTTTTTGCTTCTACATTAAATTTCTTGATGGTCACAGCTTTAATAAAAAGTAGATATTTACACGTCTAGAATAGTATTTTATTTTTCTTTTGAGTAAACTACCTTTTAGTGCCTGAGTAATGCTTAAGGAACGGACCGCTTTTTTGGAATCTGTGCCCTTCCAACAAATGTGTTGGGCAGCGCTATCATCAAGAAGCATTTTCCAAATCCTTTTAACGTATTTTGGAAGGCAATCTGCCAATTAATCTTCAAAATTTGCAAACTGAAAATTAATAAAACTATATTTCAGTAAACATAGTGCAAAATATACACAGGCGCACAAGCCGGAAGCTGGTAGTGGCGGGTTCCATAAATTTGCCACAATACATTCGTTTTTTTTTTTTTTTTTGGTGCACTCATAATTAATGTTATTACTTACTTAATGTTTAAAAACACGGAAATTAACGATCAATATCGTCGCACAATAAAAAGAGGATTGTTTGAATCTTATATTTGAAGAAAGAATTCACAAAATTTTTTAAATAAAATTTAAATTGGACGTAAGAAATAATTTGAAAATAATTTGAAATATACACTCGATTGAAATAGTAAATTAAAAGTTTCACAATTACGTATAAGCTGTATTTTTCGACTGAAGAATAATTTTATATAAATGCTAAAACTAAAACGTTTGATTGAAATAAGAAATAGAGTTGAAAAACATATTTGAACTTTATAATTTTTTTTAACATTTTAAAAAGAGTTTTTAACATAATTAAAAGTCATTTTCGAATGCTTTTTAAAGAAAATATTAAAGACTAATTTATACCATAGAAAATAACTTGAAATATACACTTGCCGCCAAGTTAAAATTTCGAAGGCTAGAATCGATGTTTGTTGGGATTTAACATGACAGCGCTTTAAATATGAGCAAATTTTTCTTTGTTTTTAGAGATTTTTAAATAAAGTTAACAACACTGCAATTTTAAAACTTAAAGTCGGGCATGCCGACTTTACGATACCCTACACCAGTCTGGTTGAAAGCCAACTAATGTTTGAACGGCGATTTGAATAAAAATACTTTTTTGTTATGTGAAATGATAAATAAATAAAAACTGCAACGTTTTTTGAAAATGTTTAGATATTTTATAAGCAGAAAACCAAATCACTTTTTTTCAACTTTCATAATCAATTAGACACAAAAATATTTTTTATAAAAAAGAATATAACAATATAGCGCTCGAGTTTTCATATGGTTGTATCTTTAAAGATACAGTGAGCATTTAAGGGTTTAGTTAATTATAAGATATTTTTTCTAATGTCCATTACATGTATGAATTTAAAAATGTATTAATCGTATATGATCCTGGAGGCTGCATTAAATAAAAGATAAATTAAATTAAAATATCTGGATTGTAGGCAGAGGTTTGATCTGTAGTGTAATTCTATGACTTTTTAACAACAAAATTCGAGGTGTAAGAAATATGAGAAATATTTAAAATTAAGAAATTTGTTCATCTTTCGATTCTTTAAACCATCCAAGACAAAGACCATGCTGACATTCCTCTTACAAATACTTAACGCAATGTATTACTGTGGACATTTGACAAAAAAAAACTTAATTGAGCTTTTCCAAGATTTCTGTAGTCAGTAAGATAACCATATTTCTGTCGGATCCTCACATTTCTACAACTTATACACTAAAAAATATGAAACCTTTTCATATCAAGTTATTTAAAAATTTTATTATTTCGATTTAACGAAAGAAACTGTAATTATTTAATTTGTGACATAAGGCGTTTTTAATTCAGCTATTTTTTCATTACAAAACTAAAGGGGTTATTTTCTAAAACACTTTAATTGGTAAGTGTTGTGTTATTTCTATAGAAATTGCTTTTGTTATGAAAACAATTTACATTGAATGTTCCCTTCATTTCACCCAAGGGTTTTTAAGAAATTAGGTAGTAAATTTTGAAAAGATAGAATTCCAGAGACAAAGATGATCATTAAAGACTCGGAAATAAGCTCCAAAAACATAAACATTTTTTCCCTTTTTCCTATGAGAGAGGTCCGTCCAAAAGAGTCGACTGCGTTCTGAGAAATTACTTAGAAAAAAGAACGTATAAAAGCGAAATTTCCCCCATAATTTTAACAATTTTGAAATATTTTATGAGTCTTACGAGTGTATAGACAACTTTTTGGACTGGTTTTTAGATTTCATATTTTCTACCAAAAAAAAGTATTAAAAAAACAATAATCATTTTTATGAGACATTTAAAAATTTCATTAATTGCTGGGTGCAGGGCCGGCGCTTCTATGGAACAGTATGAACAGTTTGACGGGGCGCTTAAATTGGAGGGCGCCAAATCTAATTAATAAAAATAAATTTAAATTTTTTTTTTTAAATTTGTTACCGAAATTTTGCAAAAATATTTTTTTCACTGTGTAAAAAATATGTTAAAAAGGGAAAATATAAAATTTTTTGTCATTGCACAGAATTTGAACACTGTTCATAGTTAATATAGAAACGAAAAATATCGATAACACCCCTCCCGTTTCTTATATGAAAAAAAACTCCTCAAGCACAGCAAATTTGTACTGTTCATAAAAAAATTTCAACTCCAACATCGATTATCAGGCATGTCACAGAAAACCATTGGTGGTTTGTATTAATTGAAATTTGAAAGAACATTATATCTACTGCGTATATATGTTTTATGTTTTTTGCTAACAATATTAATTAAATGAAGTCGGTAGTGTTTTGCCTCTCGTAATGCCTTTCCCATTGGGGTTGGTCATTCCCCTGTGCTGTTTTTTTAAAAAAAAGTTCATTACATTTTTTAATTTTGTGTGTTTTTTTAATTTTGTTTTGAACATTAACTTCATGGTTCATGCTAATTTTTTAAAGGTAAGAACTTAAATTGACATTTTACAGACTTTTGTAGATATTCGTCATTCCCCTGACATCAGATTTTCGTCATTCCCCTACCAAAAATATGAACAAAATTTCAAAATTTTCAAAATTTCTTGCACCTTCGATAATTGAGTAGCTGTTCTTAAAACGATTAAAGCTACCTATTTGAAAAACTCAATTCTGCAAAAAACATCAATGCCAAAAATGAGGTCAAAATTGTCCCTTAATCTCAGAGTCAGCCATTTATAACCAAAAATACACTTCATTTAAAGATAGTAATTTTTAAACTCTTCATCCCACTGTGTATATCAGTTTACCGTTAGTTACCCAATCAAGCAACATACAAATTTAAATAAAATAAAAAAAACACTACTTTATATGTAAACAGCAAAAAATACGAACAAGCTACGATAACAAAGAAAACACAAAAGTACTTGTGCGTGGTGTAAAAAAAAAACCAAATCTAATGTAAAAACAAAACCATACCATATCAGTTACACTCATTCTCTCATTTATACCAATAGTAACAGATATGCTTGTGAGCATTTTTTTCATATAAGAAATGAAATGAAAATATATTTGTCTAAATTTTCGACAAAAATTTTAGTCTATCAAGAACTTTCAGTGGAGCAGGTGCAATTTATTGATGTGTTTTTTTGGTAGTTAAAAACTTGTAAAATAAATAGTTTTTGATTTCACTATAAATATATTTGATATTTATTATTTATACCTAAATATAATGTCGCCAAAGCGCAAATTGTCTGGTCACGCTTTCAGACAACAAAAAAAAGCAAATGTTGTTATCTTCAAAAAAACAACAAAATGCTCTGCATAAGTTTTTTTTGGGTGGAACCGTAAACCAACAACAACAAGCCATAACCAATCAAATCAATATTTCCAATAATATTGAAAGTATCAATGTTATTGATAACACAGTACAACAGCCAATCTGGGGGGTGAGAAATTCCAAGCCAGGGTGATGGTACTAGGTCAGTATAGTAAAACCCTCAAAGGGTTTGGCGTTCGTATGTGTCATTTTTTTTTATGACCTTTTAAATTTTTTCCTTATCTTGATGTTTTTTCGCTTAGTTGTAACATTTTGGCAAAAACGTAGTTTAACATAACTCGAGAACCACTTGTCCGATTTTGATGAAACAAATTTATAAAAATTTAGAATTACAATTTCTTTAATCCGTTCATATAACGTTTTTCTTTATAATCAACAGTTTTGCCGGTAAAAATAAATTTGTGGAGAAAAAAAAATATTTTTTTGCCTAAAAATTAAAATTTTTTTTTTTAAATTCATAAAAAATCCAAAACGGAAAAAAGGATCAAGTGTTATTAATTTCATGTAAAGTCACATAACCTATAAACAAAATTTAACGCGTTCTGCTTTTATTTACAATTAAGTGAAGGTATCCCATTTTGACAAGAATATTGATATTTGTTTTTATTCAAAAAAGTGTCATTTATCGCCTTTTTCATAAATTTTCCCCAATAACTCCATACTTCTGGCCATAAACTACTAAAAAAATTAAGTAAACATTTTTATAATTTTTTATTTTATTTATTTTAATAAATATTGCCTAGACTTTTTCGATGGTGGTTGTTCGGGACTAGTGGCATCGCATTCATCGCTATCATCAGTTTCTGAACCACACATAATGTCAATGTGTGACTCCACTGTTGGCCCTTCTGCATCTCCTGAAAATTCTTTATCATCAAGATCATCCTTGTCTTGCCACACTAACTTACTCCACCAGCAAATTTCCGTAATTATTGCACTCGGCGACTTTTTGCCTCTATATCTGTAAGTTTTTGTTTTATTAAAATGAGTTTTAAAAAATAAAAAATCAGTATTACCTCATTTCAAATGGCATAGCAACTTGATGATAGCGTTCACCTTGTTCATCAGATTCGGTAGCCAATTGTTTGCTGAAGTAGTCCAGATGATGATGTAAATAATGGATTTTCAAGGACATGTGGACACCAATTTCCGAGAATGCTCTTAACATCCTTGCGACAGAAACATCGTAGTTGTTAGAACGATGCTTTCCCAACAAGCCTTCTATTACTTCTTTGATTGCCTGCCATGCATTCAATTCAGCGTCAATCAAAATATTGTTGAATGCGTCACTTTTAATCAGCTTTCGTATATCTGGACCATTTAGTACGCCTGATTGGAAAAAATTAATTTGTTAAGATGGAAAATCATGGGAAATGAATGTGATATTATAACTTACCTTCTTTAATTTTACTTTCGCTGAGTCTCGGGTAAATTAGTTTCAAACACATGAAAACTTCATCTCTTTTGGCGACAGTTTTGATAAAATTCTTAACAATTCCAAGTTTAATATGCAGTGGAGGCAGCAATATCTTCTCCTTCGGCACTAGAGGCTCACGAATAATATTGGCCGTTTGTAACCTGCTGTGCTCTCTGAGTTTCCATCCGTGGCATGCATATTGGTCACCGGAAAATCGTGTGTCCCAATCGCACAAAAAGCACATATATTTTATATAGCCGCTTTTATATACAACTTTTATATCGCAGCATATGCGCCACATATGTTTGGCGTAGTTAACCATTTTTAAAATATTTTCCAGTGCATCATATGTTTCTTTCGTTTCTGTACTGTAGGCGATTGGAACTGAAGGTTTTTTATTGGTCTTATGCAGTAAAACCGCCTTCAAGCTGAGTTTTGAACTGTCAATAAATAATCTCCAGTCATCTGCTTCATATTTTATTTCCATTGCGTCCATCAATTTTCCTACATCCGGGCAATATGCAGAAGTTTTTTCATCATTCACAAGGAATAAACTTTGGAGTGTTGCCTGACGACTTCGATAAGCTGTGACTTTCACACCGGGTGCCAACAAATTGTTTGATTTCAAAATGGAAGCCAGCTCTTCCGATTTATGCTGTGTTAATTCCAACTTGGCAACAATTGAATCAAGCTTATTTTGATTTATTAAAATTGGCTCATTGGATACTGATGGCTCATATGGGGAATCATCACGTGCATGATATGTCGGAGCAGTCGTAGAAGAGAAAATATCTGGGCTAGAAGCTTTTGGCACAGGAATGTGGTCCGAATGAGGCAATGGTGTTGCGGCACTTGCAACACCAACGTAATTATACGATTTTCTTATCCTTTTTGCGGCTCCTTTATTCGCACATGCATAGCAATTCAATGGATTGTGACCTTCGCCAGGATTAGTCCAAGTCATTGGGATACCGAATGGCATACTTTCACGTCTTCTATTTTTCCAATCCATTAGACGGTTGTAGCAGCTTTTACACACTATATTTGGTACCCAATTTTCGTTCACTATAACATTTTGGTTGAAGTACATCTCGTATGTTTGAACAAAATCAGTACTGAAATTTCCCCTTTTTTTATGTGTTGAGACATATTGACCACAGCAGTAGCAAAAGCTATTTATATCTGGCTTGCACAGTTCCATATTCTGTTCTCTTTTGTTCACTTTTAAAAAACTGGAGAAAAATCACTTTTACTGTTCGCGTTCGTCGGCACTTGTTGAATGACAAAAATCACAGAACCAGTGTGAGAAAGAGAAGAAGTATAATGACAATGCATGTTTTATGTGAACATTACAGAACCAGTGTTGCCACATCAATATTTCTCTTTTAGTACAGTAGAAAAATATGAGAGAGTTCGGCTTGTGAGTGTCAATGTTTTCTCCAAATAATGTTGTGCATATCTGTATCAAATTTTTGAAATTCATACATTTACCTAATTGTGAATAAATGAGAAACGCGTGCATCGATTTTCATGATCTATGCCTTTTTTTGCTCATGAGTTATGTGACTTTACGCGAAAGTAATTAGTTTTGGCACTTTTTTCCATTTTGGATTTTTTATGAATTTTTAAAAAAAAATATTTAAATTTTTAGGCAAAAAATACTTTTTTCCCTTCATACATTCATTTTTAACTTCGAAAGTGTTGTACATATAGGAAAACGTTATATGAACGGATTAAAGAAATTGTAATTCTAATTTTTTCTAAATTTGTTTCATCAAAATCGGACAAGTGGTTCTCGAGTTATGTTAAACTACGTTTTTGCCAAAATGTTACAACTAAGCGAAAAAACATCAAGATAAGGAAAAAATTTAAAAGGTCATAAATGAAAAAATGACACATACGAACGCCAAACCCTTTGAGGGTTTTACTATACTGACCTAGTACCATCACCCTGACTTGGAATTTCTCACCCCCAGACAATAATCCCAAAAATGTTCCATAGTGTAATACACCACCACAAAATAATCCAGGTTGTGATGAAAACACACCTGTGTTAGGTGTATCTGCACAGGCTGGGGTTTCATTTTCTGAAACGATTTCAGAAACTATGCCAATTAGTTTAGATTTAGATGATCCGGCTGTCTGGCCAGCTTTAAATGATAGACTTTTAACCCTCCTAGTAGAAAAAGGCCCCAAACAAAACAAAGAAATTTGTTATCCGGTTACATCAGGTAGGAAATTTAATAACAAACATTTTACAAGGCTTTTGTCAAATGGCGAAACAATTGTAAGATCGTGGTTAGTATATTCAGTTTCAAATGATTCCATTTTTTGTTTTTGCTGTAAGTTATTTATGCAAAGTTCTCAAATCCCAATTAGTAGTATAGGATTTAAGAATTGGAATCATGTAGGTAGGGTTCTTATGGAACATGAAAAGGGGGCCGTTCACGTAGACAGTTTTAAAAAGTGGAAGGAATTTGAATTAAGACTTTCCAAAAATTCCACAATTGATTGCATTCTTCCAAATACAATGTCTAAAGAAGGTCAACATTGGAGAGATGTGTTGAAACGGCTTATTATTCTTGTAAAATTTCTTTCAGTGCAATCTTTGGCATTAAGGGGTGGGTCAGACAGGTTATATGACAAAAATAATGGTAATTTTCTCAAATTAGTAGAAGCCATTGCTGAATTTGACAGTGTTCTTTCAGAACACCTACGACGCATTACCAATAATGAGACGCAAAACAAATATTTGCATAAAAGCATTCAGAATGAGCTAATTTCAATCGTTTCTAAAGTTATTCAAAATAAAATCTCTGATATGATAAAAGGAGCAAAATATTTTTCGATAATTGTTGATTGTACTCCAGATCAGAGCCGCAATGAACAATTATCACTTATTGTTAGAGTTCTTCATAGAAATCAAAACAAACATGAAATTAAGGAGCTTTTTATGGGTTTTTTAAAAGCAACAGATACTACGGGTAAGGGCTTAACGAATTTAGTTTTAGACCGACTAACTTCTCTAGGACTTTCAATTAGTGATTGCAGGGGACAAGGCTATGATAATGGCTCAAATATGAAGGGAAAAAACATTGGAATGCAAGCTCAGATTAAACATTTAGAACCCCGAGCATTTTTTGTGCCATGTGCATCACATTCAGCTAACCTGGTCCTTCTGGATTCAGTTCAATGTTCTCTTCAAGCTGTAAATTTTTTTGATACTGTCCAATGTTTATATGTATTTTTTTCTAGTTCTGTTTCAAGATGGGATATTTTGAAAAAGAATGTGAAAACATTAACTCTGAAGCCACTCTGTACGACAAGATGGGAAAGCCGTATAGAAGCTTTAAAACCCTTAATGTGTAGTTTAGGTAATATTTATGACGCTTTAGTTGAAATAGGAAATGACAAGGATAAGGACGGCATAACAAGAAATAACGCGAATAGTTTATCTCTCAAAATTATTCAATTTGAATTTATTTGTTCATTAATTATTTGGTATAATATTCTAGATAGAATTAATATATTTAGCAAATATTTACAAAGTCCTGCTATTTGTTTAACGACGGCAGTAAATATGTTAGAGGGCACAAAACAGTTTTTGACGGACTTAAGAAATGACGAAAAATTTCAGGGGTTTATCTTTCTAGCTAAAGAAATAGCTTTAAAATTAGATGTTTCACCAAATTTCCCTGATGCTCCAAGACGCCCTAGTCGAAAACCTCAACTTTTTTCGTACGAAGGTAGAGACGAAATCATATCAAATCCTGAACAAAAGTTTAAAGTTGAATTTTATTTTCAAATCCTTGATCAGGCAATTCAATCTGTTAGCGAAAGATTTGACCAAATTTCGGAACACAATAATATTTTCAAATTTTTGCATAATATTTCTGTGGTTTCATTAAATGCTTCTGATCTTTTAAATAATTGTCTTTCCCTTGAAAAGCATTTAACTTTTAGTTCAAATTCTGATATAGTAGGATTAGATTTATTGGATGAAATTAAAATATTCCAAAGTATAGTTTCAGGAACTTTAAGCCCTATAGAATCATTAAATTTTATATTTGAAAAGAAGTTAGACCCGATATTACCAAATCTAGTTGTAGCTATTAGAATTTTATCGACAATACCAGTAACAGTAGCTTCCGGGGAGCGTAGCTTTTCTAAATTAAAAATTATTTACGTAGTACAATAGGACAAGAAAGACTAGTAGATTTAGCTAGAATATCTATAGAAAGTGAATTTCTGAGCAACTTGGATTATAGTGACTTGATAGACGACTTTGCTAAAATCAAAGCTCGGAAAATTAAATTTAATTAATTATTTAATATATTTTTTAAAATTTTAAATTGCACGCTTGAATTTTAGTGCTTTTTATTTATTCAAATATTTTATTAATTTTTTGTTATTGAAATTCGTACGCTGGATTAGTACGATAGCAATATTTATTTATTTTTTATATTTTTGAGGACTATGCCTACGTGGGATACCTCGTTAAAAAAATGCATTGCATATCCTACCTCTTGGGTGATGTGGAAACGGATTATTTACGGCAAATGAATGTTTTTTTTTAGGGCGGCATTTTTGAAAACTGCACCAGGTGCAAAAATCGGTAGCGCCGGCGCTGGCTGGGTGCAAATTATTACGCTATTATATAAACAGTTCTATACAATGGTAAATGCGTTTTAAGCTCTCCTGAAAAATGTATTTTTTAAAATAAATTCTTTTGTCAAAAGCCTACAGATTTATATTGATGTTAAGAAGCAGAATAATTTTTAGTAACTATTCCTTGAAATAATGTAAAGGCTCCTAAATAAATTTTTGGTTTTGTTATAATTGTAAATATTTTACAAGGATCTTATTATAACTGTGGTCTCTTGACATAAGAACTTATTTTTTCTACAAAAATTATAAGGTTTTCCAAAAGAACATTTCTGTCAGAATTCAAACTTTTTGTGCACATTTTTAGGAAGAAAGCTGATAGGAGATTAAGGGCTGGTATCTTATCTCCAATGCTTAGTTTACTTTAATCATTGATTCAGAAATCACTGATTAGTCCTTAAACTAACTTAAAATAATATCGGTAACTTACAAAAATTTAATCAATGATTTGTTAATTTTAGATATTTTCATTTGACAATACGAATAAGAAATAAAAGAAAATAAAAAAAGTTTGGAAACTCGCGGAATAAGAGTTTTTTATTGAATTTTTCGCATGATACGGGGTCATAA
This sequence comes from Leucophora obtusa, assembly GCA_949987735.1. Lineage (NCBI taxonomy): Eukaryota > Metazoa > Arthropoda > Insecta > Diptera > Anthomyiidae > Leucophora > Leucophora obtusa. The sequence goes on from OX465295.1 coordinate 281,759,000, forward strand.
AATTATAAAACAGATGCCCAAATTGTTGTTTTAACGAGTAAAAAGGTTAAAGTCGGGCATGCCGACTATACAATACCCTACACCAGTCTGGGTAAAAGCCAACTAATGTTTGGATCCGAAATTCGAATGGGTTAAAATGGGGCTCGTGTCAAAATTTTCTATAATGTGAGTAAGCGCACCAAATTTCATTAAAATATCTTAATATTTGCGACCTGCAGTTTGTAACCAAGCCAATTTTGGGGGGACCATTATATCGGCACTAGTTCTAAACATGGACCGATGTTCACCAAAATCAATAGTCTTCGTCCTTGGGCCAACATAGGTCTATGTACCAAATTTCATCAAAATATCTTAATATTTGCGACCTGCAGCGTATAAACAGTATAATTTTGGTAGGACCCTTATATAGGCACTAGGTCTAAACATGGACCGATGTTCACCAAAATCAATAGGCTGCGTTATTGGGCCAATATAGGTCTGTGTACCAAATTTCATCAAAATATCTTAATATTTGCAACCTGCAGCGTATAAACAGTATAATTTTGGTAGGACCCTTATATGGGCACTAGGTCTAAACATGGACCGATGTTCACCAAAATCAATAGGCTGCGTTACTGGGCCAATATAGGTCTGTGTACCAAATTTCATCAAAATATCTTAATATTTACGACCTGCAGCGTATAAACAGTATAATTTTGGTAGGACCCTTATATGGGCACTAGGTCTAAACATGGACCGATGTCCACCAAAATCAATAGGCTGCGTTATTGGGCTAACATAGGTCTGTGTATCAAATTTCGTCAAAATATCTTAATATTTACGACCTGCAGCGTATAAACAATATAATTTTGGTAGGACCCTTATATGGGCACTAGGTCTAAACATGGACCGATTTTCACCAAAATCCTTGGGCCAACATAGGTCTGCGTACCAAATTTCATCAAAATATCTTAATATTTGCGACCTGTAGAGTGCGCACAAGATTGCATGGACAGACAGAAGACGGACGGACGGACGGACAGACGGACATCGTTAAATCGAAATAAAAAAAAATTCTGAACCGATCGGTATACTATAAGGTGGGTCTACGACCAATATTTTTTTGTGTTACAAACATCAGCACAAACTTATAATACCCTGACCACATAGTGGTGTAGGGTATAAAAATCATCAATCGCTAAATGCCTCAAATAAGAAGTGTCTTTTTGCATGCTACATGCATATCTTAATTTTTTTCATTGGTTAAGTGTGTATAATTATAAATTTGTTTTTAGTCCAGGAAGGTGTTATTAAAAATATTTTATTTTATATTATAGCACAAGATGATTTTTGATGTTTTTGATACATTCAATACAAATTTTGTAGTCAGAATTTATTAGAAAACTAGGTTCAAAGGAAAAGTAAAATAACTATGCCTCTATATTATTTGTTATTTAGGTAAATATATCTGGATCAAATTTAATATACACATACAGTGACATCTCCCAAAGCAGTAAATTTTTACAAACCGCGAAACTTAAACGCTTGATTTTCTTGATTCTATTTTTAAGATATCTTCCAACAATTTTGTGTAAAAAGCAAAAATCTTCTGAAGAGTCATGTCTGTGAAATTTTGTGTTAATTGAAAAAATTATAATTTTCTAATTTTGTGGAAAATAAAAAATATGAATAAAAAAATATTCCTCGGAGGATAAAATATACGGCGTACATAAAAATTGTACTGCAGGAAATATTTAACTGGTCTAAACAACTACAATAGAAGGGGGTCAAGGGAAATTATTTCCAAATGCCAACCTCACCTACAGTCCACCTTGGACATGGTGTCCCCTGTTAACGCTGACGAGGCTCTGACAACCGAGTATGGGCGGTATAACCCGGTTCCCACGGCAATCGGACTATGTGCCGGATGTATTCGAATCTTCGAATCTATCCGAGCAAGGATTGCCACTCCGGCTTTAAATGGGAATTATTAACTACAAATTCTCATTTTAAAGCCGTTACAACAACAACAACAACTACAATAGAATCTAAGCAGTACCTATGCATAAATCTTAACCTCTGTTAACTGACTTTTAACAATTTTTAATAGAATGTGGTAGATTAAGTTTTATGGTTAAATTTTATTAAATAGTAAAAATTGGTTCAATAAATAAGCAAAATAAGAAAAAATTTAATAAAAAACTAAACTCATTAACTGCAATTTAATATATTGCAGGAGCGGGTGAAGTATGTCTTATATCTTTATATAGCCCATATTTTTTCAGAAAATTCGAAAATTTAAATTATTTGTCATTAAAAACGGCATAATCAAAAAACTTATTGTGAGACACCTTAAACACATTTTTTGGTTAAATTTTCCTTTCACGAATCATGGTTTATTTGTGCTAAATAAAGATCAAAATTATGACCGATTCTAACAAACAATTCGTACAGAATACAATATTATGTCATATTATTAAAATTTCCCCCAAATATTTTCTTAATTCCAATTGGTATTTTTAGAGAAGATATATGTGCAAGTTACTAAAGATGTTCATTATTTAGATGGAAAATAAAGATGTTGTACGGTGTTTATTTACAAATTAATTGGTCTACATAAACCTTTTTCAAAAGTTACCAACATTAGAAAAAAATGTTAATACTAACATGAATTGTAGGGTGGAAAATCTACGTTTAATGTCTTAATCACAGAAATTTCTGTAATTAAATTTAAGCAATGTTTAGAGTAAAATCAGAGATTAAAATATGATGAGTTACTGTAATTAAGTGTTAAACAATGATTTTCTTCTTAATCATTGTTTAATATCACATAAGATACCAGGCCTAAGACAACTTAAAAAAATCACACAAACAAATATTTTGAAAGCTAAAAAGTTTTTCGAATTTAACAAAACCTCTTAAATCGAAAATTCTACAGATATATTCCCTTCTAATAGATGACCCTTCGCTAATATATACAAATGCTCTGCAATAATAGTTTATGACTAGATGTTACCAAATCAGACAGTTCATATACAAAATTCTCGTCCCGTTGAATTTTTACACGTTATGTAATATTTCTTTTGTGTGTTCCAATATCATTTTCTTATTGCAGACAACTGAATATTGGGGTGATGCCTTTGAAACAAATTGTATTATCTATCATGAAAATGGTCAACATTTTTGAAACAACATATACAAGATGGCGCAAAAGTAATGTCATAATGTAAATTGCTGACCATTTTGTTAGAAATAAAAAAAAATAGTTTTCACAAAAAGTTTATTTGAAGATGTAAAATTTATTACATTAAGTTACATTAATCGGTCAATCGGACCACCTCCCGAGTTAATGCTCATTTGTCCTCGTTTTACGGCATTTTGCATTGTTGCTCGCAAAACATTTGGCTCCAAATTGGCGATTTCTGGATGGCCAGTTCAAATCTCCAAAACGGGAGATCACTCGGCCCAGAAATTGGAGTCTCAAAATCTCCATCGTTGCTCGAGCAGTGTGAGCGGTTGCAAATGCCACATTTTTATTGAACCCAGTTTGCTCGAGGCGCTCAGCCAAACGCTAAATTGTTCCCGCACAAAACGATGACGAAGTTCACGCTGAGAAACAACAGACCGTAAATTGGTCAAATAAGCAGTAACAATAATTCTCCGGGTGTGTTTCGCACCATTGCCTGTTGTCAAATAGTTCTAGAGTTTGCTGATCGGTTTTAATCGAAACCGAAACCGCGTTTTTTCAAGCCTCAAAACCGAAACCGAAAACCGACAAAAATAAGTCGGTTTTTAACAAATACTTTAACCAAATAAAATAAATAATTAAATTGCATATTATTGAATCCTGAATTTCGAAATGAGCTCAGCTCATATTCTACAAAATTTTGTATTTAATTGTAACGAACATTTTCTCCATTAAATATTACTTTAAAGAATTTTTTGTTTTTGTTATTACGGATAACATAAACCTATTATAATTTTAGAAAAGAATTGCCGCAAAAAGTCATGTGGTTTAAGAGATATTGAGTTTCATATAGTCAATTCAGATTTCACCGCGTATTTTCAAAAAGTCTTACTTGGTAGTCGCGAAATTTATAAAATTGTAACTTTATATCGTTTTAAACAAATTAATAAAATTTAAATTTAAACTATTTAAAATACAGATTTATTTGTCGAAAAAAGAATAAAAAATTTTAATTTATAACGGCTTTCCGCATTCTTTTTTTTCCCGGAAAGGTCACGAAGTGGCATTATTACCTACATTCGAGTGAGAAATTCAGTCGAATTTTAATAAATATCTTGAGTGTGTTAAATTATTTAATTTTTAGGCATTTAATTATTTTAAAACAATTCTATTACTATCACAGGAAAACCGAAAAATAACCGAAACCGCGGTTTTTATAATTTCGAAAAACCGAAACCGCGGTTTTGAAATTTTTCGGTTTTTAGCAAACTCTAAATAATTCCCTGTCTACAACATAGATGACAAAGCACAATGAAATTTGAGGCCATTTGCAAAAATTAAAACACATTCACATTACGTGCGTCCCCGTACGTTACCGCGGGAACCCAAAACAGCCCAAACAACAACAATTTACACGCAATTTTGAGTACGGGAACGCTTTTGGGCTAGTTTGGGTAACCGCGGTAAATTACGCAAAGATAAATATTATGTTATTTCTTTTGCGCCACCTTGTGAAAATATAGAAATCCCGAAAAACAATTGTTGTATTTTTTAATGCAAAAGTTAAAATTATTGTTGGGCAATGGTTTTCTCTTATTTCAGAAAAGAATAGTTGGAGTTTTAAAAAAATTTCTTTGCCCCCACGAATTTTTGTTCGAAATTAGAATTAGTTGATTATTGATATACATAACTTACCTTTATTAAGGTAGTATTACGGGCTTCATGCTTACATTTGCATTCGGAACATATTTCCAATGCTTTACCGTTATCACCCAAACGCTGGAGCAAAGCACCATCACAAACGCTAAAACATTAAACAAATATGTTAAAATAAAGAAATAAAGTAAAAATTGAAATATATAAAAAACAAACAAAAAGTGATAATTAAAAAACTGGAAGAATTCAATTAACACCTTTCCAACGTTAAGAACAATAAAAGTTATTAAATTTACCATTTTGGTGCTATCGTTGTATTAGCTGCTGGCAATAACTCTGCTTGACTTAAAACCTTTGTTATAGGAGGACCAATAGTGCTACTAACAATAGCAGGCTTTTGTTGCCCTTTACTTACCACACTTCCATTTGTTTGTGTAGCACTTTCAGCCTAAAATGATTTAGTTGGGTTGTTAATTTATAACAAAAATTGGTTGGTTGGTTAATATATATTTTTCTACATACCCATGTCACGCCAATTAAATAACATGTTGCCAATAATATTGTGAAGATAAACAAACGCTTGTACTCCATTAATTTGTATAAAAATTTAATTTTAATGCTGTATTGAAATTGTGGGCGATAACAGAGAAAAAATTGTGAAAATGTATTTCTTTATTAAAATATTGTCAGCTGTTTTTAAGTACTAAATTGTAAATAGTGTTGAAAAACGAAATAATATATTTTTTTTTATTAGATGCCAGACATAGATGCCAACTTTTTCATAGCAAAAAGCGCAAAAAATATACAAAAAAGGGTAAAAACGCGCAAATTTCTACTTAAAAACGGGTAAAAAAGCACTAAACATTTTTTACGACCTTTAAAAAAATTTGTCGTGTTTCACATACGTAGTTTAATTAAAAACAAATAAAATTGTAATATAAGCGTACGACCTACATCAGTAAATAAGTCGACCGGGGGTAAAACAAAAATAAAAACGAATAACTTTCGCAAAATTTTTGAATTTTATTCCATGTTTTGTGATTATAATAATAATCCAAGAAAAATTATTAGATTTTTTAAAATTTAAGTGCCAGTTTTATAGTCAGAACTAAGAACGATTATATATGACCATAAATAAGTTTTTTTTAAATATGTAAAATTGAAAATTTTCGCGTTTTGACACATCAAACAAAACTACATTTAGATCGAATAGCATGAAATTTATAACTTTTCCTTGATATTTTAATTTATTGTTATTGAAATAACAACAAATATTGATAGATTTCCTGATATTGCCATAACAACAATAAAACACAAAAAATGTGTAAATAGCGCAAAACGCTCTAAATAAACTTCGGAAAAGCTCCAATTTAGCGCTTTTTTCAATTACGCGTTTCAATAATATTTTTCGCGTTTTGGCACATCAAAAAGCACCAGATTTACCACGAAAAGCACTAAGTTGGCATCCCTGATGCCAGATAGTTTAACATACAGGGGATGTACAAATATTTTTAATAGCTCATTTAGACAACGAAATTAATACACCCAAAAAAATCCTTTGTTGAGTATAACGCATATTTCATCTTATAGGTGAAATACCCCTAACCAATATGTAGTTGAATTGACTTAGTGTCAACAAAGTTTTTTAAAATATCAACAATTTAACTAGGAATAAAGCTAATTACAACCATATGATAAAAAAAAAACAAAGTTAGTGAATAGCAACTATATCCAATCTAAAAATGGTTAATATAAAACATACATTTGTTTCCTTTTTATAACATAGAAAATTTAACAATTATTTTTGATTGCTTTATTTACGTTTTTTTATACATATTTAATTTATATACACACATTTTTAAAATTTTATTATTTATATTTCCGGTCGGTCTTTGTTACCATTTTAATCTATTTTGTCTTCCTGATTTGATACATTAATTCTTGACCTATTCAAATTCATAGCACATAACTTGAAGGTTATTTGATTCTTGAATTTTCTCTTGACGGACAATTTGAAATCATTTTAATCCCGTATATTACATATTTTTCTAGGAAATAAATGAATTACAAAATGATGAAAATCAAAGACTAAAAATATTATAATATTATCAACTTACTACACAAAACTTAAAAATAATTAGAAAAATCCGCAAAATAATGCTATTTTATTTCTTGAAATAAAAGTTTTATTGTTGGATATTTCTTCATGAACTTTTTTGTTTATTTCAAATAATCTGAATTTTGTTTCACAAGATAACCAAAATATAGTATTTTTATATTAAACCCATAGTTGCTAATGATTATAATAGTTGCTAAAAATTTATTTTAAATCAACTGCTGATTTTTTAACTACGTAACTATGGAATTTTATCGGTGTATATCCTAATTAGGTATCTTTATAACGACACAGGATAGTGAAATGACCGGAAAATAATTATCGCTTCAACAATGTTAATGATAAAATTTTAGTTATTTCAGTGTCATATGGCATTTACAACTCATGAGATTTATAAATGAGTTCCATCGTCACAACGATAATTATTTAGGTGTTATTTCACTATTGTGTTAAAAAGATACATAATAAAAGAAGATGAGAATCATGCATACTCTTGACATTCTATGGTAGTTCCTTTAATCAAATAGATTAATTTCGCTTTATAAACGAGCTATTATAGCGAATTAATTTGTATGGCCCTTTGTCCCAAAAGGATCCAGGACAGTAAAAAGACGGAATACGTTTAAAAACTGTCAAAATCATTCTTGATAAGACTGACAGACAGTCACACAAACACATCTAATATAAGTTAATTTTTCAGTAAAATGGTTGCAAACATTTTAAAAAGTGATTTTTGACAAGCTTTATTTTTTTTAATATTTTATAAAGTTACTACTTTTCTCAACACAAGTGTTTTGTTATGCCCAAATAAATATAAACAAATAATGTGATTTGCTATGCAAATTGTAACATATCGTGAGCGTCTTTTTTAAGATCAATTGCATATTTGCTTTATGAGCTATTTTGTTCACTGCTGCTAACTTTTTTCCTTAAAATATCGCTAAATCAAACTAAAAAGTCACTAGAAAATAGCTGAAAATGGTAAAATATCGCTAGATTTGACAAGAAAATAGCTAGATTGGCAACAGTGATTTTGTTTACGTCAAAAGTAAAAATAAATCGTATTTTTGAGAAAATTTGTGAATCATAAAAATAATAATAAAATAATAAATAAAAAAAAAATGTTATGTTAATAAAAAATCACAACCAATTTTTTTATTTAATTTCTTATTTTATAAATCATAATATGGCGGCTGATATGTTAAAAACAGATGTTTTGTTTTATTTGCAACTTAGCTTATATGCAAAGTGATTTTTGCTAAAGGTTTTTTTATTGCAAATGAAGGAAAATACAGCAAATTGCAAATACATACATTTTGTTGTTGTGTTGATGCAATCGTTGTTTTTTTGCAATCATTTGCACCGTTTGCAATACCCATCTTGAGTGCCCTTAATAAAAGCAACTAATGTTGAAAAATATGAATGATTAGCAGAAGGATTAATTTGTTGTGTATGTCGATAACAGTCTGAACACTCAAAAGATTTTCTTTTATAATTTTTTGACGACCAGACAATGTTAGCATACTTTTTTCTCATACTTGTGTGTAGAAAAGTATACAGTGGTGTGACAATATTTACAGCACGTTTACGTTTTGGCAACTCGGGTTTTAAGGGCGGATTATGGGACCGTAAACGTTAATGTGATGGAACTGTACCGTGCCGTAGCTAAAAAGTACACTTATAGACAGTGGCGGTCCGTGAAGTTGTCACAGTGTGCTGGGGTTTTTTAAGTAATCAAAATTATGCCTATAATTTGTGTGTTTTCAGTACATATCATGTGTTTATGATGGGCACATATTAGATTTAATTAATTTTGTATATTTTAGTTTCATATGCCATTTAAATTCTATTTTACGTACACTTTTCTACTTGTTGGCTTTATTGTTTACCGTGTAAGGGGTGCGCAAATAAAATGCTTACTACATAGAATTTGAGTTGCATATGAATTAAAAAAATATAAAATCAATAATAATCTGAACTCTGTTTATAGTGGGATGTGGCAGGTCCTTGGAAAATATTCATTATATATGTGATTTTTACATTTAAAAAAAAGGTAGCACGCCTTTAACAACTTCACGGACTGTCACTGCTTATAGAATACCGTAAATGACATTAATATTTAGCATATATTTCATGTGGTTTTATATTATTTTATTCCATTTATTTGTTAATTTTTATTTATTTGAATCTGTTTTCTTTATTCATTTTATATTTTTTCCGACTAAAATCGTTCAGCTATTTCGATGACGGATAGAAAATTCTGATTTCAGCAGAATGATCCGGCAAGAATTTGGTTTGGGTACTCGATACTCAAAACTACTACTCGATGTTTTCAGAGTTGCATTTCGGACAGACAAAATATATAAAAATCTGACTCAGCTAAAATATTGACCACAAAAATGTGACTCCGCTAAAATATTTATCACAAAACTACAACTCTGCTAAAAGAAAGAATCAGAAGTAAAATAATTAAAAGTATATGTTAAAAAAACTGTGAAAAATGCAATGATAGTTGGTGAAAAAGTTCAAAAATATATTTATAAATATAATTCAGGAGAGCGAAAAAACTGTTACAAAATATACTTTTAAGATATTTTATTGGCATCATATGCTTAAATGATGATTTTAATAAATAAGGTCGTGCATCATTAAGGCATATGATGCCAATAAAATATCTTAAAAGTAGATTTTGTAACAGTTTTTTCGCTCTCCTGAAAATCTATTAAAAAACACATGTGACATTTTGCACGCCAGTCGACGATACACTTCTTCTTGTGGTTTCGAAACAGCTGATTCGTTAAGCGGCCCATACATTAAGGAACATCGAGTAGGGAACAAAAAATATCAAAAAATTTTGTAAACACGAATTGCACGAATGTCAACATGACACAATGTCATACACAAATCAACATTCGTAAAAAAATTGCCATTTTTTTCGAATTTCCTTAATGTATGGGCCGATTTACAGTAACGTTTACGGTTGGGTAACGCACCCTTTACACTTTGATATTAGCAATAAAATATGACATGGCAACTTCATTTGTACTAAAAATGTTCGCACGTTTCGCAACACTACACTAAAATTGTTGTGGTTTGCTGTCAATATTTGACAATTGTTTGCGTGTCTCTCTTTTTTTAGCCGTTGGTAATTTGCATAAAATTTTTTAGTTTCTTTTTTTACAAAAAGACAAAATTAATATACATATAAATTAAAAACACAACAGAAATGAAATACGAAAAAAATTCTTTAATGCTAATAACATTATTTGCAGTTTTTTGCAAATTCCCAGAGGTATATGGTAAGTGCTAAACCAAATAAATGTGGCCGGTTGTGATTGGTCATTCATTCCGCCCCCCGTAGAAATAATTTAAAATTTACAAGATTATTATCAATGCTATTATTTAATTTTCTAATTTTTCTAATAGCGGCTAAAACAAATTTTGTAACTTGTGGTTCCATAATCAAACTATTAAATTCGGATTATGGCATGCGTTTGCATTCACATGATGTTAAATATGGGTCGGGGTCGGCACAACAATCAGTGACAGCTATTGAATTGAAGGAGGATGTCAACAGTCATTGGGTAGTTAAGGCACCTACAAATAAGTTTTGTGAAAGAGGTGAAGCAATTAAATGTGGAGATACCATACGTTTCGAACATTTAACCACAAAGAAAAATTTACACTCACATTTCTTTTCATCACCTTTATCCGGTGAACAAGAAGTTTCGGCCTATGGTGATGGTGGACTCGGCGATTCTGGTGATCACTGGGAATTGGTATGCAGTAATAATGAATGGTTACGTGATGCTCATGTACGTTTACACCATGTTGATACTGGAGCTTACCTATCGATGTCTGGACGTTCTTTTGGTCGTCCTATTTCTGGTCAAATGGAAGTAGTAGGTGTTAGTAATCCTACCCATGGTACACGGTGGACTACGGCAGAAGGTCTCTTCATTGTACCAAAAGAAAAAGAGTCTGATTATGCTCATACTGAGTTGTAAGATGCTGCCAATATCGTTACCATTTCCTCCCCATTTTAGTGGTAATTTTTAAATCCATTTTGGTTTTTAGTTTAATTTTATTATTTTTTTTTTGTTGATTTGTGTCCCAAATCTTAAATTATAAGTTAAAATATTTGGTGAAAATGACAACAATCATCGTTGTTAATTGTTTTGTATTGTAAACTGTGCTCACATTGATTCACAATTGATCTGGATTCACAATGATGGAATTTTCTGTTCTGGAGATAGGTATTTGTTTCTTTCTTAGAACTTTTTCAGGCTGATTGCGGTTGGCATTGTCGATATCGACAGTTAGGCATTTTTACTAAAAAGGCGTTATGAAAACGATTTTTTTTTTGCAAAATTTTACAAGCTAGTTCCCCTTATGTATGCTCCAAATTGCAATAGATTTTCCGTGAGGATTTATTTATATTGTTCTACCTCAAGTCCAAATGCTGATATGATATTGTCAGATTTTATTTGTGGCTCGAAAAGGTTGAACTTTTTTTTTTCATGAGAGAAATGAAAAAAATGTTCAACCCCCACTCATCAGTTGTCTGCAATAAGAAAATGATTATTGGAACACACATTCCGAAACATTACATAATGTGCACAAATTCGAAGTGACGAGAATTTTGTACTTTTGTATATCAATTGGTAAAATCCAGTCATAAATCACCACTTTTTAAAAAGCAACAATTTTACATAAAAGCACCCTTTGAGTACTATTATATCAATTTTTTTGTGTTCGTTATCAATAACGTTTGTAAAAACAACGATCATCCCAACAAAGCAATATTTGCATGAGACTAGGGAGATGCCTACGAAACAATTGTATATTGTCTATCATGAAAATGGTAAATTTTCTTGAAAAAAAAAATCTAATATGACAATATCATATTAGAATTTTGACTTGAGGTGAACAATATTCTAACTAAATATATGAAAAAATAGAAAGTCCGAAAAAAACATTAGGGGCTTTAATATAAACTCGTATTCTGCTCGTAAACGGTGTAAACCTGGTATGTTTGTGAGTTTAATGTCAAACTCCATACATAAAAAATATGGTTTGTATTTATACAAGGTTTATTAAGAGTTTACGAGTTTATATGAAAACCATTATTATTTTTATTTTTTAGTGCAGAAATTAAAATAATTTTGAATAAAAGATATCATTTTGTATGCAGGCGTATTTTTCGACATCGACAACGCTAACCGCAATCATCAGGCCAATTATATATATTTTTTGTATATATTGCCATTTCTACTTTGAAGTGGAGTATATGTTGCTATCCTAGTGTCTACAAATGCAATAAAATTTGAAAATAACATACAAAGCAACAAGAACGAAAATAATTTTGTTGTTGCTTTTTGTGTAATTCGTAAATTTTATGGCATTTTTTTATTGCATTTGACGACACTAAGTAAAATAACGATGACAATATAAAAATTTTGCTAGATCGAAAATGAAAGGAACAAAATTCGTTCTGTATAGCGGAGAATTCCATCACTGTGAATGTAGCTGTAAGGTTGATTCACACGTTAACCATCCCTGTACAGCAGATCGTACCGCAAAACAAAGTTCGCGGTACACCCTTCAATATGAAGTATTTTAGCAAGGCAATTTCGCTATAGCTTCGGCATTTAAAGTCAGATTTTAAAGTGTGATATATTAATTTTGTTTTGCTATAAAGGTAAAATCTAATGAAAAAAATTTAAAAAGGCGACCGCTAGTTCGGAAACAAAAAATTAAAAAAAATTTCTTTTGGGTTTATCGAAAAACTTCCTTAGCAAAAGTTTAATGATTTTTTGCGAGCTTTAATTTTCTGACATTAGGGTGGTAGCAACTAAGATCTGGTGGGTAACTACTAGAATGGGATGCTTGATGTTAATGGCCCTTAGAGCAAAACACTGGTCTCTCGAGGAGACCAGTTATGACAAAGTTACAACGAAAAATGTAAAATGGCGACCCCTACGTTCGGCAAATACATTTTTTTTTTGAAATTGCCTTGCAAAAATACAAATACAAAATACAAAAATATTGGAGGGTGAACGGCGCACTTTTTTTTTGCCTGTAAGGTCCCTACGGGAAATTTTAACAAACTGTCACCGAACTGGCCCCTTTATATGAAATAGACTGGTCACTTTTACATGGCGTTGTCATAGGAGGTGGAAATTGACCCCTTGTGACATGTCACAAGACAAATCTTAGGACAGGTCCCTGAAATTGAGAGTTCAGTAACCTGTCCTAGGATTTGTCTTGTGACATGTCACAAGGGGTCAATTTCCACCTCCTATGACAACGCCATGTAAAAGTGACCAGTCTATTTCATATAAAGGGGCCAGTTCGGTGACAGTTTGTTAAAATTTCCCGTAGGGGTGGTACGGTCTACTGTACAGCCATATCTACTATTTCCCAGTATTGGGGTATATGACAATTCGAATATGATTGGACAGGGAGGGTAAGCGCGTATACTCTGTGAAGTAGACTTTGTTCTTTTCTACGCACTTTCGAATTATTTGTTTCATGACATCTTTATTTTAGAACACTTCACTCTGCAGAGTCAAGTAATCCATCATTGTGAATCTAGCTTTAAAAGATAAATATGAAACAACTATTCTGTACTGTAATAATATATAAAAAGACCAAATAAAGATAAACAGTCTGTATTTTAAACGTTTCGTGTTTCTATAAACAAATTTTTGAAGTTTGTTTTAAGTACATATGTATGTCTGAAATAGATATCGGCACGTGAGTCACGCGTGTAGGTGAGTAATATCTGAATTTACTCACGTGGGCGTGAGTGATTGTGAGTAGAAAAAATTCTTCGTGAGTGATTGTGCGTGATTGAAAATTTTCTCTCGTGAGCGTGAGTGAGTAGTCTCAACAGTCCGCTTAAAGGGAAAAGAAAAAATCTCAATTGATGATTTCTAAGTTCCAATTGATATTCTGAATTTTTATTGATATTTTCTGAATTACAATATAATTTCAAGACGAGTAATAGCTCTTGATTTTTCGCAATTTCTATCGGTTTCACAATGGATCTACCATATCGAATGGGTCATATTACTCATTTTGAATAAATCCTTATATTTCAGAGACCTTTCCAATGTTGCATAATTTGTTCAGATAAATATTTTTTTTTCCTCAAAAGTAATTAACATATTGTTACGTTTTTACCTTTTAAAAAAGTTCGTTTATCTCCCTTAGATAAACCAGCCTGGTGCTCTCACAGCGACAATAACAACCAATTAGAATAAGCAGACACGCAGCTTAAACACTCTTATTTATTTACACACTATTACTTAAACACAAACTCTCTTTAGAGCGCTACTAACTTTAACGCGACACTAACTCGCAGTCTCAACAGCACAACTGTTAAAAATCAACTTCATCTCACTAATGATAACGCGCGCCTTTTATAGTAACAGCCATGCTTCTACAACACAACACAATTCTAGCATGCTATAATTATAACACTTATCTTAACAGGTTTAGAGCGAATTCCAATGACGTAACAATTAATATGGTGAAAATACTTGCCAAACAGAGAAAGGGTTTTCAAATTTGCCACATAAATGCTCAGAGCTTAAAGCCTAAAATTGACGAGTTCAGATGGATCTTTGAAAACTCGAATGTTGATATTGTTTGTGTTTCGGAGACATATCCAACCAAGTCAACCCCGGATGGAATTATATCTCTACAGGGCTATAAAATATTTAGATCCGATAGATTGGTAGGAAGTGGAGGTGGTGTTGCCATATATGTTAGAGAAAATATAACCTGTAAATTCTGCACTAAAACTGGAGAAAAGGATAAAGTCGAGTGTATTTTTCTTGAAATTTCATCTTTTGGGAGAAAGATGCTGGTTGGTTGTGTGTATAGACAGTTCTATAGATTATAGCAGTTTTATATTAAAAATAGAAACTTTAATCATGCCATACAATGACGTGTTAATAACAGGAGACTTTAATTCTAATATTCTTACTGAAACTTCGTTCAGGGGCCACATGGAATCGCTAGGTCTCACACTGACTAATACAACTTTACCTACTCACTTCACGAAAAACCATAGCACGCTCCTGGATCTTATTTTCGTGGGTGATTCATCAAAAGTATTACTTTATGATCAAATTTCTGCTTCATGTTTCTTCAAACATGATTTGGTTTTTACAGCGTATGACTTCCTGCTCGATCAACGGGATCAAACATATTCCTATCGTGATTTTAAGAACTTAAATTATAACATTTTGAATCAAAACTTCTTACAAGTAAATTGGACAAGTATCTACGACATGATTTCTGTCGATGACCAACTAGCGTTTCTTGAGTATAATATACAGAAGCTCTATGATAAAACAGTCCCTATTAAAACTAGGAATATTACTACAACTAAAAAATCATGGTTCAATATATCTGTCAAAAGGGCTATATCTGTCTACAACGTAGAGATTTAGCATACTCTCGGTGGATGCGTTTTAGAACACCGGAACTAAAAGCCGAATTTCGTTCTGCCAGGAGGGATGCTAATAATCAAATTATAATAGCCAAATCTGAGTACTACTCTAAGCGATTTAGTTCAGCGCTTGGATCCAAACACACCTGGAAAACTATTAGGGACATAGGTATTGGAAATAGGGATACAAGTATGAACTGCTCTATTGATGTTGATGAACTTAACAACATATTTGCCAACATTCCACTTCCAACCGCAAACAACATATCACACAATGGAAATTCAGATTATATTGAAATTGATGAGTTGGACCAGGGCATGTTTGAGTTTTCATGCGTCAATCAGCTTGATGTTTACTATAGCTGTACTCAGATAAAATCCAATGCCATAGGATATGAAAATATTCATCCCAAGTTTATAAAAATAATATTGCCGTCTATACTACCTTATATTACTCATTTATTTAACACTATCATCACAACTAGCTGTTTTCCTTCGAGATGGAAGCACGTTAAGATAATTCCAGTCCCAAAATCGAACACTGAGTATAGACCAATAGCTATCTTAAGCTTTCTTTCAAAAGCCTTGGAGAAAATTTTACACCGCCAGATAAGTGTTTACGTACATGACAATGAATTGCTGTCTGATAGACAATCAGGTTTTCGACCTAATCATAGCTGTGTAACTGCGCTAATTGATGTATCAGAGAGTATAAGGCGTGATCTGGATGATGGCAAGATTAACTTCTTAGTGCTTCTCGATCACTCTAAGGCTTTTGATACAGTTAACCATAAAATATTATGTACCAAACTAAGGGATCATTTTAAATTTTCATCAACATCGGTACAACTTGTATCATCTTACCTCACTGACCGCATTCAATCAGTATGTGTAAACGGCATTAAGTCCAATCCCATAACACTTGCAAGAGGGGTACCTCAGGGATCTATTTTAGAAACACTACTTTTCTCTATTTATGCCAATGATTTGCCACGACATTTATCTCACTGTAGAGTCCACATGTATGCAGATGATGTACAATTGTATCTCAGTAGTCAAGCTCGATCAATCAGAGAAAACGTTAGCAAACTTAA
The DNA here is from genome assembly GCA_949987735.1 of Leucophora obtusa. Classification (NCBI taxonomy): domain Eukaryota; kingdom Metazoa; phylum Arthropoda; class Insecta; order Diptera; family Anthomyiidae; genus Leucophora; species Leucophora obtusa. The sequence continues at coordinate 281,775,496 of OX465295.1, forward strand.
TCATGATTTAAATAACATATATTGTTGGGCATCTGCAAATGGCCTCTGTTTAAATCCACGAAAATCCAAATGTTTGGTGATTCACAGGAAAACGGCAAATCCACTCATAGAAGATGATATTGTCATAAACAATGAGAAAATTGAAATCGTACGTACGGCAAAAAATCTGGGCATAGTATTTAACAGTAATTTAACTTGGTCAGATCACATCAATGCACTGGTTGCACAAATATATGTGAAATTAAGAACGTTGTGGTCTGTGCAGTACTTTACGCCGCTGAAAGTAAGAATATTACTCGCAAAGGCCTATTTGGTGCCAAGTCTTACTTACGGTTGCCAATTGTTTTCTAATTGCGATTCTATTAGTAGGAAAAAACTCCAAGTTTTATATAACATTATTATACGGTATATTTACGGACGACGGGATCAAGTATCGTCCTATTCGAAAACTCTATATAATGTATCATTTGAAAATCTCTTAAAGATAAGAATACTAATATTTTTACAAAAAGTTATATATTACATAAAAAAACATAAAAAAAGTCAAGAGGCAAAAGGATCATATTTCCCAAATTTCGATGTCTTGTTTCTGAATGGCAGTTCTTTATAAATGCTACACGTCTTTGGAATGCTCTTCCGCATAACCAACAAATAAATAGCAACGCAATAAGTTTTAAAAATTTTCTTTTTGATCATTTTAATTAATTATGATTTTTTTCCCTTTCTTTAAATGTTTGTTCTTTTATTTTTATTATTTTTATTAAAAAACTTACTGTTTTTATTTATTTTTTGCTTATTTTTTTATACTACTAGTAATTTTTTTTATATAATTTCATGTTTAAACATTTTATTAATTCAATATTTATTTGTAATATTTATACATATATATTATTCAATATTTTATTTAATTTGGCAAAGTATGTATGTACACTTTTAAAATCCTGTACTATAATTATAAGACTTAGTCTTGTTGTGCAGGAAATCAATAAATAAATAAATCTCACCTAACTCTACATTACTCTTAAGCTGAGAATACACGCAGGAACATTGAGTAGGGAACAAAAAATATCAAAAAAATTTGTAAACACGAATTGGGAATTTTTTCACGAATGTTCCCTCGTGTATTCTCCGCTTTAAACGCTATATACACACACACAAACTCTTATAATCAACCAACTATACAATCACAAATTATACCAGATATGAATCAGCTGATTTGGGCAATATGGCCGACAGAGAATGAGCAAAACAAAACGCAAAAATTTAAGAAAAACACAAAAGATAAAGCACAATAATCTAAAAAGAGACAGATATATACAAAAAATGCGCAATACAAAATGTGTGGAGATGTTATATTGTTATCTCCCTCTTGACTTGACTTCCATGTAAACAAAACCATACGGTTCGAGAATACTTTTTTGACACCTGTCATTAGTTTCACATCTGGTATTAATCTGTGTATACAATTCTAAAACGTAATTAACACACTAGTATACAACTTAACATTATTGTATATGCCGTATGTAGTATACTTAAATGTAGTATTACGTTGCCAGATTGACGTATTTTGTACATCCCGTCTCTTGGGCAATTTTCTTCCAGTAAATTCCAGAGTTTTCTATAATAGGCTGGGCCATTTTCGTAACAATGCCGCCCACTTAAGCGTGTTCGTCCCGAATAGGCACATATGTTCCCTTTCCACAGTTGGCTAGTTTCTGCAGATGTTCACACTTCACTTTAGATCTAAGGATGGTGTATTTGTGCATTCATGTAGTTAACCTCTTTTCTGTTTGTAGGGGCCGTCCCGGCGAGTTTGTGGTTTATTTGACAATACTTGCTTTCGCTGAGGGTAAAAAAAATAGAACCAACTGACCCTCATTGTATCCCTCTTAGCTTGCAGCTCCGTCATTTTCTTCTTCTTTTTTTCCACTTTTTAAAAATTAGAAAGCCATGACGATGTAAGCTTATACCCCTTGGAGGTCCCGGATCGCCGCTGACATTGCAACTGGGCACACCTTCCACTAGCCAATGACATTCATGGTATGTGGCTTTCTTACAATTTGGCGCATCAGGATTAGGCATACACGCAGTATACAATGCATTGGTGTCTGCATTCCAGCTAAACTGAAGTTTATTTTGCGCTTGAGTTGGAATCAATGCATTACCTTCTTCAACCTGAACATTATCGTATTAAACATTAAGCAGGTCAGTAAGGTCAGTAGGAGCGGTATCCATCACATCGGGAACAACTTCGTGTTCTGTAAAACTTTCCAAAGCCGCAACCATTCCAGCAAATGTTCTTTTCTCTCCTGTCGTAGTAGAACTTCTAGGAAATTTCATTTCTATAAATAACCAAATCGGCAAAGTTGAAGCAATTTCTTTACTGCTATCAAAATATGGTGTCTTTATTCTACTAGAACTTTCTATAATATCTCGAACCGGTCCACCTTGGCATTGAAGATCGCTCACCTTTGTCTCTAAGTCATTCTGCAGATTTTTCATTTCACTCTTCAAATCGAACAGCCTCTCGTCAAAGTTGCTGCCTTGACCTCAACACTATCAACGCGTTGCTTTATGACCTCTTCGATTGCCTTCGGTTTCTCATTTGTTGCTCTAGAAATTACACAAACTTCATCTAGCAGTTTCTCATCTGTGGCTCTAGAAGTTTCCCGAACTTCATCTAGCAGTTTCTGATTTGTGCCTCTAGATGTTTCCTGTGCTTCACCCAGAAGTTTCTCATTTGCAGCTTTAGAAGTTTCGTGAAGCTCATCTAGACTTTTCTCATTTGTAGCTCTAATTTCATCTAAGAGTTCCTTATTTGTAGCTCTAAAAGTTTCCACAGCTTTACAAGTTTCTCATTTGCTCTCAAAGTTTCTCGAACTTCATCTAGTTTCTCATTTCTAGCTCCAGAAGTTTCTTGATCTTCAATTAGTGGTTTGTCATTTGTAGCTTTAAAAGTTTCATGAATCTTATCTAGATGTTTCTCACTTGTGGCACTAATAGTTCCCAGAACTTCATCTAGTTTCGCACTTGTAGCTCCAGAAATTTCCTGAACTTGAATTTTCTCATATTTAGCTCTCGAAGTTACCTGAACCTCATCTAGATCTTTTCCATCTTGTAGTTTCTCATTTTTGGCTCTAGAAGTTTCCTGCACCTCATTTAGATATTTCTCATTATTTGCTATAATAATTTCCCAAGCTTCTTTAATATCCTTTATCATGGAGGTGAACATTTCATTAATGTACATACTGTCTGCCGCTGAACGGGTACATTCCTCCATTTTCAATTCTTTCTTGAACTGTTCCACAGCTGAACAGCTCTTCAAACCTTTTAGTTATTTTTATTCTGCAATCTCTTTGGTTTATTTCCCTTAAATAAACCGGGTCCTTTTCTATTGCAATCAAAATAACCAGTTCCAACGCTGGCAGCCTGGTGCTCTCACAGCAAAAATAACAACCAATTAGAATAAGCAAACATTTTAGCAGGGCGGAGAGGAAAGAATGCGTTATTGATATTCGACTAACGCATATAGACTCCAGTGTGGACTGGGCAACGGTGCAGAGAAATGACCCCATATTGTCAAAAATTATATCTGCTAACGAACAGGATAGAAGACCAGCTCGGCTCGAAATATCTTCAGAAAGCCCAATGATGAAATATTGGACCCAAAGGGACAATCTTAGGCTGGTAAATGGCTGCTTATACCGGACATGGGAAGATGCAGACGGAAAAGTGGCAACTGATTTAATTGTTGTACCATCCTCCAAAATAAACGAAGTAATAAAAGAATTCCATAATGGTCCCAGTGGCGGTCATCTTGGTGTGACAAAAACGCTGGAAAAGTTAAAACTAAGGTTCTATTGGGTTGGATGTCAACAATCTGTGATGGATTGGATTGCCAACTGCCTACAATGCATTACAGCCAAAGGTCCAATAAGAAGAAGCCGCGGGCAGCTTCAGCAATACAATTCGGGTGCCCCGTTTGAGCGCATAGCAATGGATATAGCCGGTCCTTTTCCTGTCAGTGAGGCCGGAAACCGATATATACTGGTGGTCATAGATTATTTCAGCAAATGGCCAGAAGTGTATGCGATACCGAACCAGGAAGCTAGAACGGTAGTAGACGTATTTGTTAACAACTGGGTGTGCCGTTACGGAGCTCATTTAGAACTGCATTCCGATCAGGGTAAGAATTTTGAGTCTGCAATATTTAAAGAAATGTGTGAAAAATATGGAATAAGAAAGACCAGAACAACGCCACTACATCCGCAATCTGATGGCATGGTTGAAAGATTCAATCGCATCCTGGAGGAACATTTGAGAAAAGTGTGTCTGCTGACCACTGGACTAAGATGAGCACATACACATAATTTCTGTTGGCATTCAGGTCAGCTGTTCATAACTCTACCTCACGAAGACCTGCTAAGATTATATTTGGAACTGACTTAAGGCTGCCTGGAGACTTAGAGTTTGGCGTTAAGCCTACACCAACAGAGAAAGACGGTGGAGACCCCTCTATGAACGACCTTGAATAACTTCATGAATTCGTGCGTAACCGAATCAAAATGACCAGTGATAAAATGAAAGCCAGATACGCCCGAGCTGCAAATTCTGAATATATATATGATATATGCTTTAGGCATGTTTTAAATTTTTTTCGTGTACATAACACAAAAACCAGGGTACCTCAGACGTGTGAGCAATATTACAATTTGTTAATAGTACTCATACGACTACGATGTATCTTCTTGAAAGTCTCTTGATTTAAAATTGGGTTTTATACTGAATTTAGACTGAGCAAAAACTACCTAGTTTTTGTGCAAAACTAATTATTGTTTGTTTTTGATATATGCGTTTTGACAATTAAAAACTAGCAAGAGCCAAAAAATAGGTCGTTTTTCTCTCAGTCTAAATGCAGTATTAGTAATATTTCAAGGATTTATTTATTTATAAAAAAAAACAATTTTCTAAATTAAAAAATATTTTTGAAAGTGTAAAGGAATGTTTAAAATAAATGATAATGGACAGTTAAAAAAACGTTAACTTTTATGAAACTGATTTTACCATTTAATTGTTTAAATTCTCTTCTAAAAAGTAAACTGGATAATTTTTGTAGATTACCTATGCAACAATTAGTCTGCAAATAGTTAAAACCAAAAGTGGTTCCGTCTAGTAGTGATATGCACTCAAAGTTAAAAAAAAAAAAAACTAAAAAAATTTATTGATATGAACAAAGTTTTTTCCCGATCTTTTTGCTAATGTGATCGCGGCCTGCATCATATATAGCCGGTCCTTTGAAGCGATGCGGAATACACCTTTTGAAAAATATAGCTAATATATAATTGATGTGCCAACTACCAGTACACACAAAAAAATAAAAACTAATTTCAATCATGAAAACTGTCTATTCAATAAATTTTATAGCTGAAATTCCTTCAAGCACAAAAATTGTCCATTCAATTAAAAATTTGTAGCTATTTAATTGAATAAATTTTCAATAAAATAGTGATACATTTGATTAGAATTTTTAATGTTTTTTCTATATGCATTTGATTAAAAATTAATTCATTGGATTAAAAATTTATCAATATTGTACAAATTCTAAATAAGACTCTAATCGGTTGGATAAAGTGGTAGTTGTCATGCCAACTATAAAAAAATATATTTATTTATGTTTAGCTTGAATTGCATAACATTAAATTTTATTAAAATAAAATCTGCATGCAATTTTCATTCAGTTGATAGATTTATTTATACTTATGTGAAAAATTCTGTCTGAGAAATTAGTTTTCTTCTTTTTCTGAAGCAAAATGACTCTGTCAAACATTTTTTTGAAAACTAAATAAATTTTATTTAGAATAACTTTAATTTATTTTTTGCGATTTTTTATTAAAAAAAAATTAAAATTTTTAAAACAAAATTTCAAAAATTCCATTTTTATTTTAAAATAATGTTCTAGAACAAATGAATATTTATATTTAATATGGCAAAATTAAAATAATTTAAAATATTAGTTACTAATACATAAACATTTCTAAAAACAACTACCCAGCAAAATCTTTCATTACCAAATAAGTGGTTATATAATAGAAATTCATAGCTCCGCACAACTTATTTTTTGGAGTCTAAACTCATTATTTTTGTTTGGCGTGGTTGTCTTTATAAGTAGTCACGCTTACCCGCTCGCTTACGAAAAAATGAGAAATAAGTAGTTATGAGATTCTGAATAATAACATGATTACAAAAAGTTGAATTATAAGTGGTTATCCGATTGCTTACTTGATTCTTAAAAATAAGTAGTTAAGCAAATACTATTAGCTTAAGGAAATACATTCAGAAAAATTTAAGTTTTCTCTAGTATGTAATTTTAGGACTCGTCATAAAAATTTAAACATAAAACATATTTACATATAAAAAATAAAAATGTATAAAATTTAACTGTGTAAAAAGTACTTATTTAAACTATTACGAGTAAGTCATTATTTTATAATTTGGAAACAATGAATACAATAGGCCGTTATTAGGAAGTCATTATTTTATATTATAAAATAATGCAAAAGGTAATGATATATCATTTTTGGTAATGCAGATAGTAATGAGGTGTCATTACCAATATTTTGCTGGGTACATAAATAAAACAAACGAAAAACAACAACAATGTGCTGATCCCAGCAAAATCGTTCATTACCAAATAAGTGGTTATATAATAGAAATTCATAGCTCCGCACAACTTATTTTTTGGCGTCTAAACTCATTATTTTTGTTTGGCGTGGTCGTTTTTATAAGTAGTCACGCTTACCCGCTTGCTTACGAAAAAATGAGAAATAAGTAGTTATGAGACTTTGAATAATAAGTGGTTACACACATGCTTACAAAAAGTTGAATTATAAGTGGTTATCCGATGGCTTACTGGATTCTTAAAAATAAGGAGTTAAGCAAATACTATTAGCTTAAGAAAGTACATTCAGAAAAATTTAAGTTTTCTCTAGTGTGTAATTTAAGACTCGTCATAAAAATTTTAACATAAAACATATTTACATATAATAAATAAAAATTAATAAAATTTAACTGTGTAAAAAGTACTTATTTAAACTATTACGTGTAAGTCATTATTTTATATTTAGAAACAATGAATACAATGGGCCTTTATTAGGAAGTCATTATTTTATAGTACAAAATAATGCAAAAGGTAATGATATATCATTATTGGTAATGCAGACAGCAATGAGGTGTCATTACCAATATTTTGCTGGGATGTTTTTCTCTTGTTTTATGAAATGCTTTTGAGCGATAGAAAAAAAATGTCAAGCAAATTGCAGTTTTGAGCAATTATTTTATCTATTGGATTCATTTTTAATTGACACCTTTTAAAATAATTTAACAAATCGTTTTAATTGAAAAAAATTGAACAATATTTTTTTGTGTGTAAAAATAAGGCGACCAGATTTTGAAAAAGAAAAGAGATGACAATAAAAAAAAGTAAAAAATGTATTTGAATTCAACATTTTTTACAGAAAAATTTACATTCACATATGTAAATATGTAAAATTAGTTAAAAAACAAAAAAAAATTTCATTTACTTATAAATATATCAACTTAGTTAAAAAAAAAACAATGAAACTTAAAAAAATGGGATAATAGAACTAAATGTTTGCAATGTATCAATGCTGTACCAAAGGTTTAAAAGGATTAATTCTTAATTCACTTTCTAAAAATTAATGTAATTTGAGTTAAATTTCATTCCGTAATGGCATTCTTATGGAATTAATTCGATAGCTTCATTCACAAAAGTTTTAAATTATATGAATTAATTCTATTTTTATGGAATTCTAACTGAATTAAACCAAATTTACTTGAGTTCATTTAGTGAAAAGGTGAATGAAAAATGATTTTTTTTTCATTCATTTAGTCAAATGAAGAACTTAAATTTGCAACTACTTGCTGAAATATTAGCATAATTCAAATTAAAAACGTTTAAAATTCATCTAACATAAATAAATAGTATTGTATGCTTTATTATAGCTTGTGTGCTTTGGTTTTGATTATGTGCTAGTTTCAAACTACACTGCACTAAGTGAATGATAATAAAATTTCTTCATTCAATGACTATAATGGTGAATGAACATGCGATTTAAATAATTCAAGTTGGGAATTCATTCAATACTTGTTAAAGCTTTAGGAATGAAGCTTATGAATGAATTCTATACGAATGGTTTAACGGAGTGGTATATGAACATTTCTAAATTCTGAATTAAATTTTTCGTGATTTAAGCTTAAATTGAATTAAGTCCTTTAAAGCTCTGCCCTGTACTCATAAAGCTTACAGGAGCCCATACACGACACTGCATGTCGTCCAACTTGCTGGTTGGACGTGTGCATTTTGTTTTTGTAATGGTCGTCAAACACTCATTTTCATCCAACAAATTGTACAGAATGCATTATCGTGTATGCCCTCCCCCCCTTATGAAAAGAAAATAAGTGCTAAAATTTATTTTCAAAGGTGAAAGTTAAGTAAGAGTATGAACAGAACAAGCACGGCACGACATTTTTAATATGATTCGACAGAAAAAACCGGTGCTCGCACCGGCGTGAAATAAAATTTGTTGTAATTTTTAAAGGAAACCGTCCCTCGTGACGTGCTTGTACTGTTCATTAGAGCGTACCACCTTACAGGCAAAAAGAAGTGCCCCGTACACCCTCCAATAAGAAGTATTTTTGCAAGGAGGTTTCAAACAAATTTTTTTATTTTTTTTTTGCCGAACGTAGGTACGGTCTACTGTTCATAGTATAAGATCAATAATAAAAATATTAATAATACTTTTAAAAATAAAGATGACAAAAGATGACTGATTGCGAAAAAGATGACAGAAAGAGGACACAAATTTTATAGATGACAGCGAGTGAAAATAGATGATTGTCCTCCAAAAAAGATGACGTATGGTCACCTTAGTAAAAAGTTGTATGTTTGAAACAAAAATTTCTCTGGTGAATAAAAATAAAATTATAATTTTATAAAAAGAAATTCTTTTTATAAAAAAAAATGAATAGCCGTGAACGGTATCGAACTCGAGACCTTCTGAGTTTAAACCTTATTTTAACAAAATATTGTAATTTTTATAAAATCAGTGCTCTGCCAGTGTATTATTTTTTGAACTGCTCTCAATATCTGTCTGGGATCTTATTTAATCCCAAATAAATGGAGATCTGACGTACCCAGCAAAATATTGGTAATGACACCTCATTACTATCTGCATTACCAAAAATGATATATCATTACCTTTTGCATTATTTTATAATATAAAATAATGACTTCCTAATAACGGCCTATTGTATTCATTGTTTCTAAATATAGAATAATAACTTACTCGTAATAGTTTAAATAAGTACGTTTTATACAGTTAAATGTTATACATTTTTATTTATGTAAATATGTAAATATGTTTTATGTTTCAATTTTTATGACGAGTCCTAAAATTACACACTAGAGAAAACTTAAATTTTTCTGAATGTATTTACTTAAGCTAATAGTATTTGCTTAACTCCTTATTTGTAAGAATCAAGTAAGCAATCGGATAACGACTTATAATTCAACTTTTTGTAAGCATATGTGTAACCACTTATTATTCAAAATCTCATAACTACTTATTTCTCATTTTTTCGTAAGCGAGCGGGTAAGCGTGACTACTTATAAAAACGACCACGCCAAACAAAAATAATGAGTTTAGACGCCAAAAAATAAGTTGTGCGGAGCTATGAATTTCTATTATATAACCACTTATTTGGTAATGAAAAATTTTGCTGGGTAGTACCCAAATATAATGCGGGATCTAATTTTATCTGTCATTTTTCTGGATAGTTTTAGATGTCAATCCCCAAATATATTGCTGTTTCTAATTCGATCTGCCATTTTAATACCGAAATAAATTGCTGGATCTAATTCGATCTGCAATTTATGGGATAAATTAAGATCCTACCAAATCCCCAAATATATCACTGGATTTAATTCCATCTGAAATTTATCGGAAAAGTTAAGATCTTACGCAATTCCGAAATATATTACTGGATCTAATTTGATCTGTCATTTTTTGGATAAGTTTAGATCTTACTTAATCCCCAAACATATTGCTGGATCTAATTCGATCTGCCATTTTTTGGATCAAATTAGATCTAAGTTTAGCCACAAATATATTGCTGGATCTAATTCCATCTGCCATTTTTCAGATCAATTTAGATCTAAGTTTATCCTCAAATATATTGCTGGATCTAATTCGATCTGCCACTTTTTCGGATCAAATTAGATCTAATTTTATCCACAAATATATTGCTGGATCTAATTCGATCCGCCATTTTTCGGATCAAATTAGATCTAGGTTTATCCCCAAAGATATCATTGGACCTCCCAATTTTGAGATATAACTTGATCTTAGTTTATCCCCATATATACAATGGGATCTAATACGATATCATTGGATACACCCAATTTTGAGATCTAATTGGATCAGCTAGATATTACAGCAGATCTTAGACAATATAAAATTGGATATGATTAGATATTGCGCGAGATCAATTATTTTTACTCAGGATGTTATTCTGTAAATTTCCTAGTGGGGAGTTTTTGGCCAAAAGTATTAAAATTAACCCCATCTGGATCACGTTACACAAAATAATTATTTTTATTCAGTTGATATCTTTTTTTATCAATTATCTTTTATTTTATCAATTTTGCAATCTCGTAGTCATAATTATTATTAAGTTTCATGGGTCTTTTCTGACCCCATAAAATAAGTTAGTAGAAAAATTAGTAAAACGTCTTGTATATCAAGTGTACTAGTTTTCAGCAATTTTTTTGCTGAAATTCTGTTTTCAGCAAAAAGTTTAGTTATATTTTTTTAGCATTAAACTAATTTTGAACTAATGTTTTACTAATTTATTTTGCTACAAAAATTGTGCTGTTAACCGCATTCATAGCGTGGGCGACAACCAGATAGACAAGATGTAGATGTCGCAGCTTGTCTGGAAACGGAAATGACAAAAAAAGAAAAACAACTCTACACATATTCTATATTTAAATTCTCAGCAAATAAATTAACTAAAGTAAAATTTCGCTACAAGTTTTTTGAGTTTTTTTCAGTCTACTAATATTCAGCAAAAAGTTTAGTGATTTTAGCAAGGATTTTTTTTCATTTGCAGTCGACTAAGTGTTAGCAAAACTTTTGCTGAAGATTACTATTTTTTTGGTAAAAATCAGCTCGCTGATTTTCAGCACACCTTTTGCTGAAATTACCAACTTTTTTGCAAGCACGCTCCTGACTAAAAATTTGCTGACACAGCAACATTTTTTGCTGACTTTACTAACTTTTTTTTTGAGTGTAGTCAAATGATTCGACATCTTCAATTAAGGTGTTTTCTACTGTTAATGGGGTCGTTATATGGGTACCTATACGCATAAGTTTTGTCTTTTTAAAGTTTATTCTCAATCCTTCTTTTTTGGCGTTTTCGGAGAGTCTCTTTATTTTGGCTTCAATATCCACATATCGATGAGCCATTAGACAAATGTCATCAGCGTAATCTATTTCGTTTAGGTACTCTGCCATATTCCAACGAATACCAAACGGCGCCTCCTTGTTAGTATCTTCATGTTGTCATCTAAATATTTAGACATTTGTATTGGATGTAATTTTTAAGCAAACGCTCTCAAGTAAATTTTTTTTTATTTAAATCTACAACTCACAATTTTGTTTTTTTTTTGTTTTAGTTGTTTATTTTTGTACTTTTAGTGTAAATTTTTGGTTTTTAGTGCATATACTCATTTAAGTGTATATTTTGCATTTTTTAAGTGCATGAAATTCGCTGACCTGATACTAGACATTTTGTTTGTACACTCAAAAAAAAGTCAGTAAAGTCAGCAAAAAATGTTGCTGTGTCAGCAAATTTTTAGTCAGGAGCGTACTTGCAAAAAAGTTGGTAATTTCAGCAAAAGTTTTGCTAACACTTAGTCGATTGCAAATGAAAAAAATCCTTGCTAAAATCACTTAACTTTTTGCTGAATATTAGTAGACTGAAAAAAACTTAAAAAACTTGTAGCGAAATTTGACTTTAGTTAATTTATTTGCTGAAAATTTAAATATAGAAATTGTGTAGAGTTGTTTGTCTTTTTTATAATTTCCGTTGTCTGTACTACATCCAGACAAGCTGCGACATCTACATCTTGTCTATGTGGTTGTCGTCCACGCTGTAAATGCGGTTATCAGCACAATTTTTATACCAAAATAAATTAGTAAAACATTAGTTCAAAATTAGTTTAGTGCTAAAAAAATATAACTAAAACTTTTGCTGAAAATGGAAATTCAGCAAAACAATTGCTGAAAACTAATACTCTTGATATACAAGACGTATTACTAATTTTTCTACTTATACTTTTGCTGAAAACACAATGTCAGCAAAAAGGTTGCTAAAAACTAGTATACTTGATATACAAGACGTTTTACTATTTTTTCTACTAACTATTTTTTTTGAGTGTACATAATTGTCAATTTTCCCGTTTGTAATGGGTTAATAAACATTGAGTCCCCAGTTTTTGTTTCTTTACATCAGCTAATCGTTGTTTATTGTTTATATGTACTCATAATTTCTCGTCTTAAAATTGTTACTAAGTATTTGTATTCGATTTAAATTTCAACAAAAACATCATTTGTTGGATATACTACCTGCAGTTGCTGGAGCATTGACACACAAGGCATCAACATTGTTACAGTGATCTCTTAAATTGAATTCATAAGCTATTTAAATGTTTGCTATTTTGAATACCGATGCTCTGGACGGATCCAATTAAAAACAACAAATCAAATTGTTATGCATGCAAAAACTCTGTTAAAGGTCTGAATCAGTGTTACCATATATTTTTTTAGAAAAACTGTAAAGAAAAACTGTTTCTTTATAGAAAAACTGTTTTTCGAAAAAATTTTAAAAATCAGAAGAAATTCTGGGATTCCGAAGAATCTTCGGACTAAAATATTATCCCAGAGTTTCAATTTTCAAAATATCGAGATTTCAATAATTTATGCCTAAATGGTAGGCATTTATAGTAATCGACTTTTTGCACAGCTTCCTCATTAAAGTTTTTTTTCAAGAATTTTGGTCTCCTAGGCCCGAATCTGAAGTTAAAAAAGTTCATCGAATCCGAGATATGAACCTTTCCAATTTCAGCATTTTTTGATAAGACATTGTTTTAAAAATTTTTTCAAAAAAATATAAATTTATAAATTATCCTTCATTTAGAAGTGATCTGAAAAGTTCGGCTAAAAATGACCGTCGGATCTATGACGTGCCAGATATGATTTAGCCAATTTTATTCCGTACTAATTTTTGATGAAATTATTTATAAAAATTTTTCGTTTTTCCAATTATGTTTGGATTTGTACCTAATTTTTTACAATATGAAAGTTTTATTTTAATTTTTTGGTCATAGGCATAATCACTTTCTAAGTGATTATTAATTCGTATTTAAGGTTTTCAGATTATTATGCATAAGCAATTTTACATTTTAGTTCTTAAATTTTAGTTAAAAAAATTATAAAAAAAATTGTAAATGAAACAAATGTGCCGATTTAATATGAAAAAACTGTAAAAAATCCATGAATTTAAAAAAAAACTGTTTTTTACATGAAGAAACTGGAAAACTGTTGGGCATCCCAAAAAACTGTAAAAAACAGTTAAAACTGGCTATATGGCAACACTGGTATGAATATAAAAAAATAGAAGAATAAAGTATACATGAGTGTTCGAAGTTCTCAAACTTCAATAAAACACTCCGAAATTGTTCCAGTGCCAAAACGAGCCTGGACGTGCCATCGGGTATTACTCTTAAAAGTGATTTTATCGAACTTTTTTCTTGTATGAATTTTCCCCAATAGTTTTAAATACTCCAATATTAGTTACTCAAACCCGGTTAGACTTCATTATTGCAAAGTTAGAGTTTTCACAACGCAAATCAGAAATTTTCTAAATTCGAATCATCTGTCGGCACCTGGGACAAATGTCAAAGAAAGAGAAATGTCCTTCCTAGTGCAGGACATCGACAAACATATGACTGAAATGGACACCCAGTACAAAAAATCCAATTGCATACAGCATTGAAACAAAAGACAACTACGATGTATTAAAAACAATTCTTCAAAACGTTGAGTACAACAAACACAAATGCAAAATTTGCAAACTAAGAACCAAACTTTGGTGTAGAAATTGGTATTATAGTCCCAAGATTATAAATTAAAAAAAAACATACTTAAAAAGTTGCAAAATAATCGCGGAAAAGGGCGAAAAAGGCTTTATGGTACAAAAAATTAATCAGCGATTTATATTCTGCAAAAAAATATGTATATTGATGGAAAAATTTTGCATTTTGCAAATTTTATTTTTTGCGATTTTTTTTTGCAACTACCACCAAACTCTGCTTTATGAAATGTGTATTATAGTCCCTAGATTATAAATTAAAAAAAAAAAACGCACTCAAAAATTTGGAAAATAATAGCGGATCGCGAAAAAAAAGACTTTATGGTACAAAAATTTAATTAAAAAACTTCGCGACTTACATCCTGTAAACAAATATACCCAAGAAACATTTTTACGGATACTCCGGCACATACGGAATCATGAATCCGGCTTTTACGGCACATTAACGGTCCGTAATACACGTATCCGTCAAAGCGTGTACGTATACGGAACATTAACGGACCGTGTAATCGGATTTTCGAACATAATACGTTTTAACTCCGTTTCCGTACCGTAAAATACGGACTTAATGGATTTTAATTTGTGTTCAAAATAAAAATAATTAAATTCTTTTGAAAACTTTTTGTGGCGATAAACTGGTGGCGGTAGCTAGAATATATCCAACACAACACAATCAACACATCATCAAGTCGCATACATATATTATATGGTAAGATTAATAAAATTTAGTGCGTGTTTTACAATGGTTTGTGTTTTATGTAAGATCGTTTGTTTTTATAACAAAGCTCTGTTCCACGTACGTTAACGCGGCTACGCAATTTTTCCCAATGTAAACCATAACTAATTTATTTTTTCTTTTGCTTGTAGATGATCGATTCTATTATGGGTGACTTTCGTGAATTGATGCGCTAGATAAAGAGGTAAACTGAGGTACTAAATATAGTGTAAATGTAAATAATATCGTTACTAATAAATCTATTAAAAAAAAAAAAAATTTACTCAAAATTAGTCAATTTAGATAGATATACAAGTCCGTTTTTGGTCAGGAGTCACTCCGGTTATACACGACATGACGGTCCGTAAATGGTCCGTCATTGACCGACTTTCAACGGACTTGTCCGTTTTTTACACGACGCAACGGTCCGTCAATGACGGACTTTCAATGGACTTGCCAGTTTTTTACACGACATAACGGTCCGTAAACGGTCCGTCATTGACGGACTTTCAGCGGATTCGAATCAGTTTCGACGTTCCTTAAAATCCGTTTTCTGGTCCATATACGGATCCGGATCCGGTATGTAAACGGAACGGTTTGTTTGTTGGGTATTAATGCAAAATATTTCCTTTTTGCAAATTTTATTTTTTGCGATTTTTTTTTGCAATCAAGCACCAAACGTTATTGTATGAAATGGGTATTGTAGTCCCTAGATTATTTTTTGGTGGAGTAAAAACTTGTTTGAAGGCCAAGAAGAAATAAATGAAGATGAAAATGGAGCTAATTTAGAGAGAGAAGCAGAAATTTTACATAATTTAGATTCGGACTCAAAAGATGACAGTGACTATACTCAAAATTTCCATCAACATCAAAAATACCTCAAACCATATAGTTTAAAATATTTTGGTTTATACTAGTGAACAAATTGGCAACTCTGAGTTTGTTATTGCAATACACTTTTTGAACACACTTCTTTTAATAAAACTATTTAATAAATTAGAAGTTTATTAATTCCAGTTCATTCACATTTTGTTGATGTAGCAGACTACATTTAATAAGAGATTTCGATGCTTTAATGTGCAGTAATGGCAACCACTTTCTAAAGAAATCTTTTTATTCCTGAAAATGTAGATGTTTTTAAAAGCAAAAATACCGTGAAGTATTTGTTATGAGAATATCCTGATGAAGAAAAATAGCAGTAGCAGAACTAGAATTAATAAATTTCTAATTTATCAATTAAAAAGGTCGAAAAAATAATTTTTATTTTTAATATATAATAATTTAATAAAAAAATATTTTCTTAAAATAAATTATATTTCTTTTTTCAAAATATTCAGATTACATTCTGAAAATAAATTCCACTATTCAATAGCCCACATTTAAGGTTATCAGATGCATTTAATCTAGAAATGTTTAGAATTGTTCTGAAAAAATAATAAATGTTACAATGAGTTATATATAATGAGTGTGTTATAGTGTTTCCAATTATTCGACATAGGCGGTTAACCGGTTAATGCATTATTCGAAAAATCACTAAAATTAATTAACCGGTTATTCGGGTCGGTTAATCGAGAATATTGGCGATTAATCCTTTAATAAAAATTAATGGATTTTCTTAACATTTTATCAATAAAAACACAAAGGGCTGACTTTTTTTAACATTAAAAACTAGAAGAGCCTTTCGCATTGAGCCATCAATATAAAAATGTTAAGATTTATTTGAAAATACCAATTTGTTCTGTAAAAATCAGCAAAAAATTTTTTTTAATGTTGTAATTAATATAGGGTGACCATTTTTTCTGACTTCAAATCAGTACAAATTTTAAAAAAATATTATCATCATCAAAAAAATTATTATGCAGCCAACCTAATTTTTGTCAACCGAATGGTTTGGTTAAAACAAAATTTTTCGTACCATACCATATCATACCATCCTAAAAAACCATACACATTTCTTCCTATACAGACCCCAAAACGAAAATATTTTTTTTTGTATGAAAAAATCCAGGTTTTTAAGTACAGGAAACGGACCCATTATTTAGAAATTTCAATGATCTGTTACCATTCCTTTTCTAGTTTTTTTTTTTGTAACAGATCGGTGAAATATAGCTGTGCTACGAATGGAGTCAAATATGACACCAAGATAGTATGAACGTTAATTCTTCCGAATTTTTATTCAGGCCAACGAACTTCTGTCGTCACGATCAAATTGCATTGTCTAAACTAATTTTCTATAGATACAAATTAACCAAATGATTGGCTACAAATTTAGTTGTCAGAACAAATCTTTTTTCTCTCTGCTAATATCTGAATGATTTCTGAAATAGAAATCTTCACGTTTTGGCTACGTTTTTCTACAAAAACACGTAAAATTTTTAAAAATGATTCGAAAAATTTTCCATAGAAATACCCACATACGATATATATCTTCAGATTTTAAGGATTTTTGTACGAAAAAATCTTCAGCTTTTGAGGTCGTTTCCCACACTCAGAAAACAGAATCATTCTGACAGTAGCTAACAACCGGATAATTAAAATATTTTTATCACAGTCAAATAACTGTTGTATCAACTGATTTTCTATTATCGCAATGTAACCAATTAATGGATTCGGTTGTCACCACGAATCTTCTCTATGTATGAAACTATATATTAGATTAAGAAATTTACATATAGAAAAATCATTTTGAATGCTTTCTGGTAGAGAAAACCGCTCACATTCATAAAAATTTATCCTATAAAAAAAACTACATTGTACTTGTATTTTGGCTTTTTTTACTTAAAAAATTTAATATTTTTTTAAATGCCAAAAATCAGTACAATCAGTACAAATTTTAAAAAATCAGTACAAATCAGTACACGACTTTTTCATCAGTACACATGACCAAAAATCAGTACATGTACTGATCAAATCAGTACGAATGGTCACCCTAAATTAATATGCAATTTTATCAATTTTAATTAATAGATTTGAGGTTAAGAAAAAGAATAAACCTTTTTCTCTAAAAATTATGAACACATTATAATTTTCAGATCAGACTAGATCTAGTTTCTGAATTTTTTTTGTATGGACAGGCGTCGTCAGTGGTTTTTCATTAAATTTTATTAATTACTTATATGTTTTTATTCTCAGATTGTATCTATATGATAATTTTTTTCAACAACCCGACACCCAAGTAATGCAATGTAACTAATTCGATGTTTTCTTTCCTATTCAGCTTTCGGTTATTGTTTCTACTCAGAAGTGATCAATACAAACAAATATATTCTGTTTTTAAATTTTTGTTTATCTTCCAATCTCCTCCGTGTTTCAATGGACGAATTTGAGCGAAATTTCATTGAATCAATATAAAAATTCATAAAAAGCATGTAGACAATTCCCTCAGTGTGCAGATGTCAAATCTTAAGCAGATTTGTTTGTTCGAACTTTATCGCAGATTTTCGGAAGTGGGAGCAGTTTTTCAGCTTTTCAAAATTATATGTTTGCAATAATAAAATTTTAAAAATGAATACGCACTGTTTTTTTTTTTAAATAAATATAAATAAATTCATCGACTAGAGGCTGAAAAACTGCTCTCACTTTAGAAAATTAATTTTACATTTTAAAAGAATTGAAAAATTGTCTATTGCATTTCCTAAAGCCTGCTCCAGCCAGCACAACGTTAAAGCATTTTTTTTACAAATAGAAACTTTATTTTCTTTAAAAAATTCAAAAAAATTTTATTAAAAATTAATTGCGATAATGTAAAACAAATCCGTTTTAAGAGTATCTTTAAACCCATGACGTGTCTCGCTGGTTCAATGTCGACTTGCTTGGAGTTGCTCAAAAAAGAAATCTAAAGGTTTCTCCTTCAATCAATTTCAAAACAATTTGATCGTATTTTAGTTAGTATTTGTTTTTTAAGCGTTTCTTATAATTTTTTAGCCAAAGTTAAGGCAATTATGAAGTTTTGGGCAAAAATAAAGCTAAAAATTACATATTAAAAATTTAACCGGTTAATCGACCTATTTTAACCGATTATTCGGGTCGAATAATTATTTGAGTTCTAAATTATTTGTTTCGACATTAACCGAAATAGAGGCGATTAATCGAGGAATCGGTTAATCGATTAACCGAATTGGAAACACTAGTGTGTTATATAATGAATGTCCACCCAAAATTGATAATTTCTCTATATTTAACCACGCCTATATCGCCCACCATTTGTTCAAATAACTAAAAAAATCCACATTGGATTTAATGGAACAATAAGTACGCACAATTACTTGTTGCACAGTGTATCGTATATTAGTATTTATTTATTTATTTAAGGTCTATAGAACAAATGTTCCTTACAGAATATGAATATCTTATAATAAAATTAATTATGAAAATAAAATTAATTATGAAAATGAAATTAATTATAATAGTTTTCTATTTTCTAATAAAAAGTTTTTAAAATTATTTTTTGATGTATCAAATTCCACCAACTTATCAGGGGGTAAATTATTAAAATAACTTAAAGTTCTCAAAATGGGCCCATTCAGCACATAATCACAACGGTGATGTCCCATATAGAATAAATCTTGATAACGCAAATTTCGAGATGGAACATTAAAAGTAATTTTATCCAATAAATAAGGGCAATCAATATTGCCATTAATCAAATCAAAAATAAATATCATTGATTGTTTTTTTCTTCTTTTTCGCAAAGTTTCCAACCCTATTAGTAAAACACGGGCCTCATATGAAGCATTAGATTGAAAATTTATAGACTTCAAAACAAACTTAATAAATCTATTTTGTAATCTTTCTACACGATCAATATAAATTTTTATTGTTGTATAATTTTGTAATAATAAAATATTTAAAAATTATCTTATTCTTTTAATTTTGTGGCTGCATATAGCATTCTTTGGCATTTTAACGCACAAAAATGGTAAAATTACCTACACTCATAAAAAGTCCGTACAAATAGGTCAAAATTGTGCAGGCGCAAATACATGTACTATTTCTTGTTATTTTAGTAGAATTTGGACCTATATGTACGGATTTTTTTTAAAGAAAATAACAGAAAAATTAGTTCAATTTAATCAGAAATCGTTTTGCAGACTTTTGTACTAACTTTTTTTTTATTAGTGTACAACGTCTGTAAATGGTGAACGCATTGCAAATGTAAAAACATACATTTTGTGTATATTGGCTTACGTATAATGTGTTTACACTGTTTAGTTATTTTTTTTACACCCTTTGGAATAAATTTATCAAATTTATTGTACGATACAGTTTGGTAACTTTAAACTTAAATTATTTAGAGTGGACGTAATTATTTCATTTATTAAACTTTTGATTAATTTTAAATATGCGTAAGTTGATTATTTCAAGTTTTTCGTGAGAGAAATTCAATATAGTCCTAACTCCTTTATCTTCCAATAGTGTAAACTTTTCTATTGCGGAGAAATTGCAAGCGATTGTCAGTGTCCGTTTTGCAAGATTTCACTGTACAACAATGTTATCGGAATTCCGATACATATTTTAAACATGACCTCATTGAGTTTTTCTATTTCTATTTTCCTGCTCATATCTGTAAGTACGTTTCTACTGCCACTTTAACTCAAGCACCACAGATTATTTGCTTTGTCTTGATAAAAAGTGCACTTGTACGCAACCAAAACTTTTGCTCACTCTGAATGCTTATCCTTCTCATTCATTTGTTTAAATAATTTCAACCACCCACATAATCGTGTTGTCCTTGGTTATGGTATGGTGTTGTTTTATTTTTTGCACTAGAATCTTCATGTACACATATGTGCAAGTATGAACATTTTGTACAATTCGAATAGAGAGACTATTTGAAAAACAGAAGAAAATACTTAAGGAAATTTTTATGAAAATTTTAAATTTTTTGTAAGTGTTTAACTAAAAACTGTCTTTAAATATCCCATTATCGGAGTACATTTATTTGACTTTCGTTTAAGAAAATATTCTGATTACGGTAGTTATTCGTATTCTGATGAGCAGTTAAAAAATAAGTGGTTAAAAGTTGTTAAATAATAAAACTTACTCATATACTTATTAGTAGTTAAAAAATAAGTAGTTACAATTATCACATTATTTTTGTAATTAAATAAGTAGTCGCTTGTCAATTAGATTTGGAAACTAATCAAAAATTTTCACATAAAGCACCGTAAGTTGTTTCGATTTCACGTGAAAAAACTGTTATACTCCATATAAAAAAAATATTTTTAACGATATTCAGTTTCAGGTGAAAAGTATGTAGAGTTTGTTTTCACTCAAATTCAATGCACAAGTCTATTATTTTTCTGGTGAAAAAATGTCATTTTGTATTTATTGTGATTGTGTCTTTATTATAAAATTAAAAAATGTTAATTTTTATAATTTAAATTGAAGTTTAAACCCTTAAAACTCGAGTGAAATTTTTCCTCGTGAAAAACAACTTAAGGTGCTTAAGATAGAAACGGTTTTCATTATTTTGTTGAAAGCTGTTTCGTTATTTTTATGGCCGGAACACAATATTTATTAACTTTTACTAAGATACAATGTGGAAAATCTTTTTGAAAAGCTGAGATTATTAATTTTTTGGTGAGCTTTTGAAGATCTAACAATAACTGGAGAAATAATTAGAATTTTTATTTCAAATTTTAAAAAGGCTGAAGAAATTTTTTTCAGTAGACTCTACCGACAAAATTTTTTGAGTGTACTGAAATCCACATTTTAATTGAAATACCTTTCAGGGCTGGTATCTTATCTCCAATGATTATTTTACCTTAGGTAATAGTTGATTAAGAAATCATTGCCCTACGGGAAATTTTAACAAACTGTCACCGAACTGGCCCCTTTACATGAAATAGACTGGTCACTTTTACATGCCGTTGTCATAGGAGGGGGAAATTGACCCCTTGTGACATGTCACAAGACAAATCCTAGGACAGGTTACTGAACTCTCATAAAAAACAAAGTTCACGGACCTGTCCTGGGATTTGTCTTGTGACATGTCACAAGGGGTCAATTTCCCCTTCCTATGACAACGCCATGTAAAAGTGACCAGTCTATTTCATGTAAAGGGGCCAGTTCGGTGACAGTTTGTTAAAATTTCCCGTAGGGTGATTAGTCCTTAAACTTATTTAAAATAATATCGGTAACTTCCCAGCAAAACCTTCTATTACCAGGTAAAGGGAAATGTAATAAGAAACCAAAAATTGTAACTACTTACATTTTGGTCGCATAACACATTATATTAACATGGGGGTGTCATGGGGGGTAAACGGTTGCCTAAATCGTACCGGTATAGGCTAAAATAAGTGATTACGAAGGAAGTACTGAAAGAAGTTGTAATATTAAATTCACTAGTTAGCTAAAACAAGTACACACTTGTATTGAGTGAAATAAGTCGTTACACATTAGTACAAATTTCATTGGTTATAAATAGGGAATAAAATAAGACGTTACCAGTAACGACTTTGTTTAAAGGTACACCGATCCGAGCAATGTAACTAGTAGGGCAAGACATTTCATGCACTCAAAAATGGAAAATATGCGCCTAAAATATGCGGCTAAAAAAGAAAAATATGTATTAAAAATATAAGAAATATGCACTAAAATAAGGTTTTTAAGAATGTTTATTTTGATTGAATCAAAATATGAAAACATATAAATTTTTTATTTTTTTTTACAAAAAAAAAAAAAAAATGTCGCGCAAAAGAAATTTTGCAAAAAGGAAAATTCTTACATCAGTATATTTGTTCGCAGAATGAAAATCGCTGATTAAGTTTTTTAATTATACTTTTGTAGCATTTCACGATTATTTTACAATTTTTTAAGTGCGGTTTTGTTGAATATATAATCTAGGGACAATAATACCCAATTCATAGAACAAAGTTCTGTGATTAATTGAAAAAAGAAATCGCGAAAAAAGTCGCGGAAAAAAATTTACAAAAAGGAAAATTCTTACATCAGTATGTTTGTTTGCAGAATGAAAATCGCTGATTTAGTTTTTTAATTCAACTTTTGTACTATAAAGTCTTTTTTCGCGTTCCGCGATTATTTTGCAATTTTTTAAGTGCGGTTTTTTTAAATTTATTATCCAGGGACTATAACACCCATTTCATAGAACAAAGTTCGGTGGCTAGTTGAAAAAAAAAAATTGCGAAAAAATGTAGCGGAAAAAAAATTTTGCAAAAAGGAAAATTCTTACATCAGTATATTTGTTTGCAGAATGAATATCGCTGATTAAGTTTTTCAATTAAAATTTTGTACCATAAAGTCTTTTTCTACGTTCCGCGATTATTTTGCAATTTTTTTAGTGTGGTTTTTAAAATTTATAATCTAGGGACTATAATACCCAATTCATAGAATAAAGTTCGGTGATTAATTGAAAAAAGAAATCGCGAAAACGGTCGCGGAAAAAAAATTTCCAAAAGGAAAATTCTTACATCAGTATGTTTGTTTGCAGAATGAAAATGGCTGATTAAGTTTTTTAATTAAATTTTTGTACCATAAAGACTTTTTTCGCGTTCCGCGATTATTTTTCAATTTTTTAAGTGCGGTTTTTTAAAATTTATAATCTAGGGACTATAACACCCATTTCATGGAACAAAGTTCGGTGGCTAGTTGAAAAAAAGCAATCTATCCATCCCCTTTTTTTGTAAACATTGCTTTTTTTTACTCAATTGTTCATAGGTTTTAAGGCATTAGTGCGATTTCATTAGCATTAGTATTACAAATTCTAATGCCAGAAAATTTCAGTACCATTAAATGGTAATGCAATTTTTTTGCCATTAGCATTAGTCAACTAATGATAATGAAATTTCAATGCCAATGAAAAATTCCCAAGTATGATTTCGATGTACAATTTCGTAACGTTTTTCTTTTGCTTCTCTAGGGTTTTTGCGTTTTCGTAAATTCTAAAATGTTAAAAATTTTGATATAAGTTGCCATTTGTAGTTAAAAAAGAGAAGATCGGCGATCAAAATTTAAAATTTTCATTTTTCAGAAAAAATTACGTTTTGCTAATCAATAAGAAAATTGTCGAATTTACCAACAAAAAGCATTTTAAATGTAAATTTTTTTAAGTGAAATCGTTAACGACACTTTAGGGAATACATACATACCAGTCACAATTGAAAAGCTTTTATGAGTTTAAGCTGCTCTAAATATTAATTCCACTTTGGTTTTTGAAAGTGGAATGAAAACGATTTTTTTGCGTTTTACGTTTTGTGGAGAAACTTTTAACGTTTTAAGTACCACTATTAAGCCTGTAGCATACTCGATACTTACCAGAACGTTTCATTTTCTATTCAAAATTATCCGTAGCACCCTAAACTGCAAATTCAGAAGGAAAAAAATTGTTTTCGATCACTTTAGGAACAAAATTGCGGATGTGAAATTGCGAAATCAAAGCAATTCCGTAAAAAACCTGTGACATGCCTGAATATTAAAGGATCGATGATCAAGTTATCATTTTTAAAATCTTGAATTGCTAAATTCCTCAAATAGGAAGTAAGGTGATTTTTGATATTTTTTGATACATTCAATTCAAACTTTATAGTCTGAAATTATTAGAAAACTAGGTTCAAAAGTAAACTAAAATCACAACTATGCATCCGTATTATTTGTTATTGATTTAGAAAAACATATCTTGATCAAATTTAAAATACACATACAGTGACATCTCCTAAAGAAAATATTAAGTAAATTTTTACAAACCGTGAAAAGTAAACAACAGATTTTCTTAATTCTATTTTTAAGATATCTTACAACAATTTTGTGCACAGAACAAAAATCTTTAGAAGAATCATTTCTGCGAAATTTTGTATTGATTGCAAAAATTTTAATTTTCGAATTTTGTGGAGAATAAAAGATATTAATTCAAAAATATTCCTCGGGGACGTACTTAAAATAACTTTGGGGTTTAACTTTGATTAAAATTAATAAGTTAATCAATATTTCAAAATTTCAGTTTTTTTACGCTTATAACTGTATTTTTCCGAGGAATAGAACCTTAAGAGTACGCATGGTTGATTGGTTTAAGTGGCAGCTCACGCCCTCGTGAGCATCAAGGAGAGTCAAGAGCCACTCCGTTTTGAAAAGACCACACTACCCGTACGGAACTAATATCCGAAGAACTAGACCAAACCCGTAAGATTAAGACACCGGATAAGATCACCTAATCTGACCCCCATATCACAGACAGGTCGTCTGGTATATGATCGCCTAAAGTCCTGTGTCGGACTTACTGTAGCGTCGAGCAATCACAGAGGAGATTACTCACCGTCTTCTCTTCATCTGGAATGCCACAGCAGAGGCATCGAATATCACGCGCACGTCCGAGTCTGTTACCGTGCCTACCCAACAGCCAGTGTCCGGTAAGTACGGCCGTCAGCCTCGATACCAGAGATACAAGCCGGTCCATTCTGTCGGCTGGCGGCGGCTAATGGTTAAAGTGGTCGGCGGCGATTAATTTTTAGAGTTGAGTCGCAAACGCGGCTGTCTTAAAAAATAGTGTCGACTGGCGGCGGCTAACCGGCTAATGTCGGCTAAAAGAAAAAATTTTACAAGAATTTCAACAGTTACATACACGCAAAAAAACCTACTGGATGGATATCGATAAACTTTTTATGTTTTTATAGGTAGTTCTCCGGATTTATAAAAATTGAGTTTATATTTCACAATGCCGTTGTGAAAATTAAACATGAAATTGTTAAATTTTACACAATTTATTTTTAAAATATAAGATTTTAATCCCTCTGCAATTACCTGGTAGATGTCGCACAGTGGTGTAAAATTAAAAAAAAAAAAAATGGTAATAAGTATGGAACTTCTAAAGTACTGAACGTATTTGTCTGAAAATTGAAATGGTTGTAGGGGAGAAGTTAAATTTTCAGAATCACATCTTCTTCGGAAGTTAACTACCTCGGATCTGAAAAACTTTGTGCTGCTTGTAACTTTTTTAAATACCCGGCTAAAAATCTGCATATATGGATTCATACTACAAGTTTAATGTATGCTCGTGCTTGCTCATAAACCTGCATGCTTTTCTATACATGGATACAAAATTCTCCATACATGAATCCATATACATATTTTCACACATGTGCATTAACGAAATTTGAGGTAATATCTACATGAATGTTCATGTATGAAAATTCGTGAACATGCATGAAAATGTATGATCACACATGCAAATATTACCTCAAATTTCGTTAATGCACATGTAGGAATATACGAGTATATGCCCTACGGGAAATTTTAACAAACTGTCACCAAACTGGCCCCTTTATATGAAAAAGACTGGTCACTTTTACATGGCGTTGTCATAGGAGGGGGAAATTGACCCCTTGTCATATATCACAAGACAAATCCTAGGACAGGTTACTGAACTCTCATAAAAAACAAAGTTCCAAGAACTCAGATGAAAATTATTTTTTTGTTTTGCCAACTCGTTTTAAATTAGTGCCAAAAAAGGTCGGAATTCTTAAACACTATTTTCAAATCTACAATTTAAAATTTTTTTAAATTTTTTTAAAGAAATTTTAAAAAATCAACGATTGGATTTCTTTTTTCGTTTGGCTGCGGCAGAGATTTTCTTTGACCGGATTTCGAGAAAACAGCGATTTTGGCATTTATTTAGCTTTTTAGCAAGTTATTCTTTTTTCTTCTTTTAATTCCACATGATTTTGGCCGGAATATAACAACACAAGATTAAATAGGGTTTCTTAGAAATGAAACTAGAGTATAACATTGTAAAGTTTTGAAAGAAATATTTTATTTTTTACGATTTTCATAATTTATCTCATTTTAACCCTACAATGATCTGAGGAAATTGCAATTACTAAAATATTTTCCAACCGATTTTGGATTTTTATACATTAGCAGAAAGATAATTCAGTCTAGATTATGATTCTATTTACATTTTCCAAAAATACGGTTACTAAAAAGCCAATATTTTAAAAGAAAAGAAAAAAGTGATTTTTCGCCTTGTAAATCGTATTTTAAACTTCAGGGCCGATGCGGCACGTGTTCCCGTTATCCGATCACCTTAATTTTTTGCATGGTGTATTGTTATACCCAAAGACACATTCCTAGGTGGGGGACGGGTCACAGGTCGCCATTTTTTTCCTCCATATAAGCTAGGTCACCCTAATGCACAGTTATTGATTTTTTGTATGCACAGTTATTGATTTATACCTTATTCAAATTGTGTACTGTGTAAAGGAATATATACAATTTATACTCGTATAAATACAACAATGATTTTAATCGGGCATCATCTTGGCAAGATACTAAATATGTAAGTATGTATGTGACTTAGGGTTTATGTCCCGGGAATTCCCGGGACGGGATTCCCGGGAATCCCGCCCTTTTTTCAATCCCGCAATCCCGGGAATTTCATGCGGGATTTCCCGGGATTTTTTGTATTCTTTTATAGAAGTTCTAGCTACTATATATTGCAATTTCGGAAGCTTTATTTAAATATAAAGCATTGATTTTTTTGAAATTAATTTAAATAAAAATATTTAAAATAAAAAATACGATTTAAAATTTAATAAACTGAATTAGTATAATATAAAAAAAATATTATTTAGGCCAAATTGTTTTTGAATGTCAGCTGAATTTGGTTTAGTTACTAATAAATACTAGTACTACTAATATATACTAGTACTTCGGGGAAAAAATGGTTTCTTTAAAACGATGATCTTTGTTCAAGTAAAGCAATATATACAACATTTCAACATCATTATTTCAGTTCCAAATATCTCCAAAAAGCCTGTCCATTCAAATTTAAAAAATTAATAATATTTTCATATTTTCAGCTGATATAAATAATTTGAATGTTTTTTAATTCAAATAATTTCATTTAAATTTCAATTGCCACTCATTTATTTTAATTATATTTTTTAAAAATTATTTTTCAAATAATGCATCAGATGCTTTTTCAAATTATTTTGGATTTTTTATATGTTAATTTAAAATGCAACTATGAAAATTAAATAACCCAGCAAAGAAAAATGATCATTAATGACTCAGAAATTAGCTCCAAAAACAAATATTTTTCCACTTTTTGCTATGAGCCATTTAAGAATCTTATTTATGAGCGCTCCGAAATTGCTGGCTGGGAATTTATTTTTAAAAATTTATAAACCAATTAAAGTTAAAAGATTATTTAATAATATTTTATTTTCTATTTTTATAAAAAGATTTAAGCCAATTTGCCTAAAAATTTGTGTGAAAAATAATCCCTTTTAAACTTTTTTATAAAAATAATTCTAGACAAATTCTTCTGAAAATCTCCATAGAAACAAAATATCGAGAAATAGAAATTTTTGGATTCCATACTTAAGAAATGTTTAAGCAAAAAAACGATCTTAGTTCTGACTATAAAACTGGTCCGACACAAGTTTGCACCCATGAACAATTCGAATATATCCTAAAAGAAGGGATGAAAATAAAATACCCTTTCACTTTGTCTATATTAATTCGTTTAACCATTTAAAACGCTAATTAATATTCAGTTATTTCTAAGAGTTTTTTAAAATTAAGACGGCCTTCCATATAAATATATTACCTCAATATTAATTCGCGATTTAAACTGTTAGACGAATTGATCTAGAAAAAGTGGAAGACATGGATATTTTATATTTAGCCCTGCTTTCAGAATATATTAGTAGATTTTCTCATAGGTACAACCAAAAAATGAACTTTGTCGGACGGTGTTGTAATAGAAATCGAGTTTTTCCAATACAACATATGTCGGATTTATTTATTTTCGAATGAGCGGGAATTCCCGGGATCCCGGGAAATTCAGAAAAAAATCCCGCTGTCCCGGGAAATGAAAAAGTCCGGGAAAAGAAAAACCCTAATGTGACTACAGATAGATATGGATGTTTATATTTTTATTTGTTTCTTATTTTTATTTTTCTTATTCCCCCTTTTTATGGTTTTAAAATGTATGAATGTTTGCATGTGTGTTGCATCCAATACATCTTCATTTTTTAGCGTGACATTAATGTTAGCTGGATTCATAAAACGTTTACCCCATGCTGTGTTAAATACACAATATTGTAAATCGGTATAAGTGTTCCCAGCAAAATCTCAGTAATGGGTGCTCATTACTAATATCTAAATAATAGGCAGTAGAATTAGGGTCAACTGCTTATAATTCGGTGTCAAAACTCATTATTTTTGTTCGACAAGGTCGTTTTTGTAAGTAGTTGTCCATATTCGCTGCATGAAAAAACGCACAAAATTTGTGCACCCGCTGCATTACAAAAGTATATAAAATAAGTAGTTACCAAAATAAGTAGTTATTCGTGTGCTTATACGCAGTTAAAAAATAAGTTGTTACAAGTTGTTAAATAATACGACTTACTTATATACATACTTACTAGTGGTTAAAAAATAAGTAGTTACCAAATTCACATTATCTTTATAAACAAATAAGTAGTGGCGAGTAAGCTAGACTGCTTATAAAAACGGCTTCGCCTAACAAAAATAACTAGTACTGACGCCGAATTATAAGTGGTAAACAATTTTACTTTCATTATATAACCACTTATTTGGTAATGAAAGATTTTGCTGGGTGGTGGTGGTGAAATACATACTCATTAGGGTCGTAATGGAATATATCATTCTTTGGCCTGCAAAAGGTTATATGTGTTATTTAAAAAATTAAAAAAAAAACATAAACTTTGAAAGGTCGTTTTTTCTGAACTTGAATTTCGTGAAATACACTATTTACTTATTAAGTAGCATATGGTCCATGTTGTCATTATCATACGCAGGGAACTTCTGCAGTCAGAATTTTTATAATTTTTGACATTCATTTGCAGAAGAGTAAATTTTAATTCCATTCCTAAGTGATAAAAAAAACTAAACAAAATAAAATACTGAGAATTCGTAACATTAATTTTATTCAGTCATTTTGTTTTTTAAGAAGTAAACCAAATAATTGTATGTAAGTATATATTTTTGTTAGTTGTTTGACTAATTTGTGATTAATTTTATTAACAGTTAAAACCAAAAGAAAATATATGTAAGTTGAATTAAATGAAATGTTAGTGGTCCTGTTGTCCGCTGAAATTTTATTTGTTTTTAAATACATTTGCAGTGATCATTTCATACAAAATATTTTAAGTGCAGTCAGAGCTTTAAAGAATTAATTCCTTTTTGGAATGAATTCCCAAAAATTTAATTCAATTCTTTAATTCAAGGAATGAATTCATCAAAAAGATACAAGCAGGAATTAATTCCTGTGAATGAATTCAAAGAATTCAAATTTATAGAATGAATTCCCTGACCAAAGCGTAAAGAATTAAAATTAAATAATTCATTCACTAAAGAATTCATTCAACACTATTTAATTCAATTTGAAGTCAAGGAATTCGTTCAATTCTAGTTAATTCAACTTTTGGCTAAGGAATTTTGACTTCAGGAATCATTTTTTTGGATTTTCTCCAAATCTTCGAAACTTTTACCTCAAACGGTTAGAGTTATCTTATTTGAATTAAATTTTCACATCAGTTTTGGATCAATTGATACAATATTTTTCACTGGTACCAGCGAAAACACAAAGTTTAATTTCATAGCCACCCTAATACTCATACTAATGTTGGTTGGTTTGAGTACCATTTCTAACCACATTAAGAATACTTATGTGTGTAGATACAATACTTTTCAGATTTCTTTTGTTTCCTTAGAAAAAAGTCAATAGTATATAGCTAAAGAATATTACATAGAATTCCATAGCGGACGTCTAGATACTCGTATAAATGAAATTGAGATACGTGAAAGCGGAGGCAAAACAAGAGGAAATATATTTCTTTTAAAGTTGTCCAATCTTATAATTAGGGAATCAAAAAGGTCAATCTAAGATCTTTTACCTATATCATTTATACCAATTTCATCAAAAACGATGTGTTGGGCAGCTTTTCTTGCCAGTGTAACTATTTATAGATATATACAAAGGGTCATATGCATAACGACCTTTAAATTTTATGGGCGGCATAAAAAACTAATTTTTCATACAAAATTCATTTTACAAACATGATATAAGATTTTCAGATTATTATGCCTAAAGCCCATTAAGTTGTACCGATTTCACGTGAAAAAACTGTTATAATCCATATTAAAAAAATAATTTTTTATGATAATGAGTTTTACGTGAAAATTCTGTAGACTTTTTTTTCCACGAAAATTTAATATAGAAGACTATTATTTTTCTTGTGAAAAACTGACATTTTTTGTTATTGTGTTTTCTAATAAAATAAAAAAAATTATTCATTTTTAGAATTTAAATTAACTTTTAAGGCATTTTAAATTTGAGAGAAATTATTCCACGTAGAAACAACTTACGGTGCTTAAGCCCTAAAATGTGTGAAAAATAAAATCAAATCTGGCAAAAAAAAAAGTATTAAAAATGACGATTTTTAATACTAAATATAACAAGAATTGACCATTTTACTTATTTGTAGTTATTTATAAGATATTAAAATTTAGATCATTACAAAAAAAAAAAATAAAACAGAAAAAAAAAATGTTGGTGTTGTATAGGAAAATGTTTTGTGAAGTCTAGTCCTCATTCACGGGCAAAGAATAGTGTCCCTACCTGGTAGAGTTTGAAGATTTTAGAACTGTGGAAGGAAACGGGTAAAATAACGATACCCACGCAGAGAGAATTTTGCTGGACGAGTTTTAATGAAAAGTTTCAGTAAACTAATTAAGTTTTCTTCAGAAAGTAAATGAAAAATTTCATAGATATGATGAAAAAGCCACATATATTTTATGAAACTAGTTTTAATGAAACTTTTTCATTGAGTGTATGAAAGTTTTAATAAATGAAATGAAATTTTTTACAACATTTTATGAAAAATTCCATTAATTCAATGAAAAGTTTCAATGGACGAGTTCCAGTGCAACTTCGTTACTTTTATGCAAAAATTCATTAATACCATGCAGATAATTCTCCCAGTGCAGTATAGAAAATCATTACCAGAAATGTGGTTAATATATTTACTTTCCTTATAACATATCTTATTACTTTTGTATTGGAACTTCGCGCAAAATAATGCGTTGTGCTTGAAATATTTTTTTAGTTGGAAAACGTTTATTTAAAAAACAAAAATATCGAGTCACATTTTTTTTAATTTTCACAAAAAATATTTTTTAACAATTCTTGGTTTGGTCATACACTACTTGTTGGACGTTTTTGCTCTCCGCAGCGCAAGGGTTAACGATTTTATGAGCGACACTCTTTCATAGATAGGTAGAAAAGACAATATAAAGTCCGATGGAAATTTCTAAGTTATATTTTTCATCAAAATTAAGTTCAACTTTAATACTTGATACGTATTCTGAACTCCAACAAAGATGGGTTAACTATGCCAAGTTTATACTAAATAACTTTGAAACTATCGGCTGAAAGCAAATAAAATAAACAATTGTTATTTCCGCACTATAAGTATTAGAAATTTATTAAACTTGCTAAAGGGTTCTTCCATAAGAGCGCTACAAAAGTTTTTTTAAATAAAACAAAAACGGTTTTGGATATCAATGAAATTCTTTATTCCTGTGAAAGTACGTTCGATGCCATTATGTATGGAAATCGATCTCTTTTGCATGGCCACCAAGGGCACGCTTGCAGAAGTCCAGACGATGAACCCAATTTTCGACGGTTTTCAAGCATAAATCGGCCGATATTCGTACGAAGTTCATCAATCGTCACTGGCTTGTTGGCATAGACCATAGATTTGACGTAGCCCCACAGAAAATAGTCCAACGGCGTCAAATCGCACGACCGAGGCGGCCAATCGACTGGACCATTTCGTGAGATAACACGTTCTCCAAACTTGGTTTGCAATAAATTGATTGTGACATTCGCTGTGTGGCTTATGGCGCCGTCCTGTTGGAACCACATGTCCTCCAAGTCCATATCATCCAATTGGGGCCAAAAATATTCGGTTATCATTGAACGGTAGCGGTTCCCATTCACAGTAACGTACCGGTCTTGATCATTACGGAAGAAGTACGGCCCAATGACGCCGCCGGCCCATAAACCGCACCAAACCGTAATTTTTTCGGTATACAATGATGACTCATGGAGTACGTGTGGATTTCTGTCTGACCAATAACGCATATTTTGTTTATTGACGAAGCCATTCATTATGACGACCATAAATTGGACGTAGCGCTCTTAACGTTGAGGCCACTAACTCGGAATGTCGGTAGTAAATTTTAATAATTTCGACTCGTTGTTGGCTCGTATATCTTTCCATCATGAAATGGCAAACCTTACTGAAGAGAAATGCCAAAAGAGCGGCAAGAAATATGGCGTCGTTTGCTGTCTCTGTCTTTCTACTTTTGTAGCGTCCCTGTTGAAGAACCCTTTATAACTTGGAATACTTTTTATACCTAAATAACCCTCAAAAATTGGTAATCAATTTGGGGAAAATTATTAAATTTGCTAAAAACCTTCCTTACATAATTGGGTCTATTTCTTAATGTTGGCTCCAAACTCATTCTTTAATTTGATAATTCTTGATTTATCAAAAAAATTTTTTAAATTTTAAGAATTTTTCTACAATGAATTAATTGTTTCTATCTTTTTACTAATGCAGCCATGATTCAGCTATGTGAATAGTTACTATTTTGAAATGAACTTTAACCATTTATCGTTATCAAAGGTCTAAAGCCATTTTATCTTAATCCGCGATTAGGGATGCCTTATCGTAACTTTTTAATAATTTAATAATATTTTATTAGTTCTTAGTTCTTAAGTCAAAATTTGGATTGGTTTGGGTGGTGTTAAATATATAGAACATCACTCACTTAGACCGTTTTCCTATAGGAGCAATCGAAACAAGAATTTTTATTAAATTTTACGAAAAACGTCGCCAGAGACTGAAAAGTTCTTATAATCTGATTGAGATTATGAGGATTTAAATCAGAGATTATTTTTAAACTACACAAAGCTTTTATTTCCTGAAAATTTTTAAAATTATTTTCCTTATTTTTGTTTCTATTGACTTTTTATGAGAAGCTTATATTTTTATTCCATTCATAAATTTTAACTAAAAACTTCTAATTTAAAAGAAATCTTGTTTTCAAAGTATTTTTTCGGAATGTTTCGCAGACCTCCTAGGATGCAATTACGGACGCTCAGAGGTTCGTGATTAACATTTACAAAACGTTGTATAATAAAATTTTCATATCAATTTTGATATAGCCGTGGTAGCCAACTGCTGTTATTAATAAAAGGAATTACTGGCCAACTTTGCTTTGACGCTACACCAACATTCCGTCTTTTAAAATCAAAAAACTTTGAAGGTTGGGAGGAAGTACAGAATTTAACGCTAATCAATTAACGCATGCAATCAGAAACTGGATATTTCAAAAGAGATTATTTAGGATCATAACTGTATACTCTACGATATAAACATGTATGCTAAGGAGTTTCAATAGACTGACTAGAAGAAGTTCCATATGATTCTTTGGGGAAAATTATAAAAGAACTCCACCATTATTTTCCGAATGAAATTTGGAGAATTTCAATTGAAATTACTTTTTCTTTTATAAAATTGAGAAAATTTTAAGAGAAATTCCAATTTTTTATTTCGACTTGAGAAAATTCTAGAAGATATAGCATTTTCCATTTTAAATTTAGAAAATTCCAATAGAAATTCAGTTCTGCAATTTTAATGAGAAAAATTTCAAATAGAATTTAAACTTTTTGGATCCTTCTATCAAAAAGTATTTTTAAAGTCGACTTTATTTTTAAACATAAGGGTTTGTTCATTTTCTGTATGAAAATCCTACAAAAATGTTTATACTATTTTCAAAAATTTTGATTGGTTAAAAAAAAAATTAACCCATCAGAATGCTCCAAAAATAAACCAAGTCAAAGCATACTGCCACCTAAAATTTTAAATAAAGTCGATTTTAACAAAAATGTACATTTGGAAAATTTAAATAGTAAGGGCGTTTACTTTTATTTAAAAAATTTTTAATTAAAATCGCAATTTTGTATTAGAAAGTGGGAAATTTTAAAATGAATTTTCTCTTTGTCATTTGAAATTAGAAAAATTAAAATGAAATTGTTCTATATAAAATTTTGAAAATCTAATTTGGAATTTAGATCATTTAACTACATTTCTGCCTAAAACTTTAATTGTTTTGTAATCAAAATTATCAATTTTATGTCTATTGAAGTTTTTTGAAAGATGACTGTTTAAATGAAAATAAATAAAAATTTGTATATTCAATCTATAAATTTTTATTTCTTTAGCTTTATCCTTTTTTCTCTCCCTTTTCCCTCTTTTTCCTTTTCTTCTTTTCTGATTTTCTTTTTCGCTTTTGGTGAGGAGGGATTTCCCTATCCCCCGGTGGATCCGCGCATGTTCGTACCGGTATGGGTATTAGAATTTTAACAAAAATTTATCTGTTGATTTTATAAAACACTAGCGGGAAAATTCCCCTACGTTGACAGTGTGCCTTAAATTGTATTTAAATACAATGTACATATGTGGAGTTAGACCTGGTAAATCAAATGAATTTAAAAATTCTTTTGGAAAGTTACCCAGCAAAAAATTTTCAAAATAGGGAATCGAGTTGGGAATCAGGTATTTTTGGTAGAACGCCTTCCCAATTGGATTACCAACTTGTTTCTTTTAACAAGGCGTGAGACTAAATGCAATCGATTCTTTGGAATCGCAATGGTAGCCAGTTACTATTTTTCTTACAGAACACCTTTGATTTCTAGTAAAAGAAGGTGTTCTAATAATAAAAAGAATAAGCGAGTTTCTAAAAATAGATATTCTCAAAATAGAATTTACGAATTAAATTTTAAAATAAATAAAAAAAAACTTACACATGTGTTTCGTTGGGATTTGATCCCTGGCTTTCTGCGTGTCAGGCGGATACTCTTCCACTGAGCCACCGTCTTGCATGATAATTTATAGCTTAAATCAGATTTTATTTTTTTATAATTACTTTATACTTTTTAGCACAAGCTTGTTTTTTTGATAAAAGAGGTAGTTCTTTAGAATTTATATATAAGACCTTACAATACACCTTGCAAATTACAGAAAAGGGAGGCGAATATTAAAAAATAGAATTCGACTTATACTAAATTAGACAAATACTAAATAGCATATCAGGTTCAGTGTATATTTATTATATTAGCTGTACTTCCACTCTTACTTATCAACATAAAATAAATAAAATATAATATAATAAAATAAATTAAATAAATTAAACTAAATAAAATGAAATAAATTAAATAAATAAATTAAATAAATAAATTAAATAAATCAAATAAAATAAATAAATTAAATAAATTTTAATGAATTAAATAAATTAAATAAATCAAATAAATTCAATAAATTAAATAAATTAGATAAATTAAATAAATTAAAAGAAAAAATTAAATTAAATAAACTAAATAAATAAAATAAATTAAATAAATTAAATAAATTAAATAAATAAAATAAATTAAATAAATTAAATAAATTAAATAAATTAAATGAATTATATAAATTAAATAAATTAAATAAATCAAATAAATCAAATAAATTAAATAAATTAAACAAATTAAATAAATTAAATAAGTTAATAAATTAAATAAATTAAATAATTATTATTAAATAATTTATTAAATAAATTATCAAATAAATTATTAAATAAATTATTAAATAATTTATTAAATAAATTAAATAATTTTTATTAAATAAATTAAATAAATAGATTAAATAAATTAATAAATTAAATAAATGAATAAATAAATAAATAACAACAAAATTTCAATTGTCCTAACAACCATATCTGAATGTTTTTATGTGGAAATTTCGAAAGGAAAAGTTCCCAGAATCAGGGTTTTTCGATAGAAAAGGTTCCCAAAACCTTAAAATTGTATATAAACCATTTTTAATGGAAAAAGTAGTCAGAATGTGAACGTGTTTCTATGGCAGAAATAAATCAGATATTAGCAAAGAGAAAACATATTTGTTCTGACGGCACAATTTGTACACTCACTAAAGTTTGTCGGTAGAATCTACTGAAAATGTCAGTTAAAACAAAGATATATGCAGTTAAAAAGGCGACAAAGGTATTTACATTTAAAATAACTAAAAATTGTGTTATTTTTACCTCCTGAAAAATAACTAACAAATGCATTAAAAATAATTACCAATGTCGTAAAATTAACTGAGAAATTTTTACTACAAAAATTTCAAAACAACTGACGAAATCGGTAAAAACTGCTGTTTTTTATAGTCAAATGTTTTTGTTTATAAAAGTTATATTTTAATAAAAAAAATATTTTTTTTCTTTCGATTACAAAAATATCACAAAAAAATATTACAAAAACTCGAAGTAAAAATTCCAAACCGTTTTCCAGTTTTTATGCTTTTATCCATTGGAGATACAATACAAGTTTCTGATTTTTATTTGCAAACTAGAAATATATCAATAATAACAAATACAAACTAAACAAGAATTTTTAAATAAAAAAATCAACTACATTTTTTATTTTTTAATTAACTACCAAAAATAACTGTTTGCTGTAAAATTACTGTTTTGGTAGTTGTTTATTATGATATTAAAAATAACTACTTTAAAAAACTGTTACAAAATTACAGTATTTTTCGTTAGTTGTTTTCTTAAATAACCGTCATAAAAGTTGTTTTGAATTTTTCTGTAGAAAAACAACTGTAATTTCCGTTAAAAATAACAACTAGTGATTACTATACAAACAACTGTCAAACTTTTTTGAGTGTAGCCAATGGATTGGTTCGGTGTACTAGTGGAATATTTCGTTTGAATCTATCAGAAAATTAGTTTTTAGAATGTAATTTCCCTACGGGAAATTTTAACAAACTGTCACCGAACTGGCCCCTTTATATAAAATAGACTGGTCACTTTTACATGGCGTTGTCATAGGACCCCTTGTGACATGTCACAAGACAAATCCTAGGACAGGTTACTGAACTCTCATAAAAAACAAAGTCACAAGGGGTCAATTTCCCCCTCCTATGACAACGCCATGTAAAAGTGACCAGTCTATTTCATATAAAGGGGCCAGTTCGGTGACAGTTTGTTAAAATTTCCAATAGGGTTATTTCCGAGAACGGAAATTCGCTGTCCTAAACAAAAATTCGGTAGTATTATCCGAAAAAATTTGTTGCAGCAACTGAACCATTATATTGGCATTATAATTGTTTTTTTTTTGGTTATATTTTTGAAAAAATTTGTACTGATTTCAAGTCAGAAAAAAATGGTATGTATCAAATGTAAAATATGGGGTTTTGTTGGCCTTTTTAAACTATTTTGCCAAAAGATTTGTTTTGTACGTTTTACAAAATACAAAGCAATAAATTAAAATTAGTCGATTAACTGACAAAATTGCAAAAGACAATAGATTTTCCTTTTATTTTAATTCTCAATATAATAACTTAAAAGAAATTTTAGTAATTTTTTATATTTTGTTTTGAATAACTGCTAAGAAAAATTAAAAAATATATTTCTTTGTAATGTTACTATTTATTTAATCGAAAACAACTTTTCTGGTTTACTTTTTTAATTACCATTGAACATTTATTTACTCTTCATGCAGTGATTGTGTATATCAAAAATAATATTTGTGATAAAGCGCAAATTTATTGGGAAGAAATTGGAAATAGTCCTTTAAATATTAAAATGCCGTATTAGCACAAAATTTTTAAAATAATTTTTTCACTGTTATGTTTAAAACTAAATAACTTCTCTTTTCAAAATGTGGAACTACTTCTTAATTTGTTGTTTTACTACCAAAATGTAAACGGTTACTTTCTAAGATCACATAATTTAAAAAGTAAATTATTAATTTTTGAAAACTTTTGTTAGTAAATAATTATATTTGAATGACTTTCATGCCTTGTTTGTTTTGATTTTTAGAATTGATTACAATACCTCTTGCTTTTTTTACGATCTTGTTAGAATGTGTTTGGTAATGCAGTAAAGAAATTTGGCAATGAGATTTGTAAGCGGTTATATGGCAATGCCTTGTTAAGGTAATGGGTAATTTTTTCCTGGGTAACTGCTTCGGTTTCTTTAACTACTTTATCAATAGAAAGCTTCAAAACCCAATACCTGTTCAATTCCAATTGTAATTATTGCTTCAATTCCATTCGTTCCCCGTCTCATGCTATTCCACAATTTTAGTATTCCAATTCCACTCGTTTGCCATTCCGTTCTATTTTGCTGCCATTGTCTAGTGTTTCGAAATCAAACGTTCCCCGTTCCATTACATTTCTTTCCACCTGCCGTTCCATTTCATTTCGTTCCCAAATTTCAGCGTTCTAATTATACTCGTGCTTCAACTTTTAGGTTGCTCACCTGAGAGGTTTGGATAGGTCGTTAAGGGGGAAAATTTTCCACATTTGTACCGCCATCTCCCGCCGAACTTTCAAAAAGTGTATTAGAAAAACCTAAAAATTAAATTGGAACTTCATGGTTCCAGCCGTTTGGGCAGGCCGTTAAGGGGGAGTCTTTCCGCTTTTTGCCCCTCCCTGTAAAAACTTAAACAAATCCGTCTTAGTGGTTGTCTATGACAGAGAAGGAACCTTCATATCAGTTTTCAACTTTTCAGATTCAGGGGCACTTTTCCCCTTTTGAATACAGATTTTTACCAAGTTCCTGTATAAAATTCGTAATTACAGTTTTAATCCAAGGAACATATAATGGAATGCCAACCCAACAAACCTACAAAGCGTATGTATGTGTTCTTTTTTCTACATGGAGCAACTTTATCCGGCAAACTTGCTCCAAATTTTTTTGGTCCGTGCCGGAATCGAAGAAAATCAGGGATCTTGGTTCTGTTCAGTTTGTCAGGACCGGTAACACTCTAGCGGAACATCAGTCAGGTGTAACATCTGTAATCAGTAGGTTCACCTCAGGGAGGACAGCAGTAGAAACTGCAGTGGGTTAAGAACCCATAGGGACTGGGACGAAAACTACGTGGCCTCATGCTGTACCAGCCTACGTAATAGCTCATCGTCATCGGAGTCCTAAACGTCGGCGACATCGTCGGTTTTGACGTCATCGGATACATGACCCCGATTCCGTCCCAACAGCAACAACCACAACATCTACAACTCCAACAGCAGACACCACAACTAACACCACACGTGGCTGCCCCCCGACTTGAGGTGATAACCTTTATGCAGTTTAACTACAACGGCCTCCAAGGTAAAATCACGGAGATAACCCAATTCATGCAGCTCCAAAAAGTAATGGTCGCCTTCAGAGTTGCACTATCCCGCCAGACATAACAATTTCGAGAGCAGGTCTGATAAATTACGCCTCCTGGAGACCGATTATATCGTTGGCTTTAGACCACCTTTCTATAATTATTACCCTCGACAGACCAACTGACTTCATCGTTTCTAAACGCCTCACGTACATCAACCATAAAAAAACAAACTGGTTAGCGTTCAGAGAGTTCACCAACCGCAAATTCAATGACCTACCTTTTCCAACCGAAGTGAGCTCCGCGGAAAGGAAGTTGCATTAAATCGTCAACGAAGCTGCTGCTCGCTTCACTCCAACTGGAAGGATCTCGATCATGAGGCCAAATTTCCCAGCTGAAGCGGCAGAACTCGCAGATGAGCAGGACGAGCTGCGGCCAACCAACCCCAGCGACCTCAGGATCGGCCAATTTAACCGGGAGATCAGGAAGTTGGTCACCGAGGACAAACGGAACAGATGGCACTTGAAGTCAAGCAACCTCAGCACCGGAGCCAACAAGCTATGGCCTACGATCAAATATCTCTCGAACCCGTCCAAAAGGAACGACATGGTTTCGACCACATTTGCCGACAGAACAATATCGGACCCAAAGTGATGCGTGAGCTTTTTAAGCCGTCAGTTTATATAGCACACCGGGAGAGACAAGGCGAAAAGGAGTATCGTAAGAAAACTTTACAAACTCCGAATCAGTGACGACCCATTAGCTTTCACGTCATTATAGGTTGCCGAATCCATCAAACGGGCAAACTATCTAGAGCTCTAGGATCCGACGGAATCTCCATGCTGATGATCAAGCTATTGGATATGCCGGGAGTCGAGTACCTCACAAAGGTCTTCAATCTGTCCTTATCCACCCTAATTGGATAAGGGTGGTACCGCTTTTTAAGCCGAGAAAGGACGCTGACCAGGAAGTTTCTTACAGAACCATCTCCCTATTGTCACCGGACGCGAGGACACTTGAGCAGAGAAACAAGCCGACCAAAATAATCGGCGG
Source organism: Leucophora obtusa (assembly GCA_949987735.1). Classification (NCBI taxonomy): domain Eukaryota; kingdom Metazoa; phylum Arthropoda; class Insecta; order Diptera; family Anthomyiidae; genus Leucophora; species Leucophora obtusa. The sequence continues at coordinate 281,816,712 of OX465295.1, forward strand.
CGGCGGCGCAAGCAAAAAATCGGCGGCGGCGGCGGCGATTGAGGTTGAGCCGGATAAAAATCGGCGGCGGCGGCGCAACCAAATAATCGGCGGCGGCGGCGGCTTGATCGGCTGAAAACAACATTTTGTAATGTGATTTGAAAACGTTTAAGTTTTTTTACGAAAGATAGATATTTTACTATCACTCTATTTGCCTTTACGTTTTTTGCCATTACTCTTACCTGACCACCTCTCAAGGATTTGTACGAATAATCTTCAAGGTTTACTATTTTTGAAAAGTTATTCATCATCGCTCTTATATCTGAAACATTTGGAATAATTATTGGAGGCGGGTTTTCTTCACACAGCTCTTTGTTAGCATTATGGTTAATATAATTAACATCATCATTATTGTCTACATCAAGTGCAGCAAACATGTTGTTGCTAGTAGGTACTTGGTATATCATCATTAGGGCAAGGAATTTCATGCACTTAAAAATTAAATATATGCGCCTAAAATATGCGGTTAAAAAAGAAAAATATACACTAACAATATAAAAAATATGCACTAAAAACTATAATTTTTGCAAAAATAATGCACTTTAAAACTTAAAAATATATTTAAGTTAGTTATTTTGCAAACAGACACAGAACTCGAAGATTTACCATAGGTCAATAAAGTTTTAAAAATGTTTATTTTGATTGAATCAAAATATGAAAACGTATCAATTTTTTATATTTTTTTACAAAATAAAAAATGCTACTAAAAATGAAAAATATGAACAAATATGCATTAAAAAGCACAAAATATGCATTAGAAAGCCACCAAATATGCATTTAAAGTCGAAATATGCAAAAACATGCATTTATGTCAAAATATGCAACTACAAATCGATGCCAGTTTGTTCTAAATTTGATGATTCGGATAAATGTTTAGTCTATATTAGTTTTGGACTATCGAGAAATAACATACATTTGCATGGAATTCCTTGCCCTAATCATCATTGTTGGTAGTTTTTTTTTATTTTGATTGCATGCTTAACTAATCCTGGTGATCGATTTTGTCGTCGTTTCGTTGTTTTGTTTTCAGCGACTGTCTACCAGACAATATCGCTTTCTTCAGTAGACTCGCTGCTACTATACATTCTGCTGTAACAGCAGAGGATTAGTATAGAAGAATATTAATCCTTTTGTTTACTACTTAATAATAAGTAATAATTTGTTGTTGATTTCAATATACAATGCAGTGTTGCCAACAAATTTTCAAAATAAATGGCTAGATCATACCCAAAAATCGCTAGAAAATCTCTAGATTATAAACAGTGTAAATATTTAGCGATTTTATCGCTAGATTGTTGAAAAATGGTACTTAAAGCAGTTTTTACTCAAAAATTTCTTTAATATGTTAATAAGAAGTGTTATAAACTTTTAAATAATGAAAAATTTTACGATTAAGCTTCAAATAATGAGTCCTGATTTTCATTGAATTAATCTTAGTATTGCGAATACACAATAGAATAGAAAAAGTGCATACCCATATTTTATCGAAATGTGTATTTTTAGAGTTTTTTTTACTAAAATCGTTTAAGATGTTGTGTTTTATAATAAAGGAATATCAATGTGCGAGTTTTATAATATTTTTCAACATAAAACCGAGTTTTAAAAATTATATTACGGCTGATAAAAAATCGCTAGATTTTTGGCTAATAGCTACAGGACAATTTTTTCCGCTAGGGGCGAAATAAAATCGCTAGATCTGACGAGAAAATCGCCGTTATGGCAACACTGATACAATATATTAAAAAAAAGTTTTTTCTTAAAACAATAACAAATGTTATTGCTTTTAATTTTAAATAGAATTATAGAAAAGAGATCACAATTAACGTCTGCACTTTATCACGGTCAGAAAATTACTCGCAAAAAAATATATATAAAATCAATTTATATAAAATTTGTTTTTGGTTCACGTGTGATTTGTTTCATGTTCGCACAGATCCATGGCTAGTCAAGACTATATCTAACAAATGGTCCTAAATATTTAATATAACATACAAGTTTTATTTAATAAATTATAAACATACCCTTTTAATTTCTGCCAGCATATTTTTTTTGCCAATGTAAAGGGCTCCAAAGTAATCCCAACATTGGGAAAATGTAACCCTCTTGGAACACAAAACAATTTTTGCCTCTTATAGAATTTTCAAAAAATTAAAGCATACTGGAAATCAATTTTTTTTATTTATTCTTTTTTATTTTAACAAATTAAGGAATAAATAAAGACCATAGAAAAAATAAATATCGATTGATTTAAGAAATTAAACTTGTTTGAAGGCTTTTGAATGGAGGCTTTGTTAGAAAGTTTGGGCAGGATGCACATATCTTGTATGGACCCATTTGAATTAGATGCCCAATCAATAATGTCCTTAAATGATGAAATTATGTGATCAATTCGAACATTGGTTTGAGCATTTTATCCGTAAAAGTGTCCTTTTCTAAATATTATAGAATTTTACAATATCTCTTATCTTTACTTTTTCATTTATTTGTTACAAAATGTCTCATTTATCCAAAATATTCAACTGGACCATTTTTAAAAATGTATTTTAGAATTGAAAAAATATATATGGGTGATATCAAAAAATGTGATAAAAACCATGTAACCAACTAATTTCAAATGCATGGATTACATTTGAGTTATATATTTCGATATATATCAGCGCATTGTCACCTGTTTTACAAAATTTATAACAATCTGACCAATTTTTGGTTAATACATAAAATTTGTAACCAATTTTATAGGCCAAATGTAAACTCCGTAACCAGTAACTCGTAAGGTTTTTTAACTTTAATAGCTTATATTTTAATAACCAATGAAGCTAAACACTAACTGTAAGAATTTATATGAAGAGGAGAAGTAACGCTTTTAACAAAAATTAATGCATTTTACAAACTTTTTCGTATATCTATGCTAACACGACTTCAACTCTGTAACGATTTTTCGTCATCATTTTTTATAAAAATGCGTACACAAAATACATATATTGAGTTTTAAATGCAAAGTTAAGCAGCTACGTTTTTTTATTAATTGATTTTTTACACATCTGCAAAGAGTTGCATTCTGAAGTATTATATTAACCCATTAAGAACTTTTTTTAAATTTTTTTCACAGTATAAATTTATATAAGCTTTTATAGCTTAAAAAAATTATATTTATAAAAATTTAATATTTAGAAGATTTTAACTTTTTTCTTTTCATATAAAAAAATTGTTTTTAGCTCTGGTTGTTCAAGTTTAATGAATTAGTAAATTCTTTTAAAAAAATATATTTATTTTTAAATTTTTTATATTTGAAAATTGATACTTCCAGCCGAAATGAGCCGAAAAAAATCGGCGGCGGCGGCTGAAGCAAAAATGACCGGCGGCGGCGGCTTAAACGGCTCACGGCGGCTGGCTTGTTTCTCTGCACTTGAGGCATTACTCCTCCCCAGCCCTACACAATATTTTCTGCTTGCTCCGAACCAGCATGGATTCTGCAAGCAACACAGCACAACTACAGCTTTAACCGCCATTGCCAACCAGGTAACTAACGGTCTGAAACAGAACTGCCCTGAACTGAAAGGACAGTTCTAATGGCGCTCAACCTATCAAAGGCGTTTGATACGGGCAGCCACACGACCCTCTTCAGAGACCGAATCGAGTCTCCCAAATGGTACGAAGAGGTGGATAGTAAATTATTTGTGTGGTCGTCAGTCGTTTATGGAGTTTCTAAACAGAAAATTAAAGCCCCGTAGGATTAAACAAAGAGTCCCTCGATGTGGAGTTCTCTTCCCGATATTGTTTAATCTCTTCGTCTCGAAACTCCCGGCTCCATCAGAAGGAGTTAAATTGATTTCGTATGCCGATAACTGTACGATACTGGTGACGGGTCATGACATTGATGGCTTATGCGGTAGGCTGAATAGGTATCTTCAATATCTAAGAAATTTCTTCACGGGAAGGAATATGCAGCTCTCTCCTGTAAAATCCTAGGCGACTCTCTTCACCACTTGGACGAAAGAAGTAAGACTGGAACTGATTGTAGTAGTCGATGGCGTACGAATTCCTACACTTAACTACCCCAAAATTCTCGGGTTCACATTCGACAGCCTGCATGCCACTACAATTTACAATAAAATGCAGAGTAGGAGCAAGGTCCTCAAATCGCTAGCCGGCAGCTCTTGGGGTACGGACAAAGAAACCTTATTGGAAACCTATAAAGCGATTGGTCAGCCAGTGGTCAATTATGCTGCGCCAGGGTGGTCGCTTAGAGCCAACGATACCCAGTGGAGAAAACTTCAAACCTACCAAAACTCTGCTTCAGAACTGCATACAGATGTCCTCAGTACAACATCGCCATGAGGAAAGGAAGGTGCTTACGTTAAAGGAACACTGCAAATGCTTTCGAAGCAGTTCCTGCTGGGATGCCATCAGAGGGGCCATACGAATCAGCAGACGGAGGTAGAACTGGAGGAAGAAGAAGAATAATATATACATATATCTTATTGTAGGTGCCGTTGCTAGAACAAGAACAACAAAATGTCGTTGAAATCGGTTGGACGGTTTCCTCGATTAGCGTGAACGAATATTGAGAGACGTGATTTTTATATAAAATATTAAGATAATTTTGTCAAAGGAAATTAAAAAATGATAACCATACTTCAAGTTAGAAAACCGATTTTTAATAACAAATCAAATAAAGCTAATAGTGCTTATACCTAGGGTTGCCATTTTCATTTTGAGAAAAAGAGGACGTCAACCTTAAAAAAGGCGGACATTTGGCTTAAAAAAGAGGACAATTTTTTTTAATAAATTAATTTTACAAAAATCAACAACGCGATAAAATATACAAATAAAAATTTATTTTATAAATAACACAATTTTTATTCCCACTAAAAAAAAATTCACAAAAAACAAAAAAACCATTCTGAACTTTAAATTAGTGGTACATATGTAAATAAACAAACAAAAATATAACGATTAACCAATTCATTGCATACATTTTTAGGAATATACATTTCTATAATTTCTTGATACGAATTGAAAAGGGTTTCAGGAATGTTTTTCAACGCTTCCAATTTGAATCAATATATTACTATCGCGTTTCTTCAAATATTCATAAAACTCTTGAAAATTGATATCAAAATTTTATTTGGCTCTAAAGGCACATCTACACGGGATAGAAAACTCGCTAGTCTTTATGAAAATGCAGCTCTTTATAATTCTACGAAATGTAATCTCTAGGCCATTGACAATTAATGTCATACATAATTTCTTTAATTACTAACAATTTTTAAGATGTCTTGTAACATTATTGAACATTTCAGTTTATTAAATGCACCTTTTGGTATTTGGAGAAAAAATTATTCTTTAAAATACAACAATTTCAATAAAAAAATTACTTGACAACTAGAGACGATACTTTTGCGATAAAAATTAGTGCTAACTATATTAGAGATGACAAATTTAGCGTAAACTCTACGAGATTTCTATCCCGTGTAGATGTGCCTTAATAATATCAGAAATAATAGAAATATAACTAGAAATAGTTTCTGGATTCAATTTTTTTTGCGTCCACCGGGCCTTGATTAAAAAAACTTCACAAAAAAGATAACAAATCATTCTGAACTGGAATTAGTAGTACCTGAATAAATAAAAAAAAAACAACGATTAACTAATTTTTTCCATACATTTTCGGGAATGTACATTTTTATAATTTCTTGATACGAATTATCAAGAGTTTTATGAATATTTTTCAACGCTTCCAATTTGAATCAATATATTACTGTCGCATTTCTTCAAATATTCATAAAACTCTCGACAATTCATATCAAAATTATATTTGGCTCTAATACTATCAGAAATATTTTCTGGATTCAATTTATTTCTTTTTGGGGTCCACTGAGCCTTGATTAAAGAAAATATAAATTCTACGCATAGCTTTGAAGAATTAATTCCTTAATTAAGTTTTTCACTTCTGAATTAAAAAAAATCCGTGAATTAATTCACAAAACACCATATATTGAATGGAATTAATTCATATTTGTTTTCGTTCGATTTATTTTGTTACGAATGAATTCAACTGCTATAGTTCTTTTTATTGGATCAAATGAATTAATTCACTAGTGAACGCGTTCAATTTTATTTATAAATAATATTTGTAATACGAGTACTAAGCAATTTTACAGAGTTTGCGAGTAAAAATAAACAAATTATATATTAAGCATTAGACAAACCCGATGTAGTTTATCAACCTACATGATTAAAACATCAAGTTCCAGACAACATCGGGTTTCTCTAACATTACACTCAGAAAAGTTCTGCAATTACTACATGACATTTATTTGTGTAGTAATGCGGTTGTAGTTATTATACCCTACACCACTATGTGGTCAGGGTATTATAAGTTTGTGCTGATGTTTGTAACACCAAAAAATATTGGTCCTAGACCCACCTTATAGTATACCGATCGGCTTAGAATTTTTTTTTATTTCGATTTAACGATGTCCGTCTGTCCGTCCGTCCGTCTGTCTGTCTGTCCATGCATTCTTGTGCGCACTCTACAGGTCGCAAATATTAAGATATTTTGATGAAACTTGGTACACCGACTTATGTTGGCCCAAGGACGACGCCTACTGATTTTGGTGAATATCGGTCCATGTTTAGACCTAGTGCCCATATAAGGGTCCTACCAAAATTATACTGTTTATACGCTGCGGTCGCAAATATTAAGATATTTTGATGAAATTTGGTACACAGAGCTATATTGGCCCAATAACGCAGCCAATTGATTTTGGTGAACATCGGTCCATGTTTAGACCTAGTGCCCATATAAGGGTCCTACCAAAATTATACTGTTTATACGCTGCAGGTCGCAAATATTAAGATATTTTGATGAAATTTGGTACACAGAGCTATATTGGCCCAATAACGCAGCCAATTGATTTTGGTGAACATCGGTCCATGTTTAGACCTAGTGCCCATATAAGGGTCCTACCAAAATTATACTGTTTATACGCTGCAGGTCGCAAATATTAAGATATTTTGATGAAATTAGGTACACAGACCTATATTGGCCCAATAACGCAGCGTATTGATATTGGTGAACATTGGTCCATGTTTAGACCTAGTGCCCATATAAGGGTCCTACCAAAATTATACTGTTTATACGCTGCAGGTCGTAAATATTAAGATATTTTGATGAAATTTGGTACACAGACCTACATTGGGCCAGTAACGCAGCCTATTGATTTTGGTGAACATCGGTCCATGTTTAGACCTAGTGCCCATATAAGGGTCCTACCAAAATTATAATGTTTATACGCTGCAGGTCGCAAATATTAAGATATTTTGATGACATTTGGTACACCGACCTATGTCAGCCCAAGGATGAAGCCTATTGATTTTGGTTAACACCGGGCCATATTTAGACCTAGTGCCCATATAAGGGTCCCCCCAAAATTATATTGTTTATACGCTGCAGGTGGCAAATATTAAGATATTTTGATGAAATTTGGTACACAGACCTATGTTGGCCCAAGGACGAAGCCTATTGATTTTGGTGAACATCGGTCCATGTTTAGACCTTGTTCCCATATAAGGGTCCCCCCAAAATTGGCTTGGTTACAAACTGTAGGTCGCAAATATTAAGATATTTTAATGAAATTTGGTGCGCTGACTCACATTATAGAAAATTTTGACACAAGCCCCATGTTAACCCATTCGAATTTCGGATCCAAACATTAGTTGGCTTTTAACCAGCCTGGTGTAGGGTATTGTATAGTCGGCATGCCCGACTTTAACCTTTTTACTCGTTTTACCTACAATTGTAGTTAATTTACTTAGAGCAAAATTTTTCAAAGTTTTTGACAGTTATTTTTTTAAACAAACTAAAAAAACTACTACATTGTAGTAACATTTATTTTATGCAGTTATTTTGAAGTTTTTTACAAAGACTTAAATTTTTAAGTGTGTGTGCACGCACACGAAGCAAACAGGAGCATATGCACAAACCTGTTGTTTAGAAATTTCTAGTGAAAGAATATGAGAAGAACATGTTTTCTCTTGTCTTAGTTATAAATTAACGCCATAGAGTGAAGGCACGTAATACGGAAAAGGTTATATATTTTTTTATTAAATTATTGAAATAATAAGGTAAAGGCTCCAATAGTCTGGTAGTATCGTAAAGTATCGTGTCAGCTGTTTACTTTTAGTTAATGACAGTGTACACAACTACAGGGTCCGCCATCTAACGTTTTTTTTTTTTCAACTAGTGCTTATTTCGTGAATGGTAACACTTAGCTCATGTCTGATTTGACAGATAATTAGTTTTATCCTTCCGCTGAACGAATATGGTTGTGTATACGCTTGAACAACGCTGGGAAATATTGCGACATTACTTTGAAAATCATGGCAAAAAAATCGTCTTTTCAGATGAAGCTCATTTTGATCTTGGCGGGTATGTAAACAAGCAAAATTGTCGCATTTGGGGCACAGAAAACCCGCACGCATACATTGAAAAGCCGGTGCACCCAAAACGAGTCACTGTTTGGTGCGGATTTTGGTCCAGAGGCATAATTGGGCCATTTTTCTTCGAAAATGAGCAAGGAGTGGCCGTTACACTCAATGGCGATCGTTATCGGGCCATGTTGAACAAAGTTTTGTTCACAAAAATTGAAGAGGAGGATATTGGCAACATTTGGTTTCAACAGGACGGCGTTACGTGCCGCACAGCCGAAGCTACACTCGATGTTTTGCGCCCTGTTTTTGAAGATCGCATTATCAGCCGCAGAGCTGATGTCGTTTGGCCACCTCGGAGCTGCGATTTGACACCGTTGGACTATTATTTGTGGGGTGCTGTCAAAGATAAGTGTTACGCCGACAAGCCAGAGACAATTGACGCTTTAAAGGACAATATTCGTGAAGCCATTGGTGAAATACAGCTGCACACAATCGATAATGTGCTTAAAAATTGGGCCGATCGTGTAGGCTACTGCATGGCCAGCCGAGGCAGCCATATGAATGAAATTATTTTCCATTATTAACCGGAAGGATTGTACTTTCAAATAAAAAAAGAAATTTGAGAAAATATTCAGTAGTTTTTTTTTATAGCATTTTCAAAAAAAAAAGTTATTTGGCGGACCCTGTACTTAGTTTGAAAGTACATTTGAGGTAAAAAAATCTATTGAAAATAGATTTCTACTTCACGATACCTCATTTCGCCGCACTTTACTTCCAAACTAACTTCACCTTAAGTTGTATATATAAAATATAAATTTATTTAAAGGAAATGTTAAAAAAATATTGTATTTATTTCCTTTCAGTTCACATTGCAGTTGATTTAAATGCAAATGTAGTCTACACCTTTTTAAGTGCAAATGCAGTTATTTTAACTGTCATTTGCAGTTGATTTTACCTACATAATTCCCTGAGTGTATATAATTTATTTTTACTAGCAAACGTTGTAAAATTGCTTAGTACTCGTATTACAAATTTTATTTATAAATATTTGTTTTCTTCTACTGAACGGTAGAATTCACTGAACGTAATTTTTGTTTTTCTATTAAGTGAACTGATTTTTTTTACAATTCAGTAAACGTATTTTTTTTAATTCTGTGAACGTAATTTTTTTTTTCAATTCAGTGATTGTAATTTTTTTTAATTTAGTGAGCGTATTTTTTTCAATTGACTGAACGAATTCAGTGAATTCATTCAAAAAGGAATTAATTCTTCGAAGCTCTGGTTCTACGTTGGCCTTATGTGCCATATTATGTGCTGGTAAGCAAAAATAAAACTCAACAAGTTTTTAAATTTCATAGAAAACATAATTTTTAATAAAAAAATCGCACCAAATCTTGTTATCAGTCGTGTTAACTGAATTTAGGTTTTTTATATAATTTTTTATGACATGGAGTTCATTAAATACATTTTCATCATTAAAAGAAATGTTAAATTTTTTTTAAAATTCAACAGTTGGCACACTGCTGGTAAGCTTCACATTTTGGCAATCAAAGTAAGTGATGCCAAGTGAATTGAGATAACAGCGAGAAAGTAGCGATGCCAACAATTGAAAAGTTTAGAAGCAATAAAAAAAAGTTATGGAGAAAAGTGCAAAAAGTAGGACAACCCCGGATACTTATTGAAAAAGAAGGAGGACTGCCCCGGACGCCCTAAAATAGAGGACGGTGTCCGGGGAAAAGAGGACGGATGGCAACCCTACTTATGCCTAATAATTTGAAAATCTTATAAGACGTTTATAAAATGAATTTTGTATGAAAAATTTATTTTAAAAGCCATTTTTAAATTCAAAAAGTGAGTATGCACTGAGAGAATTATCATCACTTCAGTAATGAATTTCTTCATAGTTTCAATGAAAATTGTCACTGGAACTCGTCCATTGAAACTTTTCATAGAATCTATGAAACAGGTTTCATTAAAGTCAATGTTTATGAAAAGTTCATAAAATGAATGAAACTCTTCATAAAATTATTAGGCCACTCGTCCAATGAAGAGCTTCATAAAATCTATTAAGCAATTTCATTTACTATTATTTTTTATAGTTGGTAGTTGTCGTTGCTAAGCTGGATTGGATAAATAAAAAGTACTTAGCAAATGCAAAAGGCGTAATAAAATCGTAGCATATTTTACGGATATAAAAAATATATCTAAAGAAAAAATTCATTAAATTAAAAAGTTTCATAAAAAAAGTTTCGAAAAAATTAATATGATTTATAAAAAAATGTCATAATCCAAAATTCATAATAAAAAATTAATTAGAAAAAAAAAAATAAAAATTATAAAAGATTAATCACTCAGGAAATGACGATGTTTTATAAAAAAAAAAATCATATTTATTTTTTCGGCAGTTTACATTTTAAAAATATGTCAGTTAATAAATTAATTCACATCATGAGTTTTAATTAGCAATTTTTTACAGAATGGACGATGAAAGAAAAGTGCGTTAAAAAATAATTAAATATTTTCAACAAAACCAAACATGGACATACAAAAAAATTGCCAAAGAAACTAATGTATGTCGCCAAACAGTTTCAAAAGTGGTAAAAAAGTATCTGGAACACCTAACAATTGAAAGGAAGTCGGGAGCAGGAACAACTACTTGTTATCGTTACATTGGTAAGGCATATAAAGTTAAAAGCATCCTTAAGAGAGCTCTTAACACAGCTGGCAGAAAAACAGCTCGGTTAGCGCAATGCTCGGACTTTTTTGTACGTAAAGTGAAAGGTAGGGCAGGACTAAAGTCCTACAAAGTTCAAAAAGTTCCCGATAGAAACGCTTTTAAAAATTTAGAGGTCAAAACCAGAGCTTGAAAATTGAAATAAAATTTTATACAAAAATACAACTGTTGAGTAATGGACGACGAAACTTATGTCCTGGCTGATTTTTCGCCGCTCCCTGGTCAAGAATTTTATGTTTCCGATGTTCGAGAAAATGTTGCAGAAAAATTTAGGTCGAAAAAGCAAACGAAATTAAATTACATTTGAATTTAACAGTATTTTATTCAAAATGCCATCTAGATGTCAAACATAACATTGAACAATAGAAAATACTATCAAATGCATCATTGTACTACTAATTTAAACACTCATGTAATTATTGTCAACTGTGTAATATTTATGTGTGAATGTTTATGTGTCATCGATCAACATCTATAAAAGCTGGTGCATTGATCGATTTTAGTTGATTAGCCAGTGGACGGCAACGAGGTAAGACCTTCTATAAGTGCCTGAAATATCTTTCTGCATTTAAATAAGATTTTACCTAAGTAGCTTAAAGGGGTTTAACTATCGTTCTACACCTTTAACCAACTAGACTACCTAAGACAGCTGACGATAGGGACGGCAACGTGAGTTATCTCTCTGTGCCATAACACGGACTAACAGTGGGAGCGTGAACTATCGTTCTGTTGCCCATTCTGCCCCGAGCGTGAACTATCGTTCTGCTCAGTGACAAATCATCGCCGTGAGCTTTCGCTCTGCTCAATCTTCGCCGTGAGCTATCGCTCTGCTCTATCTTCGCCGTGAGCGTTATCGCTCTGCTCAATCATCCCCGTGAGCTATCGCTCTGCGACCAACTTCTGCTGGCTATAAAAATAAATATTCGTGTCAACTTGTTACGTGTTAAGAACAATTAAATAATAAAATTTGTAACGTGTTATGAAAAAATGTTAAATTGCACAGTGTTTGCTTCTCTTATCGAAATATAAATAGTTTGTAACGAATCCTGGGCACGCTGAGTATGCCCCAGCTTAAAAAGTGAAAACATGTCGTTACATACTAATGACGAACAAAATGAGTTTTAGATAACGGTGTGAGTTTATTTTCTACAACACTAAAATATATACCTACTAAGGCCTTGAATGTGCAGTTAAATTAAAATTTTATATGAGAAACAACAAATATGTCGGTTAAAGTTCGGTAATAAATATATAAATTTTGGGGTAAATACTGATCAGAAATTTGCTTGTTTTACTTAAGATCTCTAGATTCTAAACATTTGATTTGATTAAAGCATATCTGAAACTCAGATAATGAAGTGACAAAACATATTGAGCTAAAATAAATGGTAATTCATATGTCGGTTACCCCTTCTTACTATTACCCACTATTGGGGGTATGAATTGTCAAAATTTTGTAAATTCTCTTTTGAAAATAACATTTTGTACGCACCACACTGGGAAATAGTAGATATCGATGGACAGGGATGGCTAGTGTGCGAATCAAGATACTTTTTTTTATTGAATCACTAAAATTTAAAGCAGTGTCGGACAGGGTCTCAGTAGGACACGCTTGGCAAACGTGTAGCTTTAAATTCTGAGTGCCATTGAGGCTCTAACCATCATGGTGATAATTGTCGCCATTCAATAACAAATGCCATACTACTTATAGGTCCCTCGCCTTCAAGAAGGCGAGGGCCAACACCCCTCTCTCATAAAAAATATTTTATTACTGAAACGTCTAATAAAAATTTAATAAAATCTGCCCGAAACACGACGACGACAACTGGATTTAAACAACTGGTAATGATTGAAACTTGGAACGTACGATCTCTCTCCGAGCCACCAAGACTTGAACAAGTTTGCAGTGATATGAGAAACCACAGTATCGATATTCTGGGTCTCAGCAAGGTTAGATGGTTAAACAGTGGGTCAACACGAACCAAAAATGGCAATGGTTAGTTATTACTTCCCAAGAGCAAACGGGAAAGAGTAATAATTCTCACAGAATTATTTCTGCCCGTTTTACTTCCGCCCGCATTTAATTTATCGGCGACTTAAATGCCAAAGTGGACTGCGACAACAGTTACCTGCTATCCGTTATGGTTTCCCAGGGTATGGAGCAATTTAGGAATGACAATGGTAAGAGACTTGTGTGCTCGTCACCTTTTATTTATTGGTGGAATGAAGTTTATCCACAAGGACATTGATAAGTACGCATGGGAATCTAATGACGCTATCACTCGCAACCAGATCGACCACATAATAGTCACCAAACTTCTGCGGGATGTAAGAACAAGGCACAGTGATGATGTAGATACCGGTCATAAGCTTGTGGTGGACATTTTTAAACTTCGTCCAGCAGCCGTAAACTCAAAAAAGGGTGCTGTTAAATTTAATACACCGAAGTCTTCGCAACACCGAAGTGGCCGCTCTTTATTGTGCTACCCTCAATGGATCTATTCAAAGTGGGGTGCAGTCATGCAAGAATAAATAACCAAAAACCTTGTATTAGTGAAGAGTTGTGGGCCGAAATTGAAAATCGGAGGCGTTTGAACAAAATAGATTCACACACTAAAACACCCTACGCAAAACGTGTAGCCAAGAAAAAGTATATATTATCTACCAAAAAAGTAAAAAAACTAGTCCGCGTCGACCAAAAACGCCACTTTAAGACCATCGCAGAAGAAGCTGAACAAATATCGAATATCGGCGTTTTATCGGCTATAAAACAATTCGGCAACAAGAATATAACACACATCAATGATGAGAGATAGTACCGGCAATAACATCTGTACGCCCGAAAGGAAACTGAACCGATGGCAGGCATTTTTTAGCGCTTCTCCTACACAAGGAGGCTCTATTTAATTTAATTTTACCAGTTGCCCATATCTTGCCAGACAAAGAAACTCGCGAAGAGGAATAACAACATCTTCACCATCATACAACGAAATCCTTTCAACACAGCTAAAACTAAAAGATTACAAAGCTGCCAGTCCTGCTAGAGTACCAGCTGACCTCCTTCTATATGGACCTGTTCCGATTGTGAAGTCCCTCATGCCAATTATGCAATGAAGATGGCGTTGTAACAAAATCCCGGAGAGCTGAAAAGTAGGTGTTATCATAATAATTTCTAAGGAGGGGGATCTTAGCTATTGCAAAAACTGGCGTAAAATAGTACTACTAAACGTAATAAATAAATTAATGAGACTACTCCTACTTCAAAGAACTGCCCAATTATTGAGTCCACTTTTCGCTAGGAAGCAAGCAGGATTCAGACCCGGAAGATCATATGCGGATCACACTAATACCATTCGCAGCAGTCACAAGGGCCCAACCCCTATTTATATACGTTGTTTGTAGATTTCGAGTGAGCCTTTGGCACTGTCTTTAGACCAGCAATGTGGGCGACTCTTAGAAGTAAATGTGTTCCCAATAAAATTATTGACTTAATTCGCGAATTGTATGATGGTCCCAAAAGTACAGTAAGGTTTGATGTACTGGAAAGCCGATCGTTCATGTATAGTGCAGGTGTCACACAAGGATGTGTTTTGTATCCAATATTATTCCTTATCATACTGGTTGGGGTAATAGAGCAAAAAAATATTGAAGCTCCAAATGTTATACGTTGGAACTTGCAGGAACGCCTAAATGACATCGACCATGCTTCGATGAAATTGAACAGAAGCTTATAAGTCTTGACAGGAACGCAAGAAAATTTAGCCTTAAGATAAACGTTACTAAGACAATACTGATGAGAATTGATACCAATAATACAACCCATGTATCATTAAATGGATCCATAAATGAGGACGTTGAATCCTTCTTCTACCTGGGCAGTCGTATAACAAAGGATGGTGGGTCTTTAAGAGATATTGAAGACCGAATTAAAAAAGCCAGAGTCGCATTCAAAGCGCTTCATAAAGTATGGCGTGCAAATAACGTCTCGCGGCCCACAAAACTTAGAACCTTTAACTGAAGAGTAAAATCGGTCTTGCTCTATAGATTCACCACTTGGAGCACAACGAAAACCACCCGTAACAAACTAAAAACTTTTGTAAACTGCTGCCTGAGATAAATCTACCAAATATTTTTTCCCTCCTGGGTAACCAATGAATAACTGCTAGGTTAGGTTAGGTTCCTGAGGCAGCTGCCATAAAGGCCAGCTCACTTGGGTCCTTCCAAATCGTGTTCCCGTTGTGATACCCATAAAGCCGTTAGGGGACCACATCAGGGACCGAACCAAACCAGTTAGACCCCATGATGAACAGATTCATCCTGCCTGGTCGAGCCCTCTGCCCATTCCGATATGTCCGGTATCCGAGTCCTAAACTCAAAATCAAACGAAGGTTGTGGGGTGCGATAATCAACAAGCACCGAGGCGTTCCCCTGAAGGTGCAGTATCCTGGCATGTCCAAACGTCTTGCATGTCCATGCCCCAATAGCCCCAGCCTTGTGGCCGCAGCCATTTTCCGCAGCCATTTGCCGCAGCCATTTGCCTCGCGAGAAGGCAAAAGAGCCTTCGTCGGAGTGGTACGAATAGCGCCCATAATCAGCAACGTCATTGATCTCAAGATCCTCTCGAACCTCATCCGGTGGTTGCCCTTATCCAGCGCACTCCACCAAATAGACACCCCATTCATCAGTATGGGTCTGATGACTGTCCGAAAAAGCCAATTGACGTTTCGAGGGTTAATACCCCAGTTCACACCAATGGCCTTTTTGCGGCAATAAATGGCAACAGCCGCCTTAGACACTCTAGCCTAAGTGCTAAGATTCCAAAGCAGCTTTCTATCAAGCATAATTCCCAAATAGCTGGCGCTCTCGGAAAGTGTAAGCTCAACACCGTTCAATCTTGGCAGTTTGAGCCCCCTGATCCTATTCCTAGTAAAGAGAACAAGATCCGTTTTGCCCGGATTTACCCCCAGCCCACTACTTTCACTCCACGCAGAGAGAAGTTTCAGTGAGGACTCCATGAGCTCCGACAGAATATCCGAATATTTACCCGATATCGCAATTGCGACATCATCCTCATAAGCAACTGCCCTAACGCCCATATCGTCAAGTTAAACGGCGATAGTGAGGCAGATAGCAGACCTGGTTCAATCGACATCCTAAGGTGTACATCGATAATTCTCTCCAAGGTCTTCAATAGAAAGGAAGATAGACTTATTGGTCTATAATCCTTCGGCTTCGTATGGGATCTCGTCCCCCCCTTGGGAATAAAGACAACCCTGCTCTCGGTCCATCCCCCCGGTACGTAGGACCACTTCAAACAGGCTGTATATATAACGGCAAGCTATGGTATGATAAGTCCAGCATTTCTCTGCAGGTCCGCTGGTATGATACCGTCCGGACCCGGTGACTTGTATGGGTCAAAACTATCGACTATGTATTGCTAATTGTGAACCGATTGAGACCGATATCAAAAATCGAAAATGGTCTTGGATTGGCCATATATTACGCAGGCCTGTAAATGGGATACCCAGAGTCGCTCTGGACTGGAATCCCCAAGCTCATCGACAACCGGGTCCCCCACGTAACACATGGGTGAGGATGGTGAGAAAAGCGTAATATGACGTGGAATCAAATCAAGTCTTTGGCCAGTGATCGTTCCAATTGGAGATATTTTGTAGACTCCCTATGTTCAACATGGACTTTTTTGTTATATCTCAGCAAGCATAGCAATACGAGGATTTCCCGATCATATTGCCAGGAAGAAAACATTTTTTCGGCAATATCAATTTCGTTTTACGGATTTTTTAGAGGAATTTGTTTCCTGTATATCTGTTGGTTGTTTTTGTACAAATTTTATTTTAATTTTTTCCAAAATGACAAAATATTTCAAACAAATTTTCTTTATCTTCCGGATGATAAAAAGGTAATACTGCCGCAATATTATCGTAAAAAATTACGACAACAAAATTCAATTTTTGAATTATTTTTTCCATAATCACCGAATTATCTTCCAAATGATAAAAGGAAGACAATTTCAAAATACTACTTGATTATTTTCATTCAAATGAAAAATAGAAGATATCGCTTTAATATCCTCTTGGAAGATATCTTCCAAATGATTACAGGAATAACATAATACTTCAAACCAGAGACCCAAAATAACTGTTATATTTTTTAAAAAGTCACCACCCAATTTTATTTAATTATAATATTTCAATAATGCACAATATTTTATAAATCATATTGCACAAAAAAATCACAAAGATTGGCAAAGATTTTAATTTTTTCAATTTTTATATTTTACTCTATAAATTTCTGTTGTTTTTTGATTTTTATTTTAAAACTTTTTATAAAAGTTACGGAATAATTTTTTTTGAAAAAATTAAGCACTAACTTTTTTATTTGATATAAAATAAAAATTAAAAATTGACCTAAATTGAATGCCGGAAGTTGCTGGAATATGCATATTTACTCACTTTAAATCACTGTTCAATCTTTTATTAACACTAGTTGACATCATCAGGATATTATAATTGTTGAAGTCATTGGTTCTGTGGCTTTTGATTTATATTCTTAATTGTTATTTTTTGATAAAGAAAAAAAATCACAAAATAACTTTTATTATTTTTGAAAAAATAAAAATCGTGTTTGGATAGTTTTTGTTTGAATTAAAAATAAAAATCAAACAGAGCAAATAAACAGAAAATTAAAAATATTCAAACAAGAAATAATTGTAAAACAATAAGTTTTTTGAATAAAAGTTATAACTGTTACGTCCCTGCTTCAAACATATATTTTATTTCTTTTATATAAATAAAGGAAATATATGTATCTTTTTTATTTCGTGAACTTCTCAACAGTTTTTTGATTTTCAATACAGGCTCAGCTAATTCTAAATTGATACTAAATAGTTGCTCAAGTAATACTTATTAAGTTTTAGCGCCCACTATCCATCTGTATTGCAAGTTTGTGATGTCTTGTCTTTATAATTATAATTAAAAGATATCAGAAAAGATGTATGTACATTAGAGATGTTCTAAGTTATACGAAAATCGTACTGTGATGTAGGATATTTGTATGGAGTATAACTAACCTGACCATTAGGGTTTGGGGTTCGGGAATTGCCGGGCGGGAATTGCCGGGCGGGAATTCCCGGGAAATCCCGGGAAATGTTTGCCGGGAATTCCCGGGAAAATAATATATTTTTCCCGGGAAAACGGGAAATTTTAAAAATATTAAATTTTTTAAATTGTTTTTGTTTCGAATAGGATTTTTTAATTTTAGTCATAAAAAACATTTTAAATACCAAAACAAAAATGTCATTGTTAAAATCTTTTAAAAGGGAATACATTTATTTGACACACAAATAAAATATTTGCCAAGTAATAAGGAGCATTTCAACTAATAAAGATTTTTCGCATAACTTATTCAAAATTTAAGTAGTAAAACCTAAAAACTTGGTAAAATATTTAAAAGAAATATGAAAAAAAGCTTTGTTTCTTACAAATAATCGCCCTTGCTATCTAAATTTTTCAAATGTATAATTTAGGTAAAGTCGACTTTAGTTAAAATATTGGGTGGCAGTATACCTTGACTTGGTTTATTTTTGAAGCATTCTGATTGGTTAATTTATTTTCAACCAATCAAAATATTTGAAAATATAAATATTTTTCATACACAAAATGAACAAAGCCGTTTGATTAAAAATAAAGTCGACTTTAAATTTAAAATCCGCCTTTATATTAAGGGTCAATTATTTTATAAGTAATGTTTTCATTAATAAATGTGAAAAGAAAAGACTAATGGTTAACGGTGGTATCTTAATTTGGTTATCCGACCTCTAAATTTGGTTCACAAAAAAAAAGAAAAAAAAAAAAAATGATGGTCATGCAACTTCTCTTGAAGAAAACAACAATAATAACGTTTCACCTAAAATTAACAAAGTACTTGAAGAAAAAAGTTTAAGCTGAATAGGCATTAAAGGTTTTATGGTAGGGTAAACATTTCCTGAAATGGTATCCAAATTAGCTGCAGTCAATCCGCACCATAACTAGATCTTCGTTTATTTGAGAAAGTTTTTGTAATAAAAACCTGGCATCGCAAAAAAATGAAACCGATGTAAAGAACCTTATATTAAATTACTACAATCATGTAAAAGATATCATGATAAAAGAAATATCGAGCAATATTTCTAACAATAGGATATTTACTATAATCTTAGATGAATGGACAAGAATATCACAAAAGAGGTATTTGAACATATGTATAAACGGAAATAATTAATGAATGGGGGAAATGTTTTTAGTTGATCTGTTATTTTTAAGTAAATGAATGTTATTTTAGTTTGACTCAAGATCATAAATTAATATCACTTTCTGTTTAAATTATTTTCAAATCAAAGAAAGATGATACAATTTTTACAAGTAAATTACAAAGAATAAAAACTACTGAAAAAATTCGATAAGACCACCAAGGCAGAAAAGAGTAATAATAACAAAAGGATAAAAATAGCATTGTTAAATTTCGTTGATGTTAGTCTAAGTTGAGTTGTTGATAACAAACCCGATTTGCTTTCAACAGCCACATAAGTAGACGATTATCAAAGTATTAACCCACTCAAATGCGAAAGGCACTGATGATGGCTTTGTAGCGAAAGCCGAAAATGTGCATTCTGCCTTGCTGGTCTTATCGAATTTTTTCAGTAGTTTTTATTCTTTGTAATTTACTTGTAAAAATTGTATCATCTTTCTTTGATTTGAAAATAATTTAAACAGAAAGTGATATTAATTTATGATCTTGAGTCAAACTAAAATAACATTTATTTACTTGGAAATAATTAATTTTATAACCTGGGGTTGGTTTATATTTCAGGAAGATGTAATGCTTATGAAATAAGAAGAATTGTAGAAATAAGACTAGAAGAGTTTTATTTGTCTTTGGAAAATAACATTGTGGCCACCATATCTAATGGGCCAAGTGTGATGAAACGGTTTGTTTCCGACAGTTCAGAAGTAGGTGCCTGCTGGAATCATGCAATTCATTTGGCAGTGCTGCGAGTAATTTATGTGAAATCAAATGTTCAACATTCTGATATTTTTTACTTTGAATTCTCACTACACAGACTGCATTTGTACTGAAATAGTGTTTTTTTTTAACAAAAATTACTTATATAGGTGGTTTTCATTAACAATTTTGTTTAAAAATATTTCCCGGGATTCCCGGGAATACCGGGAATCAAATTTTTTCATTCCCGTTTCCCGGGAAATAAAAAAGTCCGGGAAATCCCAAACCCTACTGACCATCCATCCTGCTTTTGCCGGGAATATTCATACATTACATGTTAGTGAAATAAATTATTAGGTTGTTTAGTTTATTCGACCTTTTTATTATTAATTTCAAAAAATAAATTATTTTTAAATTGTCAGTGATAGATGGTTTCAACTGGTTTCAACAGAGACTATTAATTATAGAGATAGGAAATCAAAACTTATACTACTTACCGATAGAGGGCGCTGAAGTTTAGTATTACCTGAGCAACTATTTAGTATCAGTTTAGTATCAGCTGAGTCTATATTTAAAAACTCAAAAACTGCTGAAAACCGCTCAAAATGAGGAAAAAATAACTGCGGAATATATTCAAATAATAAAATTTTAAATATTTGTTTGTATTTTTTCCTTTGTTGTTTGTTATTATTAATTCATACATATAATTTTTTTCTAAATTAAAATTGTAGTTGAGTATCGAACCCGCAACTTATGTGTAGCAGTCTAACGCGCTAACCATTGCACCACAGCGCCCACAAATGTAAGATAATAAATGATGCGAGGGCACCTATGTCGAACATATTTAGCGTTTTTTTTAACCACCTGGATTTAGAATTTTTCATACAAAAAGTGGATTTATTAAATCCAAAAAAAAAGCTAGATTTATAAAATCCATAATAAAAGTACAAATATATGAAGCCTATTAATTTAATGTCAGAAAAAAATACGTATAAAAATTAAAAGAGAAACAAAAAAATTGAAAAACTAATAAATACTTAAAAGGTTTTTATTAAATTTTTTTTTATGAAATATGTTTAGAAAAAAACTACACCTCCACAAACACATATTTTTAATCTTGGACATGGAGAAATGGCTGAAATAAAAATGGCAATTTTTCACTCTACAGTAAGTAATTTAATTAAATCCAACTAGTGAATATTATTATTGCCAATATTAAATATTGCAATGGAATTTTATATAAAATATAATTAAAAATTAAAAGTTAAAGTAAAATCCTTCATCATGGAATTCGGTATTAAAAATTAGGGTGAAAGAAGTGTCGGACAGAAAATTCTTTTTAAAATAGGGAGAATCTAACCCCATCTGTTGAGCACTTTTAGAAATACTTTTTTGATTTATTAAATCCAAGTGATTATAAAAAACGGCTAATAATCCATAAAAAAAGCAGAAATTGGATCTAGTCTGATTTGCAAATTTAATGTGTTTATAACTTTTGAAGAAAAGGTTTGTTCTTCTTTTTAACCTCAAACCTACTAAAAATTGGTTTTATTTACATTTATTTCATCTATCAAAAACCATCTATTTATAACAGCTGTTTTTTCCAAAAATACTTATTGGAGATGGGCGCGTGAGTGAATTTTAATTCACGCGGACGAATGAATAATTATTACTCCCAGCTCACTCACTACTCATTTTCGATTTCTTTCTTCTCACGCTGACTCTAGTTTTCAAACTCAGAAATGAAACAAGAAAAAATACATGAAAACATACAAAAGGTCCCTGGGGACCTTGTACGTTCTCCACGTAGGAAATGTCTTTAGACTGCCGATTATTATAAAACATGTGCAAGAATCGTGTCCAAATTAGTGAAACAACATCGCATATATAAAAGTTAATGAGTTTCATCCAATTCGGCCAAGCAGTGCTAAAATGATTCATCTGTGAAAAGCTAGAAGGTCCTTAGGGACCTTGTCAATCATCGGAAAGAAAAAAAAAACAATTTTAATTGCATTTGGTCTATATGACGCGTTTGAAAAACAACACTTTACTAGAAAAATAAAAATGCCCTGCTGGCAGTCCGTCTACGAAATACACAGATTGCCTGCACTTGTACGTAAAAACCATACGTCAGTGTGGCAACATTTGTGAAAAAGGTGACAAAGAGGAGATAAGAAGATAAACAAAAAATCTAAAGTAGAATGTTTTTATGTCTGTTTGATCACTTCCGAGAGTAAATTATCATATAGAGACAATCTGACAATAAAATATAAACAATAATACAATTTAATGGAAAATCACTGATGAAGCCTGTCCATAAAAAAGGCAGACACTAGATCTAGTCTGATTTGCAAATTAATAAATAAATAACTTTGAAAAAATGTTTATTCTTCTTCTTAACCTCAAACCCATTTAATTAAAAAAAAGAGTTTTGGAACAATTGAGAGACAAAATGGAACAGGAAATGAGTGAAATTCATACACTACACAATTGGAACGAAATGGAATTGAACGGGGAATGAGTGGAATTGAAACACTGGGCAATAGACATGGAATGGAACAGGGAACGAAATTAAATATAACGGGGAGCGAAATGGCATGGAATGGGGTACGAGTGGAATTGAAACGTTAAAGTTAAAAATGGAATGGAACCTCAGAATGAATGAAAAGAGGAATGGTTGATATTGAAATACAAGATAGTGGGAACAAAAGATAATGAAACGGGGAGTGGAATTGAAATACTAGGCAATAGGAACGAAATGCAATGGAATGTTTCTCGGAACGAGTGGAATGGAGTGGGACGTGGAACGAGTGCAATTGAAATATTAGATAACTGGAACGAAATGGAACGGAAGTTATTCACTCAAACCGCTGGAGTTTGGTACATGAAATTTTGCATATGACTCTACCTTTAACATGGACATCAAGTCAGGCAGGATTATATATATTTGGGCATTTTTACGGAGTGGGGCAAAACCCTTTAAGCCAGAAATCTGAAACTTAGCATTGAAACATACTCTACAAAAAGGTAAAATAAAAGCCTTATAAAAGTAATGCAATTTATATATTCCGATATTTGAAACTGCCGGGAACGAAGCACCGGGCTTGCGAGTTATCTATTGATAAAGTGGTGTACACTTGAATTTGTGTATACACTTGAATTTTCAGGTCTACTTACAAATAAACTGGAATTAAATAAAATTCAAGGCACGCTAAAAATGTAGCGGGCTTTGGCCCTATTGAATAATGTATTAGAAATAAATGCTAAATTTATCGATATTTAAGCATGCCTACCACGCTCACTTTTTCGAATAGGACAATAAATACTGTAATTTTGACATTTATAAGACATATCTTTTTTAGCTGGACAGTTTAGGCTTGGAAAGAACAGAAATTTCCGGCATTAAAAATGGCTCAAGCACATTTTTAAGTGGGTTATAATGAATGAACTTGAAAGTATTGTTTCTAAAATGTTGCTGTATTATTGAAACAGCCTGTGTATTGTTTTGATTAAAAATCAATAGGTATTAAATAAATATGCATGTACCATATAAAAGTTCGAGTATGTAGTATAATATTAATATGTGTAACTCTATTTACATATTAATATATAAAATTTTCAATTAATTATTTCAGTTATGTAACATTTTTAACATTTTTTAACAATGTTAATTGAAATTAATGACCATTCTGTAGTTTACACACAATTTGGAAAAGTTGCCAATAAAATTTACATAATTTTACACACATACAAAATAAAACCTCAACTGAAAAATCAAGCGTAAAAAACAGCTGTTTTCTATTTACAAGAAACAAAATGTTTCAAATTATTCTCTGTCACCTGAAGAAAATAGTAGGTGGGGGGGTGTATATAACAGTGCTTCCTTTTAACCTACAAACACAAATTTTTTGTGCGTAAAATTCATTATATAATGGCATCATTTTGAATAAAAATCTCCACAAAGAAATTATGGTGGTTCTGTATGATGGGTAGTAACAAAATTAAGTACATGTAATTAATAAATAATTGGCTAACACTGATTGACAAAAATTATCATATCCTTAGAGCATGAAAATACAGTGAGAATATTTAAAAGATAAATATATTTAAAAGTCAAGAGCATGAGTTAAACGTAGTAAGGAGAGTTTATGTTTTATGTAAAATAAAAGCTTTGGTAAATAACACTGTAGTTACAAAAAGTAATGCGTATTGTGTATATAACATTTTAACAGTTATTTAAGAAAAAACCCGTTGTTTATACACACAAAACAACTGACAGCTGAATGACAGACAATCCTAAACACATTTATTATAGTCATCGTGCTCTTTGCATACATAAACAATAAATAGGCTTTATTGAAGTGATGAAAACAATAATAAAAACACACATACATATACACACACTCTCAAAGTGTGAGAAGTGAAAGTACTTTTTTAGACATTTGTATGTAGGTATGTATAAATATTAGGGAAGTGCGATTAATCAAACTTAATGATTAATCAAAATTCTGATTTATCAATTAATCGATTATTCAACAATTTTGATTAATCAAAAATATGATTAATCGGTTAATCAGTTATTTCGATTATTCAGAATAATGATTAATCATGACTTTGATTAATCAAACTCATGAATATTGCAAGGAATTCCATGCAAATGCATGTTTTTTTCTCGATAGTCCAAAACTAATATGGTCTAAATATTTATCCGAATCATCAAATTTAGAACAAAATGGCATCGATATGTTGTTGCATATTTCTGCATATTTTGTCAAAAATGCATGTTTTTGCTTATTTTGACTTTAAATGCATATTTGGTGCCTTTTAATGCATATTTTGTGCTTTTTAATGCATATTTGTGCATATTTTTCATTTTTAGTAGCATTTTTTAATTTGCAAAAAATATAAAAAATTTATACGTTTTCGTATTTTGATTCAATCAAAATATTTCTTTTTCTTAAAAACTTAATCGCCCTATGGAATAGCTTCGAGTTATATGTCTTTTTGCAAAATAACTAACATACATATATTTTAATGTTTTAAAGTTATTTTGGCAAAACTAGTAATTTTTAGTGCATATTTTTTAGGTTTTTAATGCATATTTGTATTTGTTAGCCGCATTTTTTAGGCGCACATTTTTGATTTTTAAGTGCATGAAATTCCGTGCCCTACTTATGAATAATTAAATAATATTTTATTTTTCTCCGTTAAAGACGCCTTTTAATGCCAGTTCAATATAGAAACATGCAACTTAAGAATGGACATTGGTCAAGTCTGAGCAGTGAGCAAACAATCTGTCTGATTTTCTTTATTTGGAGCTATATAAGGCATTGCCACAAAAGAAAGATAAAATTGCCGTAATTTTCGTATTTTTAAATATTTTTATAATAATAATTAAAATTATTCAAGTTTTGATTAATCAAAATTCATTTTAGACCCGGTTTTATTTTAGAAGGAATGGGCACTATCCGATTCATAAATTAAATAATATAGGTCCTGTGCACACGCCGAAAAAAAGCAGGGGAATATTACCTACGTCGCTATGTAATTATTAGAGAACACAAAAAAAGCAAAATCTGATGCTTTTGAACAAAAAAATATTGTAAAAAAGAAAAAGCTTTGAAAAACAACAGCTTTAAAAAAATCAAATTTCAAAGTTGAATATTTTTTTTTGGGAGCAAAACAAGCATTTTTGGGCAAAAAGTCTTAAAAATAGCATTTTGAAGCTCGAAATTCTTAAGAAAAAGCTATTTTAAAGCTGAAAAACTGAAAATCCAAAAAATCAAATATGAGAAAAAAACCAATTTTGTATTCTCTGGTAATTATACAACTACATAACTTCCAAGTTGATTTTATAATTTTGTAGTTAAATATAAGCATTTCTTTTTAAATTTTTTACCTGACATATATCATACATGGGATTTTTTCCATTGGCATTTCATTTTGTACGGGCCATTTTTTAAATAGGCAATATATAAAATTGTCTGTATCTCGAAACTAAGAGAGATAGAGCAAAATGGACAAAATGTTGGCAAGCTCGGCAATGTTCACGATCCTTTTATTCCGGTAAGGTCCGAGAGGAACCTCGAGGTTTTGCGCTAACTAAAATTGCCATTTAACAAAATTTTTAATTGTTGCCAATATCACCTAGGATTTTTTTTTAAATTTTTATTTTTTATTTTTTTATAAAGAGAAGCAACACTCAGGAAATTCTTCCTATTAATTAACATGTTGCTTCCTTTGAATAGATAGAGAAGAAGTGAAAGATGAAGGGCTTCAAATATGGCAACACTTTAATTGCGCTCACATGGTACTTTTGCTTTTGCATGTTACTGACATGATTCATCGTTCCGTTGATAGGAGAAATCCTTGCTTACACTTAAAAAAAAGTCAGTAAAGTCAGCAAAAAATGTTGCTGTGTCATCAAATTTTTAGTCAGGAGCGTGCTTGCAAAAAAGTTGGTAATTTCAGCAAAAGGTTTGCTGAAAATCAGCGAGCTAATTTTTATCAAAAAAAATAGAAATCTTCAGCCAAAGTTTTGCTAACACTTAGTTGATTGCAAATGAAAAAAATCCTTGCTAAAATCACTAAACTTTTTGGTGAATATTAGTAGACTGAAAAGAATTCAAAAAACTTGTAGCGAAATTTGACTTTAGTTAATTTATTTGCTGAAAATTTAAATGTAGAAATTGTGTAGAGTTGTTTTTCTTTTTTATCATTTCCGTTTTCTGTACTACTTGTCTATCTGATTGTCTTCCACGCTATAAATGCGGTTATCAGCACAATTTTAACTAATTTTTCTACTAACTTATTTTTTTTAGTGTACTTGTTCTTCTAGATTTAGCGAAAGCTTTTGAGTCGGTTAATCGGTGTAGACTAATATTTAAACTTTATAATGAATTTAATCTTTCTTGGTCTAGCTGTAGATTAGTTTCCTCATTCCTATGTAATCGGTCTCAATTCGTTGCATATGGTACTCATAAATCTGACTTATTTGATATTACGTCTGGCATCTCACAAGGTCCCATCCTTGGACCACTACTTTTTATGGCCCGTATTAACAGCATTAGCGATATTCAGCTCTGTAGTTTTAGTGATACTCACTAATAAATGCTCGCAAGACTCAGGCTATGGCTTTTGGACGGGTTCGTGATTCTTCTTTACACACAGAAAATAAATTGGTTGGAATTCTATCGGAACCAACGAAATATTTTCATCATTCAATAATTTTAATTGCAGTTACTTAAAATTCATCATCAGGAAAGTTATATTTATTTGTGAACAGAAAATATATATGATGACCCAAAACACTATCACATTATCCAAAATGTTGGCTTTTCTAACCAATATTGAAAAAATACCAACTTCCACATTAACTTCAATACCAACAACCACCAATTAATCGAAGATTTAGCCATTTGAATAAAATATCGGCTGCAAAAATCTAGTATCAGTTGTGTTTCAATAAAATCGATCACTCTACCAAAGTATTAGTTTTTCCAATCAACTTAAAATTAATTTTTCAATTTTAGTAGCTTTAACCATTAATTTCCATTATTTTGGTAATTGTAATAATATATTAAGACAAGGAACAGAAATTTTATTTATCATAATAAAATTTTGGAATATATCATATTTTTTCGTTTCATAAATATGCGTGTTTAAATTCTAAGTTAGACAACAACTAAACGTAAGTATCTGTGGCGCAGGAGGTAGAGACACAGCCTTATAGCCTTAGAGATTTGAGTTCAAACCTCAACCAAGGCATTACTTTTTTTTTAAATAATTTTTATATTGATTCAAATTAAAAGACACAATTGGTTTTCTGTTGTGAATATAATTTTATTCAAAAACAAAATATTCAAATTTGCAACCTGAAGAAATTCAAATTTGAAATTTAACAAAAAAAATTTATATCGAGTTTAGCCTAGAGGAAAAGCAATGGGCTGACAAACGGAAGGTAGCCGGTTCAATCCTGGTTCGCGATATAATTTTTTTTTATTCAAATTAAAAGACACAACTGATTTTCTGTTGTTGATATAATTTTATTTATAGACAAAATATTCAAACCTGAAGAAATTCAAATTTGAAATTTGACTGAAAAAATTTAAATAGAGCTTAGCTTAGAGCGAAAACAATGGGCTGACAAGCGGAGGGTCGGCGGTTCGATCCCAGTTAGCGACAAAAAAATTTTAATTTTTAAATAAATTTTGTGGAACGTGTTTTTCTATTTATAGAATTTAGAATCCACAAACATTAAAGTAATCTATTAACACAACAAAAATTCAAAAATTGTAAATAAATTTCGGTAGTTACAATGGTATTAAAAATAAATAAAAATGATTGTACCTGGAACTACAAAAATTCGGTTGGCGAAAAATTCGGTTGGAACTACGAATCTGTTTTCTGTGTGTACCTAATATATTATTAGATGGAAATAATATTGGGCTCTCCGATAATATACTGTGCCTTGGCGTAACTACCCTACGGGGAATGAGGTGTCAATTGCCCTCCAAATTAGTACAAATGAACTGGAAAGTATTTTCTGATCCTTTATTTTCACTGCTGCTTTTAAAAAACTTGACCGATACCGAAATAAAAAACAAAATTCGCGGCATATTTTTAAGAATATTCTTTTATTTATTTTACTTTTTTATTTATTTTTAACTTTATTATACCCTACACCACTATGTGTTTGTAACACCAAAAAATATTGGTCCCAGACCCACCTTATAGTATACCGATCGGCTTAGAATTTTTTTTTATTTCGATTTAACGATGTCCGTCTGTCCGTCCGTCTGTCTGTCTGTCCATGCATTCTTGTGCGCACTCTACAGGTCGCAAATATTAAGATATTTTGATGAAACTTGGTACACCGACTTATGTCGGCCCAAGGACGACGCCTATTGATTTTGGTGAACATCGGTCCATGTTTAGACCTAGTGCCCATATAAGGGTCCTACCAAAATTATACTCTTTATACGCTGCAGGTCGCAAATATTAAGATATTTTGATGAAATTTGGTACACCGACCTATGTCAGCCCAAGGATGAAGCCTATTAATTTTGGTTAACACCGGTCCATGTTTAGACCTAGTGCCCATATAAGGGTTCCCCCAAAATTGGCTTGGTTACAAACTGCAGGTCGCAAATATTAAGATATTTTAATGAAATTTGGTGCGCTGACTGACATTATAGAAAATTTTGACACAAGCCCCATTTGAACACATTCGGAATTTCGGATCCAAACATTAGTTGGCTTTTAACCAGACTGGTGTAGGGTATTGTATAGTCGGCATGCCCGACTTTAACCTTTTTACTCTTTTTTTTTACGATTTGCTTTAGATTAGTTACGAAGGCACTACGCACCGCGACCAATATAGATCTTTTGTGCTGCCTAGAGTTCCATAGAAATTCAGGCTACCAATAAAGCCAATAATCCCGTTAGGAGAATTTCTCCAAATGTCCGAAGATGACACGAAACGATCACCCAAAAATTTGAGTCTCCTGTCACACAGTCGCGGACATTCGCAGAGAATATGCTCCGATGTCTCACTTTCCCGCTCACAAAACCTGCAAACATCAGTATCTGAGCGGCCCTTTTGTGAAGCTGGTACCTCAGCCCACTGCCCAGTTAAGTATCCTGTCAAGGTTACCCCTGTCGAGTGACAATAGTCGCCTTGATACTCCGCTGGACAAGGAAATAAATCTTTTGGCCTGTCTTTGGCCAGTAGAAGTTTCCCAATGCTTAACAAACTCAGTCTCTCTCCATTGCCTAAGTTTTTCCCTAGCATACCCCCTAGGTATCCCAAAGAATGGTTCCGGGCCAATGAAGGGTCGACGGGCTCCACAATTGGCTAGACAATCAGCCCTTTTGTTACACTCGTGCCCTTCATGACCAGGAATCCATCCTAGTGTAAGGGAGTTGTTCCTACCGTGTTCGTTGAGAATTCCCATACACTCCATGACAAGACCAGATGATACCCCGTAAGCTCCTAGAGCCTTTAGCGCAGCCTGGCTTTAAGAAAGAATGTAGATGCGGAATCTAACTGCGCCCCTCTACAGGCACTCTCTCACACAAACGCAGATGGCGAAAATCTCCGCCTGAAAGATGGAGGGGTACTTGCCCCTTGGTAGAGCACGTTGGAATCTGGGTCCAAAGACACCTGCCCTCGTATCACCATTAGCCTATTTCGAACTATCAGTGAACCATATCTGAGCCCCCTCTTCGGGCTTCCAGGACTGGCTGGTCCACATATTCCTATCAAATGACATAATGTCAAAATACCTGACAAAAATCTGCTCCGGGATCATTTTATCCATGAAGATCCCGACGATCCTCATGTGACCCTTTAGGTCCCCGCTCCTCATGTCCCCGACCCCCCGGAGACGAAGTGAGCCTATTCTTGCAGCTTCCTTCACGGAAATGACGATTTGCTTATTTTAGCTCTTATTTTAAATTTATATAATTTTTTTGCAAAGAAATTTTAAGTTTTGTATTTTCAACGCTTTTTTAATGTTAAAGCTCTTTTAAATAGTTTTTACAATTGATATCTTCATTTAACTTTTCTTTTTAACTTAAGAGGTATTCTTTAAACTTTTATTTATATTATCAGAGTTTTTTAGGAAAATTTTCTAATTTTTAATTGGTTTTTTAATTTAATTATGGACAACGAAAAAAACGAGTCAACTGCCATTAAAGGACCAATCCCATGACTGGTCAATCGGGGGCAAATTCAGGGCACTTCGACTATATTTGTGTGTTAATGTTGTTTTCTTTTCTATTTTTTTCTTTTCCATTTTTTTTATTTGCTTGTAGTGTTTGTTTTCTACTTTTTCACCATCAGCCAGCGATTATGCACAAGCAACATTAGCTCAGACGGTAGAGGGTTTGCCTTGCCAGCAGAACGTTGTGTTATCGAGCCCAAGTAAGCCAAGTAGATTTTTTTTAATTCTTAATTTTTTATTAGTTTCTTTGAAAAGCTATTTTTAGGCACACCACCTTACGTGTCACAAGGTGTCTAAACTGTAGTCCCTTCCAATGACAACGCCATGTTAAAGTAACGTGCCTCTTTCAAACAAAAAGACCGATCAAGGACCGGTCCCTGCCCCCTTGGGACCCATCCTGCAAGTCACTTTGAACCGGTCTCTTTTCCCGTAGGGTATTGATAGGAACCTTCAATTTTGTACTCTTATTTACAATACTATATCTAAAATTGGTTTTAGTCTTAGGAAACTCTATAGTCTATCCTGTTACTTACCGTTTCAAATAAGATATCGTCTTTCCCATGCCATTCGAAAGCCCCATTTACTTTATTGTATTGAATTATATTGTAGTACAAACGAGAAATTTATTTAAAATTAAACTAAATAAATTTATAATGAAATCGATATATTTCAGAGCATTAGCAAGTCTAAGGGCGAGTAACTTATTTCCAACATAACCATGGTTAAATTTTAACCACAGATATTTTCATATAAATTTGACATTCATAACCATGGTTAAGCACTAAACTCAGTTTAGTTTGAGATAAGTTAACAGCTCTAAGTAATGACAATTCCACAAATTTTATTACCATAAGTTTCAATTTTCAAAATTTGTCCAAATAATTTATATGGGGTATGACATGTATATATTTTACAAGCCTTGCATAAAAGTCGCATAAAATTATTTGGTTTGGTAATACCACTCAAGTTCAAAGCTCAGATAGGTTCTTTATGAAGGGTATAAAAACGGCATTAGCCACCTGAATCTTCAAATGCTATAATTTTTAAATTTTAATCAAAACGGAAAATTTTCGTTTGGGGGACAATCTTCGTAAGTTTTAAAATTAATTTTTAGGCCTTTGTATGCCTTTAATGTTTTTTCTTCTAAAAATTATTGCGCATTTTGTAAAAACAACTTTAAAATAAAAATTCAAATAAAAAACTTTAACATACCTTTATGTTACTACACCAACAATGATAATAAAAGCACTGTAAAATTAACATAAAGAACAACAAAAGAGAGAGCGTAGACATGATTTGTTATTGCAAATGTAAACAGAGAAAGCCAGGAAAGAAACTACGGTTTGACAACTAATTGTAAGGCATACCGTTATATACAGTCCGATTGTGACAGTTGAGGTTGACAGTTGTGAGTAAAGTATAAATCACATAGAGAGTTTAAAACTAATAGAAAACTAAATCAGAAGAAAAATTACATGAAAATTCTGTAATTTTATACCAAAATTCAATAAAGTGTATGAAAGTGTTATTAAACTGTTAAGTGTTATACATACATTAAAAATAACAAAAATTAAAAATAAAACAATTACTTCTTTAAGATTTTCCTAACTTAAATAAAAATCAATAGCATTTATAAAAAAAATCAATTGTAAGAAGGAAAAAAAAAAATTTGTTACATAAATCAGTGCGTCTTATTTTGAATTGTATTGTGTTTGTTAACAAAAAGTTTTCAAAAAGTTTCTGCTATCTATTTTATAGTTTTCTCTGGCTTTGTATAGAAATCTCTCTCTTTCTAACTACGCACACTCACTCACTTACTCTCTCTATCTCTCCTTCGATTTTGATAGCATTGCCAAACCTTAACAGCTGTTAAATAACAAAAAAAAAAAAAACACGTCCTGGCAAATACGTAAAACATTTGCACAGTTTTAAATTAACGGGATACGCGTATACACTCAAAAACGGAAATTGTTATTGTTATTACATTAAAAAGTGCCGTCGTATGAGTTTTCAAAAAAAAAAAATCTGTGCAAGAATTTGAAAAAATTCAATACAATTCTGTAAAAAAAAATCTGTCAATTATTAAATGAACGTAAAAAAGCTTAAGCTAAAAAAGTTGTTATCGTTAAGGTTAAAATTCATTATTATTAAAAAATTTCAATAAAAAATGTTTTAAAAAATATTTATCAAAAATATCAGTGTTTTTTGTGCTTTATAGAGAAAAAAAAAATTCAACAAAATTTTATTGTTGTTTCACAAAAAAATAAAAACACTCTATTCCGAAATCAACCACCCGAATATTTGGATAATTTTGTACTCAACATTTTGCTAAACAATGTAAGTTATTCTCTTATTTTCCACAAATTCATTAATAAGACCCGTCCATCAGTTATTCTGTCACTTTGTCAGTCCACCACAATTGTATCCTTTCACTTTTTTCTATTTTATTGTATGAGAGTTCTGTGTTTTGTATAAGTCGGCATTTACTTGGTTGAGGTTTTTAGCTTGGTTGGTTATGACCACAATACAATACACCACAATACCTTAAAATATCCTTGAAATTGTAATTTTTCAATAGTTGTTTTTTCCCTTTAACTAGTAGTAATTCTATGTTTTTGTATAACAATTTATGTTTTTTTTCTTTTTATGTAAAATGTTGCAAATATAACCTTGTTATTTGTTTTGTAGGTGACATTGAAAAATTGTAAAAATTTTATGGTCACTAAAGGTCGCTTTTAATATTTTTGAAAACATTTTTACTGTTTTTATGTTATTTGTATTTACAACAATGATGTCTTAAAGTTTTTCTTGTTTTTTTTTTTAATAAAGAAATATTAATTTTGTTTGCGGTTGCTTTCTGTTGCCATTACACAAAAAAAAAAAAAAAATTCCGTAAAAATTTTCAATTACATTTGTAATTAATATAAGTCAAATTTTAATTGTTTAATAAATTCAAATAAAAACGTTATATGATATTTAGAGGCATTAATTTAATATTTTTATTGACTGTAAAATGTTTCAATAAATGTTAAATTTCGTAATTGGTGCAAAAACAATTAAAATTTGTAATTTTTAAAGAAATTTCGTAATTAAAGCTTATTTTTAATTTTTTCTGTGTAGGTACATTACAAAAAGAAGTGTGCAATTTATTATATATTTTTCCTTGGGTTTTAATTTTTATTTCAATTTCTTTTCATGTCTTCGTGTCATATTTCTTTGTTTCCCATTTTTGCTTTGACACCCACGCAGCATAAATGTTGTATGTACAAATAGTTTATAATTTTTTTATAGAGCGTACTAATGCTACAATATTTACTTACAATATATTCGTGTTTTCATTTAGGTTAATCGATTTCTTGATTAATTGCCAACATTTACGTTAATGTTGAAACGAATTTAAATTTTGTATAAGGCACTTTAACTTTTAATTCTTTCCATCACTGTTTAAGTTCGTATTTAAAGTTAATTAAACAACTTATGAAAAGCGTATGACTTTAAAGATCAAAAGGAAGTCAGAACATTAGCCTGGTGATGGTTAATCGATTACCTGAATAATTGATTAACCGCAATAATAACACTACTATACATAAATGGGCTTGTAGCAAATCTTCTAAGCAATGTAGACTACATCAATAATAGACCACCCTGTGGTTATTTAAGTAGATAACAACAAAATTTAAAATTAAATCCTTAAAAATAAAATAAAAATATGTAAAAAGCCTTTAAGATTGCCAATCATTATTAGAATTGTTTTTGGATGTGGAAATTAGATGTGATTTGTAGTGTGATAGTCTGCCTCAGGATGTTGTTGAACGTTCGCGTCTAAACTAACTTTTCTTTACTACCTATTAACCAAACGATATCTAAGCGATATCAATTAGGTAATATTCATTGTCATATGTGACGATCACTTGTGATTAGGAAAAGCTGAAAATTTATTTTGAATTCCCGGAATCCCGCTGGAGAAGTAAATTATTAAATTTTTTATAACGACTTAAAAGCTTTAATAAAGACCTCAAATTTTTATGGTCGTGAAAAAGATCAGGCAGTGAGTGGGGTTTCTTGGCATTCCAAGGTGTTTTCTTCGTAAAATTATAAAAATTTAATTATATAATTTTGAAAAATTATAGTAGTATAAATTAAAACTAACTGAAGTTGTCCATTAGACCGTACCTCAAAAAAAAAAGTTCGCCGTACACCGTCCAATATAAATTATTTTTGCAAGGAGGTTTGAAAAAATTTTTTATTTTTTTTGCCGAACGTAGGGTTTGCCATATTACATTTTTCGTTATATCTTTGGCATTTACAGTCGGATCTTAAAGTATGATACATCGATGTTTTTCTCTCGAGACCAATGATTTGCTCTAGGGACCGTTCTAGTATTTACATACCAGATCTCAGTTGCTACCACCCTAATGTACCACCCTCATGTCAGAAAATTAAAGCTCGCAAAAAATCATTAAACTTTTTTTTATTTTTTTGGTTGCCGAACGTAGGGGTCGCCTTTTTAAATTTTTAAAAATTTGTAGGAACAAATTCGAACACACTTGATAATTTTTAAATATCAATGGAAAAATTTTTTCTTTAGTTCTGTATTATATTACGTATCATACGGAAAGTGACGTTTTTAGGCATTTTAATTTTTTTTACGAGTTAATAGATATATAGCGTGTTTTTTAATCACCTGGATTTAGAAGTTTTCATACAAAAAATGGATTTATTAAATCCAAAAAAAGCTGGATTTAATAAATCCACGATAAAAGCACAAATATATGAAACAGCCTATTAATTTAATGTCAGAAAAAAATACGAATGAAAATTAAAAGAGAAACAAAAAAATTGAAAAACTAACAAATAAAAGGTTAAATTTTTTTTATGAAATATGTTTATAAAAAAACTACACCTCACCAAATACATATTTTTCATCTTGGACATGGAGAAATAGCTGAAATAGAAATGGCAATTTTTCACTCTACAGTAAGTAATTTAATTAAATCCAATTAGTGAATATTAAATATTGCAATGGAATATTTCAATTGTGTAAAAATATAAATTGAAGTGATAAAACTGAAAAGGCAGACTGTTTATCGCTGTTTTATGTAAAATATAATTATAAATGAAAAGTTAAAGTAAAATCCTTCATCATCGAATTCGGTATTAAAAATTAGGGTGAAAGAAGTGTCTAACAGAAAATTTTTTTAAAATATGAAGAATCTAACCCCATCTGTTGAGCACTTTTAGAAATACTTTTTGGATTTGTTAAATCCAAGTGATTAGAAAAAACGGCTATAGTTAAGTCGAAAAACCCAGCTAATATCATTTATGAGTTCATCATATAACGGGAATCTAGGGTCTGGAGTTTAGTACGACTATGTGTTATTTACATACGCTTTTGTATTAAAATGCTTTAGTATTCAACTCGTAAGACGGATTTAGTGTTCACGGCTTTTCTTTAATGATTATACGTGACCTTCTCCGAGAAAAGGGTAGGTCAAAAACGGGAATTTTGGAAAATCGATAAAAATGAGAAAATCATTAAAATTTGAAACTTTAAATGCGTTCTTCTCAAAACTTCATTTTCACACACTAGGTCCCTTTTCTCGGAGAAGGTCACATATATTTTTAAAAATACTTTTTCAACATTTTTTTTATAATTTTTTTTTTATAAATGAATGTTTTTTAGTTTGACTATAGATCATAAATTAATATCACTTTCTGCTTAAATTATTTTCAAATTAAAGAAAGATGATACAATTTTCACAAGTAAATTACAAAGAATAAAAATTTTTGAAAGAATTCGATAAGGCCAGCAAAACAGAATACGTATTTTCGGCTTTCCCTACAAAGCCATCATCAGTGTCATTTGCCTTGAATGCGTTAATAATTGATAATTGTCTACTTATGTCACAGTTGAAAGCAAATCGAATATGTTAACAACTCAACTTAGACTAACATCAACGAAATCTAACAATGCTATTTTTATACTTTTTATAAAAAAAATTCATTATTATTTTACAAAGAAACAAAACAAAAATTACTTTCGTTAAATTTTTCGCACTATAGTATTTTTTCGCACGAAAAAAGTATTTTTACCGTAGATTTTTAGTTGATCTGAAAATTGTTACAATGAGTATTAGTTTTGTTCGGTTTTAAGATCAAATATGACAAATTCCAAATAGAATTCACAATTTATTTTACAACAAATAGAGAAAAAAAATTTCAAAGAAGCAATGGTTGACAATTAATGCATTTTCAAGTACTACCAAGCACTATCATCAGATTGTCTTTATGGGGTTCTCTCTTGGTTATAATGTAGATTTAAATTTTTATATTTATGTAAACTCCCAAGTAAATAACGAATTGATAAATAAACTCAAATATTTTTACTCGTTATTTATGTATTACAAAGAAAATCAGATGTTTTTTACAAAGCTATTATTTTTCTCTATGTTATAGTTGTTGCTTTAACCAAAGTTCCTTTAGTAGTAAAGCAAATGTTTGTATATTGTATTTAACATTGAAGCTTTTAATTCTATTTTATAGTCATTAGAACGAAAGTAAAGAACTTTTACAACGATTACTTGTAATTTTTGTATTACACCCTAACCCATCCTGCTACATGAGTGACTAACATGTTGAAATCAAGGAATATTATTTGACAATTTGTACTGTACCTCGTCTGTGAAGTATTTTTACCGTAGATTTTTAGTGAAGATTGTTACAATGAGTATTTGAATAATTTTTTTTTTGAAATGTGTTATAGTACGAAAAAAATATTTTTAATCTAAACATGTTTGCAAAAAAAAAAAAATGTTACGTTTTTATCTTTTAAAAACTTTGGTTTATCTTTTTGCAATCAAAATAACCAATTCCACCAACTGTTACATTTTACCTTCAAAAACGTAAGATTATCTCTTTTAGATAAACCGGGTTGGTGCTCTTTGCAATTAAAAATAACACACACACACTCTTTGTTTTAATATCGATTTTATTACGTTACAAACAATTTTACAATGATTTACTAGAGCTAAACTGAACTGTAAAAACGCTACTGCGCGACTCAATATACAACTAATTTAGCACAACTTAACTCCACAAATGCTAATGCGTGACTCAATCTCCAAACCTAAGCGGCAGCCCTTTTATATTGTAATATCTGTGATTGTATAATGAACTCGAAAGTTGCCGGGATACCCATGTTATTAGCTGTGGTTGTATAACAAACTGGAAGGTTCTGGAGGCACCCAGAGTATTCTTAGCCGAGAAACAAACCACTTTATTCTTAGCCGGGACACCAACCTCTTTACAATATAATACTGAATTTAGACTGAGCAAAAACCAGGTGGTTTTTCTACAAAACTAAATTACAAAAGCCAGATCATTTACACTGCTTATGTATTTGGTTTTTCTTTGTCACATCACTTTTTTATTAAACACTTTTCTTTATATTTTTATGGTTAAATTAAATAAAAAAAATTATTAAAACATTTAAAAATGTATAACAACACACAATATTAAACTAAAACTGAAATATTTAAAAAAAATTAAAAAATATATTTTTGACACTTGCTTTAATTCTATATTCCTTGTAACAAGGTGTATCGAAAATTACTTATAAAAGAAATCGGGTGTATCAAAACTGCAAATTTCAGATATTTTTAGTTGGTTTTTGGCAAAAACCAGGTACAATCTGGTTTTCAGTTTGTATGAATATTGTGTAGAAAAACTAAATTAATTTTAAAGTTTTCGGCTCAGAAACTAAAAATGGCCAAAAACTACTAGTTTTTGCTCAGTCTAAATATACTATAACACTTTATAGCACATTATAGGGGTACAAATTTCCGTTTGGGGATCTGGGGATTTATTGGGGCTGACACGAAATTTTAGGGGATTTTTTGGGGATAACATATTATTGCTTTTTTATATTTTTATGAATTTAACCCTGATAATTCCAAATATTTATATATTTCTTTTAAGAATGATGATAATAGTGCATGATTTTAAGCTACACAAATTTTGTGTCTGGCAAGTAAATGTGCGTACAAAGCTTAATTCCTTTCCGTGAAAATTTGAATTCCTTTTAGTTCCAAAGTCTTTAAGGTTATTCGAATGTAATATGAGTTATAAGAAGCTCTTCTTAAATTAAATATGTACTTTACATGTTATTCAATTGTCAAAAATTCAATCCATCTGCTGAAATATTAAATGATAAATCGGAAAATTTTGAGTCTGAAATATTTAATATTAAAAATTTTGGTTCACATTGTTTTGCTGTTATTTAAATTTGTTTGTTCTTTTTTATAATTTGTTACAATTACAAAATTTATTGAGTTTGAGTGTATAACTTACCAAAAAAAATTAAATAAATATAATATTTTTACATTAATTTAAAAAAAAAGTTAACGAATACGAATTTTTACAGAAAATAAAAATTGGGGATTTTTTGGGGATTACAAATTGAAAATTTTTTTGAGAGCTATTTTTTTTTTCCAAAAACATTTTTTTGCAGAATTTCTTTTCTTTGAATCAAAATAAAGAATTTGCGACTAAATATTTTTTTGATATTTTTCTCGTGAAAACTTTTCTTTCGATAAATTTAATAATCTATCGTGAAGCAAAAATCCATTAGCTAAGAATAAATTTTATTATTTTTATAGTATTGTGCAAAACGGGGTGTCGCAATTCGGTTTCGTACAGTGAATCGAAGTAGCCGAACATTTTTTATTCACAGCTGTTTTT
The DNA here is from genome assembly GCA_949987735.1 of Leucophora obtusa. Lineage (NCBI taxonomy): Eukaryota > Metazoa > Arthropoda > Insecta > Diptera > Anthomyiidae > Leucophora > Leucophora obtusa. Next base: position 281,856,387 of record OX465295.1, read on the forward strand.
AAATTGACATTGATAATTTTTAACCCAAAGTCATTTAGGGGTATATTAAACTAAGGGTATGGCATCACCAAAAAATAAGTTATAACGACATCGTGTACACTAGGTGGCACTTTGTTAAAAAAATTAACACTTTTCTTTTTCTATTTAAATTTAAATAATAACAAGCAAAAAGCAAAAAAACAAACGAATATCTCAAATTTTATTATTTGAAAATATTCCGAGCTTGCTTTTCCTTATTTTGAGTTTTTAAATGTAGGCTCAGCTGATACTAAAGTGATATTAAATAGTTGCTCAGGTAAATTTCAGCGCCCACTACCGGTGAGTAGTACAAGTTCTGATTTCCTATCTCTATAATTAATAGTCTCTGTATCCAACAACCTAAGGAAAAAGAAATAATAGTCGAAATATTAAAAAATTTCTTTTTTAGGGTCTGAACCATATATTACAAAATACAAATACTTTTCTTGTAAGCTCTTACCAAAAATATCAGCGTACCTGAATTACCTTTTTCCTCTAAAATCATAGTTGGTAACCGATGCGATGCGGTTATTGCTAAAGGGCGGATTATGGGACCGTAAACGTATATGTGATGTAGCTCTACCATGCCGTAGCTAAAAACTACACTTATAGAATACGGTAAACGACATTACTATTTAGCATCTATTTCATGTGGTTTTGTATTTTATTCTAAATTTTTTCATTTATTTGTTAATTTTTATTTCTTATTTCTTGTTTGAATCTATTTTCTTTATTCATTTTATATTTTTTCCGACTAAAGCAAAAGTCCGGACTCAAAATAGTACATATAAATGCACAAAGTCTCAATAACAAGATGGATGAGTTTAGGTACATTTTTGTTAATTCAGGAGTTGATGTTATATGCGTTTCTGAGACCTGGTTCGATTCTTCAATCAATGATGCCATTTTCAATTTGCCTGGTTTCAAATTATTTCGTGCTGACAGGAAAACACACGCTGGTGGTGTATCAATCTATGTAAGGAATGATATAAATACTTGCTTAAAACTGAAATCGAATTCCTCCAGTCAAATTGAATATTTATTTTTGGAGGTAGCCACTAAGGATAAGAGTAAAATACTGTTTGCCTGCGTATATCGACCAAATAACGATGTCGATACAAATGATTTGCTAGATAAAATTGAATCTTTATCATTATTATATAATGATATAATTATTGCTGGCGATTTCAACAGTAATCTGCTCACTGAAAACTCACTTTTGGAGCCTATGCAAACACTTGGCCTACTGCCCGTCAACACAACAACTCCAACCCATTATCCAAATGCTACAAACAGCTTACGTCAATCTTTGTAAATCATAAAAAGACGTCAATCTTTGTAAATCATAAAAAGAAAATACTTCTTTATGATCAGTTATCTGCTCCAGTTTTTTCAAAGCATGACCTTATCTTTACAGTGTATGATGCCTTTATCTGCACTGAAGATATTCATTACTCATATCGTGATTTTCGAAACATAGATTATGTGGCACTAAACCAGCGGCTTGATTGCATTAGTTGGAATTTAATTTACGACCTTGAAGACGTAAATGATCAAATAGCTTTCATTCAAAATAATCTGTTTGAAGTATTTAATGAAACGGTGCCAGAAAAAACAAAAATTTGCAAGGCCAAACAGCCACCGTGGTTTAATTCAGCAATAAAACGTTTAATTGATGTCAGGGATCTAGCTTATAAAAAATGGTAGAAATTTAAAACCCCTGAATTGCAAATTTTGTTTAAATCCGCTAGGAAAAAAGTTGTGGATAACATAAATAAGGCTAAAACAGCGTACTATCAACAGAAATTTTCAACAGCTATAGATAGCAAGAGCAAGTGGAAAGAAATCCGTGAAATTGGTATTGGTAAAAAGAGTGTTTGCATTACAAGTTCTGACGTTGACGTAAATAAACTAAACCACCAATTTGTTGACGTTAAAGTGGCAAGACCAACTGAAAATGAATATGAAAAAATCCATGTAGTGCCTTTTGAAAAATGTTTTTATTTTCGATGTGTGGATCAAATAGAAGTTCTAAAAAGTATAACATCAATAAAATCAAATGCTGTGGGTTTGGATGGACTTAATCCTAGATTTTTGAAACTTAGCATCGCTAAAATTCTGCCATTCATTACGTACGTATTTAATACCATATTAACTAAGTCAATATTCCCCGATATATGGAAAGAAGCCAAAATAATTCCGCTCCCTAAGAACAGCAGTGAATTTAGACCAATTGCCATACTACCTTTTTTGTCCAAGGTAATGGAAAATCTAATGAAAAGCCAAATGTATAAATATTTACAGGAGCATAATTTCCTAACAGAAAAACAGTCTGGTTTTAGACAGGGAAGAAGTTGTATCACGGTGTTGATCGATGTGGTTGAAGAAATTAGGTCAAAACTGGATAATGATATGGTACCTTTTCTTGTGCTGTTAGATCACAGCAAAGCTTTTGATACAGTTGATCACTCAATTCTGCTGACCAAACTCCAAAAGCTTTTTAATTTTTCTAATTCGGCTAAAAAACTTATCTCGTCATACCTTTTAAATCGTAAACAAGTTGTTTTTTTAAATGGCTTGACTTCCAGTTCATGTTGATAGAGGGGTACCACAGGGGTCCATTCTTGGTCCATTGCTTTTTTGTATGTACATTAATGATCTTCCTGAAGCTGTAAGTCACTGTGATATACAAATGTATGCGGATGATGTACAGTTGTACTTACGCACCAAAATGGAAAATGTACGTTATTGTATTGAACGCATCAACAATGATTTAAATAAAATTCACAATTGGGCAAGTCTAAATGGTTTGTGCATAAACCCAACGAAATCAAAATGTATCTTTATATCAAGAAATAATAAAAAAAGACTTGATAATAACGTATCTGTGCTAATAAATAACACTACAATCGATTTTGTTCCATCATCATCAAATCTAGGAATAACGTTTAATGCCGAGCTTTCTTGGAAAAATCACATAAATATTTCGGCTGGAAAAGTTCATGGGATGTTGAGAAACCTGTGGGCTGTTAAAGCGTCGACGCCATTTAAAATACGTATGCTCTTGGCAAAAACATATCTAATACCTGTTTTGCTGTATGGATGTGAAATATTTGCAAATTGTGACACCACTGATTACGATCGACTTCGAGTCACATATAATAATATAGCCAGATATGTATTTAATCGCAGTAGAAGGGATAATATATCATCGTTCACATATCAGTTGCATAATGTTTGTTTTAAAGACTTACTAAAGTATAAAAGCCTTTTGATGATGCATAAGCTGATATATTCAAAGGAACCTGAATATCTCTATAGAAGAATTATTTTTGCCAAATCTCCACGTGGAAGAGGCCTAATCTCACAAAAATATAAATACATTTTATCTACAAGACAATTTTTTAATTACACAATCGGTCTTTGGAATGACTCACCATCAAATATTCAATTGGTTAGCAACACAATACGCTTTAAAATGGAACTATTAAATTTGTTTAAAATATATTAAATGTTTTTCAATTTTATAATGTTTATTTTAATTTATATGTATGTTTGTGCAATTTAAATTTCACTATGTTATTTTTAAGTTTTTTAATTTATAATTAATATCAATTTATAAATTGTATTTGAATTTGACGAAACATTTACTTGAAAGTTTTACGTGCTATCACTGTAATTTATAAGATTTATTCTTGTTGTGATAGTTTGAATCAATAAACTAAACTAAACTAAAAAAAAAGTAAAAAAAAAAAAAAAAAAAAAAGTAAAAATCATTCAGCTGTTTCGATGACGGATAGAAAATTCTGATTTCAACAGAATGAATTATTAATCATTCGTATACACTTCTGCTTGTGGTTTCGAATCAGCTGATTCGTTACAGTTACCTTTACGGTTGGGTAACACATCCTTAAGAGTAACACAATTTTAGATTATTTCGGTAATGGTATTTTAAGCGTATCGATATTTCATTTATTTCGATAGCATTATTTTAATGATAGCGATATTTCGGTTATTTCGGTAAAGGTATTTTATAATTAATGCAAGAGAGTGAAAAGGGCTTCGAATAGCTAACGGTGTTTTAGCGATATTGCATGCCAAACCCGATTGATATGAAATCATATTACCAATCCAAAACGAATTAGAGAGTGCTCAGTCCAGAAAAAACACTGGACTCACGTTTTATTTTTAACCCAGTCGTTTTAAACGACTATATTTGTTTACTGGATAAAGATAATTTAGTGACTTAAAAACCACAAAATAGTTGGATACCTTGATTGCAATCGCAAATAAAAAAGTGGTGGAACAATTTTATTCAGAGTTACCAAATATTTATTTATAAAATTTAAATGGGACTTTTTTCAAAAATTATTTTAAAATATAAAAAGGGCTAATTTTTTATTTCTTTGATTGACATGTTGATGAGAAAACACTAAGTTTTATTTCTGTATACTAAAATTTATTCCGTTTTCACCCAATACATAAATAATGACTGGTTTTTATTAAAAGAAGACCATATTTGCTTAAAGTTATAGCGAGTTTATAACTTTGAAACTACTGCTACGGTGATTGTATAAATTATATAAATTTATGTGAAATAAATTTCTTTCTTCTTCAATTTATAATTTATTTCATTTAATGCATACGTTAAAATGATGTTTACGCGGACATCCTTCTTTGTCGGCAGCTATGAGTAATAGAGGCCGAAATTTCTTGACATTTCTGCTAAGAAAAGTCGATTTACATTAAATATGACTGAGTAACTTAGAGGAATAAAGGAAATGTCATGTACCTTTAAAAACAAAAAACAGGTGATTATTCTATTACAACTCAGGGATGGTAAATTGTTATAAAAATACAAAATATTTGAAATCTGCTAAATAATAGTAATCTATTAACGAAAATAAAAAATGTGGTTCGACCGCGTTGAACCAATAAAAATACACAAAATTAAAATTTATAAAATATCTTTAACCATCTAGGATTATTATACTATCAAAATTTCAACTTTGATAGCCAAAATTTCTTCTAATTGCGAAAATTTTTTAATGAAGCATATATATTTGCCAAGTTTGGTGGAAAAGTGTCTGCCGGATCTAAAAAAAATACAGGTATTTTGCACTTGGGTCCTTAGTGGGGTATTCAATCGATTAATCGTTAAATAATTGTTAGAGTAATTACAATTGTCTAAATTTCAAATAAAGAATAATTCGAGTAATTTAAAGCAGGGATCGGCAAACGCACACAACCTTAGTTTTGTGCTTGTATGAGTGAGATGTAACTTTCCCTCTCTCAATGCACTGAAAGAAATTTCTGTATAATTTTCTCATAAAGAGAAAAAAAATTACAAAAATGTTTGTTTTTGTTGATTTTTTAAATGGTTATATAAAAGGAAAGCAAAACAACACAAAAAAATATCAAGGTTCTGACAACTGATTCTGGCAGAGGAGACCAAACGAAAACATACGTGTGTCGGCGTTTTAAAAGTTTACATCTGGCCCTATGTTGTTTGGGGAGGTTAGAGTTTCCCCCCTTTTCCAAATATTTATTGTGAATCGGCGCAAGAAACCATGTGAATCTTCCATTTTAGGTATAGTGGTATGCTTTTTTCAACAATTATTTTAATTTTTGCATTAAAAAATAGTTTTTTCGGACTTTCTATATTTTCGTAAATTTAGTTAGAATATTGTTATATATGATATTGTCATATTAGATTTTATTTGTTGTTGTTTATTTGCTGTTTCAAAAAGGTTGATAATTTTCCTGATAGACATTACAATTGTTTCGTGGGCATGATCCCAACTCTTCAGTTGTCCGCAATAAGAAAATATAGAAAGTTCGAAAAAACAATTTTTGTATTTTTTGTTTCTTAATCATGTTTTTATCATTTTTTAACATTTCATGCAAGTGCATTTCAACCCATTCGAATTTCGGATCCAATCATTAGTTGGCTTTCATCCAGACTGCTGTCGTTTATCGTATATTTTTAACTCGTTTTCGTAAATTTTTTACAAAAATTATCTTCAAATGTTGGGGTTTTATTTTATAATATTTTTCTAATGAAAATTATGAAAATAATCTCAAGGATCTGTGGAAAATGGCAAAAATGTCATTTAATACCAAAAGCCAAAAATTTTCCTTGATTGTAAACACACTCACAATATATTTTCCATAACCGATTGAGGTTTATTTGAAAAGTAAGAGGTAAAGTTTGTTTTCAATTGAAAAATCAATTAAAGTACGTGGAAATATATTAAAGGTATTCATTTAATGTATTTACGCCTCGTATACTGTGTATATGTTGTAAGTTTACTCGTTTAATGTCAAAACTAGTTTACGAGCCCTCGTAAATATACTCTTACATTTTCATGTGTAAACTTTTTCGTATTTATACACATATTTGAAAATGATCAAGAATAAAATTATTTTATATTTAGGTTGTTCATAAGGGGTGTGCTATCTGTTGTATCGTTGTATCGTCCTAACAAAAAACAGAGTTGTTAAAATTTTTATTTGTGTTTAACAACGATTTTCTATTCAGTTTTCTATCGGTTAGCACGCTCAAACATAGGACACTAAACATACGTAAAAATGTTGTATCGTGCTATTCTCAAATGTTGTATTTTTTCAATTTAATTTCTAACAACTCTGTTTTTTGTTAGGACGATACAACGATACAACAAATAGTACACCCCTTGTGAAAACCCTTATTGTTTTGTTTGTTGTTTTTTATTTTCTGTTTTATTTGTTTTTAAATGATACAAATTTAAAAAATTCTGTATTTAATTTATGAAAAGATCAAAAAAGTGGCTAAATGCAAAATTGAAATGTGAATAGTTTTAAAAGGTGCGTTCATTCAAATAAACAGGTAAAGTTACAAATATACGCGATTACAAAAATACACGGTTTACGAGGGCATAAATACAGTTAGAAGTCAATAAAAAGAAAACAAACTACAAAAAATACGTAACGTCTGTAGGAGTTGATATTTTCATTCAAATGTTCTATTCCCTATAAACATTTTCACTGGAATTTAAGTTGAAATCAAGTTCAATTCCAACCCTGTTTTCGAGTTTCAAGGCTTGAATTTAACTTTTATTACATTTTATTTCAATAGCATACTCCAGCAAAAGGGAAACAAAAATTCAAGTTTGAAATATTTTTGTTAAAAAAACAAGTGCTAGAGTTTGAAATATACATTACTTCAAGCAAAATTTAAAGCACTTGAATTTTTAAAACCTATGTGCTTATTGGGTTTTTAGTTTTCTATTTTTAGAAAAAATAATTTAAATTATTTCGTTGTTTTCTGTTAAAAAAAACTAATTCAAATATTTTCGGTTTTCTTTTTTGTCAAAATAGTTTGTGTGTATACAAAAGTATCTCACTTCAAATTACAAGAAATTCTTTACTATACACACAAAAATGGCCAATAAAAACATGAACGTGTGTGTTGTGTGTGTAGTGTTTTGAAAATTCAAAAAAAAAACTTTCAAGTATGAAACTAACGTTTTGTCAGTTAAAAATTTACGATTATTTTAACAGACTTTTCAATTATTTTTATTTCTTTTATGGACTATTTAAACAATGTTCAAAAATAGTTTGAATATAATAAAAAATCAGTAGTCCTTTTTTAATTGTGTTTTAAATTAATTTAATATGTATTTTAGGTTGTTGTGTTTTAAATTAATTTAATATGTATTTTAGGTTGTTTTTAACGATAAAATATTGTGAGTGTATTAATATGTACCTATTCTATGTTAATCACAGACTATTCACAGATGTGTTACCAATGACAGGTGCCAAAAAAATAATTCTCGAACCGTATGGTCTTGTTTACATGGTAGTAATATCAAGAGGAAGATAACAATATAAAATCTCCATACATTTTGTATTGCGCATTTTTTGTACACACATAATAATCCATGCATAAAAATACGAAAAAATGTCAAAATAACAAAAAAAAATTGTAAAATATACGAAAAATGGTTTATTTTACGAAAGTTTTTGTTGTTTTGACATTTATTTCGTATTTTTATGCATGGATTATTATGTGTGTATATATCTGTCTCTTTTTAGATTTTTGTGCTTTCTCTTTTGTGTTTTTATAAAATTTTTTCATTTCATTTCGCTCATTGTCTATCGGCCCTCCCAGCAGAAATTACTGCTTGCTTGGAAGTAGTTTTGTCAGGGAAAGTTGAGCAGTGACGCGATTGCAGTATTGATGATATCATGCCTAATTTTTGTTCGAGATAGCTCGCGTGAAAGCACTTGTTTCGAGATCCGAAAAGGCATGAATTCACCGCTTTTAATTAGTGCTCCTGTTTTTCTTTTAAAATGTCGATAATTCATACCTTCTCGGAAGTGCGTATTATAAAGCTTTTCAACTATGTATTTAAAATCATGCCTTCTCAAAAGCACCATATTGCTGCATATTTTTACGTGAAGAGAAAATGCCTCTTATTTTTAGTAAAACCTCTTATTTTGATTAAAATAACTTTTTTCCGAATTTTAAAAAATTTTGATAAAAGAACCGCAAAAATATTTAAGCAATCAAAATGTATTGCTCATTTCATGCCTTTTTGAAAAGCACAGCAAAAAGCGATATAAACAATTAATCAACTTAGGCCTTTCATTAGTGCTGTTTACGAAGCTATACATTTTTAGAAGCGGTAAAAGTAGCAATAAGGAAGCAGTAATCGTTTTTACTGCTTCCACATTTTTGCTGGGATATTGCCCAACTCAGCTGTTTCCTATCTGCATATAATCTGTGATCTTAATGTTAATCAGCAAGAAACACTGTGGCGTATGATTTATTTCAAATAAATCATACGCTGTGTATAACAATTAAAGAATAATATTTATCAACAATTATTTTAATTTTTGCATTAAAAATACAAAAATTGTTTTTTCGGACTTTATAGCTGGTTTTACCAAATCAAACAGTTCATATACGAAAGTACAGAATTCTCGTCCCGTTGATTATTTGTACCTTATGTAATGTCTCGGTTTGAGTAAGAAAGTTATAATTTTCTTATTGCGGACAACTGAAGAGTAGAGTGATGTCTACGAAACAATTGTATTGTCTATCATAAAAATGATCAACCCCGTTTTGAAACAACAAATAAAAATCTAATATGACAACATCATATTAGAATTTGGACTTGAGGTGGAAGAATATTCTAACTAAATATATGAGAATAATATTTATACTACATTTATACCTGGTTTTTGGCTCTAGTAGTTTTTAACCTGTCAAAACACATACAAAAAAACAAGTCAAAACTAGTTTTGTACAAAAACTAGGTGGTTTTTTTTCAAGTATAAATGTAGTATTAGTGAAGAAAATATGTTGCTGTTAAAAAAATTAAAAGTTATTGTTGTTCTACAAATAAGTAGCCTGATATACATGAAAAATGCACTCCCGTTTTTTTTTATTTTTGAAAATGAATACCAAATAAAATATTTAAAAGGTCATCATTTGAAATGAAGTAAACCATACTCACATAAAAATAATAAACAGAAAACAACAGGAAAACAAATTAATTTAAAAATACAAAACTTTAGTGTAATAAAAATTGAAAAACGCATGAAATGGAACATGAAAAAATGTGATAACTTCTACTGTTATCATGACAAAATTGACCTACTTTTGGGTTTAATACAAAAAAAAAAAAAAATAAAACATGAATATCCCAAAACACAGTAGAAAGGAGTAAACCAGAACTACAACAACAAAACGACAATACCATTTACTAACCGATAATAACAACACTAATTTAAAGTGATATGTTGTATTCTCTGGTGGTTGATAGCAGTAGAAGTTCCACAAACTTGTACATACCTATCGATTCTAATAGTAAAAAAAGAAAGCTCAATATTGAGTAGAGCAAAATAAGCAATTTTTTAATTTAAAGTTTGTCAGTATACTTTATGAAACGAATCTAGTATTTTACAAATGTTTTGTCTGTATTCTTACCCAGCAAAACCTTATATTACTCGGTAATGAGTTTTAAAAGAAGAACTAAAGGTATATTATCCCTTATTACAAAATATATTACTTTACCCGGTGTCTTCAAATGCAACAAATTATATGATATGAAATGTCAAAACCATTGCAGCGAAACGTCAAAATGATATCAATTGCAAAGTGGTGGAGAACACTTGACTATTTCATGGATAAGAAATATCATAGATTTTTCTTTGAAAAACACCAAATTTTATGAAACATTAATGTTTACCGACAAATAATAAAAAACTAAACACTTTTCCATTCTTTTTTACCAAATTTTTTGTTGTGTTTCTATTACAAAATTAAAATGAAAACTAAAAGTGACATTTGATCTCTGGCATCATTGCAAGAGCCGATATCATGATATTGCAATAAAATTGAAATTGAGTGTCTTCACTTGAGATGAGAGCATTTTGGCAATTGCTTGCTATCATTTTATTGCATGTCAAGACACTAGGTTAACAAGCGCATGTATATCGAGGTAACTTCTTACCTAGTAATATCTTATTTAAACCGAATAATAATTTTAAATTTACAAACTTTTAACAAAAAATTAAAGTTTCCCCTCAATTAGTTCAATAAACCTCCTATAATTTTACAAATCGTTTATGAATTTAGGGGTTAATTCATAAACACTTTGTAGAGCTATGAGAGGTTTACAAAACAAATTTCTCATACAAAATTTGTTCAATAAACCTCTTCTAAATTTATAAAAATGTAAAGAAAAAGAAATTGTTTATACCAAGAAATTGTTTATGCAAAACTTCTGAATTTGGTATCCAAAATAATGCAAAGGTAAGGTGTAGGGTCCCGAAGTAATGCAACGGTAAGATGTTTAATGTATTACCTGGTAATATTCATTGCAATATCTACATAAGTATTACCAAGGTTTTGCTGAGTATGATTCAATATTGTGGTAACAGGAACATCTATTAAGAAATAGTTGCATATACATATTTTGATTTCGATAATGATATTTGAGTTGACAGGTATTCCGTAATAATTGACATTCTCTGTTGACAAACAATAAATTGATAAAATCTCGAGTTTATCATCAGTTTTTAAGAGTATGCAAATAATTAATGTATCTTAGAAGCCACATACTTCGTTCTCTGTAGTTTTAAGTGCCGGGATATAAATATAAATAATAATATTAAATTCTTCTTTTGTCTTTGTTAATTGGGAGGCTTTATAAAATATAACTAAAATCGTACATTTTCTTAAATTGAAAATAAAAAAATTAAATTGAACCGATTACCCAGAAAAATGTTAATATGTTTCTTTAGCAATATCCATATCAGTCACCATATATTTAAAAAATATTTTAAACGATGACATAAGATTTTCGTATCATATTTATTTGCCTACATGTGAAAAGATATTCTTTTTTGTATAAAGGAGAACAAAACTGCAATACTCTGATAAAATCATGTTAAAAAAAAAGTTTAATCGGCAAATAATAACCGTGTTTCGGTTTAGTAGAAATCGGTCCATTTTTTGAAATTAAAAAACCGTTTAATATGTTTTCAGTTTCGGTTTTGGACAATCTTGTCTTGATCTTTTGATTTTTTTATGTCGGTAATGGTAACTAGTTACTTTTGTTTTTACATTTCTTATTACCTTTATATGGCGATGTCGCGAAAAATAATGAGTTATGCTTACACACCAGCATACGAAAAATCTAAAAATATGTCATTACCTATATGCTTACCAGTACTGACAAAAATAATGAGTCTAAAAATAGATTTTATAAAAAAAATTAATTATATAAAAAAAATATTTTTTTTTTTTTAAATAAAATTTCCTGGTGCGGGAATCGAACCTGGGTCTACAGATTGCCAGTCAATAGCTCTACCATCTGAGCTATATCGACATGTAATATTTAATAGATAAAAACATAATTGACCTGTTGCACACAAGTAAGCTTACTCGCTAACATACAAAAAATCAAAAAATATGTGGTTATATATATCCTTACCAGTGTTTAAAAAATATTGAGTCTAAAAATAGATTTCAAAAAATTAAAAAAAAATCTTAGAAAAATTCTTTTCTATTTGAAATAATGATAAAAATAAGTCATTATCAGTAACTTATTATTATATGTTTTAAAATAATGCAGAAGGTAAGTGTACTGGTAGTCCAAAAAAGAATGATATGTCATTACCGTTTCTACACTGGGACCTTATAGAACTTTTTGACCACTCTGGAAACATTACCTGGTCACGCGTACTTCTGTTGCAATTTTTTTATTCTTCTCCATCGTAAACTAATAAACCATTCGAAATTAACAATCAGACGCATTTCTAAATCTGACATATTTCTCAAAGACAAATCCTTTTGATGGTTGATGTATGTCCCATTTTTATTTTAGCTATTTTAGGAAATCTTGTAAGACGATTTTAACTAAACTGTTGTTGTGGATACTAAAGATGATAGCTACAGTTTTTAGCCTAATAATCTCAGTGCAAGATTAGCTCGAAATCGAAAATTAATTTGTTTTTTAAAATTATTTTTTAGTTTTTTTAGTTTTAAAAATTCAATTTGAAATACACACAGAATTATATCCCAAAAAGAACATGGGTTTTAAAAATTCAATTCAGTTTGTAATTTAACTTAACAAATATTTCCAGAAATTCTAAAAAACGTCGTCCCCTGACGATTTCCTTAGGCAAGAATGAAATCCGGATAGGGACATACCTTCAACGGATCATTTTTCACAATTTGTTAAATACGTTTGGGATTTTAACATATTTAATTCCTTTAATGCAATTAATGTATATCCGGATAAAATAAAATTAAAAAAAAAAACTAATATGCAAGTGCTTGTGCAAATTTAAATGTTACTGACACTTTGGAAAACATTGTTTTCTATTGTTGTTTCGACATGAATGGATGTCACTACATTGCTAGATCTGTCAAAACAACAGAGTAGTACATTGGAAGATGACAAAGCAAATTGTGGAAAATTTTCTGTTGTTGTTTTTGTTTTTTCTTTGATATTTTAAATGTTTAATAACGATCTTAGACGAGAACTAGAAATTCTCATTGAGTTTATATTGATTATTTTTGATAATTTTTCACAATTTGTTAAATACGTTTGGGATTTTAGCATATTTAATTCCTTTAATTCAAGTGCCTTAAATTTTGTATCATTTGTATATTTAACAAAAATATTTCAAACTTGAATTTTTGTTTCCCTTTTGCTGGAATATGCTATTAAAATAAAATGTAATAAAAGTTGTATTCAAGCCTTGAAACTGGAAAACAGCACTGGAATTGAACTTGATTTTAACTTATTATTTTTTGATTGGGCATAATCTAGAGAAAAATAGAAAATTAAAGTTGTTTAAAAATCTCAACCCATTAACATTACAGCTTTAGTTCCATATTTCTCCGATACGGGGCATAGTAAAGCGCCAAAAATAGCATCAAAATAATTCGCAGCCATAAGTCCATGTCTTTCTGTAGATTATCTGCAGCGGTTGACACTTAAAAACGCTTTGTGGATTCGCTCTTAATTAAAAATTAATTTAATTGTTCTGCATTTTCTCTCACACTTGCATACTTTCATTATCATATACAGACTTTTTTTAATGAACTTCATTTATCTTTATTTAGCATTTCTGAATACAGGCATTAATATATTGTACAAATTCATATTTGCATTGTTACTAAATTCAGATTCCTATTAAATTTGATTTACTCGGTCTTACTACACTCATATAAATAAACCTGTAAAAATAGCAGAAAACGGTAATAAAAATTTGTTAAAATTACCTGCAGAAAAAACCGCTGAAATTAGCAAAAAAAAATTTTCAAAAACATTAGTAAAATAAGAACAGCCAAAGTAAAGCTGCTAAATCTACAGAATTTTAATTATATTTTAGTTAAGTTTTAGTTTAATTAAAATAGCAAATTATACTGTAAAATCAGCACAAAATTTTGCTAAATATTAGTAGACTAAAAATCAAAAAAACAAACTGTTGTATCTACAAAATTTTTGTTATTTTTAAATTAAAATTAGTTGAATGCAAATATCAGTTTATTCTGCTAAAATCAACAGAAATATTTCGAAAAAAATAGCAAACTGCTGATTTCAGAAGGCTAGATTTTTATTTGCGTTAAAAAATCTAAAAAAAGCCTTCAAGATTTCAAATTTTCTTGTGGCTTTTTAGTCTACTAAATATTTAGAAAATTTTTTTGCTTATGTTAGCAGATTAAGTTGTTATTTTCTATTAACTAAAAGAAAATCAATTATAATTAAAATTCTTTATATTTAGCAGCTTTATTTTTGCTGTTCATATCCTACTAAAATTTAGCAAAAATAATCTACTAATTTCAGCAATTTTTTTTGCAAGGTAATTTTTAACTAATTTTTAGTAGTTTTAACTGAGATTTTTACAGACTTTTTTCTATTAGTTTAATGTTGTCGTTGTCGAATTCGAGAGTTATAAATACAACTTTTGTTGAATTTTATAATTGAATTTATTATAAAGAACACTCCGATTGTAAACAATGTATAATTAGACTTTTATGTCCTTATAATTTCCAATTCAAGCACCGTAAGTTGTTTTTCATGTGAAAAATTTCACTCGGAATTAGCTCATTTAAATTCTAAAGGCACATTTACACGCGAGAGAAAACTGCTAAAGATAGAGCGAAAAACACCTTTAATTTGCTTAAATCATTTACAATAGAAGTATTTAGAGGTGTATTTTGCTGTATCTCTAACAGTTTTCTCTCGCGTACAAATGTGCCTTAAAAACTAACAATTTTTTTATTTTATTAGAAAGATACAATCACAATAAATACAAGATATTACTTTTCCTCAAGAAAAATAATAATCTTGTATATTTAATTTGCACGTAAACAAAGTCTAAACAATTTTTATGTGAAACTCAAAAATTGTTTTTTTATATGGAGTATAACGGGTTTTTCACGTGAAAGAGAAACAACTTACGGTGCTTTAAGCAAAACCATTTTGTATGCAGTCGAAAATTGCGACTACAAATTCGACAATGGTAATCAGGGAGAATATAAAAAAGTAATTGCAATTGATATTTTAGTATTTAAATTTAGAGACAGGATTATTTGTCACTAATTTGACACGTTTACCAAAATATTTATATTCATTCATACATATTTATGTACAATGTTGTTAAAGTAAAAATAGCAAATCCTGCATTTTATTTGTCTCTTAAAAGTGGTATGTATATTATATTGTACATAAGTCTAAATACAATATATAGTCAGTTTAAATCCTTAGTATACAATACAATATATGTATATTAGAGTGTCCCTTAAAAATAAATTTGTCATTACACCCCCCAGTTTTATTGGAAATGGTCCCAAATGGATGAAATTGATTTTTTTTTTTTGGAAAACGTTATCCCGTGCCGAAGTTGGACGAAAATGGCCCATTTTGGGAAAAAAGTGTATTACTGTTAAAAATTCCCAAAATTCGAAATTTCGAAAAAAATTATTTTTTATTACATTTATTCATTTAATATAGTCAAAATGATTCAGACATGGAATTTTGACTTAATCGGATATCATTAACCCACTTTAGCCTGGAATCCAAAATGACCCACAAATTTGATAACAATGAAAAAACGTGTTTTTTTAAAATTAATTTTAAAGATTTTTTAAAATGCCCAATTTGGATATGTCGATTGCTATTTGTACCATATAATATAGGGTTTTCCAATAAGGACTTGGCAACTTAACGAAAATTATGAAAGATGTTATTCTGTAAATTTCCTAGTGGGGTGTTTTGGGCCAAAAGTATAAAAATTAACCCCATATGGATCACGTTACATAAAATAATTATTTTTATCCAGTTGGTATCATTTTTTATCAATTTAATTGCTTTACAATCTCGTAGTCATAATTAATATTAAGTTTTATGGGCCTTTTCTGACCCCAGTCCACTAAGGGTTAACGATTTTTTAAACAAGTGTAATAATCTTACGAAATTTAAGGGCCTGTTTTTCTATTACGAAAATAGTCTAAACGAAAGAAATTGACAATTACTTTCATCAAAAATACATGGGAAACAAAAACAAATTTTCGTTACTTTGCTTTCGTTTAGAGTATTTTCGTAATACATAAACCATGGCTAAGTGATACTTTTCCCAAAACTGTTTAAAATTTGATGAAAACATTCAAATTTTGTTAAATTTTTGAAAAAAAGCAACTTTTGTAAAATGTCCTGGAAAGCAGTCGCTCCAAACATAAACTCGAATTATTATTTTTCCAATTTATTTCTTTTTCTTTAATATCAACTATTATGTGGTACAAATAGCAATCAACATCTCCAAATTAAGCATTTTAAAAAATCTTTATAATTAATTTTTATCAAATTCGTTGGTCATTTTGGATTCCAGGCTAAAGTGGGTTAATGATATCCGATTAAGTCAAAATTCCCTATCTAAATCATTTTGAATATATTAAATGAATAAATGAAATAAAAGTTAATTTTTTCAAAATTTCGAATTTTGGGAATTTTTAACATTAATACACTTTTTTTCCAAAATGGGCCATTTTCATCCAACTTTTGGCACGGGTTAACGTTTAAAAAAAAAAAAAAATAGATTTCTTCCATTTGGGACCATTTCCAATAAAACTGGGGGGTGTAATGAACGAAAATCGACAAATCGGTATGTTAAGGGACAGTCTAATGTATATATTTTATGTGTTAAGTGTATAAGTATAGAAAATATACTATACTATATTTAGGTAGTATTTTGTTGTTATATTTTGTTAAAGCTTACATAACAAAAACAACTAACAATTCTACTACTTATTATGTCTATCTGTCTGTATGTTTGTGTACGATATTACAGTTAGCAGTATAAACATACATAAGTACATATTTACTAAATATATTTATGTACATACATATATACAACATAACAAAATAGTTACAATACAAATACATACAAATCGCCCACGCAATTTTTCATTTATTTGTTCTTTTTCTTTTTCACTTATCTTGTTGTTTATACACATAAACAATATTAAAAAACCTTTACATTCTGTGGTATTTGTAAGTATATATGCAAGTGTTCGTATAAGTATTATCCTGTTGATGTAGAAAATATGAACATCTGTAATTTAAGCGTTATTAACAGCAAAAAATCGAGAAAATGTAAGATAAATAAAGAATGCTTTTTTTTTTGTTGGTTTATACTTGTATACAGTACAATATGACAGCAAATACTTAAAGAATTGTTTATATACATATAGTTCAATTGTCGTAGTGATGCACGATAATAAAATGCTTTAAAGTTGGCAATATATTAACAAGATCAGACAAGTTTTACTCAGATCTATGATCTGCAGTTGAAAATCTTAAGATTTAATAAAATATGTACATTAGGTTGTGCCTTAAAAATATATTTGTCTTATACCCCCCAGTTTTATTGGAAATGGTCCCAAATGGAAGAAATCGATTTTTTTTTGGAAAACGGATAAAAATTGCTCATTTTTGAAAAAAGTGTATTACTATTAAAAATTTCCAAAATTCGAAATTTCGAAAAAAAATATTTTTTATTTTATTCCTTTATCGATTTTATGACTTCATCGGATATCATTAACCCACTTTAGCCTGGTATCAAAAATGACCCACGAATTTGATAAAAATGCAAAAACGTGTTTTTATTTAAATTAATTTTAAAGATTTTTTAAAATGTCTAATTTGAAGATGTCGATTGCTACTTGTACTACATAAAAGTTGATATTAAAGAAAAAAAAAATAAATTCGAAAAATTATAATTCGAGTTTGTGTTTGGAGCGACTGCGTTCCAGGACATTTTACAAAAATTGCTTATTTTGTCAAAAATTTAACAAAATTTGAATGTTTTCATAAAATTTTACACATTTTTCGGAAAAATTTCACTTAAATTTAGTTAGACTATAATTATCTTTACATTTGTTTAAAAAATCATTAAACCTTGGTGGCCTGGGGTCATAAAAGACCCATGAAACTTAATTTTGAATATGACTACGGGTTTGTAAAGCCATTAAATTGATAAAAATAAATCTCAACTGGATAAAAATAATTATTTTATGTAACATAATCCATATGGGGTAATTTTTAAAATTTTGGCCAAAAACGATCCACTAGGAAATTTACAGAATAACACCTTTCATAATTTTCGGCAAAATATCACTTTGAATGAATAAAAAACAAAATTTTTCCACTTGATAAAAATTATTATTTTGAGTAACTTGATCCATATATGGTTAACGTTCTCACTTTTTTTTTTTTTTTTTTACTATAGACCAACACTCAGGGGATGCCCCCTACTAATGCAATGCATTGTGTTGATATCAGGAAAATAGGTTATGGGAAGGAGGAAAGAGGGAGTAGTGTTTGTGAACGTATGACTTGAATTTCCCTAAATTGTAAGTATCAGGAAAGACATCTGCGGGGAGTTTATTCCACATATGGGCGGTTCGACTAATGAACGAATTCTCTCTATAATGCGTTGTGCGACTAACTGGACAATCAACCACAAACGAATGAGATCTACTGTACAAGCGCGTATTACGGCCAAAAACACGGGGCATCGGGATAAGTGCATTTATCTCAGCAGAACACCTCCCATGGTAGTAACGGTAGAACAGTGTTACACAAGCTACATTCCGACGATGCTCCAACGAGTCAATAGAGCTGGATACCCTACTGTCATTAATGAGCGCAGACGCCCTCCTTTGTACACTGTCCAAAAGCTCCAAAATAGACTTTTAAGCCCCTGCCCATATATGGGAGTTGTATTCCATCTTCGGCCGGATATAGGTTGTATAAATAGAAAGGAGATCAGAAGAAGTGAAGTAGTTCTTACACCGGTTAAGAAAGCCAAGACACTTGAATGCCTCTTTCGACAAAAACGACCCCCAGGCCACTAAGGGTTAGAGATTTTTTAAACAAATGTAAAGAAAATTATAGTCTAACCAAATTTGAGTGATGTTTTTCCCAAAACTGTGTAAAATTTGATGCAAACATTAAAATTTTTTTTTAAATTTTTGACAAAATAAGCAATTTTTGTAAAATATCCTGGAAAGCAGTCGCTCCAAACACAAACTCGAATTATCATTTTTCCAATTTATTTTTTTTTTCTTTAATATCAACTCTTATGTGGTAGAAATAGCAATCGACATCTCCAAATTAGGCATTTTAAAAAATCTTTAAAATTAATTAATAAAAGACACGTTTTTGCATTTTTACCAAATTCGTGGATCATTTTGGATTCCAGGCTAAAGTGGGTTAGTGATATCCACGTTTACCAAAAAAAAAACGATTTCTTCCATTTGGGACCATTTCCAATGAAACTGGGGTGTGTAATGAACGAAAATCGACAAATCGGTTATTTAACGGACATCCTAATTTACATAGAGAAAACTAATTTGTTGTGACATCTAAATTTATTGCCAACCGAATCGATTGGTTAAAGCCACCGATACATTTATTTGTGGCAACAGATTCGGTTATTACAACAGATTTGCGGGTCAAGCAATTTATTTAAATTTAATACACTTGATAATATAATTATAAGATTGCCTCAACATAATCATTCAGTTGGCAAGAAATTCTGTTGTCACAAAGAATCTCTTTGCTCTGTGTTGGAATATTTCGAAAATTGGGATTGAAAGAAGATGCTCCATTAAAAGGGTTCTCCCAGATTTAAATGAAATTTAGATATGTGATAAATATATTCGAAACTACCTATTTTTATTTGCTTTTTATAATATTTTTATTCATCACGAGATCTGCCTTTGAAAAAAAGGATAATTAGTACTGTCATGAAAATTAATGTACACTTGCTAGGAAAAGTATCCGTACCCTTTGAAATAAAGAGTTTATACCCTAAAAAAACAACAATTGTTCAACAATTTTTTTTAAATAAAGTATTAAGTCATTTAATCATTAACTCAATGTAAAGTTCCTTCTATATCCAGGAAGGACGCCAACACATACTCACGGTCGTGAAGAGCATCCTCAATTGTGCCGACAACCTCACTCAGAGCCGTTTCCACCGACCTCCCCTTGAGGTATGCGTGCTGAGCTCTGCTGAAATTGTCTGCAGAGAGGATGCTCATCACATGAACCTCCACAACTTTCTCCAGAGTTTTCAATAAAAACGACGAGAGACTAATAGGCCTGTAGTCCTTGGCGGTATCTGAATTGCCGTCGATGAGAGTGCGTCCAACGGGACATTGTAGATCATCTCATCACTGCAACCCGGCAAGTGAGTTTCCATCAACAGCTCAATGGTTTCCATATTACTTTCCGTGAAAGTACCATCAGGCCTCCTAAGGGATCCTGGTGAATTGGTTGCCTTAGAAAGAACCTTACGAAGCCTCGCTGTTTTCGTAGTGCCCTCTACTTCCCCACAGAACCTAGACCACGATTCCCTTTTTGCCCTTCGAGTCATCTTCTTAAAGGCATCCATGTTCTCCCTCTCAATGAAACGCAGCAATTCATCGGTCGCTGCCCCGCAGTGATGCATATTTATCTGCACCACCTTGATGCATCTACGACTCATTGCTGGTATCTTCCGTGGGTAGAATCATCTTAAGATGATTCAACCCAAACTTCACCGATTCCTTGGAGAGGCTCAGGAGGCGCAAAGACTCCGAGCCGACTTTTAGCTAGAGGTCCTTTCCGTCTCCTTTATCCCTCGGTCGTCCCCTGATGATTCTCCTATCATCTGAACCAAGTTCTTTATTCTGACGTTTTAGCAGTGTTAGTATGGCTTCATCCTCTATCCCTGGAGGAGGAACCCTCACCTTCACGGTCGTCTGATAACGAACCTGATCAATGGGAACGATGTCGACATTCATACCCGGCCATGGTTTTCTGATTAACTGCCTATTTGTCAGTATCGCATTTTAATAAATACAAAAAAAATATATTTTTGTCGTGTCAGCGATTTGAACTGCGAACCTCAAAACTAGAAACAAATCAATGTCTGAGCATCTAGACATTTACACCATAATCGATTTGAAACTTGCATGTACTTAATTTGAATTTAAAACAAAATTCAAATTTGAAAGGAACATTCAAATAATATAATTCGAATTTGATTGCAGGAAGATTCAAACAAAATTTAAGATTAGAATTTGAAAAATGGAATATAGGAAACTTTTTAAAAATATTTGCATTATTATGGTTTAGGGAAACGGGTAAGGCGATGAACCAACAAATAGAAATATTCTGGTTAAAAGCTTTGTGAGTGTGATACCAAAATGAAAAACTTTGAAATTTTTAATAGAAGAAGAAAGAGAAAAGATAGGAAAGAATAATAAGCATTGTGGGAGAAGTATGAAGGATAAAAAATCGCAAATTTTTTTTAGGTGTTTTTAAAAGTTGAGGTGGTGACGACAACCTACTGACCCGTGCTGGAAATGTCAGTGAAGACTTTATAAAGATATGTCATCATTTATTCATCACACTGACATCCTGGTGACTTATCGTGATGACATTTTTACATTTGTATGCAAATGTTAGCAGGTGTTTTTAGGTATTTCGTATGGGAGCAGATCAGCAAGTCACCAATGTTTGCGACGGGCCGCAAGCCGTTATGAAAACGTCTTCACGAAATTTCTAACTGGGTAATTACGGAAATTTTTGACGAATTGAATTGGTGGTACATATTTTTACGTGTAAGAAAATAGGTACGTTCGGATGGGTTCTGTTTTGACCAGTCACGGGGAAGGCCCTTTGAAACTGGTATATTTGTATTGGTCACGGGCCCGTGTTCACCAGTCAAGTGGTCGGTTCTTTGAGACCGGTCCTTTTACTCATGCGACAGGTTCTCGCATTCAACTGTCCTCTTTTTTTCCTACAGGAATCTTTTCCATATAAATACATTGAAATAGGTTGTAGATCTGTATTTGTATTAAAGCGAAAAACAAAATATATATATTTTCTATAAAATTAACCGTTTCTCGATTCTTCTCTTTAGATTCAAATGATCTGGTTTTAAATCCAAAACCTTTCACATTTTAAATAATCTTCAATATCTGTGTCCGTTAATGACAGCTTTTACTGTAAACTTAAAATCCATACTCGTGGTGTGTATGGGTTAGTGGCTATAAATATTGTTTATACTCGTATGTTCTGTTATCAAAAGGTTATTCCTTGGAGTATTACGGCACATACACTCTATATAACCGAAAGCTATTTAAAATTTCAAAAGTGTTGACAGAAAATGAAAAGTGCAACCTCAATAGAGTTTGCTGTTCGGTTTTAACCGAAATCGAAATCGCGGTTTTTGAGGCCTCAAAACCGAAACCGAAAACCGACAAAAATAAGTCGGTTTTTAGCAAATACTTAAAGCAATTAAAATAATTCATTAAATTACATATTACTGAGACTAGAATTTCGAAAAGGATTCAGCTCTTATTTTACAAAATTCTGTGTTTAATTGTAATGATCAATTTCTCCATTAAATATTACTTTAAAGATTTTTTGTTTTTACTACTACAGATAATATAAGCTGAGGATTACAATTTTAGAAAAAAATTGCACCAAAAGTCATGTAGTTTAAGAGATATTGAGTTTCACGTATTCAGTTCAGATTCTCAACGCTTATATTTCAAAATGTTTTATTTCGTAGTCCGCGAAATTTATTGTATAAAATTTCAACTTTATATTGTTTTAAACAAATTGTTTAATTCCAAATTCCAAACTCTTTAAAAATAGTTTAATCTGCCAAAAAAAGAATAAAAAATTTTAATTTATAACTGCTTCCGCGTTTTTTTTCCCAACAATTTTCCAATTGCCTTTATTCGAGTGAGAAGTTCAATCGAATTTTAATAAATATCTTGAATTTATTAAAATATTTAATTGTTATACATACATATTAAATGATTTTAAAACAATTCTATTAATATCACAAGAAAACCGAAAAATAACCGAAACCGCGGTTTTTATAATTTTGAAAAACCGAAACCGCGGTTTTCAAATTTTTCGGTTTTTAGCAAACTCTAAACCTCAAGTTGTATGTACAAGGAAAGTACTACAACTTAAAAACTATGATTTTTATGAAATTTAAATAATTGGTATAGAAAAAAATTGTTTTTGCCAAAAGTTACAGGGGCGTTGAAAAGAAAGAAAATGCAAAAAGTGGCTTCAGTAAAAGTTCTGGAATGAATAAGAAATTAGAGGGAATATCGATAAAATGTATATGAGAATTTTTCATCTAACATTTCCCCGAATTTTATAAAAATCGTCACATAATGATCGGATTACTTTCTCTACCAGTCGTATAAAGTATAAATACCAACTATACAAAGTATCGAAATGTCATTTGCTAAAGGACAAAAGTTTCTTGACTTCTTTTTATTGTTTAAAAAAAACTTTAAGAAAAGTATATAAGAGGAAATAAAATTCTACTAAATATAGATTCAAAGTCAATAACAGTTATAAACTTAGTGTTGGCATACAACACAAGATTAATAAATTCTGTTGAAATTTTATTAGGAATTTATTTTAAAAAATCCTTAAAATTCGTAATTCTAAGTGAAAAGTTGTGGTATTGAATTTTTTTCCAAGTGTTTATAGTAGATTTTTAGTTCGCATTATTTTTTAAATAAAAATATATTTACTATTTAAAATCACTGTTAAGATTTACGCAAACTCTCTCTCTCTCTATCTCTCCCTCTATTTTGCTCAATCATCCTTTAACATAGCTGTCGTTGTTTTTTTCTCTTTTTGTTACTCTATCATTCAATAATATATTTTATTCTATCATTGTTATTAAAATCATATTTTGTTGTTCTATTTTTTTATTCAGTTCACACAGCTGATTTATGTATTCAATATACCATATGGTTTTTGTTACCAAAAAGTTTTTAACTACTCTGTACTTACTCTCTAGTACATGTGTATGAACATGCTCTTGAATTTGTCCTTGAGAAGGTTTTTTTTGTTGTTGTTGTTGCTAGTTTGTTGTATATAGGTATGTGTGTATAAGTAAATTTTGTCGACGTTTACAATATTTCCATTTTAAAAGCTCTTTTATTATCAATTCTTTTCTGACAATGTTTATTTTTATTATTTTCCTTACATATTTTGTTCAATACATTGTTCATGGTGGTGCGTGTTTTTTGGTCATAATTATTTTGCAAAAAAAAATTATTTTCATTTTAGTTTTTGTTGGCAAATTTTGTTACCTTTTTATTACTATCTTTAGCGAATATACACTATTAATTTGCGTTTACCTGGAAAATGAGAGCGAGCAATTAACTCATACACACCCAGAAATATTTATGGATTTTAACATTTTTATTGGTCAGTCATTGTAGAGAAAAATTAAACACTACTTTACTATATAATTTACAAAAAGGAAATAGTTAGATAATTCTTAAAATGGAAAACATATATAACATTGACACACTTACATATTATTTGGAATGACCAGTCGAATTGGTTTATTAACCCATTAAAGAAAAGCTTGAATTGAAAAGAAAACTTAGAGCAAACAACAATTGGGAAAATAGCTTAAGGATATACTCAAGAAAGACAGGTATTTAAGATAAGCTTGAAATATATCTTAAAAGATTATCATCTACCATAAACTACTCTTTATTTAAAGCCACAAAGAAAATCAATAACGGAATCATTCATAATATGCCTGTATAAGATACTGACTTCTCTTGGGCACGAACATACTCTGATAAAGCTAGAGCACAAGGTGAAAATTCCTGTAAAAACTTCACTAATCTTATGGATGAAAATACAATATTACTGCCAATATTTCCAAGACTTCACACTGTGTAATTAAAACAATTACAGTAACTGAAATCCAAAAAGCAGTCAGAGCTATTATAAATAAAGCGGCATCACCGGCTATGACAAAATTATGGGAAAACTTCTGCAATATTTGCCGAGAAAAGCATTGATCTGTATAAGAAATATTTTCAATGTACACCCAGAAAACAGATTCGGTGTTGACAACCCGATTTGTTGCCAATCGAATGGTTCAGTTGCATCAAATGAATCTTTCGGTTGCGGCTACCGAATTATTCTTGATACAACTGAAATTCCGTTGTAACAGTGAAATTAGTCCTGTATCAATTGCTTTTCTTTTGCCACAACTGAAAACTTTATCTACCACAACCAAATCATTCGATTGGCTTCAAATGCGGTTATCAGGACTGAATCTGTTTTCTGGGTGTAGTAATAAAAATTCAGCAAAGGAAAAAAATGGAAGTTATGCTTTACAAATCACTTCTTTCATTGCTTCCAAGGTATCCGTTATTATTCCGAATAACTTCTAAAAAAATACTTAATAATTGCTTTCCAAGCTCTATTGCTCTAAAAGTGTTATTAGAAAGTGATTTGGATAGAGTTTATTTGGAAACAGATGATCGAGAGCTCAAATCCTAGCGGGACCAAAAATTAAAAATTTTTTATTAAAGGAATTAAAATCCCAAAACAATCTGTTGAAGGCATGTCTCTACCCGCACTTCATTCTTTCCTAAGAAAATCTTCAGATTATTTATGATGTTTTTAGAATTCCTAAAAATATTTGTTATTTTAAATTACAAACTCAATGAGAATTTCTTATTCTCGTCTAGGAACGTTGTTCAACATTTAAAATATCAAAGAAAAAATAAAAACAACAAGACAAAATTTACCACAATTTGCTTTGTCATCTTCCAATATTTACTCTGTTCTTTTGACAGATTTATAAAAAAATGTGCTAATTTCATGGTTGGCAAACACTAATCCTGAATAAAACCCTTTCAAATGACTACACGCAAAAAAAAGATATGGTTGGGATGACCATATTCGAAGAATACCATATGTGACAGCGCATAGAGAAAGGGACCTAAGGGGAAAAAAATCAATTTTTTTTTTTGATGTGGACAACATCTGAGCATCGAATGAAACCGATCCCATGCCCCAAAAGTGTTCCCTCCCAGATATATGCGCGTTTTATGAAAGTGAAGTCGACGATAAAGTAAATCTACTTCTTCGAATTCGTCCACTATTTCATCCTAAAACAAACAGTAAGAATGTTATCAGTTTTAAATTATTTTCGCGAATAACATAATAAGGTTATGTGAAAAAATTTTCGTACTAACTGAGTGATATTCACGATTTAAAAGAATTATAAATGAGTATTTATTATAATTCACAATTAATAATTTCAGAAAATAAAGCTGGATTCGAAAAACCGCGAGCAAAATTGATATCAAACTCATGGAAACAGCGCGCTAGGTAGAAAACAGTAAAAACCAACTACACAAAACAAGAGGTAGGGACGACCTACGCGCGTTTTCAAGGTTGACCAACACGTTCCTGACGTCATGAGATGTGTCGCTTTCAAATACCAACACGCTCAGTGATGGTACACCAAAGATACACGTATTTAAATCTTTAAAATGGCTCTCCTGAACAAAACAGGTTTTTACCCTTAGGTCCCTTTCTATTTTGCGCGTCACATATACGTATTGTTGGTTTTATGATTGCGACCATCATATTATAAAATAGTTGTGAGAATCATGCACTTACCTTTTACATATCATAATATGATCCTTAAGTTATCCTTAACATTATGATTGAAAAATTATGCAAATATTATCATATTATAGTCCTACATATCATACTATGTTCCCTGTAGTGTCCTCCCAGCATTCTGTTGAAGCTGGTTTAAAAAGGTATGCACGTTTCGCTTTATTCAAAATAGTAGTTATATATATTCAAATACTAAGCTACAATAAATATAAATAAATAAATGTATGATTAAATTAATTTTAGTTATTCTCTATATATAAAAGAATAACGTGACTGACTGACTGAATGACTGACTGACTGACTCAACATCGCCCAGCCCAAACCGCTGAAGCTAGGAAGTTGAAATTTGGTATGTAGGTTCCTCTTTCGGGGTAGACGTCCGCTAAGACGGGATTTTTGGAAATTCCTACCGGAACGGGCAAAAAGGGGGAAAGTGTCCCCCTTCACGGCCTGCCAAAACCCCTTTGGCTAGAAAGTTGAAATTTAAGATATGTGTTCCTTGGAGTAGGGGCTAACTTTTCTGGAAAGTACTTTCTAGAATTTTGGACAGGGACGTTGTAAAAATGGGGGTTAAAAAGGGGAAAAAGGCCCCCCTTGACGGCCTGCCCAAACCGCTGGAGGTAGGAAGTTGAAATTTGGTATAAAGGTTCCTCCACTATCGTAGACATCCACCAAGACGGGAGTTTTGGAAATTTTTACAGGGACGGGCAAAAAGGGGAAAAAGTCTCCCCCTTGGCGGCCTGCTCAAACTGCTGGAGCTATGAAATTGAAATTTGGTATGTAGGTTGCTCGACCAGTGTAGACGTCCGTTGCGACGGCATTTTTGGAAATTCTTATCGGGAGGGGCAAAAAGGGGACAAAAAAAGTACCTTTTTCCAAAAAAGTACCTTTTCCCAAAAAAAGTACCTTATCCCAAAAAAAGAACCTTTTTCCCAAAAAAGTACCTTTTTCCAAAAAAAAAGTACCTTTTTCCAAAAAAAATTCCTTTTTCCAAAAAAAGTACCTTTTTCCAAAAAAAGTACCTTTTTCCAAAAAAAGTACCTTTTTCCAAAAAAAGTACCTTTTTCCAAAAAAA
Organism: Leucophora obtusa; assembly: GCA_949987735.1. Taxonomy (NCBI): domain Eukaryota; kingdom Metazoa; phylum Arthropoda; class Insecta; order Diptera; family Anthomyiidae; genus Leucophora; species Leucophora obtusa. Next base: position 281,884,023 of record OX465295.1, read on the forward strand.
GTACCTTTTTCCAAAAAAAGTACCTTTTTCCAAAAAAAAAGTACTTTTTTCCAAAAAAAAAAAAGTACCTTTTCCAGAAAAAAGTACCCTTTTCCAAAAAAAGTACCTTTTTCCAAAAAAAGTACCCTTTTCCAAAAAAAATTCCTTTTTCAAAAAAAGTACCTTTTTCAAAAAAAGTACCTTTTTCAAAAAAAGTACCTTTTTCAAAAAAGTACCTTTTTCCAAAAAAAGTACCTTTTTCCAAAAAAAGTACCTTTTTTAAAAAAAGTACCTTTTTCCAAAAAATGTACCTTTTTCTAAAAAAATGTACCTTTTCCAAAAAAAAGTACCTTTTCCAAAAAAAGTACCTTTTCCCAAAAAACATAAATTTTTCCAAAAAAATGCCTTTTTCAAAAAAAGTACCTTTTCCAAAAAAAGTACCTTTTCCCAAAAAAGTACCTTTTTCTAAAAAAAAGTTCCTTTTCCCAAAAAACATACATTTTTTCAAAAAAATACCTTTTTCAAAAAAAGTACCTTTTCCCTAAAAAAAGACCTTTTTCTAAAAAAAACTTTTCCTTTTCCAAAAGAAGTACCTTTTCCAAAAAAAGTACCTTTTTCCAAAAAACATACATTTTTCCAAAAGAAAACACCTTTTTAAAAAAAAAATACCTTTTCCAAAAAAAGTACAAATAAAGTACTTTGTAAAAACAAAGTATCTTTTTCCAAAAAATTTCGTTTTTCCAAAAAGTACTGTTTAAAATAATATATAATTTCAAAAAGACTACTTTTTTTCATCCCCCCACGGATATCTCCACTAAAACAAGGTTTCTTGATATTCGGCATAGACGTGCTCTAAGACGGGATTTTTGGAAATTCCTACCGGAACGGGCAAAAAGGGGAAAAGTCTCCCCATAAACAGTCTCACAAATTGGAAAAGTGCCTGCCCAAACCACTGGAGGTAAGAAGTTGAAATTTGGTATAAAGGTTCCTCCACTGTAGTAGACATCGACTAAGTTTGTATTTTTGGAATTCCCTACAGGATATCCCAAAAGGAAACTCGGTATGTGAGTTCCTCCTTCTGTGTAGGCGTCCGCTTAGACGGAATTTTTGAAATTCCTATCGGGAGGGGAAATAAGGTAAAAGTCTCCTCCTGACGGCTTGCCCAATCCCTTTTGGCCAACCTAAAATTTTAAATATGTATTCCTTGGAGTAGGACTAACTCACCGGCAACGTAATTTTTCTATTTTGGAACAGGAACATAGTAAAAATGGTGGTTGAAAGGGAAAAATGTCCCCACTAACGGCCTGCCCAAACCGCTTAGGCAATGCAGTTGAAATTTGGTATGAATGTTCCTCATCCATCGCAGATAGCCGCGAAGATGGAATTTTTGTAAATTCCTAAAGGGAGGGGCAAAAAGAAGAAAAGCCTCACCTTGGGGGCCGGTAAAAACCCCTTCGGCTAGAAACCTGAAGCTTAAAATGTGGGTCCCTGGAGTGAGGGCTAACTTATTAGAAAGATACTTTTTTGAATTTTGGACAGGGTCGTTATAAAATGGGGGCTCAAAAAGGAAAAGTTGCCCCTTAACGACCTGTCCAAACTGCTGGAACTAGGAAGCTGAAATTCGGTACTTAGGTTCCTCTCAGCCTGCTCAAACTGCTGGAACTAGGAAGCTGGAATTCCCTGTCGATGGATTTTCGGAAATTCCTACCGAGAGGGGCACAAATAGTAAAAGTTGGCTAGAAACCTGAAATGTAAAACATATGTTACTTGGAGTATGTGCTCACTTACCGGGAAGGTGCTTTTTGGACAGGGACATTACAAAAATGGGGATTAATGAAGCGAAAAGTGCCGCTTAAAGGCCTGCCCAAACCGCTGGAGGTAGGAAGTTGAAATTTGGTATTAAAGTTCCTCCTCTATTGTAGACATCCGCTAAGATGAGATTTTTGGAAATTTCTACAGGTAGGGTCAAAAACAGGAAAAGTCTCCCCCTTAACGGCCTGGCCAAACTGCTGGAACAAGGGATCTTAAATTGGGTTCCTTCTCCAACGTTGACGTCCCCTAAGATGGTATTTTTGGAAATTCATACCGGGAGGGGTAAAAAGGGAAAAAACTTCCCCCTTGACGGCCTGGCCAAACTGCTGGATATAGAGACCTAAAATTATGTATGTAGTAGGTTCCTCCTCCAACGCAGACGTCCTCTAAGACGGAATTTTTGGAAATTCCTACCGGGAGGGGTAAAAACGGAATAATTCTCCCCCTTGATGGCCTAACCGAACCCTTCGGCTAGAAATCTGTAATATATAATATGTTTTCCTTGGAGTATGGGCTAACTTATCGACAAGGCATTTCTAGGACTTTGGACAGGAACGTGGTAAAAATGGTGGTTCAAAAGGGGAAAATTGCCCCCCCCCCCCCTTAACGTCTGCGTCTTTAGCTAGAAACCTAAAACTTAAAGAACAAGTGTATATGAAACACTAAAATTAAGAAACTAAATAGGAAACGAGTGGAATTGAAACACTACACAAGTGGAATGAAATGGATATAAACGTTGAACGAGTGGAATTGAAATTATAGACAATGCAAATGGATTGGAAGAGGGAATTACCTCTTCAAACACTATCCACGGAATATGAAACTTATGTAGCATTGAAACATACTCTCCAAAAAGTTAAACAAATTTTCTAAAAGAGAAAAAACCTTAGAAAAGCAATGGAACTTATATATTCCGATATTTAAACTTCATGTAACGAAGCACCGGTGGAAGAAACCGACGCAGTAAATTTTCCAACTGAATTTGTGAATTTACTTGAATTGCCAGGTCTACCTTTATATAAACTGGAATTAAAAAAAAAACTTTAAGGCACGCTAACAACGTAGCTTTGCCCGCTATTTTTAATATTATAAAATGCTTTCCAACCCTGCTTTACGTTATTTATTTTCATTCAAAACACAAATGAACAAAACTACTTACGGGTCTATCTACCTAAGTTCGCACTTTACCAAATTATCTTAACATACACACGTATATTGCAATTTATTATGGATTCATTACTAACAATCCACTTTCATAAGAAAAAGTGATCAAATATTTATTTATTTTAAACCCATTGTTGTGCAGAATTATTTATTTGTGGTGGCTGGGTGAAGGCTTTAAATAAAAAAACTTTAAATAAAAAAACGAATTTAATAAAAATTGTGGGAGGGCGCAGCCCCCCCCCGTAACCTTTAAGGCACGCTAACAACGTAGCGTCACTCATATATAAATAAAACTAAATTATGGAAACATGTGATATCAGTATGAAGAAAAATATTGTTAAGAATACAATTTCACAATACATCAAAAATGATAGTAATATATTTCTAATGATTACAATATTTTCCTAATGATCATAATATATTCCCAGTGATTATATTATGGAAATGTAGAAAATGTTCTGATCGTTTAGGATCATATTATGATCATTAGGTACATATTTATTATGATTATTTCGTGCACATTTTACATTTATTTTTGCAATTTTGTACGTTTCGTTCAATTTTGCTTTTGTACAAAACTAAAATCTGTCACACTCCTTATTATAGGCCATTTTCAACAATCTTTTTCTACGTGTGAGTACAAAAAAATAAATCACGTTTGTATCACTTTTTATTTAATTTATTACTAAGCACTTTAATGCACAGTAAATAATATCAGCAGAGGGTGCTTAACAATCCACATTCTGCAGAAACTTCTTGGGTAGACCGGATTTTTCTTCGACAAACAATGTCAGTTTTATTATCAATACCAATACGTTGCTTTTCCGCTGTATGTATTTTTATTTAATATATATCGTCGCTGCTCCGACGTGATTTGGTATGTGTTATTTTTGGTTTTTTTTTAATGCATTATTTGTATGCTTTATTGGTCATGCGTCTACCCACCAAACCGTTTAACGATATCTTGACTGGTTTAGAGTTTAGCAAAAGAAGCTTTGTGAAAGCAATATATAAATGTTCCAACAAAAAGTGTTATGTGTAAAACTACACATAACTATTTTTGATCATAGTGAAATTTTAATACTTTGCAAAGTGTTTTGCTATGTCGTAAGCTGCTAGTGTCCGATCAATATTATAAATCAAAACTAGCAGTTCATAATTTAACATTTTATATCAAAAATACAAAAGATGCCCATCTTTATGTATGGCACGAAGGAGAAGGAGGGGTCACGGCGAATAATATATGTAACTAGCTGCATAATTCATTTCTTATACTGCCTACACACGAGGAACATTCGTCACAGGACATGTGTTTCTATTTTTTTTTCATTTTTATACAGACGATGCCACACAACAACAAAATCTCATACGAAAGATCATTTTTGTTTGTTTGTTTGTCGAACTGATCAGATTAAGTATGCGCGGTAGAAAATGAAATTAATTAATTTGTTAATTGTTAATTTTTCATATGCTGCTGTTTTTTTAGTTTTATTCTTTTAGCTATTTCAGCCATTTTTTTTGCTGAAATTCTGTTTTCAGCAAAAGTTTTAGTTATATGTTTTTAGCAGTAAACTAATTTTGAACTAATGTTTTACTAATTTATTTTGCTACAAAAATTGTGCTAATAACGGCATTTATAGCGTGGACGACAACCACATATACAAGATGTAGATGTCACAGCTTGTCTGGATGTAGTGCAGACAGCGAAAAAAAAACAATTGTACACAATTTCTATATTTAAATTTTCAGCAAATAAATTGGCTAAAGTAAAATTTTTATACAAATTTTTTTAAGTTTTTTTCAGTCTACTAATATTTAGCAAAAAGTTTAGAGATTTTAGCAAGGATTTTTTTCATTTGCCATCGTCTAAGTGTTAGCAAAAATTTTGCTGAGATTACTTTTTTTTTTGGTAAAAATCAGCTCTCTGGTTTTCAGCAAACACCTTTTGCTGAAATTATCAACTTTTTTGCAAGCACGCTCCTGACTAAAAATTTGCTAACACAGCAACATTTTTTGCTGACTTTACTGACTTTTTTTGTGTGTACAGTATGACGTAACACAACAAGCGAAAAACTGGTTAATCAATTTTAGTACTTTTTCAAATTATGCATGTTCAGCTTAATTGCCAAGGTCGAATAATTGAAAACAGTAACTGCATACAGATTATTCAATTTCCCACAAATTTTCACTTGTATTGTATTCATAATTAAGACATTGTCTGCATTATTCTCAATTGGCAATTGTCAACACTTTCAGATAAAACAAGCAATCAATGTAACACAATATCTATTGCAAATCTTTCAACAAGTTTTGTATTTTTTTTGGGTGGTTTTCCTCATTGTTTAAAGCTTAAGAATATTTAAGAGAAACCTTAGTAAAATTTGAATAAACATAAATACAAACAACAATATATAAGTAACAAATATTATATGCTTGTGACTGTTGAATTTTGTTGTTGCAGTTGTTTAATAGAAGGATTATGATGTCAAAATGTAAACAAAACAATTAAGTATTAAATTGATTTTAATTTAAAATTAAATGTAATACAATATGTAACATGTTTATTTACAATACGTGTGTATGAATGTACAAAATAAATTAATTGCAAAAATAAAGCCTAAAAGTATGCTTCGGATTTGATGTCGACGGAAATAAATATACACTTCCCTTCCTGATGAACTATTGTGGTTTATAAAAATTTGTTAGTTAAGTTAAATTACACGGTGCTTTAAAATATAATAAATTTCTAAATAGAATAAATTTCTGAAGACTAAATTCAGTGTTAAAAAAATGTAATCTTGTTGTAAATACTAAAAATCAGTACAGTCAGATAAAATTTCAAAAAATCAGTACAAATTAGTACACGATTTTTTCATCAGTACACGTGACCAAAAATCTGTACATGTACTGATCAAATTAGTGCGAATAATCGCCCTATCCTAATCATGTTTATTCAATAAATAATAATTTTGTGGACTTTTGACAGAACAACTTACTTCAGACAAGTTATTTTGTGAAAAAGAAACATCAAGGATACTTTTAGGTTAGAATAACTAAACCCTTTCCCATGAATTTTTTAAGAGATGCTTTTAATTAACAGTAAAATAATGTACTATACTATGAGTTGAATGTCCTGTGTTGTGCTATTAAAAGACAAAGTTGTTAAAACTTTTATATCGCTTTAACGACTACGTTTTGTTGGGGTTTCTCATTGTTAGCACGCTTAAACTTAGAACACTAAACATAGGTACTAGAGATGCCAATCGGGATTGATATTTGAAAATCCCGATCCCGTGATTTTCGGGACTACGGGATTTTTCGGGATCCCGGGATTTTACGGAATTTCGGGATTCCGGGATTTAAATTTTCCTTTATTTATAAAAATTTTATGTTATGTAACTGAAGTTGGTTTTGTTTGATAAAATTAAAAACACAACTTCTTATTTCAAAATACAAATTTTATTAAATTTTCATTTCCGGAAAATGTTTTGAAGGTACAAAACATACAAATTTGATTTTTATAAAAATACAAAAGAACAACAAAGTGAATGTAGTTGGACACTACAGTAACTAATGCTTTTTACAGAATAAAGCGTTTTATAAATACTTAATAGTTGTTAATTAATAATGTGGTACATTTGATGAATATTGAAACATCCCAGTCAGAAACTGCCAGTGGTATAAAAAATCAAGTACCTACATACCACTGGGTAACCGCTGTTTTAAAAATAAATGACTGGCAGAACACTCATTTGGGACGCTTTGCCAGCGTTTGCAAAAAGCGTTTTGCCAGTATTTGTTTTACAAAAGTTTCGGAGGTTTATAAAAAAAAACCAATGGACTTAGAGTGCTATCTAGGGTTTGGGGTTCGGGAATTCCCGGGAAAAGTTTGCCGGTAATTCCCGGAAAACGGGAAATTTTAAAAATATTAACTTTTTTTAAATTGTTTTTGTTTCGAATAGGAGTTTTTAATTTTAGTCATAAAAAACATTTTAAATGCCAAAACAAAAATTTCATTGTTAAAATCTTTTAAAAGGGAATACATTTATTTGACACACAAATAAAATCTTTGCCAAGTAATTAGGAGCATTTCAACTAATAAAGATTTTTCGCATAACTTATTCAAAATTTAAGTAGTAAAACCTAAAAACTTGGAAAAATGTTTAAAAGAAATATGAAAAAAAGCCTTGTTTCTTACAAATAATCGCCCTTACTATCTAAATTTTTAAATGTATAATTTAGGTAAAGTCGACTTTAGTTAAAATATTGGGTGGCAGTATACCTTGACTTGGTTTATTTTTGGAGCATTCTGATTGGTTAATTTATTTTTAACCAATCAAAATATTTGATAATATAAATATTTTTGTAAGGTTTTCATACACAAAATGAACAAAACCGTTTGATTAAAAATAAAGTCGACTTTAAATTTAAAATACTTCTTTATATTAAGAGTCAATAATTTTATAAGTAACGTTTTCATTAATAAATGTGAAAAGAAAAGACTAATGGTTAACGGTGGTATCTAAATTTGGTAATCCGACATCTAAATTTGGTTCCCAAAAAAAAAAATTTATGGTCATGCAACTTCTCTTGAAGAAAACAGCAACAAGAATAACGTTTCAGCTAAAATTAGCAAAGTACCCGAGGAAAAAAGTGTAAGCTGAATAGGCAGTAAAGGTTTTATGGTAGGGCAAACATTTCCTGAAATGGTATCTAAATTTGCCGCAGTCAATCCGCACCATAACTAGATCTTCGTTTATTCGAGAAAGTTTTTATAATAAAAACCTGGCATTGCAAAAAAATGAAACCGATGTAAAGAACATTATATTAAATTACTACAATCATGTAAAAGATATCATGATAAAAGCAATATGGAGCAATATTTCTAACGATAGGAGATTTACTATAATCTTAGATGAATGGACAAGAATATTAAAAAAGAGATATTTGAACATATGTATAAACGGAAATAATTCATTTTATAACCTGGGGTTGGTTTATATATCAGGAAGATGTAATGCTGATGAAATAAGAAGAATTGTAGAAATAAAACTAGAAGAGTTTTATTTGTCTTTGGAAAATAACATTGTGGACACCATATCTAATGGGCCAAGTGTTATGAAACGGTTTGTTTCCGACAGTCCAGTAGTAGGTGCTTTCTGCTGGAATCATGCAATTCATTTGGCAGTGCTGCGAGTAATTTATGTGAAATCAAATGTTCAACATTCTGATATTTTTTACTTTGAATTCTCACTACACAGACTGCATTTGTACTGAAATAGTTTTTTTTTTAACAAAAATTACTTATATAGGTGGTTTTCATTAACAATTTTGTTCAAAAATATTTCCCGGGATTCCCGGAAATCAAATTTTTTCATTCCCGTTTCCCGGGAAATAAAAAAGTCCGGGAAATCCCAAACCCTAGTGCTATCCCAACGTTATCAACCAGTGGTTATACAGTGCTACCTAATCAAAAATTGCAGTGGTACAAAACTCAATTCACTGGTAGAACAATGATTTAATAAAAGTGCTGACGCTTCGTTAAAAAAGGTTTGGAGTCAGGAGCAGAGATACAAGCCGGTCCATTCTATGGGCTGGCGGCGGCTAATGGGTGAAATGGTCGACGGCGATTGATTTTTAGGGTTGAGACGCAAACGCATCGGCGGCGGCTGGCTTAAAAAATTATTGTCGACTGGCGACGGCTAATCGGCTAACGTCGGCTAAAAGGAAAAGTTTCCAAGAATTTCAACAGATACATACACGCAAAAAAACTATTGGAAGAATATCGGTTAACTTTTTGTGGTTTTTTTAGGTAGTTCTCTGGAGTTATAAAAATTGAGTTTATGCCGCTTTGAAGAATTAAATCGTTTTGGAATGAATTCATTAACAGTCGAATTCATTTAGTGATGCTGCTCTGCTTCTTATGAAGAATTATTTATCTGGACGTGTTCAGAGAATTGTGGTTGGTGACAGGGAGTCTGGTCTTAGGGGGATATCTTTGGGTGTACCACAAGGTTCTGTGCTTGGTCCTCTGTTATTTAGCATATTTGTTAATGATATATTTATCGTTGTAGAACATGCCTTGATTCATGCTTATGCAGATGATGTGCAACTGTATATGTGTGAAATCAAAGAATGTGATAAATTTTTGGGCCAAATTTGTGAGAAGCAAAAAGTGTTAATATTTCGGTTTTTTCTTAATGGAATTAGTAAGTTTAGTCATTATAAACCTAATTGCAAAAAATCTCTTCTACAAGTTGTCGCAATAACTTATTTTGCACAATTTTAATTTTTTTTGTTGTAACGGAGTTTACATTTCTGCAAGCAAAAGATATAACAAAAAAAATTGCGTACGAATTTTCTTCAATTTATTAGTTTTTCGTATTTGGGTTTTCAACTTGCTTTCCAATGATATATAATTTGTGTTTATCAAATTGGCGGTTTCGCGAATAAAAATACAATTCATTTCGGGAAAAAAATTTTTATTTTTTTTTAGTTTTGTATTTTTGGTCCTTTTAAATGCTTTTCAAAAATATAAAATTTTTTAAAATTCAAACAGCGGTTGCGCAATTACAAAATAATATATTAAAAACATAACATTTCACTATCAAAAAATTCTAAAATTGTGTGAAACAAATTTAATTTGTCAAACTAATGTCAGTAATGACTCGAAATATCGATTCAAAACCAATGAAATGCAAAATCAATCGTTTTTCGCTCCAGCAGCTTAGGGTAAAAAACTGAAAACTTTTTTTGATTTGACGCAAAATTATTAGTTGAATCGTCTTTTGACGCATAAATATTAGTTGAATCACCTCTGTTTATGGTTATTTTAAAATATTTTAAACATTTATTTGAATGAAACCTGATGCAAACAATTGTGGTTACGGAGTTTACAGTTACGGAGTTTACATTTGGTCACTTTTTTCATTTTCTTTCAGAAACGCTTTGTCAGAATTTTTTTTCCGAAACAAAATCGCATGATGCCTACAAGGTGAATCCAAATATGACATTGTTTTTCTTACTCGTTAAATAGTTTGGTGTAAAAATTAGGAACGGAGTTTACAATATTTTTTCAAATCTTATTAAAGACATCCTTTTTCATCTCGAGAATGTTACATGCTGCAGAAAAGCTTCAAGTCTGTTATACTGGATGATTACTTACAGTCCAACGATCATTTGAGTATAAATAACATTATACTTTTCGCAATATTAATAATAGATAACTCCAAAATTCTGGTATATGCATTTTTATCAAAAATTATAACGAAAAATCGTTACAGAGTTGAAGTCGTGATAGCTAAGATATACGAAAAAGTTTGTAAAATGTATTAATTTTTATTAAAAACGGCACTTTTCCTCTTCATAAAAATTCTTACAGTTAGTGTTTAGCTTTATTGGTTATTAAAATATAAGCTATTAAAGTTAAAAAACCTTATGAGTTACTTGTTACTGTTTACTTGCCTATAAAATTGGTCACAAATTTTATGTATTAACCAAAAATTGGTCAGATTGTTATAAATTTTGTAAAACAGGTGACAATGCGCTGATATATATCGAAATATGTAACTCAAATGTAATCCCTGCATTAGAAATTCGGTGGTTACACGGTTTTTATCATATTTTTTGATATCACCCATATGTCAAATCGCATGGGTCTAATTAAGGATACATGTTATAGACTGAATGCGGATCTTGGAGCAATTGGTGCATGGGCTAAACTTAATGATTTGATTCTGAATCCTGGGAAATCTGTTGTTTTGCCATTAGTAATCAAAGATCTGATTTAACTCAGCTTCCGACATTGTGGCTTAATGATACAGCACTTCAGTATGTGAATAGGGCAAAATATCTGCGATTTCATGTAAATTCCACTTTATCATGTACTGATCATGTGAATATTGTTGTTCGTAATATCTACCTTACGCTTCGTAACTTAAGACTGTCGTCTGAATTTGTACCAACAGAAGTTAAGCGAAAACTTGTTATTCAATTAATTCTTCCTCTGATAACATATTCTGCGGAAGTATATAGTAAACTTGACTCTCATTCATTACACAAGATGCAACTTTGTTTTAATAATTGTACCCGATATGTTTATGGCCTAAGTCGATTTAGTAGTATATCATCATGGAGAAGGATGATTCTAGGGTGTGATCTGGTTGACTACCTACGCTTCCGCAACTTGTTATTTCTGCACAGATTATTGTGCGAAAAAATACCCTCGTATCTTTATGAAAAATTAAATTTTGGCATGACACCTTGATATACGAAACTGATTTACCCTAATTGTAGTTACTTGAATACCAACAGATTCTTTTTTGTTAACGCCATTAAACTATGGAATAGCTCTATAAGCATAAAACTTATAGAGGGAAAAAGCAGTTTTAAGAAAGCACTTCTTGATTTTGTATCTCAAAATAGTTAGTTTTAGTTTTTTTATTTTCTTTTTTTTAAAGCTTTTTTTTTTTCTATATTATTTTTCTATTATTTTATTTTTCATCTATATATTTCCTCTCTGGGCAATGTCCTAATATCTTAAATGTTACCTTTTTTTGACCAATTCAATTAATATTACTTATTATTTTAAACTTTTGTTTTCATAGTATTATATATCTATATCTTTAAAAAAAATTTTTTTGTTATATTTACCATTATTGTTTAATTTTTGTATTTTTTTGTATTTTTTTTACTATATTATGTCTATTTTTGTAATTGTTATTATGACCTTTTATCATGTTATACCACTTGAACTACAAAAGAATTTTATTTTTTAGTTCTATAATGAAAAATAAATAAATATCTAAATATTTGTTCTATATATATTCCTCTAACTCCCATTGGAGCATAGGGCCCTAATAACAGCAGATCGCCATCTGACCCGATTTTGAGCGATAGATCTTAATTCGTTCCAAGATACATCTAGTTGGTTCATTTCGGATTCTGTTGAACGTCTCCATGTTGTACGTGGCCTACCACTTGCTCTTCCATCTTGATGAAATGGATTCCATCTAAGAGCTTGCTTTGAGACATTATCATCATTGCGACGTAATGTGTGTCCAATCCACTGCCACCGGCATCTGGCTTGTTTTAGCTAGAAACTCGATATTCGATATTGTTCGGGGCCAAAAGATACGCAATATTCCTCTTAGGCAGCGATTTATAAAAGTTTGAAGGCGTTTTGTTATGTTGTTCGTAACCTTCCAAGTTGTACATCCATATAAGAGCACTGATACATCCATATTTGTTCTGAAATAAATAAATTCCTTTTTTAAATTATAATTTGTTCAATTCAACGCGTTCGACTAAAAAAAATTAATTAACTACTCTCGTGGTCTATACGAAAACTATGCCGGAATTGGATAGAAAAATAATTGGATTCTGTAAGCGGCATTATATTGGAAATGACATTACAATATCGTCATAAAACTTGTTCTTTATTTAAAATTAAATACGTATAACAAATAAGTAACTTCTAAAAGTATCTATTAAAAAAAATATTTGTCCAATAGGAAATTTTGTCATTAAATCCGTAAAGTAGATTTATAGAATCCAACTATTGGAAATTTCCTCAAGAAAAATGAAAACAATTTCCTCATTCTTTTATTTGTACGGGAATTTTTAAAGGCAAATTTCTTATATTGGATTCTATATATCTTTACGGATTTGATAAGAAAAGAACATTTCAAATCCGATTAAAATTGTTTCATTAAATTAGATTGCACAGAAATCTTTACAGTTAAACCTCGATTATCCGGGCCTCCATTAATCGGGTACATCTGTTAACCGGCATGCTGGTATTTGATTTTATACCTCTTTTAACCTTGGTTTAACTCTATTATCCGTACTTTCAGAAGTTTAAGAAATCTCAACAGGTACTTTTGTGGAAATGGCTCATTCAAATAGCAAAGATTTAGTTAAAAACGAGTAAAAAGGTTAAAGTCGGGCATGCCGACTATACAATACCCTACACCAGTCTGGTGTATTGTTTGGATCCGAAATTCGAATGGGTTAAAATGGGGCTTGTGTCAAAATTTTCTATAATGTGAGTCATTAAAATATCTTAATATTTGCGACCTGCAGTTTGTAACCAAGCCAATTTTGGGGGGACCCTTATATGGGCACTAGTTCTAAACATGAACCGATGTTCACCAAAATAGGCTTCGTCCTTGGGCCAACATAGGTCTATGTACCAAATTTCATCAAAATATCTTAATATTTGCGACCTGCAGCGTATAAACAATATAATTTTGGTGGGACCCTTATATGGGCACTAGGTCTAAACATGGACCGATGTTCACCAAAATCAATAGGCTGCGTTATTGGGCCAACATAGCTCTGCATACCTAATTTCATCAAAATATCTTAATATTTACGACCTGCAGCGTATAAACAGTATAATTTTGGTAGGACCCTTATATGGGCACTAGGTCTAAACATGGACCGATGTTCACCAAAATCAATGGGCTGCGTTACTGGGCCAATATAGGTCTGTGTACCAAATTTCATCAAAATATCTTAATATTTACGACCTGCAGCGTATAAACAGTATACTTTTGGTAGGACCCTTATATGGGCACTAGGTCTAAACATGGACCGATATTCACCAAAATCAATAGGCTATGTTATTGGGCTAACTTTCGTCAAAATATCTTGATATTTACGACCTGCAGCGTATAAATAATATAATTTTGGTAGGACCCTTATATGGGCACTAGGTCTAAACATGGACCGATGTTCACCAAAATCAAACTTGTTCGTCCTTGGGCCAACATAGGTCTGCGTACCAAAATAAATCTTAATATTTGCGACCTGTAGAGTGCGCACAAGATTGCATGGACAGACAGATAGACAGACAGACAGACGGACGGACGGACAGACGGACATCGTTAAATCGAAATAAAAAAAAATTCTAAGCCGATCGGTATACTATAAGGTGGGTTTACGACCAATATTTTTTGGTGTTACAAACATCAGCACAAACTTATAATACCCTGACCACATAGTGGTGTAGGGTATAAATATATGACTCTTTTAACCGTAGTTTTCGATTATCCGTGCTGAGCCTAGTGCCGAGCAATCCGGATAAATGAGGTTCGACTATATTTATTTTTCAACGAAGAAAACAGTCTTTAGTACACTGAAGGAAATTGAAATTGAATTAATTCGGTAGTGAGTTAACCCCCTGTTTTTATAAAGCGAAAGGAAATATTCTTCCAGAGGAATGTGTGTATTTTGTTTTTGTTACAATAACAAAATACACACATTCCTCTGGCGGAATTATTCCGCTCGCTTTATAAAAACAGGTGGTAAGTCAATTTTTTGTACACTGAACGAAATTTTATAAATTCAGTAGTGAATTAATTCCGTGGGAATTAATTCAATTTGTATCCGTTTGATACATTAAATTAAACGTGTTCACAAGTGAGTGTTTTCATTTGATTTAATAAAAAGAACTATAGTCCAATTAAATTAATTCGTTAAATAATCGAACGGTGCCAAAATTTGAGTTTATTCCATATAATGTATAGTATTTATGAATAAATTTATTTAATTTCCTATTCAGAACTTACAAATTAAATTAAGGAATTGTTTATGCGAAGCTCTGGTTACTAAGCGTTAACTTGCTCAAAAATATTAATATAATGAGGGCCTAATCCTTTTGCGATGTACAATGCGGAAACCCGTAAGATTATGGTATCAACAGAAACCGCTTAGTTATGCTACCGCTAGGGTTTTTCTTTTCCCGGACTTTTTCATTTCCCGGGACAGAGGGATTTTTTTCTGAATTTCCCGGGATCCCGGGAATTCCCGCTCGTTAGAAAATAAATAAATCCGACATATGTTGTACTTGAAAAATTCCATTTCTATTAAAACACCGTCCGACAAAGTTCATCTTTTGTTTGTACCCATGATAAAATCTACTTAATATATTCAGAAAGGAGTGCTAAATATAAAATATGCCTGACTTTCACTTTTTCTAGATCAACTCGTTTAACAGATTAAATCGCGAATACATATTTAGGTAATATATTTATATGGAAGGCCGTCTTAATTTTAAAATGAAATATATTAATTAAATATTAATTCGGGGTTGGAACTGTTAATCGAATAGATATACTAAAAAACAGTGAAAGACACGGGTATTTTAATTTCTTCCATTCTTTCAGGATATATTGGAATTCTTAATTGGTGCAAACTTGTCTCGGACCAGTTTTATAGTCAGAACTAAGATAGATTTTTTGCTGAAGTATTTCTTAAACATGGAATCCAAAAATTTGTATTTGTAAAGATTTTGTTTCTATAATACAGATTTACAGAAGTATTTGTATAGAATTATTTTATAAAAAAGTTTAAGTGAGTATTCTTCACACAATTTTTTAGGCAAATTCTCTTAAATATTTTTGTAAAAAGCGACACTAGAATATTATTAAATAATATCTTATTCATCCTAACACACTAGATATAGTGAAAAATATAATTTAAAACGTATGCCTAATTGTTTACTATCAACATGGATTTAAAATTAACGATTCATTGTCGCTCATAACTCTGTGCTTCATAAGTTGTCGATCGGAATTGAATTCCATAGGAAGCAGCTGGATAAAAATATCATTAGCTGTATTTTGTCTCATGCCTATCAACGTTAAGTATTTAAAGCAAATATACCTTAAACGGATTGTAGTACAAAAAAATTTTAAAAACGTTATATTTATAATTGTTTCGTTATAGTCGAACGTACGTTAGCAAAAGTTTTTTGGAAGTAACGCGAACAAGTTACGTTAGATGTGAAAATGTATAAACGTTGAGTTTTCAACGTTGATAATTATCCGTGTTGAAAGTTAACGTGCATACGAAAAGTCATATGTTAGTTTTCGTCTTAAACGCGTTTTTACGCACTTTTAAATTTTTTATGAGTTAACGGATATAGTTAAGTCGAAAACACGGCTATTGTTAGAATTTCGTTGATGTTAGTCTAATTGAATTGTTTCAATTTGCTTATTTGTTTCAATTCAATATAAATAGATCATCATCAACTATTAAGCTATAAAGACAAAGAATATTGAGAATTGGTTTGTAGCAGGACCCGAAAATACGTATTCTATGTAATCTACTTGTAAAAATTTTATCATATCTCTTTTAATAATAATTTAAAGCAAACTGTGATAATACTTGATTTCAAATTGAACGAAAAACATTCATTAAATAGTTTTTTGTATCTTTTGAATTGAAATTTTTATGTACAACTATTTAAAACCGAATTATTTAATTTGCATAGTTGCATTCTAAATTAACATATAAATAAATTCAAAATAATTTAAAAACGCATCTGCAAAATATTTAAAAAATACAACTGAAATAAAGGAATAGCAGTTGAAATTTAAATAAAATTATTTGAAGTGAAAAAACCTCAAAATACTCAATTGAAAATTCGAAAATATTACAAATTTTTTAATACCTAGTTTTCCTGAAGGTATTTGGAACTGAGATGCGGATGTTGAAGTGTTGTATATATTGCTTTATTTGAACAAAGATCACCATTTTAAAGACAAAAAAATTTCTGAAGTTCGAGTATTTGTTTTCGGTTTAAATGAACCAAATTCAACTGATATCCAAAAACAATTTGGCCTAAGGTCGGCTAACTTATCTAAAAGTACGCCCAATTTAAGACTATCCAGAGCTATTTTAATGCGAATTTTATTCGTGGTTAAGGTTAAAGACCAACTTCACTACCTTAACCAAGAGTAAAATTTTCATCAAAACAACTCTAAATAGCGTTAAAATAAGCATTCTTTTAGATAAGTTAGCCGACCTAAATAATATTTTTTATACTAATTTAGTTTATCAAATTTTAAATTGCATTTTTTAATTTCAAATATTTCTTAGTTAAATGAATTTCAAATCCATGCTTTAAATTTAAATTTTCTAGCTTCCAAAATTGCAATATACAATAGCTAAAACTTCTGTAAAAGAATAATATGTATAGGCTAGAATAATATCCTATACACTCAGAAAATTTTATTGTATCTCCAATGCATAAAAAGGTAATAACTGGAGAACCGTTTGCAATTTTGGCTCCAAATTTCAAGTACGATGAAGTAATTATACGCTTATTACAATCGACAGAAAAAAGTTTTTTTTTAGATTTTACAGTTTTTTTTTTATTTTTTAGTACACTTTTTTGCTAATTTCAGCAGATTGATTTTAAATTACAATTTTCAACAATTTACTGAAATTCAGTAGCTGCAACTAATTATTTATACTAATTTCATTGTACTAAACTAGTAATATTTAGTAAGTTTTTTAACTGATTTTAGCAAATCGATTTAGAGTTGCATTTTACATAAATTTTACTAAAATTTAGTAGCGGCTACTAATTTTTTCTACTAATTTTATTTTACTACAGATCAGCAGACATGTGTTGTTAAAATTAGCAAAAAATACCGCTGGGCTCAAAACAGTTAAATTTCCCGTAATAACAGCAACATTTTCAGTAGCCATTACAGACTTTTTTGATTGAGTGCATACAATGTATGTCTTGAGCAATTTATTTTTCAATTAGAATGTTTCCTCTCTTAATCCAATTGTTTTTCTCCTTTTTCACAAGTAATTTTCACATTATGATGCTCTTTATTTACATTCAGTAGTTGGATACCAATCGTTGATTAGAAGGGTTGTTGCTGCTGTGGCAAATTTTTTAAAAGTTATTGTTATTGTATTTTTTAGTTAAGTGTTTGTAACCGTCGTATAGGACAAATCGTAAATAATAATAATAAATTTTTAGGGCTGGCCTGTTTTAATCCGAGAGGATCAATTTTTGCGGGGATATTATTTTGTACGCCCAATCTACCGGCAACTGCGTGGGGAGTTGAAAAAAATAATACTTTTTAACTCTCTATTGAGCGCCATGTATAAGCACAAAATTAAGTCTTAAACACAGTCTGGCATTGAACCTAAATTTTAAACTTTGATGTCTTCAGAGACTGATAGTAGAATTTCATGGCAAATATTTTTGCGCAACATTTAACCCTCTAACTCTTCAACTTAAAGGTCGTTTATGTCCCTATTTAGAAAGGCGCCAAAAAGTCCTTTTAATACAGGGGTTATAGGGTTCAAATGTTCATTAAAAATACTTGTCATGAAATTACACTAAAAGTCTCTGAAGATATCAAAATTGCAAATTAAAGTTCAATGCCAGAAATAAGTCAAAACTTAAAATGTGTTTAAGTATAACTTTCGTACTTATTCAGAATTGGTGCTCAAATGTCCCACAAACCAGGATTTTAGGAGGAAACCATGTTAATCTTCCATTTTAGGTAAGAATGTGTTTAGTGAACTTATGCAAAACATTACGAGAAACATTTCTGTGGAACATTTTAACGTTCTAACACTTCAAATTACGGGTCTTTTTTGTCCCTTTTTAAAACTTTTATTTATATTTATTTAAAAAACTTCTTTAAAAAGTACTTTTTATTTAAAAAGTACCTTTTATTTCCTTATATGAAAAAGTACATTTTTTTACATTTATTTAAAAGGCACCTTTTATCATGGATGGTAACCGAAACGAATGCGGTTATCGTTAGGGTAACGATATTTTAGGTTATTTCGGTAACGCTATTTCATTTATTTCGGTATCGGTATTTTAAGGACAACGGTATTTCGGTAACGGTATTTTAAGGATAACAATATTTGGGTTATTTCGGTAACGGTATTTTAGGGTTAACGGCATTTCAGTTATATCGGTAACGGTATTTTAAGGATAACGGTAGTCAGTTATTTTGGTACATACCCCTTTTTTTTGTTTGCAAAAACCGCACTAAAGTAAAAACAAAACGAATTAATTGACTAAATTTATGTGAAATACCCAATAACCACGTGCAATGACCAAGATCGGAGAATTAAAAATAACACGTAACAGTATTTTACGGATAACGCTATTTCATGTATTTCGGTAACGGTATTTTAAGGTTATCGATATTTCATTTATTTCGGTATCGGTATTTTAAGGATAACGGTATTTCAGTTATTTCGGTAACGGTATTTTAAGGATAACGGTATTCCGGGTATTTCGGTAACGGTATTTTAGGGGTAACTGTAGTGAGTTGAAAGGGTTTTGATAACGGTATTTTAGCGGTATTGCCTGCCAACCCTGCCTTTTATTTAAAAAGTACCTTTTATTTAAAAAGTGCATTTTAGTGATTTTATTTAAAAAATTATCTTTTATTTCAAAAAGTAACTTTTATTTAAAAAAAGTAATTTTAGTAAAATTGATTAAAAAAGTTCACAGACACAAAAATACCTTTTTTTTACCTTTTAAAAATTTTGGTTTACTTCCTTTAAATAAATCGGGTTCTTTTGTAATACAATAAAAAAAACACACTCTCTTTTCTTTGATATTGAGCTTTTTAGGAGTATTTAACACTATATTACTTTACATACAACAATAAAGTTGAATTAAATAGTTGAATTAAAAAACTAAATCAGCGATTTTTATTCTGCAAACAAACATACTGATGTAAGAATTTTCCTTTTTGGAAATTTTTTCCCGCGACTTTTTTCGCGATATCTTTTTCCAATTAATCACAGAACTTTGTTCTATGAATTGGGTATTATTGTCCCTAGATTATAAATTTTAAAAAACCACACTTAAAAAATTGCGCAAAAGAAATTTTGCAAAAAGGAAAATTTTTACATCAGTATATTTGTTCGCAGAATGAAAATCGCTGATTAAGTTTTTTTATTAAATTTTTGTAGCATAAAATCTTTTTTCGCGTTTCACGATTATTTTACAATTTTTACAGTGCGGTTTTGTTAAATATATAATCTAGGGACAATAATACCGAATTCATAGAACAAAGTTCTGTGATTAATTGAAAAAAGAAACCGCGAAAAAAGTCGGGGAAAAAAAATTTACAAAAAGGAAAATACTTACATCAGTATGTTTGTTTGCAGAATAAAAATCGCTGATTAAGTTTTTTAATTCAACTTTTGTACTATAAAGTCTTTTTTCGCGTTCCGCGATTATTTTGCAATTTGTTAAGTGTGGTTTTTTAAAATTTATAATCTAGGGACTATAATACCCAATTCATAGAACGAATTTCGGTGATTATTTAAAAAAAGAAATAGCAAAAAAAGTCGCGTAAAAATTTTTTTTAAAAAGGAAAATTTTTACATCAGTATGTTTGTTTGCAGAATGAAAATCGCTGATTAAGTTTTCTAATTCAATTGTTGTACCATAAAATCTTTTTTCGCGTTCCGCGATTATTTTGCAATTTTTAAGTGCGGTTTTTTTGAAATTATAATCTAGGGACAACACTAGGGTTTGGGATTGCCCGGGAAAATAATATATTTTTCCCGGGAAAACGGGAAATTTTAAAAATACTAAAGTTTTTAAATTGTTTTTGTTTCGAATAGGATTTTTTAATTTTAGTCATAAAAAACATTTTAAATACCAAAACAAAAATTTCATTGTTAAAATCTTTTAAAAGGGAATACATCTATTTGACACACAAATAAAATCTTTGCCAAGTAATTAGGAGCATTTCAACTAATAAAGATTTTTCGCATAACTTATTCACAATTTAAGTAGTAAAGCCTAAAAACTTGGTAAAATGTTTAAAAGAAATATGAAAAAAAAGCTTTGTTTTTTACAAATAATCGCCCTTACTATCTAAATTTTTCAAATGTATAATATAGGTGAAGTCGACTTTAGTTAAAATATTGGGTGGCAGTATACT
This sequence comes from Leucophora obtusa, assembly GCA_949987735.1. Classification (NCBI taxonomy): domain Eukaryota; kingdom Metazoa; phylum Arthropoda; class Insecta; order Diptera; family Anthomyiidae; genus Leucophora; species Leucophora obtusa. Next base: position 281,904,716 of record OX465295.1, read on the forward strand.
TTAACTTGGTTTATTTTTGGAGCATTCTGATTGGTTAATTTATTTTCAACCAATCAAAATATTTGAAAATACAAATATTTTTGTAAGGTTTTCATACACAAAATGAACAAAACCGTTTGATTAAAAATAAAGTCGACTTTAAATTTAAAATACTCCTTTATATTAAGGGTCAATAATTTTATAAGTAACGTTTTCATTAATAAATGTGAAAAGAAAAGACTAATGGTTAACGGTGGTATCTAAATTTGGTTATCCAACATCTAAATTTGGTTCACAAAAAAAAAAAATTGATGGTCATGCAACTTCTCTTGAAGAAAACAACAACAGGAATAACGTTTCAGCTAAAATTAGCAAAGTACCCGAAGAAAAAAATGTAAGCTGAATAGGCATTAAAGGTTTTATGGTAGGGCAAACATTTCCTAAAATGGTATCCAAATTAGCCGCAGTCAATCCGCACCATAACTAGATCTTCGTTTATTCGAGAAAGTTTTTATAATAAAAACCTGGCATTGCAAAAACAGAAACCGATGTAAAGAACATTATATTAAATTACTACAATCATGTAAAAAATATCATGATAAAAGAAATATTGAGCAATATTTCTAACAATAGGAGATTTACTATAATCTTAGATGAATGGACAAGAATATCACAAAAGAGATATTTGAACATATGTATAACCGGAAATAATTCATTTTATAACCTGGGCTTGGTTTATATATCAGGAATATGTAATGCTGATGAAATAAGAAGAATTGTAGAAATAAGACTAGAAGAGTTTTATTTGTCTTTGGAAAATAACATTGTGGCCACCATATCTAATGGGCCAAGTGTGATGAAACGGTTAGTTTCCGACAGTCCAGTAGTAGGTGCTTTCTGCTGGAATCATGCAATTCATTTGGCAGTGCTGCGATTAATTTATGTGAAATCAAATGTTCAACATTCTGATATTTTTTACTTTGAATTCTCACTACACAGACTGCATTTGTACTGAAATAGTGTTTTTTTTTTTAACAAAAATTATTTATATAGTTGGTTTTCATTAACAATTTTGTTCAAAAACATTTCCCGGGATTCCCGGGAATCCCGGGAATCAAATTTTTTCATTCCCGTTTCCCGGGAAATAAAAAAGTCCGGGAAATCCCAAACCCTAGACAACACCTATTTCATAGAACAAAGTTCAGTGGCTAGTTGAAAAAAAAAATCGCGAAAAATGTCGCTGAAAAAAAATTTTGCAAAAAGGAAAATCCTTACATCAGTATATTTGTTTGCAGAATGAATATCGCTGATTAAGTTTTTTAATTAAAATTTTGTACCATAAAGTCTTTTTTCGCGTTCCTCGATTATTTTGCAATTTTTTTAGTGTGGTTTTTTAAAACTTATAATCATAGAACAAAGTTCGGTGATTAATTGAAAAAAGAAATCGCGAAAAAAGTCGCGGAAAAAAAAATTTACAAAAGGAAAATTCTTACATCAGTATGTTTGTTTGCAGGATGAAAATCGCTGATTTGAATTTGAATTTAATTTATTTATTTGATGTCCTGTACAACAAGACAAAAAGTCTTATAGTTAAAGTACAGGATTATTATATGTAATTATTAGAATATATGTACAATAAAAAAAAAGAACATATATATAAATATATAGAAAGTACAAAATTGAAATTTTTAGAAAAAAGAAAAAAAATAAAAAAGTACATCATTAGAATTAAGATTAAACATTAAAAATTAGAAATTATTACAATTGAAATTGATCAAAGTTAAACAGAGCAAAGTTTATAAATGTTTACACTTAATTAAACAAAATTTATATGTTAACTGTAAAATTCGTAAATTGATTTCTTAAACTGCCCTGCGTTGCTTAAAAATTGTATGTTTGGCGGTAGCGAGTTCCAAAGACGAATAGATTCTGTATAAAATTGCCATTCAGAGACCAGAAACTCATACAAAACGGGAACTATATTATTATTTCTTTCCGATTGTGAAAAGGATAATCGATTATAAAGATATTTAGGTTCACGTGTGTTCACGATCTTATGCATAAGCGTAAGTGCCTTTATTTTCAAAAGATCACAGAGTCTTACTCCATATAGTTTTTTCTCATAGGGTGTAATATGGGAAATCGTCTCAAATTATAAACATATCTCAATATAGCATTATATGTTGAGGTTAATTTGTTTAAGCTTACAGAATCGCAGCACGCAAATACTTCGCATCCGTATAATAGTGTTGGAATAAGGTAAGTTTTCGCAAGTAGTGCTCGTATATAGACTAGTGTTAAATGTTGGGTACTCCGCAAAGACCGTAACATAGAATAAGTTTTACCGGCAGCAGCATTTACATGATCAGTCCATGTTAGAGTTTTATTAAAAATTATACCAAGATTTTTAGTTTTCGTCACTATTTCAATTCTTTGATTGTTAAGAGTTATATCTAAGACATTAGGTGGCTTAATTGATTTTTTGGTTATTATAAGGCATTTGGACTTAGCGGGATTAAGACATAAACCATTTGCTGTTGCCCATATATAAATTTTCGAGAGATCAGCATTTATTTTATCTATGCAATTATTAAGTTCATCCTTTTGACTGCATATGTATAATTGCACATCATCAGCATACATATGTGATTTACAAAAAGAAAGTTGATTGGGAAGATCATTTACATAAATTGTAAACAGTAGAGGACCAAGAATCGAACCTTGTGGAACGCCTTTAAGCACCGGTAGTGCCCTAGAATTTTTATTGTTTGCGTGCACATATTGTTGACGATCAGTTAAGTATGACGCTATTAGACGATTTGCAGGAGAAGAAAAATAAAACATTGTCTCCAGCTTCATACAGAGTATTTCATGATTCACAGTATCGAATGCTTTTGAATGGTCCAAAAGTATAAGAAAGGCAATGTTCTCATCATCAATATACTCACGAATTTCCTCCGACACATCAATAAGGGTAGTTACACAACTATGTTTAGGACGAAACCCAGATTGCCTGTCCGTAAGAAAATTATTATCCTTTAAATATTGCCTTATTTGTAGATGCAGTAACCTTTCAAGTACTTTGGACAAATAGGGCAAAATAGCAATGGGACGATGTTCTTTATTTGGTTTCGGAATGGGTAGTATTTTTGCGCATTTCCAACTTTTGGGGAAAACACTTTTTGTGATGATGGTGTTAAAAATGTGTGTAATATGAGGCATAATGTGAGACATAATTGCCTTTAGAAATCTGGGGTGGATATTATCAGAACCAACAGCATTCGATTTAACAGCATAGCAAGCAGACAGTACTTCAGGCGGGCATACACATTGGAAACTAAATTGACTATGATTTTCTAGTAAAGTAGAGCTTAAATTCTGGGTATAGAAACTATTGTTTAATGTAATATTGGGGAGATTTACAAAAGATTCATTAAGCCTATCAACATTAATATCAATGTTAACTGTTGACCTAGCTTTACCAACACCTAGCTTTACCAACACGCTGATTAAGTTTTTTAATTAAATTTTTGTACCATAAAGCCTTTTTCGCGTTCCGCTATTATTTTGCAATTTTTTAAGTGCGATTTTTTAAAATTTATAATTTAGGGACTATAACACCCATTTCATGGAACAAAGTTCGGTGGCTAGTTGAAAAAAAGCAATCTATCCATCCCCCTTTTTTTTGTAAACAAATGCTTTTTTTTTACTCAATTGTTCATAGTTTTTAAGGCATTAGTGCGATTTCATTAGCATTAGTATTGCAAATTCTAGTGCCAGAAAATTTGAGTACCATTAAATGGTAATGAAATTTTTTTGCCATTAGCATTAGTCAACTAATGATAATGAAATTTCAATGCCAATGAAAAAATCCCAAGTATGATGTTATGATGGGTTAGATTTATTAAATGTAGTGCTGCCATATTGACGGGATTAGTAAATCCCGTTTCTCGGCATATTTTCCTTTAAAATTTCAGAATTTTCTATACTAGACTAATCCAATTTCTTAACAATATAATCAGCAGTGTTAAAAAGTAGATTTTATTTTAAGAAGCACCTTTTATTTAGAAAAGCACATTTTATTAAAAAATACATTTTATTTAAAAAAGAACGTTTTATTTAAAATAGTACCTGTTATTTAAAAAAGTACCTTTTGTTTAAAAAAAATATCTTTTATATAAAAAAGTACCTTTTATTTAAAAAAGTAGTTTTTATTTAAAAAGTGCTTTTTTTTTTTTTAAAAAAGTACCTTTTAAAAAAAAAATATCTTTTATTTAAAAAAGTACCTTTTATTTAAAACATTACTTTTATCTAGAAAAGTACCATTTATAGAGTTGTGAAATTTCGATACTTTTTGAGTACTCAATACTACTCAATACTTTTCAATTGAGTACTCGATACTACTCAATACTTTTAACGGTTTTTTTAAATTTAAAAATAAAAATGTTATGAATTCGTATTTATTAGGAAAAATAATAATAATTCAAATACACGTGTTAAATAACTATTGTTACTTAAATTTTAATTAATTTAAAACATTTTAAATAAATTAATTAAAAAATTATTCCCAAAAAATCGTTACAAATTTATTTGCTTCACAAATAGAGTTTTATTTTCAGAGTTGTATTTTTAGAGTACTATTTTTAGAGTTGTATTTTCATACGAAAAATACACATTTCTACGGAAAATTGCATCTTTAAAAGTATTGAGTAGTACCGTTTTAGTATTGAGTACTCAAAAAAACAGCCAGTATTGAGTACTCAGTCCTGGAATACTCAATACTTTTACAACTCTAACCATTTATCTAAAATAGCACCTGTTATTTAAAAAGTACATTTTATTTAAAAAGTACTTTTCATTTAAAAAGTACCTTTTGTTTAAAAGGTACCTTTTATTATTAAAAAAAATACCTTTTATTAAAAAAAAACTTTATCTAAAAGAAACAATTTCCTTTTATAAAAAAAAGTCAACATATTCTTACCCCATGGGCAGATCTTCGAGAGGGAAATTTTTCCCTTTTTTGGCCCTCCCTCTAGGAAGTTCCAAAAATCCCTTCTTAGTGGACGTCTAAGTGGGAGCAGGAACCAACGTACCAAATTTAAACTACATAGCTGCAGCGATTTGGGTTGGGCGATGTTGAGTGAGTCAGTAACGTTATTATTTTTTATATAGAAATTATGGAATGAAATTTAATTCAAATTATATTAATTATTTTAAAGTGAATTAAAGAGTTAATAAAATTGATACTTCATACATTTTATATGGGAAGCAAAAGGTCGGCATGTCGTCCAGGGATTTTTCGTCGTAATAGAATCTATTTTATTTTTACGAGGAACCACATTCAAAATATTTTTTAAATTGTTACCATACTTTTACCTGAATTATGGCTCCCTATCAAAAAAGAGTTGGGAAAATAAGTAGCGGATTTGCAAAAATTTATACTTTCTATACAAAGAATATATTTTTTTGATAAAATCCCTGGTGGGATGTTTAGATTCAAGAAACCCATTTAACCAATTTTTCGCCGCTACCAGTTCCGTCGATAGATTTTGATAAAAATTTATGTCGAAGCTATTCTGGGCCTAATTAAAAAATCTAAATTTTTAAGTCAATGAATTTTCCAATTTTCCGGAAAATTAGTGCACATTGTAATCACCGTTGGCAGAATATGTATACTCGACTGATATTTTTAAAGTGTAAATAAAAACCGTTTTTATACTGACTACATCATAAAAGAAGCAGGACCAAAATAATTTATACAAAACATAAATTAAATAAAAAAACATTTCATTACCAAATTATGAATAGTAAAAGTGCTGGAGATTATAATCACCGGTCGGCGAAAAATGGGTAAGGGGACGCTCAGTGGAAACCGCACTCAGATAAAAAAGTTAGTAAAAAAATTGTAAACAGATTTACCCTTCAAATGTGTTTCTTTTAGTAAACAAAAATGTTTGAGAATTTTCTTAGATTTTTAAAAAATTATTTGGAAGTCGCCACAGTGCATTCTTTCCAAATTTTTACATATTTACATGTAAGCTATTATTGTCATTCCCCTATTATTTAAGCTATCTTCTATTACATATCTCGTTAGTTTAGTGTGCCGAGGAATTGCCTGGCAATCTGGCGGCCTGGTTTCAAATCACAGCATGACCACGTTTAATTAAAAAAAATTAATTAACAATTTTTTATAAATAACTTTTTTTTTGGTTTTTTCAACATCATGCCAATGTATACACTTAATTTTAACCATCCTTTTGCCGACGCTTGTAAGTTAGCTCCAACAGCTGTTATTATTGGTCACTGTTGCCAATTTAGCTATTTTCTCGTCAAATCTAGCGATATAAACTAGCGAATTTTTAAGGTCAGTTTTGGCGTTTTCTTATCATTTTTTTGCATTTATTTCCTTGACAGAATTTTTGAGTCATTATTATTCAGCGCTTTATCGTTAAATTTTTACGGAAAACTTAAAAAGTTTGAAAAATTTATCGATTTGTCATTAATTTTTTAACAAAGTTTTAAGAAGTTCTAAAAATATACATATTTTTGGAAAATCTTTCAACAGAATATGAAAAGTTCATGAAATTTAGCGACTTTTCGCTAAATTTTTTATGTTTTTTTATAATGTAGCTATTTTCTAGCGATTTTTTTTTTTGATTTAGCGATATGTTTAGGAAAAAAGTTGGCAACAGTGTTATTGGTAGTAGTCAGCAGAGAAACCTTAAACTGATACCAGTGACTTGGAGTGCTTTGTGATTGTTAACTCTGCTGACAACTTGTAACTACTTATTTTTTAACTGCTTATCATCATAGAAAAAATTACTTATTTTGGTAACTATTTTTATTTATACCCTACACCACTACCTGGACAGGATATAATAAGTGCTGATATAATTAGTGCTGATGTTTGTAATACCAAAAAATATTGGACCTAGATCCACCTTTTAGTATACCCATCGACTCAGAATCACTTTTTATCGATGTCCGTCTGTATGTCTGTCCATGAATTCTTGTGCGCACTCTACAGGTCGCAAATATTGAGTACACCAAACTATGTCGACCCCCAGACCCCGGTTCATGTTTAGACCTAGTGTCCATATAAGGGTTCCCCCCAAAATTGGCTTGTTTACTCATTGCAGGTCGCAAATACGAAGATATTTCAGTGAAATTTCGTTCGCTGACTCACATGATCCCAAGCCTATTGATTCCAGCTAGGATCGGTCCATATTTGGACCTATCGCCTATATCGGCTATATTTCCGATTTTCTCTTCTTTTAGCATTTTATAGAAAGTTTTGACACAAGTCCCATTTTAACCCATTCAAATTTCGGATCCAAACATTAGTTGTCTTTTAACCAGACTGGTGTAAGATATTATATAGTCGGCATGCCCGACTTTAACTTTTTTACTCGTTTTGTAATGCAGCGGGTAAGCATGTGCACAGATTTTGTGCGTTTTGTGACTAAAAATAATTTGTTTTGACAATTCATATGCAATATACCCTAATTTTACTACTTATTATTTAGATATTATTTTTTCGGACTTTGCTGAGATTTTGCTGGGTAGTTTCTTTGATTTTTAAAAATTTTTGTTTCTGACTTATATTCGTACGTTTTAAATCAACAGCAACAAATGTATCACTATTTGATCAAAAGTAAAAAACATTTTGTACGCTACCAAAATATGACAGCGCTACCTGAGCGCTCAGAATGGGTGGTTAGTGATCAGATCGTTCTGTAGATAATTGTAAAACAGTTGTAGCACTGTTGGCTATGAAAATGTATCTGCTGACATTACACTGAAGGAATTATCTGCATGATATTAATGAATTTTTGCATAAAACCAATGAAAATTCACTGAAACTCGTCCATTGAAACTTTTCATTGAATTAATGGAGTTTTTCATAAAATGTTGTGAAAAATTTCATTTTATTTACTAAAAGTTTCATACACTCAATGAAAAAGTTTCATTAAAACTAAGTTCATAAAATACATGGAGCTTTTTCATCAAATTTAAGAATTTTTTCATTTACTTTGTGAAGAAAACTTCATTAGTTTACTGAAAAATTTCATTAAAACTCGTCCAGCAAAATTCTCTCTGTGTAACCATTGATTTAATTTTGAGCTATAAAGTATTATTACTGTGTAGAGGTCTCAGTTGACAACCTGGTACTAGATAAGGTACTAAAAACTTTTTTCAATTAAAAAAGAAAAATCCAAAACCTATTTTTAGACTATCTATTTTTTTTATTTTGACAACGTTGTGACAGCTTTGGGAAGTTAGCGCCATCCAACGGTTGGCCGCTGTTATAAATATGTTATATGTGTTCGGTTTGAAAAATGTCAAAATATGAAAAAAAATTGCTAAATTTTGGAAAGTTCGTATGAAAAATGGAAAATTATATGAACTTTTGTTTGTGGGATCATCAGAAACAAGTTGTTTTAGCCGGGGATTCGTCTTAACCGAATTCGTATTACTCGTAGTAGAAGGGAAATTCTGTAACTTTTTAACGACAAAATTCGGTAGTTAAATTGTTATGAAAACTTGTCAATTTAACTACCGAATTTTGTCGTTAAAAAGTTAGAGAATCCCACTACAAATGTATTTTTAATTTGTAATTGTAACCAAAATGTCGGAACTTTCAAATTATTTCGTAATAAGCCAGAAAATCGTTTTAGTCGAATTGTTCTGAAACGAGTTTTAGTTTAGTTTTAGTTTAGTTTGATACGTTACACGTTTTATAGCTGAACGGTTGGTACGGAAAGCTTCATATTTTCACCATGTCAAACTTAATTACCTACCGACTCTGCAAATCACTTGTTTGGCCAAAACAGCGTCTCTACGAACATTATAAAATACAACTAAAAATCTTTTCAACAAAATATATTTTTTTTTATTTAAAAAAAAAACTTCCTGTTTGCCATTTCGCTGTTTGGAAGATTTTTATTCGTAAAACAAACATATATTAACTAAAACAAACATATAGTTTTAACCTACACTGAGAGGAAAAAATCATAGTTAAATCAATTATAATATCATATTTGAATTAACGTCTTAATTTTTTTACAAAAGTTTTTGAATTAAGTACGAACGGTAATAAAGTAAACATGATTTTAATAAAAATTAAATCCTTCTTATTTAAATTAATATGTCAATATTTTTTACCTTATTTTCGTATTTAAATAAGTGGAAATATGTTTAAATTAAAAAAAAACAAGCCTAGTTTGATTTCAAAGCTATTTGTACTTAATTTAATGTTGTCTCTGCTTACCGTCAAAATTTTATTTTTCTGTGTGTAGTGCACAAAAGGGTACAAAAAAAAGCGCTGCACTGTAGTTTTGATAGCATTTAACGCTTATTTTTTTAATAGCACTGCATGACACTCAAAAAATTAATGCATATCTGACCATCAGTTCTGTATATTTCGGACATGCTGCAATGGCATACTTTGTTTTTCGATCTAAAGTACAGATTTTTCGTTAAATGTCTTTAAAATTTGGCGGTTTTCCATTTAGTTTTTTTTTATATACAAAAATTTTCAAATGCAATTAATGTAAATTTTTTGTGGCTTAAAATTTTATACATAAAACTTGATATTAAAACCACTGTTCGCGTTTTATATGGATTTTTACGGTTTTTTAAGGTTTTAGCCAATTGAATTACTGAAAGTAAAATCGGCCTTAATAAATGCTATGGCTTAGTAAAGAAGCAATTAAAAGGAAAATATTTCAACAAAAAAAAAAAAAAAAAATGTATTCGTCTCTAGCAGCTTATACGTTAAAATCGTGACTTTTCAAAAATTTTATATGGCAGCATAGCTTTCCAAGTTGTCCCCAAAGTCCAACTTTTAGTATAATATGGGGTTAACTCTAACAACTCTTCTTGCAAAATTTCAAGCAAAACATTTTCCATTTGCAAAAGTTATCGCAATAAATACATTTTTTAATAAGGTTAGTATCGTACTTAAGGCACTTTAGTATAAGAAAAATTTAAATTTTTGGAAATATCGGGCCAGGGACACGCCCACCTCCCATAGGTTCTGAAATTTAAAAATATATAAGATTAGCTACATAAATGGACATAAAATTACAAAAAGTATCCATTGAGATACACATACAACTGGAAACGTTTGTATCAATTTTTATCAAAATCGAAGCAAGGACTCTTAGTCCTGCCATATATCCTTTATTTGAAAATCTTTATAAAACCTGAAAAAATTATCCGATTGCCATTAAATTTAGCACGTGAATTGATACAAGGTCAAATTTGGGTGAAATTGATTCATTAATTAAAAAACCCTATCATAAAAAATGGGTTTTAGGTCGGCTAACTTATCTAAAAGAATGCTTATTTTAACACTATTTAGAGTTGTTCTGATGAAAATTTTACTCTTGGTTAAGGTAGTGAAGTTGGTCTTTAACCTTAACCACGAATAAAATTCGCATTAAAATAACTCTGGATAGTCTGAAACTGAGCGTACTTTAAGATAAGTTAGCCGACCTTAAACGCTTAAACTGATTTTTCTAAAACAAAATAAAATTAAAATAGGAAACCATGTGAATCCTCCAATTCAGGTATAGGGTATGTTTAGCGGACTTATGTAGAACACTACGAGGAATATTTTTGTGGAACATTTTAACCTTCTAGCTCTTCAATTAAAGGGACTATTTTGGCCCCTTTTCAAAACGGACAAAAAGAACCCGTAAGTTGAAGAGTTAGAGGGTTAAAATGTTCCGCAAAAATATTTGTCATGAAATTCTACTAAAAGTCTTTTAAAACATCAGCATTGAAAATTTAACTTCAGTGCCAGTAATAAGTAAAAACTTAAAATGCGTATAAGGGTTAATATCGTACTTATTCAGAATTGGCGCTCAAATGTCCCACAAACCTGGATTATAGAGAGAAACCATGGGAAACTTCAGAATGTGTTCAGTAAACTTATGAAAACACTACGAGGAACATTTTTGTGGAACAATTTAACCCTCTAACTCTTCCACTTACGGGTCTTTGTTGTCTCTTTTTAAAAAGGGGCCGAAAAATTCTCTTTCATTGAAGAGTTAGAGGGTTAGAATATTCCTCGTAGTTTTTTACACATCCTAAACATCCTAGATTCCTATACCGCTTTACAATAAACATTTGCCAAAAGGGGAAACTTTGACCCCACTGTAATTTAATTAAAAAATTAAATATACAGTAGTGGACTAAAGTGGATACATTAATTCAAAATTTTTCGAAATTTGTTATAATTTTTATTTTATTATAGAAACTTAAATGATTTTTTTTTAAAGCATACAACTGAAACATCCTTCTTCAATAAAAACCTAAATACAGTAGACAATATCATTAAGAAGTTAATGAAAAAATAATTGCAAATTGCGATCGCTTTTATCCAGTATTGTTCATATTTGAAATTTTCGGCAAGTTCTTTTTTTAATATTTTGTCGAAAGTCCTTTGTTCTTTAAAACTTATTTTATGCGAGAATGAATGCTTTCCACGAGATTTTTAATAGTTTGAGGTGGAATATTAGCCCATTCCGCTGAAATTCCTGACCAAAGATCATCTAAGTTGGTCGGTGCTCGTTCGCATTGGGAGAGTCTTCTTTTGACAATTGCCCACCAATTCTCGATGCGATTCAAATCGGCGCTCTGACCTGGCCACTTAAAAAACTGGAGAAACTACACTTGGATATCACAAATTGAACAAAAGTTATTAATACAGATTTAAAAATATTCAAATATGTATCCACTTTAGTCCGCTACTGTATGTAGTTTTTATTACGTGAATGAGATATAAAAAAGGATCTTTAAAAAACATTTTTTTTTGATTTCTAAAAAAATTGGTAGATATTTTTTTAAAATATAATAACTAAAGATCTATTTCTAACAAAAAAAAAAATAATATGAAAATCAATTAATATAATTTTTTTATGTATTATCAAACTTTGGTATTTTTTAGGATTTTAACCAAAAATTTGGTATATTTAAGGAATTATTAATGAAATAGATAATGTGGTTTTGCCAAAGTTTATACTTTTTTTTTAAACAATATTAGCTTAAAAAAAATTATACCATTTTATTAAAATCTAAAGCCACATCTACACGGAATAGAAAACTCGCTAGACTTTATGAAAATGCAGCTCTGTATAAAATTACGAAATGTAATCTCTAGGCCGTTGACAATTACTGTCACACATAATTTCTTTAATTAGTAACAATTTTTAAGATATATTGTAACTTTATTGAACATTTCAGATTATTAAATACACCTTTTGGTATTTGGAGAAAAAATTATTCTTTAAAATACAACAATTTTAATAAAAACAAATACTTGACAACTAGAGATGATACTTTTACGATAAAAATTAGTACCAACTGTATTAGAGATGACAAATTTAGCGCAAACTCTACGAGATTTCTATCCCGTGTAGATGTGCCTTAAGAAAGCATCTATACAAGTCGCATAAGTTTGCAGCAAAAATTTTTTAACAATTTTTATTATTATTAGATATCCCTCACACTACACTCCACCGAAATTGAAGATTTATTTGTAGGAATTTATCCCAATTATTCATCAAGATATTTAGAATCTGAATAGGAAATCCTAGCTATAAATATAAACCACTTGAGTAGGATATGTTGACCCTATGACATTAATATTTTAACGACAATTACTTTATTTATCTCAGTTCCATAATTTGGCTCAACGTACCTTAAATTCGCGTCAGTGAGTACGAGGGTAAATATATATATTGTGAGCTTCGGCTAGTTTAAAACTTGTTAGGCGCCAGCTGATATTTCTACTAGAAAGTTTAACATTTTTGACCATAACTTTCCTTAGAACCTTTCGTCATTTGAGCATTATTTGTGTTGTTTACAAAAAAGTAAATTTTGTGTGTCAGTAAAAAAAATTAAATAAGTGAGTGAAAATTTTCTGGATTTTTGTCATATTTTGGGCGTTTATTGTGAAATATTTGTACAATATAACTATATTCAAAGTATTGACCATCATTAAGCTCGTATGACACTAGCTTTATTTTGTATTGATAAATTTTTTGAGAACAGTACAAATCTATAGTCATAGGAAAATTACATAAGTGCAAAAAGAACAACCATACTTACATATCAGAGAAATCAATCACTAACTGTTAAAAAATTTATAAAAATTTTCAACTTTAAAATGACATTTAGTGATTGATTGTCTATAATGTTGTCGGAGGGGCAAGGTCTGGACTATAAGATGGGCGAGGCAAAACTTCCCAACCACTATTTTCTAAATAGTTTTTAACCGGTCTTGTAACATGTGTCCGAGCGTTGTCATGACGAAATATTCTGGTCGCATATTCCGGGCATTTTTCGGCCAATGCTCGCTTTGAATTTGCTGCTTCCGTAACTCCCAATGATTTTGCAAGTTCTTTTTGAGTTTGGCAATAATCTTCATCGAGTAATGCCTTCTTTGCCTTGCGTATCTTTATCTTCCTTGTCAAAATCACCACTTCTGATTTGCACAAACCATCTATTGCACGCTGAAATCGATTAAACATATTCAGGATAAACTTCGGTGGGTAATCGATGCGCTTCAGCTGCACTTTTTTTCAAACTGAAGCGTAAAGCAAAACTTCCCGCAAATGATGCTTTGTTGGCACAGAATTCGAAATTTTCGAAGTAAAAAAAAAACTTTGTCGTTTAATGACTAAGTGAGAATAAATGGCAGATGTTTACCCACCAAAATGCCAAATAAATGCAAGACACAAACCATGTGTAAAGGACACGCCATCTGTTGTGAATCCCTAATTTTTAAGTTATACCCCCAATCGAAGTGGATTATCTAGACAAGCGTGTATAAACAATTTAAAATCAACTTTTGATGATAAGGCTCCAGTCTTTGCAATTGTGAAATGCAACGAAAGCGGATATCCTTCGCTCCAGGACGAATTTCGAGAAGATTGTCCAAAATCAGTTGTTGCAAGAGAAAACATCCAACAAAAGCTGTTCGCTCTCAAAGCACTTCGAAACCAATGATCGAATGTGTTTTTGGAAAAGCTGGTTATATGGCAATAGTGCCGTTAGAATAACATAGAACAGTTAATTCTAAAATTCGAAATCATTTGTGTGCCAGAAGTGTTCGGAGAAATGAGAAAAACCAACCGCAAAAAACGGATAATTCTTCCCCATGCCAATGTGAGCTCTCAAACATCGGCTCAAAACAGTAACTTTGAGCAAAAGATCAAATAAATGGGTCATCAGCACGCAATGGCTTTTTCTTTTCAAAGATAAACTACGTTGACAACGATTTTCGTCAGCAGAAGAAGACGTAGATTCATCTAAAAAACGTGTTTTATTGACATGGTACAAGTTTTAAGACCCATTATGTCTTTTCCCGTACTTTACCGAAGTTACACAAACTAGCCCAAACGCGTTCCCGTACTCAAAATTGCGTGTAAATTGTTGTTGTTTGGGCTGTTTTGGGTTCCCGCGGGTACCCGCGGTAACGTACGGGAACGGACATATTGTTTGTGAAAGTTTATTTTGTGTAAGTTCTCTCCTTTAACATTAGTTCTCTAGCACGTTCTCTTACGTCAGGAACTAATAATGTCACATTAAATTGACCGGCTCCTTTTATATATATAAAACAAACCTGCCCAAGGACAGCTCACGGTTATCAAAAATTTTATCGGTGTGCCTATAATTAGATTTTTTTCATAGGAACAAAATAAACTGAACAATCTAATATGTTAAGCTTTTTTTATGAATAAAATTACGAAATACTACATCACTGTGCACCACTATAGATGTTGACTGAACACACATATTCGTATGAAAAAAAAATCCGTTTTAGCTTGACACTTGTTTGGAAAAAAATTTCTGCTTTTATACTCATATAACACCAGTAAATGCGTTTCGTTTTTTCTGAGGAAGAAGGAAGAAAGAAAGTAAATTGTGGCACAAAAAATAAATAAAATAAACTATGCCGGATATACGAAACTACTACATAAGTATAGTTCATTGTAGCACTGATTTAGTTGTATTAAAGAAGTCAAGGACATCCTTAAGTGAGAGGATAAAAAGCTGCAAGACTTAAAAAGGATTTTTTTTTTATATTTTTAATGAACTTTACGTGTAGAAATTCTTAAACATAATAAAAATTTAACAATTTAGGTCGGCTAACTTATCTAAAAGAATGCTTATTTTAATACTCCCAGTGTAGAAAATCATTACCAGATATGTGGTTATGTAACTACATACTTGGTAATGGTAACTAGTTACTTTTGTTATTACATTTCTTATTACCTTTATATGGCGATGTCGCGAAAAATAATGAGTTATGCTTACACACCAGCATGAAAAAAATCTAAAAATATGTCATTACCGATATGCTTACCAGTACTGCCAAAAATAATGAGTCTAAAAATAGATTTTCAAAAAAATAATTTATATAAAAAACGAAATTTATTATTTTATTTTTTTTTAAATAAAATTTGCTGGTGCGGGAATCGAACCTGGGTCTACAGATAGCCAGTCAATAGCTCTACCATATGAGCTATATCGACATGTAATATTTAATAGATAAAAACATAATTGACCTGCTGCACACAAGTAAGCTTACTCGCCAGCATACAAAAAATCAAAAAATATGTGGTTACAATATCCTTACCAGTGTTTAAAATATATTGAGTCTAAAAATAGATTTCAAAAAAATCTATAAAATTATTTTCTATTTGAAATAATGATAAAAATTTGTCATTATCAGCAACTGATTATTATGTGTTTTAAGATAATGCAGAAGGTAAGTGGGTGTCATTACTGGTAGTCCAAAAAATAATGATATGTCATTACCGTTTCTACACTGGGCTATTAAGAGTTATTTTTATGATAATTTAACTCTTGATTAAGGTAGTGAAGTTAGTTTTTATCCTTAACCACGAATAAAATTTGCATTAAAATTACTCTGGATAGTCTTAAATTGAGCGTACTTTTAGATAAGTTAGCCGACCTTAAAGTTAAATACTAGTACATAAACAAATGTGTAATTCTTCGGTGATTTGCATATATGTATTTCCAAGCCAACTGTCCGACTAAAAAAAGAATATCGTAGTAATATCAAACGTAGGTGCCTATTCCAACGAAAATTCTGTGACTCTTAGTTATGACTGTATTCCCCATATATTTGTTGTTGCAAAGTCATAATAAATTATATTTATTCAAATTTTTGTTTGAAAACTTCAAAACAATTAAGACCTGGTATCGATACAATCATAATATTGACAAATAAAATTTGAATTTTATTGTTGTTTCGTATAAAAAGTTATGACTCTCAGTCTATAAAATAGACGGTCACAACGAGTCACAAGCAGAGAAACAAGCCGACCAAAATAATCGGCGGCGGCGGCGCAAGCAAAAAATCGGCGGCGGCGGCGGCGATTGAGGTTGAGCCGGATAAAAATCGGCGGCGGCGGCGCAACCAAATAATCGGCGGCGGCGGCGGCTTGAGCGGCTGAAAACAACATTTTGTAATGTGATTTGAAAACGTTTAAGTTTTTTTACAAAAGATAGATATATTACTATCACTCTATATGCCTTTACGTTTTTTGCCATTACTCTTACCTGACCATCTCTCAAGGATTTGTGCGAATAATCTTCAAGGTTTACTATTTTTGAAAAGTTATTCATCATCGCTCTTATATCTGAAACATTTGGAATAATTATTGGAGGCGGTTTTTCTTCAGACAGCTCTTTGTTAGCTTTATCGTTAATATAATTATCATCATCATTATTGTCTACATCAAGTGCAGCAAACATGTTGTTGCTAGTAGGTACTTGGTATATCATCATTAGGGCAAGGAATTTCATGCACTTAAAAATGAAAAATATGCGGTTAAAAAAAAAAATATGCACTAAAAACTATAATTTTTGCAAAAATAATGCACTTTAAAACTTAAAAATTTATTTAAGTTAGTTATTTTGCAAACAGACACAGAACTCGAAGATTTCCCATAGGTCAATAAAGTTTTAAAAATGTTTATTTTGATTGAATCAAAATATGAAAACGTATAAATTTTTTATATTTTTTTACAAAATAAAAAATGCTACTAAAAATGAAAAATATGAACAAATATGCATTAAAAAGCACAAAATATGCATTAAAAAGCTACCAAATATGCATTTAAAGTCGAAATATGCAAAAACATGCATTTATGTCAAAAAATGCAACTACAAATCGATGCCAGTTTGTTCTAAATTTGATGATTCGGATAAATGTTTAGTCCATATTAGTTTTGGACTATCGAGAAATAACATGCATTTGCATGGAATTCCTTGCCCTAATCATCATTGTTGGTAGTTTTTTTTATTTTGATTGCATGCTTAACTAATCCTGGTGATCGATTTTGTCGTCGTTTCGTTGTTTAGTTTTCAGCGACTGTCTACCAGACAATATCGCTTGTTTCCAGTGTTGCCAACTCTTGAAGGCAGGAAAGCACCGAGAGCATTTTGAAAACGGGTAAAAAGGGTAAAAATTTATCCAAAATGGGGTAAAAAAGCACGATAATAATTTTTTTTAAAATTTAAGTCAAGATTTTAAAAACACATTTTAGCTTTGTAAAATCGTGTAAAAAGGTTCAAAAAATTACCAAAAAAGGGGTAAAAAAGTACCAAACTAATATTTCAAAATTTTGAAGTTTAAATATAACGAAGTTGTTATTTAAAATTGTAATACAAACATTGTGAAAAAATGTATTTTTTGTATATTTCGTATTATTTTTTCAATTTTGACAGAAAATTCAAGAAAAATTGAAAAAAGGAGAACAAATACCAAAAATATAAACTGTACAAAAAGCACTGAAAGCACTGCCAGAAATCTGAAAAAGCACTGTAAATACCCGCTTTTTATAAACGGGTATTTGTAAAAAATCACCGGGTATGGAAAGGAAAAAAGCACCAAAAAATACCCGAAAAGCACTGAAATGGCAACACTGCTTGTTTCAGTAGACTCGCTGCTACTATCCATTTTGCTGTAAAGCTGCCTACACACTAGGGAACATGGTTGAGGGAACAAAAAATATCAAAAAATTTTGTAAACACGAAACGCACGCTCTCAACACGCACACACACACAAAAGCACTCACACATTCACAAAAAATGCTCTCTTTTTTTAAGTATGTTCCCTAGTGTGTAGGCAGCTTAACAGCAGAGGATTAGTATAGCAGAATATTAATCCCTTTGTTTACTACTGAATAATAAGTAATAATTTGTTGTTGATTTCAATATACAATGCAGTGTTGCCAACAAATTTTGAAAATAAATGGCTAGATCAGACCCAAAAATCGCTAGAAAACCTCTAGATTATAAACAGTGTAAATATTTAGCGATTTTATCGCTAGATTGTTGAAAAATGGTACTTAAAGCAGTTTTTACTCAAAAATTTCTTTAATATGTTAATAAGAAGTGTTATAAACTTTTAAATAATGAAACATTTTACGATTAAGCTTCAAATAATGAGTCCTGATTTTCATTGAATTAATCTTAGTATTACGAATACACAATAGAGGGCGTTGTACGATGAAAAAGTGCATACCCATATTTTATCGAAATGTGTATTTTTAGAGTTTTTTTTTACTAAAATCGTTTAAGATGTTGTGTTTTATAATAAAGGAATATCAATGTGCGAGTTTTATAATATTTTTCAACATAAAACCGAGTTTTAAAAATTATATTACGGCTGATAAAAAAAATCGCTAGATTTTTGGCTAATAGCTACAGGACAATTTTTCCCGCTAGGGGCGAAATAAAATCGCTAGATCTGACGAGAAAATCGCCGTTATGGCAGCACTGATACAATGTATTAAAAAAAGTTTTTTCTTAAAACAATAACAAATGATATTGCTTTTAATTTTAAATAGAATTATAGAAAAGAGATCACAATTAACGTCTGCACTTTATCACGGTCAGAAAATCACTCGCAAAAAAATATATATAAAATCAATTTATATAAGATTTGTTGTTGGTTCACCTGTGATTTGTTTCATGCTCGCGCAGATCCATGGCTAGTCAAGACTATATCTAACAAATGGACCTAAATATTTAATATAACATACAAGTTTTATTTAATAAATTATAAACATACCCTTTTAGTACCAAGTCCTTTTCGTTGAAACATAACTTGCAAAATATTAATTTTGCCAGCACATTTTTTTGCCAATGTAAAGGGCTCCAAAGTAATCCCAACATTGGGAAATTAATAACCCCCTTGGAACTCAAAACAATTTTTGCCTCTTATAGAATTTTCAGACAAAGCATACTGGGAATCAATTTTTTTTTATTTATTCTTTTTAATTTTAACAAATTAAGGAATAAATAAAGACCATAGAAAAAATACATATCGATTGATTTAAGAAATTTAACTTGTTTGAAGTCTTTTGAATGGAGGCTTTGTGAGAAAGTTTGGGCAGGATGCACATATCTTGTAGGGACCCATTTGAATTAGATGCCCAATCAATAATGTCCTTAAATGATGAAATTATGTGATCAATTCGAACATTGGTTTGAGCATTTTATCCGTAAGTGTCCTTTTCTAAATATTATAGAATTTTACAATATCTCTTATCTTTACTTTTTCATTTATTTGTTACAAAATGTCTAATTTATCCAAAATATTCAACTGGACCATTTTTTTTTTTTATTAAATCTTCATTTACATAACCGAGCCCTTAGGACCTTATATGGCCAATTAAAGTTACTAAAAACTACATTTTTAAAAATGTATTTTAGAATTGAAAAAATATATATGGGTGATATCAAAAAATGTGATAAAAACCATGTAACCAGCTAATTTCAAATGCATGGATTATATTTGAGTTATATATTTCGATATATATCAGCGCATTGTCACCTGTTTTACAAAATTTATAACAATCTGAACAATTTTTGGTTAATACATAAAATTTGTAACCAATTTTATAGGCCAAATGTAAACTCCGTAACCAGTAACTCGTAAGGTTTTTTAACTTTAATAGCTTATATTTTAATAACCAATGAAGCTAAACACTAACTGTAAAAATTTATATGAAGAGGAGAAGTAACGCTTTTAACAAAAATTAATACATTTTACAAACTTTTTCGTATATCTATGCTAACACGACTTCAACTCTGTAACGATTTTTCGTCATAATTTTTGATAAAAATGCGTACACCAAATACATATATTGAGTTTTAAATGCAAAGTTAAGCAGCTATGTTTTTTTATTAATTGGTTTTTTACACATCTGCAAAGAGTTGCATTCTGAGTTATTATATTAACCAATTAAGAAATTTTTTTTTTAAATTTTTTTCACAGTATAAATTTATATAAGCTTTTATAGCTTAAAAAAATTATATTTATAAAAATTTAATATTTAGAAGATTTTACCTTTTTTCTTTTCATATAAAAAAATTGTTTTTAGCTCTGGTTGTTCAAGTTTAATGAATTAGTAAATTCTTTTTAAAAAATATATTTATTTTTAAATTTTTTATATTTGAAAATTGATACTTCCAGCCGAAATGAGCCGAAAAAAATCGGCGGCGGCGGCTGAAGCAAAAATGACCGGCGGCGGCGGCTTAAACGGCTCACGGCGGCTGGCTTGTTTCTCTGGTCACAAGTAGGACTAGGCACCGTATATTATTTATTGTCCTATATGATTATAATTGGGACTAGTTAATTGACTGGACCAATTAATTGACGATTTCTTTGGCATTACAATTGATCAATGCAAATTAATTTTTCTTTATTGGCATTGTTAAATGTCTAAAATAATCAAGTATAATTGATTTAAAAAGCATTTGTTTGCAAAAACATTTTGTTTTGATAAAAGAACAAAAAAAAAATCATAATAATTCCTGTACCTATTTCTTATCTAAGTATTTGCAAAATATTTTGTTAAGTTTATATTACTAGAGGCTGACCCATCTAGATTAACCAGTGTCCAAAGGAAAGTAAATATTATATTTTTGATAATATACTCATAAAAAAAGTCAAAGTCTGCTAAACGCGTTCTAATTCAGTTGAACTAATTTTTCCTGTTGTTTTCGTTTAAATCCGTTGTTTAGCTAAAGTTGTTAGTTATCCAATTTGACCATAAAAACATATTTCTGCTGTACTTGAACTAATTTTTTCTCCTGATATTTAGCTATTTTTTTATAAATGATTTTGACAATGTATCAGCTAATATAGATAAATTTATCGGCAACCTTTTTAATATTTGTGTTTTCAAAAGAAAACGGTAGGGGCGCTAGTGTATAGTGATTGATGGTGCTTGATGGTGAAGTGTGTATTAGTGAGTTTGCCGACCAATACAAATTAAAAAATTTCTAGTTAGTGTATTTTAATGTGTGTGATGAGTGATCACTTATGACGCTTACCAATACCAATAAAAATAATATGGCGCTTGTTCAGAAAGTTCTACTAAATAAAATAATATGATAAGAGCATGTTTTCTCTTGTTTCTGTTAGTCAGCAAAGGAACGCAAAAGAAAACGGGGTTATACTGGACATTAACATTTCGCAGTTAAAATTGTATTAAAAAATAAAATAATAGAGGTTTGTTTTATAATATAAACTATATTTATTTACGGGAATACTATTAAATATGTTATTGGTTTTCTTTTATTTCAGCCCTTTAACATTTTCATCTAAATTCTACCCGCAGGTAGAAGAAAAAAAGGAACCAAATAACACAACTTCCGCTGGCACACATATTGGCAAGAAAATAAAAGTGATATTTAATGCAAATAGTGTTTTTGGATTGTGTAATTTATTCAAAAATAAAATTAACAATATTTACATTAATTTGTTTTTATTCAATTAATAACAAAAAGTGATTGTAATTTTAGCAGCATGTTTTGCAGATTTCAACTGACCCACTTTCATTTCTATTAAACGAAATTTCTTCTAAATTTTTGAATTTTAACTGAATTTTTTACCTGTTTATAACCAACTAATATTTAGCAGAAAACATGTGCTGATTTCAACTGAGTAATTTTCATTTCCATTAAACAACATTTCTTATAAACGAGTAAAAAAGTTAAAGTCGGGCATGTCGACTATACAATACCCTACACCAGTCTGGTTAAAAGCCAACTAATGTTTGGATCCGAAATTCGAATGGGTTAAAATGGGACTTGTGTTAAAATTTTCTATAATGTGAGTCAGCGAACCAAATTTCATTAAAATATCTTAATATTTGCGACATGCAGTTTGTAGCCAAGCCAATTTTGGGGGGACCCTTATATGGGCACTAGGTCTAATCATGGACCGGTGTTAACCAAAATCAATAGGCTTCGTCCTTAGGTTGCCATAGGTCGGTGTACCAAATTTCATCAAAATATCTTAATATTTGCGACCTGTAGAGTGCGCGCAAGAATGCATGGACAGACAGACGGACGGACGGACGGACAGACGGACATCGTTAAATCGAAATAAAAAAATTCTGAGCCGATCGGTATACTATAAGGTGGGTCTAGGACCAATATTTTTTGGTGTTACAAACATCAGCACAAACTTATAATACCCTGACCACATAGTGGTGTAGGGTATAATTATTGTATTTAAACTAACTTTTTTACCTAAAATTTAGGTCACCTAAATTTAGCAGACCATAATTCTCAATATCATTGAAATTTCTGCTTGCGCAAATTCAGGTACTATTTCCTGTTATTTTAGCAGAATTTTTAACTATTTGTGCGGGCTTTTTTATGAGTTTACTTGATAAAATAGGGAATATTTATAATGTTTATTGCTCTGAAATTTTACATTCTTGTCTTAATTTCCCTCTTTAGGAAAACAATTTAATTTTGTATATAAAGATTTTTTCTTCAATTATACTTGGTTTAGTTAAATTTTTTAGCACTGGCATTGACATCAATTAATGCCAATTAAATTTCAGATCCAAATATTTTCAATTGGCATTGATTAAACAAATGGTACACTCATACAAATAAGTCCGTAAAAATAGCAGAAAAAGTTACTAAAAATTAGTTTAAAATGATGCTGCAGAAAAAACTGCTAATATTAGCAGAATCAGTTTGCTAAATATTAATAAAATGAAAATAGCAAAAAAACTGTTAAATTTACAGAATTTTAGTAATATTTGAGCTAAATTTTTGTTAATTGCAAATAACAATTTAACTTGCTGAAATCAGCAAAAAAAAATGCTAAATAATAGTAGAATGAAAATAGCAAAAAAACTGTTAAATCTACAAAATTTTTGCTAAAATTTTCTGAAATCAACAAAACTTTTGCAGATTACTAGTGGACTGGAAAAAGGTAAAAAAGGAGCAAATGAAATGAAAATTAATAAATAAAAAATAAATGTGTATTGAAAAATATACTTGGGACCAGTTTATTGAATGTGTTAATTAATTGAAATTTTTTCAATTGGCATTGTGCAATGCCTAAATGCCCATTTATAATTGATGAAAGAAGTATTTGTTTTCATGTTTTAATAAAAGAATAAATTAAGAAAAAAATTAAAAATTCGCGTATTTCTTATATTTTTTTATGTTACAATGCTTTTTCTTCAATTATGTGTACATTTTATTACCATTGTTTTCATCAATGCAAATTGAAAAAAAAATTTCATTGGCATTGAATGGTGATGAAATTTGTTGGCATTGACATTGAGATAAAGTAATGCCAATTATATTTCAATGCCAATGAAAATTTCCCAAGAATGTTTTTTTGTAAAAGTGGTAATATTTATAAATAATAATATGTTAACCATAACAAAAGAAGAGTCTCTTTCTTTTGATTTTCATTGTTTGCTGATCGGATATGTACTTCCGAATTTATTTGAGTTTCCATTTTCACCTCTAAAGCTCCACCCACAGGAAAGAAGGCGTGGCCGATTAAAAATATCGTATTCTTTAAATAAGTTTAAAAAGTACAATATTGGGGGAAAAAATTATGGTCATCCCCGTAAACTCCACTTGCTCCCCAGAAATACTTTTAATCAAAATTTTCATATTAAAATGGTTCGTCCAAAATAAACCTTGATCTTTGAAAATTAATGTATTACGATAAATAGAAACTTTTCTCATAAATTTTAATAATTTAGATATTTTATGAGTAGGACAAATTTTCAACCAATTCAATTTAGCTTTATTTAAAAACTGTTTGCATTATTTTTGGCGAGTTAAAATATGCAGTAATTTTTATGAGTCATTTAGCATTCTGTTTATAAGCGCTCCAAAATTGGTGGTTTAGTTTACAAAAAATTTGTAAAATTAGCAAATCTTCTGTTAAAAATTAGTAACTAAAATTCAGCAAAATACTGTAAAGTTAGCAAATTTATTGTTAAAAATTAGTTTGTAAGTTAGTAATGTGGAGGTAGCAAAACAATTAACTAAAAATTAAATTTTAACTAAAAATTAGTTAAAAATTTGTTAAGTTTAAGTACTAACAGTTTTACTAACTTTTCTACAAAATTTTTTCTATGAGTGTAATGAAATGAAAACCAATGCCTGAAAGCAACCAATTATAACACTGCATGACAAAATCTTGACTTTTAAAAATTAATAGAGCTGACCATCAATTCTATATACTTCGGACATGCTAATTACAGACTTTTCGCTAAATGTCTTTAAAGTTTGGCGGTTGTCCATTCAGTTTTTTATATAAAAAATTTTTCAATTTCAATTAATATGAATTTTTTTGTGTTAAAATGTAAGCACAGGACCTATGGCCATATTTACGATGTAAATGCGGTGTGCTAATCTTGATATTTAAACCACTACTTAGCGTTTTATATAGGTTTTTATGGTTTTTTGCTATTTCAGCGACTTAAGTACAATTGACCTCAATAAATGTAATGCCTTAGTAAGGAAGCAATTAAAAGGAAAATATTTTAAAAAGAATGTATTCATCTATAGCGGCCTGCCTATACGTTAAAATCTTTCCAAGATATCCCCAAAGTTCAACTTTTAGTATAATATGGGGTCATCTCTAAAAACTGTTTTTGCAAAATTTGAAGCAAAAAAGTTTTCATTTGCAAAAGTTATGGCAATAAATACATTTTTTACTAAAAAAAAATGTCTTTAGTACGATACTAACCTTAGCATTATATTTGTCCTCAACATATCCAACGCTTATTTATAAAAAAAAGTTTTTGTTTTTAAAGTAAACAATTAATGACATAAAATACATATGAAAATACAATAGAATTCACTAAAATTATTCCAAATTTCCTTTGAGCCCTTGATTATTTTTATTTTTCTATACAATTAAATGCAAAAAAAAAACAATTTCAATCACAACAACTACTACATGAACTAAAACGACTTAATTTGTATTGTAATTACTGGTGGGGAACTGCAGAAACTATCAGTGATGTTATGTATGTTTGTGGTCTTATATTGTATTTGTTTTTGTTATTTTCTGTGTCAACAAAACTGGCGGACCATAAACAACAATAAGCCAATGGCGTCAGTCAACATGCAAAACTAATTTGTTTTAATGGTGACCAATTATACAAATGCATTTTTCACAAAGTAGAAGAAGTAATGAAATGGATCGAGAACATGCACACACACACACACACACACACACACACACACAACTCTGTTGCTTAATTATAATTTATTGTACGACTTTACTTGTAAGCACATGTGTACGTATGAGTGATATATATTACGATTATTTAAATTATTCATACGCAGTGTTGTACTTAATAAAGTTGTTAGCAAGGTGATATGATTAAAAAAAATGTATATTTGTAGTTAAGTAATTTGAAATGTTTACACATTTTTATCTTACAATTCTATTAAGTAATGAATTAATATATATTCAATGAAATGCAAATAAGTTGTAATACAGTAAGTAAACATATTTAAACATCTGCGTTGTTATTTATCAAATTCTTCCTTTATCGAAGGCATTAAAAAATTTTAAATATTTCGGCTTGTCTTTGTATAACCCTTCAACAAAATCTTAAACAAAGTATATTAAGTTATTAACAAAATTTTTATAAAATTATATGTGACTAATTAAAATGTTTTTTTTTCTTTCTCTTTTATAGGTTCGTTGAAAACGGTTTCTACTTTAAATGCTGAAATAATATTATTATGCTCCTACAATATAATAAAATAGATCTATATAAAACAACACATAGTTTAACTAGTACATACACAAACATATGTATGTTATTTAACACATAAGTAGAAAAACAAAATACTTATGTACTCCTTAATACACACACATCAACATAAATATATTAATTATATATTTGCTAAAATTATTACAAATACTTAATACTCTTACTTTACACATAACTCATATATGTACATATAATTGCATTAAAATATTTTAATTAGTATTTTCTACATACTACTGCTAAGACTTCTAGTAATTTATTTATATAAATAAACTAATTTATTTTTTAATTGCTTAATTAATATTTCAATGTATTTTTCAATATGCAATATAGTCCATATTAACTATTATTTATGAAAGTGCTTTATAAATACTTATCTTTTTTTACATCTTAAAAAATAATTTTTTTTTTTATTAATTCAATGCATGAATAATTTCTATAACGTTTCTTAATATTTTATACATAATATACATTATCACTTATAATATTTGTGGTTGAAAATATTATACACCCAACAGAAATATTGGAAAAAATTGGAAAATTTATGGAATTTATATTGGTTTATAATGTTGTAGAAAATTAAGAGCACATCTGAGAAAAAATGTTGTTTTTTTTTTACAGTGTATTGAATATCGAAATCTCGGTATTTCGATGCAGATGTAAATGCAACTTTAAATAATTAATTTTTACCACTAAATTAATTAACTTTTAAGTTGATAAACAGTGAGAAGAAAACGTGTGAAGGAGTTCAATTTGTTAATATTTAAGGGCCAGCTTTATAGCCGGAACTTAGATCTATTTTTTTTTTTAATTTTGATTAAGTCAGAAAATTTCTAAAAACATTTCTAATTTAAGAAATTTTAAGACGAAAATCCTTTTTAGGCTTTAATTTTGTAATTAATAAATCTAATCAAATAATTCGTTGTTGATTTTTTGTTAATAATACTATTTAGCACTCGGGAAAAACACCAGTGGAAACGATATTCTATTTAATAAAGGCGTACTAATATTATTTATGTGAAATTTTGAATAATTTGACGCATATTTTGTATAAAAATTTTCTATGTTGCCGATTTAAATTGATTTTTAATTGAATAATACTTTTATGACTTAACATGTATTACTTCAATGTTTCTGGTACATAATTATTTTAATTTGTTGACCCATAATCTCTAAAAAGGTTATTTTTATACGTTGGTCGCTTTCTTTATTTATGTTTCGGAAAAAATTTGTATATTGATTTCAACCCCTCCGACTTCAACGAAATTCACTACAAGTATTTAATATTACCAAATATCAACAAAACATAAACTTTAGGAAGCCAGGTATCCGAAATATGACGTCTCAAAAATGGGGAAAAATTTCAAAACTTCACTAAAGTGTCCTTTTGCGGCCCTATGCTCCTTGCAGGAGTAAAAGGAACAAATATATATATACTAAAGTGTCCTTACAAAAGCAGGTTACAAGTTTTAAACTTTGAAAAATCAAATTTATGTTTTGAATTAATTTTAAAATTTTGTGCATATCGATTTTTTAGATTAAAGGGTCAAAGGTAATTTTTTCGGGTCTTGAGTTCAAAATCCCATCATATCTGGGAAAACTGTAATTTGGAAAATTTCTAAAATATTGGTGGCAATTACTAAACCCTCTTCTACATTTGTAGGAAATTTCAAGGTGTATCCTGGATTGGTTCCTGAGTCGTGGGCGCTGTGGTGTAATGGTTAGCGCATTGGACTGTTACACGTGAGGTTGCGGGTTCCATCCCCAACCAAGGCAATATCAATTTATGAAAAATAGTAATATGTATGAGTTTTTTCTATCTCTCATACGTGTCGCAGCATCCTCCTTCGGTGTTCCCGTAGCATTTAACCCCACCGAAGTAAAATAATATAACAGGGCTATGAACTGAAAAGCTTCAACAAAATTCGCCAACTCACCATAAGATGGCGCGCAACCACTGTACTGCCATATTTGAAGCCCTTCATCTTTCACCACCTTTCACTTCTTCTCTATCCCCTTTCCAAAGGAAGCAACACGTTAATTAATAGGAAGAATTTCCTGAGTGTTGCTTCTCTTAAAAAAAAAAAATAATAAAAAACGGTGGCGCTTAGTAGCTTTGTGTTCATTAAAGACAAAAAAATTCATATTAATGCCCAAACACACATGTTTATATCTTTAGTGATTGAAAAACATATTTAGGGCCCCGTTGTGTCTAGGGTATTTAATTAATCGACTTTTCATTTTAATCAATTAATCGTGCAAATAATTATTCGGGGTTTTTTCATAACCGATTGATCTAATAAAATTTAAAAATTAATCGATTAATGGAAAACAAATTTGTCTAAAATTCTATACTTACATTTGTTGTATTTTTAATAATTTTATTAAAAAAAAACGAAGAAACAAATATCAGTAACTCTTCTAAAAATTCATAAAAATAAAAAATTTATTAAGGCCTGGTATCTTATGTAATATTAAACAATGATTAAGAAGAAAATCATTGTTTAGGTCTTAATTACAGTAACTTGTCGAATTTTAATCTCTGATTCTAGTCTAAATATTGATTAAATTTAATTACAGAAATTTCTGTGATTAAGCCCTTAAACATAGATTTTTCACCCTACAATTTGTGTTAGTACTTACATTTTTTACTAATGTTGGTAACTTTTTAAAAAGTTTTACGTAGACCAATTATTTTCTAAAATAAACACCTTAAAACATCTCATTATGTCCTCTAAATGATGTATATCTTTAGTAACTTGCCTAGTAATGTATATCTTCTCTAAAAAGAGACATTTTATTAGGAAATTATGTGGCGGAAATTAGAATAATATGACATAAATTGGATGGTTAGAATCGGTCATAATATTGATATTCCTTTGGCACAAATAAGCCACGATTCGTGGGGGTAAAATTTGACCCAAAAAAGTGAAAACAAATATTTTCTTGTGCATGTATTTAAGGTGTCTCAGAACAATTTTGCAGTTCTGCCATTTTGAATTGCAAATAATTTAAATTGTCGAATATTCTGGAAAAATATGGGATATAAGACCAGGTCTTATGCAAGTTGCTCAACTACTGTTAAACACCCTCTGATTGGTTGCGGTAAGACCTTAAATTTCAGCTAAAGGGTATATTTTTTTTTATTATATTTTTTCACATTTTTCACAATTATTGAACCACTTTTTACTATTTATCAAAATTTACTCATAAAATTTAACTTACCACGTGACTTTATCTCGAAATGTCGGACAGAGCCAGTTAACAGAAGTTAATATTTATGCATACTCTTGAGATTCTAATGTAATGAGAATTTTTAAAGACGTCATATATTTTTCCACCGAGGATTATTTTTGGATTCATATCTTTTATTCTCCACAAAATTTCTAAATTTTAATTTTAGCAATCAACACAATATTCTGCAGAAATAACTCTTCCAGGATATCTTAGAAATATAATAAAGAAAATCAATCGTTTACGTTTCACGGTTTGTAGAAATTTACTTTATATTTTCTGTGGGAGATGTCACTGCATGTGTATATTAAATTTGATCAAGATATGTTTTCCTAAACCAATAACAAATAATGTACAGGCATAGGTTGATTTGTTTCCTTTTGGACCTAGTTTCCTAATTATTTCAAACTATAAAGTTTGGATTGAATGTAGTAAAAAACATCAAAAATCATCTTATCCTTCATAAATATTTCTTAACAACACCTTCCTGGACTAAAATAAAATTTATAATTATACACACTTATCCAATGAAAAAATGAAGATATGCATGTAGCATGCAAAAAGACACTTCCTATTTGAGGTATTTAGCGATTGCAGATTTAAAAAATAACAATTTAGTCATCTATTGTATAATTTTATCACCCCGTGTCATGCGAAAAATTCAATAAAAAACTCGTATTTCGCGAGTTTTCAAAACTTTTTTATTTTCTTTTATTACTTATTCGTATTGTCAAATGAAAATATTTAAAATTAACAAATCATTGATTAAATTGTAATATTATATATTTAATCCTTTAATTCCCAGTGGAACATAGGGCCGCAAATAATTGAATAACGATCTCTTATTTTACAATTTAAGTTTAAATGTAACCGAATATGAAAAAAATAATTATTTTACTTCTAGAGTAAGTACTAGGAACGCAAATTGTAATAAGTTACCGATATTATTTTAAGTAAGTTTAAGGTTTAATCAATGATTTCTTAATCAATAATTAAGGTAAAATAATCATTGGAGATAAGATACCAGCCCTAAGTGAGATTGTATTTTGTCAAAATTTTTATTTTCCTGTCCCCTCTGTCACATATTCAAATTTTATCCAAATCGGAAGAAACCACATCGCAGATCTTTCTGGGAAATTTAAAGTTAGTCTGAATGAGCAAGACGTAAAGATTGATTCAATCCAAATTTGAATAAATTTCATTCTAGTTTTATTTAATTTTAATCATTGATTTAAAGTGTTAATCAATTATTAACTAATTCATAAAATAAATTAATTTCAAAATTATTTTTTTTAATATACTTAGACATTAATCCTATTAAAATCTCAGGCATAAAATATTCATTCGTATTAGAAAGCATTAAATTGTTACGGAAAATGTATAAAAGGGTAAATTAATACTTTTCGTTAAAATTATGTGAAAAAACTATCCCAAAATGAAAATTTTTGCCCCCAAGATCATCAAAATATTCCTAAATTTGGGGACAAAACCGCAAGTCTGGCCAGTCTGGTTTTGACTACAATCTTATTGTAAATTTTTTTCATTTAGTTTTAAAATAGTATTTAGAAAACAGATGCATATAATTATCTGTTTCTTAATTCGCCCTTTATTAATTCGAATTTTATGGCTTTCGGTATTATCCTTTGCTAAAAGATATTGTGAATGCAGGGTGCTCACTCAACAAGCTTTATTAAATTGAGCGTTTATTAACTATTAATAATTATGTTAATATCAACATTTAAAAAAATTGTAAAAACATAATTAAGAAGAAGAGAGTTGACAAATTAACATAAGTTTTTTTCAAAATTTTCAAACATATAGGTTTTTCTAAAATAGGCTTTTGAACCCAAGACCCCAAAAAATTACCTTTGGCCTTTTCATCGCAAAACATCGATATGCATAGAATTTGAAAGGGTACACCTTAAAAGGAAATTAAAAACAAAATTATATTTTGCCCACATCAAAATTTATAACTAATTTTATAAGGACATTTTAGAGAAGTTTTAAAGTTTCTGCTAATTTTCATGACGTCATATTTCGGAAACAGAAAGGGTCTGGGATCCAAAAGTTCAAGTTGAAGTCTAGAAATATGGAGCATTTATGGTGAATTTTATTGAAATCGAAGATGGTGTATCTGAGATTAATATTTTTCCTGATGGTTTCACCTGGTATTTTACTAAAATACACTAATAGAAAAGAAGTCTATAAAAATTTAAGCTAAAACAACTAAAACTTAGTTAAAAATTACCTTGTAGAAAAACTGATAAAATTGGCAGAGTAAGTTTACTAAATTTTAAGAAGATACACCCAGAACTCAGATTCGTCTTTACAACCGAATTTATTGACAATCGAATGCTTCGGTTGTGACAACAGAATTTTTCAGTTTGACTACCGAATTGAGGCAATAGAAATTCTGTTCCCATTATCAAATGGCTATTGACTCTACACTTAAAATAATACGTCAGTAGAAAAATCTGTCAAACCGGTTTCAAATCAATTTGACTAATTTTTAACAAATTTTTAGTTGAAACACTGATTTAAGCAAAGGTTTTAGTTATCTTCATTTAACACAATACTAAAAATCCTCAGTAATTTCACTAATTTAGAGTGTTAATTTTCAAAATTATTTAAAACTAATTTTTGTTGAAATATAATATTTTCATGTTACTGTTATTACCCGGTAGATGGCGCCACCAATGTATCCGAAGTTTTAAAGATGGCGCAATTTCTTTTCCTCCCGATTTTTTAAAATGGCCCATATCTCGAAAACTAAGGGAGATAGATCAAAATTGATGAAAATTTCGACCACCCCTACTTTATAATACCCCAGTATTATACAGAAAATGGACCTTGGCGGGGAAATTTTTAATAAAAATTTTCCACTCCATAAAATGGCCCATATCTCGAAAACTAAGCGAGATAGAGCAAAACGGACAAACAGTTTGCTCCATTAGAGTGCCCTTATATGCCCTCACATGATATGGACTAGGCCCGGTGAGGGTCCCGATACCCTAAATTTGAATAAATTCTACGACTCAGTATAATTACAGATAAAACTGTAGTTTTACAAAATTTTTACTTAAATTTAGATTTGTTAAATTTAACAAACGAATTTGTTAAAATCAACAACTTTTATTTTAAGCCAAAAAACAGGAATAAATTTTGTTAAAGTAACAAATTTTTCTGTCCAGCCAACAGACGTATTTAGTTGTCACCATTCGATCGGCCACAAATTTGGTTGTAAGCACGAATCTGTTTTCTCTGTGTAGGAGGATCTGTTAAAAATCTGTTAAAAATAAACAATTTTAGTTATGTTGGAGTTAAATTTTAGTTAATAGAAACTTAACCTGCAAAAATCAGCAACAAATTTTCCTAAATAATTGGTGGACTAAAAAAATCTCAAAAAAAAATTTTAAATTTCAATTTTTTTTTTGAATTTTTCTTTATTGCAAGTCAGCCGTTTACTATTGAAATCAGCAGTTTACTATTTTTTTTGCAAAATATTTCTATTGATTTTAGCAGGATAAATAGACTACTACTTGCATTAAACTAAATGTAACTTAAAAATAACAAAAAAGTTAAATACCATTTCAAAGCCCAAAGTAATTACTTCGAGGTAATTGCTAAGTTTTATTCATCTGACCTAATATCCCGCAAAATTTTGTTAAAGTAGTGTTTTTAAGCTAGTCAACATTCAAGTCAGAGAATAGCTTAGCGCTAGAGGGCTAGAATAGCAATCTTATGGTCGCAAGTTCGATACCCAGTTGTGGCAATACATTGGGAATCAGGGTTGACAGAAAATTTATTTCATGATCCAACATTTTGTTTTACATGAATTTTCTCCGATCTGTTGTTATCAACTTTGAAGAGTGCTTTACCATTTTTAATAGATAACTAAGTGCTCAATAAAATGTTTTTAGTATTTTGCGTTATGATATTTTTTGAGTATTGAAATTTAATTAATAACTGTTGAATAACTTTCTTTAAAAAATATTCAAATATTCAGTAATTTATTTCAGTATATTTCCATGTAATTTTTTTTATCAGTTTTGCAATATACGTTTTCTGTTGGGTATTCAGTTTTTTTTATTAAAAGTATGCGTGTGCTTGAGGCCAAGTTCCAGTATGAGAAAATTACGAAAGATCTAGATCCCAAGGAAAATTTTATGTTCCAAAGAATCGGTTGTAGAATAGCTACTTTCCATTCACAACCCCTTCTACTGTCGATTATAATACCGATTCTTTTTGTTTGAAATTGTCCCAAAAGCAACTTCTTCTATAGCTCCAAAGTGGAACCTGTTGCTCTAGAATCAGTTCTAGAACTAGTTCTGGAACTGATTCTACGTCACCCACACCTTCCTTATAGGATCCCAGGAACTGGTTCCGGAACCAGTTCCATGGAACCAGTTGTAGAATGGGTGTGGTTGGCTACCGATTGAAAAAAATTTTCCTGGGATGTTTCTATACTTATAAAAATAAGTTAGTAC
The DNA here is from genome assembly GCA_949987735.1 of Leucophora obtusa. Lineage (NCBI taxonomy): Eukaryota > Metazoa > Arthropoda > Insecta > Diptera > Anthomyiidae > Leucophora > Leucophora obtusa. The sequence continues at coordinate 281,938,533 of OX465295.1, forward strand.
AAAAATTAGTAAAAGGTCTTGTATATCAAGTAGGGATGCCAATCCCGAAATCCCGAGTCCCGAAATCCCGGGATTATTCAATAAAAATGAGTCCCGAATCCCGGGATTCTTAAGCTCGAATCCCGGGATTTTCACAATTGCAAAAATATATGGTAATTTTTCCAAAATTGTAAGTAACCCTGCTGATATTTTTAAACCATTTTTTTAAATATAATTTTATACAATATCTATATTGTGCACTATTTCTTATTATATTTCGGAAATCATCGATTAAAATTCAGAATAAAAAGTTGTATTTCAAAATTTTTCATTTGAATTTCTGCAATATATGTGGAAAACAATTAAAATATTCTGAAACTAATTGAAAATTCTAAAATTTAATTGACAATTTTAAATTAAAAAAATGATATAAGAATAGTGAATATAAAATTATTGTAAACAAAAACAGCACACTACATATCGACGGCGTTAAATTCTTAAGTTTTTTCAATTCTTTCGTGCTTTAAATATAAACAGGAGTATGCAAAAAACGTACAAAGCAGTTATATTTTACAGTGCTCATGCATAATAATTTGAAAACCTTATAAAATGTTTACAAAATGAAATTTGTATGAAAAATTTGTTTTATAAGTATACATTTTAAAAGTGTTCATTCATATGACCATATAATTCTTTTACATAAATTTGAAGTTTTTACACATTTTTTTAAATAAAAATTTCCAAAAATGTAAAAAAAACCCGAAATCCCGAAAAAATTCGGGATTCCGAAAAATCCCGATCGGTCCCGGGATCCCGTTTTTTTAATTTTTAAATCCCGACTCCCGGGATTTTAAAAAACCAATCCCGATTGGCTTCCCTAATATCAAGTATACTAGTTTTCAACAATTGTTTTTGCTGAAATTGTGTTCAACTAATTTTGAACTAATGTTTTACTAATTTTTTTTCTACCAAAATTGTGCAGATACATACATTTATGCACCGGAGAAAGTAATTGAGATATAATTTTGTTTATATTTTTATAATTATTTTTATATATTTTTAGATTTTTAATTAAATCATCTCGACAATTTGGAAGTCTGGACATTATATTTTACAAAGTTTTGTAAACAATCAAAAACACTAATTTCTAGTTTAAGTTTTCAGCAAATAAATAACGTAAAGTACAATTTCTCTACAAATTCTTTTAATTTTTTTTAGTGTACTAATATATTCAGCGAAATGTTTTATTGATTTTAGCAAAGATCTTTTTCATTTCCAATCGACTGAGTTGTAGCTAAGCTTTTGCTGAATTTATTAGATTTTTTATTAAAAATCAGCTCGCTGATTTTCAGCAACGATTTTGCTGACAATAGAAATTTTTCTGCAAGCACCCTCCTGACTAAAAATTTGCTGAGATAACAAGCTTTTTTGCTGACTTTTAGTGTAGACATATATAAAATGGAATAAAATTGAATTGAAAAATTTTATATTCCTGCATATTTTTAACGCCTTATACAATGTTTTTAATATTTTTTTCCTAAGTAAAAAAGTAAAGTAATGGTAATGAAAATCCAAGTGTAATCTTTCAATTGAAATCAAAATTAAATTTATAATCATTACTTGAATAGCATAAAAAGTCAAAACTGCATTATAATTTTAAAATATTTTAATTTTTTGAACGTAGATTTTTATTTGATTTGACAATTGTTATTAATGAGTGTTGTTTTGTTTGGTTTAAGATTAATTATCACAAATTCTCATAAATTCTTTACTGGAACCAGTGGTTGCCAATTACTTTATAATTACAATTAATTAATGCATTTGTTGTAAAAATAATTGCAAATTTGGAATTTGTGACAATTGATCTTAAACCCAATAAAATAACACTCCTTCTATTTTAATTCTCTCAACTCTGATTATAAGAAAGGTTTTCGTATTACTTCAGCTTGGAACTGATAAGCACACGTTTTACTTGAATTATTTTATAGAAAGTCTTTAATATGATTGAATGATTTTTAACAAAAACAAAATTTTAAGGGACTAACCTGATTTGGAAAGTTAAATAACGTTGGTTTTTTTGTAATCCACATCGACGATAATATAATAAACAATGTAAGTTATGAAACGAAATTATGATTAATTTCGAATTTATGGTCAATGGAATTTGATCCGTCTAAAAAACTCCTACAGCAATACAAATATTTTTATACCCCCAATTGATAAATGCTTTATAATGTTATAGGAGGTTTATTGAACAAATTTTGTATGAAAAATTTGTTTTGTAAACCTTCTATATCTTTACAAAGTGTTTATGAATTAAGGGGATAAACTTTAGTACGCTGAATACAAATTATACAAAACCGTAACCGAAAACTAGTTAATAATATATAAAAACTCGACAAGGTTAAAATATTTTGAATTGTCGAATATATTTGAAATCCCTTTTATTTTACACAAAGAAAAAATATGGTTGGGATCACCATACTCAAAGAGGATCATACATTTTTGGGTTTATAATTGAGACAATCATATTATTAAATAGTTGTAATTTTTCAATAGTAATTTTTCTACATGAATAGCAAAATATTTAAAAATAAATCAATCATAAGTATTATAAATTAAATAAAAAGCGCTATAAAAGTGATTTCTTTCTCACGTAAAAAACTTATAGTTGGAGGCATATATGATCAAGATTTATATGAAAGTAAAATAAGAAAAAAATTACAAGTTTCGTAATCTGTGGCACAATGTAATCATAATATATTCCTAATGAATATATAATAACGAAATTTTCCTCATGACCATAATATGATCATTAGGAAAATATTGTGATTATTCGGAATATATTATGATGATTTTTAATATATTGTGAATATTTTTATTTTTAACAATATTTTCTACTTTCGGCTATCATATATTACCATAATTTATTATTGTTTATCTATAAGTGATTACTAAAATTTATTTAGTGATGAGCTTATTTAAATATGTAAATTAGTCATTGCATAAATGTATGTCATTGTAAAAATACATTTAATAAAAACATGCATTGCTTTTTAACACAACTTCAACAAAATACTGAGAGATTACTATAGGATTATAATATGATAATATGCAAATTATTTTGGAATCATAATACGATAAGGATCATATTAAGTATGAAAAAAGGTAAGCGTATGATTGTCATAACTATTTAATAAAATTATTGCCGCAATCATAAACCTTAAAATATAATGTTATTCCAATAAAGTTTCTTAGTGTGCTGACCACCTTATTTTTAGTTGTTAGAACTATGCCAATGATTGCTACAAATACTAAATGATTTGGATTATTATTAATATTAATAGTATTACGATTGTCATAAGAAGAGAGGAATATGATTATTCATATAATATAAAATTTTATTTGAGAGAATAGTATGATAACAAAAAAAAAAAGAGAGATTTTAATTATAAAACATTATAGGCGAATCATTAGTGAAGTATGATTTATACAATAATAATTTGATTGCAACAACCAACTTTGGCAGTAGGGGAGAGAGACACTTTTATAGCCGTGGTCATATTGCAACCATATCTTTTCTCTGCGTGTAGGGTCAATCTTAAAAATTGGAAAAATTTGTCAAGTAGTAAATCGATCTCTTTTATAAAAAGGATCTTCCTCTGAAATTCCGTTATTTCATTTGATTTCAGAATATTATCAAGAGATTACAAATTTTTTAGCCTCTCCTCTGCTGATTGGGCGTGTTCATTTATTTAATAAAATTTATGTAACAAAATTTCCTACATCAGATGCTCTTCATATTAATGCCTTTCCGAGTAGAGATTATTCACAACTGGTTCGATTGTCGACTAACGACAACAAAAGTTGTCGCGATTAATTTAGATTAAGCGATAATCGACCGTCGACATTTTTTGACGTTTCGAAGAAAAAGGAATTTGGTTGTAATAGTTTTGCAATTTTTTTCACAAATTTAATTATTTTTGAATTAATTTTTATTATATTTAATTTAACTGCATTTCACTTTTATTTTTGGCAGTAAATTCCGTATTTTTATTTCTAATTATTTTTCTTTTTTCACAAATACATATTTTTGCAAACAAAGTACAAATGTTAGCAACTGTAGCATGCATTTTTCCAACAGCCTAACTCCAATAAAAATATGGCAATAATTTGACAAATATTTTCAATATGCGCAGATTGTATGAAAAAATAATTGTCGCTGTCCTTGTCGCTCCGTTTGTGATTAATCCTTAAAGGTAGGGTACAAAGGTTAGGAATTAAAAAAAAAATAAATAAATAAAAAAATAGGTGCTTGCCATATTATATTCAAAAAAATATCAAATATCATATATTTTACCTTTCTAATAATCAGGTTTCCCTTAAAAGCACATCATTTTCTACAATTACTACAAACACTATAAGGTTGTTCATAAGGGGGTGTTATTAGTTGTAACCTAATAAAAAAACAGAGTTGTTAAAATTAAAATTGAAAAAATACAACATTTCAGAATAGCACTAAGTATACAACATTTTTATATATGTTTAGTGTTGTATATTCAGGTGTGTTAACAGAGAGAATACCCAGTAGGAAATCGTTGTTAAAGTAAAACTAAACTTTCAACAACTCTGTTTTTCGTTACAATGATACAACAGGTAACACACTCAGTGTGAACAACCTATATACTTTTAAACTTTAACACACTTTACAAATAAACATAAAAATACTACTTTTTACCTACAGCATAAATGGTGAAGCTTTACTCTACTTTTTATTAGTAAAAAACTTTTTCTATGTTGTAATGTTTTTTTAAAATAATATTTACAGTGGATTGAATGTGAATTTAAAAATAAAAAAATAATAATAATGTATTTAAAATTTTAATTAAAACAATTCCTAAATGAATGCTAAACTATGATTGAATATTTAATTGAATAATAGTAAAAAAAATAAAAACATATAAAAACACTTCAAATTTTAAAGCACCTCTAATTTTCTTTATAATTATTGGCTTGAAATTCACCGAAATTTGTTGTTAATTTTTTTTTCTACTACTTTTGCCACGAAATTAAAAAAAAATCATTTACTTTTGAATGTTTATTTGTCCCATTTGAAATTAAAACAACACTTTTAACATATTTAAAAAATAATTAATATATTTTTATTAAAAATTTAAAACTCAAATCTGTTGTTAAAAACTCAATAAAAATGTCACGTGAAAACTCACCACGTCATAGTGCTAAACGCTTACCAAGAGACCAACAACAACCGCATAATCAACAATTTTTACCATCGCAACAACAAGCACCCATAATGGAACATACCGTTAGCGGAAGAGCTACTACTGCCTCCAGTGGTGGTAATGCACCCATATCAACTTCGGCTTCAAATATAACCACCGTACTTGAAGATGGTAATGATGAAAATCCCATGTTACCACCTTTAAGCGGTTCGGGACCAAGTAGACAACGTTCTTTAAGAGATCGTCTTAAAGATGGTATTACCGGCAGCTTTACATGGCAGTAAGTTTAGTTGAAAAAAGTTTTCTCCACATTTTCTTAGAAATTTCATTTTTAGTAGTGTTTATTTTTAGTATAGAGTTGATTTTTAACAAAATTTATTCATTTTAGTTGTATTTTGTTTATTATTAGTTTTTACAAACCTTAAGTTTTTATTTCTGAGTGTAGATTTAGTTTTAGAATTTTTTCTAAGTGTTCTTCAATTTTATGCACTTCAGAAAATGCACATTTTTTAAACCTAAAGCACTTTCTCACAATTTTATAAGAATTAAAAAATAAATTTCCTAAATCCTCTGTGGAAATAATCAATTTTGTAACAAATTATACTTTTTCAAAGTGGTTGAGCCAAATTTGTCATCTCTAATATGGTTTGTACTAATTACTATCACAAAAGTATCATCTCTAGGTGTAAATTATTTTCTTTTATAATTTTTTGTTACTTCAAATAATATTTTGTTCTACAAATACCGAAAGGTGCATTTAATAAAACGGAATGTTTATTTAACTTAACAAAACATTTAAAAAATATGTACTAATTAAAGAAATTGTGTATGACAGAAACTGTCAATGATGTAGAGATTATTGTACATTTCGTAGATTAAAAATTTTGAAAATTTGCTTAAAAAATGCTGATCTTTTTTGTTTTTTAAAAAAATGAAAATCGACTACTTTTAAATTTAAATCTGAAAAGTATAATTTTTATTAGTAAAATTTAATATAGGCTATTTATAACTGCAAACTGCACTATATTTTTTCAGTGCATATCGAATTGTCACTTGAGGCCTATTTACACGCTAGAGAAAACTCGCGAGACTTGACAAAAATGCAGTTCTGTGAAAAGACAGATTTTAAGAGAATTTGAGAGAGTCGTAAATAGAATTGATTCTATTACGAAGAAAATTTAGTCTGCAGCCCATCGAATTTTCCCTTTTCTTATGTCGGTATCTTTTAGCTTACACTCATAAAAAAAAGCCCGTACAAATAGTTAAAAATTCTGCTAAAATAACAGGAAATAGTAACTGAATTTGCGCCAGCAGAAATTTCAATGATATTGAGAATCATGGTCTGCTAAATTTAGGTGACCTAAATTTTAGGTAAAAAAGTTAGTTCAAATACAATAATTTATAAGAAATGTTGTTTAATGGATATGAAAATTACTCAGCTGAAATCAGCACATGTTTTCTGCTAAATTTTAGTTGGTTATAAACAGGTAAAAAATTTAGTTAACATTCAAAAATTTAGAAGAATTTTCGTTTAATAGAAATGAAAGTGGGTCAGTTGAAATCTACAAAACATGCTGCTAAAATTACAATCACTTTTTGTTATTAATTGAATAAAAACAAATTAATGTAAATATTGTTAATTTTATTTTCAAATAAATTACACAATCCAAAAACACTATTTGCACTTTTATTTTCTTGCCAATATGTTAAACTTCCGCTGGAGTTGAATTATTTGGTTCCTTTTTTTCGTCTACCTGCGGGTCGAATTTAGATGAAAATGTTAAAGGGCTGAAATAAAAGAAAAAAATAAGATATTTAATAGTATTCCCTTAAATATAGTTTATATTATAAAACAAACCTCTATTATTTTATTTTTTAAATACAATTTTAGCTGCGAAATGTTAATGTCCAGTATACCTCCGTTTTCTTTTGCGTTCCTTTGCAGACTAACGGAAACAAAAGAAAACATGCTCTTATTATATTATTTTATTTACTATAACTTTCTAAACAAGCGCATATTATTTTTATTTGCATTGGTAAGCGTCATCAGTGATGACTTATCACACACATTAAAATACACTTACTAGAAATTTTCTAATTTGTATTGGTCGGCAAACTCACCAATACACACTTCACCATCAATCGCCATCAAGCACCATCAATCACTATACACTAGCGCCCTTACCGTTTTCTTTTGAAAACACAAATATTAAAAAAGTTGCCAATAAATTTATCTATATTAGCTGATAACATTATCAAAATCATTTATAAAAAAATAACTAAATATCAGGAGGAAAAATAAGTTCAAGTACAGCAGAAATATGTTTTTGTGGTGAAATTTGATAATTAACAACTTTAACTAAACAACGGATTTAAACGAAAACAACAGGAAAAATTAGTTCAATTGAATTAGAACGCGTTTAACAGACTTTTGTACTAACTTTTTTTTTATGAGTGTAGTTAAAAAAAGAAAATCACCTAGAGTAGATATGCATAATGCACAGAGTTGCAGTATTTGCGCACAAAGTTGGTTTTAAATTATTTTTTATAAATGTTAAGAAACCTCCTAATAAATTCCAAAATTTATAAAACTTTTGACCACGCTTTTATGACCAAATTGTGGGGTTGTTGCATATTTTCTTTTTATCGTATAGGGTATCAAATACTGCAAGTTAAAAATTGAAGCAACATACTTATATTTATTTTGTACCGGGGCATTTGCTTTGGAGTACCTCATATATGCATGCATTTTTCCTTACTTTCAGAGGAAAAGCTCAGATATGGTTTTTAACGAACGACTTTTTTGGAACTTATTCGAACACCAGGAAACTCTGTGCGTAAATACTACAACTCTGTGCATTATGGAAATTTCTATGGACATTTTTTTTGTTACAAAATCAATTTACATTACAAATTTCCTTCACTCCACCTAAGTGTTTTACGAAATTAGGTACTAAGTTTGGATATGTAGAAACTAGGGATGCCAATCGGGATTGATCCCGAAAGCGCGGGATTTTCGCGACTACGAGATTTTACGGGATTTCAATTTTCCCTTTTTTTATAACAATTTATATGTTATGTAACTATTGTTTTTATAGAACTGATTATTTTATAATTATTTAAGCTGTACTTTCGGTCCTAGCTATCAACGTTAAGTATTTAAAACAAATTTACGTTAAACGGATTTAAGTATAAAAAATTTTTAACCAGCTTATATTTATAAAATTTCTGGTATAATCGAACGCATGTCAGCAAAACTTTATTTTAATTAACGCGAAGAAGTTGTGGGAGTGATGAAAATGTATAAACGTTGACTTTTCAACGTTGATAATTATCCAAGTTGAAAGTTAACGTGCATATGAAAAGTAATGTGTTAATCAAGAAACTGGCAAAGCACTTTTTACTAACGTTGGCAGAGCGTTTGGAATCAGTGTTTTACTTGCACTTTATTTGTTGTGCCATTAGCAATCAGTGCTTTATTTTTCTTACCATCGGCAATTTCTGGCTGTGTGTGGTTTTATCGTTTAACACGGGATGTTCTCCATATTTAAATCTTGTTAATTCATAAAATATCCTCAGTCAGAAAAATACAAACGGGAAAGCGATGGCAAGGCACTTTAAGAGGTGGTACAAGTAATGGTAAAAAGTTCTTTCCCATTGCCAAAATGATAACATCATTAGACAAAAGGACTGGCTATTGAGAAAGTGCTGTAAGAGCGCTGTAAAGAACACGGAAGCAAAACAGCATGCCAAAAAATTAGAAAAGGATTTTTTGAAAAATTCAATTGCTGCATAATGGACGACGAGACGCATGTTTTAGCCAACTTCTCACAGCTTCCAGGAATTCAGACTCAAGGGGGAATATGGGCTACAAATTTAAGACAATTGAAATTTCCTCGAAAATTCCTGGTATGGCAAGATATTTGCACTTCTGGTGAGAGTATCAAGTCTTTCGTGACCACAGACTAAGCGACGAAAGCCTTTTGTTAGACAGCGTGAAGTATCTACTTTCTTTTGGCCCGACCTAACCTCACTCCACTACAGCAAAGCGGCCTTGGAGTGGAACTTAAATAATATTGTGCTTTTGGTGCATCGAGAAGCAAATCCACCAGACTGTGTGAAACTCAGGCCAATTGATAGGTAAAGGAGAAATTAAGGCATTAAAAAAAGTCGCATAAGATTTCAGCGGAAAGTTGTATCAAATAATATCATAAAAGTGTTGGTGGAAGGGGTACCAAAAAAATTAAAAATTTTGTAAAATAAAAATAATAAAAATTTGGCTGAAGACTCACAACTTACCTTCTCTACACTGCCCGATGAAGACACCCACGATTCTATAAGCATAAACCGCGCATAAGAGTCTACAGTATAATGATCTGGTAACCTTAAGGAGCCCTGTATGTTGCATTCACTAGAAAAGACCTCAAAGCCTACTAAACAACTAATCTTTGGGTCATCGGTGCATCTCCTAATGAAATTCCCCCGTTGGATCGCTCTTGTCCCATTCCCAACTAGAGGGGAAACTGGTCCGTAAGGGTCTACAGAAGTCGAGTAGGCCATGCTTAAGCTAAGATGCGGGGCAGGTAATCAAGAATTCCAGCATATGAATAGGTTTTATCCTTCCAACAACCCGTAGTATCAATTCTTACCATACTGCTAGCAGAAGCTGCCATCATATATAAGTCAATGGGAATAATATGCAGCATCGTAATGAAATACGATGCTCTGAGGAGAGCCTCAGAGGGCAACTCCTTATCGCAGCAGTAACTCCAATACAAGCCGAACGCTGCACCCTGTACAGTTGGTTGGTAACTCCCATGCTTGGTAAACGCCATTTTCCATATAATAGAGCCATAAGTGAGTATTAGGCATAACAGTGATGTATAATACAATTATCGAACTCAAACCACATCGTGATTTAAATACCCTTCTGCTGGAGTAGAATGCAACCGTTACTTTCCTAACACTATGCTCGGTGTTAAGTTTCCAAGATAGTTCTGAGTCCAGTAATGGTAAAAAGCTCCAGTTCTGTTTTACTCAAATTCACTCCGAGACCACAGCTTATGTCCCAGTTACTGACAGTATTCAGGGCGCTGGTCATGATGTCACTTATCACGTCCAGAAATATCGCTTAAACTAGAATTAGCACATTGTCCGCCTAAGCAACGACTTTAGCAGCCTGATTATCCAACCTATCAAGACCTGAGTTTATAACCAAAAGTCACAACACCTTGAGTTATATATTTTGTGACTACCACTAATGATTCTCCCTTCTTCATCTTATACCTGTTTGTATTCTTTGTAATACACCATATTTTATTGATATTCATTTTATTTATATTAATTATGAAATATTTCCTAAACATTGATAATTATCAACTATTTTATTTTAAATGTATTATTATTTCCTATTTTCTTAATTTGCAATTTTTCTTAAGTAGTTTTTAATATTATTTGTTGTTATCTCCAATTACTCTGACCCAAGATTTTCAAATAAAAGAGCTAAAGAAAGAAAGTTCTGGGTCATTTGCCTATTATCTTCGGATAGGTAATAATATAACACGCACAACGTTGTTTTAATTAATTCTTGGGGCGTTGTTCTCCTGACTTGCTTTGACTTATCGCTATTACCCAGACGAATGTTAACAATTCAAGAGTCCAACATGACCCAAAGCGTGCTTTGTTTCGCATCAATTTTGACATTGTCGAAAGCTCCTTCTACATCTAAGAAGGCCGCCAAGGCATATTGTCCGAATTACAAAGATCTCTCCACTACCCTCACAACTTAATGAAGCTGAGTTTGCGTGGAGCAGGCCTTAAGATATGCATGTTGACTACTAGATAGTTGTGCCGATCTCTCTACACACAAAAAAATCGTTGCCAAGTAATTACGAGCATTTCAACTAATAAAGCTTTTCGAATAAATTATTCAAATTTAAGCTGAAAAAGTGTTTCTAGTTTTCGCATAATGTGTGCGAAAATACTTTATTAGTTGAAATGCTCCTAGTTACTTGGGAACGATTTTTTGTGCGTAGCTGTAGTCTAATATGTTCATCGATGAGTATTTTGAGTGTCTTAAATATAAGAGATGAGAGACTGATCGGTCTGAAATCCTTTGTAGCTTCATATCCGCTCTTGCCAATTTTAGGTATAAATACTACCTTAACCCTCCTCCTAATAGTTAAGAGAGACACAAAGTTTGTATATTTCGAGCAGCCAGGGATTGATCACCTTTTGAGCATTCTGTTACATTAGCGGAAGAATGCCATATAGACCTTGTGATTTGTAAGGAGAGAAACTTCCAATTACCCATGATATTCTTGCCGGAGTAATTATATCATTTCCAATCTCATGGTAAGCTCCCCATGCGTGGTATTTTCCAAGATTGTCGCATGCCTGCAACCAGGAAAGTGAGTATTATGTATGATTCTAAATGACTCGGCCGCTGATTCTGACAAGGGTCCATCCATCCTCTTTACGTAAGTAGGGTTTTAGTGACCCTTTGCCAGCACCTTACTGAGCCTGACACAGTCACGAGTGTTTTCTATTGAGTTTTCCACGAATTCTGCATCTCTATCACTGCATACGTATACGTTTTTAACTTGTCGTAGTATGGCGTCCACTATTTGCTGACATAACTAGCTTTGGAATCCACCAGGGATGGAAACATTTCTTTGACAGTGTCTGAGGCCAAGAAACATAGAAAGCCACATCTTTGACCCTATCAATTATAATCACCGAGTGTTCGAGTTGTCAATTTTTCTACCTGAATCTATAAATTTATTATAGTTTTATTAATTTAGAATTATTTTCCTTTTTTTCTAAAAAACAACACACATTTTTTGTTTACGATGTATTTCGTGAGGTGAAATGCAAAACAACGTACACAGAATTTTAATTTTTTTTTATAGGAAAATCAAGAAATCTAACAAAACATTTGGGAATGTTTGTTTCAAAAAACAAATAGATTTGATTATAAAAGACGCGGAAAATTACGAAATTTTTGTTCATAAAACCGCTACATTTTATCGTAAAAGTCTAACACTTTCTGCATTCATATAGTTTATGAATCATAATGATTAAAAAGCAGTTTCAAAATGTTGTTACTTATGTTGTTTTTTATTTCACCTGATGATTTGTGTTTCAAATAAAATACAAGTTTTCTTAAGTCGTGTCATGTGTTTTTGCCATATTTTTTTGCAATATTTTATGTTTTTTGACAAATTGATTGACGGATGAATGTTATTTGCTGTTGTTTTGTATTATTAACGCCGTCATTTAATATTGATAAAAAGAATGTTTTTTTATGTACGTAACAACAAATTAACAAATATTAACAGCAAAACAACATCATCATGTCTAGCAAAAGCAAAATACATATGGCAATAACATATCAAAAATTAATGTATCGAATTTTACATGTAGTAGAAATAAATCATGCCTAATGTTTATTCGTTTTTTTTGTTTTTTGAGAAACCTTCCTTTCATAAATCAATTAAATTTGACATTTTAATTTTGTTTATAATGTGACAGATTCATATCAAACAAAAAATTATGAAATTTTGAAATTTTTAGAATGCTGATTGATTTTCGCACAGAGAGATAGTTTTAGCTGATGAATATTTTACTCAACTAATTCACGTTTCCTTAAAATTTTAAGCCAGGGATGTCACATGATCCTGAATTACCGCAATACCGGTTTTAAATGCAACAGATGGCGCTGACTGAAATTTTGTTTTTTCTGCTATGTTTAGTGGGGATCAGTGTTGCCCGAAAATTTTTAGCTCATTCCCATTTTGAAATTTTAAATCCCCAATTGTATAGCCAATTCGTTCTGATTTAAACAAAAACACATTTTAAACGACAAAATAGAAGCTAAGTTCGCAACGCTTTACGAAAAAATACTTACTTTTTCACTCGAATTTAAAGGCCTCAAATCTTTGCTTAAATTGTGAAAGTAAATAATTTTTTATTATGTATATTGTAAGAAAGACACAATCACAATAATTCTGAAATGACACTTTTCCACAATAATATTCTTGTACATTAAATTTTCGAGAGAACAAATCCAATTAGATCTAATTTGATGGTATAAGATATTGTTTGATAAAATTTTATCCGGATTTTGTCCTCATCCAAATGTATCAAATATAATATAATAATATACAACTAGATATAATGGTATATAATTCGATACAATTATACATAACTACATGAGGCCTATAAGTAATTGGATATTGTAATGTGTTACACTATATATAGTGCTAACAAGATATAGTTATATATTTAAAATATAATTTATTAAAATTTTATATATTTATATCTTGGTATATATCTTCCAATATATAATTATAAAAAAATTGTTATGATAATATAAAATCAAAACTTTTTTTAGTTAAGTGTTGTTTTTTCAAACGCGTCGTATAGACCAAATACAATTAATATTGTAATTAATATGTATTTTTATTAATTCTAATTTAGTAGGTTTGAGGTTAAGAAGAAGAATAAACATTTTCTTCAAAAGTTAAAGACACATTAAATTTGCAAATCAGACTAGATAAAGTTTCTGCCTTTTTTATGGACATGCTTCATCAGTGATTTTCGATTAAATTGTATTATCGTTTATATTTTCATTGTCAGATTGTCTATATGAATACTTTCAGAAGTGATCAAACAGACATATGCAAACATTCTACTTAAGACTTCCTGTTTATCTTCTTATTTCCTCCGGGTCACCTTTTCGCAAATGTGACGCGGAGTATTTATGAACTGATCTGGTACTAACATATATCGTATCACATCTGGCCAAAAGGTGTATCACATGCCATATCTGATCATATGTGATTAGAATTATCAACGGATCTAATTATATTCAATCATATCTACTTAGATCTTATTTAATTTTAAATCAGATTGGAAGTGATTATGAAAAAATTAACCAAATTTCATGAGAGCTGATTGAAACAAGAATTATCTTTTTTATTCTGTGGTTTAGACCGTGTGTTTAGGTATTCGCAATATTCGTCGATCTTTAGCTAAAAAAAGTTAGTGTTGAAAAATCATTAACAAACTAAGGTTAACATTAATTCAATTTGTTTAAGTTACACAGCTTTACGAAATATTTTTTACACAGTTTTGGATTATAATACAAAATTTTTAGAGAAATTTTAGAATCGCTGATGCTTAATCCGTTTTCTAAATTTCTTTATCACGTCACAATTTTGATAAAATCGCGAATGAAAATGCAGAAATACGCTCTTTGGGGCGATTTTACCATAAAAAGCCCTCTATTGAGTTTTTAAAACTCTGGTATTTATTTAATTCAAATCGATGTTGACTATTTGAAGGTAAATCGTAAATTGTTTTTTTGTTATATTGATTTTATTTAAAAATATGTATAACGTGTGTTTTTATGATATATTACAGGTGACGATTTTTTACAAAATTCTTGACGGTTTTGACGATTTACTTTCAAATTTTTGACGATTTTATGATAAAAAAAAAGTCTGACACAATATAATGGGTCATAATATATTTTACTCTCCTTTTATACTTTTTTGAAGGGAGTATTTCCATACATTTTCATGGCAAATTTAGCGGTTCTTGGACCAACAAAGTTGGCAACAGTGCTTTTTGTGTGCATAACTCAAAGCAGTTTAAAAACTCTTTTTCGAGAAAAACAATAAAGAAGGTTTACATTCAATTTTGCATTTTCTTTCACGTGCAGCAAAAGGATACGTTTTTCAATTAACATAATGTTAGAGTGAAAGAAGCTAGATCCATGAAAAAGAGCTCTTTTACAAACTGGCTACTTGGTATTGAAAATGGGGTTGGTGGGTCAACGGCAGAGCTTCAAATAATGAATTATATTTTGAATGAATTCACTAAAACCATCACTCGATATAAGGAATTCAATCAATCTACCTTATTGGATTTTATAAATCATTGAATTTAGTCATTAGGAATTTATTCGATTTCTTACTCATTCGATTAACAATTTGAGAATTTAATCAATCAATAGATTTTGTATCACTTGATTGAACAGTTTGGGAATGACATTCGATTATCTCTATTCGATTTAATTTTTATTTTTTATTTGCAAAATTGACATTTAGGTTATTTTATTACAATAAACTTAAAGATGGATTTAGTAAATTTAAATCATTTTTCAAGCTGCCCTGAACCAAATTTTTTTCGCTCTAATGTAGTTACATAATTATATATCTACCCAATCAGAAATCGCCAGTGGTACAAAAAATCAAGCACTGGCATACCACTGGGTAACCACGGTATTAAAAATAAGTGACTGGCAGAACTCTCATTTGGGACGCTTTGCCAGCGCTTGCGAAAAGCGTTTTACCAGTATTTGTTTTACAAAAATTTCGGTGGTTTATAAAAAAACCACTGGCAAAGAATTGGCTTAGAGTGATATGCCAAAGTTTGCAACCAGTGGTTATCCAGTGCTACCTAGCCAATGCTACCAGGCGTACAAAAATCAATTCACTGGAAAACCCATGATTTAATAATATTGCTGACGCTTCTTTAAAAAATGTTTGTAGTCGGAAGGTTCCGAGTTCAAATCCGGTTGCAAGCAAAAAATTTTTTTTGGATTTTTTTTAATTTAAAATTTTTTTTGTTTTATAAAATCAATTTTTTTGTTTGTGGGAAAGCTCTTTCAAGAGCGACTTTTTTTTTGACCTCCCAACACTGGCATACTAGTTACAAAAAATTGTTTACCAGTACTAGCATTTTGGCACAGCCAGTAGTTGTCCAGCTATTATCACTCATTTATGTGTTTAGCCATAAAATATTATATGTCTCGTTAGCTCAGTGGGTAGAGCAATCGTCTGCCAATCTGACGGCCAAATCACGGCAGGACTAAAAAAATACATATGAACTTTTTTTAAATTTTATTTTGGAAAATATATTTCCAGACCACCTATTTATTGGTTTTGCCAACGTTTAAAAATTTTGTTCCTCCAGTGCTTTTCCGGCGCTTTTTGAACAGCCGGTCCTTTTGTCTAATGATGTTATCATTTTGGGAATGGGAAAGCACTTTTTGCCAGTACTTGTACCACCTGTTAAAGTGCTTTGCCATCGCTTGTATTTTTCTGACTGGGTAGTAATAATTTTTTACACTGGGGCGCTATGGATATTTCGTAAGCTTTGAGAGATGTAGAAAAAGCAAAAGTGGTTTTGAGTTCACAGTGCCGTATATTTTTGAATTTAAGTCTCTAACTCCACCGAAAAAAATCAGTTTAGAAAACTATGAACTCTCAGAAATGCTAAAACTAACGATTTCTCTAATATTCTGCTCTATTTACTTAAAATCCAATATCAGATCCGAGGCACAAAAACCTATGTTCCGCAATGTTATATTTCATTTTGTGAGCAGGGTAATTACAGACAAATGATTATTTGGTGACCGGATATTTCTCCACGTACATTATCCCCATTTATTTTTTGGGCATATTGCCATGGGTCAACTTTAAAATATCTTGAATTTTGATACATTACTTGTTTTTAACATTTTGACTTAATTTTTAATATTCATGCTACTATTAAATAGTAACACAAACATTTTGAAATTATGTTCTGACAAAAGAAACATGCAACTTTTGCAACACATGCCATTAGTATAACAACTGTAAAAGAAAAAGCAAAGAAGAAACAAATAGTTTTGCAAGTGTATTAAACTTTTTTTAAGAAACATTGAAAATTTTTAGACTTTTGGCATTGAAAAGAATATTACTGACAGAATTGTGCATTTAAAAGTGTAGTTGAGTAAACCATAAAAGAATAAACAAATCTACAAACAGGATTCATTATTTACTGACCTTCAAGCATGATGCAATTTCGTATATAAAGTTAGTAGGGCGGTACGTACTTTTGTAATAAGTCTCAACACTTATACACTTATAAAAAAAAGTTAGCTCAAAAATCTGTTAAACGCGTTCTGATTCAATTGAACTAATTTTTCTGATATTTTGTCTTTAAATTTAGGATTAAACTAATATTTTTGTAAATCTAATGTAGCATAACAATTAATTTCATCCGTATTTGAACTAACTTTGCATGCTAATTTTTTGTAATTATTTCCAAATGATTATATTTTTGTGTCTTTGGTACACTCATAAATAACAGCCCGTACAAATAGTTCGAAATTCTGCTAAAATAACAAGAAATAGTACCTGTATTTGCGCAAGCAGAATTTTCAAATTGAGAATTATGGTCTGCTAAATTTAGGTAACAGAAACTTTACCTGATTTAACTGAAAATTTCTGCTAAAAGGTCGCTTACAGTCTTGGTTTTTGGGCTATACGGATCTGTCCCGAGACAAGTCCATATTTATTTTTAGGTGGCTTATAAAGCCACCTATACTCTCAAATAGGTGTATAGGAGTATAGGTGGCTTATAAAGACTCGGCACATATGCGAAGAGTCCAGAAACCCAGATTGTAAGCAACATTTTAGCAGAAACTTTCAGTTAAATCAGGTATTTAGAGCAGTGTGTAAGATTTAGCTTACCTGAATTTAGTAGACCATAATTCTCAACTTCATAAAAAATTCTGCTGGCGCAAATACAGACACTATTTCCTGTTATTTTAGCTATTTGTAAGGGGGTTTTTTCTAATGAGCGTACGTTGTAAAAGATATTGTACCATTTAAGCTAAATCCGAATATTTTTAAGATATATTACATAAAGGTCAAAGGGTTAAATTATACACTTTGGAAAAAAATTTCGATTTTGGATCCCACACTTTAAAATAATGGAATAATATAATAATATTTAACAATTATCGGCCTAGCACTTGAAGTACCTTCTTAATAATTTAAACATTTCCGTCCGATAGTGGCCAAAGCAAATTTTAATATATCAAGTATTACTTTAAAATATAAATAACCCATATAAATAGGCTCACCCTAATATTTGTACATAGTTAAACTAAGGAGTAGTAATAACATCTGCTTGAACAAGCCCTGTAGTCTGAATATATAAATGCATATTTAATGGCAACTGGTAATATGAATGAATGAATAAATGTTGGAACATCCATCATAAAGAAAAGAAAAAAAAAATTGGAACGACAGCGATTGCAACATTATGAAAACACTTTTGTATGTTACATACATATATCTTGTGCATTTAGTTTTATGTATATAAAGGACTATCAATTTTGATAAAAAGATGATGATGATGATCATCGTCATCATGACGTTGATGATAATAATAATGGTGTCGATTCTAACTTATGGTTTGTATTTTGCGGTTTAAACTAGAGGCAGCATCATCATTAATCAGTGTTGCCATATTAATAGCTTTAACTGTTTTTTTAATTTTTTTTTTATTCTTAACAGTTTTCCAGTTTTTTACACTCAACCAAAAAAGTCTGTAATGGCTACTGAAAATTTTGCTGTTATTACGGGAAATTTAACTGTTTTGAGCCCAGCGGTATTTTGTGCTAATTTTAGCAACACATGTCTGCTGATCTGTAGTACAACAAAATTAGTACCAAAAATTAGTATTCGCTACTAAATTTTAGCAAAATTGTTGTAACATGCAATTCAAAATCGATTTGCTAAACTCAGTTAAAAAACTTACTAAATATCAATAATTTTAGTACAATGAAATTAGTATAAATAATTAGTTGAAGCTACTAAATTTCAGTAAATTGGTGTAAACTGTAATTTAAAATTAATCTGCTAAAATTAGCAAAAAAGTGTACTAAATAAACAAACAGTAAAATCTAAACAAAATCTAAATCTTTATGTGCTAATTCATAAAAAAATTTATTTGGTATTTGAAGCTTGCTATAGTTAAAGTAAATATTTCGCTTAATAAAGAGTTATTAGAAATCTTGATTCATATTCGTATTTTAACTATAAATTAATTTTTCGATTTGATACTGGCAACACTATTATTTATTTTCTCTCTTCTCCCAAATAAGTCGACAGTGATGTACAAATTTAGTAAACGATTTACTCGGTAATCGGAAGTAAAAATGTATTTTCTTAAATTAGAGAAATAATGATGTGCTAAGATAAATTTAAAAGCCATTAAAAATATTTTTTTTATTTACAAATGAAATCAATGGAAATGTGTGTAAAAAGCAATTTTTTAGAACATATTATTCGAAGAATACAAAAGCAATCGAATTTCGAATAATGTTTTGACAGTCTGTACATCACTATTGTTTAGTTTTTCTTTTTAATTTTATTTTTACATTTTTTTTTGAAATTTTTTCGAAAAAGGTCATTGGCTACGCAATTGTTGTAGCTTTTTTCAGTTTGATGGATGCAAGTTCTTGGAAGCCGCGCATTCTAGGGATGGGATGGCTTTAATAAATCATTTCATGCATGAAAATGAAATAATTAACAATTAAATGGTGGCTTCATCACTCCAAACTTTATAAAAGGTTTAAAGGGACTGATAAACCTATATTATTCTTTTCGTTATTAAGCAAATATGAAAACTGTTTTTTACAAATTAGCTTAAAATCCTGCAATAAGACTGTTGTAAAAGTTTATGAATTAGACCATTAGATTATAACAAGCGTATAATTTTTTCATCGTACTTGAAATTTGGAGTCAAAATTCCAAACGGTTCTCCAGTTATTAGCTTTTTATGCATTAGAGATACAATAAAATTTTCTGCGTGTTATTTCCAAACTAAGAATATATCAATAGTAACAAATATAAACTAAACAAGATTTGTAAAAAATCAACGAATTCTTGTAAATAAAATTTTTTAAATTAGTATATTTTTTTCTGCTAAATTTAGCACTTGGTTTTGAAAAATTAGTAAAATGTTTTGTTGAAATCGGCAGCCAAAATTAGTAAAATAATTCGTAATTTGTAATAAAATTGTGCTAAAAATCAGTATAAAAATAGTAAAGTGCGATTGGAAACTGTTTACAATTTTTTTTACTAACTTTTTTATCTGAGTGTAATAATGACGAGCAATAATAACATTACACCACAGTTCGATTTTTGACATTTAGTAGTAACAATAATACGCACCCAGTCATTTATACACTATAATAATTTTTGCTTATATATACTCAGCATATAGTAGGAAACGGTTGTGCTACTATAAGTGTGGTAAATTTACTCCGATTGCGTAAATTAGAAAATTTAAACACATTATGCATCAGTTCATTTCAGGCAAAATTTTTAAATTTACTTTGAAAATGCGTAGAAAATTTTAAGGAAATAATGTGTAGTTTTATCAATTTTGTGCGTAAACTTACCAAATAAAAGAATAAAATTATTTTTAAAATATTTTTTTTATTAAAAAACGTTAGAATAATATTTAAGCCTAATACATGATCACTTTTTCTGTTGCAAAGCCTTAGATTTTAAGCAATTTTTTCTATAGAAAAAGCTTCAGATTCCATACCTTTAAATAGACACAATTTTAAGAACCAGACACCTTTTTTGATAGGAAAATAGAAAGATCTACGGCTATGAAATTCTTTTTGTCATTGAAAAGACTTCAGGTTTAAGCACTCTTTAACAAAAAAGAACGTCACATTATAAAAACTGGATCAAAACATGGATCGAATTTAACCATATTCAATACACTAAAAATATTATTACAGTAACTGACTGTAGTTTATTTAAAAAGTTATCCGTAGATTTATTTATAAATGATTATACAGTTAAAAAGAAAAGAGATATATTTTTTAACTTTTTTGTCTTTTATTTAAAAAATAAATTACAGGGATTTTCTCTTACAGTTAATATTTTCAATTAAAAGGTTTTGTTAAAAAAATAAACCTTTTTAGATTTCTAGGTCAGTTAAAAAAACGAAATAAACTAAATATCATTTATTCTTACGGATTTTATAGTTAATTTTATGAAAGTTAAAAAAACGAAATAAATGGAAAATCATTACTTTTGTTTAAGGATTTTGTAGTTCATTTTTTAACTTTTAAAAATAAATGAAAAGTTCTTTTGGTTTAAATGAAAAGTTAGTAGACCGGTTTTTAAGCGATTTTTCATTTATTTTAAATTACATTTTCAGTTAATTTAAACTACAAATTATTTTGAGTGTAGGGTTTGTTTCTGTGGTAAAACAAGATAATGTACAAAGATATTTCTGGATTTAATTCGATATGCCGTTTTTCGGATGAATTATGATCTTACTTCCTTCTGGATCCATTTCGATCTGCCATATTTCGGATTAACATATTTATTACTGAATTCAAAAATATATTGCTGGATCTAATTCGATCTGTCATTTTTCGGATCAACTAAGATCTAAGTTTATCCCCAAGGGTAAATTTATATAGATTTTAGTTCAACCCAGTGGATACAATAGGATCTAATACGAAATCATTGGAAACACACAATATATTTGAATTGTAGTATGCTGGTGCGTGGCGGCTCTATGTTCCACTGGGAATTAAAGGATTAAATATATGCTGGTGCGTAAGCATAATTGTGTGCAATAAATCATTGATGCTTTTATCTATTAAATATAACGTACCTAGATGCTCAGATGGTAGAGCTTTCGACTGGCAAACCAGAGTCGCAGGTTCGATTCCGGGCACCCTCTCATTTTATTAAAAAAATATTAATAACCAAAAAAGTATTCTTTATAATAATTTGTTTTCGTTTGGAAGACATTTTTTGGAATCATTATTTTTTAAATACTAGTAAGCATATAAGTAACCACTCATTATTTTGCGAGATATCAAAAAAAAAAAAAAATAATAATAATAACAAGAAAAGTACTCAGACAGAGATTACTAACTACACCAAAAATATTACACTGGCAGAGCACTGATTTTATAAAAGTTACTAACTACGCTTTGTTAAAATAAAGCTTATAGTCAGAAAGTCTCGAGTTCTATTCCGTTGGTACACTTTTTGTTTATTTTTTTTAATTTATTTTATAAATTTTCTATAAAATAAATTTTTTTATTGCATTTAAAATTTTTTTTATAAAATTTGTGTTTTTTAAATCTTTTATGACCATCTGTATTTTGGTTTCCTGACATTATGCCAATGTTGGCAAGTGAGTTCCAACTGACGTTATGCCAATATTTACATATTAGCCACTATTATTATTCATTTATGATTTCAACTATCTTGTAATACATGTCTCGTTAGCTTAGTGTGTTGAGCGACTTTTTGGTAATCTGACGGCCCTGGATCAAATCACAGCACGGTCTTATTAAAAAACAATCTAATTAATTTTTTTTTTTAAATAAAAAAGTTAAATAAAAAAAATAAACTTAAAGAAAAGGTGATGAAAAAGGCTAATGTCATACGGGATTAAGCGTTTTTGATAGAAAATTTGACACAATAGGGATGACAGACGCTATTCGATTTTTCATATGACGAAATTTTGAAAATTTAAATACCTCTCGCAGGATTTTTGAGATCCCGAAGTTTTTCAGAAATTTTAGTTGTTTTGTGATTTTTTATTTATTCTTCCTTTTTATCAAATAAAAAACATTTTTTTTGTTACAGTTTTCCTGAAAAATATATATGGCAACACTGTCCGTAACGCATATTGTGCTTGTATAACGAAATTTTTAAGACATTATTCAAGTATTTACCAACGACAATGTGCAAAAATATTCGTGAACAAAAAAAAAAAAAAACAAACTGATAACAAGTTTTAAAGAAAGAAAATAACAAGAAAAAAGTGAAAAAATCTGAACATTCAAGGTTGCATCATCGTGTATAAAAAAAAGGGTTTCAAGGGCAGAATTTGCACAAGGGAATTAAGTTTAAGTATATTCTGGTTGACTTGTGTATACAAAATTGATTGTATTATATGTCTAGGCCGCTACGAGGCATAAGAATGAATTGATGATGCTGCATGAGTTCCACCAATGTCAAGTTTTAAGTACGAGTACTTTTAAATTCATATGCGATATGAATGCATTTTTAAAACAAATTTATATGCATCACTAATGCACTGCAGAAAGATTTTTCGGTAGAATCTACAAAAAAATTATAGTAAAAGCAAATTAAATGTAAATTTTAACTACAAAACTTTTCAAACGACGGATAAAATTAGTAAAAAGTAATGTACTATTTTTGCAGTTAATTTTTTTTCAGTGTTTAAAAATATAATTTAATAAAAAATATAAAAAAAGATTTGATTCTTTCGATTACAATAAAAAGATGTAATTACCTTAACCTACTTAAAACTTAAAGTAAAAGTCCCAAACGAAATTCAGTTACTACATGTTTGTGAATTGGAGATACAATAAAATATTCGGATTTTTATTTACAAATTAACCCCCGTATTCAAAATTTAAAGTTCATAGCTTCTTATACATCGCACACTGTTAACTAGGGCTAGCAGATTGTTAGAATAGAGTTTATTCAAAATGATTTCTTAGCACACTGATTAAGAACAACCCTGTGTTTGAAAATACAAGGCTTTTTTATTATTGTGAATGGAATTTTATGTTTTGTTTTTTGGCGTTTGATAACAGAACATTAGAAGGAATTTAGCAACAATACTAGAATGAGTTTAACAACAGTATTATGAATAAAACTCATGTTAACTCTATGCTAAATTTACATTTTGAATACCGCTGTAAGAATATAAACTAAATCGGAATTTTTAAAAATTTAACAATATTTTTTGCTTTTAAAAAATTAACAAAAATTAACTGCTTACTGCCAAATACAGATTTTCCAACTGTTCGTTAGTTGAATTTTTAAATAACTGCGGAAATATTTATTTTGTAATTTTCTACTGGAAAACAACTGTAAATATAGTTAAAAGTAACAACTACTATTTATTACACAAACAATTGACATGTAGGAACTGACAAACTTTTTTGAGAATATAAATATGTGAAAATTTTTTATGTCTACAAATTAATAGGTAGATCAAAAATTACACTCAAAAAATATTGTTTGTTACTGCATAAATTTTTTTTGTGTATAATGAGTAGTTGTTGTTTTTAACTGTGGTTGTTTTTCTACAGAAAAATACAAAACAATTATTATTATAGTTATTTTTGAAAAACAATTAACAAAAAGTAATGTATTTCCTAACAGTTATTTAAAACCGATTCTTTTAATATTATTGCAAGCAATCATCAAAACAGTATTTTTGCAGCAAGAAATTCACTTTTGAAAATTTCTATTTAGTTTAATTTTGTTATTATTAATATATTCTTAGTTTGCATACAAAACCAAAAAGAAATTAATTATATCCAATACATACTAAATATGTAATAACTGGACAACTATTTGGAATTTTGACTTTAAAGTTGGATAAAGGAGCTAGACATTCTTTTTTTAATCGAAAGGAAAAAATTGTTGTTTTTTATATTTCTTATTAAAATATATTTTTAATAATTTCGAAAAAAATTAACTAAAACAACGGTAGTTTTTACTAAATTTTTTCAGTCATTTAAATTTTTTTTATTTGTACCACATTGTTAATTGTTTTTACTGCATTTGTTAGTTGTTTTTTAACAGTCCAAAATAGCTAAATTTTTAGTTATTTAAAAAACCAATACATTTAACGCATTTTTAAATGCATATAGCTTTGTTTTAACTGCCATTTTCAGTAGATTCTACCGATAAACTTTTTTCAGCATACACTCAAAAATATAAATTAGTAGAAAAATTAGTAAGCAATTTATTTGTTGAAATTCTTTTTGTCAGCTAAAGTTTTAGTTATATTTTTTCGGCACTAAACTAATTTTGATCTAAAATTGTACTAATTTAGTTTGCTACCAAATCTGTGCTACCAAAATTATTTTTTTCTTGAAAACTTATAATATCTGACAATCAGATTTTAACGTTCTGAATTTTTTTGTAAATTTTTTTTAAATCTATTTTTAGACTCAGTATTTTTTCAACTCTGGTAGGGGAGAGTCGTGTACTTTGGTACTTTTGAAAATCTTGTGTCAATATCTCTAAGATTAAGATAGATGTGAAAAATCTTTAAATGCAGAAATATTAGTGTTGGTGTTGTTATAGATTGTAAATAATAAAAACTTTAATAATTCTTATACATTTTAAGAAATTACAATTTTCTTAGAACAGCGAAAAAGTTTCCAAATTACAAATTGGAGTGTACCTTGGAACTCGTAAAAAATGAAGAGAATTTATTAAAAAAAATACTGCCCCATAATGAAATTTTTGTATTATTTGCAACAGAGTTGATATCTACTTGAAATGAGACAATGCAATTTAATATTTGCATAAAAACCTAATTTTTAAGAAATGGCGAAAATCTTAAATCAAAGGATATTTTATAGCGAATTAAATTCAAGAAATACAATTATCCTGTGGAGCTTGAACTAATCATGTATTGAAATTTGTTGGATACACAGAAAAGGAAATATTCAAAAAGTTCCAAGGTACACGCATTTTAATTTTTGCAAAAATGATCATTTTTAAAAAAATAATTAGTTTAAAGTTTTTTCAAAAATTGACTTTTGTCGATCCAAGGTACACGCACCCAATTTTAGAGTCTCCTATAGACTTATCTGAAACTTTGAGTAGTTTAAAATGATCATTAAGCAAAATAAAAAAACTTCATAGAAGAAGACTTTACAGTAAAACATTAACAAATAGGAGAAAAATGCAAAGTTCCAAGGTACACGACATTCCCCTATATATAACCACATATTTTTGATTTATTGTATGCTGGCTAGTAAGCATACTTGTGTGGAGCAAATCAATTATATTTTTATCCATCCAAAATGACATGCCGAGATAGCTCAGATGGTAAAGCTGTGGACTGGCAAACTGGAGTCCCAGGTTGGACCCACGACACAAAAAAAATTTTATTAAAAAAATTTGACAAGAAAAAATATTCTTTTGAAAATCCATTCTTAGGCTCATTACTTTTGTCAATACTGGTTAGCAATAAAAAAAATAATAAGAAGAGTAACTAGTTACCATTACTAGATATGTATGTAGTTATATAACCACATATCTGGTAATGATTTTCTAAACTGCGGACCTAAGTGTCAAATTAAACTTTTTTTTTTTTCAAAAAACATTTTTTGTTTTTAAAAAGCCCTAAAACTCATTATGCTTTCACCAAAGCCGCTGATAAATATTTATGTTATAGCGGAATTGGCAAAACTACGGCACGCGTCCCAGCAGTAGCTGGCGATGTTTAGTTTAATATCTTCTTAAGGATGGTATCGACTATAGAAAATTAATTTTTCTTTTTTTATATTTTATTTGGATGGAGCATACTTTTCTCTATATGCTCCGAAAATTTTTAGCCAACAGTTAAATTCAAGTTTTATATGGGAAACAACAACAAATGTGTCAGTTAAAGTCCCAGTTAGCAGCTTGTGCAGTTAGCTGTAATCGGGCCTAAGAGTAGTGTGGGACATAAAGAGGAATCACAAATCGCAATGATAAAAAAAGGTAAATTATTAGTAGTGCATTATTTTTCGTTTTGAAATAATGAAAAAAGTAACTAGTTGTTAGTAACTCATTATTATAAAATAATGCAGAAGGTAAACCGGTGTCATTACTTGTAGTCCAAAAAAATAATCATGTGTCATCACCGTTTCTACAATGGGTTTACATTTCTTTTTAGGAAAATTCGCTCAAAAATAATTAAAAGTCAGAGCGTTTTTTCTCTTTAACTATGGATTTAAAATTAATACCTTAAAGTACCTAATTCGAAATTTATTAAAACAGAGAAAATCTGAAGTAGAATGTTTGTATATGTCTGTTTGATCACTTCTGAAATTATTCATATAGATATAAACAATTAGCGTGTTTTTTAATCACCTGGATTTAGAATTTTTCATACAAAAAGTGGATTTATTAAATCCAAAAAAAAAAGCTGGATTTAATAAATCCATAATAAAAGCACAAATATATGAAACAGCCTATTAATTTAATGTCAGAAAAAAATACGAATAAAAATTAAAAGAGAAACAAAAAAATTGAAAAACTAACAAATAAAAGGTTTTTATTAAATTTTTTTTATGAAATATGTATGTTTAGAAAAAAAAACTACACCTCACCACATGCATATTTTTAATCTTGGATATGGAGAAATAGCTGAAATAGGAATGGCAATTTTTCACTCTACAGTAAGTAATTTAATTAAATCCAATTAGTGAATATTAAATATTGCAATGGAATTTTTCAATTGTGTAAAAATATAAATTGAAGTGATAAAACGGAAAAGGCAGACTGTTTATCGCTGTTTTATATAAAATATAATTAAAAATTAAAAGTTAAAGTAAAATCCTTCATCATCGAATTCGGTATTAAAAATTAGGGTGAAAGAAGTGTCGGACAGAAAATTCTTTTTAAAATAGGGAGAATCTAACGCCATCTGTTGAGCACTTTTAGAAATACTTTTTGGATTTATTAAATCCAAGTGATTAGAAAAAACGGCTAATAATACAATTTAATGGAAGATCACTGATGAAGCCTGTCCATAAAATGGCAGAAACTAGATCTAGTCTGATTTGCAAATTTAATATGGTTATAACTTTTGAGGAAGGTTTATTCTTCTTCTTAACCTCAAACCTACTAAATTAGAATTAATAAAAATACATATTAATGACAATATTAATTGTATTGGTCTATAAGACGCGTTTGAAAAAACAACACTTTATTATATTAATAATATTTGAACTTAATTGAACTTGAATTCATTCTCATAAAATATAAAACCACATGCGTTTTATAAGAGTTATTTTACGTACACGTATTGGACAACAAATTGAAAATAATGACCATGAACCTTTCAACAATAGAATAATAGCCAAATTGTTGTTAAACTTA
The DNA here is from genome assembly GCA_949987735.1 of Leucophora obtusa. Classification (NCBI taxonomy): domain Eukaryota; kingdom Metazoa; phylum Arthropoda; class Insecta; order Diptera; family Anthomyiidae; genus Leucophora; species Leucophora obtusa. Next base: position 281,966,515 of record OX465295.1, read on the forward strand.
AAATATAAGAAGGCTTACAAGCAACCAAAAAATGTAGTAGCAAATATTAGTAGCAAGATGCTGAGCATGCGAATAAAAATTAAAGGTCACTGACTTGAAAGCCATGAGTGTTATAACAAATATACAATCTTATAAATATAACACAATTGTTATCCATCTATTTGAGAACAAAAAAGGCAAAAGCAAATAACAACATTTAACATATAAAAAGCAAAAACCCAACTCCTTAAGTTCCTACTGTAGAAAAACAATACCAGTCAATGGGTTATATAAACCACTTTGTGGTTATGGTAACGAGTTGATTTTCTTACAATATTTCTTATTACCTTTATATGTGGATGTCGTACAATACAATGGGTGGTTACTAATGTGATCGATTACTCGACATTTTCCGAAAATCGGTTATTTGGAATGCTGAAATTTCAGTCAGTCGCACAGTGGGAAAAATCACCAATCTAGCTTATAAAAAATCGTATCTCTTAAACTATTGATCTGAGAAGTTAGAAATGTATGGAGCGATTGTAGCGAATAGAGTCTTCTTTAAATATATTGTATTTGTAGACACCCTGTTTAATTACAGGGTGCACCAAAAGGAAGGTTTTAGTGGAAATTACACTGAAATTTAGTATCTCTTCAAAATTGGTATGAAAATTTTCCGAAAGTATTGCCCTATGTTGCATTTATGTAATTTGATAGATTTAATCATTCACCGATAGGGGTTGCTGTTAATATATTTAGTAACATTTCAAATACGATGTAGCTCCGAAGAGCAATGTATTTAGTTATACAAAATAAATTAAAATTTTTTGTTAAACAAAACACAATTAAAAACCTTTATCCATATGAATTTTTTTAAATTTTATTTTAGAAAATGTATTTCCAGAGAATCGTTTGAAATTTTGCAAACATTGAAAATTTTGTTTTCCCGATGTTTTTCCAGCGCTTTTTGAACAACCGGCCATTTGTCTAATGATGTTATCAATTTGGGTATAGAAAAGCATTTTTTGCTTGTACCATCTGTTACAGTTGCATCATTGTTTCTCAGCCGTTAACAGTGGATGTTTATCTTAATTGTGCTCCGTGCTTTTCCCAGCAAAACCTTGGTAATATGTTGGTATTACAGAACACATTACCTGGTAATACCATACCCCTTACCATTGCATTATTTCATAACTAAAATGTAATGTCTTACGTATAATGTGCTGCATAACTACTGGGTAGTAATAGCAACTTATTACCAATGATATATTTAAACACCTCAAAGAAAAGAGTTACTTGTAATACACAACATGAGTTCTAAATAATAGCAGCGACTTATTACAGATGGGATATTTTAAAACCGTAAAATAAGGAGTTACTTTTAATGTGATACGTGATCACTTAAAAGAAATAGCCACTTATTACCGATTATTATTCAAATACCTCAAAATAAGGAGTCATTTGTAATGCGATACATGAGTGTTATTTTCTATTTAAAATATTCGATACAAATAATTTATATGTTTTATACATATTGACTGAAATGTCTTTTATGTTTTTTGTTAACTTTATATTAATCTGAGTAAATATTAATTAAATATGAATATGCTTCGTTTTAGCATTTTTAAAAAACCAACACCAACCAACGTCTTATTTTAATTTTTTTTGTAAGAAGTAAGTATATATTTTTATACAGTAAGTGAGCGCATAATTTTAATGTGTTATTTCAGACCTGTTTGTAACACATTTTTTTGGCCTTACTTTAAGCTGTTATGTAAGTAGTAGTGTGCTCAGTAACGGTTATGTAAGTGGTTACGTAACTCCTAACATGTAACATTAAAGTAACATGTTCTTATGTTGTTACCTAGCCCTCTTTTGGAAAGTACATACCTCCAATGACATGCCCTTGTTAAAATAATAGCTGTTGGAATAGCAAAGTAAGATGTTACATACCTTAATTTCTTCTTACAAACCTTATTACCAGGTAATAGAAAGTTTTGCTGGGTTAGTCAGAAATTAGTGTATTAAAGTACTTATAAATTTGTGTTTAATACTAAAAAATCCGTTTAAATATTTCTAGTTTATCTACAAAAAATCAATTTAAAAAGTTACTCGAAAGGTCGCTTTTTTTAGATATCTGTTTTATAATTTTTTACAATACATAAAATTACCAACAATAAACTAAATTATCAAACTCAAAACATTTTTACAACAATAAAATATACCAAATAGAAATTACATCTAACTCAATAGAACCTAGCATAAAAAGAAAATACAAAAAAAGAAAAACAATAACAATAATTCAAGTAACTTAGAACAAGTGCCGTACTCTTTTTTGTTTTCAAAAAAAAAAAAAAAAAAACAACAACAACAAACATTTGTGTTAAACAAATAAGTGTTGCCAGTTAATTAAAAAAATTTAAATTCCCAGAAAAACAATATTAAATCGTCATGTTTAAAAAAAGGCTGTTCTTTAGAAGGTCATGATGAGAGAATGATAATGTGCTGGCTTTGTCATGGTTTATGTCACTTTAAATGCAGTGGCTTAACTGGTTTAGTGGCTGAATCTGTATCGAAGCATAAAAACTTGCATTGGCGCTGTAATGGCTGCCAAAAAATTGGCGCTGATTTTTACCGTTTCTTCCAAAGCACTAAAAACAATTTTTTGCAAATTCAAAACAATTTAGTTAATTTATCCGAGCAAATAAACTCTTATGGAAAGCTTTTCGATGATTTTAAATCATTAGAGGGACTCCAATCACCTCAATTACCTTCTCCAAATCGCCGTAAATCACCCAGAATCATGAATAGAGAAAACCCTGATTATACTACTGTTTCTTTGACCCATACAAATGCTAATAATAACGCAAATACAGCTCTTACATTGCCTTCAACTGCTAATAATACGGCTTTAAATTCTGCGAATATGCATACTACAACTACTACTCTTTTGATGCCCCAAACTGCTGTCCCACCATCTTTTAATAATGCTTCATCAATAATCCACAATGAGTCTACGATGCCTACAACTGCTAATATACCATCCTTTACTAATGCTCATAATTTGATAGTAGATACTCAAAATTCTACTAGATTGATTAATTTCGATGCGTCATCTCCAAGGCCGCCTGCTTCATCTATTGGCGATAATCCCAACACTATAAATACTCCTTATGCCAACGTAATTGCTAAAATAGCATCATCATCTCAACTTACCTCTACACCGAGGGAACTCCGAACTATACCACGTTTACCACCCAGAAAAACCATCTTCGCTACACGTTTTCTCCATGATACAACTGTCGAAGAAATGAAATACTACTTGCAGTCTCAGTTCAATAATGCACTTCCTGATAATATAGCTGTTTATAGAATTAATTCAAGAAATAGAGCTTCTTTTAAAATAATCGTTCCTGAAGAGCTGTTTGAACAAATGGTAAACCCCTCCTTTTGGCCGGAAAATGCTGTGGTACGAGAATTTGTATATCGAGGTGAAAATGCAGCTCGTTTACCCAAATCTGCTAATCAGACTCCAAAAAACTAATATCTATAATTTATCAAAATGTTAATGGTTTAAATACTAAATTACCGTCGCTATTTTCCAACAGCTATGATTTCAACAACCATATAATAATATTTACCGAAACTTGGCTCAATAAAAAAGTTAATAATTCCGAAATTTTTTGTTCCAAATATCAAATCTTTAGACAAGAAAGAGAAAACAAAGGTGGTGGTGGTGTGCTAATTGCCGTAACAAATGATTTTTCATCTGAACAAATTATATTAAATGATTTTTTGCATATTGAGATTATATGTGTATTGGCAAAAATAAACAAAAAATGTCTTTATATAATCTGCTCCTACATTCCGCCTCGTTCTCCCGATTATGTCTACGATGATCACAAAAAAGCAGTTGATTTCATTTTAAAAAAAATTAAATCTTCGGACTTGGTTATGTATGTTGGTGATTTTAATATGCCTTCAATATTTTGGGAAGAGATCCCAGATTCCAACTATTTGATTTCTTCTCGTTCATCTAGCTCATCAGCTGATTTTATTGATGGCTTATCTAGCCATCCTTTTCCAAATTAATCCTGTTACTAACTCTAATCGTAAACTACTGGATCTTATTTTTGTAAATGAGCCATCAGAGTTTTGTGTCACGCGCCATTCTCCAATTTCAATTCCTGAAGACAGATATCATCCCACAGTTGAAATAACCTGCTCTTCCTCCTATCCTACGCTTGGTAATAATACGCAAAAGAAAAAAGTTTTTAGTTTTAATAGAACAAATTATGAAGAACTTTATCGTCAGCTGTCTCGAATTGACTGGATCGACGTGCTGTCTCGTTATAATAATGATTTTGACTTGTGTCTGAATAAATTTTATCAAATTTTATATGAATGTTTTGAAACGTCTGTACCTAAAATGATGCCTTCTAAATCTATTGGTCCTCCTTGGAATACGAAATATCTTACACGTCTAAAAAATAAGAAAAATAAAATGTTTAAAAATTATAAGAAAAATGGAACGTCTACAGATTACATGAAATACTCAGTATCAAGATCCGAATTTAATATGGCAAATCAAAATGCCTATAAAAACTATCTAATTAAAATTAAGAACAATCTAAAAAGTGATCCAAAATCATTTTATAAATTTGTGAACTCCAAAAGACGTTCAGTTGACTTTCCGTCTAATATGAAGTTTGGTGATTCTGAGTCTACAGATGATTTGTCCATAAGTAATATGTTTGCTGACTTTTTTGCATCCACTTATTCCTCTTCAACGTTTACTAATCCTAATCAATATCCATATTCAATTCCTGAATCATCAATGATTATTATTCCACCCATCAATGAAATAACAGTCCGAAGCCAATTAACCAAATTGAAAATGGCTTTTACTGCGGGTCTAGATGGAGTTCCGAGCTGTATTTTGAAGCGATGTTCACATCTGTTATGTATCCCTCTGACTTATCTTTTTAACAAATCCCTTAAATTGGGGTATTTTCCGGCCGTTTGGAAACAATCATTTATTACTCCACTGTTTAAATCTAGCTCTAAATCGGATATTTCGAATTATAGAGGTATCGCTAAATTAAGTACTATTCCAAAATTATTTGAAAAACTTGTATATGATGTGATGTCACACCAAGCCTCTTCTATTTTATCTTCAAAACAACATGGATTCTGCAAATCCCGTTCTGCTGTAACAAATTTATTAGAGCTTACAACCATTGTTAATGAAGGTTTTCTCAACAGAAAACAAACTGATGTTATATATACGGATTTCAGTAAGGCGTTTGATAAAGTAAACCATGATCTTCTTTTGTTCAAACTTGGCCGAATAGGCTTTAGTGCTACGCTTTTGAGCTGGATTAGCTCGTACCTTAATGATCGTCAACAATGTGTCAAATACTTTTTCCAGTATGATAAACGTAACATCTGGAGTTCCACAAGGTAGTCATCTAGGACCTCTGTTATTCACTCTCTTTATAAATGATCTCCCTTCTGCTATTCAATACTCTAACATTTTAATGTATGCAGACGATGTTAAACTATTTATTTCATTTAATAATACCACTGATCAAGTACTTTTGCAAAATGATATTAATTATTTTACTTCCTGGTGCAATACAAATTTGATGGATCTCAATGTTAACAAATGTAAATACATGATTTTTACAAGATCAATTCCCATTAATGGCTCTTATACAATGAACAATGCTGACCTGGAACGAGTGGACTCGTTTAATGATCTTGGTATTCTATTGGATAAGCAGTTAAACTTCAAATCTCACATTTCATTAACAGTTAATAAGGCAAAAGGTGTCTTAGGATTTATTAAACGTTGGGCCAAAGAATTTTCTGATCCTTATACTACGAAACAGCTTTATACTACTTTAGTTAGGCCAATTCTTGAATATGGGTCAGTTGTTTGGGATCCGCAGTATGTTGTTCATTCAAACTCTATTGAATCCGTACAAAAACAATTTTTATTATTCTGCCTTCGTGGTCTTGGGTGGGCTGCTAATGCAGAACTTCCCGCTTATGAAAATCGCCTTGCTCTTATAAAATTACCTACTCTAAAAAGTCGCAGACGCATGCTGAATGTTACTTTTTTGTTTAATTTGATCAATGGTAATGTCAACTCTGAATTCCTGCTCAGTAAAATAAACATATTTATTCCATTTCGTTCATCAAGATATATTGATTTCCTCAGTATAAAATATTATGTTACAAACTACTCCAATTTTGATCCATTTCGTCGTATTTGTGATGAATTCAACATGCTATACCCCTACATTGATTTTAACAAAAGCTTGCACATCATAAAAAGGGATATTATACTACATTTGAACAATTTAAGATAAAATCTTTAATTTTAATATTTTATATGTTGTATTTTATTATTATTCTACATCTGGGTATAATTCTCTGTAACTAGTCTGTAAGGAAAAATCCATAGACTTAAATCAGAGCTTTGAAGAATTAATTCCTTTTTGAATGAATTCACTACCAATCGAATTCAATTTTCTCTACAATTGAATGAATTCCTTTTCTTAAGTAATTCACTGAATTCGTTCAACTGAATGCGTTCATCAAACTACAAATTCAAAGAATTAATTCAATTGCAATAGTTCTTTTTATTAAATCAAATGAATTAATTCACCGGTGAACGCGTTCAATTTTATAAATCGAACGGAAAAAAAGTGAATTAATTCCTTACTGAATTAATTCACTACTGAATTCGTTCAATTTCATTTACGTTCAGTGAATTAAAAAAAATAAAATTACGTTCAGTGAATTAAAAAAAAAATAATAAGTTCACTGAATTGAAAAAAAATAAAATAAGTTCACTGAATTGAAAAAAAATAAAATAAGTTCACTGAATTCAAAGCCTGTTTTCTGCCGTTCAGTAGAAGAAAACAATAATCTACAAATAAATTCTTTAAATAAGCAATTTTACAGCGTGTGCTAGTAAAAATTAACAAATTAGAAACCGGATGCTGTTTACCAACCTACATGATTCAAAAATGAAGCCTTTTACTATTAAAAATAAAAACTTTACAGATATAGATAAATTTGGAAAAAAAAATATAACTATATAACTAGTTTGAAAAATTAATAGTTATATTTTTTTCCAAATTTATCTATATCTGTAAAGTTTTTATTTTTAATAGTAAAAGGATTTATTTTTGAATCATGTAGGTTGATAAACAGCATCCGGTTTCTTTTTTGTTTATTTTTACTAGCACACGCTGTAAAAATGCTTATTTAAAGAATTTATTTGTAGATTATTGTTTTCTTCTACTGAACGGCAGAAAACAGGCTTTGAATTCAGTGAACTTATTTTATTTTTTTTCAATTCAGTGAACTTATTTTATTTTTTTTTCAATTCAGTGAACTTATTATTTTTTTTTTTTAATTCACTGAACGTAATTTTATTTTTTTTTAATTCACTGAACGTAATTTTATTTTTTTTAATTCACTGAACGAAAATGAAATTGAACGAATTCAGTAGTGAATTAATTCAATAAGGAATTAATTCACCAGTGAATTAATTCATTTGATTTAATAAAAAGAACTATTGCAATTGAATTAATTCGTAACAAAATAAATCGAACGAAAGCAAATATGAATTAATTCCATTCAATATATATTGCTTAGTGAATGAATTCATCCAATTTTTAATTCAGAATTGAAAAATTGAATTAAGGAATTAATTCTTCAAAGCTCTGACTTAAATAAATAAAATAAATAAAAAAAAATAAATAAAAAAGTACCTTGCCATCACTTTCCCGTTTGTATTTTTCCGACTGGGTATTTGCAGTGTTAGTTAGATCAACTTTTTATTGTTGCTGATGTCTTATGTCTTCTCATCTTTTTTTATTTGTAATTATTTTCCATGTTTTCTTTTTTTCCAACTTTATTTATGGTTTCATTCATACTCAACTGCCATAATTTATTATTATGTAATTTATATCTTTTTAACGCTTTAATTCAAAGTGTTTTTATATTTTAATAAATAGAAAGAAAATTGCAAACATTTTAATTATTTCAACTTTTAACTTTGTATAAGTAAACATAAGAGCATTATTAAAGATTTTACCTTCATCAAAATGTTAATGACTATTTAAATTAACTTTAACTTTAGATGTCAAAAAATTTTATACAAACCAAGAACAATTTTTTCGATTAATTTAGGATTAACTTCAGTATAAAGCGCGGCTCTAGTTTGCTATTAATATCATGTTTAAAGTGTTTTAACGATTCGTTGTCTCAAGTCAGCTAGGCGCCAAGTTCCACTAGCAACAATTTAGGTTAACTAATGATATATACCAGGGTTGGCAGGCAATACCGCTAAAATACCGTTATCGATTCAAAACCATTTCAACTGACTACCGTTACCCCTAAAATACCGTTACCGAAATAACCGAAATACCGTTATCCTTAAAATACCGTTAGCGAAATAACTGAAATACCGTTATCCTTAAAATACCGATACCGAAATAAATGAAATATTGATACCCTTAAAATACCGTTACCGAAATAAATGAAATACCGTTACCCCTAAAATACCGTTACCGTTATTTTTAATTTTCTGTTTTTGGTAATTGCACGTGGTTATTGAGTATCAGTAACCGAATTCAGTTGTGGCAACCGAATTTGATTTCAATTCGGTTGAAACATCCAAATTACCGGTTGCCACAACTGAATTCGGTTGAGGCAACCGAATTACGAGGTTGCAGCAACCGACCCAATTCGGTTAGAAAAAAATCAGTTGTCACAACGGATTTGTTTTGAGAGTGTAATTACTGCTTCTAGAGAATTATTGATATGAGTCAGATATATCGGAAGAGTGGGCTGGCGGGAGCTTTTGCCCATTTTCCAACCTCATACTTTTCTTTTCGCTGCCAGATTTCTTGTGTTTTACGAAAACTGTAAGTTTTATTACAAAAATATTTTATTTTATTTAACTCGGTGTCTTCAAATGCAATAAATTACACCCAGAAAACAGATTCGACGTTGACAACAGCATTTGTAGCCAATCGAATGGTTTGGTTGTGGTAGTCGAGTTTTTCTATTGTGACAACAGAAAACCAATTGATACAGGACTCATCTGACTGTGAAAAAAGATTTTCAGTTTTATCAAGAATAATTCGGTAGTCGAAACCGAAAAATTCATTTGATGCAACTGTAGCATTCGATTGGCAACAAATAGGGTTGTCAAGACTAAATCTGTTTTCTGGGTGTATATGAAATGGCAAAACCATTGCAGAGAAAAGTCAAAATGACATCAATTGCAAAGTGGTGGAGAACATAAAAAGAAAGCCATTTCATGGCTAAGAAATATCATAGATTTTTCTTCGAAAAACAAATAACTTATTATTTTAAATTAAAACGAAAAGTGACATTTGGTGGCAGGCATCACTGCAAGAGCCGCTTGCATATCAGCGATATCATGATATTGCAATAAAATTGAAATTGAGTGTCTTCACTTGAGATGAAATCATTTTGACAATTGCTTGCTATCACTTTATTTCATGTCAAGACACTATATAAAACAAGGCTTTCCCGCGACTCCTATGCTACCTCATTGGTAAGCCCTGATATATTTTTAACCTTCTAAAAAACAGGTTTCTTATATTGAGAATTGAAATTCAATCCAAAAAGTTCGTCTGTTTAAACCAGAAAGTTTGCCTAATTTCAAAAGAATTTAGTATGTCGATTACTGTCAATGTTTGTAAACTTTTAAAACCTGCTACAGTAATTTTGGCTTAGCTGCACAACCAACTTTTGCAAGTATTTTTGTGCAGGTAAGCCAAAAACGCAGCTAAGTCAATTTGTTTACCTGCCTTAATGTGCAGGTATACCAATACGGACTGAAACAAACAAAACATATGAAGCTAATGATGACAACTTTGTGCTTTGCACCAGATCTTGCGATTTTTATGGTAAAAAACCGACTAAAATAAAATATTTTTGTCACAAAAAAAGTTGACAACACATTTATGTTATGTATGTTTTTTTTTCCTAGAATTGAAAAACAAAGCAAAACACAAGAGGCAGCTAACGGTGATCTTTTTTATGAAAATAATATAAAACTGCCAAAAATATGAGACAGTTACCTTAAATGCGCAGGTACAAAGAATGTACTTAAATGCGTATATAATTTTGTAAAATAGACACGAAACCAAAATTCTGTGCAATTATAGCAAATCTGAACTTAAGAAAAAGGCAGTTAAATCAAAACTACTGAATGACACAATCGGAGCGAAAAGGGAGAAAGCATCAATCCTTATCTAAATAAATTCCATTTTGGAATTCAAATCTAATAAGATATAGTGAAATTTCAATGTGAACTGAACAGAATCCTCTTCTTTCTCTCCCTTTAATACAACTGTCTATTGCAAATATATTGGTGTTTCTAAATTCCTGAACTTTAGGACCAGGTCCTAGCAAAAGTTTTATCCCGTATCTCCAACAACATTCTACATACTACAGATTGATGTAATATCTATATTTTTTTATTAAACTGTTAAAACGTGTGAATTAATTTCATACCAAATAGTTTTTGAAAACTTATAAAAATAGTGTTTGTATATGAATTTATTTCTATTTGATATTTGAATAAGATGTTAAATAATGATGATGATGATGTTGTCAAAGTTTATTCAAGTTTTAACACTCAATTTTATTTTATATTTCCAACTTAACTGCATATACGCACAGAATAATAGCAAAGATCAAACTGATTAAATATTCCTAAAGCATACAAAAATTTTTCACACCATCATACACATTGGACGTACGCGTCGAACAATGAAACTTTATATGGGAAGCAAGGAACTAAGCGAGTTATTCTATGTATGTATGTAGTAATAGCCTAATACTTTTGTTTAAAATCGTGTTAAATATTGCTGAGTATGCGTTAGAAATACGTTATAAAAAGATTTTGAAACAAAGTATAAAATAAAGCATCATTTTCTTAACATTTACTACAAAAGAGTTAATGCTCAGAATTTTAAACACAATACAAAGCTGCAAGCACTCCCCTAATGGACGTTTTAAAAATGGTCTGCAAAATAAAAGAAGAATAAAAAACATTCTAATGTTTTCTAAATGGTCCACCGCTTCAAAATGCTGTAAAACCATTACGTTAATATTTAGGAGATTTTACACTATTCAACAAATTTGAAATTTTTGCAGAACTTGAGTCTGGGAAAATGGACCATAATCTATGTAGTCAATTAAGAAATCGTGAGAATTTTTCAACGAAAATTAGTATGACCAAAAACTTGTACCCTTGTAAGATTTTTATAATTTATAAATTTTAAAATATTATACGACCCTTAAAATTCGATACCCGGTGCCGGCAATGAAAAAAACTTTTGTAAATTAAAAAAATATAATTTATTTTGCGAAGATTTTTTTTTAACTTTTAATTGGTGAAAAAGAGCTTCCTTTGCACTCATTCAAAAAGTACTGAAAAAATGTTGAAGTGGTAGTACTCCTCTCCAATGACCACAGTCAATGTTAAAATCATTCATCTTTACTATAAAAAAGAAAAAGTCGATTTTAAATCACAAAAGTCGACTATTATTTTAAATTTCCTACCATACAAAATATTTAAAATGTACCTTAAAATTCTGTTTTAAATTTGAAGTTTTCATTTGTTTTTATTTTATATTTATTTCAAATTTTGTTTACATTTATTTACAAATTTCCTTTTTATTTTTGAATATTTTGTTTTGATTTTCAATAAAAATATACAAACTTTTTGAGTGTATGTGTTTGGCATTATTTTAAAAGTTCTAATTTAAATATTTTGTATGGTACGGTAAAAACAAAACCTTTGCTTTAAAATAAAGTCGACTTTAACAAAACTATACCTTTGAAAAATATTGATAAGGAGTGAGATCATAAAAATGTTAACACACATTTTTGCCTATAAATTTGGTTTAAAAATAAGTCAGTTAATAAATTAATTTACATTATGAGTTTTAATTAGCAATTTTTTACAGAATGGACGATGAAAGAAAAGTGCATTCAAAAATAATTAAATATTTTCAACAAAACCAAACATGGACATACAAAAAAATTGCCAAAGAAACTAATATGTGCCGCCAAACCGTTTTTAAAAGTGGTAAAAAGGTATCTGGAACACCTAACAATTGAAAGGAAGCCGGGAACAGGAACAACGACTGGTTATCGTAAAATTGGTAAGGCATATAAAGTTAAAAGCATCCTTAAGAGAGCTCCTAACACATCTGGCAGAAAAACAGCTCGGTTAGCCCATTGCTCGAACTTTTTTGTACGTAAATAAAACGTAAGGCAGGACTAAAGTCCCACAAAGTTCAAAAAGATCCCGATAGAAAAGCTTTTAAAAGTTTGATGGCCAAAACCAGAGCTCAAAAATTGAAATCAAATTTTATACAAAAATACAAATGTTGTGTAATGGACGACGAAACTTATGTCCTGGCTGATTTTTTGCAGCTCCCTTTGCAAGAATTTTATGTTTCCGATGTTCGAGGAAATGTTGCGGAAATATTTAGGTCAAAAAAGCAAACGAAATTCCCTAAAAAATTCCTAGTATGGCAAGCCATACTAGGCTGCGGCCAAAGAAGCCAGTCATTTGTGACATCTGGCTCTATAAACAGCGAAATTTATATCAAGGAGTGTTTGCAGAAGAGACTTCTTCCATTTTTGAGTCAGCACAATGTATCCACTTACTTTTTGCCCGATTTAGCATCTTTTCACTACAGCAAGAAAGCGCTGGAGTGGTATAATGATAATAATGTGGTTCTTGTACCAAGAGAGACAAATCCACCAAACTGCCCACAGCTCACGACAGTGGAGAGATATTGGGCTCTTGTTAAAAGAAAATTAAAGGGCACAAAAAAGGTCTCCCAGGACATGCAATATTTCAAACGTAGATGGACCACCTGCTCTAAAAAGGTGACAGAAACTACCATAAAAGCTTTAATGGGAGGGTTTCCGGAAAAAGTGGATAACTTTGTTTGCAGTGGATAGAATTCCATGCGTTTTTTTATTAGATTTTGTATTAAATTTCATTTAATAAAAATTTAGTTTGAAGTCTTAAAATTCAGTGGTTTGTTTTTTATTTAAGTTTATGTGTGTTAACATTTTTATGATCTCACTCCTTAGTAAGGCTGATTAGTTTTTATGTTAAAAAAGAAGTACATCTAGATCATCAATTTTAGTGCTTTTTCTACTGCTTCGGCATCTCTGTTTGGGTTGTATTATTATATTAGTAATATTTTTAATATTACGATTTTTTATAAAAGCCTCATAATTTAATTTATATTATTTAAAGTTTTAGTTGATACAATTAAAACTTTAATTGAAAATTTTGATGATTTTTAATTAAATTTTTAATTCATGCGAATAGAATTTTAATTGTAAACTTTGGACAAATTTAATTGATATAACAAGTTTCTTAGTTAGTTCGAATTCAATTAAATTTTTAATTGTATTTACAAATATTTTAATTGAAATTCGATTTTAGTTTGTTCTGTGTACAGAACTAACAAAAATGAATTTAAATTAATTCAAGCATAAACTAGTCATTGAATAAATATATATATTACATTGAAAAATAATACAATCATAATTTGAAAATTTAATGATCATATTATGATAAACAAGCTATTCGTAATATGATTATTTCGATGAATTAGCTTTCTGGGAGACAAAATGTAAATTTTCACTTTAAGCTTTAAGAATTTTTTAAGTTTCTTTTTTAACATTTAAATATTTTTAATTTTGATGGTTCCTTGGAAATCCGATTTAACCGGGTTTCATTGTATAACTCAAGTAAATAGACTTTTGCCAATAGCGACTGTTTTATATCGATATTTTGTTCCTTAAATGGCAAACAATTTGTAAACTTTAATGGGGTTTTACGTAATAAAGTAATTTTTGTATCATATTTGTACATAAATAGTTAATAAAAGTCTAGCTGACGATTGTTGTTAGAGTAAGTATATTAAATATTTTATAAAATAAATTGTTATTTACTCGCCTGTTGTTGACTAGGTCTGCTCTGATCTTACGTTAGTTTGTACGCATTTTGAATTTTAATTAAAATGAGGAATTATTATTAATATAATTTTTTGTTTTGTTTTTATTAATATTACTTTTATAAGGCAACAAATTGATTAGTTTATCGTTTTATCTATAGGTAGAGAAAAAAAAACAAAATAAAAAAAGATATATATTAAACAAAGAACAGTTGAATAAATATTGTTTATATTTTTTATTATTTGCTATATAAATATTGAGGTAGCAATGAATATTTAACTCTGGATTTTTGCTGATACCCGGACGGAATATTATACCACTTGGCCTAACACTGATATGGTGAAAATTTTACACAAATCGGATAACTCTAACACGTGCACCTTTGAGGTCAAAGTTCGGGAATTTTGCAAAAGCGGTTAGAGTAATCCGATTTTGATCAAATTTTCTCTGTATTAGATTTAGACCTTATACAGCAATAGTACACCTAAACTTTGTTGAAATAAAAATTAAAAAATATCCATATAACATAATGCCACCCTAATGAATATACACATTTTTATATTTATACATCAGCAAGTACATTAGGATTGATATACGAGTATTTTGCAAATATTAAACAAATATCAAAATTCTGTATTTTATTTGTTAAATAAAATTTTATTTATTTTCTTAGTATAAAAAGAAACAACTTTTCTTTCATGGAATTTTATTCTCTACTGTTTCAGACATATATTGGCATATTTACATGTTTTTGTGTATTTAAAATATACTTAATATAATCGACATTGGAAAAATTCATTGGAAATGTTAAGTAATTAATGCCAATATTCATTTATTCATTATTTTAATGAGAAAACAATTGAAAATAACATTGTTTTTACTGAAGGAAACATGTGTATTGGCGTTTTTGTATTAACAAATTTTATTTACATAAATAGAGTTTCAAAAGAAAAACAAATTCATGACTCCTCTTAAAGTATGGTCATTTAAAAATATAATGAAAAAATTACACAAATTTACAATTGTTATAACTGAATTGACGTAAACATGAACTTTTTGTATCCTACATACAATTTTGTAGTCAGTCTTGTTAAGCCTTCTAACAAAACAACATTTTTGTAAAATGTTTCTAAATGTTTCTCTACTCGGTTACATATGTTCATGATAATTTTGTCCTTTGCTACAGCTTAAATTAAATATCATGTTAAATCTTGACCATAAAAAGGATGTTGAATGTTACTGTACAAACAAACAGGCAGCCGGACAAGGCATTTATCTATAAACAAAGTCAGAATATTGTTTTTGGCCTCGGTTTTTATTAAAACTATGCATATTAGGGTGGCATTATGTTACACACTGAGCGAATTATCTTCATGATATTAATGAGTTTTTTTAATAAAATATATGAAGTTAATTTCTAGATTTATAGGAAGAAGAAGAAGAAAATGAAGTTTAGTTCGAATTTAGCTACAATGTTAAAAATCGGCATATATGGATCCTTACATAAGCAGGTATAGTTCATACATCCACATTAGGGTCCTCGAAATTTTTTTTTTTTTGAGTTTTTGATCCCCTGGAAATATTTATTTGGGTGCAAACCTACGTTCCCCAAAAAATTGGGATAATCGGATATCGGGAAGTCGTCTAGCAACGGCCCTGAAGTTTGGAACACGGATTGCAAGGGGAAAATATGACTTTTTGTGCACTTTCTCGAAAACATTGATATTTTAAAACTAATTCGAATTAAAAATATTAAAGAATCGTGATTTGGAGTAAATTCTGTTTGTACTAAAGCAATAAAAACTTAAATCGGTTAAAAAACAGCCGAGTTATTATAATTTCCCCAGGTAACTGATGAGTCGCAGACCACTTAATCAAGAAATTCGAGTCCAACCCAGCAAAAACATGGTAATGACAGGTCATTACCATACGGATTACCAAGTGATGATAGGTCATTACCTTTTTCATTACTTTAAAATACAAATGACTTACCGATAATAAATTATAGAAGTACTTATATATTCGTGCAACGTAATCACTTACTGGTAATTGATTAAATAAGTACTGATTAACTCTTTTTCATATTCCCTAGTAAAAAAGGTTTTAATAAAATGTTGTGTAATTTGATACAATTATATCTAAAAATAAATGTATGAAGAAAAAAATATTTTTTGCCTAAAATATTAAAAAAAAGTAATAAACAAAAGGTTATTGATTTTTATGGTAGCGGTAACAAACATTTATTTTTACCGGAAAAACTGTTGAGTATATAGAAAAACGTCATATGAACAGATTAAAGGAATTGTAATTTTTAATTTTTTTTAAAATTGTTTGAGCAAAATCGGACTAGTGGTTCTCGAGTTATGTCAAAAAAAGATATATCTCGATTCCTAGGGGTGGCCCAGCGAAACGCCGGGACACGTATAACTTGTTTTTGACCGATATAACATTTCCCGTTGGTTTCATTCCATCCCGATTTTGACTGTCGCATAGTGTAATTGAATCAACATAAATAAATTTATACAACTTAGATCTAATAACATTGGGTCAATTTCCCTTTTAAATTGTATATAAGTATATATAAATTGTTAGACAATATATATAAATATAAAATTTTATATAATTTGATAGGGAAAATGACCCAATGTTATTAGATCTAAGTTGTATAATTTTGTTTAAATTGATGAAATTACATACAATTTTATATGATACCACAGTAACCACACTTGATTAGATATGATAGTATCAAATTATATACCATTATATAATAACCATTTTTAATAGGGTTAGTATTTAATTTATAAATTTGTTTTGAACTTAATAGGAAATTTTCCAAGCTAAAACGTTTTTTTGCCAATATTACCAACTATTTTGCAATATAGGGTAACCACTTATTTTCTAACTTCTAAGTAACCACTTATTCTATTTTTGTGAGTAACTACTTATTCTTTAACTATTGGTAACCACCCATAAATTTTTGGACATCGCGAACAAAAGTAATGTTGCGAGTAAATAGCCTGGTAAGTAGAGAAACCCTTTGTGTGCTACTACTCGCTTAATTACTCGGTAATGTCTGTTTTTGCTGGGAAGTTTTAAAATTTAATGAAATAATCTACTATTGAAATATTTTGTTTTTTCTAAAAGTTCGAAGAAACTCAGATAAAAAGTATTTTTTCTGATGTGTTTTGCTAACTTGTTTTAAATTAATGCCAAAAAGTTTAGAATTCTTAAACACTGTTTTCAAATCTACAACTTTAAATTTTTTTTAAAAGAAATTTTAAAAAATCAACGATTCGACTTTAAGGTTTTATTAAGAACATATTAGAGATTAAAAATTACAAAAATTATAGGAATTCCTTTTTTCATTTGGCTAGGGCAGAGATTTTATTTTAGCGGGTTTTGAAAAAAAACTGCGATTTTTGGCATTTATTTAGCTTTCAGGCAAGTTTTTCTTTTTTCTTCTTTTAATTCCACATGATTTTGGCCGGAATATAACATTTTTCGAACCTATAGAATAAAAAAATGTTTCTCTAGTATATTATTTCAATAAATTTTAAAATTTTGACCCGAATTTCTTGATTAAGTGGTCTGCGACGCATAATTTGTCTGGGGAAATTCTAATAACTCGGCCGTTTTTAACCAATTTAAGTTTTTATTACTTTATTACAAAAAGAATTTACTCCAATTTTAAAGGGCAAAACGGTGCTGAAAAATTTAAAAAAAAATCAATTTTCGAACGTCATTTTTGGTGGATGGAGGGGGAGGGTGCAAAATATGTTACGTATTTTTTTCTAATTCGAGTAGTCTTAATAAGAATCTGAAGAAAAATAACGATACACCCGCAAATAAAAAGTCGATAGTGAAAGGGTTAATGAAATTTGGTATTTTAGCTCACATTGGCCCATAGGTAAAACCTATTGATTCTAGATAGAATCGGTTCATATTTGGAGCTAACAGAATTTCTTAGCATTTTTGTAACTTCTGATTATGTTTTGATACAAATTTTGCTACAAGTCTATTTCAACGCACAGTGAGAGAATTATTTGCATAAAACTAATGAAGTTTCACTGGAACTCGTCTATTGAAACTTTTCATTGAATGAATGAAATTTTTCATTAACTGTTGTGAAAATTTTCATTTTATTTACTAAAAGTTTCATACACTCAATGAAACAGTTTTATTAAAAACTGGATCCATAAAATATATGAAGCTTTTTCATCAAATTTAATTAATTTTTCATTTACTTTGTGAAGAAAACTTTATTAGTTTACTGCAAATTTTCACTAAAATTCGTCCAGCAAAACTCCCTCTGTGCATTATAATTTAGACTAGAATTAAACATTTCATAATTTAAATAAAAACAACATGAAACGAATGCACTAATAAATGCAAATTTTAAAAAAGTGCTTACAAATGTTTCATTGATTTAAGGAAATATTTTTTTTAAATCTATGAAAGTCTTAATTAAAAATATGAGCAACTTATTATGCTAATAATAATTTTATGTCTTAATGAAATAATTTCATTAAGTCTGCGCTAAAATGAAAAATATTAATAAATATATTTCACATAATTAATGGATCCATTTCATTAAACACATAAAACTTTCACAACGTTTACTTAAAATTAATGAAAAAATTTCTAATATTCTATGAAAACAGTGTAACTTTAAAAGTTGTTAATCTACCTAATATAATCTATCTTGGATAGATTATATTAGGATCCTTGCAGTGCCCTTCGTTGAACTGACACTGCAAGGATTTCGAAATTTTTCTTTATTAAAGTTTAACCTTATAACAGTTGCTATCAATAGACCGGCCCTTCGTTGTATGAGCGATTTTAAAGTTTCTCCGAAACCCGCAAAACCGGGTCTTATTTTACGAGGATACTGGAAAAACAAATTCAGAAAAAATTTCAGCTCAATCGAAGAATTTTTGAGCTATCCAAAGCCCTTCAAAGTTTTGTACTACGATTTACAAGTGGAAAAGACTACTTTTTTGGCATTTTTTTAAAACACTGGCTCTTTATATCTGCATTTCTAAAAATGTCAATAGAATCGTAATCTAGACTAAATTACCCCTCTGCAGAGGTATAAAAATCCAAAATCGGTTGGAAAACATTTAAGTAATTGCAATTCCTCCAGACCATTGTGGGGTTAAAATGGGATAAATTATGAAAAGCGTAAAAAACTAAATATTTTTTTCAAAAACTTACAATGTCATACCCTGGTTTTATTTCTAAGATCTATGATTATTTCTATATAAATTTTTGTCTCTCTTGGATTATGCTAACCTAGTCCCAGGTGTGGCCAAAGATGGGATTAATTTTTTTCTTGTAAATTAGCAAAATCCTCATTTTGAGTTTTTTAAAATTTTGTTTAACAAAATATAAAAAAGTGGACAATGCATAGAGTCATACGATACACCTCAGAGCATAATTCTACTAAAAATTACACATATCTCTCTTTTAACTTTGTAGTGACGGCGTTTTAAATTTGAAAATTTTAGAGAAAAATTTGATTTTGGCCAATAATTTAGATAATAGTATTAATTTTTGTTTTTTTTTTTTAGCTAGCTGTAATAAAATCACTTCCGATTTTTTTTAAATCCATATAAAAGAGATTGTTTGCCGAAAATTTTGTGAAACTTCGACAACGTTAACCCTTCCTTTACCAAAGTCAAAAGTGAAATTTTTTAAAATTTTTGATTTTTCCTGAAAGTATATCAAGACATTGTTTTGTTTCTTACGGAATTTGGTGAAAGTTGCCAAAAAAATTAAATTCATTCAGCTTTACTAATTATAAACTAAAAATAAAATTACAATGTTTTTATTTCAATCCGAAAATCAGCATCATAAAGGAGAAAAAATATATATAAAAAATGTTCCCACATAAATATGCTTTTATTTATGAACAAAATGATTTAGCAGAGTCAACCAAATTTGAAGCTTTATGTACGATAAACATGATTAATTTAACCCACATGTTTAATGCGATTAACTGCATTATTAACCGGTCATTTAAATCAGAAATCACTATTAATTAAGAAACTCATTTCTATTCCAATAAATTTAAACATTTGTTTAAACAATATTGTATGTGCAAATATTTGAAGGTTTTCAACTTTATAAATGCAAACAATTCAAAATCTATAACATCGAAACTTGCAATTGCATCACTTATGTCTGACTGAAATTGAAAAATTATAGATCAGATTTTTATCTCATAATATTTTTATGAGTATTTATTGTTTTTAATAAACAATTTGAATGATATTACTAATATTAATAATTGTGAAATAAAATAAATAATGAAAATTAATTACAAAACACAAAATGAATGCCAAATTCTATACAATTATCAATATTTTAATTATTTATCAATATGCGACATATTAGGAATCAGAACATCAAAAACAGGCAAAATGAATGTAAAGTAATTAATTAAATTTTTCTATCAACACTTTAAATATTAAATTAAAAAGAAATACAAAAAGTGTGTAATATAAAATCAATTAAAAAATGTTTTATAATAATTAAGTCATTTGGGATTATGCATGTTTTTAAGTGTTGTTAAATGTTTTATATTGCTATTTTCGATATAAACTCACATATGGTAAATGCATGTAGTTGGCAACACTTTGGTATGAGATATCATATGGTCACGACAACATTAACAACAACTGTTCACAACAGTGTTGCCATTTCAGTGCTTTTCGGGTATTTTTTGGTGCTTTTTTCCTTCTCGTACCCGGTGATTTTTTACAAATACCCGTATTAAAAAAGCGGGTATTTACAGTGCTTTTTCAAATTTCTGGCAGTGCTTTTAGTGCTTTTTGTACAGTTTATATTTTTGGTATTTGTTCGCGTTTTTTTAATTTTTCTTCAATTTTCTGTCAAAGTTGAAAAAATAATACGAACTAAACAAAAAATACATTTTTTCCAGTGTTTGTAGTACAATTTTAAATAGCAACTTCGTTATATTTAAACTTCAAAATTTTTAAATATTAGTTTGGTGCTTTTTACCCCTTTTTTTAGTTATTTTTAAACCTTTTTTTCACCATTTTACAAAACTGAAATGTGTTTTTAAATTCTGGACTTAAATTTTTCAAAAAAATTAACATCGTGCTTTTTTACCCCATTTTTGGTAAATTTTTACCCTTTTTACCCGTTTTCACAATGCTCACGGTGCTTTCCTGCCTTCAAGAGTTGGCAACACTGGTTCACAAACATTTTGGGCGGTTTAATTCAAACATAACAAGTGTAACAACATGTTTTTGTATGACATAAATGGTATCGAAAGATAAACAGACAGACACACTATGGGCCAGCTGCTGTTTTTTTTAGGCAAAAGAGCATTACAGGTAAATCGAAAACCTGTTTTTATTTTCAGAAACAGAGGGTCTGCGCATTAAATAATTGAAATATTTATTTGATTTTGGTTTTTGAGGCCGCTTAAATCGAGTATGAAGCTACATTTTAAAAAAATTTAAAATAGACGACACGACCAAATAAAGGTCCTCGGTTATTGTAATAAATTTTACTGATATAAAATTTGGTGGCGATTGGATACACAAAAGCCGTGCCGGAAATAGATTGAAAATTAAATTGTATTTATAGAGGAAAAAATTACCTTGTTAAGTTTTTTAAAAATATTGTTATTGTGTACACTTTTTACATAAATAAAAGGTTTCTGTTTTTAGTTAATTATGCAAACATATTCATCTAACAGTGCTTTTTAATGTTTTAGTAAGTTTGGCCCCAAGTGCATATAGGGGTTAATTTTGTTTTTTTCTTCTTTTTTTGTTCTTTAAAATCATCAATTTTAGACTTCGCAGAACAATTAAGTCGCGTTCGTATCAAAATCTTTAGAAACTAACAAAATATTTCGATACATTTTCGGGAAAAACACCAAATATAATGCGGGAAACGAGGACGTTGTGCGATTTAAAAACAAAAATCAGAATATTATTCGTATTACATGTGTAAAAATAGTATTAATTATATTATTTATTTTATATTGAATCTCAAAAACTATAAACAAAATCGCATTTTTATTCAAATTGCATTTTTTCCAAATTCACTGCCATCGCAAAACTAAGAGAGAGGCATGTTATGTTTATCATTTTTGTTCCATATGATGTGCTTATTAAATCCCTACAAAGCAATCTTCAAATTTTTAATTTTGCTTTAACAAATTTCTCAAAAAACTGAAATTGGAATTTAAAAAAAAAATTTAGCATATATGTTAAAGCACCCATAAAATATATGGGCATTTCCATCATGTCGAACGGGACCGTCGTACACCTTTAAAGTGAAAAAAAGTCAAAATAAAACAGATTTTTATTTTGACAATAGGCTTTACTTATATCTTTTTATTAGCCCTACAATTGGTGCTGAGGTTGATTTTTAGCAATTTTTCGTTTTCAAGATAATTGTAAAAAAACAAGGCATTCGCACGGGACAAAAACAGAAGTGGTTTTCGCGGCTAACAATTAAAATGCCGATTTCAGCGAAACCTGAAGCAATATTTCAATGTGACTAATTTTACACTGTTGTGCATTGATGTCCTTTAAAAATGGTTGTAATTTTACCCAAAAACGATTCATATTATTTTTTTAATTTAATTTTATTCACTGTCGCACGTGACATGTCGCACGGGACATTTTTTTCTATCATGAGATTTATGTTGTTTCTGTTGCTCTTTTTACGAAATTATATTTTAACAAGCTTAGTAAAAATGTTTTTAAATCGACAGAAGTATTCAAGGTATTTATTTTAATATAATAACCAAAAACAAACTTAAAAGAAATATGTAGTATGAATTAACCCAGCAAAATTGTGGGATGGAAAGAACCCATTGTAGAACAACTTGTACGTGCATGCAACCTGTTATAATTTATGTTCTATCATCGGTGATTTTTGTTTGAGTTTGTCCCAAAAGCAACAGGTTCTTTTCCTCCAAACTAGAACAGGTTACTTTGGAACCGGTTCTAGAACTGGTTCCGCGACAGTGAAACCTTCCATTTTGACTCCCAGGAATCAGTTCTAGAACCTGTTCCACGTAACTGGTGGTAAAAACACCTGTTCTAGAACACATTCAGAGGAAACCAGTTCAAAAAACTTTTGCTGGGAAGTATTTATTTATATGAAAATATAAAACACAGTTTTTTTTTGCTCTTACTTCTTGACCATGGTGCATGCCAATTTTAAAAAAATTTAAAAGTATGTATTTATATAAATAAATCATTTACATAAGAAAAAAAAATTTAAAATTTTTAAATTTCACCCTTACGATGTCGCACGTGACCAACTGTGTATAAGTACCAAGATCACAATTCTTCCTATTTTTCAGGTAGGTTTTTTTTATTTTGATTGTATAAAAAATCTCTGTTTGTAATCAATATTTGATGAGCGTTCTGCGTGTACTTTCGACGCACTGATAACAAATGTTGTTTTTCAATGTCGCACGGGACATCGAAATATGCGACAATGCAAATCAAAAACTTACAGTTATTTTCAATCGCATTGTTTATTATTATTATTTTTATGACTCTTTGTAGCTTTAGAAATATTTTAGAAAGCAAAAGTCAATGCATAACGTCTCTGTTTAAAAACTTTTATCAAAACAAAATGTGCAATAGAAATATCCAAATAAGAAAAGATGCGCTTGTGCGACTTTGCATTCGAATACCTCGAAATGGGTTATGAATAAATGCGAAATCTTTTTACGTTATTTAAATTTGATTGTTTCCCTATGAAAATATGATAAAACAAAGTGTTTTCAAGAACTTTTAATATTTTAGTCTCGGTGGACCTTTCGGTGGAAATGCCCATATGGAATGTGCAAAAGTGATATTTTTCAGCTCCCGGGCATTTTCGGATAGGCTGAGAGTGGAAAATAAGATTTGTGAAAAATTGGCTTTCTGCGGTGTTAACCGGCCAGACCGTTTGCATATAAATATGTCCTCAAAATTACCCTAAAAAAGGTTTATGGCTTTATCCATCTATAACTCATAAACTAGAAGTTTCTGGTGATTAAGTTGCATAGTTATTATTTATAAATATAATAAAAAGGCAAATATTTGCTTTGTTTATTTCCAATCATAATTTTCTTATTGCAGACAACTAAAGATTGGGGTGATGCCCATGAAACAATTGTATTGTCTATAATGAAAATGGTCAACATTTTTGAAATAAAAAATAAAATCTAATACGACGAAAAATAGATATTTTATAAAAAATATTGATAATCCAACAAATAAACAAAATTAATAGAAACGTTCTACACTCAAAAAAAAGTCCGTAAATTCAGCAAAAAATGTTGCTGTGTCAGCAAATTTTTAGTCAGGAGCGTGCTTGCAAAAAAGTTGGTAATTTCAGAAAAAGGTTTGCTGAAAATGAGCGAGCTGATTTTTACCAAAAAAATAGTAATCTTCAGCAAAAGTTTTGCTAACACTTAGTCGACTGCAAATGCAAAAGATCTTTGCTAAAATCACTAAACTTTTTGCTGAATATTAGTAGACTGAAAAAACTCAAAAAACTAGTAGCGAAATTTTTTTTTAGTTAATTTATTTGCTGAAAATTTAAATATAGAATATGTGTAGAGTTGTTTTTCTTTTTTTGTCATTTCGGTTTCCATACAAGCTGCGACATCTGCATCTTGTCTATCTGGTTGTCGTCCACGCTATGAATGCGGTTATCAGCACAATTTTTGTAGAAAATAAATTAGCAAAACATTAGTTCAAAATTAGTTTAGTGCTAAAAAAATATAACTAAAATTTTTGCTGAAAACGGAATTTCAGCAAAAAATTGCTGAAAACTAGTACACTTGATATACAAGACGTTTTACTAATTTTTCTACTAACTTATTTTTTTGAGTGTACTGTTGGTTCTAACAGTTACACACAAAAAATTATTAGCCTAAATTATCGAAGCTCTATTTTGTCTCATGCCTATCAACGTTAAGTATTTAAAGCAAATCTACGTTAAACCGATTGTAGTAAAAAAAAATTGTAAACAGGTTATGTTTATAATTGTTCCGCTATAATCGAACGTCCATCAGCAAAAGTTAGGAACACCCAGAAAACAGATTCAGTTCTGATAACCGCATTTGTAGCCAATCGCATGGTTCGGTTGTGGTCAGGCACCAGAAAACGTTTTTTTTTTTGTTTTTATCAAAAATAAATATCACTAAAGTTCAAAATGTTTTTATTTCTCAATCGAAAACAAAAAATTTCAAATGTACTTTAAAACAAAAATATCCCTCAAGTTGAAATTCGAAAAATATCTTTAGGTATAAATATCAAAGATAAAAAAATTGATAAAAAAATAAAACTTTTTAAAACGTTTTAAAAAACGTTTTTTTTTTGTTTTTCATCTTTGTACTAAGTACAAAAATATGAATAGAATTTTAAAATTTTTTTTTTATTTTTATGGTGGAGATACTATTATGGTTTTTGGTTTCAAATCTGTAGAAAATCATATAATATCCTAGAGTGAACTGTTGAGCGGTATATACATACAAACATATATTGCAAATATTTTTTTTTTTGCTAAAATGTTTGCCAATTGACCAGCATTTTGCACTAATATTATTCATTTTCGGAATGAAATCGCTGTATAAGTTTTCTAATTAAATTTTTGCACCATGAAACCTTTTTCGCATTCCGCCATTAATTCGCAATTTTTTAAGTGCAGATTTTTAAAATTTATAACCTAGGGACCATAATACCCATATCTCATACCAAAGTTTGGTAATTAGTTCTCAAAAAAAAATTGCCAAAAAAAATTTGCAAAAAAAATTTTTTTTCCATTAACTATTTTTTTGTATCATAAATGCTTTTTTCGCATTCCGCCAATATTTTGCAATTTTTTAAGTGCGGTTTTTTTTAAATTTTTAACCTTAGGACAATAAGTCCCATATCTTATGCCGAAGTTTGGTGGTTAGTATGCAAAAAGTTTCGCGAAAAAAAATTTAGCAAAAAGGAACATTTTTCCATCAACATATTCGTTTGCAGAATGTAAATCGCTGACTGAGTTTTTAAATTTATTTTTTGTACCAAAAAGTTTTTTTTCGCGTTCCGCGATTTTTTTGCAATTTTTTAAGTGCGGATTTTTAAAATTCATAATCTTGGGACTATAATACCAATATTCTCATATCAAAGTTTGGTGGTTAGTTTGCAAAAAAAAATCGCGAAAAAAATTTTCCGAAAAGAAAATTTTTTGCATCAGGGTATTTGTTTGCAGAATGTAAATTTCTGATAACAATTTTTAATTCATTTTTTGTACCATAAAGTTTTTTTTCGCGTTCCGCCATTGGTTTGCAATTTTTTAAGTAGGGTTCTTTAAAATCCATAATCTAGGGACTATAATACATATATCCTATACCAAAATTAGCTAGTTAGATTGCAAAAACAAAAAATCACTACAAAAAATTTTGCAAAAAGGAATAGTTTTGCATCAATATATTTGCTTGCAGAATGTTAATCGCTGATTATCATGCTTTGTAGAAGTCTTTTCAGCGGAAATTTTTATTACTTTTTAATAACGCAAAGGTTTATATCATTGGATGCAGAAATATGTCTATATGAATGTTGTTTTAAGAATTTTTACAAAATTTATATGTAATTGTAATCAGAAAAAACTAAAAAAAACGTTTTAAAACGTTTTATTTTGTTTTTTCCTCAATACAAAAAAAAACGTTTTTTTTTTTGTTTTTTCCTCAGTACAAAAATAAAAATAATTCTCAACTTTCCTGAAAATATCAGTACGGATATTTTTAAAATTTTGTTTTCGAAAAGAAAACAAAAAATAAAAAAATTGATGAAAACAAAATATCCATCAAGAAAAATAAATTCATTTGTACACAAGTGATTTTTTTTTATTGAGGAAAAAACAAAATAAAACGTTTTAAAAGTATTAATATCGGGTGCCTGGTTGTGGTAGCCGAATTTTTCAGTTGTGGCAACAGAAAACCAATTGAGACAGGACTAATTTGACTATGGCAACAGAATTTCAGTTATATCAAGAATAATTCGGTAGCCACAACCGAAAAATTCATTTGATGCAACTGAACCATTCGATTGGCAACAAATGGGGTTGTCAGCACCGAATCTGTTTTCTGGGTGAAGTAACGCGAATAAGTTACGTTAGGTGTGAATATGTATAGAAGTTGAGTTTTCAACGTTGATAATTATCCGTGTTGAAAGTTAACGTGCATACGAAAAGTAATGTGTTAGTTTTCGTCTTAAACGCGTTTTTATGCACTTTGAGTTTTTTATGAGTTAACGGATATAGTTAAGTCGAAAACACAGCTCTAATTAAAGATTTGCTTAAAATAAAAATATTTTTTTCAGACCTTCTAACTTCTCTCAAAATAACCAAAGTTTAATGCTTAACCTTCGCACTCCTGAAACCCACCCGGGTGGGTTTTCTTAGATTTCCAATAATCGATAACTTTACGATTTTTGGTCAAAACAAAAAATGCGTTCGAATCAGTGACTAATTTTTTTACTTTTATCAGAAACTGTTAACTTATTCAAGATTCGAATGTTCTTTATTATTTATTTCTTTAGTTTTCGCCTGAAACCCACCCAGTGGACTTGTTTCAGAATATTGGGGTTTTTTTTATCACTATTTAGTACTATTTAGTACACTATTTAGAAAACGCTTTCTGTACTATTTTTAAAAATATTGTTTTTATTCATTTCCCAGCAAAATATTTCATTACCAAATAAGTGGTTATATAATAGAAATTCATAGCTCCGCACAACTTATTTTTTGGCGTCTAAACTCATTATTGTTGTTTGGCGTGGTCGTTTTTATAAGTAGTTACGCTTACCCGCTCGCTTACGAAAAAATGAGAAATAAGTAGTTATGAGATTTTGAATAATAAGTGGTTAAACACATGCTTAAAAATAAGGACTTAGGCAAATACTATTGGCTTAAGGAAATACATTCAAAAAAATTTAAGTTTTCTCTAGTGTGTAATTTTAGGAATTGTCATAAAAATTTAAACATAAAACATGTTTACATATAATAAATAAAAATGTATAAAATTTAACTGTGTAAAAAGTACTTGTTTAAACTATTACGAGTAAGTCATTCTTTTATATTTAGAAACAATGAATACAAAAGGCCGTTATAAGGAAGTCATTATTTTATATTATAAAATAATGCAAAAGGTAATGATATATCATTTTGGGTAATGTAGATAGTAATGAGGTGTCATTACCAATATTTTGCTGGGTTATTATTCAAAATACAATAATATTTAGACAAATTTATCTAAAATTTATTATTCATTGTTAGTCCTTTTTTAAATACTTTGTTAATACAAATTACAAGAAGTTTGAACAAGAAATTATGCATATTTATGCTTATGCTTCACGGTATGTATTGTTAGCCATACTTTCTATAGTTTTTTGTTATTATTCTTTTTTTCATCTCTTCTTCATTAACCCATTATGTAACCCATTATGTAACCCATTATATGTTGGAGTAAATGCATTTTTTTTTATTTAAAATTTGTGTAAAATATGAAGAACCCACCCGGGTGGGTTTCAGTATACTACGTATGTAAAAAGCTTTAGGAGTGCGAATGTTAACCATACTTATGAATGAAAAATTCATAGAAATCTGTGGTTTATGTTTTGATAAGTTACCCGCCCTTAAACAAATATTTTATTGTATCAATTAAATATTTGAAAACAAATGTTTCAGTTAATCTTACACAATTCTTTGTAATTAATCTCTATATATAAAAGAATAACGTGACTGACTGACTGACTCAACATCGCCCAGCCCAAACCGCTGAAGCTATGAAGTTGAAATTTGGTATGCTGGTTCCTCTTTCGGCGTAGACATCCGCTAAGATGGGATTTTTGGAAATTCCTACCGGAACGGCAAAAAGGTGGAAATCTCCTCCTTGACGGCCTGCCAAAAACCCTTTGGCCAGAAAGCTGAAATTTAAGATATACGTTCCTTGGAGTAAGGGCTAACTTTTCTGGAAAGTACTTTCTAGAATTTTGGACAGGGACGTTGTAAAATTGGGGACTCAAAAGGGGAAAAGTGCCCCTCTTGACGACCTGCCGAAACCGCTGGAGCTAGGAAGTTGAAATTAGGTATGAAGGTTCCTCCCCTGTAGTAGACATCCACTTAGACGGGAGTTTTGGAAATTCCTACAGGGAGCGGCAAAAAGGGGAAAAGCGTCCCCCTTGGTGGCCTGCCCAAACTGCTGAAACTAGGAAGTTGAAATTCTCTAGGAAGAAAAACTAGGAAGAAAAACTCCTCTAGCGTAGACAACCGCTAAGAAGGTATTTTTGGAAATTACTACCGGAAGGGGCAAAAAGGGGACAAAAAAAGTATCTTTTTATAAAAAAGTACCTTTTTACAAAAAACAAGTACTTTTTCAATAAAAAAGTACCTTTTCCAAAAAAAAGTACATTTTCCAAAAAAAGTAGTTTTTTCCAAAAAAAAAAAAAACACATTTTCAAAAAAAAAATTAAGCTTTTTCAAAAAAAGCATCTTTTCCCAAAAAAGTTTTTTGTCTAAAAAAGTACCATTTAGAAAAAAGAGAAAAAATGGAATTTCAAAAAAAGTACTTTTTTCCTCCCTCCACGGATACTTCCACCAAGACAGAATTTCTGGAAATTTCTCTTTCCAAAAACAAAACTCTTTTTTTGAAAGTACTTTTTCAAAAACAAATACGTTTTACAAAAGAAAATTACCTTATTCCAAAAAGTTTTTTCAAGAAGTACATTTTGTAAAGAAAAGTGCTTTTCCAGAAACAAAGTACTTTTTCCAAAAAAAAAAAAAAAAATATAGATTCCTCCTCCGCAGGAGATCTCCACTTTAACGGGAATTTTTGAATATTCCAACAGTGAGTAACTAAAAGAGAAAAACGTCCTCCTTTTTGCAAAAAACAGACCTCTTCCACAGGAACGTTGTAAAAATGTGGGTTAAAAACTGGACAAGTTCCCCCTTAACGGCCTGCCCAAACCGGTGGAGGTAGGAAGTTGAAAATTGGTAAAAAGGTTCTCCTCTGTCGTAGACATCCACTAAGACTGCGATTTTGAAAATCCCTACAGGGAGCAGCCAAAAGGGGAAGCTGAAAATCGGAATGTAAGTTCCCCCTCCTGTGTAGATGTTCGCAAAGAAGGAATTATTAGAAACAATAAGAGAAAAAGTGTCCCTCTTGACGGCCTGCCTAAACCTTTTTGGCTAGAAACCTAAAATTTGGAATATGTATTCCGTGGAGTAGGGCTAACTAACTGATTTTTTCGATTTTGGGACAAGAACATGGTAAAAATTGTGGTCGAATGGGGAAAATGTCCCCAATAACGGCCTGCCCAAACCGCTGAGGAAACGAAGTCGAAATTTTGTATGAAGGTCCGTCCTCTATCGTAGAGAGCCGCAAATATGAAATTTTTGGAAATTCCTACAGGGAGGGGCAAAAAGAAGGAAAGTCTCCCCTTGATGGCCTGTCAAAATCCCTTTGGCTTGAAACCTGAATTTTAAAGTATTTATATGCCCTGGAGTATAGGCTAACCCCTCAATGGCCAGTCCAAACTGCTGGAACTACGGCATTTTTGGAAATTCCAACTGGGAAGATTAAAAAAAGAAAAAGTATCCCCTTCGACGGCCTGCACAAACGGCTGGAACTAGGAAGCTGAAACTCGGTGTGTGCATTCGTCCTCCAGTTTTAACGCCCTCTAGGGCCGGATTTTCGGAAATTCTTGCCGGCAGGGGCATAAATAGTAAAAGTCTTCCCTTTGATGGCCTGCCAAAACCTCACTAGGAATCTGAAATGTAAAATATGCGTTCCTGGGAGTATGGGCTCACTTATCGGGAAGGTACTTTTTGGAATTTTGGAGAGGGACATTGCAAAAATGGGTGTCAAAAAAGGAAAAGTGCCCGTTTAAACCGCTGGAGGTAGGAAGTTGAAATTTGGTATGAAGGTTCCTCCTCCATTGTAAACATCGGCTTAGACGGAATTTTTGGAAAATTCTACAGATGGTTGAACCCTTCTGGAAACAGGAAAACTCTTCCCCATAACGACTGGCCAAACTGCTGGAACTAGGGAGTTTAAATTCGTTATGTAGGTTCCTCCTCCAACGTAGACGTCCACTTAGACGAAATTTTTGGAAGTTCCTACCAGGAGGGGTAAAAAAGGAAAAAGTCTCCCTTTTGACGGTCTGGCCAAATTTCTGGAACTAGGAAGCTAAAATTCGGTACGTAGATTCCTCTGGCAGCGTAAACGACAGCTAAGAATGTATGTTTGCAAAATTCTTACAGGGAGGGGCAAAAAGAAAATAATTTTTTCCCCTTGATGGCATGCGCGAACCCCTTTAGGTGTTCTCTTTTGTTCATATTTAAACTAATTTAGTAATATACCTTTGGTTGACCGGTCACGGGATAGGTCCTTGGAGGGCAATTGACTCCTCATTCCCCGTAGGGTTAACACACACACAAATATGGTGGAAGTGCCTTGAATATGCCCCCGATTGATCAGTCATGGGATAGCTCCCTTAATGGCAGTTGACTTGTTTTTTGCGTTGGCCATAATTAAATTAAAAAATTAATTAAAAATTACCTCCAAAACTCTGATAATATAAATAAAAAATTTTAAAATTCCCCTTAAGTTAAAAAGAAAAGTTAAATGAAATACCAATTGTTAAAACTAAAACAGCTTTAACATTAAAAAAAAAAAACATTGAAAATACAAAACTTTAAATTTCTTACCAAAAAATTATAGAAATTTAAAATAAGAGCTAAAATAACAAAATCGTGAAAAAATAAAGTTAATCTCTATATATAAAAGAATAACGTGACTGACTGACTGACTGACTGACTCAACATCGCCCAGCCCAAACCGCTGAAGCTAGGAAGTTGAAATTTGGTATGTAGGTTCCTCTTTCGGGGTAGACGTCCACTAAGACGGGATTTTTGGAAATTCCTACCGGAACGGGCAAAAAGGGGGAAAGTGTCCCCCTTGACGGCCTGCCAAAACCCCTTTGGCTAGAAAGCTGAAATTTAAGATATGTGTTCCTTGGAGTAGGGGCTAACTTTTCTGGAAAGTACTTTCTAGAATTTTGGACAGGGACGTTGTAAAAATGGGGGGAAAAAGGCCCCCCTTGACGGCCTGCCCAAACCGCTGGAGGTAGGAAGTTGAAATTTGGTATAAAGGTTCCTCCACTATTGTAGACATCCGCCAAGACGGGAGTTTTGGAAATTTTTACAGGGACGGGCAAAAAGGGGAAAAAGTCTCCCCCTTGAGGGCCTGCTCAAACTGCTGGAGCTATGAAGTTGAAATTTGGTATGTAGATTCCTCGACCGGTGTAGACGTCCGTTGAGACGGCATTTTTGGAAATTCTTATCGGGAGGGGCAAAAGGGGACAAAAAAAGTACCTTTTTCCAAAAAAGTACCTTTTCCCAAAAAAAGTACCTTTTCCCAAAAAAAGTACCATTTTCCCAAAAAAGTACCTTTTTCCAAAAAAAGTACCTTTTTCAAAAAAAAGTACCTTTTTCCAAAAAAAGTACCTTTTTCCAAAAAAAGTACCTTTTTCCAAAAAATGTACCTTTTTCCGAAAAAAGTACCTTTTTCCAAAAAAAAATTACCTTTTTCCAAAAAATGTACCTTATTCCAAAAAAAGTACCTCTTTCCAAAAAAAGTACCTTTTTCCAAAAAAAGTACCTTTTTCCAAAAAAAATTCCTTTTTCCAAAAAAAGTACCTTTTTCCAAAAAAAGTACCTTTTTCCAAAAAAAGTACCTTTTTCCAAAAAAAGTACCTTTTTCCAAAAAAAGTACCTTTTTCCAAAAAAAGTACCTTTTCCAAAAAAAGGACCTTTTTCCAAAAAAAGTACCTTTTTCCGAAAAAAGTACCTTTTTCCAAAAAAAAGTACCTTTTTCCAAAAAAAGTACCTTATTCCAAAAAAAGTACCTTTTTCCAAAAAAAGTACCTTTTTCCAAAAAAAGTATCTTTTTCCAAAAAAAGTACCTTTTTCCAAAAAACGTACCTTTTTCCAAAAAAAGTACCTTTTTCCAAAAAAAGTACCTTTTTCCAAAAAAAGTACCCTTTTCCAAAAAAAAGTACCTTTTTCCAAAAAAAAGTACCTTTTTTCAAAAAAATTACCTTTTTTCAAAAAAAGTACCTTTTTCCAAAAAAAGTACCTTTTTCCAAAAAAAGTACCTTTTTCCAAAAAAAGTAACTTTTTCCGAAAAAAGTACCTTTTTTCAAAAAAATTACCTTTTTTCAAAAAAGTACCTTTTTCCAAAAAAAGTACCTTTTTCCAAAAAAAAGTACCTTTTTCCGAAAAAAGTACCTTTTTCCAAAAAAAGTACCTTTTTCCAAAAAAAGTACCTTTTTCCAAAAAAAGTACCCTTTTTAAAAAAAGTACCTTTTTCCAAAAAATGTACCTTTTTCTAAAAAAATGTACCTTTTTAAAAAAAAGTACCGTTTCCCAAAAAACATACATTTTTCCAAAAAAATAACTTTTTCAAAAAAAGTACCTTTTCCAAAAAAAGTACCTTTTCCCAAAAAAAGTACCTTTTTCTAAAAAAATGTTCCTTTTCCCAAAAAACATACATTTTTTCAAAAAAATACCTTTTTCAAAAAAAAGTACCTTTTCTAAAAAAAAGTACCAAAAGAAGTACCTTTTCCAAAAAAGTACCTTTTTCCAAAAAACATACATTTTTCCAAAAAAAAACACCTTTTTAAAAAAAAATACCTTTTCCAAAAAAAGTACAAATAAAGTACTTTGTAAAAACAAAGTATCTTTTTCCAAAAAATTTCGTTTTTCCAAAAAGTACCATTTAAAATAGTATATAATTTCAAAAAAAACTACTTTTTTTCCTCCCCCCACGGATATCTCCACTAAAACAAGGTTTCTTGATATTCGGCATAGACGTGCGCTAAGACGGGATTTTTGGAAATTCCAACCGGAACGGGCAAAAAGGGGAAAAGTCTCCCCATAAACAGTCTCACAAATTGGAAAAGTGCCTGCCCAAACCACTGGAGGTAAGAAGTTGAAATTTGGTATAAAGGTTCCTCCACTGTAGTAGACATCGACTAAGTTTGTATTTTTGGAATTCCCTACAGGATATCCCAAAAGGAAACTCGGTATGTGAGTTCCTCCTTCTGTGTAGGCGTCCGCTTAGACGGAATTTTTGAAATTCCTATCGGGAGGGGAAATAAGGTAAAAGTCTCCTCCTCACGGCTTGCCCAATCCCTTTTGGCCAACCTAAAATTTTAAATATGTATTCCTTGGAGTAGGACTAACTCACCGGCAACGTAATTTTTCTATTTTGGAACAGGAACATAGTAAAAATGGTGGTTGAAAGGGAAAAATGTCCCCACTAACGGCCTGCCCAAACCGCTTAGGCAATGCAGTCGAAATTTGGTATGAATGTTCCTCATCCATCGCAGATAGCCGCGAAGATGGAATTTTTGTAAATTCCTAAAGGGAGGGGCAAAAAGAAGAAAAGCTTCACCTTGGGGGCCGGTAAAAACCCCTTCGGCTAGAAACCTGAAGCTTAAAATGTGGGTCCCTGGAGTGAGGGCTAACTTATTAGAAAGATACTTTTTTGAATTTTGGACAGGGTCGTTATAAAATGGGGGCTCAAAAAGGGAAAGTTCCCCCTTAACGACCTGTCCAAACTGCTGGAACTAGGAAGCCGAAATTCGGTACTTAAGTTCCTCTCAGCCTGCTCAAACTGCTGGAACTAGGAAGCTGGAATTCCCTGTCGATGGATTTTCGGAAATTCCTACCGAGAGGGGCACAAATAGTAAAAGTTGGCTAGAAACCTGAAATGTAAAACATATGTTACTTGGAGTATCTGCTCACTTACCGAGACGGTGCTTTTTGGACAGGGACATTGCAAAAATGGGGATTAATGAAGCGAAAAGTGCCGCTTAAAGGCCTGCCCAAACCGCTGGAGGTAGGAAGTTGAAATTTGGTATTAAAGTTCCTCCTCTATTGTAGACATCCGCTAAGATGAGATTTTTGGAAATTTCTACAGGTAGGGTCAAAAACAGGAAAAGTCTCCCCCTTAACGGCCTGGCCAAACTGCTGGAACAAGGGATCTTAAATTCGGTATTTGGGTTCCTTCTACAACGTTGACGTCCCCTAAGATGGTATTTTTGTAAATTCATACCGGGAGAGGTAAAAAGGGAAAAAACTTCCCCCTTGACGGCCTGGCCAAACTACTGGATATAGAGACCTAAAAGACCAACGCAGACGTCCTCTAAGACGGAATTTTTGGAAATTCCTACCGGGAGGGGTAAAAACGGAATAATTCTCCCCCTTGATGGCCTAACCGAACCCTTCGGCTAGAAACCTGTAATATATAATATGTTTTCCTTGGAGTATGGGCTAACTTATCGACAAGGCATTTCTAGGACTTTGGACAGGAACGTGGTAAAAATGGTGGTTCAAAAGGGGAAAATTGCCCCCCCTCCCCCCTTAACGTCTGCGTCTTTAGCTAGAAACCTAAAACTTAAAGAACAAGTGTATATGAAACACTAAAATTAAGAAACTAAATAGGAAACGAGTGGGATTGAAACACTACACAAGTGGAATGAATGGATATAAACGTTGAACGAGTGGAATTGAAATTATAGACATTGCAAATGGATTGGAAGAGGGAATTAGCTGTTCAAACACTATCAACGGAATATGAAACTTATGTAGCATTGAAACATACTCTCCAAAAAGTTAAACAAATTTTCTGAAAGAGAAAAAACCTTAGAAAAGGAATGGAACTTATATATTCCGATATTTAAACTTCATGTAACGAAGCACCGGTGGAAGAAACCGACGCAGTAAATTTTCCAACTGAATTTGTGAATTTACTTGAATTGCCAGGTCTACCTTTACATAAACTGGAATTAAAAAAAAAACTTTAAGACACGCTAACAACGTAGCTTTGCCCGCTATTTTTAATATTATAAAATGCTTTTCAACCCTGCTTTACGTTATTTATTTTCATTCAAAACACAAATGAACAAAACTACTTACGGGTCTATCTACCTAAGTTCGCACTTTACCAAATTATCTTGACATACACACGTATATTGCAAATTATTATGGATTCATTACTAACAATCCACTCTCATGAGCAAAAGTGATCAAATATTTATTTATTTTAAACCCATTGTTGTGCAGAATTATTTATTTGTGGTGGCTAGGTGAAGGCTTTAAATAAAAAAACGAATTTAATAAAAATTGTGGGGGGCGCAGCTACGCCCTCCCCCCCTTAACCTTTAAGGCACGCTAACAACGTAGCGGGCTGCGCCCGCTAGTGATAAATAAAAGAGTAAAATAAATAAAAAATATTTTTAAAAATATGCCGCGAATTTTATTTTTTATTTTGGTATCGGTCAAGTTTTTTTAACAGCAACAGTGAAAATAACGGATCAGAAAATACTTAGAAAATTAATTCATTTTCTTTTGTTCATATTTGTATTAATTTAGTAATATGCCTTCGGTTGACCGGGCACGGGATAGGTCCTTAGAGGGCAATTGACTCCTCATTCCCCGTTGGTTTGTTCTAAACTAAACACAAATTGACAAAAGGGTTTAAAATTTCTTTGAAAATTGTTTTAAAAAATTTTCTAATTTCAAAGAAATTTGTAAACCTGAATTTAGTTTAGAATTAGTTAAGTCAGTTCGCAGCCACCCTAAAATACAAACAATATGCCAAGCAAATGATTGGAATATTTGTTTTATAAATGATTGAACAAAATTGTCAAGGAGCGTTGAACTAGAAGATCGAACTAGTTCTGATCAACAAATAATACTAGAAAAAGTGTGTCCATTTTAGCAAAAAAAAAAAAAAAAAACAGATTCTGACCCATAGTGCGACAGGCAAACAAACTTAAATTTATTTAATGATTCTTTTTAAATACCCCCGACATCAATCACCTTCAATTGCTGTTTTAATACAACCATACCTAAAGTAATAATCATCAATACTATCACTTTTTGTTGTTGAGTTTTATTTACAGTTTTTCAATACTCAGGATTATTGAGAACAATGCAATACAAATTGTATTGTAGCAAATAAAAAAAATATTATATTTTGTTATGGGTGTTGTTAATGAAAGGCACCCCGTTGATGCAACTCTTTAGGGAATTGTAAAACATTTAAAAAATTAATCGTATTTGTTTTTAAATTAATAAAATATTTATATTTAAATAACATAATTTAAAAATTAATTAGTATTATTACAACAACATTTTCAAAGCTCCATCTAAAAATAACATATTTTTTTCCTCTTATTTTATTAAAATTGTGAAGCTTTTCATTAATATTAAGAAATTGTTCTTAAACTTCGGGAAGAAAATTTTATTACTTTACAGGAAAATTTCTTTAATTGCATTGGCCGAAGATTCTCACTGTGTATACCTATTAGGGATGCCGAACGGGACTGGTTTTTACAAATCCCGGGATTCGGGATTTTGAAAATTTGAATCCCGGGATTTTTCGGGATCCCGGGATTTATCGGGATCCCGGGATATTTCGGGATTTTTCGGGGTTTCGGGATTTTCTTGTTTTATTATATTTTTAATTTTAAAAATAAATAGCTGAAATAAAGCCTACAAATTAAAATAATTCATTATAAATCTACTTATTATTTCTCGTAGTATGAAGAAATAAACAAATTAAGCCGGATTCACAATTCTGGAGTACTTCATGCTGCAGAGTGGAGTGTGTAAAATAGAGATAGCAAGATACAAAAAATATGTAAGCGCAAAAAAGAATGGAACAAAATCCACTCAGAGTAGAGTGCTACAGCATTGTGAATCTGGCTTTAAACAAAAACTACACTCTTAGAAATAAGTATGTAAAAATAGCAGAAAAAGCTACCATAAATTAGCAAAAAAGGTTCCGCGATTAAAACTACTGAAATCAGCAGAACATGTTTGATAAATAATTGTTAAATTTCCGATATATAAGAAATATACTTATGAGTTAAATTTAAGCAAATTGCAAATTACAATTTACTGAAGAAACTTTTTAACTAAAAGTAGCTAAAACACTGCTATATCTACAAATTTTTAGTTATATTTGGCTAAAATTAATTGAATGCAAATACAAACTACTCTGCTGAAATCACCAGAAATATTTAGTGACTAATAGTTTTTTTAAATCAACTAACATAAAATATTAAGCACATTCTTCTGCTGATTTCAGAAAGGCAGATTGTTGGATTTTTCTAATTTAACAAAAATTTGCTGTTTTTGGTCGACAAAATTATTTTGCATGAAGTTATGATTTCAGCAAATTATCAATAAAATAAATAAAAACAAGTCCGTTAAAAGATTAAATAAAGTTGAATTACGATTTTTAAAAGTCTCAAAGCTGAATAAAAGTTTTGAAATTATTAAGGTTTTTATTTAGATCTATTTAATCTGTAATCTATTTTAATCTATTATTTATAAATGGGAAAAATTAGTACTTTAATAACATTTAATAATATATTAAAGATTTAGATTTAGGTCGAATATAGCAATAAAAACAAATACAAAAAAGAGATAAAATATGCCAAATAATGAAATCAGAAATCCCGGGATTTTTTCAAGACCAATCCCGGGATTTCGGGATTTCTAAATCCCGAAAATCCCGGGATTTTCGGGATCGGGATTTCGGGATCGGTATCCCTAATACCTATGCTTAATACTAACACAATTCAAGGCAGTTGCTTTTTCTTTATACAATCTAATGTCGGAAAAAATGTGGGTGGTATCGAGTATTTGTTTCTTATTCTTTATTCATAGATTTGTAGTTTAGGTTGCATTTACACTTGCATCGAAATCCCGAGATTTCGCTATTCACCACTCTCAAAAAACAATGAAGGAAGGAATAAAAAACGTTAAATTTTTATAAAATGTATTTATTAAAGCTAACTATGTGCTTTTTTAAAATTTGTACATTTATATGCTTTTCTTCATAGTTTTTTCAGAGTGGTGAATAGCGAAATCTCGGGATTTCGATGCAAGTGTAAACGCAACCTTAGATTGAAAAAAAAAATTTACAGGAATGCTTAAAATTAGCCCTCTAATGCTCTATTTTTTTATTGCGATAATATTTAAACTATATATTTGGCTCTAAAAATCTACTATGGAACAAATGCTAAAATCTTAATTTATCGCTTTATTTAGGCGATAAGCACAACAAAGGTTGAAGACGTATCTAGAAACCCAGTAGTCAAATAATTTCGGTTTTTGCTATAAATAACCCCATCAGTAAAATAAAATTACGTACCGAAAATTGTTGATCAATTGTTGTTATTTCAGAAGTTATGGCGATTTTCGCTTTTTGAAAATTACGAAATTTGGCACTAAACATCAATAGATTTTGACGAAATTAGTTTTGCAAACCAAATGTGTTGTTCAATTGTTTTGACTAACAAAATTGGTTTATTTTAGTAGGTTTGAGGTTAAGAAGAAAAATAAACCTTTTTCTCCAAAAATAAAAAAACACATTCATTTTCAAATCAGACTAGATCTAGTTTCTGCCTTTTTCTATGGACAGGCTTCATCAGTGATTTTCCAATAAATTGTATTATTTAGCGTGTTTTTTAATCACCTGGATTTAGAATTTTTCATACAAAAAGGCGACTTATTAAATCCAAAAAAGCTGGATTTAATAAATCCACAATAAAAGCACAAATATATGAAACAGCCTATTAATTTAATGTCAGAAAAAAATACGACTGAAAATTAAAAGAGAAACAAAAAAATTGAAAAACTAACAAATAAAAGGTTTTTATTAAATTAAATTAAATGTTTTTTTTATGAAATATGTTTAGAAAAAAATACTACACCTCTCCAAATACATATTTTTCATCTTGGACATGGAGAAATAGCTGAAATAGAAATGGCAATTTTTTACTCTGCTGTAAGTAGTTTAATTAAATCAAATTAGTGAATATTAAATATTGCAAAGGAATTTTTCAATTGTGAAAAAATATAAATTGAAGTGATAAAACTGAAAAGGTAGACTGTCTATCGCTGTATTATATAAAATATAATTAAAACTTAAAAGTTAAAGTCAAATCCTTCAACATCGAATTCGGTATTAAAAATTAGGGTGAAAGAAGTTTCGTACAGAAAGTTCTTTTTAAAATAGAGAGAATCTAACCCCATCTGTTGAGCACTATTAGAACTACTTTTTGGATTTATTAAATCCAAGTGATTAGAAAAAACGGCTATTGTTTATATTTTATTGTCAGATTGTCTCTATACGATAATTTTTTCAACAACCCGTCGGTTCTGGGATTTGAAAACATGTAGGCACATTACAATCGTAACTATACTGAAGCTTGGCCATCTCACCCAAGTAAGGACTTGAATGACTAATTCATTGTTTTCTTTCCTATTCAGCTTTCTGTTATTGTGTTTACTCAGATCAAACACAGACACATACAAACATTCTGTTTTTACATTTTTGTTTGCCTTCCAATCTCCTCCGTGTATTGGTTTTACCAGACTTACAAAAATGTAGTTAGACGAAGTGTTCAGAAATCGGAGAAACAACAAAAAAGCTGATTCTAATTTGTAATGCAAACAGACGAGAACTGAGAGTTCGAAGCATTGTTGAAAATGTTTTTGCCCAACCCCGCTAAATTTGTCACGAAAAGAGCTAGGAACCACTGAACACAGAATTGAACAGGAAAACGTATAAAATTGTTTACTGCTTTAAAGTATTTTGTCGCGCCTAAGGCTTATTCTGTCAGTAAAGCCTTACACCTCTTTTTGTCAATAAAAATATGGCCTACAACTACTTTTAATTATAAACAATTTTGTTTTTATCTTTTGCAAATCAAAATATGTTCATTGTGAATGAATGTATATTGTAAATAAAAGTGTGTCTATTGTGAATTAATATTATATTTATTTGAAAGCTTTCCTCAGTAGAAAAGCGCTAGAGTTCCCATTAAAGCATATTAAATTGTTTTTCATGTGGAAAAATTTCACTCGTACTTTTAAGGCCTCAAATTGCAGTTTGAATGAAAAATCTTTATAATTTTGAAAAATTTGTTTATTCTTGTTCGAGGCCAATTATTTCTTTATTATGAAATAACATAATAAAGAAATAGTTTTTTCCAATAACTATTTTTATTTTTAAATTAAAAAATAAAAATTAAGCAAACATAAATTAACAGTTTTTTTTTAATTTTATAATAAATAATCACAATAAATATATGTTAAAATGTCACTAGTCTATCCCAACTCTTATAATGCATGACCAAATATTCACTGACCCATGGATAAGGCTTAACTTTTTAGATGAAATGTTCACAAGAAACTCATTCTTGGGGGAAAGCTATCAACCACTGCCTGAACTCGCAAGAGTTTCGTGTACTATGCCTAAGATATTCTTCCGATTTAGTGCAGTTAAAAGGGTTCTTCTAGAACTCATTGGAAAGAAGTCAGGGGCCGGACGGTGTATCAGCATTGGTGCTCTAGCTAAGCTTTTTTTAAGTCCGGGAGTCTTCCGCTCGTGCTGGAAGGTTCCCAATGTTCAGCCAATCCGCAAAGAGCATTCACTGTATGATCTGCGTTCTTAAAGGTTATGTATGCATGGTTAATAGCATCTTGTTACTTATCTAGAGTCCAATTCAATACTTCTTAGCGATCCACAGTAGGTATGGCTTTCGTAGAAGTCGTTATATAGTGGCGCATTCCCTTCGGAGTGCTGGAGTCAATCCATTCTCACAGTAGTAGTTCTAGATATTTCCAAGCATTTCGATCGTGTGTGATATCAAATATTATTACATTTGGTGTCGGTAATGACTTCTATCAATTTATTTCGAGCTTTCTCAAATGTCACACTATACGTGTTGTTACAGACGGTGTCTTATCAAAAGAGTTTCGGCTTATTGAAACATTCAATAAACATCTCCTCATTTGTATATAACAACAATATGTGTAATTCATTTTCCTTTGATCGTATGCCAGACTTTGTTGAGATTTGGGGCAAAAGGCAGATTATCAATGACATTTAAACGACCTCTGACTGGGGTCTTATCAATAGGGCTGATTTTAGTGCTCGGAAGACCCAGTGTTGTATGT
Source organism: Leucophora obtusa (assembly GCA_949987735.1). Lineage (NCBI taxonomy): Eukaryota > Metazoa > Arthropoda > Insecta > Diptera > Anthomyiidae > Leucophora > Leucophora obtusa. The sequence continues at coordinate 282,008,626 of OX465295.1, forward strand.
TGTTGAGGAATTGGAAACTCCTGATGTTTTGGACATGAAAATCGAGTGTTTGAAAAAGCATGTTTTTCAAGTGTCGAAAGAAGCATTGAAGTGCATTGGTTTCTTAAACCGGTTTAGGAAGAAAGAAACCCGATCTGATCTCCTCACTATCTATACCAACTACCATATATGGGCGGGAATTTTAGGGTCATATGTATAATCATATTTTAAATTTATAAATGGCTTATAAAACAAATTTTTCATACAAAATTCATTTTACAAATGTGTTATAAGTTTCTACTCTATCGATTCATATGGTATGTGTTATCGATAGTACCATGGGAGGTGTTCTACTGAGTTAAGTGAACTTATCCCAAGAGCCCGAGTTTCTTTCGGAAAACCCGCTTATCTAGTATATATTATTCGTTTGTTGTCGATTGTCCTGTGAATCGCACAACGAACTCGCCGCATGCGGAATATGAATACCCTAAACCACTACGTGGAAAGGGTATATAGTTCGTGCTGATGTTTGTAACACCAAAAAATTATATACCTAGATCCAATTGACTCAGAATCACTTTGTATTTTGATTAACGATGCCCGTCTCTCCGTCCGTCCATCTGTCTGTCCATGTATGTTTATGCGCACATTACAGGCCGTAAATATTAAGATATTTTTTTCGAAATTCGGTACATCGACTTACATTGGGCCAAGGACGAAGCCTATTGATTTTGGTTTAAATCGGTCTATTTTAAGTCCTAGTGCCATATAAAGGTCCCCCCAAAATTGGATTGCTGTCGCGTTCCAGGTCCCAAATAAGAAGATATTTTTTAGTACAGTCATTCACATGAGCTCATGTAGAAAGCCTATTAATTTTTTTTAATCGGTCCATGTTTAGACCTAGTGCTCGTTTAAAGGCCCTCTAAAAATGGGCATGTTCGAACGCTGTAAGTCGCAAATATTAAGATATTTCAATAAAATTTTGTACACCGTCTTATATGTATCTGCCCAAAGATAAAGCCTATTGATAATGATTTAAATCGGTCCATGGTTAGACCTAGTGCCCATATAAAGGTCCCCCAAAAATTTAATTGTTCCCACGCTAAAGGTCGAAAACACGAAAATATTTTAATGGTACGCGAACTCACAAAGAACTAAGCCTTTCGATTCTAGATTTAATAGGACCATATTTGGACCTATCGCCCATATGGACTATATTTCCGATTTTCTCTTAAATATACATACATAACATTAGATAAAATCAAAATTTCTTTCATCATTTTATAGACAAATTTTGACACAAGTTCATTTCAATCCATTCGAATTTCGGATTAGTTGGCTTTCTGCTAGACTGGTGTATGGCATCATGTAGTCGGCATGTCCTACTTCAACTTTTTTGCACGTTTAATACTGTACTGATTTCAAGCTAGAAAAAATGGTCAACTAGTTATAATACAAATAGTTTTTTGAGGATTATTTCCGCAAAAATGAATTTTCATTAAAGTTTGCAAATAAATTTCTCTATTTCGTTTTTAATTGTTGTTTTTGGAAAACACAACCATAATTATTATTACCAATATGCATTTGTAAAATAATATCCAAATATAGGCCTAATTTAATCGTACAACACAAATGACCACAAACTAAATTCGTTTCATTATTACCAGGGCGCGGAAATTGCGTTTTAGAGTTGCATCATAACTGGGACGACTGTCGATTAACTACAACAAAAGTCGTCGCAATGAAAGGAAAGCTAAACAAGGATTTTGTTGTATTTAAAATTTTTTCAGCTATTTAGTTAGTTTTGCATTAATTTTTGTTGTTTTTCATTTTACTGTACTTAATTTTGCTTTTTGCGGGCAAGTTCCGTATTTTTATTTTCAATTATTTTTCATCTGTCAAAAAAATATATTTTTGTAAATAAAATACGAATTTTTGCAACTCTAATACGAGTTTTTTCAACTCTGTTCTAATAGGCAACCCTGTTCTAATAGGCAAACCCTTAAATATGGCAACAATTTGACAAATATTTTGAGTGTGTGTTAGTGTGTCGTCGTGAAAATAGAATAGATTCTATTACGACGACAGATCGCCGGACGACATAGCGACATGTTGCTTCCCATACAAAATATATGAAAAAGCTATTGTCGCTATCCTAATACATAAAATATATATTAAAAATTGAACATATGCATTTAAAATTTTTTAAAATTTGGATATATTATTGATTTATTTTAGCGCTTCAATATAATCAATTCAATTTTAGGCGCTTTTCTTTCTTAAAAACATATTAAACATTAAATATTACCTTTTATCATCGTCCGAAAATTGGTAATTGTATTTTCTGATTTTTTTGAATTCGTGAAAAAAATTGTCAAATATATAACTATAAATTTTAAGAAAAAACTATTTTTTTAAGAGAAACAAATTGAGTGAAAATTCTGTTTTAATGAAATATAAAAAATATATTTTAGCAAAATATGTATAAATATGTATTTATTGACAAAATATGTCAAAATATACATTAAAAAATGCATTTATGACAAGATATGCAAAAATATGCATTTATAGCTATATATTCAAACTTTGTTTGAAATTTTTAGAGATTCGAAAAGATTTATGCTATTATTAAGTTAACCCTCTAATACTCTTTCTTCTGATTACAATTATATTTAAACCATACATGGGACTAATTAATTAGGTGGACTAATTAATTCATGATTTCATTACCATTGCATTGATATCAATTGTAATGAAATTATTTTCATTACCATTTTTTTCATTAATGGTAATGATTCTAAAATTTAATTTCATTGATTAATGACAATGATTTTAAACTTCATTACCATTGATAATGAATAAATTAAAAAAAAATAATTGCCATTGACAGAAAAACGTAAAAATGGAGTAAAACTCACTGAAATCGAAGATGGAATATGCTCATTCAGGCTCCTGCTCATATGAAATTAAATATTACTTTCCATTCTATTGTTATTTTTATCCAGGTAAAGTTTAACGGAATGGAATAGATCCTCCTTAAAAAATTATGTTTTATAACTTCCCCGGCCAACTCCGTTGTTCGTTTCCATTTGTCTGAATTTTTTTGTAAACAAATGGTTTTTAATCAATTGTAATTAGTTTTTTTATGCATTAGTGTAATTTCATTACCATTTGTAATGATTTTTCTAATGAAAAATATTTCATTACCATTAAATGGTAATGCAATTTTTTCATTGTCATTAGTATGAACTAATGGTAATGAAATTTCAATGGTAATGAAAAATTCCCATGTATGATTTAAACCATATATTTGGCGTTGAAAATTTACCATGGAACAAATATTAAAATTTTAATTTATAGCTTTATTTAGGCGATATAGCACAACAAAGGTTGAATACGTATTTTGAAACCCAGTGGTGAAATAATTTCGGTTTTTGCTGTAAATAATACTATCAATAAAATAAAATTACGTACCGAAAATTGTTGATCAATTGCTGTTATTTCAAAAGTTATGGCGATTTTCGCTTTATGAAAATTACGAAATTAGGCGAATTAAGCACTAAACATCAATAAATTTTGACGAAATTAGTTCTGCTTACTACTACCTCAAAGTATAAAATCTGTGTTTAAAAAAAATCTGTTCGCTAGTTTTGGAGTTAGAGAGATATTTGTAAAACGTATCCTGGCGTTATCCTGTGAGTCCTGGAGAAAAATTATTAACTGATTTTACAATTAGAGACTTTAAACGAGCTTTGTTATTATCGGTGATGTGCGCCAGATCGTAAATGTATTTTTGGCAATTTTTCAAATATTTTTTTTCCGTTTTAAAAAGTTAATTTTTTCAAATTTTCTAAATTTTCATTTTACATGCTTCTCGCTTGAAAACCGTTCCTTATACAAAAAAGTTTGAAGGCAAAAAAGTAGACAGTTAAGTTTTCTATGGATATAATACAACTTGTTTAATAAAATATTGTTATTTAGCCAAAAACTATTTAAAAGCTGAAGACCGCCTTTAGGCGGCCTTGTGCATTAGAGGGTTAACGATAACAAACATCTACCTTACATATTTATATGAAGTTCCTTGCCCTGATTATTACTAACCATGAAACATTTTTTGATTTGGAGTAAATATTGCAATAAATTTTATTTAGAAATTGACATTTCATATGGAAATAGAATCGAATTTGCATATTATGAAAACAAAAATAGTTTGTCATTGATTGGTTGTTGATTTGAATGCGTTAAAAAATGCGTTGTATTAACAATGTTTGGCTGTCTATTTATTTTCAATCGTTTGTCTGTTAGTTAGATTCCATATTCATATTTACGAATATTTCACCAGCAATAATATTAACTCATTAACCACCTAATGTAACACAAACTATTTTCATAAATGCAAACTGAAAACAGATTCATAGTGCTACGTATTGCAAATTTTCACGAAATTTCTTTTTTATTCACTTTCAAGTGAATTTATTGTAGTTAACACAACTTTGGTTTTATACATTTTTTTAAATTTCGTTGACCATCAGAAAGTCAAATTTGAATTATATGGAGAATAATATCAGAAAACATCGATAAAATTGTAATGTCTCCATGTGAGGACGACAGACGATAACAGATTAATATTTATGATAAATTGTTTCAATAATTCTCTTTAGTGTAGTCATATATGTATTTTATCATGTTAAATTGCACTATTATTTTAATTATTATTACCAGTAAGTAATATTGATGTTGTTATTTAGGAAGTGCATTTACAATTTATGTGTAAATCTACAAAAAAAAACAAAACAAAATATTGAAAAATAAACTTAACCAATTTTATTTTATTTATTATAGACAAAATAGTTTATAGCAAATACACAATAAACAACAAAATCGATATAACATTGACATTTTATGATTAGTAAACAAAATACGAGTAAATACAACAATTTCGTTGTTAATTGATTCTTGTCAAGTGGACAATAGAGACCGGACTGCAGCAGTAGCAACAACAGAAATTGCAGCTTGCATACTTTCACTGCAATTTCATACATTTGATTCGAATAAAAACATTTGATTTTTAAATTTATAATTTTTTTTCTTAAAGGTTAAATTTATTAATAGTTTATTTATTAGTGATTAAAAATATATATGTACATATATGTGTTTCTGAACTTCCTTAACAGTTTTTTTTTATTATTATTATTAGAAATGCTATTGAAGCTGTGTTTATGTGGCAAGCTATCAACGTTTGCTTATGTCATTCCCATATAAATTTGACATTAGCCAACGTTTAGTGTTAACTCTTAACGTTACTAATGCCAAATTTGTATGGGAATGACATACGCCAACGTTGATAGCTTGCCGCACAAACACAGCTTGAGTCATTTATCCCTTAAGCTAGTAAGTTGTTCGTGATTCATGTGGAAACACTGTTACAAGTACTGCATATAAAAAATAATAAATATGAATTTCCTTAATTTTTAGTGATTATATTGGAATTTTGAGCCGATATTTTTTTCGATATTTCGGTTAACTTCGTTAATTATCCTCTGGAAATTTTAATAAAATCTCTATAAGCATTTTTACTGGAATTCAAGTTAAAATCAAGTTCAATTCCAGCCCTGTTTTCCAGTTTCAAGGCTTGAATTCAACTTTTATTACATTTGATTTCAATAGCATACTCCAGCAAAAGGGAAACAAAAATTCAAGTTTGAAATATTTTTGTTAAAAAAACAAGTGCTAGAATTTGAAATATACTTTACTTCAAGGAAAATTTAAAGCACTTGCATTTTTAAAACCTATGTGCTTATTGGGATGTATACAGCTATTTGAGCTGAATTGTAACCATCTCTTGACTAATGTGCAAGTCTCGGTAAACTTGATCCAAAAACTTATCAAAATCTAAAGTCTTTATTGCGTGAAAGTCCAAATGCGCACAAGATCTAAATACTTTTAGTAGCTTATCATTGTTTTAAATTAACCCGATTTTTGAGGGCAAAAGTTATCGGGATCTGATAATATTTCTGTAAAATAATTTCGGTTCGGGCAACCGAATCAATTCGGTTGGAAAAAATTTGCTTGTCACACCGGAGAGTGCAGATTTACCCATTGTACTTCATTTTGTTCACCAGCTTTTAATCGATCTTTTATGATTTTCATTCATTTTGTTCAGAATTATCAAACAAGTCTTTAGCCAATATGAAAAAATGTATGATATTGACGACTAAATATGTAAGCCAGAAGCACGAATTTGTACACAAAGGGAAATAAATAAAATGATCTTGTGAACTAGAGTGCCCAACTATAATTTACTTATATCTTTTAGGCCTGAATTTCTGAATGTTCGGTTAACTACTAACTGGGACTTTAACTAACATATTTGTAGTCGTTTCTCATATAAAACTTGAATTTAACTGTCGGCTAAATTTTAACTGGACATTCAGTATCTGGGCCTTAATTTACATAAAAAAGCTTGATTTTTTTCAGCGTTCATGGTTACAGTCTTTCAAATATTTCTATTCAATTCTGAATTTTTAACGGGAAAATACTAAACGTCATTGAATTTTTATTTTAATAAAATAAATATAATTTGACTAATTTTTCTAAAGAATACATAATATTATTTAATGTGTATATTATGATAATTATGTTGATACAAAATTTTTCTAAATTTAAATCAACTAAACAAGATAATATTTAAACATATTAAACTTGTTTTCATAATGCATTTTAAAATTTGTTAAAAAATAAATATATACATTGACTCAAACGTGGAATCGGACAAATTTAAAAATCAATCTCGAATTCTGTACATTTTAAAGTGGTCAGTCTGTAAAGCAAACAAAAAAAATTTTCTTGACTGAAAAAAATTTTCGCCAGGAATAAACTAGCAGAAAAAAGCTAATGTCGGCAAAATAGTAAAATTAGTATATTTAGCATGGATGGTAACCGAAACGATGCGGTTATCGGTAAGGGTAACGCTATTTTAGATTATTTCGGTAACGGTATTTTAAGGGTAACGCTATTTCATTTATTTCGGTATCGGTATTTTAAGGATAACTGTTTTTTAGTTATTTCGGTAACGGTATTTTTTCGATTATTTCGGTAACAGTATTTTAAGGTTAGCGCTATTTCGGTTATAACGGTAGTTAGTTTTTTCGATGCATCCCTCAATTTTTTTTACGAAAAGCAAACGAGATTAAAAACAAAACCAATTTACCAACTTAATGTACGAAAAATACTCAATAATCCAGTGCAATTGTCAAAAACAGAATATTAAAAATATCGGTAACGGTATTTTAGGGGTAACGGTATTTCATTTATATCGGTAAGGGTATTTTAAGGGTATCGATATTTAGTTTATTTCGGTATCGGTATTTTAAGGGTAACGGTATTTCGGTAACGGTATTTTAAAGGTAGCGGTATTTCGGTAATGGTATTTTAGGGGTAACGGTAGTCAGTTGAAAGGGTTTTGATCGATAACGGTATTTTAGCGGTATTGCCTGCCAACCCTAATATTTAGTAAAAGTTGAGCTAACGCTAAGTCGATTGCAAATGATAAAAATGCCTTGCTAAAATCAATAAAGCTTTTTACTGAATATTAGTAGACTGAACAGAACTAAAAAAATTTGTATAAAAATTACTCGTATGCATTCAGAAAGCTTGTCGGTAGAATCTATTGAAAATTACAGTTAAAACAAATGTATATGCATTTAAAAAGGCGACTTAGTTATTTACCTTTAAAATAAACCAAAACGTTGTTATTTTTATTAAAGGAAATAAATGTGCTAAAATCAAAGGACTTATTTAACAGATTGTGAAAAATAATATGTTGAAGGCATGTCTTCATCCGGATTTCATAACTGCCTAAGGAAATCACCAGAGGACGACGTTTTTAGAATTCCTAGATATATTTGTAAGGATAAATTAGAAACTCAATGAGAATTTCTTGTTCTCATCTAGAAACGCTATTCAAGCATTTAAAATTTTCAAAGAAAAAACAAAAGCTCCCAGAAAATTTTCTGTTCCAAAGAATCGGTTGTAGAATAGCTACTTTTCATTCACAACCCCTTCTACTGTCGATTCTAACACCGATTCTTTTTGTTTGAAATTGTCCCAAAAGCAACCCCTTCTGTAGCTCCAAAGTGGAAGCGGTTGCTCTAGAATCAGTTCTGGAACTGATTCTACGTCACCCACATATTTCATATAGGATCCCAGGAACTGGTTCCGGAACCAGTTCCATGGAATCGGTTGCAGTTGAACCAGTTGTAAAATGGGTGAGGTTGGCTACCGATTGTAACAAACTTTTCTGGCCTACAACTGAAAATTTGCCATAATTTGCTATGACATCTTCCAAATTCTGTAGTGTTATTTTGACAGATCTACCATATGATTTAACTGCGAAATTTTTACTACAAAAATTTTGAAACAACTGACAAAATTGATAAAAGAAACTACTGTTTTTACAGTTAATTTTTATTAATATAATAAAAGTATATTTTAATAAAAAAAAAATAATTTTCTTTTGTCGTTTCCAAAAATATGTGTAATTTCTTCAGCCTGCTTAAAATTTAAAGTTAAAATTTCAAACGGTTCTCCACTTATTATATTTTATGCATTGGAGATACAATACAATTTTCTGATTTTTATTTTCAAACTAATATAGTATCAATAATAAAAAATATAAAATAAAAAAGAATTTTTAAAATTCAACGAAATTATTTATTTTTGATAAAAAATTGGTGTTTACTATAAAAATACTGTTTTAGTAGTTATTTACTGTGATATTAAAAATAACTGCTTTAAACAAATAAGACGAAATTACAGTACTTTTTTTTAATTGTTATCTTAGGTAACTGTTACACAGTTGATTTGTATTTTTCCATAGCAAACAACTGCCAATTAAAAATCCTGGAATTCGTGAAGCCTTGACTACTGATCGTTAAACTATATTTAAATATAATTTCTTCAGATTACGAATAAATATAAATTGTTTGCAAATTTGGTGACGAAAATGCTAATTTCAAAAGAAAAAAAGATGGTATATTAAATATTATATTCAGACCTGGACTTATCTACAAGGGAGTACAAATTAGTAAATTGAAAGTACAAAACATCGCTTGGGAGTTAAGCCTGTCGTAATGGGAATTTAACATATTATTTAATCGAAACAAGAATTGAATCAGAAACTCGCTTGTAAGACATCCTAAATTTTGTACGATTTTTCCTTTGAGTTACTGTACAGACATCAATAAAAGAAAGTTTCCAGTTAATTTTTATTTATCCATGAGTACTTGTCCGTTTTTAAGTTAATTCTGAAACAAAATTTCCCAAAAAATTATATGTATCTTGTAAATAATAATAACATGCAAATAATTATTAAGGTGTTGGTACAAAATTTTAGGAATTATATATAACTCTTAATTCGTTACTGTAACCAGGCGGTTTTCAACTCTCTCTTTAGAAGACTGAAATTTGGTATTGGCAAATGTTAGCCTTTGCACACATGTGTAATTCATACGCTAACATTTTTCGATAAAAAAAGAAAATAACAGAGGCATTTAACAGAGTCTGGGGGAGTTAGGAAGTCTTTTAATTATATAGTCTTGGTTGTAACTAGGGTATTCAATTAATATACTTTTTATTTTAATCGTTTAATCGTGGATATAATTATTCGGGGTTTTTTCTTAACCGATTAATCGAATAAAATTTAAAAATTAATCGAATAATCGAAAAAAATTTATATAAAGATACAATTTTTGTATTTTTAATAATTTTATTTAAAGAAAGTAACAAAAATAATTTCAGTAACTCCTCTAAAATTCATAAAAATAAAAAACATCTCCTCTGTCACATATGTTATTAATATTTTATCAAAATCGGAGAGAACCACATCGCAGACCTTTCTGAGAATAAAACAACTCGTACTTTAATTTGTCTTTCTTCTTTGTATACATACAGAGGGAATTTTCAATAAAGAAATTAAATTTTTTTCACGAATTAAATGACAAATTTCTTAAATTTGATGAAAAAGCTTCATATATTTTATGAATCCAGTTTTAGTGAAAATTTTTCATTGGCTGTATGAAATTTTTAATAAATAAAATAAAATTTTTCACATTTCATGAAAAATTCGATTAATTCAATGAAAAGTTTCAATGGACGATTTCCAGTGAAACTTCATACGTGTTATGCAAAAATTCATTAATATCATGTAGATAATTCTCTCAGTGCATGCATTAAAAACATAGAAAACGTAAATGTAGAGAAAAATTCTGCTGAGAATTTGTTTTTCCTCTACATTTACGCCCCTCCATCACTTTATTTTATTTGCTAAAAGATATTAAGCATGCAGAGTGCTCACTTTTTTACATTGACCATTATATATAATTAGATATCACGAATATTCGGTCACTATTCGGTGTATTTGGCATCTGTTTGCTATTCGGCCGAATACCGGATAGTAGCACTATTCGGCCGAATTATGCAAAGAGAAGAAAAAATTTTGAAAATCTTAATTTTCTATCAAAAAATTAAAAAAAAAGAATATCTTTGGAAATCTTCTTCATTAGGATTTCCTTGAAAATTTCCAATTTGGCAGCTTTTATCGGTTAATAATGATTTTTTAAATCTGAAAATGTATCAATGTTTAGTGTAATCTCTCTTATATTTACAGTGCAACTTTTTTTGTATGACATTAATTTCCAAATTAATGGCAAAACTATTCGGCAAATATTCGGTTCATATCAAATACCGAATATCCGGTAAAGTGCCGAATATACTATTCGTGACATCCCTAATTATAATTAATAATTATTAATCGTAGTAATTATTAATGCTTTCGTTTAACATCAACATTTAAAAAATCGTACAACAAATAGTTAAAAATTTGGTTAAACGTAAATAGCTAACATAGGTCTGTGAAAACAACAGAGTAATATTTTGGAAGTTGACAAAGCAAACTGCGATAATTTTTTGTTGTTTTTGTTTTTTCTTTGATATTTAAGGGATTTATAAACGCTCCTGGGCGAAAATAAAAAGTTCTCATTGACAGTGTGTTCGTTTACTCGAAATTCTTACTACTTTTACTACAATTGGAAAGTTTTGTTTACTTTTGGTATTGAACTTTTCCAGCTGTAGTAAAAGTAGTAACTTGTAGTAAGTAAACGAATATGCCTTGAGTTAACAAACATTTATAGAAATTCTAAAAAGTCGTCCCCTGGTGATTTCCTTAGTAAAGAATGAAATCCGGATAGGTACAAGCCTACAGAAACTCATTTTTCACAATTTGTTAAACAAGTTTATAAGTTTTTGGGTTTCAGCGTATTTACTTTATATATATATTCGTTCCTTTTACTCCTGCAAGGAGCATAGGGCCGCTTTACTTTACTTTCGATTAATTCAAAAATTTGAGCAAAATTGTTGGATTAATCGAATAACGATTGTCCGATTGAATACCCTAGTTGTAACTATATTGTGAGATATATAAGAAACATCATTTATTTTTGAAATTCGTTGAAACTAATTTTAGATGCCTCTTAATTCTCAAGGCAGAAAAAAGCAAAAAAATATTGTAAAAAAGCAAGAAAAAAGCAAAAGTAAAAAAAAGTTGGAAAAGGAACAGTTTAAAAAAAATTCAAAGTTAAGCACCGTAAGTTGGAAAAATTTCACTCGAACTTTAAAGGACTCAAAATTCTATTTAAATTATAAAAATTAGCAATTTTTTGATTTTATAACAAAGATACAATCACAATAAACACAAAATGTCACTTTTTCCCAAGAAAAATAATAGTCTTGTACACTAAATTTGCTTGAAAACAAAATCTACACAATTTTCAGGTGAAACTCATTATCGTGAAAAATCATTTTTTTTATATGCAGTATAACAGTTTTTCACGTAAAATCGAAACAACTTATGGTGCTTTAAGAGAAAAAACAAATTTTTGTAAGCAAAAAAAGTATTTTTGGGCAAAAAGTCTTAAAAAAAGCAATTCAAAGCGCAAAAATCTTAAGAAAAAACTATTTTAAAGCTAATAAACGGAAAATCCAAAAAAGGCTAAAAGAAGAAAATATGAGTGAAGCAATGAAAAGCATAAAATGCAAAAATAGCAATTTTTTCTTCTCTAGTAATGACATGATTATTTTTGGAGTGTCAGAAATGAAGTAATGTTCTAGATTTTCTTTTTGTAAATTATTTCGAAATCTATTTTTAGAGTCAATAGTTTTTCAATACTGGATATATGGATACCACATATTTTTAGAATTTTTGTAAGTTGGCGCGTAAGCATACTTGTGCGCAGCACGTCAATTATGTTTTTATCTATAAATAGGTCAGATGGTAGAGCTATCGACTGGCAATCTGGAGTCTCAGGTTCGATTCCCGGTACGAGAAAATTTTATTAAAAAAATTACTACAAACAAATATTGTTTCTTTTTTATAAAACTTAGTTTTTTGATGGTAAGCATATAGGTAATGCCAATATTTTTTCGTATGCTGTTGCGTGACGTCAACATACAAAAGTAATAAGTAGGGAGGGTAATGAATTCCATGCAAATGCATGTTTTTTCTCGGGAGTCCAAAATTTATATGGACTAAATATTTATTCGAATCATTAGATTTAGATCAAAATGGCATCAATTTTGAGTTACATATTTTTGCATATTTTGACAAAAATGTATGTTTTTGCATAATTTGACTTCAAATTCGTATATTTTTTTACTTTTTATTGCATATTTTGTGATTTTTCATATATATTTGTGCATGTTCTTAATTCTAAATATGATGAAGCCTGTCCATAGAAGAAGGCAGAATCTGGATCTAGTCTCATTGAAAATTTAATGTCTTTATAACTTTTGAGGAAAATGTTTATTCTTTTTCTTAACCTCAAACCTACTAAATCATTTTTTTTAATTTGCTAAAAAAGTACAAAAATGCACAAATTTGTATTTTTAATTCAGACAAACTATTTTTCTTTCATTTTGAAAAATAAACATTCTTAAAAATCATGAGATAAAGCTTTGAATTCCATTCATAATGTAATTAAGTTACCTACTTTTTTAATGTTTTATAGCGCATTATTTTCACAAAAAACAATGGTTTTAGTGCATATTTTTCATGTTTTTATTGCATATTTCTCTTTTTTAGACGCATTGTTTAGATGCATGTTTTAGATTTTTAAGTGCATGGAATTCCTTGCCCTAGTAGTAAGAAATGTTATAAGAAAAGTTACCAGTTACCATTACCAAGTATGTAGTTATATAGCCACATATGTTATAATGATTTCCTACACTTGAATGTTTGAGTTAGATAGAGTATACTTAAAAACTAGGACATATATAATTTTCAGTTATAAGGTTTTCATCTACGGAATTGGTGGCCAATTAAAAGTAGGAAAATGAAAAAAAAAATACTTGAAACCTACAACAGTTTTATCGTTCATTAATTTCCTTGTTTCACACATAGTTTTAACTTTCCGATCCAATTCAATACAAAATGGACTTAGGATATCTAATACTAAATTTATTATGTGAGTATCATAGGAAAGATCTGATGTAAGCGTAGAAATTTTTTTACCAGAATACTACATATGCTTGTGCGTTAAATATCTATGTATATGTTATTGTTATTATATTGTTTTATTTTTGTATTTTCTGTAGAAATGTAGAGGAAAGAAATGAAATGTAGAGGAATTAAAAAAACTATAGCTACTTTTTAGCAGGGTATTATTCATATCGTTAAAGCGGGGTTTACATTATCTGATTTTGTATCTGATTTTACTTCTGACAAATCAAATTAAAAATCCTACGAAACGACGTGATTGTTAAAAAAAATCTTGCATATTTGTTTACACCATCAAATGCAATCAGATGAAAACAGCTGTTGCCATCAGATTCTCATACTTCCCAGCAAAAACAGACATTACCGAGTAATTAAGCGAGTAAGTAGCACACAAAGGGTTTCTCTACTTACCAGGCTATTTACTCGCAACATTACTTTTGTTCGCGATGTCCAAAAATTCATGGGTGGTCATTACCCTCTCGCTTACAAAAAAAGTGCGAATAACGAGTTACCCATAATGAAAGAATAAGTAGTTACACACAAAGATAGAATAAGTGGTTACTCATTGTAAAATAGTTGGTCATACATTGTAAAATAGTTGGTCATATTGGGAAAAAAAATTTTACCTTGGAAAATTTTCTATTTAGTTCAAAACAAATTTATAAATAAAATATTAATATAAAAAAGACTTAATCAGTACTTATTTAATCAATTACCAATAAGTGATTACTTTGCACGAATATATAAGTACTTCTATAACTTATTATCGGTAAGTCATTATTTTGTATTTTAAAGTAATGCAAAAGTTAATGGCCTATCATTACTTGGTAATCCGTATGGTAATGACCTGTCATTACTATGTTTTTGCTGAGTTTTATGAAATATTTCGAAAGCAATCTGACTCTCAAAATTTCAATAGGATTTTCTGTACGTACCTATCAGACAAAATGTGTTTACACTATAGGATTTTGGCTATCTGACTGATTTTTTTGACAGATACTATGACTTATGGCATAATGTAAACCCCGCTTAACTAACAACAATTTTCTGTTGATTATAACAAGTTAAAATTTTGAAATATTATAAACCTAAGCATAGTATGTTGTTTTTGTCGTGAAAATTTCGCTCAAGAATGGCTAACAAGGAAAGTAGCTCATGTGATAATTTCCGATCCTAATGTAATTTGGATATTTTGTAAAGGAAAAAATCTAAGGTTTGGTGTCTGAGATCACAGATTTATAATATATAGATATGACGTCGATAACTTTTTAAACAAACAGTAGATGTCGTTAACATATGTGACCTTCTCCGAGAAAAGATACCTAGTGTGTGAAAATGAAGTTTTGAGAAGAACGCATTATCACTTTGAACACACCTTCAGTTGGGAGATGCGATTTGGTATGGTTAGTTATGATTGGGTGAAATCTAACTCATTTCATCTTATTCTACACCCTTTTAGGTACCAGAATCCACTCTTAAGTCCAAACCCGTTTTTTGACACACTAGGTCCCTTTTCTCGGAGAAGGTCACATATATGAAATTTTGTCAAGGGAGAATTTTATTTTCTTAAATGTTAAACTCTCAGCAAAACCACACATTACCAAATAATGTGTAAAGTAATGTGTTGCCATGGGGGCCGATGCATTACTTTATACCTTACTTCACTGATGAATTTTACAGGCGATGAGCCCCAAAGTAATGTATGAGGAGGAAGTGATAAAGTAATTGGTTACTTATGTGATTACAAGGATGCGAAAAGTAATGGGTTTAAAAATAGATTTTCGTAAAAAAAATTTTATGTAAAAAAAATTTATTACAAATATTTGTTTATTAAATATATAAACGTGGTCGCGCTGGGATTCGAACCTAGGATCCCAGCATGTTAGCCGAGAACACTACTACCTGAGCTATCGACACATATAACATTTGATTGCTTAAAAAGTATATGAATTGTTGTGATTCGTATTTTCATTTGTAATGTCGAAAAATATATACCTTACACCCATGCTTACAAAAAAACACAAAGTAATGTGTCTAAACATAGATTTTCAAAAATATTCCAATCATCACTCTCCGTTTATAAATCATGCATAACGTAATCAGTGATTGATAAGTCATTACTTTTTGGTCTGAAATAATGCAGAAGGTAACGAGGTATCATTACAAGGTAATTCGTGAGTATATCGCACCCATTACCAAAGTTTTGCTGGGCTGTGTATTAGGGATTTCGACTTCGGTTTGGGGACAGATTTTTGAGGAGAAGGATTTTCGTATTTTACTAAAATTGAACAAATGTTGTCTAAATATATATAAATCTTCAAATAACGAAAAGCAACCAAGCTCAATAATTGATCAAAAAATCTATTTTCAAAATACAAGCCCTAGAACTTACACCTACTAGATTTGCACTTAATCAAAAACTAGTAGTTTTTGAAAACTGCCCGTATTCTCTTGTCAAATTCCATAAAAATTTTGGAAAAAAGAGATTTTTCACGATAATAAGTAGGGCAAGGAATATCATGCAAATGCATGTTTTTTCTTGATAGTCCAAAGCAAATAAAAACTAAATATTTATCCGAATCATCAAATTCAAAACAAAATGGCATCGATTTGTTGTTGCATATTTTTGCATATTTTGAAAAAATTAATGTTTTTGCATAATTTGACTTCAAATGCATATTTGGTGCCTTTTTAATGCATATTTTGTAATTTTTAATGCATATTTTGTGCTTTTTAATTCATATTTGTGCAAATATTTAATTTTTAGTAACATTTTTTGATTTGTAAAATATATAAAAAATTTATACAGTACGATTCAATGAAAATTGAATTTTTTTTTGTATTTATTATTACAAATAAACATTTTTAAAAGCTTCGAGTTCTGTGTCCATTTGCAAAATAACTATCTTACAAATATTTTTATATTTTTGTAAATATAATCGTTTAAAGTTCATATTTTTTATGTTTTTCATGCATATTTGTTTTTTTAGCCGCATATTTTAGGCGCATACTTTCGATTTTTATGTGCATGAAATTCCTTTCCCTAAAAACCGCGGATTTTCAGGCCTCAAAACCGAAAACCGACACAGTCGGATTATAATAAATACTTTAACTGATTAAAATAATTGATTAAATTGCATCCCCGTGTGCAATTAGAATCCGAAGGAGCCCTAGGGCCTTCTGAAATCATAACCGTATGAGGGTGTATTTCTTTTTTTTATTATTCGTCAAAGACTCTGAATTAGGAGCATTAGTGGAAAATTTGGAATTTTCTAAGCCATTATGAGTTATATATTTATGATTAATTTTTGAATCATTTATGAGTATTTAAAAAATTAAAAAAAAAATAATTTTTTAATACACTCATAAATACGAATCTGTTGTGTTTTATTTATGACTCCAAATTCAGCACTCTGAAAATAATCATATTTTAGAGACTTTTACGAGTAATAATTTCTGGGTGCTCAGAAAAATATCCCAGCCAGCAATTTCCGAGGGCTCATAAAAAAGATTCTTAAATGGCTCGTAGAAATGATTTTTGTTTTTTTGAAAACACTCTTTTTTTGGAAGAAAATATGAACCCTCAATACACAATCCAAAAAGTTGTCTCTACAATCTAAAAAGCTGTCAAAGAAGATTCCAAAATTTTTTAAATTTATGAGGAAAATTTCGATTTTATACGTTCTTTTTTCTGAGTCATTTCTGAGTACACAGGGGGCTCTTTTAGACGGACCACTTTCATAGGAAAAAGTGGAAAAATGTTTATGTTTTTGGAGCACATTTCTGAGTCATTAATGATCATCTTTGTTTGCTGGGTATATTTATTTATAATGAACATTTTCTCCACTAAATATTACTTTAAAGAATTTTTCATTTTTGTATAGATTTTCACCGCGTATTTTTCAAAAATTCCTATTTCGTAGTCCACGAAATTTATAAAGCTTTAACCTTATGTTCTTTTAAACATATTGATAAAATTTAAATTCGTGAAAATACAGCTTTAGTTGCCGACAAAAGAATAAAAATAATTTATTTATAACGGTTTTCCGCGTACTTTTCTTCTCCCGCAGAGGTACGAAACGGCGTTATTGCCTTTATTTGAATGAGAAATTCAATTGAATTTTAATGAATATAGGCATAGAATACTGAGGATGGGTCTGTAGCGGAACCCGAAAATACGTATTCTATCCTACTGGCCTTATCGAATTTTTTTAAATTTTTATTCTTACTTGTAAAAATTGTATCATCTTTCTTTAATTTGAAAATAATTTAAAAGAAAAATTTGATAATTAATATGTGATCTCGAATCGAACGAAAAACATCAATTAAAAAAAGATCAACTATACATACCCTCATTCGTATTGTACGTGTTAAACTAGCATAGAAAAAAGCACAAAAATGTACGTTTTAAATGTTAACCAATAAAATTTATACTTGCACTAGGTTATTATAACTGTTTAAAAAAGTAGACAATTTTTATTCCTTTTCAACATAAATAACCAAAAACTTCAACAAAAATCTTAAAAAAAGTAAAAAAAAAACAATGAAGAATAAAGCTAGTATCATAAGGGCTTTAAAGTAGTTTTTTATTAAAACAATTTTGGAATTTTATGTAACACTATGTATTTTCAGCCAATGGCTCGTATGAATAAAAAATATATATTACTAAGAGGTGGAAATATTGGGTTTTTTAACCAATTACTTCACAATTCTGGTCTGCTTTCGAGTAGACTAAAAATTAAAAAAAACCTCCATCCTAAACCAAAATCAATTACTTTGAAGTAATTGCTAAGTTTTATTCATATGACCCAATGTCTAATATCGGTATAAAGGGGCAATAAACTAACATTTTTTTTAATATTTTTAATTAACCCTAGAAAGTCAGTTTTCACTAGTACTTCTTTAATGATTGAAAAAGTAACTTAAAACAACAACAAAGCATAAGAAATTTCTAGTTATTTTAAATAGTATGTACTTATTAATCTACATATCCAAAATCATGGACCTTCTAGGGTTAAGTAACATATTTTAAAATTTCCTCTCGCCAATTTATGACTTTTTCGCAATGTCCCTCATTTTAGCAAAAAAAAGTCTGGCAACACTACTACATTTAACGATATTCCCATTTACGATTTTGCCTAGACTATCCAGGGGTAAATTAATAAAGATTAAAAATATAAATAGCAGTTATTATTTTCTTTAATAAAGCAATAATAATGGTAGACTATATAAATATAGATTTATATATAACATTTTATTATCATAAAAACTTAAAGCGCCTGATATTGTTTAAAATTTTTGTTGTTTTTGTTTGTTTATTTATATTTTACCAAAGTTAAATTAAAAATTATAATTTTATATTATGTATTCATAACGAAAATCATGTGCAAAGTTTTTTCTGTGCTTTTCTTTTTAATTATGCCGCAAAATTTTTGTTATTAATCATTTTAAGCAGCAAACGTACATACATATTAATTTTAATATTTTTATGTAAAATTTTTACACTGTTTTGATTGTTTTAAATTAAGGAAACGGAAATTACCAAAAAGTAACAACGAAACTTTTTGAATTTTTTATTATACCCTCCACACATATTTCATGATCGTATACACCGTTTCTCATTTCAACATGTCGAAATATTGATCTGATATCTACACTCATAAAAAAAGTCCGTACACTCACAATATGTTTTCCATAACCGATTGAGGTTTATTTAAAAAGTAATAGGTAAAGTTTGTTTTCAATTGAAGAATCAATTAAAATACATTAAAACATATTGTTTAACTCTTTTTGTCAACCAATAAAAAACAAACCAGAAAAAAATATGTATCGTCTGTAGGAGTTGTTATTTTCAGTCAAATATTCTATTTTTAGATTTCTATTTTTATAAAAAATTATTTAAATAATTTCGTTGTTTTCTATTTTAAAACAAAAAATTCACATATTTTCGGTTTTCTTTTTTGTTAAAATAGTTTGTTTATATACAAAATTATTTCAATTCAAATTACAAGAAATTCTTTACTCATACACACAAACATAGCCAATAAAAATATGAACGTGTCTGTTGTGTATGGTGTAGTGTTTTGAAAATCGAAAAAAAAAAACTTTCAAATATGAAAAAAAAAACCACAAAATCGTTTGTTTTTTACGTTTTGTCAGTTAAAAACTTGATGATTGTTTTAATAGACTTTTTAATTATTTTTATTTCTTTTCTGGATTGTTTAAACAATGTTTGAAAATAAATGGCAAAATGGTTTGAATATAATGAAAAATCAGTAGTCCTTTTTTTAATAGTGTTTTCAATTAATTTAATATGTATTTTAGGTTGTTTTTAAATGGGTCAGATACAAATAGGTCAGAATTGTGCTGGCGCAAATACATGTATTATTTCCTGTTATTTTAGCTGAATTTTTACCTATTTGTACAGACTTTTTTAGAGAAAATAACAGAAAAATTAGTTCAATTTAATCAGAACTCGTTTTACAGACTTTGGTACTAACTTTTTTTATAAGTGTAGTAAAGTATAAATATTCACCATGCTTATGAAATTCTAAGCCGATCTAGCGATGGTCACCTGTATGTTGAAATGACGATCATGGAGTGGAAGATAATTCTCATCCAGATTAATACACATCCTCCTGAATAGTTTCGTACTGCAAATGAGCAATACCTGTCCAGCGGGTAAAAAGTTATGGGTAAAAATGTTAAGGTACCACACAAATTGGTGTATTTTAATACAATGTCCTAGTAGCGCTTGGAGAATAAAATATTCACCGCAACCATTATTTTTTTTTTGCACCACAAAAAAGTCTTCACACTCAAGTGAAATTTGATATTTTATATTTTTTTTCACCCTTCGAGTTTTGCAGAATTCAGGGCTACCGCAGCGTTCTGTTCTTTCTGCTTTCATATTTCTTATCTTTTTCAATGACCTTCTTGGTCAAATTTCCCTATCTACTTTTTCGCAGATGACAGCAACATTTGCCAATCATTTTCCCTCGATCGTAGGCCAAGCTTTGATAATATTGTTGAAAAAACACCACATTATGAATAATTACACTCATTCTGGATCTTTATAAATATAGGCTCTAATGCATAAACTTTTCTTGATTTTGCGTTAAGGAATACAATTGCTAAGGTATTCATTTTCCTTATTAAATGTTTATTAAAAACTTAAAAACCCTCATGCATAATCGTTAAATAACAGTTTGTTAATATCTCGTTTTATTCTGGCAACACCCTTATACAATGTGTCTCCATTTTCAAATAAATTGTTAGTGATTCATAGAGTTAGTAAACGATTTGACTCGATAATCATGGATGAATAATGTTGTTTTGAAGATTATATCAATAAAATAATTTTTATTAAATCAGAACATGATAAAAACAATTTTTATACATATTTATACCCTACACCACTATGTGGTCAAGGTATTATAAGTTTGTGCTGATGTTTGTAACACCAAAAAATATTGGTCCTAGACCCACCTTATAGTATACCGATCGGCTCAGAATTTTTTTTATTTCGATTTAACGATGTCCGTCTGTCCGTCCGTCCGTCTGTCTGTCTGTCCATGCATTCTTGTGCGCACTCTACAGGTTTCATTTTGATGAAACTTGGTACACCGACTTATGTCGGCCCAAGGTCCACGCCTATTGATTTTGGTGAACATCGGTCCATGTTTAGACCTAGTGCCCATATAAGGGTCCTACCAAAATTATATTGTTTATACGCTGCAGGTCGCAAATATTAAGATATTTTGATGAAATGTGGTACACCGACTTATGTCGGCCCAAGGACGGAGCCTATTGATTTTGGTGAACATCGGTCCATGTTTAGACCTAGTGCCCATATAAGGGTCCTACTAAAATTATATTGTTTATACGCTGCAGGTCGCAAATAATAAGATATTTTGATGAAATTTGGTACACCGACTTATGGCAGCCCAAGGACGAAGTCTATTGATTTTGGTTAACACCGGTCCATGTTTAGACCTAGTGCCCATATAAGGGTCCCCCCAAAATTGGCTTGGTTACAAACAGCATGTCGCAAATATTAAGATATTTTGATGAAATTTGGTACACAGACCTACGTTGGCCCAAGGACGAAGCCTATTGATTTTGGTGAACATCGGTCCATGTTTAGACCTAGTGCCCATATAAGGGTCCTACCAAAATTATACTGTTTATACGCTGCAGGTCGCAAATATTAAGATATTTTGATGAAATTTGGTACACCGAGCTATGGGAGCCCAAAGATCCTATTGATTTTGGTTAACACCGGTCCATGTTTAAACCTAGTGCCCATATAAGCGTCCCCCCAAAATTGGCTTGGTTACAAACTGCAGGTCGCAAATATTAAGATATTTTGATGAAATTTGGTATACCGACCTATATCAGCCCAAGGACGAAGCCTATTGATTTTGGTGAACATCGGTCTATGTTTAGACTTAGTGCCCATATAAGGGTCCCCCCAAAATTATATTTTTTATACGCTGCAGGTAGCAAATATTAATATATTTTGATGAAATTTGGTACACAGACCTATTTTGGCCCAAGGACGAAGCTTATTGATTTTGGTGAACATCGGTCCATGTTTAAACCTAGTGCCCATATAAGGGTCCCCCCAAAATTGGCTTGGTTAGAAACTGCAGATCGCAAATATTAAGATATTTTAATGAAATTTGGTGCGCTGACTCACATTATAGAAAATTTTGACACAAGCCCCATTTTAACCCATTCGAATTTCGGATCCAAACATTATTTGGCTTTTACCCAGACTGGTGTAGGGTATTGTATAGTCGGCATGCCCGACTTTAACCTTTTTACTCGTTTGGTTATGTAATAGTGTACAATAAAATAATATCTTAAAGACAGTTTGATACTAGTAATTAGAGTTGGGCTTAATTGTTCTTTTTGTTGACTAAGTCATATCGTTCAATAAAATTCATTGAACTAGTTCGTTCAAATCGTTCAATCGTTCTTTTTTGTTATCGTTTTTATTTTTGTCATGAGCTGTGTCTGAACAGTGATTCGTGAACGGCGTCGTTCATTTGACAATTTATTGGCCCACTACATGTTTATATTAATTTTATTGTGCATAGACTAATAGTGTCAGAAAATTACAATTTTATTAAAAATTTGAAATTATTAAGAAAAACATTTAATTCTGTAATAAAATTAATAAGAAAGGTATACAAACTTTTTATGACTACAAAAAAGAACGAAATGAACGATTAATGGATAACGATGTCATATCGTTCAATGAACTGAACCGTTCAAATGAATTAGTTCGTTCATGAACGACACAACTCTACTAGTAATACTAAAAGTATTCGAATGACTACTTTTTTTAATAAATTTTTTTATTTGTACAATTTGAGAAAATTTAATAAAAAAAAGATTTAAATGGTGGTTAAAAAACGCTTATTTCAGACTTGACCCTACTTTAACAGATTATTAAATTATTCGCTATTAAACGAATTATGCATACTCTTTTTGCCAAATTAGCTTAAAAACGTTGAATTAAACTGTTTAGAAACTGATAATCTCCAAGTGGGGTCGTGCGAATATGGTCAAATTTTTTGCACCCAAAACCCAATATTGTGTAGTTCTGTTATGTCAACACTGTCATCTGTTCACTTGAGTATTATCAAGAAGCATATATACTTACGGTGCACAGTGTAGTGAGTTCATATAACGAGCGGCCAAAAATGGAAGGAGTAATCGTAGAATAATGAAATTTTGCACATATGCTTTTTTGGTCAAATAATGACTCTGAGCCAAATTTTGGAAAATTTGTCCAAAGGATACCCCCACCTCCCATATGTCCTTGCAACTAAAAATGTATAAAAATGGAAGCAGTAATCGTAAAATAATAGAATTTTGCACAAATGTTTCCTTGGGTCAATAATGACTTCAAACTAAATTTTGGAAAATTTGGACAAAGGCCACGCCCACCTCCTATATATTTTTTAACCAAGAAATGTATAAAAATAGAAAGAGTAGTTATACAACAATGACATTTGGCACACATGTTTTTTTGGATCAATAATGATTTCCAAACAAATTTGGGCAAAGGTCACGCCCACTTCCCATATGTCTTTTTAACCAAAAATTTATAAAAATGGAAGGAATAATCGTGCAACAATGACATTTTACACATTAGTTTTTTTGGGGTCCGTAATGACTCAAAACCAAATTTTTAAAAAATTTGGACATCGGTCATGCCCATTTCCCATATGTCCTTGTGACCAAAAATTTACAAAATCAGAAAACTTTAAACTACATCCAAAAATAATTCATGGGGATAAAGAATATATGAGTATTTTGAAGACGTATTTTTGCACAAGAGAAATTTTTCAATCACGCACAATCACTCACGAATAATTTTTTTTCTAATCACACACACATTCATGTGATTGAATTCCGATTTTTCTTACACTCACCAGTGATCACGCGTGATTCACGTGAATTACACCAATTCACGAAAAAAAATCTTTATCAAAAAAAAAAATAAAATGAGAAAATTACAGTAAATTATAAATACATAATAACACAAAATTGCTATAAATATGCCGTTTTGTAATTTATTTTATATAAAATCGGAAAAAAAAAATTTTGGAAATATTTATTAAACGTCGAAAAATATATTTGGTAAAATTTGACTCACGCACACTCACTCACGCAAAAAGTTCACTCACGAACAAATTTATTCCAATCACACTCACTCACGTTCACGTGAGTAAATTAAGATCTCACTCACGCGTGATTCATAGGAAATACGCAAAATTCTGCTCACGTGCCCATCTCTAATATTTATTCACTCAAACTATCATATTCAGAATCACTTGCTTCATCTTTCAATCGAATTTTCTCTTTTTTCTTCAAATTTCTTCAATAATTAATTGTAAATAAAAATTAAAGGGGGAAGAAGGGGGAATGGAAACCAAGTTTTTTAAGAAGTAAATACTTGTAAAAATATTACATCAAAATATAAAAAAGTCTTTTTTGGTCTTTTTTTTATAGTCCACTGAAGTTGTAACTTCTTTATATATATCACTTTTCTCATCATGCTTATATTCAGAACAACGGTAAATAACACATGAGGTATAGATTGTATAAAAAATAGTTCTACCATATTTAATAATTAACAAATAAATATTTTATTGAAAATTATATAGTATTATCGACATATTTTTTTCATAGTAGCACTTTAAAATTTGTCTTTTTTTTTAGAATTTTTTCAATAATTTTATACTCACTGAAACCTATTAACTTTAAAGTATTATAACTTTAAAAAATAATTTTTTTTCAAAAATTTGTTTCGATTTTTATTAATTGAAATGTGCATTTTGAAATGGCATTAAAATTTTTTTTTAATTAGAAAGGTGATATTTTTCATTTTTGGCCGCCCTCGCGACTCTGTGCGGTGGGTCTCATACTGCAGGTTTAACTTTAACTTAACTATGAACAAAAGAAAATGTCCAAAAAATGTACACAAAACAACAAAAAATTTTTGGGTTAACTATTAACTAAAGTTTAAGCCTGAAGTATGAGACCCACCGTTAGCATATAAGTTATATATGTTTCTTGGTATTATCGATATTGAGGAATCGTATTCAGTGTGATGTCCGTTGGAATAATTATATTTTTCAGCTGCCGAAAGAATGCTAGGTGTCTATAACGGTGCAAGAATTACTTCACTCCATCCGATTTACACCCTACTATTGTCTCTTTTGGAACTTCTGGAACTTCTGGATCGTGTGGTATCCAGCTCTATGGACTCATTACAGCATCGTCGGAGTGTGGATTGTGTGACACTGTTCTATCAATGATAAAATGGGAAGTGTTCTACTAAGATAAGTCAACTAATCCCCAGGGCCTGACCTTTTATACGAAACACTCGCTTATTCAGTAGACCTCATCTATTTGTAGTAGATTGTCCAACAAAACGTAGTCTTCCCTGTTACTTATAATACTTTCAATCACTACTCCCTCTTTCCTCTGCCTATTTTCCTGACATCATAAATAATACATACATATGTATGTATTTTTTTGGAAATACATCGTAATACTCATGTAACATACAATATATAATACTTATTGGTATAACATATGCAAGTCTATATTTTATGTATGCATTTGGACCGTATCTTAATAAACCCATATTTTAAAAGTCGACCTTAAAGTCACTCATTTAAATCAACTGTTGTAAGTATTGAGCAAAATTTTTACAAACCATAAACAATATAATTCATATTTAAATCGAAAACAAAAAACAAACATAATTTGCCTTTTATAAATGGTACCAGTAGTTAATACTTATTGGCAGTACTGCTATGTAGTAAGTAAAGTGAATTAATGATGATGCAACAATATTGAAAACATAAATTTCCAAATGAACAACAATTTGTACCAGTAATATTCGATTCATTCGATGTCTGGCAAAATTTATGTGTCTGATTTAAAAAGAGTCAATAAACCAAAACAAAATTTTGTTTTAGTCATATACGTTACTAGATTAGGGTGCCATGTACAGTGGTGGCCAATAAATTAGAAACGATTCAAGTTTTTATTAATTTTATTCTCGTTGCCTTTATTTTTAAATATCAAAATAGTGGCTAAATTCGCCCCGAAAGGCAAGAGATTGTTCAGAAAATTGTACAGAATTTTAACGTAACGTTTGTTTTTTCATTGTGTAACTTGTTTTAAGTGGGCGTGGCTTTTAACGAAAAATTAGCGATATCGACCTTTTATCAAATTATATAGTAAAATTTAGGCAGTACTGATCGGTTTCATACAAACTGTACATTTTTGGCAATCCTATAAAATTTCCTTAAGTTCTGCATTATTTTTATCTACAAATAGTCGCCAGACTTAAAATTGCAGCACTTTTAACATGACCAAATTTTTCTTTGTTTTTAGCGATTTTAAAAGAAAGTTAATAATACTGAAATTTTAACATAAAATGCTTTTTAATATAAGTAAAAAAAAGCTTGACTGATTTTTTATATAGTTGTGAGAAAAGCATAAAACTATTCACTTTAAAATTTCAGTGTTGCTAACTTTAAAATTTCAGTGTTGTTAACTTTATTTTAAAATAGCTAAAAACAAAGAAAAATTGGTCATGTTTAAGGTGCTGCACTTTTAAGTCTGGTGACTATCTGTAGATAACAATAATACAAGACTTAAGCAAATTTTATAGGATTTGCAAAAATATACACTTTGTACAAAACCGATCAGTACTGCCTAAATTTTACTATGTAATTTGATAAAAGGTTGATATCGCTAATTTTTCGTTAAAAGCCACGCCCACTTAAAACAAGTGGCAAAATGAAAAAACAGACGTTACCTTAAAATTCTGTACAATTTTCTGAACCATCTCCTTGCCTTTCGGGGCGAATTTAGCCACTATTTGGATCTTTAAAAATAAAGGCAACGAGAATAAAATTAGAAAAAACTTTAATTGTTTCTAATTTATTGGCCACCACTGTATGTAATTATGCAGCAGTTTCTTTAATAAAATTTTTAAAAGTGGCTACAAAATAGAGGGTCATTGACATATGATTTACCTATACTGATGCAAATTGGTAAATATGGAAAAGAAAAAGAAAACACAAGTAGAAAAATAAGTGTCACCTAAATTTTTTATAATTATAGAAAAACTGCGAAAAAATACTAAAATCATACACATGAATGAACGAATGCAAAGATTTGTTAGTATAATATCTATAGTACAATGACTAGGGCTAGGAAGTTCAAGTAAATAAATTTCTGTTGGAGAACAATATTAACCAAATATTTGTTATTGCATATTTTGCTGTTATTGTATATTTTGGTTGCTTTATGCATATTTTGCTATAAATGCATTTTTTTATGAAAAATTCATATTTTAAAGCAGTTATATGAGATTTTACTAAAAATTTTATTTGTATCGCTTATAAAAATTTTCAAATTGAAAACTATTTTTTGATCTTTTTTATTACGACATCAAAAATTTTAGATTAATATACATAATTACGTACCAAGTAACCCAGTGTATAAAATCTTTACCAGATATGTGGTTATGTAACTACATATGTACTTGGTAATGGTAACTAGTTACTTTTGTTATTACATTTCTTATTACCTATATATGGCGATGTCGCGAAAAATAATGAGTTATGGTTACACACCAGCATACGAAAAATAAAAAAATATATCGTTACCTATGTGCTTACCAGTACTGACAAAAATAATGAGTCTAAAAATAGATTTTCCAAAAAATAAATTATATAAAAAAAATATTTTTTATTATACCCTACACCACTATGTGGTCAGGGTATTATAAGTTTGTGCTGATGTTTGTAACACCAAAAAATATTGGTCCTAGACCCACCTTATAGTATACCGATCGGCTCAGAATTTTTTTTTATTTCGATTTAACAATGTCCGTCTGTCCGTCCGTCTGTCTGTCTGTCCATGCATTCTTGTGCGCACTCTACAGGTCGCAAATATTAAGATATTTTGATGAACCTTGGTACACCGCCTTATGTCGGCCCAACGACGAAGCCTATTGATTTTGGTGAACATCGGTCCACGTTTAGACCTAGTGCCCATATAAGGGTCCTACTAAAATTATATGGTTTATACGCTGCAGGTCGCAAATATTAAGATATTTTGATGAAATTTGGTCCACAGACCTACGTTGGCCCAAGGACGAAGCCTATTGATTTTGGTGAACATCGGTCCATGTTTAGACGTAGTGCCCATATAAGGGTCCTACCAAAATTATATTGTTTATACGCTGCAGGTCGCAAATATTAAGATATTTTGATAAAATTTATTACACCGACCTATGGCAGCCTAAGGACGAAGCCTATTGATTTTGGTTAACACCGGTCCATGTTTAGACCTAGTGCCCATATAAGGGTCCCCCCAAAATTGGCTTGGTTACAAACTGAAGGTCGCAAATATTAAGATATTTTAATGAAATTTGGTTCGCTGATTCACATTATATAAAATTTTGACACAAGTCCCATTTTAACCCATTCGAATTTCGGATCCAAACATTAGTTGGCTTTTAACCAGACTGGTATAGGGTATTGTATAGTCGGCATGCCCGACTTTAACCTTTTTACTTGTTGTATTTTTTTTAATAAAATTTGCTGGTGCGGGAATCGAACCTGGGTCTACAGATTGGCAGTCAATAGCTCTACCATCTGAGCTATATCAATATGTAATATTTAATAGATAAAAACATAATTGACCCAGCAAAATATTGGTAATGACACCTCATTACTATCTGCATTACCAAAAATGATATATTATTACCTTTTACATTATTTTATAATATAAAATAATGACTTCCTAATAACGGCCTATTGTATTCATTGTTTCTAAATATAAAATAATGACTTACTCGTAATAGTTTAAATAAGTACTTTTTACAAAGTTAAATTTTATACATTTGTATTTATTACATGTAAATATGTTTTGTGTTAAAATTTTTATTACGAGTACTAAAATTACACATTAGCAAAAACTTTAGTTCCTGAAGCTAGTAGTATTTGTGTAACTCCTTATTTTTAAGAATCAAGTAACCAGTCGGATAACCACTTATAATTCAACTTTTTGTAAGCATGTTTGTAACCACTTATTATTTAGAATCTCATAACTACTTACTCATTTTTTCGTAAGCGAGCGGGAAAGCATGACTACTTATAAAAACGACCACGCCAAACAAAAATAATGAGTTTAGACGCCAAAAAATAAGTTGTGCGGAGCTATGAATTTCTATTATATAACCACTTATTTGGTAATGAAAGATTTTGCTGGGGACCTGCTGCACACAAGTAAGCTTACTCGCCATACAAAAAATCAAAAAATATATGGTTACATATATCCTTACCAGTGTTTAAAAAATATTGAGTCTAAAAATGGATTTAAAAAAATTTTAAAAAAAATCTAGAAAATTATTTTCTATTTGAAATAATGATAAAAATAAGTCATTATCAGTAACTCATTATTATATGTTTTAAAATAATGCAGAAGGTAAGTGGGTGTCATTACTGATAGTCAAAAAAATAATGATATATCATTACCGTTTCTACACTGGGAAGTTTCTGACAATGATTAACGGCAATTTTTAATGTTTAAACTAATTTTTAAGACACAATATACTAGAATTTAATAGATACGAGTAATATTAAAAAATGCATTTTTTTAATTTTAAAAGCATATTATTTGATTTTTAAATGTATATTACAATTTTTCATCCATATTTTGTATACTTATATATAAAGCACGTTCATAAATGCATTAACTTCCTTGCCCTACTGTTGACCGTTTAGACAGAGAGTCACAGTATTAATCCGATGGACGGACAAGACACAAGTATATAGTAGATATTTTATTTTGGAGTGTCTATGATTGAAATACCACTATTTATTTGTAGACTCTAATATCTATCTTTATATCTTTACATCTATCTATTTAAGTATTTATTTTGTTTAGTGATTTTAATTCATTTAAACAATAAATTACACAGATTTGTTTTCATTTTTTTATCGTTTTTTTTTGAGTTTTTAATGCAAGTTGACATTGACCCAAAAAAAAATTAAATAACAAACAGCAGCATTTATATTCGATTTGATATTAAAAAAGATATTATTATTAGCAATATCCCGTTGTGTAGGTACTTGCAGTTTTCCACAAACAGGGTGAGTCATAAATATTTGAACAATTTTTTTCTTATTCCAAACAAAGCGAAAAATTTGATACTGTTTGACAACAAATTTATTTTGTAAAATTTGCAATAAAATGAATAAATAAAATGAATAAAGTTAATATCAAGTGTTATTTTTGTTCGGTTTAAGATCAAATATTACAAATTCCAAATAGAATTTACAATTTACAAAAAAAGTTAATATTTTAATTGGTATATGAAGGATTTTCGTTGGATTTGAATTCATATTAACAAATTTTCTTAATATTATTTTTCAAAAGAAAGAAAAATTATAAAATTTGCACGTAAATAAAAATTATTTTAAATGATTATACAAATAAAATGAAAAGAGATATATTTCTTAACTTTTTTTTTCCTTTTATTTAAAAAATAAATTACATATAAACACGGATTTTCTGTTACAGTTAATATTTGCATTTAAAATGTTTTGTTAAAAAAAGAAACCCTTTCAGATATCTAGGTCAGTTGAAAAAACGAAATAAACTAAATAACATTTATTCTTACGGATTTTGTAGTTAACTTTTCGAAAGTTAAAAAAATTAAATAAATGAAAAATTATTATTTTTTAAGCATTTTGTAGTTATTTTATGAACATTTAAAAATAAATGAGAAGTTCTTTGGATTTAAACGAAAAGTTAGTAGGCGGGTTTTTAAGTGATTTTTTATTTATTTTAAATTACATTTTCAGTTAATTTAAACTACAAACTATTTTGAGTGTACGAAAAGTCTGTGACTCTTAGTTACAAAGTTACATGGTTCTGATATGTAACAACTATTATTGTACTTCAGTACTTTTGATTGATTAAGTTTTTAAACAATTGTCGGAAATAGTTATTTATTATTTACACACAGAAAACTAAATAGAGTTACAGTTAAAAATAACTACTTTAAACAGTTGACTAAAAAAATGAGCTATACGTGGTAGAAAAATTTGTAAACGGTTTTGAATTTCAGTTTACTATTTCTAACTAATTGTTAATAAAAATATATGCTTTGGGAAATATTTTTGCTATTCTCATTTCACAAACTGAATTTTTAACTCATTTTCTTTCCTGATTTCAAAAAGCACTTTCCAAATTTTGGAAACCCGTGTTGGTATAATTAACAAAATATTTTACTAATTTATAAAAGGAGTATCAAAGTTTTTATTTCTTTTTATAAAAATTAACACTAGTACTTAATTACGAATAAAAATTAAAGAAATTTTCATCTTTTAAGTGCAAAAAAAAATCTAAATTGACAATCCTTTCATCGCTAATACATGGGGAACAATTAAATTGGATGTATAATTTTATTTCGATATTTTATTTTACATATTGTATTTATATGTTGTATTATTATAGTACCCAATCAGAAAAATACAAATGGGAAAACGATGGCAAAGCATTTTAACAGTACTGGCAAAAAGTACTTTCCCATTCCCAAAATTATAACATCATTAGACCAAAGGAACGGCTGTTTAAAAAGTCCCGGAAAAGCACTGTTGGCCTGGAAATATATTTTCCAAAATAAGATTTCAAAGAAGTTCATATGTAATTTTTCTTGATCCTGCCGTGATTGGAACGCAGGCGTTCCGATTCGTAAACCACAGCTCTTCCTACTGTGCTTATGAGACCTACATATAATACCTTGTGGCTAAAAACATAAATGAATGATAACAGGTGGACAACTACAAAAAGTTTTTTGGAACTAATTTGCCAGCGTTGGGAAATCAAAAAAAAAGTTGGTGTTAAAAGAGCTTTTCCACAAACAAAAAAAATTAATTTTATAAAACAAAAAATTTTTAAATTAAAAAACTCAAAAAAAATTTTTTTTTTCTTCCAAACGGATTTCAACTTGGAACTTTTTGAATACAAACCTTTTCTAACGAAGCGTCATCATTTTTATGAAATCATTCCTCTACCAGTGAATTGATTTTTATAGCGCTGGCAATTTCTGATTAGATAGCACTGGATAATCACTGACTGCAAACGTTGGATAACCACTGGTTGCAAACTGGTTTTTTTTATAAACCACTGAATTATTTGTTAAACAAATACTGGCAAAACGCTTTTTGCAAACGATGGCGAAGCGTCCCTAATGAGTATTCTTCCTCTAACCTGCTATTTTACTGACCGGCTTTATAATTTAAAACAAAATAAGATAATTATAGAACACCGGATAACCTACAACTTTTGCAACTGTAATTCAGAAGAAAACAATTGAAATTCAGAATTTCCATTTGAAATTCAGAAAATATCACTTAAAATTTAAAACTTCTCTTTGAAAGTCAGGAAATATCAAAATTTTTTATTTCCAATTCAGAAAATATCAATTGTGGATACCAATTGTTGTTTCGAAAATAAGAAAATATCTATTAAAATTCAGAAAATATCATTCGAAATATCAATTGGAATTTAAAAAATAACAATTATAATTCAGAAAACATTAATTGATATTAAGAATACATCGAATATAACGCAGAAAATATCAATTGAAATTCAGAAATCATCAATTGAAACTCAAAAATAGAACACAAAATTTCAGAACTTTAATTGACATTTTCTTAATTAGAATTTATATCTATATCTGAATATCAATTGATATTATCTAAATTGCAACTGGTATTTTCAGAATTATAATTCATATTATCCGAATTTCAAATCACATTTTCTGAATTTCAAATATAAAATTTGAAATTGAATTGATGTGTTCTTAATTTGAAATAGAAATTCTGAATATCAATTGATATTTTTTGAAAAACAATTGCAAAAGGTGTAGCAGTACAATGCTACGCTTAAAGCCCAATATAATTTGGAAGTAAAGTGAGGTGGAATGAGGTATCGCGAAGTATAATTCTATTTACAAGAGATTTTCTTCAAATCTATTAACAAACTAAACAGTTGTGTATACTATCAACATTCAAAAGTAAGCCTTAAAATAATAATAAAAAAATATTAAAAACGTATAGTATTACTGAAACACACTGTATAATAAGGGAGTTCAGTGTTTGATGCATATGGTCTTGCGAACGTGCAAATTCAAAATATTGTAGCTTTTGTTTGCAATCCAAAAACAAAATACACAGAATTGCAATGTCACGTCATTGCTTTTGCACAATACTAAAACTGTATAGCTTTTTTTGCTACATGTATTGCGTTTGCATCACTGATACTCGAACAGCTGACATTTGTAAACAATAATTTAGAATCGTCAAACAAAATTAAAGGTATGGAGCCGACAACTCTAAATAAAAAATTAAAAAGAAAAAACCCAACAAATAGTGGACGTCAGATGAAATAAAAATTGTTCTGGAGTATTTGGAGGAGGCAGAAAACGTAGAGATAAGTTTTTAAAAGAAGTCTGTAATTTTTCATCAGCATTTTAAAACAATTTCACAAAATAATCAAACACCTTTTTGTTCCTTTTTACGACGAATAATTTTGTATATCAGCAGTTACGTGATTTCCATCTAGCATTACAAAGTTGCTTAAAATACCGCTCACTGTCAATGACAAAATTATTGCAATAACAAACAGTTGCAACCTAAAACGCACCAAACACTGAACCCAGCTACTATTTTCATGTGACT
This sequence comes from Leucophora obtusa, assembly GCA_949987735.1. Lineage (NCBI taxonomy): Eukaryota > Metazoa > Arthropoda > Insecta > Diptera > Anthomyiidae > Leucophora > Leucophora obtusa. The sequence goes on from OX465295.1 coordinate 282,042,454, forward strand.
TCTGTAGGTTCTTGATTCTAGGCGTTTTTGTTAGATATTTGGTTTTGTGAATGTACACAATTCTATGTATATTAGGGCAGTTCGTAATTAAAGAACAAGAATTTTTTTCGGAGTTACAACCTTAATACTATTTTCAGATTATTAATTTTTAATTTCTTAATTCAAAACTGTTTTCCATATTCTTTCACCCCCAATCAATCACGTGAGTCGTGGCTAAGTGTATATTAAATTTCGTACATAATTCGTGCATGAGTTTAATTTCTTATGTGAGTTTGATTTACTAATCATAATTTTTCGATTATTTAGTTTTTCAAATTTTTAAGTATGTTTTCCTAATATTTGTATTTTAAAAAGTTTTTCAATAAAAATCCTTTTCAGATCTTGAAATTTAGTCGATGCCTCTCTACAGAAAACCACTGATGAAGCCTGTCCAAAGGCAGAAACTAGATCTACACAGAAAGAATTTTGCTGGACGAATTTTAATGAAATTTTTCAATAAACAGATGAAGTTTTCTTCAAAAAGCAAATGAAAAATTTCTTAAATTTGAAGAAAAAGTTTCATATATTGTATGTAACTAGTTTTAATGAAACTTTTTCATTGAGTGTATGAAAATTTTAATAAATAAAATGAAAATTTTCACAACATTTTATGAAAAATTACATTGATTCAATGAAAAGTTTCAATGGACGAGTTCCAGTGCAACTTCATGGATTTCATGGTAAAATTCATTAATATCATGCCGATAATTCTCTCAGTGTAGTCTGATTTGAAAATTAATGTGTTTATAATTTTTAGATCAAACCGCTTATTCTTCTTAAAAAGATTCTTACCAACAACCAAAGTAAGCAAAATGTAATATAAGAAAAAGCAAATATTGATTTCTAATTACATGAAATTACATTTCCCCAGTGGCAACACTGTTAAGGGTATCTCAGTGTTGCCAGCTTGAATATTTTAAATTTATTTTTATCGGGATAAACATTAATGGCAGTAGAGGAATTAAATGTGCTATAAAATACCAAAACTTATTTAACAAATTGTAAAAAATAATCTGTTGAAGGCATGTCCCTATCCGAATTTCATTATGTCCTAAGAACAGGCAATAATGAAGTCAGACGACAACGTTTTTAGAATTTCAGGAAATATTTATTAGGTTAAATTATCTAGAGGCGTTATACAACGCTTAAAATATAAAAAATAACAACAACAACCAAATTTTTTAACACAATTTGCTTTGTCATCTTCCAAAATACTACTCTATTATTTTAAATGATCTAATTATGTAGTGATATCTATTTATCTATAACCAACAAAGCTTCTAAAAACGTCGTCCCTGACGATTTCCTTAGGCAAGCATGAAATCCGGATAGGGACATGCCGTCAACAGATTATTTTTCACAATTTGTTAAATATGTTTGGGATTTTAGCATATTTAATTCCTTTAAGGCAATTAATGTATATCCCGATAAAAATAAATTAAAAAAAGCTCGTTTATGTTATGTTTATTAACCCCACTTACAAATTTGAACGACCCTTATGTAAATAGATAGTATTTTCAAGATAATTAATTGAAACGACAGTAGTGAAAACAAAATGCATGTTTTGTAGAAATTAATTAAAAAATGTTATGCACAAAATGCAGTTCTACTATAATCACAATAACGATAAAAATTAGAACAATTTCAAATCAGAAATAGAAAACAAAGTTATATTTAAGCAGTAAAGTACAATAAGTTTTATGTGGGAAAAAAATGTTACAATATATTACTCCACACCCAGGTGAAAATATTCATATATGTTCATATATTGTCATATATGGTTACATGTATGAGCATATATGGTTTAATGTATGATCATATATGAACATATATGTTATGTATGGAAGCATATATGGGTAAACACATTCAAATGTATGAATCCATATATGATAATATACTGCATTTATTGGTCCATATATTGGTTCATATATTGGTTCATATATTCCATATATCTTCATATATGAATTCATATATTATTCCATATAGTATGGGTAATGTTTTAAGCTTTTTCTGTCATGGGGGTAATTACGAGAGCGGATTCAAAAAATATTGAAATACAATACATTTGATAATTTCTTAAATAAAATTGGCAATTTCTAAAATACAATTGCCAGTTTCTGAAATACAATTGATTATTTGTAAAATACATTTGATAATTTATGAAATGCAATTGCGAATTTCTGAAATACAATTAATAAATTTCAGAAATACAATTTTCAGTTTCTGAAATACAATTCATAATTTCTGAAATACAATTGGTAGTTTCTGATATATGTAGATACAATTGATAAATATGAAAATCAATTGATAATTTCAGCAAAAATAAAACTGCTTAATTTAGAAAATCTTCAGAAAATTTATATATTTGCTATAAATATTAAACCCTTGATTTCAGAAGGCTAGATTTGTATTTCCATTAAAAACAAAAAACGAAAAAGGTACTTTGAAAATTTTAAATTTTATGTGATGTTTATTTTCTACTACTACAATTTAATTTTATTTTCTAATCACTGAAATTTAGCTCAATTATAACTAAAATTTTGTAAATATATTAAACAGTTTTATTTTTGCTGTTCCTTTCTTATTTATATTTAGCAAAAATACTCTGCTAATTCAGCAGTTTTTCATTTTGAACTAATTTTTAGTAGCTTTAACTAAAATTTTTATACACTTTTTTCTATTAGTGTATAAACAATCATTAAATAATCAAAAAACAGTCATAAAATAATTTCTAAACTTGAAGTAAATGTTTATGTCCATTAAAAATTTCATAATTTCTCAATTTCATTCAATTGTACAAATTCATCAGTAAGAATTATAATATTTACATTTAATTTAAATAAAAAAGCAATATTTTTATTAAAAAATAAAAAACAAATTTATATGAACATTCATATATCTCCATATATGGCCATATACCCTCAAATTTCGGATCCGAACCCATATATGTTACCATATATGATCATATATGAATATTTTCACCTGGACATACAAAAAATTTTCACGATGATGAATTTCATATGAAAATTGTTTGCCTATAATTTATTTTCCTGCAAATTTAATATATCAAACTATTGGTTTTCTGTGAAAATTCTAAATTTGGGGTTTCTGTGATTTTGTCTTATTTATAAAATCAATAATTTCTTTATTTTGAAAATTTAAATTACGATTTGAAGTCTCTAAAGTTTAAAATTTTTCCTATGCCTAACTGTACTCTTGTTTTTGAAAAAATTTCATAACACATAATTTTAAAAAATAAAACCAAAAAAAATAAATAATAAAGTGTTCTCTGTTTTATAATTTTGTGGAATGTTTGTAAATATTTAAATATGATTTATAAATAAAAACAAAATGTTTTATGTTATCTAATGGACAAGTAGCCAAATTAGATAAAACGTTTATTATATTTTATTCGTTTAAAAAAATTGTTGTTCATATATGAAGAATATAAAGTTAATATTTTATAAAGCGTTTAGCTGCATTAAAATTTATTTACATTGTCAAAACGGCTACTGTCAACTCATTTTTTATAAAAAAAACAAAAATTAAAACAAAAACAAATGGGGTTGAAATACTCGTAGATAATTTATGAACAAAAACATAGTAAATTTTCGATACTTTTTTAGTGTTTTTTTTTGTTAAGGTAGGTGATTCAAACCAACTTTGATATGATATTTATGGTACTATATAAATTTTGAATAAAATTTATGAATTCCTTTTAAATTTTTATAATTTAAATAAAAGTATTACACAACCTAAAATTCTAATAACTATTGATAATACAGAATGGTATATCACAGATGGGAACATTCATCGTGATCTAGGTGTTAAAACCATAAAGAAAATTATGCGAAATTTCAGCTTGTTTCACTCTAAATTCGAACACTGAACTAAGCGTTTTACGGGACTACCTGCTCGCTTCTTTTACCGTGGAAATCTACTATAAAATCATTTTATTATTTATGTTTCACTTAATTGAATCATATTAATATTAAACATTAATTAATATTACGCATTGATTTAATATAATTTAACACCCACTACTGTAATATCAAGGTTGGCAACCGAAACGAATAACGCTATTGGTATAGATTTTTTGTTTGTTTCGGTATTGATATTCCGATACCGAAACATCAATACCGGTACGTACCGGTATTATTGAAGAATTGTGTTTTCACAATAAATTATTTGTTGTTGTAAAAAATACAACGTTGCTAAATCAAATTAAAAAAAATAAATAAAAACAATATGCCTGCTGGGAATACGATTTTTTTATTAAAAATACAGATAGAATTCAAATTATTTTGCATATTTTGTATAAAACAATTTATATTTCAAAATGTTGGTTTTTAACTTTTATTTAAAAATAAAAATTTTTTTTCGACCTTTTTTAATTTATTAATTTAGTTCGATGCCAATTTCCTTATTATGAATTAACGTAATAAGTACTTTTTTCCAAAAACTGCTATTTTTCTTCATCAGGATACTCTCCTGACAAATACTTCACAGAGTTTTTGCTTTCCAAAATCTCGACACTTGCAGGAATAAAAATACGATCGTTTCGGGGATTTTCCCTTCATCAGTTTTCTTTAGAAAGTAGTGGCATTACTGCAATGCGAATTAAAGTATCAAAATTTCATTTTAAATGCGAATGAAGCAAACAATAAAATATGTTTTCGAAGTCTTCCGCAAGCATAACCAACAATAGAAATATTCTGAAAGTATTTTGTTTTTGTATTTTATACCATTGGCATAAATAAATACAAATTTTTATTTTTACCTTATACAAATAGGAAAAAAAGTATCTTTTTTGCTAAAATTAAAATGCGTGTACTTTGTAACTTTTTGAATATTTCCTCATCTTGGATACACCAACAAATTTCAATACGTGATTAATTGAAGCTCCACAAACTAATTGTACTTTTTGATTTTAATTCGCTACAAAATAACCTTTGATTTAAGATTTTCGCCATTTCTTAAAATAATGTTTTTATGCAAATATTAAATTGCATTGTCTTATTTCAAGTATATATCAACTCTACGTACTGCAAACAATGCAATAAGTTTCATTATGGGGCAGTGTTTTTTTTTTACGAAATTCCCTTAATTTTTTAAGAGTTCCAAGGTACACGGCAATTTATAATTTGGAAGCTTTCTCGCTTTTCTAATTTCTAAAAATGCATAAAAATTATTAAAGTTTTTATTATTGTTACTTTCATGCAGAGCTTCAAATAATGAATTCTATTTTGAATGAGTTCCTTAAAAAATACCACTCGATTTCCTTTTAAGTCGAATGGATTCATATTTAAGTAATCGCAGGGAATTCATTCGATCTAATTTAAATATAAGGAATTCAATCAATCTATCTGATTCGATTTTATCAATCATAAGGAATTCATTCGTTTACTAACTCATTCGATTTACAATTTGGGAATTCAATCAATCATTCGATTTTGTATCACTTGATTGAACGATTTAGGAATGACATTTGATTTTTAAGAAAATATTTTAAAAATAACACTTATTTCATTACACTAAAATTAACGATTGCCATCAATAAATTATTGTACAAAATCATACCCTTTAGTGAAACTGAATTGTTGAAATACTATTTATTATTCTAATTTGTATATTCCCGTGCTTTACCACTGTATAGGGTAAAGCACCCTGTTACCTTCCTTGTAATATTATTCTTTTAGTTTTCTTGTATTTGTAAAAAAATTTAAATTCCTTTAATAAAAACTAATAACGTAGTGGTTTATTTTCAAAATTTTAAAATCGAATGTCATTCCCAAATTACTCAATTAAATGAACCAGAAATCTATAGAATTCCCAAACTTTTAAATCGATTGAGCAAAAATCGATTGAATTTCTAACGATTGAATTCAGTGATTGAATAAATCGAATGATGAAAAATGACTGAGGTCTTTAAAATTAAATCGAATGAGAATAATTAAGACTTTTAAGACTTCATTCAATGTGTAAAGTTGCTGTTTGAGAATTCAATCATTCCATAGTCAATCAGAATTGCAAACACAGTGAGGGATTGAAGTCTTTAAAAGTTCTGCTTAGAATTTGCTGTCAATATTGTACAAAAAAGAGGAATTTATGTCAATATTGTACAAAAGAGTTCACATTAAAGGGATTTAAGGCCAGTCAGACTTAATTTTTTTTATAAATTTATTGGTAAAGCCCTGTATTTTGTTCGTACTTTTGCGAAAAAAGCTCTCAAACTCCATATAAAAAAATGATTTTTCACTTGCGTTGAATTGTTCCGAAATTACGGTGGAATTTTTTTCGCATCAATTTAATAGACAGGACCATTTGAAAATATAGCGAAAAAGTGACATTTGTGTTAATTATGATTGTAATTTTTTATAGACTATAAAAAATTCGTGAATTTTAATGTTTTTATTATAGTTTTCGAGCTCCAAACATAGAGCAAAATTTTTTCGCTCTTTTGAACAAAATACTGGGCTTAACTTTAAAAAATGTAGAGTCAAACTTTAATTTATTTTCTATGTTCCTTCGAAACAAAATAAGCCAAAATTTTTTGAAAGAAAAAAGTTGTTAATGAACGTGTTTTGTTAGATTTGAGAAACAAATTTAAAAAATTCGATAATACCAGCAGGATAGAATACGTATTTTCGGGCCCCGCTACAGACCCATCCTCAGTATCCACGCCTTTATGGCTTAGTAATTGATAATGTTCTACTTATATTGATTGCGAAACAAATAAACTATTGTAAACACAACTCAATTAGACTGACATCAACGAAATTTTAACAATGCTATTTTTATCCTCTGTTATTACTGTTTTTGCTTTCAACTTTAATTCTTAAAGTATCGCAGCTGGTTCTATTCAACACTGACTATCAGCGTACGAGTCACAGACTTATTGAACGACAACGAACATTTAATTTTAAATGCATGTTCTAATTATTTTTAACCTACAACATAAATCCATGTTGATAATAAACAATTAGGTATATTAAATTATATTTTTCACTGTATCTAGTGTGTTGATAAAAAAGTTGTATCATGTAATCAATAGTTGTTTTCAAACTTTTTATTTTTAAACGAAAATCGCAGCTAATTTTCGCTTAAAAATTAATGTGCTAATTCATAAAAAAAATTTATTTGGTATTTGAAGATTGATATAGTTAAAGTAGATATTTCGCTTAATAAAGAGTTATTAGAAATCTTGATTCATAATCGTATTTTAACTATAAATTAATTTTTCGATTTGATACTGGCAACACTATTGTTTATTTTCTCTCTTCTCCCAAATAAGTCGTAAGTGATTTACAAATTTATTAAACGATTGACTCGTTAATCGGGAGTGAAAATGTATTTCCTTAAATTAGAGAACTAATGATGTGCTAAGATAAATTTAAAAGCCATTAAAAATATTTTTTTTTTATTTATAAAGCAAATCAATGGAAATGTTTGTAAAAAAGTAATTTTTTAAAACATATTATTCAAAGCATACAAAATTAATCCAATTTCGAATAATGTTTTGACAGTCTGTACATCACTATTGTTTTGTTTTTCTTTTTAATTTAATTTTTACATTTTTTTTTGAAATTTTTTCGAAAATGGTCATTGGCTACGCAATTTTTGTAGTTTTTTTCAGTTTAATGGATGCAAGTTGTTGGAAGCCACACATTCTAGGGATGGGATGGCTTTAATAAATCATTTCATGCCTGAAAATGAAATAATTAAAAATTAAATGGTGGCTTCCTCACTCCAAACTTTATAAAAGTTTTAAAGTTAGTGAGTACCAACTATAAATCTTTATTATTTTCTTCATTATTAAGCAAATATGAATACTGTTTTTCACAAATTAGCTTAAAAATAAAAGTTTATGAATTATACCATAAATATTCGCCTGTTGCACAACTATCTTAATTTCACAAAGAAAATCTAAACTAATCAACATGAATAGTCAAAACGTGTTTAGAAGTTCGGATCGAAACATTTTTGAGTTTTCGTCTACCAAGTACTTTACTGCTGAAATAGCATTTAGGTTAGGGTCAACCGATATTTCGAAAATTTACGAATTGCGTTCACTATTAGAACTCAAACGATATGGAAATTTAAGCTGATTACGGCTAAAATAACCAGAAAACAAAACTCTTCAAGTTACGGCTCTCCTTTATCCCTTTTTAGAAAGGGGCCATAAAAGTGACTTTAATTGAAGAGTTAGAGGGTTATAATGTTTCACAAAAATGTTCCTCGTAGTGTTTTACATAAATTCGCTGAACACATTCACATGTTTTAATATGCCGATTCAGAATAATCATTTGAAAAGGGGGAACATTTTAAAGTTGATTCTAATTTCGAATTTTTAATTTTTATTTGTTAATAATTTTGAATTATGTTTATTTTACATTAAATTCTAAAATTATTTATTTTACATTAATTTTAGAATTCTTTTGTTCAAAAATATTTATGTATTCTATGTGATTTATGTAATTATATTTATAAGTATTTACCAAATTATTGTTTTTTTACGCATACTCAGTTCCATACTGTAATTTAAGACTTAAGTCTTGTGTATGGAATAACAAATAAATAATTAAAATAATCAAACTTTTTTCATTCGTAAGTTGAATAATTTATTACTTATACTTAGAATTTTAAACACTTATTTAATATAATTAATTTAATTTTTTTTAACAAAAAATAATAAAAGTTATGTTAGTAATATGAAAACTATTAGGCATTACATTTGCACGATTGCGCTAAATAGGACTTGAAATGCAAGTTTTTTTTCAAATAATCAATAATTTGTTTTTTACTAATTATTGAGTTACAATCTTGCTTTAACATTTTCGTAAAATGCACTAAAACAAGCGAGAGTTACAAATAAAAGTAAAGCTTAAAATGTTATTTCTACAAAAATTAAGAGAATGAAAACTCAACTAAAAACTTTGGGCAATTTTTCGTATATTTTCAGAACGAAAAATTACCAAATTATTGTATTTACGTAATTAAACCTAAAATTTTGGAATAAAAAAAAAAAAAAATTAAGACGAATATAATTTTTTCAAATTTGTATGAACAATTTTTGGGCGATTTCCCATTTCCATATTTGTGTGCCATTTGTTTTCGGATTGTTTTGCCAGCAAACTATTCTTCTGTTTATAGATGATTTGATGTTTAGATTTTTTAAAATATATTATTTTTATAGAAATTTTATAAAACTTTGCATTTTGTAGAACTTGTTTTCATATTCATATTGTTTTTGCTTTAGTAAACATTTAATATTAACATTTATTTATATATATACATATATGATAATCTACAAGTTTTTTCCAAAAAGAAAGAATTGCAGAATATTTTATTTATTTGTATTTTTGCAAAATAAGGCAAACACAGACTTTTTCAGCTTTTATTCTTTTCGGTATTCGAAAGTAAAACAATACAGAAAATTAATAAATATTTGTACTTGTGGCTTGTAGAGTAAATACAAAAAATACTTTATGTGTAATTGATTCAATTAAAAATAGGTTAATACCTAAAATTATGAGAACGGTTTTGAAGAAATATTAAAAGTTTTAATTAAATTATTTCGAAATGATGTGTATTTAAACCTATATACCAGGGATGGCAAATTCAGAACTTTGATACTTTTTTCAGTAGATATATTTTCAATGGTAAAATTACCATGAGCTGGTTCGAAATATTTAAAAACGTTTCTCTTAAAGCAAAAATTCTTAAAATATATTAATATATATTTTTAATATCAAAAAGTTTTCTAAATCTAATTTTTGTTTTATTAGAAAAAAGTTTCGCAGTACTATAACATTATGTATATTAGAATAAAGTATTCAAAATAAAAAAGCTGAATTCAAAGGCTTCAATAGAAAAAGTAATTAGCAGGTCAGCTATTTTATGTGTCTAATACAGTTGTAAAGTGCTTTGAATACTTTTTTATATTCCCGAGTAAAAAAATTTATATATAATCATATGTGGCATATATTACAATATATAATTAGACATGTGGCTATGTATATCCATATATAATTATATATGACGTTTTTTCCGAAAAATTTTCCTTATATTATGCCATATATAATTTCATCTAATTAGATATCGGCCTTCATAATATTAGATAAGGCATATATAATTATATATTACATAACATGGTTGATCTTATTGCATATATAGTTATATATAGAACTATATCTTAATATATATGGTGGCATTTTAGCAATATATAATTATATATGGTATCATTTAAACAATATATAATTATATATGGTGACAGTTAAACTAGATATTATCATATATGGTGCCATTTAAACAATATATGGTCATATATGGTACCTCATAAACAAAATCTTTAATTCAGTTCCAGATATGATAATATATGGTACTATATATAGTGCGATATATATTTATATATGGTGTTATTTAAGCTATATATTATCATATATGGTGCCATTCAAACCATATATTATCATATATGGTGCCATTTAAACCATATATTATCTAATATGGTGCCGTTTCAACAATATATGCTCATATATGGTACCTCATGAACAACATTTTTAATACAGTTCCAGATATGATAATATATGCTACTATATAGTGCCATATATGTTTATATATGCTGTTATTTAAGAAATATATTAACATATTTGGTGCCATTTAAACCATATATTGTCATATATAGAGTTTGCTAAAAACCGAAAAATTTGGAAACCGCGGTTTCGGTTTTTCAAAATTATAAAAACCGCGGTTTCGGTTATTTTTCGGTTTTCTAGTGATATTAATGGAATTGTTTTAAAATAATAAAATACGTATAAAAATTAAACATTTTAACACGTTCAAGATATCTATTAAAATTGGATTGAATTTCTCACTCGAATAAAGGCAATAACGCCATTTCGAGACCTTTTCGGGAGAATTAAATTTTTTATTCTTTTGTCGGTATCTAAGTTGTATTTTAAAGAGTTTTACTGGGTGTTTTTGTAAAAAGAATCAGACGAATTCGTTAAAAAAAATTTTGTGAAAAACACTAATTTAAAAACGGTTTTGTTTAAAACTTTTTGCACAGCTTTATTAGGAATTCTATGCAGAGCAAATGCGGCTAAAAAAATTTAAGATAAATGATTTTAAATTTGTGTTTTTTACAAAAATGTTTTTAACGAATTCTTCGGATTCTTTTCATAAAAACAGGCAGTTAATTTAAACTTTAGGAATTTTTTTAATACAATAAAGTTAGAATTTTATAAACTTTTTGAAAAATACGCGGTGAAAATTTGAATTGAATATGTGAAATTCTATATCTCTTACACCACATGACTTTTTTTATTATAAGCCTCAGTTTTATTATCCGTAATAACAACAAAAATTTTTTTAAAGTAATATTTAATGGAGAAAATGTTTATTACAATTAAATACAAATTTTTGTAAAATAGGAATAACCAACATTTTCTGAGCGCTAAGAAATTATGACTCGTAAAAGACTCTAACATAAAATATGATAAATTTTAGAGTGTATTAAAAAATTTTCTAAAATTTTTAATACTCAAAAATGAATCACCGGTTTCTTAGTGGCTCAGAAAATTTTAAATTTTACAATAATGCTCATAATTCTAGTTTTACTAGTCATAAAAATAAAAGTGCGATCGGAAGGAGGCTTTATCTGTAAAGACATATACATACCCTCATATAGATATGATTTCAGAAGATCTTGGGCTCTATTATGAGCCTTTCGGTTTCTAATTATACACTGGGATGTAATTTAATTAATTCTTTTAATTGGTTAAATTATATTCATATATAGTTAAAGGTAAATATATTTACCAATTAAAATAAAATAGAAACCGAAAACCGACTTATTTTTGTCGGTTTTCGGTTTCGGTTTCGATTAAAACCGAACAGCAAACTCTAGTCATATATGGTGCCATTTCAACAATATATGCTCATATATGGTACCTGATGAACGACATTTTTAATACAGATGCCGATATGATAATATATGCTACCATATATAGTACCATATACTTTGATATATCGTATCATTTAAACAACCCGAGGAAAACAAGTTACATATAGTCATATATGTGATTAAGTTATATCTGTATAAATATACAGTTTCATCCGAAGAATGGCCCGATATATTTTTATCAATTGTTTATCAATTTTTATCTAAATGTATCAGTTTAGATCTGACCTGATTAAATTATGTGTTAATCAGATGAAATTGTATCAGATTTTTGACCTGATACAATTTTATCGGTTTGATCGTAATTGGTTCAATTTTATATAAATAAAATATAATTGTATCCGACATTTACCTTATACAATTGTATTCAAGTTTTAAACTGATATCAGGTCAAAATTGGGATATAACTATATAATTTTGTATACAAATATATCTATTTGGACCTAAACTGATACCATGTAATATAAACCAATAAAATTGTATCAGGTCAAAAATCTGATACAATTTCATCTGATTAACACATAATTTAATGAGGTCAGATCTAAACTGATGCAATTAGATAACAACTGATACAAATAAGAACTGATACAATTTTATCGGGCCATTTTTCGGATCAAATGGTATATGGACGAATCTAAGTTATATATTAAAGCTCCATATTGGTGCCATTTAAACAATATATTGTCATATGTGGTGCCATCATATATGCTAACTCATCAGCAACTACAATATTAACTGTATTTCAGAAGCTATTAATTGTATTTCAGAAATGTTAAATGTATTTTAGAAATTATGGAATGTATTTCAGAAATTTATTAATTGTATTTCAGAAATAATCAAATCTATTTCAGAACTTGTTGATGGTTTATCATAGTTAATAGAGAAAAATTTCTAAATTACATTTCATAATTTCTGAAATACAATTGATAATTTCTGAAATACAGTTTGATAATTTCTGAAATACAGTTGTGAATTTCGGAAATACAATTAATAATTTCTGAAATACAATGGATAAAACTGAAATTCAATTGACTAGTTCTGAAATACAATTCATAAATCTGAAAAATAATTGATAATTTCTGAAATACAATTGATAAAATTGAAATTCAATTGATTATTTCTGAAATACAATTGATAAATCTTAAAAACAATTGATACAATTGGAAATGGTGTAGAGCGTTAAAAATATGTAAATAAAATTATTTAAAAAAAAAATTCAATTTAATAAAAAAAAATAAAATTTTATAAAAACATTTATAGAAAATAAAATTATAATTTTATAAAAAGAAATTCTTTTGAATGGGGGAAATATTTTTAGTTGATCTGTTATTTTTATGTAAATGAATGTTATTTTAGTTTGATTCAAGATCATAAATTAATATCACTTTCTGTTTAAATTATTTTCAAATCACAGAAAGATGATACAATTTTTACAAGTAAATTACAAAGAATAAAAATTATTGAAAAAATTTCGATAAGACCAGCAAGGAGAATGCGCATTTTTATAAAAAAAAAAATGCATAGCCGTGAAAGGTATCGAACTTGAGACCTTCTGATTTTAAACCTTATTTTAACAAAATATTTTAATTTTTATAAAATCAGTGCTCTTCCAGTGTATTATTTTTTGAACTATTGTCAATATCTGTCTGGGATCTTATTTAATCCCAAATAAATGGAGATCTTACGTAGTACCCAAATATAATGCGGGATCTAATTTTAGCTGTCATTTTTCTGGATAGTTTTAGATGTCAATCTCCAAATATATTGCTGTTTCTAATTCGATCTGCAATTTATGGGATAAATTAAGATCCTACCAAATCCCCAAATATATCACTGGATTTAATTCGATCTGCAATTTATCGGAAAAGTTAAAATCTTACGCAATCCCGAAGTATATTACTGGATCTAATTTTATCTGTAATTTTTTGGATAAATGTAGATCTTACTTAATCCCCAAATATATTGCTGGATCTAATTCGATCTTCCATTTTTCGGATCAAATTAGATCTAAGTTTATCCACAAATATATTGCTAGATCTAATTAGATCTGCCAAAATTGAGATCAAATTAGATCTATGTTTATCCCTAAATATATTGCTGGATCTAATTCGATCTGCCACTTTTTCGGATCAAATTAGATCTAAGTTTATCCACAAATATATTGCTGGATCTAATTCGATGTGCCATTTTTTGGATCAAATTAGATCTAAGTTTATCCCCAAATATATAGCTACATCTAATTCGATCTGCCACTTTTTCGGATCAAATTAGATACACGTTTATCCACAAATATATTGCGGGATCTAATTTGATCTGCCAAAATTGAGATCAAATTAGATCTAAGTTTATCCCCAAATATATAGCTGGATCTAATTGGATCCGCCATTTTTCGGATCAAATTAGATCTAAAAATATCCGCAAATATATAGCTGGATCCGCCAATTTTCGGAACAAAATAGATCTAGGTTTATCCTCAAAGATATCACTGGACCTCCCAATTTTGAGATATAACTTGATCTTAGTTTATCCCCATATATACAATGGGATCTAATACGATATGATTGGATACACCCAATTTTGAGATCTAATTGGATCAGCTAGATATTACAGCAGATCTTAAACAATATCAAATTGGATATAATTAGATATTGCGCGAGATCAATTTTTTTTACTCGGGTTAGTACAAAAACAGGATTGTATTTTCATACCACAAAAAAATGGTTGTATTTTCAAGATCAGTCAAGAGGGAGAAATTCCCCTTTATGCAGGAATTTACAAAAATCGCGTCTTAGTGACAGAGGAGGAAATTGCATACCAAATTTCAACTTCCTAGCTCCAGCGGTTTAGGCAGGCCGTTAATGTTCACTTCTCCGCTTTGAGCCCCCATTTTTAATAATACATAAATAAAAATATGTATTTTTCGTTTATACGTTTTTCTAAGTGCAATAATACCGTCTTTAAATATATATATTTTTTGGTATCACAATTAAGTAAACAAAACAAAAATGTATCAACAACAATTCTATTCTTCAGTTGTTTGCATAAGTGTAACCCTTTAAAGTGAATTTAAAACAAATATTTACTGTCTTCAAAATATGTTTTTTCGACTTTTAAAACATATGTGATTATTTAGCAAATTAAAACAGTTCAGAAAATTATGAAAATTCATATTTTTATGGGTTTTTCTCACCACGCATTTATTTATCGAATATTTAGCTAACTAAATAACTAAATAGAGCTTATGCATAATTATTCGAAAAAAAACACGTTTATAAAACGAATTTTGTATGAAAAATTTTAATTTTGTATGTTTTATAAGCCATTTACAAATTTAAAAATTGATTATGGATATGACCCTAATCTTACTGATTAACAGGGCAAGTTTGAAATGCACAAAATTGAAATTGGCACGCAAAACCAGCGAAATTGACACAAAAATGGTAAAAATGGAATGCCAATTCAAAAAATTAAAAAAAAGAAACACTAGTTGATTTAAGTGCTCCTGTAAAGCATTTTTAACAAAAAATAATAACAAAGGAATTCTCAGTGGAACAGCTAATATGCAATCGGCAAAATATCTTTTTTTTGAAATTTTCTCCAAAGTTTATATACAAAAGTTGGGAGTTTATTGTATTTTATTGAATTTTCTTTTAATGAAAAGTAAAAAAAAAATACCCCCCAAAATAACTTTGTTGGCAAGGAGCCGTAAAATTGGGATTTTTACAAATTAATTGGATAATGGCATTCAATGGCAAATGCCAAAAACAAAACTTGCCCTACTGATTAATTATCGAAAACTTTACTTTAAAGGTGCATAAAACCGAAATGTTTTGAAATTTTGTAGTCTTTGAAAAAACTTTTGTCAATGATATTGCTTTGGCAATTTTCCCAAAAGTAATTTGTTTTAATTACACTGTGAGACAAATGGTAGGGGTCAGTGATCGGGAAGGGTTCCAACTACCGGGGAAAGTTATATCGGTAAAAAAGAAGTTATACGTGTCCCGGCGTTTCGCTGGGTCACCCCTAGGAATCGAGATATATCGATTTGACCTTTGGTGATCTTTTTTTTGACATAACTCGAGAACCACTAGTCCGATATTGCTCAAACAATTTTAAAAAAATTAAAACTGCGCACTCAGTTTTTCATGATCACCTCAGTAGTCCTTATAAAGGGACTTTAAATTGTCAACGCATGGTTTTTGGCAAACCCTTTTTTAGGGATATTTTATACATTCCATGCTGCTGATATGGGATCAAATGAAAGAGGAGAATTACTACATTTTAATAAAAGCTTTTCTTTTTTTCTACTGAAAATTTTCCAAAAATAGTTTCTTCGTCATTTTTTGTCAAAATTTACATTATCACTGAACTGGGGAGAATATCCTTTCTTATTTGATGCCCATTTTGGAGAGAAGTGAGAAAAAAATATATTGCCGTTTTAGTATGCATTATTATATCGAAGTCCTTTAAAAAGGACATCTGACGTAATGGGTATATGTATATATTGATTCCTTTCGTTCCTATAAGGAGCATATGGCCTCGACGTGGTGGGTATGCAGTTCATCTATAAATGATGTCTACCTTCACATTTATGTATTCTTCCATGGGTGGGAGCAAAATTTGAAAATGTTGCACGGTGTAATATATAACTGCAAGAATAAAAGAACTAATCAGCGTCGATTTTATGCAGCGGATGAAGTTGTGGAAATGCTTAACGCATGTGAAAATGATGAAACCTTCCAATTAATATCACCAGTATAATCTGTGCCTCTTGTATCAAATATTATGGTTCCGCCACGATTTGAAGAAATTCGGATATCACAAACAATGTTCGGCAACCAAGCCGTCACGATCCATCATATGATCGAGCATTCAACCAACTTTGAACAATTACAATTCGTCATTTGGTTGAGCTATGAGTGAAACCAAACGAAAGTCCTTCGATATATATTCACCTAAACTGCAAAAGGGCGTAACAACACTTTTTTTTGCATTAAATTAAAGAAAATATTTATTCTCTTGACTATAGACTTTTTTATGTATATAAGTTTAAATTTTTGTAGCGACATGTATTTAGTCTAGTGCAGGGGTGGCAAGACTTTTTTCGCTGCGTGCCAGAAACGGACAAATTTTTTTTGTAAAAATTTTAGTTGACTTCTAAAAGTCCTTTTTTAAGAATTTTTAAAATTTTGAAAATTTCTCTTAAAAATATCATCGCAGATGTACATAATTATCAGCGCTGCGGATAACCCCAGGAAATAACCCCCAAAGGGAAAAATGAAATAACATCCAAGAAATGACTTAAACATTTTTGACGGTTATTTAATTTTTAGGGATTTATTTAATCTTTAAGTATTGAGATGATTTCATTATGTAAAAATCCCCAATGAAATAAAATTAAAACAGTTTGAACAATATTGCCTTTTCATTTTTTGGGAGTTTATTCCATTTTTGGTGGTTATTTCATTTTGTTAAAAAAAAAGTTAAATTATTGGGCGATATTAATTATTTAAGTACGCAAGAAAAATTGTTGAAAAATATTTATCATCATAATAATTAATAAAAAGCGAATATTATGGATTCTATTTCAGATTAAATGGCTCTCCGAAACACGATCAAAACCCAATTTAAAAATTATTTTAAGTATTTCATTGAGGGTTATTTCGTAGCACCTATTTTCCGTTTAAAAAAAAACTTAATTTTTTATATCCAATTTTAATGCAAGTTGTTTTCCATTTTTGTGCAATTTTCTGGTACTTTTTATTTCTCCGATTATGAGGCATTTTCTCATCGAAACATTTAAATTTCTTTCAATCAAGAATTTTAGAAATTTTCCCAGAATTTTCTGATAATCGAATTTGCGAGTTCTGTATTAAACATATTTTTTTAAACAAAAAATGGTGGCAATGCAGAGTTTTATTCATTTTTAAAGACGATTTACAAGCTCTGTGAAAAATTTCACCATTATGGAGTTAAATCACACATTTTTGTAGCGAAATTTAACATTTAACTGAATTTTTTGCTGATCTTCTAATAGTTTAAATTTTTTGAAAATATCCAACAAAACGTTGCGTGCCACCTAAAATCCACTCGGGTACCACTACTGACACTCGTGTCATAGTTTTGCCAGCCCTGGTCTAGTGCATCATAATCAATCAAAAACCCGATTTCGGTTTTTTTTTGTTACGCCATTCTGCATTTTAGGCGACGATATGTATACTTAAAACAAATCTTAGTCTTTTTATGTTTGGTCGAATGAATAGTTCATTTAATTTTATTAATTTTTTGTTTAATTTAATGAAAAAAAAGAAAACTGTAAAACTTCTTCTATGTTTACCTTTGACGACCAATGGGACACATATGTCCCATGCTGAATTTGCGCCCTGTAAGCAAGAAAACAAAACTATTTCTAACGTTCTGGTATTTCTGAAAATAGGAGGCACCGGTCCATGCTATATCAAAATTTTGGTCTTGCAAAACCAATAACATCTGAATAAATGACATCCAAAAAAGATGAACAAAAAACTTATTTTTCTGATTTTGGGGTCAATTAATTAGGCGCTAAGAACACATGGGGCCAATTATTTGGTAAAATCTGAAAGCAAAAACTTTCCTCTATTAATGAAGGTGAGTTAAAGAAAAAATCGGTTGGAATATGTGGAAAATATAACAAAAAATAAAAATGGGACATATATCAACCATTGGTCGTGAAAGGGTTAACTAGTTTTGAGTGTTAATTTTCAAAACTATTTTTAACTAATTTTTAAGAACCCATTCGTTAAATCTTACAAAATTTATTGTTAAAATATAATATTTTCATGTTACTGTTATTACCTGGTAGATGGCGCCACCAATGTATCCGAAGTTTTAAAGATGGCGCTATTTCGTTCCCTCCCGATTTTTTAAAATGGCCCATATCTCGCAAACTAAGAGAGATGGAGCAAAATTAATGAAAATATCGACTACCCCTAACCCCTAAATGGCCCTTGGCGGGGTCTTGGACCCTCGGAAATTTTAAATAAAAATTTCCCACTTCATAAAATGGCCCATATCTCGAAAACTAAGCGAGATAGAGCAAAACGGACAAAATTGTTGCTCAATTAGAGTGCCTTTATATGTCCTCACATGATATGGACTTGGCCCGGGGAGGGTCCCGAGACCTTAAATTTGGATAAATTCTACGACTCAGTATAATTACAGATAAAACTATAGTTTTACATATTTTTTACTTAAATTTAGATTTGTTAAATTTAACAAAAGAATTTTTTAAAATCAACAAATTTTATTTTAAGCCAAAAAACAGGAATAAATTTTGTTAAAGTAACAAATTTTTCTGTCCAGCCAACAGAGTGTGGCTTTTAAAACAGGCACTAAAAGGAACTTAAAAAATATATTTTAGCAATTTAGTAAAATTATTTTTTATATTAATTTTTTTTATTTTTTTTGACGGACAAGTTTTTTAGTCTAAAAATTAGTTTTTATTTAATTTTTTTTTTAATATATAATTAGACATATAATTTCTAATATAAAATTAATTATTTCCCACTACGAAAATTGCAAGAAATTCCAAGAAAACCACTTACGGCCTGAGCTTTTTCACGAACTTAAAAATTCAAAGTCTTTAAGATATTTTCTTTATAAAAATTTTTAAATTATTAAAAATATTTTCTTATTTACTTCCCTTGCGGGATCCCGGGATCCCGGGAATTCAAAATAAATTTCCCGCTTTCCCGGGTATATCAAAAAGTGCGGGATTTTGCATTCCCTACTTGCAACTTCACTTCACGGTCTGCCAAAACGATTTTGTGAACTGTAAGACCACGTTTAAAGTCCGCAAACGACTTTTCTACCATTTATGTCGATGGAGCAGAGTCCGAATAATAAGCTTTGGCTTGAACGGTGTTTTTTCCCATTAAAAAGCAAAGATCAATCTACACAGGAAATTGCTTTGAATCCATTATTTTCAAAATCGTAAAAGTAGCGGTCACTAAAACAGCTGCAACTTTTTCACTAATGAACGAATTGTCTTTGAATTTTGACAGGTACCATCTGAAGCGTGGTAGTTCTAAAAAATTATATGGAATTTTTATTAGTGGTGCCACCTAATGATGTGTTTAATAATAATTTTCAAAAACTCAACGAAATTTTTGATTTTATAAATAACTAACAAAGTTAATTGTTTACTGCAAAAATACTGTTTTGGTAGTTTTAACAACTGCTACGAAATAACGTAGTTTTCGTTAGTTGTTTTTTGTTAGTAACTACAATAATAGCTGTTTTCTTTTTTCTGTAGAAAAACCTGCAATTACAGTTAAAAACAAACAACTAGTGATTCCTACAGAACCAACTGTCATGTAGTAACTGTGAAACCTTTTTGAGTGTGTCATTACTTGTTTCAAATATTTTATTTTTTCCATATCACATACATGAAATAAATTTTCATTTGTATCAAATTTCAACTCAAGGATTTTCCACGAATTTAGTTTGAAACGGATTAAAATTTTGCTTCAAGTGCGAGAAGCTCTTAAACTCTTATAACATTAAACAATTAATGTCTAAAATTTATCTCATGCTAGATAATAAAAAAATGGTTTGACAATTGTTAATTTTTTGTTTTTGTTACAACGTACATATATTTATTGTATATTTATATTGAAGTAATTAATCTTAATTTGCATGTCAACCTTAAAATTTGTTTAATCACTGATATTAAGAGGCGTAAACCTACACAATAACTACTACATTTACACCAATAATATTTCTAGTTATTAATCAACACTTATAGCAAGTATTGGTTACAGTATGTCAGAGGTTCTTAATCTGTGTTGCGCAAGATGCTGTTAAAAGTAATGAACAAACTCAGTTTAAGGCTATTCGGCCTTGAAATCACTGTAAGACTTATACACTCAAATAAATAAGTTAGCAGAAAAACGTTTTCCAACCCAATTAAAAAAAAAAAAAGAAGACTTGACTAAATCAGTTAACTTTTCTGTAAAAATTCTTATTTTCATGTTATTCTTTTACAGACTTTTTTACTTCAATGTAAGTGTTCTTTTTCCCAATTAAAAAAATTCAAATGACATGTCATCATGTTTTAAGTCTTAATAGAGAAGCAATAATTGAGACAATTAACAAATCTAATTGATATTAATTAATTTTTTATTTAAGATGCCTATTCCTACTTGTGACTCGTTGTGACTGTCAGAAGACTATTTTTAACGCAGAAAGTCATAACTTTCCATACAAAACTGCACTAAAATTCAAAAAATTCCAATTTTATTTGTCAATGTTATGATTGTGTCGATACAAGGCCTTAACTTTTTTTTAAGTTTTCAAACAAAAATTTTAATAAATATAATAAGGGTTTTCATATAAACTCGTAAATTCCTTGTAAACCTTGTATAAATACAAACCATATTTTTATGGCTGGAGTTTGACATTAAACTCATAAACATACCAAGTTTACACCGTTTACGAGTAGAATACGAGTTTATATGAAAACCCCTAATTTATTGCGACTTTGCAACAATAAGTCACAACTAAGAGTCATGACTTTTCCTGGGAATAGACACATAAAACTCGTTAGTTTTTCGACGCATAATTGGGAACACTTTTGGAAACTCTGGTATGTGTAAACATGTGATGCTGCTTTAAAACCTCAAAAATAATTTTTGCTACTTCATACTAACTACACCAACCGAAATCTATGGTGGCAATTAGTCAATAAATTTATTGAGTTGTATACGAAGGTCGTATGATAACTACACGGCCTTGAATAGGAGATGTATTTTAATATTTAACGAAGTAATTCATTTTATTCTATCAAAAAGAAGGAACAATGTGTGTTATCGCTTATGCTACAAAAAGGAAAAAGTATGTATCCATATTTAAAAAAGAAAGACAAGATCAAAAAAGGAAAACGTCAAAGAATATTTAGTACAAGCAGGTTGCCATGTAGTTTGAAGATATAACAGTTCTCCCGCGCTTAATAGGACAGCTTTAAGCTTCAGCAGTATAGTTATCCCAATAGGCTGGTGCCTTGCGTACTCGAGTGGTTCTACGTAAAGGTTGTTGTTGACGAACTGCATCTAGAGTATTATGACCATCAGCGTTTGAGTCTTCTGCGTTCTCATCCGTACGATTTTCCACGTTGGTTGGAGATTCCATAAACTCTTGTAACTCTGGGTTATGAATCATAAGATTCATATCCTGTTGTTTTGTCTCAACAAGTTCTGGTTCTTCCGCTTGTTGAACTCCTGTTGATCTCAGTTGGTTTATGTGTCGTTTGAAAATATGACCATTATCTAATTTAACCAAATAGTGTAAATGGCCCATTTTCCTTAAAATTGTGCCCAGCTTCCACAGATTCTTATTATTCGCATAATATCGAGCTTGAACCCTCTCTCCCTCGCATAATTGACGAGCCTTGCATTGACCCATATGACTTTGATTATTAATCTGAGGAGGTTTGAGTGCATCTAATTGAATCCGTATTTGCCGGTTTAGGTATAGCTCAGATGGAGTCTTACCATTTAACAGTGGGGTTGCTCGATATCGAAAAAGTATTTCTCTTACCTTTTCCCTAATAGGACGATGATCATTAATCATAGATTTCAGTCGATGTTTTAGGGTTTGAACATTTCGTTCGGCCAAACCGTTTGTTGCCGGATGTCCCGGAGCAATACATTTTTGGAAAATACCACGACCTGTACAAAATAATTGAAACTCGTCACTGGTAAATATTGTGGCGTTGTCGGACACGATTACATCCGGATATCCATGTCTCGCAAATAAGTCTAGGAGCATCTCAATTGTAGAGCTAGATGTTGGAGAAGTTGGCGTTATACCAATTTCGGCCCACTTCGACTTTGCGTCCATTACAACCAGATAATAAAAGCCTTGGAAAACTCCTGCGTAATCCATATGAATCCGTTGCCAGTTATGTTCTGGTTCCTCCCAAGTGTGTAACTTTGCCTTGGGGGGACTTGATTTGACAATACCACAGGATAAACACTCTTTTACTAAGCGTTCAATATCCTTATCAATTGATTTCCAGTACACGTACCTGCGAGCTAATTGCTTCATCTTTGATATACCAATATGTGTTTGGTGAAGTTCTGTTAAAACTGCATTTTGTAACGTACGGGGTATTACTACACGATGACCTCTAAAAATGATGCCATTGTTAATAGTGAACATGGTGTCTTCCACTCGATTATGTTGAAGATGTTGTACAAGTTTTGAGAGTTCCTCATCAGCCTGTGTTTCGGCTTGCCGAGTTTTATAATTTAATTTTAACGTTGAAATTTGTTCTATGGTTGATTCAAATAGTTGATTTACTTCATTATTGATCGATGTGTCTGTTAAAAACGGTGTTTTTACTGGAGCACGTGAAAGGCAGTCAGCATTGACATTCTCGCTGCCCTTTTTGTAAACAACTTGATAATTAAATCCTGAAAGGAATGCTGCGTACCTTTGAAGCCGTGAAAAAGTCATTTGGGGTAGCTTGGCGTTCTGATGAAAAATTCGGACCAACGGTTGATTATCTGTTATTAATACAAATGGTTTTCCGAATAAATATTGGTAAAAATGATCCACTGAAAATACGATGGCTAACGCTTCGCGATCAATTTGCGAATAGTTCCTCTCAGCGTCTGTAAGCGATCTTGAGGCGAATGATATTGGACGTTCCTCATCATTTATGATGTGAGATAACACCCCCGCAATACCCGTTGGGCTGGCGTCGCAAGCCAATTGTACAGGATAGGTTGGATCGTATGGTACCAGTACACGATCACTTGCTATTTCATTTTTAATATTTTTGAAAGCTGTATCACAGTCTCGAGTCCACACAAATTTAGATTTTTTCTTTATAAGGTTCCGTAGTGGTGAAGTAATCGTAGAGCAATTTGGAATAAAACGTGAATAGTACGTAACCATTCCTAAAAATCTGCGAACGTCATCTGCCGATTCAGGTTCCGGCAGGTCGGTTATAGCCGCAATTTTTCCTTTAGATTTTGATATTGTGTTGTGATGAATGGTGTGACCCAAAAAATCGATTTCTTGTTGAAAAAACCTACATTTGTTTTTATTGAGATGTAAATCATATTTTTGAAGCTGCTGTAAACATTTTGATAAATTTTCCTTGCACTCTAATTTTGATGAACCGTGTACGATAATATCATCGAAGTAAGCTTCTGTTTTTGGGACTTCTTGTAAGATTTGATTTATTATTCGATTAAACTCAGAAGGCGCAGTTTTAATACCGAATGAAAGCCGGTTAACTTTGTAGGTGCCACGATGTGTAGACATTGTTTGAATTTTACTTGAATCTTCGTCTACCGGAATATGCAAATACGCCTTGTATAAGTCCAATCTGCAAAAATATTTTGAGTTACGTAAGCAATTAAAAATATCTTCAACTTTCCTAATTGGGCTATGGGCGTCTACGAGCTTTTCGTTTACCCCCACCTTATAGTCCACACACAATCGTACACCCCCGTCCGATTTTGGTATAACAACAAGGGGGGAACCCCAATCACTGATCTCGGTTTTCGAAATGACCCCAGCTGTTTCTAGCTGATCCAATTCATGATTGACTTTGTGTGTCAACGCATATGGTATTTCACGTTCCCTATTAAAAATAGGTTTAACATTATCGCGTAATTTTAGCGATACTGTGTATTGCTTTACGCACCCAATTTCGGGTTGAAAAATTTTTTCAAATTTTCTATATATTGAATCGATTTCGTTTTCATCAGCAGTTGAATTAATGTTGTATACAGAGTTGACCTCGTTTAAATTGATATTAAATTTTCGAATCCAATTACGACCAAGAAGAGCTGAATACTCCTCTGGAACAACGTATATTTCATCAGTTATTTTTTTACCATCATATTCACCTTCAACTTCAATTTTCCCATCAGGGGTAAAAACGTCCTTAGTATACGACCGGAATGCCATATTTGTTGGTAAAAATGGTACTTTGAGATCTAGCCTTGCAAATTGATCTCTTGGTAAAAACGTGTATCCTGACCCAGTATCGATTTCAAATTGTACAGGCTTACCTTGAACATTAACTGTTATAAAAAATCTATCGAAATTTCTCGAATCATTTTGGTGTACGTCGACTACACTCAACACACCATACTGGTGAATATCTTCAATTTGATTTGTGTTATTTTGATTACTTTTACCTTCCCTCATGCGTGCCTTTATACAAACTTTAATTACATGACCAGTCTTTTTGCATTCTGAACATTTTAAATTATTCTTATTGCAGGGACAATCTTTGACATAGTGGTTGTTTTTGCCGCACCTCAAACAGAGACCATCAAGGCCTAACGCCTTAAAATCAACATTATACGTTTCACGTTTTTGCTTATTTTGCTTAACATTACCACTTTTCTTGTGATTGTATTTTTTTCCTGAAATTTTGTTTATTTCATTTGACGTTGGTTGGTTGGTTGCCTTATTAGCGATTTCTTTTGAATCGCTTTTTGCTGCTTCCAACGTTAGAGCCTTTGCCACAATGTCCTGAAATTCTGATATTTCTTTTTGTGATTGCAGCAGCTGCTCACGAATGCCACTGTCTTTGATACCACGAATAAATTGTGCACGCAGGAAAATGTTCGCAACTGATTTTCTGCATGGACAATTGAATTCACAGTCCCCAATGTCCATCCTCAACATAGCAACATATTCCGATATAGACTGATTTTCCAATTGATATTTAGATAAAAACTTATGTTGAGCGACTAACACATTCTGTTGTGGGGACAAATGCTTTTGTAGCAGTTCCGTCAGCGCATCGTAAGACAGACTGTTCGGATTATCGGGTGCTGCAAGAGCAGTCACAATAGAATAATTCTTGGAACCAATTGAGTTTAGCAATAAATTTGCACAGTGTTGTCTATTGGCATGTATGCCCTTCATCTGTGTATAATTTTCGAATCTAGACTTATAGTTCCGGAATGACTCCTTTGTAGTGTCCAAAATTTCGAAGTTTGGCACTAACGACATACTCGTGCTAATGTTGTTCGATGAACCACCACCTGTTGAAGTGTTGCCCGACATTTTCTGTAAAATTTGTTGTTGCACCGCCATAAACTGCTCGAACTGTTTAGCATCCATCTTGATTTGAAAAAAAGAAATTGATATTTTACTTTTCTTATTGTTGATATTTGATCTGTTGATTTATTTGATGAATTGATACTCGATTCTTTTTCTCTTCGTCGCCAATTTATTATATTTTATCGATAAATAAATGTACACGTATTTTAATATTTAACGAAGTAATTCATTTTATTCTATCAAAAAGAAGGAACAATGTGTGTTATCGCTTATGCTACAAAAAGGAAAAAGTATGTATCCATATTAAAAAAAGAAAGACAAGATCAAAAAAGGAAAACGTCAAAGAATATTTAGTACAAGCAGGTTGCCATGTAGTTTGAAGATATAACAGATTACAATTGTACATATTTTTGAAGCTCTCATATGAAACTTCAACCACTTTGGACAAATGATCACTATTTAAAGGTGTTTGAATGTGTGCATAAAAATGGTAAAAATTAAAAATGTTTTTTATAACACTATGCAACGATTATTCTCAGCCATGAAAAAAGCGATATACACTTCAAATAAGAGCCCGTGTTTAATAAAACTGTGTACTCAGTTTTTCCTGATCACGTCCGATATAAAAAGACTTCAAATTTTCACACGATGTCCTTTTGGCAACCCTTTTTAATAATTTTACACATTTTATGAGCAAAAAACACACACAAAAAATTATAAAGGTAAAATTAACTAAAATACTATTTAAAATGAATAAAATTTCAGTTAAAAACCGGTCTACTCACATTTTCATTTAATTTAACAATTTCTCTATTTGTTTTTGACTATCAATAATTGACTATAAGAAACCGTAAAACCAACGTAAAGTTTATTTATTTTTACTATAAAAATAACAAACAAAACGGTGCGAAAAACTAAATTTATTTTTGATTTTACTAAAAAATTTAAAATAAAAACAATTCAAATAATTTTATTGGTGTTTTTTTATTTCAAACAACTTTTACTACATAATACCTTTTTTGGTTCATTTTTTTAGTTTTACTTTAAAAGAATAAAAATTGACTAGAAAATTTGACTGTTACGAAATATCTGTATTTTCATTTAGTTAAATTTTTAAATAACTTGTGAAAGAAGTTAAAAATTATTTTTCTTCTACGAACAACTGTTATTACTTTAAAAATAACTAAACGGAAAAACTTCAGAAACAACTAAAAAAAAGTGACTGTGTTTATTTTATGAGTGCACCTCTAATTAGCTCTATTGTGAATGATTTAAGCTATTTAGAGGTATTTTTTGCTATATTTCTAGCAATTTTCTATCTCGAGTAGATGTGCCTTCAGAGCAGAATCTCTACATTTTAATAAGTTTTTATTGTTTGCTACCAAAACCAAAATGTGTCATAAATATCCATTGAATTTTTACTTATAATCTGAAAAAAAAAAAATTTTGATTTCTAAAAAAAAAATTTTCGTCCTTTGTCAATATTTACATATTTATTGAACTGTTGAGATTTTGCTATCTTACTTGACACCAAAAATATGTTACCATTATCGTAAACTTTGATATTTTGGAGTCCTTTAAAAATGGACATCTGAAGTAATGACGAAAAACTGGGTACGCAGTTTTACTATAAATGGTATTTACTTTCACGTGTAGTATATCGATTTTTCCATGGATGAAAGCAAAACTTAAAAAATTTAAGCACTGTGGAATTAGAACTAAATTACTTCTGCGGAGAAAAAAGTATATATAGTTCATTTTTAAAGGGGCTCTAATAAATATATTAAGAAAAAGTCCTTAGAATCTAAGAATTTTTTATACAGGAAAGTCGTAACAAGTTGAAACTCATTCTTTATAAAAAGTTATAAGATTCTAAGAGGTTTTTCTATAGTAAAAACTTCTCGAAATCAATGGAATTTTCTAACTACTTTTTTCTAAGTTCTTGAAAATGCATTTGATTCTGTGAAATATTTCCTATAGAAAAAGCCTTAAATTCTGATAAATTTTCTCTATAGATAGGCGGAATTTCAGATTAGATTTTTTGGTAGAAATAAGTTTCAATACATTCTCTAAAAATTTAACGTTTATACGCTTATCTTCACTATTTTTCAAAGTGGTGAACATCGAAGTCTCGCAATTTCGCTGACAGTTTTATGGAATTTTAGTTTGATAAAAACAATTTCACTATATTTTAAAGATCAGAATGATATGATACGCTTTTATGTTTTTTTAATGTCCCAATTTGGCCAACAGATCGGAGAACCCCTGCAACAGCAATTAGTCTGAATTAGTTGAAATTTCGTAGAAGGGATTTTTGAATGTGTACAATTATAACACTGCTATACAAAAAAAAAAGGTGGATGTTATTGCAGCGGTTTTAGGATAATTAGGGGCTGCTGATTTCGAATCTGCTACCAGTTTGTTTAAATTGGCTCTAGGTTTCGCGATTTAATTTTATTAAATTTTTCAGCCGATTTTTTCAATCAAAAATTTATAATTTAGTAACTATAGCTTCGGCAAAAAAAACGCTTTACATATTTTAAGCATTATTCTGTACCCTATTTTTCAAACTTAAGTGTGTGTCAATATCTCAATAACTTTTCCAAATATAGTCGCGCAAAATCAAAATATAAAAATTTTTTAAAGTTTTTTTTTAAAAAATTTTTAAATATAAGACGAAGTCCGATTTTAAATATCAAAGCCAATTTGGAAAGAAAAAGGTCCAAAATTTATATATATGTCATATCGCATTAACAAATTATGTGCAGTTTTAGTGCCTTTTGTAATTAAATTTAGACTTAAAATGAACAAAAAAATTTTTTACTGTACTAAAAATCTACTGTACTATTACATAATTTTTTTTTTCTAAAAACATCAGATTTCATTCCCTATTAATTTTTTTCCGATATTATTGCGATTTGCAAAGTTTATATTTAAATCACAATATTTTCGTACACATTCAAAATGAGTTCGTCGAGAAATAATTGTAAAAAGAGTGCGAAGGTATTATTTAAATATAAACTTTGAAAATCGCAATAATTTCGCAGAAAAACCAATAGGGAGTGAAATCTGATGATTTTGGAAAAAAAATTATATAATAGTACAGTTGATTTTTAGTACAGTAAAAAATTTTTTTGTTCATTTTAAGTCTAAATTTAATTACAAAAGGCTCTAAAATTGCACATAATTTGTTAATGCAATATGACATATATATAAATTTTGGACCTTCTTCTTTCCAAATTGGCTTTGATATTTAAAATCGGACTTCGTGTTATATTTAAAAATTTTTTTAAAAAAAACCTTAAAAAATTTTGAAATTTTACTTTCAACGACTATATTTAGAAAAGTTATTGCGATATTGATACACAATTAAGTTTGAAAAACAGGGCACGAAATTAAGCTTAAACTGTGTAAAGCGTTTGCTTTCCGAAGCTATAGTTACTAAATTATAAATTTTTTATTGAAAAAATCGGCTGAAAAACTGAATAAATTTAAATCGTGAATTACGCGAAACCTAGAGCAAAATTGAAAAAACTGGTTGCAGATTCGAAATCAGCACCCCCTAATTATCCTAAAACCACTGCAAAGTTGTGCAACTTATAAATATTGTAATATTTTGTAGAGCTGTGTAATCTTATCAATAGGTTTGTTTTTTTTATCGAATTTTGTATAAATATTCCATACAAATTTAAGCATTTATAAAATTTTTAAGTAGATATAAATTTAGCTTCTTAAAAATTAACCCCTAAATTCATAAACACTTTCTAAAACGAGTAAAAAGGTTAAAGTCGGGCATGCCGACTATACAATACCCTACACCACTCTGGTGTATTGTTTGGATCCGAAATTCGAATGGGTTAAAATGGGGCTTGTGTCAAAATTTTATATAATGTGAGTCAGCGCACCAAATTTCATTAAAATATCTTAATATTTGCGACCTGCAGTTTGTAACCAAGCCAATTTTGGGGGGACCCTTATATGGGCACTAGTTCTAAACATGGACCGATGTTCACCAAAATCAATAGGCTTCGTCTTTGGGCCAACATAGGTCTATGTACCAAATTTCATCAAAATATCTTAATATTTGCGACCTGCAGCGTATAAACAACATAATTTTGGGGGGACCCTTATATGGGCACTAGTTCTAAACATGGACCGATGTTCGCCAAAATCTATAGGCTTCGTCCTTGGGCCAACATAGGTCTATGTACCAAATTTCATCAAAATATCTTATTATTAATACCTGCAGCGTATAAACAGTATAATTTTGGTAGGACCCTTATATGGGCACTAGGTCTAAACATAGACCGATGTTCACCAAAATCAATAGGCTGCGTTATTGGGCCAATATAGGTCTGTGTACCAAATTTCATCAAAATATCTTAATATTTGCGACCTGCAGCGTATAAACATTATAATTTTGGTAGGACCCTTATATGGGCACTAGGTCTAGACATGGACCGATGTTCACCAAAATCAATAGGCTGCGTTATTGGGCCAATGTAGGTCTGTGTACCAAATTTCATCAAAATATCTTAATATTTACGACCTGCAGCGTATAAACAGTATAATTTTGGTAGGACCCTTATATGGGCACTAGGTCTAAACATGGACCGATGTTCACCAAAATCAATATGCTGCGTTATTGGGCCAATATAGGTCTGTGTACCAAATTTCATCAAAATATCTTAATATTTACGACCTGCAGCGTATAAACAGTATAATTTTGGTAGGACCCTTTTATGGGCACTAGGTCTAAACATGGACCGATGTTCACCAAAATTAATAGGCTGCGTTATTGGGCCAATGTAGGGCTGTGTACCAAATTTCATCAAAATATCTTAATATTTACGACCTGCAGCGTATAAACAGTATAATTTTGGTAGGACCCTTATATGGGCACTAGGTCTAAACATGGACCGATGTTCACCAAAATCAATAGGCTGCGTAATTGGGCTAACATACGACCTGCAGCGTATAACGAATATAATTTTGGTAGGACCCTTATATGGGCACTAGGTCTAAACATGGACCGATGTTCAAAAAAATCAAACTTGTTCGTCCTTGGGCCAACATAGGTCTGCGTACCAAATTTCATCAAAATATCTTAATAGTTGCGACCTGTAGAGTGCGCACAAGATTGCATGGACAGACAGGCAGACGGACGGACGGACGGACAGACGGACATCGTTAAATCGAAATAAAAAAAAATTCTGAACCGATCGGTATACTATAAGGTGGGTCTACGACCAATATTTTTTGGTGTTACAAACATCAGCACAAACTTATAATACCCTGACCACATAGTGGTGTAGGGTATAATTATAGGAGGTTTAATGAACAAATTTTGTATGAAAATGACGTTTTGTAAACCTGCTTTAACTTTACAAAGCATTTATTAATTGAAAGGTAAGTAGTTATAAAAATACTACCAATTCTTCAAAATTCTTGGCTCTCCTATTTTAAATGTAAACAAAAACATTTGTAAAAATATTTGATTTTAGTTTTAGTATTCTTTGTTTCAAAAAATATTAAAAACAAGAAAAGCTACAAAATTAATTATGCGTTTGTTATGAAATGTAGAGCAGGGCATACAAGATAATTGCTCTATTTCGCGTTCCGGCGAAGTCTTTGTACGAAAACAGCTTTTATACAAAGGCGACCTCAAATGTTTAAGTTTTATTTGTTTACAAAAATAAAATTCAGGTAAGTACTGATCATACATGGGAATTTTTCATTACCATTGAAATTTCATTACCATTAGTTCATACTAATGACAATGAAAAAAATTTCATTACCATTTAATGGTAATGAAATATTTTTCATTAGAAAAATCATTACTAATGGTAATGAAATTACACTAATGTATAAAAAAACTAATTACAATTGATTAAAAACCATTTGTTTACAAAAAAATTCAGACAAATGAAAACGAACAACGGATTTGGCCGGGGAAGTTATAAAACATAATTTTTTAAGGAGGATCCATTCCATTCCGTTAAACTTTACCTGGATACAAATAACAATGGAATGGAAAGTAATATTTAATTTCAAATGAGAATGAGCCTGAATGAGCATATTTTACGACTTTCTGTCAATGGCAATTAATTTTTTTAATTTATTCATTATCAATGGTAATGAAATTTAAAATCATTATCATTAATCAGTGAAATTAAATTTTCGAATCATTACCATTATTTAAAAAAATGGTAATGAAAATAATTTCATTACAATTGATATCAATTCAATGGTAATGAAATCATCAATTAATTAGTCCACCTAATTAATTAGTCCCATGTATGGTACTGATAGTCGTTTTTTACAATTAGTTATAGATATAGATATAAAATTCGACAAAAAACAAACCTAATATTTTTTGTTTGCAAATCACCTCATAATTATCATACGACCCTCGTAGTATGTATGTGTGTTTGATGCTAAAATTATTATTTGATATACTGTCGTGGTGGTGGTGATGCAAGTTAAATGTATTTAACAAAAAAACAACAATTCACTTTATAATAAATATTGCAACTAATATGAACAACCGACCCAGTGGCATGAGGAAATTAAATACTTTTCCTTTTAGTTGTTTTTATTTCTATTTTTACAAAACAAGGTTTTTCATATTTATAGATACCAGCGTTGCCACATGAGACATTGAAAATTACCCTCAAGTGTAGTTAAAATTATCCAAAAACAATAAAACATTTATGATGTCTACACACGAAGGAACATTCGTAAAAGAACATGTGTTTAATTGTACGATGCCACGTACAATCAAAACCTGTTTGTGTGTGGAACTATGCGCGGAAGAAAATCAAATTAATTAATTTGTTAATTTTTCAAATGCTGCTATTTTTTTTAGTTTTATTTTTTTAGCTATCACATTTTATGTCCCATAATTGTCTTAAATTTTTATATTCATTTATAAAATTAATCCAATCTTCATTATTTGTAATTGTCGCCATTTTCGTCTCTTTTATTTTATTTTCGGCACCTCACAACGCGACTGCTCTCAAGGAACTAACACAGCAAAAACAGTAACATCAATACACACGATGGAAAATTGAGTTTGGAAACACAAAATATCCAAAAATTTTAATAACACGAATTTCAACACGATACATTGACATACACGAAGGAAAATTCATCAAAAAATGAACATTTTCTGAGGAATTTTCCTTCATGTGTAGGCAGCTTTATGGTCACTCAAGCTCAACCATGAACGATTTGGTCATATTCCTAGAAGCGGACCAAACTTGGGGAAGAGGCCTGACCTTAAAAAGCATGTAAACGAATTTTTTTTTACATTTTTATTTATTAATAACTTATTAACTAAAAATAACACAATTTAATTTAAAATCACAAATTAGGGACATTACTCCATAGTTTCTAAAACTCGTAAAAAAAAAATACAATTCGCGGCGAGGTAATGCGTTGGTGCGTATTTTACCCTTTAAGCCACTCATAAGTTTTTGGACACATTTTCTACCAATTTGATTAACTGCTTTATTCCATCTGAAATACAAATTTTTCTTAGTTTAAGCTACTTTGGATGTTTTTCGAAGTATTGATTTTATTTGAGCCCAAAATTTTTCCACTAGACGAAGTTCAGGGCAGTTTGGGGGATTACACTCTTTCTCCACAAATTGTATATTATCGTTTCTGAACCATTCGACAGTTTCTCTGGAATAATGAATTGTTGCCAAATCAGGCCAGAATATTGGCGGGCTAGAATGGAGTTTATGCAAAGGCAACAAACGTTTTTTCAAACATTCTTTTATGCATATTTGCCTGTTCAATGTACCTCGTAAGACAAAAGGCTTAGTGCAAATTGCTTGCCATACTAATAACTTTTTTTTTTTTTTGCAAATTTGTCAACCTTTTTATATTTAAATATGTTCTTTACACCTCCCCTCATAAATTCTGTTTGGTATTGAAATCCAGGAATTTGTTTAAACTCCTCTTTGATATATGTTTCGTCATCCATCACTATATAGCTTTTAAAATTGGTCAGAACTGTCTTCAATAGTTTTCTGGCCCGTTTTTTTGCTCTTACATCAACTTCATCAATTCTCTTTGGTTTTCTTATTACCTTGTATGATCTAAGATTAAAGTTTTTTTTTACTTTTTGTATATTCATATGAGAAACTTTGAATATTTTTGCTAAATCTCGAACTGATATGTTTGGTTTATATACCAGTGCATTCCTCACTTTCAACGCTAATTTTTGATTAAGAAATTCAGGAATTCGCCCAGATTCACGTTTTTTATTCAATGGACTGGGTCTCGCTAAACTGATTTATGACGTTCCTTGTACTTGTTCGGATCGTAACTGGTAGCCTTGCTATAGCTGCAAAGGAGGCATTAGAGTAAATTAAAAAAGTGTCCATAATTTTTTTTTTTTGTTTTTTTAATTTTGATATTGACGCCATAATCGGTTACTTTAAACTAAATCCGTGGTATGCATTTCGTTGTTTACAAATCATAGAATTTAAAAATTAACGGTACTTTTGTTGCATTGTTTGTTTTGATCGCGATATTCGCATTTGAATTTGTAAAAAAAATTTCGTTTACATGCTTTATATCAGCGGTTCCCACTAAGTTTTGCTTCACGGACCCCTTGAGACCAGTGTTGAGCGAGAGGTACTTTATAAATTATGGGGCTTATTTTAAATGATGGCAAATTTTAAGCAGGAATAAGGAAAAAAACATTTTTCAAATCAATATTTTGTTAAATAATTTAAAAATTATAAAAAAAAATTGTTTTTTTTTTAATAACTTGTTTTATGTTTTTTGTCGGATCTCTTCGCGGACCCCTTAGAATTCTGCTACGGACCCCTGCGGGTCCGTGGACCGCAATTTGGGAACCGTGGCTTTATATGCACTGAAAATTTTTTGGTGCGATAAATATAGTAAAAAGATCTTATTAAAATTGTATAAAAGTATACTTGGGAAATAGATTCGGGACGGCAACTGAATTACCCCCCGTTTTTATAAAGCGAAAGGAAATATTCCTCCAGAGGAATGTGTGTATTTTTGTTACAATAACAAAATACACACATTCCTCAGGCGGAACTATTCCGCTCGCTTTATAAAAACAGGGGGGTTAGTTTCCAATCGAATTATTCGATTGAATCAATCTAATTTTTTTTGTTGTGACTACTCAATTTAGGACGAAATTTTATGGTCGCAATTAAATTTGTATTGTTTCTACTGATTTTTTTTTTCCAGAACCGAAAAAGTTCGGCTACCACGATCGAACGATTCGATTGGCCAATTTTGTTTATTTTTTATTTTAAGCAAATACTACGAAGTTGAGTTTATTCCCAGGAAAATTTGTTACAATCTGTTGCCAATCACACCAATTCTGCAACTGGTTCTACTGCAACCGATTCCATGGAACTAGAATTTTTAAATTAATTAAAAATATATTTAGTTAGAATATTGTTCTACTACAAGGCCAAATTCTAATATGATAGTGTCATGTTAGATTTTATTTGTTCTTTCAAAAAGGTCGATCATAAATAAAAAAAATTAAATTTATTTCGTTAGGGAATTTTAAGGTTAGCGGTATTTTAAATTATTTCGTTATGGTATTTTAGGATTAACGGTATTTTAAATAATTTCATTAGGTTGTTTTAAGTTTATCGTCATTTTAAGTTATTTTATTAGTGATATTTTAGGGTTAACGGAAGTCATTTGAAAGGATTTTAAATTGCTATTGCTATTTTAGGGTTAGTGTTTGCCAACCATGGTAATTGCTAGAAATATGGCATCACTGATAGATATAGTTTTTCCTGTTTAGCTAGTTTTTTGTATCACTCAACTATGTAATATGTTTGTTTGTTGCTGCAGTCGGTTATGCTGTTCTTCAAAATACTCGTATCAGTCATGTCAACTAAAACCAATATGTATCGACATTTTCTCA
This sequence comes from Leucophora obtusa, assembly GCA_949987735.1. NCBI lineage: Eukaryota > Metazoa > Arthropoda > Insecta > Diptera > Anthomyiidae > Leucophora > Leucophora obtusa. The sequence goes on from OX465295.1 coordinate 282,078,462, forward strand.
TCGTCATCAATCAACAATTTAAGTTATTTTTAGCTTAAAAATGCTGTTGTTGGATTATGAAAAAAATCCAAATAAAGCAACGTAAGTTGTTTTTCACGTGGCCTAAAATTGCAATTTAATTTATAAAAATTTAAAATTTTTTAATTTTATAACAAAGACACAATCACAATAAACACAAAATATCACTTTTTCCCAAGAAAAATAATAGTCTTGCACAGGGATGGAAATGAGTTTTTACATTTTGTACCAACCACATAAAAAAATTGTAATTTTTCGACCCTCACGGTACCAACATTTTTAATATATAGAAAATTTGTCCGATCAATGTCAAACTTGCAGAAAATATTGTTCTACAAAAATTGTGCAATACTATTCCATCCCTCACCAATGTTTTTGATATAAAAAGTATGTGCGTTCGAAGTCACGTTTGCAGGAAATACTATTCTATACGACACAAAGACCTGGGGGCAAATTACCGCAGTCGTCGTCGAGTTTTATTCGATAGCAATTATTGTTACTTAAAAGATTACAAAGATTAAAACTAAGTTAGAGGAGAAGCATTTCATTCCTTTTTTACAAATGTGAGTTAAAGTTGTAACAATAGTTATTCGTCTTCTTTAAAAACGTGATTTTTTAACAATTTTGAACGCTTACTTACGACTGCGGGAATCTGGCCCCTGCTAACTTTTCTTAAAATAACCAATAGTTGTGAATATCAAATACTTATATGTACACTAATAGAAAAAAGTCCGTAAAAATTTAGTTAAAACTACAAAAAATTAGTTAAAAATTATGCCGCAGAAAAAACTGCTAAATTAGCAGATTATTTTTGCTATATATTAGTAATATAGGAACAGCTAAAATAAAACTGTTAAATATACAGAATTTTAGTTATATTTGAGCCTAATTCTTGTAAACGGAGAATAGCAAATGAACTTGCTAAAATCAGCAAAAAAATGTTGCTAAATAATTACACTAAAAAAAAGTCAATAAAGTCAGCAAAAAATGTTGCTGTGTCAGCAAATTTTTAGTCAGAAGCGTGCTTGCAAAAAAGTTGGTAATTTCAGCAAAAGATTTGCTGAAAATCAGCGAGCTGATTTTTACCAAAGAAATAGTAATCTTCAGCAAAAGTTTTGCTAACACTTAATCGATTGCAAATGAAAAAAATCCTTGCTAAAATCATTAAACTTTTTGCTGAATATTACTAGACTGAAAAAAATTCACAAAACTTGTAGCGAAATTTTACTTTAGTTAATTTATTTGCTAAAAATTTAAATGTAGAAATTGTGTAGAGTTGTTTTTCTTTTTTATCATTTCCGTTGTCTGTACTACATCCAGACAAGCTGCGACATCTACTTCTTGTCTATCTGGTTGTCTTCCACGCTATAAATGCGGTTATCAGCACAATTTTTGTGGCAAAATAAATTAGTAAAACATTAGTTCAAAGTTAGTTTAGTGCTAAAAAATATAACTAAAACTTTTGCTGAAAACGGAATTTCAGCAAAAAAAATTGCTGAAAACTAGTGCACTTGATATACAAGACGTTTTACTAATTTTTCTACTAACTTATTTTTTTGAGTGTAGTAGCCTAAAAAATCACCAAAAAATTTAAAATTCTCGAAGTTTATTTTCGATTTTATTCAAATGCAAATAAAAATCGAGCTTTTTGAAAATAGCAGTTTACAATTTTTTAGCAAATATTTCTGCTGATTTTAGCAGAATAGACTGCTGTTTGCATTTAACTAAATTTAGCTTAAAAATGGCAAAAATTTTGAAGATTTAACAGTTTATTTTTGATATTTTTAGTCTACAAATATTTAACAAAATTTTCTGCAGATTTTACTGTGGTGTAATGGTTAGCGCGTTGGACTGTTACACGTAAGGTTGGGGGTTCGAGCCCCAACCAAGGCAACATCAATTTATGAAAAATAATAATATGCATGAGTTTTTTCTATCCCTCATACATTTCGCAGCGTCCTCCTTCGGTGTTCCCATAGCACTTAACCCAACCGAAGTAAAATAATATAACAGGGCTATGAATTAAAAAGCTTTAACAAAGTTCGCCAACTCTTCATCAGATGGCGAGCAACAACTCTTCTAAAATTCATATATGAAAATATATGTTGTTAATGTTTTGTTTTGGTTATATTTTAGATAAGTTATCCGTCCTAAGAAAACAATGTAATATTTTTTTACTTTTCAAAAAATATTCGAAAGAGGCGCGTTAAATTCTCGAGTTTTGTGTAGTAGCAGCACTCAATCGACGCGTATTGATGAGCTGATTACGGGAAAATAGTAATATATTTTATTGCAACATTGGGCCCAAAAGTTGTCAATTACAAGTTTTTGTTACAATGATTTTAGTCCACGTCTGCAATTTGAATATTTGTTGACAGCTTTAAAGTACAACAAGTTCATTTAATTTGGAAATTTTTGAAATTGTACCAAATGGATCGCGGTAGTAGCACGGTACCAACGGAGGTCAAAATGTACCAAAAAAAAGGACAATTGTACCATGTTTTCCATCCCTGGTCTTGCACATTAAATTTGGATGAAAACAAACTACACAATTTTCACGTGAAACTCGTTATCGTGAAAAATCATTTTTTTGTTATATGAGTATAACAGTTTTTCACGTGAAATCGAAACAACTTACGGTGCTTAAACAAAGAAAAAATTTAAAAATCTTTAGAAATACTCTGTTATTCAGAAACTTTTAAAATAGCCTAATTACAGATTTTTAAGCTTATTTGGCAAAAAGAATATTCACAAATGATTAAGAAAGAAAAATTTATTAAACGCCAAATTATATGTTTGATAAAGTTTTGAAAGAGAAAACCACTGTAAAAAACTAAAAAACGTGAATTTACAATGATTAAATAAGTTGTTTAAGAGTCATCCACCCGAGAATGGATGGAATACAACATTTTGTATCCAACCGAAAAACTGCAAAAAATCCAAGACTAAACTGTTTTTTCGAAAATTTTCCCAAATTTGCATGAAAATAAAATAAAAACAAATTCAACAAAATAGTGATGGAGTTATAATAAAACCATACTCGATATCCGAATACTTTCAGTATTCGTAATATACAAAATTCTTTAACACAGTTTGTTCCCATTATTACTTCTCAGTAATGTTTAAAAATCGTTTTTTAATATGTTTTGATTTGTAATGAAACATTTAAATTTCCAAAATTTACAAAACAAAATATTTACCTACAATTACCGAGGCAATCGTTCACTAAATTCATGTATCACTAACAATAAAAAGAGAGAATATACAAAGTGTTGCCAGAATTAGAAACAAAATTAATAAACTTTTATTGTATGTTTTTGAATAAAATTTTTTATTAAAGGTTTAATAGAGATAATGAATGCTTTAGCAAATTCACGTTTTAAAGCTAAATTAATAAATTTTTTTTTAATACCAGCGATAAACTGTATTGATATATTATTCTTTTCGATAAAACTAATAGCTTGTAGAATCTACTGAAAATGAAAGTGAATACAAAGGTGTATGCAGGTACAAAGGTATTGTAAAATACTAAACGAGTGTTATTCTAAACAATTAAAAACAACTAACAAATCCAGAAAAATAACTAAGAAACAAAGGAACCAACAAATTTTTACTACAAAATTTTTAAAACAACTAAAAAAACTACTGTTTTTACGGTTAATTTTTTATTATGACTTTATTCATTGAGTATTTATTTTTTTTTTATCTATTATATTTGAATTTAATTAGCCTTCACTTTGAACGTTTCGGAGGATCGTGCAAGAAAATTCGTCCTATAGCCAGATACAAATTGAATTGAAATATGTACTCCTTCGCAAGCTTATATTTAACACATTTAACCTTAAAAATGTCGTACTAACAACTGAACTTATTGTCAATCGAATGGTTCGATTCTTGACTTGACTGCGTTAACAGAATTTCAGTTGACATAACTAAAATTCGGTGGTTAAGTTCAAAAAGTTTGGCAATAAATTCTATTGTCAACAGAATTCTTTTTTCTGGGTGTGTGAAAAAAATATTGAATTAAAAGAAATGTAATCTACTCTGTAAAATAACCAGAGGAAAAATTAATTTAAACACATAAAACAGAAAATGAATCAAGTTTCCAAAATAATAAATAAAAATTATGACTTTCAGAAAACGTGTTACCTACCTACAAGGAAACTACGCAGTGGTGTTACACACAGATTTGATTGGAGGGGCTAACGAAGGTTCTATATGTGTTAGAGCGCAAAAGTTATAAGATCTGTTAAGAAATAAATGGTTTAAATGGATTTTAAAGTTGTTCCAAACTTGTTTAATTGAGAACTTTTTAATAACTTTTTATTCCATTGGATATATTTTAAAAATACCTTTCTTGGGTATCAACAAGTGCTAGTAAAAATATGAGTAGTGGGTATCAAGTATCAAGTATTTGTCTTTTTTTTTCGACTCTTAAAACTACTACTGTATATTTTCAGAGTTGCATTTCGGACGGAAAAAAGATACAAAAATGTAAATCCGCTAAATTATCAAATATATGAAATAAAAATGCAACTCAACTAAAAGAAAAAATCAAAAGTGAAATATTTCAATGCAGATGTTAAAAAAATATGAAAAACATATTGAATAGTTGGTAAACAAATTACTGAATCAAGGTAAACATTTTCAAAGATTTTACCAATTTTTTGTTATTTCAAAATAAAAAACCGTTAAAAGTATCGAGTATCTATATTAAAAATATAGAGTAGTATCGAGTATTGAAAAGTAACAGAATTTTCCAGCACTAATGTAAACCCAATTTGGTGTGAGTTTTTAACAATTTTTTGAATCCCTAAATATGAAATTGCGCACCTAAAAAATAGTTGCTTCATAGTTTGTTGCCGTCTATGACATATCGAAGTTTAATTTAGATCTCTGGGTTACACCACTGCATAGTTTCCTTGTTAGTATCGGAACGTATATTTATTACACTACATTTATTTATAGAAAGGTCTTGTTTAATACACATGCACATAGTGTGTATTAAATGCCCTAATTAATAATTACACTTTTTCGAAAATAGAACAAACTAGAAAGACTTGATCCTCAAACATTTTAAAGAGATTATCCTCTAAACTCTTCAATATTTATGACACTATCATTTGGGGAATTTAGAACAACTAAATTAAAAAGACCTGCCACATTGGCGTGGCTTTGTAATTGAATGAAAAAATGTATCCTTGTTGCTAAACACATCTCACTACACTGAGAGAATTTTCACCACTTCAGTAATGAATTTCTTCATAGTTTCAATGAAAATTGTCACTGGAACTCGTCCATTGAAACTTTTCATAGAATCTATGAAACAGGTTTCATTAAAGTCAATGTTTATGAAAAATTCATAAAATTAATGAAACTCTTCATAAAATTAATAGGCCACTCGTCCAATGAATAAATCATTCAGCCAATGAAGAGCCTCATAAAATCTATGAAACAATTTCATTTACTATTATTTATTATAGTTGGTTGTTATCGTTGCTAAGCTGGAGTGGATAAATAAAAAGTACTTAGCAAATGCAAAAGGCGTAATAAAATCGTAGCATATTTTACGGATGTACAAAATATATCTAAAGAAAGAATTCATTAAATTAAAAGGTTTCATAAAAAAAAAGTTTGGAAAAGTATGATTCATAAAAAAATTTCATAGTCCAAAATTAATAATAAAAAATTAATTTAAAAAAAATTAAAGTTATAAAAGATTATTCTCTCAGGAAATGACGATATTTTATAAAAAAAAAAAATTAAAAAAAAGTAAATACTATTTAACAATTTGGTATATGTAATAAACATTTTCATTAAATTTATGGAGATCTAAAATTCAATGAATTTTTTTAATTAAATTACGAAATTTTATGAAAGAAAAGTTATGAAAAATTTCATAATATTAATTAAATATTATATACATAATGAAATTCTTCATTGGTTCTACGAAAAAAATTCTATGAAATTATATCATTAATATCATGAAGGATAATTCTCTCAGTGTAAGCTTTTCTAAAAAGCACAGTTCGGTGATATGCTCTAGTTTTTTTAGCCGAGCGCAATTGCACCTTCTGAGTAAGTTTAGTGGCATATCTCGAGGGGGCCATTTCACTTATGACAATGACATGTTAAGTAACATGTATAAATATCACATATTAATTGTAGGGCACTTACAAAACAGTCCATTTTTTAAAACAGGATTGACACTATATCAATAAACTACTACTTAAATTTAAAATTTTTGGAAATTATGAAGTTCAATGCCCATATTGTCTATGCTTTGTTAACAGAATCGATAGCATTCGAAGAAAGTAAAGAAAGTAATTTACAAATTAGTTATTTATAAGACTTTAACAAAGATTATTTGATTTATACGCAAAGGAAAAATATCGTTTGGATGACCAAATTCGAAGAGCATCATATATGTATATTTGGGTTTATTATTGCGACAATCATATTATGAAATACCTTTTTTACGATTCTTAAATTATCACATTATGATCCAAAAATGATCCCAATACTACTATGATCCCCATAGTACGAATATTTTCCCTGAATTCCGTTGAAGCTGAGTTAAAAAGCTATGCACGGTTTGTTTTATTCAAAATAGTACTACATATATTTAGTCAATGACTAATTTAAACATTTAAATAATTTAAATGAATTTTTGTAGTCATTTATATACATATAAACAAAAATTAATTATGGAAACATGTGATATCAGCGCGTAAAAAAATATTGTTAAAATACATTTCCACAATGCATCCGAAGTTATCATAATATGATTCTAATGATGAAGATATTTTCCTAATGACCATAATATTGTCTCCGTGATCATATTATTGTCATGCAGAATTTTTTTGATCATTTGAGATCATATTATGATCATTAGGAATATATTATGATAATTGTATGTACTTTTTACATTTTTTTCAATTTTACTTTCCTACAAAACTGAAATCTGTACAAAAAAATTAAAACAATAAGTTACTTTTTACTTAATTAACACTAAACACCTTACTGCACAATAAACAATAATTTTATTTTAAGGCTGTGTGACAATCCACAATCTGTGTAGACTCCTCCGATAGAGCGAAATATTTTTTCCACAAACAATGTCACAAAATGAATACAAATAATCTTTTTTCTATTTCTGTGTCTTTTTGTTTAATACGTATTATTTTATTTGTCTGCTTTTTACAACTTCTTTTCATAAAATCACAAACAAGAATGACACTAACTGATCAAGGACGCTCATAAAAAAATATGCTAACCATCTTATAGTTTTCGAAACCGTACCAATGATTTGAACATGATCTCTCTGAATTCAGATAATAATATGATTGCAATTTGAACAGAGGAATATAATTGTCCAGATAAAATATGATAAAGTCCATATAATTTCTAAAGTATGATAAACAGGGCAGCAACTTTCATGCAAATGCATGTTTGTAGTCGTTAATCCAAATTTGCAACAAAATGGCATCGATTTGTTGTTGCATATTTTGTTATAAATGCATATTTTATGATTTTTGTTGCATATTTTTCATTAAATTTCATATTTTTGCATATTTTTCTAAAAACTAAAAATAAGATTTAATGAAAAATAAAGAAAAAGAAGAATTTGCAAAACCTTAACGCAGTACTTAACTAGAAGGACAACATCAGGTTGTCATCTACTTTAGACATTTATATTGGATTTAATTTTTAACCAAACGCTCTCGGGTAATAAATATGATTTTCAAAAATCGATAAATTTAAAGTTAATTTTTTGGTTTTAAGCATTTACTTTTGGTTCTTTAGTGCATATTTTTTTACACTTTAATAACACTTTTAAACTTTTTTATTCAGTTTTTAACATTTTTTGCACGTTAATAGTTAACACTAAACGTTGGCTAATGTCCAATTTGTATGGGAATGCTAAAAGCCAACATTGATAGCTTGCCGCACAAACACAGCTTTTGTTCAATTTCTAGTTACAGTTGAACCTCGATTATCCGGGCATCCATTAACCGGGTACATCTGTTAACCGGCATGTTGTGTATTTGATTTTATACCTCTATTAACCGTGGTTTAACTTTATTATCCGTGTTTTCAGAAGCTACAGATATCCCAATAGGTGCTTTTGTGGAATTGGCTCCATCAAATACCAAAGAACAAGAAAATTACTTCCAATTAATGAGAAAATAGAACTAATTAACGAATATCGCAAAAATATACCCATTAAATTGTTGTGCGAAAAATTTTATTGCCAAACTAATTGTACGCGATTCAGTAAAAACAATAATACAATATTTATGACTATTTTAACTGTTTTTTTTGATTATCCGTGTTGCTCCTGGTTACGAACAACCATGAAGCTAATGGTGTTTTCTTTTCTGACAAAAATATTGCCTTTTTTTTGCACTTTGCTTTTGAATTGCCTTTTAACAAGGCAACATTTTTTTACAGAAAAGAAAATGCCATAAGTTAAGGGTAAGATTCTGAGAGGGCTTCGTGTTCTTTTCTAAAAATGTTGTCTAATAAAGTGCAAAAGTCCAAAATTTTCCGCCCTCAAAAATTTACGGGGTAGAGCGTTGCCCTGTTGTTTTCTTTCATTCAAAGTTATGTGTATATACTGCAATGTTGTTTGCCAGCAAACTCGCAACTTGGTGGCCTAGGGTGTACTATCGTGGCTCCTGATGCAGAAGGTCGCAGGTTCAAAACCCGGTTGGACCACAAAAAAAATTTTTTTTTTCATTTTATTTTTTTTTTTATAAAATTTTATTTTTTTATAAAATTTAAAAATGGAGGAAAACTTCTAAATTGAAAAAAGAAAAAGAGAGTATTATATAAAAATTACTTCAGCTTGGTTGGGATTTGAAACTGGACATGCCGAGCCAAAGGCAAGCATCACAATCACTAGGCTATCATACACTCATACAAAAAAGTTAGTACAAAAGTCTGTTAAACGCCTTCTGATTCTATTGAACTAATTTTCCTGTTATTTTGTCTTAAAATTTAGGATTGAACTAATATTTTTGTAAATCTAATTTAGCATTACAACTATTTTCAGCCGTATTTGAACTAACTTTGCATGCTAATTTTTAGTAAATTCAAGTTTTTCAGCTAATTTAAACCACAATTATTTTCTAATTATTATATTTTTGTGTCTCTGCTATCAATATCACATAGAGATGGCGCTATATTTTAATTTTTTTATTATAAGATCGTAAAATAGTTTGTATCTCGGAAACTAAGCGAGATAGAGCAAAATGGAGAAAAAATCGTGACTCTGCACCTATAAAGTAACCCTTATCAGACACATACATATACTCCCAATAATAAATATGGGCCCGCCTAGGGTCAGATCCCGGAAGTCGAAATTTTAAGCGACATTTTACCAGAAATTTGTAATTAAATCAGGTAAAATTTCTGCTGAGTTCAGCTCAAATTTCCTAGCTAATTTAACTAAAATTGTCCGTATATTTAGCAGTATGTAAAATTTAGCTTACCTAAATTTAGCAGACCATGATTTTTAACTTCATTCAAAATTCTGCTGGCGCAAATTCAGGTACTATTTCCTGTTATTTTAGCAGAATTTTGAACTATTTGTACGGGCTTTTTTATGAGTGTAGAGTATTAGCTAGCGTAAACAATATTGCATATACATACAACACATGTGTTTTTCAAAATGCAAATAAATGATTTTATTGTTCTATTCTGATTAGAAAAATTTAGCATTTTATTGGGGTGAGGGCAACATTTTTAAAATTTTACACTTTAACAAGGCAATAGTTTTTTTCAGAAAAGAAAACACCATAAGTAGTAGCTTAATAGTAGCATACATGAAGTTAAGAAATAAAGAGGATATTAAAATATCAAGTGTTTCCGATTTCCCCTAGTTAAAATACAAATAGTTAAAACGAAACATTAATCTATATAAATATTTCCTTTATCTCAATTTTAACTTATGCTTTTATTTTCCTATCTCAACCAATATGACCTTAAGATAGCTTAAGATTTATGTCAAAGCCTTTAAGCATTTATGAATCAAAATCAAACAAATTAAAATTAATTACAAAAATTGAAGAAATTATAACAGAAATTGTGAATGATTTGCGGCAAAAACAACAATATTGACGTTTTTATTGATTAGTTCCTTGTTGAACATAACTTACTTACATGTGCAAAGTACATTGACAATTAATTAATTTAATGCTTCGACTTTGCAAATAAAATTATCATATTTTTAACAAATTTATCTATTAAGTACCTGAATACACGATGCATATTTAGTAATAACAGCAGCCTTCCCTTTTAAAGTGGCCCATATTACATGTGACTTTTTCTTTTATAAATTTTGCTCTATTTAAACAGTTGGAAATTTGCATTAATTATAATTGGCATTAGCATTTATAATTTACAAGATTATTATCGTTGTCGTCACAGTCACTGTATTTAAATAATAACTTGTTTAATTTAATTGAGTTACAAAAACTTCCGGTATTTGAAGACAAGCTAGCGGTATTAGTTTTCATTCTTAACCGTTAAAGTGAACGAAGTAGTTAGGGTCGTTACACTCAAAATAATATGTCAGTTGGCTCAACAGAAAATTTTGTTAATTTAAAAAAATTTATTACTACAGTTTTATTCGTAATTATACTGACAAGAAAGTTATCCAAATGGGTTCTCTCCGATTTTAACCCATTTCATACCAAGTATGGATTCCGTAGCAATTTTTTTAAAAAACTTTCGTAGTAAGCATTTTTTATGGCTAAGTTCCACCCTATTGTGGTGGTATAAGTAATTCAAATTGAAACTTTGATGTTCTATATATAATTTTATATTTTGATAATACAAATTTCTGTGAAAAAATTGCAAGAAATTTAAATTATTTCTTTTGCAATATTTTTAAGAAGTTTTTAAACACATAGGTCTTTTTAAAATTGTTATTTGGCAACACTAATTCCTCAGATTTGTATGCTACTTTGGTAGTTAAGAGAAAATAGCGCATTTTTAATGTAATAACTATAAACATATATATTTAGAATTTTACAAATACGAATAACCTTTGATAAGATCAGTCAATTTATTTTCAAAAATTGGCTCATTTTTGACCCCACTTTAACCTATATACTTGAGATTGTGTCGCTAAAAAAATACATGCAAGTTTATTTTTTTCTCCTGTATACAAATCCCATTAAAATGGAACAGACCCCATTCCGATAACTTTCTTCTGTGTCGTTAAATTCGTTAAAATTGTAGGATCTCGAGGCCCTCCCGGACCTGGTCCATATATATGTAAGATAATTATAAAGGTACAACGTTTTGTCAGTTTTGTTCTTTCTCGCTTAGTTTTTGAGGTATGGACTATTTTATTAACCCATGAATGCTTGAGCCCTTAGTCCTTTGGCCGATTTCGACGAAGCTTCATGCTGACAATATCTAAGGTATTTATATTGATATCGTATACATTTTTTTGATCTACCATACCTGGGACTTACGAATTAATCACTGATAGAAAACTATTCCTCCATGTTTTTTTAATAAAATATTTTTCCCATGTAAAATTTGAAAATAATCAATATTTGAAGTAAGGTTACTTCGTAAAACTGCAAAATGGGCATTTAATGGGTACAAAATCTTACCTGTAGCCCAGGGCAGTATTCATAGTCATAGTCCATTTTGTAAGATGGCGGACACGTTAGACTATTAAGTGCACCTTTAAAAAGTGCACATATTTCTTAATAACTTTTTCCACCTTTAATTAAAAGCATTTTTCTTGACCAAAATATCTTTGAGAAATACGCGAGATTTCAAAATGCGTTGGTTTGTCAAATTCGAGTGGTTTTTAGTTTACAATGGAGAATCAAAGACAAGTAAATAAAAAAAAATATTGAAAATAATTCATTGTGGACGGTTAAAGCAAACGGACCCAGAAGCAAACCAAAAACCAAAAAAGCACAATTTACTTGTGGAGCTTTAAATAATCATGTATTGAATTTGGTTCGATATATAGGTTAATAAATGTTCAAAAATACACGAATTTTATAGTTATTTAAGTGTTTGTAACTGTCGCATAGGACAATCGTAATTAATATTAGAATTAATTACTAAAGAATTTTTTTCTAGAGCTGATTTGCATAATTTGTATAATTAACTGGTTATTACATTGAGAAAATGATAAAGTTTAAATAGATTTAAGAACAGAACTTGAAATATCTTGCTTACTTTTGAAAAGTTAGTTTAAGTTTTTTTTGAAAAATTTACATTTGTCATTCCAAGGCACCTAATTTTAGGGTATCCTGCATATTTATCTGAAACTTTGTGTTTCTTAAAATGACCGTTAAGCAAAATAAACGAGTCAAAAAGTTAAAGTCGGGCATGCCGAATTTGAGCCAACTAATGTTTTAACCCGAAATTCGAATAGGTTCAAATGGACTTGTGTCAAAATATGCCTATGAAATGATAAAAATTAGAAAAACTGTATGCAATTTTGATTTTACATAATGTTAGGTAATAAGAAAACGTGTTTCTATGTTCTTTTCTTAAATCCGAATGACAAAATTTTATTTTAAAATTTTACGAAATTAAATTAAAAACTTATTTGATTGAAAATTCTAACCCCTCAATTCATAAATGCTTTGTAAAGTTATAGCAGGTTTACAAAACGTCATTTTCATACAAAATTTGTTCATTAAACCTATAATTTTGCGAAGTGTTTATGAATTTAGGGGTAAATATTTAAAAACAGTAGTTTATAACAGTTGAAGAGATGGGAGTTCTACATTAATATAGGAATCTGACATTAAACGTTCCTATCAAATTCCCCGTTAAACCTTTCCGAAAAACCGGCTAAGGTTTCTACAATTACTCTGTCCTGAAATAAACTACGGAACTGTGTATCCGAAAGCGTCACCGAAGAAACGGATGGGACATATATAGAGCTTCCTGGCGCACCATCACCTTCCAGAGTTGGAGTAGTCGATCTTCTGACTCGTGGTATTGCAATATAATAAATCAAACAAAACTTATAATTTTTTTTCTTTCTTCAAAATACTACCAAATTGGACTGGAACACACAAAGAGCAATCAGAAATGATAATCAGCAGGAACACACCAACAAAATCGCATACACTGGAACAAACTTTAGAACATATAGCACAGTACCGCAATTTGTTTTAAAACGGCCAATCAGACTTTTTTCAAGCAAATGCAATATATGGATAAACCACAAATCAAATAGCCAAATTTTTAACCATGGGTATCAGATTAGGCACTTGGTTGACCAAGTGTCAAATTTCTTAGGAACTGGATACTCCAAGTTCAATTAAATCAATTGCAGCGAGCCAAGCCAGTATAGCAATCTGGATATCGAATTATCGATTTTTTTTTTGCCTTAGGCCAGCACCTGACTCAGTTGGTTATGATAACAAGTAATAGGGACTTATGGAAATTTTATGATAACTACCACCGAACCGGTACATTTATGTGAAAGATACTTAGTACCTGTGAAGGAGTTTTCATATTTGATGTCATATATCTGATTCGAGTACAAAAATCAGTTAAAATTGTGCATACTGAAATCATCAGCAATTCCGATTTTACTATTCGAATAAATCCCCAGTATTCTAGAATTGGAATTAGAGAGGACATTGAAACTACAGGGTCCGCCAAATAACTTTTTTTTTTTGAAAATGCTATAAAAAAAAACTACTGAATATATTCTCAAATTTCTTTTTTTATTTGAAAGTACAATCCTTCCGGTTAATAATGGAAAATAATTTCATTCATATGGCTGCCTCGGCTGGCCATGCAGTAGCCTACACGATCGGCCCAATTTTTAAGCACATTATCGATTGTGTGCAGCTGTATTTCACCAATGGCTTCACGAATATTGTCCTTTAAAGTGTCAATTGTCTCTGGCTTGTCGGCGTAACACTTATCTTTGACGGCACCCCACAAATAATAGTCCAACGGTGTCAAATCGCAGCTCCGAGGTGGCCAAACGACATCAGCTCTGCGGCTGATAATGCGATCTTCAAAAACAGGGCGCAAAACATCGAGTGTAGCTTCAGCTGTGTGGCACGTAGCGCCGTCCTGTTGAAACCAAATGTTGCCAATATCCTCCTCTTCAATTTTTGTGAACAAAAATTCGTTCAAAATGACCCGATAACGATCGCCATTGACTGTAACGGCCACTCCTTGCTCATTTTCGAAGAAAAATGGCCCAATTATGCCTCTGGACCAACCACACACAACCATATTCGTTCAGCGGAAAGATAAAACTAATTATCTGTCAAATCAGACATAAGCTAAGTGTTACCATTCACGAAATAAGCACTAGTTGAAAAAAAAAACGTTAGATGGCGGACCCTGTATTAAGGATATTTGTTTTTTTTTATTTTAAACTGAACCCAAATTGAGTTAAAGTCTGTATCATTATTGCTGATATTGATAAATATTTACCAAGTTCGATGCATGTTGATATTATTACTTGTTTTTACATGTTTTTTTTTTAATTTTCTTTAAAAACACACCTACATTTCGATTACTCTATGCATTACAAATGAGTATCGTATTATGATTAACTAATAAACAATTTATTTTATGCCAACAGAGAGACAAAAAGTTGTTACTTTAAGATGTGAAGAGTTTGCTTTTATTGAGATAAAAATCTCTTGCTTTTTTTGCTAAACTCTTATAATATTCTCATTTTTGTTAGACTTTAAGCTCGGCTTATATTTGTATGTATGTTTCTAAAACAAGTTTACAATTTACCCAAAGACTGTTTAAGACTGACGTTTAATAGTATAAAATTGTATTTAATCCGTTTTGGCCCAAATTATAGTTTTTCACCCAACATTTGTAAATAGTGAGATTGTCAATCTAAATTGCTATGCCGATTCTGAATCTTTCCAATAGACTTTAAAGCTTTCAAATTAAAGACGCACCTTTGTCTTAAAATAACCCAGCAAATCCCTGGTAAAGGGTTGGAGCTTTTTCACGCATTGCCTGGCAATGGGTACTCCTTTACCCTTTGTTTTACTTTGACACCTAAAGTAATACATTACTAAAAATGTGTTACATCAATACTTGTATGGGAGGTATGAAATAATTAGTTACCTCTGCACTAATTCCAACCACTGTAATTTAGCACTAAATTACAGCTTCAACAAAGTGGTTGGAATTAGTGCGGAGGGAAATATTAATTTATTTAAAAATTTTGAAAAATTCCCGGATGATGACCAACGAAGTTGGTCGAAATAGCGGAAAATAAAATATATTAAAAGAAATAATAAAAATTAATTGTTTTAATTATTTATTTTTAATTTAAAATAATCGACCTCAAGCCGAACAAACAACAAAACTCACATCAAAATCAAAGGTCCACAATACATACTGTCAACATAATTAGTTACCGATATAGAGGTATATCACTACTTATTTGGAGGCTTTCATATAACGCATTACAGATATTGTGTTATATTGTTTAAGTGTTATTTGACCAAAGTGTTAGTACTTTAAATTTTTGGTGCCTTATTCCATTTCCCTTTACCAGATAATAGATGGTTTTTTTTTGAGAAAATTAACCTTAAACAAATGTTGACCTTATTGCTTGTGAATTTGTGGAAGACCCACCTAATTTCATCACAATTGTGTCTGTTATAGGGCGCTGTTAGACCAAGAAATACATTTTTTATATTGAAGTATAAAGAGGTTAAAAATTTTATTAAAAAATTACCATTGGACCTAAGAGCTGGTCATAGTGGGTTACCATGCACACTCACCAAAACTTGTGTTTACGCAGGCTCAGTATAACTTCTAGGAATACTACATAGTTGAATGCATTCACTCTCGTTGGAGACTAGTGTTTTTGTTTTGTTTTACTAAAAAAAAATGTTGCAAAACTTGTTTTTGTTTAAAATGGAATGCAATACGAAAATAAACAATATAGTTTTTTTTTTAATAAACAGAGACGTGCCGGTTGATTTTAATACTACATTTATACCTGAGCAAAAACCACCTAGTTTTTGTATAAAACCAGTTTTTGCTTGTTTTTTTGTATGCGTTTTTACAAGTTAAAAACTACAAGAGCCAAAAACCGGGTACACCCAGAAAACAGATTCGGTGCTGACAAACCCATTTGTTGCCAATCGAACGGTTCAGTTGCATCAAATGAATTTTTCGATTGCGGCTACCTAATTATTCTTGATACAACTAAAATTCCGTTGCCTGTCTCAATTGGTCTTCTGTTGCCACAATTGAAAAGTTCGGCTACCACAACCGAACCATGCGATTGGCTACAAATGCGGTTATCAGAACTGAATCTGTTTTCTGGGTGTAGTTTTTGCTCAGTTATAAATGTAGTATAAAACAAATAAAGGAAAATATAGGGACATGGCACAAATCCAACGGACATTTCATGTTTTGGAAGTGTGTCAGCAAGTGTTTCAGACATAACTCGAACACTGGAAGTTGGAACATTCCCAATAAGCATTTGGAAGAAATATCGACAAGAAGATATTACGGCAATATCTTCTCTATTTCGCCATAAAAAAATTTTCAAAGTAGTATTTTGAACATATCTTCTATTTATCAGCTGGAAGATAATTCGGCGATATTAGAAATAGTTCATTGAAAAGATATCATCTACATATCTTCCGGAAGAAAAAAGTTAAATTGTGAAAATTTGTTGTCAATAAAAATAAATTAAAAAGGAATTTCAAACACACTTACAACAAATTTGCTGCAATTAGCCAAATCTAAAAGCCGATAGCAAGGCGAAGAAAATTAGAAATAGCTAACGTAAGTAAATCCTGTTTGCAGCAAGTAAAAATCACAAATAACTCACTTATTTCGTTTCCTTTTTAGGAATGCTATAAAAGATGCTGCAAAGGAAAAACAAAGACAAGGAGAGCAAGATTGTGAATGAAAAAATGAAATGTATAATGGCAATGCAATTATGAAATTTATTATATGTAAATATTAAATTTTAAATAAAATATTAACGGAAAATTCAGAATCGTATATTTATCTTCCTGGGGATTTTCTGGCGATATCAGTTTTTTGTCTTCCATATTATTTTTTTTCGCAATATTTGTGGTATTGCCTATTTACCTTCTAGGGGAATCGTTTTCGTATTGCTTGGAAGTATTGCTTTCGGGACACATTTTCTACCAAATGGGGTATTTTCCGCAATACGAAGACGATTGTTGCCGCAATAAAATTTTCCTTCCAGGCAATACGATTGGGGAATCCGCTTCGTATTGCCATATTTGCTGGGTTGACGGCAATATTTTCGGGCGCAGACCCCATAATATTTTTGAATTCCCATGTGAAAATCGAAATATATATGAACGTACATGATCATACATTGTCTAGTATATGATCCTGCATAGGCACAAATGCTCATATACGTCAGTGCATAGTTCAATGTATGACCATACATGGTCTCATATATTTCCATATATCTTTGGATCCGAAATTTGAGGGTATATGACCGTACATGTTCATATATGACCATATATGCTCACATATGATTCATGTATGCTCATATATGATCATACATGGCCATATACCTCGATATACCCTTAAATTTCGGATCCGAAGATATATGAAAATATATGAGATCATGTATGGTCATACATTGAATTATGCACTGCCTATGCAGGATTATATACTAGACAATGTATGATCATGTACGTTCATATATATTTCGATTTTCACATGGGTTCTCTGTTTTGTATACCGAAAACTTTGCTAAATAAAGGTTCTGTGTAACCGACCCTTTTCCGGACTTTAAGGGTTTATCGTCTGTGGTATTTTTATTACCGGCTATGCTGATTAAAGGTTTTCTTTAGTGCTCTGAGGTTTTCTTCTCTGGGGGTATGTCCAACTGCGGTTTCACTATATAAAGCTTCTCAAGAAATAAATGCAATATAATAATTAATATTTCGGCCGTAATCCCAATACAAACGTTCACACTCAAAACTCATTGGTATTATGACCGGTTTGTAAAAATGGAACTAATATCATTAAGATTTAGATTCTCATCTAAAAATTTCCAAACAAACTTAACGGATAATTTCCGTTAGGTCAATGTCCAGGTTCCGGAAAACCCAAAATTCTGTTGAAAATTTCATACGTTCATATGATTTTCCTTTTAAAATAGCTTTTTTATGCTGAGCAAGCATATATTTGATTTCTGATCAAACAACTTCATATTTCTACAGTATTTTCCTAATAAACGATCTTAATTAAAAACTGTTAAATCCCGCGTTTCACAATGCTATTGCTTGAAAAATTTCTACATTCTAAGAATTTTTTGTTTATAAATTTATAGATTTGGGCAAACCGGTACACGTTCATTTCGGTTTATTGATCTACTCACAAGGAAGCTATCTCATTTGATATTCTCCGATATCGTTGAAATGCGATAATTGTTGTAGAGAAAATAATTCTAAGGTTGGGGTGTCCAAGAATATTGGAACTATATAAAAATTTTATATTTCCTGATGGGTATTTTCAAGGGCCTATCACAGGTATCTCGGATATATTAATTTTTATTAAGTTTCAGCGAGCACGTGTTTTTTTTCTTTTTTCAATATTCTATATTCAATACTCTTATCGAATTTTTGCCGAAGACCTTTTTTGGTACTTTTTGGAACAACTTGGCAATCCTCTGAAAAACTTAGGCGTTGTGCATATCAAACTTAATCGTTTGAGAAATGTATTCCCGAGATGTCCAAAATAATGAAACAGGTTCTTTTTGGATTTCCAAACATAAATTTCAAAAAAATCAGAGATGGTCACGTGAGATACTTTCCCTGCTAGTTCTCTCCTTTAGTTCCTTCGTTAATTTCTTCTAATCGTTCCTTTAAAATTAAAAATTAAACGAAGGAATTTTACGAAAAAGCGATACAAATTTACACTCAGATAAAAAAGTTAGTAAAAAAATTTTTAAACAGTTTCCAATCGAACTTTACTATTTTTATACTGATTTTTAGTACAATATTTTTTAGGAATCATTTTTGCTATTCTCAGAGACATATAATATAGAGATGCAACATCGATAATTTTTTAAACAAAATGTAAATGTCACTAGCATGTGGGGAATTTTGTCAAAGGAGGATTTTATTTTGGGAAATTTTGCCAAGGGAGGATTTTTTTATGTCAAATGAGGTTTTACAGAGTTGTTAGGTAAGGGGATTTGGGCCCAAATTAGGGATTTCGATTTCGTTTTGGGGCAGATTAAAAAATTTGTAAATTTTGAAAATAAGAAGAATTTTGGTATAAATTATATGCGTATTATTTCAAATTAAAGTCGATCAAATTAGGTCTATTAAAGAATTTCAAAATAATGATAAATTATTGAAGAAATGTTCTTCAAATATTTATAAATCTTGAAATATCGAAAAGCAAACAAGCTCAATAATTAATCAAAAAATTTTCTATTTTCCAAATACTGAAATTGTTACATGCAAAGGACTCAGAAAAAATTAATTTTGTGTACGCTCAAAAAGTACCAGGGGTTTTCATATAACCTCTTATATACCTTCTGAATCGTGTAAACTCGACTTATGCAAACTTAATGTTCAAAAATGTTTACGAGCCCTACTACTTATACCTACTAGATTTACACTTAACCCAAAACTACTCGTATTTACTTGTCAAATTCCATAAAAATTTTAGAAAAAAAAAAGATTTTTAACCATAATGAACTTCGTGTGTAGAATTCGTGTGCAGAATATTTTTTCTCGAAAATTTAATATACGACTTTTATTTTGAAACGGTGACATTTCAGCTTAATGGTGATTTGTCTTTCGTATAATAAATTTTTTTTAGTTTCACAATTTTAACAAAGATTTGAGGCCTTTAAAATTCAAGTGAAAAAGTAAATATTTCTTCGTAAAATATTCAATTTTATTTACTTTACTGAGTCATTTCTTAATAATTCTCTGGACTTAAGAGCGATGCTAACTTGGCTCCTACTTTTTTCTTTTAAATTGAGTTTTTGTTTAAATTAAAATGAATTGGATATAACATTGGGGATTTAAACACTCAAAAAGGGAATGAGCTAGAAGTTTTCAGGCAACACTGCTCCCCCATAAAATGAAACAGTATTGCCAGAAAAAACAAAACAGCACTCAGCGCCATCTGTTGCATTAAAAACCATGGGAGACCCCTGGCTATTCTCTTATTACAAATTCTTTATTTTTTTTACTTATTATCGCTGCTAATTTCAGCAAAATATTTTACTAATTTTTCAAAACCGAGTGCTAAATTTAGCAGAAAAATATACTAATTTTTTTTTTAATTTTTTACAATTCTTGTTTAGTTTATATTTGTTACTATTGATATATTCTTAGTTAATAACACTCAAAAAATTTTATTGTAACTCGAATGCATAAAAAGGTACCCTATGAAATAGACTGGCCACTTTTACATGGCGTTGTCATAGGAGGGGGAAATTTACCCCTTGTGACATGTCACAAGACAAAACCTTAGACAGGTTACTGAACTCTCATAAAAAACAAAGTTCAGGGACCTGTCCTGGGATTTGTCTTGTGACATGTCACAGGGGGTCAATTTCCCCTTCCTATGACAACGCCATGTAAAAATGACCAGTCTATTTCATATAAAGGGGCCAGTTCGGTGACAGTTTGTTAAAATTTCCCGTAGGGTAATAACTGGAGAACCGTTTGCAATTTTGACTCCAAATTTTAAGTACGATGAAGTAACTATACGCTTGTAATTTTTTTTTTTACATTTTACTTTTTTTATATTTTAGTACACTTTTTTGCTAATTTCAGCAGATTGATTTTAAATTACAGTTTACAATTTACTGAAATTTAGTAGCTGCAGCTAATTATTTATACTAATTTCATTGTACTAATATTATTGATATTTAGTAAGCTTTTTAACTGATTTTAGCAAATCAATTTTGAATAGCAGTTTACAACAATTTTGCTGAAATTTAGTAGCGACTACTAATTTTTTCTACTAATTTTGTTGTACTGCAGATCAGCACACACGTGTTGCTAAAATTAGCAAAAAATACAGCTGGACTCAAAACAGTAAAAATCAAAAAAATTCATATATAGTAATATCTTGTTTTATCTTATAATATGTGAATATGTATGTTGTCATGAATAGCTATTGTTGTACCTTATATAACCATATATTTTTGTATATTGTCTTTTATAAAATTAGATACCAATCATATATGCTATACATAATGAGATATGACAGATCTATTGTCATATATAATAATAAACGATCATATATAACATAATATATGATCACTTATGGTGGCATGTAAGCCATATATTTTGAGATATAATGATATATATCCTCCTATAAAATTTGTTGGTTGTATGATGTAAGATATTTTTATATATGATTATATATTATATTAAATGCTCTAAGATATAGTTATAAATTATTCTATATATGGTGCAAGATTAACAATATAATTTGAGATATGATTATATATGGTCCCACATCAATAATATTTTCTATGTGTTTAATATATAATTATATATAGTCACATATAATCCCAGCTCGGGCACAAAATTTTAATTTTTTTTTTTACTTTTTTAACTCAATTTAATTGACTTGTAAGTATTTTTTTACAGATCTTAAGAAAATTAACCCATTTTATGTCAACAGCACCTGAAAGTTATGTTTACTGCAACTTGGGATTAATAATATTTTAATATGTAATTATATATTGTCATATATAACCCCACACATAATTATGTATATATGTGACTGAGGTTTTATTATCGAATCCCAGCTAGGGCACAAAAAACAGTTTTTTTTTACTTTTTTTAACTCAATTTGATTTCCCAGCAAACAAAGATTATCATCAATGACTCAGAAATGAGCTCCAAAAACATAAACATTTTTCCACTTTTTCCTATGTAAGTGGTCCGTCCAAAAGAGCCCCTCGTGTACTAAGAAATGACTCAGAAAAAAGAATGTATAAAATCGAAATTTACTTCATAAATTTAAATAATTTTGGAATCTTCTTTGAGTCCGAAAAATTAACCCTCGTTTTGAGGCAGCGTTTTAGATTGTTGAGACAACTTTTTGGATTGTTTTCTGAGGGTTCATATTTTCTACCAAAAACGAGTCTTTTCAAAAAAAACAATAATCATTTCTATGAGCCATTTAAAAATCTTATTTATGAGCGCTCCGAAATTGCTAGGTTACTTATAAATATTTTTTTAACAGATCTTAAAAAGACTATACCATTTTGTTGCTGTTGACACAAATTATGTTTTCAATCAATAGTATTTTAAATATATAATTACATAGATATCGTAATGTATCATAATTTGGTTAAAGTTCTGAATTTGAGTTCTTCCAGAGTGAAAATTTTTTTTGTAATATTTCTACATAAAATTTTGGCAATATTCTTATTTTTTTACTCCTACTTTTAATACCAACAAAACAACTTATGAAAAAGTGTTGGATAAGAGAATTTTTCCGAAGGATTGCTAAGTTTATACATGTCATACCTTATTTAAAACACATTTATATTACCTTTTCAACAACATGTATATTGTTCTTATCCCATTATTAATTTCGCAAATACAGACTGTTGATATTTAGAATTTTGACCTATATAAATCGTGCCCTAGACCCTCCAACAAACATTTTTTATCTTCTTAGGCAAAAAATTTGCGTGAGTGAAAAACATTTAAGATTTTTCATTTTTGTTTTTCTCCAATAATGTTATTAATTTATTTTTTCTAAGTCACGTATATATATAAATTTATATAACTATATATAACGCAATGACACGAACAATGTTGTCTCATATAGTCAGTCATATTGTATAGCAGTGTGTGGGTGAGTGAGTTAAGTGGCCGACTACAGCTCCAGAAATCTGGGTTCGAATACTGCCGACTGAGTTGTTTTTATGAAATAAATATTTTTTTAATAAATAAATATTTTTTTTTTTAATTTTTTGTGTTATTTTTAAAATTTTATTAAAATTTAAATAATTCCAAATATATCATAGAATAAATTTTGATCTCAAATTATCCAATTCGATCTGCCAAAATTAGCCTATCCACTTGTATCTAATTGGATGTAAATTAATCCCATGGGATATTTTGGGCTCTATCAGGATCTCAATTTTGTATTATTGGATCTCCCAATTTTGAGATCTATTTCGATCTAATTTAATCCTGTAATATATTTGAGGGATCTAATTGGATATTACTGGACCCCAATTTTGAGATGAACTTGGACAAGATTAAATGTCGACCTATATCAAATGGGATATGGCTATATATGCTAGATATAATGTTATTTTGATCGGGTAGCCATTACAGACTTTTTTGGTTGAGTGCAGTTAAAATGAGCAAGTTAAATTTTAATAGCTATTTTCAACCAATATTTCAAATAAGTAGCAATACCTTTTCTCATGTACTTTAACCCTGTGTAAAAAATTAAATTCGTAAATTGCAGACTTGTTTTCATATAAAAATTGGTTAGGTTTAGATCCCAATTTTAAAGCCTTAAACGTGAGATTGGACCGCAAAAATCTCCCTTAATTTTTCCCCTCTATTACATATCGAAATTTCATTAAAATTTGAGAGAACCCATTGAGATATCTTCCTTGTAAGATATTTATATGAACTTTTAATGAATTTGGCGAATAAGCGAGTGTATATATATATATATTCCTCTAACTCCCAATGAAAAATAGGGCGCCAAAAAAGCAACCATAAATAGCTAAAATCATTCACAATATAGATATTTAGAGATGTTTTTTGTGCTCTATCTCTAGCAGTTTTCTCTCGCGTGTACATGTGACTTTAAAAACAGAAATTTATAATTAATGCAAGAATGATTATAATATGTTCCTAATGATCAAAATATCTCCCTAATGATCATAGTATATTCCCAGTGATAGTATTATAGTCATATAGGAAAAAAATTTTATTGTTTAGGAAAATGTTATGAGAAAAAAAACTTATAAATTTTCAATATTAAATAAATTCATTTTTATCACTTTTTACTTAAATTCTAATACTAATCACTTTTATGCACAATAAACAATCATTATATTTTCCCAGCTCTTTTAAGTAAACCGCATTTTTTAATCACTTGGCTTTAATAAATCCAAAAAGTAATTCTCAAAGTGCTCAATAGATGGAGTTAGCTTCCACCTATTTTAACAGAATTTTTCTATCCGACCTTCTTTCACGCTAATTTTTAATAATAAATACAATGATGCAGGATTTTATTGTAACTTTAAATTCGTTAATATATTTTATATAACACGTATTGCACTGCACTATTTAATTTTAATTTTCACCAATTGGATTTAATTAAATTACTTACAGTAGAGAAAAAAATTTGTTATTTCTATGTTGAAATGGACTTGTGCCAAAATTTATCCATAAAATGATTAGAAAATAGGTGCAATAAAAAATCAATTCTGAGTCGATCGGTATATTAAAAGGTGGATTTACGTCATACTTGGGATTTTTAATTGGCATTGAAATTTGGTTAGCATTAGTCGCACTAAGGCCTTAAAAACTAATTCCAATTGAGCGGAAAAGCATTGTTTTTTTGGAGTGTGTTACTACTCCAAAGGAATAAAACTGTTGTCCGTCTTGCACTATCTTCTTTAGTTTTCGAAATAGAGACCATTTTGTAAAATGGATATTTTAAAGCCAAACGGACAAAATTTTTGCAACATCGGCAATGTTTACGCTGCCATTTTTTAGGTGACGAAGGTCCGAGAGGGATTCCAAGAAATCCATATTTATGAAACAGCCACAGGGTGATCCATTTTTTTCAATTTATGTGATACTAAGAATAAAATTTAATATACCAAGATAATACGAATACGAATTTTCTTCCCCGTTTCATTCCATTTCATTCCCTGCGACACGTATTCCAATTTCACTCGTTCCCCATTTCATTACATATCGTTCCGATTTGCACCGAAGTTCCGATCCATTATAGGAGTGCGTTAATTTGTATTGTATCATAAATTATTAAAAAACAAAAATTTAGAATGTCACGCTGTCTCTTTTCTATAAAAATAGATCCCTCGGAAGCTCTTTCGAAGCTAAACAATTAATACTCAGCTGGAGCAAAAATTTTTTCACTTTTGCGCTAATTCGTTTAATATTTGAGATACTGAAATTTTTTTAAATGGTTTGCAAAATGGCCTGTATCTCGAAAATTAAGCGAGATAACGAAAAACGGACAAAATTGTTGCAAGCTCGGCAATGATCACGAAATCTGTAAAGTGGCGTTTACTAATGCCAATTGTTTCTTAAATTTGAGGCATTAGTAGTCGTAATGAATTTACTATACAATAGCTATTAGTAATGAAATCGATGTACTTCGAAGCATTAGTCGAAGTAATGATAATGCCAAAAATTTCAATATCATTACTCTCAATTTGTTGCTAACGAAATCTTCAATTAATTTGTCCAAATAATTAGTTAGTCCCATGTATATTCTATGTTCAATGTTTGTTGGTGTTACAAACATCAGCACAAACTCCTTACAACCTGTTCACATAGTGGTGTAGGGTATAAATATGATTATTTATTTAAAAGTTTCCCAAACAATTTGGGTTATTATCAAAAAAGCTGCCACTCTGGAAAAACCAAATGTTCACACAGAAATACTACCCTTCAAAGTAATAAAGCAATTAAGAGCACAAGTGTTTGCAATTTGTTCATGACTTGAACTTCACTGCAGTGATGACAAAGTTGGCATTAAAAAGTGTAAATTATTTCAATGTCAAACTTCAGGGTACACAATGAAATCTCTTTTAAAAAAAATTCCCAAGAGTCAGGAAATGGATAATTGTTGGAATCATTTCAGATCCAATGTCTTTAAAACTACCATGGAAGATGGAAAAGAATTCTTATATGTAAACCCCTTTTTTTAAACACGTCTCTGGCTGACTAGTTGCAATTTTTTCACCAACATATGTATTTCCTTAAGCCTTACAAAACCACATGCGTTGCCAGCAAACATCGTATAAAATTTAGAGAAAAAAAAATCTAACAGGGAGGGTATCCCCGGGGTCACCCACACATATCACTGAAATTTGGATCAATTTGGAATAGTGGAGGTTTTTTCGTTTTTTTTTAAGAAATTAAGTTTTTTCAAAGAACCCAGCAAAATATTGGTAATGACACCTCATTACTATCTGCATTACCAAAAATGATATATCATTACCTTTTGCATTATTTTATAATATAAAATAATGACTTCCCAATAACGGCCTATTGTATTCATTGTTTCTAAATATAAAATAATGACTTGTAATATTTTAAATAAGTACTTTTTACACAGTTGAATTTTATACATTTTTATTTATTATATGTAAATATGTTTTATGTTTAAATTTTTATGACGAGTCCTAAAATTACACACTAGAAAAAACTTAAATTTTTCTGAATGTATTTTCTTAAGCTAATAGTATTTGCTTAACTCCTTATTTTTAAGAATCAAGTAAGCAATCGGATAACCACTTATAATTAAACTTTTTGTAAGCATGTGTGTAACCACTAATTATTTAAAATCTCATAACTACTTATTTCTCATTTTTTCGTAAGCGAGCGGGTAAGCGTGACTACTTATAAAAATGACCACGCCAAACAAAAATAAGACGCCAAAAAATAAGTTGTGCGGAGCTATGAATTTCTATTATATAACCACTTATTTGGTAATGAAAAATTTTGCTGGGAAACTAAGTTAAATTGGGCATCAACTGAAGGGATTGGAAATACCCATCTAGTGGTATAATAAATTTCTATCTAGTGTTATTCATAAGGCCGTGATTTAGCTTTTTCCCATATTCCTGTTTGTTTGGCTTTTTTGAAGAGTATATACCTAAGACTCGAGATTGGGCCGCTAAAAAAATACTTTCTCGCTAATTTACTTTCAGCGAAATCTTTGGGTGTTCCCTGAGACACCTTCCTTGTAAGCTAATAAACTTAGAAAAGGCAACCAAAAAAGTGTGCTAGCAATCGATATTCATAAGAGAAGCGACGACCATAAAAAATTTTACTAAAAGAGCCAATAAAATTACTTTAAGGTGATACTCAAATTTAATACACTCATAAAAATTTACGCTAAACATAAATGAAAACATTTTTCAAGAGATCGTTAAATAAACACAACCTTATAAAACTATAATTTCTTGGAGTCTCTAACATTAGCACCAACTTGGGAACAACGAAAGAGAAATCAAACGATCGGAGAGTAACAAAAAAAAAAAATAATAAAATTCAAAAATAAAAAACTCAAGAATAAAGAAAAACGAGTTACATCGATAACTCGTTATACGGGTGTATTTTTTGAATGCAAAGAAGATTTCAATTAAGATTGAGATTTTTCATAAAATGATGTAAATTGAATGAGGGGTATGTATAGTTGATATTTTATTTGGTAAATGAATGTTCTTTAATTTGATTTTAGATCACAAATTAATTAGCGTGTTTTTTAATCACCTGGATTTAGAATTTTTCATACAAAAAATGGAGTTATTAAATCCAAAAGAAAAGCTGGATTTAATAAATCCACAATAAAAGCACAAATATATGAAACAGCCCATTAATTTAATGTCAGAAAAGTATACGAATGAAAATTAAAAGAGAAACAAAAAAATTGAAAAACTAACAAAAGGTTTTTCTTAAATTTTTTTTTATGAAATATGTTTAGAAAAAAAATCTACACCTCACCAAATACATATTTTTCATCTTGGACATGGAGAAATAGCTCAAATAGAAATGGCAATTTTTCACTCTACAGTAAGTAATTTAATTAAATCCAATTAGTGAATATTAAATATTGCAATAGAATTTTTCAATTGTGTAAAAATATTAATTGAAGTGATAAAACTGAAAAGGCAGACTGTTTATCGCTGTTTTATGTAAAGTTAAAGTAGAATCCTTCATCATCAAATTCGGTAATAAAAATTAGGGTGAAAGAAGTGTCGGACAGAAAATTTTTTTAAAATAGGAAGAATCTAACCCCATCTGTTGAGCACTTTTAGAAATACTTTTTGGATTTATTAAATTCAAGTGATTAGAAAAAACGGCTAATATCACTTTGTATTTAAATTATTTTTCAAATTAAAGAAAGATGCTTAAGGTTCAAAGCAAAAAAGAATAATAATAACAAAGGATAAAAATACCATGTAAGATTTCGTTGTTGTTAGTCTAAGTTGAGTTGTTAACATATTCGATTTGCTTTCAACTTTCACATAAGTAGACGATTATCAATGTTTAACTCAATCAAGGCAAATGACACTGATGATGGCTTTGTAGCGAAAGCCGAAAATACGTATTGTCTTGCTGGCCTTATCGAATTCTTTAAAATTTTTTATTCTTTGTAATTTACTTGTGAAAATTGTAATAACTACCAATAACGAGGATAACCAATAAACCACAATTTTTGGCAAAATTCGACTTTATTCATCAACATAGTCTTTTTCAAGGGCAGTACAGTCACTCCAACGCCTTTCTAATATTTCGATACCTTTTTTAAGAATGATTTACCTTTGAACTCAAAATAGGCCTCTGTTTCGGCAATCACCTCTTCAATCGAACCAAATCCCTTTCCAGCGAGCATTTCTTCGAAGTCTGAAAACAGGTAAAAATCGCTGGCAGTCAAATCTGGGTGCGATTTGACTGCCAACAATTTGTGACACGGCGTCTTGGTGAAAGAGCACTTTTTCTTCTTCATATGAGGCATTTTTTTGCGAGTTCCTTCTTCCAATGCACCAGTTGGGACATGTAGAGATCGCTATTAATGGTCTGGCCTTTTTCAAGGTAATCAGTGTTCAAATTCCAGCCGCATCCCAAAATACTGATGATATAACTTTACCAGCTGACTGTTGCGACTTTGGCTTCTTCGGGCGAGGTTCGCCAGTTGCTGTCCACTCAGCTGACTACCGATTCGACTCTGGAGTGAAGTAACAGAACCAAGTTTCGTCCATTGTTGCATACCGACGCAAAGTCCTTTTGATCTCGCCGAAATAGCTCCAAAAAGCTCTCAGAATAATCGACACGTTGTTGTTTTTGGTGCTCTGTGAGCAAAAGCCTCATGGACAAATGCACTCACAATATTTTTTCCTTAAAATCAACCGAATATATACATTAAAACAATAGAAAATAAGTTAAGAAAAAGGACTACCCACTTTTCATTTATAAGAATTGTATTTTGTCGTTTATTTTTATCAAGGTTGGCAACCGAAACGAATAACGGTATAGGTATCGGTATTGGTATCGATTTTTTATTTGTTTCGGTATCGGTAACGGTATTTTAATCATTTCGGTATCGGTATAACCGATACCGAAATATTAATACCGGTATATACCGGTATTATTGAAAAAATTTACAAAAATATAAAAAAAACGTTCTTAATTATAAAAAAACTCAATTTTATTAAATTTTTATAAAGGATTAAGCTACATTCACAGTGATGGAGTACTCCACTCTACAGAGTGGATTTTGTTCCTTTCTTTTTCGCACTTACATATTTTTTGTATCATGCCATCTCTATTTTAGTACACTCCACTCTGCAGAGTGGTGTACTCCATCACTGTGAATGTAGCTTAAGTATTAAAGTTATTAAAAATTTCTAACAACGGAAGTATTTCAGCCTAAACACTCCGATTTTGAAGAAATTTGGATATGTGATTGAGAAAAAAATCTAAGATCGACCTGTCTCAGCTTATGGGCCACCTCGGAATTTTAAGGGTCCAAAAGCGGTTCAAAAATGGGTCCTTTTTAGGTTTTTTTGCTTTTTAAGATATTTCGACCAAAGGAACCATGTGCAAGTGTGGTATTGTTGGAAAGCAATTTTTGAGGGCTTTTCACTGGTAGCTTATTTTGGTACTTTTTTGCTCTTTCGAATTTGCTGTTTTAAAATTTTCAAAAATGTTGGGTACTTTATATGGAGAACTATATTGCTATGGCTGCTGAATTCATATATGTATATTATTCCTTATTAAATTTAAGCGGACACGTGTTTTTGCGTTTTTCGATATTCGCACTACATCAGGTTTGCCAAAATTTTCCCCGAAACACCTTTTGTGGTACATTTTTAAAGAATTTAGGCCTCTTTCTGTGCTGAACATAGGAAATATGTACATCAAACTTCATATATTGATGGATATATTAATCCTGTGATATACTCTTTTTTAATTTCGTAAATTTGAAATATGCTCCCATACAAAAAGTTTATAAAACATGCGTTTTTTACATACTCCGTCTTTTTTATACAAAATGTTATACTTATTTCCACATTAGATCATTTATTTTTTTTATAAGCTTTCCAGTGATGTATAACATGATATATATAACCGTCGTTAATAAAATAAGGGAATAAAGGCATTTAAGTTATGCTCTCTTACAAAAAAGTACCAATGGTTATTTTGCAGAATATAGGCCCTATATTAGAGTGTTTTTTTTTTTGTTTTTGATTTTCGGAACACAACTACAAATATTTTATATTTGTATTGAGATCATATAATAAAATAAAAAAAAATAAGTTTATAAAATTAATAAAAGGATTCTCTAAAAGAAACTGTAAATTCAATTAAAGGTTTAAGAAACCAGTTTATATATTAAATTATACCCGACTAAAAAAGTTTTCATATAATTTTATATGATTTGATATAATTATAAATGTTTATATGTGTGGCTTTATATGACCATATACATTTATATTAACACTTTGGTTTTATAAATATGTTTGATATGACGTTATATATTAAGAGATATTAAGAGATCTGTAAATATAGTCTATACATAATTATATATAATGGCGTATCAGCTTCTCTAAACAATCTTATATCAAAATATATAACAAAGTTAATATAAAATTGTATTAATTTCATGTATAAATTTATCTGACATGATTTCTAATAATACAAAATTTTATAAAGTTTAATTGCACTATAAAAATTAAAAAAAACTCCGAAATTGTGGATCTGGTTTTGAATTTTGCACTTTGACATATACATAAATAAATGTTTATAATTGAATTTAACGTATATTATTCAAATAGTTGGCAAAATACTCTTTATTTAACTAAAAATAATTTTAACCCTTAAATGCGTGGTGTAGCCATTTGGCAACATACCGGTTTTTGAATAAAAAAAATCCACTTGATACACAAAACTACATTTTTGGGCATTGGCCCCTTCTGTACATTGTCTTCCTATAGTTTAGCGCAGAATTTTTAAACAGTTAAGAGTAAAAATCTTGGTTTTGCTCTGTATATTTGTGAAAAATCTAAAACGGTTTTTTTTTACAAAAAGTGTAATATTCAAAAATATTTGTTTAAATATTTAAAGTGATATTCTCGCAATAAAATTCATTTTGGCGACAATAAATTTTGCCAATTTTTTTTTTTCATATACGCTAAAATAATCAATTAAACAATTTAGCTATTTGGCAAAAAACCATATTTTTCAATAAAAATCACCTTTTTTCAAAATATTTTTTTTTGGGATTTTTCTTGAAATGTACACGCCTTTAGAAATCATATATAAAAAAATGGTTAAAATAGAAGAGATCATGCATTTAAGGGTTAAAAAAATAAATAAGGGAAAAAAATTTTTTTTTATTGTGGAATTAAAGGCCGAAATAAATATTTTTACTTTAAATTTAAAAATAAAAACATGTTGAAATTAATATGGTTTAAAGGCTCCATTAGTCTGGTAGTATCGTAAAGTATAGTGTCAGCTGTTTACTTTCAACTAGTGATAGTATACACAAATACTTAGTTTGGAAGTAGATTTAGTAAGAAAATTTATTGAAAATAGATTTAGTAAGAAAATTTATTGAAAATAGATTTCTACTTTACGATACCTCATTTCACCTCACTTTACTACCAAACTAATTAGGGCTTAAATTCATTTATTTTTCGTGAAAAAAAAAATAATTGTGAAAGTTAATTTTTTATTTTATAAGAAAGACACACATTTTGTAAGAAAGACCAAAACCCTAACCTAGAAAAAGTTGTTCCGACAAATTTTTAATTTGTATTGTTTTATTTTGTAAGCTATTTCCCAGTTTATTAGCAAAAATTTTTCTAAACATTAAGCATTAGTATTTATTATGAATGAAATAAGTGATCTCAACAATATTTACTAAAATTTTCTTTGAAAATCTTCATCAAATTATATGTATTTATATATAATTTGATGCAGTTAGATAGACCCATTTTTCGGATCAAATTGTATCAGGTGATATAACATGCTTATCTCGCTTGATATAATTATATATTCCAATATTCGGATCAAATTAGATATGGACGTATATATGGGTTTATATATGGTGATATATGATTATATAACATCTTTTTTAGTCGGGTATTTACTAAATTTGTCACAAGTTAGAGAATATTTATGAAGTTAAATAAATTAAAAACAATGTTGCCAATGCAAACTAAAGGCTGATAACCGCTCTTTGAATTTATAACACAATTTTCTATTAACAATGGATAATAAAGTTTAATTGTTTAACAATTTTATATAAAAAAAATTTTGTATTTTTGCTAAAAACGTGAAAAAAAACAATTTTTTAAAACCGATTCCATACCGGTACGATACCGGTATTAAGGGAAAAGGTTTTTGAATACCGGTATTTTTTGAAATCAAGAATTTCGGTATTGGTATCGGTATCGGTTGTCAATTTGAAAGGGTTTTGAAACGGATAACGGTATTATAACGGTATCGGTTGCCAACCTTGATTTTTATTTGTTATTTTATTAACTGGCAAAGTCGGTAAAAATAATAGATTTATAGTTTATTTTAAAATTACTTGTATTCTAAAAACTGATTGTTTTTAACAGAAAATTTTGATTGAATATTTTAACTTCTACCGAAAGTCCGTATTTTGTGTAATTTATTTCTTGAATGACTGATAGAAAAAGTTAAAAAATATATTTCTTTGCAATTTAACTACTTATTCAATTAAAACAACTTTACTGATTTACTTTTTAAACAACTGTTGAACTTTTACGGTAAAGTTATTGTGAGTGTGTGCATGCATAATAAAGCCGACACGTTCCTTCGATATCTTTAAGGTATCAGATTCGTTTAATGTCAGCAAACCACTTTTCTACCATTTGTCTCGAGGAACAAAGTCAAAATAACACTTATCAAGCCAAGCTTTGGCTTGAACGGTGTTTTTCCCATTAAAAAGCAATGATAAATTACCACAGGAAATTGCTTTGAATCCATTGTTTTGAAAATCGTAAAAGTAGCGTCACTTAAAAAGCTGCAACTTGCTCACTAATAAACGAATTGTCATTAAATTTTGACAGATATCATCTGAAGGTTGGCAGTTCAAAACATCATATGGATTTTTCATTAGTGGCGCCTATGGACTTTTCAGCCGATGTGTTATTATCAGATTTTCTTTTAAATTATTTTGAAATGACAGAAAGAGGATAACATTTGCAAGTAAATTATGTATGGGTGAAATCAAAAAATGCGATAAGTTTTTGGGCCAAATTTGTGAGAAGCAACAAGTGTTAATATTTCGGTTTTTTTTAATGGAATCAGTAAGTTTAGTCATTATAAACCTAATTGCAAAAAAGCTCTTCTACAAGTTGTCGCAATAACTTTTTTTTGCACAATTTTAATTTTTTTTTGTGGTAACGGAGTTTACATTCCTGCAAGCAAAAGATATAACAAAAAAAAATTGCGTACGAATTTTCTTCAATTTATTAGTTTTTCAACTTGCTTTCCAATGATATACAATTTGTGTTTATCAAATTGGCAGTTTCGCGAATAAAAATACAATTCAATTTTTAATTTTGTATTTTTGGTCCTTTTAAATGCTTTTCAAAAATATAAAATTTTTTAAAATCCAATCAGAGGTTGCAAAGTTACAAAATAATATATTAAAAACATAACATTTCGCGATCACAAAATTCTTAAATTGTGTGAAACAAATTTAATTTGTCACACTAATGTCAGTAATGGCTCGAAATATCGATTCCAAACCAGCAGTCTAGGGTAAAAAACTGATAACTTTTTTTGATTTGACATAAAATTATTAGTTGAATCATCTTTTGACGCATAAATATTAGTTGAATCACCTCTGTTTATGGTCATTTTAAAATATTTTAAACATTTACCTACATTTTTTTGAATGCAATCTGATGCAAACAATTTTGGTTACGGAGTTTACATTTGGTTACTTTTTTCGTTTTCTTTCAGAAACGCTTTGTCAGAATTTTCTGGTGAATCCAAATATGCCATTGTTTTTCTTACTCGTTAATTAGTTTGGTGTAAAAATTAGGAACGGAGTTTACAACATTTTTTCAAATCTTATTAAATACATCCTTTTTCATCTCGAGAATATTACATGCTGCAGAAAAACTTCAAGTCTGTTATACTAGATGATTATATACAATTATATACATCATTTGTATAGAAATAACATTATACTTTTTGCAATATAATTAATAATATAATATAATTGCAATATAACTCCAAAAAGCTGGTGTATGCATTTTTATCAAAAATTATGACGAAAAATCGTTACATAGTTGAAGTCGTGTTGGCTTATGCGGCGTTCACATATACGTGTTTAACTCGATTTGACGTGTTTAAGCGTTAAACATGTTTAAGTGAGATGTTTTACAGTACATTTTTCCTACCCTTAAACACGTTAAATTATCGTGTTTAATTTTTAAACACGTTGTTAAACACGATAAAATTGATATCAATTGGTTTTGAATGACAAGTTTGAAGCAGAAGAAGACACAAAAAGAAGATTAAAAAAATTAAAATTGAATAAAATAAACTAAATTTAAATAAAAACCAGTTAAAATGTGTTTTTTTTTCTTATTAAAGTGATAGATGAACAACACAATTAATTAAACTTTGCTTCCGGTGAACGAAAAATCCAAAAACAGCCATGAAATTGTCCCTTAACTAAAAGTTAAAAAATCTTGTTTCCGACTGGGGCGGATAATGTTATTTCACTTTTTATAGCAACTATAACATTGGATAAAGCCAAAAATTATTAATTATTGCCTCCGGCCGAAGAAAAAACTACTTTTTGGGAAATTTTTGTTTTTTTTACAATTGTTAAGGAACATCTGTTCGAGATGTTTAACTTAAACACTTCATTTTTAAGTGTGAACTGATATGTTTAACTTTTACATGAACGTGTTTAACAATCGTACTGTGAACGTAGTATTAGATATACGAAGAAGTTTGTAAAATGTATTAATTTTTGTTAAAAGAGTTACTTTTCCTCTTCATAAAAATTCTTACAGTTAGTGTTTAGCTTCATTGGTTATTAAAATATAAGCTATTAAAGTTGAAAAACCGTATGAGTTACTGGTTACTGAGTTTAGTCACAATTAGTCACAAATTTTATGCATTAACCAAAAATTGGTCAGATTGTTATAAATTTTGTAAAACAGGTGTGCAGATATATATCGAAATATGTAACTCAGATGTAATCCATGCATTAGACATTAGCTGGTTACATTGTTTTTATCACATTTTTTGATATCACCCGTATAAAGAATAAAAATATTATAAACTCGAAAAGGCCTGCAGGATAGAATACGTATTTCCACGGTTCGCTACAAACCCGTTATCAGTATCCTTGCCTTTAAGCTTTAATAACTGATGATTAGGGTTTCCAATACCGGTATTGAGAAATCTGTAATTCGGTATTGAAAATTTTCCAGTACCGAATTTTCGGTATTCATATAAATATTCTTAGTTAGCGCGTAAACTTAGATATAGCACATCTCAAAATTTCAAAATTGTGTACCAAAATTACTGATTCCAAGCAGGCTTAATCTTCTCTCTTGTGTTTCATTCAGAGCTTGAAAAAGATAATTCTTTTTTGAATCAATACGAATAAAAATTTATTCTTTTTTTTTAATTTTATTTTATCGCATATACATTAGTTGCATTAAAGGAATTAAATATGCTAAAATCCCAAAACGTATTTAACAAATTGTGAAAAATAATCCGCTGTAGGCATGTCCCTATCCGGATTTCATTCTTGCCTAAGGAAATCGTCAGGGGACGACGTTTTTAGAATTTCTGTAAAAATTTGTTAAGTTAAATTACAAACTCAATGAGAATTTCTTTTTCTCGTCTAGGAGCGTTATTAAACATTTAAAATATCAAAGACAAAACAAAAAAACAAAAGAAAATTTTCCACAATTTGCTTTGTCATCTTCCAATGTACTACTCTGTTGTTTTGACAGATCTAGCAATGTAGTGACATCCATTTATGTAGAAACATCAATAGAAAACAATGTTTTCTAAAGTGTCAGTAACATTTTATGAATCAGTCAATATGAATCAGTCAGTTTATGCTATTTTAAGTAGTAAATTAGCATTTATCGTAATTTTGACAACTTTCTATGGGTTAAACTTCAAAAATTATGATATTTTACAACGTGCTAACGTTAGCACTTAAACTGTGAATTCCATTAATGATTTGATATTGAACAAAGTGATATAATGGTAGCATTCGGCAGAGCACCCTTAAACTGATACCGGTGACTTGTAGCGCCTTGCGATTACTTACTCTGCTGAACGCTGTTTTCTTTGTTTTACTTTTAAATACATTTTTTCTATATTTTCCTTGGATTTTTTAAATTTTTTGTTTTTAAATTATACCCAGGAAAATTTTCTGTTCCAAAGAATCGGTTGTACAATAGCTACTTTTCATTCACAACCCCTTCTACTGTCGATTCTAACACCGATTCTTTTTGTTTGAAATTGTCCCAAAAGCAACCCCTTCTATGGCTCCAAAGTGGAACCGGTTGCTCTAGAATCAGTTCTGGAACTAGTTCTGGAACTGATTCTACGTCACCCACACCTTCCATATAGGATCCCAGGAACTGGTTCTGGTTTCCTGGGTACCCAGGAAAATTTTTTACAATCGGTAGCCAACCACACCCATTCTACAACTGGTTCCACTGCAACCGATTCCATGGAACTGGTTCCGGAACCAGTTGCTGGGATCCTATATGGAAGGTGTGGGTGACGTAGAATCAATTCAATAGAAGGGGTTGCTTTTGGGACAATTTCAAACAAAAAGAATCGGTGTTAGAATCGACAGTAGAAGGGGTTGTGAATGAAAAGTAGCTATTGTACAACCGATTCTTGGGAACAGAAAATTTTCCTGCCCAGGAAAATTTTTTACAATCGGTTGCCAATCAGACCAATTCTGCAACTGGTTCCACTGCAACCGATTCCATGGAACTGGTTCCGGAACCAGTTCCAGGGATCTGATATGGAAGGTATGACGGTCGTAGAATGAATTCTAGAACTAGTTCCAGAACTGATTCTAGGGCAACCGGTTCCACTTTGGAGCTATAGAAGTGGTTGCTTTTGGGACAATTTCAAACAAAAATAATCGGTGTTAGAATTGACAGTAGAAGGGGTTGTAGAGGAAAAGCAGCTATTGTGCAACCGATTCCTTGGAACAGAAAATTTTCCTGGGTGGGTAGGTGTGTTTCTTTACTTTTTGGGTAAAGTTCGGTAAAATGAGAGTAAGCACAAAATCCTCTCACAAAATGACAAAATTACCCAATAGTACAGGAACGCAAAAAACCACTTTTCTAGCCCAAAAACTTATTTCAAAGAATAATGTTAAACAGTGATGGGACTTGAAAAATTTTGTTTTGTGCCAAGTGTGTGACTTAAATGTGCCAAATGGGCCTTTATTGTGCCAAAACTCAATTTTCACTTAGAAACCGTGTTTTCAACTTTCATTTTGTAAATGCATTCTTATGGAATTAATTCTATTTTGAATTCTTATGGAATTAATTATATTTGAATGAATTAAAATTTTCTTTCAATTAAAAGGTGAATGATAAATTAAATTCATCCGATACTTATTAAAGATTTGGGAATGCAGCCAATGAATGAATTCTTTAGGAATGGTTGCACGGAATTGTATACATATAAACATATTCTAAAACTGAATTAATTTTTTTATGAATTAAACTTCAATTAATTCTTTCGAAGCTCTGAGATAAATCTATAGCATTTGAATTTTTAAAATTCTATAGATTAATCACCTGTTATACTCCATATAAAAAAAAATTATTTTTTACGACAATGAGTTTCACGTGAAAATTGTGTAAACTTAGTTTTCACGCAAATTTAATGTACAAGACTATTATTTTTCTGGTGAAAAAGTGACATTTTGTGTTAATTGTGATTGTGGCTTTGTTATAAAATTAAAATATTGTTAATTTTTTTAACTTAAATTGCAATTTAAAGCATTTAAAATCTGAAGGAAATTTTTTCACGTAAAAAACAACTTACGGTGCTTAATTCGGTGATATCTTCGATGCCATTTTTTTAGTTTTGCTTTATTCGTAAAGGTATTTTAATACCAATAAATGCTTAGAAACTAAAAATTAAAGAATTGTTATTTTTTAAATTCATTTTATATTAAATTTTGTAGATAACCAAAATGTGCCAAAATAGTATCGGTTGTGCCATTGTACCAATCAATCTTAGATTGTGCCAAAAATCCCATCACTGATGTGAAAATACGTATAATTTCAGTTTGCAAATCGGCACAAATAGACATATTTATTCTCATTTAAAAGTTGTTTTTGATTTTATTCAATTAATTTTAACAAAAAACAAGTTTCTTTTGCTTATTTCTTTATTTATTTACAATTTTTAATTTAAATTCACAATTGTTTTTTGTTTATATTTGCATCAGCTGTTTTACCAAAGTTTACCCGAAGAAAAAGTCTGGGTAAATTTTGGTAAAAAGAGAAGCACTAATACACTCTCATTATCGCTCTCATTTACCCAATTCTCGAGTACGGGAACGCGTTTGGGTAAATTTCGGTAACTTTGGGTAAATTTCGGTAACATTTGGAACGTACGGGAACACACTGTATATTTGTATGTTTTTATTTGTCATTCATATAAAACAAAATTTTTTTAAAATCAACAACAACAAATGTATCACTATTTGATAAAAAAAAAAGCAAACATGTTTTACGCTACTAAAATATGACAGCGCTACCTGAGCGCTCAGACGGAGTGGTTAGTGACAGTCAAATTGTATCCAAACCCATGATTCGGTATAATTTACATCGATTCAATTTTGATTCGATTGAGTAATTTGTTTTAAGAGATAATTTGCGAAGTACAAATCAGATCAGAGCTTGGAAGAATTGATTCAAAATAATTATTTTCAAAGATGATAAAAAAGCCAAGTTATAAATTCGCGAATCAAAAAATATAAAGATAAGTCGCACGAATTATTTTTTTGTTTTTTTGGATAAGCGAAAATTAATTCGCAAATCAAATCAAAAAAATATTTTTAAATCCTGAATAAATACAAAAAATTATACTGCATGACAAAATCTTAACTTTTAAAAATTAATAGAGCTCTGACCATCA
The DNA here is from genome assembly GCA_949987735.1 of Leucophora obtusa. NCBI lineage: Eukaryota > Metazoa > Arthropoda > Insecta > Diptera > Anthomyiidae > Leucophora > Leucophora obtusa. The sequence continues at coordinate 282,117,905 of OX465295.1, forward strand.
ATTCTATATATTTCGGACATGCTGATTTCAATGGCGTACTTTATTTTTCGGTCAATGATACAGATTTTTCGCTAAATGTCTTTAAAGTTTGGCGGTTTTCCATTTAGTTTTTTATATACAAAAATTTTTAAATGCAATCAAAATAAATTTTTTGTGCTGAAATGTAGGCACAGGATCTGTATTCATATTTAGGCTTAAAATTTGATGCATAAAACTTGATATTAAAACCACTTGTTCGCGTTTTAGATGTATTTTTACGGTTTTTTAAGGTTTTAGCCAATTGAATCGCTGAAAGCAAAATCGGCCTTAATAAATGATATGGCTTAGTAAAGAAGCAATTAAAAGGAAAATATTTCAACAAAAAAAATTTATTCATCTATAGCGGCCTATACGTTAAAATCGCGATTTTTCAAAAATTTTGTATGGCAGCATAACTTTCCAAGATGTCCCCAAAGTCCAACTTTTAGTATAACATGAGGTCACCTCTTAGAACTGTTGTTGAAAAATTTCAAGCAAAAAAGTTTCCATTTGCAAAAGTTATGGCAGTAAATACATTTTTTACTAAGGTTAGTATCATACTAAAGACACTTTAATATCTTAAAATCTCAATAAATGCCAATAAAATATCTTAAAAGTAGATTTTGTAACAGTTTTTGCGCTCTCCTGAAAATCTATTAAAAAACACATGTGACATTTTGCAGGCCGGTAGACGATATTATTTTTAAAATTTTGCACTCTTTATTGCAGTTGCTAAATTAAACTTGTCACACAAACATTATTAAATTGTATTCTTATATCATATATTTTTTGTCTTTTATTTAACCTTCTTTTTATGTTTTTAATTTCACAATTTTCTTGAGCGTAAGGTTTGATTTTTCTTATAAAAAGTTTTTTATTATTTTCGATATTTCGCTACTCCATTGTGTAGCATCTTCAGGAAATAAGAAATTAACAAATTATGAACAATTTGAAAGTTTGAAAAAATTGAAAAATATTTGTCAAATATATTGTATGTATACATTTATACCAGCAAACAAAATTTTTGGTATAAAAGTATAACAAACAAAAATAATAATAATTAACAATAAAAATGTATTAATATAATATTTATGTGTTATAAATTAATGTAATGTGTGCTATTTCTTTTGTATTAAATATCTGTAATTCTGAGCTACATTTTCAATATCTGCCTTAAAGTTAATTCTATTTGTTGTTGGTGTATTAATTATCTGTAACATTTCTAATATATAACGACGTTTATAATTATGTTCTGTATTTAAAACTGATACATTTTCAAAGTCAGGATAGTGATTAAAATTTGAACAATGAGAAGATAATGCTGTCTTTTGTGAATTAATATGCCTATATTTCTGATCTGATCTATGTCCAGCTATTCTAGTTCTCAATTTATTCTTTGTTGTACCTACATATACCTTATCACAATTCTCTCCGTCATTTCCACGACATGGTATTTTATATACTATATTCGACATGTCCAATTTCTGTATCCTATCCTTTGTCTTACAATACAATACAGTAAATAAATTATACAGTAAGACAAAGGATAGGATACAGAAATTGGACATGTCGAATATAGTATATAAAATACCATGTCGTGGAAATGACGGAGAGAATTGTGATAAGGTATATGTAGGTACAACAAAGAATAAATTGAGAACTAGAATAGCTGGACATAGATCAGATCAGAAATATAGGCATATTAATTCACAAAAGACAGCATTATCTTCTCATTGTTCAAATTTTAATCACTATCCTGACTTTGAAAATGTATCAGTTTTAAATACAGAACATAATTATAAACGTCGTTATATATTAGAAATGTTACAGATAATTAATACACCAACAACAAATAGAATTAACTTTAAGGCAGATATTGAAAATGTAGCTCAGAATTACAGATATTTAATACAAAAGAAATAGCACACATTACATTAATTTATAACACATAAATATTATATTAATACATTTTTATTGTTAATTATTATTATTTTTGTTTGTTATACTTTTATACCAAAAATTTTGTTTGCTGGTATAAATGTATACATACAATATATTTGACAAATATTTTTCAATTTTTTCAAACTTTCAAATTGTTCATAATTTGTTAATTTCTTATTTCCTGAAGATGCTACACAATGGAGTAGCGAAATATCGAAAATAATAAAAAACTTTTTATAAGAAAAATCAAACCTTACGCTCAAGAAAATTGTGAAATTAAAAACTTATATCATATATAAATAACACTACAAATAGACATTATTTTCTAATACCGCTCAAGTCTCTCGAGACTGCTTTAATCTCAAGACCTATGGGGTTTTTGGTCTCCCTTTTCGTCGATCTGAAAATTTATATACAAAATGCGATTAATATTTTGTTATAAGAAATAAAAAAGTAAACTTACCATAAAATATTAAAATTGCGTTCATTTTTATGCACTTTTTGTTCTTTTTGAATTTTAAAAATATAAAAGTTATATATTGATAAAATTATTTCCAAAAATATCTTTTTTATTTTGTTAACAATTTATAATTTTACAGGGTACTTAAATGTTGTTATTAATAACCCAAACGATAGTTGTTTCTTATAAATATAGATGCTTTGAATGTATTTCAATACAACTAAGAAATACACCTACTATCCAACTATGAAATTTTTTCGGTGCACTTTTTCTTTTATTTTTTTAAATTTTTGTTTTCGAATTTTATTTGTATATTTTTATTTCTCATTCTTACAAAACAACTTTTATTATAAATGATCAAAAGTGCCAAATCGCTCAGACTGAGCGATTAGTGATCGGGTCGTTCAGCAGATAGTTATACAACTGTTGTAGAACTGTTGACTATTAAATTGTATCTGCCGAACGCACCCATTATGTCTTATTCCCCTTCAATAAAAGTACTTATTAAACAAGTGCAAAAGGCGCTCTGCAATTCAATTTTTTTTCAGTACTTTTATCACAAATACATAAAAAGCCATGTGTCGTAATTTTAATTTTCAATCAAGTTGTAAAAACTGCCCTCTACTACTTTCAGGGCTAAATATTTACACACAGAAAACAGTCTCAGTTGTGGCCACCGAATTTGTTGCCAATCGAATTCGTGCGGTTACGACAACTATCTTTATATTAAATTATATTTTTCGTCGTGAAAGCCAATATTCGGTTGTCTAATTCAATATTATGTTCCACATAAATATTATTATGTTCCACAAAATTTTATTGAAATTAAAAAACTTTTTTTGAAATTTCTGGTATTGAACCCGGCCATTCAGGTTAATAGTTCACACTCTTACCCACTGCACCACAACTACTTTTAAATTTCTTAGCCATATTTACTGTTTATACATATTAATATTTTATTTTAATTAAAAAAAAACATAAATTTCTGTCTTGTCCGGGATTTGAACTCGGAAATCCGGCGTGCTAGGCCAACTCTCTACCGACTACACCACAAACACTTAATAATTTTAATGACTAATTTTGAATTTATGTGTTTTATTAATACAGTATAAAATTCGTTTATCAATACCAATTAATAGTTGTATGTGTTATCAATACAATCCACAATTCGGTTGGTTCTACAGAAACTTGAATTTAAGGTCATATTTGATTAGGATACCCGTATTTGTAGTTACCACTTTCGAATATTGAAATTTTTTTAAAAAAGGTTATAGATAACACCAATTTTCTTGTATATTCACTAAATAAATGGCTGCTTCTACTGCATTGAATTACTAAACTGATACTAATTTTAAAATTGATTGGAGATACCAATAATTTGTTAAAAGGATTGTTTTTTAGTTCATTTTCCCTATTTTTAGTACCTAGTCAAATATTTTTGATGTAGTATTCAATTATAGGTAATTCCAAATAAAATAAAGTCCTGGCAAATTCATTTTAATGGTTTTGATCGAAAGCCAACCAATCTTTTTCCTGCGTGTAGGTAAATATTATTAAAAAAATTTAAAATATATTGAATTGGCGATATCTCGCAAAAAGTGCTCTTTGTCTGAATGTATAATTTGATAAAATTTTCTACTGAAGAATGAATAAGTTTTACGTTTTAGTGTAATATTATCAATTCCAATTTTCATTAATTTCATACTTACGATGAAAGAAAACACACACATTTCTTAACGAAATATGGCGTTTTTAGAAAGTTTTTATGAAAAAAAACATTTTAGAGGGTATGTTTTTTTATATATATTATTTTCTTAAATATCAATTTATCAATTTTGTAATACTTTTGAACACGTAACTAGTTTCTAAAGGCTCCATTAAGTTTGGAAGTACATTTGACGTAAGAAAATCTATTGAAAATATATTTCTACTTCACGATACCTCATTTCGCCGCACTTTACTTCCAAACTAATTTGAGCTTAAGCCTCTAATGCTCTTTCTTCTGATTACAATAATATTTAAACCATATATTTGGCGATGAAAATCTACTATGGAACAAATATTAAAATTTTAATTTATCGCTTTATTTAGGCGATATAGCACAACAAAAGTTGAAGATGTATCTTGAAACCCAGTAGTCAAATAATTTCGGTTTTTACTGCAAATAACACTATCAATAAAATAAAATTACGTACCGAAAATTGTTGATCAATTGTTGTTATTTCAAAAGTTATGGCGATTTTCGCTTTTTGAAAATTACGAAATTTGGCGGATTTGGCACTAAACATCAATAAATTTTGACGAAATTAGTTCTGCTTACTACTTACTACCTCTGAATATATATTCTGTGTTTAATTTCATCTGTTGGCTAGTTTTTGAGTTAGAGAGATATTTGTAAAACGTATCCTGGCGTTATCCTGTGAGTCCTGGAGAAAAATTTGTAACTGATTTTTCTCTTAGAGGCTCTAAACTAGCTTTGTTATTATCGGTAATGTATGCCAGATCGTAAGTGTATTTTTGGCAATTTTTCAAATTTTTTTTTCTGTTTTAAAAAGTTAATTTTTTCAAATTTTCTAAATTTTCAAATTTACATGCTTCTCGCTTGAAAACCGTTCCTTATACAAAAAAAAGTTTGATGGCAAAAAAAGTAGGCAGTTAAATTTTCTATGGATATGATAAAACTTGTTTAATAAAATATTGTTATTTAGCCAAAAACTATTTAAAATTTGAAGACCGCCTTGGGCATTAGAGGGTTAAAAAAGAAATTACGTCTGATAAAAAAAATCGCTAGATTTTGTGACTGAATCAAAGCATTTCGTTCGCAAGAGCGAAAAAATTTCGCTATATAAATAATTAAAGCACAAAAACTTTAAAATTCACAATTTTTTCAGTCACTAGAAAGCTACAACCATAACAATGCAAAATGTTACTTTTTTGCTACATTTTCCAAGGGTCCTATCTATTCAAAAATTCCACGCAAGTGAAAAATCATTTTTGTATATGGAGTTTGACAGCAAAAGTATGAACAATTAATATTAGATTTAATCGATATTTTTTTCTTCTGGACAACAGCATTTTAGATGTTTTTCGATAAAACTTTTTGATGCAAGAAATATTGAAATATTTCGTGGTAAAATGTGATAAAGCATTTCAATGTGTAACATATTACATGAATTCTAATTTTTTGAAAATATTACAAATTCTTCAAAGGATTTTTTATTTTTATTGTTGTTATTTGAATTTTTTACAGCCGTTCAAGTATTTTTCAGTGTGTGGCCCACCTAAAAACCAGGTTAACCGTTTTTTTGGAAAAGTAATTTTTCAAACAAACCGAACATCATATATGTATGACCAATTTAAATATGTATCATAAATATATGACCAATATGGGTTAATTTTCAAAATGCCGTTCAAATGGGGACTAGTATAACATTAAATAACGATAATAAATAAAAAACCCATGACTGGCTAACGAGTATTTATTACTACTCAATTTCGGAAGGAGAAGATCGTATTTTTAAAAAAATCGTTAGCAAACAAAATTTGCAATTACCGTCGTCATCAGTATTTATGATCGGCTTAAGAGGTGCTCCAAAAACATTGTTGCTGTACGGTGTGCAATAAGTTTTTAGCTACCGAGTGCAGCATTTAAGAGCTTTTATGTGTAAACAACAACATACTGCTGCCTGCTAATGAGTAGTGTCTGTAAGAGCATATATGCCTCCTTCTGTTGAGGCGGCAAGCTGTCAAATCGATCGGTTTATGGATATGACAGATAAAATTTTTTCGGCTTTTGGTAACTAGTTCACTAATACCGCTGCTGATGATTATACTGCCTGAGCATTTTGTGATCGGTCGTTTGGTTGTTGTGTCTTTTTACTGCTCGTTTTGTTGGTTTGTGTTGTGCTTTTGTTGTTTTTTTTCTCAGCTGTTTGCAGTTATTTTCGATCTTGTTCGGCTTGAGCAAAATATACAACCAATCGACGACAACGACAACGTCGTTGCTGTCGTTGTCGCCAGCGCTACCGTAGAAGTAACATTTTTTTGTTGTTGTTTTCGTACAAAATTATTTTGACTTTCTGAGACGTTAACGGAGAAATTTTCGATCAGTTTAAGTTTTTCATTTGCCTCGAACGCAAGCAAAAGAAAATTTACGATATCACATAAAATAAAAGAATTTTGTATTTAAAACTCAAAAAATTAAGCGCGTATACGGCATCGTGTATAAACCCAACGAAAAATAATAATAAAAATATAAAATAAAGAAGAAAAATCTTATTATACCTATATATATTTCTTTTAATTCTGTCTGTGAATAATTTTCGCAAAAACAAAAATATACATTTTGTTGTAAACAAACAAAAAAAAAAAATCCAAAGAGAGAAAAAATTACAACAAAATTTATGTATAACATAAAATTTTAAATTTGAAAAAACCGTTATATCAACAACAAAAATATATATTTTACTGCAGTTTTAATTTTCGTCTAAACAAAAAAGTGGTTTTTAGTGTGAGTGTCTATAAGAGCAAAAAATATAAATAATTAAATTATAATAAAATTTATAATAAATGTTTATTAAATTTATAAATTTAAACAAAGTGCATACGTTATTTACTTATTGTTTTATGTTATAAATAATAAAATTTATGGGGCTTATACTATGTGAAACTAATTTAAATATTATTTTATCACATTTTATATTTAAAAAAAATAATTTACATACATAGGTACATAGTTTCATTGTCTATCCCCTATATATTCATATGTGAACGATTCAATTTATATATTTATATGCTTATTCATGACAAAATACATTTTTTATATAAAAACGCAGTATTAATTAACCTTGTTTTTCATGCTAAATGCAGGAAAAACATTTTTAAACTCATGAAAAAATGCCTATCGGAGTCTAGGATAAAATATTGATTTAAATTGTTAAATAAAAATATGAACATTAGATATTTTATACAAAATTTCATATATCATAAGAAAAGTCATAAAAGTTGTAAATATTTTAAGATTTACATAAAATTTGTTACTTACATTTTTATTTTCCAAATATGACTTAAAATTTTGAACCTTTAGTATTTTTTTTCATAATATTTATTACAATAAGTAATTGATCTTACAGTTAGTGGGTGTTAAATTATCTTAAGTATGGATTTACGATAATTTAACACCCACTTATAAATTCTAAAGTACATAAATTCTTACTTTTATCTACTGAGTTTTAAGATATATTTACTGAAAAAAGGTCCTTCATTTTTTCGATGTTCTTTTTCGTCGACTTCATATCTGGCGACCCTAATATAATCATAACCCTGGGTGCAAAAAAGTTCGAAATTACCGTTCTATATTTTAATCCTTATAATATTCATATTTTCTAATCAAATTTGTCGTTTACTTCTCACACGTAAACTAGGCACTCACATAAACAAAATTTTGTATTAAGCTTGAGATTCTGTGCAGTGGATCCGGTAATGTAGATAATGATATATACAAATTTTGAACAAATTTTAATATCCTTGAAATACATAACTTGATAACTACATATTTCTTTAGTAAATTTATCACCAAAAAAACTGAATTTACTGTTAAATACCATAAGCTGATATTTCAGGTTTGACTGTTTTCAATAACGCCAACACTTGGTCCGCCTTATTATTAGGTTTAAAAACTTAAGTGGGGCCAAGGGTTGACCTTCTGTGAAGCATTTCAAGCTCACACACAATTTTGTTAGCGGTATAAGTAAAATTTAATAGTTTTCGTAATAAATTCACAAAAAATGTGAGAAGTGATAAAAAATTTTATTGAGCAAGGACATGCGAATCTAGTTCTAAATTTGGATATACTATTTTCCAAATATTTTCAAATTAGGATTGAAAAATTTAAGCCAATTTCTGTTTACTAGGTTGTCTAGTTAATGTACACTTAAAAAGTTGCAAAACTGATTAGCAACTATCTGATTTCTAAGATAAACTTAGAAAAAGAAAAATTTCAACATCCTTGCAGTGTCAGTCAAATATCCGTGAACGCCTATGTACAATGATTATATTCAAATGGAAGGCAAATTTATATAGGTTAATAATTTTTAAAGAAACAATATGGTTTTATAGACCAAATTTGAAAACTTTATTAAAAACTGACAGAAATAGGAGGATCGAAAGCAAATTTTTAAGCAGAGATTTCCCAAAAATAGTCCTTTGAAAAAATCTTTTCCTGCCGATTCAGAATCAGCATACCCTATTTTATTAGAAAATATAATTGAGTCCTTAAAATTTGTGTTTCATAACCCAATTTTTGACAGATTTTAATTCTGGACCATTAAATCGTAAAGTCTTATTTTTTTAATTATCAATCCACATAAATTTGCCTTTCAGTTGAGAATAATGATGGCGGTATATGTTCAAGGATTTTGAAAATTTTCTTTTCTTAGTTTCAGCCTTGTAAATATAATAGTACATATATAATATAATAGTTGATTACCAGTTTTACAGCTTTCTAAATATGCATTAACTAGGCACCTTAATAAAGAAAAACTTGCTTCAAACTTGCAATTCTTTTGAGTAGATGGGAAAATATTTAAAAAATATATCAATATATATGAAATTAATACACTTTATGACCATTTTATTTTTATTTTATATTTGAGCTTGGAACTTAATTCTTGGGAGCCTTAAGATTTTCCTCATAATATTCTACCGGGCCAAGTATTGGTCTTGTTTTAAGTGGTTCAGTTCCAAGAAATTCCAATCATTCAGTTCATATTAAATAGTAAATTTTATTGCTTTGGTATTAAATTTAAAAAAAAAACTACTTGATAAGTTTCATCCAAATGAAAAATAGGCGAAATGTTGTAAATGTTTGAAGGGTTAAGGTCAGATGCTTTATCCTATCGAAAGTCAGATACTTTATCCTATCGCAGCTTTAGAGATTAATCAGAACTGGGTCGACAACGACATGTGCTTTTTCATATTTTGTATGGGAAGCAAAATGTCGCCATGTCGTCCGGCGATTTGTCGTCGGAATAGAATCTATTCTATTTTCGTGACGACACACTAATACACACTTAAAATATTTGTCCAATTGTTGCCATATTTTTAACTAATTAAAGATTGCCATTAGAACAGAGTTGTTAGAAATTCGTATTAGAGCTGCAAAAATTCGTACTTTGTTTACAAAAAATTAATTTTTTTGACAGAAGAAATATAATTGAAATTTAAAATACATAATTTACGCAAAAAAGCAAAATTAAATACAATAAAATATAAAACAACAAGAATTAGTCAAAGACCAATTGAATTGGTGAAGAATTGTGGTGAAACAAATACAACCATATTCTTGTTTTGCTTTCCTTTTTTTCTAAACGTCAACAAATGTCGACGGTCGATTGTCGCCGAATTTAAATTAATCGTGACGACTTTTGCTGTCGTCGGTCGACAATCGACCCAGTTGTGATTAACGTCTTATATAGTTTTTTCATATGTACGCAGGCTTGCCGGATACTTTTTTTGGTTATCCCCAAACAAATCTAAAAATATCCCCAAAAATCCTCAACTAGAAAAGATATTGAAAAAGGTAATAAAAGAATTTCTAAGTAATAGAGTTTATTTAATTTGTCAAATTAACATTATCCGCATAATAACTGTACAATAAAATACAGCAAATAGCACTAACATTAAACACATATTTTAAGAATTCTTAGATTGCACTTATGAAAGTCCAGAAAAATCCTTGGAATTCCGGGACTTTTACGCAGAATACCTGCGATTTTGGGTTCCTTATTTAAAAAATCAAATTTTCAAGATTTTAAGACATTGTTTTAATTAAAAATTTTCGAGTTTATCTATTAAATACAATAAACTTTTATCCACAAGTGACATGACTTTTTTCTATAAATATTTTAGATTCAATCATATAAAAATTTCAGGCACAAAGGATCTACTCCTTATAGAAAAAACATTGAATTAATTCGGAAAATGCATAAAAGGGTAAATCCTTATCTTTCTTTGAAATTATGTGGACAAACGGAGGAGATTGGAAGATAAAAAAATGTAAAAATAGAATGTTTATACATATGTGTCTTCTGAGTAAAACCATAACAGAAGGCTGAATAGGAATGAAAACTATAAATTAGTTACATTGCATTCAAGGCCTGACTTGGGTGAGATGGCTAAGTGGTCGCACCAAAAAATTCACAAAAATAGTTTTTAAATCCAAAACAATCCCCTGTTCCCAAATGCAAAATTTTGTCCCCAAGACCTACAAAAAATTCCCAAATTTGGGTGCAAAGATCCCTGGCCAGCCTGTATGTACGAACCAATTATCATTTGGAGAACGAGCTGTTAGAAGCTTACGAGGAGAGTCTGCTTCTGGGTTCGTGCAGATGTCGATGAAATTTGGATATGTGAAAGACGGGGTCCTTTTTGACCCCACTTTTTAACTTTAAAATATGAGATTGGACCTGTAAAAAGAAACACAAACTACTTTTCCTGTCTTCTCTATCACATATCCGAATTTCATCAAAATCTGATGGAATCACATAAAAAACCTTCATTGTTGATATTTAAACAACAAAAAATAAATCAAATTTTAATAGTTTATTTACGTTGCCAATATAATCTTGTAAAATTTGAGAGATGCTTATACAAATAAATTTAATAATCTAGCAGATTATCAGATAACCTTAATTGTTGGCAACAATTTTTTCAATGTTGCTAAATTATTTTTTTAAACAAACCCCACTAAATTGCTTTCGTTAGTATCAAATATAAACATTTGAAACAATTTTAATTTTCACAATCATTAAAAGAGACAGTGTAAATGATTAAGATTATAAAAAAGATTAAAATCATAATCTGTGATAGCTTGTTTAGACAGCGAAATTAATTTACTTGATTAAAGTTAACCTAATTTTTTAATGTTCATCGTTTACACATGCATTTTTTGACAATTAAAAAATTAACTTGACAGTTAAAAGTTTAACTCTGTCAGTTTAAAATGCAAAGGTGGCGCCGATATCGATTCGGCAAATAATGAATATGGAAAGTGTCGGCGTTATTTGATGACAGTGCCAAAATATATTTACGGCAGCGTCTTAACATTAATTTTTTCTGACTTTGTGCATGCCTTTTTTAGTATTGCCGACCTTACAACAAAAAACAATGACTACAATGTGCCGTTATTAGGAAGCCATTATATTATAAAATAATGCAAAAGGTAATGATATATCATTATTGGCAATGCAGATAGCAATGAAGTGTCATTACCAAAATTTTGCTGGGTAGTATGAATACAGAGCTGTCTAATCAATTGTTCTTTAAGAAAACCACTACATTTTAAGACATTTTTTTTAATATGGGACACATTCTGTACTTTTTCCATCTAAGATTATCTTAAATTTTGTTAAAGAAAAATCTTCTACGCCTTGTCGAAATCAACTTACATTTTTAAAAACTTCGAAAGAAATTTTTACAAAAACGGCTAGATCTCAATAGTGTGCTGAGACATCCAAAATACAAAATTAATAAAAACATTTCCGGTGATAGCACCTTTGCGTTAAAGTTGATTCGGACGAGGCGTGTCTCAAATTATAATCAAGTATTCGTTTAAACAACGAATAATTTCTAACGTTCTTTTTCATACTGACGGTTTATGAGTTAACTATTACACTCAGAGAAATATGTCAGTGAAGTTAACTCCAATTGAAGTTAAAAAGTGTACAATGGGAATTTATTTAAATGAAAAAAGTTTTATTTGGAAATTTCTTACTTAAGTAAAATTTAAATCAAAAATCCTACTAAGGGCCACTTTTATAGTCAGAACTAAGAACTAGTTTTGGCTAAAATTTTACTTACGTAAGAAATTTTTAAACAAAAGTTCTTCCCTAACTATAATACTGGCCATTAAGATTTTTTCAGTAAATTTTTTTTTTCATATTGATTATTTTTAAAAAATCTGTTTTCATGACATTTTCTTTAACAAAAATAAGTTCGTTTTTAAATACTTTACTATATAAGCTCCATAAATTATAAAATAATAAAACAATTCAACATAAAATTATTTTTGTTTATAAACTTTTAGTGTTTGAATTCAGTAAAAAAGTAAATTTTTAAATATTAAAACAATAATTAAGTAAAAAAAGAAAAAAAAATTTACAAAAATCGATTAAAAAAATTTTGAACAAAATAAAGTGCGTTTAAAAGATAACGAATTTAACGAAAAAAAAAATATTAAAAGAAATTACAAATTTTGAAATGTGACTAAATTTTATTAAAACACTAATAAAAACGAAGAAAAGAAATACAAAAAAAAACAACTGTAAACAAATTGCAATTTAACAAAAGGTGGGTTTAGAAAAAAAAATTTTATATATATTATTTTTCATACTTTAAGCAATTAAAAAGTTAAAGTTGTGTTTTTGAAAATATCTTTAAACATATTTACATGATTAAATTGTTATTTTTTTTATAAAGCCTAATTTGCACTATAATTAAAATTTAGTAGTTTTTGAACACAAAATTTCTATGGAATTTGACAAGTAAATAAATACAAGTAGTTTTCAAAAACTTCTAGTTTTTGAATAAGTGTGAATGTGGTATTCGTTGTTATTTTCAATAATTTTCGTTTCTTAGATATGACTAACATTTTCATTTGACCTTAAATTTGTTTTGCGAATTCCGCTTTGGCATTGTTTTTGTGCTTCCAAAAATAATAATCGCTGCAATGTAATGTAAAAGACTATGATATTAACAACAACCACAATGACAACAAACATACTGACACTCTCGTTTTCTTCATTGCTGTAGTTTTTATTTTGTATACATTTAATACACCCAACAAAAATGTTCGTCAAAATAATTAAGTTTTTTATTGCATCTATTTAATTTTAAGTAATTAGTAACTCAGCAATATGTGTATGTAAATAGAAGTTGTTCCAGTTGAGTTAATCGATTAACCGATTCCACGGTTAATCGCCTGTTTTCGGTTAATCGCCTCTTTTTCGGTGAAACAAATAATTTAAAGCTCAAAAGATGCCCAGTTTATATTTTAATATATACTTTTTCACCAAAACTTCGTAATTTTCTTAATTTTATCTAAGAATATAGCAAGAAAAGCTTAGAAAATACATACAATAACTAAAATATCATAAATTTATAAAATACTCGATTTTAAAAGAGCTTCCATAGACCTTTTTACACTATCACATTTCGTATAAGTGCACAGGGAGAATATTCTTAGACGAGAAAATTTTCATTAAACTAATAAGGTTTTCTTAACAAAGTGAATCAAAAATTTCGTAAATTTTATGGAAAAGCTTCATAATTTTTATGAAACTATTTTTAGTGAAGCTTTTTCATTGGTGTAAGAAATTTTTACTGCATTAGTTGAACAAAAAGTTTCATTGGAAACGAATTCCAACGAAACTTCCTTGAATTGATATAAACATTCGTTAATATCATTTAGATTATTTTCTCAGTGTATGAAAGTTGCTTTTCTGTTTTCCACTTTCAACACACTGAAAAAATTAATAGGTATTTTCGACATTTTTGGGTGGGCGTAGGGAAAATCATCCAAAGAAAAATGGCCCAAAAATAAAAATTACACAGTACAATAAAATAAGAAAAATTTCATGCATCGGGATTGCGACACTTCGTTTATAATAGACTTTGGGACGCAGATCACGAATACGGTAATAGAATTTTAAAGTTAGCTATAGTTAAAAAAATATTTGCAAAAACGTTTTTGTACACTATTTTTTGCAACATTTTAAAATGATGAAATATGTCCTTTAATTTGATATATTTCACATTTTGACAGCTGCGATAATATTCCCTATACATAAATTTAAAGTTTATAATCTGCAATGAAAGGAATATGCAATATTTGAATTCGTACCTTTAGTTAACATCTATTGTTACTCAATTTATCAAAAAAAATTCGCATTTTCTGTTTTAATTTTAAGTTAATATTGACTAAAGCTGAAAAAGATTAACTTTAAATACCTTAAATATGAGGGAGTCTGTGACAAATCTTAAATTATAAAAACCAGATAAAATCATACATATATTTTCTAATCAATTTCAACGAAGTTTTGATAACTGAAGTGCAAATTGCTAAAAAATAACGATCTTAAAATATGCATGTTCAAAAATATACTTTATTGCCATTTGTCATAGTAAATTCATAAAAAAATAATTCAAAATAAAAAAGATATAAAATTTGTATTTCAGATTGAATTTTCTGCAAATGTTGATGCAAAAGTTGTGATTCTTTTAATAAAATTAATTTAGCGGAATATGAATTTATATCACGTGTTAAGATTTTGCAAATCAGATAAAGGGATTTTACTAGATTTGCAAAATAGGAAAATAAGTGAAGTTTTCATTTTAATTCCTTTACCTAATCGAAATAAGTTAGTATGGTTTTGAAAGCCCAAAGTTTATACTTTTAAACCATATTAAAAATTCTCCTTGGTTTAGTCAGGTGTATGTGACCTTCTCCGAGAAAAGGGACCTAGTGTGTGAAAATGAAGTTTTGAGAAGAACGCATTTAAAGTTAAATTAAAAATAAAATTTTAATGTTTTTCTCATTTTTATCCAAACCCGTTTTTTGACACACTAGGTCCCTTTTCTCGGAAAAGGTCAAATATGAATAAATAGGAAATTGTAACGAAAAAGCTGACTTTTTGTTAAAAGTTAAATTTGCGAATGTTTCAAAAACTAGAGCTAATTTTAGAATTTGGTGTTCATATTCGTGATATTCATCCTAAAATATATCAAAATTGATATGTCGCATGCCCGATGCATTTTTAGTGTTGTACTGTGTTAGGAGTACAGATTAATTCATATATGTGAACTTCTCCGAGAAAAGGGACCTAGTGTGTCAAAAACTTGGGAAAATCGATAAAAATGAGAAAATATCGATTTTCCCAAGTTTTTGACACACTAGGTTTTTTGACACACTAGGTTTTTTGACACACTAGGTCCCTTTTCTCGGAGAAGGTCACATATGTTTAAATGAATAGAAGAACAAATATAACAACACTGGATTAATGTCTTGCCCATGCAGAGAAAAAATACGATTCAAGATTTAATATGATCCTTACTAAATATAAAATCATCACCAATGATCATAATAGGATCATATTATGTAACAATGATCATACTACCAATCACTTCATATTTGCAATCATAAAATGATGCTCCTAATTTCAAGGTAGAAGCAGACTCTATGCAAGTCGCCCGCAAGGTTGCCAACACTTGAACTGAAAAAATGGCTAGATTACGGAGAAAAAATGACTAGAAATGGCTAAAATTGGAAAATAATGCTAAAACTTAACAATTTTAAAATAAATCAGTGATAATAAAGAGTTTTAACACGACTTTTATAAAAGTGGCCTTTAAATTTTAATGTTTTCCGAATTTCTAAAATATGTTCATTAAAATTTTACAAAAAATATGATTTTAAATCGAATGTAAAAATTACATGTGTCTGTAAACACAAATAAATGTTTCAAAAGAAAAAATGGCTAGGGGAAAATAAAATGGTTAAATCTTCCGGCTAGATCCAATCTAGCCATTTTTTTTTTTGGCTTGGTAGCCCGCTTTCTCACTGGCTCTCTCTGTCACTTCAAAAAGATACATTGTAGTTAACGGGTTTAGTTTTTTATTATTGAAACAATTTTTAATATTTATTAAAATTTAACCATAAAACTTAACTTATTATCTTCTAATAAAAATTCTTAAAATGTCGGCCAGAGCCAGTTAACAGAGGAAGAGACGCATGCATTCCCTTGATATTCTCGTTGGTAGAGGGTAGAAAAATTACAGAAATTGTATTGTTTTTTAATTTTTCGCTACAATTCTGTATTAAATTCTTCACTGAACCGCATCAATTCTGAGGCGTTGTGGTGTAATGGATAGTGCGTTAAACTGTTACCCATAATGTTGCGCGTCGGATCATCAGCAATCCTCAATCCCCATCCAAGGCAACATCAATTTATATCATCATACATATCGCAGCGTCCTCCTTCGGTGTTCCCATAGCACTTAACCCCACCGAAGTAAAATAATATAACAGGGCTATGAACTAAAAAAGCTTCAACAAAGTTCGGAAACTCTTCACCAGATGACGCGCAGCAACTGTTCTAAGATTTAACATCACGCACAATTACAGTGTTGCCATATTTGAAGCCCTTTATCTTCTACCACCGTTCACTTCTCCACTATGCCCTTTCCAAAGGAAGCAACACGTTTATTAATAGGAAGAATTTTCTGAGTGCTGCTTTAAAAAAAAAAAAATACCGTTAACCGTAAAATACCCTAACGAAATAACTTTAAATTTTTTATTTATTTCTTTCATAAAGACCATAAGTACATGAATTATCGACTTTCAGCTTTTATTCGACGGCTAATGCTGTTGTTTATAAACACACACATAAGATTTAGTAAGTGACGGTCCGTGAAGTTCCCAAAATTTAAAAACATGACTATTGTTAACAGCAATAAGGAAATGACTTAACAGCACTAACGAAATACCTTAAAATAACCAAACGAAATAATTTTAGTTAGAATATTGTTCTACCTCAAGTCCGAAATAACTTTAAATACCGTTACCGCTAAAATAACTTAACGAAATAATTTAAAATAACGCCGAAAACGCTAAAATACCCAAACGAAATACTGATGAAATAACCTCAGGAGCAAATGGTCAAACTAGTTCTAAAAAGTACTAGTTTTTTGACTAATAATTATCAAACTAGTTCTCAAAATAATCCTTTAGTAAGAAAAATGTCACTAATATTTCAAAACCGAGTACTAAACTTAGCAAAAAATATACTAATTTAACAAAAAGAAGATATTTAAGGAAATTTTATTTACAAGAATTCGTTGATTTTTTTGAATCCTTGTTTAGTTTATATTTGTTATTATTAGCCGTTTTTTCTAATCACTTGGATTTAATAAATCCAAAAAGTATTTCTAAAAGTGCTCAACAGATGGGGTTAGACTCTTCCTATTTTAAAAAAATTTTCTGTCCGACACTTCTTTCACCCTAATTTTTAATACCGAATTCGATGATGAAGGATTTTACTTTAACTTTTAATTTATAATTATATTTTACATAAAACAGCGATAAACAGTCTGCCTTTTCAGTTTTATCACTTTAATTTATATTTTTACACAATTGAAAAATTCCATTGCAATATTTAATATTCACTAATTGGATTTAATTAAATTACTTACTGTAGAGTGAAAAATTGCCATTTCTATTTGAGCTATTTCTCCATGTCCAAGATGAAAAATATGTATTTGGTGAGGTGTAGTTTTTTTTTTCTAAACACATTTCATAAAAAAAAATTTAATAAAAACCTTTTATTTGTTAGTTTTTAAACTTTTTTGTTTCTCTTTTAATTTTCATTCGTATTTTTTTCTGACATTAAATTAATAGGCTGTTTCATATATTTGTGCTTTTATTGTGGATTTATTAAATCCAGCTTTTTTTTTGGATTTAATAAATCCATTTTTTGTATGAAAAATTCTAAATCCAGGTGATTAAAAAACACGCTAATTGATATATTCTTAGTTTGGAAATAAAACTCAGAAAATTTTATTGTAACTCCAATGCATAAAAAGGTAATAACTGGAGAACCGTTTGCAAATTTTACTCCAAATTTCAAGTACGGTGAAGTAATTATTCATTTTTTACAATGGAAAGAAAAAGTTTGTTTTCTATTAAATTTTTTTTAGATTTTACAATTTCAAATGACTATTTTTCGTCTGATTCGAGATCATATATTAATTATCAAATTTTAATTAAATTATTTTCAAATTAAAGACAGATGATTTTTACAAGAAACATGTAAACAACTTATTTAGACTAACATCAACGCAATTCTAACAATGCTATTTTTATCCTCTTTTATTACTCTTTATGCTTTGCACTTTAATTCTTAAAGTATCGCAGCTGGTTCTGTTCAATTCTTTGGACAAACTTATGAAACACAGATTTCTTAACGACAACGAATTATTTTTAACATACAATTTGTTTATTTTTTAGTACACTTTGTTGTTAATTGCAGCAGATTGATTTTAAATTGCAATTTACAACAATATACTGAAATTTAGTAGCGTCTACTAATTATTGTATTCTAATTTCATTGTACTAAAATTATTGATATAAAATTTCTGAATAGGAAAGGAAATTATGAATCATTTACATTGCATTCAAGGTCTTAGTTGGTTGAGATGGCTAAGCGGTCGCACCTTAGTACAGTTACGTTTGCAATGAAGGAATAGGCACAGTTTCGATTCCTACAGCCGAAGGGTTGTTGCAAAATTACCATGTAGAGACAATCTGATAATAATTTCCTTATTTCCTTATTATGAATTAACAAAATTTAAGTTAATTCATAATAAGGAAAATGGCCTCGAACTAACTTAATAAATTTTTAATTAATCAATTAAAAAGGTCGAAAAAACAATTTTTATTTTTTAATAAAAATTCAAAACCAACATAAAATATAAACAATAATGCAATTTTTCTTAGATTCAACATCTCGCGCAATTACAGTGTTGTCATATTTTCAGTCCTTCATCTTTCACCATCTTTTATCACTTATATATTCCCTTTCCAAGGAAAGCAACGTGTTAATTAATAAGAAGAATTTCCTGAGTATTGCTTTTCTTAAAAAAAAATCGGAAAGTAGAACTCGAGACCTTATTCAAGAATAGGATAGTTTCGGACGTGACTCGGCTAGAAAGCCAAGAGTTTTATTTCCAAAAAACCCCAAAAAAAATCGAAAAACACCGAAAAATTCGCCATTTTGGATTTCTCTCTGAAAGTATCGTGCCGATATCTACGCAACGTACGAATCCATAAACTAGTATATCTGACCAAACAAACAGCATATAGTCCGCAGCCGCGATCCCTGCCGATATTGAAGATATTTGTATGTATTACCAAAGATATTTGACCCAGACCTACTTTTCTGTTACACGTATTATTTGTGGTTAACGCATTTCAGAGATTTTTAAAAAAGAGCATTGATTGATTAGTTAAACGTTTCATTACACCCAAAAGTGTAATATTTCATAAATATGAAAATAGTTTTTCTATCAGTGTGGTCAATATTATTTTCGAAACAAGTTAGTGTTCTTCAATTCGAATTAAATTAATGTCTAATTCTTTTGCAGCTCTGATAATTCCATTACCCTGCACATAGAAAAAAAACCATTGTAAAATCAGTTAAAAAACAAGGTTAATTTAACATTTTTTAATAATGATTTTGCTCCATTAGCGTTTCCTGTTAATTTAACATGATTTTACAATAAAATAAAAATTTATTTTTTGCAATTAAAAGCAACTTGAAATCATGTAAAATTTACATTTTTATTTCAGTAAAATTTAAGGGATTATCATGTAAAAATTATGTTTAAGTCCTTTAAAATCAACTGTATTGAATCAACACGAATTTCATTTTAAATTTACTATTAAATCATTTAGAATTAAAATGATGGCCATATTGAATTAACATGAAAACCCGTTGAAATAACATGAAATTGAATGTTAACTTGAAATGATTTATATATTAAAATAACTTCAAAGCAATGTTGGTTCTGTAAAAACAATTTATATTTTATTCCTTTATTTGTTTGTAGTAGTATAACATAAATTTAATTAAATAAATAAATAATAAATTTAATAAAGTTTACAAACATGTATTTCTTAAATATATTTTACCATTATTAATTGGGAAAAGATGTAAAGGTGGACTTGTAAATTCATGGAATTCTTTTAAAATTATTTCATTCTTCATTTACCTACTGCATATGATTGGTAATGATCATCAAAGTTGCGAGTTTCAACTTCAATGTCCTCCAATAAAATATTTATTAAATCTCCACGAAAAGTGTCGGTTAATTGACAATTTTTTTCATAAAAACTTGTAATGGATTTTCCTTTAAGGCTCTCTTCTAAAATAAGTTTAAGGCTCTAAAAAAATAATAACAATTAATGGTTATAAAAAGCGAAACCGTGATTTCTTAGTTTACCTTAGATAGCTTGGAACTCCCATCTTATATGCAAAGAGATGAAGTCGGAGTGTTTGTTGTGCTGACATTAGATTGTTTTTGTAACCAAGAGACTACTTTATTGGCAATCGTTTGCCATACGTTAGCAAAATTATGGAAAAATTAGCCAAAAATAAACAAATACATTATTTAAAACACTTTGTCTTTACCTCACTTTTTCTCCAAATAAATAATTTTTCTCGGAAACAAGCACGAAGGCCAATAGGTGGTATAGCTTCCTTTATGTCCTCTTTTGATAAATATTTTAGGCTTTCAAATGTAATTTCAGCTCCTAGGCAATAATTTAGTTTTTGTTAGAGAAATAAACAAAAATAGATTAATAGATACTTACTTGTCAAATAAGGCTTTACTTCACTTAAGTCAAAAGTTTTCAACAGTTCGTCTAATTGGGAACTTTGATTTATATTTTGAACCACTGGAATGTTTAGAATTAAATTTCCGTCTATGTCGCTCTCGAAATTAATAGTTTCTTCTAGAGACACACAGTTTTGCACCAGACGTTCTAAATTTATATTATTGTTGTTAGATGCAGCCATTATTATATTTTTAAGAATAAAATTCACTCACTTTGTTAAGCACCCAAATTTTTGTGTTATTTTTACACTGCTTAGTTGTTATTTTTATTTGATTTTAGTGTTGATTTTACAATGGTTAGTATTGTTTTTAAACGAACAAATGTAAATTTTACTTGAAAAACTTTAATTTTTACTACAAAAATTAAATTTTAAAAATTTAACATTGACCAATATTATTTTTACATCGAAAATGGTAAAAACTAATGTATACAATTTTATTTTTACGTTAACAATTTAAAATTAACAAAATTTAATTTACAATTAACATGTTTGACTGTTAATTTTATATAAAACAACGTTAATATTAAATTATTTTTTTTTTTGCAGAAATTTTTGTCGTTTATTTAACCTTCTTTTTATATTTTTAATTTCACAATTTACAATGACTTGAAATTAACATTTTTTCATATTGATTTTACATTGCGGTTTTTTTCTGTGTGTGCAAACATTACAATACGAAAATTTTTCGCAATCGTATCGCCTGTAAGAAAAACTTTATTGCGGCAATGATTATATTCTTATTGCGGAAGATCCCCCTTTCGGGAGTAAATGTCCTCTCTATAGCGATACTCCCAAGCAATACGAAAGCGATACTTCTGAATGATAAATCGGCGTGGAAGATAAAAAGGTGATATCGCTAAATTAACTCCTCGAAATAAACTAAACGATTTATATTTT
The DNA here is from genome assembly GCA_949987735.1 of Leucophora obtusa. Classification (NCBI taxonomy): domain Eukaryota; kingdom Metazoa; phylum Arthropoda; class Insecta; order Diptera; family Anthomyiidae; genus Leucophora; species Leucophora obtusa. The sequence continues at coordinate 282,139,670 of OX465295.1, forward strand.
TCATTATTAAATTTAACTCTTTAAATTTTAAATTTAAAAACATTAATTGTCTTGTTGCCATCATACCCGGTTTTTCCGCGCACTAAATCCTCATTTATTTGTTTCCCATATTTCTTATAATTATTTTTTGTACTAATTTTGTATTATTTTTTCCAACATTTTCAAACATTTTAAATGTATTCGCCCTATAAATTATTCAAATGCATAATTTAGTTAAAGTCGACTTTAGTTAAAATATTGGGTGGCAGTATGCCTTGACTTGGTTTATTTTTGGAGCATTCTGATTGGTTAATTTATTTTCAACCAATCAAAATGTTTGAAAATATAAATATTTTTGTAGGGTTTTCATATACAAAATGAACAAAACCGTATGATTAAAAATAAAGTCGTCTTTAAATTTAAAATACTCTTTTATAGTAAGGAACATTGTGTTTATCTTCCAGATGATAAAAAGCCGTTATTGCCGCAATATTATCATAAAAAAAATTATGACAAAAAACGCAATTTTGCAATTGATTTTTTTTTTCGAATATCTCCAAAAAATCTTCCAAATGATAAAAGGAAGACAATTTCAAAACACTACTTTATTATTTTCATTCAAATTAAAAATAGAAGATATCGCTTTATTATCTTCTCGGAATATATCTTCCAAATGTTTGCAGGGTATGTTTTATATCTCACTCCTACATATTCACTATCCGTTTCATATAGGCAGATTTTTTTACAAATTGATTTTTTAGTTTTTCGAGTGTATGAAACAACTTCAATATTGTTTTGTATTGACCATTACAGCGTTGTGTTTTTAAACTTGTTTTGTTTGTTTACCGCCTTTTTGCTGTAAAACTTAAGGTCTTTTGTTAATCATAGTTTTATATAATTCTTGTAGATATTTAAAATTTATTCGTTTCCTCTTTTTCTAGGTTTCCATTTCATTTCTGTTTGTGATTATGCGTAATTATTTTGTTTCTTAACGGTTATTTATTACATTAATTCACCAAAATTGGTGGCAATATTAAAAAAAAAACGTTATGGCCACTTTATGTTATTAATTCGTTTCGTCTTGGCAACACAATAACCTATACTATGTTTAGGAAGTCTGACTGACTGTTGCTGTCAGTTAGTCGGTGTTGTGGTCAGTTTACCTCTGTTTATAACTTAAAGATTTCAGTTTTAAACTTTTTGTTTTGGGGTATCTTAAGGTCATCAACATAATAAAATGAAATAAAATTATGATTGTTTGTTTGTTTCTAGGGCCATTGTAATAATCTTTTGTAATAATAAATTTTAACGATACGAAATTTGTAGTTAAGAAAATAGTTGTGGAATTTTTTTTATAAGAAATTAATATTCTTTTTGTTATTATAACGAATTTATAAAAATATTTTAATGTCTAGATTTTATTTATTATATATTTTTTTCAATTCTTTAATTCAGTTTTTGAATTCTGAATTATAAATTCAATGAATTAATTTATAAAGGACTATATGTGACCTTCTCCGAGAAAAGGGACCTAGTGTGTCAAAAAACCTAGTGTGTCAGAAACTTGGGAAAATCGATAAAAATGAGAAAATATCGATTTTCCCAACTTTTTGACACACTAGGTTTTTTGACACACTAGGTTTTTTGACACACTAGGTCCCTTTTCTCAGAGAAGGTCACATATATTGAATGAAATTCATATTTGTTTTCTTTCGATTTCTTTTGTTACGATTTAATTCAATTGCTATAGTTTTTTTTATTAAATCAAATGAATTAATTCGCTGGTAAACGCGTTCAATTTTATAAATCGATCGAATAAAAAGTAAATTAATTCCCTACTGAATTAATTCACCACCGAATTCGTTCAATTTCATGTTCGTTCAGTGAATTGGAAAAAAAATTACGTTCACTGAATTGGAAAACAAAAAATACGTTCACAGAGGAGTGTTTTCAAAATATTTTGGAAATGAAGTTTCATCTCATACCGAATGGTCGGTATGAGATGAAACTTCACATGCCCATAGCAAGACTCTTTTGCCTCCAGATTAAAAGTTTATTTAAGAACACTTACCTATAGTATTTATATATTTCTGGAAGCATACTTCTTTTAGATGGGCCCAATGGAAAAAATATTCTCCACTTGTAAATTTTTCTTTCCCCAGACCACTCCGATTTCGAGTAAAAATCCCATTTATGGAAATTTTTCACAGTGTTTTGTGAGTTGTGGAATTTTTTTATCTTATCTCAAATGGCTGAATTATTGGCAAACATTTTTTGAAAACACTTCACTGTGTACTGAACTACAGAAAACAGCTTTTGAATTCAGTGAACGTAATTTTTCGTTAATAAATTCAGTGAACGTAATTTTTTGTTCTTTAACTAATTCAGTGAACATAATTTTTTTTTCAATTCACTGAACATATTTTTTTTTTATTCACTAAACGAAAATGAAATTGGACGGATTTAGGGGTGAATTAATTCAGTAAGGAAAGATTCACTTGATTTAATAAAAAGGACAATTCGATTGGTAGCGAATTCATTCAAAAACGAATTAATTCCTCAAAGCTCTGATGTAAACAAATTAATGCGGCATAATTTGCTGAAGCATGTTTTAAAATAAACCCTAAAAAGTGTTTTATCAGTAGTAAAAAACAATTTAGGAAAACGAACAAAAAAAATGCTGAAATTTTTTTTTTTTTTTAAATTTCCAACAAAATACAAAGTTTTTGCAAAGTTTTTACGAAAAATTTCAAAGTTGTGGTGTATTATAAAAATTTATTCAATGTATTTCAATCCGTAACTGGAAATCCATACCGTAACTGGACTTCGATTGGACAACAAAAATTTTTTGTTAATTTGTTTAATTAATCTAATTAATAGTTTTCTAAAATGAATTTTATTTATTAGCGATACAATATTATTTTTGCTGAGAGAAGATATATAGAGATAACTAATTGAAAGCCGAAATATACCAAGTGTGTCGCTCATGTGTTGTTACGCATTTGGAGCATTCAAGAAGTCAATTTGCAGTTAATGGGTTGAGTTTTTGTATTATGTTTTTCATATTTTGTGTATTTATTCGAACAATTTTTAATATTTATTAAAATTTTACCATAAAACTTGAACCATCCACCCCCACTAAAACTTCTTGAAATGTCGGCCAGAGCCAGTTAAGATGCATTCATACTCTTGAGAGTATATGCTCGTTGGCGCCATTTAATAATAATGTACAACGCAAAACCGATACATTCTCTTTTTAACGCTTTTTCTCAATTAAATAACATTGTTAATTCTCTTCTTTAATATTTATTGATTTTCAAAGTAATTAAATTTATTTTCTAGTTGTTTTTTATGACATTTTAAGCAGCTGATTAATTTTGCCACCATTTCCTGCAAAAATCCCTACCATAGTACAAGAAATACATGGTTGCGTTAATCACGCGCATATATTAAGTACTGACAGCAAACGGTTGAACTTTTGACTTTTACAAAATAAGAAAACAGCATAATATTTACGTCCAGGTTTATTTTAACTGATATCAAACAACAACAATGTAAAAAGGAGAAGAATTTAATCCCCACATTGAGAAAAACAACAAATATAGATAACTTTTATGTTCTGTAATCCCTACCTTTCTGCTAATTGGTTGAAAGTACAGTGTTGTATATCTTTGAAAAAGATGGATAAAGATTTAATTATATATGGTAAATGCTTGTTTTCAACAATTATCCTAATTTTTGCATTAAAAATACAAAAATTGTTTTTTTTTTTTGGTCTTTCTATATTTTCATATACCAAAGGGTAGTTTTATGTAATTGTTGCTTTCAAAAAGGAGTTGCTTTATAACTGGTTTTACCAAATCAGACTGTTCATATACAAAAGTATAAAATTCTCGTCCCGTTGATTTTTTGTACCTTATGTAATGTCTTGGTTTGAGTAAGAAAGTTATCATTTTCTTATTGCGGACAACTGAAGAGTAGGGTGATTCCTACGAAACAATTGTATTGTCTATCATGAAAATGATCCACCCCCTTTTTGAAACAACAAATAAAATCTAATATGATAATATCATATTAGGAATTTGGACTTAAGGTAGAAGAATATTCTAACTAAATATATGTAAATCTATTTGAAATCTAAAATTTTTATTACTTAAATTTGCCATCGAAATCTATGGAAATCCATTGTTACATATTGTTTTTGCTTTCAGCAATTGTATAAAAACTCTGATCAATATTAAAGCTATTGAAATTTTTTAACTTGGCACGTATTCTACATATAAATTTTAAAACATGTACAGCTTAACATATTCAATAACAATTTATTTAAATATTAAAAATATTTTTTTGAAAAACTGAAACGCAAATTATTTAAAAATGACCAAAATCACAATTTTAAGTTAGAATTTGCGGTGGGGTTGGGAAAATTTTTTTAAGAGCGATCACTTTACGTGCATTACTGCTAAAACTTATTTAATTTAATAAAAATTTAATTATAAATTTTAGAAATAAAATTCATTGCAAAGTTTTACGTAAAATAACTTTAATTATTCCCTACATCACTATGTAGTCAGGGTATTATAAGTTTGTGCTGATGTTTGTAACACCAAAAAATATTGGTCGTAGACCCACCTTATAGTATACCGATCGGTTCAGAATTTTTTTTTATTTCGATTTAACGATGTCCGTCTGTCCGTCCGTCCGTCTGTCTGTCTGTCCATGCAATCTTGTGCGCACTCTACAGGTCGCAACTATTAAGATATTTTCATGAAATTTGGTACGCAGACCTATGTTGACCCAAGGACGAACAAGTTTGATTTTGGTCCATGTTTAGACATAGTGCCCATATAAGGGTCCTACCAAAATTATACTGTTTATACGCTGCAGGTCGTAAATATTAAGATATTTTGATGAAATTTGGTACACAGACCTACATTGGCCCAATAACGCAGCCTATTGATTTTGGTGAACATCGGTCCATGTTTAGACCTAGTGCCCATATAAGGGTCCTACCAAAATTATACTGTTTATACGCTGCAGGTCGCAAATATTAAGATATTTTGATGAAATTTGGTACATAGACCTATGTTGGCCCAAGGACGAAGCCTATTGATTTTGGTGAACATCGGTCCATGTTTAGAACTAGTGCCCATATAAGGGTCCCCCTAAAATTGGCTTGGTTACAAACTGCAGGTCGCAAATATTAAGATATTTTAATGAAATTTGGTGCGATGACTCACATTATAGAAAATTTTGACATAAGCCCCATTTTAACCCATTCGAATTTCGGATCCAAACAATACACCAGACTGGTGTAGGGTATTGTATAGTCGGCATGCCCGACTTTAACCTTTTTACTCGTTTTTCAATCAATGTGTTATCAGAAAATACGCTTCCATATGCAACTCTCATGTACTTATACTGAATCGGCTATACCAAAATATGTTTGCGCTAATATCATTATGCACATGTAGTCTGAAATTATGAATTGCAAAAAAAAAGGAAAAAAAAACCATCAAAACTTAAATATAGGGTTTTAAAGTACTGACTAAAGAACCATAGAATGTAAGAATATGCTTCACTGGAAAAAATGTGAAAGAATTTCTGTAGGACAATTGTTTAGAGTTAATTATCTAAAAACAAGACGATTTTCTCAGGCAAGAATGAAATCCGGTTAGGGACATGCCTTCAACAGATTATTTTTCACAATTTGTTAAATAAGTTTTGGGATTTTAGCACATTTAATTCCTTTAATGCAATTAATGTGTATCTCGATAAAAATAAAAGAAGTTTCAGATTTCGACGTTAGAAAGAATGGCAATTTGCCATTGCCAAGAAACCTACGAATTCTCTACTGAAAATTGACAAAGTTGTTATTCATTTTTGACTATAAAATTGTCCCAAGAAGTAATTACCCTCAAGTTAATGAAATTTTCATATTAAATTTATTCTTCAAATATTCTATTAAAAATATTATTTCTTTTTTGTGATATAATCAGAATATATAAAATATATATTTTTAAAATTTTTTGTTTTTGGCATCATAGTTGGGCATAAGTGTACTGAGTATCAACAATAAGTCATATACTTGATAAATTTAACCACTTTGTAATCAGTACCAAGTATTTGGAACATACAGAACTTCTGATTGGCAATACTTTCAAAATATACTTCGTACTGAAAAAGTACTTTGATACTTTGTAAGTACCAACTGTACTTGTTAAGTACCAATGGTACTTCTTAAATACCTTGGTAGGTACCAATTACATTTTCACATTAGTATCTTAATAGATTTCGAGTCGATTGATGCAATTGCTGGATTGAGTGGTCTATACATCATAAATTTTGAATATCTTTAATTACACGGAACATTGTACATTTAAGTACCAAGTAATTGATAAGTACCAATGTATTCGACAAATATCTTAATATTTTAAGAGTAATTGAAAGTAATTGCACTGAATTCCATGTACATTACAAATATTTGTACTTACTTACATAAAACATACTACTTTGGCGCACTTCCAAAGTGGGAGTTAGAGGAATATATATATGTACATATATACATAGTACTTGTACTTTTGCAAGTTTGACAGTTACTAGATGACAGTTGTTTGTGTAGTAATGATTAGTTGTTATTTTTAACCGTAAGTACGGTCCTTTTTCTATAAAAAAATGCAGACAACTGTTATTACAGTTATTTAAGAAACCAACTAACGAAAACTACTGTAATTTCTTAACAGTTGTGAAAAGCAGTTATGGTGAATATCATAAGAAACAACTACCAAAACAGTATTTTTAAAGTAACCAGTTGTTTTCGTTAGTTATTCGATCTATTCATAGTTTGCAAATAAAAATCAGAAACTTGTATTGTATCTCCAATGCATAATAATTGTAGAACCGTTTGGAATTTTAAATAGACTAAACGGTTCTACAATATTTTTTTAAATCGAAAGTTTTTATCCATTTTGTCAGTTGTTTTAAAATTTTTGTGGTAAAAATTTGTCAGTTAATTTTACAGCATAGTTAGTTATATTTAATGCATTTGTCAGTTATTTTTCAACAGTTAAAAATAATAAAATTTTAATGGTAAATACCTTTGTTGCATTTTTAACTACATATACCTTTCTTTTAACTGTCATTTTCAGTAGATTCTACCGACAAACTTTTCTGAGGGTAATAAATACACAAGTACTGATTATTGCCCAACTATGTTTAAAGTTAAAAAAAATAGCAAATTTTACTTTTTATTTTACCATTAACATTCCATTGTGTTACTTTCAAAGAGACAATATTGATTTAAACGTCTACAATAATGTATAGAATTTTATATTTAGTTTCAAACAATTATAGGATGTGATTGTCATACGAATGGCGGAAATCATTTTATTATTATTGATTTTTTTGTTCATACTTTACAGAAATAATCATATTTAAAGCTGTTGAAACGTTAACATATCAATCAGTTAATGGTTTAATAGAATTATTATTGGTAGAACGACAACAAGTTATACAAATATGGTTAGAACAAAATGAAAACATTAATAGTTACTCGTAGTAGTTGAATCTGGTCATAAGTGAATGAATAAATAATAATATCACACTTAATGCTACAGTGCCAACAATTTTTAATTTTAATGAATTTACAATTATTATAAACTATTACTAATAATAAGTTTCCAACGAGATCGTATTCGTAATATTCGTGTGTGATCATAATTTCTATAACGAGTTAGAAAACAATTAATTTTATGATAAATCGATAATTAATTAAAAAATTGTTTATCGTTTCTTTAATTAACTAACAAATTGTTTTTCATTTTAAATAAGACATTAAAAATTTACTACACTCTAAAATATTTAATAAAATCCACCTGACTTTAAATAGTTTTTTTTTTTTTTTTTAATAATTTTTATTATTTTACAAAAGTAAATTTCTCAGTGTATTATAGTATTGACAAGTTTTCTTACTTTTATTGTCAGATCATTAAATTTGGCTTATTGTTAACTAACTAATACCGGTTACCAGCATTTAAAATAACCGGTGTTCTCACACCCACAAATTCCATTAGATCGACAGTTTTTAAACAAATTACTTGTTCCACATTTACGTAAACACAAAACATGTTTGTTTATTGTTTATTGAACCGTGTGAATGAACATTTATTGAAAAGAATATATGAAAAAATGTTGTTCTGGATTTGATTACAAAATTTATATTTATTAGATCTTGTATTTTTTACACATTCACAAACTGTTTCACTATCCAGTGTCCAAGTCTATATGGTTAATTATATTACTTTCTATATTTAAATTGCTTTAAGTTCTATAAATTCTGATGCAATTTTATAAAATTATTACATGTGAATAAGGAAATCAGAGAAGTATTTAATATTCCATTAATCCTTTAATGGTCTTACGCTCTTTTGCAATGAAATTTACACTATTTATAAGTTTTTCCACAAAATTTTGTTTCGGTTACTATTTTAGGCGATATGGCCATGCGCGGGGAAAATCGTACGCCACCGTAGACAAAAAACAAGGAACACATTTACTTGGGCACGGTGGCGTATGAATTTCCCCCTTATATTAATTGTTGAAGCAGCTCATGAATATGGCCAACATAAATTTAGAGCGAATATTGAAAACTAATGCATTAATATCAATAGGTTAAATTTAAATCATTTCTTTTACCAAGATATATCCAAAAATCCAAAAATTGCATTTTTCGTGCTGCCACTTAAGAAGATTTAGCGATTTTCGTTTTTCGGGAAATGCTAAATTGAGCTAAAACTTCCCTTAACCTTAACTTCAATATACTTATATTGTTCAAATTAAAACCCTTTGCTATCAATACTAAGTGTATTCTTTCTGTCAAATTTCAGAAATATCCGTCTATACCCAGCAAAAAATTATCAAAAGAAGAGAAAAAGAAGCAGTGATTTTGATTTCCATATTGTGAAAATTTGGATCGGAACCAATGCTTAAGCAAAACATTTTTTGCCATAAATTTTTAGATTTTTTATACATTTTAAGAAATTTAACTGCATTTTCAGTTGAAAAGGTGTACACAACATTTTCTTTTAAATAAACTGCAATATGTAGTTATTTGTAACCATTAAAAATTTAACAGACAAATGTGGTAAGAACAACTATAAATGCATTTAAAACAACATACATGAAAATTATTGAAAAACTGTACAAATAACTGCAAATGCAGTTAAAACATCAGATATAAAAATGATTGTAAAACTTTAAAAACTACTATTTTTGTTAATTACACTTGCTGCTAAAATTGCTAACATCAATTATTAGTTTAATAAAAATACATTTGTGTAAATACTCTTAATTTTATTTTTGAATGAAATTCGCAATTAAGAAACAAAATTTCCACTTAATATTACTTTTACTACTCGCTCTTAAGAATGGAAAAAAATTTTTATAATATTATTTCACTAGAAATTTATAAACTAAAAATACACACATGAAAATAGACGTGGTTGTTCAGAAATTCAAAACAACTGTATAAAGTAACTGTCAAAAATATTGAAGATTATGTTCCTAAGTAAAACAATTGTAATTGTAGTTAAAATTACAATTGTTTTGGTAGTAACTGCAGAACTTTTCTGAGTGTACGTAAAAAGCTGAAATTTCGAAAGTTATGCAAAATGTTGATAACTTGAAATAGTTCGAACTATGAATGCCATTAATAAATTATAGTCTAAAATCATACCCCTTATTGAAATTGAAATCTTAAAATTGTTGAAACACTATTTATTATTCTAACATGTATATTGTATATTACCCTGCTTTGCTACTGTATGGGAACGTTCTAGGCTGTTTTTTATGACTTAACTGTTAATTACAGCATTATTATTTTAGTTTCCTTGTATTTGTAAAAAAAATTTAAATTCCTTTAATAAAAACTAATAACGTTGTTGTTGTTTTAAAAATTTTGAAATCAAATGAAGAAAATCTAGTTTCATTCCCAAATTACTCAATCGAATGAACTAGAAGACGATTGAATTTTCCGAAATTTTAAATCGATTGAGCAAAAATCTATTGAATTCAAAACGATCGAATTGCTGACGTTTGTATTCAAAGATTAAATAATGAAACATTTGTTGAACTCTTTAAAATTAAATCGAATAAGAACAATTAAGGCTTTATTCGATGTCTAAAACTGCAGTCTGAGAATTTAATATTTCCATAGTCAATCAGAATTGGAAATAGAATGAGGGATTGGAGTCTTTAGAAGCTCTGCTCTTCGAAAATTTCAGTAAAAAAAAAATAAACAAAACTTTTCAATTGTAGTAAAAATAGTAAGAATCTCAAGTATACGAACACACTGATTATGGCTAAAATATCGTTTGGATTTATGTTTAATAATCAATAATTTAATAAACTCCAATTTGTTATCGAAAATACAATGGACATTATTTTTTGTTCATACAAATATTTAGTATGATTTATAACGCCGCAATAAATTTCCAAGTGCATCAAAAAAACAATATTGTGTATTTTTACCTAGTATAAATAACTAAATTAATGTATATCACTAAATATTTGCCAAGTTTGACATTTATGGCTATTTTAAGAAATTCTTTTTTATAAAATTTATATGTTTATAAATATAACACCGTGCTACAATTTCCATAATTTTGTCCTGATAGAAAGGAAAACAAATGGCAATCCTTTAAAAAATGTAACTACTTTTAAAAGGATACCTGATGTGACCATGAAAAACTGAGTACGCAGTTTTACTATACGTGATCTCTTCTTTTACATGTATATCGATTTTTCATAGGTAAGAATGACAATAGCATGGTGTAATATTTAAAACAGTGCACATGGCTAACCGACAAATTTGTAAACAAATAAACAACAAACTAAATAATAATATATATACAAAAATTTCAAAAATATATTTAAAGCATGAAATGCAATTACAAAAATTAAATGTTGTAAATTTTCATAAAATTTATAGAGAAAATTGTTTGTAAAAACAAACAAAATTTTATACCTAATTAAAAATTATATGATATTTTTGAATTAATTCAGTTACACTAAGGCTATATAACCCAAAATTACTAAAAATGATAATGTCTTTATTTATAAAAAAATTAAAAATATAGTAATTTTTAACTTAAAAAAATAACTACTAGCGGTGGGTCTCATACTTCTGGTTTAAACTTTAGTTAATAGTTAACCCAAAAATTTGTTGTTGTTTTGTGTAAATTTTTTGACATTTTCTTTTGTTATTAGTTAAGTTAAAGTTAAACCTACAGTATGAGACCCACCGTAAGTAGTAAAATTAACTACAAAAGACGCACAGTGGGTTCGATGACACCCAAACTGGCGATTAATTCAAGGAAGAGGTTTATTGACGAGATATTATTTTTTTTGGATTAACTATATGTAGGTTAGATTATTTTTCATTGGGAACTTTTTTTATTTTTTTTTTAATTTTTTTAAGTATTAGAAGAATCCATAAAAACCCACAGCAGTTGGAGTTATCGATTCCGATTTTAATGAAATTCACAATTAATATTACAAGTTTACAAAGTTCATAGTTTCAGTGTTATTAACTTTATTCTAAAATCGCTAAAAACAAAGAAAAATCTGGTCATGTTTAAGGCACTGCCATTTTAAGTCTGGCGACCATTTGTAGAAGAAAATAATGCAAGACTTAAGGAAATTTTATAGGAATTCCAAAAATATACAGTTTTTTCAGAACTGATCAGTACTCGCGAAATTTTACTATGTAATTTGATAGAAGGTCGATATCGCTTATTTTTAATTCAAAGCCACGCCACGCTTAAAACAAGTAACAGAATAAAAAAAACTGACGTCGCGTTAAAATTCTGCAAAATTCTCTGAACTATCTCCTCTCATTTTTGGGCGAATCTATCTACTATTTTGATCTTTAAAAAAAAAGACAACGAGAATAAAATTAGAAAAAAACTTGAATGGCTCTATTTTATTGCATTCGATTTTATTCTTTGGAACAGAAAATTTTCCTGGGGGGTTAATATTTATTCAAAAAACAATCACAACAAATTACAAATATTAGGGGTTTTTATATAAACTTGTAAATGCCTTGTAAACCTTTAATAGATACCATATTTGAATGGGGGAATATTTAGTTGATCTCTTATTTTTAAGTAAATGAATGTTCTTTTTAGTTTGACTCTAGATCATAAATTTAAACAGAAAGTGATATTAATTTATGATCTAGAGTCAAACTAAAAAGAACATTCAGATACCATATTTTTTATGTATTGAGTTTGACATTAAACTCATAAACATACGAGGTACACCGTTTACGAGTTTATATGAAAACCTCTATTATTTATTTTGACTATTTTGAAATTTTTAAATGTACAAACAAAAATAAATTGTAGAATAAATTTATCAGGGTGCGAGTAGTTTTTGAAATAAATGATATAACTTTACCAGGTTTACACTATCGTACATTTTATATGAATACCCTAATATCACAGTAATATGAAACAAACAAAAAACAATTGCAATAGAGATGAGCGCGTGACTCAATTTCTTTTTTACAAATTAATCTTTTTCGTATAAATAATAAAAATCAAATATGATGTGTTACTGTCATTTTAAAGATGTGACTAAAATCTTGCTAATGTTCCACTTTTATTAGACGTTCATTAACATGGGTAAACAAATTCGTGGGTGGCCATAGTTTTTCATAACAGCAATTTTGGTACTTGGGAGTGCTTAGGTGAGCGTGAGTGAAACATTCGTTGTAGTGACTGAAATATAAAAAAATCACTTATTTTTTCTGCAAATTGTGAGTAAACATTTTTTTTCGGGCGTGATAACATTTTTGTACGTGAGCGTGAGTAATCAACCATCTCTTAAAAAAAACCAAAATCCACCAACAATAACACCAAAATATAGAAAAATACAACATAAAAACGAAAAAAATAACAGTTCTTTTCAATACTTATATTAAGACAAACAAAAGTCAAAATTAAAAAAAAAAAATGGTGCAACAAATGCACAAATTTTTTTGTTTAATATACATCCTCAAATGTTCTACTTTTCGAAAATTTACAAATCAGAACCCAGGACTGCCCAGAAAAATAAACCTGGGCCTTTAAATATGAAAAACAACCCAAAATTGGTAAATTTTCAAAAAAATAATTAAAAATATTTACACATAATTATTATTAACAAAAAGGTATTAACTATATATTTAAATACCTGAGGTTGAAGGTTCCATTATAAAAAATTAATTTTTGAAAGGCTAAAAGAAAAAATACAGACTTGAATCGTATCAATTTTCAATTTTTGCCACTGTATGCGAAAACAGTAATAATTCTCTAACTTTGAGAGCCCACTGCAGAATAAGTAAACACATAGACGATTGATTGGGACAAATAGTGATGCAGAATTTTATCCACTTTTATCCGATACCAAAAATAATTTAACTCTTTCACTACCCTTGTACACTACAGTGTACACATCTTTAAAAGAATATATAAAATTTAATATTGGAAAAAAAACTTTATACTTTTTGCAAATAAGTTTACTAGGATCTTGGACTTCAAATAAAAATCGTATAAGCAGTTGAACATGGCATATATGGCCGCGATATTTGTTAATGAAGTCAAATTTTTTGAATATATCACAATCTCCGTTAAAAGGGGGGTTTGGTGTTTCTCCTAAACTAATGAAGGTAAATAATAGAAATTTGGCATATAGCTTCGTTTTATGACGAGAAGAAAACCAGCGAAGAAATTTTTGGCCACCCGAATGTTTAAGGGGTAAAATGGCGCTCAGAAGTTTGAAAAAATCGATTTTCGAACGTCATTTTTGGTGGGTAGGAGGGGGAGGAGGCAAAATATGTTGCATATTTTTTTTCTAATTGAAAGGGTTAAACAAATTGATTCTAAAATTTCAATTAATCGCCACTTTGGTATCATTTGAACTCAATGTGAGACGGTAAAAATTTACCAGCATAAATTTAAAGCTGTATTGTAAAATCAGGAACAAATGTAGAAAAAAAAATTACAAATACATACACTGTCAAAATAATAAACAATGCTGCCCAGGAAATTTTTTTATAATCTGTAGAACCGATTCTATGAAACTAGTTATACAGTATTGTTCGAAACCTAAGCAACTTCTCCTAATAAAGTAATCAAAATCCTTCATATTCTTTTTAAATTGGTTTATACAAAATAACACTTTTAATTTTTATTATATTATGTACCTACCATCTAATAATAACAACAAAAATTTTGTTCAATTTCCTTGGCAATAAAAAAAAAAAAAAACCAAATTAATTCCATATATTGTTGTTCGAAACTTAAGCAACTTTCAGTACTTCCTATGATACCCTTTCTTTCATATGACCTCCGCACATCGTTTTGCCATAGAATCTATAAGATTTGATAATGTTGTGGTTGGTATTGATTCCCACTCTGATTTTAAGCAAATTATAAGCTCCCGCTTATTACTAAAACAGCGAATTCTGACCTTGCGCTTAAAAATGGCGAATAGGTTTTCTATGGGAGTAAAGTCTGAAGGTTGAGCTTGACAATCCAATAATTGAATCCCATTAACAGGTAACCATTCTTTGACCCACTTTGACGAGAGTTTTGGTAATTATTACGGTGAAACACCCATCGAAGTGGCATTTCCAATTCAGCATATTGAATCATGTGTTTGGCTAAAATATCCATATAAACAAAGCGATCCATTTTTATTTGTATTTCAACAAAAGGCCAACTCCACTCGTCGAAATGCATGTCCACACCATTACATTTCCGCCCCCATGCTTGATTGTTCCTTTACAATAACGCGGATGAAATCGTATTCCCTTCGGTCTTCGAACGTGGCATACTTCATCTGAATTTAACAGGTTAAATTTAGCCTCGTCGCTGAATAAAACTATTTTCCATTTTCCCACAGTCCAATTTGCGTGAGCTTTTGCAAAATCCAACCTTAAATTTCATAAAACTAATGAAAATTAAGGAATACGTTGCAAAAACATTTAGGCAAACCTCTTTCTTAAATGTTTCTTTGTCAGTATAGGTTTCTTAGACGGCATGAAGCTTCTCAACTTATTTTCCAATGATCTTTTTCTCACAATGCTCAAACTAATATTGAGATTAAGCTCACTCACAACATCTTTGGAAGAAATAAATGGTTTTTTCTTAATTAATAGGACAATTTTCAATCTGTTCGATGTGAAGTTTTTCGAGGTTGCCCTCTGGTATTGGCTTTCTCTACTATTCCAGTAGCTTTATACTTTTTAATTAGTAGCGAAAGTATTGATTTGTTAATGCTTAATTTGTTAGCCATAGAGACTTGCGATTGGCCCTTATTAAATAATATATTTTGAGCTTAAAATCGATTCCGTAACATGTACACCCCATAGCTGCACTTCTAAGTAATTGATTCTAAATCTACAGAAACAAAAAAAAAATTATAATTTTCTTTGTCAAACTAAACGGGAATTAAATAAATGTTTCAAAATTTTTGTTTATTTGTTGCAAAAATATACAACAACAAAATAGTTGCTTAGGTTCCGAACAATAATATATGGAGCCAATTTCGTTTTTGTTTTTTTTTTGCTGGCAAGGAAATGGAATAAAATTTTTCTTGTTATTATTAGAATGCAGGCACATAACATATTAAAAATGAAAAGTGTTATTTTGTATAAATCAATTTAAAAAGAATATATAAGACTTTCATTACTTTATTAGGAGAAGTTGCTTAGGTTTCGAACTATACTGTATGTAAGATATAACTGACAGAGAATCAGTTTTCATAACTAATTCCACAACTGATTCACTATACAAATATTTAAATATGGAAGGAATAAAATCAGCTACAGTAGTTTTTTGTTATTAAGAAACAAAATTGTTTTAATAAAATAGTATGTCTGTTTGTTTACGTGCTAATTTTTACTATTTTTACTAGTTTTTTATCTTAAATTCATTCTCAACCAAATATTTAAAAATTTTTTAATTCAGTTGTTTCGACTTATACTTTTATTTTCATTTTCTTGCATTCCATATGAAAATCTATTTATTTTTGGCGATTCTTTAGTACTTTCCAAGTTGACTATTTTTTACTCGAAATGTAAACAAACAGGCCAAATATTTATTTACAATTTTCGATTGATTACAAAAAAAACAAACATTTTTCCTATGAATTATTATTCATAAGATTTTGTATAGGCACTTGAGTGATAAATCGAGTAAATATTGAGCAAGCCGTTTAGCTATTCTAAATATGTTTCACTACAAAAATTAAAATTTTTTACAACATGGATAAGATAAAGAACATAACTTATATAAGTATAAAATTTTTATTGTCTTCTTAAATACATTAAGGTGCCTCTGTCTAGGAGAAAGAATTTGATCTCCCTGGATTTAGAACTGCATGTTATCACAAAGATTTTAAACCAAGTCTTTGTATCTGAGTTAAAAATTTACTTTTCTTATACAAAAAAGTATTAAAATCATTAAAAATCTTTTAAAATTTTAATATTGTTTTGATATTATACTTAAAATCGAAATAAAAATTTAATAGTATTTATCTACTGTACTCTACAAGTTCAAGTTGAAGACTATAAGTATTTTGCATACAAGTTTTTTTATTGTTGTATTATTAAATAGTTAATTGATATTTATATCTTGTATATAAATCAGAGACACAGAGACCCACCCTACAGACAGTATTCAAATTGCTAGAAAACAATAAAAAAAGGTCTTTAACCACTTTATCAGCGTAGGTGTATTCGAATACAAACAATTATACAATAAAAAAAAACTAAATTTATTTGCATACAATTAATTATTGAATTTATTTAAACATAAATAAAAATAATAAATTGGTTTTATCTTTAGTTACATTTATTTATAATTAAGGAAGTTTTAGCACGTTTTTGTTTTCTTTGTTGTTATATATACAATTTTAAGCTTAATAAATAATAATAAAATATATTTAATGGTTTTTTATTTAACATCACTTGCTTGTTAATTTATTAAACTTTTATTGTTTGTTTATAAAGATAACACTGAATGTAGTCGGAAAATCCTGATATTGTCTTCTGTCTTATTTAAGTAGATTCTTCTCGTTTTCTTTTTTCTGTTTTGGTGTCAGGTAGACAGACGAGCAGATAGACTGCGACTGGTTGGCAATATTTGCACAACAATAGTCAACACTGTTTTCGTTTAATGCAGTTAAAATTTAACTTAACGATATGATAATATAAAACAAATATACTCGTACAATTGTTATTATTTCTATATAATCAGCGTTATTCGGAAGATCGCGTTTCAGGTTAAGGGTTGATCTTAAATTAAACAAATTATCACAGTAAAAGTGTAAAATCCAAAGAACTGGATATAAAACATCTTATACTGTATTAGTATAGGTTCTAATTTATGTTCTACAACCGGTTCTTTTTATATGGAGTTAGAACAGGTTCCTTTAGATCCGGTTCTAGAACTGGTAGTGCAACTGGTTCCGGTTCATTGAAACCTTACACCTGTTTTGGTGTTTTAGATTTTTGCTGGGTATGTAGGTATATTTATTTTCAACACTGAGAGACACACAATACAATGTTTCTAAAAATAGCTCTTAGTTTATATATAAATTATGTAAGTTTCGGCAAAATAACAAACGAATGTCAATTTCCGTCTTTATAAGAAGAAATCCAACGAAAACTTCTAAATATTTTGTTTTTATAATAAGAAGTTAGCAATCAAGATCGTCAAAGTAAACGAATGGAAATATTTTCTTATACAAAATAACTAACGAAAACAAAAAGAAAAAACTTTTTATAAAAACCCAATTTCTAACGAAATCGTTTATAAACGATTTTGTTGGTTTGAATTCCATTCTTTTTATAAAAACAGCCTGTTATTTTTTACCGATGAACTTGTTAATTATTCCTAGGTTTTTGTATAGCTTAAACAAAAAAATGGTTAGATCTACTATAGTTTTCGTTTAAATGCGTCACGCTAAAGTGATATCCCCATTTAAATAAAAGAAATTAATGCCTGGGTTGTCTCTTAACAAGGTACCTTTTAACCAAGATATATTAAGAAGCATCACTAAAAATCAAGTTTAATAAAAATTATGAAGCTTTCAATATAAACTACCTGTTTGTTTAGATGTCAGTTTTAAATATTTTTACTAGTTTTTCTATTTATATTTACTACTTTTAATACAATTTTCTTTCATTCCACTAACAAAGAATATTGATAGCAGAGACACAAAAATAAAAAAATTTGGAAATAATTGTGATTAAAATTACCTGAAAAATTTGTAAAATTAAGAAAAATAAATTACTAAAAATTAGGATGCAAAGTTAGTTCAAATACGGATGAAAGTTATGGTTATGCTAAATGGGATTTACAAAAATATAAGTTCAATCCTAAATTTCAAGACAAAATAACAGAAAAATCAGTTCATTTGAGCCAGAACGCGTTTAACTGACTTTTGTACTAACTTTTTTTATAAGTGCAATCACAATATACACAAAATATCACTTTTTCACCATAAAAATAATGGCCGTGTACATTAAATTTGTGTGAAAAAAAAACTCTACACACTTTTCACGTGAAACTGATTATCGTGAAAAATAATTTTTTTTATATGGAGTATAACAGTTTTTCCACGTGAAATCGAAACAACTTACGGTGATGTATTTATTTTCTATTAACGAAAATTTAACGCAATTGTAACTAAAATTCTGATACTAATATTTAGTACTAATATTTATTTTGATACTAATATTTAGTCATTTTTTGCTAATTTTAGCAAATAATTTTTAAATTGCAGTTTACAACGATTTCACTAAAATTAAGTAGCCTTTATTAACTTTATCTACTAATTTCATTGTACTACAAATCGGTAGACATATGTTGCTAAAATTAGCAAAAAAAAAAAGTACCGCAGGGCTTAAAATACTTAAATTTCCCGTATAACAACAATATTTTCAGTAAACATTACAGATTTTTTTTTAATATTTGAGTGCAGAAAGAGAAACCGGGCACTGATATCGCTAGCGCAGCGTCGGTATCTATTTTGTTATAATTTCAATTTTATCTTTATTTTGAAATCATTGATTAATGTTTAATTAATAATTAATTTTTAATTAATTTTAACACACATCTTATTAAATCAGATACAAGTAATTTTTATTTATTTGTATTTCTTAAAATATATTCGTATTAAATAATAACATTGAAAGAGTTCACACTTTAAGTGCCAATGTGCTATCGTTATAAAATAACATGATTTTTTAAGTTTAACCCATAGAAAGTTGTCAAATTTACGGTAAATGCTAATTTATTCACAGTTCATACTTAAAATAGCATGAACTGTGAATACCCTGATTGATTATAAAATCAAAAATGCAAAATAAAAATTATTTTATAAACAAAAATAACTTAGACACTATGGCGGCTATAAATGGCGCTTGTCAATATCTACCAGCAACTTCCTCTTCTTTATTCTTCTTTTATTATACCCACTCGAATAAAGTTCTATTGAAATTTTTCGATTTTAACGAAAACATCAAATAATTTGTTGTTAGAATTTTATTAATAGTTTGATGTTTTAAAATTTAGCTGTCTCTTTGATAACGTAATAGAATTTTAATTAAAATATGCTTGAAATTGTAAGAAATTTATATATTCTCAGTGACATGTTTAAACAAAATGTACAAGGAATTTTAAATTACTTCCTATGGAAAACGATTGATTTGATATAAATGAAAATAAGTACAGAATATTTAATTGCACAATTTTGTCAGTTATTTTTACGACACTTTTAGTTTTTGTCACTGTTTTTTTTTTTTAAGGAGAAGCAACACTCAGGAAATTCTTCCTATTAATTATCTTTGGAAAGGGGATAGTGAAGAAGTGAAAGGTGGTGAAAGATGAAGGAATTTAAATATGGCAACACTGTAATTGCCCGAGATGTTGAGTCTTAGAACAGTTGTTGCGAGCCATCTGATTAAGAGTTGGCGAACTTAGTTGAAGCTTTTTAGTTCATAGCCCTGTTATATTTAGCGTTTTTTTAATCACCTGGATTTTGAATTTTTCATACAAAAAGTGGATTTATTAAATCCAAAAAAAAGCTGGATTTAATAAATCCATAATAAAAGCACAAATATATGAAACAGCCTATTAATTTAATGACAGAAAAAAATACGAACGAAAATTAAAAGAGAAACAAAAAAATTGAAAAACTAACAAATAAAAGGTTTTTATTAATTTTTTTTTTTTTTATGAAATATGTTTAGAAAAAAAAACTAAACCGCACTAAATACATATTTTCGATCTTGGACATGGAGAAATAGCTCAAATAGAAATGGCAATTTTTCACTCTACAGTAAGTAATTCAATTAAATCCAATTAGTTAATATTAAATATTGCAATGGAATTTTTCAATTGTGTAAAAATATAAATTGAAGTGATAAAACTGAAAAGGCAGACTGTTTATCGCTGTTTTAGATAAAATATAATTAAAAATTAAAAGTTAAAGTAAAATCCTTCATCATCGAATTCGTTATTAAAAATTCGGGTGAAAGAAGTGTCGGACAGAAAATTTTTTTAAAATAGGGAGAATCTAACCCCATCTGTTGAGCACTTTTAGAAATACTTTTTTTACTCACGATTTCAATTTTTTTTGCGTTTACAAAAAACAACAATTTTTTGGTTAACTTATGGTAAACTAGTAGTCAACTCATATGCCTTTATGAAAACCAGCATTCAAATTTGGAAATATAAAAATGGCCCTACCGAAAAATACTTATGTAATACAATCATTTCCCAAGTTATTAGTAAAATAAAAATCGCTAAACGTTGCATTTCATAATGATATATTGTTGTTGTTTCTAGGTAATTTTTGTAAATTTTATTATAATAAATTATTAACTTAAAGTCGCCCTGGATTTGATACTAAATCGAGGACAATACAATTTATTTATTTATTAAATTAAGTCTATGGAAAATAATTTCCTTACAGACTAGAAGTTACACTTAAAAATAAATTATATCTAGCATATTTTTAAAAATATATATATTTTCACTAAAATCTATATTAACATTAAATCTATCAGATTTCATACTCGCTACCCTATTAAATTCCCTTAATGTCTAATTTCTCATTTAATTTTATGAAAATCGAGTTGCAAAAATAATAATAGTTTTTTTTTGGTTAAAATTTGTTAGTTAGTAAAAACCTGGTTAAATGTTTGTAAAATTATTTCGCTATATTCTCATAAATTTTTTTACCTATGTTTTTTTCTCTTAAATATCAAGGACAACTTATCTAATAATAATCATTATACTGTTCAAAGTAAATTAAAAAAGCCCATATAACAACAGCGAAATAAACAATAAACTATTAACAAAAATAAAAATAATTATTTTACAAAAACAAAAAAAAAATAACCGAAACAAATATGATTGTTTATGGGAACAATCAGACTTGTCTGCACTTTCGTTTTTAATACAAATCAAAAAAAAAAACCCATGATGTACTATGTGTTAATTAGGGTTTCGTGCTATGAATTCTCGAGAATTTTGTAGAAAACATTTGCCGAATACTTTTGAAATCTTGTTGGGGATCCCGAAATTATTAACAAAGTGCAGACATATTATAAAATCAGATGTTTTTATATCAATTCTGAATTCACAGAAAAAAATGTCCGGAAAACTTCGATAAAATACAATTTCACCAGTGATTTTAATCTAAAATTCCTACTTTTTCATGTTTCAGAACTTCTGAGGACATTTTTTTTAAACTCTAGTGTCGAAGTTGTGATTAATTTTCAGATTTTGGGCAGAAGAAGAGAGCAAGCTAAAGCATATTTTCGTTAAATTTCTCTAATTTTAACTAAAGTTTAAAATTCCCACAAATGCTTCGAAAATCCCAATTCCCAAAACAAAACAAAAATGGGAAATTGGAAACACTAATTTGTGAATGCATTTCAAATCGCCGAAAAACGTAAATAAAATAATTTGCTAAATAACCTTACACAAACAAAGAAAAAGTACCAAAATTTAAACAATAAAATGAAAAATATAAACAAAATAAACACATAAAAAAATTAGCAAACCGAGAAAAAGCAACATGTGGGCACAATGCCAAATATTTCAAAAATTACCAAAAACAAATTTATAGGCAATTTATTATACACTCAAGTGAAATGTTCATAAAACATATGTATACTACAAGTTACAAAATATATGTTTACAGTAATATCGAGGCATTTAGTAAATTTCACAATTTAAATATTACAGTTAATACTATTCATACTATTCAGACTGAAGTAGAATTTTCCGTTTTCAACTTATTTCCCTAAATGCCGGTACTGATCAATCTTGATTTTTTATTCTCTACTCATAAAATTCATAAAAATCTCCTATACGAGTATTTTTTATATGGACTTTCCCAATAAGTTGTCAGAGCTTTGAAGAATTAATTCTTTTTTGAATGAATTCACTACCAATCGAATTTAATTTTCTTTAGAATTGAATGAATTCCTTTTCTTAAGTAATTCACTGAATTCGTTCAACTGAACGCGTTCATCAAACAATAAATTCAAAGAATTAATTCCAACGCAATAGTTCTCTTTATTAAATCAAATGAATTAATTCACTGGTGAACGCGTTCAATTTTGTAAACCGAACGGAAAGAAGTGATTTAATTCCTTACTGAATTAATTCATTAATTCCTTACTGAATTAATTCACCACTGAATTCATTCAATTTCATTTTCATTCAGTGAATTAAAAAAAAATAAAATTACATTCAGTGAATTAAAAAAAAATGAAATTACATTCAGTGAATTAAAAAAAATTAAATTACGTTCAGTGAATTAAAAAAGAAAAAAATACGTTCACTGAATTGAAAAAAAAAATTACGTTCACTTAATTGAAAAGCAAAAATTACGTATGCTGAATTAAAAACCTGTTTTCTGCCGTTCAGTAGAAGAAAACATTGTATTGTTAAAACGCATAAATGAAATACGTCATAGTGAAGCATCTATATTTTACTGGGAAGCATAAGTTTGAAAAATTAATAGTTATATTTTTTCCAAATTCATCTATATCTGTAAAGTTTTTATTTTTAATAGTCAAATGCTTTATTTTTTATTAATGTAGGTTGATAAAGTCCATCGCGTTTCTCTAACACTTAATATAGGTATATGTAATTTGTTTATTTTCACTAGCAAACGCTGTAAAATTGCTTAGTTGCAAATTTTATTTGTAAATAAATATTTTCTTCTACTGAACGGCAGAAAACAGGCTTTAAGTTCAATGAACGTATTTTTTTTTTAATTCACTGAACGTAATTTTATTTTTTTTTAATTCACTGAACGTTATTTTATTTTTTTTAATTCACTGAATGTAATCTCATTTTTTTAATTCACTGAATGTAATTTTTTTCTAATTCACTGAATGAAAATGAAATTGAATGAATTCAGTGGTGAATTAATTCAGTAAGGAATTAATTCACTTTTTTGCGATTCGATTTATAATATTGAACGCGTTCACCAGAGATTTAATTCATTTGATTTAATAAAAAGAACTATAGCAATTGCATTAATTCGTAACAAAATATATCGAACGAAAATAAATATGAATTAATCCCGTTCAATATATGGTGCTTTGTGAATTAATTCATCGAATTTTTATTTCAGAATTGAAAAATTGAATTAAGGAATTAATTCTTCAAAGCTCTGTAAGTTGTTATTGAGTTTGTTGGCTTGCTAGAAAGTCTTATTATTTTTACTTTAACTGGAAAGTTTTGGTTACTTTTTGTTTTGGTTACATTTCCGGCTGTAGTAGTAACTTGTAGTAAGTAAATGAACACGCGCATTGTGAATGGTTTTCAATAAAAAATCATGTAGATATTATATCAATCGAAACATCGAAAAAACCAATTACATAGTACTTTTAATTAATATTTTATGATACGAGTAATATAAAAACTATTCCTTTTAGCACCACACAGTGGCGCAGAATCAAAATATTTCCGATTAATTCAGTCATAAACCGATATTAAAAACTGTAACATTTTTGAAGCTGAAATAGAAAAAAACGACATTTTGACTCCATAATTAAAAATTTTTTAAGAGCAAATATCGAATTTATATTTTTCTGAAAGGACTCTCCATAAGGATAAGTCTGATGAAAAAACCTTCCGCATTTACTTATTCTACCTCCCCAATTCTATTTCTAATTCGACAAATTGTTTTAGTTAAATTGTGCAATAACAAGTGATGATCAACAAGCAACGATAGTTCTAAGCTGTGTGTTTTTTGAGAAATAAAATAAATTAATTTTTATTATAATAACAACTGGCCATGGTTGGCCAAAATAATTTTGGCTAGCAGTAAAAAATGGCTGATTTTGCACAAAATATTTCTATTCTACCCCATTGTGCACCATAAAGCCGATTTTGTAACAAAAAAAAAACTAAATTGAGGAATTTTAGAATTGATTAAAATATAATAATAAACAAAAAAACACAAATTGTATTAATATTTTAAATTATTCCTAATGATTTATACACAATTTAACCGGACATTCTAATATATATTTACTATTGTATAGATCTTATTTTTGTATAACATTTTTAAGTGGCAAAAATAATAAACCGGTCATTCAAAAATTTTAACAGATTAGCAAAAAATATTATATATTTCATAAAAAATTAACACCAATGAAAATAAAAGTATTATTTACTCAACATACAGTAGTACTTGTACCTGTCAAAAAATTAAAAGATGTCAATAAATCATACGAAATACTCATACCGTATTATTTTTTGAATATGTATGTTAGGCTGGATCGATTTTAAAATTTGATAAAGAATTTCGACTTCGACTTAGGTGGAAAAGTTGTAAATGCATATAAAAACAATTTTTTTGAAAGTTTTTGCTAAATTGATACTCATTTCAAAATTATTTCCAACTTTTGCAATTGTAATTCACATAATATCAATTGATATTTAGAAACATGTCAATTAAAACTCTCCACTGACGGTGGGTCTCATACTGTAGGTTTAACTTTAACTTAACTAAAAACAAAATAAAATGCCAAAAAAATGTACAGAAAAGAACAACAACTATTAACCTAAATTTAACCTGCAGTATGAGACCCACCGTTAAAGTTCAGAAAACATAATTTGAAATTCAAAGTTTTCATTTTAAATTAAGAAACCATCAAGTGAAATTTAGATTTTCTATTTAAAATTTAGAAAATATAATTTTAAATTCAGAGAATAAAGCCCAAACCAGATAGTGGAAATGCCAGTGAACAGTAGCAGTGCTGTCAAACTTTATTCTTGAATTTCACAAAAACTATTCAATATTTTTAAGAATTTTTTATTGAATGTTGTTTAAAAACAGCTCTTGTTTATTTAGAAAATTTTCTAATTTCTCGGCAGTGACAAGCAAAGAAAATAGAAAAACCTGCTTTATCGACAAAACTTAGCGCTGCGTTCATGTGGTTTAGGCTTATGTGTTGAAATTCAGATAATATTATTTAAAATTACGAAAATGTTATTTGAATGTCAGAACATATCAATTGTTATCCAAAAAATATAAATTTACATTCAGAAACAATTGTAATTTAGAAAATATAAATTTAAATTCAGAAATTATCAATTGAATCATCAGAAAATATGAATTGAAATTCAAAAGTCATGGATTGAAATTCATGTTATATTTTCTGAATTCTAATTGCTATCTTCCGAATTTTAATTGAAGTTCTCTGAATATTAGGAACAGCAATAATAAAACTGTTAAATATACAGAATTTTAGTTATATTTGAATTAAATTTTTGTTAATATAAAATAACAAATTTACCAAAATCAACAAAAAGAAAAATTTTATAAATAACTAGTAGCCTAAAAAATCAGAAAAAAATTAAAGTTTTCGAAGTTTTTTTGTCGATTTTTTTTAATACAAATAAAACTCTAGCCTTTTGAAAACAGTAGTTCACATTTTTTCAGCAAACATTTCTTAGCAGGATAGACTGCTACTTGAATTCAATTAAATTTAGCTTAAAAATAATAAAAATTTTGTAGATATAACAGTTTGTTTTTGCTATTTTTAGTCTACTAATATTTAGCAAAAATTTATGCAAATTTTACTGTACAATTTGTCATTTTCAGTTATTTAAAAATTAGTTTAAATATAACTAAAATTCTGTAAAATTAACAGTTTTATTTTTGCTTCTATAATTTTACTAGAATTTAGGAAAAAATCTGTTAATTTAAGCAGTTTTCTCTGCAACATCACTTTTACATATTGTACTAAACAAACAACTGTCATATACCCAGCAAAAAAAGAAATGCCGAAGCAGTAGAAAAAGCACTACAATTGGTGACCTAGATGTACTTCTTTGTTAACATAAACACTAATGATCCCAGCAAAAAAATTGCAATTAGTGCTTTAAAAACTACTTCTTTTAATGCTTCACAAGTATCCGTTAGTGTATTTTTACTGCTTTTTTAGAAGTTATTCTGAACAACTTCAAAAAATCACTTCTTTCATTGCTTCCCAAGTATCCGTTATTACATTTTTACAGCTTTTTTAGAATTACTTCTGAACCACATCCAAAAAATCACTTAAGTATTGCTTCTAAAGAGTAATTGCTCTAAAAGTGATCGTAAAAATTGATTTTGGTATCATTTGGCATTTCCAAAAAGAGGGTCCTGGGTTCGATTCCCGGCGGGACCAATATTTTTTTATTCTTTTTTAATTTTTTTTTATTCTATTAATTTTTTTTTAATATTAATAATTAATTTGTTTAAATTCAATTTTTTTTTTAATTTTTTAAAAATATGTATACATAAAAAAAATGGTGAGAAATTGATTTTTATGTACCTGTAAAAATAGTACTGAAACCAATATTGAATTAGAGTGCACCTTTTACACTTGTTTAATAAGTACTTTTAGTGAAGAGAATAAGGAACAATATCTCGCATTAACAAAGTGGTGTTTTTATGCCAGTCAACTATCATATCAAAGAATAGCTCAGCGGTAGAGCTCAGCGACTAGCAATCGTGAGGTTGCAAGTTCGATACCCGGTGGCGGCAATAAAAAAACTTGTAAAATAAAAAAATTATAATTTTTGTTTTCTGAAGAATTTTTTTTAACTTTTAATTGGTGAAATAGAGCTTCCTTTGCACTCGTTCAAAAACTACTGAAAAAATGTTAAAATGTTGCGTTACTTATTAACATTGAGTTGTTATAGGAGAGGAGTACTCCCACTTCAACATTTTTTCAGTACTTTTTGAACGAGTGCAAAGGAAGCTCTTTTTCACCAATTAAAAGTTAAAAAAAGTTCTTCACAAAAAAAATTATATTTTTTTTATTTTTCAAAAGTTTTTTATTGCCGCCACCGGGTATCGAACTTGCGACCTCACGATTGCTACACTGATAGAATTTTGTGCATAGTATTAATGAATTTGTTCATTAATCCAATGATTTTTTTCATTGAAAAGTTCCCAAAGAACGCGTTCATTAGATCAATGAAACGTGTTCATTAAATGAAAACTAATTGAAAAAATATATTTTTTTTGCGTCACTTTTTTTATTTATTTTTATTTTATTTATTATCCTAATTTTTGCATTAAAAATACAAAAATTGTGTTTTTGGACTTTCTATATTTTCATATATTCAGTTAGAATATTCTTCTAACTTAAGTCCAAATTCTAATATGATATTGTCATATTAGATTTTATTTGTTGTTTCAAAAAGGGGGTTGATCATTTTCATGATAGACAATACAATTGTTTCATAGGCATCACCCTACTCTTCAGTTGTCCGCAATAAGAAAATGATAACTTTCTTACTCAAACCAAGACATCACATAAGGTACAAAAAATCAACGTGACGAGAATTTTATACTTTCGTATATGAACTGTTTGATTTGGTAAAATTGTTGCTTTCAAAAAGGAGTTGATTTATAACTGGTTTTACCAAATCAGACAGTTCATATACGAAAGTATAAAATTCTCGTCACGTTGATTTTTTGTACCTTATGTGATGTCTTGGTTTGAGTATGAAAGTTGTCTTTTTCTTATTGCGGACAACTGAATTTTAGGTTTCAATAAATTTGTTCCATAGAAAAATTCTGAGAATTCTTTTCAAAAATAATTTTATATTTATCCACTGCATTTCATCCCGCAAACAAAAATTCTCTATAGTCCACCCTAATGTACATATGCGAGTATTTGCATTTATTTCAAATACGAATGTGTCATTTGAGCTAAAGACGTAAAAATATCGTCGGCTTGCCTGCAAGTAGTGCTATGTGTTTTCTAAAAGTTACCAGGAGAGCGAAAAAACTGATTTATTTTATCCTTTTAAGATATTTTATTGACATCATATGCCTTAGTGATGATTTTAGTAAATGAGGTCGTGAATCATTAAGGCATAAAATGTCAATAAAATATCTTAAAAGGACAATATAAATCAGTTTTTTCGCTCTCCTGAAAACCTGTTAAAAAACACATAGCACTACTTGCAGGCAAGCCGACGATATATATTATTGTTTTGATATTATTCAAAACCTTATGCAAAAAAATTCAAAGAATGTTTATACCCTACACTGTTATGTGGAACAGTCTACTTAAAATGGTTTGTAGGTTAAAACAAAACATTTTATCCTTATTTTCATAATGTCCAATTAGCTACTAACTGGGGCTTAAACCATGTTGTTGGGGCTTTAACCATGTTGTTTACCATGTTAAATTTTAATTTGACTGTTGGCTGGATTTTAACTACCTACATATTCAATCGGACCTGAAAAGAAATAAAACTTAATTTGAAAACCGGTCTACTTACTTTTAATTGCAATCAAAGGGGTTTTTTTCATTTATTTTTAAATATTGTCTGAACACTGCAAAATCAGTAAAAAACCAATGAATATTCAGTTAAAAATTAATGTTAGAAATTTACCTACGACCAACAATTTATATTACATTTATTTTATAGATTAATTACGCAAAACTAATGTACAGTGAATTAATTTTTTTGATGATAACTAAGTTTTTGAAATATCTCGTAATTCAACTATGATGATGACGTTAAAAACCAAATAAAAAAATGCTTAATTTTCAGAATACTACACCCAAATTAATAAGTTTGTTGGCTAAATAGAAAAATTTGTTACTTTAACAAACTTTATTCCTTTTTTTGGCTTAAAATAAAATTTTTTGATTTTAACAAATTCGTTTGGTAAATTTAACAAATCTAAATTTAAGTAAAAAATTTATAAAACTACAGTTTTATCTGTAATTATACTGAGTCGTAGAATTTATCCAAATTTAGGGTCTCAGGACCCTCCCCGGGCCTTTTCCATATCATATGAAGGCATATAAGGGCACTCCGATGGAGCAAACATTTTGTCCGTTTTGCTCTATCTCGCTTAGTTTTCGAGATATGGACCATTTTATAAAGTGGAAAATTTTTATTAAAAATTTCCGGGGGTCAAAGACCCCACCAAGGTGCATTTGTTGATAGAGATAAACCCTTTCGCTAGGATATTATACGGTTATACGGTTAGGGGTAGTCGAAATTTTTATCCATTTTGCTCTATCTCTCTTAGTTTCCGTCATATGGGCCATTTTGAAAAATCGGCAGGGAAAGAAATAGCGCCATCTTTAAAACTTCGGATACATTGATGGCGCCATCTACTGGGTAATAACAGTAAGATGAAAATATTATATTTTACAATAAATTTTGTAAAATTTAACGAATAGGCTCTTAAAAATTAGTTAGAAATAATTTTGAAAATTAACACTCAAAATTAGTTAAATTACTGAGGATTTTTAGTATTGTGGTAAATGAAGATAACTAAAATCAACTAAAAATTTGTTAAAAAATAGTCAAATCGATTTGAAACCGGATTGACAGATTTTACTACTGACGTATTATTTTAAGTGAACATAAGCATATCGAGACAAATTAATAACACTTTGTCCAACTGGACTTTAGCAGCTCTCTATGGCAATCCGTGTCGATTTTATTTTCGTAAGATGAAATTTCTTTCTTCCACAAAATTTACTCTTTTTGGCAATATGTTTCTGCTGGTTTAATGCACTGAATTTTTTAAATAAAATTCTAATATCTGCATACAAAAAAGCTTTTATTTTTAAATTTCACATATTTTATTTAATATTAATGTTTTATTTTTTTGAAAACAATTTGACATTTTGAAAATTTTAAAAATTACAGTGTAAGCATAAAATTGGCAAGGTTCATTAAGTTGATATTTACTTTAATAATTACTACAAATATATCTTTACTGCCGCGCTTAACACTAAGAAAATTATGCTGGTAAAATTAAATGCAATTGCAGTTAAAAAGTGTACACTGCAATTTATTTGAAAATTAACTGATATTGCAGTTATTTTAACTACAACTTCAGTTAAAAATAATTACAACTGCATTGTATTTAGATTTTTGTTGCCAAGTTTTCAAAACTATTTATCCAGATTTTGCTTAAGCTAATCAGGCCTAACGTAGTTAATTCAAACGCAATTGCAGTCTAAACATTTTTTGAATCCAAACCAAATTTTCGCTTGCGGCACTTTTTTCAACAAACAATAAGCAGTATCTCAATTTTAAAACTACTTCCTTTCAAAAATTCTGTAGTTAAACAAATTTTAGCTGATCTTGTTTTATTTATTTACAATTCAGTGATAAGAAAAGAATAAACTAAACTAGTCAAGAAAGAGGTACAGCGAAATAATTCCTTCAGATGAATTGTCGGAAGGAATCAGTTCCTCTGGCGGAATATTTCCGCTCGCTTTCTAAAAGCAAGGATTTAACAAAATTTGCTTGATAAAATAACTGAATTTCCCTTTTATTTTCATATTAATGGCTAAATACTCGTATTATGTATTTTAACGGAACAATTTTCATTCAAATAATGAAATGGGTCAGCGAAATGTGATGTAAAATATATTTTCAATATCGAAATTATTCGGATAATTTTAACCAAACAGCACTTTGAAAAATTACAACAGAACCTTAACTTACAAAAATTACAATTTCAATAAATAAATAACTTTTTGGGTCTTTTTTGGGATTTTTTGGAGTTTATTTCATTATTAAGCAACCCCCAAACTTTGGATATTATTTCAATTTCTTTCTTGGGGATAATTTCATTTTTTTTGTGTATTATTTCATTTTTTTCTCTTGGAATTTATTTATATTTTTGAGCTTTATTGCATTGGGGGTTATTACGTTTCTTCGTTTGGATGTTATTTCGAAGCGCCCTATTTAATAGACCAACTACCCAGCAAAATCTTTCATTACCAAATAAGTGGTTATATAATAGAAATTCATAGCTCCGCACTACTTATTTTTTGGCGTCTAAACTCATTATTTTTGTTTGGCGTGGTCGTTTTTATAAGTAGTCACGCTTACCCGCTCGATTACGAAAAAATGAGAAATAAGTAGTTATGAGATTTTGAATAATAAGTGGTTACACACATGCTTACACAAAGTTTAATTATAAGTGGTTATCCGATTGCTTACTTGATTCTTAAAAATAAGGAGTTAGGCAAATACTACTAGCCTAAGGAAATACATTAAGAAAAATTTAAGTTTTCTCTAGTGTGTAATTTTAGGACTCGACATAAAAATTTAAACATAAAACATATTTACATATAATAAAAAAATTTAACTGTGTAAAAAGTACTTATTTAAACTAATACGAGTAAGTCATTATTTTATAATTAGAAACAATGAATATAATAGGCCGTTATTAGGAAGTCATTATTTTATATTATAAAATAATGCAAAAGGTAATGATATATCATTTTTGGTAATGCAGATAGTAATGAGGTGTCCTTACCAATATTTTGCTGGGTACTGGATGTAACGTGTTAAGACCGCAAAAAAAATTAAAAATACACGATCGCCGTTTTTCACTTTTTTTAGCAGCCGAGCAGCTGTTGACCCAAAGTACCAATTCAGAAACTAGAATATTTGACATGGCAGATAGCATTTAGCCCGGAACCACAATCCGTTCCGATATCGAAGAAAACGGGAGTTAAACCTATGTATATACACGTCTTAATACGAATAGAATTATATGACATACTACTCTATGTGGTACACTCTAATAAAAATTCCTGTAACTTTACCCCACTTATAGTAGGTATTTTTTCTCCTACTATAATTTCAGTAAAAATACATTTTTGTGCCTAAATTCAAATATTTACATATATTGTGTGTACATTAATTAGGCATAAAGTATGTAATCGTACCTATTTATGTGCTTAAAAAATGTTTAGGAACATAAGAAATTCATGTAAAATTACATAAAATTGTGCTTAAAATAGCTTTCAAAAATATGTAAAGATACAGATAAAATGCTCACGACTACATGTAAAGTATGTATATAAACATTCTTGGTGCTTTATATTAAACAACCCAAATGATTCCCACTTCCATTTAAAGGATTTAAAAACAAATATATTTTTAAAGGATGTTTTATTAGAAATTGAAAATGTAAATTTTTAACATTTAAAATAACAAAAGAACTAATGTAAGTTAATTAAATAAAATAATAGGTCATATTATAGCAAATCAACGTGGAAGAGATTAAAGTATAAAAAAATTATAGAGTTAAATGCTTAGGCATAATAATTTGAAAACCTTATAACGCGTTTATAAAAATAATTTTGTATGAAAAAATTGTTTTATAAGCCATTTATAAATTTTGAATTTTATGCAAATAAACATTTTCTAAAAAAGTTACATTGATAATGGTATTTACCGGTATGCAAATCTTTGTGGATTCTTTTAGTCTTTCTCAGATCTATAGGTCCAAGTTTTATATTCAGAACTAAGAACAAATTTTTTCTAAAATTGTACGAGTACTTAAGTCAAAAGATTTCAAACATAACTTCTAACTTAAGACAAAAATCGTTGTTAGTTGTCTCAATAAAACTGCCCTTAAATGATTGTATGTAGCTTCAGAATCCAACTTTACACGCGTGAAAAAACGAGAAAGAAAACTGCCAGAGATAAAGCAAAAAACACCTCAAATATGCTTAAATTAGATGCCTTTTGCTCTGTCTCTAGCAGTTTTTAATCTCGTGTAAATGTGCCCAAGGGCTTTAAATAGAATATTTCCAAGCAAAAGACACTTTAAAAATTGTTAGGGTTCTGCTATGAGCTTCTTTAGGAGAAGAGCCTTTTAAGAAGATAGTTAATTATCGTCACGATCGCAACTTTAGTGGGTTTTTAGCGGCAATATCCTCGAATTAGAGGTTCTCAAAAAAATCTGTATAAACCGTATTTAAAGTTAGTACCGTCAAATTGAAAAAACACTCTTTCCCCAAATATAACTATTACAAATTTAAGTTTTCGAAATCTGCGTCAGGAAAATTACACTTCTTAGATGATTGTGGCTTAAAAAGTAAGGAACATGAGAACGTAAACATCAGTCTAAAATATATATAATGCATTTAGTATTATTCCGGGATTAAATTGGTGCAAGATACAAATAAATAGGTACATAAAATTTAGCACAGCTGAATGTTAAAGAAACAGCTTCCAAGAAAGAACTTTGATTTTGTTATAATAGTCTAATTGTTATGGTTCAATTAAATATTTTGGTTGCGAATGATAAATGTTTTGGTTGCGAATTTCTAAATTTCAGCATATCTATAAAATATAAATTGGTGGTTATTAGCAAAAGGGAATTTAAATACTTTTAGATAGAAACCCAACTACTAAACATACTTACTTTTAATATGATCAGCCAGAATTTTTGCTTTTAATTAATTTGTGAATGGTTTTATCTTAAAATATGGAAATAAATGATTTTATTTTGCTTTTTTCATAAAAATGATAGGATTTATATAAATTATGTATTTCAATTTTGACATTTTTTTATTCCTCTTTAAAATATGAATAATTACACACTTTATGCCTAATGATAATATTTAGACACAATGTATGTAATTATAAAGAGTTAATGTGTATAACCTTATAAACATGTTGACAAACATGAAAATTAATATATTTTGTATGTATTTCTGCAGACAAACGTATGTAATCTATTTTGATACACATATTCTACGTATGTTTACGCATTTTATGTAATTTTGCATGAAAGGTTACATGATTTATAGTTGTAATTTTACATGCATTTTTTAGAGTGTATAGGACACAAAAAACATCACAAATATTACACTTGCCCTATAACTACTTTTTTCTACACCTATTATTTATATAACCCCTGTTTTTATAAACGAGTGAAATAATTCCAAAATACACACATACATAAAAACAAAATACACACAATTCCTTTGGAGGAATAATTCCGTTCGCTTTATAAAAATAGTGGATGAATTTATTGCCCAGTTAATTGATGTTCCCTTAGGGGAATTTGAGTCACTTACCGGAATTTTACCCAAATCGTGCTGTGTTTTAGGGTCTCATATAGTCGATATGCCCGGCTTTAATTTTTTAACTTGCTTTGTATTCCTTTTTTGATGAACCAGAAACAAATAATCAAAAATATTAAATTACATAATTTGTATTAAATACAATTTTGTTACTTTTATTTTATTAATGTGAGTCATTGAACTCGTCGGTAATTAATATATTGTAGTTGTCAACAATTAATATTTCAAACTATCTATTTCAATTTGTCATAATTTTGCTTGTTTTCTGTTTGCATTTTTGGTCAGTGTAATTAAACCAAAGGTGTTTTTGGAGTTATCTCAACTTACTCATATTCTTTGTTGTGTAGATTACAAAAGTTTTGAAATATTTTTTAAGACATAAACAAAAAAAGTCAGTAAAGTCAGCAAAAAAGTTTTCTGAATCAGCAAATTTTTAGCTGAGAGAAGCTTTGCAGAAAAATTGCTAATGTCTAACTAAGCTAACTTTAACTAAAAAATAGTAAATATTGGGAAAAGTTTTGCTGAGTTTTAGTTAATGCATATTAAGGTAGCCATACACTACGCAATATCATTGCCCTATACCGAACAATAAAGTCTAAAATACTTTTGCACAAAATATGGCACAACTGCTTTCTTTTATATAAAAATACTCGTAGCATAATATGACATATACATATGTATATTACAAAATATTTTTCACTTTTCATTCTTGCGCAATAAGAATGAAATCCCTTTTAATTTTTTCGAATATATTGTACAACCTTCCAATATGATATACACACTGGCAATTTTTTCTAAAATAGTAAAAATTGCCTGCTGTAAAACTGACTTTTTTATATGGCCTGCTCTAAAACTGACTTGCTAAAATCAATAAATAAATCTTTTTGCTGAATACTATTAGGTAGACCGACAAAAACTAAAATAACAATTTTAAGACTGGCATGACGACTATATGATGCATACACCACACAGTGGTACATTTTCCGAGAAGGCGGTCAAAAATTCATAACTTTTGAAGAAGTTGACGCATTTCAATTCAGTTTTTTTTTTCTAGAAAGAGGAAACCGTTAGCTTTAATTGGAGATATCGGTCGTAAAAATCGAGTAGTAAACAAAATTATATATTAGGGGTTAAACTATATAACACCTGTTTTTGCTAAATTTTAGTGCAATTCTCAAATTTTTTAAAAACTATGGGCTGGTAACTTATCTTAAAAGTAGACAAAGCAAAACACTATCGTTTTCTATATTTTTCCATTCATACAATCAAAAAAAAAAAAGGTTTTAAAAAAATTAGTTAAATTAGTTTGTTTTTGCTGAAATCGCGTTTTTAAATAATAAAACACCAAAAATGTTTCATTATTTAAAAAAAAAAATATATATAAATATAGCCGACATTTTATTATTTTTTTTAGATTTAATATCTTTACATTCCTTTAAATAATCGTTAAAGCCAATAAATAGATAAAAACAAATCTCAAGTTGATAAAAATAATTATTTTATATAACATGATCCTTACATGGTTAATTACGACCACTAGGAAATTTACATAATAACATCTATCAGATATATAAGGGTTTAAAAGGTGGTGTCAAAAGTGTCCGTATGTGAATAGCAATTTTGGTTGTGTAATCGTATTAGATTCTAATTAAAAGATTTATTTATTATGCATTTATTGTCTTCTGTTTGGATTGACGTTATTCTGTAAATTTCCAAGTGGGCATTTTTGCCGAAAAGTGAAAACATTAACCCTATCGGATCAAGTTACACAAAATAATAGTTTTATCAAGTGGAAAAAAAATTCTTTATCCATTTGTGTTATTCTGTAAATTTCCTAGTGGGTCGTTTTTGGGCAAAAGTATAAAATAATTATTTTTGTCAAATAGAAATTTTTTTTTATATCAATTCAAAAGCTTTTAATCTTGTAGTCATAATTAATATTAAGTTTCATGGGTCTGTTCTGTTCCCAGGCCACTAAGGCTTAAAGTTTTTTTAAATAAAATTGAGATAATTATATCATATCAAATTTAAGTGATATTTTTTGCAAAACTATGCAAACTTTATGAAAACATTCAAATTTTGTTAAATTTTTGACAAAATAAGCAGTTTTTGTAAAATGTCCTGGAGAGCACTCGCTTCAAACACAAACTCGAATTATCATTTTTCCAATTTATTTTTTTTTCTTTAATATCAACTATCATATCATCGACCGGCCTGCAAAATGTCACATGTATTTTTTAATAGATTTTCAGGAGAGCGAAAAAAACTGTTACAAAATCTACTTTTAAGATATTTTATTGGCATAATATGCCTTAATGATTCACGACCTCATTTAGTAAAATCATCATTAAGGCATATGATGCCAATAAAATATCTTAAAAGTAGATTTTGTAACAGTTTTTTCGCTCTCCTGAAAAACTGAGTAAAGTAAAATTAAAAAATTTATACCTGCTAAGAACATATGTATTTAACGGATAAGTAAACAAAATTTATTCGAAGTTAATATCTCTGAAAATAAAAAAATATGAACATTTGAACTATGGAAAAAATCTAAAAAATGTGTAACTTTACAAAAAAACAGACAAAGCGTATTTTGGATCAGCCTTTTCACTGTGAAATAGTAAAAATTTAGACATGATTTTTTTTGGCTCCTTGGGTTCTAAGGTGTTTTATTTGAAATGAGATAATTAGTTTCAAAATCGGTTACAAAAAAAAAAAATATTTTTGGCCGCCTTCTCTGTCTGGTTGAAAGTCAACTACTATTTGGCTCCTAAATTTAATTAGTTTGAAATGGACTTGAGTAAAAATTTGTATACAAATTGTGTAAAAATTAGGAGTTCCGTAAGAAATTTTGATTTTGCCTATTCGATATTAGAGCGGATTGTATAGTCGGAAATAGAGTACATTAGTATATGGACCCTAAGTCCAAAAATGATTCGATTACATTCCAAATTAACAGGCTTTGTCCTTGTGCCCATATAAGTCAGTGTTACAAATTTCATAAAAATATCTTTATATTTGCGACCTGTTTTTTCATCAAATCATCTTGTTCAATAGAAGAATTTTCTACTTTATCAAAGTTTATTCCTGTTTTATAGCTTAAAATAAAATTGAGTTTAAACAAAGTTTTGTCCGTGTTGCTGTAGTTTGCTTAGTTTTCGGGATATCGGCCTTTAAAACTTCGGAGACATTGGTGCCGCCATCTTCCAGGTCATAGCAGAGACACAAAAATGTTAAATTTTAACAAACAATTTTGAAATATTTAAGAATTGGGTTCTTAAAAAATAGTTATAAATAATTTTGAAAATTAACACTCAAAATTCGTTAAGGTATTGAGGATTTTCAGTATTGTGTTAAATGAAGATAACTAAAATCTATTTTGAAATCAGTGTTTCAACTAAAAATTTGTTAAAAATTAGTCAAATCGATTGGGAACCTATTTGATAGTACTGACGTATTATTTTAAGTGCAAGGTTATAAACACCGATACAGATCCAGCGTTTGTTTTTTTTTTTTTTATATTGGCAATGGTGAAAATATGGCGAAAAAACCAGTGCTGGAATGAAGTAGTAGTAAAATTGCAAAATTTTAGGAAAATAGTATGCAGACAGGGTATTATAAGTTTATGCTGATGTTTGTAACACCGAAAAATATTGGATCTAGACCCAACTTGTAGTACACCGATCGACTCAGAATCACTTTTTGTTTCGATTTATCGATGTCCGTCTGTCCGTCCGTCCGTCTGTCCATGCATTCTTGTGCGCAATCTACTGGTCGCAAATATTAAGGTACTTTGACGATATTTGGACTATGTCGGCCCAAGGATGAAGCCTATTGATTTTGGTAAAAATCGGTCCATGTTTAGACCTAGTGCCCATATTAAGAGTCGCCCCAAAATTGGCTTATTTACACGCTGCAGGTCGCAAATACGAACACATTTCAATGAAATTTGGTTCGCTGACTCACATGGTCCCAAGGACAAACCCTATTGATTCTAGATAGAATCGGTCCATATTTGTATCTATCGCCTATATATATAAAAAATTTTGACACAAGTCCATTTTAACACATTCGAATTTCGGATCCAAACATTAGTTGGCTTTTAACCAGACTGGTGTAGGGTATTATATAGTCAGCATATATATATTTAATCCTTTAATTCCTAGTGGAACATAGGGCCGCATGTATAGTCGGCATGCCCGGCTTTAACTTTTTTACTCGTTTTTGTATTAAATATATTTTGTTAGTTTATTTTTTTCGTCTGAGTGAAAACGTGATCTCGATCTAATATAATTTTATGGTTAAATGGGGATATAAAAAAGTGGCATGAAGAAAATAGGTCGTCGACCTTAGATTACTTCATCACACATATATCAACATATTTTATCAAAATTGGCGAGAATTTTCTTGAACGAGTTTTAATTAAATTTTTCACTAAACTAATGACGTGAATGAGAAACGTTCATTTAATGTATAAATTCTAGCGAAACTTCGTTGATTTAATGCAAAAATATATTAATATCAGGCATATAATTCTCTCAGTGTAAGAGTTGGGATAATTGCCTTTCTAATTCTGTGATAGACGAATTACAGTTATTTCAACACAAAGTGTTGACAGCAAAGCAGACATGTGCTGATACGTTAGTCTTTGGGTTAAAAAGAAACAAAAAAAGAATAACAAATTTCAATACTTAAACATTTTGTTAGCAAATAAAATTTTGTTAAGTACATAATTTTACACCCAAAAAAAAACCTTTAATTTATAGAGACAATACTTTTAACAACCAAGAATAATGTGATACCTCCTACCACAATGTCAAATTAGGTCGTTTTTGCAGATTGATTTTGTTTCCTCTATCACTCATCCAAACTTGAAGACAATCTATGGATGAATACTGAAGTTATGATCAATTATTGTATATAAAAAATCGGTTGAAATGATGCGAAATAAATATAAATGCCGTGGCATGTGACAAATATTAACCCTCTAGTGCACTTTATTTATTTGCAATGAAATTCAAATTATATTTGTCACACAACACAACAAAGGCGTTTTAAAATTTAGTCTTATTCAGATAAAAAAAAGGTTATACATAGTCATAGTCAGCCCAGCAAGCATGGCACTACCTCAATCGTATTGCCTACACGGAGAGAATTATCTGCATGATATTAATGAATTTTTGTATAAAACTAATGAAGTTTCACTTGTACTCGTCAATTGAAACTTTTCAATGGAATTTTTCATAAAATGTTGTCAAAAATTTAATTTTATTTATTAAAAGTTTCATGTACTCAATTAAAAAGTTTTATTAAAGCCAGGTTCATAAAATATACGAAGCTTTTTCATCAGATTTAAAAAAAATTTCTAAAGCTGATTTTATAGGAAGAAGAAAAATAAAACATTTTTATTGAAAAATTTAACAGACACAAGGGAATCACCAGACTGCCGCAGTTTCGTCTCATCCAAAGACTCTTCAGTGGTTAGTTTATGTGTCAATTGAAGTGTATTAAATATCAATTTGTCTCTATATGAAAATACTTGGAAATTTGTCATATAAACAAAATATTTATTGATTCAATTAACAATGTTGTTGAAAGGGAAATTCAATTTTAGCAATTATTTTTTGTCACTTATAATTTGGTGATGTTTTTATTTGTGAAAGTACATGCATCTTGATTTTTGCAAATAACATAACTTTTACAAAATTTTATTAATTAGTTAAAAAAATAACTGATTATTGCATTAAGAAAGTTGCAAACTATAAAAAGATTTAAGCCCGATTTTTGAAAAAGTGGATTATTTTTTTTTTTTGCAAAAATTTACTTTGATTGTTCCAGTGTATATGCAGCTAATTTTAGTGCCTCCATTTGATCTGATACCATCCCACCAAAACTTTCTATTACCTGGTAATAAGGTTTGTAAGAAGAAATTAAGGTATGTAACCTCTTACTTTGCTATTCCAACAGCTATTATTTTAACAAGGGCATGTCATTGGAGGTATGTACTTTCCAAAAGAGGGCTAGGTAACAACATAAGAACATGTTACTTTAATGTTACATGTTAGGAGTTACGTAACCACTTACATAACCGATACTGAGCACAATACTACTTACATAACAGCTTAAAGTAAGGTCAAAAAAATGTGTTACAAACAGGTCTGAAATGACACATTAAAATTATGCGCTCACTTACTGTATAAAAATATATACTTACTTCTTACAAAAAAAAATTAAAATAAGACGTTATCGTGTTGATTTTTTATAAATGCTAAAACGAAGCATATTCATATTTAATTAATATTTACTCAGATTAATATAAAGTTAACAAAAAACATAAAAGATATTTCAGTCAATATGTATAAAACATATAAATTATTTGTATCGAATATTTTAAATAGAAAATAACACTCATGTATCGCATTACAAATAACTCCTTATTTTGAGGTATTTGAATACACCATCGGTAATAAGTGGCTATTTCTATTAAGTGATCACGTATCACATTAAAAGTAACTCCTTATTTTACGGTTTTAAAATATCCCATCTGTAATAAGTCGCTGCTATTGTTTAGAACTCATGTTGTGTATTACAAGTAACTCTTATCTTTGAGGTGTTTAAATA
Source organism: Leucophora obtusa (assembly GCA_949987735.1). Lineage (NCBI taxonomy): Eukaryota > Metazoa > Arthropoda > Insecta > Diptera > Anthomyiidae > Leucophora > Leucophora obtusa. The sequence continues at coordinate 282,180,726 of OX465295.1, forward strand.
TATCATTGGTAATAAGTTGCTATTACTACCCAGTACTTATGCAGCACATTATACGTAAGACATTACATTTTAGTTATGATACCAACATATTACCAAGGTTTTGCTGGGATATATAAAAATTACCATTAGGCAAAATAAAAAACGTCATAGAAATTTACAATAATACATCAACAAATAGGGAAAATACGCAAAGGTCCAAGCTACACGGGTTCCAAGGTAGGTACCATGAAGTAACTCCCAAATGAAATAAGTCTCAAAAGAAAAATTAAATAACTCCCAAAAATGTTCCATACAAATTGGGACTTATTTCATTATGAAATTACTCCCAATGAGTTGGGACTTATTTCATAATTTTTTGTTGGAAGTTATTGCATTATGAAAAAACTTCCAATTCAAATAACTTCCAACTAAATTTTGTTGGTAGTTATTTCATTTCTTTTCTACAGTTGGAAATTATTTCAATTTTTTGAGACTTATTTCATTTTGATTGTATCGTTGGGAGTTATTCAGTTTTGTTGGTTGTTTTAAACAGTTGATTTTTTTTCAAATCCATTATATTTATTTATCAGTATGAAGATTAAAGGGAACACCTCTTGAAAATCAATTATATTTTTAACTATTCCCAGGTAGAAATTGCTGACGTTGCAACAAAAATTGTACTGGGAGAGCACTGTTTTTTACGTAATGCTGGTACTACTTAAAACGTACTTTGCCAGTACTGTTTTCGAAAATTAACGAGCTTTTTTAGTTTATTAAAATTAACAATTTTATAAATTTTATGTATTTTTACATCTATTACACAATTATTTATGTAAGAGAGTCATAGCCATTCTTTTCTTGTGAAGTTTCAAAAGAATACATTCAAAATCTGTGATGTACACTAAAAGGACAGTATAGTAAAGGGTTTCGATCTCTTTTGCATGGCCACCACGGGCACGCTTGCAGAAGTCCAGACGCTGAACCCAATTTTCGACGGTTTTCAAGCATAAATCGGCCGATATTCCATTTGGTGAGATAACACGTTCTCCAAACTTGGTTTGCAATAAATTGATTGTGACATTCGCTGTGTGGCTTGTGGCGCCGTCCTGTTGGAACCACATGTCCTCCAAGTCCATATCATCCAATTGAGGCCAAAAATATTCGGTTATCATTGAACGGTAGCGATTCCTATTCATAGTAACGTGCCGGTCTTGATCATCACGGAAGAAGTACGGCCCAATGAGGCCGCCGGCCCATAAACCGCACCAAACCGTAATTTTTTCGGGATGAAATGATGACTCATGGAGTACGTGTGGATTGCTGTCTGACCAATAACGCATATTTTGTTTATTGACGAAGCCATTCATTATGACGACCATAAGTTGGATGTAGCGCTCTTAACGTTGAGGCCACTGACTCCGAATTTCGTTAGTAAATTTTAATAATTTTGACTCGTTGTTGGCTCGTATATCTTTCCATCATGAAATGGCAAACCTTACTGAAGAGAAATGTCAAAAGGACGGCAAGAAATATGGCGTCGTTTGCTGTCCCTGTCTTTCTACTTTTGTAGCGTCCCTGTTGAAGAACCCTTTACTAGCAAACTACTAAATTTGTTATTAAATGTGCTGGGATAAACCAAAAAAAATAAAATCCCAAGTCTGCGCCTACGTTGGGAAATAACTACGGCCAAGCGTTTATTGGTGTTATCATTTCGACAAGATGCCAGTACAGTTAAATTTGAAAATCCGACGCATTGCCAGTACATGTACTACCGTCTTCAATACCGGGCCGACATTGTGCCGTTTGTATTTGTCTACCTGGGTTGTATTAATTACAATGAGTGTTATTTTTGTTCGGTTTTAAGAACAAATATGACAAATTCCAAATAGAATTTACAATTTATTTTACAACAAATAGATTGATTCAATTGTCCATTGGATCTACGGAAGTTTTTTTCATAAGTGTTTTCTCTATTTGTTGTGAAATAAATTGTAAATTCTTATTTGGAATTTGTCATATTTGATCTTAAAACCGAACAAAAATTACACTCATTGTAACAATCTTCAGATCAACTAAAATCTACAATAAAATATTGTATTAATATTTAAAATTTATAATCTGGTTGAGAAAAAAAACGGAACTGATGATAATTTGGTTTGGCCGAGCGATTTTTAAACCAACCCAAATTTTCTCTGTTTTCTCTACTTTGTAGTTATTAAATAAATAGTATTCGATATTTTTGCATTGGGAATTATTTCCTTTCTGTTGGGACTTATTTCATTGGGAGTTATTTAATTTTTTTGGGACTTATTAGTACTTTAGGAAATAACTCCCAAATATTGGGACTTATTTCTTTTCCTCTTTGGGAGTTACATATTTCATTTTTTAAAATTGGGAGTTATTTAATTTTTGCTGGGACTTATTTCATTAGGAGTTATTTCATTGGGACTTATTTCATTTGGGAGTTATTTCACGGTACCACCAAGGTACACGACTTTCCCCTTAACTTTTCTTCAATTTCTAAACTGTACTATGTGGATTGGAGTTGCATAAAGAAAAAAGTTTTTCTCAAAAACTTAATTTATTGCGAGGATTATTATAGCACAAGGTCAGAAACTTGTGAGGTGGGAATTTGATGAAAATGGGAAAGCTTACAACTTGGTGACCTGCGACTAAATTTTCCGAAGAAATTTTTAAATTTCCTTAACAAAAATATAATCTTAGAATTTTGTATTTTTGCAAAAAATCCAAAACTTTGGTCGTAGGTCACCAAGGGTTCGCAACTTAGAAGTTATTCTGAACAACTTCAAAAAATCACTTCTTTCATTGGTTCCAAAGAATTCGTTAGTATATTTTTATAGCTGTTTTAGAATTACTTCTGAACAACATCCAAAAACCCACTTAAGTATCGTTTCTAAAGAGTAATTGCTTTCAAAGTGATCGTAAAACGTGATTTTGATATCATTTGGCATTTCCAAACAAAGGGTCCCTGGTTCGATTCCCGACGGGACCAATATTTTTTTATTTTTAAAAAAAAATTTTTTTATTCTATTATTTTTTTTAATTTGTTTAAATTCAATATTTTTTTAATTTTTAAAAATATGTATATATAAAAAAATGGTGACAAATTGCTCTTTATGCACCTGTAAAAATAGTAGTGAAAACAATATTGAATTGGAGTGCACCTTTTACACTTGTGTAATAAGTACTTTTTTTTTGAAGAGAATAAGGAACAATATATAGTATACACTCTGTCTCATAACTATAGCACACTTTAAAATCTTTTTTTAACTGCTTATAAAAATTAATTGAAACACCCTGTAAAAAAACTAAATTTATAAAAAGCTTTCTTAACCTCTTCTGCTTCTTCTCACATACTTTTTTTTTTAAATTCTGCTTTTTGAAAAGAACCGTTAAATATTCAAAAAGTCATTGTCTATTAGAGGCTATTTTTTTCGTTTCATAACTATAGCACACATTTGAAAAAGTTACGTTAAAGTGAAAACAAGTGAATTAAATAATTTTTTTTTTGTAATAATTTAATAAAACAAATACAAAAGTAAAATGCCACGAGGTAAAAAGTTGTCAGATATGGAAAAAGGCAAAATTCTTGGATTTAGTGAAGCAGGCCTAAGAGTTAGCGATATATCAAAAAAAATTTGCAGAATCCGGAAAGTTATTTCCAATTTTCTCTCAAATCCAGAAAAATACGACATTAAAAGACGAGGTGGCCCAAAAAAAAAACTTTTGAGTCGGGAATCTAGAAGTATTCTTCGAAAAGCTAGCAACTCTGCACTAAGTTGCAGCAAACTTGCTGCTACAGTTACAACAATAATTTCTAAATCGACGGTATGGAGACTTTTAAATGATGCACCGAACATCTGTCGACAATAATTGAAAACAGCACCCAGGTTACTTCAGCGTCATAAAACTGCCCGGCTTAATTTCGCTAAGCAAAATATGCAAACAAATTGGTCTCAGGTATTGATGGTACATATTTTGCTCTTTCTCCATTTCTTATTATTTTTTGTTTCTTAGATTATTTTTTCTGATGAGAAAAAATGGAATCTGGATGGCCCCGATGGTCACAGACAATATTGGCGTGATTTACGTAAAGAACCACAATATTTTTCTCAGAGAAATTTTGGTGGAGGTTCGTTGATGGTATGGGGTGCATTTTCGGTGAATGGTATGTTGGAACTGCAGGTTGTTTCATCAAAAATGAAAAGCAGCGATTACATAAATGTGCTCCAGTGTAGTCTACTTCCATTTTTGAACCAGAATGTTGAAAAAAATTACATATTTCAACAAGATAACGCTTCAATACACTCAAGCAGAGAAACAAAGCAATGGCTTGAAAGCAATAATGTCCCGGTTTTGGAGTGGCCAGCCTGTTCGCCTGATATTAACCCGATTGAAAATATCTGGGGAATACTAACAAGAAGAGTTTTCGTTGAATACCGCCAGTATAACTCGGTTCCAGAACTAAAAACTGCTATTTTTGACGCCTGGGTAGGAATTGAAGAAAATACAATAAAAAACCTAGTTAATTCAATGGAAAACCGAATGTTTGAGTGTATTAAGAATAACGGAGGTGTAACACATTACTAATTTACTCTTAAATAAAATTTAATAAAAAAAAACTCATGTTTCAGTGTGTTTACTAAAGTGGGCTATAGTTATGAAACGAAAAAAATACTCTCTAATATGCAATGTCTTTTTAAATATTTAACGGTTGTTTTCAAAAAGCAGAATTGAAAAAAATATATATGTGAGAAGAAGCAGAAGAGAGTAAGAAAGCTTTTTATAAATTTAGTTTTTTTATACAGGGTGTTTAAATAAATTTTTATAAGCAGTTAAAAAAATATTTTAAAGTGTGCTATAGTTATGAGACGGAGTGTATACAGCGGTAGAACGCTAGACTAACAATCGTGGGGTCGCAAGTTCGATACCCGGTGGCGGCAATAAAAAAACTTTTGTAAAATAAAAAAAATATAATTTTTTTGTTGTAAAGAATTTTTATAAACTTTTAATTGGTGAAAAAGAGCTTCCTTTGCACCCGTTCAAAAAGTACTGAAAAAGTGTTGAAGTGGGAGTACTCCTCTCCTATGACAACTCAATGTTAAAATCATTAGTGTTTATGTTAAAAAAGAAGTACATCTAGATCATCAATTGTAGTGCTGTTTCTACTGCTTCGGCATCTCTTTTTTGCTGGGGTATTTCCCACTGAAATTACATCATTATTAATATGCATGGAATCCAGTAGTAGTTCACTGATAGGCATTAAAAATAATTATAAATTCTCTTTTTTTATTCAATATAAAAAATTATAATCTAAAGACCATTAATAATTATAGCGTTGTGGAAAATTCCCATGATTTTTAAAGAAAAACAATACAAATATATCGGTGTTATCAATTTTGAAATAAAATACGAGTAAATAAATACAATCAACTCAATTTTCCCCCAGTTAATTATGAAAACTAAAGCTTAAAGCTGGGTACATAATTAACTTAAGAGCAATTAATTTCAATAGTATTTAAATAAAATCTAGAATTTATATTAGGTTTAAGTTATATAGAACCTTCTCATAACATACTATGTAATCGCTTAGGCCATTAGGCTTTGGATTATAAATGAATTCAATTAAAAAATCTAGTTTTTTTTATACATTCAACGTAGGATCATTTAAGTCAATTATGTTGCTGCCTTATGTTTGAAAATTGTATTTTTTCAGTGCATCTTGCAAGCAGCGTTAGAGTTTATTTTTAGAAATTACAACCAATCGATAGAGTCCAATAAACTCTTAACCATACATCCTCCTGCACATAAAACTGCTTGTAATATTACTTACAAAACACCAAACAACAAAAATATACATATAATAATAATAATGAAAATTGCATGATTTAAGTCTGCCAATCAGTCAACATCATCAACATACCACAATCAATGAATCATGTACGGATGGGATGTTTGGAAGCGCCAATACTTTAAATCTTCCATTTATGTTTTAATTTATTTTTCTTCAACAATATAATCTTACATCACTCCATACAATGTATATATTTAAGTCAATAGAATGAGTATTAATAAATAATGGACGGACGGACAGATGGATGGATGGCTGGCTGGCTGGCTGGTTGATTGTTTGAATTCTATGCTATTTATATCATCATCAGGGTCCTCCTATTAAGTGCGGATTTTCTTATCACGTGCTTAACGCTTTTTTGTTTTTATAGATTTAATTATTATTTTTACTGTAATTTTCCATCGTCATCTTCATGATCATCTCTAGCAGTTAATTCTTTATGAATTTTCTGCTTTTGTTCGCCATGTTGATAATAATTTTATGTGTAAAAATAAAAATAATCTTTTATACCCAACCATATGTAGTTTTGTAAAAATAAAATGTTTAACGACCTTTGTTCTATAAAATTTAAAAAAAATATATAAATACAGTGAAATCTTTTAAATAGCGGTTAGAAATATAACAATTTATTTGTTTTGGGGACGACCGCTATTGAACAACATTATTCCATAATAAAGTCAGTTTTTTTGTGAATTTAATTGGTTTGATTCTTAAAAGTCAGTTTTATCATTTTACTAAAAAAAAGAAGTTTTATAATTAAAATTTTATTAAAAAGCAAACAAAATATAATTTTGAGTTTTTTTATTTATAATAAAGCAAAATTTTCATTTGGGGCCCCATTTCTCAAAAATTTGTTTTATATATAAAGGTTTTACTGTATTAACTACTGTTGAATAAAAATTATATAGTACTTCATTATAATTTTTCACTGTTGAAATATAATAAAGATTGGAGTATTTAACTTTAATTATGACCATGAGATTCGGAAAAAAATAAAACAGAAAAATCAGAAAAAATACAATAAAAGAAGGTCAGTTTTTTAAGCAGAATGTAAATATTAGGGGTCATATGCGTAATTACTTTTAAAAACTAATAAATGGCTTATAAAACTAAATTTTTCGTACAAAATTTATTTTAAAAATGTGTTAAAAGTTTTTCAAATTTTTATGCATAATCATTTCAAACGTTATGTCTTATAAGGGCATTAAATAGCCCGAAAGAAAAATTAATTAGGGATTTTTACCCCATATTTGGGGGGTTTTTAATCATTTAGGAGGATTTTTAAGGTGTACACTAATAGAAAAAAAACGGTAAAAATTTTAGTTAATACTACTAAAAATTTGTTAAAAATGACGTTGCAGAGAAAACTGCTTAAATGATCAGATTACGTTTGCTAATTATTAGTAAGTTAAGAACAGTAAAAAAAACTGTTAAATATACAGAATTTTAGTTATTTTTGAGTTAAAATTTAGTTAATAGAAAATAATTATTTAATCTGCTTAAATCAGCAAAAAATTTTGCTAAATCATAAAGTTTTTTCAAAGTGGTGAATATCGAAATCTCGAGATTTCAATGCAAGTGTAAACGCAACTTTAAAATGTTATTTTGAGAACTAGTTTTGTAATTACTAATCAGAAATGTAGTAGGTACATTTTAGAACAAGTTCGACCATTTGCCACTGGGTGTAGTCAGATATTCAAAACTATTGGTAACGAAATATCGGGCCTTAAGCTAATAACTTAATATTTGTTCACTAAATTTGTCAAATTTGTATATTACCCAGCAAAAACAAGGTAATTAGAGGTTTATTACCGTGTAGATTACCAAGTAATGATAGGTCAATAAACTTTGCATTACATTAAAATACAATACGAGTAAAAAGGTTAAAGTCGGGCATGCCGACTATACAATACCCTACACCAGTCTGGTGTATTGTTTGGATCCGAAATTCGAATGGGTTAAAATGGGGCTTATGTCAAAATTTTCTATAATGTGAGTCAGCGCACCAAATTTCATTAAAATATCTTAATATTTGCGACCTGCAGTTTGTCACCAAGCCAATTTTGGGGGGGACCCTTATATGGGCACTAGTTCTAAACATGGACCGATGTTCACCAAAATCAATAGGCTTCGTCCTTGGACCAACATAGGTCTATGTACCAAATTTCATCAAAATATCTTAATATTTGCGACCTGCAGCGTATAAACAACATAATTTTGGGGGGACCCTTATATGGGCACTAGTTCTAAACATGGACCGATGTTCACCAAAATCAATAGGCTTCGTCCTTGGGCCAACATAGGTCTATGTACCAAATTTCATCAAAATATCTTAATATTTGCGACCTGCAGCGTATAAACAATATAATTTTGGGGGGACCCTTATATGGGCCGTAGTTCTAAACATGGACCGATGTTCACCAAAATCAATAGGCTTCGTCCTTGGGCCATCATAAGTCTATGTACCAAATTTCATCAAAATATCTTAATATTTGCGACCTGCAGCGTATAAACAGTATAATTTTGGTAGGACCCTTATATGGACACTAGGTCTAAACATAGACCGATGTTCACCAAAATCAATAGGCTGCGTTATTGGGCCAATATAGGTCTGTGTACCAAATTTCATCAAAATATCTTAATATTTGCGACCTGCACCGTATAAACATTATAATTTTGGTAGGACCCTTATATGGGCACTAGGTCTAAACATGGACCGATGTTCACCAAAATCAATAGGCTGCGTTATTGGGCCAATGTAGCTCTGTGTACCAAATTTCATCAAAATATCTTAATATTTACGACCTGCAGCGTATAAACAGTATAATTTTGGTAGGACCTTATATGGGCACTAGGTCTAAACATGGACCGATGTTCACCAAAATCAATAGGCTGCGTTATTGGGCCAATATAGGTCTGTGTACCAAATTTGATCAAAATATCTTAATATTTACGACCTGCAGCGTATAAACAGTATAATTTTGGTAGGACCCTTATATGGGCACTAGGTCTAAACATGGACCGATGTTCACCAAAAATAGGCTGCGTTATTGGGCTAACATAGGTCTGTGTACCAAATTTCGTCAAAATATCTTAATATTTACGACCTGCAGCGTATAAACAATATAATTTTGGTAGGACCCTTATATGGGCACTAGGTCTAAACATGGACCGATGTTCACCAAAATCAAACTTGTTCGTCCTTGGGCCAACATAGGTCTGCGTACCAAATTACATCAAAATATCTTAATAGTTGCGACCTGTAGAGTGCGCACAAGATTGCATGGACAGACAGACAGACAGACAGACAGACAGACGGACGGACGGACGGACAGACGGACATCGTTAAATCGAAATAAAAATTCTGAACCGATCGGTATACTATAAGGTGGGTCTACGACCAATATTTTTTGGTGTTACAAACATCAGCACAAACTTATAATACCCTGACCACATAGTGGTGTAGGGTATAATAATGACTTAATTCAACTAAGTCCTAAAGAAGCTAAAGTTGTTTAGACGTTCTTATTTATTTTTATATTTATTTATTTAAAGAGTTAAGCATATTATTTCACAATGTAGAGTAACCACTTATTCCCTAACTTCTGGGTAACCACTTATTTCCCAACTTTTGGATTACAATTTGTTCTTTCATTATGGGTAACCACGCTACACAGAAAAAACAGCAGGCACCAATAATAGGAATTTGTAAAAGCAATCACATTTTCTTTTAAATTGAAATTTTATTCCCAACAATTTTTTTGTTTGAAATATTTGTAACTCGTTTGTAAATTGTTATCTTTCATCATTGGCGTACCTAGACCATTTTTCTGGGGTGGGCAAGCGACCCTTAATTTTCTGCTGTTTATTTGCCCAAAAGTGCATCTATTTTTCTGAAGAAAACCTAGTACAATGAATGTGTTCGAAGCTATATTTTCAGATTATTATGATAGAGAAAATAAATCTAAGATCAACCTGTCTAATTCGTCTACTTCGGACGACTCCTTTCTAACCCCATATTTTGATCACTTAAATTACCGAGGTGGTCAAAAACAGTGAGATGTTCATCTTACAATTTTTTTTTCCAAAATATTGAAATTTCATTAAAATAACATAGTAATGTTTAGTTTTAAGAAACTTCCTAGTTAGATATTAACTAATTATTCATTTAGAAAACTATGAAATCTAAGATATTTAACTCACCAAAAAAGATTATGCGTTATATTTCTATTATTGAACAACTTTGCGATTCTAATAATTTTTCTTAAAGATAAACTCTTATGGTCAATTTTATAATCAGAACTAAGATCGATTTGTTTCTTAAATATTTCTTAGGTAAGAATTTTTCAAACAACTTTCTTATTTTAGAAATATTTAAAACAAAAATCGATCTTAGTTCTGACTATAGAACTGACCCTTAGATTGCAACAACTTAGCTGCCTAGGAATCTAGTAGAGATTTTCCCAAACCAAAAACAAAGGATTAATTGATATAAAAAAAGTAATATTGTGATATTTTTTTCCATCAAAATTTTAGATAAAAGAATTGTAGGTAGATTTTTTTAAAATTTTGGGGTGGGCAAAAATCAGTCTAGGGTGGGCTTAGCCCACCCCAGACCGGCCTAAGTACGCCAATGTCTTTCATATAAAAATTGATTAAAAATAAAAATTCAAAGTTACAAAAAAAAGGAAAATTTTTTTTTGGATTTACAAATTTCTTAAGACCGGCCTAAGTACGCCAATGTCTTTCATATAAAAATTGATTAAAAATAAAAATTCAAAGTTACAAAAAAAAGGAAAATTTTTTTTTGGATTTACAAATTTCTTAAAAATTTTTTTTTTGTATTTACAAATTTGGTATGAGAAATGTGTTTAAAAATTTAATTAGAATTTTGTAAATTCTTTCTGTGTAGTATTATTCGCACTTTTTTATAAGGGCAGTGTCACACGTTCAATATATATTGTGATATTTGGATCGCGATCCATTTTAATGGATTGATGGATCGCGCATGTATGCTACATGTTCAATATTTATCGCGTCAGTATTTACATTATTTCTGTGCTGTGCTTGCTGGTCGTTTATTAAAAAATGTCGCGAGAAAACAAAAAAAAAGAAAGCCTGTTTAGCTATTTTGCTTGCTTTTTTATTGAAGAAATGTGTTATAAATGTTTTATCTTTTTTGTTTGCACTGCGTATTTTATTTCATTTGTTTTATTTTCTTTATTCTTTCATTTTTTTACTATTGTATCGCGAATTGATATCATGAACTATGCTACACGTTCAATATTTATCGCGTGATCCGCGATCCGTGATCTGGATTTCTTTCACTTTTTACTATTGTATCGCGAATTGATATCACGAACTATGCTACACGTTCAATATTTATCGCGTGATCCGCGATCCGTGATCTGGATTTCAGAATATTTGGCTATTCTGCGATATGGATCGCGATCCATCAATACTGCATGCTACACTTGCAATAAATATCGCGATACTGGATCGCGGTCAATATATATTGAACGTGTGACACTGCCCTAAGCGAGAGAGTAATGGCCACCCATGAATTTAGGGACATCGCGAACAATAGTAATTAAGCTAGTGAAAGCCTTTGTGTGCTACTTACTCGCTTAATTACTTGGTAAATAATGTTTTTGCTGGGTTGGCTAAATACAATACTATTTCTACTAATTTATTCAACTTTGACACTATTTTCAAAATACAAAAACAAAAATACTTAAACACTTAATTTTGCTAAAAAGCACGTGCTTTTTTCCATTCATTCATTTGAAAGCATTATAAAAAAACAATTTGTTATAAAAAAATATATTAAAAAAACAACACAAACTAGCTAACTGATGTTTATGCATGAAATCGTATTTGCAAAATTAATTTCAACTTGAAACAAAATACTATCACGAAAACAAATCTTTTTTTCTCAAATTGAAAACAAAATTCACGTTTATAAAATAAACAAATATGCGAGGGTGGCGCAATAAGTTCGCGACTTAATGTACTTTCCTCGTAGTTAATTAAAAATCACCATTGATGATGGAATACTGTCAAAGATCCATCATTAAGTTTTTCTTTGTCAGCAGGATTGTCAGATATGGCTATTTCTAGCCAAACGTGGCGATTTTCAAACACGTTGGACTATTTAATTTTTTAAATGGCGACGGGTGATTTTCTGGCGATTTTCCAATCCAAAATAAAAAAAAAAAATCATGGCCTAATAGCGTATTTACACTGAGTTTATTATCTCACAGATTATGATATAAATCTTTTACCATTTACATTGACTATTGTGATGTTTATAAATATTACTACCTCTGTTCCGAAAAAAGGTTAACATTTCTATTGATTTTTTTGTTCCAAAATAATGTTAACATTTTACTAAGCAGAGTGTTTTTATTCAAATAAAAGAAAATAAGTTAAAATAACAGATCTTGTGCCACTATTGTGGCAGAAAAAATAATATTGTATTGTAATAAAATTAATGAACAATATTTTGACGAGCTGTTGCTAATGTCTCTTCGCTGCATTTAATTGAAACAAGTACAAGGCCATCTCGGCGAAGACTTTCATTACCCATACGTCGAATTTTGTAATTATTACCATATTTGTTAAGCATTATCGATTCCATACATGTTTGTAATGCCAAAAATATGTTTTCTATTGTAATTTATCTGAAGGCTGTTAATTTTTTCATAAAATCAAAGAATTATTTCAATTCTAATTTTCAACTTTTTGTTTGCTTATTTGACTCCAACGTGAAGTCACCTATTTTGTATGGATGCAAGCCATGGAATGCCGCTGTCCCTGACATAAACGCACTTCAAGTTTTTGCCAATAGGTGCCTGAGAAGGATTTTAAAAATATTTTGGCCTAATGTGATGTCCAATAACGACCTATGGACAGCCACCAATCAAGTTCCTCTGTCCACCGAAATATTGATGCGTAAATGGAATTGGCTAGGTCACACATTACGTAAACCAGCAGATGATATAACAAGTGCAGCCATTGACTGGAATCCACAGGGCACCAGAAAAAGAGGAAGACCCGCCCACACTTGGAGAAGACAGTTGGACACCGAAATAACAATCACAAGGAAGTCCTGGAATGAGATCAAACTAATAGCTTGTACACTCTCAAAACAATTCCGTTGTGACAACCGAATTTTTTCCAACCGAATTCGTTCGGTTGCTGCAACCTCGTAATTCGGTTGCCTCAACCGAATTCAGTTGTGACAGCCGATAATTCGGTTGTCGCAACCGAATTGAAATTGAATTCGGTTGTCGCAACCGAATTGAAATCTAATTCGGTTGCCACAACTGAATTCGGTTGCTGCAACCGAATTACGAGGTTGCAGCAACCGACTCAATTCGGTTGGCAAAAAATTCCGTTGCCACAACGGAATTGTTCTGAGAGTGTAATAGATCACAATGGAATACATTTGTAATGGCCCTATGATCCAACTTGGAACGAATAGTGGCTAAATTCGCCATGAAAGGAGATGGTTCAGAAAATTGTACAGAATGACATGACCAAATTTTTATTTGTTTTTAGCGATTTTAAAAGAAAGTTAACAAGAATTTGGTCATGTTTAAGGTACTTCTATTTTAAGTCTGGCGACTATTTGTAGATCAAAATAATGCAAGACTTAAAGGAATTTTATAGGATTTCCAAAAATATGCAGATTGTCCAGAACCGATCAGTGCTCTCTAAATTTTACTATGTAATTTGATAAAAGGTCGATATTGCTAATTTTTCGCTAAAAGCCACACCCACTTAAAATAAGTGACAAAGTAACAACCCAAACATTACGTTAAAACTTTGTACAATTTTCTAAACCATCTCCTCGCATTTCAGGGCAAATGTAGTCACTATTTTGATCTTAAAAAATAAAGTCAACGAGAATAAAATTAGGAAAAACTTGAATCGTTTCTACTATATTTTCCACCACTGTATATATAATTTTCAACTTTGACATCGACTTAAAAAAAAATTGGAAATCTATCTATAAATTCAGAATCACCGATATGTCCTAACAACTATCCAAAAAAAATTAGTTTTTAAGAAACTTCCATAATCCCAACAAAAATATAGAAATGTTAACCTCATTTCGGAACGGAGGTAGAGTAATTTTTTTCCTTTAGTTGTAAGCAAAAAAATTTTGCAACTTTCTTCACAATTTATTCTTATTTCAGCATTTATTAGGTCGAAGGATATTTTATTCGTTTCTTGTGAGTAAAGATTATTTAAAATACTAAAAGTTATTTCACAAAACACATTGCTAATTGGTATGGAAAAAAACAAACGAGATCAATTTATATAGTTTTTTATGTTATTTTTGGAAAAAAATGGACCATGTCTTATCAATTAAAATATCTTTCGGCAAATTATCAAAGGTTTCTCGCAGACAGCACACTGACGTACAACATGTCGTTGTAAATTAAATTTAATATTTCTAAAACTTTTGGAAGCTCTGGTAAGTTATCCCACGGTAAAAGAGATTGTTTAAAATTTAAAACAGAAATTTTGTTGTAAAGTAATTCGTCTCCGAAATCATATCGTACTCCAAGTCAGTAACACCATTTCTTAAAAACTCAATTGCTTCTAATTTGAAAGTTTTTGTTTCGTGATAGGAAATTTTTTTTAAATAGTTGCAACTTTGCATCCTGATAACTCATCTTTTAACCGACTTTTAATGCAATATAAAATATTGCTCATTATAATATGCAGTTCTATAATAGTACATGAATCACTTTCTAGAACTAATATTGCTGAATATTAATTTAATTAATAAAACTTGAACAGATAAATTTGACGTCGAAATTAATTTTATTAATTTTTAAATAAATATTCCCTTGAAAATGACCAACAATGTTTTGGTCGAAATATTGGGTTTTTAAATAAATAATAAAATTAAAAACGAAGAATAATTTTTTTTTAATTATTAGTTTTTAAATTTTTTAAATAAAGAAGAACAAAAATATAATTACTAAAATAACTATTTTTCAGAATTAAAGAAATTCCTTTTTAACTGGACAAATTGTATTTTAGCTGGTAACTGGACAAGACCCAAAATAACTGGGCAAACCAGACCGTCTGGCAACCTTACTGCCGCATTTCCTAACAATTGATCATGAACATAATCGTATGATAACTTCGAAGTTGTGGCAAAATTCCATAGATTGGGCTCGTGATATTCTCCTGATTGAGCGACTTTTTTCTATAACGAAACCTTAAGAAATAGCTCGGTTGATGAAATAATTGATCGAACAAAAACACTGAACAAAACGAGACTATTAATAAAAGGACAAACATTTTTTTTTATTTCTGTTTGCTAAAAAACTGCCTTTCATTAAGATTTATTGAGCAGCCCTCGTATATAATTACTATAAACAGACGAGCAGATAAATTTCTATAAATATACAATGAGATTTTATGAGTAAAAATAAAAATTTGTTTTTTATATTAATACTATTAGTTACTCATTATTTAAGATTTGAAATTAAGCTACTGGAATTTTATGGAAGTTAATATGATCTGGTTGAAATATTAGCGACATCTTACTTTAAAATACATCAATTTAAAGTTTTTCATAATAAAAGATCTTAAAAATGTTATTTAAACAAATATATTTTGAGTTTTAACATAAAATACTGTTGTTGTTGTTGTTGTTTATTTTTAACTTGGTATAGGTCAGTTTAAATCCGCTTTGATTTTCTTTTCCACTATCGCTCTATGGTGTTTACAATAAAAATATTTTTACTTGATTACGAACAAAAAAATTCAATTCAAAATAATTCATACATGATTGATTTCACATGATGCCATTTAAGTGCAGGAGTATAATTAATTCATTTCATATTTTTTTTTATTATTATTACTTATAAAAAAATTAATTTTTTTCGTATTAAACGCTAATAAAGAAATATAATTGATTAATTGACTTATTGTGCAATATTTGGTAGCATAACAAATTAAAAATGCACATGATATTGTTCGTTTGTCGTTTTTTCGCTGGCTTGTTATGGCTCTCGTCCGGTCTTATTTATTATTTTTCTACATTTTTTTTTTGTGTTCGTTTTGTTTGCATTTAATTTTTTTTTTATTATTTGTATTTACAAATAATAAAAAAGTAAATAAATATCTACCTTCTTTTATGTTTTTGTTTTCTATGTCAATGTCACGGTTATACAGAGTCGCTCCATACAAACGATATAATAAATTAATTTACAATTCTAATAAATCTTTGCAATATTTACCATATACAAATTTAATCTTCATCTGTTGATAGGTTATGTTTTTTAAAGCAATTAAAAATTATGATCAATTCCCAAGTTTGAGAACAATTAGAAAATTTATTATTTTATAAATAAATCATTGCTTGCCAAAGAATTGGTAAAATAAGTTTACCCAAATTTTTGTTACATTACTTATTATTGTAAAAGCTTGGTAAAACCTACAAGCTTGGTAAAACCTACAGTCACTTCTGTGACAGTCCGAGTGAAGTTGTAGTGCCAAATCGCGTCCAAAATTCCAGAATTTTTTAAAATTCACAATTTTCATTTAATTTAGAAAAAATGCATCATGTTATACTTTTTATTTAAAAAATATTTTTAAAACAAAAAGTTTATTTTTCGATCTTCTATCAAAAATGATACGAGAAAGATTATTCAAGTTTAAAGATCATTATTTTTTGTTATTAAAAAAATTAAAATTTTAAAACTCTTCTAGACACTAATAGAAAAAATGTCTGTAGAATATTTTACTAAAACTTAGTTTAAAAGAACCCTGCTAATAAAACTTCTAAAAGAACAACAAGAAGAAAAACTTTAAATTAACTAAATTTAAGCTATATTTTAGAAAAATGCAAAAGAAAAAAACTTACCCTGCTGAAATTAGCAAGCAAATTTTTTTTTAATTTAATTGTCTAAAAACATCACAAAACATTTTATGTTTTCAAAGTTTTTAAAATTTTTTTAATGTGAATAACAATTAAACCTTCTGAGATCAGTACTCTAATTATTTTTCAGCAAATATTGTTGTCGATTTTAATAGGGTAATTGTTATTTCATTCAAATACACTGAAAAAATTTTTGTCAGTACAATCTACTGAAAATGACAGTTAAAAGAAAGGGAAAATGGCAGTTAAAATGGGGACAAAGTTTTTTTTTTTATTATTTTTCCACATTTTTGTTACTCTTCATTTTGCTTGTATTTTAAAATATATTCTTTAAAATAACTATAAGTGTAGTTATTTTTAACTGTTGAAAAATAACAAGCAAATGCATTAAAAAATAACAAACAATGTTAAACGACTGCTTCGTATATTATATAAGTTAGAGTGTCCCTTAAAAATAGATTTGTCATTACACCCCCCCCCCCCCCCCCCCCCCCCCAATTTTATTGGAAATAGTCCCAGATGGAAGAAATCGATTTTTTTTGGAAAAAGTTTGGAAAAAAGTGTATTACTATTAAAAATTCCCAAAATTCGAAATTTCAAAAAAAATATTTTTTTATTCCATTTATTCATTTAATATAGTCAAATGATTCAGACATGGAATTTTGACTTCATCGGATATCATTAACCCACTTTAGCCTGGAATCCAAAATGACCCACGAATTTGATAAAAATACAAAAACGTGTTTTTTTTAAATTAATTTTAAAGATTTTTTAAAATGCCTAATTTGGAGATGTCGATTGCTATTTGTACCACATAATAGTTGATATTAAAGAAAAAAAATAAATTGGAAAAATGATAATTTTAGTTTGTGTTTGGAGCGACTGCTTTTCAGGACATTTTACAAAAATTGCTCATTTTGTAAAAATTAAAAAAAATTTTAATGTTTTCATCAAATTTTACACAGTTTTCGGAAAAACATCACTTAAATTTGGTTAGACAATAATTATCTACACATTTGTTTAAAAAATATTTAACCCCTAGTAGCCTGGGGTCAGAAAAGACCCATGAAACTTAATATTATTTATGACTACGAGATTATAAAGCCATTAAATTGATAAAAAAAATCTCAACTGGATAAAAATAATTATTTTATGTAACATGATCCATATGGGGTTAATTTTTATACTTTCGGCCAAAAACTTCCCACTAGGAAATTTACAGAATAACACCTTTCATAATTTTCGGAAAACTATCACTTCAAATGAATAAAAAAAATTTTTCCACTTGATAAAAATTGTTATTTTGAGTAACTTGATCCATATAGGGTTAATGTTCTCACTTTTCACAAAAAAGACCCACTAGGAAATTTACAGAATAACATTTATCAGATTTTTATTAACTTGGGATATGCGATATAGGGTACGAAACTAGGGTTAAAAAGGTAGGGTCAAAAGGGTCCGTATATTAATAGCAATTTTAGTTGTGAACTCGTATTAGATTTTAATTAAAAGCTTTGTTTATTTATTTCTATTGGTAAAGACGTTTTTTTGTAAATTTCCAAATGGGTATTTTTTGCCGAAAAGTGAAAACATTAACCCTATATGGATCAAGTTACACAAAATAATAATTTTTATCAAATGGAAAAAAGATTTTTTTGATCCATTTCAAGTGATATTTTTCCGAAAATTATGAAAGATGTTATTCTGTAAATTCCCTAGTGAGGCGTTTTTGGCCAAGAGTATAAAAATTAACCCCATTTGGATCACGTTACAAAAAATAATTATTTTTATCCAGTTGAGATTTTTTCTTCATCAATTTAATGGCTTTACAAATGGGCCATTTTCGTTCAACTTTCGGCACGGGTTAACGTTTTCCAAAAAAAATCGATTTCCTCTATTTCGGACCATTTCCAATAAAACTGGGGGGTGTAATGAACGAAAATCGACAAATCGCTATTTTAAGGGACAGTCTAATATAAGTATATAAAAGTATATTTTAATAAAAAAAATTCTTCCTTTTAATTATAAAAAACTGTGTAATTCCTAAAGTAAAAAAGTTAAAGTTGGGCTTGTCGACTATACGATACCCTACACCAGGATATCGTATAGTCGACTTATATCGGCTCTGATTTTGGATTATATCGGTGCATGTTTGGACTTAGTGCCCGTATAAAGGTCCGCCCATAATTGGCTATTTCGCACACTACAGGTCGCAAATACTAAGATATTTTAATTAAATTTGGTGCCCTGACTCACATGTGCTCAAGGACAAAGCCTGTTTATTCTAGGTACAATCGGTCTATATCGGAAAAATTTCTTACCCTTATTCAAAAAATTAGTTGGCGTAGGGTATATATAGTCGGCATGTGCAACTTTAACTTTACAACTCGTTTTTCTATAAAAACTTTCTCAGAATACAAAAATATGTCTAAAAGAAAATTAAACATTTTTAGAAAATTTCGTTTATTCGAATTAGAGAGATGTGACTAATTCTACCACACTTATTACACCTTGCTAAACATGTTGCATCCATGATCTAGTATAATCTGAAATAATGCCAGTCCCAGTCTTAAAAATATGAAATTGGATACTCATACTGGCTACGTTTTGTTAATAGAGACGCAACCATTCGAAAAAAAATAAAATGCTTCGGAAAGCTTTAAAACAGAGACAATATGGGTGTTAAACTTGATAGTTTTAAGAGTACGTCAAAGCTGAGCAAAAACAGTTTTCAATTTCCAAATATAAACACATGCTCTCATACAAAAAGTTTAGCAAAATATAAATTCGTGATGAACGAATTCACGTAATGAACGAATTTATCTAGAAAAAGCTAAAAACACAGTGTTTTATTTTTGGACCTTCTTTCAGAATATATTCTATTTTGTCGAATGGCGCTATAATATTAATTTTAAAACAAAATTATAAATTAATAATAGCACAAAATTCCAACAATAAAATAATCGGGTCATTAAACTATAATTTTGCTACTGATTGCCTTCTTAAAAATAATAATGCCATTTCGTGTACCCGTACTAGACAAAACTTTATTATTACGAAATTATGAACTATTTAGTTCCAGTCATTAAAATAAATATGTAGATGTTTTGTTCTAACTGGTTGGAGGAGAAAAATGTATTTGTTAAAAAACGTGTGAAATAATTTAAAATTAAACAATGCAATGCGAAATAATTTCAAAAATAAACAATTACTAGTACAAAAAAACTTAATATTACATATGTACAATTAACATACTTGCATTTGCGACAACAAAATATTTAAAACTACACTCATAGAAATAAATCCGTAAAAATAGCAGAAAAAGTTACTAAAAATTAGTTAAAAATGATGCTGCAGAAAAAACTGCTAAAATTAGCAGATTTTTTTACTAAATACTAGTAAAATGAGAACAGCAAAATTAAAACTGCTAAATTTACAGAATTTTAGTTATATTTAGGCTAACTTTTAGTTAATTGAAAATAGCAAATTGTACTGTAAAATCTGCAGAAAATTTTGCTAAATATTTGTAGACTAAAAATAGCAAAAATAAACTGTTAAATCTACAAAATTTTTGCTATTTTTAAGCTAAATTTAGTTGAATGCAAATAGCAGTCTATTCTGCTAAAATCAGCAGAAATATTTGCTAAAAAATTGTAAACTGCTGTTTTCAAAAGGCTCGATTTTTATTTGCATTTAAAAAAAAAATCGAAAAAAAACTTAGAAAATTTAAAATTTTTTGGTGATTTTTTAGGCTACTAATTATTTAGCAAAATTTTTTTGCTGATTTTAGCAGGTTAATTTGCTAATCTCCATTTACAAAAACTTAGCTCATATATAACTAAAATTCTGTATATTTAACAGTTTTAGTTTTGCTGTTCCTATATTACTAATATATAGCAAAAATAATCTGCTAATTTAGCAGTTTTTTTCTGCAGCATCATTTTTAACTAATTTTTAGTAGTTTTTACTAAATTTTCTACGGACTTTTTTCTATTAGTGTATTATTGTAAGGGAGAGTTTGAAAAAAGATAACCTTATCTAGAAATACACATCAATTTATTGCATTGCAGTCTAATCACAAAATGTCACTTTCATTTTCAATACAAATTCCTCAAAAGAAAATAATTATTTACAATTTAATTTAATTACACTATAGTTTTATTTGAAAAATCTCTGATAATCATATGCTAATCATTTCCAATTAGAGAAGGAGTGTTATTTGTCAGTCATACTTTATAACACAAAATAAATTAATACTTAACAGAGATTTTAAAGAAACGATTCCTCTTCTTCCAATAGAATTCAGACAAGGAATTTTGAAAATGTTTGTAGATATGGCAGTTATTGTCTTCACCATTCACCTAGATTCGTCTACTATTTACACAGAGACTATAAAATCAAAGTTAAATCAATTATTATCATATTTGAATTAACATCTTATTTTTGCGAACATATTTAAATTAAGAACGAATCTTATTAATCTAAATGTATTCTACTTAAATTAAACTTTTTTCTTATTTTAATTAATAGTCAACATTTTAGATTTTGTCTTCGCATTTTAAAAATAAATACAAATTTATTTAACCCTTTCACTACCGAATTTTTGTTTGCGGATGTATCGTTATTTTGACTTCAGATTCTTGTTAAGAGTCCTCAAATTAGAAAAAATATGTAACATATTTTGCCTCCTCCCCCTCCTACCCACCAAAAATGACGCTCGAAAATCGATTTTTTCAAATTTCTGAGCCCCGTTTTACCCCTTAAACAGTGGAGTAGTCAAAAGTCCTTTGGTTGGGGTTCTTCTTATCATAAAACGAAGCTATATGCCAAATTTCAATTATCTATATTCATTAGTTTAGGAGAAACACCAATACGCCCTTTTCACGGAGACTATGATATAATCAAAAAATTAGACTTCGTTAACGAATATCGCGACCACATTACCATGTTGAACTGTATAAGCAGTGATTTTTATTTGAAGTCCAAGATCCTAATAAACTTATTTGCAAAAAATATAAAGCTTTTTTGCACTATTAAATTTTATATATTTTTTTAAAGATGTGTACACTGTAGTGTACAAGGGTAGTGAAAGAGTTAAATTAAAAAGAAAGCAAACCTATTTTGTCTCAGCTGTTCAGCTGATAAAAATGCAGAATTACAAAAATGTTCTCCTATATAGTTGACTACTGGCGAAAATTATTTTTTTTTTCTCACTTCTATATTATTTACGTTGAAAAAGATAACATCCTTACTACTGAACTGACGACGTTTTGAAACTAACTTTTTCCATTATATAAAAAAAGATTTCACTCTATCAAAGCTATGACATTAATACAATATTTAAATGGGGAAATTATAAACTTGTTGCTTACAGTATAAACTAATGATCATTACCATACCAATAGAGATAAAGATGATCATGTAAATCCAAGTGTAAAAATTTAAAAGGTGATTGACATATACTAGGGGCTTAGTTAAATGGGATAATAAAAACTCATTAGCTAAATATCTTAAACAAATTAACATTGATATGAAAATTATGTTTAAATAATAAAAAGTATTGAACTATTAGCAACCAAAACTTAACAGAAATATACTTTGTCGCAATTCAAAATTTATAAAATAAACGGCGCCCAATATGGGGTCAAAAAGTAATTTGAATTTTTGTATATTTGAAAATAATAATAATTTATAATCGAGTAAAAAAGTTAAAGTCGGGCATGCCGACTATACAATACACTACACCAGTCTGGTTAAAAGTCAACTAATGTTTGGATCCGAAATTCGAATGGGTTAAAATGGGACTTGTGTCAAAATTTTCTATAAAATGATAAAAGAAGAGAAAATCGTAAATATAGCCCATATGGGCGATAGGTCCAAATATGGACCGATCCTATGTAGAATCTATTTCATTGAAATATCTTCGTATTTCCGACCTGCAAAGTGTGAAAAAGTCAATTTTGGTGTGGACCCTTATATGGGCACTAGGTCTAAACATGGTCCGATTTTAACCAAAATCAATATGCTTTGTCCTTGGGTCGACATAGGTCGGTGTAACAAATTTCATCAAAATATCTTAATAAATGCGCCCTGTAGAGTGCATACATGAATGCATGGACAGACGGACGGACAGACAGACGGACATTGTTAAATCGAAATAAAACGTGATTCTGAGTCGATCGGTATACTATAAGGTGAGTCTAGCTGCAATATTTTTTGGTGTTACAAACATCAGCAAAAACTTATTATGCCCTTACCACGTAATGGTATAAAAATGTATTGGAGATGGTACCTTAATATAAGTTATTAAAAAATAAGTTACAATAGTAAAAGTAATTAAAATTCATATTTGAAATGTTTATAAAGAATACTTAATATCAAAAACTCAAGGAGTGATGCAACTTCTGTATTTATTGATTCAATCCTACAAAATTTTTAAATTTCAAAATTTTAACATAGGAAATTTTTAAATTATGGCGCCCAACGTGGCACCAAAATTTTACTTGAATTCGTTTTTGAAAAAATAATTTATAGCAAAAATGTAGGGAATCTGGACATCGTGAAATTACCTCTATAAAATCTTTAAATTACGTAAATAGCGCTCAATGTAAGGCCAAAATAAAGCTTGAATTTATACCTTAAATTTCTAAAAATAATATTTTATTGTAAAAAATATTGTATAATAGTTTAACTATATTAATTTAATAACCCCAATAAATAACCTTTCAAAATTTGTTGATTTTGAAATGTTTTCCAAAAAAAAAACAAATATATCCTAAAATTAGAGTTCGGCTTCATAATTCAAAGTTCATTTTTGAATAAGTTCATGCTTCTAGTTTATTCATTTATTTGACAACTTGGTTAAACTGTTCACAAGGTTGTACTGGCAACTCTGAATAAAATTTATGACAACGAGAAAAGATCGGTTGAAATTGAACTGTTTTAGGAACTGTAATATCCAACTCTACTTAAATTACAACTATTCTTTTCAAAAACACAATATTTCGTAACTTTTGTTAAAGCAACCATACACTTTCAATATTATTGATCAATGTTTGCAATATCAACCAATCAGAACAAAGACTTTAAAAATAACTTAAGATGTATTTTCGCTCATGCTTATCAACGTTAAGTATTTAAATCAAATCTACGTTTAACGGATTAAAGTATAAAAAAAAAATATAAATAGTTAATTTAGTAGGTTTGAGGTTAAGAAGAAGAATAAACCTTCCTCAAAAGTTATAAACACATTAAATTTGCAAATCAGACTAGATCTAGTTTCTGCCTTTTTATGGACAGGCTTCATCAGTGATCTTCCATTAAATTGTATTATTGTTTATATTTTTATTGTCAGATTGTCTCTATATGAATAATTTCAGAAGTGATCAAACAGACATATACAAACATTCTACTTCAGATTTCCTCTGTTTATCTTCTTATTTCCTCCGTGTCACCTTTTCACAAATATTGCCACATTGACGTATGGTTTGTACGTACAAGTGCAGGCAATTTGTGTATATTGGAGACGGACAGCCAACAGGGCATTGTTTATTTTTTTATAGTAAAGTGTTGTTTTTTCAAACGCGTCTTATAGACCAAATACAATTAATATTGTCATTAATGTATTTTTATTAATTCTAATTTAGTAGGTTTGAGGTTAAGAAGAAGAATAAACCTTCCTCAAAAGTTATAAACACATTAAATTTGCAAATCAGACTAGATCTAGTTTCTGCCTTTTTATGGACAGGCTTCATCAGTGATCTTCCATTAAATTGTATTATTGTTTATATTTTTATTGTCAGATTGTCTCTATATGAATAATTTCAGAAGTGATCAAACAGACATATACAAACATTCTACTTCAGATTTCCTCTGTTTATCTTCTTATTTCCTCCGTGTCACCTTTTCACAAATATTGCCACATTGACGTATGGTTTGTACGTACAAGTGCAGGCAATTTGTGTATATTGGAGACGGACAGCCAACAGGGCATTGTTTATTTTTTTATAGTAAAGTGTTGTTTTTTCAAACGCGTCTTATAGACCAAATACAATTAATATTGTCATTAATGTATTTTTATTAATTCTAATTTAGTAGGTTTGAGGTTAAGAAGAAGAATAAACCTTCCTCAAAAGTTATAAACACATTAAATTTGCAAATCAGACTAGATCTAGTTTCTGCCTTTTTATGGACAGGCTTCATCAGTGATCTTCCATTAAATTGTATTATTGTTTATATTTTTATTGTCAGATTGTCTCTATATGAATAATTTCAGAAGTGATCAAACAGACATATACAAACATTCTACTTCAGATTTCCTCTGTTTATCTTCTTATTTCCTCCGTGTCACCTTTTCACAAATATTGCCACATTGACGTATGGTTTGTACGTACAAGTGCAGGCAATTTGTGTATATTGGAGACGGACAGCCAACAGGGCATTGTTTATTTTTTTATAGTAAAGTGTTGTTTTTTCAAACGCGTCTTATAGACCAAATACAATTAATATTGTCATTAATGTATTTTTATTAATTCTAATTTAGTAGGTTTGAGGTTAAGAAGAAGAATAAACCTTCCTCAAAAGTTATAAACACATTAAATTTGCAAATCAGACTAGATCTAGTTTCTGCCTTTTTATGGACAGGCTTCATCAGTGATCTTCCATTAAATTGTATTATTGTTTATATTTTTATTGTCAGATTGTCTCTATATGAATAATTTCAGAAGTGATCAAATATTTGGTCTATAAGACGCGTTTGAAAAAACAACACTTTACTATAAAAAAATAAACAATGCCCTGTTGGCTGTCCGTCTCCAATATACACAAATTGCCTGCACTTGTACGTACAAACCATACGTCAATGTGGCAATATTTGTGAAAAGGTGACACGGAGGAAATAAGAAGATAAACAGAGGAAATCTGAAGTAGAATGTTTGTATATGTCTGTTTGATCACTTCTGAAATTATTCATATAGAGACAATCTGACAATAAAAATATAAACAATAATACAATTTAATGGAAGATCACTGATGAAGCCTGTCCATAAAAAGGCAGAAACTAGATCTAGTCTGATTTGCAAATTTAATGTGTTTATAACTTTTGAGGAAGGTTTATTCTTCTTCTTAACCTCAAACCTACTAAATTAGAATTAATAAAAATACATTAATGACAATATTAATTGTATTTGGTCTATAAGACGCGTTTGAAAAAACAACACTTTACTATAAAAAAATAAACAATGCCCTGTTGGCTGTCCGTCTCCAATATACACAAATTGCCTGCACTTGTACGTACAAACCATACGTCAATGTGGCAATATTTGTGAAAAGGTGACACGGAGGAAATAAGAAGATAAACAGAGGAAATCTGAAGTAGAATGTTTGTATATGTCTGTTTGATCACTTCTGAAATTATTCATATAGAGACAATCTGACAATAAAAATATAAACAATAATACAATTTAATGGAAGATCACTGATGAAGCCTGTCCATAAAAAGGCAGAAACTAGATCTAGTCTGATTTGCAAATTTAATGTGTTTATAACTTTTGAGGAAGGTTTATTCTTCTTCTTAACCTCAAACCTACTAAATTAGAATTAATAAAAATACATTAATGACAATATTAATTGTATTTGGTCTATAAGACGCGTTTGAAAAAACAACACTTTACTATAAATAGTTAATATTTATAATAGTTGCGGTATAATCGAACGTATGCCAGCAAAACTTTTTAGGAAGTAACGCCAAGAAGTTATGTTATACGCGAAAATCTATAAATTTTGAGTTTTCAACGTTGATAATTATCCACATTGCAAGTTAACGTGCATACGAAAAGTAAGTTAAGTTGAAAACATAGCTATTTTCTGATTGGTTGATTTTTGAAAACTTGATCAATAATATTGAACTTGTAATCCTGCCTTTATAATTTTATATTTTTTATATTATTTACTAATTTTTATTTTATTATTTCCCTTCTCTTTTTCATATAGATCACAAATTTTAATGTGTTCTTTGTTCTAACGCCTTAGACGTTTATATTTATAATCGTATAGTTTTAATATCACCGTTACAACGAAGTGTGCGTGTGACCGTGTGTGTATGTGTTTGTGAGTGTCAAAGAAAAATAAAAGCGAATCCTGGTTGATTTCGTCATTTTAATTTTAATTACATATATAATTTTAAACAAGTTTGTTTTGATTTAAACTTCACCTCTTTATTACCAACGTAAAAAATATATCAATATCCTTCACCATGAGTGTCATAGATAATGGCAAATATCGTTTGAGAAAAGACTGGGCCAGTGCCTCTATACCATCATTGGTCGATATTGATGAACATGCCGATGATGAAACCGAAAACTGTACAAATATTAATGACAAATTACCACCACAGAAGCCACCACGTCGCAGTTCATTGGCATTGAGTTTATTTTCCAGCAAATCGGATAAGAGTCAAAAGAGACGTAGTTCCATTGCAACGGCTTTTATGAGACGTGATAATAATAAGGTGAGTACAAGAAAATAGTTTAAAGTTATGTCTTAATATTATTAAGGGTATTCACAAATATGTATGTAAAAGCTCTAGAATTCTGCTTTTAGAATTTCTAAATATGTTGTAATTAATATGTTAAGTTTGAATTCTTTAGAAAATTTAAATAAATCGAAATTTAAGGATTAACTGGTCCAGATCTGATTCCGAATAAAGATTTAAGTCAATAAATCGGTTTAAATGGAACGATATTAAAGAACGACTGGAAACAAATTCAGATAGCCATTTTGTATGTTTTTCTCTCACAGTCTAGCGTCACTGACTTTGGGTGATGTTATCACAGACCCTCATTTCAGAGTGGTAATGAAATAAATAGTAGACCACTGTCCAGAAAAGTTACATCACTAAAGGTAGGTCAGTAGCCTTACTCTGAGGTAAATTCGCCAACATTGTGTGTTTCTCACCAGGCAATTAATGTTGAGAAACTAAACAAAGTTGTACGTATTTACTTATGTCTATTCTGTCTAGAGATCGACACAATCACATCCTAAACTTGTGTTTGGGAAACTTCTTACATAATCAATAACTTTTATTAAATAGGAATATTGGACATTTCTAGATATCACATCAGATTTCTTTTTAAGGTTCCACATTTACAATTAAAGTTCAGAAACTTTGTGTTGGCTTTATCTAGAGGTCGATGCAATCAGATCCATTCCATTAGGTGAAGGTTCTAGTCATTTCGTTTTCTTATATGGGAATAATGAATGGACTTTCCTAGAAGTGACATCAGACTTATTTGTAAGGTTGTTTATCGGACACTTAAATATAAGACTACAACAAATATCTTGTATGAGTATTTTACACAGAAACTTCGTGCACCCAATAGTTATTAATGGTAGCCCTTCACCCTTTACTTTGAGGTTCTTAATAAACATTTTTAGAGAATTTGAACGAAAATCTTTGACATATCTCAACTAGACAGCAAATTCTAAATAATTTATCAACTAAATTAGTTTTCTTGGGAGCCTGAACAGGGAGCTCAGGCGAATATAGCATACATGGGACTAATTAATTAGGTGGACTAATTAATTGATGATTGCATTACCATTGCATTGATATCAATTGTAATGAAATTATTTTCATTACCATTTCTTTAATTAATGGTAATGATTCTAAAATTTAATTTCATTGATTAATGACAATGATTTTAAATTTCATTACCATTGATAATGAGTAAATTAAAAAAAATAATTGCCATTGACAGAAAAACGTAAAAATGGAGTAAAACTCGCTGAAATCGAACATCGAATATGCTCATTCAGGCTCATGCTCATTTGAAATTAAATATTACTTTCCATTCCATTGTTATTTGCATCCAGGTAAAGTTTAACGGAATTAAATGGATCCTCCTTAAAAAATTATGTTTTATAACTTCCCCGGCAAACCCGTTGTTCGATTTCATTTGTCTGAATTTTTTTGTAAACAAATGGTTTTTAATCAATTGTAATTAGTTTTTTTATACATTAGTGTAATTTCATTACCATTAGTAATGATTTTTCTAATGAAAAATATTTCATTACCATTAAATAGTAATGAAATTTTTTTCATTGTCATTAGTATGAACTAATGGTAATGAAATTTCAATGGTAATGAAAAATTCTCATGTATGGAATACAGACACGGGTGTCGGTATTTTAGGACCCGCGTTCAAGCGTACTCTTCTCCACCATTTTTCAGGCGGAAAGTTTCGCCATATGTGTCAGTGCCTGCGACAGAGAAACACACTTAGATCTCGCATTCACATTTTTCTAACAGTAAATTCAATCAATTTTGGAGTGGTAACTCGCTTACAGAAGGGTTAATTCATTCATAATCACATTTTTATTAAAAAGCTATCAGACACAAGGAACTCACCAGACTGCCGCAGTTTCGTCTCACCCACAGACTCGTCAGTGATTAATTCATGTGTCAATTGATCAAAGTAATTTTAATTAATGTTTTATGTTTGATTTGAGATCATACTAGTAAACTACAGAGAAGAAAAAATTTAAAAAGCCAGCAGGGTAGAATACGCATTTTCGGGTCCCGTTACAGACCTCTCCTTTATGGGTTAATATTTGATGATGATCTATTTATATTAAATTTAAGCAAATAAACACATGTTAACTCAATTAGACTAACATCAACGAAATTTTAGCAATGCTCCTTTTGTCCTCTATTATTACTATTAATTTAATTTTAATTGTTAAGTTTCCTCTATATGAAAAACTTTTTGTATATGCCATTACCGCCAATCGAACCGGCAACCCTCTACACAGGCTATGACCCGTAGTATCACCTGTTAACGAGATACATCGTGGTCGGCACAGCAATGAGTGTGGCTAATTGAAGTTTTGTCAGTCACAGCCTACACAATATATGTTTGTAAGCAGAAGAACCAGAATTAACTAATACATAAGCAATTTTTTTCAATTAGAATGTTTCCTATTAATCCTATTGTTATCTCCTTTGCACAAGTAAGCCAATTGCGGCGCCATTCTCTATAGTAGCCTAGGGATATGTTAAGGAGAGGCTGTGGAGTGAATCAGGATTTTTAGATATAGGGAAAATTCCCTTGACAAGCACTAGGTCAAGAGATTTATTTCCTTTCCCGGACACTGTTGTGTTCAGGTTTTGTGACTTGAGATTAGAAAAAATTCGCCCCTTTTAAAATCGTTCATTTATTGTTGGAATGTGTGCAAATCGGCATATGTATTAACAATGAGAGGCAATTTTACCCAGTGCAACTTTATTTGCTTATTGCTCACCCAAATTCTGTTACATATTTTATCTGCTAAATAAATCGGATCAGGCAGCTCAAAAAATTTGTCCCCTAAATTTGATTTCTCTATATTTTTGTAAATTTAAAACAATTTCAAATTCAGTTATTCCAGTTGAGCGTCATCCATAATTGTTATATAGAATTTGATTTCTGTAATCATTTATAATACTTTTATTAAAATCAAGATATAAAATAACCATGATAACAAGTAATTAGTAGTAGTTTTAAACTGTGTAAATCCAAAATTATTATAAACTTAAATATTTATTTTAGTAGACTCTCGATGACAAGAGGCTAATATCTACATATACCAAGGAACATAGAAACTGGGAAGTACAAAATGACCATTTTTTGGCGTGTTCGCCGGGACCAACGACCCTTTTATTGTGTTAAAATTTTTTTGGGAGCGTTCGCAAGATAGTTTCTACAAGAAGCTCGCCGGCGAACCCGTTTAAAATAATACTTTCCGGCGAATATGCCGGAGATGGTCATTTTGTACTTTCTGGTTTCTATATTCCTTGCATATACATTCGTTCCAGTTGCAAATCGCTAAATAATTGTCCTTGTTTTGTTGAGTCATGGTAAAATGTAATTTTCAACATAAACAGTTGTCAAAAAGCTGAAAGTAGTGCTGGGTCAGTTACATTTAAAATTCCGGTTCCAAGGAAAAGGTTTCGTTGCCTGTTCAAAAAAACAGGTTATACAACCCAGCAAAATATTGGTAATGACACCTCATTACTATCTGCATTACCAAAAATGATATTTCATTACCTTTTGCATTATTTTATAATATAAAATAATGACTTCCTAATAACGGCCTATTGTATTCATTGTTTCTAAATATAAAATAATGACTTACTCGTATTAGTTTAAATAAGTACTTTTTACACAGTTAAATTTTTTTATTATATGTAAATATGTTTTATGTTTAAATTTTTATGGCGAGTCCTAAAATTACACACTAGAGAAAACTTAAATTTTTCTGAATGTATTTCCTTAGGCTAATAGTATTTGCCTAACTCCTTATTTTTAAGAATCAAGTAAGCAATCGGATAACCACTTATAATTAAAATTTTTGTAAGCATGTGTGTAACCACTTATTATTCAAAATCTTATAACTACTTATTTCTCTTTTTTTCGTAAGCGAGAGGGTAAGCGTGACTACTTATAAAAACGACCACGCCAAACAAAAATAATGAGTTTAGACGCCAAAAAATAAGTTGTGCGGAGCTATGAATTTCTATTATATAATCACTTATTTGGTAATGAACGATTTTGCTGGGAAGATTACTTTCTAGATTAGGTTAGGTTCAAAAATTGTTCAATAGTTTTAAAGTATTGAAAAATATAAGTTAAATATTATTCTATTAATTTAACTCTGCGTTTGAGTCATAAATGGTGAATACCCTCATTGATTTAAAATATTCAAAAATTTCAATCTAATTTTATATTTCGCTTTACATTAAATTTTAGCACTCATCCAAAGATTCCTATGAGTCAGCTGTTAAACATGAAAAAAGTGATGCTTCAAATACTCCCAGTACGCCAGATGTAGTTTATAGTTCAGATGAAAATATACGAGCTTCATCACCCAATGAACCCGGCAAGGTAACATATTTCGATGATGGCACTAACGCACGTAATGTGGTAAAGACTCTGCCCGTAACTAGTCCCTATGATACACCCATCGATAAAGAACGTAATCGCCGTAGACGTAGTTCTTTACAAACAAAATTGGATAGACGTCGTCGTAAGAATTATGAAGTTAGTTTTTCCACTTTAGAACAGAGTAATTCACAAACTGATTTCACCAATGATAGTACAACAGGCATTGGCTCATCCGTCGATATAACCGACGATGATATAGATCCCAATCATACGGCATATTTTCCCAGACAAAAACGTCATTCATGGTGGAATATCTTTGTGCCAGAAAATATTAAAAACAGGTGAATATTTTGAGTTTCCACTTTAATTTTTTTATTTATTAGTTTTGTTTTATTAACCCGGAATTTTGTGAAATTAATGCTAATGCTAACCCAAAGGATGAATAATAATAAAATAAACGGAATGTTAAGTAATATTTGTATAACTGTTATTAATTCCTTGTTAATAACGGTCAATAACCTTCCTTTTGTTGTTGTTTTATTAAATGTTCTGTTGTTATGTTACGTTTTAAGTTTTAATATGCCTTCATTAATATTCTAACCAAAATTTTTTTTATTACTTTTTTAAACAAAAACTCCATCATTAATCCTGTTAATTTAATGAAAAATATATAAGTGTGTGGGTCTAAAAACCATTACAAAATATCTCCAAACAAATACAACAAACTCTATACAGATACACATATAGACTGAGCAGAGATTTAAAGAATTCAAGCCTTTTTTTTTACTAAAATATTAACTTTGTTTACAAAGTGTGAATTTAATTTAGATATTCAATTTGTTTTTCTTATCTGAATGGACAAGTTTGTGCTGATGTTTGTAACACCAAAAAATATTGGTCCTAGACCCACCTTATAGTACCGATCGGCTCAGAATTTAGATCTAGTAAGATCTACTAAGATCTGGCCAGATATGCCTAGATCTGATCAGATCTAATTAGATCTAAAATGTGTCCCCAATTTTGAGATCTAATTAGATCTGGTAAGATCTACTGAGATCTGGCCAGATCTGATCTTTTTTACATGGGAATATTTAAATAAAAAAAAAACATTGTTTGATTCAAAGTTGTACCTATTTAATTCAATATTGTTTCTGATTATTTTTGTTGACAACTGATTTTTTTATTCCAAAGTACATTTCTTTAGCTTTTTAATTCTAAAGCCCTGTGCGAGGGGGCTAAATAAGTTCTAAACTAAATATAAATTGATAAAAGGTTTTAAAAAATTCTTAAGAAATATTTTAAACATTTTTTTCAAATTTCACTAAAATTTTGGAAACCAAAATTTAATCTGATTTAATTTAGCCAGTTCGCACCCACCCTAAATATCTTCATTGGTTTTTAATTTCCAATGTGTAGAACAATTTCAATATCAATTAATTCCTTATATACATATATACAATTGTTTAACAAATATTATGGGTATTCACAGCATACGTGACAACGTCATTGAATATAGCAACTACATACATATGTAAAAAGACATTGCTGCTGCCGAGCAGAAAGTGATACAAATAGCGTCATAGTATTTAAGATGTGTCATTTTACCAAATTGACAAGAGATGATGTTTAAAAATTTGTTATGGACTTATAAAATTTTAATTTTTTTTGCAAAAAAACACGAGACCAACCTTAAAAGTCAACTGATTTTGTCTTTTTTTTGTATTAAATGAAAGTAAACATTTTATTTAACAAAAATGTTTTATTAATACAAAACAAAGCAACAAATATGAACAGACACGTTTTTATAGCACGCGATGATAAATATGCAAAAACCAATAAGAAATTAATTAGAACAAAAATAAATACAGTGGTGGAATTCACAGTTTGTCCTATTTTACGTAGTAAACTAGCACTTAACGTAGGCTAAAGCCTAAACCAGATAAACGCAGTGTCAACAGTATTTTACCGCAGTGCGACAAGAGCTGCCTTCAAATAAAACTCAATAAAAACTTTGTAAAAATAGTTAATAATTTTCGCGAAATTCAAAAAACAAAGTTGACGACACTGCTGCAGTTCACTGGCACTGTGAACTGCAGCAACTATTTTTACAAATTTTTTATTGAGTTTTATTTGAAGGCAGCACTGGTTTATTTAGAACATTTTCTAATTTCTCGGCAGTGACAAATAAAGGAAATACAAAAAACCGCTTTATCGACAAAACGTCGCGGCAAAACACTGCCGACCCTGCGTTCACAATTATTTATTATTAATTATTTTTCTGAAATTTTAATTCTGATACCTAGAATACGTGTCTCTCCCCTAATAGATTTTCATTGATTTTATCAGTTTTACCTATTTAGTTGCTCCAATTATAAAATGTAAACAATGGTATAAAAAAGACATTTTGTACGGTTATTAACAAAACTTATCAAAATTAGTAAAAAATAACACTCATAAAATTTATATTGATCATAAAAGATAATAAAGTTAACTAATAAAATGTTTAATTAACAACAAATATCGACATAATAATAAATGATTAGAAACTAGAAAAGTGTTAACAATAACAAATCTAAACAAGTTACAACATTTAAGTTAACTTATTAATGTTTATCAGCGTCTGTTAATATCTTAATCATAAATGTAAATTATCTTTAATTAATTAGCTTCTAGTATACGTTAATAAATTTACAACTCTATTATAAATAAAAAACAGAGTTGTATTTCAGTATTTATAATTATCGTTCCTACGAAATGCGGGTTTTCTTTAAACAAATTTCACCAGACTTGGTAATATATTAAATTTATGATTGTACATTAGGGTGCCCCGAGTTTTGAAATTTTTTAAAGACTACTTATGGACCTCTCACAATTTCTAGTGTTAAATTTTCAGCAAATAAATTTACTAAAGCATAATTTCTCTACAATTTCCTTTTAATTTTTTTAGACTACTAATATTGAGCAAAAAGTTTTATTGATTATGGCAAGGAAATTTTTCATTTGCAATCGACTAAGTGTTAGCAAAACTTTTGCTGAGATTACTATTTTTTGTTAATAACAAGCTCGCTGATTTTCATCAAACACCTTTTGCTGAAATTATCTTTAACTTTTTGCAAGCACGCCCCTAACTAAAAATTTGATGACACAGCAACATTTTTTACTGACTTTTTTTTTTTTGAGGGCATGACTGCATTTTAAGGGGTTACATGACATTCGCGGCAGAGAAAACAGACCTTTTTTTAAAAATTCATACCTCAGTCAAAAACAAACATTTTTCCAAACATTTTTTTTATTATTGTAGAGAATTGAACAAATTAAATTGAAAAAAATGACTTTTTTAAATCTTAACAAAATGGGTTATCGTATGAATAACCAATCAAATAATAATAAATTTTTTTTCGATATATATAACGTGTTCAATAATTCCTAGTAATGTCCTGTTTGTAAGGATATTCTACAAAAAAAAATAAGTTTTTGACTATTTTGTATGAAGAATTTTGTGATTTAAATGTCAATCCTACATATCTCTATCTCTAGTCGATTTAAGTGAACGCGTGTTTCAGGTTTTTTTGAAATTCGCGATTGTTCGCGTTTTATCAGAAATGCAATATGGTGGAGAAAATATGTATAAAATAGGGCAATATGGATATAAATACTTTCCTTTTGATAAGTAAATAACCGCTAATTGGATGTAGTTTAGAATTTTGCTAATTTAATACATTTTTGACGGTGCTCTGGACCAAATTTTGATAAAATTTGGAGTTAGCCCAATTCAATAAAAAAAATGTTATGAAATTTTTTGTAGGTTTATTACACTGTGAGACAAATGGTAGGGGTCAGTGATCGGGAAGGGTTCAAACTACCGGGGAAAGTTATATCGGTAAAAAAGAAGTTATACGTGTCCCGGCGTTTCGCTGGGTCACCCCTAGGAATCGAGATATATCGATTTGACCTTTGGTGGTCTTTTTTTTGACATAACTCGAGAACCACTAGTCCGATTTTGCTCAAACAATTTTAAAAAAATTAAAAATTACAATTCCTTTAATCTGTTCATATAACGTTTTTCTATATACCCGAGTGAAAAAAATTGATCTCGCGCAATATCTAATTATATCCAATTTGATATTGTTTAAGATCTGCTGTAATATCTAGCTGATCCAAATAGATCTCAAAATTGGGTGTATCCAATCATATCGTATTAGATCCCATTGTATATA
Organism: Leucophora obtusa; assembly: GCA_949987735.1. Taxonomy (NCBI): domain Eukaryota; kingdom Metazoa; phylum Arthropoda; class Insecta; order Diptera; family Anthomyiidae; genus Leucophora; species Leucophora obtusa. The sequence continues at coordinate 282,216,624 of OX465295.1, forward strand.
TGGGGATAAACTAAGATCAAGTTATATCTCAAAATTGGGAGGTCCAGTGATATCTTTGGGGATAAACCTAGATCTATTTTGATCCGAAAATTGGCGGATCCAGCTATATATTTGCGGATATTTTTAGATCTAATTTGATCCGAAAAATGGCGGATCCAATTAGATCCAGCTATATATTTGGGGATAAACTTAGATCTAATTTGATCTCAATTTTGGCAGATCAAATTAGATCCCGCAATATATTTGTGGATAAACGTATATCTAATTCGATCCGAAAAAGTGGCAGATCGAATTAGATCTAGCTATATATTTGGGGATAAACTTAGATCTAATTTGATCCGAAAAATGGCACATCGAATTAGATCCAGCAATATATTTGTGGATAAACTTAGATATAAATTGATCTGAAAAATGGCAGATCAAATTAGATCCAGCAATATATTTGGGGATAAACTTGGATCTAAATTTATCAGAAAAATGGCAGATCGAATTGGATCCAGCAATTTATTTCGGTGTTAAAATGGCAGATCGAATTAGAAACAGCAATATATTTAGGGATTGACATCTAAAAGTATCCATAAAAATGACAGATAAAATTAGATGCCGCATTATATTTGGGTACTACGTAAGATCTCCATTTATTTGGGATTAAATAAGATCCCAGACATATATTGCCAACTGTTCAAAAAATAATAGACTGGCAGAGCACTGATTGTATAAAAATTACAATATTTTGTTAAAATAAGGTTTAAACTCAGAAGGTAATGACTTCAATATGCATTTCTTTTACAAAATGAATTTCTTTTTATAAAATTAAAATTTTTTTTTCTATAAATTTTTTTATAAAATTATATATATATTTTTTTATTAAATTGAAATCTTTGAATAAAATAATTTTATTTACATCTTTTTGACGCTCTACACCATTTCCAATTGTATTAATTGTTTTAAGATTTATCAATTGTATTTCAGAAATAATCAATTGAATTTCAGTTTTATCAATTGTGTTTCAGAACTCATCAATTATTTTTCACATTTATGAATTGTATTTCAGAACTAGTCAATTGAAGTTCAGTTTTATCAATTGTGTTTCAGAAATTATTAATTGTATTTCCGAAATTCACAACTGTATTTCAGAAATTATCAAACTGTATTTCAGAAATTATCAATCGTATTTCCGAAATTATGAAATGTATTTGAGAAATTTTTCTCTATTAGCTATGAAATTCTGAAATAGATTTCATTATTTCTGGACACAACTAAATAAATAAATAATTAAATTTGCGTAATATTGTAGTTTCTGAAGTGCAAATAATATTTTGTGATATACAATTAAAATTTTCTAAAATACATTTAATAATTTCTGGAATACCTTTTTTCGATGCTTATAAGTTAGCTCGAAATGCTTTTATCATTCATTTAATTTGTAGCTATCACACATCTATAACAAGTTAGATTAGAGTGTAGAGGTCTTGGCTGACAATCTGGTGGACTGGGTTAAATTTCATATTTTTAAAAGCAAATATTAAAAAAGTTTTCTCAATTTTTTGAAAAATGTTTTTTGAAATCTATTTTTTTGCCAAGATAGTTAATGCAACGTTCTGCCAACGCATAACCGACCATCGCCTACGGTTTGCCAGCATTGTGCCGATTATATTTTTCTGTCTGGGATGTTAAACTTAAACCTATTGTATATTAACATTAATTAACACTATATTTTTATTTTTAAGAAATACATTTTTATTTTATTATAAGTTAACATTAAATTAAATTTTAGATAATGGCACCAATTTGTAGTTGTAATTATTATATATTAAATCGTATATTCATAAACATTCTATACAGTTAGACGAGGTTTATGGAACTATTTAACTTTATAAAGTGTTTATAAATTATAACTTAAATGTACAAATATATATGTTAAATGTACGTGAACAAATTGTTGATATGGACCCACAAATTGTATCTCAACTGATATTGGAATTATTGTACCATTACCATACATCAATATATATTGAATGATATACATATATTACAATATATGACACTGTATTATAAATATTGTTAATGAAGTAACATATCTGATAATATTTTTTATAGCGCCATACAGTTTTACATTATTCAAATTAAACCATATATGGAATTGTATTCAAAATGTTGATGTGGTACCAAATTTGACCACCCGAGTAAAAATAGTTATATATTGTCATATATCATGTGATTGGGCTACATCTGACAATGAATGGAGTCACATTAAGACACATTTCATTATATACAACTACATCTAATATTATTTTTTCAACGAATTTTTTGTAAGGTAATTGATATTATTACATATCCCCAAATCTGCCTCCATATATAACTACATAAACCTTATAAAACTAATCAAATTATATGTAGTGATCGATATGATTATATATGATTTGATACTAAGTTTTATAACACTGTATGTGTCGTCGTACTAAAAATATAATTTAATTTAATATAACATCAAAATTAGTTATCTGCAAATCCAGAGTTAATTACTCCCTAGCCAAATAATTTTCACGTGATGTTTTTGCATGTAAAATCATATTAAAAAATGATGCGTACGATTTAGAAGACAAAAGTATTCAAATAAATTTTTATTTTATGTTTTAAAATTTGGGTCTTCTTTGGGTGTTAAAACCATAGACATTTCAATGTTAATTTAATAGCTGGTATGCATAAAAAGTATGCCTAATATCAGAAAAAATTTTATAAAATCAGATATTTTTATATCAAATTAGATATAATTTGATGTCCTGGATATGGACAAATCTCGGATCAAACTGTATCAAATTATATTTAATTTGATATAATTAGACACATGTAGATGACCCATTTTTCGGATCAAGTTGTATGTCGTTGTATATGGGGATTTATCAAAAAAGATATACTTATGTATGACACCATATTAAGATTTTTACCCGGGCATATATTGTTTAAATTGTGCCATATATGACAATATATTGTTTAAATGATACCATATATGTCTATATATTAATATTGTTTAAATGACACCATATATCAATATATATGGGACTATATGGTAGCATATATTATCATATCTGCATCTGTATTAAAAATGTCGTTCATCAGGTACCATATATGAGCATATATTGTTGAAATGGCACCATATATGACAATATATGGTTTAAATGGCACCATATATGGTAATATATTGCTTAAATAACACCATATATAAATATATATGGCACTATATATGGTAGCATATATTATCATATGTGGAACTGTATTAAAAATATTGTTCATGAGGTACCATATATGGGCATATATTGTTGAAATTGCACCATATATGATAATATATGGTTTAAATGGTACCATATATGATAATATATGGTTTGAATGGCACCATATATGATAATATATGGTTTGAATGGCACCATATATGATGATATATGGTTTGAATGGCACCATATATGATAATATATAGCTTAAATAACACCATATATAAATATATATCGCACTATATATAGTACAATATATTATCATATCTGGAACTGAATTAAAGATTTGGTTTATGAGGTACCATATATGACCATATATTGTTTAAATGGCACCATATATGATAATATCTAGTTTAACTGTCACCATATATAATTATATATTGTTTAAATGATACCATATATAATTATATATTGCTAAAATGCCACCATATATATTAAGATATAGTTCTATATATAACTATATATGCAATAAGATCAACCATGTTATGTAATATATAATTATATATGCCATATCTAATATTTTAAAGGCCGATATCTAATTAGATGAAATTATATATGGCATAATATAAGGAAAATTTTTCGGAAAAAACCTCATATATAATTATATATGGATATACATAACCACATGTCTAATTATATATTGTAATATATGCCACATATGATTATATATAATTTTTTTTACTCGGGTACTCAACAGTTTTGCCGGTAAAAATAAATGTATGAAGAAAAAAATATTTTTTGCCTAAAATACTAAAAAAAAGTAATAAACAAAAGGTTATTGATTTTTATGGTAGCGGTAACAAACATTTATTTTTACCGGCAAAACTGTTGAGTATATAGAAAAACGTTATATGAACAGATTAAAGGAATTGTAATTTTTAATATTTTTAAAATTGTTTGAGCAAAATCGGACTAGTGGTTCTCGAGTTATGTCAAAAAAAAAGATATATCTCGATTCCTAGGGGTGACCCAGCGAAACGCCGGGACACGTATAACTTGTTTTTAACCGATATAACATTTCCCGTTGGTTTCATCCCATTCCGATTTTGACTGTCGCATAGTGTTATTAAATAAAATATTTTATTGAAATACGCGTGTCCGTAATTTTTTTTAAGTAAACTCTAAATATATGCTGATTCGAAATAAAATTTTATAATAATTTTTTTTCGCGAAAAAAAAGATATTCCGCCAAAAAAAATCGCGTGTTGGGTTTTTTTCTGATAAGTTGCATTTTTATCCTTACATCAACTAGATACTGAATTCAAATTGAGATTGCAGTAACTCCAAAATTTTAACAAAATTTGATCCCAGCATCACGCAAAATATCTGAAATATGGATAATTCCGAACTATATCTACTTTGCGATGATTTACTTATCAAAAAAAGTTTTGGTATCCATATTGCCCTGTTTAGAACACATTTTTTTCTCCAAATTGAATTTCTGATAAAACGCGAAAAATCGCGAATTAAAAAAAAATCTGAAAGACGTGTTCACTTAAATCGTCTATAGATTATTATTAGGGAATGCATGTCGGGATTTCTCGTCCCGGGATTCCCGGGAAATTAAAGATTTTTTCCTTCCCGCATTCCCGGGAATTTTGACCGGGAATCCCGGGATTTCCAAAAATGCAATTTAAAATAATAAAGTTAATTATTTAAAATTTTCATATGCAAAATTTTTCTAACGTTTTGAAAACAGTAAAAATTTTGCATTACCCAGTGTAGAAACGGGTAATGCAAAACTTACCACTTACCTTCTGCATTATTTTAAAACATATAATAATGAGTAACTGATAATGACTTATTTTTATCATTATTTCAAATAGAAAATAAATTTTTAGTTTTTTTTGAAAATTTTTTGAAATCTATTATTAGACTCAATATTTTTTAAACACTGGTAAGGATATATGTAACCACATATTTTTGATTTTTTGTATGTTGGCGAGTAAGCTTACTTGTGTGCAGCATGTCAATTATGTTTTTATCTATTAAATATTACATGTCGATATAGCTCAGATGGTAGAGCTATTGACTGGCAATCTGTAGACCCAGGTTCGATTCCCGCACCAGCAAATTTTATTAAAACAAATACAATAAAAAATATTTTTTTTTTATATAATTTATTTTTTTGAAAATCTATTTTTTGACTCATTATTTTTGTGAGTACTGGTAAGCACATAGGTAACGATATATTTTTTGATTTTTCGTATGCTGGTGTGTAACGACAACTCATTATTTTTCGCGACATCGCCATATAAAGGTAATAAGAAATGTAATAACAAAAGTAACTAGTTACAATTACCAAGTATGTAGTTACATAACCACATATCTGGTAATGATTTTCTACACTGGGTAGGTTTGTTTTTTACTCACTACAATTTGCTACTTTTACCACAACTGAAAAGTTCAAAAAGTAAACAAAACTTTCCAATTGTAGTAAAAGTAGTAAGATTTTCGAATAAACGAACACACTGATTAATTTGTGTACTTGATCCAACTTTTTAAGTTCCTAAAAGGAATTTAAAAAATATATTTTTTAAAAAAATCACTCAATTAAATAGAGTTTGTATAAAAAAAATTTTGAATCGCACTCATTCCCTACATAATTAAGCACCGTAAATTGTTTGAGTTTCACGTGCAAAAACTGTTATACTCCATATAAAAAATAGTTTTTCACGACAATGAGTTTCACGTGAAATTTGTGTAGACTTTATTTTCATGTAAATTTAATATACAAGACTATTATTTTTCTTGTGAAAAAGTGACATTTTGTATTTATTGTGATTGTGTCTTTCTAATTACATAAAAAAAAACACTCATTTTCCGAATTTAAAGTACAATTTAAGGCATTTAAAGTTTGGATGAAATTTTTCCACGTAAAAAACAACTTACGGTGCTTTAGAGACAAATTTTTTCATTGGTTTTTTAAAATTTTCAAATAAATTAAAATTTGTTTCGATAATTTAAAAAATTTTTTCCAATTTGATAAAAGAGTTTTATATATTAATTTTTTTATTTATTCCATTTTTTGACCGGCAAGTTTTTTAGTCTAAAAATTTGTTTTATTTTATTAAATTTTTTAAAAATATATAATTAGACTTATATTATTTTTAATATAAAATTAATTCTTTCCCACTAAAATTTCAAGAAAAAACACTCACGGCCTGAGCTTTTTCATGATCATGAAAATTTGAGATCTTTAGGACATTTTCTTTGTAAAAGTTTTTTAATTATTATAAAATATTTCGTAATTTACTTCCCTTGCGGGATCCAGGGAATTCAAAATAAATTTACCGCTTTCCCTAATTATGATATGTAAGTTTGAAATTTCAATAACAAACATCTCCGTACAAAAGAGTCAAAAATTTGATTTTTTTATAAAATATCCTTGAAAATAGGATAATGGTTAGCGCGTTGGACTGCTACACGTGAGGTTGCGGGTTCGAGCCCCAACCAAGGCAACATCAATTTATGAAAAATAGTAATATGTATGAGTTTTTTCTATCCCTCATACATATCGCAGCGTCCTCCTTCGGTGTTCCCATAGCACTTAACCCCATCGAAGTAAAATAATATAATAGGGCTATGAAGCTTCAACAAAGTTCGCCAACTCACCATCAGATGGCGCCCAACAACTGTTCTAAAATTCAACATCTCGCGCAATTACAGTGTTGCCATATTTGAAGCCCTTCATCTTTCACCACCTTTTCACTTCTCTATCCCCTTTCCAAAGGAAGCAACACGTTAATTAATAGGAAGAATTTCCTGAGTGTTGCTTCTCTTTATAAAAAAAAAAAAAAAAATGTCTGGATACGCTTGAACATGTTATAAATATATACCGCTGGGCGCGCCTCAAAGAAACCTTTCATATGATATCCATATTGAGTATGTTGTCTACAGTTAAAAAGCTAATTTCTTACAAAAACTAAAAAACACCTTTTTTAAAAATGGTCCAGGTCGTGAGATCTCGTTGCTAGACCCGAAATATTTTGGGAATCATCATAAAACAAACCAAGGTTTATTTTGGGGGGGGGGGGGGGGGCACTTTTTTACTTTTTTTCGTGAGTCGGTCTAATATATACACATTAAAATTAAATTTAATTCCAAAATTTTTGACAATTTTTATGCCTAAATAACCTTTCATTTGAGTATAATCTAAATAATACGGCATTCACACATACGTGTTTAACTCGATTTTACGTGTTTAAGCGTTAAACATGTTTAAGTGTTTTACAGTACATTTTTCTGCCCTTAAACAAGCTAAATTATCATGTTTAATTTCCAAACAGGTTGTTAAACACGATAAATTTGATATCAATTGGTGTTGAATGACAAGTTTGAAGCAGAAGAAGACACAACAAGAAAAATAAAAAAATTAAAATTAAATAAAATAAACTAACTTTAAATAAAGACCAGTTAAAATGTGTTTTTTTTCTTAATAAAGTGATAGGCGCTGTGGTGTAATGGTAAGCGCGTTGGACTGTTACACGTGAGGTTGCGGGTTCGATCCCCAACCAAGGCAACATCAATTTATGAAAAATAATAATATGTATGAGTTTTTTCTATACCTCATAAATATCGCAACGTCCTCCTTCGATGTTCCCATAGCACTTAACCCCCGTGTAAAAAAGTTTAGATCTGATCAGATCTTTTTGGATCTAAATAGATATGATTGAGTCTAATTAGATCCTGTACCAGATCTCACCAAATATGATCAGATATGGCATATGTGATAATACCTTATGGCAAGATCTGATCAGATCTAGTGCCAAATCTGTTCAAATCTAAAGTGATCTGGACAATTGCGCCAGATATGCCTAGATCTGATCAGATCCAATTAGATCTCAAATTTGTCCCCAATTTTGAGATCTAATTAGATCTGGTAATATCTACTAAGATCTGGCCAGATATGCCTAGATCTGATCAGATCTTATTAGATCTCAAATTTGTCCCTAATTTTGAGATCTAATTAGATCTGGTAAGATCTACTGAGATCTGGCCAGACCTGATCTTTTTTACACGGGCCCACCGAAGTAAAATAATATGACAGGGCTGTAAACTAAAAAGATTCAACAATGTTCGCCAACTCACTATTAGATGGCGCGCAACAACTGTTCTAAAAATTCAACATCTCGCGCAATTACAGTGTTGCCATATTTGAGGCCCTTCATCTTTTACCACCGTTCACTTCTTCTCTATCCCGTTTCCAAAAGAAGTAACACGTTAATTAATAGGAAGAATTTCCTGAGTGTTGCTTTTCTTTTAAAAATTTTTTTTTTCTCCTGGTGAACGGAAAATCCAAAAACGGCCATGAATATACCAAATAAATAAATATTTTTTATAACTTTTAGGGCATTGCAGCAACCCCTAACGGAGATATTTGGAATTAAAGTTCAAACATTAACATGCTACCGGACCCGAACGAGTTATAATTTTTTTTTAATTTTAATTTTATATTTTTTCTACTACTAAACTCTACATAACAGTTTTTGATTTTTTGAATTTAATTTTTGAGACTAATTTAAACAAAAAATTTATTTTTCGTAAAATTTGCTGTGAGAAAAATGTGTATGTACACTATGAAAAACAGCTCTCAAATGAACACTATCGAAGCCTACTATATGAAATTTATACACAGGCATTGTGGAACTACACTGCTACTGAGTAAAAAAAATCGTTATAAAAAAATAAATATAACGGGAGTTATAGGCACATAACAACGATGTTGCTTGTAGGCAACATTGGGGTCGAAAGGGTTAATTATTGCCTCCGGCCGAAGAAAAAATAACTCTTTGGGAAATTTTGTTAAATTTTTGTTTTTTTTATAATTGTTAAGGAACAGCTCTGTTCGATATGTTTAACTTTATGGGATTCCCGGATTTGGATTAGGTTTACGTCATAAAAATGAGTCCTTTTCTTTAGTATTGCGACCTATAATTTGATTACAATGGTCAGTTATTTCATGTAGACAGACGTTATTATTTAGTTACTAGTTATTTCATCTCAGAAAGGGATTAAGCACAAACTCATTATACCCTTTTCAACAGAGTGATGTAGCGTATCAAAAAGAAAAAGGACGAAATAGTGTCATCTTTAAAATTTAAAAATAAGTTCTGTTAAAATTAACAAATAATAAAAATTTGTTATAAAAAATTTAAAAAATTAACACTTAATAAAGCACTAAAACAGTTGAGTATTCTGTGAAATGAATATAACGAAAATCTTTGTTTTAAACAGTACTTCAACAAAAAATGTATTAAACATTAGTTTAAAGCAGATTTGTTGCTGACTTCTATCGTCAGTGGACACAGAAAAAACTAAAAACAAGTTTTAACCTTCGCACTCCTTTTTAGATTTTCAATAATCGATAACTTTACGATTTTTGGTCAAAACAAAAAATGCTTTCGACTCAGTGACTAATTTTTTTACTTTTATCAGAAACTGTTAAATTATTCAAGATTCGAATATTCTTTATAATTTTTTTCTTTAGTTTTTCAATTTTTCTACATTGTCGCCTGAAACGCACCCAGGGGACTTGTTTCAGAATATTGGGTTTTTTATCACTATTTAGTATAATAATAGTACAGAAAGCATAATTACTTTTTAAAAATATTGTTTTTATTTATTTATTATTCAAAAAAATAATATTTTGACAAATTTATCTAAAATTTATTATTCATTGTTAGCCTTTTTTTAAATACTTTGTTGATACAAATTACTTATTATTGTTTTTTTCATCTCTTCTTCATTAACCCATTATGTAACCCATTATATGTTGGAGTAAATGCATTTTTTTTTTGAATGTGTGTAAAATATGAAGAACCCACCCGGGTGGGTTTCAGTATACTACGTATGTAAAAAGCTTTAGGAGTGCGAAGGTTAATTACGAAATTGTTTATGTTAATTAAAATTTTATTTGATTTTGCATATATCACTCAATTGATACAAAAAATTGTATATGATTAATAGTTACAAAATAAGATTAAAGTGTTAATTGTATAAATTAAAATATTAATTGAAAATTAAACAAATATGATATTGACCAAACAAGTGTGTGTACGTCACGCTAATGCAAATATATGAAGTAGGTCTGCATACAGTATTTGTTTTTTTTTATAACTGCCCAGCAAAGACATGGTAATGACAGGTCATTACCATACGGATTACCAAGTAATGATAGGGCATTACCTTTTACATTACTTTAAAATACAAAATAATGACTTACCGATAACAAGTTATAGAAGTACTTATATATTCTTGCAAAGTAATCACTTACTGGTAATTGATTTAATATGTACTGATTTAGTCTTTTTTATATTAATATTTTATTTATATATTTGTTTTGAACTAAATAGGAAATTTTCCAAAGTAAAATTTTTTTTCCCAATATGACCAACTATTTTACAATGTAGGGTAACCACTTATTTCCTAACTTCTGAGTAACTACTTATTCTTTCACTATGGGTAACTCGGTATTCGCACTTTTTTTGTAAGCGAGACGGTAATGACCACCCATGAATTTTTGGACACCGCGAACAAAAGTAATGTTGCGAGTAAATAACCTGGTAAGTAGTGAAACCCTTTGTGTGCTACTTACTTGCTTAATTACTCGGTAATGTCTGTTTTTGCTGGGTGCAAAGCACTTTGTCACATTATACTGGGTAGTAGGATAACATGGTTGCATTGATTATGCAAATGTATTAGTGACAGCAAACGGTTTAACTTTTGACGTTTACAAAATACATAGTAAAATAGTAACAACACGATAACATTTTCTTAAGGGAAAAAACATATATGGGGAACTTAATCTTCTAGGTATGTTCTTTGCATTTGGTTGAGATTCTAAGAATTTTCTATTTATTCAAACAATTTAAGAAAAAAAATATTGGAATTATGTATTCAAAAAGATTTACTGAAATATTTAAAATTCAATTTAAACATAAATTGATTCAGTTCAATAGTTGCGAAAAGATATACATATTTAATTAGATATTTAAGGTTAATATTTTTTTCCAAGTTATTTTACGAACTGACGTAAGCCTAGAGGCGTTTATATCAAAGAGACTTGTCGCTTTTATATGGTTTTGCAATATTAGTCAAATTGAGCTCTTATGACATGTCTTAGGTTAGTTCTCTGACACTTCAAACTCCATACCGCTTTAATTAGAAAATTTGACAATTAACTTTAATTTTCATTAGAGTTTCAGTGATATCCAAATTCAATTTTATATAGAAAACCAAATTTTAAATTGAAATTCGCTTCTATCTGTATAAAAATTGATAAAAAAAAAACTGAATTTAAATTATTTATAAAGTTTTCCAAAGCTAAAGACGGTGAAATTCAATATTATTTCGCCTACATTAACCTTCCTTTTGATCACAGTGGAAGCTTAGTATTAGGTATATAATTACATTTAAATTTTAGATTGTTCGTAATATTTTAAAATAAATACCACACTGCTTTCACCTTCTACTGCCCAGCGTTGCCACTATTTTTCAAAAGGATAAAAATCATAATCCCTTAGATTTACAACTATCGTGAATATTACATAAGAACATCAACAAATGCCAATAAAAATCATAATGACTAATATCTAACATATGGTACAGTGTCAATAACAACTAAAATATTTCACTACTTTTTTGCTTTCATAAAATAATAAAATAAATTATTTATTGATAAACGCAAAGCAAACGAAAAAAAAATAGTATACAACATGTGTTGTTGTTCAATATACGAAATAAACGATAATAAATTTATTTACTTTTGATATCAAGTGCAATTAATTTGCATTAAAAATAATATACAAAAATAACCCACAAAATAGACAAACGACCGGACGGGCAAACAGATTGCCATACTGGTAAACAATTATGCAGTTAATACCAACAAAATTTTACAGATCAAAGGAGAAGTGAGTACAGAATAAATTTAGGCAAAAGTTTACTTTATGGGGCACCCCTCAAAAAAAAATATAATCCCCTCTGGAATTAAAAAAGAAATTTTTTTCTATATGGTGTTAAGGGGGCCGGGGCCCCCGGTACCCGCTAGGTCCGAAAAACCGAAACACGCCCATTTCGGCTTGTTTTATTATAAAGAATTAAGAAACGTTTAAAATATATTTCGCCACCTCAAATTTTGCTGGGATGCCAGAATATTAATTAATGTGTTTACAACGAATAATTCTTAATAACTTTTAAATAACAAATAAATTTAAAAATTAAAGGCGCAGAGTAAAAATATGTAAATATTTTTAAAATAATTATGTTTAATGACACCATACAACAAGATGCGAAAATGTAATTAAATTTATTCATACATTAAAATGCACATAAATAATTTACACTGCTTTTACTTGTTCTCTATTTGAAATCGAACTAATTTATAATTGTTTAAAAATACAACTCTTGCTTCTATATAACAAATTATCGTCATCAAAACATATCTCAAAAATTCAAGTTTCAATCATATAGGCCAGTTTAATAGTCAGCACTAACAATCGAGGAGACACGGATTTTTTTCAGCGGCCAAATCTCATGTTTAAGAATTAAAAAGTGGGATCAAAAACTAACATTTGCTTCTATGAAAACATGTCTAAAATTTATTAAATTTAGATTTATTTGTACACACAGTGGGTTGCCACTTATTTCAAATATTTATTGGTGAAAAAGGCGCTATGGGAAAAGTCGTGCAAAAGACCAACGTTAACAAATATCGGAACAAGATAAGACTCCGCCTCGATTAAATTAAATAGGTATTATTATATGTAAATTTGAGCTAAAACCAACAACAAATTCCTATAAAAAATGTGCTTTCCGGAAAAAATATTAATTGAATAACAAAAATATTTGGACATGCACCGATATGTTTTGTATACCGGAAGATGCGTCTTGAAAAAAATCTGTTATTTGATACCCAATTTGTATGTTTTTATTTTAAATTATATTAAATAAATTTAAAAAAAACGAAAATTTTGGTAATTTTTTAACCCACTTTTTAACCCCCTAAACATGAGATTAGGACGCTAAGAAATGCATGTTCATTATTTCTTTTATCCTCTATCACATATCCGAATCCTGTAAAAATCCTAGGGAACCCATTGGGATACCGTCTTTGTAAATTAGATTTTTCTCAAGTTTTATTTACTTAGGTATCAAATGTTTTTTTTTAATTTCTTCCTTAAGCACCGTAAGTTGTTTTTCACGTGGAAAATTTTCACACAAACTTTAAAGGACTCAAAATGCAATTTTAAAAATAAAAATTAACAATTTTTTTTATTTTATAACAAAGACACAATCACGATAAACACATAATGTCACTTTTTCCCAAGAAAAATAACAGTCTTGTACATTAAATTTGCATGAAAACAAAATCTAAACAATTTTAACGTGAAACTCATTATCGTGAAAAATATTTTTTTTTATATAGAGTATAACAGTTTTTTCACGTGAAATCGAAACAACTTACGGTGCTTTAGGTTAAATTTTAGTTAGAATTTGTACTAACAATGTATCCAAAAGGATTCTCTCCGACTTTAACCCTAGAAGTCGGTTCGACTAACATCAACCGTGCTTTACAAATAGCGAGAAAATATGTGATATGTGATAAAAGAGAAAAAATAGGAGACACGTATTTTATTAGAGGCCCAATTTTACATTTAACCCTCTCCTGCACCAATTTTAATGGCTGGACATTTTCCGACCAAATTTTGCAGCACCACCTAACGGAGATATTTGGAATTAAAATCTAAACAATAACATGCTGCCGGTCCCTAGCGGGTTAAAATTTTTTTTTAATTTTAATTTTACATTTTTTCTATTACCCCTTTAGAAAAACGTGTAAGTCTACACAATGTAATCGATTTCGTGTACACAAGCCAGTATAATTCGTAAGTACACATAAGTATAGTGGCATGTAAGTTAGACAACATTTTTGAAAAACTTCAAATATTTTTAGTTTCATATACAATTGTTATACACAAGTATCCCATATCGTAAGTACGCACAATGTAAAGTACACGAAATCGATTACATTGTGTGGACTTACAAGTTTTTCTAAAGGGGTAGTAGAAGAAATGTAAAATTAAAATTTTAAAAAACTTTTAACCCGCTCGGCACCGGCAGCATGTTATATTTTTTTATAGAAAATGCTTAATTAAAGGTTTTAATGTCGATTTTCATGTCAAATGACACTTGAACACTTTTTTACATTTCAAAAATTTGAGTTCATTTTGACCCCATGTGCCTATAAGGGTTAATTTCTAATTTTTATTACTATGTATAAAATTTGCTGTTAACAGAATTATTTGGACAACTTTTACCAAATTCCGCAAGAATCAACACATTGTTTTGATATACTTTCAGGAAAAATCGAAAATTTTCACCTTTGACCTTGGTAAAAAAAGGGTTAACGTTGTCGGAGTTTTACAAAATTTTCGGAAAACAATCTTTTGTATCAGAATTAACAGAAATCGGAAGTGATTTTGTTACAGCTAGCTAAAAACACAAAATTTAATACTATTATCTAAATTATTGGCCAAAATCACACTTTTCTCCAAAATTTTCAAATTTAAAACGCCGTCACTATTAAGTTAAATTATTCTCTAAGGTGTATTTAATAAAGCCCTATGCGTTGACAACTTTATATTTTTATATTGTTAGAGAAAATTATAAAAAACTAAAAACTTGGGACTTGCGAATAAAAAAAAAATCCCATATTTGGCCATAATTTAGACTAGGTTATCATAAGCCAAGACAGACAAAAATTTATATCTGAATATTTGTGAAATGAATCTTTGAAATGAAACTAGAGTACAACATTGTAAATTTGTTGAAAAGATATTTTACTTTTTACGATTTTCATAATTTATCTCATTTAAACTCTACAATGGTCTGAGGAAATTGCAAATACTAAAATATTTTCCAACCGATTTTGGACTTTTATATATTGCCAGAAAGGTAATTCAGTCAAGATTATGATTCTACTTACATTTTCTAAAAATACGGTTATTAAATAGCCAGTGTTTTGAAAGAAAGCCAAAAAAGTGATTTTTTCGCCTTGTAAATCGTATTTAAAACTTCAGGGCCTATGCGGCACGTGTTCTCGTTATCCGACCACTCTAATTTTTTGCATGTTGTATTTTTATACCCAATGGCATATTTCTAGGCGGGGGGACGGCCTTAAATCGCAAGTTGAAAAATAAGGTCCACCCTAAGGTACATACACACTGAACCAAAAGTCGTAAGTGCAATCAACATAAAAATTTTGGTAGTTTTTGATGAAACGAATTGTTAAAACAATATATTTTTTATTCAAATTAATGTGTGTTTTTTTTAAATTAACTACTTTTTTTTAAATGAACATACTTATTTCCGTCAATAATTATCTCTAAAACAATTGTTGTTTTGATAACACTGTGAGACAAATGGTAGGGGTCAGTGATCGGGAAGGGTTCAAACTACCGGGGAAAGTTATATCGGTAAAAAAGAAGTTATACGTGTCCCGGCGTTTCGCTGGGTCAACCCTAGGAATCGAGATATATCGATTTGACCTTTGGTGGTCTTTTTTTTGACATAACTCGAGAACCACTAGTCCGATTTTGCTCAAACAATTTTAAAAAAATTAAAAATTACAATTCCTTTAATCTGTTCATATAATGTTTTTCTATATACTCAACAGTTTAGCCGGTAAAAATAAATGTATGAAGAAAAAAATATTTTTTGCCTAAAATATTAAAAAAAAGTAATAAACAAAAGGTTTATTACAGTTTAGCCGGTAACAAACATTTATTTTTACCGGCTAAACTGTTGAGTATATAGAAAAACGTTATATGAACAGATTAAAGGAATTGTAATTTTTAATTTTTTTAAAATTGTTTGAGCAAAATCGGACTAGTGGTTCTCGAGTTATGTCAAAAAAAAGATATATCTCGATTCCTAGGGGTGACCCAGCGAAACGCCGGGACACGTATAACTTGTTTTTGACCGATATAACATTTCCCGTTGGTTTCATCCCATCCCGATTTTGACTGTCCCATAGTGTAATTTTTTGTCCATTTTTTAACAAAATTTAATTTGTTAACTCTAAAAAATTTTGTAAAAATGCAGTAACGTAAATTTGATATAATTTTTCTTCAATTTGAATAAAAAAGTATTAAATCTGTGGAAAAAAGTTTAGTGAGGTTAGTTTTGTCGCGTCATTACTCGTGCTAGCATGTGTATTTGTAATTGTCGGAAATATCAATAAATTGACATTAAGTGTTTTCGTTTTTCAAAGTATAAATAATTAACGAATTCAGTGACTTGAAGTGAATTGCTAATTGAAGATTTATTAATTTTAATTTAAATAAATTTATATAATTTTGAACGTTCTCAATTAAATCGTACATTTAAATTGCTGTCATTAATTTTGATATTATCTATCATCTTGTTATTTTTTTTAAGGCAAACTATTAATGAAAGTGATATAATGTATTTGAATTATTAATTTAAATAAAGTTATATGTTTTTGTATATAAAATGGTACATGTGTTTTAAATAAAGAGTTTTTAGTATGTGCTATATTATAACTTCAATTTTATATTTCATTATTTTTTATATTTTATCAAATTCATTATAAAAAAGACATTGTATGTATATTTCTTAAAAAAATTGAAATTGGTGAAATATAAAAAATAATGAAATATAAGTCTAAAAATTAATAAAAAATCCATAAGAAATTCGGCCTTATAACGAGTGTCGTAGTCGTTGTCGAGACTAAGTCGAATTTGCTGAAAATTCGCTAAAAACACAACTTTTGAACAATTTTTCAATTGGATTTACCATATATAGCACTCAGATTTAAAAAACTCCAGCATCAGAGTTTCATTTCTTTATAATTTCCATTATATATAAAATCATTTTATATGGAGTCGAAAATTTCGACTACAAATTCGACACTCGTAATCAGGCCGATTAATTAATTAAATAAAATGCATTGTTGAATTTAATAAAATGCATTGGTAAAACAACAAAATCATTATGCAATTTGATTAAATATAATTGTTAAGACAACTAATTTTTGTTAATACATTTGACGATATTTTGTCAAAATAACACCACATAAAATAGTTAAACGTCAAAATATAAATCTACTAAACAATGCGTTAAATTGATGGACAGGTTTTGTTAGTTGTATAGTGATCACCCATTCATCAATTTAATATGGATTTTAGTTGATTTCACAGCTGTTTTTGGTTCAGTGCACTAGGGCAACAAATGATACTTAGGGACACGGATTTAGCTATAATTCAGAGACGAATCGAGATACCAAATTTAAATTTTTCATGTATAAGAAAATTTAACAATAATCATATGTTTATTTAAGAATTTTGAAAAATGCGCATTTCGAGCAATGGGAATTTGAACTCAAGACCCCAAGAAATGACCTTTGACCCCTCCATGAAAGAAATCGATATGCATACCATTTTAAAGGGTACATCTTACCTAACAAATAATACCAAAACGAATTTTATACCTTGAATAGTTTTTAAGTTATTGTCGATTTTGTAATCATACTTTAGTCAAATTTTGCCGTTTCTTCCAATTTTCGTGACGTCATATTTTGGAAACCGATAAGGTCCGGACCCCAAAATTTATGCATCGTTGATCTCTTGTAGTGTATCACACTACCTGGCGAATTTCATTCAAATCGGAGATGGTAATTCCGAATGGTGTGTTGAGTTGATGTGTTTTCACCCATATACGAAATTTTGCAAATTCATCATTCGTCATTTCATTAAATTTCCCTTCAGAAATCGTCAAAATGGTGACAAATCGTCAAAGTTGGCAGCGCTGATCTACGGTATAGTAAAAAAAAAACACAGCTGGTGACCAAACAGTCAATGCATGTGTTCAAATCAGAACTTTTAAGGAATTGATTCTTGTAATTTTATATAATACAAAATACGTTGATCGAATTGACAGTTATCGTAGAGTGATAGCATTATATTTTTTTAAGAGGCCATATTCTTATGAAGAAAATAAGGCATAGTAGTTTCAGAAAATTCAAGGACTAACTCACAATGGGTGAATAAAAACTCCCTTTAACACTTATACCCAATTTAGACAAAAAAGTCAAGCACGTACTGATCAAATATTTCAGAACACTGCAATTCGATAGTTATAGGAAAAATACGCAAGTACAAAAGTTACAACCAAACTTGTAAAAAAGAATTTACAAAATTTCAGCTTTAAAATAACATTTAGTCATTGATTGTCGGTAATGTTGTCAATTTCCGAAGTTTTTTTTCTATTTATAGCGTTTTTCTGTATCTGTAATGATTTTTTAAATAATTTGTAGTTATTTTCCGTTCGAACAAAGTATGCATCACTGTTTATTTGTTTGCAAGTGAATTTCTTATTCCCTCTAATATTTGATGTTTCATTTCATCAATCATTTATTATTTCAATACAAAATAAAGCAAGTGCCATACGGACTTTAATCTAATAAAAGTCAGATGATCAGCTTAATTGAGCACTAAACAAGTCGATTAAACAATATTTTGTTTTCTTCGATTAACAGATAATCCAATTCTTAATCTGGTTACTATTTATAAACGACTCTGTGTTCATACTAGTTATTGTGTGCAACACTGCGTTTTATTTAAACGCTGCTTTCCAACAGTAAAAAATACATACCTACACAGCAGAAATAACTTGCCAAATTCTGTTTGTAATATTTATTAAATATATTTCACACACTTTTATTTTTAAATACAAATAAAAAACTTTTTACGTAAGCACCAACAATGAAATTTGTAAATACAAACAACGTTTTTGTTATTATTTTGTAACTTAAAATTTTTATTTTTACATGGAAAATAACAATTTGCAAACATTTGAAAACATTTAAAAAAAAAGTTGTTTGTACTTACAAATTCCATTGTTGGTGCCTACTTTGTTTTCTGTGTAAAGTCGGATAAAAATTAACATTAAGACGGTGCGCAAAAATATTTTGCTGTTGTCCACAAATTTTTTCCTAGCATCAACATTTTTCATGTTCATCTTATGTAGGATCGCTATTTTAAACTGGCAAACTTAAACTTTTAACTTTCATCAAAAATTGCCTATGTAAACGATAAAGATTAAAAACGGGATTAAATTTAATTATGAAGATTAATTTCTCTGTTTATTAAGTTGATTTTGGGCTAAATTTAGCTAAAAATCAAAATCCAAATTTATCAAGAAATCTGAGCAAAATCAGCAAAATGTTTTACTAAATTTAAAAAGATTTATGCTGATGATTTTAATATTTTTGATCAAACTTTTGGTTTTTCGGGTCCAATTTGTGGCTTATTAAGATTGTTTTAGTGTTCATATTGATTGTGACCCCCTAGAGTGTCCGCGAAGAGTTCCAAAAAATACTTCGAAAACAAGAAATTTTTCAAAATTTTGAATTTTTTAATTTAAATTTATAACTGGAATATAATAAATTAGTTTCCTAACATTAATATAAAAAAATGCCAAATATTTTCGAAAAAAAATAACAAAAATAGTGTAATTTGAAAATTTTTTCACGAAATGAAATCTTTGAGTTGAATTAAAAAAAAAATAAACTCTGATTTAAATCCAGATGAATGTGTCATTCATATTTTGAGGACTTTCAAGATGCTGGCGATGTTTTTCGTAAAATTAAGTAAATATTCTTATTTTAACTGCTTCTTCTGCACACTCAAAAAAAAGTCAGTAAAGTCAACAAAAAAGTTAAAGTTAGGAGTATGCTAGAAGAAAAATTGCACTGCATGACACTCAAAAAATTAATGGAGGTCTGACCATCAGTTCTATATATTTCGGACATGTTGATTACAATGGCGTACCTTATTTTTCGATCAATGGTACATATTTTTCAATTTTTTATATAAAAAATTTTTCTAATTCAATTAATATGATTTTTTTTGTGTTAAAATGTAAGCACAGGAGCTGTGGCCAAATTTACGATATAAATGCAATGTGCTAATCTTGATATTTAATATCAAGTTAATATTAATAATTAATATCAAGTTTTATTCATACAATTTTAATCCTAAATATGAATACAGGTCCTGTGCCTACAATTCACCACAAAAAAATTATTTTGATTGCATTTCAAAATTTTTGTACATAAAAAACTAAATGGAAAACCGCCAAACTTTAAAGACATTTGCGAAAAATCTGTACCATTGATCTAAAAATAAAGTACGCCATTGTAATCAGCATGTACGAAATATATAGAATTGATGGTCAGAGCTCTATTAATTTTTAAAAGTCAAGATTTTGTCATGCAGTGTTGTTGATGTCAGCAAAAATTAGTAAATTCAGCAAAAGTTGTGCTTTCACTTAAGCGGGCCATACATTTGAAATATTATGGTACAACTTTGCAAGTGGTGCAAGCATATTGACCGTGTATGTATTAAATTGAAGGTTCAGCAATATTATGTTGTGAATCAAAACACTTTTGATTTTTATTGGACAATTTGAAATATTACATAATCTATTGGCAACACTGTGCAATTTTAATTTTGCGCTGTTTATGTTTGTGTGCATTTTGAGGTTATGTTGAATTCATATATTGTATAAAATATTGTGGCGATCTTTTGTTACATAAATGTTGCAATTTATTGTATGGTGTGTGGCAAAACGAGAAAAATACTGTGCCATTATATTGGACATAATATTGCAAATGTATCGGTGGCTTTAGTCGAATGCAAATGAAAAAAAAAATCCTTGCTAAAATGATAAAAGTTTTTGTTAAATATTAGTACACTGCAAAAAATTCGAAAAATTTTCAATTTTTCAATTTTGCTAAAAATTTAAATCTAGAAATTGTATTTTTGAAATTCTTTTGAAATCATTTAGAAAACTTTGTAAAATATGAAAATTCGGTAAATAATTCTAAAAAATAAAAAAGGAAATAACAAAATATCACTTTACTATCACTAAAACTCTTTTTTTGTTAAAAAGCGAAAGCGAACGTAAAAAATATCCAATGTGTTTGTCAGCACAATTTTAGAAGCAGAATAAATTAGTGGAACATTATTACACAATTATTTTAGTGCTGAAAAAATATAAGTAAACACAATTTCTGCAAAAAACTTGCTGAAACCTTATACGAGTGCACTTGATATTAGAGTAATCAAATCGAGTAAACCTAGTAAAAGATAAATTGCTTCTTACTTTGTCAATCAATTTTCAACTGTAAAACTTTTCTAGTATGTAGTAGAACCCATCACATACAACTTATTTTACGAGAAACCAAGTTTTTGTTGCTATTTCTTATAAACGATTTTTACCCTTACTCGAAAAATTGTTCGAGTAAGAATTACTCGACTAAAAAGCAGTTTTGTTTATTAAAAAACGTTACTGGGCCAAAACTACTCAGTTAAATTAATAATGATTAGTAATTTAAATTATTTCAATTATTTCTCTATTTTATCCATGTTGCCAAAAGTTTAAGTGTTTCTATTGGTCCAAATTTAAAATAGTTAAAAGGCTTACTCGATTTTTACTTGATTGATCACCCTACTTGATATACATGGCGTTTTACTAATTTTTCTACTAACTTATTTTTTTTTAATAGAGGAAAACATTCTAATTAAAAAAGTTTGACAAAACTTTTTAAGATTATAATTTCATAATATTTATGGAAACCACCAGAGTTAATGTTAACAAATAAAATATTAATTGGAATTCGAAAAACTTCATTTAAAAGTCAGAATGTATTTATCAATTGTACTTTAGAAAAATCAATTAAAATTTGGAAAATGTCAACTGGAAGTTGGAAAATATAAGCTAAAGTTTAGCAACGGTCAATTGAAAATAAGAAAATATTAATTAAAATTCGGAAAATAAAAAATGACATTTATTTGGAATTTTCTAATTTTGAATTGATGTTTTCTTAATCTCAATTGATGTTATCTGAATGGCAATTGGTATATTTTGAATTTTCATTCATGTCTTCGTAATTTCAATTAAGATTTTATGAGTTAACATTTTTTTCTTTGAATTTCAATTCATGATTTCAATTGATATTTTTTTTTTAATTTTAGTAAATGATTTCTGAATTTTGGTTGCTATTTTCTGAATTACTAATGATGTTGTTCTGTACATACTCAAATGATATTTTCTTAAAATTTGAATTTTAATTTATGTTTTCTCAATTTCAACTGATACAATAATTCTCACAAGTTTTTTTGTAAGAAGACACCTATAATTTTAGCTTTTTTAAGACATTAAGTCTTTTGATTGGAATCCTGACAAAATTTCCCCCAATTTTTTACTCTGCTAAATCTCTCAAATTCTGTTGATTTTTTTTTTGGAGTAAATACATTTTTCTTTCTTTATATCCTTACAATTTTTTTCTCGAAAACTATTCGATTGGAATTTATTTTTATTTTTTTTTTATATAAAACTTTGGGGTCCGCAGGGTAATATTTGGTGGGAACCTCTGTAATGTAATAATGTTACAAGGGGTCCGTAGGGTAATATTTGGCGGGAACCTCTGTCCTAGACACAAGTGATTTTTATACAGACTGTGACATACAGAGACTATTAATTTTAGAAATAGGAAATCAGAATTTACACTACTTACCGATAGGGGGCGTTGAAATTTAGTATTACCTAAGCAAATATTTAGTATCAGTTTCGTATCACCTGAGCCCAGAGCTTTGAAGAATTAATTAGTTTTTTAATCAATTCACAACCAATCGAATTCAATTTTCTTTAGAATTGAATCAATTCCTTTTCTTAAATAATTCACTGAATTCGTTCAACTGAGCGCGTTCAACAAAAAACAAATTCAAAGAATAAATTCAATTGCTATAGTTCTTTTTATTAAATCAAGTGAATTAATTCCTTACTGAATTAGTTCACCACTAAATTCGTTCTATTTCATTTTCGTTCAGTGAAATAAAAAAAAACTGTGCTGATCGGCAGAAAACAGCTTTTGAATTCATTGAAAGTATTTTTTTTATTTTTCAATACATTTTTCAAATCACTGAACGTAATTTTTTTTTAGTTCACTGGATGAAAAATTAAATTAAATGAATTCAGTGGTGAATTAATTCAGTAAGGAATTAATTCACTTTTTATTCGTTCGATTTGCCATACCCCTGGTGACATATTTTGTGTTTGGAAATTAATTTGGATTCAGCTCAATTGGCCTTTTTTTTAATCACTGGATTTATTTTTGGATTTATTTTATTTTGTTAAAAAATCCACATTTTGTTTTTTAATTTTTAAAATTTTATATTTTTATCCAAATCTAACACGTATTCCCTAATATAATGCGAAAGAAAAAAATTTAAATTTTGCGAAAATGCAATTTCTGGAACAAAATTAAGCTAAATCCATAAAATAAATCCAAAAATAAATCCAGTGATTAAAAAAAGGCCTAATGTCTGTTGTGACAATTAGGACTTATTTATACTGAACCCAAAACCAATAGTTTTCAAATGTATTTAGTTTTGTACTGCATTTAGAGCAAAACTACCTAGTTTTTGGCATTACCTAGGTTTTAATTGTGAAATCATAAAAACAAGCAAAAACTATTTATGTACGTAAAGTATTTAGTTTTTGCTCATTCTGAATTCTGTATTAGATTGTAAAATCCCATAAAAATTTCAAATCGAAAACTTAGAAAAATGAAAACTCCCATGTGAAAATCGAAATATATATGAACACTCATGATCATACATTGACTTGTATATGATCATGCATGGGCATACATTGTCATATATGTACATATATAGTTCAACATATGACCATACATGATCTCATATATTTCCATATATCTTTGGATCTGAAATTTGGGGGTATATTACCGTACATGTTCATATATGACCATATATGCTCACATATGATTGATGTATGCTCATATATGATCATATATGGCCATATACCTCCATATACCCTCAAATTTCGGATCGAAAGGTATATGGAAATATATGAGATCATGTATGGTCATACATTGAACTACGCATGTAAGTATATGACTATGTATGCCCATGAATGATCACATACGAGCCAATGCATGATCATGTATTTTCATATATATTTCGATATTCACATGGGCTGCTTGTTTTGGGTTTAGTACGGATGAGTCATAAGGAAAATTTTACGTTTGGATTGAACTATTAGTTACACCTGTAACCTGTATACCTGTAACTCCATTTATGTTGAAATCGTAGTTTTTTTTTTAGAAATTAATCGATATTGAAAACATTCTCTTATATACTGGCCTGCATTTGGAGGAAACTTAATATCTGTAAAAGATAAAAAACGAAACTGGGGGAGTAAACAGAGGGCATATAAACAAAACAATAATAGTCAACGATAAACATATGTTGGTAAAAGAGGAGCGAAAAAGAGAAAATACGAGAAAACAAAATAAAAAGAATAACAAATGACTAGTACATGGGATGGCATATGAATGTAAAAATCCATGACAAACAATTGTAAAAAGAAAAACAACCAACTACATTTTGATTCACATTCAAAATAAAATTATAATATTAAATTAGTTTAACGCGGACGGGACATCTAAAGAGACACACTTTCGTACACAAAAAAGCAAAACTGATAAAATAAATTAAAAAAAAAAACAACGGAAAAAAATTTACACAAACTGTAATAAATAAAATTTAAAAGTTATTAAATGTTTTCTACGAAATTGCCATAAAGTGAAATTTTTTACAAAATTTTTGCAAAAAAAAAATAATATTTTAAATCACATCACATTATACAATATATTCCCATATGCCGTGTCTTATTAAATTTTAAAAAAGATGAAAATATTACAACTTTTTTATATTAATTTAAATTAATCTTCATTTTGCCTTTAAAAATACCTCCTTCTTTTAATATATGTAGTTTTTTTTGATAAGTTTTTATCTTCTCTTAAACAAACTGAAATTAACTTAAATTTAAACAATACACTCAAAAAAGTTTGTCGGTAGGATGAACTGAAAATGACATTTTAAACAAATATATAGGCAGCTAAAAAGGCGACAAAATTATTTACCTCTGTTTTAACTGTCATTTTCAGTAGATTCTACCTACAAACTTTTTTGAGTGTATTGTTTTAAATTTAAGTTAATTTAAAATGTTGAAAAATAATTAACAAATGCTGCAAACAAAACTTATAGTGTCGCTATAACTGACAATTTTTTACTACATAAATTTTAAAATTTACAAAATTGGTAAATAATACTTTGGGATTTTAGCACATTTACTTTTTACTGAACAATCATCCAATGGCTTACATAAGTAATCTCGGAAACTAAGCGAGATAGAGCAAAATGGGCAAAAGAGCGTTGCTATGTACTTATTAACCCTTTATAAACCTATATTCCCAATATAACAAGTATGGACCTGTGTCGGAACAGATCCGGAGAGTCTAAAAACCCAGATCATAAGCGACATTTTATCAGAAATTTTCAGTTTAATCAGCGTCTAAAAATATTCATACTTATCCGAATTTTTTTTTTAATAACTTAAAAAATGAATTGTTTACTTTAAAAAATACCATTTGTTGGTTGTATAGAAATAAGTTTTACGAAATACAGAACTTTTCTTTCGTTATTTTTTAACAAAAACTGTAATTACAATTAAAACTAACAACTATTGGTTACTACACAAAAAACCGTCATGTAGTAAACATGCCAAACTTTTTTCAGTGTATATAATGGAAAACTAAATGAAAATTATTATAGTAACTTGTTATACACAGGGTTGGCAGGCAATACCGCTAAAATACCGTTATAGATCCAAAACCCTTTCAACTGACTACCGTTACCCTTAAAATACCGTTACCGAAATAATCTGAAATAGCGTTACCCTTACCGATAACCGCATCGTTTCGGTTACAATCCATGGTTATGCATGAATTAGTTTAAAAAAGTTCAAATCTCATTCAACAAAAATAAGGCCTTAATAGGCGTGTGTTTGCACTTAAAATTTTTACAACTTTTTACTACGTATTGCGTGTGTA
This sequence comes from Leucophora obtusa, assembly GCA_949987735.1. Lineage (NCBI taxonomy): Eukaryota > Metazoa > Arthropoda > Insecta > Diptera > Anthomyiidae > Leucophora > Leucophora obtusa. The sequence goes on from OX465295.1 coordinate 282,242,898, forward strand.
TATTATTAAGTATTTGTGCAAAATTAAAACAAATTTATATACTAATCAGCTGATCTAATAAATAAAATACAATATTAAATCGATATTTACTTAAGTACCAAATTAAAATGTTATGGGGCAGAGCTGGCAAAAGTATGGTACGAATGCCAGTAGTAGCATGTGAACAGATTTTTGGTGGCACGCAAATTATTGTTTATTAATTTGTATATTCAATTAAATCTCTTAATTATTACAAAAATAGTCTCAAAATTAAATGTTAGTAAAAGTTTCGTAGAAAATTTGGAAAAATTATCAGAATCAGAGGTATAAGTGCAAGAAAATTGTATAACATTAGGAAAGAATATATCGCTGCTGAGGTATTTCACAAATAAGTTTTAAAAATACATGGCTATTTCTTCGTAGCCAGGATGATATACACAGAGCTTCGAAGAATGAATTCTATTTTTAATGAAGTTCCTAAAAATATCATTCGATTTCCTTCTAAATCAATTGAATTCAATTTTTAGCCATTGGCAGAGACTTCATTTTTTGGAATTAATTCAATCGAATTCACTTTTCTCATTCGATTTTGGCAATCATTGAATTCATTTAATTTCTTACTCCTTCGACAGCTTGGGCATTCCATTAATCACAGACTATTAATTATAGAGATAGGAAGGCGCTGAAATTTTGTATTACCTGAGCAACTATTTAGTATCAGTTTAGTATTAGCTGAGCCTATATTTGACAACTCAAAAATTGCTGAAAACTGTGTAAAATATGAAAAAACCAGGCGTGAAGTATATTCAAATAATAAATTGAGAAACCGGAGAAAGTGCCACTAAGTGATAACGATATCGTCATAACTTTTATTTTTGGTGATGCCATACTCCTGCAATCAATCATTCGATTTGTTCCATCTGATTGATCAATTTGGCAGTAACATTATATTTTCTTTATTCGATTTAAAGAATTTGTAAAACTAACAATTATGTTATTTTATTACAGTAAAATTAAGGATTTCGTACAAGTAAGGGAAGACAATAATAAAAATTATTGTACTCACACTTAAAGTATAAATTTGTATGATTTTTTAGTTTAAATAATTCCTAAACTTACACAAAAAGCTGAAATTTCTAAAGTTAAGCGAAATATTGATTGCTTGAAAACTTACGAGCTAAATATGAATGTCATCAATAAATTATTGTCTTGTGAAATTAAAATGCTAAAATTGCTAAAATACTCCCTCTTATCTTATTTTGTGTATACCAGAGCTTTACCGCCATTTTTTTTTTTGTATTACTGAACTCCTAGCAAGCATGACAATACGAAGAAGATTCCTCGATGATATCGCCAGGAAAAAATCATTTATTTCCGGCAATATTAATTTCCTCCGTTGGGAATAACTGTTACCCGAAAGCAATACATCCAGGCAATACGAAAGCAATACCCCAGGAGGATAAATCGCTAATTTATCACCCGAAAGATAAAAAGCGAAATAAACTCCTCTGTAAATCTGTAAAATAAACGAGTTTTTTTTTTATTATTAAATTTAAGCCTGAAAAAGAATATCTGCATACATAATCCATGGACCAACATATTAATTATCTTGATTTCTTTTTTTTGCGCACTAAATCTTGATTTTTCAACGAGTTTGTTTCCTATATATCGTCTGATTGTTTTTGTACAAATTTTGTACTAATTTTTTACAAAATGACAAAAATTTTCATCGCTTGTAGCTTGCAGGAACTGTTAATTCCAATATTATTTTTTTATTTTTCTTGTATTTGTAAAAAATATTAAATTCCTTTAACAAAAACTAATAACGTAGTTGTTTTTTTTTTAATTTTAAATTGAATGAAGAAATACGAATGTCGATTGAGTTCCTAAACTTTTCAATCGATAGAGCAAAAAAACTGAATGATTGAACAAATCTAATGATGAAAAAAATGATTGCAGTCTTTATAATTAAATCAAATAAGATCAATTAGGACTTCATTCGATGTATAGAATTGCAGATTTGAATCTTAAAGATTTGAAATTTAAAACAGGCTGTGTATCATTCACTACACTTTTTGCAATCCAGAAATCATCAATTGAAATTCAGAAAACATAATATCTATCTTAATTCATGATTTCTATATATCAATTGATATTCTCTGAATTTCCATCAATGATTTCTGAATTGAAAAAAGTGTAGTGAATGTTTGACAGAATGTTTTAAAAGCATTCATGCAGGCCTTTAGTATGCATTAAAAAAGATCAAAAAAGCAGAATTAAAAACATTGTAAATATAAGATGACATTTTTAAAACGTTTGTTTTATAACATTACTTCCAAAATCAAAGAAAATCGTACGGCAACGTACAAAATTGTTGTTGTTTCCCATGTTATTTTTGTCTAATTTGACACACGCCATACGTCGACGTACTGATTTAAGTCGTAGGCTAGTTTTTCAACAAATAAGGGCTTTTAAAAAGAAAACTAACATATACGCAACATATTAAAAAAAATTAGTATTTTAGGTACGCAAGGAAAAAAGTCTTGCCACCTCTTTTATAGGGACTATTTATACACAATCTAATTGTAAACAATTTTCATTTAGCATTAATCAAGTTGACAGTTTAAAAGATTATATATTTGATTTACATCATAAAATGACACTTCAATCATTTGAAACCAATGATTATATATCGAGGGCTTATATTCAATAAGGGCTATCTGCAAAAAACTGAATTGTTCAGGAAAGCTAAAAACCGTTTCCTTTACGTATTCTCAACATTTTTCTTAATAAACCTTCTAAATAAGTTATAAAAAATGTGTACTAATTCTTACAAATAAAATTTTTGTTAAAGTTTCATGTTTTCGCGATTTTCTTGTAGACAGCCCTAATTGCCTTCGGATATGTTATATTTTGATATAAAAATTTGTAGATATCCCTTTTATGATTGGTAAATTTTCTTTAAATTGTTTGTGAAAGGAGATATGCGTTATCCAATATTTTTGTATTATTGGTATACATATATAAGCAACCTCTCTGATTTTTATTTGCAAAAAATTATAAATTTGGCAAAAAGAACAAAATTTGCAAATTTTTGCAAAAAAAAAAAAATTGCAATAAACGAATAATAATTTTGGATATTTATTTATATCCATAATCTAACCCACCGATTAAGTTTTTTTAAAATCTGTTGTATCACAAAGTGTTTTTCGCGTTCTGCGATTATTTTCTAGTCTATTACACATGATGTTACGTGTTTGATCCCCACAACATCAATTTGGAAAAATAATATTTATGATTTTTCTATCCCTCATACATATCGGAGCGTCCACCTTCGGTGTTCCCATAGCACTTAGCCCCACCGAAGTAATAATAAAACAGGGCTATGAACTAAACAGCTTCAACAAAGTTCGCAAACTCACCATTAGATGGCGAGCAACCACTGTTCTAAAATTCAGCATTTCGCGCAATTACAGTGTTGCCATATTTTAAGTCCTTCATCTACTCTATATCCCCTTTGCAAAGAAAGCAACATGTGTTGCGTCTCTTAAAAAAAAATCGTTGATTCACGGAATTTGAATGACTTTCGAATTTTTAAGAAACCGCTAATTTTAAAAGCTATTAGCATGTACATTGGAAGAAGAATTTTTAAGAAACCGCTAATTTTAAAAGCTATTATCATGTACATTGGAAGAAGAATTTCAAAATATTTTTCACCAAATTATAAAAAACGAAGTCCAATCTTAATAGTAAGTGTTATAAAATGTCTAAAAGAATTCTTTTGCGAGGTTCACGGACTTTCAAAAACGATAAAAACAAGAATTTCAACCGCGATTTTCTCAAAATTGTGACGTGGTAGAACAATTTTGAAAACTGATTTAGAATCAGTGAGTTGAAGTACACACTAACTTGCAAACTGTATTTACAGAGATATTTTCTTTTCTTGAATTTAAGAAATGAAATAAAATTTGAGCCGATAGCCAAATAACTAAAATGAGAAAATGGTGGGTCGGGAATTATTATTTCAGACCAAAATTGATATCATAGATACACTCAAAAAAATAAGTTAGTAGAAAAATTAGTATAACGTCTTGTATATCAAATGTACTAGTTTTCAGCAATTTTTTTGCTGAAATTCCGTTTTCAGCAAAAATTTTAGTTATATTTTTTTAGCACTAAACTAATTTTGAACAAATGTTTTACTAATTTATTTTGCTACAAAAATTGTGCTGACAACCGCATTCATAGCGTGGACGACAACCAGATAGACAAGATGTAGATGTCGCAGCTTGTCTGGAAACGGAAATGACAAAAAAAGAAAAACAACTCTACACATATTCTATATTTAAATTTTCAGCAAATAAATTAACTAAAGTAAAATTTCGCTACAAGTTTTTTGAGTTTTTTTCAGTCTACTAATATAAAGCAAAAATTTTAGTGATTTTAGCAAGGACTTTTTTCATTTGCAGTCGACTAAGTGTTAGCAAAACTTTTGCTGAAGATTACTATTTTTTTGGTAAAAATCAGCTCGCTGATTTTCAGCAAACCTTTTGCTGAAATTACCAACTTTTTTTGCAAGCACGCTCCTGACTAAAAATTTGCTGACACAGCAACATTTTTTGCTGACTTTACTGACTTTTTTTTTGAGTGTAACAGATGTACACCTGGAGTGTTTGCTGTTAAAAACCCATTTCCCACAATACTGCAGATGGCCCATATTGAATATAAGCACTCGGTATGTATGCCAATTTTATTAGCCACTTCACAGCAAAATAAAATCGAGCCTTACATTCACTTATACTCTACAAGATTAACCAACATAATTTTGTATCGATAGTCTTTAAGGTTAGAACTCGATTAGCACCGTTAGAATAGTACAAGAATAAAACTAATGGAACACAATGTAGCACCTAATAAACATGTTTATTAATAATAAAAAGAGTGTGGAAAATTTTTAATTTCTTGTCTTATCCTACGGAACATAATCTATGTGTTTGTTTACTGGAAAGTTTTGTTTACTTTTTGTATTGAATTTTTCCAGCTGTGGTAACTTGTAGTAAGTAAACGAACATGGCTAATGGGTCAGTTGTTCTAAACCTACCTATCCTAAGCTCATAGAAATAAATCTGTAAAAATAGCAGAGGAAGTTACTAAAAATTAGTTAAAAATGATGCTGCAGAAAAATCTGCTGAAATTAGCACATTTTTTGCAAAATACTGGTAAAATAAGAACAGCAAAATTAAAACTGTTAAATTTATAGAATTTTAGTTATATTGAAAATAACAAATTGTACTGTAAAATCTGCAGAAAATTTTTATAATTATTAGCAGACTAAAAATAGCAAAAATAAACTGTTATATCTACAAAATGTTTGCTATTTTGAAGCTAAATTTAGCAGTCTATCCTGCTAAAATCAGCAGAAATATTTGCTAAAAAAATTGTAAACTGCTGTTTTCGAAAGCCTCGCTTTTTATTTGCATTGAAAAAAATTTAAAAAAACTTCGAAAATTTTAATTTTTTTTTTTAAGAATTTTTAGGCTACGAATCATTTAGTAAAATTTTTTGCTCATTTTAGCAGGTTAATTTGCTATTTTCCATTAACAAAACTTTAACTCAAATATAAAAAAAATTCTGTATATTTAACAGTTTTATTTTTGCTGTTCCTATATTACTAATATAATCTGCTAATTTTAGCAGTTTTTTCTGCAGCATTATTTTTAACTAATTTTTAGTAGTTTTTACAGACTTTTCTATTAGTGTATGGAATGGTTAAACGGGACTGTTAATAGTAATAGTACGAGTACTACATAATACTAATTGTGGGTTAGTTCTGTCACATGTCAAATCTAAAATATGTAAATTTTTCCACTTCTATGATAACGTCATGCTAAAGTACCTTGTCCCTTTTTAAATTTGCATAAAAACAACTCGCGATTAGAAATGTTAATAATATTGTTGTAGATCTTTGTATTTTTACTATTTATTTAGAGTATTATCTACATTTGTTAACTTAGTGTCGTCACGTGCAATAAAATGATAGCAAGCAATTGTCAAAATGGTTTTAGCTCAACTGAAAAACAAGGTTGCCAATTTAGCCATTTTCCAGCTAGTTCTAGCCATTTTACTTTTATCTACACTAATAGAAAAAAGCCCGTAAAAAATTTAGTTAAAACTAAAAATTAGTCAAAAATGATGTTGCAGAAAAAACTGCTAAAATTAAGAGATTATTTTTGTAATATATTAGTAATATAGCAACAGCAAAAATAAAACTGTTAAATGTACAGAATTTCAGTTATATTTGAGTTAAATTTTTGTAAATGCAAAATAGCAAATCATGTTTAATATGATATTTTGATGTTGCCCACTTTCTAAAGAGAACTGATGATGGGGAACTGGAAAATCCCTGAAACGATCGTCTTCTCATTACTTTTTGAGTGTATTTGTGTAAACAAATACCTTTCAGTAAAAATTTTTACAATTTTTTACGAATGTATTGTCAACACAAACAGACTTATATAAAATGCTTCAGTTGCCAAATCGATTGACTCCACTTTCTGAATATTATAAAACTTTAATTTCAAAACACTTTATTGACTCCTAACTGTATATTATTCAAAATAAATTTCTCTGATATTAAATATTGGCATATCCGTCTCCAATATACACAAATTGCCTGCACTAGAACGTAAAAACCATACGTCAGTGTGGCAACATTTGAGAAAAATGTGACAAGGAGGAGATAAGAAGATAAACAAAAAATCTAAAGAAGAATGTTTGTGTGTCTCTTTGATCACTTCTGAGAGTAAAAACAATAACAGAAAGGTGAATAGGAAAGAAAACTATGAATTAGCCACACTATAAGCAAGGCCTTACGTGGGTGCGAGGGCTAAGCTGTCGAACTCTAGTATAGTTACGTTTGTAATGTAGGGGTGCATGGGTTCGATTCCTACAGCTGACGGGTTGTTGAAAAAATTATCATATATAGACAATCTGACAAGAAAATATAAACAAAAAAATTAAATAGGCAGATACTAGATCTAGTCTGATTTGCAAATTAATAATGTGTTTATAACTTTTGAAAAAGGTTTATTCTTCTTCTTAACTTCAAACCTACTAAATTAAAATTAATAAAAATGCATATTAATTGCAGTTGGTCTATATGACGCGTTTGAAAAAACAACAACTTACTAAAAAGAAAAACTTTATAATTTAACAGCAATTTTAATCAATTTATTACAAAAACAATCAATTTCTATAAAAAAAACTTAAATATGTAACAGATCGATAAAATATAAACATGATAATAGTGAGGAGATAACCGTTATTTCCGCATTATTTATCCTAAATATTACCTACAATACATTTTTTAAATTTGAAACCATACACGCAGAAAAAAGAGATTGTTGGATGTATTTACAGGCAATTATATATATGTTTATAAACTACTATACTTATGTTTGAGGTGTGTTTCCAATTATTTTATTTTTATCGTTATAATATGTATGTCTCCAGGCAAACACTGTATTGTTTGAATGTTAGACATATTTTCTTACTTAAACAAAAATATATTTGCATTTTTATTTTATCATTATTATGTTTGTGGAGTGCAGATATAATAATGATAAACATATATATATTTGCCTGCAAACATTTATATATTTACGAGTAGATGTATTTCATATGATTCAAACATTCATATGTTTACAGGAAAAAATATTATATTTGCTGGCAAACATATTATGTTAAAAACACGGCAAATATATTTTGACAGTTCTTCCAAACATATATATATCACCAGCAAATATGTTTCCTGCAGGGCGATTTTTTTCAGCGTGTAGTGAAAACTACTAGTTTTGTGTTCAGTATGAATGAGGTATTAAACAAAAACTAGTAGTTTTGGAAACTGCTTGCATTTAATTATCAAATAAAATACAAATTTTTAATCCAAAACTAAAACTGCTAGTTTTTGGTTACAGTGTAAGTTAAGCAAATGAACTAATTTTTTCTGTTATTTTACCTTAAAATTTAGGATTGAACTAATATTTTTGTAAATCCCATTTAGCATAACAATTACTTTCATCCGAATTTGAACTAACATTGCATCCTAATTTTTAGTAATTTATGTTTCTTATTTTTACAAATTTTTCAGGTAATTTAAATCACAATTATTTTTATTTTTATATTTTTCTGTCTCTGCTATCAATATCACATGGAGATGGCGCTATATTTTCATACTTTTTTATTTTATAATCACAAAATGGCTTATATCTCGGAAACTAAGCGAGATAGAGCAAAATGCACAAAAATTCGAGACTATGAACCTATCAATCTTTATAAGCTACCTATACTACCAATAATAAATATGGGCCTGTCTCGCGACAGATCCGTAGAGCCCAAAAACAAGACTGTAGGCGACATTTTAGCAGAAATTTTCAGTTAAATCAGGTAATGTTTCTGTTGAATTTAGCTCACATTTCTTAGCTAAGTTAACTAGAAATGTCTGTGTATTTACAAGTAAGTAAAATTTAGCTTACCTAAATTTAGCAGACCATAATTCTCAACTTCACTAAAAATTCTGCTGGCGCAAATACAGGTACTATTTCATGTTATTTTAGCAGAATTCTGAACTAGTTGTACGGGCTTTTTTTATGAGTGTATATTTTGTTAGAAAATTGTAAATCCTACTTCGAACTTATGTATTTGTATAATTACATAGCACTTAGATAAAGATCTCCTGTTTTTTTCTGCGTGTATGTTCTTCTTTTTTTTTAATGTGGATTTTTTCATGCCAAAAAATGTTTTAGTGTAGAAGCCCAGCAAAATATTGGTAATGACACGTCATTACTATCTGCATTACCAAAAATGATATAGCATTACCTTTTGCATTATTTTATAATATAAAATAATGACTTCCTAATAACGGCCTATTGTATTAATTGTTTCTAAATATAAAATAATGACTTACTCGTATTAGTTTAAAGAAGTACTTTTTACACAGTTAAATTTTTTTATTATATGTAAATATGTTTTATGTTTAAATTTTTATGACGAGTCCTAAAATTACACACTAGTGAAAACTTAAATTTTTCTGAATGTATTTCCTTAGGCTAATAGTATTTGCCTAACTCCTTATTTTTAAGAAGCAAGTAAGCAATCGGATAACCACAATTCAACTTTTGGTAAGCATGTGTGTAACCACTTATTATTCAAAATCTCATAACTGCTTATTTCTCATTTCTCGTAAGCGAGCGGGTAAGCGTGACTACTAATACCCAGCAAAATCTTTCATTATCAAATAAGTGGTTATATAATAGAAATTCATAGCTCCGCACAACTTATTTTTTGGCGTCTAAACTCATTATTTTTGTTTGGCGTGGTCGTTTTTATAAGTACCCAGGTGGAAATTATGTGTGGTAACAAAAAAGAAGTACTGGCAAAGCGCAAGTAGACCGCGGTCTTACAAAAAGAAGTACTGGCAAAGCACTAAATTTGGACGCCTTCCCAACGCTTTAAAAGGATTATTTCTCAGCACTTGTTTTCTTATAACATTATTTTGTTTTTGAAAAAGAAACTCCAAAAGAGTGAATATTTAAATAATTTTTGACTCCACAATACAATAACTCCAAGAATCGTCTATTTTTAGAGTAATTTAAAATTCTTCAGTGATGAGGGCTCATAATTTGGTGTCAGGGAAAACACTTGATTTTTATGTTTCTTGGTGCTATCTCAATACTTTGCAAAGCATTAAATAGATCGGTGTTAAGTATCATTTGGTTGTCAGGAAAGCACTTTAATTTTTTTATTTGAGCGTTGGCAAAGCATTTGATTTTTATGTTTGTGGGTGTTTTCCCAGGGCTTGGTAAAGCATTGGCACCACCGTGGAACGGTGTTATCATTTGGGCGTTGGGAAAGCGCTGTTAACAAGCACTCATACCACCCATTTCGGTGCTTTGCCAGTGCTGGCCCCTTTGTAATTTTCTACCTGGGTAGTCACGTTTACCTACTCGCTTACGAAAAATTGAGAAATAAGTAGTTATGAAATTTTGAATAATAAGTGGTTACACGCATGTTTACAAAAAGTTGATTTATAAGTGGTTATCCGATTGCTTACTTGATTCTTAAAAATAAGGAGTTAAGCAAATACTCTTAGCTTAAGGAAATACATTCAGAAAAATTGAAGTTTTCTCTGGTGTGTAATTTTAGGACTCGTCATAAAAATTTGAACATAAAACATATAATAAATAAAAATGTATAAAATTTAACTGTGTGAAAAGTACTTATTTAAACTATTGCGAGTAAATCATTATTTTATATTTAGAAATAATGAATACAATAGGCCGTTATTAGGAAGTCATTATTTTATATTTTAAAATAATGCAAAAGGTAATGATGTATCATTTTTGGTAATGCAGATAGTAATGAGGTGTCATTACCATTATTTTGCTGGGTAAAAACGACCACGCCAAACAAAAATAATGAGTTTAGACGCCAAAATATAAGTTGTGCGGAGCTATGAATTTCTATTATTCTGCGGCCCTATGTTCCACTGGGAATTAAAGGATTAAATATATGAATTTCTATTATATAACCACTTATTTGGTAATGAAAGATTTTGCTGAGAGTATCTATAGACTCCTAAGGAGGAGTGAGGATGGTATAAAGGTTAAACATAAAGGGTTTTCACAAGGGGTGTACTATTTGTTGTATCGTTGTATCGTCCTAACAAAAAACAGAGTTGCTAAAAATTAAATTGAAGAAATACATCATTTGAGAATAGCACGATACAACATTTTTACGTATGTTTAGTGTCCTATCTTTGAGTGTGCTAACCGATAGAAAACTGAATAGAAAATCGTTGTTATACACAAATACAAATTTTAACAACTCTGTTTTTTGTTAGGACGATACAACGATACAACAGATAGCACACCCCTTATGAACAACCTAATTTTTACACTCAAAACAGTTTGTAGTTTAAATTAACTGAAAATGTACTTTAAAATAAATAAAAATCGCTTGAAAATCGGTCTACTACCTTTTCATTTATTTTTAAATGTTAATAAAATAACTACAAAATCCGTAAAAAATTAATTATTTTTCATTTATTTCGTTTTCTAACTTTAAAAAGATTAACTACAAAATCCATAAGAATAAATGATATTTAGTTTATTTCGTTTTTTGAACTGACCTAAAAATCTAAAAATTTTTCTTTTTTTAACTAAACATCTTAAATGAAAATATTAACTGTGACAGAGATCTGTATTTATATGTAGTTTATTTTTTAAAAAAATTACAAAAAATGTTGAAAAATATATTTCTTTTCTTTTTAATTGTATAATCATTTAAAAATAAATGTACAGATAATTTTTTAAATAAACTACACCCAGCATTGCTTGCTTGGAAGCAGGTTCGTCAAGGAAAGAAAATAGTGTAGCTCTTGCATTATTGGTGATATAAGGCATGATTTTTGTTCGGGATAGCTGGCATTAAAGCACTTGTTTCGATATCCGATATGCGCTTCTATCATAGTTCCATATAATGGCATGAAATCACAGCTTTTAGCTAGTAAATTTGGTTATCATTGTCATTCTTTCGTGCTTTGTTAGAGCGATAAAGTGTGGTAAACAAAACTCTATTGCCTTTTTTTACACACTACTGCAAGCTATAAATCCTCAGAAGCAGTAGACGAAGCAGAAAAGAAGCATGTTTTACTAATTTATTTTGCTATAAAAATTGTGCTGATAACCGCAATTATAGAGGGGACGACAACCAGATAGACAAGATATGTCGTAGTACAGAAAACGGAAATGATAATAAGAAAAAAACAACTCTACACAATTTCTATATTTAAATTTTCAGCAAATAAATTAACTAAAGTAAAATTTCTCTACATATTTTTTGAGTTTTTTTCAGTCTACTAATATTTAGAAAAAAGTTTAGTGATTTTAGCAAGGATTTTTTTTATTTGCAATCGACTAAGTCTAGCAAAACTTTTGCTGAAATTACTATTTTTTTTTTGTAAAAATCAGCTCGCTGATTTTCAGCAAACATCTTTTGCAGAAATTACCAACTTTTTTGCAAGCACGCTCCTGGCTAAAAATTCGCTGATGCAGCAACATTTTTTGCTGACTTAACTGACTGTTTTTAAGTATAACTGTCAGATTGTACATAAAAATATTATACCGTTTATTGTTTTTACCTTTAGGCCTCGATCACACATAGTTCTAAAACACGTGTTAAGCTAAAAGACATATTGAACATAAACTCTTTATTCTATTCAAAAAGTTATTGATTCTTTCCACTCTTTTTGGGTAAACACGTGTTTCAGATTTAGGTGTGAATGTCTTTTAAGTGCGAGGAGCAAAACATAACTACACCATTTTTAGTTTTATTTCAAAAAATTCCAAATATATTTCAAACATGTTTAAAAATGTTTTAAAAGTGTCCAAAATTTTTTTTTAAATTATTCAAATATATTTTAAAATTGTCTAAAAATGTTTCAAAATTGTCTAAAATCTTTCAAAATTAACCAAAAATGTTTTAAAATTTTCTGAAATAAAACTGAAAATGGTGTACCTAGTGTAGATAATTTATTTAAAATTTATTTATTTTTTTCGATAACACTATGGAACATTTTTGGGATTATTGTCTGGGGGGTGAGAAATTCTAAGTCAGGGTGATGGTACTAGGTCAGTATAGTAAAACCCTCAAAGGGTTTGGCGTTCGTATGTGTCATTTTTTTTTATGACCTTTTAAATTTTTTCCTTATATTGATGTTTTTTCGCTTAGTTGTAACTCGAGAACCACTTGTCCGATTTTGATGAAACAAATTTAGAAAAATTTAGAATTACAATTTCTTTAATCCGTTCATATAACATTTTTCTTTATAATCAACAGTTTTGCCGGTAAAAATAAATTTGTGGAGAAAAAAAAATATTTTTTTGCCTAAAAATTAAAATTTTTTATGAATTTAAAAAAAAAAAATTTTAATTTTTAGGCAAAAAAATATTTTTTTTTCTCCACAAATTTATTTTTACCGGCAAAACTGTTGATTATAAAGAAAAATGTTATATGAACGGATTAAAGAAATTGTAATTCTAAATTTTTCCAAATTTGTTTCATCAAAATCGGACAAGTGGTTCTCGAGTTACAACTAAGCGAAAAAACATCAAGATAAGGAAAAAATTTAAAAGGTCATAAAAAAAAATGACACATACGAACCCCAAACCCTTTGAGGGTTTTACTATACTGACCTAGTACCATCACCCTGACTTGGAATTTCTCACCCCCAGATTGGCTGTTGTACTGTGTAATTATTTAAATTATATTTTTGTTGATTTATCCAAGATTACGCTCCATTTATTTACGGTGACAGTAATTGTATACAAATAGTTGTTGAACTACTCAAAACATTTTATATGACGTTTTTACAAAGCATTTTAGCAGTTTTTGTTATCTAATGGTTATACACTCATAAAAAAACTTAAAAAATTTTGTTCACCGAAATGTGACAAAAATAAACGGGAAAGGGCTTATTACACGAACGTAAATATAACGTGAACGAGTCGTAAAATATGTAACGTGCTAGTTGGCACCAGGTAAAAAATAGTACTTTTTCGACCTAGGGGTATAGTAACAAAAATTAATTTTTTTTTATAATTTATCAAGCAAAAACCTTCATTGTACAGAAAATAAAACTTAAAATATGAGAGGGCTGTGTTAAGTGGAACTAAAAGCGAACAGCGATGCAAAGAGTGAATTATATTTTGTCGCTAAAAATCGGATTCAATTTCATTTTAAATTGAAAATAATTTTTAATGAATTTAGCTTATTGGATTTATTCATTGAATTAGTTTGTGCCAAATCTATCCTATTTGTGAATTCAATCGATTTTTTCTTAACTTTGATTACTTTTCACACAAAATTTCTTACTTTTTTTTTTAATTTAAATATATGCAATACATTTTTTACTTAAAACTCCGAATATTCAATATGTTCGTTTTAAACACAAGTTTTTGTATAAAAATTTATAAAGAAAAAAATTTTAGTTATTTTTGCCAATTAATAGATTCAAAGTGGAAGTGAAAATTTTACTGCGTTCTGCAAATGGAGAAATTTTCATTTGTCGTACACTAAAAAAAAAAAATTTGGCAGTTACTACCTTACAGTTCTTTGTATAGTAATCAGTAGTTGCTGTTTTACAAATTAATTTGAATTTCGTAAATTTAACCTATGGTAAACCTCCTTTTTTTCTCCCTCGACATGAGATTGGGCCGCTAAAAAATACATGTTCATTAATGTTCTGAACAAATTTCAGCGAAATCTGGGACACTTTCCTTGTATGTTTGTTTTCTTTTTAACTTAATACCCCATTCGTACTGAATTCACATATATTTAATAGTTTTTGGTTCAGTATGAATGGGGTAGTTTAGTTTTCGTGTTTTAAAGTTTTCGATTTAGTATTTCTATGGAATTTTACAAACGAAAATGACATAAATTTAAAAACTACTAGTTTTGGGTTCAGTATGAATGCGGTATAAGTACCCAGTCAGAAAAATACAAACGGGAAAGCGATGGCAAAGCACTTTAACAGGTGGTACAAGTAATGGCAAAAAGTGCTTTCCCATTCCCAAAATGATAACATCATTAGACAAAAGGACCGGCTGTTCAAAAAGCGCCGGAGAAGCACTGGAGGAACAAAATTTTTAAACGTTGGCAAAACGCTGGCAAATCCCATAAATAGGTGGTCTGGAAATATATTTTCCAAAATAAAATTTAAAAAAGTTCATACATATGTATTTTTTTGGTCCTGCCGTGATTTGAACCCAGGCCATCAGATTGGCAGACGATTGCTCTACCCACTGAGCTAACGAGACATATAATATTTGATGGATAAACACATAAACGAGTGATAATAGCTGGACAACTACTGGCTATGCCAAAATGCTAGTACTGGCAAAGAATTTTTTGTAACTAGTATGCCAGTGTTGGGAGGGCAAAAAAAAGTTGGTCTTGAAGGAGCTTTCCCACAAACAAAAAAATTGATTTTATAAAACAAAAAAAATTTTAAACTAAAAAAAATCCAAAAAAAACTTTTTGATTGCAACCGGATTTGAACTCGGAACCTTCTGACTACAAACATTTTTTAACGAAGCGTCAGCATTTTTATAAAATCATTGGTCTACCAGTGAATTGATTTTTGTACGCCTGGTAGCATTGGCTAGGTAGCACTGGATAACCACTGGTTGCAAACCTTGGCATATCACTCTAAGCCAATTCTTTACCAGTGGTTTTGTTTTATAAACCACCGAAATTTTTGTAAAACAAATTCTGGTAAAACGCTTTTCGCAAACGCGAAATGAGTGTTCTGCCAGTCATTTATTTTGAACACCGTGGTTAC
Source organism: Leucophora obtusa (assembly GCA_949987735.1). Taxonomy (NCBI): domain Eukaryota; kingdom Metazoa; phylum Arthropoda; class Insecta; order Diptera; family Anthomyiidae; genus Leucophora; species Leucophora obtusa. The sequence goes on from OX465295.1 coordinate 282,258,277, forward strand.
CCAGTGGTATGCCAGTGCTTGATTTTTTGTACCACTGGCGATTTCTGACTGGTTATGTTATAATAAGTGTATGTACTTGCACAAATTTTTCGGTTTTTCATACAGCGAATATGTACCACTACTTCCAAAAATTACCTTATCTTATAAAAACAATCAATTTTGACACCGAATTATATACAGTAGACCCTAATTCTACCGCTTATTATTTGGATATTAGTAATGAGTGCCAAGATTTTTTTTCTGGGAAGTATTCTCTAACAGTCTTTATTTCAAAAATAAACATTTACGGCAATGTGCATAAACATTTTTTAAATTTACTCGTATGAAAAAAAAAATCGTTTTATAAACGTGTTATAAGGTTTTCAAATTATTATGTATAAGCACTTTACATGTTCATTAGATTGCCCAGAAAGAAAGTAAAGTTTGGAATTTTTCAAACCTTACCCTGCAAACACGTTTGTTTTGGTAAAAAAAATTTTTGACAATTTTCCCAGAAAATTTGTTTTATTTAATAATATTTTCGAAATGTTAATATAATGAAGTTTTTAAATATTTCAAATTTTCCCAGAATTAGAAAAAAAAAATTATTCAGAAGTCGCGCAATCGCATTTAAAATAATTTTAGATAAAAAAAAATTAAATTCTAAGTGCCATTGACAATAAAGAAATTAACCTAATGTTTAAGCTAACTTAGAGTTACAGATGTCAAATTCCATACAAATTTGAATTTTTCAACTTTCAGTTTGTGTTAAGTTTAGGTTATTTGTCTATTGTTAATGGGGGTAAGAAATTTAAAAATATTTAAAAGCTTTAGTAAGGCACGTTTACACGCGAGAGAAAACTGCTACAAATAGAGCAAAATCCTTAGAGGTGGTTTTTGCTCTATTGTGAATGAATTAAGCTATTTAGGGTTGCTTTTCACTCTATGTCTAGCAGTTTTCTCTCGTTTTCTTTAATAATATTAAACAAAAAAAAATAAAAAAAATTTAAACAGAAAGAGATATTAATTTATTATCTAAAATCGACCTAAAAACATTAATTTACCAAATGAAAGATCAATTATACATATCCCTCATTCATTAAAAAATAAATATTTTTTAAAAAATCTTAGAAAACTGTCAAAAATACATCTTACCAAAAGCAACATAAATAAGGGGTTACTTAAAAAAAATAAACCGCACTGCTCTTTTTTAAATTTATGAAAATCTAAGGAAATTGTTTTTGATAATATAATAGGCCTTTTAAAAAAATTACTTTTTGCTAATAAATAATAAAATGAGATTTTTTAACAAAAAAAAAAGACTTAAAATATGTATTTGTTATGGAACACTTTAGAATTCTCTTAACACATTGTCAAACAACTGACCATTAAAGGTATATATACCCTACGGGAAATTTTAACAAACTGTCACCGAACTGGCCCCTTTATATGAAATAGACTGGTCACTTTTACATGGCGTTGTCATAGGAGGTGGAAATTGACCCCTTGTGACATGCCACAAGACAAATCCTAGGACAGATTACCGAACTCTCAATTTCAGGGACCTGTCCTGAAATTGAGAGTTCGGCGTTGTCACCTCCTATGACAACGCCATGTAAAAGTGACCAGTCTATTTCATATAAAGGGGCCAGTTCGGTGACAGTTTGTTAAAATTTCCCGTAGGGTATTTACACAACTGTGGACTTTTGACAAAAGCACTTAAGTCGACTTAAGAAAATGTTTCAAAATTATTGTAGACGATAAATACACATATTTCTGTCTCATCCTCCCATTTGTCACCCCTTATACACTAAAAGATATGAGCGCCCTTCAAATTAACTTATTTAAAAAAATCTACTAATTTCTGTTTGGCAAAAGACCTTAACTCAGTTCTAACATAATATAAGACGTTTGTGCTTCAACGATTTTTTCTATGCAAAAAAACTAAATTTTAAAAAGAAGGTAACTTGTGTTTGAAATAAGTGCTTTTGTTAAAAGTCCACAGATATAACTTTACAACAAAAAATCATAAAAACTGAATGATTCATTGTATTTTATATTTTGAATGCAAATGCATTTTTAAACTGTTTGGAAAACAAAACTTTAAAGTAAAACTTAAAAGGTTAAATGTACTTTGTGTTTACAAAATTATATTAAAGGATGACTGGCAGTTATTTTAGAATTATCCATGAAATCAAAATATAAAAGTTTACAACAAAGAAATTTGTCTTATCATTTAAAAAAATAATATTTAATAAGTAGGACGTTTAAAAAATAATAAACAAATTTAACCGGAATACGTTTTAACATCTGGAGAGGGGTTTTTAAGTTTTATGCATATTTTCATTTGATGTTTAACAGTCATATGCATAATCACTTTTTAAATTTATAAATGGCTTATAGAACTAATTTTTCATACAAAATTCATAAACATGTTATAAGGGTTTCAAACTTTTATGCATAAACACTTGTTTCATCAAAATATTTTTCGGAGAATCTTATTCTTTTTTAATACCTAATTAAAATAACATGTTCTTTTTAATCAACTTTAAATATTAAATTATCTTTAATCATATTAATTATATTGATTTTTTTTTTTCTTTTATAAAAAACAAAAATTCAATGTCAACTCATTAGTTTTTTATTAAATAAAAATAAGTAAAATTAATTATGAAACCACCGCTGGCTTTATCAATCAATAACCAAGTTCATGAACAATTTTTGATATGTACATTTATATAAAATAATAAAAACATAATTATATAATAGCAATAAACATATATTGTTAATGGCATTCAGAAATTTTAATCTTGCAAAAATGTGTAATTGTAAAACTTGTGTGAGTGACCTATTTAAAATTTTCAAAAATTTATAATATCCAATTAAAGTAATAATCCTGCAAAGTCTCAGTAATGGGTGCTAATTACTTATTAAATATATAATACAGTACTCAGTAGTTGTTGCTTGTAACTGTAAATACAGTGTTTTTGTGGAAACATACAAAACCACTATTATAACAGTTATTTAATAAAATAACTAAGGAAAATTACTGTATTTCGTAACAGTTATTAAATACATTTATTTTTAGTGCTATAATAAACACTTCCCAAAATAATATTTTTGCTGTCAACAATTATATTTGTTCGTTATTTGAAAAATAAAAAAATTCGTTGAGTATTTAAAAAATTATTGTTTAGTTTATATTTGTTATTATTAATATATTCTCAGGTTGCAAATACAAATCAGAAACATTTTAAGTAAGAAAAAGAAATTACACATTTTTTGTACTCGAAAGAAAAAACTTGTTTATTTTATTAAAATAAATTGTTAGAATATTAAAAGAAAATTAACTATAGAAACAGTAGTTTTTACCAACCTTGTCAGTCGTTTTAAAATTTTTGTATTTATTAAAAATTTGTCATTTATTTTTACGGTATTGTTGTTATTTTTAATGCATTTGTTAGTTATTTTTCAAATGTGGCAACTAGAGGTAAAAGTATATAAGTAAAATTATTTTCTCCTTGATGATGAAATGATGATAATGATGAGAAATGATGATAATGATGTTGATGACAACAAGGAGAAAATTATTTTATTTATATACTTTTACCTCTAGTTGCCACATTTTTTATCCGATTTTCATAAGTAATACCTTTCTGGAAAGGTTGTAATGTTATATTGTTTACAACTTTATTAGTTGTTTCAAAAAGCCACCTCAAGATGGCGCTAATCTAGCATTTATTATAAAATTGCAAAAAATTTAAATTTGGGAGCCTCGAAAATGATTTTTTTGATATGTCGTAGTGGAACTTTTTTTTCCCCATGCTAAAAGCTTTCGAAAAATCGAGTACGCAATATCAAAAAAATTTTATCCATACAATTTGACCCGCCCTAATGTATGTAATTTAGACTAATTAGCTTATGATGTAAAAATCACAGTTAAAAGTTGTCAATTTCGACATCGTATCGTGTTACGTTTTCTCTGTTAAAAGTAACTTTTATTTTTTACAGCTGACAGGTTCATTTACATCAGTCCTGTGACAGATTTTTTTGCTTCAGTGCTGCAACTGGTCCTTTTCCGTCGGTCTTATGACACGGCACAAGGGGCAATTGACTCCCTCCTAGCACAACCCATTTAAAAGTTACCGGTTCCCCGTCCGCAAGGACCGCTCACGTGACCTGTCTCCTTTTTTTTTCCACAGTGAATATACAAGTAGTAATTTTGTTTTGTTCAGCCATTAAAGAATTATAGTGTCAATAATAAAATAAATTATATTAACAAATTGTTGATTGATGAAATTTAATTCCATACAATCGTAATCATAATACAATATTAATAATTATCACTTTACATTGAATATACGTCACTGTTTTTATTAAAACCGTATCAACAAAATAAAATCATAAACTTCAGATTTTTTTTAAACGAATCATAAAACAAACATACATATAATGCATACAAATTTATTCATATAAAATAAATTATTAACCCTATAACTGCCCATATCACCATTAGGCGGGGTTAATAATATCGTATGTATCTAAAATTCATCAAACCATTACTTCGTAATCAGAAATAAGATGGTTCGATTGAAAACAAGATTTGATAAATATTTCGTAAAGAAATTGTTTGTGTACGGTGCACGGATTAAAAAGTGCAAAAATTAAAATTTCGAAAAAAAAATGTTTTAAAATAGTTATTTAAGAATGAAAACTAAATTTAATAGAAATAATAAAAATATTTATACAGCGAAATTTATCTACAGCCCCAAAACATTTTTGCGGCAGTGTCCTAGATTTTGAAGCTAGACCAACAAGCATATATAACTGGGAGATACAATCGCTATCGGATCGCACATCGGATCAGACATCGGACAGAAAATTATGACCTTGTCAGATAAAATCATAATGTTCTCTGACAATGTCATAATTTTCTGTCCGATGTCCTATAGCGATTGCATCTCCTAGTTATATATGCTTCTTGGCCAAACCCACCATTTAGTACACCGATCGACTCTGAATCACATTTTGATTCGATTTAGCGATGTATGTCTGTCGGTCCATCCGTTTATGCATTCTTGTGCTCACAAATATCACAAAGTCACAAATATTAACATGTTTTGATGAAATTTGGTACAACGACTTATATTGGCCCAAGAACGAAACCTAATTGTTTTGGTTAAGATCGGTTCATATTGAGACCTAGCGCCGCCAAAATTTGGCTCTAAAGGGTGAGTTACCCAACTGTAAACGTAACTGTAATGAATCAGCTATTTCGAAACCACAAGAAGAAGTGTATACAAATGGTTACTAACGCGTAAATGTAAACGTACTTGCCGGATCATTCTGTTGAAATCAGAATTTTCTATCCGTCATCGAAACAACTGTTAGACATAGTGCCCATATCAAAGTCACCAAAAATTGCCAAATATAAAAATATTTTATTGAAATTTGTTACATTAGGCGCATTAAAAATTTCTCACTTATTTTATAATTTTTTATCATTTTAATACCACCCTTTTGGAAATTTCGTAAAGACGTCTACATGACGGCTTAGCGACATGTCGCTGTCATTAATGACTTGCTGATCCGCTCCTATACAAAATACCTTAGACACTTGCTGATATTTTCATACAAATGTAAAAATGTCATCACGACAAGTCACCAGGAGGTCAATGTGATAAATAAATGATGACGTGTCTTTAGAAAGTCGTCCACTGACATTTCCAGCACGGGTCATTTAGTTGTCATCACCACCTAAACTTTCAAAAACAGCTTTAAAAATTTTGCGTCTTTTTATTATACTTCCACAATGTTTAGTATTTCCCATCTTTCTTTTCCTTGTAGTTAATTTTCTTCTATTAAAAATTTTAAAGTATTTCATTTGGTATCACACTCGCAAAGCCTCGAACCAGAAGCCTTCTGCTTGTTAGCTCACCACCTTACCCGTTCACTTAAACCATAATAATACAAATATTTTTAAAAAATTTGCTGTATTCCATTTTTTAAATTCAAATCTTAAATTTTATTTGAATCTTCCTGTAATCAAGGTCAAAATATATTATTTTTTTTTAATTTATTTTTATCGGGATATACATTAATTGCATTAAAGGAATTAAATGTGCTAAAATCCCAAACGTATTTTACAAATTGTGAAAAATAATCTGTTGGAGGCATGTCCCTATCCGGATTTCATTCTTGCCTAAGGAAATCTCCAGGGGACGATGTTTTTAGAATTTCTGTAAATATTTTTTAAGATAAATTACAAACTCAGTGAGAATTTCTTGTTATTTGAATGTTCCTTACAAATATGAATTTTGTTTTAAATTCAAACTAAGCACATACAAGTTTTAAATCAATTAGGATGTAAATGTCTAGATGCTCAGACATTGATATGTTTTTAAATTTGAGGTTCGCGGTTCAAATCGCTGTAACGGCAAAAAATATTTTTTTTATTTTTTTAATAGATTTAAGACTTTAAGACGTCTTCACTTTGTCTTAAACGGCGCTGCTGACATTGTCTTTAAGACACATTTTCAACCCATTCAAATTTTGACTCTAAACATTAGTTTCCTTTAAACCAGACTAGTCTAGGGTATCATATAGCCGGCATGCCCGACTTTAACTTTTGTATTCGGTTTTCTAACTTTGTATGTGCATTTTTTAGACAGTTGCACATAATAAGTAGAATGCAAAAGTAACCACATTAAATCTTTGGATTAAATTATGGTTTAGTCGACTTGTTTAGTGTTTAATTAATCCGTTGGCTAACTAGATTAACTAATTAATCCGACTAATACTAGACTACCTTTTTTGTTTGATTTGGGTGTTGAAGTATATCGCTTTAACTTTAAAGTGAATAGACGGATTTTTAGGAAATTTTGCAGAACGAATATTATCATCTTGGCAATAAGAATAACTTACCCCTAAATTGTTTTTATTTTTCACGCTGAACACATAATATAAATTTGATTGAAAATTAGTTACAGGGTTAAATAAAAATAACATCAATAAAATCAAAAATTTTCTGAAATCTTTATTTTTGTGTGTGGTAAATATATTAACACTAAACTGACAACACAGATGTTGTTTTAAACCTTATTTTTGCATGTTGAAAATAAAAATTTGTGGGTTTGGTATTTAAAACCACGCGTTTAAAATTACTTAAACAAATTTTGAAGGAAAAACATCTCCCACATATGTTCAGAGGCTTGTTTACCCCAATCATAATACACTCAGAAAAGCATTTTAGTTTATACAAATTAGTTGTTGGTTCCGATAGTTGTAAAAGCATGAAACAGCCATTATTACAGTAATTTAAGCAAAAATAACTAAAGAAAACTACTACATTTAGTAATAGTAAAAACTTCCAACTTTTGTTAAAGTATCGCGTATAGGTTAAGAAATAATGCAATTTAACGTCAACATTACTTTTTGTAAATATAGCTCTAGATTGAATATTTGTTAGCTTTTTATTATTATTTTTATGTAATTCTAGTTTTCTTTTTTGTAAAATTAATTGCTTATATAGATACACATTAATATTGAATCTACAAGCATTTAAGTTGGTAAAATAAAGTCAGTTTATGGTAAATTTGACGACTAAATATTTAAAAATAGTTATTTTCACAACATTTGTTAGATATCTTTATTAAGTTTCGCAGTTATTTTTATTTAAAAAATATTTACAAAAATTGAATTGTATTTTCGAGTTCAAAAAACATTGCGTTTTTTAGAAGCGCTTACATAAAATACAACTAAAGAGATTTTTTGTTGGTTTTAATACTTTCTATTAGGTGAAATAAATTTTTTAAATAAGTTTGGAAAATTTATTTTATTTTTAGATAATAGTAATACCAACAAAAAATACTTCTAACACAAGTTAAATTTTAGCCAAGCATATTGAGTTTACAGTACAGTCGATAATTTATATAAAAAAATCTAAGATAAAAGAAATTCATTGAAAAAAACTGACCTCCATTGAAAAAAACTATTCCAGATTTACACTGTTTGTTTTACTTTATTTATTAATTGATTTTTAAAATTTTAAAATAACAACACTCAAAAAAGGTTGTTGGTTGCTACACGACAGTTGTCGATGGAGTAATCAGTAGTTGTTGTTTTAACTGTAATTATAATTGTTTTTCTAATAGAATAGTTATTATATTAACAGTTATTAAAAAAACAACTATAGCAAAACAGTATTTTTTCAGTAAACACTTAATTTTGAATAGTTGTTTCAAAAATAAAATATTTCGTTGCGTTTTTGAAAATTCTTGTTCAGTTTATATTTGTTACTAGAATGAAGTAGTTACTTATTTTTTATTGTTATCCAAAGAAGAAAAAAATTTTTTTTATTTTTTTTTATGGATTATATTTTTACAATACTGAAAAAAGCAACTGTAAAAATTTGTAGTTTTGCCAATTTTATCAGTTATTTCAATATTACAATATTCAAATTTACAATATTAAAAATATATCCATTACTTTATCGACATTATTAGTTTTTTCAACTGCATTTGTTAGTTATTTTAACAGCTATTTTTAGTTACTTTAAAGGTAATTATTAGGGCAAGGAATTTCATGCACTTAAAAATGGAAAATATGCGCCTAAAATATGCGGCTAAAAATGAAAAATATGCATTGAAAATATAAAAAATATGCACTAAAACTATTATTTTTGCAAAAATAATGCACTTTAAAACATAAAAATATATTTTAGTTATTTTGCAAACAGACACAGAACTCGAAGATTTTCCATAGGTCAATAAGGTTTTTAAGAATGTTTATTTTGATTGAATCAAAATATGAAAGAAAGAAAGAAATAAAAAATGCTACAAAAAATTAAAAATATGCACAAATATGCATTAAAAAGCACAAAATATGCATTAAAAAGGCTCCAAATATGCATTTAAAGTCAAAATATACAAAAACATGCATTTTTGACAAAATATGCAAAATATGTAACTACAAATTGATGCCATTTTATTCTAAATTTAATGATAAATATTTAGTCTATATAGTAATTATACATTTATCGCTGTAACCTTAATTTCCAATAGATTATATTAACAAACTTTTTTGAGTGCACATTATTTACCATTTTAATAGCACATTCATTTCAGTTGTATTTTTTAATTAATTCTACTGGCAAAAATTTTTGAGTGCTGTTACTACCTCAATTACTCATTCAGTCTTGTAGGTTTTTGTTGATTTTTATTATTAACACGCATGCGTAAATTTGAGACAAGTTAACATGTATTTACGTGGTAATTGTCTAATGGTAACACAGCATATCTCTATATATATTTTCGTATTCCATTTCAAATTTTGTATACCTACTTTAGATACAAATCAATCAAATTTTATAAATTGACTTAAATAAATCAATCATTTTCACCGTATTCAAGAGTTATTATACCGCCCGTCATAAATTCCCAACAATGAGCACATATTCTGAAAGAAAAGCTCAAAATAAAATAGCAAAGTCCTTCAGTTTGTATACCCTACACCGCTACGTGGACAGGTTATACTGAGTTTGTGCTAAAGTTTGTAACATTAAAAATTATTGTACATAGAACATAGATACAAATCCGTAAATTTTAGCCGATCAGCCGCCGACATCGAACATCTTTTCCCAGCCGATTAAGCCACCGACAATAATCAGCCGAGCCGATTTTCGGCTAAAGCCGTCAGCAAAATGCAAAAATATTAGTTTTTTTTTCTTTTAATTTAAATTTAATATTTGTTTTTAAATTTTTTGGCCAATATCAATTTGTTACTTTTTATTCTGTTGTTAAGCTAATTTGACCTAATTCCTTTAATGTAATTAAAAATGCAATTCCATTACAGTTTTACCCGACGTTTCGTAGATTTTTTGTCTACTTTTTCAAGGGTTCGTAATATTTACGCTTTCCTTTACATTAAAATATTTTTACATTTAACATAAGAAATATAAATAAACAAAAATACGAATTTTCACATTGAACACATATTAACTTAATATCACAGCTTATTTTAATTTAAGTTTTTTAAATTTGTTTAAATATACTCTCAGGGAATTATGTAGGTAAAATCAACTGCAAATGACAGTTAAAATAACTGCATTTGTATTGATAAAGAAGTACACTGCATTTGCATTTAAATCAACTGCTATATGAAGTTATTGTTAACTGTTAAAAATCAACTGACAAATGTCATGGAAATTATTGTAAAACTGTACAAACAACTACAAATGTAGTTAAAACAACAGACATACAAATTATTGTAAAACTGTAAAAAATACTTTTTTTAGGTAAAATTACTAACACCAACTACGAATTTAATAAAAACAAACTTTTGTAAATACTCTTCAATTCATTTTATTCTTAAATAAATGTTACATTGTTTTAGATGTCTGCCCGCGGGGAATGAAATATTTTTTTGGCTTCCATTTTTCTAAAGGTAGAAGATAAAAAATATTAAAGACCTGAAAGAAAAGAAAAGCAATATTTTATAATATTTACGTAAATAAATATAATCTTAAGCTGCCTACACACTAGGGAACATGGTTGAGGAACAAAAAATATCAAAAAATTTTGTAAACACGAAATGCACGCTCTCAACACGCACACACACACAAACGCACTCACACATTCACAAAAAATGCTCTCTTTTTTTAAGTATGTTCCCTAGTGTGTAGGCAGCTTTATATTATATAACTTTCTTCATTTAGTAAATTTTTTTACGGCGAAATTTTCAGTCTGCTGTCTTTGGCGTGCTTTTTTTGAATAAAGACACAAAATAAAAAAATATTCTTCTCATATTCTTTCACTCAAGAACCATATTTATTGTGTATGTGCCACATATTTCCTATGTGTTGAATATTTGAACGAGAGCTAAACACGCACACACTTAAATATGCATGTGTTTGTTAAAAAAAACCCAAAACAACTGCAAAAAATAACTGTAACGTAAATGTAATAGTTTGTGTTTGTTGTTTAAAAAAATAACTACCAAAAACTTTGAAAATTTCTTCCCTAAGTAAAACAATCGCAATTGCAGTTAAAATAATTACAACCACATTACTACATAAATAACTGTCATGTAGTAACTGCAGATCTTTTCTGAGTGTAATTTTCCGAAAAGTAAAATTTTCTTGTTTTTGCGATATCACTGATTTAAAATATTTTTGCATCATACCAATCATTTTTCAATGAAATTCAGGTACGGTTTTTTAGTCAAACTCTTTGAATTGAACGTATTCTAATTTAAAAAAGGAGTTCATGTAATTCCAAATAAATCTGAATTCGATTGTTAATGAATTTATTCAAAAATGAATTAACTCTTCAAAGCTCCGTTAGTACACTTAAAATAAAACGTCAGTAAGAAAAATTTGTAAAAAGGGATTCAAATCGATTCGACTAATTTTTAACAAATTTTTAGTTGAAACACTGATTTAAACAAAAATTTTAGTTATCTTCATTTAACACATTAATGAAAATCCTCAGCACTTTAAATAATTTTGAGCGTTAATTTTCAAAATTTTAATTTAATAAAATACTTTTCTATTTTTTAACCTATACATTCAAAATAATATGTCTGTTGACTCAACAGGAAAGTTTATTCGTTTTATAAAAATTATTATAATTTTTGGCTTAAGCCCAAAACAGATACTAGCACAGTCGGCAGCGTTTTACCGCAGTGCGACGCTTTGTCGAAAAAGCAGGTTTTGTATTTACTTTATCTGTCACTGCCGAGAAATTAGAAAATTTTCTAAATAAGCAAGAGTTGTCTTCAAAGTGCAGTAAGAAAATTTTAAAAAATTAGATAGTTTTCGCGAAATTCAAGAACAAAATTCAACAGCACTGCCACTGTCCACTGGCACTGTGAGTATCTGTTTTAGGCTTTAGAATAAAACAGTTTGGAATTTAAGAAAATAATTTGTAAAACTACAGTTTTATTTTTACTTTTTTCCGGGACCTGGTCCATAACCAATAAATACGTATTGATATTCTAAAGAAGCAATCATTTTTTCCGTTTTGCTCTATATCGCTTAGTTTCCGAGATATGGGCTATTTTATAAAGTGGAACTTTAAAAAATGTCTGAGGGCCCAAGGCCCAAACAGTATCCATTTTTGGATATAAATGACCTTCTCTTTCCTAATATTTTATCAATAATGACAAAATTTTGAAAAAAGTCAATTTTAACCCATAAAATTTCGGATCTAAACATTAGTAGACTTTAAAGCCGGATTCACAATGCTGGATTACCTACTCCATTCTGCAAAGTGGATTTTGTTCCATTCTTTTTCTCACTTACATATTTTTTGAATCATACCATCTCTATTTTAGTACACTCCACTCTGCAGAGTGGAGTACTCCAGCATTGTGAATCCGGCTTAAACCGCTCTAGTATAGGGAAACATAAGTCGGCATGATCGACTTTAACCTTGTCAATCGCTCTAGATAAATTCGTTGTTTTTATACCCTGCCCTGGAGATGGCCACGTGAGCAGAATCTTGCATTATTCACGTAAATCACGAGTTTAAAGTTAAATTTACTCACGTGTGTGTGAGTAAAAAAAATAACAGACCCAGACCAACCTTTAAGAATACCGATCAACTCCCAGTACACTAATAGAAAAAGTCTGTAAAAATGTACTACTACTATAATTGTTAAAAGTTAGGTCGTTAGAAATAGTATAGAAATTAAATTTAGTAAGAGATACAGATAACACAGTACAACAGCCAATCTGGGGGGTGAGAAATTCCAAGTCAGGGTGATGGTACTAGGTCAGTATAGTAAAACCCTCAAAGGGTTTGGCGTTCGTATGTGTCATTTTTTTTTATGACCTTTTAAATTTTTTCCTTACCTTGATGTTTTTTCGCTTAGTTGTAACTCGAGAACCACTTGTCCGATTTTGATGAAACAAATTTAGAAAAATTTAGAATTACAATTTCTTTAATCCGTTCATATAACATTTTTCTTTATAATCAACAGTTTTGCCGGTAAAAATAAATTTGTGGAGAAAAAAAAATATTTTTTTGCCTAAAAATTAAAATTTTTTTTTTTAAATTCATAAAAAATTTTAATTTTTAGGCAAAAAAATATTTTTTTTTTTCCACAAATTTATTTTTACCGGCAAAACTGTTGATTATAAAGAAAAATGTTATATGAACGGATTAAAGAAATTGTAATTCTAAATTTTTCTAAATTTGTTTCATCAAAATCGGACAAGTGGTTCTCGAGTTACAACTAAGCGAAAAAACATCAAGATAAGGAAAAAATTTAAAAGGTCATAAAAAAAAATGACACATACGAACGCCAAACCCTTTGAGGGTTTTACTATACTGACCTAGTACCATCACCCTGACTTGGAATTTCTCACCCCCCAGACAATAATCCCAAAAATGTTCCATAGTGTAATCTGGCATGTGATGAAAAACGATCGGTTTTGATTTCGATCGGTTTGGTTAAAAATCAAAAATTAAATGATGAATAGAAAAGTCAAAGAGGTTTGAAATTGTTTTTAATCTCTTTAGTTTAATCAGGTATATTGTTTTACATCTTTTTATCGCTTTTAAATTCAAAATAATACGAAATATTCAGGATTGAAATTTCAAAAACGATCGATTTAAAACCGATCGATTTTCATCACATGCTAGAATATGTCTTTCAATAATATGATTTCGCTTTTTTCCCGAAACGATAACTATGGTGTTTAAAATATTCAACAAAATTTTGAATACAATTTTATGTGATGAATACCTGTTGTTTATTTAGTATTCCAATCTTGTTCATATTATTAAATTGTAATTTTTAAATAAATATTTAAATTATAAATTCACTGCACTATCTTCATTTATTTAGAATCTACACCTCCCTTTTTTCTCTACACGAGCATACTTTGTTTTTAATATAAAATTTTTTTAATTCACGTGATAGTGTTTATATCTTAAACGCGCCATAGTGTACTTATTTGTAGAAAATATACCGTGGATGGTAAGCGAAACAATATGGTTATAAGTAAGGGCAACGCAATTTTAGATTATTTCGCTATTATTAACGCTATTTCATTTTTTATCGTTATCGATATTTTAAGGATAATGCAATTTCAGTTATTTCGGTAACGGTATTTTAAGGAAAAGATAATTCGGTTATAACGGTATTTTAAAGTTAAATGTATTTCAATTATTTCACTAACAGTATTTTAAGGGTAACGATTAGGGATGCCAATCGGGATTGATATTTGAAAATCCCGGGAACCAAAAAAAAATAAATTTTATAAATCCATTTACAAAATTTTATGATTTTCTTCGTTATATTAGCGAATAAGTATTAGATATTGGTGAAAATATTTTTTTTTTTTAAATCAAAAATTAAAACGTGGAATTTTTAACGGAATTAAATAAATCCAAAAATAAATCCGGTGATTAGAAAAAGGCATAAATAAAATTTATATCAAATACGCAATAACCACGTGCAAAAACCATGGGCAGAAATATAAAAATAACGGTATTTTATTTATTTCGGTATCGGTATTTTGAGGATAAGGGTATTTGAGTTATTTCGGTAACGGTATTTTAAGAATAACGGTATTTCGGTAACAGTTGTGGAAATTTAGTAACAGTAATCAGTTTAAAGGGTTTATAATAGATACCGTTATTTAAGCGGTATTATCTGCCAAACCTGAAATATACGCGTGACTGCTGAACAAATTATAGAATATTTTAAACATTTGGTAGAAAAATATTTACTTAATGTTAAAAGTTAAAAAATAAAACAAAAACAATAAGTTTTAACTAATTATAAAACAAAAAGCAATAATTTTAAATTAACTATGATTAGTAATGACAACCACATATTGTAGTTTTTAATTATTTAATAAATACACCGAGAGAAAATATATATATATATATAAATAATCCTAAAGAATATTAGAGATAATCAATTTTAATTATCCTCATTACATAGACATAAAAATGTCATTTATTGACATAAATAGACTAACAATTGTTTAAAATGACATTCAAGGTATTGAAATATAAAATGAATGTGTTCTAAATGGCTTGAAACAATTACAATTTCTAAGCAAAATCATGTGAAATCATCAATTTATATTTGAACAATTAAAAAATTGTTGAAAAATCCACTAAAATATTTTCAACAAAAATAGAATATTAAGCAACAAATTCTATAATCATGCAACATTTTGTCGCAACAACTCAACACTTTTGGTAAGCAACTTTCTCACTTATTTTAAATTTATCATGTCGTCGGCTTATTAATGGTTGACCTACTGGCCAACGCGACATCTCGTATCATATTTGAGATATTTATGTGTCGACTTTGATGAACCTAACAATTTTCCATACAAAAATGAAAAAATGTAAACCTTCCTAATCGTTTATATCGATAACGACTTTTTGGTATATGGATCAAACCAATAATATGCTGACGATGTGCCAATAAAGGAAATATGTATTTATCTTGGGATGCGTTTAAACCTGTATGGCATTCGCGAGATTTTGATATTCATCACTATAAAACAAATAAATAAAGAAAAGCTTGACATCTATACATAATTCTTCATTGTTTTTTCGAAGTGTGAAAAATTGTAATCTCGGGATTTCGATGCAGATATCAACGCGACTTTATACCAGCAAGTGTGTTAATATGAGCAAATGTCCAAACACTGATTACTTATCTTGCATTTACATTTACCCTCGAAATCCAGTTTAAACTATATTTTGATAATTTGGGCAGTATGAAATGATATACGAACTAGTTATGGAAATATAATTTCAACTAGATTTCAAACATAATGTAAACACTACTATTTACTAAAGTTATACATACACTCACAATTTATTTTCCATAACCGATTGAAGTTTATTTGAAAAGCAATAGATAAAGTTTGTTTTCAATTGAAGAATCAATTAAAATACATTGAAACATATTGTTTCAATTTTTTTATCAGTCAATAAAAATCAAACCACAAAAAAATATGTATCATTTGTAGGAGTTGATATTTTCAGTCAAATGTTGTTTCAATTTTTTTATCAGTCAATAAAAAACAAACCACAAAAAAATATGTATCGTTTGTAGGAGTTGATATTTTCAGTTAAATATTGTATTTTTAGTTTTCTATTTTTAGAAAAAATAATTTAAAAAATTTCATTGTTTTCTATTTTAAAACAAAAACTTCAAATATTTTCGGTTTTCTTTTTTGTTAAAATATTTTCTTTATATACAAAATTATTTCAATTCAAATTACAAGAAATTCTTTACTCATACACACAAACATAGGCAATAAAAATATGAACGTGTGTGTAGTGTTTTGAAAATTCAAACAAAAAAAAAAAACTTTCATATATGAAAAAACAAACCACAAAATCGATTTTTTTACGTTTTGTAAGTTAAAAATTGATGATTGTTTTAACAGACTTTTCAATTATTTTCATTTCTTTTATGGATTGTTTAAACAATGTTTGAAAATAAATAGCAAAATGTTTTGAATATAATGAAAAATCAGTACTCCTTTTTTAATTGTGTTTTCAATTAATTTAATATGTATTTTAGGTTGTTTTTAACGATAAAATATTGTGAGTGTATATGTATGTAAACAACTTCTTTTAAATTCAATCGTCAAATAGTTTGCTACATGACGCATGTCACGTACTCCCCAACACCATCATCACAATCTCTTTAGTATTTTTGTAGTGTAGTTTGAATTATAAAATATTTCTTTGTCGTTTATTTTTTTTTTTTTTAATTGCCGTAAAATAAATAATAAAATATGAATGAATATTTAAATTTTGCACGTTCTATACGATGTAATTTTCTTGTTGTGTTTACTGGGGAATTTCATCTTTGCATTACATTCAGGTTAAAGGGTCAAAAAGTCAATATTAATTAGCAGACAGTGTTTTTAGGAAGAATGGAAGACTTTTAACCTGACCAACTGTTTAGTGTTATTTGAGAAATCTTCTTTCTTCTATATTTTTACAAAAAATTAGTATTAATTCAAAAAATGTAGTGTCTCTCTCTCATTTAGCTCCAAAAAAGGACTACTAGGTTTGGGTTCAGTATGAAAGAGGTATTTAGATGCCTTCACAATTGTGAATATTACAAAGATATTTTAAAATATTTTATTTGTATTTAAGAAAATTGTATTTGAATTTTAAAATTGTCCAAATACATTTCAAAATTATTCATTTGTATTTAAAAGTTTTAAATCTGTATTTCAAAATTGTCCAAATGCATTTAAAATAATTCCATTTGTATTTTTCATTTCTCTAAATGTATTTCAGAAATTTCCAAATGTATTTAAAAAGACTCTATTTGTATTCAAAATTATCCAAATGCATTTAATAAAATTCTAGTTGCATTTCAAATTTTTCCAAATGTATTTCAGAAATTTCTATTTTTATTTTAAAAGCATTTTTACAAATATACACGTTTTCTCTTCCTTCGTTGATGTTAGTCCCGTTGAATTGTTAACATATTAAGGGTTTTCATATAAACTATTAAATTCCTTGTAAACATTGTATAAATATAAACCATATTTTTTATATATGGAGTTTGACATTAAACTCATAAACATACCAGGTTTACACCGTTTACGAGGAGAATACGACTTTATATGAAAACCCCTATTATATTTGTTTTCAACTTTAGCATAAGTAGACGATTATCAATAATTAACCCATCAAGGCAAACGACACTGATGACGGCTTTGTAGCGAAAGCCGAAAATACGTATTCTGCCTTGCTGGTCTTATAGAATTCTTTCAAAATTTTTATTCTTTGTTATTTACTTGTACAAATTGTATCATCATTTTTTAATTTCGAAAATAATTTCAACGGGAAGAGATATTAATTTATGATCTAGAATCGAACTAAGAACATTCATTTACCAAATAAACGATCAACTATACATAACCCTCATTTATATTTGTAATATTTAAAAATATATTTGTATAATTTTGAAATACATTTTAAAATACATTTTGGAAAATTTTTAAAGAACATTGGACAATTCTAAAGCATTTTTGGTCAATTTTGATTGATTTTTGGACAATTTTAAAACATTTTATATTTAGACAATTTCAAAACTTTTTTGGACAATTTTAAAACATTTTTGGATAATTTTAAAACATTTTTAGAAAATCTTGAAATATATTTGGAATTTGTTGAAATAAAACTGAATATGGTGTAGAACCTCAAGAGTATGCAATAGGCTGGTTCATAAAAAACAAAAGTTGCATTTTGGTATGGGCCACCGTGAAAAATTAACACATGATTTTTTTTTTTAATTTTTTTATTAAAGTTTAGAGGTCGCTACCGGGCCCTAAAGTTTGGTATTTTTGAAAATAATCGCTGCATCTATTCTTTTTTTCATGAGTGTGTAATAAAGAAAATTTCAAAATTTATTTTTATGAATGCCGTTATTGAATTAAGAATTGTAAAAAAAAATTGTGTAAGATTTTTTTCAGAACCTCTTTCTGAGGAGACTTGGCTACTCTTGTCCGTCCGTCTGTTTATACACCGAACACGGTTGAAAAATTTATAACTTTAAACACGAAGATATGGGTTCGTTCGTAAATGCAGTAGTTATGCATCACTGCGGCATAATAAAAGTAAAACGTTCAAAAAATCATCACTTGACAGCACTGATTTACGTCAAACTTTTTTTATGCAAACAATTGACAGTGCTGCCGCAAATTTTTGCAACTTTCGCATCATTTTAATTTCTGATGCAATAGTGTGCGTTCTAAATTTTTATGTTAAAATCATTTAATACAAAAAGAAAACTAAACGTTGGTACATAATGCAAGAGTTATTATATAAAAATTCTTAATACAAATTTTAATAATGTTTATTTTTTAGCATTTTTTGGATTTTTAATAATCAAGAGGCGTTTCATCTTTCTTTTAATTCTCTTTTTATTATAACTTAACAAAAAATTGGCATTTTTACCATGAAGATTTGCAATAATATTTGTTAATGTTATTTCGAACATGTTTTTTATTTTTTGCAAAACGTTCTAAAAAGCAAACTCTGTGCAGTTTTTGAACAGTAGCAAAGCATCTGCAACAGCTGATCATGCATCAGCAACAAAACTTGGCATAACTGCCGCAGTGTTGCACAAATTTACTGCATTTACAAACGTACCCCATTTTTTTACAATCGTCTTCCCAGGAAAATTTTTTACAATCGGTTCATACTAGTTCTGGAACTGGTTCCACTAGAACCGATTCCATGGAACTTGTTCCGGAATCCGTTCCATGGATCTTATTTGCAAGATATAACTGAAGGAGAATCAGTTCTAGAACTAGTTAAAGAAGAAATAGTTCCAGAACTCATTCTAAAGCAACCGGTTCCAGTTTGGGTGCCTTAGAAGCGATTGCTTTTTCAAAGAAATATCGTTGACAGTGAAAGAGCGCGTAACAGTACGTGAGCGACTTGCATAGAGCCTGGTTAAATGCACTTTTTAGTATTTGGATGAAAAATTATCTTTGAAATGCAACTTGTTTAATAAAAACAAATTAAATTATTTAATAAAAAAAAAATTGAATTCTCGTCGGCTTATTATTGGTTTGACCTACCGACCATTTTTAAAAAGTTGAGTTAGGAATGAATTTCATATAACAAAAATATCCTATTTCTGATTCCGAAACACGTTTCTCGATGTCTCCTATCATGTCTGAGATATTCAGTAATGAACTTGATCTACCTGCCAAATTTGCAAACAAAAATGACAAAATGTAAAACTTCTTTATCGTTTTTCTCGATAACGATTTTTTGGCATATGTGTGAAACCAATAATAAGCCGACGCACTAGCGATGGTACTTTTACGATAAAAGTTGGTGCCAAGGCACATCTACACGGGATAGAAAATTCGCTTGACTTTATGAAAATGCAGCTCTGTATAAGTCTACGAAATGTAATCTCTAGGCCATTGACAATTGATGTCAAACATAATTTCTTTAATTAGTAACAATTTTTAAGATATCTTGTAACATTATTAAACATATCAGTTTATTAAAAGCACCTTTTTGTATTTGGAGAAAAAATTATTCTTTAAAATATAACAATTTTAATAAAAACAAATACCTAACAACTAGAGATGATACTTTTAATAAAAAATTAGTGCCAACTATATTAGAGATGACAAATTTAGCGCAAACTCTACGAGATTTCTATCCAATGTAGATGTGCCTTTAGAGATGACAAAATTAGCTCAAACTCTACAAGATTTATATCCCGTGTAGATGTGCCTTAAAATTATTAAGGCACGTTTACACACGAGAGAAAACCCGCTAGACTTTACATAATTTCTTTTATTATTTTTTTTATTTTTTTTTTTTAATATTGAACATTTCAGTTTATTTAAAGCATTTTTGTATTTGGAAAAAAATTATTATTTCAAATACAATAAATTTAATAAAAACAATTACTTGACAATTAGAGAAGGTACTTTTGCGATAAAAATCAGTGCCAACAATTTAAGAGATGGCATTTTTAGTTCGAACTTTACGAGATTTCTGTATCGAGTAAATGTACCTTTAGGCATTTAATATCAAGTACTTACAGTTAGCGATTAGTAAATAGTTGCCGAAACTTTATCATACCAGTTTACCTTTTTTGAGACACTATGTTCTTAACCTTCACTTTCTTTTTAGAAAGCGAATGAAATGAGTCCGCCTGAGGCGGAATAATTTCTCTGTAGGAATAATTCCGTTTGCTCTCTAAAACAAAGGGGGTTAATAATCACACAAATTAAATATAATAGAATTTTTTTTTTTAATTTTATGAAATTATAAATTTCAGTTCCTCGCCATAGTAAAAGCATTATTTTCACAAAATTTTCAAATGCCGTATTTAATATAACATTTTGCTACAAGAATAAAGTATTTTTCTAGAAATGTAATTACATTTTCGTTAGACAAATTTAATTGCTATACAGAATACGGTTTTTAATTTTATAATTCGTTTTTATATATTTTTTTTTTACATTATGATTTTTTTATTTTAATTTTATTGCAAACACTATATAGGTCACGTAGGGCTAGTCAAGATGCATCTTTAATGTCACGCAGTTTTGATAATTTATCAATACCAGTACGCAGGTAAGTACTTAAAAATCTAATACAATGTTTTTTTTTTTTAATATTTATGTTAATACTTGTATATTGTAAATAGTAATAAATTCAAAACTGAAAACAATTTACTTACAACAGCACTTTGCACATTAAAACAAGCACTTGAATGTTTTTTTATTTGTTTTTAGAAATTTGTTAATATTTACAGCATGATTTGAAAAAAATAATTATATTTGTATATACAAAATTTTAATGATCAACTCAAGGCTTTAAGTGGAAACAATCAAAATCCTCGTTTTAAAAGAAATGACATTTATTATGTTATTAAATATCGATATTGTTATCGCTTATTGTATAAACTATAACAACTTTCCCTGCAAACATTTGGAAGATATCTTCCAAGAAGATAATAAAGCAATATCTTCTATTTTTCATTTGAATGAAAATAATGAAGTAGTATTTTGAAATACTTTTATCACTTGGAAGATATTTTAGAGATAGGTATATGGAAAAACCAATTCCAAAATTGTGTTTTTTGTCATAATTTTTTTTATGATAATATTGCGGCAATATCACCTTTTTATCATCCGGAAGATAAACACAAAAAATAATGCAAAATTTGTACAAAAAACAATTATAAGAAATAAGGGAAATAAATTTGTTGAAAAATGAGGATTAGTGCGCAGAAAAAACCGGCAACAAGATAATTAATGTTTTTGTCAATGGATTATGTATGCAGATATTCTTTTTCAGAGTTAAATTTAATAATGAAAAGTATAAATCGTTTAGTTTGTTTCGAGGAGTTAATTTAGCGATATCACCTTTTTATCTTCCAGGTAATAAATTAGCGATATCGCCGATTTATCATTCAGAAGTATCACTTTCGTATTGCTTGGGAGTATCGCTATAGAGACGACATTTACTCCCGAAAGGGGGATCTTCCGCAATAAGAATATGATTATTGCCGCAATAAAGTTTTTCTTCCATGCGATACGATTGCGAAACATTTTCGTATTATAATGTTTGCAGGGTTATTTTGTGTGATATTTTTCAATTTCATTATTTTCAATTCAAGTAGGTGTTTTCAATAATTGTTAAATGTCAACACAATACTTAAAATCAAAATAATGAAAAATTGCATTTCAGTTTTATTATTTGTTTAGAAATTTCAATTATTAAAACAAATCACATTTATATTGCTTTCTTCCTATTTTGCATAATAAAAGAAAAAGTTTCCAATGCAAATTATCTACCAGAGCTGCATTGTGCGAGTGGTGGCTAACGTTATAGAAGCAACATTTTAACACACTTTCAATCATTGTTAGATGATTCAATTATGCAAATTTCTTAATGTCGTCGTATTAGAAAATATAAATAAATAAAAAACATTTTCCACTTTTTCTTTTTTCAAGCAATTGTCAATATTAAATGCATTTGTGTGTCGCCACAAAAAGCACCTGCAGAGAGAACCACAGTAGAGTAATTGAAGTAAATGTTGCAGGGTTTGGAAAATACAAGGAATAGAAATTAAGATTTTTAGTTTAAATTTAAAAATTGAGTTTCCTTAAAGAATAAAGTCTAATTTATACAAGAATTAACATCTTTTGCAACTGTAATTTAGAAAATATTAAGTGAAATTCAGAATTTCTATTTGAAATTCAGAAAACATCAATTGAAATTCCGATTTTCCATGTAAAGTTCGGAAAATATTTTTTGAAATTTAGAAAATATCATTTCCAATTTAGAAATTATCATTTGAAAGTCAGAAAAACATCAATTTTAATTCAGAAAATATTAATTAATATTCAAAAATCAATGAATTAAATTTAGAAAATATCAATTCAAATTCAGAAAATATCAATTAAAATTCATAAAACAACATGTATTTGAATTCATGATTTCTTAATATCAATTGATATTTTATGAAATCTAGATGATGAGTTTTGAATTTCAATTGATATTTCCTAAATTTTAATTGATATTTTTTTAAATGATAATTAATTTTTTTTTAAATATAAATTAATATTTTCTAAATTTGAAATGATATTTTCTGAATTTAAAATGGATAACCGGAATTGTAGTTTTATTTTTCTAAATTTCATATGGAGTTTTTGAATTTTAATTGATGTTTTTTCAAACGAAAATTTTGAATTCCTATTGCTAAAGATGTAATTTGTAGTTGTAAGTAGTATAAATTGAAATAAATTGGGCTTAAAATTAAACTTATTGAAGATTTTTTGATATTGCTCGATTTATACAATTTATATCACCATTACTGGGAAATAGTTGCTATGAATCGATGAAGGTAGTCAACGTGTAAAACACTCTTAACAATAATTAGGATATTCCGAAGCCTGACTTATTTTTCACAACTACTAAAATGCAATCGCAATAAAAATAGGTTATAACAAATAGCTCCCCATAGTTACGGTACCACTGTGTCATAATAATATAAATATCCATCTAAATGTTAAGAATTTTTACACATTAAGGCACATCTACACGGGATAGAAAACTCGCTAGACTTTATGAAAATGCAGCTCCAGCTGTCCAGAATTGCGCCAAATAGAATAATATTGGTCAATTATAAAAGGAACTTTAAAGAAGACAGGTTCGGCAGTGTCAACTATAGAAGAGTTCAGAATTAAGTGGTATATGGCAGCCAGAAAAGTGGATGAAAATCTCGAGCAAACACTAAAAAAGTGCGATGTTTTGCATACCAATCAACTTCTGATTAATTTTTTGTATTTTTTAAATTACTGTAAATATGTAACCATAATAAAAAATTAAACAAGAAATTCAAAAGCTTTCTGGGATATTCTCTTATATTATTTAAAAACAGAGTGTTTCGATTTTAGTTATTTCAACCTTTATATATCAATATTGATATAAAATGCGAAAAATTGTCAACTTTTCACACGGTATACGAGGCCTTATGTGAATACCCTTTATGTTTCTTGTACTATCTCTAAGGGCCAGTTTTATAATGAGAACTAAGACCGATTTATTTCTTAAATATTTTTTGAGGTACGAGAGAGAAAATTGCTAGAGAAATTGTGTATGACAGCAATTTCAATGGTCTAGAGATTACATTTCGTAGACTTATACAGAGCTGCATTTTCATAAAGTCACGCGAGTTTCGAGAAAAATTCTAGAGATAGAGCAAAAAACACCTCTAATTAGCTCTATTGTGAATGATTTAAGCTATTCAGAGGTGTTTTTGCTCTCTATACATAATTTCTTTAATTAGTAACGATTTCTAAAATGTCTTGTTTATTTCAGTTTATTAAATTCACCTTTTGAAATTTTAATAAAAAATTATTCTTTCAAATACAACAATTTTAATAAAAACAATTACTTGACAACTAGACAACTGGTACTTTTCCGATAAGAATTAGTGCCAACAATATTAGAGATGACAAATTTAGCGCAAACTCTACGAGATTTATATAACGAATCTATATAAGATGCCTTTAAAGCACATCTACACGGAATAGAAATCTCGAAGTGTTTGCTCTAAATTTGTCATCTCTAATATTATTGGCACTAATTTTTTTGGTAAAAGTAAATACCACAAATTATACCAGATATGAATCAGCTGATTTGGGCAATATGGCCGACAGAAATGAGCAAAGCAAAACGCAAAAATTTAAGAAAAACACAAAAGATAAAGCACAATAATCTAAAAAGAGACAGATATATACAAAAAATGCGCAATACAAAATGTATGGAGATTTTATATGGTTATCTCCCTCTTGACTTGACTTCCATGTAAACAAAACCATACGGTTCGAGAATACTTTTTTGACACATGTCATTGGTTTCACATCTGGTATTAATCTGTGGTAAATACCTTTAATTGCCAAGTATTTGTTTTTATTAAAATTGTTGTATTTCAAAGAACAATATTTTCCTGCAAGATTTCCCATCCTAGCGTACACCAAACTTTATAACACACATAGTACTTAATTTTAATTACTTATATTCAGCCAATATAAGTTTTGTTGTTGTTTTTTCTTCGACATTTTAAATGTTGAATAGCGCTTCTAGGCGAGAACAAGAAATTCTCATTGAGTTTGTAATTTAACCTAACAAATATTGATAGAAATTCTAAAAACGTCGTCCCCTGACGATTTCCTTAGGCAAGAATGAAATTCGGATTCAGCAGATTATTTTTCACAATTTTTTAAATAAGTATTAGGATTTTAGCACATTTAATTAATGTTTACCCCGATAAAAGTAAATTTGAAATAACATCCATGTTAGTTGTTGATTTCTAAAGTAAGTACTTCAATAAAGTGTTCCATAGATAACACCTACTTACCTACCTAGTTACAACTGTATAAAAACAGATTTAAAATCAGTTGGTTGATGACTTTGAAAACGTAAAATGTCGAGCATTAAGTATTTTCTTATTGATTTTATAATGTTAAAACACTTGTTATCACACATGGTATCTTACTAAAAAAATATATGGTTGGTCGTCATTTATGTAAAAGTTTTAACATTTGATTAGTTTTATTGAAAGAAAGCGGTACTGGCAAGAGATGGAAATCGATCGATTTGGTTAAAAATCAGAATTTAAATAGTGAATAGAAAAGACTAACAAGGAAGGTCTCCGTAAGTGGTTCCCTCCGATTTGAATGAAATTTGGGTATGTGATAGAGATTAGAGAAAAAATAAGCATATTCTCCTTTTAAGCGGCCCAATATCATATTTGAGGGTTAAAAAGTAGGGTCAAAAATTACCCCGTTATTCGTTTTTTGTATTTTTTTATGTTTGTTCCAAGGAAATATATACAAGTTGGGTATCAAATAAAAAGTAGTATACTGAAGACCTATTCTAATAAATGGCAAACTAAAAAAAAAAAATTCAAACAAAAGAGTTTCGCACAACTTTAAAACTCGTTTTTACCCTCTAGATATTACTTTGGGCCTATAAGTTCAGAACTGGAAGTTATTTAATTTTGGCCTCTCTATCACATATCCAAACTTCACCTACATCTGCGAAATCGATAGTTCAAAAACTATCGATTTGGAATCGATCGATTTTCACCACATGGTAGATAATGTTATAATTGTTTTTAATTCCTATCTAGGTTATGTTAATACCGAAAAGCTACCATGAGGTTGTTTACTACCCCAGACCGAACACTAACATTTTAAGTATTCTTCAACAATAACACAACTCACAATATCATGTAAAACAATTTGCAAATCAGGTTCTTAAGTTTAGCTGGGGTAGCAAACTACCCCAAGGTAGCGTTTACATAAGTGCTTTACGTATTGTTAACTCCCCGTTGCCACATACAAGCGTAAGTTCGAAAAACTCAATACACTCGCACTTTTTCACTAACACAATAACGCTTATGCGACTTGCGTCTCAGTTTACAATAAAATGTTGTTTAACTTTTGATTTTGAAAAACAAGATTTAAGAACAATTTTTTCTATACGAAAAAAATAAAAAGTGCATAATTATCGAAGTAATAGGTAAAAGTATTTTTTTCCACGTTAAAAACAACTTACGGTGCTTTAGTAAAAAATATATGTAGATTTTTCAATTTTAGGTTTTTGTCAACTTACCTTAGTTTCTCACCTATTCCATCTTCACGCACTTCAAAATATGTTATCTAAGGATCTTCTTTTGTAACTTATATTAAAAAATATTGTATTTTAATTAAAAAATTGTGTAACTTAGCAGAAAACTTTTGAAATTGTATTTTACCGAAGTATTTCGGCAATTAAGCACTTTTTTGTTTTTTGCGTGTAGCTTTTTTAGATTGTTGAATACTTGGAAATACTGGAATCCTATTAAATGATAAACTTTTATCTTCGATGACATTTTAAAAATGAACTTGCAGCAGATAGTGTGGCCACCCAAAAAACGCTGACGATTTATCGGTAAATTTTGAAAGTTTCAACTTTCAACAATTTACTTGCATGTGAAAACTTAGGGTGACACTTACCTAGCGGGACATCTGACTCTGACCTTTAAAAACATAATTCCCTAATTCGATTTATACACAGAAAAAATTAAAATCCAGTTTCAATTAAAGTATTTGTAAATACAATTAAAAATTTAATTGATTTCGGACCAATTAAGAAAATTGTTATATCAATTAAATTTTTCTGTAAAAATTTAACTGAAAATTTTTTAATTAAAGTTTTAATCATATCAATTAAAAATTTAAATCGAAAATCATCAAAATTTTCAATTAGGTTATGGCGCTTTTATTAAAATGTGTAATATTAAAAATATTATTAATATATATTTATTAATTTTCTTATGTTTTTGTCTGATTTGAGACATACTTTTGTAATTATACCCTACACCACTACGTGGTCAGGGTATAATAAGTTTCTGCTGGTGTTTGTAACACCAAAAAACCCACCTTATAGTATACCGATCGACTCGGAATCACGTTTTATTTCGATTTAACGATGTCTGTCTGTCCGTCCGTCTGTCCGTCTGTCTGTCATTCAATGCATTCTTGTGAGCACTCTACAGGTCGCAAATATTAAGATATTTTGATGAAATTTGGTACACCGACCAAGGACGAAGCCTATTCATTTTAGTTAAAATCGGACCATGTTTAGACCTAGTGCCCATATAAGGCCCTCCCCCCAAAATTGGCTTTTTTACACACTGGAGGTCGCAAATATGAAGATATTTCAATGAAATTTGGTTCGCTAACTCACATGGTCCCAAGGACAAAGCTTATAGATTCTAGATAGGATCGGTTCATATATGGACCTAACGCCCATATGGGCTATATTTACGATTTTCTCTTCTTTTATCATTTTATAGAAAATTTTGACACAAGTCCAATTTTAACCCATTCGAATTTCGGATCCAAACATTAGTGTAGTCGGCATGCCCGACTTTAACTTTTTTACTCGTTTTTTATCTGCAATAAAAGTAAAAATATGAATAATTCAAAATAATTTGATTTTACACAACGCACATTAAAGTCCGATTACTGAATGTCCAGTTACAATTTAGCAGGCAGTTAAATTTAAATTTTATATGGAAGACAACAGCAAATGTGTCAGCTAAAGTCCCAGTTAGTAGCCAACTGAACATTCAGTAATCGGACCTAATACTGAAGTTAGATTGAGCAAAAACTACCTAGTTTTTTGCTTGAAATTTTGCAACAACAATTTTTAGAGGTGACCCCATATTATACTAAAAGTTGGACTTTGGAGACATCTTCAAAAGCTATACTGACATACAAAATTTTTGAAAAATCGCGATTTTAACGTATACGCCGCTATAAATGAATACATTGTTTTTGTTGAAATAGTTTCCTTTTAATTGCTTCTTTACTAAGCCATATCATTTATTAAGGCCGATTTTGCTTTCAGCGATTCAATTGGCTAAAACCTTAAAAATACATCTAAAACGCGAACAGTGGTTTTAATATCAAGTTTTATGCATCAAATTTTAAGCCTAAATATGAATAAAGGTCCTGTGCCTACATTTCACCACAAAAAATTTATTTTGATTGCATTTCAAAATTTTTGTATATAAAAAACTAAATGGAAAACCGCCAAACTTTTAAGATATTTAGCGGAAAATCTGTACAATTAATCGAAAAATAAAGTACGCCATTGTAATCAGCATGTCAGAGGGGCAATTCTGTAACTTTTTAAAGACAAAATTCGGTAGTTAGATTGACAAGTTTTCATAGTAAACTGACAACTTAACAACCGAATTTTGTCCTTAAAAAGTTAGAGAATCCCACTACAGAGCTCTATTAATTTTTAAAAGTCAAGATTTTATCATACTCCTATTAGTAAAAATGTATACTTTAGTAAACAGTTTTGCTATTCGCATTTTACAAATTATTGAATTTTCATTGCTGATTTCGAAAAAGATTTTACAGATTTTTGAAAAACGTGTTGGTAAAATTAGCAAAATATTCTAAAAATTAGCAAAATATTCTAAAAAGCGATATTAAAAGATTTTTGTTTTTTTATAATAATTAAAACTACTACTTACACATTTAAAATTAAACAAATGATGATCTTCTACGAAACAAATGACATTGGGTGCGTTCGGCAGATACAATTTGACAGTCAACAGTTCTACAACAGTTGTGCAACTATCTGCTGAACGACCTGATCACTAACCGCTCAGTCTGAGCGCTGTCATATTTTGGTAGCGTAAAAAATGTTTGCTACTTTTGATCAAATAGTGATACTTTTCTTGTTGTTGATTTTAAAAAAATTTTGTTTTGTATGATTGACAAATAGAAACATACAAATATAATTCAAAAACAAAAAATTTAAAAAATCAATGGAAAATATAGAAAAAATTTATTTAAAAATAAAACAAAGAAAACATCGTTCAGCAGAGTAAGTAATCACAAAGCGCTACAAGTCACCTGTATCAGTTTAAGGTTTCTCTGCCGAATGCTACCATTGACAATTACTTTCGTCACAAGCACACAAAAACATGTCATCATTTTGAATTAAAAAAAAATAACTTTATCATATGTACATATGTACATATTTGTCAAGTTTTAGTTTTCTTTTTAATCACATTTATAAAGCTTTTTATAAATATAGTGGAGGTTTTCTTCGAGTGATTCTAATATTTACAAAAATTTGTTGTTAGTTAGCCATGCTTTGCTAACAATAGCAATATATACCGCAGGGCTGAAAATAGTTAAATTTCCCGCAATAACAGCAAGTTTATCAGTAGGCGTTACAGACTTTTTTGTTGAGTCTAGAGATAGATTCATGGTCAGTTGGAATCATTGATGTTAGCAATGTCGTTTTTTTCATATGTGACTCGCCTTGTGCTAAAAATAATAAAATTGCATATTTAGAGAATAACCCCTAAGCATTGCTCAAACAGTTATAATTCTGTTTAGGGATTATGACCATTATGTCGACTTTTATCTGGTCATTATATCCAAAAAATATTTGGCGATAATCCCTTCTATGTTGAGAGTATTATGAATATAATACCCAGGAGTATGGCATCACCAAAAAAATAAGTTACAAAAATTCGTTATCACTAGATGGCACTTTGTTCAAAAAATTGACAATTTTCTTTATTTATTTAAATTTAAATAATAACAAACAAGAAAGCAAAAAAACAAACGGATATCTCAAATTTTATTATTTGAATATATTCCGCGCTTGTTTTTTCTTTATTTTTAGCAGTTTTCAGCAGTTTTTGAGTTACAAAATATAGGCTCAGCTGATACTAAGCGGTAACTAAATAGTTGCTCAGGTAATACTAAATTTGCCTCTCTGATTTTTGTAAGTACTTGTATTAAAAGGTGCTTTACAATTTCAAATTTTCTTATTTGTATTACAGGGTAACAGAAAATTAAATTTATTTGAATAAAACATTAGTTGATACCAATTAATTCAGTTACTTTGAAATTTTTTGATTTCAACTGAGTAATACATTCAGTGTGTTCGTTTATTCGAATTTCTTACTACTTTTACTACAATTAAAAAGTTTTGTTTACCTTTTGTATTGCATTTTTCCAGCTGTAGTAAAAGTAGTAACTTGTAGTAAGTAAACGAACACGCCTATTAACTGAGCAATTGAGAAATTTTATCGGTGTACAAATGGAAAGTTTTGTTTACTTTTTGTATTGAATTTTTCCAGCTGTAGTAAAAGTAGTAACTTGTAGTAAGTAAACGAACAAGCCTAGTGTTATTGAAAATTATCTATCGACAAAAAATCGAAATATTCAATGCAATGAAATAAACAATTTTAACAACAAATAAACTTATCAACGACTTCATTTATCCTCGTCAGATATTGTGGGAAAGATAAAAATGTTTGGTGTACGAATGATGAGTGTTGTTGTTGGCCAACACATAAAGAATTTTGTATCATTTTCATATCTACTATTTTTCTGAACAACTTGTATGTCGGAGTTTAAAAAAGTCAATGTTTGTTCAACACTTTAATGTTTGCAAAATGTAGTTACATTGTACATAAGTATAACATATTACGAGTATTTGCTCGTTCGAATTCTTATTGATTGACAAAGTTAATTTCCGCAAAAATTTATGTTGCAGTATTTTTTTTTCAACATTTTGCTCATTTACTTTTGCAGAAAGTTCATGCTATTACATCCCAGCAAAACCTTGGTAATATGTTGGTATTAACATGCATATTATCTGGTAATTCATCACACCCCTTAACATTGAATTACTGGATTGATTGGATGTTTTATTGCTATAAACTAGAAATGGGCACGTGAGTGGATTTTGACTCATACTCACGCTTACGAGAGAAAAATTTCAATCACTTACAAACATTTGTCTCTTCTCACACTCACTCACGCTTACGTGAATAAATTTCGATTTTAGTCAAAATCACGCAAAAATTAAGGTAAATTGTGAATGTTAAACCAAAAATTTCTATAAATATACAATTTTGTCATTTATTTTGTATTTTATGGTCCTGTTGGAGGTGGTTAAATTTGTTCTAAACTAATACTGAATTTAGACTGAGCAAAAACCAGGTGGTTTCGAAGACATATTTTATTGTTAGCTCAATTCCCATATTGTTGATGTAGCAGACTACATTTAATATGAGGTTTTGATGCTTCTAATTTGCAATGCACTACGCCACCACTTCTAAAGAAAACTGATGAAGGGGACCTGGAAAATCCCCTAAATGATCGTTTTTTTATTCCTGTGAAGTATGTATTTGTCAGGAGAGTATCCTGATGAAGAAAAATAGCAGTTTTTGAAAAAAAGGTACTTATTATGTTAATTCATAATAAGGATATTGGCCTCGAACTTAATTAATAAATTTCTAATTAATAAAACTAAAATATTTAAAGATAAATTAAAAAATATATTTTTGACACTTGCTTTAATTCTATATTCGTTGTAACAGGGTGTATCGATAATTAATTATAGAAGAAACCGGGTGTATCGAAAATGCAAATTTCAGATATTTTAGTTGGTTTTTGGCAAAAACCAATTTGTATGAAAATTGTATGGGAAAAACGAAATTAATGTTATAGTTTTCGGCTCAAAAACTACTATTTTCTGCCCAGTCTAAATATACTATAAATACAAATTGACAAGAGTTTAAAAATTTTTTGAAAATTATTTTAAAAAATTTTCTAATTTCAAAGAAACTTGTAAACCTGAATTTAGTTTAGAATTAGTTTAGTCAGTTCGCACCCACCCTAAAAATCTAAAAATATGAAATCAGCAAAAAAATTCAGGGAAATATTTAATAAACGCCAAAAAACAAATTTGAAAAAATTCGACTCACACACAATCACCCACACAAAAATGTTGCTCACGCACACTCGCTCACGTTCGCGCAAGTAAACTACGATTTCACTCACGCGTGATTCATCTGTAGTATAAAAAATTCGATTTGTATAAAATTTTATAAATTTGATTTTTTGTAAAAATTTTAATTTAAACGAGTAAATAGTTAAAGTCGGGCATGCCACCAGTCTGGTTGAAAGCAAACTAACGTTTTGATCCGAAATTCGAATGGATTAAAATTGACTTGTGTTAAAATATGTCTATAAAATGATTAAAAATTAGAAACACTGAAAGACGGGTCCAAATATGGACCGGTCCTATCTAGAATCCATAGACTTTATTCTTTTGCCCATATGAGTTGGCGTAAAAAATTTGCTAATTTAGCGGGGCCTTTATATGAGCACTAGGTCTAAACATTGACCGATTTTAACCAAACTATAAATATAAGTCGGTGTACCAAATCAAATATCAATACATGTTAATATTTACGATCTGTAGCGTGCGCACAAGAATACATGGACAGACAGACAGATGTACTTCGTTAAATCAAAACTGAAAGTGGGTCTAAGCCCAATATTTTTGGCAGTTCCAAACATCAATCACAATTTATTATACCCTGTCCACGCAGTGGTGTAGGGTATAATCATATGCAGTGGAGGCTCTGCAACATAGATTACATAGATCTCTTACTCTTTGACATTGCCTGTCAGAGGACGTATCTCATGAGAATGTGTTGGACATATGTACGTCATACACCTATATAAAAAATATTTGAATGTGTGCGAAAAAATGTGTTTGTTGACAAAACAAGAAGAAGATTAAGATGTCTATGTAATCTATGTTCTGCAATGCCATCTAGAGTGAGTTGCCATTTCATCTAAACCATTCTTTACTACTGATAATATTCGTCATATTTATTATAATTTAACCATACGAGGAACATTTAGGTAACAATTCACCTTTGTTTGGTTTTCCTTAAAAATTACTCGTTTCCTGTTTGAAGGCACAAGGTTGTTAACATAAATTCATTCCCTAAAGCCAGATTCACAATGCTGGAGTACTCCACGCTGCAGAGTGGATTTTGTTCCTTTCTTTTTCGTACTTACATATTTTTTGTATCATGCCATCTCTATTTTAGTACACTCCACTCTGCAGAGTGGGATACTCTATCATTGTGAATGTGGCTTAAATCTCTAAAATCTAAATTTGATCAAAATCGGAGAGTTTAACTTAAAATAGTTTCCTAATGAATAGTTTAACCATTAACATTTCTAAAGCAGTTTGTATTGAAGTAATTTCCGACAAATTTTCACAAAAATTTCAAAAATGTTTCAAAAGAAAATAAAAGCAGCAAAAAAATTAATTAATATTCTTTTTATTGACATATTTTGTTAACAAATCATTATCACACCTGTCATGTTTATGTTATTTACTACTGAAATGAAAAATTTAAATTAATTAAAATGCAATTAAATACTGTATAATTTTTAAAACTTCTAGAAAATCATCGTAGTTATTATGTATATGATCGATATCTCAATCTCAAATTTTGTTTTGTTCTGTCTATTTTTGGTTATTTCCACTTAAATAAATTCTAAAATTATAATGCTATAAAATACTATAAACTTATTCCTCTAATCTGATCTTAAATCCATATTCGTATTGTTTTTTATTGTTTTACAGGAGTAAATCACGCAGTGTTGATCATGGCCTTGCGGCACCATTCGATTTGGATTCATTGCGTTCAAAAGTCGAAGGACGTTTTGAGAGTGTTGACAGATTATCAAGTGAGTATGAGTAATGTTTAATTGTGTGAAATCCAGTGTTGTCAGATAAGGGGGTATGGCCCCAAATTGGGAATTTCAGTTTCGCTTTTGGGGAGGGATTTGGGATTTTATTGGGAATTTTACCACTATTTTTGGCTATTTGTGGGGATTTAAATTTTGTTATAATTTCTTAAATATTTTATTGAAATTCTACTAAAATTTTGTAAGTTTAACCGAAAAATTGTAAATCTTAATAGATTTTATATAGACCGAAACACAGTAACAATTTTTGCTGAATTACAGATTTAAAGTGTAAAAATGCTCAATAAAAGTGGATGAACAAGAGCCTTATGTTTGAACTTCAAAATCACTCAAAAAGAATACTTCAAAAAGATAAATATATACGCTCAGATAAAAAAGTTAGTAAAAAAATTTATAAACAGTTATCAATCGCACCTTACTACTTTTGTACTGATTTTTAGTACAATTTTTTTAGTAATAATTTTTGCTATTCTCTTATTACAAATAACGGATTTTTTACTAATTTTTGTTGCTGATTTCAGCAAAACATTTTACTAATTTTTCAAAACCGAGTGCCAAACTTAGCAAAAAAATATACTAATTGAACAACAAGTGGATACTTTAAGGAAATTTTATTTACAACAATTCGTTGATTTTTTAGAATTCTTGTTTAGTTTATATTTGTTATTGATATATTCTTAGTTAGGAAATAAAATTCAGGAAATTTTATTGCATCTCCAATGCATAACAAGGTAATAACTGGAGAACTGTTTGCAATTTTTACTCCAAATTTCAAGTATGTTAAAGTAATTACACATTTTTTACAATTGAAAGAAAAAAAATATTTTTTTATTAAATTAAAATATAATTTTTTTTTTTAGATTTTACAGATTTTTTTTATTTTTTAGTACACTTTTTTGCTAATTTCAGCAGATTCATTTTAAATTGCAGTTTACAATATTTTACTGAAATTTAGTAGCGTCTACTAATTATTATTAACGATGTCCGTCCGTCTATCTGTCTGTCCATGCATTCTTGTGCGCACTCTACAGGTCGCAAATATTAAGATATTTTGATGAAACTTGGTACACAGACCGATGTTGGCCCAAGGACGAAGCCTATTGATTTTGGTTAACACCGGTTCATGTTTACACCTAGGGCCCATATAAGGGTCCCCCCAAAATTATATTGTTTATACGCTGCAGGTCGCAAATATTAAGATATTTTGATGAAACTTGGTACACAGACCTATGTTAGCCCAAGGACGAAGCCTATTGGTTTTGGTGAACATCGGTCCATGTTTAGACTTAGTGCCCATATAAGGATCCTACCAAAATTATATTGTTTATACGCTGCAGGTCGCAAATATTAAGATATTTTGATGAAATTTGGTACACCGACCTATGTCAGCCCAATGACGAAGGCTATTGATTTTGGTTAACAACGATCCATGTTTAGACCTAGTGCCCATATAAGGGTCCCCCCAAAGTTGGCTTGGTTACAAACTGTAGGTCGCAAATATTAAGATATTTTAATGAAATTTGGTTCGCTGACTCACATTATAGAAAATTTTGACACAAGTCCCATTTTAACCCATTCGAATTTCGGATCCAAACATTAGGTGGCTTTTAACCAGACTGGTGTAGGGTATTGTATAGTAGGCATGCCCGACTTTAACCTTTTTACTCGTTTATACTAATTTCATTGTACTAAAATTATTGACATTTAGTAAATTTTTTAACTGATTTCAGCAAATCGATTTTGAATTGCAGTTTACAACAATTTTGCTAAAATTTAGTAGCGGCTACTAAATTTTTCTACTAATTCTGTTGTACTACAGATCAGCAGACATATGTTGCTAAAATTAGCAAAAAAAATAACGCTGGGCTCAAAACTTTTAAATTTCCTGTAATAACAGCAAAATTTACAGTAGCCATTACAGACTTTTTTGGTTCAGTGTATATATACCATACATGGGAAATTTTCATTACCATTGAAATTTCATTACCATTAGTTCATACTAATGACAATGAAAAAAATTTCATTAACATTTAATGGTAATGAAATATTTTTCATTAGAAAAATCATTACTAATGGTAATGAAATTACACTAATGTATAAAAAAAATAATTACAATTGATTAAAAACCATTTGTTTACAAAAAAAAATCAGACAAATGAAAACGAACAACGGGTTTGGCCGGGGAAGTTATAAAACATAATTTTTTAAGGAGGATCCATTCCATTCCGTTAAACTTTACCTGGATACAAATAACAATAGAATGGAAAGTAATATTTAATTTCAAATGAGCATGAGCCTGAATGAGCATATTCCATCTTCGATTTCAGCGAGTTTTACTCCATTTTTACGTTTTTTTTAATTTATTCATTATCAATGGTAAAGAAATTTAAAATCATTGTCATTAATCAATGAAATTAAATTTTAGAATCATTAACATTAGTTAAAAAAATGGTAATGAAAATAATTTCATTACAATTGATATCAATGCAATGGTAATGAAATCATCAATTAATTAGTCCACCTAATTAATTAGTCCCATGTATGATATATACATATATAACATATTAAGGTTGTTCATAAGGGGTGTGCTATCTGTTGTATCGTCCTAACAAAAAACAGAGTTGTTAAAAATTTTACTTGTGTTTAACAACGATTTTCTATTCAGTTTTCTATCTGTTAGCACACTCAAACATAGGACACTAAACATATGTTAAAATGTTGTATCGTGCTATTCTCAAATATTGTATTTTTTCAATTTAATTTTTAAGAACTCTGTTTTTTGTTAGGACGATACAACGATACAACAAATAGCACACCCCTTGTGAAAACCCTTATAATGTCCTATGGTTCCATTAGGAACAAAGGTCCACAAAAACATAAAAATGCTCAAACATTTTTGAGGCAATAGTTATTACTGTAGGTCCCCTATAATGTTCTAAGAATTAACAACACCGAGAGTCCTTGATAAAACTACTGGCTTGCCATCCCCCCACTTTAGAAAAACGTGTAAGTCCACAAAAAAATGTAATCGATTTCGTGTACTTCACATTGGACAATTGTATATGAAACTTAAAACATTTGCAATTTTCCAAGAGTTTTGTCTAACTTACATGCCACTATACTTGTGACTACTTACGAAGTTTATTGGCTTGTTGGCCATTAAAATGCGGCCATATCCTGGGTAAAGTAAGCCCTCCATTCGGGATTCAACAATTTTTCGGGGATTTCAACTTACAAAATGTGGAGATAAGCTAAAGCTTTTCTGGCAACACTGGTGAAATCAGTGGAATTAGTTGCAAAAATTATAATAAACAATTTTTAAAGCATTATTTTAGGCGGTTTATTATATTTTTATTGCAGTGTTGCCAGTGTTTACACAGTGTTGCCAGTTTGCTCATATCTCCAATTCGAAATTTTAAATCCCCAAAATTATATTGAATCCTCAAATCTCTTCCCAATTCAGTTTTCAACCTTCATTCCATCGTTAAAAAACATACTCATTCCGTGCTAGGGGTCTATATGGACCTTAGACGAAAACATTTCCAACAAGTTGTGTTTAGATGGAATTCTCCGATTTTTTGTTTTCCCCCAGATTACTTTTTGGGATGAATGGGAAAAACAAAATTCCTTGTCATACTGAATATGACACAACATTTTTTCATATTTATTAACCCATTACGAAAGGGTTCCTGTTTTTTCAGTTTTAGAGCGAGTTTTTTTTGAAAAAGCCATTGAATTTTAAAAAAGTGCTATATAATAGTATGATTTGTGGGCACATGTTTGTAGATTTTATTGCAAGCTTATAACCTTGATACGGCCAATGTTGTAAGGGGTTTTAGTTAATTTTTTTGGTTAAGTAAAAATTTAAAGCAAAGTTGTTAAATGGGGGAAAAATATTATGATTTTTATATATTTTTTTTTAATAACTACTATTTTTCAAGGTTGGTTACCGAAACAAATAACGGTAAGGGTAACGGTATCGAATTTTGTTTGTTTCGGTAACGGTAAAGGTAACGGTATTTGAGACTGTTTCGGTAAAGGTATACCGTTATCAAAACAGCAATAGCGGTACGTACCGGTATTAAAAATTACGTTAAAAACATATAAAGACGAGTAAAAACATAGCATATTCTTATTTGTAAGTCCTAAAAATACAGATTATAACCTACAAATTCAATGCTGGTAGTTTTAATAATTAAAATTATTATCTATAATTTTTTTTTGTAAAAATAACTCAGGATTATAAAACAAAAAAGTTAAAAATTTGCATTTTTATATAAATTAATAAATACCGGTAACTACCCATAAAAATAACGGTATCGGTATCGGTAACGATAACGGTATTGGGAATTTTTTTTAAAGGTTTTGGTAACGGTAACGGTATTCAATTTGAAACGGTATTTTAGCGATAACAGTATTATAACGATAACGGTTACCAACCTTGCTATTTTTGCATTTTCTGTTTAAAATTTACCAACAATATGGCTACACTTATGGCAACAGAAAAATATGGCAGCTCATTTTTCTTTCTATGCACATGTCCACTAACAGAAAAGGTATATAGAAATTTTAGTTAACACTGCTAAAAATTTGTTAAAAATGAACTTGCAGAAAAACTGCTCAAATTAGAATATTTATAAGACAGGAATAGCAAAAATAAAACTGTTGAATATACAAAATGTTAGTTATATTTGTGTTAAATTTCAGTTAGTAGACAATAACAACTTAACCTGCCAAAATCGTCTAAAATTTTTTCCTGAATAATTAGTAGATTAAAAAATCACAAAAAATGTAAAATCTTTAGTTTTCTTTTTAATTTTTTTTAATGCGAATAAAAATCTACCCAGTCAGAAATCGCCAGTGGTACAAAAAATCAAGCACTGGCATACCACTGGGTAACCACAGTGTTAAAAATAAATGACTGGCAGAACACTCATTTGGGACGCTTTGCCAGCGTTTGAAAAAAGCGTTTTACCAGTATTTGTTTTACAAAAATTTCGGTGGTTTATAAAAAAAACCACTGGCAAAGAATTGGCTTAGAGTGATATGCCAAGGTTTGCAACCAGTGGTTATCCAGTGCTACCTAGCCAATGCTACCAGGCATACAAAAATCAATTCACTGGTAGACCAATGATTTTATAAAAATGCTGACGCTTCGTTAAAAAATGTTTGTAGTCAGAAGGTTCCGAGTTCAAATCCGGTTGCATGCAAACATTTTTTTTTGGATTTTTTTTAATTTTAAATATTTTTTGTTTTATAAAATCAATTTTTTTGTTTGTGGGAAAGCTCCTTCAAGACCAACTTTTCTTTTGCCCTCCCAACAGTGGCATACTAGTTACAAAAAATTCTTTCCCAGTACTAGCATTTTGGCACAGCCAGTAGTTGTCCAGCTATTATCACTCATTTATGTATTTAGCCATCAAATATTATATGTCTCGTTAGCTCAGTGGGTAGAGCAATCGTATGCCAATCTGATGGCCTGGGTGCAAATCACGGCAGGACCAAAAAAAATACATATGAACTTTTTTTAAATTTTATTTTGTAAAATATATTTCCAGACCACCTATTTATTGGTTTTGCCAGCGTTTTGCCAACGTTTAAAAATTTTGTTCCTCCAGTGCTTTTCCGGCGCTTTTTGAACAGCCGGTCCTTTTGTCTAATGATGTTATCATTTTGGGAATGGGAAAGCACTTTTTGCCAGTACTTGTACCACCTGCTAAAGTGCTTTGCCACCGCTTTCCCGTTTGTATTTTTCTGACTGGGTAGCCTTATGTCATCAGCAGGGCAGCGACTTTGACGCAAATGCATGTTTTTAGTCATTAATCCAAGAATGATTTTAACCATATACAGTAAAAGTCGCTTAAGACAAACTCCGGCAGACTAGATTAATTAGTTCGTTGTAAGCAAAGTCCGTATTAACCGGGGTAAAATTTATTTAAAATGTTCTAATTATCCACAAAATATTTAAATTTCCTTGAAACAACTTTAAACATTTTACAATTTTTCATTTGGTTTCCTAAATACATATGTATATTGTTTGCAATATATTTAAGAAAAAATGTCTGTGTGTTCGGTTTAAAATTTTTCAGAAAACAAAAAAAAATATAGAAAATATTGTCGAATTTTGTAAAGTTCGTATTAAAAGTGGAAAATTATATGGAAATTTGTTTGTGGGACCGTCACAAACAGTTCGTTTTAACCGAATGTTCGTCTTAAGCGAGTTCGTATTAACCGATGATTTTTATATTAAAATTGTTGCCAAAACTTCGGGACTTCTAAATTAGTTCGTATTAATCGAGAATTCGTCTTATCCGAGTTCGTATTATACGAGTTATACTGTACTTTTGCTATTCAAAGAATTTGCAACAAAATGGCATCGATTTGTTATTTCATATTTTTGCATATTTTATGATTTTTATTGCATATTAAATTGCATATTTTCTACATATTTTTTTTTAACTAAGGGTAAGATTTAATGAAAAATAAAGAAAAAGAAGAATTTACAAACTTTAACGCAGCACTTAACTAGAAGGAAAACATCAAGTTGTCATCTACTTAGACATTTATATCGAATTTAATTTTTAACCAAACGCTCGAATAATAAATATGATTTTTAAAAATCGATAAATCTAAAGTGCATTTTTTGGTTTTAAGCGTTTAAGGGCATATTTTCGATTTTGAAGTGCATGAAAGTCGCTGCCCTGTTCATCAGCAGTTTACTATTTATTTAGTAAACATTTCTGTTGATTTTAGCACGATAGACTGCTATTTGCATTTAACTAAATTTAACTTAAATTTAAAATTTTTCTGCCAAGTTCACAGTATAATTTATCATTTTCAATTAACTAAAAGGTAACTCAAATATAGTTAGAATTTTGTAAATTCAACACTTTGTTTGCTGTCTTTATCTTATTAGTATTTAGGAAAAAATCTGCTAATTTCAGAAGTTTTTTCTAAAAGATAATTTTAAACAAATTTTTAGTAGCTATTTTACATGTTTATTTCTATGAGTGTAGCATAAAAGGATAAACCATAGTATTTTTTTTCTCTTTCAAACTTTCTCAGAGGTGGTTTTGCAATAAATTGGAAATAATGTGCAAAAATAAGGCAGGAACATGTTTTCTTCATATTTACCGTTTTTCCTCCGATTGTTGGTAATTTCTAATCACTATAAATATAATTAAAAGCTTGAATGTTAAAAAGCACAAATACTTTGCTTTGCTGTTGAAGGAGCTTCAGTCAAAGTAACAAAAAAATCATATGATTTTTGTTGTATTAAGAAATAAATAAGTAAAAATGTTGGAGTTTATTTCTCCATTCGTTTTTCACTTTGAAAGTTAACATATGTACATATATACAAAAACTAAAATTTACATTATAGCCTAGATGAAAGTGTTTGGCTACACTTGAAAATGCATTAATTGTCAACCATTGGTTCTAGGAAAGTTTTTTCATAAGTTTTTTCTCTATTTGTTGCAAAATAAATTGCAAATTCTATTTAGAATTTGTCATATTTGATCTTAAAATCGAACAAAAATAACACTCATTGTAGCAATGCGTGTGGTTTTATAAAATGGAAATTAATTACATTTTTAACCTATTTTCTAAATTTGGGCGGGTGATTACGAAAAAGTTACTGACCACTTAATCCCTCCTTTGGTGGAAGTATAAATGACCAAACGGATATACGCTACAACTTAATCTTAGTGGAAATCGATGAATCCAAGAGCGTCTAAAGAAAGTACGATCCCGGACACAAGGTAAAAGGCACATGGGTTTTTGGAGGAATAGAAACATTAAGTGGGAAATGCTTCATAGTACCAATTAAAAATAGTACTTAGCCGCGTATTACTACCATGCATATTATATATCAAACCACTTACCCTTGCATTACCTTGGACCCTTACATCTTACCCTTGGATTACTTTTAATACCAAATTCATACGTTTGGATGTTTTATTGGTAAAAATAATTAACTTTTGTAGAAAATTTCAGAAATTCTATTTTTTGTTAAAAACCCGTGAATGTAAATATGTATTATATTCGGTTTAAAAAATTTAAATTTAAACAAAATGTTTTTAAAAACTCCTTACCTGTAAGTTCAGAATAACATGTTACTAGGTAAGGAATTACATCGATTGACATGCCCTTGTTAAAATAATAGGTCTAGTAATAGAAAAGTAAGAGGTTATCCCCCTCATTACAAAATGCTTATTTTTATAACCAAAACTTATAAAAAAAATTTTTCAAAAATATTTTGTTAAAATTATGTAATTTTTAATTTAATAGTCAATATGAAACAAGATGAAATTTTAAGAAAAAAAAACGTATTATTTTAAGGTTTTTTGTAATGTAGCGTAATATGTAAGTTCAGAATAACATATTACTAGGTAAGGAGTTACCTCGATGGACATGCGCTTGTTAAAATAATATATTCGGTAATAGTTAAGTAAGAGATAACCTACCCTTATTTATTCTTTCCAAATTCATTACCGGGTAATTGAAGGTTTTGCTGGGATCTAAAATGAAGATTCAAAAAGAGATGGCATTGACTTGTCTTTGGAAGGAGAGAACTCATCATTCGAACGTGAAAATTAAGCTATAAGAGATCCTCTTTATTTTTAAGTTATAAATTTTAACCAGTTTATATATACACTCAGATAAAAAAGTTAGAAAAAAATATGTAAACAGTTTCCAATCGCACTTTACTATTTTTATACTGATTTTTAGTAAAAAATTTTTTAGTAATCACTTTTGCTATTCTCTTATTACAAATTACTTACTTTTGCTATTCTTATATTACAAATTACGGATTTTTTTACTAATTTTCGCTGCTGATTTCAGCAAAACATTTTACTAATTTTTCAAAACGGAGTGCTAAATTTAGCAGAAAAATATACTAATTTAAAAAATTTTATTTACAAGAATTCGTTGATTTTTTACAATTCTTTTTTAGTTTATATTTGTTACTATTGATATATTCTTAGTTTGGAAATAACACTCAAAAGCTAATAACTGGAGAACCGTTTGCAATTTTGACTCCAAATTTCAAGTACAATGAAGTAATTATACTCTTGTTACAATCAGCAGTTTGATTTTCAATTACAGTTTACAACAATTTACTGAAATTTAGTAGCTGCAACTAATTATGCACACTAATTTCATTGTACTAAAATTATTGATATTTAATAAGTTTTTTAACTGATTTTAGCAAATCGATTTTGAATTACAGTTTACAACAATTTTATAATTTAATAGCGACTACTAATTTTTTCTACTAATTTTGTTGTACTACAGATCAGCAGACATGTGTTGCTAAAATTAGCAAAAAATACCGCTGGGCTCAAAACATTTAAATTTCCCGTGATAACAACAAAATTTTCAGTAGCCATTATAGACTTTTTTGGTTGAGTGTATATCTTTCACTATAGTTATTAGCAAGAATAAGACCGATTAGTTAACCTATTGAGGAACAATAGATTAGAGTTTTATCAAAAAACGAGTTTTTCTTTCCAAATATGGCAATTTGTTTGGTTGAGTTAAGAAGAATGGACCCGAATGGAGAGTTGCACCTTAACTCAACTTTAACCATTACTTCTTAACACTTCCACTACCCTTGTACCCTAATATTTTATTTTATTTTTTCATGTTATGCATATTTATTGAAACGACTTTTAATATTTATTAAATTTAACCATAAAACTTAATCTGTTAACTTCTAATAAAATTTCTTGAAATGTCGGCCAAAGCCAATTGAGGTTCCATGCTCGTTGATACTACTGACAAACTTTTTTGAGTGTACCGTCTTTCGCAAACTAATTATGACGTATTTATCTCCAAAAAGCTTTTAAAATTATGTCTTTTTAAGATTTTGTTTAGCCCATTCTAGCGTCGAATCCCATTGTGTGGATAGTTTCGGTGTTTTAGATTACTTTGAAAAACATTAAAAATATATTATAAATCATTGAAATGATTGGAATTTTATGCATTGAGTTCACAGTGAAGGCATTCTCCAAGCTGTAGCAAATTGTTTTCTCTTTCATACTAATACATTTTTGTATTTTGCTATCTTTTTTTATTCCACATTCATAATAATCCATGCATAAAAATACGAAATTATTGTCAAAACAACGAAAACTTTCGTAAAATAACCCACTTTTCGTTTATTTTACAAAAAATTTTGTTATTTTGACATTTTTTGTGCATGGATTATTACACAGTACAACACGAAAACAATTACGGTGTTCTTACAATGGATTCTGGTAGAGGAGACCAAAAAAATAAGTATATTTTTTTTGGCATTTTGAAAGACCAAACTTATGTAAAACACTACGAGGAATATTTTTGTGGAAGATTTTAACCCTCTAACTCTTCAAGTAAAAGCGTTAAAATAAATATTTCTTATGAAATTCTACTATAATTCTCTGAAGACATCAAAGCTAAAAATTTAGCGTCAATGTCAGAAATAAGTCAAAATTTAATATGTGTATAAGGGTAAATCTTGTATTTATTCAAAATTGGCGCTCATATGTCCAGCAAACCTGGATTTTCGGGGAAACCATTTTTGTTGAATATTTTAACCCCCAACTCTTAATTTGCGGGTCTTTTTTGTCCCTTTAATGGAAGAGTTAGAGGGTTAAAATGTTCCACAAAACTGTTTCTCGTAGTCAGAGCTTTAAAGAATTAATTCCTTTTTGGAATGAATTCCCGAAAATTTAAATCAATTCTTTAATTCAAGGAATGAATTCATCAATAAGACATAA
Organism: Leucophora obtusa; assembly: GCA_949987735.1. Lineage (NCBI taxonomy): Eukaryota > Metazoa > Arthropoda > Insecta > Diptera > Anthomyiidae > Leucophora > Leucophora obtusa. The sequence continues at coordinate 282,303,184 of OX465295.1, forward strand.
GCAGGAATTAATTCCTGTGAATGAATTCAAAGAATTCAAATTTATAGAATGAATTCCCTGACCAAAGCGTAAAGAATTAAAATTAAATAATTCATTCACTAAAGAATTCATTCAACACTATTTAATTCAATTTGTAGTCAAGGAATTCATTCAATTCTAGTTAATTCAACTTTTGGCTAAGGAATTCATTCAACTGTGCACTTAATTCAACTTTTGATCAAGCAATTCATTCAATTCTAGTTAATTCAACTTTTAGTCAAGGAATTAAATTTATTTCGTTTAATTCCCTAAGGAATTAAATTTTTTTCGTTTAATTCCCTGAATTAAGTTTCAATTCCTAGGGAATTAAACGAAATAAATTTAATTCCTTGACTAAAAGTCGAATTAACTAGAATTGAGTGAATTCTTTGACTAAAAATTGAATTAACTAGAATTGAATGAATTCCTTGACCAAAAGTTGATTTAAATAGAATTGAATGAATTCCTTGACCAAAAGTTGAATTAACTGGAATTGAATGAATTCCTTGATCAAAAGTTGAATTAAGTGCACAGTTGAATGAATTCCTTAGCCAAAAGTTGAATTAACTAGAATTGAATGAATTCCTTTACCAAAAGTTGAATTAACTAGAATTGAATGAATTCCTTGTTGAATGAATTCATAAAATTTTATGAAGGCATTAGAAAAAAATGAATGAATTCCTTTAATTTAAATCGAATGAAAAAAAGGAATTCATTCAATTCCTTAAGTTTGGTCAGGGAATTCATTCCCAAAATATAAATTCAGTTCAAAAAAAGGGAATTAGGGAATTAATTCTTCGAAGCTCTGCTCGTAGTGTTTTACATAAGTTCGCTGAACACATCCTATACCTAAAATGGAAGAGTCACATGGTTTCCTATAACGATTCACAATTAACATTTGGAAAAGTGAGGAAAGTTTAATCCCCCCCCCCCCCTAAAATAAAATAAAATAAAATTCCGATGTGATCTTTCAAAACTCCAACACACGTATATTTTTTTTGTCTCCTCTACCAGAATCCATTGTCAGAGCCCCGTAATTTTGGAAAAAGTTCGAAATTGTTGTATAGTGTTATCAGTGCAGATTCGTTCCACTCTAGAGTTTGTTCGCCACCAAATTTCATTTCAGTAATTTTTATATACCGAACAAAAAAATTAGCCCAATCGGAACTGTTAATTCATTCTGAAAATTCTTCATCTACATATCTCGCAACACCTCTATTGGCCAAGTTTTATATGTATTATTTCCAGTTAGGTACATCTCGAAAATACCTTTAATTTGATACCAACCCTTCAAAAAAAACGAGTAAGTCACAATGTAATCGATTTTGTTTACATCAGACGGTCAACTGTTACAAATGTGCTACTCAACAATTTGGTGAGTGCGCTACTTTATTTAGGTAGCGCAAGATTTGTATGCTACTTGTGATCAGTTACACTCAAAAAAGTTTGACAGTTATTTGTGTAGTAATCAGTAGTTGTTGTTTTTAACAGTAATTACATTTGTTTTTCTATAGAAAATAGCAAACCAACTTTTATGACGGTTATTTAAGAAAACATCTAACGAAAAGTACTGTAATTTCGTAACAGTTGTTTAAAACAGTTATTTTTAATATCATAATAAACTACTACTAAAACAGTAATTTTACAGTAAACAGTTATTTTTGGTAGTTATTTCAAAAATAAAAAATTTCGTTTATTTTTTTTTTTAATTTTAAAAATTTTTGTTTACCCAGCAAACAAAGATGATCATTAATGACTCAGAAATGAGCTCCAAAAACATAAACATTTTTCCACTTTTTCCTATGAAAGTGGTCCGTCCAAAAGAGCCCCCGTGTACTCAGAAATGACTCAGAAAAAAGAACGTATAAAATCGAAATTTTCTTCGTAAATTTAAATAATTTTGGAATCTTCTTTGAGTCTGAAAAATGAACCCTCGTTTTGAGACAGCTTTTTAGATTGTAGAGACAAGTTTTTGGATTGTTTTCTGAGGGTTCATATTTTCTACCAAAAAAAAAGAGTGTTTTCAAAAAAACAATAATCATTTCTATTAGCCATTTAAAAATCTTATTTATGAGCGCTCCGAAATTGCTGGCTGGGTTAGTTTATATTTGTTATTATTGATATATTTCTAGTTTGCAAATAAAAATAAGAAACTTGTATTGTATCTCCAATGCATAAAAGCATAATAACTGGAGAACGGTTTGGAATTTTTACTTCGAATTTTAAATAAGCTGAAGTAATAACACATATTTGGGTAATCGAAAGAAAAAAAATTATTTTTTTTTTATTAAAATATACTTTTATAAACAAAAAGAATTGATTGTAAAAAACAGTAGTTTTTACCAATTTTGTTAGTTGTTTTGAAATTTTTGTAGTAGAAATCTATCAGTTAATTTAACAAAAGTTGAAAATAACAAAAGTTTTAGCTATTTTAAAGGTATATGTATACCTTTGTCGCCTTTTTAACTGCATATACCTTTGTTTTAACTGTCATTTTCAATATATTCTACCGACAAACTTTTGTGAGTGTAGTGTTACATTAGCTGTCATTTTTTTAAGAATAATAAACAAGTTTAAATACAATTATAAAAGAACCAAAAATGTAAAAAAATCAAGGTTGGTTACCGAAACGAATAACGGCAAGGGTAACGGTAACGGTATCAGATTTCGTTTGTTTAGGTAACGGTAAAGGTAACGGTATTAAAGACTGTTTCGGTAATACCGTTACCGTTATCGAAACAGCAATACCGGTACGTACCGGTATTAAAAATTATGTTAAAAACATATAAAAACAAGTAAAAACATGGCATATTTTTAATTTTAAGTACTGAAAATACAGATTTTAAGCTATAAATTCAATACTGGTAGTTTTAATAAGTCAAATTATTATCTATAAATTTTTTGTAAAAAAAAACACTCAAGATTATAAAAAAAAATAAAAAAATTGTAATTTTTATATAAAATAATAAATACTTTCATATATTTAGTTAGAATATTCTTCTACCTCAAGTCCAAACTCTAATATGATATTGTCATATTAGATTTTTATTATCTTTTTTAATGCAAAAATTAAAATAATTGTTGAAAATAAGCACACCACGGCTAAAATCTCATTCAAATATTTATTTTGTTTTGAGTTTAAAATTAGTTGTTTTTACAAAATGTATTGACAACAGACATACATATAAATAGTACCCAAAGGGTACTTTTATGTAATTGTTGCTTTCAAAAAGGAGTTGATTTATAACTGGTTTTACCAAATCAGACAGTTCATATACGAAAGTACAAAATTCTCATCCCGTTGGTTTTTTGTACCTTATGTAATGTCTCGTTTTGAGTAGGAAAGTTATCATTTTCTTAGCGGACAACTGAAGAGTAGAGTGATGTCTACGAAACAATTGTATTGTCTATCATGAAAATGATCAACCCTTTTTGAAACAACAAATAAAAATCTAATATGACAATATCATATTAGAGTTTGGACTTGAGGTAGAAGAATATTCTAACTAAATATATGAAAATATAGAAAGTCCGAAAAAACAATTTTTGTATTTTTTAATGCAAAAATTAAAATAATTGTTGATAATAAATACCGGTAACTACGCATAAAAATAACGGCATCGGTAACGATAACGGTATTTAGAAATTTCTTTAGAGGTATTGATAACGGTAACGGTATTCAATTAGAAACGGTATTTTAGCGATAACGGTATTATAACGATAACGGTAACCAACCTTGAAAAAATCAAAGAAAACTCTACAAATACTTTTATTTTAAAACAAAAATAGCATCGTTCAACAGATTAAGGCATTGGCGGACTTAGGCCTGTCTGGGGTGGGCAAAGCCCACCCTAGACTGCTTTTTGCCCACCCCAGAATTTAAAAAATCTACATATAAGTAATTCTTGTATCCATGATTTTGATGGCAAAACGTATCACAATATTATTTATTTTTTTAATATCAACTGGTCCTGTGTTTTTAGTTGGGAAAATATCTATTTTTTGGAATCAAGCGTCAGTTTTACAGTAAGAACTAAGATCGATTTTTGATTTAATTAAGAAATGTTGTTTGAAAAATTCTAACTTAAGTCTATATGACACTTGCTAGTTTCAGTATTAATAATCCAAAATAGAAGAGAGCACGAATTTCCTTATGTGAGAAATAATGTGTGTGAAGAGAACAACTATATCGAAAAACTATCAAACTGTCAGATTGATGTTGGTAATACAGTACCCTTCATATGATTTGCATTGATGGTGCAAAAAACTAGAATCTAGAAACTAGCAAGTGTCATATAGGCTTTAAGGAATATTTAAGAAACCAACCGATCTTAGTTCTGATTACTAAACAGGCTGTAGGAGTTTTTCTTTTAGAAAAATTATTAGAATCTCAGAGTTATTTCAATAAGCATCTGAAGGCAGTTGACATGAAAATGGAAAGGGATTTTTAATAGGAAAATATCGCAGAATCTTTTTTGGTGGGATAAATATCTTAGATTTAATAGTTTTTAAAAGAAATAATTAGTTAAAATTTAAAAAGGAAGTCACTTCAAACTAAACACTACTATTTTGATAAAATTTCAATATGTTTTAGAAGCAAACATTCTAAGATGAACATCTCACGGTTGTTTGCTACCTCGGTAATTAAAGTGGTCAAAATATGGGGTTACAATTGGTTCGTCAGAGGTGGACGAAAAAATGAGACAGGTTGATCTTAGATTTTTTTCCAAATTTTATACATTCCTTGAACGAGATTTTCTTCAGAAAAATAGATACACTTTTCAGAGTTTTCTGTAAAAACATGTAGATTTTGATAGGATAAGCTGCCAGAATTATTAAGTTTGAAGATTATGAAAAATTTATCAGAAAGGAGAGAATCATTTTTAAAAGTTTTGTTTATTGTATGAAAAGTTTTTAAGCATAATGTCGAAGGGGTTTTTAAGAGTAAGAGTCTGAGAATGGGCAAATTAACAGCCGAATATCAATGGGTCCCTTGCCCACCCCAGAAAAATGGTCTAGGTACGCCTATGGATTAAGGTATCATAAAGCTTTACATATCAATTGTAACGGTAGCGGGTTTCTCTGTACTTAATTACGATATGGGATGCTCGTGTATAAAACTATATATGAAATTAAAAAAATTTCCTATTTTCGAAAAATATTACGGATTTTCATATAAACTCGTATTCAGAGCTTTGAAGAATTAATTCCTTTTTGAATGAATTCACTACCAATCGAATTCAATTTTCTCTACAATTGAATGAATTCCTTTTTTTAAGTAATTCACTGAATTCGTTCAACTGAATGCGTTCATCAAACAACAAATTTTTAAATACCCGAGTAAAAAAGTTTTGATATAATCATATATTATTTTATGTAATAGCATATAGTAACTTATAGTTACATATGGCCACATATGCTTTTAAATTCAAGCATATATACTTTTATATAGTCATATATTAGATATTTTTTCCTCAAAGGTTTTAATATGGAGACATATGTGATTTTATATTATTACATACTGGCCTACATATATATGTATGTGCTATATATAAGTACATAAAGTAACATATAAAAGATATAATTACATATACGTTTATATATAATTTAGTATGACACTATACATAATAATATAAAACTATATGGATCCATATAAGAAATATTTTATAATTTGTGTTAGTTATGATTATATATTGAATTTTATGAACCCATATATAACTTATAACGTTCTTTATAAAATCATCTATAACACTATGCGACAGTCAAAATCAGGATGGGATGAAACCAACGGGAAATGTTATATCGGTCAAAAACAAGTTATACGTGTCCCGGCGTTTCGCTGGGTCACCCCTAGGAATCGAGATATATCTTTTTTTTGACATAACTCGAGAACCACTAGTCCGATTTTGCTCAAACAATTTTAAAAAAATTAAAAATTACAATTCCTTTAATCTGTTCATATAACGTTTTTCAATGTACTCAACAGTTTTGCCGGTAAAAATAAATAATACGTACAATTGACTGATTTCTTATATCTTGGTTGTATATCATAATCCTATTAACTTTAAAATTTCAGTGTTGTTAACTTTATTTTAAAATTACTAAATTAAAAGAAAAATTTTTTTATGTTTATTGCACTGTCATGATAAATCTGGATAAAAGTAATGGAAGATTTATCGAAATTATAAGATATCCAGCAGACCTAGGTTTAATCATTACATTTTGTAATTAATTACACATGCAATTACACAATTACATGTAATTTTAATTGAAAAAAAAACTCATCTACAATTACATATTATTTGTAATTGAAATTCAAAAAAGAAGAATTACAAGAAATTGAAATTTTTTTTTTATTTAAAAAAATAATTTTTGTATGTATATTGTTAGATATGGTCCTATATAATATGATAAAAAGTATAAGGTTAATATTTAGATATAATTGTATCAAACTATGTCCACTTTTATAACATTTTATATAATTTTATACAAAAAGATATAATTTGATGTAATTGGATGAGGACAAAATTCAGATACAATTGTATCGAATTGCATAAAATTGTATCAAATTGTACCAAATTGTATACAATTGTATACAATTCGATACAATATGATACAATAAGACGTTCTCATTTTTCGGATATAATTATATCTAATTACATAAAAGATTATATATAATTAAATATAACTTTATATGGCTCCATATAACTTTTTTTTACTTGGGTAAGTAATTTTACAGCGTGTGCTAGTAAAAATGAACAAATTAGAAACCGGATGCTGTTTATCAACCTACATGATTAAAAAATAAAGCCTTTTACTATTAAAAATAAAAACTTTAAATTTGGAAAAAAATATAACTATATAACTAGTTTGAAAAATTAATAGTTATTTGTTTTCTTAGAAGGAGAAAAGAATAGCGTTAGAATAAAGTTTAGACCCAAAGAATTGTCAATTACTTACATATTTGTTGGAACCCCAGGAAGAAATTCAGAATCCTTTTAAAATTAAAATTCAGATTCCCTTTAAAATTAAATTCAGATTCCTTAAAATTAAGCTGAATTCAAGCATTTTTTACAGCACTTGACGTTTTAGTTTTTCAGTGTTTATTGGGAAGTATACATAATATAAAAAATGAAGAAATATATTTTAGGTAATCTTTATTTTGCAGTGTTAATATTTACTTGAATCTCCCTTTGCTTCTAAAATAGAACTCATTCTTGAAGACATCGAATTGAAGAAGTTTTGGGTTGCTGTGGGTCGATTTTATACCCCTCTTCGTGAAGGACAGGTTTTACGTCGTGGCAAATTTAGAATTTATCGATACTAAAAAGGACCGATAAATATATTTAAACATTTCAGAAAAAAATTTCAGCATAGTGCCCAGAAAATGGAGCTAGAAGAATCTTATATCTTCCAATAAGCTAATGACCCCTACTGTATAAAATTAAAAAAAACAGCTCAAATCATCACCACAATTGCCAGATTTGAATCCAGATTTGAATCCGTTAAGCAGATTTAAGGAAAAAAATTTTTATTAGGATTTTTTTAGTTGTAGAGTAAATCTAGGGGGTGTTTTTTTTAATAATCTAGGGGGCTTTGTTAAAAAATACTTGGCAACACTGTTAGCTTGTGTTTTTGCATACATGCATGCATTAACATTTTCGTTAACATGCTTAAAAAAATAATGTTCACATACAAAATGTAATTTTTCGTGGTACTGCAATGAAAAAAAATAAGAAAAAAATAGAATCCATTCGAACTCCACTCTGAAATTTGCAGAGAATATTAAGGTTATATTGAGCTTTAAGAAAATATTTTTTTTTAATTTTTGGACTTGTTCGAAGATGGTGGAAAACAGAAATTAAGTAAAAAAATCAAATTTTAAAAATAAAAAAATTAATAAAAAAAAAATAAAAAAAATATTTTTAAAAAGAAGGTGTAAATACCTTTAAAATGAGGCATTGATATTTAAAATCCATCCACAAGTGTTTGCGAAACATTAGTTTAAAAGTTGTAATGTCGAAAGATTTTTAACGATTTTGATGGTTTTCAAATGCACACAACTCTGTCAAAAATTTTTTTTAATTTTTTTCCAGAAACACGTGTAAAATATTTTTTAAAGTTTAATACGTCTGCCAAATTTAAAGTAAATCGGAAGAGGTGATGTAAAAAAGGTGTTCGGTCTGACATGGAATGACTCATAGTGGGAGCATTTGGATCGAGAAAACACGAAATAAGAACCAGTGCGTTAAACACAAAAGTTAATTTGACTTGATCAAAGTTAATCCAACTTTTAAATCTTCATCATATACACATGCATTTTTTGGTTAACTTGACAGTTAAAAGTTTAACTCTATCAGTTTAAAATACCAAGGTGGCGCCGATAGCGATTCCGCATATGATGAACATGGAAAATGTTAGCAGCATATTTGTCGACAGCGCCAAAATATTTTTGGCGCAGCGTCTTAAAGATCACCTAAAACGAACTTCCAATTTTTTTAAATTATGTATACTTACTTTTCTGAAATTAGTTTTAATTTGAATAGTTGAATATTTTCATAATTTTAATTTTGTTTCCAATATTTTTAATTTGAATTAAAGAATATCAATCACTGTATGTGATTAGTCGAAATTCTTACTACTTTTACTATAATTGGAAAGTTTAAAGTTTGTTCCTTTACTTACTACAAATTATTACTTTTACTACAACTGGAAAAATTCGATACAAAAATTAAACAAAACTTTCCAATTGTAGCATAGGGTAAGAATACTATAGAGAGACGGCTAACCTCACGGCCCCAACAAAATTTTATGCAGATTGCGAAGGTTCGCTAACGTTCACCACAATTAGAGAATTTCCCTCTCTTTTGAACAAATTTCCCTGATTTCAAAGCAAATTTGTCTGCAACTGAGAGGATTTCTTGGATTTCAAAACAAATTTCCCCTATTTAAAAGCAAATTTGAGCAAATTTCCCATAACGAACCTTCGTAATCTGCACATACAAAAACCAAGAGTATGATTTTTGCAGCATGAGCGGGAATGTCAGCCTGTGATTGTAATAAAAGTAGCAAGAAACTCGAGTAAACGAACACACTATTTGTTTACTTTTTGTATTGAATTTTTCCAGCTGTGGTAAAAGTAGTAACTTGTAGCAACATAACTCTATAATGCCCTGTATACCTACTTTTGTGATCAACTGTACATGTGGTTTCTAGAATACGATCGCTGTCATACGAATGAGTGACTGACTACCTACATGTATTTTGTTTTTGTATTCAATGTATTTTGTTATTGTATTTTCGTTCTTTGAGACAAAACGTCATCTAGAAACACCACCTTTTACTATATCTTATCTGATATTTACAATAACTAATGAAATGAAAAGAAAGTAAGTCATATATGTACATTGAAACATGATATTACTGATTTTGGAAATTTGTTTTTAATATTCGAAGGGTTGTTGGCATTAGAGGGTTATAATGCCCAAGGCGGTCTTCAGATTTTAAATAGAGTTTGGCTAAATAACAATATTTTATTAAACAAGTTGTATTACATCAATAGAAAACTTAACTGCCTACTTTTTTTGCCTTCAAACTTTTTTTGTATATGGAAGGGTTTTCAAGCGAGAAGCATGTAAAGTCAAAACTTAGAAAATTTGAGAAAATTAACTTTTTAAAATAGAAAAAAATATTTGAAAAATTGCTAAAAATACATTTACGATCTGGCGTACATTACCGATAATAGCAAAGCTAGTTTAGAGCCTCTAATTGTAAAATCAGTTAAAAATTTTTCTCCAGGACTCACAGGATAACGCCAGGATACGTTTTACAAATATCTCTCTAACTCAAAAACTAGCCAACAGACTTTCTTCAAATTAAACAGAGAAGCAGAACTAATTTCGTCAAAATTTATTGATGTTTAGTGCCAAATTCGCCAAATTTCGTATTTTCAAAAAGCGAAAATCGCCATAACTTTTGAAATAACAGGAATTGATCAACAATTTTCGGTTTTCATATAAGCTGTGTTTGTGGGGCAAGCTATCAATGTCATTCCATATAAATTTGAAATCATTAATTTTAAAAAAGAGTTAAAGCTGCGTTTACACTGCACCGAAATCCCGAGATTTCGATATTCACCACTCTGAAAAACCAGTAAAGATATGTGTATCTTCTGTTCTAATTTAACTCATTAATTCAGCTACACAGAGGTACGTTTACGTCTGGCTAATCCAGGCTTAAGGCTTCGTTACTCGAACGTAAACGTAACGTATCTCTGAGTAGCTCAATTAATGAGTTAAATATAAATAGCAATAGTTGTGGTTTTTGTTTCATTCTTATGCATTGAAAATAGAAAAAAACCAGGCTTGGTTACCGTTATCGCCAAAATACCGTTTCAAATTGAATACCTCTAAAAAAATACCGTTATCGTTACCGATACCGTTATTTTGATGGGTAGTTACTGGTATTTTACCGGTATTTATTAATTTACATAAACAATAAAAATTTTTTAACTTTTTTTTAATCTTGAGTTTTTTTACAAAAAATTTATAGATAGATACATAGATAGATATAGATAATTTTACTTATTAAAACTACCAGCATCGTATTTATAGCCAATAATCAGTATTTTTAACAATTAAAATTAATCAATAGGCTCAATTTTTACTTGTTTTTATATGTTTTTAACGCAATTTATTATACCGGTACGTACCGGTATTGCTGTTTCGATAACGGTATACCGTTACCGAAACAAACAAATTTCGATTACGTTACCCTTACCGTTATTCGTTTCGGTAACCAACCTTGGAAAAAACGTAAATACACACCAAAAATATGTTGTGAATAGATATTTGTGGTGTATTTACGTTTGCTATGTGTTGAATACATAAGAATGAAACAAAAAGCACAACACATCTTCTGTTCTTATTTAACTTATTAATTCAGCTACGCAGAGATACGTTAATTTTACGTGTGGGTAACTCAGTCTTGTAAACGCAGAGTTGTTTACATTGACTTTGTGTAAACACAGTATTGTTATACAATTTTAAAATATAACGGTTAAATCATTTAGATTTTTTACAGGGTGACTATAAAAACTGTTTACATAAACATAAAAAACCAAATGAAAAAGACAAAATTTTGAAATTTGAAACCAGAAAAAATTATAAATATATGAGATCATGAAAACTACAGCAACCAACAAATTACTTATTGTAATTACGACGACATAACGATACACAATTAAAGCAGCAACAAAAATCAAACATATACAAACTTATCACAAAAAAAAAAACAATTGGAAAAATATACAAAAAAAATGAGAGAATATAAAAAATATTTTTAAATGTAAAAATAAAGTTTAGTACTCAAACGACATTCGTCGTTTTAGCTAGATCGGGTAAAAGTAGTAATACTGATCGATAGTTTTGAATTGTTTATAATATTTTTTCAATAAACGGTAGTGAGTTGTTTTCATATGACATTTATAAATATTTTTTTATTATTGTTAACACTTTCAATTGAAAAGTGTTTTGTTTTTCTTGGAGAAAATTGATCGAACAACCGGTGCTTTCTACATTTATCTATTTATCGCATGGATAAATAGTATTCATTTCGAATATGTCATTTTGACATAATGGAATCAATAAAAATTTATCGTCGTTCTGTGAGTAATATTTCAACTCTCAGCAGTGGGGATCAACCTGATAGTGATAATGATTTTGTTGTGGTGTATTTAACACCTGAATTTCAAGATCATCCTCTGTTGGATGAACTTGTTGAGTTTGAAATATTTGAACAAACTATTTTAACCACTTTTGAATTAAGTAATATAATTTGTTATCTGTAATTAGATTGAAAATTAAATTGTTTTTTTTTATATTTCAGAAGAAAAAAAATCATCCTTACCTACTATACCCACTGTTAATTATACAGTGGGCAATCGAGATACATTGGCATCAGTGGCAGCCCGTTTTGATACTACACCATCAGAATTGACACATTTAAACCGTTTGAATAGTTCATTTATTTATCCTGGTCAACAATTGCTGGTACCTGATAAAAGTGCCAAGGATAATATTTCCTCTACTAGTTCGACAGATGATAAAACTGGTGGTTCTAGTGCTTCGGGTAAATCGAGTCCTATTGAGCGAAAATTATCTACTGAAGATGGTAAGTTTTAATTAATTACTTTGTAACACTGTGAGACAAAAGGTAGGGGTCAGTGATCGGGAAGGGTTCAAACTACCGGGGAAAGTTATATCGGTAAAAAAGCAGTTATACGTGTCCCGGCGTTTCGCTGGGTCACCCCTAGGAATCGAGATATATCGATTTGACCTTTGGTGGTCTTTTTTTTGACATAACTCGAGAACCACTAGTCCGATTTTGCTCAAACAATTTAAAAAAAATTAATCCTTAATTCCTTTAATCTGTTCATATAACGTTTTTCTATATACTCAACAGTTTTGCCGGTAAAAATAAATGTATGAAGAAAAAAATATTTTTTGCCTAAACTATTAAAAGTAATAAACAAAAGGTTATTGATTTTTATGGTAGCGGTAACAAACATTTATTTTTACCGGCAAAACTGTTGAGTATAAGAAAAACGTTATATGAACAGATTAAAGGAATTGTAATTTTTAATTTTTTTAAAATTGTTTGAACAAAATCGGACTAGTGGTTCTCGAGTTATATCAAAAAAAGATATATCTCGATTCCTAGGGGTGACCCAGCGAACGCCGGGACACGTATAACTTGTTTTTGACCGATATAACATTTCCCGTTGGTTTCATCCCATCCCGATTTTGACTGTCGCATAGTGTAATTAATATATATGTATGTATTAGGATTTTCAATAAATGGTAAAATTTATTCGACATGAAATTAATTATTCCTTCAGTTACCAACACATTTTATCTGTCTAACCAAAAATTAGCTTTTTAGGCCAAGAAGATTTAAATGTGAATATAATGGTAAAAAATTAATTAAGTAATAATTTCTTCAGGAGCTTGTCTAATGCTCGGCGGCGATCAGTCAGTCCCGTGGTATCACCACAGACCTCAGAGTCTAAGCGTGCTGTTTCACACAGTGCCGTTTGCCACTCCAACCTAAACTAACACATTCTTCTGAAAGCATGCAAAAAAGCCAAGGTTGGCAATCGATACCTTTATAATACCGTTATCCGTTGCAAAACCCTTTAATTGATAACCGATACCAATACCGAAACTCTTAATTTAAAAAATACAGGTATTCAAACACATTTGCCCTTAATAGCGGTGTCGTACCGGTATTGAATCGGTTTCAAATAAAATAATTTTTTTACGTTTTTCACAAAAAAATATAAATTTTTCATACAAAATATGCAAAATTTAAAGTTAATTAAGTTCTATCTGTGTTTTTAATAAAAAAAATCGTATTGCTAGCAGGCGTATTGCTATTATTTCTTAATTTGGCTTATCAACATTGTGTTTTTTTTTACAACAACACATAATTTATTGTGAAAACAGAATTCTTCAATAATACCGGTACGTATCGGTATTGATGTTTCGGTATCGGTAATACCAATACCGATACATATGAAATACCGTTACCGATACCAATACCAATACGGAAACAAATAAAAAATCGATACCAATACTGATACCAATACCGTTATTCGTTTCGGTTGCCAACCTTGAAAAAATGAAAAATATGTCGAACTTTTAGCCCATCGACTCATTATTGGCCACTGTCTTCTTGTAGAGACACTATGGTGGTTTTGGCACTATTTTCTGCGCTTTTCGATAACCCAAAAGGCGAAAAATCGCGAAATAGCACTAACAAGGAAGGTATTCCTGAGGTCACCCAGCGATTTCGCTGGAATTTGGACTTATGACAAAGGCACACGATTTTTTAGCGGCCCAATCCCATATCTTAGAGAAGTATTTTCATTATATTAATTAAAGGAATTAAGCTGCAATTTTTATATTATATCCTACACACAAAAAAATACACGAGAAAAAAAAATTTAACAAACTCGTTTGTTCGAAATAAGAGTTAAAAACAACAACGCTTCGTTTTTAATTATACCCTACACCACTATTTGGTCAGGGTATTATAAGTTTGTGCTGATGTTTGTAACACCAAAAAATATTGGTCCTAGACCCACCTTATAGTATACCGATCGGCTCAGACTTTTGTTTTATTTCGATTTAACGATGTCCGTCCGTCCGCCCGTCTGTCTGTCCATGCATTCTTGTGCGCACTCTACAGGTCGCAAATATTAAGATATTTGGATGAAACTTGGTACACCGACTTATGTCGGCCCAAGGACGACGCCTATTGATTTTGGTGAATATCGGTCCATGTTTAGACCTAGTGCCCATATGAGGGTCCTACCAAAATTATATTGTTTATACGCTGCAGGTCGCAAATATTAAGATATTTTGATGAAATATGGTACACCGACTTATGTCGGCCCAAGGACGAAGCCTATTGATTTTGGTGAACATCGGTCCATGTTTAGACCTAGTGCCCATATAAGGGTCCTACTAAAATTATATGGTATATTCGCTTCAGGTCGCAAATATTAAGATATTTTGATGCAATTTGGTCCACAGACCTACGTTGGCCCAAGGACAAAGCCTATTGATTTTGGTTAACACCGGTCCATGTTTAGACCTAGTGCCCATATAAGGGTCCTCCCAAAATTGGCTTGGTTACAAACTGCAGGTCGCAAATGTTAAGATATTTTGATGAAATTTGGTATACCGACCTATATCAGCCCAAGGACGAAGCCTATTGATTTTGGTGAACATCGGTCTATGTTTAGACCTAGTGCCCATATAAGGGTCCCCCCAAAATTATATTGTTTATACGGTGCAGGTCGCAAATATTAAGATATTTTGATGAAATTTGGCACACAGACCTATTTTGCCCCAAGGACGAAGCCTATTGATTTTGGTGAACATCGGTCCATGTTTAGGCCTAGTACCCATATAAGGGTCCCCCCAAAATTGGCTTGGTAACAAACTGCAGATCGCAAATATTAAGATATTTTAATGAAATTTGGTGCGCTGACTCACATTATAGAAAATTTTGACACAAGCCCCATTTTAACCCATTCGAAATTCGGATACAAACATTAGTTGGCTTTTACCCAGACTGGTGGAGGGTATTGTATAGTCGGCATGCCCGACTTTAACCTTTTTACTCGTTTAAATATTATGTTTACCAATATTGCAATTTTTAAAAATAACACTTAACAAAATGCATTTGATAAGCAAATAATTGAATAAATTTTCATTTTCAATAAACATAATACTTGAAACAAAGTAAAAATTACATTTTTTAAATTTTGGCCGTTATTTAAATTTTTTGTCAAGGCATGCTATGTTTTGTTATACCCTACACCACTATGTGGTCAGGGTATTATAAGTTTGTGCTGATGTTTGTAACACCAAAAAATATTGGTCCTAGACCCACCTTATAGTATACCGATCGGCTTAGAATTTTTTTTTATTTCGATTTAACGATGTCCGTCTGTCCGTCCGTCCGTCCGTCCGTCTGTCTGTCTGTCCATGCATTCTTGTGCGCACTCTACAGGTCCATGTTTAGACCTAGTGCCCATATAAGGGTCCTACTAAAATTATATGGTTTATACGCTGCAGGTCGCAAATATTAAGATATTTTGATGAAATTTGGTACACCGACCTATGGCAGCCCAAGGACAAAGCCTATTGATTGTGGTTAACACCGGTCCATGTTTAGACCTAGTGCCCATATAATGGTCCTCCCAAAATTGGCTTGGTTACAAACTGCAGGTCGCAAATATTAAGATATTTTGATGAAATTTGGAATACCGACCTATATCAGCCCAAGGACGAAGCCTATTGATTTTGGTGAACATCGGTCTATATTTAGACCTAGTGCCAATATAAGGGTCCCCCCAAAATTATATTGTTTATACGCTGCAGGTCGCAAATATTAAGATATTTTGATGAAATTTGGTACACAGACCTATTTTGGCCCAATGACGAAGCCTATTGATTTTGGTGAACATCGGTCCATGTTTAGACCTAGTACCCATATAAGGGTCCCCCCAAAATTGGCTTGGTTACAAACTGCAGATCGCAAATATTAAGATATTTTAATGAAATTTGGTGCTCACATTATAGAAAATTTGGACACAAGCCCCATTTTAACCCATTCGAATTTCGGGTCCAAACATTAGTTGGCTTTTACCCAGACTGGTGTAGGGTATTGTATAGTCGGCATGCCCGACTTTAACCTATTTACTCGTTTTATTATTGTTAATGTGTTTATTACCTTTGAAGTTCTATATTTTAGTTGCTCTTTGAACTTTGATGCGATTTCACGTATTATGTGGGATCCGCCAAAGTTTAATGAAATTCTAAATTTGTTCAGTAATATGATGAAGGTAAAACTTATAAAATTGCATGTTATTAATTAAAAAGTAATATGTGGTTTTTCGCATTGCAGAATAAAATACGTTTAGATTCTTTTGGCACCTCTGAATTTATATTTTTTTTTTTTTTATTTTTCAATAAAGAAATTTAAATTAAATTTTAAATGTTTTTTATTAAAATTTTTTATTAAATCAACACTTAATTTTGTTAAAAAATGACAAAGAATTCAATAATTGTGTTTTATAAAAACAACAACTTTCTTTATTGACAGAAAAACAAAATAATTTCAACAACGTTCTTACAATTTTCATTATCAATTCTGCAAAAATCGTCATCACAGGAAATTCAATAATTTTTTTTTATTGATTTTTATAATATTTTTGTGTGTATATAGCTATGTAGATATAACTCAATCACATTATATATGACCATATATATCTATTTTTACCCGTTTGTTTTTTAATGCCAATTATGAAGTGGCCACCCACGGCTGATTGTGGTTTAATCGACTTAGTTAGTCGATGATTAAGCAGTTAATCCGACTTGTACTAGATTAACTTTTCTGTGTGAATTGGGTATTACACCGCTATGTAAGTTCCTTGTTAGCTTATAATTAGGGCTCGGAAGTTCATGCATTTATAATCGTGCTTTATGTACATAAAATATGTATTTAAAATCGAAAAAGTATGCATAATTATAATCTAAAAAAAAATTAGGAATTCCTAGAAACTTTTAACATCGATGGTATTTTTTTAATTAATAAATTATTTCTTATGTACGGATTGGAAATAGTAAATTTTAATTAACAATCGTTACTAACACTGCAGATAATCAATCTGCAAAAACTAGGGGTTGCAAGTACTTTCGGTTAGTAGTTATAAACGCCCGAAGTTGAAAAATGTAAAAAAATGGCTTTCCCTTTTTAAGATAGATTTGTTCATGAGAGAATTCCGTTTGCGGCTTTGTATGTACGAAAAAATTATGTATGTGAAAATTAATCGCAACACTTATGGAAAATAAATATTTTAATTAATTGTTGTACTATCAAGTATTTGAAAGTTATTTGGTGAGAATATTCTGACGCCACATTTTTAAAATTTTCAAATTTTTACAGTTTTTTGGACAGGAAATTTGCGACCCTTTATGTAATAAAAAAAATGAACACATATTTTGATTTGTGTCGAAAATACGCAGCCTTTGAGGTACACTGAGAGAATTTTCATCACTTCAGTAATGAATTTTTTCATAGTTTCAATAATAAAGGGTTGTTCAACAGGGACGCTACAAAAGTAGAAAGACAGGGACAGCAAACGACGCCATATTTCTTGCCGCTCTTTTGACATTTCTCTTCAGTAAGCCATTTTATGATGGAAAGATATACGAGCCAACAACGAGTCGAAATTATTAAAATTTACTACCGAAATTCGGAGTCAGTAGCCTCAACGTTAAGAGCGCTACGTCCAATTTATGGTCGTCATAATCGTCCTAGCAGATCAACAATTGAGCGTGGGGCTACGTCAAATCTATGGTCTATGCCAACAAGCCAGCGACGATTGATGAACTTCGTACGAATATCGAACGTGAAATTGCAGCAGTATTGGCCGATTTATGCTTGAAAACCGTTGAAAATTGGGTTCAGCGTCTGGACTTCTGCAAGCGTGCCCGTGGTGGCCATGCAAAATAGATCGATTTCCATACATAATGGCATCGAACGTACTTTCACAGGAATAAAGAATTTCATTGATATCCAAAACCGTTTTTGTTTTATTTAAACTTTTTTACTTTTGTAGCGCTCTTATTGAAAAACCCATTACAAAAGGCGTAATGAAATCGTAGCATATTTTACGGATGTACAAAATACATATAAAGAAAAAATTCATTAAATTAAAAAGTTTCATAAAAAACAGTTTCGAAAAAATTAATATGATTTATAAAAAAATTTCATAGTCCAAAATTAATAATAAAAAAGTAATTAAAAAAAATAAAAATTATAAAAGATTATTCTCTCAGGAAATGACGATATTTTATAAAAAAATAAAAAAAAGTAAATACTAAAATTTTAAAAATTAAATATCATATACATCGTCATATGAAATCAAAAAAGCCATAAGTTACATTAAAAAAATTTTACAGGAGAAGCAAAAAACTTTTTAAATTTGTTTGCGCTTACACTGGGGGCTGTTTAGAATTTTTTTAATAAAATCGTCGTGTTTAGTCGTAGGAGAGTAAAAGTTTGCAGGAATATGTATTTTGATGCGGTGCATCATAATCGATCAAAAAGTTGATTTTTAATTTTTTGTAACTTACGGCTTCTTTGATTTTATATGACGACATATACATATAAAGAACATTTTCATTAAATTTATGGAGATCTAATTTATGAAATTCAATGAAGTTTTTTAATGAAATTATGAAATTTTATGAAAGAAAAGTTATGAAAAATTTCATAATATTAATTAAATATTATATACATAATGGAATTCTTCATTGGTTCTACGAAAAGAATTCTATGAAATTATATCATTAATATCATGACGGATAATTCTCTCAGTGTATACTCGTATTACGATAATGTGCCCGAAACAGAGACTTAGTAGGAGCATGACAAACGCTAATACAGAAATTATGAAAGCCTTCAAAAACCCACTTTATCGCCATGCTCACTAATAATATTATCTCAAATGGGTCAGTGATTTGCGTGATCAAAATATTTTTCCATTTCACACAGTCCAATCGATGGCACACGTTACAACAGAATTGAAAAAATTTTATGGACTTTTTGAAAAAAATAGCAACATTTTCGTTTTTTGTTTTTGCATTGAAATGATAACTGAAGGTTTTTATTTAAGCTCACAAGGAAAATATCTCATGTGATAGTCTCCGATCTTACTGAAATTCGGATATTTTGTAGAAAAAAAATTATAAGGTTGGGACCACAGAAACAACCGTGAGCTACCGTGAGCCGTTTAAGCCGCCGCCGCCGGTCATTTTTGCCTCAGCAGCCGCCGCCGATTTTTTTCGGCTCATTTCGGCTGGAAGTATCAATTTTCCAAAATAAAAAAATTAAAAACAAATGTCATTTTTAAAACAAATTTTCTACTTCATCATTTCCTGAAACATCAAGAGTATTTTTTTTTAGTTCAAAAGAAATAAAAGAACCATTTTTATAGTCAGAGGTAAGAAGGATTTTTGTCATAAATATTTCTTAAGTTGGAAGTTTTGCTTGAAAACTTCTGACAGATTTCGCTAAAATTTGGATATGCAATAGAGGAGAGAATCCAAATGAACACGTCTTTAGCACCCATAGTTTTAGATACAAATTACACAGTGTTACAAAATAAAAAAATATATATATACTTTTCAAATGACCAAGTGTAGATTGTAGGCAGAGCTTCGAAGGAATTAATTCAACTTTAGCTTAATTCGCACAAAACCGAATTCAGCTTTAGAAATTGAATATATATCATTCCATCAAAACATTCCTTTATAATTAATTCATAGGTTTCATTCCCAAAGTTTAATATTAAATAGAATGCATTCTTATGTTGAATACATTCCTTATAGAATTACAATCAATTTAAATAAATTTTTTCATTAATTCTAATCTTTTACAAAATGGCTTATCAAAATTGTCATTTTATTCAATCCGTAAAAGATCTAAGGTATGAATATACTAATGATTCTGACAACACTTTAGTTTATAATTACAAATTAAATAAAAATGTGGCTTATTTTAGGGATTTAATATTGATATCATATACAGAACCCATAAAAATAATGAAGATAATTAACCAAAATTTAAAAACTCAAACATTTGTTTTAATCTTTTACAAACCGAATGAAACGTAAAAGATCATTATAAAAATAATGAATTCATGAAAGAATTCATTCACTATGCATGAAAATTAAAAGAATGAAGCCAGTGAATGAATTCATAATGAATGGTATAAACGAATGATATATTAGTGAATTTTAATTAAAAATCCAAAAGTGAATTAAAGAATTAATTCAATCGAATCTATGGTCGTATGTTTGGTTAAGTAGAACACATCACATTTTTCAGAAATTTCAGTACACCTGAAATTATTATCAAAAGAAACATTTTTAAGACATTGCGGACAAAAAACATGTTAAGTAAGTTATTCCTCGGTCGACTTATAAAATTGGGGAGATATTTACAATAATCGACGCTGTTCTGAGTTCCGAATCCACAAAAAAATTCTAAATTGAAACATTCCGAATTTTTTTGCTGTTGCGTGATCCACATCCGAGTTATTTTTTTGTTTTATTTCGTATAGAAAAAGCTTGATGATAGTGAAACGAATATATATTTTTTAAACAACAATTATTATATAATAACACTATGCGACAGTCAAAATCGGGATGGGATGAAACCAACGGGAAATGTTATATCGGTCAAAAACAAGTTATACGTGTCCCGGCGTTTCGCTGGGTCACCCCTAGGAATCGAGATATATCTTTTTTACATAACTCGAGAACCACTAGTCCGATTTTGCTCAAACAATTTTAAAAAAATTACAATTCCTTTAATCTGTTCATATAACGTTTTTCTATATACTCAACAGTTTTGCCGGTAAAAATAAATGTTTGTTACCGCTACCATAAAAATCAATAACCTTTTGTTTATTACTTTTTTTTAATATTTTAGGCAAAAAATATTTTTTTCTTCATACATTTATTTTTACCGGCAAAACTGTTGAGTATATAGAAAAACGTTATATGAACAGATTAAAGGAATTGTAATTTTTAAAATTGTTTGAACAAAATCGGACTAGTGGTTCTCGAGTTATGTCAAAAAAAAGACCACCAAAGGTCAAATCGATATAGCTCGATTCCTAGGGGTGACCCAGCGAAACGCCGGGACACGTATAACTTCTTTTTTACCGATATAACTTTCCCCGGTAGTTTGAACCCTTCCCGATCACTGACCCCTACCATTTGTCTCACAGTGTAATTTATTTGAAAATTAGTCTATGAATATTAAAATTTGGTAGAAACAGCAAATTTTCGAAATTTTTAATTCCATGTGATTTTACAAATCAACTCAAATTAAAAAGTTTCGGAACTCAGAACAGGGGTAAATATCGGTAGTTTGAACCCTTCCCGATCACTGACCCCTACCATTTGTCTCACAGTGTAATTTATTTGAAAATTAGTCTATGAATATTAAAATTTGGTAGAAACAGCAAATTTTCGAAATTTTTAATTCCGTGTGATTTTACAAATCAACTCTAATTAAAAAGTTTCGGAACTCAGAACAGGGGTGAATATCTGAATTTTTTAACTTTTCTGCTAAGTTTTTCAACTTTGACATCTTTTCGAGCATAATTTTTTTCGAACCATGTTTTTTTTCTAGGTTATTCTAAAAACACATTTAATTTTGAGTGAAAATAGAGTTTGTTTATTTCTAAGTTCCGAGTCCACATAAAAAAATTTTAAAGTGAAACATTCCGAAATTTTTTGCTTTTCTGTGATCCACATCCGAATTATTTTCTTCGTTTTATTTCGTGTTGAAAAGCTTGGTGAAACGAATATTTTGTTGCAACAATTAATATGTTAAAATTTATTTTAAAATTTGTCAGTATGCTAAAATTTGTTCGAAACAGTCAATTTCCGACATTTTGAATTTTGTGTGATTTTGCAAAACCACTCTAATTAAAAAGTTTCGGAATTCAGAACAGGGGTGATCGTGTCAAAACTCTGTTTTTGAGCGACTTCAAGCACTTAACAATTTGAAATTCAGCAATTTTTCAACCGATTTTGAATCTTGGAACGTTTTTCGAAAGACAAAAAATTTAGCTTTCCAAATATATGTGACGCGCAAAATAGAAAGGGACCTAAGGATAGAAAGGGACCTAAGGTCAGGAGAGCATGGGATCGGTCTCATTCGATGCTCAGATGTTGTCCAGGTCCCATTCTCTATGCGCTGTCACATATATAGAATTATTCAGTGTGTTCGTTTACTTTCATTTCTTACTACTTTTACTACAATTGGAAAGTTTTGTTTACTTTTTGTATTGAATTTTTCCAGCTGTAGTAAAAGTAGTAACTTGCAGTAAGTAAACGAACATGCTTATTTATTTGTAACTGAAATATGTTGAGTTTTTTTTTAATATTAGGGGTTTTCATATAAACTAGTATTATACTCGTAAACGGTGTAAACCTGGTATGTTTATGAGTTTAATGTCAAACTCCATACATAAAAAATATGGTTTGTATTTATACAAGGTTTACAAGGCATTTACGAGTTTATATTCAAACCCCTATTAAAATTATTTTTTTTTTATTTGTATACTTTGACGGCTTTTTTACAGTATTAAAAAATTCTTTACTATTGTAATTTATTCTGAAAGTGCGTTTAGTTCTTAGTAAAATCAGATTCTTTTGTTTAAATTAATTGAAAATTGAAAAAGTTATCGTAATTTTTCTGAACATTTAATTTCTGGTATTATAAACTCGATGTTCTTAAGGTTAATTAACATTTTCAATTTTCTTATAAATGCAGAGATTCCATGTTTATAAAAAAAAATGTATAACTTTGACAATTTTAAAGCGATTAAAGTAGAACTTCATTTTACTCTGAATTAAGAATAAATTAGATAAAAAACAGTCAAAATTAAACAAAATAAGAAAAAATTAAGAAAATCAGTTTTATTTGAAAATATTTCCACAAAATTTTGTTAAATATATAAACATATGTATATATTTCAAAAATTAAAAATCCTAAGTTTGTAATTTTTATCGATGAATTTGACTTAAAATTATATTTTATTTGATAATTCCAAATTTTTTGTACAATTTTCTACTACTATATTTTGGAAAAAAAACCTTAAACATCTTTAAATTAGGTGTATAATGTTCTATCAAGCCGATCAAGCCGCCGCCGCCGATTTTTATTCGGCTCAACCTTAATCGCCGCCGCCGCCGATTATTTTGATCGGCTTGTTTCTCTGGTTGGGACATCTATCCTTAGTAAATAAGTATCTTTATTGCGATAACTTTGGCAAATGGGAACTTTTTTGTTTGAAATTTTGCAAAAACAGTTTTTAGAGATAACCCCATATTATACTAAAAGTTGGACTTTGGGGACAACTTGGAAAGCTATGCTGACATATAAAATTTTTGAAAATAGCGATTTTAACGTATAGGCCGCTATATATTTTTGTTGAAATATTTTCCTTTTAATTGCTTCTTTACTATGGTTCTTTACAGTTGGTTATATAGTGGGCGCTGTGGTGTAATGGTTAGCGCGTTGGACTGTTACACGTGAGGTAACAGGGGTTGGGATCGAGCCCCAACCAAGGCAACATCAATTTATGAAAAATAGTAATATGTATGAGTTTTTTCTATCCCTCATACATATCGCAGCGTCCTCCTTCGGCCTCCTTCGGTGTTCCCATAGCACTTAACCCCACCGAAGTAAAATAATATAACAGGGCTATGAACTAAAAAGCTTCAATAAAGTTCGCCAACTCACCATCAGATGGCGCACAACAACTGTTCTTAAATTCAACATCTCGCGCAATTACAGTGTTGCCATATTTGAAGCCCTTCATCTTTCACCACCTTTCATTTCTTCTCTATTCCCTTTCGAAAAGAAGCAACACGTTAATTAATAGGAAGAATTTCCTGAGTATTGATTCTCTTTAAATAAAAAAAAAAAAAAAACTGTAAAAAGTCATATTAAGCGCGAATAGTGGTTTCAATAGCAAGTTTTGTGCATCAAATCTTATCCCTAATTGATATTGACTGTATTTGAAAATTTTTGTATATAAAAAACTAAATGGAGAACCACTAAACTTTAAACACTTTTCGCGGAAAATCTGTACCTTAGTTCGAAAAATAAAGTAGGCCGTTGTAAATAAAGTAGGCCGTTGTCAGAATTATTTCTATTGGCGCTTTGGGTGCGCCTCGTCTTTTCATTGTAAGCTAAAATCACCGGGTTTATAGCGTGTAATTAGTTTTGTTCAAAATTTATGCACGGAATCTATATCATCGCTACCATTCATTTAATGCACTTACAAGGAGAGTATCTCATGCGACAGTCTCCGATCTTAATGAAATTCGAATATTTTGTAGAAAAAAAAATTCTGAGGTTGGTGTGTCTGAGATTATTGGCCATCTCGGGCATTTAGTGGGTTAAAACTGGGGTCAAAAATTACCCATTTTTTTGTCATTTGATCCAAGGAAACTATATACAAATGTTATATTTTCGGATAGGAATTTTTAAGGGACATTTTTTTGGTACCTTTCTTTGGAACGTTGTTGTTGTTTTGTGGTTGTTGTTGTAAGAACTGTGTTAATTTAAGAGTACTTTATATGGACATACATATATATTCGTACGATCGTCAAATTCACATATATTAATCCTTGTTAAGCAAAAAATGGCCCTTAAAAATCCCTATCCGAAAATATAACATTTGTTTATAGTTTCCTTGGATCAAATAACAAAAAAATGGGTAATTTTTGACCCCAGTTTTAACCCACTAAATGCCCGAGATGGCCGATAATCTCAGACATCGTACTAAAAACAAAAATCGTCTTTTTTGACCCCACCTTTCAACACTTTTAATATTAGCAAAGCAGCTATAGCAGTATTTGTCGTAAGAAAGTTAGTAACTGAAATTTAATGATTTTTTCATATTTGTGATAAAAAATTAATGTTTTTTGGTTCGATTTGAGATCATATCTAATTTTCCTTTGCATTTATTTTGAAATGGAAAAGAGATGATAAAATTTACAAGTAAATTATAGAGAATAAATATTAAAAAAATCGATAAGGACAGGAGGATATAATACGTATTTTCGGGTCTCGCTAAAAACCCTTCACCAGCATCTATGCCTTTATGGGTTAATAACTGATGATGATCTATTTCATACTTGGGACTATTTAATTGAATGGACCAATTAATTGTCGATTTTTTGGTATTACAATTGATCAATGCCAATGAAATTGTTTTCAATTGGCATTGTTCAATGGCTAAAACAACCATTTGATGTAAAAAACATTCGTTTTCAAAAACATTTTGCTTTGAAAAAAGAAAAAAATGAAAAATTTCAAGTCAAGTCAAGTTTACATTACTAGAGGCCATGCGCGGTTCCAGCAATTAATATAAGGGGAAAAATCATATGCCTCAGTGGCCACCTCAATGTATTTGTCTACTGTGGCGTATGATTTTTCCCCTTATATTAATTGCTGGAACCGCGCATGCTAGAGGCTGATCCATCTAGACTAGCCAGTGATTAAAAAAAGTAGTAAGTATTTCTATCCGACCTTCTTTTACCCTAATTTTTAATAATAAATACAATGATCCAGCTTTTATTGTAAATTGAAATTCTTTATTATATTTTATATAAAACAGGCAGAAATAGCCTTTCTTTTAAGTTTCATCACTTCAATTTGTATTTCTACACAATTAAAATATTCCACTGCAATGTCTAATTTCACCGTAGCGTGAAAAATTACTATTTCCATTTTAGCTATGTGTTTCTCCATGTCCTAGGTCGAAAATAAGTATTTGGTGAAGTGTAGTTTTTTTTCTAAACACATTTAACACACAAAATTGTAAGAAAAAGCTTTTATTTGCTATTTTTTCAATTTTTTTGTTTCTCTTTAACTTTTATTCGTATTTTTTTCTGACATTAAATTAACAGAATGTTTCATATATTTGTGTTTTTATTGTTATGTGTAAACCCAGATAAATAAATCCAACTTTTTTTTGGATTTAATAAATCCACTTTTTGTATGAAAAAATCTAAATCCAGGTGATTAAAAATTAAAAAACAATTTTTATGTATACAACGGTTTTTTCTTCAATTATATTTGGTTGCTTTGAGGCATTGGTGTACATTTCAATACTATTGATTTAATCAATGCCTATTGCAAATTTTCATTGGCATTGAATTGTAATGAAATAGTTTGGCATTGAGATCAAGTAATGGCAATTAAATTTCATTATGAATGAAAAATTCCCAAGTGTCTGTTTATATTGAATGTGATAAAAATAATTTTAAAAATATTTGTAAATTCAAAAGATATAAATTGAGCAAAAACACAGTTGTTAGTGAAAAAATATATTTAAAAAATATGCATTAACAACTCGATACCATTTTGTTACAAATTTGTTGATTCGATAAGATATTTGGTTAACGTTGTTCTCCAGATAACGACAACAAACATGTATGTATTTACATGTACTTCCGAGCCCTACATATAATTAATTGTGTGAATGAGTTTTAAAGCGATAAGAGGATTCATTTACATCCAATCATCATTATAGTTAGCATACTGAAAAATATCAATTTCGTTTTATAGTGAAATTCAGCTTTTTAATAAGAAATAAAAATGTTTTTAATCATATTTGTTGTAACTAGGTACGTAAACATATAAATACGTAATATGAACTTTGTATTCAAATAAAAATAAGGCGCTTAAAATGGGAATTCCCCTTTCTGTGCATAGAACGAGTCTGAGCGGCTAATAGCCGGATAACAGCCGCCGCGGATTCTCTGGCCGCTGTCGATATATGCGGCTAATTTCAGCTATACAATCTTAGCCTAGTATATCAATTAAGCCGGATGATTATACCAGGTCTATACAAGTCGTTTAACTACGGTTACGCGCTCTCTCACTGGCTCTGTCTGACACTTCAAGAAGTTCAATTACAGTAAACGGCTTTAGTTTTTTTTATTATATTTTTTCATATTATGAATATTTATTGATACAATTTTTAACATAAATTTAAATTAAAAGTGCCATTTGACATGAAAATTGATATAAAAGCCTTTATCTAAGCATTTTCTAGAAAAAAAATCAAAATTAACGTGTTTGAGAGCATGGTGTCAAAATTACCCATTTTTTACCATAAATGGCACTTTTTTACATTTTATAAATTTGGGGTCATTTCGACCCCATGTGCCTATAAGTGTTGATTTCTAATTTTTTATTACTATGTATAAAATTTGGTGTTAACAGAGTTATCTGGACAACTTTTATCAAATGCCACAAGAAACAACACATTGTTTTGATAACTTCCAGGAAAAATCGAAAAATATCAAAAATTTCACCTTTGACCTTGGTAAAGAATGGGTTAACGTTGTTGAAGTTTTACAAAATTTTCGGAAAACAATCTCCTGCATCAGAATTAAAAGAAATCGGAAGTGATTTTGTTATAACTAGCTAAAAACACAAAAATTAATACTAATATCTAAATTATTGGCCAAAATCACAATTTTCTCTAAAATTCTCAAATATAAAACGCCGCCACTGTTAAAAGAGGGATATGTGTAATTTGCAGTAGAATTATTCTCTTAGGCTGCGTTCCAGTGTTGCCATTTCAGTGCTTTTCGGGTATTTTTTGGTGCTTTTTTCCTTCCTATACCCGGAGATTTTTTACAAATACCCGTTTAAAAAAAGCGGGTATTTACGGTGCTTTTTCAGATTTTTGGCAGTGCTTTTAGTGCTTTTTTACAGTTTATATTTTTGGTATTTGCTCTCGTTTCTTACATTTTTCTTGAATTTTCTGTCAAAATTTAAAAAATAATACGAACTTTACAAGAACTACATTTTTGCACAATATTTGTAGTACAATTTTAAATAGCAACTTCGTTACATTTAAACTTCAAAATATTGAAATATTAGTTTGGTGCTTTTTTACCCCTTTTTAGATAATTTTCTGAACCTTTTTTACACGATTTTTCAAAGTTAAAATGTGTTTTTGAATTCTTGATTTAAATTTTTCAAAAACTTATTATCGTGCTTTTTTACCCCCTTTTTGGTAAATTTTTACCCTTTTTACCCGTTTTCATAATGCTCACGGTGCTTTCCTGCCTTCAGGAGTTGGCAACACTGCTGCGTTCACACCTAATTCTTAAACACGTGTTTAGTCAAAACGAGTGTATTTAATAAACCTCTATGCGCTTACCACGTTCTTTTATATTTTGTTGAACAAAATTTTAAAAGACTCAAAGCTAGAGTTTTGCTAATTTAAAAAAAAATCCCATCTTTGGCCATACCTGGGACTAGGTTATCATAACCCAAGAGAGACAAAAATTTATATCTGAATATTTGTGGATCTTAGAAATGAAACTAGAGTATAAGAGTGTAAGTTTTTGAAAAAAATATTTTATTTTTTACGATTTTCATAATTTATTTCATTTTAACCCTACAATGGTCTGAGGAGATTACAATTACTAAAATATTTTTCAACCGATTTTGGATGTTTATACATTACCAGAAAGGTAATTCAGTCTCGATTATGATTCTATTTACATTTCCCAAAAATACAATTATTTAAGAGACAGTATTTTTAAAAAATGATTTTTTCGCCTTGTAAATCGTATTTCAAACTTCAGGGCCGATGCAGAACGTTTTCCCGTTTTCCGATCACCTTAATTTTCTGCATGGTGTATTTTTATATCCAAAGGCACATTTCTAGAGGGGAGACGGCCTTAAATCGCAAGTTGAAAAATAAGATCTACCCTAACGCATACTCTGGAGATTCTATGCTCGTTGATTATACCTGGCAAATGGAGTACAGGTTGAAACTGATGTTAATTTTTCTCTTAATTTTTTTAGATTTCTTTATTTTATTTTTAAAAAAGTGAATATACTGGTTAAACAAATTTAACCACAAGAAAATTTTGAAAATGGAGCCAAAATGTATTATTACTATTTGGAATGCAATCTCTTAAAATGTTGATGATAGAAGTCCGCTCAACATAAAATTTATTTCTAAGGAATTAAATATGCTAAAAATCCCAAACGTATTTAACAAATTGTGAAAAATAATCCGCTGCAGGCATGCGCCTATCCGGATTTCATTCTTGTCTAAGGAAATCGTCAGGGGAAGACGTTCTTAGAATTTCTGGAAATATTTGTTAAGTTAAATTACAAACTCAATGAGAATTTTTTGTTCTCGTCTAGGAGCGTTATTAAACATTTAAAATATCGAAGAAAAAACAAAAACAACAACAGAAAATTTTCCACAATTTGCTTTGTCATCTTCCAATGTACTACTCTGTTGTTTTGACAGATCTAGCAATGTAGTGACATCCATTCATGTAGAAACAACAATAGAGAACAATGTTTTCTAAAGTGTCAGTAACATTTAAATTTGCACAAGCACTTGCATATTAGTTTTTCAATTTTATTTTATCGGGATATACATTAATTGCATCAAAGGAATTAAATATGCTAAAAATCCCAAACGTATTTAACAAATTGTGAAAAATAATCCGCTGCAGGCATATCCCTATCCGGATTTAATTCTTGCCTAAGGAAATCGTCAGGGGACGACGTTTTTAGAATTTCTTTTTTCGTTTGTTTTTGATACAAAATAAATTAATTTTTAACCGAAAGAAATATTCAAACTGAATTACGTGTATCCGACGAAGAAAAGCTAAACTCATTATGTCGGTAAATTTAAAGCCAAAAATTCGATTTTTTGTAAGGGATCTTGCCGGCGACTTCAAATTATATTTCATACACTAAGAGAATTATGTCGATAAAATTAACTGAAATTGCATTTAAAAATGTGTATACTGCAGTTACGTATAAAATGAACTGATATTGCATTTATTTTCACTAGAATTGCTAAAATCAACTGCAATTGTAGTTAATTTAAATGCAAATGTAGTGTACACTTTTTTGTTGTTTTGTATAAATTTTTTGACATTTTCTTTAGTTTATAGTTAATTTAACTGCAATATGAGACCCATCGTAATTATTTACAGCGAATTTACGTTGTTAAAATGTTCACTGGATTTCAATTTGAAAGCCATATCGTTGGGTTGTAAAATTTAACAACCAAATGGGATTTCGATCGGCTGACAATAATTACAGAAAAAATTGTACAACAATTACAAAAAAATTGTTGTTAACCGAACAATCATGTCTTTTTTTGATGTTACCCAAACCAAATTTTGATCCACAAAATGGTGGATTGTGCTTTATTAATTTAGATCCACAGTAGATCTAATATGATGAAATACGATCTGAAAAATGGGTGCAAACAGAAACCGATTTCAACCAAAATCAATAGGTTTCATCATTGGGCCGATATAAATTAGTGTACCAAATTTCATAAAAATATCTTAATACAATTCTAGTAAAAACTGGAGTCAAAAAAAATTGTCGGTAGAATCTACTGAAAATGACAGTTAAAACAAAAGTATATGCAGTTAAAAAGGCGAAAAAGTTATTTACCTTTAAAATAACTGTTTGTTTTAACTGTTGGAATATAACTAACGAATGCATTAAAAATAACTAACAATGTCGTAAAATTAACTGACAAATTTTTTAAAAGAACTTACAAAATGCATAATAAATAGTTCTTTTACTGTTATTACTTTTTTTTTAAATAAATATAAATTTTAATAAAAAACGCTTTTCTTCTTTTGATTATAAAATTATGTGTAATTATTTCAGCCCATTTAAAATTTCAAGTAAAAATTCCAAGCCGTTTTCCAAACTAGGACTATATCAATATCAATAAGACAAGATATAAACTAAACAAGAATTTTTAAAATTCAACGAAATTTCTTATTTTTTAAATAACTAACTGTAAAAATACTGTTTTGGTAGTTGTTTATTATGATATTAAAAATAACTGATTTAAACAACTGTTACCAAATTACAGCACTTATGGTTAGTTGTTTTTTTAAATAACTGTCATAAAAGTTGTTTCGTATTTGTCTATAGAAAAAGAACTGTAATTACGGTTAAAAACAACAACTACAGATTACTACATAAACGTCTGCCACGTAGTAACCGGGCTACCCCCTGTAAATATTTATTTGGGTGTAAAAATACGTCCCCCAAAAACTTAGGATAATTGGATATCGGTAAGGCGTGCCGCCTTGGCCCTGAAGTTTGGAACATAGATTATAAGGGGAAAATATTACTTTTCGTGCATCTTCTCAAAAATATTGATATTTTATAACTAATTCGAATTAAAAACATTAAGGAATCTGATTTGGAGTGAATTCTCTTTGTAATAAAGTAATATAAACTTAAATCAGTTAAAAAAGAGCCGAGTTATTACAATTTGGAAGCGGGCGTCGGACCTTGAAACAAGCGGCTCGCTATATAAACGTGACATTGGATTTTCCAAGCCCGCCTGGAGGCCATGCTGGCAGCCCCAGTTCTAGGATCGGATGCAGAAGCCCAAGCAGCTACTCATCTTAAACTAATTGATTACCGAAACACTAATTGATTAGCTTTAAACATGGAACACGATTTGGAACGTGAGAACGCTTTTAGATTCTTCGAAACTTCGGTCTGCCGGGAAGCATAAAACTACAGCATCGCCTTCCTAGGTCCTTGCGAAACCCGATGGCCGGATTCTGGGGAGTTCTCAACAGATGATGGATTCACAATGATATAATCTGGCAAACCATCTGATCAACCGCGATCTAGCGGAGTGGGGATACTACTAAACAGAGAAACGCGAAATGCGCTGATAGGCTGGTACCCATACTCTGATAAAATCATTGTGGCACGACTCCGTACTCGTGCACGAAACATCACATGTGTGCAATGCTACGCGCCTACTGAAACTTCAGATACACAGACAGAGGAAGAATTTTACAGTCATCTCGGTAATCTCTTATGTCAACAGGGGTGACATATTATTAGTGATGGGTGATTTCAACGCCCAGGTGGGCAACGATAACTCAAATCGAGAACGAGCTATGGGCGGCCATGGTATAGGAAGAATGACAGAAAACGGCGGGTTGTTCACTGAAATGTGCGTAAGCAACAAACTTGTGATAGGTGGCACAATCTTTCCACACAGTTCACAAACTCACGTGGTTATCACCTGACCATCACAGAATCAGATTGACCACATGGCCATCAGCAGAACATGGCGCGGTTCTCTGGGGAACAAACGCGGGGCTGATTGCTCCAGTGACCACCATTTGCTTGTGGGAACCATCAGACTAAGAGTGGCAGCAATGAAACGCACAGAAAATTTGACGTCCAGAAGTTAAAAAAAATTCAATGGAAACAAACCAAATTTTCCTAGGTGAATTTGAAAATGTTAGAGAGGCCATATGTGATGCTGCAGCAAATCACATTGGGTACAAGATACCTGAACGAAAACAGTGGATATCCGTTGATACGTGGAAACTCATAACCACAAGAAAGGAGTTGAAGTCCAAGCTAAACCATGCGAGAACCCGTATGGAGAAATCCAGACTCCAGGGTTATTACAGTTCTCTTGATAAAGAAGTTAAGCGTAGCGTTCGCAGAGACAAGCGGAAATGGACAGAAAAACTTGCAATAGAAGCACAAACGACAGCTGAATCAGGTAGAACCTGTATAAAATAACAAGAAAGCTTAGTAACAATAAAAACTTCGCTTCCTCAAAACCGTTACGAAACTGCAACAGAGATCTCATCACCGCGATAAGCAGTCAGCGCGATATTTGACTAAACCACCCATTGTGTAATTACACTAGTCATATCGTGAGGGATGACATACCTGCAACCGCTCCACCATTATGGAAATAAAGGATGCTATTCGTGCCCTAAAACAGCACAATGCACCAGGGCCTGACAATATTAACCCAGAGCTGCTAAAAGCAGACCCCCAAACAAGTGCCTTTCTGCTCCAGAATGTGGTCCAAAGACTATGGGAAAATAATGAACTTTGCGACGAACTAAAAGAGGGCTTGATAATCAACATACCGAAGAAAGGTGATCTCACGGAGTGCAAAAATCGGAGGGGGATTGCACTCCTAAGCATGATAAACAAGGTTATAGCGAACATTATCAACAGAAGACTTGCTGACTCCCTCGACAAAGAGTTTCGTTGCGAACAGGCCGGATTTAGAGCTCAGAAATCCTGTGTGGACCACATAAACAGCCTCCGAATTATAATTGAGCAATCAGTGGAATGGAGATCCCCCCTACACCCTTGTCCTCGCTACCATCTGGAAGGCACTCACCTGTAAAGGCGTACCGAAGAAGATAATAGATATTACCCAAGAGCTATACAGGAACGCAAATTGTCGCATACTTCATCAGAATACTGTAAGCGATAACGTTTCCGTTAAAGCTGATATACGACAAGGCTGCATCTTATCTTACCGCCGTTACTCTTTAATGTAGTGTTGGACATTGTCATGGGAAACGCAACGTGTAACAACAGAGGCATAACATGGGGACTAGGTGGTCGCCTGGCCGATCTCGACTATGCCGACGACATATGCCTTTTAACGCATAATCATTCCGACATGGTTGAAAGTCTGAAAATGGTAGAGATAGAGGCTGCAAAGGCAGGTCTTAGAATAAATATAAATAAGACGAAGGTAATGGTAGTAAACGCTACATGTTCTCTATCCAAACGTTCTCTATACAAAATATCGAACTAGAGGACGTGCACCACTTTTGCTACTTGGGTGCACGTCCTCTACACTCTACACTCAAAAGAGTTTATGAATTTAGGGGCTAGTCTGCAAATAAAAATCAGAAACTTTTATCGTATCTCCAATGCATAAAAGCATAATAACTGGAGAACGGTTTAGAATTTTTACTTCGAATTTTAAATAGGCTGAAGTAGTAACACATATTTTTGTAATCCAGAGAAAAAAAATATTTTTTTTTATTAAAATATACTTTTATAAACAAAAAGAATTGACTGTAAAAAACAGTAGTTTTTGCCGATTTTTTCAGTTGTTTTGAAATTTTTGTAGTAAAAATTTATCAGTTAATTTTAAGACATTGGTAGTAGGGATGCCAATCGGGAAATCCCGAAATCCCGGGTTTTTTTGGGATTGGCAAAATCCCGAACCCCAGGATTATTTCTCGTAAATCCCGGGATTTTCTATATTATTAATATTAATACATATGAGCAATTTTAGATTACCGACGTTTTTTCTTGAATTTTCTCATATTTACAAGAAATTGATGCCAAGATATTGGTAAAAATATAAATTAAGTAGATTATTTGAGTAAACTATGCAAAGACTCTCCATAAAAATTTTAAAATTTGGTAAACATTATTAAGTTTTTGGGTAATTCATGCAAAAATCAAGTTTGTTATTTTACCACTTTATTCTTCCAAGTGAAATTCGACTCCTGAAACCCAATTTTGGATGGGACTGTAAGTTTGAATTCTTCCATGTACACATTTGATAACGACAACTAAATAACTTTGTTGCTGTAATCACACGATTCAGTGGGCAAGGTTGCCGCAACGAATCTGTTTAAAAAACTGCTTACAAAATACTGGGCGCAAGTGTACTTAAGTGCATGCCTTCATATATTATCCCAGTCAGAAAAATACAAACGGGAAAGCGATGGCAAGGTACTGTAACAGGTGGCAAAAGTACTGGCAAAAATTGCTTTCCCATTTCCAAAATGATAACGTCATTCGACAAAAGGACTGGCTGTTCAAAAAGCGCCGGAAAAGTACTGGAGAAACAAAATTTTTAACGTTGGCAAAACCAATAAATAGGTGGTCTGGAATTATATTTTCCAAAATAAAATTTAAAAAAGTTCATATCGTCATATAAAATCAAAAAAGCCGTAAGTTACAAAAAATTCAAAATGGACTTTTTGATCGATTATGATGCACCGTATCAAAATACATATTCCTGCAAAATTTTACACCCCTACACGCAAAGAAAAACCTATAGGTACTTCAACAAAGCATAGCATGTAAATATATCGTTAGTTAATTTGACAAGAATTGTATAGGGTTGCACTCTAGTGTAATATGTAATAATCATTTTTTGCTGTTGTATATTATCTTTTTGTGGGTAAATTTATTGAAGTACTACTTAGGCAAAGTACCGTTGTTGAATTTTGGTGAAACAACAAGCTATATGTATGTTCTTACAAAAAAACAAGGTAACTGACAAAAGCAACTAAGATTATTCTTTGACATACAAAAATCAAGATGGCTGAAGCATTTTTTTTAAAGAAAAAGATAAAGCAAGTGATATTAAATTTTTTTATAATATGGAATAGAATATGGAATAAAATCGAAAATTAAACATAAAAAATTGTTAAAAATGTAAAAATGTAAGTACTACTTTCAAATAAAATATCCAAAGCCCTAATTGTAAATTCGTTGTTTTTTTCAGACAAGCTGTTACTAAATGTGTATTCCTTGACCCTTTTTGCAAACAACAGGATAAGCAAGAGAAATAATATCATTAAGGGTACTCACGATGGGTATTGCAAACGATGCAAACGTTGCAAATGAACAACGATTGCATCAACACAACAACAAAATGTATGTATTTGCAATTTGCTTTATTTTCTTCATTTGCAATAAAAAAAACCTTTAGCAAAAATCACTTTGCATATAAGCTAAGTTGCAAATAAAACAAAACATCTGTTTTTAACATATCAGCCGCCATATTATGAATTATAAAATAAGATATTAAATAAAAAAATTGTTTGTGATTTTTTATTAACATAAAATTTTTTTTTATTATTTTATTATTATTTTTATGATTCACAAATTTTCTCAAAAATACGATTTATTTTTACTTTTGACGTAAACAAAATCACTGTTGCCAATTTAGCTATTTTCTCGTCAAATCTAGCGATATTTTACCATTTTCAGCTATTTTCTGGTGTTTTTTTAGTTTGATTTAGCGATATTTTTAGGAAAAAAGTTAGCAGCAGTGAACAAAATAGCTCATAAAGCAAATATGCAATTGATCTTAAAAAAGACGCTCACGATATGTTACAATTTGCATAGCAAATTAGCAAATTGCAAATATGCACATGTACCATCGTGAATCCCCTTATTGTGTAGGTATCTAATTGTGTTTTATAAGTGTGTTCAAAAAATGTAATATTGAAATAAAATACACCGAAAATATTTCTCGGTTACTGGCTACTAAATTTTCGACATTTTAAAATAACATGTCAATAAATAAAACCAAATTCACTTTTCTAATACTTTTTTTTATAAAATTTTTTAGATAAAATAAAAATAACACATTATTATTCCATTAATGAATGTATTCCAGTTCCATTTTCGGGTTTCCTCTCTTGTCAGCATACAGATTTTACATATATGTATATCATATGCCTGAAGCGTTTATTACATCTTTGACCAATAAATTACCTACAATCAATTAAAAGAATTGAATGTAATTAAAATTAATTTAATTTCCACGAAAAAAACAAAAACTTACCACAAATATTAGAATTTGTTATTGTTTTTCCTTTAAGTGCGGCTTTTGTTTTCAATAGTTTCTGTAAATTTATTCAAATTTATTGACAATGAAAGAATTTGAGATCTACAAGCTGACTCAAAAAACTTATTTATGAATTAAACATTACACCGATAAAGTTTCTCAGTTGCTCAGTTAAAGAATTTCTCAGTTAGAACTGAAAAAATTCAAGTTAACTGAAGTTATCATTATCAACTAATATTTAATTTAAATATAAAGTTTTCTGTTACCCTGTTAACAAAAATTTTTAATAGTTTATTGATTTTTAACAAAGTCTAAAACAACGGAAACAAATTTCAATTTAATTTTCTTCATTTTGTGCAAAGAAACGTACATTTGGTCCACCAAGGGTAATTGTTCAGTGAAAAGCAGTGGAATTTCAAACATAATTATTTCAGAACCGTCAAGATGGGCAGAAAATATTTGAAGATAAGTTCTTATTGTT
Source organism: Leucophora obtusa (assembly GCA_949987735.1). Lineage (NCBI taxonomy): Eukaryota > Metazoa > Arthropoda > Insecta > Diptera > Anthomyiidae > Leucophora > Leucophora obtusa. The sequence goes on from OX465295.1 coordinate 282,340,275, forward strand.
TCAATATATTTTCTATAAAAAAATTCCAAATTTTTTATTTGTTTTTAAAAGAAATAAAAACGCACAGAACCAAAGACGGATTACCATAAACTGATCTACATTAATTGGAACTTGACATCATTTGTCTGTTTGTGACTCACACAATGAGGGTTGAACGAAGATTTCCATCAAATGGTTATAAAATTAAAGGTTTGAGTGTTATTATCTCATGTTCTTTGAAATATTAATAAAAACTTTATACAATTCATGCACAATTCTTATTATTTGTCAAAATTGCAGTAAATATTAGTATTTCAAAAATCTTAGTTACTAGATAGGTACTATATGAAAAAATCTAAAATTGTAACTAAAAAATCGTTCTTATTAACTGAATTTATTGCAACATTTTCAACTAACCATTTAGTTACTTACAATTAATTTTTTTAACTGATGCTCAGTTAGGGGTATTTCACCTGAGCCTCAGTTGAAAATTTGGTTGCCAGTAACTGAGAAATTTTTTCGGTGTAGTTGCTCAGTTATTTGTATTTATTTTAAATCAAGTGAGGATTTCCTTAACTGAGCAACTGAGGAATATTTTCGGTGTAGATATTAAAATATTAATAAAAATATAATTTCCAATAAAACAGAGTAATTTTATTTATAAAAACAAATAGTTTATTTAACCTGAAAAAAAGATGTAATTTTTTACAGCGAACGTAGACTTTTCAACGAATATTTGTTTTTGGACATTTGCCTAAGTGATTTTATAAATTGTATTCTTAACTTTTGTAGTTGTATAGTATACAATCAACTAAGGCAATTTATACGCTTATTTTAGATGAAAATACTATAGTTTTTCTTTGCGTGTAAGACTAAACACGACGATTTTATTAACAAAATTCTAGTGCTGCCTAGTGCAAACAATTTTAAAGTTTTTTGCTTCTCCTGTAAAATTTTTTAAATGTAACTTACGGCTTTTCTGATTTCATATGACGATATGTATCTTTTTTGATCCTGCCGTGATATGAACCCAGGCCGTCATATTGGCAGACGACAGCTCTACCCACTGAGCCAACTAGACATATAATAGGTCCATTCGATTACTTTTCTCAGTCAAGTCCAGTAAGAAAAAGTCAGTAAAAACTTACAGAGAGTAAGACTAGATTTACTCTCAAAATAAAATTTTTCCAAACATGTACGCGAACAGAAAATTTGCAACAATTTGCAAGTTTGTAGACACAGCTGATTACAACACCAAATATACAAATAAGATGCTCACGTACTGTTAACCGCTCTCTCACTGGCTCTGACTGAGATTTCAAGAAGTTAGATTGCAGCTAACGGGTTTAGTTTTTTTATTACATTTTTTCATGTTATGCATATTTATTGAAACAATTTTTAATATTTATTAAAATTTGACAATAAAACTTAATCTATCACCTTCTAATAAAATTTCTTCAAATGTCGGCCAGAGCCAGTTAACATTGAAAGATACACATGCATCCTCTTGAGTTTCTATGCTCGTTGGTTAAACCGAAAACGAATTTTGTCAGCCATTTCAAAGTTTATTAAAAAACATTGGCCGGAAAAACTGTTTCTCGAGTATAATTTATTTCTTTATTGAAATAAAACAAAATAAACCACATTTCAAAAGCAGTATTCCAGTTACAAACTGCGTTTAACTAAGTTTTATTCAGAAGAGTGTGAAAGCAAGTCACTGTTATTGAAAAAAAACATGTATTACTGTGCACAATGAAGTTTGCAAGAAAGAATAGTACAAAAATATTAAAAGAACGACATTCCGAGTAACTGCGACTTGATATATTTGATCACTGCCGTTACCAGTGATTTATCAATAACTGTGATTAAATCACCGGTATGAAAATATCTCTCATCTCTAATGAAAGACGATATTTTTTGATGTTAAATCTAAAGCAGAAACTTCTTAGAAGGTTTTCATATATTTCCCATAATTTATTTTGAAAATTTCATTGCTTTGAATTTCCATAAAATAACATAATTGTAAAATACTTTTTATTTGTTTTCAATAAACGAACATGTGTTTTCTAATCATATGTTTTTTCTGCTTGCAAATTCTTACTGGCAAAAATTTATCCAGTAAAAATTTGCAAGAAAAAGAAGAAGACTTAGAAACTCTCATCATAGAACTGTCACTTTATTCTCTCTTTTTTCTTTCTGTTTACTGAGTATTTGTGTTAACGAACGCCATCCAATAAAAATTTGTAGAAATTATCCAGTAATCGAATGGACCTAATATTTGGTGTCTGAAAACGTAAATGAATGATAACAGCTGGACAACTACTGGCTGTACTAAAATGCTAGCACTCGCAAAAAGTTTTTGGGAAAAAATTTAAATTAAAAAAAAATTTTTTTGCTGGCAACCAGATTGAACTCGGAACCTTCTCACTACAAACTTTTTTTAACGAAGCGTCATTTTTATAAAATCATTGCTGTACCAGTGAATTGATTTCTGTACCGCTGCAATTTTTGACTAGATAGTAGCACTGGATAACCACATTTTGCTAAAGTTGGCATAGCACTCTAAGCTCATTCATTGCCAGTGTTTTTTTATAAACCACCGAAATTTTTGTAAAACAAATACTGGCAAAACGCTTTTTGCAAACACTGACAAAGCGTCCCAAATGATTATTCTGCCAGTCATTTATTTTCAACACCGCTGTTTCTCAGAGGTATGCAGGTACTTGATTTTTTGTACCACTGGCAATTTCTGACTGGGATATTTCAATATTTATAAAATTATTTTTATACCATTATTATTAATTAACAACTATTAAATAATTGTAAAACGCTTTATTCTATTAAAAAAAATTAGTTACATAACATATAATGTTTATAAATAAAGGATAATTTAAATCCCGAAATCTCGAAATATCCCAAAATCCCGGGATCTCGAAAAATCCCGTAGTCCCGAAAATCCCGGGATTTTTAAATATCAATCGCGACTGGCATCCCTAATGCAGATATTCTTTTTCAGAGTTAAATTTCATAATGAAAATATAAATCGTTTAGTTCGTTTCGAGGAGTTAATTTAGCGATATCACCTTTTTATCTTCCAGGTGAAAAATAAGCGATATACGATTATCTAGCGATATCGCTGATTTATCATTCAGAAGTATCGCTGTCGTATTGCTAGGGAGTATCGCTAGAGAGAGAATATGATTATTGCCGCAATAAAGTTTTTCTTCCAGGCGATACGATTGTGAAACATTTTCGTATTGTCATGTTTGCCGGGTTTGTAATCTTAGGCCAAGTCCAACAAAAAATTTAAAAAATTGTGGATAAAACCCAAATTTGGCAAGCCTAATCAAGATTGAGAATCTCTGCAATTAACATGCCAACACAGCTGTTATGTTAAAGAATTTAGCTGTCAAATTGTGTAACAACGGCTTTTTTTATTTTCTTTACTACTTTTTCTGACATTTCATAAGGTTCAATTTTTTTATTATTGTTGTTCTTTAATTCTTCTTTAACTTTGGTGATTTCGTGTGGAAAACTTCAACATTCTAATAGTTGAATTTATTAAAGAAAAAAAGCAAACAAAAAATAATTAAAAAAATAGTAATTTCCAAAGCAATATTTTAGATTGTGTTGAAAAATATAAGTTTGTAAATTTAATACAAAAAGAAATCAGTAGTTAATTGCACAATGCATACGGCGGTATTTTGGCGGAATGGAGGTGATTCTTTTTCTATTTGAATTATGTACTTTGTTAATTATTTTATATATTAATCGTGCCTCTCAGTATAATAAAGTGAGAATTACGAATTTATTATTTTATATTTTAGCAGAATAACATTTTACAATTTCTTGTTTTGTATAAACAACAGTAGCAGCACATTAGCAGTACTATAAAAGTGCAATTATCTTTTTTTGTCTATTTCACCTGTCTATTTGCTAGTCAGTTACTTTTTTGGTGTGTTAAAAAAGTGTTAACTAAAACCTTGAATAACCAGTCTGTTTTTATTATATTTTTAAATTTATTTTTTTAATCTAAAAATATTTATCTAAAGAACAAAGACCCCCTTTTAAATTTTCCTCAACAAAAAAGTGGTAGTGTTGTTAGCTTACGTTAGTTAGTTTGTTGTTACTTAGAATGTCATGGTGTTTTGCTGAGGAATTTAGATAAGCGTACACATTCTAAATTTGCTACCAAAAGCACCCTGCAAACCCTTATCCATCAACTAATTTAGTTTTTCTAACTAACTACGTTAGTAATAATAATATCCAAATTTATGGAATTATGATATTTACCTATGTAAATGAAATGAATTTCAAGTTCTTTCTCATGATTAAGTTGTAATTGTAGAATAATGTCTAGTTTTATCATGGAATTTTCACAGTCGTGTTCTGTAAAACGTTGGAATGGTTTTATAAAACACAAAGATGGTGAATATTGTAAAATTTTTCTGAAATAAAAATACTTGTTTTTATAATGACAAATAGGTTTCGATTATTTGAAGAAAATTTAGTATCTCGTAATAAAACTGGAACTGGACATTGTAATTTGTATGTCTGCTACTACATCAGCGGAAAATTGACTTATTTACAAATAGCTTCTAAACTACTAGATGGTATATGCAGTGATAGTACTATTTAATACTATTTAACAAATTTTGAGTTTTTGAAGTACCTCCTTCTTTAATGCATATTTTTTTAGTAAACTATTGTATGCTGATTCCGAATATGGAAAACATTTTCAATATACCCTTTTTTTGGTAAATCGCTGTTTTAAAATTCTTGCAAAGTTTTAAAATTTGGATCAAAAAATCGTGCTATTTTTTTTTTTTAATTATGTATCAAAATAAAATTACCCTTAATTTGAGTATAATCATATCAGCAGGTGTTCAAGTATATTTGACCTTCAAGGATGTTGCAAATTTTCTTTTCTTACGTTGCATATATCAGTTGTTAATAAATTGTGCCGGTCTTCAAATTTGCATTAACTTGTCATAATAACGAACAGCAATTGGCTTAATATTTGCTGGAAAATAGACTGCTGATTTTTTTTTTAAAGAGAAGCAACGCTCAGGAAATTCTTCCTATTAAATAACGTGTTGCTTTCTTTGGAAAGGGGATAGAGTAGAAATGAAAGGTGGTAAAAGATAAAGAGCTTCAAATATGGCAACACTGTAATTTCGAACTTTTTTGAAGCTTTTTAGTTCATAGCCCTGTTATTTTACTTCGGTGGGGTTAAGTGCTATGGGAACACCGAAGGAGGACGCTGCGATATGTATGAGGGATAGAAAAACTCATACATATTATTATATATATTTGTTCCTTTTACTCCTGCAAGGAGCATAGCGCCGCCATACATATTATTTTTCAGAAATTGATGTTGCCTTGGCTGGGGATCGAACCCACAACCTTATGTGTAACAGTCCATAGCGCTAATCACTACACTACCGAGATAGATTTTATTCTAAAAAAAAAAACTGAAAATTTATTTTTTTTTGTCATGTTTTTAGTCTACAGTTATTCAGAAATTTTTTTTTGCTGATTTTAGCAGCACTGAACTGAACTTTAGCTAAAATTTTGCAAATATAACAGTGCTTCTTGCTGTTTTTTTTTTCTTAATAATGTTTAGCAAACAGATTCCGCTTATTTTAGCAGATTTCAAATAAATATTTAGCTCTTTTTGCATTAAATTTTGGTAAATTTTTAGGAGTAAAATTTTTACAAACTTTTTTCTATTAGTTTAATGTATTAATTTTAGGTAAAACTTTTTACAATTCTAGGGTGTTATTTTAACAAAATCTTGATTTAGTTTTCAATAATGAAATTTTTATACTTTTATTATATTTTGTCTTCGAAGTTCTTTTGTTTTTTAATTAGTATTTCAGTTTTCTTTTTAAAAATACAAATAAATTGAAAAATTTATCATATCTACCAAAAAATTAAATAGACAAATACTTCATTACTATCAATTTATTTTATAAATTCGGTCAAATACTAATAAATAAATTATCATTAAGTAACAAAAACAATTTTACTATTTAAACCATACAGTTGTATAAATAAAATAAATAGAAAAAATATGTTAATATGCAATAGGGCAATCAGTCAATTAATCGGTATTCGACTAATCGAACAAGTTTCGAATAACGAATAATTCAGACAATTTAATACAAAATTGGACAAAATTGTTTTTATATGGAGTTTGACAGCTTTTATCGCAAAAGCACGAACAAAGTACTATGCCTCAGAAGTTATTATATCATATTTTATTAAAGTTCAATGTAATAAAGCTGTTAGCAAGGGATGTTGTGGAAATCGATTAGATTCGACTTAATAAAGGGCGATTAAAGAGACATAGATTAATTTTTTTTCTTCATATTCAGATATTTTTTAAAATACAAGTAAAATAAAAGAGGTACCCAGCCAGCAATTTCGGAGCGCTCATAAATAAGATTTTTAAATGGCTCATAGAAATGATTATTGTTTTTTTGAAAACACTTTTTTTGTAGAAAATATGAACCCTCAGAAAACAATCCAAAAAGTTGTCTCTACAATCTTAAAAGCTGTCTCAAAACGAGGGTTAATTTTTCGGACTCAAAGAAGATTTCAAAATTATTTAAATTTATGAAGAAACTTTCGATTTTATACGTTCTTTTTTCAGAGTCATTTCTGAGTACACAGTAGAGATGAGCGATCCGGTGATTTTTGAATAACGCTGCTACCAGTGATCGTGATTTTCAAATCACCGTTCTTTTAAACAGTGACCGTGATCACGGGTTTGTAATAGAGATGGGCGATTTTTCAGTAACATTGTTCTCAGTGAATGTGATTTGCAGATCGTTGTTCTTTTAAACTGTGATCGTGATCACGGTTTTTCTATGGAAAAGACTTTGATTTTCTGATAAATAAACGAAATAATATTTATGGCGAGTTTTTAAGATGTCAGTTAAACTTGGTTTAGTTAAACCGAAAACGAATTTTTTCAGCCATTTCAAAGTTTATTAACAAAAATTTGCCGGAAAAACTTTTTCTCGAGTATAATTTATTTCTTTATTGAAATAAAACAAAATAAACCACATTTTAAAAGCAGTATTCCAGTTACAAACTGCGTTAAACTAAGTTTAAAGATAATCCACTTCCTACAAACTGGGCCTTAAAAGAAGAATAGTTGCGACCGGTAACAAAGACATGATAGAAGGAGACATTTTATTCAGAAGAGTGTGAAAGCAAGTCACTGTTATTAAAAAAAAAAAAAACATGTATTACTGTGCACAATGAAGTTTGCAAGAAAGAATAGTATAAAAATATTAAAAGAACGACATTCCGAGTAACTGCGACTTGAAATATATGATCACTGCCGTTACCAGTGATTTATCAATAACTGTGATTAAATCACCGGTATGAAAATATCGCTCATCTCTAGTACACAGGGGGCTCTTTTGGACGAACCATTTTCATAGGAAAAAGTGAAAAAATGTTTATGTTTTTGAAGCTCATTTTTGAGTCATTAATGATCATCTTTGTTTGCTGGGTAAAGTAATAAAACAAAGAAATTTAAAAGATTGTAGCAAAAAGTATATACTTTGTAGTAAAAATGGACTACTCGCCGTTCTCTCGAAAATTAGAAATAAAGCGAGGGTTGAACGAGGTCAGATAGATATAAACCCACTTTATAGTCAAAATTCTTTAACCCTTGATTTTCCCGGGATTTTCGGGATTGGCAAAATCAAATATCAATCCCGATTGGCATCCTTAGTGTCAACTGATCAAAGTATTTTTAATTTGTCTCTATACGTATAAGAAAAACTTTTTGTATATGCCACGACCGGAAATCGAACCGGCAACCCTTTACACAGGCTATGACTCGTATTTTTTTAAATAAAATTATTGAAAATACAACAAAAAATTATATTATTTTATACAAAATTTTATGCGAATATTCGATTAACCGGTGAAGATAAAAACCTACCCCCTTATTCAAAATGAAAAAGCATATGCTAACTAACTAGCTGCCAACTTTGCCTTATTGGAATTTGTGTGTAAAAAAGTTAGCAGCAAGTTAGTTAGCATACACTTTGTCATTTTGAATACGGGAGCTAATAATTATTTGCGTGATTAATCGAATAAATTCAAAAAAGTCGATTAATTGAATACCCTAATATACAAACATACATAAATGATTAAGTAAATAATTTATTAATCAATACTGCAGCACAACAAAATATTATTGACACTTACTTTAAATTATTTTCCTATATCTTGTTTCGTTTTCAGATATCTTAGAAAGTTTACGTCCTGGTTCACCAAAACCGGGACATATTGAGCGGGTAGATGCTACAGCTCGTACCGATGGTGGCAATAAATCCGATGATCCTGTTATTACACAACGTTTCCTTAAAATTAATGTACGTCACATAACCGATGGCCAGGGTGTGGTGGGCGGTGTTCTGTTGGTAACCCCCAACGCGGTTATGTTTGATCCCAATGTCTCGGATCCATTGGTTATTGAACATGGCCCCGAAAGTTATGGTGTTATAGCTCCTATGGAATTATGTGTTAATGCTGCCATCTTTCATGATATTGCCCATATGCGGGTATCCGGAGGAGATGGTGCAAATCAAACAGAAAAACCGGAAATTTATTATCCCAAAACAGTATTAGATGCCCAAAAGGCCAAAGAAGAAGGACGAGTAATAGACGATGGCGCTGAAGCTGATGATGAAAAAGAAAGACAAGACGATACAAAATTGGAACCTGAAGGTGCAGAGCACAAAGAGAAAACGAAAGATCAAGAATCTGAACACTCAGGATCTGGTCGTGAGACTGAGGTATGATTTGAAATGAGTTCATATTATATTAATTCAAATATGTTATTTGGTCTTTTAGAAAAATTATATAAAATCTACGGAAGCCAAAGAAAGTTCGAAGACTGAGGTCGATGGTGCCAGTTCTGGTACTAATGACACCGAAGATGATGATGTTAAGAAGACTCTCAATCTAACTGATTCTCGAACCACCTTAGAAGAAAGACGTAAAAGTCTTTTGGATCATCATTGGGCCATACCCAGCAAAGATAGGTATGAAACGATTTGTTGGTTGTGCAAACTTTATTTCGTTTGAGTTTATTTATCCATATCATAAGATTTTTATTTATTTAATTTTTTTTAAAGGGATTAGGTGAAATATCATTAATCAAATGTTCTTTAATGATGTTTATTTTAATTGTTATTATTGTGTTAAAAGAATGTTAGGTGTGTGGGTAAGGCCTTTGCTAATTTGGCAAATAATTGTGTTAGCTTCCATATAATTTTTGTCATATTTGAGGTACATTAGATATAGGTCTTAAAGAAAATTCTCAGAAATTTTTATATTCGAAACTTTAGATTTTAACTACATATAAAAAATATTTACAGTGTTTCTTTTTTAATTCTGAGGAATTTGTTTTTATACATATCCTCTATACGAGTATAAAAATTGTAAAATTCTAAGGGCCAGTTTTATAGTCAGAACTAGGCACGAGTTTTGTCTTAATTATTTCTTGAGTAAGAAATCTTCAAATTTCTTAGTTCTGGCCATAAAACTGGCTTTAAGACATTTTTTATTTGTTGTTATTTTTTACATTCTGTTACAAATAATTTCAAAAGGTTACAATAGCGATTACTCCATTTTTTTTTTTTTTTTTTTTTTTTTTTTTTTTATTCACCATTTTGTAATTTGAAAGCCTAGTGGCCAATTAATAAATTACAATATTCCACTCACTTAAGATAATCTTAATTTAGAATTTATAAAACCCTGATAAGAAAATATATTTATTTGCTACTCTAAAAAATATTATAATTATTATTTTTGATATCCCAATTTAAACGAGAAAGAAATAACTATTGGCATTATGAACTATGTTGTAATAAAAATTATCAGAAAGATAAGAAAATTGTAGTTATTGAAAATTATTCAAAAGCCTCCCTTTATAAGTATGATCAGTACAATTGAAACGCCTTAAGGACGCTGGCAGTGCATTAAACAACAAGACCACACGCCATTTTATATATGTATATTAATTGAATTATTCAAAACACGATAAATGTTATGTTTCAAAATTTTCTTGGAATTTTCGCAGTGAGAAAGAATTAATTTTATATTTGAAATTATATAAGTCTAATTATATATTTTTAAAAATTGAATAAACTAAGACTAATTTTTAGACTAAAAAGCGTGTCCGTCAAAAAAAATAAATACAGAAAATAATTTTAGAAAATTGGAAAAAATTTTAAAAATTATGGGAACAAATTTTAATTTGCTTGAAAATTTTTAAAAATCAATGGACAAATTTGTCTTTAATTCTGTACAGAATAAGTGCGATTCAAAATTTTTTATACAAACACTATTTGAGTGGTTTTAAGAGGCACTGAAAGGAACTTAAAAAGTTTGATCAAGTACACAAATTAATCAGTGTGTTCGTTAACTCGAAAATCTTACTACTTTTACTCAGTTATTGTTTTGGTTACTCTTTGAATTTTTCCAGTTGTGGTAAAAGTAACAAATTGTAGTAAGTAAACGAACAAGCCTAATGTAAAATGTTTACTATTTTCAAAAGGTTGGAAAATTTTGCATAAGAAAATTTAAAATAATTAACGTTATTATTTTATTATTTTAAATTGCATTTTTTGAAATCCCGGGATTCCCGGTCCAAATTCCCGGGAATGCGGGAACTGAAAAATGCTTAATTTCCCGGGACGGGAAATCCCGGCATGCATTCCCTACCTGCAATACATATTTTCTAATAAATTTTGGTACACGGAATTCGAATGAGACAAGAAAATATTTTTGATGGACTTTTTTCGCTAAATAGCCTTTTTTAAACTTTGTGCTCAACGCTTCATTTTTTTTCTTTTGATAGTTTTTGATAATTTTCTAAATTGGACATATAATACATATCGTTTTCCCTTTATTTGAGTATTATCATGTCATTAGAAGTCTAAGGATATTTATATGTGGGCGTTGTGGTGTAATGGTTAGAGCCTTGAACTGTTACAAATAAGATTGCGGGTTCTATCAACAGCGACGGCAACATCAATTTGGAAAAATAATATGTATGAGTATTCTATCCCTTATACATATCGTAGCGTTCTCCTTCGCTGTTCCCAGAGCCAACTCGATATCACATGGCGCGCAACAACTGTTTTAAGATTCAACAACTCGCGCAAATACATATTTAAAGCACGCAATTTTTCATCACCTTTCATCTCTTCTCTATCCGCTTCTCAAAGAAAGCAACACGTTAATTAATAGGAATAATTTAATGAGTGTTCTTCTTTTAAATATATATAATAATATAACGGAAATTCTAAGAATGGTAAAAGTTTTCTTTTCTTAGTTTTATCCTTTTGAATATAACAATTCCTAATAAATTTTTCAAATTGAAGTCATAGAACTTCAGATTTATCAATTGCATTTCAGAAATTAACAATTGAATTCAAAATTTATCAATTGAATTTAAAATTTATCAATTGAATTTCAGAAACTATCAATAGCCTTTCAGTTTTATCAATTGTAGTTCAGAAAATATTAATTGAATTTCAAATTCAACAATTGTTTTACAGAAATCATCAATTGTATTTCAGATTTAATAATTGTGTTTTAGAAATAACTGCAGTATAAGTAAACGAATAAAAAGATTAAAGTCGGGCATGCCGACTATACAATACCCTACACCAGTCTGGTCAAAAGCCAACTAATGTTTGGATCCGAAATTCGAATGGGTTAAAATGGGGCTTGTGTCAAAATTTTCTATAATGTGAGTCAGCGCACCAAATTTCATTAAAATATCTTAATATTTGCGACCTGCAGTTTGTAACCAAGCCAATTTTGAGGGGACCCTTATAGGGGCACTAGGTCTAAACATGGACCGATGTTCACCAAAATCAATAGGCTTCGTCCTTGGGCCGACATAAGTCGGTGTACCATATTTCATCAAAATATCTTAATATTTGCGACCTGCAGCGTATAAACAATATAATTTTGGTAGGACCCTTATATGGGCACTAGGTCTAAACATGGACCGATGTTCACCAAAATCAATAGGCGTCGTCCTTGGGCCGACATAAGTCGGTGTACCAAGTTTCATCAAAATATCTTAATATTTGCGACCTGTAGAGTGCGCACAAGAATGCATGGACAGACAGATGGCCGGACGGACAGACGGACATCGTTAAATCGAAATAAAAAAAAATTCTGTGCCGATCGGTATACTATAAGGTGAGTCTAGGACCAATATTTTTTGGTGTTACAAACATCAGCACAAACTTATAATACCCTGATCACATAGTGGTGTAGGGTATAAAAATGAGGTATTCATAACTGATGGCGTATCTTTTATACATGGTTTGTGTCTTTAATAACTTATATGGCATTTTGGAGGGTTTGGTTTGGGGTCACTAAGGCATTAAATGAAATAAACAATAATTTTTTTTTCGAAAATGTCGAATTTTCCGCTAACAAAGCGCCATTTGGCGAAAGTTTTGCTTTATTTCTTCAATTTGAAAAAAGTGCAGCTGAAGTACATCGACTGCTCACCAAAGCTTATCCTGAATATGTTCTATCGATTTCAACGTGCGATAGGTGGTTCAGAAGTGGTGATTTTGACAAAGACGGATGACAAAGACGGACAAGGTCAGCCAAAAAAGTTCGAAGATGATGAATTGGAGGCATTGCTCGATTAAGATTGTTGTCAAACTCAAGGAGAACTTGCAAAATCATTGGCAGTTTCTCAAGCAGCAATTTCACAACGTTTGCAAGCAGCAGGATTCATCCAAAACCAAGGGCACCACACGAGTTGAAGCCGAGAGGCGTTGAAAAATGATTTTTCATTTTCGAAATGCTGCTTGAACGCCATAAAAAGAAGTAATTTTTGCATCGAATCATTACTGACGATGAAAAATGAATCCATTACGACAACCCGTAAGAAATCGTATGTGAAGCCCGGCCAACCATCCAAATCAACGCCAAAGCCGAATATCCATTGCGCCAAGGTAATGCTGTGTATTTGGGTGGGCCGGAAGGGTCCCATCTATTATGAGCTGCTAAAATCGAGCCAGACGTTCACAGGGGATCTGTACCGAACACAATTGATTCATTTGAAGCGAGCACTGGCCAAAAAACGCGCGGAATATGCGACCAGACATGAAGCCGTAATATTCCATCATGAAAACGCTCGGCTACATGTTGCAAGACCGGTTAAAAACTATTTAGAAAATAGTGGTTGGGACGTTTTGCCTCACCCGCCTTATAATCGAGACCTTGCCCCGTCCGACTACCTTTTGTTACGATCGATGCAGAACGCTCTCACTGGAATACGTTTCACTTCAGAACAGGGTATCCGAAATTGGCTTGATTCATTCTTGGCCTCAAAAAATTAGGAGTTCTTTTGCCGCGGAATCCATACGTTTCCAGAAACATGAGAAAAGGTCATACACTCACAAAAGTTTGTCGGTAGAATCTACTCAAAATGACAGTTAAAACAAAGGTATATGCAGTTAAAATGGCGACAAAGATATTTACCTTTAAAATAACTAAAACTTTTGTTATTTTTAACTGTTGAAAAATAACTAACACATGCATTAAAAATAACTACCAATGTCGTAAAAATAACTGATACATTTTTACTACAAAAATTTCAAAACAACTGACAGATTCGGTAAAAACTACTGTTTTTACAGTCAATTCTTTTTGTTTATAAAAGTATATTTTAATAAAATAATAATTTTTTTTCTCTCGATTACAAATATATGTGTTATTACTTCAGCCTATTTAAAATTCGAAGTAAAAATTCCAAACCGTTCTCTAGTTATTATGCTTTTATGCATTGGAGATACAATACAATTATCTGATTTTTATTTGCAAACTAGAAATATATCAATAGTAACAAATATAAACTAAACAAGAATTCTTAAAATTAAAAAAAAATTCAACGAAATTTTTTTATTTTTTAAATAACTAACAAAAACTACTGTTTACTGTAAAAATACTGTTTTGGTAGTTGTTTATTATGATATTAAAAATAACTGAATTAAACAACTGTTACGAAATTACAGTACTTTTCGTTAGTTGTTTTCTTAAATAACCGTCATAAAAGTTGTTTTGTTTTTTTCTATATATATTTTTTTCTATACTGTTAAAAGCAACACCTACTGATTACTACACAAACTGTCATGTAGTAACTGTCAGACTGCCAGTTACGAAAAGTACTGAAATTTCGTAACAGTTGTTTAAATAAGTTATTTTTAATATCATTATAAACAACTACCAAAACAGTATTTTTACAGTAAAAAGTTGTTTTTATTAGTTATTTAAAAGAAAAAAAATGTCGTTGAATTTCATTGAATTTTAAAAATTCTTGTTTAGTTTATATTTATTATCAGGGCAGCGAATTTCATGCAAATACAAGTTTGTAGTTATTAATCCAACAATGGTTTTGACCAAATACTTTTCCGAATCAATGAATTTGCAACAAAATGGCATCGATTTGTTGTTGCATAATTTGTTATAAATGCATATTTTTGCATATTTCCATTTAAGTGCATATTTAAGTGCATATTTAATTGCATATTTTGCATTTTTTATTGCTATTTTAAGCGCATATTTTAAATTTTTAAGTGCATGAAAGTCGCTGCTCTGTTTATTATTATTGATATATTCCTAGGTTGCTAATAAAAATCAGAAACTTGTATTTTATCTCCAATGCATAATAGCATAATAACTGGACAACGGTTTGGAATTTTTACTTTAAATTTTAAATAGACTGAAGTAATTGCACATATTTTTGTAATCGAAAGAAAAAAAAAATTTTTTTTATTGAAATATACTTTTATAATATCAAAAGAAATAACTGTAAAAAAACAGTAGTTCTTACCCAGATTTTTTGATATTTTGAATTTGCTAATAACCCAGCAGCAAAAAATACTAGTTCAGAACCAGTTATGTACTAGTTTATTTAAACCAGGCAACTAGTACGAGTTCTACCACCTCCCCACACAAACAACTGTAGAATTTAACATTGAGATATTATAGGGATGGGGACAATTGTCGCCAAACTCCCACTTTGATACTAGTTGTAGAACTACTTTGAGAATTACAATTTAAGGACGAAAAATAGGGAGCAAAACTGGTACTTATGTGACACTCGCCGAACCAGTTCCGAAGTAACTCTTTGGAAATAATACTGTACCAGTTGGTAAAGACCTAAATTATATAAAAAAAAACAAAGGCTTTATCTTTGATGAAACGTAGGTTAGACCGATAGTTTCCTTACTGAGATAATTAGGCCCATTTACCAAATGAAATCTAAAATATTTTGTGTTTATGATTTCTAATCACAATGAAGAACTTTAGTGTTTATTCGCAAACTCAGTATATATTATTAAAAACAAATGTAAACAAAACTAGAATTTCAAAACTCTTATTTAAATTTAATCTTTCAAAATAGCCTCGCATTGTTTCAATGAAACTAATGGTACACAAATCGTTCAAAATTATTGTTTTAAAAATAAAAACAGGGAGCTGTACTGGGACTTATGAGAAAATTACCAAACTAGATCCGTAGTGACTTTTTGGTACCAGTACTGTACCAGGTGATTTACATCTCAAGTCAATTCACATTAAAAACAATTTAAGTGTTTATTTGCAAGCTCTGATGATTTATTATATACAAATGTAAACAAAATGAGAATTTCAAATCTCGCATTTTAATTTAGTTAATTTTAGATCGTATTTAACTAGTACACATCTGGTTCAAAATGATTATTTTGAGAACTAGTTTTGTAGTTACCAGTCAAAAAACTAGTAATTTTTAGAACTAGTTCGGCCATTTGCTACTGGGAAGTTACACCCAATTCACAAAACAAAAACAGAAAACAGCTGAATATTTATGAAAAAACTAAATTTTTTTTGAGTATTAGAATTGAATATTTTGTTGAAAACCATGCTTTTCCAAGTTCGTTTCCGAAGATGTCTTCTACCTTAGTTCTAGCGGTCTAAACTAACTTTTCATAAACTTTCTTGATTTGGACCTTTAACTGAAAAAGTAACTTCAGATCTCGCAATTTTCCAGCATTCTAGAATTTCAGTAAAAACTAAAAAAGAGACTAAAAAATTTTTGTGGTAGCTCGCAATTATTTGTGACCAAGCTTTGTGGAAATGTAGATCTATACAAAAGAAGTGCTTTTTTTTTTTATTAATTTTATGGCTTATCAGCATTTTTTGTTTTGCACACTAAGCACCAAAATTTGGTGTATGAAATTCGTATTATGTCCCTAGAATATGAATTAAAAAAATCACACTTAAAAAACTGGAAAATAATGGCGGATGGCGAAAAAAACTTATAATACAAAAAATGAATTAAGAAACTTTGCAAAGCAGATAATAATGCAAAAATTTTCTTTTTAGATATTTTTTTCCCAATTTTTTGGTGAATATTATAGTCCTTGGATTATGAATTTAAAAAAATCGCACTTAAAAAATTGCAAAATAATAGCGGAATGCGACAAAAAAGGTGTAGAAAATTAATTAAAAGACTTAATCTTAATCAGCGTTTAACATTCTGCAAACGAATATATTGATCCTTTTTGCAAAATTTTGTAAAGTTACCTTTTTTGAAAATGGCCAAACTGCCAAAATTTATCCTCCATTGGAGTATTAACAACACACTCCGATATTAAAAATAAGTCAGGCTGAGGCTCAAAATTTTGGTTGGCTCTTTTTTTTTAAAGCTTGAGAGCTTAAATATTTTGAGCAGCTCTCTTTTGCTCATTTTAGAAGGGTAATTTTTTTCTTGCTTATGTGCTTCCTCATATTGAGAGCAGATAATTTTATATAGGCTCCGAGCTTTTTTTAAAAAATGGGCATCATTTTGGAATAGGATGCAAATTCCGATGCAATAGATCTCGAAATTCTTTCCAATCGGCTTTTCGAGGATTTCCTCTAGCTGTAATCATTGGTTCGTAATTCAGATATAGCAAGAACGCGCCATCCCTTGAGAAATAGCTATCCTTACTGTTCGAGAAGGTGAGCTCAATGACCTGTTATCTACCCTGCTCATCTCATGAATAATTGCGACCATTTTGACAATAGCTCTTCAAATTAAGAAAATTCTTATCTATTTTATTTAAAAGTTAGATGTTAGTTTAATATCCACTTCAATTATTTTTCTAATGGTTTATGTATGTTTTCTTTTTAGATCTTGGAATATATCACGAAAATTATAATTTCTTTACAGAAACAGCTTGGTTAAAATTTAAGATAGACAAAAGATATCCAAAAGACTTATGAATAGACTCACGAACAACCAGTGAATACTCCTAAACAACATTCTAATTGTGAGCACATCGAATGCGCAACTACTGCTTTGATTTTACATTAGGAAAAAGTTCCTAAAGTTCATATAGAAAAGAAGTTTTCAAAATCGATGTCTCTTATGAAAATATCGTTATAATGAAAGGCTTTTTTTTGAATATCGTTTAAATATTAACCCCTAAATTCATAAACGCTTTGTAAAATTATAGGAGGTTTATTGAACAAATTTTGTATGAAAACCTGCTATAACTTTACAGAGCATTTATGAATTGAGGGGTAAATTTTTAGCGCTGAGAACCTCAAATAAAGCTTACATTGTAACTTCCTGTAAAATTGACAATCTCTTTTTTTCGATTTAAACATATAATAACAAAAAGATTTTCTCGGTGTAGAGCTCAAATTGGGATTGATAAAATTAGGCGACTTTTGTTTTTTCTTCTTAAATGTTAAATATTTGTAACAGCTTTCTAACGTTTGTTGTAGTTTTCATTTGTTTCTGCAGAAATCTTAGAAAAAATCTTAAAATGGCATTTTTTAGTTTTTGCCCCTTACATTAAGGATTGGGCTCCCAGCAAAATATTGGTAATGACACCTCATTACTATCTGCATTCCCAAAAATGATATATCATTACCTTTTGCATTATTTTATAATATAAAATAATGACTTCCTAATAACGGCCTATTGTATTCATTGTTTCTAAATATAAAATAATGACTTACTCGTAATATTTTAAATAAGTACTTTTTAAATAGTTAAATTTTATATATTTTTATTTATTTTATGTAAATATGTTTAAATTTTTATGACGAGGCCTAAAATTACACACTAGAAAAAACTTAAATTTTTCTGAATGTATTTTCTTAAGCTAATAGTATTTGCTTAACTCCTTATTTTTAAGAATCAAGTAAGCAATCGGATAACCACTTATAATTCAACTTTTTGTAAGCATGTGTGTAACCACTTATTATTCAAAATCTCATAACTACTTATTTCTCATTTTTTCGTAAGCGAGCGGGTAAGCGTGACTACTTATAAAAACGACCACGCCAAACAAAAATAATGAGTTTAGATGCCAAAAAATAAGTTGTGCGGAGCTATGAATTTCTATTATATAACCACTTATTAAGTAATGAGAGATTTTGCTGGGCTTATAAATAAAAGTAGTTTTTTCCATAATAAATCAAAATTGTACCATAATTAGGACTCCAGCCTATGTGGATGTTTCTTATCAGAGAGTTTTTGTTTATAATCTCATACATCTAATAATCGTATTTTAAAACTTGTATAAATTTTTGCAGTTTATATTTTATTAATTTAATTCATTTAACTTTCTTTATTTTTTTATTTATATATTCGAATTACACATCGATTACTACTGCTACTACTACTTTTAATTTAAAATTCAATGCACTATTTATATATAAAAAAATCACACACAAACACATCATGATGCACTTCATCATCTTTGCACTGCGTCCTTTATTGTTATTATTTTTGTTTTGTTATTGTACCATCATATTCATATTTTGAAAATTTGTGAAAAAATACACGTCCAACAACTTAGATTATGTTTGTATAATTCTCGAAGATCATCGGATGATGAGGGTGACAATGAATCGAATACCACCGCTGATAGTGGTGCTCGTGGTCAAGACCATCATTCGGCAACATCGTCGCTAAGCGGTATTATGGCCAATTTGGCCAGTGGTAATATTAATGCCATAGATTTAGAACAATTGGAAGAATTGTCAAAACAATCGTGTTACGATTCGGGTATCGATATACGCGAAGCTACACCAAATGTACAACCTATACCAAAGAAAACTGTTTACAGTGATGCTGATATTGTATTAAGTTCAGATTGGGTACCACCCAAACCCGTTGCCATAACACCCCTCAGCGAATCGCCACCAAGATCAAGTTTAGATGTTGGCGCCGCTGGTACACGTAAGAAAACTACTAGTGTCAGTTTTAGCGTAGATGATGAAAATCAAGCTCAAGTTAGCAGCAGCAGCAGCAGTGGTGGCAACAATAATAATCAACAAGATAAAAATGCTGATAAAAAGAATAAGGTTTGGAAATTTATTGAATTGTAGTGGCCCATTAAAAGGATTCTAATTTTGATTATTTTCTTTCGATAGATGTTAAAACGTTTATCATATCCTTTGACTTGGGTTGAAGGTCTTACTGGCGATGGTGCTCCTAATTCTGCCAGCAGTGTGGGCAAGTCTCAAGATATTGAGTCGGCTCCTAATACTGGTGACTCAAATCAAAGTGTGTTCTCAAAAGTATTCTCAAGGTAAGTTTTTAAAGCTGATATGCACGAAATTAATTTTAATTTACAAGAGTATCCAAAAGTATTGCAAATTCTCAAAAACTGGGTTTTAACTGGTTAAAAAATAAATCAAAAACTATTTCATACACTCATAGAAATGAATCTATAAAATTAGCAGAAAAAGCAACTAAAAATTAGTTAAAAATGACGTTGCAGAAAAAACTGCTGAAATAAGCAGATTTTATTGCTAAATACTAGTAAAATAAGAGCAGCAAAAAGAAAACTGTTAAATTTACAGTATTTTAGTTATTTAAGTTAAGTTTTAGTTAATTGAAAATGACAAATTGTACCTACAGTAAAATCCGCAGAAAATTTTGCTAAATATTAGTAGACTAAAAATAGCGAAAACAAACTGTTATATCTACAATTTTTTTTTGTTATTTTTTAGCTAAATTTAGTTGAATGCAAAACCAGCAGAAATATTTGATGTTTTCAAAAGGTTCGATTTTTATTAGCATTTAAAAAAAAAACTTTTTTTTGTGATTTAGCAAATTTTTTGCTGATTTTAACAGGTTAAGTTGCTATTTTCTATTAACAAAAGTTTAACTCAAATTTAATTAAAATTCTGTATATTAGTTTTATTTTTCCTATTCCTATCTTACTAATATATAGCAAAAATCATCTGCTAATTTTAGCAGTTTTTCTGCAACATAAGTTTTAACAAATTTTTAGTAGTTATAACAAAAATGTTTACATTCTTTTTTCTATTAGTGTAAAATTAATTTTATTGGTAATGGAATATATATAAAAAATAAGTAACAAATATTTTTTAAGTACAAGGAAATTTTTTTTTGTATTAAGAGTACTAGGAAATTGCTCTAAATGCACTTTAAAATCACTTTATTTTTATTTTATATTTTATAAACAAAAATCCTAACGCTTTAAAATCACTTTATTTTTTTATTTTGCAACATTATTAAAATACTCTAAATACAAACATTAGACCGTAAATCAGAGTTATCATTTTAGTGTTCTGAGAACATTAAAAAATCGACCATAAAAAGTACTTACAAAACGCTTTGATGTTTGTCAATTTCTGGCTGGGTATTCACCGAAAATTAATAATATTTTATATTGACCTAAAAAAATTTTTTTTCAAAAAATTTATTTTTCAAATAAAATTTTGTTACCTCATCAAATTTTATTTTACTTCAATTTTATAACCTCAAAAATAGTGCCAAGCGAACGATTGAATTTTTTTTTATTAGAACTAAAAGAACGTTCGCTTACTAGAATACGCAAGTCTACTTGCTCTAATCATCCGTTCATTGAAATGGCGGTCACGCTTAAAAGAATTACAGTCAAAATAGCGATCTTTGTTTAAAAGAGCTCTTTCTATAAAAGAGTATTTTAAATTTAAAGTCGGCTTTATTTTAATCATTCGGTTTTGTTCATTTTGTGTATGAAAACCCTACAAAAATATTTATATTTTAAAATATTTTGATTGGTTGAAAATAAATTAACCAATCAGAATGATTCAAAAATAAACCAGGTCATGGCATACTGCCAACCAATATTTTAACTAAAGTCGAATTTAACTAAAATATACATTTGAAAAATTTAGAAACTTTCTTAAATAAAATCACATTTTTGTTTAAAATGTCGAATTTTATCTCACAATATTTCATTTTTATATTTTTTTTATTTTTAGTAGGTTTGAGGTTAAGAAGAAGAATAAACCATTTTCTCTAAAAATTATAAACACATTAATTTTCAAATCAGACTAGATCTAGTTTCTGCCTTTTTGTATGGACAGATTTCATCAGTGATTTTCCATTAATTTGTATTATTGTTTATATTTTATTGTTAGATTATCTCCATATGAGAACCCGGGCTGTGGGATTCGAACATGTGCCTATTCCTACATTACAAACGTAACTATACTAAGGTGCGACCATCCAAGTAGGGCCTTGAATGCAATGTAACTAATTCGTTGTTTTCTTTCCTATTCAGTTTTCTATTATTATTTTTTACTCTGAAGTGATCAACACAGCCACATAACATTCTATTTTTAGATTTTTGTTTATCTTCCAATTTCCTCCATATCTCCTTTTTCGCAAATGTTGCCAAACTGACGTATGGTTTACACGTTCAAGAGCAGGCAGTTTGCTTATATATATTGGAGACGGATTGCCACAGAGCAAATTTCATAATGTATTTTAGAACAGTGTTGTTTTAACGTCATATAGACAGCTGCAATTAATATTGTAATTAATATGGGTCTTATCAATTTTCATTTTTATTTCAAAATTTGCAGATATAGTTTCATATTTTATCGATTTTTTTAACAACCCTCCCAAACCGGTTATCGAATACAATTTTGGATACTCTTAGGCATGATTACTGAATGTCCAGTTAAAATTTAAATTCAAATTTTAAATGGGAAACAACAATAAAATATTTCATTTAAAGTACCAGTTAGTATCTAACTGGACATTCAGTAATCGGGCCTTAATTGTTATTTATTTACACACAACTTAAGATAAGTTTTTACAAACAATTTATTCCATATTTAATTTTTTTTTAATATTTCTTTTATATTTTTTCTAAAATTAACAAAAAAAAAATGCATTCATATTTTGGATTCGGCCTTTAAAAAAACTACACACACAAACACTTTTGAATTTTTTCTCTTAATATATTACACAAACAATATCACTTTATCACAACATTATTTTCAATTCAATACTTTTGCCACCAATACCTGTACTCCCCATTTTTTACTATTTTGCGTTTATTTTTATTAAAATCTACATTAAAAATATCAGTTCACCCATTACTTTGGTCTCAGAGTTGGGTGGTAATTTATTTTCGAAAACACCGTCCGAAGATTCGAGTGGGTCTCCGGTGCCACCATTGACACCACATTCCACTCATTCCGAGGGTCATATTTCGTCAGGGTAAGAATGATCATCAACTGTTGTTGTAGGAGCTAATCTAAACTGTTATTAAAAGTCAGGTGTTAAGTGACTAAATAGGTTTCTAAATATCTGTGAAATTTGGGAAGAAAATTGAAAGAAATATCGTGTTTTTTCTGAATTTTCTTTAAGTTTGAAACTGATTTAGCCACTTTCCATCCAGACAAAGTAAATTATTATTATTGTTCTTCATCACGTTGTGTTGTTTGAACTTCGTTTGATAGTATAACTTTGTTTTAAATCTTGTATGCCTTGTATTTTTTTTTTTTTTTATGTAAAAATATAATTTTTAAGTTTAATTTCAAAAATGTACTATAAATTCACCACTTTTGTTTAAAATCTAAATGCAAAAAATACTAGAGCACTGTTTCTTTATCTCTTTCTTAACAATTACTATATAAAGTTAAAAAAATATATAAATTTCAATGTGTTAAGAAGTTTTTGTAAAATGCTAGGTTTCACTATTTTCAATTCATTATCAATTCATCCATCTAAAACTTCTAACCCAACGCTTATTTTCTGTATAAGCACTCATTATTATCATCCTATTACCAAAAAAAAAATGTTTGGAAGTTTCTTTCTTTTAATAACTTATATTCTATAATATATATTTATTGATGTTTTCATTAGTTGTGTTTTTGTTTTTATATATTTGAAATTTAATTAATTTATTTTAAATACATTTTCCGATTAGACGTTCCTCTATTGGTACTTTTATACGTCCTTTATCTTCGGAGGGTACTTCATCTACTACTAAACTTAAGGATATCAAACAACAGCCACAACCAAAATTGGATTATCGTTCTATGGTTTCAGTAGATGATAAACCGGGACTATTTGTCAGTGTTGATAGTAAGTACAAATTTTATTTTAAATGCATATAACTTTTCTGATATTAAGTAGAATTTCACAATCAAAAATTCAACTTAGATTTTCCTTTTTAAAACAATAGATCCAGTACAATATCCGTATCGTTTTCGCATAATCACTTAAGTCGAAATTCGTAGTTTTAAGATATTAAGGTATTTGTATAAAATTGGTATAATGAAATTTTTGATAGTTTTGAACTGAATAGAATTTTGATAAATAGTTTGGACCACTCCTATGCATTTGAATAAGATCAACAATAATTATGGAATACAATTTCTTACTTTGTCCATATTTTTAAATAAAAAACAAATTTCTATCGAAAATTGCCTTTTCAACAAATTGTTATAACTTTTGAACTAAATGATATTTTGAAATGAAATAGTTAAATGCATGAGTGCGTCTTAATGAGGACATTCATAATAAACAATAAACTCTACCTAAGCGATTATGTGAAAACGACACAGATATGATAAACACTTCAAAATTTCATGCTTAAAATTTTTCAGTTTTCAAATATTTTAAATTTTCTTTCAAAATTATCTATTTTAATTAAAAATTTTTCTGCAAATTGTTTGCTAAAGTTAAAAATACATATTTATTATTACGAAAGTTCGCCGTATGACTACGCTCACCAAAAACGCTCTTACAAATAGTTGAAAATTGTGCTTAAATAACAGAAAATAGAACCCATATTTGCGCATACAGAATTTTCAATTTTGTTTCCGAGATATAGCTGCCTATTTCTACTTGTGACTAGTGTTACCAGGTTAATTGGCACAGAATCGGCAAATGTGTTTGAAAAAATCGTCAAAATCGTCATTGGGTTTTGTTTCAAATATTTGTTAAAAATCGTCAAATCTTTAATAATAAAATATTTTTATTATTATAACCCTAAAATCATAATATAAAATTTAAAAAATCAACCAGTTTTCGGTGTCAGCTGTAATTTAAGAAAAATTCTAAAACTTTAGTTTTTATTTGACTGGTTGAAGTTAAGGAAACTTTCAATGTAAATTGATTTTGTACCGAAAAGAATTTCTATAGAAATAACGCAACACATCACCGAAGTGTTTTAGAAAATTTTTTTATGTATGTATTGAAAATTTTCCATATACTGAAATTAATTGTTCGAAAGAAAAAGTTCACTTAAAAAAAAATTTCGTATCGAAAAAACTTTAGATTTTAATGTATATATTTGTTCCTTTTACTCCTGCAAGGAGCATAGGGTTGCGTTGTAGATTTTAATGTACTTATGTCTAAATTCATAAATGCTTTATAAATTTATAGGAGGCTTACAAAACAAATTTTTTGTACAAAATTTGTTTTATAAGTCTCCTATAACTTTCATTTCATTTCTTTATTTTTTATAAAGTCTATGGATAACAATGATCCTTACAGACTACTCGCTAAAAATAAAATTAGAAAATTAAAACAAATTGTTTAAATAAAGTTTAAACATATGTTTTGAATAACTAAAATCTAAAACAGTATTATTCTCTAATTTATTAAAATTAATCTGAGATCAATTAAGGGTTCATTTAACGAATTATTCGTTTTATGCATACCTATGAAAAAATAGTCATGGTTTCTTAAAGATCTAGAGGGAACATTAAAATTTATCAGTGATAATAACTCAGGGCATTTTATATGTATTTGAATTCACTATATCAAATAAAAATAAAAAAGATTGGATTGGATTGACCTCCTATTCTCTAGTGTTTGCAAATTAATTAAATTGCAACGAATATTCTAGGGTACGTGTTCAATAAAATTAATAGAAGAAAGAGCAAATTTTGTAAATCTTCTCTGAACTCTCTCCAAACTGTTAATATGACAAGCATTTATTTACGAAGCATTTATGAATTTAGACATTAGTCTAGAGATATTTCACAGGCAACTACTAAAGAATTTACATGAAAAGACTCCGATATGAGGTATACATCCCATCGAAAAACACGTTACATTTATTAGAGATTTAGGAAAACTATTTTAACCCTTTGGCGAGTGGCGTACATTATAATGTACGTCGACTTCATCAACTCGTCACTGATTTTAATTTTAAACAAAGCGCTATTCATTTACTGTTATCGGTTCGTTATTTTGTTCTTATTGAAATTTTATGCAGGCTGTGAAATTTCAAAACAACATGAGAGCAGTAGAGTGCGTTTTCTCTTCTGATCATCAACGCTGCTGAGAATGTGTTTAAATTTAAAAGTTCAAAAAAGGCTACAGTTTAGTCTCAAAAATTATGTGATGAGTAAAATTCAAAAATTCAAAAGGTTTTATGTAGAGATTAGTAATAGGAAAAATATAAAATTTAATTTTTAAAAAAATTTTAACCCGCTCGGAGCCGGCAGCATGTTAATGTTTGAACTTTGATAATTCCAAATATCTCCGCCAGGGGGCGCTGCAAAGCCATAAAAGTAATAAACAATATTTCTTGGGCATAGATCTACATTTCCACGAAGTTTGGTCGGAAAATTCCTAGCCATTAAAATTCCCGTGTCAAAGGGTTAAATAAAAATAATTACCATGTGTGTTAGTTTTCCTACAAAATCATCAGAATCAAATTTTATGATAAATATTTATAAATTAAAATGTCGTTTTTTAATTTTCATTTAAAAATAAAAATTGTTTTTATCGACCTTTTTAATTGATTAATTAGAAATTTATTAATTTACTTCGAGGACAATTTCGAAAAGGTCGAAAAAAACTATTTTTATTTTTAAATACAAATAAAAAAAAAAAAAAAAACATTTTGACAACACTCAAAAAAATGTTTTGCCTCTTCTTGTATTAACAAAGAAGTAAGCTAAATATAAAATTTGTATTTATTTATACCAGTGGTATAAAATACAAAAACAAAAAACTTTCATAATATTTCCATTGTCAGTTGTGCTTTGCGGAAGACTTCGAAAGCATATTTTATTGTTTGCTTAATTCGCTTTTTGTTGATGTAGCAGACTACATTTAATATGAGATTTTGATGCTTTGCATTGCAGTAATGCCACAACTTTCTAACGAAAACTGATGAAGGGGACCTGGAAAATCCCCAAAATGATCCTATTTTCATTCCTGAAAGTGTAGAGGTTTTTGAAAGCAAAAACTCTGTGAATTATTTGTCAGGAGAGTATCCTGATTAAGAAAAATAGCAGCTTTTGGAAAAAGTACTTATTATGTTAATTTATAATAAGGAAATTGGCCTCGAACTGAATTAATAAATTTCTAATTAATCAATTTTACTAAATTTTAGTAGTAGTCTACTAATTTCATTGTACTACAAAATCAGTAGACAAGCGTTTCTATAATTAGCAAAAAAATACCGCAAGGTTCAAAATAGTTAATTTTTTTTTCTAATAACACAAATTTTTCAGTAGCCATTACAGACCTTTTTTGTTGATCGTGCATTACATTTATTATCCTATATTAGAAAGTAATAAATAATGTAAAGACCCCTCACATTTATGAGATTTTTTACTTTTAATTTAATGTATTGTATTTTATTAAGTAAACAAGTATTTAGCTTATTTTAAGATTCCCTAATACAAAAATATAAATTTCTTGTTTTCACAATTTAAATTGTTAAAACACTGAAATTTATGCCAAAATTTGAATTTTTATTGTATGTATTCATTTTAATATATTATTTTATTTTATTATTATCACAACTTGTCAACAAAAAAACTACTCATTGAAAAATTTAAACAAAACACTAAAATCAAACATAAATCTCTTTAGTACGGGTACCACATTTTCCAAATTTTGATATAGTTGGTATGTTTAAGAAACTAAATTTAAAAATACTATTTTATTGGAAATTTGTTTAAATTATAAAAAGAAAAATTAAAATAAATCCTATTTAAGAATATAGATCAAATATTTGTCATAATCAAAGTTTGTCTATACAAGAAATGTCCTTGATGTGAAATTGATGAGATATATTTGTTTTAAATTAATTATAGATATTAAAGTCCATTAAAAGAAATTTATATACCGAAATTTCGTTACTTCAAGAAAACGTGTATAAACTTTCCGAAAGAAGAAATTCGTTAGTAACTGAGAGTTCTATAGAATCTAAGAATTCTTTAAAATTCTTAGAAATCTAAGAAACTGAGAGAAAAATTGTAGAAAACTTTTCAAAATGATGAATTTGCACTAAAAATTACAAAGGGTTAAATTTGTGCAACATCTCAACATCTTAAAGAACTTGAACAATCTTTTAAAAAAGTTATTTCTTAAGTTTTCATGATCAAATAGATAATTGAAAGAGCTGTGATGATTCATTTGCTTTCTTTTACTGATAAAAGCCATCATATTTATGAAACGTTTTTTTTTAAGTTTTAGTCCACTGAAACGCCGAAATATTTCATTATATTTGTAAAATCTCATAATTATGTTAAAGCGTTTAATTCTATAAAAATTGATAAAGCTTTTCTCTAAATATGAAATGGGGTTTTGCTGCAAACTTTTGATCTGTATTCTAAAATTGGAATGTTTATTCTAATGTTTGTAAATTTATATTTGTTGTAATAATAACTTAAAAAATCGAATTCTTTAAGACATCCATAAAATGTAAATAAAATTATAACAATGTTTAGGATTTTACAGTCACAAGTAAAAGTAATATAGCCTGACACCTTTCAGTTCAAAGCCTGAGGAAATAAACTTTAAAAACACCAAAGGGGTAACAACCGATTGCAATGAATTTTGAATATAAGATAGAGGAGAGAAAATAAGAAATTCGTTTTCTAGCTGCCCAATATCATAAACAGAATTTTTTTGATTGGTTTTATTCCCATTTGCCAAAAGTGTTTGAAAACCAGATCGATTGATGCACAGAAACACAAATTAGAAAAAAAGTTAAAGCAAAGTTTCGAACGACAGGGTTGAAACTTTTTTTCACCTCTTAGTTGTTAAATTGGGCAACTATGTAACTTCTCATGTACGTATTTTATCGAAATTGGTTTTCATTATTTTTATGAAAAAGTTTCATAAAATCTAAATATATATTTTTATTATGAAAATTTTCATTAACGTTAAGGATATATTTCGTTCATCATTTTGTTAAAATAAGTCATTGATTTTATGAAAATGTTCATTAAATTAATAAAATTATTATTTTATATATGCAAAGTTTCATACTATTAATAAACAAGTTTCATAAAGAACAAGTTTTATAAAAATTATGAAACTTTTCATAAACCTAAAGAAATCTTTTGTTCATTAAAAGAAAATCATTATATTGTGACAATTTTCATAAAATTGAATTTAAAATCACTTTAGAAATTCGATTTGTTGAGAAAATTGGGTCCATTTAGATGATGACTGTAAAATCCTTAAATACAAATTTAAAGTCCCCATAAATATAAGATGTAAAATTATGTTTATACCTCCTAAATAATGAAATAAATCTTTGTATATATTGCGAAAAATACAATCCTGCTTGCATCTTGACATGAATACCCCTAATATACATATATTTTAGCATGATTTAAATTATTAATGAAAATAAAAATTATTTTTTTACTAAAAACAATTTCTTTTATATTATAGAACTTATACCAAGACCAGCACGTGCTTGCCCAGATCCACCATTGTATTTACGCTTGCGCATGGGTAAACCTGTGGGCAAGGCCATACCATTGCCCACCTCGGTAATGTCATATGGTAAAAATAAATTGAGACCTGAATATTGGTTTAGTGTACCTAAAAATCGGTGAGTTTCAGAAAATCGAGTATTCAAATATTCTCTATTTTAAAAATTGTTTCATTTCAGTATTGACGAATTATATCGTTTTGTAAATACCTGGGTTCCTCACCTCTATGGTGAATTGGATGAGGAACAAATTAAATCACGTGGTTTTGAATTAATTCAAGACGATACAGAATGGACACAAAGTGGTACCAAAAAAACACGCAGCGGCAGTCAAGATGGTGAAGAAATTACCGATATAACGAGAGAATCTTGGGAGGTAAGTTGAAAAGTTCTTTTTTGATTAATAACTAAATTTAATAAGATTTTTACAATAATTTGTCATATGAAAAATTTACTATTTATAAAAAAGATAATCTTTTTCAATTAATAGTTTTTAATTCAATTGTTTTTTTTATAAGTTTTTATTATCCTTAAATATATTTTTTACGCCGCTTTTAAAAATTTTCTATTATTTCATTAAAATAAAAAAATTTGGTAAATCAATTTATTAAAATTTAATTTTTATTTATTTTCTAAAATTTATTTTTGTTATTGAACCAAAAAAAAAAAAAAAATAAAAAAAAAATCAGCTTATTAAGGCTCCATTTGCTAAGACCTACAACATTATTAAAACGGCATCACATGCCGCATCTGCTGATTTGGATTTATTAAGCGGCGAGGTTAGGATTGAATTAATTACAAAACAAACAAAAAGTTCGAAAAACACGCAAAATTTATGTTTAAAACAAATTTCAAAAAATTTCTGTACAAATTAACAAATTAGATGGATTTCTTTTTTTGTTTCTATGTTGATTTTAAGTTGTAGTTTTTATTTCTAACAAAACAAGAAACTATGTTGTATGGACACAAAATGTCTTTTAAGTGTGTATTTAAGTAGAAAACTTTTATGTTTTAATCGTAATTTTTATAATCTGAAAATTTGTAATTTCATTTAGAGATCCCACCGTTTTGTTTATTGTTTTAAAATGTTTCAACGGCACCATACTCGTACAAATTATGATTATGTTTATATTAATCTTATCTTCAAATCTCAAGCAAAATCAATTTATATAAATTTTACGTTAATGTCATTATAAATTCATTTATTATTATCACATTTCACGTCCTACATCATGTCATTTCATTTTTTCAATATCATCTTCAGGATTTTAGTATTTTATACTAACACGTCTTTGTTAGAGCTTTTAAATTTGTATTTTAATTGTTTTAAAACGGTACTACTTATTGTGTTTTATTTTTAAACGCGTTATTTATAATTATTTTAAAATTTTTAACAAACAAAATAAAACTTGTTGTATCTGCAATATTTTATGTAGGTGAGAATTAAGATAAAACCAGTTAATTTTTTAATAAGAATTGTTTTTAAATTCCTTAATTTTTTAGTTTCGTTTTTATTAACTTCAATAACACGCGCATAATAATTAGAAATAAATTTGAGGAAAATTTTAAGATTCTGTCACATTTTTCCTATAGAGAACTTTGTTTCTGAGAAGTTTTTTCTTTAGAAAAATTGTAAAACATTATTTCGGAGTTATTTTTTCTATTAAAGATTATAGAGAAAAATTCTTAGATTCTGAAAATTTACAAAAATGCTATAAGTATGAAACATTTTTCTATTTAAATTTTTTTAAATTCTGTGATACTTTTTAAATAGAAAATATCTCAGATTTTAAAATATTTTTTTTATAGAAAGGTCTCAGATTTTAAAACATTTTTACTAAAACAATCGCAGGCCTTTTTCCTTAACTCTTTGAGGACCATACACTTTCTGCCGAAGCGATTTTGAAAATTTTGCGATTTTCATAATCTCTTCTTAGTTATGCCAAGAAAAATTGGCTCCGTAGAAACCCTCCTTACCCCTCATTTCGCTTGCCAAAAATATTTGCTATTTGACGACCCTGACGTTCCGGACGAAGCTATTATTTTATTTTCGTGATCTGGAACTAAATTATGGAAATGTTACAAAAAATTTACCTCATAGACCCCTTGCTTGCCCTTCATTTCGCTTGTCAAAGTTTGTACTTTTTACCCCTTAAATGAAGAATTCTAAATAACTAACTTCGATGGCTCGCAAGGGGAAAGCGGGACTAGGTAGGAATTTGCCGCCTACTATATTTTTGTTCACCCATTTCTCCTTTACAAATCACCTTTGGAAATATTTACTCTATCTTTTGCCTGAGCAATTATAAATGCCAAAAACCCTTGCGCAAGCATACTTGCCTATAGACGTCAAAGGGTTAACTAAAATTTGTATATACTAGGGACATTTTTTATAAAAAATTTCTCAGCTTTAGAGATTTTGAATATATTTTTCAATAGAATATTTTGATATTTTGAAACAGATTTTTCTATGGAAAATATATCAGATTCTAAGACAATTTTCTTTACGGAAATTTCTTGTCGATTAGTATCTCAAAATCTAAGAACTATAAGAAAAGTTTTCTGATTCTGAACCATTTTTCTATAGAAAAAATCAGATTCTGAGACAGTTTTTCTATAGAAAAAATCTCAGATTCTGAGACTCTTTTTTTTTAGGAAAATTCTTAGTTTTTGAGACACTTTTCCTATAAAAAATTTCTCAGCTTCTGAGACATTTTTTCCTATAGAAAAGTTTGCAGGGTCTGAGACACTTTTTCTGTTGAAAAAATTCAGATTCTGAGACACTTTTTCTATAGAAAAAATCTCAGATTCTGAAACACTTTCTATAGAAAAATTCTCAGTTTCTGATACACTTTTTCTGTGGATACTTTTTCTGTAGACACTTTTTCTTTAGGAAAATTCTTAGTTTTTAAGACACTTTTTTCTATAGAAAAGTTCTCAAATTCTGAGATATTTTTTTCTAAAGAAAAGTTTTCTGGGTCTGAGACACTCTTTCTATTGAAAAATTCAGATTCTGAGACACTTTCTATAGAAAAAATCTCAGATTCTTAGATACTTCTTTAGAAAAATTCTGAGATTCTGAGACACTTTTTCTGAAGACACTTTTTTTTTAAGAAAATTCTCAGATTTTGAAACACTTTTTCTACAGAAAAGTTCCTCAGATTCTAAGACATTTTTCTATAGGAACGTTTTCAGGTTCTGAGACATTTTCTATTGTAAAAATCTCAGGTTCTGAGACACTTTCTATAGAAAAATTCTCTGATTCTGAGATAAATTTTTTGTGTAAAAGTTCTCTGATTCTCAGACACATTTTCTGTAGCAAAGTTCTCAGTCTCTAAGACACGTTTTCTACAGAAAAGTTCACAGACTCTGACACACTTTTTATATAGAGAAGTTCACACATTCTGAGATACTTTTCTATAGAAAACTTCAAAGATTCCGAGACGCTTTCTATAGAAGAGTTCACAGATTTTCTATAGAAAAGTTCTCAGTCTATTAGAGACGTTTTCTACAGAAAAGTTCTCAGACACTTGGTCCAGAAAAGTTCTCAGATTATGAGACGCTTTTTCTTTTCAGATTCTGAGACATTTTTTCTATGGGAAAGTTCACATATTCTAAGACACTTTTTCAACAAAAAAATTCTCTGATTCTGGCACACTTTTTCTATAGAAAAATCTCAGATTCTGAGACACTTTTCTGTAGACACTTTTTCTTTAAGAAAATTCTCAGGATTTGAGACACTTTATATAGAAAAGTTCTCAGATTCTGAGACATTTTTTCCATAGGAAAGTTCTCAGACACTTTTTCTACTGAAAAAGTCGCAGATTCTGAGACACTTTCTATTGAAAATTTCTCTGATTCTGAGATACATTTTCTATATAAATGTTCTCTGATTCTGAAACACTTTTCTATAGAAAACTTCAAATATTCCGAGACACTTTTTTTATAGAAAAATTCACATATTCCGAAACACTTTTTTTTATAGAAGAGTTCACAGATACTGAGACACTTTTTCTATAGAAAAGTTCACAGATTCTTAGACACTTGGTCCATAAAAGTACTCAGATTATGAAACGCTTTTTCTTTAGGTAAATTCTCAGGTTTTGTGATACTTTCTTTAAAAAAATTATCACATTCTGAGACATTTTTTCGATTGGAAAGTTCTCAGATTTTGAGAATCTTATCAATAGAAAAATTTTCTGATTCTGATTCAGAGTTCTGAGACACTTTTTCTTTAGGAAAATTCGCAGATAATGAGACGATTTTTCAAATTTAGTAGGTTTGAGGTTAAGAAGAAGAATAAACATTTTTTTTTTCAAAAGTTATAAACACATTAAATTTGCAAATCAGACTAGATTCTTTTTCTTTAGCAAAATTATTAGGTTCTTAGACACTTGTTCTATTGAAAAGTTCTCAGATTGTGAGAAACTCTTTCTATAGAAAAGTTCACTGATTCTGAGACACCCTTTCTATAGAAAAGTTGTCAGATTCTGAGAAGAACTTCTTAGATTCAGAGACAGTTTTCCAATAGAAAACTTTATATACACATTTTCCAATACATTTTTCCTCAAATCTCGCATAGTTTAGAAAGTGAAAATCTCCATAATTTTAAGGTAACAACGTAGAAATTTCAGTTCTAGATAATCTCGCATTTTTTAAAAAGTGAAAATCGGCATAACTTTAAAATAACAACGTAAAAATTTCAATTCTAAAGATAAACGTGAAAGGTATAATTTTCATCCAAACCCGATTTTCTTCTAGCATTAGTTTTCTAGATTAATTTTCAACATTATAGTCTAAATTAATCGATAAGTAAAATTCTTAAAACATTTTTATTATTTTATTTTATTCTTGAATAAGGCAATCGTTAGGGGCGACGTTTTTAGTATTTCTAGATATATTTGTTAAGTTAAAGTGCACACTCAATGAGAATTTCTTCTTCTCGTCTAGGAGCGTTTCTAAACATTTAAAATATCAAAAAAAAAAACACACAATTTGCCGTTACGCTTAAAATACCGATACCGAAATAAATTAAATATCGATACCCTTAAAATACCCTTACCGATATAAATGAAATACCGTTACCGATATTTTTAATTTTCTGTTTTTGGCAATTGCACTGGATTATTGAGTATTTTTCGTACATTAAGTGGTAAATTGGTTCGGTTTTTAATCTCGTTTGTTTTTCTTAAAAAAAATTGAGGGTTGCATCAAAAAAACTGACTACCGATTAGGCTTTCCAGTACCGATTTCGGTAATACCGAAAATGTCGAAATTCGAGCCATTTAAGCAAATTCGAAATACCGATTTTTGGACGATACCGACTTCGGTATTGCATACATTTTTTTGTTCACTATTTTAATGTTTTATATCTTTTTTGAGAGAAATTTTGACAAACTTTACAATAATTCTGTTTTGATGTTTGCAATGCTTTGAAAATTTTATATTTTAAAGATGCAAACATTAATAAAAATATAGCATTTTTACTCAACTAGAACTTTGGAGAACGCAAAAACTGCAATTAATGATTACTCATAATTAGAATGACTTTTGGGAGGAATATATCTACGAGTCTTAATTAATTCAAACATAAAAAGAATTTCTTTCTTAAAAATTTTCTTGGGAAAAAGTCAAAAGATTAAAAAAGTTAGTCCAACAAATATTTGTTCACTTTTGTGTCTGCGATTTCCTAGTATTGGTGGTGGGAATCACAAAATTGTCAAATTTATCTAAATTTTCTTTTGAAAATGGCATTTTATACTTAGAGGTGGACCGGTTAGCGTGTGAATCAGTCTTAAAATACTTTAATTGTAATGAAACCAGACCTTTAAAAACACAATTCCTTAATTCGATGTATTAATCTGATTCAATTTTGTACAAATCGATTCGTAAAACTCATTTTAATTATTGCCTACTTTATTCAAAGAATCAATTTGATTTTTATTGACTCTTTTCATAGAATCAAACAAATTGATTAATTTCCTTTCAACTAAAAATGGTTAATTTTATTCAGACACTTAAAAAAAATAATTTAATCATCAGTAATAATTCAATTTCCAAAAAAAAAACAAAATTATTTTTGCTACGCGAATTATGTGTTGATTTTTTTTTTTTTTTTGATTCTCGCTAATAATAATTTTTTGTTTCTATTCGCGATTTAAAATTGTTTTTTTTATGATTTCCGTATTAATTTTAGTCAATAATACATTAATTTAATAATGATTTGCAATACAAAACGAATCAAAAAATTAACATCAATTCGCGAATCAAAAAATACAAATATAATTTGTGCGAATTACTCGTATCTTTATATTTTTTGATTCGCAATTTATAAATCAGCTTTTTTGTTTATCTTTGAAAATAATTCTTTTGAATCAATTCTTCAAAGCTCTGATTTTATTTATAATTCGCGAATTATTTCTTAAAACAGATTATTCAATCGAATCAAAATTCAATCAATATATTTTAAATTATACCAAATCATTATCTCACTTTATTCTATATCAAATCAAGGATTTAAAATTATTTTAAAATATTCACTGATTCATAAAATTAATAAATTTTTATGCGAATGGACTCAAAAAAGAATTATCTTTTCCAGCTTTGAATGAAAAACAAGAGAGAAGATTTAGTCTGCTTGAAATTAATAATTGTCGTACCCAATTTTGAAATTTTTGGATGAGCTATATCTAAGTTCACTCGCTAAGTAAGAATATTTATATGAATACCGAAAATACCGAAAATTCGGTATTGAAAATTATTCAATATCGAAATACCGATTTGTCAATACCGATTCGGTATTGGAAAATCCCTACTACCGATATCCTTAAAATACCGTTACCGAAATACCGCTAACCTTAAAATACAGTTACCGAAATAATCAAAAATCCGTTATCCTTAAAATACCGTTACCGAAATAACTATAAAACCGTTACCTTAAAATACCGATACCGAAATAAATGAAATAGCGTTACACTTAAAATACCGTTACCAAAATAATCTAAAATAGCGTTACCCTTACCGATAACCGCATCGTTTCGGTTACCATCCATGGATAAAAACAAATTTCATATTTTTCGGGAGTATTTCGTGAGCGTGAGTACTTCGTGAGCGTGATTCAAATTAAAATTAATCACGTGAGCGTAACTGAGCGTGATTATAAAAAAAATGTTCGTGCGTGAGTCGTGCGTGATTATTATTTTTCTTTCGTGAGCGTGCGTGAGCGTGAGTCAAAATTCACTCACACGCCCATCTCTAGTATAGACCAAATACAATTAATATAGTAATTAATATGTATTTTTATTAATTCTAATTGATGGACAGGCTTCATCAGTGATTTTCCATTAAATTATATTATTGTTTATATTTTATTTTGTATTTGGTCTATACGACGAGTTTGAAAAAACAACACTTTACTATAAAAAATAAAAAATGCCCTGTTGGCAGTCCGTCTCCAATATACACAAATTGCCTGCACCTGTACTTAAAAACCATACGTCAATGTGGCAAGATTTGCGAAAATGTGACACGGAGGAAATAAGAAGATAAACAAAAAATCTAAAGTAGAATGTTTGTATATGTCCGTTTGATCACTTCTGAAAGTATTCATATAGAGACAATCTGATAATAAAAATATAAACAATAATACAATTTAATGGAAAATCACTGATGAAGCCTGTCTATAAAAAAGGCCGAAACTGGATCTAGTCTGATTTGCAAATTTAATGTGTTTATGTCTGTTGAAGAAAAGGTTTATTCTTCTTAACCTCAAACCTACTAAAAAAATATTTTTTTGACACTTGCTTTACTCCTATATTCGTTGTAACAGGGTATATCGAAAATTTATTATAAATGATACCGGGTGTATCAAAAATGCACATTTCAGATATTTTTACTTGGTTTTTAGCAAAAACCAAAAACTACTAGTTTTTGCCCAGTCTAAATACACTATTACTATAATTATTAAAATTTCAATAATATACAATATTTGTTATTTTACTCCTTTCCCAAAATCAAAGAAAGTTGTATGTCAACATACAAAATTATTTTCTGTTTAATTTGACACACATCTAACGTCGACGTACAGATTTTGGTCGTACGCTTAAACATGCGTAAGAAAATAATGTAATTCAATTAGTAATGTGAATTTATTTATCGCATAAATTTTTAAAACAAATAAAAATATTAAATATCTTCTTCCTTCTCAAGAAACAGTTGAAAGACCACAAGTGTCATTAATTTCTTTAACCATTATGTACACACCCACAAAATGTGCCAACAAGAAGGGTATTTTCTACTTAACATATTTAAAAAAAATGGCTTTCATCTAATAGCTTTCACAAAAAAAAAAACAATATTTCTACTTACTCCAACCACACCAGGATGAATATTTTTAGCAATATTTTATGAAAAAACTAAAAAATAACTTTTCTAATGAAATTCTCTTTCCCGACATTAGTTGTTAAATTGTGCTTCTAAACAATAGACCTTTGGTTTAATTTTAATTTAAAACTTACTATTTTAAACAGAAAAAGTCAAAATATTATATTTCTGATATACACTCATACAAATAAGTCCGTAAAAATAGCAGAAAAAGTTACTAAAAATTAGTTAAAAATGATGCTGAAGAAAAAACTGCTAATATTAGCAGAATCAGTTTGCTAAATATTAATAAAATGAAAACAGCATAAAAAACTGTTAAATTTACCGAATTTTAGTAATATTTGAGCTAAATTTTTGTTAATTGCAAATAACAATTTAACTTGCTGAAATCAGCGAAAAAATTGCTAAATAATAGTAGAATGAAAATAGCAAAAAAAAACTGTTAAATCTACAAAATTTTTGCTAAAATTTTCTGAAATCAACAAAACTTTTACAGATTACTAGTGGACTGGAAAAAGGTAAAAAAGGAGCAAATGAAATGAAAATTAATAAATAAAAAATATGTGTATTTAAAAACATACTTGGGACCAGTTTATTGAATGTGTCAATTAATTGAAATTTTTTCAATTGGCATTGTTCATTGCCTAAATGCCCATTTATAATTGATGAAAGAAGTATTTGTTTTCATGTTTTAATAAAAGAATAAATTAAGAAAAAAAATTAAAAATTCTCGTATTTCTTTTATTTTTTATATTACAATGTTTTTTCTTCAATTATGTGTACATTTCATTACCATTGTTTTCATCAATGCAAATTGAAAAAAATTTAATTGGCATTGAATGGAGATGAAATTTGTTGGCATTGACATTGAGATAAAGTAATGCCAATTATATTTCAATGCCAATGAAAATTTCCCAAGAATGATTTTTTGTAAAAGTGGTAATATTTATAGATAATAATATGTTAACCATAACAAAATGTATTTCAGAGACCCTTCTTTTGATTTTCATTGTTTGCTGATCGGATATGTACTTCCGAATTTATTTGAGTTTCCATTTTCACCTCTAAAGCTCCACCCACAGGCCGATAAAAAATGTCGTATTCTTTTAATTAAAAAGTACAATATTGGGGGGGAAAAATAAGGGTCATCCCCGTAAACTCCACTTGCTCCCCAGAGATACTTTTAATCACAATTTTCATATTAAAATGGTTTGTCCAAAATAAACCCTGATCTTTGAAAATTAATGTATTACGATAAATAGAAACTTTTCTCATAAATTTTAATAATTTAGATATTTTATGAGCAGGACAAATTTTCAACCATTTCAATTTAGCTTTCTTTAAAAACTTTTTTCATTATTTTTGGCGAGTTAAGAATATGCAGTAATTTTTATGAGTCGTTTAACATTCTGTTTATAAGCGCTCCAAAATTGGTGGTTTAGTTTACAAAAAATTTGTAAAATATGTAAAATTAGCAAATCTTCTGTTAAAAATTAGTAACTAAAATTCAGCAAAATACTGTAAAGTTAGCAAATTTATGGTTAAAAATTAGTAACTAAATTCAGCAAAAAAAAAATAGCAAACAAATTTGTAAGTTAGTAATGTAGA
This sequence comes from Leucophora obtusa, assembly GCA_949987735.1. NCBI lineage: Eukaryota > Metazoa > Arthropoda > Insecta > Diptera > Anthomyiidae > Leucophora > Leucophora obtusa. The sequence goes on from OX465295.1 coordinate 282,379,307, forward strand.
GGTAGCAAAAAAATTAACTAAAAATTTAATTTTAACTAAAAATTTGTTAAAAATTTGTTAAGTTGAAGTACTAACAGTTTTACTAACTTTTCTACAAACTTTTTTCTATGAGTGTACTCAGTAGTAGTTTAATAATAGTCAAAGAAAACAACCAATGATACATTTGTACCATGGGTGTGTTCATTAGGGTTAAATATAAAAAAATTCTTGTAAAAATATCACTTTTTTTAATTATAAGGCACGTAAACATTTTCATCAATTGATGATGTTTATTGCTAAAGATGATAGCTGCTGCTGATGATGATGTTATTGAAAAATATTGATAATGTCAAAGCAGTTGAAACTGGGTAGAAAACAAGAAGAAGATTAAATCTCGCACAAATCAGTCATTTTTAAAACTTCCTGAAAAAAAGAGATTTATTATCTTTTACAGTTTAAAATAAAATCAGAGATTCTCAAAGGGGAACTTAACTGAAAGCATTTCCGTAGAAAAACAATATTTTTCAAACAAGGAAATATTTTAATAAATATAATCTTATGAATAACCCAGTGTAGAAACGGTAATGACATATAATTATATTTTGGACTATTAATAATGACACCACTTACTTTCTGCATTATTTTAAAGCATATAATAATGAGTTACTAATTACTTTTTCCATTATTTCAAAACAAAAAATAATGCGTTACCAATAATGACTTATTTTTATCATTATTTCAAATATAAAGTACCTACTTTTCTAGATTATTTTTGTAAATTTCTTCGAAATCTATTTTTAGACTCAATATTTTTTCAACATTGGTAAGCACATATTTTTTTTTATTTTTTGTATGTTGACGCGTAAGAATGCTTTGAGTCCGAATCTTATTTCATTAAATTTAAATGTATTGTAGTTAATCGGGCCATACATTTGCAATATTATGGTACGACTTTCCAAATGGTGCAAGCATATTGACCATGTATGTATTAAATTGAAGGTTCAGCAATATTATGTAGTGAATCAAAACACTTTTGATTTGTGTATATTTTGAGGTTATGTTGAAATCATATATTTCATAAAATATTGTGGCGATCTTTTGTTACATATATGTTGCAAATTATTGTATGGTATGTGGCAAAACGAGAAAAATACTGTGCCATTATATTGGTCATAATATTGCACATGTATGGGGGGATCTGTTTAGATTTAAATAGATATTATTAAATCTAATTAGATCCGGTACCAGATCAGATCATATATGATCAGATATGGCATATGTGATACACTTTATGGCCAGTTCTAGTGCTATCCAGAGAGATCTTGAAAATTGGGTAATTTTCATGGCCAGATATCAGCAGATCTGGTACAGTGTAATTGCAGGTTCGATCCCGAACGACCCCAAAATCAATATGGAAAAGTAATATGTACGACTTCTATCCCTCATACAATTTGCAGCGTCCACCTTCGGTGTTCCCATAGCACTTTACGCCACCGAAGTAAAATAATGTAACAGGGATATAAACAGCTTCAACAAAGTTCGCCAACCCACCATCAGATGGCGCGCAACAACTGTTATAAAATTCAACATTTCGCGGAATTACAGTGTTGCCATATTTTAAGCCTTTCATCTTTCACCACCTTTCCTGAGTGTTTCTTCTCTTTTTCTAAAAAAAAAAAATGAGCGGATTTGGTACCAGATTTGGTACAAGATCTTCTCCACTTGAGCTTGCACCAAAATAAATAAGTATAAACAACCCGTTTTAACAAATTGACCACTGTCTGAAGAGCGAATAAAATTATTTAGGTCCCGTGCAATAAATCGCTTAAAATCGCTTTGGCTTTGTGATACCATTTAAGATTAATATATTCAAGCTCAGATAGGACTTTTCGATGGTGACTAGGTCAGAAGGTAATACAAACTTATGCGCTAAATTTCGTCCAACTATCTTCAAAATTGCGACCTGCGACAATGATACATGGGCAGACAGGCTGACGGATATCGCTTAATGAAATAAGGTGGGTCTACGCCTAATTGTGGTATTAGCAAATATATGCTCAAACTTAATATACTCTGTACCAAAGAGTGGTGTAGGGTATAAATAGGGGGTTATCAATACCAATTTACAAAATTTGATTAAAAATATTTAGAAAAAAAATCGTCAACAAGCAAATTATTGATATTAAATTTGAATTATTTGTTATACCGGTTAGAGCTTAGTTTTTTATTTTTATTTTAAGTATACAAAAAAACCAAATATCATAATGAAACTTGTTTTCCTATTAAGAGGGAAATTAAAATAATAGAATGATTTTAATCATTTGTTTGAGTATTATAATAGAGACTCTTTACAAAATCTATTTCTACTTATCAATTTTGAAGATCAAGTTGGTGGCCTGTTTACATCTCATTATTAATCTTTTACTGTTTATATAAAAATTCTTGCATACGAACTTCAAATGCCTTTAAAGTTTAGCGGTTTCCATTTTTATATGCAAAAATTTTCAAATGCAATCAATATAAATTTTTTGTGGTGAAATGTGGGCACAGGACCTGTATTCATATTTAGTCTTAAATTTTGATGCACAAAACTTGATATTAAAACCACTGTTCGCGTTTTATATGGATTTTTACGGTTTTTTAAGGTTTTAGCCAATTTAATTGCTGAAAGCAAAATCGGCCTTAATAAATGATATGGCTTTGTAAAGACACTTTATTATATTAAAATTAGTTTACTGAAAAAAATTCATTTTAACTCGTCCAGCAAAATTCTTTCTGTGTAGGTATATTTAAATTTAGATAAATTTACCGCATATAAACGTGACATTAGTTTATATGTCCTGCTGTCAACTTATAGTGAATGCTACTGTTAACAGCTTGCCGCACAAACATAGCTAATGTAGCAAACACGTAAAGACAAGAATAGTAAATTGATATATTATTTTTATAGAATACTTTTAAACTTGTCATTATTACTAATTTTTACTACATAAGTATACTAAACATATTTACATATGTACTTAACGCTTCGTAAATGTTTTAATTTTATATAAATTAACAAGTAAATAAATAAAGGCTTTTGTTGCGAAAGCAATATGTCTTTTGTTCAAAAAAAAGGTGTGTTTTATGAGTAGCAATTTACAACAAAAATATCAACAAAATAATAATTATGGTCAGTGAGAAATAGTGTAGTGAGAAATATATTTAAAAAAAGCGGGAGAAGCTTAACCCATAAATGCCAACAGAGATCTAGAATATATAGAATTCTAAATTTTTTTTTTTTTTTTTTGCGGCCCTATGCTCCTTGCAGGAGTAAAAGGAACAAATATATATATAAATTTGTGTGTGGAAGGCTCCCTTTCAAATTCGAATTCAATTTTCTGTAGAATTGAATGAATTCACTGAATTTGTTCAATAGAACGCGGTCAACAACAAATTCAAAGAATTAATTCAGTTGCTATAATTCTTTTTATTAAATCAAATGAATTAATTCACTGGTGAACGCGTTCAATTTTATAAATCCAACGGATAAAAAGTGAATTAATTCCTTACTTAGCTTATTCCTTACTGAATTAATTCACCACCCAATTCATTCAATTTCATTCAGTGAAAATTACGTTCACTGAATTAAAAACAAAAAATTACGTTCACAGAATAAATCGAAAAATGGCAAAATTTCGAAATTTTCACATGCTCGAGGTTCCCTACTTTGGAGTCCAGTGGCAGAACTCCCGCTGGGTCTGCGTGGTTAAATCGTTAAAACTTAAACTCGAAATTACGTTTTCTGTGTCCGTGTGAAGTTTCATCTCAATGCAATCATCCAATAAGAAGTGGCTGAATTATTTCCAAAATATTTTGAAAATACTACACTATGTACTTAACGGCAGAAAATACATTTTGAATTCAGTGAACGTAATTTTTTGTTTTTCAATTCAGTGTACGGAATTTTTTATTTTTTTAATTCACTGAACGTAATTTTTTTTTTAGTTCACTTAATGAAAATGAAACTGTACGAATTCAGTGGTGAATTAATTAATTCATTTTTTATCCGTTCGATTTATAAAATTGAATGCGTACATTTGATTTAAGCAAAAGAACAATAGCAACTGAATTAATTTGTAACAAAAGAAAACGAACGAAAACAAATATGAATTAATTGCATTCAGTATATGGTCTTTTGTGAATCAATTCATTGAATTTTTAATTCAGAATTAAAAAAAATTGAATTAAGGAATTATTTCTTCAAAGCAAAAAAAGAAAAAAAAAATCAAGTTCTACAATTTTAGTACCTTTTAGTACAGTTTAACTGTAAAAAGACTGAAGCTAAATAAACTACTGTTGGTAAGCGTTAAATACATTTCAAATTAAGTAATGCACATACTTATGTAATTCTTAAATTGAGTTTTAAACCCGATTACTCACGAATTTACGGGTTACCCTAGACGCGTTGAAATATTACAAAAATTGTAAGATACTAAAAACATGGCCTGAATTTTGCTTAGATTTCTACTAAAACTTTTTTTTAAATTTTTTATATATGTAGATCTCCCTTTTTTTTAAATATAGGCCCTTCTTTTTCCCCTCTTAACCGGGCGAAACAAATTATATATCAATATTGGGAAACGTGCTTCAAACTCTTTCTTTTATTGGATTATATGGATTTGTGGTACTTTTGTCCTAAATGGTAATTTTGTCCTTATTTGAAAACGATTTTCTAGAAAAATATTTTTAATTCGCAACTACACTTTTAATGCAACTGCAGCTTAAAATGCATTTTGCTATTTGATCATCCCATTTAATTTTTTTGAAAGTAGTTGTATTGGAAAGCCTAACATTTTTACCGTAAATTTATATCCTTATTTATATAATTTTATCTAAATTATTTCAAAATCGCTTTTAATGTGATAATATTGTATATTATTGGATCTTACAATTTTGAGATCAAGTTTGATCTACAATAATTTATACTGTAATATATTTGAGGGATCTAATTGGATATTACTATATACCCCAACTTTGAGATCAGCTTGGATACGATTAAATGTCCATCTGTATCAAATGAAATATGACAACATATGCTTGATATACTCTGTTTTTATTGGGTTCTTATTAACCCGGGTATAAATCTTAATATGGTGTCATATATAATTATATCTTATTTGATAAGTCCCCATGTACAACGACATACAAATTGATCCGAAAAATGGGTCATCTACATGTGTTTAATTATATCAAATTGGATATAATTTGATACAGTTTGATCCGAGATTTGTCCATATCTAGGACATCAAATTATATCTAATTCGATATAAAAATATCCGATTTTATATAATTTGGTCTGATAGTAGGTATACTTTTATGCATACCCGCTATTAAATTGACATTGAAATTTCTCTAGTTGGAACTATTTTAAAGGCCCAAATTTTATAACATAAAATAAAAATTTATTTGAATGCTTTTGTTTTTTAAATCGTACGCATCATTTTTTAATATGATTTTATATGCAAAAAAAAATCACGTGAAAATTATTTGGCTATGGAGTAATTAACTCTTAATTTGCAGATAACTAAATTTGATGTTGAACTATATATTAATTTGTATGGGATTATATAGAAGTTATATAAAATTACAAGAATATATTTATACCCTACACCACTATGTGGTCAGGGTATTATAAGTTTGTGCTGATGTTTGTAACACCAAAAAATATTGGTCGTAGACCCACCTTATAGTATACCGATCGGTTCAGAATTTTTTTTTATTTCGATTTAACGATGTCCGTCTGTCCGTCCGTCCGTCTGTCTGTCTGTCCATGCAATCTTGTGCGCACTCTACAGGTCGCAGCTATTAAGATATTTTGATGAAATTTGGTACGCAGACCTATGTTGGCCCAAGGACGAACAAGTCTGATTTTTTTGAACATCGGTCCATGTTTAGACCTAGTGCCCATATAAGGGTCCTTCCAAAATTATATTGTTTATACGCTGCAGGTCGTAAATATTAAGATATTTTGACGAAATTTGGTACACAGACCTATGTTAGCCCAATAACGCAGCCTATTGATTTTGGTGAACATCGGTTCATGTTTAGACCTAGTGCCCATATAAGGGTCCTACCAAAATTATACTGTTTATACGCTGCAGGTCGTAAATATTAAGATATTTTGATGAAATTTGGTACACAGCCCTACATTGGCCCAGTAACGCAGCCTATTGATTTTGGTGAACATCGGTCCATGTTTAGACCTAGTGCCCATATAAGGGTCCTACCAAAATTATACTGTTTATACGCTGCAGGTCGTAAATATTAAGATATTTTGATGAAATTTGGTACACAGACCTATATTGTCCCAATAACGCAGCCTATTGATTTTGGTGAACATCGGTCCATGTTTAGACCTAGTGCCCATATAAGGGTCCTACCAAAATTATAATGCAGGTCGCAAATATTAAGATATTTTGATGAAATTTGGTACATAGACCTATGTTGGCCCAAGGACGAAGCCTATTGATTTTGGTAAACATCGGTCCATGTTTAGAACTAGTGCCCATATAAGGGTCCCCCCAAAATTGGCTTGGTTACAAACTGCAGGTGGCAAATATTAAGATATTTTAATGAAATTTGGTGCGCTGACTCACATTATAGAAAATTTTGACATAAGCCCCATTTTAACCCATTCGAATTTCGGATCCAAACAATACACCAGAGTGGTGTAGGGTATTGTATAGTCGGCATGCCCGACTTTAACCTTTTTACTCGTTTTAGTATGACGCCACATACAGTGTTATATAACTTAGAATCGAACCATATATAATCATATCGGTTACTACATATATTTTGATAAGTTTTATATGTCTTATATAGTTATATATGGAGTCAGATTTGGGGATATGTAATAACATTTATTAACATACAAAAAGTTCGTTGAAAAAATAATATCAGATGTATTTGTATATAATAATATGTGTCTTAATGTGACTCCATTCATTATCATATATAACCAAATCACATTATATAACTATTTTTAATCGGGTAAATTATAATTTATATAAATTCATATAAGATTATATACAGCCATACCACCCCTAAATTTGTTATCCGAAGATATGTATGTATATGGGCATATATTAAATCATGTATGATCCTATATTGAACTATGCATGAACGTTTTTGATCATGTATGCAAATGTATGATCATATACAAGACCATGTATAATCATGTAGGTATGTTCATATCCTGTATATTTCTATTTTCTAATGGGATATTCGGAATATTGTTGGCCCCACGTTTGTCGCCAGTTTTGCTTATTAGTTTAAGGACCAGTTTATAGTCAGCACTTTGTAGGAATTTTTACTAAAGTTTTACTTAAGTAGCATATCTTTTTTTTTCTTGAAATTTTCTTAATTCATTAGGTAAAATTAACGTCAAAACTACTAAGGGCTGACTGTTACTGGCCCTAAGTCATCTTGGAAAATCTTAGACAAGTTGAATGAAATGAAAATCTTACTCCACAGTTAAATAATGCAAAAGCAAGTCGTTTAATGAATTGTTGTAAAAGCAGCTAAAATTGACTGCGTTTTATTGTTTAAATTACTAGAAAAGGTTTTCATTGCTACACTGAGAGAATTATATGCTTGATATTAAATAATTAATATTTGTATAACCAATGAAGTTTCACTTGAACTCGTCCAATGAAACATTTCATTGGATTAATGGAATTTTTCATAAAATGTTTTGAAAATTCTCATTTATCATTAATCTGTTTTTATTTTTATACTTATGACCTCAAGCCGAATATATAAAAACCCCATTACACAATTCTTATTTTATTTATTAAAAGTTCCATACACTCAATCGAAAAGTTTCATTAAAACTGGATTCATAAAATATATGAGGCTTTTTCATCAAATTTAAGAAATTTTTAATTTTCTTTGTGAAGAAAACTTCTTAGTGTACTAAAAAAATTTATTAAAACGTGTCCAGCAGAATTCCCTCTGTGTAGTTAAAGTTTTAATCCCAAGTTTGGCGCCATTTAAATTACATCATTTTTAAGCCCAAATTAGTGTTGAAATATCTTGTAACGAATAAAATAAGCCCAAGTAAAAAAGTTTTCATATAGTCATATATTATCATATAAAATTTTGTAAAATTATATATTGGAACATATATACCAAGGTATAATTTTATAAAATTTTATGAAATTATATCCTAAATATATAACTATATCTTGTTATATATTGCACAATATATAGTTCAGCATATTATAATATCCAATTATATATAGACCTATATATAGTTACATATGCCTGATATAATTATGCATAATTGTATCGAATTATATTCCATTACATCTAGTTGGATATGACTATATTATATTTGATACATTTGGATGAGGACAAAATCCGGATAAAATTGTATCAACGCATATCTTATTCCATCAAATTAGATCTAAGTGTGTCAAATAAGATCTAATATGATCATAATACGATCTAATTTGATATAATGAGATGTTCTCATTTTATATATTTATATATAATTATATATAATATCAAAAGTCATACAATTTTTTTTAGTAGGGAGTAGAAAAAATTTTTTTTATCTCTTGTGCATAGAGTTAAATATCAAGTAGTAAAGTAGAAAATTCCTATTTTCAACAGAATTTTTTTACGATTTTACTTGACAACAGTTTCAATGCATAAAAGAAAGATAAAAATATTTTCTATATTATTATAACACACTGAATTTTTTACAGATACGTTTTCTTACAAAAAATATTCTTACTACAAAATCAACCAGTGCCACCCTAATATTTTAATTTGTTTATAAACAAAAATTAAAAATTATAAATAACAAATTACAAATCAATTGACCAACGAGGCAAACCGTCAATTATATCGAAATAAAATGAACAAAAAAAAATTTTTTTTTGGCTGGCAATCAATTACTATCATGTGTATTTGACATAATATTACGAGGCACATACATATGTATGTTTACAGCGCATCTCTATAATTCGCATTTTTAAATATGTACGGTAAAAAAATCTATTTTGTTTTTTGTTGACGATCAATTACGATCATTTGTCTTTTGACATAGTATTACTGGCGCATCTTCTCAATATTTTGCAACATTTTTGGCGAATTATTTATTGTATTATAGGGGATGTCAATTTGAAATCCCCACATGGCTTTTGTTTCAATTTATATGAGATTCGAAAATAAACCAAACCTAAACGCCAGTTGTTAGCCAAACAACCAACAGCTACACAGAAATATAAATGTTTTCATTTATTTGATTTAAAATAAAAACTGAAGCGAACAAAAACAACTGACACTACTGACTGAGCCAAGTTTCTTTTAAACAACCAACAATTTATTTATTTTATGCGCAGTCACAACTTGTGCTTCTTACGCGTTTCATGTATATCTTGTTGTTAAAATAAAAGAAAATATTTTATATGCAGAAAAAAAAATATTTAAAAAAATTTTAATATTAAGTAAAAAGCAAAATTTTGTGACAAAATGTGACTATTTCTTGCAATAAAAAATTATTTGCATTAATTCAAAGAAAAATAAAAAAAAATTAATTTGAGATTATCTACAAGCAAAAGAATTTATTTTGAAAAGAATAGGAAAATATTGTGATAAAAAAATAATTAAAAATTTCAATAAAATAATTGTGCCATAAAATTTCTAATAATCTGTTTCTTTGTTAAATAAAAATTATTTGAAAAAATCTTTACCACTGCTTTTCTATAACCAAAATGAACGCCAAATCTAGGAAACTGTCAAAAATTGCCAAATATATAAAATTGAAGGTAAAATTAAATAATACAAAAACAAAAAGATACAACTCATCATCTTTTTCTTTTTATTTGTGTTTATTTTTAATACAAAATACCCACCATTTAATTTTTTTTTTTTTTTTCTTTTCCATTTTGGCATAAATTTAAAAATTTTGTCTAATATTGTTAGTATATGATTTCATCAACAAGATTTCACATAAAATATTTAAATTTAACCAGCTCATTTATTTGCTGCAAACTTAAAATTGTTTATATTATAAACAAAGTGAAAGTTGTAATTATATGAAATTTGTATTTCTACAAAAATTCGATAACAATTATAAAACAAAAGAAGACGTGTTCAGAATTTTATTTATATTGCAATTTGATTTAAATTAATTAACAGTTTTTTTAAACACTCCTAGTTAGAAAACAATTTCGAAAATAACATCATGTCTTTAAATAAAAAAGTAATTTATTATATAAAAATTAATTAAGTTTAAAACAATTAACTTCAAATAAAAATTAATTTTGTCGATTTTTTTATAACGCCGATTATTTAAATTAAACGGGAGTGGGGTCATATAAAGTAAATGAAAATTCAAACAACCCGGTCATTCCTTAAAAAAATGTGCTAAAGTTTATGCCTTAAAATCTTTATGAAATTACATTAACATCGATTTTATTTTTAACACAATAGGGAAATTCACAATCTTTCTTTTTTTTTAAGATTTTATCGATTTCTGTCGGTTGAGTTACCGATTTTTTTAAATATTTGACAAGAGATATTGACAAATGTTGTTAATTTGAATTTTAGTAGGTTTGAGGTTAAGAAGAAGAATAAATATTTTCTTCAAAAGTTATAAACACATTAAATTTGCAAATCAGACTAGATCCAATTTCTGCCTTTTTTTATGGACAGGCTTCATCAGTGATTTTCCATTAAATACAAGTGATTTTCCATTATTTATATTTTTATTTTATTGTCAGATTGTCTCTATATGAATACTTTCAGAAGTGATCAAACAGACATATACAAACATTCTACTTTAGATTCCCTGTTTATCTTCTTATTTCCTCAGTGTCACCTTTTCGCAAATGTTGCACACTGACGTATGGTTTTTACGTACAAGTGCAGGCAATTTGTGTATATTGGAGACGGACAGCCAACAGGGCATTTTTATCTTTTTAATTAAGTGTTGTGTTTTCAAACTCGTCGTTTAGTCCAAATGCAATTAATATTGTAATTAATATGTATATTATTTACTTTACAAAAAAATTTTGAAAAATAAGTCAACGATTTTTTAACCACAAATACCTGTAGAAAAAAGTTAGAGAATAACAGTGTAAGCCTCGAGTTTTGTCGCTAAAAAGTTAGAGAGTCACACTACTGGTATTGTAGTACAACAATGTTCGATATTCTACACAGAGAGAAAATTTTGCTGTACTAGTTTTAATGAAATTTTTCAGTGAACTAATGAAGTTTTATTAAAAAAGTAAATGAAAATTTTCCTAAATTTGATGAAAAAGCTTCATATATTTTCTGAATCTAGTTTTAATGAAACTTTTTGTTGACTGCATTAAACTTTTAATAAATAAAATGAAATTTTTCACAACATTTTATGAAAAATTCCTTTGATTCAATGAAAGGTTTCAATGGACGAGTTCCAGTGAAACTTCTTTGATTTTATGCAAAAATTCATTAATATTATGCAGATAATTCTCTCAGTGTAGTACTAGAAATCTTTTTTAAATAATGTTTCTACTACTGATTCGTTTTTTTTAAAGCATTTTTCAAGGGACCATTCTAAAAATCTCCCCTAAAAAGGAAATAATAATCTCAAACTTTATAGTTCTTCTGAATCCATTTACAGAGAAGACAGATTCGTTGTGACAACCATATTAAATAATATTTTAATAAAATATTGTATAATTTCATATAAATAAATATACACAACTTAAATCTAATAGCATTTGGTCAATTTCCCTATTAAAGTATATGTAAATTGAGAGACCATATATAACAATATAAAATTTTATATAATTTGATAGGGAAAATGTCCCACTATTGTTATATCGAAGATATCACATTAATCGAACCTGTAGTGGGTTTCTATAACTTTTTAACGACAAAACTCGGTAGTTAAGTTGTTAGTTTACTATGAAAAGTTGACAATTTAACTACCGAATTTTGTCGTTAAAACATGCCAGAATTGCCTCTCTGATTAGATCTGATCTGATTTACACAGAGGGAATTTTACTGGACAAGTTTTAATGAAATTTTTCAGTAAACTAATGAGGTTTTATTCACAAACTAAATGATGAAAATTTGATGAAAAAGCTTCATTATGCTTTATGAATCCAGCTTTAATGAAAATAAGATAATGTTCACAACATTATATTAAAAAGTGCATTAATTCAATGAAAAGTTTCAATGGACGAGTTCCAGTGGAACTTCATTTGTTTTACGCAAAAATTCATTAATATCATGCAAATAATTCTCCCAGTGTAATTATATTAAATTATGTATTATTTTATTAAAACCATTTTTAACCGGGAACCGAAGTTTTTTGCTAACCGCATGCTTCGGTTGTATCCACTGGCATTTTTGTTTGGTTTGACAGAAGTTCGGTTAATAACATATAATTTCGGTGGGAATATTATTAGAGTTGCCAAATATTCGTTGTATTTAGAAAACCGGTTTGAGAATATTTCCAAAAAACGCCCTTTTCAAGAAACCGGTTTTTGTTTTTTTCTTTTTATACCCTACACCACTACGTGGAGAGGGTATTATAAGTTTATGCTGATGTTTGTAACACCAAAAAATAATGGTCGTAGACCCACCTTATAGTATACCGATCGGCTCAGAATTTTTTTTTTATTTCGATTTAACGATATCCGTCTGTCCGTCCGTCCGTCTGTCCATGCATTCTTGTGCGCAGTCTACAGGTCGCAAATATTAACATATTTTGATGAAATTTGGTACACCGACTTATCTCGGCCCAAGGACGACGCCTATTGGTTGAAATCGGTCCATTGTTGGACCTAGTGCCCATATTAGGGTCTCCCCAAAATTATATTATTTATACGCTGCAGGTCGCAAATATTAAGATATTTTGATGAAATTTGGTACACCGACCTATGTCGGCCCAAGGACGAAGCCTATTGATTTTGGTTAACACCGGTACATGTTTAGACCTAGTGCCCATATAAGGGTCCCCCCAAAATTGGCTTGGCTACACGCTGCAGGTCGCAAATATTAAGATATTTTAACGAAATTTGGTTTGCTGACTCACATGGTCCAGAGAAAAAAGCCGATAGATTCTAGATAGAATCGGTCCATATTTGGACATATCGCCCTTATGGGCTATATTTACGATTTTCTCTTCTTTTAAAATTTTATAGAAAATTTTGACACAAGTCCCATTTTAACACATTCGAATTTCGGATCCACACATTAGTTGGCTCTTAACCAGACTGGTGTAGGGTATTGTATAGTCGGCATGCCCGACTTTAACCTTTTTACTCGTTTAATTCGAAACCGGTGCCAGCAGTGCTGTCAACATTTGTTTTTGAAACAACTATTCAGTATTTTGAAGAAGTTCTTCTTGCATTTTGTTTGAAGGCAGCTCTTGTTTATTTATAAAAAATTCTGCTAATTTCAGCAGTTTTTCTGCAAGATAATTTTTTACGAATTTTAGTAGCTTTTTCTGCTATTTTTGCAGATTTCTTTAATGAAAAGAGAGAGCTAAAAACTATGTAGTTTTTGCTCAGTCTAAATGCAGTGCTATAAAATTTTTAAAAATTTTAATGCTTGGGTTGCCATGTTGTCTTTTATAAAATGGTTTGAAAACTAACTATTGCAATTCCATATGATGTTTTCCGCAATTTTATCTAAATATCGAATGTATTTAGTTTAGCGTGTTTTTTTTAGATTAATATTGGACATTCCTGTATTGATTTTTTATTTTTTTTTCGCACGTTGCAAATGTTTAAATAACATTTAATTACAATATTTTAAAAATATTGAAAATTTAAAATTGTGTATTTTTTATCTAACAATTAATTTTTATGTATATTTGTTTTTTATTTATCTGCTATTTTTTATGTTTTTTTTTGTTTTCTATCATTATAAACAATTACTTAAATGTTTACATGCAAAAACTGTAAAAAGAAATTAAATACTTGTTGTCTTCATATATGTTGTTTCTATACATATTGTTTTAAAACATTTAATTATAAATTAAATTACAAAAAACGTTTAAATTTATATTTTATTAAAATTTGTAACGAAAACTTAAATTCAATTGAAATTTTTTTAAATACTAACAAAAATATTTAACTAAAGTTACTTTATTTTATACAATTTGTCACGATTTTTTGTTATATTGACTATTAAATAATTTACGTGCTGAGAGCTGAGATTATATTTCTAAAAAGATTTAATTTAATGACAATCTATTAATATAAATTGCTAAAAAACAAATTTATTGCGAAAAAAAACAACAATTTAAGTAAACATTTTAATGCAGTCAATTTAAGGAATCTTATCGAATCTTAGTATTCCCTTTTCTAGTACAGGGTCCGCCAAATAACTTCTTTTTTTTTGAAAATGCTATAAAAAAAACTACTGAATATTTTCTTTTATTTTTTTTTTTTTATATGAAAGTACAATCCTTCCGGTTAATAATGGAAAATAATTTCATTCATATGGCTGCCTCGGCTGGCCATGCAGTAGCCTACACGATCGGCCCAATTTTTAAGCACATTTTCGATTGTGTGCAGCTGTATTTCACCAATGGCTTCACGAATATTGTCCTTTAAAGCGTCAATTGTCTCTGTCTTGTCGGCGTAACACTTATCTTTGACGGCACCCCACAAATAATAGTCCAACGGTGTCAAATCGCAGCTCCGAGGTGGCCAAACGACATCAGCTCTGCGGCTGATAATGCGATCTTCAAAAACAGGGCGCAAAACATCGAGTGTAGCTTCGGCTGTGTGGCACGTAGCGCCGTCCTGTTGAAACCAAATGTTGCCAATATCCTCCTCTTCAATTTTTGTGAACAAATATTCTTTCAACATGGCTCGATAACGATCGCCATTGACTGTAACGGCCACTCCGGCAACATTACCATGATTTTCAAAGTAATGTCGCAATATTTCCCAGCGTTGTTCAAGCGTATACACAACCATATTCGTTCAGCGGAAGGATAAAACTAATTATCTGTCAAATCAGACATGAGCTAAGTGTTACCATTCACGAAATAAGCACTAGTTGAAAAAAAAACGTTAGATGGCGGACCCTGTATCACAGAGAAAATGTTCCCGATTCCTAATCGCAACGTAAATATTTCTTTTCTTTTCCCAATATATACGAGTATTAAACCTGTTTACAAACGACGATAAGTAATTTATCTTACACACAGAAAAAAAACAGGGGGAATATTACCTAAGTTAGTTATACACCTTTTAGAAGCTAAAGTCATCAGAAAATATGCAACTTTACTAAAAATAAAAAAAAAATTGGTTTTAGTGAAATTTTTTTCTTTTTATGATGTTTGACTGTTTTTTCGTAATCAGATCCGAAAAACTGGGCCTAAAAGTGCCAAAATGAAATAAAAAATAAAAATATAAAAAATAATAATTAATGCCTTATAGTGTTTTGTATATTTAAATAAAAATATAAATTAAATTCCCAGGTGAAAATGTTCATATATGGCCATATATGGCAACATATATGGGTTCGGATCCGAAATTTGAGGGTATATGGCCATATATGGAGATATATGAATGTTCATATAAATTTTTTTTTTATTTTTTAATAAAAATATTGCTTTTTTTATTCAAATTAAATGTAAATATTATAATTCTATTCATACGTTACTGATAATTTGTACATTTGAATGACATTAAGAAATTATGAAATTTTTAAGGGACATAAACATTTTACTTCAAGTTTAGAAAATATTTTATGACTGATTTTTGATTATTTAATGATTGTTTATACACTAATAGAAAAAAGTGTGTAAAAATTTTAGTTAAAGCTACTAAAAATTGGTTCAAAATGAAAAACTGCTGAATTATCAGAGTAGTTTTGCTAAATATAAATAAGATAGGAACAGCAAAAATAAAATGTTTGATATGTTTACAAAATTTGAGTTATAATTGAGCTAAATTTCAGTGATTAGAAAATAAAATTAAATTGTACTTAGTAGTAGACAAAAAAACATCACATAAAATTTAAAATTTTCAAAGTTCCTTTTTCGTTTTATCTTACTGCAACATTTTCAATTGTATTTCAAAATTTATCATTTTATTTCAGAAGTTATCAATTGTTTTTCTGATTTATCAATTGTATTTCAGAAATAATCAATTGAATTTCAGTTTACTCAATTGTATTGTAGAAGTTATGAATTGTTTTTCAGATTTCCAATTATATTTCAGAAATAATCAATTTATTTCCAGTTTTATAATTGCTTTTCAGAAATTATCATATTTATCAATTGTATATCAGAAACTACTAATTGTATTTCAGAAATTATAAATTGTATTTCAGAAACTGAAAATTGTATTTCAGAAATTTATTAATTGTATTTCAGAAATTTGTAATTGCATTTCAGAAATTATCAAATGTATTTTACAAATAATCAATTGTATTTCTAAAACTGGCAACTGTATTTTAGAAAGAAATTGCCAATTGTATTTAAGAAATTATCAAATGTATTGTATTTCAATATTTTTTGAATCAGCTCACGTAATTACCCTCATGACAAAAAAAAACATAAAACATTACCCATATATGAAACAATATATGAGTTCATATATAAAGATATATGGAATATATGAACCAATATATGGACCAATAAATGCAGTATATTATCATATATGGATTCATACATTTGAATGTATTTACCCATATATGCTTCCATACATAACATATATGTTCATATATGATCATACATTAAGCCATATATGCTCATACATGAAACCATATATGACAATATATGAACATATATGAACATTTTCACCTGGGTTCAGATTATTTAAATAAAAATTTTTGTGATTGAAATTTTGGCAAAATATTTAAGTGCTGTTTTTATTTGAAAAATAAATAAAAATCAACAACTTCGATTGTTAAAATTTGCTTTGAATTTCAACAAATGTGTTTGTTGGCTATTTAAATGTGTTTCTTGGCTATTTAAAAGTGGTTTCTCAGAAGGTAGGATATAGGTGGTTACCCTACATTGTGAAATACATAGTTGGCCATACTGGCAAATAAACTTTTTACCTATTTAGTTCAAAACAAATTAATAAATAAAATATTAATAAAAAACAAGACTAAATAAGTACTTATTTAATCAATTACCTGTAAGTGATTACTTTGCAAGAATATATAAGTACTTCTATAAACTATTATCAGTAAGTCAGTGTTTTGTATTTTAAAGTAATGCAAAAAGTAATGACCTATCACTACTTGGTAATCCGTTTGGTAATGGTCTGTCATTACCATGTTTTTGCTGGCTAGTTCAGAATTCGGGTGTAGAATGAGGCTATTGATGTGATATGAGCTGCAATTTTCAATTACTTCTTTAACGGTTTTAACGCCTAGATCTCGAGGAAGGTCCTCATCTGTGATAGGTATATATAGTTACAATACAACAGCTTTTAGAATTTTATATTCAATCATACGCGGTTTCAGCAATTAATATATACGCCACCGTGCCCAAGTCAATGTGTTTGTTATTTGTTGTCTACGGTGGCGTAGCATTTCCCCCCTTATATTATTATATTAATTGCTGAAACCGCCCATAGATTAAATACATTTTATAATTTTTTATATTTGAAATACTTGCAGTTCCCCGTAATTCTACTCAGTACTTCCAATTCGGGGATATTATTGTACTAAATCTAGTAGCTATTTAATAGCCAGTATAATTGCTTGCATTTATTTATTAATTTATTCATCTTTTGAATTGTGTGATCTTTTAAATAAGTTTGTAGTCTAACAACATCCAAAGATATTTCACTTTAGTATCCATGGGTATTACTGAGTTAATAATTAGGATTGGTTGGTGGTCAGCATCCTATAAATAACTTGGATTGCTTTGTCGCTGTTGACCTATACATATATAACACATGTATGGAACCACCCAATCAGAAATCGCCAGTTGTACAAAAAATCAAGCACTGGCATACCACTGGTTAACCACGGTGTTAACAATAAATGACTGGGAGAACACTGATTTGGGACGCTTTGCCAGCATTTGCAAAAAGCATTTTGCCAGTATTTGTTTTACAAAAATTTTTGTAGTTTATAAAAAAAAGATACTGGCAAAGAATGGGCTTAGAGTGATATGCCAAGGTTTGCAACCAGTTTTTATCCAGTGCTACCTAGTCAGAAATTGCGCGCGGTACAAAAATCAATTTACTGGTAGCGCAATGATTTTTAAAAAATGCTGACGCTTCGTTAAAAAAGGTTTTTAGTCAGAAGGTTCCGAGTTCAAATCCAAAATCAATTTTTTTATTGTTTTTAATTTAAAATTTTTTTTGTTTTATAAAACCAATTTTTTTGTTTGTGGGAAAGCTCCTTTAAGACCAACTTTTTTTTGCTCTCGTAACTCTGGCATATTAGTGACAAAAAATTGTTTGCCAGTACTAGCATTTTAGCACAGCCAGTAGTTGTTCAGCTGATATCACTCATTTATGGGTTTAGCCACCAAGTATTATATGTCTCATTAGCTCAGTGGGTAGAGCAATCGTCTGTCAATCTGACGGCCTGGGTTCAAAGTTCAATAATTTTGTTCCTGCAGTGCTTTTCCGGCGCTTTTTGAACAGCCGGTCCTTTTGTCTAATGATGTTATCATTTTGGGAATGGTAAAGCACTTGTTCCACCTGTTAAAGTGCTTTGCCATCGCTTTCCCGTTTGTATTTTTATGACTTGGCAGTATTAATAATAATAATACGTATGTGATATGACGATTCCACTCTACTTTACAATAATTTAGTAAAAATAGTTCTAACCAAGTTCTTTTTATAAATAATTTCCCAAGTTTTTGCATAACTTAATTAGCTTCGACATAATTACATAAATTTCAGCGCGCTTTTCTGGGATTTTTTTTTTGTTTTTGTTTTTTAACATTAAAAGCCGTAATTATGCACTAAGTGCACTAACCTAAGACAGCATTATTTACTACTGAAAGACCTTTAGTTAAGTAATAAAAACTAAATGTTTTATAATCTAAATATAATTGCCTACTTATATGTATCTTAAAACCTTGACACTAGCATTTAATAAACTGGGCTAAGATGACTTTAATATTATTGTTAGAGAATTAAATAAAAACATTGAAAAATGTTAATAAACAAATACTTTAAATTAATATTAGTTTATATGTTAATTAAAAACTAGATAATACTAGTGTTTAAAGTAGTTTTGCATAAAGAGAAAAATAATTATTATTTTGCGCTAAAATGTCTATAAAATTTACAATTATTGCAAATTTGAGGTTTTTGGTTTCACACAAACTGCAGGGGTGCTTTTTATCGCTAATTTTAAAAGGGTTAACGGTATCCTGGAATGACAGTATTTTTTATCTGAATTACCATGATAAATAAAAAACTCGGGTTCATCAAATTAAAAATTTTGGATTGCTTCTTCAATACAGTTTTTGTACCTTACACCACTTCATGGTCAGGGTATAATAAGTTTGTGCTGATGTTTGTAACACCAAAAAATATTGGACCTAGACCCACCTTATAGTATACCGATCGACTCAAAATCACGTTTTATTTCGATTTAACGATGTCCGTCTGTCCGTCCATCCGTCCGTCTGTCCATGCATTCTTGTGCGCACTCTACAGGTCGCAAATATTAAGATATTTTGATGAAATTTAGTACACCGACTTATGTGGGCCCAAGGACGAAGCCTATTGATTTTGGTTAAAATCAGTCTATGTTTAGACCTAGTGACCATATAAGGGTCCCCCCCAAAATTATATTGTTTATACGCCGCAGGTCGCAAATATTAAGATATTTTGATGACATTTTGTACACAGACCTATGTTGGCCCAAGGACGAAGCCTATTGATTTCGGCGAACATCGGTCCATGTTTAGACTTAGTGCCCATATAAGGGTCCCTCCAAAATTGGCTTGGTTACACGCTTCAGGTTGCAAATATTAAGATATTTTAATGAACATTGGTTCGCTGACTCACATGGTCCCGAGAACACAGCCGATAGATTCTAGATTGAATCGGTCCATATTTGAACCTGTCGCCCATATGGGCTATATTTACAATTTTCTCTTCTTTTATAATTTTATAGAAAATTTTGACACAAGCCCCATTTTAACCCATTCGAATTTCGTATCCAAACATTAGTTGGCTACACCAGACTGGTGTAGGGTATTGTATAGTCGGCATGCCCGACTTTAGCTTTTTACTCGTTTTATGATTGAAATTTTTACAAACCATATACTTTATATTCAAGGGTGGTTTTTAGTTAAAAATAAATAAAAATCAATAAAGTCGATTGTTAAATTTTGCTTTGAGTTTCAACAAACTCGTTTGTTGATATAACAAAATTGTTGTAGGCTCAATTTTAATTAGAAGTTTAATTGTGTTTACAAAAAGTTTAATTGTATTTACAAACTATTTTTATCTGATACCTCTAGGTTAATTTGGCGTAATGTGACTCTCCATATTCTAAATATAGTAGGGGTGCATGTTTTGACATGATAAGTTTTCATATAGATAGAAATATCGTAGAGTTTGAGCTAAATTTGTTATCCCGAATATTGTTATACCCTACACCACTATGTGGTCAGGGTTTATAAGTTTGTGCTGATGTTTGTAACACCAAAAAATATTGGTCCTAGACCCACCTTATAGTATACCGATCGGCTCAGAATTTTTTTTTATTTCGATTTAACGATGTCCGTCTGTCCGTCCGTCTGTCTGTCTGTCCATGCATTCTTGTGCGCACTCTACAGGTCGCAAATAATAAGATATTTTGATGAAACTTGGTAAACCGACTTATGTCGGCCCAAGGACGAAGCCTATTGATTTTGGTTAACACGGGTCCATGTTTAGACCTAGTGACCATATAAGGGTCCCCCCAAAATTATATTGTTTATACGCCGCAGGTCGCAAATATTAAGATATTTTAATGAAATTTTGTTCGCTGACTCACCTTATAGAAAATTTTGACACAAGTCCCATTTTAACCCATTCCAATTTCGGATCCAAACATTAATTGGCTTTTAACCAGACTGGTGTAGGGTATTGTATAGTCGGCATGCCCGACTTTAACCTTTTTACTCGTTGGTATTAATTTTGATCGTAAAAGTACCATCTCTAATTGGCAAGTATTTCTTTTTAAATTTGTTGTATTTCAAAGGATAATTAGTTCTTCAAATACCAAAAGGTGTATTTAATAAACTGAAATGTTTAATACTGTAAGAACAAATTTAAAAAAATTGTTACTGATCAAAGAAATTATGTATGTATGACAGTAACTGTCACTGATGTAGAGACCACATTTCGTAACAAAGCTGCATTTTCGTAAAGTCTCGCGATTTTTCTACCCGTGTAGTCATACCTTTAAAAACAACTTATATATTATTCTAGGTGACAATATCAAAGTTTACATTTTTCATATATGATGTTAACTACGGTGTTAATTATCTATGTAAGTCATATTATAAACGTGACTTGTGTAACATTATCATCTCACGTAAAAAAAACCCTGTGCCTGTCTACTTATCAACCAATACAGCAGAAAATCTATCCATCTACCGGCGTGATCATATATTTACAAATATCAAATATTTACACTGGTAAATATCAATATTAAAAGTATACTTTAAAATGTTTTTTAAACATTTATTGACTCATCTATTCAGGTATGACGAGAAAAAGTTGCAAAACAAATTTAAACTTAATGCAAAAATTAATGATGGTATTTTCTAGAAGTATTTTTGAATATTTATTTTTCTTAACACAATCTGTAAACAATAGTTTATATTTCCTATTGTGGGCTGGCTTTTAATTTTGGTAAGAAAAAGCAAAGTTTAATATTGTAAATATTATTTTTTTTTAACAATTTAAGCTTAAACAGTTGGTTTAAAATTTCTATACAATTCCAAATAGAGCAAATAATTATTCACGATTAAAACCATTTTTGTTTTTTTGAGTAAACAACACATTTATTTCTTTGTCATTATTTTGTTTTTTAGTTATTAGGTGTGTTTGGGTACTTTTCCAGTAAAGTCCAGTTAAAATTACTCAGTAACAAATTTACTTACTCTCTGTAAATTTGTTACTGACAAAATTTACTCTCAAAAAGAAAAATATCTGAAAATGTACGCAAACAGAAAAATTGTAAGAATTAGTAAAATACTGTTGCCAACTTCTTTCCTAAAAATATCGCTAAATCAAACTAAAAAATCACTAGAAAATATCTAAATTATAAAAAAATATAAAAAGCTTTAAATCCCTAAACTTCACAAACTTTTTCAAACTTCTTAAAACTTTCTTAAAAAATTATTGATACATCGCCCAACTTTTCGAACTTTTTTGTTTTCCATAAAAATTTAACGATAAATCGCTGAATAATAATGATTCAAAAATTTTGTCAAGAAAATAAATATAAAAAAATGCTAAGAAAATGTCTAGACAGTCTTAAAAAGAAAAATCGCTAGTTTTCCCGCTAATATCTAAATTATATTTTATCCCGCTAAAGGAGTTGAAATATCGCTAGATTTGCCGAGAAAATAGCTAAATTGGCAACAGTTATTAATATAGCTGATTGCGAAATAAACCTATTCAAATTATTGGATTAATAAATAAAACCTAATAAAATGATCACTTACTTACTCCTACCATCGTAAATAAGCTTATATTTAAATATCTTTTATTTTTACAAAAAATTATTTCAAAATTATTTAGACAAATGTTTTGTTTCTTCAATCATATGTTTTCAATCATATGTTTTTTTTTCTTACAAATTCTTACTAGCAAAAATTCATCCAGTAAAAACTTGTAAGTTCTCTGGTATTGAACTGCCACTTTACTCTCTATTTTTCCTCTCTCCTTACTGAGTAATTGTGTAAACAAACACCTTCCAGTAAAAACTTGTACAAATTTGTACGAATTTGTACAAATTTTTGGGTACCCAAACACACTTATTATTTAAGCAATTTTAGTTATTAATAAATTATCGAAAATATATTTACAGCACTATGCAACAATTTGGGGGTCATTGCTTAGTACCTCAACCGAACAAAAGTCAAATGAAAGTACTTGTATTGAATATTAAAACCCCCGCTTGGCTTTCCTATAGCTCATCACATTTTTTCTATTCTTCAAATATATTCCATTAACTAAAAAGCTAACTAGTGAGGTCTCATTGGGAAATGAAATTGAAAAAGGAAAAGCTCGATTAAATTAAACAAGCATAAGTACAAATAGGTTTATCTTAAACCAGCGAAGTACACAAAAATTAGGGTCAATTTCACCCACCTCTAAACTCCTAAAAAAGAGATTGGACAGTTAAAAAAATCCGTGTTCTTTAAATTTTCTTCCTCTACAGAAAGTATATCCAAAGTTTAATAAGATCTTTAGGTTCGCCCCAGGAGACCTCCCTTGTAAGACACGAATATTTATTAATTAATAAAGTAAATTAATTAATCAAAATATTTATTTTTTGATGGAACAAAGAAATATCATTAAGGGTTTTCACAAGGGGTGTGCTATTTGTTGTATCGTCCTAACAAAAAACAGAGTTGTTAAAATTTAAATTAAATAAATACAACATTTGAGAATAGCATGATACGACATTTTTACGTATGTTTAATGTCTTATGTTTGAGTATGCTAACAGATAGAAAACTGAATAGAAAATCTTTGTTAAACACAAATAAAATTTTAACAACTCTGTTTTTTTGTTAGGACGATACAACGATACAACAGATAGCACACCTCTGAACAACCTTATTATAATTATATTTAGGATACAACTTTTTTCATTTTTTCAAATATCAAAAATTTCATTGCATATCGATTAACTCCATAAAACAGAAAGTTGAGAAAAATGAGAAAATAGTATATTTTGTTTTTAAAATTCCTGTTAAATCATAAATTCAAACAAATGATGTAGACTGTATTACTGCAGATGTATCTTTTATCTAACGACATATTGAAAGAATAATATGGAATATATCGTTATTATTACACTGTACAACACAAAAAAAATAACAAGATTTTTACAACTGATTCTGGCATAGGGGACCAAAAATTTAGGTATAGGATGTGTTCAGCGAACTTACGTATAACACTATGGGGAAGATTTTTGTGGAACATTTCAACCCTCTAATTCTTCAATTAAAGGGGCTTTTTTGGCCCCTTTTTAAAAAGGGACAAAAAGGATCCGTAAGTTGCAGAGCTAGAGGGTTGAAATGTTCCGCAGAAATATTTGTCATGAAATTCTACTTTAAGTCTCTGAAGATATCAAAGTTGAAAACTTAACTTCAATGCCGGAAATAAGTCAAAACTTAAAATGTGTTTAAGGGTTAATTTCGTACTTATTCAGAATTGGTGCTCAAATGTCCCACAAACATGTATTTTAGGGGGAAACTATGTGAATCTTCCATTTTAGTTATATAATGTGTTCAGCGAACTTATGTAAAACACTACGCGGAACATTTTTGTGCAACATTTTAACCTTCTAACTCTTTAACCTACGGGTCGTTTTGTCCCTTTTTAAAAAGGGCCCAAAAAGTCCCTTACACTAAAGAGATAGAGGGTTAAAATGTTCAACAAAAATGTTCCTCGTAGTGTTTTACATAAGTTCGCTGAACATATCCTATACCTAAAATGGAAGATTCACATGGTTTCCTATGCCGATTCACAATAAACATTTGCAAAAGGGTGGAAACTTTAACCCCCCAAAAAACATTGTTCAAGATATGAACTTTTAAAACGCCGATACACCTATATTTTTCTTTGGTCGACTGTGACAGAATAAGTTGTCAGAACCTTGTTGTTTTGCAAAAAATTTGATTTTGTTGTACAGTGTTTTTAATCTCTTCAATCTTAATATAACGGCTTATTAAAAAAAAAACACAACGTACACTGAAATTTAAATTTACAAATACTTGCTTCTGTTGCAATTAGAATGCAACTAATTAATAATTTTTCTTTCTTTGGGATGAGACACCAACAATAAACAATTTACCGTTATCTCATATTACGTCATTGCATTAAAAAGCGAAGTATATATATGTACATAAATGTATATTAAGCGGAGAATACACGTAGGAACATTGAGTAGGGTACAAAAAATATCAAAAAATTTTTTAAACACGAATTGCACGATGTCAACACGCACACACACACAAACACACACACACATTCACAAAAAATGGGAATCCGCTTTAGAAGCAGTCAATTGTGTTGTATAAAGTGATTTAACTAAATTTTTATTATGATTTACATTAGAGTATGGAGTTAATCAGATTGGCTTCTGAAATAAATTATTTATTATTCAATGGCCAAAAAAATTTTGTCATTTAGTAGTGTTAATACTTGTTATCAGAAAAATTTGTTTTGAATATTATACAGTTGGGAGTTAATAGAGTGCTTTGACATCAAAATTTAAAAAAATTCAAAAAGTGGAGTTAATCGATTTGGCACTTGAAGCATTCATTTAACAGTCTTGGCCTTGGAAAAATAAAGACAAATATAATTGTACTTTTTCGCTTTCTTTAAAAAAAATTCTCGCACCAAATGCGATGAAGTTTTCAATACGGATTTTTTCAATTTTTGGTTGAATATGATATGAGAATTTTCCTGCACGAGTTTTAATGAAATTTTTCAGTAAACTAATGAAGTTCTTTTCAGAAAGTAAATGTTAAATTTTCTAAATATAATGAAAAGGCTTCATATATTTTATGAATCTACTTTTAATGAAACTTTTTCATTGAGTGTGTGAAAGTTTTAATAAATGAAATTAAATTTTTTAAAACATTTTTTGAAAAATTCCATTAATTCAATGAAAAGTTTCAATGGACGAGTTTCAGTGCAACTTCGTTATTTTTATGCAAAAATTCATTAATATCATGCAGATAATTCTCTCAGTGTGGACTAAATTGTCCCCACAAAATTTTAAACTTACATATATGTATAAAAATTCTATAGTCGTGTTTAAAGCAAGAGAGAAGAAAATATGTCCTTTACATCTAAAATATCTTTAATTCTACAACGCTTTTTCCTTCTACTGTAAAAAAAATAAAAAGTGTTGTTACGCCCTTTTTCATTTTAGATGACGACATGTACTTTTAAATAAATATCAACATGCCTAATTTGGCAAAAATGTTTAATCAAATCAAATAGATTTCAAATTGTATAGAGTTTTTACTCTACTAAAAATTCAGATTTTTATAATTTCGCTTAATTTCTGAAAATGGGTACTTCTAATCATAAAATTTTTGGATAATTTTGATATCTACATAAACTAGCCTTTCATTTAAGTATAATCATTTGTTATAAAATATTTTGAGAATATTTAAATAAATTGCTAAAAATGTAATATTTTAGAAATTCGCCTCGATGCGGAACGCTTTTTTCCAAAATGATCCAAGAAGACGATTTTTTTGATTAACACAGTATTGCTATACCTGGTGCTGTGTAATTTTTTCGCATGAGAAAAATTATACCCATAAAATATTTATATTTTTTCCAAAAATTGCAAATTTTCGCGGGTTTTTAGTACATTTTTTATTTGTGACTTCAAAACTGTATTTAAAATTATTTATTACTACAATTTTAATGAAGTTTCATATAAAAAATTTAAAGAAAAATATTTTGCTGCATTATTTTCGCACCTTAAGCACAGTAAGTTGTTCCGATTTTATGTGAAAAAACTGTTATACTGCATATAAAAAAAATTATTTTGCACGATATTACTTTCACGTGGAAATTGCGTAGACTTTGTTTACACGTGAATTTAATATAAAAGACTATTATTTTTCTTGTGAAAAAATGACAATTTGTGTTTATGTCTTTTTATTAATATAAAAATTTTATTCATTACAATGAGTGTTATTTTTGTTCGGTTTAAGATCAAATATTACAAATTCTAAATAGAATTTACAATTTTGAAAATGGATAAGTAAAAATGTTTGAATTTACTTCTCAAAATGCATTTCTTTGAAATTGAACATATATATACGAAAAACTAAAATCTACATTATAGCCTAGAGAGGACCCCATAAAGACAATCTGATGATAGTGAGCGGTGTCACTTGAAAATGCATTAATTGTCAACCGTTGGTTCTAGGAAAGTTTTTTCATAAGTTTTTCTCTATTGGTTGTAAAATAAAAATTGTAAATTCTATTTAGAATTTGTAATATTTGATCTTAAACCGAACAAAAAAAACACTCATTGTAAAACGTCTTGAGATCAACTAAAAATCTGCAATAAAATATTATTCATTATCAGAATTTAAATTAATTTTTGAGGCCTTTTTAATTTGAGTGAAATTTTTTCCTGTGAAAAACAACTTACGGTGCTTTAGGTCTTATTTATATAAGTTTTTTTCTTTTTGTGACCAAAAACATTAAGCTTTTTGCAATATTTCGCACAATTTTCGGGACTTAGGTGAGGGTTTTATGCTGATTTCTGTATGGTTGTGCGCAACGAGTTTGTTCAAGACTGTTAAGTAAATTCTTCAGTGGTGAAGAAATTTTAAATTTAAAAATAAAAGTAAAGCTCTCATTCAGAGCTGCGACATTTTTGAGGCTATTAAAAAGAATTGTGGTAAGATAGAGCAAAATTCAGTAGGGCTTTTACTACTACATATGGGTACTTTTGTATTCACTTGGTTTGGTTGAGGCCCTAAATGGCTGTTGCACTGTGTAATGTTTATTTTCACCTCCTACTGTTTGGTATTTCATTACTTCATACAATATTATTGTAGACAATAACTTATTTACCATAGATTTTATTTCAATTGATTTTTTTTTTTTTTTACTTATAAATTTTAATTTATCCAATAAAATTTTATTATGAAATTTTATTAATTACACAACTGCGTACGACATGAAATTAAATATCTGTAATTTATTATATTTTCAATGATAAAATTGATGTTTAATTAACCTATTTTCACTCTTTGATTTATTGTTTAGTTTAACAATTATATTAGCAGTTTTAAAAATATTTCATAATTTTTAAAATCCTATCATCATTACATGGAGAAAACTCCCAGCAGAATCTTGGAAGCGGTAAAAATGATTAGTGCTTCTTTTCTGCTTACTCTACTGCTTTCAAAGATTTAGAGCTTGCAGTAATGTATTAAAAAAGACAACAGAGTTTTCTTTACCACACTTTTTCGCTCTAAGAAAGCACGAAAGAATGACAATGATAACCGAATTTATATATTTGGAGCTATGACAGAAGCGCATATCTGATATCGAAACAAGTGCTTACACGCAAGCTATCTCGAATAAAAATCATGCCTTATATCACCAATAATGACAGCGCTGCATTATATACTTTCCCTGACGAACCTGCTTCCAAGCAAGCAGTATTTTTTGCTGGGCTGGATTGATTTTACACAGCTTTTCATTAGAATTCAGCCAATGAAACATTTCCACTGATGAAGCGTTTCATAATCTTTTTTTAATTTTCGAGATTGTCCATACAATATTAATGCATACTATTTTTATACAACTTTGTGTTTTTACTACTAATTAAATTCAACACTGCTTTATATGTTCGTTTTTCACTGTTGCCAACTTACAAAAATTTAACTAAAATCTGGCTTGATTTTAGAAAACTTTTTATTGGCTGAATACTAATAAAATTCTTTATAATATACAGCACAGTAAGTTGTTAAGGTTCCACGTCAAAAAACTGTTGTACTCCATAATGAGTTTCACGTTAAACTTGTGTAGATTTTGTTTTCACTCAAATTTAATATAGAATACTCCCAATCAGAAATCGCCAGTGGTACAAAAAATCAAGCACTGGCATACTACTGGGTAACCATGGTGTTGAAAATAAATGACTGGGAGAGCACTCATTTGGGACGCTTTGCCAGCCCTTGCAAAAAGCGTTTTTCCAGCATTTGTTTTACAAAAATTTCGGTGGTTTATAAAAAACCACTGGCAAAGAATGGTCTAAAAGTGATATGCCAAGGTTTGCAACCAGTGGTTATCCAGTGCTACCTAGCCAATGCTACCAGTGGTACAAAAACTAATTCCCTGGTAGAGCAATGATTTTATAAAAATGCTGACGCTTCGTTAAAAAAGGTTTGTATTTAGGAGGTTCCGAGCTCAAATCCGGTTGCAAGCAAAACATTATTATTGGATTTTTTTTTATTAAAATTTTTTTTTTTTCTATAAAATCAATTTTTTTGTTTGTGGAAAAGCTCCTTTAAGACCAACTTTTTGTTTTGCTCTCCCAATGCTCGCATATTAGTTCCAAAAAACTGTTTGCCAGCGCTAGCTTTTTCGCACAGCCAGTAGTTTTCCAGCGAATATCACTCATTTATGTGTTTAGCTATCAAATATTATATGTCTCGTTAGGTGAGTGGGTAGAGCAATCGTCTGCCAATCTGACGGCCTGGGTTCAAATCACGGCAGGACCAAAAAAAATACATATGAACTTTTTTTATATTTTATTTTGGAAAATATATTTCCAGACCACCTATTTATTCGTTTTGCCAACGTTAAAAAATTAAATATTTTTCATTTTCAGAATTCTACAATAATTACGATGTGAGGCCTTTAAAGTTCGAGTGAAATTTGTTCACGTGAAAGACAACTTACTGTGCTTAATTAACAAAAATTTCCCTTTTAAAAGTTTTGCTTTGTGCATTTTTCTTTGAATACCCCTAATTTATTTCAAAATATCAATTATTTATTTTCATTTAGAACTTGTATTCATTATTGTTTGCCAATTATTATTATGACATGTGTGAATTCTGTTGTTTTTTATCTCAATGCATTATATTACGAAAGACCTGCTAATATGGCTCTAATTAATACAAATTAAGCAAAACATAAAATACCTTTAATTAATTAAATATAATTTAAAAAACATGCTCCAGAAGTTTAGTTAATATCATGGTAGTTAACAATAAAATAGAATGTGGATTTTATTAATTACTAATATTTTACAAATTACCAATGTTTTATAAACCATATAATTTGTAAATTATAAAAAACAGGGTTGGCAACCGATTCATACCCGTACGTTTAGTGATAATGGATAACTGCACTCAACAAAAAATTGCTACTGATAATGTTGCTGTTATTAAGGGATATTTAACTAATTTGAGCCCTGCGGTATTTTTTTTTTTTGCTAATTATTGCAACACATGGTTGCTAAGTAGTGACAATGAAATTAGTGGAAAAAATTAGTAACCACTACTACATTTTAATAACATGATTTTAAACTTTAAATGAAAATAAGCTTGATAAATTCTGCAACAAGTTATTCTAAATATTAGTATAGGAAGTTTGTAAAAGAAGTTAGTAAACGTTATTAAATTTTAGTAAAATTGTTGTAAACTGCTATTTAAATTCGATTTGCTAAAATAGCAAGAAATTTTACTAAATTTTGGTATCACTCAACGGAAAAGCGTCATTGTATTTATAAAAGGCTTTATAAATATGATGATATCCCCCATAATATTATTTTAGTTATGATAACCTGCATAAATACGATGAGAAACTTACTATATTTTCGTCGAATCTACTGCTTTTTAAATAAATATGATAAGGCTTCGAATCGTTTTCCATTTAAGATTGAAAAAAGATCAATTGAAGAAGTTTCGATTTTTTTATTCAAAATTTCTAAAAACCAATCAAAATGTTTGAAAATGCAAATATTTTTGTAGGGTTTTCATACACAAAATGAACAAAACCGTATGATTAAAAATAAAGTCGACTTTAAATTTAAAATACTCTTATAGTAAGGGCCTATAATTTTAAATTTTTTTTAAATTGATAGAATTTTAATTGCAATAAAAAAGTTTTTATTAAAAAAATCCCAATAAATGTGATATTTGGTGCAATTGAATATTTATTTTCAATGGAATATTTTAATATCAACTAAAACTTGATAAATTTCAAATATGATATACGAATTTTTTAGAAATTCATTTCATTAAACAATTTTTATAAAATTTATGGCTCTTTAATGACTGAAAGATTATGGCCTGCGGAGTCTGTCGACCACTTAAAATATTTTCGTAATAAATAAACATTTCTTTAATTTCAATTGTGTAATTAGAAGTTTTAATTATTAAAGGTAAAATGTTTCTTTTAACGTCCCTTTTTTTAATTAGTAAAAATTTTTGCTAATATTACGAAATCAATTTTTAATATTATGTAGAAATTTAATACTTTGTAAAATTCAAATAACAACAAATTTTCAAAAAAAAAATAATTTTTTTTTAATTAGTATAAAACATTAAAATGAGATTGAAAATCGTTTAAAAATTTTTCTCCCAACTTTTTTTCTGAGTGTATATTTTAAAATTATTTCGTTAGGTAATTTTTGGGTTATGTGGATTTTAAGTTATTTCTTTGGGATTAAATGGCTACGAACTGGTACCAAATTTGGACAGAGATATAAACAGATCTCGCATCAGATCTGGTCAGATCTATATGACCATATCTGCTCTTATTTGACAAGAAAAATCAGCGAATTTTTCAGATCCCCTTAGATATGAACAGATCTGGCAATAGATCTACTTAGATCTGGACATAAAGTGTATCACATATCCTATATCTTGCCATATATGATAACAGTCATGTTTAATTAGATCTAGATAGATCTGATCAGCTCTCATCTTTCTTTTACACGGGCAGCCATATTAAACTTATA
This sequence comes from Leucophora obtusa, assembly GCA_949987735.1. NCBI lineage: Eukaryota > Metazoa > Arthropoda > Insecta > Diptera > Anthomyiidae > Leucophora > Leucophora obtusa. Next base: position 282,410,968 of record OX465295.1, read on the forward strand.
ATTTTGATTTTCGCTCATGCCTATCAAAGTTAAGTATTTAAAGCAAATCTACGTTAATCCGATTGTAGTAAATTTTAAACAGGTAGTTTTTATAATAGTTCCGGTGTAATCGAACGTACGTCAGCAAAACTTTTTAGGAAGTAACGCGAAGAAGTTACATTAGATGTTAAAATACATACACTTGAGTTTTCAATGTTGATAATAATTATACACGTTGAAAGTTAACGTGCATACGAAAAGTAATGTTCTAATATTGGTCTTAAACAGGTTTTTATGCACTTCGATTTTTTTTTTTTGAGATAACGGATATAGTTAAGTCGAAAATACACCTATTAAAAAAAAATAATATAATTTCAAACGCTAAAGTCTTCTGCTTTGGTATCGACCGAACTTTGTCATTTTGGTCGTATATTGAAAATTTTATTCTGTACTCAAAGTATAATGAATTTTTGCATAAAAGCAATGATATTGCACTCGAAACTCGTTTATTAAAACTTTCCATTAAAATAATGCAAGTTTCCATAAAATTTTATGAAAAATATAATTTAAATTATTAAAAGTTTCTTATATACTCAATGTAGAAGTTTCATTAAAAATTTGATTTCATGCGAAGTTTTTTATTTACTGTAGCAAAATTTTCATTCATTTTATGAAGAAAAAATCATCCAACAAAATTCTCTATATGTAGTGTTAAAAGAATACGCCACTGTTCGAGTAATAATTGTTTTGAAAGGGGAAATATGTAATTAAAATATTAATTATACGTTTGGTGTCACCAACCTCCACAGTTGTTTTTTTTTTCGCTCTCTCCGCCCTTTTCGTGTAGGAAGAAGGTGAACATTAATTGTTGTGGTATTTATTGTTTATGAAAAGTTGTTCTCAATGTACCAGATCTGCAAAAAAATAACATAAACATGTGGCGTTGTAACCACGCGCTTTCAGCCCATTTAGACACAAAAATTCATTAACTTGATCAAAGTTCATCTACTTTTTTAATCTTGATCGTCTACGTGTGGATTTTGTTTTTAAGATAAAAGTTTAACTTACCAGTTAACAATGGGTCTCTTACTAAAGTGTTTACATTAACCTATTAAACAAAAGAAAATGTCAACAAATAATATATAACGCAACAACAAATCATTTATAGGTTAACTAATAGTTAACTCATAAACTATCAGTATGGAACCCAGAGAAAAAGTACAACGATAGTGATTCGACTTAAGATGAACAAGAAAAATGCCGAAGTTAGCAAACAATTTGAGGCGTTAAATTTTATTTGATTTTGCACAGGTTTTTGGCGTTTGAAGTCGTCGTTATAATACCGCAGCGAAATCTTTCATTACCAAATAAGTGGTTATATAATAAAACTAAAATTTTTTACTACTTATAATTCGGCGTCAGTACTAGTTATTTTTGTTAGGCGAAGCCGTTTTTATAAGCAGTCTAGCTTACGCGCGACTACTTATTTATTTATAAAGATAATGTGAATTTGGTAACTACTTATTTTTTAGCCACTACTAAGTATAGAAGTCGTATTATTTAACAACTTGTAACCACTTATTTTTTAACTACGTATAAGCACACGAGTAACTACTTATTTTGGTAACTATTTTTTTATATACTTTTGTAATGCAGCGGGTAAGCGGGTGCACAAATTTTGTGCGTTTTTTCATGCAGCGAATATAGACAACTACTTACAAAAACGACCTTGTTGAACAAAAATAATGAGTTTTGACACCGAATTATAAGCAGTAGACCCTAATTCTACTTTTTATTATTTAGATATTAGTAATGAGCACCCATTACTGAGATTTTGCTGGGACACAGAGTTGCATACAAATTATTGGATATTAAACCAGAATTTCTACATTTTTGTGGCAACAAGAAAAGTGCTAAACATTTTTATAAAACTAACTTTAAAGATTTTTTTATAAACAGGACTGTGACTTGCGTACAAATTTCAATAGTGAAATTCAAACAGAATCAATTCGATTAGACAAAATGTACCAGTAAAGTCGAAAATGCAGGAAAAACGATATAATTCCTATATAATTAAGGCATGCAGACTTTGATGATGCAATCCGTTTTTTTAGCTTAGAGTCTAAGACTCTTAGTTGTGATTGCATTCCCTTTGTGCTTGTTGTTGCAAAGTCACAATAAATTGTGTTTATTTAAATTTTTATTTATTTGGTATCGACCAGTATCGACAACATCATAACATCGACAAATAAAATTTGAATTCTATTGTTGTTTTGTATGAAAAGTTGTGACTTTCAGTCCCAACGAGTCACAAGTAGGCTAAGACTAAAGTGCCTGTCTTTCTTGAACAATTAAAAACATTATTTGCTGCCTAAACTGTCTTATTCCTCTAGTTCTTTAAGATTTACTCTAACGTATGAGTATGTTTTTATTGCTCATACGTGGTGTTTAAATTATTCCCAATCAGAAATTGCCAGTCATTCAGTGTTGTTAACTTTATTTTAAAATCGCTAAAAACAACAAAAATTTTATCATGTTTAAAGCTCTGTCATGTTAAATCTGAACACCATTTGTGAATAAAAATAATGCAAGATTCAAGGAAATTTTATAGAATTTCCAACAATATTCAGTTTGTACACTCATAGAAAAAAGTTTGTAGAAAAGTTAGTAAAACTGTTAGTACTTCAACTTAACAAACTTTTAAATAATTTTTAGTTTAAATTTAATTTTTAGTTAATTTTTTTGCTACCCTCACATTACTAACTTACAAACTTTTTTGCTATTTTTTTTTGCTGAATTTAGTTACTAATTTTTAACAATAAATTTGCTAACTTTACAGTATTTTGCTGAATTTTAGATACTAATTTTTAACAGAAGATTTGCTAATTTTACAAATTTTTTGTAAACTAAACCACCAATTTTGGAGCTCTTATGAACAGAATGTTAAATGACTCATAAAAATTACTGCATATTTTTAACTCGCCAAAAATAATGCAAAAAGTTTTAAAATAAAGCTAAATTGAAATGGTTGAAAATTTGTCCTACTCATAAAATATCTAAATTATTAAAATTTATGAGAAAAGTTTCTGTTTATCGTAATACATTAATTTTCAAAGATCAAGGTTTATTTTGGACGAACCATTTTAATATGAAAATTGTGATTTAAAGTATCTCTGGGGAGCAAGTGGAGTTTACGGGGATACCCTAATTTTTTCCCCCAATATTGTACTTTTTAAGCTTATTTAAAGAATACAATATTTTTAATCGGCCACACCTTTCCTCTGGGTGGAGCTTTAGAGGTGAAAATGGAAACTCAAATAAATTCGGAAGTACATATCCGATCAGCAAACAATGAACATCAAAAGAAGGGTCTCTTTAATACATTTTGTTATGGTTAACATCATGATACAACCATACTAGGTAAATGCATTAGGGAGAGTTTGACAGTTCAGGGTTTTCTTATGACAGTTCAGGGATTTTTTCGTATGCTTTCGCTATGTATCAAAAGTAGCCGTTTACATTTTTTGTTGTTCTAATGCATCTTCCTAGTATGGTTGTATCATGGGTTAACATAGTATTGTCTATAAATATTACCACTTTTACAAAAAATCATTCTTGGGAAATTTTCATTGGCATTGAAATATAATTGGCATTACTTTATCTCAATGTCAATGCCAAAAAATTTCATCACCATTCAATGCCAATGAAATTTTTTTTCAATTTGCATTGACGAAAACAATGGTAATGAAATGTACACATAATTGAAGAAAAAGCATTGTAATATAAAAAAAATATAAGAAATACGCGAATTTTTAATTTTTTTTCTTAATTAATTCTTTTATTAAAACATGAAAACAAATACTTCTTTCATCAATTTTAAATGGGCATTTAGGCATTGAACAATGCCAATTGAAAAAATTTCAATTAATTGACACATTCAATAAACTGGTCCCAAGTATGTTTTTAAATACACATTTATTTTTTATTTATTAATTTTCATTTCATTTGCTCCTTTTTTTTTACCTTTTTCCAGTCCACTAGTAATCTGCAAAAGTTTTGTTGATTTCAGAAAATTTTAGCAAAAATTTTGTAGATTTAACAGTTTTTTTTTGCTATTTTCATTCTACTATTATTTAGCAATTTTTTTTGCTGATTTCAGCAAGTTAAATTGGTATTTGCAATTAACAAAAATTTAGCTCAAATATTACTAAAATTCTGTAAATTTAACAGTTTTTTTTGCTATTTTTATTAAACTACTATTCAGCAATTTTTTTTGCTAATTTTAGCAGGTTAAATTGTTATTTGCAATTAACAACAATTTAGCTCAAATATTACTAAAATTCTGTAAATTGAACAGTTTTTTTGTTGTTTTCATTTTATTAATATTTAGCAAACTGATTCTGCTAATATTAGCAGTTTTTTCTGCAGCATCATTTTTAACTAATTTTTAGTAACTTTTTCTGCTATTTTTACGGACTTATTTGTATGAGTGTATAGATGCGATCAGTACTCGCTAAATTGTACTATGTATATCGACCATATCGCTGATTTTTCATTAAAAGCCGCGCCTACTTAGAACAGATAGCAAAATTAAATAACAAACGCTACACTAAAAATTTATTCAATTTTCTGGACCACCTTCCAGTTCCTCGGGGACAATTTAATCATTATTTTGATCTTTAAAAATAAAAGCAATGGGGATAAAATTAGAAAAAACTTTAATTGATTCTATTGTATTTTCCGTCACTGTATAAGGCTCTCTAATCTAACTTTTACTGCATATTTGAAGCGCATATTTTCGATTTTTTAGTGCATGAAAGTCGCAGCCCTGAAAAAATAATAGAACTTGGAAAATTCTAAAAATTTGATTATAGGTTTGTTTTTTTCGAATTTTATATAAATATTCCATACAAATTTAAGCATTTATTAAATTTTTAAGTAGGTATAAATTCAGCCTCTTAAAAATTAAGTACCTACCCAGTTGCAAAAAATACTAGTTCAGAACCAGTTATGTACTAGTTTATTTAAACCAGGCAACTAGTACGAGTTCTACCGCCTCTCCATAGAAACAACTGTAGAATTTAACATGGAGATGTCATAGTGATGGGGGCAATTGTCGCCAAACTCCCACTTTGGTACTAGTTATATAACTAGTTTGAAAATTACAATTTAATGACGAAAAATAGGGAGCGAAACTGGTGCTAATGTGACAATCGCGGAACTAGTTCCGAAGTGACTCTTTGGAAATAGTACTGTACCAGTTGGTTGTATCTGAATTATATAGATAAAAAACAGAGGTTTTTCCTTTGATAAAACGTAGATTAGACCGATAGTTTCCTCTTACTGAGATAATTATATCCATTTACCAAATGAAATTTCAAATATTTTGTGTTTATGATTTCTAATGACAATAAAACATTTTAGTGTTTATTTGCAAACTCAGAATGTATCACGTATTACAAACAAAGGTATTATTTCAAAACTCGTATTTAAATTCAATCTTTTGAAATCTCTGCACAGTTTCAATTTAACTATTAGGTATACAAATTCTTAAAGATTATTGTTTTTAGAAGAAAAACAAGAAGCTGTACTGGTTCTTATAAGAAATTTACTAAACTAGTTCTGGATTGACTCTTTGGCACCAGTACTGTAGCAGTTGATTTACACCTAAATTCAATTCACAATAAAAAAATTTAAGTACCTAATTTCGTAAAACACTTGGGTGAAGTGAAGTGAAATTTCAATGTAAATTGTTTTTGTAACAAAAACAATTTCTATAGAAATAACGCAACACTTCACCGAAGTGTTTTAGAAAATTAGCCCCTAAGTGTTTATTTACGAATTCTGATTTTTTAATTAAATATAAATGCAAAAAAAATAATTTCAAATCTCATATTTTAATTCAGGTAATTTTTTTAAACAGTCTCTACATAGATCGTATTTAACTAGTACACAACTGGTTCAAAATGATTATTTTGAGAACTAGTTATGTAATTACTAGACAAGAAACTAGTATGTTTTAGAACTAGTTCGACCATTTGCTACTGGGTAAATTGAAAATATTATTACAGTGACTGACTGTATTATTTAAAAAGTTATCCGTACATTTATTTTTAAATGATTATACATTTAAAATGAAAAGAAATATATTTTTTTAACTTTTTTCGTCTTTTATTTAAAGAGAAATTACATATAAATACGGATTTTCTGTTACAGTTAATATTTTCGATTAAAATATTTTGTTAAAAAAAGAAACCCTTTTAGATTTCTAGGTCAGTTAAAAAAACGAAATAAACTAAATATCATTTATTCTTATGAATTTTGAAGTTAATTTTTTTTAAGTTAAAAAAAAACGAAATAAATGAAAAATCATTATTTTTTAAGGATTTTGTAGTTAATTTATTAAGATTTAAAAATAAATGTAAAGTTCTTTTGATTTAAATGGTCTACTACCAGTTTTCAAGTGATTTTTCATTTAATTTAAATTACATTTTTAGTTAATTTAAACTACAAACTGTTTTGAGTGTAGCTTTAAAAATGCTACCAAGTCTTAAAAATTCTTGGCTTTTCTCTTTCAAATGTAAACAAAAATATTTGTCATAAAAATATTCGAAATTTTAGTATTTTTTACTTCATAAAATATTAAAAACAAAAAAAGCTAGAAAATTAATTATGTGTTTTTTAGTAAATGTAGAGAAGGGCACACAAGATAATTGCTCCATTGCGCGTTCTGGCGAAGCCTTTGTACGAAAACAGCTTTTGTACAAAAGGGACGCGAAATGTTTAAAAAGTTTTATTTGTTTACAAATATAAATTTCAGGTAAGTACGGATAGTCGTTTTTTTACAAAAAAAAAAAAAAAAAACAAACCTTATATCAATGAAGTTTTTATGAGCAATTTGAAAAAAAAACATGAACATTTTTAAAACTATTCAGAATAAATTTTAAATTTTTAGTACAAAAAATAATTCGATTTATCTAAAAATCGAAGCTAAAACTTTCTATCGTTCCCTAGCTTGTTTCTTGGCTTCGTTTTAGGGACACTGTTCGTTGAATATTGTCTATCTCAAAAATACCATTAAAAATTCAAACGTTTGTTCTACACATGAGTTAGAACCACAGTACGTATGATAAATATGATCATTAGAGCGTACCACCTTATAAGCAAAAAAAAAAGTGCGCCGTACACCCTCCAATATGAAGTATTTTTGCAAGGAGGTTTCAAAAAGATTTTATTTTTTTTTTGCCGAACGTAGGGGGTCGCCATTTTACATTTTTCGTTATATCTTTGGTATTTACAGTCGGATCTTAAAGTATGATACATCGATGTTTTTCTCTCGAGGAGACCAGTGTTGCTCTAAGGACATTTTGACCTCAAGTATCCCGTTCTAGTAGTTACCCACCAGATCTCAGTTGCTACCACCCTAATGTACAACCCTAATGTCAGAAAATTAAAGTTCGCAAAAAGTCATTAAACTTTTGCTAAGGAAGTTTTTCGCTAAACCCGGTTTAAATTTTTTTTATATATTGGTTGCCAAACGTAGGGGTCGCCTTTTTAATTGGATTTTTACTATATAGCAAAACACTGGTCTCCTCGAGGCAAAAAATCGATATATCACACTTTAAAATCCGATTTTAAATGCCAAAGCTATAACAAAAAATTAAAAAAGGCATAGGGGTCGTAGGTGGGCAAAAAAAAATAAATTTTTTTTGAAATCGCCTTCCAAAAATACATCATATTGGAGGGTGTACGGCGAACTTTTTTTTTTGAGGTATGGTCTAATGATCATATCAAAAAAAGTGATACTACGGAAATACGATAACAGCAACAACCGATTATTTTTCACAATTTGTTAAATAAAATTTGGGATTTTAGCACATTTAATTCCTTTAAACAACACTAAAACATTTTTTCGCAATTTCGTTCTAACTAATGTCAAACAACAGCAATGTAACATAAAGAAGCATTTGATTTCCATATTGGGGAAAACAAAAAATTAACGGAACATGACTATCTTATTTGGCGGGTAATATCGCTAAAATACCAGCGTCGACTCAAGCTTTTCTACTGACTACCTTTAACAATAAAATAATGTTACCGCATCGCATCGGTTACCATCCATGCTTTCTATATATGTTCTATGTAACAGCTTGTTAGAATAGAGTTTATTCATATGAATTTCCTATCACACCGATAAGGAGCAAACCTGTGTTGAAAAATCAAAGGAATGGAATTTTTTGTGAATGTAATTTTTTGTTCTTTGGTGTTTAATGACATAACTTTAAAATAAGAAATAAGAACCCAGTGTAGAAAATCATTACCAGATATGTGGTTATGTAACTACATACTTGGTAATGGTAACTACCCAATCAGAAATCGCCAGTGGTACAAAAAATCAAGCACTGGCACACCACTGGGTAACCGCGGTGTTGAAAATAAATGACTGGGAGAACACTCATTTGGGACGCTTTGCCAGCGCTTGCAAAAAGCGTTTTTCCAGTATTTGTTTTACAAAAATTTCGGTGGTTTAAAAAAAAACCACTGGCAAAGAATGGTCTAAGAGTGATATGCCAAGGTTTGCAACCAGTGGTTATCCAGTGCTACCTAGCCAATGCTACCAGTGGTACAAAAACAAATTAATTGGTAGAGCAATGATTTTATAAAAATGCTGACGCTTCGTTAAAAAAGGTTTGTAGTCAGGAGGTTCCAAGTTCAAGACCGGTTTGCAAGCAAAAAAATTTTTTTGGATTTTTTTTAATTTAAAATTTTTTTTGTTTTATAAAATCAATTTTTTTGTATGTGGGAAAGCTCCTTCAAGACCAACTTTTTTTTTGCCCTCCCAACACTGGCATACTAGTTACAAAAAATTGTTTGCCAGTACTAGCATTTTGGCACAGCCAGTAGTTGTCCAGCTGTTATCACTCATTTATGTGTTTAGCCATCAAATATTATATGTCTCGTTAGCTCAGTGTGTAAAGCAATCGTCTGCCAATCTGGCGGCCTGGGTTCAAATCACGGAAGGACCAAAAAAAAATACATATGAACTTTTTTTAAATTTTATTTTGGAAAATATATTTCCAGACCACCTATTTATACGTTTTGTCAGCGTTTTGCCAACGTTTAAAATGTTCTTCCTTCAGTGCTTTTCCGGCGCTTTTTGAACAGCCGGTCCTTTTGTCTAATGATGTTATCATATTGGGAATGGGAAAGCACTTTTTGCCAGTACTTGTACCACATGTTAAAGTGCTTTGCCACCGCTCTCCCGTTTGTATTTTTCTGACTGGGTAGTTACTTTTGTTATTACATTTCTTATTACCTTTATATGGCGATGTCGCGAAAAATAATGAGTTATGGTTACACACCAGCATACGAAAAATCAAAAAATATATCGTTACCTATGTGCTTACCAGTACTGACAAAAATAATGAGTCTAAAAATAGATTTTCAAAAAAAAAAATTATATAAAAAAAAATATTTTTTATTGTATTTTTTTTTTAAATAAAATTTGCTGTTGCGGGAATCGAACCTGGGTCTACAGATTGCCAGTCAATAGCTCTACCATCTGAGCTATATCGACATGTAATATTTAATAGATAAAAACATAATTAACCTGCTGCACACAAGTAAGCTTACTCGCCAACATACAAAAATCAAAAAATATGTGGTTACGTATATCCTTACCAAAAAATTTAAAAAAAAATCTAGAAAATCATTTTCTATTTGAAATAATGATAAAAACAAGTCATTATGAGTAACTCATTATTATATGTTTTAAAATAATGCAGAAGGTAAGTGGGTGTCATTACCGGTAGTCCAAAAAATAATGATATGTCATTACCGTTTCTACACTGGGAACTTAAAAGCTTGTATATTAATTTAATAATCTTTTTAGACATTCCCAAAGTACTAATCAAATAGTCCAAAAGGTACAACCAACTACAAAACTTGTTAAAAATTATAACATCCCAATAAGCACATAGGTTTTAAAAATTCAAGTGCTTTAAATTTTGCTTGAAGTAAAGTATATTTCAAATTCTAGCATTTGTATATTTAAAAAAAAATAGTTCAAACTTGAATTTTTGTTTCCCTTTTGCTGGAGTATGCTATTGAAATAAAATGTAATTAAAATTTTATTCAAGCCTTGAAACTGGAAAACAGGGCTGGAATTGGACTTGTTTACAACTTGAATTCCAGTGAAATTGTTTATAGGGATATTATTGAGAAATATATGAAAATATAGAAAGTCCGAAAAAACAATTTTTGTATTTTTAATGCAAAAATTAAGATAATTATTGAGAACTAATTTCATAATTACTATTTAGTCCAAAAACTAGCAGTTTATAAAACTAGCTCGACCATTTGCTACTGGCTACGTAAATAGTCTTACCAAACCAAAAATGTTTGATGCTTTTTTCAACTACAGCAGGCCAAAATAAATTAATTTATACTAAAATTAACAAAAACGTTGTATTTCTCGCAAATGTATCTAGATTTGCATCACTGAACCACTTTTTTCAAATGTATTTAAAATTTTATTGTCGTTATTTATAAAACCTGAAATACAGAAAAATGTAAAAATCTCAATTACCATCGTATAACTTTAAAAAAGAATGGATAAACTAAAAACCGCATTAAGACTGGTTTTCTTTCATAAAAAATAATATTAACATAAAAAGCGCATAAAACTTTGCACAACCGGAAAAGAGTTAGATTTGATTTAATAATTTAAGAGTTCAAAATATATTTTTATTCTCTTTAGTATAGAAGAAATACTGCTATTTTATAGAAATACATAAAAAGCTTTTTGGTTAAGTTTAGTTTGACATTTAACTAACATATTTGTACACACACTGCTAAACAAATCGACTTTGTGACAGCAAACTGGCTGGCTAGTCTTTACTGTCAGTATAGTGCCTATAGAGGAGCAGACGAAAAAAATATTAAATCAATAGTTTTTTACAAATTGTTAGTGCAAAAATTAAACAAAATGGTTTAACAAGTTGGAAATTTTAACAAAATATTGAAAAGTGTTTTTCTGAATTAAAAAATATTTATTAGAAAACAATTGGAAAATATAAATTTTCAACAATAACTTTCTAAAAGTCGAAAAATTTACAATAAATATTTTGTGATAAACGTCATTTATACAAAAAGAAACAAGAAAACAAGTCATAAGACCATTAAACGAAAAAAAATTGATAACACAAAATGAAAACTACATCAACTATACACAAACATTAAAGAAAGAACATGTAAAACAAACTGTAAAAAATCTTGAATTTTCAAAAGTGTATAAAAAAAGAGAAAGAGAGGGAGATAGAGATAGCGTGTTAAAAACGCTTTTAAATTTAATTTTGTTTACTTTTTTCATAAGCAAAAAGTAAACAATAAAAAAGCTTTGTCTCTCTCTAATAACCGGCTTTTTTAGTAAAAGCTTTGTGTTATTTAAAAATTTGATTGTTTACAAAAAGCACACAACAACCTGTAAAACTTTTGTTTACTCTTCGTAGCACAAGTTCAATTCCTGCCAGTCTCCTCCTTCTTTATAATGTGGTTCCTTGTCTCATTTTGTTTTTGTGCCATTGGTTTTGCTTTAGCCGGTCGTAAATGGGGTCGTTGGCTTTATTTACGTTATGGCCGTTTTATTTTGCCACGTTCTATGTTGGCCGCTAAAAATCGTGCACCCACACCACCACTTTCTCCTTCGGTCATCAAAAATGATGAGACCTTGGAGAGTTTACTAGATGAAAGTGGTGAAATGCATGAAACGGTAAGTGTTTGTTTAACCACTTTAAATTTTTGTAACATGATGTGATATTTTCTTTTATCACTGCTCGTAATTGTAAATGGTTCTTAACTTTTTCTTGATATGATTTAATGTTATCTTGAAAATAATACTTTAATCTTTTTGCTGTCCCATTGTTTTTTTTTTTTCATTCATTTGCAAGAAATTGTTAAGTATTACACTTCTAATCTTTCTGTTGTTGATATTTTTTTTTACGATATTTTCAACTCTTGATTGATTGATGTGTATTTATTTACCTTTTTTTAAACGGTGGCAAAATTTATTGTTTTATTAATAATAGGTCGTATTTAACTTAAACATTATGATTCACTGCATAATTTATAAAGATAAAATCAAATTTATGGTTATTTATCACAATTAGTTTAAAATTATCTTCTTTGTTTGTGTGTTATACCATGATTGACATAAATCTGCCTTTTGTTTGCAAAAATTTAATTTAAGTGTAGACTTGGGATAAAGTTGAATGACCAATAAATAGTTTGCCACACAATACCTTTGTCGTAAGTTCTATTTATTCTAATTTTCACAATGTCCAGTTGGCTACTAACTAAAACTTTAACTGACACAGTTTCTGTTGTTTTCCATATAAAATTTTAATATAACTGTTTGTTAAACTTTAACTGAACATTCGTTAATCGGGCCTTAGTGTATATGACATTCCCAAAATTTTTAAAAAAATGTCAGGATTTATTAAACAGTTTAAATTATTTTTTTAATCTTAGCCCCCATTAACACAATGTCCTATTAGCTAATAACTGGGACTTTAACTGACACATTTATTGTTGTTTATCACATAAATTTTAAATTTAACCTAAATTTCTAAATATTGGTTATGTGTTAAAATAAATGTCAATATTTTTTCTTTTTTTCGAATTTTTCAAGGTTGATCCAAAGAAACTCTGAAATTTTTAAGATCTATTTAACTATACCAATGTTGGGAGTAATTAATTACTTCCTAATGATCATTATGTATATTCATTATCATGATTTAACCGTAATTGTAATCAAAAAGAGATCATTACTTTTGTTTTTATTACATGTAATGGACATTTTTTTTCATTTCCATTACATTTAAGTAATGGTACACTCAGAAAAAATGTTTTGTAAACAAATTTGTAAACGGTTTTCAATTTTGCTATTCTCAGTTTTTAACAAATTTTCGTTGCTGATTTCAAAAAGTATTTTACAAATTTTTGAAAACTTAGCTAAAAATACACTCACAATATTTTATCGTTAAAAACAACCTAAAGTACATATTAAATTAATTGAAAATACAATTAAGAAAGGACTACTGATTTTTCATTATATTCAAACCAGTTTGCTATTTATTTTCAAACAATGTTCAAACAATCCATAAAAGAAATAAAAATAATTGAAAAGTCTGTTAAAACAATCATCAATTTTTAACTGACAAAACGTAAAAAAACGATTTTGTGGTTTGTTTTATCATATTTGAAAGTTTATTTTTTGTTTCAATTTTCAAAACACATAACACACACGTTCATATTTTTATTGGCTATGTTTGTGTGTATGAGTAAAGAATTTCTTTTAATTTGAATTGAAATAATTTTGTATATAAACAAAATATTTTAACAAAAAAGAAAAGCGAAAATATTTGAATTTTTTGTTTTAAAACAGAAAACAACGAAATTATTTAAATTATTTTTTCTAAAAATAGAAATCTAAAAATAGAATATTTGACTGAAAATATCAACTCCTACAGACGATACATATTTTTTGTAGTTTGTTTTTTATTGACGAATATAAAAAGTTAAACAATAAGTTTGTTCACAAAGGGTGTGCTATTTGTTGTATCGTTGTATCGTCCTAACAAAAAACAGAGTTGTTAGAATTTAAATTGAAAAAATACAACATTTGAGAATAGCACGATACAACGTTTTTACGTATGTTTAATGTCCTATGTCTGAGTGTGCTAACAGATAGAAAACCCAATAGAAAATCGTTGCTAAAGCCAACTTTTGTTAGGACGATACAACAGATAGCACATTCCTTGTGAACAACCTAAATATGTTTCAATGTATTTTAATTGATTCTTCAATTGAAAACAAACTTTACCTATTACTTTTCAAATAAACCTCAATCGGTTATGGAAAATATATTGTGAGTGTAGTACTAATTTAAAAACAAAGGCTTTTTTGCTTTTTATAAAAATTAAAACTTCTACTTACAAATTAAAGAAATGCTCATCTTTGACAAAACAATCAAAATTGACAATTATTTTCATCACAAATGCATGGGAAAAAATTAAATTTTTATAGTATTCAAAACCGAAAACGGGTAAATCATTTTTTTTTTTTCATTTTTGAAAATACCACCGATTTCAGTTTTTTGTCAAAAAAATTATTTTGTTTTTAAATAAACTGAAAACTGGGTTTTTTGTCTCCGTTAACCGGTTTTTATTACAATATGTGGCGCGCAAAATAGAAAGAGACCTAAGGGTAAAAAAAGGGTTTTGTTCAGGAGATCCATTTTAAAGATTTAAATACGTGTATCTTTGGTGTACCAAAAAAAAAAAAATTGATTTTTTTACCCTTAGGTTCCTTTCTCTATGGGCTGTCACATATGTATTTTTTTTTTTGTTAATTTGGTATAAATTTTCATCTATTTCATATAGGTTGCTGAACGGGATAATATACTAACCGGGGTTTTCAGCAAAACCCGAAACCGAGTTTTTGAAAAACAATTTTTGCAAATAAACCAAAAACCGGTTTTTGAGTACTCATAATTTTATTTTGATATTTTATATTATTAAAGTTTATTTCCTTACGTGTTAAATCTCGGAAGATTTTGCGTTTTTTATCTTTTATAGCTGGCCACATTCAAAAAAGATAAATAGTGTACAAAAAAAGTAGTGCTGCTTTCGTGGGGTAGTAAAAATACATATTTGTACATTGTTTTAAGATAATCCGTTACCCTTTGCTTCATGGCGTTCATATCTATAATGACTTGAGTAACCAAATCACATTTTTTATTAAATATGATAAATCCACATCTGTATTATAATGTCTAATAGATAGAGCTTCTAAGGACTTCAATCTCTCAATCTATTTTCAATTCTGATTGACTATGGAATGATTGGGTCTTAATTGGTCTCATTCAATTTAATTTTAAAGACTTTAATCATTTTTTCATCATTCGATTTGTTCAATCACTGAATTTAGTGGTTATTCAATCGATTTCTAGTTCATTCGATTGAGTAATATGGGAATGAAATTGAATTTTCTTCATTCAATTTATAATTTAATAATTTTTTACAAATACAAGAAAACTAAAAAAATAATATTGGAATTAACAGTTCAGTCATACAAAAAAGTAAACAATATTTTGCATAACTTTCGAAATTTCAGCTTTTTCCGTAAGTTTAGGAATTGTTTAAACTTTTTTTAGCACTAAACTAATTTTGAACTAATGTTTTACCAATTTATTTTGCTACAAAAATTGTACAAAATAACAAACACCATTTGCTGAAATTACCAACTTTTTTGCAAGCACGCTCCTGACTAAAAATTTGCTGATACAGCAACATTTTTGCTGACTTTACTGACTTTTTTTTTGAGTGTACTGTAACAAAATAATATAATTGTTAATTTTAGAAATTTTTTAAATCGAATCAAAATGGAATGATTGATTGCATTCCTAAATTGTCAATCGAGCGAGTAAGAAATGATTGACAAAATCGCAGTCCTCGTGAGTTGAAAACGGAATATTATGCCCTAAATGGGCGCTGTGGTGTAATGGTTAGCTCATTGGACTACTGTTACACATGAATTTGCGGGTTCGATCCCCAACGACCGCAACATCAATTTGGAAAAATAATATGTGTGATTTTTCTATCCCTCATACATATTGCAGAGTCCACCTTCGGTGTTCCCATAGTACTTAACCCCATCGAAGTAAAATAACATAACAGGGCTCTGAACTAAACAGCTTCAATAAAGTTTGACAACTCACCATCAGATGGCGCGCAACAACTGTTCTAAAATGTATCTTTCACCATCTTTCATCTTTTCTCCATCACCTTTCCAAAGAATGCAACACGGTAATTAATAAGAAAAATTTTCTGAGGGTTGCTTCTCTTTTTGAAAAAAAGAAAAAACCATTTTTGGGTCAAATATATTTAAATTTTTTTCTCAATTTTATTATTTATTATTTATGAAACGAGAAATTATTTTTGCCCGTCAAGTGGTGTAATTATTTTTGAACGACTTTCTTATAAAAATTAAACTCGTGTTTGGGATTTTAATCAACATAATGAAATTTATACAAAAAAATCTTTTGTCAAAACAAAGTGATAACACACTTTTTGTTGTACTTTTTATGACTTCAACCTATTTTCAAAATATCATACAATTATTGTTTATTTTGCATTTGTTTATACATATTTAGTGTATAATTAAAAACATTTAAATAATTTCAATAACAAATAAGTATTAATACATGTCATTAATTTTTTTAAGTCAGACAATAATTTTATTTAAATAAAGTAATGGTGTTTCAATTTTTAAAAGTAAATACGTATTTTAATAAACAACCCAGTTGGAAATGTCCTAGATGGCTTTTCTCGAAGTATTTGGGATGTCTCGAAACAATTTGGCGTTAAAAATTAAAATCTTCAACCGAGCACTCTTTGCGAAAATATGTTTTGAATTTGAAAAAATTTAAATTATCGAATTTTATCGAAAACTATGCGAGATACGAAAATATACTTTTATTTGGCGAACACGCCTCTTTTAAAGTGGGCGGGTGTTTTGGAGTCGTTTCGGTAAAATTATTCCAAAAATACAATATATTCGACATAGTCAACTATTTTTGATTGACAGCAATGATTTTGCAATGCTGATTTAAAGGTACGACATGTAAGTTGTGTTTTTTCTCTATAAAATTTTTTCTGTTTAGAGTTTTTTTGTATCTCGCATATTTTGCGCCAATTGATGACTGATTTTCAAATTAAATCTGGATAATTTGGTAGCGTTGTTCAAGCGTCAATCTATTCATGATGATTTGCCAGAATATACTGATCATAAATGTCACAAAGTAAGCGCAGTATGACAGTTTGTTTGACAGTTAACCCTTTCGTAATTTCTATCGCGCCTAAAAGAACACCCTTTGTTTCAAATTAAAAGCTTTTTTACTTGATATTTAAATTTGTTCAAGTCAGATGATGGTTGTTTTCTATATAGTTAATTTTCTGTTTTTTGTTTAAAATCAGGTAACTTCGCATTCATTTTCAAAATATAAAATATACATATTTTCTGTTAAACTATAATTAATTAATAATTTTATAGTTTAATTGTTTTTAATTAAGAGTTTTAATTTATTTTGGAATTTTGTCTATACACATTTTTCCTTGTTTTAATAAATGTTGAAATAGTTAGTGTGAAAATATGATGGATTGAAATTTTAACCCACTTTTTAAGATAGAACGATTTTTATAAAAAAAATATATAAACACCATTAAACTATGTAGTTGGTTTTTTTAGTAAAGTGTTTGTAACCGTCGCATAGGACAATCGTAATTAATATTAGAAATAATTACTAAAGAATTAGGTTGTTCACTAGAGTTGGGCTAAAGGCTTCATTAGTCTAATCGTAAAGTAAAAAAAGCGTATCTTTATTTAACCCCCCTCTAATTCGGTTTTCACAACTGACCGAGTTTAGGCTGGAAAAAAAATTTGGTCACAATGTAATTGTTATAAGAGTGCAGGAAGGAGATGAAAGCTGACTCCGGCAGGGAACCTCTAAAGTTGAAATTGGTACCCGGATTGTGGTGTGAATGCGAATGACGAACTACCTAGGAATGCCTCCAACCTGATTTTTGTTGGCATTTATAATCTGAAACCTTTTCGGATGACAGAAAACGAACTTGGAGAGTGAACCACCAAGATACAAGTTAAAATTTTAACCTTTTATGGTTTTCGTAACAATTCAAAGCTGAGATTTATTTGATGATTATGAAAATCATGTCCGAGAAAATAAAATACTGTTGAAAGAATAAAACCATTATATCGATTGTGGATAAAATTCTATTGTATTTACAATAATAGAGAAATTTGAAAAATTCTAATCTAAGAATTCTTTTAAAATCTTAAAAATTTTAAAGTATAGAATTTTTAAGGTTCGTTTAGTTTTTCGTTTAATTGTACAGTTATTATGCGGATGATGTTAATTTGAGGAAACTAAATAACTTTGAATTTCCTTTTTCAACATTTTTTCTAGTTGGGGATTTTTTGGGGATATTTTTATATTTGCTTGGGATTAACAAAAAAGAGTATCTGACAAGAATGTTTGTAATTTAGTTTTATACAAAAGCTCAAAATGTTCAGTCTAATTTGATTAAAAAACTGATTTAAAGTAAAAAAAATATGTATTTAAAAGATTGAATAAACGAGTAATTATTATTATTATTATTATTATTCAGCAAAATTTTTGTGCAAGTAGTAAAAAAAATTTAATTTTTTAATTTTTTTTTGCAATAAAAAAAATACTGGCCCCATGTAAAAAGACCAGATCTGACCAGAACTCATTAGATGTGATTTCTGCTCTAATTGTCGATGGACTAATTATCGATAAAACAAAAACTTTTAACTAAAATTAAAGAACTTACACCTACATATAAAATCTTTTTACCGCGTAAGTATTTAAACAAAATTAGTGTATATATTTGTTTGGCTTGGAAAATAGCTGGAATGGCTAAGATTTGGTACCTGAGTTGGTACCAGATCTGGTCAAATCTGCTCATATCTGGCCATAAGTCACCCAATTTTCTAGATCACTTTATACATGAACAGATCTGGTACAAGATCTGACCAGATCTGGATATGAAGTTTATCACATATGCCATATCTGATTATACATGATCAAATCTGGCACTAGTTCTAATTAGACTCAATCATATCTAATTAGATCAAAACGGATTTGATAAGATCTAATCTTTTATAAAATTTGTTTTTCATTAAAATTTAACAAATTCGTTCATGTTGTTACAAGATAACATAAATACCAGCATATTAATGTAAATGTTTTAAATTTTTTTCTATAACTTCAAGCAATTCTATTTACTATTAAATGTCATTGACTTGTGCAGTTTTTTTTAGAAATAAGCTCTTTAAACTAAAAACCTTCATTCATACTTGCTGCGGTTTTAAGTGGGGAGCTAAGTAAATTTTTTTGCATTTTGTTTATTACATTTATTCGTCGACTGATTTCTAAAAGAAGAACAAACTATCATATTTCAATATATGTATACTCGTATAACGAAAAATTATTTAGTTTTTGTTGGAAATACCAACCAATCCGCAAATATACTAAATAACTTAACCATGCCAAAGGTCTACTCTGTACAATAGAACACCTTTTTGTGCAATAGTTTTAGAATAACAAATGTAACAAGAGTAAAATTTGCAATTAAAGATGTAAAATATAACCAACCGTTAACTGACATTTTACTGCCAACTAAAAAAGAAAAACATCAGTCGATAAATAACAGTTAAGAAGTTAAAAACAAATAGCAAAACGAATCTATAAAAATGTTTACAGCTGCATTTCAAAGTGATCGAAAGGTATGAAAAATTAAAGCATCTTAAACAAAATACTCGTATATGTTCATTTAAAATTTATGCAAAATTTTAATTTTTTGTGAAAACAAAAATAAGATTTCCAATAATCTTTTTCAAGTGTTGTTTTGGTTTGTGAAATCATTTTGTTTTATTGTTATTTCAATTTCAATATTATCCTGTAAATTAAAATATAATCAACCGTTTTTATAATTATCATCAATTTCAAGAATAATAAAAACATTTTTTTTAATTTTAATTATCAGTTTATTATAACCCAGCCAGCAATTTCGGAACGCTCATAAATAAGATTCCTGAATGGCTCATAGAAATGATTATTGATTTTTTGAAAACACTCTTTTTTTGGTAGAAAATATGAACCCTCAGAAAACAGTCCAAAAAGTTGTCTCTACAATTTAAAAAGCTGTCTCAAAATGAGGGTTAATTTTTCGGACTCAAAGAAGATCCCAAAATTATTTAAATTTATGAGGAAAATTTCGAATTTATAAGTTCTTTTTTCTGAGTACACAGGGGGCTCTTGGACGGACCACTTTCATAGGAAAAAGTGGAAAAATGTTTATGTTTTTGGAGCTCATTTCTGAGTTATTAATGATTATCTTTGTTTGCTGGGAAATTTAATTTATTGTTGATAGACATAATTGTATTCAATTTCTTCAGATTGTATTTCAGTTTGGTTAAAATCTTTTTTATTTCATAATATATATATTTTTTATATATAAGGAATACCCCATTAAAAAGAGTAACACATAATTTTCTTAATAACTTTTGATACCTCCCAGTCAGCAAAATACAATCAGGAAAGTTATGGCAAGGCACTTTAACAGGTGGTATAAGTACTGGTAAAAAGTACTTTCCCATTCCCAAAATGATAACATCATTAGACAAAAGTATCGGCTAATCAAAAAGCGCCCGAAAAGCATCGGGAAAATTTTCAACGTTGGCAAAATGCTGGCAAAACCAATAAATAGGTGGACTAGAAATACATTTTCCAAACTACAATTAGCAAAAGGTTCATATGTAATTTTTGTTTGGTCCTGGCTTGATTTGAATTCAGGCCGCAAAATTGGTGACTAAAAATCTAAATGAATGATAGCAGCTAGATAACTACCCAGTCAAAAAAATGCAAACGGGAAAGCGATGGCAAAGCACTTTAACAGGTGGTACAAGTACTGGCAAAGAGTGCTTTCCCATTTCCAAAATGATAACATCATTAGACAAAAGGACCGGCTGTTCAAAAAGCGACGGAAAAGCACTGGAGAAACAAAATTTTCGAACGTTGGCAAAACGCTGGCAAAACCAATAAATAGGTGGTCTGTAAATTTATTTTGCAAAATAAAATTTAAAAATGTTCATATATATTTTTTTTGAGCTAACGAGACATATAATATTTGATTTGATAGCTAAAAACATAAATGAGTGATAATCGCTGGACAACTACTGGCTGTGCGAAAAAGCTAGCACTGGCAAACAGTTTTTTGGAACTAATATGCCAGCGTTTGGAGAGCAAAAAAAAGTTCGTCTTAAAGGAGCTTTTCCACAAACAAAAAAATTTATTTTTTGTATTTTTCCTCCTGACTACAAACCTTTTTTAACGAAGCGTCAGCATTTTTATAAAATCATTGCTCTACCAGTGAATTGGTTTTTCTACCACTCCCAGCAAAATCTTTCATTACCAAATAAGTGGTTATATAATAGAAATTCATAGCTCCGCACAACTTATTTTTTGGTGTCTAAACTCATTATTTTTGTTTGGCGTGGTCGTTTTTATTAGTCACGCTTACCCGCTCGCTTACGAAAAAATGAGAAATAAGTAGTTATGAGATTTTGAATAATAATTGGTTACACACATGCTTACAAAAAGTTTAATTATAAGTGGTTATCCGATTGCTTACTTGATTCTTAAAAATAAAGAGTTAGGCAAATACTATTAGCCTAAGGAAATACATTCAGAAAAATTTAAGTTTTCTCTAGTGTGTAATTTTAGAACTCGTTATAAAAATTTAAACATAAAACATATTTGCATATAATACAAAAATTTAACTGTGTAAAAAGTATTTATTTAAACTAAATCATTATTTTATATTATAAAATAATGCAAAATGTAATGATATATCATTTTTGGTAATGCAGATAGTAATGAGGTGTCATTACCAATATTTTGCTGTGCTGGTAGCATTGGCTAGGTAGCACTGGTTAACCACTGGTTGCAAACCTTGGCATATCACTCTTAGACCAGTCTTTGCCAGTGGTTTTTTTATAAACCACCGAAATTGTAAAACAAATGCTGTAAAAACGGTTTTTGCAATCGCTGGCAAAATGAGTGTTCTTCCAGTCATTTATTTTCAACACCGTGGTTACCCAGTGTTATGCCAGTGCTTGATTTTTTGTACCACTGGCGATTTCTGATTGGGTACATACAAAAGTTTAAAAACGAGTTTCAATTACTTAGTTAATAATATCAATTATATTTTCATTGATTTTGCACCTATCACGCAAATGATACTATCAATTACTAAAAATTGTGTATGATTAATTGAAACAATTAACAATTCAAATTCATTCAATTAACTATTTGATTAAATTAATTGATTAATTTAATTGATTCAATTAAATATTTGTTTAAAAACAAGTTTTGTGTTAAACTAATATTTAATTGTTGGAAAACACTTTCCAAATTATATACCAAAGACGAGTAAAAAACGAATCCAGCACGAAAATGTGGTATATGCTCAAATGTGGTTTTGGTGCTAAAAATGTGAGGTTCCTCTCTGCGGTGTGCCTTGTTTCGAGGAATACCACACAAAATAATGAATTTTGTTATCTATTTTTCTATAAGCTTTTAATTTTTTTAATTAAAAATATAAAAAATTATCGAATACAGTTAGTAATTATTATCATAAAAAAATTGAATTAGTCATCTTTATATAATTACAAAGTTAATAAATTAATTGTTTACAACATTAGTAAATTAAAATTAAAAAAATGTGTTTTATTTTTAATTCATTATTTTTTCTAATTTTTTGTTAAAAAAAATATTTCTGTGCTTCCGGAATTACATAAGAACGTCTCTACTGTTTTTTGTCGACGCAAGACACGAATATCTTTTTAATTTTGTCAGCGCAGTAGAACGTTGAATTCTAGCTTACTCGAGTCATCTTTTATTCTACATTTTATGTGTTACAGTTTTTAATGGTGCACACCTTAGTTGGTTTTTATTCAATTTGCAATCTTTATAAATATATCAAATAGATTGCGTATAATAGTATTTATACTTCGAGACCCCTCTGTTGTTTAGACGACATTTAGCACTACATAATAAATATTTATATAATTCTATAATCGATTGTATTATAAAAACAATTAGGAAATACTATTGTTGAGGTTTCGCAATAATTGAAATGAGATTAACTTTTTTATTTTCTTTTTCTTTTTTTTTTTGTATGTATATTCTTTAAATGGTGTTTTTGAAATGAACTTATTTTTTTAATTGTTACAGATCTTTTCTTAAAAAATCAAAATAAAAGTTAATCACTTGTCAAAATATAACTGCAGTGTAATAGGCACTAGATTCTTTTCTAAACATATTTTGAAAATTTAAATAATGATTATAGTACTAAGTACATACAATATACAATAAATAGTATTTTTTATTAAAATTAAAACAACAAATAAATATAAACCTGTCAGCTTATTATTAATAATTCATTAATCTCATGAAGATAATAGTGTCAGTATATAAAGAAAATAAGATATATTTTTAGAAAATTCATAGATAAATTCCCAAGCTATGACTAATAATGTATAACAAACTTCCAGAATTTATTCAACGAAAATTGAGTTGACCTAGGCGTATGAGTGTTATTCTATGTATTAGTCATACTTAGCGTTGTTCCTTTATATTCGCTTCTATTTTATGGTACATAATACGGCACTGCAAAATAATTAGGTTGTACCGAGTTGTTTAAATTTGATTTTAAAATACTCAGTATTTGAGAATAGTACGATACATCAATTTTATATACATTAAGGACCAATTTTATGGTCAGAACTAGGAACGATTTTTTTTTTCAAAAATTAGTTATATTTAAAACAAAAATCGGTCTTAGTTCTGATTATAAAACTGCCTCTAATTGTGCTATGTTTAAGTGCACCAACAAAGAGTAAAACTAACAGAAAATTGGCGTCAAAATAAAAATAAATTTTTAGCAACTCTGTTTTTAACTAAGACAATACAGCACATACAACATTTAATACACATTGTAAATCTTTAATAAAAAATGTAATACTGTCGAAAGATAACTAACAAGAGAACTCTTTCAATTGAAAATTCAAGTTTCGCTAATATATAACTATGTGAAAGATGAGGAAAAATTAAAAATAAAAAAGATCCCACCTTTCTTTCACCACCTAACTATGAGAGTGGGGCGGTAACAAATAAAAATTTCAGCGAAATCGGTATTCACAATTATAGGCATAGTTGAGTAGATCACATAACAATTTTCAGAGAAGAAAATAAATATTTATAAATAAAATACCAAACTTAATTTTTATTTTTGACTATATGATCTTGAGCCGAACTAAATCTATCACATAAGAAAAAAACAGGTCAACTATAAAAACTTTCAACATTTTCAGAAATTTCAATTTACCCTCAAAGTCTTAAGTTGTTAAATCAGTTTTTTTTTATCTTTTGAACGGAGTACTAAAAATATTAAAAAGTTCTAAAAGAATTATTTTAAAATTTTTGTGTGGAATTGAGTCAAGGTTTCTTTGGACATCTACCATTTCTGAAAGTATAAATTTTATTATAGGTACTTAGCTGCAATATTTATGTTTTTTACATTTGTTGAAGCTAACAAATATTAAATTTTCATTACTCGAGCTACACAATGGGTTCAAGCTACACGTTTTGGGCTCCAGCTACTCAAGTATATCGAGCTATCAGTGAATTAACTTAGCATGTGCAAAACCCCGCTTATTTACTAAAAAATGTACAATAAAACTGCGGGAGATTGGCTTCTCCAAAAATAAAAGTAATAATAAATTTGCAATCACTAGATAGGAATGTCGCCGTAGCAAAAATCAAAGTTATAAGGGATTCGTTAATACTAGGGCAAAGAATTCCATGCAAATGCATGTTTTTTCTGGATAGTTCAAAAACTAATGTGTACTAAATATTTATTCGAATCATCAATTTTAAAACAAAATGTCATCAATTTGTAGTTACATATTTTTGATATTTTAACAAAAATGTATGTTGTTGCATATTTTGGCTTCAAATGCTTATATGGATCCTTTCAAAGCATATTTTGTACATTTTTGTGCATATTTTTAATTTTATTATTAGCATTTTTTAATGTATTTGATTCAAACAAATTATTTTGTTTGTTATGGAAAGTAAATAAAAACATAATAAATTTTTCCACCAACCAGCGATATTTATCGTACAAAATGTGTCGTTTTGACACCATGCTCTCAAACAGGTTCATTTTGATTTTTTTTATAGAAAATTCCTTATTAAAGGTTTTTTTCGATTTTCATGTCAAATGACACTTTTTTGCATTTTAAAAATTTGGTGCATTTTGACCCCATGTGCCTAGAAGGATTTTTTATTTTTTAAATCGCAAGTTGAAAAATAAGGTCAACCCTAATGTATAGAGATAAGCCGTCACAATGCAATACATGTTTTTGTAAAATGATAACTTTTAAGATAAAACTAAATACATATTTTAATTAGGTTTGAAGTTAAGAAGAAGAATAAACATTTTTTCAAAGTTTTTGACACATTATTAATTTGCAAATCAGACTGCCTTTTTTTATGGACAGCCTTCATCAGTGATTTTCCATTAAATTGTATTATTGTTTATATTTTATTGTGAGATTGTCTCTGTTTGATCACTTCTGAGAGTGATACAAACATTCTACTTTAGATTTTTTGTATATCTTCTTATCTCCTCTTTGTCACCTTTTTCACAAATGTTGCCACACTGACGTATGGTTTTTACGTACAAGTGCAGGCAATTATTATTCTTTATTTTTATTAAATACAGATTATATTAGATTCTAGCGTCCTCCACCGGTGAGTAGAACACTGCTGTGACGTGTTATCTCTGTAAATAAATACATTATCTCAAAGTTTGTCTATAAAATGGTAAAAAGAAACTAGAAAATCAGTAAGAAATTTTGAATTTGCTTGTTGTTAGTTGTATTTAAGAGAAAATCGGAAATATGGTCCATATGGTCCACTGGACCACCATTCACGTGAGTAAATTAGGACGGTCACGCGTGATTCACATTAATCACGCAACATTCTGCTCACGTGCCGATCTCTAGTATCGAGTACCCAAAAATAGAGCAACCACTCACTACTTTATACCCATTAACATTTTTTTTACCAGCAGTGCCAGTGAACTGCAAAATCGGAAAAACTTCAAAAAGTTATAATTTTCGCTCGTAAAACAAAAATTAAGTTGACTTTGTGCATTTTCTAATTAAAGAAATTTTGTATGACAGAAACTGTCAATGATGTAGACTTTATTCCGTAGACTTTTACAGAGCTGCATTTTCGTAAAGTCCCGCGAGTTTTCTCTCGCGTATAATTTTACTTTTATGTTAATTATAAATTTCAGTTAAAATTCTTTTGAAACTTTATAAAAATCATAAAATTTCACATTTACAATAAATACAAAAATTTATATTAGAAAATTCCCCTAACTATTAATCAACACCTTCCTCTAGAAGATTTCACAGAAAATTCCACAAATACATTGAATTAAAACATAAAATACCTTGGATTAAATTATTTATTTTAATTTTTGTGATTTTTAATACTCAGTTCATAACAGAATTTAAACAATAATAAAAATCTTGATTAAATATTAAAAAAAGAAAACAAAATTCAAATGAAACAAAAACCGGTATGCATAAGCCAACTAAAGCATGATTGAGTCAGTCAACAGAGACTAAGTACTGTAGTAAAGTGAATACAATGGAAAAGCAGGCCAACAGACAATATATGGCCAGACAAAGTCAGTACATTCGCAAACGCAAAACTTTACAGACGTGTCAAGTTAATCAAATAAAATTTGTTGCTATGAGAGAACAGAGCATTTAACGAAAAAATACTCATTTAAATGAAAGAAAAACGTGAATAAAAAGAACTAACTTAGTTAAAGTTCCCCACCTGTTAAACAAGTGTTAAAAATACAATAGAGTTCCTTTGTTTTGTGATAGTTACGAACAAAATTTACCATTTAGAGTTAACCAAGTTTTTACTTTGTTAAATGGTGCAATTTCTTTAACATTAATACGTAATTATAATTAATAAATCAATTTTTTCCTTTAGTAAACAAATTAATCGGTTGTCTATTGCAAAAGCATATAATCGATTGAAATACAAAACGTCACTTTTTTTTTGACACAAGATAATTCGTTCAACCTTTTTTGTTATTTTTTTTAAACAATTAATTTACACTTAAAATAATAACAATAAATATATAAAAAAAAATTACCAAAAATATGTGTGAATTACTATTAAATCCAGTCATTGAATGTGAGGTAAAAATCATGATAACCCAGCTAAAATTATTATAAATATTTCAAGCACGAGTTATTTTTATTTATTTAGTAATTTTATTGAAATTATTGTTAAAATTATTATTTTATTTAATTTTTTAATGCCCATTATTATCTGTTTATTCAATGCTGACTCATTTTTTTGGCAACCTGTGTATTATTCTTTTCAATTTTATTCATTTTAAATGTATCAATTTCAATTTTCATTTATAATTTTTATTTTTCTAGATTTTTTATTTATTTATATTTTCTTTATTTATTTACTTTTTAACGAAAGCGTGACCTGTTTTAATGTTTTTATCAACAAATATTCGCATTTTTGCTCTCTTAATTATTTTTTTTATTTCCGTGACAAGTTTTCTTTAACAATAGTTAAAGTGTATACAACAAATTATTTTAATTTACAGGGTAACACAAAACTCATCCTGTATATTATATTAACGGAAGATGTTATAATTTTTACAAATGTCGTCTTTTAATATCGGACAAATCCATATCAACCAAAGATATCCTCCATAAAGTCCTAACCAGATAGTGAAATGCCGGAGAACAGTGGGAATTCGGTCAAATTTTGAATTTCGCAGAAATTACCTATTCAATATTTTGAAGAATTTCTTATTGTATTTTGTTTCAAGGGAGCTCTTAGGGGCAATTATGTAACTTTTTAACGACAAAATTCGATAGTTAAGTGGTCAGTTTACTATGAAAACTTGACAATTTACCGACCGAATTTTGAGAGAATCCCACTACTTGTTTATTTACAAAATTTTCTAATTTATTTACAATGACAAATAAAGAACGAAAAACCAACTTTATCAACAAACTGTTGCACTGCGGTAAGTCACCTTAGACACTGCGTTTATCTGCAAGCTCCAACCGGCTTTTGGCTCAGCGGTTTGCCACATAGAAACAGAAGATAAATCAGATTTTTTTAAAATTGTTTTTTAAATTGTGGGCGTTGTGATGTAATTGGACTGGTATACATAAGGTTGTGGGTTCGTTCCCCAACAACATCAATTTAGAAAAATAATATGAATGGGTTTTCTATCGCTCATACATATTGCCACCGAAGTAAAATAATATAACAGGGCTATGAACTAAAAAGCTTCAACAAAGTTGTCCAACCCTACATCAGATGGCGAGCAGTAACTATCTAAAAATTAACACCTCGCCCATATAAGGTTTTGCCATATTTGAAGCCCTTCATATTTCACCATCTTCCATCTCTCCTCTAACCCGTTTCCAAAAAAAAGCAACACATTAATTAATATGAAGAATTCCCTGAGTGTTTAGAAAAGTTCTATCATTTGTTTGAAAAGTTTTTACTTTGATTAACTTGGTGCGATAAATTTCCATTGAAATCAAGTAAATTAATGGAGATGAAACTTTACGAAAGTTGAATTAAGCTAAACATGGATGCTTCAATGTACAGAGTGGGCCGAAAGTTTCAGTACACCATTTAAAAGCCTGTAGAATTTAAACACATTAACATTTTTTAAAAATTTATTTTTTACTATATAAAACCTAAAGTATAAACCTAAACCAGATAAACACAGCGTATTCATTTTTTTACCGCAGTGCGACGTTTTGTCGATAAAGCAGGTTTTTATTTTCTTTTTTTGCCACTGGCGAGAAATTTGGAAAATTTTCTAAATAAACAAAGGCTGACTTCAAACGAAATTCAATAAGAAATTCTAAAAAATATTGAATAGTTATCGAGAAATTCAAGAACAAAGTTTGACAGAACTGCCACTATCCACTGGCACTGTGAGTATCTGGATTGGGCTTTAAGCTTATAAAAATTGTACTTCAATATTTTGTGTGCAACCCTTTGTGTGGCAAGCTTTTATTCTGTTTCTAAAGCTTTAGCACGAAACTCGCATGTCATCGTTTTTGTAATAGAGTCCCACTCAGAGAACGAAGCCAATGGGCTTATAGCCGCGGCTTAGCCGCCGCCGACCATTTTTCAGGTACTCGAGCCGCCGCCGAATTTTGGGACTAATTTCGGCTATAAAATATTAGCCGACTGTATCAGCTAAGCCGGTAGTAATGAGATTTTTTAATCTTTCTTAAACAATTAATTAATTTTGATTACAAAAAATTACTTGCATTAATTTTCTAAGAATCCGTCGGCTGTAGTCGGCTTTTAGTCCCCATTGAACTCGCAGCATAAGATGTTCAATATAACTTTTTTTAACTGTGGTATCGTAAAAAATTAAAAATATACGAGTTTTCTTCATAAATCGTCGAATTTATTCGACTTTTAGTCGCCGCCGAGTTTTTTACCGTTTAGCCGCCGCCGCCGAAGATTTTTCGGCTTTAGTCGACTTTTAGCCGCCACCGGAAATATTTTTGTTCAGCCGCCGCCGGCGGCAATTCAATATCGGCTTCGTTCTCTGGTCCCACTCCTGCCTAACTGTGGCAATAATCTAGTCTATATTTGTTGGTATCAAAAAAATAAGTTAGTAGAAAAATTAGTGAAACGTCTTGTATATCACGTATACTAGTCTTCAGCAACTTTTTTGCTGACATTGTGGTTTCAGCAAAAGTTTTAGTTATATTTTTTTACCACTAAACAAATTTTCAACTAACGTTTTACTAACTTATTTTGCTACCAAAATTGTGCTGCTAAACACATTTATAGTGCGGACAACAACCAGATAGACAAGATGTAGATGTCGCAGATTATACATTAGGTGTAGTGCGGACAATGAAAATGATATTTAAATACAGCTCTTCTAAGACATAATAAATACAACCGTGAAAGATTTTTGTATCTGTATTTCATACATAAAACAAAAGGACGGCAAAAGAATACTTAAAAATATAACACAATAAGATAAAAAATATGATTTAAATTATAGACAAAATAAAATATTTAAATTTCATGAAAATAAAGATAAAATGTGAATGTATAAACAAAAGTTTATAAATAGTGATTATGTGAAATACAAGGACAGACATTTTTTCAGCCGTTTAGGTAATTTGTTGTGTTCACTTTTGCTGTTTTTAAGAAAAAGGTTTTTATAATATAAACTTTGGACATTTTTATATTTTACGAAGTTTTCTAAATAATGGTCGAAAGAATCAAAAAATACAATTTTTATCTTCAGTCTACTAATATTCAGCAAAAAGTTTTATTGATTTTAGCAAGGATTTTTTTTCATTTGCATTCGACTAAATGTTAGCAAAACTTTTGCTGAAATAACTATTTTTTTGGTAAAAATTAGCTCGCTGATTTTCAGCAAACTACTTTTGTTGAAATTACCAACTTTTTTGCAATCACGCTCCTGACTAAAAATTTGCTGACACAGCAGCATTTTTTGCTGATTTTACTAACTTCTTTTAAGTGTAGTCTTTGAAACCGAAATGAAATCCGGCAACCCTAAACGAGAAAATCTGACAAAGCGCGCAGAACTAATTGCAAATGCGTTTAAAACTTAAATGGAAAATGGCATGAAAATCCCAAAACTACACAATTTTGAAAGAGATACGTGATGAACAATATTTTAAAGTCGAAATGAACTTAAACATATTCATTTTGTTTTATATACAAACATAATTACAGCTTGAGGAATTATGCGTTACCTGTATATATATTAAAGTGTTTTTTGAATTTAAGATTTTCGGATATCATAACTTTTCAGAAGGCTTTTGTGCCAATAAAAATAGTGGCGTTTTTATTTTTGAAAAATTCCAACTCCTTCAACCCCCTCTCGGCGGCTAAAATCGCGAATTTTGGGTACCTTACTTTGTAGAACAGAAACCGCTAAATATATTTAAAATCTGACTTCACGAATAGATTCTACATGACAAATTAGGCTTATAAGCAGTTTTTTACGCTTTTACAATGCACCGGATAGCCATTTATTCTTTAATTCTTATTATTTTTTTAATATACACAATTAAAGAGGATTCTTTCCTGAGGAAAATGGTATACTATACTTATTTTTATTACCACCCGTTAAAAAGTTATTAAGCCTTAAATTTATTTGCAAGTAACAACAACATATTTTTGTTTCGTAAATTTTATTGCAAAGTAAATTTTATTTATTAAAAACAAAGTAAACATTTTTTATAAACAAAATAATGATAATGATTATTAGAAACAATATATAGTAATTATTTAATTAATTACCCTTTTTTCAACTGCTGAGAGAGCTAAACAATTCAAATTATCTCTATTTTTTACTAAGCCAGAAGTGTTCAACCGCGAAATTTTACCAACAAATTGTTCGGTGTAAATGTTTGTTGATTGAATATTTCTGGAGGTTTCAATTATTTGCGAGAAGGTACGTTTTTTTTTAAAATGGTACTTTTTTTGGAGAAAGGTACTTTTTTTTGGAAAAAGCTCTTTTTTCTTGTCCCCTTTTTGCCCCTCCCTGTAGGAATTTCCAAAAATTCCTTCTTAGTGGATGTCTACCACAGAGGAGGAACCTTCATATCAAATTTCAACTTCGTAGCTCCAGCGGTTTGGGCAGGCAGGGTATGTAAAAATAAAAGTTTAAGGAATAATAACTTTTTAACGGGTAGTAATAGAAATAAGTATAGTATACCATTTTTCTCAAGTAAGTATCCTCTTTAAATGTGTATACGAAAAAATAATTAAAATGAAAGAATAAAAAAAATCCAATTTTTCGGACCACCCTAATGGCTATCCGGTTTCTGTTCTACAAAGTAAGGTACCCAAAATTCGCGATTTTAGCCGCCGAGAGGGGGTTGAAGGAGTTGGAATTTCTCAAAAATAAAAACGCCATTACTTTTATTTGCGCAAAAACCTTCTAAAAAGTTATGATATCCGAAAATCAAAAACAAAAACCAAAAAAAAAAAACACTAATATATGTATTATAAATAAAATTATATTTATATAATTTCATAATTAATATAAATGTAAATATTTTATGGGTCATATGCATAATCACTTTTTAAATTAATAAATAACTTATAACACACATTTTTTATACAATATTCATTTTATAAACGTGTTATATGGTTTTCGACTTATTATTCAAAATCACTTATACAGCTATGGACATATAAATGGCACATTTTACCATGAATTCTTTCTTATGCTACTATATTGCAAATACTATTAACAACCAACAAGTTTTTGTTTTTTCCAAATGTTTATTATGCACATTTAATATTGCTATAAATTTTAATTGAAATTCATTAATGTAAATAAAAAATTATCATTATGAAAAAAAAACCCATTGAAATGAGCTGGACACATAAATGGCACAATCTTAAAAAAAGAGAAGACAGCTTCGCACCTGCGACCCATACTTTTCACTAGTTTTTGGCATTTTGTTTTGGGGATGGCGTACTAAGCTTCCTGTGCGGCCGACCACATTCAACCATATTTTTGTAATTTTTCTTGGCGATTTCAACCTTGACTTCATTCTACAGGTTCTCTATTGGATTTAAGACCAATCCAAAACATCAATCTTCTCCGCACAAAACCATTTTTTTACTAGTTTGGAGGAGTGTTTGGGGTCATTATCTTGCATGAATTTCCATTTTATTGGCATGGAGTTGAAGGCATATGGCTCCATATGGTTTTTTAAAATATCTAAATACTAAAACTTGTCCATTTTTCCATTGATTTTTATAAGCGGACCTACGCTATGCCAAGAAAATGCACCCCAAACCATAATACTGCCACCTCCATGTTTTACCGTCTTCTGAGTGAACCGAGGATTAAACTCTTGGCCTTTAGGACGACGAACAAAGATTCCGCCATCTGGTCCTATCCTGTTAATTTTTGTTTCGTCCCTCCATAACACGTTTTTCCAAAAACTAATGGGATTTTCCTTATGGCTTCTGGCGAAGGTTAGTCGTTTTGAAATATTTTTTTTTTTTTGGGATAAGGGCCTTTTTTCTGGTAATGCGCCCAAACAAATTTGCCTCGTTTAGTCTTCTTCTGACAAGTCTGCTTGATATTTCCATGTTAAAATTTTCATTAATATCCGATGCTATCCGCCTTGATGACTTGAATGGATAAATTTTCACCAATTTTCGTACTATAGCTGCATCCGTACGTTCATCTGTTTTTCGTGGCCTTGGCTTTCGAATTTTACCCTTAGTCAATATATCGGGATCCTCAACACAAGAATTAATTGCATTGTAGACTTTTTTGCAAGAAATTTGCATTATCTCAGCAATTTCCGCTACTTTTTTTCCATCTTCATACATTTTCCATATGATCCGCCTTTCCTCACCTGTGGTATGTTTTCCTGATCCCATTTTAAAATTTTTTTAACTTTTTATATTTATTTTTGAACTACGAAAAATATTTATTGCTTTGAATTAAATCTACACGACTACTGCCTATTTTAAGTAAATTGTGCCATTTATATGTCCACTTTAAATCAGCATTGTTAACTCAAAAATGATAACGGTAAATAATAAGCAAAACATAATGGAACATTTGAGCACTATTAAGACAAACATCTTTTTCAACAACAATCAGAATATATAAAACTTGCATTTTTAAATATATTTAGTTGGAAAATACTTAAATTTATGCGCAATTTAAATTTGTGCCAATTATATGTCCATAGCTGTATATTTATTTTTCTTATATTACTGTATATTAGATTGTACGAAAAAATCTGTTTCTTTTTGGCAAAACATTACCGATTCTTTATGTAAAATAAAGCTTCTCAACAAAAAAAGAGATGGAAGTAATAGAAAAAGCACTATAATTAATTATCTAGATGTACTCCTTTTTTAGGAAACACTAATGACTTTAAGTTTGAGTTGTCATAGCATTGGAGTGGGAATACTCAACATTTTTTCAGTACTTTTTGAACAAGTACAAAGGAAACTCTATTTCATCAATTACAAGTAAAAAAAAAAAAAAATTAGCACCAAAATAATAGGGGTTTTCATATAAGCTGGTATTTTTCTCATAAACGGTGTAAACCTGGTATGGTTATGAGTTTAATGTCAAACTCCATATATAAAAAATATGGTTTGTATTTATACAAGGTTTACAAGCAATTTATGAGTTTATATGAAAACCCCTAATATATTTTTTATTTAAAAAAATTGTTTATTGCTATCACCGGGTATCGAACTTGCGACTTCAAGATTGCTAGTCTAGCCCTTTACTACAGAGCTATTCTTTTATATGAATGTTGATTGACATAAAAACACCACTTTGTCATTGCGAGATATTGTGTCTTATTTTCTTCATTAAAAGCACTTATTACAGAAGTCCGAAATATGCACTGTAATTCAATATTTTCGTCACTACCTTTTCACAAGTCGTCGGTTTATTATTGGTTTAACCTACTGACCGATTTCGAGAAAAAATTTCGTTTGGAATCGATTCCATATAATACACTAATAGACAAAAGTCTGTAAAAATTTTAGTTAAAACTACTAAAAATTAGTTAAAAATGACTTTGCAGAAAAAACTGCTGAAATAAGCATATTATGTTCGCTATGTACTAGTAAGATAGGAACAGCAAAAATAAAACTGTTAAATATACAGAACTTAAGTTATGTTTGAGTTAAATTTTTGTTAATAGAAAATAACTAAACCTGCTTAAAGGTATTTTTTTTTAGTTGTTCACCATTACTTCTAAAAAAGCGGTAAAAATACACAAACGGATACTTTGGAAGCAATAAAAAAAGGGAATTATTCAAAAAAAATAAATAAATTTAGTGCCCGAATTTTCGGCCACACTTTCAGCACTTAATTATTGCATTTTGCCAAGTAAGAACATTTATAGAAATAAACCTGTAAAAAGAGATGAAAAAGCTACTAAAAATTAGTTTGAAATTTCCTTGCTAAAATTGGCAGGTAAAACTGTTAAATTTAAAGAATTTTAATCAACTTTTAGTTAATTAAAAATGACAAATTATACTGTATAATCTTTCGAAAAGTTTTACTAAATATTAGTAGACTAAAAATAGCAAAAACCAACCTATATCTACAAAATTTTTGTTATTTTTAAGTTAAATTTAGTTGAATGCAAATAGCAGTGTATCCCGCTAAAATCAGCAGAAATATTTGCAAAAAAAAATAGTAAACTGCTTAATTTAGAAGACTCGATTTCTATTTGCATTAAAAAAATAAAAAAAAAACCGTAAAGGACATTATTTCAAATTGTCGTAAATTTGTACAAAAATAAGTTTTTCAAAAAAAAATAAAATAGATGAATGAGGGAATTTTTTAGTTGATCTTTTATTCTGGTAAATGAATGTTTCCTTAGTTTGACGCTAGATCATAGATTAATATCACTTTCTGTTTAAATTATTTTTCAAATTAAAGAAAGATGATACAATTTTCACAACTAAATTACAAAGAATAAAAATAAAAAAAATAAAATATTTAAATAATTTTTAAACATATATTTACGCTCTGGCAGTTCACATAGAAAGGTATTCTGGCAAAGATCCATTTTTTATGAGTTTTTACTAGAGTTATAATATACTATCAATTTACATACTTTTACTATACTTAATAAAAACATAAATACAGTTAATACTCTACTAAATACCCCCAATTAATAACAATTAAACTATTATTTACAAACAAAAACCATATATTGTATTTTTAATATAGCGAGTATTGATTTGTATATCGTACAACATTGTACTGTTGTTCCGTAACCATAACACAGACCGACAAAGTATCATACCGAATCTATTTCCTAAAATTTTTCAGAGAAAATTGCGAATTAAATTTTTTTAATTTTTCCTTTTTAACAAATGCATCAACTCTACTTTTGTTTCTAAAAGTTATGTTTACCTACAGTTACACAATAAATTGGATTTTTTTAAATCAAGCAGAAACAACATTAAATTAAATAGAAACAACTTTAAAATCAAACTAAGTCTGTTATCTTTTCAATTTAAATATGTTTCTACTTGTTCAAAAAATACGAAAAAACCCAAAACGTTGTTAAATTTAAATACGGAAATTTAATAAGATTCGTACTTAATTTAAAAATGTTCATAAAAAATGAGTTGTTAATTTAAACATGATATGATAATTAATTTAACTATAGTTTTTTTATCTGTGAATATTATTTAATAACTAATGTAAGCATATTTAGAACTGTATATCGTAAGTCACACGTTGTCTAAATTTACCTAAAGTTGTGTACTTGGTATCATATGACACACAATGTATTACATATCCAGCAAAAACATGGTAATGACAGGTCATTACCATACGTATTACCAAGTAAATTTTTGCATTACTTTAAAATACAAAATAATGACTTACTGATAATAAGTTATAAAAGTACTTATATATTCTTGCAAAGTAATCACTTACTGGTAATTGATTAAATAAGTACTAATTTAGTCTTTTTTATATCATTATTTTATTTATAAATTTGTTTTGAACTAAATATGTAGGATAACCACTTATGTTCTGTCCGATATCCGTCCGTTGTGCGATTCGATAGCGATTGCATCTCCTAGTTTTATATTCTTCTTGGTATTACTAGGTCACAAATCACAAACAAAAAATAACTTCGATGAAAAATGTATCGTCTTACCGGTTTTACAGAGTATATCTTTTTGGACTTTATTCAAAAAGATATTTATTTCAGTTCGCAATCTGGGCTAAATGAATATTGCTTTATGTGAAATTTTAAGCTAAAATCATTAAAAATTATTTAAAAGGTTATAAACTAAAGACAACAACATCTTTGTTATACTGTGTTGTTAATAAAATTGTAATGAAAATATTCCATGAAAATTATTGTTTTGTTTTCACGTTTTATCTCTAAAAGAATGGAAAAATAATTGAAGAAAGATGATTACAATATGCTTCGAAAATAAAGCGGAGCGTTAATAATAATGTTCTTCAAATAATTTACAATTTATTTCATGTAGAAATAATTTATAACCAACACCCGTATTCTAAACCTCAGTGTTGTCACAATTTTGTTATTGTCATAAAGATTAGAATAAGGGTGCAAGTTGGAAATGTTCTAAAGACCTCCTAATCCCAATGGGTTCTTTTCGTTCTTAAAAATTTGGGTCAAATATTTGTTTTTTATTTATTTATTTCTTGTAGTTTTAAAGAAAAATAGACATTGGGTATCCAGTGAAAGGTTTTTTGAAGACGCATCTACCGGTATGCAAAACATGTCCCATTTTTTCATGCTGTTCAATTATAATTTTTGAATAGCACATTTGTATGGGAAAGTTTGGTTGGTTTTAGTTCAAATTTACACATAAAAATGTCAATTTAATTTAATCGAGGGGGTTTCTGAGCTTTTTGTCATATTCGTTATTGTTCTGCTTTAAGACGAATTTTCCCACAGCGTCTTTTTCACCAATATTTTAAATAGTTCAATGAAGTGGCAAGCCTGGATCCACAACACTTGGGATCAACATTTTTATTTTCTCGAGTACTTTAACGCTGCGTACAAGTAAATCTAAATTTCGTAAATTTCACACATGTTTTCATAGAAAAATAGTTTAGTTTTTAATCCGACTTAGCCGTCACCTCCCTTTTACAGACAATTTTTGCGCAGTGGCTCTTTAAATCAAAATAGTACAATTACCTAACAATAGTAGATCCTCTTTTAATTAGACGTTTACATTTAAATACGCAGTTTTTGTCAATTAAAGGACTAGTGAATGACCTTCCATTCATGAAAAATTGATGAAAAAAAACTCTTTATTCGTCAAGACAATAGCGTATCAATAAAACCCATCGTACCAATAAAACCCAAGTTTTTTAATTCCTAAATAAAATTTTGGGTGGTGTTCTGCAATTCGAACCCACATAAAATCGTTCGTTTTCATATAAAATTACATGTTGCTGTTAAAAATTGGTTGATTTATGTGAATGCCTTTTCTAGAACACCCTCTTTGAAATGTATTTCAGCGGTTCTAACTGATTGGTCAGTTTACTCTGAAATTTAAATTTTAATATTTTTAAAAATTAACTATAAAAAAATATTGTCATTTATTTTAAGGCCGTAATTTAGAAAGAAGCAAATGTTCAAAATTTGTAGCGACACTTTTTATACTATTTTTAATTTTGTGTGGTAGATTTATTTATACCAAAATTGGATAGAAGCACATCCAATTCTGGTATAAATTCACACTAAAATTTATACTTTTTAGAAAAAGGAAAAATGGCTAAAAAAAAAAAGAAAGCTAAACACTTTTTAAAAATGTCCAGAATAATGGCTAAATCACAATTTTCACGCTGAATGAGTTAAAAAATGGCTAAACCTAGCCATAAAATGGCTAAATTGGCAACACTGCTTGTACGTGACTTTACCAACTTGGAACTTAACACAAAACGTGAAAGCTAGTATTTATAGATTTTTAATTCATTATCAAAAAAAATATTTCATTAATGGGTATTCATTAGTTTTTTCGTATTATGGTGAAATGATAAATTAAATTTTTTTTGGCAACACAAAAGAATAATTATATGTTAGAAATATAGTCAACTATAATTATGGTTTATTGACATTCGAACTTTAATGTGATGGAGCGAGTTTTGATGCTTTGAAACTACAGATTTTGAGCAGTTCCCACTAACTTTTGTCTTGATATTTCTTCTGGCTTACTGCCCTGCACTTCCTTTTGCATTAGAGTGGATCGATTTAGGACTTCATATTTAAATTAAAAATATCTTTTTTGTTCAACAAACGGTTTAAAAGCGAGAAGGTTAAGTCAAAATTATGTATGTAAATTTAAAACAAATTTAGTTTTTAAAAGAAAAAAAATATTTTAAAAGTCGTCAGAAATGATTTTTTATTTTATCTTACATTTATAATAATTACAAAGCTTAAGGCCAAACCAGTACTGGTGTTCTATAAATATGTCCTAAGTTTCTTAGATCGAAAAATGCCACTCTTCCATAGTTAAAATATAGTGAGTCGCATAATATCCAATTTAGCAAGAAGTATGTATATAAAAAAAAAATTTATACATAAATTTGAAATTATGTGACTCGCCCTGTGTTTAATATGGTTGCATTTTCGATGTGAGAAACTTCTCATATAGTTATAGAACACCGGTACAGGCAATGAAACTGTCAATGAACAATGGCAGTTTTATCAAAGTTTGCCATTGAATTTTGTTTGTAGGCAGCTCTTGTTTATTTATAAAATTTTCTTGTTTCTCTATGGTGACAAATAAAGAAAATAAAAACCTGTTGCTTAATCCGCAAACTGTCCCACAACAGTGAAACACTGATGAAATTCACAGTTCGTACTACTTTAAATGGTAAATTAGTATTTATCATAAATTTGATGATTTTCTTTGGGTTAAACTTCAAAAATGATGCTGTTTTACAACGATAGCGAATTAGCACTTAAATAATAAATTCCTTCACTGTCTACTTTTTCGAAACGGTTTGTCTATAAATCAGATTTTTATTTTATTTATTTATCGTTGCAGAGAAATTATAGAATTTTTTAAATAAAAAGATGTTTGCCCGAAGCGCTTTTCGCTAGCAATAAGCCAAAAATGGGGAAATTTAAAAACAGTTTCATCGCAGGGAAAAAATGTTGACAGTACACTATTCACTATTGACAAAGTATTGTATTATTTGCTTTGTATTAAATATGAGCTGATTTAATAAATAACCACTGTATTCATAATGAAAGTTAGTAGCTCCTTATACATACATCGCACAGAACGAGCTGTTAACTAGAATGTATTTTAGGCCTAACAGCTTGTTAGAATAGAGTTTATTCATAATGATTTTTTAACAACGATTAAGAGCAACCCTGTGTGTGAAAATATAAAGATTTTTCATTATTGCGAATGGAATTTTTTGTTTTTTAGCGTTCAATAACAGAACATTGGAAGGAATTTAGTAACAATACTAGAATGTAAAAAAACTATTTTTTAAATCTTTAATAGTTTTTTCTACACTAGCTTTTTTGTATTGAATTCATATGAAATTTATATTGGCAGCAGTATAAATCAAATGGGAGCACTGTATTACCGACATTCATTTGACAGATACTCGTTTATTCTATATAGTTTTTTAAACGCCGTATGACACCAGCTTTATTTTGCATTGATTTTGAATTGACGAAAAATTTATGAATTTTTCCATTTGATTTACATTGCTTTGAATATCAATTCAATACAAAATAAAGTATGCCACCGGGAATTGTTGTGATTATCTGGATTTGTTTTAATTTAAACAAAAAACGAAAAACCTCCAACAAAAGCTATTTTATTTATTAAATTAAATTAAACTAAGTCAAGGTTCTATTATTCGTTTGTTTTTATGTCGTTATCATAGAGAGCTCCTCTTTTACCAGTCTAAAATAATAATTTTTCCAACATGTTCTTGACTGACCCTCTTTTAATTAAACTTGGCACATAGGTTACTATCACTCAATTATAAATGTTTAAATTATAAACTAATTATAGCAAGTTATTAATGTTTCTATAAAACTACAATAAATAAACACAAATTTTATTAAAATTAAATTTTTTGTATATCATAACTAGGGTTTGGGATTTCCCGGACTTTTTTATTTCCCGGGAAACGGAAACGGAAAAATGAATTTCCAGGGATTCCCGTCAATGAAGAGTATCACTTAATACCACAATATTTTTGTAGAATATTGTTTATTTAAACGAATTTAAATAATAAAGTACGAATTACGGTTGTATTTTATGATAAGTAACATTTTTTTTTAAGAGAAATTCTTCCTTTTAATTAGATCAGGAAATTCTTCCTTTTAATTAGATTGTTGCTTTTTTTGGAAAGGTGATAGAGAAGAAATGAAAGGTGGTAAAAGATAAAGGGCTTCAGGTATGGCAACTCTGTAATTACGCGAGATGGTGAGTCTTAGAACAGTTGTTTGGTTCGTGGTGAGGTGGCGAACTTTGTTGAAGCTTTGAGCTTCATAGCCCTGT
This sequence comes from Leucophora obtusa, assembly GCA_949987735.1. Taxonomy (NCBI): domain Eukaryota; kingdom Metazoa; phylum Arthropoda; class Insecta; order Diptera; family Anthomyiidae; genus Leucophora; species Leucophora obtusa. The sequence continues at coordinate 282,451,802 of OX465295.1, forward strand.
CATATGATTTTACTTCGGTGGGGTTAAGTGCTATGGTAATACCAAAGGATATATATCAAGGATAGAAAAATCATATATCTTATTTTTCCAAATTAATGTTGCAGTCGCTGGGGATCGAACCAGCAACCTTATGTGTAACAGTCCAACGTACTGACCAGTACACCAAACTAAAAAAATGTCAAATAAAATATCTTCTGGCATTCTAAAATTGTATTGTCTTCCCGTGTAAAAAAGATCAGATCTGGCCAGATCTCAGTAGATCTTATCTTAGATCTGGTAAGATCTAATTAGATCTAGGCATATCTGGAGCAATTGTCCAGATCACTTAAGATTTGAACAGATTTGGCACTAGATCTGATCAGATCTTGCCATAAGGTATTATCACATATGCCATATCTGATCATATTTGATGATATGGCAGTATCTAATTAGGTCCAATCATATCTATTTAGATCCAAAAAGATCTGATCAGATCTAAACTTTTTTACACGGGTTTAACCGACTGAAAGAAATATTTACATTCAATCAAAATTTTAATTTTGAAGAATAAACAAGACACTAAATTTCAAACTAGAAGTACAAGCAGGGATTCGTTGAAGCCATGTTTACCCTCAAAGCCATCTAATTGATTGCTACACTTTAATTTAAATCGACAACAATGTAAAAAATAAATATTATCGTAATATTCACTTTTCGCAACATTTTGAATTAATTAAGCGTAAAATTGTTTACAGAAAATTATAAAAAACGAAACTATTGTAAAATGTTACTAATTTCATAACACAAACAGTTTTCAGAGTACTAGGCCATGTGCGAAAATTTTTTCTAAACTGAATATCAATTGACGAAAATGTTTAAAATTTCTTTAAAAATTATTCAAAATTTCAATAAAACTTTAAACCCGAAATTAGTTTAGATGCAGTTTAGCCGGTTCACATGCACGCTAAGAGCAGAAATTCATTATTTAAAAGTAACTTTTCTCAAATTTATGATTAAAAATTTCGATTCCAAAAAAAGTGAAAATTTTCGGAGTTTTTGGTTTTTCCCGTTTTTCCAGGAATTAAGTAAAATATCCCGGGAATTCCCCAACCCCAAACCCTAATCATAACAGACAAATAGACGTCATATATAGACACAAGTAGACACGGATGTGATAGACTCAACTCAATTCAACTAGTTGTAAAACTACGACTAAACTTACATTAAACATTTATGAAGAGGTGGCATTCATTGCATGATTCTATAGTATTTGTTATTATTATTGTTGTTTGGCATTCCTGGCGCCATTTTGCGCGCCTTCTCTTCTACATCGTGCCTATAGTATAAATTTGAAATTGTTTTTATTTTCAATATTGCATAAATTTCAACTTGACTTTGAAAATTTACAAAATATCGTTTTGAACATTTGTAACGGACATTAGCACATTATACACAATTATATATTTCTCATAGTAGTAATTAAATTGTTTCGAAATGTGGTTTAAAATATGTACTGCATGATTTATATTGTTAAAATGTCAATGTCGCAATTTCATGTGAAAGAATCTACACGAAATTGGGTAAATGTAACTCACTGTTAAATTGTTTCTTATCAAATTAATAATTTCAAACGTATTCCGCTTTTAGTAAAATACTCGCTATTCTTCAACGTTGTAGCGCAGTGCAAAGTTTTGTCGATATAGCAGGATTTTTTAGTTTCTTAATTTCTCACTGTCGAGTAATTAGAAAAATTTATAAATAAAGCCCGATATTTTGTTCGTACTTTTGCGCAAAAAGCTGTCAAGCTCCATATAAAAAAATTAATTTTCATTTGCGTGGAATTATTGCGAAATTGCGGTAGAATTTTTTCGCATTAATTTAATAGACAGGACCATTTGAAAATGTATGTAGCAAAAAAGTGACATTTGGCTATGTTATGATTGTAGCTTTCCAGTAGCAAAAAATACTAGTTCAGAACCAGTTATGTACTAGTTTAATTAAACCAAGCAACTAGTACGCCTATGACGGAGATGTCATAGGCATGGGGACAATTGTCGCCAAACCCCCACTTTGGTACTAGTTGTAAAACTAGTTTGAAAATTACAATTAAAGGACGAAAAATGGGGAGCAAAACTGGTACTAATGTAACACTCGCGGAACCAGTTCCGAAGTGACACTTTGGAAATAGTACTGTACCAGTTGGTAAAGATCTAAATTATATATGTAGATAAAAAACAAAGGATTTTTCTTTTATGAAACGTAGATTAGACCGATAGTTTCCTTACTTAGAGAATTAGGTCTATTTACCAAATAAAATCTAAAATATTTTGTGTCTATGATTTCTAATCACATTATAAAATTTTAGTATTTATTCGCAAATTCACACTATATTATTAAAAACAAATGTAAACAAAACTAGAATTTCAAAACTCTTATTTAAATTTGATCTTTCGAAGTAGTATCGGATTGTTTCAATGAAACTATTGTAATAGGTACACAAATGGTTCAAAATTATTGTTTTAAGAATAAAAACAGGGAGCTGTACTGGTACTTATGTTAAATTTACCAAACTAGTTCCCGAGTGACACCTTGTTACCAGTACTGTACTAGTTGATTTGCACCTCAAGTCAATTTACTTTTATTAAATACAAATATAAAAAAATGAGAGTTTTAAATCTTGCATTTTAATTTAGTTAATTTATTTTATAGTCCCTTTTTAGATCGTATTTAACTAGTACACAACTGGTTCAAAATGGTCATTTTGAGAACTAGTTTTGTAGTTACTAGTCAAAAAACTATAACTTTTTAGATCTAGTTCGACGATTTGCTACTGGGTTTCTATAGACTGTAAAAATTTTTTGCATTTTAAAGTTTTTATTACAGTTTTTGGGCTAGAACCATAAATTGAAATTTGTTCGCTCTTGTGAACGAAATGCTCTGCTTAAACAAGAGCATTTTGTTGACAATTTGTTCACAATTAGGCATGTGTACAAATTAGTGATGTGTTTTTTTAGGTATTTTTTTCATGTTACAGTTAATTAAAGTCTTGACTATCCATAGATATGTGCGAACATGAAACAAATCACATGTGAAAAAACAACAAATTTTATTTTTTGTTAATGTTTTGCATGTAATTTGTTTCATGTTCGCACAAATTCATGGCTAGTCAAGACTATAAGTAACAGACCAATGTTAACTCTAGATTGGAGCAAATCTGTACTCCAGAGTCAAACAAATTTTACTCTTGAGTGGAATAAAAAGAGGTAGCAAAATATAAAAATGTGTTAGTATATATGAAAGGGAAAAAACAAATTTCCAACAGATTGGAGTACTCCATCATTGTAAACGCACCTTAAGAAGTATTTATGGGGCATTTCATAGCTTCGAATTCAAATTAAAGGACACGAAAAAGGAAAATATTTACCTTTGTATAAAAGTAATGGTAATGAAAATCGATGTCTAATTTTGTAATGGAAATTAAAGTTAATATCACTACAATTACTTGAATGTAATGGAATTGAAAAAATGTTTCGTTACAAACAATTAAAACAAAAGTAATGCATTTTGTTATTGCAATTAAATGTATGTAATGGTAATGAGAATGGGTAATGATCATTACAAAAAAAATAATTACTCTCAACTTTGCTCATACGGGCTTAAATATAAAAAATATGTGTCAGCATTTAAATTTGTCGCATAAATTAGCCGATACAGCATGATCTTAATTTTCAATTTGACAAACAGAAAATTTAAAAAGATCTATTGAATTAGCTGTGTTTTCATTTACTTTCCTTTATCATATTTTGCCGATATTGGTCGATCTTATTAACGGTGAAGCTTTAATCAATTTATCACCAAAGGTGATGACGCCAATAGCAGAACTGTGTTTTGAAAATAATTCAGGGTTGGCACGCAAAACTGCTAAAATACCGTAATTCAAACCCCTTTCAGTTGGTCACATTTACGCTTAAAATGCAGATACCGAAATAACTAAACTCGCTTCTTCCTTAAAAATCGACACCGAAATTATTGAAATTCCGTTACCCTTGAAATACCGTTACTCTTAAAATTTAAAAAAGCCCAATTTGTAGTACAACCAAAAACTAGTTGTTTTTGAAAATTTCATGTATTTGCTTGTCAAGATTCGTACATATTTTGAATAAAAACTAGAATTTTTTAAAAACTACTTGTTTTTGGTTGTGGTATAAATTGGACTTCAATTAGTTATCTCTTCCGTCTTACTAGTTTGTAGTAATTAGCGCAGAACTATGCGCCGTTAAAATACATAATAGAAAAAAATCTGTAACAAATTTAGTTAAAATTATTAAAAATTAGTTAAAAAATTATGCTGCAGAAAAAACTGGTAAAATTAGCAGATTATTTTTGCTATATATTAGGAAAATAGGAACAGCAAAAATAAAACTGTTAAATATACAGAATTTTAGTTATATTTGAGTTAAATTTTCGTTAACATAGAATAACAAATTAACCAGCCAAAATCAACAAAAAATTTTGCTAAATAATTAGTAGCCTAAAAAATCACAAAAAAATAAAATTTTCCAAATTTTTTTTTTTTTGATTTTTTTTAAATTCAAATAAATATCTAACCTTTTGAAAACAGTAGTTTACAATTTTTTAGTGAATATTTCTGCTGATTTTAGCAGGATAGACTGCTGTTTGCATTCAACTAAATTTAGCTTAAAAATAACAAAAATTTTGTACACTAATAGAAAAAAGTTAGCAGATTATTTTTGCTATTTATTAGTAGTATAGGTACATTATTTTAGTTGTAATTGAGTTAAATTTTTGTAAATGGAAAACAGCAAATTAACCTGCTAACATCAGCAAAAAATTTTGCTAAATAATTAGTAGCCCAAAAAATAAAAAAAAAAGTTTAAATTTTCAAAGTTTTTTTTTTCGATTTTGTTTAAATGCAAATAAAAATCGAGCCTTTTGAAAACATCAGTTTACAATTTTTTTTGGCAAATATTTTTGCTGATTTTAGTAGTATAGACTGCTATTTGCATTCAACTAAATTTAGCTTAAAAATATAAAAAATTTTGCAGATATAACAGTTTATTTTTGCTATTTTTAGTCTACTAATATTTAGCACAATTTTCTGCAGATTATCAGTACAATTTGTTATTTTCATTTAACTAAAAGTTAGCTTAAATATACCTAAAATTTTGTAAATTTAACAGTGTTAGTTTTGCTGTTCTTATTTTACAAGTATTTAGCAAAAAATCTGCTAATTTTAGCAATTTTCTCTGCAGCATCCTTTGTAACTAATTTTTAGTAGCTTTTTCTGCTATTTTTACAGATTTATTTCTATGACTGTAAATATAAAAGTTTTGTTTCGCTATTTTTAGTCTACTAATACTTAGCAAAATTATCTACAAATTTTACAGCACAATTTGTCATTTTCAATTAACTAAAAGTTAACTTAAATATAACTAAAACTTTGTAAATTCAACAGTTTTATTTTTGCTGTTCTTATTTTACTAGTATTTAGCAAAAAAAAAACTGATAATTTCAGCAGTTTTTTCTGCAAGATCATTTTTAACTAATTTCTAGAAGCGACACCGAAATTACTGAAACTCCGTTACCAAAAAAAATACCAATACCAAAATAAGCGAAATACAGTTAATTCTAAAATACATTTACCGTAATAGCCTAATATATTTTCCGAAATAATCTAAAATACTTAGCTTTATGATATCCACGTCGTTTCGGTTGTGAACCATTAAATAATTTCTTTAAATAGTAAACTAAAGTATACTCCTCCAAAAAAAATATTTTTAAATTCAAAGTTTTAAGAAAACATAATGATTACTACAAATAGTTATGTTTGAATTATATTTTTCTTGTTTTGAAATTATACAGTGCTAAAAAATGATTGGATATTGAAATTATCGATAATATTTAGATTCAATAAATGTATTTGCTTAAATAATAACAGAAATAACAATAAGTTTCACTGTTTAACTAAAACTATCAAAAGCGCTATTAAAAATTATACTTAAATTTTTATTAAAGCACCGTAAGTTGCTTGAGTTTCACGTGGAAAAACGTTATACTCCATATAAAAAAAATAATTTTTCACGACAATGAGTTTCATGTGAAAATTGTGTGGACTTTGTTTTCACGCAAATTTAATATTCAAGACTATTATTTTTCTTGTGAAAAACTGACATTTTGTGTTTATTGTGATTGTGGCTTTCTAATTACATAAAAAAAATTTAATTTTCAGAATCTAAATTACTATTTTCGTGAAAACTATCCACTATTTTTACAAATTTGTTATTGAATTTTGTTTGAAGGCAGCTCTTGTTTATTTGAACCTAAAGCCCAAAACAGATACTCGCAGTGCCAGTGAAATGCAGCAGTTCTGTCAAATTTGTTTCTTGAATTTCGCGAAAACCATTCAATATTTTTAAGAAATTTTTGTTGGACAGCTCTTGTTTATTTAAAAAATTTTCTAATTTCTCAGCAGTGACAAATAAACAAAATACAAAAACCTGCTTTGTCGACAAACGTCGCACTGCGGTTAAACACTGTCGACACCGAGCTTATCTGGTTTAGGCTTAAAACAGATACTCACAGTGCCAGTGGATAGTGGCAGTGCTGTCAAACTTTGTTCTTGAATTTCAAGAAAACTTCAATATTTTTAAAAAATTTGTATTGCATTTTGTTTGAAGGCTGCTCTTGTTTATTTAGAAAATTTTTCTAATTTCTCGGCAGTGACAAATAAAGAAAATACAAAAATATGCTTTATCGACAAAACGTCGCACTGCGGTAAAACACTGCCGACACTGCGAGTATCTGTTAAGGGCTTAAGGAACTTTTCTAATTTCTTGACAATTAGAAATAAAGTAAATAAAAAGCCATTTTATCGATATACCATCGCACTGCGGTAAAACACTGCCAACACTGCTCTTATCTGGTTTAGGCTTATTGTTCTATATTTGAAGGCCATATTATTTGTTTATTAGTAATTAAGTAAGAACCCTACGGGAAATTTTAACAAACTGTCACCGAACTGGCCCCTTTATATGAAATAGACTGGTCACTTTTACATGGCGTTGTCATAGGAGGTGGAAATTGACCCCTTGTGACATGTCACAAGACAAATCCCAGGACAGGTCCCTGAAATTGAGAGTTCAGTAACCTGTCCTAGGATTTGTCTTGTGACATGTCACAAGGGGTCAATTTCCACCTCCTATGACAACGCCATGTAAAAGTGACCAGTCTATTTCATATAAAGGGGCCAGTTCGGTGACAGTTTGTTAAAATTTCCCGTAGGGAAGTTAAGAAGTAAATTTTCAGATTTTATGACAAACGTGACTTTTGACAGTTACTAATTATAAGCATTTCTATTAATTTTCTTCGCTCGTTTCCAATCGTATGATTTCAAACAATAACAATTTTTTAATCACTTACTCTTGGTAACAAATTGTCTCTAAAATGTCATTAAACTCTTTTTTTTATAAAAAAAAAACATTGCAATTTGAAGAGATTACTCATTAATCATTTAAGTAATACCCAAAATATACATTGTATATTATAGCTATGTTAAAAAAAAATAACCAACAAACAAATCTCAGTTATGTTTTTTCTTATCAGTTATTAAATATATATAATATTGTCTAGTTAGAAAAACATACACTCACAATATTTTATCGTTAAAAACATCCTAAAATTCATATTAAATTAATTGAAAACACAATTAAAAAAAGGACTACTGATTTTTCATTATATTCAAACCATTTTGCTACTTATTTTCAAACATTGTTTAAACAATCCATAAAAGAAATAAAAATAATTAAACAGTCTTTTAAAACAATCATCAATTTTTAACTGACAAAACGTAAAAAAGACGATTTTGTGGTTTGTTTTTTCATATTTGAAATTTTTTTTTGTTTGAAATTTGAAAACACCACACCTTCATATTTTTATTGGCTATGTTTGTGTGTATGAGTAAAGAATTTCTTGTAATTTGAATGGCAATAGTTTTGTATATAAACCAGGGATCGGCAAACATTAACAACCTTATTTTGTGCTTGTATGAGTGAGTTGCAGCCTCTCACTCTCAATGCACTGACAAAGAACGTTTGTATAATAATTCGAAAATTTTAAATGTTTATAATGGGAATATAAATTAAAAATTTAAAAGCAAACAACAACTACGAAAACAAATATCAAAAAACAACAACACAAAAAAAAAAAAAAACTTAAAAATAAATTACCAAAAAAATGTATCAATAAACATTATGCAGAGTGTCAAAAATCTGGCAAACAAGCGATGTGACAACCTACTTCATTGAAATCTTGTATACGACTGATTATTTTTTTGTTCTATGTGTGAGCTTATGTAGGTGTGAGAGAGCGCCCATGGGCATAGGTGATGCCGACCTCTGATATAAACAAACTATTTTTGTTTTAAAACAGAAAACAACGAAATTATTTAAATTATTTTTTCTAAAAATAGAAATCTAAAAATAGAAAATTTGACTGAAAATATCAACTCCTACAGACGATACATATTTTTTGTGGTTTGTTTTTTATTGATTGATAAAAAAAGTTACACAATATGTTTCAATGTATTTTAATTGATTCTTCCACAGATTAATACCAGATGTGAAACCAATGACAGGTGTCAAAAAAGTATTCTCGAACAGTATGGTTTTGTTTACATGGAAGTCAAGTCAAGAGGGAGATAACCATATAAAATCTCCATACATTTTGTATTGCGCATTTTTTGTATATATCTGTCTCTTTTTAGATTATTGTGCTTTATCTTTTGTGTTTTTCTTAAATTTTTGCGTTTTGCTTTGCTCATTTTCTGTCGCGTTTTGCTTTGCTCATTTTGCTCATATTGCCCAAATCAGCTGATTCATATCTGGTATAATTTGTGGATTCTTCAATTGAAAACAAACTTTACCTATTACTTTTTAAATAAACCTCAATCGGTTATGGAAAATATATTGTGAGTGTATATTCAAAACCTAACAATAATTACGCCTTAATGTTTGTTTTATTTTAATACTTCAACCAAAAGCTAATGAAAGATAAAGGTACTATTCAAAACCAAAAACTATTCAAACCCAGTCCTAATGTCCTTAACCAAATATAGAAAAAGACCACTTTAATTTTTTTCACATAAATTGCTTATTAACAAAATTGTTCATAGATTAATATTTGAAATATTCAATACAGTCAAGGAGTTTGCTTTATCAATTTCAAAATATAGATTAAAACTTTGATTTTTTTTTATAGATTACACATAGGTACTACCAATGGTATATTACTGTTAGTCATGGATGGTAACCGAAACGATGCGGTTATCGGTAAGGGTAACGCTATTTTAGATTATTTCGGTAACGGTATTTTAAGATTAACGGTATTTCAGTAACGCTATTTTAGATTATTTCAGTAACGGTATTTTAAAGTTAACGGTAGTCAGTTATTTCGATGCATCCCGCAATTTTTTTTACAAAAAAACAAACGAGATTAAAAACAGAACCAGTTTACCATCGTAATGTACGAAAAATACTAACTAACCACGTGCAATTACCAAAAACAGAAAATTAAAAATAACAGTAAAGGTATTTTAGGGGTAACGGTATTTCATTTATTTTGGTAACGGTATTTTCAGGGTATCGATATTTCATTTATTTCGGTATTTTAAGGATAACGTTATTTCAGTTATTTCGGTAACGGTATTTTAGGGTTAACGGTAGTCTGTTGAAAGGGTTTTGATTCGATAACGGTATTTTAGTGGTATGGCCTGCCAACCCTGCTGTTAGTACGTATATTAACTTTTTTAAAAATAACTAATTTCAAGTGTATTTGTTTTAATTTAAACTAAAAATTGCTTCTGTTTTTGCGAAATTTCCTATAAATGTTAGTTCACTTAACAATTAAGTATCATTTATAGTTTAATTATTCAGTTATTAAAATGGTAAAAAGCACATTTTTAGAAAGACGTTTAGAACGTGTAAGACGTCATAGTAAACATAAAGTAAGTCAGAATAGTAGATTAAAACAACAAAAAATGTGTAGTAAAACAATTTAATAGAGAGAAAATAATAAATACAAATTTATAAATAAAATAATTTTAAAAAAAATTTAAATAAGTGCTTAATTAAATATTTAATTTATTTTATTTTAATTTAAATAAATAAAGGACGAAAAATTAGCGATATCAACCTTTTATCAAATTACATAGTAAAATTTAGGCAGTACTGATCGGTTCTGTACAAACTGTATATTTTTGAAATTCCTATAAAATACCCTTAAGTCTTGCATTATTTTTATCTACAAATAGTCGCCAGACTTAAAATTGCAGCACTTTAAACATGACCAAATTTTTCCTTGTTTTTAGCGATTTTTAATAAAGTTAACAGCACTGAAATTTTAAAGTGAATATTTTTATGCTTTTCTTACCACAATATAACAAATCAGTCAAGATTTTTTTTACGTTATAGTAAAAAGCATTTCATGTTAAAATTTCAGTGTTGTTAACTTTCTTTTAAAATCGCTAAAAACAAAGAAAAATTTGGTCATGTTTAAAGTGCTGCAATTTTACTATTTGTAGATAAAGATAATGCAAGACTTAAGGAAATTTTATAGGATTTCCAAAAACATACAGTTTGTACAGAACCGATCAGTACTGCCTAAATTTTACTGTGTAATTTGATAAAAGGTTGATATCGCTAATTTTTCGTTAAACAAGTGACAAAATGAAAAACAAACATTACGTTAAAATTCTGTACAATTTTCTGAACCATCTCCTTGCCTTTCGTGGCGAATTTAGCCACTATTTTGATCTTTAAAAATAAAGGCAACAACAGTAAAATAAAAAAAAAATGAATTGACTTAATTTCGTGAGCAAAAGTGTATATATAATTATATATAATCCAATTTTGAAAATATAAAAAATTGTGAAGTCAAATTGAGATCGGTAAGACAGTGTCCTTGATATGATTTGCATTGATAACGAAAAAACGAGGCACCAACAAGTGTCATCTAGGCTTAAGAGGTAAATACAATTGACCTACCTTTCGTTAATTCTCTACCGAAAGTTGCCGGAATTTGTTTGTTTTGAAATCATGCAAAAATGCACAAGAAATGTCATCCAATTTATTGCTTTATTAAAATTTTTGCAATTTTGTTTTTGGTTCAAATATTTTTCTAAGTTTTTAATATTTTTTTATTTTAAAATTTTTACGATAAATTTTGTCAATTTTTTTGGTAGTTTTTTAAATATTTTTAATTTTATTTTCGTGTTTGACAACGATGAAATTAACAAAATTAATAGATATACAACTTTACAAAAGTTAATTTTAGATAAATTATGGGTGCTTCAGAGTATTTGTATGGTATCGCTCTTTCCCTTTATTTAATTTCGCTAAATATAGTTGGGCCTGTACCTATCATTAGGGAATTCAATAGATTGCTCGTTATTTGATTAATCGTACAATTTTCCTCAAAAATTGTCCGAATAATTTAAAATGTCAAAATTTCGTATAACGCATAATTCCAATAATTTAATACGATTAATCGAAATTGCTAAAAAGTTACAAAAATATTTTATATAATATATTTTTCATTAATGTGAGTTTTGTTGTTTGTTCGGCTTGAGTTGATTTTTTTAAATTAAAAATCATAAATTAAAACAATTAATTTTTATTATTATCTGAATTTATTTTATTTTAGTCTCCGATATTTCGATCAACTTTGTTGGTCATTATCAGGGAACTTTTTAAAAATTTAAATAAATTAATATTTTCCTCCGCATTAATTCCAACGACTTTTTTTAATATTTTAATGTTTGTGAAAAAATGTGTGTTTTTTAAATAAGAAGAATTGTAAGATGTTTGTGATAATCTATATTAATTACATAAATTTCAAAATTCAATTTAAAATTGAAGAAAAATAATATGTTTTTTATAGAAAAATTATGATTTAAAAAATTATAATAACTAAACCGAGTCACCACAGAGCCAGTGACTGCAGCTATTCCGTAATACATATGTATGTAACAACTTGAGTTTCGCTAAAAATATTTAAGGTTTTAGGATTTTTTATTGAATTTCGTTTGAAAGCAGCTCTAGTTTTTTTTAGAAAAACTAATAATTTCTTGAAAGTGACACAAAAATAATTATAAGAACTTCCTTATCGATATCGTCATAAGCCGAAAACAGATTCTTTCTTTCTTGAAATTCGGAAAAACTATTTATTGTACATAGTTTTTGCGAAATTCAATAACAAAATTTGACAGTACTGCAACTGTCCACTGGCACTTTCATTATTTGGTTTGGGCTTAAACCAGATAAATGCTGTGTCGACAGTTTTTCTTTATTTGTCACTGCCGAGAAATTAGAAAATGTTATAAGTAAACTATTGAACAGGTTTCCCAAAATTCAGGAATAAATTTTGCAGGCACTGCCATTTTTCACTGCTACTTTCACTATCTGGTTTCACTGCCATGACACACTGCCACCACTGTGAGTGTCTGGTGTGGGTTTAAGAACTTCAGGAAATATAAATATAAAATCTGCTACACTAGGAGAATTACGTCTATAAAATTAGCTTCAAATGCAGTTAGAAAAGTCTACACTACAATTTCATTTCAAATTAACTGTAATTGCAGTTATTTAAACTACGGTTGCAGTTAGAAATAACTGAAATTGTATTTATTTTAAGTGTAATTGCAGTGTAACTGCGGTAAAGTGCCGGTAACTTCCCATAAAATAACGGTATCGGTAACGATAAGATAATTATATCGGTAAAATTTACTGCAATTGCAGTTAAAAAATTATACACAGTAATTGCATTTGAATTAACTACTATTGTAGTTATAGAATTCTTAGTAGAAAAGGATTTCTTTAAAAGATTTTAATATGTTGTCAGTTTAATATTTAACATAATATATTACTAGTACCGGTGTCTTTGTATCCATTTCGGTTCAATAATTTGATGTAAACAAACATATACAAACTAACGTATTTTTAATCACATACCACAATATATGTTAGATGGGGATTTTATTTAATTTTTTCCAGTGACTTTTATGTGTCAGTATAAAATTTCCAAATTGTCAAAACAATTCAATATTTAACTTAAAACCGGTAAAACACGTGGTCGCGATCACACTATGGCAATTAAAATAAAATTTTTAATACAATCGATTAAAAATCATTTACACAATAAATTTAAATATATTATTAATAATGGACAAAACAAAAATAAATACTCACAGAATTATGGTGGTTAAAATCAACTACAATTGCTTTAAAATTAAATCAATTACAGTCTTATATTAAACGTTGATTGATTTGATTTCACGTGAAAAAAAACTGTTACACATCCTATAAAAAAAAAATATTTTTCAGGATTATGAGTTTTACGTGAAAATTGTATAGAATTTGCTTTTATCCAAATTTAATGTAAAATTTACATTTTATATCTGTGTATTAGACCGTACCAATGTTTTGCTCTAAAGGCCATTGACCTCAAGTATCCCGTTCTAGTATTTACCCACCAGGACACAGTTGCTACCACCCTAATGTCAGAAAATTAAAGCTCGCAAAAAATCTTTAAACTTTTGCTAAGGAAGTTTTTCGATAAATCCAACAGAATTTTTGTTTGTTTTTTTGTTTCCGAACGTAGGGGTCGCATTTTTAACTTTTTTTTTTTCATTGGATTTTTCCTTTATAGCAAAACACTGGTCTCCTCGAGGCAAAAAAATCGATTTATCACACTTTAAAATCCGACTTTAGATGCCGAAGCTATAACGAAAAATGTTAAGTAGCGACCCCTACACACATAATAATCCATGCATAAAAATACGAAATAAATGTCAAAACAACAAAAACTTTCGTAAAATAAACCATTTTTCGTATATTTTATTTGTTATTTTGACTTTTTTTCGTATTTTTATGCATGGATTATTATGTGTGTACGCTCGGGAAAAAAATTTTTGGAATTGCCATGCAAAAATATTTATATTTGAAGGTGTACCGCGCACTTTTTTTTGCCTGTAAAGGTGGTCCGCTCTACTTTTATATTACCTAGAAGTCTTACAGCTTACTATGTTTTAGAAATGACTGTAATATTAGTTAATTTTAACTGAAATTGATATACATAATTATTTTTAGTAGCAATTGCAGTTAATTTTGCCGCTATAATTTTGTGAATTTGCACTAAAAAAATACTATACATATTATTAATTAGGAGTTTCTTTAAAAAAACAAATAAAAACTTTCCATAAGTATTGAAACATCATCGATGTATTCTTTCGAATGTTCTTGTAAATAATTCCTCCATTATCGTCATTATCACATTCATAATTTTATACTAAAATCATTTCCATTAATAAATCTTAAGTTTTGATGATATTTTTTTAAAAAAATTTATATTGAATCTTCTACTACTATCATCCACCTATTAAGTTGTAGTGTATTTTATTTACACTCACAAAAATTATTGTGTGTAAGCTTAACAATTATTTTTATAATTTCAATGTGTGCTATTTTTAAGAAAACGCCCCTTTAGATTATTTCAGTTATTTTAAGTTTTTGTTTTCTTTACGTTTAATTTAGTATGTATATTTGATTGTAAACTCACCAAATTATGCTAGGATTTTTTAACTACACCACCAGTTTTTCTATAATTGTTTTCAATTTAATTTGAAAATAAAAAAAATATTTTTATTAATTCTATTTTTTTATTCTTTTCATTTCTTTTTTTCTATAATCAGGTGCTGTCTATGAACAGCGAAGATTATCGAAAATCTTCTATATTCCAAACAGGATCATTTGATTTAGATTTCCCTATACCAGATCTAATTGGAACAACAGAAATTTTGACAGAAGAGCATCGGTTAGTAAATAATATTTATGGTTTTTGGCATTACATTAAAAACTATACTTTATTTTTAATTTTTAGTGAAAAACTTTGTGGCCATTTACCTGCCCGCGCTGAAGGATATTCGTGGTCTTTAGCCTTTAGCACATCTCAACATGGATTCTCATTAAATTCCCTCTATCGTAAAATGCAGAGACTTGAAAGTCCTATACTAATAGTTATTCAAGACACAGAACAGAATGTAAGTATATTGTGGAAAATTTGCTATTTTCAAACTCCAACCCATAATTTACATTACTAACAATATTGAGCAGAATCAATTCGGTTGGCAAAAAATTCCGTTGCCACAACAGAATTGTTTTGAGAGTGTACCTACCTTATGTAAAAATTTTTAACTTTAGTACCAAATATCTCACCATCAGTGGATGTGTTCTATAACTATGTGAGAAGTTTCTCATCGAAAATTTTAATCTAACTCATATTAAGAACAGGTCGAGTCACATACGAGGGCGACCGCAAAAGTAACTGGCCTAACATAAAAAGAGCCGTTTTTTGGAATTATTATTATTTATTTTTCAACATAATCTCCTTCCAACTCAATACACTTCATCAAACGTTTTTCAAGTTTTTTAATTCCATCCGAAAAATAAGATTTTTCAAGACCTTCAAAATATGCCTCAGTTTCAGCAATAACCTCGCTATTGGACGAAAATTTTTTGCCACCGAGAAATTTTTTTAAATTTGGAAACAAGAAATAATCAGAAGGAGCTAAATCTGGACTATATGGTGGATGCGGAGCAATTTCAAATCGTAATTCGGCCAGTTTTTGTTGAGTTAAAAATGCAGTGTGTGAAGGAGCATTATCTTGATGAAAAAGAATTTTTTTTTTCTATATGCGGTTGTTTTATCTTGATTTCTTCACTCAACCGATCCAATAATGCACAATAATATTCACTATTTATATTTTTTCTTTTCTCAAGATAATCAATAAATATTATACCCCTTGCATCCCAAAATACTGTGGCCATTACTTTTCCTGCTGACTTAACAGTTTTCGCCTTCTTGGGACCACTTTTACCAGCTTCTATCCATTGTTTTGACTGTTCTTTGCATTCTGGGATGTAGTGATGGATCCATGTTTCATCAACAGTTATGAATCGGCGCAAGAACTCTATTGGATTACGCTGATAAATGGCTAAAAGCTCCTCGGAATTGGTCCAACGGACGATTTTTTGGGGCAAAGTCAACAAACGCGGCACCCATCTTGCAGATAGCTTTTTCATGTGGAGTTCATCATGTAAAATACTCCAAACTTGTTTTTCGTGTATTTTAACAATATCAGCAAGTTCTCTGAGCTTTATTCGTCTATCTTTAGTCACTTCATTAAATATTTTTCTAATGTTTTCAATAGTAGTAGCAGTTTTTGGTCTTCCAGAGCGTTGTTCATCTTCCGTACTTGAACGACCCATTTTAAATTGTTGAACCCAGGATTTCACGGTGGAGTATGATGGTGCATTATCACCATGAACAGAATCCAATTCATCTTTGATTAATTGTGGCGTATAACCTTTCATATAAAAGTGTTTAATTACCGCACGAAACTCTTTATTTTCCATTTTTCAAAAATTACAAAACTTGTTTACTTCAATCACCTGTAACAAAGAAAATAATCGTTAAATATTTCGGAAATTTTGACAAATGGCTTATAAAAGATTGCTTTAAAAAAAAAAAAAAAAGTTGCTAGTAAAACAGAAAATATGCCAGGCCAGTTACTTTTGCGGTCGCCCTCGTATTTAATATCAAATTTATATACAGGAACATTTCACTACATTTGGCCCATAAACGGCCACATCAATTTATAAAAGTTATATGTATTAGTTTTCTATCCCTTGTAACGATTCCCAACCAGTCAGGCTACCAGCTAAGGGACAGGGCTACCCAATAGTTCCGGCTGTGCTCGTCGTTGGGAGTGTGTTCTTGTCGAAGACATAGAATTTCGAATCGAAGACATAGAATTTTAATTTAGGTAGCATGATTACCAAAACAAAACAAAAAAAATAAAAGATATTCCCAGAAACTAAAAACTGTTGATGATCAATTTGGTTAGCAATAGATGTTTATGCTAACTAGCGTCTAAACCCACTCTACCATGTTAGCCATTGCGCAGAATATTATAGCCATCCCGATAATGTATTCTAGTCTACCTGCCTAGGACTTCACTTTTTTCTAGTTTTCTTTTGACTCGAACTTTACGATCTAGACTAATATCTTCATCTTGATTGTGTTGATCTTAATCTTCATAAATTAAATTTTTTTTTCTTCTACACACAATGTGTTTCAAATATTGGTATTCAAAATTTAAATGAGTTGATTGTTGTTAACCAATTGTCCATGAAGATTTGATAATAAAATTGGTGTATACAATTCCTTACCACTAGATTCACGTATAAAAATATCTTCTACAAATTGTTGTAAAGGTAGGCAAATGGCTCACGAATACCTTTCAATACCCCAAATCTTTATCTACACAGAATCACAGCTCAAAACCTGTATGATCATCAGCCTAAATATTCAAAAGACCCATTAGAAATCCAATTTTTATTTCCCCAATAAATTCACATTTTTCTTACCAGATTCTATTAAAATTGCAAAATTGTTGCAAAAGGAATATTTATCCAGGCGACTGAACACAACTGTTACGTTAATATAATTCAATAATCACAATCCAACAATTTGAAAACAATTTTTTCTTCTAACACACACAATGACAATTTTTCCATAAAGTTTATTCAATAGCCCAATTGATCAAATAGAAATTATTTCGATAACAATTTTGAATTTCAAGTGTTTTGAAATCAAATACAGTTAACAAAATTCTGTTGTAAAATAAATCGACATCACACCCTTATACATATGGCAACCCCCTTCTTTGGTGTTTTTAAAGCTAGCGTTCCCAGACGTCCCGATTTCCGAGGCATTGCCCCGATTTTTGTTATCGAATACCGCTTTTTCAAATCAAAACCCGATTATATATAATTATATCAAATTATACAATATTTTATTAAACCCATTTTTAACCGGGAAGTTTAAATTTAACTTAACATTTTAAATTGTTTGTTCCGCCAAAGCTTTTAAAACCCCGCCAATTTAATGATTTTTATAGCATTGTCCGGCATTTTCACGAAGATTTTCTGGCAACACTACTTATAGCACTAAACCTCACCGAAGTAAAATAATTTGACAGGGTAGTTCATAGCCCAAGAAGCTTCATCAGATGGCGCTCAACAATTGTTCCACAACAATTGCATTTCCCGCAATTACAGTGATGCCATATTTAACCATCTTTCATCACCTTTTTTCTCTCATCTATTCCTTTTCCAAAGAAAGCAACACATTAATGGGAAGAAAGTTACTTCTCATTATAAAAAAACACCACTAATTTGACATCACGTCACTCAACATGGAAAGTTGCATTTTTCAATGTGAAAATTTCTCACACACATATAGAACACACCCACACATGGCTGTGAAGTGACATGATCGACAAAAAAATACTATCTTTGCATAGATCTATATGTATTTCCACACTTGGTTTAATTTTAACAAATCATACTCTATCTCCGAGGTCACGTAAGAATTTTGCTGAAATATGGATATCTGATAGAGAAGAGAAAATTAAAATACCAACAAAAAAAGGGGCAAAGCCCTAGATTTGTTTATATGGGAGCCAGAGGAAAAAACTCTAAAGAACCTTAATTTAGCGTTCATAACTTCCTTGTATGCCCGAAATCTCGAATATATCAGACACGTTACATACTTATCATTTTTAGAGTAAAAATTTGTAAAATCCTGTAAAATTCCAATTCTGTTGTGCATCAGTTCTAATTTTTTATATTATTTATTCCATTTCAGGTTTTTGGTGCATTAACCTCATGTTCCCTGCATGTATCAGATCATTTTTATGGTACCGGCGAATCCCTGTTATACAAATTTAATCCCAGCTATAAAGTTTTCCATTGGACTGGTGAAAATTTATATTTTATCAAAGGCAATGTTGAAAGTTTGTCTATTGGTGCTGGAGAGTAAGTATTTTTAATATTTTTTAAACATTTTTTTAAAAAAAGATTCATAAATTATAAAGCATTAGTTAACATAAATTTTTTTAAGCAGAGAATGTAACTGAAACAAAATTTAAAACATATTTACACAAATTTTTCCAAAAATATTAAAAGAATTCTAAAATAACGTTTTTAGATATCCAGTGTGTTCGTTTATACTACAATTTACTACTTTTACTACAGCTGGAAAATTTACTACTTTTACTACAGCTGAAAATTGTTGATACAAAAAGTAAACAAAACTATCCAATTGTAGTAAATGTAATAAAAATTTCGAGTAAACGAACATGTTGAATAGAATTACATTTTTTATTTATATTTTATTATTGTTTTAATTATTATTTCATTTTATTTATTATTTTCTTTGTGTTTCTTATAGCGGCCGATTTGGTTTATGGCTTGATGGTGATTTAAATCAAGGTCGTTCACAATCCTGCAGTACATATGGTAATGAGCCATTAGCACCACAAGAAGATTTTGTTATAAAAACACTCGAATGCTGGGCATTTGTTTAAGAAACACACATTAACAATAAAAAAAAGAAAAAAACTAAATTATTTAATAAAACAAAATTTTGTTTATGATGTGTTTTTGTCATCATCTCCACCAACCAAACAAACAAGTAGACAACCCCCCTTTACTTACAATTCCTTTATTACAACAAAAACCACATATTTGATACACCAACAACAATAACAACCAGACAAAGAAAAAACATTATGAAAATGAGAAAAAATAACCTTAAATTTAACTTAAAAACAAAATAATTTAAAATATTTTTATATATAATAAAAAAAGGAAAATTATAATATAAATAATGTAATTTAAGCGTTTTAAAAAGCGCTTAAATCCAAAAAATGTTTATATATATATTTAATCAATATTTCAAATTGTTGTTGTTCTTAAAAAAAACTATATAGAATAATGACAGCAACATTTATTAAATTGTTAGTTGTCATAAATAACAAAAAACAACAATAATTAAAAAAAAAATTAAAAAAATTATCTCATTATCTCAATTATAGCCTTCATAAGCATTTATCCTCATCATTTTCATCGTCATCATAAACAATTATTACGATTTTGTTATTATTGTTATAATTATGCAAATATTATATATTTACATAGATACATTTTGTTTTTGCATCATCCCATCCCATACATTTGATTTATAATAATTATAATTTGTTAATATTTAAGTTCAATTTATAAGTTTTATTTAGACATGAAAAAAAATATATTAAAGATTTTTTTGTCGTGAATTTAAACCCAACCCAACTTTTATTAATTTTAACGAAACAACACAAAAACTAATTAACTAAATTATTTAACATGTGCATTAAAAAAAACGTTGTGTCTAAAACGAAACGAAAAACTATATTTGAAAATTAACCCTAAAACGTGTATGCATTGCAAATAACAACAACAAAATTTGATAATTTCTTTTACAAAACTTGTGCAATTATCATACACAATATGTGCGTTCCCGTACGTTACCGCGGGTACCCGCGGGAACCCAAAACATCCCAAACAACAACAATTTACACGCAATTTTGAGTACGGGAACGCCTTTGGGCTAGTTTGTGTAACTTCGGTAAAGTACGGGAACAGACATAATATTTATCGAAAAAATTAAATTAAAAAAAAGTTCCAAAACGAAAAATATTAATTGTCATAATAAAAAAAATATTTAATTTTAGTAATCAAATAAAACCAACAAGTGATTTTTTTCTTTTTATTTTTTAATTTTTTTTAGTTAAGTCATTTAATTTTTAATACATAACTTTTATTTTTTTAACATGAAAATAAATGAAACAATTATAATTTTAAATATGATTTAGTTTTATTTCTACTATGTATTATATATTTCGAAATGTAGGTGTACTTTTAAATTTTGACTTCTTAAATAAGTTATTCAAATATGAGGGGAAATATTCTGATGCTTTTCCTCCTTGTCTTCTAGAGCCGTGCAGGTTGTAAATTAAGGCTTTTAAGCATATATTGTCGTAATTTTCGTAAGGTGTGTGCAATTCAACTACATTTACTTCTACTAAGTTCGTACGCCTCTACGGAAAAAAATTAAACTGAAAGATGCGATCCGCAGAAATTGTTTTCTTGATTAAGTATTTTGGGATTTCCTTAATAAAAATGCGATTAAATCAAAATCGTTACCGCTTTTGCAAAAAGCTCTTTCGAAATTGCAAAAATTAAATTTTTTTTTAAATCACTTTCACATAAAATAATTTGTGGTGAATATTTACTAGGTTTTGTCTGTTCTAAGATTCACATACGAAGAATTTTTTCATTTTGTTTTATATGGAACAAGCTACACCATTTTCAGTTTTATTTCAGAAAATTCCAAATATATTTCAAAATTGTCTAAAAATGTTTTAATTTTATCCAAAAATGTTTTAAAATTGTCCAAAGATCTTTTAAAATTGTCCAAATATATTTTCAAATTGTCTAAAAATGTTTCAAAATTATCCAAAATGTTTCAAAATTATCCAAAAATGTTTTAAAATTTTCCAAAAATGTTTCAAAGTTGTCCACTAAAGTTGTTACTAAAAATTGCCCAAAAATTTTTAAAATTGTCCAAAAATGTTTTATAATTGTCTAAAAACCTTTGTTGATATTTGTCCAATTGCATTTCAAAATTGTCCAAAATGTATTTTAAAATTTTCAAAATGTATTTCAAAATTATACAAATATATTTTAAAATATTACAAATATAGTTTAAAATATTTTATTTGTATTTAAGTAAATTCCATTTGTATTTTAAAATTGTCCAAATGTATTTCAAAATTATTCATTTGTATTTCAAAATTCTCCAAATGTATTTGATAAAATTCCAAATATATTTAAAAAAAAACTATATTTGTATTCCAGAATAGGGTTTTTTCAAATACATTTGGTATTTTCTCAAATACATTGGAGAATTTTGAAATTCAAATGGAAATTTTTTAAATGCTTTTGGACAATTTTGAAATACAGATTTAAAATTTTTAAATACAAATGAATAATTTTGAAATACATTTGGACAATTTTAAAATACAAATGGAATTTTCTTAAATACAAATAAAATATTTTAAAATATATTTATAATATTTTAAAATATATTTGTATAATTTTGAAATACGTTTTGAAAATTTTAAAATACATTTTGGACAATTTTGAAATGCAATTGGACAAATATCAAAGGTTTTTAGACAATTTTAAAACATTTTTGGACAATTTTGAATGATTTTTGATAATTTTAAAACATTTTTGGACAATTTTGAATGATTTTTGGACAATTTTGAAACATTTTTGGAAAATCTTAAAACATTTTTGGATAATTTTGAAACATTTTGGACAATTTTGAATCATTTTTAGACAATTTTAAAATATATTTCGACAATTTTAAAACATTTTTGGACAATCTTAAAACATTTTTGGATAATTTTAGAACATTTTTGGACAATTTTGAAATATATTTGGAATTTTCTGAAATAAAAGTGAAAATGGTGTAGTGGAAAGTAAATCTAATAAATAAGTATACAGGAATGAAAAAGTATCGTTTTTGTTAAAAAAGAGTTTTCTTTTAAACATTTTCAAATCTTTTGGTAAATTTACGTAAAACTTTTTAAACAGTTAACAGAAATGTGCATATATTTGAATATTAAAAATATGTATTTAATGTACCAATATTATTACACAAAACTATTTTTGGAAGCTTTAAATATATTTTGAATTCATTTTGGAAACATTGTGTAAACCCAAAGTCTCCTTCCGTGTGATTTCAGAATTTCATTGGCTTTGAAATTGCAATTTCTCTGGAACAGGACTGATTATTCGGCAACTATCAGAGATATGAAAAAAACACTCAAGACTAAAATTATTGCTCAGGAAAAATACAATAATATGGCGTACGAAATAATTTTCCATTGATTTAAATATTCATTATAAAATTTAAATATTCATTATAAAGATTAAGCCAAAAATCTATAAATTTTCAATCTTGACAAAATACTGGCAAACCCAATAAATAGGTGGTCTAGAAATATATTTTCCAAAATAAAATTTAAAAAAAGTTCATATGTTCTTTTTTTGGTCCTGTCGTGATAACTCCACCTACTGAGCTAACGAGACATATAATACTTGGTCGCTAAAACATAAATGAAAGATAACAGCTGGACAAATACTTGTTGCGCTAAAATACTACACTCATAGAAATTAACTTGTTAAAATAGAAAATAGATGAGGCTACCAAAAATTTGTTAAAAATTACCTTGCAGAAAAAACTCCTGAAATTCGAAAATTTTTTTGCTAAATACTAGATATTAAGAACAGCAAAATAAAAGTATTAAATTTGCGGAATTTTAGTTATATTTAAGTTAACTTTTAGCTAATTAAAAATGACAAATTATACTATAGAATCTGCAGAAAACTGTTATATGTACAAAATTTTTGGTTATTTTTAAGTTAAATTTAGTTGAATGCTAAACTGCTAAAATCAAAAAATATGTAGTAAACCACTGATTTCAGAGGGCTCGATTTTTGTTTATATTAAAAAACTCGAAAAAGACTAAAATTTAAAACTTTTTATGATTTTTAATACTACTAATAATTTATAAAATTTTTTTGCTGATTTTAGCAGGTTATATTCTATTACCAAAAATTTCTGTATATTTAACAGTATTATTTTTGCTGTTCATATTTTTTCTGCTAGGACTTTTACGGACTTTTTTCTATAAGTGTAGCATTGGCGAAAGGTTTGTCGAAACTCATATGCCAGTTTTGGGAAAAAAATTGGTCTTAAAGGAGCTTTTCTACAAACAAATGAATTTATTTTATAAAACAAAAAAATTTGTAAATTAAAACAAATCAAAAAAAAGGATAGCAGCATCCAGCAGAATCCAATCCAAATTCTTTGCCAGTAGTTTTTTTTTCTATAAACTACTGAAATTTTTGTAAAACAAATACTGGAAAAACCCTTTCTGCAAACGCTGGCAAAGCGTCCGAATTAGTGTTCTGGAAATCATTTATTTTTAACACTGCGGTTAGCCAGTGGTATGCCAGTGTTTGATTTTCCGTACCACTGCCAATTTCTGATAGGGAAGTTTCGTAAATTTCTCATTAGCACCAGATTTAATTAAAATAAAAATTTTTAAATTCTAATTTTGTTTACATTTGTTTTTACACTGTAAATAATACGTCAGTAAAAAATTTGTCTGAAATATTCAAAATTAAATTTTTAGTTAAATTTTACACAATTTGTTAATAAAATATAAAATTTTCATGTTTCTCCTTTTGCTCAACAGGTGGCACCACCAGTAAATCGGAAGCTTTTAATATGTCGCTATTTCTTCTCCTTCCGATTTCTTAAAATGGCCCATTACTCGAAAACTAAGAGAGATACAGCAAACTGAACGAAATTTGCGACTACCCCTAATTAGTCCCTTAAAAGGGTTATATCCATCCAAAAATTTACTTTGGTGGGGCCTTGGACTCTCGGATATTTTTAATAAAATAATCCATTTCATATAATGGCCCATATCTCGAAATCTAAGCGAGATAGACTAAAACGGACAAAATATTTTTTCCTTCGGAGTATCCTTGCAAACTCTTAGATGAAATTGCCCAGAGAAGAGTGCCGAAAGTCTGTAATTTGAACAAATTTTACCACCCACAAGGAAAGTATCCGTATGTCGTTCCACCTTATTCGGATGAAATTTTGATATGTGATAGAGATGACAGAAAAAATTAGTACATATGTTCAACTTTTAATAGCCCAATCTCATATTTGAGGGTTAAAATGTGTGATCACAAATGTTCCCGTTATTCGTTTTTGTATTTTTTATATTTGTTCGAAGGAAATGTATACAAATTGGTTATCTGTGAAAGGTATATCGAAGATCTATCAAATGGCGAACTTAAAATATTAAAAAGTTTACTAACAAAACATCCCTTTAGAAAAACGTGTAATTCCACACATTGTAATCGATCTCGTGTAATTCAAATTCTGTGTACTTACGATATGGGATATTTGTGTATAAAAACTGTATATGAAATTTTTAAAATTTTTTGTCAACTTACATGCCACTATACTTATGTGTAATTACGAAGTATATTGTATAAGTACACACAATGAGAATTACATGAAATCGATTACATTGTGTGGACTTACACGTTTTTGTAAAGGTATAAAATTTTTTGGTTGTATACATTTCCTTGGAAAAAACACCCAGCAAAATCTTTCATTACCAAATAATGTGATATTGGCAACTACTTGTTTTTTTACCACTAATAAATATATGAGTAATGCTTATTATTTGACAAATTGTAACCACTTATTTTTAACTGCTGATCAGCCCACGAATAACTACTTATTTTGGTAACTACTTATTTCTAATATTTTTAAAATGCAGCGGGTAAGTGGGTGCACAAATTTTGTACGTTTTTTCATGCAGCGAACATGGTCAACTACTTATAAAAATTACCTTGTCGAACAAAAATAATGAGTTTTGACTCCGAATTATATGGAGTCGACCCTAATTCTACTGCTTATTATTTAGATATTAATAATGAGCACTCATTACTGATATTTTGCTGGGCATGAAAAAACTCAAAATCGGGATCATTTTTGGCCTCACACTTATTTCTGAGTGAAACACGCATGGAAGTAGATGACAACATGATCTTCCTACTTTTAGTTTGGTGATATGTTAAAGCTTACAATTTCTTCCTATTATTTATTTTTAATTGAATCTTATTTTTAAATTAAAAGTCAAAAATATGCAATTAAATGCAAAAATATGCGATAAAAATCATAATATTTGCAAAAACTATGCATTTACAAGCAAAATATACAAAAATATGTATTAATAACAAGTTATGAAAGAACCTGCAACTACACTCAAAAAAATAAGTTAGTAGAAAAATTAGTAAAACGTCTTGTATATCAAGTGTACTAGTTTTCAGCAATTTTTTTGCTGAAATTCCGTTTTCAGCAAAAATTTTAGTTATATTTTTTTAGCACTAAACTAATTTTGAACTAATCCCAGTGTAGAAAATCATTACCAGATATGTGGTTATGTAACTATATACTTGGTAATGGTAACTAGTTACTTTTGTTATTACATTTCTTATTACCTTTGTATGGCGGTGTCTCGAAAAATAATGAGTTGTCGTTACACACCAGCATACGAAAAATCAAAAAATATATCGTTACCTATGTGTTTACCAGTACTGACAAAAATAATGAGTCTAAAAATAGATTTTCAAAAAAATAAATTATTTAAAAAAATATTTTTTATTGTATTTTTTTTTTAAATAAAATTTGCTGGTGCAGGAATCGAACCTGGGTCTACAGATTACCAGTCAACTGCTCTACCATCTGAGCTATATCGACATGTAATATTTAATAGTTAAAAACATAATTGACCTGCTGCACACAAGTAAGCTTACTCGCCAACAAACATAAAATCAAAAAATATGTGGTTACATATATCCTTACCAGTGTTTAAAAAATATTGAGTCTAAAAATAGATTTCAAAAAATTTTCAAAAAAATCTAAAAAATTATTTTCTATTTGAAATAATGATAAAAATAAGTTATTATCAGTAACTCATTATTATATGTGTTAAAATAACGCAGAAGGTAAGTGGGTGTCACTACTGGTACTCCAAAAAATAATGATATGTCATTACCGTTTCTACACTGGGATGTTTTACTAATTTATTTTGCTACAAAAATTGTGCTGATAACCGCATTCATAGCGTGGACGACAACCAGATAGACAATATGTAGATGTCGCAGCTTGTCTGGAAACGGAAATGACAAAAAAAGAAAAACAACTCTACACACCCAATAAGCACATAGGTTTTAAAAACTCAAGTGCTTTAAATTTTGCTTGAAGTAAAGTATATTTCAAATTCTAGCACTTGTTTTTTTAACAAAAATATTTCAAACTTGAATTTTTGTTTCCCTTTTGCTGGTGTATGCTATTGAAATAAAATGTAATAAAAGTTGAATTCAAGCCTTGAAACTGGAAAAAAGGGCTGGAAGTGAACTTGATTTCAACTTGAATTCCAGTGAAAATGTTTATAGGGCATATTCTGTATTTAAATTTTCAGCAAATAAATTAACTTAAGTAAAATTTCGCTACAAGTTTTTTGAGTTTTTTTCAGTCTACTAATATACAGCAAAAAGTTTAGTGATTTTAGCAAGGATTTTTTTCATTTGCAGTTCACTAAGTTTTAGCAAAACTTTTGCTGAAGATTACTATTTTTTGCTAAAAATCAAATCGCTAATTTTCAGCAAACCTTTTGCTGAAATTACCAACTTTTTTGCAAGCACGCTCCTGACTAAAAATTTGCTGACACAGCAACATTTTTTGCTGACTTTACTGACTTTTTTTTTGAGTGTACAAATCGATGCCACTTTGTTGCAAATTCTTTGATTCAGAAAAGTATTTGGTCCAAATCGTTACTGACTACAAACATGCATTTGCATAAAAGTCGCTGTCCTGATGATTACAAATAAAACTGCAGTTTTACTAATTTTTTTACATAACTTGTAGTCTACACGAGACATAAATTAGTTAACATGGCCACTAACATCATGTTAATGTTAAGTGTGGACAACAAGTATAAACCTATAGAGAGACTACCGTCCTCACAAAATTTTGTTGTTGTGTGGCGAACTTGGGAAAGGCTAAAAAAACATGTTGATAATGTTGTTAAGAGAAAAAATCAGTTGGAAGAGCATTTTGAGAAACATTTTCGTTTTTTTCTTTTGAAAAAAACTTTTTTGATCAATGTTGTCAAGTTTGATTTTCCATTTAGGGTTTTTTTAATGAGTGTAGTAAATTTTTTTCAACTACTGTTTTTAATAATTTTTGTTAATATTATTTTAAAATTTTTTTAAATAATTTATTTTATTATACAAATAATATATAATTCATTTTCACCGTTCTTGTTAATTTAAATATATATTGTTTTTGTTAAAATAAACTATATTTAAAAAAAATAAAACTATATTAACTATCAATATTAGTTTTAAAAAACCCAAAATTGACACTATTGACAAATGTTTGTTGGCACAGGAATTTTTTGAATGTTGAAGCAACATTGGAATCTCTTAAATCCTCTTAAAAATCTGAAAATTCTCTTAAAAATCTGAAAAAACTCACTCAACCTCAATGCTTTTTATATAGGGAAATGTGTAAAAAAACACTCAATCTCTCATTTGTTTACAATGTTTATCAACATGTTTTAGTTTTCTTTCCCGACTTCACGAACAAAAATAAGAGTGGTATAGAAACCCACTGGTGTGGACCACTCATTTTAACGTTATGATTTACGTTTTTCCTGTGTTAACATACATAGTTGTTAAAGCAGATGTTAAGAAAACTATTTTATAACATCTCAGTCGATGCCATATTTTTTTACTGCTTAATGGCATCACCAACAAACAAAGCTTATAAAAAAAAGCTAGAAAATATATAAAAACAGTGTAATTGTGAAGTAATTTGCATTATTATAACTTAAATTGTAGTATTCTTTTTATTTATCAAAAAAAAAATATACAACCAATTAATTACTGTGAAATAAAAGACATTCATTTGCGACTGACTCCGGCAAGAAAAAATAAATAATGAAATTTCTTAACATTAGTGTTCTCCATCACAAAAGTATTAGATTTTATTTGTGACTCTCATAACAGCTATCTTAACCCTTTGACGACCATAGGCAAGTATGCTTGCCCAAGGGTTTTTCGCATTTATAATTGCCCAGACAAAAGATAGAATAAATATTTCCAAACGTGATTTGTAAAGGAGAAATGTGGCAGCAAATTCCTACCTAGTCCCGCTTTCTTCTTGGGAGCCCTCGAAGTTGATTATTTAGAATTCTTCATTTAAGGGGTAAAAAGCACAAACTTTGACAAGCGAAATGAAGGGCAAGCAAGGGGTCTATGAGGTAAATTTTTTGTAACATATCCATAATTTAGTTCTAGAGCACGAAAATAAAATAATAATAAAAATCGTTTCGTCCGGAACGGCAGGGTCGTCAAATGGCAAATATTTTTGGCAAGCGAAATGAGCGGTTAGGAGTGGTTCTACGGAGCCAATTTTTCTTGGCATAACTATTATTAGGTCAGAGATTATGAAAATCGGAAAATTTTCAAAATCGCTTCGGCCGAAAATGTATGGTCCTCAAAGGGTTAACAGAATCTCATAGCTAATGGAGACTCAGAGTAAATTTAGATTTGTTAAACTTAACAAAAATGTGTTAACATCAGCAAATTTTATTTTCAACCAAAAAATTGGAATTAATTTTGGTAAATTAACAAATTTTCCTGTTGATCCAACAGACATATGATTTTGAGTGTAGTAAAATAGTCTGAGTTCGCAAACAATAAATTTTTGTATTGTGACTACACCCTAAAAATTCCTTAGTTGTTTATTACTAAACTTTCAACTATCTCGTAGGTGAAATACCTCTAACTAAAGCTTAGTTGATTTGATTCGTTGGTGGTAACTAAGTTTTTTACAAATAATTAGTTCAACAATTATTATAGTTAAGATGTATTGAATTTGCAAATTAGTTGAAAATAACGATTTAAAAATAAAGCATTGGTTGTCGGAAACCATCAAATTATACTTTAAATTATGCCATAAAATACATATTGTTTTTAAAATTTTGCACTCTTTATTGCCGTTTTTGGAAAAAACTAAATTCGGTGTTCCCGAATCGAAGTAAAATAATAGCCGTTTTTTCTAATCACTTGGATTTAATAAATCCAAAAAGTATTTCTGAAAGTGCTCAACAGATGGGGTTAGATTCTCCCTATTTTAAAAAGAATTTTCTGTCCGACACTTCTTTCACCCTAATTTTTAATACCGAATTCGATGATGAAGGATTTTACTTTGACTTTTAAGTTTTAATTATATTTAATATAAAACAGCGATAGCCTGTCTGCCTTTTCAGTTTTATCACTTCAATTTATATTTTTACACAATTGAAAAATTCCATTGCAATATTTAATATTCACTAATTGGATTTAATTAAATTACTTACTGTAGAGTGAAAAATTGCCATTTCTATTTCAGCTATTTCTCGATGTCCAAGATGAAAAATATGTATTTGGTGAGGTGTAGTTTTTTTTTCTAAACATATTTCATAAAAAAAATTTAATAAAATCCTTTTATTTGTTAGTTTTTAAATTTTTTTGTTTCTCTTTTAATTTTTATTCGTATTTTTTTCTGACATTAAATTAATAGGCTGTTTCAAATATTTGTGCTTTTATTATGGATTTATTAAATCCAGCTTTTTTTTGGATTTAATAAATCCACTTTTTGTATGAAAAATTCTAAATCCAGGTGATTAAAAACACAAATATAACAGGGCTGTGAATTAAGCAGCTTCAACAAAGCTCGCTAATTCTCCACAAGATGGTGTGCACCAACTGTTCTAAGATTCAACATTTCGCGCAATTACAGGGTTGCCATATTGCACCACCTTTCATCTCTATTCCATTTCCAAAGAAAGCAAAACGTTAATTAATAGGAAGAATTTCCTGAGTGTTGTTTCTCTTTTTATAAAAAAAGATGGATATATAAATTTGGTTAGTAAAAATCTTGATTTCAGCTAATTTTCATTTTTAGTTTTTGCTCAAAATGTGGTTTAAAGGCAATTTAAGACTGACAAATTAACAATTTGCAAGAAAACTCACAGATTAGATTCAGCACACCAAAGATTGTTAGAAAATATGTATTAAAAAGCACTGAAAAAACAGAAATGCTGAAAGTTATTTTACCAGCAATATTTCATATTTTTTTTTATTAAACCCATATGACACTAGCTTTATTCTTAACTTTTTCATGACATTTAAGGGTTTCTATTTGATTTTTTTCTATTCCTTTTTATTTTTTTGTAAATAAGCAAAACTTCAATAAAAGCCATACAAAAAAAGTCAAGAATAGTGAAGAAAAACTAGAGTCATATGGGCTTTAGATTTTTTTTTAATTTTAATCCATGTTTAGTCAAATCTGCAAAGATCTGCTGCATCTTCTGCTAAATTATAGAAATTCGATAATTCACAATTTAAGCTCTACACAAAAGAAAAGCCAAGCATTTAGTATTTATTGTTCATAAAACGTGTTTCCATTTAGACCCATTTTAAGTGTATTTCGGATACAAATGTAAGGGAGGAAAATTGGGCACAAGTGCACTTTGTCAGTCATGACCCCTCTGGAATTAAAAAAGACAAATATTTTCTATCTTCAGCTAAGGGAGGCGGGACCTTTGAGACCCTGCAGGCCTTTGAGACCCTCTACCACACTTGTATATTACTAGGCTTGCCATTTTGCCAAGGAAAATTTTCTCGGAATTTCAAAAATGATTTTTGTTTTAAGATTCATAAAACGTGGGAGGAGTCGAAATATTGTAAGAAATTGATTTTTGTGTAGGTAAACTGTTTTCCTGTTTTTAGTGAAATTTGCTGCCATATTATTAAAAACACTTGATTTTTTGCACAACATTTTTAAATTTTTGTGGGCGTAAACTTCGCAGTTTGGATTTTCTTTTTGTTTTATTAAAAAAGAATGGGAAATTATTTGTCTTTAGCGAGATTCTTCCTAAAAATATCTTATATTTTCTATTGTATCCATACCCTTATTATCTATATTGATACCCATATTGTCTTTATTGGAGTCATAGGGTTGCCATCATAATGTAAAATATAAGGTTTCGGGAAAACCTTAAAATAGCTGGAATATCGGAAATTGAAAAATACGGGTTTGCTTAAATTTAGCAAGGATTAATAAATGTGAATGTGACGATCGCACGACCATACATGTCCATATAAAGTACACTAAAATTAACACATTTCTTATAAGAACAACCACAAAACAACAAAAATGTACCAAAGAAAGGTACCAACGGCCCTTAAAAATCCCTATCCGAAAATATAACATTTGTATATAAATAGCTTCCTTGAATCAAATGACAAATAAATGGAAGAAACAATAAATGGGTAATTTTTTACCCCAATTTTAACCTCCTAAATGACCGAGATGCCCGATAATGTCAGACAACTCAACCTTAGAACTTGTTCTCTACAAAATATCCGGATTTCATTAAGATCCGGGATTATCACATGAGATACTTACCTCGTGAGTCCCGTTACTTTAGGGTACGTTACGCCTACGTATGGCTAACGAGACTTTAAATTCTTAATGTCGTTGTTAAAATTACAAATTCATATTCTTACACTCAAAAAAGTTTGACAGTTACTACATGACAGTTGTTTGTTTTTAACTGCAATTTTAGTTGTTTTTCTATGGAAAAATACAAAACAGCTATTATGACAGTTAGTTAAAAAAACAACTAACGAAAAGTACTGTATTTCGTAACAGTTATTTGGAGCAGCTATTTTTAAATCTTTAAAAAACAACTATCAAAATAGTATTTTACAGTATGCAGATATATTTGTTAATTATTTAAAAATTAAGAAAAATAATTGATTTTTTTAAAATTTTCAATTATTTCTTCTTTGTTATTATTGATATATCCTTAGTTTGCCAACATAAATTAGAAACTTGTATCTCCAATGAATAAAAACTAATATTGTAACCAGAATTTTTACTTAAAATTTCCAGTATGATGAAGTTATTACAAATTTTTTGTAATCAAAAGAGAAAAATAATTTTTTTTTATTTTAAAATTAACTGTAAAGAACAATATTTTTACAAAATTTTTCCAGTTTTAAAATTTTTGTAGTAAAAATACGTCAGTTAACTTTACGGCATTGTTAGTTAGTTTTAATGCATTTGTTAGTTATTTTTCAACAAGTACAAACAACTACATTTATTATTGTTTTAAAGGTAAATAATTTTGTCGCCTTTTAACTGTACACTGATAGAAATAAATCTGTAAAAATAGCAGAAAAAGTTACTAAAAATTAGTTAAAAATGATGCTGCAGAAAAAACTGCTAAAATTAGCAGATTTTTTTACTAAATACTAGTAAAATGAGAACAGCAAAATTAAAACTGCTAAATTTACAGAATTTTAGTTATATTTAGGCTAACTTCTAGTTAATTGGAAATAGCAAATTGTACTGTAAAATCTGCAGAAAATTTTTCTAAATATATGTAGACTAAAAATAGCAAAAATAAACTGTTAAATCTACAAAATTTTTGCTATTTTTAAGCTAAATTTTGTAGAATGCAAATAGCAGTCTATTCTGCTAAAATCAGCAGAAATATTTGCTAAAATATTGTAAACGGCTGTTTTAAAAGGCTCGATTTTTATTTGTATTTAAAAAAAAAATCGAAAAAAAAACTTCGAAAATTTTTAATTTTTTAGTGATATTTTAGGCTACTAATTATTTAGCAAAATTTTTTTGCTGATTTTAGCAGATTAATTTGCTATTCTCCCTTTACAAAAATTTAGCTCAAATAAAACTAAAAGTCTGTATATTTAATAGTTTTATTTTTGCTGTTCCTATATTACTAATATATAGCAAAAATAATCTGCTAATTTAGCAGTTTTTTTCTGCAGCATCATTTTTAACTAATTTTAATAGTTTTAACTAAATTTTTAACGGACTTTTTTCTATCAGTGTATTTAACCTTGTTTTAACTATCATTTTCAGTAGATTCTACCGACAAACTTTTTTGAGGCTAGGAACCACTATGATTAAACTCTATTCTAACCCAACAGTCTAAAATACATTAAAGTTAAAATCTCGTTGTGTGCGATGTATAAGGAGCTATTAACTTTTCATTCAGTGTGTTCGTTACTCGAATTTCTTACTACCTACTTTTACAATTGGAAAGTTTGTTTTCTTTTTGTATTGAATTTTTCCAGCTGTAATAAATGTAGTAACTTGTAGTAAGTAAACGAACAAGCTTATTATGAATAGGTGTGTTTGGGTACTTTTCCAGTAAAGTCCAGTAAAAATTACTCAGTAACAAATTTACAGAGAGTAAGGCAAAATTTACTCTCAAAAAGAAAAATATCTAAAAATGTACGCAAACAGAAAAATTGTAAGAATTAGTAAAATACTGCTGCCAACTTCTTTCCTAAAAATATCGCTAAATCAAACTAAAAAATCACTAGAAAATATCTAAATTATAAACAAAAATAAAAAGCGATAAATCCCTAAATTTCACGAACTTTTTAGGTCCTGTTGAAAAATTTCACAAAAATAGCTATATTTTTCAAACTTCTTAAAACTTTCTTAAAAAATTATTGATACATCGCCCAACTTTTCGAACTTTTTTGTTTTCCATAAAAATTTAACGATAAATCGCTGAATAATAATGATTCAAAAATTTTGTCAAGAAAATAAATGTAAAAAAATGCTTAGAAAATGTCTAGACTGTCTTAAAAAGAAATATCGCTAGTTTTCCCGCTAGTAGCTAAATTATATTTTATCCCGCTAAACGAGTTGAATTATCGCTAGATTTGCCGAGAATATAGCTAAATTGGCAACAGTTATTAATATAGCTGATTGCGAAATAAACCTATTCAAATTATTGGATTAATAAATAAAACCTAATAAAATGATCACTTACTTACTCCTTCCATCGTAAATAAGCTTATATTTAAATATCTTTTATTTTTACAAACAATTATTTCAAAATTATTTAGACAAATGTTTTGTTTCTTCAATCATATGTTTTTTTTCTTACAAATTCTTACTAGCAAAAATTCATCCAGTAAAAACTTGTAAGTTCTCTGGTATTGAACTGTCACTTTACTCTCTATTTTTCCTCTCTCCTTACTGAGTAATTGTGTAAACAAACACCTTCCAGTAAAAACTTGTACAAATTTGTACGAATTTGTACAAATTTTTGGGTACCCAAACACACTTAATGTAGCTGTATTATATTAAATTTAAAGTTTTTATATTCAATATCAATCATTTTGTTGTTAATATTTTATATTTAAAATTAAATTTTATTTGTTGAAATTATTGCTATATTGTTGCTTATATGCTTATAACAAATAATTAATATTTTTTTATTATTATTAGTTGATATATATAATTAGGTCATAATTAATTAAATAAACGCACACAAATATTTGTAAAAAAATTGAAAAAAATAGAGTGAACTAAGCAACTACATTAAAAGCATTTGAGTTTTAAATGTTTTCGCCCAAACTTATAAACGCTTACTTCATACAACTCTTAAAGGGCGGATTATGGGACCGTAAACGTATATGTGATGTAACTGTACCGTGCCGTAGCTAAAAAGTACACTTATAGATTATCGTAAACGACATTACTATTTAGCATCTATTTCATGTGGTTTTATATTTTATTCTAAATTTTTCCATTTATTTGTTAATTTTTATTCCTTATTTGTTGTTTGAATCATTTTTCTTTATTCATTTCATATTTTTTCCAACTAAAATCAGTCAGCTGTTTCGATGCCGGATAGAAAATTCTGATTTCAACAGAATGATCCGGCAAGTTCGTTTACATTTACGTGTTAGTAACCATTCGTATACATTTCTTCTTGTGGTATCGAAACAGCTGATTCGTTACAGATACGTTTACGGTTGGGTAACTCAGCCTTAAGGCTTCATTAGTCTGGTAGTATCGTAAAGTATCGTGTCAGCTGTTTACTTTTAGATAATGACAGTATTCACAACTACTTAGTTTGAAAGTACATTTGAGGTAAGAAAATCTATTGAAAATAGATTTCTACTTCACGATACCTCATTTCGCCGCACTTTACTTCCAAACTAATTTTATTTTTAGTCTAGTAGTATCTTAAAGTATCGTGTCAGCTGTTTACTTTTGGTTAATGACAGTGTACACAACTACTTAGTTTGGAAGTACATCTGAGGTAAGAAAATCTATTGAAAATAGATTTCTACTTTACGATACCTCTTTTCGCCGCACTTTACTTATTTGAGCTTTACACTCGGGGGTGTTCCGGAAAACGAATCTACATAAAATCGTTCGTTTTCATACAGAATTACATACGTGTTGTTGTTGTCAAAAATCGCATGTTTCTATGTGGATTCGTTTTCCAGAACACCTCCGACTAAAGCCCAAACTAGTTTGGAAGTAAAGTCCGGCGAAATGAGGTATCGTGAAGTAGAAATCTATTTTCAATAGATTTTCTTACCTCAAATGTTCTTCCAAACTAAGTAGTTATGTATACTCTCATTAATTAAAAGTAAACAGCTGACACGACACTTTACGATACTACCAGACTAATGGAACCTTAAAGCCCAAATTAGTTTGGAAGTAAAGTGTGGCGAAATGAGGTATCGTGAGGTAGAAATCTATTTTCAATAGATTTTCTTATCTCAAATGTACTTCCAAACTAAGTAGTTGTGTACACTGTCATTAACTAAAAGTAAACAGCTGACACGATACTTTACGATACTACCAGACTAATGGAGCCTTAACTTTTTAAGTTGATTTTTTTTTATATAATTTACGAAGTAGAAAATTTTTATATAATAAAATTTTTTTTTTAAAGTTGACGAAAAATAAAAAAAACAAAATTTATATACAATAAAGTAGCTTAAATATATTTTGCACTCAATACCCTGAAATATCGAATCAGAAAAAAGCGAAAAAAATAAGTTTAAAATTCGAATCCCAAACACGTAATTGTTGTTGTAATTACATTCACATACAAATAAGAAATTTACTATATGAAACTCATTGTGAATTTTCCCTTTTTGTTATTTTTGTAAATGTGTAGAAGACTATCAGAATAAATAATTTATAAATTTTAGCATGTTTTTTAGATGAGAAATATATAACTATAATTGAGCTTTAGATAAAATATATAATTTTTTTTTTTGAAAAATGTATAAAATAAATTACAAGACTTAAATGTAAAAAATAAAAAAAAAATGCTTGATATACCATGACTTTTATTATTATAACAAATAAAATTATATTAAAATATGCCTATATAATCAACTAGAATTCTAAACTTATACTCTCGATTATATACAAAAGGAAAAATTGAAAAGAAAAAATTGGACACTTTGAAATCAACCAAACAAATAAACAACTAACCATACTTATTAGTAATTACAGGGTGTGACATTAATATTCGTACTTAAAAAACAAACAACTTACAAATAAACAACATCAAAGTACATACTGAATTCCCAAATTCTTTCAATAATCATTTTGTATATTGATATAACTAAAAATTTAAATTGAACATCTTAAAATGAAGAGACCAAAAACATACATATAAATAACAATTTTATTGTGAAACAAAAAACTAAAAAGAAAACTAAATAACTTAACAATTTTTTATGGTAGTATTAATATGAATATTGAAATAATTAAAAATTATAAAATTATTAAACAATGCTTTAATAGAACTTAATTGCTTAAATACTTTCTAGAATTTGAATAAGAAATATTTTTTTAAAATTGATTAAATAGAAAATTTGTTATTAACTACATTTTTGTTTAATATTTATGATCGATATTAAAAGATAAGTTAATTTAATATTTATATTGGTATTCAAAATTAAAGTTCTAACCTCTATACGACTATTTTTGTAAATCATTTTAGATTTTAATGCGATTTTTCTGTTTTCTTCATAGTGTTATCAGATAGGGAAATTTTAATACCTAATTTCAGTGTTGTCAGTTTTTTAGACCTTATCCCCAATTTTCAATTTGTTATTCCCAAAACCCATTGTAAAAATGTATATTACTTAATTTAAAAATTAATGTAAATGTACACTATAACTCAATAAATTTGTACTTGTAACAAATTAAAAAAAAGGACAAATAAATTTAAATAACTGCAAAAGAAATGTATCCAAAATTTACCATTTTAAATATTTCAACGTCAAAATCTTCTGTATTAAAAATTCTTAGGCTTCTATTCACAAAAATATTTTGAATTTTGTTAGAGTTTAATAACATGCAAAACAACAACAAAAATTCTCAATTACCCTGAAATAGGATAAGAAGTTTTTTTTGTGAATAAGCATCCCAGGAAAAATTTTTGTTCCAAAGAATCGGTTGTAGAATAGCTACCCAGGAAAATTTTCAGTTCCAAAGAATCGGTTGTAGAATAGCTGCTTTTCATTCACAACCCCTTCTACTGTCGATTCTAACACCGATTCTTTTTGTTTGAAATTGTCCCAAAAACAACCCCTTCTATAGCTCCAAAGTGGAACCGGTTGCTCTAGAATCAGTTCTGGAACTAGTTCTGGAACTGATTCTACGTCACCCACACCTTCCATATAGGATCCCAGGAACTGGTTCAGGAACCAGTTCCATGGAATCTGTTGCAGTGGAACCTGTTGTAGAATGGGTGTGGTTGGCTACCGATTGTAAAAAATTTTCCTGGGTACTTTTCATTCACAACCCCTTCTACTGTCGATTCTAACACCGATTATTTTTGCTTGAAGTTGTCCCAAAAGCAACCGCTTCTATAGCTCCAAAGTGGAACCGGTTGCCCTAGAATCAGTTCTGGAAGTAGTTGTAGAAATGATTCTACGTCAGTCACACCTTCCATATAGGATCCCAGGAACTGGTTCCGTAACCAGTTCCATGGAATCGGTTGCAGTGGAACCAGTTGTAGAATTGGTGTGGTTGGCAACCGATTGTAAAATTTTTTCCTGGGATGTTAGCATTTCTGTAGATGGATTTAATTTTTGGCAATTGAAAGAATAACTTGTAAAGAATATGGATTTGAAAAAATTGTGTAAACCCCTTTCCTAATTTTCACCAGCAAACTATTTAATGAGTAAGGAAAACAATGCCATATTTAGATTCACCTTGTAGGCATCATATGATTTCGTTTCGGAAAGAAATTTCTGACAAAGCGTTTCTGAAAGAAAACGAGAAAAGTAACGAAATGTAAACTCCGTAACTGTAAACTCCGAAACCAAAATTGTTTCGTGAATTTATAAACTGTTGGTATGAAAAACGGTTAATTTTGCAATTCCTTGGTTTTGAATCGATATTTCGAGTCTTTACTGACCTTAGTTTAACAAATGCATACAACCTAACAGGTGCATTAAATTTTTTTCCCACA
Source organism: Leucophora obtusa (assembly GCA_949987735.1). Taxonomy (NCBI): domain Eukaryota; kingdom Metazoa; phylum Arthropoda; class Insecta; order Diptera; family Anthomyiidae; genus Leucophora; species Leucophora obtusa. The sequence continues at coordinate 282,490,803 of OX465295.1, forward strand.
ATTTAAGATTTTTTTTATTTTAGTAGGTTTAAGGTTAAGAAGAAGAATAAACCATTTTCTCTATTTTTTTTAATTTTAAATCAGACTAGATCTAGTTTCTGCCTTTTTTATATGGACAGTAGACAGTATAACTTTTCGATTTTTTTTTTTTCCAAATATCAAATTTTACATGCCTAGCCAAAAAGGCCATAAACAATATTAAGCAACGCAATCTTACTTTTTGCTGCTTTCAAAAAAATTCCCGCACCAAAAGGGTTGAAATTTGGTCTATATGGTTTTAGTTTAATTAAAATATTTCTCCGAAGTTTTAAATAAATGATACTCAAACGATGTTTATTAAAAGCTATTTATGGTAAAAATTACGAAACCTTTTTGGAGAGACTTTTGGATACATTTTTTGTCGTTTACAATAATTTTTGTAATAATTCGCTACGTAAAGCGTTAAAAGGGTTTTTCCTAAATCTCTAATGAATGTAACGTGTTTTTCGAAAGGATATATATCTCATATCAGACTATTTTTTATTCTTTAGTAGGTACCTGTAGAATATCTCTATACTAAATACTTTAAAATATAAAATTTTTTCGATACGAAAATTTTTTTTAAAAGTGAAAATTTTTCTTTTCATTTCAGTATAAGGTAAATTTTCAATACATACATAAAATTGTTTGAAATTTGGAGATATGAGTATTAGATGATTATTTTCTAAAACACTTCGGTTGAAGTGTTGCGTCGTTGCTATAGAAATTGTTTTTCTTAGAAAATCAATTAACATTGAAAGTTTCCTTCACTTTAACCAATCAAATAAAAAACTAAAGTTTTAGTAATTTTCTTGAATTACAGCTGATACCGAAAACCTGGTGATTTTTAAATATTATAATTATAATTGTGGTTATTAAAGTTTTGACTATTTTTAACAATATTTTGACGATATTTCAAAACGCAATGACGATTTTGTGCCCAATTTACCTGGCAAGATTGTGTGGGATTCGAAAACATGTCCCCACATTACAAATATAACTGTAATGAATTACGACGCCAGCTTAGCTATCTCACCCAAGTAAGACCTTGAATGCAATGTAACTAATTCATTGTTTTCTTTCCTATTCAGCTTTCTGTTATTATATTTTACTCAGAAGTGATCAAACACAGACACATACAAACATTCTCTTTTTAGATTTTTGTTTATCTTCCAATCTCGTCCGTGTCATATAGACAGCTGCAATTAATATTGACACATAAATCTACTTTCTGCCTTTTTTGTATGGACAGACTTCATCAGTGATTTTCCATTAAATTGTTAGTAATTTATATTTTATTGTCTCTATATGATAATTTTTTCAACAACCGTTCAGTTGTGGGATACGAAAACATGTCCATACATTATAAACGTAATTATACTGAAGTGCAACGTTAGCTTACCCATCTCACCCAAATAAGGCACAACCGCTTATTGGATTTTTCGCTGATTTTCAGCAAACCTTTTGCTGAAATTACCAACTTTTTTGCAAGCACGCTCCTGGCTAAAAATTTGCTGACACAGCAACATTTTTTGCTGACTTTACTGACTTTTTTTTTTTGAGTGTACTGCAGGATACACAATGTGTATGGTAAAGTTGAATATCGTCTGCGTACATGTGTAATACTCATTACCTGAGCAGTCCAGTTCTATCGATTAATGATAATATTGATAAAATAAACTATGATTTACAAAAAATACACCTGTGGGCTATTGCTAATGGGCTATGTATAAATCCTAAAAAATCAAAGTGCCTTCTAATACGTCAAAGAATGGAAAACCCAGTTTTTGATAAAGACATTATTATAGATAGTCAAAAAATTGAAATTGTTTCCACATCAAGAAACCTTGGTATAATATTAAATAGCACGTTAACATGGTCAAATCATATCAACGCCATAGTTGGACAGACATATATGAAATTAAGATCACTTTAGTTAACTCAATATTATACCCCTTTGAAAATAAGATTGCTTTTAGCCAAAGCTTACCTTATTCCTGGCATTTTATACGGTTGTGAACTTTTTTCTCATTGTGACACCATAAGTATGGGGAAGTTAAAAGTTGTATTTAACAGTGTAGTAAGATACGTTTTCGGATTTAGTAGAGCCAGGGGAACGTCGTTCTACTCAAAGGGCATTTTTGGGGTGTCTTTGGAAAGTCTTATGAAGATTAGAGTGCTCTTATTCTTACACAAAATCGTTTACACGAAAAAGCCCCATTATCTCTATGAAAAACTCCGTTTTGGCATCGGAACAAACAGAGGAAATAAGCTAATTCCACCAAGTCATCGCTACCTCGTATCTGAATGGCAATTCTTCATAAATTCCATAAGTCTTTGGAACATGCTACCTCAAACTCAACAGCTAAACAGCAACGCTTCGAGTTTTAAAAAATTTCTTTTTGAACACTATGCTCGATTTTAATTTCAATTCAATTCATTTTTAGAATTGGTATTTCTTTAATTTTTGTTTTAATTAATTATTATCTTTTTATTTTTAATTATTTATTTTATTATTTATATTAATTATTTTGTTATTATTACTAATGTGACTATAACTTTTTAAAATCAAAATTTTAGCACTTAAAATTCCTGTACTATAATTATAAGATTAATTCTTGTTGTACTGGAATGGAAATAAATAAACTAAACTAAACACTGATTTAAACAAAGATTTTAGTTATCTTGATTTAACACAATACTAAAAATCTTCAGTACTTTAACTAATTATGTGTGTTAATTTTCAAAATTATTTTTAAGAACCCATTTGTTAAATTTTACACAATTTTTTTATTGAAATATAATATTTTCATATTTCCGCTTTTACCAGGTAGATGGCGCCACCAATGTATCGGAAGTTTTAAAGATGGCGCTATTTCTTACCCTCCCGACTTTTTGAAATGGCCCATATCTCGAACGTTTACATTTGCACTTTATGACAGTAGCGAGATTTCGATGTGACAACTGCATTTTTTTGTAAATAAAGTACCATAAAAAATTACCCCAAATTAAAAATATTTCTAAAAACCATTTTATTCATTGGCGGAATACAATTTACATTATTTTATGTAAAAATCTAACGCTAAATATGATAGTAAATTTGTCTTTTTTTAAGCTAGAAGCCAGATTTTGCAATATTTTGGTGGAAGGAAGACAAGCACTTCCCAATGCTTTCTTCATAGTTATGCTTCGCGGGAAGCAAAAATTATAACCACGCAACACTTCTTATAATCATTAGTACATTTCCAATGGGTCTAAAGATATATTTGTTATATTTATGATATTTTTTTTTTTTTCATTATTTTGTGCTATTTTTAGGTTATTTTTTTGTGAGCTGTTGATCATCGTTGCCACTTTTTCATAAGAAAACTCTACAAATTAAGCGAAACGCAGTGTTGTATTCTGTAAAAGTCTCCATAACAATTGTGAGATTTTCATGAGATATCTTAGAAATCTCGCAAATTTACGGGATTTCTTTTGTATGGGAATCTCAGGATTTTACATAAGATTTTCACTGAAATCTTAATTTTAGTCGAAATTTTGGGATTTGGGTGCAGATGTAAATGCAACATTATTCTATATAGCTGAATTCTTCTAACACATTATTTTTCCATAAGGAAATTCATAAATTTTTCGTCAATAAAAGTCAATACAAAATTAAACAAGTGACATACGGGCTTTAGCCCCCAGCAAAACCTTCAATTACAAGGTAATGAGTTTTGTAAGACTTAAAGGTAGGTAACCTCTAACTTTTCTATTACAAAACCTATTATATTAACAAGGGCATGCCCATCGAGGTAACTCCCAAGTCAGAAAAATACAAACGGGTAAGCGGTGGCAAAGCACTTTAACAGGTGGTACAAGTACTGGCAAAAAGTGCTTTCCAAAAAAAAAAGGGCAGGCTGTTCAAAAAGCGCCGGAAAAGCACTGGAGGAACAAAATTTGTAAACGTTGGCAAAACGCTGGCAAAACCAATAAATAGGTGGTCTGGAAATATATTTTCCAAAATAAAATTTATAAAAAGTTCATATGTATTTTTTTTGGTCCTGCCGTGATTTGAACCCAGGCCGTCAAATTGGCAGACGATTGCTCTACCCACTGAGCTAACGAGACATATAATATTTGATAGCTAAACACATAAATGAGTGATAATAGCTGGACAACTACTGGCTGTGCCAAAATGCTAGTACTAGCAAACAATTTTTTGCAACTAGTATGCCAGTGTTGGTAGGGCAAAACAAAAGTTGGTCTTGAAGGAGCTTTCCCACAAACAAAAAAATTGATTTTATAAAACAAAAAAAATTGATTTTATAAAACAAAAAAAATTTTAAATTAAAAAAAATCCAAACAAAATTTTTTGCTTGCAACCGGATTTGAACTCGGAACCTCCTGACCAGAGAAACAAGCCAGCCGCCGTGAGCCGTTTAAGCCGCCGCCGCCGGTCATTTTTGCCTCAGCCGCCGCCGCCGATTTTTTTCGGCTCATTTCGGCTGGAAGTATCAATTTTCCAAAATAAAAAAATTAAAAACAAATGTCATTTTTAAAACAAATTTTCTACTTCATCATTTCCTGAACCATCAAGAGTATTTTTTTTAGTTCACAGGAAATAAAAGAACCATTTTTATAGTCAGAGCTAAGAAGGATTTTTGTCATAAATATTTCTTAAGTTGGAAGTTTTGCTTGAAAACTTCTGACATATTTCGCTGAAATTAGGATATGCAATTTTAGCTTAATTCGCACAAAACCGAATTCAGCTTTAGAAATTGAATATATATCATTCCATCAAACCATTCCTTTATAATTAATTCATATGTTTCATTTCCAAAGTTTAATATTAAATAGAATGCATTCTTATGTTGAATACATTCCTTATAGAATTACAATCAATTTAAATAATTAATTTTTTCGAGTTTATTTTGTGACCAATACTTTATTTATAGAATTTTCTATCCACGGGCTATTTATGGTCAATTAAATGTTAAAATGAAATAAAAATCAAATTATTTCATCCTTTCAACTCGACGTTTCGTTGACGGTATTTCAACTTCTTCTGGAGTGCGAATTTTATTAATTTGATTTTACTTATTTACATTAGCTGTATTTTCTCTCATGCCTATCAACGTTAAGTATTTAAAGCAAACCTACGTTAAACCGATTGTAGTATAAAAAAATTTCAAACAGGTTATGTTCCGTTATAATCGAATGTGCGTCAGCAAAATTTTTTACGAAGTACCTTAAATAAGTTACGTTAGATGTGAAAATGCATAAACGTTGAGATTTCAACGTTGAAAATTATCCGTGTTGAAAGTTAACGTGCATACGAAAAGTAATATGTTAGTTTTCGTCTTAAACGCGTTTTTATGCACTTTGAGTTTTTTCGTGAGTTAACGGATATAGTTGAGTCGAAAACACAGCTATTGTCAAGTATTTTATTTAAAATTGAATAAAAATTGGACATCACAACACGCAATTTAATTTAATTTAATTTTTTTTTTTTTAATTTAATTTTATTTACAATTTCAAACCAAGCCCATAGGGCCAAATATGGCTCACAATACAACTCACTAAAAAATACTACTAAATAAAGTATATATAATTAACAACAAAGTAACAATAATTAATTTACAAAAAATAAAAATAAAAAAACATATTTATGTATTTAAAAATAAAAAGAAAATAGAAATGTGTATAGAATTCTTTCACTTTATATTTACTTCTCCCTAATATGATTCCCTGTATAATATTGCGTTCAAATATATAAGATATAAATTAACAAATGCAACAATTAAACGTTATATAATTATTAAATTTAATTTAATAAAAACTTTAACGGTGGGTCTCATACTGCAGGTTTAAACTTAGGTTAATAGTTAACCCAAAAATTTGTTGTTGTTTTGTGTACATTTTTTTGAAATTTTATTTTGTTTTTAGTTAAGTTAAAGTTAAATCTACAGTATGAGACCCACCGTAAATAAATAATTACAACTTAAATAAATCACAGTTTAACCTAACGACTAGTATCACAGAATTTTCTTATTTTTTTTTTTTTTTTCATTAATTCTAATCTTTTACAAAATGGCTTATCAATCAAGTAATTTCATTCAATCCGTAAAAGACTAAGGTATGAATATACTAATGATTCTGACAACACTTTAGTTTATAATTACAAATTAAATAAAAATGTGGCTTTTTTTAGGGATTTAATATTGATATCAAATAATAAAAATAATGAAGGTAATTAACCAAAATTTAAAAACGCAAACATTTGTTTTAATATTTTACAAACCGAATAAAACGTGAAAGATAATTATAAAAATAATGAATTCATTCACTATGCATGAAAATTAAAAGAATGATGCCAGTGATTGAATTCATAAGGAATGGTATAAACGAATGATATATAAGTAAATTTTAATTAAAAATCCAAAAGTGAATTAATTCATTCGAATTTTTGGTCGTAGGTTTGGTTAAGTAGATCACATTACATTTTTCAGAAATTTCAGTACACCTAAAATTATTATCAAAAGACACATTTTTAAGACATTGCGGACGAAAAAAAATATTAAGTAAGTTATTTCTCGGTCGACTTATAAAATTGGGGAGATATTTACAATAATCGACGCTATTCTGAGTTCCGAATCCACAAAATATTCTAAAGTGAAACATTCCGGATTTTTTTGCTATTCCGTGATCCACATCCGAGTTATTTTTTTCGATTTATTTCGTGTAGAAAAAGCTTGATGATAGTGAAACGAATATATATTTTTTAACAACAATTATTATATAATAATTTATTTTAAAATTAGTCTATGAATATTAAAATTTGGTAGGAACAGAAAATTTTCGAAATTTTTAATTCCGTGTGATTTTACAAATCAACTCTAATTAAAAAGTTTCGGGACTCAGAACAGTGTTTTAAGTTTTTCAACTTTGACATCTTTTCGAGCATAATTTTTTTCGAACCATTTTTTTTTTCTAGTTTATTAGAACACATTAAATTTTGAGTGAAAATAGAGTTTGTTTATTTCTAAGTTCCGAATCCACATAAAAAAATTCTGAAGTGAAACATTCCGAATTTTTTTGCTCTTCTGTGATCCACATCCGAATTATTTTCTTCGTTTTATTTCGTGTTGAAAAAGCTTGGTGAAAGTAAAATGAATATTTTGTTGCAAAAATTGATATGTTAAAATTTATTTTAAAATTTTTCAGTATGCTAAAATTTGTTCGAAACAGTCAATTTTCGACATTTTGAATTTTGTGTGATTTACAAAACTACTCTAATTAAAAAGTTTCGGAATTCAGAACAGGGGTGATAGTGTCAAAGCTCTGTTTTAGAGCGACTTCAAGCACTTAAAAATTTTAAATTCAGCAATTTTTCAACCGATTTTGAATATTGGAACGTTTTTGGAAAGACAAAAAATTTAGCTTTCCAAATATATGTATATAGAATTATTTATTTGCACCTGAAATATGTTGAAAGTTTTTTTTAAAAAATATTAACGGCTTTTTTACAGTATTAAAAAATTCTTTACTATGGTAATTTATTCTGAAAGTAGGTTTAGTTTTTAGTAAAATCAGATTATTTTGCTTAAATTAATTGAAAATTGAAAAAGTTATCGTAATTTTTCTAAACATTTAATTTCAGCTATTATAAGACATCTCGATGTTCTTGTTTGCACACTCATTAAGGTTAACTTTTTAAATTTTTTTATAAATGCAGAGATTCCATTTTTATAAATAAATGTATAACTTTGACAATTTTAAAGCGATTAAAGTAAAACTTCATTTTACTCTGAATTAGAATAACAAATTTTGTAACAAAATATTGTAATTAAAAGCCGTCAAAATTAAACAAAATAACAAAAAATTAAGAAAATCAGTTTTATTTGAAAATATTTTCACACAATTTTGTATATAAATATAAACATATGTACATATATTTGGATAGCCCAACTATCTCTCCTTCTAGGTCCGTCCAAAAACTAAAAATCCTAAATTTGTAATTTTTATCGATGAATTTAACTTTAAATTATTTTTTATTTGATAATTCCAAATTTTTTGTACAATTTTCTACTGCTATATTTTGGAAAAAACCTTAAACATCTTTAAACTACGTGTATAATGTTCTATCAAGCCGATCAAGCCGCCGCCGCCGCCGATTATTTGGTTGCGCCGCCGCCGCCGATTTTTATCCGGCTCAACCTTAATCGCCGCCGCCGCCGCCGATTTTTTGCTTGCGCCGCCGCCGCCGATTATTTTGATCGGCTTGTTTCTCTGCTCCTGACTACAAACATTTTTTAACGAAGCGTCAGCATTTTTATAAAATCATTGGTCTACCAGTGAATTGATTTTTGTACGCCTGGTAGCACTGTATAACACCTGGTTGCAAACCCTGGCATATCACTCTAAGCCAATTCTTTGCCAGTGGTTTTTTTTTGTAAACCACCGAAATTTTTGTAAAACAAATACTGGTAAAACGCTTTTTGCAAACGCTTGCAAAGCGTCCCAAATGAGTATTCTGCCAGTCATTTATTTTTAACACCGTGGTTACCCAGTGGTATGACAGTGCTTGATATTTTGTACCACTGGCGATTTCTGACTGGGTCCTTGCCTACACCGAAAAGATTTTTCAGTTACTGGCTACTAAATTTTTAACTGAGTGTAAGGTGAAATGTCCCTTCATGAGCCTCAGTTATTTAAATTAATTAAAAGTAAAAATTTTTTTCAAATGTAATATTTAACTGAGAACTCAGTTGCTGAAAACTTTATTTTAGTTAAAATAAATAATTTTTGAATTTTAGTTATAACCACTACTAAAATTTAAAAAGCCACAAATTACAATAAAAAATAACAATGTCATTTTGAATATTTTATTAACAATATTTGCATATTTTAATGAAATCTAACTGATTTTTAGTTAAGTTGGACCTATTGCAAAATTGCTGTCCACCTGATTGGGATCTATGATTAGTTTGCGAGTTCAAGGTATACTCCAAATTGTACATTGATACATTGTGTTGCCATTCTGTAAAATTAGCAATTTCTTAAAATATATAAATAAAAATTTTAATTTTTAATACGTTTAATACCATATGAATATAACATTACCAAAACTATCTTTCTACATTTAAATATGTTTTGAATCTGTCGTAATCTTATACTGAGCAAAAACTACCTAGTTTTTGGACGTTGCTAGTTTTTACTTGTCAAAACGCATACATAAAAAACAAACAAAAACTAGGTAGTTTTTGCTCATTATAAATTCATGCTAAATTCAGTAATAGAGATATTGACACCAACTTTTCCAATTTTACCAAGGTACACGACATTCCCCCATTCGACTTGTGAATTGCCCTTAAGTGTTGTGGGAACACCGAAGTAGGGCATGAGGAATAGAAAACTCATGCATAATATTTTTCATAATATATTTCCATTGATGTTGCGATTGTTTCTATTTAGAATTTGTTTACCATTTTATTTCTGTATCATTTAAAGTGCATCAGCAAATTTTGTTAATAAAACATTATTTTCAAGATGTACTTCGTACAAAAATTAAAATTAAAAAATAATGAAGGAATTCACAGTTTAAGTGGTAACGTGCTATTGTTGTAAAATATCACGATTTTTAAAGTTTAATCCATAGAAAATTTTCAAATTTGCGATAAATGCTAATTTAGTACTTAAAATAGTACGAACTGTGAATTACATCAATAATTTTCGAAAATTCGAGAATATTTACATAAGCCAAATGAAAATGTAGTTAAATATTTATATTTTGTGCAGAATTAGATTTTTATTTTTCAGAAACAAACTGTACGTGTAAGTTAAAAAAAATACAAGCACAATTATCATAAATGTTGTTATTGAAACAAAAATGTATTAATTCTTTAAAAAATACATGTAGTTATTAATTTTTTTTTAAAATAAATTTAAAATAAATATTATTTTAAATAAGAAATTATTTATAAATTAATTATAAAAAAACTATGTTTTTATATACATTATATTGTAACTTCTGTCAATTAAATTGTAGACTGGATCATTCCTTTTGACAAACAAAAAAGATTATTAAAAAAATAATTTCAATTTTAATAAAGTAAATTGTGAAAAATTTAAAATAAACTATAAAAAAAAACAATAAGAAAAATTAATAGCACTACTTAACGACAAAAAAATCGTTATGAAAAAAATTTAATGAACACTTTATGTCAAAGAATGCTGAATAAAATTAAATAATTTTTTATATGACACTTTACTTTTTTGCTAATATTAAATAAAATTTATATGACATTAAGTGTTCATTTAATGGCTTGTTAAATGTAGTGCATTTTTTTGAGAAAAATGTTCTAAATATTTTCAATTTCCATGGAAATTGTATATTTATTGTAAAACATCTTTGATAATATGGATTTATTTGTTAAATATGCGGCAATTAACTTTTGTATGGATATTATTTTGTAGTATTCCGAATTGCATAATATAATTAAATTGTTATAATCAAAAACGTACATATATACAGTACATAAACATATTTGTATTTCTATGCTAAATATTACTATTAAAATGTTTTTTTTAATATAGAACAAATATTATAAAATATTTATAATTTTTATTGGTAGTGATTGTTTACAATGTACATTTTTTTTATAAGTCAATACTTTTATATGTAAAAATATATCTATCTAATATACACTACTTAAATACACAAAAAGCAATCACAGGAGATTATTTTGTGACATAATGCAAGATTTCCCGAAGAAGATTTCAAGTAAGTGGCAACCTTGAGTGCTCGAAATAGGCAATTAAGGAAATATGTTTTCTCGAGCACTTTAAGGCTCTGCACAAAGAAGTCTAAGTACCATAAATTTCAGACATGTGTTCATACTAATATGGGTTCAATTTTGATTCTACTTTTTAGCTTTTATACGAGGGATTGGGCCGTTAAAAAAAATACGGGTCTCTGAGTTCAGTCTCCTCTACAACGTTTTAAAAGTTCATAAAGATCTGCGGGTCTGCGTCGGAGCTAGAAGGAGACTATGTTGGAAAATGAGTTTTTGCAAAAAATTGTACTTTCATGTTGAAATCGGCTACTTATTAAACTGCCCTCTTAATTTTAAATAATTATCGCTCAGAAATCAAGAATCTAAAATTCAAAATGGCGCTTTTTAGCCCCAAATTTCGATTTTAAATAACGACACAAAGAAAAAGCTATTGTCCCAATCCAATAGAAAGTTCGGTTCTCATAACCCTATATCTGCTGTAACAACTGAAATAAGGTTGTAAAACCGAAATGGGATTGAAACAATTCGAATTTTTTTATTTCTGATCAAGAATGACAAATATAGAACAAAAGCACTTTTTTCATACATTTTGACCTTCATTTGGTACCGTGGTACTAACACGATTTTCCGTACAATTTATATAGAAAAGTTAAACTTTTTTGTCTGGTAGGTAAAAAAAATCGAGCTCGACTTTTTCCGTACAATTTACATAAAAAAAATAAAACTTTTTTGTCTGGTAGGCAAAAAATCATTTTACTACAGATTTCTAATCAGCAACCCTCGGTCCTATGTAAACAATTAACTAAAATCTAATATACGAGTATTAATATTTTTCCGTCATATTGGATCCGCCATTTTCAATTTAAATTTTTTAAATACTTTATAAGCAATTAATTAAAATTTAAAATATTAATATTTTTAAAGTTATGAACACCATTTTAAATTTTTGATTTCATATTTGTGCTTAGAAAACCCTATAGTGACAATTTGGATCGAATCAGATAACACAAAATATTGTGTTAAAATAAATAAATCGCCATCCGCCATTTCGAAACTTGAATTTTTGTTCCCGATTTGGAATCAGCGACCACAAATCCCTTAAAAAAATGTATTAAAATTCAATATATTCGAATTTATGGCACCAATTTGGATCCGCCATTTTGTATCCGCCGTTTTAAATTTTTAAATTGTGATTATAGATTCGGGACCAGTAACTGTCTATACCCCTTAAAGGTTCTTTTTGACTTTTGTTCTCCATATTCTACAATTTTCGCAATTGTAATTCAGAAAATATCAATTGAAATTCAGAATTTACATTTGAAATTCAGAAAATATTAATAGAAATTCAGTAAACATCAATTCTAATTCAGAAAATATCAATTGCTGCTAAGGAAAGCATCAATTAGAATTTAGAAAATATCAATTGAAATTCAGAAAATATCAGGTGAAATTCAAAAATCGTGATTTTGAATTCAAAAAATATCAATTGAAATTCGGAAAACATAGCATGGATTTTAATTCGTTATTTCGGAATTTCAATTGATATTTTCTGAATTTCAGTCGCTAGTTTCTGAATTTCAATTGATATTTTCTGAATTTCAATTGGTGTTTTTCGGAATATCAACTGAAATTTTCTGATTTACAATTAATGTTTTCTGAATTTAAAATGATATTTTCTGGATTTCAGTAGATATTTTTTAATCTCAAATCATATTTTCTGAATTTTAAATGGAAATTCTCATTTTCAATTGGTATTTTCTGAATTTCAATGGATTTTTTTCTGAACAATAATTGCAAAATGTACACTCATAGAAATATTAGAAAAATCTACTAAAAATTTGTTAAAGCTGACCTTACAGACGAAACTGCTGAAATTAGCAGAGTGTTTTTGCTAAATATTATTAAAATAAGAACATCGAAAATAAAACGTTAAATTTACAGAAATTTAGTTATATTTTAGTAAAATTTTGATTAATTGCAAATGACAAATTATACTGTAAAAATACGCGGAAAATTTTGCGAAATAATAGTAGACTAAAAATAGCAAAAAGAAACTGTTATATCTACAAAATAGTTGTTATTTTTAAGTCAAATTTAGCTAAATGCAAAGAGCAGTCTATAATGCTAAAATCAGCCGAAAAAAAAATAGTAAACTGATGTTTTCAGAAAGCTCGTTTTTATTTGCATTAAAAACAAAGATCGACAGAAAAACTTTGGAGGTTTTAAATTATTTTGTGATTTTTTATCCTATTAGTTACACTGTGAGACAAATGGTAGGGGTCAGTGATCGGGAAGGGTTCAAACTACCGGGGAAAGTTATATCGGTAAAAAAGAAGTTATACGTGTCCCGGCGTTTCGCAGGGTCAACCCCTAGGAATCGAGATATATCGATTTGACCTTTGGTGGTCTTTTTTTTGACATAACTCGAGAACCACTAGTTTGATTTTGCTCAAACAATTTTAAAAAAATTAAAAATTATAATTCCTTTAATCTGTTCATATAACGTTTTTCTATATACTCAACAGTTTTGCCGGCAAAAATAAATGTGTGAAGAAAAAAATATTTTTTGCCTAAAATATTAAAAAAAAGCAGGGACGTAACAGTTATAACTTTTATTCCAAAAACTTATTGTTTTACAATTATTTCTTGTTTCAGTATTTTTAATTTTCTGTTTATTTGCTCTGTTTGATTTTTATTTTTAATTCAAACAAAAACAATCCAAATACGATTTTTATTTTTTCAAAAATAATAAAAGTTATTTTGTTATTTTTTTTCTTTATCAAAAAATAACAGTTAAGAATATAAATCACAAGCCATAGAACCAATGACTTCACCAATTATAATATCCTGATGATGTCAACTAGTGTTAATAAAAGATTGAACAATGATTTAAAGTGAGTAAATATGTATATTCCAGCAACTTCCGGCATTCAATTTAGGTCAATTTTTAATTTTTATTTTATTATCAAATAAAAAAGTTAGTGCTTAATTTTTTCAAAAAAATCATTCTGTAACTTTTATAAAAAGTTTTAAAATAAAAATCAAAAAAACAACAGAAATTTATAAAGTAAAATAAAAAAATTGAAAAAATTAAAATCTTTGCCAAACTTTGTGATTTTTTTGTGCAATATGATTTATAAAATATAGTGCATTATTGAAATATTATAATTAAATAAATTTGGGTGGTGACTTTTTTAGAATTATAACAGTTATTTTGGGTCTCTGAAAAAAAGTAATAAACAAAAGGTTATTGATTTTTATGGTAGCGGTAACAAACATTTATTTTTACCGGCAAAACTGTTGAGTATATAGAAAAACGTTATATGAACAGATTAAAGGAATTGTAATTTTTAATTTTTTTAAAATTGTTTGAGCAAAATCGGACTAGTGGTTCTCGAGTTATGTCAAAAAAAGATATATCTCGATTCCTAGGGTTGACCCAGCGAAACGCCGGGACACGTATAACTTGTTTTTGACCGATTGACATTTCCCGTTGGTTTCATCCCATCCCGATTTTGACTGTCGCATAGTGTTATTTAGCAAAAAAATTTTATGATTTTTGCAGGTTAAGTTGTTATTTTCTAGCAGCAGTTTTTTCTACAAGGTCATTTTTAACTAATTTTTGGTAGTTTTAAAAAAATTTATTTAGTGTAAGCCATCAATGGTTTAGTCCGAAGATGGAATTTTACCACAGTATTATATTTTGTCGATAAAATATGTTTTTTCTTTACTTTTGACTGTCGATAAATTAGAACATTTTGTAAACAAGCCTTTAAACAAAACGGAATAAGAAATTTTTGGAAATATAGAATAGTTTTTTGCGAAATTCAATAAAGAAGTTTGACAGAACTGCCACTGTTCACTGACATTTTCACATTCTGATTTATGCTAAAAATTTATATGTGAATAAGCACATAAATAAATTTAGAAAACTGCAAATATAAGGAAAACCATACAATATTCCAAAACGACTCCTTGGCAAATTTTAATTTTAAAAACGTTATTCTGCATAAAATTTTTATAAAATTTTAATTGTCACAATTTTGATGTCCAAAGTTATTACGTTTACGTAAATAAATGTGAGTAACGCTATAAATATACAGTTGTAAAAACCAGTGGTAGTAAATTATAATAGATATACATATGAATTAAAAAAGAATGTATGTAAAATAAATACAGTAGTAAATGCAATATATGTAATTGATCACATTGATTGAAATCACTAAAAATTAAAGTTTGAAATTATAATGTATGTAGATGTGTGCACCTTGTTAAAAATTTTAAAGTAATTTAATTTGAAATACATGAGTGTTTAAACAAAATGTTAAAATTATTCCACAAAAAAGACATTTTTGAAACAACTATAAAATAAATGCATACACAGCAAGATTTATGTTTTGTTTTTTTTATTTTAATTCCATATTTGTAAACATAAAAATACCTAACAATAATTAAAAGATTTGTAAATGATAAACCGGATGCCGGAAACGTTGTTATCCTTCATTATGAATAGTGTACGTACATGTGTATGAGTAAGAGTAAGAGAGCAAGCAATATCTTCACAAATACCTACAAAGAAAATATATAATAACATATTTTTTTACTTGAAAATTGCAAAAGAAACGGAAAATTTTTAAATAAAAATATCAATAGTTATGCAAAACAATATTTCCCAAAATATTAACGAAACTATAGAAAGCCAGTATGAAATAGAAAGACTTGTAAATTACAAAGATGTAGCAAAATAGTTGCAATTTTCGGGGGTGTTCTAGAAAATGAATACACATAAAATCGTTCGTTTTCATATAAAATTACTTGTTGTTGTTGTTAAGAATCGCATGATTTTATGTGGATTCGTTTTTTAAAACACTCCCGATTATATAAATATTAGAAAATAAACTCAATATTTTGTGAAAAGAATGTATTTTTTAACTTAAAAAAATCTCTTCAAGGAACTAGTATGGAAATTTTTAAGTTATGAAATAAATTTTTTTTATAAATACCACTCAAATTATAATTTTTTGTTAAAAATTTTTCAAAAAACTAAAAAGTGTATGTAACTCTTACAATGTGAAACAACAAAATAGAATTGAAAAACAAATATTTAAAATAAAAATAACAACACTACCGATAATATTTAAGTAGCCATTATTATAAGCGACTTAGCAAAATTCGATTAAAGTCTTCATATTTATCTGGAAAATTTTTCATCAAATATTTAAAAAGAAAAATCAAAAAAAGTGATAAATATTAAATATGTATATCAACTGAATTTCTTATAAATAAAAAAATAAAAGTGCTTTAAATCGAATTTCTCTAAGTGTATAAAATATTTTTATTTGTAATTGTAGCGATTATTAAAAAAATGCAATAAAAAGAACGCCCAAAAACTTACAAAAAAAGTAAATAAAGACCTATATATAAATATATTGTGTTATACATGCATAAAAAAGTGAAATTAAATTGTTTGTTAAACGTGATAGTAAACATTATACATACATACCTATTATACACACACATATACACACAATTGAACAAAAAGTGAAGTTTTTGTTAGTTAAATTCATGAAATATTTAATAAAAAAAAAACAAAAATAAAAAATATTGTATATGTGAAACTTGCTATAATTTATATAAACAAATACACATTCATACACACACATATGTCTATATAAACAATTATATATATACACACACTTATACAAATAAATACAACATGTTAATAAAAAACATCTCATTAAAAATTTATTTCTGAAAATAAAGCAAAAAATATTTTAAAACGTATTTGAAATTGTTTTATTTAATATGAATACACCTAAAATAATACGTCCGTAGAAAAATCTGTCAAACCGGTTTCAAATCGATTTGACATATTTTTAACAAATTTTTAAAATTGCTCATATCTCGAAAACTAAGAGAGATAGAGCAAAATTGATGAAAATTTCGACTACCCCTAACCGTATAGTATCCCAGCGAAAGGGGGTATCTCTATCCAAAAATTGACCTTGGCGAGGCCTTGGACCCTCGGAAATTTTTAATAAAAATTTTTCACTTCATAAAATGGCGAGATAGAGCAAAACGGACAAAATGTTTGCTCCACTGGAATGCCCTTATGTACCCTCACATGATATGGACTAGGCCCGGGAAGGGTGCTATAAGAGAATCAATGCTCTTGCCTTCATAGCATTCTTCAATAGGTGCACACTTCTGATGAAATTGCTCACCATGTTCATCGGATTCTGATGCTCGTAAAAGTCCATATAAGAATTCAAAAAATCCATTTTTGTAGACATATGAACAACTAGTTTTTCAAAAGCACTTAACATGTTGTGGATGTATGTTCCAGCAATGGGAACGATTATTGGTTAGGACCTTTTCAATAACTTCTTTAATGTTTTTCCATGCAGCAAGCTCAATTGGTGAGAGCAGCTTTTTTATTGTACATTTATCAGGCTCAACAAAAACACCTGTTGTAACGAAAAGACAATTTTTTTAAATTTATGTTGTATGAAACTACCCAGTCAGAAAAATACAAACGGGAAAGCGGTGGCAAAGCACTTTAACAGGTGGTACAAGTACTGGCAAAAAGTGCTTTCCCATTCCCAAAATGATAACATCATTAGACAAAAGGACCGGCTGTTCAAAAAGCGCCTAAAAAGCACTGGAGGAACAAAATTTTTAAACGTTGGCAAAACGCTGGCTAAACCAATAAATAGGTGGTCTGGAAATATATTTTACAAAATAAAATTTAAAAAAAGTTCATATGTATTTTTTTTGGTCCTGCCGTGATTTGAACCCAGGCCGTCAGATTGGCACACGATTGCTCTACCCACTGAGCTAACGAGACATATAATATTTAATGGCTAAACACACAAATGAGTGATAATAGCTGGACAACTACTGGCTGTGCCAAAATGCTAGTACTGGCAAACAATTTTTTGTAACTAGTATGCCAGTGTTGGGAGGGCAAACAAAAAGTTGGTCTTGAAGGAGCTTTCCCACAAACAAAAAAATTTATTTTATAAAACAAAAAAAATTTTAAATTAAAAAAAATTTTTTGTTTGCAATCGGATTTGAACTCGGAACCTTCCGACTACAAACATTTTTTAACGAAGCGTCAGCATTTTTATAAACTCATTGGTTTTCCAGTGAATTGATTTTTGTATGCCTGGTAGCATTGGCTAGGTAGCACTGGATAACCACTGGTTGCAAACCTTGGCATATCACTCTAAGCCAATTCTTTGCCAGTGGTTTTTTTTATAAACCACCGAAATTTTTGTAAAACAAATACTGGTAAAACGCTTTTCGCAAACGCTGGAAAAGCGTCCCAAATGAGTGTTCTGCCAGTCATTTATTTTTAATACCGTGGTTACCCAGTGGTATGCCAGTGCTTGATTTTTTGTACCACTGGCGATTTCTGACTGGGTAATGACAACAGCAAAGCCTGAAGCATCCACATCTTCTTTTATCTTTGCTTCGCTAAGATTTGGAAACAATGTTTTGTGTCGCATAATATGCTTCCATCTCTTGTCTCTTGGAAAATTGGTTGCCCTTCCATCTGCTTCCCATTTGCATAAAAAACAACCACATTTAACGTATCCAGCCTACATACCCGGGAGGAAACTAACTACATTTTAGTCACAACAGACCCGCCACTCGTACTTTACTGCATCCAATATAAATTACATTGAATCATAATTTTCCGTCATGTTCATTTCAAACACTTAGATAAGTACAAAAAAATTAGTAGAAAAGTCAGTAAAAAAATTTGTAAACAGTTTCCAATCGCACTTTACTATTTTTATACTGATTTTTAGTACAATTTTATTTTAGTAAAATAATAATATACTAATTTTAAAAATTTTTTTTTTTGATTTTTTATAATTTTTTTTTAGTTTATATTTGTTACTATTGATATATTCTTAGTTTGGAAATAACACTCAGAAAACTTTGTTGTATCTCCAATGCATAAAAAGGTAATAACTGGAGAACCGTTTGCAATTTTGGCTCCAAATTTCAAGTACGATGAAGTAATTATACGCTTATTAGAATCGAAAGAAAAAAGTTTTTTTTTAGATTTTACAGTTGTTTTTTATTTTTTATTACACTTTTTTGCAAATTTCAGCAGATTGATTTTAAATTACAGTTTACAACAATTTAGCGAAATTTAGTAGCTGCAACTAATTATTTATACTAATTTCATTGTACTAAAATTATGATATTTAGTAAGTTTTTTAACTGATTTTAGCAAATCGATTTTGAATTGCAGTTTACATAAATTTTACTAAAATTTAGTAGCGGCTACTAATTTTTTCTACTTATATTATTGTACTACAGATCAGCAGACATGTGTTGCTAAAATTAGCAAAAAATACCGCTGGGCTCAAAATAGTTAAATTTCCCGTAATAACAGCAAAATTTTCAGTAGCCATTACTGACTTTTTTGGTTGAGGGTACACAATTGGAATAGGATTCTTGGAATTATCAAGATGAATCTATAAAAACATGCCAGTGCTCTTACTTAAATTTCGTTGCAATAAACGAAGTTGTTGACTTTGTTAACCAAAAAATGTCTTGGCGTTTACGAAAACATGTAACATTAATACCAGCTTGAAGCAGATGAAGACTTTTCCCCCTCAATTCATAAATGCTTTGTAAAGTTATAGCAGGTTTACAAAACGTCATTTTCATACAAAATTTGTTCAATAAACCTCCTTTAATTTTACAAAGCGTTTATGAATTTAGGGTTTCAAGTCTGCAGCCAATATTTCTGCCATGTTTTAGGACAGACCCAGTTTTCGTACCAATGCAATTAATGCTCTTCTGATTCAAATAATATTTAAACCATATATTTGGCGTTGAAAATCTATTATGGAACAAATATTAAAATTTTAATTTATCCCTTTATTTAGGCGAAATAGCACAACAATATTGAAGACGTATCTTGAAACCCAGTAGTCAAATAATTTCGGTTTTTGCTGTAAATAACACTATCAATAAAATAAAATTACGTCCCGAAAATTGTTGATCAATTGTTATATCAGAAGTTATGCCGATTTTCGCTTTTTAAAAATTACGAAATTTGGCGAATTTGGCACTAAACATCAACAAATTTTTACGAAATTAGTTCTGCTTACTACTAGCTCTGAGTATATAATCTGTGTTCTTTTTTATTATCGGTAATGTACTCCAGATCGTAAATGTATTTTTGGCAATTTTTCAAATATTTTTTTCTCTTTTAAAAAGTTAATTTTTACAAATTTTCTAAATTTTCATTTCACATGTTTCTCGCTTGAAAACCGTTCCTTAAACAAAAAAAGTGCGAAGGCATAAAAAGTAGGTAGTTAAGTTTTTTATGGATTTAATACAACTTGTTTATTAAAATATTGTTATTTAGCCAAAAACTATTTAAAATCTGAAGACCGCCTTTTGGCGGCCTTGGGCATTAGAGGGTTAATATTGGGCTCCTAACTACTTTATTTCCTAAGTAATCACTGTCGGGGAAATTTCAGGTTGCTGTTTCATCGCATGTTGTTTACCACCCGACTAAAAAAGTTTTTATATAATCTTATATGATTTGATATAACTTTAAATGTTTATATGCGTGGCTTTATATAACCATATACATTTATATTAACACTTTGGTTTTATAAATATGTTTGATATAACGTTATATATAATCATATGCGATTTGGTCTCCAGCCACATATTAAGAGATCTGCAAATATAGTTCATACATAATTATATATAATGGCATATAGCTTTTATAAACCATATTATATCAGAATATATAACAAAGTTAATAGAAAATTGTATTAATTTTATATATAATTATATCTGACATGATATCTAATTATACAAAATTTTATAAAGTTTAATTGCAATTTTTAAATTTAAAAATAAAAATTAGAAAAACATATGTTGAAATAAATATGGTTTAAGTTCAGTTATTTTTTCCGTGAAAAAAAATTAATTCTGAAAGTTATTTTTTTTATTTTATAAGACAGTTCTTCCGACAAATTTTTGTAATGTTTTATTTTGTCAGCTATTTCCAAGTTTATTAACAAAAATTTTTCTAAACATTAAGCATTAGTATTTAATATGAATGAAAATAAGTGATCTCAACAATATTAACTAAAATTTTATTTGAAAATCTTCATCAAATTATATGTATTAATATATAATTTGATGAAGTTAGATAGACCCATTTTTCGGATCAAATTGTATCAGGTTAGATAACATGCTTATCTCGCTTGATATAATTATATATTCCAATATTCGGATCAAATTAGATATGGACGTATATATGGGTTTATATATGGTGATATATGATTATATAATATCTTTTTTAGTCGGGCAGTTCTTCGAATGTCCAGAATAGGTACTAGCAGTTCATCAGAGTATGGCACTGAAAGCAGAGCTGTGTGTACTGTTTTATATGCAAAATTCTTTAGCCTATACCTATACGCCGTTATTTTGGCACACGTAGAAGTGGCATCAATATGAACAATGGGTCTAGCCATCGCTTTGGTATAGCAAGCTGCATTGAATATCGTTGATCTACGGCGAAAATTCTAAAAATATTACTATCGTGCTATAACTCAAAACAAAAATTAAATTACCTTTGGACGTCAGCATTAAGCCGTTGTAACAATTGCGATAACAATGCCTTGGCTTCCACAGTTCATCAAAGATAACTTCCAGTTCAAAATACCTTTTGTCTTCCACTTCCACAAAAAAAAAGATCAAAGTGATCAGAAATGGTATGCTTACCGCAGACACAGCAAAACCAATCATATTTTTTCCAGCAATTACAATATATTTCAATTATAATTGGTTGCTTTGAGGCATTGGTGTACATTTCGTTACCATTGGTTTAATTAATGTCAATTGAAAAAATTTCATTGCTATTGAATTGTAATAACATTTTTGGCATTGGTATTGACATCAAGTAATATCAATTAAATATTCCCAAATATAAGTAATATTTACCAATTCACAAACTTCCAGTGTTGAATATCTAATTAAACAAATACATAGCCATCCTGAAAGTATGCAATTTATTTTGTACAAATTTTGTTTAACAGTGAAGCCCATTTAAATCGATACCGTTTAATAATTGTGTTTTACTTTATTTAAAACAGTTATTAACATCAAAATAAGTTCTGTGCATATTAAATTTTAATAATGCCCTGTAACTTGTTCTCATTTTTGTTAAAAAAAGCTGTGAAAATACCACATAAAAAGCATTACACTCAGGAAACTTCTGCAGTCAGAATTTGTTAGTTGTTTAAAAAGTATATCAGTTTTTTTTTAAGTGAATATAACATTCATTTGTAGAAGAAATGTAATTTTTAACTACAGTCGTAAGGCATTTAAAAAAAAATAACAAAGAATTTGAAAATTTGAGTTAGGTTACGTTTACACTTGCATCGAAATCCCGAGATTTCGCTATTCACCACTCTGAAAAAACAATGAAGAAAAGCATATAAATGTGCAATTTTTAATAAAACACACATAGTTAGCTATAATAAACACATTTTCTAAAAATTTAAAGTTTATATGTGTTCCTTTATTGTTTTTTGAGAGTGGTGAATAGCGAAATCTCGGGATTTCGATGCAAGTGTAAACGCAACCTTAGACACAATTTCCACAAAGAAATTTGTTAATACAGTAAAATCAATATTTTAACGATTGGAATAAATAATTTAGAATAAATTCTTTAAGATGTGTGATTCTTTTTAATTAATAAATCTTCTCTATATTAAAAAAAAATAATTTAAAATTATAATAAAATGACTATTCAAAAATCTAAAATATTAATATAAATTTAAAAATGAATACGATTATCTTAATTTACTATTAAACGTATTTTGTGATTATAGAAAAGTCTTATAGAGCATTTTAAGACGTAATGCACCAACTCTTTGTAACTCCAGCGGTCATCTGGTGATTGTGCCCAAGAGCCAACCACTAAGATAAAATTAATATTTTTTTTCACTTTTTAAGCACTAAGCAAGCTTAGAGCCACAGGTCTAACATAATGAAAATTATTTTTTTATCACACGATTTGAGGAAGATATTGCAAATTATAGTTGCTTCGTATAATTTTGTTGGCACCCCAAAAAAACACATCTGTCTGCTACCACATTTACTGTAAATTCGTCAAAGTGAATGTCCAGGAAAGGTAATTGAAAAATGCACAAAATATATTTTTTGCAATTTTTTATCTCCCTTAACATCGGAGAAAAATGGGATTAGTGTATCGTCACCTTAAATGCAAACGGACGTAACTACACAAAAATTCGAAATCGAGTTTTTTATTGATTATGGTTCGTTTTATCAAACTACATGTTCACACAAAATTTTAGACTTCTACGATGGCAAAAATGGCGACTTTATTAAAGAAATTCAAACGGACGTAACTACAAGTGCATGTATTTCTTAATGCAAAAAGACGTAACTACACTCTTGTATGAAAAACATACAAACACATGTAGTGTGTAAGCTTGTGTCAGCGTTGCCACAATGGGAATTCAAAATCTACAAAATTTTAGTTATATTTTAGTACAATACAAATGACAATTTACCCTGCTTAATTCAGAAAAACCTTTTTCTGAATATTAGTAGACAAAACACAGCAACAAAATGCTGTTATATCTCCAAATTTTAGTTATATTTAAGTTAAATTTAGTTGAATGAAAGTAACCATTTTCCAGTTAAAATAACAAAAAAAAAATAATAATAATCGCTTAACAATAGTAGAGTTTTAATTTCAGTGAGTTAAATCGTTATTCATATTAAAAAAAATCAGTCGACTAAAACTAAGCAAAAGTTGTTGCTGATTTTAGCGGGTGAATTGTTATTTTCAGTTAACTAAAACATAGCTAGAATTTTGTTCTTGCTGTTTTTATCTTACAAATATTTAGCAAATCAATTCTGCTAGTTTTGGCAGTTTCTTCTGCAGGGCCTCTTTTATAGAGTTTTTCTTATTTTTTTTTTAAATTTTAACGTTTTTACTACCGACTTTTTGTTTGCGGATATTACCGTTATTTTGACTTCAGATTTTTGTTAAGGGTCCAATTAGAAAAAATATGTAACATGTTTGCCCCCTCCCCCTCCTATCCACCAAAAATGACGTTCGAAAATCGATTTTTTGGAACTTCTCATCCCCTTTTACCCCTTAAACATTTGAATAGCCAAAAATCCTTTGGTTGATTTTCTTTTATTAATAAAACGAAGCAAATTTCAATTATCTATCTTCATTAGTTTATGAGAAAAACCAAAACCCCCTTTTCTGGGAGATTATGATGTATTAAAAAAATTAAATTTCATTAACAAATATCACGACTATATCGCTATGTTGAACTGCTTATACATATAATGATTTCTCTTTGAAGGCCAAGAGCCACATCATATAAAAACTTATAACTTTTTTGGTTATTACAACTCTCCCAGTTTTAGAGGCGTTATTTTCTCAGAGAAAAGGTGCTAAATTAGAGGCGTTAAAGATATATATTTTTGAAAGAGAATAGTCGTTTTGGAACTTAAAAAGTACTCCAATAAGAATAAATTATGATTTCAAAATGTGAAGGATATAAAAATTATAATCCCAGCAAACAAAGATGATCATTAATGACTCAGAAATGAGCTCCAAAAACATAAACATTTTTCACTTTTTCCTATGAAAGTGGTCCGTCCAAAAGAGCCCCCTGTGTAATCAGAAATGACTCAGAAAAAAGAACGTATAAAATCGAAATTTTCCTCATAAATTTAAATAATTTTGGAATCTTTTTTGAGTTTGAAAAATGAACCCTCATTTTGAGACAGCTTTTTAGATTGTAGAGACAACTTTTTGGATTGTTTTTAGAGGGTTCATATTTTCTGCCAAACAAAGAGTGTTTTCAAAAAATAGCTCATAGAAAAAATCATTTCTATACATTTGATTGCAACAGCCAATAATTCGGTTACTGCCACCAAACCATTCAGTTGGCAAGAAATTCGGTTGTCACAATGAATTGGTTTTCTCTGTGTATAATAAATTACAGCAGAACTTCTAATTTTTTTTAATGAATTATCTGAAAAATCAAATTCACTCCATTTGAATTGGAACTGTCGGAGTTAGTTTAATTTATTCAATTAACTAAAAAATCTGAAAATATCATTTATCCAATTCATGCATTGAATTCTTTTTTAATTGTGTAATTTATCCGATTACCCAAAAACTACGCATGAAAGAAATTACCCGCGCTCTATCCATTCCTTAAATATCTGTATTAAAAATACATGTATTTTTTTTAGTTTAAAAATGAATAACAAATCCTTTTTTTTAAATAAAATATAAACATTTAGATTAAAAAAAAAATTAATTAAAATATAAACAAGTATTTTTATTAAAAAAGCTTGAAAAATTTACTAACATAACATGCATGTTTTAATTTTTGTGGCGTTATTGGTTGTACATCTAAAAATGACTTTAGTGTAGTTACGTCTTCTTGTTTCGGAAAAAAGCAAGTCAAAAGGACGTAACTAACTTAAAAACTTAAATATATGAAAATAAAACAAAAGTTGTTAAAAAAAATAAATAAATCTCTATACCATAAGTAAAATTTGAAAAAACTGCAAAGAATGCCCAGGTAGAAATTGCCGACGTTACAACAAAAGTTGTACTGGGTGAGCACTGTTTTTTTACGAAATGCTGGTACTACTTAAAACATGCTTAGTTTACTCTACTGTTTTCTGAAAATTAACGAGCTTTTTTTAATTTATTTAAATTAACTATTTTATAAATTTTACGTATTTTTACATCTATTACACAATTATTTATGTAAGAGAGACATCGCCATTCTTTTCTTGTGAATTTTCGAAAGAATACATTAAAAATCTGTGATGTACACTATGAGGTCAGTAAAGTTCTAGCAAACTACTTAATTTGTTATTAAATGTACTGGGATAATACCAAAAAAATAAAATCCCAAGCTTGCGCCAACGTTGGGAACTAACTACGGCCAAGCGTTTAATGGTGTTATCATTTCGACAACATGCCAGTACAGTGAAAGTTAAAAATCCGACGCATTGCCAGTACATGTACTACCGCCTCCAATACCGGGCCAACATTGTGCCGATTGTATTTTTCTACCTGGGTACTTTATTATTATTGATTTTATAACGTTTTTTGCTTCTCCTGTAAAAAAAAATAAAAGTGTAGTTACGTCCGTTTGCATTTAAGGTGACGGTATGTGCCTCACTGGCGAAGGATCCACCCTCTACCCTACTTTATTTACCAGTGACTGCTTGTTAATATGATACAACCGCCATTATTGACGTTATTGTTATTAGTTGCGTTCGACAAGTGGATAATTTGTACAAATTTTTATTGGATTGCGTTCGTTTACACAAATACTCGGTAAACGAAACCAAAAATTAGAGAAAAAAGTGACAGTTCAATGATGAGAGTTCTTCTTCTTCCTGAACATTTATACTTGATTTATTTATTTATTTATTTTACAGTAACAATTTTCAAGCAATAAAAAAAATGATTGAAAAACATGTTTCTTAGTTTTACAATACCGCAGGAACCCACGGGATCCCAATCTTAGCAAAAAGCGTTCCCGTACTCTAAAATTTGAGTAAATGAGAGCGTTCAAAAGAGTGTATTTTTGTTTCTCTTTTTACCAAAGTTACCCAGACTTTTTCTTCGGGTAACTTTGGTATATAATAAAACAAACAGCTGATTCATTGATAAATAAAAAAAAAATTGTGAAAATAAATTGAAAAGTCGACTTAAACAAGGAAATACGTAAATGAAATGTCTTATTTATAAAAATTAATCAATCAAAATCAATAAGAACTTTTAAATGCAAATAACTGTGTGTATTTGTGAAAATTTTAAAATTAAAACTATACGGGTATTCACATTTTTCTTTGAAATCAACTTTTGGGCTAGAAAAGTAGTTTTTTCATTTTGTGAGAGGATTTTTAGCCTACTCGCATTTTACCGAACTTTGCCCAAAAGTAAAAGAATGCACTTATTTATTAAAGCACAAATCCACTTTTGTAGATTTCAAAGAAAAATGTGAAAATGCGTATGATTTTAGTTTTAAAAATTTTACAAATACACATATTTTTAATTGCATTTGAGAGTTCTTATTGATTTAGTTAAATTAATTACTAGTATTATAAATAAAACATTTATTTTGCGTATTTCTGTACCCAGGTGAAAATGTTCATATATGTTCATATATTGTCATATATGGTTTCATGTATGAGCATATATGGTTTAATGTATGATCATATATGAACATATATGTTATGTATGGAAGCATATATGGGTAAATACATTCAAATGTATGAATCCATATATGATAATATACTGCATTTATTGGTCCATATATTGGTTAATAAATTCCATATATCTTCATATATGAACTCATATATTATTCCATATATGGGTAATGTTTTAAGTCTTTTTTGTCATGGGGGTAATTACTTGAGCGGATTCAAAAAATATTGAAATACAATACATTGATAATTTCTTAAATACAATTGGCAATTTCTAAAATACAATTGCCAGTTTTTGAAATACAATTGATTATTTGTAAAATACATTTGATAATTTCTGAAATGCAATTGCGAATTTCTGAAATACAATTAATAAATTTCTGAAATACAATTTTCAGTTTCTGAAATACAATTCATAATTTCTGATATACAATTAATAAATATGAAAATCAATTGATAATTTCTGAAAAGCAATTATAAAACTGGAAATAAATTGATTATTTCTGAAATATAATTGGTAAATCTGAAAAACAATTCATAACTTCTACAATACAATTGATGAAACTGAAATTCAATTGATTATTTCTGAAATACAATTGATAAATCTGAAAAACAATTGATAACTTCTGAAATATAATGATAAATTTTGAAATACAATTGAAAATGTTGCAGTAAGATAAAAACAGCAAAAATAAAACTGCTAAATTTATTTATTAAAAACCAAAACAGAAAAAGGAACTTTGAAAATTTTAAATTTTATGTGATGTTTTTTGTCTAATTTTATTTCTTAATCACTGATATTTAGCTCAATTATAACTCAAATTTTGTAAATATATTAAACACTTTTATTTTTGCTGTTCCTATCTTATTTATATTTAGCAAAAATACTCTGCTAATTCAGCAGTTTTTAATTTTGAACTAATTTTTAGTAGCTTTAACTAACATTTTTACACACTTTTTTCTATTAGTGTATAAACAATCATTAAATAATCAAAAAACAGTCATAAAATGATTTCTAAACTTCAAGTAAAATCCCGACTAAAAAAGATGTTATATAATCATATATCACCATATATAAACCAATATATACGTCCATATCTAATTTGATCCGAATATTGGAATATATAATTATATCAAGCGAGATAAGCATGTTATCTCACCTGATACAATTTGATCCGAAAAATGGGTCTATATAACTGCATCAAATTATATATAAATACATATAATTTGATGAAGATTTTCAAAGAAAATTTTAGTAAATATTATTGAGATCACTTATTTCCAAGGTTGGTTACCGTTATCGTTATAATACCGTTATCGCTAAAATACCGTTTCAAATTATATACCGTTACCGTTATCGATACCTCTAAAAAAAATTCTAAATACCGTTATCGTTACCGATACCGTTATTTTTATGGGAAGTTACCGGTATTTTACCGGTATTTATTATTTTATATAAAAATTACAATTTTTTTATTTTTTATTTTATAATCTTGAGTGTTTTTTTTTACAAAAAATTTATAGATAATAATTATACTTATTAAAACTAGTATTGAATTTATAGCTTAAAATCTGTATTTTCAGTACTTAAAATTAAAAATATGCCATGTTTTTACTTGTTTTTATAAGTTTTTAACATAATTTTTAATACCGGTACGTACCGGTGTTGCTGTTTCGATAACTGTATACCGTTACCGAAACAGTCTTAAATACCGTTACCTTTACCGTTACCTAAACAAACAAACTCTGATACCGTTACCTTTACCCTTACGGTTATTCGTTTCGGTAACCAACCTTGCTTATTTCATTCATATTAAATCTAATGCTTAATGTTTAGAACAATTTTTGCTAATAAACTTGGAAATGGGTGACACAATAAAACATTACAAAAATTTGTCGGAACAACTTTTTCTAGGTTAGAGTTTTTATCTTTCTTATAAAATAACTGAATTAACTAATTAGAAATTTATTAATTCAGTTCGAGGCCAATTTCCTTATTATGAATTAATATAATAAGCACTTTTTTTTTTTAAACTGCTATTTTTCTTCATCAGGATACTCTCCTGACAAATACTTCACAGAGTTTTTGCTTTCAAAAAACCTCTACACTTTCAGGAATGAAAAGACGATCGTTTCGGGGATTACGCCACCACTTTCTAAAGAAAACTGATGAAGGGGACCTGGAAAATCCCCGAAACGATCCTCTTTTCATTCCTGAAAGTGTAGATGTTTTTAGAAAGCAAAAACTCTGTGAAATATTTGTCAGGAGAGTATCCTGATGAAGAAAAAAAAAAACAGTTTTTGAAAAAAGTACTTATTATGTTAATTCATAATAAGGAAATAGTCCTCGAACTGAATTAATAAATTTCTAATTAATGAATTTAAAAGGTAGAAAAAAACAAATTTTATTTTTTTAAATAAAAATTAATAACAACATGATAAAAATTAACTTTCACAATTAATTTTTTTTTACGGAAAAATAAATGAACTTAAACCATATTTATTTCAACATATGTTTGTCTAATTTTTAAATTTAAAAGTAAAAATAATTATTTCGAACTTTAATTCCACAATGAAAACAAAAAAAAATTCTTTTATTTATTTCTTTAAAATTATTTTGAGTTTAATAAAGAGTATTTCGCTAACTATTTGGAAAATATATGTTAAATTCAATTATAAACATTTATTTATATGTCAAAGTGCAAAATTCAAAACCAGATCCAGAATTTCGGAGTTTTTTTTTAATTTTTATAGTGCAATTAAACTTTATAAAATTTTGTACAATTAGATATCATGTCAGATAAATTTATACATAAAATTAATACAATTTTATATTAACTTTGTTATATATTTTGATATAAGATTGTTTAGAGAAGCTTATACGCCATTATATATAATTATGTATAAACTATATTTGCAGATCTCTTAATATATGCCTAGAGACCAAATCGCATATGATTATATATAACGTCATATCAATAAAATTTATGAAACCAAAGTGTTAATATAAATGTATATGGTCCTATAAAGCCACACATATAAACATTTATAATTATATCAAATCATATAAGATTATATGAAAACTTTTTTAGTCGGGATGTTTATGTCCATTAAAAATTTCATAATTTCTCAATTTCATTCAAATGTACAAATTCATCAGTAAGAATTGTAATATTTACATTTAATTTAAATAAAAAAAAGCAATATTTTTATTAAAAAATAAAAAAAAAAAATTATATGAACATTCATATATCTCCATATATGGCCATATACCCTCAAATTTCGGATCCGAACCCATATATGTTGCCATATATGACCATATATGAACATTTTCACCTGGGTAAATGAAATTTTCAATTTATTACGTCCATTCGATTACTTTTCCCAGTCATGTCCAGTAAGAATTACTCAGTACAAACTTACAGAGAGTAAGACAAGATTTACTCTCAAAATAAAATTTTCCCAAACATGTACGCGAACAGCAAATTTGCAATAATTTGCAAGTTTGTAGACACAGCTGATTACAACACCAAATATACAAATAAATTTTAGCTGGTTGCTTTGGAAGACGATATTTTTTGATTTAAATCTTAAGCAGAGACTTTTTAGAAGTTTCTTATATTTCCCATAATTTATGTTGAAAGTTTCATTGCTTTGAATTTCCATAAAATAACATAATTGTAAAATATTTTTTTTTTGTTTTCAATAAACGAACATGTGTTTTCGAATCATATGTTTTTTTCAGCTTGCAAATTCTTACTGGCAAAAATTTATCCAGTAAAAATTTGCAAGAAAAAGAAGACTTAGAAATTCTCATCATAGAACTGTCACTTTATTCTCTCTGTTTAATGAGTATTTGTGTTAACGAACGCCATCCAGTAAAAATTTGTACAAATTTGTACAAATTATCCATTAATCGAATGGACCTATTTTCACAATTGTTGTTTACTAATCATTGCATCAGCTGTTTGTTTTACAATTTTCCAAAGTTATCCAAAGAAAAAGTCTGGGTAACTTTGGTAAAAAGAATCACAAATACACTCTCTTGAGTGCTCTCATTAACCCGTGAGTGCCCGCGGTAACGTAAAGGAACGGACCTAATATTTTACACTTATATTATTCTATGCAAATGCAAAGCCAAAAATATTGTAAAATAAATTATGGAAAATATAAGAAAACCTTCTAAAATTTTTCTGCTTAACATGTTATATCAAGAATTCTCCTATTCCATACCGACCAGCTAAAATGTATTTGTAATTTGTTAAAAAGTTTCTGTTCGCGTACATTTTTGGGAAAATTTTATTTTGGGAGTGAATTGTGTATTATTCTCTTTAAGTTTATACTGAGTAATTCTTATTGAACTTGACTGAGAAAAGTAAACGAATGGACCTATTATTAGGTGTAAAATTTTATAAGAATTGAAATGAGGAAACTGTTGTGAATTTTTATTAAATCGGGCATTTCTTGATTGATATTGAATTCTAGAATTCGAAGCTCATTTCTTGATAAATATTACATACTTTATAATTAGCTGTACGATTTTGAAAACACTGTACAATAGACCATACCACCTTACAGGCAAAAAAAAGTGCGCCGTACACCCTCCATTATGAAGTATTTTTGCAAGGCAATTTCAAAAAAAAATTTTTGCCGAACGTAGGGGTCGCCATTTTACATTTTTCGTCATATCTTTGGCATTTACAGTCGGATCTTAAAGTATGATACATTTCCCTCGAGGCGACCAGTGTTTTTCTCTAAGGACCATTGACCTCAAGTATCCCGCTTTAGTAGTTACCCACCATATCTCAGTTGCTACCACCCTAATGTACTATTCTATTGTCAGAAAATTAAAGCTCGCAAAAAATCATTAAACTTTTGCTAAGGAAGTTTTTCGATAAACCCAGTAGAATTTTTTTTATTTTTTGGTTGCCAAACGTAGGGATCGCCTTTTAAATTTTTTTTATTGGATTTTACCTTTATAGCAAAACACTGGTCTCCTCGAGGCAAAAAATAGATATATCACACTTTAAAATCTGACTTGAAATACCAAAGCTATAGCAAAAAAAATTTTTTTGAAATTGCCTTGCAAAAATACTACATATTGAGAGTGTACGGCGAACTTTTTTTTGCGGTACGGTTACTCTACACATTTAGGAGGCTTGTTGATGTCCTTAGTACAATCAGCTGTGGGGTGGTCCATTCCGCATTTTATATACTTAAATGGTTTTCTCCTATACGATTTTATATGGCCGAATCTTTGGCACTGATACACTCAACCAAAAAAGTATGTAATGGCTACTGAAAATTTTGCTGATATTACGGGAAATTTAACTGTTTTGAGCCCAGCGGTATTTTTTGCTAATTTTAGCAACACATGTCTGCTAATCTATAGTCAGAGCTTTGAAGAATTTTTGAATGAATTCACTATCAATCGAATTCAATTTTCTTTAGAATTGAATGAATTCCTTTTCTTAAGTAATTCACTGAATTCGTTCAACTGAACGCGTTCATCAAATAATAAATTCAAAGAATTAATTCAATTACAATAGTTATATTTATTAAATCAAATGAATTAATTCACTGGTGAACGCGTTCAATTTTATAAATCGAACGGAAAAAAGTGAATTAATTCCTTACTGAATTAATTCACCACTGAATTCATTCAATTTCATTTTCATTCAGTGAATTAAAAAAAATAAAATTACATTCAGTGAATTAAAAAAAATAAAATTACATACAGTGAATTAAAAAAAATTAAATTACGTTCAGTGAATTAAAAAAAAAAAAAAAATACGTTCACTGAATTGAAAAAAAAAATTACGTATGCTGAATTAAAAGCCTGTTTTCTGCCGTTCAGTAGAAGAAAACATTGTATTGTAAAAACGTATAAATGAAATACGCCATAGTAAAGCATCTACATTTTAAGGTTCAATTAGACGTGCCAAATCGCCATAGCCGTAACCATAACGCCATAGCAGAAAACCAAAATTCAATTGGTATCTACGGTTACGGTTATGGCGTTATGGCATGTCACCAATAACCGAATACATTGTAGCCCATAAGATTGGTTTGAAGAGCTGTTTTATATGGTTATGGCACGTCTAATTGAACCTTTTTTGGGAAGCAAGCAAAATTAACAGTTATATTTTTTCCAAATTCATCTATATCTGTAGTTTTTATTTTTAATAGTAAAAGGCTTTAAAATAACTTTTTCTTAAGATTTTTGGGCTTTGAATTGCTTTTTTTAAGACTTTTTGACAAAAAATACTTTTTTTGCTCACAAAAAATATTTTTTCTCTTAACTTTGAATATTTTTTTTAAAAAAACTGTTGTTTTTCCAAGTTTTTTTGCTTATGCTTTTGCTTTTTTCTTGTTTTTTAAAATCTTTTTTTTTTTCTCTGGTGATCATACAAGCATTTAGTAAGTTGAATAAGTGGTTGAGGAATACCTTTACATCTTAAAGTGTCCCATATCGTCAGCTATTAAAACGTATCAAATGCCCGTTCGAAGTCAATAAACAACAAATATAAGGGAGACCACCATTCGACAGATTCTTCTACTATTATAAGTAGACTGCTGATATGGTCTATACAATATTTACCTATCCCGAAACAAGACTGTTCGTTGCGAAGTTCAGGTTTAATAACGGTAGTGATGCGTTTGTTTAATATGTGGGCAATGATCATGTTCGTCAAGTTTAAAAGTGTGTGAGGCCTCTTCAGACATATTTCCCTTATTTGGGATCTTAATTAGGAGCCCTTCCTTGAGTTTAAGTAACTTAGATGTGGTGGCAAAATCTGCTTTTAGTAGTTCCGGTGGAAGGGAGTCTGGGCCTGGAGCCTTGTAACATTTTAAGGGACCAATTTCAGATTTAATCTCTTCCAAATCGGGTGGATCTACGTTGATATTTTCAATCCGTGACTGTGATGTTCTTCTTCAGTAGAGTTACACAACCTCGAGTTTATTGTACTAGCGTTGTTGGATAGCATATTTCTGTAATAGTCCTCCCACAGTTTTACTTGCTCTTTTTTGGAGTGCACCAGCTCATTTCGCTCATTCCTTAAGAGTCTAATACACGTATTTACTTGATTGCGTTCTGTTATGTTTTTCGTTATTTTATACAGATCTCTTGTTCTCAACGGTTCACTAGCTTTTTTTTCTGAATCGGTGGCTAGATCGTCAACCAAAAATTAAATCTTTATTTAATAAAACTCTGATGAATGTGTAACATATTTTATTATTTTATTTTAATAAAAATTGGTTGATATATACAAACTAAAAAAAGTTATATGGACCAGCTTTATAGTCAGAACTAATGACGATTTTTGTCTTAAACAGTTCTTAAGTTAGGAATTTTGTTTGAAAATTTGTGACTTAAGCAAAATCTCAGAAAAAACTCGTTCTTAGTTCTGACTATAAAACTGGCTCTATGTGTTTTACAACTTGATTTTTTCAATAGGCAAAATTATCTTAAATACAATATTTTGCTATAATTTATTTAATACCATATTATACAAAATGTAATATTTAATTCTTTTTTACAAATTTTATTCAATTATAAAATAAAATAATTCATGACTTGTTGATAATATTAAGGAAAAAGAAAAAAATAAAATTTCTAAACTAATATTTACAAAATTAAATAAAAAATTACATGTTATTGTTGATGATTTTGATTAAATAAAATGAGATATTAAACCATTTTTGTTTCAAGTTGAATGAAACATTTATATTTTTTGTTTGATTATTTTAATGAAAATATTGGGCCTGATTGCGGTTGGCGTTATCGAAATCAAAAAATACGCCTGCATACAAAATGATATTTTTTTATTTTGAAATTTACAAAATGCAAACTCGCCCGGAAAATCTAAAAAATTGTTTTTATAACGACTTTTTAGTAAAAACGCCTATCTGTCGATATCGATAACGTCAACTTTAATCAGCCCGATTAAATAAATTTTAATACTTTTAGTTTATACTAGGTATAAATTTAATTTCAAAATAGAAAACGAGAAAACAATTAGTCTTTTAATATAGATTTTATGTTGTTTTGTTTTGTAGTTTTATGAATTAATAATAAATTAAAAAGCAATTAAAGAAACTATTAGCAAAAATGACTGTTTACATATTTTCATTGACTACGAGACTACATGGTTTGACTTTAAATTATAGGTAGGTACATTCAATTTAATACATATATTCCTAAATGAAATAAAATAAATATATTGTGTCAACAATTTAAATCATTTTTTGTTTTTGTTCAGATGTTTTTTTTTAGTTTAAGCGTAATACAACAAAAATTTTTATTACTACTAAAAAGCGGGTTGAACGACTAAATGTTAAAGGCCTTTCTACGCTGTAATATTTAGTAGAAAGATATGCAAAAAAATCATATAGAACGATAGAATATTACAGTGTGAATACAAATCATATGAATTTGAAAAAAACTATCAAGTTTAGCATATGGATAGATTGCGCCACTTTTTAAATGTTTCAAAAAATGTTCAATATTATCGAATCAGGGATGTCGTTTTATGTTAAAAACATGGATGGTAACCGAAACGAATGCTGTTATCGTTAAGGTAACGATATTTTATGTTATTTCGGTAACGGTATTTTAAGGGTAAAGCTATTTCATTTATTTCGGTATCGTTATTTTAAGGATAACGGTATTTCAGTTATTTCAGTAACGGTATTTTAAGGATAACGGTATTCTGGGTATTTCGGTAACGGTATTTTAGGGGTAACGGTAGTCAGGTGAAAGGGTTCTGAATCGATAACGGTATTTTAGCGGTATTGCCTGCCAACCCTGGTTAATAAGCAAAAAAAGAGACAAATAAAACAACAAAAAAATTAAAAGAAAAAGAAAAAGATTATAGCTGTTTCAATTTTATCGATAACTATTTCCATATTTAGCATATGATAATGTCAACAAATAATGTAATTTTCTCTAGGAGACATATGAAATTTTATAATATTTGTTTACTCCAAAATCTTATGGCACAATATTACAATGTAGAAACACCTTAAAAAGAGTAAACTGAAAATATATCACTAAATTATTCACAATTTTAATTCTCGTATTACAGCCTAGCAAGCGCTATAATAAACAGTAGGACACATTTAAATAAGGCATAATTTTTGGTCCTTCGAACTATTAAACGTGAACCATGCAAGTCGGGCTAGGTATATTTCCGTTACTGATAATTCCTAGTGACTTTAGAACATTATGTTCTTTACTCTCACACTGATCTTGTTAAAAAAATACTATTTGTTTAAACGAATCGTTCAATATTTCTTTAACCAGACTTGCAATCAGATCATAAGGATTTGTTATTTATGAACATATGTTGGCCTTACTATTTGTATAGGTTTTAGTGAACTTGTTTCTGTAATTGTTAAATTCGTTGTAGACTCTTCTGAGTTATCAATTGTTAATGACAATTGTGAGGTTGATAGAGAAGAGGAGATTGCAGATGATGCTGAAGAAGTAGTAGTTGAGGATATTGTTGAATCTATTGATTTTTGATTGCTGTTAGTAGTTATTGCAGTGTTGGAGGAGTTATTGCTATTGTTTGTATTGTTCGAATTTTGTTTATTCTTACAACGATTTAAGGCCTGTTCACGTTCATTGGCATCAAAATACCATACCGTAATGGCATATCGTGTTCTGTGCGCTGGTTGTACTTCATGTGGATTTCTTTTGTCTGACCAAAAGAATATTAAACGATCAAATTTTGGTTCTATATCTGCAACAGATTTTGTTTGTTCAGGAAAAATTCTATAATAAAGTATATAAAGAAGACATTAATATTATTATATGTATATTAAAATTAAAAAAAATAATAATTACCTAAGAACACCACCACTATCTCTAGAATCCCAATTAAGATTCAAATAATAAATGGCTGTAATAACACGACCATCTTTATTAGGATTATCTACATGCATAACATAATGGGAACCAGAACCAGGATAACATGCAACCATGGCCTATAAGAAATAAAAACAAATACTATTAGTAAGCCTTTCTTCCTTCAAAAATTTATTTGAAATATTGCTTCTGGCTTTGTGGTTTAAGAATATAATTTATTTTGGTCTTAAGGTATGGGAAATCAATCACACTTAACCCTCTAATTCCCAAGGCCGCCAAAAAGCGGTCTTAAAGAGTTTTTGGCTAAATAACAATTTTTTATTAAACAAGTTCTATTATATTGATAGAGAACATATTTTGCCTACTTTTTTCCCTTCAAACTTTTTTGTGCAAGGAACGATTTTCAAGCGAGGGGATGTAAAATGAAAATTTCATAAATTTAAAAAAATTTACTTTTTAAAACAGGAAAAAATATTTGTAAAATCGTCAAAAATACATTTACGGTCTGGCATAAATTATCGATAATAACAAAGCTAGTTCAGCTCTCTAGGAGTAATTTTTGTTTTTTAATTTTTACTCCAGGACTCACAGGATAACGTCAGGATACGTCTTACGAATATCTCTCTAAATGCAAAACTAGCGATTTTTTGAAATTAAAGATATATTATAAACTCAGAGTTAATAGTAAGCAAAACTAATTTCGGCCGCATGTTTTCGCCTTATGTGAGACCCAGGTGTGTGGGGATGCTGATCCACAGGATTTCTATATATCTGTTTATCAACTCCTATCCCTTTTCATTTTCCATCGGGGCTTTGAAATGTACATTCGCAACGATGTTGTGTACCAGTATCAGCAACATTTAAACTGTATTGATGCGGAATTTTACTCACTTTGAGTTAAGTTCAAAATCAGGTCACACATCTTGCATTTCGGGTTCTTATATAGCAGCCTAAACATGGAGAGGACGAATACTCTTAATGGATTCGACGTTCTTTCTGATTCCATCTTTAGAATTCTGGGGAGTTGCCCGAGTAGGGAAATCGTCGTTGCTTGCGATTTTAATATTCACAACACTTCTTGGCTTCGCCATTCGAGTCATACAACTCCCGAGGGCCTTTATGTTGAGCTGTTTGCCGCGCACAACCACCTAGCGCAATTACTGAATGAACCAAGGCACGTTCCGTGCGTTGAAGGTGAACACTAAAATACTCTTGACCTTCTCCTTACTTCTCATCCCGACAAGTATGAAGTAAGAACACTTGCACCTCTCGGCAATTCGGATCATTGTACCATTTCCGCATTTTTTTCATTCACCGACCTTCGAAACGTTTCGGCAAAGGCTGCGAAGCGTTCAATTTTTATTTAAGAAAAAGCACGTTGGGCTGAGCTCAACGATTTTTCCGGCATTTTAATTGGAAACTCTGCTTCCTGCGAAAATGGTCGAACATGTTATATTGCTTGGAATTAAATCTTTCATTCCTTCGAAGAAAATTTCGGTTAAACCAAAAAAGAAATGTTGGTTTAACCAGACTTGCAAAAACGCAGTCAGATCCAGAGAGTTAGCGTTCAAAAATTGGTGGGATAATGAGAACACCAATACTGATCTGCTTTGCATACCGGTGAGATATGAGTGTTCCAAAGTACTTAGTCGTGAAAAGTTTCTTTACGAAAAACGTCTTCGTACTAAAGTTCTTTCGGCTCCTCGGGGTAGCAAGAACTTTTTGTCATTCGTTAAAAGAGTAAAGGATAATGCTAGTTCAGCTATCCCAACTCTTATAAATGATGATCAAATATTCACTGAACCGGTTGATAAGGCTAACCTTTTAGCTGAGATGTTTGTAGGTAATTTATTCCTGCCGGAAAGCGATTAACCACTGCCAGAACTTGAAAGAGTATCCAGTACTATGCCTAAGATATTCTTCCGAGCTCGAGCAGTTAAAAGGGTTCTTGCTGACCTCAACGTAAATAACTCATCGGGGACGGATGGTATACCCGCACTGGTGCTGAAACAGTGCTCTTTGACGATAGCTCGTCCATTGGCTAACCTTATTAGCCCTTCTTATCATGCGGGAGTTTTCCCCTCGTGCTGGAAGGTTGCCAGTGCCGAGCCAATCCCTAAAAAGTGTGCGGCTAACAACCCTGAAAAATCGCAATATTCTCTACGCTCTCATAGGTGATGGAGAGTATGGTTAATTACCATCTAGTGAATTATCTAGAGCCTAACTCACTTCTTAATGACCGGCAGTATGGCTTCCGTAGAAATCGTTCTACAGGAGACCTGTTAGCGTTCCTCTCGGAGCGTTGAAGTCGGTCCATTCACCGTTTTGGTGAGAGTAAAGTGGTTGCACTTGATATTTCAAAGGCCTTTGATCTAGTGCTGGTAAATTCGGTTACTTTTGAATACTCGATACTACTCGATATTTTTGATTTGGATACTCGATACTACTCGATACTTTTAACGGTTTTTAAAGTTTTTAGTAAAATTCTTCGAAAATGTTTACGTTAATTCAATATTTAAATTTATAAACATATTTTTAAACTTTTTCACCAATTATTCAATGCATTTTTCATAGTTTTTTTAACATATACTTTTAATTATTTTACTTCTGAGTTTTTCTTTTAGCAGAGTTGTAGTTTTGTGATAAATATTTTAGCGGAGTCACATTTTTGTGCTAAATATTTTAGCTGAGTCACATTTTTATATATTTTCTCTGTCCAAATCGGTCCATGTTTAGACCGAGTGCCCATATAAGTAAGCTCCCAAAGTTGAATTTTTCGCATGCTACTGGTCGCAAATACAAAAATATTTTAATGAAATTTGACGCACATGTGCCCAAGGATAAAGCTTATAGACAGGATTGGTCCATATGTGAACCTATAGCGCAAATATGGACTGGCTTCGTGCTTGAACCGACATAAAACAATTTTTTTACAAATACATATGTCTATCAACACAACTTTTGTAGCAAAATAAATTAGTAAAGCGTTAGTTCGAAATTTGTTTAGTGCTGAAAAACATAAACGCTTTTGCTAAAAACAGAATTTCAGCAAAAAAGAATTGCTGAAAACCAGTATACTTGATATACAAGACAGTTTACTAATTTTTCTACAAACTTTTTTTTAGTGTAGACTATAATACATCTTCGCGAAAGAGAAAACTGCCAGAGTGCAAAAACCACCTGTGAATAATGGAAATCATTCACAATACAGTTATTAAGAGGTGATTTTTGCTATATATCCAGCAGTTTCCTCTGCCGACTAAATATGACTTAAGGCCAGTTTTATAGTGAGTGCTAAGATCGATTTTTTTCGTTTTCTTGATATGGGAAATTTTCAGT
Organism: Leucophora obtusa; assembly: GCA_949987735.1. Taxonomy (NCBI): domain Eukaryota; kingdom Metazoa; phylum Arthropoda; class Insecta; order Diptera; family Anthomyiidae; genus Leucophora; species Leucophora obtusa. The sequence goes on from OX465295.1 coordinate 282,531,096, forward strand.
AAAAATTCGAAATAAATTCTTGTGATTTGTAGAAAGCTTTTTAAAAAATTTCGTTTAAATCTTCAGATAATGAGACGAAGAACTTAAAGATTTTAGAAAAACGTTTTACAAAATGCACTTAGTTTTAAAAGTTTCCACAAAATCTTTAAACAGACAAAAAGCAATACACTCACCTTTGTTCTTTCTTTAATAACATAATTGCCTAATTTTCCATTATCTAACATTGAATTTGCCCGGCAAATAACAGCATCTATCTAAAAATAAACCAATAAACAAATTATTGATATAGCTAAAACAAATTTTTAATTATAAAATGCAATTATCTTACTTGATTTATGAGATAACCAACATTTGAACACCCAGGTTCGACACCTTTAACCCAAGTAATTTTATCACCACGTATTGTTCGTAAATCTTGTTCCGATTTCATATTATTAACTAATTGACCATCCTAAAAAAAAAAACAAACAACTTTTAATTAAATAGCGAAAACTAATTGAAGGGCTTCCCAAAAAAAAAACTCACCTTAAAAACGCCAGCAGAATACATTTTATGTACTTCATTTAAAATCTGTATACCATTTTCTCTGCCCAAGAAATCGTCTACAACCGAGAGACCATATTGATTCATATCATTTATAATATTACGACATAGTTCCTCATAGCGCAGTTCACTGTAAAAAAGGTAATAACAATTTTAATTATAGAATGTTATTGAGATTGTAAATTACTAATTTTATTGTTTTTTTATGTATTTTAATGGGACGAGGGGTGTTTAAAAATAAATGTCGCCATTAAAAATAAATATCTAGAATGGGATTTACAAAATCTCTTTAAGTTTTGAATTGTGCTGATAGTAGCAGTGGTATATTTTATTTTTAGTTTAAAATATATGCAGTACAAATATCTGTGGACGTTTGACAAAAGCACTTAAGTCAACTTAAGAAAATTTTTTCGATTTTTGTAGTCAACAATACGATTATTTCCATCTGGCCCTCACATTTTTACACCTTAAGGCACCGAAAGTTGTTTCGATTTCGCGTGAAAAACTGTTAAACTCCGTATAAAAAAAGTATTTTTTCAAGATAATGAGTTTCACGTAAAAATTGTGTAGAATTTGTTTTCACGCAAATTTAATGTACAAGACTACAATTTTTCTTGGAAAAAAATTAGATTATATGTTTATTGTAATTGTAACTTGCTAATAAATAAAAAAAATTGTTAATTTTTAGAATTTAAATTAACTTTTAAAGCCTTTTAAGTTCGAGTGAAATTTTTTAATGTGAAAAACAACTTACGGTGCTTTATACACTAAGTGATATGAGAACCCTAAAATTAACTTATTTTAGAATCTTAGTAATTTTCTTTGGAAAAAAGGACTATTTCATACATTGAGTGTTTTTACTTCAGCAATTTTTTGCAATGCAAAATCTAAATTTTAAAAATAATGTAATAAATTGTAACGTTTCCTTTTGTGTTTGTACAATTTACCAAGTAGGGATAACTGATTTCTCATATAGGTACAGTGTACCGGGTCGATTTAATAATCGCCCATGGCTCAGTGAAAATCGTATTCTAGGGATCTAAAACGAATTCTACTACCCCCCAACTGTTGACTTTTGTCCCGTAGGGTCAAGTTTTGAAAAATCCCACTTTGACCCATTTAGAGTGCCCCAATCGAGTCCAAATGTATGACCGACCCCCACTAACTTTGGAGGGCCGATCCACCCATGCCAGTGGCACACCCCCTGGAACTCCCCTGGGGGGTTCCCCATACAAACATTTTAAAAAATCACCATTTTTGGCACTTTATTTTATTATTTTTTATTTATTTCATTTATTTTTATTATTTTATTTATTTTTTCTCTTTAGAAATTTATTTAGTCAGAACATATGTAAATGAAAAAATTAATTTAACTTAGTAATAGCAAAGAAAATAAAAAAAAATTACTGTTTGAAGTCTTTTTTGCTTTCAAGTCTGGGCAATTTCGCACGGCTCTCTAATGTCGTCACCATAACAGCCTCTACATTTTCCGGTATAACTCGTTTGGAAACGCTAGCTAGCAATTGAACGTGTCGTTCTGTTGCAGGTCGTAAAATAGGTTGTGTGGGTTTTTTAAGCCACCACAAGACACAGCTGCATGTCGTAAACTTACTTAAGCTAAATCGGTTACAGGTAGAATTGAGCATAAAATTATCATAAAGGATTTTCCAGAAGTAATAAAAGGCGCACTTGCTTAACAGAATTTGTGGTCAGATTAACGTTTAATTTACATGTAAGTACTTTATGGGCAGTTTTGACAACAAAATCGGTTACAGGTAGAATTGAGCATAAAATTATCATAAAGGATTTTCCAGAAGTAATAAAAGGCGCACTTGCTTAACAGAATTTGTAGTCAGATTAACGTTTAATTTACATGTAAGTACTTTATGGGCAGTTTTGACAACAAAATCGGTTACAGGTAGAATTGAAATTACCTTTTCATTCTTATTACCTCGTCTCCTAGACCATATATAACGCAACAGTTTTTGTGAATGCATTAAGTCGTTGTGAAGAACTCGAAGTGTGAAGTGCTAATTTGAGATAAAAAAATATTTAAAAAAAAATCATTCCAAATCAAGAAGTTTACAATGAATCCACCATCCTCTACACCGCAAGATGAAGCAATAACAACATCAACAACTATCGAAAACCCAATGAGTCATATACCCAGGCATGATGTTACTGTTTTTGGTGTGTCTACTGATTTGACTGATCTGAATTTACCAACCCATCTGGATATCTTGAGATATTATTTTTACTTGAGCGAACAAAAAAAGTTGTCCTATAAAGCATTCACTATTCAAGTACAAGATAAGTTGATTGGAATTTGGGAAAAACTTGGTATGGAAATAATGCTGAAAAAAAGTGTATGTAATAAATTGAATAGATTGCTTGACAAATATCAAGAGCAAATCAAGAGAAGAAACAAACCCCAACAATTTACAGAGTATATAAAATCTCTGGAAACAATTTTTTTCATTGGAACATGTAAATGCGATTTGAAGGCAGCTCCATGTGCATGCGGTTTGGTTCCCGAACGCCTCAAAGAGTTTATGCACGATCAACATAATCAGAGAAGTCTAACAATGGATGGATTTGCGATGGAAATTGAAGAGCAAGGAGCAACGTCTATGTCATCAATGCCAACATACCAAGATCCCGATGATTCAACATACGCACCGCCACCGGTTCAAGAAGATTTGGATATAAGCACAAGTTCACAATACACACAGAGATACGATTGTTTTAACTTTGCCTTGGTATGTGACAGATTTGGCGTGCCTGATAGAGTAGCATCAGCAATGGGAACAGCTCTTTTCCAAGATTTTAAAATGAAAGATATCCATGGCAAACCTCTCATCATGGATAAATCGAAAGTTCGCCGAGAAAAAGAGAAATGTAGACAAGAAGTGCTTCGCAAACGGTTAGATGATACCAATTTGTTAGCATTTTCATTCGATGGCAGAAAAGATGATACTTTAACGAGAGATACAATTGATGAGAAGTATCATACTAGAATGGTAAAAGAACCTCATCTTGTTATTTTGAGAGAACCGAATTCTGAATTGATTGGTTACGTAAGACTGGAACATGAAACCGCTGAATACAAAACAACCAAATTAAATGATTTTTTCAACGATAAAAATATATACTGGATGCATTAATTGGCATATGCACTGACGGTGAGCCAACAAACACTGGCCCAAACGGTTGAATTATACGACGATTCGAATTGCTGTTAAAAAGACCATTGCATTGGTTCGTTTGCCTTCTACACTTCAACGAACTTCCGTTTCGGCATTTGTTTGAAGCTTTGGATAAATCAACCAGCACTGGACCAAGATCGGCAACCGGAAAATTGAGCCGTCAAATCGAAACTTGTGAAACTCTTCCGGTAAGTTATTGCTCATTTATTATAATTGTCAACCGTTTTTAATTGTTTTATTTTTATATATTTTCAGGTGGTGGACGGCTTTCAGAAAATTGAGTTGAAAAATATGCCCCCTGCTCCAGAAAAAATTGAATTTTCCACCGATTCCAAGTACTTATACGACATGGCCCATGCAATTTCTAGCGGCGTGGTTTCAGTGGATCTGGCAAACATCAAACCAGGGAAAATTGTACATTCTCGGTGGCTCACCAAGGCCGCTAGACTATTACGATTATATGTGACAACGGAAAATCCAGATGCAAATTTAAGAATACTGGTTGAATTTATAATTACATGTTATGTGCCAATGTACTTCAATATCAAGTATTACAGCTCTGTCGTGTACGGTAGTAGATTATTTTTCAAATTCATTAGTTGGTCAAGATTTCTAGAACCTCGTTTACGCAAAATTGTCAATAAAGTAATTACAGATAATTCATATTATGCGCATTCGGAAAATATCTTGTTATCAATGTTGTTTGATGATAGCAAAGAAAAGCGCGACTGTGCTATCAAGATAATTCTACGCTATCGAACCGATGTTGACGACCCAACGGGACTTAGAGCTTATAAAAAACCAGATATAAACTTTTATTGCACAAGTTACACGGAAATGATCAATATGAATGACATAAATGACGTATTTGAACCACCATTCACGCGAAGCATTCCATACGATACTTTGAAAGAATATTTAAATCAAGATAATCCACCGTTTAATGATCCAAAAATTCCATCACACATACAAGAAACAGAACGACACGTTCAATTGCTAGCTAGCGTTTCCAAACGAGTTATACCGGAAAATGTAGAGGCTGTTATGGCGACGACATTAGAGAGCCGTGCGAAATTGCCCAGACTTGAAAGCAAAAAAGACTTCAAACAGTAATTTTTTATTTTTTCTTTTCTATTACTAAGTTAAATTAATTTTTTCATTTACATATGTTCTGACTAAATAAATTTCTAAGGAGAAAAAATAAATAAAATAATAAAAATAAATAAAATAAATAAAAAATAATAAAATAAAGTGCCAAAAATGGTGATTTTTTAAAATGCTTGTATGGGGAACCCCCCAGGGGAGTTCCAGTGGGTGTGCCACTGGCATGGGTGGATCGGCCCTCCAAAGTTAGTGGGGGTCGGTCATACATTTGGACTCGATTGGGGCACTCTAAATGGGTCAAAGTGTGATTTTTCAAAACTTGACCCTACGGGACAAAAGTCAACAGTTGGGGGGTAGTAGAATTCGTTTTAGAGGTATGGTTCCTTCGGCAAAGTTTCTTATTTTGATCCCTAGAATACGAGCCATGCCTCCCCACAAATCGACCCGGCCTAAGGTACACATATCCACGAAAATCACCCAATTTTCCAGATCACTTCAAAACTCTTCTACACGGAGAGCAGAATTTTTTTTAGATAAATAGCGCCGTAGGAAAAATTTTTTTATGTCAAAATTTTCAATGCCATTATAGATTATGGAAACAAAAATTTTTTGAAGTCGTGGGAATATTTTCTATCATTTGAGTACCATTTTACCATACAACAACATCTCATTTTTTGGGCCCCCCGTCTTAAGGGCTCTAGATAGGGCTATGTTATATGTATAAAAAAAATTACATTTTTGGAATCGTGAGACAATTTCCTTTAATCTGAGTACCCACACTTACATGTTACTATGTTCCCCCGTTTATTGCCCCCCACGGGCCTCCCGGGTCCGAGCTCCTGCCAAATCAAATTCGGTTTTTATCTTTTTAATTCCAGAGGGGGTCATATATTTTTTGACGAAACCCCATAAACTGCAGTTTAGCCAAATAAAAAAACAACTGACGAATACATTAAATCAACAGAAGACTTAGTAAAAATAAACAATAAATTATTTACCATAAAAACTGTAAAAAAAGAAACCGATAAAACTGACAAAAACCAATCGTTCTCACGGCACTCGGTTCTATGTATAGGAACGACTCGGAGCCCAACAACCCCCGACCAAGAAATGCCAACCTAACAAACTTGCAATGTGTATTAGACCGTACCACCTTACAGGCAAAAAAAAGTGCGCGGTACACCTTCAAATATAAAGTATATTTGTAAGGCAATATAAAAAAAAAAAAAAATTTTTTGCTGTACGTAGGTGTCGCCTTTTTTATTTTTCGTTACAGCTTCGGCATTTACAGTCGGATTTTAAAGTGTGAGATATCGATATATCGAGGAGACCAGTGTTTTGCTATTAAGGAAAAATCCAAAAAAAAAAATTTAAAAGGCGATCCCTTCGTTCGGCAACAAAAAAAAAAAATAAAAAAAATTTCTGCTGGGTTTATCGAAAAACTTCCTTAATTTAATGATTTTTTGCGAGCCTTAATTTTCTGACATTAGGGTGGTACGTTAGGTTGGTAGCAACTGAGATCTGGTGGGTGAATACTAGAATGGGATATTTGAGGTCAATGGCCCATAGAGCAAAACATTGGTCACCTCGAGAGAAAAACATCGATGTATCATACTTTAAGATCCGACTGTAAATACCAAAGATATAACGAAAAATGTAAAATGGCGTCCCCTACGTTCGGCAAAAAAAAATTTTTTTGAAACATCCTTGCAAAATAATTTAGATTGGACGGTGTACGGCGAACTAATGCGTATGTATGTCCTCTTATTTTTTCTAACTTGGAGCAACTTTATCCGGCAAACTTGCTCCGAATTCTTTTATTCCGTTCCGGAATCGAAGTAAACCCGGGACCATGGTTCTCCTCAGTTTGTCAGGACCGGTAAAACTCTGGCGGAAAATCAACCAGGTGTAAGACCTGCAATCAGGCGGTTCACCTCAGGAAGGATAGCAGTAGAAACTGCAGTAGATTAAGAACCCATGCTGTACTAGCAAACGTAACAGCTCATCGTCATCGGAGTCGTCAACGTCGGCTCTGACGTCATCGGGGTTACCATGACCCCGATTCCCACCCAACAACAACCCCAGCAACCCAAGCAGCTACAACACCAACAGCAGACACCACAACTAACACCACACGTGGATGTCCCCCGACCTGAGGTGATAACCTTTATGCAGTTTAACTGCAACGGCCTCCAAGGTAAAATCACGAAGATAGAGATGGCCTCAGACCAACTTCCTATAATTATCACGCTCGACAGACCAAGTCATTTCATCGTCTCTGAACGCCGCACCTACATCAACCATAAAAAAGCAAACTGGTTAGCGTTCAGACCGTTCACCAACCGCAAATTCAATGATCAGGTCAAATTTCCCAGCTGAAGCGGCAGAACTTGCAGATCAGCGGGACGAGCATCGTTCGACCAACCCCAGGATCGGCCAACTCCACCGGGGTATCAAGTAAACGGAAGAAATGGGTGGATCACTTGAAGTCATGCAACCTCAGCACCGGAGCCAATAAGCTATGGTCTACACTCAAATCTCTCTCGAACCCGTCCAAAAGGAAGGACAGGATTTCGATTACATTTGCCGACAAAACTATATTGGACCCAAAGAGGTGCGCGAGCCTTTTTAGCCGAGAGAGACAAGGCGAAAAGGAGTATCGTAAGGAAACTTCACGAACCACCGAGTCAGTGACGAGCCACTAACTTTTACGTCAACAGAGGTTGCCAAAGCCATCAAACGTGCCAAACCATCTAGAGCTCTTGGACCCGACAGAATTTCCATGCTGATGATCAACTGGATAGTAAATGGATACCTGAAAAAGGTCTTCAATCGATCCTTATCTACCCTAATTGTGCCCGACGTCTTGAAAATGGGCCGGGTGGTACCGCTTTTAAAGCAGGGAAAGGACACGAACCAGGGAGCTTTTTAAACTTCGGAGAATACAGAATTCTCATTTATTTAAAAAGTGAAGATCGGTATAAACTCTGATGTTTTGCACATAAGTAATTAAACGAACTTCAGTCATTCCGACAAACCAATGATATTATAAAAATTATTAACTTGGACACATAAACGACGGAAAGGATCATTATTCGCATAATCAGTACTAAAGTAATTTACATTTATGAGTTTAAAATTTCTGGTTGACCTAAAAGGAACGTTAAATCGGATATTTCTTAGTAAAAAGTTTGAATCGATATCACCTCGGATAATACTCAGTAAAAAAGAAACATTAAGCATAGAACCGCTTTTTAATGACGGTAGCTTTATATGTTCAAGTCTATATTTGTAGGAAGGCAAATTGTAAGAATTCCAACCAAGTCCACGTAGACAAAAAAAGTAGAAATTGTTTTTGTACAGATTCGGACCAGTAAATTCTTTACTCCAGCGTTTCATAAATCCCAAAAGCACATAAGCCTTATTTACAGTTAAGGATATATGTGGCCGAAAGTTTAGATTATATTCTAGTAAGATACCAAGGTCATTTATGGATTTTACAAATTCGAGTTCAATTTCATCCACATAGTAGTTGGTATACTTAAACATGATTAACTCGAAAAAATACTTATAATTGCATTTCTTTATGTTAAGCTCCATTAGATTAAATTTACACCATCTCGAAAAACTATTAAGATCAGATTGAAGCGTTTGTTAAAGTTCGAAATACAATATTTTCACATCATCAGCATACATAAGAACAATGGAATGTTGGATACCAGAATTCATGCCATTTTTCGATTAAAACTTTATATCTTCATATATGGGGTCATATTAAATTAAATAAAACTTTATAAAGCTCCATATAATTATTTTTTAATCGGGATGTACAAAATTGTTGTTTTAATATACCAGAATACATTTAAAACTCATATTGGCATTCTGTACTCAAAATGCCGGTAATTTAGAATATATATGAAAAACAAAAGATTATAAATCAATTTTTCAAAATTAAACCCCATAAGAGCTTTAAATATGTAAATTTTTTTAGTTTCACTTAGCACTTTTTATGCAATCAATAATAATGATATTAAAACAAGTTTAATACTGAATTTAGATTTAAAAAAAAAAAAAAGAGAAGCAACATTCAGGAAATTCTTCCTATTAATTAATGTGTTGCTTCCTTTGGAAAGGGGATAGAGAAGAAGTGAAAGGTGGTAAAAGAGGATGGTTTTTGTACAAAACAAAATTTCAAAACACAAGTTATTTACACTTCTTATTTAGTTTTTCTTTGTCACATCACTTTTTTATTAAACTAAAAATGGCCAAAAACTACTAGTTTTTGCCCAGTCTAAATGTACTATAAAAATAAACAAAAATAATTACCAGCTTCTCAAATGTTCACGCAAATATTGTTCGGCATTGGACGGAAGTGCAGTACGTTTAAAAAACTTATTATAATCCGTAGTTGTTGTTGAAGTAATCATTTTTATTGATTTTTGGTTATTTAAAAATTATGAAAGGACACTTTTATCACAGTTTAAATAATTTGATAAAAATTATAAATATTTTTTTATTAACAATAATTGTTAGGAACTTAATTTATTTTAATTATTTGGAATTTTGCTTTTTTCTATTTTGAGAAATATCAGTCTTTTTGTGTTGAATGATAATACGCAACTAAACGAAAAATTAAATTCACATTTGCCCAGGTAAATTAACTTGTTAGGGAATAATTTGCTAGAGCGTAAGGTTGAAGTATCACAATAAATAGATGATTAGGTAGCTGGCAAAAATGTTAAACGATATTTGCAAAAGAATATAGTTGAAAACGTAGATGGATAAAAACAAACCGCTTTCAACACCCGCTAATATCTGATAACAAAATATTTGTGTTGCGTTTTATTTAAAAATATACTGCTTGAGTGCAAAAATGTGTTTTTGTTGTACAATCACAATGTTGAGTGGGAAGGGAACATTCTCCGGCAGTAATACGATTTGCTTTAAGGTAATTCACTTTACGACCACTTGCGTGGTGTCACATTTGATTATTTACAAAATTTGACAGTTTTTTCGGTTTATGTTTTGATTTATTGCATATTCTTTGTTATGATTACGTTCGCATTTCTTTATTTTTCATATATTTTTATTTTATTTGATATTTTTTAAAATGTTTCTCTTATTCTGTTTCTGTTTTTCAGCGTTACCGCTCTCTACGAATGTTTGTTATTAAATGAATCGTACGAATTGTATGTTCGTATACTTAAGTAGCGGTTTATAGAAAATGTTACCAAAAAATTTAAAAACTATTGAGACGTGCAAATGTAAACACGAACATGCGTATTGTTTAAATTGCTCAGAGTAAGAGAGTAGACAATGTGAACATATGAAAACAATTTTTTAAATATTTCCAACAGTCAGGGATGGAACAATTTTATTATTATTTATACGAAATTCAACTACAACAGGACCTCATCCTTTATGAAGTTAAAGCGACGTCTACACGAGACAAAAAATTAATGCTAAAACACGAAAAATACATACAAAACAATAACAACACAAAAAAATTGTTATTGGTTTGCATGTATTTTTCGTGATTTAACATTGATTTTATGTCTCGTGGAGACTGAGTAATGAATGATGTTCGCGATGTCCTAAAAGTAATGGGTAGTCATTGCATTTTTACTTTCAAAAACACTAAGTAATGAGTACTCATTACTTGCGAAAGTACTATTCCTTAAGCCCGGTATTTTGTTCGAACTTTTGCTAAAAAAGCTGTCAAACTCCATATAAAAAAAAATGATTTTTTACTTGCGTGGAATTGTTGCGAAATTGCGGTGGAATTTTTTTCGCATCAATTTAATAGACAGGACCATTTGAAAATGTAGCGAAAAAGTAACATTTGGGTTAATTATTATTGTAACTTTTTATACACCATACAAAATTTGTGCATTTTAATGTTTTTATTATAGTTTTTGAGCTCCAAACATAGAGCGAAATTTTTTCGCTCTCTTGAACAAAATACTGGGCTATACAAAAAAAAATCAAAATAATGAGTACCCATTACATCGGGAGCGATTAAATAGGCAGGTAAGTAGTTGACACAATGTAGTTGCTGGGTCTTTCCAAGGGTGTATTTTTAAGCCCGATAGAAATTTAAATTGTAAAACATAACACAAAAAATTCAATTTTAATCCAAAAAAAATGTTTGTTCCAAAGATCAATAATTGGCATTAACATTTAAAAATGATTTCGGGTATATGGCGACCGCAGCAGAATGCGCTTCGTCGAGGCGCATTCTGGACGTCCAAATTTGGGCCACTTTTTCGAACATTGCTGGCCGCATGTCACGAATAACACGAACAATGTTGGCCTCCAAGGCGTCAATTGTTGCTGGTTTATCAGCATAAACCAGTGACTTCACGTGGCCCTACAGGAAATAATCGAGAGGTGTCTAATCACATGACCTTGGAGACCAATTGACAGGTCTATTTCTCGAAATAAACGTATCCCCAAATTTTGATTTCAATAAGTCGATATGTGCGATCACCGTATGGCACGTAGCGCCATCCTGTTGAAACCACATCTTGTCCGGATCAATGTTATCCATATTTTCTCCATTTACCGTAACGCAAGCTCCGGGTTCATTTTTGAAGAAGTAAGGTTCAATGTAGCCATCAGTGTGTAAACCGCACGAAACGGTGCATTTTTCTGGATGTAATGGAGTTTGTAGGGTCTGTTGTGAATCGGTTTCACTCCATATGGGGCAATTTTGTTTATTAACAAACCCGTTAAACCAAAAATAAGCCTCATCGTTGAACATAATATAAGTTGAGCGAATTGATGACTGATTTTCAAAGTAAATCTGGATAATTTGGTAGCATTGTTTAAGCGTCAATCTATTCATGATGATTTGCCAGAGTATACTGATCATACATGTCAAAAAGTGAGCGCAGTATGACAGTTCGTTTGAAAGTTAACCCTTTCGTAAGTTCTATCGGGCTTAAAAAAGCACCCTTTATTTGACAGTAATTCTGCTTCATGTAAGTATCAAATCATTGAAATTGATATCTTTAAAATTATTTGCAAGATAACGATTACGCATCTTTGCATACTGCATATTGAACAGTATAAAAAATGTATATCATGATTAATTTATTTATAACATTTATTTATTTGTTACAAAACTGGAACAACAAATAGTTTTTTTTTTTAATTCTAATTTACTCCAGTCATATTTTATTCGATTTTTTATGTATTACAGTTTTTAATGGTGCGCACCTTAGACATAATTTCAATCCATTTCAATTATGGCGATATGTACAAAGTAGCGCAAAAGTAATGTCACAATGTGAATTGCCTACCATTTTGTTAGAAATGAAAAAAAAAATTAATTCTGTTTTCACGAAAAGTTTATTTGAAGATATAAAATTACATTAAGTTGAAAAAATTATATCGGTCAAATGACCACCTCCCGAGTTTATGCACATTTGTGTTCGTTTTACGGTATTTTGCATTGTTGCTAGCAAAACATCTGGCTCAAAACTGGCGATTTGTTCTTCTTGGCGATTTAGCTTTCAACTCTTGCAATGTTTGTGTTTGTTGTGGTAAACGCGAGATTTAAACGGAAGATCACGCGGCCCGGAAATTGGAGTCCCTAAATCTCCATCGTTGCTCGAGCTATGTGAGCGGTTACTCCGTCCTGCTGGAAAGAAACAATTCTTGATACCCAATTCAGCAACTTGCACTCTCAAAACAATTCCGTTGTGACAACCGAATTTTTTGCAACCGAATTGAATCGGTTACTGCAACCTCGTAATTCGGTTGCCCCAACCGAATTCAGTTGTGGCAACCGAATTATCGAATGGCAAAAAATTACGTTGCCACAACGGAATTGTTCTGAGAGTGTGCGGAAAAAAACTCGTTTAAGTTCTGCCTGTAACGCTCAACATTTTATCATTACGGTGGTTTCAACGGCGTCCTCAAAAAAACAAGGGCCAATCACTTTTTCAGTGCAAATGCCACACTAAACAGTCACTTTGAGGGGATGCAATGCCTCTTCTTGCATTTCATGTGGGTTCTCCGTGCCCCAGAAACGCATGTTTTGTTTGTTAACATAACCACTTAAGTGGAAATGGGCTTCGTCGCTCATTATGATTTTGGACACGAAATCGTCCTCTTCTTGCACCAAGTTTAACAGAGCATGGGAGTAAGTTAATCTAGTTTGACGGTCAGCGGGCAGCAATTCGTGAACGGTTTGCACTTTGTACGGGAACATCTTCAATTCTTTCACTAAAATTCGTTGCAACGAACGTCTGCTGATGCCTAATTGTTTGCATAGTCGTCTCTTCGATGTTTGTGGATTTCCTCTGACGTACTCGGCCACAGCAGCCATGTTCTCGATCGAACGTGCAATACGAGGCCGTCTACTTCTTGCGATATCTCTGGTGGACTCAGTTTGCACGAGGCGCTCAGCCAAACGCTTAATTGTTCGCGCACATGATACACAATGACGAGAAATTCACGCTGCATTAAAACAGCAGATCGAAAATTGGTCAAATAGCCAGTCACAATAATTCCACGTTCTTCAGGTGTATATCGCTCCGTTGCTTGTTGTCAAATAATTCTCTATCTGTCTACAACATAGATGTCAAAGCACAATGACATAAATTTCCCGTAATAACAGCAAAATTTTCAGACTTTTCAGACTTTGTTGTTGAGTGCATGTATTTGTGACGAAAGTAATGTCAATGTCGATTGTTTCGTGAAAGATGTTTAACCCTTTGACGACCAATGGTTGATATATGTATGTCCCATTTTTACTTTTGGCTATTTTAGGAAATCTTGTGGGACGATTTTAACTAAACTATTGTAGTTGACACTAGAGAGATGTAGCTTTGTAAGGATATCCATAACTTGTAGCCAGATACTCTCAGAGTAGTACAAGGTCAACTCGGCATAAAAATTTTAAATTTTTGTTTTTTTAAGATTTTTTTTTGTTTTTAGTTTTTTCAATTTTAAAAATTCAATTTGAAATACACAGGGATTTATTCATTGTTTTCGCATTGGCCATAGTTTAGAGAAAAATAAAAACTTAAAATTTTTAAAAATATTAACCCATTCAGGAGCGATTGTCCATTAATGTTATAGCTTTAGGTCCATTTTTCTCCAAAACGGAGTATAGTTAAGCGCCAAAAATAGCATCCCAGCTAAAAATCGACATATGTATATGTTTTCTGAGTGTATTAATTAACTTTCCATCCCTGACATTTATTTGAGATAATTTGTTTTCGTTCTAAAATAACAAGAAAATTCGAGAGAAGTATTAGTAGTATCGATTCAAAAGTGAGATACTCGTACATATTGTATACCAAGGTTGCCATTTTAGCTATTTTCCGGCTAGATCTAGCGATTTTTTTTCATCTAGCTATAAAAAAAATCGCTAGATTGCATCTAGCCGGAAGATTTAGCCATTAAATTTTCTTTCTAGCCATTTTTAGCTATTTTTTTCTTACTAGCTATTTTTAACCATTTTTTAAACTTGGAGTTTTTTATAGTCCATTAACAAGAAAAGTGTCCCAATGTGTTCTCTCCGATCTTAATGAGATTCGGATATATGATAGAGGCGAAAAAATAAAGTACAGGTATTTTTTATAGCTTCCCAATCTCATGTTTAGGTGTTAAAAAGTGGGATCAAAAATTACCCAATTTTTGTTTTTTTAATTTATTTTTTTATAATTTTAAAGCAAAATAGACAATTTGGTTATCAAGTAAAAGCTTTTTTGAAGACGCAGCTAAAGGTACACTAATAGAAAAAAGTCCGTAGAAAATTTAGTAAAAACTACTAAAAATTAGTTAAAAATGATGCTGCAGAAAAAAACTGCTAAATTAGCAGATTATTTTTGCTATATATTAGTAATATAGGAACAGCAAAACTAAAACTGTTAAATATACAGAATTTTAGTTATATATGAACTAAATTTTTGTAAATGGAGATTAGCAAATTTACCTGCTAAAATCAGCAAAAAATTTTGCTAAATAATTAGTAGCCTAAAAAATCACCAAAAAATTTAAAATTTTCTAAGTTTTTTTTTCGATTTTTTTTTAAATGCAAATAAAAATCGAGCCTTTTGAAAACAGCAGTTTACAATTTTTTAGCAAATATTTCTGCTGATTTTAGCAGAATAGGCTGCTATTTGCATTCAACTAAATTTAGCTTAAAAATAGCAAAAATTTTGTAGATTTAACAGTTTATTTTTGCTATTTTTAGTCTACAAATATTTAGCAAAATTTTCTGCAGATTTTACAGTACAATTTGCTATTTTCAATTAACTAAAAGTTAGCCTAAATATAACTAAAATTCTGTAAATTTAGCAGTTTTAATTTTGCTGTTCTCATTTTACTAGTATTTAGTAAAAAAATCTGCTAATTTTAGCAGTTTTTTCTGCAGCATCATTTTTAACTAATTTTTAGTAACTTTTTCTGCTATTTTTACGGATTTATTTCTATGAGTGTATACAAAACATGCCCAACTTGTTTTGTTATTCAAGTATTAATTTTTTTCGAATAGCACATTCGTATGAGAAATTGTTGTTCGTTTTGATTCAAATTTACACATAATAACGCCTTTTAAATTTAATCGAGGGAGTGTCTGTACTACTACTTTTCCCATAGCGCCTTTTTCAAGAATATTTTAAATGTTTCAACTAAGTGGCACCACTGGATCCACAACACGGGCAATATGGGTATAAAATTTTTATTTTCTCGAGTTCTTTAAAAATGCGTACAAATAAATCTTAATCTCGTAAATTTTAGTGAGATCGGGCAGTTTAAAACAAATACGTCTCTTTTTTTTCTTCTGAAATTGCTTATTAAAAATTAAAATAAAATACACACAAAAAATGTTTGGCAAGTAATTTCGAGTATTTAAACTTTTTCCATTGCTATTTGTTTGTCATATTTTCCGCAACGTTTTCCAGTAGAATGTACTACTAATAGAATTTAAAATTTTAGTTTTTACGGTAAAAGAAAAAAGTTATTTAAGGAAAAGAAAATTGGGAATTTTTAGGAAATAAATACCAAACTTTTTGTATATCTCAAAATTTAGCGATTTCTAGCGATTTTTATTTTTTAATCTAGCTATTTTTTATGTCATAGTGTTGGCAACCTTGTTATATACATATGTATGTATATTATCAAATCAAATCAAAAGTGGCACAGAGTTGCCTGGCGTCTTAAAAAAGAATGTTAAGTAAAAAAAAACGTGTGTCTTGACGAGCCAACGAAGTGTTTGTTCACTTACAAGGAAGGGCTGTGGGTTGTTCACTCAGATATGGATGAAATTCGGATATATGATAGAGGAGGCAGAAAAAATAAACATGTATTTACACTAGAGCGACTCAGCTTATATGGACAGAAAAAAAGTAATAAAAAGTGCCCCTCAAAATAAACATTGGTTTGTTTTATGATGATTCCCAAAATATTTCGGGTCTAGCAATGAGATCTCACGAGCTGGAGCATTTTTAAAAAAGGTATTTTTTTAGTTTTTGTAAGAAATTTGCATCTTAGCTGAAGACAACATACTCAATAAAGGTATCATATGAAAGGTTTTCTAGAGGCGCGTCCAGCGGTATATATAGCATGTTCAAGCATATCCTGACATGTTCAAGCATATTCTATAACAAAAAACAAATTTGTAACTCTTTTGTACGGAGATATTTGTGATTGGAATGTCAAACTTACATATCTAATCTATAGACGATTTAAGTGAACACGTGTTTCAGATTTTTTTGAAATTCGCGATTTTCCGCGTTTTATCAGAAATTCAATGTGGTGTAAAAAATGTGTTCTAAATACACTCACAATATATTTTCCATAACCGATTGAGGTTTATTTAAAAAGTAATAGGTAAAGTTTGTTTTCAATTGAAGAATCAATTAAAATCATTGAAACATATTGTTTAACTTTTTTATCAATAAATAAAAAACATCTTGCAAAAATATGTATCGTCTGTAGGAGTTGTTATTTTCAGTCCAATATTCTATTTTTAGATTTATATTTTTAGAAAAAATAATTTAAATAATTTCGTTATTTTCTGTTTTAAAACAAAAAATTCAAATATTTTCGGTTTTCTTTTTTGTTAAAATAGTTTGTTTATGTACGAAATTATTTCAATTCAAATTACAAGAAATTCTTTACTCATACACACAAACATAGCCAATGAAAATATGAACTTGTGTGTTGTGTGTATGGTGTAGTGTTTTGAAAATTAAACAAAAAAAAAAACTTTCAAATATGAAAAAACAAACCACAAAATCTTTTTTTTTACATTTTGTCAGTTAAAAATTGATGATTGTTTTAATAGACTTTTCAATTATTTTTATTTCTTTTATGGATTGTTTAAACAATGTTTGAAAATAAATAGCAAAATGGTTTGAATATAATGAAAAATCAGTCGTCCTTTTTTTAATTGTGTTTTCAATTAATTTAATATGTATTTTGGGTTATTTTTAAGGATAAAATATTGTGAGTGTAGAGCAATATGGATACCAAAACTTTTCTTTTGACAAGTAAATTATCGGTGAGTGGGTATAGTTTAGAATTTTGCAAATTTAATACATTTTTCACGGTGCTCTGGAGCAAATTTTTATAAAAATTTAGAGCTACCCCAATTCAATTAAAAAATTTTATGAAATTTTTTCCAGCTTTATTATTAAATAAAATATTTTATCGAAATATGCGTGTCTTTAATTTTTTTAAGAAAAGTCTAAATATAAAATTTTATAATACGGTTTTTCGAGAAAAAAAGCGCGTGTTGGGTTTTTTTATGTTAAGTTGTTATATATACCGCTGGACGCGCCTCTAAAAAACCTTTCATATGATACCCATATTAAGTATGTTGTCTTCAGCTAAGATGCAAATTTCTTACAAAAACTAAAAAAAATACCTTTTTTAAAAATGGTCGAGCTCGTGAGATCTAGACCCGAAATATTTTGCTAGACCCGAAATATTTTGGGAATCATCATAAAACAAACCAAGGTCTATTTTAAGGGGGCCAACCAGAATACTTCCAGCAATCGTTTAAAAGCATTTTTGTCAAAGTTTTGTAGAACAAAAGTCGTGCTATACGTAAAACTCCATTGACAAGTAAATAACCCCCGCGGACATTAAGACCATTTCCAATTGGTGAATTATGACCAAAATTTTCCAAACATAACCCCTAGATAGAAAGTATAGCAAATAACAAAACGGCAATGGTCCAGAGGAGGGATAAGACCAATTTGCTTCAGAGATTACGACCTAATATTTGGGTCATTTAGACAAATATTTTTCCAAGAGTACGACTTTTTTATTTGTGCCTTAAGCCAAGTATTATATGCTTAAGGCACAAATAAAAACTTTATGAAGCCGAGTTTGGACATACGACACAGTAGAAACGCTCTTAGCCAAGCTGTGAAGAAGAGCCTTACTCACAGATTAAAAACCCATAAACCTGGCGGCAGGCCATCTGTGCAGAATAATTATGATCAACCCCACAATGCTTTATGGTCTACGGAACACTTTTTTGGGCCAACATTAATTAAATCGATAAAACAAGTTATTTTTATTTGCAAAACTGGTTGGTTCAAAGTTTTATGAGTTGTAATCTCTTGGAAACCAGTTTATTTTATGTTAAAATAACGGATCCTAACTAGTTTGCTACCACTATCAGACATTTGACCTGTGAATTAAATTAAATATTTTAGTTTTGGAAAGTGTCACAGTTTTCAAGATATCGATCTTCAAATATCAGAAATTCTGAATTTTTTCTTTTTATTTAGAACTTTTCAGGTTGAAGATCATAATTAAATGTTACTTTTAAATGGAAAACACTAATTTTCAACAAATGTAATAAAAAGAGCAAAAATGTTAGGTGCAGCGCTAGAGTAGCTGAATTGTAGCATCAATTGTAATTCAGAAAAAATCAACTGAAATTTAGAAGTCATGAACTGAAATCCATGTTATGTTTTTTCAATTTTAATTGATATTTTCTGAATTTCAATTGATATTTTCTGAATTAAAAATAATGGTTTTCTGACTTTCAAATGATATTTCTGAATTTCAATTGATGTGTTCTTAATTTCAAATGGAAATTATGAATTTCAATTCAATATGAGAGATAAAGAGGTTTTCAAAGTATGTTTTTGTATGTTTTTCCTGTGATTTCAAATTTTGGAGTCGTTATCTAATCCTAAATTGTTTTAAAAAAACTAATGCATTTGAACTCATAGTATGATTAAATCGAGGTCACATATGTTATTAAAATAAATACAACTATATGCTTCTTAATCTTATCAGAATTTCCTTTAAAACAATTTCAGGTAATCGAAATTATTCTTAACAAAACGTAACCACAAAAAATTTTTAAAAGAAAATAGTGCTGGTAAAAATTTAAGTACTTGGTGAGTATCGAATATTTGTCCTTTTTCTGGTACTCTATTCTTAAAAGTAACTGCTTGAAATTTTCAGAGTAACTCCGCTGAAATTCTTAACATAACTCAAGTAATCAAAGTGAACTAATAATAGTCCTGTGGAATTCAAACGGTCTCTCGCAGCATACTATAGATCTAATATCCTTTCCAAATCGGTTCTGTATTGATATACTACCGGTTTCTGAAACCCATCTCACGCAAAAAAGCTTTATAAACACATAGAATTACTGAGTTTTCCACACAAATCAAGCCGATAATACTACTCATGGAGACACGCTAATAATAATTAAAAAGTTCATCAAATGCACAGAAACAAACAAAATTTCAACCGACACTGATAATAAGAACTACTGTGTGGGTACTTACCTCAACCTAGCCATAGGCTTTTACATAAACTTGAAAAACTACTACCAAAAAATATTTTTCTGATATTACGAAGCTAGTTAGAGAACAAGCAATTTTATGTCAAATACAAACACCAGTGTTATAAAATAATGACAATGAAAGCTTTGTAGATAAAAATAATGCAAGATTTAAGTAAATTTTATACGATTTCCAACAATATATAGTTTGTATAGATCCGATCAGTACACGCTAAATTTTACTATGTATTGTATATTTGAAATTACAATTTAAGAACGAAAAATAGGGACCGAAACTAGAATTAATATGACACTCGCGGAACCAGTTCCGAAGTGAATCTTTGGAAATAGTACTGTACCAGTTGGTTGCTAGCTGAACTATATAGATAAAAACAAAGGTTTTTCCTTAGATAACCCTTTCAGACCCAACCAGCTGCAAAAATTTATTGATTTTGTAACTTTAAAATAAAATGGTATTAAAATTATTAAATAAAGTTTCCTGATGTCAATTTATATTTTATGCAATATAATTCAGGTAAAAGTATAATTGAACTTTTTATCTAAGTAAACCTATTAGTATTGAAAATATTTGCAACTTTAAGTTAAAACATCACATCAACATCGTGTATGCTGGGTCTCAAAATGATCAAACGCAGATTATACCGATAGTTTGCTCTTACTCAGATTATATTCATTTACCAAAGTAAATTTAAAATATTTTGTGTTTATGAATGTATTTTTAAAAAACAAATGTAACCAAAACTAGTATTTTAAAACTCGTATTTAAATTCAATTTCTTGAAACAGTCTCTGCATCGTTTCAATGAAACTATTAGGTACACAAATTGTTAAAGATTATTCTTTTAGAAAGAAAAACAAGCAACTATATTGGTACTTATAAGAAGTTTACTAAACTACCCAGGTAGAAAAATACAAACGGCAAAACGTTGGCAAATCACTGTATATGGTGGTACAAGCGCTGGCAGAGCGTCCGTTTTTCGAAAATTAAAGTACTGGGTCAACCTTGAAATGATAACGTCGATCTTCGGTTGGCCGTTTATCTTTCCGAACGTTGGCAAAGCGTTGGTAACAATAGTAAAATAAGTGCTCTGCCATTCGGTATTTTAGATCAACTGTTTTTTTATTCAATTCTTCGTGAAAAAATCTGTAAAATCCCATTCCCGAAAAAAATAGAAATGTAAATTTTAGTATAGCAGCACTTTATCTAATAAGCGAATACATTTCTGCTTAAAACTACCAATTCAATAGATTTTCACACAAATTTTACAATAAGAACAATTTTCCAGTATTATCAATACACTTGAAAACTGGTACTTAAATAGGGTGAACATTAAGTGATCAGTTTATGTATTTATACCCTACACCACTATGTGGTCAGGGTATTATAAGTTTGTGCTGATGTTTGTAACACCAAAAAATATTGGTCGTAGACCCACCTTATAGTATACCGATCGGTTCAGAATTTTTTTCTATTTCGATTTAACGATGTCCGTCTGTCCGTCCGTCTGTCTGTCTGTCCATGCAATCTTGTGCGCACTCTACAGGTCGCAAATATTAAGATATTTTGATGAAATTTGGTACGCAGACCTATGTTGGCCCAAGGACGAACAAGTTTGATTTTGGTGAACATCGGTCCATGTTTAGACCTAGTGCCCATATAAGGGTCCTACCAAAATTATATTGTTTATATGCTGCAGGTCGTAAATATTAAGATATTTTGACGAAATTTGGTACACAGACCTATGTTAGCCCAATAACGCAGCCTATTGATTTTGGTGAACATCGGTCCATGTTTAGACCTAGTGCCCATATAAGGGTCCTACCAAGATTATACTGTTTATACGCTGCAGGTCGCAAATATTAAGATATTTTGATGAAATTTGGTACACAGACCTATATTGGCCCAATAACGCAGCCTATTGATTTTGGTGAACATCGGTCCATATTTAGAACTAGTGCCCATATAAGGGTCCCACCAAAATTATATTGTTTATACGCTGCAGGTCGTAAATATTAAGATATTTTGATGAAATTTGGTACACAGACCTACATTGGCCCAATAACGCAGCCTATTGATTTTGGTGAACATCGGTCTATGTTTAGACCTAGTGCCCATATAAGGGTCCCCCCAAAATTGGCTTGGTTACAAACTGCAAACTGATATTTTAATGAAATTTGGTGCGCTGACTCACATTATAGAAAATTTTGACACAAGCCCCATTTTAACCCATTCGAATTTCGGATCCAAACAATACACCAGACTGGTGTAGGGTATTGTATAGTCGGCATGCCCGACTTTAACCTTTTTACTCGTTTTTATATACGGTTGTAAATTTTGTAAAACTGGCACTGGAAAAGTCCTTTTACCTAACGTTGGCAAATCGTTTTGAACCGATGTTTTGCCGGTGGTTTTTTTTCATAAATAATGGTAAACTTTGTAAAACAAGCACTCTTTCCAAAGGTAGTCAAAGCTTTCTAAATTTGTGCTTTAGCAATGCTTTTTTTGTACCATGGTAAAGCAACGCTTTGCAAGTGCTTTGTTTTTTGTACCGTCGGCAATTTCTACCTGGGTAGTTATGGAGTGACTCTTTGACTGCATCAGTTGACTAACACCTCAATTCAATTCACAATAAAAAATTTTAAGTATTTATTTGCAAACTCTGATTTTTTTTATTAAATATAAATGCAAAAAAGAAATAATTTCATATCTGATATTTTAATTTAGGTATTTTTTTTTAAATAGTAGGGGTTTTCTTTTAAACTGGTATTCTACTCATAAACGGTGTTATGTTTATGAGTTAAATGTCAAACTCCATACATAAAAAATATTGTTTGTACTTATGCAAGGTTTACAAGGAATTTTCGAGTTTATATGAAAACCCCTAGTATCTATGTAGATCGTATTTAACTAGTACACAACTGGGTCAAAATGATTATTGGGAGAACTAGTTCTGTAATTACTAGTCAAAAAACTAATACTTTTTAGTACTAGTTCGACCATTTTCTACTGGGTTATCACAATGTGTGTTATCTTTGTTCGGTTTAAGATCAAATATGAGAAATTCCAAATAGAATTCACAATTTATTTTACAACAATCAGAGAAAAAACTTATGAAAACAACTTTCTTAGAACCAATGGTTGACAATTAATGCATTTGCAAGTGCTACCAAGTACTCTCATCACATTGTCTTTCTCTGTTTGTTGGAAAATTAATTGTGAATTCCATTTGGAATTTGTCATATTTGATCTTAAACCAAACAAAAACAACACTCATTGTAACAATCTTCAGATTAACTAAAATTTGCGGTAAAATACTTCACAGACAAGTTACAGTCCAAATTGTTAAGTAATATTCCCTAATTGCAACATATTAGTCATTTATACCAAAGAGTATACATATAGAGAGAGACGATCCTTCCACTGCCTCTCTTATATTTTTAGCGAACTCGGGCGAGCAAATAAAAACCGGGTGAAAACAGTTTGCGCACACAAAAGATGCTGTGAGTACTGTGAGGGGAAAAATGTGATGACGTAAAATTTCCTTTTTCATTATTCTTTGAAATGAGTGTTGTCAACTTCTAACACAACATCATTTACACAATGAAGTACCTACACAATTTATGCAAAACTTGATAAAATCCACGAATTTTAATGAACAAATTTTTAATAAGTACCTATGCTTTCATCATTTTCCCTACAGGAATTTTTTGTGTATGAATTATAGACTCTCCATGTAAAATAATTTTCTCTGCGATTGATTTTGAAGTTAATTGATAAAAAAAATATTAAACCTAATGTGTGGTAGAGATACCAAATTATTTTAAAATTTTATTACGTATTTTATTTCATTTGTAGACACTACATTAACAGTGAACACAGTAAATTAAATTATGACGCATTATGAAATAATCTCGTTCCCCTTAAAAGCATCTAATTTCCCCGCAATTCCCCTGTATAATAGTTGGAATTTCTCCTTATTTTACGCTCTTTGATTTTACACAAGCAAAATGTGTTATTTTGCTTGTGCCCGAGTTCGCGAACAAATAAAAAGAGAGCCGATTGAGCGAGAAAAGGGGGGATCGATACCCACTGTTTATACGGATGGGTTAGGGTGTAATAGAAAAAATAACAATCGTTGTATTCTTTGCTTTCGTTCTAATCACTATAAATAGAATTAAAAGCTTGAATGGTAAAAACCACAACTTGATTTCCTACTAAAGGAACTTTAGTTTATAGCAACAACTATAACATAGAGAAAAATAATAGCTTTGTAAAAAACATGTGATTTTCGTTGTAATACAAATAACTAAGTAAAAATGTTTGAGTTTATTTCTTATAAAATTCTTTACTTTAAGTTAACGTAAATACAAAAAAATAAGATCTACAAAACTGTTATAATGTGCAGAGTTTTTCACTCAAATTTAATGTTCTTTGGAAAAATAACATTCTGTGTTTATTGTGATTGAGTCTTTGTTATAGAATTAAAAAAATTTTCATTTTTATAATTTAACTTGCAATTTGAGGCCAGTAAAGTTTGAGTGAAAATTTTCCAAAATTATCCGGCCTTAAAGTATCAAGTATTCAAATTAAAAATATCGTTAGCTGAAATGCAAAACCACGTAACTAACAAAAAATACAAAATCGGTTTTTTGATCGATTATGATGCATATCAACGAGGTCCACGTCTTCTCCAATTTTTACTGTCATATAATAAAAATTAGACATATTATTAGCGAAAATCGAAAGCACGTAACTACATACTTGTTGCTTGAAAATTGTAAAAAATTGTTTCTCCTGTAAAATAGTAAAAATGTTAGTTACGTGGTTTTGCATTTCAGCTAACGATATCGAGTATTGAAAACTGAGTTTACCAACAATAATATAAAATAGGAATAGAAAAGTTATAATTAGATTTTTTTGTATAATGGCAACTCTATTTGTTAAATTATCAGATACACATCAACAACAAACATTATAATGTGTACCATGGTTGGTAACCGAAACGATGCGGTTATCGGTAAGGGTAAAGCATTTTTATAGTATTTCGGTGACGGTATTTTAAGGGTAACGCTATTTCATTTCGATATTGGTATTTTAAGAATAACGGCATTTCAGTTATTTCGGTAAAGTTACTTCGAAGGTATCGAAATTACGTTTATTTCGGTATCGATATATACACTCACAATATTTTATCGTTAAAAACAACCTAAAATACATATTAAATTAATTGAAAACACAATTAAAAAAAGGACTACTGATTTTTCATTATATTCAAACCATTTTGCTATTTATTTTCAAACATTGGTTAAACAATCCATAAAAGAAATAAAAATAATTGAAAAGTCTGTTAAAACAATCATCAATTTTTAACTGACAAAACGTAAAAAAAAACGATTTTGTGGTTTGTTTTTTCATATTCGAAAGTTTTTTTTGTTTCAATTTTCAAAACACTACACACTTAACACACACGTTCTTTGTTTATTTCATTTCTCTTTAATTTAATTTTCTTTCGTTTTAAATTCAAAGCAAATTTGTTTTGTTCCAACACCAGACACGATTCGAACCAACGACCTTTGGTTTAGAAGTTCATCGCCTTGCCCCTTGAGCCAAACTATATTGATACATATAGTTTCATAAACATTTTTTATAATTCAAATTGTTTTTATTTTATTTGAATCTATCTTTTTAAATTTCAAATTACCCATCAAACTTGAATATAATTGTTAAAATAAATGCCCTAAATGTAACAACGAACATGCTGCTCTTTTCAAATTTTTGGTAAATAAATTTAATGCTTAATACAGAAAGGCCTTAACTCGAATTAATATTCCATTAGAGGAAATGGAAATCTGAAAAACTTAGATTATACTTTTTATTTTATTGTTTTTGTATTAATATAAAATTTCATTCCGAGAAACAATATATCCAACGTTTTTATATTTTTATTGACTTCCCCTCTATAGAAATTAAGAAAAAAGTTACATTGAGAGAATTATCTGCATGATATTAATAAATTTTTGCATAAAATCGATAAAGTTTCATGGGAACTCGTCCATTGAAACTTTTCATTGAATTAATGGAATTTTTCATAAAATATTATCAAAAATTTCTTTTTATTTACTAAAAATTTCATACGCTCCAAGAAAAAGTTTCACTAAAACTAGATTCATAAAGGTTGGTATCTTTTTCATCGAATTTAACAAATTTTTCATTTATGTTGTGAAGAAAACTTCAGCAGTTTACCGAAAAATTTCACTAAAACTCGTCCAGAAAAATTCTCTCTGTGTAGTGTCTTTCTTCATTAAGCCATCGATATTAAACTTTGGAGCAAAATTGCACAAGAATATGTCAGTCAGAAATACCAATTTACATAAATCAAAGTCGCTAGAATTTAGTGTTTAACTGCAGTTATAAAATTTAATTTTAGTTAAGAAGAACTTGCGTTATATTTACTTTTTTTGATTTTTTAAGTTAAATTTTCATTTGAATAAAATTTATAACTCTGTAATTTTTTATTTTCTGACATGCATAAAACTTTTTGAGAATAAAAAAAAATCATAAAATATAAAATCTTTCGTTTTTACTTCCACACAAAATTAAAAATAAAAACTCTGTAAAAAAAATTCCCCTCAAAGGACGTTATAAACAAGCTTGTTATTAAATTTTATTTTTGTATTTTATATTTTTAGGTTTTATAGCGATTTGTATGGTGAACATTTAAAACGATTTGTATGGTAAATATTTTAGTCGTATATGCTGACTCTATTGCTATCAGCTGACATCGAGATTTCTTCACATTTTTACAACCCCGTGATTATCAAATCAATTTAAAAATTTTTACTAACAATTCAAATAAATTTGGCAACCAATTTCGATAATTTCGTTATCGTAAACTCTGATTGAATTCATATCATTTAATATTCAACTATTTTAAGTTAAAACAAATAAAAGCATTTAGATATAAAACGAAGTTAACAGTTGTCCAGTTTTTCTAGTCGTGCGATAGATTAAAATTATTTTTATAAATTCAAATTGTGTGCTGGGTACATTTGTTTGTTTAAATTTCTTTTTGTTGTATAAATAAATATTTCAAAATATTTTAAATTCAAATTTAATTCATACAATTTTCAATTCGGTTGTGGTGTAGATGTCTGGAAGGTCAGGCAATGACAAAATTTAAATTTTTGAGGGTGGTGGTTCAAATCTCATCCCAAAATTTTTTTTTTTATTTTTTATGTATGTACCTATGTTTACACCCACAATATTTTATCGTTAGAAACAACCTAAAATACATATTAAATTAATTGAAAACTCAATTAAAAAAGGAAAGGATAATCGAAAAGTCTGTTAAAACAATCGTCAACTTTTAACTGAAAACCGAAAATATTTGAATTTTTTGTTTTAAAACAGAAAACAACGAAATTATTTAAATTATTTTTTCCAAAAATAGAAATCTAAAAATAGATTATTTGACTGAAAATATCAACTCCTACAGACGATACATATTTCTTGTAGTTTGTTTTTTATTGACGAATATAAAAAGTTAAACAATATGTTTCAATGTATTTTAATTTATTCTTCAATTGAAAACAAACTTTACCTATTACTTTTCAAATAAACCACAATCGGTTATGGAAAATATATTGTGAGTGTATATTTATATTTTAAACCTCTAACGGTTAAGGATGCCTTAGGGCAGCTATCATAAAATTACACATAAATTCGTCAAATGTTTAGGTTTTAATCACAACTGAAGCAATTCCGATAGAAAACAATTTTCCCTAAATCTTTCGAGTAGAAATTTTTCATATGCAGTGCAGGGTTTGGAAGCAAGAAAGTGTCTAATTATAATTTCGAAAAATAATTGTTATAAAATTTTTCAAAAATCTAAAAAATATACTTAAGTTCACAAAAACTCTTGATAATGAACTCAAAACTAGATTGAAGATTTAACTTTTACAATAAGTGCAAGAACAAATAGTGTTCCAACAGGATACCTTTAAAGGACATCGTCTTAGCTTGAATACGAATGGGAGCATATTTAGAAAATTTGGCAGAAAGAATACACAAAGCGTTGTAGTTTGAACAATATACATTGAAGTTTAGATACAAAAATCCGAAAAGCGAAAATCGCAAAATCTTAAGTAACAGCACAAAAAATTTAATTTTTACACTGCAGTTATATATTGGTACGAGGGAGGAATAACTTAGCTTTTAACCCACTAATATTTATCTATTAGTTTTCAAGATTCACTATAAACCTATTTTGGTCATATCGCCTAAAGTAGGCAATGAAACAAAATGTTGTGAAGGATCTTATATTTTTTTTTTGCCGAAAACATTGTATACATTTTATTACAGCGAAACGAATTTTTTTTACAAAAAGCAAACTAAAATAAAAACACAACAAATTTATTAACTTAATGCATGTAAGATGCAGATAATTAAAATTAACGATAAGGATATTTTAGGGATAACGGTATTTCGTTAATTTCGGTAACGGTATTTTAAAGGTCCCGGTATATCTTTTATTGCGGTATCGATATTTTAAGGATAAAAAAGCATTTCAGTTATTTCGGTAAGGATAGCGGTTTTTTTAAGGTAACGATAGTCAGTTGAAAGGGTTTTGAATCGATAACGGTATATTAACGGTATTGCCTGCCGACCCTGATATGTATGTACGCAATATAGTTATTTGCAGAAAGAAATACAATACTCGTATTTGATTTGTTCTCTTTCGTATTTTTTCATTCATTCATAGCTTCACTCATATATATGTATGTATGTATGTACCTAATTTAAACAATTTGCTTTGTTGCTATTCCTCTATTACTTTTGGCAGAGCTCTTACCAGCTCTAACGCGCAACTAAGCACGTAGACATCTCCCTCACAAAGTGTTCAATGGCCTGCCGGCTATGTCAAATAAAAAAATGTTTGTTTACTATAATAAATAGAATATTAAGAATTCAAGCATTTTGTGTGTTATTCCTGAATATTTAAAAACGAGTACAAAGCAGTCTGGTTAAGAGCCACCTAATGTTTGGATCCGAAATTCGAATGGGTTAAAATGGGACATGTGTCAAAATTTTCTATAAAATTATAAAAGAA
This sequence comes from Leucophora obtusa, assembly GCA_949987735.1. NCBI lineage: Eukaryota > Metazoa > Arthropoda > Insecta > Diptera > Anthomyiidae > Leucophora > Leucophora obtusa. The sequence continues at coordinate 282,559,852 of OX465295.1, forward strand.
GAGAAAATCGTAAATATAACCCATATGGGCGATATGTCCAAATTAGGGATGCCGAACGGGACTGGTTTTTACAAATCCCGGGATTCGGGATTTTGAAAATTGAAAATTTTTCGGGATCCCGGGATTTTTCGGGGTTTCGGGATTTTCTTGCTTCATTATATTTTTAATTTTAAAAATAAATAGCTAACCTAAACCCTAGAAATTAAAATAGTTCATTATGAATCTACTTATTTATTTCCTGTAGTACGAAAAAATAAATAAATTAAGCCGGATTCACAATGCTGCAGAGTGTTCAAAGCTGCAGAGTGGAGTTTACTAGAATAGAGATGGCTTGATACGAAAAATATGTATGTGCCAAAAAGCAAGGAACAAAAAATCCACTCTGAGTGGAGTACTACAGCATTGTGAATTTGGCTTTAAACGAAAACTACACTCATAGAAATAAGTATGTAAAAATAGCAGAAAAAGCTACTAATCTAAAATTAATTAAATGCAAATACAAACTACTCTGCTGAAAGCATGAGAAATATTAATTATTATATTAGATTTTTTAAGTCTACTAATGTGAAATATTGTGCACATACCTTCGCTGATTTCAAAAAGGTCGATGTTATATTTTTCTAAATACTATAACAAAAATTTGCTGTTTTTGGTATACTAATATTCGGCAACATTATATTGCATGAAGTTATGATTTCAGCAAATCATTAATAAAATAAATAAAAAGATCAAATAAATCTGAAAAGTTTTAAAGCTAAATAAACGTTTTTAAATTAAATTATTAATGTTTTCATTCAGATATATTTAATCTCTAATAAAATACATGTACTATTTCCTGTTATTTTAGCAGAATTTTGACCTATTTGTACGGGCTCTTTTGGAGAAAATAACAGAAAAATTAGTTCAATTTAATCAGAACGCGTTTAACAGACTTTTGTACTAACTTTTTTTATGAGTGTATGAACATTTAATAAGATATTTGATTTAAGTGATTTAGGTCGAATATAACAATATAAACAAATACAAAAAGTGATAAAATGGCAAATAATGAAATCGGAAATCCCGGGATTTTTTCAAGAACAATCCCGGGATTTCGGGATCGGTATCCCTAGTCCAAATATGGACCGATTCTATCTAGAATCTATTGGCTTTGTTCTCGGGACCATGTGAGTCAGCAAACCAAATTTCATTAAAATATCTTAATATTTGCGACCTGCAGCATGTAACCAGCCAATTTTGGGGGGACCCTTATATGGGCACTAGGTCTAAACATGGGCCGCTGTTAACCAAAATCAATAGGCTTCGTCCTTGGGCCGACATAGGTGGGTGTACCAAATTTCATGGACAGACGGACGGACGGACAGACGGACATCGTTAAATCGAAATTCTGAGCCGATCGGTATACTATAAGGTGGGTCTACGACCATTATTTTTTGGTGTTACAAACATCAGCACAAACTTATAATACCCTCTCCACGTAGTGGTGTAGAGTATAAAAACAACAAAAATGTATGCAAAACTAACTGAATTGCTTTAAAAAAATGTGACACAACAAATGCAACTAAATTCTTTCTTTCTAAACGTCAAAAATGCCGACGGCCGATTTTTTGCTTAGTTTAAATTCATCGCGACGTCGTTTCTTGTCGTTAGTCCGCAGTCTAGAGTTGTGAAATTTCGATACTTTTTCAGTACTCAATACTAGTCAATACTTTTCAATTGAGTACTCGATACTACTCAATACTTTTAACGATTTTTTTGAATTTAAAAATAAAAATGTTATGAATTCGTATTTATTACGAAAAGTAATAACAATTCACATATCATACATGGGAATTTTTCATTACCATTGAAATTTCATTACCATTAGTTCATACTAATGACAATGAAAAAAATTTCATTACCATTTAATGCTAATGAAATATTTTTCATTAGAAAAATCATTACTACTTAATCGTAATGAAATTACACTAATGTATAAAAAAACTAATTACAATTGATTAAAAAACATTTGTTTACACAAAAATTCAGGCAAATAAAAAGGAATAACGGGTTTGGCCGGGGAAGTTATAAAACATAATTTTTTAAGGAGGATCCATTCCATTCCGTTAAATTTTACCGGGATACAAATAACAATGGAATGGAAAGTAATATTTAATTTCAAATGAGCATGAGCCTGAATGGGCATATTCCAGCTTCGATTTCAGCGAGTTTTACTCCATTTTTACGTTTTTCTGTCAATGGCAATTATTTTTTTTAATTTATTCATTATCAATGGTAATGAAATTTAAAATCATTATCATTAGTCAATGAAATTAAATTTTAGAATCATTACTATTAATTAAAAAAATGGTAATGAAAATAATTTCATTACAATTGATATCAATGCAATGGTAATGAAATCATCAATTAATTAGTCCACCTAATTAATTAGTCCCATGTATGTCACATATACGTGTTAAATAATTGTTGTTACTTACATTTTAATTAATTTAAAACATTTTATATAAATTAATTAAATAATTTTTCCCAAAAATCCGTTACAAATTTCTTTGCTTCACAAATAGAGTTGTAATTTCAGAGTTGTATTTTTAGAGTTGTATTTTCTTACGAAAAATACACATTTCTATGGAAAATTGCATCTTTCAAAGTATTGAGTAGTACCGTTTTAGTATTGAGTAATCAAAAAACAGACAGTATTGAGTACTCAGTACCGGAGTACTCAGTACCGGAGTACTCAATACTTTTACAACTCTACCGGAGTCGACCCAGTTGTGATTAAGTTGATACTCGTAGTAAAATTAAAAGAAAAAAACATTAATGAGTATCGTATACTAACATATCCAGACATGTTTTAATGTCTTGCAAGGAAATTCGGATATGTTGTAGAGATAAGAATTCTAAGGTTGGAGTGCCTGAAATTATCGGATATCTGGGGATTTAGCGGATGGGGTTAAAAATTATCCCTTTTACTGTTTTTTCAAGTTGTTAATTTCTTTTAAAAGAACTATGTATTTTTATTTTGTCGATTTTTTTACGAATTTCGTGAAAAAAATTATATAAAATGCAGTAAAAAATCAACCTCTGTAGAAAATTATTTTAAAAAATTTTAAATCAATGTTTTTTGAGATCATAAAAAAATAAAATAATAAAATAATAATAAAAAAAAATTTAATGTTGGTAAAAGTGAAATTTCGGATTTTTTACAGCAACGAAAATTTTAATCTTTAAAAATCATTGTAATTTCTGCCGGTTGCACTTTAGCAGTTCAACTGTAAATTCCTTCATTAATGTATTTTTGTTAAAAACATTCAGAAAAACACTTAAATCATCTATTTTAAAACTTTTGGAATAAGCGTGCCATTTTTGCCTCTTTATATCAGGTAATGTTTCTGTTGAATTTGGCTCAAATTTCTTAGCTAAGTTAACTAGAATTGTCTGTGTATTTAGCAGTGTGTAAAATTTAGTTTACCTAAATTTAGCAGACCATAATTCTCAACTTCATTGAAAATTCTGCTGGCGCAAATACAGGTACTATTTCCTGTTATTTTAGCAGAATTTTGAACTAATTGTACGGGCTTTTTTTATGAGTGTAACATATGGGCAATTCATGTAAGTGTTTGTAAACTCAAAATTTCTTAGGAAACACTTAATATAAGCCAGAGCTTTAAAGAATCAATTCCTTTTTGGAATGAATTCCATAAAATTTAATCCAATTTTTTAATTCAAGGAATGGATTCATTAATAAGAAATAAGCAGGAATGAATTCAAAGAATTTAAAGTTAGAGAACGAATTCCCTGACCAAAGCATTAAGCAACTAAATTAAAGAATTCATTCACTAACGAATTCATTCAACACGAGTTAAAAGTCAAGGAATTCATTCCCTTGTACATTTAATTCCCTGAAAGTATTAACTTTTTTGTTTAATTCCCTAAGGAATTCACTTTTTGTTTTAATTCCCTAAGGAATTAACTTTGTTTGATTCCCTAAGGAAATAACTTTGTTTAATTCCCTAAGGAATTAACTTTTTCGTTTAATACCCTAAGAAATTAACTTTTTCGTTTAATTCTCTAAGAAATTAACTTTTTCGTTCAATTCCCTAAAGAATTAACTTTTTCGTTTAATTCCCCGAATTTAAGTTTCCACTTAATGCCCACTTAAGGCCTTAAAGAGTTAACATTTTTTCTTTATTTTCCAGCTCTTCCGATCGTGCACTCCAAAGGAGCAAACTATCTCGCTTATTTTTCGAGATATGGGCCATTTTATGAAGTGAAAATTTTTTATTTGAAATTCCCAAAGTTCCAAGGCCCCACCATGGGGAAGGAAAGAAATAGCCCCAACTTTTAAACTTCCGATACACTGGTGGCGCCATCTGCCGGGCAATAACAGAAACATGAAAATATTATATTTTAACAATAAATTTTGTAAAATTTAACGAATGGGTTCTTAAAAATTAGTTATAAATAGTTTTGAAAATTAACACTCAAAACTAGTTAAAGTACTGAGGATTTTTAGTATATTGTTAAATGAAGATAACTAAAATCTTTGTTTAAATCAATGTTTCAACTAAAAATTTATCAAATTGATTTGAAACCCGTTTGACAGATTTTTCTTCTGACGTATTATTTGAAGTATATGTATACCTCCTTTAATAGCAACAACGATATATTAGTTAAATTAAATATATTAAAAATGTATAAAATTTAGTTTTTCATTTTATGAAAAACTTAAATTCGGGGAATTAAACGAAAAAGTTAATTCCTTAGGGAATTGAAAGTGAAAGTTAATTCCTTAGGTAATGAAACAAAAAAGTTAATTCCTTAGGGAATTAAACTAAAAAGTCAATTCCTTCACGGGAATTAAGTGCACAATAGAATTAATTCCCAGGGAATTTATTCCCTAGGGAATTACCAAATGCATTAAATTTTATGAAGGAATTAGAAAAAAATTAATAAATTCCTTTAGGATAAATCGAATGAAAAAAAAGGAATTAATTCAATTTCTTAAGTTTGATCAGGGAATTCATTCCCAAAATATAAATTCAGTTCAAAAAACATAATTAGGGAATTAATTCTTCAAAGCTCTGATACAAGCATACAATTAAAAAAAATATATAATTTAGGTACCTATTCCTACGAAAAGTCTGTGACTCTTAGATGTGACTGTATTCCCCATGTATTTGTTGTTTCAAAGTCATAATAAATTTTATTTATTCAAATTTTTGTTTGCAAACTATAAAAAAATTAAGACCTGGTATCGACACAATCATAACATTGACAATTAAAATTTTAATTTTTAGAATTTTATTGTTGTTTTGTATGAAAAGTTAACACTCTCGGTCTTAAAACTATTCTTATGACGGTCACAATGAGTCATAAGTAGGAATAGGCACCTTAATTGAATTAATAAGGACATTATATGTTAAGTTTTCGAACTTGCCTAAAAGCAGGCGGTTTTCATCGCCTCTTTCGAACATTGACAATTTGTATCGAAAATGTTAGCCTTTGCAGACGTGTGTTATTGTTATGGCTGAATTTTCGATACAAATTAAGAAGAGAGTGATTTAACAGAGGTGGGAAGAGTTCGATAGTCTTTTAATTATATAGTCGTTGCTAAAAGACATCAGAAAAATCAGCATTTATCGCCTCTGTGTGCGTAATGAAAATCTTGATCTTTCTGATCTTTGCTTGGCACCCTATTGACCTATAACTAATTTTGGGAAATTAAAAAAAAATATCAAAAATAAGCCATTTTTATTTGCGCTTTTGCTCTCTAATACTGGGGTTACAAATTAAATTTTTTCCTTTCAAGTTTCAATACAAAAATTTAATGTGTATCCATAGAGTAAGAATACTAGAGACGGTTAACCTCACGACCCTAACAAAATTTTATGCAGATTGCGGGCTCCCCAAGGAAAGAATGTCCCTCTCTTTTGAGCAAATTTCCCTGATTTCAAAGCAAATTTGTCTGCAAACTGAGAGGATTTCTTTGATTTCAAAACAAATTTCCGCTATTTAAAAGCAAATTTGAGCAAATTTCCCATATCGAACATTCGTAATCTGCACATACAAAAACCAAGAGAACGATTTTTGCAGCGTGAGCGGGAATGTCAGCCTGTGGTGTAACCCCCATGTTAGGTGAGATTGGTCTGCTAAAAAAAGTGATATATTTGAATATGTTCGTTTATTTTGTCTTCTCTTCTTACTTGCGATTTTCTTACAAAACAAATATAATTCAAAACTTGTTTTAAAAATTTTCCAAAACTTAAAAAACTAGACTGACATCACTTTGTATCTATAAAACTCTACTTTTGTCACTTTTTGATAAAATCAAAAAAAGTTGTTTCATCTTTTATTTGTGGCTTATTATCACCCAGCAAGTTTGGCATTGATCCTACATACTTTTTTTGTAGCGGGTAATTAGTGTGGAATGGCTCTTATGTTTGGAAGCTCGTATTATATACGCAAATACTTAAATTTCGTATCAGGGATGATAAATCAAATTTTCGAAATTTTACCAACCAGCTTAAAAAAAAGTACTTTTTTCACACCCATTGTACCAAAGAAAATTTTTTTCTTATAATAAATCAACGAAAAGCATATGTGCAAGTTCTTTTGTACATTAAAACAAAATTCAAAATCAAGTAGGATGTTAAAGCTGGATTCGCAATGCCGGAGTATTCCACTCTGCAAAGTTCATTTTATTTCTTTCTTCTTTGCATTTAGTTTTATGTATTATCCTATCTCTTTTGTTCTTGCATCTAATCTGCTTTTTTAGTGGCCCAATGTATTGTTTAAGGCTAAAAAGCGGGGAAAAAATTATATAATTTTAAGATTTTTTATATGTCGCTGTTCTAAGTTCCCAATCCACAAAAAATCCGAATTATTTTTTTCGTTTTATTTCGTGTAGAAAAAGCTTGATGAAAGTGAATATTATATATATCGAGAGCCTATATTCAATACGTTCTATCGGAAAAAATACGATTTTTCAGGAGAAGGAAAAAACTGTTTTATTCCTAAATCCCTTAAGTATGAAGTAATCTATCTTCCACAATATTCGTTAAATATGACTACTGAATCTTACATATAAAAAAAATACAATATTTTACATTATTCGCGGCGCTATAGAGCATTTTGTCCGATAGAGCTTATTGCAACTGAAATTTTCGAATATTTTTATGCCGATAGAGCGTATTGCACAGTAATATAAATTTGATTTTTTATGATCCAATTTGCAACTTTATTAAAGTTCGAACGTTTTGTTTAACATTTTTTAATATATGAGTCATTCCATATCAAACTGAAAGATTTTCAGTTAATGTAAATAAAAACACATTTACATTACATTTTTACCCCGACGTTTCGTCAATTAAGCTTAAAAATAATATCTGTGGTTTTTTAACTTAATTTATGTTCCATGTAAAAAGTTGTGTTTTTATGTTTAATGCAAATTTAATTATGTTTATAAAATAATATTCATGTACAATTGTACCATGTTTTCCATCCCTGCCACACAGACTGCCAACGAACTTAACTAACGACCTTGACGGGGTTATAGAACCAAAGAGTATATACTTTATACACAGTCAGGCTTGCCAGATACTTTTTTTCGTTATCCCCAAACAAATCTAGAAATATCCCCAAAAAATCCCCAACAAGAAAAAATGTTTAAAAAGTACTCGAGTTTATTTAATTTCCTCAAATTTTTAAGATTTTGAACTAATTTTTTAAAGAATTCGTAAATTTGAATTTTTAAAGTTTGCCTCCACAATAAAAATATATTTCATTAATTTGACTTTTAAATCTGAATCAATTTTAACAAGTCGATTCGCGAAACTCATTTTATTGGTTGAATTATTTCCTACTTCGATTAGTCAATATCTTATTCAAAGCAGTTTAATTTTTTCTGATTCTTTTCATAGAATCAAGCTAATTGATTTAATTTTAACAAATCAATTTATCCAAAAATGTTTTGAAATTTAATGGATTCAAAATGAATAACTTTATTCATTTTAAATCATTGATCTAAAGTGATAATATATTATTAACTAATTCATAAAATTAATATATTTTAATGCCAGCTCATTTAAAAAGAAATTATTTTTTCAATATATTTTTCATTGAATTGTTACCGAAAATGTATAAAATGTACCTTTCGTTGAAATTAGGTGAAAAAACTGGCTAATGTTTTCTGAAAATTAGTCAAAATTAATATAATCCCCCAATATTTACGAAAGGTAGTAAATATCCCCAAAAAAATCCCAAAAAACCCCAAATGAAAATGTTTGTCCCCAAGACCAACAAAATATCCTCAAATTTGGGGATAAAACACCAAGTCTGGCCGGCCTGTACACAGTAAAAATTTTCTACTCACTGTTCTCTCGCTAATTAGCAAACTCGGGCCAAATTCGGGCAGATAAAAAAATGAAATACCATCATACACACAGAAAACAGATTCGTAGTTCCAACCGAATTTTTGTAGTTCCAGTTACAATCACTTTTAGTAATTTTTATTACTGTTGTAATTACCGAAATTCATTTACAATTTTTGAATTTTTGTAGTATTAATTGATTACTTTAATGCTTGTGGATTATAAATTCTATAAATATAAAATTTTTATATGTCGCGAACTGGCGACCTTCCTCTTGTTAGACCATTGCTTTTGCTCTAGGCTAAATTGTATTTACATTTTTGTAGTAAAATTTCAAATTTGAATTTATTTATATTGGAAATTTGAATAATTTGTTTATCAATAAAATTATATAAACAACAGAAAATCAATTGTGTCTTCTAATTTAAATAAATAAAAAATTATCAAAAAAAGAAAAAAATTATATCGCGAACTGGGATAAAACCAGCCACCTTCCATTTGTCAGCCCATTGCTTTTGATTTAAATTTTTTTAGTCTAATTTAAAATTTGAATTTTTTCCGGTTGAAAATTTAAATATTTTGTTTATGAATAAAATTATGTATATCAACAACAGAAAATTAATTGTGTCTTTCAATTTATTTAAAAATAATAATAAAAAAAGCTGCAATGCCTTGGCTGAGGTTTGAACTCAGATTTCTCAGAATATTAGGCTGTGTGGTTATCCCCTGAACCACAGACACTTATATTTTGCTGTTGTCTCATTTTTAATTTAAATACGCAGAAGTATGTATGAAACTAAAAGGTATGATACATTCCAAAATTTTACTATGCCAAATAAAATTTCTCCTCCTAGTATCAATATATTATTATAATTACACTATGCGACAGTCAAAATCGGGATGGGATGAAACCAACGGGAAATGTTATATCGGTCAAAAACAAGTTATACGTGTCCCGGCGTTTCGCTGGGTCACGTCTAGGAATCGATATATATCGATTTAAAGTTAGTAACTATCATATAGGGAAAATTGTCACCTTTGGTGGTCTTTTTTTTGACATAACTCGAGAACCACTAGTCCGATTTTACTCAAACAATTTTAAAAAAATTAAAAATTACAATTCCTTTAATCTGTTCATATAACGTTTTTCTATATACTCAACAGTTTTGCCGGTAAAAATAAATGTATGAAGAAAAAAAATATTTTTTGCCTAAAATATTAAATTTTTTTATTTTTTAAATTCATAAAAAATTCAAAACGGAAAAAAAAGGCAAGTCGTATTACTTTCACGCAAAGTCACATAACCTTTAAACAAAATGAGACATAGATCATGAAAATCGATGGACACGTTTCGCTTTTATTCACAATTAAGTGAAGGTATCTCATTTTCACAAGAATATTGATTTTATGTTTCAATGAGTTTGGATAATATTTATTATATATTATTTATTATTAACACGTAAAATTAAAAATTATTACAGGTAATTATTAGGTTATCACATAGATACATAGGTTATAAAAATCGATGAACGCAAAACTTATTTTCGTTTGTTTGCGCCCTTTAATTTCTTGCGTGGTGGTTCGCCCACTTGTTCAGAGTCTGTATCGGATGAGGATCTGTCTTCATCTGGAAAAAATCAATTGTTTTTAATCAGTCAGTTAACTTCATTTTTGTGACTTACCCTCGGAAGAAACTCCCATTGTATATTCTTCTTCTTCATCTTCATTGTCGGGATCGTACGTCTTTTGCGACCACCAACAAATTTCAGCCAGCAGCGAATCGAGCCTTTTGCCTTTATATCGCGTTTCCATTGGCATTGCCACTTGATGGAAGCGCTCGCCATGTTCATCCGACTCTGAGGCTAGCTGCTTGCTGAAGTATTCGAGATGGTGATGCAAGAAGTGAATTTTGAGGGACATATTCACTCCAATTTTCTGGAAGTAGCGCAACATCTTGGTCACAAGAGCGGGGTAATTGTGTGCTCGCGTACTTCCCAAAAAATATCGTATGACTTTCTTCACTGCCCTCCACGCAAAGTAATAATTACCGTCTAAAGCACCTTTCATGAGCTTTCGTATATCCGGCCCATTCAGAACACCTTCCTTCAATTTTGCTTCGCTGAATCGTGGGAAAATATTATTCAAACAATCAAGAATTTTCAGTTGCTTTACAATGGCCTTGATGAAATTTTTTACGATTCCCAGTTTGATATGGAGAGGGGGCATGAGGACGTTCTCCATTGGCACCAGTGGATCATTTACGCAGTTGTGTCCTTTCTCCGTTGGATCTCGAGGAAGCCAGTCATGCGTTTCGTATTGGTTTCCTTTAAATCGGGTATCCCAAAGACACAAGAAACACATGTTTTTCGTATAGCCTCCTTAGAGACCTCTTAGCATCGCCACGACTTTCAGATCACAACTGATCCGCCACATGTGATCAGTGTAGCAAACTTTATCCAAAATTATTTTCATCGAATCGTATGTTTCGCTCATGTCTGTGCTGTAGCCAATGGGAATGCTTGGTTTTTTATTATATTTATGTAGCAAAACGACTTTCAGGCTTGATTTCGAAGAATCGATGAATATTCGCCAATCAGCTGCGACATAATTAATGACCATCGCCTCCATCAAATGTGTCCCCTTCGTTGAGTGTGTAGTACCGTTGGAATAGCAATTGTCGTCTTCGATATCCGGTGACTTTGATATTAGGCTCCAAATTGTTGTCTTCTTTCAAAAGCTGGGCAAGTTTTTCTGCTTCACGTTGAGAAAGGTTTAATTCTGCAACAATCTTGTCCATTCTTGCTTGTGATATTGGAATTATTTTGTTCGATGGGCCGGCTTTTGGTGTTGGTTTATAGGTGAAATCCGATTGATCCATTGTTTCAATAGAAAAAGAAGTTTCTCTGTCAGGACTTGGAAGCGGTGGAATTGGTATTTCATCCGAATGCGGTAGAGGTATTTGTGCACTTCTAACAGATATGTAAACTCTTCGTTTAAGGCCTTTACGATTTACTCCACATATTTTGTTTGCGCAAGCGTAACAGTTATCGGAATTGTGCTCTCCTGGATCAGTCCAAATCATTGGTACACCAAAAGAAAGTGAACTGCGTTTCCCTTGGATCCACATGTTAAGAGCATTGTAGCACGTTTTACAAATTTTGTCTGGGGCCCACGAAACGCCGCGAATTATTTCGGAATCAAAATAAAGTTTAAAAGCACGCTCCACTTGCTCAGTGAGTACATAATGCAGTATTTGTTGAAAAAGCTCTTTTGCCACAAACGTAACAAAATAAATTGATATTTTCTGGACAATTTGCACTCATTTCGGTTTTATACTTTTATTACTTTTTCGTCACTTTAAAAAAATCGTACTTTACGCGTTCGGCGACACTTGTTGAATGACAAAAATCGATCAATGAACACCTATTAAAACTACGTAAGTTTCAATATTTTACTGAGAGGTACTTATGAATTGGCGCATCTTTTAAGGGTGGCTATATACCTGATTCGTGTGCGTTTTAAATTTTTCGAAACGTTCTAAAACATGACCACTCATAAATGTGGGTGCAATTTGTGTAACAAAATCATGCAGGTAGCCAATGGAAAAAACCCAAATAATTAAAAAAGTGCACTTTCCTTTTTTCCTTTTAATTGTCCACGCACATATATGACCGTTTTTTAGTTTGTTACCGCTACCATAAAAATCAAATATGGTAGCGAAACGCCGGGACACGTATAACTTCTTTTTTACCGATATAACTTTCCCCGGTAGTTTGAACCCTTCCCGATCACTGACCCCTACCATTTGTCTCACAGTGTTATTATCAATAACCGCTTCGCATCTTCTTTGCGTACTCTCAACTAATCTCTGGCATCTTTCTTTTGGTATAGAATACCAGGCTTCTTGAATACCAGCCCAAAGTTCGGTGGAATTTTTGTAATTGTTTTGTTTTTACATCATTCCATAGATTTTCTATTGGATTAAGGTCCGGACTTTGGGCTGGCCAGTCCAAAACCTTAATTTGTTCTTGTAAAAACCAATCCTTCACTATGTTCGACGAATGCTTCGGATCATTGTCTTGCATAAATGTCCACTTAACTGGCATATATTCATAGGAAAATGGCTCCATAACATTCTTAAGAATGCTCAAATATTGAAACCTGTCCATATTGTCCTCTACTTTTATGATAGGCCCAACACCACGCCAGGAAAAAGCCCCCCATACCATAATATTACCCCCACCGTGCTTCAAGGTCTTCTTAGTGTACTTAATGTTTAAAGCCTGGGTTTTTTGGCGATGTACAAATGTTCTACCATCTGGTCCGACACGATTTACCTTCGTTTCATCGCTCCAAAGCACATTTTTCCAAAAGGACAACTCATTTCCTTTGTGGGTTTTGGCAAAATCAATACGTTTCTTAATATTTTTTCTTGAAAGAAGAGGCTTCTTTCTACACTCAGATAAAAAAGTTTGTAAAAAAATTTGTAAACAGTTTCCAATCGCACTATACTATTTTTATAATGATTATTAGTACAATTTTTATTTATAGTAATCATTTTTGCTATTCTCTTATTACAAATTACGGATTTTTATACTAATTTGTCTGCTGATTTCAGCAAAACATTTTACTAATTTTTTCAAAATCGAGTGCTAAATTTAGCAGAAAAATATACTAATTTAAAAATATATTTTTTTTTGATTTTTTACAATTCTTGTTTAGTTTATATTTGTTAGTTTAGAAATAACACCCAGAAAATTTTATTGCATCTCCAATGCATAAAACAGCAATAACTGGAGAACCGTTTGCAATTTGACTCCAAATTTCAAGTTCGATGAAGTAATTATACGCTTGTTGCAATAGAAAGAAAAACATTTTTTTTTTAGATTTTACAGTTTTTTTATTTTTTAGTACAATTTTTTGCCAATTTCAGCAGATTGATTTTAAATTACAGTTTACAGCAATTTACTGAAATTTAGTAGTTGCAACTAATTATTTATACTAATTTCATTGTACTAAAATTATGATATTTAGTAAGTTTTTTCTACTAATTTTATTGTACTACAGATCAGCAGACATGTGTTGCTAAAATTAGCAATTAATACCGCTGGCCTCAAAACAGTTAAATTTCCTGTAATAACAGCAAAATTTTCAGTAGCCAGAAATTTTGCTGTTATTACAGGACTTTTTTGGTTGAGTGTACTTATTCGTCCAAATAAGTTTGCTTCATTCAGTCTTCTTCTTACTAACCTGTCTGACACTTGAACGTTGAATTTTTCCCTGATTTCATTATTTATTTGACTGGAGGACATAAAAGGGTTGAGTTTGCTTTTGCGTACTACAGTCCTGTCCATATAAGATGTAGTTTTACCAGGCGGTTTTCATTGCCTCTTTCGAACACTAACATTTTGTATCGAAAAATGTTAGCCTTTACAGACCAGAGCTTTTAAGAATTAATTCCTTTTTGAATGAATTCACTACCAATCGAATTCAATTTTCTCTAGAATTGAATGAATTCCTTTTCTTAAGTAATTCACTGAATTCATTCAACTGAATGCGTTCATCAAACAAGAAATTCCAAGAATTAATTCAATTGCAATATTTCTTTTTATTAAATCAAATGAAGTAATTCACCGGTGTACGGGTTTAATTTTATAAATCGAACGGAAAAAAAGTGAATTAATTCCTTACTGAATTAATTCACCACTGAATTCATTCAATTTCATTTTCATTCAGTGAATTAAAAGCAAAAATAATAAGTTCACTGAATTGAAAAAAAATAAAATAAGTTCACTGAATTAAAAAAAAATAAAATAAGTTCACTGAATTCAAAGCCTGTTTTCTGCCATTCAGTAGAAGAAAACAATAATGTACAAATAAAATTTTTAAATAAGCAATTTTACAGCGTGTGCTAGTATCAAATTAGAAACCGGATGCTGTTTATCAACCTATATGATTCAAAAATAAAGCCTTTTACTATTAAAAATAAAAACTTTACAGATATAGATAAATTTGGAAGAAAAATATAACTATATAACTAGTTTGAAAAATTCCAAATTTATCTATATCTGTAGTTTTTATTTTTAATAGTAAAAGGCTTTATTTTTGAATCATGTAGGTTGATAAACAGCATCCGGTTTCTAATTTGTTACTAGCACACGCTGTAAAATTGCTTATTTAAAAATTTTATTTGTACATTATTGTTTTCTTCTACTGAACGGCAGAAAACAGGCTTTGAATTCAGAGAACTTATTTTATATTTTTTCAATGCAGTAAACTTACTTTATTTTTTTTTTCAATTCAGTGAACTTATTATTTTTTTTTTAATTCACTGAACGTAATTTTATTTTTTTTTTAATTCACTGAATGTAATTTTATTTTTTTTAATTCACTGAATGAAAATGAAATTGAACGAATTCAGTAGTGAATTAATTCAGTAAGGAATTAATTCACTTTTTTCCGTTCGATTTATAAAATTGAACGTGTTCACCAGTGAATTAATTCATTTGATTTAATAAAAAGAACTATTGCAAATGAATTAATTCGTAACAAAATAAATCGAACGAAAGCAAATATGAATTAATTCCATTCAATATATGGTGCTTAGTGAATTAATTCATCGAATTTTTAATTCAGAATTGAAAAATTGAATTAAGGAATTAATTCTTAAAAGCTCTGTTACAGACATGTGTAATTCATATGGTAACATTTTTCGATACAAATTATGAAGAGAGTGATTTAACAGAGGTAGGGTGAGTTGGTACCTCTTTTAATTATATGCTCGTTGGTTTTACGACGGATTGGCTTACGTTCTTTATTTTGCGTATGATATTTCTTGTCGGCAGCTCATAGACGAATAGCATTATATATCATATTTCGCGAACACTTTAGTATTTTAGCAATTTCAGTTGGAGATATCATCTCGTTGTAGAATTGAGATATAAGTCTTCGTTTTTCTGGATTACAATGTTTTCCACGTCCAATATTGGTACAATTAGAAAAGAATTTACTTATTTCAAACGCAAATTATGAAAAGAAAATTATTACTAAGGGCATCGAGTAAAATTTTGACAATTATTGCAAGTGTCCTATTTTTATGTCCAAGTCAAATAAGAACAAAGTAAAGTAATTTTGTTGTAAATATTTGCATGTTTTAAATATTGCAAAGTTTTATATATAATCTCAGACTACGTGATTACAGTTTACTATTATAGAAAAGAAATATAATTATTGCTTTATAATTATTAAGAGAAATGCATGCAGCTAATTTTGTATGAAGTGTCCTATTTCTATGTCCATAGCTGTACATAGGCAAATGCGGTAGATTTGTGCGGCCCTTCATTATTTGCAAAACAGTCGAACAAATTTAAAAAAGTTAAAATAAAATTTCAAAAAAAAAATTTAACTATAAAATGAAAAAAATAAATGAGATCAGAATTTCATTAAAAAAGGCATAATGTAGAAAACAGCAATAACAAAATAAATATACACTGACCAAACTTTTTCGATATGAAGTGAAAAATTATTATTCGAATCGCCTTTTCGAAACAGTACTTTAACATCTTTTATTTGTTTATAAGATTGAATTCTAAATAAAATTCATTTTAATATAATCATTTCGAGAAATATCCAAGGCTGTTTAATGGACCCCATAATTATTTAAAATGTGCTTTTTTGGAATTTTCCACGTAAATTAGGTAAAACACTTAGACATATTAAAACTCTGTTCATACACTCATAGAAATATAGCTGTAAAAATACTTAGCCGAAAAAATTACCTTTCAAAAAACTGGTAAATTAGAAGATATTTTTGCGAAATATTAGTAAAAAGTTTTGCTAAAGCTGCTAAGTTTAGCAAACTACACTCAACCAAAAAAGTCTGTAATGGCTATTGAATGTCTAAAAAAATTAGTAGCCGCTACTAAATTTTAGCAAAATTGTTGTAAACTGCAATTCAAAATCGATTTGCTAAAATCAGTTTATCAAAATCAAAATTTACTTAATATCAATAATTTTAGTGAAACGAAATTAGTAGAAATAATTAGAAGACGCTACTAAATTTAAGTAAATTGTTGTAAACTGCAATTGAAAATTAATCTGCTGAAATTAGCAACAAAGTGCACTAAAAAATAAACAAACTGTAAAATGTAAAAAAAAATTAAAAATAAAATCAAAATATTGGAAGATATCAAAGCAAATTGTGGTCAATTTTTTTATGTTGTTCTTGTTTTTTCTCTGATATTTTAAATGTTTAATATCGATCCTAGACGAGAACATGAAATTCCAAATATTTCTAAAAATTCTAAAAACGTCGCACAATGCTTTGATCCCATATAACGATTGGACAAAAATAGAAGGAGTGGAGACAGAGTTTTGAAATTTGGTACACTGACATAGAACCCCTTAGTTAAGAAAAATTTTAATTTTCGGAAATATCGGGCCAAGGACACGCCCACCTCCCATAGGTCCTGAAATTTAAAAATACTATATTAGCAACATAAATGGACGTAAAATTACAAAACGTACCCTACGGGAAATTTTAACAAACTGTCACCGAATTGGCCCCTTTATATGAAATAGACTGGTCACTTTTACATGGCGTTGTCATAGGAGGTGGAAATTGACCCCTTGTGACATGTCACAAGACAAATCCCAGGACAGGTCCCTGAAATTGAGAGTTCAGTAACCTGTCCTAGGATTTGTCTTGTGACATGTCACAAGGGGTCAATTTGCACCTCCTATGACAACGCCATGTAAAAGTGACCAGTCTATTTCATATAAAGGGGCCAGTTCGGTGACAGTTTGTTAAAATTTCCCGTAGGGTATATATTGAGATACACATAAAACTGGAAACGTTTTTATCAAAATCGAAGCAAGGACTTTTAGTCCTGCCATATATCCTTTATCTTAAAATCTTTATAAAACCTGCAAAAATTATCCGATTGCCATGAAATTTAGCACGTTTATTGATATAATATCAAGCCACATTTGGTTGAAATCGATTCATTAATAAAAAAAATAATGCCTTTCACAAAAAATGGGTTTTAAACGCTTAAAATGATTTTTCTGAAAAAAAAATTAAATAGGATTAAAATAGGAAACCATGTGAATCCTCCATTTTAGGCATAGGGTATGTTTAGCGAACTTATGTAAAACACTACGAGGAATATTTTTGTGGAACATTTTAACCTTCTAAGTTCAGTTAAAGGGACTTTTTGGCCCCTTTTTAAAACGGATAAAAATGACCCCTAAGTTGAAGAGTTAGAGGGTTAAAATGTTCCGCAAAAATATTTGTGATGAAATTCTACTATATGTCTTTAAGACATCAGCATCGAAAATTTAACTTAAGTGCCAGTAATAAGTAAAAACTTAAAATGTGTTTAAGGGTTAATTTCGTACTTATTCAGAATTGGCGCTCAAATGTCCCACAAACCTGGATTTTAGGAAGAAAGCATGGGAATCTTCCATTTTAAGTATAGGATGTGTTCAGCGAACTTACGAAAAACACTACGAGGAACATTTTTGTGGAACATTTTAACCTTATAACTCTTCAACTTACGGGTCTTTTTTGTCCCTTTTGGGCCCAAAAAATTACCTTTCATTGAAGAGTTAGAGGGTTAGAATATTCCACAAAAATGTTTATCGTAGTGTTTTGTAAAAGTTCGCTTAACACATCCTATACCAAAAATGGAAGGTTCACATGGTTTGAATACTAAATACTCTTAAATGCGTGAAATTTGTGTAAAAATCATGAATTTGGGCATTTCAAAAAATCCATTTTTTTTAAATTTGTGGTAAAAAATAGTAAATATTTTTTTAATAATCTATTATACAACAATATAAACTTACAAAAAAAGAAAAAAAAAATTCTAAATTTATATAATTTTTTTATACTCCATTAAAGTAATTTTTGGATTTTCAACAAAAAAAAATGTGTTTTTCGGAGCAATAAAAAATAATTGTTTTGTAAACATATACTAAAATCCATATTTTAATTTAACTACAAATATATTGAAGTAATTAAAAAACAAATCTTCGAACAAGTTTTTAAAAAAATGTAATTTGAGAATTATTTTAGTGAAACAATTACAACCCATTTTTCTATTAAATCATTTTTGCATAAAATTCTCTGAGCGCCCTCTCTTGGCGGCAAAAGCAATCACACCAAATATTTTTTTTCACATTTGTTTGAGTTACTATCTTATCTTTAAAAAAAGCCTTCTTTAATCACAATTTGAGACTAAATTTTATTTTTTTTATTTTTGTCCATTGGACAAAGCATAGTGCGTCGTCCCCTGACGATTTCCTTGCGCACGAATGAAATCCGGATAGGGACATGCCTTCAACAGATTATTTTTCACAATTTGTTAAATACGTTTGGAATTTTAGTACATTTAATTCCTTTAATGCAATTAATGTATATCCCGATAAAAATAAATTAAAAAACAAATTTAATTAAAAAAATGTTTTTCTTCCGATTGTAAAAATGTATAATTACTTCATCAAACTTGAAAATTGGAGTAAAAATTGCAAACGGTTCTCCAGTTATTACCTTTTTATACTTTGGAGATACAATAAAATAACAATAACGTTTTTTTTTTACCAAACTAAGAATATATCAATAATAACAAATATAAACTAAACAAGAATTCTAAAAAATCAACGAATTCTTGTAAACAAAATTTCATCAAATATTCACTTTTTGTTAAATTAGTATATTTTTTTTGCTAAATTTAGCACTCGGTTTTAAAAAACTAGTAAAATGATTTGCCGAAATCAGTAACGAAATTTAGTAAAAAAAAAACAGTAATTTGTAATGAGAGAACAGCAAAAATTATTACTAAAGAAATTGTACTAAAAATCAGTACAAAAATAGGAGAGTGTGATTGAAAACTGTTTACAACTGTTTTTTACTAAATATTTTATCTGAGTGTAACATTTCTGCTTTTTAAGCGAAAAATTCTGTCTTATTCGGATTTTTTAATACGATCTTCAACTTTTGAACCTATATGTGACACTGGTAGCAAAAACACAAAATTATAATAATTTGAAAACAATTGTAGTTTAAATTAACTGACAAGTTCTTAAAATTGAAAATAAAACTTCCTGATAATTAGCATTTGTTACAATACGGATGAAATTAATTTTTATGATAAATTATAATTACAAAAACAAAATAGTCCAATTCTAAATTTAAATGAAAAATTAGATAAAAAAAAATTTTTTTTATTTGGATCAGAAGACGTTTACAGACTTTTAAACTAAGTTTGAATAAATCTGAATAAATGACAGCTAATTAGGTTTCCATAAGCACAAAATCATCTAAACGATATCGTTAAAACGATTGAAAATGCACGATAGCAAAATAGCAATCGTTTAGCATATTATCTTTCTTAAAACACAAAAAAAAATTATTTTTGCTTTATTCCACTCTTTATCATTAAAGTTTCAATTTCATATAAAGAATTATTTAAAAAATCATATAATTAAAATTTTTGTTTGCACAACTTTTTTTTGAAATTGCCCTACGGGGAATGAGGAGTCAATTGCCCTCCAAGGACCTATCCCGTGACCGGTCAACCGAAGGCACGTAGGTCCTTTATACTAAATTAGTATACAGTAGTGGACTAAAGTGGATACATTAATTTAAGATTTTTCGAAATTTGTTATAATTTTTATTTTATTATAGAAACTTAAATGATTTTTTTTAAGGCATAAAACTGAAACATTCTTCTTCAATAAAACCTAAATACAGTAGACTATATCATTAAGAAGTTAATGAAAAAATAATTGCAAATTGTGACCGCTTTTATCCAGTATTGTTCATATTTGAAATTTTCGGCAAGTCCTTTCTTTAATATTTTCTAGAAAGTCCTTTGTTCTTTAAAACAGATTTTATGCGAGAAGGAATGCTTTCCACGAGATTTTTAATAGTTTGAGGTGGAATATTAGCCCATTCCGCTGAAACTCCTGACCAAAGATCATCTAAGTTAGTCGGTGCTCGTTCGCATTGGGAGAGTCTTCTTTTGACAATTGCCCACCAATTCTCGATGGGATTTAAATCGGGGCTCTGACCTGGCCACTTCAAAAACTGGAAAAAATACGCTTGGATATCACAAATTGAACAAAAGTTATTAATACAGATTTAAAAATATTCAAATATGTATCCACTTTAGTCCACTACTGTTAGTATGAACCAAAGAGAATGAATTAATTTTCTAAGTATTTTCTGATTCGTTACTTTCACTGTTGCTTTTAAAAAACTTAACCGATACCGAAATAAAAAAAATTCGCGGCATATTTTTTAAAATATTTTTTTACTTATTTTACTCTCCCGATTAAAAAAGATGATATGGTGACAATAACTAATGAAATACAATAACTAATCACATACAATTTAATCCGAAAAATGGTGAATACAATTGTATCTACGTGGATCAAATTGGATTTAATTACTTTAAATTATATAGAATTTAATCCGAATTTTGACCAGATATTATTGTATGAAATAATATCTTAATATTTAAAATTTGATGCAATTAGGTCCAGTTGGATAAAAATTTTCGTATTTCTGTTTTTATTAAATATTGTACTGAAAAACAATGGGGAATTCACGTAAGGTTTCGTGTATCGTGTGAACTAAGCAAATCTAATAAGTTTGCGAGTCTTGATGTAAAACTGCATACATAAAAAGTATCTACACATTAATCAGTACTTATACGAGCTATAGTATAGTTTAGGAATAATCCATAAAAAAATCTAAATAAAATGAAATTTCAAATAATTTTCCATAAATCATTACTGGATTTTTCAATAAAGGTGAGATTTTCATTTTGAAAGTAAGATATGTTCAAATGAAGCTTTTATTTTTGGGCTTTCACTTAAAAAAAAAATGGGAAAAATGCATTAAAATTGTGATGACAAATTTGGCATGAAACAGTTTTTAATAAAATTAAATGTCATGAAATAATCGTTTAAAAGTGTTTTAAATTTGTAAATAGTGAATAAAAACTAGATTTCACTAATGGGGGAATTATTTATTAGGTTTTTAAGTTATTTATTACACAATTTTAGTCTTTCTATTTGCATTTATAATCTGCTTGCGGGTAGACAATTTTTTTGTTTTAATTTTGATTTATATTTTATGGTACGTCATTCCTAAACCAAAATAATTAATGCGAAGAATTGGCTAACTTTTATTAATATGACCCAATATTCAATTTAAAAATAAAAGAATCTGTTGTTTCGATGTAAATTTATAACGTTTTAAATGAAAATGAATTTCAATTTCAATTTACTAAGATATTAAGAGTTCATTTGAAACAATAGACTTGTTTTGTTGCTATACATATGTGGTACGAAATCCCATATAAAGTCTGACTGCGTATGTTAAGTGTTAACTCTTTTAACATAATATTTTCAATTTCGATAATGTATGGGTAACTGTCAGATAATTTCATTCAGATTTTACCAAAAATAAAATGCCGGTTTTTCGTGTTCATATTATTTTTTAAATCACTTGAACTTTATATCAAAATTTGTTTTTGTAAAAGAATATTTTCCAATTTAAAATGGATTATAATTGACTTCGTTAAAATCTTAAATTAAATTTAAATTAAACATGAAACTGGGCTATTTTTGGTCTTACAATTTCAAATCCATGGGCGAGATCTTATTAAATATGACAACATATGTAAAATGATATATTTGGATATTGGGTCATATAAAATTTGTTCGAAAGACGAAATTTATGTATTATTATATATAGTGCCATACAAAGCAATATATAACGAGACATAATTGTATTAAATAATATAAAATAATATATAACCCGTTTTACTCGGGCTATTATTTATTTTGAACTTTATTTTTTTACGATTTGCTTATTTTAGCTCTTATTTTAAATTTTTATAATTTTTTGCTAAAAAATTTTAAGTTTTGTATTTTTAACGTTTTTTAATGTTAAAGCTGTTTTAGTTTTAACAATTGGTATTTCATTTAATTTTCTTTTTAACCAGGGTTTGGGATTTCCCGGGCTTTTTTATTTCCCGGGAAACGGGAATAAAAAAATTTGATTCCCGGGAATTCCCGGGAATCCCGGGAAATATTTTTGAACAAAATTGTTAATGAAAACCACCTATATAAGTAATTTTTGTTAAAAAAAACACTATTTCAGTACAAATTCAGCCTGTGTAGTGAGAATTCAAAGTAAAAATATCAGAATGTTGAACATTTGATTTCACATAAATTACTCTAAGCACTGCCAAATGAATTGCATAATTTCAGCAGAAAGCACCCACTACTGGACTGTCGGGAACAAACCGTTTCATCACATTTGGCTCATTAGATATGGTGGCCACAATGTTATTTTCCAAAGACAAATGAAACATTTCTAGTATTATTTCTACAATTCTTCTTATTTCATCAGCATTATATCTTCCTGATATATAAACCAACCCCAGGTTATAAAATGAATTATTTCCGTTTATACATATGATCAAATATGTCTTTTCTGATATTCTTGTCCATTCATCTAAGATTATAGTAAATCTCCTATTGTTAAAAATATTGCCCGATATTTCTTTTATCATGATATCTTTTACATGATTGTAGTAATTTAATATAATGTTATTTACATCGGTTTCATTTTTTGGCAATGCCAGGTTTTTATTATAAAAATTTTCTCGAATAAACGAAGATCTAGTTATGGTGCGGATTGACATTCCGTCGATTGCGGCTAATTTGGATACCATTTCAAAAAATGTTTGCCCTAATATAAAACATTCAATGCCTATTCAGCTTACACTTTTTCCTCGGGCACTTTGCTAATTTTAGCTGGAACGTTATTCTTGTTGTTGTTTTCTTCAAGAGGAGTTGCATGACCATCAATTTTATTTTTTTTTTTGTGAACCAAATTTAGAAGTCGGATAACCAAATTTAGATACATCCGTTAACCATTAGTCTTTTAGGGCAAATATTGCACTGCGCTGCATTGTCCTTTTTTGTGAAGTTTCCCATACTCCTGACATTTTATTCTTTAATATAAAAGAATATATTAGTTTGAAAGCAGGTGTATTAAAATTAAGTAAACTTACATGAAAATATCACAATTATTAATGAAAACGTTACTTATAAAATTATTGGAGTATTTATACCCTACACCACTATGTGGTCAGGGTATTATAAGTTTGTGCTGATGTTTGTAACACCAAAATATATTGGTCGTAGACCCACCTTATAGTATACCGATCGGTTCAGAATTTTTTTTTATTTCGATTTAACGATGTCCGTCTGTCCGTCCGTCCGTCTGTCTGTCTGTCCATGCAATCTTGTGCGCACTCTACAGGTCGCACCAATTAAGATATTTTGATGAAATTTGGTACGCAGACCTATGTTGGCCCAAGGACGAACAAGTTTGATTTTTTTGAACATCGGTCCATGTTTAGACCTAGTGCCCATATAAGGGTCCTACCAAAATTATACTGTTTATATGCTGCAGGTCGTAAATATTAAGATATTTTGACGAAATTTGGTACACAGACCTATATTGGCCCAATAACGCAGCCTATTGATTTTGGTGAACATCGGTCCATGTTTAGACCTAGTGCCCAAATAAGGGTCCTACCAAAATTATACTGTTTATATGCTGCAGGTCGTAAATATTAAGATATTTTGATGAAATTTGGTACACAGACCTATATTGGCCCAATAATGCAGCCTATTGATTTTGGTGAACATCGGTCCATGTTTAGACCTAGTGCCCATATAAGGGTCCTATCAAAATTATACTGTTTATACGCTGCAGGTCGTAAACATTAAGATATTTTGATGAAATTTGGTACACAGACCTACATTGGGCCAATAACGCAGCCTATTGATTTTGGTAAACATCGGTCCATGTTTAGACCTAGTGCCCATATAAGGGTCCTACCAAAATTATAATGTTTATACGCTGCAGGTCGCAAATATTAAGATATTTTGATGAAATTTGATACACAGACCTATATTGGCCCAATAACGCAGCCTATTGATTTTGGTGAACATCGGTCTATGTTTAGACCTAGTGCCCATATAAGGGTCCTACCAAAATTATACTGTTTATACGCTGCAGGTCGCAAATATTATGATATTTTGATGAAATTTGGTACATAGACCTATGTTGGCCCAAGGACGAAGCCTATTGATTTTGGTGAACATCGGTCCATGTTTAGAACTAGTGCCCGTATAAGGGTCCCCCCAAAATTATATTGTTTATACGCTGCAGGTCGCAAATATTAAGCTATTTTGATGAAATTTGGTACATAGACCTATGTTGGCCCAAGGACGAAGCCTATTGATTTTGGTGAACATCGGTCCATGTTTAGAACTAGTGCCCATATAAGGGTCCCCCCAAAATTGGCTTGGTTACAAACTGCAGGTCGCAAATATTAAGATATTTTAATGAAATTTGGTGCGCTGACTCACATTATAGAAAATTTTGACATAAGCCCCATTTTAACCCATTCGAATTTCGGATCCAAACAATACACCAAACTGGTGTAGGGTATTGTATAGTCGGCATGCCCGACTTTAACCTTTTTACTCGTTTAAATTTAAAGTCGACTTTATTTTTAATCATACGGTTTTGTTCATTTTGTGTATGAAAACCTTACAAAAATATTTATATTTTCCAACATTTGATTTTGAAATTAACCAATCAGAATGCTCCAAAAATAAACCAAGTCAAGGTAACCAATATTTTAACTAAAGTCGACTTTAACCAAAATATACATTTGAAAAAATTTGGATAGTAAGGGCGATTATTTGTAGAAACAACTTTTTTTCATATTTCTCTTAAACATGTTACCAAGTTTTTAGGTTTTACTACTTAAATTTTGAATAAGTTACGCGAAAAATCTTTATTAGTTGAAATGTTCCTATTTCCTTGGCAAAGAGTTTTTTGTGTGTCAAATAAATTGATTCCCTTTTAAAAGATTTTAACAATGACATTTTTGGTTTGGTATTTAAAATGTTTTTTATGACTAAAATTAAAAAATCCTATTCCCGGGAATTCCCGAACCCCAAACCCTATTTTTAACTTAAGGGCATTTTTTATAATTTTTATTTATATTATCAGAATTTTCGAAGTAATTTTCTAATTTTTAGTTGATTTTTTAATTTAATAATGGCCAACGCAAAAAACGAGTCAACTGCCATTAACTTTTCTATTTTTTTCTTTTCCATTTTTTTATTTGCTTGTAGTGTTTGTTTTTCTTTTTCTTTTTTATTTGAACAGAAACGAAAAATATATAACTTTACATTCAGCCAGCCATCACGCATAAGCAACATTAGCTCAGATGGTACAGCGTTTGCCTTACAAGCCGGAGGTTGTGTTATCGAGCCCTACTTCAACGCGAAGTAGATTATTTTTCATTCTTAATTTTTTATTAGTTTATTTGAAAAGCTATTTTTAGACACACCACCTTACTGTCACAAGGTGTCTAAACTGTGGCAATTGGTCATTTCCAATGACAACGCCAAGTTAAAGTGATATGTCTCTTTCAAACAAAAAGACCGATCATTATCCTGCGTGTCATCTGGGACCGGTCCCTTTCCCCGTAGGGTGATGACAAGCGAACACTGTTGCCAATTTAGCTATTTTCTCGTAAAATCTAACGTAAAATCTAACGCGATTTTTTTAAGTCAGCCTTGACGTTTTCTTAGCATTTTTTTGCATTTATTTCCTTTTCAGAATTTTTTTGTCATTATTAAATTAAATTGTTAAGATTTTTGTAATTTAGCTATTTTCTAGCAATTTTTAGTTTGATTTGGAGATTTTTTAGGAAAAAATTGGCAACAATGCTCATCAGCTGTTTAACTCTCATCTTAAAAACGATACGATAGTGATAATTGTATAGAAAGCTATCAAAAAACGATATCGTTTGGACGATCATGATTTTCAAAATAAAAAAATAATATTACGTACCCTACCTAAAATCCTAAGAACTATTGTGGATGGAGAATGATATATCTCAGATGAGCACCTTCATCGTGATCTAGGCGTTAAACCAGTAAAAGAAGTTATCCGAAATTGCAGCTTAAAACATACAAATCGACTCAATCTACACCCAAACTCTGAACTAAGACGACTTCCAGAAAATGATATTGTGGTGCCCAGAAGCGTTTTACTGCTACGGAACTACCTGTTCGCTTCTTTTGATGTGAAAAATTTATTATTTATGTTATCTATAACTCATTTGATTGAATTATACTAAAATAAAACTTAATTATCTTAGTTGTTGATTTAGGATAAGTTACAAACCCATTAACCACAACATAAATTACTTATTGTCATTATCGACAAGTGTAATTAGTATAGGAAAAATAACAAACAAAAAAAAAATAAATAAGGAATAAAGAATTTATCCCCAGGAAATTATTTACTATTTTAGAGTGTTCTTGAAAACGAATTCAGAACACCTCCAATAATTTTATGTTTTAAAGTAATGCTGAATATAAGCAGCTTCATCAGCAGTGGTCCACAAAAAATGATACTCCATTGCAGTTAATGCTTTTCTACTTCCGATTTTTTTCCAATGGTTGTCAGATATAATTGAAAAAGAGTTTCGTTTGAAATTACACGTACGCACTGAAAACTGTAAAAATATTAACATAAATTGTGTTTGATGTACAAAGCATATACCGACAACAGATGGTCTTGAGAAGCTGGAACAGGGGTGGCAATACTTTTTTCAGTGTGTGCCAGACTCTTTAACTTAAACTTTTAAAATATGGAAAAAAGTCTTTATAAACTTTTTTCAATCGTTTCCGAAACAAATTTTTCGTACACTCCAGAACAATTCCGTTGTGTCAACCGAATTTTTTGCCAACCGAATTGATTCAGTTGTAACAACCGAATTTAATTTCAATTCATTTGCGACAACACTGAATTTGGTTGCCACATCTGAATCAATTCGACTGGAAAAAAATCGGTTCTCACAACGGAATTGTTTTGAGAGTGTATTCGTAAATCTTGCTCATATTGTAAAAAAATCTTTTAAAAATTCTGAATTTTGCTATTTTTTTTTTTTTTGATTTTTACAAATAGCAAAACAAACTACCGAAAGTAGTTAGCGTATTTGTTAAATGTTAGTAAGATAAAAACAGCCAGAGAGAATTTGTTAAATCTACAAATTGTTAGTTATAATTTAGTTAATTTAAAATAAGAAATTTTTGTTAATAGAAAATAAAAAATGAACCTGCTAAAATCAGCAAAAAATTTTCATAAGTAATTACCCAGGTAGAAAAATACAAACGGCACAATGTTGGCCCGGTATCGGAGACGGTAGTACATGTACTGGCAAAGCGTCTGATTTTTAACTTTCACTGTACTGGCATATTGTCGAAATGATAACACCAATAAACGCTTGGCCGTAGTTATTTCCCAACGTTGGCGCAGGCTTGGGATTTTATTTTTTTGGTATTATCCCAGTGGCTTTAATAACAAATTTAGTAGTTTGCTAGAACTTTACTGTCCTCTTAGTGTACATCACAAATTTTTAATGTATTCTTTCGAAACTTCACAAGAAAAGAATGGTGATGTCTCTTTTACATAAATAATTGTGTAATAGATGTAAAAATATGTAAAATTTATAAAATTGTTAATTTTAATAGATTAAAAAAGCTCGTTAATTTTCAGAAAACAGTACTGGCAAAGCACGTTTTAAGTAGTACCGGCATTTCGTAAAAAACAGTGCTCTCCCAGTACAATTTTTGTTGCAACGTCGGCAATTTCTACCTGGGTAGGAGTCTAAAAAATCACGAAAAAATTTTAAATTTTTTATGTTTTTTTCCGATTTTTTTTTTAAATGCAAATAAAAATCGAGCCTTTTGAAAACAGCAATTTAAAATTTTTTAAGCAAATATTTCTGTTAATTTAACAGGATAGACTGCTATTTGCATTTAACTAAATTTAAAAAATAACAAAAATTTTGTAGATATAACAGTTTGTTTTTGCTATTTTTAATATACTAATATTTAACAAAATTTTCTGCAGGTTTTAAAGAAGTACAATTTGCCATTTTTAATTGACTAAAAGTTAACTTAAATATAACTAAAATTCTTCACATTTAACAGCTTTATTTTTGATGTTCTTATTTTACTAGTATGTATTTAGCAAAAAATCTGCTAATTTAACAGTTTTTTCTGCAGCAACATTTTTAACTAATTTTTAGTTGCTTTTTACGCTATTTGTACAGATTTATTTCAGCGGTTTAGTTTGTTATTTACATACAAAAAGAAATCTAAAAAATTTCTGAAAATATAAAACTAGTTTGTAGTGATTTTAGTTTGTTTTAGCAGTTCTTGCTTTCGCATAAATGTGAAATTTTCTCTCACTTTTTATCTCCCTAATTCTGGATCATTTTTAGATCCAAATATGTTATATTAAACCTCTAGAAAGCTACTCGTAGAAAGTTAAGAAATTTTTTAATAAAATTTTTGATTTATTTATATATTTATCGCAGAGAAATTTCGATACTTTTGATGGTAAACATGTACTGAAAACGATACTAACTATATTCCTCAATACTATCGAAAGAATGATTTTTGAAGTTATTAACCATAATTGAGTTAACAAAAAATATTTTTACGGTGCTTTTATTAATCCCTAGAGTAAAAGGCAATTGATAAAACTTAATATTTTTTGAGTATATTATTACCTAATCGTCGCGTTCCACCGAAAATCCTCTGGCGTGTCACTACCGGCATGCATACCATAGCTTTGCCAGCTCTAAGCTAAAACAATCAATCATGAATTTTGTGCGTTCAAACATAAAATGTGTATGAATTGTTGACAGATGTAATTTAACATACTACCATATACTTGTATGTACCTACATAACTAGATAAAAATTAGATATTTATCCACCTATTGAATGAACTTTGTGTACGTGCACATGTAGTCATAGCAAATTTATCATTACGTTTGTAATATTATCGTCCATATAATTATTTTCGTATGTACCCAAGGCAGAAAAATACGATCGGTACAATGTTCGCAATGCGATGGCAGAACAGGGGATAAACAATCTTGAAAGTATTGTCCTGTTACCCGATTGATAAAAAAATTGGTAATAATCCCCACAACAAATCGGTCATAACCCATGGGGATTTTGTAAATTTGCCTACGGGGAATGAGGGGTCAATTTTCCTGAGAGTAAATATCCCGTGACTGGTTAAAGCAGGACTTGTCACAGGATTGGTATTATTTACCATTGCTGTGGATTAAGCAGTGTCAATTGTACTTAAATGATTGGTCAAGTGACTGGTAAAAAGATGGATTTTACTCAACTGCCCTCAAAGTACCTATATCGTGACTTGTTAAAGCAGGACCAGCCACAGGCCTGGTATAATTTATCATTTATGTGGTTTAAACGGAATCATCTTTCACACACCTTTTTGTAAATACAAACAAAAAAACTTAAATAGTCACCAAAAATGGAATTTGTAAATACAAACATTTTAGTAATTTTTTATAACTTTGAATTTTTATTTTTAAAGAATTTTTATATGTAAAATAACAATTTACCAGCAAAAAACATTTGGAAGTCAAATTGTAATATAAAAAAGGTGATTATGTTTACAAATTTCATAGTTGGTGCCAACTTTTTTCCGTGTATGTTTTTAACTGCATTGTTATGCCGTTTTCCTATCTAAATCCCTAAATTTGGTTTCTTTTGTATTTTTTTGGAATTAAGAAAATGTTTGGGAGAAATTTTAATAATATGACATAATATTGGATTCTGTACGAATAGTTTGTTAGAATTGGTCATAATTTTGATCTTTATTTAGTACAAATAAACCATGATTCGTGGGAGGAAAATTTTACCAAAAAATGTGTATAAGTTGTCTGAGAATAATTTTTTTAATTCTGTAGTTTTTAATTACAAATAATTTAAATTTTCGAATTTTCTGGAAAAATATGAGATATATGAATATATAAGACATAATTCACTTGCTCCTGCAAGACCTTAAATTGCAGTCAATGAGTATAGTTTTTTATTAAATTTTTTCCTATTTTGCTTATCTATTGAACCAATTTTTACTATTTATTAAATTTAACCATAAGACTTAATCTACCACATTCTATTAAAAATTGTTGAAATGTCGGACAGAGGTAGTTAACAGAGATTAAGGTTTATGCATACTGCTGAGATTCTATGGTAGTTGTTTAGACCAGTTATTGGCAAACATAAATATTTCCAGCAGTACAATTTTTAAGTACGCCATATATTTTCCCCCGAGGAATATTTTTGGATTCATATCTTTTATTTTACACAAAATTCGAAAATTCTAATTTTTTCAATTAACACAAAATTTTACAGACATGACTCTTCAGAAGATTTTTGCTTTGTACATAAATTTGTTGGAAGATATCTTAAAAAAAGAATCAAGAAAATCAGCGTTTACGTTTCACGGTTTGTAAAAATTTACTGCTTTGGGAGATGTCACTGTATGTGTATATAAAATTTGACCCAGATATATTTACCTAAACGAATAATAAATAATATAGAGGCACAGTTATTTTAGTTTTCCTTTGAACCTAGTTTGCTAATAAATTCTGACTTTAAAATTTGTATTGAATGTATCAAAAACATCAAAAATCATCTTATCCTTCATAAATATTTCTAAATAACACCTTCCTGGACCAAAAACAAATTTATAGTTATACACACTTACCCAATGAAAAAAATTAAGATATGCGTGTAGCATGCAAAAATACACTTCCTATTTGAGGCGTTTAGCGATTGATGTTTTTGAAAACAACAATTTGGTCATCTATTTTATAATTCTATGACCCCGTATCATGCGAAAAATTCAATAAAAAAACTCTTAGTTCGCGAGTTTTCAAACTTTTTTTATTTTCTTTTATTTATTATTCGTATTGTCAAATGAAAATATCTAAAATTAAAAAATTATTGATTAAATTTTTATAAGTTACCGATATTATTTTAAGTAAGTTTAAGGGCTAATCAATGATTCCTAAATCAATGATTAAAGTAAACTAAACATTGGAAATAAGATACCAGCCCTAAATGTGCCAAAATCCCAAAACTTATTTAATATTTTACTTTAATGGAAATCACCAAATAAACGCGAATTAAACATTGTTTTTATGAGCGTTAAGGAAACATTTAGGAACTTCTAATGATAGTTTAATAAGAGAAAGTGGAACCCTATGAATGTTCATAATATTAGTGCCACTTAATATAAATTTAAATAGTTCATTTTATATTCTCTATAGTCCCATTTTTTGTTTTATATATTTTAATAAAAGTGCATAATTTTTGAATAAAAAATAAAGTATATGTCTTAAAATCACATCATGAATATTTTGATAACACAGTACAACAGCCAATCTGGGGGGTGAGAAATTCCAAGTCAGGGTGATGGTACTAGGTCAGTATAGTAAAACCCTCAAAGGGTTTGGCGTTCGTATGTGTCATTTTTTTTTATGACCTTTTAAATTTTTTCCTTATCTTGATGTTTTTTCGCTTAGTTGTAACATTTTGGCAAAAACGTAGTTTAACATAACTCGAGAACCACTTGTCCGATTTTGATGAAACAAATTTAGAAAAATTTAGAATTACAATCCGTTCATATAACGTTTTTCTTTATAATCAACAGTTTTGCCGGTAAAAATAAATTTGTGGAGAAAAAAAAATATTTTTTTGCCTAAAAATTAAAATTTTTTTTTTTAAATTCATAAAAAATCCAAAACGGAAAAAAGGATCAAGTGTTATTAATTTCATGTAAAGTCACATAACCTATAAACAAAATTTAACGCGTTCTGCTTTTATTTACAATTAAGTGAAGGTATCCCATTTTGACAAGAATATTGATATTTGTTTTTATTCAAAAAAGTGTCATTTATCGCCTTTTTCATAAATTTTCCCCAATAACTCCAGACTTCTGGCCATAAACTACTAAAAAAATTAAGTAAACATTTTTATAATTTTTTATTTTTATTTTATTTATTTATTTTTATTTATTTTAATAAATATTGCCTAGACTTTTTCGATGGTGGTTGTTCGGGACTAGTGGCATCGCATTCATCGCTATCATCAGTTTCTGAACCACACATAATGTCAATGTGTGACTCCACTGTTGGCCCTTCTGCATCTCCTGAAAATTCTTTATCATCAAGATCATCCTTGTCTTGCCACACTAACTTACTCCACCAGCAAATTTACGCAATTATTGCACTCGGCGACTTTTTGCCTCTATATCTGTAAGTTTTTGTTTTATTAAAATGAGTTTGAAAAAATAAAAAATCAGTATTACCTCATTTCAAATGGCATAGCAACTTGATGATAGCGTTCATCTTGTTCATCAGATTCGGTAGCCAATTGTTTGCTGAAGTAGTCCAGATGATGATGTAAATAATGGATTTTCAAGGACATGTGGACACCAATTTCCGAGAATGCTCTTAACATCCTTGCGACAGAAACATCGTAGTTGTTAGAACGATGCTTTCCCAACAAGCCTTCTATTACTTCTTTGATTGCCTGCCATGCATTCAATTCAGCGTCAATCAAAATATTGTTGAATGCGTCACTTTTAATCAGCTTTCGTATATCTGGACCATTTAGTACGCCTGATTGGAAAAAATTAATTTGTTAAGATGGAAAATCATGGGAAATGAATGTGATATTATAACTTACCTTCTTTAATTTTACTTTCGCTGAGTCTCGGGTAAATTAGTTTCAAACACAAGAAAACTTCATCTCTTTTGGCGACAGTTTTGATAAAATTCTTAACAATTCCAAGTTTAATATTCAGTGGAGGCAGCAATATCTTCTCCTTCGGCACTAGAGGCTCACGAATAATATTGGCCGTTTGTAACCTGCTGTGCTCTCTGAGTTTCCATCCGTGGCATGCATATTGGTCACCGGAAAATCGTGTGTCCCAATCGCACAAAAAGCACATATATTTTATATAGCCGCTTTGACCGCAAAGCATTGCTACAACTTTTAAATCGCAGCATATGCGCCACATATGTTTGGCGTAGTTAACCATTTTTAAAATATTTTCCAGTGCATCATATGTTTCTTTCGTTTCTGTACTGTAGGCGATTGGAACTGAAGGTTTTTTATTGGTCTTATGCAGTAAAACCGCCTTCAAGCTGAGTTTTGAACTGTCAATAAATAATCTCCAGTCATCTGCTTCATATTTTATTTCCATTGCGTCCATAAATTTTCCTACATCCGGGCAATATGCAGAAGTTTTTTCATCATTCACAAGGAATAAACTTTGGAGTGTTGCCTGACGACTTCGATAAGCTGTGACTTTCACACCGGGTGCCAACAAATTGTTTGATTTCAAAATGGAAGCCAGCTCTTCCGATTTATGCTGTGTTAATTCCAACTTGGCAACAATTGAATCAAGCTTATTTTGATTTATTAAAATTGGCTCATTGGATACTGATGGCTCATATGGGGAATCATCACGTGCATGATATGTCGGAGCAGTCGTAGAATAGAAAATATCTGGGCTAGAAGCGTTTGGCACAGGAATGTGGTCCGAATGAGGCAATGGTGTTGCGGCACTTGCAACACCAACGTAATTATACGATTTTCTTATCCTTTTTGCGGCTCCTTTATTCGCACATGCATAGCAATTCAATGGATTGTGACCTTCGCCAGGATTAGTCCAAGTCATTGGGATACCGAATGGCATACTTTCACGTCTTCTATTTTTCCAATCCATTAGACGGTTGTAGCAGCTTTTACACACTATATTTGGTACCCAATTTTCGTTCACTATAACATTTTGGTTGAAGTACATCTCGTATGTTTGAACAAAATCAGTACTGAAATTTCCCCTTTTTTTATGTGTTGAGACATATTGACCACAGCAGTAGCAAAAGCTATTTATATCTGGCTTGCACAGTTCCATATTCTGTTCTCTTTTGTTCACTTTTAAAAAACTGGAGAAAAATCACTTTTACTGTTCGCGTTCGTCGGCACTTGTTGAATGACAAAAATCACAGAACCAGTGTGAGAAAGAGAAGAAGTATAATGACAATGCATGTTTTATGTGAACATTACAGAACCAGTGTTGCCACATCAATATTTCTCTTTTAGTACAGTAGAAAAATATGAGAGAGTTCGGCTTGTGAGTGTCAATGTTTTCTCCAAATAATGTTGTGCATATCTGGAGCAAATTTTTGAAATTCATACATTTACCTAATTGTGAATAAATGAGAAACGCGTGCATCGATTTTCATGATCTATGCCTTTTTTTGCTCATGAGTTATGTGACTTTACGCGAAAGTAATTAGTTTTGGCACTTTTTTCCATTTTGGATTTTTTATGAATTTTTAAAAAAAAATATTTAAATTTTTAGGCAAAAAATACTTTTTTCCCTTCATACATTAATTTTTAACTTCGAAAGTGTTGCACATATAGGAAAACGTTATATGAACGGATTAAATTTCTAAATTTTTCTAAATTTGTTTCATCAAAATCGGACAAGTGGTTCTCGAGTTATGTTAAACTACGTTTTTGCCAAAATGTTACAACTAAGCGAAAAAACATCAAGATAAGGAAAAAATTTAAAAGGTCACATACGAACGCCAAACCCTTTGAGGGTTTTACTATACTGACCTAGTACCATCACCCTGACTTGGAATTTCTCACCCCCCAGACAATAATCCCAAAAATGTTCCATAGTGTAATAATGTAGGAACAAATTCATACATTTTAGTAAAAAGTTTTGGGAAAAAAGTAATGTTAAATTCAAACCGTTTATGAATAAATTTATTCATAAACTTTTTGACATAAATAATAATATGTCAAAAAGTAATTTATTTAGAGATAGGAGCGCGATACGAAACTTTATTATCGTGTGATTCATCCGATAATTTCTCGTGATCGAGAGTAATAATTAATGTATTAACGTGATTCGTCAGTGAACTTAAGTAAGAATTAATGACTCCTACGTGATTCGTTCGTAAGTTTCATTTTTTCATCATGGATTTTTAATAATTTTTGCTGTTTTGCGAGAGAAAGAGTGTGAATAGAGAAAGTGCATGAGTTGCGTGATTTTTATAATGATTTGAAAAAAACTATTTTTTACTTTTTTTCAAATCACTTTTTTCAAAAAGGAAAAGCGGCGTAATAAAAGTGATATGTTGATTTCGATAAAAACATGTAAAAAAATATTTAAGGGAAGAAAAATTCTGAGTTCAGTTTCCACTTTAAAAAATAAATTGACTGATCTTATCATGGGTTATTCGTATTTGTAAATCAGTTGGATAAAAGAAAATTAAATTGAT
Organism: Leucophora obtusa; assembly: GCA_949987735.1. Taxonomy (NCBI): domain Eukaryota; kingdom Metazoa; phylum Arthropoda; class Insecta; order Diptera; family Anthomyiidae; genus Leucophora; species Leucophora obtusa. Next base: position 282,595,540 of record OX465295.1, read on the forward strand.
CATAGGAGATGCAAATAATAAAAAAAAAATTTTTTTGTTCGAGTTACGGATAGAGGATTTAAATGATATGCACCTTTCAGTTTGCAGACAAATTTGCTTTGAAATCAGGTAAATTTGCTCAAAAGAGAGGCAGCCCGTTACTGAACCTTTGCAATCTGCATAAAATTTTGTTGTTTACCGTATCTCTATAGTATTCTTAAGGGCGGATTATGGGACCGTAAACGACATTACTATTTAGCATCTATTTCATGTGGTTTTATATTTTATTCTAAATTTTTCCATTTATTTGTTAATTCTTAATCCTTATTTGTTGTTTGAATCAATTTTCTTTATTCATTTCATATTTTTTCCGACTAAAATCATTCCGCTGTTTCGATGCCGGATAGAAAATTCTGATTTCAACAGAATGATCCGGCAAGTACGTTTACATTTACGTGTTAGTAACCAGTCGTATACATTTCTTCTTGTGGTTTCGAAACAGCTGATTCGTTACAGATACGTTTACGGTTGGGTAATTCAGCCTTTACTCTATGGTTCTGTGGTATAAAGCTGGACATACACTTGCAATATTATTGTTCAACTTCTTGTTTTAGTTCTTTATTCTATTACCATGTGTGGTAGTAGATTAAATATCTAAATGGAAAAATTGCTTAAGGTGTTGAAATGCCGTTTGGTAACCGTTGCTTAAGCTTAAGCTGGCCATACACCTGCAATATTATTGTACTTCTCGTTTTAGTTATTTTTTCTATTACCCTGTATGGTAATGGTACCATGTGTGGTAATAGAATAAAGAACTAAAACGAGAAGTTGTACAATAATATTGCAAGTGTATGGCCAGCTTTAAAGTTTAAATTATTTGAAAAAAAAACCTCCTTTAATATTGCGTTTTTTGCAGTTATGTCGCTTTGGCGATTATGGCTGAATATAATTAGGGTTTATGTCCCGGGAATCCCGCCCTTTTTTCAATCCCGCAATCCCGGGAATTTTGTGCGGGATTTTCCGGAATTTTTTTTTATTCTTTTACAGAAATTTTGGCTAGAATATATTGCAATTTTAGAAGCTTTAAAGCATTGATTTTTTTTAAATTAATTTAAATAAAAAATATTTGAAATTAAAAAATGCGATTTAAAATTTATATAACTAAATTAGTATAAAACGAGTAAAAAGGTTAAAGTCGGGCATGCCGACTATACAATACCCTACACCAGTCTGGTGTATTGTTTGGATCCGAAATTCGAATGGGTTAAAATGGGGCTTATGTCAAAATTTTCTATAATGTGAGTCAGCGCACCAAATTTCATTAAAATATCTTAATATTTGCGACCTGCAGTTTGTAACCAAGCCAATTTTGGGGGGACCCTTATATGGGCACTAGTTCTAAACATGGACCGATGTTCACCAAAATCAATAGGCTTCGTCCTTGGGCCAACATAAGTCTATGTACCAAATTTCATCAAAATATCTTAATATTTGCGACCTGCGCGTATAAACAGTATAATTTTGGTAGGACCCTTATATGGGCACTAGGTCTAAACATAGACCGATGTTCACCAAAATCAATAGGCTGCGTTATTGGGCCAATATAGGTCTGTGTACCAAATTTCATCAAAATATCTTAATATTTGCGACCTGCAGCCTATAAACATTATAATTTTGGTAGGACCCTTATATGGGCACTAGGTCTAAACATGGACCGATGTTCACCAAAATCAATAGGCTGCGTTATTGGGCCAATGTAGGTCTGTGTACCAAATTTCATCAAAATATCTTAATATTTACGACCTGCAGCGTAAAAACAATATAATTTTGGTAGGACCCTTATATGGGCACTAGGTCTAAACATGGACCGATGTTCACCAAAATCAAACTTGTTCGTCCTTGGTACCAAATTTCATCAAAATATCTTAATAGTTGCGACCTGTAGAGTGCGCACAAGATTGCATGGACAGACAGACGGACGGACGGACAGACGGACATCGTTAAATCGAAATAAAAAAAATTCTGAACCGATCGGTATACTATAAGGTGGGTCTACGACCAATATTTTTTGGTGTTACAAACATCAGCACAAACTTATAATACCCTGACCACATAGTGGTGTAGGGTATAAAAAATATTATTTAGACCAAACTGTTTTCGGATTTCAGTTAAATTTGATTTTAAATTTTTCAAGTTTTTACATTTTTTCTTTAAAATGATAATCTTCGTTCAAATAAAGCAATATATACAAAATTTGAATATCAGTATTTCAGTTCAAAATACCTCCAAAAAAACCAGCCATTAAAAGTAAAATATTAGTAATATTTTCGTATTGATAAAAGTATTTTGATTTTTTTTTATACTTTAAATAATTTAATCTAATCTATTTCTGAACTGCTATTCTTTTATTTCAATTGTATTTTTTAAATATTATTTAATTTTAAATAACGCAACAAATGCTTTTTCAAAATATTTTGGATTTTTTTTTATATTTTAATTTAAAATGCAACTATGAAAATTAAATACCCAATAAACCAAACTATATTGTCACGATATCAACTAGGTGATATTTATTATCATATATGATAATCAATTGTTTTTCTTCCAAAATGTACCTTTGCTAACGATATCGTTTAACGATGTTTATGATACCGTTTTCGCTATCGAAATTCCCTGGAATATGGATAGTAAAATAGCCTAAATCTGGTCCAGGATCGAAATACTATATATATGATAGCAAAATCGGAATCCTTTTAAAATTAGCTAAAATGAAATCAATGATAATGAAATCGTTATATTAAGAAGAAGAGCTGAATTCACTCAGATTTTGCAACTAATTGCCCAGTAAAAAAGAGAATAAATATCCAAAAGAACAAAAAATCGCAAATTTTTATTCATATATTTTATTTCCTTCTGAAAACTTTTTGCAGTTTTGTAATCAATGAATATTTTGAAGTAAGTTTAATGATAAAGAATGTATATATATCATTAAACCTTATCGAAAATGATATTATCTTATTGGAATATGATATCGTTTTCGGATATTTAAGGTGATCGCGTTTTCGCTATCGTATCGTTCTTTGGTTTATTGAGTAATTTCTTTTTAAGTAGCCAAACCAGAGACTATTAATTATAGAGATAGGAAATCAAAATTTACACTACTCACCGGTAGGGGGCGCTGAAATTTAGTATCACCTGAGCAACTATTTAGCATCACTTTAGTATCAGCTGAGCCTATATTTAAAAACTCAAAAATTGCTGAAAACTGCGCAAAATAAGAAAAAATCAAGCGCAAAATATGTTCAAATAATAAAATTTGAGAATTCTTTTTTTTTATTTGTTCGTTGTTATTTCAATTTAAATAAAAAAAGAAAATTGTCAATTTTTTGAACAAAGTGCCATCTAGTGATAACGATGTCGTTATAACTTTTGTTTTTGGTGATGCCATACCCCTGAGCCAAACACAAATAAATAAATTTTTTATTGTATCCCAATAAAGTTAAAAAACTATTTAATATTTTAGTGTATATTTTTATAAAAAGATTTAGACGAATTTAGCAAAAAAAAATTGTGTGCAAAATACTCACTTTTAAACTCTTTTATAAAAATAATTCTAGACAAATACTTCTGAGAATCTGCTTAGAAACAAAATATCTAGAAATAGAAGTTTTTGGATTCCATATTTAAGAAATATTTAAGCAAAAAATCTATCTTAGTTCTGACTATAAAATTGGTCCGACAAAAGTTTGCTTACAATTCCAATATATCCTGAAAGAAGGGATGAAAATAAAATACCCGTGTCTTTCACTTTTTCTATATCAATTCCTTTAACCGTTATACCGCGAATTAATCGGCCTGAATTTGTAGTCGAAATTTTCGACTCCATATAAAATGATTTTGTATATAATGGAAACTATAAAGAAATGAAACACTCTGGACTTTTTTTAAATCTGAGTGCTATATGTGGTAAATCCAATTGAAAAATTGTTCAAAAGTTGTATTTTTAGCGAATTTTCAGTAAATTCGACTTAGTACCTAATTTCGTAAAACACTTGGGTGAAGTGAAGGGAACTTTCAATGTAATTGTTTTTGTAACACAAACAATTTATATTGAAATAACGCAACACTTCACCGAAGTGTTTTAGAAAATTACCCCCTTAGTCTCGATTACGACACTCATAATAAGGCCGAATATTTAGTTAATATATTTCTAAGTTTTTTTTTTAATTAAGACGGCCTTCTATATAAATACATTACCTAAATATTAATCTGCTATTTGAACTGTTCAACGAATTGATATAGAAAATTTATTTTATATTTAGCCCTCCTTTCAGAATATATTAAGTAGATTTTCTCATGGGTACAACGAAAAGATGAACTTTGTCGGACGGTGCTTTAATAGAAATCGAGTTTTTAAAGTACAACATATGTCGGATTTATTTATTTTCTTTATTTTCTAACGAGCGGGAATTCCCGGGATCCCGTTAAATTGTGAAAAAAATCCCGCTGTCCCGGGAAATGAAAAAGTGCAAGAAAAGAAAAACCCTAGATATAATTCAGTAACAATAAAAAAAAGTTACAGAAAACATTATAGTGCACTTAATAAAAACATTCCGTGATAGAAAATAAACAAATGATTATCGGGAAAATACGACAAATCGACATTACACTATAAAATTTGTTAAACGCTATGAAAAAATACCCTCCTCAATGGCAAATATCAGAATTCTAAGAATGCAACTAATGACTCCAATACAGAATATCATAAATAAGCTAAATACAGTTTTTAATGCGCATTTATGAATAAAATATAAAAATCGAAAAACAAAATGGTTAACAAAATATTTCCCAAAATAAGTAGGTGAAGATATTGAAATGATATTAAAATGATGTCATTTATAGAAGAGAAATAAGGAGTGCGCCATTTAAAAAATGTAACACATAAAAAGCTCAATAAAGGTTGACTGAAATACGTTAAAATTAAAAGAAAAATTACATGTTGTTGGATTTTTTTATAAATTTTGATTCTGAGTTATTTCACATAATATTTTAATCTCATAATATAATTTTTTTTATTATGTCCCCCATAAGCACTTTTACAGTGTCTTCGGTGACTTTTTTGGTACAAGCTGTTCATTTGTTATTAAAATTACCCAGCAAAACCTTTCCAAAAAAACTTTTCCAAAACCATGTAATGAGTTTTAGATATCAGAGAACGGTTTGAGTGCATTCGTTTTTATTGTGCATTCATACCATTCATTGCTTTTGCCATGTATTCATTTAACAACAATAACTAATGCTATTGCTATTTATACATTCATTGTTTTTGATGAGTGGTTTTTACGCATTATTTTTTATAATGCCACTACATGTCAAGCAACGAAATAAAGTGATGACGCATTAAAAAATAAAATCAATCACAACATTCCTTTAGTATCCGTTGACCTGTTGCAGTATTTATTTTATTGAAATATGAAATACGTATATATTTTCTCATTTTGTTAATGTTTAAGTGAAAAAAATAAATATCAAAAATATTTCACAGAAAAAATTTCTTAATTTTTATACAATCAACATTGAGACCAGTCGTAGTAATAGTTTTTATTCACACCAATCGTTTTGTATTCGTTGCTTTGGTGATCGTTAGGTAAGATTAACAGAAGACATCCCAACAAAACTTTGGTAATGGGTGCGATATACTCACGCATTACCTCCCAGTGTATAAAATCATTACCAGATATGTGGTTATATAACTACATACTTGGTAATGGTAACTAGTTACTTTTGTTATTACATTTCTTATTACCTTTATATGGCGATGTCGCGAAAAATAATGAGTTATGGTTACATACCAGCATACGAAAAATCAAAAAATATAGCGTTATCTATGTGTTTACCAGTACTGACAAAAATAATGAGTCTAAAAATAGATTTTCAAAAAAATTAATTATATAAAAAAAAAATATTTTTTATTGAATTTTTTTTTTTTTTTAATAAAATTTCCTGGTGCGGGAATCGAACCTGGGTCTACAGATTGCCAGTCAATAGCTCTACCATCTGAGCTATATCGACATGTAATATTTAATAGATAAAAACATAATTGACCTGCTGCACACAAGTAAGCTTACTCGCCAACATACAAAAAATTTAAAAATATGTGTTTACATATATCCTTACCAGTGTTTAAAAAATATTGAGTCTAAAAATAGATTTCAAAAAATTAAAAAAAAAATCTAGAAAATTATTTTCTATTTGAAATAATGATAAAAATAAGTCATTATCAGTAACTCATTACTATATGTTTTAAAATAATGCAGAAGGTAATTGGGTGTCATTACTGGTGGTCCAAAAAATAATGATGTCATTATCGTTTCTACACTGGGCTTGTAATGATAGCTTGTTACCTTCTGCATTATTTCAGAACAAAAAGTAATGACTTACCTATTACTGATTACGTATTGCGTGATTTATAATCGGAAAGTAATGATTAAAACATTTTTGAAAATCTATTTTTAAGACACATTACTTTGTGTTTCTTTGTAAGCATGGGTGTAAGGTGTATATTTATCGCCATTACGAAAGAATATACGAAGCACAACAATTCATTTACTTTTTAAACAATCAAATGTTATATGTGTCAATAGCTCAGGTGGTAGAGTTCTTGGCTAACAAGCAGGGATCCCAGGTTCGAATTCCAGCGTGACCACGTTTATATATTTAATAAAATAATATTTATAATAAATTTTTTTTAAATAAAATTTTTTTTTACGAAAATCTATTTTTAGACCCATTACTTTCCCATCCTCGTAACCTCATAGGTAACCAATTACTTTATCACTTCCTCTCCATACATTACTTTGGGGCTCATCGCCTGTAAAATTCATCAGTGAAGTAAGGTGTAAAGTAATGCATCGGCTCCTATGGCTACACATTACTTTACACATTATTTGGTAATGTGTGGGATGCAATGCAAGCATGGCTTTCGTTATATTCACTTTTTTTTCAATTGTGTCTGTATTGCTTTACTGAAATGATGTGCATTGACAACAATATGCTCATTTTTTGTGATTGCATTCAAAAGAATAAAATAAGACACTCTAACCGTTCTCTGTTAGGTATTGAAATCTTAAGTGTTCACTAGTTACATTTTAATTACTGAACTACTTACTTTAACATGGTGATGTCATTGGAGGAAAGTCATTACACTGATGTTACCTGTAAGTAGTTTATCAATTGTTCTATAAATAGATGTTGAAAATAAACTTAAAGAAGTATAAAATTTAAAAACCAATGAAAGCTGACACGAATTAATCAGCGTACCTCACAATTGTCAGGCAAGCACTCTAACCATTAGATTACGACATCGTTATGCTTTAACGTACACAAAGATGGAAGAATTTATTAAAAAAAATGTGTTACACTTTTTAAGGCCACACTTCTTATGTGTATTCGTTTTTCGCAGAATAAAAATAAAGTCGTACGTTCTAACTACATATTAATACTATTATATTATTTTCATTATTATTTTTAATTTGGCGTACGTGCATTTTTTTCTCAAAAAAAAAATAGAACATTGTAAATACTAGATGTCTGTAGTAAAAAGTCAGTAAGAACATTCACACCAGGGTACCCGGGTGGTATAAATGCGGCGTTATAAGGAGTATAAACAATCTTCTGGTCAGTTGCTAAATATTAGGGTATTCAGACGATTAATCGTTGTTGGATTAATCGAACAATATTGTCTCAAAAATTGTTCGAATAATTTAAAATGTCCAAATTTCGAATAACGAATAATTCGAATAATTTCATACGATTAATCGATTAATCAAAATTGCTAGAAAATTACAAAAATGTTTAGAAAAAATATATATATTTTTTATAAAGTACATAAATATGCTAAAATCTCACAACTTTTTTAAAAAATTGTTATAAATAATTTGCTGTAGACTTGTACCTATCCGTATTTCATTCTGGCCTAAAAAATAATCAAATTAGAATTTCTAGAAATGTTTTTTAGCTTAAATTGTTGTGTTTTTAATAATTTTATTTAAAAAAAAGGAAGAAAAATAAATTCAGTAACTCTTCTTAAAATTCAGAACAATAAAAAAATGTAATAATTGCGTTCAGATTTTGTCAATATATTTATTGGTATATACATATATTACTTTACAGAAAATTTTTTCGATTAATCGATTAATTTTAAAATTTCGTTTGATTAACCGGTTAAGAAAAAAACCCAAATAATTATTTTCACGATTAATCGATTAAAATCAAAATCCGATTAATTGAATACCCTACTAAATATATAAGGTCGGAATATACGATTTTTTTTATTTAGTTTAGTTTTATTAGTTTACCACACAAATCGACTTTCCAAACGCTTTTCAGGTCTTTGAGATTGCCAGTGAAAATCAAATTTTATTTCTCAAATTGAAATTCTTATTATGTTTTTGTAATACTGCAAAGAGTATTAAAATTTTTGTTTACATTTCCTAACAAAAATAATGTAGGGCCGGCACGTAGCAGCGCTTTAAGAAGATCTTGCAAAACGATCATCCGATTGCAATGAAATTTAGAACAGACATAGCTGAGGCAATGCCGAACTTAAGTTTAGACGTTGGACTTCACAGACCATCCGGGAACGGCAATATGAGCCCCCAAAACTGGGTACCTTTTTAATACAAAATTTTGAGCGCACGTCATTTTTTGGTTTTATTTTTATCAGATTTTCATAAAACTAACATATTTGTAATCTGCTAGTACAGGCCTATAAAAAACATGCTTGCTTGTGTGGGTTATCTTTTATAGTTCCCGAGATATTCAAATTTGAAAATGTAAAATTCCAAATTTGGTCCGTCTCAGGGTCGTTTTTATCGAATAGCGGGACCAAATCAAGGCCAATTTTTTTAATATAAATTATTTAACCAAATAATTTCTCCAATAAATAAAAAAATTAATGCAATATCTTGTTCCAGTCAAAAACTGCATTCGTTTAACCAAGGTTGGCAACCGATACCTTTATAATACCGTTATTCGTTTTAAAACCCTTTCAAATTGATAACCAATACCGGTTCCAATACCGAAACTCATAATTTAAACAAATACCGGTATTCAAAAACCTTTTGCCTTAATAACGGTATCATACCGGTATTGAATCGGTTTCTAACAAAATATTTTTTTTACGTTTTTCGCAAAAAGTACTATGTACATTTTTTTATACAAAATACGCAAAATTTTAAATTAAGGGGGGTATAGACTCTAGGAAAAATTTTGTTTTCAAATTTTTTTATATTTTATTTGGATAGAGCTGAAGAGTATGCTGTTCAGAAAATATCAATAAAAAATTCGACAAAATAAAATTTCCACATGTTTTTTTGTAAAATATATTTTAGTCACAAAGTAATATTCTATGCATTAAATTTGTACACAAAAATTTTTGGGAGCGTTTTTAATCATTGTCTTTATTATAAATCTTATTTCGCATAACACAGCAGAACAAAAAGAAAAAAACTACATCCAAAGATGCAAGAATTGCACGCAGTCTTTAAAGAAAAGCCAATGACGATTCCTCGATGGTGGGCGAAGGCACGTTATACGAGGCAGGTACTGATGGCTTTTTATAAGCCATAAAAGTAATCAATGTATATAAAAAATAAAAAACAAATACAAAACAAATTAAAAAATGTACGAAATAAAAGATTTTGACCGAAATGAAATGTCTAATAAATTCTCTACCATCGTTTTTAAGAATATTTGGGTTAATATATAAAATACTCTTTATCCGATTCTTCCCAAATTTGGTGCACATGTAGAAAACTGCCAGGTATAAATTTTGTTCATACACGGTTTTTTGAAATTTTGCTGTTTTCTTAGCGTAAAATTAATTTTAAACTTTAAACGCTTTTTCCCACAACCCTGAGTTCAAAATCGGCTGCCACTGTACAGCCAAGGCGGGTTAACTGATGTTGATCCGGCTTTTTTTCTTTCGTAGGCAACAAAAAACTTTAGTCCTTATCGTGGCGCTTTTTTTGAATTTTGGTCAAATAAATTTTATATCCCCGAGCAAATGTGTTTGCCTTTTTTGGAATTTTTAAGTCTGTGTAGCAACTTTGTTAAAAAAAATTTTAAAAATAAAAATCGGGACACGATATGGACTACACTAATAAAAAAATCCCGTACAAATAGGTCAAAATTGTGCTGGCGCAAATACATGTACTATTGCCTGTTATTTTAGCAGAATTTTTACCTATTTGTACGGTTTTTTTAAGGAATATAACAGAAAAATTAGTTCAACTTAATCAGAACGCGTTTAACAGACTTTTGTACTAACTTTTTTTTATGAGTGTAGAGAATTCATCTGGGATTAAGAATCACTTTACATATTTATTTTCGGATAATTAATGAAATCTGCACAGTGGCAGCCGTTTTTGCCTTTTTTAAAAAAGGCCAGTAATGAAGTGGCAATTCTGGCTCTATCCGTGTTTGTTAATAAACAAAAATCGTATTGCTAGCAGGTGTATTGCTAATATTTTTTTTTAATTTGGTTTAGCAATATGGTGTTTTTACAACACATAATTTATTGTAAAAACACAATTATGCAATAGTACCAGTACGTACCGGTATTGATGTTTCGGTATCGGTAATACCAATAATGATACAAATGAAATACCGTTACCGATACCAACACCGAATCAAACAAAAAGTCGATACCAATACCGTTATTTGTTTCGGTTGCCAACCTTGGTTAAAAAAAAAATATAAGAAGAAAAAAATAATTGGCGATTTTTCCCCCAAAAAGCACTACCACCTTTTATTTCCAGATAAATATTTTCTTTGCAAACATATAAAGTATGCATACTATTCTGAAAGATCTTTTCATGAAGAAGAGATCTGTTTTAAAAAAATTAAAGATCATAAAATATGATACATCGATGTTTTTCTCTCGAGGGGACCAATGTTTTTGCTCTAAGGACCATTGACCTCAAGTATCACCCTAATGTACCATCCTAATGTTAGAAAATTAAAGCTCGCAAAAAATCATTAAACTTTTGCTAAGGAAGTTTTTCGATAAACCCAGCAGAATTTTTTTTTGTTTTTTTGGTTGCCGAATGTAGGGGTCGCCTTTTTAATTTTTTTTTCATTGGATTTTTCCTTTATAGCAAAACACTGGTCTCCTCGAGGCAAAAAAAATCGATATATCACACTTTAAAATTCGACTTTAAATGCCGAAGCATAACGAAAAATTGAAAAAGGCGACCCCTAGGTTCGGGAAAAAAATTTTTTCTTGGATTTGCCTTGCAAAAATAGAAGACAATCCAGAAGTGTCCAAAAGCACTTTTTTTGAGCAAATAACATTTCAGGCCACAATTCTTAACCCTTTCACGATCATAGGCAACTATGCTTGCCCAAGGGTTTTTCGCATTTATAATTGCCCAGACAAAAGATAGAGTAAATATTACCAAAGGTGATTTGTAAAGGAGAAATGGGGGAACAAAAATGTAGTAGGCAGTAAATCCCTACCTAGTCCCGCTTTCCCCTTGCGAGCCCTCGAAGTTGGTTATTTAGAATTCTTCATTTAAGGGGTAAAAAGCACACTTTGACAAGCGTAATGAAGGGCAAGCAAGGGGGCTATGAGGTAAATTTTTTGTAATGTATCCATAATTTAGTTCTAGAGCACGAAAATAAAATAATAAAAATTCGTCCGGAACAGCAGGGTCGTCAAATCCCAAATATTTTTGACAAGCGAAATGAGTGGCTTCTACGAAGCCAATTTTTCTTGGCATAACTATTATTAGGTCAGAGATTATGAAGATCGCAAAATTTTAAAAATCGCTTCGACAGAAAATGTATGCTCCTCAAAGGGTTAACCGATTCTTTTTTTTTGCATTTGAGATTACGAAGTTCCGCACAAATGTGTCATGTCCGATTTTTGAATTTCAGTTTTTAAATATTTTTATTTTTTTGAGAATGTCAAAAAAACTTATTTTTTTAATTTTTTCCAAAGAGTACACTCAAAAAAATAAGTTAGTAGAAAAATTTGTAAAACGTGTTGTATACCAAGTGTACTAGTTTTCAGCAATTTTTTTTCTGAAATTCCGTGTTCAGCAAAAGTTTTAGTTATATTTTTTAAGCACTAAACCAATTTTGAACTAAGATTTTACTAATTTATTTTGCTACAGAAATTGTGCAGATAACCGCATTTATAGCGTGGACGACAACCAGATAGGCAAAATGTAGATGTCGCAGATTATCTGGATGTAGTACAGATAACGGAAATGAGAATTAAAAAAAAACAACCCTACAAAATTTCTATATTTAAATTTTCAGCAAATAACTTAACTACCCAGCTAAAAATCGACATATATGAATACATACAGGTTAAATGTATGTTCATGCATGCTCATAAACATGCATTCATGTCCATACATGGATACATAAATCTCCATACATGCATCATATATGTCCACACATGTGCATTAACGAAATTTGAGGTAATATCTACATGTGTGTACATGTATGAACACAGATGAACACGCATGATCATGCATGTAGATATTACCACAAATTTCGTTAATGCACATGTGTGGACATATATGATACATGTATGGAGATTTATGTATCCATGTACGCACATGAATGCATGTTTATGAGCATGCATGAACATACATTTAAATATACGTTTAAATTTACGAGATATTGATACAAATCATGATTCTAGAAGTGGTGATTGCCGTATTTTACAGCGGAAAAATAAGCTGGAAACAGAAAGAATAGCGTATTAGCAACCAATCTCTATTACAGGAATGTATCTTAATGTTGGAGGATTGTGTGCCAATTTTAATCACCCGAGTAAAAAAAATTATATATAATCATATATGGCATATATTACAATATATAATTAGACATGTGGTTATGTATATCCATATATAATTATATATGACGTTTTTTCCGAAAATTTTTCCTTATATTATGCTATATATAATTTCATCTAATTAGATATCGGCCTTCATAATATTAGATATGGCATATATAATTATATATTACATAACATGGTTGATCTTATTGCATATATAGTTATATATAGAACTATATCTTAATATATATGGTGGCATTTTAGCAATATATAATTATATATGGTATCATTTAAACAATATATAATTATATATGGTGACAGCTAAACTAGATATTATCATATATGGTGCCATTTAAACAATATATGGTCATATATGGTACCTCATAAACAAAATCTTTAATTCAGTTCCAGATATGATAATATATGGTACTATATATAGTGCGATATATATTTATATATGGTGTTATTTAAGCTATATATTATCATATATGGTGCCATTCAAACCATATATTATCATATATGGTGCCATTCAAACAATATATTATCATATTTGGTGCCATTTAAACCATATATTGTCATATATGGTGCCATTTCAACAATATATGCTCATATATGGTACCTGATGAACGACATTTTTAATACAGATGCAGATATGATAATATATGCTACCATATATAGTACCATATACTTTGATATATCGTATCATTTAAACAACCCGAGGAAAAATAGTTACATATAGTCATATATGTGATTAAGTTATATCTGTATAAATATATAGTTTTATCCGAAGAATGGCCCGATATATTTTTATCAATTGTTTATCAATTTTTATCTAAATGTAACAGTTTAGATCTGACCTGATTAAATTATGTGTTAATCAGATGAAATTGTATCAGATTTTTGACCTGATACAATTCTATCGGTTTGATCGTAATTGGTTCAATTTTACATAAATAAAATATAATTGTATCCGACATTTACCTTATACAATTGTATCAAAGTTTTAAACTGATATCAGGTCAAAATTGGGATATAACTATATAATTTTGTATACAAATATATCTATTTGGACCTAAACTGATACCATGTAATATAAACCAATAAAATTGTATCAGGTCAAAAATCTGATACAATTTCATCTGATTAACACATAATTTAATCAGGTCAGATCTAAACTGATGCAATTAGATAACAACTGATACAAATAAGAACTGATACAATTTTATCGGGCCATTTTTCGGATCAAATGGTATATGGATGAATCTAAGTTATATATTACCATATAAAGCTCCATATTGGTGCCATTTAAACAATATATTGTCATATATGGTGCCATCATATATGGTAACTCATCAGCAACTACAATATTAACTGTATTTCAGAAGCTATTAAATGTATTTCAGAAATTTTAAATGTATTTTAGAAATTATGGAATGTATTTCAGAAATTTATTAATTGTATTTCAGAAATAATCAAATCTATTTCAGAACTTGTTGATGGTTTATCATAGTTAATAGAGAAAATTTTCTAAATTACATTTCATAATTTCTGAAATACAATTGATAATTTCTGAAATACAGTTTGATAATTTCTGAAATACAGTTGTGAATTTCGGAAATACAATTAATAATTTCTGAAATACAATTGATAAAACTGAAATTCAATTGACTGGTTCTGAAATACAATTCATAAATCTGAAAAATAATTGATAAGTTCTGAAATACAATTGATAAAACGGAAATTCAATTGATTATTTCTGAAATACAATTGATAAATTTTAAAAACAATTGATACAATTGGAAATGGTGTAGAGCGTTAAAAATATGTAAATAAAATTATTTTTTAAAAAAAATTCCATTTAATAAAAAAAATATAATTTTATAAAAACATTCACAGAAAATAAAATTATAATTTTATAAAAAGAAATTCTTTTGAATGGGAGAAATGTTGTTAGTTGATCTGTTATTTTTAAGTAAATGAATGTTATTTTAGTTTGACTCAAGATCATAAATTAATATCACTTTCTGTTTAAATTATTTTCAAATCACAGAAAGATGATACAATTTTTACAAGTAAATTACAAAGAATAAAAATTATTGAAAAAATGTCGATAAGACCAGCAAGGAGAATGCGCATTTTTATAAAATAAATGCATAGCCGTGAAAGGTATCGAACTCGAGATCTTCTGATTTTAAACCTTATTTTAACAAAATATTTTAATTTTTATAAAATCAGTGATCTTCCACTGTATTATTTTTTGAACTATTGTCAATATCTGTCTGGGATCTTATTTAATCCCAAATAAATGGAGATCTTACGTAGTACCCAAATATAATGCGGGATCTAATTTTAGCTGTCATTTTTCTGGATAGTTCTAGATGTCAATCTCCAAATATATTGCTGTTTCTAATTCGATCTGCAATTTATGGTATAAATTAAGATCCTACCTAATCCCCAAATATATTACTGGATTTAATTCGATCTGCAATTTATCGGAAAAGTTAAGATCTTACGCAATCCCGAAGTATATTACTGGATCTAATTTTATCTGTAATTTTTTGGATAAATTTAGATCTTACTTAATCCCCAAATATATTGCTGGATCTAATTCGATCTTCCATTTTTCGGATCAAATTAGATCTAAGTTTATCCACAAATATATTGCTAGATCTAATTAGATCTGCCAAAATTGAGATCAAATTAGATCTATATTTATCCCTAAATATATTGCTGGATCTAATTCGATCTGCCACTTTTTCGGATCAAATTAGATCTAAGTTTATCCACAAATATATTGCTGGATCTAATTCGATGTGCCATTTTTTGGATCAAATTAGATCTAAGTTTATCCCCAAATATATAGCTACATCTAATTCGATCTGCCACTTTTTCGGATCAAATTAGATATACGTTTATCCACAAATATATTGCGGGATCTAATTTGATCTGCCAAAATTGAGATCAAATTAGATCTAAGTTTATCCCCAAATATATAGCTGGATCTAATTGGATCCGCCATTTTTCGGATCAAATTAGATCTAAAAATATCCGCAAATATATAGCTGGATCCGCCAATTTTCGGATCAAAATAGATCTAGGTTTATCCCCAAAGATATCACTGGACCTCCCAATTTTGAGATATAACTTGATCTTAGTTTATCCCCATATATACAATGGGATCTAATACGATATGATTGGATACACCCAATTTTGAGATCTAATTGGATCAGCTAGATATTACAGCAGATCTTAAACAATATCAAATTGGATATAATTAGATATTGCGCGAGATCAATTTTTTTTACTCGGGCAACTAGAAATTATATGTTTTGAAGAAAAAGTCGATTTCTTATGTATAGCAGAAACGCATTTAACTGATGATATTGATGACGGTGAAATTTTTTTGGAAAACTATAACATTGTAAGGTGTAATAGTATATCAAGACATACAGGGGGTGTGTGTTTCTACGTAAAGAAAGATTGAAAAATTAGAATAATAGATTGCACGTCTACAGATAAAATGTTTTGGTGGTTGAAAATTGAAATTGAAAATAATAATTATAAATATTACTTGGTGGGTGTTTATAGATCACCTAATAAACAGAAATCGCCGGAAGGCATTTTTATTGATTTTTTTGAAACAGAAATGGAGAAAATAAGTGCACGTGAAAATTATCTTATCATGGGCGGTTTTAACATTGATTGGTTCGATAATAATAATCATAAAATCAGATTAGAAGAAGTGATAAATGACAACTTTTTCAAACAAATTATAAGTCAACCTACAAAGATAACAAGTACAACATCAACTTTAATTGATTATGTGTTGACAAACATAGAAAACATTGATGCCAAAACTAATCTTAAAATGAAAATAAACGATCATGAATCCTTAGAAATAAATATTACTGTATAAAAAGAAATTGCAATTTCAAACGTAAAAAAGATAAAAACATTAGTTTTTGATAATAGGTCCATTCGATTACTGGATAATTTGTACAAATTTGTACAAATTTTTACTGGATGGCGTTCGTTTACACAAATACTCAGTAAACAGAAAGAAAAAAGAGAGAATAAAGTGACAGTTCTATGATGAGAGTTTTTAAGTCTTCTTCTTTTTCTTGCAAATTTTTACTGGATAAATTTTTGCCAGTAAGAATTTGCAAGCAGAAAAAAACATATGTTTCGAAAACACATGTTTGTTTATTGTAAATAAAAAAAAATATTTTCCAATTATGTTATTTTATGGAAATGCAAAGCAGTAAAACTTTCAAAATAAATTATGGAAAAGATAAGACCACCTTCTAAAAATTGTCTGCTTAAGATTTAATATCAAAAATTCTCTTCTTCCATAGTGATCAGTTCAAATTTATTTGTATATTTGGTGTTGTAATCAGCTGTGTCTACAAACTTGCAAATTGTTGCAAATCTTATGTGCGTTCCCGTACGTTACCGCGGGTACCCGCGGAAACCCAAAACAGCCCAAACAACAACAATTTACATGCAATTTTGAGTACGGGAACGCCTTTGGGCTAGTTTGTGTAACTTCGGTAAAGTACGGGAACAGACATTTTGCGTTCGCGTACATGTTTGTGAAAATTTTATTTTGAGAGTAAATCTTGTCTTACTCTCTGTAAGTTTGTACTGAGTAATTCTTACTGGACTTGACTGAGAAAAGTAATCGAACGGACCTAATATCGTATAAGTTTTCGTAACAACCTGCTTTGCAGTGAAATTAATCGTGGCTCCACAACTTCTGATTATAATAAAATGTCTGATATCTTGATTAAAAGTGTAAATGCTGCTATTGCCCCAATGATTACAACTAAAAGAATAAAAACTTTTTCAACAAATAATTGGTTTACTAATCGTTTAAAACGTATGAAGGACATAAAAATACAACTATACCAAACTGCAGTGTGGTTTAATGAAGATTTTCATTGGAACAATTACAGAAAATACAGAAATAAGTACTCATCAGAAATTTCAATTGCTAAAAACAATTATGTCAACAGCAAAATTAATAACTGTGTAGATCAAAAAAGTATGTGGAAAACAATAAAATCACTTGTACTTAGAAAAGATAATTCTAAAATACAGGAAATACACGTAAATGGTAAAAATATATATCAAATGAACAAGAAATCGCTAATGAATTGAACTCATTTTTTATTACAAGTATGCAACAAATTATAGATAGTATACCATTTATAAAATATTAGAACATTATCGAAGAAAATCCACATTTAAAATTTAAATGAAATCTATGAATAATAAAAAAGATCAAAATTTCCTTACAGTAAAAATGCTACTAAATAATTATGATATTGTTGGTACACACTTACAGAGTCTTATTGAATCGTCCTTACAGACGGGGACATTTCCTGATTGCCTAAAGGAATCGTGTATAGTGCCGATTCAAAAAATAAAAAATACTAAAGATCCTCATGAAATTCGTCCAGTTAATATGTTGATGACCGTAAGCAAAATATTGGAAAAAAATAGTTCACTATCAATTGAATAAATTCTTTGAAAAAAACAACTTGTTGAATGAAACACAATCTGGTTTTAGACACCAACACAGTTGTGAATCACTTCTAAATCTGGTAATAACTCAATGGAAAACTGAAATACACAATAAAAATTGTGTTATTGCGATTTTCTTGGACTTGAAACGTGCATTTGAAACAATAAATAGAGAAATTTTATTGGACAAATTAAATAAGTATGGCGTAAAAGGAGTTGAACTGAAATGGTTTAAAAGTTATTTGAAAAACAGAACCCAAAGCACAAAATGTGGTGAATTTATGTCTGCTGTAAAAACGGTCAATATTGGAGTGCCTCAGGGGGCAGTTTTGGGAACTCTACTGTTTTTAATTTACATTAATGGCTTAGAAAAAGTATGAAAGAAGGCAAAAGTAGGTATGTTTGCGGATGATGCGCTCATTTATATAAGCGGTAAAAACGTAGAGGATTGTGTTCGTATTCTAAATAGTGAGTTGGAAGAAGTAGAAAAATATCTGAAAATAAACAAATTAAAACTAAATACACAGAAAACAAAAGCTATGGTGATAAATGGCACTACGGATGAAAATATAATTATCGAAGGTGTACCTATAGAAAAGGTGGAAGAAATTAAATACCTTGGGGTCGTTATAGACAAGAAACTGAAATTTGATTTGCATTTTAACTACATTTTTAAAAAAATTTCAAAAAAATCGCTTTCCTTAGAAGAATTCGTATAAAAATTTCTACAATTACATCTATAAGAATATATAATACCATGATAAAACCTCATTTTGAATACTGCTCAACGTTACTATTTCTTGGTAGTCAATTAATGAAGGACAGACTTCAAAAACTGCAGAATAAAGGCATGAGAAGCATATTGCGTTGTCACAGATTATCTCACATACGGGACATGTTGAATAAGTTGCAGTGGCTGTCGGTTAATCAAAGGCTGGTGATGAACGTTTTAATATTCGTATTTAAAATGAAATATGGAATGCTGCCGAATTATATGCAGAAGCAGTTGGTTTATGTAGCGGACGTACAACCGTATAATTTACGCAACATTTCTCATTTTAGATTAAATTTTAGTACAACAGATTTTTATCAGAACCTTTTATTTTATAATGGTCTTAAATTATTTAATGCAATTCCATTAGAATTAAAAAACGAAACTAATTTTTTTGTGTTCAAACGTAGAATTGTACTATATGTAAAACAATTTTTTTAATGCAAAAAAAAATCCATAAATTTATAGTTTAAAATTTATTAAATTGTATAATTAATAGCACTTATGCTAAATAAATATATATTAAAAAAAAAAAAGAAGCATTGAAGATGAACCACGAAGTGGACGTCCAAAAACCGCAACAACACCAGAAATCATAGCTAAAGTCCATAATAGGGTATTAGACGATCGACGAGTGAAAGTGCGTGAATTACTTATTCCATAGGCATCTCAAATGATCCAGTACATTTTATTTTGCATCAAGAATTACAGATGAAAAAGCTTTCTGCAGATGGGTGCCGCATTTGTTAACAGTTGAACAAAAACGCATTCAAATGAAAGTTTTTCAAGCTTGTTTGAATCGATTTAAGCGAAATAACTGTTGATGAAACATACATCCATCACTATAAACCAGAGATAAAAGAACAATTTAAACAGTTGACTAAAGCTGGTGGAAGTGCACCAAAGAAGGCAAAAAGAGTTCAATCGGCTGGTAAGGTCATGGCAACTAGGGAATGCAAAATCCCACACTTTTTGATTTTCCGTGAAAGCGGGAAATTTATTTTGAATTCTCGGGATCCCGCAAGGGAAGTAAATTAGAAAATTCTTATGTTATAATAATTTAAAACTTTTTATAAAGAAAATATCTTAAAGACCTGTGAGCGGTTTTTCTTTTAAGTTTTTGGAATTTTCGTAGTGGGAAAGAATTAATATTATATTGGAAATTATATGCCTAACTATATATTTAAAAAAATTAATAAAGTAAAACTAATTTTTAGACTAAAAAAATAAATAAAAAACAATTTTACTAAGGGGGTAATTTTCTAAAACACTTCGGTGAAGTGTTGCGTTATTTCTATAGAAATTGTTTTTGTTACAAAAACAATTTACATTGAAAATTCCCTTCACTTCACCCAAGTGTTTTACGAAATTAGGTACTTATTGCAAAAATCTTTAAAAATTTTCAAACAATTGAGTGGTTATCTTAAAAAATATATTTTTCAATTTCCTTTTAGTGCCTGTTTTAAGAGCTACTAAAAGGCACTTAAAATGTTCGATCAAGTACACAAATTAATCAGTTTGTTCGTTTACTCAAAAATCTTACTACTTTTACTACAATAGGAAAATTTAGTTTACTTTTTGAATTTTTCCAGTTGTGGTAAAAGTAGAAAATTTTAGTTAGTAAAAGAACAAGACTAGTGTAAAATGTTTACTATTTTCAAAACGTTGAAAAATTTTGCATATGAAAATTTGAGATAATTAACTTTATTGTTTTAAATAGCATTTTTTTAATCCCGGGATTCCGGACCCGGGAATGCGGGAACTGAAAAATGCCTAATTTCCCGGGAATCCCGGGACGGGAAATCCCGGGATGCATTCCCTAATGGCAACGGTTTTCTGGGATTGCAAAAGTATTTTATTGATCGACTATCTTCAAAAAGGTAAAACAATAAATTCAGAATATTATTGTAACCTTTTGGATCAATTGAATTTGAAAATTCGAGAAAAACGACCTGGTTTAGAACACAAAATAATAATTTTTCATCAAGAAAACGCACCATCCCACAAGAGTGTCTTAACAATGGCAAAATTCAGCGTATTCAAGTACGAATTGCTTGACCACTCACCTTATTCTCCTGATTTAGCTCCCTCTGACTTCTACCTCTTCCCAAATCTAAAAAAATTCCTTGCTGGCAAACGTTTTACCTCGAATGAAGATGCAATGGCAGCTGTAAACGATTATTTTGAGGAGCTTCAGGAAAATTATTTTAAACAAGGGGTAGAATTGCTAGAAAAACGTTGGACTAAGTGTATTGAAGTTTCAGGAGATTATATTTAAAAATAATATAATTTTAAAAATCTAGCTCTTGTTTTTCATTGTTAGGCTAAGAACGTTTCCAACTGCCCTCTATCAATAACGTAGAGATGGCGCTATATTTTTTACTGAATAATTATAAAATGGCTTATATCTCGGAAACTACGCGATATAGAGGCAAATGGACAAAAATTCCTTACTCTGGATTTATCAGTCTCTATCAGCCATCTATACTCCCAATAATTATTATGGGCATGTCTCGGGACAGATCCGGGGAATCCAAAAATCAAGATTTTTACCCGGACATTTCAGCAGAAATTTTCAGTTAAATCAGGTAAATTTTTTGCTGAATTCAACTGATATTTCTTAGTTTATTAAACTAAAATTGTCTGTGTATTTAGCAGTATGCAAAATTTAGCTTGCCTAAATTTAGTAGACCATAATTCTCAATAGTACCTGTATTCTGCTGGCGCAAATCGCAAAATAATATATACGTGTTAAATATTTTTTATTTCATTTTACAATTTTCTTTATATAAAATACTCCTATGCATTTTGAAATGTTTTGATAATTTGATAATATGGATATAAAAATACGTACATACATAATGACTACTACTATAATCTAATCACAATTCAAATATTTAATTATTTGGATTGCAAGTAGTCTACATAAACTTAACAGATGTCATAATTTGTACCAACACTCGAGTAATTCAAACACCTCAAACGGGGGCAGCAACAGAGACAAGATTATAAAAATGTTACGATTTTTAAAATCGGTTCATAAATAGAAACCGATATTGGTAAGCTTCTAATTTGTTAGCATACCCGAGGTGCCCTATTTGGGGCCTAATAGCAAAGTTTCTGGTAGGCCTGTAGGAGCCGTGGTGAAAACTTAAATTCAAAATTACTTTAGCTATGCTTGTGTGAAATTTGTTGGCAAGCCGAACAGACAGTAAGAAATGCCAAAATTGTTTCAAAATATTTGAAACCTACCCCACTGTACATCGCCAAATCGATTTAAATTTTTATAAGAAATAATAAAATTAAAGAACCATAATATGATGGTTTCAAACTTAAGGAAAAATTCAACATACCTCCTACCGAATATCGTAGAGGATATAAAAAGTGAAAAACAACAAGAATTAAAAAAGTTAAGAATCGTCTACAGCTCACGTACTGTGTTATCAGTCAAACAAAATATATTCACACAAAAATGGTATAGGAAATTATTCATATTGTAAAATCACCAATATGCAAAATTTTCGATGTTCTTAAGTACTTGCATTAAAGTCTTAATAATAATAGTATTTTACTATAGGAATCCATTGAATAAATATTTCATAAAATATATGTATGTCTTCTCCGCACTGCACTGAAAACAAAAAAGTTAGTACAAATAGTTCAACCAAAACATGGTTAAATTAAACATCACCGGTTTTTTAATTTTGAAAAACTTTTCACATAAGTTATAAAAACGTAATTTAATTAACCCTTTCTTCACTACCGATGTTTCGCTTGTGGACATGTTATTATTTGGACTTCAGATTCTTGTTAAGGGTTCTCAAATAAGAAAAAAAAATATATAACATGTCACCAAAGCACTTGAAAAGCGAATTTTGGAAACTCAGTCATTTTTAGCTCTAAAACACTTGAATAGTTTTATTCTGGTAATTAAATGAAGCTACACCCAGGAAAAAGATTGGTTGGAATTCGATCAGAACTATTAAAATGAATTTGCCAGGACGTTACTTTATTTGGAGTTACCTATAATTGAATACTACACCAAAAATATTTTACTAGGTATTAAAAATAGATGTGTGTGAAGATACATTCGAATTTAACTAGCAAAGACGCAAACCACATTATTTAGCCAAGATCCGTTTAAGGGTTAACAGATGTGTGTGAAGATACATTCGAATTTAACTAGCAAAGACGCAAACCACATTATTTAGCCAAGATCCGTTTAAGGGTTAACAGAGTATAGGAAACAACAGAAAAACACTATTGTGGACATTTGGAGATAGATGGGTTCACCAAACCAAATAAAATATTTATCATCAAGGCTCTGACTTTCATATTCCACAGTGTCTTACTTCAAATGATTTCCAGAATTCCATAATTTTTGAAATTAAGATTCGAGTATATCTGGCCACTGTGGACATTTGGAGAAAGATGGGTCCACAGAACCAAATACATTATACTTCCACAAGGGTCTAGTTTTCATATTCTATAGTGGCTTAGCCCAAATGATTTTCAGAATTCGTCAATTTTTGATTTTTTATTATAAGTATGTGACGAAATCCTGTCGGGGATTTTTGGCCACTGTGGACATTTGGAGAAAGATGGGCCCACAGAACCAAATACATTATACTTCCACAAGGGTCTAGTTTTCATATTCTATAGTGGCTTAGCCCAAATGATTTTCAGAATTCGTCAATTTTTGATTTTTTATTATAAGTATGTGACGAAATCCTGTCGGGGATTTTTGGCCACTGTGGACATTTGGAGAAAGATGGGCCCACAGAACCAAATACATTATACTTGCACAAGGGTCTAGTTTTCATATTCTATAGTGGCTTAGCCCAAATGATTTTCAGAATTCGTCAATTTTTGATTTTTTATTATAAGTATATGATGAAATCCTGTCGGGGATTTTTGGCCACTGTGGACATTTGGAGAAAGATGGGCCCACAGAACCAAATACATTATACTTTCACAAGGGTCTAGTTTTCATATTCTATAGTGGCTTAGCCCAAATGATTTTCAGAATTCGTCAATTTTTGATTTTTTATTATAAGTATGTGACGAAATCCTGTCGGGGATTTTTGGCCACTGTGGACATTTGGAGAAAGATGGGCCCACAGAACCAAATACATTATACTTCCACAAGGGTCTAGTTTTCATATTCTATAGTGGCTTAGCCCAAATGATTTTCAGAATTCGTCAATTTTTGATTTTTTATTATAAGTATGTGACGAAATCCTGTCGGGGATTTTTGGCCACTGTGGACATTTGGAGAAAGATGGGCCCACAGAACTAAATACATTATACTTGCACAAGGGTCTAGTTTTCATATTCTATAGTGGCTTAGCCCAAATGATTTTCAGAATTCGTCTATTTTTGATTTTTTATTATAAGTATGTGACGAAATCCTGTCGGGGATTTTTGGCCACTGTGGACATTTGGAGAAAGATGGGCCCACAGAACCAAATACATTATACTTCCACAAGGGTCTAGTTTTCATATTCTATAGTGGCTTAGCCCAAATGATTTTCAGAATTCGTCAATTTTTGATTTTTTATTATAAGTATGTGACGAAATCCTGTCGGGGATTTTTGGCCACTGTGGACATTTGGAGAAAGATGGGCCCACAGAACCAAATACATTATACTTGCACAAGGGTCTAGTTTTCATATTCTATAGTGGCTTAGCCCAAATGATTTTCAGAATTCGTCAATTTTTGATTTTTTATTATAAGTATGTGACGAAATCCTGTCGGGGATTTTTGGCCACTGTGGACATTTGGAGAAAGATGGGCCCACAGAACCAAATACATTATACTTCCACAAGGGTCTAGTTTTTATATTCTATAGTGGCTTAGCCCAAATGATTTTCAGAATTCGTCAATTTTTGATTTTTTATTATAAGTATATGATGAAATCCTGTCGGGGATTTTTGGCCACTGTGGACATTTGGAGAAAGATGGGCCCACAGAACCAAATACATTATACTTCCACAAGGGTCTAGTTTTCATATTCTATAGTGGCTTAGCCCAAATGATTTTCAGAATTCGTCAATTTTTGATTTTTTATTATAAGTATGTGACGAAATCCTGTCGGGGATTTTTGGCCACTGTGGACATTTGGAGAAAGATGGGCCCACAGAACCAAATACATTATACTTGCACAAGGGTCTAGTTTTCATATTCTATAGTGGCTTAGCCCAAATGATTTTCAGAATTCGTCAATTTTTGATTTTTTATTATAAGTATATGATGAAATCCTGTCGAGTATTTTTGGCCACTGTGGACATTTGGAGAAAGATGGGCCCACAGAACCAAATACATTATACTTCCACAAGGGTCTAGTTTCATATTCTATAGTGGCTTAGCCCAAATGATTTTCAGAATTCGTCAATTTTTGATTTTTTATTATAAGTATGTGACGAAATCCTGTCGGGGATTTTTGGCCACTGTGGACATTTGGAGAAAGATGGGCCCACAGAACCAAATACATTATACTTCCACAAGGGTCTAGTTTTCATATTCTATAGTGGCTTAGCCCAAATGATTTTCAGAATTCGTCAATTTTTGATTTTTTATTATAAGTATGTGACGAAATCCTGTCGGGGATTTTTGGCCACTGTGGACATTTGGAGAAAGATGGGCCCACAGAACCAAATACATTATACTTCTGTGGGCCCATCTTTCTCCAAATGTCCACAGTGGCCAAAAATCCCCGACAGGATTTCGTCACATACTTATAATAAAAAATCAAAAATTGACGAATTCTGAAAATCATTTGGGCTAAGCCACTATAGAATATGAAAACTAGACCCTTGTGGAAGTATAATGTATTTGGTTCTGTGGGCCCATCTTTCTCCAAATGTCCACAGTGGCCAAAAATCCCCGACAGGATTTCGTCACATACTTATAATAAAAAATCAAAAATTGACGAATTCTGAAAATCATTTGGGCTAAGCCACTATAGAATATGAAAACTAGATCCTTGTGGAAGTATAATGTATTTGGTTCTGTGGGCCCATCTTTCTCCAAATGTCCACAGTGGCCAAAAATCCCCGACAGGATTTCGTCACATACTTATAATAAAAAATCAAAAATTGACGAATTCTGAAAATCATTTGGGCTAAGCCACTATAGAATATGAAAACTAGACCCTTGTGGAAGTATAATGTATTTGGTTCTGTGGGCCCATCTTTCTCCAAATGTCCACAGTGGCCAAAAATCCCCGACAGGATTTCGTGACATACTTATAATAAAAAATCAAAAATTGACGAATTCTGAAAATCATTTGGGCTAAGCCACTATAGAATATAAAAACTAGACCCTTGTGCAAGTATAATGTATTTGGTTCTGTGGGCCCATCTTTCTCCAAATGTCCACAGTGGCAGGATTTCGTCACATACTTATAATAAAAAATCAAAAATTGACGAATTCTGAAAATCATTTGGGCTAAGCCACTATAGAATATGAAAACTAGACCCTTGTGGAAGTATAATGTATTTGGTTCTGTGGGCCCATCTTTCTCCAAATGTCCACAGTGGCCAAAAATCCCCGACAGGATTTCATCATATACTTATAATAAAAAATCAAAAATTGACGAATTCTGAAAATCATTTGGGCTAAGCCACTATAGAATATGAAAACTAGACCCTTGTGGAAGTATAATGTATTTGGTTCTGTGGGCCCATCTATCTCCAAATGTCCACAGTGGCCAAAAATCCCCGACAGGATTTCGTCACATACTTATAATAAAAAATCAAAAATAGACGAATTCTGAAAATCATTTGGGCTAAGCCACTATAGAATATGAAAACTAGACCCTTGTGGAAGTATAATGTATTTGGTTCTGTGGGCCCATCTTTCTCCAAATGTCCACAGTGGCCAAAAATCCCCGACAGGATTTCGTCACATACTTATAATAAAAAATCAAAAATTGACGAATTCTGAAAATCATTTGGGCTAAGCCACTATAGAATATGAAAACTAGACCCTTGTGCAAGTATAATGTATTTGGTTCTGTGGGCCCATCTTTCTCCAAATGTCCACAGTGGCCAAAAATCCCCGACAGGATTTCATCATATACTTATAATAAAAAATCAAAAATTGACGAATTCTGAAAATCATTTGGGCTAAGCCACTATAGAATATGAAAACTAGACCCTTGTGGAAGTATAATGTATTTGGTTCTGTGGGCCCATCTTTCTCCAAATGTCCACAGTGGCCAAAAATCCCCGACAGGATTTCGTGACATACTTATAATAAAAAATCAAAAATTGACGAATTCTGAAAATCATTTGGGCTAAGCCACTATAGAATATAAAAACTAGACCCTTGTGCAAGTATAATGTATTTGGTTCTGTGGGCCCATCTTTCTCCAAATGTCCACAGTGGCAGGATTTCGTCACATACTTATAATAAAAAATCAAAAATTGACGAATTCTGAAAATCATTTGGGCTAAGCCACTATAGAATATGAAAACTAGACCCTTGTGGAAGTATAATGTATTTGGTTCTGTGGGCCCATCTTTCTCCAAATGTCCACAGTGGCCAAAAATCCCCGACAGGATTTCATCATATACTTATAATAAAAAATCAAAAATTGACGAATTCTGAAAATCATTTGGGCTAAGCCACTATAGAATATGAAAACTAGACCCTTGTGGAAGTATAATGTATTTGGTTCTGTGGGCCCATCTTTCTCCAAATGTCCACAGTGGCCAAAAATCCCCGACAGGATTTCATCATATACTTATAATAAAAAATCAAAAATTGACGAATTCTGAAAATCATTTGGGCTAAGCCACTATAGAATATGAAAACTAGACCCTTGTGGAAGTATAATGTATTTGGTTCTGTGGGCCCATCTTTCTCCAAATGTCCACAGTGGCCAAAAATCCCCGACAGGATTTCGTCACATACTTATAATAAAAAATAAAAAATTGACGAATTCTGAAAATCATTTGGGCTAAGCCACTATAGAATATGAAAACTAGACCCTTGTGCAAGTATAATGTATTTGGTTCTGTGGGCCCATCTTTCTCCAAATGTCCACAGTGGCCAAAAATCCCCGACAGGATTTCGTCACATACTTATAATAAAAAATCAAAAATTGACGAATTCTGAAAATCATTTGGGCTAAGCCACTATAGAATATGAAAACTAGACCCTTGTGCAAGTATAATGTATTTGGTTCTGTGGGCCCATCTTTCTCCAAATGTCCACAGTGGCCAAAAATCCCCGACAGGATTTCGTCACATACTTATAATAAAAAATCAAAAATTGACGAATTCTGAAAATCATTTGGGCTAAGCCACTATAGAATATGAAAACTAGACCCTTGTGGAAGTATAATGTATTTGGTTCTGTGGGCCCATCTTTCTCCAAATGTCCACAGTGGCCAAAAATCCCCGACAGGATTTCATCATATACTTATAATAAAAAATCAAAAATTGACGAATTCTGAAAATCATTTGGGCTAAGCCACTATAGAATATGAAAACTAGACCCTTGTGGAAGTATAATGTATTTGGTTCTGTGGGCCCATCTTTCTCCAAATGTCCACAGTGGCCAAAAATCCCCGACAGGATTTCGTCACATACTTATAATAAAAAATCAAAAATTGACGAATTCTGAAAATCATTTGGGCTAAGCCACTATAGAATATGAAAACTAGACCCTTGTGCAAGTATAATGTATTTGGTTCTGTGGGCCCATCTTTCTCCAAATGTCCACAGTGGCAGGATTTCGTCACATACTTATAATAAAAAATCAAAAATTGACGAATTCTGAAAATCATTTGGGCTAAGCCACTATAGAATATGAAAACTAGACCCTTGTGGAAGTATAATGTATTTGGTTCTGTGGGCCCATCTTTCTCCAAATGTCCACAGTGGCCAAAAATCCCCGACAGGATTTCGTCACATACTTATAATAAAAAATCAAAAATTGACGAATTCTGAAAATCATTTGGGCTAAGCCACTATAGAATATGAAAACTAGACCCTTGTGGAAGTATAATGTATTTGGGTCTGTGGGCCCATCTTTCTCCAAATGTCCACAGTGGCCAAAAATCCCCGACAGGATTTCGTCACATACTTATAATAAAAAATCAAAAATTGACGAATTCTGAAAATCATTTGGGCTAAGCCACTATAGAATATGAAAACTAGACCCTTGTGCAAGTATAATGTATTTGGTTCTGTGGGCCCATCTTTCTCCAAATGTCCACAGTGGCCAAAAATCCCCGACAGGATTTCGTCACATACTTATAATAAAAAATCAAAAATTGACGAATTCTGAAAATCATTTGGGCTAAGCCACTATAGAATATGAAAACTAGACCCTTGTGCAAGTATAATGTATTTGGTTCTGTGGGCCCATCTTTCTCCAAATGTCCACAGTGGCCAAAAATCCCCGACAGGATTTCGTCACATACTTATAATAAAAAATCAAAAATTGACGAATTCTGAAAATCATTTGGGCTAAGCCACTATAGAATATGAAAACTAGACCCTTGTGCAAGTATAATGTATTTGGTTCTGTGGGCCCATCTTTCTCCAAATGTCCACAGTGGCCAAAAATCCCCGACAGGATTTCGTCACATACTTATAATAAAAAATCAAAAATTGACGAATTCTGAAAATCATTTGGGCTAAGCCACTATAGAATATGAAAACTAGACCCTTGTGGAAGTATAATGTATTTGGGTCTGTGGGCCCATCTTTCTCCAAATGTCCACAGTGGCCAAAAATCCCCGACAGGATTTCGTCACAACTTATAATAAAAAATCAAAAATTGACGAATTCTGAAAATCATTTGGGCTAAGCCACTATAGAATATGAAAACTAGACCCTTGTGGAAGTATAATGTATTTGGTTCTGTGGGCCCATCTTTCTCCAAATGTCCACAGTGGCCAAAAATCCCCGACAGGATTTCGTCACATACTTATAATAAAAAATCAAAAATAGACGAATTCTGAAAATCATTTGGGCTAAGCCACTATAGAATATGAAAACTAGACCCTTGTGGAAGTATAATGTATTTGGTTCTGTGGGCCCATCTTTCTCCAAATGTCCACAGTGGCCAAAAATCCCCGACAGGATTTCGTCACATACTTATAATAAAAAATCAAAAATAGACGAATTCTGAAAATCATTTGGGCTAAGCCACTATAGAATATGAAAACTAGACCCTTGTGGAAGTATAATGTATTTGGTTCTGTGGGCCCATCTTTCTCCAAATATCCACAGTGGCCAAAAATCCCCGACAGGATTTCGTCACATACTTATAATAAAAAATCAAAAATTGACGAATTCTGAAAATCATTTGGGCTAAGCCACTATAGAATATGAAAACTAGACCCTTGTGGAAGTATAATGTATTTGGTTCTGTGGACCCATCTTTCTCCAAATGTCCACAGTGGCCAGATATACTCGAATCTTAATTTCAAAAATTATGGAATTCTGGAAATCATTTGAAGTAAGACACTGTGGAATATGAAAGTCAGAGCCTTGATGATAAATATTTTATTTGGTTTGGTGAACCCATCTATCTCCAAATGTCCACAATAGTGTTTTTCTGTTGTTTCCTATACTCTGTTAACCCTTAAACGGATCTTGGCTAAATAATGTGGTTGGCGTCTTTGCTAGTTAAATTCGAATGTATCTTCACACACATCTGTTAACCCTTAAACGGATCTTGGCTAAATAATGTGGTTTGCGTCTTTGCTAGTTAAATTCGAATGTATCTTCACACACATTAAAAATAGAGAAAGCAAACTAAAAAACAATTCTTTTAACAAATTATTGGTATCTCCAATCAATTTTAAAATTAGTATCAGTTTAGTAATTATATGCAGTAGAAGCAGCCATTTATTTAGTGAATATACAAGAAAATTGGTGTTATCTATCACCTTTATTAAAAAATTTCAATATTCGAAAGTGGTACCTACAAATACGGGTATCCTAATCAAATAAGACTGTATTGATAACACACTCAACTATTAATTGATATTGGTAAACGAAGTTTATACTATATTTGTTTTCCAAACTAAACATATAAATTCAAAATTAGACATTAAAATTAATAAGTGTTTGTGGTTTAGTGGATGAGGAGTTGGCTTAGTACGCCAGATTTCCGGATTCGAATCCCGGAAAAGACAAAAGTTTAGATGTTGTTTTTTTAATAAAAATAAAATATTCTTAAGTATAAAAAGTAAATATGGCTAAGAAAATTAAAAGTAGTTGTGGTGCAATGGGTAAGAGTGTGGATTATTAATCAGAATGACCGGGTTCAATACCGGAGAATTGAAAAAGTTTTTTAATTTCAATAAAATTTTGTGGAACATAATAATATTTATGTGGAATATAATATTGAATTAGACAACCGAATATTTCATGTTTCTGGCCTTATTGGTTAAGAGATCTTTAAAAAAGAATTAGTTTTTTTAATTTAATGAAATTTGATACACTGATTCACGTGGACCAAAGGACACAGACTATTTTTTCGTCAGAATTGGTTCATGTTTAGACCTAGTGCCCATATAAAGGTAACCAACCGAAATAAACGAAATTCGATACCGTTATCGTTACCCTTACCCTTACCCTTACCGTTATTCGTTTCGGTAACCAACCTTGAAAAATCTTGAAACTTACTATTTTCTTCCTTTCTTGAAAGCAATTCGCAGCGTAAATTATTCCATTAGTGCGAATTAGGATGCCAATCGGGATTGAAATTTGAAAATCCCGGGATTCTCGGGATTTCGGGATTTTTCGGGATTCCGGGATTTAAATTTTCCTTTGTTTATAAAAATTTTTATGTTATGTAACTAATTTTTTTATAGAATAAAGCATTTTATATTATTTAATAGTTGTTAATTAATAATGTGGTATATTTTATGAATATTGAAAAGTCCCTGTCAGAAATGCCAGTGGTACAAAAAATCAATAACCTACATACCACTGGGGAACCGCGATGTTGAAAATAAATGACTGGCAGAACACTAATTTCGAATAATTTGCCAGTGTTTTACCAGTATTCGTGTTCAAAAATTTCGGTGATTTATAAAAAAATCACTGGCAAAGATGGGCTTAGAGTACTATGCCAAGGTTTGCAACCAGTGGTTATCCAAAAAATACTGGGAAAGAGCTTTTTGCAAACGCTGGCAAAGCGTCCTAAATAAGTGTTCTGGCAGTCATTTATTTTTAGCACCGTTGTTCCCCAGTGGTATGCCAGTGCTTAATTTTTTGTACCACTGGCGATCTGTAATCTAAAATTGCTCACTTTGTTCATTTGCGTTCATATAAATATTAATAAATAAGAAAATCCCGGGATTTTTGAGAAATAATCCCGAAAATGCCGGGATTTCGGGATTCGGGATTTAAAACTAAAAGTTTATATTTCTAAAGGCGCTGGTTGTGTTTTTTTTTCTAAATAAAAACACTTTCGGACAGATCTAAAAGCCCAGTATTTTGTTCGTAATTTTTGCGAAAAAAAACTATTAACCTCCATAAAAAATAAAAATGATTTTTCACTTGCTCTGGAATTATTACAAAATTACCGTGGAAGTTCTTTCGCATTAACTTAATAGACAAGACGATTCGAAAATGTCGCAAACAATAACTTTGTTGACCTTATGAAGATTGTAGTTTTCCAATTAATGTGAAACAATTTGGGAATTTTAAAATTTTTATTACAATTTTACGGTTTCAAATTGCAAAATGTTTTATCACGGGGGGAGAAAAGCTAAAAAATAAGAAAAAAAACTCCTTTTATTTATTGAGAAAATGGAAAAATTGAGCTTATATGCATTTTAGGACAAACTTTTAGAACTTTCCTACTTGACTTATTGTACGTCATAGCAACCCCTACCTAAAGGAGGGAATCAAACATTAAGGGTCATATGCATAATCACTTTGAAAATTTTTAACTCTTAAACGCATGGTGTAGCCGATTGGCAATATACCAGTTTTTTAATAATAAAACCCACTTGATGCACAAAACTGCTGTTTGGGCATTGGGGCCCCTTCTGTACAAAGTTTTCTTATAGTTTATCTCAGATTTTTGAAACAGTTATAGGAAAAATGTTGGTTTTGCTTCATATGTTTGTGAAAAATCTAAAACACGCGTTTTTTTTACAAAAAGTGTAATATTCAAAAATGTTTGTTTAAATATTAAAGTGTTATCAGGGGGTATCCATTAAGGTGTTTTATGAGACCGTAGTTTCCTAAAAAATTTCACACACGAATCAGAAGAAAAACACAAAGAATTTGAAGAAATTAAACGCGAAAGAGAGAAAATGAAGGAAGTCGATAAAACAATAAATTTAATAAAAACGGGTTTACAAGCAAAAAAAACATCATTAAAAACAATAAAAAAATAATTAAAATTGATTATTTATTATTTATTTCACTCTTAAAGTTGTTTTTGTTACCGCTAATCAATAATCATAAGAAACAATAAAAACAGTGCCCTGTTAACTTTTTCGGTTTTCCTTTTGTTTCTCTTATTCTTCAATCCAATTCCAATCCATATAAATTTTAAGGGAACCAAAGAGTACACTTTTTTCGTATGGGAACTCTTTAGCCTATATCCTCGTTGTTTATATATATATTTCTTGTTTGTTTTTTTTCATACATGGTTAAATAATTACAATTTAGCTATTTGGCAAAAAACCATATTTTTTAATAAAAATCACTTTTTTTTAAATAAATTTTTTTTGGTAATTTTCTTGAAATTATATATGGGTGAAATGTGTTAAGTTTTTGGGCCAAATTTGTGAGAAGCAAAAAGTGTTAATATTTCGGTTTTTTTAATGGAAACAGTATATATTTAATCCTTTAATTCCCAGTGGAACATAGGGCCGCGAATCAGTAGTCATTATAAACCTAATTTCAAAAAATCTCTTCTACAACTTGTAGCACAAGCAAAAGATATAACAAAAAAAATTGCGTAATTTTCTTCAATTTATTAGTTTTTCGAATTTGGGTTTTTAACATACTTTTCAATAATATACAATTTGTGTTTATCAAATTGGCAGTTTCGCGAATAAAAATACAATTCATTCCGCGAAAAAATTTTTTATTTTTATTTTAATTTTGTATTTTTGTTCCTTTTAAATTTTTTCACAAATATAAAGTTTTTTAAAATCCAATCAGCGGTTGCGAAGTTACAAAATAATATATTAAAAACATAACATTTCGCGATCAAAAAATTGTGTGAAGCAAATTTAATTTGTCAAACTAATGTCAGTAAGGGCTGCCCTATGCTCCTTGCAGGAGTAAAAGGAACAAATATATAATATGTCTGTTCCCGTACTTAACCGAAGTTACACAAACTAGCACAAAGGCGTTCCCGTACTCAAAATTACGTGTAAATTGTTGTTGTTTGGGCTACCGCGGGAACCCAAAACAGCCAAGAGTTACGGGAACGCACATAATGTCAGTAATGACTCGAAATATCGATTCCAAACCAATGAAATGCAAAATCAATCGTTTTTCGCTCAAGCAGTTTATGGTAAAAAACTGATAACTTTTTTGATTTGACGCAAAAAGATTAGTTGAATCATCTTTTGACGCATAAATATTAGTTGAATCACTTCTGTTTATGGTTATTTTAAAATATTTTAAACATTTACCTACATTTTTTTGAATGCAATCTGATGCAAACAATTTTGGTTACGGAGTTTGCAATAAAGGAGTTTACATTTGGTTACTTTTTTCGTTTTCTTTGAGAAACGCTTTGTCAGAATTTTCTTTGCGAAACAAAATCGTATGA
Source organism: Leucophora obtusa (assembly GCA_949987735.1). Lineage (NCBI taxonomy): Eukaryota > Metazoa > Arthropoda > Insecta > Diptera > Anthomyiidae > Leucophora > Leucophora obtusa. Next base: position 282,630,445 of record OX465295.1, read on the forward strand.
TGTCTACAAGGTGAATCCAAATATGACATTAATTTTCCTACTCGTTAAATAGTTTTGTGTAAAAACTAGGAACGGAGTTTACAACATTTTTCAAAACTTAGTAAAGACATCCTTTTTCATCGTTACAGAGTTAAAGTTGTGTTAGCATAGATATACGAAAAAGTTTGTAAAATGTATTATTTTTTGTTAAAAGCGTTACTTTTCCCCTTCATAAAAATTCTTACAGTTAGTGTTTAGCTTCATTGGTTATTAAAATATAAACTATTAAAATTGAAAAATCTTATGGTCACAAATTTTATGTAATAACCAAAAATTGGTCAGATTGTTATAAATTTTGTAAAACAGGTGACAATGCGCTGATATATTTTGAAATATATAACTCAAATGCAGTTCGCCGTGAGTCGCCGAAGAAGAAGGTTATCTCGAGACCTGTATTATTTTTTTTAGTAAGGAATAACGATTAATCGTTTTTGTTTTGCGATACTCTAAAGCGTGTCTCAGCATGCCGTTAGACTGTGGAGTCTGACCACATGCAAACCGTTCGAATTCCCTTGGAGACATCGTGCACGTTTCTATTGCAATGGCAACGGTTGTTTGTGCACGTGTTGTCCATTGACATTTGTTCTTTTTGTGGCGTGTTGGGGCCTCATATCGCTGAACCTCCATTGTGAAGGCAATGGTTATCTCACGTGTTGCTGTTGTTCCAGCACGTCTGTTATCTATAAGTTATTATAATTTACGCCCATTATGGTCCAGTTATCCGCGCTTTTTTTATATATTTTGAAAATTTATTTATAAAGTACATATATTTCAATAAATAAATAAAATATAACTCAAATGTAATCCATACATTAGAAATTAGCTGCCCAGCAAAACCTTTCATTACCATGTAATGAGTTTTAGGTATTGAAATCTTAAATGTTCACTAGTTACCTTTAAATTACTAAACTACTTATTTTAACATGGTGATGTCATTGGAGGAAAGTCATTACACTGATGTTACCTGTAAGTAGTTTATCAACTGTTCTATAAATAGATGTTGAATATAAATTTAAAAAAGTATAAAAATTTAAAAACCAATAGGAGCTGACACGAATTGATCAGCGTACCCCACAATTGTCAGGCAAACACTCTAACCATTAGACTACGACATCACTATGATTTTTAATGCTTTAAGTGTGTACACATTTATTGTGGCAGCTATTATACATGTCTATTTTTCACAAAACTTGTTGTTAATAAATACTGCTTAATGAACATTAACATTTCTATAAATAGATGTTTAATATAATTTACAAAAAAAAAAAACAATGGAAGCTAACACGAGTTGATCAGCGATCATCATGTCTGTCAGGCAAAAACGCTAAATACTAGGCTACGCCATAGTTATGATTTGTAATGATTTAGAACATATATTATTTGTTTCAGCTATTATGAAATAGTAATGTGTGGGGTATAATTATCGGTAACCCATTACATTCAGTTTAAAAGTAATTCGAAGGGTAATGAGATATGAGATCTAAGTAACGCATGTAGTAATGACCAGTCATTACCAAGTTTTTGCTGGGTGGTTACATGGTTTTTATCACATTTTTTGATATCACCCATATAAAAAATGGTTAAAATTGAAGAGATCATACATTTAAGGGTTAAGTGACTTATAATACAGATTTTCCATACAAAATTCGTTCTATAAATCTTAAAAGGTTTTCAAATTATTATTCATAGTCAATTAAATAGTTTGCATAATTATTGAACAAATAAAGAAAGTTTATTAGAAATTTTCACCGTATAAATATTCGAAAATGTCGAATTATTCGACATGAAAAAACCGGTTTCTCGAATAATTAGAAAACCGCCCTTTTTCAAGGCTACACAGAAAGAATTTACAAAATTCTAATTAAATTTTTAAAGACCTTTGTCATACCAAATTTGTAAATATGTAAATTTGTAAATGTTTTTTCTGTGTATATATTTTAAAAAGGGAAATTTTTCCTTTCAAATTGGAATGATTGTTCAGGTTTTTTTATCCCAACATGGGCAGTTTTTAAATTTTTTAAGCTAATATAAAAATGTCTTTCCCGGTAACTGAAACCTGTTTAATATCGAGGTTTTATAATTTATAAAGAATTTTTCTGCTTACTTTGCATTTTCAAAAACACTTTCATCAAAAACAGCAGTGCCAATTTGATAGCTGGAACTTTTTTCATGTTGATTGATTAAATGATTGCTAAGTTGGGGCACGGGATATTGAAGAGTTTGATGCTGTTGTTGTTGCTCTTGTGGTACAAAAACCTGCTGTTGCTGCTGCTCTTGTTGGGGTAATTGTAGTTGTTGAGATTGAATTGCAGCATCCACATACAAAGTTGCTTCATTGTTAAATAGTTGTTCTTCCTGTCCTTGCTGTGGTTGTGTTTGATATAAATAAGTATTATCAATATATTGTTGGCTACTATTATCAATCATATCTAATAGATTTATATCACTTTGTCCTATAATAAGCATTTGATCTGTTGTCGTTGAATTTGCATCAACATTTCCTATACATTCAGTTTTATTTGAATTTTGAATCACAGACTCAGTTTTACTATTAAGAATTTCTTGTTCATGGGTACCCAAAATAAAAGTGCTACCAATGTTGTGTGAATTAAGATTATCTAAAGGTTGTAGTTGATGTTGTTGTTGATGCCTCTGATGATGAGCAGATGAAGTTGATGATAAATTATTTGTGGACAATGTTGATGAGGATGTTGGTAGCGTATTAGTAGAATTTTTATGGGAGTTTATATTCATAGCACCACAGACATTTGTTAGCTGTGTTAAACGATTATTGATTTGCCTTTGTTTGGCCAACTGGCGACATTCCTGTTTGTGCGTTGGCCAATCCAGATGTTGATGATTTGTGGAACAATAGTAGATGGCTTTGCATTTAGCACAGCGTAATAGTTTTTGTGTTGTCCCACAAATACCACATTGTGGCTGCTGTAAAGGTTGTTGCATCATTTGGGTAGTACATTTTTGTGGTAAATGGTGATGTAGTGTAGAGTTGGAGGATGGGAGCGGTGGTACCTGGGATTCTAAAAACACTTGTTGAGAATTCATATTGTATATCTACTACTCTCTTTAAAATATTATTGAGTTGAAATATCTAAAGTAGATTGTTAAACATTTTAAAGAGATGTCCTTGTGTTGCCCTTTCTCATAATTATGTTTTAGTATTCACGATGCCACTTATGATATTAGCTTAGCATACATGTATATCGATGAAAATGTCTCTTCCACCGACACCTGTTCTACTTTCTGTTTGTTTGGATCTTTTTTCTTTAGCTTTTCTTATCTATGTCACGTTAACCTTGACAGGGGTCTGGCGGTCAATTAGGGGATACAGCTGTTGCTCGTTGTTATTGTAGTTTTTGTAATAATTGTTACAAAGTTTGTTAATGAAATCACAACTATTTATACAAACTTTAGTAAAATAGTTTTCAGAATTCACAAATTTTGCATCTTTGTTTTGGATTAAACTATACAATTTTAAATAAAATTAACTATGTATTTGCTATAACCGGCATTTGTTTATTATATTATTTTCCTTCTCTGCACAATGATTAAGCAAAAATAAAACTTTCAATATTTTTTTTAAATTTCTTTTGTTGAACTTTTTGTTTTGCAATTAAATGATTTTTGTATTTTCTTTTATTGTTATCAACCTTTTTTAGTTGTTTTTGTTTTGTTGTGTTTTTAGTATATTTTTTTTTTTGTTTATCCGATCTGTTTTGCACAAAATAGTAGCGAAAAAATAGTAATTTATTTTTTTCTTTCTCGGTTCGGATTCCTAGTGCCGAGAAAGAAAATAAGAGAAACACATAAAGATTGTGTGATGGTAGAGTATGGAACCATATAGAATGGAACTCCCCAGAAATTTTGTTTTTATAAATTCGTTACAAATTTCTTACTTTGGTATACTTATTTGATTACTATAATTGCTGTAACTATTTAATTTTATTAATTAATTAATGCTATTTTTTCAAATTTCTTTTAATAAAAAACTAATGAAAATAAAGCTTTCACGAACTTTTTTATTTTTTCATTGACAGAAATGTAATTATTGTAATTTGACATTTTATTTTAAACGAGTCTCGTTTGGGAGATGAGACAGGGATGATAAAGTTAGTACTATAGTACTTTTTGAGGTACTATTGTAAAAGTATTGAGTATTCCGGTACTGAGTACTCAATACTGTCTGTTTTTTTCAGTACTCAATACTAAAACGGTACTACTCAATACTTTTAAAGATGCAATTTTCCGTAGAAATGTGTATTTTTCGTATGAAAATACAACTCTAAAAATAGTACTCTAAAAATACAGCTCTGAAAATACAACTCTATTTGTGAAGCAAAGAAATTTGTAACGAATTTTTGGGAAAAATTATTTAATTTATTTATTTAAAATGTTTTAAATTAATTAAAATATAAGTAACAATAGTTATTTAACACGTGTATGTGAATTGTTATTATTTTTCCTTATAAATACCAATTCATAACATTTTTATTTTTAAATTAAAAAAACCGTTAAAAGTATTGAGTAGTATCGAGTACTCAATTGAAAAGTTTTGAGTAGTATTGAGTACTCAAAAAGTATCGAAATTTCACAACTCTACCTCAAAATAGAGTTGTGAACTTTCGATACTTTTTAAGTACTCAATACTACTCAATACTTTTCAATTGAGTACTCGATACTACTCAATACTTTTAACGGTTTTTTTGAATTTAAAAATAAAAATGTTATGAGTTCGTATTTATAAGGAAAAATAATAACAATTCACATACACGTGTTAAATAACTCTTGTTACTTACATTTTAATAAATTTCAAACATTTTAAATAAATTAATTAAATAATTTTTCCCAAAAATTCATTACAAATTTCTCTACTTCACAAATAGAGTTGTATTTCCAGAGTTGTATTTTTAGTACTATTTTTAGAGTTGTATTTTCATACGAAAAATACACATTTCTACGAAAAATTGCACCTTTAAAAGTATTGAGTAGTACCGTTTTAGTATTGAGTACTCAAAAAAACAGTCAGTATTGAGTACTCAGTACCGGAATACTCAATACTTTTACAACTCTACCTCAAAAGTAGAGTTGTAAAAGTATTTTACAACTCTACCTCAAAAGTAGAGTTGTAAAAGTATTGAGTATTCCGGTACTGAGTACTCCATACTGACTGTTTTTCGTTGTAAAAGTATTGAGTATTCCGGTACTGAGTACTCCATACTGACTGTTTTTTTTGAATACTCAATACTAAAACGGAACTACTCAATTTTAAAGATGCAATTTCCCGTAGAAATGTTTGACTTAAAAAGCAATTAAATTTTAGAGTTCGATGATTGGTTGATAGTTTTTCACATAAATTTTTATTTTCTTTTAGAAATTTTTAGTGTTTCCAATTCGGTTAATCGATTAACCGATTCCTCGATTAATCGCCTCTATTTCGGGTAATGTCGAAACAAATAATTCAGAACTCAAATAATTATTCGACCCGAGTAATCGGGTTTTTTTATACGGAATTTTCCTTTATTTTTTCCCAAAACTTCATTATTTCCTTAACATGTGGTAAATTAAATTGCAAGAAAAGCTTAGGATAACAAATACTAACTAAAATACTATTGAATTCTTTAAAAATCGAGTGAAACAGGTCCTTAAGCCTTTAGATACCTTCTTTGGGGCAACTCCAAGCAAGTCTACATTGCACCAACGGAACACGTCATATGTTTTAAGAGACCCCCAATTTTTAATAAAATTTTTTCCAAATTTTTTAACAAAATATCAAAGTGTTAAAAAAGAAGCTTAAAAAAAGCTTTCAAATACATCGCGAAAGGCCAAAATAAAGTTTAGAAATACAATAGACAATTTTTCTTTTCTGTTTTAATTATTTAAAAATTAAAACTAATGTAAATTATATTTCCATGTCCTTTAAAACAAGGTTGCATTTGCGAAAACTTCTAGAGATATAGCAAAACCCACTTCTAAATAGCTCTATTGTGAATGAATTAAGCTTATTACGGGTGTTTTTTGCTCTATCTCTAGCAATTTTCTCTCTCGTGCAGATGTGCCTTAAGAATACATATAGTATTAATATTTTTCTGAAAGATGTAAGTAATGGAAAACATATTCTCCAGCTGAAAACTGTTCTTCCCCCACACCATTGCGAATTCGAGTAAAACGTCCCATTTTTAGAAATTTTTCACAGTGTTTTGGGAGTTGTGGGATTTTTTCCATCTTTTATAGCGAATTTACATTATGATCGAAATCGAGTTAAAAGTAGATTTCGATAGATTTCGACTGAAATCCAATACAATTGGGATTTCAAACAGATTTCCCATAGGAAATGAAATCCCAATTTAATTTGGATTTCAGCGAAATCTCATCAAAATCCAAATTGAAATCCAATTTTTCTCCCATATTTACAGAAAAGTAGGGAAGTTTGCAGAAAAAGTGGCAACATTCAGCAGCTGTTTATGTCATAAAAAATTAATAAATAATAAATTTTAATAACTTTAAAAAATTAAGAAATAACATAATAAAATCTGTTATTTTTAATTGAAAGAAATATTTAAAGTTGAAAACGGCTATTTATTGCATCCGACGAAGAGAAACTATGAAAAATTATTTGATTGCGCTGGCAAGAGCGCTGACAAAACATTGAATATTTTAGCTTTCTACTAATCATCCCTATAATTAAACACATTTCTTAGCAAATATAACATTGTATCTTTCATAATATAAATGATATTTGTGTTCCGCCATTACATAAAATGGTTTTTAGAAAATCTTTTAATTTTGGTTATTTTTAAGGTTAGTTTGTTTACAAAAAATTGTTGGTCGATCGAAATCCCATTCAAATATTCTAATGTAAACGATATAGATTTCGAACTGGATTTCAAAACGAAATCTAGTGAAAAATTTAACAATGTAAATTCGCTATTATAGCGAATTTACATTATAATCGAAATCGAGTTTAAAGTAGATTTCGACGGAAATCCAATAAAACTTTGGGATTTCAAACAGATTTCCCATAGGAAATGAAATCCCAATTTAATTTGGATTTCAGCGAAATCCAAATTGAAATCGAATTTTTCTCCCATATTTGCAGAAAAGTAGGGAAGTTTGCAGAAAAAGTGGCAACAATAAGCAGCTGTTTATGTCACAAAAAATTAATAAATAATAACCCCTCAATTCATAAATGCTTTCTAAAGCTATAGCAGGTTTACAAAACGTCATTTTCATACAAAATTTGTTCAATAAACCTCCTATAATTTTACAAAGCGTTTATGAATTTAGGAGTAAATTTACATATAAATTGCCTTAAGGGCGGATTATGGGACCGTAAACGTAAATGTGATGTAACTGTACCGTGCCGTAGCTAAAAATTAAACTTATAGATTATCGTAAACGACATTACTATTTAGCATCTATTTCATGTGGTTTTATATTTTATTCAAAATTTTTCCATTTATTTGTTAATTTTTATTCCTTATTTGTTGTTTAAATCAATTTTCTTTATTCATTTCATATTTTTTCCGACTAAAATCATTCAGCTGTTTCGATGCCGGATAGAAAATTCTGATTTCAACAGAATAATCCGGCAAGTTCGTTTACATTTACGTGTTAGTAACCATTCGTATACAATCTCAATGAATTTAATAAGATCCAAGTACTTGAGATAACAAGATCCAAGTACTCGAGCTAACAAGATCTAACAAGTAATCATTAGTACTCCTATATAACAGCTGATTTTTGTGTAAATAACAAACAGCAGAGAAGCACGTGGTCGTTATAAATGTAAACAAAACGCACGTGGTGGTATAAATGTAAACAAAAGCACGTGGAGCTATAAATGTAAACAAAAGCACGTGGTATTTGAAAATTTTAGCAAATAACTTAAAAATATGTCTATATACACATAAAATGTTAATAAAATCGCAAAAATATGTTTCATTTTGTAAAAAATATATAAAAATATATTTTTCTATACAATGTTCTACAGGGTAATATAAAATTCTAATTCATCCATATTTTTCAAAAATTCGTCAAAAATAGCGGGAGAGATGTTGAGGTCTGAAATTTTCAGAAATAATTTCCACTACATTTTCCTAAATCTGGACATGCAACACATGCCTGAAATAATCCGGCGGGCGATACTACAAGCCAACAAGATTTGGTGTGCTGGGTTATTATGCACCAAAATAAAAGAAAAAAAATCATGTTTTTCAAAAATTCGTCAAAAAAAGCGGGAGAGATGTTGAGGTCTGAAATTTTCAGGAATTATTTCCACTACATTTTGCTAAATCTGGACATACAACACATGCCTGAAATAATCCGGCGGGCGATACTACAAGCCAACAAGATTTGGTCTGCTGGGTTATTATGCACCAAAATAAAAGAAAAAAAATCATGTTTTTCAAAAATTCGTCAAAAATAGCGGGAGAGATGTTGAGGTCTGAAATTTTCAGGAATGATTTCCACTACATTTTCCTAAATCTGGACATACAACACATGCCTGAAATAATCCGGCGGGCGATACTACAAGCCAACAAGATTTGGTCTGCTGGGTTATTATGCACCAAAATAAAAGAAAAAAAATCATGTTTTTCAAAAATTCGTCAAAAATAGCGGGAGAGATGTTGAGGTCTGAAATTTTCAGGAATGATTTCCACTACATTTTCCTAAATCTGGACATACAACACATGACTGAAATAATCCGGCGGGCGATACTACAAGCCAACAAGATTTGGTCTGCTGGGTTATTATGCACCAAAATAAAAGAAAAAAAATCATGTTTTTCAAAAATTCGTCAAAAATAGCGGGAGAGATGTCGAGGTCTGAAATTTTCAGGAATGATTTCCACTACATTTTGCTAAATCTGGACATACAACACATGCCTGAAATAATCCGGCGGGCGATACTACAAGCCAACAAGATTTGGTCTGCTGGGTTATTATGCACCAAAATAAAAGAAAAAAAATCATGTTTTTCAAAAATTCGTCAAAAATAGCGGGAGAGATGTTGAGGTCTGAAATTTTCAGGAATGATTTCCACTACATTTTCCTAAATCTGGACATACAACAGATGCCTGAAATAATCCGGCGGGCGATACTACAAGCCAACAAGATTTGGTCTGCTGGGTTATTATGCACAAAAATAAAAGAAAAAAAATCATGTTTTTCCAAACTTCGTCAAAAATAGCGGGAGAGATGTTGAGGTCTGAAATTTTCAGGAATGATTTCCACTACATTTTCCTAAATCTGGACATACAACACATGCCTGAAATAATCCGGAGGGCGATACTACAAGCCAACAAGATTTGGTCTGCTGGGTTATTATGCACCAAAATAAAAGAAAAAAAATCATGTTTTTCAAAAATTCGTCAAAAAAAGCGGGAGAGATGTTGAGGTCTGAAATTTTCAGGAATGATTTCCTCTACATTTTTCTAAATCTGGACATACAACACATGCCTGAAATAATCCGGCGGGCGATACTACAAGCCAACAAGATTTGGTCTGCTGGGTTATTATGCACCAAAATAAAAGAAAAAAAATCATGTTTTTCAAAAATTCGTCAAAAATAGCGGGAGAGATGTTGAGGTCTGAAATTTTCAGGAATGATTTCCACTACATTTTCCTAAATCTGGACATACAACACATGCCTGAAATAATCCGGCGGGCGATACTACAAGCCAACAAGATTTGGTCTGCTGGGTTATTATGCACCAAAATAAAAGAAAAAAAATCATGTTTTTCAAAAATTCGTCAAAAATAGCGGGAGAGATGTTGAGGTCTGAAATTTTCAGGAATGATTTCCACTACATTTTCCTAAATCTGGACATACAACACATGACTGAAATAATCCGGCGGGCGATACTACAAGCCAACAAGATTTGGTCTGCTGGGTTATTATGCACCAAAATAAAAGAAAAAAAATCATGTTTTTCAAAAATTCGTCAAAAATAGCGGGAGAGATGTCGAGGTCTGAAATTTTCAGGAATGATTTCCACTACATTTTCCTAAATCTGGACATACAACACATGCCTGAAATAATCCGGCGGGCGATACTATAAGCCAACAAGATTTGGTCTGCTGGGTTATTATGCACCAAAATAAAAGAAAAAAAATCATGTTTTTCAAAAATTCGTCAAAAATAGCGGCTTGTAGTATCGCCCGCCGGATTATTTCAGGCATGTGTTGTATGTCCAGATTTAGGAAAATGTAGTGGAAATCATTCCTGAAAATTTCAGACCTCAACATCTCTCCCGCTATTTTTGACGAATTTTTGAAAAACATGATTTTTTTTCTTTTATTTTGGTGCATAATAACCCAGCAGACCAAATCTTGTTGGCTTGTAGTATCGCCCGCCGGATTATTTCAGGCATGTGTTGTGTGTCCAGATTTAGGAAAATGTAGTGGAAATCATTCCTGAAAATTTCAGACCTCAACATCTCTCCCGCTATTTTTGACGAATTTTTGAAAAACATGATTTTTTTTCTTTTATTTTGGTGCATAATAACCCAGCAGACCAAATCTTGTTGGCTTGTAGTATCGCCCGCCGGATTATTTCAGGCATGTGTTGTATGTCCAGCTTTAGCAAAATGTAGTGGAAATCATTCCTGAAAATTTCAGACCTCAACATCTCTCCCGCTATTTTTGACGAATTTTTGAAAAACATGATTTTTTTTCTATTATTTTGGTGCATAATAACCCAGCAGACCAAATCTTGTTGGCTTGTAGTATCGCCCGCCGGATTATTTCAGGCATGTGTTGTATGTTCAGATTTAGCAAAATGTAGTGGAAATTATTCCTGAAAATTTCAGACCTCAACATCTCTCCCGCTATTTTTGACGAATTTTTGAAAAACATGATTTTTTTTCTTTTATTTTGGTGCATAATAACCCAGCAGACCAAATCTTGTTGGCTTGTAGTATCGCCCGCCAGATTATTTCAGGCATGTGTTGTATGTCCAGATTTAGGAAAATGTAGTGGAAATCATTTCTGAAAATTTCAGACCTCAACATCTCTCCCGCTATTTTTGACGAATTTTTGAAAAACATGATTTTTTTTCTTTTATTTTGGTGCATAATAACCCAGCAGACCAAATCTTGTTGGCTTGTAGTATCGCCCGCCGGATTATTTCAGGCATGTGTTGTATGTCCAGATTTAGCAAAATGTAGTGGAAATCATTCCTGAAAATTTCAGACCTCAACATCTCTCCCGCTATTTTTGACGAATTTTTGAAAAACATGATTTTTTTTCTTTTATTTTGGTGCATAATAACCCAGCAGACCAAATCTTGTTGGCTTGTAGTATCGCCCGCCGGATTATTTCAGGCATGTGTTGCATGTCCAGATTTAGAAAAATGTAGTGGAAATTATTTCTGAAAATTTCAGACCTCAACATCTCTCCCGCTATTTTTGACGAATTTTTGAAAAATATGGATGAATTAGAATTTTATATTACCCTGTAGAACATTGTATAGAAAAATATATTTTTATATATTTTTTACAAAATGAAACATATTTTTGCGATTTTATTAACATTTTATGTGCATATATACATATTTTTAAGTTATTTGCTAAAATTTTCAAATACCACGTGCTTTTGTTTACATTTATAGCTCCACGTGCTTTTGTTTACATTTATACCAACACGTGCGTTTTGTTTACATTTATAACGACCACGTGCTTCTCTGCTGTTTGTTATTTACACAAAAATCAGCTGTTATATAGGAGTACTAATGATTACTTGTTAGATCTTGTTAGCTCGAGTACTTGGAGTTTGTTATCTCAAGTACTTGGATCTTGTTAAATTCACTGTCGTGAAATTTCGATACTTTTTGAGTACTCAATACTACTCAATATTTTTCAATTGAGTACTCGATACTACTCAATACTTTTAACGGGTTTTTTGAATTTAAAAATAAAAATGTTACGAATTCGTATTTATTAGGAAAAATAATAACAATTCAAATACACGTGTTAAATAATTATTGTTACTTACATTTTAATTAATTTAAAACATTTTAAAAAAATGAATTAAATAACTTTTCCCAAAAATTCGTAACAAATTTCTTTGCTTCAAAAATAGAGTTGTATTTTCATAGTTGTATTTTTAGATTACTATTTTTAGAGTTGTATTTTCATACGGAAAATACACATTTCTACGGAAAATTGCATCTTTAAAAGTATTGAGTACAAAGGTTTAAAACGCTTAATTCTTTCATTCACTTTTTAAAAATTAATGAAATTTGGGTTAAATTTCATTCCCTAATAGCATTCTTATGGAGTTAATTCGATAGCTTAATTCCCTATAGCTGTAAATTATATGAATTCATTCTATTTTGATTGAATTCTAACTGAATGAAACCCAATTTACCTGAATTCATTTAATAAAAAAGTGAATGAAAAATTATTTGTTTTCATTCACTTAATCAAATGAAAAATTTAAATTTGCTTTAATTGCTGAAATAATAGCATAATACAATGGAAAACGTTTAAAATTCATCTAATAGAAATAAATAGTATGCTTTGTTACAGCTTGTATGCTTTGGTTTTGAATATATGTTAGTTTCAACTTACACTGCACTAAGTGAATGGTAATAAAATTTCTTCATTCAATTAGTAAAATGGTGAATGAACATGCGATTTGAATGATTCAAGTTAGGAATTCATTCAATTCATATTAAAGCTTTGGGAATGAAGCTTATGAATGAATTCTTTACGAATGGTTTAAGGGAATGGTACATGAATATTTTTAAAATCTGAATTTAATTTTTCGTGAATTAAGCTTAAATTGAATTAAGTTTTTCGAAGCTCTGATTGAGTAGTACTGTTTTAGTATTGAGTACTCAAAAAAACAGTCAGTATTGAGTACTCAGTACCGGAATACTCAATACTTTTACGACTCTAGTCCAAAAACAAATATTCGTTTAAATGTCTACGTTCGTTGTAAAAAATTACATCTTTTTTTCAGGTTAATTAAACTTTTTGTTTTTATAAATAAAATTACTCTGTTTTATTGGAAATTATATTCAGAGCTTCGAAGAATTAATTCCCTAATTCCCTATTTTTGAACTGAATTTATATTTTGGGAATGAATTCCCTGACCAAACTTAAGGAATTGAATGAATTCCTTTTTTTTTCATTCGATTTATCTTAAAGGAATTCATTAACTTTTTTCTAATGCCTTCATAAAATTTAATGAATTCATTCAACAAGGAATTCATTCAATTCTAGTTAATTCAACTTTTGGTCAAGGAATTCATTCAATTCTAGTTAATTCAACTTTTGGTCAAGGAATTCATTCAATTCTAGTTAATTCAACTTTTGGTCAAGGTATTCATTCAATTCTAGTTAATTCAACTTTTGGTCAAGGAATTCATTCAACTCTAGTTAATTCAACTTTTGGTCAAGGAATTCATTCAATTCTAGTTAATTCAACTTTTGGTCAAGGAATTCATTCAATTCTAGTTAATTCAACTTTTAGTCAAGAAATTCATTCAATTCTAGTTAATTCAACTTTTAGTCAAGGAATTAAATTTATTTCGTTTAATTCCCTAAGGAATTAAATTTTTTTCGTTTAATTCCCTGAATTTAAGTTTTCAATTCCTAGGGAATTAAGCAAAAAAAATTGAATTCCCAGAGAATTAAACGAAAAAATTTAATTCCTTAGGGAATTAAACGAAATAAATTTAATTCCTTGACTAAAAGTTGAATTAACTAGAATTGAATGAATTCCTTGACCAGAAGTTGAATTATCTAGAAATGAATGAATTCCTTGACCAGAAGTTGAATTAACTAGAATTGAATGAATTCTTTGACCAAAAGTTGAATTAACTTGAATGAATTCCTTGACCAAAAGTTGAATTAAATAGAATTGAATGAATTCTTTGACTTAAAATTGAATTAACACGTGTTGAATGAATTTTTTAGTGAATGAATTCTTTAATTCGAATGCTTAGTGCTTTCGTCAGAGAATTCATTCTATAAATTTTAATTCTTTGAATTCATTCACAGGAATTAATTTCTGCTTATGTTTTATTAATAAATTCGTTCCTTGAATTAAAGAATTGAATTAAATTTTTGAGAATTCATTCCAAAAAGGAATTAATCCTTTAAAGCTCTGATTATATTTTTATTAATATTTTAATATCTATTTTATTTCAATATTACATTTTTTTGAACACACTTATAAAACACAATTTTTGTTTTTTACGAATTTTATATCTATATCTATAAAGGCACATTTACACGCGAGAGAAAATTGCTAGAGATAGAGCAAAATACACCTCTAATTAGCTCTATTGTGAATGATTTAGGCTAATTAGGGATGTTTTTTGCTGTATCTCTAGAAGTTTTCTCTCTCGTGTAGATGTGCCTTAACTACTTGTAAAAAAACGACTATCCGTACTTACGTGACTTGTTTTTATTTTTTGTAAACAAATAAAATGTAAATATTTGGGACCGCTTTTGGACGAAATCTGTTTTCGTATATGGGCTTGCCCAGAACGCGAAATGGAGCGATTACCTTGAGTGGCATGCTCTCCCTTTACTAACAACCATATAATTCGTTTGTTAGCATTTGTTGTTTTTAATATTTTATCAATTTTAAAATACTAAAATTTCAAAAAATTCTGTGACAAATATTTTTATTTACATTTAAAAGAGAAAAGCCAAGAATTTTCAAGACTTGGCATCATTTTTATAACTACTTTATTTTTAAGAAGCTAAATTTATACCTACTTAAAATTTTTATAAATGCTTAGATTTGTATAGAATATTTATATAAAATTCGAAAAAAACAAACCAACAATTAGATACCTACACAATGAAATTATTTCTCTTCCTTATCCTGTTGTTTGCAAAAAGGGGCAAGGAATACACATTTAGTAACAGCTTGTCTGAAAAAAAAACAACAAATTTACAATTAGGGCTTTGGATATTTTATTTGAAGGTAGTACTTACATTTTTCACAATTTTTTATGTTTAATTTTCGATTTTATTCCATATTCTATTCCATATTTTAAAAAAAAACCTTAATATGACTTACTTTATCTTTTTCTATAAAAAAATGTTTCAGCCATCTTGATTTTTGTATTTCAAAGAATAATCTTAGTTGCTTTGTCAGTTACCTTGTTTTTTGTAAGAACATACATATAGCCTGTTGTTTCGCCAAAATTCAACAACGGTACTTTGCCTAAGTAGTACTTCAATAAATTTACCCACAAAAAGATAATATACCAAGAAACATTTTAACGGACTCTCCGGCACGTACGGATTCATGAATCTGGCTTTTACGGCACGGTAACTGTCCGTAAGGTACGTATCCTTCAATGCTTGTACGTATACGGAACATTAACGGACCGTATAAATGGATTTTCGAACACAATACGTTTTAACTCCGTATTGGTGTATCTGTTTCCGTACCTTTAAATACGGATTTCATCGGTTTCTTTACAAAATAAAAAATGTTTGTAAAGTCGGTGAAAATATTATTATAATGGGAATATATGGAGAATATGCAATAGAGGGAATTCTTTCTATCACACCATTAATCAAACAACATCAAGTAACAAGGTAAGATTTATGAAACTTAATGTTTCACAATGTTTTGTGTATAACATGTGAGAATTTGCATCGTGTACACAGTCAATTAAACCATAACTAATTTATTGTCTCTTTTTCCATATAGATGTTGGATTTTACTCCGGGTCCCTAAGCGCTGGATAGATAGGTAAGCCGAGCTAGATGTGCTAAATATTGTAATTATAAATAATAATTATTAATGAATTTATAAAAAAGAAAAAAAAAAGTACTTTGTATTGAAAATAAAACATATGGTCTATTTTTTTGAAAAAATCGGTAGGATATGGACAAGGAAATACTCCGTTATTACACGACATATCGGTCCGGAAACGGTCCGGCATTGACGGACTTTCAGCGGACTAGTCCGTTTTTTACATGACATAACGGTCCGTCATTGACGGACTTTAAACGGACTTGACCGTTTTTAACACGACATACCGGTCCGTAAACGGTCCGTCATTGACGGATTTTCAACGGATTCGAATCAGTCTCGATGTTCCTTATGTTCCGTTTTCTGGTCCGTATACGGATCCAGAAAACGGTACGTATACGGAGTTAGATTCCGTTTATGACGGACCGAAAACGGTGCGTAAACGGAACGAATTGTTTGTTGGGATACAACAGCAAAAAATGATTATTACCTATTATACTAGAGTGCAACCCTATACAATTCCTATCAAATTAACTAACGATATATTTACATGCTACGCTTTGTTGAAGTACCTATAGGTTTTTTTGCGTGTAATACTGAGGTTACACGATCAAGATTTTGATTTCAAGTTGTTAACACATACTGCTTGTCAAATTCAATTGAACTTGAAGCTGTGACGTAGGCTGCATGCAACTTGATAGCCAATTTTGCTTTCAAGATGCCATCGTCAAGGAAAGAACTAAAAATGCTCGCCTCTGTGGGCTGTTTCCGCACTGTAGGCTGTTCGAAGAGACTTTATTTTTTCTTCACATCTTCCACAGACATTTTCATGGCAGCAGTAATTGATTTTTTATTTATTTTTATTTTCAAATCATTTCGTCGATATACCGAAATATTCACATTCCGTATTTTATCAATCGTGTTTTATTGCGGCACAACATTTGTAAAAAGAAAAATAAATTTACAAGAAATTGCTCAGCTGTTTAAAACTTGACCGTCAAGTTTTCTCAAAACTTGAAAGCAAAAATTGATATCAAGTTGCTGTTCAATTTTTAAAATGTGAGTGTGTTAGTAAAAAAATGTGAGTGTATTGAAAGGCAAAAATTGATCGTGTAATCCCTATATAAAGCTGCCTACACACTAGGGAACATACTTAAAAAAAGAGAGCATTTTTTGTGAATGTGTGAGTGCTTTTGTGTGTGTGTGCGTGTTGAGAGCGTGCGTTTCGTGTTTACAAAATTTTTTGATATTTTTTGTTCCCTCAACCATGTTCCCTAGTGTGTAGGCAGCTTAAGAGTGGAAAAAACATAGTTGTATAGCTGGTGTAGTAGCGTATAGAGAAAACTGATAGCGTATAGAGAAAAAGAGGGAATTTTTAAAATAAATGTAGGGAATTTTCAAAGTAGCGTTTGGCATCACTGAAAAAATATCACAGAACATACCCTAACGTTTTTTGTTGTTTTTATTTTAAATCACAGATTTTCTTGCACATTTTTATTTTTGAGTTAAAATGTGTGAATTTAACGTAAAAATTATATTAACTGATATTGAGGGTACGACAACGTCTATTAGTTTTGTTAAGGTATAAAATTAATTTAAAAAATTCCCACAATAAACATTTATTAAATTTAAATAGGATATTCTATTTCCCTATGCCAAAGAACATGCCAAAAAATATCTACAAGATACATACTACACAGAACAAACTCAACAAATAATTGACGATCTAGTAGCATTGCCTCAGTTTGAGGAATTCCAAAAGGGATCAACGCGAGTTAAAGATGGTGCAAAGGATGTGGTGGAAATAAGCAAGTTTGTTAACTGTTTAATAGATCAGGATTTAAAGTTGGGCTCCTTAAAAAACCTACAAGGTTTAGTATGGGCTGAGGGTTATAAAAATGGAAATATTAAGGGACAGTAAGTACACGCAACTAATAAATAGTTCAAATGATTTAATGCATTTGTTAGTGTTTATCCCGATGTGCCTTTAGCATTTAAACGTTGGAAAGATGCTGGCATCCATTTGGCTATATATTCTAGCGGCAGTATCAAGGCACAACAATTACTTTTTGCTCACACTGCACTGGGAAATCTCTTACCATTTATATCTGCCCATTTTGATACCACTAGTGGCCATAAACAAGATAAACAATCGTATGCAAATATTGCCCAAGATTTAAATACTGAACCAAAAGATATTTTATTCCTCACCGATGTCGTTAAAGGTATGCCTTCATAGATATGTATAACATACTAATTTCTTAAGTTAATATTTTATATATTGTATTAAAGAAGCAGAAGCTGCTCAATTAGCTGGTTATCGTACTGCTATCCTCTCTAGACCTGGAAATGCTCCTCTAACTGATGATGACAAATCTCAATATACTATTGTTAATGATTTTGAATCTATAAAAATTATTGTTCGATAAATATGATCAGGGATTGAGTTTTCGGGATCGGCATTCCTACATTATGGAGTTTTCCATGACTGCTTACCCCGTGGCTTCGAATTCAATACATAGCAATTCGTCAGATGGTTATTAGAGTGTCACACAGACACAGTTTGTTTTCAGAAAAAGGATAAAGAGGTTTACATTAATTTTCTTCAAAAACTGCACAATAATCTTTTTTGTATTCACCGTCAGTTGTATATGTTTTAAATAAAAATAAAAACTTTAATGCCATAACGTACAATATATAACAAAATATTAAGCTTTAACTACAATATGATTTTGCCCCATGTATTTTCTTTCACGTGAATCAAAAGTATAAATCTGACTTTTTTTTTACAAGAATGTTCAAAAATTGTTCGGTTACATTTTTTTTCAAAACTTGTAAAAGTTTTTAGTCAAATTTTACTTAAATAAAAAATTTTGTTCGAAATTTTTTACTTAAGTAAAATTGTAGTAAAAATTAATACTTAGTACTTAAGTTAGTCAAGTACAAGTACTTGGTACTTGTACGTAAAAAAATAAGGACAAGTACTTTCAATGTACTTGTACTTAAGTACAATTTCTTCGTACTTTCTAAGTACCAAGGTACTTAGCAAGTACTATGGTACTTGCTAAGTTCTATGGTACTTGCTAAGTACTTCTGGTACTTGCCAAGTCCTATGGTACTTGCCAAGTCCTATGGTACTTGCCAAGTCCTATGGTACTTGCTAAGTACTTTTGGTACTTGCTAAGTAATATGGTACTTGCTAAGTACCTTTGGTACTTGCTAAGTACCTTTGGTACTTGCTAAGTACCTTTGGTACTTGCTAAGTACCTTTGGTACTTGCTAAGTACCTTTGGTACTTGCTAAGTACTATGGTACTTGTTAAGTACTACGGGTACTTGCTAAGTCATATGGTACTTGCTAAGTACTTTTGAGTGCTTTTTCAATCTGTTTTCCCCTTTTATTTTTTTAAAATCAATTTATTTGAAAACCCTAACACTTTGCTACAAACTAAATTAAATGGACCGCCCATTTGCAATATTTTTTATTATTTTTTTAAAAACAGTCACCTTATTTTTTAATATAAAATGCTTAATTTTTTGTATAACTTCTCAGCAAAATCTTTCATTACCAAATAAGTGGTTATATAGTAGAAATTCATAGCTCCGCACAACTTATTTTTTGTCGTCTAAACTCATTATTTTTGTTTGGCGTGGTCGTTTTTATAAGTAGTCACGCTTACCCGCTCGCTTACGAAAAAATGAGAAATAAGTAGTTACGAGATTTTGAATAATAAGTGGTTACACACAAGCTTACAAAAAGTTTAATAATAAGTGGTTATCCGATTGCTTACTTGATTCTTAAAAATAAGGAGTTAGGCAAATACTATTAGCCTAAGGAAATACATTCAGAAAAATTAAAGTTTTCTCTAGTGTGTAATATTAGGACTCGTCATAAAAATTTAAACATAAAACATATTTACATATAATAAATAAAAATGTATAAAATTCAACTGTGTAATAAACTATGACTAGTAAGTCATTATTTTATATTTAGAAACAATGAATACAATAGGCCTTTATTAGGAAGTCATTATTTTATATTATAAAATAATGCAAAAGGTAATGATATATCATTTTTGGTAATGCAGATAGTAATGAGGTGTCATTACCAATATTTTGCTGGGTTAGGAACCCCATATCTTTTGGACTTCTTATTGTATCTCAGTAATTTGAATGGTACTTTTATCCTATATATCAGTTTGTCATTCCAGTCTGTCTGTTGAAATCACGATCACGCTCAAAATACTTGTGCTAGGATGTTAATTTTTAGTCAAAATTTTTGTCCAATTTCTTAAGCAGTTTGGTATTGGAAATGGGCATATTTGGTCCAGACGTTTAAAAGTTATGAATGAAAATGTAAAAAGCACATCTAAAATTTCTACAAGCTACGGTCAGAACCGGTGGGAAAAATTGGAAAATTTTTTAAATTTTAATTTTTTTTAAAAACTAAATTGTTTTTTTTTAAATTTTATGAAAAACCGATGTTTATAAAAATTAAAAAAAATTTATAAAGATCAATAAATATGTATGTATTTCAAAAATTGATAAATTTTTAAAAAATCGATAAATTTTAGAAAAATCGACAAATTTTTCAAAAATCGATAAATTTTTAAAAAAATTGATAAATTTTTGAAAAATCGATAAATTTTTAAAAAATCGATAAATTTTTGAAAAATTTAAAAATTTTACAAAAATTGAAAATTTTTCACAAAAATCAATAAATTTTATAAAAATTGATAAATTTGTAAAAATCGATGGATGTTTATAATAATGTTTAACAAAATACTGCGTATTTCGTATTATATTTATATGAGAGACCCACGGTCTTTTTCGATCCCATGCACGGCGTTTTTTCTCCTGGGTCTCTATAGGCTAAAATTTTGGAAAAATAATCTACTCGTAATTCTGACTTACAGCTGTAAACTTTTTTTCAATATGTGGAGCAAAAATATTCCGACACTCGCTCTTGACTTCAGAAAGTCCTGCACTTTTCATACATTTATGTGAAAAGCCACGGTCTTTTTCGGTCCCATGTACGGCGTTTTTTTGTTCTGGGTTAAAATTTTGCAAAAATAATCTAGACGTAATTCTGACTTCGTTCTTCCAAAACTTTTGTCCGCTTTCATTTATCTCATTTAGTTTTCAAGATACGGGTGATTATCCAAATAAAAGCCCTTTTCTCTCTAGGAGGTTTAGTTTTCGGGGTATTGGTCGCGGGTTTTGACCTCTGGTGCAAACATTTTTCCTCTTAGTTTTGGAGTCATGGACCATCAAAATTTTATTAAAGCAAAATTCGCATTTACTTTTCCATGTAAAACTCATTATGACCTCCTTGTTCCAAAACTGTTGACTATTTTCATTTAGTTTTCAAGATACGGGCGATAATCCAAAAAAAAGCCCTTTTCTCTCTAGGAGGCTCAGTTTTCGAGAATAACGCGATCTTAAAATCTAGTAAAGTCCAAATTTGATTACGGTATCGGGGTATTGGCCGCGGCTTTTGACCTCTGGTGCAAACATTTTTGCTGTAGCTCTTTTAGTTTTTGAGATATGGACGATCAAAATTTTAGTTAAGCGATTTTCGCATTTATTTTTCCACATATAGCTCATTATGACTTCCTTCTTCCAAAGCTGTTGTCCGTTTTCAACTATCTCATTTACTTTTCAAGATACGGGCTATATTCCCTTTTCTCTCTAGGAGGCTTAGATTGCGAGAAAAATGCGATCTTAAAATCTAGCAATATAAGCCGAAATTTAGTTTCGGTATCGGGGCGGGTTTTGACCCTTGTTGTAAATATTTTTCCCCTAGCTCTCTTAGTTTTCGAGATATTGCCAATCAAAATTTTAGTTGAGAGATTTTCGCCAATGAAAACTGTTGCGTGTTTTCATTTACATTTCACTTACTAGAAATATTCCAAATAAAACTTACTAGAAATATTCCAAATAAAACTCCAACTATTCCAAGTAAAATGTGGAATCTGTCATACTTCCTCTTCATTCTGGAGTTCCTCAGGGATCTGTCTTGGGTCCTCTACTATTTCTTTTATACATTAATGATCTTCCTGAGGTAACAAATGCATTAGCATCTGAAACATTTTTATTTGCAGATGATGTTTTCCTACTCTTTAAAGGCAATCTTAGATATGTTGAGGTTTTTGGGAATAATATAAATGTTTGTCTTGACCGAGTTCTGCATTGTACTACCACTAACTCCTTAGCCATCAATTCGTCAAAAACTAAAGCTATGATGTTTGGGCCTACAAATCGCTTTTTTCCTAATTTAGAGATTTTTTTGGGAGATGATGAAATTCAATTTGTCAGTAGTCATAAATGTTTGGGAGTTACACTTGTCAGTAAGCTGTCTTTTAAGTCTCACATTGATGCCTTTTTGGGTAGAGTTTGGAGCTCTCTGCGCAGGATGTACCGGACTAACATTTTATTGCCGTTACGTATTAAAAAGATATTGGCACATGCGATTTTGATGACGCAAATTCTCTATGGACTTGAAGTAGTATCTGGTACTTTAGATATGAATATTAAAAGATTAAAACGCATTGTAAATATTATTGTCCGATTTGTATATAACGTTAAACGTAGGGATCATATCTCAAATTATGTTAAAATTTTTCTTGGGTGTTCCTTTGACAATTTTATAATATATCGTAATTTAACTATGTTTTATAGAATAATGAGAAATGCCAGACCGTCAGCTTTGTGTAGATCATTTGTTTTCTCTCCTTTTGATAGAAATCCTCACTTTATTTCCTCTAGAATACGAAGATCTGCATTTGAAATGTCTCGTTGTTAGAACTACTCGTTATTGGAATGGATTGCCTTACAGTTTACGTAGTTTCTCATAATATAATAATAGGTGTGTTTCTTTACTTTTTGGGTAAAGTTCGGTAAAATGAGAGTAAGCACAAAATCCTCTCACAAAATGACAAAATTACCCAATAGTACAGGAACGCAAAAAACCACTTTTCTAGCCCAAAAACTTATTTCAAAGAATAATGTTAAACAGTGATGGGACTTGAAAAATTTTGTTTTGTGCCAAATGGGCCTTTATTGTGCAAAAACTCAATTTTCACTTAGAAACCGTGTTTTCAACTTTCATTTTGTAAATGCATTCTTATGAAATTATTTTGAATTCTTATGGAATTAATTATATTTGAATGAATTAAAATTTTCTTTCAATTAAAAGGTGAATGATAAATTAAATTCATCCGATACTTATTAAAGATTTGGGAATGCAGCCAATGAATGAATTCTTTAGGAATGGTTGCACGGAATGGTATACATATAAACATTTTCTAAAACTGAATTAATTTTTTTATGAATTAAATTTAAATTAATTCTTTCGAAGCTCTGAGATAAATTTATAGCATTTGAATTTTTAAAATTCTATGGATTAAGCACCGTAAGTTGTTCAGTTTTCACGTGAAAAAACTGTTATACTCCATATAAAAAAAATTATTTTTCACGACAATGAGTTTCACGTGAAAATTGTGCAAACTTAGTTTTCACGCAAATTTAATGTACAAGACTATTATTTTTCTGGTGAAAAAGTGACATTTTGTGTTAATTGTGATTGTGGCTTTGTTACAAAATTAAAATATTGTTAATTTTTTTAACTTAAATTGCAATTTAAAGCATTTAAAGTCTGAGAGAATTTTTTTCACGTGAAAAACAACTTACGGTGCTTTACTCGGTAATATCTTCGATGCCATTTTTTAGTTTCGCTTTATTCGAAAAGGTAATACCAGTAAATGATTAGAAACTAAAAATTAAAGAATTGTTATTTTTTAAATTCATTTTCTATTAAATTTTGTAGATAACCAAAATGTGCCAAAATAGTATCGGTTGTGCCATTGTACCAATCAATCTTAGATTGTGCCAAAAATCCCATCACTGATGTGAAAATACGTATAATTTCAGTTTGCAAATCGGCACAAATAGACATATTTATTCGCATTTAAAAGTTGTTTTTGATTTTATTCAATTAATTTTAACAAAAAACCAAGTTTCTTTTGCTTATTTCTTTATTTAATTACAATTTTTAATTTAATTTCACAATTGTTTTTTGTTTATATTTGCATCAGCTGTTTTACCAAAATTTACCCGAAGAAAAAGTCTGGGTAAATTTTGGTAAAAAGAGAAGCACTAATACACTCTCATTAGCGCTCTCATTTACCCAATTCTCGAGTACGGGAACGCTTTTGGGTAAATTTCGGTAACTTTGGGTAAATTTCGGTAACATTGGGAACGTACGGGAACACACTGAATGTATTTAGATCAAAGCTCTTAGAATATTTTTCTAACCTTGATTCTTAATGGAATTTACATTAAGTATTTGGTTGTGTTACCCCTAGTGGACTTTACAAAAAGTTACGCTTTTTACATTATTTTAACCATTGCTTTATTAAAACATTATGGCTGGGGAGCCAATGAGATTTGTATTTGTGAATGAACTTTTTTTATTATTAAGTTATTTTTGAATTATATAACTTAGGTGTTATTATTGCTGTGTAATATAGTTTTTTTGGCCTTATTGGCTTTATATTACAGAAATTAATAAATAAAAATAAAAAAAAAAATAAAAAAAAACTCCTTTTCATTCTAGGATGCTTAGTTTTCGAGATAATAACAATCTAAAAATCCACAAAGTGAAGTACCCGAAATCGATTACATTGTGTGGACTTACACGTTTTTCGATTTTTCTTTGTTAATAAAAACACCAGGATGGAGGGTATCTAAAGTCTCGGCACAGCCGAATTTAATCTTTGTTTTTTTTAATTTTCATTTTATAGATTCAATGGTAATGAAAATGCGCAATGGTCATTAAAAAGTAATTAATTACTCCCATCTCTGAAAAAAACTTTAAACAAAACGTTCCAACTTTAATGAAAATGCAAATTAGATCACAAAAAATCAAATTTTTATTACTGTGCAATACGCTCTATCGGCATAAAAATATTCGTAAATTTCAGTTGCAATACGGTCTATCTGACAAAATGCCCTATAGCGCCGCGAATAATGTAAGATGTTGTATTTTTTTATATGTAAAGTTCAGTAGTCTTATTTAACAAATATTGTGGAAGATAGATTACTTCATACTTAAGGAATTTAGGAATAAAACAGTTTTTTGCTTCTCCTGAAAAATCGTCTTTTTCCGATAGAGCGTATTGAATATAGACTCTCGATATGAATTATTTGTGTAACATCGCAATCAGAAATCGCCAGTGGTACAAAGAATCAAGCACTGGCATATCACTGGGTACCCATGGTGTTGAAAATAAATGACTGGGAGAGAACTCATTTGGGACGCTTTGCCAGCGCTTGCAAAAAGCGTTTTTCCAGCATTTGTTTTACAAAAATTTCGGTGGTTTATAAAAAAACCACTGGGAAAGAATGGTCTAAGAGTGATATGCCAAGGTTTGCAGTCAGTGGTTATCCAGTGCTACCTAGCCAATGCTACCAGTCGTACAAAAACCAATTCACTGGTAGAGCAATGATTTTATAAAAATGCTGACGCTTCGTTAAAAAAGGTTTGTAGTCAGGAGGTGCCGAGTTCAAATCCGGTTGCAAGGAAAATTTGTTTTTTGGTTTTTTTTATTTAAAATTTTTTATGTTCTACAAAATCTATTTTTTCATTTGTGGAAAAGCTCCTTTAAGGCCAACTTTTTTTTTTGCTCTTCCAACGCTGGCATATTAGTTCCAAAAAACTGTTTGCCAGTGCAAGCTTTTTCGCACAGCCAGTTTTTGTCCAGCGATTATCACTCATTTATGTGTTTAGCTATCAAATATTATATGTCTCGTTAGGTCAGTGGGTAGAGAATCGTCTGCCAATCTGACAGCCTGGGTTTAAATCACGGCAGGATCAAAAAAAATACATATGAACTTTTTTTAAATTTTATTTTGGAAAATATATTTCCAGACCACCTATTGGTCAGATTGTTATAAATTTTGTAAAACATGTGACAATGCGCTGATATACATATATCGAAATACATATGTATATAACTAAAATGTAATCCGTGCATTAGAAATTAGCTGGTTACATGGTTTTTATCACATTTTTTGATATCACCCATATACAACATTTTAACATCAGTATTTCAGTTCCAAATACCTCCAAAAAAGTAGAAATTAAAATTGTTTTTTACTTCAAACAATTTCATTTATTGTAAATATCATTTATTTTTAAAATAATGCATCAGATGCTTTTTCAAATTATTTTGAATTTTTTTATATATTAGGTCCATTCGATTACTGAATAATTTGTACAAATTTGTACAAATTTTTACTGGATGGCGTTCGTTTACATAAATACTCAGTAAACAGAAAGAAAAAAGAGAGAATAAAGTGACAGTTCTATGTTGAGAGTTTATAAGTCTTCTTCTTTTTCTTGCAAATTTTTACTGGATAAATTTTTGCCAGTAAGAATTTGCAAGCAGAAAAAAACATATGTTTCGAAAACATATGATTGTTTATGGTAAATAAAAAAAAATTATTGTCCAATTACACAGTACAACAGCCAATCTCGGGGGTGAGAAATTCCAAGTCAGGGTGATGGTACTAGGTCAGTATAGTAAAACCCTCAAAGGGTTTGGCGTTCGTATGTGTCATTTTTTTTTTTTTATGACCTTTTAAATTTTTTCCTTATCTTGATGTTTTTTCGCTTAGTTGTAACATTTTGGCAAAAACGTAGTTTAACATAACTCGAGAACGACTTGTCCGATTTTGATGAAACAAATTTAGAAAAATTTAGAATTACAATTTCTTTAATCCGTTCATATAACGTTTTTCTTTATAATCAACAGTTTTGCCGGTAAAAATAAATTTGTGGAGAAAAAAAAATATTTTTTTGCCTAAAAATTAAAATTTTTTTTTTTTAAATTCATAAAAAATCCAAAACGGAAAAAAGGATCAAGTGTTATTAATTTCATGTAAAGTCACATAACCTATAAACAAAATTTAACGCGTTCTGCTTTTATTTACAATTAAGGGAAGGTATCCCATTTTGACAAGAATATTGATATTTGTTTTTATTCAGAAAAGTGTCATTTATCGCCTTTTTCATAAATTTTCCCCAATAACTCCAGACTTCTGGCCATAAACTACTAAAAAAATTAAGTAAACATTTTTATAATTTTTTATTTTTATTTATTTATTTTTATTTATTTTAATAAATATTGCCTAGACTTTTTCGATGGTGGTTGTTCGGGACTAGGGGCATCGCATTCATCGCTATCATCAGTTCCTGAACCACACATAATGTCAATGTGTGACACCACTGTTGGCCCTTCTGCATCTCCTGAAAATTCTTTATCATCAAGATCATCCTTGTCTTGCCACACTAACTTACTCCACCAGCAAATTTCCGCAATTATTGCACTCGGCGACTTTTTGCCTCTATATCTGTAAGACTTCGATAAGCTGTGACTTTCACACCGGGTGCCAACAAATTGTTTGATTTCAAAATGGAAGCCAGCTCTTCCGATTTATGCTGTGTTAATTCCAACTTGGCAACAATTGAATCAAGCTTATTTTGATTTATTAAAATTGGCTCATTGGATACTGATGGCTCATATGGGGAATCATCACGTGCATGATATGTCGGAGCAGTCGTAGAAGAGAAAATATCTGGGCTAGAAGCTTTTGGCACAGGAATGTGGTCCGAATGAGGCAATGGTGTTGCGGCACTTGCAACACCAACGTAATTATACGATTTTCTTATCCTTTTTGCGGCTCCTTTATTCGCACATGCATAGCAATTCAATGGATTGTGACCTTCGCCAGGATTAGTCCAAGTCATTGGGATACCGAATGGCATACTTTCACGTCTTCTATTTTTCCAATCCATTAGACGGTTGTAGCAGCTTTTACACACTATATTTGGTACCCAATTTTCGTTCACTATAACATTTTGGTTGAAGTACATCTCGTATGTTTGAACAAAATCAGTACTGAAATTTCCCCTTTTTTTATGTGTTGAGACATATTGACCACAGCAGTAGCAAAAGCTATTTATATCTGGCTTGCACAGTTCCATATTCTGTTCTCTTTTGTTCATTTTTAAAAAAACTGGAGAAAAATCACTTTTACTGTTCGCGTTCGTCGGCACTTGTTGAATGACAAAAATCACAGAACCAGTGTGAGAAAGAGAAGAAGTATAATGACAATGCATGTTTTATGTGAACATTACAGAACCAGTGTTGCCACATCAATATTTCTCTTTTAGTACAGTAGAAAAATATGAGAGAGTTCGGCTTGTGCTGCATATCTGGAGCAAATTTTTGAAATTCATACATTTACCTAATTGTGAATAAATGAGAAACGCGTGCATCGATTTTCATGATCTATGCCTTTTTTTGCTCATGAGTTATGTGACTTTACGCGAAAGTAATTAGTTTTGGCACTTTTTTCCATTTTGGATTTTTTATGAATTTTAAAAAAAAATATTTAAATTTTTAGGCAAAAAATACTTTTTTCCCTTCATACATTCAACTTCGAAAGTGTTGCACATATAGGAAAACGGTATAGAAACAGATTAGAGAAATTGTAATTCTAAATTTTTCTAAATTTGTTTCATCAAAATCGGACAAGTGGTTCTCGAGTTATGTTAAACTACGTTTTTGCCAAAATGTTACAACTAAGCGAAAAAACATCAAGATAAGGAAAAAATTTAAAAGGTCATAAAAAAAAATGACACATACGAACGCCAAACCCTTTGAGGGTTTTACTATACTGACCTAGTACCATCACCCTGACTTGGAATTTATCACCCCCCAGACAATAATCCCAAAAATGTTCCATAGTGTTATAAGTGTGTTTGCGTACCCGAAAATTTGTAGAAATTCGTACAAATTTGTACAAGTTTTTACTGGAAGGTGTTTGTTTACACAATAAAGAGAGAAGAAAAATAGAGGGTAAAGTGACAGTTCAATACCAGAGAACTTACAAGTTTTTACTGGATGAATTTTTGCTAGTAAGAATTTGTAAGAAAAAAAAACATATGATTTAAAACATATGATTGAAGAAACAAAACATTTGT
Source organism: Leucophora obtusa (assembly GCA_949987735.1). NCBI lineage: Eukaryota > Metazoa > Arthropoda > Insecta > Diptera > Anthomyiidae > Leucophora > Leucophora obtusa. The sequence goes on from OX465295.1 coordinate 282,659,280, forward strand.
CTAAATAATTTTGAAATATTTTTTTGTAAAAATAAAAAATATTTAAATATAAGCTTATTTACGATGGAAGGAGTAAGTAAGTGATCATTTTGTTAGGTTTTATTTATTAATCTAATAATTTGAATAGGTTTATTTCGCAATCAGCTATTTTAATAACTGTTGCCAATTTAGCTATTTTCTCGGCAAATCTAGCGATACTTCCACTCGTTTAGCGGGATAAAATATAATTTAGCTATTAGCGGGAAAACTAGCGATTTTTCTTTTTAAGACAGTCTTCACATTTTCTTAGCATTTTTTTACATTTATTTCCTTGACAGAATTTTGGAATCATTATTATTCACCGATTTATCGTTAAATTTTTATGGAAAACAAAAAAGTTCGAAAAATTTGGCGATGTATCAATAATTTTTTAAGAAAGTTTTAAGAAGTTTGAAAAATATAGCTATTTTTGTGAAATTTTTCAACAGAACCTAAAAAGTTCGTGCAATTTAGGGATTTATCGCTATTTAATTTTTTTTATAATTTAGATATTTTCTAGTGATTTTTTAGTTTGATTTAGCGATATTTTTAGGGAAGAAGTTGGCAGCAGTATTTTACTAATTCTTACAATTTTTCTGTTTGCGTACATTTTTAGATATTTTTCTTTTTGAGAGTAAATTTTGCCTTACTCTCTGTAAATTTGTTACTGAGTAATTTTTACTGGACTTTACTGGAAAAGTACCCAAACACACCTTATATTATTTTATGGAAATGCAAAGCAGTAAAACTTTCAAAATAAATTATGGAAAAGATAAGAAAACCTTCTAAAAATGTTCTGCTTAAGGTTTAACATCAAAAATTGTCTTCTTTCATAGCGACCAGTTAAAATTTATTTGTATATTTGGTGTTGTAATCAGCTGTGTGTTACAAATTTTGCAAATTTTATTAATCCAATAATTTGAATAGGTTTATTTCGCAATCAGCTATTTTAATAACTATTGCCAATTTAGCTATTTTCTTGGCAAATCTAGCGATATTTCAACTCGTTTAGCGTAATAAAATATAATTTAGCTATTATCGGGAAAACTAGTGATTTTTTTTTAAGTCAGTCGACATTTTCTTAGCATTTTTTTATATTTATTGCCTTGACAGAATTTTTGAATCATTATTAATCAGCGATTTATATCTAAATTTTTATGGAAAACCTAAAAGTGCGAAAAATTTGGCGATGTATCGATAAATTTTTAAGTAGTTTGAAGAATATAGCTGTTTTTGTGAAATTTTTCAACAGAACCTGAAAAGTTCGTGAAATTTAGCAATTTATCGCAAACTTTTTTAAGTTTTTTATAATTTAGTTATTTTCTAGTGATTTTTTAGTTTGATTTAGCGATATTTTTAGGAAAGAAGTTGGCAGCAGTATTTTACTAATTCTTACAATTTTTCTGTTTGCGTACATTTTTAGATATTTTTCTTTTTGAGAGTAAATTTTGCCTTACTCTCTGTAAATTTGTTACTGAGTAATTTTTACTGGACTTTACTGGAAAAGTAACCAAACACACCTATTAATTTAAAATGCAACTATGAAAATTAAAAATTTCTTTTTAAGTAGTGGTGACAAAAAAAATTCTATTCAAAAAATACCAATTAAAGTTAAAAAACTATTTAATAATATTTTAGTGTCTATTTTTATAAAAAGATTTAGCCCAATTCGACTAAAATTTTTCTGAAAAATACTAACTTTTACACTTTTTTATAAAAATACTTCTGAAAATCTGCATAGAAACAAAATATCTAGAAATAGAAATTTTTTGATTCATATTTAACCCTCTAATGCTCTTTCTTCTGATTACAATAATATTTAAACCATATATTTGGCGTTGAAAATCTACTATGGAACAAATATTAAAATTTTAATTTATAGCTTTATTTAGGCGATATAGCACAATAAAGGTTGAAGACGTATCTTGAAACCCAGTAGTTAGAAAATAAAATTGCGTACCGAAAATAGAAAGATAATTTGTTGAAATCTAAGGGCCAGTTTTTTGTTTGAAAAATTCTTATTTACGAAATATGAAATTGGCCCTAAGAGGTTTTCTTTAAGAAAGATAATTAGAATCACAGTATTGTTCAATAAGCATCTGAAGGCATTTGATATGAAAATGGAAAAGGATTCTTAATAGAAAAATGTTTTTAGTTTCATATACAATTGTTATACACAAGTATCCCATATCGTAAGTACACACAATGTGAAGTACACGAAATCGATTACATTGTGTGGACTTACACGTTTTTCTAAAGGGTAATTTTTAAAAAATACAATTAAAATAAAAGAGTAGCAATTGAAATTTAAATGAAATTATTTGAAGTAAAAAACACTCAAATTACTTATATCAGCTGAAAATACGAAAATATTTTTAATTTTTTATGCACAGGTTTTTGGAGATATTTGGAACTGAAATAATGATGTTGAAATGTTGTATATATTGCTTTACTTGAACAAGGATCATCGTTTTATAGAAAAATTTTTTTTCTGAAGTACGAGTATTTTTATTGGTAACTAAACCAAATTCAGCTGACATTCAAAAACAATTTGGCCTAAATAATATTTTTTTATATTGTACTAATTCAGTTTATTAAATTTTAAATCGTATTTTTTATTTCAAATATTTTTATTGAAATTGATTTCAAAAAAATTAATGCTTTAAATTTAAATAAAGCTTCCAAAATTGCAATATATACTAGCTAGAACTTCTATAAAAGAATAAAAAAAATCCCGGGAAATACCGCATGAAATTCCCGGGATTGGAAAAAGGGCGGGATTCCCGGGAATCCCGTCCCGGGAATTCCCGCGACGGGATTGTAGAAACAAAAATTCGAACGTCGGGGAATCATTTAAAATTTTTTTTTCGTATGAAAAAAATTTTAAGCATAATTTTGAAAGTGTTTTTTTAAGATTAAAGAGTCTGAGAATGGGCAAGTAAACAGTCGAACCTTTATGGGTCCCTTGCCTACCCCAGAAAAGTGGTCTAGGTACGCCAATGTATGGCGATTTTCGCTTTTTGGAAATTACGAAATTTGGCGAATAAAGCACTAAACGTCAATAAATTTTGACAAAGTTAGTTCTGCTTACTACTACCTCTAAGTATATAATCTATGTTTAATTTCAAGAAAATCTGTTTTTTAGTTTTGGAGTTAGAGAGATATTTGAAAACGTATCCTGGCGTTATCCTGTGAGTCCTGGAGAAAAATTTTTAACTGATTTTACAATTAGAGACTCTAAACTGGCTTTGTTATTATCGGTAATGTACGCCAGATCGTAAATGTATTTTTGACAATTTTTCAAAAATTTTTTTCGGTTTTAAAAAGTAAATTTTTTCAAATTTTCTAAATTTTCACTTTACATGCTTCTCGCTTGAAAAAAAGTTTGAAGGCAAAAAAAAATAGGCAGTTAAGTTTTCTATGGACATAATACAACTTCTTTAATAAAATATTGTCATTTAGCCAAAAACTATTCAAAATCTGAAGACCGCCAAAAGGCGGCCTTGGGCATTAGAGCGTTAAGATATATATAAGCAAATAAACTATTTTAGTTCTGACTATAAAACTGGACCGACACAAGTTTGCAACCATTAACAATACCAATATATCCTGAAAGAAGGGTTGAAAATAAAATACCCGTGTCTTTCAGTTTTTTTTTATTAAATATTCGTTTTACCATTTAAACCGCGAATTAATATTTAGTTAATATATTTCTAAGTTTTAAGACATCCTTCCACATAAATATTTTACCTGTTAAACGAATTGATCTAGAAAAAGTAGAAGACATGGATATTTTATATTTGGCCCTCCTTTCAGAATATATTAAGTAGTTTTTCTCATGGGTACAACCAAAAGATGAACTTTGTCGGACCATATTTTAATAGAAATCGAGTTTTGAAAGTACAACATACACAGAGAGAATTTTGCTGGACGAATTTTAATGAAATTTTTCAGTAAACTAATGAAGTTTTCTTCACAAAGTAAATGAAAAATTTCCTAAATATGATGAAAAAGCTTCATATATTTTATGAATCTACTTTTAATGAAACTTTTTCATTGAGTGTATGAAAGTTTTAATAAATGAAATGAAAATTTTTAAAACATTTTATGAAAAATTCCATTAATTCAATGAAAAGTTTCAATGGACGAGTTCCAGTGCAACTTCGTTATTTTTATGCAAAAAATCATTAATATCATGCAGATAATTCTCTCAGTGTACGTATGTCGATTTTATTTATTTATTTTCTAACGATTTCCCGGGATCCCGGATAATGAAAAAATCCAGGGAAAGAAAAACCCTATCACCAAGGAACATACACTGAGAGAATTATATGCATGCTATTAATGAATTTTTACATTATTTCAATAAAGTTTCGCTGGAATTCATCTACTGAAACTTTACTTTTAATGCAGTTTTTCATAAAATTTTAGAAATTTCATGCGCCTAATGAGAAAGTTTCATTAACAATAGTTTCATGGAGATTATGAAGCTTTTTCATAAAATTTAGGAAATTTTTCATTCACGCTTTTTCTTAAAGGCACATCTACACGGGATAGAAAACTCGCTAGACTTTATGAAAATGCAGCTCTGTATAAGTCTACGAAATGTAATCTCTAGACCATTGTCATACACGATTTCGTTAATAAGTAACAATTTTTAAAATGTCGTTTAACATTATTGAACATTACAGTTTATTAAATTCACTTTTTGGTATTTTGAGAAAAAAATATTCTTTGAAATATAACAATTTTAATAAAAACAAATACCTGACAACTAGAGATGGTACTTTGACGATAAAAATTATTGCCAACAATATTAGTGATGACAAATTTAGCGCAAACTCTACGAGACTTCTATACCGTGCAGATGTGCCTTAAAAAAGGTTTTTTTTTTGACTAACTCAAAAGAGAATAAAATATCTTCTCATGTTCTTTCATTAGAAATTTCTTAACAAACGTCATAATTTGGGTGCGCGAAATTTCGCCGTGGGCTCGGCTCAGCCGGATAATGCCGTTAGCCGCCGGTGGGACAAAAACTTCTTTATATCTAATTAAAGCTAAGGACATAATTTTTCAAAAAAATTTCAGAGTAGGTACCTATTCTAAATAGTTTGCAAGCGGTGAAATGATAAAAACTGTCATTTGTTATAATTACTTTCAAATTAATGAAAAATATTTTTCACCGCTTCACAAATCATTCGGAATCGGTACTCAGAACGCTAAAAATGAATGCATGTGCCCGGCCCAATTGATACTTTACTTGTTAGTCCTCCAAATATCATTTAGGTTATTCACAAGGGGTGTGCTATCTGTTGTATCGTTGTATCGTCCTAACAAAAAATAGAGTTGCTAAAATTTTTATTTGACTTTAACAACGATTTTCTTTTGGGTTTTCTATCTGTTAGCACACTCAAATATAGGACACTAAACATACGTAAAAATTTTGTATCGTGCTATTCTCAAATGTTGTATTTTTTCAATTTAAATTCTAACAACTCTGTTTTTTGTTAGCACGATACGACGATACAACAAATAGCACACCCCTTGTGAACGACCTTATTATAATTAATTTTATGTTCTAAAGTAGTTAAATAAATACATAATCTAAAATCAAATCAATTTGAATTACAAAAACGCTCTATCCAAACTTGACAATTCATCGCCACTATCGTTTTCCACCGCCAAATGTTCTTGTTTCGTTTTGTTTATCTCATTCTCATTCGATGACTTCTTTTTACTACGAGTTTTAAATGATTGTTGAGTATTTGTACTAAGATTAGAACAACGTGATTGTGTTTTTGTACTATTGCTACCACCGTAAATTTTACGTAATGTATTCAGTTTCTGAGACTTTTCCGACCCTTGTTGCACTCGAAACGTGTTTGCTGAAATATCCAAATTTTCATAGTCTAACGCGGAAGATGAATTATGAAATAAACTACGTCTACAACTCTGACTACGTGATGCATTCTTTTTACGTCTCATACGTTGTTGATTTGATTGACACGTGTGACGTCGGGCTTCTCTTTGACAAGTATGGGTTAGTTTTCCCACATGAGGTCCCCAATAGGTGGGCCCCTCCAATAGGAGTGGAGCTGATTTAACACGTTGACGCATTAATTCCATATTAAGTTCATATTCACGTTGCTGTAAAGCTTGTTCCGCTTTACGTGTAGCCAAACGTAACGATAATATATCTTTGTGGGTTTCACTACGGAGAATTTATTTAACTTTTAAATTTTGTAAATTGGGGACTGTTTGGGAATGCATCACTGATCTGCATCTGATGCACATCTGTGATTAGCTTCATATGCTAATGCAAATCAGCTGATGATATTGCATCAGACATTTTTGCGATGCATGTTTGACATTAGGTCTGTTCGATGTCGTTACCGAGGGTACCCGCGGGAACCCAATTTACCCAAAACAACAACAATTTACCCGCGGTAACGTACGTGGAACAGGGCTCTTACTTTGCACATCATCTGCTTTGATTATGAATTTTGAAGAATCTGACAATTGCAGTGTTGCCATCAGATGGTTTTACAAACGCGCTGCAGACCAATAATGCATTTCCGAGTAGGCCCTTATTTGTAGTACTCACTTTAAAGATAAAATCTTCCATGCTGGTGTTTTACGAACTTCCCAATCAATTTGAGGCGTGGCATCATGATAAGTACAGGCATTTTTCAGTTCTTTTACTTTCTTTTTAGCACTTTCCGCCCTTAAAGTGGCTGCAAGATTTGGTCTAGCAACTGGATGAACCGGTGGTGTCGTGGCATACTGTAGATGTTTTATTAAATGTAAAAAAATTATTTCCACTAATTGAGGCTGTAAATTATATTTACCTTAACTGACTCATCTTTCTTAATTGCATCCAAATCAAATACTTTGAACGGTACTTTGTAGTCTTCGTTTTTATTTTTCTTCTTTTTAAATTTCTTTCCACCGTACATTCGATCGGTCGATGGTTCGCTACTGGGTGTATCAATAATAATTTTCGGTACATTCCTATACAATTAAAAATATTCTTATTCGATTCCAATACTTGCATGAGCTATATATTTACCCTGTTACTTCATATTTTGGTTTTTCTATAAAATAGTTACTTAATTTATTAGGATCCCGAAAAGAGTTGTAACATCCTTTAAATGATAATTTTTGTAAAGTTTGGTTTTTACTTCTTAATTCTTTAAGCTCTTTAGGCTCTGCAATTGAATTCAAATCATTAAAGGATAAAGATTTTCGTAATCTTTCAGGTAAAGCCGATGTGTGAACAGGTGGTACTCTGTTAAATAAAGAAATATACATACAGGATTAAAAACACTCTGATACTTGCTGTTTTTAAAAACAATTCTTAATAAGACTCTAATAGTCTTAAAGGCACATTTACACGCGAGAGAAAACTGCTAGAGATAGAGCAAGAAACATCTCTACAGATAGAGCAAAAAACACTTATTTTAACTACAATTGCAGTTAATTTTACCGACATAATTTCCTGAGTGTGTCCAGGGATGTCAAAGTTAGTACTATAGTACTTTTTGTGGTACTATTGGAACCTCAAAAGTACTTACTATGGTACTCCTTTGACTCAGTACTATTTACACATTTTTCGATTTTTAAATTTTTTGTGCTTTTCTAATTTTCAGAGATATTATTTATTGTGTTTATAGCGAACACATTAAATATCGGAGTTTTAAATAAAAAATACCTATGTTGAAATTATTTAAAATATTAGATGTTACTATGGGAAAAAAAATGTTCTTTCGCATTTTTTTATTAAAATACATACGTATGTATAAAAAAAAAATATATTAAAAATTAGGAGAATTAAGAAATCTACACCCAAAAAATTACATGGTAGCATAGTTAACAAAACTCATAGTTAATTTAAATTTTCTTTAAATCAACTATCATATTCAACAACAACTATGGAAAAGGTTGAGAAATGATATTTTCTAGTTGCCCTGTAATATGAAAATAAAAACAATTTGAAATTCCCAGCCAGCAATTTCGGAGCGCTCATAAATAAGATTTTTAAATGGCTCATAGAAATGATTATTGTTTTTTTGAAAACACTTTTTTTTTGGTAGAAAATATGAACCCTCAGAAAACAATCCAAAAAGTTGTCTCTACAATCTAAAAAGCTGTCTCAAAACGAGGGTTCATTTCTCGGACTCAAAGAAGATTCCAAAATTATTTAAATTTATAAAGAAAATTTAGATTTTATACGTTCTTTTTTCTAAGTCATTTCTGAGTACCAAGGGGCTCTTTTGGACGGACCACTTTCATAGGAAAAAGTGGAAAAATGTTTATGTTTTTGGAGCTCATTTCTGAGTCATGAATGATCATCTTTGTTTGCTGGGTTGTCTATGAAATTTTAAAAAGAAAACTAAAAATATTAACGAAATAAAACCCCAAATGTTTTTATATTTTCTTGAAGGTAAAATTGTTTTGTCATTTTAAGCGTACATTTTTTAACAATAATCCTATATTTTACAGATTAAAAGTGAAATCAATGCAATTAGAAGATTGCAATAAAACTCCAGAAGGAATCATCAAACCAATAAAGAAAATCGCAAATAAAAATGTGGGCAAGCAGAAAATTACATGTATAAGCAACAAATTATGAATTTTGTAATGTATTTTAATATAATGTATAAAGCATGTATTCACATAAATAAAAAGTTAAAAAGTGTAAAAATTTGCAATTGCTAAAATCGAAACATATGTATGTATATGGCCATATTTGTAGTCCTCATCAACCATAGTGGATATTTACTATATTTTAAATTCCAATAAGTTCTACTACAAAATCGTTTTCAATAACTTCTCACATAGTCGTTGTTTGTATTTCTATTAAACCTAGTTGTCTTTTACTACTTCTTGTTCACTATTATATAGTGAGGGTTATTTCACCTATGCCATAGTGGGAAAAGTAGTTATCATCAACTACGTATTTTTATTGGTGTAGAAATTTTTGTATTTTTTTAAACGAGCGAAATGTTTTTCCCCATCAGAGCTCCTAAAGAATTTACTTATTCGATTTTCATTCCTAAAAACGATTTTGAAGAATCGAATGAATTCTTAATGCACCTAATGAAATCATTAAATTCATTTGATTCGTTTGTCAATCAATTTGTTCATTCGAAAATATTCTTATGACATAAGAAGGTGGAATATACCTGTAAATAACTTTTAAATAATATTCGTTTTAAAACGAAATCAAATACGATATTCAGGGACTTTAAATTCTGAACCCTACACTCACAGAAATAAGCTACTAAAAATTAAGCAAAAATGGCCTTACAAAAGAAACTGCTGAGATTAGCAGATTTTTTTATATTTAACTTTTAGTTCATTGAAACAAATTATATTGTAAAATCTGCAGAAAATATTAATATAAGTAGAGTAAAAATAGCAAAAATAAACTTTTATATCTACAAAATTTTTGTTACTTTTAAGTTAAATTTAGTTGACTGAAAATAGAAGTCTAACGCGCTAAAATCAACGGAAATGGTTACTAATTACTGCTGATTTCAGAAGACTAGATTTTTATTCGTATTAAAAAAATAGAAAAAAAGCTTTATACATTTTAAATTTTTGGTGATTTTTAGTCTACTAATTATTATTTATTACTAATTTTAGCAGGTTAAGTTGTTACTTTCAGTTAACTAAAATTTATTCAAATGTAACTAAAATTTTGTAAAGGGTTCTTCAATAAGAGCGCTACAAAAGTTTTTTTAAATAAAACGGTTTTGGATATCAATGAAATTCTTTATTCCTGTGAAAGTACGTTCGATGTCATTATGTATGGAAATCTATCTCTTTTGCATGGCCACCACGGGCACGCTGGCAGAAATCCAGACGCTGAACCCAATTTTCGACGGTTTTCAAGCATAAATCGGCCGATATTCGTACGAAGTTCATCAATCGTCGCTGGCTTGTTGGCATAGACCATAGATTTGACGTAGCTCGACAGGAAATAGTCCAACGGTGTCAAATCGCACGACCGAGGCGGCCAATCGACTGGACCATTTCGTGAGATAACACGTTCTCCAAACTTGGTTTGCAATAAATTGATTGTGACATTCGCTGTGTGTCTTGTTACGCCGTCCTGTTGGAACCACATGCCCTCCAAGTCCATATCATCCAATTGGGGCCAAAAATATTCGGTTATCATTGAACGGTAGCGATTCCCATTCACAGTAACGTGCCGGTCTTGATCATCACGGAAGAAGTACGTCTCAATGACGCCGCCGGCCCATAAACCGCACCAAACCGTAATTTTTTCGGGATGCAATAATGACTCATGGAGTACGTGTGGATTGCTGTCTGACCAATAACGCATATTTTGTTTATTGACGAAGCCATTCATTATGACGACCATAAATTGGACGTAGCGCTCTTAACGTTGAAGCCACTGACTCCGAATTTCGGTAGTAGATTTTAATAATTTCGACTCGTTGTTGGCTCGTATATCTTTCCATCATGAAATGGCAAACCTTACTGAAGAGAAATGTCAAAAGAGCGGCAAGAAATATGGCATCGTTTGCTGTCCCTGTCTTTCTACTTTTGTAGCGTCCCTGTTGAAGAACCCTATATATGTATTTAATAGTTTGGTTTTTGCTGTTCTTATCTTACTAATATTTTACAAAAGTAATCAGATAGAATTTTTTTATGCAACGTAATTTTTAATAGTTTTAACTAAAATTTTTACGTTTTTCTATTGCTGTATGAATTAGATATAATAGAACTCTTCATTTTTTGAGTTTTTATTTGTTAATTTATAATGATAAAAAAATTAAATGAAAAAAATTTTTGGTACTATAAAGGTCAAAAAAGTACTATTTTAAAAATCCCATTTATCATTCCTGGTGTGTGCCTTACAAGCAGTCAGTTCGACACACCTCTGAACATAGTATACTATAGTAGCCCCACTCATTTTCTGTAATTTAAAAAAAATACTCTCTTCACACATACGTGTACTGTGTGAATTCAACACACTATTGAGTTCACCACACTAATATGACAATTGTCAAATATATTAAAATAAAAAAATTTTTTGTTTATATTGTAAAAAGAAAATAAATGCCGCAAAAAACATAAATAAAACATATTTATATTATTTAAGAGATGTAGAATGAAATATTGGTTTATATTTCAGTGCTTTCTCATCGCATTGTGAGGATTTGGAGGAACTGCAAGTGTTTACATTTATAATTTACCGTAACGGATCAGTTGGGAATTGAAAAAGTTTCTCATATTTTTGGCACTTTACTCCATTTTAATCAATACTTTGTTCACAAAATTATGTACTTTTTAATGTAGGTAAATTATGTACATATACATAAAACAGTGCACTTTAATTTATATTTATATTTTAAGCTTTAATTTATTTATTTGCAGATTGTGCACATTTTTAAAATATAATTTAATTTTTCAAAAATACTTTAAAATAACGTTTATTTATTTTATGAGAGTTGTCAAAAACTATGCCATTACTCGGGGTGAATTTTTTGTCTAAGTGTTGAAATTATTTTTCAAATATAAGCGTTGGTAATTTTTATTACTATTTTAAGTCCGTTTTTTTTTCTTTTAATATTTATTTCAATTAATTTACAAAAACAAACAAAAAAAGTTATTATAAAATATGTACTAATACTTTTACATAATTTACTTCAATATGTACTTGCAAAATCTTCAGGACAACAATATTTAACAGAAAAATTGCAACCAATTAAATGGTTATATTTATACTACACTAAAATTTAACACTGTATGTAAAATCATGAGATGAATAAAAAATACCGATACCAATGTTAGGTTAGGTTAGGTTGAATGGGAGCCCGCCAGAACGGCGAGTTCACTCGGAGGCCATAGGGCCCATTGTGATTCCCTTAGTTTTCCCCACATGGAAAGAAATACCACGACCCGAGAAATCTAGAACCATCCCGATCCCCTTAAAAAGTTCGCAAGACCAGACAGAGAAACATCGCGTAGACTGTCCAGGTCGTCGAAGAACCTGCACCCCAGATATCTGAGTCGCCGTTCCTTCAGTCCCGGACATTCACAAAGCAGATGATGCACTGTCTCCTCCTCCTCGTCCCCACAGCCCCTGCAGTAGTCCGCCTGGGCGTAACCACAACGCGCAGCCATTCGGCCTATCGCGCAGTGTCCCTTTAGAACTCCTACAAGCATCCCGACCGTCCGATTGCTAAATCTAAGAAGAATCTTTGTCCTCCCCGGATCAGGCAGTGGCCATAGGGTCCGAGATATCCTACAATTGGTCAAGGTTGTCCACCTTGCCCTTGTCTCCCTATCCGATATATCCCCTATCACACCGAATAGCTCCACCAGAGGAACCAGGACCACCGTCTGTATAGGATCCTCAACCGACTCGGAGCCATTCCTCGCACACTCATCAGCCCGCTCGTTCCCCGCAATCCCAGCGTGTCCAGGGACCCACGCCAGCCTTACCGAGTGCCGACGATTACGGTCGAGGGATTCAATACAGTGCCGCACACACCCCGATCTGACAGTATCGGATTCCAGGGCTTTCAAAGCAGCAAGACTGTCCGCAAAGATGCTAATGGACGATGGATCCAAATCCCGTTCCATTGTCATCCGTGCGGCCACGTCAATTGCATACACTTCCGCCTGGAACACGCTACAATCGCCCGAGAGTCGTATGGAGATTCGAAGGTCCAGTTCGCCAGAGTAAACTCCCGACCCTGTCCCCATGTCCGTCTTCGAACCGTCCGTGAACACTGAGATATCACCACTCCGAATAACGTAGTCGGCTGCCCAGTCTTCCCTGGTCGGTACAATCACCTCAAAAGTCCTCTGGAAATTCGTGACCGGTACAATAGTCCGTTTCGCGATCCAGTAGTGCACGACCAATCCCATGCAGAATGGTACTGTGCCCCCAAGTGCGTTGCCTCAGCTCCTGCATCTCCCTGAGTCTGAGAGCTGCCTTTGCCGCCGTGCCCCTGATATATACCCCATCTCTTCCCAAAGGTCCTTCTACAGGTGTAAAAAGCACACAAGGCTTTTCTCATTCTCTCCTCGGTATTCCTCTTCCAGGAAAGTTTAGAGTCAAGAATGACACCCAGATACTTTGCCTCCCCCGAGAGTTGAAGAGTAACTCCGTCCAATCTAGGGAGATCAAACCTCTCCGGTTTGTACTTCCTTGTGAACAAAACAAGTTCGGTTTTAGATGGATTGACTCCCAGAACGTTCTCCCTTGCCCACCTGGATAGCATCGTAAGCGCCGACTCCATGATATCACTGACCGTCTGGAGAAATTTCCCCCTGATCAGTAGCACAACGTCATCGGCGTATGCCACAACCTTCGTCCCCGTTCTCCCCAATGAGTCAAGGATTCCATTGATCCCTCCACCCAGAGGGTATATACCCCGATGCCAGGCTGCCAGTAAAAATACACAGCAGCCATGGCATGATAATGTCCAGGGACTCCCGCAAAAGTGCCGGGAAAATACCATCCGGCCCTGCTGATTTGTAGGGCTTAAAAGACCGTATCGCCCAAGCAATTTTGCGTTCGTCTACCATTGACCAGATGTGCTCACCTATCTGAATTGCAGTCGATGAGAGTGCGTCCAACGGGACATTGGACATCACATCCTCTCTGCAACCAGGAAAGTGAGTCTCCATCAGGAGCTCAATGATTTCCCTATTACCCTCCGTAAAAGTACCATCAGGCCTCATAAGGGATCCTGGTGCACTGGGTGCCTTAGAAAGAACCTTACGAAGCCTCGCTGCCTCCGTAGTGCCCTTTACTTCCCCACAGAACTTAGACCACGATTCCCTTTTTGCCCTTCGAGTCGCCTTCTTAAAGGCATTAAAACTGAGACGGTACCGCTCCCAGTCCTCAGGTCTGTTCTCCTTCTTCGCCTTATTGCAAAGTTTTCTGCTCTCCGTCCTAAGTGTCTTAAGCTCCGGAGTCCACCATGGTTGGTGAATTTTCCTCGGTGGCAAGCGCTCAGGACACGAGTTCAGAAATGCTTCCCTAAGATTATCCGTCAATAGACAAACTGAACCTTCCACGTCTCGCACACTGACCGGGGTGTCCCGTTCCGGGCCCGGTATCGTCTGAACAAGACTACGAAATTTGGCCCAGTTTGTCTTCCTAGGATTCCTATATGGAATCATTTCCCTAACAGAAAGATCAACGCTGAAGAGAATCCTATAATGATCAGAGAATGAACATTCTTGTGAAACTCTCCAGTCTTGGACTTCAACAGAGTCAGTATTCGATACCATGGTTATATCAATAACCTCTTCCCTAATCCTATTATAGAATGTTGGCCTATTGCCCCTATTACATATAATCAAATTAGTGGACATTAGGTAATCAAACAGTGACTCACCTCGGTCATTGATGTCAGTGCTGCCCCATAAAGAGTGATGAGCATTGGCATCACCCCCCATCACCAGATCATGGCCCTTGGTTATGCCCACCTCGACCAGATTACGGACTGCCTGTGATGGAGGGTTGTCTTCCTCATACGGAAGATACATCGAGGCAAGGAGCAGAGTGGGCATGCCCCTGCGCTCAAGTGCCGCCACCGTTAGGTCTCCATTGCTGTAATGAGGCATAAGAAAAAGATTAATACCCTTCCTATACAATATACAGCTTCTCATCTTACCTTCGCATAGCGGAGAGAGAAGCATGAAGTTGCGTGATCCAAGTCCCCGAACCCTGTTGCCAGAAAGCCAAGGTTCTTGAATCAGGGCCACGTCCATCCTCTCCGTCTCCATGAAACGCAGCAATTCATCGGTCGCTGCCTCGCAGTGATGCAGATTTATCTGCACCACCTTGATGCCTCTAGGACGCATTGCTGGTATCTTCCTTGGGTAGAATCATCTTAAGATGGTTCAATCCAAACTTCACCGATCCGTTGGAGAGGCGCAGGAGGCGCAAAGACTCCGAGCCGACTTTTAGCCAGAGGTCCTTTCCGTCTCCTTTGTCCCTCGCTCGTCCCCTGATGATTCTCCAATCATCTGAACCAAGTCCTTTGTTCTGACGTTTCAGTAGTGTCAGAATGGCTTCATCCTCTATTACTGGAGGAGGAACCCACACCTTCACGGTCGTCTGAATAGGGACCTGATCAATGGGAACGATATCGACATTCATACCTGGCCAAAGCTCGTCAAGATCCTGGATTGTGCTTTTGAGAGTGTTCAACGCTTTCTCATTGCCACAACCCACTATCTTGACACCTTTCTGCCACTTGGCGCCATCGAACGCAGTGAAGGAATCATCTTCACTGTGTGCGAGTGCGTCAACTAGTGCCCTCAGTATCCGTTCCTCCAACACCAGCCATCTGTCCGTTGCCATCCTACCTTCAGGATGACTCCGGTCCACAATGGCTACCTGTAGCTCAGGTGCAGATGGAAAGCTAGCCGATGGTTTCAACCGCTTACCCTCTGACACCTGCGTCTCACCTGACCTCTGTCGCTTTCCACCGGGCCTGCAGGCTTTGTCCTTGGAGATAGCCGTACTTCCTTTTGATGAGGACAGTACGGCCCGCACCTCGGATTTTCCGCCGTCAGGTCCGGCTTTGTCGCCAGGATCACCGCCAAACTTCGTACCCCCAACATTGCCACGTGATGTGGATGGTCGCGTTGAGAGTGCTTCGGTTTGGTTGGTCGAACGCTTCCCGGACTCCGCAGGAACCTTGGAGTCCGTTCGCCGCAGGAACTCATTAAATTGAGTTAAAAAAGTAAAAAAAAACTGTTTTTTGTGCCCGAGCTGGGATTTGATAGAAGGGTCTCTCAGGTAATATGTGACTATATATAATTATAAATTAAACACATAGAAAATATTACTGACGTGGGACCATATATAATCATATCTAAAATTATATTGTTAATCTTGCACCATATATTGAATCATATATAATCATATCTTATAGCATTTAATCTAGTATATAATCATATATAAAAATATCTTACATCATACAATCAAGAAAATTTTATAAGAGGGCATATATTACTATATCTCAAAATATATGGCTTATATGCCACCATATGTGATTATATATTATGTTATATATGATCATTTATAATTATATATGACAACAGATCTGTTATATCTCATTATGTATAGCATATATGGTTGATATCTAATTTTATAAAAGACAATATATAAAAATATATTGTTATATAAGGTACCACATAAGAAACATGTAATTATATATGGCTATTCATGACAACATATATACTCACATATTATAAGATAAAACAAGATATTACTATATACGACTATATATAAATTTTTTTGATCGGGCAGCAAAATAAAAGAGATGTAGAAAAAGCACTACAACTAATGATCTAGATCTACTTCTTTTTTAACAGAAACACTAACGATTTTTACATTGAGTTATCATAGGCTGGGATTACTGCCACTTCACCAATTTTTCAGTACTTTTTGAGCGAGTGAAGGGAAACTCGATTTCATCAATTGAACCCATGTAAAATTTTTAATATGGTGTCTTATATAATTACATCTTATTTAATAAGTTCCCATATATAATCACATAAAATTTGATCCGAAAAATGTTAATGAAAAGTAAAATTTTGATATATAAGGCGGGTGAGGCAAACCTTCCCAACCACTATTTTCTAAATAGCTTTTAATCGGAATATTACGGCTTTTTTCATCGCCAGTAATTATTCGACGCAAACATGACTTATTTTTATAGCATTCAATCAGCATTTCGGACATGCAAAATAACCTTTCAACGTCTATCGGTTCCAACTCGTGTGATACCCAATTTCCCTGCTTTGGGATTAATCCTGATGCTTGCAAAGGTTTAGAAATTGCTGCTTGAAGTAACTCCCAATGATTTTGCAAGTTCCTCTTGAGTTTGACAACAATCTTCATCTCGGAATCATCTCGGAATTTTTTTGGCTGACCTGGGCGGTCTTTGTCAAAATCACCACTTCTGAACCGCACAAATCATTTCTCGCACGTTGAAATCGATGGAACATACTCAACATAAGCTTCGGTGAGCAATCGATGTGCTTCAGCTGCACTATATATAGCAAAACTATTTTAAAATAAAAGTTTATTTTTTTCATGTAAACTATTGTAAAAGTAATTTCGCAAGCTCATTTACAATATTGCATGCACTGAGGGAATTATATAGGTAAAATCAACTGCAAATGACAGTTAAAATAACTGCATTTGCAGTTAAAAAGGTGTAGACTACATTTGCATTTAAATCAACTGCAATGTGAAGTTATTTTTAACTGTTAAAAATCAACTGACGAATGTAGTAAAAACAACTACAAATGCAATTAAAACAACGTACATGCAAATTATTGTAAAACTGAACAAATAACTGCAAATGTAGTTAAAATAACATAAATAAAAATTATTTTAAAAATTATTAATTTATTAAAACAAATTTATGTAAATACTTTTAACTTAATTTTATTCCATAATAAATTTAAAATTGAGAAATCAAAATTTATACTTAATATCACTTTTATTGTTCACTATATTGTTCTAGATGTCCGTCTGTGAGGGATGAAATATTGTTTGGCTTCCTTTTTCTCTCCAGGTAGAAAGGGATGAGAATATAAAAGAACTGAAAGAAAATAAATACAATATAAGTATTTTAATATTCCCGTAAATAAATTTATATTTTATATTATAAAACTTACCTTATTATTTTACGCGTCTTCACTCTTTAGCGTTGTTTTATGACTAAGACAAGAGAAAACATGTTCACTCAGGGAATTATGTAGGTAAAATCAACTGCAAATGACAGTTAAAATAACTGCATTTGCACTTAAAAAGGTGTAGACTACATTTGCAGTTAAATTAACTGCAATATGAAGTTATTTTTAACTGTTAAAAATCAACTGACAAATCTAGTAAAAACAACTACAAATGCAATTGAAACAACATACATGCAAATTATTGTAAAACTGTACAAACAACTGAAATGTAGTTAAAAAACATAAATAAAAATTATTTTAAAAATTATTAATTTAATTAAAAACAAATTTATGTAAACACTTCTAACTTAATTTAATTCTATTTAAAATTGAGAAATCAAAATTTACACTAATGTCACTTTTATTTTTCACTAGTAAGATATTGTTGTAGATGTCCGTCTGTGAGGGATGAAATATGGAATTGTTTGGCTTCCTTTTTTTCTCCAGGTAGAAAGAGATGCGAATATAAAAGAACTGAAAGAAAATAAATACAATAATTTTTAATAATCCCGTAAATAAATTTATATTATAAAACTTACCTTATTATTTTAATAACTTAATAAAAAATATATAAACTTTTCCGTATTACGCGTCCTCACTCTTTGGCGTTGTTTTATGACTAAGACAAGAGAAAACATGTTCTACTCATATTCTTTCACTAGAAATTTCTAAACAAGCGCGTCATTGCTTCGTGTGTGTGCACTAGGGTTGCCATATCGCAAAAGTCTAATAACTTGACACTTCGCAAAAAATAACTTGATTTAAAAAAAAAACTTGACAATAAAAAAAATTTAATGTGCATATGTGTGTAGTAGGGTGATTCTTAATACAAAAATTTATAATTTTGAATACACTCGCCATTTTATTAAAATTCATAAAAAAATAAAAAAAAATTTCAGTTTTTTTTGGAAATTTTGGGGACAAACTCGATAGTGCTACCAGCCATTGAAGTTTGGACAGATGGGTTAAATGGACCAAATAATAAAAAAAAACAAAACTGACGAAATTGATTAGTGTTTTACTTAAGTTTATTCATTGACATTTTCAAACTTTAGGCCAAAAAATATATAAACTTTCCATAGTTTTCGAATCGTCAATTTGAAATTTTAACATATTTTTTTTTTCTGAAACGTAAAAAACCAAAACTTTTTTTTTTATAAATTTATTAAATGGATGATATATAATCAAAATAAAATAGCACTTAAGGTTTTTCTTGTCCCAGTAAATTTATTGTTTACCGATTTTTAAGAAAAACCGTCTTTCGTAAATCTCTACTCACGCTCTCAAAACCAAAGATATACCTCACCGCCATTTTATTTTCATAATATATCATCAATTTAATAAATTTATGAAAAAAAGTTTTAGTTTTTAAGTTTCAGAAAAGAAAATATGCTAAAATTTTAAAATGGCGTTGCGAGAATTATGAAAAATTTATATATTTTTTTTGGGCCTAAAGTTTTAAAATTTCAACGACTTCCTGCCGACTTCATCTTTCTTTTCTTATTGTTTAGAAATAAATGCTACTCAAAAAAATTAAATTTCATCAGTTTTGTAATTTTGCATGTTTTTTTAACTACTGATACGACAAAAATTCAATTTAACTTGACAAAATAAATTTGACCTTGGCACCAGAGAAACAAGCCGACCAAAATAATCGGCGGCGGCGGCGCAAGCAAAAAATCGGCGGCGGCGGCGGCGATTAAAGTTGAGCCGGATAAAAATCGGCGGCGGCGGCGCAACCAAATAATCGGCGGCGGCGGCGGCTTGATCGGCTGAAAATAACATTTTGTAATGTGATTTGAAAACGTTTAAGTTTTTTTACGAAAGATAGATATTTTACTATCTCTCTATATGCCTTTACGTTTTTTGCCATTATTCTTACCTGACCATCTCTCAAAGATTTGTACGAATAATCTTCAAGGTTTACTATTTTTGAAAAGTTATTCATCATCGCTCTTATATCTGAAACATTTGGAATAATTATTGAAGGCGGTTTTTCTTCAGAAAGCTCTTTGTTAGCATTATCGTTAATATAATTATCATCATCATTATTGTCTACATCAAGAGCAGCAAACATGTTGTTGCTAGTAGGTACTTGGTATATCATCATTAGGGCAAGGAATTTCATGCACTTAAAAATGAAAAATATGCGCCTAAAATATGCGGTTAAAAAAGAAAAATATGCACTAACAATATAAGAAATATGCACTAAAAACTATAATTTTTGGAAAAATAATGCACTTTAAAACTTAAAAATATATTTAAGTTAGTTATTTTGCAAACAGACACAGAACTCGAAGATTTCCCATAGGTCAATAAAGTTTTAAGAATGTTTATTTTGATTGAATCAAAATATGAAAACGTATCATTTTTTATATTTTTTTACACAATAAAAAATGCTACTAAAAATTAAAAATATGCACAAATATGCATTAAAAAGCACAAAATATGAATTAAAAATCCACCAAATATGCATTTAAAGTCAAAATATGCAAAAATATGCAACTACAAATCGATGCCAGTTTGTTCTAAATTTGATGAGTCGGATAAATGTTTAGTCCATATTAGTTTTGGACTATCGAGGAATAACATGCATTTGCATGGAATTCCTTGCCCTTTTTTTTTTTTGATTGCATGCTTAACTAATTCTGGTGATCGATTTTGTCGTTGTTTTATTGTTTTGTTTTCAGCGACTGTCTACCAGACAATTAGCGTGTTTTTTAATCACCTGGATTTAGAATTTTTCATACAAAAAATGGATTTATTAAATCCAAAAAAAAAGCTGGATTTAATAAATCCACAATAAAAGCACGAATATATGAAACAGCCTATTAATTTAATGTCAGAAAAAAATACGAATGGAAATTAAAAGAAAACAAAAAAATTTAAAAACTAACAAATAAAAGGTTTTTCTTAAATTTTTTTTATGAAATATGTTTAGAAAAAAAACTACACCTCACCAAATACATAGTTTTCATCTTGGACATGGAGAAATAGCTCAAATAGAAATGACAATTTTTCACTCTACAGTAAGTAATTTAATTAAATCCAATTAGTGAATATTAAATATTGCAATGGAATTTTTCAATTGTGTAAAAATAGAAATTGAAGTGATAAAACTGAAAAGGCAGACTGTTTATCGCTGTTTTATGTAAAATATAATTATAAATTAAAAGTTAATGTAGAATCCTTCAGCACCGAATTCGGTATTAAAAATTGGGGTGAAAGAAGTGTCGGACAGAAAATTTTTTAAAATAGGAAAAATCTAACCCCATCTGTTGAGCACTTTTAGAAATACTTTTTGGATTTATTAAATCCAAGTGATTAGAAAAAAAAACGGCTAATATCGCTTTCTTCAGTAGACTCGCTGCTACTATCCATTCTGCTGTAACAGCAGAGGATTAGTATAGCAGAATATTAATCCCTTTGTTTACTACTTAATAATAAGTAATAATTTGTTGTTGATTTCAATATACAATGTATAAAAAAAAAAGTTTTTTCTTAAAACAATAACAAATGTTATTGCTTTTAATTTTAAATAGAATTATAGAAAAGAGATCACAATTAACTTCTGCACTTTATCACGGTCAGAAAATCACTCGCAAAAAAATATATATAAAATCAATTTATATAAGATTTGTTGTTGGTTCACGTGTGATTTGTTTCATGTTCGCACAGATCCATGGCTAGTCAAGACTATATCTAACAAATGGTCCTAAATATTTAATATAACATACAAGTTTTATTTAATAAATTATAAACATACCCTTTTATTACCAAATCCTTTTCGTTGAAACATAACTTGCAAAATTTTAATTTTGCCAGCATATTTTTTTGCCAATGTAAAGGGCTCCAAAGTAATCCCAACATTGGGAAAATGTTGGAACTCAAAACAATTTTTGCCTCTTATAGAATTTTCAGACAATTAAAGCATACTGGGAATCAATTTTTTTTATTTATTCTATTTAATTTTAACAAAGTAAGGAATAAATAAAGTCCATAGAAAAAAATACATATCGATTGATTTAAGAAATTAAACTTGTTTGAAGACTTTTGAATGGAGGCTTTGTTAGAAAGTTTGGGCAGGATGCACATATCTTGTAGGGACCCATTTGAATTAGATGCCCAATCAATAATGTGCTTAAATGATGAAATTATGTGATCAATTCGAACATTGGTTTGAGCATTTTATCCGTAAAAGTGTCCTTTTCTAAATAATATAGAATTTTACAATATCTTTTATCTTTACTTTTTCATTTATTTGTTACGAAATGTTTAATTTATCCAAAATATTCAACTGGACCATTTTTATAAATATATTTTAGAATTGAAAAATCATATATGGGTGATATCAAAAAATGTGATAAAAACCATGTAACCAGCTAATTTCAAATGCATGGATTACATTTGAGTTATATATTTCGATATATATCAGCGCATTGTCACCTGTTTTACAAAATTTATAACAATCTGACCAATTTTTGGTTAATACATACAATTTGTAACCAATTTTATAGGCCAAATGTAAACTCCGTAACCAGTATCTCATAAGGTGTTTTAACTTTAATAGCTTATATTTTAATAACCAATGAAGCTAAACACTAACTGAATGAATTTATATGAAGAGGAAAAGTAACGCTTTTAACAAAAATTAATACATTTTACAAACTTTTTCGTATATCTATGCTAACACGACTTCAACTCTGTAACGATTTTTCGTCATAATTTTTGATAAAAATGCATACACCAAATACATATATTGAGTTTTAAATGCAAAGTTAAGCAGTTATATTTTTTTATTTATTGATTTTTTACACATCTGCAAAGATGTTTTTTTTTTTTTTTTTCACAGTATAAATTTATAGCTTAAAAAAATTATATTTATAAAAATTTAATATTTAGAAGATTTTAACTTTTTTCTTTTCATATAAAAAAATTGTTTTTACCTCTGGTTGTTCAAGTTTAATGAATTAGTAAATTCTTTTTAAAAAATGTATTTATTTTTAAATTTTTTATATTTGAAAATTGATACTTCCAGCCGAAATGAGCCGAAAAAAATCGGCGGCGGCGGCTGAGGCAACAATGACCGGCGGCGGCGGCTTAAACGGCTCACGGCGGCTGGCTTGTTTCTCTGCTTGGCACTTGACAGGACCTAAATTAACTTGACATCAAGGCCATTCAAGGCCATGTGGCAACCCTAGTGTGCACACACACTTGAAAATATAAGTATTTGTAAAAAAAATTCAAAATAACTGCATTAAATAAATGTTACTACAATATGGTAGTTTTTGTAGTTAGTTTGAAAAAATAACTCAAAAACATTAAAATATTTTGCTCTAAGTAAATTAACTACAATTGTAGTTAAAATAACTACAACCGCATTACTACACAAATAACTGTCATGTAGTAACTGCAGAACTTTTCTGAGTGTTCTTCCCATATTCTTTAACTAGAAATTTCTAAACAAATGCTTCGTACACACATTCTTCTTTACTTCGTACACATACACATTTGAAAATTGAAGTATTTGTAACAAAATTCAGAATAACTGCAAAAAATAAATGTTACTACAATGTAGTAGTTTTTGAAGTTTGTTTAAAAAAATAACTGTCAAAAACATTAAAAAATTTTGGTCTAAGTAAATTAACTGCAATTGTAGTTAAAAAAACTACAACTGCCTTACTACACAAATAACTGTCATGTAGTAACTGCAGAACTTTTCTGAGTGTATGAAATTTAAAAAAGTTTACAAAAATTTTTGAAAGAAATTTTAAACCCTTCAGTCAATTTGTATTTAGTTTAGAATATATTTAGCCACCTCGCACAGGGCCTAAATTATTGAAACTTTTAGTTTATTAAATGCACTTTTTGGTATTTAAAAAATATATTTTTTCAGAAAAAAAAAAGATTTTAAAAAATTCTCAGAGATGGCACTTTTGCGATCAAAATTAGTGTCAACAATATTAGATATGACAAAGTTAGCTCAAACTCTACGAGATTTCTATTCCGTGTAGATGTGCCTTAAAGGCACATTATTGAACATTGCAGTCTCGAAATGTAATCTCTAGGCTATTGACAATTGCTGTCATACATTATTTTTTTAATTAGTAACAATTTTTAAAATGTCTTGTAACATTATTGAACATTTCAGTTATTAAATGCATCTTTGGTATTTGGAGAAAAAAATATTCTTTAAAATACAATTTTAATAAAAACAAATACTTGACAATTAGAAATGTTACTTTTACGATAAAAATTAGTGCCAACTATATTAAAGATGACAAATTTAGCGTAAACTCTACGAGATTTCTATCCCGTGTAGATGTGCCTTTAGAAATTTTGATAGACTTTACTGGATATCGAATAAGAGAACCCCAAAAGTTAAAAAAGTCGAACGTTCGACAATAATTTCGGTCACGCACGACTGCAATAATTAGGGCCCTGATATATTTTTTTAAAGATATTCTGATCAAGAAAAATGATTGTTATTAAAAGTAGAAAAAGTTATTAACAAAAGTGTAAGGTACAATTTTAAACGACGTACTCCTTAACCAGAGGTATGCATTTGTTTGAAAATATTTTCAATTCATTTTTTTTTAAATTATTTACATAAAAAAGATTACTTACTTTTCTGAATCATTCCTATTAATATCCTCATCTTTCTTCTTTGGTAATTTTGAAGAACATTGTGTTGTAGAACGTAATTCATTTCGATTCAGTGAAGAATTCAATGGTCGTTCATATTCAGCTTCAAAATCTTTTAGAGATGATATAAAACTTTCAACTTCTTCGTCCAGGTTTTTTTTTAAACTAAAATTTGATGAAGAATAAATTATAAGAGCTTATTGTAAGAACTTTTATCTCAATCATGCTGATGTTTTTTCAAGTTTCTGATTTTAAATTTGTACGCAATTTGTCTATTGAAAACTAAATAAATTTGCAAATTATTAGTTTTGCGTTCAGTATAATACTACATTTACAATTAGCCACAAACTAGTAGTCTTTGAAAACAACTTTTATTTACTTGTCGAATTCCATACAAATTTTGAATCAACAATTAAAAGTTTTTAAAAACTATGTAGTAGTTTTTGCTTGTAGTGTAAATCAGGCTTAATACTACATTTAGACCTGAACAAAAACTACCTAGTTTTTGCTTGCAAGTAAAAACACATCTGTATATAAAAAAACAATCAAAACCTATTGTTTCGTGCAAAATCTAAGGAAAGAGACATAAGATCTATATCAAAACTTACTCTTTTGTTACTATACTCTCATGAGTTTTCTTTTCATTCATGTAACATGGTTCCACAAAGTTTTTTCTTTTATTATTTAAGAACTCTTCAATACTGTTCGATTCTTGTGCTTCAAAATATTTTTGATTTTTCTTCTTTTTAGTTTTCTTGGACTTTTTGCTGCGACTTCCAACATGAATACAATGAGAAGATATTAACGAAGAACTTGTGGTACTACTACGTTCTTCTAGAATGTGACAAGTATTTACTGATTTAACTTTCAACTCCCGGCAAGTGGTTCTTAACGTATCCAATGTAGAGTAGAATTCTTCTTCGGATAAATGAGTTAATTCTCCGTAATCTATATTAAAGATATACGAAGTATTTACTATTAGATTAATCCTACTTGTAATATTAAAAACCTGGTATGCTTTCATAAAATTTTGCCAAGGATCTTATGCCACTACAGGTCCACATAGGATCCGCTGCTCCTAAATCACAGTGTTTTGTTACAACTGCAGTTGTAGGTGTTTCGGACAATCGTCCCAAATACATTTTGGGTCTATTATACACAGGTGCTGGGCAATTGTTGCAAGGATCAATTGGTACCCGTAAACACGTATTTAAATAAGTTCTTCCCATGTGTGAAGTCATTTTAATTATTTTTTGCGACACTTTATTATGTTTTTTTCATTTTGCTTTATCAATATATTATCCCATGTTTTGTTACCATGGGCAACAGTTGTTATTGTTTACCAATTTCGGTAATTTTCTTTTAACCTTCTGTTGTGGTAAAACATTAACATTCCAAAGGACAATACAGGATATTTTGTGTAAGACTTTAACTTTAACTGGGTCTGTCCGTGCACCAACGAAGATGTTAAGTTAACAGTGACCAGTTTGAATCGGTTTGGACGGCATTACCTGCAATATTTTCGCTTTTCCGGTTGGACAACTAATTTATAGAATCTGGTTTGATTTAGGTCTGCAACAGGGATGGAAATGAGCTTTTTCACTTTGTACCAACCACATAAAGAAATTGTACTTTTTCGACCCTCACGTACCAAAATTTTTCATATATCGAAAATTTGTCCGAATATTGTCAAACTTGCAGAAATTAGTCTTCTACAAAAATTGTACTTTTTCAGCCATTACCAATTTTTTGATATAAAATGTACGTGCGATCGAGGTCAAGCTTGTAGGAAATACTATTCTGTACGACACAAAGACCTGCTAACTTAAGCCCAAACCACATCGTGAAAGTGCCAGTGGAGAGTGGCAGTGCTGTCGAACTTTGTTCTTGAATTTCGCGAAGACGATTCAAAATTTTTTAAAATTTCTTATTGTGTTTTGTTTAGAAATAGCTTTTGTTTATTTAGAAACTTTTCTAATTTCTCGGCAGTGACAAATAAAGAAAATACAAAAACTGCTTTATCGACAAAACGTCGCACTGCGGTCGACACTGCGTTTATGTAGTTTAGGCTTTATATTAAAATAACCAATAGTTGTGAATATCAAATTTATATGAAAATATATGTTGCTAACGTTTAGTTCTGGTTATTTTTTTAGATAAGTTACCCGTCCTAAGAAAATAATGTAATATTTTTTTTTATTTTTCAAAAAATATACGAAAGAGGCGGGTTAAATTCTTGAATTTTATATAGTAGCAGCACTCTATCGACGAGTATTGATGAACTGATTACGGGAAAACAATAATACAACATTTATAGTTGAGCAAAAACCACCTTGTTTTTGTACAAAACTAGTTTTTGCTTGTTTTTTTGTATGCGTTTTGACAAGTTAAGAACTACAAGAGCCAAAGACCAGGTAGTTCTTGCTCAGATATAAATGTATTTAGTATAATACATTTTTTTTGCAACATTGGACCCAAAAGTTGTCAGTTACAAGTTTTTGTTAGAATAATTTCAGTCCATGTCTGCATTACGAATATTTGTTGACAGCTTTAAAGTACAACAGGTTCATTTAATACAAAAATTTTAAATTTGGAAATTTTTGAAATTGTACCAAATGGATCGCGGTACAATTGTACTGAAAAGAGTACAATTGTACCATGTTTTCCATCCCTGGTCTGCAATGCCAACCATTTAATATGCAAAATTGCATCAATAAAGGCGCTTTTACAATGGGCAGCTTTACCGGAGAAACCCGCTACCGCACAGTGGTTCCAAAAAAAAATGGTAATAATTATGGATCTTCTAAACTACTGATCAAATTGGAATAAAATGTCCAGAAGAACTGAAGAGAAAGATCTAGGCGTTTAGAAAATTAGTATTGTAGCCACCGTTTTATCACATGGTGTGCTACAGGGTGTCAAAATTGACCATCTCGGGTATACAAAAGCTTTACAGTCGTACAACCTTTACAAATATGAACCGATTTTGCTGATTTAAGACTTTTTGTAATCTTTGTATAAGATAAAGGAAAAATATGCTTCACGTACGGTTTAAAAAATATTTAACTTTGAATTTCAAAATTTTAATTTTTAATTTTTAATTTCACAATTTTCTTGAGCGTAAGGTTTGTTTTTTATATATAAAAATTCTTTATTTTCGATATTTCGATATCGATAAAAAACAAACCTTACGCTCAAGAAAATTGTGAAATTAAAAATTAAAAAAGAAGGTTAAATAAACGACAAAAATTTTAATTTTTACCTTGACTTTTTTTGTTTTTTTCCCAATAAGTTTTACATTAGCTTTGTTTCTTTACTTTTTGGGTAAAGTTCGGTAAAATGAGAGTTAACAAGAAATACTCTCCCGAAATGACAAAAATGCACAAAAGTAAACGAACGCGAAAAACCACATTTGAAGCCCGAAAAACAAATGTCAATAGATTTGTGCATTATAGTTCGTTTTGGTGAGCGCTCTTTCTAGTTCTTGTTCAATTTGTTGTAAAAATCTAGATAGCTTTTCTAGTTAAACCTCTTTTTAAATCAAAAATTTAATAAAAATTTCCTTTCTAGGCATTGCTATTTACAAAAAGGAATACATAGTTTATTAAATTTGGAAAAGATTTTAATATTAAACAAAAGCTTCGATTTATTTACATATTTAACTCTTTAACACATTTAAACAAGCGTCTTCACAAAATTGTTGGTAATTTTATGGAGTTGTAAAATCACCGATAGGCTTTTGCAACTATTATACTAATTTTTGTAAATGATAAACATATTTTCTGAATGAATGAAATGATCGATTGAACTAAAAGAGCTATTAGTTGTGAACTAGGTCTTTGGTTCAAATCAGTGAAGAGTTCAATTGAACTAGTTGCACCCAACTAATGATATAACAGCTGATTAAAACAATTTACCCAAATTTACACGAAAAAAAGTCTGGGCTTTCTCATGCAAGAAGAACAAGAATATTACTCTCTCATGACAGCTCTCATTTACCCAATTGTGTAGTAAGAAAACGCTTTTTGGTAAAATTGGGATCCCGCGGGATCCCAATTTTGAGTACCCGAACACAGCTATTATCAGAACAACACGTTTGAAATTTTTTTGTGTCATTGTCATGACCTTTCTAAATTTCAGAATGAAAACGATTCAATTATCTCGAGCCGTTTAGCAGTGATAGTATTTTAAAGTCAAAACTTTTAAGCGTGTCCTGAAAATGCAAAAAGGGGGATTACTTCATTCACTTTTACATCCTAGTTGTTGAAAGCTTTTTAACATTTTTGGACATTTTCTAAAAGAATAAGCTTCAGAAATGCTTAATAGTCCAATTCAGAACATTTTTGAGCATGCACCCTACGCCCAGCATTGGTCGAAAATGATGAATTTTTGAACAAAATTTAATGTTTCTGAATGTGACAAAAAAAATTACGCCACTTATATCAATTTTTTATTTAATTTTGAACCTTAAACAACCCAACAAACATATCGTTCCGTTTACGTAGGATTTTAAGGAACATCGAAACTAATTCGAATCCGTTAAAAGTCCGTCAATGACGGACCGTTTACGGACCGTTATGTCGTGTAAAAAACTGACAAGTCAGTTGAAAGTCCGTCATTGACGGAACGTTTACGGACCATTGCGTCGTGTAAAAAACGGATAAGTCCGTTGAAAGTCCGTTAATGACGGACCATTTACGGACCGTTATGTCGTGTATAAACGGAGTGATTCCGGACCAAAAACGGACTTGTATATCTATCTAAATTGACTAATTTTGAGTAATTTTTTTTTTTTATTTTTAATAGATTTATTAATAAGGATATTATTTACATTTACACTATTTAAACTATACCCGACTAAAAAAGTTTTCATATAATCTTATATGATTTGATATAATTATAAATGTTTGTATGCGTGGCTTTATATAACCATATAGATTCATATTAACACTTTGGTTTTATAAATATGTTTGATTTGACGTTATATATACTCATATTCGATTTGGTCTCCAGCCATACATATATAAAGAGATCTGCGACATAGTTTTTATATAATTATATATAATGGCGCATATGCTTCTACAAACAATCTTATATCAAAATATATAACAAAATTAATAGAAATTTGTATTAATTGTATATATAATTATATCTGACATGATATCTAATTATACAAGATTTTATAAAGTTTAATTGCACTATAAAAATTAAGAAAAAAAACTTGGAAATTGTGGATCTGGTTTTGAATTTTGCACTTTGACATATAAATTAATGTTTATAATTGATTTAACACCTATTTTTCAAATATTTGGCAAACTACTTTTTATTAAAATAAAAATAATTGAATGGAGGAAATGTTTAGTTGATCTCTTATTTTAAGTAAATGAATGTTCTTTAGTTTGACTCTAGATCATAAATTAATATCACTTTCTGTTTAAATTATTTTCAAATCAAAGAAAGATGGTACAATTTTTAAAAGTAAATTACAAAGAATAAAAATTTTTGAAAGAATTCGATAAGACCAGCAAGACAGAATACGCATTTTCGGCTTTCGCTACAAAGCCATCATCAGTGTCTTTCGCCTTGAGTGGGTTAATATTTGATAATTGTCTACTTATGTGACTGTTGAAAGCAAATCGAATTTGTTATCAACAACTCAACTTAGACTAACATCAACGAAATTTAACAATGCTATTTTTATCCTTTGTTATTATTACTCTTTTTTGCTTTTGAACCTTAATTCTTAAGATATCTCAGCTGATTCTATTCAACTCTGTGTATGATAACCACAGATTTTTGAATTACAACGAACCGTTACATTTAAATGTATGTTATTTAAATTATATTTTTGCACCGTGTCAATGTGTTTTAAGATGAATGGGGGAAATGTTTAGTTGATCTCTTATTTTAAGTAAATGAATATTCTTTAGTTCTTTAATTTACTTGTAAAAATTGAATTTTTTTTTGAAAATAATTTAAACAGAAAGTGATATTAATTTATGATCTAGAGACAAACTAAAGAACATTTATTTAATAAAAATAATTTTAAAGAAATAAATGAAAAAACATTCTTTTTTCATTGTGGAATTAAAGGTCGAAAGAATTATTTTTTATTTTAAATTTAAAAGTAAAAATTAGACAAACATAAGATGCAATAAATATGGTTTAAGTTCATAGTTTCAAATTAATTGTGAAAGTTAATTTTTTTATTTTATAAACCACACATTTTGTAAGAAAGATCAAAACTCTAACCTAGAAAAAGTTGTTCCGACAAATTTTTGTAATGTTGTGTTAAACTGAAAATTCATTTTGTCAGCTATTTCCAAGTTTATTAGCAAAACTTTTTCTAAACAACTTTTTCTAGTTTTAAAGTTTGGTCTTTATTGAAATAAAACAAAATAAACCACATTTTAAAAGAAGGATTTCAGTTACAAACTGCGTTATTCTAAGTTTAACGACAATCTGCTTCCTAAAAACGGTCTAAATCGCATTTAATCCTTATTTCAAACATCTTTCCATCAATAAAATTTTTCTCTAAATACCAAAGATCGACCAATACCCACTTTGTTATCCAAACTGTTCTGTCATGAACAAAATTTTTATTAAAATTTTATTTGAAAATTTTTATCAAATTATATGTATTTATATATAATTTGATTCAGTTAGATAGACCCATTTTTCGGATCAAATTGTATCAGGTTAGATAACATGCTTATCTCGCTTGATATAATTATATATTCCAATATTCGGATCAAATTTTATATGGACGTATATATGGGTTTATATATGGTGATATATGTTTATATAACATCTTTTTTAGTCGGGTATGTAGTACATCAGTTTACCTTTGAGTTTACCTCTTTATCTAGCGCATTAATTCACGATAGTCACCCATAATAAAATCGATCATCTACATGCAAAAGAAAATATAAATTAGTAATGGTTTAATTGATTGTGTTTACGATGGTGTTTTACTCGTAACAACAACAATTTACACACAATTATGGAAAAATCGGGTAGCCGCGTTAACGTACGTGGAACAGAGCTTTTGTTTCAAAAACAAACGATCTTACAAAAACCATTGTAAAGCACTCACTAAATTTTATTAATCTTACCATCTAATATATGTATGCGACTTGAAGTTAGTTATCTTAGAACCCCATTCTCTACGAATATATAATAAACCATTAACTTTTATTAAATAACTTCTCAGTAAAAAGTGAAAAATTTATAGCAAATTTTTGAGAAAAAAATGCAATTTTTTCGATCAGCGAAAAATGTTAGACTTTGGAAATTTCTCAACACTAAATAGTTCGAGATACTCAAAAAAGGTTTTCACAGTTTCATTTCTTAAACTGTTGCCTATATGTCAGTATTTTTTTTTTAAATTATAATATCGAATTCACAATCGGCCAAAAACTGAAAAAAGTCGAAGAGAAAAATGAGTTTTTTTTATTTTTGAAATGAAATAACTTAAAACCCATAACAGTTATTATAGTAAAGAAAACATGTATTTTCTTCGTTTCTCCAAGCTCATTCCAAAATATAAAAAATCAGCCATATTGGGCAATAATTGAGAGAGCTACACGGTCCAAAATCTATTTTACTTTTGAGGTAGTCTACTTTGACGCCCAATAAGTCACCCTGTGATAACACATGAATCCAAAATTCAGAAAGCCTGGGTCCTCCTTAACTAGTATCTCATACATACTGATGCAATCGGACTTATAGTTTAGAAGATATAGAATTATTACCACTTTTTTTTGTTTCAAACCACTGTGCGACAGCTCTACCCACTGAGCTAACTCTACATATAATACTTGGTGGCTAAAAACGTAAATGAATGATAACAGCTGGACAACTACTGTCTGTATTAAAATGTTAGCACTCACAAAAAGTTTTTGGGAAAAAAGTTTAAATTAAAAAAATTTTTTTTTGCTTGCAACCAGATTGAACCAGAACCTTCTCACTACAAACTTTTTTAGTGAAGCGTCATCATTTTTATAAAATCATCGCTCTACCAGTGAATTGATTTTTGTACCGCTGCAATTTTTGACTAGGTAGTAGCACTGGATAACCAATAAAGTTGGCACAGCACTCTAAGCCTATTCATTGGCATTGTTTTTTTAATATACCACCGAAATTTTTGTAAAACAAATACTGGCAAAATGCCAATATTTGTTTTACAATGTTCATAAAATGTACCATATTATTGATTAACAACTATTAAATAAATGTAAAACGCTTTATTCTATAAAAAAAAAATAGTTACATAACATAAAATTTGTATAAATAAAGGAAAAATTAAATCCCGGAATCGGGATTCGGGATTTTGAAAATAATTTTTAAATATCAATCCCGATTGGCATCCCTAAAATAACTACAACCGCATTACTACACCACAGAGCTTTGCAGAATTAATTCCTTAATTCAATTTTTCAATTCTGAATTAAAAATTCGATTAATTAATTCACTAAGCACCATATATTGAATGGATTTAATTCATATTTGCTTTCGTTCGATTTATTTTGTTACGAATTAATTCAATTGCAATAGTTCTTTTTATTAAATCAAATGAATTAATTCAATTTTATAAATCGAACGGAAAAAAGTGAATTAATTCCTTACTGAATTAATTCACTACTGAATTCGTTCAATTTCATTTTCGTTCATTAAATTAAAAAAAATAAAATTACGTTCAGTGAATTAAAAAAAATAAAATTACGTTCAGTGAATTAAAAAAAAATATAATAAGTTCACTGAATTGAAAAAAAAATATAATAAGTTCACTGATTTCAAAGCCTGTTTTCTGCCGTTCAGTAGAAGAAAATAATAATGTACAAATAAAATTTTTAAATAAGCAATTTTACAGCGTGTGCAAGTAAAAATAAACAAATTAGAAACCGGATGCTGTTTATCAACCTACATGATTAAAAAGTAAAGCTTTTTACACTCAACCAAAAAAGTCTGTAATGGCTACTGAAAATTTTGCTGTTATTACGGGAAATTTAACTGTTTTGAGGCCAGCGATATTTTTTGCTAATTTTAGCAACACATGTCTGCTGATCTGTAGTACAATAAAATTAGTAGCCGCTACTAAATTTTAGTAAAATTTATGTAAAATGCAATTCAAAATCGATTTGCTAAAATCAGTTAAAAAACTTACTAAATATCATAATTTTAGTACAATGAAATTAGTATAAATAAACCTACTAAATTTCATTAAATTGCTGTAAACTGTAATTTAAAATCAATCTGCTGAAATTCGCAAAAAATTGAACTAAAAATAAAAAAACTGTAAACTCTAAAAAAATTTTTTTTCTTTCGATTGTAACAAGCGTATAATTACTTCATCGTACTTGAAATTTGGAGTCAAAATTGCAAACGGTTCTCCAGTTATTGCCGTTTTATGCATTGGAGATGCAATAAAATTTTCTGGGTGTTATTTCTAAACTAAGAATATATCAATAGTAACAAATATAAAAAAAACAAGAATTGTAAAAAATCAAAAAAAAAATATTTTTAAATTAGTATATTTTTCTGCTAAATTTAGCACTCGGTTTTGAAAAATTAGTAAAATGTTTTGCTGAAATAAAAATTATACTAATAATCAGTATAAAAATAGTATAGTGCGATTGGAAACTGTTTACAAATTTTTTTACAAACTTTTTTATTTGAGTGTACTATTAAAAATAAAAACTTTTCAGATATAGATAAATTTGGAAAAAAAATATAACTATTAATTTTTCAAACTAGTTATATAGTTATATTTTTTCCAAATTTATCGATATCTGTAAAGTTTTTATTTTTAATAGTAAAAGGCTTTATTTTTTAATCATGTAGGTTGATAAACAGCATCCGGTTTCTAATTTGTTTATTTTTACTAGCACACGCTGTAAAATTGCTTATTTAAAAATTTTATTTGTACATTTTTGTTTTCTTCTACTGAACGGCAGAAAACAGGCTTTGAATTCAGTGAACTTATTTTATTTTTTTTTTTTTCAATTCAGTGAACTTATTTTATTTTTTTTCAATTCAGTGAACTTATTATTTTTTTTTTTTAATTCACTGAACGTAATTTTATTTTTTTTTAATTCACTGAACGAAAATGAAATTGAACGAATTCAGTAGTGAATTAATTCAGTAAGGAATTAATTCACTTTTTTCCGTTCGATTTATAAAATTGAACGCGATCACCGGTGAATTAATTCATTTGATTTAATAAAAAGAACTATTGCAATTGAATTAATTCTTTAAATTTGTTGTTTGATGAACGCGTTCAGTTGAACGAATTCAGTGAATTACTTAAGAAAAGGAATTCATTCAATTCTAGAGAAAATTGAATTCGATTGGTGTGAATTCATTCAAAAAGGAATTAATTTTTCAAAGCTCTGACTACACAAATAACTATCATGTAGTAACTGCAGAACTTTTCTGAGTGTACTTTAACATTTGTGCTGTTAAGTTGCGTACTAGATTTTTTTAACCAATATTCTGCTGATTTAAGAAATAATTGTGCCACGTGTTTGAAACTTACATGATTTTTTACTGAGGGCTCTAGGAGCACGAAAGTGAATTTGAAATTATTTTGTTGTGTATACATTAGGATGTCCCTTAAAATAACGATTTGTCGATTTTCGTTCATTACACCCCCCAGTTTTATTGTAAATGGTCCCAAATGGAAGAAATCGATTTTTTTTAAGAAAACAACCCTTGCCGAAAGATGGACGAAAATGGCCCATTTCGGAAAAAAGTGTATTATTAAAAATTCCCAAAATTCTAAATTTGGAAAAAAATTATTTTTTATTTCATTTATTCATTTAATATAGCCAAAATGATTCAAATATGGAATTTTGACTTCATCGGATATCATTAACCCATTTAGCCTGGAATTCAAAATGACCCACAAATTTGATAAAAATGCAAAAACGTGTCGATTGCTATTTGTACCATATAATAGTTGGTATAAAAGAAAAAATATAAATTGGAAAATGATAATTCGAGTTTGTGTTTGGAGCGACTGCTTTCCAGGACATTTTACAAAGTTTTCGGAAAAATATCACTTAAATTTAGTTAGACTATAATTATCTTTAAATCTGTTTATAAAATCTTTAACCCTTAGTCGACTGGGATCAGAAAAGACCCATGAAACTTAATATTAATTATGACTACGAGATTGTAAAGCCATCAAATTGATAAAAAAAATCTCAACTGGATAAAAATAATTATTTTATGTAACATGATCCATATGGGGTTAATTTTTATACTTTTGGCCGAAAACGACCCACTAGGAAATTTACAGAATAACAGCTTTCATAATTTTCGGAAAAATATCACTTCAAATGGTTAGTATCGTACTAAAGACATTTTAAGATACTAAAG
This sequence comes from Leucophora obtusa, assembly GCA_949987735.1. Classification (NCBI taxonomy): domain Eukaryota; kingdom Metazoa; phylum Arthropoda; class Insecta; order Diptera; family Anthomyiidae; genus Leucophora; species Leucophora obtusa. The sequence goes on from OX465295.1 coordinate 282,695,076, forward strand.
TGTCTTTAGTACGATACTAAACTTAGTAAAATATAGGGTTGCCAGATATGAAATCGACGAAAAAAGTTCATTGAGAAAAAAAAGGCAGTACAATTAGTGAAAAAGAAGTACACATTTGTCATTCAAAATATCATAAAATTCAGTACATAAAAGAAACAATTTATGTATTTAGAATGCATAACAAAATATGTCAATCACGTTTTATTAGAGATGTATTTCTATTTTATTAATATTTAACTTCGTTGGCAAATATCGCGGCTGTATTGATTTGCTGAGCAGTTTATCCATATGATGATTTTTTTTAATGTCTACTCATACATGGGAATTTTTCATTACCATTGAAATTTCAATACCATTAGTTCATACCAGAGCTTTGAAGAATTAATTCCTTTTTGAATGAATTCACTACCAATCCAATTCAAATTTCTCTAGAATTGAATGAATTCCTTTTCTTAAGTAATTCACTGAATTCATTAAATTGAATGCGTTCATCAAACAACAAAATCAAAGAATTAATTCAATTGCAATAGCTCTTTTTATTAAATCAAATGAATTAATTCACCGGTGAACGCGTTCAATTTTATAAATCGAATGGAAAAAAAGTGAATTAATTCCTTACTGAATTAATTCACCACTGAATTCATTCAATTTCATTTTCATTCAGTGAATTAAAAAAAATAAAATTACATTCAGTGAATTAAAAAAAAAAAATAAGTTCATTGAATTGAAAAAAAAAATAAAATAAGTTCACTGAATTGAAAAAACATAAAATAAGTTCACTGAATTCAAAGCCTGTTTTCTGCCGTTCAGTAGAAGAACACAATAATGTACAAATAAAATTTTTAAATAAGCAATTTTACAGCGTGTGCTAGTAAAAAGGAACAAATTAGAAACCGGATGCTGTTTATCAACCTACATGATTCCAAAATAAAGCCTTTTACTATTAAAAATAAAAACTTTATTTTTTAATCATGTAGGTTGATAAACAGCATCCGGTTTCTAATTTGTTACTAGCACACACTGTAAAATTGCTTAAACTTCACCTGGATACAAATAACAATGGAATGGAAAGTAATATTTAATTTCAAATGAGCATGAGCTTGAATGAGCATATTCCATATTCGATTTCAGCGAGTTTTACTCCATTTTACGTTTTTCTTTCAATGGCAATTATTTTTTTTAATTTATTCATTATCAATGGTAATGAAATTTAAAATCATTGTCATTAATCAATGAAATTAAATTTTAGAATCATTACCATTAATTTAGAAAATGGTAATGAAAATAATTTCATTACCAATTGATGCAATTAATGTATATCCCGATAAAATAAAATTAAAAAACTAATATGCAAGTGCTTGTGCAAATTTAAATGTTACTGACACTTTAGAAAACATTGTTCTCTATTGTTGTTTCTACATGAATGGATGTCACTACATTGCTAGATCTGTCAAAACAACAGAGTAGTACATTGGAAGATGACAAAGCAAATTGTGGAAAATTTTCTGTTGTTGTTTTTGTTTTTTCTTTGATATTTTAAATGTTTAATAACGCTCCTAGACGAGAACAAAAAATTCTCATTGAGTTTGTAATTTAACTTAACAAATATTTCCAGAAATTCTAAAAACGTCGTCCCCTGACGATTTCCTTAGGCAAGAATGAAATCCGGATAGGGACATGCCTGCAGCGGATTATTTTTCACAATTTGTTAAATACGTTTGGGATTTTTAGCATATTTAATTCCTTTGATGCAATTAATGTATATCCCGATAAAATAAAATTAAAAAACTAATATGCAAGTGCTTGTGCAAATTTAAATGTTACTGACACTTTAGAAAACATTGTTCTCTATTGTTGTTTCTACATGAATGGATGTCACTACATTGCTAGATCTGTCAAAACAACAGAGTAGTACATTGGAAGATGACAAAGCAAATTGTGGAAAATTTTCTGTTGTTGTTTTTGTTTTTTCTTTGATATTTCAAATGTTTAATAACGCTCCTAGACGAGAACAAAAAATTCTCATTGAGTTTGTAATTTAACTTAACAAATATTTCCAGAAATTCTAAAAACGTCGTCCCCTGACGATTTCCTTAGGCAAGAATGAAATCCGGATAGGGACATGCCTGCAGCGGATTATTTTTCACAATTTGTTAAATACGTTTGGGATTTTTAGCATATTTAATTCCTTTGATGCAATTAATGTATATCCCGATAAAATAAAATTAAAAAACTAATATGCAAGTGCTTGTGAAAATTTAAATGTTACTGACACTTTAGAAAACATTGTTCTCTATTGTTGTTTCTACATGAATGGATGTCACTACATTGCTAGATCTGTCAAAACAACAGAGTAGTACATTGGAAGATGACAAAGCAAATTGTGGAAAATTTTCTGTTGTTGTTTTTGTTTTTTCTTTGATATTTTAAATGTTTAATAACGCTCCTAGACGAGAACAAAAACTTCTCATTGAGTTTGTAATTTAACTTAACAAATATTTCCAGAAATTCTAAAAACGTCGTCCCCTGACGATTTCCTTAGGCAAGAATGAAATCCGGATAGGGACATGCCTGCAGCGGATTATTTTTCACAATTTGTTAAATACGTTTGGGATTTTTAGCATATTTAATTCCTTTGATTATAAATATAAGATGTATTGCAAGTGCAGGAATTTCAAAAAATATAAATTTTCCTAATACACACAGAGAAAAAATATGTCATTTTCCAACTGAAATTCGGTTACATCTATTAAAATAGGTTGGTGCAACTGAATATTGGTTATCACAACAAATTTTTTTTCCTGTGTGTAGTGTTATCAAATAACGAACATTTTAGTATCATGTATTTAATGTTTTTAACAAAAAAAAAAAAGTACAAAAAGAAGTACACGGCTTAAAAACAGTACATTTGCGTACTTCTTTGGGAGTTATGCAGAAAGCAGTACAGTGAGTAAAAAAAGTACGCGTACTGCTGAAAACAGTACGTCTGGCAAGCCTAGTAAAATATGTATTTATTGCGATAACTTTTGCAAATAGAAACTTTTTTGCTTGAAATTTTGCAACAACAGTTTTTAGAGGTGACCCCATATTATACTAAAAGTTGGACTTTGGGGGCATCTTGGAAACAGAGCTTTGAAGAATTAATTCCTTTTTGAATGAATTCACTACCAATCGAATTCAATTTTCTCTAGAATTGAATGAATTTCTTTTCTTAAGTAATTCACTGAATTCATTCAACTGAATGCGTTCATCAAACAACAAATTCAAAGAATTAATTCAATTGCAATAGTTCTTTTTATTAAATCAAATGAATTAATTCACCGGTGAACGCGTTCAATTTTATAAATCGAACGGAAAAAAAGTGAATTAATTCCTTACTGAATTAATTCACCACTGAATTCATTCAATTTCATTTTCATTCAGTGAATTAAAAAAAAATAAAATTACATTCAGTGAATTGAAAAAAAATAAAATAAGTTCACTGAATTAAAAAAAAATAAAATAAGTTCACTGAATTCAAAGCCTGTTTTCTGCCGTTCAGTAGAAGAAAACAATAATGTACAAATAAAATTTTTAAATAAGCAATTTTACAGCGTGTGCTAGTAACAAATTAGAAACCGGATGCTGTTTATCAACCTACATGATTCAAAAATAAAACCTTTTACTATTAAAAATAAAAACTTTACAGATATAGATAAATTTGGAAAAAATATAACTATTCATTTTTCAAACTAGTTATATAGTTATATTTTTTTTCCAAATTTATCTATATCTGTAAAGTTTTTATTTTTAATAGTAAAAGGCTTTATTTTTGAATCATATAGGTTGATAAACAGCATCCGGTTTCTAATTTGTTACTAGGACACGCTGTAAAATTGCTTATTTAAAACTTTTATTTGTACATTATTGTTTTCTTCTACTGAACGGCAGAAAACAGGCTTTGAATTCAGTGAACTTATTTTATTTTTTTTTAATTCAGTGAACTTATTTTATTTTTTTTTTCAATTCAGTGAACTTATTATTTTTTTAATTCACTGAATGTAATTTTATTTTATTTTAATTCACTGAATGAAAATGAAATTGAATGAATTCAGTGGTGAATTCATTCAGTAAGGAATTAATTCACTTTTTTTTCCGTTCGATTTATAAAATTGAACGCGTTCACCGGTGAATTAATTCATTTGATTTAATAAAAAGAACTATTGTAATTGAATTAATTCGTAACAAAATAAATCGAACGAAAGCAAATATGAATTAATTCCATTCAATATATGGTGCTTAGTGAATTAATTCATCGAATATTTAATTCAGAATTGAAAAATTGAATTAAGTAATTAATTCTTCAAAGCTCTGCTTGGAAAGCTATGCTGCCATACAAAATTTTTGAAAAATCGCGATTTTAACGTATAGGCTATAGAAGAATACATTTTTTTATTGAAATATTTTCCTTTTAATTGCTTCCTTACTAGGCCATTACATTTACTGAGATCGATTGTACATTCGGCGACTAAAGTCGCTGAAAAAGCAAAAACCATAAAAACCTATATAATACGCTAAGTAGTGGTTTAAATATCAAGAAAAATCTGTACCATTGATCGAAAAATAAAGAACGCAATTGTAATCAGCATGTCCGAATTATGTAGAATTGATGGTCTGAGCTCTATTCATTTTTAAAAAACTTTAAAACTTGGGTAGAGCTATAATACATACTAAAACTAGGTAACTTATACCCTTATTTTATATGATTTCCCACTTTTTCTTTTTTGCGTGTACTTTTCGCCATATTGTTTTATCTTATTTATTTTTTTTAACAATTTTCATCTTTGGCAATTTTAGTGACATTTTTAGGAATTATACACATTTTACAAACATCTGGCAACAAATAAATGAATTGAGTAGCTGAGATGCAAAACTCGTTCGTTACACATTAACTAAATTTTGGGAAGAAGTAAAAAACTTGATGCGGTTAATTAAATCAACGACCATATAAACCACAGATTAATACCAGATGTGAAGTCAATGACAGATGTCAAAAAGTATTCACGAACCGTATGGTTTTGTTTACATGGAAGTCAAGTCAAGAGGGAGATAACAATATAAAATCTGCATACCTTTTGTATTGCGCATTTTTTGTATATATCTGTCTCTTTTTAGATTATTGTGCTTTATCTTTTGTGTTTTTCTAAAATGTTTGCGTTTTGTTTTGCTCATTTTCTGTCGGACATATTGACCAAATCAGCTGATTCATATCTGGTATAACTTGTGATATAAACTAAAGACAAACCACCCGCCTCAACTGCTGTTAAAAAGTCTCTTTAATTTTATATGCAAACTGGTTTTAAGAGAAACGGTTTTTAGTGTTTTTTAACGCGTATTTTTTTAATATTAATAAGCAAAATTTAGTGCTAATTATACAAAACTAATGCAGAGAACATATTAAACAATATAAGTACACTTTACAATTTAATTAAAATTGCTTAAAAACAATAAAAATAATTAATTAAAAACACCACATTTTTCATGTTTTTTGTTATTTTACACAAAAACTCTCTTAAAACCAGTTCAGTTTTTCAGATGAGAGCCGTGGATAGTGCCTGATTAAATTAACAAAATTAGTTGAATGCTTTTAATTCTTAAATGTTATGCCATTCTTGATTAAAAACTCAAAAGTTGAAAAATCGAAAATATTCTCACAAATCGCCTAAGAACGGTCACAATCAATTGTCATCTTTTTTTTTAATTTTTGTAACGAACGATTTTTGCGTATCAGCTACTCAATTGTAAAACTTCCTAAGTTTATTTTGGTACTCGTACATGAAATTTTTTATCATTTTCCCATAATGTAACTAAATATTGACAATTTTTTAATAGATAAGAAAAGAAAGTGATTTAACATAATGTACAAAAGAATTTATAATGTACCAATAAAAAGTTAAATTTTTAGGTAATTTATATAAAAATTTAAGGGTTTGATTTAAACCAAGAATGCTTTTATAATATTACATACGCTAATTTTTTGCATGTAGATGATTGACTATGACGTTTTTCATTTATATGTTTTTACAATACTAAGGACTCTACAATCAGAGCTTTGAAGAATTAATTCCTTTTTGAATGAATTCACTACCAATCGAATTCAAATTTCTCTAGAATTGAATGAATTCCTTTTCTTAAGTAATTCACTGAATTCATTCAACTGAATGCGTTCATCAAACAACAAATTCAAAGAATTAATTCAATTGCAATAGTTCTTTTTATTAAATCAAATTAATTATAAACCGGTGAACGCGTTCAATTTTATAAATCGAACGGAAAAAAAAGTGAATTAATTCCTTACTGAATTAATTCACCACTGAATTCATTCAATTTCATTTTCATTCAGTGAATTAAAAAAAAATAAAATTAGATTCAAAAATAAAGCCTTTTACTATTAAAAATAAAAACTTTACAGATATAGATAAATTTGGAAAAAAAAATATAACTATATAACTAGTATGAAAAATTAATAGTTATATTTTTTTTCCAAATTTATCTATTTCTGTAAAGTTTTTATTTTTAATAGTAAAAGGCTTTATTTTTGAATCATGTAGGTTGATAAACAGCATCCGGTTTCTAATTTGTTACTAGCACACGCTGTAAAATTGCTTATTTTAAAATTTTATTTGTACATTATTGTTTTCTTCTACTGAACGGCAGAAAACAGACTTTGAATTCATTGAACTTATTTAAATTTTTTTCAATTCAGTGAACTTATTTTATTTTTTTTCAATTCAGTGAACTTATTATTTTTTTTTTTTAAATTCACTGAACATAATTTTATTTTTTTTTAAATTCACTGAACGTAATTTTATTTTTTTAATTCACTGAATGAAAATGAAATTGAACGAATTCAGTAGTGAATTAATTCAGTAAGGAATTAATTCATTTTTTTTCCGTTCGATTTATAAAATTGAACGTGTTCACCAGTGAATTAATTCATTTGATTTAATAAAAAGAACTACTGCAATTGAATTAATTCGTAACAAAATAAATCGAACGAAAGCAAATATGAATTAATTCCATTCAATATATGGTGCTTAGTGAATTACTTCATCGAATTTTGAATTCAGAATTGAAAAATTGAATTAAGGAATTAATTCTTCAAAGCTCTGTCTACAAGCTATTAAAATATGTTGTTGCTTCTCATTCGAATTCAGTGAACGTAATTTTTATTTTTCAATTGAGTGAACGTAATTTTTTTTTAATTCAGTGAACGTATTTTTTTTAATGCACTGAACGTAATTTTTTTTTTTTTTTAATTCACTGAACGAAAATGAAATTGAACGAATTCAGTGGTGAATTAATTCAGTAAGGAATTAATTCACTTTTTTCCGTTCGATTTATAAAATTGAACGCGTTCACCAGTGAAGTAATTCATTTGATTTAATAAAAAGAACTATTGCAGTTAAATTGATTCTTTGAATTTGTTGTTTGATGAACACGTTCAGTTGAACGAATTCAGTGAATTACTTAAGAAAAGGAATACATTCAATTCTAGAGAATATTTAATTCGATTGCTACACCGAAAAATTTTCTCAGTTACTAGCTACTAATTTTTCAACTGAGGTTCAGGTGAAATACCCCTTACTGAGACTCAGTTGTTCGATTTAGCTGAAGGTAACTAAGTTTTTAGCAAATTGATTTTAACTGAGATTTCCGTTGCTGAAAACAATATTTCCGTTAAAATGAAATTACATTTGGAATTATTAACTAATAACCGATTTAGGCCCAATTCCTAAATGTCATTAAAATTTATCCGAAAGCTAAATTCGAATTTATTAGCAAACTTAATATTCACTAATCGGTTCTTAATCGCTCGAAATATTTTTTTAATTATATACTTATTTGTTAACACAGAAACAGTGCATTTTGTATTAATTACACTTATTATTCCAAATATTTAAAATACAAGGACATACTATATACCGCTAACTTATTTCTTCAATTAGTGTTTTTAATTTTCCTCTAATACATAGCAAGATACAATGCAAGGTCCAAATGATCTGGAAAAATAAATGTTTTTAATTTAAGTTACAAAATTTGTTACACAATATAATGTAATTTATTGTATACACTCTCCTTAGTATAAAGTTGTGAATATTTTCCTTGTCCTTTGGGGATATTAAATTCAAAATTATTAAATCATACCGTTTTTGTCTACATGAGGCATAAAATTTGCAATTAATTTTTAATGTTTTTCAATTAAATTTTGTAAATTTCAAATTTGTTGTTTTCTTTTGAACTTGTAAAAAAATAAATGACAATTTAATTTTGGTTAACTTACAGGGCAACAGAAAAAACTTAACTGAAACATAAGTTGATAAAGGGTATTTCAGTTAGTTTGAATTCGTTGGGTTTTAACTGAGACATTCTTTAACTGAGCAACTGAGAAATTTTTTCGGTGTAGTGAATTCATTCAAAAAAGGAATTAATTCTTCAAAGATCTGAGTAAAAATGTTTTTGGGTAGTTATGGAATTTTACGGGTGTTGTGTTTTTTGCTACTGGGTATTTGTTTGAATAAAAATTACTTAATTAGGAACACTGCTTTCATGACATTTTTCTGACACTTGCTGTAACTTTCTTTCTGTTCACATCAGGGATGGAAAGTATGGTACAATTGTACTCGTTTTGGTATATTTTGACCTCCGTTCGTACCTTGGTACTACTGTGATCCATTTGGTACAATTTCAAAAATTTCCAAATTTAAAATTTTTGTACTAAATGAACCTGTTGTACTTTAAAGCTGTCAACAAATATTCGTAATGCAGACGTGGACTGAAATTATTCTAACAAAAACTTGTAACTGACAACTTTTGGGCCCAATGTTGCAAAAAAAAAAATGTATTATACTAAATACATTTTTATCTGAACAAGAACTAACTGGTTTTTGGCTCTTGTAGTTCTTAACTTGTTAAAACACATACAAAAAAAACAAGCAAAAACTAGTTTTGTACAAAAATAAGGTGGTTTTTGCTCAAGTATAAATGTAGTATTATTATTTTCCCGTAATCAGTTCATCAATACTCGTCGATTGAGTGCTGCTACTACATAAAATTCGAGAATTTAACCCGCCTCTTTCGTATATTTTTTGAAAAGTAAAAAAAATTATTACATTGTTTTCTTAGGACGGGTAACTTATCAAAAAAATAACCAGAACAAAACGTTAGCAACATATATTGTCATAAAAATTTGATATTCACAACTATTGGTTATTTTAATATAAGTTAGCAGGTCTTTGTGTCGTACAGAATAGTATTTCCTGCAAGCTTGACCTCGATCGCACGTACTTTTTATATCAAAAAATTGGTGAGGGCTGAAAAAGTACAATTTTTGTAGAAGAATAATTTGTGCAAGTTTGACATTATTCGGACAAATTTTCTATATATGAAAAATTTTGGTACCGTGAGAGTCGAAAAAGTACAATTTCTTTATGTGGTTGGTACAAAATGAAAAAGCTCATTTCCATCCCTGGTTCAAATATTGTCATTTCTGTTGTGATTTTTATTTTCAGTTGTTTTTCGATTTTCAGCTGGTGGGAGTGTTTTAAACGGATAGATAAGTGGAGAAAAAGTAAATATATTGTGAAATTCATAATTAAAAAAATATATATAATAATTAGTGACAAAGCATTTTTAATTAGGTGTTCAAGTTGATGAGCAGACACATATAATAAATATGAAAGTTTGTTTTTTTTTTAACAGGAAATTATTATTAAAAAGTTAATTGACGAAGTTTTATTAAACACAAAAGAAACCACAAATAAAAATGAGATTTTATGCAATTGGAGCAACTGTTGCGCTCCTTTTTATATTGGTAGCCAATGGACAAGACGCTAATGTTGAGGTAAGTGTAACACATTTGTTATTTCTTTTTTATTATTAAATAAATGCAATTTTAATAAGAAACAATTGCCTGGCTAATGCTTTAACTAAACACACACAATTATGCCAATGTCCATATACTTTATAAATGGTTGATGTCATGTTTTTTATAAATAACAAAAATCTGGAAAGATGAAGTGTGAAGGAATTTACTTACCGTATTGGCAAGCTGAATTACTAATCTTTTATATGCATATAAAAAAATTTGGCTAATTCCAAGTACAGCGCAAATTAATAAAATTATTTATAGTATAATTTTTGAATTGAAAGTGAATAAGATTTTTCCTTTGTTTTGGATTTAAGGTTATGTTGTGTGCGATTGTTTGTTTTTTACCATTTTGTAATTTTGTAAACAATGCAATATTTCTTATCTCCAGAAGTGCTAAAGTCAAGTCTGTTTTGTTTTTCTTATCATCCAATAAATAGTTTTTTTTATATCCACACGTAGTTCTTGGTTTTTCTTTAATATCGCATTTCGATATAACTACAGTGCAAGTTTTGGTTCCACGATTTTGTTTTATTTATAGGTTTTTCAATATATTACGTCTTATTATTTAAATAATTGAATTTCCTCCTCTTGGTACAGAACATTGTATTCTAGCAATCATTTTGCATTTGTTGCATTTTAATTTTCCATCTTTTATTTTTATGTTTGTCTCCTCCCGCCCATTTTTCCATTGTAATGTTTGAAGGCGATGAAAGTAGCATCTACAGCAATTGTACTAAATGTAGCAGTCAACCTACTTGTCTATAAATTAAGCTTCATTTATTTCTGCTTCAGAATTTTCATTGTATTTCTTTACTACTATATGCGGTATTGTTGCTGGTGTTATAAATCCGTATTTTCATTTCAAGTGGTTGGTTAGTCGATTGTTTGGCCTGTTTGAAAAGTATTTACATATAATTTCAAAAAGGAATGTAAATGAGAATTAAAATTTGTTTTCCTGTAATTAAACATGAAATGTTTTTTTAAGTTGGAAATTGATTCTTTTGTTGCAATTAATTATAAATAGTACAGCATAAGGACAATTTGTATGGTTGATTTACACTGTGAGACAAATGGTAGGGGTCAGTGATCGGGAAGGGTTCAAACTACCGGGGAAAGTTATATCGGTAAAAAAGAAGTTATACGTGTCCCGGCGTTTCGCTGGGTCAACCCTAGGAATCGAGATATATCGATTTGACCTTTGGTGGTCTTTTTTTTGACATAACTCGAGAACCACTAGTCCGATTTTGCTCAAACAATTTTAAAAAAATTAAAAATTACAATTCCTTTAATCTGTTCATATAACGTTTTTCTATATACTCAACAGTTTTGCCGGTAAAAATAAATGTATGAAGAAAAAAAATATTTTTTGCCTAAAATATTAAAAAAAAGTAATAAACAAAAGGTTATTGATTTTTATGGTAGCGGTAACAAACATTTATTTTTACCGGCAAAACTGTTGAGTATATAGAAAAACGTTATATGAACAGATTAAAGGAATTGTAATTTTTAATTTTTTTAAAATAGTTTGAGCAAAATCGGACTAGTGGTTCTCGAGTTATGTCAAAAAAAAGATATATCTCGATTCCTAGGGGTGACCCAGCGAAACGCCGGGACACGTATAACTTGTTTTTGACCGATATAACATTTCCCGTTGGTTTCATCCCATCCCGATTTTGACTGTCGCATAGTGTTATTTGGATTGAATATAAATATACTTATGTATGTAGTTTGTTTTAACTGCAATTAAACCCATTAATGCACGAATAAAACATGTGGTTGAAAATATAAATAAACAAATAAATTTGATAAACAGCGTTATATAACAGGGGTGAGCGCATAAATGGTTGAAGGACTATATTTGGCATTTCACAAACCCACGGAGGGTCGCAGCATATTAAACTCCTTGCACAGCCTTCTACTGAAACTTTTTTTTACTATTTTGTTCTCCTAAATCCGATTCTGTAGTACAAAAATTCAACTAAATTGCCTTCTCATGTTGTGGGTCCTTGTTTTTTTTTAAACCCTCACGGGGGATAAATACTTTAAAGAGTGAATATTTCGGAAAGGCACATTAATTAAAATTTTTTATATATTTTTTTGGATATGAATTGCATATAAAATTAACTTTTATTTGAGTATGCTCATTACGAGAAAAGTTCAAGAATGCCTTTAGAGCTCCTTAAGGATTTCAGAAAATTGCGTTTTTTGGATTTTTCTAATAAACTTTAATTTTTTTGAAAAATTCTGATTTTATAATTTATTTTTAACTTTCGTGATTTCAATGGTAATTATGCTTTGTTTAAGAAAGTATTTTGTTTGTAAGAACAAAAACACAATTTTTATTAACATTTTTAGTATTCTTTAACAAATATTAAGAAATAAATAATGCAAATATTTATACAAATGTATAAATTTCAAGGTTGGTTACCGAAACGAATAACGGCAAGGGTGACGATAACGGTATCCACTTTTGTTTGTTTCGGTAACGGAAAAGGTTACGGTATTTAAGACTGTTTCGGTAACGGTATACCTTTAAAAAAAATTATAATTTTTATATAAATTAATAAATACGGGTAAAATGCCGGTAATTACCCACAAAAATAACGGTATCGGTAACGATAACGGTATTTGGAAATTTTTTAAGAGGTATTGGTAACGGTATTCAATTTAAGTCGGTATTTTAGCAATAACTGTATTATAACGATAACGGTAACCAACCTTGATAAATTTTCTTCCTTTAAAGCCCGGTATTTTATTCGTACTTTTGCGAAAAAAGCTGTCAAACTCCATATAAAAAAAAAATGATTTTTCACTTGCGTGTAATTGTTGCGAAATTGCGGTGGAATTTTTTTCGCGTCAATTTAATAGACAGGACCATTTGAAAATGTAGCGAAAAAGTAAATGAAATGAAATTAGTTTTTCAAACAACTGTACATTTATACATAAAAACCAATTACATTTACGATTGAAAATAACTATTACCGTTGACTACACAAATGACCTACATATAGTTACAGTAAAAATATTCTGCACCAAAAATAATACTCTGGCAGAGCACAGATTTTATAAAAATTACAACGCTTTGTTAAAATAAGGTTCAGAAGGTCTTGAGTGTAATTCCGTTCACCGACATGCCATTTTTTTATTTCCTTTATATATACAGTGATGTGCAATAAAATAGAGCCATTCAAGCTTTTTTCTAATTTGATTCTCGTTGCCTTTATTTTTAAAGATCAAAATAGTGGATAGATTCGCTCAAAAATGCGAGGAGATAGTTCAGAAAATTGTGTAGAATTTTAACGTAACGTCTGTTTTTTTTTTATTTTGTTACTTGTTTTAAGTAGGCGTAGCTTTTAATGAAAAATAAGGGATATCGACCTTCTATCAAATTACATACTAAAATTTTGCGAGTACTGATCAGTTCTAAAAAAACTGTATATTTTTGGAATTCCTATAGTCTTGCATTATTTTTTTCTACAAATGGTCGCCAGACTTAAAATGACAGTGCCTTAAACATGACCAAATTTTTCTTTGTTTTTAGCGATTTTAAAATAAAGTTAATAACACTGAAATTTAAACACGGAATGCTTTGTACTATAATGTAAAAAAGGCCTGACTGATTTCTTAAGCTGCCTACACACTAGGGAACATGGTTGAGGGAACAAAAAATATCAAAAAATTTTGTAAACACGAAATGCACGCTCTCAACACTCACACACACACAAACGCACTCACACATTCACAAAAAATGCTCTCTTTTTTTAAGTATGTTCCCTAGTGTGTAGGCAGCTTTATATCGGGGTAAGTATATAATAAGCCCATTCGCTTGAAAGTTTCAGTGTTGTTAACTTTATTTTAAAATCACTAAAAACAAAGAAAAATCTGGTCATGTTTAAGGCACTGTCATTTTAAGTCTGGAGACCATTTGTAGATAAAGATAATACAAGATTTAAGGAAATTTTATAGAATTTCCAAAAATATATAGTTTGTATAGATCCGATCAGTGCTCGCTAAATTTTACTATGTAATTTGATAGAAGGTCGATATCGCTTATTTTTCATTAAAAGCCAATTCTACTTAAAACAAGTATCAAAATAAAAAAAACAGATATCATTAACGATATCGAAATAAAGAAATACATATGATATCTTTAACGATTAAATTAGAACAAAAAATATGAAACTTTATCTTTATTTTGAAAAATTATGATATCATTACGAATTCATATTTTTGTATCATAAACAATAGAAATTATGATACTTAATATGAAATCGTTAATGATACTGTATCGTTTTATGGTTTATTGGGCATCTGTTTTTAGACCACCTATTTTCTTCATATTGACAATGCTGTGGAAGGGTTGGCAAGTTAGCGCCAACCAACGATTTGCCGCTGTTATCAATACTGCCAATATTGATAATCCCACGTTCAACCAACACATAACTGATCGTCACCAACGGTTTGCCAACATTGTGCCGATGGTATTTTTGCCAGGGTTCCCACCAAAACTATTAAAAAAAGCCCTTAAAACTAAATTTCTTAAATTTAAAAATTTTTTATGAAAATCTATTTTTAGACCACCTATTTTTTTAATTTTGACAATTTTGTGGAAGCGTTGGCAAGTTAGCGTAAACCAAGGGTTGGCCGGTTTTATTAATCGGGTAACAGGACAATTCTGTAAAGATGGTTAATCCCACGTTCTGCCAACGTATAACCGACCGTCGCCAACGGTTCGCCAACATTGTTCCGATCGTATTTTTCTGTCTGGGCATATATGAGCTCTATGGTATAAATCATATATGAACATATACGATCATATACGAGACCATATACATACCCGGTGAAAAATGTTCATATACGCTCAAACATGTTCATATATGGTTTATGTATGGACACATGAACAAATATGGATTTTTTATAAACATATATGGATTTTATATGAACATATATGGGAGTATATGTTATACCATATATGGAAAAAGATTTCATATACAGACATATATGGAGGCATCTGCTATTTCATATATGGAAAAGGCACTCATATATGGACAAATATGGAAGTATATGATATTCAATTTATGCAAAAGTGACTTGTATATGAACATATTTGCAAGAATACATTTTTCCATATGTGTAAAAGGAACTCATATATGGATAAATATGGAATTATATTTAATGCCATCAATAATAATAATTGGGCGCTGTGGTGTAATGGTTAGCGCGTTGGACTGTTACACGTGAGGTTGCGGGTTCGAGCCCCAACCAAGGCAACATCAATTTCTGAGAAATAGTAATATGTATGAGTTTTTTCTATCCCTCATATATATCGCAGCGTCCTCCTTCGGTGTTCCCATAGCAGTTAACCCCACCGAAGTAAAATTATATAACAGGGCTATGAACTAAAAAGCTTCAACAAAGTTCGCCAACTCACCAGCAGATGGCGCGCAACAACTGCTCTAAAATTCAACATCTCGCGCAATTACAGTGTTGCCATATTTGAAGCCCTTCATCTTTCACCACCTTTCACTTCTTCGCTATCCCCTTTCCAAAGGAAGCAACACGTTAATTAATAGGAAGAATTTCTTGAGTGTTGCTTCTCTTTAAAAAAAAAAAAAAAATAAAATAAAAAAAGGAAAATATGTAGTGCCTAATTCGAATGTCATACATAAATTTATATCTATAGTACAACCTTACAATAAAGGACAGCAACGTCCGCATGTATTCGCATATATTTAATAAATGTATATGTTCATATATGTCCATATATGAACATATACTTAGGTGTTACCTCATTTTTCGGATCCATACATACTAGGCTGGGTCGATTTGTGGGGAGGCAAAAAAATCGCCCATGGCTCAGGGAAAATCGTATTCTAGGGATCAAAATAAGAAACTTTGCCGAAGGAACCATACCTCTAAAACGAATTCTACTACCCCTAACTGTTGACTTTTGTCCCGTAGGGTCAAGTTTTGAAAAATCCCACTTTGACCCATTTAGAGTGCCCCAATCGAGTCCAAATGTATGACCGACCCCCACTAACTTTGGAGGGCCGATCCACCCATGCCAGTGGTACACCCCCTGGAACTCCCCTGGGGGGTTCCCCATACAAACATTTTAAAAAATCACCATTTTTGGCACTTTATTTTATTATTTTTTATTTATTTTATTTATTTTTATTATTTTATTTATTTTTTCTCCTTAGAAATTTATTTAGTCAGAACATATGTAAATGAAAAAATTAATTTAACTTAGTAATAGAAAAGAAAAAATGCCCAGACTTGAAAGCAAAAAAGACTTCAAACAGTAATTTTTTTTATTTTCTTTTCTATTACTAAGTTAAATTAATTTTTTCATTTACATATGTTCTGACTAAATAAATTTCTAAAGAGAAAAAATAAATAAAATAATAAAAATAAATAAAATAAATAAAAAATAATAAAATAAAGTGCCAAAAATGGTGATTTTTTAAAATGTTTGTATGGGGAACCCCCCAGGGGAGTTCCAGGGGGTGTGCCACTGGCATGGGTGGATCGGCCCTCCAAAGTTAGTGGGGGTCGGTCATACATTTGGACTCGATTGGGGCACTCTAAATGGGTCAAAGTGGGATTTTTCAAAACTTGACCCTACGGGACAAAAGTCAACAGTTGGGGGTAGTAGAATTCGTTTTAGAGGTATGGTTCCTTCGGCAAAGTTTCTTATTTTGATCCCTAGAATACGATTTTCACTGAGCCATGGGCGATTATTAAATCGACCCGCCCTAATACATACATATATGGTTGAACCATAAATGTTCATATATGGACATTTTTCACCGGGTATCTAAGACTACACTTAAGTCTCTTTTTATGCGGTTTTTTATGCGAATTTGAAGTTATGCGGTTTTAAAATTGACTTGTGTTGCGTTTTTTTCAACTTTTATAAAACTTTTTATTTAATTTTTTTTTTTGCCATTTTTTAGCATTTTTAAATATTGGCATAACTCATTTTTCTTTCTTATGCTAGGTGTACTGCGAAATAAATTGGGATTTCCCGTTCTAGATTTTATGAAAAGCTGAACAAAAGATATGCTGATATTGGAAAATATTTGAAACCTGGAGAATCTTCAATAAGAGCAATTAAAATGAATGAGTTCAAAGTTGTCATCGAATTATCGGGAATGCGATCGTTTTCTGCTTAATGCACATGTGTGGACATATATGGATGCATGTATGGAAATTTATGTATCCATGTATGGAAAAGCATTCATGTTTATGATCATGCACAAACATACATTAAACCTGTATGAATCTATATGATTTTTAGCCGCGGTATTATTTTTTTTTATTATTGATTTCATGTTTTTTTGCTATGTACCGTATGTATACTAAACACGTGCACAGATAGAACTGCTTGTACAAGTTTCGGTATGTCTACCAGTGCTGCCATATAGCCAGTTTTAACTGTTTTTTTACAGTTTTTTGGGAAGCCTGACAGTTTTTGCATGTAAAAACCAGTTTTTTTTAATTCATGGATTTTTTTTACAGTTTTTTCATATTAAATCGGCATATTTGTTTCATTTACAATTTTTTTTTAATTTCTTAACTAAAAATTAAGAATTCAAATATAAAAGTGCTTATGCATAATAATTTGAAAACCTTATAACACGTTTATAAAATGAATTTTGTATAAAATATTTTTCTTATAAGCCATTTATAAACTTAGAAAATGATTATGCATATGACCCAAAAATTACAATAAAACTTTCATATTGTGCTGAAAAATTAGGTACAAATCGAAACATATATAAATTTAAAAATGCCATTATACTACAAAATATGCTTACTGAAAAAACGACACTTTTAACAAATTTCATCAAATATTAGCATGGAATAAAATTAGCTAAACCACATCTGACATGGACATTTTGTAGCCGAACTTTTCAGATCATTTCTAAATGAAGGATAATTTAGAAAGTTATATTTTTTTGAAAAAAATTTTTAAAACAATGTCTAATCAAAAAAGTCCGAAATTCATTTTTTTTAAATAAATATTTGCCAATTCTGGATAAAAGTTTACTACTTTTTTAAATTTGATCAATCAATTTAATAAATTTTTTTTTAATTTTAAATTATGATCACCCTACTAAAAAAAATTATATGACTTTTGATATTATATATAATTATATCCGAAAAATGAGAACATCTAATCGCATCGAATTAGATCGTATTTTGATCTTATTAGATATAATTTGACATAATTAGATAATTTGATGGAATAAGATACGGTTTGATACAATTTTATCCGGATTTTTTCCTCATTCAAATGTATCAAATATATTATAATCATATCCAACTAGATATAATGTTATATAATTCGGTACAATTATACATAATTGTATGAGGCATATGTAACTATATATAGGTCTATATATAATTGGATATTGTAATATGTTGCACTATATATTGTGCAATATATAACTAGATATCTTTATATACTTAGGATATAATTTCGTAAAATTATATATGATTATGTCTTCGTATATATGTTCCAATATATATTTATACAAAATTTTATATGATAATATATGACTATATCAAAACTTTTTTACTTGGGCAAGGACTATTCCAAAAAAAGTGATTTTCGAGATTTTTACGGGGTTTTTATACGCCGTCAAACAATTCCCGAATAAAAGGTAATTTTATGCAGAATGCAAATCCATAAAAAATATTTTGAGGTATAACATTGACCAGTAAAGTATTCTATCCTAAGTCGGGAGTTAATAAAAAAAGGCTCACATCTCGGAAGGGTGATTCGATGAACTTTTTTTTAACTTCAGATTCGGGCCTAGGAGACCAAAATTCTTAAAAAAGTTTTGTTAGAAGGCTGTGCAAAAAGTCGATTAATATAAATGCCAAACGCAATTAAATTGTTCAAATCTAGAAATATTTTGAAATATTTTAATCCCACTATACTTCGGGATCCCAGAATTTCTTCCGATTTTTTAAATTTTTTCGAAAAACAGTTTTTCTATAAAGAACAGTTTTTTTTTTACAGTTTTTCTAAAAAAATATATGGTAACACTGATGTCTACTGATTTGAATACGTATTGATAAGTAGTTTAGTGTTTCTGGTATAGTTGATATTAGGTCCATTCGATTACTGGATAATTTGTACAAATTTGTACAAATTTTTACTGGATGGCGTTCGTTTACACAAATACTCAGTAAACAGAAAGAAAAAAGAGAGAATAAAGTGACAGTTCTATGTTGAGAGTTTTTAAGTCTTCTTCTTTTTCTTGCAAATTTTTACTGAACAAATATTTGCTAGTAAGAATTTGCAAGCAGAAAAAAACATATGTTTCGAAAACATATGCTTGTTTATTATAAATAAAAAAAATTATTTTCCAATTATGTTATTTTATGGAAATGCAAAGCAGTAAAACTTTCAAAATAAATAATGGAAAAGATAAGAAAACCTTCTAAAAATGTTCTGATTAAGGTTTAACATAAAAAATTCTCTTCTTTCATAGCGACCAGTTAAAATTTATTTGTATATTTGTTGTTGTAATCAGCTGTGTCTACAAACTTGCAAATTGTTGCAAATTTTCTGTTCGCGTACAGGTTTGGGAAAATTTTATTTTGAGAGTAAATCTTGTCTTACTCTCTGTAAGTTTGTACTGAGCAATTCTTACTGGACTTGACTGAGAAAAGTAATCGAATGGACCTATTGTTATTCTTTCTAGTAGATTGTGTGTAAATGAATAAAGAGAGAATGAGCGTAATATATTTGTTTTACTATAGTATGCTCAAACAAATAAAACAGATAATGAAGATTGTACAATAGATACTTATTGTACGCCGCCAATAAATATATTGTGGACATTTCGACCAAATCAACCCCATGTCTTCCTTCGACCTCTTTTTCACTAATTTTATTTAAATTAAATACAATTTTTTTTTTAATTGAATTTTATTAATTTTTAAATACAAATTTCACAACAAATTTAATCTTTAGTCACTTGATTATTTGTTTCCACAACAATTACTTGAAAAAAGGTCCGTTCGATTACTTTTCTCAGTCAAATCCAGTAAGAATTACTCAGTACAAACTTACAGAGAGTAAGACAAGATTTACTCTCAAAATAAAATTTTCACAAACATGTACTCGAACAGAAAATTTGCAACAATAAGTCTGTTCGGGTACTCAACATTGGGATCGTTTTCTTACTTAAATTGTTTTAATCAGCTGTTATATCATCAGTTGGGTGCAACTAGTTCAATTGAACTCTTCACTGATGTGAACCAAAGACCTAGTTCACAACTAATAGCTCTTTTAGTTCAATCGATCATTTCATTCATTCAGAAAATATGTTTATCATTTACAAAAATTAGTATAATAGGTGCAAAAGCCTATCGGTGATTTTACAATTCCATAAAATTACCGACAATTTTGTGAAGACGCTTGTATAAATGTGTTAAAGAGTTAAATATGTAAATAAATCGAAGCTTTTGTTTAATATCAAAATCTTTTCCAAATTTAATAAACTATCCCAGGTGAAAATGTTCATATATGGTCATATATGGCAACATATATGGGTTCGGATCCGAAATTTGAGGGTATATGGCCATATATGGAGATATATGAATGTTCATATAATTTTTTTTTTTAGTTTTTAATAAAAATATTGCTTTTTTTTATTTAAATTAAATGTAAATATTACAATTCTTACTGTTGAATTTGTACATTTGAATGAAATTGAGAAATTATGAAATTTTTAATGGACATAAACATTTTACTTGAAGTTTAGAAATCATTTTATGACTGTTTTTTGATTATTTAATGATTGTTTATACACTAATAGAAAAAAGTGTGTAAAAATGTTAGTTAAAGCTACTAAAAATTAGTTCAAAATTAAAAACTGCTGAATTAGCAGAGTATTTTTGCTAAATATAAATAAGATAGGAACAGCAAAAATAAAAGTGTTTAAATATTTACAAAATTTGAGTTATAATTGAGCTAAATATCAGTGATTAAGAAATAAAATTAGACAAAAAACATCACATAAAATTTAAAATTTTCAAAGTTCCTTTTTCGTTTTTGGTTTTTAATAAATAAATTTAGCAGTTTTATTTTTGCTGTTTTTATCTTACTGCAACATTTTCAATTGTATTTCAAAATTTATCATTATATTTCAGAAGTTATCAATTGTTTTTCAGATTTATCAATTGTATTTCAGAAATAATCAATTGAATTTCAGTTTCATCAATTGTATTGTAGAAGTTATGAATTGTTTTTCAGATTTACCAATTATATTTCAGAAATAATCAATTTATTTCCAGTTTTATAATTGCTTTTCAGAAATTATCAATTGATTTTCATATTTATTAATTGTATATCAGAAATTATGAATTGTATTTCAGAAACTGAAAATTGTATTTCAGAAATTTATTAATTGTATTTCAGAAATTCGCAATTGCATTTCAAAAATTATCAAATGTATTTTACAAATAATCAATTGTATTTCAAAAACTGGCAATTGTATTTCAGAAATTGCCAATTGTATTTAAGAAATTATCAATGTATTGTATTTCAATATTTTTTGAATCCGCTCAAGTAATTACCCCCATGACAAAAAAGACTTAAAACATTACCCATATATGGAATAATATATGAGTTCATATATGAAGATATATGGAATTTATGAACCAATATATGGACCAATAAATGCAGTATATTATCATATATGGATTCATACATTTGAATGTATTTACCCATATATGCTTCCATACATAACATATATGTTCATATATGATCATACATTAAACCATATATGCTCATACATGAAACCATATATGACAATATATGAACATATATGAACATTTTCACCTGGGATGTATTCCTTTTTGTAAATAGAAATGCCTAAAAAGGAAATTTTTCTTAAATTTTTGATATAAAAACGGGTTTAACTAGAAAAGCTATCTAGATTTTTACAACAAATTGAACAAGAACTAGAAAGAGCGCTCACCAAAACGAACTATAATGCACAAATCTATTTGTTTTTTCAAATGTGGTTTTTCGCGTTCGTTTACTTTTGTGCATTTTTGTCATTTCGGGAGTGTATTTCTTGTTAACTCTTATTTTACCGAACTTTAACCAAAAAGTAAAGAAACAGAGCTAGTGAGTGCGTTGAAAACAAAACATAACAATATCAGTTACACTTCTTCTCTTATTTATACCAATAGTAACAGTTATATATATGGTATATTTGTTTTGGAAATACTTTAAGATATACAAGTGCACGTCTTTAATGTATACAAGTGTTATTTTGTGTTAAAAGTAAAAATAAATGAAAATTTTTTTAATCTATAGTTTTTTTTATGTGATTTTAGTACAATTTTCTCACCTTGTTTCAAAGTTATGCGGTTTTTGAAATATTCGGAACGCATCTCCCGTTTTTGTATGGAAGTAGAGTTCTTTTTTATGCGGTTTTTTTTGGAACGCATCTACCGCATAAAAAAAGACTTAAGTGTATATGGAAATATATGACCCCATGTAAAAAAATATATACAAAACAAAACAATTTGGGTTAACTAAAAAGTTAACAACAATTAAACCTTTCGTCTTCTTATAATAATTAAAACTAAAGTCTATTGTACATATTTTACAACATCTTCGCATGTTCTCTTGTCAGACCTTGCTACATATATGACTTCTTCGACAATAAAATGCTTTGACCATAATAAAACTGCTTGTATTATTCAACTTTGAGTACAATAAAACTATAAAGAAAATCTGAACAAAACACATTTGCCATATACATTAATTAAATGCGGTGTCTATAACAATTTTGTAAACTCTTGTAGTTTAATTTTGTCTAATAAATATTTTAAATTATATACTTTACTACATTACTACATACAGTTGGATTCAAAAATACTTTATACAATATTCTTGAAACTATAATACTATTTTATGAAAAAACAGTTTAACTCAAATGTGTCAAAACCATACGTTTATAATTTTTCTATTATTCTTTCCAAATTGTTTATATATTAAACCTCTTATGCATAAAAAAGTATCAGTGGATAAAGTGCGATCCCGTAAGTTACCGCGGGAACCGTAACTTACAGTGTAACGTACAAAGTGTTTTTTTTTTGCGTTCCAGTTAGGGTTTTTCTTTTCCCGGACTTTTTCATTTCCCGGGACAGCGGGATTTTTTCTAGAATTTCCCGGGATCCCGGGAATTCCCGCTCGTTTGAAAATAAATAAATCCGACATATGTTGTACTTGAAAAACTCAATTTCTATAAAAATACCGTCGGACAAAGTCCATTTTTTGGTTGTACCGATGAGAAAATCTACTTAGTATATTCTGAAAAAGGGCTAAATATAAAATAGCCACTTTTTCTTCATCAATTCGTTTAACAGTTTAAGTCGCGAATTAATATTAGGTAATCTATTTTTATGGAAGGCCGTTTTAATTTTAATACTCTTTTCAAACAAAAACGAATTGATTTAGAAAAAGTGAAAGAAATTAAATTAAAAAAAAATTAAAAGACATATGTATTTTTTCATCCATTCTTTCACGATATATTGGAATTGTTAATGGAGGGAAATGACAAATTTATTATAATGAAGTTTTAGAGAGATTTAAAAGAATATTTTTAGTCGTTTTTTATATGAAATTCCGGACCAATTCATTTTGTGTCTTACACGAATTTAAAATTTCAGCCCTGGGGTCGAATTACGGCATTCGTGATCGAAATTTTTCGTTTGAAATTAATTTTTGATTTCGGAAAATTAAGCATTTGGATCAAGTTTTTTGAGCCAGGGATTCTACAAATCTGCCCTAGATTGGATATAAAATTAAAATATGGTGTTATCATTGTTAGTTTTTACGTACTTACACATTGAAAAGACGGATTTCGAACAATTTCGCTAATTCACGAATGCCGTAATTCGGCCCCTGGTTTATGTATTACGATAAAAAACGATATTTAGGGCCAGTTTTATAGTTAGAACTAAGATCGATTTTTGCATAAATATTTCTTAAAAATGAAGCCAAAATATTTATATTTCTAGATATTTTGTTTCTATGTAGATTTTCAGATCTATTCGTCCAGAATTATTTTTTTTTTTAAGTTTAAAAGTGAGTATTTTTCACAAAAAATTTTTTTAGGAAATTCGCCTAAATCTTTTTATAAAAATATAAACTAAAATATTATTAAGGGAGTGTGCGAACTGGCTAAATAAAATCGAAACTAAATTCAGGTTTCTAAAATTTCTATAAAATTTAAAAAGTTTTCAAAAAATGTTCAAAGAAATTTAAAACCCTTTTTTGAATTTGTATTTAGTGTAGAATTTATTTAGCCGCCTTGCACAGGGCCTGAATAGTTTGTTTAACTTCAATTGCTATTTTTTTAATTGCAAATTTTTATGCCGCAACTACTTAAAAATAAATTATTTAATTTTCATAGTTGCATTTTAAAAATAACATACAAAAAAAAACACAAAAAAAATTAAAAAAAAAAAACATTTTATGCATTATTTGTAAAATAAATAAAATTTAAAAAATATATTTGAAATTAAGGAATATCAATTTAAATAAAATTATTTGGAGTAAAAAAGTACTTATATTAATTAAAAGTTTGGAGGTATATATTTAGAACCGAAATACTGATGTTGAAATGTTATATTACTTTATTTGGAGAAAGGTCATAATTTTAAAGAACACGTTTTTTCCGAGGTACGAGAAATTTTGTTGGTAAACTTAATAATGGCTGATAAAATTTGTTTTCGGTTTAACTAAACTAAATTCAACTGATATAAAAAAAAAACTCGGCCTAAATAGTACTTTTTTTAATACTAAATTCTGTTTATTGAATTTTAAACCGCATTTTTTAATTTTAAATGTATATTTTATTTCAATTAATTTAAAAAAATTAATGCTTTAAATTTAAATAATGCTTACAAAATTGTAATATATTAGCTAAAACTTCTGTAAAAGGATAAAAAAATCCCGGGAAATCCCGCACAAAATTCCCGGGATTGCGGGATTGAAAAAAGAGCGGGATTCCCGGGAATCCCGTCCCGGGAATTCCCGGGACATAAACCCTAGTTCCAGTACTTTTAGACAGTTCTGTCATTTTGTGAGATGATGATTTTGATCTCACACTCATTTTACAAGGTAAAGTCAGTAGTAAAAATTTGGGTTTTGTATTTGATATTTTCGGGTTTTTGGTTTACTTTTTGTATGAATATTTGTCATTTTGTTCTTGTAATTGGGAGAACATGCTTTTTAATGTTCCTACCAGGTATTGTTGCACCATGATTTTACCTAAAAAGTACGGGAACGCAACTACACCAATTGTTGGATTTTTGCTGCTGTTTTATTGTACTTGTTACTACGAGTATGTTTAATAAGACTGTTATAAAAATCAACAAACTTTTTATGCATTGGACTATAAAACATAAACGATTTCTGTTATTGGCTTTCATTTTTCATTAAACACAAAAAAGTGTATAAAGCGGGCGAGAACAAAAAAATTGTTCTGTTCGAGTACAGATGAATTTTTTATTCGAATGAGGTGATGTGTTCTCTCTACACCATTTCCAATTGTATTTCAGAAATTATCATTTTATAAATGAATGTTTTTTTTAGTTTGATTTTAGATCATAAATTAATATCACTTTCTGTTTAAATTATTTTTCAAATTAAAGAAAGATGATACAATTTTTACAAAAAAATTACAAACAATAAAAAATTTGAAAAGAATTGGATAAAGCCAGCAAGACAGAATACGTATTTTGGGCTTTATCTACAAAGCCATCATCAGTGTAATTTGCCTTGACGGGTTAAACTTTGATAATCGTCTACTTATGTGAAAGTTGAAAGCAAATCGTTATAATACCGTTATCGTTATAATACCGTTATCGCTAAAATACCTTTTCAACTTGAATACCTTTACCAATACCTCTAAAAAAATTTCCAAATACCGTTATAGTTACCGATACCGTTTTTTTTATTGGTAGTTACCGGTATTTATTAATTTTTATAAAAATCCCAAGTTTTTAATAAAATCTTGAGTTTTTTTTACAAAAAAAAATATAGATAATAATTTTAGTTATTAAAACTACCAGCATTGAATTTAAAGCTTATAATCTGTATTTTAACAAATAAAATGAAAAATATGCTAATTTTTTTAATTGTTTCTATATGTTTTTGAGGCTTGTTTATTATACCGGTACCGGTATTGTTGTTTCGATAACGGCATATCGTTACCGAAACAGTCTTAAATACCGTTACCTTTACCATTACCGAAATAAACGAAATTCGATACAGTTTCAAAACCCTTTCAACTGACTACCGTTACCCCTAAAATACCGTTACCGAAATACCCGTAATTCCGTTATCCTTAAAATACCGTTATCGAAATAACTGAAATACCGTTATCCTTAAAATACCGATACCGAAATAAATGAAATATCAATACCCTTAAAATACCGTTATCAAACCAAATGAAATATTGTTATCCCTAAAATACCGTTACCGTTATTTTTAGTTTTCTGCTTTTGGTAATTTCACGTGGTTATTGAGTATTTTTTGTGCATTAAGTTGATAAATTGGTTCTGTTATTAATCTCGTTTGTTTTTTGTAAAAAAAAATTACTGGATGCATCGAAATAACTGACTACCGTTACCCTTAAAATACCGTTACCGATATAACTTAAATACCGTTAAAATTAAAATACCGTTACCGAAATAATCCAATTATCGTTATCTTTAAAATACCGTTACCGAAATAACTCAAATACCGTTATCCCTAAAATACCGATACCGAAATAAATGAAATAGCGTTACCCTTAAAATACCGTTACCGAAATAACCTAAAATTTTCGACTAAAGTTTGTTTTTAATCAGTTGTTATGTATAAGTAACTGTGGCACAGAACTAGAAAGTTTGACTACAACGCCAGGGTTTATGAGTTCAATGCTTGCTGACACCCATGAGTATTTTTTTTATATTTAAAAAAACATCCCCGAGAGTAGGCTGCACATTAGAGTGGTCCAAAAAAACATGAAAGTTGGAATTCGCGATCTCCACAATGTTGCCCCTATTCCTTAATGTCTAAAAACTCTTTGTGCCAAGTTTCAGCTAAATCCGCATTTATTTAGCGGTAGCACAAAAAGTTGTCTTTTAAGAATTAGTAATTTATCTCTAGAGTAATTTATACAAAAAAAAGGGTTGACTTTAAATTTAATTATTTCTTAACCTGTACGCTATTATTTAACAATTTTTTTTAAATCTGGTCTTAATTAATGTGAATATAAGGAATTTAAAAACAAAACTTAAAAAAATTAAGTAACTTTTAAGTAATTCGCGGTTTTTTTTAAATTTATACAAAAAAATATATATTTTAGTCAAATTTTCGAAATTTTCCGAAAAGATGTAATTAAAAATTCAACTGGTTTTAGCCTTGAATGCGCAAATTTCTCAAATCTGATCTTTTTTTTAATGAGTATTATGAATCAGCAATCGAAACTTAAAAAAAATTTGTGGTTTATGTATTATTCGCGGTTTTTAAAAATTCAAAAAAACTCAAGTTTTTTGAGATATTTTCCTAATTACCTGTAAACGGTATTATCGAAAAATGCAATTAGTTATACTTTTGCAATTTGCTTACCAAGGGCCTTCATTATATATAAAACTGATTTTAATTTTAAAAAGGATAACAGATATCCTTGCAAATTAACTTAAAATTTGACATTTTTTAATATTTCGCTATTATTTAGATTGCTATAATTTTATTGCTACCAAAAACCATATCTCTCATAATAGGACATTCCACAAATATATATTAATGCAAAAACGAAAATTTCATATTGGTAAATATAAGAAAACATCCTGATCGAAGTTGATAATTTTTTGTATGTAATTTTCAAATTTCGCGAAATCCGCGACTCCGATTTCAATTTTGATTTCAAATTCGTAATGTACACATTAAAATGTATTAGATTTGATATGTCGCGATCGTAATATTTATATTTAATTTTTCTCATTTTTTCCATTATTTTTAATTAATGAAAAATAATATAACAAGTACAACCTCGAAACTTCAATTGCGATGTGCTACCTCTAAACAAAACTTTTTTGGTGATTTTTTTGATCAGACCACATTTTTTTTCAAAGTGGCATATTTGTAGGGTTGTGGAGCGTGAAAATTCCAACTTTTTTTTTTGGACCACTCTACTGCACATATTTATTAAATAAAATGTTAATAGTTGGAAAAGAACATCCATGCACTTTTTAAGATGCTATTCAAGTAGTCATAACGAACAACTTCCCTCTAATGACTCGCCAATGTTAAAATCATTAGGGATTCATCTAAGTTAGCACTACTTCGGGTTCAGTAGATGCAGTGTTTTTACTACTTCTTCCTCTGCTCTTATTTTGCTGGGACATGATCTTTTTATACTAGGCCAGGTCGCGATATACTCTCATTAACCATGCCCATTTTTACGCCCAATTTTTTAAAATTGTGGATTTATTATAAAACAATGGATGTTCGCTATGGAAATTTTTATTTTCCAACGGATTTTACTTAAACTTGGTTAGTTAGTACGCATGATCCTTATATCCCAGGTCAGGTCGGCACATACTTTTCATTGAACACGCCCACTTTTACGCCCTTTTTTAATATATAGCTCTTTGTGATCCTTTTTGGATTTTCACTATAAAAATAGTTATTTTTAATGGATGTTGCTGAAATTTTGTACTAACTATCCTCACGCCACGTGCAAGAACGTTATTAATGTTAAAGTGATCAGGCGCTGTTTTACGTCCAATTTTTCTCAAAACTTTTAAAATTTGTGAGTTTGTTAGAAATGCTGTTAATATTTTGTTTACTTTTAAATTTTGCTGAAATTTAACACAGAATGTGAACAGTTCTCATAATAATTTGTAAAATCATTTCAATAGTTTAGTTCAAATCATTTTTTTCCAGAATTTTGACAACACATCGCTGGGGTGCACACCGCAATGAGTTCGGCAGTGGCGGGTGGGGTGAAGAATAAAAATTGGTAACTTTGCCAATAAAGGCGCGACTATGGAAAAAATCGAATGTGTTTCGGCTTTAGTAAAGAAATAATATTTTTTTTCATTTCATTACAATTAATGAATTTTTTTTCAATGCATTACAAAAAAGTAAAGTAATATAAAACTTTCATTACCATTACATAAAGTAACCTAGTGTCTTCAAATGCAATGAAATGTGCAAAGAAATTTGAAAATAACACACAAAACAACAACAACGAAAATAATTTTGTTGTTGCTTTGTGTGTTATTTTCAAATTTCTTTACACATTTCATTGCATTTGAAGACACTAGGTAATGATAATTAAGATATAAATTTCATTACCATTACATGTAATGGTAATGATTTTAGCCCATCTCTGATTTTGGGGCAGGTCAAAGAGTCAGAACTGTTGGTTAATTAGGCTGCATTCACACCTAATTCTTAAACACGTGTTTAGCTAAAACACGTATTTTAGCTCTTTATTCTACTACAACAGTTCTTTATTCTTTTACACTCGTTTTAGCTAAACACGTGTTTAAGATTTAGGTGTGAATGCCGTTTTAGACTTCTACTCTTTTCACATTTTTGTTTTGTTGGTTTATTTTAAATCAAATTAAATTTGTTTTATTGTAATTTATTATTTATTGTGCTTTTTATAATATTTTGTATGTTTGTTCTTAACAAACAGGTTTTATTATTATTTACTTTACGGAAGCTTTTGACATTTCGTGTAGAATTCACAGGAAGTGTAGATGACATGTTTATTTCGCTAGTCATTCCTAAAAGTGAAATAAATGTTTTATTTAAAAATGAAAAATAGTGTTGATGAATGTATAAATGAATGCAATGAACGACGACAGCGAAACAAATCAGTATGTATAGCAAAAATGTTAGCGTCCGACCGAACTCACTTTTTAAGGCCGAAGGAAATCCTATAAAATTTCCTTAATTCTTGAATTATTTTTATCTACAAATAGTGAGTAGGATTATGCTATACTTACACTCAGATAAAAAAGTCAGTAAAAAAATTTGTAAACAGTTTCCAATCGAACTTTACTATTTTTATACTGATTTTTAGTACAATTTTTTTGTAGTAATCATTTTTGCTATTCTCTTATTACAAATTACGGATTTTTTTTACTAATTCTCGCTGCTGATTTTAGCAAAACATTTTACTAATGTTTCAAAACCGAGTGCTAAATTTAGCAGAAAAATATACTAATTTAATTTTTTTTTTTGATTTTTTACAATTCTTGTTTAGTTTATATTTGTTACTATTGATATATTCTTAGTTTGGAAATAACACTCAGAAAATTTTATTGTATGTCCAAAGGTCATAACTGGAGAACCATTTGCAATTTTGACTCCAAATTTCAAGTACGATGAAGTAATTATACGCTTGTTACAATCGAAAGAAAAAAAAAATTTTAGATTTTACAGTTTTTGTGTTTTTAGTACAATTTTTTGCTAATTTCAGCATATTGATTTTAAATTACAGTTTACAACAATTTACTGAAATTTAGTAGCTGTAACTAATTATTTATACTAATTTCATTGTACTAAAATTATGATATTTAGTAAGTTTTTTAACTGATTTTAGCAAATCGATTTTGAATTGCAGTTTACATAAATTTTACTAAAATTTAGTAGCGGCTACTAATTTTTTCTACTAATTTTATTGTACTGCAGATCAGCAGACATGTGTTGCTACTTTTCAAAACCTACTCAAAAATTACTGGTAGTAATACTGAACTTTCTTTTTTAAAATAAAACAACACTTTTTTTAAACTTGTGTAACACGACTCGTTGCAATGAACTTGACTGAAAGATGCAACCACCAGAAATGATTTCTTGGATGTCTCAGAACAATGCTTCGTATGAATAAAAAATTGATATTACTAATAGGGGGAAATAAAGCAATTTTAAAGCAATTACTTCACAATTTTAGTCTGCTAAATTAAACTAAAAATTATTTTGTTTGATTTTCGTTTATATTTCATGCTATTCAACAAGTACTCGTGTATATTTTGATAACTTTGGTGTTAAAACACAGATAAAACAGATTCGTGGTGACAACCGAATATGTAGCCAATCGAATGGTTCGGTTGTGGTCACCGAATTTTTCGAGTCTGGCAATAGGAAACCAATTAAGATAAGAGTTATTTGAATGTGACAGCAGAATTTCGGTTGCCTGAATAACAATTCGCAAATGTTTTTGTTTTTGTTGTATTTAACGTTCAAGCTTGCAATTCTATTTATAGTAAGAACGAAAGCAAAGAACTTTTACAACGATTTTTTGTTATTCTTCTATTACACACTAACCCTTCATGCCATATTATTGACCTAAATGCTGAAATTAAAGAATATTACTTAATAATTTGGACTGTACCTCGTCTCTGATGTATTTGATCGTAGATTTTAATATTTTTCTACCATGTTTCCATAATATGTTTTTATTTATATATAAGGGATAACTGAAATTGAATTATTGCAATGTGTTAATTAGTCATTGAAAAAATAATTGTACTATTTTGAATAAAACAAAACGTGTATAACTTTTTAAATAAACTGAAAGGGTTTACCATCTGCGAATATCAAATAAATCCAAATTTCGTAATTTTCAGACATTTTGTCGTAGAAAATTATTTTAGTTTTTGATCGCACTTTTTAACTCTTAAAAGTGAGATTGGGCCACTAAAAAAATACATGTCTCTTATTTTTTCTCCTTTATCACATATCCGAATTTCGTTAAAATTGGAGGGAGGGTTCTCTTCAATTTTAACGAAATTCCTTATTAATGATCTATAAGAAATTTTGAAATTCTGCCAAAAGTGGGTGCGGCACCAGCTAATCGACTTAAATTTTTTACTGAATACTTTGATAAACCTTGTTTTTGAAGGTATAACTCTTTTTTGTGATTTATTGCCATAGAAACCAGTCACTGAGCCCACAGTGCTCAGCTTCAAGATAATGCTGGGAAAATACTATGGGGATCATATTATGATATGTAGGACTATAATATGATAATATTGGGATCTTTTTGGAATTATAATGTGATAATTTAAGGATCATATTATGATAAAAATAGGTATTTCGCAATATAAATCGTTTTCGCCCGGAAATAGTGTTTGTATTGTACATTTGAGATTGAACGGCATCCACACCTAAATCCTGAACATGTGTTTAGCCAAAAGGTGTGTAAAAGAACAAAAAAAAACTGTTGTAATAGAATAAAGAGCTAAAATACGTAATTTAGCTAAACACGTGCTGAATTAGGTATGAACGCAGCCTTGTACTACAAGTAAGAAAATACAATTCAACGCTTTCACGATTTACCATCTGCGAATGCATTAACGTCTTTAGTGCCCTAGTAAATTTGCAGTTGAACATATTCGCAAACCATTTAAGCCCTTACAACGTCCGTTTTAAGGGACTTTTCGGCATTTCTTTAAAATAGGACTTAAGGGTTGAAATAACCAAAATCGAACCATTTTTAATATTAGCTATTTTAAAAACTACTTGACTAATTAAAATAAGATTTATGATTTAAGTAGGCTATTATCTCTTCATCTTATGCCAATAAATATATTTTTAATATTTTAAATATTTTTGTAAATGAAGAAAACGCATTTAGCATGAATATTTTAAATATAAAAGTGTTTCCATACGATTTATAGGGACAAAAGTTAAATTACCATATTCCACGGTTAAAAAAGGCGATAAAAAAACTTAATGAATGGTTGTCAATCGACAGAAAGATTGGAAGTGTTGGTGAGAATGGCCAAAGAGACCTTGAAGCGGCTCAAAATGTAATTCACGCTTTTACTAAGGTTCCTGGTATTTCAACTCGCGCAGTCGCGAATAAAATCAAGAAGTCGCAAAATTTTGTTCAGAATATCAGAATATAGTAATGGACTAAAATGTTATATAATGTCCAGGTAGGAATACAAAGAAAAATTTATCATCAAAAATACGTAGTCGACGACTTTACGAAAAGCAATTCACAAAATATATTTGCGTGATAATGGATGATGACGAAACATATTGCTTTGAAAATTTCCAGTACATTGCAGGATAAGACTTTTACACAGCATATAGCCGTGGTGATCATCTAGATCATTGTAAAAAGAAAATCAAGTCCAAATTTTATAAAAAGAGCCTGTTTTGGCAAGCAAGTTATTCTTCTTGTCGAAGAAAATCGAAACCTCTCTTTACAACTGGTACAATAAATGGTGAAATTTATCGGGAAGAATGCTTAAAACAAACGCCTGTTACCATTTGTAAAATGTCACACCACAAAGCCATTATTTTGAACGGATCTAGCTGGTACAAAAACAACGAAATCGATTCTGTCCACCTAATTGTCCAGAATTGCGACCAATAGAAGAATATTGATCAGTTAGGAACTTTAAAGAAGATAGGTTCGCCAGTGTCAACTACTCGTATAGAAGAGTTCAGAACTAACTCGTGCAAATACTAATGGGACGAATTGGCGAAAAAGTGCGGTGTGTCGCCTACCAATCAACTTCTGATTAATTTTCTTGCATTTTTACAATTACCATAGAACAATTACCAATTACCATAAAAAAATTCAAAAGCTTTCTTAAATATTATTTTTTTTTTTAAAACAAAGTGATTCGGTTTTGGTTATTTCAACATTTAAATGACATAAAGCCGAAAAAAAAATTCTCATAAAATTTCATTGTGAACATCCGACAACAGAATTAAGATCAGTGCTCAGATTCTACAAGACGATGGACGATTTTCCTCTATTTTTATAATTTTAATATCTAACATATTACATTCAAATTTTAAAACATCCCAGTGAGAAAAATACAAACGGGAAAACGATGGCAAAGCACTTTAACAGGTGGTACAAGTACTGGCAAAGGTACAAGTGCTTTCCCAAAATGATAACATAATTAGACAAAAGGACCGGAAAAGCACTGGAGAAACAAACTTTTTGAACGTTGGCAAAACCAAAAAATAGCTGGTCCAAAATAAAATTTAAAAAAATTTCATATGGGTGATATCAAAAAATGTGATAAAAACCGTGTAACCACCTAATTTCTAATGCATGGATTACATTTGAGTTACATTCGATATATATCAGCGCATTGTCACGTGTTTTACAAAATTTATAACAATCTGATCAATTTTTGGTTAATACATAAAATTTGTGACCAATTTTATAGGCCAAATGTAAACTCCGTAACAAGTAACTCATAAGGTTTTTTAACTTTAATAGCTTATATTTTAATAACCAATAAAGCTAAACACTAACGGTAAGAATTTTTATGAAGAGGAAAAGTGCCGTTTTTAATAAAAATTAATACATTTTACAAACTTTTTCGTATATCTTAGCTATCACGACTTCAACTCTGTAACGATTTTTCGTCATAATTTTTGATAAAAATGCATATACCAGAATTTTGGAGTTATCTATTATTTATATTCCGAAAAGTATAATGTTATTTATACCCAAATGATCGTTGGACTGTAAGTAATCATCCATTATAACAGACTTGAAGCTTTTGTGCAGCATGTAACATTCTCGAGATGAAAAAGGATGTCTTTAATAAGATTTGAAAAAATGTTGTAAACTCCGTTCCTAATTTTTACACCAAACTATTTAACGAGTAAGAAAAACAATGTCATATTTGGATTCACCTTGTAGGCATCATGCGATTTCGATTTCTCCGTAACTGTAAACTCCGTAACCACAATTGTTTGCATCAGATTTCATTTAAATAAATGTAGATAAATGTTTAAAATATTTTAAAATAACCATAAACAGAGGTGATTCAACTAATATTTATGCGTCAAAAGACGATTCAACTAATAATTTTGCGTCAAATCAAACAAAGTTATCAGTTTTTTACCCAAAGCTGCTGGATCGAAAAACGATTGATTTTGCATTTCATTGGTTTTGAATTGATATTTCGAGTCATTACTGACATTAGTTTGACAAATTAAATTTGTTTCACACAATTTAAGAATTTAATGTTATGTTTTTAATATATTATTTTGTAACTGCGCAACCGCTGTTTGGATTTTAAAAAATTTTATATTTTTGAAAAGCATTTAAAAGGACCAAAAATACAAAATTAAAAAAAAAAATTTTTTCGCGGAATGAATTGTATTTTTATTCGCAAAACCGCCAATTTGATAAACACAAATTATATATCATTGGAAAGCCAGTTGAAAACCCAAATACGAAAAACTAATAAATTGAAGAAAATTCGTACGCAATTTTTTTTGTTATATCTTTTGCTAGCAGAAATGTTACAACAAAAAAAAATTAAAATTGTGCAAAAAAAGTTATTGCGACAACTTGTAGAAGAGATTTTTTGGAATTAGGTTTATAATGACTAAATTTACTGATTCCATTAAGAAAAAACCGAAATATTAACACTTTTTGCTTCTCACAAATTTGGCCCAAAAATTTATCTCATTTTTTGATTTCACCCATATGTATTTTTTTTTGGTCCTGCTGTGATTTGAACCCAGGCCGGCAGATTGGCAGACGATTGCTCTAACCACTGAGCAAACGAGAAATATAATACTTTGTGGATAAACACATAAATGAGTGATAACAGCTGGACAACTACAGGCTGTGCTAAAATGCTGGCACTGGCAAAGAGTTTTTTGGAACTAATATGCCAGCGTTGGGAGAGCAAAGTTAGTTTTAGGGAGCTTGTCCACAAACAAAAAAATTGATTTTATAAAACAAAAAAATTTTTAAATTAAAAAAAAATTTTGCTTGCAACCGGATTTGAACTCGGAACCTTCTGACTACAAACATTTTTTAACGAAGCGTCAGCATTTTTATAAAATCATTGATCTACCAGTGAATTGATTTTTGTACCGCTGGCAATTTCTGACTAGGTAGCACTGGATAACCACTGGTTGAAAACCTTGGCATATCACTCTAAGCCTATTCTTTACCAGTGGTTTTTTTATAAACAACCGAAATTTTTGTAAAACAAATACTGCCAAAACGCTTTTTGCAAACGCTGGCAAAGCGTCCCAAATGAGTATTCTCCCAGTCATTTATTTTTAAAACCGTGGTTACCCAATGGTATGCAAGTGCTTGATTTTTTGTACCACTGGCGATTTCTGACTGGGATTGTACAAATTTGGTAAAAGACAGAAATTTTGCAACATATAAATATTTCAAGATTTTTATAACCAACATCTTTAAAATGTTAGAAATTTTACTTCGAAAGATGGACGATAATCGTCAATTTTTTATGGAATCCCTAACCAGAAGCGTGTTATTTCATACAGTGTTGGCCAAAAATTACAACTTGACTGTAACCACACAGCGCCAAA
The DNA here is from genome assembly GCA_949987735.1 of Leucophora obtusa. Lineage (NCBI taxonomy): Eukaryota > Metazoa > Arthropoda > Insecta > Diptera > Anthomyiidae > Leucophora > Leucophora obtusa. The sequence goes on from OX465295.1 coordinate 282,731,375, forward strand.
TACTTTGGAGTTTTACTATGCTAACCTAATTCATTCCTCTGGAATATGATTCATCGAAGCCTTAAAATAGTGTTACATAGTGTTCTACCAGATTTTTCTAAGTTTTCGACCATTTATTTTGTATTTTCACCCGGGTTCGTTGTTATATCCCCAATCAGCGTTGGGTTAAAAATGATCAATATCAGTGCAGCGGCTCAAAAGTTGTGGGTGAAAATGTGAAGGCACTTCGAAATTTTCTATACAAAATGGTACATTTTATTACTTTGTTAAATGGTTGTCACTTAGTACTGAAATCAAAAAGTTGTATGGAGATTTTTAAGGTGTCCTCAATCACAACTTTTGATCCGCCAGACCGATTTTGATTATTATTTAACACAAAGCTTCTTGGTAGAGTAACAAACAATCTAACTAAAAATTACTCATTACTAAATTAAAAAATCAAGTGATCTGGTGTTCTTGTCTAGCACCACTGGATTCAGCTTGCCCGAATTAGTTTTACCGAATGGGTGCCCGCTTTTCGGAAAAAAATGTCTCCGATTCGTGCACAGTGTTATTAGCGATAACATTTTAAATCACCTTTGTGAAAATTACTTAATTAAACCATGTGTAAAAAAATCCATTTTACCATAGAGTGAACTGCAGAATATGACAGTTTATTTCACATTTATTTTCTTATAATACTCGAACTAAATTGCACCTTTCCCCTTGTTACTGCCAATGACAGGTCGCTATATTAATATTTTACTACAAATGTTTGGTAACGAAGAGAAGCAGTTTTATAAATACAATATCAAATTCTACTTACCCAGCAAAAGCTTGGTAATATGTTGGTATTACAGAACACATTACCTGGTAATACCATACCCCTAACCATTGCATTATTTCATAACTAAAATGTAATGTCTTACGTATAATGTGCTGCATAACTACTGGATAGTAATAGCAACTTATTACCAATGATATATTTAAACACCTCAAAGAAAAGAGTTACTTGTAATACACAACATGAGTTCTAAATAATAGCAGCGACTTATTACAGATGGGATATTTTAAAACCGTAAAATAAGGAGTTACTTTTAATGTGATACGTGATCACTTAATAGAAATAGCCACTTATTACCGATGGTGTATTCAAATACCTCAAAATAAGGAGTTATTTGTAATGCGATACATGAGTGTTATTTTCTATTTAAAATATTCGATACAAATAATTTATATGTTTTATACATATTGACTGAAATATTTTTTATGTTTTTGTTAACTTTATATTAATCTGAGTAAATATTAATTATGAATATGCTTCGTTTTAGCATTTATAAAAAACCAACACGATAACATCTTATTTTAATTTTTTTTGTAAGAAGTAAGTATATATTTTTATACAGTAAGTAAGCGCATAATTTTAATGTGTTATTTCAGACCTGTTTGTAACACATTTTTTTGGCCTTACTTTAAGCTGTTATGTAAGTAGTATTGTGCTCAGTATCGGTTATGTAAGTGGTTACGTAACTCCTAACATGTAACATTAAAGTAACATGTTCTTATGTTGTTACCTAGCCCTCCTTTGGAAAGTACATACCTCCAATGACATGCCCTTGTTAAAATAATAGCTATTGGAATAGCAAAGTAAGAGGTTACATACCTTAATTTCTTCTTACAAACCTTATTACCAGGTAATAGAAAGTTTTGCTGGGTAATTCAGTTTACAAATTCACCTAACAGTTTTGTTATTCTTTTGTATTATTTTGAACATGCATACATACATATATATTTTATGTTTATTGACGCTTTAAGTACAGTAAGTTGTTTCGATTTCACGTGAAAAAACTGTTATACTCCATATAAAAAAAAACATTTTTCACGATAATATTTTACTCAAATTTAATGTACAAGACTATTAAGTTTCTTGTGAAAAAGTGATTTTTTGTGATTGATTCTTTCTAATAAAACAAAAAATTTTTACATTTTTAGAATTGAAATTAACTTTTGAAGCCTTTTAGATTAAGTTGTAAGTTGTTTTTCACATGGGAAAATTTCACTCGAATTTTAAATGCCTCAAATTGCAATTTAATTTAAACAAATGAAAATTTTTTTAATTTTATAACAAAGACACAATCACAATAAACACAGAATGTCACTTTTTCCCAAGAAAAATAATAGTCTTGTACATTAAATTTGCGTGAAAACAAACTCTACACAATTTTCACGTGAAACTGATTGTCGAGAAAAATCATTTTTTTATATGGAGTATAACAGTTTTTTCACGTGAAACTCAAACAACTTACGGTGATTTAGAACGAAATTTTTTCACGTCAAAAACAACTTACAGTGCTTTAGGCCTTAAATTTTAAACGCCTCAAATCCGTAATTCAAATTATTAAAATGAAACATTTTTTTATTTTATTAGAAACACACAATCACAATAGACACAATATGTCACTTTTTCACAACAAAAATAATAGTCTTGAATATTAAATTTGCGTGAATACAAAATCTACACATATTTCACGTGAAACTTATTACCGTGAACAACGATTTTTTTATATGGAGTGTAACAGTCACGTGAAATCGTAACAACTTACTATGCTTTATAGGGAGAAATCATAGCAACTCAAAACAAAAAAATTACATTTTCGTATTTGCCATCTCTGATTTGAATCACATTCGCTATAACTATCGCGCACTACAAGAGCTGAAACAATTTCGGATCCCAGGCCCTTTCGGTTTCCAAATTATGACGTTTGACTAAAATATCGTTACAAAATTGCCTAGTATTACTTTTTAAATGCACAAGATGATCTTATTTTTAAGGTAAGGATGTACCCTTGAAATCGATGTGCATAACGGCTTTTTCCGTAAGAGTCTAAGGTAATTTTTAATCTAAAAAGTTCTTAAGCGTAATTTGAGCCAAATCGGACACTGTTTTTTTAATTATATGTCGTATCACATAATTTTAAATTGATTTCAGCATGCTGAATACAAATATGAAATTATTTTTTAAATCGCATGAAGGATTTTTGTGATAATGCGCAGTAAGTTGTTTCGATTTCACCTGAAAAAACTGTTACATTACGTATAAAAAATATATATTTTCATGATAATGAGATTCACGTGAAAAGTGTGTAGACTATGTTTTCACGAAAATTTAATATACAACACTATTATTTTTCTGGTGAAAAAGTGACATTTTGTGTTTATTGTGATGTGTCTGCTATAAAATTAAAAAAAATGTCCATTTTTATAATTTCAACTGCAACTTGTGGCATTTAAAGTACGAGTGAAATATTTTCACGTAAAAAACTATTTACGGTGTTTAACCTGGAAAAATAGTTATAATTGGCATATAACTAAATATAAAAGGCATATAACTGAACTCAAAATCGCAATAAATAAAAATATCACAACAACTCTTAGGGCGTGTTTATCTAAATATATGGGAAACAAAAACAAATTTTCGTTACTTTGCTTTCGTTTGGACCATTTTCGTAATACATAAACAGGGACTTAATGTGCCTCAAAATTTTCGTGTTCATCAGTTTCTTTTGCTTTACCCATTCAAGGCTTTGATGCAATTATTAAGTCCTTGTTCAACATTTTGACCCCTCTGGAAACACATTGCCTGGTCACGCGTACTTCTGTTGCATTTTTTATAAGTCCGCAATGGATTATTATGAATAGTTTTAATAATATTTTTGTGCACTCTTCTTTGATTCTCTATTGTAAACTAACAAAATCTGACATATTTGTCAAAGATTTTTGATCAAGAAAAATTATTTTAATTAAAGGCGGAAAAAGTTATTAAGAAAAATGTGTGTTACACATTCTAAATTTTTTTTGCTCTAGAATTCTGAAATATAGTGGTGAATGAAATTGGTTCTAATTCAGAAACGTATTGAGATACTACTTTGAAACTTTCCACAACTGAGGAAGGGCGTTCAATAATAAAAATATACATAATTATTGCTTTATAATTATTAAGAGAAATGCATGAAGATAATATCATTTATTAAGGCCGATTTTGCTTTCAGCGATTCAATTGGCTAAAACCTTAAAAAAACCGTAAAAATCAATATAAAACGCGAACAGTGGTTTTAATATTAAGTTTTATGCATCAGATTTTAAGCCTAAATATGAATTTAGGTTATGTGCCTACATTTCACCACAAAAAATTTATATTGATTGCATTTGAAAATGTTTGTATATAAAAACTAAATGAAAAACCGCTAAACTTTAAAGGCATTTCACGGAAAATATATACCTTAGATCGAAAAATAAAGTACGCCATTGTAATCAGCATGTCCAAAATATATAGAATTGATGGTCAGAGCTCTATTAATTTTTAAAAGTCAAGATTTTGTCATGTAGTGTTATCAAGGTTGGTTACCGAAATGAATAACGGTAAGGGTAACGGTAACGGTATCAGATTTCGTTTGTTTAGGTAACGGTAAAGGTAACGGTATTTAAGACTGTTTCGGAAACAGTATACCATTATCGAAACAGCAATACCGGTACGTACCGGTATTAAAAATTATGTTAAAAACATATAAAAACAAGTAAAAACATGGCATATTTTTAATTTTAAGTACTGAAAATACAGATTTTAAGCTATAAATTCAATACTGGTAGTTTTAATAAGTAAAATTATTATTTATAAATTTTTTGTAAAAAAAAACACTCAAGATTATAAAATAAAAAATAAAAAAATTGTAATTTTTATATAAAATAATAAATACCGGTAAAATACCGGTAACTACCCATAAAAATAACGGTATCGGTAACGATAACGGTATTTAGAATTTTTTTTAGAGGTATCGATAACGGTAACGGTATTCAATTTGAAACGGTATTTTAGCGATAACGGTATTATAACGATAACGGTAACCAACCTTGAGTGTTATGTTTATTTGTGAAAATTCAAAAAACTTTGTTAAAAAATAGCGTTTTTCTTTTGAACCCATTGGCGTTCCAATTTGAAATTTGCACAGTCTGAAGCTGAAATATTGAGTTATCTGCTTCAATAATTTAAAGAAAATTAAAAATGGGTTTTTTGAGATATTTGCAAATTAAGGATATTTTTCAAATTGCATTATCCTTTTTGCATTCAACAATTTATTTTTGCAATTTATTTTGAAAGTAGATTACATAAGCATTACTAGGTAAAAATTTTATAACAATCGGATAACGCGTTCAAAAATTGTAATCATTTGATCTTCATGTATTTTTCAAAAATTTACTTAAAAAAATCAACTAAAAAAAGCGAAATAAGAAGAATTTTACAAAAATTTAAAAACAGTAAATTTCGTGATAGTCATGAGGATCTACAAACAGAATTTTGTCCAAATCCAGAGACCATCTTCCGATAAGTGTCCCGGTTCCCTTTGGAATGATTCATAAGGAAGAGCGGCGTAATAAAATTGATATGTTGATTTCGATAAAGACATGTAAAACGAGTAAAAAGGTTAAAGTCGGGCATGCCGACTATACAATACCCTACACCAGTCTGGTTAAAGCCAACTAATGTTTGGATCCCAAATTCGAATGGGTTAAAATGGGACTTGTGTCAAAATTTTCTATAATGTGAGTCAGCGAACCAAATTTCATTAAAATATCTTAATATTTATTTGCGACCTGCAGTTTGTAACCAAGCCAATTTTGGGGGGACCCTTATATGGGCACTAGGTCTAAACATGGACCGGTGTTAACCAAAATCAATAGGCTTCCTCCTTGGGCTGATATAGGTCGGTGTACCAAATTTCATCAAAATATCTTAATATTTGCGACCTGCAGCGTATAAACAATGTAATTTTGGTAGGACCCTTATATGGGAACTAGGTCTAAACATGGACCGATGTTCACCAAAATCAATAGGCTTCGTCCTGGGGCCAACATAGGTCTGCGTACCAAATTTCATCAAAATATCTTAATATTTGCGACCTGCAGCGTATAAACAATATAATTTTGGTAGGACCCTTATATGGGCACTAGGTCTAAACACGGACCGATTTTAACCAAAATCAATAGGCTTCGTCCGACATAAGTCGGTGTACCAAGTTTCATCAAAATATCTTAATATTTGCGACCTGTAGAGTGCGCACAAGAATGCATGGACAGACAGACAGACGGACGGACGGACAGACGGACATCGTTAAATCGAAATAAAAAAAAATTCTGAGCCGATCGGTATACTATAAGGTGGGTCTGGGACCAATATTTTTTGGTGTTACAAACATCAGCACAAACTTATAATACCCTGACCACATAGTGGTGTAGGGTATAATGACCACATAGTGGTGTAGGGTATAAAAATATTTCAAGATTTATACCCAAAATATGTTGGGTTTTGAAATATGTTTGAGTTGTAAAACTGACAAAAAATATTTGTCCTTTCGAACTTTGAAATTTTTCTCATCCCAAGTAAAAAAAAATGATATGGAGCCATATGAAGTTATATTTAATTATATATAATCTTTTACGTAATTAGATATAATTATATCCGAAAAATGAGAACGTCTTAGTGTATCATATTGTATCGAATTGTATACAATTGTATACAATTTGGTACAATTTAATACAATTTTATGCAATTCGATACAATTGTATCCGAATTTTGTCCTCATCCAATTATATCAAATTATATCTTTTTGTATAAAATTATATAAAATGTTATAAAAGTGGACATAGTTTGATACAATTATATCTAAATATTAACCTTATACTTTTTATCATATTATATAGAACCATATCTAATAATATACAAAAATTATTTTTTTAAATAAAAATTTTTTTTTAATTACTTGTAATTGTTCTTTTTTGAATTGCAATTACAAATAATATGTAATTGTAGATGAGTTTTTTTTTTCAATTACAATTACATGTAATTGTGTAATTGCATGTGTAATTAATTACAAAATGTAATGATTAACCCCAGGTCTGCTGGAGATCTTATAATTTTGATAAATCTTCCATTACTTTTATACAGATTTATCATGACAGTGCAATAAACATGAAAAAAATTTTCTTTTAATTTAGTAATTTTAAAATAAAGTTAACAACACTGAAATTAATAGGATTATGATATACAACCAAGATAAAAGAAATCAGTCAAGTGTACGTTCACAGAACACATTTTGTTCATAAATATAATGAATTGCTTTCAGTGATTTCAATTCACATTATGTATGGAAAAATTTATACAGTTTATGAAAATTTTTATAAATTTTGAATATTCAAAATTATACAAAATAATAAGTTGCTTTGAAAAAAAAAGGCGTCAACAAAATTTATGTCTATTGATTTTGTTTTTGAAAAAACGCCAATTTGGGAGAAATTCGCATATTTTTTAAGGAATATGATAAATACGGTATGTATGAGCAATTGTTCTATGTATACGCGAAGACATTTTTTTTATTTTACATATCTTTTTTCTAATATCTTTCCAGAAAGCAAAAAGTTTCAAGATTTTGCTGAAAAAAGAAATAACTGGCTGCTGGATAATTAGACCAATTTAAGAAAATAAATTAACAGTGCATTCATAAGAAGAATGACGACATAAATTATGCTGATTATTTTGTATTTTTGTGAATTTTTGTTGTGTTTTTTATTATAGTTTTAATTAAATAAAAATGCCTTTTTAGGAATTTAATCAATGAAAACGCCACAGATATTGTCAATTCTACTATTCATTGTATTAAGCGGAGGAAGAAAAACGCATACAATAAAAAAATCCACCATGAATTTTTTCATTATATGTATGAACAAATTCATACACTTTATGAAAAAGTTTTGGGAAAAAAATTTAATGTTAGATTCATACATATTATGAACAAATTCATTCCAAGTATGAATTATTTTTTTCTGTGTTATAGTATAGAGAATTTCGTATTAAAGCTTCAGTGTTGTTAATGTTATGGGTGCGTAAGCCATTTTTGACTCATGCTCCTAAACAAAAACAAATTACTCACGCACGAGCATTTCGTTTCTTACTCTGCACACATGAGTATATTAAAAACTTACATTCAGAAAATTCTCACGCAAAACAGTAAAAATTACTAAAAACATATGATGCAAAAAATAAACTCACACACGATTCATGCACGGGTTATTCTTACTCACGCTCACACACGAATCACTTAAGTATAGTAATTATTACTCACGATCACATGTGAATAACGTGACTCACGAACATTTCGTGTCACGCGCCAATCCCTAGTAATTACTAAATTTAAAACTAGTTCAAAATCATTGATAACATGGAACAAAATATAATATAATACGGTTTTATATGGACCTTATATATTTTTATATAAAATCACTTTGAAAAAATTGCCTATGTGGGATGATATATAATTATAGATGATTTTATAAAGAACGTTAGAAGTTATATATGGGTTCATATTCGTCAATATATAATCATAACTAACACAAATTATAAAATATTTTTTATATGGATCCACATAGTTTTATATTATTATGTATAGTGTCACACTAAATTATATATAAACGTATATGTAATTATATATTTTATATGTTACTTTATGTACTTATATATAGCACATACATATATATGTAGGTCAGTATGTAATAATATAAAATCACATATGTCTCCATATTAAAACCTTTGAGGAAAAAATATCTAATATATGACTATATAAAAGTATATATGCTTGAATTTAAAAGCATATGTGGCCATATGTAAATATAAGTTACTATATGCAATTACATAAAATAATATATGATTATATCAAAACTTTTTTACTCGGGATTTTAATAATATAATTTTTATTTTTTTGTGTGATTATGCATTGGGTTGCATCTTATTGTATTGTATATAGGGGATGCATCCCGGGATTTCCCGTCCCGGGATTCTCGGGAAATTAAGCATATTTCCGTTCCCGCATTCCCGGGAATTTTGGTCGGGAATCCCGGGATTTCAAAAAATGCAATTTAAAATAATAAAATTAATTATTTAAAATTTTCATATGCAACAATTTTCCAACGTTTTGAAAATAGTAAAAATTTTACATTAGGTTACTACAATTTGCTACTTTTACCACTACTGAAAAGTTCAAAAAGTAAACAAAACATTCCAATTGTAGTAAAAGTAGTAAGACTTTCGAGTAAACGAAAAAACTGATTAATTTGTGTATTATTTAGGTCCAACTTTCATATTAAAAAAAAAAAACACTCAATTAAATAGAGTTTGTATTACAAAAATTTGAATCGCAATCATTCTGTACAAAATTGGGGACAAATTTTTTTTATTGAATTATGAAAAGTTTTCAAGTAAGTTAAAATTTGTTTCGAAAATTTTTAAAAAATTTTCCAATTGGATAAAATTGTTTTCTACACACAAAAAAATAATTCATACATGGAATGAATTTTTTCCTAAACTGTATGAATTATACATGATAATTTTTTCCCAAAACCTTTTCATACAATGTATGAACTTGTTCATACATATAATGAAAAAATTAATTATGGATTTTATGGATTTTTCTTTCACTAAATTTTGAATTAAACAAAAATCATAAAGCGATTATTGAAATTTTCAATGCAAATGCTAGATTACACCAAAATTGATGTATTTTTATTATTATTAAGAGCTAGAATGACAAAATATATCATATACAATTTCATTGATCTGAACAGATTCATTGTGGTACCAAAAACGTGTATTGTGAAATTCACAGCAGATAGAATGTCATGTTTTCTTACAGCCTCAAACTTGGTTTCTATCGTCAAGTAAACGGATGCGACTGAACTTAAGAAATGTTCGCAATCTGAAACAGAGTTAAGAAAATGCCCTTGTTTATAAACCAACATTTTATGCATAAAAATATATGTAAAATATTGCGCTTACCTTTTGATCTTATTCGCTATCATATTTATTAGTGATAAATTAAAAAAATTCGTTCTTTTACAAAGAAAATAAAAGTATTTAATTGACAATTAATTTTCTATTCCAAACAAACTTGTTAACTCAAATATTTTTGAAATATGAGAAATAAAGAAAAATTTATAAATAGTATGAATTTGTTCATACATATTATGAACTGGAATCAGTGACTGCTGTTCATAATATTTATGAGCAAAATGTGTTCTGTGTATATTAATTTTTGTATTTATTTTATTTTTTCACCGACAAGTTTTTTGATCTAAAAATTTGTTTTATTTTATTTAATTTTTAAAAATATATAATTAAACTTATATAATTTCTAATATAAAATTAATTCTTTCCCACTGAAATTCCAAGAAATTCTAAGAAAAACCATTAGGCCGTAAATGCTTTTTCACGATCCTGAAAATTTGAGGTATTTAAGACATTTTCTTTGTAAAATTTTTTTAATTATTATAAAATATTTTCTAATTTACTTCCCTTGCGGGATCCCGGGATCCCGAGAATTCAAAATAAATTTCCCGCTTTCCCGGTAAATTAAAAAGTGTGGGATTTTGCATTCCCTAATTGTATATTAAAACTCAGTTTATGGGATCAACCATATGTGATTCTATATAGTTATGTGTATCATTAACATTAACACATTTTTTGGTATGTATGTATACGATTTTATATGGTTATGCATAAGAAAATTTTGGGAAATTTTTGAAAGATATTATAATATATGAATACATATGGTTGCAAAGCCATTTTATATTACTATATGTTAATGTGTATTTTTGTATTCAAAGTATATATTGTAATATACGAACTTTTTTACTCGGGTATTTAGAAAATTATTCCGTTTTTATTCGTAATATTAAAAATGCGATATTTTCTCTCAACTTCCAAAATAGCATACATGTCTGAGCAATAGTGTTGCCAAATAACAATTTTTAAAAAATGTCTAAAAATACTAATTTTTTAAAAATTTCTTAAAAATATTGCAAAAGAATTAATTTAAATTTCTTGCAATGTTTTGTGAAATTTTGAAATTTGTATTATCAAAGTATAAAAATTAAATTTTTCAAAAATTAAGTTTCAATTTGAATTACTTATAACACCACTAGAGGGCGCGACTTAGCCATATAAATTACAAAAAATGCTTATCCTTCTACCAAGTTTTGTCAAAAAAAATCCCACGGAATCCATGCTTGGTATGAAATGGGTTAAGAATTTAAGAAAATGCACATTTTATGATATGGACATTTCAACTCAAGATTCCAAAAAATGACCTTTGTCCCTTTCATGGAATTTTCCGAATTTTCGGTATTCATATAAATATTTTCAGCGAACGAGAAAACTTAGGTAAAGGCCACTGTAAAATTTAAAAATTGTGTACGATATGCATATATTTTTAAAGGGCATATTCTTTCCTACAAAAATAAGAAAAATAATTTTCAATATTGGATAAGTGTTTCCAAAAAACCGACTTTTTTAAAAACCGGTTTGTCGGTTAACCGAAAATGGACTATTTTGAAAAACCGGGTTTCGGTTAACCGTTTGTGAAAAAACGGTTAAACCGGTTAACCGACTAAAAATAAAAAACAGTAAAAAACACCAAAAATTAAAATAAAAAAAGTGAAAAAATATAGTTTAAAAAACGGCTAGAGTGACAAAAATATTCTCAGAATTTTTCTAGAGAGGTTTTATTTTGAATATATTAAAATCTCACCGTTATTCTTCAGAATCAATATTTTATATTTTTAGAGATTCACTGTTAACAAGGTTTGGGAGTTTCGGTAGATCTCGATAAAATTTTTATATATGATTTGGGTGGACAAAGTTATGAAACTTTCGGTACTAATCTTGTCGGCCGAAGTTGATATTTAGGAAGTAAAAATAAGTTTGAATGCTGTTGAAATTTGTTTTTATTTTTTATTTGAAAACTTTTTTATATTTCAAGTACTCACTTCCCTCTACCTTTCATTTATAGACAATATTTCTTTTTAAGAAACATGAAAAAACCCAAAACACGAAAAAAGGTGTAATTTTTAGCACTATTTTTAACCATTTAACATGAGAATGGGTCGATAAAAATATAAGTTTTCTTATATTCTTGACATCCGCAGGATTTTGGGTTGGAATTTGTAGAACCAACATTTTTTAGCAAATCGTAACTTAAGTTTTTTAATTTTTGAGAGGATTTTAAGCTAAAAATAATAAAATAAAAAACCGGTTAACAGTTGAAAATAAACCGGTTTTCGGTTAACCGAGATTTAAGATTTTCGGTTAACCGGTTTGCAAAAAACCGAAATATGAAGAAAAAACTGGGTTTTCGGTTAACCGGTTTGGAAACACTATATTGGATAGTTAAAAAGTTATAGAGAGTTTTACAACGACAGTAGTCAAATTTCAATGTTTTTGCAAATTTTCATGACGTCGTATTTCGGAAACCGGTAGGGCATGGCTTCCGGAATTTATGTATCGTTGAGCTCTTGTATTGTACTAAACTTTCATGGAATTTTATTTTAATCGAATATGGTAATTGCAAACGGTGTGTTGAGTTGATATGGTGTCTTGCAAACCGTTGCGTGCCAGAAACGGAAAATTTTTTTTTTGTAAAAATTTCTCGCGTGCAACCTTAATTGTTAAAAAATTTTAAAATTTGGAAAATTTTTCTTAAAAATATCAACGCAGATATACATATTTATCAGCGCTACGGATAACCCCCATGAAATAACCCAAAGGGAAAAATTAAATAACATCCAAGAAATGACGTAAAATGTTTGACGGTAATTTAATTTTTGGGGGTTTATTTAATCATTAAATATTGAGATTATTTCATTATGAAAAAATCCCCAATGAAATAAAATTAAAACAGTTTGACCATTATTGCCTTTTAATTTTTTTGGGGTTATTACATTTTTGGTGGTTATTTTATTTTGTTAAAAAAAAGTCAAATTATTGGGCGCCATCTATTAGTTAAGTACGTAAGAAACTAGTTGAAAAATGTGCTTCAGGCAAAAATTTGATTTTGTTAAAATAAATCTCGCGGTTGTTATCATAATAATAAAGAATAAAGAGCGTATATTATGGATTTGAATAGAGAAATTTCTATTTCAGATGAAATGTCTCTTCGAAACACGATCAAACCCCAAACTCTAATTCCAACAAAGGGGGTTGTTTCATTATTAAACTTGTTTTCAGCATTCATTTCATTGAGGGTCATTTCGTAGGACCTATTTTCCCTTTAAAAAACTTAATTTTTAGATCCAATTTTATTACAAGTTGTTTTCCATTTCTGTGCAATTTTCTGGTACTTTTTATTTCTCCGATTATGAGGCATTTTCTCATCGAAACATTTAAACTTCTTTCAATCTAGAATTTTAGAATTTGCGAGTTCTTTATTAACCATATTTCTTTAAAGAAAATATGATGGCAATACAGAGTTTTATTAATTTTACCGACAGGCTATATTTTGTAATGAAATTTAACACTTAACTGAATTTTTTGACGGTCTTCTAATAGTTTAAATTTTTTGAAAATATCCAACAAAACGTCGCGTGGCACTACTGGCACGCGTGTCATAGTTTTGCCAGCCCTGCCCTATATCTTTATACCTATCCCAGCAAAATCTTAGTAGTGGGTACACATTACTTATATCTAAATAATAAGCAGTATAATTGGGGTTTACGTATTATTTTTATTCTACAAGATAGTTTTTGTAGCCACAAGCAATAAGTAGTTACCAAAATAAGTAGTTATTCGTATGCTGATAAGCAGCTAAAAAAAAGTGGTTACAAGTTAAGTAATAAGGCTTACTCATATACTTATTAGTGGTTAAAAAATAAGTAGTTACCAATATCATATTATTTTTGTATTTAAATAAGTACACTGAGAGAATCATCTGCATGATGTTAATGAATTTTTGCATAACATCAATGAAAATTTACTGAAACTCGTCCATTGAAACTTTTTATTAAATAAATGGAATTTTTAATAAAATGTTGTGAAAAATTTAATTTTCTTTACTAAAAGTTTCATACACTCAATGAAAAATTTTCATTAGAATTAGATTCATAAAATACATTAATCTTTTTCATCAGATTTAAGAAATTTTGAATTTTCTTTGTGAAGAAAACTTCATTAGTTTACTGAAAAATTTCACTAAAACTCGTCCAGCTAAATTATCTCTGTGTGGTCGCGTGTAAGCTAGACTGCTTATAAAAATAACTTCGTCTAACAAAAATAACTAGCACTGACGCCGAATTATAAATAGTACAAAGATTTTAGTTTCATTATATAACCACTTATTTGGTAATGAAAGATTTTGCTGGGATAGTGTAGGTATACCAAAATACGAGTATATTGTTCATTTATTACATATCGATTTTATGACCCAAATTAATATGTTAATTGAACTAATATACTTACGTATGAACAAACTGTAACAATAATAAATATGTTGGCTGCGCCAGCGAGACCCCTCATGTCCCACTTAGCAATTTTTGTAAAAATAAATGACTGTCAGCACATTTATTTGGGACGATTTACCAGCCTTTGCAAAAAGCATTTTGTCAAAAATTTTATTGGTTTATTAAAAAAAATCACTGGCAAAGAATTTTCCTAGAGCGCTATACCAACGTTTGCAAAAATTTTTTCTCCAGTAGTACCCAGTCAGAAATTGCCAATGGTCCAGAAATTAATGCACTGATAGAGCGTTGATTTTATAAAAGGAATGACTGCTTGTTTAAAAAAAAAAGTTTGTATTCAGAAGGTTTCGAGTTCAACTCCGGTTACAGGCATACAATTTTTTTTTGTTTTTTTTTATATGTATATTTATTTTTATAAAATTAATGTTACTATTTGTGAAAAAGCCTTTTTTAGACTAACATTTTTTTGTCTTGCCAAAGTTGGCAAGTTAGTTCCAACTAACTTTTTGCCAGTGCTGGCATATAAGTGCAACCAACGGCTATCCAGCTGTTATCATTCCCTTTTGTTTTTAGCTATCAAGTATAATGTCTATCGTTAGCTGAGTGGGCAGAAATCGCCCAAAACTTCGTTATATGGGCAAAAAAAAAAGTGTTCAAATTTTAGGTCTCACCCCCCAGAAATATGCGAATGGCCAAAAAAGTGATAAATACGAAGTTTTGGGCCAATCGAAAAATGTTTAGAGGTCGCTCAAAGCGATTGAAAATTGCAAATGCGTTTATATGGGGAAAAATGACTTTTTTCGAGACTTATGTAAATTTTTCAATTATGGGAAAAAATTTTATTCTACATGTTAAATTATTTGATATAAAGAGATAATTATCTATTCAAAAAGGTATAAATATTCAAATTCGGTTAAGAACCAGCCCAGTAATAAATAATGCCCCAGACCAAAAAAGGTTAAATTATTACTTCATTGAGAAATTCGACCACACGTCATAAATATTTTTGAAATCGATTACTAAGTTATAATTTTTTTACTTAAAAGACTCAAGGCTATGAGATATGGAACAAGTTTTTTTTATTGGATGTCGTAAACCTGTCGTAAGATGACGTCATACGCGGACAAAATTTTTGGGACGTTTTTGAAATCTCTAATTTCAAATTTCAAAATTTTTTCTTCAACGAAACCGAAAAAATTGAGGTTTGGAGTCCAGTAGCTTGTTTAGAACACCTTAGAGAATGAAAGTAATTATTATTAGAGATAATTGTTATAATAATTGTTATTAGAAATTTTGAAATTAGAGATTTCAAAAACGTCCCAAAAATTTTGTCCGCGTATGACGTCATCTTACGACAGGTTTACGACATCCAATAAAAAAAACTTGTTCCATATCCCATAGCCTTGAGTCTTTTAAGTAAAGAAATTATAACTTAGTAATCGATTTCAAAAATATTTATGACGTGTGGTCGAATTTCTCAATGAAGTAATAATTTAACCTTTTTTGGTCTGGGGCATTATTTATTACTGGGCTGATTCTTAACCGAATTTGAATATTTATACCTTTTTGAATAAATAATTATCTTTTTATATCAAATACTTTAACATGTAGAATAAAATTTTTTCCCATAATTGAAAAATTTACATAAGTCTCGAAAAAAGTAATTTTTTCCCCATATAAACGCATTTGCAATTTTCAATCGCTTTGAGCGACCTCTAAACATTTTTCGATTGGCCCAAAACTTCGTATTTATCACTTTTTTGGCCATTCGCATATTTCTGGGGGGTGAGACCTTAAGATTTAACACTTTTTTTTTAAAGGGCCACCCTAGTGTTCACATTACGGCAATAACAAAAAAAACATACCAATGAACTTATTTTAATTTAGTAGGTTTGAGGTTAAGAAGAAGAATAAACCCTCCTCAAAAGTTATAAACACATTAAATTTGCAAATCAGACTAGATCTAGTTTCTGCCTTTTTATGGACAGGCTTCATCAGTGATCTTCCATTAAATTGTATTATTGTTTATATTTTTATTGTCAGATTGTCTCTATATGAATAATTTCAGAAGTGATCAAACAGACATATACAAACATTTTACTTCAGATTTTCTCTGTTTATCTTCTTATTTCCTCCGTGTCACATTTTCACAAATATTGCCACGTTGACGTATGGTTTGTACGTACAAGTGCAGGCAATTTGTGTATATTGGAGACGGACAGCCAACAGGGAATTTTTATTTTTTATAGTAAAGTGTTGTTTTTTTCTTGTTCTTAACCTCAAACCTACTAAATTAGAATTAATAAAAATACATATTAATGACAATATTAATTGTATTTGGTCTATAAGACGCGTTTGAAAAAACAACACTTTACTATAAAAAATAAACAATGCCCTGTTGGCTGTCCGTCTCCAATATACACAAATTGCCTGCACTTGTACGTAAAAACCATACGTCAATGTGGCAATATTTGTGAAAAGGTGACACGGAGGAAATAAGAAGATAAACAGAGAAAATCTGAAGTAGAATGTTTGTATATGTCTGTTTGATCACTTCTGAAATTATTCATATAGAGACAATCTGACAATAAAAATATAAACAATAATACAATTTAATGGAAAATCACTGATGAAGCCTGTCCATAAAAAGGCAGAAACTAGATCTAGTCTGATTTGCAAATTTAATGTGTTTATAACTTTTGAGGAGGGTTTATTCTTCTTCTTAACCTCAAACCTACTAAATTAGAATTAATAAAAATACATATTAATGACAATATTAATTGTATTTGGTCTATAAGACGCGTTTGAAAAAACAACACTTTACTATAAAAAATAAACAATGCCCTGTTGGCTGTCCGTCTCCAATATACACAAATTGCCTGCTTTTGTACGTAAAAACCATACGTCAATGTGGCAATATTTGTGAAAAGGTGACACGGAGGAAATAAGAAGATAAACAGAGAAAATCTGAAGTAGAATGTTTGTATATGTCTGTTTGATCACTTCTGAAATTATTCATATAGAGACAATCTGACAATAAAAATATAAACAATAATACAATTTAATGGAAGATCACTGATGAAGCCTGTCCATAAAAAGGCAGAAACTAGATCTAGTCTGATTTGCAAATTTAATGTGTTTATAACTTTTGAGGAGGGTTTATTCTTCTTAACCTCAAACCTACTAAATTAGAATTAATAAAAATACATATTAATGACAATATTAATTGTATTTGGTCTATAAGACGCGTTTGAAAAAACAACACTTTACTTATTTTAAATTTTATTTTGGGAACTCTATTTCTAGACCATCGCTATTTTAGTTGTCTCAGTGTTATGCCAACATTGCAAGTCTTACAATAGAATAGCAATGGAAAAACAAAATTTCCAAATTTGGCATAAAAAAAAAATAAAATTAAAATTATACATGAATGGATGTCACTACATTGCTAGATCTATCAAAACAACAGAGTAGTATATTGGAAGATGACAAAGCAAATTGTGATAAATTTGTAGTGGTTCCAAACCAAAAAAAAAAAAATGGTAATAATTATGGATCTTCTAAACTACTGATCCAATCTGAAGAGAAAGACCTAGGCTTTTAAAAAATTAGTATTGTAGCCACCCTGTTTTATCACAGAGTGTGCTACAGGGTGTCAAAATTGACCATCTCGGGTATACAAAGGCTTTAATGTCGTACAACTTTTACAAATGTGAACCGATTTTGCTGATTTTAGACTTTTTGTAATCTATGTTATAAGACGACGCGTCGTCCCCTGACGATTTCCTTAGGCATGAATGAAATCCGGATAAGGACATGCCTTCAACAGATTATTTTTCACAATTTGTTAAATATGTTTTGGGATTTTAGCTCATTTAATTCTTTTAATGCTAAAAATTTGTCTTTTATAGTCCTGCTTTGATTTGGTCGCAGCTTGTCAGATTGGCAGAAGAGCTTCAGAGATAAAAACGTAAATGAATGATAACAACTCGGTAACTACTGGGTGCGCTAGTATGCTAGTGCCGGCAAAAAATTTCTTGGAACTAACATGCCAACGTTGGCCTAAAAAGTTGGTCACAAAAAAAGATTTTCCACAAAAAAATAATGAATTTTATAAAACAAAACTTTTTTTAATTAAAACAAACTGCCTGTAGCCGGATTTAAACTCGAAAACTTCTATTTGCAAACCTTTTTTAACAAAGCGTCAACACGCAAATAATTATTAACCTAAATGATATAAAAAATTAACTGATATTTTAATTGAGTTTGCACCTAAGTAACATACAACCATTAATTGCAAACGTTGTCATAGCACTCTAAGCCAACCCTTTGTCAGTGATTTATTTTATAAACCACGATGGCAAAGTGTCCCAAAATGAATGTTTTGCTAGTCCTTGATTTTTTGTACCACTGGCAATTTCTGACTGGGTGGGTATTCTTTTACCTTAAACAGACAGAAAACGTTCACGTTCAAAAAAATGTTAATATTAAACACCATAAGTAAACCGTTCAATTTGTTAAGTGTAGTATCAATAGAAACATAACACAAACGATGGCAGTATCGGTGACGGCGGCATAAACAACAGTTGTTTAAAGCCAATAATATGTAAATAAGGGAGTTTTGCGACCAAATACTTCTTTAGCAGCAAATACGTAGTATATACATATATATTAGAGTGGCCGAAAAATTTTGATTTAAAATTTCTACCACTGTGGAAAAGTTTTAGCAAGTAAAATTTTCAAATCGGGGAAAAATAAAATTTAAAAATTCGCTTAACACCAAGCGCCCAGCAAAATATTGGTAATGACACCTCATTACTATCTGCGTTACCAAAAATGATATAACATTACCTTTTGCATTATTTTATAATATAAAATAATGACTTCCTAATAACGGCCTATTGTATTCATTGTTTTTAAATATAAAATAATGACTTACTCGTATTAGTTTAAATAAGTACTTTTTACACAGTAAAATTTTTTTTTTTTTTATGTAAATATGTTTTATGCTTAAATTTTTATGACGAGTCCTAAAATTACACACTAGAGAAAACTTAAATTTTTCTGAATGTATTTCCTTAGGCTAATAGTATTTGCCTAACTCTTTACTTACTTATCGAGTAAGTAATCGGATAACCACTTATAATTAAACTTTTTGTAAGCATGTGTGTAACCACTTATTATTCAAAATCTCATAACTACTTATTTCTCATTTTTTCGCAAGCGAGCGGATAAGCGTGACTACTTATAAAAACGACCACGCCAAACAAAAACAATGAGTTTAGACGCCAAAAAATAAGCTGTGCGGAGCTATGAATTTCTATTACATAACCACTTATTTGGTAATGAAAGATTTTGCTGGGCGAATAGAAAGCAATTGTGATATAAACTTTGAAAATCACAATAATTTCGCAAAAAAATCAATAGTGAATGAAATATGGTGTTTTTAGAAAAAAAGAATTCTGTAATAGTACAGTAGATTTGAAGTACAGTAGAATATTTTTTTTTCTTAATCTAAATTTAATTACAAAAGGCTCCAAAAGTGCATATAATGTGTTAATGCAATATGACATATATACAAATTTTCGATTTTTGTCTTTCCAAATCGGCTATGATATATAAAATCGGACTTCGTCTTATAAAGGGTGGTCCAACCAGAACGCACGATGTTAATTGTAATAAAACAAAAAGTTTTCGGAGAATTATCTTAATATTTTTTATTATGATAGAAGGATCTACGACAATTATGTGTGAAACAAAATATCGGCCAAATGCTCGCCACGGCTTCGGTGGCATAATTGAGACATAATTGAGGTTCAATGTCGTTAATGTGCCGAATTATCTCATCCTTTAGCTCTTGAATTGTTCTTGGCTTATTGACGTACACCTTTTTTTTTAAATATCCCTAAAGAAAGAAGTCCAACGGTGTCAAATCACATGTTCGTGGCGGCCAATTAACATCGCCACTACGTGAGATAACACGGCCATTGAATTTCTCGCAAAACAGCCTTTGTTTCGTTGGCTGTGCGGCAATTGGTCACAAGAAGTCCGTTATCATCTTACGATAGCGAACACCGACGACGACTCGAGGTTGACGGCTCTTCTGCCACACTATCGCGAACAACAGCAATGTTTTCCGCAGAACGAACTGGGCGAGGATGCGCAGGTGTTTTCACATTTCTTACAGACCCGGTTAGCTGAAATTTGCGCACAATTCTCCCGATTTGGGACACATTTGATCGATTACGCTGACCAGTGAATTGCACGAAATGCCTTTTCATTTGAACGCCCATTTTCGTAAAAGGCTTCGACAATCTTAACGCGCTGCTTAATTGTGTACCTCGCCATGGTTGAATTTTTCAAACACAGAAACAGAGAAATGTCAAATTAAGTTGGGCAAAAAACTTGACGTTAAGGTGTGACTCACAATTAATATTGTGCATAATGGTGTAAAGAGTCTTCTTTCAGGAGCTAATAATTACTAAATTATAAATTTTTATTGAAAAAATCGGTTGGGAAATTGAAAAAAAAGTAAAAATCTAGAGCCAATTTGAGCAAACTGGTTCCAGATTAGAAATCGGCACCCCTCAATTATCCTAAACCCACTGCAATATCATTCACCTTTTTTTTTGTAGAGTAGTGTTATCAAATAGTATCAAAAAAGCAAAACATATAGATTGTGTTGTTTTTATTATTGTTTCGTGCGTATTTCGGTAGTACGGACTCATAAAAATAGCCGTCACATAAATGTCTCACGCAACTCGCTTTGATTTTGGGATGGGGATTAGAATTTATCGGTTGTCAAGATATTTTTTGAAGTCAAGTTATTTTTTCTCGAATGTCAAGTTCTTTGAATTTTGTAATGGGGCAACCCTAATCGGCTCTGCTTTTAAGAAGCTAATCTCCAATAAGTTACTTAACTTCGTGTGGTGAATATAGGTATTTATTTACTGCGGTACGTTTTGTGTTACTAGTCGAAGTTTTCAAATTTTCATAAATCACCTAAATTTCTAACAGATATCGTGTGATACAACGTTTTTAGTTAATTTTGGTACGCTGAATACAAATATGCCATAAGCTTTAAAATGGGTTGAAAAGTTTTCCAAATATTTTTGTTATTGGCAGAATGTGCACAACATAAACTTTAATTAAAATGCAATAACGCCTGATTACATAAAATTGTCATACATTTTTTAAAAACCTCACGCAGAAAAAAATTGAGTTGAACATGGAAATTATCATAGTATGATTCAAGTGATCATAAATATGATTCTAACTGATCATATTATGATCACTGATGACTATTTTATCGTCATTTGGGATTACATGATGATGATTACTTATTTCAATCATAACGTGGTGGCATTTTTTCTTATACCAAAACGATATATGTAAGTTATTTCCTAGAAACGGACGACATTAACCGATTTTAAAAATTAAATTTTCTCAGATATGGTACAACTTCAGAATCGAAATTTTTTAAATGCGGACCACTCTAATGTTGATGTATATAGATGAATGAATGAATGGATTTTGGTACTTTCGATGTATGTATGGTTGATGTATCAACTCTTCGCATTTATAGTGCTGTTTAACAATCTTGTGGTTTGTCTGGCTGTTTGTTTCTAGGGGATTTCAATAGTTGTCTGTGATAAAGAAGAGCGTTATGCACGATGGTATTTTGAATATGTATTAATATTAAATTAAACATTATTTATAAATTGGATTGTTTTATTTCGTTATTTTACTTTGTAAATGTCTTTTTTTCTGAATTGAGTTTTGCATATTTTTTCCCGAAGGCTTTACTTTTTGTTTAAATATTTTTAATTTAATATAAACAATATCTCTGTATCTGTTTGGAAAACAAAAACAAAATAATTATGTATGCTGTATAATTTGTCTTTTAATTTTTATGTATTTTTTGTATTTAAGTTTGTATTTGATTTAATTTTTGGTGTTATGGGATTATTCAACATACAAATCATTGAATACACTAACCATTATTTAAATTATTTAAATAATTTACAATTATAGTGACACACACGCAACAAAATCTGTACTTTTAAAGCTTTTTTTACTGTTTTATTATTATTTATTTACACGCACCTCAAAACCACAAAATTTCATTTCACAGTTTTAATCGTTGCAACCAAAATACAAAAGCAATAGTACTAGAGTATTTTAATCTTAACTCATCATCCATTGGTGTGGATTGTTTATCGGCAAAATATTGCACATATCATCAACATTGTCATCATCATCGTCATTGACCACATTGACCACAGCAATGGAAGGGGTGGTGTTGGTTGCTTTTCTGCCTATATGATTTCCTACGCACCTACTCATTATACACTACACAACACCAGACCGACCGACAGACAGATGCCATGGGTTTTGTTACTTATAAATAGTTGATACTTTAATAACAACCACATTTGCATCAAACAACTTGATTAAACCACATTTTGGTCAATGGAACCAGTGCCTACTACGTATGTGTGGTTTGTAGATTTACCAATCAACCAGTTTTCATCTTCTGTTTACTTAAATGTGATGGACTTGAAAATGTTTATAATTCTCTTTAATAATTTTATAATTATTTTTAATTATCAACTATTTTCATCAACTAAATAACCTTAAGATAAATTGCTATTGATAAATTAGGGTCTTTCCAATAGTAACACACATGGAAATATATGTATATATTAGGCTGTCCCTCAAAATACGATTTGTCGATTGTCATTCATTACACCACCCACCCAGTGTAGAAAATTTTTACCAGATATGTCGTTATGTAACTACATACTTGGTAATGGTAACTCGTTACTTTTCTTATTACATTTCTTATTACCTTTATATGGCGATGTCGCGAAAAATAATGAGTTATGGTTACACACCAGCATACGAAAAATCAAAAAATATATCGTTACCTATGTGTTTACCAGTACTGACAAAAATAATTGGCCTTTTTTTTTAATCATTGGATTTATTTTTGGATTTATTTTATTTTGTTAAAAAATCCACATTTTGTTATATAATTTTCAAAATTTAATATTTTTAGCAAAATCTAATACTTATGCGCTAATATAATGTATAAGAAAATTATTAAATTTTGTAAAAATGTGAGCACAGGAATGGAATTAAGCTAAATCCAAAACGGATTTATAAATGCCAGTAAATAGCTCTACCATCTGAGCTATATCGACATGTAATATTTAATAGATAAAAACATAATTGGCCTGCTGCACACAAGTAAGCTTACTCGCCAATATACAAAAAAATCAAAAAATATGTGGTTACATATGTATATCCTTACCAGTGTTTAAAAAATATTGAGTCTTAAAATAGATTTCAAAAAATTTTTAAAAAAATCTAGAAAATTATTTTCTATTTAAAATAATGATAAAAATAAGTCATTATCAGTAACTCATTATTATATGTTTTAAAATAATGCAGAAGGTAAGTGGGTGTCATTACTGGTAGTCCAAAAAATAATGATATGTCATTACCGTTTCTACACAGGGCAGTTTTGATCTAGTTCGTTCAAAATGGAAGAATTCGATTTATTTTTGTTGTTTTTTAGAAAACGTTAACCCGTGTCGAAAAGCGGTTGAAAATAGCCAATAAATAGCATCTCTATTAAGAATTCACAAAATTCGAAATTTTGCAAAAATGCATTTTTTTATTTAACTTGTTCATTAAATATTCTTAAAATTGTTCAGATACGGAATTTTGGTTTCGTTGGATATCATTAACCCACTTTAAACTGGAACCAGGGGGTATCCATTAAGGTGTTTTAAGATTTCCAAAAAATTTCACACACGAATTAGAAGAAATTTCTTTTTCCGCACTACATCTAATGTCTAATCTGCGACATCTACATCTTGTCTGTCTGTTTGTTGTCCACTATAAATGTGTTTATCAGCACAATTTTGGTAGCAAAATAAATTAGTAAAACATTAGTTGAAAATTACTTTAGTGCTAAAACAAAATATAGCTAAAACTTTTGCTAAAAACACAATTTCAGCAAAAAAAAGTTGCTGAAAACTAGTATACTTGTTATAAAAGACGTTTTACGTTTTACAAATTTTTCTACTAACTTATAAAAGAATTTATCATTAACAGTGTTGAAAAGAATTAGCGCCATCCTTATAACTTCGGATACACTGGTGGCGCCATCTACTGGGTAATAGCAGAAACATCGTAATATTATACTTTAACAATAAATTGTGAAAAATTTAACAAATGGGTTCATAAAAATTAGTTATAAATAATTTTGAAAATTATCACTCAAAATTAGTTAAAGTACTTAGGATTTTTAGTACACTCATAAAAAAAGTCCGTACAAATAGGTCAAAATTGTGCTGGCGCAAATTCATGTACTATTTCCTGTTATTTTAGCAGAATTATTTGTACGGACATTTTTAGAGAAAATAACAGTAAAATTAGTTCAATTGAATCAGAACGCGTTTAACAGACATGTACTAACTTTTTTTATGAGTGTAAGTATTGTGTGAAATGAACATAACTAAAATCTTTGTTTAAATCAGTGTTCCAACTGAAGATTTTTAAAAAATTAGTCAAATCGATTTGAAACCGGATTGACAGATTTTTTTATTTTTAGCGTACACTCATAGAAATTAATCTGTAAAAATAGCAGAAAAAGTTACTAAAAATTAGTTAACAATGATGCTGCAGAAAAACTGCTAAAATTAGCAGATTTTTTTACTAAATACTAGTAAAATGAGAACAGCAAAATTAAAACTGTTAAATTTACAGAATTCTAGTTATATTTAGGCTAACTTTTAGTTAATTGAAAATAGCAAATTGTACTGTAAAATCTGCAGAAAATTTTGCTAAATATTTGTAGACTAAAAATAGAAAAAATAAACTGTTAAATCTACAAAATTTTTGCTATTTTTAAGCTAAATTTAGTTGAATGCAAATAGCAGTCTATTCTGCAAATAGCAGTCTATTCTAAAAAAATTGTAAACTGCTGATTTTTATTTACATTTCAAAAAAAATCGAAAAAAATTTCGAAAATTTAAAATTTTTTGGTGATTTTTTTGGCTACACTCATAGAAAAAAGTCCGTACAAATAGGTCAAAATTGTGCTGGCGCATATACATGTACTATTTCCTGTCATTTTAGCAGAATTTTGATCTATTTGTACGGACTTTTTTAGAGAAAATAACAAAAAAATTAGTTCAATTTAATCAGAACGCGTTTAACAGACTTTTCTACTAACTTTTTTTTATAAGTGTACTAATTGTTTTGCTGATTTTAGCAGGTTAATTTGCTATTCTCCATTTACAAAAATTTTGCTCAAATATAACTAAAATTCTGTATATTTAGCGGTTTTATTTTTGCTGTTCTTATATTACTAATATACAGCAAAAATAATCTGCTAATTTAGCAGTTTTTTTCTGCAGCATCATTTTTAACTAATTTTTAGTAGTATTAACTAAATTTTTTACGGACTTCTTTCTATTAGTGTAGGCATTTTGATCACTGTTGAAATTCTGTTCAGAATTGCTTTTCCCTCTCGGTTTACAATCTTTGCTAAAGGATATTATGAATGCATTTAAAAAATCTTAAGAAAATTAAAACTTCTGAAAATATTCTGGCATGTGATGAAAATGGATCGGTTTGAAATCGATCGTTTCTGAAATTTCAATCCTGAATATTTCTTATTATTTTTAATTTAAAAGCGATAAGAAGTCATAAATCGATACACCAGATACAACTATAGCGGTTTAAAACAATTTCAACCTTCTTTGCCTTTTATGTTCATCATTTAATTTTTGATTTTTAACCAAATCGATCGAAATCAAAAACGATCGTTTTCCATAACATGCCAGATAATTGAGTTTATTAGCGCGTAGCACATAAACCAACACAAAGTTCTTAAAAAATTTTTTAATTAAAGTTTGTCCAAAGTAACCTTTTTTCCCCCTTTACACATGCATACTTCACTAACATTGTGACTGACATATATTTTCATAAAACTTCATCACATTTATGGTTGACTGAAACTGAAAACAAAACACCCTTGCAACACTTGTCTAACGTATCATACATCGCTTGTGTCTTAACAATTCTAACTGTGCTTTTGTAATTGTCTTAAAGAAATGTGCTCAAAATCCTTTGTTTTGTTTCTTTATACTTTATATCATCATTCTCCCTCCACCACAACTTCAACGAAAACTATTTAAAACATTTTTTACAAAAATGTTTGCAACAATATTAACGTAACATAAAATTTACTCATGTAAATGTAAAACACATTTATGTTAATGTTACAAACACTTCGTCACACATCTTGTTCATTATGTCGACGGCGATGATGATGATGATGAAACAATATTGTCACGTCACACCAAACAGGAACAAGATGAAACACAAACAATTCAACCTGTTTCAGAGGAACCCATTAAATTTGTGCATAAATTGAATCCGGGTGAACGTGAATATCTTTCTCCCAATTTAATTGGGGTACAGAATATTGCCATGACATTCTTGCCACTCTCAATGAATTTTATCAATATTATCGACGCTTTTAGAGAAATTGTAAATGGTGTCAGATATGAAATTATATTGAATGCTGTCAACACTCAGGATAACAATGCAGATATAATATGTCGTTTGGTGATATTAGAAAAGCCATGGTTACGCACCGATTGGGGTGATAAGGTACGCGAATTACAGCATTCCAATTGTACCCACGATGCAACAGAAACAGCAACACCAATGCCAAATGTAATAAATGATAAGTATGCTAAAAGTACTGTATTTAATGGAGGTTCACGCAATGAACTCTCCGCTGATGAAATGAAAAGATTAGAAGATCAAATATTTTCTTCTGCCATTAGTTACAAACGTATGCCATCCGTAATATTTAATACTGGAACATCCAGTACTACCTCCACCACTACAACCACGACCGAAAAAACAATTCATAATGTTGACGAAGAACAGAGTGTAGGAGATGCAACAACATCGGAAACAGACAACAACAATTACAACAAACAATCTAACATTAATGGTCAAATAGATGATACAGCAGCAGTTACCACAATACAGCCATTAGATGATGATACTGTTACTGACCCAACGGAATTGCCACAAACACAAATTACATCATCGCCATCTACGGCAACCACAGGTGTACCAGAATTAAGTGTTGATGAAATGAAATGGTTAGATGATATTTTCTCAGTTAGTGCTTTAAATTTTGAAAATAATTTAAGTTCTATGCCTGTATCATCAACTGGCGACGATGGTGATACAGCTCATGATAGTCTACAGCAACAGGAGCAGGTAAACTTTTATTATATTTTGTTGTTTGTTTTGTTAATTCCGAAACTCCATTACCATTATTATTCGCCGTGTTAGTATTATTGTTATTAGTGTTATTTATGTTTTTGCAAATTTTCATTAACTACTCCCGTGTTGCTCATTATTTGTTTTAATACCTTTCCAGAATTGTGTCTTACTTCTGTGTTTATTTCAGTGTAAATTTTGTCATTCAGATTTATTTTTGTACTCTATTTACTCTTCATTTACTTAAGAAACATTCATTCAATGTTTAATTACGAAATTACTTAGCAAAACGTGTTGGTAGTATCTACACATAGAGAATTTTGCTGGACGAGTTTTAATGAAAATTTTCAGTAAACTAATGAATTTTGCTTCACAAAGTAAATTAAAAATTTCTTAAATTTGATGAAAAAGCTTCATATATTTTATGAATCTAGTTTAAATGAAACTTTTTTTTTTGAATGTATGAAATTTAAAAACAAAATTCACAACATTGTATGAAAAATTTCATTAATTCAATAGAAAATTTCTTTAATTCAATGAAAAGTTTCTATCGACCAGTTTCAGTGAAACTCCGTTGGTTATCAGGCAGATAATTCTCTCAGTGTAGAAATAAGTTGTTATTTGTTGTTTTAATTTTTTTTTTTATTTTAAGCTGAAAGTGAAAGTATAAATATTTACGCCAGGTTTCATAAATACTACAGGGTTAACTTCAACCTAACTATTGAACAAAAGGAAATGTAAAAAAATTGTATTCAAAACAACAAAAAATTTTAACCAAAACTTAAATTTAACTCCTAAATCTTCAGTAAAGCTAAAGCCTAAACCACATAAACTCAGTGTCGACCGCAGTGCGACGTTTTATCGATAAAGCAGTTTTTTATATCTTTTCTATTTGTCACTGCCGAGAAATTAGAAAAGTTTCTAAATAAACAATAGCTGTTTTTAAACAAAACGCAAGAAGAATTTTTAAAAATTATAAATCGTTTCCGCGAAATTGAAGAACAAAGTTTGACAGCTCTGCCACTGTCCACTGGCACTTTCACTATGTGGTTTGGTCTTAAAGGTGCTACTATATTGTAAATAACGTCTTGGAAACATCTAAGTTCTCTTTCACATATATTTTGCAACTGAAATTGAAAATTTTTATTTGATAGGCTTTGAAATGAATGTAAAAAAATTTCGTATTTTAAGTTTTTTCGGTAGAAGGTCTTATTCGATTCGATTCAAAATGGCAAGCAAATTGGAAGTGCGAAAAACATTGTGTAAACTTCAAAATCATCCTCAGTGGACATATAAAAAATAGCTTGGGAACTAAAAGTTGGCCCGACAACGGTTTCTGAGGCTGTAAAGAAGTTTAAGGGCAACTTGGAGATCACTCGAAAGGCAGGTTCTGACAGAAAAAGGGCATCTGTGACCAGAATAAGGTGAACAAAATCATTGCCATATTAAAAAAGAATACAAACATTTCAGGGTGAAAAGTCGCCTAAAAAGTGGATTGTTCAGAGTTTTTTGTATGCAAGGTCAAAAAGGACGCTAGCCTGAAAACTTTTAAAGTACAAATTCAATTGGTGCACCATAGACGATGAGACGTATGTTTAAGCCGACTTCTCACAGCTTCCAGGCCAGGAATTCTACATTGCAGACTCATGGGGGGAATGTGGACGAACAATTAAAACAAAAAGTCAATCGAAATGATCTAGAAAATTCCTCGTATGGGAAGCTATCTGCAATTGTGGTGAGAGGAGCAAGTCTTTCGTGACCACAGGTACAATAAACTCGGAAATTGATATCAAAGAGTGCTTGGAGAAGCGACTAAAGCCTTTTGTTAGATAGCATGAAGTGTTTTTCATGTTTTCACAAAAAAAAAAAAAAATTCTTCGTAGATCTTATTTAAATTGCCATTTTTATAATTACTAGTGTTGCATAACTATAGACCATACATGGGAATTTTTCATTACCATTGAAATTTCATTACCATTAGTTCATACTAATGACAATGAAAAAAATTTCATTACCATTTAATGGTAATGAAATATTTTTCATTAGAAAAATCATTACTACTTAATCGTAATGAAATTACACTAATGTATAAAAAAACTAATTACAATTGATTAAAAAATATTTGTTTACACAAAAATTCAGGCAAATGAAAAAGAACAACGGGTTTGGCCGGGGAAGTTATATATCAATGGAATGGAAAGTAATATTTAATTTCAAATGAGCATGAGCCTGAATGAGCATATTCCATCTTCGATTTCAGCGAGTTTTACTCCATTTTTACGCTTTTCTGTCAATGGCAATTATTTTTTATAATTTATTCATTATCAATGGTAATGAAATTTAAAATCATTGTCATTAATCAATGAAATTAAATTTTAGAATCATTACCATTAATTAAAAAAATGGTAATGAAAATAATTTCATTACAATTGATATCAATGCAATGGTAATGAAATCATCAATTAATTAATCCACCTAATTAATTAGTCCCGTGTATGCTATAGACGCACTTTCAGAAAAATTGATTTCAAAGAACTGTAAATACGTATACCTACTCTTCATCATATAATATAATAGGAAATTTAGCGTAGATTAAAAGCAAAAAAGTTTTTTTTTTATTATCGTCCATTCAATGACAGAAAGGCCAAAAACTGATTCTGAAATACGTATAGGTTTATTACATATGTGCATTAAGAAACCATGTAAATCCTCCATTTTAGGTATACACTAAAAAAAGTCAGTAAAGTCAGCAAAAAATGTTGCTGTGTCATCAAAGGTTTGCTGAAAATCAATGAGCTGATTTTTACCAAAGAATAGTAATCTTCAACAAAAGTTTTGCTAAAACTTATTCGATTGCAAATGAAAAAATCCTTGCTAAAATCACTAAACTTTTTCCTGAATATTAAGGAGTGAGATCATAAAAATGTTAACACACATTTTTGGCTATAACTTTGGTTTAAAGCTTCTCATATTTTTTTTTCGGCAGTTTACATTTTAAAAATATGTCAGTTAGTAAATTAATTTACATCATGAGTTTTAATTAGCAATTTTTTACAGAATGGACGATGAAAGAAATATGCGTTCAATAATAATTAAATATTTTCAACAAAACCAAACATGGACATTATGGTTATGACTCATTTTTATCAAAAATTTTACCTATCACCACGTGATAGGCAATACTAAATTAATATTAAAAATCGTATTTGCGGATCATTTCGGCAAAAAAACCTTCCGCACCAAATGCATTTTCTAAAAATAATTTTTGTTCGGGGATTTTGTTTAACTTACATAACGAATTATTACAAAAATTATTGTAAACGACAAAAAATGTATCCAAAAGTCCCTCCAAAAAGGTTTAGTAATTTTTACCGTAAATAGCTTTTAATAAGCATCGTTTGAGGCTCATATGTTTAAAACTTCGGAGAAATATTTTAATTAAACTAAAACCATATAGAGCAAATTTCAACCCTTTTGGTACGGGAACTTTTTTGACAGTAGCGAAAAAGTAACATTGCGTTTCTTAATATTTTTTTATGGGCTTTTCGGTTAGGGCATGTAAAATTTGATATTTGCAAAAAAAATCAAAAAGTCATAACCCTAATGGACATACAAAAAAATTGCCAAAAAAAAAACTAATGTATGCCGCCAAACAGTTTCAAAAGTGGTAAAAAGGTATCTGGAACACCTAATAATTGAAAAGAAGCCGGGAACAGGAACAAAAACTGGTTATCGTAACATTGGTAAGGCATATAAAGGTAAAAGCATCCTTAAGAGAGCTCCTAACACATCTGGCAGAAAAACAGCTCGGTTAGCCCAATGCTCGGACTTTTTTGTACGTAAAGTGAAACATAAGGCAGGACTAAAGTACTATAAAGTTCAAAAAGTTCCCGATAGAAACGCTTTTAAAAATTTGGAGGCCAAAACCAGAGCTCTTAAATTGAAATCAAATTTTATACAAAAATACAACTGTTGTGTAATGGATGACGAAACTTATGTCCTGGCTGATTTTTCGCAGCTCCCTGGTCAAGAATTTTATGTTTCCGATGTTCGAGGAAATGCTGCGGAAAAATTTAGGTCGAAAAAGCAAACGAAATTCCCTAAAAAATTCCTAGTATCGCAAGCCATATGTAGCTGCGGCCAAAGAAGCCAGTCATTTGTGATATCTGGCTCTATAAACAGCGAAATTTATATCAAGGAGTGTTTGCAGAAGAGACTTCTTCCATTTTTGAGTCAGCATAATGTATCTGCTTACTTTTGGCCCGATTTATCATCTTATCACTACAGCAAGAAAGCGCTGGAGTGGTATAATGATAATAATGTGGTTTTTGTACCAAGAGAGGCTAATCCACCAAACTGCCCGGACCTCAGGCCAGTGGAGAGATATTGGGCTCTTGTTAAAAGAGAATTAAAGGGCACAAAAAAGGTCTCCCAGGACATGCAAGATTTCAAACGTAGAACTACCATAAAAGCCTTAATGGGAGGGTTTCCGAAAAAGTGGATAACTTTGTATTATTTAGTATTTAGAATTCCATGCGGTTTTTTTGTTTAACTTTTTATTAAATTTCATTTAACAAAAATTTGGTTTGAAGTGTCTATTTGTGTAGAGTTGTTTTTCTTTTTCATCATTTCCGTTGTCTGTACTACATCCAGACAAGCTGCGATATCTTCATCTTGTCTATCCGGTTGTCGTCCACGCTATAAATGCGGTTATCAACGCAATTTTTGTAGCAAAATAAATTAGTAAAACACTAGTTCAAAATTAGTTTAGTGCTAAAAAAATATAACTAAAAAAATAAACTAAAATTCTGAAAATTAGTACACTTGATATACAAGACGTTTTACTAATTTTATTATAACTTATTTTTTTGAGTGTGGTATGTGTTCAGCGATCTTATGTAAAACACTACGAGGTACATTTTTGTGGAACTATTTAACCCTCTAACTCTCAAATAAAAGGTACTTTTTTGGCCCCGTTTTAAGAAGGGATAAAAAAGACCCGTAAGTTGAAGGGTTAGAGGGTTAAATAGTTCCACAAAAGTATACCTCGTAGTGTTTTACAAGTTCGTTGAACACATGCCATACCTAAAATGAAAGACTCACATGGTGTCCTCCTAAAATCCAGGTTTGTGGGACATGAAAGCCAATTCTGAATAAGTACGAAATTAACCCTTAAACAAATTTTAAATTTTGACTTATTTCTGGCATTGAACTTTAATTTGCAACTTTGATGTCTTCAGAGACTTATAGTAGAATTTCATAACAAACATTTTAACCTTCTAATAAGTTTCTGAAGACATCAAAGTTTAAAATTTAGGTTCAGTGCCAGAAATAAGTCAAAACTTAAAATGTGTTTAAGAGTTAATTTCGTGCTTATTCAGTATTGGTGCTTAATAGCGCCAATGTGGCTAGAAACTTTCCCATATACAATCTTGACGTATCAATGACGCTTCATGGTGGTTTAAGTGGTTAAAGCCAACGTGATTTAAGTGGTTAAACACAAATTTTGACTTTAACCACTTAAATCAGCATGACGCGTCATCGATACACCAAAAGTGTGTATGAGAAAAATTCTAGCAACTTCATTGCCTGTAGATAGTATTTGCCATTCAGTATTTTTCTCTAAAATTCTTACTTTAAGAGTTATATCGCAAAGAAGCTTTGAACTAACTTTAGTCCATTTTTAGGGCTAAAAGTCGCGGATGACTGGCCTGTTTTATTCCGAGAGGACCAACTTTTGTAGGGATATTATTTTTTACGCCCACCTACTGGAAAATACGTGGGGAAGTGAATAAATAACACCATATACATCATGGGTGCTCTAATATACATACACTCATAGAAATAAATCTGTAAAAATAGCGGAAAAAGTTACTAAAAATTAGTTAAAAATGATGCTGCAGAAAAAACTGCTGAAATTAGGAGATTTTATTTGCTAAATACTAGTAAAATAAGAAGAGCAAAATTAAAACTGTTAAATTTATAGAATTTTGGTTATATTAAAGTTAACTTTCAGTTAATTGAAAATAACAAATTGTACTGTAGAATCTGCATTTTTAATTAATTAATCTAATTTTTAGCAATTTTTTCTGCTATTTTTACAGATTTATTTTTATTAGTGTATATAACATATTCATGATCAACATGAATATCGATGTCGTTATATCGTTATATATCTTATATGTCCATATGTTTGTCCATCTGTCTGTGAAAATCACGATCACGCCGCGAATACACAGAATGTTTGCTATTCTCAGCAGCGGTTTGCTATTGAAAAATAACATAATCTATCCAGCGCCCTATGGGGTGTTTTCAAAATATTTTGCAAATAATTTAACCATTTTTTACTCGTACAAGCTGGTCAGATTTCCATAACAAACCTAATTTTAAGCTTATGTTTTATAGACCGACCCCGCAAGACCCATTGGAAGCTTAATCAGTAGGCTACAAAGTACGTAAGCTCGGACAGGCGAAAATTGTGGAAGCTTGCCGTTTGTTATTTATAAAACAATTTTAAAAAACGTAACATTTCCCACTTCAAAACTAAAATGTTACATTTTTGTAATAACCTGGACCGGATTTTTGTCAATGGGGAAGCCAAATATAGAGCAACTAATTGTTCTATTCTATTAAGAAAATTTCAAGGCAATAAATTGGCCCTTAAACCAGTTCTGTAGTTGGAACTAATGACGATTTAGTAATTAAACCAATTTGGTCCTACGGCATTGGAATGATGTATAATAAAATCTAAAACCATTTAGTTGGAAACTGGCATTGGTCTGGTACATTTAGTATAAGCTAGTATTTAAGATTTGAAAACTTATTGTTATTTTCTTTAAGAGAAAGATTCAATAAATACAAATATATTAAAAAAAAGGACGATTTTATATTTTAAAACTTCCTTACCGTTCAATTTCAAAATTATATTTATGAACTTATCAACAGCAGTGATACTTTACATTCTTCCCTTTGTGTTGATAATGCTACAATTTAATTACTTTAATCCACTTTTCTTAAATTCAATCATGTGCACTATAATCCCGTAAGATTGTTCGTTTACCCTTTCCCCATTCAGTTAACATTCGTAGCAACAAAAAGTTGTACAAGATGAATGAGAATATAAACAATATGATTTTGAATTTGTATTACATGCTAGTAGTATTCATTGTGCAGATACGAGGGTTGTTATTTATGTATCTCGAATAGCAAAACAAATATTTATTTTTGAAAATGATTTTATTATCTTTAATATTATTTTCCATGAAGATTAAAATACTTTTGTACACGTTTTTTAACTAAGTCTTAATAGCTCTTTTTTTCATTTCGGTTGAGGTATTTTCAAAACATGCATTTTTAACGGATCAACCAACCGCTTCGTTTAGAGTCGAAAATCGTTGACCACTAGGTAATTCTTCTGGTCGGGAAACATATTATGATAATTGGGTAATAAGTTTGTGTTGTATGGCGGACGACCTATTGATTATAATTTCACCGGTCAAATATTGTGTTTTTTGGGGTGATATGTTAAAGCTGCTTCTTGTTTACTAATTTCTTTAAAGGCACCTGACAAATAAATGTTTATGTAGCATTAAGAAATTTAGCCACATGTAGAGTTTGCATGGGACTTAGCGGTCCCACATGTAACTATCTTTCCTGACAACCAGGCGGCACTCCAGGCGTTGCTCTAACGCATCTTTTCTTTAGGGATCATTCTGGAATGTTGTAAAATTTTCAGATATTGACTGCACGCAGTAAATCTAATCTCTTTTACAATAAAGGGTGAACACATCAAAATTGCGACACTTTGGAAAACTTATAACTTACTCAAAAAAATTTATATATTTTGAAATTCAAATATCCTGAGTAGGCCATTACCTAAATTTCATGTAGAGAAATTTCATTGGAATTTGGCTTTTAGTTTCGTCAAAAATGACAACCGAGTTAGAAACGAGGCAAATTACTTTGCACGAATATATAAAAAATCCGGTTCTCAATGCGCGTAAAATCGCTAAAAATGTAAAATTGCACCACTCGACAATTTCCAGGATTTTAAATTGCTACAGAGAACGTTTGACAATTGCTAGAAAGCCTGGTAGCGGAGGTGAGCATGACCAAAGTGATACAAACAGTGCTCGGAAGGTCCTCAGGGCATTTTCGCAAGATCCGAAGATTTCGTCACGTTCTGTTGCAAAATCTGTACGTGAATCGCAGTCTTTCGTACAAGAGGTAAAGCGGCAAGCGTCACTAAGAAGTTTTAAAGCTCAAACACCACCAGATCGAGACGCAAAGCATAATGTTACGGCGAAATCCCTCAGCCGCAAGTTGTACGAATCCCAAATCACGAAATATGAATGCATTGTCATGGACGACGAAACCTACTGCTTTCAAAATTTTAAATATATTGCTGGCCAAAATTTTTATACTGCTACAAGTCGTAAAGATGCTCCTGAAAGCTGTAATATGCCAAGGACACATTGCAGTGGTACAATGCAAATAAAATCGATTTTGTACCTCGCGACTGCAATCCACCCAATAGCCCAGAGCTACGCCCTATTGAGGAATATTGGAATATTGAAGAAGGCAGGTAAACTGGTAAAAGATATTGCAGAATTCAAAAACAAGTGGTTGTCGGCGTCGCGAAAAGTCGATGATGCACTCTTGCAAAAGATGATGGCGCGTGTGCGACGAAAAGTCCGATTAGTTGCATATGGATCAAATAATAACTAATATTTTAATATTTTTATTACCTCTAAACTTCAAAGTATTCGAATAAAAAAAAATTTATTTCAAAGCCATCTAATTTTTTTCTGGTATTAGTTTCTAGGTGTCGCAGTTTTGGTGTGTTCACCCTTTATATACCGGGACATAGTGGTTAAAATGGTAATAAGTTGCAAATTAATTGAACTTCTTCACTTTCATTGATAAATCTAAAGTTATATTGTGGGGTAAACTGGTCTACTGGGAACCCAAGCCATTTATCCATGTAGTGCGCCAGGTGAAGGCTCTAGAAAATCAATTCTCTTCTTTAAGGTATTTTCCGCTGGTCAGGTTAAGGTACCATCTGCGTCACTTTTGTGTTGATTTCATCTGGATAAAGGTGAGACCCAGAAGGGTATAAGACTGCGAGATGCAATCGCTATCGGATTGCACATCGAACGTCGGACAGAACATTATGGCGTTTTCAGACAGTCGATCGAAAAATCGGGAAAAAGTGGAACTAAATTGTCAGAAACTAAAAATTGCAATGAAAATTAAAAAAAGCGATTAGAAAAAAATACGAAAATAATATGCAGTGGTTTCACACGATGCTTTATAGCCAAATATCAAAAAGAGCTGATCGATGAGGAGCTGTTGTTGAGATAATTCCGAGAACGTGTTCTGTTAACAATATCTAGTTGGCGCCAATATAATATCAAGTTGGTGTAATACCAACGAGTGTATATACTAGGAGATAAAAATTATTAAATTTAGATGTCGGCAGTCGGTGCACTGTGGATAAACATAAAAATGTAAATACAAAGTGGAGTTACACAGTGCTGTTGCACTGTTGCAATATATTTTGTTTAAAGCTTTGTTAGAAGTTGTATTTGAAATGGTTTGTATCTCCTACTATATACACTCGTTGGTAACACTTCAAAAACATAATTAGCAACCCTCGTTCGAGTTTGAGTATATACGTACCACCTATCTACGTCTACATTCAGATTGTTTTTCCTTCATAAATTTACATCACTCATCAGAAGAGGATTTTCTCACCACCATTGAGGAGTAATCCATTTTAAAAACTTGTCATTTAGAAACTTTGAAGTACACTCGTAATAGTTAAAAGTAAGTATAAACTATAAAGTGGGAAAACAATAGGAATATACAACAATATGTTACTTAATCTTTTAACTTATTAAGATTTCTCTTCCTCTTTCACGTGATTGTAAGATAAAAAGTACAAAGTGTAGTTTCTAAGTATTTATAATCTATAAACTTTAATTGTTTGTATTTTGAGATTTGTGTGTGTAATGAAAGTTACATTAATTTATTAACATATTTACAACAATGGATTATGTACTCGTATTTAGTAATATGTAATATTTATTTTCCATCTAATTGAGTTAAATGAGGCAGAAGTAATCCGCACTACTCTGAGTTTGCTTAAACTCATTAAAGTTCTTTTGTTCTATTGTGCACTATTCTGAGGGCACAGAGATTAATTACAACTATTTATATCCAGAATTTGTTCTTAACTCAAAGACATCCTATACAATTTTAAACTGGAGGGCCAAGCTCTTTCATATTTTATGCTTTTTTTTAATAAGGATGCATTTTTACACCTATAGGTGTATATATTATAAACGTAATATATATATTATAAACGTAACTATATGTACTTAGGTGCGACCGATTAGCCATCTCACCCAAGTAAGGCCTTGATTGCAATGTAACTAATTCATTGTTTTCTTTCCTATTCATCTTTCTGTTATTGATTTTTTTTACTCAGAAGTGATTAACATAGATACATACAAACATTATAGTTTTATTTATCTTCCATTCTCCTCCGTGTCTCCTTTTTCGCAAATTTTGCCAAATTGATGTATGGTTTTTACGTTGAAGAGTTGGTTGAAATGATCAGTTTTGTGTGACGAGCAGCGTTATTGTTTCAGCATTTGTCTTCCTTGATTTGTAATAGTAGTAGGCCTTCACCATTATTAATTACACTGTGAGACAAATGGTGGGGGTCAGTGATCGGGAAGTGTTCAAACTACCGGGGAAAGCTATATCGGTAAAAAAGAAGTTATACGTGTCCCGGCGTTTCGCTGGGTCACCCCTAGGAATCGAGATATATCGATTTGACCTTTGGTGGTCTTTTTTTTGACATAACTCGAGAACCACTAGTCCGATTTTGCTCAAACAATTTTAAAAAAATTAAAAATTACAATTCCTTTAATCTCTTCATATAACGTTTTTCTATATACTCAACAGTTTTGCCGGTAAAAATAAATGTATGAAGAAAAAAATATTTTTTGCCTAAAATATTAAAAAAAAAGTAATAAAGAAAAGGTTATTGATTTTTATGGTAGCGGTAACAAACATTTATTTTTACCGGCAAAACTGTTGAGTATATAGAAAAAACGTTATATGAACAGATTAAAGATTAATTTTTTTAAAATTGTTTGAGGAAAATCGGACTAGTGGTTCTCGAGTTATGTCAAAAAAAAAGATATATCTCGATTCCTAGGGGTGACCCAGCGAAACGCCGGGACACGTATAACTTGTTTTTGACCGATATAACATTTCCCGTTGGTTTCATCCCA
Source organism: Leucophora obtusa (assembly GCA_949987735.1). Classification (NCBI taxonomy): domain Eukaryota; kingdom Metazoa; phylum Arthropoda; class Insecta; order Diptera; family Anthomyiidae; genus Leucophora; species Leucophora obtusa. Next base: position 282,770,314 of record OX465295.1, read on the forward strand.
TCCCGATTTTGACTGTCGCATAGTGTTATAATTGATGAAAGAAACATTTGTTTTCAAAACTGTTTTTTATCAAGTGAAAGGTGGTGAAACATGAATGGCTTCAAATATGGCAACACTGTAATTGCGCGAGATGTTGAATTTTTAGAACAGTTGTTGCGCGCCATCTGATGGTGAGTTGGCGAACTTTGTTGGAGCTTTTTTATTTCATAGCCCTGTTATATTATTTTACTTCGGTGGGGTTAAGTGCTATGGGAACACCGAAGGAGGACGCTGCGATATGTATGAGGGATAGAAAAAACTCATACATATTACTATTTTTTATAAATTGATGTTGCCTTGGTTGGGGCTCGAACCCGCAACATCACGTGTAACAGTCCAACGTGCTAATCATTACACCACAGCGCCCACAAACTAAACTTAACAGTGTTCAAAGAAGATTAAGTAATAGCGTATACTTGATACAACTTAATGAAATAGCAAATATTTATAATAATTTATACCTATGAAATTTTACATTCTTGTCTGAATTTCGCTCTTTTTCTAAAGCATTTTTTTTGTATATTTACAATGTTTTTTAAATCATAATTGGTTGCTTTGAGGCATTGGTGTACATTTCATTTTAAATAATGCCAGTTGAAAAAAATTTCATTGGCATTGAATTGTAATGAAAAGTTTTGCCACTAACATTAAGTAATGCCACTTTAATTTCAATGCCAATGAAAATTTCCCAAATATATCTCCTTCTAAGTGAGAGGAAATTAAATGTTAATTGCATATTCCGCTACAATTAAGAATGTGCATTCCCAGTTTTCAGTCAGTGGACAGGAAAAACATGAAAATATAAAAATCAAAGCCATATAAAATTAGCATTTTAGCATGTTGTCTCCTTCACTTCACATTCTGTCACTTCCCGTTACACATCAAAATGTTTCAAGCATCCCTCTCGGCCGTGTTTACGAAATGAGTTAGTTACGCGGAAACCGGTGTTCGTAAAATCAGGCCAGTTGTAGTTTCAGAAACGAATTCTTATCGGGCTATAAAACAATATCAATTCTGATGAAATATAATCTTAATATTAAAGCACTATCTCCACGCTAGGTGATGTCGGGCGATGATTAGTTTGCAGCTCTTTTTCTAACTAACAATGTAGCATAACACACTGTCTAATCATTAATAACAGCTTTACGGATGAGAGTTTAGATTTCCTAGTATAATTCTGTTATCTTCTACTTTTAATATAAAATCGATACTATTTATAATAATACTACAGGTTCCCTCCACTAAAGTTTAAATAATGTTAACCTTGTTACTTGTTTTAACCCATTTATAATTTGTATTTAGTACACTCAACCAAAAAAGTCTGTAATGGCTACTGAAAATTTTGTAGTCGCTACTAAATTAGTAGTCGCTACTAAATTTTAGCAAAATTGTTGTGAACTGCAATTCAAAATCGATTTGCTAAAATCAGTTAAAAACTTACTAAATATCAATAATTTTAGTAGAATGAAATTAATATAAATAATTAGTTGCAGCTACTATTCAATAAATTTCAGTAAATTGTTGTAAACTGTAATTTAAAATCAATCTGCTGAAATTAGAAAAAAGTGTACTAAAAAATAAACAAACTGTAAAATATAAAAAAAAACTTCTTTTCTTTCGATCGTATAATTACTTCATCGTACTTGAAATTTGGAGTCAAAATCAGTGTTTAATAACAAGTTTAAAAAAAATTTGCCTCAACTGGTGACTGTGCTTAAAATAGTTCACACTTTCATATTCAACCATTAACTTGCTTATTTCAGTCTAACTGTGTAAGTACCCTACGGGAAATTTTAACAAACTGTCACCGAACTGGCCCCTTTATATGAAATAGACTGGTCACTTTTACATGGCGTTGTCATAGGACATGTGACATGTCACAAGGGGTCAATTTCCACCTCCTATGACAACGCCATGTAAAAGTGACCAGTCTATTTCATATAAAGGGGCCAGTTCGGTGACAGTTTGTTAAAATTTCCCGTAGGGTAAATTTCTAAACACACACAGTCATCATTTACATTTTTTAAGTTTTCAAACTAAGCGCAGCGTAACTGTGTGAGTTCAGCAACAAAACAAGTTGTGTTTCTTCTGCTTGCTGCGTTTTGAGTTACTGGTTAATGTGTTTTTACTTGACTGAGTAACGAAAAAAAAACTGCATAGTAGACTTCGAATAGCAGACTGGATAGTAGACTGGGGTCAGCAAACTATGTAGTTGGAACTTAAAGAGTTTTGTATATGCAAACAAAAGAAAAAAGAAACACTAGCAGCTTTAAAAAGAAAATACAATTAAACTTATCATATTTCCTATTTTATTTATTATTTTGTTAATTATATAATTTATATATTAATTAATTTCACACTTTATCGTAAATATGTATGTACGTATAATACTTTATTCTGATCAATTGTGATACATAGTACATATGATTTGATTTTTTTAAATTGTCATTAATATGACACTAACTTACAACAATTGATTTTTTGGACAAATTACTACACCCAAAAAATACATGGTAGTTGATCATTATTTTTTCAATTGTGTCATATGTTGGCTGAATAGAAAAATTTGTTATTTTAACAAAGTTTATTCCTGTTTTTTAGCTTAAAATAAAATCTGTTAATTTTAAAACATTTTTTGTTAAATTTAAAAAATCTAAATTTAAGTAAACTTTATTTATTTATTACTATTCTTTTGTTTTTGTTAATTAATTCATATATTAATTAATTTAACACTTTATCGTAAATATATACATTTCTGCATTGATTCAATTGGTACATATAATTTGCAGGTTTTTTTAATTAATCCACTCTGATATATGTATGTAGGGACCTAAGGGTAAAAACAGGGTTTGTTCAGGAGAGCATGGGATCGGTCTCATTCGATGCTCAGATGTTGTCCACAAAAAAAAATTGATTTTTATACCCTTAGGTCCCTTTCTCTATGCGCTGTCACATATGTTAAAAATATGTCGTTTAGATAACACTACCTTACAACATTTAATTTTTTGGAGAAATTACTACACCTAAAAAAATACATAGTTGTTGATCACTATTCAATTATGTCATATGTACTACATATCTTTTTTTGTTTGGCATAATACTAACCCGTAGAGTATATACATATATAATTTGAATTAATGCATTTTCTCGATAAAATTTTATGAAATTTAGTACCAGAGATGGGCCAAAATAAATTTTCATTTGCATTGCGACAAGAAGTGATCATATGTACGTGGGCTTTTTTAATTTGCATTTTATTTTAATTTGCATTCCCCATTTATTCCAATTAAGTATTAGAAATGCAAAATTTTTAATTAATAAATAGATTGGCAACATAATTAATTTTTTTTAAATGGTTGTTGAATTTCTGGCAATTGCAATAAATTCAATTTTGATTTTGTGTTTAAAATTTAGGGTGTAATTTTGTAAAACGCAAAGCCTTGAGTTGCGTTGTTTTCCATACAAATTGTTTTTGTAACAATAACAATTTATACACAAATCAACGCAACACAAGGCGTTGCGTTTTACAAAATAACCCACTTAATTTGTAACTTTTTATATTTTGTTTGATTTTGGCAATTTTTTATTTTACGTTGACATTTCATTTGATATCCAGTGTGTTCGTTTACTCGAAATTCTTACTAATTTTACTACAATTGGAAAGTTTTGTTTATTTTTTGAATTGAACTTTTCCTGTTGTAGTAAAAGTAGCAATTTGTAGTAAGTAAACGAACACGCTTATCGATATATTGGTTGAAGAACCTATACAATATATACACCGAATATTCTATAAACATCACCTACAGGCAATTTAAAAAAAAAAACACATTAAATATATGGGTACTTCTAAAATTTCGGAGTAGCTGTATTTGACCTTAGATTTTTGTAAAGATTAACAAAAAAATAATTAAAATTTTGGATTCAATTTTCCGGCGTTTTTGGAGGGTGGCACTTATAGAATGATGACACATAAAGCATATGACAATAAGTGCGTTCCCGTACGTTCCCAATGTTATCGAAATTTACCCAAAAGCGTTCCCGTACTCGAAAATTGGGTAAATGAGAGCGCTAATGAGAGTGTATTAGTGTGTCTCTTTTTACCAAAATTTAACCAGACTTTTTCTTCGGGTAAACTTTGGTAAAACAGCTGATGTAAATATAAACAAAAAAACTATTGTGAAAATAGATTTAAAAAATTGCCAAAATCAAACAAAATAGGGGTTTTCATATAAACTCGTATTCTACTCGCAAACATTTTAAAACAGGTATGTTTATGAGTTCAATGTCAAACTCCATACATAAAAAATATGGTTTTTATTTATACAAGGTTTACAATGAATTTACGAGTTTATATAAAAACCCTTAATATAAAAAGTTACAAATTATATTTTAAACTCAGAATCAAAATTGAATTTATTGCAATTGCCACAAATTCAACAACCATTTAAAAAAATTAATTATGTTGCCAATTTATTTATTAATTCAAAATTTTGTATTTCTAATAATTGTAATAAATGGAGAATGCAAATTAAAATACAATGCAAATTAAAAAAGCCCACGTATGATCATTTCTTGTCGCAATGCAAATGAAAATTTATTTTGGCCCATCTCTGGTATTAAATTCCATAAAATTTTATCGGGAAAATGCATGAGTTAGCATGATGACAAACAAAAAAGCAAGTTTGCTTACCGAATCGAATAACGTTAAGTGTAACGGTATCAAATTTTGTTTGTTTCGGTAACGGTAAAGGTAATGGCATTTAAGACTGTTTCGGTAACGTACCGGTATTAAAAAAATTTATTCTTTGTAATTTACTTGTGAAAATTGTATCATCTTTCTTTAATTTGAAAAATAATTTAAACAGAAAGTGCTATTAATTTATGATCTAGAGTCAAACTAAAAAAAAACATTCATTTAAGCACCGTAAGTTGTTTTTCACGTGGAAAAATTTCACTCGAAATTTAGATGCCTCAAATTGCAATTTAATTTAAACAAATGAACAATTTTTTAATTTTATAACAAAGACACAATCAAAATAAACATAAAATGTCACATTTTCCCAAGATAAATAATAATCTTGTACATTAAATTTGCGTGAAAACAAACTCTACACAATTTTCACGTAAACTAATTGTCGTGAAAAATCATTTTTTTTATATGGAGTATAACAGTTTTTTCACGTGAAACTCAAACAACTTACGGTGCTTTACCAAATAAAAGATCAACAATACATACCCCTCATTCAATATAGCATATTTTTAATTTTAGTTGTTAAAAATACAGATTATGAGCTATGAATTCAATGCTGGTACTTTTAATAAGTAAAATTGTTATCTATAAATTTTTTTATAAAAAACTCAAGATTATAAAATAAAAAATTTCAAAAACTGGCATTTTTTACATAAATTAATAAATACCGGGAACTACCTATAAAAATAATGATATCGGTAACGATAACGGTATTTCCAATTTTTTTTTAGAGGTATTGATAACGGTATTCAATTTAAAACGGTATTTTATCGATAAAGGTGTTATAACGATAACGGTAACCGACCTTGAAAAAAAAATATGTAGTACATATGACATAACTGAATAGTGATCAACAACTATGTATTTTTTTAGGTGTAGTAATTTCTCCAAAAAATTAATTGTTGTAAGGTAGTGTTACCTAAACGACATATTTTTTACATATACCTATATACATATATCAGAGTGGATTAATTAAAAAAAACCTGCAAATTATATGTACCAATTGAATCAATGCAGAAATGTATATATTTACGATAAAGTGTTAAATTAATTAATATATGAATTAATTAACAAAAACAAAAGAATAGTAATAAAAAAATAAAGTTTATTTAAATTTAGATTTTTTAAATTTAACAAAAAATGTTTTAAAATTAACAGATTTTATTTTAAGCTGAAAAACAGGAATAAATTTTGTTAAAATAACAAATTTTTCTGTTCAGCCAACATATGACACAATTGAAAAAATAATGATCAACTACCATGTATTTTTTGGGTGTAGTAATTTGTCCAAAAAATCAATTGTTGTAAGTTAGTGTCATATTAATGACAATTTAAAAAAATCAAATCATATGTACTATGTATCACAATTGATCAGAATAAAGTATTATACGTACATACATATTTACGATAAAGTGTGAAATTAATTAATATATAAATTATATAATTAACAAAATAATAAATAAAATAGGAAATATGATAAGTTTAATTGTATTTTCTTTTTAAAGCTGCTAGTGTTTCTTTTTTCTTTTGTTTGCATATACAAAACTCTTTAAGTTCCAACTACATAGTTTGCTGACCCCAGTCTACTATCCAGTCTGCTATTCGAAGTCTACTATGCAGTTTTTTTTTCGTTACTCAGTCAAGTAAAAACACCACAGGGTATACCAGTGAAGTCAAAAGTGACAGCTGTCAAACGAGTAAACAGAAACCGTATGGTGTGGTTGTTGTTGTAATTTTTAACCGAAGTGCGAAGGAGATTTTAAAAAAAGTATATATACGAGACCCATGAGTAAAAGTAAACAACTATACAGCATGTTTTCAAACATGTGTTCACAAAAAAAAAGTAAAAGTTAGCCTAGAAATTATGAAAATACACACCATGGTAGTATTGGGCAAACAGTTTAACTTCCCTGGTGTGTTACAAACTCACAAAATAATTATATATTTGTAGTTACACATTGTAATGACTAAAACAATATTAATTTAAACTTTTTTTTATAAAATTTGTGCACATTAATGCCCTTTATTAACAATAAAGAAAACTTATACAGTACTATTAAACATTACACAACATACAACAAACTCTCACATCCATATGTTCTGTGAAATGTATAAAAAAAAACACAAACGCACTCACAAAACAGATTTATATTATTTATTATTATTCGGCAACATAAAATATTCACTTTATGACACTATCTATTTTTAATTTTTATTATTCAATCATTATTTCAGCTATATAATTTTATTTTGTTACACAAACGATGCCGTGAAGAAAATTTATTAAACAAACTTAAAAAAAAGCACAACATATCGTCAGCTTAGTATTGGTTTGGTCGATATGCCAAAAAGTCTTTATCCAGAAAAACGATAAAGAGATTTACATCTTTTTAATTTGTGTATGCACTAGGTATCTCAGATATACATTATAGCAAGAAACTGTCTCAAAATCTGAATGAAAATATGTATTTAATAAATTTTCTAACTCGATATTTTCAAAAATGGCCAGTGGGCCGAACCAATAATAATGCGACGAATTGGAAAACTTTTTGGAAAGAGAGACAGAACTAGTTGTAATATATTTGTTACTCTCGCACTTACGTTTTTGGTGCAGCTCTGCTAGTTAGTTGCAGAGTTGCAAATTTCGGTAGTTCCAAAAACGTCCGCCCGCAGCGCTAGTGCGTGTCTTCACTGGTATACCCTGTGTAAAAACACATTAACCAGTAACTCAAAACGCAGCAAGCAGAAGAAACACAACTTGTTTTGTTGCTGAACTCACACAGTTACGCTGCGCTTAGTTTGAAAACTTAAAAAATGTAAATGATGACTGTGTGTGTTTTGAAATTTACTTACACAGTTAGACTGAAATAAGCAAGTTCATAATATAAAATGAAAGCGAGTGCTTTTTTTTAAGCACGTTGCTTACAAAATATGAAAATTTAACTAAATTACGACTGCTATTAGCAGTCGTTCGAAACTCTGGTCAAAATTGCAAACGGTTCTCCAGTTATTACCTTTTTATGTATTGGAGATACAATAAAATTTTCTGAGTGCTATTTCCAAACTAAGAATATATCAATAGTAACAAATATAAACTAAATAAGAATTGTATAAAATCAAATAAAATTTTTTTTAATTTAGTATATTTTTCTGCTAAACTTAGCACTCGGTTTTGAAAAATTTGTAAAATATTTTGCTGAAATCAGCAGCGAAAATTAGTAAAAAAAATCCGTAATTTGTAATAAGAGAACAGCAAAAATGATTACTAAAGAAAATTGTACTAAAAATTAGTATAAAAATAGTAAAGTGCGATTGGAAACTGAATTTTTTTTACTAACTTTTTTATTTGAGTGTACCATTCATTTGTGTCATTTTATCACTTCGTCATCCTGTTTTAAATATTAACAAAAATATAAATACTACTCAAAGTAATGAAGCATATTATTTTATATAAGGATTTTTTTTTTCATGAAATGGAAAAATTGTTCAAGCAGAAGTTACAAACTGGAAGTCCATTCCAGTAAAAACACGAGAGGTTTATTCGAACTTAATTAACTCTGTTTAAATTTACTAAAAACTATAATATCGATTTATAAATAGTTCATACTTCAGTATAGAAAATGTTGGCTACAGCAAAATCGTGTTAGAGGGCATTACAAATTCGACATAGCCTTCAAAAGTAGTTTTATTGGATTTGCTGTTCATGGTGTACCATTTTTTTCATCCTCATCATGTGTTCGGTAACATTTTCACCTTTTTAATAATATTTACAGTATTTTATCCATTGTACCTATATATTAATATGTATGAGCATTTTGTGTTTTTTTTGTCCTCTTATATGTTTGGTTGGGTTTCATATCTGTTTGGTGTTTGTTGTCTGTTGCCAGTTCATGTATTCCTGTAACTGTCTGTCTGTTGAAATATTTGTTAATTTTTTTTCTGTCTTCATTGCAACAATACTCTAGCCATCATCATCTACATATATTACAGTGTCTGTTCCAAATCCGCAATATGACTATTAATATGTCAGAACCCCACTGGAAAGTTATGATAGATATAATAGGACTCATACATATGGGACTTATGAATTAGGTGGACTAATTAATTAGCCAGAAAATTTTCTGTTCTAAAGAATCGGTTGTAGAATATCTACTTCTTATTTGTTTTTGCTTAAAATTGTTCCAAAAGCAATCGCTTCTCTAGTTCTAAAGTGTAAACGGTTGCCGTAGAATCAGTTCTAGAACTAGTTCTAGTTATCGGTCAGTTCAATTCATTACATAGAAGATCCGTGGAAGGGATTCCTGAACTAGTTCAATAGAATCGGTTTTAGTGGCTTGGCAATGGAGTTGTAAAATTATTGAGTATTTGGGTATGGAATACTCAATACCGACATATTCAATGCTTTCAGAGTTGCATTTTTCTTTATATAAGCTCAGTATTGTTTTTGAACTTTTGCAAAACAATCTGTCAAACTCCATATAAAAAAATGATTTTTTCACTTGGATGAAATTGTTTTTACCACAGTTTTTGGACACCAAACAAAATTGTTTTCGCTCTTGTCAACAAAATACCGCACTAGAAGCGTAATTTGCCAATAAAAAACCTATGAAAATATAACTCTGTGTTGTAGTATGAAAATACAACCCTGCTTTTGTATGAATATGAAAAGTATTGAGTAGTATCGAGTATTCAAAAGTATTTTAGTCAGGAGCATTTCTGCAAAAAAGTTGGCAATATCAGGAAAAGAGGTTTGCTGAAAATTAGCGAGCTGATTTTTACCAAAAACATAGTAAATAATCCCAGTTAAAGTTTTGCTAATACTTAGTCGATTACGAATTAAAAAACTGCTTACTAAATTCAATAAAACTTTTTGCTGAATATTAGCAGACTCCAAAAAACTCAAAAAATTGTAGAAAAATTATACTTTAGTTAATTGCTGAAAAGTTAAATCTACAGAAATTGTGTTTTGTAAAATATAAAAATGTCCAGACGACAACATTGTCAACATAATTTAATTAAAAATCTAAAAATACATAAAAATAATTATAAATAAAATTTATACAGGAGTTGTTTTTAGTATAATATACTTAAAATAATACGTCAGAAGAAAAAACTGTCAAACGGGTTTCAAATCGATTTAAGCAAAGATGCTCAGGCGAAAAAACATATGTTTATGTGTGGTGAATTTGTTGAAGTATGGAAAGATTAAAAGTAATGGCGAGAAATATTGAATGTAATACTAGACAAAATTACAGCGTTTTAGAATTTTCATGCGTTAAGCACCTTTGTACCGTTTGAGAGTTAAACTGAAGCATATAAAATACATTTTTTAACTTATGGTGTTTTCTTTTCTGGAAAAAAATGTTGCCTTGTTAAAGTGTAACATTTTAAAAATGTTACCGTCACCAAAGAGTATACATAATAAAGAGATTGGGGGACTCTCTATCACTGAGAAAGCATTTGTTCTATTATGTGCCTTGGAACAGGAACATACTCAAACCAATATCACCCAGCAAACATGGCAACACGAAGAATATTCTCCGAACATATCGCCAGGAAGAAAACATTTATTGCCGGCAATATCAATTTCGTATTCCGGAAGTTTCCTCCCTCGGAAACAACTATTACACTAAAACAATACTTCCAGGCAATATGGAAGCAATAACTCATATGGAAGATAAAAGGGATATCGCTAAATAAACTCCCAGTACAATAAAAAAACAATTTAATTTTTTCATTATTAAATTTAAGCCTGAAAAACAATATCTGCATACATAATCCATTGACCAACTTATAAATTATTTTGATTTCATCTTAGCCGATTTTTCTCGCGCAATTAATCTTAACTTTTCACGAGATTATTTCCTATATATCTTGATTGATTGTTTTTGTAAAAATTTAGTTTTAATTTTTTCCAAATTGATAAAAGATTTCAAACAAATTTGCTTTATCTTCCAAATGATACAAAGATGATATTGCCGAAATATTGTCATAAAAAGTTATGACAAAAGATAAAATTTTTGAATTACTTTTTCCAAATATCGTCGAATTATCTTCCAAGTGATAAAAGGAAGACAATTTCAAAGTAAATACTACTTGATTATTTTCATTCAAATGAAATATCTTCTTGGAAGGTATCTTTTAAATGTTTGCAGGGTCATTATGTGCGCTCTTTGTATGTCTCAAAACATCGATTGTAACCAGGAATGGAAAATAATAATTTAGTTATAAAAATCAAGAATGGAACTATACTATGGAATTATACTATTCCAACAGTATATAGCCCTAGATTATGAATTTTAAACAACCATACGTAAAAAATTGCAAAATAATACCGGAATGCGAAAAAAGCTTTGGGGTTCAAAAAATTAATTAAAAGATTTACATTCTGCAAACGATGCCAAAATTTTCTTTTTTTGCAACTAACCACCAAACTTTGTTTTATGGAATGGGCATTATACTCCGTAGATTATAAATTTAAAAAACCGCACTTAAAAGATTGCAAAATAATAGAGGAACGCGAAAAAAGACTTTGTGGTAGAAAAAAATAATTAAAAAACTCAATCAGCGATCAACAGTCTGCAAATGAATACAATGACGCAAAAATTTTCCTTTTTGCAAATATTTTTTTCGCGATTTAGTTTTTTTTTGCAAACTAAGCACCAAACTTTTGAATATAAAATTGGTACTATAGACCCTAGATTATAAATTTAAAAAAATCACACTTAAAAAATTGCAAAATAATCGCGGAAAGCGAAAAAAGGCTTTATGGTACAAAAAATTAATTAAAAAACTTAATCAGCGATTTACATTCTGCAAACAAATATATTGATGAAAAAATTTATCCTTTTTGCAAATTTTATTTTTCGCTATATTTTTTGCAACTAGCCACCAAACTTTGTTGTATGAAATGTGTATTATAGTCCCTAGATTATAAATTAAAAAGAAACGTACTTAAAAAATTGCAAAATAAAAGCGGAACGCGAAAAAAGACTTTGTGGTACAAAAAATTAATTAGGAAACGTAATCAGCGATTTAGATTCTACAAACAAATATATTGATGCAAAAATTTTCCTTTTTGCAAATTTTATTTTTCGCGATTTTTTTTTGCAACTAGCCACCAAACTTTGTTGTCTGAAATGTGCAGTGTTGCCATTTCAGTGCTTTTCGGGTATTTTTTGGTACTTTTTTCCTTCCCGTACCCGGTGACTTTTTACAAATACCCGTTTAAAAAATGCGGGTATTTACAGTGCTTTTTCAGATTTCTGGCAGTGCTTTTAGTGCTTTTTGTACAGTTTATATTTTTAGTATTTGTTCTCGTTTTTTAAAATTTTTCTCCAATTTTCTGTCAAAGTCGAAAAAATAATACGAACTAAACAAAAAAATACATTTTTTTCAAATGTTTGTAGTACACTTTTAGCAACTTCGATATATTTAAACTTCAAATTTTTTAAATATTAGTTTGGTGCTTTTTTTCCCCTTTTTGGTTATTTTTTGAACATTTTTGACACGATTATACAAAGCTAAAATGTGTTTTTAAATTCTTGACTTAAATTTTTGAAAAAATTAATATCGTGCTTTTTTATCCCATTTTTGGTAAATTTTTACCCTTTTTACCCGTTTTCACAATGCTCACGGTGCTTTCCTGCCTTCAAGAGTTGGCAACACTGGAAATGTGTATTTAGCCCCTAGATTATAAATTAAAAACAAACGTACGTAAAGAATTGCAAAATAATAGCGGAATTTGAAAAAATACTTTATGGTACAAAAATTATCCCTAGGTTATATATTTAAAAAAAACCGCACTTAAAAATTGCAAAATAACGGCGGAATTCGAAAAAGGCTTTATGGTACAGAAAATGAATTAAAAGAGGTAATCAGCGATCGACATTCTGCAAGCGAATATATTGTTGCAAAAATTTCGCTTTTTGCAAATGTGTTTTTTTCGCAATTTGTGCTAATATTTGCTAATATCTAAATATTTAATTTTTATGTTTTTTAACGAGCCAAAGAGAAAGCTATTTTTTAGTTACTTACATTTTTAAATATGTAAGAGCGATCGAACATTTTTTGGTATAAGAGCCCGATTAAGTGAGCCTTTTCCATCCCTGATTAACCAGTCGGAGTTCGTTCCTGTTCCAAGCCGCCTAATATTTTTTCAAATAAAAAATATTGAGAGAGTTGCAAGGCCTTTGCCCTCACCCCAATAAAATGCTACATTTTTCCAATCAGAATAGAACGATAAAATCACTTATTTGTACTTTTCAAAACACATGTGTATGTATATATTGTTGTTTCATGTATATGCAATATTGTTTACGCTAGCTACTAATATATGATATCCTAGTGGTTGTGATGCTTGCTTTTCGCTCGGGATGGCCAGGTTCAAATCCCAGCCAAGGTGAAATAATTTTTATATACTACTCTCTTTTTCTTTTTTCAATTTATACTTTTTTTTATTTATTGGTAGCGTAAAAACTAGTAAATACTAAATAAAACAGAGCAAATTATTAAAAAAACTAAATAAAATTTTATAAACATAAAATTTTATAAAAAAAAATAAAATTTTATATAAAAAAAAAATAAAATTAAAAAAAAATGTTGTGGTCCAACCGGGGTTTGAACCTGCGACCTTCTGCATCAGAAGCCAGTATAGTACCCCCTAGGCCACCAAGTTGCGAGTTTGCTGACAAACAACATTGCAGTATATACACATAACTTTGATGAAAAGAAAAAAAAACAGGGCAACGCTCTACCCCGTAAATTTTTTGAGGGCGGAAAATGTTGCACTTTTGCTCTTTATTAGACAACATTTTTAGAAAAGAACACGATGCCCTCTCAGAATATTACCCTTAATTTAGATAAGAACACAAAATGGCAATTCAAAAGCAAAGTGCAAAAAAAATGCAACATTTTTGTCAGAAAAGAAAACACCATTATATTTTATCCTTATTTTTTTCTCAAATTTAGTCCCTTGTCAACAAAATTTAATACAGTTAGCATAAGCTTTCATATGATATAATTTTTTACTCAAAATTAACGAGTTCGAATATTGAATTTATGGCAAAAACACCTCAATTTGCCCCCATGTGTATCATTTTATTCTATATGTATGAAACCATTAAATATGCGTAGGCAATTTGGTACTGACGATTGTATGAATTGTAGGGTAGGGAGTTAAACATTTTACATGATAATCTGATTATTTTAATTAAACCTCAAGCATAAAATGGAGAGAGAGAGATAGTAGGAGTTAGGGAAGAAAAAAAACAGCCTTGTCAAGCAATGATTTTTTATTACATACATTTATTGTGTAATGAACGCTATGTGCGAATGTCTACAAAGGATATATTATTTTACATTTTTTTTGTTTTTGTTAATTCACTGATTAAATTTCGTTTTAACACTTTGCCACCTTTAGTCAAATAGTATTATATCTCATTAAGAGAATCTTTAAAAATGTGTGATATTTTGCACAAAGTATATAATTTTCTGAGAAGAATACTTGTTCCCTTATTTAATGCAATGCAGTATATAATGCCATTAAACAAGTTGTTTTTTTTCCTTTTTTTTCACGTCACAAATATCCCTACGGGGAAAGGGACCGGTCCCAGATGACACGCAGGATAGGTCCCAAGGGGGCGGAGACCGGTCGTTGATCGGTCTTTTTGTTTGAAACAGACATATCACTTTAACATGGCGTTGTCATTGGAAATGACCAATTGCCACAGTTTAGACACCGTGTGACAGTAAGGTGGTGTGTCTAAAAATAGCTTTTCAAATAAACTAATAAAAAATTAAGAATTCAAAATAATCTACTTGGCGTCGTAGTAGGGCTCGATAACACAACCCCCTGCTTGTAAAGGCACATCTACACGAGAGAGAAAATTGCTAGAGATAGAGCAAAAAACACCTCTAATTAGCTCTATTGTGAATGATTTAAGCTATTTAGAGGTGTTTTTTGCTCTATCTCTAGCAATTTTCTCTCTCGTGTAGATGTGCATTAAGGCAAACGCTCTATATCTTATAAAAATTTAATATAAGAGCTAAAATAAGCAAAATAAGCAAAACACTAAAAAAATATTTTAAAAAATATGCCGCGAATTTTATTTTTTATTTCGGTATCGGCTAAGTTTTTTAAAAGCAACAGTGAAAGTAACGAATCAGAAAATACTTAGAAAATTAATTCATTCTCTTTAGTTCATATTTGCATATTTGTACTAATTTAGTAATATGCCTTCGGTTGACCGGTCACGGGATAGGTCCTTGGAGGGCAATTGACTCCTCATTCCCCGTAGGGATTGTACAGAAAATGTTTACGTACAAAAAAAAGAAATCTGTTTAGTACAGGCAGGCGGTATTCGTCGCTCTCTTTCGAAGATTGACAATTTATATCGAAAATGTTAGCCTTTACAGACGTGTGTAATTCTTATGGCTGAATTTTCGATATAAATTAAGAAGAGAGTGATTTAACAGAGGTAGGGAGACTTGGTTAGTCTTTTAATGATATAGTCGTTGGTACAGGTATATTTCTACTTATCTTCTAAATGCGAAAACAGAATCTAAAGTATAGAAATATGAATTTAAATACGATAAAGTTTATTTAAACTAGAATCATATTTGCTTTAATAATATCCTTACTTTATATTAAAATGTTCGGGGTGTTCTGAAAAACGAATCCTCATAAAATTATTAATTTTTGTACAACGGCTACGCTTAAAAACGAATAGTTTTATGTGGATTCGTTTTCCGTAACACCCCGGTTAATTCAAATTTGATATAAAAATTGATTTTTTCCCTGGGTATGTGCAACCAATCCCCTTCTGAATAATAACGACTAGAAATATTCTTAAAATTTCTTTACGAATACCTTGAAAACTAGAGCTGTTCCAGAAAACTTTCACTATTTATTAAATCCCATTAAAATTCCGTGATATTATTGTATAATACATAATACATACATGTAATATCTACATAATAAACCAACGTGTACAGTTTCTTTTGACGCTCACAGTATATAAGTTTTGGCATAATTGATCACACTGAAAGATTATTTAAGATTTATATTATACACTAATATAATGTTTTAAAACGTAGATATACAGTTTCTGGAAGTTTGCTTCGAAATATTTTGTTTGTCCCAAAATCGGAGCTGGTGAATTTGCCAGAATTGTTTCTTTCAAGTTATTTAACCCTTTGGCGAGTGGCGTACATTATAATGTACGTCGACTTCATCAACTCGTCACTGATTTGAATTTTAACTAAAGCGCTATTCATTTACTGTTATCGGATCATTATTTTGTTCTTATTAAAATGTTATGCAGGCTGTGAAATCTCAAAACAACATTAGATCAGTAGAGCGCTTTTTGTCTTGTGAACATCAACGCTGCTGAGAATGTATTAAAAATTAAAAGTTGAAAAAAGGCTAAAGTTTAGTCTCAAAAATTGTGTGATGAATAAAATTCAAAACCTCAAAACATTTTATGTAGAGATTAGTAATAGAAAAAATATAAAATTAAAATTTAAAAAAAATTTTACCCGTTCGGGGTCGGCAGCATGTTAATGTTTGAACTTTAATTCCAAATATCTCCGCTAGGGGGTGCTGCAAAGCCATAAAAGTAATAAACAATATATCTTTTGCATAGATCTACATTTCCACGAAGTTTGGTCGGAAAATTTCCAGCCATTTAAATTCCCGTGTCAAAGGGTTAAGCATTAGCATTACTTTAAGTCCTACGATAGTAAATGGGAAATAATAAATTTTGTAACATTTTCTTTTCCTTTTTTATATAGGTTGAAGAACCGCAAGTCCGGGTCATACGTAGTTATGATAATTCAATGACTGGTCAAGTTTCTTCATTTAGTAACGACGAAGCAAAAATACAATTGGACAATACATTGGCTAAACTAACTGCCGGCGATGGCCCTTCTTACAAGTACATATGTTAATTTTTCTCAGTTTCTGGAAATCATTACCAATTTATTTCATATCTTTTGCTTTTTAGAGCTTCTAAAGTTCATGCTGCCACCCAACAAGTTGTTGCTGGTACTTTAACAAAAATCGATTGTGACCTTATTGATTCAGAAGGTAAAGAGGAACGTTGTGAGGTTCAAATATGGTCTCGTGCTTGGATTAAAGATAATGGTAATGAAGTTACAATCAATTGTCCCAGTAAAGAATTGGTCAAGAAGCGTCACAGTCGTTCTGTTGAGTATGCCGAAAAGAAAACACATAAAAAACAGAATCATCACAGTCTCAGCAAAGTAGAACATTTATTTTCGAAATTTCAAATTAAATTCAATCGTCGCTATCACACCTCAATGGAGAGCCAAATGCGTTTACGGATCTTTAAACAAAATTTAAAAGTTATTGAGGAATTGAATAAAAATGAAATGGGTAGGTCATCATGTCACTCTTGCTTACTATATTTCGTATTTCGTTATTTAATCATCTTATTTTGAATCTTGTATAACAGGCAGTGCCAAATATGGTATTACGGAATTTGCTGATATGACTAGCACTGAATATAAACAACGTACTGGTTTATGGCAAAGAGATCCAGTTAAAGCTGCTTCTACTCCTAAAGCTTTAATACCTGATGTTGAATTACCCAAAGAATTTGATTGGAGATCTAAGAATGTTATTTCTCCTGTAAGTTTGAATAATATTAAACAGTACATAACAAGTTATTTGTGTTATTGCTGTTTTTTCAATTAAAGTTTTGTTGAAAGAACAAACAAATTTATTGTATTTAAGAACTGAGTTGTCAAAAGAATTCGGTTTGTAGATACAATTAATTTGTTTATTTATGTAACAACATTTTAATTGAAAACGAGCCAACAATATATTTTTTCTGGACTATTTTTTTGTTTTGGAATTTTATAATTGAATATTTTTAATGTTGTAATTGTTGTTTAGGTAAAAAATCAAGGCAATTGTGGTTCATGCTGGGCTTTTAGTGTTACTGGTAATGTTGAAGGTTTACATGCTGTTAAAACTGGTAATTTGCAACAATATTCAGAACAAGAGCTATTAGATTGTGATACCACGGATTCTGCGTGTAATGGTGGTTTACCAGATAATGCCTATGAGTAAGTTAACCATGTTGATTTTAGTAAGGTATACTTTTCTAAATATTTTTGGTACGCTGAATCCGAGCTCGTAACTATACCGCGCATCATTTTGTTTCCACAAAGCTTGTTACTCCTTAAAAATTTGTTTTAAAATGTTCATATATGTCTGAAAATTTGGTGAAAACAGATTCGTGTTTAGCATAAAAAGGTTTATCGAAAACTATTAGTCGTGTTTTTAATTTAGCCCCTGTTTATGTATTACGGAAATGGTCTAAACGAAAGCAAAGTAACGAAAATTTGTTTTTGTTTCCCATATATTTTTGACGAAAGTGATTGTCAATTGCTATCGTTTAGAGTATTTTCGTAATAGATAAACAGGCCCTTAATTTAAATTAAAATTTTTTCAATATAAAGGCGGAACCAGTAATAGAAAAATTGATATAGATTTGTTTCACACAAAGTAATTTAATGGAGGGTGTTCTCGTTTTTGAAAAAAAACTAACATTTTTCCGAAAAAATATTAAGAATATTTTGAGGGCATGACCGAAAAAAAACGAATTGTTTTATTTTATAATTAATATTCCAGACTTTGTTAATACAAAAAGATTACAATTTAGGAAATTGAATTTGCAAAAGATTTGTTTAAAATACATGGCTCTTTTTTGAAATTTCTGGAAACCAAAAATCTAAATCTCTAAATGGTTCTATAGAGCTTATGTGGGCAAAATATAAATGAAATTTAAAGACCCTCGTTCAGATCTTAGGCCATCTCTTAAAGAATGGGCGATATATATTTTATTTCAAAGACTTAATAAGCTGAAACCACCACTGGCTTCGGCTAGTGCCTCGAAGACCTTGTTACTAATTCGCCAATAATTGCATGCGCTGAAAACGTTGAGAGGCTGTGAAATCGTACTCTTAAGTATTTTAGGGTCTGTATTTTGACACCATCGACTCGAACATCCAGTTCATTTCTTCGTCTATATATTTCCAGCCTTCGTCGTCGATGTTTGTTTACTAATATCATAGACATAACCTTTCCTTTTCAGTCGTCAACATTGTGGCCCCCTTGCCTTGACTATACTATCATTGGAGTATGACAGAACCATTCTGTGGTGATGTTAGAAGTTAAACAAAATCGGGTAGAGCACTTCTAGTTGAACCGTGACATATGTATGTGTGTACCCAGTCAGAAATCGCCAGTGGTACAAAAAATCAAGCACTGGCATACCACTGGGTAACCACGGTATTAAAAATAAATGACTGGCAGAACACTCATTTGGGACGCTTTGCCAGCGTTTTACTAGTATTTTTTAAAAAAAAAAATTTCGGTGGTTTATAAAAAAAACCACTGGCAAAGAATTGGCTTAGAGTGATATGCCAAGGTTTGCAACCAATGGTTATCCAGTGCTACCTAGCCAATGCTACCAGGCGTACAAAAATCAATTCACTGGAAAACCATTGATTTTATAAAAATGCTGACGCTTCGTTAAAAAATGTTTGTAGTCGGAAGGTTCCGAGTTCAAATCCGGTTGCAAGCAAAAATTTAAAATTGTTTTTGTTTTATAAAATCAATTTTTTTGTTTGTGGGAAAGCTCCTTCAAGACCAACTTTTTTTTTGCCCTCCCAACACTGGCATACTAGTTACTAAAAATTGTTTGCCAGTACTAGCATTTTGGCACAGCCAGTAGTTGTCCAGCTATTATCACTCATTTATGTGTTTAGCCATTAAATATTATATGTCTCGTTAGCTCAGTGGGTAGAGCAATCGTCTGCCAATCTGACGGCCTGGGTTCAAATCACGGCAGGACCAAAAAAAAATACATATGAACTTTTTTTAAATTTTATTTTGGAAAATATATTTCCAGACCACCTATTTATTGGTTTTGCCAGCGTTTTGCCAACGTTTAAAAATTTTGTTCCTCCAGTGCTTTTCCGGCGCTTTTTGAACAGCCGGTCCTTTTGTCTAATGATGTTATCATTTTGGGAATGTGAACGCACTTTTTGCCAGTACTTATACCACCTGTTAAAGTGCTTTGCCACCGCTTTCCCGTTTGTATTTTTCTGACTGGGTAGTGATGGCAGTTAAAGCCGTTGTCGTATTATGCTGTTTTCGGAATCTTTGCTGATGTTCTACTGCAAGAATATTTTATTTTTTCAGTTAATTCCCACATTTTTCAGTCTGAAATAGTAACTTTAAGTAAATTATCAAACCATTCCTCGGTAGAAAGGGATAACTTTCCGCATAACTTTTTGTTGATAGTCAAGTGGCGTTTAAGGCTTTAAACATCTTTTGTATTAAATAGAAAGTAGTATATGAATGCAACTAGAATCTGCAGAAAATTTGCATTAATAATAATGCCAAGCTTATTTGATGAATGCTGAAAGAATGAATATGTAAATAAATCGAAGCCTTGGTTTAATATTACAACCTTTGCCAGATTTAATGAATTATGTATTCCTTTTTGTAAATAAAAATGCTTGAAAAAGATATTCCTACGCATACACCATACATTATCAGGGATCTAACTAGGTCTTTAAAACAAATTGAACTAGAAAAGATCTATTGACGTTTTTGTACTTTTGCAAATTTTTGTCACTTCGTGATAGTATTTTTTGTTAACTCTCATTTACCAAACTTTAACGAAAAATTACGCAAACGCAGCTAATATTTTGTTTTAACCTCAACAATTTTCTTCAGTTTGCATTTTTTTTATGTTACCCAAAAACTGAGGAAGGTTTAAAAAGTCGTTTAAGGGAAATTCTTTGATTTTTTAAGATGAAACCATTGTCATATTTGTGGTTAATCGATTTATCAGTTTTTAATATTTATAATGTTTATAATCAAGTGTACACCTTTTGTAAATAAGTTTGGACAATTAATAAATTCTCGTTTTATTTTTCCTTTTAATAGAGCCATTGAAAAAATTGGAGGATTAGAATTAGAATCAGAATATCCTTATCATGCCCGCAAAGAACAATGTCGTTACAATAAATCTAAAATCCATGTTAGAGTTAAGGGTCACGTAGATTTTCCCAAAAATGAAACTGCTATGGCTCAATGGTTAATATCTAATGGACCCATATCAATTGGTATGTCATTAAATAAATATATATATGTTTTTTAGCAACTTTAATGATAAATCATTCAATTATTTACAGGTATCAATGCTAATGCTATGCAATTCTATCGTGGTGGTGTTTCACATCCATGGCGTCCACTTTGCTCACATAGCAATTTAGATCATGGTGTTTTAATTGTAGGTTATGGCGTCTCCGATTATCCCATGTTTAAGAAGACATTACCTTATTGGATTGTTAAGAATTCCTGGGGCAGCAAATGGGGCGAACAGGGTTATTATCGTGTCTATCGTGGTGACAATACTTGTGGTGTTAGTGAAATGGCCAGTAGTGCTGTATTAGCTGATTAAGTTTACAGTTAAAAACTAAAACAATAAATAAATATTTTATATAATAACATAAACAAAATAGATAAAAAAAAAACAATGTACTTCATATAATCCTGATACATTTTGAAACATTTATTTTTTATGTTCTGTTGTAATAATCATATTATATGGTTGAATATTAAACAAAATTGAACGAGATATAAAAAAAGGAAATTAATAACCAACATAAAAAAGTCATAAATTGTGAAAAACTCATATTCATAATCCTCTTATATAAAAACAAGCTACATACAAACAAACAACACTAAAAAAACATTATAATCACACTTACCCACTAATTATTTCCTGCACACTATATATAAAAAACATTGTCATAAAAAAGTAACACTAAATAAATATTCATTAAAATTTTCTAATTATTTATTTTTTTATTATTATTTGTTTGTTTTTACTTAAATTTAGTAGAAAGTTATAAAAAAAAACTTTGAACCATTTATAATCCCGAACTGTGCAACCAATTAAAAACATAATTATTGTGCAAGTGTGGAAATCCAATTCAACCATAATAACAATTTATAAATTTTCATATTCACTTAATTTAATTAAAAGTAATCGTAATTTACGAGCTTCCAAGCCAATTGTCAATGGTTCAGCTGGTACTTCTTCTGAAGCACTATAAATATTTGCTGGTGTAAAAATGCCATTAACTGTAATAAAGGTAATAGAAAAATTTGTTAAATTTTACACTTGTTTTAATCAACTTAATTGTGCATTAAATTAAGGTACATAAATGGTTTCTTGTTATAGACTTATGAATGGAATTTATTCCTTGCTTCACAAGAATACGATACATTTTAAATTGATTAGATAAAAAAACACCAGATGCCCTGCACATGTTACCTTGTGGTAATAATAAAACTATATTCAAAACAGAAAAATATAGTTAGTATTCCAACACATATTAAAGCTTATATTAAATTGAAAAGAAAAGCGAGTCGCCTCAACGTAAGACTCTTCCCAACATTAGCACAGCAATGTAAAAATTTACTCAAGAATGATAGCGAAGATAAGCTTGAGAGATTTGTTAAAAACTTAGGTTCACCTTATACTACAAATTACACTTTATTTATAGATGCACAGAGAATAAATAATGGAATCATTCATAGTCCGTCTGCACAAAAAGCTGATTTTTCTCGAGCCCAACTTAATTCAAAGAAAGCTAAACATTTCTGTGGAACCCTTACTGATCCTATGGAAGAGAATACGTAACTTTCAAATATCAAATTAAACTGTTCGATGTGGGTCATATTCCGAGAATCGGATAAAATTCTGGGAAGGGAATTTCAGTTAACAGTGCAATAGATATACTGAAATATATATTCAGCACAAAATCATTATAACCTATGCCACATAATTCTATAAAAACGCGTTTAAAAATCCAATCCCGATAACTCCCATATCGGAGTGGATTAGGGTTTCGGATTATATACTGTATGATAAGTCAGATATTCTAGTTTCCTAATTAGTGCATTGCCTTAATATCGCTAACATAGTTTCCGAGATAAATCCGCAAAATTCTGAGTTTCGAATACACATAAGAAAAACTCTTAAGTGAATTTATTAAAAATAAATGATTTCGTTCGATTTGAGATCATATTATCACATTTTATTTTCTTTTCAAATAAAAAGAAAGATACCAAAATTTGCAGGTAAATTATAAAGAATAAAATTGAAAATATTCGTTAAGAGCCAGCAGGAATATGTATTTCGGGTGTCGCTGCACTATTATTGATGATATAAGGCATTATTTTTCTTTGACATAGCTCGCTTGAAAGCACTTATTTCCATATTTGGTATGCGTTTCTACCACTGCTGTAAATAATGGCATGAAATCGCAATTTTGCTATCAATGTCATTCTTTTGTGCTTACGTTAAACGATAAAGTGCGGTAAATAAAACTCTATTCCCTTTTTATACTATTAATCGTAAGAAGCAGTAGAGGCAAATAGTATATATTATAGATAGATATTATGCTACTCCTAAATCTCTCGAAAAAAGGCAAAGTCAGTAAAACTCGATAAACAACGTTTTTCTCTTAAAAATGAGTTGAGTTGAGACATTTTGTCAATTTTGTTACAACTTGTATGAGATAAATGATGTGATGATATGTGAAAAATGTTCCTGTTTTTGGTGCAATTATTATTTTTTTTTAACGTGTTGCTTCCTTTGGAAACAAATATGGTAACACTGTAATTGCGCGAGATGTTGAATTGTAGAACAGTTGTTGCGCGCCATTTGATGGTGAGTTGGCGAACTTTGTTGAAGCTTTTTAGTTCATAGCCCTGTTGTGTTATTTTACTTCGGTGGGGTTAAGTGCTATGGGAACACCGAAGGAGGACGCTGCGATATGTATGAGGGATAGAAAAAACTCATACATATTACTATTTTTTATAAATTGATGTTGCCTTGGTTGGGGCTCGAACCCGCAACCTCACGTGTAACAGTCCAACGCGCTCACCATTACACCACAGCGCCCATTTTGGGTTAAATTATGATCACTCCCTGTTTTCCGCTCACTTTTTATATGAATTTGAGGAATTTATGTAATACGCCACTAATTGTAAGCAATTTTGTTTTTATTCTTCTAACATCCCTACGGGAAATTTTAACAAACTGTCACCAAACTGGCCCCTTTATATGAAATAGACTGGTCACTTTTACATGGCGTTGTCATAGGAGGTGGAAATTGACCCCTTGTGAGATGTCACAAGACAAATCCTAGGACAGGTTACTGAACTCTCATAAAAAACAAAGTTCAGGAACCTGTCCTGGGATTTGTCTTGTGACATGTCACAAGGGCTCAATTTCCACCTCCTATGACAACGCCATGTAAAAGTGACCAGTCTATTTCATATAAAGGGGCCAGTTCGGTGACAGTTTGTTAAAATTTCCCGTAGGGATATTTTAACATAAACCAAATGAAAAAAAAAAAAACAAATTACCAAATTCTGTGCTTTCAAACCAAATTCTTGCAACTTCCCAGTGTAGAAAATCATAACTAGATACATATCGCTGCTGCGCCTAAGAAAATAGCTATTTGTTTTCAAAATTAAATGCGTAATACCGGAATTAGGTCTTTATTATGTGTCTTGGCCATGTTTTTTGGAAGTAATTCTTTTATAAATGTAAAGCTTGAAGTTTGTTTTATATGTGTGTAAAAAAATAATTTCTAAAAAGTTCCGCAAAAAGCTGAAATAAACATAGAAGATCTCTTACTCTTTGACATTTGCTGTCAGTGCACGTAACTCCTGAGAATGTGTTGGACATACGTGCTATACCTATACAAAAAATATTTGATTGTATGTGAAAAAATGTGTTTGTTGACAAAAGAAGAAGAAGAGTAAGATATCTATGTAATCTATGGAAATGAAGCAGATTTGTAGGTCTCCTCACAAAAAAGTTTTTCGACAATTAGATATTTTCTAAGGCGCAGCGATGATATATGGTTATGTAACTATATACCTGGTAATGGTAACCAGTTACTTTTCTTATTACCTTTGTATGGCGATATCGTGCAAAATAATGAGTTATGCTTGCACACCAGCATACGAAAAATCTAAAAATATGTCCTTACCTATACGCTTACCAGCTTTTATCTAATTCGATTCGAAAAGAAAACGCTTTCGAACAGAATTTGCACATTAAAAATTTAGTAGCAGAAAATAGTTTTTAGTGAAGAAAAAGGTTGAAAACGTGTAGACAATGTCTACACCTTTTGCAACTGTAATTCAGAAAATATCAATTGAAATTCGGAATTTCCATTTGAAATTCAGAAAATATCATTTCAAATTCAGAAAATAATTGAAATTCAGAAAATATCATTTGAAGTTCAGAAAATATCAATAGAAATTCAGAAAATATCAATTGAAATTCAGAAAATATCAATTGAAATTCGGAAATCGTCATTTGAAATTCAGAAAATAGCAATCAAAATTCAGAAATCGTCATTTGAAATTCAGAAAATATCAATTGAAATTCAGAAAATATCATTTGAAATTTAGAAAATATCAATTGAAATTCAGAAAATATCATTTGAAATTCAGAAAATATCAATTGAAATTCAGAAACCGTTATTTGAAATTCAGAAAATATCAATTGAAATTCAGAAAATATCATTTGAAATTCAGAAAATGTCAATTGAAATTCAGAAAATATCATTTGAAATTCAGAAAATATCATTTGAAATTCAGAAAATATCAATTGATATTCAGAAGACATCAATTGAAATTCAGAAAATATCAATTGAAGTTCAGAAAATATCATTTGAAATTCAGAAAATATCATTTCAAATTCAGAAAATAACAAATGAAATTCAGACAACATCAATTGAAATTCAGAAAAATGTAAACACACAAGTCAGCTTACTCGCCAACATACAAAAAATCAAAAAATATGTGGTTACATACATCCTTAGCAGTGCACTGTGGGCCAGGATCGCCGTTTTTTGGCCAAAAGTACAATTCAGGTAAAGGGAAAATATGTTTATATTTTCAAAATCTAGGATTGTTGAATATTTTGTGAGTGAAATATTTTTATCATTGTGGTTACTCGTTGTTAGTTGTCGAGAGTTCAAAGTCAAAGTTTTTTGATTTTATGACATTTTTTATTTTATAATACAATAAAAAAATCATAAATAAACAATAATCTGTTCCAAAAACAATCTCAAATTATAAAACTGAAACTAGTTATCAAAAAAAAAAAAAAAAATAGGAACCTGTTAAGTATTTATGAAAAAAGTAACAAAATTATTAATTTTACCTCAAAAATGTGAGTTTTTTTGAAAATCCTAAATTTACAAAAAAAAGCTCCAAAATGTTCCAAGAGATATTTGAAAAACTTGAATGCCAATGTGTTCCATAAGATGTCTTCTACCTGGGTTTTTGCGACCGTTCATAAACTTTCGAGATTTTGCCCTTTAACTGAAAAAAGTACCTTCATATCTCGCTGATTTCCAGCATTCCAGAATTTTAGTAAAAACTAAAAAAAGCACTAAAAATCACCTTAAATGAAGGTTCTGGTTTTCTCACATAGACTAGCCCCCTAAAGTCCAGGTTTGTGAGACATTTGAGACATTTGTGAGACATTTGAGCCAATTCTGAATAACTATGAAATTAACCCTTAAACACATTTTAAGTTTTGACTTATTTATGGCATTGAAGTTAAAATTTAACTTTGATGTCTTCAGAGACTTATAGTATAATTTCATGACAAATATTTTTGCGGAACATTTTAACCCTCTAACTCTTCAACGTATGGGTCTTTTTTGATACTTTTTAAAAAGGACCAAAAGAGAGTTAGAGGGTTAAAATGTTCCACAAAAATGTCCCTCGTAGAGTTTTACATAAGTTCGCTTAACATATCCTATACCTTAAATGGAAGATTCACATGGTTTCCTATGCCGATTCACAATAAACATTTTCAAAAGAGGGGAAATTTAAACCCCCCAAAAACATAGGGCCAGACGAAAACTTTTAAAACGCCGATACACTTATATTTTTCTTTGGTCCCTCTACCAGAATTAGTTGTCATCAGAACCCTTTTTTTTTGAACAGTATAATTTATTTTCGAACACATAACTATTTTAAATTTATGGCCGCCATATTGGATCCGCCATGTTGAATTTTTAAAATTTGATTTCAGATTCGTAATCTGCTACCGAAAAACTTCCCCTGGTAGAAATTTGAAGTAAATCAGGCGACATAAGAAATTTAATGAAAAAATTGTTTAAAAATTTTGATTTCAGATTTTTAATATGCGGATCCTAGACCTATACAATTGATTGTTTTAAGTCCAATATAATAAAAACTAAAAATTAATGGCCGCCATCTTGGATCCGCCATTTTGAATTCTATATTTTTTATTTCAGATTCAAGATCAGTATTGATCAAACCCCCCTTTGTGATATCCTTTAGTCTCATATACTCAATATTCTAGTTTTGCCCAAAATTCTATGATGCTGGCCCACAATGCAGTGTTGGAAAAATATTGAGTCTAAAAATAGATTTCAAAAAATTTACAAAAAAAATCTAGAAAATTACTTTCTTTTTGAAATAATGATAAAAATAACTCATTATCAGTAACTCATTATTATATGTTTTAAAATAATGCAGAAGGTAAGACGGTGTCATTACTGGTAGTCCAGAAAATAATGATATGTCATTACCGTTTCTACACTTGGTTCATACCAAAACTTCCCTTAAAATGCATTCACACCTAAATCTTAAACACGTGTTTAGCTAAAACGAGTGTAAAAGAATAAAGAACTGTTGTAATAGAATAAAGAGCTAAACTACGTGTTTTAACTAAACACGTGTATAAGAATTTAGTGTGAACGCAACCTTAAATAGGGCAATATTTACTCTTTTGTTGTTAATTGAGTTCGGGAGAGCTTGCGAACAAAAATAAGGAGTACCAGTTGAGCACGCAAGAGTAGCATGGAATGACTCTGATAAAAAATCGAAAACCATATACATTAGAGCGGTTTGTTTTATGATGATTCCCAAAATCATCATAAAACAAACCGTGAGATCTCGTGAGCTCTCATTCATTTCGGGTCTAGGAATGAGATCTCACGAGCTGGACCGTTTTTAAAAAAGGTCTTCTTTTTAGTTTTTGCCAGAATTTTTGTATTTATCTGAAGACAATATACACAATATTGGTATCATATGAAAGTTTTTTTTGAGGCGCGTCGAACGGTATATATAACATGTTTAATCATTCCTAGAAATGTCCTGTTTGCAAGGATATTCTACAAAAAAAAAAAAAAAACAGTTTTTGACTCTTGTATGAAGAATTTTGTGATTTAAATGTCAATCTTACATATCTTAATCTCTAGCCGATTTAAGTGAACACGTGTTTCAGGTTTTTTTGAAATTCGCGATTGTTCGCGTTTTATCAGAAATTCAATATGGTGGAGAAAATATGTTTAAAATAGGGCAATATGGATATAAAAACTTTCCTTTTGATAGGTAAATAATCGCTAAGTGGATATAGTTTAAAATTTTGCTTACAGCTTCACTCTTTACTTTACAAAAAAAAAAAACACTTTAACACTTTCACGTTTAGTATTCAACTAAAATTTGACTCAGAGTGTGTGAAGTATTTATATTTATTTTTTGGTAAAAAATAGGTAAAAAAAATAAGCTATATTTGCTTTTCTTTAATAGGAAAATTTGCGTGAACTACTGGTCATAAAATGTTTTTTAAAGAGGGACTTAATTGGTTACTGCCAATAAGCCGACCACAGGTCATAAAATGTTTTGTAAATTTTTTAAATTACCAGGTAATAAATATTTCGCCATATTTATGGAAAATCCGTGTTTTATGACTTGTTTCTGCACGTGTCATTTTAGGCGAAATATTTATTACCTGGTAATTTAAAAAATTTACAAAACATTTTATGACCTGTAGCCTCAGTCGGGTTTGGTGTGTCATTACATGCCACTGCTGCTATTATCCATGGATTTATGGCCGATCTTGTGAAGGCAGGCAGACCATATTCACTACACACTCAACTTGGGGCTCTTAAAAAAAATTGATTTTTTCTTCATAAATGTATTTTTAACTGTAAAATAATTTTTAAAATGTATTTTTAATAATAAAATAAAACAATGTTAAATAATTACAAATAATTCAATTATAAAAAATATAAAAACAATGAGAACAAGGTTGTCTCTTAAATGCTCCTCTCCTGTCCAAACAAGGAGTCGGGGCCCATTTTTTTATTGCTGATTCTTAAAGCAAAAATTATAAGGAATCCAAAAAAAAAAAAAAAATTAGCCGGAAAATTTAGGAGCTTCTGTGGAAAATCGGAAAATTTAATTTTCATGGGAAAATAGGTAAATTTCTGAGAAAAATTAGGAAAATTTTATTTTTCAATTAAAGCCTGATTCAATACCTTTCCAACGAGCTATCACTCGTTTCGATCGCTTTAGTAGTTTTTTTCAACTTTCAATGAGGTCCCTTATGAAGAATTCTTCAATTTTGTCACATGACAGTGGTGTACACCACCACTAAACCAGTCACTATAAAAAAAAATATGTAGGTACATTATTTTTTGCTGGGCAATCGATTGAGACTATTTATTTTAGAATCGGAGAGGGGTCGTCCAAAAGGTGATCGCTTTCATATGGAATTGCTCTATATGTAATTTATCTCAACATAGCTAAATTTATGTAATTATATATAATCATCCAATTTCGGCATACAATTATATATAATTTAATATAGATCTATATATAACTTTATATATGGCCATATATAATTATATATGCCCCTATATGTAATTTTATATGGCCCTATATCAATTTTTTTTATCGGGTAGCCATTATTTTTGTTTAAGTACAGTAAGTTGTTCCGATTTCACGTGAAAAAACTGTTATACTTCATGAAATATTGACATTAAGTTTGTTCGGCGGAATTTTGGGTAGTCTGGTAAAATGAGAGTAAACAAATAATTTATTTATTTATTGAGTCTACTGATTACTATCTTACAGATTATGATAATTAACAAAATTTTTAATATAATTAATTCAATTAAAAAGAATAAATAAATTTAATTTAAATTTAGATTTATTGACATTAAAATTTATTAATGGAGAGAAACTGTTACAAAGCTTCAAACATCTAGTAATTGGTTCATTACAACCATAATTAGTCCTATAGCGGCCTATATACGACCAAGCATGCCGTACAGCATGAATTTGACCATGTAATGTCTAATTTGACGGTTTGTCAAGCATGTTGGACGAAAAACAAAACTTTTTGATTTTTCGGCAAGTTTGACAAACACGCTTTACCGTCTAATGAAAAAAATCATCAAACATTGGAGAATTTTACATTTTTAATAACCCGTGTAAAAAAGATCAGATCTGGCCAGATCTCAGTAGATCTTACCAGATCTAATTAGACCTCAAAATTGGGGACAAATTTGAGATCTAATTAGATCTGATCAGGTCTAGGCATATCTGGCGCATCTGTCCAGATCACTTTAGATTTGAACAGATTTGGCACTAGATCTGATCAGATCTTGCCATAAGGTATTATCACATATGCCAGATCTGATCATATTTGATGAGATCTGGTACAGGATCTAATTAGATTCAATCATATCTATTTAGATCCAAACAGATCTGATCAGATCCAAACTTTTTTACACGGGAAGTTATTTTGTGACAAGAAAGGGATAACGTTAATAAATAAACTAAAAAATGCAAAAAAAGAAATTCAAGAATGAAATTCCAGGAAAAAAATTAATAAAAGTAATTTTGTCGTTTCCATCCACTGTGTTGATTTTGTGGTTTTGAAGTCAAGTTTTACACCATGCTTGTCCGTGTATTCCAAAAACCATTTTTTGTTTGTCAAACAAGCTGGACAGCATGCTTGCTCGTATATAGGCCGCTTATGAAATTCCTCATAACTAGGGCAAGGAATTTCATGCAAATGCATGTTTTTCTCAATAGTCCAAAACTAATATGGACTCAATATTTATCCGAATCATCAAATTTATAACAAAATGGCATCGATTTGTACTTGCATATTTTCTCATAAATGCATGTTTTTGCATATTTTGACTTTAAATGCATATTTGGTGCCTTTTTAATGCATATTTTGTGCTTTTTAATGCATATTTGTGGATATTTTTCATTTTTAGAAACATTTTTTATTTTGTAAAAAAATATAAAAAATTGATACGTTTTCATATTTTGATTCTATCAAAATAAACATTCTTAAAACCTTATTGACCTATGGGAAATCTTCGAGTTCTGTGTCTGTTTGCAAAATAACTAACTTAAATACATTTTTAAGTTTTAGAGTGCGTTATTTTTGCAAAAATAGTAGTTTTTAGTGCATATTTCTTATATTTTTAATGAATATTTTTCTTTTTTAACAGCATATTTTGGGCGCATATTTTCCATTTTTAAGTGCATGAAATTCCTTGTCCTACTCATAACATAGAGGCGCTTGGCGCAATTCACGTGGAGGATTAAATATATTTGTTTGCAGAATGTAAATTGTTGATTAAGTTTTTTAATAAAATTTTTGCAACATAAAGTCTTATTTCGCGTTCCGCCATTATTTTTCAATTTTTCATATTTTCCCTTTTGTCTGTCCCGTAGTTTAAGGTTGACTTTCCTTAAAAATATTTCCCATTAGTCTGTCCCGTAGTTTAAGGACTGTTAGAGTTGACTTTCCTTTAAAGTATTTCCCAATAGTCTGTCCCGTCGTGTAAGGACTGTTAGAGTGAACTTTCCTTAAAATGATTTCCCTTTAGTCTGTCCCGTAGTTATAAGGACTGTTGGAGTTGGCCTGTGGCTTCCAAGGATTATCGCCATCGTGGTCTGTGAAAACAGTGAATGTCGTGTTTTTAGTCGTAAACGTGTGTCGGAAAATAATCAAAACTAGATATAACGCGCTGATGATAAATAACGTAGTATCGATTTAAATCTAATGATGTTTTATATAGTAGTTACGGTTTTAAGATAAAATAAAAGATATTTTAATAAATAAAGTGATACGTATTATAACATTTTAGAAAATAAAAAAAGTGTGCGTTTTCCTTTGGTCTCTGGATCAAATAAATGTTTCTGTAGCGAACCCTGGACTCGAATGAGTCTATTCCAACAACCAGTGAAAATACGTCGTTACAGACCTTTTCGGAAGCATTATAAAACTCCAACTGCATTCCGGTTAACTCGGGAATAGGTAACTAAATATGATTAGTAACTCACGAGAATAATAGGCAGGTGAGTTAGGTTAATTCGGTGACCTTAATAAGGCTGGGACGAAGTATATTAAAACTCCAACCGGATTGAAGCTCACTTGGGCCACACAACTTTTCTATTCTATGCAATAGGTTTTATCAACCTCCCAGCAAAACCTTGGTGTACTACTATGCATATTACCCTTGATTTTGGTGAACATGGACCATGTTTAGACCTAGTGCCCTTATAAAGGTCCTACCAAAATTATATTGTTTATACGCTGCAGGTCGCAAATATTAAGATATTTTTGGTACACCGACCTATGTCAGCCCAAGGACGAAGTCTGTTGACTTTGGTTAACAGCGGTCCATGTTTAGACCTATTGCCCATATAAGGGTCCTACCAAAATTATATTGTTTATACGCTGCAGGTCGCAAATATTAAGACATTATGATGAAATTTGGTACACACACCTATGTTGTCCCAAGGACGAAGCCTATTGATTTTGGTGAACATCGGTCCATGTTTAGACCTAGTGCCCATATAAGGGTCCCCCCAAAATTATATTGTTTATACGCTGCAGGTCGCAAATATTAAGATATTTTGATGAAATTTGGTACACCGACCTATATCAGCCCAAGGACGAAGCCTATTGATTTTGGTTAACACCGGTCCATGTTTAGACCTAGTGCCCATATAAGGGTCCCTCCATAATTGGCTTGGTTACAAACTCCAGGCCGCAAATATTAAGATATTTTAATGAAATTTGGTTCGCTTACTCACATTATAGAAAATTTTGACACAAGTCCCATTTTATCCCATTCGAATTTCGGATCCAAACATTAGTTGGCTTTTAACCAGACTGGTGTAGGGTATTGTATAGTCGGCATGCCCGACTTTAACCTTTTTACTCGTTTTCTAATAACATTGAAAGTGTGTGCGAAAAGATCAATAAAATTGAAATAAATTATATTGACCGTGTGTGCTCGGCTTTAATTTAATAGTCAATATAAAACAAATTGAAATTTTAAGAAAAAAAAACGTATTATTTTAAGGTTTTTTGTAACCTAGATGTAATAGGTAAGCGTAACATGTAAGTTCAGAATTACATATTACTAGGTAAGGAGTTACCTCGATGGACATGCCCTTGTTAAAATAATAGCTTTGGTAATAGAAAAGTAAGAGGTTACCTACCCGTATTTCTTCTTACCAAAGTCATTCCTGGGTAATAGAAAGTTTTGCTGGGCTAGTAAGTATATCTAAAAGATTTGTTTATACAAGCGAACAGAATGTGCATTAGAGTGGGGCGATTTGTATGGCCAAAAATTTTTTGATATTGTGCCATCGATTTTTCGATAGCTTTCGGCATGAGGAAAAAAAATTCCACTACGACATATCAAAAAAATCATTTTCGTGGTTCCCGAATTTCAATTTTTTGCAATTTTCTAATAAATGTTAGATTACCGCCATCTTGCGCTGGCTTTTTGAAACAACTAAAAAAAATGTGGCAACTAGAGGTCAAAGTATATAAGTAAAATTATTTTCTGCTTGTTTTCATCAACATCATCATTTCATCATCATTATCATCATTTCATCATCAAGCAGAAAATAATTTTACTTATATACTTTTACCTTTAGTTGCCACATTTTTTATCCGATATTCATAAAGCCCCGTTCACATTATCATACAAGTGCTTATACTTTTCTTCACACAAGTATGACAAAAAGTTTACTGAAATTGTCTGGTTGTCAGAAAAGTATAAAAGAAACTCTTTTCAGTGTTCAGACTGTTATCGACACACACAACAAATAAATTAAAACAGTAATTTTTTCTTCTTTTATTACTTTTTTTCACCACTAGTTGTTTTTAGTCTTTGTTTAACATTTATTTGTGAATAACACAACACTTGTATTGAGACAAGTGGTAACTTTATGAAATATTTCAAAAAATAAATCTTGTCAAAAAAGTGTGACCGTTTTTTAAAATGTGTGCACACATTTTGACATGTGTGTAACGAACAGTGTTCACACTATTATACATTTTCGTTATACAACACATTTCTGACATGTATAACACACTTGTGTGATAATCTAAACGGGGCTTAAGTAATACCTTTCTGGAAAGGTTGTAATGTTATATTGTTTACAACTTCATTAGTTGTTTCAAAAAGCCACCGCAAGATGGCGCTAATTTAGCATTTATTAGAAAATTGCAAAAAATTGAAATTCGGGAACCTCGAAAATGATTTTTTTGATAAGTCGTAGTGGACTTTTTTGCTCAGTACAATCCCAAGAATCAGAAACGCGAAGCGCCCATTAAGATGTTCAAATCGCCCCACCCTAATGTGCATGTATTAATAGATCGTTGATTAGGGGTACCAGAATTTCCATTACGTACGGGGAACTGGTAACACTAATGTCAATAGCTAAAATCTGGCAACACCATAATAAAATTTGACATTTTTTAGCATAAACGTACTCACAAGGTCTATGCACAAGGTTTTGGTGTACAAGTGCTATTTGTTTTGTTTACAGTGAAGTAAGAAAATCAATTTGGCCAAAAAATGGAAATTTCAAGAAAAGGTTTTCGTTGGATTATTTTCTTTTACAACTTTCGACGCGGATTATCTCAACAAGATATCCTTGCACATTAGTTCCGCTTCAATACATTCTATTTTGCATGAACACTTATACACCTCGTATATGAATAAGTAGGTTATTGATACCCATACTGCCTTTTAGAGTTGGGCTAAATAGTTCTTTTTGGTGACTCGGTCTTATCGTTCAATAAAATTCATTAAACTAGTTCGTTCAAATCGTTCAATCGTTCTTTTTTGGTATCGTTCTTTTTTGTCATGAGCTGTGTCGTTCGTTCGACAATTTATTGGCGCACTACATGTAACATGTTTATATTAATTTTATTATGCATAGACTAATAGCGTCCTAAAATTACAATTTTATTAAAAATTTTAAATTATTTAGAAAAACATTTAATTCTGTAATAAAATTAATAAGAAAGGGATACAAATTTTCTATGACTAAAAAAAAAGAACGAAATGAATGATTGAGCGAAATGAACGAAAATAACGAATAATGGTGAACGATGCCATATCGTTCAATGAACTGAACCGTTCAAATGAACTAGTTCGTTCATGAACGACACAATTCTACTGCATTTATTTTGGACAAATATTTCCCAAATTTCTGAAACGACCTATTGTCAACATTGAATAAGGCATGCATGACACGAATTAATTATTTGGACAAATTAGTTGATGATTTCATTAGAATTAAATAGAAACTAATGCTAATGAAATTTTTGGCATTATTATTACTGGGACTAATGCTAATGCTTTGAAATATAGCGATTTCATTACTAATGCCAATTGTATAGTAAATTCATTACGATTACTAATTTCTCAATTATAAGAAAGAATTGGCATTTGTAAACGTCACTTTACATATTTCATAATCATTTCCAAACTTGCAAATGCGGAATGCGAAAAGGGTCTTGTGGTATAAAAAATTAATTAAAATACTTAATCAGCGATTTTCATTCTGCAAACAAATATACTGATGTAAAAATTTTCCTTTTTGGACATTTTTGTTCCGCGACTTTTTTCGCGATTTTTTTTGCAACTAGCCACCAAACTATAGTATGAAATTGGTATTATAGTCTAGATTATATATTTAACAAAACAGCACCTAAAAAATTGCAAAATACTGGCGGAACTCGAAAAAAGACTTTATGGTACAAAAATTATATTAAAAAACCTTATCAGCGATTTTCATTCTGCAAACAAATATACTGACATAAAACTATAATACCCAATTCATAGCACAAAGTTTAGTGGCTACAACTAGTGTTTCCAATTCGGTTAATCGAGGAATCTGTTAATCGATTAACCGAATTGGAAACACTAGTTGTAGCTAGTTAATGTCAATAATGTTATTTCGGTTAATGTCGAAACAAATAATTTAAAACTCAAATAATTATTCGACCCGAATAATCGGTTAAAATTGGTCGATTAACCGGTTACATTTTTAATATGGAATTTTCCCTTAATTTTTTCCCAAAACTTCACAATTTTCTTAATCTGGGCTACAAAATTACCAGAAAAGCTTAGAAAAAACAAATACTAACTAAAATAGCATCAAATTCTTTAAAAATCGTGTGAAATAGGTCCTTAAATACCTTTTTCGAGCAACCGCAAACAAGTCGACATTGTGAAATCAGACTCCCAATTTTTAATAAAATTTTGCGCAAATGTTTTAAAAAAAATATGTATCAAAGTAAAAAAGCCTTAAGAACATAGCAAAAGGCCAAAATGAAGGTGTTTTTTAAAACTTCACAAAACACACGAAATACACGACTGGCTGGAGGATGCTTTATGAAATAAAATGGACAATTTTGCATTACTGTTTCAATTCTTTTAAAAATTTAAACTAATATAAATTATATCTCCATGTCCTTTAAGACAAGGCTGCATTTGTTTTAAAACTGTTACACAATTAACGTGTTAATTCTGTAAGAACTTTAATTTTTTTTTTCCTAAGAAAGTGTACATACACATCGGTTCAAAACCACATCAATTCTAAAACATGTTCCACTAGAGCAACATTGAACCCGAACCCGTTTCAAGGAATATAAATTCGAATTAAAACAAATAACCTAAAGTTAAATATTTTAATTTATATAGAATTTGACTTCTGTAACTGCACACTCAGTGAATTGTCTATATGCTATTGATGAATTTATACACTGATTCAATTAAGTTTCGCTGGAATTCGTCTATTGAACATTTTAATTGAATTGATGCAATTTTTCATAATATGAAGAATTTCATATTATTTATTAAAAATGTAATACACTCAGGGAATTATGTGGGTAAAATCAACTGCAAATGACATTCAAAATAACTGCATTTGCAGTTAAAAAGGTGTAGACTACATTTGCATTTAAATCAACTGCAATGTGAAGTTATTTTTAACTGTTAAAAATCAACTGACAAATGTAGTAAAAACAACTACAAATGCCACTAAAACAATGTACATGCAATTTATTGTAAAACTGTACAAATAATTGCAAATGTAGTTCAAATAACATAAAAATTATTAATTTAATAAAAACAAATTTATGTAAATACCAAGGTTGGTTACCGAAACGAATAACGGTAACGGTATCTAATTTCGTTTGTTTCGGTAACGGTAAGGGTAACGGTATTTAAGACTGTTTCGGTAACGGTATACCGTTATCGAAACAGCAATACCGGTACGTACCGGTATTATAATTTATGTTAAAAACAAGTAAAAACTTAACATATATTTCATTTTATGTGGTAAAAATACAGATTATAAGCTTTAAATTCAATGCTGGTAGTTTTAGTAACTAAAATTGTTATCCATACACTTTTTTGTAGAAAAAAAACTGAAGATTATTAGAAAAAATTTTAAAAATTTGCATTTTTATATAATTTAATAAATACAGGTAAAATACCGGTAACTACTTATAAAAATAACTGTATCGGTAACGATAACGGTATTTGGAAATTTTTTTAGAGGTATTGGTAACGGTAACGTTTTTCGATTTGAAACGGTATTTTAGCGATAACGGTATTATAACGATAACGGTAACCAACCTTGGTAAATACTCATAATTTTAGTCCATAACAAATTTAAAATCGAGAAATCAAAATTTGCACTTAATATCACTTTTATTGTTCACTATATTGTTCTAGATGTCCGTCTGTGAGGGATGAAAAATTATTTGGCTTCGTTTTTCTCTCCCGGTAGAAAGGGATGAAAATATACAAGAACTGAAAGAAAATAAATACAATATATTTTAATATTCCCGTAAATAAATTTATATTTTATATTATAAAACTTACCTTGTTAGTTTAATAATTCAATAAAATATATAACCTTTTCCGTATTAGGCGTCTTTACTCTTTAGTGTTGTTTTATGACTAATTGTAAGACAAGAGAAAACATGTTCTTCTCATATTCTTTCACTAGAAATTTCTAAACAAATGCTTCGTACACACATTTTTCTTTACTTCGTACACATACACACTTGAAAATTGAAGTATTTGTAACAAAATTCAAAATAACTGCATAAAATAAATATTACCACAATGTAGTAGTTTTTGTAGTTTGTTTAAAAAAATAACTGTCAAAAACATTAAAAAATTTTGCCCTAAGTAAATTAACTGCAATTGTAGTTAAAATAACTAGAACCGCATTACTACACAAATAACTGACATGTAGTAACTGCAGAACTTTTCTGAGTGTACACCCAAAAAAGTTGTTTTAGAAAGAGATTCATAAAAATTGTGAAGCTTTTTCATAAAATTTAATAAATTTGGCTTTTACTTTTTGAAGAAAACTTCATTAGCTTATTGAAAATTTTGTTTGTTTGAATCCGAAAAAATTCTCTCAGAGTAAGTACGCTCAAACTTTAGGTTATTTTTTTACTGTTAATGGCCTTTAGTAACGAAAAAGATACTGAGAAACAAAGTGAATTGGTATTCTCAATTAACTGAAATTAATCTCAGAGAACTCAAATTTTTTTATCGATAACTTTAATGAAAATTTCGTAGTTGTAGGAAGAATCTTATTAAAATTTAAAAAACTTTAGGTATAGCATTTCTTTAACCCTTTCAGACCCATCATACACGATTGTGAGATGAGATGTTTTCTCTTAAAATTACAAATATTTTCAATACTAATAGGTTTATTTAGATAAACAATTTCAGTTATACTTTTAGCTAAATTATATTTCATAAAATATGAATTGACACCAGGAAATTTTAATAGTTTTAGTACCATTTTACCTTAAAGTTATAAAATAAATAAATTTTTGCAAGCTAGTTGGGTCTGAAAAAGTTAAATGCAATATTAAATTTTATAGTGTCAGTATTGATTAAAAATCACATTCAAAGAAATTTTGTATCTAAGCTTTTCAGATTTTTCAATTTTTTTCTAAATAAAAAATCTACGTTAAGTAATCGATATGTAACAGTTTTAGGTTTGTTAGTTTCAGCAGTTCTTTCTGCCATCTTCAACGAAATTTTAGTAGACTTGGCAACATTTTTACAGACCTTTTTTTAAAAAATCTCAGTTCCCGAAACTTTTCAACCTTCGAATATGAAAACTTTTTTATTAAATACATCGTATTCATATATGACGTTAATATTTAATGAAAAGAGTCAGCTTTTTGTGTTTTAATTAATAAAAAGTTAATGAAATACCTTAATTTAGCATTAAACGATTAATCGATTAACCGCCAATTTTCTCGAATAACCGATCCGAATAACCGGTTAATCCATTTTAGTGATTTTTCGAATAATGCATTAACCGGTTAACCGCCTATGTCGAATAATTGGAAACAATACTACACACACAAAATAAATCGGTTGGAAATCCACTTACACTACAATTTTTTTACTTCTGCAATAACATTTATGTTACAATTACACAAAAATAGTTGTATTAGTAAAATATTAGCGTTAATAACTAATAATTATAAACTTTACTATAAGAAGGTTACAACTACTACAAAAATCTGCTTTCCCGACCAATTTAAACAAAAATCAAAATCCATGATTTTTTTGGTAGAGGTAACTATCTCAAAACATTAAAATTTTACATTCCCCCTCATAAATTATTACATGTCGGTTGTACCAATCAGATTTTACAAATATTTCATTATTAATGCCGTACTAAGATTTTGCTACCAAATGATGGTTGCATGTACTAAATTCGAAAAAAGTTTTATAATTTATATAAGAGATTATAGGTTGTAGTACCCAAATGAAAACATTAATTTTGGTCACTATAACCAAGAAAAAGCAAACAAGACCGAAATTCTTAAAATTAATTTAAATTAACTGTCAAAAACTAAAAATTATAAATAAAAACAAAAGTATTTAAAAATCAGATGGAGTTATAAAAAACGCGTTATTAATTCGCATATTAAAGGTAATTTAAATAAAAATACCCATTTGTGCATTAAATAATTATTTTTTCATTTAATTTTTTTTAGTATAAGAGCCGTTGCCTGACCTCAAAACTAGGAACATACATATAATAAACTGCATACAAATTTAAAGAGTAAGTGAAGCCTGGCTAATAAGCATTTATAGTTTGTGGAGTTCCCACCTCTCTTGTGGCGAAAACTCCTTAGGGAGGATATTTTTCTGCAGAATATCCCTCAGATTTTAAGGAACAATATATAAAAAAGATTCTGGGGACTTTTACCAAAAGTATATGTATAATATTTGTATATTATTAATTCTTCTAATTATCTATTTTTGTTATGTTGTAGTAATTAGTTAATAAAAAAAAAAAAATAATGGAAACGGTGTTTTATTAAAATCGATTGGGATTTCGAAAGAAATTTGGTTGGATCTACTGAATGTTAAATTCGATCAGGTAGTACTAACGCGATTCGGTAGTAACAACTTTTTTAATTGTACTAGCGTATAACCGTAAATGTCGGTAGCTGCAATCGAATAATGTGATAGTACATGTGACTACCAACATTCGGTTGTCACAACGATTCTGTTCTGTGTTTGTAGTTGGAAAAAAGAAAATCACAAAAAAATGTAGAGGGAAAAATTTGCAAAAAGGAAAATTCTTACATCAGTATATTTGTTTGCGGAATGAACATCGCTGATTGAGTTTTATAATTTAATTTTTGTACCATAAAGTCTTTTTTCGCGTTCCGCGATTATTTTGCAATTTTTTAAGTGCGGTTTTTTTAATTTTATATTCTAGGGAATATAATACCTAATTCATAGAAAAAAGTTCGATGGCCAAATGAAAAAAAAAAAAAATCGGGGAATCATATATGTCGATTTTTAGCTGGGTGGAAAAAATTTTCAAAAACGGAAATTCTTACATCAGTATATTTGTTTGCAGAATGAAAATCGCTGGTTAAGTTTTTTGATACAATTTTTGTACCATGAAGTCT
Organism: Leucophora obtusa; assembly: GCA_949987735.1. Classification (NCBI taxonomy): domain Eukaryota; kingdom Metazoa; phylum Arthropoda; class Insecta; order Diptera; family Anthomyiidae; genus Leucophora; species Leucophora obtusa. The sequence continues at coordinate 282,811,324 of OX465295.1, forward strand.
TTGTAAAAAAATGCTTTTTTGCTCAATTTAACTAGTTTTTAAGGCATTAGTGCGGTTTTATTAGCATTAGTATTACAAATTCTAATGCCAGAATATTTAGGTAGCATTAAATGGCAATGTCAACTAATGGTAATTAGTCAACAAATGCTAATGACATTTCAATGCCAAATCCAAGTATGGTATAAGGCGCGATTTTTTAAACCAAACCAAATTTTCGCCTGAGCCGCTTTTTTCAACTACTTTATAAATTTTAAAAATTAACTCCATTTCCAAAATTTTGTACATAGTAAAAAAATTAAACTGACTGCATTTTTTAACATTTATAACTCAGTGATTTTAGAAACGTTGAAAAGTAGTTGCAAAAAGTGGCACAGCGAAAACTTGGGTTGGTTTAAAAATCGCTCGGCCAAACCAAATTATCGCCAGTGGTGTTTTCTTCAACCAGATTATACATTTTAAAAATTATTCCATTGTTTAAAAATATAATTGATTTTCAAGAGGTATTCCCTTTAATCTTCATTTTGATGAATAAATATAACTAGGGATGTGCGATTAATCGATTAATCAAACTTCCTGATTAATCAATTAATCGATTATTCAACAATTTTGATTAATCAAAAACGTGATTAATCGATTAATCAGTTATTTCGATTATTCAAAATAATGGTTAATTGATTAATCATGATTTTTATTAACCAAATTTATGAATAATTGAATAATATCTTGTTTTTCTTCGTTGAAGACGCCTTTTAATTCCAGTTCAATACAGACACATGAAACTTAAGAATAGACGGACATTGGTCAAGTGTGACCAGTGAACGAATAGTCTGTCTGATTTCCTTTATTTGGAGCTATATAAGGCATCGCCACAAAACAAAGACAAAATTCCTGTAATTTTTTATTTTTAAGTATTTTTTCAATATTAATTAAAATTATTCAAGTTCTTATTAATCAAAATTGAAATTATTCGATTAATCAGAATTCTGATTAATCAAATTTTCAATTAATTAATTAACTGATTAATCAAAGTTGTGATTAATCATACTTTTCGATTATTCGATTAATCGCACATCCTTAAATATAATGGATTTGAACATAGAAGTTATCAAAAAAAAAAAATCAACTGTTTAAAACAACAAACAGAGCTGAATAACTCCCAACGATAAAATTATATTCAAAATGAAATAAATCCCAAAAAATTGAAATAAATCCCAACTGTAAAAAAGAAATGAAATAACTCCCAACAAAATTTAGTTGGAAGTTATTTCATTTGGAAGTTTTTTCATAATGCAATAACTCCCAACAAAAAATTATGAAATAAGTCCCAACGGATTGGGAGTTATTTCATAATGAAATAAGTCTCGATTTGTATGGAAAATTTTTTGGAGTTATTTCATTTTTGTTTTGGGACTTATTTCATTTGGGAGTTATTTCATGGTAACTCATACTGTAGGTTTAACTTTAACTTAACTATAAACAAAAGAAAATGTCAAAAAATGTACACAAAACAACAACAAATTTTTGGGTTAACTATTAACTAAAGTTTAAACCTGTAGTATGAGACCCACCGTTAGTGTCCATTAACCTTTTACTGTTAAGAACATAGAGCACTTTAATATTCTTCAGGGTTGGCAGGCAATACCGCTAAAATACCGTTATCGATTCAAACCCCTTTCAACTGACTACCGTTACCCCTAAAATACCGTTACCGAAATAACCGAAATACCGTTATCCTTAAAATACCGTTACCGAAATTACTGAAATACCGTTATCCTTAAAATACCGATACCGAAATAAATGAAATATCGATATCCTTAAAATACCGTTACCGAAATAAATGAAATACCATTACCACTAAAATACCGTTACCGTTATTACTAATTTTCTGCTTTTGGTAATGGCACATGGGTATTGAGTATTTTTTGTACTTTAAGTTGGTAAATTGGCTCTATCGAGCCTTGACGGATTGCAAACATCCTGTATATCTTACCTTCACATGATTTTAAAAAATTCATAACTTCCTGAAGCGAAGGATATGGTAGAATTATATTTTGCTTCGCCATACCAGATAAAAGACCCAAAATACAACGTTTCACATGTAACCAAGTATCAGCATAGAGTCTAGCACCCGAACCTCCCTCCAAAGCATGAGCAATGCGTGATAAACCAAATTCGTAATTTGATTTGGCGCAATACAGGGTGCCCACAACTAAATTTACTATACACAAATGATGATATTGTTTGCCCATGTTGCCCTTAAGTTCTTCAGCTTTTTCGACTTTACGCATTAACTCTTCAGCTTCCTCATTTTGAAAAGTCATTATATAAGATACACAAAGATTAGCCAGGACGGCTGCTGATACGGACATTATCTAAAAGTTGCCACAAAAACACATAAATGAGATAAATTAAAAGAAAATGGAAGGCCCTGGTCGGAAATGTATCACTGCTGTTCATCTGATGCGCATATGTGTTTAATTTACGATGCTGATGCAAATCACCCGATGCTGTTATTACACTCAGATAAATATGTCGGTAAAATTAACTGCAAGGACAGTTTAAAAAGTGTACACTGCAATTGTATTTGAATTAACTGCATTTCCAGTTGTTTTTAATTGCAAATGTAGTTAAAATTACTGAAATATCAGTTAATTTTAAATTGCAGTATACAATTTTTAACTGCAGTTGTAGTTAATTTTACCCACTAAATTCTCTTAGTGTATATCAGCCATTTTTGTGTTCGACATTTCTCTGTGCATCCTCTGCTTGCATTTTCGAACATATGACATTTGCAGTGATGCGAGTAGATACTTTTACGAAAGCGATGCGCATCACAAGAAAAGTACTGCTGCATTTCCGAATAGGACCCAATTATGATATTCATACATCATCACCATGTTGCCTGATAATGGGTTCATAAAATGCTGCCGCTTCTTTATACTTATCACCTTGCATGAATAAAACATGACCGGCATTTAAACGCCATATTGGATTTTCAGAACAAAATTCAGCACTTGAACGAAATTCTCGTTCAGCACCAACAAAATCATCATCACGCCAAGATATCCAAGCTCTAGCCATAACGACAGGTAAATATCTAGGGAATACGATAAAGAAAATTCATCAAAAATAAGTAATTTGAATATTCAAAGAAACTCACAATTCTAAAGCATTTTCATAATCCTTTAAAGCATTTCGTAGGGCATTTTGATCCGTTGTCGAACGAACTTCTTGAACTTTAGCTGCTAAGCTTCGTAGTTTACCTGCTAAACTAGAGGCTAAAGTGCCTAATTTCTTTTCTGCCAATTCAGCTGAGGCTTGAGCCGTTATTAATGCATCCAGTAATTCATAAAGATACTAAATTGATTGAGATAATTATTATGTAAAATAATCTGAAAATGGTTTTCAATTGTTGCTAGCAAATACCTGTGATAAGTATTTATAAGTTAAATCTGTATGTTCCGCTAGAATATCAGCCGCAGTTTCATACATTTCATGTTTACAACATATTAGTAATATATTGGCAAAGGTCTCTTTGGGACATGAAGGTGGTCCCAGATCTAGTAGAAAGGCTAATTTCCTTAAGCCAGCAACCGGACCTTGAGGATCTGTTAGAGCCATGTTGTGCAAGGTTATAGGATCTAATTCATTTTCAGCTCTTGGAGGTAAATCTAATAATGAATCTCTAGCAGCTTCAACTGAAATTAGGAATATTTAAAAAAATTAAAAATGGTTATCTCTATCCAAAAATCGCCGTAAGAAACTCAGAATCCTTTTGAAGGATTTTTATAAATCTTAACTCTTACCGAGTGTTCATTAACGACATTTAAAGTACATTTACAAGTGAGAGATAACTGCTAGAGATAGAGCACACACACCTCTAAATAGCTCTATTGTGAATGATTTAAGCTATTTAGGGTTGCTTTCTGGATTTAACAGCACTTTTATTTGGATTTTGTTTCACTTTTCGTACTACGGATCGTATTTTAATCCCATTTATTATGTTTGGACTTCCAGATTTGGGACAATTTTGTAAATTTGAAAAGTTTTTATATTCATCGATTATGTATTTTACAGTTTGTGGCAGCTTTCAATCATTAAACCAATTTTATGCAATGTTTTTACTTCTTTATAATATTTTAACACAAGATCACGAGGGGTAAAAGCACCAGAAAGCGAGTAAACTCAGGGGCCATTTGGCATATTAGTCTTTCCTCATATCCTCATCAAAAACCATCCAGATATGCTCCAAATGTTTGCGAGACCGAACGAAGATATATCCTGAATACTGTCCAGATATTCGAAGATTCTGCTTCCTAAATTTCTGAGTCGCCTCTTCTTAAGTCTTGGACATTCGCAAATCATATGCTCAACAATATCCCCCTGCTCTTTATTCCCACATCCCCTACAGTAATCTTAACGTGAGTAAACCCAGAGCGCGGCTAGAGTACTTGTTCTCTTTGGGATATTCAGACCTTCTACACTCTCAAAACAATTCCGTTGTGACAACGGAATTTTTTGCCAACCGAATTGATTCGGTTGCTGCAACCTCGTAATTCGGTTGCAGCAAACGAATTCAGTTGTGGCAACCGAATTCGATTTCAATTCGGTTGCGACAACCGAATTATCGGTTGCCACAACTGAATTCACGAGATTGCAGCAACCGACCCAATTCGGTTGGAAAAAATTCGGTTATCACAACGGAATTGTTTTGAGAGTGTAATTCGACCTAGTCTGCCTATCCGAAAAGTTCCACCAGAGGAATCAGAATACCCGCGTGTATGTCATCTCCGACTCAGCCATTTCTTGTATATTCATCAAACATCCTCGTTCTTCATAACCGTTATATGTGAAATGTCAATCTGATCGCGTGCCGGTGGATTTCGCCAAAGTAAATGCCAAAGGGTGATGGATTTTTTGAGACTTCTACCTGGAAAACGTTACATACAAATGACGATTTTCCCCCAATACACTTCCAAAACACCTATCTTAATCTTCGAACTGTTCCTGTCCAGTGTTCTAAGGTAAAAAGTCCACAGAAAGTTCACGAACGGTGTAATGTACTGCAACTTCATGCAGTATGATACTGTACCTCTAAAGACACATTTACACGCGGAAGAAAAATGCTAGAAATAGAGCAAAATACACCTCTAAATAGCTCTACGGTGAATGATTTAAACAAATTAGGAGTGTTTTGTGCTCTATCTTTAGCAGTTTTATCTCGCGTATAAATGTGGCTTTAGAGATAGAGAAAAAACGCCTCTAAATACATAGCTCTATTGTGAATGATTTAGGCTATTCGGGATTTTTTAAAGCTCTATCTCTAGCAGTTTTCTCTTTCATGTAAGTATGGCTTTACAGTAAATGGGTGTTAGACTATCCGAAATCATACTCAAAATAATATATCTGTTGCCTCAACAGAAAAATTTGTTACTTTGACAAAATGTATTCCTGTTTTTTTCGCTTAAAATAAAATTTATTGATTTTAACACATTTTTTATTTAATTTAGCAAACTTTATTTTAAGTAAAACTTAGTAAAACTGCGGGTTTATTTGTAATTACACTGGTCCATATCATCTAAGGAGCAAACGTTTTCTTCCTTTTGCTTTATCTCGCTTAGTTTTCGAAATATCGGCCATTTCATTCCAAATATTGAAATTTTTATAATAAAAATATTTTAATAAAAATGGAAATATTTTAATAAAAATGGAAATTTTTGAATAAAAATTTCGAAAGGTTTAAGATGCTTTCACAATGGTGGAGTGGCTCTACTCTGCAACACAGATTCAAATGTTAACTGTTCACAATGCAGAGTAGAGTTACTTCAAAAAAATATGTGACGTTTCAGTACTTATGCAGTTTTTGCGAATATCGTGGCATGGCTTTCACTGCTATTATTATAAAATAATTTTTTATTCTATATATTATTACAAATTGAAACTATTTCCTTTTATTTTTCAAAATTTTTTTATAATTTGTTGACAATTAGAGATGTGAACAAATTAGTGATGTGTTTTTTTTAGTTATATTTGTCATGTTAAACAGTTAACAGAGTGATGTTAACTCTAGAGAGCAACAAATCTGTACTCCAGAGTCAAACGAATTTAACTCTGGAGTGGAATAAAAAAAAGATAGCCAAATACAAAAATGTATTAGTAAGAAAGAGAAAACAACTAAATTTGCTACAGATTGGAGTACTCCATCATTGTAAACGCACCTTTAAGATACTAAAAGGGCAATTTTTCCAGTTAGGGGCAGTCGAAATTTTCGTTAAGTTTACTCTATCTCTCTTAGTTTTCGAGATATGGCCTATTTAAAAACAAAGGGAAATATCATTAGTAAATCTGCATATTGCACCAATGCGATAAATTTGAGCATCTTTTTGATTTTTATTTTGAAATCAAATATAAGAATTAGTGATGGATTGTTTCAAAAGAATCACCAAATGACTTATAAATTATTTTAAAATAAAAATAAAAAAAGAATAAGAAAAGTTTAAAGAATAAAACGAAAAAATTTAGAAAATTTAAATGTTTACTAAATCGTTGAGTTTTTGCAGGGAAAAGAGTTTTCATGAAATTTTTTATCCGATTTTTTAAAAAACAACAGTTATTTTGGACATATTTGGATTAAGGAGGCCCGAAGTTATACGGATCTGATGTTGTTTTTATGGGGAGGATATCGGTGTGTAGCAGTGTAGCTAAGCAGCACTTCAATCGTTCTCATTACGGATCTTTTCGTCGGCGGTCTCCGTAGAGTGCTTTAATAACTTGAGAATGCTGGGTACACCCAATAAGGTGGGTTTCTTCTATATACCGGGTTCATATTAGTAGCTTTATGACAAATTCGGCCTTATAGTAAAAGATTACATTTTAAATTTAAACCTACCATTTCCCTCATTATATTCAATGGCTGCCTTTAAATTCAATGCTTGTGTTATACCAGAGAGAGCCATTGTAATGGGATTACCAACACTACGAGCACTACCATCTGTATCAATTTGGGCACCAATACCCAATTCAGGATGATTTCTTATACCACGATCCACAATTTCAGCTAAAATAAAATTTTAATAATTTTTCCCTTAAAAAAAAAAAAACAAATACTCATTTCTCTCCTACCGGTATAATCTATAGCCTGTGTTTTCTCCTTTTTACGAAAATGTGATAATGCCAAATTGTACGCAATCAAAGGATTAAAACCACCGACTTGTAAAGCTGAATTAAAACGTTGAACAGAGCTTTCAAATTGATCGGCCTGATAGAGTAGACAACCCTCATCGTTTAAGGTTTCCGCAGTACCACCGGAACGCTGATTTAATATACTTTGAGCTCCTGCAAAATCTTCACTCGAATACAGAATAGCACTTTGCAATTGTAAACACTGCTCCTTTAATTCCTCATTATCACTGATTTGTTTTAAAATCTTTAGGGCATCCACAAATATACCAGCTTGATACAGAGACTGAGCATAATAAAATCTATTATATTAAGAATAATTAAGGCAGAATTAAATAATTACATTTTATTTCCGCTAATAATAACAACTTACTTATATTTAGGAACTTTTGGTACTAAATTACACAATTGTTCATAGCAAGTGGCCGCCTCTTCATATTTCTGGGCATGATAATAACAATAACCCAATGTTGATAAACCAGCCCTGGTATTGGCGGCTTCTCCTAAATTGATAATGCATTCTATAACATCTTCAAAGCGTTTGTCTTTAATCTATTGTAGAAATGTGTCTATTATTTGCTCACGTTAATGGGAAAGTATCTTACCAAATTGTATATAGTTCGTGTTATATGTCCTTCTCTAAGAATTATACCTTGATGCAACATATTTTTATGTGTAAAATATACAATGCCACTTCCAACTATGTATTTCCTTTTTAATAATTTTTTAATTTTAATAAATCTTCCAGTGTCTTTTTCTAGTTACACTGGTTACACAAAACATTAGAGTAATTGTTGCCGTGGTAACTAAAGTTCTAAAATAATATGTGTTATGTCCATGTAATATACACACATACATAAATTATACAACCCTTATAACGCAACAATCCAAGAGTGTGGTATTTAATTTTATACTCCAACCCACTGTGCAGGGTAGTTTGCCAGTCAGAAAAAGCGTTGGCAAGGCACTTTAACAGGTGGCACAAGTACTGGCAAAAAGTGTTTTCCCATTCTCCAAATGATAACGTCATTAGACAAAAGGACCGGGTGTTCAAAAAGCGCCGGAAATGCTATGGGGAAACAAAATTTTCAACGTTGGAAAAACGCTTGCAAAACCAATAAATAGGAGTGGTTTAGAAATATATTTTCCAAAATAAAATTGAAAAAAGTTCATATTTATTTTTTTTTTTGTCTTGCAGAGACTTGAACCCAGGCCGTCAGATTGGCAGACGCAGCTCTACCCACTGAGATAACGAGACCTGGTGGCTAAAAACATAAATGAATGATAATATTTGGACAATACTGGCTGTGCTAATATGTTAGCCCTGGCAAAAAGTTTTTTGGAACTAATATACCAGTGTTGGGAGAACAAAAAAAAAACAGTTGGTCTTAAAGGAGCGTTTTCACAATAAACAAATTGATATTATAAAAAAAAAAAATTTTAAATTAAAAAAAAATGCATAAAAAAATTTTTCCTTGCAACCGTATTTGAACTTGGAACCTTCTGACTACAAACCTTTTTTAATGAAGCATCATAATTTTTAAAAAATCATTGCTCTACTAGTGAATTGATTTTTGTACCGCCGGCAATTTCTGACTAGGTAGCATTGGATAACCACTGGTTGCAAACGTTGGCATAGCACTCTAAGCCCATTCTCTAACAGTAGTTTTCTTATAAACTACCGAAATTTCTGTAAAACAAATACTGGCAAAACTCTTTTCGCAAACGCTGGCAAAGCGTTCCAAATGAGTGTTTTGCCAGTCATTTATTTTTAACACCACCGTCACCCAGTGGTATGCCAGTGCTTGATCTTTTGTGCCACTGGCAATTTCTGACTGCGTAATTTCAGTTTGTCGTTCTTTGTTTACATTTCTAGTAAAAACTAGTAAACTTAGAAAGCGCCGAAGAATTACCAAAAATGATTTTCTTTTCAAGTTAAATGAAAGAAAATGGTATTATAAATAATAAATAGAAGCCACTGAATTAAAAAACACATTCCACGGTAAAACCCAATTTATAATATAAAACTAGTATGTAAACAAACTGACATAATAATTCACATTGTGAAGTAATCTTCACTGTCAGGGTTACCGCTGAGAATTTTGAAAAAGTAGCACAAAAACTCGTTTTTTAAAAATAAAGTCGCACAAAAAAGCAATTTTTCAAAAAAAAGTCGCACATTTTTTTAACGTTTTTTATTTAAATAAAACACATCCAACGAAAAGAAATTAACAATTAAAAAAAATAAGAAATCCACCAAAAAATTTATTTTTTGAAAATTTGTTTCTGTGTTTCACAGAAGTTCATTAATGGGAACTCAGTCTTCTATTTCGGAATCTAGCAAATTAGGGGTTGAAACACTGAAAGAATTATCCTTCTTGATATTAATGATATAATTTCATGGAATTTTTTTCGTAGAATCAATGAAGAATTTCATTATTTATATAATATTTAATTAATATTATGAAATTTTCCATAACATTTCTTTCATAAAATTTCTTAATTTCGTTAAAAAAAATTCATTGAATTTCATAAATTAGATCTTCATAAATTTAATGAAAATGTTCTTTATATATGTATATGAAATTGTTTATATATGTATATGAAATTGTTTTTATGAATTTTTTATTATTAATTTTGGACTATGAAATTTTATATAATCATATTAATTTTTTAGAATTTTTTTTATGACCCTTTTTTATTTAATGAATTCTTTCTTTAGATATATTTTGTACGTCCGTAAAATATGCTACGATTTTATTACGCCTTTTGCATTTGCTAAGCACTTTTTATTTATCCATCCTGCTTAGCAACGACAACAACCAACTATAATAAATAATAGTAAATGAAATTGCTTCATAGATTTTATGAAGCTCTTCATTGGCTGAATGATTTATTCATTGGACGAGTGGTCCATTAATTTTATGAAGAGTTTCATTAATTTTATGAACTATTCATAAACATTGACTTTAATGAAACCCGTTTCATAGATTCTATGAGAAGTTTCAATGGACGAGTTCCAGTGACAATTTTCATTGAAACTATGAAGAAATTCATTACTGAAGTGAGGATAATTCTTTTATTGTACTGACAGAATTATCTTTTATAATTTTTGTTTTTTTTTAAATGAATTTTTTATTATTAATTTTTGACTATGAAATTTTTTATAAATCATATTAATTTTTTCGAAACCCTAATAAGGAATTTCATTAATTGAATTAAGCTTATTATAAAATTTTATGAAACTTTTTAGTTTAATGAATTCTTTCATTAGATATATTTTGTACATCCATAAAATATGGTACAATTTTATTACGCTTTCGCATTTGCTAAATACTTTTTATTTATCCACTCCAGCTTAGCAACGACAACAACCAACTATAATAAATAATAGTAAATAAAATTGCTTCATAGATTTTATGAAATTCTTCATTGGCTGAATGATTACCTCATTGGAGAAGTGGCCTATTCATTTTAGGAAGAGTTTCATTAATTTTATGAACTTTTCATAAACATTGTCTTTAATGAAACCTGTTTCATAGATTCTATGAAAAGCTTTAATGGACGAGTTCCAGTGACAATTTTCATTGAAACTGTGAAGAAGTTCATTACTGATGTGACGATAATTCTCTCAGTATAGCATCGAGTCACAGGTTTTGACTTTTAACTTATTGGTTAATTTAATTTTCATTAATCCCAATTTAGAAAAAATTCTTTCCGAACACACGCTGCTTTGAGGTTACCTACACTTAAAACAAATTAGTACAAAAGTCTGTTTAAATGCGTTCTTATTCCATTGAACTAATTTTTATGTTATTTTGTCTTAAAATTTAGGATTAAACTAATATTTTTTATAATTCCAATTTTGCATAACTATTAATTTCATTCGTATTTGAACTAATTTTAAAAGCTAATTTTTAGTAATTTGTGTTTCTTAATTTTAAAATTGTGCCAGTTAATTTAAATAATATTTGTTTTTAAATCATTGATAGAACTCACAGTGCGCACTATATTAAGTTTTAAATTAGCGTTTGTTGTAAATTTGACAATTTTCTATGGACTAAACTTCAAAAATCTTACTATTTTAAAACGATAGCACATTAGCACTTAAACTGTGAATTCCTTCATTATATTTTTATGCCTCTGCTATCAGGGTCACATATGAGTGGCGCTATTTCCCATATTTTTAATTTCATAATCTGGAAATACCTTATTTCTCGGAAGCTAAGCGAGATACTGCACAGTGGCCAAAAGTTCGTACCTATAAATTTCTCCTTAAACTACATTCACACACGAGAGAAAACTGATAGGGATAGAGCAAAAAACACCCATAATTTTCTTAAATCATTCACAATAGAGCTATTTTGAAGTGTATTTTGCTATGTCTCCAGTAGTTTTTTCTAGCATGCAAATGTGTCTTTATAATCTACATATCTATACTTTCAATAATAATGATATCTTGGGTCGGATCCGGAGTGTTCAAAAATCCACATTTTAAGCGATATTTTAGATTAATTTTTTAAAATTTCTCTTGAATTTAGCCTAAATTTTTTACTTAAATTGTTCATATATTTAGCAGCTTGCTAAAATTTAGTCTACACGTGTGAAAAAGGTTAGATCTGACCTGATCTGTATAGATCTAATTAAATATCATTCTACACTAAGAGAATTATCATCATTTCAGTAATGATTTTTTTCATAGTTTCAATGAAAATTGTCACTGGAACTCGTCCGTTGAAACTTTTGCATTAAAAAATTGCAGAGTTTGTGATGTTGTTGTACTCTTGTTGTAATTTATTGCTTCTAAGTGGGACATTGCGAACAAAAATCATGTCATATTTCTATTAAATTTTTGTGGTAGCTTAAAAGCAAAAACTGTGAAAAATATTGAAAATTTTTTGCCCTAAGTAAAACAATTGTAATTGTAGTTAAAATAACTACAACCGCATTACTGCACAAAATGTCATGTAGTAACCTGCAAACTTTTCTGAGTGTGAGCTACACCTATTGTACGCTTTTGAACATAACATTTTCATCATGTGTATAGCTCTTCAGTTGCAAAATAATCGCTTTTTCAATGGAAACTTATTGAATTGTTTTATATATTGCTAATAAAACCAATCGATTAACGTAGTCGAAAACTTATAACCATATCACTAATATTTATTGCACTTAAGTATTTCTACGAACTGGATGACAACTAATTTAATTGCTTGTTTGTCGTTTGTTTAGGAAACTATAAATTATTTCAACCGAAACATACGATATATTAATCCTGGTTGGCAAGCACTAACCCTAAAATACCATTACTGATTTAAAACCCTTTGAAAGAAATATCGTTAACCTTAACATACTAATAACGATATAAATTTAAATATGTATACGAGGGGTACTATTTATATTTCGGGAATAGCAAATAATAACAAACATTTTTTAATGAAAATGGCTTTATTGTTTTTCAAAATATTCCCCTTGATGATCACTACACTTTCTTTTACATTAGTTCAAATCATTTGTCATAGCAGTTTTTCGAGCCGTTTTTTGAGCCTTTTTTGAGCGATTGATAAATTATGGGGTATTCAACGAGAACAAATTTTTTTACAACTAAGTGTTCATGCAAAATCAAATATATTGAAGTGGAACCAATGTCCTTGCCTCTATCTCACGATATGTCACATGACGAGCCCGCATTATCACTTCACGCACTGCATCGATGTTTTGTGGCACAACAACCGATTTTGGACGACCTTCACGGAATTCGTCGGCGACCGAAATACGACCACGATTGAATTCACTATACCAGCGATATACTGTGGTTTTTGATGCTGCTTTATCGCCATACAAAGGACTGAGTTCATCGACACATTCTTGTTGAGATAATCCACGGCGAAAGTTGTGAAAAATAATTCAACGAAAACCTTCTCGTGAAATTTCCATTTTTTGGCCAAATTGATTTTCTTAACTCACTGTAAACAAAACAAATAGCACTTGTAAATCAAAACCTTGTGAGTACGTTGATGCTAAAAATATCAAATTTTATTATAGTGTTGTCAGACTTTAGCTATTGACATTAGTGTTGCCAGTTCCAGAAATATAAATAGTACCCCTCATATACTATATTCTTACGAAATAACTTTTTATACCCTATACACTTTTTATGAGTTACTTATTAGTTAACCCAAAAATTTGTTGTTGTTTTGTATATATGTATGTTAATTTAAAATTTTTTCATGACATTTCCTTTAGTATAAAGACGCATTTACAATGCTGGAGTGACTCTACTCTGCAGCACAGATTGAAATGTTAACTGTGCAAAATGCAGAGTAAAGTTACTTCAAAATATTTTTGACACTTCAATACTTACATCACTTTTTAGCCAATTACCTCACTTTCTGCCACTACTTTCGGCTTGAATTAATTTTTTAATTTGAATTATTGTTCAAAACACAAATATTTTGTGTTACTAATATTTTTTAAAAATTTTTGTTGACAATTAGAGATGTGCACAAATTAGTGATGTATTTTTTAAGGTGTATTTGTCATGTTAAGTAGTTAACAGATCAATGTTAACTCTAGAGTGCAACAAATCCGTACTCCAACTTTGTTGTTTGGCTCTGGAGTGGAATAAAAAGAGATAGGAAAATACAAAAATGTATTAGTAAGAAAGCAAAAAAGAACTAATTTTGCTACAGATTGGAGTACTCCATCATTGTAAACGCACCTTAATAGTTAAGGTAAAGTTAACCCTGCAGTATAAGACCCACCGAAAAACATCATGAAGGAAAACTTTAATTTCAGCTTTTATTTGACAGCATACAAAGAAAATTTTTATAAGCGAAAAAGTTACATGGTACTATTGCTTATATCAGCAATACTCTGCTGATAATAAAAAATCGTTTTCTTGGTTTATTTTTGAGAAAAAATGGTCCTTGTGGGGACCGATTTCTAAATTACAAACTTCTTAAAGACTTCCTAACATGTACTTAGAATATCCTCGATCAATTACAGGCCTGATTATACCCAATGAAAGATTAGTTTCTGTAGTCATTAAGGGAAATTTTTATAGTGTTTAGGAAGACAGATATCACAAGAGAGCTTGAATATCTTCGATTAATATAGAGGTTGGATACAGTGTTTTCTGATGTTTTGGGTTTCGATACATTTTATATATGTACTTTCGACTTATTATTGGCAAAGTTTTTGCTGCATTGGAAAACTAATACGTTCCTATTATACAAATAAGCCGGGTCCGGGAGAGCTCTCAGGGGGTCCATTTTTATACAACAGTCATAGGTTGACTTTTTTAATTGTTGACTCCTATAATGTATCGGAACATCGGTGCAAATCGGAACGATATGGAATAGAATGGGGAACGAGTGAAACTGAAACACGTGCAGAAGGGAACGAAACAGAATGAAACGGGGAAGGAAATTCGTATTCATATTCAAATAAATTGAAAACCAAAAACAAATAGATCACCGTGTGGCGGTCTCATAAATATGAATTCCTCGGGATCCCTCTCGGACCAACCTCACCTAAATAATAGGAGCATATACATTGCCGAGCTTGCAAAAGTTTTATCCGTTTTGCTCTATCGCGATTAGTTTTCGAAATACAGGTCATCTTGCAAAATGTCCATTTAAAAAAAAACGCCCGTACATGAAAACTAGGCGTAATAGTCCAAAAGGTACGATATTTTTTCTGTTTCTAGTATGATATAAATTGAAAAAAGTTGTCATTATGTTGATCTTTCATAAATATGGATTCCTCGAGATACCCCAGACCTACCTCACCTAAATAATAAGAGCGTAAACGTTGCCAAGTTCGCAAAAATATTGTCCGTTTTGCTCTATTCTCTTTTTTTCTAGATAACGCTAAAGGTATAAAATGTTTGCTGCTTTATAGTAATAACACATTCCGATAATACAAATATGAAAGTTCAGAGAGGGATCTACTTTTATAAAACAACAATGAAGGAATTCAGAGTTTAAGTGCTAACGTTAGCTCATTGTAAAATAGCATGGTTTTTGAAGTTTAACCCATAGAAAGTTGTCAAGTTTACGATAAATCCTAATTTACTACTTAAAATAGCATGAACTGTGAATACCCTCAATGTAAAGCAATATAAATAGGGATGCCGAACAGGACTGGTTTTTATAAATCCCAGGATTCGGGATTTTGAAAATTGATTTCGGGAT
Organism: Leucophora obtusa; assembly: GCA_949987735.1. NCBI lineage: Eukaryota > Metazoa > Arthropoda > Insecta > Diptera > Anthomyiidae > Leucophora > Leucophora obtusa. Next base: position 282,826,701 of record OX465295.1, read on the forward strand.
TTTTCGTGGTTTCGGGATTTTCTTGTTTCATTATATTTTTAATTTTAAAAATAACTAGCTGAAATAAACCCTAAAAATTTAAATAATCCATTATAAATCTACTTATTTATTTCTTGTAGTATGATAAAATAAACAAATTAAGCCTATGCACAATGCTGGAGTACTCGACGCTGCAGAGTGGACTAAAATGGAGATGGCATGAAACCAAAAATATGTAAGTGCGAAAAAGAAAGGAACAAAATCCACTCAGTTTCATACACTAAAGTTTCATACACTCAATGAAAAAGTTTCATTAAAACTAGATTCATAAAATATATGAAGCTTTTTCATCAAATTTAAGAAATTTTTCATTTGCTATATGAAGAAAACTTCATCAGTTTATTGAAAAATTTCATTAAATTTAGTCCAGCAAAATTCCCTCTGTGTACTGAAATCAACTGAACTTGTTTGCTAAAGAATTGTTTAATTTCCGAAATAAAAGTAATATACTTATAAGTTAAATTTAAGTAAATTGCAAAGTATAATTTACCCCTGAAAGCTCTGAAAAAAGTTTTTAACTAAAAGTAGCAAAAAAACGCTGCTATACCTACAAATTTTTAGTTATGTATGGCTAGTATTAATTGAATGCAAATACAAACTACTCTGCTGAAATCATCAGAAATATTTAATGATTATAAATATTAGTTTTTTTAAGTCTTCTAATATAAAATATTAAGCACTGCTGATGTCAGTAAAGTAGATTGCTAGATTTTACTAAATACTTTAAAAAAAATTTGCTATTTTTAGTCTTCTAACAATCGACAAAATTATTTTGCATGAAGTTATGATTTAAGCAAATTATCAATAAAATAAATAAAAACAAGTCTGTTAAAAGATTAAATAAAGTTGAATTACGAATTGTAAAAGCTTCAAAGCTAAATAAAAGTTTTTAAATTATTAAGGTTTTTATTCAGATCTATTTAGTCTGTAATCTGTTTTAATATATGAATGGAAAAAATTAGTACTTTAATAACATTTAATATATTAAATTTAAGTGATTTAGGTCGAATATAACAATAAAAACAAATACATCCAGACGAAACTGTAATTATATGCTCGTTGCTAGTACTGTACCAGTTTCTTTCAAGTTTTTTCCAAATAGTAAATGAATACACTTTTAATTTTATATTGTGAATAGAAACACAAAGTACACTGTACAACAATTTCTAACTTTTTCCAAAATTATGGGGTTCGGACAATGGATTCTGGTAAAGGAGAAAAAAACAAAAATACACGTGTATCGGCGTTTTGAAAGCTCACATCGGAATTTTATTTTAGGGGGGTATTAAAATTTTCCCCTTTGGGCCTGTTCGTGCAGCATATTGATATATGAAGCTATGTGTTCTTTACATCCGAGCTGTATGGTATGTTTAGCAACTTTGTAGAAAATATTAAGGCAAATATTTTTGTGGAACATATTAACCCACTAACTCCCCCACATAATGATAATTTTGGCCTCTATTCTAACAAATCGTTAAAAACACTCCTAAAAAGGGGGAGGGCGGGGATGAAATGTTCTACAAAAAGGTTGGCCATAAAATTTTACTACACATGTCAGATACCATAGAAATACCAAAGCCCAAAACTTAACACAAACAACAAAAACCCAGCCAAATTCAAGATTGCCAATTAAGGGTTAATTTTGTTGTTTTTTTTTGAGTTACCCAAGCAAAAAGCTTTTGATATAGTAATATATTATCATATAAAATTTTGTTTAATTATATATTGGGACATATATATCAAGATATAATTATATAAAGTTTTAAGAAATTATATCTTTAATATATAACTATATATAGAGCAACATATTACAATATCCAATTACATATAGATCTACACTTATAAAAAAAGTTAGTACAAAAGTCTATTAAATGCGTTCTGGCGCAAAAATGGCGCAAACTGAGTTTTTCTGTTATTTTGTCTTAGAATTTAGGATTGAACTAATATTTTTGTAAATCCCATTTAGCATAACTATTACTTTCATCAGTATTTGAACTAACTTTGGATCCTAATTTTTAGTAATTTATGTTTCTTAATTTTACAAATTTTTCAGCTAATTTAAACCCCATTTATTTCCCAAAGTTTATATTTTTGTGTCTCTGCTATTAATATCACATAGAGATGGCGCTATATTTTCATAAGTTTTTATTGTATAATCGCAAAATGGCTTATATCTAGGAAAGTAAGCGAGATAGAGCAAAATTGACAAAAAATCGATAATATGAACTTATCAATCTATATAAGCCACCTTTACTCCCAAAAGTAAATATGGGCCTGTCTCGGGACAGATCCGTAGAGCCCAAAAACCAAGACTGTAAACGACATTTTAGCAGGAATTTTCAGTTAAATCAGGTAATGTTTCTGTTAAATTTAGGTCAAATTTCTTAGCTAAGTTAACTAGAATTGTCTGTGTATTTAGCAGTGTGTAAAATTTAGCAGACCATAATTCTAAACTTCATTGAAAATTCTGCGCAAATACAGGTACTATTTCCTGTTATTTTAGCAGAATTTTGAACTATTTGTACGGGCTTGTTTTTATGAGTGTATGTATAGTTACATATGCTTCATATATGTATATAATTTCTTTTTACTAGGGGTGTACTAAAAAGTTTTTCAAAAATTGATTTTTAGGGGTTGATGTGTATGAACAAATTATTTTATATTAAATTTCACTATAGGTCTTCAGACAAAAAATCTCTTAATAAAGTATATACACTCAAAAAAATAAGTTAGTAGAAAAATTAGTAAAACGTTTGTATATTAAGTATTCAGCAAAAGTTTTAGTTATATTTTTTCAGCACTAAATTAATTTTGAACTAGTGTTCTACTAATTTATTTTGCTACAAAAATTGTGCTCATAACTGCATTTATAGCGTGGACGTCAACCAGCTAGACAGGATGTAGATGTCGCAACTTATCTGGATGTAGTACAGACAACGGAAATTTCTAGATTTAAATTTTCAGCAAATAAATTAACTAAAGTACAAATTTTCTACAAACTTTTTGAGTTTTTTCAGTCTACTAATATTCAGCAAAAAGCTTTATTGATTTTAGCAAGAATTTTTTCATTTCCAATGGACTAAGTGTTAGCAAAACTTTTCCTGAAATTACAATTTTTTTGGAAAAATCAGCTCGCTGATTTTCAGCAAACCGCTTTTGCTGAAATTACCAACTTTTTTGCAAGCACGCTCCTGATTTAAAATTTGTTGACACAGCAACAGTTTTTGCTAACTTTACTGACTTTTTTATTTAAGTGTACAGAAAGAAATAAGTTCACTCCAGGCTCGAGCAAATGAAGGCTTTTCAAGTCGGCTGCTAATATTTCTGCATTATTGTTTGATAGTTCAAATTTTGATTTATTAAATTATAAAAGTAATACACTCACAAAAGTTTGTCGGTAGAATCTACTGAAAATGATAGTTAAAACATAGGTATATGCAGTTAAAAAGAAGCCAAGGTTATTTACCTTTAAAATAACTAAAACTTTTGTTATTTTTAACTGTTGAAAAATAACTAAGAAATGCATTAAAAATAACTACCAATGTCGTAAAATTAACTGATAAATATTTACTACAAAAATTTCAAAACAACTGACAAAATCGGTAAAAACGACTGTTTTTTACAGTTAATTCTTTTCGTGTTATAAAAGTATATTTTAACAAAAAAAAACAATTTTTTTCTTTCGGTTAGAAAAATATGAGTAATTATTTCAGCCTATTTAAAATAAAAAAGATTCCAAACGGTTCTCCAGTTATTATGCTTTTATGCATTGGAGTTTCAATGCAAGTTTCTGATTATTATTTGCAAACTAGCAATATATAAATAATAACAAATATAAATTAGACAAGAATTTTTAAAATTCAAAGAAATTCAACGAAATTTTTTTATTTTTTAAATAACTAACAAAAACAACATTTTACTTTAAAATTACGGTTTTGGTAGTTGTTTAATATGATATTAAAAATAACTGGTTTAAACAACTGTTACGAAATTACAGTACTTTTCGTTAGTTGTCTCTTAAATAACCGTCATAATAGTTGTTTTGCATTTTTCTATAGTTGTAATTACTGTTAAAAACAACAACAACTGATTACTACCCAAACAACTGTCATATAGTAACTGTCAAACTTTTTGAGTGTATTAATATTAGAAGATGAATAGCGAAGCTCTTTCGAAATGTGTGATAGAATAAAGGAAAATAATTTAAAAATAAAATAAAAAGTACCCTACGCGAAATTTTAACAAACTGTCACCGAACTGGCCCCTTTATATGGAATAGACTGGTAACTTTTACATGGCGTTGTCATAGGAGGGGGAATTGACCCCTTGTGACATGTCACAAAACAAATCCTAGGACAGGTTACTGAACTCTCATAAAAAACAAAGTTTAGGGACCTGTCCTGGGGTTTGTCTTGTGACATGTCACAATGGGTCAATTTCCCCCTCCTATGACAACGCCATGTAAAAGTGACCACTCTATTCCATATAAAGTGGCCAGTTCGGTGACAGCAGTGATGTTAGACGTACCTATTTGTTGGTAAACATACCATTTTTCAGGGTCTTGTACTATGTACCAACTAAAAATTGTGTTGGTACGCAATAATACCAACTTCTATAACTTTTGATTTCAATTTTGTTTTTTATTAAAAGTTTATTAAAGGAAGAAACGAAAAGCTGTTTTACTAACATTTTAACCGCCACAAAACTTGAAATACTATTCACAAGTATGACGACAAGCTACAATCTAATTTTTTATACATTTTGTTAAAAAAAAAACAATATATTTGTATATCATCAAAATACAATATATTTGTAGCGTACCGACTTAACTATGACTTATATCCTATTTTTTGTCGTTTATGAGAACAGCTGTTCTTTGAATGAAGATTTTTTTCTTTTGTGAGGAAATTTTTGTTAAAAGGACGCTCACTACTGTTATTACAGATTATCATGTCATCAACAGATGAAGAAAAAGAAAATGACGATTCTGATGGCCGTTCAACGCCTAAGAAAAATTCGTGTCGTTAGTGGTGATACTCTACGTGAAAAACAAAAACACCGGAAGCAAAACTATCGCTTTGAATGGGAGCAAGATCCCCTTTGTTCTCCTTGGTATAATATCATCCCAGCAAAAAAATGGTCATTACCATACAGATTACCAAGTAGTAATAGGTCATTACATTTTGCATTACTTTAAAATACAAAATAATGACTTACTTATAGAAGTACTTATATATTCGTGCAAAGTAATCACTTACTGGTAATTGATTAAATAAGTACGGATTAAGTCTTTTTTATATTAATATTTTAGTTATAAATTCGTTTTGAACTAAATAGGAAATTTTCCAAGGTAAAAAGTTTTATTTTACCAATATGAGTAACTATTTTACAATGTAGAGTAAACACTTATTTCTTAACTTCTGAGTAACCACTTATTCTATCTTTGTGAGTAACTACTTATTCTTTCACTATGGGTAACTCGTTATTCGCACTTTTTTTGTAAGCGAGAGGGTAATGACCACCCATGCATTTTTGGACATCGCGAACAAAAGTAATGTTGCGAGTAAATAGCCTGGTAAGTAGTGAAACCCTTTGTGTGCTATTTACTCGCTTAATTACTCGGTATTGTCTGTTTTTGCTGCGATATTAAACATATGTTGTGAGTATACCAATTTTTTGTTTCAAATACCAGTTTTTAGCGATATTTATACCAGGTTTTTTTGGCCACTATCTAACATCACTGGGTGACAGTTTGTTAAAATTTCCCGTAGGGTATTTATTGGATTTTTCAATTATTTTTAACATATAACCTCAAGCCGAACAAAATTATCACACAACAAATTTACGGGTCAACTATAAAATTGCAAAAATTTACAATTATTTTTATAAATTTTTAGATTTTTAATTAAATCTCGTCGACAATATATTGTACAAAGTTTTTTAAATGATTTCAAAGGATTCACAAAAACACAATTTCTAGATTTAAATTTTCAGCAAATAAATGAACTAAAGTATAATCTCTTTACAAATTTTTTGAGTTTTTTTCAGTCTATTAATATTCAGCAGAAAGTTTTATTGATTTTAACAAGGCCTTTTTTCATTTGCAATCGATTAATTTTTAGCACAACTGTTGGTGTATTTACTAATTTATGATTTTACTGACATTTGTACTGGTATTTTTTTTGACATTGGGAACTTAAAATACCAATAAGCCAAATAAAATCTTTTTAAAACATAGTTATACATTATCATTAACCATATGAATCGGTTGCCAACCCTGATATTAATCGTACGAGTAATTTGTCACTTTATTTGTTAATATTTATTTTGTTTATTGCAGGCATTTCTGTGAAATCAGTATTATTTTAAACACACTTGGGACTAAAGCATTGTGTCAAACAATACCTCAATTGTTTTACCCAAGTATTTTGAATTGTTTAAACATTCCAAATGTTGATTGTAGGCATTAAATGAATCATTCATATATGATTGTTTGGCAGCTAAAAAACACCGCAATAATTCCTTTTCCTCTTCGACATATTGATCATTTAATTCAATAAATGTGGATGAAGCCGTAAGATGCATACCAATAAATTTAATTATATTTGTATGAGCCTGAAAAAAAAAATAATTTAAATGAATATTTATTTTTAAATTTGCTAAAAAAGGTTTTTTTTTATAATCCGCTGAATTAAAATTTAAGTATTAAGGGCCAGTTTTAAGCCAAACCATAGAGTGACAACTCAAAAAAAGCTACTTAAGTATTTTTTTTTATTATTTATTGCTTTTTATTTGATTTTTTTCTTTTCCTTTTTATCTTTTTCGTAAATAAGCAAAATCTTAAAAAAAGCCCCTAAAAAGTCAACAAAAAGTTTAAAAATAAGCTAGTGTTATACACTCATAGAAAAAAATCAGTAAAAAATATTAAATTTACAGAATTTTAGTTATATTTAAGTTAACTTTTCGTTAATTGAAAATAACAAATTGTACTGTAAAATCCGCAGAAAATTTTGTTAAATATAGACATAAATACTAAAGACATTTTAAGATACTAAAGTGTCTTTAGTACGATACTAACTTTAGTAAAAAAAGTACTTATTAGGATAACTTTTGCAAATGGAAACTGTTTTGCTTGAAATTTTGCAAGAACAGTTTTAAGAGGTGACCCCATATTATACTAAAAGTTGGACTTTTTGGACATCTTGGAAAGCTATGCTGCCATACAAAATTTTTGAAAAATCGCGATTTTAACGTATAGGCCGCTATAGATGAATACATTTTTTTTATTGAAATATTTTCATTGTAATTGTCTCCTTACTAAGGCATTACATTTATTGAGGTCGATTGTACATTCAGCAACTAAATTTGCTGAAATATCAAAAAACCATAAAAACCTATATACAATGCTAAGTACTGGTTTAAATATCAAGATTGGCATATCGCATTTATATCGTAAATATGGCCACAGGTCCTTTGATTACATTTTAACCAAAAAAATCATATTAATTGAATTTGAAAAATATTTTATATAAAAAACTGATTGGACAACCGCCAAACTTTAAAGACATTTAGCGTGTAATCAGCATGTCCGAAATATATAGAATTGATGGTCAGAGCTCTATTAATTTTTAAAAGTCAAGATTTTGTCATGCAGTGTTATTTAGCAAAATTTTTTGCTGATTTTAGCAGGTTAATTTCCTATTTTCCATTAACAAAAATTTAACTCAAATATAACTAAAATTCTGCAGTAAAATTTTAACAGTTTTAAATTTGCTGTGTGGTGTTCGGTATCGGGAGATGATAGCGGACTTCTTGCGGCCAGAAATTGAGGAACAGGATAGACAGCTGTTTCGGAGGACGTTACTCCCTTCAGTATACGCGCAAGATCTGATGAGGGGGAGTAACGTCCTTCGAAACATCTGTCTATCCTGTTTGCAAGAACAAAATTTTGAAAACTAATATGCTCGGTTTTTATTTAGATATTTGCCCTCACTAATTTGTGAATAAAGTTCGAACAAACAAGTTTTGTTTTCTTTGAAAACAAAATAACTAATTTATTTTGCTACAAAAATTGTACTGATAACCGCATTTATAGCGTGGACGTCAACCAGATAGACAAGATGCAGATGTCACAGCTTGTCTGGATATAGTACAGACAACAGAAATGATAATTAAAAACAAAACAACTCTACGCAATATCTATATTTAAATTTTCAGCAAATAAATTTCTCTACAAATTTTTAGAGTTTTTTTCAGAAGGATATTTTTCATTTGCAATCGACTAAGTGTTACCAAAACTTTTGCTGAGATTACAAATTTTTTTGGTAAAAATCAGCTCGCTGATATTCAGCAAACACCTTTTGCTGAAATTACCAACTTTTTTGCAAGTATGCCCCTGACTAAAAATTTGCTGACACAGCAACATTTTTTGCTGATTTTACAGACTGTTTTTTTTTTAGTGTAGAAATGTGCTTCACTGAACATACTCAATAATAAATTAGAATTGTAGATTCTCTATACTTTTGAGTTTCTTGATATTACTCAATATTAATTTAACTGACAATGATTACTCGAAACACTCAAACTTTTTCAAATCTGTAATAAAACAAAAAAATTTAATTTCTAATAAAAATCAACAAAAACAAAAGAATTGTGCTTCCCAGCAAAATCTTTCATTACCAAATAAGTGGTTATATAATAGAAATTCATAGCTCCGCACAGCTTATTTTTTGGCGTCTAAACTCATTATTTTTGTTTGGCGTGGTCGTTGTTATAAGTAGTCACGCTTACCCGCTCGCTTACGAAAAAATGAGAAATAAGTAGTTACGAGATTTTGAATAATAAGTGGTTACACACAAGCTTACAAAAAGTTTAATAATAAGTGGTTATCCGATTGCTTACTTGATTCTTAAAAATAAGGAGTTAGGCAAATACTATTAGCCTAAGGAAATACATTCAGAAAAATTAAAGTTTTTCTAGTGTGTAATTTTAGGACTCGTCATAACAATTTAAACATAAAACATATTTACATATAATAAAAAAATTTAACTGTGTAAAAAGTACTTATTTAAACTAATACGAGTAAGTCATTATTTTATATTTAGAAACAATGAATACAATAGGCCGTTATTAGGAAGTCATTATTTTATATTATAAAATAATGCAAAAGGTAATGATATATGATTTTTGGTAATGCAGATAGTAATGAGGTGTCATTACCAATATTTTGCTGGGTTTTTACAGAAAAGAATTCTGTATTTTACTAAAAATTGAGTTAATTGTATCATAATTATCTTTCCGGACAAGAAATTGAATGCAAACAGATCTCCAATAGCTACGGTCTTCATCCGTCCAAAATGTAAAAAATTTCATCTTTAAATTAATCATCCCTATTCAAAAAGTTTTATTTTATGCATACCCAGCTAAATCTTTCATTACCAAATAAGTAGCTATATAATAGAAATTCAAAGCTCCGCACAACTTATTTTTTGGCATCTAAACTCATTACTTTTGTTTGGCGTGGTCGTTTTTATAAGTAGTCACGCTTACCCGCTCGCTTACTAAAAAATGAAAAGTAAGTAGTTATGAGATTCTGAATAATAAGTGGTTACACAAATGGTTACGAAAAGTTGAATTATAAGTGGTTATCCGACTGCTTATTTGATTCTTAAAAATGAGGAGTTACACAAATACAGAAAATACATTCAGAGAAATTAAAATTTTTGCTAGTGTGTAAATTTAGAACTCGTCATAAAAATTTTAACACAAAACATATTTACATGTAATAAATAAAAATGTATAAAATTTAACTTTATAAAAAGTACTTATTTAAACTATTGACAGTAAGTCATTATAATATATTTAAAAGCAATGACTACAATAGGCCGTTATTAGCAAGTCATTATTTTATATTACTAAATAATGCAAAAGGTAATGATGTATCATTATTGGTAATGCAGACAGCAATGAGGTGTCATTACCAATATTTTGCTGGGTAGTTAATAAATATTTTTTTTTAATATCCGGCCACGAAGAACATGTTTTTGAAATATTTCGTTAAGCCTCATTCATACTGAACCCAAAACTAGATATTTTCGTTTTTTTAAGTTTTCGATTTAAAATTTGTATGGGATTTAACAATCGAAAACGAAATAAATTTGAAAACTACTAGTTTTGGGTTCAGTATGAATGAGGTATTAGATCACAAATATTTTTTGTTTACAACAATAGCCAAACAACTGTTAACGAGATAAGAAAAACCTAGAGTTTGCTGTTCGGTTTTAATCGAAACCGAAACCGCGGTTTTTGAGGCCTCAAAACCGAAACCGAAAACCGACAAAAATAAGTCGGTTTTTGGCAAATACTTAAAGCAATTAAAATAATTAATTAAATTATATATTATTGAGCCTAGAATTTCGAAAAGGGTTCAGTTCCTATTTTACAAAATTCTGTATTTAATTGTAATGAACAATTTCTCCATTAAATATATTTTTTTTTAAAGACAAGCAACACTCAGGAAATTCTTCCTATTAATTAACGTCTTGCTTCCTTTGGAAAGGGGATAGAGAAGATAAGATAAGCTGAGGATTATAATTTTAGAAAGAAATTGTACCAAAAGTCATGTAGTTTAAGAGATATTGAGTTTCACGTATTCTGTTCAGATTTTCACCGCTTTTTTTCAGAAAGTTTTATTTCGTAGTCCGCGGAATTTATTGTATACAATTTTAACTTTTTATTATTTTAAACAAATTGCTAAATTCCAAATTTAAACTCTTTAAATAGAGTTTAATCTGCCGAAAAAAGAATAAAAAATTTTAATTTATAACGGTTTCGGCGTTTTTTCGCCGGCAATGTTGTTATTACTTTTATTCGAGTGAGAAATTTAATCAAATTTTAATAAATATCTTGAATGTATTAAAATATTTAATTCTTATAAAGGGTTCTTCAATAAGAGCGCTACAAAAGTTTTTTTAAATAAAACAAAAACGGTTTTGGATATCAATGAAATTTTTTATTCCTGTGAAAGTACGTTCGATGCCATTATGTATGGAAATCGATCTCTTTTGCATGGCCACCATGGCTTGCAGAAGTCCAGACGCTGAACCCAATTTTCGACGGTTTTCAAGCATAAATCGGCCGATATTCGTAAGAAGTTCATCAATCGTCGATGGCTTGTTGGCATAGACCATAGATTTGACGTAGCCCCACAGGAAATAGTCCAACGGCGTCAAATCGCACGACCGAGACGGCCAATCGACTGGACCATTTCGTGGGGTAACACGTTCTCCAAACTTGGTTTGCAATAAATTGATTGTGACATTCGCTGTGTGGCTTGTGGCGCCGTCCTGTTGGAACCACATGTCCTCCAAGTCCATATCATCCAATTGGGGCCAAAAATATTCGGTTATCATTGAACGGTAGCGATTCCCATTCACAGTAACGTGCCGGTCTGGATCATCACGGAAGAAGTACGGCCCAATGACGCCGCCGGCCCATAAACCGCACCAAACTGTAATTTTTTCGGGATGCAATGATGACTCATGGAGTACGTGTGGATTGCTGTCTGACCAATAACGCATATTTTATTTATTGACGAAGCCATTCATTATGACGACCATAAATTGGACGTAGCGCTCTTAACGTTGAGGCCACTGACTCCGAATTTCGGTAGTAAATTTTAATAATTTCGACTCGTTGTTGGCTCATATATCTTTCCATCATGAAATGGCAAACCTTACTGAAAAGAAATGTCAAAAGAGCGGCAAGAAATATGGCGTCGTTTGCTGTCCCTGTCTTTCTACTTTTGTAGCGTCCCTGTTGAAGAACCCTATACATACATATTAAATTATTTTAAAACAATTCTATTAATATCACAAGAAAACCGAAAAATAACCGATAATAATTTTGAAAAACCGAAACCGCGGTTTTCAAATTTTTCAGTTTTTAGCAATCTCTAGAAAAACCCCTTCAACCTGAACAGTTTTGATTAGTTTTTAAATGCAATTGCTTATAATGTTAGCTCAAACCTTAGGTTAGTTTGTCTATTGTTGATGGCCCTAATACGTTCAAAACTAGTTGAATCATATGAATGTTTTTCAGAAATTGTTTTAATACCCTTATTGATTAGTAGGGCAAGGAATTTCATGCACTTAAAACTTGAAATAAGCCTATAAATGCAGCTAAAAAAAGCATCAAAAACATAAAAAACTGCTGTAACCATTTTAAATCAAAAAATTTTGAAGTTAGTTATTTTGCAAATAAACACAGTATTCAAAGCATTTTCTTAGGTCAACAAGATTTTTAAGATTTATTGCTGTTTATAGTCAGAACTAAGAAAATTTTGTCTTAAATTAAAAGTTTGTTTGAAAAATTATGCATTAAGCCACATTTTAGAAAATAATTGTTTTTATTTCTGACTGTAAAACTGCTAATTAATTTTCAAAATAACAAAAAAAAAAAAACAAAAATATTTTGTTTAGATCAAAATATGAAAATGTATCTATTTTTATATATGTGACAGCGCATAGAGAAAGGGACCTAAGGGTAAAAAATTCAATTTTTTTTTTTTGATGTGGACAACATCTGAGCATTGAATGAGACCGATCCCATGCCCCAAAAGTATTCCCTCCTAGAGATATGCGCGTTATATGAAAGTGAAGTCGACGATTCTAAAAAAATGTTCATACTAACAGAGTGATATTCACGATTTAAAAGAATTATAAATGACTATTTATTATAATTAAAAATTAATAATTTCAGAAAATAAAGCTGGATTCGAAAAACCGCGAGCAAAATTGATATCAAACTCATGGAAACAGCGCGCTAGGTAGAAAACAGTAAAAACCAACTACACAAAACAAGAGGTAGGGACGACCTACGCGCGTTTTCAAGGTTGACCAACACGTTCCTGACGTCATGAGATGTGTCGCTTTCAAATCAGACCAATACCAACACGCTCAGTGATGGTACACCAAAGATACACGTATTTAAATCTTTAAAATGGCTCTCCTGAACAAAACCGGTTTTTACCCTTAGGTCGCTTTCTATTTTGCGCGTCACATATATTTAACAAATAAAATAAATTCTACGTAAAATAAAAATTAGGCACAAATATGCATTAAGAGCACAAAATATGCATTAAAAAGGGATCAGTATGCATTTGAAGTCAAAATGTGCATAAACATGAATTTATGTCAATATATGTAAAAATATGCAATTACGAATCGATGTAATTTTGTTCTAAATTTTATGATCCGAATAAATATTAAGTCCATATTAAGCTGGAGTACTCCACTCTGCAGAGTGGACTACACTCAAAAAAAAAGTCAGCAAAAAATGTTGCTGTGCCAGAAAATTTTTAGTTAGGAGCGTGCATGCAAAAAAGTTGGTAATTTCACCAAAAGTGTTTGCTGAAAATCAGCGAGCTGATTTTTACCACAAAAAATAGTAATCTCAGCAAAAGTTTCGCTAACACTTAGTCGATTGCAAATGAAAAATATCCTTACAAAAATCACTAAACTTTTTGCTGAATATTAGTAGACTGAAAAACTCTCAAAAAATTTGTAGAGAAATTTTACTTCAGTTAATTTATTTGCTGAAAATTTAAATATAGAAAAACGGAATTTCAGCAAAAAAATTGCTGAAAACTAGTACACTTGATATACAAGACGTTTTACTAATTTTTCTACTAACTTATTTTTTTGAGTGTACATACTCCTGCATTGTAAATTCGGCTTTAGTTTTCGACTATTGAAAAAAAACTGTATATTTGCATGGAATTCCTTGTCCTACAGATTATTTAGTTACGCTGATGATCTTCTTGAATTTAAACCAAGATAATATATAAGCTAAAAGTACTTCGGCTAAAACAAATTTTAAAATTTGTTTTAGCCGAATTAATTTTGCCGATTAATTGTATTTCATATATTTTTTTCAATTTGTAGAGTTATGGAAATTACTATTACGAGTATTTATATCTGATAATTTTTTAATGTAAAGATGTGGTTCCACATTGATGAAATAAAAATCACCTCTGGAAATAAAAATATTTGAACTTACCGTATTCGAGTGGCAATGAAAAAAATCATTTGCAGTATTTATGAGATTACATGCATTCAAACTGGAACTTATTTCATTCGACAATTCTTTTAATTTTCGTCTCTCACCCTCAACATCAATATGACTGGGCGGTTGTCGATGAATATTATCTGTATTGTCACAATCTTCATGGGCATTCAAATATTTGGCTAAAATCTGTTTTGACTGTTGAGAATATTCTTTAAAACACACGGCTTTTTGTAAATTATCGTCTGCTCTTAGCGAGCTTAAAAATAATACAATTACAAGAGAGTAATTTCGAATACTTGAAGTGCCCATAATTCTATGGTTGCCTGCCTGTCTGTCTGCCTTCTCTGCTAAAGCAATTCTTTGTTAATGGACATCTAATTAAAACTGTGTATAAAAGATATTAAAAATCTGCACTTAAAAAAATTCTGCAGTTCTAACATTTCAGTTGTTTGCGACTAATAACATATAACAGTTGTTTTATACTGAAGCATATAAGTTGTTTCGATTTCACACGAAAAAACTGTAATGTATTTCTATATATAAAAAAATGTCGAGACTGACTGACTCACTGACTCAACATCACCCAGCCTAAACCGCTAAACAGTGTTTCTTCCAAAATAACAGTGTTTCAGCAAATAACATTTCAGGTCACAATTCTTAACCGATTCTTAAAATTTTTTTTTTGTGTTTTAGTTTAGAAAATTCCACAAAAATCTTTCCCGGCGATTTTTGAGTTTAATTTTCAAGAAAACCAATAAAAATTAGGGGTGTTTAAATTACATATAAATATGTACCCTTAATTAAAGGTATTTTATTCCTCTATTGGTACCCCGAACAAAAACAAAATTTTGTATTTCTTTGTGTCTCTTACACAAAAAGAATTTACAAAATTTTAATTAAATTTTTAAACACCTTTCTCATACCAAATTTGTAAATACAAAAAACAAATTTTTAAAAAGGCACCAACAAAGAAATTTTGTAAATCCAAAATAAAATTTCTTTTATTTTTTGTAACTTTGAATTTTTATTTTTAAACAATTTTTATATGAAAGATAACAATTTACAAACGAGTTACAAATATTTCAAATAAAAAAATTGTTGGAAATAAAATTTCAATTTAAAAGAAAATGGTATTGCTTCTACAAATTCCCATTGTTGGTGCCTACTGTTTTTTCTGTGTATGTGCAATTTAATTTACAATAATTGGCATTTTATTTTTATTTTATCGTCGTTATTTGCTACTATATTGCACTCGATCTTTTTTATTTGAAAACTACTACTAAACGTCACATTCTTAAATACTTTAAATAAAAAATTTTTCATAGAGAGATAGAATATTTTTATCACAAAATACTTGCATTTGATTTATGCGTACCTTAAATTAAAGGTATTTTAATCCTCGATCGATTCTCTTAACCAAATTTTTTTGAGTATGTTTTGATTAGTTTATTTACATAAAAAGAAATTTTCTTTTTTAAATTTGATTAAGGAGATCGATAGAGGATTAAAATACCTTTAATTTAAGGTACATATAAGTATATCTAAAATAAATACAAGTATTTTATTATAAAAATATTCCATTTCTCTTTGAAAAAAAAAATTAAAAGAAATATAAAATGTCAATTTTTGAAAATTAAATTAATCACAAGAGACAAATAAATAATTTTTTTTTTCGTTGTACCGATAGATAATTAAACTACGATTTATTAAAGGTACATATTATTTAAATACGTTAATTTTTGTTGAGTTTTCTGACAAAAAATTAAAAAAAAAATTTTTTTCACATTCTGAAAAAAATAAAAATACCATGCAAAAAACTATTTTGTGACTATGCGGGTTATATATATATATTATTTTATTCGAAAAATGAGAACATTTTATTATATTGTTACGAAATTGGATTAGCCTAGTATGGAAGGTTCTAGAATTTTGGAAGAAAAATATCCCAAAAGACGGGGTTTACAAAACCCGTTAATTTGGCAACACTACATTTAAGTATACACCACAGCATATGCTATAATGTTAAGTTCCGTAAATAAAATAAGTGCTATAATTATAATACGCTGGAATCTTCCAGCATGTTCTACAACCTCGGTCGTTACACTATATGTCGTATCACATTTAGGAAGTGAAGTCGCGCCAGTGTTGCCACTTTTTGAATAATTATTCAAAAACGGGACTGTGTACACATTCGTTGGATAATTTTTGAATAATGACATTTTTGTGTAGTTTTTGTGTAATTTCTCTTTTAATAGAAATTTCCGTAAATTTTTAAAATTTAATAAAAATTAGTCGATAGTTGACGAAACGAGTTTGTCTGTGAAACATTTACCACAAATCTCCAATTTTTGGTGAATTACTTTTGTAATTTTTTTCAACACTAAACCCAATTTAGAAGAAATAAAAAATGGTGCTATTTATTCTTTTTTCGTTTTGTTTAAAACACCGTCTTGCGAAAATAATTGTCAAGCTTCGTTTAAAAATTCTCTTGGTTTGCAAGACCATTTAAAAATGCAGTGAAAGAGTGGGAAAATTTGAGTATGTTATGATTGTTACTTTCTAATCTCTGATATTTTTTTTTGCTGTAGTTAACATGATACTGGGCTTTGACGAGACAAAATTTTTATTAGCGCAACAAGTTGGAGCAGAATCAAAATATTTTAGAATTCTGTAAATCCAACATATTCCAGATTTCAACAGAATAGTATGATATTAAAAAAAGAATATCGGGAACTTTTTGTGAAAATGTTATATTTTTATTTTCCAAAAGAAAATTTGTTGATGTACATACTGCAAAGAAATGTCATGCCTTGCTATCAGTAATTTAAAAATTAAAGAAAACAAGCAAAATTTCACAAACATGGAATTTTTACAATTTTTGCTGTCTTGCCGACATTTAAAGCTAGGATTAAACAGAACTTATGTCATCACATTACTCCAGCTTTTTCTTATTAAATCTCAGCTTTGAACTCAGAGAAAAATTGGTTAAATTTAAATGAAAATGGTTGAAATTTGAGGGGTAAGGGAGAGAATAATTATCAAGTAGGTTATATTTTTGCATTCAACGCATCTGAATGAAGTAGCCTTTCTGAAAAACATAAATACTACCATTTTTTTAATATTTAAATTTAAAAGCACGCCATTTTAAGCCTTAAAAAAGTTATTGCATTGAAATTCCCTTTAGTTAATAGAATAATTTGTAATAATATTTTCCAGAAAAATTGGCCTGGATTTGCTTTTGTAGAAGACAAAAACCCGGACCAGGGTATTGCAAAAACGCAAAATTTTAGTTATAAAATGCAAATAACTTTTACACTTTACAGGTGACAAAAATGCTGTCTTTAAAAATCAGTTTATAAATAGAAAAATGGCAAAACTTTGGAGTCGAAATTTACAGTGTGAAATTTCATATGAGTCCAAAATACTTTTATTCTTCCCCACTATACTCAGGAGAGTTTATTTTGAAATAATATAAAAAATTACAATTTTTTGTGTAATTTCATACGGGTTTGGATAATTTTTGACCTCCCGTATAAAAAAGTTTAGATCTGACCAGATCTTTTTGGTTCTCAATAGATATGATTCAATCTAATTAGATCCTGTACCAGATCACATCAAATATGATCAGATAGGGCATATGTGATAATACCTTATGGCAAGATCTGATAAGATCTAGTGCCAAATTTGTTCAAATCTAAAGTGATCTGGACAAATGCGCAAGATATGCCTAGATCTGATCAGCTCTAATTAGATCTCAAATTTGTCCCCAATTTTGAGATCTGATTAGATCTGGTAAGATCTACGAAGATTTGGCCAGATATGCCTAGATCTGATCAGATCTAATTAGATCTCAAATTTGTCCCCAATTTTGAGATCTAATTAGATCTGGTAAGATGTGCTGAGATCTGGCCAGATCTGATCTTTTTTACACGGGCTACAGCTGTGTAATTTTTTGTTTTACTGGTGGCAACACTGAGTCGCGCATTAGCATTTGTGGAGTTCAGGTGTACTCTAGCGTTTGTATAGATACTTGCGTATTAGCCTTGTAGAGTTGCGCAATAGAGTTTGTATAGTTGTGTGCGTTATACTGTTGTATGTAAAGTAATAAAGTGTGTTAAATTAAGGCGACCAGATTTTGAAAAAGAAAAAAGATGACATTAAAAAAAAAAGTAAAAAAATTATTTAATTCAACATTTCTTAAAGAAAAATTTACATTCACATATGTAAAATTAATTTAAAAAAAACAAAAAATTTACGTCTACTTAGAAATATATAAAGTTAGTTAAAAAAATAACGAAACTTAAAAAATAGGATAATAGAACTAGGATAATAGAAAATAAGTGCTTAAATTTATTTTCAAAAGCGAAAGATACGTAACGGTATGAACAGAACAAGCACGGTACGACATTTTTCATACGATTTGACAGAAAAAACCGGTACTCGCACCGGCGTGAAATAAAATTTGTTGTAATTTTTAAAGGAAACCGTCCCTCGTGCTGTGCTTGTACTGTTCATACTATAAGATCAATAATTAAAAATATTAATCATGCTTTGAAAAATAAAGATGACAAAAGATGACCGATTATAAAAAGATGACAGATAGAGGACATAAATTTTATAGATGACAGCGATTGAAAATAGATGATTGTCCTCCAAAAAAGATGACATATGGTCACCTTAGTTAAATAAATAAACTCAATATCAAACAAAAGAGTGTGTGGTTATTTTGATTGCGAAAGAAAAGAATCCGGTATAGTTAAATGAAATATAATTGTTTTTTTAAATTTATTTTTATCGGGAACTACATTAATTGAATTAAAGGAATTAAATGTGTTAAAATCCCAAAGTATAAGTATAAGATTATAAGAGTTTTTCACGTAAAACCTAAACAATTTACTATCCTTTACAGTTAAAACAATGGTACCTGTATAAACCATTGTTTTAACTGTCATTCTGTCAACAATTTTTTTTGTGTGTATCTTATCATTGTAAATGCCATTGATAATAGTGTTTGTTTTGATCAATTGAATTAGTACAATTAAATTTTGTTCTGTTTTTATTTATATTTAACAAACCAAAATTTCTTACTACAGATTAGTGCTGATTGTCGAGTAACAGAGTATTTGCTTGAGTTTTGGGTATTCGATATCAAAAAGTAAATACTCCGATAAATTTTCTCAGTTTAAAAATGTCTAAATTAAAACCGAGAAAAATTAAATGAACTGATATTGGTTAAATACGTTTTTTATTTTATTGCCCTGTACATTAGACCGACTCACGCAAAAAAGTAAAAAAAAGTACCCCCCTCAAAATAAAAAAAATAGCTTTTTTTAAAATGGTCCAGCTCGTGAGATCTCATTGCTAGACCCGAAATATTTTGGAAATCATCATAAAACAAACCAAGGTTTATTTTGAGGGTGCACTTTTTTACTTCTTTTCTGTCCATATAAGGTGAGTCGGTCTACCGTACATACAAATAATTAAATTTGAAATTACCAAATGTTTTTGAAAAGAGAGAAAACAAATTTGAAGTAAATTTTCCTTTGACACAAAAACGCACATTTAGTCACTAAGAAAAATTAAATCAACTAAATTTTTTAATAATAAAGCACCGTAAATTGTTTTTCACGTGGAAAAATTTCACACAAACTTTAAAAGCTTTAAATAGTAATTTAAATTCTGAAAATTAAAATTTTTTTAATGTAATTAGAAAGCAACAATCACATTAAACACAAAATATCACTTTTTCACAAAAAAAATAATAGTATTGTATATTAAATTTGTGTGAAAACAAAGTCTAAGTCTATATGGAGCAGTGATGGTATTTGAGAATTTTCGTTTGGTGCCTAAATGATGCCAAAAAGCTTTAAAAGTGCAAAAAAAAAAATTTTAGCAACATGCAAATGTTTCAAAAAATATGTTCAGCTTTTTTTTCAAATATTTATACATTTACACCCTTATTATAAACTTTATAACAATAACAAAATTGTCACAAAACTGGTGTGAATGGAAATTATTATAATTTTGGTATTCTAAGAAAAATTGTCACAGCAAAACCTTGACAAAATTGTCATGTAATTAAAAGCACATATATTTTCATTCGTCAACAATTTAAAATTTAAGTTTTATTTTCTTTTGGAGAATTTTATAATTTTTCTTCACAGAAATATAATACGAAATACCTCATTCATATTTTGAGATATTATTTTAAGATGCATCGAACCTTTTACCGATTCTAAAATTCCTCCAAAAGATTACGTAGTAACATGGGATTTTTGGGGCTAAAGTTGTTAGGAATAAGCTCAAAATACTTGATGCTAAAATTTAAAGGAAACTCCAAGTGCTTAGAACTAGTTCTCTCGTGTTCTGCGGTTCCTGGACATTTTTTTAAAGTTTTCATTTCATTTAAGATTTCATAAAATTATCGAAAAAATCGTAATTTTTCACAAATTACAATTTTTGATAATTTTATTTTATTTTTGGCAGAAAAAGCTTTCACCATTGTATGGTGAAATTTTTAAAACTTTTGCTTGTCATAAAAAAACTAGAATACCATAACAAATTTTTGAAAAACTCCAGTGACGGACAATACAATAGAATCTGAGGTCGAATGTTTGTATATGTCTGTTTGATCACTTCTGAAATTATTCATATAGAGACAATCGGACAATAAAGATATAAACAATAATACAATTTAATGGAAGATCACTGATGAAGCCTGTCCATAAAAAAGCAGAAACTAGATCTAGTCTGATTTGCAAATTTAATGTGTTTATAACTTTTGAGGAAGGTTTATTCTTCTTCTTAACCTCAAACCTACTAAATAGAATCAATTAAAGTTTTTCTAATTTTATCCCCATTGCTTTAATTTTTAAAGATCAAAATAATGATTAAATTGTCCCCAAAGAACTGGAAGGTGGTCAAGAAAATTGTATAAATTTTTAGTGTGGCGTTTGTTTTTTAATTTTGCTACCCGTTCTAAGTAGATGTCTCTTTTAATGAAAAACCAGCGATATCGGCCTTTTATTAAATTATATAGAAATTTTCTTAAAAAGTGCCAAAATTCTATGAAGAGTGCCAAAGTGCCATTGAACATTCAATAGTGCCACAAATGGCACTTTTGTGCCACTTTTACCAACAGTGATATGGAGTATAACAGTTTTTTCACGTGAAACTCAAAGACTTACGGTAATTAAGTGAAATTTTTCCACGTGAAAAACAATTTACGGTGCTTTAAGGGTGAAAATTGTGACAACACTGAGGTGAATGGTCAGTGTTGTCATAATTTTATAAAGTTTCGAATAAGGGTGCTATACTAAATTCAGGTTTCGAAATTTCTATTAAATTTGAAAAAGTTTTCAAACAATTTTCATAGAAATTTTAAACCCTTTTGTCAATTTGTATTTAGTTTAGGATTTATTTAGCCTAAATCTATAAAATTGAAAGTTTCAAAGAAGAGTAACAAACTAATATAATAAAACTTTATTTTTTTTATATCATGTTAAAACAATGTCAAAGAAATTATGCAAGAACAAGGGAGTATGAGAATCAAAAAATTTTAAAAACAATTAAATTTTGTTTAAATTATTCCAATAATAAAAATAAACATCTTAAAATGTCAGAAATTTTTTATTCTTTTTCGTAGCTTTTGGAAAAATAATCAGCCTTAAAATACAACACTGCTACAAGGAAAAATTTAAAGAAAAATTTAAAATTATAAACAAAAACATAAGGACACTTTAACAATGGGTCTACCACTGAAGGGCTAAGTTTAACTTAACTGTTAATAAAAAAAAAATGACAAAAAATAACATATAAAACAACAAAAATTTTTTTGGCTAACTAATAGTTAATTCCAAAAAGTTCATTATGAGTACCGAAAAGTAACCGAATTTACCATCACACAAGTACAGATAACATTTATTTATTTAAAAAGCCAGGCACTCTTTTGGTATAATCAACCATAGAATGTTTCTCAAATCTAAGAAAATTTTTTCACAAATAAAACAAATCACCGCATTTTTACCTGAGCAAAAACTACCCGGTTTTTGCCTCTTATAGTTTTTAACTTGTCAAAACGCATACGAAAAAACAAGCAAAAATTAGTTTTCTACAAAAACTAGGTGGTTTTTGCTCAAGTATATATGTAGTATAAGATTATAAAGTGTATTAAATTTTTAAAACAACGAAACTTATAATAAACAATTATCAAACCCAAGTTCAAGTGAAATTAATTTTTTTATATGGTTTAACTTATAACTGGAATTGCCCTTTGTTAATTTTCGGATAATAGTCAACAAAGTTTGACTTAGGATTGAAGCTTAATTTACACGCTATCCATCCTTGTCCATCCATATCTACTCTTTTTTAGATTTGGTGATACGAACTGCCAAATTTTTTTTATCAATTTTCGTTTGAAATAAACGTTTTATATCCCCAATACTGAGAAAAAGTACACATAAAAAAATACATAGTTGCCGCCTACTGCATTTTTCAATACGAGTATGTCATAGGCGAAATAACCCTCACTATGACATAGTGAATATCAAATAGTGGAGTACAACTACCCCCATCACTGTTTTTGATTTAATGTCATATTTTTCCCTTGTAATCCGTGTTCCAAACTTTATGGCCGATGCGACACAACTTCCTGATATCCGATTATCCTAATTTTATGGGGGACGTAGTTTTACACTCCCCAAAAAAATATTTTTAGGGGGTAGCCTTGAGAATAACTGAAAAATAATTTTTTGGACTACCCTAGTATACATATTCACTTATTTTCTTTTTTGCTATTGAAAGAAGAAATATTTTGAAGTTTTATATCAGAGGGCAACCTAAAAACAAATTTTTCATAGTTGTTCATAATTATGATAGTTGATTTTTATAAAATAAAAATTCGCTATGAATTTTGTTCACTATGAGCTCTACATACTTGTTTTGAGTGTACTTATTAAGGTGAACATTTGTTATATGCACGAAACAAACAGCGAGCTATGAATCGCCCCCTATCCCTCCCCCTTCTCCCCGTAGAAATATGGGTTTGGGTATAAAAAAATACATCATGTAAAAAATTAAGGTGATTGAATTACCTTTTTAACAAGTCATAAAAATCCAAAATTGGTTGGGAAATATTTAAGTAATTGCAATTTACCCAGACCATTGTAGGGTTAAAATGGGATATGTGTATTATGAAAATTGTAAAAATATTAAATATTTTTTTAAAAAATGTATACTCTAGTTTCATTTCTATGATCTTGGAATATTCATATACCCGTATAAAAAAGATCAGATCTGGCCAGATCTCAGTAGATCTTACCAGATCTAATTAGACCTCAAAATTGGGGACAAATTTGAGATCTAATTAGATTTGATCAGATCTAATTAGATCTGGTAAGATCCACTACGATCTGGCCAGATATTCCTAGATCTGATCAGATCTAATTAGATCTCAAATTTGTCCCCAATTTTGAGGTCTAATTAGATCTGGTAAGATCTACTGAGATCTGGCCAGATCTGATAAGATCCACTACGATCTGGCCAGATATTCCTAGATCTGATCAGATCTAGGCATATCTGGCGCATTTGTCCAGATCACTTTAGATTTGACCAGATTTGGCAGTAGATCTGATCAGATCTTGCCAGAAGGTATTATCACATACGCCATATCTGATCATATTTGATAAGATCTGGCACAGGATCTAATTAGATTCAATCATATCTATTTAGATCCAAAAAGATCTGATCAGATCTAAACTTTTTTACACGGGTTAACAAATATTTCCAGAATTTCTAAAAACATCGTCCCCTAACGATTTCCTTAGGCAATAATGAAATCCGGATAGGGACATGCCTCCAACAGATTATTTTTCAAAATTTGTAAAATACGTTTGGGATTTTAGCACATTTAATTCCTTTAATGCAATTAATGTATATATATCCCGACAAAAATAAATTAGTAAAAAAACTAAAATTTAAATTAATTCGAAAATTTTATACACTTTTTGGATCATTTTATACACGTCGGTTTTTGTATCACGGCAAAGCGACCAGCAGTATTCAGCCAACCTTATGTCCTTGCCCTTGTACCTCTTTTCAATTTCCGCGATAACTTGGTGAAATCTTTCACCATGCTCGTCGTTGAAGTCGCCTAAGTTTGGCGGGAAAAAGTTCAAGTGATTATGAAGAAATGGTATTTTGAGCGACATATTGGCTCATATGAATAAAAAATAGATATTACTAATAGGGGGAAATACAGGGTTTTTCAAGCAATTACTTCACAAATCTAGTCTGCTTGGGAGTAGACTAGAAATTTAATTTTTTAATTTTCGTTTATATTTCATGCTATTCTACCAGCCAATTGGTAAATTTGTAGTTAAAAGCCATTCCTAAGCCCAAAGTAATTACTTCGAAGTAATTGCTAAGTTTTATTCATATGACCCATTGACTCCCATCGCTTGGTACGAAGTAATCATTTCTTCTACAATTTCCTTATGATTTTTCGCCCTCTTGTTTCCAAAAAAATTATTTATAAGGGTAGTGAAAGCGGTTCATGCCCTTTTTTCTATTAGATAAGCAGATTTTGAAAGTCTACTCTGCTTAAGAGTTGTTTGGTTTGTGAGCCAATGAAACGATTAAAAACTAATGGTACATTGTCTATACTAAATTGACCCAACTGAGCATCTGTACGGGGTTCCCATTCGAAAATTGGTATAGTGAAGATCTTTTCTGCGTCTCTCCCAAACACACAAAAAGCATTGGTGCCTCGAAAATCCTCATTTTTCACCGGTTAGCAGATAAACAACTTTAAGATCGCAACAAATCATCTATGTGTGTTTGCTGTTTATTGCATCAAAATCTCTCTTCATATTTTCGTACGTTTCAACCATACAAGTGGCGTAAGCTATTGGTATCGATGGATATTTATTTCCAATATGAAGCAATACCACCGTCAGGCTCGTCACTGAAGAAGCGATAAACAAGCTCCATTCCTCTAATACATGTGGATGACCAATTACTTCAAACAACGCACAGATGACCCAAAAAGATGGCCAAAATTATTAAACGTGTTTTTTGAACTAAAACTTCGTTGTTTTTGATAGTTTTAAGTTTAATATGATAAAAAGAATCTAGCGGCGAAGGAGGGTTCGTATTGTTTTTGATCCCAGGTATTTTTTATATATTTTTTATCCCAAGTAAAAAAAATTATATAAAATTTTGTCAGAAAAAAGATAACATCAATTTGTGTCATATAATAATATGAATACACCCTCAGAAAAATTCGGTTGGAATTAGGTTGTTGCAACAGAAAAGAGGTTGTGGCAACTGAAATTAGGTTGTTGCAGCCGAAATGAGGTTGTTGCAACTGAATTCGGTTGTCTCTACTGAAATTCGGTTGTAATGGCTCAATTACGTTGCAACAACCGAATTTACGAGGTTGTTGCAACCGAATTATTAAAAATTAGGTTGCTGCAGCCTAATTCGGTTGCCCCAACCGAATTACTTATAAACGAGGTTGCTGCAACCGAATTTATTTTATATGGGGTTGCAGCAACCGAGTCAAATTCCAATTCGGTTGTTGCAACCGAATTCATATCTTTTTAAGTAATTTGAATTTTGAAATTTGTTTGTTCAATCAAAAAAAAACTTCAAAGTAGAAAAAATAAAATATTTTGTATTAAAACAAAGAGGAGAACATTATAGTTTTGCCAATATTAAAAGGTTTGTATAAATAAATTAAAAAAATTTGCGTATTTAAATATATTTTTTTAATCTTTTGCAGGTAAATGGAAAAATATTTAAATACAACATAATTCAGATGAAAGAAAGTGGGTTGAACCCAAATTTGGTGACGCAAATCCTTGATAAATCGCATCTGTAAGATATTTTCGCTGGTAAATATATATTGTTTCTTTTTAAATATAGTATATTCTGCTGAATTAATTGCAGAATAGCTAAACAAAGTCTTCAGAACCAGAGCCATATGATATTTTGATAATTACCTAGTGATAGCACGTGTCGCTTCAAATCATAGTCCAAAGAATCCACTAAGGCTAAGACTTGTTATTAATCAGCGGCCACCGTAAGTTTAAATTCCGTTCCTTCTCTCAAATACGATCGCTTTCGTCTTAAAGAGATTTTTGTTTTATTCTCTTTAGTTTAGTTTCCGATTTTTCCAAGAGATCTCTCGCACTCAAAAGAAAGTATATTTTCACAAAATTGTTAGCCCTTGTGGACCAAAAGCTGAACGAAATGTAATAGTCTCAATAAATGGTCCACGTATATGGATATTGCAGATGTAGTGTACCCATTCCTTTAAAGAAATGTTTAGTACCCAACAGAAAGAGTACTAAAAGAAGTACACTTTCGTTCGAAGATAGAGTACTAAAAGGAGTATATTTCGGTTAAAGAAAGAATAAAAGAAGTCCCCGTTTTTGCAAAGAAAGAGAACTTCGAAGTAAAAGCACTAAAGGAAGTCTCATTTATTTATTTTAAAGAAAGTAATAAATTAAGTATCCTTTCTTTGAAAGAAAGAATACTCCTTTTAGTACTCTTTGTTTTAAAGAAATTGTACTTCTCTTAGCACTCTTTCTTGAAAAAAAGTGTAGTTCATTCAGTCCTCTTTTTATCAGTGATAGGGTACTTCATTTAGTAAACTTTCTTTCAAAGAATGGGTACTTCTTCGAGTACTCTTTCGTTAAAAGACAGTGTACTTCATCTAGTATTATATCTTTCAAAGGAAGGGTACTTAATTTAGTGTTATTTCTTTCGAAGAAAGGACACTTCATTTGGCACTCTTTCTTTCAAAGACAGGGTACTTAAGTTAGTATTCTTTCTTTCAAAGGAAGGGTACTTAATTTAGTTTTTTTTTCAAAGAAAGGATACTTCATTTTGTGTTCTGTTTTTCAGAGAAACGTTACTTCATTTTGTACTCTTTTTTTTCAGTTAGTATTTTTTCTTTAGTATTCCTTCTTCCACAGAAAGGATACTTCATTTAGCACTATTTTTATAAATACTAATGTTGATTTTATTATATGTAATTTTTAAATATGTATTGATATTGAGAAAATATATGTATAAAATAAAAAATGTGTTTTTTTTAAATATATATTAGGATTTCAACTAAATAAATATGTACATAATATCGGTTGAGACAACCTCGCTCTCCAATTCACTCGGTTGTCGCAACCTCTAAATAGGGTTGCTGCAACCGAATTCGGTTGCAATAACCCCACAGTTCGGTTGCCACAACCGAATTCGGTTGCCACAACCTCAAAATTCGGTTGCCCCAACCTCTGCATTCGGCTGTCACAACTGAATTCGGTTGTTACAATCTCAAAATTCGGTTGCGACAACCCCATTAATGGGGTTGCGGCAACCTCGTAAATTCGGTTGGAATCCAATTCGGTTGGGACAACAAATTTTTTTGCTCGGTGTACATATACAACAGGATATTACAAAGCATGACTACATATTTTGCAACAATAAATAACTAAAGAAATATGATTATATCAAAACTTTTTTACGTGGGTAGTCAAAACTAATTATTCCCTACACCACTATGTGGTCAGGGTATTATAAGTTTGTGCTGATGTTTGTAACACCAAAAAATATTGGTCGTAGACCCACCTTATAGTATACCGATCGGTTCAGAATTTTTTTTTATTTCGATTTAACGATGTCAGTCTGTCCGTCCGTCCGTCCGTCTGTCTGTCCATGCAATCTTGTGCGCACTCTACAGGTCGCAACTATTAAGATATTTTGATGAAATTTGGTACGCAGATCTATGTTGGGCCAAGGACGAACAAGTTTGATTTTGGTGAACATCGGTCCATGTTTAGACCTAGTGCCCATATAAGGGTCCTACCAAAATTATATTGTTTATACGCTGCAGGTCGTAAATATTAAGATATTTTGATGAAATTTGGTACGCAGACCTACATTGGCCCAATAACGCAGCCTATTGATTTTGGTGAACATCGGTCCATGTTTAGACCTAGTGCCCATATAAGGGTCCTACCAAAATTATACTGTTTACACGCTGCAGGTCGTAAATATTAAGATATTTTGATGAAATTTGGTACACAGACCTATGTTGGCCCAATAACGCAGACTGTTGATTTTGGTGAACATCGGTCCATGTTTAGACCTAGTGCCCATATAAGGGTCCCACCAAAATTATATTGTTTATACGCTGCAGGTCGCAAATATTAAGATATTTTTATGAAATTTGGTACATAGACCTATGTTGGCCCAAGGACGAATCCTATTGATTTTGGTGAACATCGGTCCATGTTTAGAAATAGTGCCCATATAAGGGTCCCCCCAAAATTGGCTTGGTTACAAACTGCAGGTCGCAAATATTAAGATATTTTAATGAAATTTGGTGCGCTGACTCACATTATAGAAAATTTTGACACAAGCCCGATTTTAACCCATTCGAATTTCGGATCCAAACAATACACCAGACTGGTGTAGGGTATTGTATAGTCGGCATGCCCGACTTTAACCTTTTTACTCGTTTTTTTTATGTGTAGGTTTGCCAAATTAATTTACAAGGGTCTCATATTTCTACTTCGGAAACCCGTTATAGTTTTGAATTACATTATCGTACTTTCTGCATGAACTTGTGGCAGAATAGAGCAAAAATATATGAAATTGTATAAAAATTTAAGAAATTTCGTCATAATTTTTGAACCCGTAGACCGATTTTGCTCATTTTTTCATACATTACATCTGATAATAATACCAAGTATTTTAGCAATAAATCTGCCGTCTCAATCAACCGGTGTGGGTGTAATACTGGTGTGGGTGTAATCGTAACTTCCCTCAGTGATAGACTGTTGGATTCACATTAAAAATTGATTTGCTCACAAGAAACCTAAATGAGCTGATCTAGAAAAGATGGGAGAAACATGTATTTTTTTAGCTATGTTTTGAAAATCTATTCAATTTAATCATCGGTGAAGCCGTCTAGGGTCAGATCCCGGAAGTTGAAATTTAAAGCGACATTTTAACAGAAATTTGTAGTTAAATGAGGTAAAATCTCCGCTGAATTCAGCCCAAATTTCCTAGCTAAAATTATCTATAAATTTAGCAGTATGTAAATTTAGCAGGCTATAATTTTCAACTTCATTGAAAATTCTGCTGGCGCAAATATAGGTATAATTTTCAATTATTTCAGCAGAGTTTTGAACTATTTGTACGGGCTTTTTTATTAGTGTATAAATCTTTTATCAAAAACTCAATGGGTGCGTTCGGCAGATACAATGGTAGCATTCGGCAGAGAAACCTTAAACTGATACCGGTGACTTGTAACGCTTTGTGATTACTTACTCTGCCGAACGATGTTTTTTTTGTTTTGTTTTTAAAAACACTTTTTCTATAGTTTCCTTTTATTTTTTAAAATTTTTGTTTTCAAATTATATTTGTATGTTTTTATTTGTCATTCTTACAAAACATTTTTTATTGTAAATGAACAACAACAAATGTATCACTATTTGATAAAAAGTAGCAAACATTTTTTATGCTACCAAAATGTGACAGCGCTACCTGAGCGCTCAGACTGAGCGAATAGTGATCAGGCCGTTCAGCAGATAGTTGTACAACTGTTGTAGAACTGTTGTCTATTATGTTGTATCTGCCGAACGCACCCAATTTGACAGTCAACAGTTCTACAACAGTTGTGCAACTATCTGCTGAACGACCTGATCACTAAGCGCTCAGTCTGAGCGCCGTCATACTTTGGTCAAATAGTGATACTTTTGTTGTTGTTGATTTTAAAAAAATTTTGTTTTGTATGATTGACATATAAAAACATACAAATATAATTCAAAAACAAAAAATTTAAAAAATCAAAGGAAAATATATAAAAAATGTATTTAAAAATAAAACAAAGAAAACATCGTTCAGCAGAGTAAGTAATCATAAAGCGCTACAAGTCACCGGTATCAGTTTAAGGTTTCTCTGCCGAATGCTACCAATATCATTTACTATGCCAATGTGCTGGCCATTCGATTATTTCTCTATTCAAAATTTTATGTTATATAAAAATTTTATTACGGAATACGTACCGCGGGTTATATTCGTGAAACATATTCGGAAAATAAATGGGAAAGTATTTTTGAATTCTATGAATTTTATTGCTAAATTAACTATCAAACCGAACACATTTTATGTATATTGACTTTCTACACTATTTTTTGTTGCAGTTTCTAACGTTAGATAATAAATAGTCATGCGATTATTTTATTGTTTTTAGAATACAGTAAAGTAAAAAAATACTTTGTTAACCCATATTCTCCTGAATTACGAAATCGTGCGAATTTCTTTTTAGCGAAAATTGGTATTGTTTAAAGACCTGTACCCAAATAAGATTCTTTTGTATTTTTTATTACAGCACTGCGCCCTCTAGCGGAGATATTTGAAAAGTGGAAACATTGACCTGCTGACACTAATGGCTCCAGATTTTCCCAAAATTAAATTTTTAATTTGTTTCCTAAATTAAAATCTACGTAAAAAATTAAGATTTAAGAAAAAAAAAAATGAATACGTACTTTTTAGGAACTTCTTTTTAAATTGTTTTTTTTATGATTTTTTGAAGCTTCTTGAAAAAATCCAACATTAAGATTTCAAAATCAATATGTGGCAACCCTGTAAAGATTATCTAAAATTTATAGCCAAACTTTTATACCATCTTATGCTTTTTAAAGTATCGGTTCTTGAAGTTGTGTCGTCGACGCTAGGATAGCGAGGGTTAATACAATTAAAAATTTGAATAAAAAATTGTGTAATCCTTTCATTTGCTTAAATAAATTATTTTTGATGCTTTTATAAGCAAAATACATACTTGTGTTAAAAGTTCAAGATTTGTCAAATTGAGAGAAAACTGCTAGAGATAGAGCAAAAAACAACCCTAAATAGCTTAAATCATGCACAATAGAGCTATTTAGAGGTGTTTTTGCTCTATCTCTAGCAGTTTTCTCTCGCGTGCAAATGTGCCTTAACCCTAGAACACTAATGTTAGTCGATTCGACTAATACCACTTACATTTTTGTGCACAGCTTTTTTCTCGTTTTACCGATCGGCCTCAATTCTCTTGTAATCTCAGTCATCGGTGTTCTCTTGTTGTTAACGGTCACATTTTTGCAGTAAATATTGCTATTTTTGAGTTATTTAGCAAAATGTTAGTCGATTCGACTAATGGCTAGTGTTATTATTTCTTATTTATTTATTTATTTATTTATTTATTATTTTGAACAATTGATCTCAAGAGTATTTGTTATTAATATACATTTTAAACTAACTGTTTTACAAATAATAAAATTTGTAAATTGATTTGTATTTAAAATAAAACCAACTGTTAACCTTGTAAAGATTTTTTGTGGTTGAATTATAGATATTTAAAAAA
This sequence comes from Leucophora obtusa, assembly GCA_949987735.1. Classification (NCBI taxonomy): domain Eukaryota; kingdom Metazoa; phylum Arthropoda; class Insecta; order Diptera; family Anthomyiidae; genus Leucophora; species Leucophora obtusa. The sequence continues at coordinate 282,858,217 of OX465295.1, forward strand.
TCGGTAATATATATATGTTAGTCGATTCGACTAATGATTAGCGTTAACGTATAAAAAATAAGATTAGTGTTCCAGGGTTAAGGAATATTCCATATTTTTCAGAAGTTAAGTCTAAACCACATAACGCAGTGTCGACCGCAGTTCGACGTTTTGTCGATAAAGCAGGTTTTGTATCTTCTCTATTTGTTACTGCCGAGAAATTAGATACGTTTCTAAATAAACAAGAGCTGTTTCTGGACAATAAACATAAGATAAGAAATTTTAAAAAATATTTAATCGTTTTCGCGAAATTCAAGAACAAAGTTTGACAGCACTGCCACTGTCCACTGGCACTTTCACTATGTGGTTTGGGCTTTAGTATTAAACATGGAGTATTAACATATTATCAAATTTAGTGTGTGGGACTATCACAAACAGTTCAATTAAACCGGGGGTTCGTTCCAAGCGTATGAAAAATTATATAAAAATGTCGGGATTTTCAAATTGGTAGTAGACGAGTTTTACTGTGTATACATTTTTTGTTAATAAATTAATTTAAACCGGTTTTAATTAGATGCAGAAATTAGAATTTATTTCAGAAGTATCTGAAATAAATTCATATCTTACCACTTCAAAGAACATTAATTTGTTTTGGTCATTAATTTAGCGATAAAATTCACAAAAATTATTAAAAATTAGTAATAATTGTTTAACTTTAACAGTCGTAGGCTAGATTAGATTAGATACGAAGGCACTATGCACCGCGACCAATATAGATCTTTTGTGCTGCCTAGAATTCCCTAGATATTCAGGCTACCAATAAAGCCAATAATCCCGTTAGGAGAATTTCCCCAAACGTTCGAAGGTGACACGAAACGGTCACCCAGAAATCTGAGTCTCCTGTCACACAGTCTCGGATATATGCAGAGAATATGCTCCGATGTCTCACTTTCCAGCTCAAAAAACCTGCAAACATCAGTGTCTGACCGGCCCTGGTTATGAAGCTGGTACCTGAGCCCACAGAGCCCACTTAAGTATCCCGTCAGGGTCCTAAGGTTACCCCTGTCGAGTGACAATAGTCGCCTTGATACTCCGCTGGACAAGGAAATAAATCTTTTGGCTTGTCTTTGGCCAGTAGAAGTTTCCCAATGCTTAGCAAACTCAGTCTCTCTCCATTAACTGAGTTTTTCCCTAACGTACCCCCTAGGTATCCTAGATGATACCTCGTAAGCTCCTAGAGCCTTTAGCGCAGCTTGGCTATCAGAAACAGTGTTGTCAGTTTTTTTTCAGACTTTATCCCCAATTTTCAAATTGTTATCCCCAAAAATCCCCAATTTTAAATTTTTTATCTCCAAAAATCCCCAATTTTTATTTTCTGGAAAAATTCGTATTCGTTAACTAATTAATGTAAAAATACCATATTTATTTAATTCTTTTCGTACCTATACACTCAAACTCAATAAATTTTGTAATTCTAACAAATTATAAAAAAGAACAAACAAATTTAAATAACAGCATAAAAAATTTGAGCCAAATTTTTTCGTTTTAAATATTTCAGAATCAAAATTTTCCGATTCATCAGCTTCAGACATTTTGTTGCGTATGGTACTGTATAAAAAAGTTTTAATATTTCAGCAGATGGATTGAATTTTTGACAATTGAATAACATGCAAAGTATATATTTAATTTAAGAAGAGCTTCTTATAACTCATATTACATCCGAATAACCTTAAATATTTTGGAACCAAAAGGAATTCAAATTTTCATCAAAAGGAATTAAGGTTTGTACGCACATTAACTTTCCAGACACAAATTTGTGTAGCCTAAAATCATGCACTATTATCATCATACTTAAAAGAAATATATAAATATTTAGAATTATCAGGTTTAAATTCATAAAAATATAAAAAGGCAATAATATGTTATCCCCAAAAAATCCCCTAAAATTTCGTGTCATCCCCAATAAATCCCCGGATCCCCAAACGAAAATTTTTATCCCCATTGACGAAAAAAAATCCCCAATTTGGGGATAAATCCCCTAAACTGACAACACTGATCAGAAAGAATGTAGATGCGGGATCTAACCGTGCCTCTCCGCAGGCAATCTCTCACACATATGGCTGGTCCACATATTTCTGTCAAATGACGTAATGTCAAAATGTCTGACAAAAATCTGCTCCGGGATCATTTTATCCGCGACCCTTAAGATTGGGTCGTCCATAATGATCCCGGCGATCCTCATGTCACCCTTTAGGTCCCCGCTCCTCATGTCCCCGACCCCCCGGAGACGAAGTGAGCCCATGCTTGCAGCTTCCTTCACGGAAATATGCAATGGTGGAATACCCAACATGGCCCCAATGGCATCCGTCGGGCACGATCTTCCAGCCCCCGTAATGCCAGTACACACCAGTCGATACAACCTCCTCAGAGTATCCCTTGCAGTTGACTGCTCAAACTTTGGCCACCATGCTAGGGCAGCATACGTGATCATAGGTTTCAGCCTATCGTTTTTTCCCCAACAACAGGTTCGGTCAGGTTGACCCTTCTTCTCCTTGTGAACGGTATCAGGATCGTCTTCGTCGGGTTGATAGTCAACCCTTTTTCCCGACATCATGAGTTAGTAAAGTTCAGAGCCTGCTGCATACGATCAGAGATGGTCCTGTCATCCCAGCCGACAACGGAGATGACAAGATCATCGGCGTAGCCATAGGTCCTGAAGCCCAGGTCGTTCAGACCCTCAAGCAGATGGGACACAAAAGAGAAAAATATGCATTAAAAATATAAGAAATATGCACTAAAAACTATTATTTTTGCAAAAATAATGCACTCTAAAACTTAAAAATGTATTGAAGTTAGTTATTTTGCAAACACACACAGAACTCGAAGATTTCCCATAAGTCAATAAGGTTTAAAGAATGTTTGTTTTGATTGAATCATAATATGAAAACGTATCAATTTTTTATATTTTTTTACAAAATAAAATATGCTCCTAAAAATGAAAAATATGCATTAAAAAGCACAAAATATGCATTTAAAGTCAAAATATGCAAAAACATGCATTTATGTCAAAATTGCAAAAATATGCAACTACAAATCGATGCCATTTTGTTCTAAATTCAATGATTCGGATAAATATTTAGTCCATATTAGTTTTGGACTATCGAGAAAAAACATGCATTTGCATGAAATTCCTTGCCCTACTTATAAGGTAAAAATGCCAGTTAAAAGTTCTTGATATTATTATCAAAAAGATATTTTAAAAATCGTAAATATATTTAAATATTGAAGATATTTTAAATCTGTGGACTTTCGACAGAAGCACTTAAGTCGATTTAAGAAAATTCCGCAAGATTTTTGTAGTCAATAAAAATCTTGAATCCGCATATTTTAAACTAACCCACATACATATTTCTACATCTTATACATTACAAGATACTTAAGTTAACTTATGAAAATATTTTTAGATTTTTGTAGTCAATAAAACTTTTGAATTCGCACCTTTCAGTCTGGTCCTCATATTTTTACATCTTAACCCTCATCGGTCCCTCGAGAAATACAACTAATCGGTCCTAATACACTAATCGCGCATACACATATATTTTTAATTGTAAAAAAGCTAAAAAAAATGAACAACCATTTATGTTTTGTGATTTTTTATGTTTATTATATTGTTTACTGTCATATTAATACATTTGAACTTCATAAAGGTAGATTTAGAATGAAATTAAAATTAGAATATTACATATATTAGAAAAAAAACTGAATTTTTAACTTTTGTCAATTATTTGTACATTTTTCGCATAAATTGAAATTATGTTCAGCATAAATGAAATTTCTACACTTTTCACAGCGTGTAGCAAAAAGATTTTTGTTATTTTTATATGTGCAGATGTAGCATCGGCCTCGTTTTGATGTACTTGGTAAATGGCGAATCTCGAATTCTTTGAATAACACTGGAAGCATCATTACTTTGAGGTTGTTTTTTACGTTTAGTGATCTGTTTTTCAACGAGATTCAATCCAAGCTCCTCGATAAAAAGGCGACGACGAATATTATGGTTCGTTTTAGAATTATTCCAATTCGGGAACAATACAATGAACGTCACGAATGCATTCAACGCACTAACATCAAGCATGTTACAAAATACTGCCATTGGCCACCGATTGACTTTTCGTTTGCATGTGAACGTAGCCCCCATTTGATCCATAGTATCAACTCCACTCTTGGTTTTGTTGTAGTCTTTAATGATGTTAGGTTTCTTCTGTTCACTATTCTCATTTATGCTGACAACATTGTGGTATGTACTGAGCAATGTCACAAATCGGTACCGGCGAGGAACATATGACAACATAACTGCTTGCAATTTATGTTCATATACAACTTCTGTATGATAAATTGGCTTTTGACGCATGTCGAGGAGAACTGAAGGAATTTCAGTCCTATTTTTCCTTATTGTTCCCAAAATAGTCATGCGATTCTTATGCAAATCTTCTGCCAATTCATACGAAGTGAAAAAGTTGTCACACGTTACATTTCTGTCAGAAAGTCCTTCCACCAAATCCAAAACAACACGCCGTCCGAGATTGCGTTCAGGAGTGCCATTACGATTCCGACCAACATAAATTTGTGTGTTGTATGCATACCAGCTTTTTGAGTCGCATAGCACCCAAATTTTGATGCCATATTTCGCCGGCTTGGATGGAATATACTGACGAAACGGACATCGCCCACGATACGGAACTAACTGTTCATCTACGGTAATGTTTTTTCCTGGTGTGTATACAGCTTTCAAATTATGATTCCATTTATCGTACACATTTCGAATCGGTGCTAATTTGTCATGAACAGAAGTACTTGTAGATGCAGTGTTGGCCATACGTTGTTCGCGGTCATCAAATCGAATGCAACCATGGATACGCTTGAACATTTTCAAAGACATTGTTGCTCTAAATATTGGCCGACCAGTTTCTTCATTCCACAGTTTAGTGACACATTCACCGTATGATCGATACACACCAGAAAGCAGCAACAATCCAAAGTATGCGTGCAGAGTGTCCAAATCAATGTTTACCCATTCGTCTTTGTACTTTCGCACACCATATAAATTCGTCATGTTCAAAATAATATTCTCAACCGGTCGAAGGAACATGTGAAATGCAGACGAAACATCAACTATATTAGCAGCTGCTAATACTTTTGGACCTGAATTATTACAAAAATTAAACATATAATGAACATGAACCCATAACAAAGAGGGTGGGTTTTTATCTGAAGTGAAATTTTCTGCACGTCGAAATGAATTTCTTCGATTTATTTCAAATGGTTGCAATGAATATTCAATATTCTTATTTTTTGAAAAATATTTATTTTCAGGATTTGCTGCATTTTCTTCTGCTAAATTTTGCTCAAGTGGCTCAATGTCGTCTTCATCCGAATGCACGCTAACTTCACTTTCATCATTCTCCTCGTCTGATAATGCAAAATCATCGTCACTATTGCACGGAGATTCGCCCACTTCGCTTTCCCAATCCAAATCCATTTCTAGTTCATCTCGCTGCCTTCTTTCACGTAAAACTCTATCCATTTTTTATCAAATACTTCGAAACTAGGGTTTGGGATTTCCCGGACTTTTTCATTTCCCGGGAAACGGGAATAAGAAAATTTGATTCCCGGGAAATGTTTATGAACCAAATTGTTAATTAAAACCACCTATATAAGTAATATTTGTTAAAAAACACTATTTCAGTACAAATTCAATCTGTGTAGTGAGAATTCAAAGTAAAAAATATCAGAATGTTGAACATTTGGTTTCACATAAATTACTCTAAGCAGTGCCAAATAAATTGCATGATTCCAGCAGAAAGCACCCACTACGGGATTGTCGGAAACAAACCGTTTCATCACATTCGGCCCATTAGATATGGTGGCCACAATGTTATTTTCCAAATACAAATAAAACTATTCTACCCTTATTTCTACAATCAAAGAGTATACATAATAAAGAGATTGGGGGACTCTCTATCACTGAGAAAGCATTTGTTCTATTATGTGCCTTGGAACAGGAACATACTCAAACCAATATCACCCAGCAAACATGGCAATACGAAGAAGATTCTCCGAACATATCGCCGGGAAGAAAACATTTATTGCCGGCAATATCAATGTCGTATTCCGGAAGTTTCCTCCGTCGGAAACAACTGTTACACAAAAACAAAACTTCCAGGCAATATTAAAGCAATAACTCTATGGAAGATAAAAGGGATATCGCTAAATAAACTCCAGGTACAATAAAAAAACGATTTAATTTTTTCATTATTAAATTTAAGCCTCAAAAACAATATCTGATAGAAGATATCGTTTTAATATCTTATTGGAAGGTATCTTTTATATGTTTGCAGGGTCATTATGTGCGCTCTTTGTATGACTCAAAACATCGATTGTAACCAGGGATAGAAAATAATAATTTAGTTATAAAAATCAAGAATGGAACTATACTATGGAATTATACTATTCCAACAGTATTATAGCCCTAGATTATGAATTTTAAAAAACCATACGTAAAAAATTGAAAAATAATATCGGAATGCGAGAAAAGGCTTTGGGGTTCAAAAAATTAATTAAAAGATTTACATTATACAAACGATGCCAAAATTTTCTTTTTTTGCAACTAACCACCAAACTTTGTTTTATGAAATGGGCATTATACTCCGCAGATTATAAATTTAAAAAACCGCACTTAAAAATTGCAAAATAATAAAGGAACGCGAAAAAAGACTTTGTGGTAGAAAATAAATAATTAAAAAACTCAATCAGCGATTAACAATCTGCAAATGAATACAATGATTCAATTTTCGTTTTTGCTGATATTTTTTCCGCGATTTATTTTTTTTTTTTTTTTGGCAAACTAAGCACCAAACTTTTGTGTATAAAATTGGTACTATAGACCCAAGATTATAAATTTAAAAAAACCACACTTAAAAAATTGCAAAATAATCGCGGAAAGCGAAAAAAGGCTTTATGGTACAAAAAATTAATTAAAAAACTTAGTCAGCGATTTAAATTCTGCAAACAAATATATTGATGAAAAAATTTATCCTTTTTGCAAATTTTATTTTTCGCGATTTTTTTTTGCAACTAGCCACCAAACTTTGTTGTATGAAATGTGTATTATAGCCCCTAGATTATAAATAAAAAAAAAAAAAACGCACGTAAAGAATTGGAAAATAATAGCGGAATTTTAAAAAAGACTTTATGATACAAAAATTTAATCCCTAGGTTATATATTTAAAAAAACCGCACTTAAAAATTGCAAAATAACGGCGGGATTCGAAAAAGGCTTTATGGTACAGAAAATGAATTAAAAGAGGTAATAAGCGATCGACATTCTGCAAGCGAATATATTGTTGCAAAAATTTCGCTTTTTGCAAATGTTTTTTTTTGCAATATGTGCTAATATTTGCTAATATCTAAATATTTAATTTTTATGTTTTTTAACGAGCCAAAGAGGAAGCTATTTTTTAGTTACTTACATTTTTAAATATGTAAGAACGATCTAACATTTTTTGGTATAAGAGCCCGATTAAGTGAGCCTTTTCCATCCCTGATTAACCAGTCGGAGTTCTTTCCTGTTCCAAGCCGCCTAATATTTTTTCAAATAAAAAATATTGAGAGAGTTGCAAGGCCATTGCTACAATTCTTCTTAATTCATCAGCATTACATCTTCCTGACATATAAACCAACCGCAGGTTATAAAATGAATTATTTCCGTTTATACATATGTTCAAATATATCTTTTGTGATATTCTTGTCCATTCATCTAAGATTATAGTAAATTTCCTATTGTTAGAAATATTACTCGATATTTCTTTTATCATGATATCTTTTATATGATTGTAGTAATTTAATATAATGTTCTTTACATCGGTTTCGTTTTTTGGCAATGCCAGGTTTTTATTATAAAAACTTTCTCGAATAAACGAAGATCTAGTTATGGTGCGGATTGACGTTCCGTCGACTGCGGCTAATTTGGATACCATTTCAGGATACCATGTTTGCCCTACCATAAAACGTTCAATGCCTATTCAGCTTACACTTTTTTCTTCGGGTACTTTGCTAATTTTAGCTGGAACGTTATTCTTGTTGTTGTTTTCTTCAAGAGAAGCTGCATTACTCAAGGGCAAATATTGCACTGCGCTGCATTATGCGAAAAATCTTTATTAGTTGAAATACTCCTAATTACTTGGCAAAGATTTTTTGTGTTTCAAAGAAATTGATTCCCTTTTAAAATATTTTAGCAATAACATTTTGTGTTGGTATTTAAAATGTTTTTTATGACTTAAATTAAAAAATCCTATTTCAAACAAAAACAATTTAAAGAATTTAGTATTTTTAAAATTTCCCGTTTTCCCGGGAAAAATATATTATTTTCCCGGGAATTCCCGGCAAACTTTTCCCGGGATATCCCGGGAATTCCCGGGATATCCCCAAACCCTATTCGAAACACAACCAAAATTCAAATAAATGCGCAAACAAACTTCACTTATGTGTGTTCCAGAACAAACTGAATTTCATAAAACGAAAAAATAAGAGCGTGTTATAAATCCACACACAAAAATAAGCGGCAATTCCAGGTACCTGCTTATGTGCTTATGCGCGGACATAACTATAACTGTATAGGCAAATACAGTAAGGGTACAAATTCAAAAACGGCTTTTTTTGGTTGTTCAGGCAAAATAATTCTACTTTGCAAAATACAAGGTCATTCCGCTGAACCGTTTTTATTTTATTCAAGGTTAAAGATCAAAATTGTATGCGTGCGCATACAGGGGACCGATGAGGGTTAAGTAGGTAAACACTGAAAGAAATGAGTTTTTTTCAGAAGTTTATTAATTTCTGTTTGTCTAAATAGTTTATTTCATTTGTAACATTAGGCATTTTTACTTCAGCGATTTTTCCCTCCGAAAAAACTGAATTTAAAAAACATTTTTTATACAAAAAGTTTTATGTAACTGTAAATGTGTTTTAGATCCCCTGAAATATTAGTATTTTTGAAATAAGTGCTTTTGTCAAAAGCCAACAGAAATATATAAGGCTATTAAACTCTCATTTTATTTAAATTAATAATACCGTGACAAATTACATATTTTTTCGTAAAGAACTGTGTTTTGTTCGCTGTCAAACTCCATTAGAAAATAGATTTTTCATTTAAACTTGAAATTTTAAAGTTTTAAATTTATTGGTTTCAAAGATATCAAACCATTTAACAAGTGGAAATTTTAAGTGGATATTTTTGTCCAATAAAATTATTAGTAAAAAAAATTTTTTTTTTAATTTTCCAAGTTCTTTAATTTATTCGTTTTATTCGATTAATCATCAAAAATTATTCGAAGTATTCGTTATTCGAAAATCATGATTTTTAAATTGTTCGTTTGACTGTTTCTTTTGTTTTTCGATTAATTGAATAATTTTTAATCGAGTGACAACTCTACTAAATATGCACGACGAATATATCGAAATATTTTACACCTATGCCAAAATTTTTCATTCCTTACATTTAAACAATTATGTATATAAAAGAAGTAAACTCGGGAATGTCGACTATATGATACACTAATAGAAAAAAGTCCGTAAAAAACTTAGTTAAAACTACTAAAAATTAGTTAAAAATGATGCTGCATAAAAAAAACTGCTAAATTAGAAGATTATATTTGCTATATATTAGTAATACAGGAACAGTAAAAATAAAACTGTTAAATGTACAGAATTTTGGTTATATTTAGGGTTTTTCTTTTCCCGGACTTTTTCATTTCCCGGGACAGCGGGATTTTTTTTAGAATTTCCCGGGATCCCGGGAATTTTCGCTCATTAGGTAATAAATTATCCGACGTATGTTGAACTTGAAAAAGTCGATTTCTATTAAAAGAACTTACGACAAAGTTCATCTTCTAGTTGTAGCCATGAGAAAATCTACTTAATATATTCTGAAATAAGGGCTTAATATAAAATATTCATGTCTTCCACTTTTTCGAGATCAATTCGTTTAACAGTTTAAATCGCGAATTAATATATTTGTATGGAGGCATTGTTAATGGGTGCAAACTTATGTCGGACCAGCTTTAGAGTCAACACTAAGATAGATTTTTGTGCGAGTAAAAAGCAATTATTTGATTTTAATTGTCGCATTTAAAATTAATATAAGTATAAAAAATCCAAAGTAATTTGAAAAAGTATCTGGTGCATTATTTTAAAAATAATAGTAAGCTTTAACAGCAGCAAGAAGTTTTCAACGCACAGTGACGTTCCGAAAAATATATTTTTTAAATATCCCAGAGGATGATTTACGATGCAAATAGAAATACTGAAAGAAAATTGAAAATAAAATATTGTAAAATAAAGTAGCAGTACAAAATATTTAAAGCCAAACAATACTACAAATATAACAACACCTAAGCTCAACAATACAACTGAAATAGCAATTAAAATTTAAATGAAATTATTTGAAGTAATAAAAACTGAAAATGCTTATATCAATTGAAAATACGAAAATATTACTTTTTTATATTTTTGATGCCGAGATTTTTTTGGAAGTATTTGGAACTGAAATACTGATGTTAAAATGTTGTATACTTATATTGCTTTATTTGAACAAAGATCATCATTAAAAAAATATCCGAGGTACGAGTATTTTTGTTGGTATTTAAACTTCATAATGACTAATAAAATTTGTTATCGGTTTAACTAATCCAAATTCAACTGACATCCCAAAACTCGGCCTAAATAATATCAGTTTATTAAATTTTAAATCACATTTTTTAATTTTATATATTTTCTATTTAAATTAATTAAAAAAAATCAATGTTTTTAATTTAAATAAAGCATCCAAAATTTTAATATGCTAAAACTTCTGTAAAAGATTAAAAAAATCCCGGGATTGCGGGACTGAAAAAAGGGCGGGATTCCCGGGACATAAACCCTAGTTATATTTGAGTTAAATTATTGCTAAATTACACTGTGAGACAAATGGTAGGGGTCAGTGATCGGGAAGGGTTCAAACTACCGGGGAAAGTTATATTGGTAAAAAAGAAGTTATACGTGTCCCGGCGTTTCGCTGGGTCACCCGTAGGAATCGAGATATATCGATTTGACCTTTGGTGGTCTTTTCTTTGACATAAAATTAAAAATTACAATTCCTTTAATCTGTTCATATAACGTTTTTCTATATACTCAACAGTTTTGCCGGTAAAAATAAATATATGAAGAAAAAAATATTTTTTCCCTAAAATATTAAAAAAAAGTAATAAACAAAAGGTTATTGATTTTTATGGTAGCGGCAATGTTGCCACCAGTAGAACAAAAAATTACACAGCTGTTGGTCAAAAATTATCCAAAACCATACGAAATTACACAAAAAAAAATATATTTTTTTATATATTATGTAAAAATTTTTTGTATAATAAATTCATTAATTCACATATGATGTCCTTTGGACCAACTCTCCAGTACATAATGGCGCGGAATCAAAATATTTTGTAAAAACTTCGCCATTTCTTACCGGCTAGTTAGATTAGATTACATTTCATACTGTCAGAACCAAAATAATTTCGTTAAAGTTTTGACAGGCTAATAAAAGTAAGCATAATTTACATTTGAAAATTAAAATTCTGCATTTTAGCAATAATCTGGGCCGGTTTCTTGCCATCTGCAAAGCCAGCATCTATCAATTAAGAAAATCTCAGTCCAATATCTTGTTTAGTTAAAAATTAAAAAAGAGACATTTTAGGCTTTTTTTTGTTGAAGAGTATATGTCCACTAGGGTTATGACTTTTTGATTTTTTTGCAAATATCAAATTTTACATGCCCTAGGCAAAAAGGTAATTAAAAATATTAAGAAATGCAATCTTAATTTTTCGCTGCTGCCAAAAAAGCTCCCGCAGCAAAAGGGTTGAAATTTGGTCTATATGGTTTTAGTTTAATTAAAATATTTCTCCGAAGTTTTAAGCAAATGATACTCAAACGATGCTTATTGAAAGCAGTTTACGGTAAAAATTACGAAACCTTTTTGGAGGGCGGGGATTTTTTGTTGTTTACAATAATTTTTGTAATAATTCGTTATGTAAATTAACAAAGTCCCCGAACAAAAACTATTTTTAGAAATTGCATTTGTTGCGGAAGGTTTTTTCGCCGAAATGACCCGCAAACACGATTTTTGTTATTAATTTAGTATTGCCTATCACGTGGTGATAGGTAAAATTTTTGCTAAAAATGAGTCATAACTAGGGTTTGGGGGAAATCCCGGGAATTCCCGGGAAAATAAAATATTTTTCCCGGGAAAACGGGAAATTTTAAAAATATTAAATTTTTTAAATTGTTTTTGTTTCGAATAGGATTTTTTAATTTTAGTCATAAAAACATTTTAAATACCAAAACAAAAATGTCATAGTTAAAATATTTTAAAAGGGAATACATTTATTTGACACACAAATAAAATCTTTGCGAAGTAATTAGGAACATTTCAACTAATAAAGATTTTTCGCATAACTTATTCAAAATTTAAGTAGTAAAACCTAAAACCTTGGTAAAATGTTTAAAAGAAATATGAAAAAAAGCTTTGTTTCTTACAAATAAACGTCCTTACTATCTAAATTTTTCAAATGTATAATTTAGGTAAAGTCGACTTTAGTTAAAATATTGGGTGGCAGTATACCTTGACTTGGTTTATTTTTGGAGCATTCTGATTGGTTTATTTATTTTCAACCAATCAAAATATTTGAAAATATAAATATTTTTGTAAGGTTTTCATACAAAAAATGAACAAAACTGTTTGATTAAAAATAAAGTCGACTTTAAATTTAAAATACTCCTTTATATTAAGGGTCAATAATTTTATAAGTAACGTATTCATTAATAAGTGTGAAAAGAAAAGACTAATGGTTAACGGTGGTATCTAAATTTGGTTATCCGACATCTAAATTTGGTTCACAAACAAAAAAAAAAAAAATTCATGGTTATTCAACTTCTCTTGAAGAAAACAACAACAAGAATAACGTTTCAGCTAAAATTAGCAAAGTACCCGAAGAAAAAAGTGTAAGCTGAATAGGCATTAAAGGTTTTATGGTAGGGCAAACATTTCCTGAAATGGTATCCAAATTAGCCGCAGTTAATCCGCACCATAACTAGATCTTCGTTTATTCGAGAAAGTTTTTATAATAAAAACCTGGCATTGCAAAAAAATGAAACCGATGTAAAGAACATTATATTAAATTACTACAATCATGTAAAAGATATCATGATAAAAGAAATATTGACCAATATTTCTAACAATAGGAGATTTACTATAATCTTAGATGAATGGACAAGAATATCACAAAAGAGATATTTGAACATATGTATAAACGGAAATAATTAATTTTATAACCTGGGGTTGGTTTATATATCAGGAAGATGTAATGCTGATGAAATAAGAAGAATTGTAGAAATAAGACTACAAGAGTTTTATTTGTCTTTGGAAAATAACATTGTGGCCACCATATCTAAAGGGCCAAGTGTGATGAAACGGTTTGTTTCCGACAGTCCAGTAGTAGGTGCTTTCTGCTGGAATCATGCAATTCATTTGGCAGTGCTGCGAGTAATTTATGTGAAATCAAATGTTCAACATTTTGATATTTTTTACTTTGAATTCTGACTACACACACTGCATTTGTACGGAAATAGTGTTTTTTTTAACAAAAATTACTTATATGGGTGGTTTTCATTAACAATTTTGTTTAAAAATATTTCCCGGGAATACCGGGAATCAAATTTTTTCATTCCCGTTTCCCGGGAAATAAAAAAGTCCGGGAAATCCCAAACCCTAGTCATAACCCTAATGTCAACATTAAAATTTTTTTAAAACAAGCATAGTACGTACACATAGTACACCGACTTATGTCGGCCCAAGGACGACGCCAATTGATTTTGGTTGAAATCGGTCCATGTTTAGACCTAGTGCCCATATAAGGGTACCCCCAAAATTGGCTTGGTTACACTCTGCATGTCGCAAATACGAATATATTTCAATGAAATTTGGTTCGTTGACTCACATGGTCCCAAGGAAAAAGCATATTAATTCTAAATAGGATCGGTCCATATTTGGACCTATCGCCCATATGGGCTATATTTTAGATTTTCTCTTCTTTTAGGATTTTATAGAAAATTTTGATACAAGTCTGTTTTAACACATTCAAATTTCGGATCCAAACATTAGCTGGCTTTAAATCAGACTGGTGTAGGGTATTATATAGTCGGCATGCCCGACTATAACTTTTTTACTCATTTTTATTTAACATAGTACTTGATGTAGTGTTGAGTCATTCTATATCAAACGATATAGAATAATAAGTTGTAAAATATAAGTTGTATCCACTTGCGGATAATAAGTTGTAAAGTATGGTATTCTGTACGATGCTGTGCAACTTATTATTCTCTATGGGAAGCAGAGCTGAATGCTAATGGACGCGTCACAGGTTACGGATAGTGGTACGTCCGGCAGATATGCGGGGTAGCTGCTTTATGCAGCCGCGAACAGTCAGCGATTCCGAGAGGAGAGTCTCAGAGGGTTGCACCGGTCTCCACCTAAATTCTGGTTGTCAATGATACTCGAAGCGACATGGCGAGTATTTGGCGCCATTAAATACCCAATAGCTACCGCGGTTCTGCACCAGATCTGGTACGTCTGCAAGCGGGCGAATGTACTTGCATTAAGCGGCTCGCTATACAAACTTGATTATTATGGCAGGACTGGATGTCTTATACCAGTACGGTTCCACAAACGTATTGTGGTTGCTCGGGGTTGGTAACCCAGTCATAAAACCTAATTACCCAAGAAACGGAACAAAATAATGAAAATCAACGGATCCCCCAGTCGACGACCTTTAGCTTTCGAAAAAGGACAATGATAGGAGCATGGAACGTCCGCACATTATCAGATCCAACAAAACTTGCCCAAGCTGCGTCAGAAATGGATAGATACAACTTGGATATACTAGGGCTGGCGGAAACTAGATGGATTGGTCAAGGAGATATGAGGCTGATAATATTACCGCTATACATTACTTTATGTATAGCGGTAATATTGATGAACGTGCAAGAGGAGTTGGAATTCTAATCTCGCCAAGATGCAAAAAATCTCTGAAAGAATTTAGACCAGTCTCAGAGAGAATAAACTGAACCTTCCGATGATGACACCAAAGATAATTTCTACAGTCAGCTTGAGTTAACTATAAAAAACACACCAAAGGGTGATATAGTTGTTGTGCTAGGTGATTTCAACGCGAAGGTTGGTAACAATAACATCGATTCTCGTTCCGTCATGGGCCGCCACGGCCTTGGTAACGTAAGAAATAACAACGGTGAATGATTAATAGAATTCTGCTCAACACATGAACTTTTTATCGGTGGTACCAAGTTCCCTCATAAGGACATACACAAGTACACTCATAGAAAAAAGTTTGTAGAAAAGTTAGTAAAACTCTTAGTACTCCAATTTAACAAATTTTTAACTAATTTTTAGTTAAAATTCAATTTTTAGTTAATTTTTTTGCTACCTCCACATTACTAACTTACAAATTTTTTGCTATTTTTTTTGCTGAATATAGTTACTAATTTTTAACAATAAATTTGTTACTTTACAGAATTTTGCTGAATTTTAGTTACTAATTTTTAACAGAAGATTTGCTAATTTTACAAATTTTTTGTAAAATAAACCACCAATTTTGGAGCGCTTATAAACAGAATGTTAAATGACCCATAAAAATTACTTTATATTTTTAACTCGCCAAAAATAATGCAAAAAGTTTTTAAATAAAGCTAAATTGAAATGGTTGAAAATTTGTCCTACTCATAAAATATCTAAATTATTAAAATTTATGAGAAAAGTTTCTATTTATCGTAATACATTAATTTTCAAAGATCAAGGTTTATTTTGGACAAACGATTTTAATATGAAAATTGTGATTAAAAGTATCTTTAGGGAGCAAGTAGAGTTTACGGGTATGACCATAATTTTTTCCCCCAATATTGTACTTTTTAAGCTTATTTAAAAAATACGATATTTTTAATCGGCCACACCTTCTTTCCTGTGGGTGGAGCTTTAGAAGCGAAAATGGAAACTCAAATAAATTCGGAAGTACATATCCGATCAGCAAACAATGAAAAATCAAAAGAAGGGTCTCTGCAATGCATTTTGTTATGGTTAACATATTATTGTCTATAAATATTACCACTTTTACAAAAAATCATTCTTGGGAAATTTTCATTGGAATTGAAATATAATTGGCATTACTTTATATCAATGTCAATGCCAACAAATTTCATCACCATTCAATGCCAATGCAATTTTTTTCAATTAGCATTGATGAAAACAATGGTAATGAAATATACACATAATTGAAGAAAAAGCATTGTAATATAAAACGAGTAAAAAGGTTAAATTCGGGCATGCCGACTATAGAATACCCTACACCAGTCTGGGTAAAAGCCAACTAATGTTTGGATCCGAAATTCGAATGGGTTAAAATGGGGCTTGTGTCAAAATTTTCAGCGCACCAAATTTCATTAAAATATCTTAATATTTGCGATCTGCAGTTTGTAACCAAGCCAATTTTGGGGGGACCCTTATATGGGCACTAGGTCTAAACATGGACCGATGTTCACCAAAATCAATAGGCTTCGTCCTTGGGCCAAAATAGGTCTGTGCACCAAATTTCATCAAAATATCTTAATATTTGCCACCTGCAGCGTATAAACAATATAATTTTGGTAGGACCCTTATATGGGCACTAGGTCAAAACATGGACCGGTGTTAACCAAAATCAATACGCTTCGTCCTTGGGCTGACATAGGTCGGTGTACCAAATTTCATCAAAATATCTTAATATTTGCGACCTGCAGCGTATAAACAATATAATTTTGGTAGGACCCTTATATGGGCACTAGGTCAAAACATGGACCGGTGTTAACCAAAATCAATAGGCTTCGTCCTTGGGCTGACATAGGTCGGTGTACCAAATTTCATCAAAATATCTTAATATTTGCGACCTGCAGCGTATAAACAGTATAATTTTGGTAGGACCCTTATATGGGCACTAGGTCTAAACATGGACCGATGTTCACGAAAATCAATAGGCTTCGTCCCTGGGCCAACATAGGTCTGTGTTCCAAATTTCAACAAAATATCTTAATAGTTGTGACCTGTAGCGTATAAACAATATAATTTTGGGGGACCCTTATATGGGCACTAGGTCTAAACATGGACCGATGTTCACGAAAATCAATAGGCTTCGTCCCTGGGCCAACATAGGTCTGTGTTCCAAATTTCATCAAAATATCTTAATATTTGCCACCTGCAGCGTATAAACAATATAATTTTGGTAGGACCCTTATATGGGCACTAGGTCAAAACATGGACCGGTGTTAACCAAAATCAATAGGCTTCGTCCTTGGGCTGACATAGGTCGGTGTACCAAATTTCATCAAAATATCTTAATATTTGCGACCTGCAGCGTATAAACAATATAATTTTGGTAGGACCCTTATATGGGCACTAGGTCTAAACATGGACCGATATTCACCAAAATCAATAGGCTTCGTCCTTGGGCCGACATAGGTCTGTGTACCATATTTGATCAAAATATCTTAATATTTGCGACCTGCAGCGCATAAACAATATAATTTTGGTAGGACCCTTATATGGGCACTAGGTCTGAACATGGACCGATGTTCACCAAAATCAATAGGCGTCGTCCTTGATCCGACATAAGTCAGTGTACCAAGTTACATAAAAATATCTTAATATTTGCGACCTGTAGAGTGCGCACAAGAATGCATGGACAGACAGACGGACGGAGGGACGGACATCGTTAAATCGAAATAAAAGAAAATTCTGAGCCGATCGGTATACTATAAGGTGGGTCTACGACCATTATTTTTTGGTGTTACAAACATCAGCACAAACTTATAATACCCTCTCCACGTAGTGGTGTAGGGTATAAATATAAGAAACACGCGAATTTTTAATTTTTTTTCTTAATTTATTCTTTTATTAAAACATGAAAACAAATACTTCTTTCATCAATTATAAATGGGCATTTAGGCATTGAACAATGCCAATTGAAAAAATTTAAATTAATTGACACATTCAATAAACTGGTCCCAAGTATGTTTTTAAATACACATTTATTTTTTATTTATTAATTTTCATTGCATTTGCTCCTTTTTTACCTTTTTCCAGTCCACTAGTAATCTGCAAAAGTTTTGTTGATTTCATAAAATTTTAGCAAAAATTTTGTAGATTTAACAGTTTTTTTTTGCTATTTTCATTCTACTATTATTTAGCAATTTTTTTTGCTGATTTCAGCAAGTTAAATTGTTATTTGCAATTAACAAAAATTCAGCTCAAATATTACTATAATTCTGTAAATTTAACAGTTTTTTTTGCTGTTTTCATTTTATTAATATTTAGCAAACTGATTCTGCTAATATTAGCAGTTTTTTCTGCAGCATCATTTTTAACTAATTTTTAGTAACTTTTTCTGCTATTTTTACGGACTTATTTGTATGAGTGTAGACTAGCACCTAAAGTGCTAAATTGGCAAGCTTGCATGTGATCCTAAATCCAAACTTTTTCCGAACGTGCTGTAAAAGCGGGTTAACAAATTAACACCAATAATACCAAATTGATGAGCATAAACTCTAATACCACAAACTTCAATCTTATGAACCAACCTAACGTTGAAAGCTTTTGCTATTTGGAGAGCATAATAACAAAAACTGGAGGCAAGAAAGATATTGCGAATAGATTACGCAGGCGTTCGCCACCCTAAGCAAATTTTGAATATCCCAAAATATATCAATACGCACTAAAATAAAAGTGTTTAATTCAATCGTAAAGTCTGTCCTTCTTTACGGCTGCTAAAAGTGGTATACAGTAGTTTTGATTTAACTGCCTTTTGCTTAAGTGCACTTTTTATATAACTGCACAAATTACAAATAAATTTTCAATTACTTGTAATTGAAAATTTTCAATTACAATTACAAATAAATGTAATTAAAATTAAAAAAAACTCAAGTATTGTACATTTTTTAATTGTAATTGAAAATTTTCTATTACAAATTACAAGTAATTTCAATTACAAATTTCAATTACATGGTAATTGTGTAAATAATTACAAAATGTAATGATTAACCCCCTGGTCTGTCTAAATTCATGACACACATATTCAGTGTGTTCGTTTACTCGAAATTCTTACTACTTTTACTACAATTGGAAAGTTTTGTTTACTTTTGTATTGAATTTTTCCAGCTGTAGTAAAAGTAGTAACTTGTAGTAAGTAAACGAACACTCCTATTATGTTAAAAAATAGAAAATTATTTTATTAATTCATATTTTTAAAAGTAACGCTCAAAATTATTTAAAATACAGAGATTTTTCATTATTGTGTTAAATGAAGATAATTAAAGTATTTGTTTAAATCAGGCAGCTGAAAACTTTTTATTTTTTGTTTTTATCAAAAATAAATATCATCAAAGTTCAAAATCTTTTTATTTCTCAATAAAAAAGAAAACATTTCAAATGTCCTTTAAAATATCCCTCAAGTTGAAATACGAAAAATATCTTCAGGTATAAATATCACGTGAAAAGTGTGTAGAGTTTATTTTCAGGCAAATTTAATGTACAAGACTATTATTTTTCTGTTGAAAAAGTGACATTTTGTATATATGTATTGTGATTGTGTCTTTGTTATAAAATCAAAAAATTGCACAGTTTTATAATATAAATTGCAGTTTGAAGCTTTTAAAGTTCGAGTGAAATTTTTCCACGCGAAAAACAACTGACGGTGCTTAATTTTTGTCGCATTCCGCCATTGATTTGCAATGTTTTAAGTGCGGATTTTTAAAATTCCTAATCTAAGGACTTTAATATCCATATCTTATTTTCTTTTTTTGCAAAAGAAAATTTTTTGCATCAGTGTATTCGTTTGCAGAATGTAAATTGCTAAAATAAACATTTTCCTTTTGTTCTTAAAATTCTTAAGTTGTCTAATATTTTATATCCATAACCATAATATTTTATGCTAAAATATTCTTTTAATACAAAAAAAAAATAAAGTATGATGCTTTTCGAACATTGTGTGGACAAAAAAGAGAATACTTTTCGAGCATTGTGTCCCAAATCTCGAGATCCGATCACGCTATTTTATATTTGTTATCAAAATACCCAAAATTATTAAAAAAGATGGACCAGTCATAAAAATGTTATTTTATGTTAATCCAAAACAATAAATGGGTAAAATCTCTGATCACTTAATAAAAAAACGGTGATCACAAAAAACATTCACTTTTAACTGTGAAAATTTTTACAACTTTTGTCGCAGCGTCCTTGGAATACCCTTCAACATTTTTAAACTTTTTTAAACTCAAATGAAAGATAATTTTATATAGATAGTATATTTAAAAATGAAAAAAAATTTAAAACATATTTAGACTAACTTTTTGAAGGCCCGACTGAAAAATGAAAAATCGTGTTTTTCAGCAAAATTCAAGTAGTAATATTTCAGCACCCCTTCGGCCGATTAAAAAATTTTTATTTTTTTTGGATTCAGCGAACTATATTTTATTAGAAATAATATATCGCAACAACAAATATTTTTTAACAAAATTTAAGGATTTTTTTTAAACTTTCCGAAATTTCGAAATTTCAACCGCTTTGCGGGGACCTTGAACGTGAACCGATTTTCAAATTTTTTGTTTTATACTGGTTATTGGACGCATACGCAACTTTTCCGCACCCTCGTTTTTGAAATTCGCAATTCGGCAAAGTTCGGCCCACTCTAATGTACACACATGTAGATATTACCTCAAATTTCGTTAATGCACAAGTATGGTCATACATGAAACATGTATGGAGATTTATGTATCCATGTATGGTCATGAATGTATATTTGTGAGCATGCACGTACATACATTCAACCTGTATGGATCCATATATGTGACGCGCAAAATAGAAAGGGACCTAAGGGTAAAAACCAGTTTTGTTCAGGAGAGCCATTTTAAAGATTTAAATACGTGTATCTTTGGTGTACCATCACTGAGCGTGTTGGTATTGGTCTCATTTGAAAGCGACACATCTCATGACGTCAGGAACGTGTTGGTCAACCTTGAAAACGCGCATAGGTCGTCCCTACCTCTTGTTTTGTGTAGTTGGTTTGAACTGTTTTCTACCTAGCGCGCTATTTCCATGAGTTTGATATCAATTTTGCTCGCGGTTTTTCGAATCCAGCTTTATTTTCTGAAATTATTAATTGTGAATTATAATAAATACTCATGTATAATTCTTTTAAATCGTGAATATCACTCTGTTAGCACGAACATTTTTTCACATAACCTTATTATGATATTCGCGAAAATAATTTAAAACTGATAACATTCTTACTGTTTGTTTTAGGATGAAATGGTGGACGAATTCGAAGAAGTAGATTTACTTTATCGCTTCCCTGATGCGCATATCTCTGGGACGGAACACTTTTGGGGCATGGGATCGGTCTCATTCGATGCTCAGATGTTGTCCACATCAAAAAAAAAATTGATTTTTTTACCCTTAGGTCCCTTTCTCTATGCGCTGTCACATATGTAGATTTTTAGCTGGGAATATAAAATTAATTTTTTCCTACTGCGAAAATTAAAAGAAAAACCATCTGAGCTTTTACGCGATCATGAAAATTTGAGGTCTATAAGACATTTTATTTATAAAAGATTTAAAATTATTATAAAATATTTTCTAATTTATTTCCCTTGCGGGATCCCGTTATCCCGGGAATTCAAGATAAATTTCCCGCTTTCCCGGGAAATCAAAAAGTGCGGGATTTTGCATTCCCTAATTTCAAAGATGTTAGTTACAAAAATGTTTAAATATATAATGCAAATTAGCTATCTTTTACCAAATTTGTAGCACTATTTTAAAAATTGTATGTAATATGGTAGATATTAAACTTCGAAAAGTAGACGATAATCGTCTATCGTGTTATAGAATCTGGGCACTGTTTTTGTTAGAATTAGAACTTTGTGAGCATTTTAAGGAGATCAAGGCAGACGATATTATAACCATCTTCAATTGTTTTTCAGAAATTATCATTTTATTTCAAAAGTTTCAATTGTTTTTCATATTAAGCAATTGTATTATTGTAAATAATAAATTTTTATCACTTATTTTTCATATTTAGCTATTGTTTCTCAGTCTATCAATTGTATTTCAGAAATTATTGATTGATTTTGATATAAAGGGTTTTTCAGCAGGGACGCTACAAAAGTAGAAAGACAGGGACAGCAAACGACGCCATATTTCTTGCCGCTCTTTTGACATTTCTCTTCAGTAAGGTTTGCCATTTCATGATGGAAAGATATACGAGCCAACAACGAGTCGAAATTATTAAAATTTACTACCGAAATTCGGAGTCAGTGGCCTCAACGTTAAGAGCGCTACGTCCAATTTATGGTCGTCATAATCGTCCTAGAAGATCAACAATTGAGCGTGGGGCTACGTCAATACTATGGTCTATGCCAACAAGCCAGCGACCATTGATGAACTTCGTATGAATATCGAACGTGAAATTACAGCAGTATCGGCCGATTTATGCTTGAAAACCGTCGAAAATTGGGTTCAGCGTCTGGACTTCTGCAAGCGTGCACGTGGTGGGCATGCAAAAGAGATCGATTTCCATACATAATGGCATCGAACGTACTTTCACAGGAATAAAGAATTTCATTGATATCCAAAACCGTTTTTGTTTTATTTAAACTTTTTTACTTTTGTAGCGCTCTTATTGAAAAACCCTTTACTATATCACATTTTATTTTAGAAATGATGAAAATTGTATTCTGAAAAATCCCAATTATATTT
This sequence comes from Leucophora obtusa, assembly GCA_949987735.1. Classification (NCBI taxonomy): domain Eukaryota; kingdom Metazoa; phylum Arthropoda; class Insecta; order Diptera; family Anthomyiidae; genus Leucophora; species Leucophora obtusa. The sequence goes on from OX465295.1 coordinate 282,881,126, forward strand.
TATATTTTTTTTAGGTATTATCAATTGTTTTTCGGAAATTATTATTGGTATTTCAGAAACTGTCAATTGTATTTCAGAAATGATCAGAATGTGCAAAATTATTCTCCACTAATTATGAAAGACAATGAATAATTTCTGAAGAAACATATGATTATTTTTCAAATCGAACTGATAATTTCTGAAATACATTTGATTATTTCTAAAACACAATTGACAATTTCTGAAATACAATTAATAGTTTCCAAAATACAAATAATATTTTCTGAAATACAATTGATCATACTGAAAAACTATTGATAATTTCTGAAAAACAAGAGATAATTTTGTAGCCTCTTGAAAACAATTTTTAACAAAACAACATATCGTCGGCTTGCCTGCAAGTAGTGCTATGTGTTCTTTAATAGATTTTCAGGAGAGCGAAAAAACTGTTAAAAAATGGTCTTTTAAGATATTTTATTGACACCATATGCCTTAATGATGATTTTAGTAAATGAGGTCGTGAATCATTAAGGCATATGATGCCAATAAAATATCTTAAAAGGCTATTTTTTAACAGTTTTTTTACTCTCCTCAAAATTTGTTAAAGAACACATAGCACTACTTGCAGGCAAGCCGACGATATGTAAATTAATATAAATAAAGTTATTTTGTCAAAAGTCTACAGATGTGTATAAAGTTTGGTAATTAGCTTAGTTATTTAAATATGATTATAAGTGTTGCAAAAAAGACTGCACACTATTCCACGATTAAAGCTCTCGTTATGTCTGCATAAAACATGAGCATTGGGGTCATTTATGGAGAATGATGGATTAACACTAATTTTGTGGTGAGATTTCGAATACGTATGTAGAAAACACGTCTACCAGAAGCCAGTCGATCGGCCACCAGGAGGATTATGAACTTTAATAGATGAACGAGTAGGGCCTCCCTTATCCAAGTCCTCTGTAGATAAATAAAATGTTAATAGTTATAGTTAAAAGTAGTTTCAAAATTAACAAAAGTCGATATAATTAACATACCAGTTAGAGAAAATGTAGTATCTTGCATATTACGAGCACCCTGAACAAGGCCACGTCCAGGTGGACTACTAGCCATTGTGGCCAATGGACTTGTTGGCATATTATTGGCTAAAGTTCTTGAAATTGGTGCTTGGTATGTTATCTCTTTATCTAAAGCAACTGCAGCCATCTTCTTGGTGTTACCATTCAACTGGTCATCATGTTTCTGACCGTTACTCTCTTCACCCGCAGGTACTTTACCATCCATAACATCATAGATAAATGCTGGACGTGTGGGCGTATTTAAAAATCGACCAAAACCTTCTGCTACTCGCACCATACCATCCTCAACACAAATTCGACCACGAACCAATACCATTTCGGGTACGCCATGACATACCATACCTTCAAAGATATTAAAGTCACAGTTATGATGATGGGTATCCTTGGATATGGTACGTGTTGCATTTGGATTCCAAATAACCAAATCAGCATCAGAACCAACGCCAACATATCCTTTTTGAGGATATAAATTGAAAATTTTAGCTGAATTTGTACTAGTAATAGCAACAAATCGACAGGGATCTAGAACACCAGCATATACACCTTTTTCCCATACTACCGACATACGATCCTCGACGCCATTTACGCCATTCGGGATTTTGCTAAAATTTCCTTTACCCAATTCTTTGTGTTCTTTATTAAAAGTACAATTGTCACTGCCAGTTGTTTGGAGATCATCACTGAAATGGAAATAAATTTAATGATAAAATAAGTGGTTTTGAAGCGAATTTAATAGAACTTTGAATGACTTTAAGTTCCACAAATTTGTTGTCCCAAGCATATCGTTCAGTTGCTGAAACCGAAAATTTGCTTGCCAATATTCGCTTCTTAACATTTTTCCAGCTGTATATTCACAGGTGCACAAATTCACTTCTTAATCCTGATCTGTTTTTCAAAATTTTCCATAATGTATCATTTATATATAGGATATTCGCAATTGAAAATTATAAAAACTTAAAATATTTTGAATCTTTCCGGTAGACAATAAGTTCCGATTTTACATTACCCTCTGATGGACCTGAAAATGCCAAAAATTATATTTATTTTCTCGAATCACCATGCATTTGTGGAGAAACACGATTGCTAAAAGAGCTTTTCCGAAAGTAGGGAAATGGCATACTGAAAATCCTTTAAGTCTTTTGACGAAAGCAAATTTTTAGATATTTGGCGAGTCTAACTTTAAAATTTCACCTTTAGTCAGTGATAATAAAAATGACCACTCAAAAATTCTTGTAGCTCGTTTAGATAGCGAAATTAATCTGCTTTTGTAACATAGATTACATAACATATCGGCTGAAGAGTTCGTAGGATAACCAATTTCGATACCTTTTTTATAGAATGATTTATCTTTCGGCCATCACCTATTCATTCGAACCAAATCTCTTTCCAGCGAGCATTTTGTTAAAGTCTGAAAACAGGTAAAAATCGCTGTGACCCAAATCTGGCGAATACGGTGGGTGGGGAAGCAATTGAAAGCGTAATACGTGCAATAATTTTTAACTAATTTTTTCTGCTATTTTTATAGATTTATTTCTATGAGTGTAGAGCTGTGTAGCGAACATTGTAATCTGTGCGTATGTGTGGTATTGATATTCTGGGCATACAAATCCAGCGCAAGGTCTGTTGGTTGGATGTTCTTCTAAAGTTCCGAAAGAACCTTCAAGTGCCGCATTTGATCTCCTTAATACCTATATTGAATTGAATTGATTGATTGAATACAACTCCCAAATGTGGACAAGAGCTTCAAAGACTATTTTGCATTTTTTAAACGCATTCAAAGGAGGGCATTGCTGCATATCAATGACATTTAGATATCCAAGCCTTTTGATTTATTGGATAATCGATACTGCGATAAGAATCACTATTCCTTCTTTGCTTCTTCTCATAACCTATTTTCCTAATATCAACCATACATGGGACTAATGAATTAGATGAATTGATGATTTCAATACCATTGCATTGATATCAATGGTAATGAAACTGTTTTCATTACCATTCTTTTAATTAAAGTTAATGATTAAGAATCTGATTTTATTGATTAATGATAATGATTTTATATTTTAGTACCATTAATAATGCATTAACTAAGCAAAATAATTATCATTGACAAATATTGTAATATTATTTTGCACACCATTCTGGTTTGTCATCAGGCAAAATAAAACGAAATGGAACGGGGCACGAATGAAATTTTAGCTCCAAACATATGGATTGAAAGGGAATAGACTATGATACGAAACTTAAATTACCAGAGTGATTTAATTTGTATTATCCAAGAAATTTGTAGAAAAAGAAAATAAGTCACCCTGTGAATGTTTCATAGAAATTAATCCTTCGGGACCCCTCCCGGACCTACCCTATTTGTTCTATTGAACCTACCTCATTTGTTCTGTTCCCCATTTGGAGTAATTTTTTAATTGAGTTTTGCAAACATTTTGTACTTTTTGCGATATATCGCTTAGTTTTCAAGTATCTCCTTGTATCCCGAAAACTAAGCGAGATAGGGCGAAACGGACGAGTCAGAAAAAATTAGTCCCTCGAAATCCTTCCCAGCCCAAGAAAAATAACATTAAATTTGCGTGAAAACAAACTCTGCACAATTTTCACATCAAACTCATTAAACACATTTTTAAATCACCTGGATTTAGATTTTTTCATACAAAAACAGGTTTTATTAAATCCAAAAAAATTGGATTTATTTATCTGGGTTTACACATAACAATAAAAACACAAATATATGAAACATTCTGTTAATTAAATGTCATATAAAAAAAATGATTTTTCACGATAATGAGTTTTACGTGAAAATTGTGTAGAGTTTGTTTTCACGTAATGTACAAGACTATTATTTTTCTTCGGAAAAAGTGACATTTTGTGTTTATTGTGATTGTGTCTTTGTTATAAAACTAAAAAATTCTCCATTTTTATAAATTTTGCAATTTGAGGAAAAACAACTTACGGTGCTATAGCACGAAATAAAAAAAAAATGTTGTTCTTCTCGCAAGCGGACTAAAATTGTTACCAATAAAATTTGTACCAATGGTATAAAATACAAAATCAAAAAATATCAGAATATTGGTCATTAGACCAATCAAAAAAAAGTTCGCCGTACACCCTCCAATATGAAGTATTTTTGCAAGGCAATTTCAAAAAAAAAATTTTTTTGCCGAACGTAGGGGTCGCCTTTTTCAATTTTTCATTATAGCTTCGGCACTTAAAGTGATATATCGGTTTTTTTGCCTCGAGGAGACCTGTTTGTTGCTATAAAGGAAAAAATCCAATGAAAAAAAAAATTAAAAATGCTACCAATATATAAAAAAAATTTCTACTGGGTTTATCGAAAAACCAACGACCATATCATTAAAAGACTAATCAACTCTCCCTACCTCTTTTAAATCACTTTACACGCAAAGGCTAACATTTTCGATATAAATTGCCAATCTTCGAAAGAGAGCAACGAATACCGCCTGGAAAAACTTCCTTAGCAAAAGTTTAATCATTTTTTGCGAGCTTTAATTTTCTGACGTTATGGTGGTACATTAGGGTGGTAGCAACTAAGATCTGGTGGGTAACTACTATAAAGGGATACTTGAGCTCAATGTCCCTTAGAGCAAAACACTGGCCTCCCCGAGAGAAAAACATTGATGTATCATACTTTAAGATCCGACTGGAAATGCCAAATATAACAAAAAATATAAAAAATATATACGTTCTGCAAAAAAAAAACAAAAAAAATTTTTTTGAAACCTCCTTGCAAAAATTCAGTGGTAAATTAATTCGGTAAGGTGAATTAATTCAGTAAGGTGAATTAATTCACTTCTTATCCGTTCGATTGAACGCGTTCACCAGTGAATTAATTCATTTTATTTAATAAAAAGAAATATAGCAATTGAATTAATTCGTAACAACGGCAACGTGCGACTTCCCCGTCCTTCGTTCAATTTTAATTAAAATTTAAGTTTTAATTGAAATAAATATTAATTAAAATTTTAATTGAAATCCACGGAAAAAATCAATTAAAATTTTAATCCATTGTGTTCAAACTTTAATTGAACTTCGGGCTTCAAATCAATTAAAATTTTTATTACATGGATGAAAAACATCACGCTTTGAAATTTCAGGATCAACTAAAAATGTGTGTTCTTTAGTTTCATCCTAACAAGCGCGTACCAGTGTTGTCAGAAAAATTCTAGTACATGTCCCCATTTTTTAAGTTAAAATCCTCTAAAATTACACAAAAAATTTGTCAATACACAAATTTTTCCCCAATTCAATTTTTAATAAGATTTTAACGAAAACCCATTTTTAAAGTTTGATACCCTATCCGTCTGTACATATTTACTATTTCCCGGTATTGGAAATTCATATCCCCAATACTTCACTCAAAAAAGTTTTACCGCACGGCAGTTGTTTGTGTAGACTTCATATTGGAGGGTGTACGGCGCACTTTTTTTTTTGCCTGTAAGGTGGTACGCTCTATTGGTCATGCTTGCGGAAGGCTTCTAAAACATCCCTAAGGGAAATTTTAACAAACTGTCACCGAACTGGCCCCTTTATATGAAATCGAGTGGTCACTTTTACATGACGTTGTCATAGGAGGGGGAAATTGACCACAAGGGGTCAATTCGGTGACAGTTTGTTAAAGGGGTCTTGTGACCCCGTGTGTGTCCCCTTGTGGTCAATTTTCCCCTCCTATAACAACGCCATGTAAAAGTGAGCACTCTATTTCATATAAAGGGGCCAGTTCGGTGACAGTTTGTTAAAATTTCCTGTAAGGATATTTCTAAAGAAAACTGGTGATGCGGAACTGGAAAATCCCCGAAACGATCGTCTTTTCATTGCTGAAAGTATAGAAGTTTGAAAGCTAAAACTCTGTTAAGTGTTTGTCAGGAGAATATCTTGATGAAGATAAATAGCATTTTTTGGGAAAAGTACTTATTATGCATTGGCGGATTTCGGCCGGTCTGGGGTGGGCAAAGCCCAGCCTAGAATGCTTTTTGCCCACCCCAAAATTTTAAAACATCTACTTATAATTCTTGTAAATATAATTTTAATGGCAAAAAGTATTACAATATTATTTTTTTTTAAATATCAATTAATCCTGTATTTTTGGTTGGAAAAACTGGTTTCCTAGGAAGATAATTTGTTGGAATCTAAGGGTCGGTTTTATAGTCAGAACTAAGATCGTTTTTTTTTTTATTAAATTTCTCCTAAATATTTAGGAAATATTGTTTGAAAAGTTCTTACTTAAGAAGTATTTAAGAAACAAATCGATCTTAGTTCTGATCACAAAACTAGCTCTAAAGAAAGATTATAAGAATCACAGAGTTGGAATATTTTTTGGTGCGATAAATATCTTAGATTTAATAGTTTTTCAAAGGAATAATTAGTTATTATCTAACAAGGAAATAACTTCAAAATAAACAATATAATTTTGATGAAATTTCAATATGTTGTAGAAAGGAAAATTCTAAGATGAACATCTTACGGTTTTTGACCATCTCGGTAAGTTAAGAGGTCAAAACAGGGGATTAGAATAGGTTCGCCGGAGGTGGACGAAAATATGAGATAGATTGATAGATTGATATCAAATATCCAAATTTTGTACTATTCTGAGAGAATACCTTGGAATACATTGCTTGTACGAGGTTTTCTTCCCAAAAAGCGCACTTTTCAGAGTTACCTATAAAAACCTTCAGATAGCATAACCTACCAGGATTATTGAATTTAGAAAATTATGGAAATTTTATCAGGAGTCATTTCTAAAAGTTTTTTTTTTGTATGAAAGTTGTAAGCATAGTATCGAAAGAGTTTTTTAGCTAATAAACAACCGAACATATATGGGTCCTTTGCCCACCCCAGAAAAATGGTATAGGTACGCCTATGTTATTATGATAATTCATAATAAGGAAATTGGCCTCGAAAAGAATTAATAAATTTTAAATTGATGGTATGATATTTTAATAAAATTAAACGCGAATATTTCAAACATGTGGTGGAAAAATTTGTTATTCTGATTTGGAAACAGGAGATCAAAATTCCAAGGGATCTTATGTTATGGTAGTATTTTGGTGTGGACAAGTATAATTAAAGATGTTAATTAACAAATTAATACTTACTACGCCAACGAATTTGAAACTCGTCTAGACGTTTCGGCAGTAACACAGTGTTTGATTAAATGTCAATAGGTTAATAGACATGACCATGACATGTATGACATGACATATGTTATCAGCTGATGATTTGGAAATGATGTGTATTGCATTAAGAAGAACTTCAACTAATAATGAGGAATTTATTAATGAATTATAATGGAACACAGTACAAGTTAGTAGTTTTAATTTCAACAATAAAACCTCTGACAAATGGACTTACTTGGCCGTACACCCTCCAATATGAAGTATTTTTGCAAGGCAATTTCAAAAAAAAAATTTTTTTGCCGAACGTAGGGGTCGCCTTTTTCAATTTTTCATTATAGCTTCGGCACTTAAAGTGATATATCGGTTTTTTTGCCTCGAGGAGACCTGTTTGTTGCTATAAAGGAAAAAATCCAATGAAAAAAAAAATTAAAAATGCTACCAATATATAAAAAAAATTTCTACTGGGTTTATCGAAAAACCAACGACCATATCATTAAAAGACTAATCAACTCTCCCTACCTCTTTTAAATCACTTTACACGCAAAGGCTAACATTTTCGATATAAATTGCCAATCTTCGAAAGAGAGCAACGAATACCGCCTGGAAAAACTTCCTTAGCAAAAGTTTAATCATTTTTTGCGAGCTTTAATTTTCTGACGTTATGGTGGTACATTAGGGTGGTAGCAACTAAGATCTGGTGGGTAACTACTATAAAGGGATACTTGAGCTCAATGTCCCTTAGAGCAAAACACTGGCCTCCCCGAGAGAAAAACATTGATGTATCATACTTTAAGATCCGACTGGAAATGCCAAATATAACAAAAAATATAAAAAATATATACGTTCTGCAAAAAAAAAACAAAAAAAATTTTTTTGAAACCTCCTTGCAAAAATTCAGTGGTAAATTAATTCGGTAAGGTGAATTAATTCAGTAAGGTGAATTAATTCACTTCTTATCCGTTCGATTGAACGCGTTCACCAGTGAATTAATTCATTTTATTTAATAAAAAGAAATATAGCAATTGAATTAATTCGTAACAACGGCAACGTGCGACTTCCCCGTCCTTCGTTCAATTTTAATTAAAATTTAAGTTTTAATTGAAATAAATATTAATTAAAATTTTAATTGAAATCCACGGAAAAAATCAATTAAAATTTTAATCCATTGTGTTCAAACTTTAATTGAACTTCGGGCTTCAAATCAATTAAAATTTTTATTACATGGATGAAAAACATCACGCTTTGAAATTTCAGGATCAACTAAAAATGTGTGTTCTTTAGTTTCATCCTAACAAGCGCGTACCAGTGTTGTCAGAAAAATTCTAGTACATGTCCCCATTTTTTAAGTTAAAATCCTCTAAAATTACACAAAAAATTTGTCAATACACAAATTTTTCCCCAATTCAATTTTTAATAAGATTTTAACGAAAACCCATTTTTAAAGTTTGATACCCTATCCGTCTGTACATATTTACTATTTCCCGGTATTGGAAATTCATATCCCCAATACTTCACTCAAAAAAGTTTTACCGCACGGCAGTTGTTTGTGTAGACTTCATATTGGAGGGTGTACGGCGCACTTTTTTTTTTGCCTGTAAGGTGGTACGCTCTATTGGTCATGCTTGCGGAAGGCTTCTAAAACATCCCTAAGGGAAATTTTAACAAACTGTCACCGAACTGGCCCCTTTATATGAAATCGAGTGGTCACTTTTACATGACGTTGTCATAGGAGGGGGAAATTGACCACAAGGGGTCAATTCGGTGACAGTTTGTTAAAGGGGTCTTGTGACCCCGTGTGTGTCCCCTTGTGGTCAATTTTCCCCTCCTATAACAACGCCATGTAAAAGTGAGCACTCTATTTCATATAAAGGGGCCAGTTCGGTGACAGTTTGTTAAAATTTCCTGTAAGGATATTTCTAAAGAAAACTGGTGATGCGGAACTGGAAAATCCCCGAAACGATCGTCTTTTCATTGCTGAAAGTATAGAAGTTTGAAAGCTAAAACTCTGTTAAGTGTTTGTCAGGAGAATATCTTGATGAAGATAAATAGCATTTTTTGGGAAAAGTACTTATTATGCATTGGCGGATTTCGGCCGGTCTGGGGTGGGCAAAGCCCAGCCTAGAATGCTTTTTGCCCACCCCAAAATTTTAAAACATCTACTTATAATTCTTGTAAATATAATTTTAATGGCAAAAAGTATTACAATATTATTTTTTTTTAAATATCAATTAATCCTGTATTTTTGGTTGGAAAAACTGGTTTCCTAGGAAGATAATTTGTTGGAATCTAAGGGTCGGTTTTATAGTCAGAACTAAGATCGTTTTTTTTTTTATTAAATTTCTCCTAAATATTTAGGAAATATTGTTTGAAAAGTTCTTACTTAAGAAGTATTTAAGAAACAAATCGATCTTAGTTCTGATCACAAAACTAGCTCTAAAGAAAGATTATAAGAATCACAGAGTTGGAATATTTTTTGGTGCGATAAATATCTTAGATTTAATAGTTTTTCAAAGGAATAATTAGTTATTATCTAACAAGGAAATAACTTCAAAATAAACAATATAATTTTGATGAAATTTCAATATGTTGTAGAAAGGAAAATTCTAAGATGAACATCTTACGGTTTTTGACCATCTCGGTAAGTTAAGAGGTCAAAACAGGGGATTAGAATAGGTTCGCCGGAGGTGGACGAAAATATGAGATAGATTGATAGATTGATATCAAATATCCAAATTTTGTACTATTCTGAGAGAATACCTTGGAATACATTGCTTGTACGAGGTTTTCTTCCCAAAAAGCGCACTTTTCAGAGTTACCTATAAAAACCTTCAGATAGCATAACCTACCAGGATTATTGAATTTAGAAAATTATGGAAATTTTATCAGGAGTCATTTCTAAAAGTTTTTTTTTTGTATGAAAGTTGTAAGCATAGTATCGAAAGAGTTTTTTAGCTAATAAACAACCGAACATATATGGGTCCTTTGCCCACCCCAGAAAAATGGTATAGGTACGCCTATGTTATTATGATAATTCATAATAAGGAAATTGGCCTCGAAAAGAATTAATAAATTTTAAATTGATGGTATGATATTTTAATAAAATTAAACGCGAATATTTCAAACATGTGGTGGAAAAATTTGTTATTCTGATTTGGAAACAGGAGATCAAAATTCCAAGGGATCTTATGTTATGGTAGTATTTTGGTGTGGACAAGTATAATTAAAGATGTTAATTAACAAATTAATACTTACTACGCCAACGAATTTGAAACTCGTCTAGACGTTTCGGCAGTAACACAGTGTTTGATTAAATGTCAATAGGTTAATAGACATGACCATGACATGTATGACATGACATATGTTATCAGCTGATGATTTGGAAATGATGTGTATTGCATTAAGAAGAACTTCAACTAATAATGAGGAATTTATTAATGAATTATAATGGAACACAGTACAAGTTAGTAGTTTTAATTTCAACAATAAAACCTCTGACAAATGGACTTACTTGGCCAACAGCTTCATTAAAAATTCAGGTGTGTTTGGATCAGATCTCAAAGGTGGACTTAATATGTGTGAAGCAGCATGATGGAAACATTTATGTTGACAATGTGTACCATCGGTACCCAAGGCAGCTGCCAGAGTTTCACCATATATACCACGATTATTATAACGTTGACGTGCTCTGGCTAGTTCAATACCAGCCGATTTACCCATTACATGAACCACATACAAAGGACAATCGACCTTCAAATAAACAGAAAATAATTTTTTTTGAAGAAGTGAAGTATTTAATCACATATGGATGAATTATATTGGAATTCCTTTTATTACATTTCGAATTCCATTAAAATTATTTGCAAATGTTTCAGGCATATTTTGGAATTACCTGATGAGCCAAAATGCAAGCACGATGTACAGCCTCAGATTCGACTTCTTCTTGTCTAGAAAGTTCGTGACCTTCAGGACCAGTTATACCGGCAGCCAGAAGTTTACCAACATTTTTAGCTATAATATCACCATTTTCAGCATGGACCTTAATAAATATACATTGTTTTCATAAAAGAATAACTCAAGTTAATATAAATCCTTTTAACATACTTGAGCCACACCACCCAATGCTCTTATACGTTCAAAAGCATCCAATAACTCAGAATCATTTAATTGATATAGACCCTTATAGGCCATAAACATTTTAAATGAATTAACTCCCAAATCTTGGCATAATATTTTCAATTCATCTGATACAGATTTTGACCACCATGTTATGCCAACATGAAAAGCATAATCACAACAAACTTTCGAATCAGCCCAAGAGCGCCATCTACTGTAGGCTTCTATCAAAGATTCACCTTTGTCAGGCAAGACAAAGTCAACTGTAAAAGGTAGGGTAACGGGTATGCATCAAATATGAATGTTTTGCAATAATAAAATACTCACTTATTGTTGTGGTTCCTCCTGCTACAGCTGCCTTGGTACCATGATAGAAATCATCTACTGATACGGCTCCACCAAATATAAATTGAAAATGTGTATGTGGGTCAATACCGCCGGGTAATATCATTTTACCGGCAGCATCGATAATACGTACACCACCGGGTACATTAATTTCTGATGCTGGACCAACGAATCTTGAATTGAAAGGGTTAAAAAACATTATAAAATATATAAAAGGAATATAATTTTTTATCAAAAAATTATAACATCTTTTGTACTAAATTATATCGCTTTTGATTGTATCAGATCATATTAGATCTAATTTGATAAGAGGGAAACTATTCATGTTGAGCCTTGGACACTTTAACACTTGTTGGGCGCCAACTATTATTTCCATTAGAAAGTTTACAAAAGAGTGAAAGTTGTGTGGCAGCAAAAAAAAATGGAATTAATATGTGAAAAATTTCAGGCAATCATTTATTTCGATTTTCGACGTAGATTATCTAGACAAGAGTGCATAGAGAAATTAAATTCAACCTTTGGTGATGAAGCTCCATCCCTTGCAACTGTGAAGCTGTCAAATGGTGGCTTATTTCTTTGAAAAAACTGTGGTAAGACTAAGAACAACGTAAAACAGTTAATTCTCAATGGTACACAATCATTTGTTTTCCAGAAGTGTTCGGAGAAATGAGAAAAATCAACCCGAGAAAACGGATAATTCTTCACCATGACAATGCAACCTCTCACGCATCGACTCAAATAAGTGACTTTTTTAGCACTCAAAACATCGAATTAATGGGTCATCCACAGTACAGCCCTGAAGACACAGGCTATAACCTTTCCCCACTATTACCTTTCCCTACAAAAGGATTTTTCTACAGGAGTAAATCCTCAGAATCTAAGGGATTTTCAATAGGAAAAAGCCCAAAGACTTTAAGGGTCTTCCTATCAGAAAAAGTCCTTAGATTCTAAGGAGTATTCTAAATGAAAACGTTTTCAGATTTTATATTTTTTCTGTATATTTTTCCTATAAGAAAGCCCTCAGTAACAGAAACTAAGGGGTTTCCTATCAGAAAAAGTCTTCCGAATCTAAGAGAACCTATTTAATAGGAAAAAATCTTGAGAATCTGAGGATTTTTTTCTTTGGAAAAATCCTCAGATTCTGAGAACTCTTTCGCATAGCAAATCCCTCAGCTTTGGAGAACTTTTTCATATAAAATAATCATCAGATTCGATTTCTTTAGAGAAGCCCTCTGATTCGGAGGAGTTTTATATAGAAAAACTCTCGTATAATGATGACTTTTTCCTAAGAAACGCCCTCAGATCCTAAGGAATTTTTCTTATAGAAGAACCACGATATTCCGAAGACTTTTTTAATTGAAAAACATTTAGATACTAAAAAATTTTTCATATAGAAAATACGCAGATTCAGTTCTCAGTATTGGAGCCTTTTTCAAAAGAAATGGCTATGATAATTTGAGGATATTCCATAAGAAAGATTTCTTAGAATCTGGGATATTTTCCATTGAAAAATACAGCATTTTGTAATAGCGCTTGTATAGAAAAATCCTCAGAAAAAAATGTAGAAAAATTATACATGGAAAAACCACCAGAATATAATTATTTTTGTTTTTGAGAAAAATTCTGAATCTGATTGTGTTATAGGAAAATGTAAGAATCTGAAGGATTTTTGATACGGGGAATATATTGAAATTCTTAGATGTTTTCCCACAAAAAATTCTTAGATTTTAATGCATTTCCTATACAAATTGTAATGCAGGAGTTTTCTGTTATAACATTGAAATATACGTACAATATCATATAAATTTGAAGGATTTCGTTCTTGATTGTTTTCGTTGCTGCCGCTCTTTAATTCTTTACATTCTAGTAAAGGCATAAGGTCGGTATTTCTGATCGGAAAAAGCGAAAAAATTTAAATATGACTTGGATTTTCAAAATAAATTAATCAAATTTTCGAAGGGTAAAGCCCAAACAACATAGGGAAAGTGCCAGTGGCAGTGCTGTCAAACTTTGTTGTTGATTTTCGCGAAAACGATTTAATATTTTTAAAAATTTCTTATTGCGTTTTGTTTAAAAATAGCTCTTGTTTATTTAGAAACTTTTCTAATTTCTCGGCAGTGATAAAAACTGCTTTATCGACAAAACGTCGCAGTGCGGTCGACACTACGTTTATCTGGTTTAGGCTTAAAGCCCGTATGACACTAGCTTAATTTTGTATTGGATTGATATTGACAGCAATGTAAATAAAGTGGGAGCACTGCATTTGTATCGTAATACGCTCCTGTACTAAAAATATAAGACACAGTCTTGTTGTACAGTAAATGGAATCAATTAAATAAATAAGCAATAGGTAATGATTTTTTTTTTAATTTCATAAAAAAGTTAGTTAAAAAAGGTTAGTTTCCGAATTATTCTGGTTGTCAAATTCCATACAAATTTTTAATCAATAACTATAAGTTTTAGAAACTACTGGTTTTTGGTTGTAGAGTAAATTGAGTTTTAAATGTGGTTACGATCTGGCTAAACAAAATCTAAACTAAATTCAGGTTTCAAAATTTCTGTAAAATTTTAAAAAGTTTTTAAAGTAGGGCATACACGTTCAATATTATTGATAAATTTTTCGAAAATCAACCAATCAGAACATTTTATTTTCAAATACTTTGTTCTAATAGGTTGATTTTAAAAACATTGATCAATAATATTGAATGTGTAAGGTTGCCTTAAGAAAGTTTTTCTTCAAAGAAATTTAAAAGCCTTTTGTCAATTTGTATTTAGTTTATAATTTATTTAGCCATCTCGCACACGGCCTTAATACGAGTTTGGCAATTTTAATTTGTTTACATTTATTTTTAACAAATAGTCAGAATTTGCAATAAACACTAATTATCTCATTAAGCGGAAACTATCGGCCTAATCTACGTTTCATCAAAGAAAAAGCCTTTGTTTTTTATCTACATATATAATTCTGGTCTCAACCACTGGTACAATACTATTACAAAAGAGTCATTTCAGAACTGGTTCCACGACTTTCACATTAGTACCACTTTTACCCTCTATTTTTCGTCCTAAAATTGAAATTTTAAAACTAGTACAAAAGTAGGAGTTTGGCGACAATTGCTCCCCTGCCCATGACATTTTCATGTTAAATTCTACAGTTGTTTATTTATATGGTGAGGCGGTAGAACTCGTACTAGTTGTCTGATTCAAATAAACAAGTACATAGCTGGTTCCGAACTAGTACTTTTTGCTACAGGGTATTTTTTACTTGTTTATACCATACACCACTATGTGGTCAGGGTATTATAAGTTTGTGCTGATGTTTGTAACACCAAAAAATATTGGTCCTAGACCCACCTTATAGTATACCGATCGGCTCAGAATTTTTTTTTATTTCGATTTAACGATGTCCGTCCGTCCGTCTGTCTGTCTGCATTTTTGTGCGCACTCCACAGGTCGCAAATATTAAGATATTTTGATGAAACTTGGTACACTGACTTATGTCGGCCCAAGGACGACGCCTATTGATTTTGGTTAAAATCCGTCCATGTTTAGAACTAGTGCCCATATAATGGTCCCCCCAAAATTATATTTTTTATACGCTGCAGATCGCAAATATTAAGATATTTTGATGAAATTTGGTACACAGAGTTATGTTGGCCCAAGGACGAAGCCTATTGATTTTGGTGAACATCGGTCCATGTTTAGACCTAGTGCCCATATAAGGGTCCCCCCAAAATTGGGTTGGTTACAAATTGCAGATCGCAAATATTAAGATATTTTAATGAAATTTGGTGCGCTGACTCACATTATAGAAAATTTTGACGCAAGCCCCATTTTAACCCATTCGAATTTCGGATTCAAACATTAGTTGGCTTTTAACCAGACTGGTGTAGGGTATTGTATAGTCGGCATGCCCGACGTTAACCTTTTTACTCGTTATGTCTGCGTTTACAGTTAAAAACTAACAAGAGCTAAAAACCAGGTAGTTTTTGCTCAGTTCTAAATGTAGTATAAAAATGCCAAAATTAAAAAAAAATAAGATAATATTTAAGTGTTTTGTAAGTTAAGAATAAAAAATATAAATGAAATTTATACGAAAAAAATGTGTTAAAAATCAAAAATCTTGAAAAAATATGTATTTTTTGTTAAAATAAATTTGACTGTTAAATTTTGATTTGTTTTTCAAAAAGCTCGTTGGTGGATATGATAAACTATTTAATTGGAAAACATAGTTTGTTGAAATTAGCTTTGAATTCCAAAAATGTTTGTTGGCTATTTGATTGAAATAAATTCAATAATAAAGCAACAAACACGTTGTTTGTATTTACAAAATCAATTGTAGACTCAATTCCATTTAAAGGTTTAATTGTATTTACAAAAAGTTTAATTGTATTTACAAACTATTTTAGTCTGTGTAGTATATTTTGAGACTGGGAAATAACATTTAAGGAATTCACAGTTTAAGTGCTAACGTGCAATAATAGTTGTAAAATAACATGCATTTTGAAGTTTAACCCATAAAAAATTGTCAAATTTACGAAAAATTCTAATTTACTATATACTCGCGATTCAATTATTGTTTGTTCACTCTATCACATATTAAATATTACAAAAATATATATTGATACAACAAAAAGCCAAAATAGATGTGTCCTTTTTTATTTTACTTCTAAATTTTTATTTGTCTCTCTTTATTCTTAATAACATACATTTACATTCCTAATACCATAAGATTAACGATTTTTTGAAAAGTTTAAAACAATTGGAAAATCCATCCGAATGCCAAACATATCGTTAATTTTTATGCTAATTTATATGATTTGTATAAAAGTATGTAATATTTTAAAATTTCACTCGATTTCTTGATAAATTTTACTACTAAATATTACAGTGTAGAAAGCCTTTAATAATACATGAACTACTTACTTGATTGTGCCATCTTCAATATAAATGTCAGCTTTAAAAGTTGCATCATGATTAACAACCTGACCATTTTTGATGTATACACGATTTTGAGCACTCTACAAAAGAAACATATCACATAAGATTTAATAAATATTTATTTTTAATAGAATAACTAAGAGGGAAATCCCGCCAAAGCTTAGACGCCGATTTGGATATGTAACTAGTATCTCGAAGTCAAAGTGAGTCGCCTTTGCTGTTAACACGACACCTATATTTCTGTGTGTCTATTACCGGTATAGGCGCAAAGCAATAATAAAAACAAAAGAAAACAAGGTTGGTTACCGTTATCGTTATAATACCGTTATCGCTAAAATACCGTTTCAAATTGAATACCGTTACCGTTGCCAATACCTCTAAAAAAGTTTCCAAATGCCGTTATCGTTACCGATACCGTTATTTTTATGGGTAGTTACCGGTATTTCACCGGTATTTATTAATTTATATAAAAAATGAAAAATTTTCAAGTTATTTATAATAATCTTGAGGTCTTTTTATCAAAAAAATTTATAGATAATAATTTAAATTATTAAAACCATCAGCATTGAATTTAAAGCTTATAATCTGGGATATTAACGCTTAAAATGAAAAAATATGCTAAGTTTTTAATTGTTTTTATATGTTTTTAACGCAATTTATAATACCGGTACGTACCGGTATTCCTGTTTCGATAACGGTATACCGTTACCGAAACAGTCTTAAATACCGTTACCTTTACCATTACCGTAATAAAGAAAATTCGATACCTTTACCGTTACCCATACCGTTATTCGTTTCGGTAAGCAACCTTGAAAGAAAAAAATACTTTTTAGTTAGCTGTGGTTGCAGTTGCAGCCAACTTCACACTAGAGCGTTATGTCAATATTGGATTTCTCAGGACTTTATATTGTACGTCCAAACACGGATGATAAAGTTAGTACTATAGTATTTTTTGTGGTACTTTTGGAACTCAAAAGTACTATGAATACTATAAATAGTACTAAATCTGACTGATTTAGTACTATTTATACATTTTTCGATTTCGCAATTTTTTTGCATTTTTAATTTTAAGAGATAAAATTGTGTTTATAGCAGGGATGGAAAGAAAGCTCGGAGCGAGCCAAAAATATATACATTTTTTTAAAAAGCTCGGAAGCCAAAATTAAAAGAGCTGCTCAAATAAAAAAAAACTCGCAACTAAAAAAAATAAAGAGCTTATAAAAATAAAAAGGCTCGTTAACAAAACTGAATAGAGTTTTTTAAATCGAGCAGCTCGTATAAAAAATTTCATAGAGCTTTCTTTATCGAGCAGCTCTTTAACGAAATTTAATTGAGTTTTTTTGAAATCGAGCCGTTAAAAAGTCTCGCTCCCACTAAAATAATTTAGTTTTATAAAAAACAAAAACATTAATTTATTTACACTATATCCAACAGTACTATAGTCCCTAGAATTTGAATTTTAAAAATTGAAAAAAAAAACATCGCTGAAATTGAAAAAAAGTTTCAAATATCAGAAAAAATCGCCAAAACAAAAAAAAAAAAAATGCAAAAATTTTAAAAAATATCAAAATTTATAAAAAAAATCGCCAAATTAAAAAAAATCGTTCAAAATTAGAAAAACTAGCCAAAATTTGAAAAATTGCCAAAATAGAAAAATTTTGAAAAAATCGTTATAACTTGAAAAAATTGTCAATATTTGAAAAATTTATAAAAAATCGTCAAAAATTAAACAAAGTCGCCAAAATTGCAAAATGTCGTAAAAATTTTGAAAAAATCGTCTTGAAAAAATTGTCAATATTTGAAAAAGTTACCAAAATCGTTGAAATTTCAAAAAATCGTTAAAAATTAGAAAAAATCGGAAAATTTTGAAAAATTGTCAAAATTGAAATATTTTGGAAAAATTTTGAAAAAATCGTCATAACTTGAAAAAATCGTCAATATTTGCAAAAATTGCCCAAATAGTCAAAATCTAAAAAAATCGTCAAAAATTAGACAAAATCGCAAAAATTGCGAAATATCGTAAAAATTTTGAAAAAATTGTCAATATTTAAAAAAATTACCAAAATTTCAAAAAGGCGTCAAAAATTGGAAAAAACGAAAAAATTTAAAAAATTGCAAAATTAAGAAAATTTTGTAAAAATTTTAAAAAAATCGTCATAACTTGAAAAAATCGTATTTGAAAAAATTGCCCAAATAGTCAAAATTTAAAAAAAATTTTGAAGAATTAGTAAAAATCGCCAAAATTGCAAAACATCTTAAAAATTTTTAAAAAGTCGTCTTGAAAAAATTGTCAATATGTGAAAAAATTACCAAAATCGTCAAATTTTCAAAAAGTTGTCAAAAATTGGAAAAAATCGGGAAATTTTGAAAAATTGCCAAAATTTCAAAAAGTCGTCAAAAATTGCAAAAATTGCCAAAATTGAAAAACTCGTAAAAATTTATGAAAATAGACACAAATTAGAAAAAATCGCCAAAATTTAAAAAATCGTCCAGGTATTAAAAAACGAAATTTCCAAAAATTTATTTCACGCATTTATTTTTCCTTGTTTCAAAACTGTTGTCCGTTTTCATTTAACTTATTTAGTTTTCAAGATACCCGAGTAAAAAAGTTTATATAAAATTATATATGAATGGATATATTTGTAATATGTAACTGGATATAATTTCATCCGAAAAATGGTTATATTAAATTGTATCAAATTGGATATAATTATATTTACAAGGATACAAAGTTATATCAAATTATCAACTTATATCCGAGTTTTGTCCCGATCAAATTGGATATAATTTAATACAATACGATATGATTAAATTTAAATGATAAAAAAAAATTTGTATTAGAGGGCAGCAGGATTTCATGTCCTACACACTACCAGCCACAGGTTACTGTTGATAATAAGTAACTATTAAAGACGTTATTGTATAAATCCGATACTGTTGAATTCTTTAAAGATTAGCCAACATATTCAAAACGAAAAAGCATATGCTAACTAACTAGCTGCCAGCTTTCCATTATGGGAATTTGTGTGTAAAAAGATATGTAACAGAATGTTAGCTATCTCATTTTGAATACGGAAAATGATCTATAACAATATTCAATGTCTTATTTCTACACTCAAAACTTATCGGACCAGAACAAAATATATATGTCGTTGGAACGGTACTTGAAATACCTTACCAATGGTATGCAACATGCCTAGACTTATTAACCCATTACGAGCCGGGTCATGATTTTAAATGTTAATTTTTTTAAATTGGAGTTTGTAAATTAAAAAAAAAAAAAACTTAAAAGTAAAAAAAGCTCAGAAAATATTAATTTAATGAAAAAATTTAGTAAAACATATAAAACCGAGTAAAAAGGTTAAAGTCGGGCATGCCGACTATACAAGGCCCTACACCAGTCTGGTTAAAAGCCAACTAATGTTTGGATCCGAAATTCGAATGGGTTAAAATGGGGCTTGTGTCAAAATTTTCTATAATGTGAGTCAGCGCACCAAATTTCATTAAAATATCTTAATATTTGCGACCTGCAGTTTGTAACCAAGCCAATTTGGGGGCACTAGGTCTAAACATGGACCGATGTTCACCAAAATCAATAGGCTTCGTCCTTGGGCCAACATAGGTCTGTGTACCAAATTTCATCAAAATATCTTAATATTTGCGACCTGCAGCGTATAAACAATATAATTTTGGGGGACCCTAGGTCTAAACATGGACCGGTGTTAACCAAAATCAATAGGCTTCATCCTTGGGCTGACATAGGTCGGTGTACCAAATTTCATCAAAATATCTTAATATTTGCGACCTGCAGCGTATAAACAGTATAATTTTGGTAGGACCCTTATATGGGCACTAGGTCTAAACATGGACCGATGTTCACCAAAATCAATAGGCTGTGTTATTGGGCCAATATAGGTCTGTTTACCAAATTTGATCAAAATATCTTAATATTTACGACCTGCAGCGTATAAACAGTATAATTTTGGTAGGACCCTTATATGGGCACTAGGTCTAAACATGGACCGATGTTCACCAAATCAATAGGCTGCGTTATTGGGCCAATGGCTTATAAAACAAATTTTTAATCCAAAATTAATTTTATAAATGTGTTATAAGGTTTTCAATTTATTATGCATAGACACTTTATTATTTAAAGGTGAATTTGCAGAAAAATTTTCGCCGATTTTTGCTAATATTAGTAAGATTAGAAGAGCTAAAATAAACTGTTAAATGTAATTCTGCTAAAATCAACAGAAATATGTAGACTGCTGATTTCACAAAAATAGATTTTTATTCTCTTAAAACAATTTAATTTTTTTTTGGGTTTTTTATTGTACTAATATACAGCAAAATTTGTTGCTGATTCTAGCAAACTAAATTTTTACTTCAATTAACTAAAATTTAGCTGAAATACAACTAAAATTCTGTATATTTAACAGCTTTATTTTTGCTATTATCTTACTAATAGTTAGCAAAGAAAATGTGCTTATTTTAGCAGTTTTTTATGCAAGGTAATTTTTAACAAATTTTTAGCAGCTTTAGCAAAACCTTTTACAGACTTTTTTCTTTAAGTGTACCTAACCATCCCGCTTTAACGGGATTATACCGCTTTTTAAACGCTTGTGCCGCTTTGAATTTTTATCCCGCTTTTAAAGGAAACACTTCAGACTTATCCCAATTTTTTAATACGATATTCAACTTTTGAATAAAGTTTTCATAATTTAATTTTTCTAGAGTTCCCAGCCAGCAAACGAGCCCAAAAATGAATCAGAAAAGTGCTCAAAATATATTATTAAACTTTCACTTGTATAAAAGTGGCGCATCCAAAAGAGCCTTTTTTATTCAAAAATTACTCAGACATATTTTGAAAAATTTTTTAGGCTAAAAAATTTTACTTTTTTTGAGTCATTTTTGAATTGTTCACAAATTCAAATTTATTTACATTTCTGAGTCATTTCTGAATCATCTTGGGATTTAAAAAATTTGCCTCAAAAATTTGTGCCTTCATTTTACTAAGACTAATATTTTCGAAAAGAAAAATATTGGTGCTTTGTTTGAATAATTTTAGACTTACTGAATAAGAACCCTAATAAAAGTATACAAATTTTTTGGTTGGGTTATCAGGCTTGTGATTGAATTTTTAAAACTTAAGAATTAATTTAACGCAATCAGAGCCTGAGAGGTTTGTTATTTGTTATAAATTTTCAATGTTGTAGACCTATGACTTTTAAATTTCCTTTACATTCAGATTTTCTATAAAAAATATATTTTTCCACGTTTTGTATCAAAGTTCCGTTCGTCAAGTAATTCACGTTACACATTTCAGTAAATTAAACAAGGGATCAAAATCAATTAGGTAAGTAAATCTAAAAATATTTGAAAAATTTGTAAAAACCTTAAATTTTTTGAAATAACGAAAACTATATTTTCGAAGATTAATTCGAAAAAGTTTTTTGACGTCAGATTCGTATTAAGGAGAGCAAAATATTTTAAAAACATTTATTGAGTCTGTGCCTACATTTTTCAATATATTTCGATCAAAAATATAAAAAATCATAAAGTATTTCCCTGGGGATAAAAAAAGAACGACTCACAACTCAAAGGCTATTCAATGGACTTTTTTGACTTTAGGTCCGGGCTTAAGAATCCAAAATAATCAAAACAAAGCTTTAGCAGAAGGCTGTACAAAAACTTTGTTTTTGTCAAGTAATGTATTAATTGGTGCGGCCCTCAGTAAGTTTGTGAAATCCCAAATTTGGCCCTTCAATCAATTTATGTGCCCATACCTGTACTATAGATTAGCAGACATGTGTTGATAAAATTAGCAAAAAGTACAGCTGGGCTCAAAAGAGTTAAATTTCCCGTAATAACCGCAAAATTTTCAGTAACCATTACAGAAGTTTTTCGTTGAGTGTAGTTGGTTCTGGCTCTTCTGATTACAAACATACATTGTGTAGGATGATTGACAAAACTTCAATTGGCCACACTCATCGCTATGCGGACCGTGGTTATATCCAGAGTAGGAAAATAAACCCTAACGAACCTTACTTTTAGGATTGCGTACCGCACATCGCGAACAGAGTACACAAGCATATTGGTTGAGTAGAAAACACATACGCTATTCTCTCCAATTAGTGTTTGTGTTTATACACACAACCTGAATTCGGTACGCTACGGGATGGGAATATTTGTTGAAAGCAGTCCTTTGAAGAATTAATTCCTTAATTCAATTTTTCAATTCTGAATTAAAAATTCGATGAATTAATTCACTAAGCATCATATATTGAATGGAATTAATTCACATTTGCTTTCGTTCGCTTTATTTTGTTACGAATTAATTCAATTGCAATAGTTCTTTTTATTAAATCAAATGAATTAATTCAGTGGTGAACACGTTCAATTTTATAAATCGAACGGAAAAAAAGTGAATTAATTCCTTACTGAATTACTTCACTACTGAATTCGTTCAATTTCATTTTCGTTCAGTGAATTAAAAAAAATAAAATATAGATAAATTTGGAAAAAAAATATAACTATTAATTTTTCAAACTAATTATATAGTTAAAAAGGTATATTTTTTTCCCCCAAATTTATCTATATCTGTAAAGTTTTTATTTTTAATAGTAAAAGGCTTTATTTTTGAATCATGTAGGTTGATAAACAGCATGCGGTTTCTAATTTGTTCCTTTTTACTAGCACACGCTGTAAAATTGCTTATTTAAAAATTTTATTTGTACATTATTGTTTTCTTCTACTGAACGGCAGAAAACAGGCTTTGAATTCAGTGAACTTATTTTATTTTTTTTCAATTCAGTGAACTTATTTTATTTTTTTCCAATTCAGTGAACTTATTATTTTTTTTTTTTTTAATTCACTGAACGTAATTTTATTATACCCTACACCACTATGTGGTCAGGGTATTATAAGTTTGTGCTGAT
Source organism: Leucophora obtusa (assembly GCA_949987735.1). Lineage (NCBI taxonomy): Eukaryota > Metazoa > Arthropoda > Insecta > Diptera > Anthomyiidae > Leucophora > Leucophora obtusa. Next base: position 282,904,664 of record OX465295.1, read on the forward strand.
GTTTGTAACACCAAAAAATATTGGTCGTAGACCCACCTTATAGTATACCGATCGGTTCAGAATTTTTTTTTATTTCGATTTAACGATGTCCGTCTGTCCGTCCGTCCGTCCGTCCGTCCGTCCGTCCGTCCGTCTGTCTGTCTGTCCATGCGATCTTGTACGCACTCTACAGGTCGCACCTATTAAGATATTTCGATGAAATTTGGTACATAGACCTATGTTGGCCCAAGGACGAACAAGTTTGATTTTTTTGAACATCGGTCCATGTTTAGACCTAGTGCCCATATAAGGGTCCTACCAAAATTATATTGTTTATACGCTGCAGGTCGTAAATATTAAGATATTTTGATGAAATTTGGTACACAGACCTATATTGGCCCAATAACGCAGCCTATTGATTTTGGTGAACATCGGTCCATGTTTAGACCTAGTGCCCATATAAGGGTCCTACCAAAATTATACTGTTTATACGCTGCAGGTCGTAAATATTAAGATATTTTGATGAAATTTGGTACACAGACCTATATTGGCCCAATAACGCAGCCTATTGATTTTGGTGAACATCGGTCCATGTTTAGACCTAGTGCCCATATAAGGGTCCTACCAAAATTATACTGTTTATACGCTGCAGGTCGTAAATATTAAGATATTTTGATAAAATTTGGTATACAGACCTACATTGGCCCAGTAACGCAGCCTATTGATTTTGGTGAACATCGGTCCATGTTTAGACCTAGTGCCCATATAAGGGTCCTACTAAAATTATATGGTTTATACGCTGCAGGTCGCAAATATTAAGATATTTTGATAAAATTTGGTACACAGACCTACGTTGGCCCAAGGACAAAGCCTATTGATTTTGGTGAACATCGGTCCATGTTTAGACCTAGTGCCCATATAAGGGTCCTACCAAAATTATATTGTTTATACGCTGCAGGTCGCAAATATTAAGATATTTTGATGAAATTTGGTACACCGACTTATGGCAGCCGAAGGACGAAGCCTATTGATTTTGGTGAACATCGGTCTATGTTTAGACCTAGTGCCCATATAAGGGTCCCCCCAAAATTATATTGTTTATACGATGCACGTCGTAAATATTAAGATATTTTGACGAAATTTGGTACACAGACCTATTTTGGCCCACGGACGAAGCCTATTGAATTTGATGAACATCGGTCCATGTTTAGACCTAGTGCCCATATAAGGGTCCTACCAAAATTATACTGTTTATACGCTGCAGGTCGCAAATATTAAGATATTTTGATGAAATTTGGTACACAGACCTATATTGGCCCAATAACGCAGCCTATTGATTTTGGTGACATTAGTTGGCTTTTACCCAGACTGGTGTAGGGTATTCTATAGTCGGCATGCCCGACTTTAACCTTTTTACTCGTTTTTTTTTAATTCATTGAACGAAAATGAAATTGAACGAATTCAGTAGTGAAGTAATTCAGTAAGGAATTAATTCACTTTTTTTCCGTTCGATTTATAAAATTGAACGTGTTCACCACTGAATTAATTCATTTGATTTAATAAAAAGAACTATTGCAATTGAATTAATTCGTACCAAAATAAAGCGAACGAAAGCAAATGTGAATTAATTCCATTCAATATATGATGCTTAGTGAATTAATTCATCGAATTTTTAATTCAGAATTGAAAAATTGAATTAAGGAATTAATTCTTCAAAGGTCTGCTTTCAACAAATATTCCCATCCCGTAGCGTACCGAATTCAGGTTGTGTGTATAAACACAAACACTAACTGGAGAGAATAGCGTATGTGTTTTCTACTTTTCAGTGAACTTATTTTATTTTTTTCAATTCAGTGAACTTATTTTATTTTTTTTTAATTCAGTGAACTTATTTTATTTTTTTTTTAATTCACTGAACGTAGTTTTATTTTTTTTCATTCACTGAACGAAAATGAAATTGAACGAATTCAGTAGTGAATTAATTCAGTAAGGAATTAATTCACTATTTTTCCGATCGATTTATAAAATTGAACGCGTTCACCGGTGAATTAATTCATTTGATTTAATAAAAGAACTATTGCAATTGAATTAATTCTTTGAATTTGTTGTTTGATGAACGCGTTCAGTTGAACGAATTCAGTGAATTACTTAAGAAAAGGAATTCATTCAATTCTAGAGAAAATTGAATTCGATTGGTAGTGAATTCATTCAAAAAGGAATTAATTCTTCAAAGCTCTGGTTGAAAGTACAGTACATATTCGTAGAGTTTGCGTTCATCACACAATCGTAGTGTACCGCTTTCGGTTTGTGTACAAACTCACAACCGCTAAAACGATAGATACGGTATGTGTTCCTTAACCGTACCCTACCCTACATGTTGTGTAGAGTTTATTTTCCTACTCTGGTTATATCTCGTAAAGAGGTGATGCTAAGAGTCGTAGCCTGTGCCGGCTCGATCCCCGGTCAAGGCAATACACAAAAAAGTTTTTCATATAGAGACAAATCAGCAATTAAAATTACATCGATCAGTTGATACATAAACTAACTACTGACGAGTGTTTGGGTGAGACCAAACTGCTGCAGTGTGGTGATTCCCTTGTGTCTGTTAAATTTTTCGATAAAAAAGTTTTATTCTTCTTCCTGAAAATCAGTTATCCTACAAATTTTGAGGCAAAAATACTAATAGAATATCTCAACCGATTTAAAAGAATTAGTCCTGGAATATCTATGGCGGTCCACAACTTTTGCCCGCTATTATATCTCGCTCCGAAAACAAAATGGAAAATTGTGGCACCATATTGTTTACCCCACCTCCAAGGTTCGAATTTAATCTACGCTAACCTACACCTTGTATTTTTAAATATAAACTTACCTGTAAATGCAGTGGCACTTTTTTCACTGGTTTCGGATTGTGAGCCATATTCTACGTCAGAACTGTAAATTGAAATTTAAACAAAATTTAATTTATATATTTACGCTAACAATAAGTAAATGTGTTGAACTGCAAACAAAATGTTAGCCTTCTTTGTAAAATGATCTAATTGAAACTAATAATTAAAAAAAAAAAATGCAAATGTTAAGAATCAAAGTGCATATGTTATTTGTATTCTTTGATAAGCTCAAAATTTCTATATAATACATCCCAGCAAAAAACTTGCATTACCAAAAAAGAGCTTATACATATAAAATGAACGTAATGGATTCGATCGAAAATCAAATAATTTTGCGATATTTATCGCAGCAAAATTATATTTTTGTATCATAAAAGTATGGATTTTTTCTATTTAGTAGGTTGTATTGAAAAAATTGTTGTCCCCACATAAATTTACTTGATGTTATAAATAATTTTTCATAAAACGAGTTTTTCGGTCTAAAATCGCCAAACATTTATATTTTTCTGGAACAAACTAAACAAAAAGTACGGTTATAACTGTTCTTTCTTTCATATATACCAGGTGTGTGCACATTAGGGTGGAGCTTATTTTTCAACTTGCGAAAAATAAGCTTTATAGATGTTTTCTACGATACTTTATAATTACAATTTTTAATTTAATTAATTAGAAATTTATTAATTCAGTTCGATTATTATGAATTAACATAATAAGTACTTTTTTGAAAAACTGCTATTCTTCTTCATCAGGATACTGTCCTGACAAATACTTCACAGAGGTTTTGCTTTCAAAAAACCTCTACACTTTCAGGAATGAAAAGACGATCGTTTCGGGGATTTTCCGGGTCCCCTTCATCAGTTTTCTTTAGAAAGTGGTGGCATATTAAATATAATCTGCTACATCAACAAAATGATAATGGAGCAAACAATAAAATATGTTTTCGAAGTCTTCTGCAAAGACATAACCAACAATAAAAATATTATGAAAGTTTTTTTGTTTTTGTATTTCATTCCATCGGTATAAGTGAATACAAATTTTATTTTTACCTTACTTCTTTGTTAATACAAGAAGAGGCAAAAACATTCTCCGTACTGTGAGTGTCGTCAAAATATTGGAAAGGTAATTGGCCTCGAACTGAATTAATAAATTTCTAATTAATCAATTATAAAGGTCGAAAAAACAATTTTTATTTTTTAAATAAAAATTAAAAATCAACATTTTTAATTTAATTTCAATTCTTTTATTAATACCTTTACTATGAGACTCACCGTAAAAGATTAACTTGACAGTTAAAAGTTTAATTTTGTCGGTTTAAAATAACAAGGTTGCGCCAGATTTCAATAATTCAGTTAAAGCATTTTATTTCTAAAAAAAAAATAATACTCATTTTTATCATGTTTATTATTTATTATCAAGGCAGCACCTTTCATGCAAATGCATGTTTGTAATCAAAGAATTTGCAACAAAATGGCATCGATTTGTTGTTGCATATTATGTTATAAATGCATATTTTTGCATATTTTGCATTTAAGTGCAATTTTTTTTTTTTGCATATTTTATGATTTTTATTGCATATTTTTCATTAAATTGCATATATTTGCATATTTTTTTAAAAACTAAAAATACCCCAGTGTAGAAACGGTAATGACATATCATTATTTTTTGGACTACCAGTAATGACACCCACTTACCTTCTGTATTATTTTAAAACATATAATAATGAGTTACTGATAATGACTTATTTTTATCATTATTTCAAATAGAAAATAATTTTTTAGATTTTTTTGAAAATTTTTTTAAATCTATTTTTAGACTCAATATTTTTTAAACACTGGTAAGGATATATGTAACCACATATTTTTTGATTTTTTGTATGTTGGCGAGTAAGCTTACTTGTGTGCAGCAAGTCAATTGTGTTTTTATATATTAAATATTACATGTCAGATGGTAGAGCTGTTGACTGGCAATCTGTAGACCCAGGTTCGATTCCCGCACCAGCAAATTTTATTAAAAAAAAAATATTTTTTTTATATAATTTATTTTTTAGAAAATCTAATTTTAGACTCATTATTTTTGTCAGTACTGGTAAGCACATAGGTAACGATATATTTTTTGATTTTTCGTATGCTGGTGTGTAACGACAACTCATTATTTTTCGCGACATCGCCATATAAAGGTAATGAGAAATGTAATAACAAAAGTAACTAGTTACCATTTCCAAGTATGTAGTTACATAACCACATATCTGGTAATGATTTTCTACACTGGGACGATTAAATCAAAAATAAAGAAAAAGGAGAATTTGCAAACCTTGACGCAGTACTTAACTAGAAGGAAAACATCAAGTTGTCATCTACCCAGCAAAATGTTGGTAATGACACCTCATTACTATCTGCATTACCAAAAACGATATATCATTACCTTTTGCATTATTTTATAATATAAAATAATGACTTCCTAATAACAGCCTATTGTATTCAATGTTTTTAAATATAAAATAATGACTTACGCGTAATAGTTTAAATAAGTACTTTTTACACAGCTAAATTTTATACATTTTTATTTATTATATGTAAATATGTTTTATGTTCGAATTTTTATGACGAGTCGTAAAATTACACACTAGAGAAAACTTAACTTTTTCTGAATATATTTCCTAATAGTATTTGCCTAACTCCCAGCTAACTGGGTCCCAGCAAAATCTTTCATTACCAAATAAGTGGTTATATAATAGAAATTCATAGCTCCGCACAACTTATTTTTTGGCGTCGAAACTCATTATTTTTGTTTGGCGTGGTCGTTTTTATAAGTAGTCACGCTTACCCGCTCGCTTACGAAAAAATGAGAAGTAAGTAGTTATGAGATTCTGAATAATAAGTGGTTACAAACATGCTTACAAAAAGTTGAATTATAAGTGGTTATCTGACTGCTTACTTGATTCTTAAAAATAAAGAGTTACACAAATACTATTAGCTTCAGGAAATACATTCAGAGAAATTAAAGTTTTTGCTAGAGTGTAATTTTAGAACTACCCGAGTAAAAAAAATTGATCTCGCGCAATATCTAATTATATCCAATTTGATATTGTTTAAGATCTGCTGTAATATCCAGCTGATCCAATTAGATCTCAAAATTGGGTGTATCCAATCATATCGTATTAGATCCCATTGTATATATGGGGATAAACTAATATCAAGTTATATCTCAAAATTGGGAGGTCCAGTGATATCTTTGGGGATAAACCTAGATCTATTTTGATCCGAAAATTGGCGGATCCAGCTATATATTTGCGGATATTTTTAGATCTAATTTGATCCGAAAAATGGCGGATCCAATTAGATCCAGCTATATATTTGGGGATAAACTTAGATCTAATTTGATCTCAATTTTGGCAGATTAAATTAGATCCCGCAATATATTTGTGGATAAACGTATATCTAATTTGATCCGAAAAAGTGGCAGATCGAATTAGATGTAGCTATATATTTGGGGATAAACTTAGATCTAATTTGATCCAAAAAATGGCACATCGAATTAGATCCAGCAATATATTTGTGGATAAACTTATATATAAATTGATCTGAAAAATGGGAGATCAAATTAGATCCAGCAATATATTTGTGGATTAACTTAGATCTAAATTTATCTGAAAAATGGCAGATCGAATTAGATCCAGCAATATATTTGTGGATAAACTTGGATATAAATTGAATAGAAAATTGGCAGATCAAATTAGATCCAGCAATATATTTGGGGATTAAGTAAGATCTAAATTTATCCAAAAAATTACAGATAAAATTAGATCCAGTAATATACTTCGGGATTGCGTAAGATCTTAACTTTTCCGATAAATTGCAGATCGAATTAAATCCAGTGATATATTTGGGGATTTGGTAGGATCTTAATTTATCCCATAAATTGCAGATCGAATTAGAAACAGCAATATATTTGGAGATTGACATCTAAAACTATCCAGAAAAATGACAGCTAAAATTAGATCCCGCATTATATGTGGGTACTACGTAAGATCTCCATTTATTTGGGATTAAGTAAGATCCCAGACAGATATTGACAATAGTTCAAAAAATAATACACTGGAAGAGCACTGATTTTATAAAAATTACAATATTTTGTTAAAATAAGGTTTAAACTCAGAAGGTCTCGAGTTCGATACCTTTCACGGCTATGCATTTTTTTTTATAAAAATGCGCATTCTCCTTGCTGGTCTTATCGAAATTTTTTCAATCATTTTTATTCTTTGTAATTTACTTGTAAAAATTGTATCATCTTTCTTTGATTTGAAAATAATTTAAACAGAAAGTGATATTAATTTATGATCTTGAGTCAAACTAAAATAACATTTATTTACTTAAAAATAACAGATCAACTAAAAACATTTCCCCCATTCAAAAGAATTTCTTTTTATAAAATTATAATTTTATTTTCTATAAATGTTTTTATAAAATTATATTTTTTTTATTAAATTGAATTTTTTTTTTTAAATAATTTTATTTACATATTTTTAACGCTCTACACCATTTCCAATTGTATCAATTGTTTTTAAGATTTATCAATTGTATTTCAGAAATAATCAATTGAATTTCAGTTTTATCAATTGTATTTCAGAACTTATCAATTATTTTTCAGATTTATGAATTGCATTTCAGAACTAGTCAATTGAATTTCAGTTTTATCAATTGTATTTCCGAAATTCACAACTGTATTTCAGAAATTATCAAACTGTATTTCAGAAATTATCAATTGTATTTCAGAAATTATGAAATGTAATTTAGAAATTTTTCTCTATTAACTATGATAAACCATCAACAAGTTCTGAAATAGATTTGATTATTTCTGAAATACAATTAATAAATTTCTGAAATACATTCCATAATTTCTAAAATACATTTAAAATTTCTGAAATACAATTAATAGCTTCTGAAATACAGTTATTATTGTAGTTGCTGATGAGTTACCATATATGATGGCACCATATATGACAATATATTGTTTAAATGGCACCAATATGGAGCTTTATATGGTAATATATAACTTAGATTCATCCATATACCATTTGATCCGAAAAATGGCCCGATAAAATTGTATCAGTTCTTATTTGTATCAGTTGTTATCTAATTGCATCAGTTTAGATCTGACCTGATTAAATTATGTGTTAATCAGATGAAATTGTATCAGATTTTTGACCTGATACAATTTTATTGGTTTATATTACATGGTATCAGTTTAGGTCCAAATAGATATATTTGTATACAAAATTATATAGTTATATCCCAATTTTGACCTGATATCAGTTTAAAACTTTGATACAATTGTATAAGGTAAATGTCGGATACAATTATATTTTATTTATATAAAATTGAACCAATTACGATCAAACCGATAAAATTGTATCAGATCAAAAATCTGATACAATTTCATCTGATTAACACATAATTGAATCAGGTCAGATCTAAACTGATCCATTTAGATAAAAATTGATAAACAATTGATAAAAATATATCGGGCCATTCTTCGGATGAAAATGTATATTTATACAGATATAACTTAATCACATATATGACTATATGTAACTATTTTTCCTCGGGTTGTTTAAATGATACGATATATCAAAGTATATGGTACTATATATGGTAGCATATATTATCATATCTGCATCTGTATTAAAAATGTTGTTCATGAGGTACCATATATGAGCATATATTGTTGAAATGGCACCATATAAGATAATATATGGTTTAAATGGTACCATATATGATAATATATTGCTTAAATAACACCATATATAAATATATATGGCACTATATATGGTAGCATATATTATCATATGTGGAACTGTATTAAAAATATTGTTCATGAGGTACCATATATGTACGGGCATATATTGTTGAAATTGCACCATATATGATAATATATGGTTTAAATGATACCATATATGATAATATATGGTTTGAATGGCACCATATATGATAATATATAGCTTAAATAACACCATATATAAATATATATCGCACTATATATAGTACCATATATTATCGTATCTGGAACTGAATTAAAGATTTTGTTTATGAGGTACCATATATGACCATATATTGTTTAAATGGCACCATATATGATAATATCTAGTTTAACTGTCACCATATATAATTATATATTGTTTAAATGATACCATATATAATTATATATTGCTAAAATGCCACCATATATATTAAGATATAGTTCTATATATAACTATATATGCAATAAGATCAACCATGTTATGTAATATATAATTATATATGCCATATCTAATATTATGAAGGCCGATATCTAATTAGATGAAATTATATATGGCATAATATAAGGAAAATTTTTCGGAAAAAACGTCATATATAATTATATATGGATATACATAACCACATGTCTAATTATATATTGTAATATATGCCACATATGATTATATATAATTTTTTTTACTCGGGTAGTCATAAAAATTTGAACACAAAACATATTTACATATAATAAATATAAATGTATAAAATTTAACTTTGTAAAAAGTACTTATTTAAACTATTGCGGGTAAGTCATTATTTTGTATTTAAAAGCAATGACTACAATAGGCCGTTAGTAGGAAGTCATTATTTTATATTGCAAGATAAAGCAAAAGGTAATGATATATCATTATTGGTAATGCAGACAGCAATGAGGTGTCATTACCAATATTTTGCTGGGGTACTTTAGACATTTATATTGGATTTAATTTTTAACCAAACGTTCTCAAGTTATAAATAAGATTTTAAAAAATCGATAAATTTAAAGTTAATTTTTTGTTTTAAGCATTTGTTTGTGGATCTTTAGTGCATATTTTTTGGTTTTTAGTACATATTTTAAGCGCATATTTTCGATTTTTAAGTGCATGAAAGTCGCTACCCTGCTAATAAGTATATCAGTAGTAGGGTTTGGACTTTTTTCCCGGACTTTTTTATTTCCCGGGAAACGGGAATGAAAAAATTTAATTCCCGGGATTCCCGGGAATCCCGGGAAATATTTTTGAAAAAAATTGTTTATGAAAGCCACCTATATAAGTAATTTTTGTTAAAAAAAAAAACTATTTCAGTACAAATGCAGTCTGTGTAGTGAGAATTCAAAGTAAAAAATATCAGAATGTTGAACATTTGATTTCACATAAATTACTCGCAGCACTGACAAATGAATTGCATGATTCCAGCAGAAAGCACCTACTACTGGACTGTCGGAAATAAACCGTTTCATCACACTTGGCTCATTAGATATGGTGGCCACAATGTTATTTTCCAAAGACAAATAAAACTCTTCTAGTCTTATTTCTACAATTCTTCTTATTTCATCACCATTACATCTTCCTGATATATAAACCAACCCCAGGTTATAAAATGAATTATTTCCATTTATACATTGTTGTGATATTCTTGTCCATTCATCTAAGATTATAGTAAATCTCCTATTGTTAGAAATATTGCTCGATATTTCTTTCATCATGATATCTTTTACATTATTGTAGTAATTTAATATAATGTTCTTTACATCGGTTTCATTTTTTTGCAATGCCAGGTTTTAATTATAAAAATTTTCTCGAATAAACGAAGATTTAGTTATGGTGCGGATTGACTGCGGCTAATTTGGATACCATTTCAGGAAATGTTTGCCCTACCATAAAACCTTTAATGCCTATTCAGCTTACACTTTTTTCTTCGGGTACTTTGCTAATTTTAGCTGAAACGTTATTCTTGTTGTTCTTTTCTTCAAGAGAAGTTGCATGACCATAAATTTTTTTTTTTTTTTGTGCACCAAATTTAGATGTCGGATAACCAAATTTAGATACCACCGTTAACCAGTCTTTTCTCATTTATTAATGAAAACGTTACTTATAAAATTATTGGCCCTTAATATAAAAGAGTATTTTAAATTTAAAGTCGACTTTATTTTTAATCAAACGGTTTTGTCCATTTTGTGTATGAAAACCTTACAAAAATATTTATATTTTCAAATATTTTGATTGGTTGAAAATAAATTAACCAATCAGAACGCTTCAAAAATAAACGAAGTCAAGGTATACTGCCACCCAATATTTTAACTAAAGTCGACTTTACCTAAATTATACATTTGAAAAATTTAGATAGTAAGGGCGATTATTTGTAAGAAACAAAGCTTTTTTTCATATTTCTTTTAAACATTTTACCAAGTTTTTAGGTTTTACTACTTAAATTTTGAATAAGTTATGCGAAAAATATTTATTAGTTGAAATGCTCCTAATTACTTGGCAAAGATTTTATTTGCGTGTCAAATAAATGTATTCCCTTTAAAAAAATTTTAACAATGACATTTTTGTTTTGGTATTTAAAATGTTTTTTATGACTAAAATTAAAAAATCCTATTCGAAACAAAAACAATTTAAAAAATTTAATATTTTTAAAATTTCCCGTTTTCCCGGGAAAAATATATTATTTTCCCGGGAATTCCCGGCAAATTTTTCCGGGATTTCCCGGGAATTCCCGCCCGGGAATTCCCGAACCCCAAACCCTAATCAGTAGGCTTTATTATTTAACAAATTTTGTAAGAAAATTATTTTAACTGATTATCAGCAAACGAATAACTACTTATTTTGGTATCAACATATTTTTTATATTATTGTAATGCAACAGGTAAGCAGGTTATACATTTTGTGTGTGCTTTTCATGCAGTGAATGTATGCAATTAATAGTTACAAAAATTAACTTATGTATATGAAGTAGACCCTTATTCTATGGCTTATTTTTTAGATATTAGTTATGTTCACACATTACCGAGATTTTGCTGGGATATATTACGAGTATCTACTACACACATAAATACATACATAATTCAAAATTTTACTGCAAGAATCATTTGTTTGTTCATAAATACATACTTCCAAATATAAAATTTTGACACACTTATTATTGCATATTAGTCCGACTCATAATTTAGATAAAAAAAAATTGTGTTTGCAGGTCTATTCTTAAAATTGTGAAAAATAATAAATTTCGTACATAATAGTTTAGCTATTAGTAACACTGAGGGACAATGTCTTCGGTGCCTTGAGTTTGTGATAGAACTCAGGATAAGTCGTGTGGGCGGTAGCCAGGAATTTATTTTGGAAAGACACCCAGTGTAGAAACGGCAGTGGAGTTTCAAGTTTACCTTGCTCAAATCAAAAAAATGCTTTGCTGCTATTCAGTAGACCAAAAACAAAAAAAAACTTTTATATCAAAAAATCTTAGTTCTATTTTAGTAAATTTTAGTTGAAAGCAAATAACGATCTATTGTGCTGAAGTAGTGAATATTAGTAGAATCTAAATAGCAAAACAATTAGTAAATATTTCTGCTGATTTACTCGCATTAAAAAATATTAATACAATTTTGTAAATGCAATAGTATTGATATTTGACAGCTGTTACAAATTTTTCAATTAAATAAACAGACATTTTTGTGCTTATTTTTTATTAAAACAATTTGGTTTTTAAGATATTTTCAACAAGGATATGTTTTTCTTTTTTTTTTTTTTTGGTTTTAATTCTATGGCAGAAGAAAAGATGTTGGAACACTTTTTGACTTGGATAGTTTACATTTTTCAAAATATTCAGACTGCTGGCCACACTTATCATTCTAAAATAACAACTTAAATCTCTTAAGTAGTTATTTATTTTTAAACTTTCTGGTGCAGAAATATTTAGGTTGTTCATAAGGGGTGTGCTATCTGTTGTATCGTTGTATCATCCTAACAAAAAACAGAGTTGTTAAAATTTTTATTTGTGTTTAACAAAGATTTTCTATTCAGTTTTCTATCTGTTAGCACACTCAAACATAAGACATTAAACATACGTAAAAATGTTGTATCGTGCTATTCTCAAATGTATTTTTGCAATTTAATTTTTAACAACTCTGTTTTTTGTTAGGACGATACAACGATACAACAAATAGCACACCCCTTGTGAAAACCCTTATTGTTTTTTTGGTTGTTTGCAGGAACCCTCCTATTTATTGCTGAAACCAGGTGCACATTACATCTATTTTTTCGGCATGACTCTAATTTTTCAGTGAACAGGCTATGGAATCTATTTGGAACAAACAAAAGATTTCCAAAATCCTGCTGGAATACTCAAAAGACCTTTAACGTTTGTATTTCGTTTGGTTATTTTAATACTCTTATCCGTATTTTAATACCAACCATGCTTAAAACCTTGATAATATGTTTTATGGATTTTACTTTCTTTCTTAAATGATTTTAAATAATAAAATATTTCAAATATAACTATTTTAAGAGTATATATTTTTCTAATTTTTTAATAACAAAAATAAATTCGAAAATTGAAAATTAAATTCAAAAACGGCTCGATTTAAGATTTTGATTTTTATTGTAATATTGTTCTGAGACATCTCAAATATATATTTTAGAAAAAAATTGCTGGTGGTAGCCCCTTTCAATTAAAGTTTATTCCGATGAGGCAGGCCTTTTCACATTTTCACTTATGTGGTTTTGACTTTTTGAAACAGATAGAGTACAGTTCATTACTTTTTTTTTCAAAAACGCTGCATAATTATTTAATATTGTTTGGAATTCCGGAAAGAAAACTAGCTTTTTCATACTTTAAACATTTTCCGAATTTATATAAAGAAAATCTACACCTTTTGCACTTTTAATTCAGAAAATATCAATTGAAATTCAGAAAATATCAATTGAAATTCAAACTTTTCTATTTCAAATTCAGAAAATATCATTTGAAATTTAGAAAATAATATTTGAAATTCTGAAAACATCGACTCAAATTCAGAAAACATCACTTGAAATTCTGAAAACACCAACTGTATATCTGAAAATATCAATTGATATTCAGAAATTCATCAACTGAAATTCAGAAAATATCAGCTTAAATTCAGAATATATAAATTGGAATTAAGAAATCGTCATTTGAAATTCCGAAAATATCAACTGAAATTCAGAAGTCGGGAATTAAAATCCGTGTTATAGTTTTTGAATTTCAAATGATATATTCTGAATTTCAATTGATATTTTCTGAATTGTAATTGGATGTTTTTCTGAATTTTTATGGATATTTTCTAAGTTACTGTAGATGTTTTTTGAATTTCAAATGGTATTTTCTGAATTCTAATTGATATTTTCTGAATTTCAAATGATATTTTCTAAATTGCAAATGGAATATCTGAATTTCACTTGAAATTTTCTGAATTTCAAATAGAAATTCTGAATTTTAATTGATATTTTCTGAATTACATTTACAAAAGGTGTAGTCTGATTAAAATAATTTCAAAATATTTTTAATACTGCATTAATACTTTAGCAAAAATTACCTAAGTAGTTTTTATACAAAATTAGTTTTTGCTTGTTTTTTTGTATGCATTTTGACAAGTTAAAAACTACAGAGTCAAAAACCAGATAGTTTTTGCTCAGGTATAAATGTAGTATAAGATCACAATAAATGCTACGCTTTTGTGTTACTTGAAATCCAGTATTTGCTAACAGATCGACGAACTATAACGGATTTTGCACTAGAATACCCATATTTTACGCAATTTTCACTTTTGAGAAGTATATTACTTCTCAAAAGGGATCTCATTCAAAAACAATCTGTTCGAAATGGTTGAAATTTCGTCCCATTAATATTATTTCTTTAAAGCACCTACTTCTGTTCGAGGTCGGATGGTCATCGTACTACCCTTATATCTACTTAAATTTTATATTCGGGATGTTACCAATAGCCGTATTCATGAGGGACCCTAATATACATACATGTGTTTTCTTTTATATCTCCAATAATTATTTTAGCATCGAAATAAAATTTTGCCAAACAAACGTATATAAGTCAGTAATTCTCAATGTATGTTTGTTACTTATAAATAAGTGCCTTTGTGTGTTGTGCGCATCAACGTGAACTTCTAATGATTTTGACAGTGGGAAAGTGAAATATGTTTACAAAAAGTTCTACAAGTATCATGTAAACGTCAAATTCAATACATTTTAAATTTAGAGCGAGAGAAAAAAATATTGAACAAGGTTAAGAAACAGAATATTTTTTTAATTCGTATTTTAAAATCGAGTGGGGAGGGGGTGTTGAAAATGGCCCATTTGTAATTTATAACAAGAAATCTCTTTGTAAATAAATCGTCAATTTAGCGGAAATGCAGGTTAATTAAAACAAATTTCTCTAATCAATTTATATGTATGTACTAAATCACTGAAATGAAGTGTTTTTATTATTTGTTTATTTTAAAATATAAAATACACAGTGACGTTAGACGTAATACTACAGAATATTGACATTTAAACTAAATGCAAATTTAAAACTACACCATTTCCAATTGATTTCGTCCGTTCTTTTTCTTTAAAGAAATTATAATCAAAATTTAAGTCGATAAAAGTGTTGTTGAAAAAAATTATCATCAGCCGAAAATTATGACCAGCTTTATTAATTGTATCTACTAAGGATCTACATTAATGCATTTAAAGCAGGTTGCAAAAGATTTACTTGTTTCTTTAATACTGTTAACTGTTGATGATATGTTTCGTGAAACGAAGCAAAAGCAAACGATATATCCAAAACCAACAAATAAATTCATATATTCCATGGTCGTTAACCGAACTTCTGTCACCGAAGCAATGTGGTTGTCGGTAAAGGTAACTGTACTTTAGATTATTCCGGTACCCCTAAAATACGTAATCCTATATCATTTATTTCGGTATCGGCATTTTAAAGTGAACGGTATTTCAGTTATTTCAGTAACCGTATTTCGGTTGTTTTGGTAACGGTAGTCAGTTATTTCGGTGCATATAAAAATATGTATGTTTGAAAATATGCATTTCTCTCAAGGTATGTAAGAAATGTGCAAAAAGTGGCAAAAAATGCAACTAAATATGCCAAAATATCCGTTAAAATATTCATTTATACCAAAATGTACAAAAATACAAATTTATAGCGAAATATGGAAAAATATGCATTAAGAAATCCATGCCATTTATTGTAGTTGCAATTTGGCAAAAATATTTAGTTAATAAATAGTGCAAGAGTATGTTTGTCAGAACTATTTAATAATACGAAAATATATGTCATCAAAACCAAGATATATTTTTTCTTTTCTTGTAGTGCGGACATCTAAAAACTTACCGGAAGCTAAAATTTCATGTGGAGACTGCAGTTTTTTTTTAAATAACATTTAATTACAATACATCCCCAGCAAAAGCTTTCATTACCAAAAAAGTGGTTATATAATAGAAATTCATAAATGCGTACAACTTATTTTTTGGCGTCTAAACTCATTCTTTACGTTTGCCGTGGTCTTTTTTATAAGTATGCATGCTTACCCGCTCGCTTACGAAAAAATAAAAAGTAAGTAGTTATGAGATTGCTTACTTGATTCTTAAAAATAAGGAAATTCAAAAATACTATTAGGTTAAGGAAAAATTCAGAAAAATTTAAGTTTTTTCTAATGTGTAATTTTAGGATCGTCATAAAAAAGTAACCACAAAATATTTACACATAATAACCCAGTGTAGAAACGGTAATGACATATCATTATTTTTTGGACTACCAGTACCCACTTACCTTTTGCATTATTTTAAAACATATAATAATGAGTTACTGATAATGACTTATTTTTATCATTATTTCAAATAGAAAATAATTTTATAGATTTTTTTTTTAATTTTTTGAAATCTATTTTTAGACTCAATATTTTATAAACACTGGTAAGGATATATGTAACCTCATATTTTTTGATTTTTTGTATATTGGCGAGTAAGCTTACTTGTGTGCAACAGGTCAATTATGTTTTTATCTATAAAATATTACATGTCGATATAGCTCAGATGGTAGAGCTATTTACTGGCAATCTGTAGACGCAGATTCCCGCACCAGCAAACTTTATTTAAAAAAAAGTACAATAAAATATATTTTTTTTTATATAATTTATTTTTTTGAAAATCTATTTTTAGACTCATTATTTTTGTCAGTACTGGTAAGCACACATAGGTAACGATATATTTTTTGATTTTTCGTATGTTGGTGTGTAACCATAACTCATTATTTTTCGCGACATCGCCATATAAAGGTAATAAGAAATTCTTGTCGTTTATTTAACCTTCTTTTTATATTTTTAATTTCACAATTTTCTTGAGCGTAAGGTTTGTTTTTTATATATAAAAAAGTTTTTTATTTTCAATATTTCGCTACTCCATTGTGTAGCATCTTCAGGAAATGATGTTGATGATGCTACACAATGGAGCAGCGAAAAATCGAAAATAAAAAACTTTTTATATATAAAAAACAAACCTTACGCTCAAGAAAATTGGTAATAAGAAATGTAATAACAAAAGTAACTAGTTACCATTACCAAGTATGTAGCTAGCCAGGTAGAAAATTACAAAGGGGCCAGCACTGGCAAAGCACCGAAATGGGTGGTATGAGTGCTTGTTAACAGCGCTTTCCCAACGCCCAAATGATAACACCGTTCCACGGTGGTGCCAATGCTTTACCAAGCCCTGAAAAA
The DNA here is from genome assembly GCA_949987735.1 of Leucophora obtusa. Taxonomy (NCBI): domain Eukaryota; kingdom Metazoa; phylum Arthropoda; class Insecta; order Diptera; family Anthomyiidae; genus Leucophora; species Leucophora obtusa. The sequence goes on from OX465295.1 coordinate 282,922,090, forward strand.
GCACCCATAAACATAAAAAGCAAATGCTTTGCCAACGCGCAAATAAAAAAATTAAAGTGCTTTCCTGCCACCCAAATAATAACACCGATCTATTTAATCCTTTGCAAAGTATTGAGATAGCACCAAGAAACATAAAAATCAAGTGTTTTCCCTGCCACCAAATTATGAGCCCTCATCACTGAAGAATTTTAAATTACTCGAAAAATAGACGATTCTTGGAGTTATTGTATTGTGGAGTCAAAAATTATTTAAATATTCACTCTTTTGGAGTTTCTTTTTCAAAAACAAAATAATGTTATAGGAAAACAAGCGCTGGGAATTCACCCTTTTAAAGCGTTGGGAAGGCGTCCAAATTTAATGCTTCGCCAGTACTTCTTTTTGTACGACCGCGGTCTACTTGCACTTTGCCAGTGCTTCTATTTTATTACCACACATAATTTCCACCTGGGTACATAAGCACATATCTGGTAATGATTTTCTACACTGGGAAATAAAAAATGTATAAAATTTAATTGTGTAAAAAGTACTTATTTATTACGCTTAAGTCATTATTTTATATTTAAAAACAATCACTATAATAGGCCGTTATTAGCAAGTCATTATTTTATATTCTAAAATAATGCAAAAGGTAATGGTATATACATTTTAGTAATGCAGATAGTAATGAGGTTTCATTATCAATATTTTGCTGGGTAATAGCAAAAACTATCTTTCTCGTATCATTTGTGATAGAAGATAGAAAAATAAAATTTCCTTTTAAATTTTTTTTTAAATAAAAAAAATTGTGAAAAATATCTTCATATTAAAATTTAGTTTCAATTACAGTTTTCATAAATTTTAAAGTAAATGTTGTATGACACTGTGCAACAAACTTTGGGTTAACACCGTTTGCCACAATGATTCCAACGTGAAAAGAAAGTTTACCCCTAAGGTGTTTTGCAAAGTTGGCTCGAGTTTTTTTTTAAAACCTCTTTGTTTTAATAACGAGCACGGTGCTAAGACGCTAGTTAACTTGCTAATTTATACCCGGATTGATGTTAATCGAAATCCGTCTAGCGGCTCACAAGTTGTTGAAATCTGAGAACACCACAACATTTTCTTTACAAAATATTACATTTAAGTGCTATTTTGTACGTAGATTCTTCATTCTTCTAGATTCTTCTTCTTCGGAGGTTCTTCGCATTTTCATTCACTACTTTTGAACGGCTGGTCCGGTTTTTATAGTTTTTAACAATTAACTGCTAAATAAAATAACGCTCAATATCACGATTTAAATACGAAACACTACGCACCGCGACCAATATAGACCTTTTGTGCTCAACACGATAAATGAACAACTTGTCTTGCAATTTCATCAATTTGTGTCAATGCAAATTTCCAAAGCTCTTGGGACTTGGTATACTGCCCAGCAAAAACATGGTCATTACCATGTGGATTACCAAGTAACACACAAAAAAATATTGTTCAACTTTTTTCAATTAAAACGATTTGTTAAATTATTTCAAAAGGTGTCAATTAAAAATTAATCCAATGGATTAAATAATTGCTCAAAACTGCAATTTGCTTGACATTTTTTTTTTATTCTACCACTCAAAAGCATTTCATAAAACAAGAGAAAAACATCAGCATATTGTTGTTGTTTTTCGTTTTCTTTATGTAGTTGTTTTTATAAATGTTAGTGTATTAGTAACATGGATGATAAAGTTGGTACTATATTACTTTTTATGGTACTATTAGAACCTCAAAAGTACTATGTTACTCCTTAGCATTATTTGATACCATTTTAAATTAATAGTAAAAAATCGTAAGAAACGTAATTGAAAGGAAAAGTTTCTAAAATTTTGCAAAAAATATTAAACATTTATTTGAATTTAAGAGAAAATCTTTAAATTGTTGTGTTTTTTGTTTAGTTTTATTTGATTTAGTTTTCTGAATTGATATTAGTTAATTGTGCGGTAACTTAATTTTTAGTAAATTGGACATGTTCGGGCATATTGTTTGTTTTAATACCCAATCCATATATAGTTTTTTTAATTATAAGAAATAAATTAAAAAAAAAAGATTAAAATTTTATAATTTATGACCCCGCTTTCTAAATATTAAAGATGAGACTGGAACGTCAAAATAATAGTCAACGCTGAAGATTGGATGCAAGAACAAAAGCGATAGAATAATATAAAAAAGGTAATTGGGAAGGAGAAAGAACGAAATACACTATACAGAGTGAAGTGGATCTATATTATATTTTGAACCTTGTTTTAATGTACAAAAGCACTTTCATATATGTACGTTTTTTTGTTAATTTATAATAAAAAATTTAAAAAAAGTACTTTGCGGGTCGAAAAAGGTCTATTTTTTAAGCAGGTTGGTACTATTTTGAAAATCCCATTTATCATCCCTGATTAGTAACTAGTATTTTAAATTATTTTTTATAAAATTTTATAAATTCTCGTAGAGTTTATTATTTTATTTAGTTAAATATTTCAATTTTGCCATATTAAATCTGAATATTCATTTATTCTAAAACATTATTACTATAATATAGTAATGTAATTTTTAAAATTTTTTGTTTTAAAAAATTTTAAATTTTTTTAAACAAAAGATCTAATTTTTGAAATTTTTTGTTTAAAAATTTTAAATTTTTTAAACAAAAAATCTAAAAAATTAAAAATTATTTTAAAACAAATAATATTTTAATTTAGTTTTAAAAAAAATTTTTATAACAAATTCAAAAAAAATTTTAAATTTGAAATTTTGTTTAAAAAATAAAAATATATTTTAAATCAAATATATTTTTTTAGTTTTCAAAAAATTTTAACAGAGGTTTTATGCTTCAGAAAAAAGAAGAAAACTAATTTCTACGAGAGAACTTTTCACATAAGTATAAATAAATATATCAACTGAATGAAAATTGAATGCAGCTTTTATTTTAATGACATTCAAGCTAAAAATAAAGAAATATATTTTTTATAGTTGGCATGGCAACTGCCACTTTATCCAGCTGATAGTTTATTTAGAAGTTCTACAATATTGATCAATTTTTAATCCAATGAATTAATTTTTAATCAAACTCATATAAAAAACCAATAAAAATCCTAATCAAATGTATCACTATTTTATTGAAAATTTATTCAATTAAAGTGCTACAAATTTTTGATTGAATGAACAATTTTCGTGATTGGAGGAATTTCAACGACAAAATTTATTGAATAGGCGGTTTTCATGATTGAAATTAGTTTTTATTTTTTTGTGTGTAATGATATGTCAATACCTTTTGCATTACTTTAAAATACAAAATAATGACTTACCGATAATAAGTTATAGAAGTACTTATATATTCGTGCAGAGTAATCACTTACTGGTAATTGATTAAATAAGTTCTTATTAAGTCTTTTATATTAATATTTTCCCAGCCAAATCTTTCATTACCAAATATGTGGTTATATAATAGAAATTTATAGCTCCGCACAACTTATTTTTTGGCGTCTAACTCATTATTTTTGTTTGGCAGAAAAAAAATGAAAAATAAGTAGTTATGAGATTTTGAATAATAAGTACCTGCTTACAAAAAGTTTAATTATAAGTGGTTATCCGATTGCTTACTTGATTCTTAAAAATAAGAATAAAATATTTACATATACCCAGTGTAGAAAATCATTACCAGATATGTGGTTATGTAACTACATACTTGGTAATGGTAACTAGTTACTTTTGTTATTAAATTTCTTATTACCTTTATATGGCGATGTCGTGAAAAATAATGAGTTATGGTTACACACCAGCATACGAAAAATCAAAAAATATATCGTTACCTATGTGCTTACCAGTACTGACAAAAATAATGAGTCTAAAAATAGATTTTCAAAAAAATAAATTATATTAAAAAAAGTTTTTATTGTATTTTTTTTTTAATAAAAACTGCTGGTGCGGGAATCGAACCTGGGTCTACAGATTGCCAGTAAATAGCTCTACCATCTGAGCTATATCGACATGTAATATCACTATGCGACAGTCAAAATCGGGATGGGATGAAACCAACGGGAAATGTTATATCGGTCAAAAACAAGTTATACGTGTCCCGGCGTTTCGCTGGTTCACCCCTAGGAATCGAGATATATCTTTTTTTGACATAACTCGAGAACCACTAGTCCGATTTTGCTCAAACAATTTTAAAAAAATTAAAAATTACAATTCCTTTAATCTGTTCATATAACGTTTTTCTATATACTCAACAGTTTTGCCGGTAAAAATAAATGTTTGTTACCGCTAACATAAAAATCAATAACCTTTTTTTTATTACTTTTTTTAATATTTTAGGCAAAAAATATTTTTTTCTTCATACATTTATTTTTACCAGCAAAACTGTTGAGTATATAGAAAAACGTTATATGAGCAGATTAAAGGAATTGTAATTTTTAATTTTTTTAAAATTGTTTGAGCAAAATCGGATTAGTGGTTCTCGAGTTATGTCAAAAAAAAAGACTACCAAAGGTCAAATCAATATATCTCGATTCCTAGGGGTGACCCAGCGAAACGCCGGGACACGTATAACTTCTTTTTTACCGATATAACTTTCCCCGGTAGTTTGAACCCTTCCCGATCACTGACCCCTACCATTTGTCTCACAGTGTATTTAAAAGATAAAAACATAATTAACCTGCTGCACACAAGTAAGCTTACTCGCCAACATACAAAAAATCAAAAAATATGTGGTTACATATATCCTTACCAGTGTTTAAAAAATATTGAGTCTAAAAATAGATTTAAAAAAATTTACAAAAAAATCTAGAAAAGTATTTACTATTTGAAATAATGATAAAAATAAGTCATTATCAGTAACTCATTATTATATGTTTTAAAATAATGTAGAAGGTAAGTAGGTGTCATTACTGGTAGTCCAAAAAATAATGATATGTCATTACCGTTTCTACACTGGGTAATAAATAAAAATGTATAAAATTTAACTGTGTAAACAGTACTTATTTAAACTATTACCAGTAAGTCATTATTTTATATTTAGAAACAATGAATACAATAGCCCGTTATTAGTAAGTCATTATTTTATATTATAAAATAATGCAAAAGGTAATGATATATCATTTTTGGTAATGCAGATAGTACACTGAACCAAAAGTAGTAAGTGAAATTTGTTTTGAACTAAATAGGAAATTTTTCAAGGTAAAAAGTTTTTTCTTGCCAATATGACCAACTAGTTACTTTAAAATGTAGGGTAACCACTTATTTCCTAACTTCTGAGTAATCACTTATTTTATCCTTGTGAGTAACTACTTATTCTTTCACTTTGGGTAACTCGTTCTTCGCACTTTTTTGTAAGCGAGAGGGTAATGACCACCCATGAATTTTTTGACATCGCGAACAGAAGTAATGTTGCGAGTAAATAGCCGGGTAAGTAGTGAAAACCTTTGTGTGCTACTTACTCGCTTAATTACTCGGTAATGTCTGTTTTTGCTGGGTGATGGTATACTAATTTCAATTCGCGCTGAAATCATTGAGGCTAAAAGTTTTTGTTTCACTGTGTAATTTAGCTGATGGATCTATATATGTTTATGTATTTTGGCATGCGTATGTCTAGCTAAAATATATTTTCTCAACGTGTACTAATTAATATTTTGCAATATTTTGTTAATTTTTACATCTTTGTACAAAAATTGTATTTTAAAAATTTTATGACGCACACATTTTTAAAGTGACCCAAAAATAAATATTTATAAACATTTTAAACAATATTCACAAAAAAAACTAATTTTAAATTTTTAAATAAGAATCTCAATATTAAACAATTATAAATAAATTGTTTATTTTAATGTATATTTATTAATATTAAATATTTAAAATACATACACTGTAATAGATTCTTTTATTAAAGAAAATTTAAACAAAAATTTATTTTTTTTTTTGATTATAAAACAATGCCGCTTTACACCGAACCGAACAGAACGAAAATAAAATTGGAAAAGCTAGAAATAAAATGAAAAAATACTGAAATTAACTAAAAAACATTAAATTCTGAAAAAGTCAAATATATTTGTCTTAACTCACTAACACATTTAAATGGTGCAAAAAAAAAAAAAAACAAATAAATAAATGAACAACGGAAAGCAAAACGAAATTTTATTAGCCGGTTGATGATGTTGCCAGATGTTGAAATTTGTTAAAAGAAAATTTGTTGTCATTGGTAATGTTTTGTTTGTAATTTTCAAATTGCATGTCATGTTTAATTGTATTTGAATACACTGCGTTAAAGTCCATTTAGATAGAGTAGAAAATACCACTATATAGCTTAAATCATTCACAATAGAGTTATTTAGAATAGGGTGACCATTTTTACTGATTTCATCAGTACACGTGCTGATTTGTGGTCACGTGTAGTGATGATAAAATCGCGTACTGATTTGTATTGGTTTTTTGAAATTTGTACTGATTGTACTAATTTTCGTCATTTAAAAAAAATACACTTTTTAATAAGAAAAATCAAAATTCGAATACGAGTATAATTGATTCCCCGTTAAATCGAATTAAATTTTTGTCTAATGCGGCATTCACACATACGTGTTTAAGCGTTAAACATGTTTAAGTGAGATGTTTTACAGTACATTTTTCTGCCCTTAAACACGCTAAATTATCGTGTTTAATTTTTAAACACGTTGTTAAACACGATAAGTTTGATATCAACTGGTGTTGAATGACATGTTTGAAGCAGAAGATGACACAACAAGAAAAATAAAAAAATTAAAATTGAATAAAATAAACTAAATTTAAATAAAAACCAGTTAAAATGAAATTTTTTCACATTAAAGCGATAGATGTACAAAACAGTTAATTAAATTTTGCTTCCGTGAATTTTGAATACGGATGAATTGAAAGAAGTTACTTTAAACTTTTTCAGTATTACTTTTTTGAGAAAAATATTTAACCGTTTCCTAATATTCGCTTAAGAAATGAGACGATATCTCTTTGCTGGTAAAATAAGTTCTGTTTATTAAATTTAGTTGTTCCTCTATTTATAATATTTTCAATACACATAATATAATATACATCCTGATAAACAAACACAGGTAGGTGATCGTTTATCGGTGCCTGATGTTTCTTCCTAAACACAGAATAAGTTTTTATCTGTTTCATAGGAAAGGTACTAAAAGATTATATTGCTAATCATGTGTTTTTTCTTAAAATACATTTGGTTATTATTACTAATTATGGGTTTTTCCCTTATGTGATAAGACTTAAAAATACATTTGGTCAATATTACTAATTATGGGTTTTTCTCTTATGTGATAAGACTTAAAAATACATTTGGTTATTTATAACTAGTACAGTTTGTCAAGATACTTAATATAATTATTCAAAACGGAGTTTCCGCTCATTCGTAGAGTGAGTTGATATAACACGGGAACGAAAAATCCAAAAACAGCCATGAAGTTGTCCCTTAACTAGAAATTGAAAAATCTTGTTTCTGACTGGGGCGGACAATGTTATTTCACTTTTTATAGCAATTATAACGTTGGATAATGCCAAAAATTATTAATTATTGCCTCCGTCCGAAGAAAAAATAACTTTTTGGGAAATTTTGTTAAATTTTTGGTTTTTTTTTACAATTGTTAAGGAACAGCTGTTCGAGATGTGTTACTTGAACACTTTATTTTTAAGTGTGAACTGATATGTTTAACTTTTTCATAAACGTGTTTAAGAATCGTACTGTGAACGCCGCATAAAGTGAATTAATTCCCTAATCCAGCCATAAATATCAATAATCCAGACAATAATAATAATAATAAATTTCCTACCCGATCAAAAAAAATTATATATAGTCGTATATAGTAATATCTTGTTTTATCTTATAATATGTGAGTATATATGTTGTCATGAATAGCCATATATAATTACATGTTTCTTATGTTGTACCTTATATAACCATATATTTTTATATATTGTCTTTTATACAATTAGATATCAACCATATATGCTATACATAATGAGATATGACAGATCTGTTGTCATATATAATTATAAATGATCATATATAACATAATATATAATCACATATGGTGGCATATAAGCCATATATTTTGAGATATAGTAATTAGGCCCTGTTATGAAAATTTTTTGGTTGTATGATGTAAGATATTTTTATATATGATTAAATGATATAAGATATGATTATATATGATTCCATATATGATGAAAGATTAACAATATAAATTTATATATGGTTATATATGGTCCCACGTCAGTAATATTTTCTATGTGTTTAATATATAATTATATATAGTCACATATTACCTGAGAGACCCTACTGTCGAATCCCAGCTCGGGCACAAAAAAATTTTTTTTTTTTTTACTTTTTTAACTCAATTTAATTTTCTTGTAAATATTCTTTTAACAGATCTTAAAAAAATTAACCCATTTACTGCCAACAGCACCTGAAAGTTATGTTTATTACAACTTGTTATTAATAATATTTTAATATGTTGTTATATATTGTCATATATAACCCCACACATAATTATATATGTGACTGAGGTACTATTATCGAATCCCAGCTCGGGCACAAAAAAAAATTATTGATTTACTTGTAAATATTTTTTTTACAGATCTTAAAAAGGTTAAACCATTTTGTGTCAACAGGATCTGCAAATTATGTTTTCAATTAATAGTATTTTAAATATATAATTAGATATCGTAATATATAATAATTTCTTTAAAGTTCTGAATTTGAGTTCTTCCAGAGTGAAATGATTTTTTTTTTGTAATATTTGTACATACAATTTTGGCAATATCTTGATTTTTGTACTCCTACTTTTAATACAAACAAAACAATTTGTGAAAAAGTGTTGGATAAGAGTATTTTTTCCAAAGGATTGCTAAGCTTATATATGTCATACCTTATTTAAAAGCAGGGACGTAACAGTTATAACTTTTATTCAAAAAAGTGATTGTTTTACAATTATTTCTTGTTTGAGTATTTTTAATTTTCTGTTTATTTGCTCTGTTTGATTTCTATTTTTAATTCAAACAAAAACAATCCAAACACGATTTTTATTTTTTCAAAAATAATAAAAGTTATTTTGTGATTTTTTTTCTTTATCAAAAAATAACAATTAAGAATATAAATCAAAAGCCATAGAACCAATGACTTTCAACAATTATAATATCCTGATGATGTCAACTAGTGTTAATAAAAGATTGAACAGTGATTTAAAGTGAGTAAATATGGCTGAGTTCCAAAACGTCATTTGCAATGCAACTGAACAAAGTCATGTATTCCTAAACGCAATTGATGGGCATATAAAAAGCAAACTGTGCATCACAAATGTTGTTGATGCTTTATTGACATGTTTTTATTACAAAGTAAGCAACACACTTGTTTGCTTTGTATCGAAACAGTAGTAAAACCGCAAACACTGCAATGTGTTTTGACGTTTAGGAACTCACCCTATGTATATTCAAGCAACTTCCGGCATTCAATTTAGGTCAATTTTTGATTTTTATTTTATTATCAAATAAAAAAGTTAGTGCTTAATTTTTTCAAAAAAATCATTCTGTAACTTTTATAAAAAGTTTTAAAATAAAAATCAAAAAACAACAGAAATTTATAGAGTAAAATATAAAAATTGAAAAAATTAAAATCTTTGTGATTTTTTTGTGCAATATGATTTATAAAATATAGTGCATTATTGAAATATTATAATTAAATAAATTTGTATGGTGACTTGTTTAGAAATATAACAGTTATTTTGGGTCTCTGTTTAAAAGACATTTATAATACCTTTTAAATAACATGTATATTGCTCTTATCCCATAAATCGGTGCCTTGACCCTTCAACAAACAGTTTTTTATCTTATTCACCAAAAAATTTCCGTCAGTGGATAACATTTAAGATTTTTAATTTGGGTTTTTTTGAAAGAATGTTATTAATTTATTTTTTCTAAGTCATCTATATATATAAATTTATATAATTATATATAACTCAGTAACACGAACAATGTTGTCTCATATAGTGAGTCATGTTGTATAGCAGTGTTTGGCTGAGTGAGTTAAGTGGCCGGCTACAACGCCAGCAACCTGGGTTAAAATCCTGCCGACGGCATTTTTTTTTTTGTTTTTTTTAAATGAAATTAATATTTTTTAAATAATAAATGTTTTTTTTTAATTTTTTGTGTTATTTTTTAAATTTTTTTACAATTTAAATAATTTCAAATATATCATAGGATAAATTTTGATCTCAAATTATCCAATTCGATCTTCCAAAATTAGCTTATCCGTTTGCATCTAATTGGATGTAAATTAATCCCATGGGATATTTTGGGATCTATCAGTCAGGATTTTAATTTGATATTATTGGATCTCCCAATTTTGAGATCTATTTGGATCTTATTTAATCCTGTAATATATTTGAGGGATCTGATTGGATATTACTGGATACCCCAATTTTGAGATGAACTTGGATAAGATGATATGTCGATCTATATCAAATGAGATATGATTACATATGCTAGATATAATGTTTTTTTGATCGGGTATCCAAGAAGATATTAATAAAAAATTAAACCGAATTAAAAACGAGTAAAAAGGTTAAAGTCGGGCATGCCGACTATACAATACCCTACACCAGTCTGGTTAAAAGCCAACTAATGTTTGGATCCGAAATTCGAATGGGTTAAAATGGGACTTGTGTCAAAATTTTCTATAATGTGAGTCAGCGAACCAAATTTCATTAAAATATCTTAATATTTGCGACCTGCCGTTTGTAACCAAGCCAATTTTGGGGGGACGCTTATATGGGCACTAGGTCTAAACATGGACCAGTGTTAACCAAAATCAATAGGCTTCGTCCTTGGGCTGATATAAATCGGTGTACCAAATTTCATCAAAATATCTTAATATTTGCGACCTGCTGCGTATAAACAATATAATTTTGTAGGACCCTTATATGGGCACTAGGTCTAAACATGGACCGATGTTCACCAAAATCAATAGGCTTCGTTCTTGGGCCAACAGAGATCTGTGTACCAAATTTCATCAAAATATCTTAATATTTGCGACCTGCAGCGTATACACAATATAATTTTGGTAGGACCCTTATATGGGCACTAGGTCTAAACATGGACCGATGTTTACCAAAATCAATAGGCTTCGTTCTTGGGCTGATATAAATCGGTGTACCAAATTTCTTCAAAATATCTTAATATTTGCGACCTGCAATATAATATATAAACAATATAATTTTGGTAGGACCCTTATATGGGCACTTGGTCTAAACATGGATCGATGTTCACCAAAATCAATAGGCTTCGTTCTTGGGCCAACATAGGTCTGTGTACCAAATTTCATCAAAATATCTTAATATTTGCGACCTGCAGCGTAAAAACAATATTGGTAGGACCCTTATATGGGCACTAGGTCTAAACATGGACCGATTTTAACCAAAATCCATATACTTCGTCTTTGGGCCGACATAAGTCGGTGTACCTAGTTTCATGAAAATATCTAAATATTTGCGACCTGTAGAGTGTGCACAAAAATGCATGGACAGACAGACAGACGGACGGACGGACAGACCGACATCGTTAAATCGAAATAAAAAAAAATTCTGAGTCGATCGGTATACTGGGACCAATATTTTTTGGTGTTACAAACATCAGCACAAACTTATAATACCCTGACCACATAGTGGTGTAGGGTATAAATATACCCCAGCAGTAACTAATGTAGAAGAATGAACTAATGATGATACAGGAGTAGGAGCTGCTATAGCAGCTAGTTATAAAGAAGAAAATTGAATTTGAGCACTTTTAGTTATAGCGGCCAATAAAAGTGAATTCGGACAAATCAAGTGAATTCATTCAAGTCAAGAATTAATTCAGTTCTAATAGTTCTTTTTATCATATCAAATGAATTAATTTACTGACGAATGAGTTAATTTTTTATAAATCCAAAAAAGAATTTGCTAAATTTATAAACTGTTCAGTTTGAACTGAAAATTTCACTCAACCGTTCAATGATTTAAAAAATATTTTCCCATTCAGTGATTTAAAAAAAATCTTCCCTTCAGTTGAATTTTTACCGTTCAGTGATTTTAATCAATTTTTTACCGTTTTGTTGAAAAAAAACGAAAAATAAAATTCAGTTGCGCCAATATAAAATCAGTTCATACAGTTATCTGTTCTGTTGTTAGTACAATTCTGTTATCTGAGTTCAGGAAACGTCATCATAAGCTGATAATCTTTCGTAGAAAAAGTGCTTAAAATCTGTATGTTTTTATGTGCCTAGAATTTAAGGGTTTTTCGATAGAAAAAAGTTCACAAAACCTTAGAATTGTTTGTTAAACTACATTTACACTTAACCAAAAAGTAGTATATTTTGAAAACTACTTTGAATCAAAAACTTAAAGATTTTAAAAACTGCTAGTTTCCGGTTTTAATTTAAATTCTGAAAAAGTAGGCAGAATCTGAACGTTTTTCCATAGTAGGAATCAATCAGAAATTAGCTAAGAGATAACAAATTTGTTTTGACGGCTGTTTATAGAAAATTAGTTTAGACAATGGAATTTATTTGCGACCACTTAAATTCGCTGGCCTAAATAAAAATTCGGTAGTATTAACCGAAAAGTTTTGTTGCAGTAACCGAACCATTCGATTGGAAAAAAATTCGGTTGGCAGCATAATTAATTTTGTTTTTTGGTGATTACATTTTAAAAAATTTGTACTGATTTCAAGTCAGAAAAAAATGGTCACCCTAATTTAGAGGTGGTTTTGCTCCATATCTAGCCATTTTTTCTTGCGCGAGTTACGACACCCACCATACCAACAACAACAACCATCACTACATTACCACCACCAAAACCACGAAGGGTATAATGCTGAGCAACGTCATATTACACATTTTAGTTCATACCCATATCAATCATTACATTGTATCAATAGCCTAACCAATTCTAGGAATTCTTAAAACCACTTTAACTCCACTTAAATGTTTCCAATAGCAATTGCAACATAAACACAATAAGCAATTAATTTTAGGTCAATTAAATTTTGTTTACTTGAATTCTTGGGAATTGTAGAATGCACTTTTACTTCTATTACTTTTTGTATTTCATTTTCTTTGTTAAGTTACTTTAAGATCAATTTTTGAAATAAAAATCAGTTTGTTTCAAGTGTTAAAAAGAGCAAGTTGTGTTTTTTCCTTTTTTAAAACCCTGATAGTCCACCACATATAACTGGCGCAGTCGAAAGTTCAGTGAACGGTTTCGGTGTCTTGTTTTAAATTGTCCTTTTTTTTAGCAAATAAAAACATATAAAACAAAAGAAAACTTAAGTGTAATTTTTCGCAAATAAAAGGAAAAAAAAAGAAGAAAACTTAAGTGTCCTAAAAGGAAGATATTTGTGCAAGCAAAGACGACATCAAGACGAAACAACCGTGTGTTTTGACCCTTAAATTCACTGGAACCCCCACTCTCAAAAAGAAAAAAAATAAGGATAAACAATACAATCATCATACCATGTGGTTCATCTTAATGTTCCTGATCGGGTGCATGTAAGTGTTTTTGTGATGTTATAAATATAATAGTAAAATAAAATTGTTTACATAATATTTAAGTGAGAAAAAATAAAAGGAAGGGAACAAAATAAATAGAATGATTTAACCTTAAGAAAAGAGAATATAACAAACTGAACATTTGAATTTACCATAATACATGAGACTTTAATAGTATCGAGGGCATATCGGTACGAATTTAACGAAGGGAAAATATATATAAGGGAAACAAGATAAAAGTGATTGCAATCGGAAAAGAAAAGTATCGAAGGCATATCGATACGAACCTGTAAATTAAATGTTCAAGGTACTGTAAATACCAAATTAAAGTAAAATCGACGAATTTTCTTTTATGCCGAATAATAAGGAACCAAAACAGAAACTCCGTTTCTTTCCTTACAGTTTGAGAAAAATTGCTAGTTTGACATCTATCCCTGAAAACAATAATTCTACCTTCGCTGAGAGGTCAGATATCAGTCTCACCGGGAATAACTCAACCATTTCCGACCTTAGTTCTTGTTCCATTTCTGACACAATGTCAACGGAACAACCTACACAAAACCAGGCGAATAATCAAATCGATATTTTCAATTCATTAAGAATACCCGATGCGATTAAGGATTTGCCGAAATTCAATGGTAATCCCAGACTTCTTTATGAATTCCTCAACAACGTTGAGGAAATTCTTCTTTACATACGGGGAACGGACAATACTCCTTATGGCCAAATTTTACTAAGGGCCATACGGAACAAGATTGAAGGGCAAGCCAATGAGGTCCTTAACATGTATGGAACCCCGCTTATTTGGGATGACATAAAGAACAACCTCGTTCTACATTACTCCGACAAACGGACCGAAACGTCTCTAATAAGAGACTTGCATACCGTTAAACAATTTAACAAGACTATTGAATCTTTCTACGGAGAAATTATTGAACTCCAATCCTCCCTTTGCAACAACATACTCATTCACGAAAAGGATGCTGGCGTCATAAACGCAAAAAAGAGCCTTTACTCCGAGATGTGCCTAAATTCCTTCCTTAGTGGCCTTAACGAACCACTAAAATCGAGAGTAAGGGCAATGCAACCAACTTCGCTTTCCACGGCACTATCCTGTTGCATAAAGGAACAGAACAGTTCCTATCAGAGAATCCCAACATCAAATAGGGGGCACTACTCCCAATACAGACCATATGATAACCGTTTTCAAAGGGATCAAAAATATCAGTCTTCAAATAGACAACAACAACCCCAACAGACTAACTGGAACCATAATTGGCAACGAAATAACGATCACAGGGATCAAAGATACCAACTTCCGAATAGACTGACAATAGAACATGGGGAAATACTTTTTGAAACGCTTATAACTTACAATAACGCAATTCACTCCACAACACGACTCACACCATACGAACTTTTTTTTGGTCGACCATACAAATTCATGAATACACTAAATTTCTCAAATGAACACGACTATTTATCCAAACTGAATATCTTCCTTGACGAACTGTATCCGAAAATTCGGGGAAAAGTCCAAAGTGCAACGGAAGCTAGAATCGAAAGTGCGAACATTTCCAGGCAAGACCCAGAGGACAACTCCGAAGGCCAAATTGTTTTCAGGAAGGAAGCAAGACGCAATAAACTAACTCCTAGATTCTCTAAACAAATAGTTAATAAGAATAACAATATTACCATAGTAACTAAAGGCAAAAAGAAAATACACAAATGTAGATTAAGAAAACAGATGAATAATAACTAGATATGAAACCCTGTATTCGTGCTATACTAACACACTAACTTATTTCCCCTACAGAACCCCCCCAACTCACTCACAAATACTCGAAGTACATAACTTGCCAACCAACCAGAGTATATTACCTTTACGATTGGGTCCTGCAAGATCCATTACTAATTTTCACAACTTTATACATATTATTAATCTTGAAGACTACAAAACTAACCTAACATTGACGATATTGAGACCACCCTTACACTTTTTGAGAAACATACATCCGATACTAACATCGAAAAGGTAACTACACTGAAACTCAAAGAGTTAAAGAATAAATTCTTAACGTTATACCCAACACAAAGACAAAAAAGAGGTTTGTTCAACGGACTAGGTTCCGCGATTAGAGTAATAACGGGTAACATGGACGCTTAAGACGCACAAACAATTAATGAACAAATAGACAACATATACACAAACCTTGGTAATGTCACAAATACACTCTCACACCAACATTCAATCAATTTTAAGATGATGGAAAGATTCAAGAACATCACATCACACATCAACAACGAACAACACACGATAGAAAAATACATAACAAATACAGCCAACAGAATACAGCACGAGGAAGACATTATTATTAGAACACAATACCTAAATCAGGTTAACTTTAATATCGACTTATTAACAGATCACTTATCAAATATAGCCAAAGCAGTGGTTCTATCGAAACTCAATATAATTTCAAGATTCCTGCTTAACCCAGAGGAACTTGACATTATTGCACTTAGACTAAAAACCCAGGACATAAAAGTCGAATCAATCGAGAACATTTATGAAATGCTAGGCATGCAGGCCTACTATAATAGATCAAATATTATATTTAACATATTTATACCTAATATTTCAAATGAAAAATATTTTTTATACCATATAATTCCCTTACCTATATATGAAACGAAAATTGTAAAGATTGAACAATATATAATATTTAATGAAAATTCCACACAACATCACAAAACACTTTGCCCCAAGATCGAAGGAACATATTACTGCAACAAGCCGACCAAACAAGAAGATACTAGAAACTCAATTTGCATTGGAAACCTAATGAACAACAAAGCTGTCCTCTCAATGACGTGGGAAAAATAGAATCAATCTTACAGGCTGAACCAAATTACATTATTTTTATTAATTCACCAGAAACACTAATAAACTCTACTTGCAGCACCAAAACTCTCAAGATAGAAGGCACTGCTTTATTACACTTCCAACACTGTGATGTCTCAATAAACGGCATAACATACCACGATGATGCTGATACCTTCTGGGACCAAATTCACATTCCCCCGTTACCTAACAGCAATGTCTCCGCAAACTCCACAACTGAAGTTCTAAACTTAAAGAAACTAAAAAACTTAAACATTCAAACGGACTCCAAGGTCAACAAGCTCGAAGTAACAACAACAACAATACATTCAATCACAACTTCCACAAGCGTAGTATGTACCATAATCGTCATCACTATACTCATCATAGTCATCAGAAGAAAAAACAGCTACAAACAACACCTATCCGATCTACAGTATATCGCTCCGACACCAACAACATCATTTTGGCCGTCGCTCTATCTTAAGGGGGGAGGAGTTACGACACCCACCATACCAACAACAACAACCATCACTACATTACCACCACCAAAACCACGAAGGGTATAATGCTGAGCAACGTCATATTACACATTTTAGTTCATACCCATATCAATCATTACATTGTATCAATAGCCTAACCAATTCTAGGGATTCTTAAAACCACTTTAACTCCACTTAAATGTTTCCAATAGCAATTGCAACATAAACACAATAAGCAATTAATTTTAGGTCAATTAAATTTTGTTTACTTGAATTCTTGGGAATTGTAGAATGCACTTTTACTTCTATTACTTTTTGTATTTCATTTTCTTTGTTAAGTTACTTTAAGATCAATTTTTAAAATAAAAATCAGTTTGTTTCAAGTGTTAAAAAGAACAAGTTGTGTTTTTTTCTTTTTTAAAACCCTGGTAGTCCACCACATATAACTCGCGTAATACTGAATTTAGACTAAGCAAAAACCAGGTGGTTTTTGTACAAAACTAAATTAAAAAAGCCAAGTCATTTACACTGGTCAATTAGTTTTTCTTTGTCACATCATTATACCCTACACCACTATGTTGTCAGGGTATTATAAGTTTGTGCTGATGTTTGTAACACCAAAAAATATTGGTCCCAGACCCACCTTATAGTATACCGATCGACTCAGAATTTTTTTATTTCGATTTAACGATGTCCGTCTGTCCGTCCGTCTGTCCGTCCGTCCGTCTGTCTGTCTGTCCATGCATTCTTGTACGCACTCTACAGGTCGCAAATATTAAGATATTTTGTTGAAACTTAGTACACCGACTTATGTAGATAAGTCAAAGGATGAAGTGTATTGATTTTGGTTAAAATCGGTCCATGTTTAGACCTAGTGCCCATATAAGTGTCCTATCAAAATTACATTGTTTATACGGTGCAGGTCGCAAATATTAAGATATTTTGATGAAATTTGGTACGCAGACCTATGTTGGCCCAACGACGAAGCCGATTTTGGTGAACATCGGTCCATGTTTAAACCAGTGCCCATATAAGTGTCCTACCAAAATTATATTGTTTATTCGCTGCAGGTCTCAAATATTAAGATATTTTGATGAAATTTAGTACACCGATTTATATCAGCCCAAGGACGAAGCCTATTGAGTTGGGTTAACACCGGTCCATGTGTAGACCTAGTACCCATATAAGGGTCCCCCCAAAATTGGCTTGGTTACAAACTGTAGGTCGCAAATATTAAGATATTTTAATGAAATTTGGTTCGCTGACTCACATTATAGAAAATTTTGACACAAGTCCCATTTTAACCCATTCGAATTTGGGATCCAAACATTAGTGGGCTTTAACCAGACTGGTGTAGGGTATTGTATAGTCGGCATGCCCGACTTTAACCTTTTTACTCGTTTTTTTTATTAAACACTTTTCTTTATGTTTTTATTGTTAAATTAAATCAAAAAAATTATTAACACATTTTAAAATGGATAACGAGTAAAAAGGTTAAAGTCGGGCATGCCGACTATACAATACCCTACACCCGTCTGGTTAAAAGCCAACTAATGTTTGAATCCGAAATTCGAATGGGTTAAAATGGGACTTGTGTCAAAATTTTCTATAATGTGAGTCAGCGAACCAAATTTCGGCCCAACGACGAAGCCTATTGATTTTGATGAACAGCGGTCCATGTTTAGACCTAGTGCCCATATAAGGGTCCTACCAAAATTATATTGTTTATACGCTGCAGGTCGCAAATATTAAGATATTTTGATGAAATTTGGTACACAGACCTATTTCAGCCCAAGGACGAAGCCTATTGATTTTGGTGAACATCGGTCCATGTTTAGACCTAGTGCCCATATAAGGGTCCTACCAAAATTATATTGTTTATACGCTGCAGGTCGCAAATATTATGATATTTTGATGAAATTTGGTACACCGACTTATGTCGGCCCAAGGACGAAGCTTATTGATTTTGGTGAACATCGGTCTATGTTTAGACCTAGTGCCCATATAAGGGCCCTACCAAAATTATATTGTTTTCTCCATGTCCAAGATGGAACATTTGTAGTGTGTGTTTTTTTTCTAAACATATTTCATAAAAAAAATTTTAATAAAAACTTTTTATTTGTTAGTTTTTAAATTTTTTTGTTTCTCTTTTAATTTTCAGTTGTATTTTTTCTGACATTAAATTAATAGGCTGTTTCATATATTTGTGCTTTTATTGTTATATGTAAACCCAGACAAATAAATCCAGCTTTTCTTTGGATTTAATAAATCAAAAATTCTAAATCCAGGTGATTAAAAAAAAATCCGTAATATTTCAATTTATTAGCAACCGACGATAAAGACCACTAAGTAAGATAGAAGCTTTAGATTTTTAAAACAGTATTTACTTTGGTCCAAGGATAAACAGGATTCCATTAGGATACCTTTAAAGGGCATCGTCGTAACTTGAAAACTAATGGACGGATTTTTATGACATTTGGAAAATGTTTTTAGTTTGCACAATGTAGGTATATAGAAGTTAACATGCCTTTTCGCTCAATTTCGCGTTTTCTGTAAAACGAAAATCGCTACATCCTCTTCAGTAACAGCACAAAACAGATAACGTTTTTTATCGTAGGTTTATCTTCCTAGCAAAATCTTTCATTACCAAATAAGTGGTTATATAATAGAAATTCATAGCTCCGCACAACTTATTTTTTAGCGTCTAAACTCATAATTTTTGTTTGGCATGGTCGTTTTTATAAGTAGTCACGCTTACCCGATCGCTTACGAAAAAATGAGAAATAAGTAGTTATGAGATTTTGAATAATAAGTGGTTACACACATGCTTACAAAAAGTTGAATTATAAGTGGTTATCCGATTGCTTACTTGATTCTTGAAAATAAGGAGTTAAGCAAATACTATTAGCTTAAGCAAATACATTCAGAAAAATTCAAGTTTTCTCTAGTGTGTAATTTTGGGACTCGTCATAAAAATTTAAACATAAAACATATTTACATATAATAAATAAAAATGTATAAAATTTAATTGTGTAAAAAGTACTTATTTAAACTATTACGAGTAAGTCATTATTTTATATTTAGAAACAATGAATACAATAGGCCGTTATTAGGAAGTCATTATTTTATATTATAAAATAATGCAAAAATAAGAAGGTAGATAGTAAGAAGGTGTCATTACCAATATTTTGCTCGGTTTGCTAGAGGAATAATATTCGTCTAAACCTACTAATTTTTATGCACTATTTTACGAGACTCACTCTTAACCAGAGCTTTGAAGAATTAATTCCTTAATTCAATTTTTCAATTCTGTATTAAAAATTCGATGAATTAATTCACAAAGCACCATATATTGAATGGAATTAATTCATATTTGTTTTCGTTCGGTTTAATTTGTTACGAATTAATTCAATTGCAATAGTTCTTTTTATTAAATCAAATGAATGAAATGAATAAATCGAACGGAAAAAAGAGAATTAATTCCTTACTGAATTAATTCACCACTGAATTCGTTCAATTTCATTTTCGTTCAGTGAAGTAAAAAAAATAAAATTACGTTCAGTGAATTAAAAAAAAATTAGGTTCAGTGAATTAAAAAAAAATACGTTCACTGAACTCAAAGCCTGTTTTCTGCCATTCAGTAGAAGAAAACATTTATTTACAAAAAAAATTTGCAACTAATTAATTTTACAGCGTTTGCTACTAAAAATAAACAAATTACATATATATTAATTAATATATTATATTAACACTTAAGTGTTAGAGAAACCCGATGCACTTTAACAACCTACATGATTAAAAAATAAAGCCTTTTACTATTAAAAATAAAAACGTTACAGATATAGATGAATTTGGAAAAAATATAACTATTAATTTTTCAAACTTATGCTTCCCAGTAAAATGTTGATGCTTGACTACTGAACGGCAGAAAACAGGCTTTGAATTCAGCGAACGTAATTTTTGTTTTTCAATTAATTAAACTTAATTTTTTTTCAATTCAGCGAACGCATTTTTTTTCTTTTTTAATTCACTGAACGTAATTTTATTTTTTTTTACTTCACTGAAAGAAAATAAAATTGAACGAATTCTGTGGTGAATTAATTCAGTAAGGAATTAATTCACTTTTTTCCGTTCGATTTATAAAATTGAACGCGTTCACCAGTGAATTAATTCATTTGATTTAATAAAGAGAACTATTGCAATGGAATTAATTCTTTGAATTTATTGATTGATGAACCCGTTAAGTTGAACGAATTCAGTGAATTACTTAAGAAAATGAATTCATTCAATTCTAAAGAAAATTGAATTCGATTGGTAGTGAATTCATTCAAAAAAGAATTAATTCTTCAAAGCTCTGCTCTTAACCTATTTTGGACCACATCGCCTAAAGCAGGCAACGACAAAAAAATGTAGATGAAATTATTGTTTATTTTCCACGTCGAATATGGTATGAATTTCATTGTTAGAGGGCTAAACAATTTATAAATGTGTGCGTTTACCTGACGTTCAATCGTTCTTAATCCGCTACTAAACAATCTGGAGAACGATTTGATTACATACCGCTAAGTCAACATGTTGAGGTAACACTACCTTATTTTGGTAGTGTAAAAATTTTATGCTACTTGTGATCAGTTAAGCCTAAAACAGATAAACGCAGTGTTGATAGTGTTTTACCACAGTACTACGTTTCGTCGAGAAAGCAAGTTTTTGTGTTTTTTATGTGTCACTGCCAAAAAATTAGAAAATTTTCTAAATAAGCAAATTTTGAAAGTGTTGGTTTTCAATTTTTATTTAAAAATAAAGATTGATTTTTCGACCTTTTTAATTGATTAATTAATTTATGTAATTGTCTTCAAACAAAATTAAATAAGGAATTTTTTAAATACATATTGAATAGTTTTCGCGAACAATAACAAAGATTGACAGCACTGCCTCTGTTCACCAGCATTTTCACTATGTGCGTTCCCGTACGTTACCGCGAGTACCTGCGGTAACCCAAAACAGCCAAAATAACAATTTACACGCAATTTCGAGTACGGGAACGCTTTTGAGCTACTTTGGGTAACCGCGGTAAAGTACGGGAACATATAAACAAGTTCAAATGGAATTATAAAATAACAACAAATGTAAAAAAATCAAAGAAAAAGCCCATCCAGATGTTCGCAATGCCAGTGAACTGCAGCAGTGCTGTCAAATTTGTTTCTTGAATTTAGCAGAAACAATTCACTATTTTTACAAATTTATTAATGAAATTTGTTTGAAGGCAACTCTTATGAGAAATAAAGAAAATATAAAGGCCTGCGTTATCGTCTAAACGTCGCTATGCGGTAAAACACTGCCGACACTGCGTTTGTCTGCTTTGGCCTAAACTCTACAAATATTTTTATTTTAAAACAAAAAAAAAAACATAAGAGTATCAATTGTAGCGGTAGCGGGTTTCTTTGGTAAACCTGCCTAATGAAATCTGGCCCCGTATACTGAATGTTTAGCCAAAATTTAGCCAATTATTAAATTTAAATGTTATATGAGAAACGACAACAAATATGACAGTTAAGGTCTCAGTTACCAGCTAACTGGACATTGAGTAGGCGGGCCTTACTAATTTAAAAATTTATAAACGAAACTTAATTGATAATTAATTTAATTTATAATTTTTTCATATGTCGTTATTAAATATTAAATGCATGCCAATAGGCAATTTATTTGCCTTAAGATAAAATATTGAGTATTTTCCGCCCTCCCCCACCTTCCCCAATTTATCCCAAAATTTCCTCTTTCGAAAAGATACCAAACTAATAATGCAGAAAGTTAGACGACTAACCACTCTATGGAATTTTTATTCTTAAAAGAATTAAAAAAAAAATATTTATAGGCTCTTTTTGCGCCTATTCCTAAACTATCCCAAGCTATCTTGTATATTTTTCAATCACATGTCAAGGCGTTTTGATATTGACTTTTTTCTGAGCTTTTTATTTAAATATTTCACAAAGAAAACTTTAAAAATTCTAAATGAGAATCAAAAAAATAAACAGCACCACAGTAGATTTAATAATAGATTTAAAAGTGTGCTCCATTTATGATATTATGGTGTACGTCACTCTGGTGATTTCCAGTATTGCCAATACCAGATATGCCATTATCCTGTATTAAAATAAATTCATTGAAATCAATAACATCTCTAAAATTTTGAAATTATGCCAACTTACACTCATAACGGCCGATACAATGCAACCAAGTACAAATAGTAATTGAAATACTTTCATTATTAAAATAATTTGTTTTGAATGTTCTCGTTCAAGTTTTACAAGATTACTAATGAATTTTCTAAGATTTTAGTGGTTTATATATACCTGTGGTAATCGGATGACAAATACAATTATATATGCAGATTTAATGCCAGGTTTCATACTAGCAAGTTAATCTTAACCCAACTATTACAAAAAAGAAAATGACAAAAAAAAAACTTTCTATACTCGTACAAAACGATAACACATTTTTGGGTTTACACTAATAGTTAACTCAAGAACCTTCAGCATGAAGCCTTGGGTAAAAATTATAAATTTAGTTTAATATAAAAAAAAACATTTAAAAGATCCCAGTAAGAAATTTACAGTGGTAAAAAAATCAAGCATGGCATACCACTGGGTAACCGTGGAGTTAAAAATAAATGGCTGCCAGAACATTCATTTGGCACGCTTTGGTTTACAAAAAAACACTCTACAGGTCGCAAATATTAAGATATTTTGATGAAAGTTGGTACACCGACTTATGTCGGCTCAAGGACGAAGCCTATTGATTTTGTGTAAAATCGGTCCATGTTTAAACCTAGTGCCTATATAAGCGTCCCCCCCAAAATTGGCTGGTTGCACGCTGCAGGTCGCAAATACGAAGATATTTCAATGAAATTTGGTACGCAGACTCACATGGTCCCAAGGACAAAGTCTATTGATTCTAGATAAGATCGTTCCATATTTGTTATTTTGAACATTTTTTTTTTTTTAAATTTAGTTGTTTTAGACCAACTCTTTTTGTTTTCCCAAAGTTGGCATGTTAATTCCAATAAAGGTTTTGCCATTGCACTATGATCTGGCACATTATCTGATTAGTCACACTCTCTTTTCGATCTATTGTTATTGCATTCTAATGGTAAACACTTGAAATCAACAGAAAATATAACAAATTAAACCCTATGGCAACTCGTCTCAACGTATACGCAAGATGCCTGCTCTTGAGCGTAAAAACCATACATCAATTTGGCAGTATTTGTGAAAAAAGAGACACTGAGGAGACTGGAAGATAAATAAAAATCTAGAAATAGAATGTTTGTACATGTCTGTGTTGATTACTTCTGAGTAAAAAACAAAAACAGAAAGCTGAATAGGAAAGAAACTACGAATTTTAGTTACATTGCATTCAAGGCCTTACTTGGGTGAGATCATTATGCGGTCACACCTTAGTATAGTTACGCTTGTAATGTAGGAACAGGGGATGTGTTCAAATGCTACAGCCAACGGGTTGTTGAAAAAATTATCATATAGAGACAATCTGACAAAAAATATATAAAACAATTAATAAAATTCAATGAAAAATCACTGATTAAGCCTGTCCATACAAAAAGGCAGTAACTAGATCTAGTCTGATTTGAAAATTAATGTGTTTATAATTTTAGAAGAAAAAGGTTTATTTTCCTTCTTAACCTCAAACCTACTAAAATAAAAAAATAAAATTCAAGTGTTTCAATGACTCTAGAAAATTAAAATAAAAACGCAATTTTTTACACACGTTTCTTTTATTTCTTGTGCTTTAGTGAAAATAGTTTTTAATAAAGCTTAATATAGAAAAAAGCTGTTGGTATGAACAGTGTGAAACAAATATCTGACATGCTGAAAAATACAGATTTTTCATGCCAGGGATCTTACATATTCCCGAATTACGACAACACAGGTTTTTAATGCAACAGATGGCGCTGACTGCTGTTTTGTTTTTCTGGCAATACTGTTCAACTTCGGATAGTGTTGCTCAAAACGGTTTAGCTCATTCGCATTTTGAAATTTTAAATCCCAAATTTTATACCAAATTTGTTTTAATTTAAACAAAAACCCAATTTAAAACGAGTAAAAAGGTTAAAGTCGGGCATGCCGACTATACAATTCCCTACACCAGTCTGGTTAAAGCCAACTAATGTTTGGATCCGAAATTCGAATGGGTGAAAATGGGGCTTGTGTCAAAATTTTCTATAATGTAAGTCACGGCACCAAATTTCATCAAAATATCTTAATATTTGCGACCTGCAGTTTGTAACCAAGCCAATTTTGGGGGGACCCTTATATGGGCACTAGGTCTAAACATGGACCGATGTTTACCAAAATCAACGTCCTTGGGCCAACATAGGTCTGTGTACCAAATTTCATCAAAATATCTTAATATTTGCGACCTGCAGCGTATAAACATTATAATTTTGGTAGGACCCTTATATGGGCACTAGGTCTAAACATGGACCGATGTTCACCAAAATCAATAGGCTGCTTTATTGGGCCAACATAGGTCTGTGTACCAAATTTCATCAAAATATCTGAATATTTGCGACCTGCAGCGTATAAACAGTATAATTTTGGTAGGACCCTTATATGGGCACTAGGTCTAAACATGGACCGATGTTCACCAAAATCAATAAGCTGCGTTATTGGGCCAATATAGGTCTGTGTACCAAATTTCATCAAAATATCTTAATATTTACGACCTGCAGCGTATAAACAATATAATTTTGGTAGGACCCTTATATGGGCACTAGGTCTAAACATGGACCGATTTTAACCAAAATCAATAGGCATCGTCCTTGTGCCGACATAAGTCGGTGTACCAAGTTTCATCAAAATATCTTAATATTTGCGACCTGTAGAGTGCGCACAAGAATGTATGGACAGACGGACGGACAGACGGACATCGTTAAATCGAAATAAAAAAAATTCTAAGCCGATAGGTATACTATAAGGTGGGTCTAGGACCAATATTTTTTGGTGTTACAAACATCAGCACAAACTTATAATACCCTGATCCCATAGTGGTGTAGGGTATAAATAGAAGTTAAGTTCGCATCACTCTTAAGTCCAGAAAATTATTAAGAAATGACTCAGCAAAGTAAAGGGCGTTTTTTTTAAGTCCGATATAATTTTAACCCAGAAGTTCATTGTTAGTCGATTCGACTAACATCAACCGTGCTTTACAAATAGCGTGAAAAATAGCGATGCACTTCTAGGGTTAAATTGTAATTTTTTTGGCACCCTACATCACTACGTGGACAGGGTATAATAAGTTTGTGCTGATGTTTGTAACACCAAAAAATATTGGACCCAGACCCACCTTTTCGTATACAGGACGACTCAGAATCACTTTTTGTTTCGATTTATCGATGTCCGTCTGTCCGTCCGTCTGTCCATACATTCTTGTGGGCACTCTACAGGTCGCAAATATTAAGATATTTTGATGAAATTTGGTATACCGGCCTATGCCGGTCCAAGGACGAAGCCTATTGATTTCGGTTAAAATCGGTCCACGTTTAAACCTAGTGCCCATATTCAATAATAAATAAAATTGTATAAAAGCAAATGCGAGGGCTGGCTCTGTTCTTAGTGTGGAACAATTTTCAGTGAAAGTCCTTCCTCCAAAAAGCTGGCTCAGTTTTTCATAGAAAATTTTTTTAATTTATCATCAGTGTGAGTATAACGCGAGCATAGTAAGAAGAAACAAATTATTCGTGTTAATTATAAATTTTTGCGTGAATCCGTAAATCCGTTTGTAGGAAAATACGAGATTTCCCATTATTTTTTCTATATAAAATTACAAGTATTTACTTATACTATATGAGGAGTTACTTTTCAAAAGCGCTTATTTCCACTTACGATCTTAAACAAACCTAAGAATGCCATCGCCGTTGTTATGCTACAATGTGTCCTCTAGTTCAAAATCCAGTGCAAGAAAAACTCGTGATAAAAAATCGTAGTTTCGTACAAAAGAACACATTTCCTAAGTTACTGTAAACAGTTCTAAAAGGTTATTTCTCATTACTAAAATTTTGTTTACCATAAAAATAAGCCACTTTGAAAAATCGCTCCTCATATACATATTTAAATTTTCCAATATTAAAAATGAGTAGATCCTTAGATAGTTTTCTGAATTTTTGCTACATAAAATTTAATTTTTATTCCTAGTAATTTTTTTGTATAAAATATTCACGTATTTTGATATTAAAACAAATATTTTGGAATTCTTAAGTAGGGAATACACGTTCAGTATTATTGAATATAATTGAATATTAAAACAATAGTCGAAATCTGATGTGCTTCCCCTTTATGGCTGGTATTAATTTACGGGCAGGCCAATTCCAAAGGGCCCGTAAATCGGCGTTTGGCCGTACTTTTAAATAGTATATTCATATAGGTGGATGGTTAGCGTGTGAATCAAGCTTAAGTGGGTGTGTTCTATAACTTATGAGCAGTTATCACATTGATAAATGCAACTCTACCATGTTTAACACAGAACGAGCCTCAATATCTAGGTAAATTAGATATCATAGGACACACGATCTTCAAAGTAGGGTATAGTTGAACTTTTCAATGCGGAAATTTCTCATGTTTATACAGAACATCCTTACAGATAGTTAAAATTAACTTAAAACTGGGCACCATTTATTTGATTGTTGTGCACATCATTTTGATGGTTATCTGTATTTCCCGCTCCAGAAAAGCCCTGTAATAATAAAAACCATTAGAATTAATACCGTATTATATAAGACATATTCTGAAATTATAAAAACTTACACCCATTACGGCCGATACAATGCAAGCAAGTGCAAATATTAATTGCAATACTTTCATTATTTTAACAATTTGTTTTTAATGTTATCGTCAAAGTTTAACAAATATACTAATGGAATTTCTAAGATTCTTTTTGTTTATATATAATCGAATGACGAATGTTGGTCATTCGATTACACAAGGGAACACTGATTTTGCGGCGTGAGATTTATTAGTCAATTTGAGGTAGGGTTTCCAATACCGAATCGGTATTTCGGTATTGAAAATTTTCCAATACCGAATTTTCGGTATGTTCGGTTTTCATATAAATATTCTTATTTAGCGCGTAAACTTAAATATAGCACATTTCAAAATTTCAAAATTGTGTAGGAATGTTATTGATTCCAAGCAGGCTTAATCTTCTCTCTTGTGATTCATTTAGATGTTGAAAAAGATAATTCTTTTTTCAATCAATACAAATAAAAAAAAATAAAATAATTTTAAATCAATGATTAGATATTAAACAAAGTGAGATAATGATTTGGTCTAATTTATATTGATTCAATTTTGTTTCGATTGAATAATTTGTTTTAAGAGATAATTTGCGAAATATAAATCAGATCGGATCTTTGAAGAATTATATATTTGTTCCTTTTACTCCTGCAAGGAGCATAGGACACATAATAGTTGATATTAAAGAAAAAACAATAAATTGGAAAAATGATAATTCGAGTTTGTGTTTGGAGCTACTGCTTTCCAGGACATTTTACAAAAATTGTTCATTTTGTCAAAAATTAACCAAAATTTGAATGTTTTCATCAAATTTTATACAGTTTTCGGAAAAGCAACACTTAAATTTGATTAAAATATAATTATCTTTAGATTTGTTTAAAAAATATTTAACCCTTAGTGGCCTGGGGTCAGAAAAGACCCATGAAACTTAATATTAATTATGACTACGAGATTGTAAAGCCATTAAATTGATAAAAAAAGATATCAACTGGATAAAAATAATTATTTTATGTTACGTGATCCAGATGGGGTTAATTTTTATACTTTTGGACAAAAACGCCCCACTAAGAAGTTTACAGAATAACATGTTTCATAATTTTCGGGAAAATATCACTTCAAATGGATCAAAAAAATATTTTTTCCATTTGACAAAAATTATTATTTTGTATCACTTGATCCATATAGGGTTAATGTTTTCACTTTTCGGCAAAACAAAGAACACTTGGAATTTTTCAGAATAAATTCTTTCCAAATAGAAAGCAATAAATGCATAATATACAAAGCTTTTAATTAGAATCCAATACGATTATAAAACTAAAATTGCTATTAACATACGGACACTTTTGACCCCACCTTTTTAACCCTTAAAAATAAGATTGGGGCTATAGAGAATTGCGCTTGTTCGTTAGTTTTGTTCCCGCTATCGCATATCCCAATTTATAAAAATCTGATAAATGTTATTCTGTAAATTTCCTAGTGGGTCTTTTTTTGTGAAAAGTGAGAACATTAACCCTATATGGATCAAGTTACTCAAAATAATAATTTTTATCAAGTGGAAAACATTTTTTTTTATTCATTCAAAGTGATATTTTTCCGAAAATTATGAAAGGTGTTATTTTGTAAATTTCCTAGTGGGGTGTTTTTGGCCAAAAGTATAAAAATTAACCCCATATGGATCACGTTACATAAAATAAATATTTTTATCCAGTTAAGATTTTTTTTTAATCATTAATGGCTTTACAATCCATAGTCATAATTAATATTAAGCTTCATGGGTTTTTTCTGACCCCAGGCCACCAAGGGTTAAAGATTTTTTAAATAAATGTAAAGATAATTATAGTCTAACCAAATTTAAGTCTCGTTTTTCCGAAAACTGTGTAAAATTTGATGAAAACATTCAAATTTTGTTTAATTTTTGACAAAATGAGCAATTTTTGTAAAATGTCCTGGAAAGCAGTCGCTCAAAACACAAACACGAATTATCATTTTTCCAATTTATTTTTTTCTTTAATATCAACTATTATGTGGTATATATATAGTGTGACCATTTTTTTCTGACTTCAAATCAGTACAAATTTTAAACGAGTAAAAAGGTTAAAGTCGGGCATGCCGACTATACAATACCCTACACCAGTCTGGTTAAAAGCCAACTAATGTTTGGATCCGAAATTCGAATGGGTTAAAATGGGACTTGTGTCAAAATTTTCTATAATGTGAGTCAGCGAACCAAATTTCATTAAAACATCTTAATATTTGCGACCTGCAGTTTGTAACCAAGCCAATTTTGGGCGGACCCTTATATGGGCACTAGGTCTAAACATGGACCGGTGTTAACCAAAATCAATAGGCTTCGTCCTTGGGCTGTTATAGGTCGGTGTACCAAATTTCATCAAAATATCTTAATATTTGCGACCTGCAGCGTATAAACAATATAATTTTAGTAGGACCCTTATATGGGCACTAGGTCTAAACATGGACCGCTGTTAACCAAAATCAATAGGCTTTGTCCTTGGGCTGATATAGGTTGGTGTACCAAATTTCATCAAAATATCTAAATATTTGCGACCTGCAGCGTATAAACAATATAATTTTTGGGGGACCCTTATATGGGCACTAGGTCTAAACATGGACCGGTGTTAACCAAAATCAATAGGCTTTGTCCTTCGGCTGACATAGGTCGGTGTACCAAATTTCATTAAAATATCTTTTATTAAAACTTGGTAAAATTGGTTTCCATTCGGAAATGTTAAGTTGGTTCCGTTATTACTTAACTGGTAGATATTGCACAGTTTCCATTGATGGTGTCTGTTCCGATTTTTTCATTCCAACCTCTGGCATACCGCAAGGTAGTATCCTAGGTCCACTTCTTTTCAATATTTTTATTAATGACATTTGCCATTGTTTTAGGAATTGTAATTACCTTTTATATGCTGATGACCTTAAGATTTTTAAGCCTATATTTAATAGCATTAATATAGTTGAGTTGCAGGATGACTTAGATCGAGTGGTGTTGTGGTCTGAACTTAATGGCCTTTTTTTTAACACAGCTAAATGCCATTACATGACATTTCATAGATGCCATCACGTCTTGTTAGCTCAATATTCCATGGGTGGTCAAGTTTTGTCATCTGTTATTGAAATTTTAGATTTAGGAGTAGTATTTGATTCTAAGCTTACGTTTTGTAGTCATTTGAACTACATAGTACCAAAGGCTTATTCTCTCCTAAGTTTTATTCGCCGTAACACTGGTAATCTGTTTGATTATCATACTAAAAAAATTTTATATTCATCATTTGTCCGTTCTAGATTGGAATATGCTTCATTCATTTGGAGTCCTAATGCTAAAACCCACATAAACCGTGTGGAAAGAATTCAAAAAAAATTCCTAAAGTTTACCTTTTCTTTTTTGAATTTTTCAACTCCCCTTACATCTTATGAGCATAGATGTTCTTGGATTTCCTTGAAATCTCTTGAATCTCGTAGGAAAATTACGGCTTTATTATTTTTGCACGGCATTTTCTGTGGTGTAATTGATTGTCCTGATATATTGCATTTAATTAAAATTATAGTTCCGCAGAGAACTCTTAGGCGAAATAATTTTTTCCATGTAGATATTCATAGAACTGATTATGCTTTGAATGAACCAATTACTAAGTCAATGAGGTTATTCAATAATCTTTGTGAAAATTTAGATTTAAGTATTTCTAATTTTAAGTTTAAAACTCTTTTAAATAAATTGTTATAAATAATTAGTTTTAGATATAAATT
Organism: Leucophora obtusa; assembly: GCA_949987735.1. Lineage (NCBI taxonomy): Eukaryota > Metazoa > Arthropoda > Insecta > Diptera > Anthomyiidae > Leucophora > Leucophora obtusa. Next base: position 282,953,584 of record OX465295.1, read on the forward strand.
GCTAGTCTGTAAGGATAATATTGTATCCATAGACTGAAATAAAGAATAATAATAATAATAATAATAATAATAATAATAATAATAATATTTGCGACCTGCAGCGTACAAACAATATAATTTTGGTAGGACCCTTATATGGGCACTTGGTCTAAACATGGACCGATGTTCACCAAAATCAATAGGCTTCGACCTTGGGCCAACATAGGTCTGTGTACCAAATTTCATTAAAATGTATTAATATTTGCGACCTGCAGCGTATAAACAATATAATTTTGGGGGGACCATTATATGGGCACTAGGTCTAAATATGTACCGATTTTAACCAAAATCAATAGGCGTCCTTGGGTCGACATAAGTCGGTGTACCAAGTTTCATCAAAATATCTTAATATTTGCGACCTGTAGAGTGCACACAAGAATGTATGGACAGACAGACAGACGGACGGACGGACATCGTTAAATCGAAATAAAAAAAAATTCTGAATCGATCGATATACTATAAGGTGGGTCTGGGACCAATATTTTTTGGTGTTACAAATATCAGCACAAACTTATAATACCCTGACCACATAGTGGTGTAGGGTATAAAAATATTATCATCAAAAAAAAAAAATGATTTTGCAGCCAACCTAATTTGTTGTCAATAGAATGGTTGGGTTGAGGCAACAAACTTTTTCGGTTAACCATCATACAATCCAAAAAAGCCTTACATATTTTTCCCTATTCAGAACCCAAGACAAAAATTTTTTCTCATGAAAAAATCCAGTTTTTTTAAATACTGGAAACGGACCCATTATTTAGAAATTTCAATGATCTGTTACCACGCCTTTTCTATTTTTTTTAGTTTGTAACAGATTGATGAAATATATATATGAAATATATACAAATGGAGACAAATATGACCCCAGGATAGTATGAACATTAGAGCGTACCACCTTAAAGGCAAAAAAAAAAAAAGTTCGCCGTACACCCTCCAATATGAAGTATTTTTGCAAGGAGGTTTGAAAAAAAAAATTTATTTTTTTTTTTTGCCGAACGTAGGGGTCGCCATTTTACATTTTTCATTATATCTTTGGCATTTACAGTCGGATCTTAAAGTATGAGACATCGATGTTTTTCTCTCGAGGAGACCAGTGTTTTTCTCTCGAGGGCCATTGACCTCAAGTATCCAGTTCTAGTAGATAGCCACCAGATCTTAGTTGCTACCACCGTAATGTACACCCTAATGTCAGAAAATTAAAGCTCCCCGACTAAAAAAGGTTCATATAATCTTATATGATTTGATGTAATTATAAATGTTTGTATGCGTGGCTTTATATAACCATATAGATTCATATTAACACTTTGGTTTTATAAATATGTTTGATTTGACGTTACATATCAGGTATGGGCACATAAATTGATTGAAGGGCCAAATTTGGGATTTCACAAACTTACTGAGGGCCGCACCAATTAATACATTACTCGACAAAAACAAAGTTTTTGTAGGTACAGCCTTCTGCTAAAACTTTTTTTTGAGTATTTTAGATTCTTAAGCCCAGACCTAAAGTCAAAAAAGTCCATTGAATAGCCTTAGAGTTGTGAGTCTTTCTTTTTTTTATTCCCAGGGAAATACTTTATGATTTTTTATATTTTTGATCGAAATATATTTAAAAATGTAGGCACAGACTCAATAAATGTTTCTAAAATTTTTTGCCGTCCTTAATACGAATCTGAAGTCAAGAACTTTGAAATCAGCAGTCTACTATTTTTCATCACATATTTCTGTTGATTTTAGCTGGATGACTATTTTTATATTTAACAGTTTATTTTAGCTCTTCGAATGTTACTAATATTTAGCCAAAATCGGCGAAAAATTTTCTGCAGTCACCTTTAAATAATAAACCTGTAAAAATAGCAAAAAAAAAAAGCTACTAATTGTTTTGCTATTTTCACAGGTTTATTTCTATGAGTGTATGAATCAAATTTTATTGTGTCTAACTGTTTTACCAAATTTAGGTGCTTCAAGGACTATTCTCAAAAGTAGATATTAGAAATCCTTACGAGGTCCTTAGAACAGCCTTAAACAATTCCTAAAATGAAAGGTACTTTTTTTGAATTCAAAATCATAAAAAACGAGTAAAAAGGTTAAAGTCGGGCATGCCGACTATACAATACCCTACACCAGTCTGGGTGAAAGCCAACTAATGTTTGGATCCGAAATTCGAATGGGTTAAAATGGGGCTTGTGTCAAAATTTCCTATAATGTGAGTCAGCGCACCAAATTTCATTAAAATATCTTAATATTTGCGACCTGCAGTTTGTAACCAAGGGCACTAGGTCTAAACATGGACCGATGTTTACCAAAATCAATAGGCTTCGTCCTTGGGCCAACGTATTTCTGTGTACCAAATTTCATCAAAATATCTTAATATTTGCGACCTGCAGCGTATAAACCATATAATTTTAGTAGGACCCTTATATGGGCACTAGGTCTAAACATGGACCGATGTTCACCAAAATCAATAGGCGTCGTCCTGACCACATAGTGGTGTAGGGTATAATAAAGACTTCTAAGTACTTCTATGTTATATTGAGCCATAAAGTATTTTTCCCAGGCTTAAGGTTTAAATAAAGAAGAAGGAATTTTTCACTTAATATTCGAATGTAGGAGGCGAAAATGCTTTAAAACGTTTTAGAGGAACTCTGTTCAAAAAAGTCGATATTTGTTGATCGGTGTAAATTTTTTGAGGCTCCATTGAATGTTTATTTTTTTACCGCTGTTTTCTACATTATGTATATTTTTAAATTCTGATTTTAATTATACCCTACACCACTATGTGGTCAGGGTATTATAAGTTTGTGCTGATCATTGCAACACCAAAAAATATCGTCCTAGACCCACCTTATAGTATACCGATCGGCTCAGAATTTTTTTTATTTCGATTTAACGATGTCCGTCTGTCTGTCCGTCCGTCTGTCTGTCTGTCCATGCATTCTTGTGCGCACTCTACAGGTCGCAACTATTAAGATATTTTGATGAAACTTCGTACACCGACTTATGTCGCCCCAGGGACGCCTATTGATTTTGGTTATAATCGGTCCATGTTTAGACCTAGTGCCCATATAAGGGTCCTACCAAAATTATATTGTTTATACGCTGCAGGTCGCAAATATTAAGACATTTTGATGAAATTTGGTACACCGACCTATGGCAGCCTAAGGACGAAGCCTATTGATTTTGGTTAACATCGGTCCATGTTTAGACCTAGTGCCCATATAAGGGTCCCCCCCCAAAATTGGCTTGGTTACAAACTGCAGGTCGCAAATATTAAGATATTTTGATGAAATTTGGTACACAGAGCTAAGTTGGCCCAAGGACGAAGCCTACTGGTTTTGGTGAACATCGGTCCATGTTCAGACCTAGTGCCCATATAAGGGTCCTACCAAAATTATATTATTTTACGCTGCAGGTCGCAAATATTAAGATATTTTGATGAAATTTTGTACACCGACTTATGTCGGCCCAGCGACGGAGCCTATTGATTTTGGTGAACATCGGTCCATGTTTAGACTTAGTGCCCATACAAGGGTCCTACTAAAATTATATGGTTTATACGCTGCAGGTCGCAAATATTAAGATATTTTGATGAAATTTGGTACACAGACCTACGTTGGCCCAAGGACGAAGCCTATTGATTTTGGTGAACATCGGTCCATGTTTAGACCTAGTGCCCATATAAGGGTCCTACCAAAATTATATTGTTTATACGCTGCAGGTAGGTTTTGGGATTTCCCGGACTTTTTTATTTCCCGGGAAACGGGAAAAAAAAAATTTAATTCCCGGGATTCCGGTAAATATTTTTGAACAAAATTGTTAATGAAAACCACCTATATAAGTAATTTTTGTTAAAAAAAAAAACTATTTCAGTACAAATGCAGTCTGTGTAGTGAGAATTCAAAGTAAAAAATATCAGAATTTGATTTCACATAAATTACTCGCAGCACTGCCAAATGAATTGCATGATTCTAGCAGAAAGCACCTACTACTGGACTGTCGGAAACAAACCGTTTCATCACTCTTGGCCCATTAGATATGGTGGCCACAATGTTATTTTCCAAAGACAAATAAAACCCTTCTAGTCTTATTTCTACAATTCTTCTTATTTCATCAGCATTACATCTTCCTGATATATAAACCAATTCCAGGTTATAAAATGAATTATTTCCATTTATACATTGTTGTGATATTCTTGTCCATTCATCTAAGATTATAGTATATCTCCTATTGTTAGAAATATTGCTCGATATTTCTTTTATCATGATATCTTTTACATGATTGTAGTAATTTAATATAATGTTCTTTACATCGGTTTAATTTTTTTGCAATGCCAGGTTTTTATTATAAAAACTTTCTCGAATAAACGAAGATCTAGTTATGGTGCGGATTGACTGCGGCTAATTTGGATACCATTTCAGGAAATGTTTGCCCTACCATAAAACCTTTAATGCCTATTCAGCTTACACTTTTTTCTTCGGGTACTTTGCTAATTTTAGCTGAAACGTTATTCTTGTTGTTCTTTTCTTTAAGAGAAGTTGCATGACCATAAATTTTTTTTTTTTTGTGCACCAAATTTAGATGTCGGATAACCAAATTTATCTACCACCGTTAACCAGTCTTTTCTTTTCACATTTATTAATGAAAACGTTACTTATAAAATTATTGACCCTTAATATAAAAGAGTATTTTAAATTTAAAGTCGACTTTATTTTTAATCAAACGGTTTTGTTCATTTTGTGTATGAAAACCTTACAAAAATATTTATATTTTCAAATATTTTGATTGGTTGAAAATAAATTAACCAATCAGAACGCTTCAAAAATAAACGAAGTCAAGGTATACTGCCACCCAATATTTTAACTAAAGTCGACTTTACCTAAATTATACATTTGAAAAATTTAGATAGTAAGGGCGATTATTTGTAAGAAACAAAGCTTTTTTTCATATTTCTTTTAAACATTTTACCAAGTTTTTAGGTTTTACTACTTAAATTTTGAATAAGTTATGCGAAAAATCTTTATTAGTTGAAATGCTCCTAATTACTTGGCAAAGATTTTATTTGCGTGTCAAATAAATGTATTCCCTTTTAAAAGATTTTAACAATGACATTTTTGTTTTGGTATTAAAATGTTTTTTATGACTAAAATTAAAAAATCCTATTCGAAACAAAAACAATTTAAAAAATTTAATATTTTTAAAATTTCCCGTTTTCCCGGGAAAAATATATTATTTTCCCGGGAATTCCCGGCAAACTTTTCCCGGGATTTCCCGGGAATTCCCGAACACCAAACCCTAGCTGCAGGTCTAAAATATTAAGATATTTTGATGAAATTTGGTACACCGACCTATGGCAGCCTAAGGACGAAGCCTATTGATTTTGGTTAACATCGGTCCATGTTTAGACCTAGTGCCCATATAAGGGTCCCCCCCCCAAAATTGGCTTGGTTACAAACTGCAGGTGGCAAATATTAAGATATTTTGATGAAATTTGGTACACAGAGCTAAGTTGGCCCAAGGACGAAGCCTACTGGTTTTGGTGAACATCGGTCCATGTTCAGACCTAGTGCCCATATAAGGGTCCTACCAAAATTATATTATTTATACGCTGCAGGTCGCAAATGTTAAGATATTTTGATGAAATTTGGTACACCGACCTATGTCAGCCCAAGGACGAAGCCCATTGATTTTGGTTAACACCGGCCAATTTTTGGACCTAGTGCCCATATAAGGGTCCCCCAAAATTATATTTTTTATACGCTGCTGGTCGCAAAAATTAAGATATTTATATGAAATTTGGTACACAGACCTATGTTGGCCCAAGGACGAAACCTATTGATTTTGGTGAATATCGGTATATGTTTAGACCTAGTGCCCATATAAGGGTCCGCCCAAAATTGGCTTGGTTACAAACTGCAGGTCGCAAATATTAAGATATTTTAATGAAATTTGGTGCGCTGACTCACATTATAGAAAATTTTGACGCAAGCCCCATTTTAACCCATTCGAATTTCGGATCCAAACATTAGTTGGCTTTTACCCAGACTGGTGTAGGGTATTGTATAGTCGGCATGCCCGACTTTAAACTTTTTACTCGTTTTGTTAATGTTTAAGTGAAAAAAATAAACACCAAAAATATACTAAAATATTTCACAGAAAAAAATGTTAAATTTTTATACAACCAACATTGAGACCATTCGTAATAATCGGTTTGTATTCATACCAATCATTTTATATTCGTTGCTTTTGTGAGTTTTAGGTAAGATTAACAGAAGACATGCAGAGCAATGCGTGGCTTTCGTCATACTCACTTTTTTCAATTGTGTCTGTATTGCTTTACTGAAATGATGTGTATTGACAACAGTATGCACATTTTTTGTGATTGCATTCAAACGCATAAAATAAGTCACTCAAACCGTTCTCTGATATGTATGTATATCATGCATGGGACTAATTAATTAGGTGGACTAATTAATTGATGATTTCATTACCATTACATTGATATCAATTGTAATGAAATTATTTTGGTAATGATTCTAAAATTTAATTTCATTGATTAATGACAATGATTTTAAATTTCATTGCCATTGATAATGAATAAATTAAAAAAAATAATTGCCATTGACAGAAAAACGTAAAAATGGAGTAAAACTCGCTGAAATCGAAGATGGAATATGCTCATTCAGGAGCATGCTCATTTGAAATTAAATATTACTTTCCATTCCGTTGTTATTTGTATCCAGGTAAAGTTTAACGGAATTAAATGGATCCTCCTTAATAAATTATGTTTTATAACTTCCCTGGCCAAACCAGTTGTTCGTTTTCATTTGGCTGAATTTTTTGTAAACAAATGGTTTTTAATCAATTGTAATTAGTGTTTTTATGCATTAATGTAATTTCATTACCATTAGTAATGATTTTTCTAATGAAAAATATTTCATTACCATTAAATGGTAATGGAATTTTTTTCATTGTCATTGGTATGAACTAATGGTAATGAAAATTCAATGGTAATGAAAAATTCCCATGTATGATGTATATAGTATATAGTATATACATGAAGCGGTGTTTTAAAAGTTTACGTCGGGCCCTATGTTTTTTGGGGGGTTAAAGTTTCCCCCTTTTGCAAATATTTATTGTGAATCGGCTAGTGTTTCCAATTCGGGTAATCTATTAGCCGATTCCTCGATTAATCGCCTCTATTTCGGTTAATGTCGAAACAAATAATTTAAAACTCAAATAATTATTCGACCCGAATAATCGGTTAAAATAGTTCGATTAACCGGTTACATTTTTAATACTGAATTTTTGCTTTATTTTTCCCCAAAACTTCATAATTTTCTTAATCTTGGTTAAAAAATTGCTTGAAAAGCTTAGAAAAACAAATGATACCCAGCAAAGTTTTTTTGAACTTTGAATCTGTTCTAGAATAGGTGTTTTTACCACCGGTTCCGTGAAACGGGCTCTAGGACTGATTCCTGGAAGTCAAAATGGAAGGCTTCACTGTCACAGAACCAGTTCTATAACTGGTTCCAGAACCGGTTCCAAAGCAACCTGTTCTAGTTTGGAGGAATAGAACCTGTTGCTTTTGGGACAAACTCAAACAAAAATCACCGATGATAGAACATAAATTAGAACAGGTTGCATGCAAGTACAAATTTGTTCTACAACCAGTTCTGTGCATCCGACAATTTTGCTGGGTAACTAAAATACCATCAAATATTTTAGAAATCAACTGAAAAAGGTACTTAAGCCTTTAGATACCTTTTTGGAGCAACTCCAAGTAAGTCGATGTGTTTTTAGAGACTCCTAATTTGTAATAATTTTTTTTTTGCAAATATTTTAACGAAATATCTAAATTTCTATTTGTAAAAAAAGGCTTTAAAAAAACACGCCAAAATAGAGATGTTTTTAAAAACCTAAAAAAAAAAACGATGTGTCTGGCTGGAGCAGGCTTTAGGAAATACAAAAGATAATTTTTTATTTCTAATTGTTTTAAAAATTAATGTAAATTATATTTCCACGTCCTTCAGAACAAGGTTGCATTTGTTTTAAAACTGTTTAACACAACTGTCGATTGACATGTTAATTTTGTATGAACCCTACCTTTTCTCACATCTCCCAAGAAAGTGTAGATAATCGGTTCAAAACCACATCAATTCTACAACATGTTCCTATAAAATACCATGGAACCCGAACCCATTTCACTGAATTTAAATTTTTATTGGAATAAAAAAATAACCTAAAGACAAAATGAAAGTTAAACGAGTAAAAAGGTTAAAGTCGGGCATGCCGACTATACAATACCCTACACCATTCTGGTTAAAAGCCAACTAATGTTTGGATCCAAAATTCGAATGGGTTATAATGGGACTTGTGTCAAAATTTTCTATAATGTGAGTCAGCGAACCGAATTTCATTAAAATATCTTAATATTTGCGACCTGCAGTTTGTAATCAAGCCAATTTTGGGGGGACCCTTATATGGTCACTAGGTCTAAACATGGACCGATGTTCACCAAAATCAACTGGCTTCGTCCTTGGACCAACATAGGTCTGTGTACCAAATTTCATTAAAATATCTTAATATAATATCCTGCAGCGTATAAACAATATAATTTAGGTAGGACCCTTATATGGTCACTATGTCTAAAAATGGACCGCTGTTAACCAAAATCAATAGGCTTCGTCCTTGGGCTGATATAGGTCGGTGTACCAAATTTCATCAAAATATCTTAATATTTGCGACCTGCAGCGTATAAACAATATAATTTTGATGGGACCCTTATATCGGCACTACGTCTAAACATGGACCGAGGTTCACCAAAATCAATAGGCTTCGTCCTTGGGCTGACATAGGTCGGTGTACCAAATTTGATCAAAATATCTTAATATTTGCGACCTGTAGAGTGCGCACAAGAATGCATGGACAGACAGACAGACGGACATCATTAAATCGAAATAAAAAAAAATTCTGAGCCGATCGGTGTACTATAAGGTGGGTCTAGGACCAATATTTTTTGGTGTTACAAACATCAGCACAAACTTATAATACCCTGACCACATGGTGGTGTAGGGTATAACTGCACACTGAGAGAATTGTGTACATGATATTTATGAATTTTTACAGGGATTCCATGGAGTTTCCCTGGAATTCGAAACTTCATTGATTGATAATATGGAATTTTATGAAAAATTTCGTATTATTTATTAAATATTTCATGCACCCAATGAAAAATTTTATTAAAAAAATTTCATACAAATTATGAAGCTTTTTCACAAAATTTAATAAATTTGTCATTCACTTTGAAAACTTCATTAGTTTACTGAAAATTTTCGCTAAAACTCGTCCGATAAAATTCCCTCTACATAAGTTACCTCTAACTTTAGGTTATTATGTTTATTGTTAATGGCCCTTAAAATAACCAAAATGAGACTTAGAAAATTATAACATTTTTTTTCTTTGATTACTCTAGAGTAAAATCGTATCTTCTATTTAGTGAAATTTAATTCAAATAGAACTAAAATTTTTATATCGATGTTTCAGTGTCACTCGTTTTTTTATTTTTTTCACAGGAGATGGAAGAAACTTAATAAAATCTCAAAAACTTTAGATTAGGGATGTGCGATTAATCGATTAATCAAACTTCCTGATTAATCAAAATTCTGATTAATCAATTAATCGATTATTCAAAAATTTCGATTTTTCGACAGTTATTTTGATTATTCAAAATAATGATTAATTCATTAATCATATTTTTGATTAATCAAATTTATGAATAATTGAATAATATCTTGTTTTTTTCGTTGAAGACGCATTTTAACTCCAGTTCAGTACAGATACATGAAACTTAGAATGGATATTGGTCAAGTGATTTTCTTTATTTGTAGCTATATAAGGTACCGCCACAAAACAAAGACAAAATTGCTGTATTTTTTTTTTATTTTTAAGCATTTTTTCAATATTAATTAAAATTATTCAAGTTCTGATTAATCAAAATTTAAATTAAACGATTGATTATAATTCTGATTAATCAAATTTTCAATTAATCAATTAACTGAATAATCATAGTTCTGCTTAATCATACTGTTTGATTAATCGCACATCCCTTTTTTAGATATAACATTTTTTAAATGCAATATTATATTATATATATATATTTTTTTAGTTAAATGCTTGTAACCCTAGCATAGGAAAATCGTAATTACACTCTAACAAGTTTTTGTTGAAATCTACTCTACTTAAAGGAGGTAACTTGATACCTACTATAAGTTGGGCAAAAATAAGCATTGTGTTTAAAATTAAAATATATAGACATATTGTGTTTAAAAATAATAGACACAATGTGTCTAAATGTACTTATTTAATTGTAACGAAAGATTCAGCAACATTCCAATTTTGTTAAAATTTAAATTTTATGTGCCCAAAATAGCTCTTTTAAATGCACATATCTACTTTCCATATATTTAAAAATACGCTTTATAATGCTTATATATATAAAAAAGGTTTTTTTTTATTTAAAACGCTAAAATATATATTTTAAAGGTTTTATTGAATAATTTACATTATGTATATAAAATATTACAAATATAAAATATAACTATTAATTTTAATAAAAATATGTATTGAACATTAGCATTCGGTTGGAAAATTTCAGATGCAAAACACAGATTTTTCAAAATCATTGATAACGTTTTTGGTTTTTCAAATACGAAAACTCGGTTTAGAAATTTAGCCTCAAGCAGGACACTTAATAGTTAGCACTATTTTTATACAAATATTTATGCAGCTTTATTACATACTAAATTTTACACAAACTTCCACCGAACCAGTCTTTTATATTAAAAGGATGTCACTGTTAAATGGCGTTGTCATGGGAAGGGAGAAATTTGCCCTTTGTAGTATGCCGCAGAACTAAGACAAGACGTGTCACAGAACTCTGAACACTGTTCAGTGACGTGTCCTTATTCACAGAACTATCCTAAAAAGTGTTACCAAACTCTCCTAAAAGAACAGTTCAGCGATATATCCCAGGTTGTTATTGCCAAAGAAGATCAATTTTCCCCTCCATTTCCCTTTCATTTAAAAAGGATGTCGTACAAATTACTGGTAGTAGTAAAGATTTTCTCTTTTGAAAAATTGACGTGTGCAATTTGGTTGTTTGATTTAATATCTGCAAGGAATAGGCATATAATTTTTAAATTATTCAGTTTAAATGCACTTCTTTAAAAACTTACTCTTAATTTGAACGTATTGCATGATTTCCTAAATGTTTTCATTTCAACATCACCATTAATAGATCGCTTCAAACAATTAGCCTTTTAATATAGTTTTCGACTGATTTGCTGGGAAATCCTCTAATTTTTTCTCTAAATACAAACTTTGTGAAAGCTGTTTTATTTTTTATTCATATTTTGACATTTTTTCTAGTACTAACGAAAATACGTATAATTACACATTTAATGCCTAATATAAGAATTTAGGCATAATGTGCGTAATTGTAAAGAGCAAATGTTTATAAACCATACAACATGTGTACAAACATGCAAAGTACTATATTTGAGTGTTTTTTTGTGGACAAAAGTGTCTAATATAATTTTTTGTGCCTAACGTTACGCATTTTATACAATTTTACATGAAACCTTACTATATTTATAACAGTAATTTTACATGCATTTTTTAGAGTGTAATATTATAACTAATTACTAAAGAAATTTTTCTAGCGCTGATTTATAGGAAGAAGAAAAAATTTTTATTGAAAAATTTAACAGACACAAGGGAGTCACCAGACTTCCGCCGTTTTCTCTCACCCAAAGACTCGTCAGTGGCTAGTTTATGTGTCAACTGATCAAAGTAATTTTTAATTGTTAATTTGTCTCTATATGAAAAACTTTTTGTGTATTGCCATGACCGGGGATTGAACCGGCATCCCTCTACACAGGTTATGACTCGTAGCATCACCTATTAACAAGATAAACCACGGTCGGCATAGCGCTGAGTGTGGCTAATTGACGTTTTTTCAATCACGGCCTATAAATATATGTTTTGTAATCAGAAGAGCCAGAATTAACTAATACTTGAGCAATTTATTTTTCAATTAGGATGTTTGGGTTTTTTAAGCAATTACTTCACAATTCTAGTCTGCTTGCGAGTAGACTAAAAATTTAATTTCTTGATTTTGGTTTATATTTCATGCCATTATACAAGTCTGTAGATAAATTTGGTGATAAAAGTCATCCCTAAGCCAAAAGTAATTACTTCGAAGTAATTGCTAAGAGTTAATTATATGACCTATTATGATGCGTTTTATTCACATTCAATAGTTGAATACCGAGTGTGGAAATATCTTTTATATTTTTGATGCAAATAGATTTGAAAATATAGGCACAGACTCAATAAATGTTTTTAAAATATTTTCCCCTCCTTAACGCTAATCTGAAGTCAAAAACCTTTAGCGAATTAATCTCCGAAAATATAGTTTTCGTTATTTAAAAAAATTTGTTTTAAAGTTTTTGGCAGTTTTTCAAATATTTGCAAATTTACTTAATTGAATTTGTTGCATAACCCTTGACCAATGCTTCCCAGAATGACCCATTCTGACCGCCTAGCTCCGTGACGTAAGGGGGGGATCGATCGATCACCTGGGAAGAGGACTGAACAATAAAATTTCTAAAAAAAAACTAACAAAACTCTAACAAACAAAAACCACACTAAAAATCTCACAAAACTGTATATAAAATTTTATAACAAAATAACCATAAAAAACCATAATGACACCTAACGATGGGCACTTGTTCCAAGTCCCACAAATAAACAAAACCCACAAAATTTACAAGTTACGTTAACACACAAAACAGACAGACAAAAATACAAGCAATATTAACTGACAAAATAGATTTTATATGGACAACAGATGGCTTATGTCCCACTAGTTGCCCACCCTGCCTAGATAACTTAATCCTAATTTTCCTAGGCTATCCCACAAATAACACAGTCACTGGTCACCCTACATACTTACGTTAACACACACCTAAACGTTTTGGCCAGACATTATCTTACCTAATGTCAACCAAATGAGAACATAATAAAAATTTTAATTTTAGAATATAAAAATGATTTGTTTTTATTTAATAATTCCTAAGATTACGCAAAAAAAAATATGATAAAAGTAAGTATAAAGCTTTTAATCAAAAATGAAAATTAATTTAAAATGGAAAACCACGTAAGTATGTATAAATTAAAAAAATGGCGATACTATATAAAAAAATGCAAATGAAGACTAAACTAAAAGTAAGTAAAACTAAAAAAGATGAAATCAAAACTAACAAAAAAAAGATAAACAATATAAAAAAAAATCACTTAAAATAAGACAAAAAAAAACTAACACCTAATTCCCAAAAAATCCCTATCAAAAACCCCTAGACCTAAATTTTCTGGTCTAAAAAAAACTTCTTTTAATTAACCGAAATATTTTCACTCCCTATGACATAGCTCTCTAATACCCCAGTGTAGAAACAGTAGTGACATATCATTATTTTTTGGGCTACCAGTAATGACACCCGCTTACCTTCTGCATTATTTTAAAACATATAATAATGAGTTACTGATAATTACTTATTTTTATCATTATTTCAAATAGAAAATAATTTTCTATTTTTTTTTTAATTTTTTTAAATCTATTTTTAGCTGTAAACAACATACTCAATATGTGTATCACATGAAAAGTTTTTTTGAGGCGCGTCCAGCGGTATATATAACATGTTCAAGCGTATCCAGACATGTCCTATTTTCAGGGATATTCTATAAAAAAAACCAATTTTTAACCCTTTTGTACGGAGATGTTTGTTATTGAAGTGTCAAACTTACATATCATAATCAGTAGTCGATTTAAGTGAACACGTGTTTCAGATTTTTCGCGTTTTATCAGAAATTTAATTTGGAGGAAAAAATGTGTTCTAAATAGGGCAATATGGATACCAAAACTTTTCTTTTGATAAGTAAATCATCGCTCAAAATTTTAGTTCGAAATTTTGCAAATTTCATATATTTTGCGTGATGCTGTGGACCAAATTTTGTTAAAATTTTTTAGTTACTGCAATCTGCATTTGAATTCAATATCTACTTGAGGTAAGATAAAAATGCAACTTAACACAAAAAAATCCAGCACGCGTTTTTTTGCGGAATATCTTTTTTTCTTTAAAAAAATTTTTATAAAAATTTTTTTTTAATTTAATTTTAATTCAGTTTCTAGTAGATGAAAAGGATAAAAATGCAACTTACAGAAAAAAACCTAACACGCGCTTTTTTTGGCGGAATATCTTTTTTTCGCGAAAAAAAATTATTTTAAAATTTTATTTAGGGTCAGCATATATTTAGATTTTTCTTAAAAAAATTACAGACACGCGTATTTTAATAAAATATTTTATTTAATAATAAACCTACAAAAATTTTCATACATTTTTTTATTGAATTGGGGTAACTCCAAATTTTATCAAAATTTGGTCCAGAGCACCGTGAAAAATGTATTAAATTAGCAAAATTCTAAACTATATCCACTTAGCGATTATTTACTTATCAAAAGGAAAGTTTTTATATCCATATTGCGCCATTTTAAATATATTTTCTCCACCATATTGAAATTCTTAAATTTTAAAAATTTAATTATAAGACTGATAACATAGCCAGAAAATTCGGTATACCGGCATTACTCGGTATTCCGTACGGTATACCGATATATAACCGTATGAAAATATAGAAAAACTGCTAAAAATCCGCCTTGAGCCAAAAAATTCGTATGGCCATTAAATTTTTAATGCAGCCAACTTGACAAAACGAATCATGCAGAAGTTCTTATTTTTGGGGCTACTTTTACGTGCAATTCTCAGAATTGAGTCCCACATCAACGAGCTTAAAAATGTTGTACTGTGTAATATAATTTAAGCACTTTTAAGGTGCTTTCACAATGATAGAGTGACTCTACTCTGCAGCACAGATTAAAATGTTAACTGTTCGAAATGCAGAGTAGAGTTACTTCAAAACTTATTTGACATTTTAGTACTTACTTCATATTTTCGCCACTTTTTTGCCGGAATTATTACGGTTTTTAATTTAAATATTTTTTAATTTTAAATCATACCGAAAACACCACAAATTTCATATTTATTTAATATATTTTGTTATTATTTTTTTTAATTTGTTGACAATTAGATATGTGAACAAATTAGAGATGTGTTTTTTTGGATATACTCGTATTTGTCATGTTAAATAGTTAACAGACTAATGTTAACTCCAGAGTGTAGCAAATCTGTACTCCAGAGTCAAACCAGTTTTACTCTGGAGTGGAATAACAAGAGATAGCACAATACAAAAATGTGTTAGTATGAAAAAGAAAAAAACAAAATTTTCTACAGATTGGAGTACTCCATCATTGTAAACGCAACTTTATGATTAATTTTTGGTCTCGTTTGCTGGCTGGGAACTCTAGAAAAAATAAATTATGAAAACTTTATTCAAGAGTTGAATATCATATTAAAAATTCGGGATAAGGCGGAACTATTTGTTTTAAAAACGGGATAAAAATTCAAGGCGACACAAGCCATTAAAAAGCGGTAGGTATAATACCGTCAAAAGCGAGATGATAGGTCAGGTTAAGTTCACTCATAGAAAAAAGCTGAAATCATCAAAAAATTTTGCTAAATATTAGTAGAAAAAAAAAAGTTTTTAAATTGTTTTAAGAGAATAAAGATGTATTTATGTGAAAATAGCAGTCTACTATTTTTCATCATATATTCCTGTTGATTTTACACAGTACAACACTAAAAATGCATCGGTCATGCGACATATCAATTCTGATAGATTTTAGGATGAATATCACGAATGTGAAAACCAAATTTCAAAATTCGCTCTAGTTTTTGAAATATTTGCAAATTTAACTTTTACCAAAAAGATAGTTTTTTTGTTAAAATTTCTTATTTATTCATATACCTGACTAAACCACGGATAATTTTTAATATGGTTTAAAATATAGACTTTGGGCTTTTAGAAACACATCAACTTATTTTGAGTAGATAAAGGATCTAGGATATAATTGCAATTAAAGTGAAAACTTTACTTATTTTCCTATTTTGCAAATCTACTTTAATCGGATTTGCAAAATCTTTACATATTACGTAAATTCATATTCCACTAAATTCTTTTTATCAAAAGAATCACAACTTCTGCATCAACATTTGCAGAAAATTCAATCTGAAATACACATTTTACATCTTTTTTATTTTAAATAAATTTTATATGAATTTACTATGGCAAAAGGAAATAAAGTACATTTTTGAACATGCATATTTTAAAATCGGTATTTTTTCATTTTTTACGAGTTCCGAGGTACGCGCCAATTTGGAAACTTTTTCGCTTTTCTAAAAAAGTTGTAATTTCTTAAAATGCATTAGAATTATTAAAGTTTTTATTATTTCCCATTTATATCAACACCAACACTAATATTTCTGCATTTAAAGATTTTTCGCATCTATCTTAATCTTAGAGATATTGGCACAGAATTTTCAAAAGTACCAAGGTACACGACTCTCCCCTATATTTTTAAAATCTAACTTTATTTTTTTTAATTTAATTAAAAATTTTTTGTGATTGTTTTAAAATTATATACTCATGTATGGTATATAGTATTTAATGAAATTAAAAAACATTTTCATTTATATGTACGAGTACATATTAAGAAGCGTACTTCTAAACGTTTTTTAGGCACATACAATTTAGACTTAAACAAAATTCAAATATTGCTAAGCCTTTTTGATGCAATTAAAAACATACTTTTACACACATTGTGTCTAGTATTTTAAACACAATCTGTCTAAATATTTTGATTTTAAACATTGTGCCTATTTTTGCCCAATTTATAGTAGGTATCAAGTTACCTCCTTTTAACAGAGTAGGTTTCAACAAAAATTTATTAGAGTGTAGTTACCGTGTCTGATAATTTTGTGCCTGCACTTATATACCCAGAAAAAATATTGGTTGGAATTCGATCAAAACCATTATAATGAATTTGCCAGGACGTTATTTTATTTGGAGTTACTTATAATTTAATACTACACTAAAAATATTTTACTAGGTATTCAAAATAGGGAAAATGAACTAAACAACAATCCTTTTAACAAATTATTGGTACACGGAGGAAAAAGACGTTTTTGTTTTTGTTTGGAGGTAATTATATTATATTTACAAACTACCATATATGTATTTGGAGTATGCTTCCAATTATATTGTTTTTATAGTTACATACATATATTTCCTGGTAATAATTATATTTGTGGGATACAATTAACATATATTTGGAAAAACGGCGAATTTCCATTCTTAATACATATAAAGTTGTATGTAGCCATTATAACTTTTGTAGTTGGTAATAATCGTTTAGTTTAGCTAGACTGCATCTAGTCAGAAAATTTATTGATATTTTTCCTTTATTTATTAATTTTATTGTGAAAGATGTGAAAAATAAATTAATTAATATAAATAAAACATAAAATTGTGTTAAAAAGAAAAAAACATTATTTAATTGTGTATATTAAAGTATTAACTTATTATAAGAGTTTTCAATTAATATTTGTTAATAAAAATAAATAAAAAATAAATGAAGAGATTGTAGTTATTGTTTTTCAATGAAAGATTTGTATTAGATGTAAAATTCAATGTGATTTATAATATATTTAGTTATTAAATAATCGCCAAACAGTAGATGTATTAATTTTACTTTTTATGTTTTTCCACTAAAATATAGAGAAATTTGGAGAGTAGAATAAATACGCCTATTGTTTGGCATATATTAATAATTGCTTTATAACTAAATATATTATTTATATATAGTATTTGCATGGAAATATAATTTGTTTATGACACATATATTATATGTTTGCTGCCAAACATATAATATTTGTCGATAGCGTCATTTCATTTCATCCAAACATTATATATTTACAGGCAAACATAATATATTTGCATGCAAATATATATTGTTTCTAGTAAAAACACGGCGAATATGTTTAACAATTTCTCCAAATATATATATATTACCACCAAAAATA
Source organism: Leucophora obtusa (assembly GCA_949987735.1). NCBI lineage: Eukaryota > Metazoa > Arthropoda > Insecta > Diptera > Anthomyiidae > Leucophora > Leucophora obtusa. Next base: position 282,971,718 of record OX465295.1, read on the forward strand.
TGTTTGGGACAGGCCGTTTTTTTTCAGCGTGTATTTCCAAACAATTTTAAAATTAGTATCAGTTTAGTAATTCTATGCAGGAGAAGCAGCAATTTATTTAGTGAATATATAAGAAAAATGGTGTTATATATAACCTTTATTAAAAAAATTCAATATTCGAAAGTGGTAACTACAAATACGGGTATCCTAATCAAATATGACCTTAAAGTCGAGTTTCTGTAAAACCAACCGAATTGTATTGTTATTGATAACACACATAACTATTAATTGGTACTGATAAACGAATTTTATTCCGTATTTGTTTTCCAAATAAAACACTTAAATTCAAAATTAGACATTAAAATCAATAAGTGTTTGTGGTGTAGCGGGTGAAGAGTTGGCCTAGTACTCCGGATTTCCGAGTTCAAATCCCGGAAAAGCCAAAAATTTAGATGTTTTTTTTTTAAATTGAAATAAAATATTCATATGTATAAACAGTAAATATGGCTAAGAAAATTGAAAGTAGTTGTGTTGCAGTGGGTAAGAGTGTGAATAGCCGGGTTCAATACCAGAAAATTCAAAAAAAGTTTTTTAATTTCAATAAAATTTTGTGGAACATAATAATATTTATGTGGAACATAATATTGAATTAGAAACCGAATATTGGCTTTCACGACGAAAAATATAATTTAATATAAAGATAGTTGTCGCAACCGCACGAATTCGATTTTTAACAAATTCGGTGGCCACAACTGAGACTGTTTTCTGGGTGTAAGTTTCCTCAAGTAGTGACATGTACTCTATAGTGCTCCCCACTGTATATAGGGATTTCATAGTAAAAAGTCCTCAAAATTTTAAATTTTTCTTGGAATCAAAATCGATTTGGAAATAAAAGTTTAAAAAGTCCTTATAACCTCGCTGTTTTTCAAAATTCATAAATTTTCTTAAAATCGTTAAATTTTCCCCCCAAATCAAAGTTAAAAATGCCCATTTTGGTGTCAAATACCTTTAATTTTCAAAACTTTAAATTGATCATAAGATATATTGAAAGGTCATAAACTGATGCCTCGTAACTAACAGTTTGTCTAAAACTTGACATATGAATGTCAAAAAGATTCTCTAGCAATTTATGAATATACTCGTATATATAGAACCACAACTAATTAAAAAATTAGAAAATTTTCTTACACAGCAAAAACGGACTAAGACGTAAATAGTAAAAAACCGCAAATTAGAGATTTCTACATATAAATAGTTCAATATTTATTCAGTGCTGTGGTTTACTCTTAATCACCAGGGAAAAGCCGATGATTAGCACACACAGAAAATTAATCAGTTGGAATTCGGTTGAAACTATATTTATAATAATACATCAGTAAATTGTTAAAGGGGTTTCAAATCAATTTGACAAATTTTTAACAAATTTTTAGTTGAAACACTTATAAAAAAAAAAGAATTCACTTGTCTTCATTTATGTTAACACAATTCTTCTGTAGTCATTTTTAGCGTTAATATCTGATGCCAAAACTTGATATTGAAACCACTGTTCGCATTTTATATGGATTTTTACAGTTTGTTATGGTTTTAACCAAGGCTGGCAACCGAAACGAATAATGGTAATGATATCGATTTTATATTTGTTTGGGTGTTGGTATTGGTATCGGTATTGGTTAGTGTTTCCAATTCGGTTAATCGATTAACCGATTACTCGATTAATCGCCTCTATTTCGGTTAATGTCGAAACAAATAATTTAAAACTCAAATAACACAGTACAGCACTAAACATGCATCGGGCATGCGACATATCAATTCTGATAGATTTTGGAATGAACATCACGATTGTGAACACCAAATTTCAAAATTAGCTCTAGTTTTTGAAATATCTGCAAATTTAACTTTTAGCAAAACCCCAGTTTTTTTGTTAAAATTTCTTATTTATTCATACACCTGACTGAACCATGGATAATTTTTAATATGGTTTAAAAATAAAGGGCTTTTGGAAACATATCAATTTATTTTGATTAGATAAAGGATCTAGGATTTAACTGCAATTAAAGTGAAAACTTCATTTATTTTCCTATTTTGCATATCTAGTAAAATACCTTAATCGGATTTGCAATATCTTTACATATGACGTAAATTCATATTCCACTAAATTCTTTTTATCAAAAGAATCACAACTTCTGCATCAACATTTGCCGAAAATTCAATCTGAAATACACATTTTACATCTTTTTTATTTCAAATAAATTTTATATGAATTTACTATGGCAAAAGGAAATAAAATACATTTTTGAACATGCATATTTTAAAATCGTTATTTTTTCAAAATTTGCACTTCAATTATCTAAAACTTTGTTGTAATTGATTGGAAAACATATGTTCAATATTTCTGAATGGTTTTATCTGGGTTTTATATTTTAAGATTTGTTACAGACTCCTTAATTTTTAGGTATTAAAAAAGTCAGTCTTTTTCAGGTTTAGTCAATATTAACTTTAAATTGAAACAGAAAATACGAAATTTTTTTGATAAATTAAGTAACATGAGATGTTTACTAAAGGTACAAATTCAAATATTAGATATTCCCAGCAAAACCTGGGTAATGGGTTTGACCTTTTTCACGCATTGCCTGGCAATGGGTACCCCTTTACCCTTGGTTTTAGTTAGAAACCTAAAGTAATACGTTGCTTATATTGTGATACATCAATACTTATGTGGGAGGTATGAAATAATGAGTTACGGATATGGAGATATATCACTACTAGGGTTTTTCTTTTCCCGGACTTTTTCATTTCCCGGGACAGCGGGATTTTTTTTCAGAATTTCCCGGAATCCCGGGAATTCCCGCTCGTTGCAAAATATATAAATACGACATATGTTGTACTTTAAAAACTCGATTTCTGTTAAAACACAGTCCGAAAAAGTTCATCTTTTGGTTGTACCCATGAAAAAATGTACTTAATATATTCTAAAAGGATGGTTAAATATAAAGTATCCATGTCTTCCACTTTTTCTAGATCAATTCGTTTAACAATTTAAATCGTGTATTAATATTTAGGTAATATATTTATATGGAAGACCGTCTTAATTTAAAAAAAAACTTAGAAATATATTAAGTAAATATTAATTGGCGGTTTAAACGGTTAAACGAATTGATATAGAAAAAGTGAAAGACACGGGTATTTTATTTTCATTCCTTTTTTTCAGGATATATTGGAATAGTTAATGGGTGCAAACTTGTGTCGGACCAGTTTTATAGTCAGAACTCAGATCGATTTGATGCTTAAATATTTCTTAAATATGAAATCCAAAAATTTCTATTTCTAGATATTTTGTTTCTTTCTACGCAGATTTTCAAAAGTATCCGTCTAGAATTATTTTTATAACAAATTCGCCTTAATCGTTTTATAAAAATAGACACTAAAATATTATTAAATAGTTTCTTAACTTTAATTGGTTTTCTTGAATAGACATTTTTTATGCCACAGCGACTTTAAAATAAATTATAGAATTTTCATATTTAGTGACATTTTAAATTAACATATAAAAAAATCCAAAATAATTTGAAAAAGTATCTGATGGATTATTTTGAAAACAAATAATATTTAAAAAATACAATTGAAATAATGGAATAGCAATTGAACTTTAAATGAAATTATTTTAAGTTATAGAAACTCAAAATACTTTTGTCAATTGAAAGTACGAAAATATTACCAATTTTTCATTTTAATACCTATTTTTTTGGAGGTATTTGGAATTAAAATAATGATATTGGAATAATGTATAAGGCTGGTTTACACTATAAGATTTTCGGTACGATTTTACTTCAGTATACATGGAAAACTTATAGGCAAGGTTGCAAAATCTTTCCGAAAATCTTACACACAGAGAAAAAATATGCCATTTTCCAACTGAAATTCGGTTACATCCACTAAAATTGGTTGATACAACTGAATATTGGTTATCACAACAAAATTCGGTTTATACAACTGAATTTTAGTTGCACTACAAAAAATATTTAGGAATCACATTCCAATATGGTTTCACCAACCGAATTTATTGGTTGTAGCAACCAACATAGGCTTAGCAATTCGGTTGGCAATATTGCTTTATTTGAACAAAGATCGTCATTTTAAAGAAAAAAGTTTTTTCCGAAATATGTACAAGTATTTTTGTTGGTAAACTTGGTAATGGCTGACAAAATTTTTTTCGGTTTAACTAAACCAAATTCAACTGACATCCGAAAACAATTTGGCCTAATTCAGTTAATAAATTTTAAATCGTATTTTTTTAATTTTAAATATTTTTTGTTTAAATTAGTTTAAAAAATCAATGCTTTAAATTTAAATAAAGCTTGCATTAATACTAGCTAAAACTTCTGTAAAAGAATAAAAAAAAATCCCGCACAAAATTCCCGGGATTGCGGGATCCGAAAAAGGGCGGGATTCCCGGGAATCCCGTCCCGGGAATTCCCGGGACATAAACCCTAATCACTACTTATTTAGAGCCTTCCAAATAATATATTAGCGATATTGTGTTTTATAATAACTTATTACTAAGGGTGAAAATAATAAGTTTTTGGTATTCCATAATATAACTACTTATTATGCAAAAGTACGACGCAATAAAAATTTATAATCTAATTACATTGCTCAGATCGGTGTACTTTTAAACAAAGTCATTACTGGTAACGTCTTATTTTATTCCCTATATGTAAGCAATGAAATATGTACTAATGTGTAATGACTTACTTCACTCTATAAAAGTATGTACTTATTTTAACTAACTCGTGAATTTATAACGAGTAACAACTTATTTCAGTACTTGCTTCGTAATCACTTATTTTAGCCTATACCGGTACGATTTAGGCAACCATTTACCCCCAGTGACACCCCCATGTTAAAATAATGTGTTATGCGATTATGAAAAGTTCCTAGATATGATTATACACGAAATGAGATAGAAAATGTGTCCAATATTTGATGTAATATATAATTCTATCCAAAAGTCAATTGACAAATTTTCTAGTGTGACTCTGAATGGGATAATTTATAATTTTATCCAAAACGAAATCTTTTTTTTTTAATATGACATCACATAAAAATATGTATTATTTTGGATTATGAATTAAATGAAATATAACGTCATATATAATTGCATTAACCGTATCTAATTGTAAATACAGTTTACAATTACATATGTGACAGCGCATAAAGAAAGGGACCTAAGGGTAAAAAAATCAATTTTTTTTTTTGTGGACAACATCTGAGCATCGAATGAGACCGATCCCATGCTCTCCTGACCTTAGGTCCCTTTCTATCCTTAGGACCCTTTCTATTTTGCGCGTCACATATAGATCGATATGTAGTAAGATGTAACTAAATATGATATTATATTAAATTTTTTGAGAAACAAAAAATTATATATGGACGTGGACAGTGGACAGTTACCCTACGCAAAATTTTAACAAACTGTCACTGAACTGGCCCCTTTATATGAAATAGACTGGTCACTTTTGACATGTCACAAGGGGTCAATTTCCCCCTCCTATGACAACGCCATGTAAAAGTGACCAGTCTATTTCATATAAAGGGGCCAGTTCGGTGACAGTTTGTTAAAATTTCGCGTAGGGGACGTACAAAAACAAATATGGGTATATAAAATAATATATATTATTATATACAAACATTTGTACTCAGGTAAAACAAGCAATCTGAGTCGACTACAACCTACTAATCTGGGTTCGAATCCTGAATCCCTAATTAATAATAGGGAGTTTCATATAAACCCGTAAATTCCTTGTAAATCTTGTATAAATGAATCATTCCAAAGGGAACCGGTACAGTCATCGGAAGAAGGTCACTGGATTTGGACAAAATTCGGTTTGTAGATTCTCATGACTATCACGAAATTTACTGTTTTTAAATTTTTGTAAAATTCGTCTCATTTCGCTTTTTAGCGCTGTTTTAAGTTGATTTTTATACCCTACACCACTATGTGGTCAGGGTATTATAAGTTTGTGCTGATGTTTGTAACACCAAAAAATATTGGTCGTAGACCCACCTTATAGTATACCGATCGGTTCAGAATTTTTTTTTATTTCGATTTAACGATGTCCGTCTGTCCGTCCGTCCGTCTGTCTGTCTGTCCATGCAATCTTGTGCGCACTGGTACGCAAATTCGGTACGCAGACCTATGTTGGCCCAAGGACGAACAAGTTTGATTTTGGTGAACATCGGTCCATGTTTAGACCTAGTGCCCATATAAGGTCCTACCAAAATTATATTGTTTATACGCTGCAGGTCGTAAATATTAAGATATTTTGACGAAATTTGGTACACAGACCTATGTTAGCTCAATAACGCAGCCTATTGATTTTGGTGAACATCGGTCCATGTTTAGACCTAGTGCCCATATAAGGGTCCTACCAAAATTATACTGTTTATACGCTGCAGGTCGCAAATATTAAGATATTTTGATGAAATTTGGTACACAGACCTATATTGGCCCAACGACGAAGCCTATTGATTTTGGTGAACATCGGTCCATGTTTAGACCTAGTGCCCATATAAGGGTCCAACCAAAATTATATTGTTTATACGCTGCAGGTCGCAAATATTAAGATATTTTGATGAAATTTGGTACATAGACCTATGTTGGCCCAAGGGCGAAGCCTATTGCTTTTGGTGAACATCGGTCCATGTTTAGAACTAGTGCCCATATAAGGGTCCCCCCAAAATTGGCTTAGTTACAAACTGCAGGTCGCAAATATTAAGATATTTTAATGAAATTTGGTGCGCTGACTCACATTATAGAAAATTTTGACACAAGCCCCATTTTAACCCATTCAAATTTCGGATCCAAACAATACACCAGACTGGTGTAGGGTATTGTATAGTCGGCATGCCCGACTTTAACCTTTTTACTCGTTTTCAGTAAATTTGTGAAAAGTATATGATGTTCAAATGATTACAACTTTTGAACACGTTATCCGATTGTTATAAAATGTTCACCTAGCAATGCTTATATACTATTTTCTACTTTCAAAATAAATTCCCAGCCAGCAATTTCGGAGCGATCATAAATAAGATTTTTAAATGGCTCATAGAAATGATTATTGTTTTTTTGAAAACACTCTTTTTTTGGTAGAAAATATGAACCCTCAGAAAACATTCCAAAAAGTTGTCTCTACAATCTAAAAAGCTGTCTCAAAACGAGGGTTCATTTTTCGGACTCAAAGAAGATTCCAAAATTATTTAAATTTATGAAGAAAATTTCGATTTTATACGTTCTTTTTTCTGAGTCATTTCTGAGTACACAGGGGGATCTTTTGGATGGACCACTTTCATAGGAAAAAGTGGAAAAATGTTTATGTTTTTGGAGATCATTTCTGAGTCATTAATGATCATCTTTGTTTGCTGGGTTGCAAAAATAATATGTGTAGTTGGAAAAAGGATAACACAATTTGAAAAATATCCTTAATTTGCAAATATCTCAAAAAACTCATCTTTGATTTTCTTTAAATTATTGAAGCAGACAACTCTATATTTCAGCTACAGACTGTGAAAATGGCAAATTGGAGCGCCATTGGGTTCGAAAGAAAAACGTTATTTTTTAACAAAGTTTTCTGAATTTTCACAAATAAACATAACACTACAAGAAAAAATCGGGACTTTTTAAAATTAATAAAGCTCTGACCATCAATTCTATATATTTTGGACATGCTGATTACAATGGCGTACTTTATTTTTCGATCTATCGTACATATTTTCCGCGAAATGCCTTTAAAGTTTAGTGGTTTTCCATTTAGTTTTTTATATACAAAAATTTTCAAATGCAATCAATATAAATTCTTTGTGGTGAAATGTATGCACATGACCTGTATTCATATTTAGGCTTAAAATCTGATGCATAAAACTTGATATTAAAACCACTGTTCGCGTTTTATATGGATTTTTACGGTTTTTTAAGGTTTTAGCCAATTGAATCGCTGAAAGCAAAATCGGCCTTAATAAATGATATGGCTTAGTAAAGAAGCAATTAAAAGGAAATATTTCAACAAAAAATATGTATTCATCTATAGCGGCCTATACGTTAAAATCGCGACTTTTCGAAAATTTTTTATGGCAGCATAGCTTTCCAAGTTGTCCCCTAAGTCTAACTGTTAGTATAATAGGTCACTCCAACCTCTAAAAACTGTTTTTGCAAAATTTCAAGCAAAACAGTTTCCATTTGCAAAAGTTATCGAAATAAATACAATTTTTACTAAGGTTAGTATCGTACTAAAGACACTTAATAAAAAATGTATTTATTGCGATAACTTTTGCAAATGGAAACTGTTTTGTTTTGTTTGAAATTTTGCAAAAAGCATTTATTTTGGTTAAAGTCGGTCCATGTTTAAAAATAGTACCCATATAAGGATCTCCCCAAAATTGGCTTTGTTACACGCTGCAGGTCGCAATTACTAAGATATTTCAATGAATTTTCGTTCACTGAATCACATGGTCCCAAGGACAAATCCTATTGATTCTAGATAGAATCGGTCCATATTTGGACCAATCGCCCATATGGGCTGTATTTCCTATTTTTTCTTCTTTTATCATTTTATAGAAAATTTTGACACAAGTCCATTTAAACCCAATCGAATTTCGGATCCAAACATTAGTTGGCTTTTAACCAGGCTGGTGTTGGGTATTATATAGTCGGCATGCCCGACTTTAACTTTTTTACTCGTTATTAATGCATTCGTTTAACATCATCATTTAAAGTTTTAAAAAATAATCAGATTTTGGTTATATGTCGGTACCACTACATTGCTTGATCGGCCAAAAAGCAGAGTAGTATTTTTTGAAGATGACAAAGCAAACTATGATAATTGGTTTTTTTTGTTTTTCTTTAATATTTAAGATATTTTTATTACCGCTACGAGACGAAAACATGAAATTCGCATTAAGTTTAAGCTAACAAATATTTGTAGTGATCCCAAAAAGTCTCCCCCTGATGACTGAAATCGGATAGGCAAAAGCCTACAGAAAATTATTTTTCAAAATTTGTAAAATAAGTTTTTTAATTTAAGCATATCCGTGTAAAAAAGATTAGATCTGGTCAGATCTGTTTAGATCTAAACAGATATGATTGAATCTAATTAAATCTGGTGCTATATCTGATCATACGTATATGTTCAGATATGGCATATGTGATACACTCTATTGCCAGATCTATTCATATCTAAAGTGATCTAGAAAACTGCGTGATTTTCATAACCAGATGTGAGCAGATCTGGCCAGATTTGGTACCAGATCTGGTATCAGATCTAATTCATCGAAACTGGCAGTAAAACAAAAATGTATTCACAAATTTTTAATGAAGAATAACTCAGTAAGAAGATCAGTTTAGGGGTATAAGTCCCCGAGTAAAAAACACTATATATAACATTTATATTGCAAATTGTTTATATAGGAATATATAATTGATAAAACCGTTCAAAATTTTATATATAAATAGATACGAAAAATAATTTTGATTTTATTTTTTATATTACAACCCAATAAACAATTTTGCTGGAATTCAAGTTGAAATCAGCGTAATTCCAGTCACATTTTCCAATTTTAAGCCTTGATTTATACTTGATTTACACTGTAGTTCAATAGCATATTCCAGCAAAAGGGGCACTGGAATTCCAGTCGAGTATAACAGTGTAAATATGCTTCAATTCAAGCCTTGAATTACAGTTCAATTCAAGTTCAAACAACACACTAAAAACCCTTGTATTCAAGCCCTATCTTCAAGCATAAATCAAGCCCATTAAAACACGATAATTGTAATATTTGATGTAATTTATTTGCAGTTATATAATTATTTTGTCATACATACATTAACATTTTTATTTTTCTTTTAATATCCAACATTTCGAGGCGACGGAAACCAATTATTTGCAGTTTCTACTTCCTTTTTCTGGCAGCATCAAATGTGGTTGTGCTTTTTTTAGCTAAGGAGAAAAGAATAATGTTAGAATAAAGTTTAGGCTCAAAGAAAGATCAATTACTTACATATTTATTAGAATCCAAGGAAGAAATTCAGATTCCTTTTATATTTCCATATAAAAAACTGATTTTTAGTTTGTTTATTTTTCAGTATTGACAAGAATAGAAAAACAAATTATTTTAATTTGCATGACCTGGATTTTCGCTGGAAAAAAACACTTAAAAGAAAGCTGAATTCAAGCATTTTTTACAGCACTTGAATTTTTGGTTTTTCAGTGTTTATTGGGAATATGTTAGTTAATCTCAGACACAAGTTCGAAACTCATTTCATCAAAAACTATTTTTAGTATGTTTTACTCTATTTTTTCATTAAATTAATATTTTCCGAGCTTTTTTTTTACTTTTAAAAGTTTTTTTCTTTTTAATTTAAAAAATCCAATTTAAAGAAGTTAACATTTAAAATCATGACCCTTGTAATGGGTTAATAAGTCTAGTTGCATACCATTTGTAAGGTATTTCAAGTACCTTTTCAACGACATATATATTTTGTTCTGGTCCGATATGTTTTGAGTGGAGAAATAAGCCATTGAATATTGTTTTAGATAATCTTTAGCAACAAACAACAAGTGCATTTTATTTAAAATAAAAAAAGGATAACATATTTAAAAAAAATTTATAACTCCAAAGAAAATTCCCATATTTGATAAAAACTTATCTAGTCTTTAAAGAATAGTTATTATACATTAACGTTTTCAATAATTACTCATTATCAACAGTAGCCCTCGGCTGATAGTCTGGCAAGTGATGAATATCGAAAACGATCCGATGTTTAATATTTTACGATCTCTACAATACCAATTATTTTTTATTTCCTAATTTAGATGTCCGTAGTCAAATAAAACGATAATTATTCTAGATTGAAAAACTGTTCGTTTTCGTTTTCGATTTTTATCACACCCCTGAGTGTGTAGGACCCGAAATCCTGCTGCCCTCCAATACAAAGTTTTTTATCATTTAAATTTAATCATATCGTATTGTATTAACTTATATCCAATTTGATCGGAACAAATTTCGGATATAAGTTTATCATTTGATATAACTTTGTATCCTTGTAAATACAATTATATCCAATTTGATACAATTTAATATAACCATTTTTCGGATGATATTATATCCAGTTACATATTGCAAATATATCCATTCACATATAATTTTATATAAAATTTTTTACTCGGGTCCTTTAATTTTAGTTTAAAGTCAAAATCAAATTGGATTTAATCTGTCTAGATCTGGTACAATCAGATCTACTGAGATCTGGTCTGGTCAGATGTGGTCTTTTTTACACGGGTATATTTACTTTAATAAAAAATATGTATTTTTTAAACATTTTTAATTTTTTACTAATTTTGATTAATCGATTAATCGTGTTAAATTATTCGAATTATTCGTTTTTTGAAATTTGCCCATTTTAAAACATTCGAACAATTTTTAAGCAAGATTGTTTGATTGAATACCCTAATTGATTGAATACCCTAATCGGGACCTTAATTTGATATTACTGAACATTATTGGATCCCCCAATTTTGATATGAACTTGGATAAGGTGAAATGTTGATCTATATCAAATGAGATATGACTACGCTCAAAATAATAAGTCTGTTGGCCGAACAGAAAAATTTGTTACTTTAACAAAATTTGCAACTGTTTTTTGGCTTAAAATAAAATTTGTTGATTTTAAAATTTTTTTGTTAAATTTAACAAATCTAAATTTAAGTAAAAAATTTTTAAAACTACAGTTTTTCTGTAATTATACTCAGTTGTAGAATTTATTCAAATTTAGAGTCTCGGGCTCCTCCCCGGGCCAAGTCCATATCATGTGGGGGTATATAAGGGCACTCCAATGGAGCAAACATTTTGTCCGTTTTGCTCCATCTCGCTTAGTTTTCGAGATATGGACCATTTTATGAAGTGGAAAATTTTTATTAAAAATTTCCGAGGGTAAATTCGGATAAATTGGTGGCGCCATGTACCAGGTAATAACAGTAACATCAAAATATTATATTTTAACAATAAATTTTGTAAAATTTAACTAATGTGTTCTTAAAAATTAGTTTTAAATAATTTTTAAAATTAACACTCAAAATTAGTTAAAGTACCTACTGAGGATTTTTTGTATTGTGTTAAATGAAGATGAACTAAAATCTTTGCTTTAATCATTGCTAGATATAATTTTTTTTTATCTAGAAAGTAATTACAATAATAAAGACTATATTGGATAGCTCCACTCCATTCAATAATAAACATTTTTGTATTATTTGCAAAAATATGCGATGAAGTGCTTCTCTAATTTGTTCGTAGTTTTTATTAGCAAATCCTAAAAAGTTACATTATTTAAAGTTTTACCCGAAACGCTTGCTTGAGTATTGTTTCTGTTGAAAAAGCCACTTATGACATTCTTCTGTCCCTTTCCTGATTTATCATCCACACCCTGTAAACATAAGTAGTGATAAAATTATTTACCGGATGTATTTTATTGTTTTTTTTATGAAAACTCACCATATTATTAGTAGAATTTTTCCCGGGCTCTGATTGGAAATTTCCAGTGTTACCAAAACCGGATATATTATTCTTAATAATACAGACAAATAATTAGTGATAAATTAATTACCGGAAGTATTTTACAATGAATGTTATTTTTGTACGGTTTAAGATCAAATATTACAAATTCTAAATAGAATTTATAATTTTTATTTTACAACCAATAGATTTATTTTTTTTTTGTATGAAAACTCACCATTTTATTAGCAGAATTAGCAGAATTTTTCCTGGAACCCGATTGGAAATTTCCAGTGTTACCAAAACCGGATATAACATTCTTAATAATACAAAGAAATAAGTAGTGATAAATTAATTACCGGAAGTATTTTATTTATTTATTTTTTTTGTATGAAAACTCACCATTTTATTAGCAGAATTAGCAGAATTTTTCCTGGGTCCCGACTGGAAATTTCCAGTATTACCAGAACCGGCTATAAGATTCTTAATAATACAAATAAGTAGTGATAAAATTATTTACAGGATTTATTTTATTTTCTTTTTTTTGTATGAAAACTCACCATTTCATCAGCACTCCCAATATGACCATTACCATTTATACCAGCATCATGATGCATAAGGCGAAAATTTTTCCTGGGTTCCGATTGGAAATTTCCAGTGTTACCAAAACCTGATATAGTATTCTTAATATTGTATATTTAATAAAATTGAAAGAGATTACTAAACGTTTGCGTTTAAGTGTGACTAATACTAACCTCTCCGAAAACACTCACAGAGCCAACTATGATAAAAACAAATACAAATATAAATTGAAACAATTTCATTGTTAATCAAACTTCTGAATATTCTCGTTCAAGATTGATTCTAAGACTATTGGTATTTTTAGATTTGTTGTTGCATTTATAGGTTTATCGGTGGCTACAATTTATAACAGCTTATGTTGAAATTAGTACCTACTGGTTATAAAAAACTTATTTTTATACTCACTGTAATGTCGGAGGTTATATATGTATGTACATGTAAATTTGTCAATCCGTTTGTAACATGTCATGTTGGTCAAAGATCCTATAAATATGTATAATGAATATATATGTATGTATATCTATGATCTTTTGAAATAGGCACTTATGTTGACTTAAGAATACTTTCCAAGATTTTTGTAAGCAATAAAACTTTTAAATACGTATATTTCTGTCTTGTCTTCATATTTCTACATTTTATGTACTAGACCAGGGGTGGCAAGAGTTTTTTCGCTGGGTGCCAGAAACGGACAAATTTGTTTGTTAAAATTTCTCGCGTGGCACCTTAATTTTAGTTGTCTTTTAAAAGTAATTTTTTAAAAAATTTGGAAAATTTCTCTTAAAACTATCATCGCAGATGTACATATTTATCAGCGCTACGGATAACCCCCATGAAATAACCCCAAAGGGAAAAATTAAATAACATCCAAGAATTGACGTAAAAATGTTCGACGGTAATTTAATTTTTGGGGGTTTATTTAACCTTTAAATGCATGGTGTAGCCATTTGGCAACATACCGGTTTTTTAATAAAAAAAAACAACCCACTTGATGCACAAAACTGCATTTTTGGGCATTGGGGCCCCTTCTGTACAAAATGCTCCTATAGTTTAGCTCAGATTTTTTAAATAGTTATAGGAAAAATCAAAAAGTGTAATATTCAAAAATGTTTGTTTAAATATTTAAAGTGGTATTCTCGCAATAAAATTCATTTTGGCGACCATTCATAGTTTATAGATTTTTTTTCACACACGTTAAAATAATCACAATTTAGCTAGTTGGCAAAAAACCATATTTTTCAATAAAAATAAACTTTTTTTTAAACAAATTATTTTTTGTATTTTTATTTTAAAATCATATATCAAAAAATGGTTAAAATCAAAGAGATCATGCATTTAGGGGTTAATCATTAAATATGGAGATTATTTCATAATGAAAAAATCTCAAATGAACACCTACAAAAAATTTTGTTGTCCCAACCGAATTTGGTTCCAACCGAATCGTTCGGCTGCTGTTCCAACTGAAATAGGGTTGTGGCAACCGAAATAGGGTTGAAGCAACAGAATTTTCAGTTTGCAGCAACCGAACGATTCGGTTGGAAACAAATTCGCTTGGAACTACAAATTTTTTTTGTAGTTGAAATAAAATTAAAACAGTTTGAACATTATTGCCTTTTCATTTTTTGGGGTGTTATTCCATTTTTGGTGGTTATTTCATTTTGTTAAAAAAAAAGTTAAATTATTGGGCGCCAATTAAATATTTAAGTACGTAAATAAGAAACCAGTTGAAAAATGTGCTTCCGGCAAAAATTTGATTTTTTTCAAAGAAATCTCGCGGTTTTTATCATCATAATAATGAATAAAAAGCGCATATTATAGATTTGAACAGAGAAATTTCTATTTCAGATGAAATGGCTCTTCGAAACACGATCAACATTTTTGTGCAATTTTCTGGTACTTTTTATTTCTCCAATTATGAGGCATTTTCTCATCGAAACATTTAAACTCCTTTCAATCTAGAATTCCGCAGTATTTGCTGATAATCGAATTTGCGCCCAGCAGAAATTACTGCTTGCTTGGAAGCAGTTTTGTCAGGGAAATTTGAGCAGTAAAGCGGTTGCATTATTGATGATATCATGCCTGATTTTTGTTCGAGATAGCTCGCGTGAAAGCACTTGTTTCGAGATCTGAAAAGGCATGAATTCACCGCTTTTAATTAGTGCTCCTGTTTTTCTTCTAAAATGTCGATAATTCATGCCTTCTCGGAAGTGCATATTATAAAGCTTTTCAACTATTTAAAATCATGCCTTCTCACAAGCACAAAATTTCTGCATATTTTTCCGTGAAGAAAAAATGCCTCTTATTTTTAGTAGAACCTCTTATTTTAATTAAAATAACTTTTTTCAGCATTTTAAAAAATTTTGATAAAAGAACCGCAAAAATATTTAAACAATCGAAATGTTTTGCTCATTTCATGCCTTTTTGAAAACCACATCAAAAAGCGATGTAAAGAATTATTCAACTTATGCCTTTCATTAGAGCTGTTTCCGAAGCTATACATTTTTAGAAGCAGTAAAAGTAGCAGTAAGGAAGCAGTCAACGTTTTTACTGCTTCCACATTTTTGCTGGGCGAGTTCTTTATTAACCATATTTCTTTAAACAAAATACGATGGCAATACAGAGTTTTATTAATTTTAAAAGACGATTTACAAGCTATATGAAAAATTTCACCATTATGGAGTTAAATCACACATTTTTGTAACGAAATTTAACATTTAACTGAGTTTTTTCCGGTCTTCTAACAGTTTAAATTTTTGAAAATATCCAACAAAACGTCGCGTGCCACTACTGACACGCGTGTCATAGTTTTGTCAGCGCTATACTAGACCCTCAACTCAACTTATTTCTAAATTTCATTAGTTTCCGTTTAACCATTCTATTCTACAGTATGCTCGTTGGTTTGACAAAATACTTATTTGCTTTGTAACACTGGACATTTATAATTTAATGCAAAAATAAGTAAAAAATTGTAATGGTCAGTTCTGTTTTTATATATTTAATTAATCTTGAAAAGATAACCGTCTTCTTAAATATTTTGTGGCAAAACAACTTTAGTCAAATAAGCAACAATATTCCATATTATATTTGACGAAATTGTTATGAATAAAACAAATTTTCCAAATGGAAAACAATTCTCTCTTTTTATTTGATGACACAAGCTATAAGAATTTGATAGAAAATATATGCTAACTAGGGTTTATGTCCCGGGATTTCCCGGGACGGGATTCCCGGGAATCCCGCCCTTTTTTCAATCCCGCAATCCCGGGAATTTTGTGCGGGATTTCCCGGGATTTTTTTTATCCTTTTACAGAAGTTTTAGCTAATATATTACAATTTTGTAAGCATTATTTAAATTTTAAGCATTAATTTTTTTAAATTAATTGAAATAAAATATACATTTAAAATTAAAAAATACGATTTAAGATTCAATAAACAGAATTTAGTATTAAAAAAAGTACTATTTAGGCCGAGTTTTTTTTATATCAGTTGAATTTAGTTTAGTTAAACCGAAAACAAATTTTATCAGCCATTATTAAGTTTACCAACAAAATTTCTCGTACCTCGGAAAAAACGTGTTCTTTAAAATTATGACCTTTCTCCAAATAAAGTAATATATACATTTCAACATCAGTATTTCGGTTCTAAATACATATCTCCAAACTTTTAATTAATATACGTAAGTACTTTTTTACTTCAAGTAATTTTATTTAAATTGATATTCTTTAATTTCAAATATATTTTTTAAATTTTATTTATTTTTCAAATAATGCATAAAATGTTCTTTTTTAATTTTTTTGGGTTTTTTTTTGTATGTTAGTTTAAAATGCAACTATGAAAATTAAATAATTTATTTTTAAGTAGTTGTGGCATAAAAATTTGCAATTCAAAAAATAGCAATTGAAGTTAAAAAACTATTCAGGCCCTGTGCAAGGCGGCTAAATAAATTCTACACTAAATACAAATTCAAAAAAGGGTTTTAAATTTCTTTGAACATTTTTTAAAAACTTTTTAAAATATTATAGAAATTTTAGAAACCTGAATTTAGTTTCGATTTTATTTAGCCAGTTCGCATATCCCTTTATAATACTTTAGTTTATATTTTTATAAAAAGATTTAGGCGAATTTCCTAAAAAAAAATTTCGTAAAAAATACTCACTTTTAAACTTTTTGAAAAAAATAATTCTGGACGAATAGATCTGAAAATCTACATAGAAACAAAATATCTAGAAATATAAATATTTTGGCTTCATTTTTAAGAAATATTTATGCAAAATCGATCTATAAAACTGGCCCTAAATACCGTTTTTTATCGTAATACATAATCCAGGGGCGAATTACGGCATTCATGAACGAGCGAAATTGTTCGAAATCCGTCTTTTCAATGTGTAAATACGTAAAAACTAACAATGATAACACCATATTTTAATTTTATATCCAATCTAGGGCAGATTTGTAGAATCCCTGGCTCAAAAAACTTTATCCAAATGCTTAATTTTTCGAAATCAAAAATTAATTTCAAACGAAAAATTTCGATCACGAATGCCGCAATTCGACCCCAGGGCTGAAATTTTAAATTCGTGTAAGGCACAAAATGAATTGGTCCAGAATTTCATATAAGAAACGACTAAAAATATTCTTTTAAATCTCTCTAAAACTTCATTAAAATAAATTTGTCATTTCCCTACCATTAACAATTCCAATATATCGTGAAAGAATGGGTGAAAAAATGTGTGTCTTTTAATTTTGTTTAATTTAATTTATTCACTTTTTCTAAATCAATTCGTTTCTCGTTTGAAAAGAGATTAAAATTAAAACGACCTTCCATAAAAATATATTACCTAATATTAATTCGCGACTTAAACTGTTAAACGAATTGATTAAGAAAAAGTGGCTATTTTATATTTAGCTCTTTTTCAGAAAATATTAAGTAGATTTTCTCATGGGTACAACCAAAAAATGGACTTTGTCCGACGGTATTTTGATAGAAATTGAGTGTTTTAACTACAACATATGTCGGATTTTTTTATTTTCGAACGAGCGGGAATTCCCGGGATCCCGGGAAATTCTAGAAAAAATCCCGCTGTCCCGGGAAATGAAAAAGTCCGGGAAAAGAAAAACCCTAATGCTAACAGTTTCATGCAACGGTAAAAGTGCTTTTTAAGCTCTGCTATGGAATGTGTGCTTTTGTCCAAAGTCCTTACAATAAAAAAACTTTTATAGTTACTATATGATAGTTTTTTTGTATAGTAATTATTAGTTTTTGGTTTTAACTGTAATTACAGTGGCTTTCTTATTGAAAATACAAAACAACTATTATCGGAGATATTTAAAAAAACACAACAACAAAAACATTACCCACTAACTGTAAGATAAATTACTTATTGTCAAGTGCAATTAATATTGAAAAATTAAAAAATAAATCAATTCTGTATTTCGCGACAGTAGTTTAAAGCGGTTATTTTTAATAATATAATAAACAACTACCACAACAGTTTGTTTGCACTAAACAGTTAATTTCTGCTAGCTACGTAGAAAGAGTTGCAGAAAAACGTAATAACTGGAGTACCGTTTGGAATTTTGTATTTAAGAAGTAATAATACATCTTTTTGTAATCAAAAGAATTTTTTTTATGAAAAATTATATTTTTATAATGCCAAAGAAACTGTTTTTAAAACAGTAAGTTAGTTTTACTTGTGTTCTGCAACCATTTCTTTGATTTAACTTTTTTACTGTGTTTTAGATTAACTATCTGCTCAGAAATACTTTCTGAATCGATTTAACGATGTCCATCCGTCTAAGGAACAATACTTTTTTCTTTAAAGCATAATATTTATGTTATAATGGTGAAAAAAAATTTACTGCAAAAACAGTAGTTCTTACCAATATTACCGGTTTTTATAACTAATTAAATTTAATATAAAATTTTATTTGATATAATTATTTTCTTACGAGCGGGAATTCCCAGTTTTCCGGGAATTCCGGAAAAATCCCGCTGTCTAGGGAAATGAACAAGTCCGTGAAAAGAAAAACCATAGTTGGCATAAATGAACTAGCATGTTACTGAGCCGGGATACAAAAAGAACTGTGCAACAAATACGCTGTTCGTTAAAAAGTCAGTTTAAAAAATAGTGTTTTTCCACCTCCATAGTGCCAAGAATTTTTTTTATTTAGTTTATTATGAATTAACAAAAAACGTACATATAAGAGTTCTTTTTTATATCAAAACAGAATTCAAAATATAATACAGATGTTAAAACTGGATTCACATTTCTCGAATACTTCATTCTGCACAACGCATTTTGTTGCTCTCTTTTTTCTGACTTACTTTTTTTTTGTATTACTCGAATTATATCTCTTTTTATCCCTATTACCAATTCCAGATACGCTATTATCCTGTAACCAAAAAAAATCGTTGGAATCAGTAACGGATTTTAATTTCTTTTTATTTTTTAAGCGGCCCAATCAAGCTCATGTTTAAGGCTTAAATACGGGATCACAAATTATCTAATTTTAAACTTCTTTAAAATTTATTTCTTATAAATTAAAAAATTATAGACGGATTTCGTATTAACATGAAAAATATGTCCGAAAATGTCCCACTTGTTTGTGTAATTTATTTTTCATTTTTCATTACACTTATCAAATATAGATAATTGTCTATTTACATTCAGTGTTTTATATTTCCAGTAGTGTTTCCAATTATTCGACGTAGGCGGTTAACCGGTTAATGCATTATTCGAAAAATTCCTAAAATTGATTAACCGGTTATTCGGGTCGGTTAATCGAGAAAATTGGCGATTAATCGATTAATCGTTTAAAACAAAATTAATGTATTTCCTTAAGTTTTTATCAATAAAAACACAAAGATCTGCCTGTTTTTGTTGAATATCAACGTGACATATAAACTCGCTATATTTAAAACAAGTATCAATATTCTAAGGTTGAAGTTTTGGAATCTGAGGTTTTTTTAATTAAAAATTTTCTTAGTAGACAAAGGTCTGCAAACATTTTTCTAAAGCTACTAAAATTTGATTGAAAATGGCAGAAAGAACTGCTGAAAGATTTTTGGTTTGGCAAATATTAGTAATTTAAGAACAATAGTCAATACTGCCGCAATAAATTTAATATTGCATTTAAATAAATCTTATATCTGAAGTTTTGAAGATTTTACTAAGATTCTTCCTTCTCCTCTCCCTGATTTTCTAAGGGCCATTAATAATAAAAAAAATAACCTAAAGTTTGAGCGACGAGTTACGCAGATAGCATTTCGTCAGACGAGTTTTAATGAAAATTTTCAGTAAGCTAATGAAGTTTTCTTCCCAAAGTGAATTATTTTTATGAAGCTTTTTTTAATAAAACTTTTTTTGGGTGTATAAAATTTTTAATTAATAAGAAATTTTTCATAAAATTTTATCAAAAACTGCATCAGTTCAATGAAAACTTTCAATGGACGAATTCCAGTGAAACTTAATTGAATCAATGTAAAAATTCATAAATAGCATCTACACAATTTTCTCAGTGTGCGGTTATAGATGTCAAATTGCATATAAATTTAAATTTTTTAACTTTAATTTTCTGCTTTTTGGTTATTTTTTTAATTCGAATAAAAATTTAAATTCATTGAAACGGGTTCTGGTTACATGGTATTCTAGTGGAACATGTCGTAGAATTGATGTGGTTTTGAACCACTCTCTTGAGAGAAGTAAGAAAAGCTAGAGTTCTTGCAGAATTAATATGTCAATTGTGTGACACAGTTTTAAAACAAATGCAACATTGTCTTACCCGGTGTCTTCAAATGCAATAAATTATATGATATGAAATGTCAAAACCATTACAGCGAAACGTCAAAATGATATCAATTGCAGAGTGGTGGAGAACACTTGACCATTTCATGGATAAGAAATATCATAGATTTTTCTTCGAAAAACACCAAATTTTATGAAACATTAATGTTTACCGACAAATAATAAAAAACTAAACACTTTTCCATTCCTTTTTACCAAATTTTTTGTTGTTTTTCTATTACAAAATTAAAATGAAAACTAAAAGTGACATTTGATCTCTGGCATCATTGCAAGATCCGATGGCATGTCAGCGATATCATGATATTGCAATAAAATTGAAATTGAGTGTCTTCACTTGAGATGAGAGCATTTTGACAATTGCTTGCTATCATTTTATTGCATGTCAAGACACTAGGTTAAGGGACATGGAAATATAATTTAGTTTTAATTTTTAAAAGAATTTAATTTTTAAAAGAAGCATTGTCTATTGTATTTCTTAAAACCTGCCAAACACGTCGTGTGTTTTGAAAAAGTTTTAAAAAACACCTTTATTTGGGCCTTTCGCGATGTTTTTTTAAAGCTCTTTTTTACAAATAGAAACTTTGATATTTTGTTAAAATATTTGCAAATAAATTTTATTAAAATTTATCAGTCTCTTAAAACATATGACGTGTCTCGCTGGTGCAATGCCGACTTGCTTGGAGTTTCTCCAAAAAAGGTATTTAAAGGCTTAAGGTCCTCTTTCTCTTGATTTTTAAAGAGTTTGGTGGTATTTTTAGTTAGTATTTGTCTTTCTAAGCTTTTCTTGCAATTTTTTAGCCAAGGCTAAGAAAAATGTGAAGTTTTGGGAAAAAACTAAAGGAAAAATTCCATATTAAAAATGTAACCGGTTAATCGACCGATTTTAACCGATTATTCGGGTCGAATAATTATTTGAGTTTTAAATTATTTGTTTCGACATTAACCGAAATAGAGGCGATTAATCGAGGAATCGGTTAATCGATTAACCGAATTGGAAACACTAATTTCCAGTGAAGAAGAACATTTTCATGTCAAAAGAAGCGAGCAGGTAGTCCCGTTGGAGTTAAATGCTTTAGCTTTCTGCGCACCGTAGATTTTTGTTATTAAATTATTATTATTTTTATCGGAAATTGTTGTTGGTTGAGTAGAGGGCTTAGATTTTTCCGCAATTTGTCATCGTTCGGCTCTAAAGCTACTTCTTCCGAAAAGCTTTTTCTACCATAACTGCCCGATCAAAAAAATTTATATATATTCGTATATAGTAATATCTTGTTTTATCTTATAATATGTGAGTATATATGTTGTCATGAATAGCCATATATAATTACATGTTTCTTATGTGGTACCTTATATAACCATATGTTTTTATATATTGTCTTGTATAAAATTAGATATCAACCATATATGCTATACATAATGAGATATGACAGATCTGTTGTTATATATAATTATAAATGATCATATATAACATAAGTTATGATCACATATGGTGGCATATAAGCCAAATATTTTGAGATATATTAATATATGCCCCCTTATAAAAATTTTTGGTTGTATGATGTAAGATATTTTTATATATGATTATATGTTAGATAGATATAAGATATGATTATATATGACTCCATATGTGGTGCAAGATTAACAATATAATTTTACATATGATTATATATGGTCCCACATCAGTAATATTTTCTATGTGTTTAATATATATAATTATATATAGTCACAAATTACCTGAGAGACCCTACTATCGAATCCCAGCTCGGGCACAAAAAAATTTTTTTTTTTTTTTACTTTTTTAACTCAATTTAATTTACTTGTAAATATTCTTTTTACAGATCTTAAAAAAATTAACCCATTTACTGCCAACAGCACCTTAAGGTTATGTTTAATGCAACTTGTTATTAATAATATTTTAATATGTTGTTATATATTGTCATACATATACAACCCCACACATAATTATATATGTGACTGAGGTACTATTATCGAATTCCAGCTCAGGCACAAAAAAAAATTTTTTTTTTTCCTTTTTCTAACTCAATTTGATTTACTTATAAATATTTTTTTTACAGATCTTAAAAAGGTTAAACCATTTTGTGTCAACAGCATCTGCAAATTATATTTTCAATTATTAGTATTTTAAATATATAATTAGATATCGTAATATATAATAATTGCGTTAAAGTTCTGAATTTGAGTTCTTCCAGAGCGGAAATGAGTTTTTTTTGTAATATTTCTACATAAAATTTTGCAAATATTCTTATTTTTTACTCCTACTTTTAATACAAACAAAACAATTTGTGAAAAAGTGTGGATAAGAGTAGTTTTTTCCAAAGGATTGCGAAGCTTATATACGTCCTTATTTAAAAGACATTTATATTACCTTTTAAATAACTGGTATATTGCTCTTATCCCATTATTAATTTCGCAAATACAGACTGTTGATATTTAGACTTTTGAGCCATATAAATAGGTGCCTTGACTCTTCAACAAACATTTTTTTTATCTATTCACCAAAAAAATTCCGTCAGTGGAAAACATTTAAGATTTTTAATTTTTTTTCGAAAGAATATTATTAATTTATTTTTTCTAAGTCATCTATATATATATAAATTTATATATTTATATATAACTCTGTAACACGAACAATGTTGTCTCATATAGTCAGTCATGTTGTATAGCAGTGTTTGGCTGAGTGAGTTAAATGGCCGATTATAACGCCAGCAACTTGGGTTCAAATCCTATCTACGGCATTGTTTTTGTTTTTTTTTTTTAATGAAATAAATATTTTTTAAATAATTTTTTTTTATTTTTTTTTTTTTAATTTTTTGTGTTATTTTTTAAGTTTTTTTAAAATTTAAATAATTCCAAATATATCATAGGATAAATTTTGATCTCAAGTTATCCAATTCGATCTGCCAAAATTAGCTTATCCGTTTGCATCTAATTGGATGTAAATAAATCCCAAGGGATATTTTGGGATCTATCAGGATCTCAATTTGATATTATTGGATATTATTGGATCTCCCAATTTTGAGATCTATTTGGATGTAATTTAATCCTGTAATATATTTGGGGGATCTGATTGGATATTACTGGATACCCCAATTTTGGGATGAACTTGGATAATATCATATGTCGATCTATATCAAATGAGATATTACTACATATGCTAGATATAATGTATTTTTGATCGGGTGGCAACTTGGTTGCATGATACAAGCAATAATTTTTTTATAGAGTTATTTAACACCCCTATTAAAAAAATTAATGAGGTACAACATGCAATCATATCTTGTTCTGCTGTTGTCCAAAACAAAATTTGATCCGAAATATGGTGGATCATGCGGTATTCATTTATATGCACCGTGGATCTAATATGATCAAATACGATCCGAAAATGGGTTTATCTAATTATATAGAATTGGATGTGACATAATGACAATCAAAAACTAATTTCAATAGAATGGATAATTTAATGCAATATGAGCGAACTTTCAATGAAGTATATTTGTCTAATGGTATCAAAGAAAATGTAACTTTATTGCACTAAATCTAATTATATATAGTAAGATAAACCCATTTTTCGGATCGTATTTCATTATATTATATCCAAGGTGTATCTAAATTAATGCAGTACGATAAGTTTGTATTTTATAACATCTAACTTTTTTTACTCGGGACGGTAAAAAAATAATTCTAAATTTTCTAAATTTTAAACAAGTTTCATATCAACAAATACGTGCATCTGTCACACATCCGAATTCATTCAGATCAATGGGAACCCATCGGGAAAACTCCCTTGTGAGTCTCAAATAAGAAAGAGTTACCAATAACTTAAACTTATGTCACGTTAACTGATAATTTCTTAAAGTTTACTAAGAATTAACCTACAGTTTTTAAAAATCATAAAAATTTATAGATTTTTCTTGAATTCACCTAATTTTAAATATTTTTTGTAATATTTGTAAAACCTTTTCTTTGATTTACGTTTATTTTTAAAATTGGAAGGTTTCAGTTTAGGTTCTAATAGTACCTAAACTGAAAAAAATAAGTTAGTAGAAAAATTAGTAAAACGTCTTGAATATCAAGTGTACTAGTTGTCAGCAATTTTTTTTGCTGAAATTCCGCTTTCAGCAAAAGTTTTAGTTGTATTTTTTTAGCACTAAACTAATTTTGAACTAAAGTTTTACTAATTTATTTTGCTACAAAAATTGTGCTGATAACCGCATTTATAGCGTGGGTGACAACCAGATAGACAAGATGTAGATGTCGCAGCTTGTCTGGATGTAGTACAGATGACGGAACTGATAATTAAAAAAAAACAAATCTACACAATTTCCTTTTTTAAATTTTCAGCAAATAAATTAACTAAAGTAAAACTTCTTTACAAATTTTTTGAGTTTTCTTCAGTCTACTAATATTCAGAAAAATGTTTAGTGATTTTAGGAAGAATTTTTTTCATTTGCAATCGACTAACAAGACAATTCTGTAACGTTTTAACGACAAAATTCTGTAGTTAAATTGACAAGTTTTCATAGTAAACTGACAACTTAACTACCTAATTTTATAGTTAAAAAGTTAGAGAATCCCACTATAAGTGTTAGTAAAGCTTTTGCTGAGATCATTATTTTTTTTGGTAAAAATTAGCTCGCTGATTTTCAGCAAACACCTTTTGCTGAAATTACCAATTTTATTGCAAGCACGCTGCTGACTAAAAATTTGCTGACACAGCAACATTTTTTGCTGACTTTACTAACTTTTTTTAGTCTACCATGGAAAATACTATAGTACCAACTTTATCATTCCTGGTTTAAGTACCTTGTAATACTCTTTTCTCGCCTGTTTGAGTAGCAGACCAAAATTGGCGTTGTGGACATTTATCAACGCTTCATCTCTGGATCTAACTGAATTCTTTCGACTTGGTTTATCCGAAATACGAGTCATAGGAATGAACAGTTTCATTTCAAAGTACTAGAATTTGTTCGCAGAGCCAATTTCCCAATACTTCGACTTTTTCTCTTTCTTGCTACTAAACCTTTCCCTGAATCCGAGAAATTTGACATTGAGAAATTCATGGTCACCCTGTTTTATAAAAGAGATCATAGAGTTGACTAGATTTTGAATGGTATATCTTTGAAAGCTTGTAACTTTTATAACTGTGGACACATGTTGTTTTGTAAATACGTAATTATGTACATATATATGCAGTGCATTTATTGTATGTGACTCATCCTATGACGAGCAGAATAAAGTTTTACTTTACAACTTTACGGGATATTGCACACAAAAGATTTGTTGAAGGAAAATGTAGTAAACTATATTTTCTATCGGAATAATTTAATGACTTTAATTAAATATTTAAAACCTTCTCTAAAAGTATCACAGCACCCAAAGGTAGCCTTGCGCATTGGAGGGTTAACTTTATTCAAATATTAAACACATACATATTTGAAAATATGTTTTTTTTGTATTTTTATCGTTTACATATTTTATGGTTTATTTATTTAAAGTGCGCTCCATTTATTGTATTATGGTGTACATCACTCTGATGATTATCCCTATTACCAATTCCAGATACGCTATTATCCTGTAACAAAAAAAAAACCTTGGGAATCAGTAACGTATTTTAAATTTTGAAATTATGACAACTTACACTCATAACGGCCGCTACAATACAACCAAGTACAAATAATAATTGAAATACTTTCATTTTTTCCGACTTTCTTTGGAATGTTCTCGTCAAAGTTTTACAAGAATACTAATAACTTTTAAAGATCTGTTCGGTTTATATACACCGTTGTTAATCGGATGACGAATATTGTTTATTTATGTCGACGTATATAACTATAAACATGAAAATATGTACATACTTAAGTACACTCATAGAATTACATCGGGAAAAATTGCAGAAAAAGTAACTTAAAATTATGTTGCAGAAAAAACTGCTGAAATTAGCAGATGTTTTGCTAAATACTAGTAAAATAAGAACAGAAAAAATAAAACTATTAAATTTACAGAAATTTGGTAATATTTAAGTTAACCTTTAGTTAATTGAAAATGATAAATTTTACTGTAAAATCCGCAGAAAAGTTTCTTAAATATTAGTAGACTAAGAATAGCAAAAATATACTGTTATATCTACAAAATTTTTGTTATTTTTAAAATAAATTAATTGAATGCAAATAGCAGTCTATCCTGCTAAAATCAGCAAAAATATTTGCCTAAAAAAATTGTAAACTCCTGTTTTCAAAAGGCTCGATTTTTATTTGCATTTAAAAAAAATCGAAAAAAAACTTCGAAAATTTTAAATATTTTTCTGGTTTTTGAGGTTACTAATTATTGTGCAGCTTAATTTTTTATTTTCTTTTAACAAAAATTTAACTCAAATAAAATTAAAATTCTGTATACGAGTATTTAACAGTTTTATTTTTTCTCTTCCAATCTTACTAATATATAGAAAAAATAATTTTTTCTGCAACATAATTTTTAACTAATTTTTAGTAGTTTTAACAAAATTTTTTACAGACTTTTTTCTATTAGTGTATGATGCAAGGAAAATACTAGGCATGAATAATATATGGTTTATTGAATTGGATTAATCTAATATATAATTTTAGACACATTCTAATATATTTTAGTTTAAATTTACCCAACTTATAGTGAAGGAATTCACAGTTTAAGTGCTAATGTGCTATGTTTGTAAAATATTATGATTTTGGAAGTTTAACCTATAGAAAGTTGTCAACAACTATTACTTCTATAAATTTTTTGTTATTTTTAAGTTAAATTTAGTTAAATGCATATAATATTCTATTTTGCTGAAATTAGCGGAAATTTTTGCTGAAAAATTCTTGAATATTAATTTCGGATTGGAAGATTTTCAATTTATTTTACAAAATAAAGTATATTAAGGGAAAAATTCTCAAAAAAAATTAAAAAATTAGTTTTTAGCACGGATGGAAAAGCTCGCTCGCCTATGGTAACCAGTAACTCATAAGGTTTTTTAACTTTAATATTTAGTTTATTTTAATAACCAATGAAGCTAAACACTAACTGTAGGAATTTTTATGAAGAGGAAAAGTAACGTAAAGTAATTTTAACAAAAATTAATACATTTTACAAACTTTTTCGCATATCTATGCTAACACGACTTCAACTCTGTAACGATTTTTTGTCATAATTTTTGATAAAAATGCATACACCAGAATTTTGGAATTATCTATTAATTATATTGCGAATATAATTATTAGAAATAAACGTTTTTAAAAACCTTATTGATCTATGGAAAGCTTCGAGTTATGTGTCCATTTGCAAAATAATTATCTTACATATATTTTTATGTTTTAAAGTGCTTCATTTTTATACCCTACACCACTACGTGGAGAGGGTATTATAAGTTTGTGCTGATATTTGTAACACTAAAAAATATTGGTCCTAGACCCACCTTATAGTATACCGATCGGCTCAGAATTTTTTTTATTTCGATTTAACGATGTCCGTCTGTCCGTCCCTCCGTCCGTCCGTCTGTCTGTCTGTCCATGCATTCTTGTGCGCACTCTACAGGTCGCAAATATTAATATGTTTTGACGAAATTTGGTACACCGACTTACATTGGCCCAAGGACGACGCCTATTGGTTGAAATCGGTCCATGTTTAGACCTAGTGCCCATATAAGGCTACTCCTAAAATTTTTTTACACGCTTTACACGCATACGAAGATATTTCAATGAAATTTGGTACACAGACCTATGTCGGCCCACGAACGCAGCCAATTGATTTTGTTTGAAATCGGTCCATGTTTAGACCTAGTGCTCATATAAGGGTCCCCCAAAATTGGCTTGGTTACACGCTGCAGGTCGCAAATACAAAGATATTTCAATGAAATTTGGTTCGCTGACTTCCTTGAGACAATGGAAAACGCCTGTTGATTCTAGATAGGATCGGTCCATATTTCGACCTATCGCCCATATGGGCTATATTTTTGATTTTCTCTTCTTTTATGACTTTATATAAAATTTTGACACAAGTCCGTTTTAACCCATTAAAATTTCAGATCCAAACATTAGTTGGCATTAAGTCAGATTGGTGTAGGGTATTATATAGTCGGCATGCCCGACTTTAACCTTTTTACTCGTTACAAATATGTTTTAGGCGCATATTTTTTATATTTTTAAGTGCATGAAATTCCTTGCCCTACTAATCATATATAAAAATATCTTATATGGTACAAGTAACAAATTTTTATAAGAGGTCATATATTATTATATCTCAAAATATATGGCTTATATGCCACCATATGTGATCATATTTTATGTTATACATGGTCATTTAAAATTATATATGACAATAGATCTATCATATCTCTAAAAATTAAATAAAATTGTTTACTATCAACATGGATTTATGTTGTAGGTTAAAAATAATTGGAATATGCATTTAAAGTTTAAAATTAACGGTTCTTTGTCGTTCAATAAATCTAGGATTCAGAGTTGAATAGAAATAGCTGCGATACTTTAAGAATTAAAATTCAAAGCAAAAGTTCTAATAACAGAGGATAACAATAGCATCCCCGATCAAAAAAACATTATATCTAGCATATGTAGTCATATCTTATTTGATATAGATCGACATTTAATCCCAGTGTAGAAAATCATTACCAGATATGTGGTTATGTAACTACATACTTGAAAATGGTAACTAGTTACTTTTGTTATTACATTTCTTATTACCTTTATATGGCGATGTCGCGAAAAATAATGAGTTGTCGTAACACACCAGCATACGAAAAATCAAAAAATATATCGTTACCTATGTGCTTACCAGTACTGACAAAAATAATGAGTCTAAAAATAGATTTTCTAAAAAATAAATTATATAAAAAAAATATTTTTTATTGTAGTTCTTTTTTTAAATAAAATTTGCTGGTGCGGGAATCGAACCTGGGTCTACAGATTGCCAGTCAACAGCTCTACCATCTGAGCTATATCGACATGTAATATTTAATAGATAAAAACACAATTGACCTGCTGCACACAAGTAAGCTTACTCGCCAACATACAAAAAATTAAAAAATATGTGGTTACATATATCCTTACCAGTGTTTAAAAAATATTGAGTCTAAAAATAGATTTCAAAAAAAACTAAAAAAATATTTTCTATTTGAAATAATGATAAAAATAAGTCATTATCAGTAACTCATTATTATATGTTTTAAAATAATACAGAAGGTAAGTGGGTGTCATTACTTGTAGTCCAAAAAATAATGATATGTCATTACCGTTTCTACACTGGGATCTTATCCAAGTTCATCTCAAAATTGGAGTATCCAATAATATGCAATAAGATCACTCAAGATTAAATTAGATCCAAATAGATCTCAAAATTTGGAGATGAAATAATATCCAATAACATGAAATTGAGATCCTGATAGATCCCAAAACATCCCATGGGATTAATTAAGGTCCAATTAGATACAAACGGATAAGTTAATTTTGGCAGATCTAATTGGATAATTTGAGATCAAAATTTATTCTATGATATATTTGGAATGATTTAAATTTTAATAAAATAAAAATAATACAAAAAATAAAAAAATAATATTTATTATTTAAAAACTATTTATTTCAATAAAAAAAAAAACGGGCCAGGATCGCCGTTTTTGGCCAAAAGTGCAATTCAGGTAAAGGGAAAATATAGCCGCTTTTTCTAATCACTTGGATTTAATAAATCCAAAAAGTAGTTCTAAAAGTGCTCTCCCTATTTTAAAAAGAATTTTCTGTCCGACACTTATTTCACCCTAACTTTTAATACCGAATTCGATGATGAAGGATTTTACTTTAACTTTTAATTTTTAATTATATTTTATATAAAACAGCGATAAACAGTCTGCATTTTCTGTTTTATCACTTCAATTTATATTTTTACACAATTGAAATATTCCACTCCAATATTTAATATTCACTAATTGGATTTAATTGAATTACTTACAGTAGAGTGAAAAATTGCTATTTCTATTTCAGCTATTTCTGCATGTCCAAGATGGAAAATATGTATTTGGTGAGGTGTAGTTTTTTGTTTCTAAAAGTATCTCATAAAAAATTTTTAATAAAAATCTTTTATTTGTTAGTTTTTAAATTTTTTTTTCGCTTTTAATTTTCATTCGTATTTTTTTCTGACATTAAATTAATAGGCTCTTTCATATATTTGTGCTTTTATTGTTATATTTGTGCTTATATTGTTATATGTAAACCCAGACAAATAAATCCAGCTTTTTTTTGGATTTAATTAATCCACTTTTTGTATGAAAAATTCTAAATCCAGGTGATTAAAAAAACGCTTAATGTCAAAATATAAAACTGGAATAATTTATCAAAAAAATAGAAACCTGTTAAATATTTACGACAAATGTAACGAAATTATTAATTTTACCTCAAACATATGGTTTTTTTGAAAACCTTAAATATAAAAAAAAACTCCAAAATGTTCCAAGAGATATTTGAAAACCTTGAATGCCAATGTATTTCCTAAGATGTTGTTTACCTAGGTTTTTGCGACCGTTCATAAACTTTCCAGATTTTGCACTTTAAGTGAAAAAGTACCTTTAGATCTCGCTGATTTCGAGCATTCCAGAGTTTTAGTAAAAACTAAAACAATAGGACTCAAAATTACCTTAAATGAATGTTCTGGTTTTCTTATATAGACTAACCCGCTAAAGTCCAGGTTTGTGGAACATTTGAGATCCAATTCTGAATAAGTATGAAATTAACCCTTAAACATATTTTAAGTTTTGACTTATTTCTGGCATTGAAGTTAAATTTTCAAATTTGATGTTTTCAGAGACTTTTAGTAGAATTTTATAAAAAATATTTTTGCGGAAGCTCTTCAACTTCGGATCTTTTTGACACTATGTAAAAAAGACCCCTTAATTGCAGAGTTAGAGGGTTGAAATGTTGCACAAAAATGTCCCTCGTAGTGTTTTACATAAGTTCGCTAAACAGATCCTCTACCAAAAATGGAAGATTCACATGATTTCCTATGCTGATTCACAAGAAACATTTGCAAAAAGGGGGAAATATTAACCCCCCAAAAATATAGGGCCAGACGTGAACTTTTAAAACACCGATACGCGTATATTTTTCTTTGGTCCCCTCTGCCAGAATCAGTTGTCAGGACCTTATTTTGTTTTTTTTTTGTACAGGGTAATTTATTTTCCAATACATTACAATTTTAAATTTATGGCCGCCATATTGGATCCACCATGTTCAGTTTTTGAAATTTGACTTCAGATTCGTAATCTGCTACCCAATTGCTTCCCCTGGTGAAAATTTTAAGTAAATCAGACGACATAAGAAATTTAATGAAAAAATTGTCTTTCGCCATATTGGATCCGCCATTTTGAATATCTAAATTTTAATTTCAGATTTTTAATCAGCGGGCCCTAGGCCTACATAATTGATTATTTTAAGTTCAATATATTAAAAACTAAAAATTCATGGCCGCCATCTTGGATCCTCCATTTCGAATTTTAAATTTTTTATATCAGGTTCGTGATTAGCAACTTCCAAAGCCGCCCTTGTGATACTTTTTAGTCTCATATACTCAATATTCTAGTTTTGGTAAAAATTCGATAATGCTGGCCCACTGAGCAAAGCCATGAATACCGAAGATGGGTCTGTAGCGAAAATACGTATTCTATCCTGCTGGCCTTATCGAATTTTATCAATTTTTATTCTCTGTAGTTTACTTGTATGATCTCAAATCTAACTAAAAACATTAATTTAAAAATAATAATTTAATAACAAAAATCCAAAGTGAGCAGAAAGCTAAAGCATTTAACTCCAACGGGACTACCTGCTCGCTTCTTTTGACATGAATATGTTCTTCTTCACTGGAAATTCAACACACTAACTTTAAATAGACAATAAATAGGCAATTATCTAATTTTGGTAAGTAAAATAAAAAATGAAAAAAAAATAACAAAAAAATTTGGGCATGTTCGGACATGTTTTTCATTTTAATACCTAATCCGTCTATATTTTTTTTAATTTATAAGAAATAAGTTTTATAAAAGTTTAAAATTAGATAATTTTTGATCCCGTTTTTAAGCCTTAAATATGAGCTTGATTGGGCCGCTTAAAAATACTACACGCTGCTGAATGGATGCAAGCGCAAAAGAGATAGAATTCGAGTAATACAAAATAAGTAGTGCCAAAAAAGAAAGGAAAAAAATGCGCTGTATTCCGGAAATGTGAATCCAGATATAACATCTGTATTATATTTTGAATTCCGTTAAAATATACAAAATAACTTTTATATATGTACGTTTTTTGTTACGCATTTTTCGCCGCTACCAGTTCCCGTCGGGCCTACTTAAGAAAATTCTAAATTTTTAAGTCAGTGAATGTTCTCTATTTCAATTGCCAACTTAAAATGAATTACATTAATACGGAGAAACACGCATTTCCATTAATTTTTATACCGAAAAAATGTATTCAACCACAAAAAATTTATTTAAATCAATAAAAAACCCGAAAATCATCCGAAAAAGCGTAAAAAACTATGGTTTTTGTATTTAAAAAGTGTGTTGAGTTGCTTGAAATGGCAATAATATTGCATAATATATTGTAAAAAGGAAAAACGGTAAGAATTATGTCGATAAGTTTGCGCAAGAACTACAAAAAAGCGCATAAAAACAGCACAAAAATGGGGAAAATCGATGAAAAATCGGCAAAAATCATGCAAATAGGCTAAAAATTTTGATTTTCTCAGTTGAAATGTGCGTTCTAATGGTGGAAATAGTAATTGTGAGCCGTATAAAGATAACACAAGAAATTTTGAATACAGGAAAAGCGACTTAAATGGGCTTAAATGGGCTGAAAATGGTCAAAAATTGACGAATTGAAATTCAAAAAAAACGCCATAAATTTTTCCCAATGAGCCAAATTGGCACTTTCATCGGTGGAGTAGTAGTCAGGGGGCTCATCCAAACACAACCATATGGTTTTCACGTTAGTACCATTTTACAACTTGAACAGTGTATTCAGCAACATTTTTTGCCGATATTAGCGATTATCCTAAATTTAACTCAAATATTACTAAAATTTCGCATATTTAACAGTTGCATTTGTGCTGTTTTTATCTTACAAATGTTTAGCAAAAAGGATATACTAATTTCAAAAGTTTTAGGTGTAGGGCTCCTTTTAACTTATTTTGAGTACCTTTCTTTTGCTATTTTTGCAGGATTATTTCTATAAGTATAAGATTATATTATATCAATGGTTTGTTTGATAATTCCGAATAAAGTGAAAGAACCGAAAAGAAGAGTAAAAATTTAACTTACTCGTGAACTCTCCTAACTCTAAAAACGATGAAAATTTTTGGGTTTTCGCATCAGACCAGTGTTGCCACTTTTTGAATAATTATTCAAAAACGGGACTGTTTCCACATTCGTTGGATAATTTTTGAATAATGACATTTTTGTGTAGTTTTTGTGTAATTTCACTTTTTATAGAAATTTCCGTAAAGCTTTTTAATAAATTAATAAAAAAAATAGTCGATATTTAGACGAAACGAGTTTGTCGGTGAAATATTTACCACAAATCTCATTTTCTGGTGAATTACTTTTGTAAAATTTTTCAACACTAAACCCAATTTAGAAGAAATCAAAAATTGTGCTACGTATTTTTTTTTTTGTTTTGTTTATTTTTTGGGAAAATAATTGTGGAGCTTCTATTAAAAATTCTCTTGGTTTGCAAGAACATTTAAAAATTCAGCGAAAGAGTGGGAAAGTTTGAGTTTGTTATGATTGTGACTTTCTAATATGTGAATATTTTAGAATTCTGTAAATCCAACATGTTTCAGATTTCAATAGTATGAAATTTGTGAAAAAAATGTTATATTTTTATTTTTAAAAGAAAAATTTGTTGATACACATACTGCGAAGAAATTTCATGTTAAGGTCTGTCTTGCTACCATTAACATAAAAATTAAAGAAAACAGCAAAATTTTACAAATACGGTATTTTTAAAATTTTTCCTGTCTGGCTGACATTTAAAGCCAGGTTTAAACAGGGCTTAGCCATCCCATTACGGACGCCTTGGAGGATATACTGCAGCTTTTTTTTATATTCGAGCTTTGCACTCAGAGAAAAATTGTTTTAATTGGAATAGAAACAGTTAAATGTTGAGGAGTATGGGAGAGAATAATTAGCAAGTAATATTTTTGCATGCAATGCATTTGAATGAAGTAGCCTTTCTGAAAAACATAAATACTTTGTTCTGAAAGAAACCTTTAATATGGATAAAATACCATTGTTTTAATATTCAAATTTAAAAGCACGATATTTTAATCCTGAAAAAGATATTGTATTGAAATTCCCTTTAGTTAAGAGAACAACTTGTAATAACCTTTTCAGAGAAATTGGCCTGGATTTGCTTTTGCAGAAGGCGCGGACAAGGTTATAGCAAAAATGCTAAATTTTAGTTTAAAATGCAAATAACTTTTGCACTTTGCAGATGATAGCAATTTTACGTCTTTAAAAATAGGTTTGTAAATAGAAAAATGGCAAAACTTTGGAGTCGAATGGCATAGCTCCCGCAGTTTCGGCCATCCAAAATTTACAGTGTAAAATTTCATATCAGTCGATAAGAAATGGCGAAGTTCTTCCCAAAATGTTTGTATTCTTCTCCACTGTGCCCAGTAGTTTTTTTTTTAAATAATATGAAAAATATATGTTTTGTGTAATTTCATACGGTTTTGGATAATTTTTGACCTACAGCTGTGTAATTTTTTGGTTTACTGGTGGCAACACTGCATCAGACAGATATTTTAAGAGGCCATAAAATAAAGAACCGAACTAACTTTGCAAAATCCTCTGGAATTTTACTTTCATTTCGAGTTGGAAACATCGGGCTTTCAATTCTTTTTGCACTGTGAAATTATTCTAAGATCATTTTCGAATGGTGCACTACATTGCCAATCAAAATAATAATGATATAAATAAATTTTAATATTCAAGGCTTTCCGGTAATCTACAAAATTGTAATACAACTTTTTAAAACTAATAACAAACAAGGAAAATGGTCAAATAAATTAAATATTTGACCAAAAGAATGGCAAACTATAATTTCCCAGTTAAAACCAAGGTTGGTTACCGAAACGAATAACGGTAAGGGTAACGGTAACGGTATCGGATTTCTTTTGTTTAGGTAATGGTAAAGGTAACGGTATTTAAGACTGTTTCGGTAACGGTATACCGTTGTCGAAACAGCAATACCGCACCAGTATTAAAAATTATGTTAGAAACATATAAAAACAAGTAAAAACATGGCATATTTTTAATCTTAAGTACTGAAAATACAGATTTTAAGCTATAAATTCAATGCTGGTAGTTTTAATAAGTAAAATTATTATCTATACATTTTTTTGTAAAAAAAAAACACTCAAGATTATAAAATAAAAAATTTCTCATTTTTATATAAAATAATAAATACCGGTAAAATACCGGTAACTACCTATAAAAATAACGGTATCGGTAACGATAACGGTATTTGGAAATTTTTTTAGAGGTATCGATAACGGTATTTAATTTGAAACGGTATTGTAGCGACGCAACCTATTTTAAATTTATTTGTGGTTTATTTTAACCCATTTTTTAACCCATTTTTTAAAAAGCATGTGATAGTTTGAAGCCTTGCAATTTAAAAAATTATTCAAATTTTAATTCCAGGGTTGCCATAAAATCATTTGACAAAAACAATTTTTGACTTTTCATCAAAGAACTTTTTTCCAGAAATATTTAAAAATTTAAGGAAGATGAGAGTAATAAAAGGATATGCAGATTTCGATAAGATCGTATAAAAAAATATATAAGAAGAAAAATTCTTCGTTCAGTACATACACTCATAGAAAAAAGTTTGTAGAAAAGTTAGTAAAACTGTTAGTACTTCAACTTAACAAATTTTTAACTAATTTTTAGTTAAAATTTAATTTTTAGTTAATTTTTTTGCTACCTCCACATTACAAACTTACAAATTTTTTTGCTATTTTTTTTGCTGAATTTAGATACTAATTTTTAACAATAAATTTGCTAACTTTACAGAATTTTGCTGAATTTTAGTTACTAATTTTTAACAGAAGATTTGCTAATTTTACAAATTTTTTGTAAACTAAACCACCAATTTTGGAGCGCTTATAAACAGAATGTTAAATGACTCATAAAAATTACTGCATATTTTTAACTCGCTAAAAATAATGCAAAAAGTTTTTTAAATAAAGCTAAATTGAAATGGTTGAAAATTTGTCCTACTCATAAAATATCTAAATTATTAAAATTTATGAGAAAAGTTTCTATTTATCGTAATACATTAATTTTCAAAGATCAAGGTTTATTTTGGACGAACCATTTTAATATGAAAATTGTGATTAAAAGTATCTCTGGGGAGCAAGTTGAGTTTACGGGGATGACCCTAATTTTTTCCCCCAATATTGTACTTTTTAAGCTTATTTAATGTACACGATATTTTTAATCGGCCACACCTTCTTTCCTGTGGGTGAAGCTTTAGAGGTGAAAATGGAAACTCAAATAAATTCGGAAGTACATATCCGATCAGCAAACAATGAAAATCAAAAGAAGGGTCTCTGAAATACATTTTGTTATGGTTAACATATTATTGTCTATAAATTTTACCACTTTTACAAAAAATCATTCTTGGGAAATTTTCATTGGCATTGAAATATAATTGGCATTACTTTATCTCAATGTCAATGCCAACAAATTTCATCACCATACAATGTCAATGAAATTTTTTCAATTTGCATTGATGAAAACAATGGTAATGAAATGTACACATAATTGAAGAAAAAGCATTGTAATATAAAAAATATAAGAAATACGCGAATTTTTAATTTTGTTTCTTAATTTATTCTTTTATTAAAACATGAAAACAAATACTTCTTTCATCAATTATAAATGGGCATTTAGGGATTGAACAATGCCAATTGAAAAAATTTCAATTAATTGACACATTCAATAAACTGGTCCCAAGTATGTTTTTAAATACACATTTATTTTTTATTTATTTATTTTCATTTCATTTGCTCCTTATTTACCTTTTTCCAGTCCACTAGTAATCTGCAAAAGTTTTGTTGATTTCAGAAAATTTTAGCAAAAATTTTGTAGATTTAACATTTTTTTTTTTCTATTTTCATTCTACTATTATTTAGCATTTTTTTATTGATTTCAGCAAATTAAATTGTTATTTGCAATTAACAACAATTTAGCCCAAATATTACTAAAATTCTGTAAATTTAACAGTTTTTTTGCTGTTTTCATTTTATTAATATTTAGCAAACTGATTCTGCTAATATTAGCAGTTTTTTCTGCAGCATCATTTTTAACTAATTTTTAGTAACTTTTTCTGCTATTTTTACGGACTTATTTGTATGAGTGTACTTTAAGAAATAAATTGACTAATCGAATCAAGGGGTTTCCGTAATTGTAAAATTGTGGGTATGCTGAAAATTAATCCGTTTTTTTTACAATTAAAATTGGGTTTTTTTTCTCAACTAGCCAGAAGCGTAGTTTATGTTTATGTATATGTTTAAAAATATAAAATTAAAAAAAAAATCTTTAAAATACTGCGAAGGATATAATTAAATTGTTTGTAATTTTTTCACAGAAGTTTATATTATCAAATTATAAAAATTAAGTTTTTTTTTATAAAATAAGTAAGTGTGAAAAAGACTCATGCTTACTGCCAAGTTTTTTCAGAAAATACGCACGGAATCCACGCTCGGCAAAAAATTGTTTAAACCACATACTCCATTTCAAAAACGAATTGCAAAAGATTTTAAATATTGACAAGGAAAACTAAAGTTTATGAAAATCTGAAGTCACCTTAAATACAAATCAAATTACACTTGAAATAAATAATTTAGTTCAGAATTTCGAA
This sequence comes from Leucophora obtusa, assembly GCA_949987735.1. Classification (NCBI taxonomy): domain Eukaryota; kingdom Metazoa; phylum Arthropoda; class Insecta; order Diptera; family Anthomyiidae; genus Leucophora; species Leucophora obtusa. The sequence continues at coordinate 283,010,578 of OX465295.1, forward strand.
AATGTGTTAAAATTTTAATTTTCTTTTATGCAGGCACCAGAAAACGTTTTTTTTTTTTTTGTTTTTATCAAAAATAAATATCACTAAAGTTCAAAATGTTTTTATTTCTCAATCGAAAACAAAAAATTTCAAATGTACTTTAAAACAAAAATATCCCTCAAGTTGAAATTCGAAAAATATCTTTAGGTATAAATATCAAAGATAAAAAAATTGATAAAAAAATAAAACTTTTTAAAACGTTTTAAAAACGTTTTTTTTTGTTTTTCATCTTTGTACTAAGTACAAAAATATGAATAGAATTTTAAAATTTTTGTTTTATTTTTATGGTTGAGATTATTATGGTTTTTGGTTTCAAATCTGTAGAAAATCATATAATATCCTAGAGTGAACCGTTGAGCGGTATATACATACAAACATATATTGCAAATATTTTTTTTTTTTGCTAAAATGTTTGCCAATTGACCAGCATTTTGCACTAATATTATTCATTTTCGGAATGAAATCGCTGTATAAGTTTTCTAATTAAATTTTTGCACCAAGAAACCTTTTTCGCATTCCGCCATTAATTCGCAATTTTTTAAGTGCAGATTTTTAAAATTTATAACCTAGGGACCATAATACCCATATCTCATACCAAAGTTTGGTAATTAGTTCGCAAAAAAAAAATTGCCAAAAAAAATTTGCAAAAAAAAATTTTTTTCCATTAATGTATTCTTTTGCAGAATATAAATTGCTGATTAGGTTTCTTAACTATTTTTTTGTATCATAAAGGCTTTTTTCGCATTCCGCCAATATTTTGCAATTTTTTGAGTGCGGTTTTTTTAAATTTTTAACCTTAGGACAATAATTCCCATATCTTATGCCGAAGTTTGGTGGTTAGTATGCAAAAAGTTTCGCGAAAAAAAATTTAGCAAAAAGGAACATTTTTCCATCAACATATTCTTTTGAAGAATGTAAATCGCTGACTGAGTTTTTTAATTTATTTTTTGTACCATAAAGCTTTTTTTCGCGTTCCGCCATTATTTTGCAAATTTTTAAGAGCGGTTTTTTTTAACTCACAACCTAGGGACTATAATACCTATATCCTATACCAAAATTATCTGGTTAGACTGCAAAAACAAAAAAAATTGGGAAAAACAATTTTCCAAAAAGGAATAGTTTTGCATCAATATATATATGTATATGTATGTAACATATGTATAGCAGAATGTTAATCGCTGATTAAGTTTAAAAAATTTTGAATGCGGTTTTTTAAAATTCATAAATTTGGGACTATGATACCCATATCTTATGCCAAAGTTTGGTAGTTCGTACGCAAAAAATTTCGCGAAAAATAAGTTTTGCAAAAAGGAAAATTTCTGCATCAACATATTCGTTTGCAGAATGTAAATCGCTGACTGAGTTTTTAAATTTATTTTTTGTACCAAAAAGCTTTTTTTCGCGTTCCGCGATTTTTTTTGCAATTTTTTAAGTGCGGATTTTTAAAATTTATAATCTTGGGACTATAATACCAATATTCTCATATAAAAGTTTGGTGGTTAGTTTGCAAAAAAAAAATTCGCGAAAAAAATTTTCCGAAAAGAAAATTTTTTGCATCAGTGTATTTCTTTGCAGAATGTAAATTTCTGATAACAATTTTTAATTCATTTTTTGTACCATAAAGTTTTTTTTCGCGTTCCGCCATTGGTTTGCAATTTTTTAAGTGGGGTTCTTTAAAATCCATAATCTAGGGACTATAATACATATATCCTATACCAAAATTAGCTAGTTAGATTGCAAAAACAAAAAATCACGACAAAAAAATTTGCAAAAAGGAATAGTTTTGCATCAATATATTTGCTTGCAGAATGTTAATCGCTGATTATCATGCTTTGTAGAAGTCTTTTCGGCGGAAATTTTTATTACTTTTTAATAACGCAAAGGTTTATATCATTGGATGCAGAAATATGTCTATATGAATGTTGTTTTAAGAATTTTTACAAAATTTATATGTAATTGTAATCAGAAAAAACTAAAAAAAACGTTTTAAAACGTTTTATTTTGTTTTTTCCTCAATACAAAAAAAAACGTTTTTTTTTTTGTTTTTTCCTCAGTACAAAATAAAAATAATTCTCAACTTTCCTGAAAATATCAGTACGGATATTTTTAAAATTTTGTTTTCGAAAAGAAAACAAAAAATAAAAAAATTGATGAAAAAAAAATATCCATCAAGAAAAATAAATTCATTTGTACACAAGTGATTTTTTTTTATTGAGGAAAAAACAAAATAAAACGTTTTAAAAGTATTAATATCGGGTGCCTGCTTTTATGGTTGTTAGGTTTGTTCTTAATTGTACTACGAGTATTCAAAGAGTTTCGAAAAGTAAAACTTTTATCTTTTTAGAGATTTTTATAAAATTTGCTCTGTTCCTTTCGTTTCCTTGTAAACGAAATGCGCTTTTGATTCTGACTATAAAACTGGCCCTAAGTGTATATTAAATATATTGGACTAGCTGACCTTCATTTTGTTTATGTGCACTAGAGTGCTCCAAAAATTTTTTGATTTATTCACCGGGCTACCCCCTGGAAATATTTATTTGGATGTAAAACTACGTCTCCCAAAAAATTACGATAATCGGATATCGGGGAGACATGCTATTTTTAGATTTTTTTTTATCTTCCAATCTCATATGTATATGTTACAACACTGACGTATGGTTTTTACATTCAAGAGCAGGAAGCTAGCGTATATATTAGAGACGGGTTGCCGCAGGGCAAATTTCATAATGTATTTTAGTACAGTGTTGTTTTAAAGTCATATAGAGAGCTGCAATTAACATAGTAGTTAATATGAGTTTTATCAACATTAATTAAGTAGGTCATTTTTTAATGTTGTTTTTTTTTTTTTGGAAAAAGTTCTTTTCTTGTGAAAAAGTACTATTTTTTGAAAAAGGTAGTTTTTTTAGAAAAGGTATTTTGTAGAGTGTCCAAAAAACCGGCCATTTCGGAAAACCGGTTTTCGGTTTGTTCGAAAATTACTATTTTAAAAAACCGGTTTCGGTTTTTTTTGTTATGAAAATAAATTTGTACAAATAGCCGAAAAAGCTAATAAAAATTAGTTAAAAGCGCCCTGCAGACACAACTACTAAAATCAGCTGAATCTGTTTTCTAAAGCGGGATTTTTTAAATTATCTGATAAATCAAACAAAAAATCCTTTGACATGATGTGATTGCAAAACAAATCTTTTCGCAAATCTATTTGCGTTTACATCAACAGATGAAGCGATGTCAACCTTTTAAGAAAAAAAACTCGCAGGCAGGCCCAAAAAAGCGCTAAATTATAAATGTGATCAAAATAGACAGTTTTGAACTAATTTATGCGACCAAACATTTAAAAAGCGCTAAAAATCATTAATTTTAGTTTATTGTAAAGAACATTTTACACTGCTGAAATCAGAAAAAATGCCGAATATTAGTAAATTAATAACATCACAGAAAAACAATTAATTACATTTCCAAAATTTAATTTATGTATATTTTTTTTAGTGGGAAGACAATCTACTCTTCTAAAAACAGCAGTACTTACTATTTATTTTCGCTATTTTAACTCTACTAATATTCAGTAAAAACGTCAACAGGTTTTAGCAGAAAAGAATGTTATTTATTTAAATATAACTAAAATTTTTGTAGATTTAACAGTTCTTGTTTCATCATACAATCGTATATTTTTCTTAAATGGAACCAATTAATTACGCAGGAAAAAAGTAATTATGTTTTTTGTAGCAACATTCATTAGTCATCCAAAAGACTTTCGTATCTTCTTTGTTTGAATAGATGTGAAAAGATATTATTTTTATATAAAGGAGAACAAAACTGCAGTTTCGTTTATTAAAATTAAGTCTTTAAAAATAAAATGCAGTCGAAATATAGAATTTTTGAATGATTAGCTTAAAAATAGTTTTGATAAAAACATCTTTTAAAAAAACCGGTTAACCGGCAAATAACCGATTTCGGTTTATTCGAATTTATAAATTATTCGAAACCGGTTTTTTGAACCGACCGGTTTTTTTTTTGGAAAAATATACTTTTTTGGAACAATGTAATTTGTGAAATGGTACTTTTTTTGAAAAAAGTACTTTTTGGAAAAATGTCGGGTTAGAAACCCGGCAGGTGGAAACAAATTTTTGGAACTTTTTTACACAATTATTAACTTTTTGTTGTTTTTACTGTAAATTTTTTTTTTTTTAAGTTTGTCCACTCAATAAATTTTTGAAACGATTTAGAAATTTATATTTTTTTTAATTTCCTCTTCATTTATATCAAATTTTATGAAAATATAAAAATTTAATTTTTAAAATATTTTTTGTTAAGATACATAATAATAAAGGTACCCAGCAAAATATTGGTAATGACACCTCATTACTATCTGCATTACCAAAAATGATATATCATTACCTTTTGCATTATTTTATAATATAAAATAATGACTTCCTAATAACGGCCTATTGTATTCATTGTTTCTAAATATAAAATAATGACTTACTCGTATTAGTTTAAATAAGTACTTTTTACACAGTTCAATTTTTTTATAATATGTAAATATGTTTTGTTTAAATTTTATGACACACTAGAGAAAACTTAAATTTTTCTGAATGTATTTCCTTAGGCTAATAGTATTTGCCTAACTCCTTATTTTTAAGAATCAAGTAAGCAATCGGATAACCACTTATAATTAAACTTTTTGTAAGCATGTGTGTAACCACTTATTATTCAAAATCTCATAACTACTTATTTCTCATTTTTTCGTAAGCGAGCGGGTAAGCGTGACCACTTATAAAAACGACCACGCCAAACAAAAATAATGAGTTTAGACGCCAAAAAATAAGTTGTGCGGAGCTATGAATTTCTATTATATAACCACTTATTTGGTAATGAAAGATTTTGCTGGGTAAATATTAAAATTCTGTTTGTATGTAAAAAATTGTAATTTAAAAAGTAAATTTTGATAAAATTCTTAATAAATATATTTATTATTACACAAATAGAAAAATAATAAAATCTTTAGACATTTTAATTAGAACTACTAAAAATTACTTAAGAATTACCTTGCAGAATAAACTATTTTTTGTCTACTAATATGCTGCAGAATTTTTTGCAGATTTTAACAAGGTAATTTATTACTCTTAATTAACTAAAAGTTACTCAAATGTAACTAAAATTTTGTAAATTTATCAGTTTTATTTTTCGTGTTCTTATCTTCGTAGTATTTTGCTGCTAATATCAGTAGTTTTTTTCTACAAGGTCATTTCTAATAAATTTCTAGAAGCTTTTTCTGGTATTTTTACAGATTTATTTCTATATGTGAATTAAAATTTTTTTTAATAAAAAATAACACTTTAAAAAAACAACGTTATATATTTTTCCAACATGTTACATATTTTTGAGAAATGAAGATAACAACACTTTACTGAACAAGACTGCTAAAAGCCAGCTATCATTTATACCAAGCGATAGCACAGGGGGTAGATCGTCTGCTTGAAATGACAACAAGTCGGGGTTCAAACCCCATACGATGCAAGTGATTTTTTTTTTATTAAATTAAAATAGAAAGAAGTGAAAAAGAACTTCCTTTCATTGCTTCAAATATACACAATTTGTTTTTAAAAAGAACATCTTCTTTCCTATGACAAGCCAATGTGAAAAACTCGTAAAAAACAACTCCCTATTCGACAGTTGCAGTGCTTTAACTTTTTTCCTCACTCTTTTGCTGTGAGTCAATTTGGCATGGAGGTTCATTATTGGAGGTGCAAAGCCCCCTTTTCTTATCCTGCGCATTTTTGGAATAGTGCTTACGAATTTTAATAGAAAACGCCGTGTCAAGTTTTTCTGATATATAGTCATAAAACAAGTTAGTACAAAAGTCTGTTAAACGCGTTTTGATTCTATTGAACTAATTTTCCTGTTATTTTGTCTTAAAATTTAGGATTGAACTAATATTTTTTGTAAATTTAATTTAGCATTACAACTACTTTCAGCCATATTTGAACTAACTTTGCATGCAAATTTTTATTAATTTGTGTTTTTTAACTTTACAAATTACACTATGCGACAGTCAAAATCGGGATGGGATGAAACCAACGGGAAATGTTATATCGGTCAAAAACAAGTTATACGTGTCCCGGCGTTTTCGCTGGGTCACAATTTTTAAAAAATTAAAAATTACAATTCCTTTAATCTGTTCATATAACGTTTTTCTATATACTCAACAGTTTTGCCGGTAAAAATAAATGTTTGTTACCGCTACCATAAAAATCAATAACCTTTTGTTTATTACTTTTTTTTAATATTTTAGGCAAAACATATTTTTTTCTTCATACATTTATTTTTACCGGCAAAACTGTTGAGTATATAGAAAAACGTTATATGAACAGATTAAAGGAATTGTAATTTTTAATTTTTTTAAAATTGTTTGAGCAAAATCGGACTAGTGGTTCTCGAGTTATGTCAAAAAAAAGACCACCAAAGGTCAAATCGATATATCTCGATTCCTAGGGGTGACCCAGCGAAACGCCGGGACACGTATAACTTCTTTTTTTACCGATATAACTTTCCCCGGTAGTTTGAACCCTTCCCGATCACTGTAGGGGTCAGTGTCTCACAGTGTTATTTTCTAATTATTATATTTTTCTGTCTCTGCTATCAATTTTTAATTTTTTTTAAGCGAGATAGAGCAAAATGGACAAAAATTCGTCACTCTGTACCTATAAAGTATCCCTTATCAGACACGTATAGTCCCAATAATAAATATAGGTCAGATTCCGGAAGTCGAAATTTTAAGCGACATTTTAACAGAAATAAATCAGGTATAATTTCTGTTGAATTCAGCTCAAATTTCCTAGCTAATTTAACTAAAATGCATTGTCCAAGGTAAAAAGTTGTTTTGCCGATATGACCATCTATTTCACTTATATCCTAACTTCTGAGTAACCACTTATTCTATCTTTGCGAGTAACTAATTATTCTCTAACAATGGATAACCACGCTGGTAACTCATTATTCTGACTTTTTTTTGTAAGCGAGGCGGTAATGGCCGCCCATGAATTTTTGGACATTGCGAACAAAAGAAAATGTTGCGAGTAAATAGCCTGGTAACCAGTGAAACCCTTTGCGTGCTACTTACTCGCTTAATTACTCGCTTTGTTACTTGATAATGTCTGTTTTTGTTGGGTTGGTACCCTTTTAATGCATATTTTGTGCTTTTTAAGGCATTTTTATGCATATTTTTGATTTTTAATAGCTACACTCACAATAATACGTCTGTTGGCTGTTTTGTTACTTTAACAAAATTTATTCCTGTTTTTTTTTTGTAAAACTACAGTTTTATCTGTAATTATACTGAGCTGTAGAATTTATCCAAATTTAGGGTCTCGGGACCTTCCACGGGCATAGCCCATATCATGTGAGGGCATATAAGGGCACTCCATTGGAGCAACAATTTTGTCCGTTTTGCTCTATCTCGCTTAGTTTTCGAGATATGGGCCATTTTATGAAGTGGAAAATTTTTATTAAAATTTTTCGAGGGTCCAAGGGCTCGCCAAGGTTCATTTCCCTTTCGCTGGGGTATTGTACGGTTAGGGGATGAAATTTTCATCAATTTTGCTCTATCTCTCTTAGTTTTTGAGATATGGGCCATTTTAAAAAATCGGGAGGGAACGAAATAGCGCCATATTTAAAACTTCGGATACATTGGTGGCGCCATCTACCGGGTAATAACATTAACATGAAAATATTATATTTTAACAATAAATTTTGTAAAATTTAACGAATGGGTTACTCAAAATTAGTTTTAAATAAATCTGAAAATTAACAATCAAAATTAGTTAAAGTACTGGGGATTTTTAGTATTGTGTTAAATAGAAGATAACTAAAATCTTTGCTGAAATCAGTCTTTCAACTAAAAATTTGTAAAAAATTAGTCAAACCGATTTGAAACCGGTTTGACAGATTTTTCTACTGACGTATTATTTAAAGTGTAGTATAATTTGTAAAAAAATATAAAATACGAGTATTGATACGTTTATTAGCCCAGTCAGAAAAATAAAAAACGGGAAGCAAAGCACTTTAACAGGTGGTACAAGTACTGGCAAAAAATGCTTTCCCATTCCCAAAATGATAACATTATTAGACAAAAGGACCGGCTGTTCAAAAAGCGCCGGAAAAGCACTGGAGGAACAAAATTTTTAAATTGGCAAAACGCTGGCAAAACCAATAAATAGGTGGTCTGGAAATATATTTTCCAAAATAAAATTAAAAAAGAGTTCATATGTATTTTTTTTGGTCCTGCCGTGATTTGAACCCAGGCCGTCAGATTGGCAGACTATTGCTCTACCCACTAAGCTAACGAGACATATAATATTTAATGGCTAAACACAAATTTTTTTATTCCCGTTTCCCGGGAAATAAATCCCAAACCCTATTTGTGTAACACTGTTATATCGTTACTACCATGGGAAGTGTTCTACTGAGATAAGTGTACTTATCCTGAGGTCCCGTGTTTTTGTCCGTAACAATCGCTTGTCTAGTAGATCTCATCCGTTTGTGATCGATTGTCCAGTTAATCGCACAACGCATTATAGAGAGAATTCATTCATTAGTCGATATAGCCCGTATGTGGAATAAACTCCCCGCAGATGTCTTTCCTGATACTTACAATCTAGAGAAATTCAAGTCTAACGTTCACAAACACTACTCCCTATTTCCTCCTCCCTATTTCCTCCTCCCTATAACCTATTTTCCTGATATCAAAACAATGCATTGCATTGCAGGGGGCATCCCCTGAGTGTTGGTCTATAGTTAAAAAAAATATATATATAAAATTAATTCTTTCCCCCTACGAAAATTCCAAGAAAAACCAGCTGAGCTTTTTCACGATCATGAAAATTTGAGGTCCTTAAGACATTTTATTTATAAAAATTTTTAAATTATTATAAAATATTTTTAATTTATTTCCCTTGCGGGATCTCGGGAATTCAAGATAAATTTCCCACTTTCCCGGGAAATCAAAAAGTGCGGGATTTTGCATTCCATACCCTAGTAAAAAAGTTTATATAAAATTATATATGAATGGATATATTTGGAACCTGTAACTGGATATAATTTCATCCGAAAAATGGTTATATTAAATTGTGTCAAATCGGATATAATTATAATTACAAGGATACAAAGTTATATCAAATTATCAACTTATATCCGAGTTTTGTCCCGATCAAATTGGATAAAAGTTAATACAATACGATATGATTAAATTTAAATGATAAAAAAAATTTGTATTGGAGGTCAGCAAGATTTCACGTTCTGCACACTAGCAGCCGCAGGCTACTCTCGATAATAAGCAGGGCAGCGACTTTCATTCAAATGCATGTTTGTAGTCATTAATTCAAAAATGATTCTGACCGAATACCATTTATATTGGATTTAATTTTTAACTAAACACTCTCGAGTAATAAATATGATTTTTATAAATCGATAAATGTAAAGTGCATTTTTTGATTTTAAGCATTTATTTTTGGATTTATTATTTTTTGGTTTTTATTGCATATTTCCATTTAAGTGCATATTTTGCATTTTTACTGCATATTTTAGCGTATATTTTCCATTTTTAAGTGCATGAAAGTCGCTGCCCTGATAATAAGTAACTATTAAAGACGTTATTGCATAAATCCGTTATTGTTGAATTCTTTAACCCTAGAAGCCCATTGTTAGTCGATTCGACTAACATCAACCGTGCTTTACAAATAGCGTGAAAAATAGCGATGCAGTTCTAGGGTTAAAGATTAGCCCCCGTATTCAAAATGAAAAATCATATGCTAACTAACTAGCTGCCAGCTTTCCCTTATGGGAATATGTGTGCAAAAAAGTTAGCAGCAAGTTAGTTAGCATACCCTTTGTCATTTTTAATACGGGTGTAGATAATTTTTTCTCAAATATGGGAATTTTCTTTGGCCTTGTAAAATTTTTTTAAATACATATATTGTTTTTTTTTTATTTTAAATAGAATTTTAATGATTAGCCCGGCAATGCACTTCTTTTTTGTTGGAGGCTCCTAATTCCCGATTTATGGAGCTGAAAATGATCTATAACAATATTCAATGACTTATTTCGCCACTCAAAACTTATCGGACCAGAACAAAATATATATGGCGTTGGAAAGGTACTTGAAATACCTTACCAATGGTATGCAACATGCCTTAACTTATTAACCCATTACGAGCCGGGTCATGATTTTAAATGTTAATTTTTTTAAATTGGAGATTTAAATTAAAAAAAAAACTTAAAAATAAAAAAAGCTCAGAAAATATTAATTTAATGAAAAAATTGAATAAAACATATAAAAATTTTTTTTCATGCAATGAGTTTCGAACTTGTGTCTGAGATTAACTAATATATTGTAATATATAAAATACAATCAAAAATATTCTTCGTATGTATTTATATATAAAATTTTTAACGGTTTTATCAATTATATATTCCTATAACAATAACGCAAATACTCATATATGATTCAATATGATTACATATGAGAAAATTTTTAAACATTTTTCTAAAATATCATCATATAAAAACATATAAAGTCGCATACAATATGTTATATTATCAAATATTTTAATATTAAAAAATATATGTTATATATACTCTTTTTTACTCGGGTAGTTACAAGTTTTCGTTTGGTTATTTTAAGGTTTTTTAAGTTATTTCTTTAGCAATATTTTAAGGTTAACGATAGTCATCTTTTTTCATTTTTGATAACTTTAAAAGCCGTCACTTTGTGAAAACAATAGATGTCCAATAAAAGCTGAAGGTCGATAATTTATTTGATAGAAAGAAAAAGTTTAAAATATTTTTTTTAGGATATTTTAAATTATTTCGTTAGGGTATTTTAGAGTTAATGCTATTTTAAATACTTTTTAATAATATTTTAAGACTAATGGAATTTTATATTATTTCGTTAGTGGCATTTTTAGGTTAATGTTAGTCATTTGAGAGGGCTTAAATAGTTATTGATAGTTTAGGGTTAGTGTTTGCCAGCCATGTTTTTTATTGATATATTGAATTATTAATAAAAAAGCAACGCATTTCATACAGTCACTATTTCATACCGTCACCATTTATTTCTGGCTTGAAATCAGTACAGAAATTAAAAAAATCATATTTTATAGATAATTTGGAAACATTTTCCATAGGAAAAATTTCAGATTTGTGTAGTAGTTATTTCTTAACCATATATGGCCCTTTGGGCTCGGGTATGTAATTGAAGAATAAATAAAAAAAATAAAAAAATTAAAGATATCAAGTTCCACAAAAAGATTAGTTTTGTAAACTATTTCGAAAGTAAAACTGTCAATTCTGTGAAATTTTTTCACAAAAAAGCCTTCATATTTTGAATATTTATACCATACACCACTACGTGGAGAGGGTATAATAAGTTTGTGCTGATGTTTGTAACACCAAAAAATATTTGACCTAGCCCCGCCTTATAGTATACCGATCAGCTCAGAATCACTTTCTATTTCGATTTAACGATGTCCGTCCGTTCGTCTGTCTGTCTGTCCATGCATTCTTGTGCGCACTCTACAGGTCGCAAATATTAAGTTATTTTGATGAAATTTGGTACACAGACCGCTTCATGTTTAGACCTAGTGCCCATATAAGGGTCCCCTAAAAATAACAAAAACAAACAGTTACAGTGGTGGAAAATATAATAGGGACATTCAACTTTTTTCTAAATTTTTTCTCGTTGCCTTTATTTTTAAAGTTCAAAATATTGGATAAATTCGCCCAGAAATGCAAGGAGATGGTTCAGAAAATTATGTAGAATTTTAACGTGATGTCTGTTTTTTTTTTATTTTGTCACTTGTTTTAAGTGGGCGTGGCTTTAAATGAAAAATAAGCGATATTGATCTTCTATCAAATTACAAAGTAAAATTTAGCGGGAAATCTGGAGTTCCAGGTTCGACTCCCGGCACAAGCAAATTTTATTTTAAAAATTGTATTTTACAAAAATATTTCGTTTTTATAAAACTTATTTATTTGAAAATTTATTGTTATACTCATTATTTTTGTAAATTTTGGTAATCATATATGTAACAACATATTTTTTGTTTTTTCGTACGCATAACTCATTATTTTGCGCTACATTGCCATACAAAAGTAATAAGAAATGTAACTAGTCACCATCAGAACTTGAAAAATATAATTATTTTTTGAATAAACTCGCATTAAATTTGATTCATTTTATAAATCATTGAATAAATCAGTATCACTTTAAATCAATGATTTGTTATTGAATAAAGTGAGGATGTGATTTATCCAAATTTCAAATTATTTAATTTTGATTCAATTGAATTATTTCTTTAATGATTTGATTCGCGAACTATAAATCAAGGCAACCATTTTTTGTTAAATTGATTTGTTAGAAATGAACTGATACTATGAAAAGAATCAAACAGAATCAAATTGATTCTTTGAATAAGATATTGATTGAATAAAGTAGGCAACAATTCAATCAATTAAAATAACTTTCGCGATCGGTTCGTATAAAACTAAATCAGATTTATAAATCGAATTAAGGAATTATGTTTTTCAAGGCCTGGTTACCATAACCAGATATGTGGTTATGTAACTACATACCTGGTTACATAATGATTCTTTACACTTGGCAAGTATGTAGTTACAGAACCACATATGTAGTAATGATTTTCTATACTGGGAAATTGTAAATATTAAAAAATAATTAAAATAAAAAATATTGGTCCTGCCTGGTTTCGATCGCTCGATCATCTGTTTGGAAATAAACTGTATCCAAATCACGTCTTAAAATCACTTTTACAATAATAATGCTTAAGAAGCAATAATTAACTGATTTTATGGATGTTGTTCATATTTACTTCCAAAAAAGCTGTAAAAAAGCTGTGATTCTTTGACACTATTTGGAATTATTTCTAAAACAACTATGGTTGACAAACATTAACCGTAAAACGATTTAAATCCATTTCAAATGACGACCGTTATCCCTAAAATACCACTAACGAAATAAATTGAAATACCGTTAACCTTAAAATACCCCAACGAAATAATTTAAAATACGGTTAACCTTAAAATGACGCAACGAAATAACTTTATTTCTTTCTCTCAAAAAGATTATACATAAAATACTGTATTTCAGCTTTTATTGGACATTCAATGCTGTTCTTTACACACAGACAAAAGATTTCACAAAGGACGTTCCGTAAAGTTGCGAAAAATAAAAAAAAACAACTATCGTTAACCTTAAAATACCGCCAACGAAACAACTTAAAATACCGATAACCGTAAAATACCCTAACGAAATAATTTTGAAATAACATTATCCACTATCACTAACTTTATGAACCGGTTTGACAACCCTGAAAAAGACAGTAAAAATATACTGACGGATACTTTGTAAGCAATGAAAAAGTGCTTTTTAAAGATTAGATTAGATCAGAAGGGACTACGCACAGTGACCAATATAGGTCTTTTGTGCTTTTTTTTCGTCGTAGGCTCCTAGAGTTTTTAGTGCAGCCTGGCTGACAGAAAGAATGTAGATAGGGGATCTAACCGTGCCCCTCTGCAGTGCTTTGTTTTCAATTTCGCTATGTTGTAAAAGATTGCAATATTTTGCCAACATCATAAAATTAAAGTCCTTCAATATTTTGGATTTTTTCTGAAGTTTAGCAATTTTGTTCCAATATTTTAATTTATGTCGATAAATAAAATAAACAAATTATCAGATTAATAAAGAAAAGTTTTCCATTTTTTGCACCCAAAATTTTACTACCGACGAAGAAAGTTGAAAAAAATAAATATTTCTAAAAGTTTCAATTGTATTGGCTCCCACTGTAACTGACTAATAGTATACATGGATATAAAAAAACAATATTCGTCATCCGACTAGCATAGGTACTTATATATAAACCAAATAGTATTTTAAAAACTTATTAGTATTCTTGTAAAACTTTGACGAGAACATTCAAAACAAATTTTTTCAAACAATGAAAATATTTCAATTATTATTTGTACTTGGTTGCACTGTGGCGGCCGTTATGAGTGTAAGTTGTCATAAGTCAAAATTTGTTATTTATTTAAGTTTTCAATCTTTGTCAACTTTTGTTAATACAGGATAATAGCGTATCTGGAATTGGTAATACGAACAACCATCAGAGTGATGTGCACCATAATACAATAAATGAAGCACACTTTTAAATATATTACCAACAAAAATATGTGAAAGATCAAAATTAAAGTAAAATAATATGTGAATTTTAAGTTTAAAGAAGTGTTTAATATTTAAATAAAATTAACCATCTAATATGCAACGCTGCCGTCAGGCACTGTTATCCCTTTAGATTAGGCCTTGAATATTTACAATTGGAAATAAATAAATTAAATTACTGCAAATACTTCATTTTACAATCCACATACAAATTCAACAATATTCCTAAAAATGCTTACGTGGGTCACTATTTATATTTTGGGCCAACAATGAAAGAACAGAAATTTTTTATTGAAAATATCTTTATCGTTTTTCAAAATATTCTCCTTTTATGATCCATACACTTTTGCATGCATTCGAACTACTTGTCAAAACATTTTTTCCATTCCGCGTGAAACACCTCCAAAACATGGTTTTTGATTGAACTACGGCTTCTTCTGCTGGCGAAGATCGTTGTCCACGTAGTTTATCTTGTGTAGTTTGTGTCCACGTAGTTTATCTTCTGATGTGCGGGAACAAGAAAGAGTCATTGGATGTGAAGTTAGTGCTGTACGGCGGAATACAAATACAGTCGACTGGTGTTTAATTTGAAGCTCATATGCATAGATCCTTGAATGATCACCTGTAACGATCTCATCCACGTCTTTTAAAGCACCGCTATTTCATTTATTGAGTATTTCTTTGTACCAATCGACCCGATCATCTTTTTGAGCTGTTGTTAAGTTATGAGGAATCCAACGAGAACAATTTCTTACGGCTAACTTTTGATACAATATTTTATTTATGCTGGTTGAACTTATGTCTAAGGTAGCCTCAATCTCAGAGTATGTCACACGATGATCTGGCATTATCAGTTTTTGCACAGCATCAATGCTTTCTTGGACTGATTTTGGACGACCTTCTCGAAATTCGTCCAGGAGCGAAGGACGTCCGCTATTAAATTCGTTATACCAGCATTTCACAGTTGCAAAAGCTGAATTTCATTTGTCTATGCACTCTTGCCTAGATAATACACATCGAAAATCGTAATAAATCATTGCCCGAAAATGTTCACGTGTTAATTCCATTGTTTTTGCTGACACACAACATTTACTTTTTTGTAAAAAACACAAAAAATGCTCAAATGACAAAAAGTGGAAATATCAGCAGAAATATCCTAACAAGTGTTAAAGTGGCCAAGGCTCTCTACTTAAATAGTTACCCACGTATTGAAAAAAACTATAAAAAAAAGATAAAACACAAAATAATACCAATACACACATAAAACAGATTCGCAGTTCCAACAGAATTTTTCGCCAACCGAATTTTTGTAGTTCCAGGTACAATTGCTTTCATTTATTTTTAAGACCGTTGTAATTACAGAAATTTATTTACAATTTTTGAATTTTTGTTGTATTAATTGATAGTGTGAATGTTTAAATTCTATAAATAGAATAACACCCTTCACAAAATTTATTTAAAAATTAAAAATTTTTTTATGTCGCTAATTGGGTTGGAATCTGCGACCTTCCATTTGTCAGTTCAATGCTTTTCCTCTACACTAAACTCAATATAAATTTTTTAGTCAAATTTCAAATTTAAATTTTTTTAGGTTGGAGATTTAAATATTCTGTTTATAAATAAAATTATATCAATAACAGAAAATTTATTATGTCTTTTAATATGAATCAACAAAAATAAAAAAAAAAAAACATTTCTTTGGTTCCGATAGAATTCGAAGCAATTTATTTTCTGTGAGTTTTAGGCCCGAGTAAAAAAGAGTATATATAACACATATTTTGTAATATAAAAATATATGATAATATAAAATAATGTATGCGACGTTATATGTTTTTATATGATGATATATTAGAAAAATGTTTAGAAATTTTCTCATATGTAATCATATTAAATCATACATCAATATTTGCTTTATCGTAAATTATTTATATAGGAATATATAATTTATAAAATAGTTACAAATTTTATATACATATAAGAGATACGAAAAATATTTTCGATTTGATTTTATATACATATTACAATATATTAATTAATCCCTGACCCAAGTTCAATACTCAGATTATCCGTAAAAAATCAGTAAATGCGGTTCAGCTTTTATATACCCGAGATCGTCAACTTTGACACCCTGTTATAAAACAGTGTGGCTACAAGACTAATTTTCTAAAAGCCTAGATCTTTCTGTTCAGTTCTTGTGAACAGTTTTTTTCGATTGGATCAGTAGTTTAGATCCATAATTATTACCATTTTTTTTTGGGTTTGGAACCACTGTGTACTGGAAGGTTGCCAATCCCTAATAAGGGTGTGGTTCATAACTCTGAAAATTACAGCCCCATCGCAATATGCTCTTCGCTCTCGAATATGATGGAGAGCGTAATTAACTACCATCTTGTAAGTTATATAGGGTCCAATTTACTTCTTAGCGATCGACAGTATGCCTTTCATAGAATTCATTCTAGAGGGGGTCCTGTTTGCATTCCTATCGAAACGATGAAATCGTTCCATTCACAAATTTTCTGAACACAAAGTGCGTGCTCTGGATATTTCCAAGGCAATCGATCGTGTGGCGCACTTGGCCTTGGTAATGACTTCTCTAGATTAGAGATAATCGAAAATTCCGAAAATCCAAATTTTCTTTTTCATTAACTAATCAATATATTTTTGGTTATTCGACCTAAATCACATATTTATACCAATTATATTTATTAGGGTTCGTAAAAAAAAATTTATTTTATTTTCGGATATCATCACTTTTTTTAAAGTTTATGCATAGAAAAAAAGAATGGCGTTGTTTTTAATTTTCTAATGTGTATTAAATTTTGTTGTGTTTGTGTTTTAAATTTTGTTGTAGAATCGAATGGTAAAATCAGATTTCCTATAAATGCAGCTGTTTTTGCTCTGGAGGAAAAGGGTCTTAAAATTAGCGTTTTTGGCCGACTTGCGCCAGTGGAAGGAGTTGAAATAAAAAAGAAAAAAAACGCAATTCTTTTTTTCTATTCAAAAACTTTAAAAAAAAAGTGATGATATCCGAAAATCAAATTTTTGTGACGAACTCTAATATTTATATGTTGTTAAAAACTAATTTAACCCATTCATAAAGGCATCGAAGGTTTAATTCAAATATATTAAAATACAATTAATTACATATTGAATATATCTGAAGAAAAAGTTTGATATTTTAAAAACTTTTATTCAGCTTTGAAACTTTAAAAATCGTAATTCAGCTTTATTATATCTTTTATTTAAGAGACATATTTTTTATCTATTTTATAGCTGGTTTGGAAGATAAACAGGCTAAACTGCAGTTTATGGGTTTTCGTCCAAAAAATATTAAAAAAATGACACCCTCTGGAATTAAAAAAGAAAAAAACTGAAATTAATTTTGGGAGGGGCTCGACCGAGCCCCCCACGGGTAAGTGTGGGGCATTGCGAAAAATGGTCTCAAGAAATATGACCCCAATCTTAAAATGAAATTTAACCCAATTTTTTGGTGCTAAACGTCTTTGTGAAAATTAACCCCAATAATATAATGAAAAATGACCCCAACCAAATGAAAAATTGCTCCAAAATGAATTTTGCGGCATATTTTCATTTATTACTTTGAGGCTTTTTTTCATTGTGCAAAATAGCCCTAATTTGAAGAAATGCAAAATGACCCCAATTTAATCAGGTGCCGAAAATAACAGTTATTTTTGAATTTTTAAACAAAACACATAAAACCAAATATCGGAGAACTGATTCAAGTATATCATAATAATCCATGTGGCCTAGTCTTCCAAAAAATGCATTGCTTTTTAAATTTTTGACTCTTATTTTTTTGAGCAAAAATAAAAGTTATTTTTCGACTTTTATTTTTTTAAGCAAAAAATAACAGTTATTTTTTGACTTTTATTTTTTTAAGCAAGAGTAAAAAATTTTTTTATAAATCAGTGACAACTAAAAATTCCTTTTATAGAGATTTCTCATATTTTGATATTAAGTTGTCAAGACTTTAATATTTTAATGTGTTTTAATGTCAAAAAATAACTTTTATTTTTGCTCTAAAAAAATAAAAGTCAAAAAATAACTTTTATTTCTGCTCGAAAAAATAAAAGTAAAAAAATAACTGTTATTTTTTATTCTGACTTTTATGATATGGACTGTTACGGTCCCTGAATTTAATCAACTGAAAAATGACACCAAAATATTCCAAGCAAAAAAACATTGCTGTTTTTGCAGCATCGGAGGATCTTATAAAATTTAATAGACAATGGTTTGTCATGACATTGCCTCTTAGAGGGCCCCGTATATTGCCCTAACGGACATTATCTCCATTTTGATTTTGGAGGTTAAAGCCGAAAAATTATCGGAGAAAAGCCCCATAAAAAATTGGGTTAAATACCGATTACAAAACGGCCATACTCCCCATGTGGATATTGTTAAGGAGATTGTGAGCATTTTAATTTGGTTTTGCTTAAAAAAAAAAAACATCGAACTTCTATAAAAAAATTTCCATGTTAATTAAATAAAAATTGTTCAGAAAAATACACATGTCTAAGTACGAGCGATTTTTAAAAAAATATTACATTCAAAAAATTAACAAATGAAAATTTGTTTTAAAAATCGCGGGATTTTTAACCGAATTTTCGCCTGCGGCGCTTTACACTAAAAAAATTAACAACTGAAAATTTAAACTCAACAAATATAAAAGAAAATAATAAATTCATTTTTCATTAAAAATCACAAAACTTAAAAAAAAATATTTTCCTGTGGCGCTTTACACTTCTGCGGCGATTTACCCGCAACGTAGTCAAATCCAATATTTTCTAATATGATGATAATTCTTCAAGACTGCAGAAATTTGTTTTCAACAAACTTTTTTCCAAAAATAATTACATTCTAAAGTGTTTATGCATAATAATTTGAAAATTTTATAACATGAATGAATGAATGAATTTTGTATGAAAAATTTGCTTTATAAACCATTTAGTAATTTAAAAAGTGATTATGCATATGACCCTAAAACTTTAAAAATAACAGCTTCAACTTTAAAAATTACTAATCTATCAATTTTTAACATGAAATATTAAAAATTCATTCTGTAGACATAATCCCTACTTTCGAAGCGGTCATAACAACATAATGGGATTTATGTCAGTTGTTGCTATGGTCACAGTCCCCATAATGAGTATTATGACAATTTTAAAGGAGGTCAAAGTCCCCACTATTTCTCGGAATAATGTCCACTTTTTTCCTTCCACTTTTAACTTTTCGCTTATAAAAGTTTATTCTTCTTCTTAACCTCAAACCTACTAAATTATATAAGAGTGTTTAGTAACATTTTAGTTAAATGCAAATAACAACCTACCTTTCTGAAATCAGCAGAGGCATGTGATTATCAGGGCAAGTTTTTCTAAAAATGACATTTTTATAAAAAAGGCCCGCTTTTCCTTTGACTTCTCATTAAAAAAAAGTTCTAAAATACAGTAAAACCCCAACTTTTGTAGACCATTTTTGGAAAAAATTAACATTTTTTTTCTAAAGTTGGTAAAAATTAAATTCCGGATTTTTTGTTTACAACAACGAAAATTTCAATCTTTAAAAAACACAATTTACGCCGATTGCGAAAGTTCCAGTTATTAGCTAACTACACTTTCAGTAATCGCGCCTAAAAGAAATATATAACACCCCAGTAGCAAATGGTCGAACTAGTTCTAAAAAGTACTAGTTTTTTGACTAGTATTACGAAACTAGTTCTCAATGTAGTTATTTTGAACCAGTTGTGTACTAGCTAAACCCGATCTATGTTAGACCTGTTTAAAAAACTACATAAATTGAAATACGAGATTTGAAATTCTTATTTTATTTACATTTGTTTTTAATAAAAAAATCTAAGTTTGGAAATAAATACCCAGTAGCAAAAAATACTACTTCAGGACCAGTTATGTACTAGTTTATTTGAACCAGGCAACTAGTACGAGTTCTACCGCCTCTCCATACAAACAACTGTAGAAATTAACATGGAGATGTCATAGGAATGGGGGCAATTGTCGCCAAACTCCCACTTTTTTACTAGTTGTAGAACTAGTTTGAAATCACAATTTAAGGAAGAAAAATAGGGGCAAAACTGGTGCTAATGTAACATTCGCGGAACCAGTACTGAAGAGACTCTTTGGAAATAGTACTGTACTAGTTGGTTAAGACCTGAATTATATCGATAAAAAACAAAGGTTTTTCTTTGATAATAATTAGACCGATAGTTTCCTCTTACGGAGATCACAATAAAAAATTTTAGTGGTTATTTAAAAACCCTATAGTCTGACAAACAAATGAAAGAAAACTAGAATTTCGAAACTCTTAAGTTTAATCTTTTAAGAGTCTCTGCATACTTGCAATAAAAACAATAAGTACACAAATGGTTCAAAATTATTGTTTTGAATAATAACAATAAGTACAAATGTAAAGCAAACTAGAATTTCGAAACTCTTATTTAAGTTCAATCTTTTGAAAGTCTCTGTATACTTTCAAGAAAAACAATAAATACATAAATGGTTCAAAATTATTGTTTTAGGAAGAAAAACAGAAAGCTTTATTGGTACTTATGAGAAATTTATTAAACTACTTCGGAGTGACTCTTTGGCACCAGTACTGTACCAGTTGATTTGCACCTAAATTCAATGCACAATTAAAAATTTAAGTATTTATTTCCATACTCAGATTTTTTTATTAAAAACAAATGTAAATAAAATAAGAATTTCAAATCTCGTATTTAAATTTCTGTAGTTTATTAAACAGGTCCAACATAGATCGGGTTTAACTAGTACACAACTGGTTCAAAATGATTACTTTCAGAACTAGTTTCGTAATACTAGTCAAAAAACTAGTACTTTTTAGAACTAGTTCGACCATTTCCTACCGGGTACTTAATTTTTTAATTGTGCATTGAATTTAGGTGCAAACCAACTGGTACAGAGTCACTCCAGAACTAGTTTGATAAATTTCTCATAAGTACCAATAAAGCTTTCTGTTTTTCTTCCTAAAACAATAATTTTGAACCATTTATGTATTTATTGTTTTTCTTGAAAGTATACAGAGACTTTCAAAAGATTGAACTTAAATAAGAGTTTCGAAATTCTAGTTTGCTTTACATTTGTTTTTATTAATATAGTAGGGTTTTCAAATAACCACTAAAATTTTTTATTTTGATTAGAAATCGCAAACATAAAATATTTTAAATTCCGTTAGGTAAATGAACCTAATTATCTTAGTAAGAGGAAACTATCGGTCTAATCTACGTTTCATCAAAGAAAAATCTTTGTTTTTTATCGACAGTACTATTTCCAAAGAGTCTCTTCGGTACTGGTTCCGCTAGTGTTACATTAGCACCACTTTTGCCCCTTTTTTCGTCCTTAAATTGTAAATTTCAAACTAATTCTACATCTAGTAAAAAAGTGCGAGTTTGGCGACAATTGCCCTTATTCCATGTTAAATTCTACAGTTGTTTGTATGGAGAGGCGGTAGAACTCGTACTAGTTGCCTGGTTCAAATAAACTAGTATATAACTGGTTCTGCACTAGTATTTTTTGATACTGGGACATTATAGCACGAAAAAAATTAGGGTGTTCTGACAATGGATACCATGGATACAATGGAAAAAAAAACCCGTATGTTGCAGAGATGTTCCTCGTAGTGTTTTTCACAAGTTTGCTCACATCGTTTCCCCCCAAAAATTGTTGAACATTTGAGCACCGATTCTGAATAAGTACGATATTAAACCTTAAAGACATTTTAATTCTTGACTTATTTCTGGCATTGAAGTTAACCCTCTAATGCACAAGGCCGCCAAAAGGCGGTCTTCAGATTTTAAATAGTTTTTCGCTAAATAACAATATTTTATTAAACAAGTTGTATTATACCCATAGAAAACTTAACTATCTACTTTTTGCCTTCAAACTTTTTTCTTGTATAAGGAACGGTTTTCAAGCGAGAAGCATGTAAAATTAAAATTTAAAAAATTTGAAAAAATTAACTTTTTAAAACAGAAAAAAATATTTAAAAATTGATAATAACAAAGCTACCCAGGTAGAAAATTAAAAAGGGGCCAGCACTGGCAAAGCACCGAAATAGGTGGTATGAGTGCTTGTTAACAGCGCTTTAACAACGCCCAAATGATAACACCGTTCCACGGTGGTGCCAATGCTTTACCAAGCCCTGGGAAAGCACCCATAAACATCAAATCAAATGCTTTGCCAACGCTCAAATAAAAAAATTAAAGTGCTTTCCTGACATCCAAATGACAGCACCAAAAAACATAAAAATTAAGTGTTTTTTTTCCTTGCCAACAAATTATGAGCCCTCATCACTGAAGAATTTTAAATTACTCTAAAAATAGACGATTCTTGGAGTTATTGTATTATGGAGTTAAAAATTATTTAAATATCCACTCTTAGAGTTTCTTTTTCAAAAACAAAATAATGTTATAGGAAAACAAGCGCTGGGAATTCACCATTTCAAGCGTTGGGAAAGCGTCCAAATTTAGTGCTTTGCCAGTACTTCTTTTTGCAAGACCGCGGTCTACTTGCGCTTTGCCAGTGCTTCTTTTTTGTTACCACACATAATTTCCCCCTGGGTAGTTTAAAATCTCTAATTGTAAAATCAGTTAAAAATTTAACCCCAGGTTACAGATTTTCTTAAAATTAAACACAGATTATATGCTTAGAGGTAGTAGTAAGCAGAAGTTCGTCAAAATTTATTGATGTTTAGTGCCAAATTCGCCAAATTTCGTAATTTTAAAAAAGCGAAAATCGCCATAACTTTTGAAATAACAATAATTGATCAACAATTTTCGGTACGTAATTTTATTTTATTGATAGTATTATTTACAGTAAAAACCGAAATTAATTGACCACTGGGTTTCAAGATACATCTTCAACCTTTGTTGTGCTATATCGCCTAAATAAAGCAATACATTAAAATTTTAATATTTGATGCAGGATTTTATTGTAACTTTAAATTCTTTATTATATTTTATATAAAACAGCAAGAAACAGTTTTTTTTTGAGTTTCATCACTTCAGTTTATATTTATACACAATTAAAATATTCCAGTGCAATGTTTAATATTAACCAATTGGATTTAATTAAACTACTTATAGTAGCGTGAAAAATTGCCATTTCGATTTCAGCTATTTCTCCATGTCATAGATGGAAAATAATTATCTAGAGAAGTGTAGTTTTTTTTGTTTTCAAGTTTTACAATTTTTTTGTTTCTCTTTTAACTTTCATTCGTATTTTTTTCTGACATTAAATTAAGAGAATGTTTCATATATTTATGTTTTCATTGTTATGTGTAATAAATCCACTTTTTGTATGAAAAAGCTAAATCTAGGTGATTAAAAAATTCGCTTAATATATAATATGTAGTCTATTAAAATTAAATCTTTAATGACTTTATGAGTGGTTAAATTATTCGATTTTGTCTTTAAAACTATCACAAAAAAAAATCACAAAAAAGCATAACATTTTTTTTGCCACATATAGTTTGTATTTTTATTTACTGAAATTACGTCCCAGCAAAACTTTGGTAATGGGTGCGATATACTCACGAATTACCTTGTAATGATACCTCGTTACCATCTGCATTATTTCAGACCGAAGAGTAATGACTTACCAATCACTGATTACGTAATACATGATTTATAAATGGAAAGTAATGCTTAGAATATATTTTAAAATCTATTTTTAGACACATTACTTTGTGTTTTTTTGTAAGCATGGGTGTAAGGTATATATTTTTCGACATTACAAATGAAAATACGAAGCACAACAATTCATTTACTTTTTAAGCAATCAAATGTTATATGTGTCGATAGCTCAGGTGGTAGAGTTCTCGGCTAACATGCAGGGATCCCAGGTTCGAATCCCAGCGTGACCACGTTTATATATTTATTAAAAAAAATATTTGTAATAAATTTTTTTTTTTAATAAAATTTTTTTTTACGAAAATCTATTTTTAGACCCATTACTTTACGCATCCTCGTATCCACATAAGTAACCAATTACTTTATCACTTCCTCCTCATACATTACTTCGGGGCTCATCGCCTGTAAAATTCATCAGTGAAGTAAGGTATAAAGTAATGCATCGGCCCCTATGGCAACACATTACTTTACACATTATTTGGTAATGTGTGGTTTTGCTGGGTTACTCTTTTGCTATAGTTGTAAGCTAAAATGTTTAAAAATTTTTGCAACTTTCTTTAAAAATTATTTTGATTAAAATTTCAGCCTTTATTAGGTCGAAGGACATTCTATTACTTTTTTGTGTGTATAGATTATTTAAAATACTAAAACTTCTTTCACAAAAAGCATTGCTAATTGTTATGCAAAAAACAAAAGAGATCAATTTATATAGATTTTTTACATTACTTTTATTGCATATTTGAAAAAAAAATGGACCATATCTTATCAATTGGAATATCTTTCGGCAAATTATAATTTGCCGAAAGATATATATAATTATCAAAGGTTTCTCGCAGGCAGCAGAAGTCAGTGTACAACATGTCGTTGTCAATTAAATTTGATATTTCTAAAGCTTTTGGAAGCTCTGACTCCCACAATAAAAGAAATTGTTTTATATTTAAAAGAGAAATATTGTTGTAAAGTGATTCTTCTCCGAAATCATATCGTTGCTCCAATTAAGTAACAGCATTTCTTAAAAACTGATTTGCTTCTCATTTGAAAGTTTTTGTTTCTTGATAGAAATTTTTTTTAAAATAGTTGCAACTTTGCTTCCTTTAAATTCATCTTTCAACCGATATTTAAGGCGATTCAAAAGATGCAGTTCTACGATATAACAGGAATCACTTTCTAAGGCTAATACTGCTGAATATTAGTTTGATTAATAAAAAAACATAATTAATAAAATAAATATTTTTAGCTGGTAACTGGACAAGACCCAAAATAAGTGTACCATCCAGCCCATTCCCGGCCGTCTGGCAACCCTAATCGCTGACCACTTAATCA
Source organism: Leucophora obtusa (assembly GCA_949987735.1). Lineage (NCBI taxonomy): Eukaryota > Metazoa > Arthropoda > Insecta > Diptera > Anthomyiidae > Leucophora > Leucophora obtusa. The sequence continues at coordinate 283,035,849 of OX465295.1, forward strand.
AGAAATTCGGGTCCAAGTTTTAAAATTTATTGAAATAATCTACTACAGAAACATTTTATTATTTTATAAGTTCGAAGACACTCAGATAAAAAGTATTTTTTTCTTTTGTGTTTTGCTACCCAGCAAAAACATGGTAATGATAGGTCATTACCATACGGATTACCTTTTGCATTACTTTAAAATACAAAATAATGACTTACCGATAATAAGTTATAGAAGTACTTATATATTCACGCAAAGTAATGACTTACTGGCAATTGATTAAATAAGTACTGATAAAGTCTTTTTTTATATTAACATTTTATTTATAAATTTGTTTTGAACTAAATAGGAAATTTTCCAAGGTAAAAAGTCTTATTTTGTCAATATGACCAACTATTTTATAATGTAGGGTAACCACTTATTTCCTAACTTCTGAGTAACCACTTGTTCTATCTTTGTGAGTAACTACTTATTTTTTCACTATGGGTAACTCGTTATTCCCACTTTTTTTTTAAGCGAGAGGGTAATGACCACCCATGAATTTTTGGACATCGCGAACAAAAGTAATGTTGCGAGTAAATAGCCTGGTAAGTAGTGAAACCCTTTGTGTGCTACTTACTCGCTTTATTACTAGGTAATGTCTGTTTTTGCTGGGTAACTCGTTTTAAATTAGCGAAAACACTATTTTCAAATCTACAATTTTAAATTTTTTTTAAAGAAAGATTTAAGATCATAAATTAATATCACTTTCTGTTTCAATTATTTTTCAAATTAAAGAAAGATGATACAATTTTCACAAGTAAATTACAACTTAGTATGAAGCTACAAAGTTTTTTTAATTTTTCATTCTCTTCAACACAACTGTTGTCATCTTATCTTATTAATCGCACACAATCAGTTTATGTCAATGACACATTTAGCGTTATTTTTAATCACCTGGATTTAGAATTTTTCATACAAAAAGGGGATTTATTAAATCCAAAAAACAAGCTGGATTTTATAAATCCATAATAAAAGCACAAATATATGAAACAGCCTATTAATTTAATGACAGAAAAAAATACGAATGAAAATTAAAAGAGAAACAAAAAAAATTGAAAAACTAACAACTAACAAGATCATAAATTAATATCACTTTCTGTTTCAATTATTTTTCAAATTAAAGAAAGATGATACAATTTTCACAAGTAAATTACAACTTAGTATGAAGCTACAAAGTTTTTTTAATTTTTCATTCTCTTCAACACAACTGTTGTCATCTTATCTTCTTAATCGCACACAATCAGTTTATGTCAATGACACATTTAGCGTTATTTTTAATCACCTGGATTTAGAATTTTTCATACAAAAAGGGGATTTATTAAATCCAAAAAACAAGCTGGATTATATAAATCCACAATAAAAGCACAAATATATGAAACAGCCTATTAATTTAATGCCAGAAAAAAAATACGAATGAAAATTAAAAGAGAAACAAAAAAAATTGAAAAACTAACAAATAAAAGGTTTTTATTAAATTTTTTTTTATGAAATATGTTTAGAAAAAAAAACTACACCTCACCAAATACATATTTTCCATCTTGGACATGGAGAAATAGCTGAATATTAAATATTGCAATGGAATTTTTCAATAATGTAAAAATATAAATTGAAGTGATAAAACTGAAAAGGCAGACTGTCTATCGCTGTTTTATATAAAATATAATTAAAACTTAAGTGTCGAACAGAAAATTCTTTTTAAAATAGGGAGAATCTAACCCCATCTGTTAAGCACTTTTAGAACTACTTTTTGGATTTATTAAATCCAAGTGATTAGAAAAAGCGACTATTATCAAAACCACTTCATCTTACAAGAGGTGTACCCCAAGGGTCAATTTTGGGGCATCTTCTTTTCTCTGTTTATATCAATGACTTACCTGAACACCTTAACTACTGCAGGATACACATGTACGCAGACGATATTCAACTTTACCTGAGCAGTCCAGTTCTATCGATTAATGATAATATTGATAAAATAAACTATGATTTACAAAAAATACACCTGTGGGCTATTGCTAATAGGCTATGTATAAATCATAAAAAATCGAAGTGCCTTCTAATACGTCAAAGAATGAAAAACCCAGTTTTTGATAAAGAAATTGTTATAGATAGTCAGAAAATTTAAGTTGTTTCCACAGCAAGAAACCTTGGTATAATATTGAATAGCACGTTAACATGGTCAAATCACATCAACGCCACAGTTGGGCAGACATAATTGAAATTAAGATCACTTTGGTTAACCCAATCTTATACCCCTTTGAAAATAAGATTGCTTTTAACCAAAGCTTACCTTATTCCTGACATTTTATACGGTTGTGAACTTTTTTCTCATTGTGACACCATAAGTATGGGGAAGTTAAAAGTTGTATTTAACAGTGTAGTCGTCGTTCTACTCTAAAAGCATTTTTGGGATGTCTTTGGAAAGTCTTATGAAGATTAGAGTGCTCTTATTCTTACACAAAATCATTTACATAAAAAAGCCCCATTATCTCTATGAGAAACTTCGTTTTGGCATCGGAACAAACAGAGGAAATAAGCCAATTCCGCCAAGTCATCGCTACCTCGTATCTGAATGGCAATTCTTCATAAATTCCGTAAGTCTTTGGAACATGCTCCCTCAAACTCTTTAATTTTTGAAATATGTTTTTTTTAATTAATTAATTTTATTTTTATTTTTAATTATTTATTTCATTATTTATATTAATTATTTTATTATTATTATTATTTTTATATGTGACTATAACTTTTTAAAATCAAAATTTTAGCACTTCAAATTCCTGTAGGTACTATAATTAAAAGATTAATTCTTGTTGTACTGGAATGGAAATAAATAAACTAAACTAAACTACTAAGAATAAAAAATTTACTTGTGAAAATTGCATCATCTTTCTTTAATTTGAAAAATAATTTAAACTGATAGTGATATTAATTTATGATCTAAAATCGAACTGAGAACATTCATTAACCAAATAAAAGATCAACTATACATACCCCTCATTCGTTTTAATAAATGTTAAAAAAAAAATTAAAATCTCCTAAAACTTGACCTCTAAACTTACACACGGGCATTTTGATGTATTTATATTTTTCCCTAATTTTCAGTATTGAAGTATAAAATATTGTGTTATTATATTCCGGCCAAAATCATGTGGAATTAAAAGAAGAAAAAAGAAAACTTGCCTAAAAGCTAAATAAATGCCAAAAATCGCTGTTTTCTCGAAATCCGCTGAAATAAAATCTTTGCCCCAGCCAAATGAAAAAAGGAATTAAATGAATGTTATTTTTAATTTGACTCAAGATCATAAATTAATATCACTTTCTGTTTTAAATTATTTTCAAATCAAAGAAAGATGATACAATTTTTACAAGTAAATTACAAAGAATAAAAATTATTGAAAAAATTCGATAAGACCAGCAAGGCAGAATGCGCATTTTCGGCTTTCGCTACAAAGCCATCATCAGTGCCTTTCGCCTTTGAGTAGGTTAATATTTTGATAATCGTCTACTTATACGGCTGTTTAAAGCAAATCGGGTTTGTTATCAACAACTCAACTTAGACTAACATCAACGAAATTTAACAATGCTATTTTTATCCTTTTGGTATTATTACTCTTTTTTGCTTTGAACCTTAATTCTTAAGATATCTCAGCTGATTCTATTCAACTCTGTGTATGATAAACACAGATTTTCGAATTACAACGAACCGTTAAATTTAAATTTAAATGTATGTTATTAAATTATATTTTTGCACCGTGTCAATGTGTTTAAGATGAATGGGGGAAATTTAGTTGATCTGTCATTTACTTAAAAATAACAGATCAACTAAAAACATTTCCCCCATTCATCTTAAACACATTGATACGATGCAAAAATATAATTTAATAACATACATTTAAATTTAACGGTTCGTTGTAATTAAAAAATCTGAAATGCGTGCAAGTCCATGTTTCAAATTTGACCCGAAATAACATTCCAAATAGGGTCTTCGACAAAAAGTAGTTTTTGTGCTAAATAGGATCAGCCCAAAATGTACTTTCTGAAAAAACTAAAAAAATTGAAGAATTGCATCCAGTCTTTTTAAAAAAAATCCACTTCAGTGTCTTCTAGACACAATTACAAGCTGGGTTATTATAGTGGGTAAAAAAATATCTGTTTCAATCAAAACTACAAGTTTCAACATAAGCGGTTATAAATTGTAGCCACAGATGTACCTATAAATGTAATAACAAATCTAAATATTTCAATAGTCTTAGAATCAATCTTGGACGAGAATATTCAGAAGTTTTATTAACAATGAAATTGTTTCAGTTTATATTTGTATTTGTTTTTATCATAGTTGGATCTGTGAGTGTTTTTGGAGAGGTTAGTATTAGTCACACTTAAATGGAGACATATTTATAGGTGCCGTTTAGTAATCTCTTACAATTTTATTAAATATACAATATTAAGAATACTATATCAGGTATTGGTAACACTGGAAATTTCCAATCGGGCGCCGCGAGAAACTTCCGCGTTATGCATCATGATTCTGGTATGAATGGGAATGCTCACTTTGTGAGTGTGGATACAAAAATGGTGAGTTATCATACAAAAAAAAATTAAATGAAAATACATCCGGTAAATAATTTTATCACTACTTATTTTTACAGGGTTTGGATTATAAATCAGGAAAGGGGCAGGATAATGTCATAATTGGCAATTTCAATAGGCACAATTCTCAAACCAAAGTGTAACATTTTAGGATTTGAATAAACTAGAGAGGCACTTAACCAAATATTCGGCGAATAACTCGGTTAATAATTATATTTTCAAATATAATCTCAAAAATGCAAAAAAAAATGTGTTTTAGTCATAAGTGAAATTAAATTGTATAATGACTAGTTTTTATGTTAATAAATGCCAATTCCATAAAATACCTAAAAATAATATTCGTTATACCGAAATATTTTTTATATAGCGACAAGGTTTTGTACTAATTTTACTCCACATTTCTGAAATAACTGAGTTTATGAAAAATCTAAAAAATGACACCAGTAAAAAGAAGAACATAAAACGGCACACCATTTATAACGTTCTGGCATTGGTCTTGGAAGAAACCAAAAATAGACTTATTTAAACCTGTATGACACTTACTTAATTTTGTATTGAATTGATATACCTAGGATTGATGAAATGAAACAAGAAATATTAGAGAGAGTAAAAAATATAATTTGTAAACAAAGTTTGTTCGAACGGACAATCGATAAAAATTATTAAAAATCGTTACAAACACAGAAAAAACGCTAGAAACAGAGAAAAGCTTAGAAAATTTACAACATTCTCGACAATCAATTACTAAATTTCATTTTAAATTGCATTTACACCTGCACCCAAATCCCTGGTATGTTTATGAGTTTAATGCCAAACTCCATACATAAAAAATATGGTTTGTATTTATACAAGGTTTACAAGGAATTTACGAGTTTATAGGAAAATAATTTGAATTAGAATACAGAAAGATTCATATAAAATTTAAAGATTTGAATTTGAAAAATGGAATATAGGAAAATTTATAAAACTGTATTGTTATAGTTTAGGTGAACGGGTAAAGTGATGAACTACCAAAACACAAATGTTTTGATTTGAATCTGGTTGAGTGAGATACCGAATGGATAACTTTGAATTGTTAATATGAGTATGAGAAAATTAACTATACCGATAAAATTCCATAGTATGATAGTTAATAAAATCTATAGTTGAATTTAAAGAAAATATGAATAACTATCAAAATAAAAAACAACTATTGTTTTCGTTAAAAGCAATAATATTTGAGTTGCCCTGTTAATAACTATTTCAATTAATTTCAAGTTGCCACAACAGTTTTCAAATATTTTTTGAATAAAAAAATAAAGAAAAATATTGAATCATAAATATTTTGGTAAGTTTTAATTTATTAATGTTGTTAGCCATTTGGAATTATTATCTAATGTGTTTTGATTCTTTTCAGATGCAATTTTGGAATAACAAATAAAAATTAGATAGATATTAAGAAATTACAAAAACATTTGTGGCCGAAATTTGAATACGACAAAGGGAAGATGATTCTAGGAAGGAGAAGATGATTTTTAGAACAAGAAGATTAGCTTTAAAAATTGCCAAATGAAGTTTAAAGTGTGTTATTGTATGTGTTAATATTATTTCAATTTAGATTTTTCTGTAATATCTAATAAAACATTGGTCAATATTTTTGCAAATGTCTGTTTCATTGAAAAGAAAAGCGAAATACAATACCTATAGTTCCGATTAACCATTATTTGAAATTAAATAGTTGATTTTTATTAATTTCTTGATAATCAAAATACTTAGTTATCATCACCTAAATCAGTTCAACTATATATTAGTTAGGGGTATTTCACCTATAATATAGTTGAAATATTCGTTATAATCAATCAAGGAATTATTAGGGTGTACCAGTACAAGGAAAAGAAAGCGAAAAAGAATAATTTAGTATTGGAAGTATTGCGGATAAGAAAAACGAAAAAATATTTTTTTGTGGTTTTTAAAAGTTGAGGTGGTGATGAAAACTTACTGACGCATGGTGAAAATGTTTCTAAAGATATGTCATCATTTAGTCATCACAGTAACCTCCTGCTAATTTGTCTGATGACATTTTTACATTTGTATGAAAATGCCTGCATATGTATTTTGTTTGAGATCGGATCAGAAAGACACTAGTGACAGTGACATTTGTCCCATAGACAAAAATAAAAAATATGTCACCATTATTCATGAAATTGGTATTTTTAGATAGGTAATAAAGTAGAGAAATTTTCTAAGGTCAAGAAATTTTCTAGACCTTAATAATGATTCTAAAAATAGATTTTCAAAAAAATGACTTTTATAAAAAAAATATTTTTTAACCCATGCGAAAATCGAAATATATATGAACATACATGATCCTACATTCACTAATATATGATCATGCATGGGTATACATGATCACATACGTCCATACATAGTTCAATATATGACCATACATCATCTCATATATTTCCATATATTTTCGGATCCGAAATTTGAGGGTATATGGAGGTATATGTCCATATATGATCATATATGAGCATACGTGAATCATATGTGAGCATATATGGTCATATATGAACATGTACGGTCATATACCCTCAAATTTCGGATCCGAAAATATATGGAAATATGTATATGGGATGATGTATGGTCATATATTGAACTACGTATGGACGTATATGATCATGTATGCCCATGCATGATATGATAATGTATGCCCATGCATGATCATATACTAGTGAATGTATGATCATGTACGTTTATTAGACTGGTCCAAAAAAAAAAAGTTGGAATTTTCACGCTCCACAACCCTAAAAATATGCCACTTTGAAAAAAAAATGTGGTCTGATCAAAAAAATCACCAAAAAAGTTTTGAAGTTTCGAGGTTGTACTTGTTCTATTATTTTTAATTAATTAAAAATAATGGAAAAAATGAGAAAAATTAAATATAATTATTATGATCGCGACATATCAAATATAATATATTTTTAGGTGTACATTACGAATATGAAATCAAAATTGAAATCGGAGTCGCGGATTTCGCGAAATTTGAAAATTTTATACAAAAAATGTTCAACTTTGATCAGGATGTTTTCTTATACAGTAGTTTTGATTTAACTGCCTTTTTCTTAAGTGTACATTTGCTCTATCTGCACAAAATTTTCGTTTCGTTTCTGTTTTACAAAATTATGTACGCAATTGTCTTCTTTAATTGCACTTTTTGTACCTGCGCATTTAAGATAACTGCCTCATATTTTTGGCAGTTTTACATTATTTATATAAGAAAGAACACCGTTAGCTGCTTCTTGTGTTTTGCTTTGTTTTTCCATTCTAGGAAAAAAAAACACACATAAAATAAATGTGTTGTCAACTTTTTTTGTTACAAAAATATCCTGCTTTAGTCGTTTTTTAACCATAAAAATCGCAAGATCTGGTGCAAAGCACAAAGTTGTCATCATTAGCTTCATTTGTTTTGTTTGTTTTCAGTCTGTATTGGTATACCTGCACATTAAGGCAGGTAAACAATTTGACTCAGCTGCGTTTTTGGCTTACCTGCACAAAAATTCTTGCAAAAGTTGATTGTGCAGCTAAGTCAAAATTACTGTATTTACCAATATGAAAATTTCGTTTTTGCGTTAATATATATCTGTGGAATATCATATTATGTGAGATAGGGTTTTTGGTAGCAATAAAATTATAGCAAGCTAAATAATAGCGAAAAATTCAAAAATTCAAATTTTAAGTTAATTTGCAAGGATATCTGTTATCTTTTTTAAAATTGAAATCAGTGTTGTATATAATGAAGGCCCTTGGTAAGTAAATTGCTAAAGTATAACAAATTGGATTTTTCGATAACACCGTTTACAGGTAATTAGGAAAATATCTCAAAAAACTTGAGTTTTTTTGACTTTTCAAAAACCGCGAATTATTCATAAACGACAAATTTTTTTTTTGAATTTCGATTGCTGATTCATAATCTTCGTTAAAATAAAGATCAGATTTGAGAAATTTGCGCATACAAGGCAAAAACAAGTTGAATTTTTAATTACATCTTTTTGGAAAATTTAGAAAATTTGAGCTTTTTTTAACAACTATTCTTTATTTAAAATATTCAACTTAAACTAACTTAACATAATTTACAGAGCATTGTGAGATATGCACAATCAGCAAAATCCCACGATAAAATATGTAAAGGCGGGTCGTGTAGACATTTCAAAAAATAAGGCTTTTTAGCCAATCAAAATGAAGGTGTCAGTTGTCATAAAGGAGGTATGACAACGTTGGTTTGTCAAATACACTACAACATTAATTAAGACCAGATTTAAAAAAAAATTGTTAAATAATAGCGTACAGGTTAAGAAATAATTAAATTTAAAGTCAACCCTACTTTTTGTATAAATTACCCTAGAGATAAATTACTAATTCTTAAAAGACAACTTTTTGTGCTACCCCTAAATAAAGCTGATTTGGCTGAAACTTGGCACAGAGAGTTTTTAGAAATTTAGGAATAGGGGCAACATTGTGGAGATCGCGAATTCCAACTTTCATGTTTTTTTGGACCACTCTAATGTTCATATATGTACATATATTTCGATTTTCACATGGGAATGTAAACTATTAAAGCTTCAGTATTGCTAATTTTATCCATTTTGACTCACGCTCCTAAACAAAAACAAATTACTCACGCACGAGCATTTCGTGTCTTACTCACGCAGACATGAGTATATTAAAAACTTACTCACAATCAGAAAATTCTCACGCAAAACAGTAAAAATTACTAAAAACATATGATGCAAAAAATAAACTCACACACGAATCATGCACGGGTTATATATTCTTACTCATGCTCACGTACGAATTATATATTCTCACGCTTACGGGCGAATTACTTTGGTATAGTAATTATTACTCACGATCACTTGTGAATAACTTCACTCACGATCGTGTCATGCGCCAATCCCTAGTAATTACTAAATCTTAAACTAGTTCAAAATCATTTTTAATATGGAACCACATTTAATACAATACGGTTTTAAAAGGACCTTATACATATGTATATTTTTATATAAAATCACTTTGAAAAAATTGCTAATGTGGGATGATATATAATTATAGATGATTTTATAAAGAACGTTATATATAAAAGAAATCATGAAATATTGCGTCAATATATAATCATATATAACACCTATTATATAATATTCCTTAAATGGCTCCATATATAGTTTTATATTATTATGTATAGTGTCATACCAAATTATATATAAACGTATATGTAATTATATCTTTTATATATTACATTGTGTACTTATATATAGCACATACACTTATATGTAGGCCAGTATGTAATAATATAAAATCACATATGTCTCAATATTAAAACCTTTGAGGAAAAAATATTTAATATATGACTATATAAAAGTCTATATGCTTCAATTTAAATGCATATGTGGCCATATCTAACTATAAGTTACTATATGTAATTACATAAAATAATATATGATTATATCAAAACTTTTTTACTCGGGTACATACATATATCATTACCAGTGTTGAAAAAATATTGAGTCTAAAAATAGATTTCAAAAAATTTACAAAAAAATCTAGAACATTACTTTATTTTTGAAATAATGATAAATATAAATCATTATTGGTAATACATTATTTTTTATTTTGAAATTATGAAAAAAGTAAGTATTTATTAGCAACTTATTATTATATCTTTTAAAATAATGCAGAAAGTAAGTCGGTGTCATTACTGGTAGTCCAAAAAATAATGATATGTCATTACCGTTTCTACTCTGGGGTATTAAGAAAATATCAGTTTTACAAAAAAAATTTAAAAATTAATTTTCTAAGACATCACCCGAGTAAAAATAGTTACATATATGTATGTGATTAACAGGGCAAGTTTAAAATGGCACAAAAAAAGTTGAAATTGGCAGGCAAAATGGCACAAAAAAATAGTAAAATTGGCACAGAAAACGGAAAAATGGCACGCTTATTCCAAGAATTTTAAAGTAGAATAATTGATTTAAGTGTTTTTCTAAATGTTTTTAACAAAAATACAATTATGAAAGAATTTGCCGTTGAACTGCTAAAGTGCATTCGCCGTACAAAATTCTAATTAAATTTTTAAACACCTTTCTCATACAAAATTTGTAAATACAAAAAAAAACTTTTTAAAAACGCACCAACAAAGAAATTTGTAAAACCAAAAAAAAAAATTTATTTTTGTAACTTTGAATTTTTATTTTTAAACAATTTTTATATGAAAGATAACAATTTACAACGAGTTACAAATATTTCAATAAAAAATTGTTAGAAATAAAATTTCAATTTAAAAGAAAATGTGATTGCTTCTACAAATTCCGATTGTTGGTGCCTACTGTTTTCTCTGTGTATGATTTAAAAAAAATCTGGAATTTTATTAAATATTAAAAAAAATATCGTTTTTTTTGTAAATTTTTTTACAAAAATTATTTACAAAGATTGATTTTTTACTGAATTTTATAGCACTTTTTTAATGAAAATATGAAATCAAGTAATAATGTTGCTTCAATTAAAGAATTATGCTATATTTATTTTGCGTATTTTCGAAATACTATTTTTTTATAGCCACAAATTCTAAAAGTTTGATGGAATATTAAAAAAAGACGTGTTAGCAGATTTTCCTTTTTCTAATTATTTCTAGAAGCCTGTATCTTTAACCTCATTTTTTAATCACTTGGATTTAATAAATCCAAAAAGTAGTTCTCAATAGATGTATTTAACTTCCACCTATTTTAACAAAATTTTTCTATCCGCCACTTCTTTCACCCTAATTTCAAATAATAAATACAATGATGCAGGGATTTTGTTGAAACTTTAATTTCTTTATTATATTTTACATAAAATGCAAGAAATAGTGTTTCATTACTTTAATTTCTACACAAGTAAAATATTCCACTACAATATTTAATATACACAAATTTGATTTAATTAAAGTACTTACAGTAGCGTTTCTCCGTGTCCAAGATAGAAAAAAAATATTTGCTGAAGTGTAGTTTTTTTTAATATATTTAACACAAACAATTTTAAGAAAAAGCTTTTGTTTATTAGCTTTACAATTTTTTCGTTTTTTCTGATATTAAATGCACAGGATAGTTCATATATTTGCGTTTTTATTGTTATGTGTAAACCCAGATAAATAAATCCAACTTTTTTTGTATTTAATAGATCCACTTTTTGTATGAAAAATCTAAATCCAGGTGATTAAAAAATGCGCTTTTTGTATATTTGAATCAATAAATATTAGCTGTCATTTTTAACGAAAACTATTATTTGTTTTTGCTTTAAAAAATGCCTAAAATCACATTTTGGAAATTCAAACTTTGATGATTAGCGAAAATAGCTGTCACTTTTTCGGTTTTTATGAAATCCCAATCAAAAAAAAATTATATCTAGAATATGTCATATATTATTTGATATAGATCGACATTTAATGTTATCCAAGTTCATCTTAAAATTGGGGTATCCAATAAGATCCCTCAAATATATTACGGGATTAAAATAGATCCAAATATATCTCGAAATTGGAAGATCCAATAATATCAGATTGAGATCCTGGTAGATCCCAAAATGAGATTAATTTAGATCCAATTAGATTCAAATAGATAAGCTAATTTTGGCATATCGAATTGGATATTCTGAGATCAAAATTTATCCTATGATATATTTTGAATTATTTTAATTTTATTAAGAATTAAAAAATAACACAAAAACTTTAAAAAATTATTTATTTCATATAAAAAAACCCGTCGGCAGGATTAATATTATATATATATATATATATATATATATATATATATATATATATATATATATATATATATATATATATATATATATATATATATATATATACGACCTAGAAAAAATAAATTAATAATATTCCTGCAAAAAACAAAAATTAAAAATCTTTAATGTTCTCTACTCACGGAAATTTTTGGTGAAAAAGAAAGAAAAAAATGATTCTTGGAGGGTCTAGGCCCCGATTTATATGGCTCAAAAGTCTAAATATCAAGAGTCTGTATTTGCGAAATTAATAATTGGATAAAAACAATATACATGCTGTTGAAAAGGTAATATAAATATCTTTTAAATAAGGTATAAACTTAGGAATCCTTTGAAAAAATTTTCTAATTTTGGAGGATTTTTTTTTTAATTTTTTAGAGGGATTTTCAAAAAAAAAGTTGTTTTGTTGGTATTGAAAGTAGAAGTAAAAAAAATAAGAATACTGCAAAAATTTTATGTACCCGAGTAAAAATAGTTATATATTGTCATATATAATGTGATTGGGCTATATCTGACAATGAATGGAGTAACATTAAGACACATATCATTATATACAACTACATCTGATATTATTTTCTCAACGAATTTTTTGTATGGTAATTGATATTATTACATATCCCCAAATCTGACTCCATATATAACTACATAAGCCTTATAAAACTAATGAAATTATATATAGTGATCGATATGATTATATATGATTTGATACTAAGTTTTATAACACTGTATGTGTCATTGTACTAAAAATATATTTTAATTTTTTATAACTTTCTATATAATCCCATACAAATTAATATATATGTATTTCAACATCAAATTTAGTTATCTGCAAATTCAGAGTTAATTACTCCATAGCCAAATAATTTTCACGTGATGTTTTTGCATGTAAAATCATATTAAAAAATTATGCGTACGATTTAGAAGACAAAAGTATTCAAATAAATTTTTATTTTATGTTTTAAAATTTGGGTCTTCAAAATTGTTAAAACCATAGACATTTCAATTTCAATTAATAGCTGGTATGCATAAAAAGTATGCCTACTATCAAACAAAATTTTATAAAATAAGATATTTTTATATCGAATTAGATATAATTTGATGTCCTGGATATGGACAAATCTCGGATCAAACTGTATCAAATTATATCTAATTTGATATAATTAGACACATCTAGATGACCCATTTTTCGGATCAAGTTGTATGTCGTTGTATATGGGGATTTATCAAAAAAGATATACTTATGTATGACACCATATTAAGATTTTTACCCGGGTAGAAATATTACACAAAAAAGAAATCATTTTCGCCCTGAAAGATCTCAAATTCGGTACTATAACGGAATTATTATATATTACGATATCTAATTATATATTTACAATACTACTGATTGAAAACATAATTTGCATATGCTGTTGAAAAAAAATGGTTTAATCTTTTTAATACAGTTGGGCATCGATTAACCGGGATGGTCGGGACCGGAAGCATTCCGGATAATCGATTTTTCCGGTTAACTGAGGTAAAATTTAGTACGTTTTTAATATAAATGTTTGTTTAATTTAATCAATATACACACTTACAAAATATAATGTTAATAAGTTTTTAATTACTATATATGGTCGACCGGCCTGCAAAATGTCACATGTGTTTTTTAATAGATTTTCAGGAGAGCGAAAAAACTGTTACAAAATCTACTTTTAAGATATTTTATTGGCATCATATGCCTTAATGATGATTTTACTAAATGAGGCCGTGAACACTTAAAAAAAAGGCCTGTTTCCTCTCCATTGTAGATTTGTTCATTTATAAGATTTTCCTTTAATATGTATTCTTCCAACTGATTTACAAAAATTGTGGGAGATACATAATCGGCAGATATTTTTTCTCCTCCAGCCTTGAGTTTATGAATTCCATGTCGGTTTTCAAAGTTCATGCTAAGCTTATATTTAATTTTGAATGGAAGAACTTAGCCTTTTCCATTATGATTAAACTGGAAATTGGGGTCCCTTTAAAACGTTCTTGTCGAAACCATTCGTATGTCGCAAAATTGACTTTTGGCTCTAAAACACTTTTTAAAGTTTTTCGATTTTGGAAGCCAGTAACTGAATCACTTTCTGCACAATATTTTAATATTTTATCTTTATTTTTTATTAAAGCACCGTAAGTTTTTTCGATTTCACGTAAAAGAACTGTTATACTCCATGTAAAAAATTGATTTTTCACGATAATGGGTTTCACGTAAAAATTGTGTAGAGTTTGTTTTCACGCAAATTTAATGTACAATACTATTATTTTTCTTGGGAAAAAGTGACATTTTGTGTTTATTGTGTCTTTGTTATAAAATTAAAAAAGTTTTAATTTTATAAATTAAATTGCAATTTAAAGCCTTTAAAGTTCGAGTGAAATTTTTCCACATGAAAAACAACTTACGGTGCTTAAGTCATAAACTGTTTGTTTACCCACTCTATATTTTTGTGATAGTGTTTGAACAGAATCATGTTTTTATACCCTACACCACTATGTGGTCAGGGTATTATAAGTTTGTGCTGATGTTTGTAACACCAAAAAATATTGGTCGTAGACCCACCTTATAGTATACCGATCGGTTCAGAATTTTTTTTTATTTCGATTTAACGATGTCCGTCTGTCCGTCCGTCCGTCCGTCCGTCCGTCCGTCTGTCTGTCTGTCCATGCAATCTTGTACGCACTCTACAGGTCGCACCTATTAAGATATTTCGATGAAATTTGGTACATAGACCTATGTTGGCCCAAGGACGAACAAGTTTGATTTTTTTGAACATCGGTCCATGTTTAGACCTAGTGCCCATATAAGGGTCCTACCAAAATTATATTGTTTATACGCTGCAGGTCGTAAATATTAAGATATTTTGATGAAATTTGGTACACAGACCTATATTGGCCCAATAACGCAGCCTATTGATTTTGGTGAACATCGGTCCATGTTTAGACCTAGTGCCCATATAAGGGTCCTACCAAAATTATACTGTTTATACGCTGCAGGTCGTAAATATTAAGATATTTTGATGAAATTTGGTACACCGACTTATGGCAGCCGAAGGACGAAGCCTATTGATTTTGGTGAACAGCGGTCCATGTTTAGACCTAGTGCCCATATAAGGGTCCTACCAAAATTATATTGTTTATACGCTGCAGGTCGCAAATATTAAGATATTTTGATGAAATTTGGTACACCGACTTATGGCAGCCGAAGGACGAAGCCTATTGATTTTGGTGAACATCGGTCTATGTTTAGACCTAGTGCCCATATAAGGGTCCCCCCAAAATTATATTGTTTATACGATGCACGTCGTAAATATTAAGATATTTTGACGAAATTTGGTACACAGACCTATTTTGGCCCACGGACGAAGCCTATTGATTTTGATGAACATCGGTCCATGTTTAGACCTAGTGCCCATATAAGGGTCCTACCAAAATTATACTGTTTATACGCTGCAGGTCGCAAATATTAAGATATTTTGATGAAATTTGGTACACAGACCTATATTGGCCCAATAACGCAGCCTATTGATTTTGGTGACATTAGTTGGCTTTTACCCAGACTGGTGTAGGGTATTCTATAGTCGGCATGCCCGACTTTAACCTTTTTACTCGTTTTAAATAGTCGTTGACTAAATCAATTTGTTCTTGAATAGTTAATACTTTTGCCTTTTACTCGATTTTATTGCTATCGATGCCATTCTAAAATTACACATCAACACTCCTTACTACTTAAATTTCAAATGCAACTAAATACCAGAGGAAAAACATGCAAACAAGGGAATTCCCTTATTTCGCTTTAGACACATATTAATTTTAGTGTTGCTAGCACGTTGAAACCAAATTTCGGCAAAATAAATAGATGTTTTTCAATCCCGGATAATTGATGTAATCACGGTTAATCGATTGAAATAAAAAAATCTTCCTTTCCTTATAGATCCCGGATAATTGATGTTCCCGGTTAATTGAATCACGGATAATCGATGCCCATCTGTATCTGTAAAAAAATATTTATAAGTAAATCAAATTGATTTAAAAAAAGTAAAAAAAAAAAAAAATTGTACCTGATTTGGGATCCGATAATAGTACCTCAGTCAGATATATAATTATGTGTGGGGTTATATATGACAATATATAATAACATATTAAAATATTATTAATCCCAAGTTGCAGTAAACATAACTTTCAGGTGCTGTAGGAAGTTCAAATTATAGGTATAACTTATTTGATTTTAGTTTAAAGTCAAAATCAAATTGGATTTAATTATATATGGTGCTACAGATCTGTCTAGATCAGATCTAATGTGATCTCAAATTTGTCCCCAATTTTGAGATCTAATTAGATATGTTTCAATCAGATCTACTGAGATATGGTCAGATCTGATCTGTTTTACACGGGTATGAACAAATCCATACATTTTATCAAAAAAATTTTGGGGGGAAAAAGTAAAATTAAATTAAAGGATTTATGAACAAAGTTATTCTATTAACGAACTTACTTTTGTATTCTAAAAGAAAAAATTGTTTTTTCTTATTGTGTATATTTTTATAATATTAAAAAAATTCACTACTGTTTATAAAGTAAAGTAGTTTTTACCAATTTTATCAGTTGTTTTAAAAATTTTGTAGTAAAATATGTCAGTTATTTTTACAATATTGTTGTTTACTTTTAATGCATTTGTTGGTTATTTTTCAACATTTAAAACAAAAAATCTAAGGTAGAATGTTTGTATGTCTGTTTGATCACTTCTGAGAGTAAAAACAATAACAAAAAGCTGAATAGGAAAAAAAAACTATCAATTAGCCACAATGTAAGCAAGGCCTTACCGTGGGTTAGATGGCTAAGCTGTCAAACTCTATGTATAGTTACGTTTGTAAAATAGGAGTGCATGGGTTCAATTCGTACAGCCGACAGTTTGTTGAAAAAATTATCATATAGAGACAATCTGACAATAAAATATTTTTATTTATTTATTCAGTCTACCGATACATAATTATCTTACAGACTAATACATGTAAAAATGTTTATAATACATCTTATATTGATTAAATATTGAAAATAATGTTAACTTAAATTAGTTTTATCAACAATATAATCCAATGGTGATAACTGTTACATAGCCTCAAACAATTTCCAATATTCGCCGTCAAATTTCTGTAAATTTGACGTTGCCCGGGGATCACCACACGAAGGGCCACCTTTTTCATAATGCAATTAGTATGAGTCGACTTGAAGTTTTGAGCACCTTAAAAATTCCCTTGATCAACAATTTAATGGAAAATCACTAATGAAGCCTGTCCATAAAAAAAAGCAGAAGCTAGATCTAGTCTGATGTGCAAATTAATAATGTGTTTATAACTTTTGAAAAAATATGTATTCTTAACCTCAAACCTACTAAATAAAAGTAACTACGTTTTTAGTTATTTAAGGAAAAATACTTTAACCCTTTCACTACTGACTTTTTGTTTGCGGATGTAGCGTTATTTTGACTTCAGATTCTTGTTAAGGGTCCTCAAATTATAAAAAAACATGCAACATATTTTGACCCCTCCCCCTCCTACCAACCAAAAATGACGGTCGAAAATCGATTTTTTCAAACCCGTTTTACCTCTTAAACATTCGTGTAGCCAAAAATCTTTTGGTTGGTTTTCTTCTCGTTATAAAACGAAGGTATATGCCAATTTTCAATTATCTATCTTCATTAGTTTAGGAGAAACGCCAAAACCTCCTTTTCACGGAGATTATGATTTCTTCAAAAAATTAGACTTCATTAACAAATATCGCGATCATATTGTCATGTTGAACTGCTTATACATATAATGATTTTTATTTTAAGTCCAAGATCCTAATAAACTTATTTGTAAAAAGTGTAAAGTTTTTTTTGCACTCCCAGCCAGCAATTTCGGAGCGCTCATAAATAAGATTTTTAAATGACTCATAGAAATGATTTTTTTTTTTTTGAAAATAATCTTTTTTTGGTAGAAAATATGAACCCTCAGAAAACAATCCAAAAGGTTGTCTCTACAATCTAAAAAGCTGTCTCAAAACGAGGGTTCATTTTTCGGACTCAAAGAAGATTCCAAAATTATTTAAATTTATGAAGAAAATTTCGATTTTATACGTTCTTTTTTCTGAGTCATTTCTGAGTACACAGGGGGCTCTTTTGGACGGACCACTTTCATAGGAAAAAGTGGAAAAATGTTTATGTTTTTGGAGCTCATTTCTGAGTCATTAATGATCATCTTTGTTTGCTGGGCTACTAAATTTTATATATCCCAGCAAACAAAGATGATCATTAATGACTCAGAAATGAGCTCCAAAAACATAAACATTTTTCCACTTTTTCCTATGAAAGTGGTCCGTCTAAAAGAGCCCCCTGTGTACTCAGAAATGACTCAGAAAAAAGAACGTATAAAATCGAAATTTTCTTCATAAATTTAAATAATTTTGGAATGATTTTTGTTTTTTTGAAAATACTCTTTTTATTTTCAAAAAAACAAAAATCATTTCTATGAGCCATTTAAGAATCTTATTTATGAGCGCTCCGAAATTGCTGGCTGGGATTCTTGTAAAGATGTGTACACTGCAGTGTACAAGGGTAGTGAAAGAGTTAATCGCTTTTTTAACTACATATTCCTTTGTTTTAACCGTCGTTTTCAGTAGATTCTACCGAGAAACTTTTTTTAGTGTATGAAAAAATAATGCCTCAATTGGTTTTCCCTAAGTGATTTGCATTTGCGTCAAATGGTTTCAAATTATTTATAATTTATATATAGAATTATTTATAATTCTAAACCATTTCTTTTTTTAATATAATATATTGCTAATCACCGGTGATTAATAGTAAATCAAAGCATTTAATAAATTTAGCAATTTATTTGTATAAATTTCTAATCTGTGGTTTTTGACTATGTACTTCTTAGTCAGCTAGTTTATTTTTTTGCTGTGTAGGAATATTTTCTTAATTTTTAAATAGTTGTGGTTCTATATCGATGACCATAAATTGATACACAACTATTTGACATTAATATATCAAGTTTGAGGAAACATATCAATTTCTGGATTCAATTCATGACCATTTACTATATATCGATGATCATAAGCATAGATTATATACAGAAGGGTATCAGCTGATTTAATTAATATGGCGGCCAGAAATTTAGAAGAATAGAATATCAAAATAGTGGTGATATACAGAAAGGGATAGATAACATATGTATATACTTAAAATGCGCAGTAGAATTAATTAGTGTGTTTTTTAATCACCTGGATTTATAATTTTTCATACAAAAAATGGATTTATTAAATCCAAAAAAAAGCTGGATTTAATAAATCCACAATAAAAGCACAAAGATATGAAACAGCCTATTAATTTAATGTCAGAAAAAAAAACGAATGAAAATTAAAAGAGAAACAAAAAAATTTAAAAACTAACAAATAAAAGGTTTTTATTAAATTTTTTTTTTATGAAATATGTTTAGAACAAAAAAACTACACCTCACCAAATACATATTTTTCATCTTGGACATGGAGAAATAGCTCAAATAGAAATGGCAATTTTTCACTCTACAGTAAGTAATTTAATTAAATCCAATTAGTGAATATTAAATATTGCAATGGAATTTTTCAATTGTGTAAAAATATAAATTGAAGTGATAAAACTGAAAAGGCAGACTGTTTATCGCTGTCTTATGTAAAATATAATTATAAATTAAAAGTTAAAGTAGAATCCTTTATCATCGAATTCGGTATTAAAAATTAGGGTAAAGGAAGTGTCGGACAGAAAATTTTTAAAATAGGAAGAATCAAACCCCATCTGTTGAGCACTTTTAGAAATACTTTTTGGATTTATTAAATCCAAGTGTTTAGAAAAACGGCTAATATGGAGCTTTTTATTTCTATCTCACTCTGCAAATCACTTCAATGTAAATAAAAAACAAAACGTTTTTGGTAACCTTTCAGTGTTTACAAGTCAAACTTTTGACTTTCTTTTCTGGTAATAAAAACTAGTATACTTTCCGAATTAGTTGGATTCATTATACAGTTTTTACCAAAGAATTAAAAAATCACAAAAAAGCAATACATTTTTCGTAATTACTTTTCGGCCTTTAAACGTCTGAAAAAAAGAACCGGGAGAAACTGAGCAAAAGTTGGCCCTGGGTTTTTAATGATAATAAAAACAGCACTGGGTGAAGAAAGAAAATTTCCAATATTGGTATAACATGTGTCATAGGAGGAACTTTGTTCCCACACAAAACAAAACACAAAATAACATGGGTATCACCTGACCATGTTACAGAGAACCAGATAGATCATATAGCTATCTCCAGGAAATGGCGTGGTTCACTGTTGGATGTGCAAAATAAAAGAGGTGCTGATATAGCCAGCGATCACCACCTACTCATCGCAAGTGTGCGTATAAAGATAGCGGCGATAAAAAGGAAAGAACCACGTATATCAAAGAGGTTCGATGTAAACAGACCAAAAATCCCACTGGTCTCATCAAACTATTTAAGTGCCTTGAACGAATCGTTGACATCAACAACTCACGATCAACGAAAAGACTGGCAATTAATAAAGAACACGTTTTTAAATGCAGCCACAGAACATATAGGTCTTAAATCAATAAGACGAAAGGAATGGATATCTGACGAGACATGGCGGATTATAATTGAAGGGAAAAAGCTTAAAGCTGCACTCAATTCTGCCGCAACGAAAAATGAAGGGTCAGCTCTTCAGAACCAACATGCTAGTTTAGATCGAGACGTAAAACACAGTGCTCGTAAAGACAAACGTGCTTGGACGAATTCCATAGCCCAAGAAGCTCAAGCTGCAGCTGAGACAAACCGAACGAGTGACTTATACCGTCTCATCAAGAAGCTAACAAATACCAGCACATCAGTCTCCTCCAAACCGGTTAGGGATAACTCCGGCACACTCATCACCTCTAAAGACGAACAACTTGAACTTTGGGCTACACACTACTCTGAAATGTTTTCTTCACGTCCTCAAATAAACCCGGCTATATGCGACTGTATCGATCACGATACACAGCTAAACATCAGCATTATCCCACCAGCAATGTCTGAGATTATACTAGCTATCAAGTCGCTTAAGAAAAACAAAAGCCCAGGCAGTGATAACATATCCTCAGAGCTCCTAAAGGCAAATCCGAGAATGACCGCGGAACTGATACTACCTCTAATAGAACAAATCTGGGTATCAGAGAGAATTCCAGACGATCTCAGAGAAGGCATTATTGTTAAAATACCTAAGAAAGGTGACTTAACAAATCGTAATAACTGGAGGGGAATCACCTTATTAAGTATGTTAAATAAAGTCTTAGCTCACGTTATAACCAAAAGGATATCGGACGAATTGATGCCAGATTTAAGAAAACAACAGGCTGGTTTTTGTCCCAACAAGTCCTGTGTGGACCACATTAATTCACTAAGAATCATCGTACAGCAGTCAGTTGAATGGAGGTCTCCCCTGTACCTTATTTTCATTGATTTTGAGAAGGCATTTGACACCTTGGCCCATAATGTTATTTGGAATGCTCTTGAATGCAAAGGGGTCCCACTTAAACTCATCCAAATGATTAAATGTCTCTACACAGGGGCAAGCTGCCGAATTCTACATGATGGTATGCTCAGCCGTAAGATTGAAGTTAACACTGGTGTTCGCCAAGGATGTGTGATGTCCCCACTACTCTTCAATATAGTGTTTGATAGCGTGATGAATCAAGCAATGATGGGAAACCGAGGAATCGTATGGGGGCTGCACGAAAGGTTGGAGGATCTTGAATATGCCGATGACATATGCCTCCTTGCTCATAGCTATAGTGACATGGCCGCACAACTAGAGCGGCTCACCCATGTATCAGAGAAGGCCGGATTGAAAATTAATATTGGAAAAACCAAGGTCATGCAAATTAATTCGGAAAACTTGAACCCCTTCTTGGTAAATGACCATATACTAGACGAAGTTGGAACGTTCTGCTACCTTGGAACTATTATAAACCAAACTGGTGGATCTAGTGAGGACATTGTTGGTCGAATAAAGAAGGCAACACAATCTTTCGGTCAGCTCACTAAGATATGGAAATCGTCTTCAATATCACGCCGTGTTAAAATTAACATTTTCAACACCAATGTCAAATCAACATTGTTATATGGTTGTGAAACTTGGAATGCTGCTTCCCGAGACATTAATGCTTTGCAAGTTTTCGTAAATAAATGACTCCGAAGAATTCTACGAATTTTCTGGCCACGAACCATCTCAAACAACAGTCTGTGGGATGAAACACGTCAAATACCACTATGTGTAGAGATACAAAGAAGAAAGTGGAACTGGATTAGACACACACTCCGCAAACCAATGTCCGATATTGCCAGAAATGCTATCGAGTGGAATCCCCAGGGAAGTCGCAGAAGAGGGCGACCAGCGCACACATGGCGAAGGCAAATTGATAGCGAGACGAAGAAAATGAATAAAAGCTGGAGTGAAGTAAAAAATATTGCGATGGACAGATCTGAATGGAAGAAGTTTGTTAAGGCCCTATGCTCCTTATAGGAACGATGGGAATATATATATATATATATATATATATATATTTTAACTTTGATGTATAAATGCTACTCTGGCGTGAATCACTGGAACATACATATATATATATATATATATATATATATATATTTCAGTACTTAGCAAATACAAAAACCTTAATAAAATTATAGCATATCTTGAATGTATACTGAAAAAATTCATTAAATCAATGAATTTTTCATTAATTTAATGAAAATCGTTCACGAAATCAAAGAATTCCATTTAGTAAAATCGATTAATTAATAGGGCGAACGAAAATTCTATCAATGTATAATACGCAATAATCGAGTGCATATTTCAAAATCAATTATTTTAGTTTATTTAAAAAATTATCAGCCTTACTATCAATATTTTTTCCAAACGTATATTTTAGTTAAAGTCGAGTTTAGTTAAAATATTAGGTAGCAGCAGGCCTTGACTTGGTTTATTTTTGGAGCATTCTGATTGGTTAATTTATTTTCAACCAATCAAAATATTTGAAAACATAAATATTTTTGTAGGGTTTTCATACACAAAATGAACAAAACCGTATGATTAAAAATACAGTCGACTTTAAATTTAAAATACTCTTTTATAGTAAGGGCCTATGTGTTTAGAACTTAATTTATTTTGTTTTTTGTTGAATTTTGAGCAAACAACTTTTGTGTTTCCACATCGTCAGCTTATTATTGGTTTGACCCATACGCCAAAAAGTGATAATGGAGAAAAACGATAAAGAAAGTTTACATTTCCTAATTTTTATATATAAAGTGGGCAAGTAGACGAAAGTCGATACTGGATATCTCAGATATGACACGAGATATCGAGGAATGGGTTGCGGAATCAGAAAGATATCTAATCCATTCCTAACTCATTTTTTTTCAAAAATGGTCAGTAGGCCAAACGAATAATAAGATGACGAAATGTTAAGCTTCAAACGCTTGTTAAGGTCTATAAGTACTCACCAAAATTTTATTTATTTTTCACGTAATCAGCTTAAAATTACGCAGCGTTTAAGTGATAATAGTTAACCCGATTCAAAATTCGGGACCCTCTAATGGTGTACCGTGTTTTGAACACAGGCTATCAGAAAAATTTTGAAAAAAAATCAATTTTATAAAAATTGATTTGACCAATTTTTCAAAAGTCAACCAATCAGAACATTTTATTTTTAAATTCTTTGTTCTGATTGGTTGATTTTTAAAAATATTGATCAATAATATTGAACGTGTATGTTTGCCTTAAAAATTATAAAAAAAAACTAAAAAAGTATGCCTGTATTACAGGGTCTGTAAAGGAATTGAAAAACAATTTTTTCTTTCCATTAGAAACAATATATTTGATTAATTCATTCTACTTAGGTGCGATTACAATTAAGCTAACAGTTAAAATTAAGTTAACAGTTAAAAATTAATTTTTTTTGGTTCGCTGACTTACATGGTGCCAAGGAAAAAGCCTATTGATTCTAGATAGGATCGGTCCATATTTGGACCTATCTCTTCTTTTATGATTTTATAGAAAATTTTGACACAAGTCCTTTTTAACCCATTCAAATTTCGGATCCAAACATTAGTTCGCTTTAAGGCAGGCTCGTGTAGGGTATTATATAGTCGTCATGCCCGACTTTAACCTTTTTACCGTTTATTTATAAATTTGTTTTGAACTAAATAGGAAAGCTTTTTTTCCAATATGACCAACTATTTTACAATGTAGGGTAACCACTTATTTCCTAACTTCTGAGTAACCACTTATTCTATCTTTGTGAGTAACTACTTATTCTTTCACTATGGGTAACTCGTTATTGGCATTTTTTGTAAGCGAAAGTGTAATGACCACCCATGAATTTTTGGACATCGCGAACAAAAGTAATGTTGCAAGTAAATAGCCTGGTAAGTAGTGAAACCCTTTGTGTGCTACTTACTCGCTTAATTACTCGGTAATGTCTGTTTTTTCTGGGTATGAACGAATTCACAGTTTAAGGAGGGACATGACATTCGCGGCAGAGAAAACAGACCTTTTTCTAAAAATTCATAACTCAGTCAAAAAAAAAACATTTTTCCAAAATTTATTATTGTAGAGAATTGAACAAATTACAAGAAAAAAAATTAAAAAAATTTATTTTTCACTCCAACATGGTTTTATAGAGCTCCAAACTGGCGGCAGAGAAAAAAAACGGGGCCTCGTGGTTGCAGCGCTGGGAGTCGCAAAAATTGTCCGATCTGGAAAAAAATGACTTTCTTAAATCTTAGCAAAATTGGTTATCGTATGACACGAGCTTTTTTTACAATTTTTTTTTCAATTTTTGGTGATTTTCCAAATTTGAATGTGTGTTTTTTCGAAAAAAATATTGACTTTAAAAATTCATAAAAAATCGAAAAAAAATTTCGTGTCATACAATAGCGAATCAAGTTTAAAAAATACAAAAAAAAATAAAAATTTCGTCAAAAAATGAACCCGCTAGTGCCGCAACCAGTACGAAAAACATGGTTTCGAGATAAACGCGTTGAAAGTTTGTGTATATACCAGCTGCCGTACGTAAAATTAAAAATGCGCTCTCACTAATCCGGCTGTAACTTTTGAACCCGTAGGAATTTTTACATGAAATTTGTATTCTTAGAATCTTAAGAATATTTACTAAAATACAAAATTATAAAAAAAGTCTATTTCAAAAAACGGCCAATGTCATGTCCCCCCTTAAATGCTATCGTTAGCACTTTGTAAAATATAATGATTTTGTCAAATATAAAAAATTGTCAAATTTACGAAAAATTATAATTTACTACATTAAAGAAATTAAATATGCTAAAATTCCGAAACGAATTTAACAAATTGTGAAAAATAATCTGCTGAAGCCCCTATCTTGATTTCATTATTGCCTAAGGAAATCGTCAGGGGACGACTTTTTTAGAATTTCTAGAAATATTTGTTAAGTTAAATTACAAACTCAATGAGAATTTCCTGTTCTCATCTAGGAGCGTTATTAAACATTTAAAATATCAAAGAAAAAACAACAACAAAAAATGTACCACAATTTGCTTTGTCATCTTCCTATATACTACTACTACTTAAAATAGTACTAACTGTGAAATTTGGCGCCCTATTTCCCAGTGGGAGTTAGAGGAATATATATATAACTGTGAAATCCATCAATATAAAAAGTATTTAAATTCAAAAACTCATTATTTTTAACCTAGACTGAGGGAATTATCTGCATGATATTAATGAGTATTTGTATACAACCCATGAAGTTTCACTGATTTCATTAATTTAATGGAATTATTCATAAAATGTTTTGAAAAGTTTCCTTTTAAGTATTTATACACTCAATGAAAAAATTTCATAAAATATATGAAGCCCTTTCATCAATTGTTCATTTATTTTGATAAGAAAACTTCATTAGTTTAATGAAAATTTTCATTAAAACTCGTCGATTAAAATTCTCTCTGTGTAGGGGTAATGAGTGTTTTGTAGGGAGTTACCTCGATCGACTTGTCTTAATACGTTTTGTAGCAGAAAAGTAAGAGGCTACCTACATTAAGTTCTTCCTTCAAAACTCATTACCGGGTAATAATAGAAGCTTTTATTGAGATATTACATATCCGAATTTCATTAAGATCGGAAGAAACCTATCGGGATAATTTCCTCGTTAGTTTCTTATTTTTTTTTTTAATTTCAAGGTTTTGTTTCCAAAATTTTAGTATTGGAAATCTTTAAAATTTTAAGAAATTCTTCTTTATAATTATTTTTGACACTGTAAAATTTTTTATCTCTAAGTTTGATATGAAAATTGTAGGATTTGGAGTAGTTTTTCTTATAAAAAAATCATATTCTGAGAATTTTTCTCATATCAAAATCTCCATTGTTTTTCCTGTGAAAACACTAAATTTCTTGAAAAATATATCGTTAACTTATTACTAGGGCAAGGAATTTCAATATATGCACTTTAAAACTTAAAAATATATTAAAGTTAGCTATTTTGCAAACAGACACAGAACTCGAAACTTTTCCATAGGTCAATAAGATTTTTAAGAATGTTTATATTTAAAAATAATGAGAAAAAAAAAAGAATATTTTGATTGAATCGAAATATGAAAACGTATAAATTTTTTGTATTTTTCAACAAAATGAAAAACGGTCCTAAAAATGAAAAATATGCACAAACATGCATTAAAAAGAGCAAAATATGCCAAAATATGCACTAAAATTGCCCCAAATACGCATTTGAAGTCAAAATATGCAACTTCAAATCGATGCCATTTTGTTATAAATTTGATGATTCGGATAAATGTTTAGTCCATATCAATTTTGGATAATCGAGGAAAAACATGCATTTGCATGGAATTCCTTGCCCTACTTATTACAATAAAAAATTCTTCTAAGTTTATGTTAACAATTTTTTTGGTTAACTCTTACATTTTCAAAACAACTAAAACTAAAATTAATTTTGTTGGTTCTTCTTATAAAAAAATACAGTATAAGTTTTATGCTGACTTAACCGACAGTTTTCTTGAGTAAGCTATATCGAAGATAGACGATCATACTAATAAAGCATATTTTTATTGAAAAAAACTATCTAAACATTCAAACAATGTCGAAATTAGGCTAAACAGATTTTCCCGAACTCCTTGTTTGATACCTTTTGAAACAACTTGGCAAACCTCTACTAAAACAAGTATAAAAACTTCTACTTCTAGTTCGTAAAATATTTATAGATATGACTACCTTAGAAGATAAAAAAATATTGAGCCCCCCCCCCCTTGCGCGAATCCTGGATCCGCGCCTACCCATGAAAAGGTTTTCTCTATCCAAAAATAGACCACAGTGGGGCATAAAATGGCCTATATTTCGGAAACTAAGCGAGATAGAGCAAAACGTACAAAATGTTTGCTCCCTTAGATGATATGGGCATGTAAGGGCATCCATCTAGTAAAACTGTATTTTTACTAATTTCTTACTTAAATTTGGCAAAAACCAGGTAGCATCTGATTTTCTGTTTGTATGAAAATTGTATTAAAAAAGTGAATAAATTTTGTAGTTTTTGCCTCAAAAACTAGAAATGGGCAAAAACCCAAAACTACCCTCAACCAAAAAAATATGTAATGGCCACTGAAAATTTTGCTGTTATTACCTGAAATTTAACTGTTTTGAGCCCAGCGGTATTTTTTGCTAATTTTAGCAACACATGTCTGCTGATCTGTAGTACAACAAAATTAGTAGAAAAAATTAGTAGTCGCTACTAAATTTTTGCAAAATTGTTGTAAACTGCAATTCAAAATCGCTTTGCTAAAATCAGTTAAAAAACTTACTAAATATCAATAATTTTAATACAATTAGTATAAATAATTAGTTGCAGCTACTAAATTTCAGTAAACTGTTGTAAACTGTAATTTAAAATCAATCTACTGAAATTAGCAAAAAAGTGTACTAAAAAATAAAAAAAACTGTAAAATCTAAAAAAAAATTGTAAAAAAAAGCTTTTTTTCTTTCGATTGTAACAAGCGTGTAATTACTTCATCGTACTTGAAATATGGAGTCAAAATTGCAAACGGTTCTCCAGTTATTACCTTTTAATGCATTGGAGATAAAATAAAATTTTCTGAGTGTTATTTCCAAACTAAAAATATATCAATGGTAACAAATATAAACTAAAGAATAATTGTAAAAAATCAAAAAAAAAAAATTGTAAATTTGTATGATTTTCTGCTAAATTTAGCACTCGGTTTTGAAAAATTAGTAAAATGTTTTGCTGATATCAGCAGCGAGAATTAGGAAAAAATCTGTAATTTGTAATAAGAGAATAGCAAAAATGATTACTAAAAAAAAATTGTACTAAAAATCAGTATAAAAATAGTGAAGTGCTATTGGAAATTGTTTACAAATTTTTTACCAACTTTTTTATCTGAGTGTACAGTTTTGGAAAACTTTATTTAATTCCATCTAAAATTATAAGAGGCTACGGTCAGAACCGGTCGACCGGGTAGACCGGGTTTTAAAACCGGTCGACCGGTCTTTACGGTCTACCCGGTCTACCCGGTCAGACCAGGTTTTAATACTATTTACGAAAGGCAGGTTTTTGGTACTTTTTAGCATAATATACTACAAAATATAAAAATTGCTAAAATTATGTAAATTTTATATAAAAAAATCGAAAATTTTTAAAAATTTATAAAAATCAATAAATTTTTAAAAAAATTGATAAATTTTTAAAAATTTTGAAAAATAAGCAAAATTTTGAAAAATCGATAAAATTTTGAAAAATCGATAAAATTTTGAAAAATCGATAAAATTTTGAAAAATCGATAAAATTTTAAAAAATCGATAAATTTTTAAAAAATCTATAAATTTTTGAAAAATCGATATCTTGAAAAATTTTACAAAAAACCGATAAACTTTCAAAAATACCAAAAAATTTTATAAAAATTGATAAATTTGTAAAAATCGATTCAATCATGGATATATTTATAATAATGTATAACAAAATAATGCGTATTTCGTATTATATTTATATGAGAGACCCACGGTCTTTTTCGGACCCATGCATGGCGTTTTTTTCTCCTGGGTCTCCATAGGCTAAACTTTTGGGAAAATAATCTACACGTAATTCTGACTTAGAGCTGTAAACTTTTTTACAACGTGTGGAACAAAAATATTCAGAAACAGGCTCTTGAATTCAGAAAGTCTTGGAGTTTTCATACATTTATATGAAACTGCGACGGTCTTTTTCGGTCCCATGTACGGCGTTTTTTTGTTCGGGGTCCTTATGGGCTAAAATTTTTCAGAAATAATCCAGACGTAATTCTGACTTAGAACTGTAAACTTTTTTTCAATGTATGCAGCAAAAATATTCCGAAACTGGTTCTTGAATTCAGAAAGTCCTGCACTTTGCATACATTTATATGAAAATGCCACGGTCTTTTTCGGTCCCATATACGGCGTTTTTTTGTTCGGGGTCGTTATAGGCTAAAATTTTGCAAAAATAATTTAGACGTAATTCTGACTTAGAATTGTAAACTTTTTTTCAATGTGTGGAGCAAAAATATTCCGAAACTGGTTCTTGAATTCAGAAAGTCCTGAACTTTGCATACATTTATATGAAAATGCCACGGTCTTTTTCGGTCCCATGTACGGCGTTTTTTTATTCGGGGTCATTATGAGCTAAAATTTTGCAGAAATAATCCAGACGTAATTCTGACTTAGAACCGTAAATTTTTTTTCAATGTGTGGAACAAAAATATTCCGAAACTGGTTCTTGAATTCAGAAAGTCCTGCACTTTGCATACATTTATATGAAAATGCCACGGTCTTTTTCGGTCCCATGTACGGCGTTTTTTTGTTCGGGGTCGTTATTGGCTAAAATTTTGCAGAAATAATCTAGACGTAATTCTGACTTAGAGCGGCAAACCTTTTCCCAATGTGTGGAGCAAAAATATTCCGAAACTGCCTCTTGAATTCAGAAAGTCCTGCACTTTGCATACATTTATATGAAAATGCCATGTACGGCGTTTTTTTGTTCGGGCTCAGAAAGTCCTGCACTTTGCATACATTTATATGAAAATGCCACGGTCTTTTTCGGTCCCATGTATGGAGTTTTTTTTTATTGTGGGTTAACATTTTGCAAAAATAATCTAGACGTAATTCTGACTTCGTTATTCCAAAACTGCTGTCCGTTTTCATTTATTTCACTTAGTTTTCAAGATACGGGCGATATTCCAAATAAAAGCCCTTTTCTCTCTAGGAGGCTTAGTTTTCGAGAAAAACGCGATCTTAAAATCTAGCAATGTAAGTCGAAATTTAGTTTCGGTATCGGGGTATTATGGGCGGGTTTTGACTTCTGGTATAAACATTTTTTCTCTAGCTCTCTTAGTTTTCGAGTTTTTCAAAACTACCAGTTTTTGGATGTAGATTAAGATTATATTAATAAAAATTGGGGCTCGGAATATAATTATATGATTATAATAATTTATAATCGTGTTTTATTTCTAAATTATGTATTTAAAACCGAAAAATACGCATTTAAAATTTTAAAGTTCTTATTATTGATCTTTTCAACGTTTCAGTATTACACTAATATAAAAAAGTGTGCAAAAAATAAGTTAAAACTACTAAAAATTAGTTAAAAACGATGTTACAGAAAAAACTGTTTAATTAGCAGATTATTTTTGCTATATATTAGTAATAATTAGGAACAGCAAAAATAAAACTGCTAAATATAGAGAATTTTAGTTAAATTTTTGTTAATAGAAAATAACAACTTCATCTGCTAAAATCAGCAAAAATTTTTGCTAAATAATTAGTAACCTAAAAAATCACAAAAATTTTCGAAGTTTTTTTTTAGATTTTATTTTTAAATGCAAATAAAAATCGAGCCTTTTGAAAATAGCAGTTTACATTTTTTTAGCAAATATTTCTGCTGTTTTAGCAGGGTAGACAGCTATTTGCATATAACTAAATTCAGCTTAAAAATAACAAACATTTTGTAGATATAAGAGTTTGCTTTTGCTATTTTTTTAGTCTACTAATATTTAACAAAATTTTCTGCAGATTTTACAGTACAATTTGTTATTTTCAATTAACTGAAAGTTAACTTAAATAAATCTGTAAATTTAACAGTTTTATTTTTGGTGTTCTTATTTTACTAGTATTTAGCAAAAAAATCTGCTAATTTCAGCAGTTTTACCTGCAACATAGTTTTAAATTTTATGCTAATTTTACAGATTTATTTATATGAGTGTACAAATACATTTTTATATTATTTGTCTTTAAAAGTGGCTCAAACATTAAAAAAAACAGTTATTAGTTCTCACAAAGTTATAATTTGATATTTTTGTCTTCGTCATGAAAAATTTTTTTAAATATTTACAAATTTGAAAAATATTTTTTTTATATAAGATATAAAAAATACTCCTTTTAGTTAAACATCAAAAAGTAAGCCAAAAACATAAATTTTTATAAAAATATGAAACAAAATATGTTTTAAAATATGCAATTAAGGCAAGAATGTAAAAATATGCATTTAGAGCAAAATATGCATTACAATTTTTTTTTTTAATTCTTCCTATAGAGCTGGCGAACTTTGTTAAAGCTTTCTTTAGTTCATAGCACTGTTATGTTATTTTACTTCGGTGGGGTTAAGTTCTATGGGAATACCGAAGATGGACGCTGCCATTTGTATGAGGGATAGAAAATTCATACATTTATGTTGCTGTAGCTGAAGATCGAACCTCAATCTTATGTGTAACGTTAAAACGCGCTGGTCATTACACCACAGCGCCAATTTTGCAAAAAATTTGTTGATTCGCAAAGATGTTTTATTGGGTCATATGAATAAAACTTAGCAATTACTTCGAAGCAATTACTTTTGGCTTTGAGATGACTTTTAACACCAAATTTATCCATGGACTTGTAGAATAGCATGAAATATAAACAAAAATCAAAAAAATAAATTTTAAATCTACTCGTAAGCAGACTAGAATTGTGAAGTAATTTCAATTGTCGTTAGCTGCAGAATAGCGTTAATTGATCGTACACTGAAAATATTATTACAGTAACTGACTGTAGTTTATTTAAAAAGTTACCTGTACATTTATTTTTAAATGATTATTCAGTTAAATTGAAAAGAAATACATTTTTCAACTGTTTTTGTCTTTTATTTAAAAAAAAAAATATATAGAAATAGGGATTTTCTGTTACAGTTAAAATTTTGATTTAAAATGTTTTTTTTTTAAAGAAACCCTTTTAAATTTCTAGGTCAGTTAATAAAACAAAATAAACTAAATATCATTTATTCTTAAGGATTTTGTAGTTAATTTTTTTTTGCACTTACACTAGCTTTCAATAACACTAATAACCCGGGCAGCGACTTTGATTCAAACGCATGTTTGTAATCATTAACCCTCTAATGCCCAAGGCCGACTTTTGGCGGTCTTCAGATTTTAAATAATTTTTAGCTAAATAACAATATTTTATTAAACAAGTTGTATTATATCCATAACTTAACTGCCTACTTTTTTTGCCTTCAAACTTTTTTGTATAAGGAACGGTTTTCAAGCGGGAAGAATGTAAAGTGAAAATTTAGAAAATTTGAAAAAATTAACTTTTTAAAACAGAAAAAATTATTTGAAAAATTGCCAAAAATACATTTACGATCTGGCGTACATTACCGATAATAACAAAGCTAGTTTAGAGTCTCTAATTGTAAAAGCAGTTAAAATTTTTTCCCCAGGACTCACAGGATAACGCCAGGATACGTTTTACAAATATCTCTCTACCTCAAAAACTAGCCAACGGATTTTCTTGAAGTAAAACACAGATTATATACTCAGAGGTAGTAGTAAGCAGAATTAATTTTGTCAAAATTTATTGATGTTTAGTGCCAAATTCGCCAAATTTCGTAATTTTCAAAAAGCGAAAATCGCCATAACTTTTGAAATAACAACAATTGATCAACAATTTTCGGTACGTGATTTTATTTTATTGATAGTGTTATGTACAGCAAAAACCGAAATGATTACTGGGTTTCAAGATACGTCTTCAACTTTTGTGGTGCCATATCGCCTAAATAAAGCGATAAATTAAAATTTTAATATTTGTTCCATAGTAGATTTTCAACGCCAAATATATGGTTTAAATATTATTGTAATCAGAAGAAAGAGCATTAGAGGGTTAATCCGAAAATGATTTCGACCAAATACTTTTCCGAATCAAAGAATTTGCAACAAAATGGCGTCGATTTGTTTTTGCATATTTTGTTATAAATGCATATTTTTGCATATTTTGCTTTTAAGTGTATATTTTTCGCATATTTTATGATTTTTATTGCATTTTTTGCATATTTTTTTAAAAGCTAACAATAAGATTTAATGAAAAATAAATAAAAGGAAGAATTTGCAATTTAAATTTGGAAAACAGCAAGTTGTCATCTACTTTGACATTTATATTGGATTTAATTTTTAACCAAACGCTCTCGAGTAATACGATAAATATGATTTTTAAAGGTCGATGAATTTCAAATGCCTTTTTTGGTTTTAAGCGTTCATTTTTGAATCTTAGTGCATATTTTTTGGTTTTTAGTGCATATTGCCATTTAAGTGCATATTTTGCATTTTTTACTGCATATTTTAAGCGCGTATTTTCAAATTTTAAGTGCATAACAAATTAAAACTTAACAAGACGTCTCGCAAATACAACAATTTTATTACTTTGATCAGTTGACACATAAACTAACCTCTGACGAGTCTTTGGGTGAGACGAAACTGCGGCAGTCTGGTGATTCCCTTGTGTCTGTTAAATTTTTCAATAAAAATGTTTTCTTCTTCCTATAAATCAGCCCTAGAAAAAATTTTTTTTTTTAATTTTTTAAAATACTAACAAAAATTAACTAATTTTTGAGCAAAAATAAAAATTATTTTTTTTACCAAAAACACATGGAATTCAGAGTTGTCCTATTTTAAGTAGTAAATTAGCATTTATCGTAAATTTAATAACTTTCTTTGGATTAAGTAAACTTCAAAAATCATGCTATTTTACAACATAGCACTTAAACTGTGAATTCCTTCATGATACACTCACAAAAGTTTGTCGGTAGAATATACTGAAAATGACAGTTAAAACAAAGGTATATTTTTGTTATTTTTAACGGTAGAAAAATAACTAAAAATCGCATTAAAAACAACTACCAATGTCGTAAATTTAACTGAAAATTGTTTACTAAAAACATTTGAAAACAATTGAGAAAATCGGTAAAAACTACTGTTTTTTCAGTTTAGGTATTATAAAAATAATTTTTAATAAAAAAAAACAATTTTTTTTCTTTCGATTACGAAAATGGGTGTAATTTCTTCAGCCTATTTAAAATTTGAAGTAAAAATTTCAAACGGTTCTCCAGTTATTATGCTTTTATGCATTGGAGATACAAGTTTCTGATTATTATTTGAGAACTAGGAATATATCAATAATAACAAATATAAACTAACAGGGTTGGCAGGCAATACCGCTAAAATACCGTTATCGATTCAAAACCCTTTCAACTGACTACCGTTACCGCTAAAATACAGTTACCGAAATACCTGGAATATCGTTATCCTTAAAATACCGTTACCGAAATAACTGAAATACCGTTATCCTTAAAATACCGATACCGAAATAAATGAAATATCGATAGCCTTAAAATACATGAAATAGCGTTATCCTTAAAATACCGTTACCGTTATTTTTAATTCTCTACTCTTGGTCATTGCACGTGGATATTGAGTATTTCACATAAATTGAGTCAATTACTTAGTTTTGTTTTTACTTTAGTGCGGTTTTCCAAAAAAACATGCGGTATGTACCGAAATAAGTGACTACCGTTATCCTTAAAATACCGCTACCGATATAACTGAAATACCGTTAACCTTAAAATACCGTTACCGAAATAACCCAAATATCGTTATCCTTAAAATATCGTTACCGAAATAACTCAAATACCGTTATCCTTAAAATACCGATACTGAAATAAATGAAATAGCGTTACCCTTAAAATACCGTTACCGAAATAACCTAAAATATCGTTACCCTAACGATAATCGCATTCGTTTCGGTTACCATCCGTGTAAACTAAACAAGAATTTTTAAAATTCAAAGAAATTCAACAAAAATTTTTATTTTTTAAATAACTACCAAAAATAATTGTTTACTTGAAAATTAATGTTTTGGTAGTTGATTATTATGTTATTAAAAATAACTGCTTTAAACAACTGTTACGAAATTGCAGTACCTTTTGTTAGTAGTTTTCTTAAATAACCGTCATAACTGTTGCTTTGCATTTTTCTATAGAAAAACAACTGTAATTACTGTTAAAAATAACAACCACTGATTACTTTATAAACAACTGTCATGTAGTAACTGTCAAACTTGTTTGAGTGTTCTGTTAAAAATATTAATTTTGCCAAATTCATTTCGAACACATAAAACTATGAGACTTCTCGAAATAAGTGAGCAATTTTTATTGAGCATTGATTTCCAAAAAGAAGTTTTTATTTTTGGCGAAAACATAAGTAACAAAAAACTTTTTTTTTTGCCAAAAATAAATAAATAGAAGTCACAAATTTAAAAAGCAAATCATTTTATGGTAGACTAGTCCACAAGGATCAATATGATATACTTGAATCAGTTCTCCAGCATTTGCTTCTATTCGCAGTTTTTGCTTAAAATTCAAAAATAAATGTTCCCAATCAGAAAAATACAAACGGGAAAGCGATGGCAAAGCACTTTAACAGGTGGTACAAGTACTGGTAAAAAGTGCTTTCCCATTCCCAAAATGATAACATCATTAGACAAAAGGACCGGCTGTTCAAAAAGCGACGGAAAAGCACTGGATAAACAAAATTTTTGAACGTTGGCAAAACGCTGGCAAAACCAATAAATAGGTGGTCTGGAAATATATTTTCCAAAATAAAATTTAAAAAAAGTTCATATGTATTTTTTTTTGGTCCTGCCGTGATTTGAACCCAGGCCTTCAGATTGGCAGACGATTGCTCTACCCACTGAGCTAACGAGACATTTAATATTTGATAGCTAAACACATAAATAAGTGATAATAGCTGGACAACTACTGGCTGTGCGAAAAAGCTAGCACTGGCAAACAGATTTTTGGAACTAATATGCCAGCGTTGGGAGAGCAAAAAAAAAGTTGGTCTTAAAGGAGCTTTTTCACAAACATAAAAATTGATTTTATAGAACAAAAAAAATTTTAAACTAAAAAAAATGCAAAAAAAAAATGTTTGCTTGCAACCGGATTTGAACTCGGAACCTCATGACTACAAACCTTTTTTAATGAAGCGTCAGCATTTTTATAAAATCATTGCTCTACCAGTGAATTGGTTTTTGTACCACTGGTAGCATTGGCTAGGTAGCACTGGATAACCACTGGTTGCAAACCTTGGCATATCACTCTTAGCCCATTCTTTGCCATGTGGTTTTTTTTTATAAACCACCGAAATTTTTGTAAAACAAATGCTGGAAAAACGCTTTGCAAGAGCTGGCAAAGCGTCCCAAATGAGTGGTCTCCCAGTCATTTATTTTCAACACCATGGTTACCCAGTGGTATGCCAGTGCTTGATTTTTTGTACCACTGGCGATTTCTGATTGGGTTATTTTCTGTCCCCATATTTTTAGCTAATCTTAATGCCATGCTCTCGTCAAATACGACCAGTAGTGGGATTCTCTTACTTTTTAACGACAAAATTCGGTAGTTAAGTTGTCAGTTTACTATGAAAACTTGTGAAATTAACTACCGAATTTTATCGTTAAAAAGTTACGGAATTGCCCCTCAGAATGAAAATTAATTTGTAATGTTCTCTGAAATTATTTAAGCCAATCGATTTAATGAAATAATAGTTTGTTAAAAATAGCATTCTTATAAAAAAAAATACATTTACTGCATTCGTCATCTGTCTACCAACTGCAATTTATAAAGCGAAGATATATCAAGTAAACAAACATTATTACCGTAACACTCGAACGGAAACAGTCAACAATTGTATTAAAATAATGAAATTGTTTCAAAATATATTTTTACTGGGTTGCATTATAGCGAGCGCTATGGCTGGGGTAAGTTGCTTATCATAATATCCGATTAGAGAACATTTTGTAATCCCTTCATCCTACTCAAAACTTAAAATCAGAATTCTTAACGGTTCTCCAGTTGTTAAGTTTTGATGAATTGGAGAATTATAGAATTTTCTGATTTTGATTTTTAAACTTAGAATATAGCACTAATAACAAATGTAAACGAAAAACAAAACATTTTTTTTTATACATACGTGAACTCGCGATAATAAGAACTAATTAAAACCAAGCCTGTTCATATTTGCAGGATTGTTCATATTTGCGAATGGTATGAAAAGTTAGTAAAAAAAGTCATATACTTGTCACATAAAGTTTCTTTCTATATAAATGAAAGTTTTATTTGTTTTAAAATGAATCTTTATTTTATTAAAGGAACTTTTTTCATTCATATGTACGAACAAACAAATTAACAAGAATGAATGTAAACCAAAAATATAATGCACATATAAATTCATTTTCTGCCTCAATTTCGAGAAAAAGTTATAACCTCATTAGTGAAGAAATGGATTATCCTCTTTTGCTGTTTCTTTTGCTCAAGTACTCTTAAAATTGCTCTCTTCCGTAACTCCCTCAAAACATTTAAGGCACGTTGTTCAACCTTTTTACTTTCAGCCCACTGCAATTCATTATTAAAGATGTCGACAGCTTCCCTGATTTTAAAAGTCTTTTTAGGTTCCTCCACACAATCATATTCGTCGGACATTTCTTATTCTATTTCATGATCGTTATATTCAATAGAATCCTCCTTTCATTCTTTAAAGTTCAAAGCTGTTGCCTATAGTGAAATACAGAATTACATACATACTCGTACATAAAGCTTTTTTAATGTAATTGTTGGCTTTATAAGCATTTTTGATTGACAGCCAAAGCCATTTTAAATATGTAATAAATGCAAATTACTCGGGTATTCCCTAAATTACAATACTATGCGGTTGAAATTCGCACACATTTTTCAAAAGATGTTGTTCATATTTTAAAGCGTTTGCACAAAGTTCATATTTTAGAGTATTCAGTGGTAGAGAAAAAGCGTTCATATTTTGGGATGTTCATATATTAGGATGTTCATATTATCGCGAGTGCACTGTATTACTAATTTCAACTTTGTTTTATTTTTACAGAATAGCATACATGGAAGATATAATACAGCCAATACCCAGATCGATGTACATGATAATTATTAAGCTTAACTATACGACTATTGGCAAAATGGCTTGTGCATAATCAATTTCAAAATAATAGGCCTCTTTTTTAATCATTGGATTTATTTTATTTTGTTAAAAAAATCCACAATTAATTTTTTAATTTTCAAAATTTAATATTTTTATCCAAATCTAACACTTATTCGCTAATATAATGTGAAAGAAAATGCAATTTCTGGAATTAAATTAAGCTAAATCCAAAATGGATTTATAAAATAAATCCTGTGTTCCCATTTTTACAAAATTTAATGATTTCCTTTCACATTATGTTATCGAAAACGTATTGGATTTTGATAAAAATATTAAATTTTTAAAATTAAAAAACAAAATGTGAATTTTTTAACAAAATAAAATAAATCCAAAACTTAAATCCTGTGAATAAAAAAAAGCCCTAATATAAGATTTATAAAACAAAATTTTCGTATAGAAACAATTTTATAATCGTATTATAATATTTGCATTATAATTTATTGGTATTCAAAATATGATTTTTAAAAATTTGAGAACAGAAATCATTTAATAATTTATTGATTTGAAATTTAATAAAATACAATTTTTATAAAATGAAAATATCTAATTACATCAACCACTATCCATGGCTCCCTTCTAAAAACTGAACTTCGATTTTGAGGGTTTTGTTATACTTTTAATAAATTATTTTTCATATTAATAAACTATTTTAATTAGGTTTTGCTTTTCCTTTGTCATATTTGGTGTATTTTCTGCATTATTACGCAAATATGTACTAAATTTAGTTATTTATATTGAAAAAGAAGCATTCAAAAAATTCACTATTAATAGTTTTGGGCACAGATATTCCCGAATTATGCGCAATACATACATATATGTGACCTTCTCCGAGAAAAGGGACCTAGTGTGTCAAAAAACCTAGTGTGTCAAAAACTTGGGAAAATCGATAAAAATGAGAAAAACATTAAAATTTTAATGTTAAATTTAAAACTTCATTTTCACACACAAGATCCCTTTTCTCGGAGAAGGTCACATATAGATATGTATGTATATGTACATCGCATACTCCGGGGACATTTCTTTTATCCACAATTTACTATGGAGATATTTGGTTAGTTTGGGGACTGTCCTCAAACTCTTCCTAGGTCTTGCGAATACTTTGAAGATATTATAGTCTAATATACCGCATAGTTTGGGGACTTTTTTTGGCTATGCCTCCGAAATGCGCCGTACATAAATGCACTAATAGAAAAAAGTATGTAAAAAATTAATTTAACACTACTAAAAATTATTATATATACGAGTATTTATTAGTAAGATAGGAACAGCAAAACTAGACCTGCTAATTTTATTTATATTCCAGTTAAATTTTTGTTAATAGAAAATAACAACTTCACCTGCTAAAATAAGCAAAAAAATTTTCTAAATTATTAGTATGCTAAAAAATCACAAAAATAGTGCTAAATTTTCAAAGTTATTTTTTTAATGCTAATAAAAATCGAGCCTCCTAGAATCAGTAGTACACTATTTTTTTTAGCAAATATTTCTTCTGATTTTAGCAGAACATACTGCCATTTGCATTTAACTAAATTTAATTTAAAAATAACAAAAATGATGTAGATATAACAGTTTGTTTTTGCTATTTTTATCCTACTAAAATTTAGGAAAATTATCTGCAGATTTTGCAGTAAATTGTCATTTTCAGATAACTAAAAGTTAAATCAAATAGAACTAAAATTCTGTAAATTTAACAGTTTTATTTTACTAGTATTTAGGAAAAAAATGTGCTAATTTCAGCAGTTTTTCTTATTTTGAGTAGCTTTTCTTGATATTTTTGCAGATTTATTTCCAAGAGTGTACTACTTCTTTCCCTCCCATAACCTATTTTCATAATTCTAATACAATACACTTGCATTAGTAGGGGTCATCCCCAGAGTGTTAGTATATCCTAAAAAAATTTCAGTATTTGTATTTTGAGTTGAGAGAAGTTTCTTATATGGAAATGTACTTCATATCATCGGGACTTTAAATAGAATTTTTATTAATCGATGATTCGTCTTAACCGAGTTCAACTTCATCGAGATGTACTGCAATTCTTTGTTAAACCAAAAATATCAAAGACATTGTGCAGTTTCTGCGGCTTTCATAATCAAAAGATACAATTTTTTAATAATTTGCTAATCAGAAGTTAATTTTTGAGTTTGAAATACAGCTTTTCACTTAAATTTTGGGTGTAACTATAAGTTTAAAAATTTACCTTTTGATTATGAAACAAGCAAATTCTATGAATCGTTGTGATACAAATGGAATTGAAGCATTATTTCGACAGTTTAATGACACTATCAAATAATAGAACATTTTGTTGAATACTTACCCTTTTGAACAAATTGTTGTAGAAGATTCCGAAAAATAGATTTAGAAATCCGTCTACCGTTTTTATATTTTCATGAAAAAGAATTCCAGCAATTTCGTGAAACTGGACATTTACATGTCAAACGATATTTTCGTTTCCAAAAATGATTTTGTTCGTGTACAAAGATTACAGGATAGTAAGTAATTATCCCAGCAAAAAAAATGATGGTAATGCTTTACAAACTACTTCTTTCAATGCTTCACAAGTATCCGTTAGTGTATTTTTACTGCTTTTTTAGAAGTTATTCGGAACACCGTTAGTATATTTTTACAGCTTTTTTTAGAATTACTTCTGAACAACATCAAAAAAATCACTTAGGTATTGCTTTTAAAGAGTAATTGCTCTAAAAGTGATCTTAAAACGTGAATTTGGTATCATTTGGCATTTCCAAACAGAGGGTCCCGGCTTCAATTCCCGGCGGGACCAATATTTTTTTATTTTTTTTATTCTATTAATTTTTTTTATATTTATATTTAATTTGTTTAAATTC
Organism: Leucophora obtusa; assembly: GCA_949987735.1. Lineage (NCBI taxonomy): Eukaryota > Metazoa > Arthropoda > Insecta > Diptera > Anthomyiidae > Leucophora > Leucophora obtusa. The sequence continues at coordinate 283,077,553 of OX465295.1, forward strand.
AATATTTTTTAATTTTAAAATTTTTAAAAATATGTATATATAAAAAAAAAATGGTGAGAAATTGCTTTTTATGCACCTGTAAAAATAGTATTGAAAACAATATTGAATTTAATAAGTACTTTTATTGAAGAGAATAAGGAATAATATCTCGCAGTAACAAAGTGGTGTTTTTATGTCACTCAACTTTCATATCAAAGAATAGCTCAGCATTAGAGCGCTAGACTAGCAACCGTGAGGTCGCAAATTCGATACCCGGTGGAGGCAATAAAAAAACTTTTGTAAAATAAAATAAAAAATAAAAAATGCCCTGTTGGCAGTCCGTCTCCAATATACACAAATTGCCTGCACTTGTACGTAAAAACCATGCGTCAATGTGGCAACATTTGCGAAAAGGTGACACGGAGGAAATAAGAAGATAAACAAAAAAATATAAAGTAGAATGTTTGTATATGTCTGTTTGATCACTTCTGAAAGTATTCATATTGAGACAATCTGACAATCTCTATATATAAAAAAAAGAATAACGTGAGTGACTGACTGACTGACTCAACATCGCCCAACCCAAACCGCTGAAGCTAGGAAGTTGAAATTTGGTATGTAGGTTCCTCTTTCGGCGTAGACGTCCGCTAAGACGGGATTTTTGGAAATTCCTACCGGAACAGGCAAAAAGGGGGAAAGTCTCCCCCTTGACGGCCTGCCAAAACCTCTTTGGCTAGAAAACTGAAATTTAAGATATGTGTTCCTTGCAGTAGGGGCTAACTTTTCTGGAAAGTAATTTCTAGAATTTTGGACAGGGACGTTGTAAAAATGGGGGTTAAAAAGGAGAAAAAGGCCCCCCTTGACGGCCTGCCCAAACTGCTGGAGCTATGAAGTTGAAATTTTGTATGTAGGTTCCTCGACGGGTGTAGACGTCCGTTGAGACGGCATTTTTGGAAATTCTTATCGGGAGGGGCAAAAAGGGGACAAAAAAGTACCTTTTTCCAAAAAAGTACCTTTTTCCAAAAAAGTACCTTTTCGAAAAAAGTACCTTTTCCAAAAAAAGTACCTTTTTCCAAAAAAGTACCATTATCCATAAAAGGTACCGTTTTCCAAAAACAAACGACTTTTTTAAAAAAAAATACCTTTTTCAAAAAAGTAATTTTTTGCAATAAAAAGTACCTTTTTCGAAAAAAGTACCTTTTTCTAAAAATAGTAGTAAAAAAGTAAAGGTATTTTTTTTTGGAAAAGGTACTTTTTTTTGGAAAAGGTAAATTTTTTTAGAAAAAGGTACGTGCGCTAAGACGGGATTTTTGGAAATTCCTACCGGAACGGGCAAAAAGGGGAAAAGTCTCCCCATAAACACTCTCACATATTGGAAAATTGCCTGCACAAACCTCTGGAGGTAAGAAGTTGAAATTTGGTATAAAGGTTCCTCCACTGTAGTAGACATCGACTAAGTTTGTATTTTTGGAATTCCCTTCTGGATATCCCAAAAGGAAATTCGGTATATGAGTTCCTCCTTCTGTGTAGGCGTCCGCTTTGACCGAATTTTTGAAATTGCTATCGGGAGGGGGAATAAGAGGAAAAATACCGTCCTCTAAGACGGTATTTTTGCAAATTCATACCGGGAGGGGTAAAAACTGAATAATTCTCCCCCTTGGTGGCCTAACCGAACCCTTCGGCTAGAAACCTGTAATCTATAATATGTTTTCCTTGGAGTATGGGCTAACTTATCGACAAGGCATTTTCAGGACTTTGGACAGGAACGTGGCAAAAATGGTGGTTCAAAAGGGGAAAATTGCCCCCCCCCCCTTAACGTCTGCGTCTTTAGCTAGAAACCTAAAACTTAAAGAACAAGTGTATATGGAACACTAAAATTAATAAAATAAATAGGAAACGAGGGAATTGAAACACTACACAAGTGGAACGAAATGGATATAAATGTTGAACGAGTGGAATTGAAATTATAGACAATGGAAATGGATTGGAAGAGGGAACGAAATGGAATGGACTATAGAACGAAATGGAATGAGGAGTGAGATGGCATAAAATGGGGACCGAGTGCAATTGAAACACTGCAGTTAAAAGAGGAATGGAACGGAGCAAGTGCAAAGAAATGGAATGGAAATAGAAGCGACTGATATCAATATCGATACACAAGACAGTACGAATGAAATGGAATGAAACGGGGAACGAGTGGAATTGGAATAACAGATAATGGGAACGAAATTCAATGGAATGGTGAACGAAATGGAATCTTGGAAGGAGTTGCATTGGAACACTAAAATTGTTAAACAAAATGGAATGTAATTTGAATGACTCAAACTGCCGGAGTTTGGTACTTGAAATTTCGCATGCGATTGAGGCAAGATTATACATATATATTTGGGATTTTTACTGGGAGGAACAAAAAGGGGTGAAGAACTTATTTTAATTACCTATTCAAACACTATCCACGGAATATGAAACTTATGTAGCATTGAAACATACTCTCCAAAAAGTTAAACAAATTTTCTTAAAGAGAAAAAACCTTAGAAAAAGAATGGAACTTATATATTCTGATATTTAAACTGCAGGTAACGAAGCACCGGTGAAAGAAACCGACGCAGTAAATTTTCCAACTGAATTTGTGAATTTACTTTAATTGCCAGGTCTACCTTTACATAAACTGGAATTAAAAAAAACTTTAAGGCACGCAAACAACTAAGCGGGCTTTGTCCGCTATTTTTAATATTATAAAATGCTTTCCAACCCTGCTTTACGTTATTTATTTTCATTCAAAACACAAATGAACAAAACTACTTACGGGTCTATCTACCTAAGTTCGCACTTTACCAAATTATCTTGACATACACACATATATTGCAATTTGTAATAGATTCATTACTAAAAGAAAAAGTGATCAAATATTTATTTATTTTAAACCCATTGTTGTGCAGAATTATTTATTTGTGGTGGCTGGGTGAAGGCTTTTATTATAAAAAATGTACTTATATAAAAAAGCGAATTTAAAAAAATTGTGCGGGGGCACAGCCCCACACCCACCCAACCACGAATACGACCTATCTACGCCGATGGCTTGAACAACAGACAATTAGTTGTTACATGCTCACGTGTTGGTATAATAAATGATTTATTTATATAAAACTGAAGAGGCAAAAATCGTGTTTGTACTTAAACATTACCATAAATTTAGCTTAACAATTATTTTACCTTAACAACAAATATTGTGTTTTATTTTATCTAAAAGAAATTTAATTCTAAACTTTAAGGCACGCTAACAACGTAGCGGGCTTTGCCCGCTAGTAAAAATATAAACAATAATACAATTTAATGGAAAATCACTGATGAAGCCTGTCCATAAAAAAATGCAGAAACTGGATCTAGTCTGATTTGCAAATTTAATGTGTTTATAACTTTTGAAGAAAAGGTTTATTCTTCTTAACCTCAAACCTACTAAATTAGAATTAATAAAAATACATATTAATTACAATATTAATTGTAAAAAAATGTTGCTTTGCATTCGTTGTTCTTTTAAATAATTTTGATAATAGTTGTTTTGTATTTTTCCAACTGTATTTACGGTAGAAAACAATAATTTTTACACGAAAAACTGTCATATGTATATTAACTAACAAACTTTTTTGAGTATATAATTAATTTTTTTAGGGACCGTAACTGTTATGCCTTTCGTCATCAAAAACAGATGCAAAAAGCTATTTTTTTACTTTTATTTTTTTGAGCAAAAATACAAGTTATTTTTTTCATCAAAGACACATAATGGAGTTCACAGTTTGTCCTATTTTAAGTAGTAAATTAGCATTTATCGTAAATTTGATAAATTTCTATAGGTTAAACTTCAAAAATCATGCTATTTTACAACATAGCACGTTAGCACTTAAGCTGCACCCAAAAAATTCCTTAGTTGTTTTTACTAAATTTGCAACTTTCTTGTAGATGAAATACCTCTAACTACATCTTAGTTGATTTAATTTAGTTGTAAGTAACTAATATTTTTGAAAAATAAACATCAACAATTATTTTAGTTGAATTAAGTTGAACTTGCAAATTAGTTGAAAATAACGACTTAAAAATCGAACCGATCGATATTTTTATTATTTATTATAAATTTAATTAAAAATTAATTTATATTTTGCAAATTTTAACATTTTACAAATACGTAAAGAATTTTTGCAAATATATGTAAGCTCTGTGCCACCTTCGTTACCACGGGTTCCCAATTTTATCAAAAATTTTTTCTATTCTCAAAATTGTATGTAAATGGTTGTTGTTTCGGGTAAATTTCCCGCAGTATCGCCGTGGAACAAACATATAATGATTATTCAGCTCAGAAATTATCATTTTAGATTTCTCAACGTTTTGGCTACGATCTGAAAAAAAAATTAAATTTAATACCATTTAAATTGAAACTAACCCAAAATCTAATTTTTTAAATTTAGGATAATTTTTTATTATTTTGAATAAAAAAGTTTTGATTTTTTAATTTACTTTTCTTCTATTGAAATTCTTGTTGGTTTGTTTTTAGCATTTTATATTAAATTTTTCATTTATAGGGTAATTACAAAATTAACCCCAATAGTTGATTGTAATTAATATAGTTGTTTTAAATATATTTTAAGTCAATCAAGAATTTTTTCAACTATCCAACTACGGAATTTTTTGAGTGTGTCAATTTCTTCATTATACACTTACAAAAGTTTGTCGGTAGAATCTACTGAAAATTACAGTTAAAACAAAGGTATATGCAATTAAAAAGGCGACAAAGGTATTTACCTTTAAAATAACTAAACATTTTGTTATTTTTAACTGTTGAAAAATAACTAAAAAATGCATTAAAAACAACTACCAATGTCGTAAAATTAACTGAAAATTTTTTACTACAAAAATTTGAAAACAACTGACAAAATCGGTAAAAACTACTATTTTTTCAGTTAATTTTTTAGGTATTATAAAAATATTTATAATAAAAACAAAACAATTTTTTTTCTTTCGATTACAAAAATATGCGTAATTACTTCAGCCTATTTAAAATTTGAAGTAAAAATTTCAAACGGTTCTCCAAGTTATTATGCTTTTATGCATTGGAGATACAATACAAGTTTCTGATTATTATTTGCAAACTAGGAATATATCAATAAACAATAAACAAGAATTTTTAAAATTCAAAGAAAGTCAACGAAATTTTTTATTTTTTAAATAACTACCAAAAATAACTTGTTTACTTGAAAATGACTGTTTTGGTAGTTGTTTATTATGATATTAAAAATAACTGCTTTAAACAACTGTTGCGAAATTACAGTACTTTTTGTTAGTTGTTTTCTTAAATAACCGTCATAACTGTTGCTTTCCTTTTTTTATAGAAAAACAACTGTAATTACTGTTAAAAACAACAACTACTGATTACTACATAAACAACTGTCATGCACTTAGTAACTGTCAAACTTTTTTGAGTGTACTGTTAAAAATGTTAATTTTGCCAAATTCATTTCAAACATATAAAACTATGAGACTTCCCGAAAAAAGTGAACAATTTTTAATTGGCATTGATTTCCAAAAAAAGTTTTAATTTTTGGCAAAAGCAAGTCAAAAAAAACTTTTATTTTTTGTCAAAAAAACAACAAAAATAGAAGTCATGAATTTAAAAAGCAAAGCATTTTATTGTAGACTAGTCCACAAGGATCAATATGATGTAGTTGAATCAGTTATCCAGCATTCGCTTCTATATACAGTTTTTGCTTAAAATTCAAAAATAAATGTTGTTTTCTGCCCCCATATTTTTAGCTAATCTTAATCCCATGCTCTCGTTAAATACGACCCGAATGAAAATTAATTTGTAATCCCAGCAAAACCTTTGTAATATGTGGGTATTACTATGCATATTACCTGGTAATATTTATATAAAACCGATTACCCTTGCATTACCTTGGACCCTTACACCTTACCCTTTCATTACTTGTAATATCAAATTAATACGTTTGAATGTTTTATTGGTACAAATAATTCGTTTTTCTAAAAAATTTCAGAAATTCTATTTTTTGTTAAAAACCTGTGAATTTAAAACTGATATTCGGTTTTAAAAATTAAAATTTAAACAAAATGTTTTTAAACACTCCTTTCCTGTAAGTTCAGAATAACATGTTACTAGGTAAGGAGTTACATCGATGGACATGCCCTTGTTAAAATAATAGGTCTAGTAATAGGAAAGTATGAGCCTACCCCTTTCATTACAAAATGCTTATTTTTATAACCAAAACTTATAAAAAAAATTTTCAAAAATTGTTTGTTAAATATATCTAATATTTCATTTAATACTCAATATAAACCAAATTGAAATTTTAAGAAAAAAAACGTATTATAAAAAGGTTATTTGTAACCTAGAGGTAATAGGTAAGCGCAACATGTAAGCTCGGAATAACATATTACTAGGTAAGGAGTTACCTCGATGCACATGCTCTTGTTCAAATAATAGCTTTGGTAATGGAAAAGTAAGAGGTTACCCACCCTTATTTCTTCTTAGAAGGTTTTGCTGGGATGTTCTCTGGGATTATTTAAGCCAATTGATTTAATGAAATAATAGTTTGTTAAAAATAGCATTCTTTAAAAAAAATACAGTTACTGCATTCGTCATCTGTCTACCAACTGCAATTTATAAAGCGAAAATATATCAAGTAAACCAACATTATTACAGTAACACTCGAACGGAAACAGTCAACAATTGAGTTAAAATAATGAAATTGTTTCAAATTATATTTTTACTGGGTTGCATTATAGCGAGCGCTATGGGTGGGGTAAGTTGTAATCTTCATCCTACCTAAAATTTAAAATCAGTTATTAAGTTTTGATGAATTGGAGAATAATAGAATTTTCTGATTTTGATTTTCAAACTTAGAATATAGCACTACCCAGCAATATCTTTCATTACCAAATAAGTGGTTATATAATAGAAATTCATAGCTCCGCACAACTTATTTTTTGGCGTCTAAACTCATTATTTTTGTTTGGCATGGTCGTTTTTATAAGTAGTCACGCTTACCCGCTCGCTTACGAAAAAATGAGAAGTAAGTAGTTATGAGATTCTGAATAATAACTGGTTACAAACATGCTTACAAAAAGTTGAATTATAAGTGGTTATCCGACTGCTTACTTGAATCTTAAAAATAAGGAGTTACACAAATACTATTAGCTTCAGGAAATACATTCAGAGAAATTATAGTTTTTGCTAGAGTGTAATTTTAGAACTCGTCATAAAAATTTTAACACAAAACATATTTACATGTAATAAATATAAATGTATAAAATTTAACTTTGTAAAAAGTACTTATTTAAACTATTGCGAGTAAGTCATTATTTTGTATTTAAAAGCAATGACTACAATAGGCCGTTATTAGGAAGTCATTATTTTATATTACAAAATAATGCAAAAGCTAATGATATATCATTATTGGTAATGCAGACAGCAATGAGGTGTCATTACCAATATTTTGCTGGGTAATAACAAATATAAACGAAAAAAACATTTTTTTTGTATTACTAATTTCAACTTTGTTTTATTTTTACAGAATAGAATAATTGGCACATGTAATCCAGAAATAAATCCTCCAAAATTAACTTTTAATTAAAAAAGAATGCATTTAAAAAAAATCTGTAGACGCATTTAAAAGTTATGACCATTCAAAGTTTTTCGTTTAAAAAAATTGGGTGCCATTGGGAAACTCCTGAAAAAACAACTGCTAAAATATATATTTGACAAAAAATACAAAAAATAAATAAGTAAATAAAATCGCACGACGAAATCAAAAATTATGGCAATTTCAAATATTTTATTTAAACAAATTTGGCAGCCCTGGAGAAATCGAAGAATGATAACTGAAAAAAAACAATACTGCACTAAAAGTACGCATGGGCTTAAAAGCAAAATATGTTCAATTAAATAAATACAATTTAAAATTTTTGTTAGACCGAAATATGCTTTAGTGATTAAAACTGCATAAAAGTGTCGTCCTAATCTCAAATTAATCCAATTACTTAATCCTCCATTAAACTTGTTATTGATACATAAATATTTTTTTGTTTTTATTTTATTTGAAATATACAGTACATATAACAAACTTTAAATATAAAGCATTATTGAAGGTGTGGTGAACGTAGAATCAGTTCCAGAACGTGGAATCAGTCTACAGCAACCGGTTCCACTTTGGAGCTATAGAAGGGGTTGCTTTTGGGACAATTTCAAACAAAAAGAATCGGTGTTAGAATCGACAGTAGAAGGGGTTGTAAATGAAAAATAGCTATTCTACAATCGATTTTTTGGAACAGAAAATGTTCCTGGCTACAACCGATTCTTTGGAACAGAACATTTTCCTGGGAAGTTAAATTATTATCTATAAATTTTTTTTGTAAAAAAAATTGAGATTATAAAACAAAAAAGTTAAAAAATTTTAATGTTTATATAAATTAATAAATACCGTAAAATAACGGCAACTATCCATAAAAATAACGGTATTTGGAAATTTTTTTATTAGATGTATTGGTAACGGTATTCAATTTGAAACGGTATTTTAGCGATAACAGTATTATAACGATAACGGTAACCAACCTTGATTTTTTAAAAAAAAAATCTAAAAAAATTTTAAAATTTTGCCTTTTGACTATATTTACAAAAATTAGTAAGATATTCATGTTGTGGTAGCGCTACCTTGTTTTGGTAACGTAAAAATTTTACGCTACTTGTGAGCAGTTAATGATACATCAGCTCTCGTTTGTTTTTTTATATATTTTTTTTAAAGAATAATAAACATATACGAATATAATTATAAAGGAATAAAAAATTTCAAAAAAATCAATGAAGCATCTACAAATATTTTTATTTGAAAACAAAAACAAAAGTAGTATCGTTCGCCAGATTAAGGTAATCATAAACCGCTACATATCAATTGTAGCGGTAGCGGGTTTCTCTGGTAAACCTGCCCATTGATACACACTTAAGTTTGAAAAATAGGGCATGGGATTAATCTTAAGTAGGGCATACACGTTCAATATTATTGATAAATTTTACAAAACTCAACCAATAAGAACATTTTATTTTAAAATACAGGGAAAGGGACCGGTCCCAGATGTCATGCAGGATAGGTCCCAAGGGGGCCGAGACCGGTCGTTGATCGGTCTTTTTGTTTGAAAGAGACATATCACTTTAACATGGCGTTGTCATTGGAAATGACCAATTACCACAGTTTAGACATCTTGTGACAGTAAGGTGGTGTGTCTAAAAATAGCTTTTCAAATAAACTAATAAAAAATTAAGAATTAAAAATAATCTATTTGGCGTCGAAGTAGGGCTCGATAACACAACCTCCTACTTGTAAGGCAAACGCTCTACCGTCTGAGCTAATGTTGCTTATGCGTGATAGCTGGCTGATGGTAAAGTTATATATTTTTCGTTTCTGTTCAAATAAAAAAGAAAAAGAAAAAACAAACACTACAAGCAATTAAAAAAAATGGAAAAGAAAAAAATAGAAAAGAAAACAACACTAACACACACACAAATATAGTGGAAGTGCCTTCAGTATGCCCCCGATTGACCGGTCACGGGATAGGTCCTTTAATGGCAGTTGACTCGTTTTTTGCGTTGGCCATAATTAAATTAAAAAATCGATTAAAAATTTGAAAATTACCTCAAAAACTCTGATAATATAAATAAAAATTTTAAAAATTGCCCTTAAGTTAAAAAGAAAATTAAATGAAATACCAATTGTTAAAACTAAAACAGATTTAAAATTAAAAAACGTTGAAAATACAAAACTTAAGCCCAAATTAGTTTGGAAGTATCGTAAAAAAAGTAACGTATCATTCTCATAATGAATAAAATGAGTATAAAAAAGAAAAATATTGTATTTTTTATCTTTTTCTGGTGCATAGAATTAAATGTCAAGTAATAAAGTAGAAAATTTCTATTTTCAACAGAATTTTTTTACGATTTTACTTGACAACAGTTTCAATGCATAGAAAAAAGATAAAAATATATTTCTATATTATTTTAACACATTGAATTGATTACAGATACGTTTTTTTACTTTACGATTAGACTAATGAAGCCTTTAAACTTTTTAGCAAAAAATTATAAAAATTTAAAATAAGACCTAAAATAAGCAAATCGTAAAAAAATAAAGTTCAAAATAAATAAAAAAATATTTTAAAAGATATGCTTTGAATTTTATTTTATATTTCGGTATCGGTCAATTTTTTTAAAAGCAACAGTGAAAGTAACGAATCAGAAAATACTTAGAAAATTAATTCATTCTCTTTAGTTCATATTTGTAATAATTTAGTAATATGCCTTCGGTAGACCGGTCACGGGATAGGTCCTTGGATAAAAAATAATAAAGAATAAGAAATATTTTCATACACGGCAGGATTAAACAGTATTAAAAACATGCTGCAGAAAAAACATTAAAAGACATGGTATTTGAGATATTCGTTTTTTTTTTTTACTTTGTTGTTTGTTATTATTTAAATTTAAATAAAAAAAAAGAAAATTGTAAATTTGTTGAACAAAGTGCCATCTAGTGATAAAAATATTTTTATAACTTATTTTTTTGGTGATGCCATCACCAAGTTAACAACACTGAAATTTTAAAGTGAAATGGGAAATTTTATTTTATTTCTATTTCACCAGATAAATAGTAGTCTGTATATTAAATTTACTGAAGAACAAAAGATACACAATTTTCACTTGAAACATTTTATTGTGAAAAACATTTTTAAAAATGTATGCAGGAAAGGTTTTAATTAATCAATTTTTTTCAGAAAGGGACTCTTATTCTGCAGACTAAAATTGTTTCTATTTTGAAACCATAGTATGTATGTGAAGCTTCAAAATATAATCATAATTTTCATTTTTTTTCCTACGGTATGCAATAATATGGTTTGCGCACGAAATAACTAGTGCACGAATTAGTCGCAATAACTTTTGAACTAAACGTCATATTTAAATAAAAATAATATTTTATTAAAAGACGTTTCATTTGAATTAACATTTTGTTAACAATAAAGATATATTTTTTGTGTGAAAGTTTTAACTTTATCTGGAATACCACCCATTAGGGCTTTAAAGGTATTTTCAGTAATCTTCTTGCTTGACAGACTCCATTTCCGAGAAAAAAATTTCATGTTATCGGCGATTGCTTTATACTCATTATCTCTTTTTCTACCAATGCCCAATATCTCTCCACTGTCCTGAGTTCTGGGCAATTTGGCGGATTTGCCTATCTAGGATTTTCGGATTTTTGTTAGAAATTATATTTCCACACAGAAAGTGCGTGGAAATATAATTTAGCTTTTAAAGCAAAATTATATTTTTCAATGCTAACGTGATTAAAAAAATATTTCTGTTTACTTAAGTAATAATTTACAAGTGAAAATGTATTCACTAGACATTTCGTGAGCAAGTATAGATACATTTTTTTAATGAGAATTTGATCGAGATTTGTAGATTTAACAGTTTATTTTTGCTATTTTTAGTGTACAAATATTTAGCAAAATTTTCTGCAGATTTTACAGTACAATTTGCTATTTTCAATTAACTAAAAGTTAGCCAAAATATAACTAAAATTCTGTAAATTTAACAGTTTTAATTTTGCTGTTCTCATTTTACTAGTATTTAGTAAAAAAAACTGCTAATTTTAGCAGTTTTTTCTGCAGCAGAGTTGCCAAATAAATATTTATTAAAAAATAAATTTTTGACCTTTTTTGATGCAACTTTATTCAAAATTAAAAAAAAATTGAATAAAGATTTGTCCATAAAAATACACAAAATGAAAATTTTTGAAATATCTTTAACTGTCAAGGATTAATATCTTAAAATAATATCAACTTTGGTTGCCAAAATTTCTACTAGAGGTCGCTATTAGCCAAAAGCAATTACAAATATTTCTTAATGAACCATTGGCCTACATATCTGCCAAAAATGTCCAGCGGATCTATGCCGTGTCCTTAATGAGTTGAGAATGAAATGAAAATACATCGATATTTGGGTTGAATGATTTTAGGTAAAATTTACCACAAATTTCTAGTTTGTGATGAATTATTTTCATAAATTTGTTCAACACTAAACCCAATTAAGAAGAAATTAAAAACATTGTTTTATTTTTAATATGTGTTTAAAGATCCGTATGTTGTTAACTTTTGGGAAAATGTTTTTCAAACTTCATGTGAAAAATGTTGCGAAAGAGTAAAATTTTAATTAGTTATGTTTCTGATGGTTTCAAATGGCACAGCTCTCGGTAAGTCTTTGGGATTCGGCCGGCAAAACTTAAGCCCACAATAAGTTTGGTTGTGACCGTGTGAAATTTGACAGTAATCCAACCAGCCGATAAGAAATGGTAAATTGTTCACAAAATATTTTGATTCTGCCGCATTGTGTGCAGGAGAGTTGGTCTAATGACCGCATATTTTATTTGGAAATTATATATGCTTTAAACTTTTTGTGTAATTTAATACTGTTTTGGATAATTTTTGACAAACAGATGTGTAATTTTGTGTTTTACTGGTGGCAACACTGTGCTGGAAATATATAAAATGTGTTGTTAACACCCGCGAATAACGTCAATTGACCGTCCTCCGCTGTTATTATTTTGACGCCTTCACAGTACCGTAAAAGGAGAAAATATGGTGTTGCGCTAGTACCTTATTTTTTGTACCGTATGCAATTTCTGGCTGGGTAGATACTATAATGAAAAATATCTTGTATGAAAATAGCAAAACAAAATTTCAACCAAACTTTACATGAAAAACTGTGTTTTAACAGTTAACAACAGTTTTTCATGCACTCAGAAATAAATCTATAAAAATAGTAGAAATAAATCACTAAAAATTGGTTCAAAATGGTGTTGCAAGAAAAACTGCTGAAATTAGCCGATTTTTTTTAGCTATATACTAGTAAAATAACAGCAGCAAATATAAAACTATACAGAATTTTAGTTATATTTAAGTTAACTAATTGAAAATGACAAATTGTACTGTAAAATATTCAGAAAATTTTGCTAAATATTAGTAGACTGAAAATAGCAAAAACTGGTATATCTACAAAATTTTTGTTTTTATACCCTACACCACTATGTGGTCAGGGTATTATAAGTTTGTGCTGATGTTTGTAACACCAAAAAATATTGGTCGTAGACCCACCTTATAGTATACCGATCGGTTCAGAATTTTTTTTTATTTCGATTTAACGATGTCCGTCCGTCCGTCCGTCTGTCTGTCTGTCCATGCAATCTTGTGCGCACTCTACAGGTCGCACCTAGTAAGATATTTTGATGAAATTTGGTACGCAGACCTATGTTGGCCCAAGGACGAACAAGTTTGATTTTTTTGAACATCGGTCCATGTTTAGACCTAGTGCCCATATAAGGGTCCTACCAAAATTATACTGTTTATATGCTGCAGGTCGTAAATATTAAGATATTTTGATGAAATTTGGTACACAGACCTATATTAGCCCAATAATGCAGCCTATTGATTTTGGTGAACATCGGTCCATGTTTAGACCTAGTGCCCATATAAGGGTCCTACCAAAATTATACTGTTTATATGCTGCAGGTCGTAAATATTAAGATATTTTGATGAAATTTGGTACACAGACCTATATTGGCCCAATAATGCAGCCTATTGATTTTGGTGAACATCGGTCCATGTTTAGACCTAGTGCCCATATAAGGGTCCTACCAAAATTATACTGTTTATACGCTGCAGGTCGTAAATATTAAGATATTTTGATGAAATTTGGTACACAGACCTACATTGTGCCAATAACGCAGCCTGTTGATTTTGGTAAACATCGGTCCATGTTTAGACCTAGTGCCCATATAAGGGTCCTACCAAAATTATAATGTTTATACGCTGCAGGTCGCAAATATTAAGATATTTTCATGAAATTTGATACACAGACCTATATTGGCCCAATAACGCAGCCTATTGATTTTGGTGAATATCGGTCCATGTTTAGAACTAGTGCCCATATAAGGGTCCTACCAAAATTATAATGTTTATACGCTGCAGGTCGCAAATATTATGATATTTTGATGAAATTTGGTACATAGACCTATGTTGGCCCAAGGACGAAGCCTATTGATTTTGGTGAACATCGGTCCATGTTTAGAACTAGTGCCCATATAAGGGTCCTACCAAAATTATAATGTTTATACGCTGCAGGTCGCAAATATTAAGATATTTTGATAAAATTTGGTACATAGACCTATGTTGGCCCAAGGACGAAGCCTATTGATTTTGGTGAATATCGGTCCATGTTTAGAACTAGTGCCCATATAAGGGTCCCCCCAAAATTATATTGTTTATACGCTGCAGGTCGCAAATATTAAGCTATTTTGATGAGATTTGGTACATAGACCTATGTTGGCCCAAGGACGAAGCCTATTGATTTTGGTGAACATCGGTCCATGTTTAGAAGGTCGCAAATATTAAGATATTTTAATGAAATTTGGTGCGCTGACTCACATTATAGAAAATTTTGACATAAGCCCCATTTTAACCCATTCGAATTTCGGATCCAAACAATACACCAAACTGGTGTAGGGTATTGTATAGTCGGCATGCCCGACTTTAACCTTTTTACTCGTTTTAAGCTAAATTTAGTTGAATGCAAGTAGCAGCCTATCCTGCTAAAATCAGCAGAAATATTTGCTAAAAAATTGTAAACTGTTGTTTTAAAAAAAGTGAAAGAAAACTTGGAATATTTGAAATTTTTTTCGCATTTTTTAGGCTACTAATAGTTTAGCAAAATATTTTTTCTGATTTTAGCAGGTTAATTTGTTATTTTCTGTTAACAAAAATTTAACTCAAACATAAGTAAAATTTTGTATATTTACGGTTTTATTTTTGCTGTGCCTACCTTATTTTATGTTTTAGTTTATATTGCAAAAGTAATCTGAAGCATCATTTTTCTGCAACATTATTTTTAACTAATTTTTAGTAGTTTTAGCTAATATTGTTACAGACGTTTGCTATTAGTATAAAAGAATCATTAAAATTTATGTAAAAATTTCTATTTGTTTTTAAATATTTTAGTGCATATCCAATGTTTACACAATTTTGATATAAAATATTGTTCACTAAAGGCAAAATATAAACCCACAATTCAAGAAAAGTTATAGTCTTGAATAATAAATTTGCGCTTATTTGAACAAGTTCTAATAAGCCTTGTGGTTCGTATAACAAAAACTCTTTAGATAAAGCATTTATTATAAACAGAGAGAAATTTAAGTTTAACGAAAATTTTTACTAAACTAAAGAAGTTTTTTCACGAAGTGAAGGGAAAATTTATTAAATTTAAGAAAAGCTTCATAATTTTTATGAAACTCTTTTTAATGAAACTTTTTCATTAGGCGTATGAAATTTTTTTATATAAATAATACGAAATTGCTGTTAAAACTTTATGAAAAACTGCATTAAATCAATAAGAAGTTTCAATGGACGAATTGCATAAAAATTTTATTGATTCAATGTAGAAATTCATAGAGGGTTTTTATATAGGAAAATGTATTTTAAGAATCAGGAGGATTTCCTATACGGTAAAGTTGCCAGAATTAAACGAGTTCTGTAAAATAAATATCCTTGAAAGTGATTTTCTACGGAAGAGTCCTCACAATTCGAGTAATATATAAAAAGAGTCTTTTGAATGTTAGGGATGAATTTCTCAAAATCTTAAAGGTATTGTAATAAATTGCTGTTAGAATTTTAAAAATGTTTAAAGAAATTTTAAGAGATTTTATTATGAAACAGTCCTCAGAACCCGAAATATTTTTCATAAAAGTAAATCGCTATAATCTTAAAATTACACAAATTGAAGATACTATTCGGAAAATACTTTCCCAATATATTTATATACCCAAGTAAAAAAAAATGATATGGAGCCATATGAAGTTATATTTAATTATATATAATCTTTTATGTAATTAGATATAAATATATCCGAAAAATGAGAACGTCTTATTGTATCATATTGTATCGAATTGTATACAATTGTATACAATTTGGTACAATTTGATACAATTTTATGCAATTCGATACAATTGTATCCGAATTTTGTCCTCATCCAATTACATCAAATTATATCTTTTTGTATAAAATTATATAAAATGTTATAAAAGTGGACATAGTTTGATACAATTATATCTAAATATTAACCTTATACTTTTTATCATATTATATAGGACCATATCTAACAATATACATACAAAAATAATTTTTTTAAATAAAAAAAAATTTTCAATTACTTATAATTGTAATTGTTCTTATTTGAATTGCAATTACAAATAATCGGCCTGATTACGAGTGTCGAATTTGTAGTCGAAATTTTCGACTCCATATAAAATGATTTTGTATATAATGGAAATTATAAAGAAATGAAACTCTCATGGTGGATTTTTTTAAATCTGAGTGCTATATATGGTAAATCCAATTGAAAAATTTTTCAAAAGTTGCGTTTTTAGTGAGTTTTCAGTGAGTAGTTTCGACTACGACTACGACACTCGTAATAAGGCCGAATATGTAATTATAGATGAGTTTTTTTTTTCAATTACAATTACATGTAATTATGTAATTGCATGTTTAATTAATTGCAAAATGTAATGATTAACCCCAGGCCTGCTGGAGATCTTATAATTTCGATAAATCTTCCATTACTTTTATCCAGATTTATCATGACAGTACAATAAACATGAAAAAAAAATTCTTTTAATTTAGTAATTTTAAAATAAAGTTAACAACACTGAAATTTTAAAGTTAATAGGATTATGATATACAACAAAGATATAAGAAATCAGTCAAGTGTACGTTATAGTATAGAGAATTTCGTATTAAAGCTTCAGTGTTATTAATGTTATGGGTGCAGTGCGTAAGCCATTTTTGACTCATGCTCAAAAAAAAAAACCAAAAAAAAAACAAATTACTCACGCACGAGCATTTCGTTTTTTACTCAGCACATATTAACTTACTTATTAAACTTACAATCAGAAAATTCTCACGCAAAACAGTAAAAATTACTAAAAACATATGATGCAAAAAATAAACTCTCACACGAATCAATCACGGGTTATTCTTACTCACGCTCACGCACGAATCACTTAAGTATAGTAATTATTACTCACGATCACGTGTGAATAACGTGACTCACGAACATTTCGTGTCACGCGCCAATCCCTAGTAATTACTAAATATAAAACTAGTTCAAAATCATTGATAACATGGAACCAAATATAATACAATACGCTTTTATATGGACCTTATATATTTTTATATAAAATCACTTTGAAAAAATTGCCTATGTGGGATGATATATAATTATAGATGATTTTATAAAGAACGTTATAAGTTATATGTGGGTTCATATTCGTCAATATATAATCATAACTAACACAAATTATAAAAGATTTCTTATATGGATCCACATAGTTTTATATTATTATGTATAGTGTCATACTAAATTATATATAAACGTACATGTAATTATGTCTTTTATATGTTACTTTATGTACTTATATAGAGCACATACATATATATGTAGGCCAATATGTAATAATATAAAATCACATATGTCTCCTTATTAAAACCTTTGATGAAAAAAGATCTAACATATGACTATATAAAAGTATATCTGCTTGAATTTAAAAGCATATGTGGCCATATGTAACTATAAGTTACTATATGCAATTACATAAAATAATATATGATTATATCAAAACTTTTTTACTCGGGTAGAGATAAATACACAGAGGGAATTTTGCAGGATGAGTTTCTATAAAACTTTTTAGTAAACTAATGAAGTTTTCTTCACAAAGTAAATGAAAAATTTTTTAAATTTGATAAAAAAAGATTCATATGTTTTATGAATTCCGTTTTAATGAAACGTTTTCATTGATAATATGGAACTTTTAATAAATAAAAGAAAATTTTTCCCAAGACTTTATAAAAAATTCCATTAGTTCAATGAAAAGTTCCAATTGACGAGTTTCAGTGAAACATCATTAGTTTTATGCAAAAATTCATTAATATCAGGCAGATAATCTGTTCGCGTATTGCTGAAGGTTAAGAATAAATTATTGGGTTCTGACCCACAATCGTTTGTTCTAAAAAAGGTAGTCACAAAATTGTCAGTGGAGCAACAAGTGGGCAAAAATGGGTTAACAAGTTGTTAATAATAAATGTTTCCACTTATATAGCAACTCTATTGGTTATACGTGACGTATGAGTAATAAACAAAATTTTAAAATTTCCCACCCCCCCCCCCAAAACGAAAGCTGGAACCCCTGTTCCTATTTAATGTGAAGTATGTATTTGACGGCAGTGTCCGAAGCAACAAAATATTATGTATTTACAATGTACTCGTAGAAAAATCAATTTAAATCAAGCAGAAACATCATTAAATTAAATTAAATAAAAAACGGTTTCGAAATCAAACTAAATATGTTTGTTTCTATTTTAAAACAATTTTTTTTAATATCTAATAATTAATAACTAAATCTAAAAAGTTACATTGGAAATAGTTTTATTCTTAATGACCTCTTGAGTATTTTTTTTATTAAAAATCCCTTTCATTTCATTCTTATTATTTCTATTGGCTTTATCGTCTACCTCTTTCACATCCTGAATTAATTAAAACAATAATACATTTTTTTTGTCAGAATGAATATGTTTCCTTTTTTGCATGATAACTTACCGTTTTGTTGGCACTCGCTGCGGGTTTACCACCAAAACCAAAAAAAGCTTCTGCAAAATTCTTAATAAATAGAAAACAATTGTAAGAAATTACTTAACTGTATGTTACCAAAAATGAACTGTCTGTGCTTAAATGTTATTACACTTTTACCTCTCCGAAAGTGCCCATAAAGCCAACTATGATGAAACAAAGTAGATAAATCGTTTGAGATAATTTCATGTTTTTTTAACTCTCAATACTAGCGCCCAATAATTATTCTTAGACTGTTGGAAAATTCCGATTTATTGTCATATTTATATGCATATCGGAGCAAACAATTAAAAACAGCTTATGTTAGGTGTTAGGTTTTGCGGTTTTGAGATAAAGAAGGTATTTTTAAATCGCTTTCTTATAACTTAATAAATATTACACAGAAAATTTAGACATTTATAAAATCTTTATTTTAAGTTCCCTATCAAAAATGGTTATAATATAATAGTATATAATTTGATACAATCATATCTAATCAAGTGTGGTTAATGTGATGGCATATAAAATGGACTTGTGTAAAAATTTTCTATAAAATGATAAAAGGAGAGAAAATCGGAAATATAACCCATACGGGCGATAGGTCCAAATATGGATCGATCCTATCTAGAATTGTCCCTGGGACCATGTGAGTCAGCGAACCAAATGTCATTGAAATATATTCATAATTGAGACCTGCAGCGTGTAACCAAACTATTTGGGGGACCTAGCGCCTTATATGGGCGCTAGTTCTAAACATGAACCGATTTTACCCAAATTAATAGGCTTCGTCCTTGGGCTGACATAGGTCGGTGTAACACTTTTCATATAAATATCTTAATATTTGCTACCTGCAGCGTATAACCACGACAATTTTGGGGGCACCCTTATATGGGCACTAGGTCTAAACATGGACCGATTTTAACCAAAATCAATAGGCTTCGTCCTTGGGCCGACATAGGTCGGTGTACCAAATTTCATATCTTAATATTTGCGACCCGTAGAAGGCGCAAAAGGATGCATGGACAGACAGACAGACGGACGGACAGACGGACATCGATAAATCGAAACAAAAAGTGATTCTGAGTCGATCGGTATACTGATGGGTGGATCTAGGTTAGGGTTTCCAATGCCGAATCGGTATTTCGGTATTGAAAATTTTTCAATACCGAATTTTAGGTATTCATATAAATGTTCTTATTTAGCGCGTGAACATAGATATAGCGCATCTCAAAATTTCAAAATTGCGTACGAAAATTTATTGATTCCAAGCAGGCTTAATCTTCTAAGATAATTCTTTTTTGAATTAATACAAATAAAAATTTACTCATTTTATGAATCAGTGAATATTTTTAATTTTTAAGAGATAATTCGCGAAGTATAAATCATATTAGGTTCGAAGAATTGATTCAAATTAATTATTTTTAAAGATGATAAAAAAGCTTGAGTTATAAATTCGCGAATCAATAAATATAAAGATAATTCGCACGAATTATTTTTATATTTTTTTGATTCGCGAAGACATATTATTTTTTTTTTTTATTTTATTTTATTTTATTTATTTAGTCTATGGAATTAATCCTTACAGACAATAATATTGAAATTTACATAATTTTTAAAAAATATTATAAGCGAACTATGTATTCAGAATTAAAATTATGTTACGTTTAATGCAATTAACGTTATTTGAAAAATCAATATAATTATAAAATTCATTAAAATCGTTGCACATTCTTATAATAGGATCCTCGTCAGCATAGTTTTGACGGAAAAACGGAATAAAAAGCGGATTGTAGTATCTTGTTGGACGTTGAGGGACATTAAACACCAGGTTACTGACAAGAAATTCAGAGCATACATCACCATTAATCAGCTTGAATAAAAACGTAACATGCATCATTTTTCTTCGGCTTTCCAAGGTAGGTAACTTGATGCGAGCCAGTCTGGTCGAATAGGATGGAAGTTCGGCCACAGGCCCCAAATAAAAACTACGCAAACAGAAGAGCAGAAATTGTTTTTGGACGGATTCAATCAATTGGACACGAACATTTTGTTGAGGATCCCAGATAATGGAACCATATTCTAGAATTGGCCTCACAAGGGCAGTATAAAGTTGCTTTATGACATTCGGTTCGACGAATTCTTTGGCCCACCGTTTAATGAAAGAAAGTACGCCACGAGCTTTATTTACAGTCAAAGTAATATGTTGTATAAAAGTAAATTTGGCATCCAAAAGAACACCAAGATCATGAATTGTATTTACTAACTCCAACTTGTAGCAACCCAAAGAGTAGTAATCAGGATCACAAAACTTTCTAGAAAATCGAATGTGTTTGCATTTTTTCAGGTTTAAATCGATTAAATTCAAACAACACCATTCACAGAAGCTATCCAAATCCTGTTGAAGACATGTGTGATCAGAAAAATTCTCGAAGCTATGAAAGATTTTCACATCATCAGCATACATTAAGACATTGGAATATTTTATCGCTAACGGTAGGTCATTAATGAAAAGAGAAAACAAAATTGGTCCAAGGTGGCTACCTTGGGGTACTCCGGAGCCAACAGTAATATTCTTAGATACTGCATTGTTGAATAAAACACGTTGTTTTCTGCTGTTCAGGTATGATTTAATCCAGTTCAAACAGTTTTTGGTAAATCCCATTAAATAAAACTTTTTAATAAGAAGATTATGATTAACTTTATCAAAGGCTTTGCTAAAGTCTGTGTATATAGCATCAGTATGTTGACCATTATTAAATCCCCGGTTAACTACAGTGGTAAGGTGTAACAGGTTTGTAGTGGTAGAGCAACCTTTGCGGAAACCATGTTGAAACGGTGACAGTATGGAAGAGATTTTATGACATAGTTGCTCTGTTAAGCATTTCTCAAACAGTTTAGGTATTGTACTCAGTTTAGCAATTCCTCTGTAATTTGTCACAACTGACTTATTTCCAGATTTAAATAAAGGTATAATATAGGAATCCTTCCAATGTTTAGGAAAGTACCCATATTTGATAGATACATTAAACATGATACATAAAGGAGTAGCCAAGGCATTATTACAATTAGTTAGTATGCAGCTGGGTACGCCATCAGGTCCATGATAAAATGAAGATTTGAGGCTTTTAAGACATTTTTTAATATCTGATGAGAGCTCCACGGAGGGCCAGAGTGTTTACAGTATATTTTGGGATACATTCCTCCATATAATTTAAAATTGTTGCATAAAAAGTGTCGACCATTGCATCAATAGCATTTGGATCGTCATTGGAAACAGATAACAATTGTAGCCAGTTTGTATTACACAGAAGAAAATTTAAATCATTATAATTAGCACGTTTAAAACAGAAAGTTTTTACGTTTTCTATTATTTTGCGATTAGACAGCAGTGGTAAATTACAGCTTACGTCAATAGTAGGATGATAACGGTCCTCAGGTTTAGTAATTGGATATGTACGTTTTAAAGAGCAGTCTGCAGGCTCATTTACAAACACCAAATCAAGCAGTCTTCCAGTTTCGTTGTAAATATTATTTATTTGAAAAAGGCATAATTCCGATAAGAGTTCTAAAAATTCATCAATCCATTCATTTGATTTAATTGGGGCATAATAGAAGGAATCCGATAAAAATGTCCAAGAAATTAATGGTAAATTAAAATCACCAAAAACAAAAATTGAATCTTCAGGTTTTGCTCTTAAAACGACTGATTCTATAGATTTCAAATGTTCATCATATATTGATCTATCAGATTTTGGAGGAATATATGAACAAGTTATAAAAATATTTTTACACTTCAGTTTTATTTGGACTGCTATAAATTCAATTTTATGAGAAGAAGAATATACAATTTCTTCAGATGAAAGAGTGCTGGAAACAGCAATCATAACACCGCCGCCAGTAGTTTCAGTTGCTCTATCGAGTCTATAAATGTGAAATGCATTACATAGTATCGCCGTGTTAAAGATTTTGTCATTCAACTAGGTTTCCGTAAATATAATCACGTGTTGTTCAAAATCGAAACTTTCAATAAATAATTTAGACAATTTAGATTTTATTCCATTTACATTTTGATAGGTTAAGCACAGCTGATTATCGGAGTTAAAATTTAGTTTTTTTGATTATTTGGCATACCTGATGGTGTACGGGACGGAAGATGAGCAGCATTTGTTAAACCGTTTGTTCTCATATTCACGAACTAACATATTACCAGGCCAAAAACTAGGATCAACAATTTTATCAAAAAGATTGCGTAAAATTAATTCGCAAATCAAAAAACTTTTTTAAATCATGAATAAAAAGAAAAAATTATAATTCGCGAGAATCAAGAAAATCAACATAATCAAAAATAATTTTAATATTATTCTTTTTTAGAAAATTTAGAAAGAAAATTTGGACAAATTTGACAATTCCCATCACCAATACTGGGAAATCGTAGACACAAAAGTGAATAAATGTTTATTATTAGACTAATTTTTTAATCTTTTGACTTTCTCTCAACTTTTAGGAAAAACATTCTTTATATGTTTGAATTAATTAAGACTCGTGTATATAACCCTTGCGAGAGTCATACAATTTATAAGTAATGATAATCCGACATTTTTTGGCTGGGTTAATTTTAGTTTTTGCGTTGTCCAAAGTTCTTGCAATGCAATATATTTGTATTTCTTAATGTTTGCATCTTTAAAATATAAAATTTGTAAAGAATTGCAAACACAAAAACAGAATTATTGCCAAATTTGTTAAAATTTCTCTTAAAAAAGACATAAAATATTAAAATAACAAACAAACAAAAATTGTATGCAATACCGAAATCGGTAAGCCAGATTCACAATGCTGGGGTACTCCACTCTACAGAGTTGATTTTGTTACTTTCTTTTTCGTACGTACATATTTTTTGTATCATGCCATCTCTATTTTAGTACACTCCACTCTACAGAGTGGAGTACTCCATCATTGTGAATGTGGCTGTATTCTTCTAAAATCAGTATTTCGAATTTGCTAAAATGGCTCGAATTTCGACAATTTCGTTATTATCGAAATCGGTACTGGAAAGCCTAGTCTATGTCCAATATTTTTCGGTGTTACAAACGTCAGCACAAACTTATTATACACACAGAAAAAAACAGGGGGAATATTACCTTAGAGCTATGTAATTATACAACTACATAATTTTCAAGTTAGTTTTACAAAGTTCTAGTAAAACATTCACATTTTTTTGTAAAATATATATAATCCAATGACTACGTTGTGGTGTAGGGTATAAAAATATTGGTCCCGCCATGAATCGAACCCGTGACCCTCTATTTAGAAATGCCAAATGATAACAAAATCACTTTTAGAGCAATTACTCTTTAGATGCAATGCTTAAGTGATTTTTTGGATGTTATTCAGAAGTAATTCTAAAGAAGCTGTAAAAATATACTAACTGATACTTTGAAAGCAATGAAGGAAGTGATTTTTTTTTAAGTTGTTCAGAATAACTTCTAAAAAACCAATAAAAATACACTAACGGATACTTGTGAAGCAGTGAAAAAAGTAGTTTGTAAAGCATTACTTCTAATTTTTTTGCTGGGTTCCTTTCTTTTACTTTCATAATACAATAACTTTTTTTATCACAATGGCATAAAAACAATTGGATGTTCAGTGATGCCAACTGGGTGCTTTAAGCGCTATTTATGATGCTTTTTGATGACCCAAACGCCAAAATTTTGCTCACGGTGCCAAAACAAAAAAAGCACTAAAACAGTGATTTTTTATTTTTTGGTTATTGCTTTTAGTGCTTTTTTTAACAATTTTCCATATTCGTGTTTTTGCAATTAAATTGTTCTAAAAAAAGGTCCTTAATTTTTTTAAGTGGAATATTTTACATGACAAATTTTTTTTTTGGTTTTAAGGTCACTATAGGCAGTGGTACCAGGCCAAATGTAAAAATAAATCGCCAAAATCGTCAGCCATTTTATGAGAAATCGTCAGGAAATCGTCATGAGTGAAATATCATAAAAACACTAATTTTATCTATTTTTATATTCGAAATTTAATTCTTTTTAAATGCTTGACTATAGATGTATTTTGTCTCATGCCTATCAACGTTAAGTATTTAAAGCAAATATACGTTAAACCGATTGTAGTATAAAAATTTTTTAAACGGGTTATGTTTATAATTATTCTGTTATAATCGAATGTATGTCAGCAAAAGTTTTTAGGAAATAACGGGAATAAGTTACGTTAGATGTGAAAATGTATAAACGTTGAGTTTTCAACGTTGATAATTATCCGTGTTGAAAGTTAACATACATACGAAAAGTAATGCGTTAGTTTTCGTCTGAAACGCGTTTTTATGCACTTTGAGTTTTTTTATGAGTTAACGGATATAGTTAAGTTGAAAACACAGCTTATATCTCTGCTCTTAAGATAATTCACAGCTTTTATAAATTCGAATTATATATAATTGCACGTTAGTTTTGACTACGGTATTTATGCTACGATTAGTTACAGATTAAACACATCATCATGCGTTATGCGGTTTAAGTTCTCCTAAATAATTTATATAGACTTTAAGTTCGTGATTCCGAACTCTGTTTTTAAAACTTTTAGTCACGTCATAATTGTTCTGTAATTTACAAATAAGCCAAACACAAAGTATTTCGGTATTTTTAACCGCGATTTTCTAAAAAATGTGACGTGATGTCTAAATCTATAAAAATGTACCAAAGTTTAATTCCCTGCAAAAAATTCATTTTATAAAGCTGTGTAAATTAAAAATTAACATAGTTCCAACTTTTGTTTGTTAATTGTTTTCAACCATGAGCATATTTTTGCACTCAGACCTGAGAAGTATTGCGAATCACAAAAACGCGTTTTTCGCTTTTTGAAAACTAAGAAATTTGGCACTAGATATCAATAAATTTTGACCAAATTAATTACTACTAGCTCTGGGTATATGATATAATTTCTGTTTAATTTCAAAAAAAAAAATCTAACAGCTACACCCAGGAAAAAGATTGGTTGGAATTCGATCAAAACCATTAAAATGAATTTGCCAGGACGTTATTTTATTTACAGTTGCCTATAAGTGAATACTACACCAAAAATATTTTACTAGGTATTAAAAATGGGGAAAATGAATTAAAAAACAATACTTTTAACAAATTATTGGTATCTCCAATCAATTTTAAAATTAGTATCAGTTTAGTAATTCTATGCAGTAGAAGCAGCCATTTATTTAGTGTATATACAAGAAAATTGGTGTTACCTATAACCTTTATTAAAAAAATTTGAATATTCGAAAGTGGTAACTACAAATACGGGTATCCTAATCAAATATGACCTTAAAGTCGAGTTTCTGTAGAACCAACCGAATTGTGGATTGTGTTGATAACACAAACCTATTGATTGGTATTGGTAAATGAAATTTTTTCTATATTTGTTTTCCAAGCAAGACATATAAATTCAAAATTAGACTTAAAAATTAATAAGTGTTTGTGGTGTAGACGGTAGAGAGTTGGCCTAGTACGCCGGATTTCCGAGTTCAAATCCCGGACAAGACAAAAATTTATATGTTTTTTTTTAAATTAAAATAAAATATTCATATGTATAAACAGTAAATATGGCTAATAAACTTAAAAGTAGTTGTGGTGCAGTGGGTAAGAGTGTGAACTATTAACCTGAATTGCCGGGTTCAATACCAGAAATTTCAAAAAAAAAGTTTTTTAATTTCAATAAAATTTTGTGGAACATAATAATATTTTTGTGGAACATAATATTGAATAAGACAACCGAATATTGGCTTTCACGACGAAAAATATAATTTTATATAACGATAGTTGTCGTAACCGCACGAATTCGATTGGCAACAAATTCGGTGACTACAACTGAGACTGTTTTCTGGGTGTAGTTTTTGAGTTAGAGAGATATTCATAAAACGTATCCTAGGGTGATCCTGTGAGTCCAGGAGAGGAAATTGTAACTCATTTTATAAGTACCCAATAAAACAAAGAACAATACGATAGAGAAATCGCTATCCCCTTAAATATCCGAAAACGATATCATATTCCAATAAGATTATAATATCGTTTGCGATAAGGTTTAAGCCCAAATTAGTTTGGAAGTATCGTAAAAAAAGTAACGTATCATTCTCATAATGAATAAAAAGAGTATAAAAAAAAATATTGTATTTTTTTATCTTTTTCTTGTGCATAAAATAAAATGTCAAGTAATAAAATAGAAAATTTCTATTATCAACAGAACTTTTTTACGATTTTACTTGGCAACAGTTTCAATGCATAGAAAAAAGATAAAAGTATAGGTACTTCTATATTATTTTAACACATTGCATCGATTACAGATACGTTTTTTTACTTTACGATTAGACTAATGAAGCCTTTAATCATAAAGTATACTTCAAAATATTCATTATTTACAAAAATTTAAACAGTTTTCAGAAATTAAATAAAATAAAATTTATAAAAAAACTTGCAATTATTACTTTGTTTGGCTATTTATACTCCTTGTTATTGTTGCAAAATCTAGGTGAGTTTGACTTTTCTTCGAATATGACGATTTCGTTACCAATTTTTCATTATGACTTCATTTTAGCTCATTTTAAAAGTATTCCGGTTTTGATATCATTTTCAATATCGAAATCGCCTGCAATAACGATAGTGTTTCGATGCTGGACCAGATTTTGGCTATCGTTATTCCAGAGAATTTCGATAGCGAAAACGATATCATAATTCCTTGGAAATACGATATCGTTACGAAAGGTACATTTTAGAACAAAACATCTATCGTTATCGTATCACAAGTGATTATCATATATGATATTAAATATCACCTAGGTGATATCGTTTCGATATCGTGACGATATCGTTTGATTTATTGGGTACATGCGCGGCTCCAGCAATTAATATAAAGGAAAAAATCATACGCCACAGTGGCCAAGTCAATGTGTTTGTCTACGGTGGTGTATGATTTTTCCCCTTATATTAATTGCTGCAGCCGCGCATCATTGGGTAGAGACCAGAGATACAAGCCAGCCGACTTTAGCCGGTCAGCCGCCGCCAGCCGACACCTTTGCCAAGCCGATTCAGCCGCCGACAATATTCGGCTAATCCAATTTTCGGCTAAAGCCGATAGAAAAATGCAAAAATATTAATTTTTTAAAAATTTATGAAATTTGTTTAATAAACATAATTATTTGAAAAGTAAAATTTTCTTGTTTTGAGATATCGTTGATTTTTAAAATGTTTTGCATCAAACTAGCGGTAGCACAACCAGGCGGTTTTGTTGATACTACAGTTCTACAGGTTTCCGCATTAAAAGGACTGCGTCAGTCATTCAATTTTAAAAATAAAAGGTATTTTATAACCGTATTTTTTAAGATTAAGATTATTATAAAACTACCCAGTCAGAAAAATACAAACGGGAAAGCGGTACTGATAACAGCATCGTTTCAGTTACCATCCATGTTTTATAGAACAAATAAATTTTTAAATTAAAAAAAATCGAAAAAATTTTTTTGCTGGATTTGAACTCGGAACCTCCTGACTGGAAACCTTTTTTAAAGAATCGTCAGCATATTTATAAAAGCATTGCTCTACCAGTGAATTGGTTTTTGTACCACTGGTAGCATTCGCTAGGAAGCACTGGATAACCACTGGTTGCAAACCTTGGCATATCACTCTTAGACCATTCTTTGCCAGTGGGTTTTTTATAAAACACCGAAATTTTTGTAAAACAAATGCTGGAAAAACGCTTTGTAAAGAAAACATTGTTTAATTAACAACACTGTATATTTATATCCATATTTGACATTTATCTTTTCCTTATGCTTTGATGACGTGTCATATTCGTATTGGTAATAGTATTCGGCTATTAACGATCAACATATTATTATTACATACATATATAATTAAGTTACTGTTATTTTTAACACACTCCTTTTCTAACCTTTGCAAATACATGAATTATATTTTAATATAACCTCCACTCGAGTTTTAGTTTTACGCTTTTTGAAAGCGCTGGCAAATCGTCCCAAATGAGTGTTCTCCCAGTCATTTATTTTTAACACCATGGTTGCCCAGTTGTATGCCAGTGTTTGATTTTTTGTACCACTGGTGATTTAAGATTGGGTATATACAAATTTTTTCTATTTTTATTTTACAAAATTTTTTAATTTTTCTGATGCCTTTCCATCAACGTTTTTATGGTATTATTAAACACCTTTTGAGCTGCTAAATACCACTTTCCGCGGAAATCTTCGACATCGTTGGCGAATTTTTTTTTTACCTTTTACCGAAGCCCGGAATTAACGAATTAACTCTTCAAAGATCTATTAATTCGTAACAAAATAAATCGAACGAAAGCAAATATGAATTAATTCCATTCAATAAATAGTCTTTTGTAAATTAATTCATTGAATTTTTAATTCAGAATTCAAATACGGAATTAAAGAATTAATTCTTCAAAGCTCTGGGTGAGGTAAAGCTTGGAATAGTCGAATTTTATTTCCATTTTGGTCTACTTCTCTTAGTTTAGTAGATATGTACCATTTTAAAAAACCGGGAGGGAAAGAAATAGGGCTATATTTAAAACATCGGATATACTGGTGGGCCATCTAATAGGTGATGGCAGAGAGATGAAATTCTTATATTTTAACAATAAATTGTGTAAAATTTAACAAATGTATGTATAATTTTATCGACATTGTGAAATATAAACTCAATTTTTATAAATTCGGAAAACTACATTCAAAATAATAGGTCTGTTGGCTGAACAGAAAAAATTGTTACTTTAACAAAATTTATTCCTGTTTTTGGCTTAAAATAAAATTTATTGATTTTCACACTTTTTTTTGTCAAATTTAACAAATCAATTTAAGTAAAAAATTTGTAAACCTTCAGTTTTATCTGTAATTATACTGAGTCGTAGAATTTATTCAAATTTAGGGTCTCGGGACCCTCCCCGGGCATATAAGGGCTCTCCAATGTAGCAAACATTTTGTCCGCTTTGCTCTATCTCGTTTAGTTTTCGAGATATGGGTCATTTTATGAAGTGGAAAATTTTTATTAAAAATTTCCGAGGGTCCAAGGCCCCGCCAAGGTCCATTTTTGGATAGAGATAGCCCCTTTCTCTGGGGTATTACACGCTTAGAGGTAGTCGAAATTTTCATCAATTTTTCTCTATCTCTTAGTTTTCGAGATATGGGCCATTTTAAAAATCGGGAGCGAAAGAAATGGCGCCATCTTTAAAACTTCGGATACATTGGTGAAAATTAACACTCAAAATTAAAGTACTGCGGATTTTTAGTATAGTGTTAAATGAAGATAACTAAAATCTTTGCTTAAATCAGTGTTTCAACTAAAAATTTGTTAAAAATTAGTCAAATCGATTTGAAAGCGGTTTGACAGATGTTTCTACTGACGTATTATTTTAAATGTACCTTTTAAAAAAATTACAAAGTTGACTTCGATATTACTAAAAAGGTACATTTTCCAAGAATTTCTGTTGAAATTCTTTGAAAATGTACCGTTAGCCGGTTAGCCGCCGCCAGTCGACACTATTTTTTTTAGCCAGCCGCCGCAGATGCGTTTGCGGCTCAACTCTAAAAATCAATCGCCGGCGACCATTTTAGCCATTAGCCGCCGCCAGCCGAGAGAATGGACCAGCTTGTATCTCTGGTAGAGACTCTAAACTAGATTTGTCATTATCAATAATGTATGCCAATTCGTAAATGTATTTTTGAAGATTTTTAAAATATTTTTTTCTATTTTAAAACGTCAATTTTTTCAAATTTACGAAATTTTTACTTCACATCCTTCTCGCCTGAAAACCGTTCGTTGTACAACAAATGTTTGAAGGCAAAAAAAGGTAGTAAATTGTGTTTTTTGTCGATATAATTCAATCGCTTTAGTAAAAAATTGTTATTTAGCCAAAAACTACCGAAGATCTGAAGACCGCTTTGCAGCGGCCTTGGGCCGCTATTGTGTTTAAACTAATGTTTGGATCCGAAATTCGAATGGGTTAAATTGGGACTTTTTCTATAATGTGAGTCAGCGAACCAAATTTCATTAAAATATCTTAATATTTGCGACCTCCACTTTGTAACCAAGCCAATTTTGGGGGGATTGGGCACTATGGGCACTAGGTCTAAACATAGACCGGTGTTAACCAAAATTAATAGGCTTCGTCCTTGGGCTGATATAGGTCGGTGTACCAAATTTCATCAAAATATCTTAATATTTGCGACCTGCAGCGTATAAAGAATGTAATTTTGGGGGGACCCTTATATGGGCACTAGGTCTAAACATGGACCGATATTCACCAAAATCAATAGGCTTCGTCCATGGGCTGACATAGGTCGGTGTACCAAATTTTATCAAAATATCTTAATATTTGCGACCTGCAGCGTATAAAAAATATAATTTTAGTAGGACCCTTATATGGGCACTAGGTCTAAACATGGACCGATGTTCACCAAAATCAATAGGCTTCGTCCTTGGACCAACATAGGTCTGTATACCAAATTTCATCTTAATATTTGCGATCTGCAGCGTATAAACAATATAATTTTGGGGGGACCCTTATATGGGCACTAGGTCTAAACATGTACCGATTTTAACCAAAATCAATAGGCTTCGTCCTTGGGCCGACATTAGTCGGTATACCAAGTTTCATCAAAATATCTTAATATTTGCAACCTGTAGAGTGCGCACAAGAACATAGGCGTACCTAGACCATTTTTCTGGGGTGGACAAGCGACCCATTAATTTTCTGCTATTTATTTGCACATTCTCACACTCTTAATTCTAAAAAACACTTTCGGCATTATATATATATTTGTTCCTTTTACTCCTGCAAGGAGCATAGGGCCGCATTATGCTTACAATTTTTTCACACAAAAAAAAAAACTTAGAAATGATTCCTTGCCTTCTAATAAAATTTTCTTTATTTCCAAAATTAAATAATCCTGGTAGCTTATACTATCAAATAAATACTGCATCCATTTAACTTTATTTTAAAATCGCTAAAAACAAAGAAAAATTTGGTCATGTTTAAGGCACTGTCATTTTAAGTGTGGCGACCATTTGTAGAAAAAAATAAAGCAATACTTAAGGAAATTTTATAGGAATTCCAAAAATATACAGTTTTTACAGAACTGATCATTACTAGCTAAATTTTACTATGCAATTTGATAGAAGGTCGATATCGCTTATTTTTCATTAAAAGCCACGCCTACTTAAGACAGGTGACAAAATAAAAAAACAGACATTACGTTAAAATTCTGGACAATTTTCTGAACTCTCTCCTTGCATTTTTGGGCGAATTTATCCAATATTTTGATCTTTAAAAATAAAGGCAACGAGAATAAAATTAGAAAAACCTTTAATGTCCCTATTATATTGCACATGACTGTATATCGTTAGCTGAAATGCAAAACCACGTAACTAACATTTTTACTATTTTACAGGAGAAACAAAAAATGTTATATATTGAAAAATAAATGGAGTTTTGGTAATCAAATATAGCAGATTTTCTAAATATAGACTGATTAATTCATTTCTGGAATAAAAGTAATAATTTATTAATGTTTCAAAGAGTTAAGTTAGTTATGCGCTTTTGAACTCGTATTTTCTTAAACAAAAACACGTACCTACAATGAATTTTTTTTAAGTTTCAAGGAAAATTTTGTTTTGCATTCATAAAATGTAGAATAAAAGAAGTTGTTCTCTTGTTATTTAATACATCGCTTTATATATTTATTATTTTTTTTAAATATGAAAATAAAAAATGATTTACAAAAGCAAAAGATAATTAACAACAATAACTACAATACAAATAAAGGAAAAAATTAAACCTTTACTTCTCAAATGGAATTTCATTGTAATAATAATGACAATCGGGTGGAAGAAATGGTTTAAGGTCCTGAAGATGTTGCCATTTTTTGCTTGAAATTTTTATTCTTTGTAAATGCAACTTTAAAAAAAAACGCTTTTAATTTGTTTCCAATTCTTTGTGGAAATTCCTTAAACTCGTCTGTTGCACTTAATTTAAAATAAATTACTCCAGAGGGATCATACGCTAATACACGAATCATATTGACTGTGGGATCTCCAAAAAAAAATTTATTATAATTAACAAAGTAAAAATTTCAAACTATAATCACTATAATTATGAGAAAATAGGACTACTAGGGGAGGGGAGCGTAGTAGCACTATCCGCTAGTGAAATATAAAAATTCAAATCCTACTATGAATAAATAAAATTCAATAGAAATAAATATGTGTTAGTTAAAATTTTCAAGCAACAAGTATGTAGTTACGTGCTTTCGATTTTCGCTAATAATATGTCTAATTTTTATTATATGACAGTAAAAATTGGAGAAGACGAGGAACTCGTTGATATGCATCATAATCGATCAAAAAACCGATTTTGAATTTTTTGTTAGTTACGTGGTTTTGCATTTCAGCTAACGATATACATTTAGAAAAACAAAATATTTTTTAGGTTTTATTTAATATTTTACAAGGACTGAAGGAAAACTATTAGCAAAAACCTTCAATATGAAAAAAATAATAATATTTAATACTTTTCTGTTGCAAAATGTGGCTATTATTTGTTTGAATTTTTATTTTTTTTTTGTTTAATTTTTATTTTATTAACATAACATAAACAATGTTTTCGGCGCTGAAATACGCTTTGGAACTGTTTTCTCGCATTCAATCAGCTTTGCGCTTTGACCAGCTCGGCGCCCACTATGACCTGTTCGCGCTGATTTGTACTAATTTGTATAGTACCAGTTTTCTCGCATTGGTTCTCGCAATAAGCGTCAGTCGGCTCGGCTCGGCAACAAGCGGCCACTCTGTACGCACCCTAAGACGAACTCCGGAGGACTAGATTAACTAGTTCGTTGTAAGCGAGGTTCGTATTAACCGGGGTAAAATTTATTAAAAATGTTCTAATTATCCACAAAATATTTAAATTTCCTTGAAACAATTTTAAAAACAATTTTTTCATTTGGTTTCCTAAATATATTGTTTGCAATATATTTAAGAAAAAATGTCTGTGTGTTCGGTTTAAAAATTGTCAGAAAGCAAAAAAAAAATATAAAAAAAATTGTCCAATTTTTTAAAGTTCGTATTAGAAGTCGAAAATTATACAGAAATTTGTTTGTGGGACCATCACAAACAATTTGTTTTAACCGAGTGTTCGTCTTAAGCGAGTTCGTATTAACCAATGTTTTTTATATTGAAATTGTTGGCAAAACTTCGGGACTTCAAAATTAGTTCGTATTAACCCAGAATTCGTTTTATCAGAGTTCGTATTAAGCGAGTCATACTGTAGTAGTGTTTAGTTTGAAGTAACTTCCTTGTTAGATATTAACTTGTTATTCGTTTAGAAAACTGTGAAATCTAAGATATTTAATTCACCAAAAAAGATTCTGCGTTATTTTTCTATTATTGAACAACTTTGCGATTCTAATAATTTTTCTTAAAGAAAAACTCTTATTATCAATTTTATAATCAGAACTTAGATCGATTTGTTTCTTAAATATTTCTTAGGTAAGAATTTTTCAAAAAAACATTTCTTACTTAAGAAATATTTAAGACAAACATTGATCTTAGTTCTGACTATAGAACTGACCCTTAGATTTCAACAAATTATCTGCCTAGAAAACCAGTAGAGATTTTCCCAAACCAAAAACACAGGATTAATTGATATCAAAAAAAAGTAATATTGTGATACTTTTTGCCATCAAAATCATAGATAAAAGAATTGTAGGTAGATTTTTTTCTGGGGTGGGCAAAAATCAGTCTAGGTGGGCTTAGTAGTGTTTTGAGAAATGAGGCAATAATATATACATGTACATTAGAGCGTACCACCTTACAGGCAAAATGAAGTATTTTTGCAAGGAGGTTTCAAAAAAAAATTTTTTTTTGCCGAACGTAGGGGTCGCCATTTTACATTATTCGTTATATCTTTGGCATTTACAGTCAGACCTTAAAGTATGATACATCGATATTTTTCTCTCGAGGAGACCAGTGTTTTGCTCTAAGGGCCATTGACCTCAAGTATCCCGTTCTAGTAGTTACTCACCAGATCTCAGTAACTACCAGATCTGTCAGAAAATTAAAGCTCGCAAAAAATCATTAAACTTTTGCTAAGGTAGTTTTTCGATAAACTCAGTATAATTTTTTTATATTTTAGTTGCCGAACGCAGGGGTCGCCTTTTAAATTTTTTTTTTTTCATTGGATTTTTCCTTTTTTAAACTTTGTATAAATTTATTTGGTTTTTTTATCAAAAAGGCATAGTGCTTTTTTACGCTTTTTTAAGCGAAAAAACAACGCTTTTTACGCTTTTTTGCAAAACATTTGCGGTTTTTACAATCCAAAAGTTGGCAACACTGTGCATTAGGCTGGGTCGATTTGTGGGGAGGCAAAAAAATCGCCCATGGCTCAGGGAAAATCGTATTCTAGGGATCAAAATAAGAAACTTTGCCGAAGGAACCATACCTCTAAAACGAATTCTACTACCCCTAACTGTTGACTTTTGTCCCGTAGGGTCAAGTTTTGAAAAATCCCACTTTGACCCATTTAGAGTGCCCCAATCGAGTCCAAATGTATGACCGACCCCCACTAACTTTGGAGGGCCGATCCACCCATGCCAGTGGTACACCCCCTGGAACTCCCCTGGGGGGTTCCCCATACAAACATTTTAAAAAATCACCATTTTTGGCACTTTATTTTATTATTTTTTATTTATTTTATTTATTTTTATTATTTTATTTATTTTTTCTCCTTAGAAATTTATTTAGTCAGAACATATGTAAATGAAAAAATTAATTTAACTTAGTAATAGAAAAGAAAAAATGCCCAGACTTGAAAGCAAAAAAGACTTCAAACAGTAATTGTTTTTATTTTCTTTTCTATTACTAAGTTAAATTAATTTTTTCATTTACATATGTTCTGACTAAATAAATTTCTAAAGAGAAAAAATAAATAAAATAATAAAAATAAATAAAATAAATAAAAAATAATAAAATAAAGTGCCAAAAATGGTGATTTTTTAAAATGTTTGTATGGGGAACCCCCCAGGGGAGTTCCAGGGGGTGTACCACTGGCATGGGTGGATCGGCCCTTCAAAGTTAGTGGGGGTCGGTCATACATTTGGACTCGATTGGGGCACTCTAAATGGGTCAAAGTGGGATTTTTCAAAACTTGACCCTACGGGACAAAAGTCAACAGTTGGGGGTAGTAGAATTCGTTTTAGAGGTATGGTTCCTTCGGCAAAGTTTCTTATTTTGATCCCTAGAATACGATTTTCACTGAGCCATGGGCGATTATTAAATCGACCCGCCCTACTGTGCATGAGTAAAACATTGGCTTTGATGGCTAGAAATTTCAATGGGCAGGTTTACCAGAGAAATCCGCTACCGCTACAAATGATATGTAGCGCTTTATGATTACCTTAATCTGGTGAACGATGCTACTTTTTTTTATGGTTTAAAATAAAAATATTTGTAGATGTTTTATTGAATTTTTCGAATTTTTTATTCGTTTATAATTAAATTTGTATTTGTTTATTATTCTTTAAAAAAAATATACAAAAAAACAAACGACAGCTGTTGTATCATTAACTGCTCACAAGTAGCGTAAAAATTTTACGCTACCAAAACAAGGTAGCGCCACCACCAGGCGGTATTCGTCGCTCTCTTTCGAAGATTGACAATTTATATCGAAAATGTTAGCCTTTGCAGACGTGTGTAATTCTTATGGCTGAATTTTCAATATAAATTAAGAAGAGAGTGATTTAACAGAGGTAGGGAGAGTTGGATAGTCTTTTAATTATATAGTCGTTGCTTTAAATTACACTATGGAACATTTTTGGGATTATTGTCTGGGGGGTGAGAAATTCCAAGTCAGGGTGATGGTACTAGGTCAGTATAGTAAAACTCTCAAAGGGTTTGACGTTCGTATGTGTCATTTTTTTTTATGACCTTTTAAATTTTTTCCTTATCTTGATGTTTTTTCGATTAGTTGTAACTCGAGAACCACTTGTCCGATTTGGATGAAACAAATTTAGAAAAATTTAGAATTACAATTTCTTTAATCCGTTCATATAACATTTTTCTTTATAATCAACAGTTTTGCCGGTAAAAATAAATTTGTGGAGAAAAAAAAATATTTTTTTGCCTAAAAATTAAAATTTTTTATGAATTTAAAAAAGA
The DNA here is from genome assembly GCA_949987735.1 of Leucophora obtusa. Taxonomy (NCBI): domain Eukaryota; kingdom Metazoa; phylum Arthropoda; class Insecta; order Diptera; family Anthomyiidae; genus Leucophora; species Leucophora obtusa. The sequence goes on from OX465295.1 coordinate 283,114,516, forward strand.
AAAATTTTAATTTTTAGGCAAAAAAATATTTTTTTTTCTCCACAAATTTATTTTTACCGGCAAAACTGTTGATTATAAAGAAAAATGTTATATGAACGGATTAAAGAAATTGTAATTCTAAATTTTTCTAAATTTGTTTCATCAAAATCGGACAAGTGGTTCTCGAGTTACAACTAAGCGAAAAAACATCAAGATAAGGAAAAAATTTAAAAGGTCATAAAAAAAATGACACATACGAACGCCAAACCCTTTAAGGGTTTTACTATACTGACCTAGTACCATCACCCTGACTTGGAATTTCTCACCCCCCAGATTGGCTGTTGTACTGTGTTATTGGACATAAATAAACAAAAACGAGTAAAAAGGTTAAAGTCGGGCATGCCGACTATACAATACCCTACACCAGTCTGGTGTATTGTTTGGATCCGAAATTCGAATGTTTTAAAATGGGGCTTGTGTCAAAATTTTCTATAATGTGAGTCAGCGCACCAAATTTCATTAAAATATCTTAATATTTGCGACCTGCAGTTTGTAACCAAGCCAATTTTGGGGGGACCCTTATATGGGCACTAGGTCTAAACATGGACCGATGTTCACCAAAATCAATAGGCTGCGTTATTGGGTCAATATAGGTCTGTGTACCAAATTTCATAAAAATATCTTAATATTTGCGACCTGCAGCGTATAAAAAATATAATTTTGGTGGGACCCTTATATGGGCACTAGGTCTAAAAATGGACCGATGTTCACCAAACTCAAACTTGTTCGTCCTTGGGCCAACATAGGTCTGCGTACCAAATTTCATCAAAATATCTTAATATTTGCGACCTGTAGAGTGCGCACAAGATTGCATGGATAGACAGACAGACAGACGGACGGACAGACGGACGGACAGACGGACATCGTTAAATCGAAATAAAAAAAAATTCTGAGCCGATCGGTATACTATAAGGTGGGTCTACGACCAATATTTTTTGGTGTTACAAACATCAGCACTAACTTATAATACCCTGACCACATAGTGGTGTAGGGTATAAACACAACGATTAACCAATTCATTTTCAGGAATGTACATTTCTATAATTTCTTGATACGAATTATCAAGAGTTTTATGAATATTTTTCAACGATTCCAATTTGAATCAATATATTACTGTCGCATTTTTTTTAAATATTCATAAAACTCTTGACAATTCACGTCAAAATTATATTTGATTCTAATAATATCTGAAATATTTTCTGGATTCAATTAATTTCTTTTTGGGGACCACTGCGCTTGATTAAAGAAAATGTAAGTTCTACGCAGAGTTTTGAAAAATGAATTCTTTAATTCAATTTTTCAATTCTGAATTAAAAATTCGATGAATTAATTCACAAAGCACCATATATTGAATGGAATCAATGCATATTTGTTTTCGTTCGATTTATTTTGCTACGAATGAATTCAAATGCTATAGTTCTTTTTATTAAATCAAATGAATTAATTCACTGGTGCACTCAACCAAAAAAGTCTGTAATGGCTAATAAAATTAGTAGAAAAATTAGTAGCCGCTACTTAATTTTAGTAAAATTTATGTAAACTGCAATTCAAAATCGATTTGCTAAAATCAGTTAAAAAACTTACTAAATATCATAATTTGAATACAATGAAATTAGTATAAATAATTAGTTGCAGCTACTAAATTTCAGTAAATTGTTGTAAACTGAAATTTAAAATCAATCTGCTGAAATCAGCAAAAAAGTGTACTAAAAACTAAAGAAACTGTAAAATCTAGAAAAAAAAAATAATAAAAAAAACTATTTTTCTTTCGATTGTAACAAGCATACACTCTAATAAAAAAGTCTGTAAAAGTTACAGAAAAAACTGTAATATTACAGCAAAAATTAACTAATATTAGGCCAGCAGACCGTTTAGCTAATTTTAGTAAGGTGAAAGTAGTAGGTAAAATTTGTAATAGTTACTAAAATTTTAGTAAACTCATAATGGAAACCGATTTGCTAAAATCAGCGAAATTTCATCTAAATATTAGTAAAATAAATTTTATAGAAGAAAATTTTAAATTTTACTAAATATTAGTAACATTTCTGCAAAATGAAAATTGAAATAAAACTACTGAAATTAGCAAAAAAAATTTAAACTTCCAAAATAAAAAAGATTAGTAATTTTTTCTGCTAATTTTAGCTAATCGGGTTTCAAAATTTAGTAAAATTAAATTTGTAGATTTAGCAACTCAAATTAGCAAAAAATTCTGTAATTTGTAAAATTATTATTATTTTACTAAAAAACAACTTTATACTAAAAATTAGTATAATACTAGTATAATAAAATTGAAAACCGTTTTACTAATTTTTATACTAACTTTTTTTTAGTGTATAATTACTTCATCGTACTTGAAATTTGGAGTCCAAATTTCAACCGGCTTTCCAGTTATTACCTTTTTATACATTGGAGATCCAATAAAATTTTCGGGCTGTTATTTTCAAACTAAGAATATATCAACAGTAACAAATATAAACTAAACAAGAATTGGAAAAAATCAACGAATTCTTGTAAATAAAATTTCTTAAATTAATATATTTTTCTGCTAAATTTAGCACTCGGTTTTGAAAAATTAGTAAAATGTTTTGCTGAAATCAGCAGCGAAAATTAGTAAAAAAAATCCGTAATTTTAATAAGATAAGAATAGCAAAAATGATTATTAAAAATAAAAATTGTACTAAAAATCAATATAAAATTAGTATAGTGCGATTGGAAACTGTTTACAAATTTTTTTACTAACTTTTTTATCTACACCACTATGTGGTCAGGGTATTATAAGTTTGTGCTGATGTTTGTAACACCAAAAAATATTGGTCCTAGACCCACCTTATAGTATACCGATCGGCTCAGAATTTTTTTTTTTTTTTGATTTAACGATGTCCGTCTGTCCGTCCGTCCGTCTGTCTGTCTGTCCATGCATTCTTGTGCGCATTCTACAGGTGGCAAATATTAAGATATTTTTATGAAACTTAGTACACCGACTTATGTCGGCCCAAGGACGACTACTATTGATTTTGGTTAAAATCGGTCCATGTTTAGACCTAGTGCCCATATAAGGGTCCTACCAAATTTATATTGTTTATACGCTGCAGGTCGTAGATATTAAGATATTTTGATGAAATTTGGTACACAGACCTATATTGGCCCAGTAACGCAGCCTATTGATTTTGGTGAACATCGGTCCATGTTTAGACCTAGTGCCCATATAAGGGTCCTACCAAAATTATACTGTTTATACGCTGCAGGTCGCAAATATTAAGATATTTTGATGAAATTTGGTACACAGACCTATATTGGCCCAATAACGCAGCGTGTTGATTTTGGTGAACATCGGTCCATGTTTAGACCTAGTGCCCATATAAGGGTCCTACCAAAATTATACTATTTATACGCTGCAGGTCGCAAATATTAAGATATTTTGATGAAATTTGGTACACCGACCTATGTCAGCCCAAGGATGAAGCCTAATGATTTTGGTTAACACCGGTCCATGTTTAGACCTAGTGCCCATATAAGGGTCCCCCCAAAATTATATTGCTTATACGCTGCACGTCGCAAATATTAAGATATTTTGATGAAATTTGGTACACAGACCTATGTTAGCCCAAGGATGAAGCCAATTGATTTTGGTGAACATCGGTCCATGTTTAGACCTGGTGCCCATATAAGGGTCCCCCCAAAATTGGCTTGGTTACAAACTGCAGGTCGCAACTCACATTATAAAAAATTTTGACACAAGCCCCATTTTAACCCATTCGAATTTCGGATCCAAACATTAGTTGGCTTTTAACCAGACTGGTGTAGGGTATTGTATAGTCGGCATGCCCGACTTTAACCTTTTTACTCGTTTCTCTTGTTTCTGTTAGTCAGCAAAGGAACGCAAAACAAAACGGAGGTATACTGGACATTAACATTTCGCAGTTAAAATTGTATTAAAAAAAATAAAATAATAGAGATTTGTTTTATAATAGGTTTGTTCCACTTAATTCTGGGTAAAGTCTGGTAAAATGAGAGTCAACAAATAATTATCTCAAAAAATGGTAAAATTGCTCACAATACCTGGAACGCACAAAACCACATTTCAAGCCCAAAAATTAACGTCAAAGTTATTCATATAAACAAAAGCTATTTTTAAGAATAAAATATCGAAGGGAATAAAGAAAAAATGTTATAACGTGGTATTTGTTAACGATATTAATTATTGTTTACAAGTTTTGTTAATATTTTAATTATTTTTACAAATTTAAAACAGCTGATTTATAAAAAACTAGTGATTTGACAGTTTTACCATTTTACCCGCAAAAAAAAGTACGGGTAACTTCTGGTAAAAAGAGAAACAAATTATTCTCTCATCAACGCTCTCATTTACCCAATTTTTAACAATAGAAACGCTTTTTGGTAAGATTGGGTTCCCGCGGGTACCCGCGGTAACGTACGTGGAACAGAGCTAATATAAACTATATTTATTTACGGGAATACTATTAAATATGTTATTGTTTTTCTTTTATTTCAACCCTTTAACATTTTCATCTAAATTCTACCTGTAGGTAGACGAAAAAAAGAACCAAATAATACAACTTCCGCTGGCGCACATATTGGCAAGAAAATAAAAGTGATATTTAGTGCAACTAGTGTTTTTGGATTGTGTAATTTATTCGAAAATAAAATTAACAATATTTACATTAATTTGTTTTTATTCAATTAATAACAAAAAGTGATTGTAATTTTAGCATCATGTTTTGCAGATTTCAACTGGACCACTTTCATTTCTATTAAACGAACATTCTTCAAAATTTTTGGAAGTTAACTGAATTTTTTACGTGTTTATAACCAACTAAAATTTAGCAGAAAACATGTCGTCACCTAAAATGCAAAAGGGCGTAACAACAAAAAAAATTTAAGCCGATTTTCTGATTGATTATGATGCACTAGACTAAATTACATTTCCCTACAAAATTTTAAACTTATATGTCGAAATAAGTTTATAGTAGTGTTTTAAACAAGAGAAGAAAATATAGAATATCTTTAATTCTACAACGTTTTTTTTTTGGTTCTAGTGTAAAAAAATAAAAAGTGTTGTTACGCCCTTTTGCATTTTAGGTGACGATGTGCTGATTTCAACTGAGTAATATTCATTTCCATTAAACAACATTTCTTATAAATTATTGTATTTGAACTAACTTTTTTACCTAAAATTTAGGTTACCTAAATTTAGCAGACCATAATTCTCAACATCATTGAAATTTCTGCTGGCGCAAATTGAGGTACCATTTCCTGTTATTTTAGCAGAATTTTTAACTATTTGTACGGGCTTTTTTTATGAGTGTAGGCATTGTTATGCAGAGCCATATAATATAGAGATGTAACATCAATAACACTTTGCACGAATCGGAGACTTTTTTTCCGACAGTTTGGGCACCCAGTGGGTAAAACTAATTCGGGTACGCTGAATCTAGTGGTGCTAGCCGTTTTTCTAGGTTAGCTCTTAAAAAAGATATTTGAGTTTGAAAATTATGGTTCCAAGCACCCCAAAACACTCGGCGTTTTAATTTATTTACCGTTAATTTTTAGTTAAGTTGTTTGTTACTCTACCAAGAAGCTTTGTGTTCAAAATAATCAAAATCGGTATTGCGGTTAAAAAGTTGTGATTGAAAATGTGAGGACACCTTAAAAATCTTTATGGAAATTTTTCACTTCAATACAAATTTCAGTACATTTAATGAAGCAATAAAATATACAATTTTGTATAGAAAATTTCGAAGTGTCCTTACATTTTCACTCATAACTTCTGAACCGCTGCACCGATATTGATCAATTTTAACCTAAAGCTGACTGGGCAAATAAAAAAGTAAGATAAATCGCGTTTTTGGGGTCCTTGAACCAAGAATTTTCAAACACAAATATCTTTTTTTCAAGAGCTAATCTATAAAAACGGCTAGCACCACTGGATTCAGCGTACTCGAACTAGGTTTACCCACCGGGTGCCCCGCTTATTGGATTTTTCAACTAGCACAGTGTAACTTTTTAAACAAACTGTAGATGTCGCTAACATGTAGGTAATTTTGTCAAAGGAGGATTATATTTTGGGAAATTTTGTCAATGGAGGATTTTTTTTTTTTGTCAAATAAGGTTTTAACAGAGTTGTCAGGTAAGGGGATTTGGACCCAAATTAGGGATTTCGACTTTGGTTTGGGGACAGATTAAAAAATGGTAAATTTTAATTTATCCGAAAAAGAAAAATTTTCGGATAAATTATATTCGTATAATTTTAAATTAAAGTCGATCAAATTAGGTCTATTAAAGTATTTCAAAATTTCTACAAAATATTTGAATTATTGAAGAAATGTTCTCTAAATATTTATAAATCCTGAAATAATGAAAAGCAACTAAGCTCAATGTTAATAAAAAAATTTTCTATTTTCAAAATACTCAAATTGCAAAATACTCAGAAGAAAAAAATGTCGATCTCATATAACCTCTTATGCACTTTCTGAATCGTGTAAAGTCGACTTGTGCAAACTTAATTTTCTAAAGATTTTACAAGCCCTAGAACTTACACCTACTAGATTTACACTTAACCAAAAACAATTAATTTTTGAAAGCTACTCTACTTGTCAAATTCCATACAAATTTACGAAAAAAAAGATTTTTCACCATAATGAGTTTCGTGTGTGGAATTTTTTCTCTCAAAAATTTAATGTACTACTTTTATTTTGAAAAAGTGGCATTTCAGCTTAATTGGGATTGTGTCTTTCTTATAATAAACAATTTTTTACTTTCAAAATTTTAATAAAAATTTGAGGCCTTTAAAGTTCGAGTGAAAAAGTAAATATTTCTTCGTAAAATATTTAATTTTATTTTATTTACATTTCTTAATAATTTTCAGGACTTAAGAGCGATGCTAACTTAGCTTCTATTTTTTTCTTTTAAATTGGGTTTTTTGTTTTAATTAAAATGAATTGGGTATAAAATTGGGGATTTAAACTTTCAAAATGGGAATGAGCTTAAACTTTTCGGACAACACTGCTCTCCACTAAACAGAGAAGTGTTGCCAGAAAAAACAAAACCGAAGTCAGCGCCATCTGTTGCATTAAAAACCAGTATTGCCGTTAATCAGGACCATGTGAGACTGTTGTTATATGTAAATTTGAATTAAAACCAGAGACCGAAAATAACCCTTATTTTTGAATTTTTAAACAAAAAAAAGCATATAGAACCAAATATCGGAGAATTTTTGAATTTTTAAACAAAAAAAGCATATAGAACCAAATATCGAGTTACACTTTAAATTTTTGCCTTTCAAGTATCAATTTGTATTAGTAAAAAAATTGAAACTTGAAAGGCAAAAATTGATCGTGTTACCCCTATGTAATTCAAGCATATCATAATTATCCTTGTGACTAGGCTTCCAAAAAATGCTTTGCTTTTTAAATTTTTTACTTCTATTTTTTCGAGCAGAAATAAAAGTTATTTTTTGACTCTTATTTATCTGAGCAAAAATAAAAGTTATTTTCTGACATTTTGTTCCAGCAGAAATAAAAGTTATTTTTTGACTTTTATTTTTTCGAGCAAGAGTAAAACTAATTTTTTAAAATCAATGACACCTGAAAATTGCCAAAGAGCTCGCTTTAATAGGGATTTCTCAAATTTTTTTTTGGTGTCTGATATGAATTTGTCGAAATTTTAATTTTGTTATTTTCGAAACAAAAACTTTTATTCTTGCTCAAAAAAATAAAAGTTTATTTTTGCTCAAAAAAATAAAAGTCAAAAAATAACTTTTTTAATCTGACTTTTATGATAAAAGTGTAACCGTTACGGTCCCTGATTAAAACCAGAGACTATTAATTATAGAGATAGGAAATCAAAACTAACACTACTCACCGATAGAGGGCGCTCAAATTTAGTATTACCTGAGCAACTATTTAGTATCCATTTAGTATCAGCTGAGCCTATATCTCAAAACCTAAAAACTGCTGAAAACTGCTCAAAATAAGGAAAAAAAACAACGCGGAATATATTCAAATAATATAATTTGAGATATTCGTTTGTTTTTTTTTGCTTTGTTGTTTGTTATTATTTAAATTTAAATAAAAAAAGAAAATTGTCAATTTTTTGAACAAAGTGCCATCTAGTGATAGAAATATTTTTATAACTTATTTTTTTGATGATGCCATACCCCTGATTAAAACCAATAACAAATTTTCATACAAATGTGCTAGTCGAAAAAAATAATAACTGAATAACAAAAAAAGTTGGGCATGTTCGGACATATATTTTATATACCAGTAGATGCATCTTCAAAAACTTTTCATTTGACATGTTTCTTTAAAATTGTAAGAAATATATGGGTGGCTCTTTTTCGACTCTAGGAAAAATTTTGTTTTCGAATTTTTTTATATTTTATTTGTATAGTCTATGCTCAGAAAATAACAATAAAATAATTCGAAGAAATAAAATTTTTCCATTTTTTTTTTTTTGTGAATATATTTTAATCATAAAGTAATATCCCATCAAAATCTCAGCAATGGGTGCTCATTACTAATATCTAAATTATAAGCAGACTATTAATTATAGAGATAGGAAATCAGAACTTCCACTACTTACCGGTAGGGGGCGCTGAAATTTAGTATTACCTGAGCAACTATTTAGTATAAGTTTAGTATCAGCTCAGCCTATATTTGAAAACTCCAAAATTGCTAAAAACTGCGCAATAGAAGAAAAACCAAGCGCGAAATATATTCGAACAATAATGTTTTAAATATCCGTTTGTTTTTTTGCTTTTTTGTTTGTTATTATTTCAATTTAAATAAAAAAAAAAGAAAATTGTCAATTTTTTGAACAAAGTGCCATCTAGTGATATCCATGTTTTTATAACTTATTTTTTTAGTGATGCCATACCCCTGGAATTCGGGTCTGCTTATAATTCGGTGTCAAAACTCATTATTTTTGTTCACCAAGGTCGTTTTTGTAGGTAGTTGTCCATATTCGCTGCATGAAAAAACGCACAAAATTTGTGTACCCGCTTACCCGTTGCATTACAAAAGTATATAAAATAAGTAGTTACCAAACTAAGTAGTTATTCGTGTGCTTATACGCAGTTAAAAAATAAGTGATTACAAGTTGTTAAATAATACGACTTACTTATATACTTACTAGTGCTTAAAAAATAAGTAGTTACCAAATTCACATTACCTTTATAAATAAGTAGTCGCGCGTAAGCTAGACTGCTTATAAAAACGGCTTTGCCTAACAAAAATAACTAGTACTATCGCCAAATTATAAGTAGTAAAAAATTTTAGTTTCATTATATAACCACTTATTTGGTAATGAAACAAATCGTTCCGTTTACTTACCGTTTTCGGTCCGTCATAACCGTAATCCAACTCCGTTTACGTACCGTTTTCCGGATCCGTATACGGACCAGAAAACGGATCTTAAGGAACATCGAAACTGATTCGAATCCGTTGAAAGTCCGTCAATGACGAACCGTTTACGGACCGTTATGTCGTTTAAAAAACTGACAAGTCCGTTAAAAGTCCAAAAACAACAACAATTTACACACAATTTTGGAAAAATTGGGTAGCCGCGTAAAATTTTATTAATCTTACCATCTAATATATGTATGCTATTTGAAGTTGTTTAATCGATGATGTGTTGGACGTATTCCAGCTACCGCCACTAATTTTTCGCCGCGACAGTATTTTTTCCAAACTAAAGGGTTGAGCTTCTGTTCTTTGAACACAAATCAATTAAGTTCGTATTTAACGGTATGGAAATGGAGTTAAAATGTATTGTGTTCGAAAATCCGATTACACAGTCCGTTAATGTTCCTTATACGTACAAGCTTTGACGGATACATGCATTACGGACCCTTAATGTGCCGTAAAAGCCGGATTCATGATTCCGTACGTGCCGGAGAGTCCGTAAGAATGTTTCTTGGGTATGCATTAAATTTGTACACAAAATTTTTTGGGAGCGTTTTTTATCATTGTCTTTATTATAAATCTTATTTCGCATAATGCAGCAGAACAAAAAAAAAAAAAAAACTACATCCGATTCTTTCCAAATTTGGTACAAATGTAGAAAACTGCGAGATATAAATTTTGTTCATACACGGTTTTTTGAAATTTTGCTGTTTTCTTAGAGTAAAATTAATACAGTCAAGGCGGGCAACACAAAACTCTAGTCCTTATCGTTCAAAAAAATTATTAAAATAAAAATCGGGCAACGATAAGGACTAGAGAATTTATCTGGGATTAAGAATCACTTTACATTTTTATTTTCCGATAATTAATGAAGGCTGCATAGTGGCAGCCGATTTTGGCTTTTTTAAAAAAGGCCAAATATGAAGTGGCAACCCTGTAGATTTCGGTTGGAAGCATTTAAAACTGATCATTTTTCAAAACACTGCAAAGACCATACATGGGAATTTTTCATTACCATTGAATTTTCATTACCATTAGTTCATACTAATAACAATGAAAAAAATTCCATTACCATTTAATGGTAATGAAATATTTTTCATTAGAAAAATCATTACTAATGGTAATGAAATTACACTAATGTATAAAAAAACTAATTACAATTGATTAAAAACCATTTGTTTACAAAAAATTCAGACAAATAAAAACGAACAACTGGTTTGGCCAGGGAAGTTATAAAACATAATTTATTAAGGAGGATCCATTTAATTCCATTAAACTTTACCTGGATACAAATAACAACGGAATGGAAAGTAATATTTAATTTCAAATGAGCATGAGCCTGAATGAGCATATTCAATCATCGATTTCAGCGAGTTTTATTCCATTTTTACGTTTTTCTGTCAATGGCAATTATTTTTTTTTTAATTTATTCATTATCAATGGTAATGAAGTTTAAAATCATTGTCATTAATCAATGAAATTAAATTTTAGAATCATTACTATTAATTAAAAAAATGGTAATGAAAATAATTTCATTACAATTGATATCAATGTAATGGTAATGAAATCATCAATTAATTAGTCCACCTAATTAATTAGTCCCATGTATGGCAAAGACATATATTTTAAATAGAAAAATAAAATTATAAAAATATTGTTATTCAAATTTTTTACAGCCTTTCAAATATGCCCTTTAAAATGCTGCTGTTACAGTATTTACCCCCTTAAGCACCGTAAGTTGTTTTTCACGTGGAAAATTATCAATCGAACTTTAATTGCCTCAAATTGTAATTTAATTAAAACAAATGAACAATTTTTTAATTTTATAACAAAAACACAAAAAAAAACACAAAATGTCACTTTTTCCCAAGAAAAATAATAGTCTTGTGCGTGAAAACAAACTCTACACAATTTTCACGTGAAACTGACTGTCGTGAAAAATCATTTTTTTATATTATGAGTGAAACTCAAACAACTTAAGGTGCTTTAAGATTAAATGTTAAACACGTTATTGTTTTTTTATTTATTTTTTTTATATTATTATTTTATAATGCACATATTTTTTAAAACGAATTTGAAGTTTTATTAAATTTTTAAGTAAAAACCACTTTAAAAATTATTAAAAAAGCTAACATCATAATGGCTTTAAGCCTTTATGCAAAATACTTGTATAGTAAATGGCTTTTTTTTTTATCTAAAATTAAAAAAACTCCTTAAATAAAACTCAAATTAAAACCTCAAGAAAAGTTCAAAAATCAAGTATTTAAAATTGTGCACCGTGTATTGTATTATCGTGTACATCGCTCTGATGATTATCGTGATTACCAATTCCAGATATGTGATTCTGTATTAATAAAAATAGTTGGAATTAATGATATATTTTAAATATTACAACACTATGACAACTTACACTCATAACGGCGGATACAACGCAAGCAAGTGCAAACAATAATTGAATTAATTTCATTATTTAAAGAGTTTGTTCTCGTCCAAGTTATAAAAGAATACTATTTGATTTCTGACGATCTTGTTGGGTTATATATACTTACGATCACCAAATGACCATAATTACTCATACATGAATGTATATAGTTGTAAAACTATAAATAATGCAGAAAGGCTCTAAATCGATATTTTAAGTTTTTATTGTTTTTCCTTTTCCAATAAAGTAATAAATATTGACTTTCATATAGAAACATTTAACCCATTAAGAACACTTTAGGTCTGTTCCACGTCGTTAACGCGGGTACCCGCGGGTAATCCAATTTAGCCGAAGCAAAAATTACTTATACACCCCTTTGACAATAAAAACGCTTTTTAGTAAAAATGAAAGCGTGGAACAGAGTTATTATAAAGCATACTTGGGAATTTTTCATTGGCATTCAAATTTAATTGGCATTACTTAATATCAATGTCAATGCCAAAAAAGTTCATTACCATTCAATGCCAATGAAATTTTTTCAATTGGCATTGATTAAAACAATGGTAATGAAATGTTCACCCAATGGTAATGAAATGTATATATAATTGAAGAAAAAAGCATTGTATACAAAATTTTTTTTTTATAAAAAAGGAAAGAATGAATTAAAAATTTCAGAGCCAAACTCACAAAATTTTTTTGTTAAAAACAACCTAAAATACATATTGAGTTAATTGAAAACACAATTAAAAAAGGACTACTGATTTTTCATTATATTCAAACCATTTTGCTATTTATTTTCAAACATTGTTAAACAATCCATAAAAGTAATAAAAATAATTGAAAAGTCTGTTAAAACAATCATCAATTTTTAACTGATAAAACGTAAAACAAAACGATTTTTCGGTTTGTTTTTTCATATTTGAAAGTCTTTTTTGTTTGAATTTTTAAAACACTACACACACAACACACACGTTCATATTTTTATTCGCAATGTGTGTGTGTATGAGTAAAGAATTTCTTGTAATTTTAATTTAAATAATTTTGTATATAAACAAACTATTTTAAGAAAAAAGAAAACCGAAAATATTTGAATTTTTTGTTTTAAAACAGAAAACAAGGAAATTATCTAAATTATTTTTTATAAAAATAGAAAACTAAAAATAGCACGTTTGACTGAAAATATCAATTCCTACAGACGATACGTATTTTTTTGTAGTTTGTTTTTTATTGACTTATAAAAAAAGTTAAACAATATGTTTCCATGTATTTTAATTGACTATTCAATTGAAAACAAACTTTACCTAGTACTTTTCAAATAAACCTCAATCGGTTATGGAAAATACATATATTGTGAGTGTATAAACATTATAAAAATTCGCTATTTTATCAACTTGTATCAAGTATACTGCTGTTCACTCTTTTTTTAACACTGGTTGCTCTAGATTAGGGATGCCAAACGGGAAATCCCGAATCCCGGCATTTTCTTATCTATTAATATTGATGTGAACGCAAATAAACAAAGTGGGCAATTTCAGATTACCAACGTTTTTTCTTGAATTTTCTCATATTTACAAGAAATTGATGCCAAGATATTCGTAAAATTAGAAATTAAGTAGATTATTCGGGTAACTATGCAAACACTTTGCAGAAAATATTGAAAATTTGATAAACAATATTAGATTTTTGAGTAATTCATGCGAAAAATCAAGTTTGTTATTTTACCGGTTTATTCTTCCAAGCGAAATTCGAGTTCTGAAACCTAATTTTGGCTGGGACTGTAAGCTTGAATTATTCCATGAAAACATTTGATAACGATAACCAAATAACTTTGTTATTCTAATTACACGATTCAGTGGGTAAGGTTGTCGCAACGAATCTGTTTACAAAATACTGGGCGCAAGTGTAGTGAAGTGCAGGCTTTCATATATTATCCCAGTCAGAAAAATACAAAGGGGAAAGCGATGACAAGGTACTTTAACAGGTGACATAAGTACTGACAAAAATTGCTTTCCCATTTCGAAAATGATAACGTCATTAGACAAAAGGACCGGCTGTTCAAAAAGCGCCGGAAAAGTACTGCAGAAACAAAATTTTTAACGTTGGCAAAACGCTGGCAAAATCAATAAATAGGTGGTCTGGAATTATATTTTCCAAAATAAAGTTAAAAAAAAAGTTCATATGCATCTTTTTTGGGCCTGCCGTGATATGAACCCAGGCCTCATATTGGCAGACGACACACAGTGCTTCGTCCCCATATAGCAAATCGGCAAAATAAGAATTCGGTGTGCAGAACATGTAAATTAAAAAAAATTCGAAGTTTCAGCAAAATCGGTGCAAGGACCTGACTACCTCCCATACATCCTTAATCTAAAATTTTTAATTTTAGCTACAATTATAAACAGAATAAGGCGAAAATTAGTTACTGCCGGTCAAATTATGTCCCTTAACCCAGTGGTTAATTTTGTTTCATTCGGGGCAAGGCCATGACTACCTCCCATATATCCTTTTTCTAAAAAACAATATTTTGGCTACATTTATGATCAGAATATACTAAAAGCTTAAAATAGTTTGTAAAATAATACTTTTTAGCTCTTAGGCAAATTTTGTTTTATTCGGTGCAAGGACATGACTACCTCCCATATATCCTTTTTCTCAAAAAACCATATTTTGGCCAGATTTAAGATCAGAATGCACTAGAAACTTACAAAAGTTTATAAAATTATACTTATTACCTCTATGGCAAATTTTGTTTCATTCGGTGCATGGATATGACTATCTCCCATATATCCTTTTTCTCATTCATTATCAATTTTAAGGGCGACACAGACGAGCAGTATTATTGCTCAATTTTTACAAGTTTTTTTTATGGTGGAGTGTAATTTTATTTTAGCAAAACTTCCAATATGACACACACATGGTCAAAAATATTGGTAACTTGCTAAAATTTAGTGAAAACTATTTTTGACAAAATAATCAATTTTCATGAAATGTCCTGGAAAGGAGTCGTTCCCCACACAAAACCCGAATTATAATTTTTTTAATTTATTATTTTTCTTTAATAATAACTATTATATTACAAAAATAGCTTTTGACATTTCCAAATTGTGTATTAAAAAAAAATTGACAAATAAATAAAAGAAGCCGTTTTTGCATTTCTATTAAATTTATGGGCATTTCGGTTCTAGGTTAAAGTGGGTTAATGATATCCAGCGAAACCAAAATTCCGTATCTGAATAATTTAAAGTATATTTAATGAACAAGTTAAATAAAAAACTATTGCAAAAAATTCGAATTTTGTGAATTTTTAATTGATATGCTATTTTCTTTTTCAAAAATGGGCCATTTTCGGCCGCAATTCAGCACGGGCTAAAGTTTTCTAAAAACAATTAAATTCTTCAATTTTGAACCTACTAGATGAAAACTTGGCTGTGTAATGAATGAAAATCGAGAAATCGTATTTTAAGGGACAGCATATACATCTACATACATACATATATACATATATATCTACATAAAATTGAGAAATTGGGATATGTAGAAAAAGTTAAAAATTTAAAATTTGCGGTTCGAAATTCTAAATCGTAAAAAAAAATAGACGTTATTTTTCATATTTTTTTTTAAATTTCACTAAACTTTATAAAATTTTAGGTTTTCCGCAAAAAAAGTGTTATTACTTAAATTTTTTTTAAAGTTTCTTGAATTTTTTTTTAGTTTTACACCACATTAAAACGAAGCTTGTGTTTCAATTTTCAAGTTCAAGTGATTTTAGCAGAATATACTGATATTTGCATTCAACTAAATTTAGCTTAAAAATAGCCAAAATTTTGTAGATATAACAGTTTATTTTTGCTATTTTTAGACTACAAATATTTAGCAAAATTTTCTGCAGATTTTACAGTACAATTGTCTATTTTCATACATATACACAGAACCAAATTTGTTCGTAGATAGTATGAATTGCTTTCATTGATTTCAGTTCAAAATATGTATGAACAATTTCATACAATGAATGAATACACTATGGAACATTTTTGGGATTATTGTCTGGGGGGTGAGAAATTCCAAGTCAGGGTGATGGTACTAGGTCAGTATAGTAAAACCCTCAAAGGGTTTGGCGTTCGTATGTGTCATTTTTTTTTATGACCTTTTAAATTTTTTCCTTATCTTGATGTTTTTTCGCTTAGTTGTAACTCGAGAACCACTTGTCCGATTTTGATGAAACAAATTTAGAAAAATTTAGAATTACAATTTCTTTAATCTGTTCATATAACATTTTTCTTTATAATCAACAGTTTTGCCGGTAAAAATAAATTTGTGGAGAAAAAAAAATATTTTTTTGCCTAAAAATTAAAATTTTTTTTTTTTTTAATTCATAAAAAATTTTAATTTTTAAAATTAAAATACATAACAAATATTAAAACCAATAACAAATTTTCATACAAATGTGCTAGTCGAAAAAAATAATAACTGAATAACAAAAAAAGTTGGGCATGTTCGGACATATATTTTATATACCAGTAGATGCATCTTCAAAAACTTTTCATTTGACATGTTTCTTTAAAATTGTAAGAAATATATGGGTGGCTCTTTTTCGACTCTAGGAAAAATTTTGTTTTCGAATTTTTTTATATTTTATTTGTATAGTCTATGCTCAGAAAATAACAATAAAATAATTCGAAGAAATAAAATTTTCCCATTTTTTTTTTTTTTTGTAAAATATATTTTAATCATAAAGTAATATCCCATCAAAATCTCAGCAATGGGTGCTCATTACTAATATCTAAATTATAAGCAGACTATTAATTATAGAGATAGGAAATCAGAACTTCCACTACTTACCGGTAGGGGGCGCTGAAATTTAGTATTACCTGAGCAACTATCATACAAATTTAGAAAAATTTAGAATTACAATTTCTTTAATCCGTTCATATAACATTTTTCTTTATAATCAACAGTTTTGCCGGTAAAAATAAATTTGTGGAGAAAAAAAAATATTTTTTTGCCTAAAAATTAAAATTTTTTTTTTTTAAATTCATAAAAAATTTTAATTTTTAGGCAAAAAAATATTTTTTTTTCTCCACAAATTTATTTTTACCGGCAAAACTGTTGATTATAAAGAAAAATGTTATATGAACGGATTAAAGAAATTGTAATTCTAAATTTTTCTAAATTTGTTTCATCAAAATCGGACAAGTGGTTCTCGAGTTACAACTAAGCGAAAAAACATCAAGATAAGGAAAAAATTTAAAAGGTCATAAAAAAAATGACACATACGAACGCCAAACCCTTTGAGGGTTTTACTATACTGACCTAGTACCATCACCCTGACTTGGAATTTCTCACCCCCCAGATTGGCTGTTGTACTGTGTAATTTGTATGTAAAAATTGGGACTATGTTCATAGTAATGCTTATATCATTAATTTCGGAAGAACTATTTAATATTCTACAAAAAATCCATCATAAACTTTTTCATACTATGTATGAACGTATTCATACACTGTATGAAAGAGTTTTGGGAAAAATAATTAATGTAAGATTCATTCATATTATGGAGAAAATTATTGCAATTATGAATTATTTTTTTCTGTGTAACTAAAATTCTCTAAAGTTAACAGTTTCAATTTTGCTGTTCTCATTTTACTAGTATTTAGTAAAAAATCTGCTAATTTTAGCAGTTTTTTCTGCAGCATCGTTTTTAACTAATTTTTAGTAACTTTTTCTGCTATTTCTACAGATTTATTTCTAGGAGCGTACACTAGGGCAACAAGTGATACTTAGGGACACGGTTTTGGCTATAACTCAGAGACGAATCGAGATACCACCTTAAATTTTTCACACAAATGTATAAGAGAGTTTAACAATAATAATATATTTTTTTAAGAATTTTAAAAAATGCGCATTTCGAGCTATGGGAATTTGAACTGAAGACCCCAGGAAATGACCATTGACCCTTCCATGAAAAAAATCGGTATGCATACCATTTTAAAGGGTACATTCTTACCTAATAAATAATGCCAAAACAAATTTTATAACTTGAATAGTTTTTAATTTATTGTCGATTTTGTAATCATACTTTAGTCAAATTTTACCGTTTTTTTCAATATTCGTGACGTCATATTTCGGAAACCGAAAAGGTCCGGGCCCCAAAATTTATGCATCGTTGGGCTCTTGTAGTGTACCACAGTTATGGTGAATTTAATTCAAATCGGAGATGGTAAATCCGACTTGTGTGTTGAGTTGATATGTTTTCACCCCATTGTAGATTAAAAAATATATAAATACATCATACATGAGACTAATTAATTATTTGGACAAATTAATTGGTGATTTCATTACCATTAAATTTAAACTAATGCTAATGAAACTTTTGGCATTATTATTACTACGACTAATTCTAATGCTTTGAAATACATCGATTTCATTACTAATGCCAATTGTATAGTAAATTCATTACGATTGCTAATGCCTCAATTATAAGAAAGAATTGGCATTCGTAAACGTCATTTTATAGATTTCAAATTCATTTCTGAGCTTGCAAATGCGGAATGCGAAAAGGGTTTTGTGGTATAAAAAATTAATTAAAATACTTAATCAGCGATTTACACTGTGCAAAGGAATATATTGATGCAAGAATTTTACTTTTTGCAAAATTATTTTCGCAAACTTTTTTTTACAAACTAACCACCAGTCTTTGGTATGAGTTATGGGTATTATAGTAACCAGATTCTAATTTTACAAAAACCACACTAAAAAAATGCAAAATAATGGCGGAACGCGAAAAAAAGCTTTATGGTACAAAAACTTTGTCAGCGATTTTCATTCTGCAAATAAATATTTATACTGATGTAAGAATTTTCCTTTTTGCAAATTTTTTTTCCGCGACATTTTTTCGCGATTTTTTTTTTTCAACTAGCCACCGAACTTTGTTCTATGAAATGGGTGTTATAGTCCCTAGATTATAAATTTAAAAAAACCGCACTTAAAAAATTGCAAAATAATCGCGGAACGCAAAAAAAGGCTTTATAGTACAAAAGTTGAATTAAAAAACTAAATCAGCGATTTTTATCCTGCAAACAAACTACTGATGTAAGAATTTTCCTTTTTGTAAATTTTTTTTCCGTGACTTTTTTCGAGATTTTTTTTTCAATTAATCACAGAACTTTGTTCTATGAATTGGGTATTATAGTCCCTAGATTATAAATTTTAAAAAACCACACTTAAAAATTGCAAAAGAACCGCGGAACGCGAAAAAAGACTTTATGGTACAAAAGTTGAATTAAAAAACTAAATCAGCGATTTTTATTCTGCAAACAAACATACTGATGTAAGAATTTTCCTTTTTGTAAATTTTTTTCCACGACTTTTTTCGCGATTTCTTTTTTCAATTAATCACAGAACTTTGTTCTATGAATTGGGTATTATAGTCCCTAGATTATAAATTTTAAAAACCACACTTAAAAAATTGCAAAACAACCGCGGAACGCGAAAAAAGACTTTATGTTACAAAAGTTGCATTTTTGTTTGCAGATTGTTAATCGCTGATTAAGTTTTTTATATATTTTTGTGCCATAAAGCCTTTTTTCGCGTTCCGCGATTATTTTGCAATTTATTACTTGTGGTTATTTAGAATCATAACCTAGGGTCTATAAGCCCAATTCATAGAATAAAGTTCGGTGGCTAGTTGCAAAAAATACCGCGAAAAAATGCCGCGCAAAAGAAATTTTGCAAAAAGGAAAATTCTTACATCAGTATATTTGTTCGCCGAATTAAAATTGCTGATTAAGTTTTTAAATTAAATTTTTGTAACATAAAATCTTTTTTCGCGTTTCACGATTATTTTACAATTTCTTAAGTGCGATTTTGTTAAATATATAATCTAGGGACAATAATACCCAATTCATAGAACAAAGTTCTGTGATTAATTGAAAAAAGAAATCGCAAAAAAAGTCGCAGAAAAAAAATTTCCAAAAAGGAAAATTCTTACATTAGTATATATGTTTGCAGAATAAAAATCGCTGATTAAGTTTTTTAATTCAACTTTTGTACTATAAAGTCTTTTTTCGCGTTCCGCGATTATTTTGCAATTTGTTAAGTGTGGTTTTTTAAAATTTATAATCTAGGGACTATAATACCCAATTCATAGAACAAATTTCGGTGATTAATTAAAAAAAGAAATCGCGAAAAAAAGTCGCGGAAAAAAATTTACAAAAAGGAAAATTTTTACATCAGTATGTTTGTTTGCAGAATGAAAATCGCTGATTAAGTTTTTTAATTCAATTGTTGTACCATCCCAGTGTAGAAACGGTAATGACATATCATTATTTTTTAGACTACCAGTAATGACACCCACTTACCTTCTGCATTATTTTAAAACATATAATAATGAGTTACTGATAATTACTTATTTTTATTATTATTTCAAATAGAAAATAATTTTTTAGATTTTTTTGAAAATTTTTTGAAATCTATTTTTAGACTCAATATTTTTTAAACACTGGTAAGGATATATGTAACCACATATTTTTTTTTTTTGTATGTTGGCGAGTAAGCTTACTTGTGTGCAGCAGGTCAATTGTGTTTTTATCTATTAAATATTAGATGTCGATATAGCTCAGATGTTAGAGCTGTTGACTGGCAATCTGTAGACCCAGGTTCGATTCCCGCACCAGCAAATTTTATTTAAAAAAAAAATTCAATAAAAAATATTTTTTTTTATATAATTTATTTTTTAGAAAATCTATTTTTAGACTCATTATTTCTGTCAGTACTGGTAAGCACATAGGTAATGATATATTTTTTGATTTTTCGTATGCTGGTGTGTAACGACTACTCATTATTTTTCGCGACATCGCCATATAAAGGTAATAAGAAATGTAACAAGAAAAGTAACTAGTTACCATTACCAAGTATGTAGTTACATAACCACATATCTGGTAATGAATTTCTACACTGGGATAAAATCTTTTTGCGCGTTCCGCGATTATTTTCCAATCTTTTAAGTGTGGTTTTTTAAAATTTATAATCTAGGGACTATAATACCCAATTCATAGAACAAAGTTCTGTGATTAATTGAAAAAAGAAATCGCGAAAAAAGTCGCGGAAAAAAATTTACAAAAAGGAAAATTCTTACATCAGAATGTTTGTTTGCAGAATAAAAATCGCTGATTAAGTTTTTTAATTAAAATTTTGTACCATAAAGTATTTTTTCGCGTTCCGCGATTATTTTGCAATTTTTTTAGTGTGGTTTTTTAAAATTTATAATCTAGGGACTATAATACCCAATTCATAGAACAAAGTTCGGTGATTAATTGGAAAAAGAAATCGCGAAAAAAGTCGCGGAAAAAAATTTACAAAAGGAAAATTCTTACATCAGTATATTTGTTTGCAGAATGAAAATCGCTGATTAAGATTTTTAATTAAATTTTTGTACCATAAAGACTTTTTTCGCGTTCCGCGATTATTTTGCAATTTTTTAAGTGCGGTTTTTTAAAATTTATAATCTAGGGGCTATAACACCCATTTCATAGAAAAAGTTCGGTGGCTAGTTGAAAAAAGCAATCTATCCATCCCCCTTTATTTTGCAAACAAATGCTTTTTTTTACTCAATTGCATTAGTGCGATTTCATTAGCAGTAGTATTACAAATTCTAATGCCAGAAAATTTCAGTACCATTAAATGGTAATGAAATTTTTTTGCCATTAGCATTAGTCAACTAATGATAATGAAATTTCAATGCCAATGAAAAAATCCCAAGTATGAAATACATAAAGAAATATATATATAAAAATACCCAGCAATAAATAAAATCGACCCTAGTCGATTTTTTCTCTATATTCAAAATAAGAAAAAGCTAAACTAATGTCATAGTTTTGTTCCATGTACGAGTACATTACCGCGGGTACCCAATTTTATCAAAAATATTACCCAATTTTGTCAAAATTGTGTATAAATTGTTGTTGTTTCGGGTGAATTTGGTTACCGCGGGTACCAGCGGCCTTATGACAATAAAAACATAAACAAATTCTAGATAGAAATGACAAATTTTAAACTAGCTAAACAAAAATATTGTAATACAACTCCAAAAGAGAAAGAGTAGATTTGACATTTCCTTCAATGAAATTGTCATAAGCAATCAGTTTCAAGTACTTCGTATATTTTGTTTGTTGGGTAACTTTGGAAATTCCAATCATTTTATTTTAAGCTTGTTATTAAAATGTAACTTAACCATACAGCATTTATCATCCGATTAGTAAACAATTATAAAAATATATTAAAAATATTATATGACAATAGAAAAATATTAAGATTTTCCTTCAAATTATGAGAAGAATCCACTTAATATTTCTAATTGTTGGCATTTTAGTGGCCATAGTGATTTGCACCATAGTGGGCTATTCCGTTATTGCTTCCAAGAAGGAGACTGGAAGCAATAAGTTGTTTGCATGATTATATATATAAATGAGTCATTAATTAATATCTACTTTTTTATGAATACAGAATTCAATTAATGGGTTTGCTAATAGCGGGAATCATTTTGAAGAGGTGCAGGGAAAAGTACTTTACAATGCAACTTTTTAATATACCCTAAACAAAAAAGTTTATATACTCGATATTTATGTATATCAATCTAAATAAAAGACTTTTGGAATTTTTTGAAATAAAATTATTTAGTTAAAGAGTGAAGGCAATGAAGGGCTTATAAACAAAACAAAACAAAAATTTACAAGAGGCGACAGAATTGTCAAAACTTTAAACTAGAATGAATCTATACTAATTTTGAAACACAATTACTTTAAAATAAAGCACAAACTACACTACAATCAAGCACTAAGGAGTGAGATAGAAAAAATCCGACACAAATAAAGGTCAATAAAAATTAAATTGTTTATTTCAAAATCTAAACAATAGACTGGCCCTTCGTTGAATGGGCGATTTTGTAGTTGCGAAACCCGCTCCTCGGGACTTATTTTGTGAGGTTACTGGAAAAACTATTCCAGAAAAAATTTCAGCACAACTGAAGAATTTTTGAGCTATCCATGGCCTTCAAAATTTTGAAATACAATATACAAGGGGAAAAAGTTATTTTTTTGGCTTTTTTGCGTGGATGGTAACCTAAACGAATGCGGTTATCGTTAGGGTAACGATATTTTATGTTATTTCGGTAACGGTATTTTAAGGGTAACGCTATTTCATTTATTTCGGTATCGGTATTTTAAGGATAAGGGTATTTAAGTTATTTCGGTAACGGTATTTTAAATATAACGATATTTGGGTTATTTCGGTAACGGTATTTTAAGGTTAACGGTATTTCTGCTATATCGGTAACGGTATTTTAAGGGTAACGGTAGTCAGTTATTTCGAAGCATCCCGCAATTTTTTTTACAAAAAACAAACGAGATTGAAAACCGAACCAATTTATCAACTTAACGTCCCAGTGTAGAAACGGTAATGACATATCATTATTTTTTGGAGTACCAGTAATGACACCCACTTACCTTCTGTATTATTTTAAAACATATAATAATGAGTTACTGATAATTACTTATTTTTATCATTATTTCAAATAGAAAATAATTTTTTAGATTTTTTTGAAAAGTTATTGAAATCTATTTTTAGACTCAATATTTTTTAAACACTGGTAAGGATATATGTAGCCACATATTTTTTGATTTTTTGTATGTTGGCGAGTAAGCTTACTTGTATGCAGCAGGTCAATTGTGTTTTTATCTATTAAATATTACATGTCGATATAGCTCAGATGGTAGAGCTGTTGACTGGCAATCTGTAGACCCAGGTTCGATTCCCGCACCAGCAAATTTTATTTAAAAAAAAAAACAATAAAAAAAATTTTTTTTTATATAATTAATTTTTTAGAAAATCTATTTTTAGACTCATTATTTTTGTCAGTACTGGTAAGCACATAGGTAACGATATATTTTTTGATTTTTCGTATGCTGGTGTGTAACGACAACTCATTATTTTTCGCGACATCGCCATATAAAGGTAATAAGAAATGTAATAACAAAAGTAACTAGTTACCATTACCAAGTATGTAGTTACATAACCACATATCTGGTAATGATTTTCTACACTGGGGTACAAAAAATACTCAATAACCACGTGAAATTAGCAAAAGCAGAAAATTAAAAATAACGGTAACGGTATTTTAGGGATAATAATATTTCATTTGTTTCGGTAACGGTATTTTAAGGGTATTGATATTTCATTTATTTCGGTATCGGTATTTTAAGGATAACGGTATTTCAGTTATTTGGGTAACGGTATTTTAAGGATAAAGGTATTCCGGGTATTTCGGTAACGGTATTTTAGGGGTAACGGTAGTCAGTTGAAAGGGTTTTGAATCGATAACGGTATTTTAGCGGTATTGCCTGCCAACCCTGCTTTTTTCCAAATACTAGCTCCTAAATAACTGTTGTTCTGGAAAATGTCGAAATAATCATAATCAAGAATGAATTACCTTTCTAACAAGGCATAAAAATCCAAAATCGGTTGAAAATTATTTAAGTAATTGCAATTCGCCCAGACCATTATAGGGTTAAAATGGGATAAATTATAAAAAAAAATTAAATATTTTTTTCAAAAACCTACAATGTTCTACTCCAGTTTCATATTTAAAGCAGGGAAGACACGATGCAACTAGTTGTCGGACCGAAAAATAATTTTGAAATACACGGTCAGACAAGATCTACAACATGACATTTAAAATTGTATTTTGAATGAGACGCACGTATTTTGGAGCGGACTAATTTAAACTAGCGTGATGTCAACTTTTAAAAACGTTATGAATAATCAGACCACACAAAATCGCTAAAAAGCATTAAATGGAAATTGTATAATTAATTTGTGCGATCGGGCAACAAAAATGTTTAAAAACGCTTTATCAAACTTGACATTGTATTTTAGTTACCAATTATAATTTTAAAATTTCAAAAAATTTGGTGCACAAATTTCTAACAAAATTAAATTTTTTTAAATATTTATCACGTAGAAATTTAAAAATTTATTAAACCATATTTCTTTTAAACTATCAATTTATAAAAATATTGTATAGTTCTCAAAACTCCGCTAAAACAAATAGTGTGCATTTGCCAAAAATTGCTATATTGGCACCACTATTGCATATGAGGAATTGACAGCATTTTAATAAAAAAATCAAAAATGTTTGGTTTTTGTTCGAAATGTGCGCACGACCATACACTGAGAGAATTATCATCACTTCAGTAATGAATTTCTTCATAGTTTCAATGAAAATAGTCACTGGAACTCGTCCAATGAAACTTTTCATAGAATCTATGAAACAGGTTTCTTAAAAGTCAGGGTTTATGAAAGGTTCATAAAATTAATGAAACTCTTCATAAAATGAATAGACCACTACTCCAATGAGTAAATCATTCAGCCAATGAAGAGCTTCATAAAATCTATGAAGCAATTTCATATATTATTTTTTATTATAGTTGGTTGTTGTCGTTGCTAAGATGGAGTGGTTATATAAAAAGTATTTAGCAAATGCAAAAAGCGTAATAAAATTGTAGCATATTTTACGGATGTTCAAAATATATCTAATGAAAGAATTCATTAAATTAAAAAGTTTCATAAAATCAAATTGATTATTCTGGTTTCATTCAATGAAAAACAGAACTTGTTTGTTCGAACTTTATTCTGATGTTTTGCGCATAAGTAATCAAACTAACCTTAGTCATAACCTTTTATGGTTATGATCTTGCGCTGATACTGATGAGGGGGAGTAACGTCCTCCGAAACAGCTGTCTATCCTGTTTGCAAGAACAAAATTTTGTAAACTAATATGCACGGTTTTTTTTAAATATAAAATTAAAACATCGAACTAGAGGCTGAATAATATATGTCCTCACTAGTTTCATAAAATTTTATAGTAAGCTTAATTCAATTAATGAAATTCCTTAATAATGCTTCGAAAAAATTAATATAATTTATAAAAAATTTCATAGTTCAAAATTAATAATAAAAAAATTAATTTAAAAAAAAAATTATAAAAGATAATTCTCTCAGTATATATTAATGAAATGACGATATTTTATAAAAAAAACGAATAAAAAGGTTAAAGTCGGGCATGCCGACTATACAATACCCTACACCAGTCTGGTTAAAAGCCAACTAATGTTTGGATCCGAAATTCGAATGGGTTAAAATGGGACTTGTGTCAAAAATTTCTGTAATGTGAGTCAGCGAACCAAATTTCATTAAAATATCTTAATATTTGCGACCTGCAGTTTGTAACCAAGCCAATTTTGGGGGGACCCTTATAAGGGCACTAGGTCTAAACATGGACCGATGTTCACCAAAATCAATAGGCTTCGTCCTTGGGCCAACATAGGTCTGTGTACCAAATTTCATCAAAATATCTTAATATTTGCGACCTGCAGCGTATAAACAATACAATTTTGGGGGGACCCTTATATGGGCACTTGGTCTAAACATGGACCGATTTTAAGCAAAATCAATAGGATTCGTCCTTGAGCCGGCATAAGTCGGTGTATCAAAATATCTTAATATTTGCGACCTGTAGAGTGCGCACAAGAATGCATGGACAGACAGACAGAGGGACGGACGGACAGACGGACATCGTTAAATCGAAATAAAAAAATTCTGAGCCGATCGGTATACTGTAAGGTGGGTCTAGGACCAATTTTTTTTGGTGTTACAAACATCAGCACTAACTTATAATACCCTGACCACGTAGTGGTTTAGGGTATAATTAAAAAAAGTAGATACTATTGAACAATTTCATATAGATAAAGAACATTTTCATTAAATTTATGAAGATCTAATTTATGAAACTCAATGAAATTTTTTAATGAAATTATTAAATTTTATGAAAGAAAAGTTATTAAAAATTTAAGAATATTCATTAAACATTATATAAATACATAATTTATTATATCATTAACATCATGAAGGATAATTCTTTCAGTGTACGACAGCCCAAGAAACGATGAAAATTGTGCTTACTACCAACAAGTTGTACAACTAGTTTTGTAGCACACTTGGGACTAATTAATTGAATGAACCAATTAATTGATGATTTCATTGTCATTACAATTGACCAATGCCAATGAAATTTTTTGGCATTACAATTGATCAATGGCAATGAAATTTTTTTCAATTGACTTTGTTCAATGCCTAAATGCCCAATTATAATTGAAGAAAAAAGCATTTGTTTTCATATTTTGATAAAAGAACAAATTAAAAAAAAAATTAAAAATTCGAGTATTTCTTATCTTATATTCGCTATTTCGTCAAGTTTACATTACTAGAGGCTGATCCATCTAGACTGACCAGTGTTAAAGAAGAGTGAACAGCAGTATACTTGATACAACTTGATAAAAAAGTGAATATTTATAATGTTTATAGCTCTGAAATTTTTCATTCTTGTCTTAATTTCGTTTTTTATAAAACAATTTTTTTTTTGTATATAATGCTCTTTTCTTCAATTATATGTACATTTCATTACCATTGGGTGTACATTTCATTACCATTGTTTCAATCAATGCCAATTGAAAAAAATTTCATTGGCATTGAATGGTAATGAAATTTTTTGGCATTGGCATTGAGATCAAGTAATGCCAATTAAATTTCAATGCCAATGAAAAATTCCCAAGTATGTTGTATAGTGTCTTCTCTGCTTAAGATCTATAAATATTCAGATATAAATTTTTGTCTCTCTTGAATTTTGCTAACCTAGTCCCAGGTCCCAAAATGGCGAAAGAATTACGGCAAATAGTTTGTATTATAAAGAGATATTATGCTACTCTTAACTCTCTCGAAAAAAGGCGAAGTCGGTCAAACTCAATAAAGAACATTTTTCTCTTAAAAATGAGTTGAGTTGAAACATTTCGTCAGTTTTGTTACAACATTGTGATGATAAATGATAAACAACATGTGTGATGATAAGTGATAAATTTGCCGGTTTTGGTGAAATTATCCCAGTTTTGTCTTAAATTATGATCACTCCCTGTTTTACGCTCACTTTTTATATAAATTTGCTGAATTTATATATAACGCCACTAATTGTAAGCAATTTTTTTTTTATAAACAATACATTAAAGAGTATACTCTTTTAAAATGTATACAAAAAACCAAATTAAAAAAAAATTATCAAACTTTTTTGGGCTTTTTTTTTTGTAGATTTTACGTTATTGGCCATTCTGAATGCTTCAAACCCAATTCTGTGCTTTCAAACTCAATTTATGTGCTTTAAAACCAAATTTATGCAACTTCATACCAAAAATTCTATTAAATAAGTCAATATTTACTCTTTTATTGTTTATCGATTTGGGAACAGCTTGCGAACAAAAATAAAGAGTACCAGTTGAACACGTAAGAGTAGCATGGAATGACTGGTATTGCGACTATAGGTGAACAAAAATGTAAAATTTTCAAAAATAAAATTAATTTAATATGACAGAAAATTTTCCAACGGAAATATATTTTTTTTCTAAAATTCTTTTCAGTTTAGCTTCCAGTACTATGGAACTATTTCACTACCTAGGTAAAAATCGACATATATGAATCCATGCAGGTTTAATCAGAGGTAAGGCACAACCAAAAAAATAAGTTATAAAAATATCGTTGTCACTACCCAAGAAACATTTTTACGGACTCTCCGGCACGTCCGGATTCATGAATCTGGCTTTTACGGCACGTTAACTGTCCGTAATTCACGTATCCGTCAAAGCTTGTACGTATACGGAACATTAACGGACCGTATAAATGGATTTTCGAACACAATACGTTTTAATTCCGTTATGATGTATCCGTTTCCGTGCCGGCAAATACGGACTTCAAACGTGTTAGTTTGTTTTTAAAATAAAAATTCTTAAATTATTTAATAAAAGAGAGATCAGCCGTTCAGTTGTTAAAAATGTTATTGGGACGTAGAATCAGTCGCAATATTTTGACTCCGTCCAAATACACCAGCGAAAAGGAAAGGTTCGTAGAGCAAAATTGTATTAGTTTAGTTTAGTTTAGTTTAGTTTATTGATCCAAACTATCACAAGAAGAATAAATCTTATAAATTACAGTGATAGCAAATAAAACTTTCAAGTAAATGTTTTGTCAAATTCAAATACAATTTATAAATTGATATTAATTATAAATTAAAAAACTTAAAAATAACATAGTGAAATTTAAATTGCACAAACATACACACAAAAAATTATGACGGTAAAATTAACTAAAATACAATTTAAAACAAATAAAATTTTAGTTAAAAACCGGTCTACTCACATTTTCATTTAATTTAACAATTTCTTTATTTGATTTTGACTATCAATAATTGACTGTAAGAAACCATAAAATCAACTTAAAGTTTATTTATTTTTACTATAAAAATAACAAACAAAACGGTGCGAAGAACTAAATTTATATTTGATTTTACTAAAAAATTTAAAATAAAAACAATTCAAATAATTGTATTGGTATTTTTTATTTCAAACAATTTTTACTACAAAATACCTTTTTTTGGTTCATTTTTTTAGTTTTACTTTAAGACAATAAAAATTTACTAGAAAATTTGACTGTTACGAAATATCCGTATTTTCATTTAGTTAAAGTTTTAAATAACTTGTGAAAAAAGTTAAAAATTATTTTTCTTCTACGAACAACTGTTATTACTTTAAAAATAACTCAACGGAAAAACTTCAGAAACAACTAAAAGAAAGTGACTGTGTTTATTTTCTGAGTGCACATTTAAATTAAAATAAACATTATAAAATTGAAAAACATTTAATACATTTTAAACAAATTTAATAGTTCCATTTTAAAGCGTATTGTGTTGCTAACCAATTGAATATTTGATGGTAAGTCATTCCAAAGACCGATTGTTTAATTAAAAAATTGTCTTGTAGATAAAACGTATTTATATATTTGTGAGATCAGGCCTCTTCCACCTGGAGATTTGGCAAAAGTAATTCTTCTATAGAGATATTCAGGTTCCTTTGAATATATCAGCTTATGCATCATCAAAAGGCTTTTATACTTTAGTAAGTCTTTAAAACAAATATTATGCAACTGATATGTGAGCGACGATATATTATCCCTTCTACTGCGATTAAATACATATTTGGCTAGATTATTATATGTGACTCGAAGTCGATCGTAATCAGTGGTGTCGCAATTTGCAAATATTTCACATCCATACAGCAAAACAGGTATTAGATATGTTTTTGCCAGGAGCATACGTATTTTAAAGGGCGTCGACGCTTTAACAGCCCACAGGTTTCTCAACATCCCATGAACTTTTAAAGCCGAAATATTTATGTGATTTTTCCAAGAAAGCTCGGCATTAAACGTTATTCCTAGATTTGATGATGATGGAACAAAATCGATTGTAGTATTATTTATTAGCACAGAGACGTTATTATCAAGTCTTTTTTTATTATTTCTTGATATAAAGATACATTTTTATTTCGTTGGCTTTATGCACAAACCATTTGCCCAATTGTGAATTTTATTTAAATCATTGTAGATGCGTTCAATACAATAACGTACATTTTCCATTTTGGTGCTTAAGTACAACTACATCATCCGCATACATTTGTATATCACAGTGACTTACAGCTTCAGGAAGATCATTAATTTACATACAAAAAAGCAATGGACCAAGAATGGACCCCTGTGGTACCCCTCTATCAACATGAACTGCATTGGAAGTCAAGCCATTTAAAAAAACAACTTGTTTACGGTTTAAAAGGTATGACGAAATAAGTTTTTTAGCCGAATTAGAAAAATTAAAAAGCTTTTGGAGTTTGGTCAGCAGAATTGAGTGATCAACTGTATCAAAAGCTTTGCTGTGATTAGGGTTTATGTCCCGGGAATTCCCGGGACGGGATTCCCGGGAATCCCGCCCTTTTTCGGATCCCGCAATCCCGGGAATTTTGTTCGGGATTTCTCGGGATTTTTTTTATTCTTTTACAGAAGTTTTAGCTAGTATTAATACAATTTTGGAAGCTTTATTTAAATTTAAAGCATTGATTTTTTAAACTAATTTAAACAAAAAATATTTAAAATTAAAAAAATACGATTTAAAATTTAATAAACTGAATTAGGCCAAATTATTTTCGGATGTCAGTTGAATTTAGTTAAACCGAAAAAAATTTGATCAGCCATTACCAAGTTTACCACCAAAAATACTTTTACATATTTCGGAAAAACTTTTTTCTTTAAAATGATGATTTTTGTTCAAATAAAGCAATATTTGTATAGGCTGATTTACACTATAAGATTTTCGGAAAGATTTTGCAACCTTGCCTATAAGTTTTGCATGTATACTGAAGTAAAATCGTACCCAAAATCTTATAGTGTAAACCAGCCTTATACAACATCCCAACATCATTATTTCAGTTCCAAATACCTCCAAAAAACTAGGAATCCAAATTAAAAAATTGGTAATATTTTCGTATTTTCAATTGATATAAGTATTTTGAGTTTCTTTAACTTAAAATAATTTCATTTAAAGTTCAGTTGCTATTCCATTATTTCAGTTGTATTTTTAAATACTATTTGTTTTCAAAATAATCCATCAGATGCTTTTTCGAATTATTTTGGATTTTTTTTATATGTTAATTTAAAATGCCACTAAATATGAAAATTCTATAATTACTTTTTTAAGAAGCTGTGGCATAAAAAATGTCTATTCAAGAAAACTAATTAAAGTTAAGAAACTATTTAATAATGTTTTAATGTCTATTTTTATAAAACGATTTAGGCGAATTTGCTTAAAAATTTGTGTGAAAATACTCACTTTCAAACTATTTTATAAAAATAATTCCAGACGGATACTTTTGTAAATCTGCGTAGAAAGAAACAAAATATCTAGAAATAGAAATTTTTGGATTTCATATTTGAGAAATATTTAAGCAAGAAATCGATCTGAGTTGTGACTATAAAACTGGTCCGACACAAGTTTGCACCCATTAACTATTCCAATATATCCTGAAAAAAGGGATGAAAATAAAATACCCATGTCTTTCACTTTTTCTATATCAATTCTTTTAACCGTATAAACCGCCAATTAATATTTAGTTAATATATTTCTAAGAGTTTTTTTTTAAATTAAGACGGCCTTCCATATAAATATATTATATAAATATTAATTCACGATTTAAATTGTTAAACGAATTGATCTAGAAAAAGTGGAAGACATGGATACTTTATATTTAGCCACCCTTTTAGAATATATTATATAAGTACATTTTCTCATGGGTACAACCAAAAGATGAACTTTGGCG
This sequence comes from Leucophora obtusa, assembly GCA_949987735.1. Taxonomy (NCBI): domain Eukaryota; kingdom Metazoa; phylum Arthropoda; class Insecta; order Diptera; family Anthomyiidae; genus Leucophora; species Leucophora obtusa. Next base: position 283,146,691 of record OX465295.1, read on the forward strand.
GACGGTGTTTTAACAGAAATCGAGTTTTTAAAGTACAACATATGTCGAATTTATATATTTTCTACCGAGCGGGAATTCCCGGGATCCCGGGAAATTCTGAAAAAAATCCCGCTGTCCCGGGAAATGAAAAAGTCCGGGAAAAGAAAAACCCTAGCTGTGATCTAACAGCACAAGAAAAGATACCATATCATTATCCAGTTTTGACCTAATTTCTTCAACCACATCGATCAACACCGTGATGCAACTTCTTCCCTGTCTAAAACCAGACTATTTTTCTGTTAGGAAATTATGCTCCTGTAAATATTTATACATCTGGCTTTTCATTAGATTCTCCATTACCGTGGACAAAAAAGGTAGTATGGCAATTGGTCTAAATTCACTGCTGTTCTTAGGGAGCGGAATTATTTTGGCTTCTTTCCATATATCGGGGAATATTGACTTGATTAATATGGTATTAAATACGTACGTAATGAATTGCAGAATTTTAGCGATGATAAGTTTCAAAAATCTAGGATTAAGTCCATCCAAACCCACAGCATTTGATTTTATTGATGTTATACTTTTTAGAACTTCTATTTGATCCACACATCGAAAATAAAAACAATTTTCATATTAACGTCAACAAATTGGTGGTTTAGTTTATTTACGTCAACGTCAGAACTAGTAATGCAAACACTCTTTTTACCAATACCAATTTCACGGATTTCTTTCCACTTGCTCTTGCTATCTATAGCTGTTGAAAATTTCTGTTGATAGTACGCTGTTTTAGCCTTATTTATGTTATCCACAACTTTTTTCCTAGCGGATTTTAACAAAAATTGCAATTCAGGGGTTTTAAATTTCTTCCATTTTTTATAAGCTAGATCCCTGACATCAATTAAACGTTTTATTGCTGAATTAAACCACGGTGGCTGTTTGACCTTGCAAATTTTTGTTTTTTCTGGCACGGTTTCATTAAATACTTCAAACAGATTATTTTGAATGAAAGCTATTTGATCATTTACGTCTTCAAGCTCGTAAATTAAATTCCAACTAATGCAATCAAGCCGCTGGTTTAGTGCCACATAATCTATGTTTCGAAAATCACGATATGAGTAATAATTATCTTCAGTGCAGATAAAGGCATCATACACTATAAAGATAAGGTCATGCTTTGAAAAATCTGGAGCAGATAACTGATCATAAAGAAGTATTTTCTTTTTATGATTATCTACGCAAGCTCTTTGGAAATGCTGCAAGAATCAAGGATCGTACCACTTTTGTTAGAAGAAATATAAGTAGGTAATCGGAGAAATACATCAATGGTGTCATCAGGGTGCATTTTTTCCTGTCAGCCAAGAAGCGTGGATCTATGGAATTTAATACGTGTTTTAAAGATGGTTTGTTTAAGCGAATGCAATTGAGAAAGAAATAAACGTTATAACGGTCCGTCAGTGCCGGACATTAAACGGACTTGTCCGTCTTTTACACGACATAACGGTCCGGAAACGATCCGGCATTGACGGACTTTCAACGGACTCGTGTCTTTTTTTTACACGATATAACGGTCCGTCATTGACGGACTTTCAACGGATTCGAATCAGATTCGATGTTCTTTATGTTCCGTTTTCTGGTCCGTATACGGATCCAGAAAACGGTGGGTAAACGGAGTTGGATTCCGTTCATGACGGACCGAAAATTGTACGTAAACGGAACGTATTGTTTGTTGGGTAGTCACAAAAATATTGTTGGCACTTTGTTCAAAAAATTGACAATTTTCTTTTTATACCCTACACCACTATGTGGTCAGGGTATTATAAGTTTGTGCTGATGTTTGGTCGTAGACCCACCTTATAGTATACCGATCGGCTCAGAATTTTTTATTTCGATTTAACGATGTCCGTCTGTCTGTCCGTCTGTCTGTCCGTCCGTCCGTCTGTCTGTCCATGCAATCTTGTGCGCACTCTACAGGTCGCAAATATTAAGATATTTTAATGAAATTTGGTACGCAGACCTATGTTGGCCCAAGGACGAAGCCTATTGATTTTGGTGAACATCGGTCCATGTTTAGACCTAGTGCCCATATAAGGGTCCTACCAAAATTATACTGTTTATACGCTGCAGGTCGTAAATATTAAGATATTTTTATGAAATTTGGTACACAGACCTATATTGGCCCAATAACGCAGCCTATTGATTTTGGTGAACATCGGTTCATGTTTAGACCTAGTGCCCATATAAGGGTCCCCCCAAAATTATATTGTTTATACGCTGCAGGTCGCAAATATTAAGATATTTTCATGAAATTTGGTACACAGACCTATTTTGGCCCAAGGACGAATCCTATAGATTTTGCTGAACATCGGTCCATGTTTAGACCTAGTGCCCATATAAGGGTCCCACCAAAATTATATTGTTTATACGCTGCAGGTCGCAAATATTAAGATATTTTGATGGAATTTGGTACATAGACCTATGTTGGCCCAAGGACGAAGCCTATTGATTTTGGTGAACATCGGTCCATGTTTAGAACTAGTGCCCATATAAGGGTCCCCCCAAAATTGGCTTGGTTACAAACTGCAGGTCGCAAATATTAAGATATTTTAATGAAATTTGGTGCGCTGACTCACATTATAGAAAATTTTGACACAAGCCCCATTTTAACCCATTCGAATTTCGGATCCAAACAATACACCAGACTGGTGTAGGGTATTGTATAGTCGGCATGCCCGACTTTAACCTTTTTACTCGTTTTTATTTAAATTTAAATAATAACAAACAACAAAGCGAAAGAACAAACGGATATCTCAAATTTTATTATTTGAATTTGGTTTTTCCTTATTTTGAGCAGATTTCAGCAGTTTTTGAGTTCTAAAATAAAGGCTCAGCTGATACTAAACTGATACTAAATAGTTGCTCAGGTAATACTAAATTTTAGCGCCCTCTACCGGTGAGTAGTGTATGTTTTGATTTAATATCTCTATAATTAATAGTCTAATGCAGTGGTCGGTATCCATAGCCACCAGTGGCCGATCATAATCGGCTTTTCACACGTACATAACACGAATGACAACAAAACTCTCAACTAAGAGCATAACAAATAAAAATATTCCAATTAGGAGCATGATAGCTTTCAACAAAGCAGGTTTATGTCGCTTTGTTTAAGAAATTTTAGAAAAATTTTACACTCTTAACCCCTAATTCATAAATGCTTTGTAAAGTTATAGCAGCTTTACAAAACTTCATTTTCATACAAAATTTGTTCATTAAACCTCCTATAATTTTGCAAAGTGTTTATGAATTTAGGGGTTAAAATTTTACAAGAACAGGAAATTTATTATGAATTATTTTTATTTCTTTAATTCATAAAATTTACTAACTAATGGAATACTTTTTTTAAGAATAAATAATTTATATACAAAAAAAAATATTTTGAATTAAATTAATTAATATTTTAGTATAATAAAATTTATTATGAATTATATTAAAAAATTAAATTAGTATGAATTATTTTTTTTATTTCTTTAATTCATTCATGCATTTATTATTTCATTTCTTCATTAATTCATGTCAGGGATGATAAATGGGATTTTTAAAATAGTACCAACCGGCTTAAAAAATAGTACTTTTTCGACGTCTATAGTACCAAAAATTTGTTTCATTTAATTTTTTTTATCATTATAAATTAACAAATAAAAACTCATAAAAAACAAAGAGTTCTGTTATATCCAAACCGAAAAACGTAAAAATTTTAGTTAAAACTACTAAAAATTAGTAAAAATTACCTTGCATAAAAAATGCAAACAGATGACTTTTGTAAAATATTAGTAAGATGAAACCAGCAAAAACAAAACTATTAAATACATATACATAATTTTAGTTATATTTGAATAAATTTTAGTTAACAGAAAATAACGACTTAAGCATTAAACACATAGACGACTGCAGCTACACGACTACAGCCTGTCAAAAATAAAATACACACGTTTATATGAAAACGATTATTTTGACACCAACACAGCTACACGGCTACACGACTACTTTTGCCGCTGTAGTCAACTTATGATAATTTCTATTTTTGTTGGCTACAAAACAAAAATAGTGTTGACAATATAACAAAATATGTAAAACAGGACAATTTTTCCCGCTAGAGGCGAAATAAAATCGCTAGTTCTGACTAGAAAATCACCGTTTTGGGAACACTGAAGAAACAGGTGTTTATATTTTACAATTGTTTGAAGGTTTCATTAATTTATATTTGGAAATAACTTTATTGTGATGTTTTGTAAAAAAAAATGGATTTTACAAAATTAACAAAATATTCCTCAGCCATTATTTTAGAAGCACAAACCAAAAAAGATTAATATTTAACAAAATGTCAAATATTTAGGATTATCTGTTTACATGTTGCTGTCGTTTTCAAAAAAATTAAGTAGCTGACTACACGACTACAATTGCAGCCAGCAGCATTTGTAGTCGTGTAGTCGTGTAGCTGCAGTCGTCTATGTGTTTAATGCATTAACCTGCCAAAATCAGAAATAAATAAAAATTAGTAGACTAAAAAATCACAAAAAATTTTAAATTTGGAAAGCTTTTTTTAAAGTCGGGCATGCCGACTATACAATACCCTACACCAGTCTGGTTAAAAGCCAACTAATGTTTGGATCCGAAATTCGAATGGGTTAAAATGGGGCTTGTGTCAAAATTTTCTATAATGTTAGTCAGCGCACCAAATTTCATTAAAATATCTTAATATTTGCGACCTGCAGATTGTAACCAAGCCAATTTTGGGGGGGGACCCTTATATGGGCACTAGGTCTAAACATGGACCGATGTTCACCAAAATCAATAGGCTTCGTCCTTGCGCCAACATAGGTCTGTGTACCAAATTTCATCAAAATATCTTAATATTTGCGACCTGCAGCGTATAAACAATATAATTTTCGGGGGACCCTATATGGGCACTAGGTCTAAACATGGACCGGTGTTAAGCAAAATCAATAGGCTTCATCCTTGGGCTGACATAGGTCGGTGTACCAAATTTCATCAAAATATCTTAATATTTGCGACCTGCAGCGTATAAACAGTATAATTTTGGTAGGACCCTTATATGGGCACTAGGTCTAAACATCGACCGATATTCACCAAAATCAATAGGCTGCGTTACTGGGCCAATATAGATCTGTGTACCAAATTTCATCAAAATATCTTAATATTTGCTACCTGCAGCTTATAAACAGTATAATTTTGGTAGGACCCTTATATGGGCACTAGGTCTAAACATGGACCGATGTTCACCAAAATCAAGAGGCTGCGTTATTGGGCTAACATAGGTCTGTGTAACAAATTTCATCAAAATATCTTAATATTTACGACCTGCAGCGTATAAACAATATAATTTTGGTAGGACCCTTATATGGGCACTAGGCCTAAACATGGACCGATTTTAACCAAAATCAATAGGCGTCGTCCTTGGGCGGACATAAGTCGGTGTACCAAGTTTCATCAAAATATCTTAATATTTGCGACCTGTAGAGTGCGCACAAGAATGCATGGACAGACAGACAGACGGACGGACGGACAGACGGACATCGTTACATCGAAATAAAAAAAAATTTTGAGCCGATCGGTATACTATAAGGTGGGTCTAGGACCAAAATTTTTTGGTGTTACAAACATCAGCACAAACTTATAATACCCTGACCACATAGTGGTGTAGGGTATAATAACAAAAATTTTGTAGATATAATAACAGTTTATTTTTGGTATTATATTTTTAGTCTACACATATATTTATATTTTCTGCAGACTTTACAGTATAATTTGTTATTTTCAATGAACTAAAAGTAACTTAAATATAACTAAAATTTTGTAAATTTACCAATTTTATTTTTGCTGTTCTTATCTTACTATTATTTAGCAACAAAATCTGATAATCTCAGCAGTTTCTTTGTAAGTCCATTTTTTTGCTATTTGGCCTTTTCTGCGCTTTTACAGGTTTATTTCTGTGAGTGTAGGGTTCATAATTTAAAGTCCCTGAAAACCGTATTCAACTACGTTTTAAAGCGAATATTATTTTAAGGGATTTATGGGTCTATTCCACCTTGTGAATGTCATAAGAATATTTTCGAATGAACAAATTGACTGAAAATCAAATCAAATGAATTTAATGATTGAATTGGGTGGATTAAGAATTCATTCGATTATTCGAAATAGGGTTTAGGTACCCAGTGCAGAAAATCATTACCAGATATGTGGTTATGTAACTACATAATTGGTAATGGTAACTAGTTACTTTTGTTATTACATTTCTTATTACCTTTATAAGGCGATGTCGCGAAAAATAATGACTTATGGTTACACACCAGCATACGAGAAATCAAAAAATATATCGTTACCTATGTGCTTACCAGTACTGACAAAAATAATGAGTCTAAAAATAGATAAAAATATTTCAAAAAAATAAATTATATAAAAAAAAATATTTTTATTGTATTTTTTTTAATAAAGTTTGCTGGTGCGGGAATCGAACCTGGGTCTACAGATTGCCAGTCAATAGCTCTACCATCTGAGCTATATCGACATGTAATATTTAATAGATAAAAACATAATTGACCTACTGCACACAAGTAAGCTTACTCGCCAACATACAAAATATCAAAAAATATGTGGTTACATATATCCTTACCAGTGTTTAAAAAATATTGAGTCTAAAAATAGATTTCAGAAAATTTAAAAAAAATCTAGAAAATTATTTTCTATTTGAAATAATGATAAAAATAAGTCATTATCAGTAACTCATTATTATATGTTTTAAAATAATGAAGAAGGTAAGTGTGATATGTCATTACCGTTTCTACACTGGGTATATAATCATTCAGAATAAAAATCGAAAAACATTTTGGTAGTTTCAAAAAAAACAAAAATTTATAGATTTCTTAATTCTTCTAGTTTTCAATATTTTTTTGTATACGTATTTTAATTAAAAATGCGAAAGAACATTTTTTATGTGTTTAACTCTAATAATATTTTAAATATTTTCTACATAAATATTTGTTATATAAAACTCTGAAATTTGATGTGTTCGTTATAAACACAATAATATCTATGAAAATTAAAAAAGCACAAAAAATTTAAAAATCGGAAAATGTGTAAAGAGTACTAAATTACTCAGAGGAGTACCATAGTACTTTTGAGGTTCCAATAGTACCACAAAAAGTACTATAGTACTCACTTTATCATCCCTGATTCATGTTCTTAAATGTTCAATTAGACGTGCCATATCGCCATAGCCGTAACCATAACGCCATAACAGAAAACCAAAATTCAATTGGTATCTACCGTTACGGTTATGGCGTTATGGCATGTCACCAATAACTAGGGTTTGGGGTTCGGGAATTCCCGGGAAATCCCGGGAAATTTTCAAAATATTAAATTTTTTAAATTGTTTTTGTTTGGATTTTTTAATTTTAGTCATAAAAAACATTTTAAATACCAAAACAAAAATGTCATTGTTAAAATCTTTTAAAAGGGAATCAATTTATTTGACATACAAAAAAATCTTTGCCAAGTAATTAGGAGCATTTCAACTAATAAAGATTTTTCGCATAACTTATTCAAAATTTAAATAGTAAAACCTAAAAACTTGGTAAAATGTTTAAATGAAATATGAAAAAAAAGTTTTGTTTCTTACAAATAATCGCCCTTAATATCTAAATTTTTCAAATATATATTTTAGTTAAAGTTGACTTTAGTTAAAATATTGGGTGGCGGTATACCTTGACTTGGTTTATTTTTGGAGCATTCTGATTGGTTAATTTATTTGCAACCAATCAAAATGTTTGAAAATATAAATATTTTTGTAAGGTTTTCATACACAAAATGAACAAAACCATATGATTAAAAATAAAGTCGACTTTAAATTTAAAATAATCCTTTATATTAAGGGCCAATAATTTTATAAGTAACGTTTTCATTAATAAATGTGATTTTTTCAAGTAAGTTTACTTTATTTTAATACATCTGCTTTCAAACTAATATATTCTTTTATATTAAAGAATAAAATGTCAGGAGTATGGAAATACTTCACAAAAAAGGACAATGCAGCGCAGTGCAATATTTGCCCTAAAAGACTAATGGTTAACGGAGGTATCTAAATTTGGTTATCGGACATCTAAATTTGGTTTACCAAAAAAAAATTGATGGTCATGCAACTTCTCTTGAAGAAAACAACAACAACAAGAATAACGTTCCAGCCAAAATTAGCAAAGTACCCAAAGAAAAAAGTGTAAGCTGAATAGGCATTGAACGTTTTATGGTAGGGCAAACATTTCCTGAAGTGGTATCCAAATCAGCCGCAGTCGACGGAATGTCAATCCGCATCATAACTAGATCGTCGTTTATTAGAGAAAGTTTTTATAATAAAAACATGGCATTGCCAAAAAATTTAACCGATGTAAAGAACATTATATTAAATTACTACAATCATGTAAAAGATATCACGATAAAAGAAATATCGAGCAATATTTCTAACAATAGGAGATTTACTATAATCTTAGATAAATGGACAAGAATATCACAAAAGAGATATTTGAACATATGTATAAACGGAAATAATTCATTTTATAACCTGGGGTTGGTTTATACATATATCAGGAAGATGTAATGCTGATGAAATAAGAAGAATTGCAGAAATAAGCCTAGAAGAGTTTAATTTGTCTTTGGAAAATAACATTGTGGCCACCATATCTAATGGGCCAAATGTGATGAAACGGTTTATTTCCGACAGTCCAGTAGTGGGTGCTTTCTGTTGGAATCATGCAATTCATTTGGCAGTGCTTAGAGTAATTTATGTGAGATCAAATGTTCAACATTCTGATATTTTTCTTTGAATTCTCATTACACAGACTGAATTTGTACTGAAATAGTGTTTTTTTTTAACAAAAATTACTTATACAGGTGGTTTTCATTAACAATTTTGTTCCAAAATATTTCCCGGGAATCAAATTTTTTTATTCCCGTTTCCCGGGAAATAACTCAATAATCGCTTCAAGTATAAAAGGATAGAAACAATTAATTAATTGTAGAAAAATTCTCAAAAATTTGAATTTTTTTTAATAAATCAGAAATTATCAAATTAAAGAATGAGTTGCAGACCAACAGGCACGCTTTCAGAAGCTTTAAAATGATATATCAACCAGTCACATAGTTAAAATAATACAAAAGTTAGACCCAAATATGTACGGAAAGTCTATACCAAATTTGATAATTTTCCCCAAATTGAACACCAATTTTAGCTGTACAAAGTATTCCAAGTTATAGCAAGTTTCACACAATTCAAATAGAGTGCGGAAATTTCAATTGTTGATTTTATATGTTATTTAATATAAACTTTTTTAGGCATTACTAACCCACCCTTGTTGGATGTCAAATACGTATCAAATATTAAAGTTTTTGATGAAAAATATAACTTAGTATTTTCCGTTGGACTTTATATTGTCTTTTATACCTAAAGCGTCGCTCATAAAATCGTTAACCTTGCGCTGCGGAGTCCAAAAACGTCCAACAAGTAGTGTATGGCCAAATCAAAAGGGGTTAAAAAATATTTTTTGTGAAAATTAAAAAAAAAAAAAAAAGAGCTGGAGCCGCCACTGATATAATTAAAAGACTATCCAACTCTCCCTACCTCTGTTAAATCACTCTCTTCTTATTTTGTATCAAAAATTCAGCCATTACACACGTCTGCAAAGGCTAACGTTTTCGATACAAATTGTCAATGTTCGAAAGAGGCGATGAAAACCGCCTGATAAAAGTACACAGAAACGCGTTTCAGACAAAAACTAACACAATACATCTGTTACAATATTTTTATCAGTCCACCATGGATTATTTTGAATAGTTTCAATAATTTCTTTTACCCTCTTCTTTGATTCTCCATTGTAAACAAATAAAGCCCAAATTAGTTTGGAAGTATCGTAATAATCTTGTAATGAATAAAAAAGAGTATAAAAAATAGAAAATATTGATTTGTTATATTTTTCTTCAGCATAGAGTTAAATGTCAAGTAATAATGTAGAAATTTTATATTTTCAACAGAATTTGTTTACGATTTTACTTGACAATTGTTTCAATACATAGAAGAAAGACAAATATGTTTTCTGTATTATTTCACCACATTAAATTGTTTCCAGATACGTTTTCTTACTTCACGATTAGACTAATGGAGCCTTAAACCACTCGACATATTTCTCAAAGATATTATGATCAAGAAAAATGATTTTAAATTAAAGTGGAAAAAGTTATTACGGAAAATGTGTACTACACTTTCAACGACGCACTTTTTACTCACATTTTTATGGAATATTTATCTAAATTTCGAAAGAAACAAACCCATTATAAAAATTTATTTTATTATTTTTTATATTTTACATATTTTTCTGTTCGCTCGTTGATTTTTTTAAGCATCAGGTTTTTTTGTTTGTATATTTTTAACAATAATTTGAAATTTTGTAAAATTTTCTAATAACACTTTAAAAAGTATTGGAAAAAGCTAACATCATAATAGCTTTAAGCCCATATGAATTATACTGCTGTCTTAGTAACCTGTTCATGTTATTTTAAAGATGTCAAGAAAAGTTAAAAAAGCAAGTATCATAACATCTTAAGTACTAGATTTAAAAATGTGCTCCATTTATTGTATTATCGTGTACATCACTCTGATGGTTACCAGTATTACCAATTCCAGATATGTGGTTCTGTATAAATAAAAATCGTTGGAATTAATAATATATTAAATATTTCAACACTAGGACAACTTACACTCATAACGGCGGATACAACGCAACCAAGCACAAACAGTAATTGAACTAATTTCATTATTAAAAGAATTTATTTAAAATGTTCTCGTTCAAGCTTAACAAGAATACTAATTATTTTTTTTAAATTATTTGTTTATATATAAAATACTTATGGTAATCAGATGACGGTAATCTATATATAATCGAATAACGTGACTGACTGATTCACTCAATATTTCTCAGCTCTAACCACAGACTAATTTGAAAACATAACAAGGGGTAATATATACCACTTCCAAAAACCGATTGGAACCAAATGTATGATATATTCTAGAGGAGGAAGGCCTTTAGAAAATTGGTTTTGTAGTCCTTCTGCTGAATTATAGCATGATTAGCGCCAGCGCACTCTGGCGCCTTTTATTGAAAAGCATGGCAAAACTCAAAAATTTGACAGTAGTATTTGATAAAATAAATGAGCTGTCAATGATTTATAATAATATTAAATCAATGATTTGATATTGAATAAAGTAAGATAATTATTTGGTCTAATTTATATTTATTCAATATCGATTCGATTGAATAAATTGTTTTCAGAGATAATTAGCGAAGTATAAATCAAATCAGGGCATTAAAGAACTGACTGAAATAGAATTATTTTCAAAGAAGAATAAAAAAGCTGATTTATAAAATCTCGAATCAAAAAAAAAATAAGAATAATTCGCACGAATTATTTTTAAATTTTTTTATTCGAGAATTAATGCCAATTTTTTAATTTGTTTGTAGGAATCTATTTCAATTTGAAACATTGATTTAGTAGTATAGAACTTTTGTATTTAAAATTATTACTAAATCAATATACTCAATAAAAGTTTATTTTTTACAGATATATTTTAGCCTTTTTTAATCACTGGATTTATTTTATTTTTATTTAAAGTCCAAGATCCTAATAAACTTATTTACAAAAAGTATAAAGTTTTTTTTGCATTACCAAATTTTATAAACACGCAAATCATAAAAAAAAAATCAAATCCCGAATAAAAACAAAAAATTATAATTAAAATTATATATTCTTTTTTAGAAAATGAATTATTATTGATTATTGAGTTATTTTTTAAAGGTCTGAATCAAATGAACGACTTTTAGTTGAAATGAATCAATTCGATTAATTTTATGAAAAGAATCAATCGATTCTTTGAGTAAGATATAGATTGAATAAAGTAGGAATTAACTCAATCAAATTAAATGAGTTTTTCGAATCGATTCGTAGAAAATTCAATCAGATTTATAAATCGAATTAAGGAATTATGTTTTTAAACATCTGTGCCGGTGTTCTGAAACAATGTGAGAAGTTTCTCACATTGAAATATGCAACTCTACCATATTTAACACAGGGCGAGTCACATAGCGCATAAAAATTACTAGGCTTAGGCACAAATTATTTCTCTTACCAAGATATAATTGCAATAAAAAAATTACATTTTTTGTGCTGTTACTTAAGAGGATGTAGCGATTTTCGTTTTTTGACAAATGCGAAATTGAACGAAAATGCACCAAAACTTCAATATATGTTATTCAAACTATACAAAATAAATTCTTTTCACCAAATTTCAAAAAAAATCCGTCCATTCGCTTTGAAGTTAAGGCGATGTCCTTTAAAGGTGTCCTTATGGAATCCTGTGCGTCCTTGGACCAAAGTAAGGAACTTTTTTAATAGCTTAAGCTCCAATCTCACTTCGTGGTCACTATCAATTGTTTTAGTCAATTTAAATATGTTTTTAAGATTTTTGAAACTTTTGGTTATTTTTAAATATTTGATTTTTGAAATTTTACGAAATTTTATCTTTGACAATTTCTCGCTTCCAAACCGTGCATTGATACAAAAAAATTCTTCACAAAAAATTTTATAAATTTTGTTTTCTGTTGAAAAAGTACAATTTCTTATTATAAAATACCCCTTTGGCGCATTTCTGGTCAATTTAATATACCCCGCCTGGAGGCGGGCTTGCCGGTTAGAGGGTTAATTATAAATGCCCTATTAAAAAAATGAATGAGGTACAACATGCAATCATATCTTTTTCTGATGTTGCCCAAAACAAAATTTGATCCGAAAAATGGTGGATCATGCTGTATTCATTTATATGCACAGTGGATCTAATATGATGAAATGCGATCCGGAAATGGTTTTATCTAATCATATAGAATTGGATGTGACATAATGACAATCAAAAACTAATTTCAATAGAATGGACGATTTAATGCAATATGAGCGAACTTAGAATGAAGTATTTTTGTCTAATGGTATTAAATAAAATCTAACTTTAGTATACTAAATCTAATTATACATAGTAAGATAAACCCTTTTTTTGGATCGTATTTCATCATATTAGATCCAAGGTGTATCTAAATTAATACAGTACGATCCACCACTTTTCGGATTAAATTGGAGTTTAGGCTATACCAAAAAAAGATACGTTTGTATTTTATAACATCTAACTTTTTTTACTCGGGTGTTTTGACTGATATAGCAACCCTGTTAGTTATACATGACGTATTAGTAACCCGGTGAAAAATGCTCATATACGCTCAAATATGTTCATATATGGTTTATGTATGGACACATATGAACAAATATGGATTTTTTATGAATATATATATGGATTTGATATGAACATTAATGGAAGTAAATGTTACTCCATATATGGAAAAGGATTTCGTATATATATATATGGAGTAGGGGTTTTCTTTTCCCGGACTTTTTCATTTCCCGGGACAGCGGGATTTTTTTCTGAATTTCCCGGAATCCCGGGAATTCCCGCTCGTTAGAAAATAAATAAATCCGACATATGTTTTACTTGAAAACTCGATTTCTATTAAAAAACCGTCCGACAAAGTTCATCTTTTGGTTGTGCCCATGATAAAATCTAGTTACCATATTCTGAAAGGAGGGCTAAATAAAAATATCCATGACTTCCACTTTTTCCAGATCAAGTTTAAATGGCGAATTACTCTTTAGGTAATACATATATTTATATGGAAGGCCTTCTTAATTTTAAAATAAAATATGTTAACTAAATAATTCGCGGTGTAAACCGTTAAATGAATTGATACAGAACGAAATCACGGGTATTTTAATTTTTCCCTTCTTTCTTGTGTCGGAACAGTTTTATAGTCAGATCGAAGTAGATTTTATGCTTAAGTATTTCTTAAATATGAAATCCAAAAATTTCTTTTTCTAAATATTTTGTTTTTATGCAGATTTTCAGAAGTATTCGTATAGAATTATTTTATAAAATAGTTTAAAAGTTAGTATTTTTCACTCAATTTATTAGGCAAATTCTCTTAAATCTTTTCATAAAATCGACACTAGAATATTATTAAATAATTAGCGTTTTTTTTAATCACCTGGATTTAGAATTTTTCGTACAAAAAGTGGATTTATTAAATCCAAAAAAAAGGCTGGATTTAATAAATCCATAATAAAAGCACAAATATATGAAACAGCCTATTAATTTAATGACAGAAAAAAATACGAACGAAAATTAAAAGAGAAACAAAAAAATTTTAAAACTAACAAATAAAAGGTTTTTATTAATTTTTTTTATGAAATATGTTTAGAAAAAAAAACTACACCGCACTAAATACGTATTTTCGATCTTGGACATGGAGAAATAGCTCAAATAGAAATGGCAATTTTTCACTCTACAGTAAGTAATTTAATTAAATCCAATTAGTGAATATTAAATATTGCAATGGAATTTTTCAATTGTGTAAAAATATAAATTGAAGTGATAAAACTGAAAAGGCAGACTGTTTATCGCTGTTTTATATAAAATATAATTAAAAATTAAAAGTTAAAGTAAAATCCTTCATCATCGAATTCGGTATTAAAAATTAGGGTGAAAGAAGTGTCGGACAGAAAATTTTTTTAAAATAGGGAGAATCTAACCCCATCTGTTGAGCACTTTTAGAAATACTTTTTGGATTTATTAAATCCAAGTGATTAGAAAAAACGGCTAATATCTTGTTTATCTTAACTCGTAGATATAGTTAGATATAGTGAAATATATAATTTAATACGTATGTCTAATTGTTTTCTATTAACATGGATATATGTTGAAGGTTAAAAAATAATTAGAATATGCACTTAACCCTGCTGTTAGGTTAAAAAATACTTACGAATTTTAGGTTGACAGGACCATTTTGATCCGTACCTAATTTTTCAGAAAAAAAACTAAATAAACCTAATTTTTTTATAACTATTTCGATTTAGTATATCGAGAACGCAATACTAACACTAAAAAATATATTTATATGCTCCATAAATATTTTTGGCTATTCATTAAATATTGAGAGTTTATTACTCGTATTACTTATCACAACAATTTCATTTGAAGATCAAAGACAAAACTGTTATAAAACTCAAAATTATTTTTGTGGTTCCCCTAGTTTTATTTAGTTGTACCATCAAATCAGTTATTCGAATTATTCCTGTATTTAGTTATTTGTGTTATTTTTGTGATTCCCCAAATTTCATTTTGTCATGCAGTTATATCAACTGTTCGCATTACTTTCACTTCAGTTTGTGTTCAGCTTGTGTTGTGTTTGTTTTTTTTTTTCTGATAAAATGGAAAATCGACGTAATTTGGACTCTAATGCTATTTTTGAAATCCTAAACGAAAGTGACTCGGATATTTCAATTTTGAGTATTTTAGATGAAAATACCGAATACGAAAATACTGAAACAAGTGATTCTGATACAGAAAATGAAAGAGATTTGCCTGCAGCTAGCACTATAGATCCATTGTATATTGCAAAATATAATATGCAATGGAGTGCAACTCCGTTACATTGGCCCATTGCAAGTACTGCTGAAAATATTATTTCAACACAGCCAGGACCAACTCGATTTGCTGTGTCGAGATGCCAAGATATGCTGTCTTCGTTTTTACTCTTTTTTCCTCCACCATTAGAAAAAATTATTATTGAAAATACAAACATGTATGGCAGAGTCAAATTTGAAGGTAAATGGAAAGATATGGATCAATCCACTTTGCGTGCTTATATTGCTGTACTTATTCTTGCTGGGGTGTGTCGGTATGTATCTGCAAATTAATTTCTTTATTTTTCTTTAGTAAAACAGTCGGCGAATTAAATTTTTTTTTTGGCAGCGAAAAAAATGAAGATGTGCATGGTTTGTTTGATGCACGTTTTGGTCGTCCTATTTTTCGATTAATTATGTCTGAAGATACTTTTCAAATGATTACAAGTGCGCTTCGCTTCGATGATGCTATCAACCGAAGACAAATGCGAAGCAGCGATAAGTCTACACCTATTCGTGATTTGTGGAACCGTTGGGAAGTTATTCTTTCAATGTGTTACAACTGCCACGAAAATGTGACTATTGATGAACAACTGATGGCGTTCAGAGGACGATGCTCTTTTAGACAATATATGCCCTCAAAACCTGCTAAATATGGCTTAAAATTTTGATTGTCTGTCGACTCTAAATCAGATTATGTACATATGGAAGATACAACCATATCTCGGAAAACCAAGAAATGGGATTTAACTAAAGGTTTTAAAGGTCAAAATATTACGGCCGATAATTTTTTTTCATCTTTCGATTTGGCAAAAAAAACTTTTGGAAAGAAAATTGACATATGTATGTGGGAACAGTATGAAAAAATAAAACATTTATCCCACCGAAGTTACTTATATTCAAAAAAGTTCCTTTATGTAATTCAACATTTGCTTTCAATGAAATCGCTACACTGGTTTCTTACATCGGCCATAAAAATAAAGGAACTGTTTTGATAAGCACGATGCCCAAGCTACGAGAATTCGATGTCAATGCACCGAAAAAAAGCCTGAGATTGTGTGTTTTTATAATTCGACAAAAGGTATGCATTTTTTTTTTGCCATTATTTATTAATCGATAATTTTGTATTTTGTCTTCTCTCTTAGGAGGCGTAGATTCTGTCGACCAAATGATTGGTTACTACAGTAACAAACGGAAGACAAATCGATGGCCGAATGTTGTATTTGCAAATATGATAGATATATCCGCATTGAATGCTTTTATAATTTTTTCTGAAATCGACGTTTCGTAGGCACCAAGTGATCCAAATCGTAGGAGACCGGGATTTTTACGAAAATTGGCGCTTTATTTAGCCAAGGAACACATGACAAAACGGTCAAATACGCCAAAAGAAAAATTCTCAGCGGAGCTATTGGCTGAGGTAAGAGCATCTTCCTCATGTTCCGTACCTTGTGTAATTGATAGAAATTAATTCTAAAATTCTAGTAATTCTAGAAAACGTGGAATATGTGGTTGCTGCAAATCCAAATGTGACAGTAATGTACTGTCTGCAACAAATTTAATTGTAAACAAAACCGCAAAATAATTTGCTCATCCTGTAATGTGAATAAATAATTAAAAAATAAAAAGTGGACCAAAATGGTCCCTTAACATAAGATTTGTAACTGTTTATTTTTCTCCCTTCCATTTTATGTTAGACACTTATTTATTTTGATAAAAACATTGATTCTGAAAAAAATCACATGAGCTAAAATTTTAAGTCAATATATTGTACCGTTGCAAAATTAAAGAAAGAAGTAAAGCAAAATGGACCAAAATGGTCCTAACATAACAGCAGGGTTAAATTTGATGTTGTTCATAAATCCGTGCTTCATAAGTTGTGGATCAGAGTTGAATTCCATAGGAAGCAGCTGCGACACTTTAAGAACTAAAGTTCAAAACAAAAACAGTAATAACAGAAGATAAAAATATCATTGTTAGAATTTCGTTGATGTTAGTATTATTTCATTTGTTTCAGCTTGCTTATTTGTTTCAATTCAATATAAATAGATCATCAATTATTAACCCATAAAGGCATAGAATATTGAGGATGGGTTTGTAGCAGGACCCGAATTTTTAGATTATTTTTGTCTGTAATTTACTTGTAAAAATTTTATCATCTCTCTTTTAATTTGAAAATAATTTAAAGGAAAATGGGATATTTGATCTTAAATGGAACGAAAAACATTCATTAAATAGTCTTTTTAACTTTAATTGGTATTTTCTGAACAGAAATTTTTTATGCCACAACTATTTAAAAAGAAATTATTTAATTTGCATAGATGCATTTTAAATTAACAATCCAAAATAATTTGAAAAAGCATCTGCATAATATTTAAAAAATACAATTGAAATAAAGGAATATCAGTTGAAATTTAAATGAAATTATTTGAAGTGAAAAAACTTCAAAATACTCAATTGAAAATACGAAAATAACTAAATTTTTAATGCCTAGTTTTTGGAGGTATTTACAACTGTCATACGGATGTTGAAGTGTAGTAATATTGATTTATTTGAACAAAGATCACCATTTTAAAGAAAATTCTTTTTTCTGAAGTTCGAGTATTTTTTAAGCTTGGTAATGGCTGATAAAATTTGTTTTCGCTTTAACTTAACGAAATTCAACTGAAATCCAAAAACAATTTGGACTAAATAATATTTTTTTATATTAATTCAGTTTACTAAATTTTAAATCGCTTTTTTAATTTGAAGAATTTCTTATTTAAATTAGTTTCAAATCAATGTTTTAAATTTAAATTTATTTAGCTTCCAAATTGCAATTTACATATAATACCTTAAACTTCGGTAAAAGAATATAAAAAAAAATCCCGGGAAATCCCGCACAAAATTCCCGGGATTGAAAAAAGGGCGGGATTTCCGGGAATTCCCGGGACGGAATTGGAGGCATATGTTATTACCAGAGAAGACAAAATTGCTGTTTTTGCTTTTTATGCTTTTTATTGTTTGTTTTACTCATATTTGCTTCTTTTTGCTTTTTTTGGATTTTTCGCTTTTTAGCTTCAAAATAACATTTTCTTAAGATTTTTGAGCTTTGAATTGCTTTTTTTAACCCTTTGGCGAGCAAAGGCAAGTATGCTTGCCAAAGAGTTTTCGCACTTATAATTGCCCTGACAAAATGAGTAAATATGTCCAAAGGTGATTTGTAGAGGAGGGTTGAGGAAACAAAAGTGTAGTAGGCAGTAAATCCCTACCTGGGCCCACTTTTTCATTGCGAGCCCTCGAAGTTCGTTAACTAGAATTCTTCATTTTAGGGTTAAAAAGCACAAAGTTTGACAAGCGAAATGAAGGGCAAGCAATGGGTCTATCATACCAATTTTTTGTGAAATATCTATAATTTAGTTGCAGATCACGAAAATAAAATAATAATAAAAATATCTTCTTCCGGAACGGTAGGATCGTCAAATGGCAAATATTTTCAGCAAGCGAAATGAAGTTTAAGGAGGGGTTCAATAGAGCGAATTTTTCTTGGCATAACTATTATTAGGTCAGAGACCATGAAAAACGTAAAAACTTCAAAATCGCTTCGGCAGAAAATATATGGTCCTCAAAGGGTTAAGACTTTTTGCTCAAAAATACTTTTTTTATCATAAAAAATATTTTTTCTCTTAAAGCTACATTCACAGTGATGGAGTACACCACTTTGCAGAGTGGAGTGTACTAAAATAGAGATGGCATGATACAAAAAATATGTAAGTTCGAAAAAGAAAGGAACAAAATCCACTCTGTAGAGTGGAGTACTCCATCACTGTGAATGTAGCTTAACTTTTGATTTTTTTTAACTGTTGTTTTTCCAAGTTGTTTTACTTTGCGTTTTTCTTGCTTTTTTACAATATTTTTTTGCTTTAAACACATCGGATTTTGCTTTTTTCTGTCTTCTCTGGTTATAACATATATGGAAAAGGCACTAATATATGGGCAAATATGGAAGTATATGTTATTCCATTTATACAAAAGGGACTCGTATATAAACATATTTGGAAGAATAAATTTTTCCATATATGAAAAAATGTATCGCCTAATTTGAATGTCATACATAAATTTATATGTATAGTGAAAACGTCGCAAGAAAGAACGGTCGAAAAAGTGGCGATTTTTGCCGACGGAAGAAGAAGTTAAAGTCGACTGCCATTTTATTAACCCGACTTTTCTGAACTCAAATATGGCGACTTTAATTCTCTAATTCGAGAATTCGGTCATATTAGAGAAAGGTACCCTCAGCTTTTTCAGACGGCAGCTTATATTTAAACAGCTGCCTTTTTCAAACCGCTTTTTATCATGGATGGTAACCGAAACGAATGCGGTTATCTTTAGGGTAACGATATTTTACGTTATTTCGGTAACGGTATTTTAAGGGTAACGCTATTTGATTTATTTCGGTAACGGTATTTTAAAGATAACGGTATTTGAGTTACTTCGGTAACGGTATTTTAAGGATAACGATATTTGGGTTATTTCGGTAAAGGTGTTTTAAGGTTAACGGTATTTCTTTTTTTTAGTTAAGTGTTTGTAAACGTCGCTAGGACAATCGTAATTAATATTAGAATTAATTACTAAAGAATTTTTTTAGAGTTGATTTCTTAGGAAGAAGAAGAAGAAAACATTTTTATTGAAAAATTTAACAGACACAAGGGAATCACCAGACTGCCGCAGTTTCGTCTCACCCAAAGACTCGTCAGTGGTTAGTTTATGTGTCAACTGATCAAAGTAATTTTTAATTGTTAATTTGTCTCTATATGAAAAACTTTTTTTTGTGTATTGCCATGACCATGGATTGAACCTGCAGCCCTCTGCACAGGCTATGACTCGTAGCATCACCTCTTAACAAGTTACACCACGGTCGGCATAGCGCTGAGTGTGGCTAATTGAAGTTTTTTCAATCACAGCGTATACAATGTATGTTTTGTAATCAGAAGAGCCAGAATTAACTAATACTTGAGCAATTTTATTTTTCAATTAGAATGTTTCCTCTCTTAATCCTATTGTTTTTCTCCTTTTTCACAAGTAATTATCACATTATGATGCGCTTTTTTCACATTCAATAGTTGGATACCGAGTGTTGATTGGGGAAGTTGTGTTGCTGCTGTGCAATGTTATATCGGTAACGGTGTTTTAAGGATAACGGTAGTCAGTTATTTCGGTACATACCGCATGTTTTTTTGTTGCAAAAACCACACTAAAGTATAAACAAAACGAATTGACTTAATTTATGTGAAATACTTAATAACCACGTGCAATGACCAAGAGTAGAGAATTAAAAATAACGGTAACGGTATTTTAAGGATAACGCTATTTCATGTATTTCGGTAACGTTATTTTAAGGTTATCGATATTTCATTTATTTCGGTATCGGTATTTTAAGGATAACGGTATTTCAGTTATTTCGGTAACGGTATTTTAATGATAACGGTATTTCTGATATTTCGGTAACGGTATTTTAGGGGTAACGGTAGTCAGTTTAAAGGGTTTTGAATCGATAACGGTATTTTAGCGGTATTGCCTGCCAACCCTGCTTTTTATATTTTCAAAATTCCTTCTGACATAGGTTTTGAACAGGTTCGGAGTTTTAAATTATGTTTCTTTTTAAAGTTTGTGCCAAAAATGGACCTGGAATTTACCAAAATGGGTCAAAGATTTACGAAGACTCTAAAAAATGTTAGTTTCGTTTCGTTTCTTACATGTCGTTAATTACTTAATATAATATTAAAGAACTATTTTATTGTTCTTCATAAATATATAAATAAAAAAAAAGTACCACTTAACCCTTAGCCCAACGTTAATTTTTATATTTTTCTAAAGCTGGTGAATAGTATCAAATAACGTCGCAGTAAGCATATTTAATTGAGTTTGTGGCGTTAGGTGTAGAATATAGCGAACAAAGAAAAAAGTTGGACACTATATAAAATAAAATGAACAACCATGTTCTTTGAATTTCTTTTTAAAACA
The DNA here is from genome assembly GCA_949987735.1 of Leucophora obtusa. Lineage (NCBI taxonomy): Eukaryota > Metazoa > Arthropoda > Insecta > Diptera > Anthomyiidae > Leucophora > Leucophora obtusa. The sequence continues at coordinate 283,168,288 of OX465295.1, forward strand.
ACATAAGCACATTGTACGTAAAATCAGAGACTATTAATTATACAGATAGAAAATCAAAACTTACACTTCTCACCGGTAGAGGGCGCTGAAATTAGTATCAGTTGAGCCTGTGGTGTAACAATTTTATTTGATTTGTATTTACCAACACTATCATTTCATTTATCATTTATTGTCTTGCTAGATTATTCTCGAACAGACGCTTCGTGTTCGTGGTGTTTTAAGTTAAGTTAAAGTTTTTGTAATTTAGAATAAGTTAATAAGCCTTAATAAAATTAATAAAGTAAATTTAAAATAAACAACTCGCTATAAATTGGTGACCCCGACGAGAGTCCGGCCGGACTACGTTATTCCGGCCGGACCACGCTATAAATTGGTGACCCCGACGAGAGTCTGGCCGGACCACGCCATTCCGGCCGGAACTCGCAACAAGCCTATATTTAAAAACTCAAAAACTGCTGAAAACTGTTAAAAATAAGGAAAAAACAACTCGGAATAATAAAATTTGAGATATCCGTTTGTTTCTTTGCTTTGTTGTTTGTTTTTATTTAAATTTAAATAAAAAAGAAAATTGTCAGTTTTTTAATAGTGCCATCTAGTGATAACGATGTTTTTATAACTTATTTTTTTGGTGATGCCATACCCCTGCGTAAAATAAACAGTAATTTTATGCTTTTTAATATCTTCTTTCGTTTTTTGTCTTTTATATTGATTACAGCTCGTTTCATTTTAATATATAATGTGTCTACTTAACTTTTTTCTTTGTGCACTGTATGTATACTAGTAGATTTTAATGATATAAAATGTGTTAAGTACAAGAAAAGTAATCCTCAAAAACCTAAGCGAAAATTCCTAAAATTTGAGTAGTTTCTTCCTTTGGTGGCCTTTGTATCACTTACTATAAAATATATTTTGTTTTGCTAATGTTACTTTTAAAGGTCCTGGTTAGCAGATTACATTAATACATAAGTCATTAGTGCCGTACTCAAAAATTTTAATAAAATTTGCTCCAGAGCACCGTGCAAAATGTATGAAATTTGCAAAATTTCAAACTATATCCACTTAGCGATGATTTACTTGCCAAAAGAAAAGTTTTGGTATCCAAATTGCCCTATTTAGAACATATTGTTTCCACGACATTGAATTTCTGAAAAAACGCGAAAAATCACGAATTTCATAAAAACCTGGAACAAGTGTTCACTTAAATCGACTATAGATTATGTATGTAAGTTTGACATTTCAATCACAAACATCTCCGTACAAAAGAGTCAAAAATTTATTTTTTTATAGAATATCCTTGAAAATAGGACATGTGTGGATATGCTTCAACATGTTATCCAAAAAAAAAAATCGTGTAAGTCCACACAATGTAATCGATTTCGTATACTTCACATTTTGCATACTTACGATATGGCATACTTGTGTATAACAATTGTATGAAACTAAAAATATTTGAAATTTTTCAAAAAAATTTTGTCTAACTTACATGCCACTATACTTGTGTGTGCTTACGAAGTATATTGGCTTGTGGACCATTACAATGCGGCCATACACTGGGCAAATTAAGCCAGCTTGGGTGTAGGGTTTGAAAGAACTCGGAGATACTTGTGTGTTCTTACTAGAATCCCCGAGTGCTTTCAAACTCTAAATCACTTTTATGGTTTTTTTTTTGAAAATAATGGCTCTTAAATAACTGTATATTTGGAAGGTGTAAATAGAATCATAATATGGACTGAATTACTTTTCTGGTAATGTATAAAAATCCAAAATCAGTTTAAAAATATTTAAGTAATTGGAATTTCCTCAAAGCGTACAATGTTATACTCCAGTTTCACAAATATTCAGATATAAATTTTTGTCTCTCTTGGGTTATGATAACCTAGTCCCAGGTATGGCCAAAGATGGGATTATTTTTTTATAAATTTGCAAAACTCTAGTTTTGAGTTTTTTTTTAAATTTTGTTCAAAAAAATATAAAAAAGTGGTCAGCGCATAGAAGTTTATTAAATACACCTTAGAGATAATTCTACCCTCAAAAAAATAAGTTAGTAGAAAAATTAGTAAAACGTCTTGTATATCAAGTGTACTAGTTTTCAGCAATTTTTTTGCTGAAGTTCCGTTTTCAGCAAAAGTTTTAGTTATATTTTTTTAGCACTTAACTAATTTTGAACTAATGTTTTACCATATATTTTGCTACAAAAATTTTGCTGATAACCGCATTTATAGCATGTACGACAACAGACAAGATGTAGATGTCACAGCTTGTCTGGATGTAGTACATACAAAGTAAATGATAATTAAAAAAAACAACTCTACACGATTTCTATATTTAAATTTTCAGCAAATAAATTAACTAAAGTAAAATTTCTCTACAAATTTTTTGAGTGTTTTTCAATCTACTAATATTCAGCAAAAAGTTTAGTGATTTTAGCAAGAATTTTTTTCATTTCCAATCGACTAAGTGTTACAAAACTTTTGCAGAGATTACTATTTTTTTGGTAAAAATCAGCTCGCTGATTTTGAGCAAACACCTTTGCTGAAATTACCAACTTTTTTTCAAGCACGCTCCTGACTAAAAATTTGCTGACACAGCAACATTTTTTGCTGACTTTACTGACTTTTTTTTTGAGTGTACTGAAACTTACACATATCCCTTTTTTAACTTAACAGTGACGGCGTTTGAAATTTGAAAATTTTATAGAAAAGTAAGATTTTGGCCAATAATTTAGATAATATTAATTTTTTGTGTTTTTCGCTAGCTGTAACAATATCAAATCCGATTTCTTTTAATTCTGATATAAGAGATAAGAGAAAATTTTGTAAAACTCCGACAACCCTTTCTTTACGAAGGTGAAAAGTGAAATTTTTGAAATTTTTCAATTTTTCCTGGAAGTATATCAAAACAATGTGTTGTTTCTTGCGGAATTTGGTGAAAGTTGTCCAAATAACTCTATTAACACCAAATTTTATATATAGGCACATGAGGTCAAAATGACCGCAAAATTTTGAAATGTAAAAAAGTGCCATTTGATATAAAAATCGATATAAAAACCTTTAATTAATAATTTTCTAGGAAAAATATCAAAATTAACCTATTTAAGAGCATGGTGTAAAAATTACCCATTTTTTATGTTAAGTAACGCTGGTTGGCTGAAAATTTTTTGTCGATTTTCACAATTTGTCTCATTTTAACCCTGCAATGGTCTGAGGAAATTGCAATTACTTAAATATTTTCCAACCGATTTTGGATTTTTATACATAACCAGAAAGGTAGTTCAGTCTAGGTTATGATTCTATTTACACTTTTATTATCACCAAAAAAAAGCCAAAAAAGTGATTTTTCGCCTTGTAAATCGTATTTCAAATTTCAGGGCTGATGCGGCACGTGTTCCCGTTATACGATCACCTTAATTTTTTGCATGGTGTATTTTTATACCCAAAGGCACATTTCTAGGGGGGACGGCCTTACGTACCTGAATTTTCTTTTATTTTTTATAAAGCACCGTAAGTTGTTTCGACTTCACGTGAATAAACTGTTATGCTCCATATAAAAAATGAGTTTCACATAAAAATTGTGTAGAGATTGTTTTCAAGTAAATTTAATTATTATTTTTCTCGGAAAAATTGATATTTTGTGTTTATTGTGATTGTGTCTTTGTTATAAAATTAAAAAATAGTCATTTTTATAAATTAAATTGCAATTTGAGGCCTTTAAATTTCGAGTGAAATTTTTCCACGCGAAAAACAACTTACGAAGATTAAACAAATAAAATTTACGAAAGCTGTTTTTTCGTATGGATTTCCCCGGAACGCGAAATAGAGCAATTATCTTGACTGATATGCTCTAATTTTACTAACAAATACATAGTTCATTTGTTAGCATTTGTTTTTTTAATATTTTATCAAATTAAAAATACTAAAATTTTATGACAAATATTTTTATTTGCATTTTTATAACTACTTACCCCTCAATTCATAAACGCTTTGTAAAGTTATAGGAGGTTTACAAAATGAAATTTTCATACAAAATTTATTCAATAAACCTCCTACAATTTTACAAAGCGTTTATGAATTTACTGTAGGTTTAACTTAACTATAAACAAAAGAAAATGTCAAAAAAATTTACACAAAACAACAACAAATTTTTGGGTTAACTATTAACTAAAGTTTAAACCTGCATTATGAGACCCACCGTAAGAAGCTAAATTTATACCTACTTATTTAAAAATTTTATAAATGCTTAAATTTGTGTGGAATATTTATATAAAATTCGAAAAAAAACAAATCTAAAACATGCTCTTTAAAAATTTCCCAAAAAATATGAATGAAACGTTTATTTTTTAAAGATTGTTAACCATTTCAGTACTTTTTCTTAACGGTTTAGAATTTCTTAAATTTAAACATATGGTAACACTACATACAAGGTTTTAAAATATGCTCAGTCCCCCGCCCCCACACATCTCCCTTTAGTAAATCCTAGATTCACCACTGGGTAAATTGGATGATTCATGTATACACCACTACGTAGAATAAGTTTGTAACAATCAAAAATATCCGACCTAGACTTACCTTACACCAAATTGCTCAAAATCAATTTCAGAATCGATTTAGCAATGTCTGTCTGTCCATGTTTTACAAATCGCAAATGCAAAAATATAATTTCATAAAAATCGGCACACTGACTCATACTAGGACAAGGGCGAACCCTATTGATTTTTTAGAATCGATTCAAGAGCCGCTACAAATCCCCCAGGGACAAACCTTAGTAAAAATATGTACATACACAGAAAGAAATGTATAGTTAAATCAATTATTATCATATTTCATACTGAAGATTTACGGTGGGTATCATACTGCAGGTTTAAACTTAGGGTATTAGTTAAAAATTTGTTGTTTTGTTTACATTTTTTTGACATTTTATTTTGTTTTTAGTTAAGTTAAAGTTAAACCTACAGTATGAGACCCACCGTTAAGAGTTAACCCAAAAATATGCTTTTGTTAATACAATATTTTGACATTTTATTTTGTTCAATAGTTAGGTTGAAGTTAATCCTGTCATATGAGACCCGGAGTTATTTGTTACGAACAATATGTCAACATTTTAGATCTTGTTTTCGTATTTTAAAAATAAATATAAAAATACACCCACAATAACTTTACCGTAAAAGTTCAATATTTATTTAAAAAAGTAAATCAGTAAAGTTGTTTGAATTGAATAAGGAGCTAAATTGCAAAGAAACCTATTTTTTAATTTTTTCTATCAGTCATTCAATAAACAAAATACGCAAAATACGGACTTTTGGTATAAGTTAAAATATTCAGTCAAAATTTTCTGTTAGAAGCAATTCGTTCTTATAATATAATTAATTTTAAAATAAACGAGAAATCTATTACTTTTAGGCCCGATTACTGAATGTCCAGTTAGCTGCTAACTGGTACTTTAACTGACACATTTGTTGTTGTTTCCCATATAAAATTTTAATTTAACTCTCGGCTAAATTTTAACTGGACATTCAGTAATCGGGCCTTACCCAGTTAATCAATTAACAATTAAAAATAAACGATAAAATACAATTGTATTAAATTAAAATATGTAGTCCTTTTTTAATTTATTTTTAATTGTTTTAATGTAGGTACATATTCAGCAGATTTTAAGGACTAAATATTATGAGTGTATTTAAATAAAAAGGAACCCAAATTTTTGTGGAATTTTATCCAAACTGATGTAAATAACATATGGTCGACCTTCACCAACTATAATTTTTCAACTTGTTTTATTTTAAACTTGATATTTCAAATGTTTCTTGCCCAGTGTCTATAAATGCAATTAAATGTGAAATAAAATTTGCAAAATAACACAAAGCAATAACAACAAAAGCAATTTTGTTGTTGCTTTGTGTGTAATTTTTTTTTTAATTTCATTGCATTTATAGACATTAGATTATTCACACAGTGTTTGTCATCGGATTAAATAAAAAACTATCCATGTTATAATAACAATAACCTAATAACACTCGAGCGGAAAAATTCAAAGATTTTAGTTAGAAACAATGAACAGACTCCATTTAATATCTATAATTGTTGGCATCATAGTGGCCATAGCGATTTGCAGCATAGTGGGCTATTATATATTTGCTTCTAAGAAGGTAAGTTTAAATTTCCCCCCAAAAGGAGACTGGAAATAACAGAAACAAATTTATTATTTTAATTAATACCTACATTTTTCTATTGATACAGAATTCAGTAAATGGGTTTGGTAATACCGACAATCATGTTGAAGACGTCCACGGCAAAACAATTTACAATGCAACTTTTTAAAATTTGTTATAATTTGTTAATATGATTACAGTCAAATAAATCTGTTAAAAACTTTTTCCACAAATACACTGAACAAACTATATTTATGGTAATTGTTAATAGCAGAGCTTCGAAGAATGAATTCTATTTTGAATGATGTCCCTAAAAATACCATTCGATTTCTTTCTAAATCGATTGAATTTATTTTTAACCATTCGCAGCGACTTCATTCTTTGGAATTTATTCGATCGAATTGACTTTTAAGGAATTCAATCAATTTAACTCATTCGATTTTGTCAATCTTTGAATTCAATCGTTAGGAATTCATTCGATTTCTTACTCATTCGATTGATAATTTGGGACTTCAATTACTCAAGCTGTATTTTCGGTCACACCTATCAACGTTAAGTATTTAACGAAAATCGAAGTTTAACCGATTAAAGTATAAAAAAATTATAAACAGTTAATATTTATAATAGCTTCGGTATAATCGAACGTATGCCACCAAAACTTCTTAGGATGTAATGCAAAGAAGTTATGTTAGATGCGAAAATCTATAAACGTTGAGTTTTCAACGTTGATAATTATCCACATTGCAAATTAACGTGCATACGAAAAGCAATGTGTTAGTTTTCGTCTCAAACACGTTTTCGTATACTTTGAGTTTTTTTCTTAGTTAACAGATATAGTTAATTCGAAAACACAGCCAATGTAGCCAGTTTTGACGATTAATCGTCATTTTGACTATTTTTATTGAATTCCTTATAACTTTTTTATTATAATTTGTTTTTTATTTTTTTTTTCAATATTTTGTAAAGAAGACTCGGGGAATTTAAAATGGAACAGTACACAATTAAAGAACGCGCCCAAATCGTTTCCGGCTTAAAACAGAAGAAAATCATGATTTTATTCATAATTTAATTATGAGCGACGAAGCCCATTTTCAATTAAATATGTTCGTTAATAGGCAAAACTGCAGGATATGGGCTACGAAAATCCAATAGTAATTCAACAGCGACAATTACAGCCTCTTAAGTGTACTGTTTGGTGTGGTGTTTCGTCGGAAAGACTAATTGGCCCATATCTTTTTGAAAACGCACACAGTGTTCGATATCGGACAATGTTGGAAATTTTTTTAAGGCCAGCCGTGGAAAACCATTCGCAAATATGGTTCCAACAAGATGAAGCCACAGCGCACACTGCGAGGAACATAATGGCTCTTGTAACTCAAACCCCTTCAATAATTTTGCGCCACCCTGTATCTAGGTATAATAGATAAATGACGATTTGACGATTTTACTCTTTAAAATGATTATTTTTTTCAATAAAAAATATATCAACAATTGTTCAAAAATACGTTATTTTTCCATTATCTTAATCAATAAATCTGAAAATTTATTCAAGTAATTTATAAATATTTATCATAAAATTTTTATTTAAGGTAGTCATTTTAGAATCTGATGGTTTTTTGTAGGAAAACTAACATATAATCTGGTAATTATTTTTATTTAAAATAGTTTTTCCTAAACCTTTAATATATGTGACGTGTTTTTTGAAGGGATGTATATCTCATATCGGACTCTTTTTTCATATAAATTCTTTAGTACCCAGCAAAATCTTTCATTACCAAATAAGTGGTAATAATGAAACTAAAATTTTTTACTACTTACAATTCGGCGTCAGTACTAGTTATTTTTGTTAGACGAAGCCGTTTTTATTAAGCAGTCTAGCTTTCGCGCGACTACTTATTTACTTATAAAGATAATGTGAATTTGGTAACTACTTATTTTTTAACCACTAGTGAGTATATAAATAAGTCGTATTATTTAACAACTTGTAACCACTTATTTTTTAACTTCGTATAAGCACACGAATAACTACTTATTTTGGTAACTACTTATTTTATATACTTTTATAATGCAGCGGGTAAGTGGGTGCACACATTTTGTGCGTTTTTTCATGCAGCGAATATGGACAACTACTTACAAAAACGACCTTGTCGAACAAAAATAATGAGTTTTGACATCGAATTATATGAAGTAGACCCTAATTCTACTGCTTATTATTTAGATATTAGTAATGTGCACTCATTACTGAGCTTTTCCTGGGTAGGTACCTGTAAAATATCTCTAGACTAAGTACATTAAAATCTAAAGTTTTTTCGATACGAATTTCTTTTTTTTAAGTGAACTTTTTCTTTTGAACAAATAATTTCAGTATATGGTAAATTTTCAATACATACATAAAATTGTTTGAAATTTGGAGTTACGAGTATTAAAGGATTATTTTCTAAAACAAGTACTGAAAAAATGTTGAAGTGGGAGTACTCCTCTCCTATGGCAACTCAAATATTAAAATCATTAGTGTTTCTGTTAAAAAAGAAGTACATCTAGATCATCAATGCTTCGGCATCTCTTTTTTTGCTGGGCGTCATTCAATCATTCTGAGTTGATCGCTATACCATAAAATAGGTCTATATTTTGGCATTACAAACATCGACCCAAACTTGTTATACCCTTTGCACGTAGTTGTGTACGGTATAAAAAGCTGTTAAAATACACTAAAAAGCACTTTGGAGCAATAAAAGAAGTGGTTTGTAAAACATGACTTCCAATTTTTTTGTTGGGTAGTAAACTAGTTTAGTAATGCAACATTACAAGTTTTAACACCATATTAGGAAAGTAATAATAAACAGTTGTGCATGTGGGAGCTGCCAACTTTGACGATTTGTTCCCATTTTGACGATTTCTGAAATGAAATTGAATGAAATTCTGATTGCGATTTTGCAAAATTTCATGTACGAAAAATAACGATTTTTCAAAAATGAAAACTGTATATAGTTTTTTGTTGAAAAAATACATCCCTTAATTGCAACATGTTAGTCATTTATACGGCATGTTGGGTTAGGATGTTATACATAAAACAAACAACCGTGTAAAAGTTCTTTGCTTACGTTCTAAATTTTCTATAAATAAAATTAAAAGCTTGAATGTTAAAAAAAGCACGAATTATTGCTGTTCCCCATTGAAGGAATTTCAATAAATAAGCAACAACTATAACATACCCAGTGTAGAAACGGTAATGACATATCATTATTTTTTGGACTACCAGTAAAGACACCCACTTACCTTCTGTATTATTTTAAAACATATAATAATGAGTTACTGATAATGACTTATTTTTATCATTATTTCAAATAGAAAATAATTTTCTACATTTTTTTTTAATCTATTTTTAGATTCAATATTTTTTAAACACTGCTAAGGATATATGTAACCACATATTTTTTGATTTTTTGTATGTTGGCGAGTAAGCTTACTTGTGTGCAGCAGGTCAATTATGTTTTAATCTATTAAATATTACATGTCGATATAGCTCAGATGGTAGAGCTATTGACTGGCAATTTGTAGACACAGGTTTGATTCCCGCACCAGCAAATTGTATTTAAAAAAAAAATACAATAAAAATATTTTTTTTTATATAATTTATTTTTTTGAAAATCTATTTTTAGACTCATTATTTTTGTCAGTACTGGTAAGCATATAGGTAATGACATATTTTTAGATTTTTCGTATACTGGTGTGTAACCATAACTCATTATTTTTCGCGACATCGCCATATAAAGGTAATAAGAAATTTAATAACAAAAGTATGTAGTTACCATTACCAAGTATGTAGTTACATAACCACATATCTGGTAATGATTTTCTACACTGGGTAGAGAAAAAGTAGCTTTGTTAAAAAAAACATGTGGCTTTCCTTATTTATAATAATATGAAATGGATAAGTAAAAATGCTTGAATTTACTTCTCAAATGCTTTTCTTTGAAATTGAACGTATATGTAAAGGGTTTTTCAATAAGAGCGCTACAAAAGTTTTTTTAAATAAAACAAAAACGGTTTTGGATATCAATGAAATTCTTTATTCCTGTGAAAGTAAGTTCGATGCCATTATGTAAGGAAATCGATCTCTTTTGCATGGCCACCAAGGGCACGCTTGCAGAAGTCCAGACGCTGAACCCAATTTTCGACGGGTTTCAAGCATAAATCGGCCGATAAAGCTACAACTTCACGTTCGATATTCGTACGAAGTTCATCAATCGTCGCTGGCTTGTTGGCATAGACCATAGATTTGACGTAGCCTCACAGGAAATAGTCCAACGGCGTCAAATCGCACGACCGAGGCGGCCATTCGAATGGACCATTTCGTGAGATAAGACGTTCTCCAAACTTGGTTTGCAATAAATTGATTGTGACATTCGCTGTGTGGCTTGTGGCGCCGTCCTGTTGGAACCACATGTCCTCCAAGTCCATATCATCCAATTGGGGCCAAAAATATTCGGTTATCATTGAACGGTAGCGATTCCCATTCACAGTAACGTGCCGGTCTTGATCATCACGGAAGAAGTACGGCCCAATGACGCCGCCGGCCCATAAACCGCACCAAACCGTAATTTTTTCGGGATGCAATGATGACTCATGGAGTACGTGTGGATTGCTGTCTGACCAATAACGCATATTTTGTTTATTGACGAAGCCATTCATTATGTCGACCATAAATTGGACGTAGCGCTCTTAACGTTGAGGCCACTGACTCCGAATGTCGGTAGTAAATTTTAATAATTTCGACTCGTTGTTGGCTCGTATATCTTTCCATCATGAAATGGCAAACCTTACTGAAGAGAAATGTCAAAAGAGCGGCAAGAAATATGGCGTCGTTTGCTGTCCCTGTCTTTCTACTTTTGTAGCGTCCCTATTGAAAAACCCTTTATATACAAAAAACTAAAATCTACATTATAGCCTAGAGAGAACCCCATAAAGACAATCTAATGATAGTGGATTGTAAATTCTATTTGGAATTTGTAATATTTGATCTTAAACCGAACAAAAATAACACTAAAAATATAATTATATTAAATAAGAGGATATATTAAAAGGATTTCAAAACAGGGATAAAAAAAAATCAGTTCTTTAGTACTTTATTCAGAACTTTTTCACTTACAAAGGTACCGCAATACTCCCGCGGTAAGGTTTAAAAGGTTGAAAAATCAAATAATAAATAAAGTCCTGGAGTATTAGAAAACATGACAAACTTAGAGTGTATTAATCAAAAGGTCAAAAAATATATTATATCTACTAAAGGCCTGCATGAGAATATTCGATTTTTTGTCTTCGCCGTTTGATATGCTTCAAGTGTATTGTAAAAACTATAACAACTACTCTGTTCAACTTAACAACAGGCAAAAACAAAAGTGAGCATTAATATTGAAAACAAAAAAAAAAACGAATGGTGTTAGTTGTGTATATGATCGTTCGCTATCATAACCATTTATTTTTTGTATCTTATACGGTAGTCCTATCTATAGATATTTTATGCAACAAGGGTATAAGACTAGGAGTCCCAATCGCTATCGGATCGTACATCGGGCCGGACATTGAGCAAAGCAATTGCGTCAGTTTTCGCAGAAAAAAAAATTAAATATGTGAATAAAGAGAAAAAAAAAACAAAAATCTCTAAATTATGAGAAAAAAATAAGAAAAATATTGATAATAGCAGAAATTAAAAATGTGCAATAATTTATGAAATATATGAAAATAAAAATTTTTGAGAAAGAAATTTGATCATCAATTTTTGCTTATTTTTTATTTCGATATTTCCATATTTTTTATACAATCTTTTTTCTTAATTCTAACATTTTTTTAAATTTTTAAAGTTGTCCAAAAAGTACCAAAAGTAATTTTTTATAAGAAGCACCAACAAAATTAATTTGAGCTTTAGTTGTTTTGAAAATGAGAGATCGCAGCACAGAATCCGAACACTTTATAAGAAGAAATATCTCTAAATTCGCAAACTTTTCTACTGAAATAATCACAAGATTTTAATATTCTGTTTTGTAAAAAGCAAAAATTAAATAACATTTTCATAGGAAACACAATGGAGATTCTGATATGAACAAAATTTTAAGAATATGATAACACTGTGGAACAAATTCAGATTAGCAAAAGTTAGGTCGATTCTGAGAGTGAGGGGTGCAAATAGAGGCTAAATTAGAAAACCCGTATCGCGGCGTTTGTTTACGTTAGCTCGAATTTTTTTTTAATCGACCTTCGAACTTTGCAGTCAAATGCCGATTTTCAGCATATTGTTTATATGGTTTTTTGGCTATAACTCGTCGACTAATTGATATTTTATAAATCTGTAAAAGCCAAATTATTGCTAGAGACCTGTTCAACAATTAATTTTTTTTTTTAAATTGATTTATAAAATTTTTGTGGTGCTTATGAAGCAAAATGTTGGAAAAATTATTTTTTTTTCATGCTTTTTGAAAATATTTTCCACAAAACTAAATCTTTTTTGCTTTCTGTTTCAAAAAAATATAATTTTAAAATGTTAGTTAAGCCCCGTTCACATTATCACAAAAGTGCTTATACTTTTCTTCACACAAGTATGACAAAAAGTATGCTGAAATTGTCTGGTTATCAAAAAAGTATAAAAGAAAATCTTTTTAGTGTTCAGACTGTTATCGACACACACAACAAATAAATTAAAACTGTTATTTTTTCTTCTATTACTACTTTTTTTCACCACTAGTTGTTTTTAATCTTTGTTTAACATTTATTTGTGAATAACACAACACTTGTGGTGAGACAAGTGGTAACTTTATGAAATATTTCAAAAAATAAATCTTGTCAAAAAAATGTGACCGTATTTTAAAATGTGTGCACCCATTTTGACATGTATGTGTGCACCTATTTTGACAGTGTTCACACTATTATACATTTTCGTTATAAAACACATTTCTGACATGTATAACACACTTGTGTGATAATCTAAACGGGGCTTTAGGAAAAGTTTTAAGTAAAAAAATTAAATAAATTAAATTAGTGGTTTGGCCAGTTGCCGTTTAGCAGGCGGCTGTGGATCAACATCACTGCTCTCTCTAATATCTTGGTCATCGTCGTCATCATCAGAAAGGTCGATAATTTTGTCCAACAGATATTCTGGAATTTCATCTTTGTCTTCCCCTTCTTCCTCTTTTTCCTCGTCTTCCTCTTCTTCAAAGGTGTTTTTATACCACCAACAAATTTCAGCGAGTATTGCATGTGGACATTTCTTTCCTCTGTACCTGAAACAAAAATAGTTTTCAATCGTTAACATGTTTAAATTTTGCACTCTGACAAAGATATTAGAAAAATCTAGGAATTCAAAATATGCACACTCTATAGTTACCTTATTTCAAATGGAAGCGCAGTTTGGTGATAACGTTCGCCTTGCTCATCAGATTCAGTTGGCAACTGTTGTGCGAGTTGATCAAGATGCTGATGCAAGAGATGAATTTTGTACGACATATTAACCCCAATTTCATCGAAAGCTGCCAACATGTTTACAACAGATTGCCTGTAGTTGTCTTTGCGTTCTTTACCCAAAAGTCCTTTAATGACTGCTTTAAATGCGAGCCATGCATTTAATTCTCGGTCTGTCAGAACTTGGTCGAAATCATGACGACTCATTAGTTTCCGTATGTCGGGACCATTAACAACCCCTTCCTAAATTTTGGCGTTACTTAGTCTTGGGAAAATGTCTTTTAAGCGGTTGAATACTGCCGGTCTTTTTGCGATACATTTCAAAAAATTTCTAGCAATGCCAAGTTTAATGTGGAGCAACGGCAACAAAATTTTCATTTCAGGAACAAGACTTTCGTATAGCCTATTGTCTTTATGCCATTTCCGTCCAATGCGACTATTCCAGTTATGCTGTTTGTACTGGTTTCTTCCTTTAATACCTTCTCCGTATCGTGAATCCGAATCGCACAAAAAACACGGATATTTTGGACGCCCAGATGCTAATAAGCCTGTACTCAATGAAACTATTTTGATGTCGCAGCAAATGCGCCACTGGTGTTCGTTATATTTGCCTACTTCCAGAATGTGATTCAAATTATCGAAATTTTCACTAGTGTCAGTGCTCTACGCAATCGGAACACAAGGCATTCTAGACTATAGTCTTGTATATTAAATTTGCGTGAAATCAAACTCTACACACTTTTCACTTGAAACTGGTTATCGTAAAAAATAGTGTTTTAGTCAGAACTAGGTACGAGTTGTTTTTTTTTCAAACAAACAAAATTTCTTACTTAAAGCACCGTAAGTTGTTTTTCACGTTGAAAAATTTCACTCGAACTTTGAAGGCCTCAAACTGCAATTTAAATTATAAAAATGACAATTTTTAATTTTACAATAAAGACACAATCACAATAAACACAAAGTGTCACTTTTTTACTAGAAAAATAATAGTCTTGTACATTAAATTTGCGTGAAAACAAACTCTAAATATTTTTCACGTGAAACTGATTGTCGTGAAAAATAATTTTTTTGTGGAGTATAACAGTTTTTTCACATGAAATCGAAACAACTTACGGTGATTTAAGGAGTGTTTGGGACAAGAATTGCAATTGCTTAAAACTTTGCACAAAAAAAAATCTAAAATGTACTGACGTTGTATTGTGTTGTTAAATTCAATACATTTATGGAGTAGGGAAAAGGGTAGGGAACATTTTTTTGTGTGTGTGAAAAGGGGAATTTTTTTTTAACAAATGTAGGAAAACAGCTTCTGGTATCACTGGATGGGTTCTTTCCGATCTTAATGAAATTCATATATGTGATAGAGTTCTGCGGCAAAAGTTGTCAAATATCCAAATCTCAATAAAACCTTCTATTATTACCCGGTAATGAGTTTTTTCAGAAGAAATTAAGGTACGTAACCTCCTAATTTTCTATTATAAAACGTAGTATTTTAGCAAGGACATGTCGATTGAGGTAACTCTCTACAAAACCCTCATTAACCCTACACAGAGTGTTTCTCGACGAGTTTTAATCAGTGTTTAATAACAAGTTCAAAAAAAAATTTGCCTCAACTGGTGACTGTGCTTAAAATAGTTCACACTTTCATATTCAACCATTAACTTGCTTATTTCATTCTAACTGTGTAAGTAAATTTCAAATACACACACAGTCATCATTTACATTTTTTAAGTTTTCAAACTAAGCGCAGCGTAACTGTGTGAGTTCAGCAACAAAACAAATTGTGTTTCTTCTGCTTGCTGCGTTTTGAGTTACTGGTTAATGTGTTTTTACTTGACTGAGTAACGAAAAAAAAACTGTATAGTAGACTGTGAATAGCAGACTGGATAGTAGACTGGGGTCAGCAAACTATGTAGTTGGAACTTAAAGAGTTTTGTAATGCAAACAAAAGAAAAAAGAAACACTAGCAGCTTTAAAAAGAAAATACAATTAAACTTATCATATTTCCTATTTTATTTATTATTTTATTTATAATTTATATATTAATTAATTTCACACTTTATCGTAAATATGTATGTATGTATAATACTTTATTCTGATCAATTGTGGTACACAGTACATATGATTTGATTTTTTTAAATTGTCATTAATATGACACTAACTTACAACAATTGATTTTTTGGACAAATTACTACAACCAAAAAATACATGGTAGTTGATCATTATTTTTTCAATTGTGCCATATGTTGGCTGAATAGAAAAATTTGTTATTTTAACAAAATTTATTCCTGTTTTTTAGCTTAAAATAAAATCTGTTAATTTTAAAACATTTTTTGTTAAATTTAAAAAATCTAAATTTAAGTAAACTTTATTTATTTATTACTATTCTTTTGTTTTTGTTAATTAATTTATATATTAATTAATTTAACACTTTATCGTAAATATATACATTTCTCCATTGATTCAATTGGTACATATAATTTGCAGGTTTTTTTTAATTAATCCACTCTGATATATGTATGTAGGTATATGTGACGCGCAAAATAGAAAGGGACCTAAGGGTAAAAACCGGTTTTTTTCAGGAGAGCATGGGATCGGTCTCATTCGATGCTCAGATGTTGTCCACAAAAAAAAATTGATTTTTTTACCCTTAGGTCCCTTTCTCTATGCGCTGTCACATATGTTAAAAATATGTCGTTTAGATAACACTACCTTACAACATTTAATTTTTTGGAGAAATTATTACACCTAAAAAAATACATAGTTGTTGATCACTATTCAATTATGTCATATGTACTACATATCTTTGTTTGTTTGGCATAATACTAACCCGTAGAGTATATACATTAGGGCGGGTCGATTTAATAATCGCCCATGGCTCAGTGAAAATCGTATTCTAGGGATCAAAATAAGAAACTTTGCCGAAGTAACCATACCTCTAAAACGAATTCTCCAATTGTTGACTTTTGTCCCGTAGGGTCAAGTTTTGAAAAATCACACTTTGACCCATTTAGAGTGCCCCAATCGAGTCCAAATGTATGACCGACCCCCACTAACTTTGGAGGACCGATCCACCCATGCCAGTGGCACACCCCCTGGAACTCCTCTGGGGGGTTCCCCATACAAACATTTTAAAAAATCACCATTTTTGGCACTTTATTTTATTATTTTTTATTTATTTTATTTATTTTTATTATTTTATTTATTTTTTCTCCTTAGAAATTTATTTAGTCAGAACATATGTAAATGAAAAAATTAATTTAACTTAGTAATAGAAAAGAAAATAAAAAAAATTACTGTTTGAAGTCTTTTTTGCTTTCAAGTCTGGGCAATTTCGCACGGCTCTCTAATGTCGTCACCATAACAGCCTCTACATTTTCCGGTATAACTCGTTTGGAAACGCTAGCTAGCAATTGAACGTGTCGTTCTGTTGCAGGTCGTAAAATAGGTTGTGTGGGTTTTTTAAGCCACCACAAGACACAGCTGCATGTCGTAAACTTACTTAAGCTAAATCGGTTACAGGTAGAATTGAGCATAAAATTATCATAAAGGATTTTCCAGAAGTAATAAAAGGCGCACTTGCTTAACAGAATTTGTGGTCAGATTAACGTTTAATTTACATGTAAGTACTTTATGGGCAGTTTTGACAACAAAATCGGTTACAGGTAGAATTGAGCATAAAATTATCATAAAGGATTTTCCAGAAGTAATAAAAGGCGCACTTGCTTAACAGAATTTGTAGTCAGATTAACGTTTAATTTACATGTAAGTACTTTATGGGCAGTTTTGACAACAAAATCGGTTACAGGTAGAATTGAAATTACCATTTCATTCTTATTACCTCGTCTCCTAGACCATATATAACGCAACAGTTTTTGTGAATGCATTAAGTCGTTGTGAAGAACTCGAAGTGTGAAGTGCTAATTTGAGATAAAAAAATATTTAAAAAAAAATGATTCCAAATCAAGAAGTTTACAATGAATCCACCATCCTCTACACCGCAAGATGAAGCAATAACAACATCAACAACTATCGAAAACCCAATGAGTCATATACCCAGGCATGATGTTACTGTTTTTGGTGTGTCTACTGATTTGACTGATCTTAATTTACCAACCCATCTGGATATCTTGAGATATTATTTTTACTTGAGCGAACAAAAAAAGTTGTCCTATAAAGCATTCACTATTCAAGTACAAGATAAGTTGATTGGAATTTGGGAAAAACTTGGTATGGAAATAATGCTGAAAAAAAGTGTATGTAATAAATTGAATAGATTGCTTGACAAATATCAAGAGCAAATCAAGAGAAGAAACAAACCCCAACAATTTACAGAGTATGTAAAATCTCTGGAAACAATTTTTTTCATTGGAACATGTAAATGCGATTTGAAGGCAGCTCCATGTGCATGCGGTTTGGTTCCCGAACGCCTCAAAGAGTTTATGCACGATCAACATAATCAGAGAAGTCTAACAATGGATGGATTTGCGATGGAAATTGAAGAGCAAGGAGCAACGTCTATGTCATCAATGCCAACATACCAAGATCCCGATGATTCAACATACGCACCGCCACCGGTTCAAGAAGATTTGGATATAAGCACAAGTTCACAATACACACAGAGATACGATTGTTTTAACTTTGCCTTGGTATGTGACATATTTGGCGTGCCTGATAGAGTAGCATCAGCAATGGGAACAGCTCTTTTCCAAGATTTTAAAATGAAAGATATCCATGGCAAACCTCTCATCATGGATAAATCGAAAGTTCGCCGAGAAAAAGAGAAATGCAGACAAGAAGTGCTTCGCAAACGGTTTAGATGATACCAATTTGTTAGCATTTTCATTCGATGGCAGAAAAGATGATACTTTAACCAGAGATACAATTGATGAGAAGTATCATACTAGAATGGTAAAAGAACCTCATCTTGTTATTATGAGAGAACCGAATTCTGAATTGATTGGTTACGTAAGACTGGAACATGAAACCGCTGAATACAAAACAACCAAATTAAATGATTTTTTCAACGATAAAAATATATCACTGGATGCATTAATTGGCATATGCACTGACGGTGAGCCAACAAACACTGGCCCAAACGGTGGAATTATACGACGATTCGAATTGCTGTTAAAAAGACCATTGCATTGGTTCGTTTTCCTTCTACACTTCAACGAACTTCCGTTTCGGCATTTGTTTGAAGCTTTGGATAAATCAACCAGCACTGGACCAAGATCGGCAACCGGAAAATTGAGCCGTCAAATCGAAACTTGTGAAACTCTTCCGGTAAGTTATTGCTATCACTCATTTATTATAATTGTCAACCGTTTTTAATTGTTTTATTTTTATATATTTTCAGGTGGTGGACGGCTTTCAGAAAATTGAGTTGAAAAATATGCCCCCTGCTCCAGAAAAAATTGAATTTTCCACCGATGCCAAGTACTTATACGACATGGCCCATGCAATTTCTAGCGGCGTGGTTTCAGTGGATCTGGCAAACATCAAACCAGGGAAAATTGTACATTCTCGGTGGCTCACCAAGGCCGCTAGACTATTACGATTATATGTGACAACGGAAAATCCAGATGCAAATTTAAGAATACTGGTTGAATTTATAATTACATGTTATATGCCAATGTACTTCAATATCAAGTATTACAGCTCTGTCGTGTACGGTAGTAGATTATTTTTCAAATTCATTAGTTGGTCAAGATTTCTAGAACCTCGTTTACGCAAAATTGTCAATAAAGTAATTACAGATAATTCATATTATGCGCATTCGGAAAATATCTTGTTATCAATGTTGTTTGATGATAGCAAAGAAAAGCGCGACTGTGCTATCAAGATAATTCTACGCTATCGAACCGATGTTGACGACCCAACGGGACTTAGAGCTTATAAAAAACCAGATATAAACTTTTATTGCACAAGTTACACGGAAATGATCAATATGAATGACATAAATGACGTATTTGAACCACCATTCACGCGAAGCATTCCATACGATACTTTGAAAGAATATTTAAATCAAGATGATCCACCGTTTAATGATCCAAAAATTCCATCACACATACAAGAAACAGAACGACACGTTCAATTGCTAGCTAGCGTTTCCAAACGAGTTATACCGGAAAATGTAGAGGCTGTTATGGCGACGACATTAGAGAGCCGTGCGAAATTGCCCAGACTTGAAAGCAAAAAAGACTTCAAACAGTAATTTTTTATTTTTTCTTTTCTATTACTAAGTTAAATTAATTTTTTCATTTACATATGTTCTGACTTAATAAATTTCTAAGGAGAAAAAATAAATAAAATAATAAAAATAAATAAAATAAATAAAAAATAATAAAATAAAGTGCCAAAAATGGTGATTTTTTAAAATGTTTGTATGGGGAACCCCCCAGGGGAGTTCCAGGGGGTGTGCCACTGGCATGGGTGGATCGGCCCTCCAAAGTTAGTGGGGGTCGGTCATACATTTGGACTCGATTGGGGCACTCTAAATGGGTCAAAGTGTGATTTTTCAAAACTTGACCCTACGGGACAAAAGTCAACAGTTGGGGGTAGTAGAATTCGTTTTAGAGGTATGGTTCCTTCGGCAAAGTTTCTTATTTTGATCCCTAGAATACGATTTTCCCTGAGCCATTTTTAATTTTACAATAAAGACACAATCACAATAAACACAAAGTGTCACTTTTTTACTAGAAAAATAATAGTCTTGTACATTAAATTTGCGTGAAAACAAACTCTAAATATTTTTCACGTGAAACTGATTGTCGTGAAAAATAATTTTTTTGTGGAGTATAACAGTTTTTTCACATGAAATCGAAACAACTTACGGTGATTTAAGGAGTGTTTGGGACAAGAATTGCAATTGCTTAAAACTTTGCACAAAAAAAATTCTAAAATGTACTGACGTTGTATTGTGTTGTTAAATTCAATACATTTATGGAGTAGGGAAAAGGGTAGGGAACATTTTTTTGTGTGTGTGAAAAGGGGAATTTTTTTTTAACAAATGTAGGAAAACAGCTTCTGGTATCACTGGATGGGTTCTTTCCGATCTTAATGAAATTCATATATGTGATAGAGTTCTGCGGCAAAAGTTGTCAAATATCCAAATCTCAATAAAACCTTCTATTATTACCCGGTAATGAGTTTTTTCAGAAGAAATTAAGGTACGTAACCTCCTAATTTTCTATTATAAAACGTAGTATTTTAGCAAGGACATGTCGATTGAGGTAACTCTCTACAAAACCCTCATTAACCCTACACAGAGTGTTTCTCGACGAGTTTTAATCAGTGTTTAATAACAAGTTCAAAAAAAATTTGCCTCAACTGGTGACTGTGCTTAAAATAGTTCACACTTTCATATTCAACCATTAACTTGCTTATTTCATTCTAACTGTGTAAGTAAATTTCAAATACACACACAGTCATCATTTACATTTTTTAAGTTTTCAAACTAAGCGCAGCGTAACTGTGTGAGTTCAGCAACAAAACAAATTGTGTTTCTTCTGCTTGCTGCGTTTTGAGTTACTGGTTAATGTGTTTTTACTTGACTGAGTAACGAAAAAAAAACTGTATAGTAGACTGTGAATAGCAGACTGGATAGTAGACTGGGGTCAGCAAACTATGTAGTTGGAACTTAAAGAGTTTTGTAATGCAAACAAAAGAAAAAAGAAACACTAGCAGCTTTAAAAAGAAAATACAATTAAACTTATCATATTTCCTATTTTATTTATTATTTTATTTATAATTTATATATTAATTAATTTCACACTTTATCGTAAATATGTATGTATGTATAATACTTTATTCTGATCAATTGTGGTACATAGTACATATGATTTGATTTTTTTAAATTGTCATTAATATGACACTAACTTACAACAATTGATTTTTTGGACAAATTACTACAACCAAAAAATACATGGTAGTTGATCATTATTTTTTCAATTGTGCCATATGTTGGCTGAATAGAAAAATTTGTTATTTTAACAAAATTTATTCCTGTTTTTTAGCTTAAAATAAAATCTGTTAATTTTAAAACATTTTTTGTTAAATTTAAAAAATCTAAATTTAAGTAAACTTTATTTATTTATTACTATTCTTTTGTTTTTGTTAATTAATTTATATATTAATTAATTTAACACTTTATCGTAAATATATACATTTCTCCATTGATTCAATTGGTACATATAATTTGCAGGTTTTTTTTAATTAATCCACTCTGATATATGTATGTAGGTATATGTGACGCGCAAAATAGAAAGGGACCTAAGGGTAAAAACCGGTTTTTTTCAGGAGAGCATGGGATCGGTCTCATTCGATGCTCAGATGTTGTCCACAAAAAAAAATTGATTTTTTTACCCTTAGGTCCCTTTCTCTATGCGCTGTCACATATGTTAAAAATATGTCGTTTAGATAACACTACCTTACAACATTTAATTTTTTGGAGAAATTATTACACCTAAAAAAATACATAGTTGTTGATCACTATTCAATTATGTCATATGTACTATTTAACTATTACTAAGTTAAATTAATTTTTTCATTTACATATGTTCTGACTAAATAAATTTCTAAGGAGAAAAAATAAATAAAATAATAAAAATAAATAAAATAAATAAAAAATAATAAAATAAAGTGCCAAAAATGGTGATTTTTTAAAATGTTTGTATGGGGAACCCCCCAGGGGAGTTCCAGGGGGTGTGCCACTGGCATGGGTGGATCGGCCCTCCAAAGTTAGTGGGGGTCGGTCATACATTTGGACTCGATTGGGGCACTCTAAATGGGTCAAAGTGTGATTTTTCAAAACTTGACCCTACGGGACAAAAGTCAACAGTTGGGGGTAGTAGAATTCGTTTTAGAGGTATGGTTCCTTCGGCAAAGTTTCTTATTTTGATCCCTAGAATACGATTTTCCCTGAGCCATGGGCGATTTTTTTGCCTCCCCACAAATCGACCCGGCCTAATATACATATATAATTTGAATTAATACATTTTCTCGATAAAATTTTATGAAATTTAGTACCAGAGATGGGCCAAAATAAATTTTCATTTGCATTGCGACAAGAAGTGATCATATGTACGTGGGCTTTTTTAATTTGCATTTTATTTTAATTTGCATTCCCCATTTATTACAATTAAGTATTAGAAATGCAAAATTTTGAATTAATAAATAGATTGGCAACAAAATTAATTTTTTTTAAATGGTTGTTGAATTTCTGGCAATTGCAATAAATTCAATTTTGATTTTGTGTTTAAAATTTAGGGTGTAATTTTGTAAAACGCAAAGTCTTGCGTTGCGTTGTTTTCCATTGTTTTTGTAACAATAACAATTTATACACAAATCAATGCAACGCAAGGCGTTGCGTTTTACAAAATAACTCACTTAATTTGGAACTTTTTTTATTTTGTTTGATTTTGGCAATTTTTTATTTTACGTTGACATTTCATTTGATATCCAGTGTGTTCGTTTACTCGAAATTCTTACTAATTTTACTACAATTGGAAAGTTTTGTTTATTTTTTGAATTGAACTTTTCCTGTTGTAGTAAAAGTAGCAATTTGTAGTAAGTAAACGAACATGCTTATCGATATATTGGTTGAAGAACCTATACAATATATACACCGAACATTCTATAAATATCACCTACAGGCAATTAAAAAAAAAACACATTAAATATATGGGTACTTCTAAAATTTCGGAGTAGCTGTATTTGACCTTAGATTTTTGTAAAGATTAACAAAAAAATAATTAAAATTTTGGATTCAATTTTCCGGCGTTTTTGGAGGGTGGCATTTATAGAATTATGACACATAAAGCATATGACAATAAGTGCGTTCCCGTACGTTCCCAATGTTATCGAAATTTACCCAAAAGCGTTCCCGTACTCGAAAATTGGGTAAATGAGAGCGCTAATGAGAGTGTATTAGTGTGTCTCTTTTTACCAAAATTTAACCAGACTTTTTCTTCGGGTAAACTTTGGTAAAACAGCTGATGTAAATATAAACAAAAAAACTATTGTGAAAATAGATTTAAAATTTTAATTAAATAAAGAAATAATCAAAAGAAACTTGTTTTTTATAAGAATTAATTGAATAAAATCAAAAACAACTTTCAAATGCGAATAAATATGGGTATTAGTGCCAAATTGCAAACTGAAATTATACGCATTTTCACATCAGTGATGGGATTTGTGGCACAATTGATTGGTCCAATGGCATAACCGATACTATGCACATTTTCGTTATCTACAAAATTTAATAGAAAATGGATTTAAAAAATAACGATTCTTTAAAAATTCTTGAATTTTTAGTTTCTGAGCATTTATTCGTATTAAAATACATTTTCAAACAAAGCAAAACTAAAAATGTCATCGAAGATATTACCAAATAACCCATAGAATTTTAAAAATTCAAATGATTTAAATTTAGCTCAGAGTTTCGAAAGAATTAATTTAAGTTTAATTCATGAAAAATTTAATTCAGTTTTAGAAAATGTTTCTATGTACACCATTACGAGTAACCATTCCTAAAGAATTCATTCATTGGCTGCATTCCCAAATCTTTAATAACAATCGAATGAATTTCATTTATCATTTTAATTGAACGAATTCAAGAAAATTTTAATTCATTAGGTTAGAATTCATTCAAAATAGAATTAATTCCATAAGAATGCGATTACGAAATGAAATTAAAGTTGAATTACACGAAATGAAATTAAAGTTGAAAACAAGGGCACATTTTAGTCACACACTTGGCACAAAATTAAATTTTTCAAGTCCCATCACTGTTTCACATTATTTTTTGAAATAAGATTTTGGGCTAAAAAAGTGGTTTTTTGTGTTCCCGTACTATTGGGTAATTTTGTCATTTTGTGAGAGGATTATGTGCTTACTCTTATTTTACCGAACTTTACCCAAAAAGTAAAGAAACACACCTAATTATAGAACTTTTAGTCAAGGTTGGCAGGCAATACCGCTAAATTACCGTTATCGATTTAAAACCCTTTCAACTGACTACCATTACCCCTAAACTACCGTTTTAATTTTCTGCTTTTGCTAATTTCACGTGGTTATTGAGAATTTTTTTGTACATTAAGTTCATAAATTGGTTCTGTTTTTAATCTCGTTTGTTTTTTGTAAAAAAAAAATTGCGGCCTGCATCGAAATAACTGACTACCGTTACCCTTAAAATACTTATTTCCGTCAATAATTCTCTACAAAACAATTGTTGTTTTGATAATTTTTTGTGCATTTTTTAACAAAATTTAATTTGATAACTCTAAAAAATTTTGTAAAAAGGTAGTAACGTAAATTTGATATAATTTTTCTTCAATTTGAAAAAAAGAGTATGTAATCTGTGGAAAAAAGTTTAGTGAGTTTAGTTTTGTCGCGTCATTACTCGTGCTAGCATGTGTATTTGTAATTGTCGGAAATATCAATAAATTGACATTAAGTGCTTTTGTTTTTAAAAGTATAGATAATTAACAAATTAACTTGAAGTGAGTTGCTAATTGAAGATTTATAAATTTTAATTTAAATAAATTTATATAATTTTGAAGGTTCTCAATTAAATCGTACACTTAAATTTCTGTCATTAATTTTGATATTCTCTATCTTTTTGTTATTTTGTTTAAGGAAAACTATTAATGAAAGTTGTATATTGTATTTGAATTAATTATTTAAATAAATTAAGTTATATGTTTTTGTATACAAAATGGTTCATGTGTTTTAAATAAATTATAATTTCAATTTTATATTTTATTATTTTTTATATTTTATCAAATTCATTATAAAAAAGACATTGTATGTATATTGCTTAAAAAAATTTGAAATTGGTGAAATATAAAAAATAATGAAATATAAGTCTAAAAATTAATAATAAATCGATAAAAAATTAATCGACTAAATAAAATGCATTTTTGAATTGAATAAAATGCATTGGTAAAACAACAAAATCATTATGCAATTTGATTAAATATAATTGTTAAGACAACTAATTTTTGTTTATACATTTGACAATATTTTGTCAAAATAATATCACGTTCTTATATGTATACTTCCAATAGTAAAAACTAAAAACTCCAGTATCCAATGATCGCTAAAAATTTATTAAAAAATCAGGCATAAAACAAAGTTTACACTAAAAAAAATCAAAAACTTCAATTCGCTTGCGCTAACTGGATAATTTTTTTTAGTCCGTTTATAAAAAATTACGGCAAGTGTTTATTCGTATAAATTTTATTCAAAATAATGTACGTGACTCTTTGTTATTTTAAGGCTTTCGATTTTGAGAAGTAATCCTGTTTATCCCGAATAAAAATTTTAATATGGTGTCTTATATAATTATTTGATGAGCTCCTAAATATAAGCAATACAAAATAATCCGAAAATTGCATCAGCACTTGCATGTCTCTAATTATATAAAATTAGATATAATTTTATACAATTTCATCCTATTGCGAAATTTTAGAAGTGCCCATATATTTTATGTGTTTTCTTTTTTTGAAAAAATTGCCTGTATGTGATATTTATAGAATGTTCGTTGTATATATTTTATAGGTTCTTCAACCAATATCAAATGAAATGTCAACGTAAAATAAAAAATTGTCAAAATCAAACAAAATAGGGGTTTTCATATAAACTCGTATTCTACTCGTAAACATTTTAAGACTGGTATGTTTATGAGTTTAATGTCAAACTCCATACATAAAAAATATGGTTTTTATTTATACAAGGTTTACAATGAATTTACGAGTTTATATAAAAACACCTAATATAAAAAGTTACAAATTAAATTTTAAACTCAGAATCAAAATTGAATTTATTGCAATTGCCACAAATTCGACAACCATTTAAAAAAATTAATTATGTTGCCAATTTATTTATTAATTCAAAATTTTGTATTTCTAATAATTGTAATAAATGGAGAATGCAAATTAAAATACAATGCAAATTAAAAAAGCCCACGTATGATCATTTCTTGTCGCAATGCAAATGAAAATTTATTTTGGCCCTTCTCTGGTACTAAATTCCATAAAATTTTATCGGGAAAATGCATGAGTTAGCATGATGCCAAACAAAAAAGCAAGTTTGCTTACCGAAACGAATAACGTTAAGTGTAACGGTATCAAATTTTGTTTGTTTCGGCAACGGTAAAGGTAATGGCATTTAAGACTGTTTCGGTAACGTACCGGTATTAAAAAAATTTATTCTTTGTAATTTACTTGTGAAAATTGTATCATCTTTCTTTAATTTGAAAAAAAAATTTTAACAGAAAGTGCTATTAATTTATGATCTAGAGTCAAACTAAAAAAAAAAACATTCATTTAAGCACCGTAAGTTGTTTTTCACGTGGAAAAATTTCATTCGAAATTTAAATGCCTCAAATTGCAATTTAATTTAAACAAATGAACAACTTTTTAATTTTATAACAAAGACACAATCAAAATAAACATAAAATATCACATTTTCCCAAGATAAATAATAATCTTGTACATTAAATTTGCGTGAAAACAAACTCTACACAATTTTCACGTGAAACTGATTGTCGTGAAAAATCATTTTTTTTATATGGAGTATAACAGTTTTTAAACGTGAAACTCAAACAACTTACGGTGCTTTACCAAATAAAAGATCAACAATACATACCCCTCATTCAATATAGCATATTTTTAATTTTAGTTGTTAAAAATACAGATTATGAGCTATGAATTCAATGCTGGTACTTTTAATAAGTAAAATTATTATCTATAAATTTTTTTATAAAAAACTCAAGATTATAAAATAAAAAATTTCAAAAACTGGCATTTTTTACATAAATTAATAAATACCGGGAACTACCTATAAAAATAACGATATCAGTAACGATAACGGTATTTCCAATTTTTTTTAGAGGTATTGATAACGGTATTCAATTTAAAACGGTATTTTAGCGATAAAGGTGCTATAACGATAACGGTAACCGACCTTGAAAAAAAAAATATGTAGTACATATGACATAACTGAATAGTGATCATGCACTTAAAAATGGAAAATATGCGCCTAAAATATGCGGCTAAAAGAGAAAAATATGCATTAAAAATATAAGAAATATGCACTTAAACTATTAGTTATGCAAAAATAATGCAATTTAAAACTTAAAAATATATTTAATTTAGTTATTTTGCAAGCAGACACAGAACTCGAAGGTTTTCCATAGGTCAATAAGGTTTTTAAGAATGTTTATTTTGATTGAATCAAAATATAAAAATTTTAATTTTTTATATTTTTCTACAAAATAAAAAATGCTCCTAAAAATTAAAAATATGCACAAATATACATTAAAAAGTACAAAATATGCATTAAAAAGTCACCAAATATGCATTTAAAGTCAAAATATGCAAAAACATGCATTTATGACAAAATATGCAAAAATATGCAACTACAAATTGATGCAATATTGTTCTAAATTTGATGATTCGGATAATTATTTAGTCCATATTAGTTTTGAACTATCGACAAAAAACATGCATTTGCATGGAATTCCTTGCCCTAGTGATCAACAACTATGTATTTTTTTAGGTGTAGTAATTTCTCCAAAAAATTAATTGGTGTAAGGTAGTGTTATCTAAACGACATATTTCTTACATATACCTACATACATATATCAGAGTGGATTAATTAAAAAAAACCTGCAAATTATATGTACCAATTGAATCAATGGAGAAATGTATATATTTACGTTAAAGTGTTATTTAATTAATATATGAATTAATTAACAATAACAAAAGAATAGTAATAAATAAAGTTTACTTAAATTTAGATTTTTTAAATTTAAGAAAAAATGTTTTAAAATTAACAGATTTTATTTTAAGCTAAAAAACAGTAATAAATTTTGTTAAAATAACAAATTTTTCTATTCAGCCAACATATGACACAATTGAAAAAATAATGATCAACTACCATGTATTTTTTGGGTGTTGTAATTTGTCCAAAAAACCAATTGTTGTAAGTTAGTGTCATATTAATGACAATTTAAAAAAATCAAATCATATGTACTATGTACCACAATTGATCAGAATAAAGTATTATACATACATACATATTTACGATAAAGTGTGAAATTAATTAATATATAAATTATAAATAAAATAATAAATAAAATAGGAAATATGATAAGTTTAATTGTATTTTCTTTTTAAAGCTGCTAGTGTTTCTTTTTTCTTTTGTTTGCATTACAAAACTCTTTAAGTTCCAACTACATAGTTTGCTGACCCCAGTCTACTATCCAGTCTGCTATTCACAGTCTACTATACAGTTTTTTTTTCGTTACTCAGTCAAGTAAAAACACATTAACCAGTAACTCAAAACGCAGCAAGCAGAAGAAACACAATTTGTTTTGTTGCTGAACTCACACAGTTACGCTGCGCTTAGTTTGAAAACTTAAAAATTGTAAATGATGACTGTGTGTGTATTTGAAATTTACTTACACAGTTAGAACGAAATAAGCAAGTTCATAATATAAAATGAAAGCGGGTGCTTTTTTTAAGCACGTTGCTTACAAAATATGAAAATTTAACTAAATTACGACTGCTATTAGCAGTCGTTCGAAACTCTGGTTTTAATCAAATTTTTCATTAAACTAATGAAATTTTCTTAACTAAATAAATAAAAAAATTCTAAAAATTTATGAAAAAGCTTCATATATTTTAGGAAACTTCTTTCATTTTTTAATAAATAAAAGGAAATTTTTCACAACATTTTATAAAAATTACATTAATTTAATGAAAAGTTTCAATGGACTAGTTCCAGTTTTATGCAAAAACTCATTAATATCCTGCAGATAATTCTCTCAGTGTAGGTTAAAAGTAATAATTTTTTTTTTCAATTTTAATATTTTTTATATTGTGTATTAAATTAAAAATTAACAAATTTTTAATAATTTTAATTTAATTTTAATATTTTTTAATACATATCATTATTTTTTGGACTACCAGTAATGACACCGACTTATCTTCTGCATTATTTTTAAATATATAATAATGAGTTACTGATAATGACTTATTTTTATCATTATTTCAAACAAAAAGTAATTTTCTAGATTTTTTGAAATCTATTTTTAGACTCAATATTTTTTCAACATTGGTAAGGATATATGTAACCACATATTGTTTGATTTTTTGTATGTTGGCGAGTAAGCTGACTTGTGTGCAGCAGGTCAATTATGTTTTTATCTATCAAATATTACATGTCGAGATAGCTCAGATGGTAGAGCTATTGACTGGGATCCTGGAGTTCCAGGTTCGATTCCCGTACTAAAAAATTTTATTAAGAAAAAATTTTGCAATAAAAAAATATTTTTTTTATAAAACTTATTTTTTTTTAAGTTAATTTTTAGAATCATTATTTTTGTCAACACTGGTAAGCACATTGGTAACGACAAATTTTTCGATTTTTTGTATGCTGTTGTAATCAAAACTCATTATTTTTCGCGACATATTACAAAGGTAATAAGAAATGTAATAAGAAAAGTAACTACCCGAATAAAAAAGAGTACATATAACATATATTTTTTAATATTAAAATATATGATAATATAAAATATTGTGTGCGACCTTATATGTTTTTATATGGTGATATATTCGAAATTTTTTTAGAAATTTTCTCATATGTAATCATATTAAATCATATATCAGTATTTACTTTATTGAAAATTGTATATATAGGAATATATTATTGATAAAACCGTTCAAAATTGTATATATAAATAGATACAAAAATATTTTTAATTTTATTTTTTATATACAACAATATCGTCGGCTTGCCTGCAAGTAGTGTTATGTGTTCTTTAACAGGTTTTCAGGAGGGCGAAAAAACTGGTTTATATTATCCTTTTAATATATTTCATTGACATCATATGCCTTAATAATGATTGTGATAAATAAGGTCGTGAATCATTAGGGCATATGATGTCAATAAAATATCTTAAAAGGATAATATAAATCAGTTTTTTCGCCCTCCTGAAAACCTGTTAAAGAACACATAACACTACTTGGAGCCAAGCCGACGATATTGTTGTATATAAAAAATAAAATTAAAAATATTTTTGTATCTATTTATATATACAATGAAAACCTGTTAAAACCAAAAACATAGCACTTCTTGCAGGCAAGCCGACGATATATTAGTTAATATCAGACCCAAGTTCGAGATTAACTAATATATTCGAGATTAATGTAATATTTGATCAAAAACAATTTTTTATATGCTTTACTCAATTTTTTCATTAAATTAATATTTTCTGAACTTTTTTACTTCTAAAAGTTTTTTTTTAATTTAAAAAATCCAATTTAAAAAAATTAACACTTAAAATCATGGCCCGGCTCGTAATGGGTTAATAAGTCTAGGCATGTTGCATATCATTGAAAAGGTATTTCAAGTATCTTCCCAACGATATATATATTTTGTTCTTGTCCGATAAGTTTTGAGTGGAGAAATAAGAAATAAGCCATTGAATATTGTTGTAGATCATCCTCAGCTCCATAAATCGGGAACTATGAGCCTCCAACAAAAAAGAAGTGCATTGCCGGGCTAACCATTAAAATTTTATTTAAAATAAAAAAGCTTAACATATTTAAAAAAAATTTATAAGTCCAAAGAAAATTCCCATATTTGATAAAAAATTATCTAGTCTTTAAAGAATAACAGATTTATACATTAACGTCTTTAATAGTTACTCATTATCAACAGTAGCCCTCGGCTGACAGTCAGGCATGTGATGAATATCGAAAACGAAAACGATCTGATTTTCAATGGTAAATATTTTAGGATCTGTACAATACCAATTATATTTTATTTCCTAATTTACATGTCCGGCGTCAAATAAAACGATAAATAATAATTTGAAGCCAATTTGATTTTCGCGAAACAAATTATTCTAGATTGAAAAACTGTTCGTTTTCGATTTTCATCACACCCCTGTGTAGGACCCGAAATCCTGCTGCCCTCCAATTCAAAGTTTTTTTATCATTTAAATTTAATCATATCGTATTGTATTAACTTATATCCAATTTGATCGGGACAAAATTCGGATATAAGTTTATCATTTGATATAACTTTGTATCCTTGTAAATACAATTATATCCAATATGATACAATTTAATATAACCATTTTTCGGATGAAATTATATCCAGTTACATATTGCAAATATATCCATTCACATATAATTTTATATACACTTTTTTACTCGGGTAGTTACCATTACCAGGTACATATATAGTTACATATCCACATATCTGGTAATGATTTTCTACACTGGGTACTTACATTTACACTTAACCAAACACTAGTAGTTTCGGAAAACTGCTTGTATTTACTTCTCAAATTCAATACAAATTTTTGATCAATAATAGAGTTGTGTCGTTCATGAACGAACTAGTTCATTTGAACGGTTCAGTCATTGAACGATATGACATCGTTCACCATTATCCGTTCTTTTTGTTCAATCGTTCATTTCGTTCTGTTTTGTATACATAAAAAGTTTGTATCCCTTATTAATTTTATTACAGAATTAAATGTTTTTCTCAATAATTTAAAATTTTAATAAAATTGTGATTTTCTGACACTATTAGTCTATGCACAATAAAATTAATATAAACATGTAACATGTAGAGCGCCAATAAATTGTCGAATTAACGACACCGTTCACGAATCACTGTTCAGACACAGCTCATGACAAAAAAGTACGATAACAAAAAAGAACGATTGAACGATTTGAACGAACTAGTTCATTGAATTTATTTGAACGATGTAACCGAGTCACCAAAAAGAACGATTAACCCTCTAACCGGCCTAAGCTTTTTTGCAATGAAATCTATACCATGTTTTCCTAACGAAAAATAAACAATAAGTTCTTCTATAAAATTTATTTTCGTTGCCTACTTTAGGCGATATGGGCCAAGATAGTTTAAGGGTGACTCTCGAAAACTAGCGCATAAAAATTACTAGGTTTAGGCACAAATTACTTCTCTTACCAAGATGTAATTGCAATAAAAAAATTACATTTTTTGTGCTGTTACTTAGAAGGATGTAGCGATTTTCGTTTTTCGAAAAACGCGAAATTGAGCGAAAACGCACCAAAACTTCAATTTATATTATTCAAACTTATAAACTTTGCTCTCTATACCAAATATTATCGTTTTACCAAATTTAATAAAAATCCGTCCATTCGTTTTGAAGTTAAGGCGATGTCCTTTAAAGGTATCCTTATGGAATCCTGTGCGTCCTTGGACCAAAGTAAGGAACTTGTTAAATAGATTAAGCTCCAATCTTACTTCATGATCACTATCAATTGTTTTATTCAATTTAAATATGTTTTTAAGATTTTTGAAAATCTTGGTTGTTTTAAAATATTTAATTTTTGAAATTCTACGAAATTTTATCTTTGACACTTTCTCGCTTCCAAACCGTGCATTGTATACAAAAAAATTCTTCACAAAAAATTTAATAAATTTTGTTTTCTGTTGAAAAAGCATAATTTCTTATCATAAAATACTCCTTTGGCGCATTTCTGGTCAATTTAATATACCCCGCCTGGAGGCGGGCTTGCCGGTTAGAGGGTTAAGCCCAACTCTAATCAATAACTAATGGTTTATAAAAACGCCAGTTATTTTCGATTATAAAAATTTAAAACACTAGAAAATATGCAATGGTATTTATTCAATTTGTCCACAATTTCTTTTTTATAATTATGACCCCAAATCTGTTATATTTTTTTAATGTCTTAAGCACCGTAAGTTGTTTGAGTTTCACGCGAAAAAACTGTTATACTACATAAAAAAAAAATTATTTTTCACGACAATGAGTTTCACGTGAAAATTGTGTAGACTTTGTTTTCACGCAAATTTAATATACAAGACTATTATTTTTCTTGTGAAAAAGTGATATTTTGTATTTTTTGTGTTTGTGGATTTCTATTTACATAAAAAAAAATTTACATTTTCCGAATTTAAATCTCTATTTAAGGCCTTTAAAGTTTGAGTGAAATTTTTCCACGTGAAAAGCAACTTCCGGTGCTTTAGAATTAACATTTTGTTTTTTTTTTAATGTAAAATTTTTTACGGTATGAGGGGTTCCTTCGGAAAAAGTTTTGTAATTTGAGAACTTTTATACACCACTTAAATAAAACCAAACGATTTGGTGAAATTTTATTCCGAGATTTTAAGGTGTGTCTGAGCATTTCTTACTGATGAGGCGGCCATCCTAAGACCATTAAAAAATTATTTAAAAAGTTCAATTAAGAAGTTTTAATAGTAGTGTACTTAGGTTAAAAAAAAGAAAATTGTAGTACTCACTTTAAAATATAAAGGCCAGTTTTATAGCCGGAACTAAGTACGATTATTTTCTTAAATATATCTCAAGTAGGTTATTTCGTTTGAAATCGATAATTGTTCAGTAAAATGCATCAAAACATTTGGTTAATTGCAAAAAAATAGTTAATGGTTTCATATTAATTCTGTAAAAAAAAAACTCAACAAAAACTTTTGAGAATTATCTCTTGAACAAATTTGGAATCTGTCAGGTTTCCTGAACAAAAGAAATTCTTGAATCCAAGAATCTACACAAAATCTCATAACTAAAAATGTTTGTTTAATGTCAATTTCTAAAATGTCCGTTTACAAAATTAGTAATGTTTTCCACTAAAGCATTTTTTGCAAAAAAAAGGGGGGCTATAGCACCATAGCCCCCCTCCTTGTATCTGCACCTGTTCTGGAGAGACTCTTTGGTACCAGTACTGTACAAGTTGATTTGCGCCATGTCAATTCACACACCGAAAAAATTTATCAGTTACTGCCCAGTGTAGAAAATCATTACCAGATATGTGGTTATGTAACTACATACTTGGTAATGGTAACTAGTTACTTTTGTTATTACATTTCTTATTACCTTTATATGGCGATGTCGCGAAAAATAATCAGTTGTCGTTACACACCAGCATACGAAAAATCAAAAAATATATCGTTACCTATGTGCTTACCAGTACTGACAAAAATAATTAGTCTAAAAATAGATTTTCAAAAAAATAAATTATATAAAAAAAATATTTTTTTTGTATTTTTTTTTTTAATAAAATTTGCTGGTGCGGGAATAGAACCTGGGTCTACAGATTGCCAGTCAATAACTCTATCATCTGAGCTATATCGACATATAATATTTAATAGATAAAAACATAATTGATCTGCTGCACACAAGTAAGCCTACTCGCCAACATACAAAAAATCAAAAAATATGTGGTTACATATATCCTTACCAGTGTTTAAAAAATATTGAGTCTAAAAATAGATTTCAAAAAATTTTAAAAAAAATCTGGAAAATTATTTTCTATTTAAAATAATGATGATAATAAGTAATTATCAGTAACTCATTATTATATGTTTTAAAATAATGCAGAAGGTAAGTGGATGTCATTACTGGTAGTCCAAAAAATAATGATATGTCATTACCGTTTCTACACTGGGTGGCTACTAAATTTTCAACTGAGTCTCAGATGAAATACCCCTTACTGAGCTTCAGTTGATTAATTTGATTGAATTTAAATAATTAAATTTGTTTAACGAAACTTTCAGTTAAACCAAAACAACACTTTAAATTAAAAGCTAATAACCGATGTAATAGTTTCAACTACAGTAGTCGCTCGGTTATATGAACTAATTCAAACAGAGCCTGTTCACTAAATGGAGAAGTTCACATAATAAAAAGAATATAAAATAAGTAATTCAAATGATTTTTATTACATTAAGTTTTTATTTTTAATAAGTTTTTTAATAATTAATGTACATGAAAGTAGTCGGTTATATTTTTTTGTACTTTTTTTGCTTCAAAGGATTTCTGTAGTGCCTTGTCCCTGCATTTTCACAATGCCAAAATATCATTGCAGGTTGCAGGTACATACTTCACTTATTTCGGGGAAAAACATACTTCTAATAAGACAAACATTTAAAAAAAATCAACGGTTGAAAGCTGTTCACATAATAGAGATAGGCTGTGTTCACTCTTTAGAACCTCCTGTGTTTTAATTTTGTTGTTCACTATTCTGGAAGTTTACATAACTGGATATTCATATAACCGAGCGGCTACTGTAATTTCATATATTTTAATTAATTTTTTTTTTTTGGTAATACATTTCACAACTTATTTGTTACAAAATTATTAAGAATTTTAATTTTATTAAAAATAAAACACAATTGAAATATACTATTTTCTTTTTGGTTCTTATTCCAAATTGTCACTTCGTATAACAATTATTTTGTAATCTCCCAGTTGTAAGCCGCTATTGCATTTCAGTTTTGCCATTAACTGTTAAAAGCTTTTATTTATTAATAATTTTTTCGTATTTTTATATTTTTAAATAAATTGCACTTGAATTTGTTTTATTAACTTTATTTTTTACATTTTATTCCACAATTTTTATAGTTATTAATAAATCAACTAACAAACTAATATTTTTTAACTGAAGCAAAAGTTGATAATAATTATTTCAGTTATTTTAAAAATTTTCATTTTAACTGAGATTTTCTCTAATTGAGCTACTGATGAATTTTTTCGGTGCAGTAAAAAATTGAAGTGTTAATTTTCAAACACTGATTTTTTATTAATTACAAAAGTAAACAAAATAAGAATTTCAAAACTCCCTTTTTAATTCTTCCTATAAATTAACATGTTGCTTCCTTTGGAAAGGGGATAGAGAAGAAGTGAAAGGTGGTAAAAGATGAAGGGCTTCAAATATGGCAACACTGAAATTGCGCGAGATGTTGAATTTTAGAACAGTTGTTGCGGGCCATCTGATGCTGAGTTGGCGAACTTTGTTGAAGCTTTTTAGTTCATAGCTCTGTTATATTATTTTACTTCGGTGGGGTTAAGTGATATGGGAACACCGAAGGAGGACGCTGCGATATGTATGAGAGATAGAAAAAACTCATGCATATTATTTTTTCCATAAATTGATGTTGCCTTGGTTGGGGCTCGAACCCGCGACCTCACGTGTAACAGTCCAACGCGATAACCATTACACCACAGCGCCTAATCAGAAAAATGCAAACGGGAAAGCGGTGGCAAAGCACTTTAACAGGTGGTACAAGTACAAAAGTGCTTTCCCATTCCCAAAATGATGACATCATTAGACAAAAGGACCGGCTGTTCAAAAAGAGCCGGAAAAGCACTGGAGGAACAAAATTTTCGAACGTTGGCAAAATATTTTCCAAAATAAAATTTAAAAAAAGTTCATATGTATTTATTTTGGTCTTGCCGTGATTTTAACCCAGGCCGTCAGATTGACAGACGTTTGCTCTACCCACTGAGCTAGCGAGGCTAAACACATAAATGAGTGATAACAGCTGGACAACTACAGGCTGTGCTAAAATGCTAGTACTGGCAAACATTTTTCTGGAACTCATATGCCAGCGTTGGGAGAGCAACGCTGGCATATGGAGGCACTCTCAACTGCATTGTTGTTGTATATACAGGCATTGAATAACTTTTTTAATTCTCTTACTTCATTTGACAAAATTGTTATTATAGCAATTAAATCATTAGATCCTTTAGCGCATTTATTGCAGTTATAAACAATATTATTTGATGAAATTAAAACATTAAAATCAAGATCACTAGTGACACCAGAGCACCCTTTATGGAATATACCACTGCATGTTATGCATCTAATAAATATACTACCAACAGCTCTAAAGCAACTAACACAAGCAATATTAGACTGCATTAGGAAGAAAAAATAAAAATGAACTTGTTTAAACGACAATCACTACTATTTTGATATTTAGGTGTATATTAAAAAGAAATCTGAAAGAAATTCATGCGTTATCGAATCCTTTTGAAGAAAATATAGGTTCATACGAAATCTTCGAAGACAAAATAAAATATATATGCAAGAAGATGGACACCATGTGGAAAAGTAGATACAGAAATAAAAAAAGTGTCAACATATTTTTTAGTAAGGTAATATTTTCAATAAATTTGTTTTATTCTTTTTTATTCCCAATTTCTAACCAAGAATCCCAAGAAACATTTTTACGGACTCTCCGGCATATACGGAATCATCAATCCGGCTTTTATGGTACGTTAACTGTCCGTAAAACACATATCCGTCAAAGATTGTACGTATACGGAACAATAACGGACGGTACTTTCAGATTTTCGAATACAATACGTTTTGAATCCGTTTTGGTGTATCTGTTTCCGCACCGTAAAATACGGACTTCACCAATTTTCATCAGTTTGAACTCCGTAGCTAACGTTGTTGTCTTTTTTTAATTATTCGTAAATTTTTGTCGTTAAAATGGAATTATTTAAAAAATTTAATATGTTTCGCGCGATAAAGTCGGTTAAAAAGTTTCTGAATGTCGCGGGTTTTACATTAGAATCGGATTTTCTGTACCTATGTGTTTATACTATAGGATTTTGGCTATATGAATCACTTTTTTGACAAGTTCTATGACTTATGGTATAATGTAAACCCCGCTTAGTTTCAGTAAAAAAATTTGCAATATTTGCTTCGTATGAAAAACTCCAATCGTGAATACATTCAATTAAACCTAAATTAACAAATTGTTTCTTTTGCTTGTAGATAGATATTGGATTTCGTTTTGGGTCAATATGCGCATTTTAAGGCTGGTTAATGAAGTTAACTGCACCGGCTGTAAACAAAATTTTTAATAAAATTCAAAAATTATTTAATAAATTTATTAAAAAACATGTAAA
The DNA here is from genome assembly GCA_949987735.1 of Leucophora obtusa. Taxonomy (NCBI): domain Eukaryota; kingdom Metazoa; phylum Arthropoda; class Insecta; order Diptera; family Anthomyiidae; genus Leucophora; species Leucophora obtusa. Next base: position 283,206,636 of record OX465295.1, read on the forward strand.
ATATTAATGTCAATTTAGTTAGATATACAAGTCCGTAAAATCGGAGTCACTCTGTTATTCACACGACATAACGGTCCGGAAACGGTCCGGAAATTGACGGACTTTCAACGGATTAGTCCGTTTTTTACATGACAAAACGGTCCGTCATTGACGGACTTTAAACTGACTTTTCAGTTTTTAATACGACATTGCGGTCCGTTATTGACGGATTTTCAACGGATTCGAATCAGTTTCGATGTTCCTTAAGTTCCGTTTTCTGGTCCGTATACGGATCCAGAAAACGGTACGTAAACGGAGTAGGATCCCGTTTAGGACGGACCGAAAACTGTGCTTAAAATTGATACAGTAATTTTGACCTAGCTGCACGAATTTTTGTGCAGGTAAGCCAAAAAAGCAGCTAAGTCAAATTGTTTACCTGCCTTAATGTGCAGGTATACCAATACAGACTGAAAACAAACAAAACAAATGAAGCTAATGATGACAACCTTGTGCTTTGCACCAAATCTTGCGATTTTTATGATTAAAAAACGACTAAAGTAGGATATTTTTGTCACAAAAAAAGTTGACAACTCATTTATTTTATGTGTGGTTTTTTTTCCTAGAATTGAAAAGCAAAGTAAAACACAAGAGGTAGCTAAAGGTGATTTTTTTTATGAAAATAATGCAACTGCCAAAAATATGAGGCAGTTATCTTAAATGCGCAGGTACAAATAGTGCACTTAAAGAAGACAATTGCGTACATTATTTTGTAAAATAGAAACGAAACCAAAATTTTGTGCAGGTAGAGCAAATGTACACTTAAGAAAAAGGCAGTTAAATCAAAACTACTGTATCATCCATGACAATGACAGATTATGAATGAAAACATTAATCTTTCACAGAGAAGTGTGAACCCTGGTGGCTGTCAAAAAAAAAGACTTTGGTGAGTGTAGTTCCAGAACCAAGTGGAGGCTGAAGTCCAGTTTGTCAAAACAAGATCCTTATACTGCCGATGCCCTTCTTAACGCATCAGGTAGATACTGATCATATTGTGGCACTTGTTGTCGAAGATAAATTAACGAAATTTCAATGTAGCTTAAGTCAAAAATTTGTAATTAGTCACATTTAAAAATTTTTTTGCCTTGTTATCAGACCGTATTAAATGCGAAAAAGAAGTGTTATGTATCGACAGCATTGCTGTTACGGAATATCATAGGCAGAGACTATTAATTATAGAGATAGGAAATCAAAACTTACACTACTCACCGGTAGGGGGCGCTGAAATTTAGTATCAACTGAGCAACTAATTAGTACCACTTTAGTATCAGCTGAGCCTATATTTAAAAACTCGAAAATTGCTGAAAATAATAAAATTTGAGAATTCCTTTTTTTTTGTTTGTTATTATTTAAATTTAAATAAAAACAGAAAATTGTCAATCTTTTGAACAAAGTGCCATCTAGTGATAACGATGTCGTTATAACTTTTGTTTTTTGTGATGCCATACCCCTGATCTAGTGATAACGATGTAATGTTTTTTGTGATGCTATACCCCTGATCATAGGTAAAATGAAATTCATTCAAAATAACTATTATAATCATTATCAAATATGGATTTTGTTAACATAAATTATATTTTGTTACCCTGTAAAATTAAATTCTCAAGAATTTAAAACTTATTTTTAAATTGTTTTGCATTGAATTTTGAAAAATTTAGAAGGCAAATACATTATTTATGTTAAAATACATTTAAAATTGTTTAATTACTTCCGAAATTTGAACATGATTTAATATTAAGAAGTATTATGTTTAAATGTTAACCCCTAAATTCATAAACGCTTTGTAAAATTATAGGAGGTTTATTGAACAAATTTTGTATGAAGATGACGTTTTGTAAACCTGCTATTACTTTACAAAGCATTTATGAATTGAGGAGTAAATGATTTAAATGATTTAAAGAATAAAGGCGCTTTCACAATGGTAGAGTGACTCTACTCTGCAGCACAGATTGAAATGTTAACTGTTCACAATGCAGAGTAGAGTTACTTCAAAAAATATTTGACACTTAAATACTTACATTTTGTTTCGCGAATTTCCAGGCTTTATTACGGCTGCCTATATTTCAAAATATTTTTTTATTTTATATTAAAATTCCCAACACAAATATTTTGTGTTGGTTTTACGTTTTTAAATATTTTTTTCTAATTTGTTGACAATTAGATATGTGAACAAATTAGTGATGTGTTTTTTTAAGGTGTATTTGTCATGTTAAATAGTTAACAGATCAATGTTAACTCTAGAGTGCTACAAATCTGCACTCCAGAGTCGAACAAGTTTGAGTCTGGAGTAGAATAAAAAGAGATATTAAAATACAAAAATGTGTTAATAAGAAAGAGAAAAAACTAAATTTGCTACAGATTGGAGTACTCCATCATTGTAAACGCACCTTAATGCAGAAAAATGTTATGCTAAATTTAATGTTTTTCATTTTCTGTTGTGTACTTCAAAACTCAAAAATTAACACTATCCATAAAAATGTTATGGATTTCGTATTTGCAAAAAATAAAAAAAAAAGATCTGTGATTAATTAATTGGAAATAGTAGGTAATCTGGAATTTTAAATATGTTTTAATTGTAACTAACACATTGTAGTAAGTAGCCATATTCCTGTTTGAATTCCTGGCATTTAAAAATTTCAGTTAGGATCAACTAAATTCATTCAACTATATATTTAGGGGTATTTCACCTATAAGATAGTTAAAATATTCGTTATAATCATCTAAGGAAAATTTTCGGGTGTATAAAAATGATAATTACTTGTGAATAAGGAGAAAAAACAATAGGATTAAGAGAGGAAACATACTAATTGAAAAAGAAATTGCTCAAGTATTAGTTAATTTTGGCTCTTCTGATTACAAAACATACATTGTGTAGGCTGCAGAGCTTCGAAGAATTAATTACCTAATTCACTTTTTTTGAACTGAATTTATATTTTGGGAATGAATTCCCTGACCAAACTTAAGGAATTGAATGAATTCCTTTTTTTTCATTCGATTTATATTAAAGGAATTCATTCATTTTTTTCTAATGCCTTCATAAAATTTTATGAATTCATTCAACAAGGAATTCATTCAATTCAAGTTAATTCAACTTTTGGTAAAGGAATTCATTCAATTCTAGTTAATTCAACTTTTGGTCAAGGAATTCATTCAGTTCGAGTTAATTTAACTTTTGTTCAAGGAATTCATTCAATTCCAGTTAATTAACTTTTGGTCAAGGAATTCATTCAGTTCGAGTTAATTTAACTTTTGGTCAAGGAATTCATTCAAGTTAATTCAACTTTTGGTCAAGGAATTTATTCAATTCTAGTTAATTCAACTTTTAGTCAAGGAATTCATTCAATTCTAGTTAATTCAACAACTTCCTTTTAGTCAAGGAATTAAATTTTTTTCGTTTAATTCCCTAGGAATTAAATTTTTTTCGTTTAATTCCCTGAATTAAGTTTTCAATTCCTAGGGAATTAATACACTCAGCGCTATGCCGACAGTGGTGTATTTTGTTAAGAGGTGATGCTACGGGTCATAGCCTATGCAGAGGGCTGCCGGTTTAATATCCGTCATGGCAATACACAAAAAGTTTTTCATATAGAGACAAATTAAAAATTACTTTGATCAGTTGACACATAAACAAACCACTGACGAGTCTTTGGGTGAGACGAAACTGAGGCAGTCTGGTGATTCCCTTGTGTCTGTTAAATTTTTCAATAAAAATGTTTTCTTCTTCCTATAAATCAGCTCTAGAAAAAATGTATTTATTTTAAAATTTTAATGAACTCCTTCTAGTTGCCTGGTTTAAATAAACTTGCACATAACTGCAGCTAAAAGCGCGCTTCTAGTTGGGCAGTTTATTAAAGAATCTTAAAGTTTAGTTAGTTAATAAAACACTCATTTACACAGTAAGATGCATTTATTTCGATATTCTTCTCTCCTATCGTTCCTAATTTATTTATATGTAACTACCTAATAATGTAGAATACATATGTACGAATATGAATGTAAAAAATTATTAGAATCAGCAGTAAATATACATTTATGTATAAATGCACGTGTGTGTAAATATTTTGTTTATATAAATAATTTAAATAAATAATTTTATTAATATATGGAATGCAATAATGCAATAATTAAACTTAAATATTTCAATCAAATTGCTCAATATACAAATCATTACAATCTAAATTTGTAGCAATCAGTTAAATGTTTAATGCACTTGAAAAATAAAATATTTTATTAAATAATATAACATTTAATATAAATATAAAATAATTAAAAACGTAAAGTGTTTTGTTTAGCCTTTTAAAGTAAATTTAAGCTAAATATTTGCATTATTTAAATTAATATAAATACAGAAAACGACGGGTGAAATTCAAAACAACGTCACTAACATTTTCGTGTTTTTTTTTTAAGGGGAAACTAAAAAAAACATATTCCTTTAAAAATAATAATTGTGACTAAATAATAATTAATTATAAAAACTGTAGTCCAATGCAGTTGAGTGATTTCCAAATCAACCCAATTTTTTAAGTTTTTACAGGACATTTTAGGTTTTTATGTGGAAAATTAAAAAAAAATGTTATACCCCCATTTTCTATATAGAACCGTCATTTTTATTGCAGAAGTCCAAAATTTTGTGCAAGCATGGAATCATAATCACCAATATAACCCGGTTTTGAAAATTTTGTTAGTTATGTTGTTTTGCATTTCAGCTGACGAAATGCTAACAAAATTATACATACATATCATTTAATATTTTCAAGATATTTCATGTATTAATTTCAATTATTTTGGTATATAGCATAAGTATATAACTAATATGTATGTTCCCGTACTTTACCGTGGTTACCCAAACTAGCCCAAAAGCGTTCCCGTACTCAAAATTGTGTGTAAGTTGTTGTTGTTTGGGTTGTTTTGGGTTCCCGTGGTAACGCATGGGAAAGCACATAATATTTGTTGTTACTGTTTTTTTAACTCATATTAAATTATAAAAAAAATGTGTACTATCTCAAATATTATTTTGATTTTATGTTTAAGTAAATATATTATGATAATAAAGTCCATTGAAGATGATTTTATTCCTTATTATTTGCATTGTGCGAAATGTGTATGTTATTTTTTCCTATAGATCTCATTGTTTCTTTGGAGAATTTACCAGAAACCGGATGATTTACCACCAGGAGGATTTCTTACTTTAATACATGAACGATTACCAGATGTATCCATTTCCTCTGTAAAGTATAAAAAGAAAAAATATTAATAAAAGTTCAGATTTTCATTGATAATATAAAATATACCACTTATGGAAAATGTAGATTCTTGCATATTACGTGATCCGGAAACAAGGCCCCGACCCGATGGTGTACTAGTCACCGAACCTGGCTGTTGGGCACCAGCACCCAACAGACATTCTTGATTTGGTATTTCAATTTCCAATGCTGCCATATTCATTCTTTTCATACCACCATTCAGCTGTTCTTCATGATCCTCACCATTATTGCGTTCTTCTTGTACTGGTTTTTTACCTGCCAAAACATCATAAACATGTGGTGAAAATACGGGTGTATTCAAGAAACGACCAAATCCTTCTGCCACACGCACATTACCATCTTCAACACAGATACGGCCACGTACCAATACCATTTCGGGTACACCGTGACAAGTCATACCTTCGAAAATATTAAAATCACATTTATGATGATGGGTATCTTTGGAAATGGTACGAGTTGCATTTGGATTCCAGATAACAACATCCGCATCCGAACCCACGGCAATGCGACCTTTTTGTGGATAAAGATTGAAAATTTTGGCAGCATTGGTACTGGTGACAGCAACAAAACGACAGGGATCCAAAAGACCAGCATGTACGCCCTTCTCCCATACCACAGACATACGATCTTCGACACCGTTAATGCCATTGGGAATTTTAGAGAAATCATTTCTTCCTTTGAATTTATCTTCCCTGCTAAAGGTACTATTGTCACTGCCAGTGACTTGGAGATCATCGCTGAAGAGAGAATAATAGGAGGATATATTAAAATAAGTGATAAACCTACACATGGAGAAAAAATTTTAAACTTAATGAAAAGCTTCATACTTTTGTGAAACTAGTTTTTAATAAAAAAATAAAATTATTAGGGGATTCATATAAACTCGTAAACGGTGTAAACCTGGTATGTTTATGATTTTAATGTCAAACTCCATAGGAATTTACGAGTTTGTATTCAAACCCCTATTATATTAATCATATATTTAGTTAGAATATTGTTTTACCTCAAGTCCAAATTTTAATATGATTTATTTGTTGTTTCAAAAAGGATGACCGTTTTCAGGATAGACAATACAATTTTTTCCTGGGCATCACCCCAACTCATCAGTTGTCCGCATTAAGGAAATGATGATTGGACTACACAAAACGAGGCATTACATAAGATACAAAAATTCAACGGGACGAAAATTTTGTGCTTTGGTATATGAACTGACGGAACACTTTTGAAAAGCAACATTTTACTTGTTACGAAATATGATTGGTATAGTTCTGGTATTTTGTAATAAAAATATCCCGAGAAACGGGATTTACTAAAAATGTCAATCTGGCAACGCTACATTTGAGTATACAACCTTATGCTATAATGTGGTATAAAGTGTTATACTGTGAATTGGTTTGTGTCTTGGCCAAGAATAAAGTTGTTTGTGTCTTGGCTAAGTATAAAGTGGTTTGTGTCTCGATTAAAATCCAAGTAATTGGTGTCTCAGCTACGAATACTCTAGATGCTTCTGGAAACTTCTGGTATGTTCTACAATCATGGCTAACAATCTGGGTGCCTCTAGAACCTTCTAGGTTATTCTACAAACAATCTGAGTATCTCTGGAACATTCGAGATCATTCTAAAATCGCAGACATTACACTAGAAAAGGGGTGCAGCTTAGGTGTGGAGGGTCAATCGTGCATTAGCATTAGTGGAGTTAAGTTGTGCTAAGTTAAGTCAGTCACGCAGTAGCGTTTGTACAGTTCAGTTGTGATCTAGTAAATCATTGTGAAATTGGTTGTAAAGTAATAAAGTGTTAAAGAAATAAACAACAGATAGTAAACAACAAGTGTATGTGTGTTTTAATTAGTTTTAATTGCCAGCCAGGTTTATTTAAAGGAAATAAACATACATTTTTGAAGGTAAAACGTAACAATTGGTGTCTGAATTTGGATTGGTTATTTTGATTGCAATAGAAAAAAATCCGGTTTATCTAAAGGAGATAAACCAACGTTTTCAAAAGATAAAAACGTAACAATATGTTTGTGTTTTTGTTGTCAATAACATTTGTAAAATCAACGAGGTTATCTCAAATAAAAAATAAATATTTTGCGGACAACTGATGAGATAGAGTGCTGCCCACGAACCACTTGTATTGTCTATAATGGAAATGGTCAACCTTTTTGAAACAACAAATAAAATCGAATGTGACAGTATCTTCACAATTTGGAATTGAGGTAGAACAATATTCAAAAAAACTATTTTTGTATTTTTTAATGCAAAAATTAAAATAATTATTATTATTAATTATAAATTTATTAATTTAGTTCGAGGCCAATTTCCTTATTATAAATTAAAATAATAAGTACCTTTTTCAAAAACTGCTATTTTTCTTCATCAGGATACTCTCCTGAGAAATACTTCACAGAGCTTTTGCTTTCAAAAACATCTACACCTTCAGAAATGAAAAGACGATCGTTTCGGGGATTTTCCAGGTCCCCCTCATCAGTTTTCTTTAGAAAGTGGTGGCAGTAGCGCAATGCAATTTGAAGCATCAAAATCTCATATTAAATTTAGACTGCTACATCAACAAAATGGGAATGGAGCACACAATAAAATATGTTTTCGAAGTCTTCTGCAAAGTATAGCCAACCTAGCATGATATTACATTTTCGCTTCTTTAAAAGCGAAACTTTTAACTCTAAATGTAACTGAAATTTGTAATTACAATCACTTTAAATTACAATTACATGTGATTTGTAATTGAAAATTTTAAATTACAATTACATGTAAATGTAATTAATTTTTTTTTAAATTTCAGTTACATTTATTTGTAATTGTAATTGAAAATTTTGACAAGTACCTAATTGTAATTGAAATGTAAGTGAAATCCCCCAGATCTGTAAGGATATAAGGATGCACTAATCACTTCAGTCATCTTTACAAAGAGTTTCTGCTAGCGTTTCTGCCTCGAGTTATAACATTTTAATATAGTTCATCTAGCTCTTAATGCTGTGTTTCATACTGAAGGTTTATGAGTTAAATATTTCTTAACCTAACCATTTTTATGGTGGATCTCACACTGAAGGTTTAAGAGTTAACTAACAGTTAATCCAAAATTTTTTTGTTGTTTTGTATACAATTTTTTGAAATTTTCTTTTGTTTAATAGTTAAGTTAAAGTTAACTCTACAGTATGAGACCCACCGTTAATTGTTTTGTACAAAATTTTTTGACATTTTCTGTTGTTCAATAGTTAAGTTGAAGTTAACCCAGCAGTATGAGACCCACCATAACTGTTCCTAATTTAAAACGAATAAAAATTAAAAGTTGGTCACACCGACTATATGATAGCCTACACCAGTCTGGTAGAAAGTGAATTGATTGGATCAGAAATTTGAATGGGCAGAAATGAACTTGTGTCAAATTGCGTCTATAAAATTTTGAGAGTTAATTTGGTCTTACTCTCTAAAAGTTTATACTGAGTAATTCTTATTGAACTTGAATGGGAAAAGTAAACGAGTGGACCTTGTATGTTAAATGCATTATTTTATTTCGAAATTTGTTTTTGACATGTTTCCGGAAAAAGTACCAAAAATGGGCGGAAAAAGAACCCCTCATGTAATCATCTTAATAGCTGAGGAAATCAGGTATTTGGATGCCAGGTCCAAATATGAAATGCATGATCTCTTTAATTTTAATAATTATTTTATATATGATTTCTAAAAGCGTGTAAATTTCAAGAAAAATTCAAAAAAAAAGTTATATAAAAAAATGTGATTTTTATTGAAAAATATGGTTTTTTTCAAAATAGCAAAATTGTGATTATTTTAACGTGTATGAAAAAAAATATATATAAACTATTAATTATACATTTATAGTCGCCAAAATTAATTTTATTGCGAGAGTACCACTTTAAATATTTAAACAAACATTTTTAAATATTACAATTTTTGTAAAAAAAACGCTTGTGTTAGATTTTTCACAAATATACGAAGCAAAACCAAGATTTTTCCAATAACTGATTAAAAAATCTGTGCCAGACTAAAAGAACACTATGTACAGGAGAGGCCCCAATGCCCAAAAATTCAGTTTTGTACATCAAGTGGATTTTTTTTATTAAATAACTGGTATGTTGCCATATGGCTACACCATGCATTTAAGGGTTAATATGTTTTTAAAAGCAGACAAACCCCCGATTAAGGTGTGAAATATCAGGACAAGTTCTTTTCGAAGGACTTTTTTGAAATTAGGATCTGTTGTGTAAACTGCCGAGTGCGACAAGAGATCTTCGCTAAACGGTGTTACAGGTTTTTGGAAACTGGACACATCACGAAAGCATGCCAGCGGGAGGATGGTAGTCGAGTATGTAGAAATTGCGGCATCAACCGTCACAATGCGAAATATTTCCAAAATGAAGCCCTCGGTATAATTTCCCATGAAGCTGGCGTTAAAAATTAAATTTAAACATTGTTTTGGTTGATGAACAATACAAAATTCACAATGAAGGACATTGGTGTCGGGATATATACCAACAATTGATCATTCGAATTCAGTGGTCTCGAAATAGCCGAGTACGAAATAAATAAAAATTTAATATCAAAACTTTAACATAAAATAAATTAGAAATACCTAATAAAAACAAATTAAGACAGGTGCATGTATATTAATATTAAATACTTACTACGCCAACGACTTCATAAGTGATCTTGGCGTTTCAGGTGATTCACGTATTGGAGGACTAGTGATATAATATAAACGATCCTGTTTCGAAACGCCATGCATGCAACGTCCAATAGAACTAGCTAAAGTCTCACCAAAGACACAATAACCACTGCGTCTAGCACGACCAACAATTTCAGCTGATGATTTACAAGTTATGCATGTTATATAAAGCGGAGCTTTCATCTAAAAAAAAATAAATTATACAAATTATAGATTAGGTTTCTTTTTAGAGACAAAAAACAAACGTACAGAAATAAAGCACAAGTGTAGTGTGTTAGATCAGTTAACATAGATTAGTTTGATACAAAATTAAATTATTAAATTAGTGAGTAAGTATCTCCCAAGCCAAATCACACAAAATAACATTCATTGAGTTTCAACTCTATTCAACACTTACTTTGCCAACAATTTCTTTATAAACTCTGGCGTTGTTAGATCCGGTCTTAATGGTGGCGCAATAACATGGGCAGCTGCCTGATGGATACACACATGTTGATAACGTGTACCATCTGCATCTTAAGCAGCTGCTAATTGTTTACCATATATAATACGACGATTTGTAAAATATTGTCGCACTTGTTCAAGTTCGATTCCCGCCATTTCACTCCTAATATGTGCACTGTGCAGCATACAGTGGGCAATCCATCTTTCGAGTTTGACTTGGGTAAAATTTGTTGGCATTATACGGATATTTAATTTAGTATATAGGGTACACGATAATATTTACAGTGGGTAATTAAAAACGATACATAAAATAAAATTAAAACAATGGTAAAATTAAAATATTAATAAAATAAAAAAAATAAATGTATACACTTAGTAGTAAATAGCTAACAAGGATAGTATCCCAAGCTAAACTTTCCAATTAAGAAGATTACACGAGAGGATGAGAATCGGCAAATTTTAGTTCTTTTTCGGGAGCATGACAAAAACTTACGAATTTCAAAATATAAACTGCATAACAATAATGCATTCTTCGAAAGAGGGAGTTTGATATAAAGTCCATTCGTTTATTTTTCCAGTCAAGTTCAATAAGAATTACTCAGTATAACCTTATAGAGAGAAAGACAAAATTAACTCTCAATATCAAATTTTCCTAATAAAACTTTGCAACGATTTGCAAGTTTGTAGACACAGCTGACTGTAACAACAAATATACAAAAAAAATTAGCTGGTCGGTATGAGAAAAGAGAATTCTTGATGTTAAATGTTAAGCCCAAACCACATAGTGAAAGTGCCAGTGGCAGTGCTGTCAAACTTTGTTTTTTACTTTCGCGAAAACGATTTAATATTTTCAAAAATTTATCATTGCAATTTGTTTAAAAACAGCTCTAGTTTATTTAGAAACTTTTCTAATTTCTCGGCAGTGTCAAATAGAGAAGATTCAAAAACTGCTTTGTCGAAACTGCGTTTATGTGGTTTAGGCTTCAAGCAGAAACATTTTAGAAGATTTTTCTATCTTTTCCATAATTTATTTTACAATATTTATTCCTTTGCATACAGTAAGAAAATTGCAAAATATTTATTTTTCTATTTACAACGAACAAACATGCAGTGTTGTGCAAAATAATAGACTGTTGCAAAAGAGTTATTTCCGCACCTATATTTCTCCTATATAAAATAAATGCTCTTAAGACTATTTGGTGCCATTGGTTTTATTTTCTCTAATATAATTATTGGTATTCTTTGGAATTTATTATTTACCGTTTAACTACATTCGCCTTAAAAATAAAATAAGTATAAAAACAATTCTTCAAAATAATATATTTATTTTGCAAAACATTGGAATATTAAAAAATTTTTTTTTCAAAGTTCTTCCAGTTTTGTTGCAGTTTTTGAGTTAATAACTAATAAAAAGTAAAAATAATTGATATTACTTAAAAAAAAAATTACAATAATTGTGATTTATATTGTCATACGGCAACTCTTATTTATAATAAGAATGGTGTATGGATAAAGAGAATAATAAAATAGTTGTCATCTCTATATGTGACAGCGCATAGAGAAAGGGACCTAAGGGTAAAAAAATCAATTTTTTTTTTTTTTTTTGTGGACAACATCTGAGCATCGAATGAGACCGATCCCATGCTCTCCTGACCTTAGGTCCCTTTCTATCCTTAGAATAACGTTACTGACTGACTGACTGACTCAACATCGCCCAGCCCAAACCGCTGCAGCTAGGAAGTTGAAATTTGGTATGTAGGTTCCTCCTCCGGTGTAGACGTCCGCTAAGACGGGATTTTTGGAAATTCCTACCGGAACGGGGAAAAAGGGGAAAAGTCTCCCCCTTGGCGGCTTGCCAAAACCCCATTGGCTCGAAAGCTGAAATTTAAGATATGTGTTCCTTGGAGTATGGGCTAACTTTTCTGGAAAGTTCTTTCTGGGATTTTGGACAGGGACGTTGTAAAAATGGGGTTTAAAAAGGGGAAAAAGGCCCCCCTTGACGGCCTGCCCAAACCGCTGGAGGTAGGAAGTTGAAATTTGGTATAAAGGTTCCTCCACTATCGTAGACATCCACCAAGACGGGATTTTTGGAAATTTTTACAGGGAGGGGCAAAAAGGGGAAAAAGTCTCCCCCTTGACGGCCTGCTCAAACTGCTGGAGCAATGAAGTTAAAATTTGGTATGTAGGTTCCTCGACCGGTGTAGACGTCCGTTGAGACGGCATTTTTGGAAATTCTTATCGGGAGGGGCAAAAAGGGGACAAAAAAAGTACCTTTTTCCAAAAAAGTACCTTTTTCCAAAAAAAAGTACCTTTTTCCAAAAAAAAAGTACCTTTTTCAAAAAAAAGTACCTTTTTCCAAAAAAAAGTACCTTTTTCCAAAAAAAAGTACCTTTTTCCACAAGAAGCACCTTTTTCCACAAAAAGTACCTTTTCCAAAAAAAAGTAACTTTTTCCAAAAAAAGTAGTAAAAAGTATAGTTATCTAAAAAAAGTACCTTTTTCCAAAAAAAGTACCTTTTTCCACAAGAAGTACCTTTTTCCAAAAAAAGCACCTTTTTGAAAAAAAGTACCTTTTTCCAAAAAAGTACATTTTTCATTTTTCTAAAAAGGACCATTTTCCAAAAAAAAATTAATTTTTCCTAAAAATAACTTTTTCAAAAAAAGTACCTTCTTCCAATAAAGTACTTTGTAAAAATAAAGTATCTTTTTCCAAAAAATTTCGCTTTTTCCAAAAAATTCCATTTAAAAAAATATAATTTCACAAAAAGTACTTTTTTTCCTCCCCCACGGATATCTCCACTAAAACAAGGTTTCTTGATATTCGGCATAGACGTCCGCTGAGACGGGATTTTTGGAAAATCCTACCGGAATTACCAAATATATTCGGCATAGACGTCCCCATAGACGGTCTCACAAATTGGAAAAGTGTCCCCCTTAACTACCTGCCCAAACCACTGGAGATAAGAAGTTGAAATTTGGCATAAAGGTTCCTCCACTGTAGTAGACATCGACTAACCCCTAAATTCATAAACGCTTTGTGAAATTATAGGAGGTTTATTGAACAAATTTTGTATGAAAATGACGTTTTGTAAATCTGCTATAACTTTACAAAGCATTTATGAATTTAGGGGTAAGTTTGTATTTTTGGAATTCCCTACATGATATCCCAAAAGGGGGATGTTTCCCCCTTGACGGCCTGCCCAAACAGCTGAAACTATGTAGCCGAAATTCGGTATGTGAGTTCCTCCTTCTGTGTAGGCGTCCGCTTAGACGGAATTTTTGAAATTCTTATCGGGAGGGAGATAAGGGGAAAAGTATTCTCCTTGACGGCCTGCCCAATCCCTTCTGGCCAACCTAAAATTTTAAATATGTATTCCCTGGAGTAGGACTAACTCACCGGCAACGTAATTTTTCTATTTTGGAACAGAAACATGGTAAAAATGTGGGTTGAAAGGGAAAAATGTCCCCATTAACGGCCTGCCCAAACCGCTGAGGCAATAAAGTTGAAATTTTGTTCCTCATCCATCGCAGACAGCCGCGAAGATCGAATTTTTGTAAATTCCTAAAGGGAGGGGCAAAAAGAAGAAAGCCTCCCCTTGGTGGCCTGTAAAAACCCCTTCGGGTAGAAACCTGAAATTTAAAATGTGGGTCCCTGGAGTTAGAAAGATACTATTTTGAATTTTGGACAGGGTCGATATAAAATAGGGGCTCAAAAAGGGAAAGTGGCCCCTTAACGACCTGTACAAACTGCTGGAACTAGGAAGCTGAAATTCGGTACTTAGGTTCCTCTTCCAGCCTAATTCCAACCAGGAGGGACAAAAAAAGAGAAAGTGTCCCACTTGACAGCCTGCTCAAACTGCTGGAATTTTCGGAAATCTCTACCCAGAGGGGCACAAATAGTAAAAGTTGGCTAGAAACCTGAAATGTAAAACATATGTTTCTTGGAGTATGGGCTCACTTATCGGGAAGGTGCTTTGTGGAATTTTAGACAGGGACATTGTAAAAATGGGGATTAATGAAGCGAAAAGTGCTGCTTAAAGGCCTGCCCAAACTGCTGGAGGTAGGAAGTTGAAATTTGGTACTAAAGTTCCTCCTCTATTGTAGACATCCGCTAAGATGAGACTTTTGGAAATTTCCACAGGTAGGGTCAAAAACAGGAAAAGTCTCCCCCTTAACGGCCTGGCCAAACTGGTGGAACTAGGGAGCTTAAATTCGGTATTTGGGTTCCTTCTCCAACGTAGACGTCCCCTAAGACGGTATTTTTGGAAACTCATACCGGGAGGGGTAAAAGGTGAAAAAACTTCCCCCTTGCCGAGTTGGGCAAACTGCTGGATATAGAGACCTAAAATTATGTATGTAGTAGGTTCCTCCTCCAACGCAGACGTTCTCGGAATTTTTGGAAATTCCTACCGGGAGGGGTAAAAACAGAATAATTCTCCACCTTGATGGCCTAACCGAACCCTTCGGCTAGAAACCCGTAATCTATAATATGTTTTCCATGGAATATGGGCTAACTTATCGACAAGGCATCTTTATGACTTTGGACAGGAACGTGGTAAAATTGGTAGCTCAAAAGGGGAAAATTGCCCCCCCCCCCCTGAACATCTGCGTCTTTAGCTAGAAACCTAAAATTTAAAGAACGAGTGTATATGGAACACTAAAATTAAGAAACTAAATAGGAAACGAGTGGAATTGAAACACTACACAAGTGGAACGAAATGGATATAAACGTTGAACGAGTGGAATTGAAATTATAGACAATGGAAATGGATTGGAAGAGAGAACGAAAAGGAATGGACTATAGAACGAAATGGAATGAGGAGCGAGATGGCATAGAATGGGGAACGAGTGGAATTGTAACACTGCAGTTAAAAGAGGAATGGAACGGAGCAAGTGCAAAGAAATGGAATGGAAAGAGAAGCGACTGATATCAATATCGATACACAAGACAGTAGGAACGAAATGGAATATTGGAAGGAGTTGCATTGGAACACTGAAATTGTTAAACAAAATGGAATGGAATTTGAATGACTCAAACTGCCGGAGTTTGGTACTTGAAATTTCGCATGCGATTGAGGCAGATTATATATATTTAGGATTTTTACTGGGAGGAACAAAAAGGGGTGAAGAACCCCTTTTAATTACCTATTCAAACACTATCCACGGAATATGAAACTTATGTAGCATTGAAACATACTCTCCAAAAACTTAAACAAATTTTCTGAAAGAGAAAAAACCTTAGAAAAAGAATAGAACTTATATATTCTGATATCTAAACTGCAGGTAACGAAGCACCGGTGGAAGAAACCGACGCAGTAAATTTTCCAACTGAATTTGTGAATTTACTTGAATCGCCGGGTCTACCTTTACATAAACTGGAATTAAAAAAAACTTCAATGCACGCTAACAACGTAGCGGGCTTTGCCCGCTATCTTTAATATTATAAATCGCTTGCCAACCCTGCTTTACGTTATTTATTTTCATTCAAAACACAAATGAATAAAACTACTTACGGGTCTATCTACCTAAGTTCGCACTTTACCAAATTATCTTGACATACAACGTATATTGCAATTTGTAATGGATTCATTAATAACAATCCACTTTCATGAGAAAAAGTGATCAAATATTTATTTATTTTAAACACATTGTTGTGTCGGAATTATTTATTTGTGGTGGCTGGGTGAAGACTTTTATTATACAAACTGTACTTTAAATAAACAAAGCGAATTTACCCACCCAACCACGAATACGACCTATCTACGCCGATGGCTTGAACAACAGACAATTAGTTGTTACATGCTCACGTGTTGGTATACTAAATGATTTATTTATATAAAAATGAAGAGGCAAAAAATAGTGTTTGTACTTAAACATTACAATAAATTTACCTTAACAATTATTTTATCTTAATAACAAATATTGTGTTTTATTTTATCTAAAAGAAATTTAATTGCTTTAAATGTTTTTTTATTTTCATTCAAAACACAAATGAACAAAACTATTTACGGGTCCATCTACCTGGGTGCGCACTTTACCAAATTATCTTGACATACACACGTATATTGTCAAGAATTATTTTTGTGTCAGAATTATTTATTTGTGGTGGCTGGGTGAGTGAAGGTTTTTATTATAAAAAACTGTATTTAAAAAACGCAAATTTGAAGAAAATCATTCACCACGAATACGACTTATCTATAATAAATTTACCGTAACAATTATTTTACCTTAGCAACAAATATTTTGTTTTATTTTATATAAAAGAAATTTAATTCTAACCTTTAAGGCACGCTAACAACGTATCGGGCTGCTACGTTGTTAGCGTGCCCGAAATGGCTGCAAATATCGTGTTAAATATAGATCCATTCGATGATAAGATTACTAAATGGAATCGTTGAGTAAAAAGGTTAGAGACTCCCTTTTAAGGCTGACGCAAGTAAAAAGAAGCAGTTCGTTCTACATTATATGGGTACATCTTAGGGTTTCCAATACCGAATCGGTATTGAGAAATCGTTATTTCGGTATTGAAAATTATCCAATACCGAATTTTCGGTATTCATATAAATATCCTTATTTAGCGATTAAACATCTTAAAATTTCAAAATTGCGTATGAAAATTATTGATTTCAACCAGGCTTAATCTTCTGTCTTGTGTTTTATTACAATTAAAGTATTTTAAGCCTTATTCTTACGCTAACCTGTCCAACCATATGTAAAAAATACCATTTTCTAAAGAAAATTTAGACAAATTTGACAATTCCCATTACCAGTACTCGGAAATCGTGTTTGATTTAATTAAGAATCGTAGATATAACCCTTCTACAAATCTTACTATTTATGAGTAATCATAATCAGACATTTTTAGACTGGGTTAGTTTTAGTTTTCGAGCTCTCCAAAGTTCTAGTTGAGTAAAAATGCAATATTTTTATTAAGGTTTGCATCTTTAAAATGTAAAATTTTTAAAGAATTGAAAACATAAAAACAGAATTATTGTGAAACTTGTTAAAATTTCTCATAAAAAAGATATAAAATATTGAAACAGTAAGCGAAAAAAAATGTATGCAATACCGAAATCCGTATTGTCCTAAAATCGGTATTTCGAATTTGATAGAATTTCGACAATTTCGGTAATACCAAAATCGTTAGTGGAAAGCCTAGTACATCTACATATGATAAATTATGCGAAAAAGCGCTTCCAAAAACTCCTGAGCAACTTGAATATGCTGAAATTATTGATACTTCGGAAAAACACTACCCAGCAGAAACTTGGAAGCGGCAAAAATGATTAGTGCTTCTTTTCTGCTTACTCTACTGCTTCCAAAGATTTATAGCTTGCAGTAATGTGTTAAAAAAGGGAATAGAGTTTTGTTTACCACATTTTATCGCTCTAAGAAAGCACGAAAGAATAACAATGATAACCAAATTTACTTGCTAAAAGCTGTGATTTCATGCCATTATTTGGAGCTATGACAGAAGCGCATATCGGATATCAAAACAAGTGCTTTCACGCAAGCTATCTTGAACAAAAATGATGCCTTATATCACCAATAATAGAAGCGCTCAATTATCTACTTTCCCTGACGAACCTTCTTCCAAGGCAGCAGTATTTTTTGATGCGTACAACCCCAAGCGAACGAAATTCTTCTTAACTTTAGATTTCATTCCCGAAAACAAAAGTCAGAAGAATCTGTTATGGAATACTTGGTGGCATTACGACATTTAGCAGTTGGCTGTGATTTTGGTATATATTAGAATAAGGCTCTCAGAAACCAATTCGTTTATGGCATAGCTAACCAAAAATTGCAAAGTAGATTGCTGGAAAAAGAAAAATAATGTTGGATGATGCAATAACTATGGCGGCAGCTTCCGAAACAGCGGAAAAAGGGTTCGAGGAAATTAATTACAACACCGTTGTTAAAGAAAGTGTAGATAAAGTAAACGAATTTATAGATAATAATTTCACATATTGAAACTACCAGCATTAATTTAGAGCTTATAATCTGGGATTCTAATGCTTAAAATGAAAAATATGCTAAGTTTTTAATTGTTTTTATACGTTTTGAACGCAATTTATAATACCGGTACGTACCGGTATTGCTGTTTCGATAACTGTATACCGTCACCGAAACAGTCTTAAATACCCTTACCTTTGCCGTTACCGTAATAAACAAAATTTGATACCTTTACCGTTACCCTTACCGTTATTCGTTTCGGTAACCAACCTTGAAAACAATATTAAGTGGGTTATTTTGTAAAACGCAATGCCTGGCGTTGCGTTGATTTCTGTGTAAATTGTTATTGTTACAAAAACAATTTGTATGGAAAACAACGCAACGCAAGGCGTTGCGTATTAAAAAATAACCCCCTAAAATTTGTATAAGATGTGGTGGTGCTGACCATACATATGTCATACAAATGTAGACATTTGGAAACAGTATGTAGTTATTGCAAGAAAATGGGTCATTTAAGAAAAATGTGCTTCAAAGCTAAAAAGATGCTAAACCAAATTTCAGAAAATGAAAGTGAGGAAGAAAACGCAATTGGTGATGAATTACGAGAGGTATTACAAAATAACGATAACACAAAATGTGAATTACACAAACAATTTTTTTACAGTTTCATTGTAAATGAAAAACTAATTAAATTCGAGATCGACATTGGGCCTCCAGTCACAATTATGAGTTTAGCAGATGCTAAGAAAAACTTTTCTTTAAAATCTAAGATACACAAATCGGATCTGGAGGAGTTATATAGTTATTGTCAAACTCCCCTTGATTGTGTTGGATTCATTTGGGTTGTCGTAAAAGCTGAAACGAAGGTCAAATCAAAAGTTTATGTGGTGCGGTCAAATCGTAAGCCTTTACTTGGCAGGGAATGGCTAAGAACTATTCAGTTGGACTGGTGAAAGCTTTTTAAAGGTAAATCAAAATCAGATGCTTATGTGAATCAGATCCAAGCTGATATTCATCGTGAAGGTAAATAACGAGAAGTTTTGCGAAAATACCCCATGTTATTTTCAAAATTACTGGTTATCCAGCACGTTTGTAAATATGTAAAGGAAAATGCCGTACCAAGATGTTTTAAGGCAAGAAGAGATGCATTTCCGCTATTGAAAGCTGTAGCGGAGGAAATAGGGTACCTGGTGAGTGAAGGGTTATTGGAAAAGGTTGAAAGAAGTGAATGGGCCACACCTATGGTAGTCGTGCAAAAAAAGAATGAAAAGTTACTCTTATGTGGTGACTACAAAGTCAAAATAAATCTTTCCATAATAGTGGACGAGCATTCTCTGCCTACTATTGACGAGTTGTTTAGTACCATGCACTGTATCAACCAACACGGCTAATGTTCAGCATAGCTTGGCCCCTGCAAAATGGCAACGTTTTATGGAACAGCTTTTAAGCGATATTCCTGGTGTCAAAGTTTTCCTCGATGATATAAAAATCACGGCTGATAATGATGAATTACACATGAAATGACTAAATTAAGTAGATTAAATAAACACAATATGCGTGTGAACAAAGTCAGAATTCTTATGGGATAGTATTGAATATAGTGGATACATAATCGATAAAAATGGCATAAAAAAAATTAAATCAAAAGTGTATGATATAGCTAATATAAAGAAAACCAAAGAACAAAGACGATGTTCGTTCTTTTTGTGGCTCATAAATTATTACGGCCGTTTTATAAAGAATTACTTCATAAAGGAGGTACTTTCAAATTCGATTCGAAATGTGAATATGCTTTTGCAAAAGTTAAAAGACAGATGCAGTCAGAGACAATACTTACGCACTATGATCCAAAAATACCAGTGACTAACAGTGGATGCAAACCCCACGGGGGTGTGTGCAGTTTTAAGCCACGTTTATTGGTTCGGAGAAGCCTATTCAATTCGCATCGCAATCATTAAATAATGTTCAACGCCGGTATAGTCAGTTGGATCGTGAAGCTTACGCCATTGTGTTTGGGGTAAACAAATTTTACCAATATTTGTATGTTCGAAAATGTACATTAATTATGGACAATAAGGTCATTTTGCAAATATTTTCGCCACATATATATTAAAGATGGGTCGAAATGCTCCGATGAGGAACGCCGAGTGGCTAAAAGTTTGGACCGATATATTTTGAACCGAAAAATTTTAGTGTAGTTAGAGGGGACTATCAAATTTCAAACTCAGAAACAGACTCTCCTTGTTAGTTAACATATTTGTATGGTAGCGTGTCTTAATTTTCTTAAAGAAGAAGTTGTTTTTGCACAGCCCTGACGTACACCTAAACATATGAAGTTCGATATTGATATTGTCTATGGTTTTAATTCTCATTTTTGAGAATACATTAACGCTGTGCAAAGATACATTAAAGTTTCCTAAAAAGATGCCATGGTGCCATACAAAAATTTTAATGTAATATTAAATCATGATTTATTATTTTGAACTCTTCTTTCAGAATATAGTGGAGTTTCTCACATTTGCAAAATTGTGTCGGACAATGATATATAAGTAATTAAACAATTATCGCTTCTCCTTAACCAATTCATTATTATTATGTAACTGTACTTGTTTACCATAGTGTTAAAAATTGTTATACTTTGTTATTCTGGAATCGTAGTGGATTAAAAATTTACCTGATGAGCTAAAATGCAGGCGCGATTAACAGCTTCAGCTTCCACTTCTTCTGGTCTTGAAAGTTCATGACCTTCGGGGCCAGTTATACCGGATGACAAAAGTTTGTGAACATTTTTTGCTATTATATCACCATTTTCGGCATGGACCTTTAAATAATGTTGACGAATAAAGTTGTATTGAAAAAAAGTAGGCGCCATTTAAATACCTGAGCTAAACCACCCAATACTCTTATACGTTCTAAAGCATTCAACATTTCGGTATCATTGAGTTGACATATACCCTTGTAGGCCATATACATTTTAAACGAATTAATACCCAATTCTTCGCACATAATTTTCATTTCATCTGATACAGACTTGGACCACCATGTTAGACCAACATGTAGAGCATAATCACAACAAACCTTAGGATCGGCCCACGAACGCCATTTATCATAAGCTTCGACTAGAGATTCACCTCTTTCGGGTAAAACAAAATCAACTGTAATATTAAAAAAAAGAATATTTAGAATATAACTTTATTCTTTATACTCTACCAGTACTTACTAATTGTAGTTGTTCCTCCTGCAATAGCTGCCTTGGTGCCATGATAAAAATCATCTACTGTCACGGCACCATCAAACTTCAATTGAAAATGTGTATGAGGATCAACACCTCCTGGTATAATCAACTTGCCATTAGCATCTACCACACGTACACCACCGGGTATATTAATTTCAGATGCTGGACCAACAAACCTTTTCAAAAAAAAAATATTAATTCAAATATCTCTTTCTACATGCCTGAATAAAACTTACTTAATTACACCATCTTCAATATAGACATCGGCATGAAAAGTCCGATCATGATTAACAATCTGGCCATTTTTAATATAAACACGATTTTGAGCACTCTGCAAAGAATTTAATAGGAAGGAAACAATTAAAACTATTTTGTGATGTGTACAACTTGAATCCTACCTGTAAATGAATGGGAACTTTTTTAACTGGCTTTGGACTGGTAGACATATTTTACGATTTGAACTGTAAATAGAAAAGAGAAAGTAATTCATTAATGAATTAAATCATATATTTTGGAATACTTATGTTTTTAAAATAATAATATTGCAAGGACATTTGAAGCTATGAGTAAACCGACACAACAATTACCAATTGCCCTTGAATTCTACGCAAACGGAAAACAATATTAAAATCTAATAAAAACAATGTAAAATTAAATAGAAACAGCTATGAAATCAAACTAACTTTGCGAAAACCAAATCTAATATGTTGAAATATTAATTTAAATACAAAAAAACTTTTTTTAACTCTAATCGTATTTATTTTGATAAGATATGTACGTTCTTAATTTAAACATATGTATTCATAAAAAACAAAATATTAAACGATGCTTTTTTTCTGTGTATAGGATAAAACTCTATTCGAAAACGAAAAGACTGTGGGCGGTTAAGCACGTATGACACTAGCTTGATTTTGTATTGATAATTTTTTTGAGAACAGCGCAAGTCTATAGTCATAGGAAAATCACATACTTAAGAGCAAAAAGTACAAAAGTATAGCCGAGAAATCAATCACTAACTGTCAAAAAATTTATAAAAAATTTCAACCTTAAAATGACATTTAGTGATTGATTGTCTAGAATGTTGTCAATTTCCAAAGTTTTTCTCCGTTTCTAATGTTTTTCCTGTGTTTGTAACGATTTTAAACACATTTTAACGATTTTCCTTTGGAGCAAAGTATGCATCACTGTTTATTTGTTTTCAAATTGTATTTTTTACTCTCTCTAATATTTGTCAATAATACCAAGTCAATACAAAATTAAGCAAGTGTCATACGGGCTTTTATAACATGGTAAGAGTTAAGGCAAACATACACGTTCAATATTATTGATCAATGTTTTTAAAATCAACCAATCAGAACAAAGTATTTAAAAATAAAATGTTCTGATTGGTTGATTTTTGAAAAATTGATCAATAATATTGAACGTGTATGCCCTACTTTAGATTGAGCAAATATACCAATCCATTTCTAATCTTCCTATAGAAGATTAGAAATGGATTGGTACTAGAGTTTTCTGAACCTTTATGATATACGAGGTGAAATCCATGGACGTATGTGACGCATTTAAATAGGAAATATATAATGATTGATGTTTATATTATTTTGTATGTCCCCTATGGGCATTGTGGGCATTATTTCATTCCGAATGACGGCGGCCTCAATAAACTAACATAAATTAGAATTATCGTTTTCTCGTACATATGATACCCAATAGCATTTCAGTGTAGCTTAATTCCCTCAAGAATTAATCGTCCGTGTGGTAAAGAGTGTCGCCGAGGATATTTTTAGCGGAAAAATAACTTGTAAGGTCAACGAGTATTGTGGCTTATAGCCAAAATCGTGCAATCGTCAGTATGTGATATTAGCTCTACCCGTATTGGTGAAAATTAACCAATATCGCATAGAGAATACTTCCCTAAGGTACTTGTTGTGTAGTTTTTTAAGTTTATGAGTTCTTTTTTCAAAACTTAACCCACGATTAATGGCTAGACAAATTATATACAATTATCGGCAGAACAATGCCCATGGTAATATACATGGCACAGTGATATAATATATAACACACATTCCAACGATGCTTTAATGAGTCAATAGAGTTGGATACACTTCTGTTAGTGACTAGCGCCAAGGCTCTTCTTTGTACGTATTGCAAAAGCTCCAAAACAGGCTCTGCAGCTCCAGCCCATCTAATACGAGAGTTATATTGTATTTTCGGTTGGAAATATGTGACATACTTGAGACTAAACCATTGATTCTTTTTTTTTTCATATAAATGGTAACGATTTCTCATTACTATTTAAAAAAGTTGAAGTCGACACTAGAAATTGTACTTATTGCAGGGGCCATCACACTTAATTCTCACGCCGACAACATAAAGAATATCCGATTTCTCAATATTGACAACATACAAAATGGATTATTTTATATATTGAAATCGACCCTATTCGCAAGACCCGAAGTGTAGATTGTATAAAGGTGCTGATTGAGTGTGTTTTTCATAGCCTGCATTTGGATCCCAATCGCTAATAAGATTAGCAGGCAATTGAATGAAAATAATGACAAATGCTACTGTCATCAGCTTAAGCGTAGATGGGGATAGTGTTTGATCAAGAAGATCATAAGAAAGGGAGAGGGATAGGTAAAAACAACTGAAATTTGCGGTGGTACCTGGAATTTAATTTTACTGAGAGCCCGTCAGAGTGCACTCGGAGCTAATAAGGCCAAGTTCCATAGCTCTAGTATCCCTCACATACACATGGAAAGACCACTACGACCAGAAAAAATATGAAACCATCCAAAAGTCCGCGAGACCGAATATAGACACATCTCGCAGACTGTCTACTGTCATCGAAGAATACTTATGTGTCGCATTTATCTGATTAGGCTATCCTTAAGTATCGGACACTCGCAAAGTAGATGCTGCACTGTTTCTTTAGTAATCCGCACGGGAGTGACATCCTTCGGTCTACCACGCAGTGCAATCTAAGAATTCCAATAAGCATATTGATTGTCCGCTTTCAAAATTCAAAAAGAGTTTTCGTTTTCCTTGAATTGGGCGGCGGACATAGGGTTCGAGATATCCTGCAATCGGTCAAGACGGTCCACCTCGCCCTCGTCTCCCTATCCGATATGTTCTCTATCTCACGGAATAGCTGCACCAGAGGGACATCCATCTTTACCGGGCCCCCATCCGATCCAGGTCCATTCCTTGCACACTCATTATTCGTCTCGTTCCTCACGACCTCAACATGTCCTGGGGTTTATGTCAGCCAGACTGAGTGCCTACGAATCCGGCAAAGAAATTCAATACAGTAAGGCACCAAGGCTGTCGACGACAATACTAACGGATGATGGATCCACATCTTGACCCATAATTATCCGCGCCATTCTTTAATTGCGCAGACTTCTGCCTGGAAAATGAATACCCGAATATTTAGTTTTCCAGAATAAATACCCAACCTTGTTTCCATCCCCATCTCCGAACCGCCGGTGTATGCCGATATTTCACCACAACAAAGCCTGTCGGTACAACGACTTCAAAAGTCCTCCGGAAGTTGGCGATCGGTAAAATGTAATTCGTGTCATGATCCACGTGTCACTGCATCTCCGTCAGTCTAAGAGATGTCTTGGCCGCCGTGATCCTAATATATGCATCCACAAACAGGATGCCGAGCATCACCTCGCATGGGGCATATAAGGCCTTTGATGATGAGCCTCGTTTCCTAGGTTAGGTTACTAGAGATACGCCAGTAATGATAAAATAAACCACCGAGATGAAGATTGGTACATTATTATTTCCGTTATCCTTCTTTCTCTTCATAGCAGTGCTTCCAATTATGCATTCCAAAAACCTAAATTTTTTACCATTCGAATTTATCTCTTATCCATATCCAAAAGAGTGTTACTATACTTTACCATATATACTAAGTATACTTTGTATTATCCCATAGTTTCCTAAGCAAAACCATTAGTGTCTCCGAAATGGTATCTTGGAATAATTATTGACAAGAAATTAAATTCGAAACTATACATCGACAGCAAGATCACTAAGGCTCACCGAGCGTAGACATAAATGCAAAGAAATTACGATATTAAGCCATTTTAGAATATACAGCGCCCATGTTATTTAGGCATCAACCGTGTCATCAGAGCCATCTGTATTATGGCATTTGAGACAACTTTGTCGATAAAACCTATTGATATTGGACTAAAATATGACTGTGCTTGTGCTGAATGCAACTGATGAGTAGATTTGAGGCAATCGGAAAACCAATGACCAAAAGATTTTAGAAGAGTTACATGATAGCATTAAATTGTGATAGAATCTCCGAGTGGCCAAAAACTGCAAGGCGCAGTAACGAATACCTAACAGGGAATCCTAGTTGGAAGATACATTTTTGAGGGACAATCCAGGCATTCACTTCTATACGGTTGGAAAATGAATGTATAGCTGCGACCTCTATGCTGAAAAATCCCTTCGCATCCCAGGTCATATTATCGTCTTTCAGGCTGAATCAGAACAATCACGGAATGTATTAAGTTTAGTAATATTGAAGGGATAACTGGAAATATAAGGATCATTACGGATAGCCAGGTGACTATCCAAGCAATCCCTTCGAACTGTGTTAGATCAGCCACTGTCCTCGGGCACAATAACTCCTCAAAGGGGTGTGCTATCTGTGTTATCGTTGTATCGTCCAAAAAACAGAGTTGTTAAAATTTAAATTGAAAAAATACAACATTTGAGAATAGCACGATACAACATTTTTACGTATGTTTAGTGTCCTATGTTTGAGTGTGCTAACAGATAGAAACCCGAATAGGAAATCGTCGTTAAACTCAAATGAAAATTTTAACAACTCTGTTTTTTGTTAGGACGATACAACAGATATCACACCCCTTGTGAACAACCTAATTTTTTTGTAAAATAATAAAAAATGTTATTTGACAATCTCATTTATAATCCCTGTCATGTATTAGATGGCAAATAACATGTTATAGACTCTAGTTAAAGATAAAACTTCCTTACAAAATACCGCAATTGTGAGGAACTGAAGTGCACATTATGATGATGATTTACTCACTACACTTTAGCCTGTACATAGAATAGAGTGGTCCTTAAATTTACTGATAATAATGGATTGCTTAAGGAAAATCGTCATAACTGAAACTCCCCTTAGAATTATTTGTGTTTATTTAAAGGCACTTCTTTACAAGATAGAAATTATCCAATAATGTTTAATACTTTAAGAAAAATTTTGTTGAAGAAATTTTATGTGACAGAAATCCGTCAATCAATTATATTTAATATACGTAGCTGTTTTTATTTAAATTCTCGACAGTTTCCTCTCACGTCTAAATTCATCTCCAAGTCTAGTTTTTGTGACATTTCGATTTATTTCGAGGAAATCTATATTCTCTAATAAACCTAAGGAACACTCTAATGTACAAAAAATACTTGCCTACCATAGACATTAGGGCGGGTCGATTTAATAATCGATTTAATAATCGACCTGCAACAGAACGACACGTTCAATTGCTAGCTAGCGTTTCCAAACGAGTTATACCGGAAAATGTAGAGGCTGTTATGGCGACGACATTAGAGAGCCGTGCGAAATTGCCCAGACTTGAAAGCAAAAAAGACTTCAAACAGTAATTTTTTATTTTTTCTTTTCTATTACTAAGTTAAATTAATTTTTTC
Organism: Leucophora obtusa; assembly: GCA_949987735.1. Classification (NCBI taxonomy): domain Eukaryota; kingdom Metazoa; phylum Arthropoda; class Insecta; order Diptera; family Anthomyiidae; genus Leucophora; species Leucophora obtusa. The sequence continues at coordinate 283,233,969 of OX465295.1, forward strand.
ATTTACATATGTTCTGACTAAATAAATTTCTAAGGAGAAAAAATAAATAAAATAATAAAAATAAATAAAATAAATAAAAAATAATAAAATAAAGTGCCAAAAATGGTGATTTTTTAAAATGTTTGTATGGGGAACCCCCCAGGGGAGTTCCAGGTGGTGTGCCACTGGCATGGGTGGATCGGCCCTCCAAAGTTAGTGGATGTCGGTCATACATTTGGACTCGATTGGGGCACTCTAAATGGGTCAAAGTGTGATTTTTCAAAACTTGACCCTACGGGACAAAAGTCAACAGTTGGGGGGTAGTAGAATTCGTTTTAGAGGTATGGTTCCTTCGGCAAAGTTTCTTATTTTGATCCCTAGAATACCATTTTCCCTGAGCCATGGGCGATTTTTTTGCCTCCCCACAAATCGACCCGGCCTAATAGACATCCACCAAAAAATCCTTGACACACAAGTAGACAGACACTGATTGAATTCATATTCATAGTTAAAACTCAAAGGACACAACAAGAGTCCTTACAGCAATAAAATACAATATATGAGTCATCACAATATTAAACAATTGCATAAAGTAGACGGACGATGGTTTTATTGTGTGATAACAATTGTGTCTTTTAAAATTTATTTAAATGGATGAAAAAAAGTACAAAGCACGTGCCTTAAGTTAAAATAAATGCATTAAGGAAAATCAATAGGAACCCCCCTTTTATATACAGAAATGCTAAAAAACCGCATATGAATAAACAATTTGAAGATATACCAAATTTTAAGAGGGTATGAATTTCAGTTTTTGAAGTAGTTAATAAATATGACTAACAAGGAAAGTACCCAGTGGTGTAGCCAACAGATTTTAACGAAACTTGGCAAAGTTTAGACACTTATTTTTTCTGTACACAATCTGGCGTATAGGGGTTAAAGTCTGTGGCCAGAAATTACCCAATCGAGATTTTTCGAAGACGCACAGAAAAAAAATCTCAAAATCAAGCAAAAACTTAATTTTTTTACTCGGGAACATACATTTGGCTCCATATATAGATTTATATTATTATGTATAGTATCATACTAAGTTGTATATAAACGTATATGTAATTATACCTTTCAAATGAGTAGCTGAGATGCAAAACTCGTTCGTTACAAAAAATAAAAAAACGAGATGACAATTAATTCTGACAGTTCTTAAACGATTCATGAGAATATTCTCGATTTTTCAAATGTTAAGTTTTTAATCAAGAATGGCATAACATTTAATAATTAAAAGCATTCACCTAATTTTGCAAAATTAATTAGCCGCAACAAGTTTTTTGCTTCTTCACAAAATTTAGTTAATGTGTAACGAACGATTTTTGCATCTCAGCTACTCACATGTTACTTTATATACTTATATATATCCCATATAATTATATGTAGGCCAATATGGAATCATATTAAATCATATATTTATCCATACAAAAACCTTTGAAGAAAAAAAACTTATATATGATTATATAAAATTATATATGCTTCAACTTAAAAGCATATATGGGCATATGTAACTATAAGTTTCTATATGCAATTACATAAAATAACACTCTTATATATCAAAACTTTTTTAATCGGGATATTCTTTATGAGGATCTAGTGCCAGATCTATTCATATCCAAAGTGATTTGGAAAATTAGGCGATTTTTTGGTAAAAAAGAGAAGCAACACTCAGGAAATTCGTTCTATTAATTAACGTGTTGCTTTCTTTGGAAAGGGGATAGAGAAGAAGTGAAAGGTGGTGAAAGATGAACAGCTTCATATGGCAACACTGTAATTGCGCGAGATGTTGAATTTTAGAACAGTTGTTGCGCGCCATCTGATGAAGAGTTGGCAAACTTTGTTGAAGCATTTTAGTTCATAGCCCCGTTATATTATTTTACTTCGGTGGGGTTAAGTGTTATGGGTACACCGAAGGAGGACACTGCGATATGTGTAAGGGATAGAAAAAACTCATACATATTATTATTTTCCACAACTTGATGTTGCCTTGGATGGGGATCGAACTCGCAACCTTATGTGTAACAGTAACCATCAAACCACAGCGTCCACACAAAAGTTATGAATGATTTGAATTGTGTTTAATCCTCAATTTTGAGATCTAATTAGATCTGGGAACGAGTATGATCAATTTTCCACAGCTGGTTCTCGGCAAATGTGGGGTACCATCTCGCGTATATAAAAGATTAAATCTAATTAGATCCGTTTAGATTTAATTAGATATAATTGAACCTAATTAGGTATAATGCCACATGATTTGTCACATGTGATATAATTTATGGCCAGATATAATCAGATCTAGTGCCAAATGTTCATGTCTAAAGTGATCTGGAAAATGAGCAGATTGGGCTACATTTGATATCAGATCTGGTACCAGATCTTAGACATTTGAGCTGTTTTCAATGGTCCAAAAATATATAAACAAATTTTGTTTACGATAATGAACTACCCTGTAGAAAGATGACCTTAATTATACCCTACACCACTATGTGGTCAGGGTATTCTATAGTCGGTATGTTTTTGTTTTATCGATAAGTTATTAGAAGTCCAAATCACTAAAAGGATCCAATGTGATCTGGACTTATTTGAGTTCTAATTAGAAAATTTGAGAACTAATTAGATTTTGTAGAATCAGATCTAATGAGATCTTGTCACATTTTATCTTTTCTACACGGACTATGGAGTTTCAACTAAATTTAGGTGGAAGATTTCGCATTTTTCTTATTTTCTTAAAGCCTCATTTAAACTCGAGAGAAAACTGCTTGAGATAGAGCACTTTCCTCTCGTTCTAAACAACTAAATATTTTTGAGTGAATGATAGCTCTATAGTGAAGGTTGTTTTATTTTTCTGTATATCTACAATAGCAGTTTCCTCTCGCGTGTAAATATGCTGTAAAGACTTGTCAGAAACAAGCCCTCCTGGTACGGATAGGGTTGCTATCCGTCCTCTTTTCCCCGGACACCGTCCTCTTTTTTAGGGCGTCCGCGGTAGTCCTCCTTCTTTTTCAGTAAGTGTTCGAGGTTGTCCTACTTTTTGCACTTTTATCCAAAACTTTTTTTTGAATTGTTCGGATCGCTGTATCGCCAATGTTATTTCACTTAATTTAATTCCCAAATTTGAAGCTTATCAGCAGTGAGCCAACAGTTGAATTAAAAAAAAATTAACATTGCTTTTAATGATGAAAATTTATTTAATGAATTCCTTATCCTAAAAAATTATGTAAAAAATTTTAATTCAATTAACATGACCGATAACAAGTTTTGGTACGATTTTTTTTTATTAAAAATGATGTTTGCTATGAAATGAAAAAATTTTTTAGGTTTTATTTTTTATTACCAGCACATAATGCCAACGCAGTGGACGCCAAGAAGAAATAAATTGAATCCAGAAACTATTTCTGATATTATTAGAGTCAAATATAATTTTGAGATGAATTGTCAGGAATTTTATGAATATTTGAAGAAATGCGACAGTAATATATTGATTCAAATTGGAAGCGGATTCAATTTATTTCTTTTTGGCGTCCATTGCGCTTTTTTTTTTTTTTTTTGTTTATTCAGGTACTACTAATTTAAAGTTCAGAATGATTTTTTATCTTTTTTGTGAAATTTTTTTTTTTAATCAACTGCGCCTTGACGCTAGAAAAAAAATTTAATCCAGAAACTATTTCTAGTTCTATTTCTATTTCTGATATTATTAGATTCAAATAAAATTTTGATATGAATTTTCACGAGTTTTTTGAATATTTGAAGAAATGCGACAGTACTACACTAATTCAAATTAGAAGCATTAAAAACATTCATGAAAAGCTTTACAATCGTATAAAGAAATTATAGAAATGTACATTCCCGAAAATGTATGCAATTTTAAACATTTTGTTAAATATGATTTCTAAAGGCGTGTGTGTACATTTCAAGAAAAACACCAAAAAAATTTTATTTAAAAAAAGATGATTTTTATTGAAAAAAATGTTTTTTTGCCAAATCGCTAAATTGTGATTATTTTAAAGTGCATGAAAAAAAAATTATATAAACTATGAATTATACATTTATTGTCGCCAAAATTAATTTTATTGCGAGAATACAACTTTAAATATTTAAACAAACCTTTTTTAATATTACACGTTTTGTAAAAAAGTGCGTGTTTTAAATTTTTCACAAACATATGAAGCAAAACCAAGATTTTTTCTATAACTGTTAAAATAATCTGAGCTAAACTAAAATCAAGCTTTGTACAGAAGCGGCGCCAATGCCCAAAAATGCAGTTTTATGCATCAAGTGGGTTTTATTATTAAAAAACTGGTATGTTGCCAATTGGCTTCACAAAGTATTTAAAGGTTAGTTAAAGTTCAGAATAATTTTTTGTTTTTTGTGAATTTTTTTTTTGTGGGAATAAAAATTGTTTTATTTATAAAATACATTTTTATTTGTATATTTTATCGCGTTGTCGATTTTTGTAAAATTAAGTTTTAAAAAAAAAAAAATGTCCTCTTTTTTAAGACAAATGTCCTCTTTTTTTGAGGTTGACGTCCTCTTTTTCTCAAAATGGAAATGGCAACCCTAGGCACGGAGCATCAGATACTAATGAAACTTGGTTATGGTATAGTGGAAAACAAACTAAGAAAAACGCATTATTTTGTTTTGGATGAGACAGATTATGTATGATATACTTTAACAAGAACTTTTAACAACCTCTGTGGTAAATAGAATTTTCCTATTACAAATGTCTACAAACACTACCCCCTCGCTCCTTTCTCCTTTCCATAACTTTTTTTGTAATATTAATAGATAAGATTCTTTAATTTATGTGTCTTTTTGCAATACGTCTCGCGTGTTTTAATTTTTAATTGAAATTCTCGTGTTGGGATTTCTAACCTACACTAAAAAAAATTTCTTTTAGCAATTATCTTTGTAATACGAAATCAACCTTACTTCGTTTTTCAACAGTGTAACCGGGAGCAATTGTTCTCTTACACAATTTATTATAATATTTAAAATATGCAGTTGTACTAAGCAAGAACAAAACTAAAAATTGTTGTCTGTCCCCTTGAGGTCTGGTGGCATATTGTGTGGCTGTTAAATATAAACGAGTTAATTTAATTCAATTCAATTAAATTTGTTAAAAAAGTGCTCAAACAATAAGCGGATGTCGTGGCCTGTTGCATGGTATTTGGAACATAATTTAATGTAGATTAAAACACACACAAATAGTCATTATTTTATAAAAAATTATAATCGATTTATTAAAGATTTAATTGAAATATTTGGTGTATTCAAATTATGTGCGTGTGAATCAGACAATGATTGCTGATGAAAAATATGACTGCCAAACTTGAATTAAATCTCATCACAAAACATGGTTATTGCGAGCAAATTTTATAGTGCTTCTCTCCCTTCCAAAAATGCACTAAAAAAAGACAGAGTCTTTGATGTTGTTGTATTTTTGTTGTAATTTATTGCTTTTAAATGAGACATCGCGAATAAAAACCATGACATTTAACCGCAATAAAGGAAGTGCTACTTTTTACTTCATTTTTAGAAGCAGCATCTTTTCAAGCAGCCGCAAATTTTAATACCTATGATATTGTCATTAGATTTTATTTGTTTTTTCAAAAAAGTTGACCACTTTCATGATAGATAATACAATTGTTTCATGGGCATTACCCCAATCTTTAGTTGTCTTCAATAAATTTTATTCCCCCCCCCCCCCCCCTCGTTTTTATACCCTACACCACTATGTGGTCAGGGTATTATAAGTTTGTGCTGATGTTTGTAACACCAAAAAATATTGGTCGTAGACCCACCTTATAGTATACCGATCGGTTCAGAATTTTTTTTTATTTCGATTTAACGATGTCCGTCTCTCCGTCCGTCCGTCCGTCCGTCTGTCTGTCTGTCTGTCTGTCTGTCCATGCAATCTTGTGCGCACTCTACAGGTCGCAAATATTAAGCTATTTTGATGACATTTGGTACGCAGACCTATGTTGGCCGAAGGACGAACAAGTTTGATTTTGGTGAACATCGGTCCATGTTTAGACCTAGTGCCCATATAAGGGTCCTACCAAAATTATATTGTTTATACGCTGCAGGTCGTAAATATTAAGATATTTTGACGAAATTTGGTACACAGACCTATGTTAGCCCAATAACGCAGCCTATTGATTTTGGTGAACATCGGTCCATGTTTAGACCTAGTGCCCATATAAGAGTCCTACCAAAATTATACTGTTTATACGCTGCAGGTCGTAAATATTAAGATATTTTGATGAAATTTGGTACACAGACCTACATTGGCCCAGTAACGCAGACTATTGATTTTGGTGAACATCGGTCCATGTTTAGACCTAGTGCCCATATAAGGGTCCTACCAAAATTATACTGTTTATACGCTGCAGGTCGCAAATATTAAGATATTTTGATGAAATTTGGTACATAGACCTATGTTGGCCCAAGGACGAAGCCTATTGATTTTGGTGAACATCGGTCCATGTTTAGAACTAGTGCCCATATAAGGGTTTCCCCAAAATTGGCTTGGTTACAAACTGCAGGTCGCAAATATTAAGATATTTTAATGAAATTTGGTGCGCTGACTCACACTATAGAAAATTTTGACACGAGCCCCATTTTAACCCATTCGAATTTCGGATCCAAACATTAGTTGGCTTTTACCCAGACTGGTGTAGGGTATTGTATAGTCGGCATGCCCGACTTTAACCATTTTACTCGTTTTCATTAATTTTAGCCAATAACTCCAAATAAAGCCAAAGACAATTCAAAATATTTTTGAATTTTTCCTACGTATTTCCAAAAGATGGCGTCATAATCGTTCTTGATTGAAAACGCAGGGCCCGAATTCTATAAGACGATTATAAATATTTTTTGGGGTATCATTGGTGATGGCGATTTATTATGCCAATCACAATTACACACAGCTGAGGATAGAGCAATAGGAAATAATACAGGAAATATATTTTTTATTTGTATTTAAATTTTCATATATTTTTTATTACATGTGACAGTAACTTCGACATTTGTGTTATTTCGTATTTCCCATTTTATATGGACATAAAAATTCAATTTAAAGCGAAAAAAGGAAGTGTGCAAGACAGATATAGATAGATTTTGCTTCTGCTGTGTTAAATATGTACCAAAACATGAAAAAAATGGAAATTTCAGCGGAGATTTTGTTCAAACATACGAGATTTATTTCAACCAAAATGTTAGTGACCAAAAATTGGGTTATTTTAATTTATTTGTTTCTTATTTTTAATATGTTAAATATTTTACAAAAATCAAATCACTATATTATTTTATTTGCACGTATTATTCCTTTACGACAAATAATTTAGAGATCATCTTTTTAACGAATTTTTCAGTTTTTAATTTTTTTTAAGACAAATGACCCAGCAAAATCTTTCATTACCAAATAAGTGGTTATATAATAGAAATTAATAGCTCCACACAACTTATTTTTTGGCGTCTAAACTCATTATTTTTGTTTGGCGTGGTCGTTTTTATACGTAGTCACGCTTACCTGCTCGCTTACGAAAAAATGAGAAATAAGTAGTTACGAGATTTTGAATAATAAGTGGTTACACACATGCTTACAAAAAGTTGAATTATAAGTGGTTATCCGATTGCTTACTTGATTCTTAAAAATAAAGAGTTAAGTAAATACTATTAGCTTAAGGAAATACATTCAGAAAAATTTAAGTTTTCTCTAGTGTGTAATTTTAGGACTCGTCATAAAAATTTAAACATAAAACATATTTACATATAATAAATAAAAATGTATAAAATTCAACTGTGTAAAAAGTACTTATTTAAACTATGACGAGTAAGTCATTATTTTATATTTAGAAACAATGAATACAATAGGCCTTTATTAGGAAGTCATTATTTTATAATATAAAATAATGCAAAAGGTGATGATATATCATTTTTGGTAATGCAGATAGTAATGAGGTGTCATTACCAATATTTTGCTGGGGATTAACTTGTCTTTTTCAAACTCTTAAGCCAAAACGTTTCAGAGTTTTGTACTTTTTTCTGAGAAACCATTTCACAAATCTTTTACATTAAGAAAAACTATTAAATGTCTTTATTTTCATTTAAAAGTTTAAAACATTTTTTATTATTAAAGCTTTTTTTTAAAAGCCCGACTCAGGGCTATGGCATCCTCCAAAAAATATGTCAAAGAAATATGTTATAAAACATCGTTATCACTAGATGGCACTTTGTTCAAAAAATTAACAATTTTCTTTTTTTATTTAAATTTAAATAATAACAAACAACAAAGCAAAAAACAAACGGATTTTCAACAGTTTTTGAGTTTTTAAATATAGGCTCAGCTGATACTAAACTGATATTAAATAGTTGCTCAGTTAATACTAAATTTCAGCGCCCTCTACCGGTGAGTAGTGTAAGTTTTCATTTCCTATCTCTAAAATTAAAAGGCTCTGGCACGACTGCGCCAATTATTGGAAAATTCTGTGTGTGATTTAATATAAAAATTACTTTATTGTTCAACATTTCTTCTTAAATTATACTAAGAGATTGACCAAGATTTTACAAAAATTATCTCTTTTATAAGATTTTAAGAAACAGTAACAAATAGTTTAAGTAAAGAAATTAAATCAGGATATTTATATAATATATACACAAATACAGACTCTTTACATCCACTCTCCCATCCTTCTGTCGATAATATATCACTGTTGACCAAATTTCTAAAATAAAATCAAATTTGTACAATGCAAAATTTTTTTTGAAAAAAATACTTCATAACTTTTAAATAAAACTCTTTATGATATTTTTTTTAAATTCAGTAAAGAGTTCTAAAGGTAAAATTCTCTATTGAATAGTATTTTAATTTTATGGAGTTTTATTTTCCTATAAAAAAATATACATAAATGTATTTCAAATTGGTAAAATTTTAAATTTGTGATAAAGATTAGCATGTAAATAGTTAACAAAATTTTATATTAAGAGTAGTTCTAAACATTTTGTTCCCTTCATACAATAATATCACGATATACTTTTTCGCATTTAGCCATTATTTTGGAATTTTTTAAGTGAGGTTTTTTCATTGGCGTACCTAGACCATTTTTCTGGGGTGGGCAAGGGCCCCATTTATGTTTGGCTGTTTATTTGCCCATTCTCAGACCCTTAATCTTATAAAACACTTTCGACATTATGCTTGCGAATTTTTCATACAAAAAGAAATTTTTTTTGATAAAATTTTCAAATGTTTTTTTATAGAAATTTCTGATATAAAAAAACAATGATAAGATATTAAAATTTCCACAAAATAGTACATTCATAGAAACAAATCTGTAAAAATAGCAGAAAAAGTAACTAAAAATTAGTTAAAAATGATGCTGCAGAAGAAACTATTAAATTAGCAGATTTTTTTTTTTGCTAAATAGAAATAAAATAATAACAGCAAAAATAAACCTGTTAATTTTACAGTTTTACAATTTTTTTTAGTAAATATTTCAGCTAATTTAACATTATAAACTGCTATTTGCATTCAACTAAATTTAGCTTAAAAATAACAAAAAATTATAGATATAACAGTTTATTTTTGCTATTTTTAGTCAACTAATATTTATTTTCTGTAGATTTTACAATACATTTTGTCATTTTCAATTAACTAAAAGTTAACTTAAATATAACTAAAATACTGCAAATTTAACAGCTTTATTTTTGCTGTTCTTATTTTACTAGTATTTAGCAAAAAAAAAAAACAGTTCTTTCTGGAGCATCATTTTTAACTAATTTTTAGTTTCTATTTTTAGAGATTTATTTCTATGAGTGTAATATTAACTAATTATTCCTTTAAAAACTACTAAATCCAAGAAATGTTTCTCTTATAGCCAGAACTTGTTTCTGAAATATTTCTTAAGTAAGACTTTTTAAACAACATTTTTTATTTCAGCAATTTTCAAGACAGAAATCGATATTAGTTTTGGCTGTAAAACTGACCCCTAGATTCCAACAAATTATCTTCCCAAGAACCTAGAAGACATTTTCCCAATCAAAAACACAGGATATTAAAGAAAAGTAATCATAGAACAAGAATTATGGCCAGTTTGTTTCTAAATTCTGGGGTGTGCAAAAAGCAGTCTAGGGTGGGATTTGCCCCTAGACCGGCCTAAGTCCGCCAATGGGTTTTTTTTAAATTTATAATCAAGAGATAATACCTAGATAATACTTACCTACCAAACTATGGTAGGTAATTAGTTTGAAAAAAAAACCGCGCAAAATAATTTTCAACAAAGAAAAATGTTTGCATCAAAACATTTGTTTGCAGAATGTAAATCGCTGATTAAGTTTTCAAATTTATCTCTTGTACCTAAAGCCTTTTTTCGCGTTCCGCTATAATTTTGGAATTTTTTAAGTGCGGTTTTTTTTTAATTTATATTCTAGGGACTAAAATACTAATTTCGTATACCAAAGTTTGGAAGTTCGTTTACAATAAAAAATTCGCGAAAAAATATTTCGCAAAAAGGAAAATATTTGCATCAATATATTCGTTTGCAGAATGTAAGCTGACTAAGCTTATTAATGAATATTTTGTACCTTAAAGGCTTTTTCGCGTTCCGGCTTTATTTTGAAATTTTTTAAGTGCAGTTTTTTTAATTCATAATCTAGAAACTATAATACCCATTTCTTATCAAAAAGCTTGGAGGTTAGTATGGAAAAAAATTCGCGAAAAAATTTTTACAAAAAGGAAAATGTTTGTATCAATATATTCGTTTGCAGAATGTAAATCGCTGACTAAGCTTTTTAATAAATATTTTGCACCATAAAGACTATTTTCGCGTTCCGCCATTACTTAGCAATTTCTTAAGTGCGCTTTTTTTAGATTCATATTCTAGGAACTATAATAACCATTTCTTATAAAAAAGTTTGGTGGTTAGTTTGCAAAACAATCGCAAAACAAAATTTTTGCAAAAGGAAAATTTTTACATCAATATATTCGCTTGCAGAAATATTTTGTACCATAAAGACTTTTTTCGCGTTCCGCTATTAGTTTGCAATTTTTTAAGTGCGGTTATTTTAAATTCATAATCTAGAAACTATAATACCCATTTCTTATAAGAAAAAAATATTTGGAAAAAAGGAAAATTTTTGCATAATATATTCGTTTGCGGAATGTAAATCGCTGATTAAGTTTTTTAATTCAATTTTTGTACCATATACAATTTTCCACAATTGCGCGTTTTGAATATAAGGTATTAATTTATCGATCAAATTTGAGAACACCATAAAAACTAAAGAACGCGAAATAGCGGATTTACTTATAAAGTTTGTATATTTAGTTTTTTATTGCACGTTATTTCTTATTCAGTTAATCCATGAAAAAAATTATTCAAATAGTTATTTTTGACAAATTGCGAATTTTACATATAAGACGCCAAATAAAAATATTAATTTATTAATAAAATTCGCAAACACCGAAAAAATTAAAAAAAAATGTGAAATTGCTGATTTGATTTTGGAAATTCCTACCGAAAACGGGCAAAAAGGGGAAAAGTCTCCCCATAAACAGTCTCACAAATTGGAAAAGTGCCTGCCCAAACCACTGGAGGTAAGAAGTTGAAATTTGGTATAAAGGTTCCTCCACTGTAGTAGACATCGACTAAGTTTGTATTTTTGGAATTCCCTACAGGATATCCCAAAAGGAAACTCGGTATGTGAGTTCTTCCTTCTGTGTAGGCGTCCGCTTAGACGGAATTTTTGAAATTCCTATCGGGAGGGGAAATAAGGTAAAAGTCTCCTCCTGACGGCTTGCCCAATCCCTTTTGGCCAACATAAAATTTTAAATATGTATTCCTTGGAGTAGGACTAACTCACCGGCAACGTAATTTTTCTATTTTGGAACAGGAACATAGTAAAAATGGTGGTTGAAAGGGAAAAATGTCCCCACTAACGGTATGAATGTTCCTCATCCATCGCAGATAGCCGCGAAGATGGAATTTTTGTAAATTCCTAAAGGGAGGGGCAAAAAGAAGAAAAGCCTCACCTTGGGGGCCTGTAAAAACCCCTTCGGCTAGAAACCTGAAGCTTAAAATGTGGGTCCCTGGAGTAAGGGCTAACTTATTAGAAAGATACTTTTTTGAATTTTGGACAGGGTCGTTATAAAATGGGGGCTCAAAAAGGGAAAGTTGCCCCTTAACGACCTGCCCAAACTGCTGGAACTAGGAAGCTGAAATTCGGTACTTAGGTTCCTCTTCCAGCCTAATTCCAACCGGGAGGGACAAAAAAAGAAAAAGTGTCCACCTTGACAGCCTGTTCAAACTGCTGGAACTAGGAAGCTGAAATTCCCTGTCGTTGGATTTTCGGAAATTCCTACCGAGAGGGGCACAAATAGTAAAAGTTGGCTAGAAACCTGAAATGTAAAACATATGTTACTTGGAGTATGGGCTCACTTACCGGGAAGGTGCTTATTGGACAGGGACATTGCAAAAATGGGGATTAATGAAGCGAAAAGTGCCGCTTAAAGGCCTGCCCAAACCGCTGGAGGTAGGAAGTTGAAATTTGGTATTAAAGTTCCTCCTCTATTGTAGACATCCGCTAAGATGAGATTTTTGGAATTTCTACAGGTAGGGTCAAAAACAGGAAAAGTCTCCCCCTTAACGGCCTGGCCAAACTGCTGGAACAAGGGAGCTTAAATTCGGGATTTGGGTTCCTTCTCCAACGTTGACGTCCCCTAAGATGGTATTTTTGGAAATTCATACCGGGAGGGGTAAAAAGGGAGAAAACTTCCCCCTTGCCGGCCTGGCCAAACTGCTGGATATAGAAACCTAAAATTATGTATGTCGTAGGTTCCTCCTCCAACGCAGACGTCCTCTAAGACGGAATTTTTGGAAATTCCTACCGGGAAGGGTAAAAACTGAATAATTCTCCCCCTTGATGGCCTAACCGAACCCTTCGGCTAGAAACCTGTAATATATAATATGTTTTCCTTGGAGTATGGGCTAACTTATCGACAAGGCATTTCTAGGACTTTGGACAGGAACGTGGTAAAAATGGTGGTTCAAAAGGGGAAAATTGCCCCCCCCCCTTAACGTCTGCGTCTTTAGCTAGAAACCTAAAACTTAAAGAACAAGTGTATATGAAACACTAAAATTAAGAAACTAAATAGGAAACGAGTGGAATTGAAACACTACACAAGTGGAATGAAATGGATATAAACGTTGAACGAGTGGAATTGAAATTATAGAGAATGCAAATGGATTGGAAGAGGGAATTACCTGTTCAAACACTATCCACGGAATATGAAACTTATGTAGCATTGAAACATACTCTCCAAAAAGTTAAACAAATTTTCTAAAAGAGAAAAAACCTTAGAAAAGGAATGGAACTTATGTATTCCGATATTTAAACTTCATGTAACGAAGCACCGGTGGAAGAAACCGACGCAGTAAATTTTCCAACTGAATTTGTGAATTTACTTGAATTGCCAGGTCTACCTTTACATAAACTGGAATTAAAAAAAAAAACTTTAAGGCACGCTGCTTTACGTTATTTATTTTCATTCAAAACACAAATGAACAAAACTACTTACGGGTCTACCTACCTAAGTTCGCACTTTATCTTAACATACACACGTATATTGCAATTTATTATGGATTCATTACTAACAATCCACTTTCATGAGAAAAAGTGATCAAATATTTATTTATTTATTTTAAACCCATTGTTGTGCAGAATTATTTATTTGTGGTGACTGGGTGAAGGATTTTACTATATAAAAACTGTACTTTAAATAAAAAGCGAATTTAAAAAAAATTGTCGGGGGGGGGGGGGGGGATGGCGCAACGTGTATGCAAAAAAAACAAAAAAAATCTATAAACTATAATTTTAATTTAAATTTTACACTAATTAATTTGTTTTTCTTTGTCACAACACTTTTTTACTATACACTTTTCTTTTTTTTTTTATTGTTAAATTAATGTAAAAAAAATTTCAATACATTTAAAAAAGAATAACATTACAAAATTTCAAACTAAACTAGAAATATTCTTAAAAAATTAAAAAATATTGTTTTGACACTTGCTTTACTCCTATATTCGTTGTAACATGGTGTATCGAAAATTAATTATAAATGATAACGGGTATATCAAAAATACACATTTCAGATATTTTGAGTTGGTTTTTGGCAAAAACCAGGTAAAATCTGGGTTTCAGTTTGTATGAAAATTGTGTGGAAAAACTATATTAATTTTGTAGTTTTCGGCTCGAAAACTAAAAATCGCCAAAAACTACTAGTTTTTTTCCCAGTCTAAATACACTATTACACTTTTTGTAAGAAAAACGCGTGTTTTAAATTTTTCACAAATAAACAGAGCAAAGCCAAGATTTTTACTCTGTTTAAAAATTCTGCGCTAAACTATAGGAACACTATTTACAGAAGGGGCCCATAATGCCTAAAAATGCGGTTTTGTGCATCAAGAGTTTTTTTTATTAAAAAACCGGTATGTTGCCAAATGGCTACACCATGCATTTAAGGGTTAAGCATAATATATTTCTCTTACCAATATGTAATTACAATAAAAAAAATTAAATTTTTTGACTGTTACTTAAGAGGATTTGGGGATTTTCGTTTTTCGAAAAATGCGAAATTGAGCGAAAACGCACTTTAACTTCAATATATATTAATCAAACGTATAAGCTTTGCTAATACATATATTCTTTTTACCAAATTTCAGAAAAATCCGTCCGATCGTTTTCAAGTTAAGGCGATGTCTTTTAAAGGTATCCTTATGGAATCCTGTGTGTCCTTGGACCAAAGTAAGGAATTGTTTAAATAGTTTAAGCTTCAATCTTACTTTGTGCTCATTATCAATTGTTTTGGTCAATTTAAATATGTTTTTAAGATTTTTGGATATTTTGTTTGTTTTAAAATATTTATTTTCCAAAATTTTATTTTTGAAACTTTTTCGCTTTCAAACCGTGCATTGTATACAAAAAAAATTCTTCACAAAAAATTTAATAAATTTTGTTTTCTATTGAAAAAGCTTAGCTTCTTATTATTAAATACTCATTTGGCGCATTTGTGATCAATTTAATATACCCCGCCTGGAGGCGGGCTTGCCGATTAGAGAGAGGGTCATTAAAGTTCGATTGAAATGGAACAAATTTCTAAGGTTCATGTAAAAATTTAGTTTTTAAAGCATTCTTAAATATAGATTCTTTAATTTTTACAACTAGATAATTTTCTATAAAAAACGTTTTTACAAAAAACCATATTACAATTAATTTTTATTTTAATTTCTTGGATTAAAAGATTCTTTTTATAGTTTTATAAACTTTTAATACTCCTCCCCCCCCCCCCCCACCGCTTAAAATCGCACATTATTCCCAGAGACGTCAACATAAATTGGCAAATCTAATAAACAGTGGTTGAAAATATAATAGGGACATTTAAGTTTTTTCTAATTTTATTCTCGTTGTTTTTCTTTTTAAAGATCAAAATAGTGGCAAAATTCACCCCGAAAAGCGAGAAAATGGTTCATAGAATTGTGCAGAATTTTAACGTGACGTCTGTTTTTTATTTTGTCACTTGTTTTAAGTGGGCGTGGCTTTTAATGAAAAATAAGCGATATCGATCTTATATCAAATTACATAGGAAAATTTAGCGAGCACTGATCGGATCTATACAAACTGTATATTTTTGGAAGTCCTATAAAATTTTCTTAGCTCTTGCGTTATTTTTATCCACAAAGGGTCTCCAGACTTACCATGACTGTGCATATTTTGATCTTTAAAAATAAAGACATCGAGAAAAAAAAAGAAAAAACTTCAATGTCCCTATTATATTTTCCACCACTGTATATGAGTGGAGCGTTCTCCTTCGATGTTCCCATAGCAACTAACCCCACATAAGTAAAATCAGGTGGTATTCGTCGCTCTCTTTCGAAGATTAACATTTTATATCGAAAAATGTTAGCCTTTGCAGACATGTGTAATTCATAGGGTAACATTTTTCGATACAAATTAAGAAGAGGGTGATTTAACAGAGGTTGGGGGAGTTGGTACCTCTTTCAATTATATGCTCGTTAGTAAAATAATATAACAGCCCAGCAAAACTTTCTATTACCTGGTAATAAGGTTTGTAAGAAGAAATTAAGGTATGTAACCTCTTACTTTGCTATTCCAACAGCTATTATTTTAACAAGGGCATGTCATTGGAGGTATGTACTTTCCAAAAGAGGGCTAGGTAACAACATAAGAACATGTTACTTTAATGTTACATGTTAGGAGTTACGTAACCACTTACATAACCGATAATGAGCACAATACTACTTACATAACAGCTTAAAGTAAGGCCAAAAAAATGTGTTACAAACAGGTCTGAAATAACACATTAAAATTATGCGCTTACTTACTGTATAAAAATATATACTTACTTCTTAAAAAAAAAATTAAAATAAGACGTTATCGTGTTGGTTTTTTATAAATGCTAAAACGAAGCATATTCATATTTAATTAATATTTACTCAGATTAATATAAAGTTAACAAAAAACATAAAAGATATTTCAGTCAATATGTATAATACATATAAATTATTTGTATCAAATATTTTAAATAGAAAATAACACTCATGTATCGCATTACAAATAACTCCTTATTTTGAGGTATTTGAATGCACCATCGGTAATAAGTGGCTATTTCTATTAAGTGATCACGTATCACATTAAACGTAACTCCTTATTTTACGATTTTAAAATATCCCATCTGTAATAAGTCGCTGCTATTATTTAAAACTCATGTTGTGCATTACAAGTAGCTCTTTTCTTTGAGGTGTTTAAATATATCATTGGTAATAAGTTGATATTACTACCCAGTAGTTATGCAGCACATTATACGTAAGACATTACATTTATGAAATAATGCAATGGTAAGGGGTATGGTATTACCAGGTAATGTATTCTGTAATACCAACATATTACCAAGGTTTTGCTGGGAGGGCTATGAACTATTGTAAAACGCTTCAACAACGTTCGACAACTCGGCATCACATGGCGCACCCTTCAACATCTTTCATCTCTTCCCTATTCATTTTCTGAGTGTTGCTTTTCTTTGAAAAAAAAAGTGAAATTTCTCCTTAAACCGAACTCGGTCCACCCTAATGTACATCTTGTAATCCTTGACAGGTATTTAGTTAGTAGGTATATATTTCATACAATGATTTATGACTCAAGGTTGCCAAATTATGTCAACATTTATTGTTGTGCAACTTTAAACTGCATTCAAAAGAAAAAAATAACTTGAGGCAGTGCTTATAAAAACTCAATAGAAAACTAAATTTGCTGTAATGATGGCGCCTATCTTTTGTTCTTTTCAAAGAGTAATATTGCCCATGTTGACAGTTTATAAAAATAATAGTTTTCAAAAATTTCGTAAAATCATCAATTTTATTATCTACTTTAAAACAATAGATAAGTACAAAACTATCAATCCGTTTCATAAAAGGCCATTCATACCTTGACTACCCATATCTACTATTTCCCAGTATTGGTGATACGAATTGCCAAATTTTTATCAATTTTATTTTCATTTTATATCCCCAATACTGAGAAATAGTAGATATGAATGGACAGGGATGGTTAGCGTGTGAGTCAAGCTTAAATCATATGGGTATATGTATGTTAGGAATTTTATCATTTTTAAAAACACTAAATGTAAATAAAAATTCCCTTCTGCTACCAGCGAAGTATAAGAACTTCCACAAATTATTTTATCATTCATTTGCTTAGTTGCAAGAACTTTAACATGTTAATATCATACAAAACAAGAACATACTTGAACTTCTTAACCATTTTTTTTTTATGACTGTATATTTACAAACACTTTAATGCGCCTATTTGTCTGCTTTGGGGCCATAATCTTTAGACTGCACTGTATGCACTTGTTATGTAGTGAGTACTTATGTGGTAGTTTGGTTTTCGTTTAGGAAGTTCAGTTCATTGTCCTCAATAACTTTAATAGAGTTTCTTAACAATAAGTAGTTAGTACTTCTATGAAAAAAAACCATGAAGTTTTTATTTTTATTTTTCTGTAATGCTAACTTTTTATATCTGTAGCCAAATGATAACATCTATCGGTGCAGTAAAACTAAAATATGTATTAATAATGTCATATTATGTTATTTTCAATACACGGCTTATTTTTTCTCCCACTAGAAAATAACTAGCCCAGCAAAAACATAGTAATGACAAGTCATTACCATATAGATTACCAAGTAATTATAGGTCATTTACTTTTGCATTACTTTAACATATAAAATAATGACTTACTGATAATAAGTTATAGAATAATTTATATATTCTATCAAAATAATCATTTACTGGTAATTGATAAAATATGTACCGATTTAGTATTTTCTTGTTTTTAATATTATTGTTTTTATTACCTTTTAAAAACGTTGATTTATTTCCTTTAAATAAATCGTGTTCTTTTCCTATTGCAAACAAAATAACCAATTCCACTGCTGTTACGTTCTACCTTCAAAAACATATGTTTATCTCCTTTAGATAAACCGGGTTGGTGCTCTTTTCAATTAAAAATAACACACACGCACATACTCTGTTTGTTTTTTATAGACTCATTTGTTTAACACTTTGTTACTTTACAAACAATTTTACAATGATTTACTAGAGCTTAACTGCACTGTAGTGCGCAACTCTCTATACAACTAACTTAGCACAACTTAACTCCACAAATGCTAATACGCGACTTAATCTCCAAACCTAAGCCACAGCCCTTTTACAGTGTAATGTCTGTGATTGCAGAATGAGCTCGAAAGTTCCAGGTCCACCCATAATGCTAGCTGTGGTTGTAGAACAAACTGGAAGGTTCTAGAGGCACCCAGAAACGTATCTGTAACGAATCAGCTGTTCCGATACCACAAGAAGAAATGTATACGAATGGTTACTAACACGTAAATGTAAACGAACTTGCCGGATCATTCTGTTGAAATCAGAATATTCTATCCGGCATCGAAACAGCTGAATGATTTTAGTCGGAAAAAATATGAAATGAATAAAGAAAATTGATTCAAACAACAAATAAGGAATAAAAATTAACAAATAAATGGAAAAATTTAGAATAAAATATAAAACCACATGAAATAGATGCTAAATAGTAATGTCGTTTACGATAATCTATAAGTGTACTTTTTAGCTACGGCACGGTACAGTTACATCACATTTACGTTTACGGTCCCATAATCCGCCCTTTACTGTTGTATACTTAAATATAGTGTTACCAGATTAAGTAAATCTCGCTTCTCGGGATATTTTTCTTTTAAAATACCAGAACTAGACCAATTAAATTTCGTAACAATATTATATTTATTGATTTGTTTTGAAAATTTTTACAACGAAACAGAAAGTTTTCCAAGGTAGAAAGTTATTTTGCAAAAATCTTAAGATTTTAAAGTGTCCCTTAACACTAAGTTTTAACAACAAATTATTTCACTGTGTAGGTAACCACTTATTTCCTTAATTCTGGATAACCACTTATTCTTTCACTATGAGTATCTAAGCTAGTAACTCATAATTCTCACCACATATTATTTGTATGCTGGCGCGTAAGCATATTTTTTCTTTTCCCCTACTTTTTATTTCCCGGGACGGCACGAATTATTTTTTAATTTTCTGAGATCCCGGGAATTCGCGATCATAAGAAAATAATTAAATCTGAGATAATTTATACTTCTAAGTAATTCCAAAAATATGGAGTTTGAGACCAATTTGTGGATTCCATATTTCTAGACATTTTGTTTCTATTCAAATATTCAGAAATATTCGTCTGAAAATATTTTTATAAAAACAGTTTAAAAGTGTTTTTTTAACACAATTTTTTAACAACATCGTCTAATTCTTTTTATAAAAATCACTGAACAGCTTTTTAATTTTAATTGGTATTTTTTTGTAATTCAGTTTTCATAGTTCCATTTCACAATATAAAAAAAGCATGTAATTCGTTATTTACAAAATAAATATAATTTTAAAAATACAATTTATGTAAAGGAATGGGAGTTGAAGTTTAAATAAAATTATTTGAAGTAAAAACTTTAATTCAAAATACATCAATTAAATTAAATACTTAAACTGTCCCATATCTCGAAAACTAAGCGAGATAGAGCAAACCGGACAAAATGTTTGCTCAATTGGAGTGCCTTTATATGCCCTCACATGATATGGACTAGGCCTGGGGAGGGTCTGGAGACCCTAAATTTTAATAAATTCTACGACTCAGTACAATTACAGATAAAACTGTAGTTTTACAAATTTTTTACTTAAATTTAACAAAAGAA
Organism: Leucophora obtusa; assembly: GCA_949987735.1. NCBI lineage: Eukaryota > Metazoa > Arthropoda > Insecta > Diptera > Anthomyiidae > Leucophora > Leucophora obtusa. The sequence continues at coordinate 283,254,323 of OX465295.1, forward strand.
TTTGTTAAAATCAACAAATTTTATTTTAAGCCAAAAAAACAGGAATAAATTTTGTTAAGGTAACAAATTTTTCTATTCAGCCAACAGACTTAAGTATTATTTTGAGTGTAGCTAAATATACTGTAAAAGAATAAAAAAAAATCGCAGGAAATCCCGCACAAAATTCCCGGGATTACGGGACCGAAAAAGGGCTGGATTCCCGGGAATGCCCGGGACATAAATCTTAGTTGTTGTTTATCAAATATCATAGCTGCGCCTAAGAAAATATCTATTTGTCGAACAACTTTTTTGTGAGGAGACCTAAAAAACTGCCTTACTTTAGCATTTTTCGGACCTTTTAAGAAATTAGTTTTTTACACATTATAAACAAAACATGGTCAAGACACAAATTAAGGACCTAATTTAAGTGTTCCACAAATAATTTTTGAAAACAAATAGCTATTTTCTTAGGCGCAGCGATGATATAATATGTCGAGATAGCTTAGATGGTAGAGCTGTTTACTGGTAATCTGGGGATCCAGGTTCGATTATCGGCACGAGAAAATTTTACAATAAAAAAATTTTTTTTTATAAAACTTATTTCTCTGAAAACATATTTTTAGACTCATTATAAGGATAAGAGTCAATTTTTGGGGGACCTTTATACGGGCACTAGGTTTGAAGATAAACGAAATTATTTTAAAGTATCTTCTGCCCATTATATGGGCACTAGATCTTGAAGTAGACCGTTTTTAACCATAATGGACTTCGTCCTTGGGCCGGTATTACACGATGTACCTAAAAAATATTTTAATATATGGACTTGTGGCGTGCGCCTTGAATAGGCAGATATCGCTAAATCGGATCAGAAAGTGATTCTGAGTTGATCGGTGTACTAAAATGTGGGTCTAGATCCAATATTTTTTGGTATTACAAACATTAGCACAAACTCAATATACCCACGTAGTGTTGCAGGATCTTGGTGGAATGATTTTCGTGTACTTTTGCAATTCGAATATTTATTCTATTTGATATCGATAAATAAATTTTAAATTTGGAAGGTTTTAAAATTGTACGAAATGAATTGCGTGGTGTACCGCGATGGACAAAATGTACCAAAAAGAAGTACAATTACAAGGGTAACCATTTTTATTGTGAGCCTTTAATACTTTTTATGCGGCAGCTTATATTTACACTAGAAAGTTTAATATTTTTGACCTTAACTTTGCTTAGAGCTTTTTGTCTTTGAGCATTATTTGTGTTGTTTCCAAAAAAGTGGAAGTTTTGTCTCAGCAAAAAAATGGAATTAGTGAAAACGATTTATTACGATTTTTGATGTGGATTATCTAAACAAGAGTGCATAGGCAAATTAAATTCAACTTTTGGTGACGAAGCTCCATCCTTTGCAACTGTGAATGGCTGGTATAACGAATTTAATTGCGGACGTCCTTAGCTCCAGGACTATTTTCGAGAAGGTCGTCCAAAATCAGTTGTTGTGCCAGAAAACATTGATGCTGTGCAAAAACTGATAATGCAAAATCGTCATGTGACATAATCTGAGATTGAGGCCACCTCAGGCATAAGTTCCACTAGCATAAATTAAATATTGCATAAAAATTTAGCCGTAAAAAAGATTTGTTTTCGTTGGATTCCTCATAAGAACAGCTCAGAAAGATGCTCGGGTCGATTGGTACAAACAAATGCTTAAGAAATACAATAGCGGTTCTTTAAAAGACGTGTATAAATAAGATCGTTATAGGTGTCGACGAATCAGGAGTCTATGCATATGAGCCTGAAATTAATCAGCAGTCGACTGTATGGGTGTTTCGTGATGAACAAAATCCGACGAAAGTTGTTCGATCTCGAAGCACTTCCAGACAAATGTTCCCCTGTTTTTATTTGGAAAAACTGATCATGTGGCAACAATGCCGCAAGAACAATGAAGAACAGTTAATTTTGAGTGGTACAGCACGATTTGTTTGCCAGAAGTGTTCGGAGAAATGAGAAAAACCAACCCCCCAAAAAAGGATAGTTCTTCACCATGACAACGCGAGCTCCCACATATCGGATCAAATTTTTTAGTACCTTCACAATATATTTTCCATTACCAATTGAGGTTTATTTGAAAAGTAATAGGTAAAGTTTGTTTTCAATTGAAGAATCAATTAAAATACATTGAAACATATTGTTTAACTTTTTTTATCAGTCAATAAAAAACAAACCCCAAAAAAATATTTTTAGAAAAAATACTTTAAATAATTTCGTTGTTTTCTGTTCACAGAACCAAATTGGTTCATAAATAGTATGAACTGCATTCATTGATTTCTGTTCATACTATGTATGAAAAAATTTATACAATTTAGGTCAATACCTAAATTGTATAAAAAAAAAAATATTAACAAGTTAGTTTTGTTAAAAAATGTGTCAAAAAATATTTTTTATTTATTCTGAATAAAACAATTTGGTAATAAAATTGCAATTTCATTGCCCGTGGAAGATAGGATGGTATGTAAAATATATTACTCATTTTCGTTTTAAATAATACATTAGCATTACATATTTTCAGATCACAAATCTTTTAAAATACCATCAAATTGCACATCTTGATCATGATGCAGAAAAAATTGATGGATTAAGTCTGCGGCGATTTTTATGGAAAAATAACATCTTTTGGAGAAAAGTAATGCAGCTACTACGGTGTGTTAATGTGATTTGTGTTGTGCTTTATTCTTATTTTATTATAAATTTTAATCTTATAAAAAGTGCGATTTTCATCGATCAAAACAGTTTTTTGCATCAGAACATAAAAGTACTTAGTTCAGAATAGTTTCTCCATTATTAATTCGGCGGAAGAATTAAAAAAATATCCCTTGGTACCCAATGACTTTTTCTTATTCCCGCGCATTAAAGAACGTGTACAACGATTTTTGTAAGCAGAAGAAGCCGTAGATGCATTCAAAAACCATGTATTGTAGATGACTCACGTGGAATGGAAAAAATGCTTTGACAAGTGGTTCGAACATATGCTAAAGTGTTTAGATTTAAAGGAGAATATTTTGAAAAACAGTAAAGACATTTTAATAATAAATTTATGTTTTTTCATTATGAAAGACATTTTAAATAACAACATTATGTTTTTTCATTGTTAGGTTCAAACACACAAATAGTTACCCTCGTATACCATCTTTTCCATCCCTGATACAAGTACGTGCTCGGTGGCGACAAATTCGATTGAAATCGAATTCGAAAGAAATGCTTTAATTCATGTTCTGTTTAGAAGCTGGAATGACTAATTTGATTGTGGACATAAACTTAGCCTGTTATAATTTCAGTGATTTATTAAGATGACTATTTTATACCATGAAGTAACCCAGCAAAAAAAAGATACCGAATCAGTAGAAAAATCACTACAATTGATGATCAATATGTACTTCTTTTTTAACATAAACAATAATGATTTTAACATTGAGTTGTCATAGGAGAGGAGTACTCCCACTTCAACATTTTTTCAGTACCTTTTGAACGAGTGCCAAGAAAGCTCTTTTTCAACAATTAAAAGTTTAAAAACAATTCTTCGCAAAAAAAATATATTTTCTTATTTTACAAAAGTTTTTTATTGTCCCCACCGGCTATCGAACTTGCGACTTCAATATTGCTAGTCTTGCTGTCTACCGCTGTTCTACTCTTTGATATGAAAGTTGACTGGCATAAAAACACCACTTTGTCATTGCGAGATATTGTGCTTTATTCTCTTCAATAAAAATGGTTTTAAACAAGTGAAAACGGTGCACTTCAATTCAGTATTGCTTTCAGTACTACTTTCATAACAGCATAATCATTTCTATTTTATCATTTTTATTTGATATATTTTTAAAAACTGAAAAATTTTAAAAATATTGAATTCAAAAAAAATTAATTATAAATATTTAAAAAATAAAAAAAAATTGATCTCTCCAGGAATCGAACCCGTGGTCATCTGTTTAGAAATACCAAATGATACCAAAATAACTTTTTAGGATTAATTGTAGAACAATTATGCTTTAGAAGCAGTACTTAAGTAATTTTTTGGATGTTGTTCAGAAGTAATTCTAAAGAAACTGTAAAAATATACTAACGGATACTTTGGAAGCAATGAAAGAAGTGATTTTTTGAAGTTGTTCAGAATTACTTCTAAAAATGCAGTAAAAATACACTAACGGATACTTATAAGGCAGTGAAAGAAGTAGTTTCAAAGCATTACTTCCATTTTTTTTTTTTTTTGCTGGGAACATTATTCTTTCATTCAGTACTGGCTTATAAACTTATTATGCAATGGCTAAATGCGTTGACACACTCTAACGTTGTAACCCATTTAGAAATTCATTTATCTGTTTCCTATTTGTTTTGTTTGGCATTTCAAAGAATTTGATATATTCCTCACACGTCTTCATTTCCAAAACGGTCACACTGTTAAAATTACATTATTTTTTTGTTCAAAGTTTTAAATTAACATGACTTGAATTTTTTACAACGTATTCTTCCATATATGCATGTAAGTAGGCTTATGAACTGCAATTCTATAGTGTTATTTTGTATTATTTAAATCATTTAAAGCAGTTAGTTAGGGTTCATATACCACCCACCCAGTGTATAAATTTCAAACACTTTGCTAGTGACATCATTTGTTTATATTACTATTGTTATATATTTTTTATTTTTATTTTATTTCTTTTTTTTTTTTTTGCTCCAGTGAATGTACAACCGGTTTCTCATCTCAACTAGTGGTCAACTAATTGCAAATTAGAATATACAAATGTCTATAGACAAATAAATTTAATAGATTAAGTTTCACCATAATTGTGCGTAATGGTTTTAACAAATAATATGTCTGTTCCCGTACTTTATCGCGGTAATCCAAACCAGTGTAAAAGCGGGAGACATTTGATTAGTTTGGGGACTGTCTTCAAACTCTTCCTAATTCTAGCACATAGTACTAAGACATTTATGACTAATATACAGGATAGTTTGGGTACGTTTTTTGCTCTGCCCCAAAATATGCGCAATTCATACATATATTGGGTATATAAGTTAATAGTGTCGATTTTTTTGCTTGAAAAATGCATTTATTATAATAACAAAATGAATTGATACATTATGCAAAATATTCAGTGTTGCCAACTCTTGAAGGCAGGAAAGCACCGTGGGCATTTTGAAAACGGGTAAAAAGGGTAAAAAATTTACCAAAAATGGGGTAAAAAAGCACGATAATATTTTTTTGAAAAATTTAAGTCAAGATTTTAAAAACACATTTTAGCTTTGTAAAATCGTGTAAAAAAGGTTCAAAAAAGGGGTAAAAAAGCACCAAATTAATATTTCAAAATTTTGATGTTTGAATATAACGAAGTTGTTGTTTAAAATTGTACTACAAACATTGTGCAAAAATGTATTTTTTGTATATTTCGTATTATTTTTACAATTTTGACAAAAAATTCAAGAAAAATTGAAAAAAGGAGAACAAATACCAAAAATATAAACTGTACAAAAAGCACTAAAAGCACTGCCAGAAATCTGAAAAAGCACTGTAAATACCCGCTTTTTATAAACGGGTATTTGTAAAAAATCACCGGGTACGGGAAGGAAAAAAGCACCAAAAAAGACCCGAAAAGCACTGAAATGGCAACACTGAAAATATTGTCCATCGTTAGCCACTACTTTTTCCCATCTTTTGGTAGCATATGGATTCCGCGCCAAAAGAACTGCTCCGGTTTTGAGGTAAAGATCGAATCAAGCCAATTTCCAAAACCCTGTTCTGAAGTGAAGCGAATTCCAGTAAGGGCGTTCTGCATCGATCGAAACAAATGGTATTCAGAAGGGGCAAGGTCTGGGCTATAAGGCGGGTGAGCCAAAACTTCCCATCCACTGTTTTCCAAATAGGTTTTGACCAGTCTTGCAACATGTGGCCGAGCATTGTCATGATGGCAGATTATTGACTCATGTTTGGTCGCATATTCTGTTAGTTTTTCGTTGATTGCTCTCTTCAAACGAATCAATTGTTCTCGGTACAGGTCCCCTGTGATCGTCTGACCCAATTTCAACAGCTCATAATACAAAACACCCTTCTGATCCCACCAAATACAGAGCATTACCTTGGCGCCATGGATATTCGGCTTCGGCGTTGACTTGGCTGGTTGGCCGGGCTTTACATATGACTTTTTGTGCTTGGGGTTATCGTAATGTATCCATTTTTCATCACCAGTATTAATACGAAGCAAAAATTACTTCTTTTTGTAGCGTTCAAGCAGCATTTCCGACATGCAAAATCGCCTTTCAACGTCTCTCGCCTTCAATTCATATGGGACCCGATTTCCTTGCTTTTGAATGAATCCCAATGCTTTTAAACGTAGGGAAATGGCTTGTTGTGTGACTCCCAATGATAATGCAAGTTCTTCTTGCGTTTGACAACAATCTTCGTGGAGTAATGCTTCCAATTCCTCATCTTCAAACTATTTCGGCTGACCAGGCCTCTCCTTGTCTTCTGTGTCGAAATCACCACTTTTGAATCGCGCAAACCATCGTTTACAAGTTTTTTGAGTTGGTGCATGTTGACCGTATGCTTCTACCAACAATCGATAACTATCAGCATCCGTTTTCTTCAAATGAAAGAAGGTTATCAGACTTCCCTGCAAAACATATTTTTGAGGCAAAAAATTCGACATTAATATAGCGATTGAAAAAATATCTGTTTACACTTTGGCGTCTATTGAATACTGAATTATAATGACATATGTTTACCCACCAAAATACCATATTTGTTATTATTCACACAAACCATAGGTGACAGTTATGCCATATGTTGTCCAAATCGACATTATTAATATAAAATAATATATATGTATATTAGAGTTCATCACAAAAATTTGATTTTCGGATATCATCACTTTTTTTAAAGTTTTTGCATAGAAAAAAAGAATGACGTTTTTTTTTCTTTTTTATTTCAACTCCTTCCAGTGGCGCAAGTCGGCCAAGAACGCTAATTTTAAGACCCCTTTCCTTCAGAGCAAAAACAGCTGCATTTATAGGAAATTGATTTTACCATTCGATTCTACAACAAAATTTAATACACAAAACTTTTTTTTTCATTTTCAAAATATACCAGAGGGGCAATTCTCTAACTTTTTAACGACAAAATTCGGTCGTTAAATTGACAAGTTTCCATAGTAAACTGTAAAAAAGTTAGAGAATCCCACTACAGATAGCCATTAGAGTGGTTCGAAAATCCGATTTTTTCAAAAACTTCTAAAAAGAAAAATTTTTATTACACACAATGAAAATGTATTTTCGGCGGAGTACATGGGTACAAAAATTTTGGATATACCGCGAACCGTTAAAAAGTTATTAGCTAATCAAATTTGGATTTTTTTTAATTCAATGAAAAAGTATTTGAGCTAATTAAAATGCAGCTTCCAATACTCGCTGCCACATTATAAATTTATTTTTTAGTAATGACAAAATAATTTGTAAGTTTTGTAATGTTTATTACAAAGATTTTTTTAGTAAACATATTTGATTACTAAATAACTTTTTAACGGCTCGCGGTATTCCAAAAATGTTTGTACCAATATTCTCAGCAGGGAATATATTTTCATTGTGTGTAATAAAAAAGTAACTTTTTTGAAATTTTTGAAAAAAGTGGATTTTTGGACCACTCTAATGACTATCTGCTGTATTCTGAAAACGCAAAACAAATGTTTTTTATATTAATTTTTGCTGTCGCATCGAATGGTAAAGTCAGATTTCCCAGAAATGCAGCCGTTTTTGCTCTGCAGAAAATGGGTCTCCAAATCAGCCGACTTGCGATAGTGGAAGGAGTTGAAATAAAAAAGAAAAAAACGCCATTCTTTTTTTCTATGCAAAAACTTTAAAAAAAGTGATGATATCCGAAAATCAAAGAAAAAAAATTTTTTTTTTACGAACCCTAATATATATATGTAGTAAAGGCCTGCATAAATATATTCGTTTTTTTGTCTTGACGTATGACATGCTTCAACTGTATTGTAAAAACTATAACAACTACTCTGTTCAACTTAACAACAGGAAAAAACAAAAGTGAACATTAGTATGGTATATGAAAACAAAAAAAACGAATGATGTTAGTTTCCTATACAATCGTTCGTTATCATAACCAATTATTGTTGTATTTTAAAGAATAATTTGTTCTCAAAATACCAAAAGGTGAATTTAATAAACTGAAATGTTCAATAATGTTACAAGATATTTTAAAAATTGTTACTAATTAAAGAAATTGTATATGAGAGCAATTCTCAATGGTCTAGGGATTACATTTCGTAGACTTATACAGAGGTGCATTTTCATAAAGTCTCGCGAGTTTTCTATCCCATGTAGATGTGCCTTAAAGATAAGCAACACTGAGGAAATTCGTCATACTAATTAACGTCTTGCTTTCTTTAAAAAGGGGATAGGGAAGAGATGAATGGTGGTGAAAGATGAAGGGCTACAAATATGGCAACAATGTAATTGCGCGAGGAGTTGAATCTTAATACTGTTATTGAATTGGATTATCCTAGTATGGAAGGTTCTGGAATTTTGGAATGAAAATATTCCAAGAGACGGGATTGGCAAAACCTGTAATCTGGTAACACTATATTTAAGTATACACTAAAGGGCTGAACGATTCATCTTAAATGAGATTTCAAGACACATGATAGCCTACAACCCATAACGAGTTATGTGGTTTTACTTTTTATAACGATTGAATCAGTACAAACAACAAAAACAAACACCATGGCAAAAAGGCATATGGATAGTGAGACGAATCACATCATGAATCGGTTAGCACGGATGACAACAGTACATTACCACATCATATTATTGTGAACTTAAGCAATCAACACAATATCAACACCATCGTTTTAGTGTTGCTGAAAACTTATTATGTATTTTTTTAAAGTTATTTAAATTTAATAAGAGTTATAAGAAGCTCTTCTTAAATTAAATATATACTTTACAAGTTACTCAATTGTCAAAAGTTTAATCCATCTGCTGAAATGCTAAAACTTTTTAATGCAGTACCATGCACAACAAAATGTCTGAAGCTGATAAATCAGACAATTTTTATTCTTAAATATTTAAAATGAAAAATTTTGGTTCAAATTTTCTTTGCTGTTATTTAAATTTATTTGTTCTTTTTTATAATTTGTTGCAAGCACAAATTTATTGAGTCTGAGTGTACAACTTACCGCAAAAAATAAACGAATATGGTATTTTCCACCAATTTTTCGAAAAAATAAACGAATTTTTCCAGAAAATAAAAGTTGGAGATTTGGGATGGCAAATTGAAAATTGGGGATAAGGTATGAAAAAACTGGCAACACTAATGTATGTAACCGAAATACGTACCTACTTTGTTGAAAGCTATCATGCTAATGACGGAATATTTTTTTTTATTATTCTCTTAGTTGAGAGGTTGTCTGTCATTCGTGTTATGTACGTATGAAAAGCCGATTATGATCGGCCACTGGTGGCTATGGGTGACGACCACTGATATATATATAATGAAAAAATTAAAATAGACAAATGTCTACCCCCAAAAAATTCTTTAGTTGATCGTAATGAATATTTCAACTATTTAATATGTGAAATACTCTAATGATACCAAAAAAAGCTCTAAAGCGGCGAATACATTAAGGAAAATTGAGTAGGGTTTTTAGCAAACTCTACTACGTATTGGTTTTATTATATTATTTATTTTTAATTTTATTTTTCAATATTGTTTATTTTTGTCGTTTATTTAACCTTCTTTTTATATTTTTAATTTCACAATTTTCTTGAGCGTAAGGTTTGTTTTTTATTATAAAAAAGTTTTTTATTATTTTCGATATTTCGCTACTCCATTGTGTAGCATCTTCAGGAAATAAGAAATTAACAAATTAACAAATTATGAACAATTTGAAAGTTTGAAAAAGTTGAAAAATATTTGTCAAATATAAATTCCTTGTATGTATACATTTATACCAGCAAACATTTTAGATAAAGTAAAGGAAGCCGAAATTTTCTTAAAGAAGAACAGGGACGTATTTATATTGAGATCTGATAAAGGAAATACAACTGTAGCTATAGAGAGAAAAGATTATGATATGAGAATGAACAATATAGTAGGAGATATTACAAAATATAGTTTGCAAAATAGGGATCCAACGAGTAAATTACAGAAGATTAATAATAATTTAGTTGATGAACTTTTTGAAAAGAAAATTATTGTGTATACAGGGAAAATTAAATTTAAGACTAATATTGCTACTGCACCTAGATTATATGGACTACCTAAAATTCATAAAGAGGAATTTCCATTGAGACCAATTTGTTCTTTTATTAATTCTCCATCATATGAACTCTGTAAATACATTACTAACATTTTAAAGAAGATTACAGAACAATCTAAGTACAATGTAAAGAACTCACTTGAATTTAAGAATAGATTATTCAACAAACAAATACGAAGTGATGATGAGGTTTCTTTATTCCCAAGTATTCCTGTTGATTTGGCAATGAATATTATAAGGGGAAAATGGAATGTTATTGAGAAATATACAACTATTGGAAAAGGTTTGTTTTTGCGTATTTTGAAATTTTGTATAGAGGATAATATAGTGAGAAGATATATTTACAACAGAAGGGACTTCCAATGGGATCCCCTGCTTCTCCAATTGTGGCTGATATAGTTATGGAAGAATTATTAGACACTTGTATTAGAAAATTTGATGTTAGGCCAAAGATAATGACTAAATATGTGGATGATCTATTTTGTGTCATTTCTGAAAATGCAATTGATAATATGTTTTTAGCATTAAACGAATTTAGTACTGATATTAAGTTTACCATGGAAAAGGAATGTAATTCCAAACTTTCTTATTTAGATACTTTGGTAATAAGAAGGGGTAATAATTTGATAATGGATTGGTATCAGAAACCAACAGCGTCAGGTAGAATTATTAATTTTTATTCAAAACATAATAAGAAAATCATTATTAACACTGCGAAGAATTTGATAGAAAATGTATTGACTATTAGTGACAGAGAATTTCATAGAAAGAATGAGGAAATAATTAAGAATTTATTAAAGGATAATGATTTTCCGATAGGATTAATTTGGTCATTAATAAATCAATATAAATTTAGGAGGAATAATAACACGGGGAACTTAATTGAACAGAAGATTTACAAGTCTTTGGTCTATGTACCGGGAGTATCAGAACGTTTAGAGAAATCAAAGATAATCGATACTAATAGATATAGAATAACTTTTAAATCATACAATACAGTAAATAAATTATACAGTAAGACAAAGGATAGGATACAGAAATTGGACATGTCAAATATAGTATATAAAATACCATGCCGTGGAAATGACGGAGAGAATTGTGATAAGGTATATGTACGTACAACGAAGAATATATTGAGAACTAGAATAGCTGAACATAGATCAGATCAGAAATAAAGGCATATTAATTCACAAAAGACAGCATTATCTTCTCATTGTTCAAATTTTAATCACTATCCTGACTTTGAAAATGTATCAGTTTTAAATACAGAACATAATTATAAACATCGTTATATATTAGAAATGTTACAGATAATTAATACACCAACAACAAATAGAATTAACTTTAAGGCAGATATTGAAAATGTAGCTCAGAATTACAGATATTTAATACAAAAGAAATAGGACACATTACATTAATTTATAACACATAAATATTATATTAATACATTTTTTATTGTTAATTATTATTTTTTTTGTTTGTTATACTTTTATACCAAAAATTTTGTTTGCTGGTATAAATGTATACATACAAGGAATTTATATTTGACAAATATTTTTCAACTTTTTCAAACTTTCAAATTGTTCATAATTTGTTAATTTGTTAATTTCTTATTTCCTGAAGATGCTACACAATGGAGTAGCGAAATATCGAAAATAATAAAAAACTTTTTTATAATAAAAAACAAACCTTACGCTCAAGAAAATTGTGAAATTATCAATATTGTTTAATTATACCACCGATTTTTTTTAAATGTTTTTTTTTTGGAATGAATTTGGTAAATTTTATTTTATAGAATTTCGTTAGGTTATTTTAAGGTTATCGGTATTTTAATTTATTTCGTTAGGATATTTTAAGGTTAACGGTATTTTAAGTTATTTCGTTAGTGGTATTTTAGGGTTAAAAATAGTTCGTTGAAAGGGTTTCGAATCGTTAACGGTATTTTACGGTTAGTGTTTGCCAACCAAGTTAAAATTTTTAAAAATTGCCAAAATTAAAAAAATCGTTTAAATTTAAAAATTGTCAAAATTATAAAAAACCGCCAAAATTTTGAAAATAGCAAAATTTAGAAAAAAAAACAAAAATCGGCAAAATTAAAGAAATCGTCGAAAATTAGAAAAAAATCATCAAAATTAAAAAAATCATCGACATTAAAAAAATCGCCAAAAAGCTTTATGAAGAACAATTCGAAAGTCGAACAAAAAAAAATCCTGTCAACAGAGTAGGTCTATGTCGCTTTGTTTGACAAAATAAGTACACAGATAATATTTTGCAACAACCAATGAAATTAAAATATATGTATGTATAAAACTTAAAAATCTCTGCATTATAATTGTTTATATTAAAAACAATTACAACGCAGAGATTTTTAACTTTCTTGTATTTAATAAGAATTAATATAAATTATCTTTTTTTTGTTTTTATAATTTATTATGCATTAACATTATTAATTTATTTTTTTACTAACTTTTTTATGTAATAATATAAAAATTGTAAAACAAACATTGAATTGAAAATAAGAAACAACTAACTAACTAACTACTAACTTTTTTATCTGAGTGTACATTTATACTTTTTCGTTTTACAAAACCTACATATTATAACACAACACACCATCGCACCATAGCATTCATTGCGAAACTTAAACACTAGTTCAAAGTACTAATTGCTATGTTATAGTAGCGAACGATCGAGTGTCACAACAATCACTTATTGTTTTTTTCGTTGCCATGTCTAATGTTTAAGCTCGCTTACGTTTTGATTTGTTGTCTAGTCGTAACAGGGTGGTTTGAATCGTAATGCACACACACTAGCACCATGTGATTTAATGACTACAACAAACCGATTGCACTCATGCAGCCCTTTAGTATACACCACAGCATATGCTCTAATATTAAGTGCTATAAATAAAATAAGTGTTATAATTATGGTGTATGAATGGAGTATTCTTTCTAGCATGTTCTACAACCAAGCCCATTAAACTATAAATGGCCGAACGTTACGAAGGAAGAGGAAGTTGCGCATTGCCATTTGTGGAGTTACATAAGTTGCGCTAAGCAGCGTTGCTTGAAAAGTTTATGCTCATATCCCCATTTGACAAGTTGAAATCCCCAAAAATCCCCAAAGCAAATTTCTAATTCCCCAAATATTTCCCCAATGTAGTTTTTAGCACGAATTTGAAATAAAAACACATTTTCAATGAAAATTAAATTTTATTTGTTAATATTATAAATATTCAGTGTGTTCGTTTACTCGAAATTCTTACTACTTTTACTACAATTAGAAAATTTTGTTTACTTTTTGTATTGAATTTTTCCAGCTGTAGTAAAAGTAGTAACTTGTAGTAAACGAACACGCTGAATGATTTTCAATCCTTCAGAAAAACAAAACAAAAATTATACTTAATTCATTTACTTGCACAAAAAAGTCTACAAAATCATAAAAAGTATTAAAGGTTGTTATACATTCCTGTTCAATCAATATTAAAACACGAAAAATACATGCAAAGCAACAACAATGTTTTGTGTTGTTATTGTTTTGTATGTAGTTTTCATGTTTTAACATTAATTTTATGTCCTGTATAGACGTCACGATTAGGGTTTGGGATTTCCCGGACTTTTTTATTTCCCGGGAAACGGGAATGAAAAAATCCCGGGAAATCTTTTTGAACAAAATTGTTAATGAAAATCACCTATATAAGTAATTTTTGTTAAAAAAAACACTATTTCAGTACAAATGCAGTCTGTGTAGTGAGAATTCAAAGTAAAAAATATCAGAATGCTGAACATTTGATTTCACATAAATTACTCGCAGCACTGCCAAATGAATTGCATGATTCCAGCAGAAAGCACCTACTACTGGACTGTCGGAAACAAACCGTTTCATCACACTTGGCCCATTAGATATGGTGGCCAGAATGTTATTTTCCAAAGCAAATAAAACTCTTCTAGTCTTATTTCTACAATTCTTCTTATTTCATCAGCATTACATCTTCCTGATATATAAACCAACCCCAGGTTATAAAATGAATTATTTCCGTTTATACATATGTTCAAATATCTCTTTTGTGATATTCTTGCCCATTCATCTAAGATTATAGTAAATCTCCTATTGTTAGAAATATTGCTCGATATTTCTTTTATCATGATATCTTTTACATGATTGTAGTAATTTAATATAATGTTCTTTACATCGGTTTCATTTTTTTGCAATGCCAGGTTTTTATCATAAAAACTTTCTCGAATAAACGAAGATCTAGTTATGGTGCGGATTGACTGCGGCTAATTTGTATACCATTTCATGAAATGTTTGCCCTACCATAAAACCTTTAATGCATATTCAGTTTACACTTTTTCTTAGGGTACTTTGCTAATTTTAGCTGAAACCTTATTCTTGTTGTCGTTTTCTTCAAGAGAAGTTTTTTTTTCATCATCAATTTTTTTTTTGTGAACCAAATTTAGATGTCGGATAACCAAATTTAGATACCACCGTTAACCATTAATGTTTTCTTTTCACATTTATTAATGAAAACGTTACTTATAAAATTATTGACCCTTAATATAAAGGAGTATTTTAAATTTAAAGTCGACTTTATTTTTAATCAAACGGTTTTGTTCATTTTGTGTATGAAAACCTTACAAAAATATTTATATTTTCAAATATTTTGATTGGTTGAAAATAAATTAACCAATCAGAATGCTCCAAAAATACACGAAGTCAAGGTATACTGCCACCCAATATTTTAACTAAAGTCGACTTTACCTAAATTATACATTTGAAAAATTTAGATAGTAAGGGCGATTATTTGTAAGAAACAAAGCTTTTTTCATATTTCTTTTAAACATTTTATCAAGCTTTTAGGTTTTACTATTTAAATTTTGAATAAGTTATGCGAAAAATCTTCATTAGTTGAAATGCTCCTTATTACTTGGCAAAGATAATAAGGAGTCAAATAAATGTATTCCCACTTTAAAAGATTTTAACAATGACATTTTTGTTTTGGTATTTAAAATGTTTTTTATGATTAAAATTAAAAAATCCTATTCGAAACAAAAACAATTTAAAAAATTTAATATTTTTAAAATTTCCCGTTTTCCCGGGAAAAATATATTATTTTCCCGGGAATTTCCGGCAAACTTTTCCCGGGAATTCCCGAACCCCAAACCCTAGTCACGATATATTTATTTTTCTTAATTTGGTGGCTACACTATCCATAGCTTTGTGCGAATAGAAAACAAAATACACAAAGCCAACAAATTTTACTAGTTCCTATTCTTTTATGTTTTGTGACAAAACTTTTTTTTTTGGCATTTAGGGAATGCCATTTTAATCGGCTAGGTTAGAATATGGTTGCCATTTCTTTCAAACTTTTATTATTGACAACTTTAAAAAGTAGTTTGACAAAACATCAAAAAAATATTGTATATATTTTGATAAAAGATAAAAAAAAACTTAAATCCCCAAAAATACTTAAAAACATGGGTAAAATCCCCAAACTTTTGTGAAATCCCCAAACCCCTCCCCTCGTAATTCTGTCCATAAACGGAAGTTGAAATCCCCAATTTGGGGCGAAATCCCCTTACCTGACAACACTGGCGCTAAGTTATTTGTACACTAAAGTTTTTTAATTGCGTATTATGATTGTATAGTAAGTTGCACACTAGTGTTTGTATAGTTTGTGTGTATTATACAGTTGTAAAGTAATAAAGTGTTAAATAAATAAGTGTATAAGCTCAGTATCAAACTAAAGAGTGAGTGTTAATTTAATTGCAAAGAACACCGGCTACCTAAAGGAGATACACGAACGTTTTAAAATGTAATAGAAAAGAAACCGGTTTATTTAAAGAAAATAAACTAATGTTTTTAAAAGACAAAAACGTAACAATACAGTTGTTGCGCGTCATCTGGTGGAGACTTGGCAAGAGGAACATTTTTTTATTGATTTTTTTTTCCTTTTTTTCGCACAGTCTAAATTTTGCACGCTAAATATAATTATATTTTCTCCCTATTGTTTTTTTTTTGTTAATTATTTTAGGTGGGTATTAGTTGGTTAGTTAGGTATACTTTGTTAAAAAGTAGTGAAAATATAATTCACTCAAATACAAATTATACAGTTAGTATGTACACGCGGAAAAAAGAGATTGTTGGATATATTTACAGGCAATTATATATGTTTATAAACTACTATACTTATGTTTGAGGTATGTTTCCAATTATTTTATTTGTATCGTTATAATACGTATGTCTCCAGGCAAACACTGTAATGTTTGAATGTTAGTCATATTTTCCTACTTAAACAAAAATATATTTGCATTTTTATTTTATCATTATTATGTTTGTGGAGTCCAAATATAATAATGATAAATATATATATAATTGCCTGCAAACATTTATATATTTGCGAGTAGATGTATTTCATATGATTCAAACATACATATGTTTACAGGCAAAAATATTATATTTGCTGGCAAACATATTATATTAAAAACACGGCAAATATATTTTGACAGTTTTTCCAAACATATATGTATATATCACCAGCAAATATGTTTCCTGCAGGGCGATTTTTTTTCAGCGTGTATGTTTCTTTTATTTAATTTACGATATGTATGTTATCATCGTAATTGTGTAACTAGAACATGTCTATCAAAAACATTCATAGCAACAACATAATGAAGAAAACAATGAGACTATATTTTTTGGAAAATTTGTACATAAAACCAGTACATGTAAGTAAAGACAACATGTATATAAATTAGTTACATACTGGCATTAAAATCATTATGATGACCTTTTCTAAAGCTGGAAAGCGAAATTCTAAAAAAACTATTTGGAAGTTGCTACAATATTTTCCAACAAGTCTTTGGGCAAGTCTTACAGAAATATCCTAAAAAAACCTCAATTTCATATTTGCAGCCACATTATATATAATTTTTCTCACTAACTGAGAGGATTGCATTCTCTTTATTTTCTAAACTCTTTGATTGAAGTCAATGGAACAAAAATTCCTTACAGCCTGATACCAAATTCACACAGAAAAGTTATTCTCCCGTAAAAAATCTTAACCCGATGAAAAAAGTTATGTGGGACTCTATACAATTTTATCCAAGAAATGGGCACATACATATAATAACATAAGTTTGCATCAATTAAGTTATTATTTTCTAATATCAGATGAAACCAAATACTGGCACGATACAATTTGACCAGATTTTATATAGCCGTATAAAGTTATAGCTGAACTGGTACAAAAATATATAAAATTATATACTTATTGTTGTATCCGGTTTGTGCACAACAAATTTCACTCAAATCGTAAATATTTGTAGAAATAATTACCTGATAGTACGTGTTTTTGTCAAACCTAAATCACTTGCAAAAAGTTCATAATTTTTTTAGCTCTACCGTTAATGAATTCATCTACCGTTAACCTTTATGAAAACTATTCAACTTTTTTTGATTTTGACAAAAATATTTTACAGCAAAGCAAAAACACCTTTACTGCTGCCTAAAACTGTTTATAAATTCCTTTAACAAAGTTTGAAAGCTTCCCAGCAAAAAAGAAATGCCAAAACAGTAGAAAAATCACTACAATTAATGATCTAGATGTACAGACTTCTTTTTTAACATAAACGGCTAGTTTCGTAAAAAAAATATATATAGTCAGAGCTTTGAAGAATTAATTCCTTTTTGAATGAATTCACTACCAATCGAATTCAATTTTCTCTAGAATTGAATGAATTCCTTTTCTGAAGTAATTCACTGAATTCATTCAACTGAATGCGTTCATCAAACAACAAATTCAAAGAATTAATTCAATTGCAATAGTTCTTTTTATTAAATCAAATGAATTAATTCACCGGTGAACGCGTTTAATTTTATAAATCGAACGGAAAAAAAGTGAATTAATTCCTTACTGAATTAATTCACCACTGAATTCAATTTTACAGCGTGTGCTAGTAACAAATTAGAAACCGGATGCTGTTTATCAACCTACATGATTCAAAAATTAAGCCTTTTACTATTAAAAATAAAAACTTCACAGATATAGATAAATTTGGAAAAAAATATAACTATATAACTAGTTTGAAAAATTAATAGTTATATTAATAGAGAGCTAGACTAGCCTCAAGATGGCTAGTCTAGCTCTCTACCGCTAAGCTATTCTTTGATATGAAAGTTGACTGACATGAAAACACCACTTTGTCATTGCGAGATACTGTGCTCTATTCTCTTTAATAATAGTACTTTTTAAATAAGTGCAAAAGGTGCACTGCAATTGAGTATTGTTTTCAGTACTATTAGCGCATAAAATGCTATTTTTCATAATTTTTACCCACTGACTATTTCTTGTTCCCACACATCAAAGTTAAACTACGTGATTACGATTTTCGCCAGCAGAAGAGGCCGTAAATGCATTTTAAAACTATGTTTTTTAGCTGTCTTGCGCGGAATGGAAAAAATTATATGACAAGTGATTCCAACGCATTCAAAGAGTGTATAGATCAGAAAGGAGAATATTTTGAAAAACCATAAAGACATTTTCAGGAACAAACTTCTGTTGTTTCATTGTTAGGCTCAAAACTTAAGTACTTACCTTCGTATGTATTTTATTATTGTTTTATACCCTGCACCACTCTGTGGAACAGGGTATACTGAGTTTGTGATGTTTTTAACTACCTTATGGTATACCGATCGACAAAGAATCACTTGCTGACTCGATTTAATGTACCTACCATCCGTCTGTGAATGTAAAATGAACGACCCTTGTAATCAAACTATAAGTCGCAATACGATAATTGGAAGAAATTATGTTTGTACTCTTAACACCAAAAAATATTGGATCTGAACCCACCTTTTAGTATACCGATCGTCTCTGCTCAAATTCTTATCAGAATCACTTTTTGGTTCGATTTAACGACATCCGTCCGTCTGTCTGTCCATGTATTTTTGTGCGAACGCTTAAGATCGCAAATATTAAGATATTGTGATGAAATTTGACCCGATTTATATCGGCACAACGATGCAGACTATTGATTATGGTTAAAATCGGCCAATGGTTAGAGCTAGTGCCCATGAAAAGGGCACAAGGTCTAATTGCACCATTAGTAGCTAGCTAATCCCTTCTCCCGAAATTTGATCAGCTGTTTGAATATTTTCAATTTTGTTTGAATATTTTCAACACTTGGGCATTTAACAACGCTTACATACTTTACATACTTACAAACTTTGAAAAAATTAATTCACCCATTAATTTTTCCGACTTAATGAAACTACTGGCCTTAAGGCCGTTTTCACTATCACATTTGGTTTAAGAATTCAGAGTAGCCTTTTTTAGTCAGGTATGAGCAATCCGAAATTGGATTTCTTGGACATGTGAAGGACGGATAAGATGATTTGGAGAAATTGGTAAATTTACAAAATTGCATGGAAATGCCTCTGGAAATAGCGCTGGCATGTTGGGGAGTGACAAATTAGAAAATCTTCTTGAGGTACAAATAATTATCACTTAATTAGGAACACTCGCTTAGGCTAAAACGTATGTTTTTTTTGACATGGTCATAAAAATATCAATTTTGCTGTTTTATGGTATACACCTACATAATGTACTCTAAATTTATTTGCTGGCGTTCAAAAAAAATTCAAAGAAACTAATCGGATCCTATTTGATCGGCTTTCAGACCAGATACGACAGATCATTAGACCACCCAAATTTGCAAAAGTATTTTTTTTGTTCGCTCCACAGGCAGTTTCTGATTAATTGGGCATAAAAAATAATATGTGTACAAAAATTAGATCTCTCGGGCGCATATAGGCCAGTCAGTTTGGACTTTTGACCCTAAAAATTACTTAAAAATTTGCGCCATAACTCCCAAATTTGCGGTTTTCCGAAAAAATATCATATAAGTGTTTTTATGCGGAATGGGAGGACAAACACTCTCTTCATAATAATCTTTGGCCTAAGTATTACTTCTCGTGGCGTTTTAAGCGGATAAAATTAAAATTTGTGTTAGACTTCATTTTAAACGGCCCTCGTTAAAATTTGGACAGAGACAGTTAGGATCGGTTATCATTTTTTTGTAGATTAATATATGTATGTTGTTTTTAAAAACCAATTACATTTGCAACATAGACGAAAGAGAGACCAAAATCGGACTTAAGTACCTATTTATTATACGTTGTGCACATGCAAATGTAGTGCTATAGAGTAGCATATTCGAATAATTCCCCCTATTTCTTGGTTTATCAATGGAGTAAATACCCAGCCAGATTTCATAAAAAAAAATTATAAAAACTAAAAACTGTCCCTTGGGACAGTTAGAGCGGTGGGAGCAAATTTTAAAAAATGTAATTTTTGTATTGGAGCGGCCTTAGGGAGTGGAGACAGAGGGTAGGTATGTTCGGAAACAATATTTGGAGGAAAAATGAATGGTGATAGGTCTTACATACTACCCCTCTAGGAGGCTACATGGGGCGGTAGGAGCTGATTTCATAAAAAAAAAATTTGTATTGGGACCGCCTTAAGGGTTGCAGATAGAGGGTAGATATATTCCGAGAAAATATTGTGTTTCAAAAAATATTGGGGGTCAGTCATACATTTGACTCCTCTAGGGACACCCTTGGGGCAGTTAGAGCGGTGGAAGGATATTTTATAAAAATGTCATATTTGTATGGGAGCCCTCTTACGGATTAGAGATAGGGGCTAGGTATGTTCGGAAAAAATGTTTGAGGGATAAATTAATGGGGGTCGATCTTACATTCCACCCCTCTAGGAGGCACCATGGGACCGATAAGACCTAATTTCATAAAAAAAAAAATTATAAAAAAATAAAAAAATTGTATGGTGACCGCCTTAAGGGTTAAAGATAGAGGGTAGATATGTTCCCAGATAATTTTGAAAATACAAAAATATTGGGGGTCAGTCATACATTTGACTTCTCTAGGGGCACCCTTAGGACAGTTAAAGCGGTGAGAGTAAATTTTATAAAAATGTCATTTGTATGGGAGCCCTCTTACAGAGTGGAGATAGGAGATAGATATGTTCGGAAAAAATGCTGAAAAAGACAAATCAATGGGGGTCGGTCAAAAATTTTACCGCTCTAGAGTCGACTCCGGGGAAGTTGTGGGGCTTTTTGTGGATTTTTAACCCTTCACCACCACCTTTGATCCCGATGAGGAGCCATTTGTCCCCACCCCACCTCTCCCATTTTTCGCTTATGCAATTTTTTCAAACCTCACAAAATTAGGGGTTCGTATCCAATCATGTTACTAAGGGTTTCCGTACAACATATATGTATAATAAACCGATACTTCAAAGTCAAATTTGGTAAATTTTTCATGGAATAACCGATATTTGTTAACAATGTAATTACTTTATGAAAACTAGATATATTACTACACAAAATAATGGAAACCAATCTTAACTGTCTCTGTCGAAATTTTAACAAGGGTCGTATGGTATAAAGGAAGTGTTTGTCTTCTTATTCTACACAAAAATGCCAATAGTATTTTTTTTTTAGTATTTATTTATTTCATTATTAGAACAATAAGAATATAATTCTTTTATAGTTCAAGTCGGTATATCATAAAACAAAGTCATAATTTTAATAGTAACGACATTTAAAAGCGTCCATACACACAAGTATAGCATAAATATAGTATAGCATAAATATAAACATAGTATATTTTCAAAAAACGTCAAATTTAGATGTTATGACACAAAAAAGCTTTGAAGTGTTTTTAGGTCATTTTTAGGGTCAAAAGTTCAAACTGACTGGCCTGTATGACCCCGAGAGATCCAATTTTTGTACACATATTATTTTCTATGCTCAAGCTATCGGAAACTGCCGGTGGAGCGAACAAAAAAAGCAGTTTTTAAAATCTCATACATTTCATGGGTGGTCTACAGGTCATGGAGACTACTTAGCAAAAACTAATCGGCACACACCTTCTATTAGTCGTTACATCGATTAGTTTCAAGTTTTACATGGTGCTCGAATTCCGTGGTGCTCGAATTTATGGTCGACATCGATATAATTGACGTTAAGTCGCGAACATTAACCGTAACCGTAAAAAGTCAATTTATATATGTATGACTTACAGGGATTCATATATGTAATAGAGGCCCTAAAAAAATATCTCATGTTTAAGAATTAAAAATTACCAAATTTTTAGTTCTTTTAATTTGATTGCTATAAGTTCAAAGACTAAAGGTGCATTTACAATGATGGAGTACTCCAATCTGTAGCAAATTTAGTTACTTTCTCTTTCGTATTAATATATTTTTGTATTTTACTACCTTTTTTTTTGCACTCCATAGTAAAACTTGTTTGACTCTGGAGTATAGATTTGCTTCACTCCAGAGTTAACATTGCTCTGTTAACTGTTTAACATGACAAATATACCTAAAAAACACATCACTAATTTGTTCACATCTAATTGTCAACAAATTAAAAACAATTTTTTTAAAATGCAAAAAATAAAACGAAATTTTTTTAATAAACAATATAAAAGTAATAAGAAAAAAATTAAATACGAAAATAAATTGCGGTGGTGGCATAGACTATGCGAAAATAAAATGTAAGTATTGATGTGTCATAAATATTTGCAGTAACTCTACTCTGCATTTTGAACAGTTAAGGTGCGTTTACAATGACGGAGTACTCCAATCCAGAGAAACAAGCCGACCAAAATAATCGGCGGCGGCGGCGCAAGCAAAAAATCGGCGGCGGCGATTGATGTTGAGCCGGATAAAAATCGGCGGCGGCGGCGCAACCAAATAATCGGCGGCGGCGGCGGCTTGATCGGCTGAAAACAACATTTTGTAATATGATTTGAAAACGTTTAAGTTTTTTTAACGAAAGATTTGATTTTACTATCACTCTATATGCCTTTACGTTTTTGCCATTACTCTTACCTGACCATCTCTCAAGGATTTGTACGAATAATCTTCAAAGTTTACTATTTTTGAAAAGTTCTTCATCATCGCTCTTATATCTGAAACATTTGGAATAATTATTGGAGGCGGTTCTTCTTCAGACAGCTCTCTGTTAGCATTATCGTTAATATAATTATCATAATCATTATTGTCTACATCAAGTGCAGCAAACATGTTGTTGCCAGTGTTGCCATTTCAGTGCTTTTCGGGTATTTTTTGGTGCTTTTTTCCTTCCCGTACCCGGTGATTTTTTACAAATACCCGTTTATAAAAAGCGGGTATTTACAGTGCTTTTTCAGATTTCTGGCAGTGCTTTTAGTGCTTTTTGTACAGTTTATATTTTTGGTATTTGTTCTCCTTTTTTCAATTTTTCTTGAATTTTCTGTCAAAGTTGAAAAAATAATACGAAATATACAAAAAATATATTTTTTCACAATGTTTGTAGTACAATTTTAAATAGCACTTCGTTATATTTAAACTTCAAAATTTTGAAATATTAGTTTGGTGCTTTTTTACCCCTTTTCTAGTTATTTTTTGAACCTTTTTTACACTATTTTATAAAGCTAAAATGTGTTTTTAAAATCTTGACTTAAATTTTTCAAAAAATTATTATCGTCCTTTTTTACCCCATTTTTGGTAAATTTTTACCCTTTTTACCCGTTTTCACAATGCTCACGGTGCTTTCCTGCCTTCAAGAGTTGGCAACACTGGTTGTTGCTAGTAGGTACTTGGTATATCATCATTAGGGCAAGGAATTTCAGGCACTTAAAAATGAAAAATATGCGCCTAAAATATGCGGTTAAAAAAGAAAAATATGCACTAAAAATTATAATTTTTGCAAAAATAATGCACTTTAAAACTTAAAAATATATTTAAGTTAGTTATTTTGCAAACAGACACAGAACTCGAAGATTTCCCATAGGTCAATAGAGTTTTAAAAATGTTTATTTTGATTGAATCAAAATATGAAAACGTATAAATTTTTTATATTTTTTTACAAAATAAAAAATGCTATTAAAAATGAAAAATATGAACAAATATGCATTAAAAAGCACAAAATATGCATTAAAAAGCCACCAAATATGCATTTAAAGTCGAAATATGCAACTACAAATCGATGCAAGTTTGTTCTAAATTTGATGATTCGGATAAATGTTTAGTCCATATTAGTTTTGGACTATCGAGAAATAACATACATTTCCATGGAATTCCTTGCCCTAATCATCATTGTTGGTAGTTTTTTTTTATTTTGATTGCATGCTTAACTAATCCTGGTGATCGATTTTGTCGTCATTTCGTTGTTTTGTTTTCAGCGACTGTCTACCAGACAATATCGCTTGCTTCAGTAGACTCGCTGCTACTATCCATTTTGCTGTAACAGCAGAGGATTAGTATAGCAGAATATTAATCCCTTTGTTTACTACTGAATAATAAGTACACTGTTGCCAATTTAGCTATTTTCTCGTCAAATCTAGCGATATTTCAACTCGTTTAGCGGGATAAAATATGATTTAGCTATTAGCGGGAAAACTAGCGATTTTTTTAAAGACAGTCTTGGTGTTTTCTTAGCTTTTTTTTACATTTATTTCCTTGACAGAATTTTTGAATCATTATTATTTAGCGATTTTCGCTAAATTTTTAAGGAATACTTAAAAGTTGAAAAAATTTTGCGATGTATCGACAATTATTTTAGAAAGTGTTAAAAAGTTCGAAAAATATAGCTATTTTTGGGAAATTTTTCAACAGAATCCGAAAAGTTCGTGAAATTTAGCGATTTATCGCTAAATTTTTAAAGTTTTTTATAATTTAGCTATTTTCTAGCGATTTTTTAGTTTGATTTAGTGATATTTTTATGAAAAAAGTTGGCAACAGTGAATAAGTAATAATTTGTTGTTGATTTCAATATACAATGCAGTGTTGCCAACAAATTTTCAAAATAAATGGCTAGATCAGACTCAAAAATCGCTAGAAAATCTCTAGATTATACAGTGTAAATATTTAGCGATTTTATCGCTAGATTGTTGAAAAATGGTACTTAAAGCAGTTTTTACTCAAAAATTTCTTTAATATGTTAATAAGAAGTGTTATAAACTTTTAAATAATGAAACATTTTACGATTAAGCTTCAAATAATGAGTCCTGATTTTCATTGAATTAATCTTAGTATTGCGAATACACAATAGAGGGCGTTGTACGATGAAAAAGTGCATACCCATATTTTATCGAAATGTGTATTTTTAGAGTTTTTTTTTACTAAAATCGTTTAAGATGTTGTGTTTTATAATAAAGGAATATCAATGTGCGAGTTTTATAATATTTTTCAACATAAAACCGAGTTTTAAAAATTATATTACGGCTGATAAAAAAATCGCTAGATTTTTGGCTAATAGCTACAGGACAATTTTTCCCGCTAGGGGCGAAATAAAACCGCTAGATCTGACGAGAAAATCGCCGTTATGGCAACACTGATACAATGTATTAAAAAAAAGTTTTTTCTTAAAACAATAACAAATGTTATTGCTTTTAATTTTAAATAGAATTATAGAAAAGAGATCACAATTAACGTCTGCACTTTATCACGGTCAGAAAATCACTCGCAAAAAATATATATAAAATCAATTTATATAAGATTTGTTGTTGGTTCACGTGTGATTTGTTTCATGTTTGCACAGATCCATGGCTAGTCAAGACTATATCTAACAAATGGACCTAAATATTTAATATAACATACAAGTTTTATTTAATAAATTATAAACATACCCTTTTAGTACCAAGTCCTTTTCGTGGAAACATAACTTGCAAGATATTAATTATGCCAGCAAGTAATCCCAACATTGGGAAAATATAACCCCCTTGGAACTCAAAACAATTTTTGCCTCTTATAGAATTTTCAGACAATTAAAGCATACTGGGAATTAATATTTTTTTATTTATTCTTTTTAATTTTAACAAATTAAGGAATAAATAAAGACCATAGAAAAAAATACATATCGATTGATTTAAGAAATTAAACTTGTTGAAGACTTTTGAATGGAGGCTTTGTTAGAAAGTTTGGGCAGGATGCACATATCTTGTAGGGACCCATTTGAAATAGATGCCCAATCAATAATGTCCTTAAATGATGCAATTATGTGATCAATTCGAACATTGGTTTGAGCATTTTATCCGTAAAAGTGTCCTTTTCTAAATATTATAGAATTTTACAATATCTCTTATCTTTACTTTTTCATTTATTTGTTACAAAATGTTTAATTTATCCAAAACATTCAACTGGACCATTTTTAAAAATGTATTTTAGAATTGAAAAAATATATATGGGTGATATCAAAAAATGTGATAAAAACCATGTAACCAGCTAATTTCAAATGCATGGATTATATTTGAGTTATATATTTCGATATATGTATATCAGCGCATTGTCACCTGTTTTACAAAATTTATAACAATCTGACCAATTTTTGGTTAATACATAAAATTTGTAACCAATTTTATAGGCCAAATGTAAACTCCGTAACCAGTAACTCGTAAGGTTTTTTAATTTTAATAGCTTATATTTTAATAACCAATGAAGCTAAACACTAACTGTAAGAATTTATATGAAGAGGAGAAGTAACGCTTTTAACAAAAATTAATACATTTTACAAACTTTTTCGTATATCTATGCTAACACGACATCAACTCTGTAACGATTTTTCGTCATAATTTTTGATAAAAATGCGTACACCAAATACATATATTGAGTTTTAAATGCAAAGTTAAGCAGCTATGTTTTTTTATTAATTGATTTTTTACACATCTGCAAAGAGTTGCATTCTGAAGTATTATATTAACCCATTAAGACCTTTTTTTTAAATTTTTTTCACAGTAAATATAAATTTATATAAGCTTTTATAGCTTAAAAAAATTATATTTATAAAAATTTAATATTTAGAAGATTTTAACTTTTTTCTTTTCATATAAAAAAATTGTTTTTAGCTCTGGTTGTTCAAGTTTAATGAATTAGTAAATTCTTTTTAAAAAATATATTTATTTTTAAATTTTTTATATTTGAAAATTGATACTTCCAGCCGAAATGAGCCGAAAAAAATCGGCGGCGGCGGCTGAAGCAAAAATGACCGGCGGCGGCGGCTTAAACGGCTCACGGCGGCTGGCTTGTTTCTCTGCTCCAATCTGTAGCAAATTTTGTTTTCTTCTCTTTCATACTAACACATTTTTGTATTGTGCTATCTCTTGTTTTTCCACTCTAATTTAAAATTTACACCCAGAAAGAAAAATATCGACAAAAGTACGCACAGAAAAATTGTAAGAATTAGTAAAATGATTAAAACAGCTGATTGTAAATACCAAATTTAAGAAAAATATGCAACTGACCAATATGGGAAAGTTAAAACGTGATGAAAAATGTTGACCAGGAACATTGTAAATGTTTTTTTAACCTCTTCCGGGGTTACCACTTTAATATTTATAACTTTTAATTTATAAACAAATATAGAGTCGTATATTATAATACAAACATGTTTTTTAAACATGTTTTTTTTTGGTTGAATGAGGGAAATGTTTAGTTGATCTCTTATTTTGGTAAATGAATGTTCTTTAGTTTGACTCTACATCATAAATTAATATCACTTTCTGTTTAAATTATTTTCAAATTAAAGAAAGATGATACAATTTTTACAAGTAAATTACAAAGAATAAAAATTTTGAAAGAATTCGATAAGACCAGAAAGACAGAATACGTATTTTCGGCTTTCGCTACAAAGCCATCATCAGTGCCACTCGCCTTTGAATGGGTTAATAATTAATAATTGTCTACTTATGTGACAGTTGAAAGCAAATCGAATTTGTTATCAACAACTCAACTTAGACTAATATCAACGAAATCTAACAATGCTATTTCTATACTTTGTTATTATTACTCTTTTTTGCTTTGAACCTTAATTCTTAAAATATCTCACCTGATTCTACACGGTTCAAAAATATAATTTAAATAACATACATTTTAATTTAACGGCTCGTTGTAATTCAAAAAATCTGTGGTTATCATACACAGAGTTGAATAGAATCAGCTGAGATATCTTAAGAATTAAGGTTCAAAGCAAAAAAGAGTAATAATAACAAAGGATAAAAATAGCATTGTTAGATTTCGTTGATATTAGTCTAAGTTGAGTTGTTGATAACAAATTCGATTTGCTTTCAACTGTTTTATAAGTAGACAATTATCCATTATTAACCCATTCAAAGGCGAATGACACTGATGATGGCTTTGTAGCGAAAGCCGAAAATACGTATTCTGTCTTGCTGGTCTTATCGAATTCTTTCAAAAATTTTTATTCTTTGTAATTTACTTGTAAAAATTGTATCATCTTTCTTTAATTTGAAAATAATTTAAACAGAAAGTTATATTAATTTATGATCTAGAGTCAAACTAAAGAACATTCATTTATGTTTTTTTTTCTTACAAATTCTTACTGGTAAAAATTTATCCAGTCAAAGCTTGTAAGTTTTTTGGCATCGAACTGTCACTTTACTATCTGTTTTTGCTCTCTCCTTACGTAGTAATTGTGTAAACAAACACCTTCCAGTAAAAACTTTTACAAATTTGTAAAAAATTTTAAGCACGCGAACAAACTTAATATCAGTGTAATTGAATCGGGGTGGTATAGTGAGTTTTTTCGAATATTTTAAATAGGTGGCAACCCTGGTCCATGACATGGGCAATATGAGTAACAAGATTTTTATATTCTCGAGTACAAATAAACCTAAATTTCAGATATGTTTTCATAGAAAAAAGCGTTAGTTTTTGATCCCAATTTTTAAGTCTTAAATGTGAGATTAGGCTGGTAAAAATCACACGTATCTCTTACTTTTTGCTCTTCTATCTCATTTCCAAATTTTATTCAAATCGGTGAGAACTAGGGTATTCAATCGATTAATCGTTATTCGATTAATCGAACAATTTTTATCAAAAATTGTTCGAATAATTCAAAATGTCCAAATTTCGAATAACGAATAATTCGAATAATTTCTTACGATTAATCGATTAATCTAAATTGGTAGAAAATTACAGAAATGCTTTAAAAATATAAATTTTTTATTAAAGTAAATGTGTTAAAAGCTCAAATTTTTTTTAAAAAATTGTGGTAAATAATTTTCTGTAGGCTTGTACCTATCCGGATTTCATTCTGGCCTAAGAAAATAATTAAGGGACGACCTTTTAGAATTTCTAGAAATATTTTTTAGCTTCAACTCAATGAGAATTCCATGTTTTAAGTAGGAGCGTCAATAAACATCTTAAATCCCAAAGAAAAAAGAAAAACAACATAAAATTATCACAGTTTGCTCTGTCATCTTCCAAATTACTACTCTGTTGTTGTGACTTGTCTAATAAAGTAGTGGTATCTATTTACGTATAATAAATTTTTAATTATTTTTTACGACCTTTTATATTAAATGAAAGCATTAGTAGTTATTGTAATTAATGATTATTAGAATTATTGATTATAATTAATGCTCAATGTAATAAAGCTTGTTTATTGAGCACTCTGAATTAATAAAATAAAATAAAGGGTTGGAGATACGGAAACGTAGAGGGAAAATCAATTCTCAACAGAATTCCTCACTACATTTACGTTTTTTATGTATTCAATGCATACGAAAGAGATACAAATTAATCTACGGGGTCTTATATCCTTCTTTCGGGTGTGGTTCTCCCCGATTTGGATAAAATTTTAATTTGTGAAAGAAGGGACAGAAAAAATAAAAATAATGACAAAATCTGATCTCAATTATTAAATTTTTTTTATTTTTATGAATTTCAGAAGAGTTACTGAATTTATTTTTGTTCCTTTTTTAAATATAATTATTAAAAACACACCAAGAGTATATATTATTTAACAGAAAATTTTTCGATTAATCGATTAATTTTAAAATTTTGTTCGATTAACCGGTTAAGAAAAAACCCGAATAATTATTTGTACGATTAATCGATTAAAATAAAAAGCGGATTAATTGAATACCCTAGTGAGAACCCATTGGCATACCTTCCTTGTTAGAGCATCAGGTCTTAAAATGAAAATTTATTCAATCAAGAATTTTGTTATTCAAGGTCTGCTATACGATCAAGTACTTCAACAATTAATGTTTGTATTCAATTTCATTGATATACTTGTTTGCATATTTGTTGCTGTTGTTGTTGTTCGAAATGTATTCTTTTGCTAAACTGTGTTAATAGGGAACTATCAAATTACCAGCCAACCATTCTTTATATCGTTAGCTGAAATGCAAAACCACGTAACTAACAAAATATTCAAAATCGGTTTTTTGATCGATTATGATGCATATCAACGAGGTCCACGTCTTCTCCAATTTTTACTGTCATATAATAAAAATTAGACATATTATTAGCGAAAATCGAAAGCACGTAACTACATACTTGTTGCTTGAAAATTGTAACTAACACATATTTATTTCTATTGAATTTTATTTATTCATAGTAGGATTTGAATTTTAATATTTCACTAGCGGATAGTGCTACTACGCTCCCCTCCCCTAGTAGTCCTATTTTCTCATAATTATAGTGATTATAGTTTGAAATTTTTACTTTGTTAATTATAATAAATTTTTTTTTGGAGATCCCACAGTCAATATGATTCGTGTATTAGCGTATGATCCCTCTGGAGTAATTTATTTTAAATTAAGTGCAACAGATGAGTTTAAGGAATTTCCACAAAGAATTGGAAACAAATTAAAAGCGTTTGAAACTTTGAAGTTGCATTTACAAAGAATAAAAATTTCAAGCAAAAAATGGCAACATCTTCAGGACCTTAAACCATTTCTTCCACCCGATTGTCATTATTATTACAATGAAATTCCATTTGAGAAGTAAAGGTTTAATTTTTTCCTTTATTTGTATTGTAGTTATTGTTGTTAATTATCTTTTGCTTTTGTAAATCATTTTTTATTTTCATATTTAAAAAAAAATAATAAATATATAAAGCGATATATTAAATAACAAGAGAACAACTTCTTTTATTCTACATTTTATGAATGCAAAACAAAATTTTCCCTTTTAACTTAAAAAAAATTCATTGTAGTTACGTGTTTTTGATTAAGAAAATACGAGTTCAAAAGCGCATAACTAACTTAACTCTTTGAAACATTAATAAATTATTACTTTTATTCCAGAAATGAATTAATCAGTCTATATTTAGAAAATCTGCGATATTTGATTACCAAAACTCCATTTATTTTTCAATATATAACATTTTTTGTTTCTCCTGTAAAATAGTAAAAATGTTAGTTACGTGGTTTTGCATTTCAGCTAACGATATATGGTTATATAGGTACATACATGTTTTTTTAACCGTGACCAACCATCTATCCAACCATCCATCCATCCATCATTCCACTCCTCTATTCATTCAATATTACTACTCGTATCTACATACTTTCCATTATACATGATAATAAAATTGTACTACTAGAACAAACATGTAAATTTAACATATTTGCCAGCATGTTAAGTCGCTCCAAAAAATGTTATTGCTTCATTAAAAATTCGCAACAAAAATATAAAATAAACACAAAATTTCTAAATTTGTAAATTTCATATTCGGAGAGACCAAGAAAAATCAGCTTAGTTAGCGGGCTAGAAAGGAGCAGATAAACCAACATTTTGTATATCTATGTTCTTCATAAGTTTTTAGAAAATCAATTCCATTAACTTCAATACGTTTTTTTAGGCAGTTAATCCACCATTCACAACATACTTTAAAACCAATTTTTTTAAATTCAATGTAATCTCCCCATTTATACTGATGAAACGTCCAGTCAAAACGTTTTTTTTTTACATTTTTCGTTATATCTTTGGCATTTACAGTCGGATCTTAAAGTTTGATACATCGATGTTTTTTTTTCTCTAAGGGTCATTGACCTCAAGTATCCCGTTCTAGTAGTTACCCACCAGATCTCAGTTGCTACGACCCTAATGAACCACCCTAACGTCAGAAAATTAAAGCTCGTAAAACGTAGGGGTCGCCTTTTTAAATTTTTTCATTGGATTTTACCATTATAGCAAAACACTGGTCTCCTCGAGGCAAACAATTGATATATCTACACTTTAAAATCTGACTTTAAATGCCGAAGCTATAGCAAAAAATTAAAAAAGGCGACCCCTACGTTCGGGAAAAAAAAATTTTTGAAATTGCCTTGCAAATATACTTCATATTGTATATGAAGGTACGGTCTAATATACAGTAGACCGTACCGCAAAAAAAAATTCGCCGTACACCCTCCAATATGAAGTATTTTTGAAAGGCAATTTCAAAAAAAAAAATTTTTTTGCAGTTAAAATAACATACACTCATTAGTTTGATACTAAGCTTATACACTTATTTATTTAACAATTTATAACTGTATAACACACACACAAATTATACAAACGCTAGTGTGCAACTCACTATACGATGCTAATACGCTCAACTAACTTAGCTCAACTTAACTCCACAAATGGCAATGCACGACTTCCCCTTCCTTCGTAACGTTCATCCTTTTATATAGGGTGAACACACCAAAACTGCGACACTTAGAAACTAATACAAGAAAAAAACTAGATGGCTTTGAAATAATTTTTTTTTATTCGAATACTTTAAAGTTTAGAGATAATAAAAATATTAAAATATTAGTTATTATTTGTTCCATATGCAACTGATCGGACTTTACGTTGCACACGCGCCATCATCTTTTGCACGAGTGAATCATTGACTTTTCGCGACGCCGACAACCGCTTGTTTTTGAATTCTGCAATATCTTTTACCAGTTCACTTGTCTTCTTCAATATTTCCTTCACTATTGACCAATATTCCTCAATAGGGCGTAGCTCTGGGCTATTGGGTGGATTGCAGTCGCGAGGTACAAAATCGATTTTATTTGCATTGTACCACTGCAATATGTCCTTGGCATAGTGGCAGCTTGCCAGGTCCGACCAGAACAGTGGTTTGGTGACGTGACTCTTAATAAATGGCAGAAGACGCTTTTTGAGGCACTCATCCCGATAAATTTGAGCGTTCGTTGTTCCAAATGTGATGAAAGGGCTGCTTTTACGACCACAGGAGGAAATGGCTTGCCAAACCATGTATTTTTTTGGAAACCTGGACTTCATTTTCAATTTCAGACCCTCTCTGTAGCAATTTAAAACCCTGGAAACTGTCGAGTGGTGCACTTTTAATTCGGTGGTAGTTTTTGACGAAACTAAAAGTCAAATTCGAATGAAATTTCTCATACATGAAATTTAGGTCATGGCCTACTCAGGGTATTTGAATTTCAAAATATATAAATTTTTTTGAGTAAGTTATAAGTTTTCCAAAGTGTCGCAATTTTGGTGTGTTCACCCTTTAGTTTAATAGTCGTGGTTGTAGAACATGCTGAATATTCCACACATACACCAAAATTATAATATTGTTTCGTTTTAAAAACGTTGGTTTATCTCCTTTAGATAAACCGAATTCTTTTCTATTGCAATCAAAATAACCAATCTAAATTCAGACACCAATTATTTCGTTTTACCTTCGAGTAGTCTGTAAGGATCATTGTTATCCATAGACTTTATAAAAAATAAAGAAATGAAATGAAAACGTACGTTTATTTCCTTTAAATAAACCTGGCTGGCGCGATTAAAAATAACCAACACACACACTTTTTGTTTATTAATTTATTTATTTTATTTAACACTTTATGACTTTACAAACAATTTCTCAATGATTTACTAGAGCTCAACTGAACTGTACAAACGCTACTGCGTGACTGACTCTACTTAACACAACTTAACTCCACTAATGCTAATGCGCGACTAAAGCCTGGATTAGCCAGACGTAAACGTAAACGTATCTCTGCATAGCTGAATTTATAAGTTAAATAAGAACAGAAGATATGTTATGTTTTTTGTTTCATTCATATAGAACAAACGTAAATACACAACGAAAATCTGTTTTGAATAGATTTTCGTTGTGTATTGAATGCATAAGAATGAAACAAAAAACACAACATTTCTTCTGTTCTTATTTAACTTATTAATTCAGCTATGCAGAGATACGTTTACGTCTGGCTAATCCAGGCTTAACTCTCCAAACCTAAGCTTCAGCCCTTTTATAGTGTAATGTATGCGATTGTAAATGTTTGTAGAACAAACTAGAAGGTTCTAGAAGCATCCAGAGTATTCATAGCGGAGACACCAACCACTGGGGGGAGGGGGGGGGAGGGGGGTTAGCCTAGACATCAACCAATTTATACTTAGCCAAGACACAAACCACTTTATTATTAGCCGAGACACACACCAATTTACAGTATAACACATTATAGCGCATTATGGCATAATGTGGTATACTTAAACGTAGCGTTACCAGGTTTAGTAAATCCCGTTTCTCGGGATATTTTTATTCCAAAATACTAGAACTAGACCAATCAAATTTCGTAACAATATTTATTTTATTTATAACACTTAACATTATAGCAAATGCTGTGGTGTATACTTAAATGTAGTGTTACAAGAGTAAATACCGTCTCTCGGGATATTTTCTTCCAAAATTTCAGAACCTACCATACTAGGCTAATCCAAGTTCGTAACAATGTTAAGATTCAACTCCTCGTGAAATTACACTGTTGCCATATTTGTAGCCTTTCATCTTTCTTCACCCTTCATCTCCTCTCTATTCCCCTTTCAAAGAAAGCAAGACATTAACTAGTAGGAAGAATTTCCTGAGTGTTGCTTCTCCTTAAGAAGAAAAAATAAATGGACTTTAGGATATCTTTGGAGGAAAATTTCAGATCCTTAAATTATGAAAAAATTCATATTGAGAAAGCTAATAAAATACCACAGTAGGAAAATAAACTTGAACGAACCGTACTTTAGCGTTTCGTACCTCACATCGTCCAACACAGTACACAAACATACTACTTACAGAAAAAAAACACATACGCTATCTCTCCAATTAGTGTTTGTGTTTATACACACAACCCGATACTACGAAGAAAAGTATTTGTTGAAAGCACAGTACATGATCGTAGCATTTACCTTCGTCATCAGACAATCGTAATGTACAGCATTCGATACATAACCGCCAAAACTATAGATAGGGTATGTGCTCCTTGGGCTTACCGTACATGTCGGGGATCAAATGACACATGGGTGAATCCTACGGATTTAGCCCAAAAACTTATCGCCACTTTGGTTTTATTTTGAAAGCTATCTGATCTAACAGGCAGCATACGAGGGCAGTTCGAACTGTTCTTAGCCTAACAATGAAAAACAAGAGCTAGATTTTTAAAATTATTTTATTTTTCAATATAATCACTTAGTCCAACGTTTTTCTAGCAATTCTATCTCTTAATTGAAATAATTTTCCTAAAGCTCCTCAAAATAATCGTTTACAGCTGCCATTCCATCTTCATTCGAGGTAAAACGTTTGCCAGCAAGGTTTTTTTAGATTTGGGAACAGGTAGAAGTCAGAGGGAGCTAAATAAGAAGAATAAGGTGGGTAGTCAAGCAATTCGTACTTAAATTCGTTGCATTTTTAAATTTTCATTCGAATGCGTTTTTGATCAACTGTTAACAAATGCGGCACCCATCTTGCAGAAAGCTTTTTCATCTGTAATTCTTGATGCAAAATAAAATGTACTCGATCATTTGAGATGCCTATGGCATTACATATTTCTCGCACTTTCACTCGTCGATCGTCTAATACCATATCATGGACTTTAGCTATGATTTCTGGCGTTGTTGCAGTTTTTGGACGTCCACTTCGTGGTTCATCTTCAATGCTTGTACGACCACGTTTAAATTCAGCAAACCAATTTTTTACTGTTGCATATGAAGGAGCACTTTCACCTAATACATTCACCATATCATTATGAATTTCTTGTCCCGATAAACCTTTCTTATGTAAATATTTAATCACACCACGAATTTCTAATTTTTCCATTATAAAAAATCACTGAAGCACCGTTTTTGAACCGCTGTTAATATACGAATGAGTTGACAGATCAAAATGAAATTTATCATGTGTTCATATGACGGATGGAAGTTTCCATTATACAAAGCTTTTTGCTGTTTATACCGCCATCTCTGTCAGGCTAAGAACATTTCGTACTGCCCTCGTACAGTCCGGAACTCCCATCCATCCAATATTGGAGAAATCGGGATTTGTACTTTTTCAACGCATTTTTGTACAATTATACCCTACACTTCCGCCCTTGCGAATGGTATATCACACCTTGTCATTTTTATGACGATGTATGATATATTATTTGCTTATGTGAAGCACAGCTGAGTGCTACCGGACGCGTCACAGGTTGCTGATAGTGATTCCGCAGAAATGTGGAGTAGCTGCCAATGGCAGCCGCGGACAGTCAGCGGTTACAAGGGGAGAGTCTCGGAGGGTCTTTCGAGCTCCCACTAAGTCCCGAGTTTGCCTGTGATCCTTGTAACGTCGTGGCGAGCAATTGGCGCCAACCAACAAAACCAATATCCCAACCGACCATGGGCGGTATAACCCTATTGGCGCTTGGATTAAATCCCTGCGCAACTACTGCAGGCCTGGAGGCAATGTTGGCAGCCCCAACACCAGGATCGGATGCTTTGACCCAATCAGCCATTCATCTTAAACCAAACATGATTACCGAAACCGTAATAAGTTGCGGCCCTATGTGATATAGGGTATGTCTTTGTGCTGATATTTGTTACTACCAACAATACTTGACATGTCCCTTCTTTTTTTACAGCTATTCTTAAGGCACATCAACATGGAATAGAAACCACGTAGAGTTAGCGCTAAATTTGTCATCACTAATATAGCTGGCACTAATTTTTATCGTAAAAGTATCATCTCTAGTTGTCAAGTATTTGTTTTTATTAAAATTGTTGTATTTTAAAGAATAATTTTTTCTCCAAATATCAAAAGGTGCATTTAATAAACTGAAATGTTCAATAATGTTACAAGATATCTTAAAAGTTGTTACTAATTAAAGAAATTATGTATGACAGCAATTGTCAATGGCCTAGAGATTACATTTCGTAGACTAATACAGAGCAGCATTTTCATAAAGTCTAGCGAGTTTTATATCCCGTGTAGATGTGCCTTTATATTTTTTACTATAGTTATTGCACCGTTAATTGAAATTCCCTTCCCAGTATTTGATCAGCTTCACGGAATATTACTCAAGTCGTACTATGGTGTAGGATATCATACATGTAATCAGCATTCCCAATTTTAATTTTTTTACTTCTTCCTAAATGAAAATCAACCGCCATATACATATATCTTTGTGCATAATTTAAAACAAATACCAATTCTTTTAAACAAATAAAGTAAATTTTTATTAAAAATTAAAAAGATGGTAAAAATAAATAAATCAAAGTGAGTTGCAATACTTTTTTTTAATTTTTTCCAACACTAACCATGTTAAACATCAACATAAAATCCTCTATTAAATTCAAAATTTCACACTTAAATATTAAACATAAAAAAATGCATTTTTATACTGGTAAAAATATTTTATATTACCAAGTAATGATAATACCAGCAGCTTCCTGAGCCTTTAATTCTTGTACAATAAAATCACGGAATTCGTCATAGGCCCGATCAATATCAACATTGTGAATAATCTTTTGGAAATTTCCAGGTGTCAGACCATAGGCAATCTCACCGACAGCTGCATCTAAACGTTTCTTTAAAGTTTCTTCAGTTTCGGTATTACGTTTACGTAAACGTTGTTCCAATGCCGCCAGAGATGGTGGATTATTATAAATTAAAATCGGATTTAAATCGGTTTTCTTAACTTGTTCCACACCTTGAGGTTCAATATCTAAAATACAAACTTTGCCAACACTTTGTACTTTTCTCACAGCCTCTTTACTGGTACCATACATATTGTCACTGAATGTAGCCGATTCAATAAATTCACCATTCGCTATAGCGCTCTCCATTTCTTCACGTTCTACAAAGTTGTAATGGACGCCATCCTGTTCGCCTGGACGAGGTTTGCGAGTTGTATGCGAGACACTAAATCCAAAGGTATTGGGAAATTCCTTAAAGAGTCTATTCAACAGGGTACTTTTGCCAGAACCCGAAGGTCCACATACAACTACTGGCCGAGGTCCCTGTTTAACCATAGTGCTAAATACTCTATTCGCAATAAAAAGAACACTAATCATTATTAAAAGTTATTCGTTGACTGAGATTTGAAAGTGAAATTTGTGAGTTTTTTTACAATATTTTGTTAATGGTATGTGTTTGCTGTTTTCAAGTTATTTAAAGGTGCAACTACGGAATAGAATAAAAAAAGACAAGAAGAACATATTTCTAGTTGTAGTGCAGATTTAAATTTTCAATGCGTAAGTTAAAGAACAAATGCCAAATAGATGAAATAAAGTGAAATTTTAATGTGTTGAAATAACTAAAAATTAATAGAAGCTTTTAAAATGCAACAAAACGCTTGGAATTTTTAACGTTTAAACAAGTGATTATGATCATAATCTCGTTAAATTTGACGACTATCCATAAACAGTTATTAATGTGGTTATTATTTTTAGAGAAAAACGTTTATTTTTCTTTCTAACTTTAACCCAGGGCACCCGGCTAGTATTAATACTTAACCTTCATACCATCCTAAAAAAAACTTACACTTTCCTCACTCGGGGTCGATATCGACCCCATTTGAAATTTATCTGTTTTTGGTAAAAACAAAAAAACAACTTTTCGAGAAACAAAATTACACAAAACTTAATTCTGTTATTCAGATATTCAAAAAAAACATAAAAAAATTAGATAAATAGGATTTTGCATATCGTGTTACACCTGGTTTCCATGTTATTATACATTCTTTTCCATACTGTTTCTCAAATGGTTGCGGTTGCCACTCCAATCCATTTTTATCCATAAATGATGGATAAATTTCATCGTCTTCAATATTCGACAATGGTGCTAGGTTATAAGATTAAGAATCATCCGAACCAGTGTCACTTAGCTCAAATAAAAACCCGTTGTTTACATTAGAAAAATCGCTACTAAAACTTTGATTCTGTCCATTTTTTGAAATGTATAATATATGTAAGTACTACATCAAAACCACATTCTAAACATGTATGTGGATTAGAATTTCTGTATAATAAGAGCTAAATATAGCGAAGTTTTGAATGAATATAAGTTTTACAAATGCAATTTTTTATCCATGCACCAATCATTCAAATAATGCTCCTACGAACAGTTACTGCAACCTGGGGGTTAATCATTATATTTTGTAATTAATAACACAATAACATGTTAAAAGCCATTCCTAAGCCCAAAGTTATTACTTCGAAGTAATTGCTTAGTTTTATTTATATGACCCATTATCAATTTTGAAAAATTTTAATGCCTAAATTCATAAATGTTTCATAAAGTTAAAGTAGGTTTACAAAAGAAATTTTTCATATAAAATCCAATCCATAAACCTCCTATAACTTTATAAAACATTTATGAATTTACACATAAAACTTTTAGGGTTAATATTTTGTTTTTATTTCTTCGTTTTTCTCAAGTGGTTGTTTTTTGAATTGTGTTGCGTTTCACAAAGCACCAACATATCGATTTTCTTTCCATTGCTTCCATATAGGAGTACTACCGCTGTGTGAATGAATGAATTGCGTTTTCTTTTCTATTTCTTTCCAATTTTAATATTCATTAAAACTTGAATTAAAAATTTATGCCATATTTTTAATATTACTTGATTAATTTGTATACAGTTTAAGTAAATTTTACAAATTTCATAGATTTTTCTCCAAATTTGTTTACGAAAAAAAAGAAAGTTTTGTTATTTTATGGTTGTCTTTGAAAAATCGTAATTACCAAATCACCTACGTACGCACATATTATTTTATCTCCATTTTCAACTGCTGTTTTGTTAGTTACAGGTCGCTGGTACTTGTTTGTGTTATGGTCATAATTTGTTTTGACGGCTTATGCCGGTTGTTACAACATTTTTGAACGCTCACACACTTTGCTATTACATATAAAATAATTTCTATATTTAAGTTTATACGATTGATTGTAAAATTATAACAGAGAGTGTGTTAAATTCAAGGTATTGTATTGATTTTTCATACGCTATTTTGGTAGTTTTCAACATTGTTTCTTGTACATTTCCTAAGGGATATTTATACGAACTTTCAAAGGAACCTGTCACTTTTACATTGCCTTATTCTACAGTCATAGAAATAAACCTTTAAAAATAGCAGAAGAAGCTACTAAAAATTAGTTAAAAATTATCTTGCAGAAAAAACTGCTGAAATTAGCAGATTATTTTGCTAAATAACAGTAAAATAAGAACATCAAAAATAAAACTGTTGAATTTGCAGAATTTTAGTTTGAATTAATTTTTAGTTATTTGAAAATAACAAATTGTACTGTAAAATCTGCAGAAAATTTTGCTAAATATTAGTTAACTAAAAATAGGAAAAACACACTGTTATATCTACTACAAAATTGTTATTTTTAAACTAAATTTAGTTGAATGCAAGTAGCAGCCTGTCCTGCTAAAATCGACAAAAATATATGTTAAAAAAATAGTAAACTGCTGATTTTTAGAAGGAAAAATTTTTATTGGCATTAAACAAACGGAAAACAAACTTTGAAAATGTTTTTGAAAGCAAAAAATAATTCATAATAAGGTGACCTCGAACAAGAATTAATAAATTTCTAATTTAAACTTTTTTCGTGACTTTTAAGTTTACTAATTATTTAGCAATTGTTTTGCTGATTTTAGCAGGTTAGGTTATTTTCTATTAACTAAAATTTAACTGAGATGTAAGTAAAATTCTGTATATTTAACAGTTTTATTTTTGCTGTTCCATATCTTACCACACTAATATTTAGCAAAAATAACCCGCTTATTTCAGCAGTTTTTCTGAAAGGCAATTTGGAACTAATTTTTAGTTGTTTTAGTTAAAATTGTTACAGACTTTTTTCTATTTAAGTTCTGCGACATGTTAAAAGGGGTGAATAAAGCAGAGACTATTAATTATAGAGATAGGAAATCAAAACTTACCCTAATCACCGGTAGAAGGCGCTGAAGTTTAGTATTACCTGAGCAACTATTTAGTATCAGGTTAGTATCAGCTGAGCCTATATTTTAAAACTCAAAAACTGCAAATTTTTGAAGAAAGTGCCATCTAGTGACAACAATATTTTTATAACTTATTTTTTTGGTGATGCCAAACCCCTGGAATAAAGGGGCTGGTCTCGGCGGCAGTTGACATAAATATTTCACAGGGTTGGTCGTAGGGATGTACACTTACAAAAGCAGATAACAACTACAAATGTAATTAAAAAGACAATGACTGTATTTTAAATAAAAATAACTAAAAATGTATTCATATTTAACTACCCAGTGTAGAAAATCATTACCAGATATGTGATTATGTAAGTACATACCTGGTAATGGTAACTAGTTACTTTTGTTATTACATTTCTTATTACCTTTGTATGGCGATGTCGCGAAATATAATGAGTTATGGTTACACACCAGCATACGAAAAATCTAAAAATATGTCATTACCTATATGCTTACCAGTACTGACAAAAAGAATGAGTCTAAAAATAGATTTTCAAAAAAATAAGTTTTATAAAAAAAATAATTTTTATAAAAAAAATAATTTTTTATTGTAAAATTTTTTTAAATAAAATTTTCTGCTGCGGGAATCGAACCTGGGAATCCAGCTTGCCTGTCAATAGCTCTACCATCTGAGCTATATCGACATGTAATGTTTGATATATAAAAACATAATTGACCTGCTGCACACAAGTCAGCTTACTTGCCAACATACAAAAAATTAAAAAATATACATATGGTTACATATATCCTTACCGGTGTTGAAAAAATATTGAGTCTAAAAGTAGATTTCAAAAAATTTTCAAAAAAAATTTAGAAAATTACTTTCTATTTGAAAATTGATAAAAAATAAGTCATTATCTATAACTCATTATTGTATGTTTTAAAATAATTCAGAAGGTAAGTGGGTGTCATTACTGGTAGTCCAAAAAATAATGATGTATCATTACCGTTCCTACACTGGGAAGGTTAAGCTAGGGTAGATGATAGTTATAATCGATTTACTAAGGCCGACATGACACATTTTTGACAAATTCTGGCACAAAATATTTATGAATATTCAAAAGAAACTTATTTTATTTTTTTTTCAATTCAGTGAACTTATTTTATTTTTTTTTCAATTCAGTGAACTTATTTTTTTTTTTAATTCACTGAACGTAATTTTATTTTTTTTAATTCACTGAACGAAAATGAAATTGAACGAATTCAGTAGTGAATTAATTCAGTAAGGAATTAATTCACTTTTTTCCGTATTCTATTCCGTAGTTGCACCTTTAAATAACTTGAAAACAGCAAGCACATACCATTAACAAAATATTGTAAAAAAACTCACAAATTTCACTTTCAAATCTCAGTCAACGAATAACTTTTAATAATGATGAAGTTTCATCAAAATATCTTAATATTTGCGACCTGTAAAGTGCGCACAAGAATGCATGGACAGACAGACGGACGGACGGACAGACGGACATCGTTAAATCGAAATAAAAAAAATTCTGAGTCGATCGGTATACTATAAGGTGGGTCTGGGACCAATATTTTTTGGTGTTACAAACATCAGCACAAACTTATAATACCCTGACCACATAGTGGTGTAGGGTATAAAGAGTCAATTAAATCTACATGTAATTGAAAATTTTCAATTACAAATTACATGTAATTGTAATTGAATGTGATTTCAATTACAAATTTCAATTACATTTAGAATTAGAAAATGATTTTTGTTAAAATTTTGCAAAAAAGAATTGGCTGAGTGGGCGGAATAGGCGTGGATAAGCATAAAAAGAATACGTCATATTGGATTGATCCCTTACTCGCGCTTCTTGTCTTTCCTAATAATGTAGTTGTAATTGACATTTTTTCAATTACAATTACATTTAATTGAAAATTTTCAATTGCAGTTACATGTTATTGTGTTATTAATTACAAAATAT
Source organism: Leucophora obtusa (assembly GCA_949987735.1). NCBI lineage: Eukaryota > Metazoa > Arthropoda > Insecta > Diptera > Anthomyiidae > Leucophora > Leucophora obtusa. The sequence continues at coordinate 283,297,629 of OX465295.1, forward strand.
AATGATTAACCCCCAGGTTGCAGTAACTGTTCGTAGGAGCATTATTTGAATGATTGGTGCATGGATAAAAAAATTGCATTTGTAAAACTTATATTCATTCAAAACTTCGCTATATTTAGCTCTTATTATACAGAAATTCTAATCCACATACATGTTTAGAATGTGGTTTTGATGTATTACTTATATTATACATTTCAAAAAATGGAAAGAATCAAAGTTTTAGTAGCGATTTTTCTAATGTAAACAACGGGTTTTTATTTGAGCTAAGTGACACTGGTTCGGATGATTCTTAATCTTATAACCTAGCACCATTGTCGAATATTGAAGACGATGAAATTTATCCATCATTTATGGATAAAAATGGATTGGAGTGGCAACCGCAACCTGCTGAAATAAGCGGGTTATTTTTGCTAAATATTAGTGTGGTAAGATATGGAACAGCAAAAATAAAACTGTTAAATATACAGAATTTTACTTACATCTCAGTTAAATTTTAGTTAATAGAAAATAACCTAACCTGCTAAAATCAGCAAAACAATTGCTAAATAATTAGTAAACTTAAAAGTCACGAAAAAAGTTTAAATTAGAAATTTATTAATTCTTGTTCGAGGTCACCTTATTATGAATTATTTTTTGCTTTCAAAAACATTTTCAAAGTTTGTTTTCCGTTTGTTTAATGCCAATAAAAATTTTTCCTTCTAAAAATCAGCAGTTTACTATTTTTTTAACATATATTTTTGTCGATTTTAGCAGGACAGGCTGCTACTTGCATTCAACTAAATTTAGTTTAAAAATAACAATTTTGTAGTAGATATAACAGTGTGTTTTTCCTATTTTTAGTTAACTAATATTTAGCAAAATTTTCTGCAGATTTTACAGTATAATTTGTTATTTTCAAATAACTAAAAATTAATTCAAACTAAAATTCTGCAAATTCAACAGTTTTATTTTTGATGTTCTTATTTTACTGTTATTTAGCAAAATAATCTGCTAATTTCAGCAGTTTTTTCTGCAAGATAATTTTTAACTAATTTTTAGTAGCTTCTTCTGCTATTTTTAAAGGTTTATTTCTATGACTGTAGAATAAGGCAATGTAAAAGTGACAGGTTCCTTTGAAAGTTCGTATAAATATCCCTTAGGAAATGTACAAGAAACAATGTTGAAAACTACCAAAATAGCGTATGAAAAATCAATACAATACCTTGAATTTAACACACTCTCTGTTATAATTTTACAATCAATCGTATAAACTTAAATATAGAAATTATTTTATATGTAATAGCAAAGTGTGTGAGCGTTCAAAAATGTTGTAACAACCGGCATAAGCCGTCAAAACAAATTATGACCATAACACAAACAAGTACCAGCGACCTGTAACTAACAAAACAGCAGTTGAAAATGGAGATAAAATAATATGTGCGTACGTAGGTGATTTGGTAATTACGATTTTTCAAAGACAACCATAAAATAACAAAACTTTCTTTTTTTTCGTAAACAAATTTGGAGAAAAATCTATGAAATTTGTAAAATTTACTTAAACTGTATACAAATTAATCAAGTAATATTAAAAATATGGCATAAATTTTTAATTCAAGTTTTAATGAATATTAAAATTGGAAAGAAATAGAAAAGAAAACGCAATTCATTCATTCACACAGCGGTAGTACTCCTATATGGAAGCAATGGAAAGAAAATCGATATGTTGGTGCTTTGTGAAACGCAACACAATTCAAAAAACAACCACTTGAGAAAAACGAAGAAATAAAAACAAAATATTAACCCTAAAAGTTTTATGTGTAAATTCATAAATGTTTTATAAAGTTATAGGAGGTTTATGGATTGGATTTTATATGAAAAATTTCTTTTGTAAACCTACTTTAACTTTATGAAACATTTATGAATTTAGGCATTAAAATTTTTCAAAATTGATAATGGGTCATATGAATAAAACTAAGCAATTACTTCGAAGTAATAACTTTGGGCTTAGGAATGGCTTTTAACTCCAAATTTACCAATTGGCTGGTAGAATAGCATGAAATGTAAACGGCTAGATTTGGGAAGTAAAGGCTTAAAAACCCTGTATTTCCCCCTAAGTAATATATATTTTTTTATTTATATGAGCCAATGGGTCATATGAATATAAAAATAAAGTTAAAAAAAATAACATTAATTTTGAAAACTAAAACTACTAAAAATTAGTTAAAAATAAGAAAAGACTTCTGAAATTATCAGATTATTTTTGCTAAGTAGTAGTAAGGGAGGAACAGCAAAAATAAAACTATTAAATATACAAAATTTTAGTCATATTTGAGTTAAATTTTAGTTAATATAAAATAACAACTAAACCCGCTAAAATCAGCAAAAAAAATTGCTAAATAATTAGTTAACTAAAAAATCACAAAAAATGTCAAATTTTCAAATATTATGTTTCAATTTTTTTTTTCATGCAAATAAAAATCTAGTCTTCTTATATCAGCAGTTAAATATTTTTTAGCAAACATTTCTGTTGATTTTAGCAGAATTTAGATTCAACTAAATTTAATTTAAAAAAGCATCGTAAGTTGGTTTTCACTAGAAAAATTTTCACTCGATCTTTAATAGCCTCAAAAGAAATTCGACAAAATGTAGTGACTTTTTAACAATCATACACATTAGAGGGTTAAGGAAAATTGTTGCCGAAGGCAACGAGACCTAATATAATACAATATAAAGCGAAATATTAGATGGTATTTGAGCCCAGTTAAAACATAAGCCACAAATATTTATTTTTCAAATACATATTTATAATATAATCAAAAGTTGATAATGATTTAATTACAAACCATAAAAGGATGGTTGATGGAGTGTACTCACTCGTACTCGTAAAAGAAAAAAGACTTGAAGTAGTTAAAAAAAACCAAAAAATAACGGTAATGTTATAGCCTTAATTGGAACAACATACGTTTGATAAAGGTATTATACACATATTTGGTCGATGTACATATTATAATATTGCACCAAACATAAAAGGCGTGGTGAAGTCGGCGAAGAAGAAAAAATTATTTAAAAAAAAAACTAAACACGGACAACCGGAAAAATCCATAATTTAGATTCAAAATAATAACTACAATAAAGTATTATTGCCTTAAGTAATAGAATTAATAAAGAAACATACCTTTATCACAACTGTTTTCAAAATGCAAGTAAAAGCTTTTCAATATTTATTATTGATTTTCACAACGTGTTTTGAAAAATCTATAAAAACTTTTTGTTGGTTTAAAAATTTTACGATTTTCTCGAATATTTTTGTAACCGTACTGAAGAATCCAATAGATACAACTTTTTTCCAACTAGACTTTTTTCACCCTCCGTTGTAACACAGATTTTGAAGATAAAAATTTTGATTTTCTTTTTGTTGTTTTATTCAATTCACTAAATTTTCACAATAACTATATTTCACCCCTCCAATTGCATGAGCTTGAAGACAAACGTAGTTTACACATTCGCGTCCGACACTAGACTGATTGTTTGGTTTGGCTAAATTACTCTTGAAAGGTGGAAAGAAGAAATTTCATACATCATTTTTGGATGCGCTTCAGTGAAAAACGAAAAAGTATCTATGTAGAATGTATGTGACTGGATAAATATCAGAGCTGCTAAAGTATATATTCAATTTGGAATTAATTCGTGAAAAATTGAATTAGCCATTGAAAATTGTTCATATACACAGAGAGAATTTTGCTGGACGAGTTTTAAAGAAATTTTTAAGTGAACTAATGAAGTTTTCTTCAGAAAGTAACGGTGGGTCTCCGACTGCAGGTTTAAACTTTAGTTAATAGTTAACCCAAAAATTTGTTGTTGTTTTGTGTACATTTTTTTGACATTTTCTTTTGCTTATAGTTACGTTAAAGTTAAGACTACAGTACGAGACCACCGTAAATGAAATTTTTTTAGGTTTGATGAAAAAGTTTCATATATTTTATGAATCTCATTTTAATGAAATTTTTTCATTGGGTGTATAAAACTTTTAGGGTCATATGTATATTTAGTTTGAAAATTTTTAAGTGACTTTTAAAACAAATTTTCCATACAAAATTCATTTCATAATATATAAATAGAAATTTTTCACATTTTATAAAAAATTCCAGTGAAAAGTTTCAATGGAAACTTCATTCCAGTGAAAATTCATTGGTTTTATGCAAAAATAAATTTATATCATGATGATGATTCTCTCAGTGCACACTAACCTTTAACCATTTCTTAAGAATTCATTCTAATGCTTCATTCCCAAATCTATAATTGCTACACTCACAGCAACCAGCCTTTAAAAATAGCCGAAAAATGTGCTAACAATTAGTTTAAATGGCCTTGCAGATTTTTTTCCTAAATACATACTATTAAGAGAAGAACAGCTAAAATAGAACTGTTTAAAAATTTTAGTTACATATATTTGAGTTAACTTTTAGATAATTGAAAATGGCAACAAAGTATATTGAAAATTTTGTTAAATATTAGTAGACAAAAAATAGCAAAAACAAACTGTTATATCTACAAAATTTTTGTTATATTTAAGATAAATTTAATATCAACAATAAATATCGGCTAAAAAAAATAATAAACTGCTGATTTTAGAACGCTATATTTTTATTTGCAGTAAAAAAAGCGAAAAAGTCCAAAATTTACATTTTTGTGATTTTTTTTATTCTACTAATTAATTACCAAAATTTTATCCTGATTTTAGTAGGTTAAATTGTTATTTTCTATAAACTAAATTTTAACAGTTTTATTTTTGCTGTTCCTATCTTACTAATATTTAGCAAAAATAATCTACTAATTTCAGCAGTTCTTTTCTGCAAGGTAATTTTTAACTAATTTTTAGTAGTTTTAACAAAAATTTTGACAGACTTTTTTCTATGGTGTATGGAATGAATTCCTAACTATTGGTTTAAATGATATGTTCATTCAACATTTAGAAATTTTAGTATCATTCATTTAGTATAGTGAAGTTTGAGATAAACACATAAAATAAAAAACATGCACACAGTTTTTCAATTAAAGACAAATTTTAAGTCCTTTTGATTTTGCATCATGGTTATATTTCAGTTTATACCCCATCCTCATGAACGAGGTTTGAGTTATCTTGAGGATTTTTGTATTATCTCATGTATTGTCTCCAGATATTCTGATAATAATCACTTAAATTTGAAGAGATAATTTATAAAACCTCTCTACCTTCGAGGTCAGGTTTCCAAACTATTTTTCTTGTGTTCAGAGTTTATTTTTCCATTTTTGCTTAAACTGAACATTAGGGTGGACCTTATTATGTCAACTTGCGATTTAAAGCCGTCGCCCCCCTAGAAATGTGCCTTTGTGTATAAAAATACATCATGCAAAAAATTAAGGTGATCGGATAACGGGAACACGTGCCGCATCGGCCCTGAAGTTTGAAATACAATTTAAAAGGCGAAAAAATTACTTTTTTGGCTTTTTTTGAAAATACTGGTTCTTAAATAACTGTATTTTTGGAAAATGTAAATATAATCGTAATCTAGACTGAATTCCCTTTCTGGTAATGTATAAAAATCCAAAATCGGTTGGAAAATATTTTAGTAATTGCAATTCCCTCAGACCATTGTAGGGTTAAAATGAGATAAATTATGAAAATCGTAAAAAATAAAATATTTCTTTCAAAAATTTACAATGTTATACTCTAGTTTCATTTCTAAGATCCACAAATATTCAGATATATATTTTTGTCTCTCTTGGCTTATGATAACCTAGTTTTTTAAAATTTTGTTCAACAAAATACAAAAAAAAAATTGGTCAACGCATAGGGGTTTATTAAACACACCTTAGGGAATAATTCTACTGAAAATTACACATATTCCTCTTTTAACTTAACAGTGACGGCGTTTTAAATTTGAAAATTTTAGAGAAAAGTGTGATTTCGGCCAATAATATAGATAATAGTATTAATTTTTGTGGTTTTAGCTAGGTGGAACAAAATCACTTCAGATTTCCTTTAATCCGGATATAAGAGATTGTTTGTCGAAAATTTTGTAAAACTTCGACAACGTTAACCCTTTCTTTACCAAGGTCAAAGGAGAAATTTTTGAAATTTTTCGATTTTTCCTGGAAGTATATCAAAACAATGTTGTCCAAATAACTTTAACACCAAATTTTATATATAGTAATAAAAAATTAGAAATTAACCCTTATAGGCACATGGGGTCAAAATGACCCCAAATTTTTGAAATTTTTCTAGAAAAAAAAATCAGAATTTCATGCACTTAAAAAACGAAAATATACGCCTGCAAAATGCAGCTAAAAAAGAAAAATATGCATTAAAAATACATAGTTTTGCAAAAATGAAGCATCTTAAAATATAAAAAGGCATACATATAATTCAATTATTTTTCAAATAAACACCGAGTTTATTGCTTTTTTTTGGGGTCAACATGATTTTCAAGAAAGCTTTTTTTAATAACAAAAACACTTTTTTTTGTTTGAATCAGAATATGATAATTTATAAATTTCTTCATTTTTTTAACAAATTTAAAAAATGTTATGTATTAATAAATGAAAAATATTCAAAAATATGCATTTAAAAGCCACGAAATATGCAAATGCATTTTTGACAAAATATGCCACTACAAATCGATGCCATTTTTTGTTTTGTTTTAAATTTGATAATTCGGATAAATATTAATATAGTTTTGAACTATCGAGAAAAAATATACATTTGCATGAAATTCGTTGCCCTAGTGATAACAGTGGCTTACTATACTTCTCTTCCTCGCTCAATCCTTGTTCTTTATATTTTCTCATGAAGTCGGGCAAACCAAATTAAAACATTGAGTGTAAAATATGATTCTCCTAATTCACTTTTTTTCATACTTTTTATTAATATTTCCAGAGACTATTAATTATAGAGATAGGAAATCAAAACTTACACTACTCACCGCTAGATGGCGCTGTAATTTAATATTAACTGAGCAACTATTTAGTATCAGATTAGTATCAGCTGAGCCTATATTTGAAAACTCAAATACTCCTCAAAACTGCTCAAAATAAGGAAAAACAAGCGCGGTATAATTCAAATAATAAAATTTGAGATATCCGTTTGTTTCTTTTTGTTTTGTTTTTTGTTATTATTTAAAAATTAAATAAAAAAAGAAAATTGTCAATTTTTTTAACACAGTGCCATCTAGTGATAACGATTTTGTACAACTTATTTTTTTGGTGATGCCATACCCCTGAATATTTCAACACATTTTTTAAATATTCTGTATTTTAACGAACAAATAAATAAAATAAAAAAATATTAAATTTTGATAGAAAATAACACAATAGGCGTGTTCGTTTACTTACTACAAGTTACTACTTTTACTACAGCTGGAAAAATTCAATACAAAAAGTAAACAAAACTTTCCAATTGTAGTAAAAGTAGTCAGAAATTCGAGTAAACGCTGAATAACACTGAATAAAAGCAAAATAAAAGTTCGTGTTGATAGCAACAATTTTTGGTTAGCATGTTGCAATGAAATATTTTCCATATAAAAAAAATATTTTTATTTGCGTTTCCAAGTTCGCCACACAACAACAAAAAATTAAGAGGACGATAGTCTCTCTATTAAATGAATATTTTTTGGTGATAACAAATTTCGCACATCATGGGACTAAATGAAATAAATGAATTTAATTAAATGAATTAAAAAATTTTTAATATTTCAATTTAAATCATTTTAAAATAGAGTGTAATAAAATAAAGCGTATGAATTCATTCTATCGAAATTATTTTACGGACTGAAATTTAATTCAAATTAAAATAATTTAAAAAAAATAAATTAATGAATTAATTCTTTTCAATATTTGGGAAATATCTAATAAGTTAAATTGCTCATTATGCTGAAATTGGGTATGCTCTTATTAAATTTTGTTCTCTTAAAATATGTTTATATTTTTAGCATTGCCAATATAAAATTTTAAATTTTAAAATTAAAAGCATAAAATTATATGCAGTGTTGCCAGAAAAGTTTTAGATCATCTCCCCATTTAGTTGAATCCCCAAAAAATTGTTGAATCTCTAAATTGGTCCCAAATTGATTAGTTAATCTAATTTTAAGAAAAGCGCATTTTTAAAGAAAAAACGAGTAAAAAGGTTAAAGTCGGGCATGCCGACTATACAATACCCTACACCAGTCTGGTTAAAAGCCAACTAATGTTTGGATCCGAGATTCGAATGGGTTAAAATGGGACTTGTGTCAAAATTTTCTATAATGTGAGTCAGCGAACCAAATTTCATTAAAATATCTTAATATTTGCGACCTGAAGTTTGTAACCAAGCCAATTTTGGGGGGACCCTTATATGGGCACTAGGTCTAAACATGGACCCGTGTTAACCAAAATCAATAGGCTTCTTCCTTGGGCTGGTATAGGTCGGTGTACCAAATATCATCAAAATATCTTAATATTTGCGACCTGCAGCGTATAAACAATATAATTTTGGTAGGACCCTTATATGGGCACTAGGTCTAAACATGGACCGATGTTCACCCAAATCAATAGGCTTCGTCCTTAGGCCAACATAGGTCTGTGTACCAAATTTCATCAAAATATCTTAATATTTGCGACCTGCAGCGTATAAACAATATAATTTTGGGAGGATCCTTATATGGGCACTAGGTCTAAACATGGACCGATGTTAACCAAAATCAATAGGCTTCGTCCTTGGGCCGACATAAGTCGGTGTACCAAGTTTCATCAAAATATCTTAATATTTGCGACCTGTAGAGTGCGCACAAGAATGCATAGACAGACAGACAGACGGAGGGACGGACAGACAGACATCGTTAAATCGAAATAAAAAAAAATTCTGAGCCGATCGGTATACTATAAGGTGGGTCTAACACCAATATTTTTTGGTGTTACAAACATCAGCACAAACCTATAATACCCTGACCACATAGTGGTGTAGGGTATAATAAATTACTCAGCCAACAAATTTTAGAGCGCTCTGAAATAATGAATCATAACTAGGGTTTTTCTTTTCCCGGACTTTTTCATTTCCCGGGACAGCGGGATTTTTTTCTGAATTTCCCGGGATCCCGGGAATTCCCGCTCATTCGAAAATAAATAAATCCGATATATGTTGTATTGGAAAAACTCGATTTCTAATACAACACCATCCGACAAAGTTAATTTTTTGGTTGTACCTATGAGAAAATCTACTTAATATATTCTGAAAGCAGTGCCAAATATAAAATATCCATGTCTTCCACTTTTTCTAAATCAATTCGTCTAGCAGTTTAAATCGCGAATTAATATTGAGATAATATATTTATATGGAAGGCCGTCTTAATTTTAAAAAACTCTTAGAAATAACTTAATATTAATTCGCGTTTTAAATGGTTAAACGAATTAATAAAGACAAAGTGAAAGACACGGGTATTTTATTTCCATCTCTTCTTTTAGGACATATTGGAATTGACCAGTTTTATAGTCAGAACCAAGATCGATTTTTACTTAAACATTTCTTAAGTACACTCAAAAAAATAAGTTAGTAGAAAAATTAGTAAAACGTCTTGTATATCAAGTGTACTAGTTTTCAGCAATTTTTTTGCTGAAATTCCGTTTTCAGCAAAAATTTTAGTTATATTTGTTTAGCACTAAACTAATTTTGAACTAATGTTTTACTAATTTATTTTGCTACAAAAAGTGTGCTGATAACCGCATTCATAGCGTGGACGACAACCAGATAGACAAGATGTAGATCTCGCAGCTTGTCTGGAAACGGAAATGACAATAAAAGAAAAACAACTCTACACATATTCTATATTTAAATTTTCAGCAAATAAATTAACTAAAGTAAAATTTCGCTACAAGTTTTTTGAGTTTTTTTCAGTCTACTAATTTTCAGCAAAAAGTTTAGTGATTTTAGCAAGGATTTTTTTCATTTGCAGTCGACTAAGTATTAGCAAAACTTTTGCTGAAGATTACTATTTTTTTTGGTAAAAATCAGCTCGCTGATTTTCAGCAAACCTTTTGCTGAAATTACCAACTTTTTTGCAAGCACGCTCCTGACTAAAAATTTGCTGACACAGCAACATTTTTTGCTGACTTTACTGACTTTTTTTTTGAGTGTATGGAATCCAAAAATTTCTATTTCTAGATATTTTGTTTCTATTGAGATTTTCAGAAGAAAACGTTTAGAATTATTTTTTATAAAAAAGTTTAAAAGAGAGTATTTTTCACACAAATTTTTAGGTAAATTGGCTTAAATCTTTTTATAAAAATGGAAAATAAAATATTATTAAATAATTTTTTAACTTTAATTGGTATTTTTTGATTAGAAATTTTTAAAAATAAATTCCCAGCCAGCAATTTCGGAGCGCTCATAAATAAGATTCTTAAATGGCTCATAGAAATGATTATTGTTTTTTTGAAAACACTCTTTTTTTTGGTAGAAAATATGAATCCTCAGAAAACAACCCAAAAAGTTGTCTTTACCATCTAAAAAGCTGTCTCAAAATGAGGGTTAATTTTTCGGACTCAAAGAAGATTCCCCAATTTTTTAAAATTATGAGGAAAATTTGGATTTTATAAGTTCTTTTTTCTGAGTCACTTCTGAGTATACAGGGGGCTCTTTTGGACGGACCACTTTCATAGGAAAAAGTGGATAAATGTTTGTTTTTTTTTTAATTCATTAATGATCATCTTTGTTTGCTTGGTTTATTAATTTTCATAGTTGCATTTTAAATTAACATATAAAAAATCCAAAATAATTTGAAAAAGCATCTGATGCATTATTTAAAAAATAAATAATTTTTAAAAAATACAATTAAAATAAAGGAGTAGCAATTGAAATTTAAATGAAATTATATGAAGTAAAAAACACTCAAATTACTTATATCAGCTGAAAATACGAAAACATTACAATTTTTTTAAATTTTTTATGCACAGGCTTTTTGGAGATATTTGGAACTGAAATAATGATGTTGAAATGTATATATTGCTTTACTTGAACAAAGATCATCGTTTTAAAGAAAAATTTTTTTTCTGAAAATACTCGTACTTTTTATTGGTAACTAAACCAAATTCAGCTGACATTCAAAAACAATTTGGCCTAAATAATATTTTTTTTATATTGTAGGTACTAATTCAGTTTATTAAATTTTAAATCGTATTTTTTATTTTAAATATTTTTATATAAATTGATTTCAAAAAAATTAATGCTTTAAATTTAAATAAAGCTTCAAAATTGCAATATATACTAGTTAGAACTTCTATAAAAGATTACAAAAAATCCCGGGAAATCCCGCATGAAATTCCCGGGATTGCGGGATTGGAAAAAGGGCGGGATTCCCGGGAATCCCGTCCCGGGAATTCCCGGGACATAAACCCTAATCATAACAGACTTTAAAATTGAAGGATTTAGAGGGTTCTTATTGAGTTCTTGCTGCCATCATTTGTTGTGAATGGTTTATTATTATTAAAAAAAAAAAAACCTAAAATGAGTAAGAAATGTAGATCGTTGTGGTTTGACTTTCAGATTAAGCAGTTAATCGAAATTGTTGTCGATAGCACAAATTATACACAGATGAGAAACAAGTGACATATGTCAAAAATTTTATATATAAGTAAAGTCAAGAGTGAAATAGAAATTAAAATATTCATACAGTTTGTATTGATATATAAAGCACTGATCAAAATTATAGCGCACTTACTAACAGTAACTTGCTGCTTGAATACCTCGACAACGCACAGTGGGCCAGCATCAACGAATTTTGGCTAAAACTAGAATATTGAGTATATGAAACTAAAAGATATCACAAAGGAGGGTTTGGTTGTTGCTGATCAAGAATCTGAAATAAAAAATATAAAATTCAAAATGGCGGATCCAAGATGGCGGCCATTAATTTTTAGTTTTTAATATATTGGACTTAAAATAATCAATTATATAGGTCCAGGATCCGCTGATTAAAAATCTGAAATTAAAATGTTGAAATTCAAAATGGCGGATCCAATATGGCGACAAACAATTTTTTCGCTAAATTTCTTATGTCGTCTGATTTACTTCAAATTTCCACCAGGAGAAGTTTTTGGGTAGCAGATTACGAATCTGAAATCAAATTAAAAAATTTCAACTTGGCGGATCCAATATGGCGGCCATAAATTTAAAATTGTTATGTGTTAGAAAATAAATTGCACTGTACAAAAAAGAAAAAAAAAAGGTTCTCATGATAACTGATTCACGCAGAGGGACCAAAGAAAAATAAATGTGTATCGGCGTTTTAAAAGTTTTCGTCTGGCCCTATTATTTTGCGGGGATAAAATTTCCCCTCTTTTGAAAATGTTTATTGTGAATCGGCATAGGAAACCATGTGAATTTTAGGTATAGGATATGTTCAGCGAACTTATGTAAAACACTACGAGAGATATTTTTGTGGAACATTTTAACCCTCTAACTCTGCAATTAAAGGGTCTTTTTTGTCCCTTTTTTAAAAGTGTCAAAAAAGACCCATAAGTTGAGGAGTTAGAGGGTTAAAATGTTCCGCAAAAATATTTGTCATGAAATTCTACTATAAGTCTCTGAAGACATCGAAGTTGAAAATTTAACTTCAATGCCAGAAATAAGTCAAAACTTAAAATGTGTTTAAGGGTTAATTTCGTACTTATTCAGAATTGGCACTCAAATGTCCTACAAAACTAGACTTTAGGGGGTTAGTCTGTGTCAGAAAACCAGAACCTACATTTAAAATAATTTTTATTGCTATTTTTTTAGTTTTTACTAAAACTCTGGAATACTGGAAATCAGCGAGATCTGAAGGTACTTTTTCAGTTAAAGGGCAAAATCTCGAAAGTTTATGAACGGTCGCAAACGGTGGCAAAAACCTAGGTAGAAGACATCTTAGGGAACACATTGGCATTAAAGTTTTTCAAATATCTCTTGTAACATTTTGGAGCTTTTTTTTGAAAATTTAGGATTTTCAAAAAAACCCATATTTTTGGGGTAAAATTAATAATTTTGTTACTTTTTTCGTAAATACTTAATAGGTTTCTATTTTTTTTCGATAACTGGTTTCAGTTTTATAATCTGAGATTGTGTTTGGAACAAATTATTGTTTATTTATGACGTTTTTATTGTATCATTATAAAACAAAAAATGTCACAAAATTAAAAAACTTTGACTTTGAACTCTCGCCAGCTAACAACGAGTAACCACAATGATACAATATTTCACTCTAAACATATTCAACAATCCTACACTGATAGTATTTTCGTTCATACTATTAATGAATCGATTTCATTAATCTGAATTCATTGGTTTAATGAAAAATTTTCATTGAATTAATGAAAAATTCATTAATTTAATGAATTTTTTTATTATATATTTTCAACTAACCCGTAAGATATGCTATAATTTTTATAGGGGTTTTGAATTTGCTAATTACTAAAATAGATATATGTTCCAGTAATAAACGCTAGGGTTGCAAACTGAAAATATTTAAATATAAAAGTTCAAATAATGGCATCATTTTGTTTTGGCTATTTAGATCAATCGGTAATGCGGTAATGTTTACATTCTGGAGATTGCGGGTTCAAGTCGAGTTCAGGGAGATGTCAAAAACGGTATAAAAACAAAAAAGAAATATATGTGCAAATAAAAATTAATAATAAATAAAATAGTAACGAAAAAAAAATATATTTTTTTCAATTCGTTTTCATTTAATGAATACGTTTCATTGATTTAATGAACGCGTTCTTTGGGGACTTTTCAATGAAAAAATCATTGGATTAATGAACAAATTCATTAATACTATGCACAAAATTCTATCAGTATAGATTTTGAATATATAAACATATTATCCCTTTACCTGAATTGTACTTTTGCCCAAAAAACGGTGATCCTGGCCCACAGTGCAACGGTTCAATAAAAAATTATAATTTTTTGAAGTTATTATTAAACAAATTTTGAAAAACAATTTATTGTAGGCTTGTAACTCTCCGGATTTCATTGTGGCCTAAGGAAATAGTCAGGAGACGACGTTTTAGGAATTTCTAAAAATATTTGTTAAAGCCTATATGACACTTGCTAGTTTCAGTATTAATAATCCAAAATAGAAGAGAGCTCGAATTTCCTTATGTGAGAAATAATGTGTGTAAGAGAACAACTATATCGAAAAACTATCAAACTGTCAAATTGATGTTGGTAATGCAGTACCCTTCTTATGATTTGCATTGATGGTGCAAAAAATCTAGAAACTAGCAAGTGTCATATAGGCTTAAGTTAAATTACGAACTCAATGAGAAAAAACAAAACCAACAATAAAAAATTTACCACAATTTGCTTTGTCGTCTTCCAATATACACCTGCGGTCCCTCATATCTTACCACTGAATTTTGTTTGAGAAACGCTTGTTTAAATACAAATTATAACGGTATTTTTTGTTGTATCGCAATTATATCAATTTATCTGTGCAAAAAACTTCAAATTAAAAATAAATACGGAATATTTATGAAAAAATCATTTATTGGGTTTTTTTTTATAAAGAGAAGCAACACTAAGGAAATTCTTCCTATTAATTAACGTGTTGCTTCCTTTGGAAAGGGGATAGAGAAGAAGTGAAAGGTGGTGAAAGATGAAGGGCTTCAAATATGGCAACACTGTAATTGCGCGAGATGTTGAATTTCAGAACAGTTGCTGCGCGCCATCTGATGGTGAGTTGGCGAACTTTGTTGAAGCTTTTTAGTTCATAGCCCTGTTATATTATTTTACTTCGGTGGGGTTAAGTGATATTGGGTTGTTCGATAATTAAGGTCGTTTTTTTCATATTTTACGAAGCAAATTTATTTATATTAACGACAAACATTAATCAATGATATATTGACCATTTTGTTGGATGACCTTCTGCCATCTTTCGGTAAGTTGAAAAATTCCACGTTCAAAGAAGCCTTTGTTTTTAGAAGGGAAAAACTGGCCCAACTCATTTTTAACAGCCTGATCGGAATCAAAAGTTTTACCATTCAAATTGTTTTGAAGGGAGCGAAACAAATGGTAATCTGATGGTGCTAAGTCAGAGCTATATGGTGGATGTGGCATAAGTTCCCAATTGAGTTCTGTTAATTTTTGACGGGTTATCAAAGAGGTGTGGGTCTGGCGTTATCATGATGGAACATCACGCCTTTGCGATTGGCCAGTTCAGGGCGTTGTTTCTTGATTTATTCGTTCAATCCCGATAGTTGACGACAGTAGACATTCGAATCAATAGTTTGGTCTCTTGGAAGCAGGTCAAAGTAGACTATACCCTTGCAATCCCACCACACAGAAAGCATATTCTTCTTTTGGTGAATATTGGCTTTGGATGTCGATTGTGGGGGCTCATTTTGCTTAGCCCATGATTGTTTTCGTTTGTCAAACTAATGTCAGTAATAGCTCAAAATATCGATTCCAAACCAATGAAATGCAAAATCAATCGTTTTTCGCTCCAGCAGTTTAGGGTAAAAAACTTATAACTTTTTTTGATTTGACGCAAAATTATTAGTTGAATCACCTCAGTTTATGGTTATTGTAAAATATTTTGAACATTTACCTACATTTTTTTGAATGCAATCTGATGCAAACAGTTTTGGTTACGGAGTTTAAAATAACGGAGTTTACATTTGGTTACTTTTTTCGTTTTCTTTCAGAAACTGTTTGTCAGAATTTTCTTTCCAAAACAAAATCGTATGATGCCAACAAAGTGGAGCCAAATATGCCATTGTTTTTCTTAGTCGTTAAATAGTTTGGTGTAAAATTTACCCAGCAAAAATATGTGTAAGTCATTCAAAACAAACAACTTTTAAATTGGTTACAATGGAGCGATAAGTGCTCCTTTTCTGATTCGAATGTATGTGGTTTAAAACAACTTTCAAAAATGTATATATAATATTGTTTTTTCTTTGTAAAAGCATTTGTTTGTAAATTACGAATTTATTAGAGATTCCATTTTTATCTCTAAAAACACAAAATAGTTAATTTTATTCCCGTACTTTATTAACTTGCGATTATTACAAATTTTTAATTATTCGTACATATTTTAAAAAATACTTCAATTACAGTTCCCATTGAAAAAGGGAAGGAAATAAAGAATTGGATCCTTTATCCTTTATTTGTTAAAATGAAAAAAAAAATTAAAATATAGTTTCCTAGTACGCTTTAATATTCTGAAAATTCCTTCAGTAATGTTTTTAAAAAATTTACATATAACTTTTAGGCCCAGTTTTTAGAATGTAGATTATCTTTAAACTTAGTTTATAACTGGAATACTGCTTCTAAAATGTGATCTATTTTATTTTCTTTCAATGAAGACCGAAATTCTAAACGAGAAAAAGTTGTTCAGGAAAATTTTTGTTAATAAAATTGAAATGGCTGATATAATTCGTCTTCGGTTTAACTAAACCAAGTTTAACTGACATCACAAAAACTCGGCCTTAGTGTATTAATCTTAATTAATTCAATATCGTATATTTTTTGAATTTACAGACTGAAGTAAACATCCCTACGGGAAATTTTAACAAACTGTCACCGAACTGGCCCCTTTATATGAAATAGACTGGTCACTTTTACATGGCGTTGTCATAGGAGGTGGAAATTGACCCCTTGTGACATGTCACAAGACAAATCCCAGGACAGGTCCCTGAAATTGAGAGTTCAGTAACCTGTCCTAGGATTTGTCTTGTGACATGTCACAAGGGGTCAATTTGCACCTCCTATGACAACGCCATGTAAAAGTGACCAGTCTATTTCATATAAAGGGGCCAGTTCGGTGACAGTTTGTTAAAATTTCCCGTAGGGATATTACAAACTTATTTTAAAAAAAACTGTTGAACAAAAATTAAAAAAAAATTGGTTTTGTCTAATTTTGACTTAATCGAATTGATTCAGATGCAAATAATAATAAATTGAAGCTTTTGTTACACAATAGGTTCAGAAATGGGCTCTGTTAAAGGCTAAACATTAAAATTGCCTCCAAAATATGCTATTTCAGACATTATTAAAAGCACATTTAAATCACTTTTAAAAATGTATTATATTATATATTATAAAGAGTACTTCTAAGTCACTCTAAAAATGCAAACAAAATGTACTCGTATTTATGTGATGAAAATGTATACCTAAAAACCATACTTTATTAGCATCATGTAATCACTTTTAAATTACTCACAAAATGCTTAAATTGAACTACCGACAACATGGGACATCACGTGTAAAATAAATCAGTGTTAGAGCTAAATCAGTTGATGCTATTCGGAGTGCTTTTAAAATAACTTTTTTGTAATGACTTGTTTGCTGGGTAGGAAGAGAGTTTACAAAATTTTTTCAAATCTTATTAAAGACAGAAAAACTTCAAGTCTGTTCTACTAGATGATTATTTACAGTCCAACGATCATTTGAGTATAAATAACATTATACTTTTCGCAATATAATAACTCCAAAATTCTGGTGTCAAAAATTATGACGAAAAATCGTTACAGAGTTGAAGTCATGTTAGCATAGATATAAGAAAATGTAAACAAATTTGTAAAATGTATTATTTTTTGTTAAAAGCGTCGCTTTTCCTCTTCATATAAATTCTTACAGTTATTCTTACTATTATTTATTGGTTATTAAAATATAAGCTATTAAAGTTGAAAACCCTTATGAGTTACTGGTTACGGAGTTTATAAAATTGGTCACAAATTTTATGTATTAACCAAAAATTGGTCAGATTGTTATAAATTTTGTAAAACACGTTGCTATATATCGAAATATATGTGTAACTCAAATGTAATCCATGCATTAGAAATTAGCTGGTTACATGGTTTTTATCACATTTTTTGATATCACCCATATTCAAAAATATGCAATTTAATGAAAAATATGGAAAAATATGCATTTATAACAAAATATGCAAAAATATGCAACAACAAATCGATCACATTTTGTTGCAAATCAAAGAAAAGTATTTGGTCAAAATCAAATTTGTATTAGCGACTAAAAAACATGCATTTGCATGAAAGTCGCAGCCCTGATAATTACAAAGGGGTGTTAAAATCAACTAATTTTTGTTTTAAGCCAAAAAGCAGGAATAAATTTTGTTAAAGTAACAAATTTTCTGTTCAGTCAACAGACATATTATTTTGAGTGTATGTGTGTGTTTAATGTGGATGAACTGAACAACTTTTTTGTAGGATGTACTTTTAATTCTAATGATGTTGCAAACTTTAATGCGTCAGTTTCTTTTTGTTTTGTTAGTGAGCTTGAATTGTACGAGGCTTTGGCTAAAGTTAGATCCAAACATTTCAATAAATTTCATTAAAATAGTTCTCCCTCATAATATTATTTTGAATTTATTTAACACTATTTTGACAACCTCTAGATTTCCAACTGCTTGGAAAAGAGTTGTGCCTTTTCCCAAACGAGGGTGGTTCATGGACCTGATGATTTCAAACCCATTTCAATTCTTCCTGCGTTGTTTAAGGTTATGGAACATCCCTACGGGGAATGAGGAGTCAATTGCCCTCCAAGGACCTATCCCGTGACCGGTCAACCGAAGGCATATTACTAAATTAGTAAAATAATTAACAAAAGAAAATGAATTAATTTTCTAAGTTTTTTCTGATCCGTTATTTTCACTGTTGCTTTTAAAAAAACTTGACCGATACCGAAATAAAAAAAAAAATTCGCGGCATATTTTTGAAAATATATTTTATTTTACTCTTTTGTTTATTTTTAACTTTATTTTTTCACGATTTGCTTATTTTAGCGCTTATTTTAAAGTTCTATAATGTTTTGCTAAGAAATTTTAAGTTTTGTATTTTCAACGTTTTTTTAATGTTAAAGCTGTTTTAGTTTTAACAATTGGTATTTCATTTAACTTTTCTTTTTAACTTAAGGGGAATTTTTTAAATTTTTATTTATATTATCAGAGGTTTTGAGGTAATTTTCTAATTTTTAATTGAATTTTTAATTTAATTATGGCCAACTCAAAAAACAAGTCAACTGCCATTAAGGAACCTATCCCATGACCGGTCAATCGGGGGCATATTCAAGGCAATTCCACCATATTTGTGTGTGTGTTAATGTTGTTTTCTTTTCTATTTTTTCTTTTCCATGTTTTTTTTATTGCTGTGTGTATGTTTGTTTTTTTTTTCTCTTTTATTTGAACAGAAACGAAAAACATATAACTTAACCATCAGCCAGCCACCACGCATAAGCAACATTAGCTCAGACGGTAGAGCGTTTGCCTTACAAGCAGAAGGTTGTGTTATCGAGCCCTACTTCGACGCCAAGTAGATTATTTTTAATTCTTAATTTTTTATTAGTTTATTTGAAAAGCTATTTTTAGGCACACCACCTTACTGCCACAATGTGTCTAAACTGTGGCAATTGGTCATTTCCAATGACAACGACATGTTAAAGTGATATGCCTCTTTCAAACAAAAAGACCGATCAACGACCAGTCTCCGCCCCCTTGGGACCTATCCTGCGTGTCATCTGGGACCGGTCCCTTTCCCCGTAGGGATCTGCTTACGAATCAGACCATTGAATATGCGAATACGAAAATTTAAGAATCTCAATATGCTTTTCGCTAGGGTTATATTAAGACAACTTCCTTGCTATTAGCTGTGTTTGTGCGGCAAGCTATCAATGTTGGCTTATGTCATTCCCATATAAATTTGACATTTGGCAACGTTTAGTCAGGGGTATGGGATCACCAAAAAAATAAGTTATAACAAAATCGTTATCACTAGATGGCACTTTGTAAAAAAAATTGATAAATAATAACAAACAACAAATAAAAAAACAAAAGAATATATCAAATTTTATTTTTTAAATATATTCCGCGCTTGTTTTTTCCTTATTTTGAGCAGTTTTCAGCCGTTTATGAGTTTTTAAATATAGGCTCAGCTGATACTAAATAGTTGCTCAGGTAATACTAAATTACAGCGCCCTCTATCGGTGAGTAGTGTAAGTTTTGATTTTCTATCTCTACAATTAATAGTCTCTGCGTTTAGTGTTAACTCTTAACGTTACTAATGTCAAATTTGTATGGGAATGACATAAGCCAACATTGATAGCTTGCCGCACAAACACAGCTATTGAAACTTACAGACGTTGCCAGGCTGTATGTTAATTGTGGCAAATTAGGTATTCTGGTTCCACTTGACCTAACTAGGGCTTTCAATTCTATTGATCATGTTCGAATGATTACTAAAGCCTGTATTTGAAAAAATTGTCCATCACATTTTTTGCAATAACTTTTTTAAAAATCACTCAAATTGATAAAAAAAAAAAAAAAATTAGTAGGATTTGAAATGAATGTAAGCTTTCAAATTTTAGATTTTTTTCTAGGAGCTTTTATTCGATTCAAAATGGCAAGCGAATTGAAAGTGCGAAAAAACATTGTGAAAACTTTTCAAAACCACGCTCAGTGGACATAAAAAAAATAGCTTGGGAACTAAAAGTTGGGCCGAAAACGGTTTCTAGACTTCTAAAGAAGTTTAAGGACGACTTAGAGATCACTCGAAAGCCAGGTTCTGGCAGAAAAAAGGGCATCCGGATAAAATCAGTGCCATGTTGAAGAAAAATCACAACATTTCAGGGAGAAAAGTCGCTCAAAATGTGGATTGTTCGGAGTTTTTCTACAAGGTCAAAAAGGACGCTGGTCTAAAAACTTTTAAAGTTCAAAAATTCCAGATAGTAGTGCTGTAAAGAACACGGAAGCAAAACAGCGTGCCAACAAATTACCAAAAAGGTTTTTTTTTGAAAAATTCAATTGCTGCATCATGGACGACGAGACGTATGTTTTAGCTGACTTCTCCCAGCTGTCAGGTCAAGAATTCTACATTGCAGACTCACGGAGGAATGTGGACGACAAATTTAAGGTAAAAAGGCAATAGAAATTTTCTTGAAAATTCCTGGTATGGCAAGCTATCTGCATTTGTGGTAAGAGGAGCAAGTCTTTAGTGACCACGGGTAGAATAAACTTGGAAGTTTATATCAAAGAGTGCTTGGGGGAGCGACTAAAGTCTTTTGTTAGACACCATGGAGTGTCTACTTTTTTTTTGGCTCGACCTAGTCTCTTGCTATCACAGCAAAGCTGCCTTAGAGAGGTACTTACGAGGGCGACCGCAAAAGTAACTGGCCTAACATAAAAAGAACCTTTTTTTTGGAATTATTATTATTTATTTTTCAACATAATCTCCTTCCAACTCAATACACTTCATCAAACGTTTTTCAAGTTTTTAATTCCATCCGAAAAATAAGATTTTTCAAGACCTTCAAAATATGCCTCAGTTTCAGCAATAACCTCGCTATTGGACGAAAATTTTTTGCCACCGAGAAATTTTTTTAAATTTGGAAACAAGAAATAATCAGAAGGAGCTAAATCTGGACTATATGGTGAATGCGGAGCAATTTCAAATCGTAATTCGGCCAGTTTTTGTTGAGTTAAAAATGCAGTGTGAAGGATTTTTTGGGGCAAAGTCAACAAACGCGGCACCCATCTTGCAGATAGCTTTTTCATGTGGAGTTCATCATGTAAAATACTCCAAACTTGTTTTTCGTGTATTTTAACAATATCAGCAAGTTCTCTGAGCTTTATTCGTATATCTTTAGTCACTTCATTAAATATTTTTCTAATGTTTTCAATAGTAGTAGCAGTTTTCGGTCTTCCAGAGCGTTGTTCATCTTCCGTACTTGAACGACCCATTTTAAATTGTTGAACCCAGGATTTCACGGTGGAGTATGATGGTGCATTATCACCATGAACAGAATCCAATTCATCTTTGATTAATTGTGGCGTATAACCTTTCATATAAAAGTGTTTAATTACCGCACGAAACTCTTTATTTTCCATTTTTCAAAAATTACAAAACTTGTTTACTTCAATCACCTGTAACAAAGAAAATAATCGTTAAATATTTCGGAAATTTTGACAGATGGCTTATAAAAGATTGCTTAAAAAAAAAAAAAAAAAAAGTTGCTAGTAAAACAGAAAATATGCCAGGCCAGTTACTTTTGCGGTCGCCCTCGTAAATAATAATGTGCTTTTGGTGTTTTAAGAAGCAAATCCACCAAACTGTTCAGAACTCAGGCCAAGTAAAAGGTACTGGGCTTTGGTCAAAAAGGAAATTAAGGCAACAAAAAAAGTCGTCAAAGATGCCAAAGATTTCCGCGGAAAGTGATATTTAGCAGCTCGAAAGGTGTACTAAAAAAACGTTGATGGAAGGGGTACCAGAAAAATTAAAAAATATTTGTAAAATAAAAAAAAAAAAAAATTTGTATATAGTTTTATAATAATCTTAATAAAAACACGGTTATAAAACAGATTTTATTTTTAAAATTGAATGACTGGTTCAGCAGATTTTTTGAATTATGGTGATGGAAATTTTTTTCTAACGCAGTCTTTAATGCAACAAGATATGTATACGTCTTAAGTTGGTATTGTAATGTGTGATCATAGAGAAAATGTATTCTCGGCTGTGTTTTAGTGGATTATCTGCTCATGCGAAATCTAATATTTGTACATAGATTATTATGCGAAAAGACACCTTCTTATCTTTACGAGAAACTTAGTTTGGGCAGATCAGCCAGATGTGCAACATTAAATTTGCCGAATTATACTTATTTGAACACTAGCAGATTCTTTTTCTTTAACGCCATTAGTCTGTGGAGAACCTTACCAATAAGGTTAAAACTTATACAGAAATGAAACCAAAACAGCCCAATAATTACACACGATTTTCAGTACGGGAACGCTTTTGGGTTAGTTTGGGTAACCACGGTAAAGAACGGGAACGGATATATTATATTAACAATATATATTATATTAATATTCTAATAATGCAATAAATAAATAAATACTTAATAAAAACTATCCCCCGTATTCAAAATGAAAAGTTAGTAGCTTCTTATACATCGCACACAACGAGCTGTTAACTAGAATGTTTTTTAGGCCAAGCAACTTGTTAGCATAGAGTTTATTCAAAATGATTTCTTAGCACACCGATTAAGACCAACCCTGTGTTTGAAAATACAAGGCTTTTTTATTATTGTGAATGGAATTTTTTGTTTTTTGGCGTTTGTTAACAGATACTTAGAAGGAATTTATCAACAACAATAGAATGAGTTTAACAACAGTATTTTGAATAAAACTCATGTTAACTCTATGCTAAATTTTCATTTTGAATACCGCTGTATACTTTTTGCACGATATCTTGTATAAAAAAAACTATTCAATTTTCAATTATATATACAGCTATTGACAACTAATTAGAAACGCCTTTTATTTTTAAAATAATGCTTAAGTTTTTATATAAAACAAAATTAATATTCATTTATTTCATAATATTTTAATTAAATATATTCCATTGTTTACAAATATACAAAAAAACTTAAAAAATTATTCAATCTTAAAAATATTTTATAAATTTATTATATTGTTTGACATATAACAGCGACACCTAATTAGAAACGATTTTATATTATTAGAAAAAAAAACTAATATTAATTTATTTTTCTTACTTTTTATTAATATTTTGTTCCAAATCCCTTTTGCTTTATCACAGCCTCACATCGGTTGCGCATTGACGTTGTTAGACGCCGACATCGCTCTACTGGGGTCGCCTCCCATGCTTTCTTAACATCCTCAAAAAGAGTTTCCATATTTGTTATATTTTTCAGACTAACGGCTCTTTTTACGTCCCCCCATAGATGTTCTATGGGGTTCAAGTCCGGACTGGATGATTGCCATTCCAAAACGTTGATGAAATTATCGTCAAAGAATTTTTTGTCAGCCTATACCAGGAGAAACATCCCCGTACCATAATTGACCCTCCACCATGCTTCACTACCCGTGAAACGAAGCGAGGATTAAATTCTTGGTTAATGGGTCATCTAACGTATCTCCGACCATCTGGACCAAGGCGATTAATCTTTTTTTTATCGCTCCAAATCACGTATTTCCATTGATTTGCTGTCCAATTTCAATGGGACTTCGCGAAATCCACACGACGTTTTCTTTGAATCCTACTCAGAAGTGGCTTCTTTCGTGCTGCTCTTCCATGTAGATCGGCTTCCACCAAACGACGTGCAATAGTCCGCTTGGATATCGTGACCATAGTACATCGTGACATTTAAATTTTCTTGAATATCACGTTGGATGTCAGTAGATGACTTTTTTTGAGCCGGATTTGGAGATTCGCGTTATCGTTCGGTCGGTATGTGCTGATGTGTTTCTGGGTCTCTTCTTTCGCGCAACATTGGTTATGGTCTAATATTTGTTGATATGCCGTAAATCATTAAAAACCATTTTTTTGGAACACTTTAGCTGCTCTGCTATTTCTCTATAAGACTTTCCTTTCTAAAGTTCAAAAATTGGGCTCCGTTCTTCAGGAGTGCAGCTTTTGCCTTTTCCCATGATAAATCTTAAAAATTATAATTTCTTATTTGCTATAAAATATTAAATTGGAAACAAATAACCGTAAAATAAAATTTTTTTTATCAAAATAGCTCTTAGCCAAGAAAACTTTAATAAACAATTACGCGTTTCGCACAATATGTAAACTATTTTCAGAAATTATAACAGCTTTTAAAATAAACAGCAACAAAAATTAGTGTAAATGATAATAAAAAGAGTAATAAATATAATACAATTGTTTTAAACAAAAAACGTAACTGTAAATTTACGAAAATATCAATAATGATCATCAAGCTCTAGTGTAAAAATGCGTTTCTAATTAGTTGTCAACAGCTATATATATATATATATATATATATATATACATATCCTTAAATTTTTGTTTATCACGAAGACAAAAATATTTAAAATATCATCGTCAGAAAGTTAATAATTGATAATAGCTTTCTGACGATGATTAATGGCAATTTTTAGTAATTAAACTACTTTTCCACACAAATAATACTATAATTGAATTGATAATATTGAAAACGTTGAAAAAATCAATAATAGTGCATAATATTTGAATTTTAAATACATATTTCTCGATTTAAAATATTTTATGTACATAAAACACCATTATAAATGCATGAACTTCCGAGCCCTACTAATGACTTTCGCTATCATCCAAAATAATTTAGTATATATAAAAATCAAGAATGAAAACTTAATTAAACAATATTCAATAGTGTATTATAGTCTCTAGATTATGAATTTTAAGAAATGTTTTTAAATTTTGTGATGCAGAAAATTAATTAAAAGACTTAATCAACTCGACTTTTTGTTACTTTACAGGAGAAGGAAAAAATTTTAATGCAATTTTTAATAAAAAGAGGTAACACACTATATATCTCATTTAAAAAAAATTTTTTTGTATCTAAAATTTTACGGATTTTATTAAGTGTTTTCCTTCTCCTGTAAAGTAACAAAAAATCGAGTTACGCCTTTCTTATATTAAGCCATCGATATATGCAAAAATTTTCCTTTTTGGAATTTTTTTGTTTTCTTTCTTTTTTTTTTGCAAACTAACCACCAAACTTTTGTATAAGATATGATGAATATTATAGTCCCTGTATTATGTGTTAAAATTTGTTAATTTACAAATGCAATTGAAAATAGTGTGCTCAAATTGATGAAATTCTATTGGAAATGCTGTATTTAAGTTTCCTAAAATCTAAAGTGTATAGTGCTTATGCATAATAATTTAAAAATCTTATAACATGTTTATAAAATTAATTTTGTATGAAAAATTTGTTTTATAAGCCATTTATAAATACAAAAACTGATTATGCATATGACCCTTAATTTATAAACCCTTCATAAAGTCAAAGGAGACTTATAAAAAACAAAATTTTGTTTTTTGTTAATTTAAGATTTTTGTTATAGTTTATTGTATAAAATGAGAAAAGAGAATTTAGGGGTTTTCATATAAACCGTTTACGAGCAGAATACGAGTTTATATTAAAACCCCTAATATATTTTTCACAAAATATAAAATGTTGAATTAAATTATATAGTCCAATAAAGTTGAAAACATAGAGCTCTAACGTGTACATTTTCTTTTGACGCTCATATTAAGTGTGTTTGCGTACCCGAAAATTTGTACAAATTCGTACAAATTTGTACAAGTTTTTACTGGAAAGTGTTTGTTTACACAATTACTCAGTAAGGAAAGAGGAAAAATAGAGGGTAAAGTGACAGTTCAATACCAGAGAACTTACAAGTTTTTACTGGATGAATTTTTAGGTGTGTTTCTTTACTTTTTGGGTAAAGTTCGGTAAAATGAGAGTAAGCACAAAATCCTCTCACAAAATTACCCAATAGTACAGGAACGCAAAAAACCACTTTTCTAGCCCAAAAACTTATTTCAAAGAATAATGTTAAACAGTGATGGGACTTGAAAATTTTTGTTTTGTGCCAAGTGTGTGACTAAAATGTGCCAAATGGACCTTTATTGTGCCAAAACTCAATTTTCACTTAGAAACCGTGTTTTCACTTTCATTTTGTAAATGCATTCTTATGGAATTAATTCTATCTTGAATTCTTATGGACTTAATTATATTTGAATGAATTAAAATTTTCTTTCAATTAAAAGGTGAATGATAAATTAAATCCGATTCTTATTAAAGATTTGGGAATGCAGCCAATGAATGAATTCTTTAGGAATGGTTGCACGGAATGGTATACATATAAACATTTTCTAAAACTGAATTAATTTTTTCATGAATTAAACTTAAATTAATTCTTTCGAAGCTCTGATATAAATTTATAGCATTTGAATTTTTAAAATTCTATGGATTAAGCACCGTAAGTTGTTCAGTTTTCACGTGAAAAAACTGTTATACTCCATATAAAAAAAATCATTTTTCACGACAATGAGTTTCACGTGAAAATTGTGCAAACTTAGTTTTCACGCAAATTTAATGTACAAGACTATTATTTTTTTGGTGAAAAAGTGACATTTTGTGTTAATTGTGATTGTGGCTTTGTTATAAAATTAAAATATTGTTAATTTTTTTAACTTAAATTGCAATTTAAAGCATTTAAAGTCTGAGAGAAATTTTTTCACATGAAAAACAACTTACGGTGCTTTAATTCGGTAATATCTTCGATGCCATTTTTTAGTTTTGCTTTATTCGAAAAGGTATTTTAATACCAATAAATGCTTAGAAACTAAAAATTAAAGAATTGTTATTTTTTAAATTCATTTTCTATTAAATTTTGTAGATAACTAAAATGTGCCAAAATAGTATAGGTTGTGCCATTGTACCAATCAATCTTAGATTGTGCCAAAAATCCCATCACTGATGTGAAAATACGTATAACTTCAGTTTGCAAATCGGCACAAATAGACATATTTATTCGCTTTTAAAAGTTGTTTTTGATTTTATTCAATTAATTTTAACAAAAAACCAAGTTTCTTTTGCTTATTTCTTTTCTTAATTACAATTTTTAATTTAATTTCACAATTGTTTTTTGTTTATATTTGCATCAGCTGTTTTACCAAAGTTTACCCGAAGAAAAAGTCTGGGTAAATTTTGGTAAAAAGAGAAGCACTAACACACTCTCATTTACCCAATTCTCGAGTACGGGAACGCTTTTGGGTAAATTTCGGTAAATTTGGGTAAATTTCGGTAACTTTGGGAACGTACGGGAACACACTGTTTTTTGCTAGTAAGAATTTGTAAGAAAAAAAACATATGATTTAAAACATATGATTGAAGAAACAAAACATTTGGCTAAATAATTTTGAAATAATTTTTTGTAAAAATAAAAAATATTTAAATATAAGCTTATTTACGATGAAAGGAGTAAGTAAGTGATCATTTTATTAGGTTTTATTTATTAATCCAATAATTTGAATAGGTTTATTTCGCAATCAGCTATTTTAATAACTGTTGCCAATTTAGCTATTTTCTCGGCAAATCTAGCGATACTTCACTCGTTTAGCGGGATAAAATATAATTTAGCTATTAGCGGGAAAACTAGCGATTTTTCTTTTTAAGACAGTCTTCACATTTTCTTAGCATTTTTTTTACATTTATTTCCTTGACAGAATTTTTGAATCATTATTATTCAGCGATTTATCGGTAAATTTTTATGGAAAACAAAAAAGTTCGAAAAATTTGGCGATGTATCAATAATTTTTTAAGAAATTTTTAAGAAGTTTGAAAAATATAGATATTTTTGTGAAATTTTTCAACACAACCTAAAAAGTTCGTGCAATTTAGGGATTTATCGCTTTTTAGTTTTTTTATAATTTAGATATTTTCTAGTGATTTTTTAGTTTGATTAGCGATATTTTTAGGGAAGAAATTGGCAGCATTATTTTACTAATTCTTACAATTTTTCTGTTTGCGTACATTTTCAGATATTTTTCTTTTTGAGAGTAAGTTTTGCCTTACTCTCTGTTACTGGACTTTACTGGAAAAGTACCCAAACACACCTATTATTAAATACGTATTCAATAGTGCCAAAAGTGGCGTATAATTGAAATTTTAGAATTAGGTTTTTGTCATAATGATTGCTATCAGCTGAAACAAGATAAAATTCTACACCACTATGTGAAATTGCAACTATCTAAGTTGTTTACTTACTCCTTAGTGAGCTATCAACGTTAGCTCATTATTGCTGTTTTCATATAAAGTGGTAAAAATTGAAATAAAGTGCTTATTTTTGTAATTTATAATTTACAAAGTAATACTTTTATGATGGAACCTTCTACTTCAAGTATTTAAGTGTACAAAAAATTATTTTTTACCAATAACCCTGCAGCGGCCCAATGCTCCTTGCAGGAGTAAAAGGAACAAATATATATATATATATATATAATAACCCTGCAAACATTTGGAAGATATCTTCCAATAAGATAATAAAGCGATATCTTCTATTTTTCATTTTAATGAAAATAATCAAGTAGTATTTTGAAATTGTCGTCCTTTCATCATTTTGAAGATATTTGGAAAAAACAATTAAAAAATTGTGTTTTTTGTCATAATGTTTTTATAATAACATTGCGGCAATATCACTTTTTGATCATCTGGAAGATAAAGGCAATTCGTTAAAAATTTTTGGAAAAATAATACAAAATTTGTACAAAAAAAATTACAAGAAATATGGAAAACGAATTCGTTGAAAAATGAAGATTTAGTGCTCGGAAAAAGGCAACAAGATAATTCATGTTTTTGTCAATGGAAATTTAATAATTAAAAATATAAATCGTCTAATTTGTTTCGAGGAGTTAATTTAGCGGTATCCCCTTTTATCTTCCAGTTGGTAAATTAGTGATATACGATTATCTAGCGATATCGCCGACTTATCAATCAGAAGTATCGCTTTCGTATTGCTTAGGAGTATCACTAAGAGAGGACATTTACTCCCGAAAGCGAGTAAAAATACCATTATTGCCGGGGGTCAAGGGAAATTTACTTCCAAATGCCAACCTCACCCACAGTCCACCTTGGACATGGTGTCCCCTGTTAACGCTGACGAGGCTCTGACGACCGAGTATGGGCGGTATAACCCGGTTCCCACGGCAATCGGACTATGTGCCGGAACGATTCGGATGTATTTGAATCTTCGAATTTATCAGAGCAAGGATTGCCACTCCGGCTTTAAATGAAAATTATTAACTACAAATTCTCATTTTAAAGCCGTTACAACAACAACAACCATTATTGCCTCAATAAAGTTTTTCTTCCAGGCGATACGTTTGCGAAACATTTTTGTATTGTAATGTTTGCAGGTTACCTACCTAGTGGCATTCATTAACATACGTTAATACAAACAACAAACTCGTTGTAACAAAAAATCTAAAAAAAAGGAAATTACCAACTTTAACTCTAAATAACTTCTTCATTTAAAAAGATAATTAAAGCGTGTTCGTTTACTTACTACAAGTTACTACTTTTACTACCACTGGAAAAATTTAATACAAAAAGTAAACAAAACTTTCCAATTGTAGTAAAAGTAGTAAGAATTTCGAGTAAACGAACATATCATATCTCAAATGACTTTTTATACAAAAAGTCAATGAAAAAAACAAAAATCTTCAATTGCTCCCCAATAGGGTAATTTTGGACCCCAAGGCATTTTAGAGGCCTTTCATTTGGATAAATATCTCCGGACTTATTCCAATTCAATTTTTAACTTTAAAGCCCCGCCCTCTTTAAAGTAGGCGTTTCCGACAAAGAAAATTTATAATTTTGAAATCAGGGGCCAGATTCTCGCAGTCGTAAGCGTTCGAAATTGTTAAAAAATCACGTTTTTAAAGTGAAAATAAAAGAACTAAATGCTTCACCTCTAACCTAGTTTTAATATTTGTAATGTTTTAAGTAACAATAATTGCTATCGAACAACACTCGATCACGACTGCGGTAAATTGCCCCCAGCTCAAAAAGCACTACACTGGAAAAAATTTTAAAATCGGGGATATGCTCCTAAACTGCACTTGTTAAGGGGTTTCCATACAGAAAATGAACAAAACCGTATGATTAAAAATAATGTCGACTTTAAATTTAAAATACCCTTTTATAGTAAGGGCCTAACTTCTATACTTTTTCATATATATTTATAAACAATTTTGTTGCATTTATAAAAGTGTTTCCAATAAAGATATATCATATTAAAAACTACAGCTCAAAATTTAAAGTAATATTACCTTAATTCAAATGAGGAGATGCTGTTAGCGGCTAGTGACTGATAATGGATTAATTTACGTACGCTCTGCTACTCTGCTAATTTCTAACTAAAATTAGTGTTAGTCCTCTGCCACCAGGTAACTTAGTCCTTAAATTGCCCTTCAACCAACAAATTTGGTGTTTTTTTTTCTAATTGCTGGTGGTAATAAATTTAGATTCTCTCCAACCAAATCCAATTAGCGCATTCTTTTATTATTGTTGTATTTTTTATTTTTGACATTCGCAAAATGTGTTATTAATTTTAGAGAAAGTAAAATTTCGATTAAATATCGAATATCAAATACTGTGTCGATTGTCGACCGACGACAGAAAAGTCGTCGCAAATAATTTAAATTTAGCGACAATCGATTGTCGACATTTTTTGACATTTAGAAAAAAATTAAAGCAAAACAAGAATATGGTTGTATTTTTTTCGCCACAATTCTTCACCAATTCAATTGGTTTTCCATTAATTCTTGTTATTTTACATTTTTTTGTATTTAATTTTGCTTTTTTGCGGTAAATTATGCATTTTTATTTCCAATTATATTTCTTTTGTCAAAAAAATAATTTTTTTGTAAACAAAGTACGAATTTTTGCAACTCTAATACGAATTTCTGCAACTCTGTTCCCTTAATTAGTTAAAAATATGGCAACTATTTGACAAATGTTTTGAGTGTGGATTAGTGTGTCGTCAAGAAAATAGAATAGATTCTATTACGACGACAAATATGATATGAAATGTCAAAACCATTGCAGCGAAACGTCAAAATGATATCAATTGCAGAGTGGTGGAGAACACTTGACCATTTCATGGATAAGAAATATCATAGATTTTTCTTCGAAAAACACCAAATTTTATGAAACATTAATGTTTACCGACAAATAATAAAAAACTAAACACTATTCCATTCCTTCTTTCCAAATTTTTTGTTGTTTTTCTATCACAAAATTAAAATGAAAACTAAATGTGACATTTGATCTCTGGCATCATTGCAAGATCCGATGGCATGTCAGCGATATCATGATATTGCAATAAAATTGAAATTGAGTGTCTTCACTTGAGATGAGAGCATTTTGACAATTGCTTGCTATCATTTTATTGCATGTCAAGACACTAGGTAAACAAACCCAAGAAACATTTTTACGGATTGTCTGGCACGTACGGAATCATAACACCGGCTTTTACCGCACGTTAACGGTCCGTACACGCAGAAAAAAACAGGTGGAACATTATCTAAGTGCTATGTATTTATACAACTACATAAGTTAAAACGTATTATGTTCGAAAATCCATTTATACGGTCCGTTAATGTTCCGTATACGTACAAGGATTGACGGATACGTACATTATGGACAGTTAATGTGCCGTAAAAGCCGGATTCATGAATCCGTACGTGCCGGAGAGTCCGTAAAAATGTTTCTTGGGTTGTTTTATTTCAAAGAATAATTTTTTAAAATACCAAAAAGTGGATTTAATAAAATGAAATGTTCAATAATGTTACAAGACACTTTAATAATTGTTACTAATTAAAGAAATTGTGTATGACAGCAATTGTCAATGGTTTAGAGATTACACTTATACAGAGCTGCATTTTCATAAAATCTCGTGAGTTTTCTATCCCGTGCAGATGTGCCTTTATAAACGTTTATCATTTGTATTATGCTAATCACAAATTATACCAGATATGAATCAGCTGTTTTGGGCAATATGGTCGACAGAAAATGAGCAAAGCAAAACGCACAAATTTAAGAAAAACAGAAAGGATAATACAATAATCTAAAAAGAGACAGATATATACAAAAAATGCTTAATACAAAATGTATGGAGATTTTATATGGTTATCTCCCTCTTGACTTGACTTCCATGTAAACAAAACCATACGGTTCGAGAATACTTTTTTGACACCTGTCATTGGTTTTACATCTGGTATTAATCTGTGATGCTAATAATTCAGCATGTAACTGCAAATTTAAATTTTTCACTTGACTAATCGAATGTAAAAAAATAATTTTTCATTTACCTTTTTACTAAATGAATTAAGGTAAATTCGGTTGCATTCAATTAGAATTCAATAAAAATAGAATTAATTCATATAATTTAAAACTTTTGGGAATTAAGCTATTTAATTAATTCCATAAGAATGATATTGCGGAATGATATTTAACCCAAATTACATTAATTTTTATCAAGTGAATGAAAAAATTAAGCCTTTTAAACCTTTGCCGTATGACATTTAGCATAAAATTTTACATTATTGTAAATTTTTTTTTATATTTTGTTTTGCTTGTACTTTTATTCATCGTGAAAAAAATAGATTGCCACTATATTTTGTTGTGTGTATTTCTTATCGATATGATCCCACCACTAATAGAAGCTAAATGTCATCACATCATTTATCTATTCCCTTTTCTTACACTAAAAAAACAAGACTTGGAAAAAAGTAGTTTTGTAAAATGCAGCAACACCCCTTAAAAATTTCAATAAATTAATAAATTTTAAACTAATTTTAAATAAAAAATACGCAGTTAAATAGAAAACCAACGTATAAATTTAATATAACAAAGGGTGAAAATAAAATTTCATTACTAATGTCCATAACCGTAAGTTGGTAAAAAAAAATTTAAATCCGTAACTACAAGAAAGTGTTAAAAATGTAAAATGAATAGAAAAGAAAGGAAATTGACTAAGTGCGTGTGATAAAACGAAAAAAGAAAAATATATGAAGATTGAAAAGGAGGTGACGACGAGATAATGACCACGGAAGAGTAGTGAAATAGATTGTGGTATTGTACAAAAAAATAACCATGTAAATTTGCTATTAAGGTTTTGTTTTTGCTAAAATATTGAAACTAAAAAGTTATTCAAAACATAATACGATATAACAGCAAAATGATGACCACACAGGTAGGCAGCACAGGTAGACACAAGACAGTCAAACAGCTTATTACAATATAATAGCTCGAGTTACCATTGCCATACATTCATTCGTCAGTCAAGCAATCAACTTGCAATAGATGAAAACGAAAATAATAATGACAGTAACATTTAATAATAAAACAAGGTCATAATGCCATTTTTGGCAAATAAATTATTAAAAATCAAAAATATTAATTTTTTAATTTAACCAGCGTATGTTTAAAGTGTCTTCTTAAATAATAAAAATCAGTTAAGCCCAATTTACAGTACAACCAATAACCAACTCCCGTATTCATATTATAAAGTTGGTAGCTACTTATACATCGCACACAACTAGCTATCTTTAGGCTTAGCAGCTTGTTAGAATATACTTTACTTGTAATGATTTCTTAGCACACCTATTAAGTGCAAAGCTGTGTTTAAAAATCAAAGGCTTTTTATACTGTGAATAGAATTTTAATTTTTTGGCAGAATTATGAATAAACCCAATTTTAACGCAATGCTAAATTTTAGTTATAAATTTATTTATTATTTTATTTCATTATTCTGTTATTTTTAATTTTTTTTTTAGCGAGCTGTTGGCTTTTTCATTCTGGAAAATCCTCCAAATTTGTGGGATTTTCATGAGAATTTTCAGGAATTTTTTTGTAATGGGAAACTTGAGATTTCACATGATTTTTCATCGAAATATCAATTTTAGTCGAAATCTTGGGATTTAGATGCAGGTGTAAAAGCAATTTTAGATGGAAAAACTACCGAAATGTTTGACGCTTGCTAGTTTTACTTGTCAAAAATGCATACATATATAAAATCAAGTAAAAACTAGTTTTGTACGAAAACTAGGTAGTTTTTGTTCAGTCTCAATTCAGTATTAGTTTTTGATTCAAAAATTCAAGTAATTTTAAAAAGTTATTAGTTTTTGTTAAATGTTGTGTATTACTACACTTAGTCCTGATCATAAACTACCCGGGTTTTGCCCTTGTTAGATATTACTTGTCAAAACGCATATATGAAAAACAAGCAAAAAATAATTTTACGCAAAAACTAGTTTTGTTCAAACACTAGATAGATTTTGCTTAGCTAAATGTAGTAAAAAAGCCAATTTGTACGACATCCACCTTTTTGAAACCTTTAGTTTTTTAATTAAAATTTGTATATATAATTTGATAAGTAAATACAAGTAGTTTTTTAAAACTATTTGTTTTTGGTTGAGTGTACCTAAAAGCGGCAATCTATCAACGCTAGCTTATGTTGTTCCCATATATATTTGACATTAGCCTACTTTTAGTCAGAGACTATTAATTATAGAGATAGGAAATCAAAACTTACACTACTTACCGGTAGATGGCGCTGAAATTTAGTATTACCTGAACAACTATTTAGTATCAGCTGCGCCTATATTTAAAAACTCAAAAACTGCTGAAAACTGTCAAAATAAGGAAAAAGCAAGCGCGGAATATATTCAAATTATAAAATTTGAAATATCCGTTTGTTTTTTCTTGCTTTGTTGTTTGTTATTATTTAAATTTAAATGAAAAAAGAAAATTGGCAATTCGTTTTACAAAGTGCCATCTAGTGATAACGATTTTGTTATAACTTATTTTTTTGGTAATGCCATACCCCTGCTTTTAGTGTCTAAAATCTTTAGTACTCCATCTACATTAAACAGAAATTAGTGGTTTGAAAATTACTTGCATTTACGTGTCAACTTCTATACAAATTTTTAAAACTTTCGGCGTTATTCGTATTGAAAATTTAGCATAGCGTTAAATTATTATCTATTTATTCAGGGGTATGGCATCACCAAAAAATTAAGTTATAACAAAATCGTTATCACTAGATGGCACTTTCACTTGACACACTCAGCTTATACTAAACTGATACTAAATAGTTGCTTAGGTGTACTTAACTTTAGCGCCATCTACCGGTGAGTAGTATAAATTTTGATTTCCTATCTCTATAATTAATAGTCTCTGTATTAACTATTAAATATAATCAATAAATTCTGAAATACATTGATTATTTCTGAAATACAATTGATAATTTAGTTTTCAATTACATTTAAAAACAACTAAATACTAATAACTACACAAACCATTGCGATCATGTTGGTAAATGACAAATTGTATTGTATATAATATAGATATATTAATAGCAAATAAGTTTGTATCACGGAACTTTATACTAGCGATGGGCGCGTGAGTTAAAAAAATGTTCGTGAGTAAGTCGTGCGTGAGTAAATTTCTGTGCGTGAGTTTGCGTGATTATATTAAACCAGATTGACAAATTATGAAAAATAATCTGTTAAAAGCATGTCACTATCCAAATTTTATTCTTGAATAAGGCAATCATCAGGGGGGACGTTTTTAGAATTTCTAGAAATATTTGTTAAGTTAACCCATATTCTCCTGAATTGAGACTTACATGAATTGTACAATTGTTACAAAAAAAATCCGAAAATTTTTTAAGAATAACAGAAATATTTATTAAAATTTACAATTTTCCATTAAATGTATAGAAAATTAGCATTATTTTCCAAAATAAATTAAATTTATGTACTTCATTTTCTTAAATAAACTAACATTATTTCATTGAATAGCGAGAGAAAATAAAAATTATAACTCTCGTAAGTGGCATATATGTATGTATAAAAAGAAGATTCAGCATCGTATTTGGAACACTCTGCCCGACCTGTCGATTTGATATCGAGGCCTCGACATTGTCTTTGCTTATGGTTGTGGCTTCTTTTTAGGAAGTGTTCTATTCGACCATAACGTAAAGTATCTACTACGGGTTTAAGGCTATTTTCCTGTCGATCTTGGTAGATTCCATGCTGAGGTAAGGTACGAAGCTCCAAACCTTGTCAAAGACAGCCCAAAATGACTATATTAAAAAAAAACAAATAAAAATGTTGTACATTTTGTACACATATTCTCCTAGTATCGTTATATGACGACACTAGGGATGCCAAACGGGAAATCCCAAAATCCCGGGATTTTCGGGATTGGCAAAATCCCGAATCCCGGGATTGTTTCTCAAAAATCCCGGGATTTTCTTATTTTTTTATATTAATATAAACGCAAATAAACAAAGTGAGCAATTTTAGATTACCTTCCTTTTTTTATTGAATTTTCTCATATTGACAAGAAATTGATGCAAAGATATTGGTAAAATTATAAATTAAGTAGATTATTCGAGTAAACTATGCAAAGACTTTGCAGAAAAATTTGAAATTTTGGTAAAAATTATTAAGTTTTTTAAGGAATACATGCGAAAAATCAAGTTTGTTATTTTACCGATTTATTCTTCCAAGCGAAATTCGATTTCTGAAACCTAATTTTGGCTGGGACTGTAAGTTTGAATTCTTCCATGAAAACATTTGATAACGATAACCAAATAACTTTGTTGCTGTAATTACACGATTTAGTGGGCAAGGTTATCGCAACGAATCTGTTTTAAAATCTGCTTACAAAATACTGGGCGCAAGTGTACTTAATGTCAGGCCTTCATATATTATCCCAGCCAGAAAAATACAAACGGGAAAGCGATGGCAAGGTATTTTCACAGGTGGTACAAGTACTAACAAAAATTGCTTTCCCATTTCTAATATGATAACGTCAATAGAAAAAAGACCGGCAGTTCAAAAAGCGCCGGAAAATACGGGAGAAACAAAATTTTTTACTTTGGCAAAACGCTGCCGAAACTAATAAATAGGTGGTTTGGAATTATATTTTCCAAAATAAAATTTAAAAAAAGTTCATATGTATCTTTTTTTGGCGCTACCGTGATGTTTTGTAAAACAAATACTGGCAAAAAGATTTTTGCAAACGCTGACAAAGCGTCCCAAATGAGTCTTCTGCCAGTCATTTATTTTTAACAATGCGGTTACCAAGTGGTATGCAGGTACTTGATTTTTTGTACCACTGTCAATTTCTGACTGAGATGTTTCAATATTCATAAAATGTACCACATTATTAATTAACAACTTTTAAATAATTATAAAACCGTTTATTCTATAAAAAAAATTAGTTACATAACATAAAAATTTTTACAAATAAAGGAAAATTTAAATCCCGAAATCCCGTAAAATCCCGGGATTTTCAAATATCAATCCCGATTGGCATCCCTAGACGACACCCA
Source organism: Leucophora obtusa (assembly GCA_949987735.1). Taxonomy (NCBI): domain Eukaryota; kingdom Metazoa; phylum Arthropoda; class Insecta; order Diptera; family Anthomyiidae; genus Leucophora; species Leucophora obtusa. The sequence continues at coordinate 283,335,332 of OX465295.1, forward strand.
AATTCATTAAATTAGAACATTTTTCCAAATTGCGATGAGATCATTGTAGTTTTACCAATATGGAGCAAATTTAGTTGAATTTTAGAAAAACCAAACTAGAAAAATATATTAATGTAATAAATTCCGATTTTTTCCTTCTTTATTGCAAGAAATCATAATTTTGCAGTTTTGGAATTTTTGTGATTTTCGGTCATTCACTGTGTCCAGAAACAACCAAAGTGTATAAAATAAACACAGAATGAATATTTGACTTTTTTTGTTTACAAAACACTTAACAGAAGTCCTTCCATTTTTAAGGTAACGGTATTATGCACATCTAAAAAGAGCCCTTTTCATGTCGTCATATGACGACGCTAGGATAATATGGGTTAAAGTGCAAACTCAATGATAATTTCTTGTTCTCGTCTAGGAGCGTTTCTAAACATTTAAAATATCAAAGAAAAACAAAAAATACCACAATTTGCTTTGTCATCTTCCAATATACTACTCTGTTTTTTTTTTTTTTGACAGATCTAGCAATGTAGTGACATCCATGCATGTATAATCAATAATAGAAAATAATATGTTTTCTAAAGTGTCACTAATATTTATATTTGCACAAGCACTTGCATATTAGTTAAATTTTTAACAAAACTTTTTTATAGTTAAGCTAATTTTAATTCTAAATAAATAAAAATTATATTCAAATAAAGAAAGTTTCCTTACCCAGCAAAATGTTTTTGTACTGGTTACCTCTGAATCTGTTCTAGAACAGGTGTTTTTACCACCGGTTCCATGGAATAGGTTCTAGAATTGATTTCTGGAAGTCAAAATGGAAGGTTTCACTGTCGCAGAACCAGTTCTAGAACCGGTTCCAAAGCAACCTGTTCTAGTTTGGAGAAAAAGAACCTGTAGCTTTTGGGACAAACTCAAACAAAAATCACCGATGTAGGACATAAATTAGAACAGGTTGCATGCAAGTACAGGTTGCTCTACAACCGGTTCTTTGCATCCGGTAATTATGTAAATCACAGCTATATATATTTAAAAATATAGTCACAGACTCAATAAATGTTTTTAAAATATTTTGCCGTCCTTAATACGAATCTAAAGTTAAAAAACTTTGTCGAATTAATCTTCAAAAATATAGTTTTCGTTATTTAAAAAAATTTGGTTTAAGGTTTTCACCAATTTTTCCAATATTTTAAAATTTTCTTAATGGATTTTGATCCCTTGTTTTATTGAAATTGAAATTGAAATTTTTTTTTTCTTTTCTTTATTTAAAACTTAATATATAACAGCTTTAAATGTATATGCAACTAGTCTCAAATAGACCAACGAGCATATTAAATATAATATAATAAATTAAAATGTAAAAAAAATTTAGGTATTATTTAATAACCTATTTCAGGTTGGTGTCACAAGGTCGTCAGGCATTAGACGTTGAAGTCTTCTGATATGGGTTTTATTGGTTATGAGTACTCTAGCTACTTCGTTTATGTGATTAAGCAATCGATTTTGATGATTTATTGCAAACTTTGTGATGACATTTGCAACGGTATCCACTCCCAGTTCGCGGGAGTATATTCGGAATATTCTTTAGAATTTTGTTCTGACATCGTTGAATAACTTCTATTGTGGTGGATTTTGCGTATCCCCAGAGTTGAATGCCGCAGGTCCAGATGGGTTTTATAACTTGGTTGTATATAACCAATTTATTTGATATCGATAGTTTTGAATATCTACCAATAAGCCAATTTAGGTTTCTAGTTCGAATATCAATTTCATGCTTGTTTCTTAACGTTTTCATTCCACTTTAGTTTTAGCATCAAGGGTCATTCCAAGATATTAAGCGTTATTTTCCTTCGGAATTATATATCCGTTTATTTTTATTGGCCAGTGCGTTATTGTTTTGTGCAAATTTATTGAAATGTGTAACATGAATTACGTGACGAACGGAATTTTGATACAAAACGTGGAAAAATATAATTTTTACAGAAAATCTGAATGTACATGAAATTTAAAACTCATAGGTCTACAACATTTTCGTATCGAAAATTTATAACAAATATCAAACCTCTAAGGCTCTTATTACATTAAATTAATTGTTAAATTTTAGTTTTTGGATAGTTTTATGAGGGTTCTTATTCAGTAAGTCAAAAATTATTCAAACAAAGCACAAATATTTTCTAAATTTTAAGCTTATTTATTTGTCAAAAACTGCTCATTTTTTTAAATACAAAAATAATTCAGAAACGACTCAGAAATGTAAATAAATTTAAATATTTTGTGAACAAATCAAAAATTACTTAAAAAAGATAATTATTTTAGGTTACAGAATTTTTTAATTTTTTTGGGCTCGTTTGCTGGTTGAGAACTCTACACTCAAATAAAAAAGTGTGTAAAAAATATTTGTAAACAGTTTCCAATCGCACTATACTATTTTTATACTGATTATTAGTACAATTTTTATTTTTAGTAATCATTTTTGCTATTCTCTTATTACAAATTACGGATTTTTTTACTAATTTTCGTTGCTGATTTCAGCAAAACATTTTACTAATTTCTCAAAACCGAATGCTAATTTAAAAATATTTTTTTTTTTTATTTTTTACAATTCTTGTTTAGTTTATATTTGTTACTCTTGATATATTCTTAGTTTAGAAATAACACCCAGAAAATTTTATTGCATCTCCAATGCATAAAACGGCAATAACTGAAGAACCGTTTGCAATTTTGACTCCAAATTTCAAGTACGATGAAGTAATTATACGCTTGTTACAATCGAAAGAAAAAAAAATTAGTAAAATTTTTTGCTAATTTCAGCAGATTGATTTTAAATTACAGTTTACAGCAATTTACTGAAATTAAGTAGCTGCAACTAATTATTTATGCTAATTTCATTGTACTAAAATTATGATATTTAGTAAGTTTTTTTAACTGATTTTAGCAAATCGATTTTGAATTGCATTTTACATAAATTTTACTAAAATTTAGTAGCGGCTACTAAAAAACAGTTAAATTTCCCGTAATAACAGCAAAATTTTCAGTAGCCGTTACAGAATTTTTTGGTTGAGTGTAGAAAAATTAAATTATGAAAACTTTATTCAAAATTTGAATACCATATTAAAAAATTGGGATATGGCTGGATTGTTTGCTTTAAAAGCGAGATAACAATTCAAGGCGGCACAAGCAAAAACTTTCTAAATTAGTTCAAAATTACCTAGCATAAAGTACTGCTGAAATAAGCACATTTTCTTTGCTAAATATTAGTAAGATAAGAATAGCAAAAATAAAGCTGTTAAATATATAGAATTTTAGTTGTATTTGAGCTAAATTTTAGTTATTTGAAATAAAAATTTACTCTGCTAGAATCAGCAACAAATTTTGCAAAATATTAGTAGAATAAAAAAAAACACAAAAAAGTTTTAAATTGTTTTAAGAGAATAAAATCTATTTTTGTGAAATCAGCAGTCTACTATTTTTCATCATATATTTCTGTTGATTTTAGCAGAGCCAGGTGGAAATTATGTGTGCTAACAAAAAAGAAGTACTGGCAAAGCGCAAGTAGACCGCGGTCTTACAAAAAGACGTACTGGCAAAGCACTAAATTTGGACGCCTTCCCAACGCTTTAAAAGGGTGAATTCTCAGCACTTGTTTTCCTATAACATTATTTTGTTTTTGAAAAGAAACTCCAAAAGAGTGAATATTTAAATAATTTTTGACTCCACAATACAATAATTCCAAGAATCGTCTATTTTTAGAGTAATTTAAAATTCTTCAGTGATGATGGCTCATAATTTGGTGGCAGGGAAAACACTTGATTTTTATGTTTCTTGGTGCTATCTCAATACTTTGCAAATCATTAAATAGATTGGTGTTAAGTATCATTTGGGTGTCAGGAAAGCACTTTAATTTTTTTATTTGAGCGTTGGCAAAGCATTTGATTTTTATGTTTATGGGTGCTTTCCCAGGGCTTGGTAAAGCATTGGCACCACCGTGGAACGGTGTTATCATTTGGGCGTTGGGAAAGCGCTGTTAACAAGCACTCATACCACCCATTTCGGTGCTTTGCCAGTGCTGGCCCCTTTGTAATTTTCTACCTTGGGAGTGACTATAATTACATTTAACAGTTTATTTTTGCTCTTCTAATTTTACCAATATTTAGCAAAAATCTAAAAAACAAATTTCTGCAAAATTACCTTTAAATAATAAACCTCTAAAAATAGCAGAAAAAGCTAATAATTGTTTTTCTATTTTCACAGGTTTATTTCTATGAGTATATGAATAAAATTTTATTGTATCTGTTTTACCAAATTTAGGTGCTTCAAGCACAATTCTCAAAAGTAGATTTTAGAAATCCAGCCTTAAAACAGCCTTAAACAGTTCCTAAAATGAAAGGTAATTTTCTTGAAGTCAAACTCAAAAAAAAAAAAAAAATAAGAGACTCCGAAGTAGTGATGGGCACGTGAGTGAATTTTCACGTGAATCACGCAAATTCACGAAACAAAAGCTTCCCAGAAAAAAATAATATTCAAAAATTAGGAAAAATGAAACTGGAAATTGCGCCCTGTGTAGGTTTGAGTTTCGGAAATTCCCGGGCGGGGGTTGTAAATGCCCTGGAAAATTTTTTACAATCGGTTTCAAACCACACTAGTTATGCAACTGGTTCCACAACCGATTCCATGGAACTGGTTCTGGAACTATGATGATGTAGACTAACGTAAAATCAGTTCTGGAACTAGTTCCAGAAATTATATTCTAATAATAAATTGTGTAAAATTTAACGAATAGGTTCTTAAAAATTAGTCATAAATAATTTTGAAAATTAATACTCAAAATTAGTTCAACTACTGAGAATTTTTAGTATTGTGTTAAATAAAGATAATTTAAATACTTGTTGAAATCAGTGTTTCAAAATTTGTTAAAAATTAGTCAAATCGATTCCAAACCCGTTTGGCAGGTTTTTCTACTGACGTATTATTTTAAGTGTAGGGAAGGAAGATAGAGATGGGCCGAAATCATTATCATTAATTTATGAAACGACAAATGATGTTTTTTCTTCTATTTAATTTTTATATTAAAAAATGTGATTGAGAAGCACTAATGGGGCATTCGACAGCTTCAGACCCCAAAATTTTAGCTTTTTTGCTATTTTGGCTGGAAGCGACGAATCGGCATACCAAAATATCAAATCAAAAGCTACGAAAACAGAAAAATATTTAACATTGTGTAAAAGTAATGTTAACAAAAGTAATAAAAATTTTTTCATTACAATTACTGGTAACGAATTTTTTTTTTCTTTTTGTAATGCAGCGAATATAGACAACTAAGGTTTGCGTTCGAGCAAAAAAACACTGAAGACACTATTAAAAGTTCAATGGGAGGAATTTCAGAAAAAATTAAATTTTTCATTAAAAACCACTAATGTGTAATATTTTTTTATTACTTTTTGGGTAAAGTTTGGTAAAATGAGAGTTAACAAGAAATACTCTCCCGAAATAACAAAAATGCACTAAAGTAAACGAACGCGAAAAACCACATTTGAAGCCCGAAAAACAAATGTCAATAGATTTGTGCATTATAGTTCGTTTTGGTGAGCGCTCTTTCTAGTTCTTGTTCAATTTGTTGTAAAAATCTAGATAGCTTTTCTAGTTAAACCCCTTTTTAAATCAAAAATTTCCTTTTTAGGCATTTCTATTTACAAAAAGGAATACATAGTTTATTAAATTTGGAAAAGATTTAAATATTAAACAAAAGCTTCGATTTATTTACATATTTAACTCTTTAACACATTTAAACAAGCGTCTTTACAAAATTGTCGGTAATTTTATGGAGTTGTAAAATCACCGATAGGCTTTTGCAACTATTATACTAATTTTTGTAAATGATAAACATATTTTCTGAATGAATGAAATGATCGATTGAACTAAAAGAGCTATTAGTTGTGAACTAGGTCTTTGGTTTAAATCAGTGAAGAGTTCAATTGAACTAGTTGCACCCAACTGATGATATAACAGCTGATTAAAACAATTTACCCAAATTTACACGAAAAAAATCTGGGCTTTCTCTTGCAAGAAGAACAAGAATATTACTCTCTCATGACAGCTCTCATTTACCCAATTGTGTGTGTAGTAAGAAAACGCTTTTTGGTAAAATTTGGATCCCGCGGGATCCCAATGTTGAGTACCCGAACACAGCTATTATTAAAGTCAAAAACCTTGATATTCGAGAAGAAATAACTTGATTTAAAAAAAATAATTTCACAAGCTATAAATTCTGAAAAAATAAAATTATTTATTTTAGTTTTTACAACACTTTTTATAATCTAATAAACTTCAGTATAACTTTAAAAAATTACGAATGGTAGAGCTTTTTGAAACTCTATAATGCCGATATAGCCCGCACAAACATTCAAATATGGGTCCAATGAATCGAAAGAAAATATTAAAAATTTTTTTAACGCTTTTAGTTTGATACTAAAAGCAAAAATATGGATTTTGGCAGAATGCGATTTCTTAAAATTCATAAATGTATTTTTAACTTGGAAATTATATTTTAGCCTGAAACTTGAGAAGGCCTAAAGTAAGTTGGCAGGAGGTATTTCATAGATTTTTATTACTTGATAAGAGAACTAAATGTCTTAAAAAAAGTAGACATTTAAACCAAAGTTCGTTAATTAAAATATTTCCATTCCTTCATCCTTAAAACTTACGTTCGTAATAAAATACGACTTAAGGCTCAATTAGACGTGCCATAACGCCATAGCCGTAACCATAACGCCATAGCAGACAACCAAAATTCAATTGGTATCTACGGTTACGGTTATGGCGTTATGGCATGTCACCTATAATCGAATACAATGTAGCCTATAAGATTGGTTTGAACAGCTGTTTTATATGGTTATGATTATAGCACGTCTAATTGAGCCTTTAAACGCTTTCTATATTAATAAAACAAATCAAAATAAAAAAAATGTTACCAAGAAACTGATACTTTTCGATTTTCACTCCCGCTTCCCCGGAAATTTTGCCATTTATTTTGTATTAAAAATACCTAAAAATATAAATTCGCCTAAAACAACTCACGCACACTCACTGACGAACATTTTTAATCTACTCACACTCACTCACGTTCACGTGAGTAAATTAAAGATTTACTCACACTCACGCATGATCACGCGTGATTCACGTGAATCACGCAAAATTCTGATCAAGTGCCCATCTCTACTCCGAAGTACTTCTATGTCATATTGAGCTATATAGTATTTTTCCCAGGCTTAAGGTTTAAATAAAGAAGAAGGAATTTTTCACTTAATATAAATATGTAGGAGGCGAAAATGCTTTAAAAAGTTTTAGAGGAAGTCTGTGCAAAAAAGTCGATATTTTTTGATCGGTGTAATTTTTTTGAGGCTCCATTGAATGTTTATTTTATTATCGCTGTTTTCTATATTATGTATATTTTTAAATTATCAGCCTTACTATCAATATTTTAAAAACGTATATGAGACCTTCTCAGAGAAAAGGTACCTAGTGTGTCAAAAAACCTAGTGTGTCAAAAACTTGGGAATATCGATAAAAATGAGGAAATATCGATTTTCCCAAGTTTTTGACACACTAGGTTTTTTGACACACTAGGTCGCTTTTCTCGGAGAAGGTCACATATACGTTTGGAAAATATTGATAGTAAGGCTGATAATTTAAAAATATTGTGTCAAAAACTTGGGAATATCCATAAAAATGAGAAAATATCGATTTTCCCAAGTTTTTGACACACTAGGTTTTTTGACACACTAGGTCGCTTTTCTCGGAGAAGGTCACATATTTTAGTTAAAGTCGACTTTAGTTAAAATATTGGGTGGCAGTATGCCTTGACTTGGTTTATTTTTGGAGCATTCTGAATTGGTCAATTTATTTTCAACCAATCAAAATGTTTGAAAATAGAAATATTTTTGTAGGGTTTTCATACTCAAAATGAACAAAAACCGTATGATTAAAAATAAAGTCGACTTTAAAATTAAAATACTCTTTTATAGTAAGGGCCTATGATTGTATTTTTTTTAATTCAATTTAATTTTTTTTTAATTTTGCTTAAAATTTAAAACATTTTTTTTGACTGTTTTAAAATTAATGAAATTGGTTGACGGCGCATTTGCCCATGTATGTACTATACTCTCATAAATAAACTTCTAATCAGACCTTTAATAATTATAATTCGTTAATTCGATTTATATGTAAATCTGAACCAATTTTGTACGAATCGATTCGCAAAACTGATTTTAATAGATTGAATTATTTCTTACTTTATTAATCAATATCTTATTCAAAGAATCAATTTGATTTTTATGGATCCTTTTCATAGAATCAAACCAATTGATTAATTTCATTTCAACTAAAAATGGTTCATTTGATTCAGATTTCCTAAAAAATAATACAATCATCAGTAATAATTCCATTTCTAAAAAAGAATAAAAAATTTTTTTTTTTGATTCGTGAATTATATGAATGATTCAGTTGCCAAATCGATTAACTCCACTTTCAGAATTTTACAAAACTTTAATTTCAAAACACTTTATTGACTCCTAACTGTATAATATTCAAAACAAATTTTTCTGATAATAAGTATTAACACATTGAGGGTATTCACAGTTCATGCTATTTTAAGCAGTAAATTAGCATTTATAGTAAATTTGACAACTCTCATTGTTTATTTGAATTTCTAATTTAATAGGAATTAAACAACAAAAACAATATGTACTATTTTCTCATTTTTCCCATTGAGACTTATTCATTTTTCGTTATGGAGTTAATCGATTTGGCAACGGAAGCATCCATATGTTAATTTTTTTTGATTCGGGAAAATTATAATTTTTTTGTTTTTATTTGGGATTTACAATTGTTTTTTTTTTTTTGAGATGCGTATTAACTTTAGTCAATAATACATATGTCTGTAAGAAATAAACTTTCATTGAATAGACTTTAAAGTCACATCTACTGGCCTATAACTTTCAATAGGAAGGCGATATTACAATGGCGCAGAAAGAATGTGATACTTTAAGGCCTTGATTATAAATGATATTTAAAAATTACAATAAAATTTACTTCCAGGGTTGCTATATAATGATTTGAAAAAAAAACAATTTTTGACCTTTTCAAAGCACTTTTTTCAAATTATATTTAAAAATATAAGGAAGAGCCGTGTAATAAAAGTTGTATGTTTGCTTTTGTCCCAAAATCCTTGATAATTTCTTTCAATTTTCATTAAATCTTCGTGAGCACGCTCCCCTCGTTCGTCACTCTAAATGCGAATGAAGAAAATGCATTTTGAGGGACATTCGTACACCTACATAATTTGTGATAATTTTTCAATAATTCAGCAACAATTTGTCTGTAGTTTTCACTCTTATTGTTTCCAAGAAAACTGTCCACGATGCTCTTGAAAGATTTCCAGGCTGTATATTCTCTCTACAATAAACATTGTGAAAAATTGTCGTCATACAATAGCTTCCTGATCTGAGGGCCAACAAATATGCCTTCTTTGATTTTAGCATATGAAATTCTAGGAAAAACCGCTAACAAATATTTAAATATTTGTCCAGAGCCTTTACAAAGTTCTGAAAAAGGCCAAATTTTATGTGCAGCGGCGGAAGAAGAACGTCATTTGGATCAATTAATGGTTTATTTGAAAGATTTTTTTTTTCTGGTGAATACTCAGTTTTTTTGCCACTCTGTTCTGACGTAATGATGACATGTAGCGCGACTATCCCATAGACAAAGGAAACAACAATATTTTGTTTTTCATTCCCATTATGCAAAAGAAGAGCCTTTAAACTGTACTTAGAGCCATCAATAATTAATCTTCATTCAGTTTTGTCATATGGCTGGCTCATTTTTTGAAATAAACCATCAACATCAGTACAGTATAGAATAGAGTGTTTCTTTTCAAAATATGCAGCCAATTCCAAGCTTCTATCTCTATAGATTGTTACTTTTGTCCCAACTGCAAGATGTTTCCACTGCTGCATGCGGCCCTATGCTCCTTACAGGAGTAAAAGGAACGAATATATATGCGTGAAGCTAGTAATTCTGCGTCTTGCTTCGTTAAATGTAAATCCCGAATTAGATCATTCAGCTCAGCTTGAGTCACTAAATGGCGTTCATCATCAGCCACATACAAACTACCACTGCTGGTGAAAGATGTTTCGGACTCACTGCTCGTAGCATTGGGAATGACTTGTAATGGATTATTTGGTGGACATTCGCGTAAGTAATATTTTTTTGATGTTTCATATTGAATCCAGCAACTTTTGTTTAACAGAAATAACAATCGGTTTGGTGGTTACTCGACTCTCTCCAAAGTACTGGAATTGAAAAATCGAAATAGATCTTCTTGCCATTTGACCACTTGTAATATAAAACAGTTCTGCAACTATTGCAAAACATTGTGGGTGTCCACAGTTTGTCCAAGTTTCTGTCAGCAAAACCAAAATAATGTAAATATGCATATTTTAATGATTCTGATATTGCATATCTTATTTTTCCAACCAAATAGTCAGCACACACAAAGCAAAAATAGCTTGAATCAGTAACACACGATCTTCCAGATATGCTTAAACGCTACTATTCCCAACAAAAAAAATTGCAAGTAATGCTTAAAAACTACTTCTTTCAATGCTTCACAAGTATCCATTAGTGCATTTGTTAGAAGTTATTCTGAACAACTTCAAAAAATCACTTCTTTCATTGCTGTCAAAGTATCCGCTTTTGCATTTTTACAACTTTTTTAGAATTATTTCTGAATCACATCCAAAAAATCACTTAAGTATTGCTTCTAAAGAGTAATTGCTCTAAAAGTGATCGTAAAAAGTGATTTTGGTATTATTTGGCATTACCAAAGAGAGGGTACCGGGTTCAATTCCCGGCGGAACCAATACAACGGATTATTTTTCACAATTTGTTAAATACGTTTGGGATTTTTAGCATATTTAATTCCTTTAAGGCAATTAATGTATATCCCTATAAAATAAAATTAAAAAAAAAACTAATATGCAAGTGCTTGTGCAAAACAACAGAGTAGTACATTGGAAGATGACAAAGCAAATTGTGGAAAATTTTCTGTTGTTTTTGTTTTTTCTTTGATATTTTAAATGTTTAGTAACGCTCCTAGACGAGAACAACAAATATTTCCAGAAATTCTAAAAACGCCGTAAAAAATGGTGAGAAATTGCTTTGTATGCACCTGTAAAAATAGTACTGAAAACAATATTGAATTGGAGTGCACTTTTTACACTCGTTTAATAAGTACTTTCATTGAAGAGAATAAGGAAAAACATCTCGCATTAACAAAGTCGTGTTTTTATGCCAGTCAACTTTCATAACAAAAAATAGCTCAGCGATAGAGCGCTAGACTAGCAATCGTGAGGTCGCAAGTTCGATACCCGGTGGCGGCAATAAAAAACTTTTGTAAAATAAAAAAAATATAATTTTTTTTTGTAAAGAATTGTTTTTAACTTTTAATTGGTGAAAGAGAGCTTTCTTTGCACTCGTTCAAAACGTACTGAAAAAATGTTGAAGTGGGAGTACTCCTCTCTTATGACAAGTCGATGTTAAAATCATTAGTGTTTATGTTAAAAAAGAAGTACACCTAGATCATCAATTGTAGTGCTTTTTCTACTGCTTCGGCATCTCTTTTTTTGCTGAGTTATGAAGATTTAGAATGAATGTGGGCTTCTGTCAAATTAATAATTGTGAAATTGTAGTGTCAGTATTGCCTGTTTCACAGTATTGCGAGCATGCGATAAAAAATGAACCAGACGTGATAGCCCAAATTTTATGCCATATTCGAATTCAGCGCACCCAGGTTAGTTAAAAAACATGCTTCGTTTCTGCAGTCAATTTTTTTTCAAATTTGTAGACCAGTGTTATTCAATCGAATCAAAATTAAATCTATATAAATTAGACCAAATCATTATCTCACTTTATTCAATATCAAATTATTGATTTAAAACTATTATAAATTATTCACTGATTCATAATATTAAGAAATTTTTATGCGAATTGACTAACAAAATAATTATCTTTTTCAAGCTCTGCTTCGAATGACTTATCAGCCATTGCATTTTAAAATACACTTCGTTTTATTTAAAAAATTAATTGTCGACTTTTGTTTATTCTTTGTTTATAAAGTTATTAAGAGGTGGCAAGCAAAAGACAAAATCTTGTGTAGGAATGACCGTGATGTCCAAGACTTCAATAGCGGAAATATGTGAGAATGCCAAATTGGCCAGAGATATGGCTTTGACCGGTAATTATGATTCAGCCTCCATTTACTATGAAGGTTTACAGGGTCTATTGGCTCGCATGATTTCATCAACCAATGATCCAATGAGAAAAGGAAAATGGACTATGGTATGTGCGAGTTAAGTTTTTATTTATTAACAATCAACTAATTTTAATTGTCTCTAGGTTAAACAACAAATCGCTAAGGAATATTCTCAAATTAAAGATATTCAACGTACATTATCAGAGATGACTTTGGATTTACAGAGTTCTCAGTTTGCCTCGAAATTTAGAACTCAAACAAGTGAGACTGAAACTAAAGATCCTTCTTCGTGGTTTCGACCAGATCCTGATATATGGACACCTCCACCAAAGGATCCGGATGTTTGGGGACCACCAAGATCGGAAAAGTAAGTAATGTATTTAAAAAGAGAAAACTTTTAAATGGAAAATCATGTTTTCCGAAGGAATTTTAAACCTGTCACACACTAAGGCGTTTTAAATTTAAAGTCGACTTAATTTTTAACTGTATGGTTTTGTTCATTTTCTGTATAAAACCCCTACAAAAATATATATATTTTCAAACATTTCAAAACTAATTTCTAACTAAAGTCGACTTTAAACAAATATACAGTTGGATAATTTAGATGGATAAACGGGTAGTATAAATTCGACGTAAACAAGTATATAAACAATATTGTTGTCAGTTGCTATTAATAAGGTCGGCATATACGACTTAAATGATCAGCATACAAACCTAATTTTTAAATACTTTTTAGGTCTTTAAGATTACCAGTTAAAACGAAATTTTGAAAATATTAAAAAAAAAATTTTTTAATTTCCAAACAAAAATAATGCGGTGTTTTTGTAGCAAAAGTGAAGATTACATATCATATTTTTCTCCCTTTATAGACCCGCTAATTCAAATCGTAATCGTAATATGCCTGGTAAAAAGTCATTGCCCCCAAAAAGCACAATTCCCACACGAAATAGTGCCTCAAGTAATGGCTTTAATAAAAAATCGAATACAGCATCTTCATCCTCGGCACGATCAACAAATTCCCAAAGTAGCGCACGGGCTCCAAATTCAAATCGTAAATCAGCAGTTGGTAGCAGTAGTTCTGCTGCCTCTAATAATAAAGATGATAATATCTCTAATAAAGATAATGATGAAGCAAGAGATGATGAATCACCCGATCAGGATGAAAAAGAAGAAAAGAAATTTCAGCCTAATAATCATATTGAAGCCGAATTGGTTGATATACTTGGTAAGTTAACATTTCCTATATTTGAGAACGTTTTAAAATTATTGTGTTTTTTTTTTTGATTGTTTTGCAGAACGAGATATTTTACAGCGCAATCCAAAAATTCGTTGGAATGATATAGCTGATTTAAATGATGCGAAGCGTTTACTAGAAGAAGCTGTTGTATTGCCCATGTTAATGCCTGATTATTTTAAGGTTAGTAATTTTTTAATGATTTTATTGCTGTCAACTTAAACGCAAAATACAATAAACTTTATTGCTTCCGATTGTACACCATCATTAATGTAAAGTTACCTAAAATTTAATCATGTTTTAAGTATCACGTTTATCTTCTCTATATATAAAAGAATAACGTGACTGATTGACTGAGTCAACACCGCTCAGACCAATCCGCTGGCGGTAGGAATTTTAGTAAATGGGATTTTAGTAAATTTCTACCGGTAGGGGCAAAAAGGTGAAGAGTCTCCCTCTTGGCGGCCTGCCCAAGCCCTTTCGGCTAGAAACCTGAATTTAAGACATGTGTTCCACCAAAAAGGTACTTTTCGTAGTTTTCGTTAGGAGCATGGTAAAAATGGGGATACAATAGGGTATAAGTCTCCCCCTTAACGGCCTGCCCAAACCTCTTTGGCTATAAACCTGAAATTTAAAGAACGAGTGTAAGTGGAACACTAAAATTGGGAAACGAAATGGAATGGAAAGGGACACGAGTGGAATTAAACACTGGAAATTACCATTTCAATTTGAAATTGAGAGCTCCTTGTAGTGTTGAGAAAAGAGCAATTGAAATTGGGATTTTCCATTTGTTAATGGGAAAGAAACAATTGAAATTAAGATTTTCCATTTCGATGAAAAATTCATTGTTGTTCGATGCCAATTATTTCCTTGTTATGAAAAAACATAAGTACTTTTTCCAAAACTCTGCCATTTTTTCTCCATTAGGATATTCTCACAGAGTTTTCCAGTTCCCCATCATCAGTTCTCTTTAGAAAAGTTTCAAAAAAATTTTCTAATATATCATCATATAAAAACATATAAAGTCGCATACAATATTTTATATTATCATATATTTTAATATTAAAAAATATATGTTATATATACTCTTTTTTTACTCGGGTAGTTTACTAGAGTTTGTTTTAAAGGTAATAAATAATTTTTAAGCTTTTCGGAAAATAAATTTTTTTTCAATGATGAGTTCTTATTGTATGTAAATTCAGCTCCTTCTGCTTTGTAGGACAATGGTTAGATTAAAAAATACGCCATTCTTTCTTTGCAAACATTTTATAAATGATATCCGAAAATCAAATTTGCATAAAAACTGTAATATATGGGAAAATCTACAAAACAGGTCGATTTCAAATTTTAAAAATGAAAAATTTCAAATTAGTGGCAAACATTTTTTTTCTAGATTAACTTATTTAAAATGTATTAAAAAGAAGTAAATCTGTTCGCGTCAATCAATTTTTTGAGCGTTAAAAAAGTTATAAATAAAAACCCGCACACATTTTCGCTATAAGTATTCTTAAATGTTTGAATTTTTCGGGCATGCGACCACAAGTTTTCAAGTAACCTTTCCGTGCTGAGTCCGAATTTGGTTTCCAAACTTTTCCAAGGCATCTGGTTTTTGAGAAAATTGAGGTTTTAAGTAATGTTGTTTTTTTTAATTTTTCCGTCCGTCCGTCCGTCTGTTTCTCCATGTAATCTTGTGCGCATGCATTTGGCAGACCGACTTATATCGGACCCAGAACGAAGTTTGTTGATTTTGGTTTAAATCGGCCTATATTTGGCCCTAGTGCCCATATAAATTTCCCTCAAAATTGCAGCACAAAATTGAATAGCACATCCATGGTTTAAAGAATTATGTGATCAAATATGTCTTAAATGGTACATATCTTCATTACTATTATTGTGTGAAAGTGCTAAATAGATCGGATGAACTTTGTATTCTCTACAGCATATCTTTCTCCAAAAATCGCTAAAAGGTTAAATTCAATTTAAAGGCACATCCACAGTTTTAAGAATTATGGAGTCCAATCTATCTGGAACGGTAGATGTTATCATAACTATCATTATATGAAAGTGCTAAACAGATCGAATTTTTTTATGCTCTACATCATTTTTCGCTGCAAAATACGCTAAAAATTCAACTTTTAATTGACTGGCACATCCACATATAAAAGAATTAATGGATAAAATCTGGATTATACACTCAAAGTAATACGTCTGTTGACTGGACAGAAAAATTTGTTACTTTAACAAAAATTTATTCCTGTTTTTTGGCTTAAAATAAAATTTGTTGACAAACAAATTTATAAAACTACAGTTTTTTCTGTAATTATACTGAGTCGTAGAATTTATCCAAATTTAGGGTCTCGGGACCCTCCCCGGGCCTAGTCCACATGATGTGAGGGCATATAACGACACTCCAATGGAGCACACATTTTGTCCGTTTTGCTCTATCTCGCTTAGTTTTCGAGATATGGGCCATTTTATGAAGTGAAAATTTTTATGAAAAATTTCCGAGGGTCCAAGGCCCCGCCAAGGTCCATTTTTGGAAAGAGATAACCCCTTTCGCTGGGTTATACCATTATATTGACCGGTTAGAGGTAGTCGAAATTTTCATAAATTTTGCTCTATCTCTTTTAGTTTGCGAGATATGGGCCATTTTAAAAAATCGGGAGGAAAAGAAATAGCGCCATCTTTAAAACTTCGGATACATTGGTGGCGGCATCTACCGGGTAATAACAGTAACATGAAAAATATTATATTTTAACATATTTAAAGATTGGGTTCTTAAAAATTAGTTATAAATAGTTTTGAAAATTAACACTCAAAATTAGTTAAAGCACTGAGGTTTTTTAGTATTGTGTTAAATGAAGATAACTAAAATCTTTGCTTAAATCAGTGTTTCAACTAAAAATTTGTTAAAAATTAGTCAAACCGATTTGAAACCGGTTTGACAGATTTTTGTACTGACGTATTATTTTAGGTGTATGATATATATCGCCATTAATATTGTTGTGTGTAAGTGCTAAAATTATCAGATTATCCGTTTCGTTTCTACATCACTTTTAGCTCCAAAAATCTATGAAAAGCTCAGTGTTGCCAACAAATTTTCAAAATAAATGGCTAGATCAGACCCAAAAATCGCTAGAAAATCACTAGATTTATAAACAGTGCAAAAATTTAGCGATTTTATCCCTAGATTATTGGAAAATGGTACTTAAAGGAGTTTTTTACTCAAAAATTTCTTTAATATGTTCATAGGAAGTGTTATAAACTTTTAAATAATGAAAAATTTTACGATTAAACTTCAAATACTGAATTCCGATTTACATTGAATTAATATTAGTATTTAAAATACTCAATAGAGGGCGTTGTGCGTTGAAAAACTACATACCCATATTTTATTGAAATGTGCATTTTTTAGAAAGTGTTTTTTACTAAAATCGTTTAAGAAATTGTTTTTATAAGAAAACAATATCAATATGCGAATTTTGCAATATTTTTCAATATAAAACCAATTTTTAGGAATTATATTACGGCTGATAAAAAATCGCTAGATTTTTGGCTAATAGCTACAGGACAATTTTTCCCGCTAGGGGCGAAATAAAATCGCTAGATCTGACGAGAAAATTGCCTTTATGGCAACACTAGAAAAGCTAAAAATTGAACCTAAAATGTGTCTGGATCAGAGAAACAAGCCAGCCGCCGTAAGCCGTTTAAGCCGCCGCCGCCGATTTTTATTCCGCTCAACCTTAATCGCCGCCGCCCATTATTTTGATCGGCTTGTTTCCCTGCTCTGGATGCCAAAATAATAGCACGATCTATTTAGCACTTACACACAATAATATTATTACTGATACATACCGATCACGCAGAACTGCAACTAATTATTTCTCAAACTGCGGATGTGCCCTGCAAAAAATATATAATTTTTTGTTCACGCATAGACATGAAGAGATTATTATTGTCATATCTTCTTTATTTCTGAACACACACTAATCAATTTGGCCTCATTTATTTTTTTTATTTGTCAGTTATATGTCAGTATCAAAAAATTTTCAATTACATTGAGGCTGAAAGCGCAAAAATTAAAAATCTCTGAAATTACTCTTTATTCAAAAAACAGAGTTGCAGATTTTAAAGTACTACCATTTGTTCCTAATTGAGGGCACCTATTTTTTTCAACAAGTGTGAGATTTTTTAACATCAGAATTATTATCCACCAAAGGTTTCAGCCGATTTCCTCTTATGCTGAAAAAGTTATACCCAAAAGAGTTGAAAAGCTTTTGAAAGTTACAAGCAAAATTAGGGTAGTTTTTAATTGAGTAGAGCACATTAGCAGTATAAATATTAAAATTTAAGATGTCCGCCTGATTAAATTCGTTGCCTCGAAAATACTGATACCATCAAAAATAATATACATATATTGTTATTAAAATGGTTAAAATTCCGAATTACATGGAATCGCCCGGTTCCGTAGATTTGCCCATATAAATGAGTTATCTCAAATTTGTTTTTTTAACTTCTAAAGGGTTCTTCAACAGGGAAGCTACAAAAGTAGAACGACAGGGACAGCAAACGACGCCATATTTCTTGCCGCTCTTTTGACATTTCGCTTCAGTAAGGTTTGCCATTTCATGATGGAAAGATATACGAGCCAACAACGAGTCGAAATTATTAAAATTTACTACCGAAATTCGGAGTCAGTGGCCTCAACGTTAAGAGCGCTACGTCCAATTTATGGTCGTCATAATGAATGGCTTCGTCAATAAACAAAATATGTGTTATTGGTCAGACAGCAATCCATACGTACTCCATGAGTCATCATTGCATCTCGAAAAAATTACGGTTTGGTGCGGTTTATGGGCCGGCGGCGTCATTGGGCCGTACTTCTTCCGTGATGATCAAGACCGGCACGTTACTGTGAATGGGAATCGCTACCGTTCAATGATAACCGAATATTTTTGGCCCCAATTGAATGATATGGACTTGGAGGACATATGGTTCAAACAGGACGGCGCCACAAGCCACATAGCGAATGCCACAATCGATTTATTGCAAACCAAGTTTGGAGAACGTGTTATCTCACGAAATGGTCCAGTCGATTGGCCGCCTCGGTCGTGCGATTTGACGCCGTTGGACTATTTCCTGTGGGGTTACGTCAAATCTATGGTCTATGCCAACAAGCCAGCGACGATTGATGAAATTCGTACGAATATCGGCCGATTTATGCTTGAAAACCGTCGAAAATTGGGTTCAGCGTCTGGACTTCTGCAAGTGTGCCCATGGTGGCCATGCAAAAGAGATCGATTTCCATACATAATGGCATCGAACGTTCTTTCACAGGAATAAAGAATTTCATTGATATCCAAAACCGTTTTTGTTTTATTTAAAAAAACTTTTGTAGCGCTCTTATTGAAGAACCCTTTACGTACATTTAAATTGTCAAATTTTTGTATTTTATTACTAATAAAATATCAAACCTACAAAAAATATGTATTTTTTTAAGGAAAATTAATGAAATAAAATTGTGGAAGTTATTCGAGTTACTCGAGTAATTTTAAAATCTTACACCATTAATCGAGAAATTTTAAAACCTCAAAATCGAGTTACTCGGTTACTCGAACAATCTATGAAAAGCTAATAATATATGAAATAGCCTAATAACTATAGAACGAAAAGAGCCTATTTCCATGAAACTTGGTACACTCACAATATATTTTCCGTAACCGATTGAGGTTTATTTGAAAAGTAATAGGTAAAGTTTGTTTTCAATTGAAAAATCAATTAATATACATGGAAACATATTGTTTAACTCAATAAAAAACAAACTGCAAAAAAAAATACGTATCGTCTGTAGGAGTTGATATTTTCCGTCAAATGTTCTATTTTTAGAAAAAATAATTTAAATAATTTCGTTGTTTTCTGTTTTAAAACAAAAAATTCAAATATTTTCGGTTTTCTTTTTTGTTAAAATAGTTTGTCTATATACAGAATTATTTCAATTCAAATTACAAGAAATTCTTTACTCATACACATAAACATAGCCAATAAAAATATGAACGTTTGTGTTGTGTGTGTAGTGTTTTGAAAATTCAAACAAAAAAAAACTTTCAAATATGAAAAAACAAACTACATAATCGTTTTTTTCTAACGTTTTGTGAGTTAAAAATTGAAGATTGTTTGAACCCTTTGGCGAGTGGCGTACATTATAATGTACGTCGACTTCATCAACTCGTCACTGATTTGAATTTTAACCAAAGCGCTATTCATTTACTGTTATCGGTTCGTTATTTTGTTCTTATTAAAATTTTATGCAGGCTGTTAAATTTTAAAACACCATGAGATCAGTAGAGGGCGTTTTGTCTTGTGATCAACAACGCTGCTGAGAATATGTTAAAATTTAAAAAAAGGCTAAAGTTTAGTCTCGAAAATTCCGTGATGAATAAAATTCAAAAACTCAAAAGATTTTATGTAGAGATTAGTAATAGAAAAAATATAAAATTAAAATTTTTAAAATATTTTAACCCGCTCGGTGTCGGCAGCATGTTAATGTTTGAAATTTAATTCCAAATATCTCCGCTAGGGGGTGCTGCAAAGCCATAAAAGTAATAAACAATATTTCTTTTGCATAGATCTACATTTCCACGAAGTTTGGTCGGAAAATTCCAAGCCATTAAAATTCCCGTGTCAAAGGGTTAACAGACTTTTCAATTATTTTTATTTCTTTCATGGATTGTTTAAACAATGTTTGAAAATAGATAGCAAAATGGTTTCAATATAATGAAAAATCAGTAATCCTTTTTTTAATTGTTTTTTCAATTAATTTTATACAAGGTGGCGCAATAGTTGTCACCCGACATTCTTTAACTGTAATTTTTTTAATAAATGAAAAACCTTAGTTTTGCTGGTGACTGTCATAGGACTATTTTCAAGACTAAAAGTCACAACTTTCCATACAAAACAACAGTGAAATTTAAAAAATTCAAATTTAATTTATCAGTGTTGTTCAATTTATTCCAATATTAAATTATTTTCAGGGCATACGTCGGCCTTGGAAAGGCGTCCTTATGGTTGGGCCACCCGGTACTGGTAAGACAATGTTAGCCAAGGCTGTTGCCACAGAATGTTGTACCACTTTCTTTAATGTTTCGTCATCAACCCTGACTTCCAAGTATCGAGGTGAATCGGAGAAAATGGTACGTCTACTCTTCGAAATGGCACGATTTTATGCACCAAGTACTATATTTATTGATGAAATTGATTCTCTATGTTCACGGCGTGGTTCTGAGTCGGAACACGAAGCATCGAGACGTGTTAAGTCAGAACTGCTCGTACAAATGGATGGTGTGGGAAGCGAAGAAGCTAATAAAGTTGTAATGGTATTGGCCGCTACCAATTTTCCATGGGATATTGATGAGGCTTTGCGACGTCGTTTGGAGAAACGTATTTATATACCGTTACCCTCTGGCGAGGGACGGGAAGCATTGTTAAAAATTAATTTAAGAGAAGTAAAGGTTGACGATAGTGTTGATCTAGGAGATATTGCTAAAAAACTTGACGGATATTCGGGAGCAGATATAACAAATGTTTGCAGGTATGAAAGTAAAACAAGCCATTAAAGAATAAATAAAAATCCATTTGACTTTTCAAATATTTAATCTAATTCCTCATATTTCAGAGATGCCAGTATGATGTCTATGCGTCGTAGAATTGCTGGACTGACACCGGAAGAAATACGTCAGTTGGCTAAGGAAGAAGTGGATTTGCCAGTGTCAAATCAAGATTTTACTGAAGCCATTAGTCGTTGCAATAAAAGTGTTTCGCAAGCCGATTTAGATAAATATGAAAAATGGATGGCTGAATTTGGTTCATCATGATGGCCTTATAGTAAAAATAAAAACAACAACAGCAAACGTCGTATGCTATTGTAGACGTTTGAAACAATTAAAATATTTACATACATATTACAATTATTTTGTGAAAATCTTAGCCAAGCTAAAAAATACTTACATTTGTTTAACAACGCATTTTCACAAAGTGATCATCCAACTAACAAGTAATATCACTACACATACATACACACTCACACACCTAACCATAAACATACACATTAGGAATGGCATTTATTTTTAAACTTTAATTACACTAGCTTACAAATTATTTAAAATTTTCTGAGCACTAACAAGGGTGAAATTTACGATTTTGATGAAATTGTATTTATAGAGGGGGAAAAACTACAAAAATATTCACCCCTGCGGATCAATCTTATATTTAGAGATTAAAGAGGGTATTATTCAAAATTGTTTGAAACTGTTCTGTTTGAAAACATTTTAATATGTTTGGTGCACCGTTGTGTAGGTTATCAAAATACGATTCATTTGATACCCATTTGTATTCAGTTTTTATGTAGAAAATAGAAAAACTCAAATTTTTAAAAATTGCTTACTTTTTCCCCCCAATTTTTAAACTTTGAAAAGTAAGATTGGGCCGCCAAAAATGTGTCAATTTTTATAAATTTTGTTACCTCTATCATATCGAAATTAGAACGAAATCTAAAAGTTTGCCCTAAAGTAGTTTCCTTGTGAGAGCGCCTTTATTTTTCTTGTAAACTTTGGCCTTTTTAGGTCGATTTTTTTTTTATTTTTAAGTTTTTGTTTCGTTGGGTAGACCAAGAATGCGACAGCAGTTATAAATAAATGTTATTTTATTTTTCAATAAGTTTAGTTCTTTAGTTGCAATGGCCAAAAATTTTTAAAAAATTTTAGTGAAAAAACATTTTCGTGGTAAAGAAGAGCTGAGGCGAAAAAAGGAGGTGAGAAATAGTTTTGTGAAATGTAATATATTATTAAGATCTAGGTACTAGTGGAAAATAAGACAACATGTTTTATTTACAAAATTAAAAACGAGTTTCAATTACGAAATTGGTAATATCAATTATCATTTTAATTGATTTTCCACCTATCACGCAAATGATAGTATTAATTACTAACAAATTGTATAAGATTAATTCAAGAAATTCAACAATTCTAATATTTAACTGATTCAATTAAATATTTGTTTAAAAACTAATTTTAATTTAAACAAATTTTTAATTAGATATTTTAGGTTAATTATGTATTGTGTGTACTACGAAATTGTGCATAAAAAAAATGTTTTAACAAATTTACCATATTTTTCATAAAAATTATAAATTCTTTATGCACTAAAGTGCCATCTAATTAAAAAAATGTTGGAGTCGTTAAATTCAATTTTGTTTTATCTACAAATAATTTGACGAATAACATATTGCCCAGTCTGAAAAATACAAAAGGGATTTCTCTGGCAAGACACTTTACCGCATGGTAAAAGTTATGGAAAAAAGTGCTTTCCCAACCCCAAAATATAATATCATTAGATGATCGGACTCGCTCAAAAAGGGACGGAAAAGCTTCGGGAGAAGCAGGAATGGCCAACGTTGGCATGCAGTTGGTAAAACCAAAAATGACACATGGACGCGATACTATTTTTAAAAAGTTCAACGTAAATTATTTATTAACTACTGCAAGCATTTATAAAGGTAATTTTAGACTTTTTAAATTCTCTGATATCTGATTTTGTCATTTTTTTTAACATTTTTTTTTTTGATATTTTTCTTGAAATGTACACGCCTTTAGAAATCATGTATAAAAAAAATGGTTAAAATCGAAGAGATCCTGCATTTAAGGGTTAATTTGCTTTAAAGGTTTTTCATAAAAAGAAAACCGTTCATTTTAGCGGTTCCGTAAATCCAGGTATACCACATCAACATTGCTGATATGCAAATGCTGGCCGAAAAATTAGAGTTATTTATTTACTTCCACTATCATTTCAGAATTAACCAATATGAACTCAATAATTTTTTAGAACAATTTTTTTTTTAATTTTTGATTTAAAAATCGAAAACGGGAAAATTGACCAGCTCCGCAAATCTAGTGTTAAATGAAAAAAAAATTATTTTATAAAACTTAAATATAGCCAAAGTTATATATATTTTAATGCCATTTCCGTTAATTTTTAAAATTCGGTTTACAAAATTCAATTCAGACTCCAATTCTCTTAGAACACATGGCGTTTCTCGCAGGCGCGGCATCTAAGTGCTGTTGTGTATTATCGAGATGAAGGGGAAAATATGAATTCGCACATTTTCAGGGAAAATTAATAACAAATTTAATATTTTATTTCGAATTTCAATGAAAATGTATAAACACATTTTTTGAGTAAAAGAAATTCACAAATGTATCCAAAATATTTGTTTTATATCTTTCGTGGTCCAACTTTCTGCGTCAGCAAAAGAAATTCAACTCTCCGTAAATTTTTCGAAATAGCGCGGTTTCCAACATTTCCCCTTCCAATACTCTAAAAGTCTTTCAAAATTCCCACCGAAAATTTCACTTTTCATATATTGAACTGGTTCTTTCTTCTAGTTTACTTATTCATTCGATTTGTTTTATTGTTCAAAAGATTATATCAACGACTTGTCAATTTTGTCGATGATTTGTTTTTTTTTTTTGCTAATCCGAATAAAATAATGAAAAATCTGAAAATATCAGCTAAAATTGAACTAGTATTAGGGTATTCAATCGATTAATCGTTATTCGATTAATGGAACAATTTTTCTCTAAAATTGTTCGAATAATTTAAAATGTCCAAATTTCGAATAATGAAGAATTGGAAAAATTAAATACTATTATCGATTCATCGAAATTGGAAAAAAATTACAAACATGTTTAAAAAATATATATTTTTTTATTAAAGTACCCAGTGTAGAAACGGTAATGACATATCATTATTTTTTGGACTACCAGTAATGAATGACACCCACTTACCTTCTGCATTATTTTAAAACATAAAATAATGAGTTACTGATAATGACTTATTTTTATCATTATTTCAAATAGAAAATAATTTTCTAGATTTTTTTGAAAATTTTTTGAAATTTATTTTTAGACTCAATATTTTTTAAACACTGTTAAGGATGTATGTAACCACATATTTTTTGATTTTTTGTATGTGGGCGAGTAAGCTTACTTGTGTGCAGCAGGTCAATTATGTTTTTATTTATTAAATCCCTATAAACAATTTCACTGGAATTCTGAAATAAAGTTCAATTCCAACTTTCATTACATTTTATTTCAATAGCATACTCCAGCAAAAGGGAAACAAAAATTCAAGTTTGAAATATTTTTGTTAAATAAACAAGTGCTAGAATTTGAAATCTACTTTAATTCAAGCAAAATTTAAAACACTTGAATTTTTAAAACCTATGTGCTTATTGGGATATTACATGTCGATATAGCTCAGATGGTAGAGCTATTGACTGGCAATCTGTAGACCCATGTTCGATTCCCGCACCAGCAAATTTTATTTAGAAAAAAAAAATACAATAAAAAATATTTTTTTTTATACAATTTATTTTTTTGAAAATCTATTTTTAGACTCATTATATTTTTCAGTACTGGTAAGGACATGGGTAACGATATATTTTTGATTTTTCGTATGCTTCGTATAACTCATTACTTTTCGCGACATCGCCATATAAAGGTAATAAGAAATGTAATAACAAATGTAACTAGTTACCATTACCAAGTATGTAGTTACATAACCACATATCTAGTAATGATTTTCTACACTGGGTTATTTGAGAAAATTTGAGAAATCTGTGTGTATTTGTCCAGCAAACCCATTTTTAATTTGTTCCCCCTTTTCAACTATGGCTATGTTTTTACACATTTTATAAAGAAACCATAACTCGTGAATTTATTCAAAAAATAAGTTCATCAATGAGTAAAACGCAACTTTGTTTTTAAAAATCCGTTAGTAATTAATTGCGTTATTGAACTTTTCATTAATTACTATGCTTTGTTTTTATAAAATTTTACCTGCATCATGAAGGTTCACTAAAGAGGAAAAGCATAAAAAAACACGAAAAACATTGTGCATGCATTTTTGCAAAAAAAAAATTGGTTTAACGGGCAAGGATGCCTCAGGGAAGCTTTCATAAAATTGCCCACAAATGCATCAATTGTGTATTTTATAATGATGTCTGAAGCAATTGCGATACAAAACATAATTCGCTAAATCTTTTGATGTAATTATTGTGATAACTTTTGCAAATGGAAACTGTTTTGCTAGAAATTTTGTAAGAACAATTTTTAGAGGTCACCCCATACTTTGGGGACAACTGGAAAAACTGTGCTGCCATATAAAATTTTTGAAAAATCGCGATTTTAACGTATAGGCTGCTCTGTATGAAGACATATTTTTTTTTTGTTGAAATATTTTCCCTATAAAACGCGAACAATGGTTTTAGTATCAAGTTTTGTGCATCAAATG
This sequence comes from Leucophora obtusa, assembly GCA_949987735.1. NCBI lineage: Eukaryota > Metazoa > Arthropoda > Insecta > Diptera > Anthomyiidae > Leucophora > Leucophora obtusa. Next base: position 283,361,212 of record OX465295.1, read on the forward strand.
TTAACCCTAAATATGAATACAGGTCCTGTGCTTACATTTCACTACAAAGAATTTATATTGATTGCATTTGAACATTTTTGTATATAAAAAACTAAATGAAAAACCACTAAATTTTAAAGGCATTTCGCTGAAAATCTGTACCTTAGATCGAAAAATAAAGGACGCCATTGAAATCACCATGTCTGAATTATATAGAACTGATGTTTATTTTATTAATTGGTTGAAATGAGTTTTTTCTTCTTGCTTGTTTTTTCGAAGCTCTTTGAATAAAAAACAATTACAATTTCTGCATGACACTCAAAAAATTAATGGAGATCTGACCATGCTGATTACAATGGCGTGCTTTATTTTTCGATCAATGGTACAGATTTTTCGCTAAATGTCTTTAAAGTTTGGCAGTTGTCCTTTCAGTTTTTTATATAAAAAATTTTTCAAATACAATTAATATGAATTTTTTTGTGTTAAAATGTAAGCACAGAACATGTGGCCATATTTACGATATAAATGCGATGTGCTATTATTGATATTTAAACCAAACTCAAAAAAATAAGTTAGTAGAAAAATTAGTAAAACGTCTTGTATATCAAGTGTACTAGTTTTCAGCAATTTTTTTGCTTAAAATCCGTTTTCAGCAAAAATTTTAGTTATATTTTTTTTAGCACTAAACTAATTTTGAACTAATGTTTTACTAATTTATTTTGCTACAAAAATTGTGCTGATAACCGTATGCATAGCGTGGACCACAACCAGATAGACAAGGTGTAGATGTCGCAGCTTGTCTGGAAACGGAAATGACAAAAAAAAGAAAAACAACATATGTATTCGAAAAAATTTCCACTGACCTTGTGTGCTTGACGTTCTGTGCGCTTCTTTAAAGTGAAAATGTGTCGTCACCCTAATACAAATAACAATAAAATAAAATTAACTACACTATACAATCATCAACATACATACACACATAGAAGTAAATCGAAAACTCGTCAAAAAATGCAATTATTAAAAAAAAGACTAACAAATTATTAAATTTAAGAAAAAACAAAAAATATCCATCATTAAGTGAATACCACTACTACTAGTAATTTTAACAATATTTTTTACATAACTGAATCAATACGTAATCACTCTATTTCTACCGCTCTACTGTTTAGCATCTAATCTTACATTATTTTGTTCGAATTCTATATTTACTCGTTACATTTTTCTTTTTAATCTTTTTTTTATTAATCTTTTTAATATTTTTTTCTCTCTCAATAAAAAAATTATTTTATTTGTTTTATTTATACGATATTTTTTCTTTAGTTTTAATTTAAGTTAATGGTATAAAATATTTAATAACAATTTAAAAATAAAGATATTAACAAAACCATAAAAACAAGCTTTTCTCTTTTGATAAAATCATGAAATGTGTATTGTACACTCTAATTAATTTTGTTTAAATTTACCCAAACTATTCCTACTATAAATGTGGTAAATTTACTACTAGTGAGTAAATTGAAAAAAATTACACATATGATATGTACTTAGTAATTGCACACAAAAATTGCAAATTTACTTTGAAAATGCGTAGAAAATTTTCAAAAAAGATGCGTAATTTTGCCATTTTTGTTCGTAAATTTACCAAAAAAAATATGCCATATTTGAAGCCCTTCATCTTTCACCACCTTTCACTTCTTCTCTATCCTCTTTCCAAAGGAAGCATCACATTAATTAATAGGAAGAATTTCCTGAGTGTTGTTCTCTTTAAAAAAAAAAAAAAAAAAAAACCGTGGTAATCAGGCATGCCACAGACTTCAATTTCACTTGAAATTGCAAATTGCTTCTCCAGAAATAAATGGTATTTTTGCATATTTAGACCAAATATATATACATATATATACAAGATAAACATAATTAATTATTAGTTAAGAATGCTGTTTTTAATAATTTCATTTTAACAAGTTTTTGTTAAAGAGCATATTTAAAGTTTTAACACATATTTCGCATAAAATTAATATGATTTCGATGTAAAATTTCGTAACGTTTTACTTTTGCTTCTTCAGGTTTTTTGCGTTTTCGTAAATTCTAAAATGTTAAAAAATAGTTTTTGTGGTAAATTCGTGTTCCAACTGGTAAATTTTGATATAACCCAGCAAAACTTTGGTAATGGGTGCGATATACTCACGCATTACCTTGTAATGATACATCGTTACCTTCTGCATTATTTCAGACCAAAAAGTAATGACTTACCAATCACTGATTACGTAATGCATGATTTATAAGTGGAAAGTAATGACTAGAATATTTTTGAAAATCTATTTCTATGCTCCTTGCAGGAGTAAAAGGAACAAATATATATATGTTTTTAGACACATTACTTTGTGTTTTTTTGTAAGCATGGGTGTAAGGTATATATTTTTCGACATTACAAATGAAAATACGAAGCACAACAATTCATTTACTTTTTAAGCAATCAAATGTTATATGTGTCGATAGCTCAGGTGGTAGAGTTCTCGGCTAACATGCAGGGATCCCAGGTTCGAATCCCAGCATGACCACTTCCTCCTCATACATTACTTTGGGGCTCATCGCCTGTAAAATTTGAACCGCCACAAATTCAGAAGGAAAAAAATTGTTTTCGATCACTTTTGGGAAAAAATTGCGGAAGTGAAATTGCGAAATCAAATTAATTCCATAAAAAACCTGTGACATGCCTGTATATATGGGTATTACTATGCATTTTACCTGGTAATATATCAAACCGCTTACCCTTGCATTACCTGGGACCTTACACCTTACCCATGCATTACTTTGTTATACCAAATTCATACGTTTGGATTATTTTATTGGTATTAATAATTCGTTTTTATATAACACTTTTGAAATTCTATTTTTTGTTAAAAACCCGTGAATTTAAAATTCATATTCGCTTTAACAAATTAAAATTTAAATAAAATGTATTTAAAAACTCCTTACCTGTAAATTCAGAATAACATGTTACTAAGTAAGGAGTTACATCGATGGACATGCCCTTGTTAAAATAATAGGTCTAGTAATAGAAAAGTAAGAGCTTACCCCTTCATTACAAAATGCTTATTTTTGTAACCAAAACTTATAAAAAAATTTTTACAAAATTCTTTGTTAAAAATATGAAATTTTTAATTTAATACTCAATATAAAACAAATTGAAATTTTAAGAAAAAACAAACGTATTATTTTAAGGTTATTTGTAACCAGAGCTTCGAAAAACTTAATTCAATTTAAGCTTAATTCCCGAAAAATTAAATTCAGATTTTAAAAATATTCATGTACCATTCCCTTAAACCATTCGTAAAGAATTCATTCATAAGCTTCATTCCCAAAGCTTTAATATGAATTGAATGAATTCCTAACTTGAATCATTCAAATCGCATGTTCATTCACCATTTCACTAATTGAATGAAGAAATTTTATTACCATTCACTTAGTGCAGTGTAAGTTGAAACTAACATATAATCAAAACCAAAGCATACAAGCTGTAACAAAGCATACGATACTATTTATTTCTGTTAGATGAATTTTAAACGTTTTTCATTGTATTATGCTAATATTTCAGCAATTACATACAAATTTAAATTTTTCATTTGATTAAGTGAATGAAAACAAATCACTTTTCATTCACTTTTTTATTAAATGAATTCAGGTAAATTGGGTTTCATTCAGTTAGAATTCAATCAAAATAGAATGAATTCATATAATTTAAAGCTATAGGGAATTAAGCTATGGAATTAACTCCATAAGAATGCTATTAGGGAATGAAATTTAAGCCAAATTTCATTAATTTTTAAAAAGTGAATGAAAGAATTAAGCCTTTTAAACCTTTGTTTGTAACCTAAAGGTAATAGGTAAGTTTAACATGTAAGTTCAGAATAACATATTACTAGGTAAGGAGTTACCTCGATGGTCATGACTTTGTTAAAATAATAGCTTTGGTAATAGAAAAGTAAGAGGTTACCTACCCTTATTTCCTCTTACCAAAGTCATTACCAAGTAATGGAAGGTTTTGCTGGGACTTAAAAAAAATAAACATTGTGTGGACTTTTTCCTGTAAAAAATAATATTTCCCTAGGAAAAGTCCTAGATTCCGTGTTCTTTTTCCTACAGAAAAAGCACGATTTTCCTATAGAAAACCTCATATTTGCAAATTTTTCCTATAGGAAAAAGTTCTTAGAAAGCGAGTGGTATTTTTTGAGAAGTCCTCAGAATTCAAGGGTTTTTCTGTAAGAAATATTTCTCGAAATCTGGAGTTTTTTATAGAAAGAGTCCTCTTATAGGAAAAAGTCCTCAGAATCTTAGGTTTTTTTTAGGAAAAAGACTTTAAAATGTAACAGTTTTTCTATAGAAAGAGTCGCCCATATCTATGGGATAAATGTTCTCAGAATCTAGCAGTTTAATAATATGTATGATTTTTCTACCCCTTATAAAAATGAAATAAGGCTATGAAATAAATAGCCATCAGATGGCGCGCAACAACTGTTCTAAGAACAAATTTATAATGAAGAGATGAGACGTCAATGGAGGTTTTTATTTTCATAATTTTTTCAACAGTGTTGTCAGATAATGATTTCGCCCCAAATTAGGGATTTCGGCTTGAGGACAGATTTTTGAGGAGAAGGATTTGGGTATTTAACAAAATATGGGGTATTTTACCACTATTTTGGTATTTTTGGGATTTTTTCTTTCATTTTTAATAATTACTAATTTTCAACGAAAAATTGTAAATTTTCAAAGATTTAGTTTTAGGCCGAAAATCAGAAGAATTTTCGAATAAATTATATGCGTATTATTTTAGATGTAAAGTTGATAAAATTGGTTCCGTTAAAGTATTGTATTTCAAATTTTAAAATTTCTCCAAAATTTTTGAATTATTGAAGAAATTTTGTCGAAATATTTATAAATCTAATTAATCAAAACTGGGCTCAAAAACTATGGGGGTTATTTTGTAATACGCAACGCCTTGCGTTGCGTTGTTTTCCATACAAATTGTTTTTGTAATAATAACAATTTACACACAAATTAACGCAACGCGTTGCGTTTTACAAAATAACCCCACTATTGCAAAATGTTAAAAAATCTTCTATTTTCAAAATACTGAAATTGCTATATTCAAAGGACTTAGCAAAAATAAGATTTGTGGCGGTTCAAAAAGTACTAGGGGTTTTTATTAAACCTCGTATGTACCTTCTGAACCGTGTAAACTCGATTTATGAAAAATCAATATTCAAAATAGTTGACAAGCCCTAGAACTTATACCTACTAGATTTACACTTTCGTACAAAACTAGTTTTTGTTTTTTATATATGCGTTTTGATAAGTATAAACTACTTAACAAGAGCAAAAACCAGGTAGTTTTTGCTGTCTAAATTCACTATTAAAGAAAAACTAGTGGTTTTTGAAAATTACTCGCATTTACTTGTCAAATGCCATAAGCCCGTATGACACTAGCTTTATTTTGTATTGATCAATTATTTGCGAAGTCTATATACTCATAGAAATAAATCTGTAAAAATAGCAGAAAAAGTTACTAAAAATTAGTTTAAAATGATGCTGCAGAAAAAACTGCTAAAATTAGCAAAAATTAAAACTGTTAAATTTATAGAATTTAAGTCATATTTAAGTTAACTTTTAGTTAATTGAAAATAGCTAATTTTACTGTAAAATCTGCAGAAAATTTTGCTAAATATTAGTAGACTAAAAATAGCAAAAATAAACTGTTATATCTACAAAAGTTTCGCTATTTTTAAGCTAAATTTAGTTGAATGCAAATAGCAGCCTATTCTGATAAAATCAGCAGAAACAATTATAAACTGCTGTTTTCAAAAGGCTCGATTTTGACTGAAGTTTACTTTTTCGGGTACCCCTCAAAAAGAAAAAAGCATACCAACACCTCTGGAATTATTTATTTATTTCATTTCATCTACATAATTAGATTCTTACAGATTACTATACAAAAGCAAATCTTAAAAACTAGTTAAAGTGTTCAAATAAAAATAACTTATGGTGTTTTCTTTTCTGACAAAAATGTTGCCTTTTTTTTGCACTTTGCTTTTGAATTGCTTTTTTGTGTTCTTTTCTAAATTAAGGGTAAGATTCTGAGAGTGCATCGTGTTCTTTTCTAAAAATGTTGTCTAATAAAGTGCAACATTTTCCGCCCTAAAAAAATTTACGGGGTAGAGCGTTGCCCTGTTTTTTTCTTTTCATCAAAGTTATGTGTATATACTGCAATGTTGTTTGCCAGCAAACTCGCAACTTGGTGGCCTAGGGGGTACTATCCTAGCTTATGATGCAGAAGGTCGCAGGTTCACACCCCGGTTGGACCACAACATTTTTTTTTTCATTTTATTTTTTTTTTATATAATTTTATTTTTTTTTTTATATAAAATTTTATTTATTTTTATAAAATTTTATTTTTTTTTTATAAAATTTTATTTTTATAAAATCTTATTTATTTTTTTTTTAATAATTTGCTCTGTTATTTACTATTTACTAGTTTTTACGCTACCAATAAATAAAAAAAATAATACAATTTTTTTTAATATGGAGGGAAACTTTTAAATTGAAAAAGAGAGTAGTATATAAAAATTACTTCACCTTGGCTGGGATTTGAACCTGGCCATCCCGAGCCGAAGGCAAGCATCACAACCACTAGGCTATCATATAGTAGTATCTAGCGTAAACAATATTGCATATACATACACATGTGTTTTGAAAAATGCAAATAAGTGATTTTATTGTTTTATTCTGATTGGAAAAAGGTAGCATTTTATTGGGGTGAGGGCATCATTTTTAAAATTTTACACTTTAACAAGGCAACATTTTTTTACAGAAAAGAAAACACCATTAAACTTATACTTATTTACATTAAAATTGGAGAGAAACTATTGCATAAATGCATACATCTTGCAATCGGCTCATTTTCAGCGTAATCTATGATTCCTCGAACACTAATTTCAGAACAGTTTATTTCATCCGAAACGTTAAAAACAAACATTATTGCGAAATATGATATACGATCGCTTAACGATTGTAAACCCAATAATTTCCTCCTAACATCATAGGATCACTCAACCAAAAATGTCTGTAATGGCTACTGAAAATTTTGCTGTTATTACGGGAAATTTAACTGTTTTGAGGCCAGCGGTATTTTTTGTTAATTTTAGCAACATATGTCTGCTGATCTGTAGTACAATAAAATTAGTAGAAAAAATTAGTAGTCGCTACTGAATTTTAGTAAAGTTTATGTAAAATGCAATTCAAAATCGATTTGCTAAAATCAGTTAAAAAACTTACTAAATATCATAATTTTAGTACATTGAAATTAGTATAAATAACACTATGCGACAGTCAAAATCGGGATGGGATGAAACCAACGGGAAATGTTATATCGGTCAAAAACAAGTTATACGTGTCCCGGCGTTTCGCTGGGTCACCACTAGGAATCGAGATATATCTTTTTTTGACATAACTCGAGAACCACTAGTCCGATTGTGCTCAAACAATTTTAAAAAAATTAAAAATTACAATTCCTTTAATCTGTTCATATAACGTTTTTCTATATACTCAACAGTTTTGCCGGTAAAAATAAATGTTTGTTACCGCTACCATAAAAATCAATAACCTTTTGTTTATTACTTTTTTTAATATTTTAGGCAAAAAATATTTTTTTCTTCATACATTAATTTTTACCGGAAAAACTGTTGAGTATATAGAAAAACGTTATATGAACAGATTAAAGGAATTGTAATTTTTAATTTTTTTAAAATTGTTTGAGCAAAATCGGACTAGTGGTTCTCGAGTTATGTCAAAAAAAAGACCACCAAAGGTCTAATCGATATATCTCGATTCCTAGAGGTGACCCAGCGAAACGCCGGGACACGTATAACTTCTTTTTTACCGATATAACTTTCCCCGGTAGTTTGAACCCTTCCCGATCACTGACCCCTACCATTTGTCTCATAGGGTAATTAGTTGCAGCTACTAAATTTCAGTAAATTGTTGTAAACTGTAATTTAAAATCAATCTGCTGAAATTAGCAAAAAATTGTACTAAAAAATAAAAAAACTGTAAAATCTAGAAAAAAAAAATTTTTTTTTCTTTCGATTCATCGTACTTGAAATTTGGAGTCAAAATTGCAAACGGTTCTCCAGTTATTGCCGTTTTATGCATTGGAGATGCAATAAATTTTTCTGGGTGTTTTTTCTAAATTAAGAATATATCAATAGTAACAAATATAAACTAAACAAGAATTGTAAAAAATAAAAAAAAAATATTTTTAAATTAGTATATTTTTCTGCTAAATTTAGCACTCGGTTTTGAGAAATTAGTAAAATGTTTTGCTGAAATCCGTAATTTGTAATAAGAGAATAGCAAAAATGATTACTAAAAATAAAAATTGTACTAATAATCAGTATAAAAATAGTATAGTGCGATTGGAAACCGTTTACAAAGTTTTTTACAAACTTTTTTATCTGAGTGATGGTAAATCAAAAGGCCAAATTAATTTCAAATCCGGCTTTATAAACATTTTTTTAATACGCTCAATATGATTGGATGCACCTGCTTGATACGGACTCCAAATTATTGATCAATATTCCAACTTACTACGAACCAATGAAACATATAACGATTTGAGAGTATAAGGATCTTTGAAATCCTTAAAATTTCTTCTCACAAAGCCGAACATTCTATACGCTTTAGACGTTATATAGTCAATATGGCTAGAAAAAGACAATTTCGTGTCAAAAATAACTCCGATGTCTTTCACCTCAACCTCACGTTTTAGCGAATAACCACCTATTTCATAATCGAAAACTATAGGATTAACTTTTTAAACAAATTAAAGAGAAAATGTTTTTTCTATAGGTCCAAAAAAACCGAAACACACATAAAATGGTAAGTGTGACGACTCAAATTAAAGAAAATTTTCTCACGATTTAAAAACTGCATTTGGTTTCATGATCCATAAAGTGTGGCTACCACTAGATCCATTTAAGACACCCCAGGAGTCTAAAATAACCAGTTAATGTACTAATCATAAAGTACCCATATGTACTAATCATAAAGTATGGGTACTCAAAGGAACGGAAATTTTCCTACGAAATATGACCACAATGTACCAAAAAATTAAAACTTTCGCCTGCTGCGCTATATACCTCAATGTACGAAAAACCTATGCGAAAAAACCCCTAAAGTTAAAAAAAATAATTTTTTTTGTTAGAAAAATTCCCGAATTTTTGGTATGAAGTTGCAGAAATTTGGTTTGAAAGCACAAAAATTGGTTTGAAAGCACAGAAATTGGGTTTAAAGCACTCAGAATGGCCAAAAACCAAAAAATCTACAAAAACAACTCAAAAAATTGGTAATGTCTTTTTTTTTTATTATTTGGTTTTTTGTACGCATTTTTTTTGTCAAATTTGAGTAAAATATGTTAACCTTCATCGGTCGCCTTATGATCTTTAACCTTGAATAAAATAAAAACGGTTCAGCGGAATGACCTTGTATTTTGCAAAGTAGAATTATTTTGCCTGAACAACCAAAAAAAGCCGTTTTTTAATTTGTACCCTTACTGTATTTGCCTGTGCAGTTATAGTTACGAATCGGTCCCTGTGTATGTGCGCGCACATAAGCAGGTACCTGGAATTGCCGCTTATTTTTGTGTGTGGATTTATAGCACGCTCTTATTTTTTCGTTTTATGAAATTCAGTTTGTTCTGGAACACACATAAGTGAAGTTTGTTTGCGCATTTATTTGAATTTTGGTTGTGTTTCGAAGTTTTTGATAAAAAATGAATAGAGTTTTACGTGAAAGAAGGCAGCGAGATGAACTAGAAATGGATTTTGATTTGGAAAGCGAAGCGGGCGAATCTCCGTGCAATAGTGAGGATGATTTTGCATTATCAGACGAGGAGAATGATGAAAGTGAAGTTAGCGTGCATTCGGATGAAGACGACTTTGAGCCACTTGTGCAAAATTTAGCAGAAGAAAATGCAGCAAATCCTGAAAATAAATATTTTTCAAAAAATAAGAAAATTGAATATTCATCGCAACCATTTGAAATAAATCGAAGAAATGCATTTCGACGTGCAGAAAATTTCACTTCAGGTAAAAACCTACCCTCTTTGTTATGGGTTCATGTTCATTATATGTTTCATTTTTGTTATAATTCAGGTCCAGAAGCATTAGCAGCTGCTAATATAGTTGATGTTTCGTCTGCATTTCACATGTTCCTTGGACCGGTTGAGAATATTATTTTGAACATGAAGAATTTATATGGTGTGCGAAAGTACAAAGACGAATGGGAAAACATTGATTTGGACACTCGGCACGCATACTTTGGATTGTTGCTGCTTTCTGGTGTGTATCGGTCATACGGTGAATGTGTCACTAAACTGTGGAATGAAGAAACTGGTCGGCCAATATTTAGAGCAACAATGTCTTTGAAAATGTTCAAGCGTATCCATCGTTGCATTCGATTTGATGACCGCGAACAACGTATGGCCAACACTGCATCTACAAGTACGTCTGTTCGTGATAAATTGGAACCGATTCGAAATGTATACGATAAATGGAATCATAATTTTAAAGCTGTATACACACCAGGAAAAAACATTACCGTAGATGAACAGTTAGTTCCGCATCGTGGGCGATGTCTGTTTCGTCAGTATATTCCATCCAAGCCGGCGAAATATGGCATCAAAATTTGGGTGCTATGCGACTCAAAAAGCTGGTATGCATACAACACACAAATTTATGTTGGTCGGAATCGTAATGCCACTCCTGAACGCAATCTCGGACGGCGTGTTGTTTTGGATTTGGTGGAAGGACTTTCTGACAGAAATGTAACGTGTGACAACTTTTTCACTTCGTACGAATTGGCAGAAGATTTGCATAAGAATCGCATGACTATTTTGGGAACAATAAGGAAAAATAGGACTGAAATTCCTTCAGTTCTACTCGACATGCGTCAAAAGCCAATTTATCATACAGAAGTTGTATATGAACATAAATTGCAAGCAGTTATGTTGTCATATGTTTCTCGCCGGTACCGATTTGTGACATTGCTCAGTACATACCACAATGTTGTCAGCATAAATGAGAATAGTGAACAGAAGAAACCTAACATCATTAAAGACTACAATAAAACCAAGAGTGGAGTTGATACTATGGATCAAATGGGGGCTACGTACACATGCAAACGAAAAGTCAATCGGTGGCCAATGGCAGTAATTTGTAACATGCTTGATGTTAGTGCGTTGAATGCATTCGTGACGTTCATTGCATTGTTCCCGAATTGGAAAAATTTTAAAACGAACCATAATATTCGTCGTCGCCTTTTTATCGAGGAGCTTGGATTGAATCTCGTTGAAAAACAGATCACTAAACGTAAAAAACAACCTCAAAGTAATGATGCTTCCAGTGTTATTCAAAGAATTCGGGAGATTCGCCATTTACCAAGTGCATCAAAACGAGGCCGATGCTACATCTGCACATATAAAAATAACAAAAATCTTTTTGCTACACGCTGTGAAAAGTGTAGAAATTTCATTTGTGCTGAACATAATTTCAATTTATGCGACAAATGTACAAATAATTGACAAAAGTTAAAAATTAAATTTTTTTTTCTAATATACATATTAGGGTTTGGGATTTCCCGGACTTTTTTATTTCCCGGGAAACGGGAATGAAAAAATTTGATTCCCGGGAATCCCGGGAATTGTTTTTGAACAAAATTGTTAATAAAACCCACCTATATAAATAATTTTTGTTAAAAAAAAACACTATTTCAGTACAAATGCAGTCTGTGTAGTGAGAATTCAAAGTAAAAAATACCAGAATGTTGAACATTTGATTTCACATAAATTAATCGCAGCACTGCCAAATTAATTGCATGATTCCAGCAGAAAGCACCTACTACTGGACCGTCGGAAACAAACCGTTTCATCACACTTGGCCCATTAGATATGGTGGTCACAATGTTATTTTCCAAAGACAATTAAAACTCTTCTAGTCTTATTTCTACAATTCTTCTTATTTTATCAGCATTACATCTTCCTGATATATGTATAAACCAACCCCAGGTTATAAAATGAATTATTTACGTTTATACTTATGTTCAAATATCTCTTTTGTGATATTCTTGTCCATTCATCTAAGATTATAGTAAATCTCCTATTGTTAGAAATATTGCTCAATATTTCTTTTATCATGATATCTTTTACATGATTGTAGTAATTTAATATAATGTTCTTTACATCGGTTTCTTTTTTTGCAATGCCAGGTTTTTATTATAAAAACTTTTTCGAATAAACGAAGATCTAGTTATGGTGCGGATTGACTGCGGCTAATTTGGATACCATTTTAGGAAATGTTTGCCGTACCATAAAACCTTTAATGCCTATTCAGCTTACACTTTTTTCTTCGGGTACTTTGCTAATTTTAGCTTGTTGTTTTCTTCAAGAAAAGTTGCATGAGCAACAATTTTTTTTTTTTTGTGAACCAAATTTAGATGTCGGATAACGAAATTTAGATACCACCGTTAACCATTAGTCTTTTCTTTTCACATTTATTAATGAAAACGTTACTTATAAAATTATTGACCCTTAATATAAAGGAGTATTTTAAATTTAAAGTCGACTTTATTTTTAATCAAACGGTTTTGTAAATTTTGTGTATGAAAACCTTACAAAAATATTTATATTTTCAAATATTTTGATTGGTTGAAAATAAATTAACCAATCAGAATGCCCCAAAAATAAACCAAGTCAAGGTATACTGCCACCCAATATTTTAATTAAAGTCGACTTTACCTATTATTATTTGTAAAAAACAAAGCTTTTTTCATATTTCTTTTAAACATTTTACCAAGTTTTTAGGCTTTACTACTTAAATTTTGAAAAAGTTATGCGAAAAATCTTTATTAGTTGAAATGCTCCTAATTACTTGGCAAAGATTTTATTTCTGTGTCAAATAAATGTATTCCTTTTTAAAAGATTTTAACAATGAAATTTTTGTTTTAGTATTTAAAATGTTTTTTATGACTAAAATTAAAAAATCCTATTCGAAACAAAAACAATTTAAAAAATTTAATATTTTTAAAATTTCCCGTTTTCCCGGGAAAAATATATTATTTTTTTTTATATATTCCCGGCACACTTTTCCCGGGATTTCCCGGGAATTCCCGCCCGAGAATTCCCGAACCCCAAACCCTAATACATATGTAATATTCTAATTTTAATTTCATTCTAAATCTACCTTTATGAAGTTCAAATGTATTAATATGATAGTAAACAATATAATAAACATAAAAAATCACAAAACATAAATGGTTGTTAATTTTTTTTAGCTTTTTTACAATTAAAAATATATGTATGGGACCGATTAGATGTATTTTTCGAGGGACCGATGAGGGTTAAAAGAGTAAACAAAAATTGCTTACCATTAGTGGCGTTATATATAAATTCCACAAATTTATATAAAAAGTGAGCGTAAAACAGGGAGTGATCATAATTTAATACAAAACGGGCATAATTTCACCAAAAACGGCAGATTTATCACTTATCATCACCAGAGTTGCCAATTTAGCCATTTTATGGCTAGATTTAGCCATTTTTGAACACGTTTAGCCAGAAAAAATTGGATTTAGCCATTATCCATTATTTTAGCTATTTTTAGTTTTTGTTGAGTGTTAATTTATAGCTAAATTAAGGAATTTTGCGCAATCTGAAAAATGCTAAAATTCAAAGTCTTATTTAACAAATTGTGAAAAATAATCTGTTGAAGGCATGTCCATATCCGGTTTAATTCATTCAAATAAAATTGAACACATAATAAGTATTGGCAGAAATTTTAAACACTTCCCAAGAAACATTTTTACGGACACTCCGGCACATACGGAATCATGAATCCTGCTTTTACGGCACATTAACGGTCCGTAATACACGTATCCGTCAAAGCTTGTACGTATACGGAACATTTACGGACCCTGTAATCGGATTTTCGAACATAATACGTTTTAACTCCGTTTCCGTACTGTAAAATACGGACTTAATGGATTTTAATTTGTGTTCAAAATAAAAACAATTAAATTCTTTTAAAAACTTTTTGTGGCGATAAATTGGGCGCTGTGGTGTAGTGGTTAGCGCGTTGGACTGTTACACGTCAGGTTGCGGGTTCGAGCCCCAACCAAGGCAACATCAATTTATGAAAAATAATAATAGTAATATGTATGAGTTTTTTCTATCCCTCATACATATCGCAGCGTCCTCCTTCGGTGTTCCCATAGCAGTTAACCCCACCGAAGTAGAATAATATAACAGGGCTATGAACTAAAAAGCTTCAACAACGTTCGCCAACTCACCATCAGATGGCGCGCAATAACTGTTCTAAAATTCAACATCTCGCGCAATTACAGTGTTGCCATATTTGAAGCCCTTCATCCTTCACCACCTTTCACTTCTTCACTATCCCCTTTCCAAAGGAAGCAACACGTTAATTAATAGGAAGAATTTCCTGAGTGTTGCTTCTCTTTAAAAAAAAAATAAAAAAATTGTTGTTTCGAGTAAAACACTATCCTAAATACAATCAATTAAACCATAACTAATTTATTTTTTCTTTTGCATGTAGATGATCGATTCTATTATGGGTGACAGTCGTGAATTGATGCGCTAGATAAAGAGGTAAATTCAAAGGTAAACTGAGGTACTAAATATAGTGTAAATGTAAATAATATCGTTACTAATAAATCTATTAAAAATCAAAAAAACAAAATTTACTCCAAATCAGTCAATTCAGATAGATATACAAGTCCGTTTTTTGTCCGGAGTCACTCCAGTTATACACGACATAACGGTCCGTAAATGGTCCGTCAATGACGGACTTTTAACGGACTTGTCAGTTTTTACACGACATAACGGTCCGTCATTGACGGACTTTCAACGGATTCGAAACAGTTTCGATGTTCCTTAAAATCCGTTTTCTGGTCGTATACGGATCCGGAAAACGGTACGTAAACGGAGTTGGATTCCGTTTATGACGGACCGAAAACGGTACGTAAACGGAACGATTTGTTTGTTGGGTTACTTTGTTTCAACGGACTTGTCCGTTTTTTACACGACGCAACGGTCCGTAAACGGTCCGTCAATGACGGACTTTTAACGGACTTGTCAGTTTTTACACGACATAACGGTCCGTCATTGACGGACTTTCAACGGATTCGAAACAGTTTCGATGTTCCTTAAAATCCGTTTTCTGGTCGTATACGGATCCGGAAAACGGTACGTAAACGGAGTTGGATTCCGTTTATGACGGACCGAAAACGGTACGTAAACGGAACGATTTGTTTGTTGGGTTACTTTGTTTTAAAAAATTACGGAACAAAAATAAATTTCTACACTTTGTAAAACTTCGTTTGAAGAAAAACTGTTTTTTTTAATTAAAAAAAATCCAAAATTTGTATTTTATTGCGTTAAAAATATTAAAAAACATACTTAAAGCAATGGCCTTGCAACTCTCTCAATATTTTTTATGTAAAAATGCGGCTTCGAACAGGAACGGACTCCGACTGGTTAATCAGGGATGGAAAAGGCTCACTCAATCGGGCTCTTATACAAAAAAATGTTAGATCGCTCTTACATATGTAACTAAAAACGAGTAAAAAGGTTAAAGTCGGGCATGCCGACTATACAATACCCTACACCAGTCTGGTGTATTGTTTGGATCCGAAATTCGAATGGGTTAAAATGGGGCTTATGTCAAAATTTTCTATAATGTGAGTCAGCGCACCAAATTTCATTAAAATATCTTAATATTTGCGACCTGCAGTTTGTAACCAAGCCAATTTTGGGGGGACCCTTATATGGGCACTAGTTCTAAACAAGGACCGATGTTCACCAAAATCAATAGGCTTCGTCCTTGGGCCAACATAGGTCTATGTACCAAATTTCATCAAAATATCTTAATATTTGCGACCTGCAGCGTATAAATAATATAATTTTGGGGGGACCCTTATATGGGCACTAGGTCTAAACATAGACCGATGTTCACCAAAATCAATAGGCTGCGTTATTGGGCCAATATTGGTCTGCGTACTAAATTTCATCAAAATATCTTAATATTTGCGACTTGCAGCGTATAAACATTATAATTTTGGTAGGACCCTTATATGGGCACTAGGTCTAAACATGGACCGATGTTCACCAAAATCAATAGGCTGCGTTATTGGGCCAATGTAGGTCTGTGTACCAAATTTCATCAAAATATCTTAATATTTACGACCTGCAGCGTATAAACAGTATAATTTTGGTAGGACCCTTATATGGGCACTAGGTCTAAACATGGACCGATGTTCACCAAAATCAGTAGGCTGCGTTATTGGGCCAATATAGGTCTGTGTACCAAATTTCATCAAAATATCTTAATATTTACGACCTGCAGCGTATAAACAGTATAATTTTGGTAGGACCCTTATATGGGCACTAGGTCTAAACATGGACCGATGTTCACCAAAATCAATAGGCTGCGTTATTGGGCCAATGTAGGTCTGTGTACCAAATTTCATCAAAATATCTTAATATTTACGACCTGCAGCGTATAAACAGTATAATTTTGGTAGGACCCTTATATGGGCACTAGGTCTAAACATGGACCGATGTTCACCAAAATCAATAGGCTGCGTTATTGGGCTAACATAGGTCTGTGTACCAAATTTCGTCAAAATATCTTAATATTTACGACCTGCAGCGTATAAACAATATAATTTTGGTAGGACCCTTATATGGGCACTAGGTCTAAACATGGACCGATGTTCAAAAAAATCAAACTTGTTCGTCCTTGGGCCAACATAGGTCTGCGTACCAAATTTCATCAAAATATCTTAATAGCTGCGACCTGTAGAGTGCGCACAAGATTGCATGGACAGACAGACAGACAGACAGACGGACGGACGGACGGACAGATGGACATCGTTAAATCGAAATAAAAAAAAATTCTGAACCGATCGGTATACTATAAGGTGGGTATACGACCAATATTTTTTGGTGTTACAAACATCAGCACAAACTTATAATACCCTGACCACATAGTGGTGTAGGGTATAAATAGCTTCCTCCTTGGCTCGTTAAAAAAAATTAAATATTTAGAAATTAGCAAATATTATCAAAAATTGCGAAAAAAAAAAAAACATTTGTAGAGAATGTCGATCGCTGATTAGCTCTTTTAATTCATTATCTGTACCATAAAGCTTTTTTCAAATCTGCCATTATTTTGCAACTTTTTAAACGCGGTTTTTTTAAATATATAACCTAGGGACTATAATACCCATTTATACAATAAAGTTTCAATAAAGGAAATTTTTAGCATCAATGTACTTATTTACCGAATGTAAATCGCTGATTATGTTTTTTAATTAAATTTTTGTACCATAAAGTTTTTTTCCCAATTCAATTCTTTACGTGCGTCTTTTTTTAATTTATAATCTAGGGACTATAATACACATTTCATACAACAAAGTTTGGTGGCTAGTTGCAAAAAAAAATAAAAAATCGCGAAAAATAAAATTTGCAAAAAGGAAAAATTTTTTCATCAATATATTTGTTTGCACAATGTAAATCGCTGATTAAGTTTTTTAATTAATTTTTTGTACCATAAAGCCTAAAGTCTGGTGCTTAGTTTGCAAAAAAAAATCGCGAAAAAAATATTTGCAAAAAGGAAAATTTTTGCGTCATTATATTCATTTGCAGATTTGTTAATAGCTGATTGAGTTTTTATACCCTACACCACTACGTGGTCAGGGTATTATAAGTTTGTGCTGATGTTTGTAACACCAAAAAATATTGGTCTAGACCCACATTATAGTATACCGATCGGCTCAGAATTTTTTTTTTATTTCGATTTAACGATGTCCGTCTGTCCGTCCGTCCGTCTGTCTGCCTGTCCATGCATTCTTGTGAACACTCTACAGGTCGCAAAGAACGAGCCATGAACGGAGCCTGTTGATTTTGATTGAAATTGGTCCATGTTTAGACCTAGTGCCCATATAAGGGTACCCCCAAAATTTTCTTTTTTACACGCTGCAGGTCGCAAATACGAAGATATTTCAATGAAATTTGGTACACAGACCTTTGTCGGCCCAAGAACGGAGCCTGTTGATTTTGGTTGAAATTGGTCCATGTTTAGACCTAGTGCCCATATAAGGGTACCCCTCAACATTTTCTTTTTTACAAGCTGCAGGTCGCAAATACGAAGATATTTCAATGAAATTTGGTTCATAGACCTATGTTGGCCCAAGGACGAAGCCTATTGATTTTGGTTAAAATCGGATTATGTTTAGACCTAGTGCCCATATCCTTATGGTCCCCCCAAAATTGGCTTGGTTACACGCTGCATGTCGCAAATACGAAGATATTTCAATGAAATTTGGTTCGTTGACTCACATGGTCCCAAGGAAAAAGCCTATTGATTCTAAATAGGGTCGGTCCATATTTGGACCTATCGCCCATATGGGCTATATTTTCGATTTTCTCTTCTTTTATGATTTTATAGAAAATTTTGACACAAGTCTGTTTTAACCCATTCAAATTTCGGATCCAAACATTAGTTGGCTTTAAATCAGCCTGGTGTAGGGTACTATATAGTCGGCTTGCCCGACTTTAACTTTTTTACTCGTTTAATTATTTTTTCCTACCACAAGTTCTTTTTTCGCGTTCCGCTATTATTTTTCAATTTTTTAAGTGCGGTTTTTTGAATTTATAATCTACGGAGTATAATGCCCATTTCACAAAACAAAGTTTGGTGGCTAGTTGCAAAAAAAGAAAATTTTGGCATCGTTTGCAGAATGTAAATCGCTTTTTAAGCCTTTTAATTAATTTTTTGAAACCCAAAGCCTTTTTTCGCATTCCGACATTATTTTGCAATTTTTTACGTATGGTTTTTTAAAATTCACAATCTAGGGCTATAATACCAGAGACTATTAATTATAGAGATAGGAAATCAAAACTTACACTACTCACCGATAGAGGGCGCTGAAATTTAGTATTACCTGAGCAACTATTTAGCATCAGTTTAGTATTAGCTAGTGTTTCCAATTATTCGACATAGGCGGTTAACCGGTTAATGCATTATTCGAAAAATCACTAAAATGGATTAACCGGTTATTCGGGTCGGTTATTCGAGAAAATTGGCGGTTAATCGATTAATCGTTTAATGCTAAATTAAGGTATTTCATTAACTTTTTATTAATTAAAACACAAAAAGCTGACTCTTTTCATTAAATATTAACGTCATATATGAATACGATGTATTTAATAAAAAAGTTTTCATATTCGAAGGTTGAAAAGTTTCGGGATCTGAGATTTTTTTAAAAAAAAGGTCTGTAAAAATGTTGCTAAATCTACTAAAATTTCGTTGAAGATGGCAGAAAGAACTGCTGAAACTAACAAAATATTAGTAAGTTAAGAACAGCAAACCTAAAACTGTTACATATCGATTACTTAACGTAGATTTTTTATTCAGAAAAAAATTTAAAAATTTGAAAAGCTTAGATACAAAATTTTTTTGAATGTGATTTTTAATCAATACTGACACTATAAAATTTAATATTGCATTTAACTTTTTCAGACCCAACTAGCTTGCAAAAATGTATTCATTTTATAACTTTAAGGTAAAATGGTACTAAAACTATTAAAATTTCCTGGTGTCAATTCATATTTTATGAAATATAATTTAGCTAAAAGCATAACTGAAATTTTTTATCTAAATAAACCTATTAGTATTGAAAATATTTGTAATTTTAAGAGAAAACATCACATCTCACAATCGTGTATGCTGGGTCTGAAAGGGTTAAAGAAATGCTATACCTAAAGTTTGTTAAATTTTAATAAGATTCTTCCTACACTGATAGAATTTTCATTCATAGCATTAATGAATCGATTTCATTAAAATGGATTCATTGATTTAATGAAAAAATTCATTAACTGAATGAAAATTCATTGTGGTTATGAATTTTTTCATTAGATTTTTTTCTTATTTTTTCATAATTTCATTAAAAAAATTCATTAAATTAATGAAAATTTCATAAAGAAAAAAATTAACTTATAAAATTGATTTCATTTACAATTTTACCTCTTTTTGGTTTTCCCTATACACTCCATTTCATAACTATAGCCGCACTATAAAACAGCTGATATGTGAGATTCTAAATAATTTAGACATATAAAAGACCTTATAACTGAAAGTTACATCTAAAAGACATATATTTCCACAAAAAAAATAATTTTTTTTAACGTAGATTAATTTAAATCGCCATTTTTATTTTTACTAGTGTTTCATAACTATAGCCGCAGTTTCAGAAAAATGAATTTAGAAGTTAAAGCATTTGAGTAAAAAATTAAATAAAATAATTTAATTAATTTAATTTAATTTAAGTCGAACTGATTTTATTTAATACCAAAAATTTTAATTTAATACCAAAAAAAAAACCAGGGTTGGCAGGCAATACCGCTAAAATACCCTTATCGATTCAAAACTCTTTCAACTGACTACCGTTACCCCTAAAATACCGTTACCGAAATACCCGGAATTCCGTTATCATTAAAATACCGTTACCGAAATAACTGAAATACCGTTATCCTTAAAATACCGATGCCGAAATAAAAATACTGTTACCGAAACAAATGAAATATTGTTATCCCTAAAATACCGTTATTTTTAATTTTCTGCTTTTGCTAATTTCACGTGGTTATTGAGTCTTTTTTGTACATTAAGTTGAAAAATTGGTTCTGTTTTTAATCTCGTTTATTTTTTGTAAAAAAAATTGCGGGATGCATCGAAATAACTGACTACCGTTACCCTTAAAATACCGTTACCAAAATAACTAAAATACCGTGAACCTTAAAATACCGTTACCGAAATAACCCAAATATCGTTATCCTTAAAATACCGTTACCGAAATAACTCAAATACTGTTATCCTTAAAATACCGATACCGAAATAAATGAAATAGCGTTACCATTAAAATACCGTTACCGAAATAAAATATCGTTACCCTAACGATAACCGCATTAGTTTCGGTTACCATCCACGAAAAACAACACATGAAACTTTCATAATGTTTATCTTGAAATGAATGAAAAAAAATTCATATATTCTATGAATCTTTCATTAGATCAATGAATCCAATCATTAAAATTGATTTAATGAAACATGTTTCATTAATCCAATGAAACCGTTCTTTGGGTACTTTTCAATGAAAAAATTCATTGTATTAATGAATAAATTCATTAATACTATGTACAAAATTCTATCAGTGTACAGCTACGAAATTTTCATTAAAGTCATCGATAAAAAATTTGAGTTCTCTTTGAGATTAATTTCAGTTAATTGAGAATACCAATTTACTTTGTTTCTCAGTATCTTTTTCGTTACTGAAGGTCATTAACAGTAAAAAAAATAACCTAAAGTTTGAGCGTACTTACTCTGAGAGAATTTTATCGGACGAGCTGTAAACAAAATTTTCAATAAGCTAATGAAGTTTTCTTCAAAAAGTAAAAGCCAAATTTATTAAATTTTATGAAAAAGCTTCACAATTTTTATGAATCTCTTTCTAAAAAACTTTTTTGGGTGTATGACATTTTTAATAAATAATATGAAATTCTTCATAAAATTTTATGAAAATTGCATCAATTCAATTAAAAGTTTCAAAAGACGAATTCCAGCGAAACTTAATTAATAGACAATTCACTGAGTGTGCAGTTACAGAAGTCAAATTCTATATAAATTAAGTACCTAATTTCGTAAAACACTTGGGTGAAGTGAAGGGAACTTTCAATGTAATTTGTTTTTGTTACAAAAACAATTTCTATAGAAATAACGCAACACTTCACAGAAGTGTTTTAGAAAATTACCCCCTAAAATTTTTTATTATATTTTTATATTCCTTGAAACGGGTTCGGGTTCAATGTTGCTCTAGTGGAACATGTTTTAGAATTTATGTGGTTTTGAACCGATGTGTATCTACAATTTCTTAGGAAAAATAAGAAAAGTTAAAGTTCTTTCAGAATTAGCATGTTAATTGTTAACAGTTTTAAAACAAATGCAGCCTTGTCTTAAGGGACATGGAGATATAATTTATATTAGTTTAAATTTTTAAAAGAATTGAAACAGTAATGCAAAATTGTCTATTTTATTTCATAAAGCATCCTCCAGCCAGTCGTGTATTTCGTGTGTTTTGTGAAGTTTTAAAAAACACCTTCATTTTGGCATTTTGCTATGTTCTTAAGGCTTTTTTACAAATAGAAACATTGGGTGCGTTCGGCAGATACAATTTGACAGTCAACAGTTGTACAACAGTTGTGCAACTATCTGCTGAACGACCTGATCACTAGCCGCTCAGTCTGAGCGCACAGGTAGCGCTGTCATATTTTGGTAGCGTAAAAAATGTTTGCTACTTTTGATCAGATAGTGATACATTTGTTGTTGTTGATTTTAAAAAATGTTTGTTTTGTATGAATGACAAATAAAAACATACAAATATAATTCAAAAACAAAAAATTTAAAAAATCAATGGAAAATATAGAAAAAATGTATTTAAAAACAAAACAAAGAAAACATCGTTCAGCAGAATAAGTAATCACAAAGAGCTACAAGTCACCGGCATCAGTTTAAGGTTTCTCTGCCGAATGCCACCATTGATACATATTTTTTTTAAAACATTTGCTCAAAATTTTATTAAAATTGGGAGTCTGATGGTGCAATGTCGACTTGTTTGCGGTTGCTCGAAAAAGGTATTTAAGGTCATATTTCACACGATTTTTAAAGAAATTGATGTTATTTCAGTTAGTATTTGTTTTTTCTAAGCTTTTATGGTAATTTTGTAGCCCAGATTAAAAAAATTGTGAAGTTTTGGGAAAAAATTAAGGAAAAATTCCATATTAAAAATGTAACCGGTTAATCGACCAATTTTAACCGATTATTCGGGTCGAATAATTATTTGAGTTTTAAATTATTTGTTTCGACATTAACCGAAATAGAGGCGATTAATCGAGGAATCGGTTAATCGATTAACCGAATTGGAAACACTAGTATTAGCTGAGCCTTTATCTAAAAACTCCCAAGACTGTTTAAAAAACCTGGCCGAAACTATAAGTACACTGTGTATAGAAGGGGCCCCAATGCCCAGAAATGCAGTTTTGTGCATCAAGAGGGTTTTTTATTAAAAAAAACTGGTATGTTGCCATATGGCTACACCATGCATTTAAGGGTTAATGTATAAAAATAAAATAAGCCTTAATGTATATAAGTTTTGTGCTACATTTTATGTTTAAAACCACTGTGCGATGATAAAAAACAAGGAAAAATTTAATTTTATATGCATAAAAGTCGAATTTATGCTCATTATCAACAAGGTGCCAATTCTACGTTCCGAATCTAGTTACCTGACCCCCAACCCCAAATAAGCTAAAAAAAATATGATTTTTTGCTATTTAGAAATTTTTATTTAAAAAGTCGATTAATCGACTTTTCGACTTTTTATGTGTAAAAGTCGATTAATCGAGCTTATTTTATTTTTTAAAAAGTCGATTAATCGACTTTTACATATAAAAAGTCGATTAATTAATATAATATTTGTGGAGAACACCCAATTAAAAACTTCACTTTTACATATAAAAGTGAAGTTTTTAATTGGGTGTTCTCCACAAATATTTGAGAACAGTGCAAATCTATGGTCATAGGAAAATTACACAAGTGCAAAAAGTTCAACCATACTTGCATATCAGGGAAATCAATGATAAACGGTAAACAAAATTAAAAAATTTTAACTTTAATGCTGCGTTCATTTATATTTTTAAATCCCGAGATTTCAATGAAAATCTCGACCGGAATTCATTACCTTAAATTAAAAATATTACTAAAAACCATTTTATTCATTGGCGGAGTACAATTTACATTATTTTATGTAAAGATCTAACGCCAATTATGTTAGTAAATTCGTTTTTTTGTAAGGACGACAAGCTAGATGCCGGATTTTTAATATTTTGATGGAAGATATGCACGCAGTATTGTATTATATGAAAGTCTAAACATTTGTGAGATTTCTTACATATCTTGCGAATTTACGGGATTTCATTTGTATGGGGAATCTCGGGATTTCACATGAGATTTTGATTGAAGTCTAAATTTTAGTCGAAATCTCGGGATTTGGGTGCAGATGTAAATGCAACTTAAAATTACATTTACCCCCTTGTTTTTATAAAGCGAGCGGAATAATTCCGCCAGAGGAATTATTGTAACAAAAATAAATAAATAAATCCTATATCCATTCAATACAAAATTAAGCAAATGCCATACGGGTTTAAATAAGTCTATTTTTGGTTTCTTCCAATACCAATACCAGCTCGTTATAGATGGGGTGCCGTTTTTTTGTTCTTCTTTTAATTTATTTTTATTGTTTTGTTTTATTTTTTACCTTTCATTTTTTATGATTTTTAATTAACTATTTTTAAATTGTCATTATCTTTTTTTACATTACAAAAAGTACGATTTTTTAATGAAATTTTTAAAATTGAAAACCTGAAATTCATAAAATTCAAAAGCTACCGTTTGAAATTCAAGAAATATCAAATAAAATTTAAAGGTAAAAACTACCAAATAAAGCCAAAAAAAATTCCAATTGACATTAAAAAAAAAATCGAATTAAAGCTCAAAAAATACCAAATTAAATTCAGTTTACATTTATTTAATTTCAATTGATATTTATACCCTACACCACTATGTGGTCAGGGTATTATAAGTTTGTGCTGATGTTTGTAACACCAAAAAATATTGGTCCTAGACCTACCTTATAGTATACCGATCGGCTCAGAATTTTTGTTTTATTTCGATTTAACGATGTCCGTCTGTCCGTCCGTCCGTCTGTCTGTCTGTCTGTCTGTCCATGCATTCTTGTGCGCACTCTACAGGTCGCAAATATTAAGATATTTTGATGAAACTTGGTACACCGACTTATGTCGGCCCAAGGACGACGCCTATTTTGTTTTGTTTAAAATCGGTCCATGTTTAGACCTAGTGCCCATATAAGGGTCCTACCAAAATTATATTGTTTATACGCTGCAGGTCGTAAATATTAAGATATTTTGATGAAATTTGGTACACAGACCTACGTTAGCCCAATAACGCAGCCTATTGATTTTGGTGAACATCGGTCCATGTTTAGACCTAGTGCCCATATAAGGGTCCTACCAAAATTATACTGCTTATACGCTGCAGGTCGCAAATATTAAGATATTTTGATTAAATTTGGTACACAGACCTATGTTGGCCCAATAACGCAGCCTATTGATTTTGGTGAACATCGGTCCATGTTTAGACCTAGTGTCCATATAAGGGTCCTACCAAAATTATACTGTTTATACGCTGCAGGTCGCAAATATTAAGATATTTTGATGAAATTTAGTACACAGAGCTATATTGGCCCAAGGACGAAGCCTATTGATTTTGGTGAACACCGGTGCATGTTTAGACCTAGTGCCCATATAAGAGTCCCTCCAAAATTGGCTTGGTTACAAACTGCAGGTCACAAATATTAAGATATTTTAATGAAATTTGGTTCGCTGACTCACATAATAGAAAATTCGAATTTCGGATCCAAACATTAGTTGGCTTTTAACCAGACTGGTGTAGGGTATTGTATAGTCGGCATGCCCGACTTTAACCTTTTTACTCGTTTTTTATTTCATTATGTATGTTTTGAATTTAAATTTATATTTTTTAATTTATTTGGTATTTTTGAATTGCAATTGATATTTTTCAATTTCATTTGGTTTTTTGCTTTTTAATTGATATATTTTTTTTAATTTCAATTGGTATTTTTTTAATAGCAAATCGTGTTTTTTGATTTCGAATTGATATTTTTTTAATATTAAATGGTATTGGTATTTTTTATTTCATTTAAAATTTTGTGAATAACAATTTGTATTTTTTAAATTTCATTTGTGTTTTTTATTCCGTATTTTTTTTTTATTTCAAATGGTGTTTTTTGAATTTGAAATAATATTTTTTAATTTCAATTTGGTATTTTTTGAACATCAAAAAACATTTTTTCATTTAAAATTGCTAGTTAAAAAATACAAAAGCTGTTCTTTGGTTATTATGTATATTTTATTAATTTCAAATAAAGCTTTAAAAAGAAATTGCAATTTTTTTAATTTGCAGAAAGAATCATTTGAGTTTAATTTACATTTTTAAATTAATTGTTATTTTTTGGATAACAAGTAGTGTATTATTTTTAGGTTTTCTCAGTTACAATAGAACAGAGATGAAAAATTAGGAAGTTAATTTTTGTTTGAAATATTTCCTTTTATTTAATTCTTAAGTATTTAGCATTTACTTTTCCGCAAAATGAAGAAATTTTTTTAAAAAATTAAATTAATTAATAACAAATTAGGTGTGTTTCTTTACTTTTTGGGTAAAGTTCGGTAAAATGAGAGTAAGCACAAAATCCTCTCACAAATTGACAAAATTACCCAATAGTCAGTGTTGCCAGAACTCTTAGATGGAAATGTGCTAGATTCCTAAAAAATTTCTGCTAAAATCTGCTAAATCCTAAAATAAAAAATATATGCTTAGAATATGCTAAATTAAAAAATCGCAATTTTTTTATTATATTCATTATGCTAAAGATCTGCTAAATTTAATACAAAAAATATGCTGAAAATCTGCTAAATAATTTTTTTAGTATTATTTAATAAAATCTTATTAATGAAAAAATTCATTTTTTAAACCATGTTTATAA
Organism: Leucophora obtusa; assembly: GCA_949987735.1. Classification (NCBI taxonomy): domain Eukaryota; kingdom Metazoa; phylum Arthropoda; class Insecta; order Diptera; family Anthomyiidae; genus Leucophora; species Leucophora obtusa. The sequence continues at coordinate 283,388,008 of OX465295.1, forward strand.
AAAATTATATTTTCATACTTTTTATACTATCTTCTTAATTCATAAATGCTTTCAAAAGTTATAGGAGGTTTATCGAACAAAGTTTATGTGAAGAATTTGTTTTGTAAACCTCCTAGAACTTTGCAAAGTGTTTATGAATTGAGAGGTAAACTTTTATATTTATTCTAAGATACTTTAAAAACGTATGAAAAGATAATTTTTTGTAAATACTGTTTAATCTTTCTTTGAAAATAAAAAAATAAACTTTCTCATTTAATTTTTTCACAATAAACATATCTGATTTTAAATTTTTGCAAGATTTTTTTATGGTTTTTGTAGCATTTTCAAATTATACTTAGTAATATACCTATCAATACTACTAAAAAAAGTTACACTGAAAAAAGAATTGAATAATTACGCATGAAATAAAAAGTTATGAAAACATTGTTATTAGCTGTGTTTTCTACTTAACTATATCCGTTAACTTTTAAAAAATCTGAAAGGGCATAAAAACGTTTTTTAGACGAAAACTAACATATTACTTTTCGTATGCACGTTAACTTACAACGTGGATAATTATCAACGTTGAAAACACAACGTTTATAAATTTTCACACCTAGCTGAACTTGCTGACGTACGTTCGATTATACCGAAATTATCATGAACACTATTTAAAAAATTTTTATACTCCAATCAGTTTAACGTAGATTTACTATAAATACTTAACGTTGATAGGCATGAGCGAAAATACAGCTATTGTTATAAATATTGTTACAGAAAAAATTATTTTGTTAAAAAATATGCTAAAAATATGCTTTTATTAAATAAAACAAAATATGCTAAAAAATCTGCTTTTGTCCAACAGAATATGCTAAAAAGCAGTTAGCATATTTTTACAAAAAAAATATGCAATTGCCGAACTCAATCTGCTAAATCTAGCAGAAAATATGCTAAAATGGCAACACTGCCAATAGTACAGGAACGCAAAAAAACTTTTCTAGCCCAAAAACTTATTTCATAGAATAATGTTAAACAGTGATGGGACTTGAAAATTTTTGTTTTGTGCCAAGTGTGTGACTAAAATGTGCCAAATGGGCCTTTATTTTGCCAAAACTCAATTTTCACTTAGAACCCGTGTTTTCAACTTTCATTTTGTAAATGCATTCTAATGAATTAATTCTATTTTGAATTCTTATGGAATTAATTATATTTGAATGAATTAAAATTTTCTTTCAATTAAAAGGTGAATGATAAATTAAATTCATCCGATTCTTATTAAAGATTTGCGAATGCATCCAATGAATGAATTCTTTAGGAATGGTTGCACGGAATGGTATACATATAAACATTTTCTAAAACTGAATTAATTTGTTCATGAATTAAACTTAAATTAATTCTTTCGAAGCTCTGAGATAATTTTATACCATTTGAATTTTTAAAATTCTATGGATTAAGCACCGTAAGTTGTTCAGTTTTCACGTGAAAAAACTGTTATACTCCATATAAAAAAAATTATTTTTCACGACAATGAGTTTCACGTGAAAATTGTGCAAACTTAGTTTTCACGCAATGACGCTATGTACAAGACTATTATTTTTCTGGTGAAAAAGTGACATTTTGTGTTAATTGTGATCGTGGCTTTGTTATAAAATTAAAATATTGTTAATTTTTTCAACTTAAATTGCAATTTAAAGCATTTAAAGTCTGAGAGAAATTTTTTTCACGTGAAAAACCACTTACGGTGCTTTATTCGGTAATATCTTCGATGCCATTTTTTAGTTTTGCTTTATTCGAAAAGGTATTTTAATACCAATAAATGCTTAGAAACTAAAAATTAAAGATTTGTTATTTTTTAAATTCATTTTCTATTAAATTTTGTAGATAACCAAAATGTGCCAAAATAGTATCGGTTGTGCCATTGTACCAATCAATCTTAGATTGTGCCAAAAATCCCATCACTGATGTGAAAATACGTATAATTTCAGTTTGCAAATCGGCACAAATAGACATATTTATTCGCATTTAAAAGTTGTTTTTGATTTTATTCAATTAATTCTAACAAAAAACCAAGTTTCTTTTGCTTATTTCTGTATTTAATTACAATTTTTAATTTAATTTCACAATTGTTTTTTGTTTATATTTGCATCAGCTGTTTTACCAAAGTTTACCCGAAGAAAAGGTCTGGGTAAATTTTGGTAAAAAGAGAAGCACTAATACACTCTCATTAGCGCTCTCATTTACCCAATTTTCGAGTACGGCAACGCTTTTAGGTAAATTTCGGTAACTTTGGGTAAATTTCGGTAACATTGGGAACGTACGGGAACGCACTTATTAATAGCAAAAATTTCATCTCCGCAATGAGGCAATTTGTTTGCTATTTTGATTTCCTATATTTTGTAGTCAGAAAATAATTTTGTTGTTGCTTTGTTTGTTATTTTCAAATTTCTTTGCACATTTCAATGCATTTGAAGATACCTACTAGGTAATGCCTACATAATAAAAAATGTGCAATATACATACATGATAAGCAGGCTGGCCAGACTTGTTGTTTTGTCTCTAAATTTGGGAATTTTTTGTTGGTCTTGGGGACAGAGTATCTTTTTGGGCATTTAAAAAATATTTTGGGGATATTTAAAATCTTTCGTAAATTTTGAATTTTACTAATTTTGTATAGAGTTCAGAAAACTTTAGTAAAATTTTTTGCACATAATTTCGAAGGTAAAAATTTACCCTTTTATAAATTTTCTGTAACAATTCAAAGCTTTTTGACATGAATAAATCATTTATGCCTAGGATTTTAATAGGATTAATGTCCAAATATCTAAAATATTGAGAAATAATAAACTGGCATTAAATTTGATTCATTTTATGAGTTAGTGAATAATTAATTATCACTTTAAATCAATGATTTCAAATTGAATAAAGTGAGGATGAGATTTATTCAAATTTAAATAGAATCAATTCTGAAGACACTTAATTTAAATTTTATTGCAATATCATCATTAAATTTTTTTTCTTTATGATATGATTCCCGAACTATAACTCAAGGCAACCATTTTGGTTACATTGATTTTTTAAAATTAAATCATTTCCTTTGATTCTATGAAAAGAATCAGCAAAAGTCAAACTGAAGCTTTAAAAAGATATTGAATGATTTGTAGTAGAAAATAATTAAATCAACTAAATGAATTTTGCGAGTCTTTTTGTTTAAAATTTAACTGGATTTAAAAATCAGATTAAAGAATTATACTTTTACTTACTACTTTATTTAAAACACAAACTTGAAAAATTCCATTTTTTTTTTAAATAATTTTAAATCTTGAAGATTAAAAAAAAATTAAAATTAGTTCGGATAAGGTTAGTTTGAGCAAATTGAAGAAACTGTAATAGCTTTTTCAACATTTTTTATAAATGGGATTTTTTGGGAATATTTTTCGATTTGTTTGGGGACAACGAAAAAATGTATGTGGCAAGCCTGATGATAACGGTGAAATGTTTTTTGGTAAATAGAATTATTGCAATGCGTTGCAACACCCAAAATAATAAGTTTGTAATTGATATACAAATATGCATAAAGTCCTAGAAGTATTTTTTTAGTCCATTTTGTGTTTGTTTTTTGAAAGAAAGAAAATCTATATTGGTCAGAGCATTAAAGATTTAATTCATAAATTCAATATCTGATCTGAAATTAAAAAAAAAACGAGCAATCATTGAACAAGATTGTTTCGAATTTGGCACTGTTCGTTTTTTTAAGATCAAATGACTTTTTATTTTATCAAATCAATTCATTAACTTGTTTAATTTTAAAAAATTTATCAGTGAATCATTCAGCCGCACTAAATAAAGGTTCTCTTTATCTTTTTATTAAAATCGACTTAGGTAAAATTTGGTGTGCTTTAACTTGGTTTGTTTTTAAAATCTACATAATATTTTGTAGGGTGTTCAAATACAAAAAAAAAAAATAATGGTTAAAAATAAAGTCAATTTTAAATTAAAAATATTATTGCATATTTAGGATCATTTTACCGTTCAGTGATTTAAAATCTTATCCGTTCAGAATTTTTATTTTATTATTTATGCACTGAGCTTGAAGTAAGAATTTATTCATTTTAAGAATCAGTGAATAATTTAAAATTATTTTAAATAAATGATTTTATATTGAATAAAGTGAGATAATGATTTGGTCTAATTTATATTGACTCGATTTTGATTCGATTGAATAATTTGTTTTAAAACATAATTCGCGAAGTATAAATCAAACCAGAGCTTTGAAATATAGATTCAAAAAGATTTATTTTCAAATATAATTACAAAATAGCTGATTTATTAATTAATTAATTTAATTGTTATAATTATTATTATTTCTTAAAATATTTAATATGCATGTGTCCTCATGCAATCAAAAAAAAAAACAAGTTAATACCATGGTTGTCAAACACTACCTTTTCAATATAATGGTAGTTGCCTACGATCAGAGCTTTGAAGAATTAATTCCTTAATTCAATTTTTCAATTCTGAATTAAAAATTCGATGAATTAATTCACTAAGCAATATTTATTGAATGGAATTAATTCATATTTGTTTTCGTTCGATTTATTTTGTTACGAATTAATTCAATTGCAATAGTTCTTTTTATTAAATCAAATGAATTAATTCACTGGTGAATTAATTCCTTACTGAATTAATTCACTACTGAATTCGTTCAATTTCATTTTCGTTCAGTGAATTAAAAAAAATAAAATTACGTTCAGTGAATTAAAAAAAAAATAAAATTACGTTCAGTGAATTAAAAAAAAAAATAATAAGTTCACTGAATTGAAAAAAAAATAAAATAAGTTCACTGAATTGAAAAAAAATAAAATAAGTTCACTGAATTCAAAGCCTGTTTTCTGCCGTTCAGTAGAAGAAAACAATAATCTACAAATAAATTTTTTAAATAAGCAATTTTACAGCGTGTGCTAGTAAAAATAAACAAAATAGAAACCGGATGCTGTTTATCAACCTACATCATTCAAAAATAAAGCCTTTTACTATTAAAAATAAAAACTTTAAAGATATAGATAAATTTGGAAAAAAATATAACTATTAATTTTTCAAACTACCCAGTCAGAAAAATACAAACGGGAAAGCGGTGGCAAAGCACTTTAACAGGTGGTACAAGTACTGGCAAAAAGTGCTTTCCCATTCCCAAAATGATAACATCATTAGACAAAAGGACCGGCTGTTCAAAAAGCGCCGGAAAAGCACTGGAGGAACAAAATTTTTAAACGTTGGCAAAACGCTGGCAAAACCAATAAATAGGTGGGCTGGAAATATATGTTCCAAAATAAAATTAAAAAAAAGTTCATATGTATTTTTTTTGGTCCTGCCGTGATTTGAACCCAGGCCGTCAGATTGGCAGACGATTTCTCTACCCACTGAGCTAACGAGACATATAATATTTAATGGCTAAACACATAAATGAGTGATAATAGCTGGACAACTACTGGCTGTGCCAAAATGCTAGTACTGGCAAACAATTTTTAGTAACTAGAATGCCAGTGTTGGGAGGGCAAAATAAAAGTTGGTCTAGAAGGAGCTTCCCACAAACAAAAAAATTGATTTTATAAAACAAAAAAATTTTAAATTAAAAAAAATCCAAAAAAAATTTTTTGCTTGCAACCGGATTTGAACTCGGGACCTTTTGACTACAAACCTTCCGACTACGAAGCGTCAGCATTTTTATAAAATCATTGGTTTTCCAGTGAATTGATTTTTGTACGCCTGGTAGCACTGGCTAGGTAGCACTGGATAACCACTGGTTGCAAACCTTGGCATATCACTCTAAGGCAATTCTTTGCCAGTGGTTTTTTTTATAAACCACCGACATTTTTGTTAAAAAAAATACTGGTAAAACGCTTTTCGCAAACGCTGGCAAAGCATCCCAAATGAGTGTTCTTCCAGTCATTTATTTTTAATACCGTGGTTACCCAGTGGTATGCCAGTGCTTGATTTTTTGTACCACTGGCGATTTCTGACTGGGTAGTTATATAGTTATATTTTTTTTCCAAATTTATCTATATCTGTAAAGTTTATATTTTTAACAGTAAAAGGCTTTATTTTTGAATCATGTAGGTTGATAAACAGCATCCGGTTTCTAATTTGTTCATTTTTACTAGCACACGCTGTAAAATTGATTATTTAAAAATTTTATTTGTACATTATTGTTTTCTTCTACTGAACGCCAGAAAACAGGCTTTGAATTCAGTGAACTTATTTTACTTTTTTTCAATTCAGTGAACTTATTTTATTTTTTTTCAATTCAGTGAACTTATTATTTTTTTTTTTTAATTCACTGAACGTAATTTTATTTTTTTTAATTCACTGAACGAAAATGAAATTGAACGAATTCAGTAGTGAATTAATTCAGTAAGGAATTAATTCACTTTTTTTCCGTTCGATTTATAAAGTTGAACGCGTTCACCGGTGAATTAATTCATTTGATTTAATAAAAAGAACTATTGCAATTGAATTAATTCTTTGAATTTGTTGTTTGATGAACGCATTCAGTTGAACGAATTCAGTGAATTACTTAAGAAAAGGAATTCATTCAATTGTAGAGAAAATTGAATTCGATTGGTAGTGAATTCATTCAAAAAGGAATTAATTCTTCAAAGCTCTGCCTACGATGTCCACATCAATACCGATATTAAAATTTTAGGACTGCGAGTACAATAGTGGCATGTGTCTCCTAATATCACAAGTTTTATTTCATAATATTACCTGTTACTTTTTGTTGTACTTATCTGCAAAATACCGATATAAATCTGTGTTTCGGTATTTTAGCGGTATTTTCACGGTAGTTCAAGTTGTTATAGAATTAGACCGGTAAAATATTAAGAATAGTTCTGAACATTTGGTTCCCTTCATACAATAATATCACAACATACTTTTTCGCATTTAGCCATTATTTTTTGTAATTAGTTTAGAAAAAAATTTTTCCATCAATATATTCGCTTCCAGAATGTAAATCGCTGACTGAGCTTTTTAATAAATATTTTGTACCATAAAGACTTTTTTCGCATTCCGCTATTATTTTTAAGTTTTTTAAGTGCGGTTATTTTAAATTCATAATCTAGGAACTACAATATAATACCCATTTCTTATAAAAAAGTTAGTGGTTAGTTTGCAAAAATAATTCGCAAAAAAATATATTTTGCAAAAAGGAATATTTTTGCATCAATATATTCGTTTGCGGAATGTAAATCACTGATTAAGTTTTTTAATTAATTTTTTATAGCATATACAATTACGCGTTTTGAATATAAAAATTATTGAAAGAGTTATTTTTGACAAATTGCGAATTTTCCATATAAGACACCATATAAAATATCAATTTATTAATAAAATTTGCAAACACCGAAAAATTAAAAAAAAAAATGCGAAATTGCCGATTTGATTTCAAGTTTCGTGTATTTAATATTTTTTTGTTGTAGGTATTTAGGTTTTTATTTTTTCATTTTGAATTGTTCAAATAACTATTCAAAGAATTATTCAAACATTTGTTAAAAATAAAATTCCCTAAATTTTGAGATTTTCATTTTAGAAATTTAAAGTTCGCAAATTTTTGGGATTTTTATTTTAAACAAAATTAAAATTTCAAATAAATATTTATGAATTTTCAAATAAAATTCAGAATTTTCCCTTGCCTGTTACTAATACGTTTTGTATATAAAGTATATTATTTTTCAGTGTATTTAGTATATTTAAATTTAATTTGTTAGCTATAACTATAACTCCGTTTGTGTTTACTGGTTGTAGCAGTAAGAAAAGCTCGCAGAAGAAAAACAAAACTGTTCAAAAACAATGACTCGCTTTTTTGTTAAAAACAAAACTACACAGTTATATTTGCTACTGCTATCGAAATGTTTTGTAATTGTAGCAGTAGCTAAAAACAAAACTATGATTTCAATTAGAGTTTTCCTAAGCCTGATTTCTAACCAAAGGTTTAAAAGGCTTAATTCTTTCATTCACTTTTTAAAAAAGCATTCGTATGGAATTAATTCGATAGCTTAATTCCCTATAGCTTAAAATTATATGAATTCATTCTATTTTGATTGAATTCTAACTGAATGAAACCCAATTTACCTGAATTCATTTAATAAAAAAGTGAATGAAAAATTATTTGTTTTCATTCACTTAATCAAATTATATTTCAGCAATTACAAAATTTGTATGTAATTGCTGAAATATTAGCATAATACAATGAAAAACGTTTAAAATTCATCTAATAGAAATAAATAGTATCGTATGCTTTCCCTACGGGAAATTTTAACAAACTGTCACCATACTGGCCCCTTTATATGAAATAGACTGGTCACTTTTACATGGCGTTGTCATAGGAGGGGGAAATTGACCCCTTGTGACATGTCACAAAACAAATCCTAGGACAGGTTACTGAACTCTCATAAAAAACAAATTTCAGGGACCTATCCTGGGATTTGTCTTGTGACATGTAACAAGGGGTCAATTTCCCCCTCCTATGACAACGCCATGTAAAAGTGACCAGTCTATTTCATATAAAGGGGCCAGTTCGGTGACAGTTTGTTAAAATTTCCCGTAGGGTTGTTACAGCTTGTATGCTTTGGTTTTGATTATATGTTAGTTTCATACTACACTGCACTAAGTGAATGGTAATAAAATTTCTTCATTCAATTAGTAAAATGGTGAATGAACATGCGATTTGAATGATTCAAGTTAGGAATTCATTCAATTCATATTAAAGCTTTGGGAATGAAGCTTGTGAATGAATTCTTTACGAATGGTTTAAGGGAGTGGTACATGAATCTTTTTAAAATCTCAATTTAATTTTTAGTGAATTAAGCTTAAATTGAATTAAGTTTTTCGAAGCTCTGTTTCTAACATATATTTGTGTTTAAACTACCCAACAAGCATTTCAATACGAAGAAGATTCCCCGATCATATTGCCAGGAAGAAAACATTTATTGCCGGCAATATCAATTTCGTATTGCAGAAGTTTCTTCCGTCGGGAATAGCTGTTACCCGAAAGCAATACTTCCAGGTAACACGAAAGCAATACCCCAGGAAGATAATTTGGCGATATCGCTAAGTTATCATCTGGAAGATAAAAAGGTGATATCGCCAAATAAACTCCCCGGTACAATATAAAGGTTTTATTTTTTCAATATTAAATTTAAGCCTGAAAAAGAACATCTGCATACATAATCCATTGACCAACACATTAATTATCTTGATTTAATCGTAGCCGATTTTTTCCGCGCATTAAATCTTGATTTTTTCGACGAATTTCTTTCCTATGTGTTTGTTGTTCGTTTTTATACAAATTTTGTTTTAATTATTTCCAAAATGACAAAGAATTTCAAACAAATTTTCTTTATCTTCCGGATGATAAGAAGGTAATATTGCCGCAATATCATCATAAAAACTTATGACAAAAAATCCAATTTTTGAATTATTTTTTTCCAAATATCACCAAATTATCTTCCAAATAATAAAAGAAAGACAATTTTAAAATACTACTTGATTATTTTCATTCAAATGAAAAATAGAGGATATCGCTTTAATATCTTCTTGGAAGATATCTTCCAAATGCTTGCAGGGTATGTTGCTCAACAGATATTTTTTCCTAGCAGGTCTGTGCCAGAGATACAAGCCAGCCGATCTCAGCCGGTTAGCCGCCGCCAGCCGACACCTTTGCTAAGCCGATTCAGCCGCCGACAACAATCGGCTGAGCCGACAGCCGACAACAAAATAAAAAATTTTTTTCTTTCAATTTATTTTTTTATTTAATTTTTTATAAATTCGTTTAAATCTAATTATTTGAAAAGTAAAAATTTTTTTTACGATATCATTGCTTTAGAAAATGTTTTTGCATCAAACTGGCGATAGCACAACTAAGCGGTTTTGTTGATACAACAATTCTACGGGTTTAATTATATTAATATTTTTGAGCAAGTTATCAATTAGTAACCAGAGCTTCGAAGAATTAATTTCTTAATTCAATTTGTGAGTTCTGAATAGAGAATTTAATTAATTAGTTCACAAATACTATACATTAAATGTAGGGTTTGGGATTTCCCGGACTTTTTTATTTCCCGGGAAACGGGAATGAAAAAATTTGATTCCCGGGATTCCCGAGAATCCCGGGAAATATTTTTGAACAAAATTGTTAATGAAAACCACCTATATAAGTAATTTTTGTTAAAAAAAACACTATTTCAGTACAAATGCAGTCTGTGTAGTGAGAATTCAAAGTAAAAAATATCAGAATGTTGAACATTTGATTTCACATAAATTACTCGCAGCACTGCCAAATGAATTGCATGAAACAAACCGTTTCATCACACTTGGCCCATTAGATACGGTGGCCCCAATGTTATTTTCCAAAGCAAATAAAACTCTTCTAGTCTTATTTCTACAATTCTTCTTATTTCATCAGCATTACATCTTCCTGATATATAAACCAACCCCAGGTTATAAAATGAATTATTTCCGTTTATACATACATATGTTCAAATATCTCTTTTGTGATATTCTTGTCCATTCATCTAAGATTATAGTAAATCTCCTATTGTTAGAAATATTGCTCGATATTTCTTTTATCATGATATCTTTTACATGATTGTAGTAATTTAATATAATGTTCTTTACATCGGTTTCATTTTTTTGCAATGCCAGGTTTTTATTATAAAAACTTTCTCGAATAAACGAAGATCTAGTTATGGTGCGGATTGACTGCAGCTAATTTGGATACCATTTCAGGAAATGTTTGCCCTACCATAAAACCTTTAATGCCTATTCAGCTTACACTTTTTTCTTCAGGTACTTTGCTAATTTTAGCTGAAACGTTATTCTTGTTGTTTTCTTCAAGAGAAGTTGCATGACCATCAATTTTTTTTTTTTTTTTTTGTGAACAAAATTTAGATGTCGGATAACCAAATTAAGATACCACCGTTAACCATTAGTCTTTTCTTTTCACATTTATTAATGAAAACATTACTTATACAATTATTGACCCTTAATATAAAGGCGTATTTTAAATTTAAAGTCGACTTTATTTTTAATCAAACGGTTTTGTTCATTTTGTGTATGAAAACCTTACAAAAATATTTATATTTTCAAATATTTTGATTGGTTGAAAATAAATTAACCAATCAGAATGCTCCAAAAATAAATCAAGTCAAGGTATACTGCGACCCAATATTTTAACTAAAGTCGACTTTACCTAAATTATACATTTGAAAAATTTAGATAGTAAGGGCGATTATTTGTAAGAAACAAAGCTTTTTTTTCATATTTCTTTTAAATATTTTACCAAGTTTTAAGGTTTTACTACTTAAATTTTGAATAAGTTATGCGAAAAATCTTTATTAGTTGAAATGCTCCTTATTACTTGGCAAATATTTTATTTGTGTGTCAAATAAATGTATTCCCTTTTAAAGATTTTAACAATGACATTTTTGTTTTGGTATTTAAAATGTTTTTTATGACTAAAATTAAAAAATCCTATTCGAAACAAAAACAATTTACAAAATTTAATATTTTTAAAATTTCCCGTTTTCCCGGGAATTCCCGGCAAACTTTTCCCGGGAATTCCCGAACCCCAAACCCTAATTAAATGGAATAAATTTAATTTTGGTACCTTTCGATTTTTTTTAACGAATTAATTCAATTGCTACTATAATTATTTTCATTAAATGAAATGAATAAATTCACTTGTAAACGCGTTCAATTCAATGAATCAAACGGAAAAAAAATTTAATTAATACATACTATCGAATTTATTGAATTTCAATTTCGTTCAATGTACTAAAAATTGTTTTTTTTTATTCAAAAAAATTACGTTCACTGAATTAAAAACCGAAAATTATATTCACTGAATTTAAAAGTGTTTTCTGCCGTTCAGTAGACTTACAAAAATTGCATTACAATGACGTCATTAATCTTTTTTTTTGTAAGTTTTATGCCAATTTAGCATATTTAATGCTAGATTTAGCATTTTTTTAATTCATTTAGCATGAAAAAAATGTATCTGGCATACGGCATTTTTTTCAGCGTTTTTCCAAAAAAATTTATCATATTTTTAGCATCTTTTACAGTTTTATTTTCTGTTTTTTTTTTTGGAATATTCTACATTAATTTGAATTGAAATGTAATATGAAAAAGAAATATTTTTTTACTTTTAGAGTAAGTACTAGGAACTATTTTTATACGTACACATTAATTACACTGTGCAGTCGCAAATTTTAACAAGCTGGGAACCGTACTGGTAAAGCTAATTCGAGTACGCTGAATTCAATGGTGATAGCAGTTTTTCAAAGTTAGCTCTCGTATTCGCGATATTCGCAATTAAAAATTACATATAAAGATTATATAAACACTTATATGATTATTTTTATTCTTACATTTAAGATATATAAACTTTTTTACGCGGGTTACTATTTTTATACTGATTTTTAGTACAATTTTATTTTTTAGTAATCATTTTTGCTGTTCTCTTATTACAAAATACTGATTTTTTTACTAATTCTCGCTGCTGATTTCAGCAAAACATTTTTTTACTAAGTTTAGCACTCAAAACCGAGTGCTAAATTTAGCAGAAAAATATACTAATAAAAATTTTTTTTTTGGATTTTTTACAACTCTTGTTTAGTTTATATTTGTTACTGTTGATATATTCTTAGTTTGGAAATAACACTCAGAAAACTGTATTGTATCTCCAATGCATAAAAATCGAAAGAAAAAATTTTGTTTTTTTATAAATTTTTTTTTAGATTTTACAGTTTTTTTATTTTTTAGTACACTTTTTTGCTAATTTCAGCAGATTGATTTTAAATTACAGTTTACAACAATTTACTGAAATTTAGTAGCTGCAACTAATTACCCAGTCAGAAAAATACAAACGGGAAAGCGGTGGCAAAGCACTTTAACAGGTGGTACAAATACTGGCAAAAAGTGCTTTCCCATTCCCAAAATGATAACATCATTAGACAAAAGGACCGGCTGTTCAAAAAGCCCCGGAAAAGCACTGGAGGAACGAAATTTTTAAACGTTGGAAAAACGTTGGCAAAACCAATAAATAGGTGGTCTGGAAATATATTTTCCAAAATAAAATTTAAAAAAAGTTCATATGTATTTTTTTTTGGTCCTGCCGTGATTTGCACCCAGGCCGTCAGATTGGCAGACGATTGCTCTACCTACTGAGCTAACGAGACATATAATATTTAATGGCTAAACACATAAATGAGTGATAATAGCTGGACAACTACTGGCTGTGCCAAAGTGCTAGTACTGGCAAACAATTTTTAGTAACTAGTATGCCAGTGTTGGGAGTGCAAAAAAAAGTTGGTCTTGAAGGAGCTTTTCCACAAACAAAAAAATTGATTTTATAAAACAAAAAAAATTTTAAATTAAAAAAAATCCAAAAAAAATTTTTTTTTGAATTTGAACTCGGAACCTTCCGACTACAAACATTTTTTAACAAAGCGTCAGCATTTTTATAAAATCATTGGTTTACCAATGAATTGATTTTTGTACGCCTGGTAGCATTGGCTAGGTAGCACTGGATAACCACTGGTTGCAAACCTTGGCATATCACTCTAAGCCAATTCTTAGCCAGTGGTTTTTTTTATAAACCACCGAAATTTTTGTAAAAAAAAATACTGGTAAAACGCTTTTCGCAAACGCTGGCAAAGCGTCCCAAATGAGTGTTCTGCCAGTCATTTATTTTTAATACCGTGGTTACCCAGTGGTATGCCAGTGCTTGATTTTTTGTACCACTGGCGATTTCTGACTGGGTATTTATACTAATTTCATTGTACTAAAATTATTGATATTTAGTAAGTTTTTTAACTGATTTTAAGAAATCGATTTTGAATTGCAGTTTACAACAATTTTGCTAAAATTTAGTAGCGACTGCTAATTTTTTCTACTAATTTTGTTGTACTACAGATCAGCAGACATGTGTTGCTAAAATTAGCAAAAAATACCGCTGGGCTCAAAACAATTTCCAGTAATAAGAACAAAATTTTCAGTAGCCATTACAGACTTTTTTGGTTGAGTGTATCATATGTTTTTAACAAAAACTTAATTTTGTATTATCGCTTTTGATTAGTTTTTTCCCATTTTGTTTAGAAAACATATCATGCAATACCATCAATCATATAAATACGCAAAGAAAATTAAATTTCAACAGTTTCGTCTGTCCGTTTTCTATTAAAATTTAGGATTAAACAGTTAATTTCCGCAGTATTTGAACGAACTTTACATGCCAATTTTTAGTAATATGTGTTCCTTAATTTTACATATTTTTCAGCTAAGTTAAACGACAATTATTTCCAAATGATTATATTTTTGTGTCTCTGCTGGCATTAATACATATGTAGATGTGGCGCTATATTTTCATATTTTTTATTGTATAATCATAAAAAGGATTATGTTTCGGACACAAAGCGATAAAGAGCCGAATGGACAAAAATTCGTTTCTCTGTGCTTATTAATACTTATAAACCAACTATACTCGCAATAAATAATGAGCCTCTCGGGACAGATTCGGAGAGTCCAAAAATTCAGATTGTAATCGTCATTTTAGCAGACATTTTCAGTTAAATCATGTAAAGTTTCTATTGAATTTAGCTGAAATTTCTTAGCTAATTTAACTAAAATTATCTGTGTATTTAGGGTGGGTGCGAACTGGCTAAACTAAATTCAGGGGGGCTACCGCGTAACTAGATTCGAAAAAAAATTTCGAATTCGTAAATTTTGTACCTTTTGTAAAAAGAAGAGCTTGAGCATAAATCTTAATTTTTTAATTTTTATATATAGTGTACAAGGTTAAGGATAAAAATAAATTGAAAAGTAGAATTTTTATACAGTATATTTTTTTTTTACAATATTTGCAAGATTTAAGAATTCGAAAATTTTTTTTCGAATCGAGTTACGCGGGGGAAACCTGGGGGTTTACAAATTTCTCTGAAATTTGAAAAAGTTTTGAAAAAATTTTCAAAGAAATTTTAAACCCTTTTGTCAATTTGTATTTAGTTTAGAATTTATTTAGCCACCATGATTCTCAACTTCATTGAAAATTCTCCAAGCGAAAATACAGGTACTATTTCCTATTACCTTAGCAAAATTTTTAACTATTTGTAAGCCCTTCTTTGTATGCTATGCAGTGTTGCCACTTTTTGAATAATTATTCAAAAACGGGACTGTTTACACATTCCTTGGATAATTTTTGAATAATGACATTTTTGTGTAGTTTTTGTGTAATTTCACGTTTTAGAGAATTTTTCGTAAATTTCATAAAAGTCAGTCGATATTTAAAGTAGACTAAATGAGTTTGTCTGTGAAACATTTAAAAGATCATTTGCAAATGTAGCGTAAGATTGAAATTTGGGGTTGTTATGATTGTGACTTTTTAATGACTGAATAGAAACTAGTAATAATAGTAGACAAAGATTTTGTAAATATAAAACAGTGTGGCAGAATGAAAATATATTGAGATAATTCAGCAACTCAGACATTTAAGCTATAATTCACTGCATAATATTGTAGTTAATTTTAATATGTCTTGTCTTATTATTATTAATTTATAAATTCAAAAACATTTACATATGATTAAAAAAAACCTTAATTCCTAATTACAAAAATTCTATATTTTTGAAATCGGTTCATAAATAAAAATGGCAAGTTTTTAAAATTTCCACATGCCAGAGTTGTCCTGCTTTATAGTCGAACGCCACAGTTCCCAGCTAATCTGTGGACTCGACCGTTAGAAATTATGTTCGAACTTACTTTAGCTCCGACAGAGTGAAATGTCATAGTAATCCAACCAGGTGGTAAGAAATGACCAAAGGACCTAATATTTTTATATACCTGTTAAATAACCATTAATGCCCAAATATATTTAAAAAGTTGAATTAAGGGAAAGATCGATAGCATAAAAATACACTAAAGCACCCATTCTAGCTTAAGTCAACTTTAGAACAGTTCCATCTCTATTGATTTTGTTAATTTTCAATCGAAACTCATCGTACCCAAATTAATCGATTTAAAAACATTTTAAACAAACAAAATAAATTTAAAAATAACAATAAACCAATTAAAAAAATATAAAATAAATTCGCAAATCTGGCGAAAATTTCCAAATTTGAGTAAGTCAAATATGGGCGCTCTTTAATTTGGTGAAAAATAAAGCTAATTTTCGAACAAATTTAAAAAGCTGTAGGTGCCCAACTATATTTACCAAGGCACAACAATATTCAGCGAAGTTGAATTAAGGAAAGTAGCTTAAGCTTAATCTATCTTAAGCGAACTTTCGTAAAGTTTCATCTCTATAAATTTGGTTAATTTTTAACTTAATCAAATTAAAAACATTTCAAACAATTTATTTCAAAGAAATTAAAACATTACAATGGAAAAATAAAACACACAAAAAACCATAAAATGACTTCGCAACTAGCGAAAATTTTAAAATTTCGGTAGGTCAAAAATCGGCGCCTTTGATTTGAGTAAAAATTCAGGCAAATTTTGAGCAAACTTAATTGTGATTTCAGCTTAAGTCAATTATGGTTACATTGATACGGTTTTGGATAATTTTTTACCTTCAGCTGTGTAATTTTTCGTTTTAATGGTGGCAACACTGGTTCAATACCAGAGAACTTACAAGTTTTTACTGGATGAATTTTTGCTAGTAAGAATTTGTAAGAAAAAAAACATATGATTGAAAACATATGATTGAAGAAACAAAACATTTGTCTAAATAATTTTGAAATAATTTTTTGTAAATATAAAAGATATTTAAATATAAGCTTATTTACGATGGAAGGAGTAAGTAAGTGATCATTTTATTAGGTTTTATTTATTAATCCAATAATTTGAATAGGTTTATTTCGCAATCAGCTATATTGCCAATTTAGCTATTTTCTCGGCAAATCTAGCGATATTTCAACTCGTTTAGCGGGATAAAATATAATTTAGCTATTAGTGGGAAAACTAGCGATTTTTCATCTTAAGACAGTGTAGACATTTTCTTAGCATTTTTTTACATTTATTTTCTTGACAAAATTTTTGAATCATTATTGTTCAGCGATTTATCGTTCAATTTTTATGGAAAACAAAAAAGTTCGAAAAGTTGGGCGATATATCAATAATTTTTTAAGAAAGTTTTAAGAAGTTTGAAAAATATAGCTATTTTTGTGAAATTTTTCAACAGAATCTAAAAAGTTCGTGAAATTTAGGGATTTATCGCTTTTTTATTTTTTTTTTATAATTTAGATATTTTCTAGTGATTTTTTAGTTTGATTTAGCGATATTTTTAGGAAAGAAGTTGGCATCAGTATTTTACTAATTCTTACAATTTTTCTGTTTGCGTACATTTTTAGATATTTTTCTTTTTGAGAGTAAATTTTGCCTTACTCTCTGTAAATTTGTTACTGAGTAATTTTTACTGGACTTTACTGGAAAAGTACCCAAACACACCTATTAACAAATCTAAACAAAATATATATTATATTTTAGGGCTTTAATTTATTAATTTTATAATAAAGTAAAGGTGGCAATAATAAAATAAAAGTGAAATAATGAAGTTTAAGCCATAATTTAAATATGTTATTTCGCAAAAAATAAGATTTGTTAAAGCCTCCCTGGAGTCCACATAGGATGGCACGCTAACAACGTAGCGGGCTTTGCCCGCTAGTTAGGATATATTTAAGAAGAGAATTGTTCTTAGTTCTGACTACAAAACTGGCCTTTATATTTTCAAGTTTGCACTACAACTTAATTTTTTTTAACTTAAGTGCACTACTATTAAAACCTCTTAATCAGTGTTGCCACTTTTTGAATAATTATTCAAAAACGGGACTGTTTATACATTCCTTGGATAATTTTTGAATAATGACATTTTTGTGTAGTTTTTGAGTAATTTCACATTTTACTGAAAAATATAATAAATTCCATGCTTTGAAGTCCGACAGTAGATAAAATGAGTTTCTTTGTTTAACATCTACCTCATATTTCCAATCTCTGATGTATTATTTTTGTAAATTTTTTCAACACGCAACCGAATTTAGTTAGAGGAATTCAAAAATATTGATTAATATTTTATTTGTATATAAACCCCGTATTTTGTTAATTTTTTGAGGAAATATTTGTCTAACTGCATGCAAAATAATATTTTTATCTTTCGAAAGAAAGACTTTTTACAAGGTTGGCAACCGAAACGAATAACGGTATAGGTATCGGTATTGGTGTCGATATTTTATTTGTTTCGGTATCGGTAACGGTATTTTAATCATATCGGTATCGGTATAACCGATACCGAAACATTAATACCAGTATTATTGAAAAAATTTACAAAAATATAAAAAAACGTTCTTAATTATAAAAAACTCAATTTTATTAAATTTTTATAAAGGATAACTATAGTTTGTGGAAATGTTTTTATAATATGAACAAAAAACAATAAGTTATTAAAAATTTCGAAGTGTTTTATTTTTTAAACACAAACATTTTTTTAAATCTATTAGGAACACAAGTTGATTCATTACAAATATTTTATATTTGTATTGAGATCATATAATAAAATAAAAAAAAATAAGTTTATAAAATTAATAAAAGGATTCTCTACTGTAAATTCAATTAAAGGTTTAAGAAACCAGTTTATATATTAAATTTTATTTACAAATTTGTAATTTTGTGGCCCTTTGTTCCTAATGGAACCATAGAAGGTAATATATATGTATGTATATATAAATTTGTCACAAGTTAGAGAATATTTATAAAGTTAAATAAATTAAAAACAATGTTGCCAATGCAAATTATAGGCTGATAAACGCACTTTGAATTTGTAACACGATTTTCTATTAACAATGAATAAAAAAGTTAAATTGTTTAACAATTTTGGAAATTTTATATTAAAAAAATTAGTATTTTTGCTAAAAACGTGAAAAAAACAATTTTTTTAAAACCGATTCCATACCGGTACGACACCGGTATTAAGGGAAAAGGTTTTTGAATACCGTTATTTTTTGAAATCAAGAATTTCGGTATTGGTATCGGTATCGGTTGTCAATTTGAAAGGGTTTTGAAACGGATAACGGTATTATAACGGTATCGGTTGCCAACCTTGATTTTTTATGATTTTGACTTTCTCATGAATGAAAAAGACTACTAATTTTCAAAGATTTCATAACAGTTGGTGGGCTTTGATCAAACAAACATTTTCTTATAGCAGCACAACGGGGCAGAGGCAAATATCTTTTAAATAATTATTTCCGCCTTATTTAACATGCAAAGGCCCTTTTTATTATAAATGACACCCTATAATTGACTATTTATATGACCTTTGCTGGTAAACTGGGTCTAAATATTGACAAATTTTCTCCAAATTATATCCAAATAAAAAAAAAATGGAAAAACCCTTAAATCTTTGTATTAATTTTTTTATTTTTGATTATTTACGTAGATTTTAATTGAGAGAACAAAGTAAAAATATAATTTTGAAAAAATCGACCCATTTAGGAATGGGTTAAAATTTCGAATTTGGCTGCTAATATCTCCGATAGAGAAAGCTGTGTGTGCAATAATAGAAAGTGTATAAAAATATAATTTGGGTACAGCTCTTTCCGTTAAAAATTTCGCACGATTCCTTAATTTAGTAGAATACTTGTTAAACTCTACGACAATGTGAAATTTCATGGCCAACTGAATTGTTGTTGGCTGAATTGTTTCCAAATTATTTCGATTCTGGACCACTGTGAGCAGTCTAAATGCATGCATTATTATTTTTTTTTTTTACAAAAATAGTGATTATTTGAAACTAATTAGGGAATATTAATTTTTTGTGTAATTTTATACAGTTTTGGATAATTTTTGACCTAGAGCTGTGTATTTTATTGTTTTACTGGTGGCAACACTGATGCTATGCCTCTTACTGTATTTAGTAACCCGACTAAAAATTATTCTACATCGAAGTATAAACCTCCGAAAATAATTTCAACAAATTTTGCTAACCAGAAGCTATTACAACCCTTAAAGGGGGTCAAGGGAAATCATTTCCAAATGCCAACCTCACCCACAGACATGGTGTCCCCTCTTAATGCTGACGAAGCTCTGACGACCGAGTATGGGTGGTATAACCCGGTTCCCACGGCAATCGGACTATGGGCCGGGACTATTTGGATGTATTCTAACTTTTGAATATATCCGAGCTAGGATTGCCACTCCGGCTTTAAATGAGAATTATTAACTACAAATTCTCTTTTTAAAGCCGTTACAACAACAACAACCCTTAAACATTTTTCGTTATTGTTCCAATAACACTGCATGACAAAATCTTGACTTTTAAAAATTAATAAAGCTCTGACCATTAATTCCAAATATTTCGGACATGCTGACTACAATATATATATATTTGTTCCTTTTACTCCTGCAAGGAGCATAGGGCCGCTGATTACAATAGCGTACTTTATTTTCCGATCTATGGTACAGATTTTTCGCTAAATGTCTTTAAAAGTAGGCGGTTGTCCATTAAATTTTTTATTTAAAAAAAAATTTTAAATTTAATTAATATGAATTTTTTTGTAAGCACAGGGCCTGTGGCCATATTTACGATTTAAATGCGATGTGCTAATATTGATATTCAAACCACTACTTAGCGTTTTATATAGGTTTTCTGCTATTTCAGCAATTTAGTCGCCGAATGTACAATCGACATCAATAAATGTAATGCCTTAGTAAGGAAGCAATTAAAAGGAAAATATTTCAATAAAAAAATGTATTCATCTATAGCGCTCTATACGTTAAAATAGCGACTTTTCAAACATTTTATATGGCAGCATAGCTTTTCCTAAAGTCCAACTTTTAGTATAATATAGGGTCACCTCTAAAAACTGTTGTTGCAAAATTTCAAGCGATACAGTTTCCATTTGCAAAAGTTATCGCAATAAATACATTTTTTACTAAGGTTAGTATCGTACTAAAGACACTTTAGTATCTTAAAACGAGTAAAAAGGTTAAAGTCGGGCATGCCGACTATACAATACCCTACACCAGTCTGGTATATTGTTTGGATCCGAAATTCGAATGGGTTAAAATGGGGCTTATGTCAAAATTTTCTATAATGTGAGTCAGCGCACCAAATTTCATTAGAATATCTTAATATTTGCGACCTGCAGTTTGTAACCAAGCCAATTTTGGGGGGACCCTTATATGGGCACTAGTTCTAAACATGGACCGATGTTCACCAAAATCAATAGGCTTCGTCCTTGGGCCAACATAGGTCTATGTACCAAATTTCATCAAAATAGCTTAATATTTGCGACCTGCAGCGTATAAACAATATAATTTTGGGGGGACCCTTATATGGGCACTAGTTCTAAACATGGACCGATGTTCACCAAAATCAATATGCTTCGTCCTTGGGCCACCATAGGTATATGTACCAAATTTCATCAAAATATCTTAATATTTGCGACCTGCAGCGTATAAACAGTATAATTTTGGTAGGACCCTTATATGGGCACTAGGTCTAAACATAGACCGATGTTCACCAAAATCAATAGGCTGTGTTTTTGGGGCAATATAGCTCTGTGTATTAAATTTCATCAAAATATCTTAATATTTGCGACCTGCAGCGTATAAACATTATAATTTTGGTAGGACCCTTATATGGGCACTAGGTCTAAACATGGACCGCTGTTCACCAAAATCAATAGGCTGCGTTATTGGGGCAATATAGGTCTGTGTACCAAATTTCATCAAAATATCTTAATATTTACGACCTGCAGCATATAAACAGTATAATTTTGGTAGGACCCTTATATGGGCACTAGGTCTAAACATGGACCGATGTTCACCAAAATCAATAGGCTGCGTTACTGGGCCAATATAGGTCTGTGTACCAAATTTCGTCAAAATATCTTAATATTTACGACCTGCAGCGTATAAACAGTATAATTTTGGTAGGACCCTTATATGGGCACTAGGTCTAAACATGGACCGATGTTCACCAAAATCAATAGGCTGCATTATTGGGCCAATATAGGTCTGTGTACCAAATTTAATCAAAATATCTGAATATTTACGACCTGCAGCATATAAACAGTATAATTTTGGTAGGACCCTTATATGGGCACTAGGTCTAAACATGGACCGATGTTCAAAAAAATCAAACTTGTTCGTCCTTGGGCCAACATAGGTCTGCGTACCAAATTTCATCAAAATATCTTAATAGTTGCGACCTGTAGAGTGCGCACAAGATTGCATGGACAGACAGACAGACGGACGGACGGACAGACGGACATCGTTAAATCGAAATAAAAAAAAATTCTGAACCGATCGGTATACTATAAGGTGGGTCTACGACCAATATTTTTTGGTGTTACAAACATCAGCACAAACTTATAATACCCTGACCACATAGTGGTGTAGGGTATAATGATACTATATTTTGTTGTATACTGAAACTAATAATATTAATGAAGAAAATAAGAAAATATTTCCTAAAAAATTACCAACATCTGTAAATAATGCAAAAATTGGAAATTTTTCTTCAAATACTAATTGAATAACCAAAATTAAGCTTAATCTGAAAAAAATTTGGGTTATTTTTCATATTATTAAGTTTTTTGCTCCTCCTGTAAAATTTCTTAAATGTAACTTACGGCTTTTTTGATTTCATATGACGATATGTATCATGAACTGTATCATGAGAAGTATCATTTGAACATTCTTTGACTTTTTGCATTCACAGTTTTTTCCAGAGACTATTAATTATAGAGATAGGAAATCAAAACTTATACTATTCACCGGTAGGGGGCTCTGAAATTTAGTATCACTTGAGCAACCTTTTAGTATCACTGTAATATCAGCTGAGCTTATATTTAAAAACTCAAAAATTGCTGAAAACTGCGCAAACTAAGAAAAAATCAAGCGCAAAATATGTTCAAATAAAAATATTGAGAATTCCTTTTTTTATTTGCTTTTTTTGTTTGTTATTATTTCAATTTAAATAAAAAAAGAAAATTGTCAATTTTTTGAACAAAGTGCCATCTAGTGATAACGATGTCGTTATAACTTTTGTTTTTGGTGATGCCATACCCCTGGTTTTTTCTTTTCATAAGTAGTATCATTTGAACATTCATTAATTTTTTCATTTTTATTTCTTTCTTTTCAAATTGTTTAAGTTTCATTTTTCATATTATGAATAAGAAGCAAAGGCATCAGATACTCACTAACACCGTTATGAAAATGAGATGTGTGTTGTAAAAGAAATGAAAAAGAAGCATACTATATTTTTTCTTTCGTGTACGTTAGGGTTTTCTAAGCTTGTATGGAGGAAAATAAATTTTGAGCTTTTGACCGGGCTACCCCCTGGAAATATTTATTCGGGTGTAAAACTACGTCCCCCAAAAAATTAGGTTAATCGGATATCGGGAAGACGTGCCGCAACGGCCCTGAAGTTTGGGACACGGATTACAAGGGGAAAATATGACTTTTTGTGAATTTTCTCGAAAACATTGTAAATCGTAATTTGGAGTGAATTCTCTTTGTAATAAAGCTATAAAAGCTTAAATCAGTTACAAAACAGCTGAGTTATTACAATTTCCCCAGGCAACTGATGTGTCGCAGACCACTTAATCAATAAATTTGGGTCCAAATTGTAAAATTTATTGAAATAATCTGCTACAGAAATATTTTTTTATTCTATAAGTTCCAAGAAATTTAAATAAGTATTTTTTTACGGTGGGTCTCATACTGTAGGTTTAACTTTAACTTAACTATAAACAAAAGAAAATGTCAAAAAATGTACACAAAACAACAACAAATTTTTGGGTTAACTATTAACTAAAGTTTAAACCTGCAGTATGAGACCCACCGTTACTGTCTTTTTCTAAATCATTTTAAATTAGTACCAAAAAGGTCAGAATTCTTAAACACTGTTTTCAAACCTACAATTATAAATTTAAAAAAAAAAATTTTTTTAAATTTTTAAGGTTTTATTAAGATTATATTGGAGATTAAAAATTACAAACATCAGCGGATTTCAAGAAAACGGCGATTTTTGGCATTTATTTGGCTCTTAGGCAAGTTCTTTTTTGTTCCTTTAATTTCACATGGTTTTGGCCAGAATATAAAGACACAAGATTAAGTACTTCAATTCTGAAAATTAAGGCGAAATATAAATACATTAAATTGCCCCTGTGTAAGGTCAGAAGTCAAATTTGAGGAGATTTAAATTTTTTTTTAATATATTAGGGGTTTTCATATACTGGCAGCATGTGATGGAAAACTATCGATTTTGATTTCCATCGATTTGGTTAAAAATCAAAAATTAAATAATGGATAGAAAAAGCAAAGAAGTTTAAAATTCTTTTAAACCACTTTAGTTGCTTTTAAATTAAAAAACGATTGAAATTTCAAAAACGATCGATTTGAAACCGTTCGATTTTTATCACATGTCAGATAAACTCGTAAATTCCTTGTAAACCTTGTATAAATACAAACAATATTTTTTATGTATGGAGTATGACATTAAACTCATAAACAGGTTTACAGGTTTACACCGTTTACGAGTAGAATACCAGTTTATATGCATACCACTGTTAATATAACAGATATTCCCGAGCGGATATTGATGAAACTTCTTGATATTATTTTTCTAGGTATAAAAATAATATTCTTAGTTTAATTTCAGAAAATTAGCCCTTAAGTGCTGTTTGGGCCTATATACCCACTGAAGAAATATTAGTCTATTTTCATCATAGGGTCGAAAAAGCCCCAAGGGCACTTACGGGTTAGGAATAACTGTTAGATAAATATGTTTAAAAAAAAATTAAAATCCCCTAAAATTTTACCTCTGACCTTACACAGGGGCAATTTTATGTATTTATATTTAGCCCTTATTTTCATGATTGAAGTATTTGGTCTTGTGTTGTTATATTCTGGCCAAAATTATTTGGAATTAGAAGAAGAAAAACTTCCATAATAGCTAAATAAATGCCAGAAATCGCCATTTTCTCGAAATCCGCTGAAATACAATCTCTGCCCCAGCCAAATGAAAAAAGGAATTCCTACAATTTTTGTAGTTTTTAATCTCCAATATTTTCTTAATAAAACCCTATAGTCCAATCGTTGATTTTTTAAAATTTCTTTAAAAAAATTTTAAAATAGCAGATTTGAATTCTAACCTTTTTGCCACTAATCTAAAGCGAGTTAGCAAAACACAATAGAAAAAGATACTTCGTATCTGAGTTTATTTGTACACTCAAAAAAATAAGTTAGTAGAAAAATTAGTAAAACGTCTTGTATATCAAGTGTACTCGTTTCAGCAATTTTTTTGCTGAAATTCCGTTTTCAGCAAAAATTTTAGTTATATTTTTTTAGCACTAAACTAATTTTGAACGAATGTTTTACTAATTTATTTTGCTACAAAAATTGTGCTGATAACATACATAGCGTGGACGACAACCAGATAGACAAGATGTAGATGTCGCAGCTTGTCTGGAAACCGAAATGACAAAAAAGAAAAACAACTCTGCACATATTCTATATTTAAATTTTCAGCAAATAAATTAACTAAAATAAAATTTCGCTACAAGTTTTTTGAGTTTTTTTCAGTCTACTAATATTCAGCAAAAAGTTTAGTGATTTTAGCAAGGATTTTTTTCACTTGCAGTCGACTAAGTGTTAGCAAAACTTTTGCTGAAGATTACTATTTTTTTGGTAAAAATCAGCTCGCTGATTTTCAGCAAACCTTTTGCTGAAATTACCAACTTTTTTGCAAGCACGCTCCTGACTAAAAATTTGCTGACACAGCAACATTTTTTGCTGACTTTACAGACTTTTTTTTTGAGTGTACTTATAGAATAAATAAACGTTTCTGTAGTAGATTACTTCAATAAATTTTAAAATTTGGACCCGTATTTCTGCGACACATCACTTGCCTGGGGAAATTGTAATAACTCGGTTGTTTTTTAACCGATTTAAGTTTTTATTGCTTTATTACAAAGAGAATTAACTCCAAATCACGATTCTTTAATGTTTTTAATTCGAATTAGTTTTAAAATATCAATGTTTTCGAGAAAATGCACAAGTCATATTTTCCCCTTGTAAGCCGTGTTCCAAACTTCAGGGCCATTGCGGCACGCCTTCCCGATGTGCGATTTTCCTAATTTTTTGGAGGACATAGTTTTAGACCCAAATAAATAATTTCAGGTGGTAGCATGATCAAAAACTCAAAAACTTTTGGAGCACACTGGTGTACGTTCCCTTCGGGAAATTTTAACAAACTGTCACCGAACTGGCCCCTTTATATGAAATAGACTGGTCACTTTTAAATGGCGTTGTCATAGGAGGGGGACAGGTCCCTGAACTTTGTTTTTTATGAGAGTTCAGTAACTTGTCCTGGGATTTGTCTTGTGACATGTCACAAGGGGTCAATTTCCCCCTCCTATGACAACGCCATGTAAAATTGACCAGTCTATTTCATATAAAGGGGCCAGTTCGGTGTCAGTTTGTTAAAATTTCCCGTAGGGTTGATACAAGAAAGCCGAACACAAATAATCCTGTTCGTGAAGATGAAATAAAAAAATTCACCAAATACGTACTCTAATACGTATTTATAGATCAAAATCAGCACCGGGGAGCGGAATGCGGTTTCAGTCTTATGTACATGTGTATATAGAGTGGACCTGAAAAAGTAAATATCCTGGAACAAGAAATTAAAAGACAACTTGTTTTTTTTTGTTTAATTTTTATTATTATTTTTGTTTTTTAAATATAAAGTTAAAACTACAATTATTATTTGTTTTTTTTATACAATATTAATAAAGGTATAGAGTGGGGGAGGGGGTAAATGGGGGATAGAAATTTTTTAATGTTAGAGAGGGATAGGAAGGACATTGTAGTGGTTGGTGTATTTTTTTTTTATGACGATATATTTATAGCTAAGAATATTTACTTTTTTTATAATATAATATATAATTTTATATATTTATTAAAACTAAGCAATTGTTTAAAGATTATTTTTTGTTTTTTTTTTTGTTGTATGATTTTTATTTTTCTGGTATTTAACTTATTAAATTTTATTTTTGTTTAAAGTGTTTAAATATTTCTTGTATTTATTTATTTTTGTTTTTTTTATGAATGAGTGTTGGGTTTTTATATTTACGACAAAGAAAGTTTTACTTATGTTTAATAATTATTATAAGCTAATTTCTTTTTTAATATATGTGTACTGTTTTATGTTAAACACTTTAATTATTTTTATTGAGAAGTGGGGGAGGGGGGGAGGAATAGGAGTGTTTTTTATGGTAAAGTTTTTTTTTAAGAGATGGTTGTTTATATATTTTTTAATGTACTTCTTAATATTTGTTTGTTTCTATTAATAGTTTTACTTTAGACATGTAAATATTAAAAAAGAAAAAACAATTTCTTATTTTAAATTATAAAAAAAAACATAATAATAAAAATATAAAAAATTAAATTTTCTTGTATTTTTTCATTTTAACATTTAAAGTTAGTTTATTTTTGTTTTTTTAATAAATTTATTTTTCTTTTTTAAAGTCTTCTTAACATTTAAAGATTTTTTAAAAAAAATTAAGAAATTATGTAGAAAATAAATACTGCAGTTAATAAAAAATGAAAATTAAATTAAAAATATTATTTTCTATGTTTTTTTTTTACTTTACTTTTAAATATATATTTATAAAACTAGTTGTTTATACACGTGCAAACACATTTATTAATAATTATAATAATATTTATATATATTTTAGTTTTTATTTAATTAATAATAATGACCATAAACTACAAATTCTCAATTTTTTTTTTTTAATTTTTAATTTTATATTTTTGTTTTAATATTTTTATTATTTATTATGTATAATA
Source organism: Leucophora obtusa (assembly GCA_949987735.1). Lineage (NCBI taxonomy): Eukaryota > Metazoa > Arthropoda > Insecta > Diptera > Anthomyiidae > Leucophora > Leucophora obtusa. The sequence continues at coordinate 283,415,896 of OX465295.1, forward strand.
ATTATATGATTTCATATAGAATTCTAACAGAAAAAGCATATCTTTTTTTTTGTTAAATTTTATTTATTTTTTCTGGTTTTTTGTTTGTTATTTAGGAATATCTTGCAAGTTGCGCGTATGTTTTAATTTTACTTGTATTAAATATATATAAATTTATTAATTTATTTAAATTATAAACCTTTACATTAATAGTAAGGGGGAAAATCTCTATACAAATTTTAACGTTTCAATTATGTGCAATTTAAGTATTTAAACCTTTTAATTTATTCAATGCTTTCTTCAATAGTCAATTCTGTTTTTTTTAATATAATTTTGTTTTAAATTTCGTTCAGCATGATTTACTTTTATTTATATTTTCTTTATTAAAGTAATATCTATAATTTCATATAAAGATCTTGGTTTTTTCGTTTTTATTTTTTCAATTTTAGAAAAATTCCTATATGTTTACTGGTATACTTGTCAAATTGTTGTTTTTGTTATAGATAGATAGCAACATTGGAAATAAATTCGTTGCATTTTTAATAGTATAAGTATTTAAATATATTCCTTTAAATTTGATTTTTATAATAATAGTTTGTTCATAATGATTTTATTTACAATAATTTGTTTTTAACCTTTGTCAACTGATTGAAGATCAGATTTTATGTGGGTGAAAGATATTTGCAAAAAAAAAAAAAAAAAACAAAAAAAAAAAAAAACAAAAAAAAAATAACAAAAAAAAGTATTGTTAGAAATAATTCATAGAAAATGTTGCTAAATTATGTTGCTATACATTTTTGAATGATCAACATTCAGTGCGTTCTTTACTGGAAAGTTTTGTTTACTTTTTGTATTGAATTTTTCCAGCTGTAGTAAATGTAGTAACTTGTAGTAAGTAGACGAACTAGCTTAATATGTTACTTTATTGGAAAATTTACCCTATAAGTATTTACATTGAGTTTTTAATATTACATATTATAAAAAAAAAATTATTTATAAAGATCATAATTTTTTAAAAACATATTTGATACTAATAAAAACACGTTTTTTAAATTTTTTTTATAGTTGCCGACATTGGAAAGATTGTTACAGCCAAAAAAAAGCTGTCGTCGGTTTTATTAAAAAAAATTTATCGACTTAAAAAACGTTAAATCTAGCGGGGAAACATGACATTCTGGAAACGCTGACATTAAGGTGGCGTTTTCAGAGCACATTTTTATCTCGCACAAACAAAATTTAATAACAAAATACATGCAATACAAAAGCAAAATACCTGCTGTCACTCATTCGTCTTACAACCAACATCTAGAAATCACATATAAATGCTGTCTTAAAATTATTAGGGGCACTCAGTCTTTGTAGCTTTTTTACAATAGTATCGAAAACGTAATTCGTTTTTCGTACAAAACCTGAGTAAGTGGTCTTCTCTAGTTTGTATCATGTGTGTATTTGCAATGTCGAAGACGAAGGAATTAATTATAAAAAAAATTATAGTTGGTCGAATAAAATTTTAAGGAAACGTGCAAAAATGTGACGAAATTATAAAAAAAACACTTAAATATAAATTTAAAAATACTTTTATCCATTCTAAGTTTTTGTGAAGAATAATAAATATACACACAAAAAAAACAAAAAAAAAAAATATCGTGTGTAAATCCACTCTAGATTTCAGCAAATAAATAAAATTAAAAAAGCATATAAATTATTGCAAAATAAAAAACTAATCACTATAAACGTTGTTTTATTTTAAAATCTGCTAAATTTTGCAATTTTTAATACAATGCAAAATATTGATAAATTTTAATTTTATTTATATTTATCTAATAACACTGTTGAAAGTGTGTGTGAAAAGATTACAAAATTTGCAGATTTTAAAATAAAACCACTTTTAAAGTGATTTTTTTATTTTGAAATAATTTATATGCGTTTTTAATTTTATTTATTTCTTTTTTAACAACAAAAAAAAACAAATAAAAAAATAACATTTCAATATTGGCCACACACTTTTCAATAAAATTAAAATGAAAAATAAAAATTCAAAACATTTTGAATTTTCAATTTAATTGATAAACTTTCAGTGCAGAGTGCAGACCTTCAATTAATTTATAAACAATTAAAAATTGATCAAAAAAATTGAAAATGTATGATGCACTTAAAAACGACATGTGAAACAAAAAATTTGTACGTTTAAGTACAACTTGACGTTTTTACATTTTTTCAACTTTTTTGTAAGGTTATATTTTTTGGCGGGTTATTATGTAATTCGAAAAGCTTTTCAACAAAATGTTCACATTTAAAATTCAGTAAGAGAAAATAGTTTTTAATTACGGAAAATTTTGAAAACGTGTAGGCAATAGTCTGGTAAAAATTAATATTCAATAAAAAGTTGGACTTTCAAGAATGGATATCTTTTTACAAGAGTTTTATAATTTGCGAATTCGAAAAATATTTTTCGAATCCGCTTACGTAATAAACCCCCTGAGCATTTCGATTAGTATGTGGCAAATGACGCATTTAATGTTGGCTTCCAATTCCCTGATCGTAGCCGGCTTATCCAGTTAGTCTTTAGACTTAACGTAGTCACAACGAAAAAAAGTATCTAGAGGTATCTAGAGTGATATCACATGATTTGGGTGGAAATTAAACCGGTCCATTAGGTGAAACTAATTGTTCACCGAATTGGTCTCACAATAAAGCCATATTTTTCAGGGACTGCATGACAATTAGGGCCGCCTTGTTACAACCATATGTCGTCGAGATCACGGGCTTCAATTTCAGACAGCAAATAGTTCGATATCATGGCGCGATAACGGGCGCCATTCACAGTTGCTGTCGGCCTTGCTGTGCTTGGAATATGGACAGATGATTTCACAACCCAATAAACCACACCAAACCGATTTGTTTGGATGAAATGGCAGCTACTGAACCTTTTTGGGTGGCTCTTTAGTAGCAATTTTGCTTTTTGACGCAGTCATTTAATCAGAAATTTTATTCATATATAGTTCTCGTGGAACGGTGACTTTCGTAATACAGCTGTATAATTTGTACCATGACGCAATGTCAAACTACAGATTATATAGAGATTACCAATGACAAATAAAAAAAAATATTCTCGAACCATATGGTTTTTTTACATGGTAGTAGTGTCAAGAGGAAGATAGCAATATAAAATCTCCACACATCTTGTATTGCACATTTTTTGTATACCTATGTATGTCTCTATTTAGACTTTTCAACTTTCTTTGTTTTTTTTATATCCATCATATTGCCCAAATCAAATATTTCCTATCTGTGTATAACCCGTGTATCAAACAATGCTGAACAAAAATACCATGTCCGTTTGATAGGCCGCACACCATAAAAAAAAATCTTGGCAACTTTACCCATTATACACTCTGTGATACACTCTTTGGTTTCATTCTTTTATGTTACAATGTTTTTTACTTATCAATTTTAATAATTTTTTTAATGGAAATCTATTCAGCGTACATAACATTATTTCATTGTGAATGAATATTTTTATCGTGAATTAAAAACCAATTTAGACATTTTTGCTCGGTTTAAACAGCTCTAGAATCCTGTTAAAAACATATTTCCCCCACTAATAAATAATAATAAAAACATCACTAGATTAGCGGGAAAAGTGCAAAGTTGGCAACAGTGCTATACATTTTTCCGTTATTTATTTATGATTACATGCATAATGTTTGCTTATATTTTAAAACTGTTTTACAGCAATGTTTATCATATTTTTTATGCATACCCAGTGTAGATATGTTGTTATGTAACTACATACTTGGTAATGGTAACTAGTTACTTTTGTTATTACATTTCTTATTACCTTTATATGTATATGATGTCGCGAAAAATAATGAGTTGTCGTTACACACCAGCATACGAAAAATCAAAAAAATATATCGTACCTATGTGCTTACCAGTATTGACAAAAATAATGAGTTTAAAAATAGATTTTCAAAAAAATAAATTATATAAAAAAAAATATTTTTTTAAATAAAATTTTCTGGTGCGGGAATCGAACCTGGGTCTACAGACCGCCAGTCAACAGCTCTACCATCTGAGCTATATCGACATGTAATATTTAATAGATAAAAACATAATTGACCTGCTGCACACAAGTAAGCTTACTCTCCAACATACAAAAAATCAAAAAATATGTGGTTACATATATCCTTACCAGTGTTTAAAAAATATTGAGTCTATAAATAGATTTCAAAAAATTTTCAAAAAAATCTAGAAAATTATTTTCTATTTGAAATAATGATAACAGTAAGTCATTATCAGTAATTCATTATTATATGTTTTAAAATAATGCAGAAGGTAAGTGGGTGTCATTACTGGTAGTCCAAAAAATAATGATATGTCATTACCGTATCTACACTGGGTAGTTATGTTAGTGTTTTCTAGTGTCCGACTTCGGAGTCTTGCCAAAAAGTAATGTTCGTCCAAGTTCGGTGTTGGGTAAAAATTTGGCACAACACCGAATATTTATATGTATATAAATCAATATTTTCCAATACATAACTCTTTAATTTTGCGTAGTAACATTTAATGAGCATGCACATATCTATCATAATATTTGTTTTGCGAGCGAAAAATACAAAATTTTTTAAGTTTCTCTATTTTAAAATATGTTTCAATATTTATTTTTAATTAAAAAAAAAATTATATCAAAATCTTGTTTTTTATTCAAATATTAAAGTGTTCGGCTTCGGCCTTAAAAAAAGTGAGCGTTCGGCCGGCCACTAGTGTTTTCTTTCAAAATTTATATTTTGCTTAATTTTTCTAGCAACAAATCTTTCTTAAGCCCCGTTTAGATTATCACACAAGTGTGTTATACATGTCAGAAATGTGTTGTATAACGAAAATGTAATAGTGTGAACACTGTTCGTTACACACATGTCAAAATGGGTGCACACATTTTAAAAAGCGGTCACCATTTTTTGACAACATTTATTTTTTGAAATATTTTACAAAGTTACCACATGTCTCAACACAAGTGTTGTGTTATTCACAAATAAATGTATACAAAGGTAAAAACAACTAATTGTGAAAAAAAAATAACAATAGAAGAAAAAATAACTGTTTTAATTTATTTGTTGTGTCTGAACACAGTCTGAACACTGAAAAGATTTTCTTTTATACTTTTTTGACAACCACACAATTTCAGCATACTTTTTGTCATACTTGTGTTTAGAATAAACTAAGCACTTGTGTGATAATGTGAACGAGGCTTTAGCAACATTTTCTTTAAATGTTTGTTTATTAAGCATTTCTTATTCTTTCTGGATCTCTTATTTGTATACAGTGTTTTATCACTGTATCTACTCTTTTTTTTTTTTATTATTTCATACAAAATGTTGATAAACAAAAATATCAATTATAAAAAAAAAAAAAATAATAATAAAACAAAAACAAAAAAAAAATATGCAAAAAATACGTATGAAATATTCAAACTTTCTAATAAAACAAAGAAAAAATCTTTTTTTTTTAACTAAAATTGAAAAAAAAATATTATTTAAAATTAAAAATTAACCTGATCTCTTGAGTCATGCTGTTGTTGGGGCTGTTGTGGCTGGGATAAAGATTGTGGATGATGATGCTGATGCTGATGGGGGTGCACAAGATGATGATGTTGCAGCTGCTGTGAATGTAAATGAAGAGAAGACGATGGACTTTCATATTGATGTGGTAAATGTTGTGGTTGTGTTGACCTTTGGGGAATATTGGTATATTGTTGTGGATGTGGATGTGAATGTGCTGTTAGTGGTGGAGGCGGCAAGGGTGGATGATGAAATGTTGTTTCATCTGGTGGTGGATTATTAAAATGCATTTCCATTAGTGATATAGTATTTGTGGGTGCAGTCACCGTTAGAGGAGGTGGAGGAAGTGATAGTGGCGGTAATGGTTGTGACCACATATGTGCAGATGTTTGATGTGTTAGTTGCTGTTGTTGTTGATGTTGTGTCTGTTGTTGTTGCTGATGTTGTTGTTGTTGTTGTTGTTGATGATGATAAGCAAACATGGTTGAAGCAGCTGCTGTATTTTCAGCAGCCTGTAACATTGTATACTACGCAACCGCTGCGGTTGTTGAGGTATTTGCAGTTGGAGCTTGCGATGGTGCCGTTTGTGTGGGTGGTGGTGGTGGTGGAGCTGGCTGTGCTTGCGCTAGTTGTTGTGGTTGTGGCGTAGAAGAGGATGTTGTTGTTGTTGCTATCGTTGAATTTGTATTATTTAATTGTAAACTACTATTACTACTACTATTACTACTACAGCTGCTTGTACCAATAGTATTACTACTGCTGGCCAATGGAGTATTGATATTTGAACTTAAAATATTACTTTTTAAATGTTCCGCTGTCGCTGCTCCGGCTCCAGCATGCATACTCGCAACCGTCGCGGAATGCAAATGATGTATGGCGGTATTTGAGCTGTTATTACTACAACCACCCATGGAACTATTCAAACTATTTTGACTGAGACTACTGTGTGAACTGGCAGCAGTACCACAACTATTGCTATTTGTACTACTATTGCTGACATCATTAAAAGCAGCCGACGGTGTTATCTGTGAACTGCTATTACTATTTTCATCAGCTGAGATAATCATAGAGGAAGATGAAGGTTTACTATTACCTAGTGAATGATCCGCCGTTGCTGCACCCTTTAGTAAACCAATATTTTCTGTATTGCTACCACTACTACTTCGTCTTGTATTATTGGCAGTTTCATGTGGCGTTCTCATCACTGTCATCATTTCATTTGTTTCGGTTTTCATCATATCAACTTTTAACTCCGTTTGATGATGGGAGTGATGATGGTGTTGATGGTGATGGTGTGTAGAAGAAGAAGAGGAAGTATGAGATTTTTCTTTATTCAATAAAACTGATGGTGGTAATATGGTTGAGGGTAATACTCCCAATTCTTGAGCCTTCTTTTCATTGGCTGTTTCTTGTAGTTTTTGTTGCAATTGCTTTTGTTGCAATCGATATTCGAGTGAATTGGCACTATTGCCTGGACCCCGGGATACTTGAAATAGTACTCGAGATATTATCAAAGCCACTTGTTGATCCAATATGTGTGACATTACCAAGCCCAGAAGTCTTTGTTCTTGTTGCATAAACAAAGAACGATTATCGGGATGTTTGGCCAAATGAAGTAAGGTGCCAGCAGCTCTTCGTAACATATCCAAACTGGTGCCCATCGAGTCGGGATTTTCTCTTAAATAATTAATGCCATGTTGATTGGCCACCCCCAATGCGGTCTGTTCGGCTTGTTCTATGAATGCTACCAAATACGAGATGCAAGGGGATTGTAAAGCTACCGTACGAGCCATGGCACTATCGGCAGCGGCCAGATAATGCAAGAGATTCACAGAAAATTCTCGTAAAACTTGATCTTCATTACGACACAAATGTCGAGTGAGTACAGCACATAATTTCTCTAGCCTCGAATGAGGTGGTGTGGCAATAACTAAATCCACATTGTTGTCGGTAACACATAACTTACATAAAGCCTCCAGGGCAAGTCGTTGGGGTGAGAGAGCAGAAGCTGGACCACATGAAGGGAAAGGATCTTGGCCGTGAGCACTGGGGCAAACGGCCCAATGTAAGAGACCATCGATTAGTGGACGCGCTATCAGTTCTTCGTAACGTGATAAATCCAAATGGCCCGCTATATTGGCCATTATTACCAACATATTCTCACGTATACTTACTAAATAATCCCACCACCATTCACGCTCTCCCTGTAATGAACTACAGGAGTCGGAGAAATCGGTATCATCTTCGGTACCCCTATCGTAGTTACGATTCTTGGGAGTTCTCGCCAAATGTTCATGATTAAGCAACAGCAGACGTCCGAGCACCGCTAGAAATCTTGAAGATTTTGCTAATATTGATTCATTACCTGGTACAAAACTCAAATTACGGAATATATTTGAAATGCATATACAGCGACGAGCCAATGAATCCTGACTTTCATTAACCAAATACAAGCTCGCCTCATCCCGGGTATAACATTCGTCTTCTAACGAGGATATAGAACGTCTGCGCTGTAATACCAATGCTGGATCACGTATGGTAGACTTGGGATCAAATTTATTTTTAACTACCAATTCTTTAGTGGTAATTGTTTCCAATTCCATATCCACCTCACGACAATCACTATCGGATGCGATTACATTTGCCGCAGTAGCAGACATTGATTCATCGTCTTCTCTTTTAATATCCGGATGCATAAACGATTTACTGTTTTCCTGTAACGTATCGTCTAATTTTGTTTTCTTGGCTTCTGTAGGTTCTAAAGTAGAGCAGGAGGAGGAGGAGGAAGAGGAGGAAGTGGTTTGTGCGTTTGCACCATTATTGGCATTCAAAGCGGAGTTATTTGTATTTATGGAGGAGTTATTAAATAATCTACGTTTTTTATTAAAAGTATTTTGTTGTAACCTAGCTTCAGCTTCACCTTCCTCATCTTCGTCATCATTTTCATTATTATGACCATCATCTTTATCACTTTCTTTGCTTTCCAATTTGGGTTGCAATAATAAAATATCATCTTCGCTGCCCTCTTCCTTTATATGCTTTACCAAAGTGGATTCCTGTTTAGTCTTTACTTTGCTGTCTTTGATATAACGGGCAAATGGAATGTCTACAAATTCTGACTTGAATACATCAATAATACCCGCATTTATATCTGGATCGGTAAAGCCGTAAGTCCAAGCATTACTACCCACTGGTGCGGTCTCTTCGTAATTGCCATTATATTCAGTATCCCATAATTTTAGGCCGTCGGTTATGAATATGTCTTGTTTGGCAGGCTGTAAACGTACGGGTAAACCTTTACGTGACATCATTGTATAATTGGGAGTGTCGGCCAGTAATTGAACTCTTTCTTCGGGATCTGGATGATGTTTAACTTGTCCCAAATCTATACCCTCATCTTCATCTGAATCAAATTCATCTTCCATGCCTTCTTCACCTCTTAATTCTACACACTGTGGTAAAGTCTGTTCTCCATCTATGATATCATCATTATCTGTTAATATATTGTCATGTAATCTATTCTTTATTTCTACGGATTTCATTGAATCACACAGTCTTTTACTACTGGTGTTATTTAGTATACTTCGTCTGTTAGAGCTCGTGTTATTAGGTGAGCAGTTGTAACTCTTTTTACAATCTTTACTATTGGTTAAATGTTTATCGGTGTTATCCTCATCAAACATTTCAGCCAAACTCCTTTGGAAATGCTCTAGCAGTAATGTTAGCAATCCGGGCAAATGTGCCAAACCAAAGTATTGTACTGTGGAATCATCGAATAGTAACACATTCAAAACATCCAAAGCCCAAGTACATTCGGTTAGTAGCCCCGAACGCATGGCCATAAATAAACGCCATGGATCGACGGGGCAAACATCAGCCTTATTTAAACGTTTTCGTTTATATAATACCGGTGTGGTAGATTCCACACTATCGGGTGGAAAAACGATTTCTTTTTTGATTAATTGTGCTGGGACAATGGGTGGAGGAGCAAATGTCTGTTGCTGTGGTGGTTGTAGTGGTTGGGGTGGTAAACCTGGCGGAGGAGGACCACCGGGACCTGTTATACCGATAGGTTTTTGTTGCTGACTACCACCCATTACACCGGGCGGTATAATACCAGGAGGTCCTTGTGCTCCGATGGGCGGTACGCCGACTGTACCACCAGCACCAGCCTGTGGTGGTGGAGGCATTGAGAACGGTTGTTTACCCATACTGCCGGGAGGCAATTGACTGCCAGCATTATTTGTATTTGGAGGAGCACCTGGTTGTCCTGTTGGTGGTGTAGGTGGTGGTCCACCTGGACCAGTTATGCTGCCAGCAGCGCCCATTAGTGGGGGACCAGTACTTGGCATACGTTGTTGTTGTTGTTGTTGCTGACCAGCACTGGGTGGCCTTAGAGGAGTTCCTGGTGTACCACTTGGTGGTGCTCCAGGTGCACCAGTGCCAGCGCCACCCATTTGTGCCCATTGTGGTGGTGGCGGTTGTTGTGGTTGACCCTGCTGTGGATAGGGTGGTTGCTGTTGTTGTTGCTGCTGCTGCTGTTGTTGGTGTTGTGGCGGTGGTGGTTGTTGCTGTTGCGGGGGATATCGATGTTGTTCCCACTGCGATGCCCCACCAGCCGGTGGCTGTTGTTGTCCCGGTGGTCCCAAAGGACCGCCGCTGCCGGGAGGAGCTGCTGTTCGTGGCGGTGCACCGCCCCAGCCTTGAGGGGATGGCGAAGATGGATATTGATTGCGGTATTGATTAGTAGCACCTTGCCAATTACCTAAAAATAAAAAATATTTTTAAATCAGTATAAAGACTTTCTGTTGAATTTCACAAAACAACTTCAGTCGACTTTAGAAAATGTTCTGAGAGTTTCTTAGTCAATATAAATTCTCTTTATCTTTTACCACCTTTTATCTCTCCCCATATCGCCTTTCCAAAGACATTAAGTAACACAGTAATTATAATTGGAAAAACTTCTTGGAAATTTTCTTTTCTTCAAACAAAATATACTCGTATGTATTTAATTTTCATTTATTCAAATTAATCCAGCCCAATTGAACCATTGGGCTGTGCAACAGCCAGGAATTTATTTTGAGAGTCCCTATTTTTTTTTTTTTTTTTTGTGAATTATACATCTAAAAAAATGTTGTTACGGCCAAATCCTAATGTAAGACGCTATTTTCGTTTAAAATACAGAATTTAAAATCCTTCTGATTCTGAACACATATCAGAGAACTGCAAAATCAACTTTTTTCTTGATTTAATCATACACTAAAATTCATACTCACATTTAATCGCTTAACAATACTCATTGTTGAATGAAATCACTATCATGCAGCTGAACGCGTAGTTCGGATCAGTTTGAGCCGTCTGTCGAACATGTTTTATTCACATTTAATCGCTCAAAAAACTCTCTGTTGAAAAAAATCACACTGTTGAATAAAATCACACTGATCGAACATTTGAACTCACATAAATAAATCAAAGTATTAGTTGTTTTATAAAATAAAAAAATAAAAGCGTATTGTTTTATAATGGGAATGTACACTGTACCATTTATTAAATGTGTTTCCACAAAATATTGTCGTTGCTGATACAGTAAACCCCCACTTTATTGTTATGAAATTATTTTTCTTTTATTTGGTTGCAATCATGAATTAACTCATACGCGTTCATTTTTGGTTTTTCTGATTTTATTCTACATCAAAATAATCATCGTTGATCCGAACAAATATGAATGAAATGAATGATATGAAAACGACAAATGATTAAATCAACGATGAAAAAAAAATCACTTGGTTTGATTGATTTAAAATCAGCAACTAATATGTGTATTTGAGTATATTCGGCGCTTGAACAAAAACGAATGTTTATTCGGGTGTTGATTACGTATGATGGTTTTGCATTCAGCAGTTGCAGTTCTCTGATACATATACACTAATAGAGAAAAGTCGGTACAAATTTTAGTTAAAACTACTAAAAATTTGTTAAAAATGGCCTTGAAGAACAAACTGCTGAAATGATCAGATAATTTTTGCTAAATATCAGTAGTGTCAGACCGCACTCAGCCAAAATTACAAAGTTCGGCTGAACCTGAACACTGTCATATTTGAACATTACGAAATATTTTGATTGTTTTTAATAACAACGTAATATAAATAATGCAGTAATCACATATACTACGTGTTTAAATCTATTTTACGTTTTAAACACTGTTTAAGTGAAATGTTTCACAGTACATTTTTCTGCCCTTAAACACGCTAAATTATCATGTTCAAATTCTAAAAACGTTGTTAAACGCGATAAGTTTAATGTTATCAATTAGTGAGAATGACAAGTTCGAAACTTAAGAAAACATAAAAAAAATAAAAGTAGAATAAAAGGAATAAAGTTTAAGCAAAACCAGTTTAAGAGGTGATTTTTTTTCTTAATAAAGAGAGAAACGAACCAAAAACTGCCTAAATTTTTCTTATAGTGAAAGAAAATTGTAGAAACTTCTATGAAGTTGTCCCATGACCACACATTGAAAAAATCTCGTTTCTGAATGGGGCGGACAATGTAATTTAACTTTTTTTAGAAATAATAACGCGGATAATGCCAACGAGAATACAATTAGAAAAAAACTTGGATGTCGCTTCTATATTTTCCACCACTGTATAATTTGATTGAGCTATATCTGGCTGAAAATGGAGTCACATTAACACAACGTTAGCAACAACTATAACAGAGAAAAATAATATCTTTGTAAAAAAAAACATGTGATTTTCGTTGTAAGGAGTGAGATCATAAAAATGTTAACACACATAAAGTTAAATAAAATACAAACCACTGAATTTTAAGACTTCAAACCAAAATCAAACAAAAAAAACCGCATTGAATTCTAACCACTACGAAGAAAGTTATCCACTTTTTCCGGAAACCCTCCCATTAAGGCTTTTATGGTAGTTTCTGTCACCTTTTTAGAGCAGGTGGTCCATCTAAATTTGAAATCTTGCATGTCCTGGGAGACCTTTTTTGTGCCCTTTAATTCTCTTTTAACAAGAGCTCAATATCTCTCCACTGGCCTGAGCTCCGGGCAGTTTGGTGGATTTGCCTCTCTAGCGCTTTCTTGCTGTAGTGACAAGATGCTAAATCGGGCCAAAAGTAAGTGGATACATTGTGCTGACCCAAAAATGGAAGAAGTCTCTTCTGCAAACACTCCTTGATATAAATTTCGCTGTTTATAGAGCCAGATGTCACAAATGACTGGCTTCTTTGGCCGCAGCTACATATGGCTTGCCATACTAGGAATTTTTTAGGGAATTTCATTTGCTTTTTCGAACTAAATTTTTCCGCAACATTTCCTCGAACATCGGAAACATAAAATTATTGACCAGGGAGCTGCGAAAAATCAGCCAGGACATAAGTTTCGTCGTCCATTACACAACAGTTGTATTTTTGTATAAAATTTGATTTCAATTTTTGAGCTCTGGTTTTGGCCTCCAAATTTTTAAAAGCGTTTCTATCGGGAACTTTTTGAACTTTGTAGGACTTTAGTCCTGCCTTACGTTTCACTTTATGTACAAAAAAGTCCGAGCATTGGGCTAACCGAGCTGTTTTTCTGCCAGATGTGTTAGGAGCTCTCTTAAGGATGCTTTTAACTTTATATGCCTTACCAATGTTACGATAACCAGTCGTTGTTCCTGTTCCCGGCTTCCTTTCAATTGTTAGGTGTTCCAGATACATATTTACCACTTTTGAAACTGTTTGGCGGCATACATTAGCCTATTTGGCAATTTTTTTGTATGCCCATATTTGGTTCTGTTGAAAATATTTAATTATTTTTGAACGCACTTTTCTTTTATCGTCCATTGTGTAAAAAAATACAAATTAAAACTCATGATGTAAATTAATTTATTAACTGACATATTTTTAAAATGTAAATTGCCGAAAAAAAATATGAGAAGCTTTAAACCAAAGTTATAGGCAAAAATGTGTGTTAACATTTTTATGATCTCACTCCTTAATACAAATAACGAAGTAAAAATGTTTGAGTTTAGTTCTCATAAAATTCTTTACTTTGAGTTAACGTAAATACAAAAAACTAAAATCTACATTATAACCTAGAAAGACCCCATAAAGACAATCTGATGAGAGTGCTTGGTAGCACTTGGTAATGCATTAGCTGTTAACCATTGGTTCTAGGTAAGTTTTGTCACAAGTTTTTGCTCTGTTTGTTCTAAAATAAATAAAGAACACTCATTGTAACAATCTACAGATCAACTGAAATCTACGGTAAAATTAAAAATTTTTTAATTTTTCAATTTATTTAATGCAAATAAAAATTTTGCAAATATTTCTGCTCAGTTCAGCAGAATAAACTGTTATATGCATTCATTTAAATTTAACTAACTTAAATAAGACGTGTAACACACAACTTTTACCACATTCAATTAAAATAATTTTTCTTGCTCAAAATATCTTTGACAAATATGTATGTCAGAATTTAATATGCATCGGTTTGTGAAATTCGAGTGTATTATTAGTTTACAATGGAGAATCAAAGACAAGTGCACACAAAAAATTATTGAAAGCGTTCAAAATAATCCATTGTGGACTTCAAAAAAAAAAATGCAACAGAAGTGCACTCAAAAAAAAGTCAGTAAAGTCAGTAAAGTCAGCAAAAAATGTTGCTGTGTCAGCTAATTTTTATTCAGGAGCGAGCTTGCAAACAAGTTGGTAATTTCAGCAAAAGGTGTTTGCTGAAAATCAGCGAGCTGATTTTTACCAAAAAATAGTAACCTCAGCAAAAGTTTTGCTAACACTTAGTCGATTGCAAATGAAAAAAATCCTTCTAAATTCGATAAACTTTTTGCCGAATAAATACTAGTCTGAAAAAAAACTTAAAAAATTTGTAGAAAAATTTTACTTTAATTTATTTGCTGAAAATTTAAATACAGAAATTATTAGAGTTGTTTTTAATTATCATTTCCGTTGTCAGTTTTACATCCAGACAAGCTGCGACATCTACACTTATAAAAAAAAGGTAGTACAAAAGTCTGATAAACGCGTTCTAATTCAATTGAACTAATTTTTCCTGTTGTTTTCGTTTAAATCCGTTGTTTAGCTAAAGTTGTTAGTTATCAAATTTCACCACAAAAACATATTTCTTCTGTACTTGAACTAATTTTTCCTCCTGATATTTAGTTATTTTTTTATAAATGATTTTGACAATGTTATCAGCTAATATAGATAAATTTATTGGCAACTTTTTAATATTTGTGTTTTCAAAAGAAAACGATTGGGGCGCTAGTGTATAGTGATTGATGGTGCTTGATGGCGCTTGAAGTGTGTATTGGTGAGTTTGCCGACCAATACAAATTAGAAAATTTATAGTAAGTGTATTTTAATGTGTGTGATGAGTCATCACTGATGACGCTTACCAATGCAAATAAAAATAATATGCGCTTGTTTAGAAAGTTATAGTAAATAAAATAATATAATAAAAGCATGTTTTCTTTTGTTTCTGTTAGTCAGCAAAGGAATGCAAAAGAAAACGGAGGTATACTGGACATTAACATTTCGCAGTTAAAATTGTATTTAAAAAATAAAATAAAAGAGGTTTGTTTTATAATATAAACTATATTTAAGGGAATACTATTAAATATGTTATTTTTTTTTCTTTTATTTCGACCCGCAGGTAGTCGAAAAAAAGGAACCAAATAATACAACTCCAGCGGAAGTTTAACATATTGGCAAGAAAATAAAAGTGCAAATAGTGTTTTTGGATTGTGTAATTTATTTGGAAATAAAATTAACAATATTTACATTAATTTGTTTTTATTCAATTAATAACAAAAAGTGATTGTAATTTTAGCAGCATGTTTTGCAGATTTCAACTGACCCACTTTCATTTATATTAAACGAAAATTCTTCTAAATTTTTGAATGTTAACTAAATTTTTTACCTGTTTAAAACCAACTAAAATTTAGCAGAAAACATGTGCTGATTTCAGCTGAGTAATTTTCATTTCCATTAAACAACATTTCTTATAAATTATTGTATTTGAACTAACTTCTTTATCTAAAATTTAGGTCACCTAAATTTAGCAGACCATGATTCTCAACATCATTGAAATTTCTGCTGGCGCAAATTCAGGTACTATTTCCTGTTATTTTAGCAGAATTTTTAACTATTTGTACGGGTTTTTTTTTATGAGTGTACATCTTGTCGATCTGGTTGTCGTCCACGTTATAAATCCGGTTATCAGCACAATTTTTGCAGCAAAATAAATTAGTAAAACATTAGTTCAAATTAGTTTAGTGCTAAAAAATCATGGATGGTAACCGAAACGAATGCGGTTATCGTTAGGGTAACGATATTTTAGGTTATTTCGGTAACGGTATTTTAAGGGCAACGCTATTTAATTTCTTTCGGTATCGGTATTTTAAGGATAACGATATTTGAGTTATTTTGGTAACGGTATTTGAAGGTTAACGGTATTTCAGTTATATCGGTTACGGTATTTTAGTCAGTTATTTCGGTGCATACCGCAGTCAGTTATTTCGGTGCATATCGCATTTTTTTTTGCAAAAACCGAACTAAAGTAAAAACAAAAGGAATTAATTGACTTATGAAACACTCAATAACCACGTGAAATGACTGGCAACGCTACAGCTCATTACAATGAGCAGATAGACAAATCGTGTGTGGCTAAAAAAAATTCATAATTTTTAACTAAATCTTGTTTTTAATTTGATAAATTGTGAAATATTTAATGAATTAATCACATTAACGTTGACAGCTATAAAAAGTTTTGATCTGCTATAAAAGTTTTGATCAGTTTTTTACTGAAAAGAAATCATTAAATTAACACATTAAAAAATAACCAAACATTGCTGCTAAACGTGCTGAAATTTTTGCTTTTGCTGGTTGCCTTGCGCATCTGATTGCTGCTTCTTGGACTAAACGTGTTGAAATTTTTTGCTTTTGCTCGTTGCCTTGCCCATTTGATTGCTGCTTGGATTAATAAACATACTATGTCGCCCAGAGATGATGAGCACTGTGCCGTATGCGATAAGAAAATTACAAAGACATCTGGGAGTGTGAGATGTCAAGTATGTAAGAATTGGTATCATTCGAGTTGTGTTTTGGTTTCAGTTGACCAGATAAATGCTATGGCTAAAAGTAAGGGTTCTATTAATTATAAATGTGAAAATTGTTTGGATAGTCCTTCCACTCGTGTGGGATCCACCACTCTACAGGAGGAATTACGCCTAGGCCTTGCTGATATACAAAGAAAGTTTGATACAATTTTGTCTGAGGTTAAACTTGAGCTTGGAACTAAATTTAATGAATTAAAAAGCAATATCGACAACTGCAACAAAAAAATTGATTATGTTGACGCCTCTACAAACAAAAGAATAAAAATTCTTGAAGATCAGAATGAAATCTTGCATAAGCGTTTGAACAGAGCTGATATCATTATTAATGGTTTTTCACAAAATCAAGCTGATATGTATGCTATTGCATTAAAGATTTTCAAAGAGCTTGGAGTTGATGTTTGTGATATGGATATTAGTTTATGGTATAAATAATGGATTTTCGGTACTTGTTAAGTTTAATACGATATCCAAAAGAGATCTTATAATGAGTAATTACCTTAAAACCAAATCTTTAAAAGTTTCTAATTTTGTTGCAACGGAGCCTGGTAAGCAAGATGATATATATAAAAGGGCATTTTTAAATGACCATTTGTCGGCTAAAGCGGGTAGACTCTGTTATCTTTGCCGTAAACTATGAAGAGAGAACAAAATTGTTAAATTTCGATTATTTAACTCTGATGTACCTAAAGTGAAAATCACTTTTAGAGATGAAACTTCTCAAGCATTTGACCTTGCTGAGTTAAACTCGTTTTTTAATTTCACCAATCCTATGTCTAATAATGAGGCAGCAGCAGATGCACAAGTTCGTGATGCAGAGGATATTTAGTTATTATCATGTATATGCTATGTTCCATTGGTTGTAGCTGTGTTCTGGGTACAGGCGGTGTTGTGGGTGCTTGGTTATGCAGTTTAACTAGATGAGTCGGCATACACATATATTTATACCCTACACCACTATGTGGTCAGGGTATTTGTTTGTGCTGATGTTTGTAACACCAAAAAATATTGGTCGTAGACCCACCTTATAGTATACCGATCGGTTCAGAATTTTTTTTATTTCGATTTAACGATGTCCGTCTGTCCGTCCGTCCGTCTGTCTGTCCATGCAATCTTGTGCGCACTCTACAGGTCGCAACTATTAAGATATTTTGATGAAATTTGGTACGCAGACCTATGTTGGCCCAAGGACGAACAAGTTTGATTTTGGTGAACATCGGTCCATGTTTAGACCTAGTGCCCATATAAGGGTCCTACCAAAATTATACTGTTTATACGCTGCAGGTCGTAAATATTAAGATATTTTGATGAAATTTGGTACACAGACCTACATTGGCCCAATAACGCAGCCTATTGATTTTGGTGAACATCGGTCCATGTTTAGACCTAGTGCCCATATAAGGGTCCTACCAAAATTATAATGTTTTTACGCTGCAGGTCGCAAATATTAAGATATATTGATGAAATTTGGTACACAGACCTATATTGGCCCAATAACGCAGCCTATTGATTTTGGTGAACATCGGTCCATGTTTAGACCTAGTGCCCATATAAGGGTCCTACCAAAATTATACTGTTTATACGCTGCAGGTCGTAAATATTAAGATATTTTGATGAAATTTGGTACACAGAGCTACATTGGCCCAATAACGCAGCCTATTGATTTTGGTGAACATCGGTCCATGTTTAGACCTAGTGCCCATATAAGTGTCCTACCAAAATTATAATGTTTATACGCTGCAGGTCGCAAATATTAAGATATATTGATGAAATTTGGTACACAGACCTATATTGGCCCAATAACGCAGCCTATTGATTTTGGTGAACATCGGTCCATGTTTAGACCTAGTGCCCATATAAGGGTCCTACCAAAATTATACTGTTTATACGCTGCAGGTCGTAAATATTAAGATATTTTGATGAAATTTGGTACACAGAGCTACATTGGCCCAATAACGCAGCCTATTGATTTTGGTGAACATCGGTCTATGTTTAGACCTAGTGCCCATATAAGGGTCCTACCAAAATTATACTGTTTATACGCTGCAGGTCGCAAATATTAAGATATTTTGATGAAATTTGGTACATAGACCTATGTTGGCCCAAGGACGAAGCCTATTGATTTTGGTGAACATCGGTCCATGTTTAGAACTAGTGTCCATATAAGGGTCCCCCCAAAATTGGCTTGGTTACAAACTACAGGTCGCAAATATTAAGATATTTTAATGAAATTTGGTGCGCTGACTCACATTATAGAAAATTTTGACATAAGCCCCATTTTAACCCATTCGAATTTCGGATCCAAACAATACACCAGACTGGTGTAGGGTATTGTATAGTCGGCATGCCCGACTTTAACCTTTTTACTCGTTTTTATTTGCATTTATTTTTATTAATTCCAAAATGGTATGTTATAGCTTCTTAAATATTTAATTATTGTTATAACTATTATGATTTCATTTCATCGCTAGTACGTCAGAGTTTGGTTATATAGATGTTAAATATTTCATTGTTCTGATCATGCTTTATTTTTAATAAAGTATGATTCAGAATTTATTTTCTCATATTTTCGAACTGAACCGTTGTTTAATGATTCTACCGCCTTAATACATTGGGCTTTTTTCTGACTTGCAACACTCTGCGACCTTGTGGATTCGGCAAGGATTTTGGTTTTTGTTGGATTCACTTGTTGTGGAATTGTGTGAGTCGAGGTAACTAAAAGGTTCTTGTATCTCTGTTCGAAAACAGTTCATTTATGAGCTATGTTTTCATAGCTCAAAATGTTCTTGGGAACTATTTAATATTATGTGTAATTGAAATTATTTTATTTTATATAATACTTTGGTTTTTGTTATGAATTTCTCTTAGCCACTGCTACAATGAATTTGTTTAAATTGTTAAAGCTAGATTTTCTATCGTATTTTGTAAATATTTAATATGAATATTATCAATCCTTTGATGGATAACTTGGGTCCCATTACTAATGATAATAGTGTTTTTAGAAGAAATTTATTGAGTTTTAATAATTGTTTAAGAATCGGTCACGTGAATATTCAAAGCCTTAGGCCTGTTTTTAAAACCTCTAAATTTGATGACTTTAAATTTATACTAGATGGCTCACTTGATGGCTCGTTAATTGATATATTTGCTTTATCTGAGACATGGTTAAAAACTGCAATTTCTGATAATTCTGTTACTGTTCCAAATTAATTATATCATAAGAAATGATCGTGTGGACACTATTAAGGGTGGTGGTGTTGGGTTTTATATTCGTGAGGGAATTTCTTTTAACTTAGTGAAGAAAATATCTAACCCTGATACTTTTGAATGTTAGTTTATTGAAATAGATAATTGTTAAAAATATTTTGTTCAAAATAGTCACTTGTTGTAATTTACTTTAATTTTCTATTTTTTAATTTAAAACATATTAGTTTCTGATATTTTTGTTTTGAACATTTTTTTTAAATAATTGAAATAAATTTTCTAAGTTCAGTTTTTTTCTATATCAACAACTAACGAAGAACGTCTTTCATTTGGTCCAAAAGGTTATGGGCCCAGATCGCGTCGGTCAATAAGTGCTAAACAATATTTAAACAATAGCGTGGTTTTCCGTTGTATTTAAATCTAGTGATTCAAGCAGTGTTATTCGTGACTGAATATATATACATATATATATAAAAAAAAAGGAAAAACGATGGAAAACGAAAGTCAAATTGAGAAATTAAATGACGCAAGTCAATGGTCAACATGGAAATTCCATGTTAAAATAACAATGATTGCTGCTGATGTATATGAAGTGGCTACTGGTGATGAAGAATGTCCATTGACAGATGATTATAAGATTCGTATGTGGCGTAAGAAAGACGCAAAGGCTCAACAAATTATCGGAATTTCTGTTGGAAGCTCACAGATAATACACATATCTAGTTGTGATTCTGCTAAAGCGATGTGGGCAAAATTACACGATGTATTTGAGAGGAAAAATGAATCCAGTTTATTATTATTACATCAAAAATTTTTCAACTCTACTAAAGATGCTGGTGAAAATATGATATCTTATATTGCACGTCTGGAAGAACTAGTAAAACGCTTTAGGGATCTTAAAGAAACTATTTCTGATGATATGGTTATTACGAAAATAATTTTGTCGTTACCATCAGAGTATGCTGCTTTTAGTAGTGCCTGGGAGTCAGCAAGTAAATTAGAACGTACGCTGGACAATCTTAGAGCAAGACTTGTAATAGAAGAAGAACGCCTAATTTCTCGAGGATTAGTGGAACCAATAGAAGCGTTGGCTGCATCCAAGTGGATAAGAAATAATGGTGCCAAGAAGACGAATGTTGCTAGACAACAAATTATTTATCGTAACAATGGTAACTCAAATCATTTTAAGACCATTGGCCGATGTTTTGCATGTGGTGGAGAAGGACATTGGAGGAAAAATTGTCCTGAACGTAAATCAAATGAAAATTTAACAGCTCTAAATTCGGATGCAAATAATTTCAAAATAACAAAATCTAGTTGGTTATTAGATTCGGGAGCAAGCCATCATATGACTGCAAATCGTGAGTGGTTTATTACTTATCATTCCGAATTAAGGGTTGTTAAAATTGCAAAAGGTACTATTGAAGCTCATGGAATTGGAACAATAAAAGTAAGTTTATTTTATGGATATAATTGGAGCAATGGTATTCTGAAGGATGTGCTGTACGTTCCACAAATTGAAACTAATTTATTTTCTCCAAATCATGCATTGGATCAAGGTTTGATTGTTGAAGGCAACAGTCGCACAATGAAATTTAAACGCATGTCTGATAAAAAAGTATTATTAGTTAGTCAACGTAATGGAAATTTAACGGTGATTTGTATAAAGGTTTTGACATCAGAAGCTAATTCGGCATGAAATGAAGTATTATCTTTAAAAGTTTGGCATGAAAAACTTGCTCATCAAAATATGGATCATATTCGAAAATTATTAAAACTGAATAACATTACATTTGCTGATGAAAAGAATGTATGCGAAACTTGTATTTATGGAAAACAACACAAAAATAATTTTAAAAGTCGTGAATTGGTATCCAGTTCGTGTGGAGAATCCAGCAAAATCTTTCATTACCAAATAAGTGGTTATATAATAGAAATTCATAGCTCCGCACAACTTATTTTTTGGCGTCTAAACTCATTATTTTTGTTTGGCGTGGTAGTTTTTATAAGTAGTCACGCTTACCCGCTCGCTTACGAAAAAATGAGAAATAAGTAGTTACGAGACTTTGAATAATAAGTGGTTACACACATGCTTACAAAAAGTTGAATTATAAGTGGTTATCCGATTGCTTACTTGATTCTGAAAAATAAGGAGTTAGGCAAATACTATTAGCCCAAGGAAATACATTCAGAAAAATTTAAGTTTTCTCTAGTGTGTAATTTTAGGACTCGTCATAAAAATTTAAACATAAAACATATTTACATATAATAAAAAAATTTAACTGTCTAAAAAGTACTTATTTAAACTAATACGAGTAAGTCATTATTTTATATTTAGAAACAATGAATACAATAGGCCGTTATTAGGAAGTCATTACTTTATATTACAAAATAATGCAAAAGGTAATGATATATCATTTTTGGTAATGCAGATAGTAATGAGGTGTCATTACCAATATTTTGCTGGGAAATAATACATGCTGATGTTTGTGGTCCAATACAAGTCCAATCCATTGGAGGTTCCAAGTATTTCTTGCTTTTAAAAGATGACTTTTCTCATTTTCGTTTTGTTTTTTTTTTATGAAATATAAATCTGAAGTATATGAGAAAGTGAAGATATTTTTAAAAATGGCTCAAAATTCGTATGGTCATTCAATTAAAATATTTCGTTCGGATAATGGTACCGAATTCGTAAACGCAAATATGAAGAAGCTTTTTGAAGACGAAGGTATACGCCACCAAAAAACCGTTCCCTATAGCCCACAACAAAATGGATCGGCGGAAAGAGAAATGAGAACTATAATGGAAGCTGCTCGTACAATGATTTATGCAAAAAATATGAATTTGAAATTTTGGGCAGAAGCGGTAAATGCTGCTGTTTTTGTTATCAATCGCACAGGAACTAGTATTTTTTTTTTTATTAATTTATTCTTTATTTCAATGTTTTCATTTAACAAAATTTAATTTTGCCCCAGCGCCAGCAATGGCTTTATAGAGGCTAATAAAGTTGACAATTAATATTTTACAAATTAAACTCAAGTTTTAAAGTTAAAAATAAATGAGAGAAAAAAAAAATAAATAAAAAGCGGAATTATACACATACCCAGTCAGAAATCGCCAGTGGTACAAAAAATCAAGCACTGGGCCGTGGTTACCCAGTAGTATGCCAGTGTTAAAAATAAATGACTGGCAGAACACTCATTTGGGACGCTTTGCCAGCGTTTGCAAAAAGCGTTTTACCAGTATTTGTTTTACAAAAATTTCGGTGGTTATAAAAAAAACCACTGGCAAAGAATTGGATTAGAGTGATATGCCAAGGTTTGCAACCAGTGGTTATCCAGTGCTACCTAGACAAAGCTACCAGACGTACAAAAATCAATTCACTGGTAGACAAATGATTTTATAAAAATGCTGACGGTCGTTAAAAAATGTTTGTAGTCAGAAGGTTTCGAGTTCAAATCCGGTTGCAAGGAAAAAATTTTTTTGGGATTTTTTTTTAATTTAAAATTTTTTTTGTTTTATAAAATCAATTTTTTTGTTTGTGGGAAAGCTCCTTCAAGACCAACTTTTTTTTTTGCCCTCCCAACACTGGCATACAAGTTTCAAAAAATTTTTTGCCAGTACTAGCATTTTGGCACAGCCAGTAGTTGTCCAGTTATTATCACTCATTTATGTGTTTAGCTATCAAATATTAATATGTCTCGTTAGCTCAGTGGGTAGAGCAATCGTCTGCCAATCTGACGGCCTGGGTTCAAAACATGACAGGACCAAAAAAAAAATACATATGAACTTTTTTTTAAATTTTATTTTGGAAAATATATTTCCAGACCACCTATTTATTGGTTTTGCCAGCGTTTTGCCAACGTTTAAAAATTTTGTTCCTCCAATGCTTTTCCGGCGCTTTTTGAACAGCCGGTCCTTTTGTCTAATGATGTTATCATTTTGGGAATGGGAAAGCACTTTTTTCCAGTACTTGTACCACCTGTTAAAGTGCTTTGCCACCGCTTTCCCGTTTGTATTTTTCTGACTGGGTAATTATATATTTATCATTATAATGTAAGAAGCAGTTCAACGTTATTTAGCAAATAT
Source organism: Leucophora obtusa (assembly GCA_949987735.1). Lineage (NCBI taxonomy): Eukaryota > Metazoa > Arthropoda > Insecta > Diptera > Anthomyiidae > Leucophora > Leucophora obtusa. The sequence goes on from OX465295.1 coordinate 283,439,858, forward strand.
TGCTTTAAATTGGTCTTAATTGGGGATAAGACAAAAATATTTGTTAAATTATTTGGCAACTGGTTATACTCATTAGCACCAGCAAATGTGACTTTTTGTTTAGTAAATTCAAGACGACATCTTACAACATTCAGATCCATCGCCTGCCTTGTGACTCTATGAGTATGAGTTAAATTTTGGTGGAATTGTATTGTGTGAGATCCATAACCTTTTATACATTTGAATACATATATTAACAATTGTTGTTTATACAAACCCCTTACGGGAAGTATGGTTTTTGCAACATTTTTATACAAATCCAATGTATTTAACCTCATTGGCAGATTGAAAACAATTTTTAAAGCTTTATTTTGTGCTGATTGAAGTGATTTCATAAAAGAACTGGGTCTTGAACCATAAATCATTGGAAAATACGTTAGGTGTGAATGGATTAAGGATTTATATAATAACATTTTCGTTTCAGTACTCAATTTGTTTCTGAATTTCTACAAGATGCCAATTCCTGATGATACTTTGGATTTTAACTGGTTGATATGATTTTCCCAAGTGAGGCTATGATTTAGGTTTATTCCCAGATATTTAACACTCTCAGATCCATTAATCGAATTTCTATCGATATTTACACTCTTAACACCATCATTTCTTGAAATATATGGTTTAAACCTTAAAAACTTCGTTTTGCTGGCATTCAAAATTAGTTTATTAATTCTAAGAAATTCTTAAAGTATTGCAGCGTCATATTAAATGTGAGTCTGCAATACTTTTTCATGTTCGTAGTTATACAAAAGGCAAACGTCATCAGCGAACATAAATAGTTTACCAAAAAACTTTATATTTTGTATATCATTAATATATATTTTAAATAACAGAGGACCAAGAACGCTGCCTTGGGGGACTCCACACAAAACATCTGACATGTTACTTTTAGATTCACCAACTTGTACGAATTGTTTCCTATTCCTCAAATAATCTATAAAAACACCAGCAGCGTTACGAGAAAAACCAATCAAACGAAGTTTTTTGATCAGTATATTCGATAGATCAACTCCTTTATATCCAGCATCAAGTCCATTACATATATAATCCACAACATTAACTACAGCTTCCCCTGTTCCAGCACCCTTTTTAAACCCATATTGTCTATCAAACAAAATATTATTGCCCTCAAGATAATTTAATAACTGTTCGTACATTATTTTCTCAAATATTTTATCAATGAGTGGGAGAATTGATATCGGACGATAATTCTCGACTTTATTTTACACATTGCCTTTAGGTATTGGAATAATTTTGTGAATCTTAAGTATTTTTGGATATGTTGCTTCATCTATCATTTTATTAAATATTGTACTAATTACATCAGACACAAAAGTTTTACGAACTAATAGCATTTCAGGCGTAATGTTGTCACAACCTGGACTTTTTCCAGATTCCAATTTATCCAATATGCATTCAATTTGAATTTTCTCAGTTGCTTCTAGATTGAAGCTTCTATTAATAGAAGAAATAGTGTGAAATATATTGATATCATCAGTAGGATGTTGTGGAATTATTTCGCGCATGTTTCGGACTGAATCATAGAAATATGTGTTAAAAATTAAAGCTTTCTCACTATCTTGTATAACAACACTACCATCATTAGTCAGCAATTTATTTGAAGAGTTAAAATTTTTCCCGATTTGTTTGTTCAAAAAATTCCAGGTTTTCTTAGGATCACCTTTAAATTTTTCTATATTGTAAAAATAATAGTCGTTCATTAATTTCTTATTACAAACTTTTATCACCTTACTTATTCGTTTGAGATTTTCTGATATAAATCTATCCTTCTTATTTCTCCTCCTTGCTTTCAGCAATTTGTTTTTGTAAACTATTAAAGAAATTAAATTCTTAGACATACACGGGCTGATTTTATATCTCATATTAATTTGTTTTGTATTTAAAGTGGTGCTTTGTAACGCAGCCGATGAAAGAACTTTGATTAAATTCTCGCATTGTTCTTCAGAATTACTTAAATTTAAAGATTCCAGGCTTAAATGGTCATCTAAATATGTTCCAAATTTTTCAAAGTCAGTGTAATATTTTCTTATAACCGATATCTCGTGGTGTGGAAGTCATTTCAATACGACAAAATATGAAATTGTGATCAGAAAGCGAATTCTGGATTGAGTTTACTGACAAAGTATTCAAAAATGATTACTGAAGACACACGATTCACTTCGAGGCCTTGTTATTAGATTATGACAAGATTTAAAATTGAATTCATTATAAGTATCTAAAAGACAACGACTAGAGTTATTTGAATGCATCAAGTTAATATTGAAGTCGCCAATATAAACACATGGTGAGTTTTGAACACTCAGAAGTGAAGTTTCCAACATATTACTAAACGAGTGTAGAGAACATTTTTGCGATCTATAGAGTGATATAATTACCAAAGGTTTGTTATCAATTTGAATATCTGGCATCGATATACATATCAGATCCAAGAAATCCTTACTCCAAGAAGCTACTACATCGTATTTGATTTGTTTGTTAATATAAATTGAGATTTCACCGTGGTTATCATCCCTGCAACAATGCACCACATCATAACCATCAATAGAGTATAGGCCAATACAATTTATATCGAACCACGTTTCTTGAACTGATATAATCTCAGGAATAACCGACATTTTAGAAATTTCAGATTTGAATTTATTAAATTTATTTAGCGATGAAATACTTCTTGCATTTATAGATAATATATTTAAAAAATTTGAATTAGATACATTTTCACAAAATGCATTAAAAGAATTTAGATTTTTAAAATAATTAGTATTCATAAAAAAAAAAAATATTAAATAAAAGATAAAACTTTAATTTTAATACTTAGTTGAGTTAATTGGGGGACTCAAACTGAGTGTCATCATCGTCTTCGTCTTCTTCTTCGTTATAATTACTCATAGCAGCCATTAAATTGCGTTTACGACCACCACCAGCAGATTTATATAGTAAATTATCAACATCTTCCATAGATTTCAAACGTAGTTGTCTCGATTTTTTATCCTTCTTAGCATAAATATTACCAGCTCTGGCATACACGAATTTAAACCCAACAGTTTTTAGAAACTTTGCATAATTTAAAAGCTCTACCGTTTCTTTGCAGAGAAAATCATTTATAAAAACACCTTTAAATTGCTCTTTATCCTTCAGTTTAGACTTTTCGTTCATAAATAACTGTTTACTTTTTTTATTTGTAAATTTAACAACTACAGATTTCTTGTCTTCTTCTTTGTTTTGGTTATTTTGCTTTCTACCATTTAAAAAGTAAGCTTCTTCAACTGCATCTTCACATATATTAGATCCAGTTGTTTTGGCTACATCCAACACAACTTGTACAGCATTTTTGTTTTCATCAACTTTTATTCCGTTTATAATGACATCTTTTTGAACCCTTGCATCGTTTAAAAACTTAACAGTCGATTTTAGATTTTTCACCTCTTCACGTAGGGTAGCGTTCTCTTTCTTTAATGTTTTTATTTGTTTTGTGTTTTTTGCTACACCTTTCAATATCTCATCATACTGCGATGACATAAACTGCATCGCCTCTTTTATTTCAGTCAGCTGATTTAGTTGAGTTTTAATTTCTTTTAAGTCTTTAACACATACAGTAACATTATTATTGTTTGGTACACAAAAATGGCATTTATACTCCACAGATTCGTTCTCAACAAGATGATCGTATTGTTTTTTGTCTAATTTAGTACAAAGGGAATGGAGTGTTTTGTTACAAACATCGCATTGTATTGCTTCTTCACTTTCCAGTACATAAGTATCACATTGAGCACAAATGATTTTGTTTTTATTAATACTTTTACGAACTTTACTGGGCATAATTTATATTTCACAATAAGAACGATAATCAATTTGCAGAATAAAACGAATTCACTTTATAAATAACTATGTTTAGTATAAAAAATTTAATTATTTTTGTAAGCTCTTGCACTATATAAGAATTTGACGTTTAATCACGACAGGGTTGCCAACTTTACTCGTTAATCAGTTGTTGAAAAATCTCCTTATGAACTATGGTGTGGCCATAAACAGAAAATAGAACATTTTCAGCCGTTTGGAAGTGAGGTGTTTATACATATACCGAAAGAATTGCGTCGAAAATAGAATGCCAAATCAGTTAAATGCGTTTTCGTAGGCTATGATGAAAACGTGAAAGGTTTTCGTATATGGAACCCTAAGATAATTTGGTTAAAACTTCTAGGAAAATGCCAAGAGAGCTCTCATATATAGACAATGAAAATATAGTGGAAAATCGTCTGCGTAAAAAATCAAAACCGCCACCTGATAGTTCTGATGCTAATAGTTTCATGTCATCTATACACGAGCCTAAGAGTTTTGAACAAACAATGATGTCTCCAAACAAGAAGCAGTGGTATGCTGCAATGAATGAAGAACTGAAATCCTTAGCCGAAAATAATGCTTGGAATTTAGTCGATGCTCCTGTAGATCATAAGATAGTTGATAATAGATGGATATTTAAAATTAAATATAGATTAGATGGAACCATTGAAAGATTCAAAGCACGACTTGTAGCACATGGATTTACCCAGGAGTATGGAATTGAATATGAAGAAGTCTTTAGTCCAGTAGTAAGATTTACATCAATTCGTGCGATTTTGTCTATAGTGGTTATGAAGAACATGATTATTCGACAATTTGACGTGAAGACTGCTTTTTTATATGGGGATTTGGACAAGGATGTTTATATGTGCCAACCTGACGGGTTTTAATGATGGGAGTGGTAAGGTATGCAAGTTATTTAATAGTTTATACAACAATCCTCCCGATGCTGGAATATTAAGTTTACAGCATTTATAATACAATCTTGAACAATTGGTATCAGATCCATGTGTTTTTGTTAATGATAATAAAACTCTTATTTTGGCATTATAAGTTGATGATGGCCTTATAGCAGCCGTTTCAGAAGAGCAAATAGAATCGGTAATCAATTACACTGTGAGACAAATGGTAGGGGTCAGTGATCGGGAAGGGTTCAAACTACCGGGGAAAGTTATATCGCTAAAAAAGAAGTTATACGTGTCCCGGCGTTTCGCTGGGTCACCCCTAGGAATCGAGATATATCGATTTGACCTTTGGTGGTCTTTTTTTGACATAACTCGAGAACCACTAGTCCGATTTTGCTCAAACAATGTAATGTAAATCAAGTTTATGAAAAATTTGAAGATTCTAAACACACTAAATTTCCTTTTCGTGAAGCAGTTGGTAGTCTTATATATTTGGCAATTGCAACAAGACCTGATCTAAGTTTTGCAGTAGGAGTTGTTAGCCGTTTTATGGAAAATCCTAATGAAGCTCATATCAACGCAGTCAAACGAATTTTAAGGTATTTAAAATCTACTGTGGATTTTGGAATTCATTTTGAAAGAGGAAAGCAATATAAATTATTTGGTTATAGTGATGCTGATTATGCCGGTGATAAAGAAACAAAACGATCAACATCTGGGTATGTTTTCTTATTTGGTAGCAGTATAATAAGTTGGGGTTCGGAAAGACAAAAGTCGGTTTCATTATCAACTACCGAGTCTGAATATATAGCAGCAAGTGTTGCTGATAAAGAATTAATTTGGCTACAATGTCTTATTGAAGATCTAAATGGATGCCAAATTCCAACCGATTTTAACATGGATAATCAAAGCTCAATACGATTAATCAAAAACCCTGAATTTCAGAGAAAAATATGAAAATAATTTATTCTGCTTAAATTATGTACCCTCTGATGAACAATTAGCAGATATTTTTACAAAAGCTCTTCAGAAATCTCGTTTTGAAATATTGAGAAGTCTAATATATGTTTGAGAAAAATAAGGTTTACATTTCAAACAAATAGTGAGTGTTAAAAATAATTTGTTCAAAATAGTCACTTGTTGTAATTTACTTTAATTTTCTATTTTTTAATTTTAACATATTAGTTTCTGATATTTTTGTTTTGAAAATTTTTTTTAAATAATTGAAATAAATTTTCTAAGTTCAGTTTTTTTTATATCAACAACTAACGAAGAACGTCTTTCATTGCTCCACCTCTTTAATCGATTATACTTTGGTTAGTGATACTGATTTGGTTAAGTTCTCTGGCCAATTTCTGGCTCCATGTCTTACACTCCATTCGATTATTTATGTCTGTATTGATATACCTGTTAAGATTAGGAAACGAACTATACGTGGTCTTTATGAAATCCCCAACGGAATTGGATTGGAAACGGATTGCATTCTGTAAACGGGCTTATAAAAATTAACGGAAATGGCATTACAATGACGTTATAAAACTTTTTAAATATTTATGTTTCAGAAAATCTAATGAATATGTGTAACAAATTAATAACGCTAAAAATTGGCTATCAAAATTTTTTATTTTAAGAAAACAATTTTAGTCTGATCGGAAATTTCCTCATCAAATCCGTAGAGTGGATTTATAGAATCCAACAATTGGAAATTTCCGTAAGAAAAATGTAGAAAATTTCCTCATTTCTTTGCTTGTACGGAAATTTTTAAACGGAAATTTCCGATATTGGATTCTATAAATCCTCTCTACGGATTTGATGAGGAAATTTCCAATCCGATTAAAATTATTTTCATTAAATTAAATAATTCTAATAAAAAATTTCAAATGTTATATAATTATTATATGTTTTTATTTAAATTTTTAAAACATAAATATATTAAAAGTTTTATGACTTCATTATAATGCCATTTCCGTTAATTTTTATAAGCCCGTTTACAGAATCCAATCCGTTTCCAATCCAATTCCGTTGGGGATTTCAAGGACTATAATGCCACTGATTCTAGCGATATTGAGGATGTTTTATCATCGTTAAATTGGGATGCGATGTATCTTAATGAAAACGTTGATAGCTGTACCGAAAAATTTTATCATCTTCTTTATTCTTTACATGATACTGTTCCCACCAAAATTAGGCGAATTGATAATACAACAAATTTTTGTAATAAACAAGATGTTAAGGATGCAAGGTATTTCAGGGATTTGGCATTCAAGGCTTACAGGGATAATATGAATGATGATAGCTGGAGAACTTACTGCAAGTATCGGAATAGGGTTAAGGGCTTATTGAGGAACCATAAAACTAGATATTGGACTGACAAGTTTGAAACCTGTGGTTGTAGAGAGTTGTTGAGAATTATTAATAACAAGCGTCAAAGTAGATCTGTATGTCCTCTTGATGGGTATGATCCTGATATACTTAATGATTATTTTGTATCTTTGCAAACTCAATCTGAATTTCTGGCCGTGAAATGTAAAGGCGCGTGTAATGTTCCGAAACTTTTGTGCGTAGAGTTAAAGCTAACGCCGAGCTTAAAACTTTTAGGGTCATATGCATAAACATTTGGGGTCATATGCATACATTTTTCATACAAAATTAATTTTATAAACGTGTCATAAGGTTTTCAAATTATTATGCATAAGCAATTTTAAGTTTAGAAAGTTCCGGACAGAAATGCTAAGAAGAACGTTGATGCCAAAAACGAGCAAAACTTCTCTGTTACATTTTTTAAAAGCGTGCGCTCTTTAATTCGAAAGTATATGTGACGCGCAAAATAGAAAGGGACCTAAGGGTAAAAAAGGGTTTTGTTCAGGAGAGCCATTTTAAAGATTTAAATACGTGTATCTTTGGTGTACCATCAAAAAAAATTTTTTATTTTTTGATTTTTTACCCTTAGGTCCCTTTCTCTATGCGCTGTCACAAATCACAATTGCCGAACAAAACTAATTTATTTTCTTTTGGATACTCGTAAACATTTCAGTGCCCAAATTTGTCCGTTCCCAGCCAGAAATTGCCAACGGTACAAAAAATAAAGTACTGGCGCACACTGTATTTTCTCCGTTTACGGTACTGTGAAGGTGTCGAAATGATAACAACAGAGGACGGTCAATTGACGTTATTCGCGGGTGTTAACAACACATTTTATATATTTCCAGCACTTTTTATTTTTTACGTTTTTTTTTTCTTTTTTGTGTATATAACTTTTTTATGTGTTTTTATACCCTCCATCCCACTGTGCAGGAGGGTATATATCATTTTGTCATTCCGTTTGTAACTCATCGAAAAAAAAAATCTGGGACATAAAAAAATATATATTCTTGATCGTTATCAATAGCGATATAGCCGTATCCGTCTGTCTGTCTGTTGAAATCACGATCACGCTCAAAATAGTTGTGCTAGGATGTTAATTTTTAGTCAAAATTTTTGTTCAATTTCTTAAGCAGTTTGGTATTGGAAATGGGCATATTTGGTCCAGACGTTTAAGTTATGAATGAAAATGTAAAAGCACCTCTAGAATTTTCCATATTAATATGAAAAAATACATTAACTCTGTGTTGTTGTTGTTACTGAATAAGCAAAATATACATACATACACACCCAGACTTTGAAAGAGATAATTCTTTTTTTGAATTTATATGCATAAAATTGGATTCATTTTATAAATTACTGAATAATTCATAACGCCTTTAAATCAATGATTGGACATTGAATAAAGTGAGATAAGATTTGTTAATATTTGTGTTGATTCAATTTTGATTCGATTGAATATGTTGGCTTTAGAAGCACCTCACCGATTGATTCTAAATTTTTACTACTGATATAAATCTCTTTTGGGGGCCCTGTTTAAAGTTTAACCCTCTAACCGGCCTAAGCTTTTTTGCAATGAAATTTATACCATGTGTTCCTCACAAAAAATAAACAATAAGTTCTTCTACAAAATTTTTTTTCGTTACCTACTTTAGGCGATATGGGCCAAAATAGTTTAAGGTGAATCTCGAAAACTAGCGCATAAAATTTACTAGGTTTAGGCACAAATTATTTCTCTTACCAATATGTAATTGCAATAAAAAAATTACATTTTTTGTGCTTTTACTTAAGAGGTTGTAGCGAATTTCGTTTTTCGAAAAATGCGAAATTGAGCGAAAACGCACCAAAACTTCAATATATATTATTCAAACTTATAAGCTTTGCTACCTATGTATACCAAATATATTCTTTTTACCAAATTTGAGAAAAATCCGTCCATTCGTTTTGAAGTTAAGGCGATGTCCTTTAAAGGTATCCTTATGGAATCCTGTGCGTCCTTGGACCAAAGTAAGGAACATTTTGAATAGATTAAGCTCCAATCTTACTTCATGGTCACTATCAATTGTTTTAATCAATTAAAATATGTTTTTAAGATTTTTGAAACTTTTGGTTGTTTTAAAATATTTAATTTTTGAAATTTTACGAAATTTTATCTTTGACACTTTCTCGCTTCTAAACCGTGCATTGTATACAATAAAATTCTTCACAAAAAATTTTATAAATTTTGTTTTCTGTTGAAAAAGCATAATTTCTTATTATAAAATACCCCTTTGGCGCTTTTCTGGTCAATTTAATATACCCCGCCTGGAGGCGGGCTTGCCGGTTAGAGGGTTAAAAATGAACTTAACTATATTTTCTTCATTTATGATAGGGTTGGAACAATATGTACACCATTGGAAAGGTAATAAAAATAGCTTTAGGATAGCATTTTTTTGTTGACCCATTATGATTCGGCGTAGGAATTTTAATTTTTTTGTTTTTTTAATGTTTTTATTCCATAGAAAACCTATATAAGAACAAAAATTGTGCTTATAAGTATGTTATCAAGACGAAAAGCTTTCATTTGATATATAGATCAAGTTTTTATCACTTCAAACACCGAAGATATTAGAGGTCAAAATCGTGAGATTTTTTTTCTTTCAAAGTATGGCTTGAAAGAAAACGATGGGACAATTGAAACGGCCAAATCACTTTTTTTAAGTTTACTGATGAGGTTATTACCTTTTTTCGGAGTTCAAATTGTAATAATATGTTAATTGAATTCATTTATAATTTCATATTTTTTGGGTAATTTTGTTTACACTTTTGGGAATTTTGAATCTTGCTTGTGGCAGCACTGAGATTAAACAAGATTAAACTGAAATATTTACTTTTAGTGGTGGAAAAAATCATACACATTTGTTGCACAGTGGATTGACCGAATACAAAATGGGTAATAATTCATACTTGTTTGTACTTAGTAGAATCCCCGAATAAAAACACCAGGATGGAGGGTATCTAAAGACTCGGCAGAGCCGAATTTAATCTTTGGTTTGTATAAGTTCCCAGTCACCTGGGGACTTATACAAACCATCGACAGGGCTTTAGCCCGCTTGTTTTTATAATAAAATTAATTCTAAATAAAAAAATGTTCATTGTTTAAATGTACCGGCAAATCAGTATAAAAAAATCACCGATTTTATTGTGTTTAAAGTACTAGGAAGGCACTGAATTTTTAAAATGCCAACACCCGTAGCCAACCGTCGTCCGTTGTTATCATTTCGACGTCATACCAGTGCTGCGTGAGTTAGAAATCGGATGTTTTGCCAACACTTGTACTACCCTCGCCGACGCTTTACCAACACCTTGCCGTTCGTATTTTTCTGACTGGGATACTTCAATTTTTCTGACTGGGATACTTCAATATATTCATTATTTACAAAACTTCAATTTTCAGAAACAAATAAAATTTATAAAAACTTGAAATTTTCCTTCGTTTGACTATTTATACAATCTTTTTTGGGCAATTACTTTCAAAGTCTAGCTGAGGTAATTCCTTTCTTCTTAATACATATAACGATTTCATTATCAATTTTTCATCACTGACATCATTTTAGCTAATTTTAAAAGGATTCCGATTTATGGGATTTATTATAATTTTTCCGATTAAGGTTGGATTTTATAGTCAATACTTGAGCTTTTTCCAAAACTTAGTATCAGATTGTTCTTATTTTAATAGATATATATTTTTAGGGGTTTTTTTCAGAAAGACTTTTCCTCTTTGGTATGTTTTGAATATCGACAATGGATTGTGTTAAAATTTGTGAATTTAATATTTTGTAGCTTCACAGACTTTGGAAAGGTTTTTGAGAAGCAGCTGATTTTAGTTTTGTTCATCATAGTTAAGCTTATTTAGCAAAAACTACTTACCATATAATTGTGGTCGTGCATTATAGCTTTGGTAAGGCTGAGAGTCTTTAACAAAATCTGGATGACGTCGTGGTTGAGGCCCCTTAAAATACAAATTAAAATTTAGTATATTTTCAGCTACTATTTTGAGAATATAAATAATTTTACCTGATCTGGGGGCCTATAATAATCTTGCTGGCCAGGAGCACCAGGTGGAGGATATGGAGAATTACCAGGAGCTGGTGGACCACTTTGTGGTGGACCACCACCGGCTGTGGGAGCGCCTGTTGGTGTCGGGGTCTGAGAACCACCGGGAGGTGCTTGACTGTATGGACGATTTCCATAAGGACCATACTGATTCGAACCAGCAGGTGGTCTGAAGTAGAAAATAAATACAAACATTAAGAATATTTCTCACATTTGTTAAAAATTTGTAAAAATAAAATTTAAGCCAATTGAGAAAAAAACAATACAGTTTAGAATATTTTTTGTTGTCTTTAGAATAGAAATAATTGTGTTAATTTTTGTAAGTGTGTGGTAGAGAGTAGGAAATTCAAAGATCACTCACGCTTCTCCCTCGGGTCCATAGGGAGGGTACATGTTACGATTTTGTGGTGGAAATTGTCCCTGTTGTTGACCAAATTGTTGAGGAGGTCCAGTGGTATTATACTGATCACCCGAACCATACTGACCATAAGCTCCGGGTTGTCCGGGATAAGGAGAACCTGTAAAGAAATAGAAATATATATAAATGAAATATAGACTTTTACAAAGATAAATTTTCTAAAAATAATAGAAAAATTCACAATTTCACAAAGAGACAGAACAAATTTAAGCCAAAAAGTACACAAAGTATGAGAAATGAGACAGTTAGAGAGAGAATTGTATGATTATTGTGTTTTTATTAAGTACCTGGTGTACGAGACACCGGTGGTGGATATGGTCCTCCAGGAGGATAAGGCGGTCTAATCGAAGGTGGATGAGGATGTGGCTGTGGTGGACCTGTAGTTGGAGGTCCCGAAGCACCACCACTAACTACATTACTACCTCCAACTCCAGTGGCATTAGGGGGTGGGACACCACCAACTCCACCCACTACTGGCTCATCAAATGGATTATTAACACTTATATTATCACCACCAGGTGTCGTAGATGTTTGATTATTTGAACCTTTTATGGGTTGCCAGACAAGATAGGTGAGCAGTAATATTAATAGTGTAATGTTTGGTGTTTCAAATGTTTGATTTATTGATTGGTTGAATAAATGATGATTTTTATGGGTGTAATAGGTGGTGATAAGTACAATATGTGTGTTTCAAATAAAATTGTGATGTTTGTTAAAAATTATAAATAAAAATAATAAAACAATAAAATAAAATTAAGAACAATTTTTAATATAAAATACAAAAAAAAAATATCCATTACCTGGATGTGGACTTTGTGCATTACTTTGTGATGGTGGTCTAGGCATTTGTCCGGCCGCTCCATAATCCGGTTGAGGTCCAGGGCCACCGGGATAACTACCCGGATATTGTGGATAACCATCCATTGAAGTATTGGCAGCACCACCTGGGGCTGGGAATGAATCTTGAGAATTTGAAGAACCAGCTAAAATATGTTCAACTATTTAAATATTGTTTTATAACAATTTTCAAACCAAAAAAAAACATAAAAAACAAAAAGAAAACTTTCGAAAATAATTTACCTGGCGATGGTACCGAAGCCGCTTTGGCAGATTTTTTCTTAGTACCCGCCTCCACTTGTTGAATAATGGGCAATGGATCTATATCACCACGATCAAAATGACACTCATATGCCAATAGATTTTTAGTATAATGTTTACGCAACGTATAAGCAGCACTACTGCTGGCACCGATACCCAAAAGACCAGCTATATCTTTCCAGGTTTTGCTTTTTGTTACCTTTATTGGGACGAGGAGGGTGGAAATGTTAAAAAGAAGAAAATTTCAAATTAGTTAAAGAATACTGTAATATGGTAACAAAATATATCTAATAATAAATAATAGCAATTAAATAAATGCAAGCAAACAATGATTTAAAAAAAAAATTGTAAAAAAATCATTGATGCAAATACACTTATACTAAGTTGGAAATATGGTACATACATAAAAAATATAGATGCAAAAAAGGGATAAAATTCAACTTTTTGTGTCGATATAGAAAAATAAAATTTTTAAATGCTCATGATTGAAATTATTTTTTTTAGGCCCGTTAACTTATCTCAATTTATGCCCTGGTTAAGACCTCTACTAGCCTTAACCACTGGTAAACATATTTTTTGAATAACTTATCTAAATTTTAACCAAGTATTTCTTCGAACCAATGGTGAAATTTAACCATAGAAATTTCTATGGTTAAGAAACTTAACCAAGGATATTTTAGAACAATTCACCCTACATAAGATATTTTAATAAATTAAACTTGTAATGATGATTATTAAAAAAAAATTAAAGCGCAGCTTTAACCAAACTTTGACTAAGAATCTTTTATGATATATGTATATAAGTATTTTCGGTGTGCATTTCCCGACTTTACCAAAACTTAAAAAAATTGCTTCAGTACTTAAAAACGTGCACAAATTTTTGCTATTTAGGTTTCCGCGATAGCTTACAGAAATTGGCATCATTAAAGGAAATAGGAAAAATTTATTTTTTTATGGTTCAAGGAGTCGAAAGCTGTCTTGAGTAATTAAAACCAAAAATAGTGACCAATATTAGAACAATTTGACACGAATTACACACCTCTACAAAATGCAAAGTCGCTTTCGGTAGAAGCTTGATACATAATTTTAGACAATTATTTTAATTTTTACATTAAAAAATACAAAAATTGTTTTTTCGGACTTTCTATATAAAATGAAAATGATCATTTTCTTATTGCGGACTACTGAAGAGTAGAGTGATGTCTACGAAACAATTGTATTGTCTATCATGAAAATGATCAACCCCTTTTTTGAAACAACAAATAAAAATCTAATATGACAATATCATATTAGAATTTGGACTTGAGGTGGAAGAATATTCTAACTAAATATATGATAATTTTAGTATTTTACTTGCTGATTCCAAATCTCTATTCTCTAAGACTTTCTGTTACGATGGTAGTAAAGAATGAATTTTGTTCTCTAAAATACATAGGAAAACAGTTTTTTAATTTGTGTACCGTTACAGGAAAAAATTCTTTTGAAAACCACTCTCAGAAAAACAATTATTCCATCAATTTTTGGTAACTTACATTTAAGAATTTGGAATCAGCGTATCAAATTCAAAATTAATAATGTATCAAAGCTCAAACCTCTGAAAGTTTGTTGAGGTGTGTTATCAAGGATTTGAAGCATTTTGGTACACGTTAAGTACAAGACTACTGAATTTAATTCTTAAATATAAAAAAGCGCATAGAAATCACTCTCGAATTTACGAAATGTGAACCAATCATGTTTTAAATATCTTAAAAGTATGTGAGGAATCCCTGGACAACCCACAGTTTTGACTCGCAATTACAAAAAGATAGAAAATCATGCACAGCGATTATTTTTCTACTCACTTTGATGTGCTGATCACATAAATTGCTTTAATTTAATAATCTATCACAAAATTTCCACTATATTTTTTTTTAATTTTATACGCGAATCTTTCCGCGGTTGTCTCGATTAGCACGAAAAACTTATTAATAGTTCAAATAATCCACTTTTATTTTACAGACTTACCAAATGGATTTATTTAAATCACCTCTCGTAGTATGCAAAAAGACACAATCATTTTATAGCATTTAGCGACCGCGAATCTTAAAAATAACGACGTGGTCAAGTGTATTATTTTTTTTATGACCAGAAACACACAAAAAAACCGCGAAAAAAACTTTTAATTTTCCCGTATTGAAAAAAAAAAAAATTTTGTTATTAATTTTTATTTTTCCTTTTGTTTTTATTCTGACATTTCATACTAAGGTTAACTACCCAGAGTTAAAATATTGATAAGTTATTATGGTTAAATTTTCATAGGGATAAATATTTAGTATTGGTTAGTTATCCATGGTTAAGGTAAAGTTAACTGCTCAAGAAAAGTTAATGGGCCTTAATGACTTATTTAGATTTTCTTAGTTCTCATTCGTTTTTCCCGATAGCGAGTTTTAGGTATATACAGTGAACAAAGAAAAAAGTTGGACACTATATAAAATAAAATGAACAACCATGTTATTTGAATTTCTTTTTAAAACAACATAAGCACATTGTACGTAAAATCAGAGACTATTAATTATAGAGATAAGAAATCAAAACTTACACTACTCACCGGTAGAGGGAGCTGAAATTAGTATCAGTTGAGCCTATATTTAAAAACTCAAAAACTGCTGAAAACTGTTCAAAATAAGGAAAAAACAATGCGGAAACATTCGAATAATAAAATTTGAGATATACGTTTGTTTCTTTGCTTTGTTGTTTGTTTTTATTTAAATTTAAATAAAAAAGAAAATTGTCAGTTTTTTTAATAAAGTGCCATCTAGTGATAACAATGTTTTTATAACTTATTTTTTTGGTGATGCCATACCCCTGCGTAAAATTAACCGTAATTTTATGCTTTTTATCTTTTATATTGTAAGTTTCATTTTAATATATGTATAATGTGTCCAATTTTTTTTTTGTGCACTATAGGTCAAGCCAAAAAATAAGCTGACGAAATGCGACGAGTTTAGAACGCGTGCGTCGTGCCTAGGGAATGCATCCCGGGATTTCCCGTCCCGGGATTCCCGGGAAATTAAACATTTTTCAGTTCCAGCGTTCCCGGGAATTTGGACCGGGAAATCAAAAAGTGCGGGATTTTGCATTCCCTAGTCGTGCCACAAACTCCTTGGAAATATGCTGCGCGGTAACCTTACTCTCACCAAGGCGGTGTATCGATCAACTACACAGTTCGGAAAGGAACGGCATCAGGGGGGTTACCGCGTAACTCGATTCGAAAAAAAATTTTCGAATTCGTAAATTTTGCACCTTTCGCAAAAAGAAAAATTTTAACAAAAATCTTACTTTTAGAATTTTTATGTGTAGTGTACAAGTTTTAGGATAAAAATAAATTAAAAAGTAGAATTTTTATACAGAATTATATTTTTAACAACATTTGCAAGATTTACGAATTCGAAAATTTTTTTCGAATTCGTAAATCTTTTTTTTTTTCGAAACATTGTCGATGGTCCAGAAGCCATTCGAATCAAGATAGTTAACAAGATGCTATTTAGCCATAATCTGATTTTTAAAAATCATATTTATTTCTCGGCAGTGTTTGGTTAAAAATTAAATCCAATATAAATGTCTAAGTAGATGACAACTTGATGTTTTTCTTTTAGTTAAGTGCTGTGTTAAGGTCTACAAATTCTTCTTAACTTTTTTTGATAAATCTTACTTTTAAGTTTTAAAAAAATATGAAGAAAATATGCAATTTAATGAAAAATATGCAAAAATATGTACTAAAAATCATAAAATATGCACTTAAAAGCAAAATATGCAAAAATATGCATTTATAATAAAATATGCAACAACAAATCGATGCCATTTTGTTGCAAATTCTTTGTTTCGGAAAAGTATTTGGTGAAAATCATTTTTGGATTAATGACTACAAACATGTATTTGCATGTCAAGTCGCTGCCTTGATAATGACAAAATATTTTTATCATTTGTATCAAAAATGGGTATCAAATAAGAGGGGACTCTCCACAGTTCAATGATAGTATAAATATTGACAAAAAAAAAAAAGGAAGAAGAAATAATTGTTTTGAAAATTTTCAATAGTTTTAAAATTGTGCAATTTTTAGTTTTAAAATATACAAATTTAAAGGACATATATGGCATTATTTTGTGCTGATAGAAAAAGCAAAAGCTTTTATTAAAATGTAGACTTTGTGCTCATTTATTTGATACCCATACCAACATCATAGAATGCGTATAATAAAAAAAGGGTTGGCAAAAGGCCATCCCCGTTATTCCTTGCCAGTTGTCGCAGTTTGATCTGTCGCCTTTCATCCGTAGTTTAATTATGGTACCGTTCAACATTTCCTTAGGATATCGTTCTCTTTCCCACTTTCATGTAGGAGAGGGTGAAGTAGCTCCGAAAACATATGTGGATTGGCTATAATATTATCTTTGATATTATCTGCACGGGCAGCTTTGTTTAATTTTAAAGATCTTATTACGTCACATATTTCTGCTTTATTTGGAGGATTTGTTCGAATGGGAAGTGCACTCACGTTTTCTTCGCATGTTATGAAGCGAATAGAAATTATTAATTAGTACACATTTACAATTTTTTAAACTTTGGACTTGGTGGCCTCTGTTAACTCTAACGAAGCTCTGTTGGCTGAGTATAGGCGGTATAATACCTTTCTCAACGCAATAATTATGATTCGAATTTATCGAAAAATTTTAAGACATTTTAAAGCAATTAATAGTGTGGAGTATATGAAATATAAAACGAGAATGAGTGACACGAAGTTAAATTGAAATAATTACAAAAATCTTTCACAAAAAGTAAAATCTAGTATTTGAGCCGATATTATAATTAAGTATATATATCCCCTTTTTTTGATCTTTTTAAACAACTTAATAAATTACAAATGTAAGATATAAATAAAATAATATACATAAGTACTACTATAATTCTACTTACGTTATAAATAATTGAAAAAAGTATGAAATTTTTACTAAGTAGGACGTAAAAAAAATAAGGACAAGGATACAAAAAGTAAAAAACAAAAAAATTACTTGGAACAAAATAAGGAAATGATGATCAAAAACTTACTAAAAGGTTTATAAAAGAAGAAAAATATAAATTAAAAATCCAAAAAATAGACAAAAAAAATATCACCTGATTAAATAAGACAAAGGCGGACATGCCTAGAAAAAAAATATTCAAAACGAATAGTTTTTAAATAACACAATTTCATTGCTTTAAAAAAATATCTTTCAACTCTTTAGGGCGCACGGTAAAAATGAACAAAATTTGTACTTGCTTTTATTTATTGTACTCCTTGTTAGACTATTCTCGCAGCACTTGATATAATTTTTTTAGAAAACATAACCTCAAGTTTCCCTGCAAAATGGTATTTAAATCATGCCCGTGTGCATAAAACGTAGGAAAAATATCTCAAGAAGTGTGGTATAGTTTTCATACTACCGGCCCGGAAAGGGTTAATAGCACAAAATAAACAGAAAACAGCAAACAACTGACAACTCTAATACTGTTGAAAAATTTCAAAGTTGTTTATTTTTAAATCGTACACTTCTTTATTTCTTCAAGTCAGGTCCCACAAATTCAGTGGTCAATTACCCTAAGGCAACATTTTTGAGTAACGTAAGTGTTATGTGCGCCTGGATCTGTTAGATTGTTATTTGTTGAAAGATATTCGTTTTAGAGTAGATACTCTTTTTTCGCCATTCATTGCGTCAAAACTCCGGTCGATTGATAAACAAAATTTACATTTACCACAACTAAAAAATTAATTTTAAAAACTAGAACATGCATACATTATTTAAAGAAAATTAAAAAAAAAAACTATGTACTTATGAAAATTTAATAAAGGGTTTTTTTGTTTTTGGATTTCTACAATATTTTTCTTTTTTTGTTTGTTTTGGAATTTGTTTTTCTTTTTTGGTTGATTGTTTGGATGGTGGTGGTGGTGGTGAAATATACATTTTTTGGTTTTTGGTATACTTTTTTTGGGGAGGTTTGCTAGTAAATCTAAAAAGAAGTTAGTAAAAGGAAATTTGCTACGGCACCTTGCATACCTCGACGAATCCGCCTCGCTCTTTAACATACAAATATAAACGGTAAAGATCGAGCGGCTGTTTCGAGATGGTTGGACAGGCGGTTATAGGGGTACGTCTCTCATCCATAAAACCACGCAATTTATCAAGCCATGGTCGGCGTTCGGGATTATCATCCATTTCATATAGTTTACATAGGCTATCGGATTTCTTGGCAGAAGTTGAAACGACTGTAGATACAGGTGTCGCCGTTGCACGGAAAGTATCTTGTTGAGGAACATGACTATTGAAACTCTGTTTGAACAAGAAAATAGAGAAATAAAATATTAAGAAAAAGGCTTTGTTAGGATAATTGATATTAGAAAAACTAACCGGACTGGCTGGTGTTCTGGCCCAATTGGGTGGTGAATTCATTTCATAATCTTCTCCTGGATGGCCTGGATGGGGTCCAGCTCCAACACCACCGGGTGAAGTACTGGGTGGTGCCAAATGACTTTGACCATATGGATCATTTTTACGTGATTTTGGTGTAGTACATTGGGGATCTTCAGTTGAGGCTATACAAAATTTAAAAACATTTGATTAACTTAGTGCAAAAATATTTTAGAAAAAACTTAATCTTTGTAAATAATTTTTGGGAAAAATTTACTAAGAAATGATATTTTTTTTTCAATGTTTAATAAAATTCCAATTTTTTTTTAATCATACTAATATACGGCGAATGCATTTTAGTAGTTCAACAGTAAATTCCTTCATTATTGTAGTTTTGCTAAAAACATTCAGAAATCAGCTATTATACTTTAAAATTTTTGGAATAAGCGTGCCATTTTTGCGTTTTTTGTGCCAATTTTACTATTTTTTCGTACGATTTTGCCTGCCAATTTCAACTATTTTTGTGCCATTTTAAACTTGCCCTGCTTATAACATATTTGGTATGGAAAATTTATGTCACTTAAAAATTTTCAAAGTGATTATGCATATGACCTTTAATGTTTGATTCCCTCCTTTAGGTAGGGTTTATTGACTTTGTCGTTGCTATGACGTACATTAGTGGACTATTATCGAAAAAATTTATTTTTTCGAAACAAAAATGTTGAAATTCTTGGAAGAGACTGTGTTTTTTTTTGCATATTTCTACATTTTCACTCTATCTTAAAAAAGTCAAAATTTTTTGATAAAAAGTTTAGTAGGAAAGATCTAAAAATTAGTCCTAAAATGCATATAAACTCAACATTTTGCGATTTAAAACCGTAAAAGTGTAATAAAAGTTTTAAGTCACAAATTGTATCACATTAATTGGAAGACTACAATCTTCATAAGGCCAAAGTTACCACCGCAATTTTGTAACAATTCGAGAGCAAGTGAAAAATCATTTCTGTTTTTGTGGACGTTAATAGCTTTTTTCGCAAAAATTACGAACAAAATACTGCGCTTTTAGATCTATCCGAAAGAGTCTTTATTTAGAATAAAAACAGCGCCTTTAGAAGTAATAACTTTTAGTTTTAAGGTAGATTCGCACTAATGGAATAATTTACGCCACGAATTGCTTATTCAAACCGGTTTTGAATAAAAAAAAACCGAAAACCGGTTTTTCAAAAAGGCGGATTTAGAAGATTCGAAAACCAGTTTTTCAAATAGGTCGAATACTTGGCAACTCTAGTCTAGACTCTAGAGTCAAGCGAGTCAATATTTTTAAGATTATGAAATATGACGTAAAATGTGTGACGAAACCAGCGACATATGTTCTACTTTCTCCAGGGGGGCATGACTACCGAAAAAGGTAAAACGGCTTTGAACACAAAACATTTTTAAGGTAGCAAAAAAGTCAAAAGGAAAATGGTAATAGAAGGGTGGCGATCAACAGTGGTAGCTTTAGATCAGATAGAGCAGAGAAAGCTAACACACATACATTTTTAGCGGCCAAATCTCAAACATAGGTGGTAAAAAATGGTATAGAAAAACATAAGAAACTGTTTTGTTTCTGTATTATTAAAAAAATATCCATTTTAAGATTGACCTCACAAATTTACTTATAATTAATTTTGGAAAATATAAAAAAAAAAACTTAAAATATACCGAAAACATGGCATTTTTATTTCCCTTTTTTGTCTTCTTAATATCAGATTGGACCACTTAAAAATTAGTTTATTTTGTATCCTGTACCATACATCAGAATTTCAATTATATTTCTTTACTGAATTGTTTTCAAAAACCGAAAACTTTTTGGGTTATGGCTTCTATAAAAGAAATAAAAAAATCCTTATCACTACCCAGGTACAAAAATAGGAACGGCACAATGTCGGCCCGGTAGGGAAGATGGTAGTACAGGTATTGGCAATGCATCGGATTTTCAAATTTTACTGTACTGACATGTTGCCGAAATAATAACACCGATAAACGCTTGGCCGTAGTTTTTTTGCCAACGTTGGCGCAGCTTTGGGATTTTTTTTTCTTTTTTTTTTTTTTGTTTGTATTATACCGGTACATTTAATAAAAAATTTTCTGCGGTATTCATAAGCAAAATTTAGGTACTGCATATCCGCTGAATAAGGTTTTAACACTTTTTACTAAACGACGCGCAAATCCTACTCATCTCATTAGGTGTGTTTCTTTGCTTTTTGGGTAAAGTTCGGTAAAATGAGAGTAAGCATAAAATCCTCTCACAAAATGACAAAATTACCCAATAGTACGGGAACACAAAAAACCACTTTTCTAGCCCAAAAACTTATTTCAAAGAATTAAGTGAAACAGTGATGGGACTTGAAAATGTTTGTTTTGTGCCAAGTGTGTGACTAAAATGTGCCAAATGGGCGTTTATTGTGCCAAAACTCAATTTTCGCTCAGAACCCGTGTTTTCAATTTTCATTTTGTAAAAAGCATTCTTATGGAATTAATTCTATTTTGAATTCTTATGGAATTAATTCTATTTGAATGAATTAAAATTTTCATTCAATTAAAAGGTGAATGATGAATTAAATTAATCCGATTCTTATTAAAGATTTGGGAATGCAGCCAATGAATGAATTGTTTAGGAATGGTTGCACGGAATGCAACTGAATTAAATTTTTGATGAATTAATTCTTTCGAAGCTCTGAGATAAATTTATATCATTTGAATTTTGAAAATTCTATGGGTTAAGCACCGTAAGTTGTTCCGTTTTCACGTGAAAAAACTGTTATACTCCATATAAAAAAATTATTTTTCACGAAAATGAGTTTCTTGTGAAAACTTACGTTTCCACGCAAATTTAATGTACAAGACTATTATTTTTCTGGCAATTTAAAGCATTTAAAGTTCGATTGAAATTTTTTCATGTGAAAAACAACTTACGGTGCTTTAGTCGGTAATATCTTCGATGCCATTTTCTAGTTTTGCTTTATTCGAAAAGGTATTTTAATACCAATAAATGCTTAAAAACTAAAAATTAAAGAATTGTTATTTTTTAAATTCATTTTCTATTAAATTTTGTAGATAACCAAAATGTGCCAAAATAGTATCGGTTGTGCCATTTTACCAATCAATCTTAGATTGTGCCAAAAATCCCATCACTGATGTGAAAATACCCAGGTAGAAAAATACAAACGGCACAATGTCGGCCCGGTATTGCAGACGGTTGTACATGCACTGGCAATGTGTCGGATTTTCAACTTTCACTGTACTGGCATGTTGTCGAAATGATAACACCAATAAACGCTTGGCCGTAGTTATTTCCCAACGTTGGCGCAGGCTTGGGATTTTATTTCTTTTTTGGTATTATCCCAGTACATTGAATAACAAATTTAGTAGTTTACTAGTACTTTACTGTCCTTTTAGTGTACATCACAGATTTTTAATTTATTCTTTCGAAGCTTCACAAGAAAAGAATGGCTATGTCTCTCTTACATAAATATTTGTGTAATAGATGCAAAAATACATAAAATTTCTGAAATTTTTAATTTTAATAAATAAAAAAAAGCTCGTTAATTTTCAGAAAACAGTTCTGGCAAAGCACGTATTAAGTAGTACCGGCACTCTCCCAGTACAATTTTCGTTGTAACGTCGGCTATTTCTACCTGGGTACGTATAAATTCAGTTTGCTAATTGGCACAATTAGACATATTTATTCGCATTTAAAAGTTGTTTTTGATTTTATTCAATTAATTCTTACAGAAAACCAAGTTTCTTTTGCTTATTTCTTTATTTAATTAAAATTTTTAATATGTTTTCACAATTGTTTTTTGTTTATATTTGCATCAGCTGTTTTACTAAAGTTTACCCGAAGAAAAAGTCTAGGTAAATTTTGGTAAAAAGAGAAACACTAATACACTCTCATTAGCGCTCTCATTTACCCAATTCTCGAGTACGGGAACGCGTTTGGGTAAATTTCGGTAACTTTGTGTAAATTTCGGTAACTTTGGGAACGTACGAGAACGCACGGATTAATAACTGGTATCATTTTGACAACAGCTGTTGCAATTGAGAAAATTTTATTTAATTTAAACTTTTTTTCTGGTTTAAGCTAAATTATTCTCTTCTAAATTTATTTTTTATCGGGAAATACATTAATTGTATTAAAGGAATTAAATGTGCTTAAATCCCAAAACAAATTGTGAAAAATTATCTATCCCTAGACATTTCCCTATCCGGATTTCATTCTTGCCTACGGAAATCGTCAGGGGACGACGTTTACAGAATTTCTAGAAATATTTGTTAAGCTAAATTATAAACTCAATGAGAATTTGTTGTTCTTGTCTAGGAGCGTTATTTAACATTTAAAATATCAAAGAAGTAACAAAAACAACACAATTTTTTTCTAATTTTTTTTTAATTGTTCTATTTGTATTTTTCGATTTTAATTTTGTATAAAGCGTAGTATTACGAATATTATATTTATTTTTTAAAAAACAGGGGTGGTAAATTTTTAGTTAGACAGAGGATATCCAAAAGACTTATGAATAGACTCGCGAACATCCAGCGAATAAGCCTAAAATACATTCTAGTTGTAAACTCGTTGTGTGTAGTGCACGTTGAGTGCGTAACTAAAACTTATGAATACCGCTGTAAAAATAGGTCATTAATTTTCAGAAAACAGTACTGGCAAAGCAAGTTTTAAGTAGTACTGGCATTACGAAAAAAACGTGCTCTCCCAGCACAACTTTTTTTGTAACTTCGGTAATTTTTACATGCGTAGATGGCAGGGATCTGGCCTCAGCAAAAATAAAATTTATAAGCAGGGCAAGTTTAAAATGGCACAAAAAAAGTTGAAATTGGCAGGCAAAATGGCACGAAAAAATAGTAAAATTGGCACAAAAAACGCAAAAATGGCACGCTTATTCCAAAAATTTTAAAGTATAATAGCTGATTTCTGAATGTTTTTAACAAAACTACAATAATGAAGGAATTTACCGTTGAACTACTAAAATGCATTCGCCGTATATTAGTATGATTTAAAAAAAAAATTTGAATTTTATTAAATATTAAAAAAAAATATCATTTCTTTTTAATTTTTCCCAAAAATTATTTACAAAGATAAAGTTTTTACTGAATTTTATAGCATTTTTTTAATGAAAAGTCGAAAAAAATACACAAAATGGCTTTTTTTGGCAAGGATTTGTAAAAATGGCATTTTTACAAAATAAGTGAAAAATGGCAAATATGGCATTTAATGGCAAATGCCAAAAAAAAACTTGCCCTGGTTATAAGGTTTTCAAATTATTCTGCATAGGCACTTAAATATTTTGCATAATTATTGAACAAATGAAGAAAATTTATTAGAAATTTTCACCTTATAAATATTCGAAAATGGCAAATTATTCGACACGAAAAAACCGGTTTCTCGAATAATTCAAAAACCGCCCTTTTTAAAAAAGCGGTTTCTCGAATAATTCGAAAACCGCCCTTTTTCAAAAACCGGGTTAAAAAACTGGAAATATAGGAAAAAACCTGTTTATCGAATAATTCGGAAACCGGTTTTTACAACTCTAGTCTAGACCCCTCAATGTCCTTCATTTCAATTGGCAAATAAAACTGCTCTTTGACAACTATAAAGATTTATTGGATTTTTGCAGCTCTTAGAATACGGTTATGGTTATGGCCCAACAGATTTTTGAAATTTTTTCAGATTTTTTTGAAGGTGGGTACGGGGTCGCTGAAATTGATTTTACTCAAAAAATGAGGTTATGAAATATAATTTTAATTTTTTTCTCTTCTGCTTTGTTTTTACAAAACGGCCTAAATCCTTATTCACACTACCGCCTAAATCACTACTAAAAAAATTATTCGCAATAAAAATTATTACTTTAAGGATCACTTTGGTTTTCCAAATTCAAACCTTAATAACTTCAGAAATAGGCAAGGAAATAAAATTTGTTAAATAGGTCCTTAAATACTAGTGTCCGACCGAGTATTCGGCTTCGGAGTAAGGCCAAAACGTGATGTTCGGCCAAGTTCGCTGTTCGGCTAAATTTTGGCCGAATACCGAACTTTTCTATAAATCAATATTTTGCAACATTTAGCTCTTTAATTTTGTATAGTAACTTATAAATATGCACATATTTAACTTAATTTTTACTTAAAGAGCGAAAAAGACAACTTTTTTAGGTTTTTGCAATTTAGAAATATTTAGAAATTGGTTTCCGCATATTTGAATTTGAAAAAGTTGCATGAAATTGTATTTTTATTCAAACACTTCGGCTTCGGCCGAACTTAGTAATTTTGGCCGAAGTTCGGCTTCGGTTTGGCCTTAAAAAAGTGAGTTCGGTCGGACACTATTAAATACCTTTAATTTAATTCTAATCTTAATCTCGTCATTTTAGCAAAAGTATTCAAAAAAAATTTAAAAAAACTAAAACAAAACTCATTTTTTTTTCCTTCCATTTCACATGACATTTAAGCAAATGTAGAAAATTTTATGATAATCGAAGTGTGCCACGTATTTCGAAGATCCAACATTCGGATTTACGGATGTTCTTTTAAAAAAATTCCTAAAATGTCAATGTTATGCTTATAAAAGTTAAATTTCGCCACTTTTAAACGCAGTGAGTCCGGACGACATTTTCACACTTGTCTGAGAACTCGTTAAAAAAAATAATATATAATCGGGAGTGTTCTAGGATCCATATAAAATCATGCGATTTTCAACAATAACACGTAATTTTATATGAAAACGAATGATTTTATGTGGATTCGTATTTCAGAACACCCCCGAATATATAGTTAAGTTTATTTATTAAGTTAAGTTTATTTTGTTTTAAATTTTAAGAAAATTACAATTAAAATATTTAAAAATTCGTTTAAATTGCATCTGAATACTAGCATTTCATGTGATGTAATAAGCACTTTATTATCACTCCCAAAATGCAATCAAATATGTAATCCTGAAGAAGTGATGAAAATGCATATCCTAATAATCTCTATTAACATTATGAGCACCACTTTAGATACACTCACAAAATGCTGAAATCGAACTACTTACTACCCGCGTCATCACTATGTAAAATTCATCAGTGTTTGGGTTAATGGTGTTGATTTACAATTGGTAGTCGTTCTTCAGTCAATCGACAGAAAGCATGGAAGTGATGGTGAGCATGGCCAAAGAGACCTTAAAGCGGCTCAAAAGGTAATTAACGCATTTACTAGGGATCCTGGTATTTCAACTCGTACAGTCGCGACTAAAATCAAGAAGTCGCAAAATTTTGTTCAGAATGTCAAACAACACAATAGACTCAAATGGTATAAAGCCCAGGTATGTCCAGATAGGAATGCAAAGCAAAATTTGTCAGCAAAAACACGCAGCAAATTCGCTAAATTTCCGGTACATTGCAGGACAAGGCTTTTATATCCCAAAAAGTATCTTGTTTGGCAAGAAATTTGTTCTAGTTGAAGAAAATCGAAACCTTTCTTTACAACTGATACAATAAATGGTGAAATTTGTCGGCAAGAATACTTAAAAAAACCCTGTTACCATTTTTAAAATCTCATGCATTAAACACATAGACGAGTGCGGCTACACAACTACACGACTGCAAATGCTGCTGGCTGCAATTGTAGTCGTGTAGTCAGCTACTTAATTTTTTTGAAAACGACAGCAACATAGTAAACATCTGATACTAAAAATTTGACGTTTTGATAAATATTAATTTTTTTAGTTTGTGCTTCTAAAATAATGACTGAGGAATATTTTGTAAGATCCATTTTTTTTACAAAACATTTTTGTTTTGTAGCCAACAAAAATAGAAATTATCCTAAGTTTACTACAGCATCAAAAGTAGTCATGTAGCCGTGTAGCTGTGTTGGTGTCATAAAATCGTTTTCATATAAACGTGTGTATTTTATTTTTGATTGCAAAACAATTATTTTGGCCGGATCTAGCTGGTTGTCATTTGCAAGGGACACGACTGACTGGTACAAAAACAACGAAATCGATTTTGTACCAAAAGAAAACAATCCACCTAATTGTACAGAATTGCGACCAATAGAAGAATATTGGTCAATTATAAAAGGAACTTTAAAGAAGTCAAGTTCGGCAGTGTCAGGTATAGAAGAGTTCAGCAGGATATTCTCTTATTTAAAAAATAAAGTGGCTCTATTTTAGTTATTTCCACCTTTAATGGAAACACCTCCCCATCTTTGACGAAAAAAGTTGTGGCAAGAGAATCACCAATCAAACTTTTGTAGCAAAATAATGAACTCATAATTATGCGTTCAAAAACCCTAAAATTGGAAGATTGTTTTAGTTCATCTTGGCGCCCGCCCTATGCTCCAGTGGGAGAGGAATATATATATTACTGTCTAATGTATCTCATCGTGTGGGGGAAGCTTTTCCGTTTTAGGTTTACTTTGAAACACATTAAACAATTATAGAAAGCATGGGAAATGTTTGAAATTTAGTCATTAAAATGAAAGCTTAAATATGTATAGCTTTACAGTAAATAGAAAATTTCCTATACATTTATTGGTTTGAATAAATAAAAAAAAAAAAAATGGTGAATGATTCTACTGAATTTTCGGCCGAAAAGTGATCGTATATTATACCTTCAGTAAATAGCCCAACCATACTCCATACTCTTTAATATGTAGGTGAAGTCTTACAGTGTTTAAGACTTATAGCGGTTTTAAAGGGCAAGAACCAACTATTCCGATGAAAGTTAGTTTTTTGGAAAGAGCTAATAAAGTCAAAAGATTTTCGTTTGCGAAAAGTCTTCAAATTTTGTTTTTTTTTAATTAAAGGATTTTTATTATAGAAAACATTTTTGGAATTTTAGGATAAGTCTAAAGCAAAAAAAAGTTTTAAATAAAACGGACAATCATATTAGCTGCGTTTCTGTACACTTTGGGTAAAGTTCGCTAAAATCATGGCAATACAATAACTGGTAGACACATTAGAGAGCATGTTCTTTCGATTAGAACAACAAAAGCCCTAGGATGTCAAATATTCATACAAAAATTAAAAAAATAACCCTAGAATGTCAAATGAAACAAAACCCAATTTTTGCTGACTTTATCGGTACTGTTATGGCATGGGTAAAATGGGAGTTAACAAAAAATATTTTCACGAAGTGATAAAAATGAACCATATTTCAAGCCCAAAAAAACAAACGTAAATAGACTTGTGCATTATAGTTCGGTTTGGTGAGCACTCTGTCTAGTTCTAGTTTAATTTTTTGCAAAGATCTAGAGTTTTCTAGTTCAACCCCTCTTTAAATTAAAAATTTTAATTGTATGTAGTTGTAATTACTGCAGAGAAACTTTGGCAACATTTATACAACTTTTTTTTGTAAATGATACACATATTTTTCTGAATAAATGAAATGAGCAATTGAACTAAAGGAACTATTAGCTGTAAAATAGGTATTTGGATCAAATTATTGAATAGTTCAATTGAACTAGTTTAACCCAAGTGATTATATAACAGCTGATAAAAAGAATTTATCCAAATTTACACGAAAACAGCCCAGACTTCTTGCAAGAAGAAGAAAACCATTACTCTCTCATGACAGCTCTCATTTGCGTATCCAATTGTGGAGTACGCGAACGCTTTTTGGTAAAATTGGGATCCCGCGGGATCACAATGTTGACTACGCAAACACAGCTATTGTTAAAAAAGCTTTTAATGAAATTCTGTTAGTTATTTAAAAAATATTTAAACTCACCAGCTGATGCATTCGATAATGTACTCTGCTGGCTAACCTCATCCATAGGAGCACCATCTGGACCAGTTGTTACAATCGATGTAACTGGATGTGGTGGACCACCAGGAGCTGAACTTGAAGATGACGAACTTAAACCATTATCCTGTGATACATGTTCGGGTGGTGGTGGAGGTGGACCACCAGGACCGGCACCAGGGCCTGTTTCCCCACCAACACCACCACCAGCCATCATCGATTGTGGTGGTGTAGTGGGAGGAGGACCCATTGTTGTCGGACCGTGTGGAGGTCCCATGTGGTGTGGTGGACCCATTGGCATGCCTGGATGCATACCAGGACCATTGCCATAACCCTGGGGAGGACCACCAGGTGGACCACCAGGTCCGGGATAACCGCCCTTATGTTGTAAATGTTGCTTTAAATAGTTAAGAGGTCGTGGAGAACCACTGCCCTGTGGTGGAGGTGGTGTGCCTTTGCCCTGGACATGATTACCCATAGACGGTGTACCTGGTGCACCAGGACCACCGGGAGGAGGGCCACCAGGACCACTCTGTTGGGGTGAAGGTGGTACCCAATTTTGATAGGGTGGATATTGACCAGGACCACTGTGATTTGGCATCGGTCTGCCACCGGGATATTGTTGTGGTCCTCCACCGGGTGGCATACTATTGGCACCTGAAGCCTGGCCTGAAGGCGGCGGTGTGGGAGCTCCATAACCCCCAGGTGGATATTGCGGTCTTGGCGGATAACTTCCTTGAGAGTATTGTTGAGCTTGTTGTGGTGGTGGCGGATAACCGGAAAGCATACCCTGAGGACCAGGACTTTGACCACCCATTTTATAGCTGCCATGCATATGAGGTGGTAATGGATAACCGCCGGGACCAGGTCCACCTGGACCCTGCGGCGGTGGTGGCTGTGTGGGTAGATTATTGACATTCTGATTTGGGGGCGGTGGTTGTTGTTGCGATCCAGGTGGACCACCACCAGCACCACCTGCACTAGGGGGACCGCCCGGTTGTTGTTGTGGTGAATTACTTGCTGACGAGGAAGAGTTTGGAACTCCAGGACCTTGTTGAGATTGCTGTTGTTGCGATGCTTGTTGAGATGTTGGACCTGCGGGACCACCACCAGGTTGTTGCATTGGACCGCTACTAGATTGATTGCTAGAGGGTCGTGATATAGGATGATTTTGTGCTAAATTGTAAGGAAGAAAAAACGAATTGTAATTCATTTCTTACAAAAACAAAGAAAATCTATTATTAAACTTACCCACTGCTGGGGACATTGAACGTGAACCAGACGAACCTGTCGGTGAGGGTGTAGGGCGCATAACTTGCTGAGGATTTGGTGTGCCCGGTGGACCAGAACCTAAACCACTATGACCACCACCACTCGAACTATCGTTACTATTTTGACCTATGAGTTCCTGTAAAGATACAAAATTTATAAAATTAATTTCAATTTAAATAAAATGAGGTGGATTTATTATCACTTTATATAAATTTTCGAAATGCTCCCAGGGTAAAACCTTATTCATGTTTTTCTTTTTGTAATTGTTGTTTAGTTTTTTATTTCTGTTTATTTAATTTTATACTTTCTTTTCTTTATTGATTTCTTTATTAAAAATTTATTAATTTCCATAAATCAATTCAAATTAAAATTTGATTAAGTTTTTTTTCTTCTTTTTTTGGTGTGCTTCATTTTTAAAAAAATTTTATTATTTTCAAATGTCATTTGGTTTTGAGATTATAATACTAAACTTTTTTTTCTTACAACAAGTAGTAGTTACAGTAGTAGAACAGAATATATAAATGAAAAATATATGGAATTAAAAAACCCACCACTATTTCTTTTTCTGTTTTTCCCGTTTTTATTTCTGTTCTATACTGTTGTTTTTTCGCCTTTAACCCCCTTGTGTCTACCGCAGGGAAAAAATAAAATAAAAAAAGAAAACACAACAACGAAAACAGTATATGTAATTATAGGGTGGCGTTTTCACGAAAATGTTAAATAGCTCTGACTACACCATTTCCCAGAGTAATTTAAGTGGTGTTTACAGATTACATTTTGTCTCAGACGAACGAAAATACAATAAAAAAATGCATGTAATACAAAAACGAAATACATGCAGTCAACTCATTCGTCTAACGGCAAACGTTTTGCCGAAACAGCATACATATTTATTGTTATTAAAATGATTCTAATTGTTTTTTTTTTTGTTTTTGGTTATATTTTAGAAAATTATTGTATTTACCAATATATTTTAAAAACACGGCTAATTGTGAATTAAATAGAAGGAAAAGTCGACTACAGGCAATCAATATTAGGTACTAACGATATTTTTATGTCCATATGTGACGCGCAAAACAGAAAGGGACCTAAGGTCCCCTCATTCGATGCTCAGATGTTGTCCACATCAAAAAAAAAAAAATTTTTTTTTTACCCTTAGGTCCCTTTCTCTATGCGCTGTCACATATGCATAACAGTTTTTAAAAATTTATAATTGTTTTACCAAACAAATAAGTGTAATCAAATTATTATGCATATAAGAATTTAACTACCCAGTCAGAAATCGCCAGTTTTACAAAAAATCAAGCACTGGCATACCACTGAGTAACCACAATGTTAAAATAAAATTACTGGCAGAACAC
This sequence comes from Leucophora obtusa, assembly GCA_949987735.1. Classification (NCBI taxonomy): domain Eukaryota; kingdom Metazoa; phylum Arthropoda; class Insecta; order Diptera; family Anthomyiidae; genus Leucophora; species Leucophora obtusa. Next base: position 283,471,455 of record OX465295.1, read on the forward strand.
TTATTTGGGACGCTTTGCCAGCGTTTGCAAAACGCGTTTTGCCAGTATTTGTTTTACAAAAATTTCGGTGGTTTATAAAAAAAAACACTGTCAAAGAATTGGCTTAGAGTGGTATGCCAAGGTTTGCAACCAGTGATTATCCAGTGCTACCTAGCCAATGCTACCAGTGGTACAAAAATCAATTCACTGGTAGACCAATGATTTTATAAAAATGCTGACGCTTCGTTAAAAAAGGTTTGTAGTCCGAAGTTCAGAGTTCAAATCCGTTTGCAAGCAAAAAAAATTCTTTTGATTTTTTTTAAAATTTTTTTTGTTTTTTTTTTTTTTGCTCTCCCAATGCTGGCATATTAGTTACAAAAAATTGTTTGCCAGTACTAGCATTTTGGCACAGCCAGTAGTTGTCCAGCTGTTATCACTCATTTATGTGTTTAGCCACCAGGTATTATATGAGTCGTTAGCCCAGTGAGTAGAGCAATCGTCTGCCAATCTGACGGCCTGGGTTCAAATCACGGCAGGACCAAAAAAAATACATATGAACTTGCTTTAAATTTGATTTTGTAAAAAAATATATTTCCAGACCACCTATTTATTGGTTTTGCCAGCGTTTTGCCAACGTTAAAAAATTTTGTTCGGCCAGTGCTTTTCCGGCGCTTTTTGAACAGCCGGTCCTTTTGTGTAATGATGTTATCATTTTGGGAATGGGAAAGCACTTTTTGGCAGTACTTGTACCACCTGTTAAAGTGCTTTGCCACCGCTTTCCCGTTTGTATTTTTCTGACTGGGTAGTTGCGGTTGGTGTTATATATGTAGAAGGGTTCACAAAACTAAAAATTTTTAGATAACTACACGCAGAAAAAAATCAGGGCAACATTATCTAGGTGCCATGTAATTATCAGAGAAGACAAAATTGCTGTTTTTGCTTTTTATTGCTTGTTTTACTCATATTTGATTCTATTCCCTTTTTTGGATTTTCCGTTTTTTAGCTTTAAAATAGCTTTTTCTAAAGATTTTTGAGCTTTGAATTGCTTTTTTATTTATTTATTTATTAATATCAATACAATTATTTATGTATTGTTAGATGATAATTTATGCACCGTAATAATATAACTTAAAAAATATTGAAAATATACAAACGACTTTTAATATTCAAGTTAATAGTGGCTCCCCAGCCTTATGAACATTGAAAAATTTAATAAATTAAGTACCTATATCAAGGGACGAGAACTAAGTAACGGTTTGCATTCCGTTAAAGTAATCGAGCAGTTTACGTTTATATGTTAATAAGGAATATGAAAAAAGTTTAAGCCTGTTTGGCAGATAATTCCATACTTGATAGACACGTACTACAAAAGAGTGATCAAAAATTGCAAGATGTCTAATAGGCACATCCATCTGAATATTCCGTGTAGAATTTATAAATGAAAATTTATTCACTAGGGACATAATCAGGGAATGAGCTAAGCGATATCTTACAAGTCTAGGTGTATATTGCCTCAATGAGTATAGTCTTCTTAACGTACAACAAATTTTATTGGAAAGAGAATTTACATGATTATTGAAATTAATACTAGAATCTAAAATAACTCCGAGACAACGAAGAGAATCCACATAGTCAATCACTTGTCCATTTACATATACCCTAGGATGAAAAAATCACGGGTATGTATATGAAAGGAATTAATCTCAAGACAATTTAAAGACATCCAACTTGATATTGAATCCAGATGGCTGTTTAAACAGGTCTCAAAATCGTTAATAAGACGAGATTCAGCAGTATACAATAGCACAATATCATCAGCAAATACATATGACCGACAAAAATTGTTGTCCATTAGGGAAATACAATCGTTTAAGTAAATAAGAAATAGAATTGGACCAAGTACAAACCCCTGAGCATGCGCGGTTCCAGCAATTAATATAAGGGGAAAAATCATACGCCTCAGTGTCCAACTCAATGTATTTGTCTACGGTGGCGTATGATTTTTCCCCTTATATTAATTGCTGGAACCGCGCATGGCCCTGAGGCACCCAGAGGTTACATCACCTATAGTAGAATTCAACCCACCGAGTAAAACAAACTGAGAGCGTCCCAACAGGTAAGAATAAACATGCTTACATGCAGATCTTGAAAAATTGAAATTTTCTTGAAGTTTCCTTATAAGAACATTATAGTTAATGCGATCAAAGGCTTTGCTTAGATCCAAAGAAACCATAGTGCAGATTTCATGATTATCAAGCTGTCTTCTTATAGTATCAGTAAGAGAGAGAAGTAATGATGTCATATTGTAATTTCGCCTGAAAGCATACTGATTCGGATGAATCAAAAAGTGTTTTTCGCAATGAGATTCAAATTTGAATTTTCATTATACTTTCAACAATTTTCGACATTGCAGGTAAAATTGTAATCGGTCTTAAATTATCGATATTATAATGACCACTTTTCGCAATTGGCACAATACGACCCAGCTTCCATGCAGTCGGAAATTTTGACACTGTGAGTATGGTATTTACAAGATGAAGAAGCAGTCTAGATATAAACGGGAAAATCAATTTTATGAATTTAATAGGTACTTTATCATAGCCAGTTGCATTAGATTTAATGGAGTTAATAGCAAGCACAAGATCATATTCCGTAATAGGATTAAAAGAAAATGAATTGGAGTTTTCAATAAAATTGTCAAAATTTAATTCACCTAAATTATTTGGGTTCAGGTTATTAAGAAATTTAGTGGCTATACATTCAACATCAGTTTCAGCAAGTTCAGAATTCTCACGACCAACATAACCAAGTCCGCGAATCCTATTCCACATTTGAGTATTATTAATACCATTAAAAAGGTTCTTGCCATACTCCCTACGAGTCGTTCTAATGACAGATTTAGTTCTATTCCTTAGCCTGCAGTAAACTCTCCAGTTAGTTTCAGAACGATCGCTAAGGTACACTCACAGAACAACTCGGTTGGCACGAGGTTGTCGCAACCGAATATTCGGTTGTTGCAACCGAATTTTAGTTTCCACAACCGAATTCAGTTGAGACAACCAAATTTGGTGTCTCCAACCGAATCGTTCGGTTGGAACAACCGAATTGTGTTTATAATTCGGTTGCCACCATAGAATTTGCTTGTAGCAGGGCTAATTCCGTAGAAACAACTGAATATTTTATGAATTCGGCTGCAGCAACCGAATTTTAGATCAATTCGGTTGATGCAACCGAATTTCTCTTGAATTCAGTTGCAGCAACCGAATTGGTTTTTAATTCGGTTCTGACTTCCGAATTGTTTGATTTGTTTTCAGTAATAAACAACAAAAAGTCAGAATATAAAAAATAAATAGTAGACAAAAAAATTAAAACAAAGAACATCAGCCTGAAATTTATAAAATATTGCAAATTATTTACAAAAAATGGTAAGTATTAACAAAATTTAAAATTATATTTAGCTAATTTTAAATTAGCGATCTATTTTGTAGGACATTTCCATAAAATCCGCCATACAAGCTTATGTTTTATTAAAGGGAATCTGTTGGGAAAATTGTGGGGTGCCAAATAAAATTCTGACGATTTGGTTTATCATCAACAATGCCAATTCCTATTTGTTGGATATTGCACTTTTGCCTTTTTAGGTGATTGCACGATATGTGAGTTTTTTGGCAAAACAATGAACATTGGTATCTTTAGATATCATTATGTATACTTATGTATATGGTTTTTGGTCTTTTTATATTTATTGTAGGTCTGCTCAACATTAGGTATTCTGATATATTCCAAATCAAAGCGATCATTTACTGGGAAGCATCAATTATCATTTAAGTGGATCATAGAACACGATTTTCAAGCTTACAGTTAATCACTTCAGTGCCCTTTGCAAGAAAATAAGTTCCCCTTAATATATTACTGTATGATGTGCCGTTCGAAAGAGTACTAACAAAAGAGTACTATTCATCGAAAGAGTTTATAAGTGAAAACGCATTCTTCGAAACGGTACTAAAAGAAGTAACCATTCTTTGAAAGCGTATTGAAAGAAAAGAAAGAGTATATTTTAGCACTTTTTCGAACAAAGGTACTTCTTTTAATATGATTTAATCGATATTGTATTAAAAGAGTACTTGAATATTACTTGAAGGTTCTAGCAGAAGTACTTAGGGATGATATTATATTGAGCACTTTTCTAGAATCCAACATTGAAGTGGTTTTTTTTTTCTTGCGATTGAGAAAGTCATCCTAAAACAAGCAAACATAAAAAATTGTTTAAAGTGGTCTGAATAAAACACTTAGATTTCAAACAAAATTATGTACTGCTCACTATAAAACTGGTCCCTATTCTATCAGTTACACTCTTAAGGCACATCTAAACGAAAGGTAAAACTGCTAGAGATAGAGCAAAAAACACCTCTAATCAGCTGTATTGTGAATGATTTAAGCTATTTAGAGGTGTTTTTTGCTTTATCTCTCGGGTAGATGTGCCTTTATAAAAAAAAGTTTACTTCTTTGAGAACTACATAAAAAAAGAGCTTTTAAAGTGGTTGTTAAGAGTGTGAATGAAATCTTTCAAAGAAAAAGAAAAGAAAGTAACTATTCATTTCTTCTAAGGAGATTAATTTTTCCATAAAATTGCTCTTCTTGTAAAAGTTTTTCGAAAAATTTTATCCTTTAAGATAAAATTTGTGTTTGTCTTTATGTTTGGCGACAAACCTTTAAAAATTGTTATTTTGGTCCAAATAAAACACTTTATTTTTATTTTAAATTTAATGTTTCATTCTTTTTTTAAGTAGTGGAACTTTTACCAGAAACATTTATAAAAAATGTAGTTTTACCTTTTGAATATCTTTTAAAATTCTTCTAGTCCTCCTTCGAAGAATGTGTACTATTTTGGTATTAAAATTCTTCTAGTCTTCCTTCGAAGAATGTGCACTATTTTGGTATTCTTTTGGAAAAATCTCTTTTGTTAGCCCTTATAGCATAACAATAGCTGTGTTTTCGACATAAGTATATCCGGTAACTAAAAAAACTCCACACCCAGAAAACAGATTTGGTGCTGATAACCCAATGTGTTGCCAATCGAATGGTTTAGTTGCATCAAATTAATTTTTCGGTTGCGTCTACCGAATCATTTTTGATACAACTGCAACAGCCAAATTAGTCCTGTCTCAATTGGTTTTCTGTTGTCTCAACTGCAAAACTCGGCTATCACAACCGAACCATTCGATTGGCTACAAATGCGGTTGTGAGCACCGAACCTGTTTTCTGGGTGCATGTACATAAAAACGTTTTTTAGACGAAAACTAACATATTACTTTAACGTAAAGACGTTAACCTCCAACGTGGATAATTATCAACGTAGAAAACTCAACTTTTATACATTTTCGCATCTACCGCAACTTCTTGGCGTTATTTCCAAAAAATTTTTATTGACTTGCTTCGGATTGTACCGGAAATATTATTTTTATACTATAATCGTTTTATCTTAGAACTGGGTTAAATATTTAACGTTGATAGGCATAGGCGGAAATACAGCTAATATTAATTTTTACTATAGCTAGCTGCTACAGTCCTCGAAAAAGAATTAAATAATAAAAAATTACTTTTAGAAAAAAGTTCATACAAGATGTCTGCCTGTCCGTCTGTCTATCTTTCTGACTGCCTGTCTGTTCAATTTATGCTACAGTTCGCAAAATATTGTATAAATATACACTCTTGTACCTTAGAAGAAATGGAATTTGTTTGCATAATTTGAAAACTTTATAACACGTTTCTAAAATGAATTTTATATGAAAATTTTATTTTTAGACTGAAGAAAAACTACCTAGTTTTTGGCTCTTGATAGCTTTTAGTTGTCAAAATGCATATATAAAAAAACATTCAAAAACTAGTTCTCCACGAAAACTAGGTAGTTTTTTTCTCTGTATAAATTCCCTAAAAAAAGAGGAATGTGTTCCATTATAGAATTTAAAAAAATGCTCTTTTTTGTAAAAATAGAAGCCATTGGAAGAAAGTGCTGTTCTTTTACTTTTAAGAAGGTTTATATGTATAATATACATACTATATTATAGTAACATGTTTATAATTATTTTTTATATTGTTATTTATATGTTCATAAATATTTACATCACCATAAATTTTTAAAAAGTAAAAATATGCGTTTTTATTCCAAAAAAATTTCCGAAATTTCAGCTAAAATAATATAAATATTCGGTAGGGACAACCTCGTACTGTAAATAATTCGGTTGTGGCAACCGAATTTCCATATAAAGGTCGGTTGCAGCAACCGAATCGAAATAAAAATTCGGTTGTGGCAACCGAATTTCCCCACAATTCGGTTGTGGCAACCTCGCAAATTCGGTTGCGGCAACCTCACAAATTCGGTTGGAAAAAAATTCGGTTGCCACAACCGAATTGTTTTGTGAGTGTAAGCCCCATATGCTTGATCTCTTGACGTTCTAGCATCAATAATTTCTCTAGAATTCATCCAATTAGCATCATCAGATTTTAATTTTATTCTAGATGTAGGTACACAATTATGTAAACAATCCACTATATCATTTAGTGATGAAAGCTGTAAATCTACATCACTGCTAGAAAGAAGTGGTGATGCATCAAAATGATCAAGATACCGGTAAAATTCATCGTAATTAATACGATTATAATCCTTAAATTCAATCCAATCACTGCCTGCTGTTTGAGAAGAAAATTTAATAGATAGAATAATAAAGCTGTGGTGCGAAGAAAAAAATGGGTTTTGAAGTTGACTACTATATGCAACAGTATGAAGTTGACTCAAAAGAAAGTAGTCAATCAACGAGGTGCTATTGGTTCGCAAATGAAGGTAAATTGGTAAAGAGTTATGAATACAGGCAAGACCACATCTTGAAATTAAAGAGCGGAAATTATTTGATTTCACAGTATCAAAAAGGTTATAATTGAAGTCACCCATAACTAAAATATTAGAATAACGATCGAATAAATCACTATGTAGGTTCTCAAATGCGTCAACATCACCATTAGGCAAATATACAACCCCAACTATTAACGACACACCATCACCAAAAACAATGATTCACAGACTCCATATCGTCTGCCTAAAAAAATAGTTTTAAAGCGTAATTTCTTCGATATATACAAGCAGACACCACCGGCTCTTCTAGGATAATTTTCATTTAAATTGCCCAACCTAGGTCGGTCATTTCTGATAATTTTGTAACCAGATAGACTCAGTGATTGGAAAAGCATATCAGATTTAAACCAAGTTTCCGATACTCCAATTATGTCAAGACCGGACTCATTAAATATACTTTTGAACTCTTCAAGCTTGGTTTTGGAATTAGAAGGACTTAAACTTTGGGCATTAACATGGCCAATGTTAAGGTTCTCACAAAATAAAGAAAGAGATGATCTTAAAACAGAATTATCCCCAGCTATAGGCCCAAGATTATCATTATTGATCATCAAAATTAAACCAATATTCATAATTGAGGGGGAGCCATATAACAATCAAAACAATAGTCATTAAAAAGAATTTAAATTTCAACATATCCAATATGGATTAATAATTAAATATTAACAAAGTATACTAAATAAATTTTTACAATTGAAAAAAAAAAAAAAAATTTAACTGAAAAGATTATGTTATCTGTAAGTGGGGCTAAATTATTTACAATATTAACTACTAATATTTAAGAAAAATAATGTGAATTTGATTACTAGGTCCCAGAACATTTCAAGATATGTTCCCGCCATAGCTTGAAATGGACTACCTTCGAATGCTTACAACATCAATGCAAGAAAAACATATCTAATTTAACCAAATTTCACTCGAAAGTATGGGAAACTTCAATTCTGATTCACACTTTATGTAATAAAGTGTCATCAGGGAGTAAAATATTCAAAAAGTGCAAATATTAATAGTAGTTAACATAATTTATGTGAGACTATATAAAAAAAATAATAATAAAAAAAAAATATTACAATAAACAGGTTGAAAAAAGTGAGTTTTCCTCCGTATAAATTTTACTCAGCTCACGTTTGCCCAAAATCCAAAGAAGGTTCAGTGATGTTGAAGAACGAATAAAACTCACTAAGAATAAACACTTTTGTGCCATCATCATTAAGGGTTATTTTCACTTTAGGTATATCGGTGTTAACTAATTGAAACTTTTTAATCTTATTTTGTTTGCGCAGCTTACGACAGTTAAAACAAAGTTTCCCAGCTCTCGGAGTTAGATGGTCATTAAGAAAAACTCTTTTTTGAATGTCAGTTTCGATAACATCAGACAGATTTAAAGATCTGGTCTTAAAATAACTGCTCATAATACTGTCTCTTTTAAGTGTAGAGTTAAGCTTAACAAGTACTGAGTTTCCATTATTAATGAAGGAGCACACATTGATATCGCTATCATTTACACTGACATGCAACTGTTGAAAAATTTTCAAAACTACATTTAATATGTTAGGTTGATTCTTAGGCAAGCCATTTACAATGATATCAGATCGATTTAAACGTTTTTGAAGTATCTCATTCTGGTTTTGCACAATTTCGATCAGATTTTGATGAATTTTAGATTGCTTTTCAACAACGGCAAACTTATTGGAGGTTGTAACATCTAAATTAGATATCATCTTGTTACACTTATCGATTTCTGTTTTTAACTCATTCATTTGACTGCTTAGCTCTCGTTTGACTTCCACAAAAATTGTGTCAAATTTTCCTTGAACACCTTGAAGCCCTTTCTTTAGCTCTTCACGCAACGATACATCTTCAGAATCATTACGACAATTTTCCTTACAAGGACAGTTTGTAAAACCAAGTGCACCTTTACTTTTAATTATTGCATCCAGCAGGCCAGATGAAAGACCGATACAGCTCGCATGATACCACTTAGAACATAGGTTACATCTTATACTACCCTGAGATTTGGTACTGCGTTCCAAAAAAAAAAAAAAAAACAGCATAAAATAAATCTGCATAAAAAAGAACTCTACTTCCATACAAAAATGGGAAATGCGTTCCTAATATTTCAAAAACCGCATAACTTTAAAATAAAGTGAGAAAATTGAACTAAAATCGCATAAAAAATTAAAAAAAAAATCATTAATTTTTACTTTTAACACAAAATAACACTTGTGTTCATACAGTACATACAAAAAAAAAAATCAATAAAAAAAATAATACCCCGGCTAAAAATCTACATATGTATATGGATTCATACAGGTTTAATGTATGTTCGTGCATGATCATAAACATGAATGCTTTTCCACATATGTCCACTAGGGTTCTCCAAAAAAAAAAAAAAAAAAAATTGTGAGTTATTGACTGCCCCCCCTCAAAATATGTATTTGGCTATAAAACAATGTCTCCCAAAAAATTAGGACAATCGGATAAGAGGAACACGTGCCTCAACGGCCCTGAAGTTTGAAAAACGGTATACAGCTATTGACATGGAAATAGGACACTTTTATATGTTAAGAAACATAATTATTTATTTTGAAAAATAAAACAAAAATAAAATTTTTTATTTCATATACGGGAAGTGTTATTATTGATGATTGTATGTAATTCATTCTTTATTTAAATAAAAATCCTTCAACTATTTTATATATATTGGTAAATATGTATAAATAATAAAAATACCTGGACTTCTAAACAGGACACATTTTATATTTTTCCAAAAAACTGTACATTTTTTGGGTTTTTAAAACCATTATTATTTTTTTAGCGTCAATATTACACTAATATTTTGTGCTGTATCCATTATTATCAATAACCGCTTCGCATCTTCTTTGCATACTCTCAACTAATCTCTGGCATCTTTCTTTTGGTATAGAATACCAAGCTTCTTGAATACCATCCCAAAGTTCGGTGGAATTTTTGTAATTGTTTTGCGAAACTTTTGTTTTTACATCATTCCATAGATTTTCTATTGGATTAAGGTCCGGACTTTGGGCTGGCCAGTCCAAAACCGTAATTTGTTCTTGTAAAAACCAATCCTTCACTATGTTCGACGAATGCTTCGGATAATTGTCTTGCATAAATGTCCACTTAACTGGCATATTTTCTTGGCAAATGGATCCATAACATTCTTAGGAATGCTCAAATATTGAAACCTGTCCATTTTGTCCTCTACTTTTACGATAGGCCCAACACCACGCCTGGAAAAATCCCCCATACCATAATATTAGCCCCACCATGTTTCAAGGTCTTCTGAGTGTACTTAATGTTTAAAGACTGGTTTTTTGGGCGGTGTACAAATGTTCCACCATCTGGTCCGACACGATTTACCTTCGTTTCATCGCTCCAGAGCACATCTTTCCAAAAGGACAACTCATTTCCTTTGTGGGTTTTGGCAAAATCAATACGTTTCTTAATATTTTTTCTTGAAAGAAGAGGCTTCTTTCTACTTATTCGTCCAAATAAGTTTGCTTCATTCAGTCTTCTTCTTACTAACCTGTATGACACTTGAACGTTAAATTTTTCCCTGATTTCATTATTTATTTGACGGGAGGACATAAAAGGGTTGAGTTTGCTTTTGCGTACTACATTCCTGTCCATATAAGTTGTAGTTTTAGAACGGGTTGGCTTACGTTCTTTATGATATTTCTTGTCGGCAGCACATTGACGAATAGCATTGTATACCATATTTCGCGAACACTTTAGTATTTTAGCAATTTCAGTTGGAGATTTCATCTCGTTGTGGAATTGAGATATAAGTCTTCGTTTTTCTGGATTACAATGTTTTCCACGTCCCATATTGGTACAATTAGAAAAGAATTTACTTATTTCAAACGCAAATTATGAAAAGAAAATTATTACTAAGTGCATGGAGTAAAATTTTGACAATTATTGCAAGTGGCCTATTTTTATGTCCAAGTCAAATATGAACAAAGTAAAGTAATTTTGTTGTAAATATTTGCATGTTTTAAGTATTGCAAAGTATTATATATAATCTGAGACTACTTGATTACAGTTTACTATAATAGAAAATAAATATAATTATTGCTTTATAATTATTAAGAGAAATACATGAATATAATTTTGTATGAAGTGTCCTATTTCTATGTCCATAGCTGTATATGTTTAGTTTTTACATTAACGTGTTTAAGAATCGTACTGCCCAGCAAAACCTGGTAATATATCAAAACCTTGCATTACTCTTAATACCAAATTCATACGTTTGGATGTTTTATTGGTATAAAAATTTCGTTTTTCTAGAAAATTTTAGAAACTCTATTTTTTGTTAAAAACCCGTGAATTCAAAATTGATATTCGGTTTAAAAAATTGAAAATTAAACAAAATGTTTTTAAAAACTCCTTACCTGTAAGTTCAGAATAACATTTTACTAGGTAAGGAGTTACATCGATGGACATGCCCTTGTTAAAATAATAGGTCTAGTAATAGAAAAGTAAGAGCTTACCCCCTTCATTACAAAATGATTATTTTTATAACCAAAACTTGTAATTAAAAATTTTCCGAAATTTTTTGTTGAAATTATGTAATTTTTAATTTAATAGTCAATATGAAACAAGATGAAATTTTAAAAAAGAAAACGTATTATTTTAAGGTTTTTTGTAACCTAGAGGTAATAGGTAAGCGTAGTAGGTAAAATAAACATATTACTAGGTACGGAGCAAAGGTTTAAAAGGTTTAATTCTTTCATTCACTTTTTAAAAATTAATGAAATTTGGGTTAAATTTCATTCCCTAATAGCATTCTTATGGAGTTAATTCCATAGCTTAATTCCCTATAGCTTTAAATTATATGAATTCATTCTATTTTGATTGAATTCTAACTGAATGAAACCCAATTTACCTGAATTCATTTAATAAAAAAGTGAATGAAAAATGATTTGTTTTCATTCACTTAATCAAATGAAAAATTTAAATTTGCATGTAATTGCTGAAATATTAGCATAATACAATGAAAAACGTTTAAAATTCATCCAACAGAAATAAATAGTATCGTATGCTTTGTTAAAGCTTGTATGCTTTGGTTTTGATTATATGTTAGTTTCAACTTACACTGCACTAAGTGAATGGTAATAAAATTTCTTCATTCAATTATTAAAATGGTGAATGAACATGCGATTTGAATGATTCAAGTTAGGAATTCATTCAATTCATATTAAAGCTTTGGGAATGAAGCTTATGAATGAATTCTTTACGAATGGTTTAAGGGAATGGTACATGAATATTTTTAAAATCTGAATTTAATTTTTCGTGAATTAAGCTTAAATTGAATTAAGTTTTTCGAAGCTCTGGTACGGAGTTACCTCGATGGACATGCCCTTGTTAAAATAATAGCTTTGGTAGGTAATAGAAAATTAAGAGGTTACCTACCCTTATTTCTTCTTACCAAAGTCATTACCGGGTAATAGAAAGTTTTGCTGTGTTTTGGGTGTGAACAGTTTATTAAACACGATTTAAGGTGTAATGCCGCTAAAATACCGTTAACGATTCAAAACCCTTTCAACTGACTACCGTTACCCCTAAAATACCGTTACCGAAATTCCCGGAATACCGTTATCCTTAAAATACCGTTACCGAAATAACTGAAATGCCGTTATCCTTAAAATATCGATACCGAAATAAATGAAATATCGATAACTTTAAAATACGCTTACCGAAATACATGAAATAGCGTTATCCTTAAAATACCGTTACCGTTATTTTTAATTCTCTACTTTTGGTCATAGCGTGTGGTTATTGAGTATTTCATATTAAGTCAATTAATTAGTTTTGTTTTTACTTTAGTGTGGTTTTTGCAAAAAAAAAAAAAAAAAATGCTGTATGTACCGAAATAACTGACTACCGTTATCCTTAAAATACTGTTACCGATATAACTGAAATACCGTTAACCTTAAAATACCGTTACCGAAATAACCCGAATGTCGTTATCCTTAAAATACCGTTACCGAAATAACCTAAAATATCGTTACCCTAACGATAACCGCATTCGTTTCGGTTACCATCCATGTTTTAAAAGGTTGTTAGTACGAATCCCACAACACTATTTAAAGTTAAACTTTTCCACTTTAACAAGACCAAAATATTGCCAGGTTTGTGGAAAAATTTTCCCATGTGTTTGTTGTTTTGTATAAGAATATTTTACCCTTTCGCAATTTTACTAAAACTTAATTTATGACATGAATACCCTTAATAAGTTACCAATGGAATGAGAAACTGATTTATACCCTCATCACATATGGTGGAGGAGGGTATAAAAATGAGATGTTTATCTGAAAGAAAATTGTACTCAAAACACGAATAAAAAAAAATGAAAATTAAAAAATACAAATACAAATAAATTCACCAAAACATTATAAAAACAACCTTGACGAGAATCTAAACATACTGACAAACAAACTAAAATACAAGTGGAATTAATCACAAAAAAAATAAGTTTAGAAAATAATAATGTGATAAACAATAATAATAATAAGAAAAATGCCGGCCGGTATTTTATATATTTTTTATGATTATTTCAAATTTACTATTCCACGATTTTTGCCAGAATAACAATGAAAACAAAAATATGTCTGTCTGTATGTGAATGTATACAAAGTACGTTTATGGATTTGGAATTTCTTTTATTTTGAATTTATTAGGGTTTGTTTTTGTTTTGTCTTGAATTATGATGTAAACACCAACTTACAAAATCATTTTTGATGTATGTGTACGTAATTTGTTGTACGTGATTATATTCATAATAAGAGATGCCACACGAATATTCGGACCTTATAAGATATGCGATATATATTTATTTTCTCTAGTTTATCCTTACAGGCGGTTTTCATCGTCTCTTTCGAACATTAACCGTTTGTATCGAAAAATGTTAACTTTTGCAGACATGTGTAATTCTTATGGCAACATTTTTCGATACAAATTAAGAAGAGAGTGACTTAACAGAGGTAGGGAGAGTTGGTACCTCTTTTGAATTATATGCTCGTTGGTCCTTATACCGAATTATAGCGTAATTTGGCAAAAAAAAATGGGTTTGGGATGAATATGAAACCGAATCTCATTTTTAATCATGCCTAATTGTTTCCCGATTTACGCCTGTTTTAAAAGGGGCTCAATATCGGTAAGCCGGTCCCGTAAATTTGTAAATATAAATAGCAACAAGGACGCAAACTGGAGTTCGTTTGGGATAGTTTTTATAAAACATCTTAACCTAATATTTATACAGTAAAGTGCCAAAATTCATGGCGTCCCTAATTATAATACACAAAAGTGTTGTGAAAACGTTAGCTGTAGAGGAAGTGATTTTGATTTTTTGCAGAACTCTTTTTAAAGGTACTTCTTTGAAATCAGGTTTTATTTTGTATTGAAACCATTACCAACATCAACCACAACAACAAAACATTATAAACAGCATGCTTTAAAAAAAAATTGTTTTTTGCAAAGGAAATGAAATATTAAAAGAACTTGACCTATTTACAGCTTCAAAATACCATACAAAATCTTATGGCAAGGATGAATCCTTTGTATCGATTTACATAAAGTTACTGAAGTGTTAAAAATTTAGTGTACTACTTAATGATAAATTTCAAAGTTTAAAAAATTAGTTCATAATTAGTTGCGTTTGCCAACTGGATAATTTGTACAAATTTTTACTCGATAGCATTCGTTAACACAAATACTCAGTAAAACACAGTTCGATGATGAGAGTTTCTAAGTTTTATTCTTCTTTTTGCAAATTTTTAGTGGAAATCCGTTTAGGATTCTTCCATTTTTACTACATCTATTATTAAGCACTAAGGAATTTCCATGCTCTATCACCGGAAATCCATCACATTATTAGTTACTCGGATAGCTGTGTTGTCTAATGCATCACTGTCTTTTTGAAAGGAAACCAATACAACGATTTAACAAAAAAAATAAAAAAATCAAATAACAGTTGATTTGATTTACAGGCCTGCACATTTTCCTTGCTTATCGCTGTGGGTTCTTTCCAGGAGGTGATATATTCGATCGTAAAATTGCGAAAAATGTAAAAGTACACCACTCGACAGTTTCCAGGGTTTTAAATCGCTACAGAGAAGGTCTGAAATTGAAAATGAAGTCCAAGTTTCCCAAAAAAATACATGGTTTGGCAAGCCATTTGCTCCTGTGGTCGTAAAAGCAACCCTTTCATCACATCTGGAACAATGAACGCTCAAATTTATCGGGATGAGAGCCTCAAAAAGCGTCTTCTGCCTTTTATTAAGAGTCACGTCACCAAACCACTGTTATGGCCGGACCTGGCAAGCTGCCACTATGCTAAGGACACATTGCAGTGGTACAATGCAAATAAAATTGATTTTATACCTCGCGACTGCAATCCACCCAATAGCCCGGAGCTACGCCCGAAAAGGAAAGGAACTTTTCTCACGATTTCAAAAATGAGGTTTTTTACTAATCCGTTGGACGTGAATCGAATTAGAGGCATTTTGTTAAATTTTAGACCTTCGAAAAATTAAAAAAAGTCTAAAATCACATTATTTTAGTTTTGGTTTTTGGTCCATTTTTTGTTGTTTATTTTGAAAATTTGGAACACAAAAGGCAGTTGTAAGTGGAAATGACAAAAGGAGTAAACTTTTTATTGATTAGAACTGCAATTTCAGAACTGATATAGTTGAATTGCGCCGCAGGGAAAATTTTTTTTGTAAAAATCGCGCGATTTTTCAAAAAAAAAAAAAAAAATATTTTTTATGTAAATGTCTAAATTTTTATCGATTATTGAAAAAAATTATTGTTGAAGTCGTGGGGACATATTCTATCATTTGAGTACCATTTTACCATACAAACGAATTTCATCATTTTCAGTCCCACCTCTTAAGGGACTAAATGGCTCTAGTTAGGGCTACGTTTCATGGATAAAAAAATAACATTTTTGAAATCGTGAGACAATTTCCTTTAATTTGAGTACCCACACTTACATGTTACTATGTCTCCCCGTTATTTGCACCCCACCGGCCTCCGGAGCCGAGCCCCTCCCAAAATTAATTTCGGTTTTTTTTTTTAATTCCAGAGGAGGTCATATTTTTTATATTTTTTTGACGAAACCCCATAAACTGCAGTTTAGCCAAATTTATTGTTATAAAAAATAAGTAAAAATATGTGCAATTTTAATAATATTACGGGACAGAAGCAGTAAATTATTTAGAGACGAAACTTTGAAAAACTGCTTCAACAATATTTTCCACATAAGCATTAATCTCAATTAAAACATCAAATATATTTTCGTATACAAATTTTGTTTAATAAACAATTAATTAAGATAATGTTTTAAATATCTACATATATTTAGAAATGAAAAGCACGTGCATAATAAAAACTCAATAATAAGAGAAAAGTAAAATTAATAAATAATAATAATTAGCATGATGAATCACAATTATTTACCAGCCCACAAATAGACAAAACCAGACATGGAGACAGATATATGTACATAAGATAGACCCGCCGTCGTCGACGATATACAAACATACAAGTTCAATGTTCACAAAAATCACACTAAATAATAAAAATAATTAAAAAATAATAATAATAATGCAAAAATAATAAAAAACAACAACAACAATGATATTAAGATGAAATTAAATTTAACAAACAATATACTAATTACTCAATTCAATTTTATAAAAAATTGCTGACGACAAAAATATTTAATAGAGCTGGCGCTCAGAGACGGTTGTGTTTTAATTAGATCTTCTATTTTTTTGTTGATTTTACATTAAAATTAAATAAAAACATTCATTAGTTTGAAATCTATAATAAAAGAAATTTCTAACATAATCACCAGTGTTTTTCTAATAAAGAAAATATCAAACACATAAGTTTAAAATTAAAACTAAATTAAAAAGTGTTCTTCGTAAACAAAAATCAAAAACTTTTACAAAATTGCGCAAATATAAATAAAAAGCGAATACAGCATAAAACATACACAAAAAAAAACATAAATATTAAAACCATCATGTCTAAACAACAACAAGCAAAGCCAGTAAGAGAACAAGAGAAACTCCTGAAGATACTTCTCTTGAAAACAGTGTCAAAATACCATGTCTAACCAGTAATGATAAAGCTTTTATTAGAGACTTAATAAGAGAAACTGAAGAAATTACATCTGAAGTTATAAAAAACTAAATAAGACTCAAAATATACCCAGTCAGAAAAATACAAACGGGAAAGCGGTGGCAAAGCACTTTAACAGGTGGTACAAGTACTGGCAAAAAGTGCTTTCCCATTCCCAAAATGATAACATCATTGACAAAAGGACCGGCTGTTCAAAAAGCGCCGGAAAAGCATTGGAGGAAAAAATTTTTCAACGTTGGCAAAACCAATAAATAGGTGGTCTGGAAATATATTTTCCAAAATAAAATTAAAAAAAAGTTCAATGTATGTTTTTGGTCCTGCCGTGATTTGAACCCAGGCCGTCAGATTGGCAGACGATTGCTGTACCCACTGAGCTAACGAGACATATAATATTTAATGGCTAAACACATAAATGAGTGATAATAGCTGGACAACTACTGGCTGTGCCAAAATGCTAGTACTGGCAAACAATTTTTAGTAACTAGTATGCCAGTGTTGGGAGGGCAAAAAAATAGTTGGTCTTGAAGAAGCTTTCCCACAAAAAAAAAAAATTGATTTTATAAAACAAAAAAAATTTTAAATTAAAAAAAATCCAAAAAAAATTTTTTGCTTGCAACCGGATTTGAACTCGGAACCTTCCGACTACAAACTTTTTTTAACGAAGCGTCAGCATTTTTATAAAATCATTGGTTTTCCAGTGAATTGATTTTGTACGCCTGGTAGCATTGGCTAGGTAGCACTGGATAACCACTGGTTGCAAACCTTGGCATATCACTCTAAGCCAATTCTTTGCCAGTGGTGTTTTTTATAAACCACCGAAATTTTTGTAAAAAAAACACTGGTAAAACGCTTTTCGCAAACGCTGGCAAAGCGTCCCAAATGAGTGTTCTGCCAGTCATTTATTTTTAATACCGTGGTTACCCAGTGGTATCCCAGTGCTTGATTTTTTGTACCACTGGCGATTTCTGACTGGGTACCTATGCCCATCGCCAATCCTAACACTTATAATATGCATAACAACCAACTAACTCAGGACATAAATACTTTATTCGAATTTCATTGTATTAATGACTCTGATGTATTATCCAGATTCCTTCGTATTCTGCTTCCACATTTATTACCGTATCTTACGCATTTTTTTAATACCATCCTTACTTCTTGTGTTTTTCCGGAACGATGGAAACACACAAAGATAATTCCTGTACCTAAATCTAACTCAGAGTTTAGACCGATTGCAATTTTATGCTTTCTTTCAAAAGTCATAGAAAAAATAATGCACAAGCAGATCAGTGAGCAGTGAAATGATTACTGAAACCTAGCGGCCCTATGTTCCACTGGGAATTAAAGGATTAAATATATAATATAGATCAGTGAGCACTTAAATAATTTTAACTTATTAATTAATAGACAATCGGGCTTTCGTCCTAAGCACAGTTGTACCACTGCCCTAATCGATGTAACGGAAGATATACGTTGTGCTGTTGATTGTGGGAACTTTACCTTTTTGGTTCTATTAGACCATTCGAAAGCTTTCGATACAGTGGACCATACCATACTATGTCTAAAGTTACATCAGCAATTTAATTTTTCAAACACAGCAACATCATTACTCAGGTCATATCTCACAAATCGTTCTCAGTCAGTATATTTAGTGGATCATTCCTCGACCTCTCTACAAGTATCAGTATCAGTTCCTCAGGGCTCCAACTTGGGACCTTTACTGTTCTCCATGTATATAAATGACTTACCAAAACAAATATCCCACTGTAAAATACATATGTATGCTGACGACGTGCAACTCTATCTCAGTAGTTCGCGTAAGTCCCTTCAATGCAATGTCGAAAAGCTTAACAATGATCTTCACAACATTTTCCTTTGGGCATCTGCAAATGGACTCTGCTTAAACCCCCAGAAATCAAAGTGCATTATACTACGCAAAAAATCTACGCCGATAGCCTTAAATATGTTTGTTCTAATAATTAATCAAAAAATAGAAATTGTTTCCTCTGCCAAAAACCTTGGTATAATATTTAATAACACGCTTAGTTGGTCCAATCATGTTAATGGTGTTATAGGTAAAACTTATTCTATGCTTCGCACGTTGTGGGCAACTCACTCTTGTACACCTCAAAAAATACGAATGCTTATAGCAAAAACTTACCTTGTGCCTTGTCTACTCTATGGATGCGAAGTCTTCGGATGCTGTGACTCTCAAAGTAAGCACAAGCTGAATGTGCTATATAATAATATCACTAGATACGTTTTTGGTCTACGCAGATTCGACCGTGTTTCAACGTTTTCAATAAGGATATTTGGTGTGTCTTTTGAAAATTTAGTCAACATCAGGCTGCTTACATTATTACATAAGATAGTGTACTCGAAGGTACCAACATACTTATATGAACGTTTAACTTTTGGTTTTTCGAACAGGGGAAAAAAGATAACTCCAATAGGACATCGAAGTGAGATTTCGGAGTGGCAGTTCTTTTTTAATGCTATCCATCTTTGGAATAGACTTCCAAACAGAATTCAAACAAACAGCAATACAATAATATTCCAAAAGGATATAACTAAACATTTTTCACAATAACTTAACCTTTGTCATAATTACTTCTAATTATTTTATTTATTTTATTTCTTTTATTTATAATATTTATATTTTTTATTGTTAAATTGTTAATTTTGTTTTTCTCTATTTTTTAATGTTTTTATTTATAATTAAATTTGTTTTGTTCATATATCTATTGTAATTAATTTTAAAATTATTATGTACAAAATTTGTTATGTCAATATGCAGGCCCATACTATAAATTAAAAGATTTAAATCTTGTTGTATGGGTGGAACAAATAAATGTTAATCTAAAAAAAAAAAAAAAAAAAAAAATATTTGATTTGCAAATGTTTGTTTGTGGTCCGTAGCCCAAAAACGATTTTGACCAAATACTTTTCCGAATTAAAGAATTTCCAACAAAGTGGCATCGATTTGTTGTTGCATATTTTGTTATACCTGTATATTTTTTAGCATATTTTTCTTCTAATTGCATATATTTGCAAATTTTATAATTTTTATTGCTTATGTTTGCATATTTATCATTTAATTACATATTTTTAAAAATTAAAAGGAAAGATTTAATTAAAAAGTAGTTAAATCGAACCAAAAATTGATTCTGAGTCGATCTAATGACAACACTGCTGTACTTCACAGCAACTGTGAGTATCTGGATTGGGATATACCCTGTTATATGGAAATATCAACATAAGATTGAAATTGCTTTTAATAATTGTCGTTGACCTTATCTCGACCTACATGATCGTCTAAGGGCCAGGTTAGTAATCGGAAGTAAGTACGATTTTTGCCTCAATCTGCACCACCAACTTCAATTGTAAAAAAGTGGTTTACTGGGTTTCTTTGTGGTCACACAAGCATTAGTGATGCTGAACGTTCTGAACGGCCAACTGAGGTCAATACACCCGAAAATGTCGAAAAAAAACTTCACGATATAGTGTTGGCCGATCCGAGAATGAAAGTGCGTGAGATTTTTGATGCCATAGGCATTGCATATGGCACTGTGGTTTCGATTTTAAATGATCAGTTGGGTTTGAGAAAGCTGTCCTCAAGATCGGTGCCGCACTTGCTCATAAACGCAATCGTGTTACAACTTCAAAGAAGTGTTTGGCGTTTTTCATCCGCAAAAAGGAATAGCGGATTTAGCCCCCGTATTTACAGACTTGACCATCAGCGACTATTTTCTATTTCCAAACCTAAAGAAATGGCTCGGGGGAAAGAGATTTAGCTCCAAAATTAAAATTATTGCTCCAACAAATGCTGATTTTAAAGACCCCGAGAAATCCTTTTTTTTTTTTTTTTTTTTTTTTTTTGGAAGGAATACAAAAATTTGAGAAACGTTGGACTTAATGTGTTGAGCTAAAATAAGACTATCGTGGTCTTTATGAAATCCCCACCGGAATTGAATTGGAAACGGAATAGGATTTTATACACGGGCTTATAAAAATCAACGGAAATGGCACTAAAACGACGTCATCAAACTTTTAATATCTTTAAGTTTTAAAACATTAAATAAAAACATCCCAGTTGGAAATATAATCAAGACGTCTTCAAGACGGCTTAGTGACATGACGCTGTCACTGCTGACTTACTGATCCGGTCCCATACAAAAACCTTAAGACACCTGATGACATTTTCTTACAAATGTAAAAATGTCATCACATCAAATCACAAGTACATAGTGACTTATTCACAATATCTCATTAAGACGTCTTTAAGATATTTCCTATAAACGTCTGTTTGACATGATAGAATTTTGTCGCCAAAAATACAAAAATCCCGAAAATATTCCTTAGTAAAAAAAAATTCTAATTTTTAAAACTGCCTACACACGAAGGACCATTCGTAACAGAACATGTATTTAATTTTCTTACATTTTTTAATACACAAATTTTAAGTCATATACAAACAAAACCTCAAACGAAACATTAGTTCTGTTTGTTTGTCAAACTGATCACATCAAATATGCGCGGAAGAAAATCAAATTAATTAATTTGTTAATTGTTAATTTTTCATATGCTGCTGTTTTTTTAGTTTTAGTTTTTCAGCTATCACATTTTATTTTCCATAATTGTCTAAAATTTATATATTCATTTATAAAATTAATCCAGTTTTCATTATTTGTAATTGTCACCATTTTCGTCTCTTTTATTTTATTTACGGCGCAATTACAAGAGCACCTCACAACACGACTGCTCTCAATGAACTAACACAGCAAAAACAGTAACATTGATACACACCAGGCTTGTCAGATACTTTTTTTCGTTGTCCCCAAACAAATCTAAAAATATCCTCAAAAAAATCCCCAACTACACAAAATGTTGAAAAAGGAAGTGGAGCTTATTTAATTTGCTTAAAATGAACATTATCAGCATAAAAACTAAAATTAAGGCCCTGTGCGAGGTGGCTAAATAAATTATAAACTAAATTAAAATTTCATTTAAAATTTCTTTGAAAATTTTTTGAAAAGTTTTTCAAATTTCATAGAAACTTGGAAACCTGAATTTAGTTTAGATTTTATTTAGCCAATTCGCACCCACCATAAATATAAAAAATAGCACTAACAATAACTGTTTTTAAAAATTCTTGGATTGCTTTTGTATACATAAATGTCTAGAAAAATTCTCAGAATTTAGTGACTTTTACGAAGAAAACGTTCCAGTTTTATTAAATTATTTAAACAAACCAATCGAACCCTAAACAAATTTACAGCGGTATTCAAAATGAAAATTTAGCATAGAGTTAACATGAGTTTTATTAATAATACTGTTGTTAAACTCATTCTAGTATTGTTGCTAAATTCCTTCTAAGTATCTGTTATCAAACGCCAAAAAATAAAAAAATTCCATTCACAATAATAAAAAAGCCTTGTATTTTCAAACACAGAGTTGGTCTTAATCGGTGTGCTAAGAAATCATTTTGAATAAACTCTATGCTAACAAGATGCTTGGTCTAAAAAACATTCTAGTTAACAGCTCGTTGTGTGCGATGTATAAGAAGCAACTAACTTTTTATTTTGAATACGGGGGTTAATTTTCAAGAATTTAAGACATTTTTTTTAAAGAATTTTTAGATTTGACTTTAGATCTGAGATAGACTTTTATCCATAATCGATATGATGTTTTTTGTAAAACAATATTTCAGATTCTCGGATATTAATCATATAAAACTCTCAGGCAAAAAAGATTTGTGTTATAAAAAGGTGAATTTGTTACCTTTTTTAAATTATGCGAATAAAATAGATTGATGTTTTCTATACAAAGTTAATATAATCTTAAAAATTTATGAAAGATTTTAAATATCCCCAAAACATTTTTTAAATCCCCAAAAAAATCACCTGCCCCCAAATGAAAATTTTTGTCCCCAAGACCAACAAAAAATCCCTAAATTTGGGGACAAAACCTCATGTCTGGCCAGCCTGATACACACGATGGAAAATTGAGTTTGGAAACACAAAATATCAAAAATTTTAATAACACGAATTTCAATACGATGCATTGATATACACGAAGGAACATTCGTCAAAAATGGACATTTTGTGACGAATGATCCTTCGTGTGTAGGCAGCTTAATAATTTATTGAAATAAAAAAATTTGTAGTACTATTGCTGACATGTAGGCAGCTTAATGTCATACTTTAGTTGTCCGGTGCTAACAAGTCTGTAGTTAGGGTTTTTAAAAACATAATACAAAAATCTGACATGTCTTTAAGACGTCTTTATCCGATGTATAAATCGCTGAAGACATTGTCTTTAAGACACAATTTCCAGCTGGGATATAATAAATATTTTTTTTTTTCACTTCAAATTTTTTATTAAAATTAATTGGCTTAATGAAAATAATTTTAATCGGATTGGAAATTTCCTCATCGAATCCGTAGAGAGGATTTATAGAATCCAATATCGGAGATTTCCGTTTAAAAATATCCGTACAAAGAAAAGAATAAAGAAATGTTCTACATTTTTCTTCTGGAAATTTTCGATTGTTGGATTTTATAAATCCACTCTACGGGTTTGATGAGGAAATTTCCGATCTGACTAAAATTGTTTTCTTAAAATAACAAATGACAGCCAATTTTTAGAGTTATTTATTTGTAACACATACATATTTATTAAATTTTCTGAAACATAAATATGTATTTAAAAAGTTTTATTATGTAATTGTAATGTCATTTCCGTTAATTTTTATAAATCCGTTCACAGAATCCAATCCGTTTCCAATACAATTCCGGTACGGATTTCATAAAGACCATGTATGTTAAGGAATATAATTTTTTTCAACTGTCTTTCAGTTACTACATAAGTACATATATTAAATTTATGGTTGTAGAACCTACCCAGGTAGACATTGTCGACGTTACAAAAAAAAATTGTACTGGTAGAGCAAGATTTTTGTCGAAATATCGAAACGTGCCTTGTCAGAAATGTTTTTTACAAATTAACGACCGTTTTTTTAATTTATAAAAATAAACAATTTTATTAATTTTACATATATTACACAATTATGTAAGAGCGCCATATCCACTGTTTTTTATGAAATTCCGAAAGAATACATTAAAAATCTGTCATGTGCACTAAAAGTAAGTAACTGGGAAATACTGGGATAACCCGAGTAAAAAAAGTTAGATGTTATAAAATACAAACGTATCTTTTTTTGGTATAGCCTAAACTACAATTTGATCCGAAAAGTGGTGGATCGTACTGTATTAATTTAGATACACCTTGGATCTAATATGATGAAATACGATCCGAAAAATGGGTTTATCTTACTATAGAGCAATTCCATATGAAAACGATCAAAATTGGCAAATTTTTGGACGACCCCTCTCCGATTTTAAAATAAATAGTCTCAATCGATTGCCCAGCAAAAAATAATGTACCTACATATTTTTTTTTTTTTTTTATAGTGACTGGTTTAGTGGTGGTGTACACCACTGTCATGTGACAAAATTGAAGAATTCTTCATAAGGGATAAGGGACCTCATTGAAAGTTGGCATGTAATGGCACACCAAACCCGACTGAGGCTACAGGTCATAAAATGTTTTGTAAATTTTTTAAATTACCAGGTAATAAATATTTCGCCTAAAATGACACGTGCAGAAACAAGTCATAAAACACGGATTTTCCATAAATATGGCGAAATATTTATTACCGGGTAATTTAAAAAATTTACAAAACATTTTATGACCTGTGGTCGCCTTATTGGCAGTAACCAATTAAGTCCCTCTTTAAAAAACATTTTATGACCAGTAGTTCACGCAAATTTTCCTATTAAAGAAAAGCAAATATCGCTTATTTTTTTACCTATTTTTTACCAAAAAATAAATATAAATACTTCACACACTCTGAGTCAAATTTTAATTGAATACTAAACGTGAAAGTGTTAAAGTGTTTTTTTTTTTGTAAAGTAAAGAGTGAAGCTGTAAAGACAATTTAAAGTAAAATGAATAAATTTTGCTGCAATCCGTTTAACAAGAGTGGACATCGTTCGAAAAAGATAAAAGTATTAAAATTAACTGGTGTTTCGAAGCGATACATGAATGAATTAAATATACAATACGGTGAAGAAGCAGAATTCATTTGCCCCAAGTGTAAAATCGATTTGTCTCAACAAGCAAATGCATTGAAACAAATGCAACCACAATCCGAGAGTGAAATGACAATTGAACAAAATGTTTCATCTGATAGTGAGGCAGACATTCCGATGGTCAATATGTCTTTGAGTCCTTTGAATGAGGCTATTGCCACTTTAGGTGAATCGCCTATTACAAAAAGAAAGTTGCGAAGTGAAAAATACAGGAAAGAGAAAAAAGGCAAGGTTATGAGTGCAATCGCGACAATATTTGATGAAGGCTCTGATAACGAATGCAGTCAAGCAGATGACGTTGATGACGGCAAACAAATGATTGAGCAGTTGAAAAGAAAATTCAATTTAGCGACCACTTTTCCGGAGAAATATCTCATTTTATCTGTGCTGCCTCAATCATGGTCTATACGCAAGATTTCTGAACAGTTTCAAACATCTTTTTACATCGCGAGAAGAAGCAAAGAATTAGTTCGACAGAAGGGCATATTGGCGACTCCCACCAAGAAATTAGGCTCAAGGACCCTCAGCGAAGCAACGGTGAAATTGATTCAAGATTTTTACTGCAATGATGACAACAGCCGCGCCTGCCCAGGTACACGTGACTATGTTATCACACGTGAAGATGGAGAAAAAGTACACAAGCAGCGCAGATTATTATTATTATGTAATCTATCCGAAGCATACCATCAGTTCAAAGAGAAATACCCAGCAGAAAAAGTGGGATTTTCTAAGTTTGCCATCCTACGACCAAAAGAATGCGTGCTGGCATTAGACAGGCACGGAACGCATTCAGTCTGCGTTTGCATGTTTCATCAAAACATCAAATTAATGTTCTTTCCATGCAAGAAATTGAAAGTATTTCACGGTGAAATTGAAACATATAGGGACCTCCTGTCGAAGTCGTTGTGCGCATAGCCCACGGAAAATTGTCATCTGTCCAAATGCGACAATTGTCCGAAGATTGACGAGCTAGAGCAATATTTGGCGGAAAAGTTTGAACAGCTGTTAATTCAGGAGGTGCATTTCAAACAGTGGATAATTAGCAGCTGCAGATGTTCCCTTGAGACCGTGGTAAAGCAGATTCCGGAATTCATCGAGGAATTCGGATTCAAGTTGAATGAACTGAAGGCGCACCATTTCATATCCGAGATGCAATCGAAATTTCTAAAGGAAAGTAAGGAGAAATTAGCCCAAAATGAATTCATTGTGATAAGCGACTTTGCCGAGAATTAAACTTTTCTCGTTCAGGATGAAATTCAGGCTTATCACTGGGCAAACGACCAGTGCACGGTGCATCCTTTTTGCATTTATTTCAAAAACGAAGATAACGAACTACAGACCGTAAGCCTTGTTGTTGTCGCGGAGAGTTTAGCTCATAATTATGTGTCCGTTTATTTATTTCAAATGAAACTGTTTGAATTCTTAAGATCAAAATTCGATGCAATCGACAAAGTAACGTTTTTCTCAGACGGCGCGGCTTCTCAGTACAAGAATAAAAAAAATTTTTACAATCTTTGCATAATTGAAGAAGAACAAAACTGCAAGGTCGAGTGGCACTTTTTTGCGACGTCCCACGGTAAGGGCCCATGCGATGCGTTAGGGGGAACCCTAAAACGCATGGCGACTAAGGCAAGTTTGCAAAGGCCATATACTGACCAGATCTTAAATGTACAACATTTGTTTCCGTGGATTCAAAGCAAGGAAATTGCCATTAACACAGTTTTATGCACTCAAAAAGAACACGATGCCATGGAGCGACGAATTCAAAACAGATATAATAATGTCAAAACTATAACTGGAACGCAAAAGCTTCATTGCTTCATACCAAATATTTCTGATATGTCAATTAATGTAAAGCGGTACTCTTCGTCTGCCGACGTGCTAAATTTAAAGTTACTTTAATTTTATAATGATGCCAAGACAATTGAAATTTTTAATAAATATTGTAATTAAGTATAAGCAGCAAAATAAGAAAGATTTTTTCTTCATAAATGTATTTTTAACTGTAAAATAATTTTTAAAATGTATTTTTAATAATAAAATAAAACAATGTTAAATAATTACAAATAATTCAATTATAAAAAATATAAAAACAATGAGAACAAGGTGGTATCTTAAATGCTCCTCTCCTGTCCAAACAAGGAGTCGGAGCCCATTTTTTTATTGCTGATTCTTAAAGCAAAAATTATGAGGAATCAAAAAAAAAAAAAAAATTAGCCGGAAAATTTAGGAGCTTCTGTGGAAAATCGGAAAGTTTAATTTTCATGGGAAAATTTAATTTTCATGGGAAAATTTAATTTTCATGGGAAAAAAGGTAAATTTCTGAGAAAAATTAGGAAAATTTTATTTTTCAATTAAAGCCTGATTCAATACCTTTCCAACGAGCTATCACTTTAAAACAACTTTCAATGAGGTCCCTTATGAAGAATTCTTCAATTTTGTCACATGACAGTGGTGTACACCACCACTAAACCAGTCACTATAAAAAAAAAAAAAAATATGTAGGTACATTATTTTTTGCTGGGCAATCGATTGAGACTATTTATTTTAGAATCGGAGAGGGGTCGTCCAAGAGGTGATCGCTTTCATATGGAATTGCTCTATATATAATTAGATTTAGTACAATAAAGTTACATTTTATTTGATACCATTAGACAAAAATACTTCATTCAAAGTTCGCTCATATTGCATTAAATCGTCCATTCTATTGAAATTAGTTTTTGTCATTATGTCACATCCAATTCTATATTAGATAAACAAATTTTCGGATCGTATTTCTTCATATTAGATCTACGGTGCAAATAAATGAATACAGCATGATCCACCATTATTCGGATCAAATTTTGTTTTGGCCAACATCAGAAAAAGATATGATTACATGTTGTACCTCATTAATTTTTTTAATAGGGAAACCAAAAAATAAAATTAAAATCCCAAGGTTGTGCCAACGTTGGTAAGTAACCACGGCCAACCGTTTATTGGTGTTATCATTTCGACAACATGGCAGTAAAGTAAAAACTGAAAATCCGACGCATTAACAGTACTTGTACTACTGTCTCCAATATAGGGCCGACATTGTGGCGGCCCACTTGGATATATTTCGACATCTTAGAAACTGAATGCCAAACTGATATGTATATGCTCTCATCACATATAATTGATCGTATAAAAAAAGAAAAATAACACATCGTTTGTTCACAGTGCACCAAAACACATTTTGAGGCCAAAGATAAATCATTCTATAAAAAAAGTATCGAAATGTTAGAAAGGCGTTGGAGTTTTTGTATCGCTCTTGAAGGAGAATATGTTGATGAATAAAGTCGAATTTTGCGAAAAAAATGTTTTCTTCTTCCTATAAATCAACTCTAGAAAAAAATTCTTTAGTAATTAATTCTAATATCCTATGCGACGGTTACAAACACTTAACTAAAAAAAATTGTTGTTTTACGAGTATTGGTTATCCTACGGACTTTTCATTTGAATCCATTGTTTTCAAAATCACAAAAGTAGCGTCCCTAAAACAGCTATAACTTGTTCACACGAATTTTCATTAAATTTTGATAGATATCATCTGAAGGTTGGTTGTTCCAAAAAATCATATGGATTTCATTAGTGGTGCCACCTATGTGTCATCCTACGGACTTTACAGCCGATATGTTATTAAGAAATATTGAAATGTGTATTTGAATGAGATAATAAGAATAAATAGAAAATAAATAGAAATATTTGCTAAAAATTTTAGATTGTTGGAATAAGAAAGATAGATTTTTATTTCCATTAAAAAAAATTAAAATTTTTCGTGATATTTTTAGTTTAATGATATTCAGCAAAATTTTTTGCCGATTTAAGCAGGAAGATTTGTCATTTTCAGTTAACTAAAATTAATTTAAATTTTGTATATTTCAGTTTTATTTTTGTTGTTCTTATTTTACAATAATAATATTTAGCAAAAAGAATCTGCTAATTGCAACAGCAGGGGCAGAGAAACAAGCCAGCCGCCGTGAGCCGTTTAAGCCGCCGCCGCCGGTCATTTTTGCTTCAGCCGCCGCCGCCGATTTTTTTCGGCTCATTTCGGCTGGAAGTATCAATTTTCAAATATAAAAAATTTAAAAATAAATATATTTTTTAAAAAGAATTTACTAATTCATTAAACTTGAACAACCAGAGCTAAAAACAATTTTTTTATATGAAAAGAAAAAAGTTAAAATCTTCTAAATATTAAATTTTTATAAATATAATTTTTTTAAGCTATAAAAGCTTATATAAATTTATACTGTGAATAAAATTAAAAAAAAAGTTCTTAATGGGTTAATATAATACTTCAGAATGCAACTCTTTGCAGATGTGTAAAAAATCAATTAATAAAAAAACATAGCTGCTTAACTTTGCATTTAAAACTCAATATATGTATTTGGTGTAGGCATTTTTATCAAAAATTATGACGAAAAATCGTTACAGAGTTGAAGTCGTGTTAGCATAAATTTACGAAAAAGTTTGTAAAATGTATTAATTTTTGTTAAAAGCGTTACTTCTCCTCTTCATATAAATTCTTACAGTTAGTGTTTAGCTTCATTGGTTATTAAAATATAAGCTATTAAAGTTAAAAAACCTTACGAGTTACTGGTTACGGAGTTTACATTTGGCCTATAAAATTGGTTAAAAATTTTATGTATTAACCAAAAATTGGTCAGATTGTTATTAATTTTTTAAAACAGGTGAAAATGCGCTGATATATATCGAAATATATAACTCAAATGTAATCCATGCATTTGAAATTAGTTGGTTACATGGTTTTTATCACATTTTTTGATATCACCCATATATATTTTTTCAATTCTAAAATACATTTTTAAAAATGGTCCAGTTGAATATTTTGGATAAATGAGACATTTTATAACAAATAAATGAAAAAGTAAAGATAAGAGATATTGTAAAATTCTATAATATTTAGAAAAGGACACTTTTACGGATAAAATGCTCAAACCAATGTTCGAATTGATCACATAATTTCATCATTTAAGGACATTATTGATTGGGCATCTAATTCAAATAGGTCCATACAAGATATGTGCATCCTGCCCCAACTTTCTAACAAAGCCTCCATTCAAAAGCCTTCAAACAAGTTTAATTTCTTAAATCAATCGATATGTATTTTTTCTATGGTCTTTATTTATTCCTTAATTTGTTAAAATTAAAAAGAATAAATAAAAAAAAATTGATTCCCATTATGCTTTAATTTTCTGAAAATTCTATAAGAGGCAAAAATTGTTTTGAGTTCCAAGGGGGTTACATTTTCCCAATGTTGGGATTACTTTGGAGCCCTTTACATTGGCAAAAAAATGTGCTGGCAAAATTAATATTTTGCAAGTTATATTTCAACGAAAAGGACTTGGTACTAAAAGGGTATGTTTATAATTTATTAAATAAAACTTGTATGTTATATTAAATATTTAGGACCATTTGTTAGATATAGTCTTGATTAGCTATGGATCTGTGCGAACATGAAACAAATCACACGTGAACCAACAACAAATCTTATATAAATTGATTTTATATATATTTTTTTGCGAGTGATTTTCTGACCGTGATAAAGTGCAGACGTTAATTGTGATCTCTTTTCTATAATTCTATTTAAAATTAAAAGCAATAACATTTGTTATTGTTTTAAAAAAAAAACTTTTTTTAATACATTGTATCAGTGTTGCCATAACGGCGATTTTCTCGCCAGATCTAGCGATTTTATTTCGCCCCTAGCGGGAAAAATTGTCCTGTAGCTATTAGCCAAAAATCTAGCGATTTTTTTATCAGCCGTAATATAATTTTTAAAACTCGGTTTTATGTTGAAAAATATTATAAAACTCGCACATTGATATTCCTTTATTATAAAACACAACATCTTAAACGATTTTAGTAAAAAAAACTCTAAAAATACACATTTCGATAAAATATGGGTATGCACTTTTTCATCGTACAACGCCCTCTATTCTGTATTCGCAATACTAAGATTAATTCAATGAAAATCAGGACTCATTATTTGAAGCTTAATCGTAAAATTTTTTATTATTTACAAGTTTATAACACTTCTTATTAACATATTAAAGAAATTTTTGAGTAAAAACTGCTTTAAGTACCATTTTCAACAATCTAGCGATAAAATCGCTAAATATTTACACTGTTTATAATCTAGAGATTTTCTATAGATTTTTGGGTCTGATCTAGCCATTTATTTTGAAAATTTGTTGGCAACACTGCATTGTATATTAAAATCAACAACAAATTATTACAAAGGGATTAATATAATAATAATATTCTGCTATACTAAACCTCTGCTGTTACAGCAGAATGGATAGTAGCAGCGAGTCTAGTGAAGCAAGCGATATTGTCTGGGAGACAGTCGCTGAAAACAAAACAACGAAACGACGACAAAATCGATCACCCAGGATTAGTTAAGCATGCAATCAAAATAAAAAAAAACTACCAACAATGATGATTAGGGCAAGGAATTCCATGCAAATGTATGTTATTTATCGATAGTCCAAAACTAATATGGACTAAACATTTATCCGAATCATCAAATTTAGAACAAACTGGCATCGATTTGTAGTTGCATATTTTGACATAAATGCATGTTTTTGCATATTTCGACTTTAAATGCATATTTGGTGGCTTTTTAATGCATATTTTGTGCTTTTTAATGCATATTTGTTCATATTTTTCATTTTTAGTAGCATTTTTTATTTTGTAAAAAAATATAAAAAAGTGATACGTTTTCATATTTTGATTCAATCAAAATAAACGTTTTTAAAACTTTATTGACCTATGGGAAATCTTCGAGTTTTGTGTCTGTTTGCAAAATAACTAACTTAAATATATTTTTAAGTTTTAAAGTGCATTATTTTTGCAAAAATTATAGTTTTTAGTGCATATTTTTTATATTGTTAGTGCATATTTTTCTTTTTTAACCGCATATTTTAGGCGCATATTTTTAATTTTTAAGTGCATGAAATTCCTTGCCCTAATGATGATATACCAAGTACCTACTAGCAACAACATGTTTGCTGCACTTGATGTAGACAATAATGATGATGTTAATTATATTAACGATAATGCTAAGAAAGAGCTGTGTGAAGAAAAACCGCCTCCAATAATTATTCCAAATGTTGCCGATATAAGAGCGATGATGAATAACTTTTCAAAAATAGTAAACCTTGAAGATTATTCGTATAAATCCTTGAGAGATAGTCAGGTAAGAGTAATGGCAAAAAACGTAAAGGCATATAGAGTGATAGTAAAATATCTATCTTTCGTAAAAAAACTTAAACGTTTTCAAATCACATTACAAAATGTTGTTTTCAGCCGATCAAGCCGCCGCCGCCGCCGATTATTTGGTTGCGCCGCCGCCGCCGATTTTATCCGGCTCAACCTCAATCGCCGCCGCCGCCGCCGATTTTTTGCTTGCGCCGCCGCCGCCGATTATTTTGGTCGGCTTGTTTCTCTGAGCAGGGGCACTTTTTAAGTAATTTTTAGTAACTTTAGCGAACATTTTGAGACTTCTTGCTCTTAGTGTACACTGAGAAAATTATCTGCATGATATTATGAATTTTTTGCAGAAAACCAACGAAGTTGCACTGGAACTCATCCATAGAAACTTTTCATTCAATAACTGAAATTTTTCAGAAAATGTTGTGAAAAATTTCATTTTATTTATTAAAAGTTTTATAACCTCAATGAAAAAGTTTCATTAAAACGAGATTCATAAAATATATGAAGCTCTTTCAACAAATTTAAGAAATTTTTCATTTACTTTGCGAATGACTTCATTAGTTTATGACAATTTTCATTAAAACTCGTCCAGCAAAATTCTCTCTGTGTATATAATTGCAAAATTATAAAAAAAGAAAAAAAAATAATTCATATATATGAAAATAACGAAATATGAATGTAATCAGATATTTCTACACACAATATTTTTCTATTTATTCTTTTAAAACAGAACTTCTCAAATTTTTTTAATACACGTCTCCCAATAATCTACACCTTTTTCCGGTGTAAATCAGCAGATACAAATTGTGCTTTCAAAAACTCAAATGAATTTTCATTTAAATACAAAGCAAAACTTTCTGAAATACAACTGATAACTCGGCTTAAAATAATTCTTGAATCAGATCCAATTACCCCCCTTTCCACATTAAATTGATTTTATATAATTTAATCGAAACAAATAAATAATAAACTAGTAAAAAAGTTAAAGTCGGGCATGCCGACTATACACACAGAAAAAAGGGGGAATATTAAGTAAGAGCTATGTAATTTTACAACTACATAATTTTCAAGTTAGTTTTACAAAGTTCTAGTAAAATATCCACATTTTTCTGTAAAATATATACAATCCTTGCAAAATATACACATGTGTAGTGGAAAATATCCGAAAAATTACATATATTTTGCTAGAAATTTGTAAAACTTACTTCGAACTTATGTAGTTGTACATGTACTTAGATAAGGTTGCCCCTGTTTTTTTTTCTGCGTGTATAATACCCTACACCAGTCTGGTTAAAAGACAACTAATGTTTGGATCCAAAATTCGAATGGGTTAAAATTGAAAATTTTCTACAAAATGATAAAAGAAGAGAAAGTCGGAAACATAGCCCATATGGGCGATATGGACCGATCCTATCTACAATCAATAGGCTTTGTCCTTGGACCATGTGAGTCAGCGAACCAAATTTCATTGAAATATCTTCGTATATGCGACTTGCAGCGTGTAAACAAGCCAATTTTGGGGAAACCCTTATATGGGCACTATGTCTTAACATGGACCGATTTTAACCAAAATCAATGGGCTTCGTCCTTGGGCCGAATTAAATTTTATCAAAATATCTTGATATTTGCGACCTGTAGAGTGCGCACAAGAATATATGGACAGACAGACTAACATCAGTGATTCTGAGTCGATTGTTAGGTCTAGATAAGTTAGGTCTAGATCCATTATTTTTGGTAGTTACAAATATCAGGACAAACTCAATATAACTTCTTCCACAGAATGGTGTAGGAAATAATGAGTATCTATTAGATGAGATGTAAAAAAATCTAGAGGTATCCCTGGAATTACTCGATACCTTTTTAGGCGATTTCCATGCGATCAAACTAAAACATTACTTTTCGGATGCTCGTTACCTCTCAAAGTGGATAATTATCAACGTTGAAAGTTTAACATTAACAAATTTTCACATGTAATGTAACTTCATCGCGTTCCTTCTTGGAAACTTTTGCAGATCAACGTTCAATTAATTATACCGCAAATATTATAGACATAAGCTGTTAAAATTTTTTATTAACTTTTATCGGTTTGTTAGTTAAGTGTTTGTAACCGTCGCATTTATTTTGATTTACATAATATTCATTATAATTCAAATACTCCACTAAGATCCGCAATTTTCCATTTGAGAAGTTCTGTTTAAAATATTACAAATACATTTTATTTATGCAAACAGCATGTGATTATTAAGAAAAATGATAATACAATACGAAAAAAAACACCATGACTGAGTAAATGAGGGATATAGGGGAGGAGAGTGAGTCAAACTGTCAAAAAGTATGCTCACTTTGTATAGTACCCAGGGCTGCCAGATTTGCCGATTTTTTTTTTTTTTTGACTATAAACAACAAAATGCTGGTCTGCCGAGTTTTGCTGAAAAATGCAGATTTTTTTGGAAACTATTAAAGGACATAAAAATAGTTTTCTTTTCACTAAATTTCTTGTTCTTCAATATTAAAACATGTAAGTACTTTAGGAAACTTATAAAAAAAAATTTACTTCAAAATCGGAACAAATTTGTAGAAAAAAATTACTTAATAGGTTTTATTACCCTTAAAATAAGTATCGTTTTATTACGCCAATTTTTTTCACCATTTTTCCAAATTGATTTGATGAATTGCCATTTTCTGTTTTTTTAATATGCCGATTTTTACGAAAATTATCTGGCAACACTGACAGTACGACTAAAATATAGAGAGCGAAATGATAAAGTTAAACTGACATAAAAAACAAAAATATAAAGAGGAAGAAAAAAACCAACGGCGACACGTATGGGGAATTAGTATTTCATTATTATTCTTTCTTTTTAAATTCTTTAACTAAAAAATACAACAACAACAAAACACAAACAAGATTAATACGATATGTAGATAGTTTCTTAATCATATTCCCCAAAAGAAAAATATGTAAAAACACTTTAGTAAACAATAAGGGCGCAAAGAAATACACAAATTTTCAACATATTTTGAATAAATCATTCAAGATATTTTTCCAAAAATAAAAAAAAAATTCGTTTGAAAAAAGCAACACTTAAGTTGCGTGGAATTTTTTTAATCGATCAACCTCAAAACCAAATGACACGTTTTTTAAACCGAAAATATAAACACTTTTTTAAATTATTAGTTAAACTACGATTTTAGTTTTTAGATTTAAAACTAAAAATACATTTTTTTTAAATATTTTTTTAATTTAATATACGTGCTTTTAAAAAACCGAGCTAAACTTCAACTAAAGCTCCCTCCGCTAAAAAATATAATTTCACTTGCACCGCCGATATCATACCATATATTTTTGTTGTATATGTCAGTTCTCTGTGTGTTGTACTCTCCCTCCTCGTTGTTTGTTTACTCTCTATCGGACGAACAGAGTAAAAAGTTTCGATTATATTCTCTCTCTGTGTTTTATACAAAAAAAAAAACCACACATGTATTTAAAAAAAATACAGAAAAAATAAAATAACACTTATAATAATACCATAGATAAAGTAAAAACTCTCGATAATGGACAGAAATTTAAATAAATTTAATTATAAAAAAATGTAACAGAATATACAAAAAGATACAACCGCTGCAGATTCGGCTGCGGCTGCATTGACGATTATTTTTATACATACAGGGTGGCGCAAAAAAAATGGTCAACGCATAGACGTTCTTTAAATACACCTTGGAGAATCATTATACTGAAAACTACTTCATATACAGGGTGGCGCAAAAATAACCTTCCGATGTTTTTTGGCTGTAATTTAAAAAAAAATGAAAAACTTTGATTCTTCTTGTGGATTATTTTTATTTGGTCTTTTAATTTTTTTTTACATCAAGTCGAGAATATGATGTCATGTAAATGGCCGCCGCCACAGTTGATTGTCATTTGAGCCCATTTTTTCATTCATCACCAATCATGAGTGATGAGGCCCATTTCCATCTTAGTGGGTACATAAATAAGCAAAATTTACGCTTCTGGGGTACTGAAAATCCGCGTGTAACCCACGAAGAGCCATTAAACCCCCTCAAAGTCACTGTATGGTGTGCTGTTTTCGCTGGAGGAGTCATCGGACCTTTTTTCTTCGAAAATGCCATAAAAAGGGCTCAAATGACAATCAACTGTGGTGGCGGCCATTTACATGACATCATATTCTCGACTTGATGTAAAAAAAATTAAAAGACCAAATAAAAATAATCCACAAGAAGAATCAAAGTTTTTCATTTTTTTTTTTTTTTTAATTACAGCCAAAAAACATCGGAAGGTTATTTTTGCGCCACCCTGTACATTCACATTTTCTATACATGGATGTGTGTGCCTACATGTAGTGTATGTGTGGAGAACACTAGATATCGGAAATGAGGTTTCTGTTTCGGTTTGGTTTCGGTTTTTTTTTTAATATTTCTTTTTTTCATTTTAACTTCGGTAAAGATCATTTAAATAAAATGATAGGCTTAACGAGTTCGAAACTAGTAATAAACATGAAAAACAAGAATTTTTTATTTTTTTTTTATTTTCGTTTTAACTTTTCCATCTCTGAACATCACCAAATAATGGGATTATTTTTTGAAAATATGGCAACATTGAAGAGAGTGAGAGAATGAAAATATGTGAGTATGAGAGAAAACGCAGAGAAACTAAATTAAGTTTTATTTAGAGAGAATTCGCAGTGCGTTAAGTGTCAGACATAGGCGTACCTAGACCATTTTTCTGGGGTGGGCAAGGGTCCCTTTATTTTTCTCACCAAAACCTCGGGCAGGAAATATTATACTCTCAGAATAGTATTAAATTTTGATATTTGATAGAGAAAAGAAATCTAAGATTAAACTGTCTCATATTTTCTTAAAACTTCTGACGCTCCCATTCTAACCCCATATTTTGACCACTTAAATTACCGAAATGATCAAAAACTGTGAGATGTTCATCTTAGCATTTTTGTTTCTACAACATATTGAAATTTCATCAAAATAATACTAACTCCCTTGTTATATATTAATTAATTATTCCTTTAAAAAACTATTATATCTAAGATATTTGTCTCACCAAAAAGATTCTGCTATATTTTCCTATTAAAAATGCTTTTCCATTTTCGAATCAAATGCCTTCAGTTGCTTATTGAATAACTCTGTGATTCAAATAATTTTTCTTAAACAAATCCACTTAGAGCCAGTTTTATAATCAGAACTAAGATCGATTTGTTTCTTAAAAATTTTTAAGGAAGAAGTTTTCAAATAACATTTTTTATTTATGAAATATTTAATACAAAAATCGGTCTTAGTTCTGACTATAAAACTGACCCTTTGATTCCAACAAATTATACCTTTTGCCATCAAAATCATAGATGCAAAATTTATAGGTAAATTTTTTAAAATTCTGGGGTGGGTAAAAAGCAATTTAGGGTGGGCTTTGCCCACCCCAGATCGGCCTAAGTCCGCCAATGGTGTCAAAGTAGAAATACAACCTTGCGGTTGCAGATTCCGCTGCGGTGAGAAAAAAACAAACTAAATGACTGCGGCTGCGGTGACGGTTGTTTTTATATATACATTCACATTTTCTTTACATGTATGTGTGTGTACATTTAGTGTATGTGTGGAGAGCACCATCGATGGGAAATGAGGTTTTTGTTTCAATTTGGGATTTTTAGCATATTTAATTTCTTTGATGCAATTAATGTATATCCCGATAAAATAAAATTAAAAAACTAATATGCAAGTGCTTGTGCAAATTTAAATGTTACTGACACTTTAGAAAACATTGTTCTCTATTGTTGTTTCTACATGAATGGATGTCACTACATTGCTAGATCTGTCAAAACAACAGAGTAGTACATTGGAAGATGACAAAGCAAATTGTGGAAAATTTTCTGTTGTTGTTTTTGTTTTTTCTTTGATATTTTAAATGTTTAATAACGCTCCTAGACGAGAACAAAAAATTCTCATGGAGTTTGTAATTTAACTTAACAAATATTTCCAGAAATTCTAAAAACGTCGTCCCCTGACGATTTCCTTAGGCAAGAATGAAATCCGGATAGGGACATGCCTGCAGCGGATTATTTTTCACAATTTGTTAAATACGTTTGGGATTTTTAGCATATTTAATTTCTTTGATGCGAAAAATTTTAATTTCTTGAATTTTTCATTTTTACTTCGACAAAGATCATTAAATTAAAATGATAGGCTAAATGATTTAGCAACTTGTAATAAACATGAAAAACGATGATTTTTCAAAATAAAAGGTCAATCGTTTCAACTTTTCCATCTCTGAACATTATCAAATATCGGGAATATTTTTTTGAAAATATGGCAACATTGTAGAGAGTGTGAGAATGAAAACATGCGAGTAAGAGAGAAAATGCAGAGAAATTAAATTAAGTTTTAATTAAGAGAGAATCCGCAGTGCGTCCTTAAATGTCAAAACTCCATATAAAAAAAATGAACGCATTAATTAAGTGAGAACAACGAGGATAAAGGCTAAAGAGTTCCCATACGAATAAAGTGCACTCTTTGGTTCCCCTAAAATTTATATGGATTGGGATTCTGTTAATTCCCGTGAAGAATAAGAGAAACAAAAGGAAAACCGAAAAAGTTAACAGGCCACTGTTTTTATTGTTTCTTATGATTATTGATTAAAGCGGTAACAAAAACAACTTTAAGAGTGAAATATATAATAAATAATTAATTTTAATTATTTGTTTTATTGTTTTTAATGATGTTTTTTGCTTGTAAACCCGTTTTTATTAAATTTATTGTTTTAGTGACGTCCTTCATCTTCTCTCGTTCGCTGTTAAATTTCTTCAAATTCTTTGTGTTTTTCTTCTCATTCGTGTGTGAAATTTTTACGAATTCTTAAAACACTTTAATAGATACCCCCTGATGAGGATCCGCAATGCGTTTTTAGTATAAAATTTTCATTAAAAAAAACACAGAAGAAGCCGCAAGGTTGTATCTCTACTCTAATTTTTAGTCAAAAATGCTGGTACATTTAATATAGAAAAAAAGTTAATGTTACTTTAAAAGCACCTCATGAACTAATTGGTTTAGTTTGGCATTTTATCATTTCTACTACACCATACACTTGCTACACTCAGATAAAAAAAGTTAGTAAAAAAATTTGTAAACAGTTTCCAATCGCACTTTACTATTTTTATACTGACTTTTAGTACAATTTATTTTTTTAGTAATCATTTTTGCTATTCTCTTATTACAAATTACGGATTTTTTTTACTAATTCTCGCTGCTGATTTCAGCAAAACATTTTACTAATTTTAAATTTTTTTTTTTTGATTTTTTACAATTCTTGTTTAGTTTATATTTGTTACTATTGATATATTCTTAGTGTGGAAATAACACTCTTTTTATTGTATCTCCAATGCATAAAAAGCTAATACACTCAAAAAAAAAAGTCAGTAAAGTCAGCAAAAAATGTTGCTGTGTCAGCAAATTTTTAGTCAGGAGCGTGCTTGCAAAAAAGTTGGTAATTTCAGCAAAAGGTTTGCTGAAAATCAGCGAGCTGATTTTTACAAAAAAAATAGTAATCTTCAGCAAAAGTTTTGCTAATATTTAGTCGACTGCAATTGAAAAAAATCCTTGCTAAAATCACTAAACTTTTTGCTGAATATTAGTAGACTGAAAAAAACTCAAAAAACTTGTAGCGAAATTTTACTTTAGTTAATTTATTTGCTGAAAATTTAAATATAGAATATGTGTAGAGTTGTTTTTCATTTTTTGTCATTTCCGTTTCCAGACAAGCTGCGAGATCTACATCTTGTCTATCTGGTTGTCGTCCACGCTATGCATGCGGTTATCAGCACAATTTTTGTAGCAAAATAAATTAGTAAAACATTAGTTCAAAATTAGTTTAGTGCTAAAAAAATATAACTAAAATTTTTGCTGAAAATGGAATTTCAGCAAAAAAATTGCTGAAAACTAGTACACTTGATATACAAGACGTTTTACTAATTTTTCTACTAACTTATTTTTTTGAGTGTACATAACTGGAGAAACGTTTGCAATTTTGACTCCAAATTTCAAGTACGATGAAGAATTATACGCTTGTTACAATCGGAAGAAAAAAAATTTGATGATTTTTTTTTTAAGATTTTACAGTTTTTTTTATTTTTTGGTACACCTTTTTGCTAATTTCAGCATATTGATTTTAAATTACAGTTTACAACAATTTACTGAAATTTAGTAGCTGCAACTAATTACACAGTACAACAGCCAATCTGGGGGGTGAGAAATTCCAAGTCAGGGTGATGGTACTAGGTCAGTATAGTAAAACCCTCAAAGGGTTTGGCGTTCGGGTTTTTTTTTTAAATTCATAAAAAATTTTAATTTTTAGGCAAAAAAATATTTTTTTTTCTCCACAAATTTATTTTTACCGGCAAAACTGTTGATTATAAAGAAAAATGTTATATGAACGAATTAAAGAAATTGTAATTCTAAATTTTTCTAAATTTGTTTCATCAAAATCGGACAAGTGGTTCTCGAGTTACAACTAAGCGAAAAAACATCAAGATAAGGAAAAAATTTAAAAGGTCATAAAAAAAATGACACATACGAACGCCAAACCCTTTGAGGGTTTTACTATACTGACCTAGTACCATCACCCTGACTTGGAATTTCTCACCCCCCAGACAATAATCCCAAAAATGTTCCATAGTGTTATTTATACTAATTTCATTCTACTAAAATTATGATATTTAGTAAGTTTCTTAACTTATTTTAGCAAATCGATTTTGAATTGCAGTTTACATAAATTTTAATAAAATTTAGTAGCGGCGACTAATTTTTTCTACTAATTTTATTGTACTACAGATCAGCAGACATGTGTTGCTAAAATTAGCAAAAAAATACCGCTGGCCTCAAAACAGTTAAATTTTCCGTAATAACAGCAAAATTTTCCGTAGCCGTTACAGACTTTTTTGGTTGAGTGTAGAAAAAGTATCCGTACACTTTGAAATAAAAAGTTTATACCCTAAAAAATTTAAAATAATACACTTTTTAATAAAGTATTAAGTGATTTATTTGCTATTTTTAACTCACTGTAAAGTTTATTCACAAGAAACGGTATTTGTACACTTGAAACATTTATGTAAAAATACTAAATAAAATATTGTTACAGTTAGTAGCTTGTCGGATATCCCTTACGATTAAGGACTTCTGCCAGGCAATTTGGCATTCACTTAACCAACTTTAATGTTTCCTCTTGGCTTATTTTGCCCCACTCATCCAATATAACGTTTTTCAGCATTTCCTTGGAGGTTATTTTGTGTTGGCGGATTCTGCGCCCCAGTATATCCCACAAATGCTCAATTGGATCGTGATCGTGTGCCTGAGGGGGTGATTTGAGTTGATTTTTGTTGTTGTAGAACAACCAAAGCTTGATATTTTGCGCAATATGTTTAGGATCATTATCCTGTGGGAACTAAAAGTCCTTTCCAAGGTCCAATTTTTGAGCGCTTTGCTTTAAATTTTGTTTCAAAATGTTTATATATCCAATTTGATCCATTATAGATTCTATAAATACGAGATTACCAACCCCGTTGCCAGCCATACACCCCCAAACCATTATGTAGTGTCCGACCGAGTATTCGGCTTCGGAGTTCGGCCAAAAATTGATGTTCGGCCAAGTTCGGTGTTCGGCTAAATTTTGGCCGAATACCGAACTTTTCTATAAATCAATATTTTGCAACCTTTAGCTCTTTAATTTTGTATAGTAACTTATAAATATACACATATTTAACTTAATTTTTACCTAAAGAGCGAGAAATACAACTTTTTTATGTTTTTACAATTTAGAAATATTTAGAAATTAGTTTCCGCGTTTTTGAATTTGAAAAAGTTGCATGAAATTGTATTTTTATTCAAACACAAAAGTATTCGGCTTCGGTTTCGGCCGAACTTAGTAATTTTGGCCGAAGTTCGGCTTCGGCTTCGGTTCGGCCTTAAAAAAGTGAGTTCGGTCGGACACTACCATTATGCCTCCTCCACCGTGTTTAACCGCTGGCACAAGATTTTCTTTATTTAACGCAGTACCAGTTTTTCGCCAAACTAACTTCTTTCCTTTTATGCCAAAAATGCAAAACTTGCTTTCATCCGAAAATAAAACATGTTCCCAAAACTCTGGGGGCTTGTTTACATACATATTTGCAAAGTCCATACTTTCTACGTGCTACACGGCCATGATAGTCAGATTTTTTTAAGGAAGGATTCTTTGATATTAGAACTGATTTGGGAAGCCGCTTATTTTAGGATTCTGTTTGACTGATCCCAAAATTGTTCGCTTCTCACGCTCAGTAAGTTTAGAGGTCGTCCCGAACGAGGCTTCGACAAAATAGAATTGGTGGATTTGAAGTTCTGACGTGCTGCACTGAGGAGTGGATTCTGCCTGTTGTCCGAGCTATTTCACGATAAGATTTTCCTTCATCTCTTAGCTTTAGTATAATTTTTCGCTCATCAGCCCCGATTTCCTTAATTTTTGGACTCATCTCAAAATAAAGCTTCCAAAATATAAATAAGGCAGCAAAATGAACTGTATGCAACCAAGTTTGCTTTGTACTAAAAAAAAAAATCAGTGCAACACACATGTATGGCATTTTATAATAAAATATAAGTAACAAACTTTCGAAATTATTTCGAAAAAGTAGTAAAATGGATGACATAATGTTAAAAATACAGTTAGCCGAAATCTTTTATTAAAATTTTTGTAGATGTTTAAAACATTTATCTTGAAGTTTACGGATACTTTTTCTAGCAAGTGTATTATCTTTTATCCACCAGTATTACAGAATACCATGTTTATTCAACATTTCCTACACTCATAAAAATAAGTCCATACAAATAGGTCAAAATTGTGCTGGCGCAAATACATGTACTATTTCCTGTTATTTTAGCAGAATTATTACCTATTTGTACGGACTTTTTTAGAGAAAATAACAGAAAAATTAGTTCAATTTAATCAGAACGCGTTTAACAGACTTTTGTACTAACTTTTTTTTATGAGTGTAGATTTAAGGCCTGTATCACCACAAGAGTATGACTAACTTTTGATAATTCGATCAAACCAAGTTCCAGTGAAATGTTCCCTACTACATTTTTAGTTTATTTTTTATAATTAAACCTTTCGCGAGCAATCTTAAACCGCTGCATATTTAAGAAAATATTTTAGAAACAGCCCCCATATTGGAAAAATATTAGAGATTCTGTTCTGTTAAATTTTTTATTAATTTATAAGCTATGTCAATGCAAAGAATAGTAAAAATTTCTATATATAATCTAGAATTAATTTTTTAATTAAAAAATCTAAAAACAGAAATGTGAAAAAGTTATTAAAAAAAAAATCGAGATTGCAGTAACCTTTGAGTGTATCAGACTAAAATTTCAAAACAACAACTCTCTATTGCCGATCAAGTCAAGAGTAGTTAAAATCAACCTGCAAGCTTTGTAAATAACGTAAAAAGTATAGATAGGACACATATCCACTATTGGTTGTGAATGAGTTAAATTTGTAAATTTGAAAGTAAATCAGTAGAGTTGTTTCAATTGAATAAGTAGTTAAATCGCAAAGAAATATATTGTTTAACATTTTCAATAAACAAAATATTCAAAATACGGATTTTCGGTAGAAGTTAAAATATTCAATCAAAATTTTGTGTTAAAAACAATGAATTGTTTAAATACAATTAGTTTCAAAATAAACGAGAAATCTATTATTTTTACCGACTTTGCTAGTTTAGTTACTAATTTAACAGTTAAAACCAAACGACAGAATACAATTGTTTTAAACAAAAAGTGGGTAGTCCTTAACTTATTTTCAATTGTTTTAATGTGCATATTCGGTAGATTTTAAGGAAAAAATATTGTGAGTGTAAGTTTTAATGTTTAATTATAATTTTTTAAAGAAACTTGCATAACAGTTTTTAAAAAATGCATTAAACTGTCAATATGTTCCTAATAATGTATATTTTTTTATATTTATCAAAACTACATATCTGCTAGTAGG
The DNA here is from genome assembly GCA_949987735.1 of Leucophora obtusa. Taxonomy (NCBI): domain Eukaryota; kingdom Metazoa; phylum Arthropoda; class Insecta; order Diptera; family Anthomyiidae; genus Leucophora; species Leucophora obtusa. The sequence continues at coordinate 283,515,970 of OX465295.1, forward strand.
AGGCCAGTACGAAATGTTCTTAGCCTGACATAGAGTAACTGGTGTTCAAAAAAGGCTCTTCAGTGATTTTTTTATAATGGAAAAATTGGAAATTAGTGGTGTGATTAAATATTTACATAAAAAATGTTTATCGGGACAAGAAATTCATAATGATATGGTGAAAGTGCTCCTTCATATGCAACAGTAAAAAATTGGGTTGCTGAATTTAAACGTGGTCGTACAAGCATTGAAGATGAACCACGAAGGGGACGTCCAAAACGCCAGAAATCATAGCTAAAGTCCATGATATGGTATAAGACGATCGACGAGTGAAAGTGCGTGAAATAGGTTGCCATAGGCATCTCAAATGATCGAGTACATTTTATTTAGCATCAAGAATTACAGATGAAAAAGCTGCAAGATGGGTGCCGCATTTGTTAACATTTGACCAAAAACGCATTCGAATGAAAATTTCTCAAGCTTGTTTGGATCGATTTAAGCGAAATAAAATGGATTTTAAGCGTCGTTTTACCTCGTTTTAAACGTTTTTAAAACGTTTTACTTTGAATGAAGGTGAGATGGCAGCTGTAAACGATTATTTTCAGGAAAATTATTTTAATCAATTGATAGAATTGCTGTAAAAACGTTGGACTAAGTGTATTGAAGTTTCGGGAGATTATATTGAAAAATAAAATAATTTAAAAATTCTAGCTCTTGTTTTTATTGTTAGGCTAAGAACATTTCAAACTGCCCTCGTATTATAAAATTATATTAAAATTTTGTTTCAGACGTAAATTTAGACGTTAAAGCGACGTAAATAAAGAAAATAATTTCAAAATATGTACACATAGGAATTAGTTGACATTTTTACATAATATTCTAGAAGGCAGATTGATTAAAAAAATCTTATAAGCGAGTAAATCAGTTTCATTGCTCTCCTGAACAATTGTAGTTGTGCAGATATGGAGTATTGAATCTAGGGACTCGATCTGTATTTTCCATTTTTATGTATGTAAATATTTTACCTCAAATTCTTAAAATAAAAGTTTTTATCATGAATTTGTAAATAAATTATAAACAAGCCTCGGACATGACAACATATAATTCGTTATACCGGTATTATACTGTATTTGCAAGTTCTATTGTTTTAACTTCATTTCCAATAGTTTTTATATTGAATTTGTAGTGTTTATTTTTAGTTGTTTTAACTACATTTGTTAGTGAATTTTTAACAGTTAAAAATAACTACATACATACTGCAGTTGATTTAAATAAAAAAAAATTAGAGTAAACATTTTCAATTGAAAATATAGTTATTTTAACTTTAGTTTGCAGTGGATTTTTACCAACATAATTCCAAACATTTAAGAAAACCGATAATTTAAAGAATTTGAAAAATTTTCCAGAATTTGTGTTTGTTTTATAAAGGGACAGACACTCTTTCTCTCTAAACCGATTTCACCAAATTACAAATTTAACCTCTCTATCACTGAGACTATAATCGAAGCAGTGTTGCCATTTTAGTGCTTTTCGGGTATTTTTTGGTGCTTTTTTCTTTCCCGTACCCGGTGATTTTTTGCAAATACCCTTTTAAAAAAAGAGGGTATTTACAGTGCTTTTTCAGATTTTTGGTAGTGCTTTTAGTGCTTTCTGTACAGTTTATATTTTTGGTATTTGTTCTCGTTTTTTTTTAATTTTTCTTGAATTTTCTGTCAAAGGTGAAAAAATAATACGAACCATACAAAAAGTACATTTTTTACAATATTTGTTTGTAGTACAATTTTAAATAGCAAATTCGTTATATTTAATCTTCAAAATTTTGAAATGTAAGTTTTGTGCTTTTTTACCCCTTTTTGGTTATTGTTTTAACCTTTTTTATACACCCTTAAAATTACATAGTAGCTGATCACTATTTTTTCAACTATTTCATAGGTGAAATAACCCTCACTATGGCATAGTTGATGGGCAGTAGTAGAAGACAACTACGATTATTTAAAACCTACAAATCCACTATGAAGGAAGTCAAAGGCTACAATTTTCTAGTTGATATTGGAGTAATTTTAAAAATAGATATTTACGACGCCTATATGAAAAAACTTTAATAGTAGCCTCAGATCTCGCAAATTGTCGCTTTATTTAAAAATAAAGATCCTATTGTTTTATTTAAATACTTTTTATTTACATGCACAAAGTTAGATGTTATTGTATAATTTGTAATTAATTATTGTAATTGAGCACTCTTATTATAATTTTGAAAGATACTTATTTGCTTAACTTACAATATATAATTGAGCTGGATGTTCGTTTGTATAATTACTGAATTCTTGTCGTAAAAATTTTAATTTCGAGATATTTTTAAACAACATTGACAATTTAAATTTTGTTTTATGGGGCGACTAGAAAATGTTTTTTTTTTGCTTTGTCCATAGTTGTTATCAATTATAATAATTGATTCATATAAACTTTAAATTGACTATGGATTTTGTTAACAATGTCACTATGTAATATTTTGGGTGTACGATTTTACAAAGCTAAAATGTGTTTTTAAATTCTTGACTTAAATTTTTCAAAAAATTAATATCGTGCTTTTTTACCCCATTTTTGGTAAATTTTTACCCGTTTTCACAATGCTCACGGTGCTTTCCTGCCTCCAAGAGTTGGCAACACTGATTCGAAGTGTTCTAACACAGAGACCGTCATGGCAATCTCTTATCATATTTTTGTTCAGTCGAGACGATTTGTAATCTCTAAACAGAGTACATACAATTCTTTTCAAACTTTAAACCAAGGTTGGTTACCGAAACGAATAACGGTAAGGGTACCGTACCGAAATTTGTTTGTTTCGGTAACGGTAAAGGTAACAGTATTTAAGAATGTTTCGCTAACGGTATACCAAGTAAAAATTCAGCCTATTTTTTATTTTAAGTGTATAAAATACTGATTATTAACTATAAAATCGATGCTGGTAGTTTTAATAAGTTAAATTATTACCTACACGGAAAAAATAAAAAGTGTGTAATTATCGAAGTACTTAGGTAAAATACATCTTCAAAAGTATATTTTGTAAGTTAGTAAAAAAATACATGTAGATTTATCAAATTTTGGTTTTTGCCTTAGTTTTTGATCTATTTCATTTTCACGTACTTCAAAATATGTTAAGTTACCTAAGTTTTTTATTTTATAAATTGTCTTCGAAAATATTATATTTCAATTAAAGAATTGTGTGACTTAGCAGAAAACTTTTGCAGTTGTATTTTACCGAAGTACTACGGCAATTATCCACTTTTTATTTTTTGCGTGTATGTATAAATTTTTTTGTAAAACAAATTCAGGATTATAAAACAAAAAAGTTAAAATAGCGGCAACTACCTATAAAAATAACGATAACGGTATTTGGACATTTTTTTGAGGTATTGGTAACGGTATTCAATTTGAAACGGTATTTTAGCGATAACGGTACTATAACGATAACGGTAACCAACCTTGCTTTAAACTCGCGTAGCCCATTAATAAGAGTAGATGCCAGCCCATTAATACGAGTAGATGCCAGATTTTCCAATAACTGACGATTCCACTGTAAGTATTGTATAAATATGAATACATAGTCGACCGAAAACACAAAACAAAAAATAGTAATAATATGAGCAACACACACGCTCTTATGAAATAAATTTTAGTCTATAATAAAATAAACAATAACAAATTCCCAAGGCAAACATAGCCAGCTAGCTAACTGGCTGACTGTGTTGACGCATACAAAATAAAATATAAAGAAAATAAGTATGAATTATGAAAAAGAAAAAAAAATATTGTGTTGCGGTTGCACTTAGAAATGAAAGAAAAAGTTAAAATCGTACTCTACTACATGTTTGTAAGGAATAAATTAAATGTTTAATAGAAAACATTTATGGAAATCTTATTTAACAAAGGGACCCTTTTGCTGAAAATTCTTAAAATAAAAATTTATACAGATATTTATATAAATTCTTGCTGGGGGGATTAACCACAACTTATGGGATGTCCCCTAACCGAGGTGATTATCAAAAAGATGTCTAGGATGCCTCATTTTGCCACGAAATGTTATAGCTGCAAAATTTGTGGGCGTCTAAGGGGACGTTACAGATCTTCTGTTAGAATTTTTGGCTTAAAGTTTCAGACCTTCGCTAAAAATTAAATTAATTGTTAAATTTTTTTGTGGAGGGTCCATTCATAACTACACTACATAATAGAAGAAAGTCAGTAAAAATTTTAGTTAAAACTACTAAAAATTAGTTTAAAATTACCTAGCAGAAAAAAACTTGTGAAATTAGAAAATTGTTTATTTATTTTCCATTTTAACCCGAGACAAAAAATAAAATTTTGACATATGTAGGTAATTCTCAAAGCTCAATTTAAAATTTTATTAAAAAAAAAAAAAATATCTTCTTGATTTTTTAACCAAGCAGGAATCCATGCTGTGAATTTTTTGATAAAACTTGGTAGAAGGTTTCACATAGACTTGCGTCGTTCGTGAACAACTCAAAACAAAAAGTCAGTAAAGTCAGCAAAAAATGTTGCTGTGTCAGCAAATTTTTATTCAGGAGGGTGCTTGCAAAAAAATGGGTAATTTCAGCAAAAGGTGTTTACTGAAAACCAGCGAGCTGATTTTTACCAAAAACAAGTAATCTCAGCCAACGTTTTGCTAACACTTAGTCGATTGAAAATGAAAAAAATTCTTGCTAAAATCACTAAACTTTTTGCTGAATATTAGTAGACTGAAAAAAACTCTAAAAATTTTTAAAGAAATTTTACTTTATTTAATTTATTTGCTGAAAATTTAAATATAGAAATTGTGTAGAGTTGTTTATTTAATTATCATTTCCGTTGTCTGTACTACATCCAGACAAGCTGCGACATTTACATCTTGTCTATCTGGTTGTCGTCTACGCTATAAATGCGGTTATCAGCACAATTTTTGTAGCAAAATAAATTAGTAAAACATTAGTTCAAAATTAGTTTAGAGTTAAGAAAATATAACTAAAACTTTAGCTTAAAACGGAATTTCAACAAAAAACTGCTGAAAAATAGTACACTTGATATACACGACGTTTTACTGATTTTTCTACTAACTTATTTTTTTAAATGTAGTTCAATTCAACTAATCACGCACTTCTTCAGCTGACAAAAATCGTTATCCACATTGCTTATCTTTGACGTGCAGGAACAAGAAAAAGTCATTGTGTGCCAAGTCAAGGCTGTACAGCGAATGACTCATTAATTCGATCTTTTGAGTACTCAAAAAGTCACTTGTTTGAGCCGATGTGTGAGAGCTCGGGTTGTCATGGTGAAGAATTATCCGTTTTTGAGGGTTGGTTTTTCTCATTTCTCCGAAAACTTCCTGCAAACAACTTCCACTGTAACCGAGTCCATGGAACCGGTTCCGGAACCAGTTCCAGGCATCCTATATGGAAGGTATGACTGACGTGGAATCAGTTCTAGAACTAGTTCCAGAACTAATTCAAAGGCAACCGGATCCACTTTGGAGCTATAGAAGTGGTTGCTTTTGGGACACTTTCAAACAAAAATAATCGGTGTTAGAATCGACAGTAGAAGGGGTTGTGAATGAAAAGTAGCTATTCTACAACCGATTCTTTGGAACAGAACATTTTCCTGGGTAGCTATTATACAACAACAACGATAAAAAAAGTTAAACAATATGTTTCAATGTATTTTAATTGATTCTTGAATTGAAAACAAATTTTACCTATTACTTTTCAAATAAACCTCAATCGGTTATGGAAAATACATATATTGTGAGTGTATATGTAACATTGTTTGTTTTCAAAAAGTGTTGATTTATGACTGAATTTTACCAAATCAGACAGTTCATATACAGAAGTACAAAATTCTCGTCCCGTTGAATTTTTGTACGTTATGTTTCGGTTTGTGTGTTCCAATCATCATTTTCTTATTGCGGACAACTGATGAGTTGGGGTGATGCCCACAAAATAATTGTATTGTCTATTATGAAAATGGCCAATCGTTTTGAAACAACAAATAAAATCTAATATGACAATATCATATTAGGATTTGGACTTGGGGTAGAACAATATTCTAACTAAATATATGAATTTATAAATATTTTTGTTAAGCGGACAAAATAAAAGTTCATAACTAACTTTCAGACGATAATTCAGTGTTTAAGCTACTTTTAAAGACACTGAAATTGAATAGATATTTAAAATGTAAAAAAAATAATAATAAATGCATATTTTTAAAATTTTTAATGCATATTTTTCAATTTTAAATAAAACTTTATGATCTTTCGATCCCTAGTTATAAAATACTATACAATTAACTTAGGGAAGTCCATCATAATGTAATGAATTTCAATTATTTTAATTTTAGGTATTTTGATTCGTTTTTACCTATAAACAATAAAAATTAATATCCAACCTGTTGTCAAGTTATTTTAACCCCTTAATACTAACAAGAAGATGAGGAGAAAAAGGACGATACTCAATGCAGAACAAAAAAAAAATGGTAATAACAATTTCAAGTGACCCATAAAAAATGCGGCAAAAGAAACAAAACAGCAACAAAATAAAAAAAACGCTAAAAGTCATCGAAATATAAACAAACATAATATACAACTTTTCATTTCACATATTACGATGGAATATATTTATGTACACTATATCACAAAAGTCTACGTACAATAGTTGATAGCATAATTTTAAAATTTATCGATGAGTTTTGTTAAAACGTGACAATAATGGCTCATATGAATAAAAAATAGATATTACTAATACAGGGTTTTTTAAGCAATTACTTTACAAATCTAGTCTGATTGGGAGTAGACTAGAAATTTAATTTGTTAATTTTCATTTACATTTCATGCTATTCTACCAGCCAATTGGTAAATTTGGAGTTAAAAACCATTCCTAAGCCCAAAGTAATTACTTCGAAGTAATTGCTAAGTTTTATTCATATAACCCAATGTTTTATTGATCGTATGAAATTTGAAATTTTTAATTATAAATTAAATATAGTAACCCAAGTAAAAAAAAATGATATGGAGCCATATAAAGTTATATTTAATTATATATAATCTTCTATGTAATTAGATATAATTATATCCGAAAAATGAGAACGTCTTATTGTATCATATTGTATCGAATTGTATACAATTGTATACAATTTGGTACAATTTGATACAATTCGATACAATATGATACAATTGTATCCGAATTTTGTCCTCATCCAATTTCATAAAATTATATCTTTTTGTATAAAATTATATAAAATGTTATAAAAGTGGACATAGTTTGATACAATTATACCTAAATATTAACCCTATATTTTTACCATAATATATATGACCATATCTAACAATATACAAAATTATATTTTTAAATAAAAAAGATATACAATATCTGGAGATCAGACCTGAGGGATTTCAATTACAATTACTTGTAATTTGTAATTGAAATTACAAGTAATTGTAATTGAAAATTTTCGATTACAAATTACTAGTAATTGTAATTGAAAGTGATTTCAATTACATTTAGAATTAAAAAGTGTTTTTTGTTAAAATTTTGTAGAAAAATCTGACTGGGATAGGTTGCATAGGCATGGATGGATGCGTATAAAAAGAATACGTCATGTTGGGCTTACCCCTAACTTGTGCTTTTTGTCATTATTTATTTTCCCAAAAAATGTAATTGACATTTTTCAAATTACAAATTACTTGTAATTGTTCTTTTTTGAATTACAATTACAAATAATTTGTAATTGTAATTGAGTTTTTTTCAATTACAATTACATGTAATTGTGTAAATGAATGTGTAATTATTTACAAAATGTAATGATTAACCCCAGGTCTACTGGATATCCTATAATTTCGATAAATCTTCCATTACTTTTATCCAGATTTACCATGACAGTGCATTAAACATGAACAAATTTTTCTTTGTTTTTAGTAATTTTAAAATAAGGTTAACAACACTGAAATTTTTAACTTAATAGGATTGTGATATACAACCAAGATATAAGAGATCAGTCAAGTGTGCGTTATAGTATAGAGAATTCCATATTAAAGCTTCAGTATTGTTAATTTTATGGGCGCGTTAGCCATTTTAACTCACGCTCCTAAACAAAAACAAATTACTCAAGCACGAGTATTTCGTGTCTTACTCACGCAGACATGAGTATATTAAAAATTTACTCACAATCAGAAAATTCTCACGCAAAACAGTAAAAATTACTAAAAACATATGATGCAAAAAATAAACTCACACACGAATCTTGCACGGGTTATATATTCTTACTCACGCTCACGTACGAATTATATATTCTCACGCTCACGGGCGAATTACTTTGGTATAGTAATTATTACTCACGATCACTTGTGAATAACTTCACTCACGATCGTGTCATGCGCCAATCCCTAGTAATTACTAAATCTAAAACTAGTTCAAAATCATTTTTTTATATGGAACCGCATTTAATACAATACGGTTTTAAAAGGACCTTATACATATATTTTTATATAAAATCACTTTGAAAAAATTGCTAATGTGGGATGATATATAATTAAAAATGATTTTATAAAGAACGTTATATCGTTATATATAAAAGAAATCATGAAAAGTTATATATGGGTTCTTATGCGTCAATATATAACCATATATAACACCTATTATATAATATTTCTTAAATGGCTCCATATATAGTTTTATATTATTATGTATAGTGTCATACTAAATTATATATAAACGTATATCTAATTATATCTTTTATATATTACATTGTGTACTTATATATAGCACATACACTTATATGTAGGCCAGTATGTAATAATATAAAATCACATATGTCTCAATATTAAAACCTTTGAGGAAAAAATATTTAATATAGGACTATATAAAAGTCTATATGCTTCAATTTAAAAGCATATGTGGCCATATCTAACTATAAGTTACTATATGTAATTACATAAAATAATATATGATTATATCAAAACTTTTTTACTCGGGTAATATAAAAGTTACCACAAGATACGAAATTAATTGTGTAATACCAGTATTGATGTTTCGGTAACGGTAACAACGACACCGGTACGATTGAAATATAGCTACTAATACAAATTCCGAAACTATTGTAACTATTGTATCAACAACAATTACTTTCGGCTGTCTACCTTGAAATTTATTTTCCTTAGAATTTTGTGACATAGTGTACCCCGCATAACAGCAAAGAAAGTTTTATACTGCTTTATATAAAATTAAATGGATAAATATTTTTTATTTCAGCAAAAAGAAAAATAATAATAAATTATTAAATAGAATATCGCAATATAAACGCAATCATCAAATGTTAAGAAATACACAGCAGAGAATATAGAGAATAATAACAAAATATATATTAAAAATGTATAAAGAACATGAAAAAAAAATCAAAAATTGCAAACAAATATATCCAAATCTACTACAATTCTATAGGTACATTTAAATTGTTCAAATTCAATCAAGGATAAAAATTGAAAGATATTAAAGTAAATTCAACAATAATGATAGCAACAACATAAATTTCAAAAGCAACCAGCTAACAATATCATCATGTACCACTCAAGCAATATTAACAAGAAACTTATTTCAGATGCGGAAAATGTTTTTCGGTAAAAAAAAAATCCAAGCCAATATGAAGAAAATATAGAAAAAGAAAATTAAGTACTAAATTGAATGAAGGCGAAAAATACAGAAGAAGAAGAAAAATTTATTATGAAACAACAAACAGAACGTCATTCTGACATTTAGTCAGTCACATTATGTCAACCCGAGTAAAAAAAATTATATATAATCATATGTGGCATATATTACAATATATAATTAGACATGTGGTTATGTATATCCATATATAATTATATATGACGTTTTTTCCGAAAAATTTTCCTTATATTATGCCATATATAATTTCATCTAATTAGATATCGGCCTTCATAATATTAGATATGGCATATATAATTATATATTACATAACATGGTTGATCTTATTGCATATATAGTTATATATAGAACTATATCTTAATATATATGGTAGCATTTTAGCAATATATAATTATATATGGTATCATTTAAACAATATATAATTATATATGGTGACAGTTAAACTAGATATTATCATATATGGTGCCATTTAAACAATATATGGTCATATATGGTACCTCATAAACCAAATCTTTAATTCAGTTCCAGATATGATAATATATGCTACCATATATAGTACCATATACTTTGATATATCGTATCATTTAAACAACCCGAGGAAAAATAGTTACATATAGTCATATATGTGATTAAGTTATATCTGTATAAATATATAGTTTCATCCGAAGAATTGCCGGATATATTTTTATCAATTGTTTATCAATTTTTATCTAAATGTATCAGTTTAGATCTGACCTGGTTAAATTATGTGTTAATCAGATGAAATTGTATCAGATTTTTGACCTGATACAATTTTATCGGTTTGATCGTAATTGGTTCAATTTTATATAAATAAAATATAATTGTATCCGACATTTACCTTATACAATTGTATCAAAGTTTTAAACTGATATCAGGTCAAAATTGGGATATAACTATATAATTTTGTATACAAATATATCTATTTGGACCTAAACTGATACCATATAATATAAACCAATAAAATTGTATCAGGTCAAAAATCTGATACAATTTCATCTGATAAACACATAATTTAATCAGGTCAGATCTAAACTGATGCAATTAGATAACAACTGATACAAATAAGAACTGATACAATTTTATCGGGCCATTTTTCGGATCAAGTGGTATATGGATGAATCTAAGTTATATATTACCATATAAAGCTTCATATTGGTGCCATTTAAACAATATATTGTCATATATGGTGCCATCATATATGGTAACTCATCAGCAACTACAATATTAACTGTATTTCAGAAGCTATTAATTGTATTTCAGAAATTTTAAATGTATTTTAGAAATTATGGAATGTATTTCAGAAATTTATTAATTGTATTTCAGAAATAATCAAATCTATTTCAGAACTTGTTGATGGTTTATCATAGTTAATAGAGAAAAATTTCTAAATTACATTTCATAATTTCTGAAATACAATTGATAATTTCTGAAATACAGTTTGATAATTTCTGAAATACAGTTGTGAATTTCGGAAATACAATTAATAATTTCTGAAATACAATCGATAAAACTGAAATTCAATTGACTAGTTTGAAATACAATTCATAAATCTGAAAAATAAATAAGTTCTGAAATACAATTGATAAAACTGAAATTCAATTGACTATTTCTGAAATACAATTGATAAATCTTAAAAACAATTGACACAATTGGAAATGGTGTAGAGCGTTAAAAATATGTAAATAAAATTATTTAAAAAAAAAAATTCAATTTAATAAAAAAAATAACATTTTATAAAAACATTTATAGAAAATAAAATTATAAATTTATAAAAAGAAATTCTTTTGAATGGGGGAAATGTTTTTAGTTGATCTGTTATTTTTAAGTAAATGAATGTTATTTTAGTTTGACTCAAGATCATAAATTAATATCACTTTCTGTTTAAATTATTTTCAAATCAAAGAAAGATGATACCATTTTTACAAGTAAATTACAAAGAAAAAAAATTATTGAAAAAATTTCGATAAGACCAGCAAGGAGAATGCGCATTTTTATAAAAAAAAATGCATAGCCGTGAAAGGTATCGAACTCGAGACCTTCTGAGTTTAAACCTTATTTTAACAAAATATTGTAATTTTTATAAAATCAGTGCTCTTCGAGTGTATTATTTTTTGAACTATTGTCAATATCTGTCTGGGATCTTATTTAATCCCAAATAAATGGAGATCTTACGTTGTACCCAAATATAATGCGGGATCTAATTTTATCTGTCATTTTTCTGGATAGTTTTAGATGTCAATCCTCAAATATATTGCTGTTTCTAATCCGATCTGCCATTTTACTACCGAAATAAATTGCTGGATCTAATTCAATCTGCAATTTATGATATAAATTAAGATCCTGCCAAATCCATTTGGATATCACTGGATTTAATTCCATCTGCAATTTATCGGAAAAGTTAAGATCTTACGCAATGCCGAAATATATTACTGGATCTAATTTGATCTGTCATTTTTTGGATAAATTTAGATCTTACTTAATCCCCAAATATATTGCTGGATCTAATTTGATCTTCCATTTTTCGGATCAAAATAGATCTAAGTTTATCCACAAATATATAGCTGGATCTAATTCGATCTGCCATTTTTCGGATCAAATTAGGTCTTACTAAATCCCAAAATATATTGCTGGATCTAATTTGATCTGCCAATTTTCTATTCAATTTATATCCAAGTTTATCCACAAATATATTGCTGAATCTAATTCGATCTGCCATTTTTCGGATAAATTTAGATCTAAGTTAATCCACAAATATATTGCTGGATCTAATTTGATCTGCCATTTTTCAGATCAATTTATATCTAAGTTTATCCCCAAATATATAGCTACATCTTATTCGATCTGCCACTTTTTCGGATCAAATTAGATATACGTTTATCCACAAATATATTGCGGGATCTAATTTGATCTGCCAAAATTGAGATCAAACTAGATCTAAGTTTATCCCCAAATATATAGCTGGATCTAATTGGATCCGCCATTTTTCGGATCAAATTAGATCTAAAAATATCCGCAAATATATAGCTGGATCCGCCAATTTTCGGATCAAAATAGATCTAGGTTTATCCCCAAAGATATCACTGGACCTCCCAATTTTGAGATATAACTTGATTTTAGTTTATCCCCACATATACAATGGGATCTAATACGATATGATTGGATACACCCAATTTTGAGATCTAATTGGATCAGCTAGATATTACAGCAGATCTTAAACAATATCAAATTGGATATAATTAGATATTGCGCGAGATCAATTTTTTTTACTCGGGAAGTCAAGAAAAAATTAAGAAGTAGATTTGAATTGGAATATTAAATAAAAATAAACAAAAAAAGATAACAACAACAATAATAGCAACAAACTGAAAACATATATGACTGATGGACGATGCTTCTTTTTCTCTCTTTCTTTTTTGTGTTCCCCTTCTCTTATTTTAATATTTGCAAACCATATCAGAGCTTTGAAGAATTAATTCGTTTTTGAATGAATTCCTTTTCTTAAGTAATTCACTGAATTCGTTCAATAGAACGCGTTCAACAAAAAACAAATTCAATTGATGTAGTTGTTTTTATTAAATCTAGTGAATTAATTCCTTACTGAATTAACACCACTGAATTCGTTCAATTTCATTTTCGTTCGGTGAATTAAAAAAAAAAAAATTACGTTTAGTGAATTAAAAAAAAAAAAAAATTACGTTCACTGAATTCAAAAATAAAAAATTACGTTCACTGCATTGAAAAATATAAAATTACAGTTGTGGACAAGTCTTTAAGTCAATTCAAGTTTTTTTCTAATTCAAAAGCTGTTTTCTGCCGTTCAGTACACAGTGGAGTGTTTTGGCAATATTTCATCCATTTCTTATTTGTTAATATTCTTTATAAAAAAATAGAAAAAAAATGAGATAAGATGAAAAAAATCCCATAACTCCCAAAACACTGTGAAAATTTTCTAAAAATGGGATGTTTTAATCAAATTCGGAATGGTGTGGGGGAAACAAAACTTTCAAGTGGAGATTTTTTTCCATTACGCTCACCTATTGTAAAAGGAGTATGCTTTCAGAAAAATATAAATACCAGCGATATATATAAATACCGTTAAAATACCGTTATCGATTCAAAACCCTTTCAACCCTTCGGTGTTCCCATAGCACTTAACCCCACCGAAGTAAAATAATATAACAGGGCTATGAACTAAAAAGATTCAACAAAGTTCGCCAACTCACTATCAGATGGCGCGCAACAACTGTTCTAATATTCAATATCTCGGGCAATTACAGTGTTGCCAAATTTGAAGCCCTTCATCTTTCACCACCTTTCACTTCTTCTCTATCCCCTTTCCAAAGGAAGCAACATGTTAATTAATAGGAAGAATTTCCCTAAAATACCGTTACCGTTATTTTTAATGTTCTGCTTTTTTTGTACATTAAGTTGATAAATTGGTTCTGTTTTTAATCCCGTTTGTTTTTTGTAAAAAAAAATTACGGGATGCATCGAAATAACTGAGTAACGTTACCCTTAAAATACCTTTACCGATATAACTGAAATACTGTTAACCTAAAATACCGTTACCGAAATAACCCAAATATCGTTATCTTTAAAATACAGTTACCGAAATAACTCAAAGACCGTTATCCTTAAAATACCGATACCGAAATAAATGAAATAGCGTTACCCTTAAAATACCGTTACCGAAATAACATAAAATATCGTTTCCCTAACGATAACCGCATTCGTTTCGGTTACCATCCACATGTGTTCTTAAAGAAACTTTTAATCTGGAGGCAAAAGGGTCTTGCTATCGGCGTGTGAAGTTTCATCTCATACCGACCAACCAATAATGGCTGAAATATTTCCAAAATATTTTGAAAACACTCCACTGTATACTGAACGGCAGTACAGCGAATGTAATTTTTTGTTTTTCAATTCAGTGAACGTAATTTTTTGTTTTTTAATTCAGTGAACGTAATTTTTTTTTAATTCACCGAACGTATTTTTTTTAGATTCACTGAATGAAAAATGAATTCACAGAATTCAAAAATTGAATTAAGAATTAATTCTTCAAAGCTCTGAACCATATACGAGTATAACAACAGCATTCATATTATATTAAGAAACACATTCCGCCAAGCCAGCAAACTACTAAGCAACCAGCAATCTTAAATATTAAACGAAATACCGTATAAACGAAATGAACGAATAGCAGCAAACCCAAAGTTTTTAAGTTGGGAAAATAAATTGACTTGAAATCAGATCTACGACAGTACGATATGACGACCATACGATACAAAATACAGTGGTTTAAAAAAGTTGACATTAGTCAACAAAAATCTTCATTGTCAAAATTGGCAACGCGGTAATTTGGTGATCGCTTTTAAATTACGAGTTTCGACTTTGGCTGAAGTTTACTTTTTCGGGCACCCCTCAAAAAAAAAAGTATGTCAGCCCCTCTGGAATTAAAAAAGAAAAAAAAATTTCTATGTTGTTAAGGGGGCCGAGGCCCCTGGGGCCCGCTAGGTCCAAAAAAGTCAAACACACCCAAAATGGTAAGTGTGACGATTCAGATTTTCCACGATTTCAAAAATGCATTTGGTTTCATGATCCATAAAGCGTGGCTCCTACTATATCCATTTAAGAGCCCCAGGAGTCGCAAATAACCAGTTAATGTACTAATCGTAAAGTATGGGTACTCAAAGGAACGAAAATTTTCCTACGAATTCAAATATGCCACAATGTACAGAAAACCCCCTAAGGTTTATAAAAATTTCATTTTTTGTAAACAAAAATCCCAGACTTTTAGCAAAATAAAGTTTACGTACGATAAGTACCACAATGTACCAAAAAATAAATTATTCGCCTCCCAGCAAAATATTGGTAATGACACCTCATTACTATCTCCATTACCAAAAACGATATATCATTACCCTTTGCATTATTTTATAATATAAAATAATGACTTCCTAATAACAGCCTATTGTATTCAATGTTTTTAAATATAAAATAATGACTTACGCGTAATAGTTTAAATAAGTACTTTTTACATAGCTAAATTTTATACATTTTTATTTATTATATGTAAATATGTTTTATGTTAAAATTTTTATGACGAGTCATAAAATTACACACTAGAGAAAACTTAACTTTTTCTGAATATATTTCCTTAAGCTAATAGTATTTGCCTAACTCCTTATTTTTAAGAATCAAGTAAGCAATCGGATAACCACTTATAATTAAACTTTTTGTAAGCATGTGTGTAACCACTTATTATTCAAAATCTCATAACTACTTATTTCTTATTTTTTTCGTAAGCGAGCGGGTAAGCGTGACTACTTATAAAAACGACCACGCCAAACAAAAATAATGAGTTTAGACGCCAAAAAATAAGTTTTGCGGAGCTATGAATTTCTATTATATAACCACTTATTTGGTAATGAAAGATTTTGCTGGGAAACAATTTACAGTTTTTGCTTTCAAAAACCTCTACACTTTCAGGAATGAAAAGATGATTTCTAATTTAATTTTTGTTAGAAAAATTTCCGACTTTTAGCAAAATAAAGTTTACACTAATATTTTTTAAGACCTAAAATTAACAAAAGTGGACCTAAATGGACCGAATTCTATTTTCCGGATCTTGAAACAAAATGCATATTTGGAATCATGGGAAATTTTCATTTAATTTAAGTCGTCACACGTGCCATTTTGATCGTGTTTCGGTTTTTGGACCTAGCTGGTCCCAGGGGCACCGGCCTCCTTAACACCATATGGAAAAAAAATTTCTTTTTTAATTCCAGAGGGGCTGATATAATTTTTTTTTTTTTGAAAGGTGCCCGGAACAGTAAACTTTTGCCTCGACTTTTAATGGAATTGTCAACTATGGTACACACACAAAAACTGTTAGCCAATAAATTGACAAAAATTGCTCACGCGGTTTTTTTTTTATAAATTATATAACACTGGAGTTACACGATCAAGATTTTGCTTTCAAGTTGATCACACATACTGCTTGTCAAATTCAGTTGAACTTGGAGCTGTGACGTAAGCTGCATGCAACTTGATAGTCCATTTTCCATTTAAGATGCCGTCGTCAAGGAAACAACTAAAAATACTCGCCTCTGTGGGCTGTTTACGCACTGTAGGCTATTCGAAAAGACTTTATTTTTTCTTCACATCTTCTACAGACATTTTCTGTCAGCAGAAATTGATTCATAGCTCTTTATTTTTAAATCATTTCGTCGATATACCGAAATATTCATATTCCATAGAACTTCGTGGCTTCTATATAGATTTATAAAATCGTTTAATCCATCGTGTTTTATTGCGGCACAATATTTGTAAAAAGAAAAACAAATTTACAAGAAATTTGATCAGCTGTTAAAAACTTGACCGTCAAGTTTTCTCACGACTTTAAAGAAAAATTGAGATCAAGTTGCTGTTCAATTTTTTAAAGTGTGAGTGTGTTAGTAAAAAACTGTGAATGTATTGAAACTTAAAAGGCAAAAATTGAACGTGGAACCCCTATGTAATGTCGGCTTATTATTGTTTTGCCCAATTTGACAAAATGTCGATATCGAGAAAAACGATAAAGATGTTTTACATTTTCAAATTTTTGTATACAAAATTGGCAGGTAGATCAAATTCGATACTGGATATCAAGAAATGGTAATATGTATGAGTTTTTTCTATCCCTCATACGTACCGCAGCGTCCTCCTTCGGTGTTCCCATAGCACTTAACCCCAACGAAGTAAAATAATATAACAGGGCTATGAACTAAAAAGCTTCAACAAAGTTCGCTAACTCACCATCAAATGGCGCGCAACAACTGTTCTAAAATTCAACATCTCGCGCATTACAGTGTTGCCATATTTGAAGCCCTTCATCTTTCACCACCTTTCACTTCTTCTCTATCCCCTTTCCAAAGGAAGCAACACGTTAATTAATAGGAAGAATTTCCTGAGTGTTGCTTCTCTTTAAAAAAAAATAATAATATTTTGCTAGGGAAATCTTGGCAAATATTTTTTTTTTTGGTAATGTAATATCGCCAAATAAATTGCCGTGTATAAAGGTCATTTAGACATCAAGGATATGTTTTATCATTGGTTTAACAGAACTATGTAGTTTCAGGGGGGTAATTACGTAAGCGGATTCGAAAAATATTGTTCGAATTCGGAAATTTTAAAACTCTCGTAAAAAGATATCCGTTCTTGAAAGTCCAACTTTTTTCTTACTTTTCAATTTTACTAGACATTGCCTACACGTTCGTTTTCAAAATTTTCCTTCACTAAAAACAATTTTCTGTTACTGAATTTTTAATGTGAAAATTCTGTTCGAAAGCGATTTCTTTTCGAATCGAAACCCCTCAGTTCAGGGGGGTTATTATGTACTTCGATTCGAAACGGAAATGCTTTCGAACAGAATTTTCACATTTAGCAAAACAGTAAAAAAATTGAAAAAATTTCGTTAAAAGCCGGTATATCCACCATTATTTTGAATTATTTTGTTGACTCTTTTTGGCATGCTGGCAATAAGCTTCCTGCAGGTATGTAGTGGTATTTCATACCAAGTTTTTTTGAACAAAATTCCATAACTGATCCTTATTTTTAAAAACCTCCTTTCCAATTCTTTGTTTTAACTCTCCCCAAAGATTTTCGATGGGGTTTAAGTCCGGAGATTGATTTGGCCAGTCAATAAGGGCCACATGATTGTCTTGGAACCAATCCTTTACCAACGAGGAAGTATGCTTTGGATCGTTATCCTGCTGGAATGTCCATCTAAGAGGCATACTTTCCTCAGCATACACACAGAAAATAAATTGGTTGGAATTCTATCGGAACCAACGAAATATTTTCATCAATTAATAATTTTAATCGCAGTTATTTAAAATTCATCATCAGGAAAGTTATATTTATTTGTGAACAAAAAATATATATGATGAACCAAAACACTGTCACATTATCCAAAATATTGGCTTTTCTAACCAATATTGAAATATTACTAACTTCCTCATTACCTTCAATACCAACAACTACCAATTTATTGAAGATTTAGTCATTTGAAAATATCGGCAGCAACAATTTAGTATCAGTTGTGTTTCAATAAAATCCATCACTCTATCCAAAGTATTAGTTTTTCCAATCAATTTAAATTTTTTTTTTAACTTTAGTAGCTTTAACCATTAATTTCCATTATTTTGTTAATTGTAATAATATATTGAGACAAGGAACAGAAATTTTATTTATCATAATAAAATTTTGGAATCTATCATATTTTTTCGTTTCATACATATGCGTGTTTAAATTCTAAGTTAGACAACAACTAAACGTAAGTATCTGTGGCGCAGGAGGTAGAGACATAGCCTTATAGCCTTAGAGATTTGAGTTCAAACCTCAATCAAGGCATTACTTTTTTTTTTAATAATTTTTTTATTGATTCAAATTAAAAGACACAATTGATTTTCTGTTGTGAATATAATTTTATTCACAAACAAAATATTCAAATTTTCAACATGAAGAAATTCAAATTTGAAATTTGACTGAAAAAATTTAAATAGAGCTTAGCTTAGAGGGAAAGCAATGGGCTGACAAGCGGAGGGTCGGGGGTTCGATCCCAGTTAGCGACAAAAAAAATTTTAATTTTGAAATAAATTTTGTGGAACGTGTTTTTCTATTTATAGAATTTATAATCCACAAACATTAAAGTAATATATTAACACAACAAAAATTCAAAAATTGTAAATAAATTTCGGTAGTTACAATGGTATTAAAAATAAATAAAAGTGATTGTACCTGGAACTACAAAAATTCGGTTGGCGAAAAATTCGGTTGGAACTACGAATCTGTTTTCTGTGAGTAGGTCAACATCGTATTTTCCAAGATATCTTTATAGTTGAATCTTGTCATAGTGTCGGTAATTCGATGTATCGGACCGATACCATACCACGAGAAACAACCCCAGATCATAATATTGCCGACCCCGTGCTTGACCATTTTCTTTGTAAAGCGAACATGGAATTCCTTACCCTTAGGGCGTCGAACATTCTAGGCACAGTCGTTTCCATATAAATTAATTTTTGTTTCATCGCTCTTTAAATTTTTTTGTCTAAGCAAAAAGACTCTTCTGGCTTTCCGTCCTGGTAAATGAGCTTCTTGTAGTCTACAACGAACCGTTCGCGATGAAATTACATTTCCAATATCTGCTTAAATCGCTCTTGAAGACACAGATGGGTCCTTCTTCGCAAGAGTTACAATACGGATATCTGTTGTTTTTGAAGTTTTTTTGGGGTTTCCGCGAGTTTCGACGGGATTTTTAGTTTCTGCTATAGAACGAAGATTTTGGCCACTTTCTCTTAGTGTTGAAACAATTTTTCTCTGCTCCGGAGAACAATGACTTTTTCGACGCATTGCTAATTTTTTTACTATATATTTCGTTATGAATAAAGATAAACTAAGTAAAATAACTAGCCTTTCCAAAAAACAAGAGCAGACTGCGAAAATATTAAAGAATTCAGCAATGTATTTATTATTTTGACCAAGTACTGAAATCACACCTGTACAAAACTAACACACAACGAAAACAACGTGGAAGCCCAGTTTTTTTTTTACTTTTAAAGGCATTGCCATATTCAAGTTATTTAAAAAAAAAGAATTGCCAGGTTTACTTTCCGTTAAAATAACTAAAATTAAACATATAAAGAAAAAATAAGCAGGTGTACTTATTATTTTGACCATATGTGTATACGAAAAGTCATATAATTTTTGTTATTAGTGTTGTAATGTTTTGTCAGCTTTGAACTCTCACTTTAAAAAAACCACACCTGATTGGATATTAAATAAATTAAAAAATTGTCAACTATTGTAAAAAAAAAAAGAAAACTTGCTGTCATACATTTAGTTAGAATATTGTTCTACCTCAAGTCCAAATTCTAATATGATACTGTCAAACTTATAAAAAAAAAGAAATTACAAAAAATAATTAATCAATGATAAAATTATTGACTTTTTTCTGCATCTCCTATCATAAGGGCCTTTATAGTGTCTCCCTTGATCCTTTGGCGCCGAAAATCTACGTCCTTAGATACCCGTTTGGTGGTCTTCAATTCCCTTTTTACCAGAGCCCAATATATCTCTATTGGCCGGAGGTCTGGGCAATTCGGTGGGTTCGCCTCTCTACGGACAAACACTATATTATTTTTCTGATACCAATCCAAGAGTGCTTTACTGCAGTGGCACGAAGCAAGATCAGGCCAAAAGAAGGTAGACACTACATGCTGTCTTAAAAATGGTTGTTGTTGTAGCAACGCCTCCTACAATAAATATGTAAGCATATATAAGATTAATCTTCTTCTTCATCTTGTTCTGCTGACTCAGCTAGATCCAGACCCAGGAACCGGGCCGCATCCACCGGGTGGGTCCATAAGAGGTGGTTTACGTCGTGGGGACCTCTCTGGCATGCGGGACATGTGTTCGGGATGGTGGGCTCGATCCGAGACCAATATGAATTAAGGCGTGAACACCATCCCGAACGCAATTGCGCGAGGAGAACTCTCGTAGATCGTGGGAGAGT
Organism: Leucophora obtusa; assembly: GCA_949987735.1. Classification (NCBI taxonomy): domain Eukaryota; kingdom Metazoa; phylum Arthropoda; class Insecta; order Diptera; family Anthomyiidae; genus Leucophora; species Leucophora obtusa. Next base: position 283,537,234 of record OX465295.1, read on the forward strand.
CCTCTCCTCGTTCTCCGCAATAGGTGGGGGGCGACCTCCAAGAACGATATTCATCCGGTAAGAATTGATGGCGTCATTTACCGTGTCCCGATGAGTATCGTTTATACCTGCCCTATAGGATGCTTCGCCCAGCGGATCTCTCTCATATAACGCTGGACAGTGCCCTCAAAGATACGAAGGTCCTTTCTGATCCACCTCCGTAAGATGGTGATTCGGGTGGTTCCTCCGATGACATCCCAGCAGGAACTGCTTCGAGAGCATTTGGCAGTGTTCCTTTACTGTTAGGACCTTCGTTTCCTCGTGAAGATGTTGAACCGAGGACATTTGTAGGCATCCTGTAATAGTCCTGAGGGCAGAGTTTTGGCAGGTTTGGACCTTTCTCCACTGGGTATCGCTGACTCTAGGCGACCACACTGGCGCAGCATAATTAACCACTGACCGACCAATTGTTTTGTAGGTTGCCAACAAGGTTTCTTTGTCCGTACCCCAAGAGCTGCCGGCTAGCGACTTGAGGACCTTGTTCCTACTCTGCATCTTGTTGCAAATTGCAGTGGTGTGCGCTGAGGACATGAACAGGCTGTCGAATGTAACCCCAAGAATTTTGGGGTGGTTTAGTGTCGGAATTCGCACGCCATCGACTACTACATTCAGTTCCAGCCTTACTTCCTTCGTCCAAGTGGTAAAAAGAGTCGCCGAGGATTTTGCAGGGGAGAGCTGCATATTCCTTCCAGTGAAGAAATTCGTTAAAAATGGTAAAAGTCTCTTCTGTCCCGGTGGTCACGAAAATTTTACTTCGTTTGCCACAAGTACAAATTGCTTGCCACACGAGAAATTTTCGTGGAAACTTTGCTCTTCTTAGGGTCTTATATTTATCCAGGACATTTCCTCTAGCATCGGCAACATAAAATTCTTGGCCACGAAGCTGAGAAAAATCGGAAAGAACGTATGTATCGTCATCCATTAGGCAACTTTCGTACTTTTTCACAAAACTGTTGTTAAGCGCTTTTTGTTCATCGCTCATTTTTCACTGAACAACCAAACAATGTTGCAAAAGTTACATAATACATATTCCGAAATGTTTTTCAAAGCTAACATAATAAAAAAATTTTGTTTTTAATTTCAATGAAAAAAGTTACAGTAGAAAAAGTGTGCACGAGTTTCTAATGATGCACTCCTTATCAAAGCGCTGTTTCCATCTATGTAAGATGTTGCCGTTGTTCAGAGTATTTTTTACCTGAAACAATGGATTTAAAAGCTATTACTCGTGCGTTCTGAAATTACTATTTCAACTCCATACAGAGAAAAAAGATTTGTACAGACGAATTTGTTGTTAATCGAATTTTTCGTTTGGGGTAATCGAATTTTTCGGTTATGTCAACAGGAAACTAGCCGAGACAACAAAATTACGGTGTCTCAACTAAAATTAAATAGTCACAACTAACAAATTCAGTTAATGCCACAGAACCATTCAATTGCCAACAAATTTGGTTTTCAACACGTGCCCGGTGCTGAGCCAGAGCTTTGAAAAATTAATTCGTTTTTTAATGAATTCACTACCAATTGAAGTAATTTCTAAAGTAATTCAATAAACAAAATAAATCCTATTTTTGGGAAATTTTTCACAGTTTTGGGAGATGTTAAATGATTTTAATTTTTTTTTTTTTTTTTTCACTTTATTGAACGTAATTTTTTTTTAGTTCACTGAACGAAAATTAAGTTTGAAGAATTCAGTGGTGAATTAATTCAGTAAAGAATTAATTCACTGTTGATCCATTCGATTTATAAAATTGAACGCTTTCAGCCAGTGAATTAATCCATTTGATTTAATAAAAGGAACTATGGCAATTGAATTAATTCGTAACAAAAGAAATCCAGCGAAAACAAATATGATTAATTCAGAATTCAATAATCGGGAATCAATTATTACGCTTTCGAATATTTTTCTTTGCATAAATTACTTTGGGATGTTTGCTATATCAAAAAAAAAAAAAAAAAAAAATTGTAATACATAAATTTCTCGCTACTGCTCTTATTTATAACAACAAACACTAATAATTTTTGTAAATCCAAAATTATATCTCGAGAAATAAACATGAATCGTACTACTGTGCTTTATACAAATATAAAATAAAAACTTCATAAACGAGAATTCAAAACCATGTTGCCAACATACTGCTCCATTCGAGACTTGCTTGTTTGCCAGTACTTTAAGAATAATATACGTTTCTATATACTACATTTATTCTTGTCGACTACAAATGTCGACGGACGGACGACTAAAACTAACTACACTTGAATATGAAGGAATTAACACAGACACACACAAACAAACGAGCGACAGTTCCAACAGTTATAGCAACAACAATATTATACCCTCCTTAAGTTAAGTAGAGAGAAAAATAATGAAATGAAAAAATATATGTCTGAATGAATGTTGTAGATGTAGTAGAGAAGACCGAAAACGAACGAGTGAACCAAAGACTTATAGATAAGAATTTACCCATTCCATAGCCAAGAAAGAAACAAACAAGCAGGCAGGCACACCGGCAGAAACAACAACTAAGCAAAAGCAGGCATTATAATATCAAGAAAATAACATTAGTTTTTTTGTTTTTGTTATTGTTAAATGTTGTAAAGAGCATGGGTTAGAGATGGGTATGGTTACGATGGGGATATGAAAAGACTTTGACTCAATTGAATTCAATCCATAATAAATAAAAAGACTTAAAAGTTTTGTTGTGTTCGACAGAGAAGTCGGTCGGTTACGTCGAATAGACAGTCGGTTGGTTGATTCGTACGTTCGTTCATTCGTTGTACGTCCGTTTATCCATCCGTTTTTCTTCGTTTAGTTGTTAGGGTCACAAAAGTAATAAAACCACACTGTCAGTCAAATCCAATAAAATAAGAGATATGGATGGGATGTGATGGGTTGGGTTGGTTTGGTTGTTGGTTGCTTACTTGGTCGTCGGTCGGTCGTTTGAGATGTCTCTTGTCTTATGTATAGTATATTGTATTGTGTAGTTTTGTGAACATACAATTTTGCCGGTAAAGTCATTTCAAATCTATGCAACACAATTTTACATTTGTGTGTTTCAAATGAAGGAAGAAGGTTTCGGAGAGACAAGAGAAATTGCAAGTGGATTTTATTATAAAGTGCACTGTGGTTATAAAAAACGAAAAGGGGTGCATTTATAATGGCAAAAATGTCCATTGCACCCTCTTAAAAAAATAATTCAATATTTTAAATTTGTATAACACTGAATTTTGTTTTAGCTCAAGTTTCCTTCTAAGAAGGGTAAGTTCTCACTTCGAGATATATGTATTTAGTACGTTTAAAAGTCTTATTAGTCGAAACTTTTACCTTATGAAACTTTATGTATAGGACCATTATAGCTCCGGTCGACATTTGGCCTTCTAAAGAGGATGGTGGAATATACAAAAATATTAATTAACGTGTTGTTTTCCTTGGAAAGGTGATAGAGAAGAGATGAAAGGTGGTGAAAGATAAAGGGCTTCAAATATGACAACATTGTAATTGCGTGAGGTGTTGAATCTTCGAACAGTTTGTTCGCACCATCTGATAGAAGTAGCGACTTTGTTGAAGCTTTCTAGTTCATAGCCCTGTTAAGTAACATATGGAAACACCGTAGTCGGACGCTGCGACATGTATGAATGATACTCATACATATTATTTTTTCAATTAATGTTGCCGTCGCTGGGAATCGAACCCGCAACGTTATGTATACCAGTCCAGCGAGCTAATCATTATACCATAACATCTACGGTGTTAAAATCATTAAAGACTCTATTACATAGAATTTATTTTCAATATTCTAGCGAGCAGGAGTAAAAACCACCCAGAAATGGAAAAATTAAGATGCGTGACTTCCTGGATGTTCACGGTACGAGTTTATTACAGCTTCTGTTCGACGCAGTCACAGTTCTAGGCCGAGGTGTGATCACAGGGTAGGTCGGTCTTGTAGGCTCTTATGTGGTATTTACTCATATATAACTTACTTAATAGAGCGTGGTTAACGTAGACAAGGCTATCTGGACTGCAAAAATCGTTGTGAGTAAATATGATGGGCAACCCAAACAAACTACATATCGTCGACCGGCCTGCAAAATGTCACATGTGTTTTTTAATAGATTTTCAGGAGAGCAAAAAAACTGTTACAAAATCTACTTTTAAGATATTTTATTGCCTTAATGATTCACGACCTCATTTAGTAAAATCATCATAAAGGCATATGATGCCAATAAAATATCTTAAAAGTAGATTTTGTAACAGCTTTTTCGCTCTCCTGATAATCTATTAAAAAACACATGTGACATTTTGCAAGCGGGTCGACGATATGAAATATTCTAATACCTTTCACAATAATTTTTAAATGGAGAGAACGCAGACTAAGCGAATAGGGAACAGAGTACCTGTTTTTCGGTAATAGGGGGTTTTTTGAGCAATTAAATTGCTGATTATTTGGCAAATTTTGTCTTAGTTTAAACTCCTACGAATCCTTACCTAGAGATTGGTATTATATATATATATTAGGGCGGGTCGATTTAATAATCGCCCATGGCTCAGTGAAAATCGTATTCTAGGGATCAAAATAAGAAACTTTGCCGAAGGAACCATACCTCTAAAACGAATTCTACTACCCCCAACTGTTGACTTTTGTCCCGTAGGGTCAAGTTTTGAAAAATCCCACTTTGACCCATTTAGAGTGCCCCAATCGAGTCCAAATGTATGACCGACCCCCACTAACTTTGGAGGGCCGATCCACCCATGCCAGTGGCACACCCCCTGGAACTCCCCTGGGGGGTTCCCCATACAAACATTTTAAAAAATCACCATTTTTGGCACTTTATTTTATTATTTTTTATTTATTTTATTTATTTTTATTATTTTATTTATTTTTTCTCTTTAGAAATTTATTTAGTCAGAACATATGTAAATGAAAAAATTAATTTAACTTAGTAATAGAAAAGAAAATAAAAAAAATTACTGTTTGAAGTCTTTTTTGCTTTCAAGTCTGGGCATTTTTTCTTTTCTATTACTAAGTTAAATTAATTTTTTCATTTACATATGTTCTGACTAGGGATACCGATCCCGAAATCCCGATCCCGAAAATCCCGGGATTTTCGGGATTTAGGAATCCCGAAATCCCGGGATTGGTCTTGAAAAAATCCCGGGATTTCCGATTTCATTATTTGCCATATTGTATCTCTTTTTGTATTTTTTTTATTGTTATATTCGACCTAAATCACATAAATGTAATAGGCCTATTTTTTAATAACTGGATTTATTTTTAGATTTATCTTATTTTGTTAAAAAATTAATGCTTTGTTTTTTAATTTGAAAAATTTATAATTTTTATTAAATTCTTATACTTATTCGCCAATATAATCTGCAGGAAAATCATTAAATTTTGTAAAAATGTGAACACAGGAATTGAAATAAGCTAAATCCAAAATGGATTTAAAAAATAAATAAATCCGTTTTGGATTTAACTTAATTTTATTCCAGAAATTCCATTTTCGCAAAATTTAACTTTTTCTTTCTTATCTTGTTATATCTGGATAAAAATATAAAATTTTAAAAATTGAAAAACAAAGCATTAATGTGGATTTTTTAACAAAATAAAATAAATCCAAAAATAAATCCAGTGATTAACAAAACGCCAAATATCTTATTAAATGTTATTAAAGAACTAATTTTTCCCATTCATAAATGAATGCTTCACTTGCCAAATGGATTAATTCCATTTTCTGAACTTTATAAAATTTTAATTTCAAACCCCTTTATTGACTAACTGTGAAATATTCAAAACAAATTTCTCTGATAAGAAATATTAACACTACTAAATTACAAAATCTATAATTTAACGGGAATTTTAAAAAACAGTATATATTTTCTCACTAATACTCATTTATTTTTCTATATGGAGTTAATCGATTTGGCAATTGAATAAATTACAGATTAAATAAATCTGAATAAAATTATTAATAATTTAAAAACTTTTATTCAGCTGTGAAACTTTTGAAAATCATAATTCAGGTTTATTTAATCTCTTAACGGACATGTTTTTATTTATTTTATTGATGATTTGCTAAAATCATAACTTCATCCAAAATAATTTTGCCGACTAAAAACAGCAAAGTCTTGTTAAATTAGAAAAATCTAACAATCTGTCTTTCTGAAATCAGCGGAGGTATGTTCTTAATATTTTATGTTAGTTGATTTAAAAAAACTAATAGTCACGAAATATTTCTGATGATTTCAACAGAGTAGTTTGTATTTGCATTCAATTAATTTTAGCCAAATATAACTAAAAATTTTCAGTGTTTTAGTAAAAACTTTTAGTTAAAAAGTTTCTTCAGAGGTAAATTGTAATTTGTAATTTGCTTAAATTTAACTCATAAGTATAGTTTTAATCGCGGAACTTTTTTGCTTATTTTTAGTAGCTTTTTCTGCTATTTTTACATACTTATTTCTATGAGTGTAGTTTCTGTTTAAAGCCAGATTCACAATGCTGTAGTACTCCACTCTGAGTGGATTTTGTTCCTTTCTTTTTTGCATTTACATATTTTTTATCTCTATTTTACACACTGCAATCTGCAGCGTAGAGTACTCCAACATTGTGAATCCGGCTTAATTTGTTTATTTCTTCATACTTCAAGAAATAATAAGTACATTTTAAATGAATTATTTTAATTTGTAGGATTTATTTCAGCTATTTATTTTTAAACTTAAAAATATGATGAAATAAAAAAAATCCCGAAACCCCGAAAAATCCCGAAATCCCGAAAAATCCCGGGATCCCGATAAATCCCGGGATCCCGAAAAATCCCGGGATCCCGGGATTTCAATTTTCAAAATCCCGAATCCCGGGATTTGTAAAAACCAGTCCCGTTCGGCATCCCTAGTTCTGACTAAATAAATTTCTAAGGAGAAAAAATAAATAAAATAATAAAAATAAATAAAATAAATAAAAAATAATAAAATAAAGTGCCAAAAATGGTGATTTTTTAAAATGTTTGTATGGGGAACCCCCCAGGGGAGTTCCAGGGGGTGTACCACTGGCATGGGTGGATCGGCCCTCCAAAGTTAGTGGGGGTCGGTCATACATTTGGACTCGATTGGGGCACTCTAAATGGGTCAAAGTGGGATTTTTCAAAACTTGACCCTACGGGACAAAAGTCAACAGTTAGGGGTAGTAGAATTCGTTTTAGAGGTATGGTTCCTTCGGCAAAGTTTCTTATTTTGATCCCTAGAATACGATTTTCCCTGAGCCATGGGCGATTTTTTTGCCTCCCCACAAATCGACCCAGCCTAATATATATATATATATATTTAATCCTTTAATTCCCAGTGGAACATAGGCCCTCAACAAATGTTCTCCATTGTATTCTAACAGTAGACATCGTTTTCATCTCACTCCAGGACACACCATGCTCATGCAACTCGTTCTCTATTTGGCGTTTCCAAGTATTTTTTGGCTTTTAGTGGTAACTTTTTGTTTCTAAGTCTAAAATGTGATCTCTAGATCAATGACAGGTTCTTTTTTTATGTTTTATTAAATAAATAATTTAACATTTCAGTTTATTAAACTCAGTTTTTGGTATTTTCAGGAAAAAATTATTGTTGTAAAAAAAAATTAAAACAAATGTCTGTCATTTACAGATGGTACTGCTGCGAAAAAAAAAATTAGTGCCAACAATATTAGAGATAACAAATTTAGCTCAAATTCTACGAGATTTCTATCCCTTGTAATGTGCCTTTATAATCTTTATTGAGACTTCTGTGACTCAATCTGCAAAAAGACAAATATTAACATCATCATTTGTGATGGGTTAAATACTACCAAGAGTGCACATTTTTCTATTTCTAACAACTAGATCGCAATGCAGGCATTAGCGCAGACCTTTACCTCGTAATTCTACAAGGTATGGCAAAAAAATGTCACAATGTGAATGTGCCATGATTTTTGCAAATAGCGTCATATGTCATTGTGATTTGACACAAGAAACGAAGCCTTATAGAACATATTCTGTGTCACTGTCCAAAATTTGCAAGGATCCGCCACTTATAGGTCCCCATCAGCCTATTGCAAAACCTTAAAAGGATTTAAAGACTTTAATTCTTTTCGCAGTTGCGAACAGATGTGTGTGAGGGAGAGAAAATCCAAACTTAATATTTTTAAAAGTGCATTTACATTCGAGGTTTTCGCGAATTGATATAGAAAAACATCAGAATATACCAGATTTGATCATGAGTGCAAACTTGTGTACGACTGATTTATCATTACAATACTGGCTTGAGTAAGTCGAATCAATTTAAGCCGGAATGGTTATCTTGCTCCAGCGACAATAATCTTGTGAATCTGAAGGCAGGAGAAAGTATTACTTTTTTTACCTTAAAAATACCCATTTAATAAGGCTTTACACGCCTTGAGTTGCCTAAGCAATCCCAGGTTGAATTTCGATTTTCTTAGCCAACGGTTTCTTTTAAAAATTCACGATTAATTTGCTATTAACTCTGGCTTTAAATGCTTTAAGGATGAATTTTCTAAGACTTTTGCAAATTTGAAAAACTTTTATTTTCATTTTTCAATTTCCGTACCCACTGTAAAATGTATATTAAACTGAGAAGAAATAACATTAAAATAAAGAGAAATAAGAGCTTACAAAGAAAATAAAAAAAAACAGTGACAGAAAGACGTACTATATAAATGTAACAAAATAAGCAACCGACTGTCAGACTGACTAAAAATTAAATGAGGGAACGTACAAACTGACTATGACTATATTTTCTTGTATCCATACAACGACGGACAATGTTTTGTGTTTTTTGTTGTAGTTTAGTTTGGGTTAATGTTAAATTCAAAAGAAACATTGTAAATAGAGAAATACTTGGAAGTTTATAAAGCAAAATATTCGTCGTCGTTGCTGTCGTCTACGTAGAACACAGAATAAAAGACGACAGACACAAACCAAATAAACTAAACAGAAAATGGAAATTATACAGAAGGGGGGACTCTGACAACTCCCCTCCATTTCAAATCAAACATCTATAGTTTGTGATAGAGTGTAGAAGAAGAAGAGTGAGTATGAGTTTGAATACCAACAAAACCATCACAATTTTTTATGTGGAGTCATGTCTTTGATGTCGTTTGGTTTGGTTTTCTGTTCGTTATGTTTTTTATATTTTACTGTAATAATGAATTTTTAAGAAAGACGGGAACGAGCAAGAAATAAAAGAGAAAAAAAATCGAAATTAATGCGACACACAAGTTAAAAGTCTGTTTTTGTTCTGCTCCGTTTTTTTTTTTTTTTTTTATTTACACAAAAAGTTTAAAGTTGGAAACCGGTCGGTCCGTAACTGTAGAACTGAAATACCAGTGAATATTTGGTTGGCTGAGAGGATGTAGAGTTATAATTTTAAGCTTTATAAGATGATGTTTTTTAGTTCTTAATGGTGCTGCTGCTGTTGCCTGATGTAGAAAATGTTGATGATGTTGATGTTGTGCAACAACGACAACGATTTAGTGATACGATACGGTGTGATATTTGTATAGTCAAAAGGACGTACTGCTTTGGAGCCAAGAGTACGAATCAACAAAACAAAAAAGTTGTTTAATTTCGTTTTTTTTTTTGTTTTCTATAATTTTGTCCTTTTTGGTTAAGGATATACAAATTTACCAATGAATAATAGAGAGAAAAAACTTTTCGGTTTAACCTTATTTTGTCCCATTTTAATGTCCCAAAGGTATTTTTTTTTTTCGTTAAATGCTAAACAAGATTGGGAATACAAAATAACTTTGGTTATTAGGGATAACTGTTTCTTTTTTTTACAAAATATAATATTAAGGCCTGATAACACGACGTCCTATTAAAATTTAACCGACAGTTAAATTAAAAATTTACAATATATGGGAAACAAAAACAACACGGCTTATACGGCTATGATTTGGTATCAAACATGGACAGAGTTTACGTGATTTACCATATCGTTTTAGATATGCAAAGATCAGGTTTTAGATATGACCTATATGACCATATCTGCTTATGTCTTGATATAAACATCACCGAAGTGTGTCACATATTCCATATCTTATCATATATAATCTGATCTGGCACCAGATTTAATCCAATCTCATTATATCTGACCAGATCTAATATTTTTACGCGGGCAAAACCTAATGCTGCCACCCTAAAAAAAGCCTTGCCTTTGTGCTTATCGAACCAGAACACAATTTAACCAAAATGATGATTGTATCAAGAATCTCCATTCTAGTTATCCAATTTAAGCTCAAATTAAGTACTTAGGCCGGATAACACAATGTTCAGTTAAAATTTAACCTAAATTTAAGTTTAAAATTTATGTGGTAAACAACAACAAAGGTGTCAGTTTAAGTCCCAGTTAGTAGCTAACAGGACATTGTGTTAATGGGGGTTACAAGGATTTCAAAATCCCATAGGTTTTGTGAATTTTTCAGAATCCAGAAACTTGTTGGTTGAACTACCAACGAAAGAAATATATTGGGTGTATAACTCAAAAATTCGGGGTACACAACAGATGGCGTATCTTTTACACATGGTTTGCGTCTTTAATAACTTATATGGCATTTTTTAGGGTAAACTTCTGTTATTTATTCTCACTTAGTCATTGAACGAAATAGTGTAAACAACAAATTTTTTTTTGCTTCGAAAATGTCAAATTTTTGAGCCAACAAAGCATAATTTGCGGGAAGTTTTGTTTTACTTCTTCAATTTGCAAAAAAAAGCTGCAGCTGAAGAACATTGATCGCTCACCGAAATTTATCCTGAGCATGTTCCATCGACGTCAATGTGCGGGAGATGATTTGTGCAGTTCAGAAGTGGTGATTTTGACACGGAAGACAAAGATCGCCCAGGTCAGCCAAAAAAGTTTGAAGATGATGAATTGGAGGCGTTACTCGATGAAGATTGTTGTCGAACTCAAGAAGAACTTGCAATATCATTGCGAGTCACTCGAGCAGCAATTTCAAAATGTTTGCAAACACCAGGATTCAATCAAAAGCAAAGACATTGGGTACCACACGAGTTGAAGCCGAGAGACGTTGAGACGATTTTACACGTCCAAAATGCTGCTTAAACGCTATAAAAAGAAGTAATTTTTACATCGAATCATTACCCTACGGGGAAAGGGACCGGTCCCAGATGACACGCAGGATAGGTCCCAAGGGGGCGGAGACCGGTCGCTGATCGGCCTTTTTGTTTGAAAGAGACATATCACTTTAACATGGCGTTGTCATTGGAAATGACCAATTGCCACACTAATAAAAAATTAAGAATTAAAAATAATCTACTTGGCGTCGAAGTAGGGCTCGATAACACAACCTTCTGCTTGTAAGGCAAACGCTCTACCGTCTGAGCTAACGTTGCTTATGCGTGATGGCTGGCTGATGGTTAAGTTATGTTTTTCGTTTCTGTTCAAATAAAAAAGAGAAAGAAAAAACAAACACACACAAAGCAAATAAAAAAAACATGGCAAAGAAAAAAATAGAAAAGAAAACAACATTAACATACACACAAATATGGTAGAAGTGCCTTGAATATGCCCCCGATTGACCAGTCATGGGATAGGTCCCTTTATGGCAGTTGACTTGGTTTTTTCGTTGGCCAAAATTAAATTAAAAAATCAATTAAAAATTAGAAAATTACCTCAAAACCTCTGATAATATAAATAAAAATTTAAAAAATTCCCCTTAAATTACAAAGAAAAGTTAAATGAAATACCAATTGTTAAAACTAAAACAGCTTTAACATTAAAAAAACGTTGAAAATACAAAACTTAAAATTTCTTAGCAAAACATTATAGAAATTTAAAATAAGAGCTAAAATAAGCAAATCGTGAAAAAATAAAGATAAAAATAAATAAAAGAGTAAAATAAATAAAAAATATTTTTAAAAATATGCCGCGAATTTTGTTTTTATTTCGGTATCGGTCAAGTTTTTTTAAAAGCAACAGTGAAAATAACGGATCAGAAAATACTTAGAAAATTAATTAATTTTCTTTTGTTCATATTTGTACTAATTTAGTAATATGCCTTCGGTTGACCGGTCACGGGATAGGTCCTTGGAGGGCAATTGCCTCCTCATTCCCCGTAGGGTACTGGCGATGAAAAATGGATCAATTACGGCAACCCGAAACGCATGAAATCGTATTTAAAGCCCAACCAACCAGTCAAATCAATGCCAAAGCTAAATATCCTTAGTGCCAAGGTAACGCTCCGTATTTGGTAGGATCAAAAGGGTCCCATCTATTACGACCTGCTGAAATCGAGCCAGACGATCACAGAGAACGTGCACCGAACACAAATGATTCGTTTGAAGCGAACATTGGCCGAAAATTCATCATGACAACGCTCGGCCACATGTTGCAATACCAGTTAAAAACTATTTAGAAAATGGTGGTTGGGAAGTTTTGTCTCACCCGCCTTATAATCCAGACCTTGCCCTGTCCGACTCCCATTTGTTTCGATCGATGCAGAATGCTCTCACAGGAATACTCTTTACTTCAGAACAGGGTTTTCGAAATTGGCTTGATTCATTGTTGGCCTTAAAAAATTAGCAGTTCTTTTGGCGCGGAATCCATATATTTCCCGAAAGATAGGAAAAGGTCATAGCTAACGATGACCAATACTGAAGTGTGTATATTGCTTCCTGGGCCTAACAAAAATATTCGACTTCGGTCGGACAGTAATACTGAGTCGTAAAATCTGCTTAAATTTAGGATATCGCGACCCTTCCCTAGTCCACATCATTTAAGAGCATATGAGGATACTCCGTAGGGGCAGACATTTTTTCCGTTTTGCTCTATGTCGCTTAGTTTTCAAAAAATGATATTAAAAACTTCCGAGGGTACCATGGCCCAAAACGTATATTGTATTTAGTGACGAAAAGAAATTCACCTTGGACGGTCCTGATGGATAAATAACATATGGCATGATACGCGGAATTCAAAACTAATTAAGCTGCATCGAAATTATGGCGGAGGAAATCTTATGGTTTGAGCTGGCAATCAAAAAAAGATTACCATTTGTTTTGTATCTAGCAAAATTAATGCCGAAAATTACATTTATCTTCTAGAGAACGTTTTGATAACATATCTTAATGAAACTGAGCAGTCACATCTCATTTTTCAACAGGACAATGCATCAATCCATACAGCTCGAGTTGTTTAATAATATTTTAGTTTTTATTCTGAAATTCAATTAGATTGTAGTGCTAAATTGATTACTAGGGCAAGGAATTCCATGCAAATGCGTGTTTTTTCTCGATAGTCCAAAACAAAGACGGGTAAATATTTATCCGACTCATCAAATTTAAAACAAAATGGCATCGATTTTGACTTGAAATGCATATTTAGTGCCTTTTTAATGCATATTCGTGCATATTTTTCGTTTTTAGGAGCATTTTATAATTAGTAAAAAATTAAAAAACTGATACGTTTTCGTATTTTATTCAATCAAAATATTTATTTTTCTTTTCATTATTTTTAAAAATAATAAACTTTTTTTAAAACCTTATTGGCCGAGGAAAAGTTTGGAGTTCTGTGTCTATTTGCAAAATAACTAACTATCATATATTTTTATATTTTAAAGTGCGTTGTTTTTGCAAAAATAATTGATTTTAGTGCATATTTTTATGTTTTTAATGCATATTTTTATTTTTTAATCACATTTTTTAGGCGGATATTTTTGACTTTTAAGTGCAAAAAAAAATGTCCGGAAAATTAAAATGTCCGGAAATTTGGACTAATATTTAACAATGTCAAATAGATTATTCTGAAATTAAATTATAATTTGATTAATATACATACATGGAAAAATCTTGAAATTTCGAGATTTCTATCCCAAGTTATATGAGCCGCATTATGTTTATTCGATTGTGTTAAAACATTCAATAACTTATTGAAGTATAGATTTACATACCCTAGGAGCACAAGTTTAATTTTCGAGAATTCATAATACAGAGTTCAATATTTACCTAGAAAGAAAAATAATAAAGGAAAATATATTAATACTGGAAGCAATCGATTAAAAACGACAATTTTAGTTATCAAATTAAATAGCAATCAAGAAGAATCCTACAATAATTTTTATAATACACCCTCCTATGGGGATCTTATTTACCACAGTGGGTACCGGTTCAAAGGAAAATGTAATTTTTTCATGGCATTTTTTTTTCTTGAAGCGGAAATTGGCCACCTGTGGTATGTGAAATTGCTAACCTAAGACATGTCACTGAACTTTTCGGTGACATGTCACACACTCAAAAAAATAGGTCAAAATTGTGCTGGCGCAAATACATGTTATTTCCTGCTATTTTAGCAGAATTTTTACCTATGTGTACAGACTTTTTTAGAGAAAATAACAACAAAATTAGTTCAATTTAATCAGAACGCGTTTAACAGACTTTTGTACTAACTTTTTTTTATGAGTCCAGAACTAACCTGTGTTTTTGGCAGAGTTCGGTGACACTCTCTACTGACATCTAACAAAGGATAAATTTCCCCTTTTATATGAAGCAACCAGTCATGATCAGAGAAGACAAAATTGCTATTTTAGCTTTTTATGCTTTTTATTGCTTGCTTTATGCATATTTGCTTCTTTTTGTTTTTTGGATTTTCCGTTTTTTAGCTTTAAAATTGCTTTTTCTTAAGATTTTTGAGCTTTGAATTGCTTTTTTAAGACTTTTTGCCCAAAAATCCTTTTTTTGCTGACAAAAATTTATTTTTTCTCTTAACTTTGAATTTTTTTTTTTTAAAAGCTTTTCTTTTTTATGTGTGTGAAGTTAAATTCCAAAGTTAAATTCCATTTAACATAACACTGTTATTTTAACAGTTTTTGTTTCTCACTCTCATTTTAATGTTTTTTGTTGCATGTTTTTCAGCGTTACATTCCACAGTTAAATTCCATTAGCTGAACACCGGAAACAGTAACAGAATTTGCTAAATATATATCAAATGTAATATTTAGGAATATTTTTGTTTTTTTTTTCATTTCTAAATTATAGCTTTAATAAAAAAATGTAAATATATTTATATATACATATATATTTATAATTTTTTTTGTATAACCAGAAAACATGTAAAAAATTATTTGATCTAAAATATTGTTTAACCAACGGTTTAACCCTTAAATGCATGATGTAGCCATTTGGCAACATACCAGTTTTTTAATAAAAAAAACACTTGATGCACAAAAACTGCAATTTTGGGCATTAGGGGCACCTTCTGAAAATTTAGCGCAGAATTTTTAAAAATTAAATGACCACTGCGGCCATGTTTGACGAAAAGACGAAAGCACACCTAATACATTTTAAATCCACTGAAATTTAGCTTCCGTGGACATACTCCATATGACTGTACCTATCTCTGGAGCGCAGTAAGAAATTATTAAAATTTACCATATGTTGTAAAATTTTTCTGGGCATATTAAAACATAAATTACCACTGCGGCCATGTTTGACGAAAAGACGAAACCACACCTAATACATTTTAAATCCACTGAAATTTAGCTTCCGTGGACATACTCCATATGACCGTAGCTATCTCTGGAGCGCAGTAAGAAATTATTAAAATTTACCATATTTTGTAAATTTTTTCTGGGCATATTAAAACTTAAATTACCACTGCGGCCATTTTTGACGAAAAGACGAAACTACACCTAATACATTTTAAATCCACTGAAATTTAGCTTCCGTGGACATACTCCATATGACTGTACCTATCTCTGGAGCGCAGTAAGAAATTATTAAAATTTACCATATGTTGTAAAATTTTTCTGGGCATATTAAAACATAAATTACCACTGCGGCCATGTTTGACGAAAAGACGAAACCACACCTAATACATTTTAAATCCACTGAAATTTAGCTTCCGTGGACATACTCCATATGACTGTACCTATCTCTGGAGCGCAGTAAGAAATTATTAAAATTTACCATATGTTGTAAAATTTTTCTGGGCATATTAAAACATAAATTACCACTGCGGCCATGTTTGACGAAAAGACGAAACCACACATAATACATTTTAAATCCACTGAAATTTAGCTTCCGTGGACATACTCCATGTGGCCGTAGCTATCTCTGGACCGCAGTAAGAAATTATTAAAATTTACCATATGTTGTAAAATTTTTCTGGGCATATTAAAACATAAATTACCACTGCGGCCATGTTTGACGAAAAGACGAAACCACACATAATACATTTTAAATCCACTGAAATTTAGCTTCCGTGGACATACTCCATGTGGCCGTAGCTATCTCTGGACCGCAGTAAGAAATTATTAAAATTTACCATATGTTGTAAAATTTTTCTGGGCATATTAAAACATAAATTACCACTGCGGCCATGTTTGACGAAAAGACGAAACCACACCTAATACATTTTAAATCCACTGAAATTTAGCTTCCGTGGACATACTCCATGTGGCCGTAGCTATCTCTGGACCGCAGTAAGAAATTATTAAAATTTACCATATTTTGTAAATTTTTTCTGGGCATATTAAAACTTAAATTACCACTGCGGCCATGTTTGACGAAAAGACGAAACCACACCTAATACATTTTAAATCCACTGAAATTTAGCTTCCGTGGACATACTCCATGTGGCCGTAGCTATCTCTGGAGCGCAGTAAGAAATTATTAAAATTTACCATATGTTGTAAAATTTTTCTGGGCATATTAAAACATAAATTACCACTGCGGCCATGTTTAACGAAAAGACGAAACCACACCTAATACATTTTAAATCCACTGAAATTTAGCTTCCGCGGACATACTCCATGTGGCCGTAGCTATCTCTGGAGCGCAGTAAGAAATTATTAAAATTTACCATATTTTGTAAATTTTTTCTGGGCATATTAAAACTTAAATTACCACTGCGGCCATGTTTGACGAAAAGACGAAACCACACCTAATACAGGTTAAATCTGCTGAAATTTAGGTTCCGTGGACATATTCCATGTGGCCGTAGCTATCTCTGGAGCGCAGTAAGAAATTATTAAAATTTACCATATTTTGTAAATTTTTTTCTGGGCATACAAATTTAAATTACCACTGCGGCCATGTTTGACGAAAAGACGAAACCACACCTAATACATTTTAAATCCACTGAAATTTAGCTTCCGTGGACATACTCCATATGACCGTACCTATCTCTGGAGCGCAGTAAGAAATTATTAAAATTTACCATATGTTCTAAAATTTTTCTGGGCATATTAAAACATAAATTACCACTGCGGCCATGTTTGACGAAAAGACGAAACCACACCTAATGCAGGTTACATCTACTGAAATGTAGCTTCCGTGGACATACCCCTTATGGCCGTACCTATCTCTGGAGCGCAGTAAGAAATTATTAAAATTTACCATATTTTGTAAATTTTTTATGGGCATATTAAAACTTAAATTACCACTGCGGCCATTTTTGACGAAAAGACGAAACCACACCTAATACATTTTAAATCCACTGAAATTTAGCTTCCGTGGACATACTCCATATGACTGTACCTATCTCTGGAGCGCAGTAAGAAATTATTAAAATTTACCATATGTTGTAAAATTTTTCTGGGCATATTAAAACATAAATTACCACTGCGGCCATGTTTGACGAAAAGACGAAACCACACATAATACATTTTAAATCCACTGAAATTTAGCTTCCGTGGACATACTCCATGTGGCCGTAGCTATCTCTGGAGCGCAGTAAGAAATTATTAAAATTTACCATATTTTGTAAATTTTTTCAGGGCATATTAAAACTTAAATTACCACTGCGGCCATGTTTGACGAAAAGACGAAACCACACCTAATACATTTTAAATACACTGAAATTTAGCTTCCGTGGACATACTCCATGTGGCCGTAGCTATCTCTGGACCGCAGTAAGAAATTATTAAAATTTACCATATGTTGTAAAATTTTTCTTGGCATATTAAAACATAAATTACCACTGCGGCCATGTTTGACGAAAAGACGAAACCACACCTAATACATTTTAAATCCACTGAAATTTAGCTTCCGTGGACATACTCCATATGACTGTACCTATCTCTGGAGCGCAGTAAGAAATTATTAAAATTTACCATATGTTGTAAAATTTTTCTGGGCATATTAAAACATAAATTACCACTGCGGCCATGTTTGACGAAAAGACGAAACCACACCTAATACATTTTAAATCCACTGAAATTTAGCTTCCGTGGACATACTCCATATGACCGTAGCTATCTCTGGAGCGCAGTAAGAAATTATTAAAATTTACCATATTTTGTAAATTTTTTCTGGGCATATTAAAACTTAAATTACCACTGCGGCCATTTTTGACGAAAAGACGAAACCACACCTAATACATTTTAAATCTACTGAAATTTAGCTTCCGTGGACATACTCCATATGACTGTACCTATCTCTGGAGCGCAGTAAGAAATTATTAAAATTTACCATATGTTGTAAAATTTTTCTGGGCATATTAAAACATAAATTACCACTGCGGCCATATTTGACGAAAAGACGAAACCACACCTAATACATTTTAAATCCACTGAAATTTAGCTTCCGTGGACATACTCCATATGACCGTAGCTATCTCTGGAGCGCAGTAAGAAATTATTAAAATTTACCATATTTTGTAAATTTTTTCTGGGCATATTAAAACTTAAATTACCACTGCGGCCATTTTTGACGAAAAGACGAAACCACACCTAATACATTTTAAATCCACTGAAATTTAGCTTCCGTGGACATACTCCATATGACTGTACCTATCTCTGGAGCGCAGTAAGAAATTATTAAAATTTACCATATGTTGTAAAATTTTTGTGGGCATATTAAAACATAAATTACCACTGCGGCCATGTTTGACGAAAAGACGAAACCTCACCTAATACATTTTAAATCCACTGAAATTTAGCTTCCGTGGACATACTCCATATGACCGTAGCTATCTCTGGAGCGCAGTAAGAAATTATTAAAATTTACCATATTTTGTAAATTTTTTCTGGGCATATTAAAACTTAAATTACCACTGCGGCCATTTTTGACGAAAAGACGAAACCACACCTAATACATTTTAAATCCACTGAAATTTCGCTTCCGTGGACATACTCCATATGACTGTATCTATCTCTGGAGCGCAGTAAGAAATTATTAAAATTTACCATATGTTGTAAAATTTTTCTGGGCATATTAAAACATAAATTACCACTGCGGCCATGTTTGACGAAAAGACGAAACCACACCTAATACATTTTAAATCCACTGAAATTTAGCTTCCGTGGACATACTCCATGTGGCCGTAGCTATCTCTGGAGCGCAGTAAGAAATTATTAAAATTTACCATATTTTGTAAATTTTTTTAGGGCATATTAAAACTTAAATTACCACTGCGGCCATGTTTAACGAAAAGACGAAACCACACCTAATACATTTTAAATCCACTGAAATTTAGCTTCCGTGGACATACTCCATATGACTGTACCTATCTCTGGAGCGAAGTAAGAAATTATTAAAATTTACCATATGTTGTAAAATTTTTCTGGGCATATTAAAACATAAATTACCACTTCGGCCATGTTTGACGAAAAGACGAAACCACACCTAATACATTTTAAATCCACTGAAATTTAGCTTCCGTGGACATACTCCATGTGGCCGTAGCTATCTCTGGAGCGCAGTAAGAAATTATTAAAATTTACCATATTTTGTAAATTTTTTCAGGGCATATTAAAACTTAAATTACCACTGCGGCCATGTTTGACGAAAAGACGAAACCACACCTAATACATTTTAAATCCACTGAAATTTAGCTTCCGTGGACATACTCCATGTGGCCGTAGCTATCTCTGGAGCGCAGTAAGAAATTATTAAAATTTACCATATTTTGTAAATTTTTTCAGGGCATATTAAAACTTAAATTACCACTGCGGCCATGTTTGACGAAAAGACGAAACCACACCTAATACATTTTAAATCCACTGAAATTTAGCTTCCGTGGACATACTCCATGTGGCCGTAGCTATCTCTGGAGCGCAGTAAGAAATTATTAAAATTTACCATATTTTGTAAATTTTTTCAGGGCATATTAAAACTTAAATTACCACTGCGGCCATGTTTGACGAAAAGACGAAACCACACCTAATACATTTTAAATCCACTGAAATTTAGCTTCCGTGGACATACTCCATGTGGCCGTACCTATCTCTGGAGCGCAGTAAGAAATTATTAAAATTTACCATATTTTGTAAATTTTTTCAGGGCATATTAAAACTTAAATTACCACTGCGGCCATGTTTGACGAAAAGACGAAACCACACCTAATACATTTTAAATCCACTGAAATTTAGCTTCCGTGGACATACTCCATGTGGCCGTAGCTATCTCTGGAGCGCAGTAAGAAATTATTAAAATTTACCATATTTTGTAAATTTTTTCTGGGCATATTAAAACTTAAATTACCACTGCGGCCATGTTTGACGAAAAGACGAAACCACACCTAATACAGGTTAAATCCACTGAAATTTACCTTCCGTGGACATACTCCATGTGGCCGTAGCTATCTCTGGAGCGCAGTAAGAAATTATTAAAATTTACCATATTTTGTAAATTTTTCAGGGCATATTAAAACTTAAATTACCACTGCGGCCATGTTTGACGAAAAGACGAAACCACACCTAATACATTTTAAATCCACTGAAATTTAGCTTCAGTGGACATACTCCATGTGGCCGTAGCTATCTCTGGACCGCAGTAAGAAATTATTAAAATTTACCATATGTTGTAAATTTTTTCTGGGCATATTAAAACTTAAATTACCACTGCGGCCATTTTTGACGAAAAGACGAAACCACACCTAATACATTTTAAATCTACTGAAATTTAGCTTCCGTGGACATACTCCATATGACTGTACCTATCTCTGGAGCGCAGTAAGAAATTATTAAAATTTACCATATGTTGTAAAATTTTTCTGGGCATATTAAAACATAAATTACCACTGCGGCCATATTTGACGAAAAGACGAAACCACACCTAATACATTTTAAATCCACTGAAATTTAGCTTCCGTGGACATACTCCATATGACCGTAGCTATCTCTGGAGCGCAGTAAGAAATTATTAAAATTTACCATATTTTGTAAATTTTTTCTGGGCATATTAAAACTTAAATTACCACTGCGGCCATTTTTGACGAAAAGACGAAACCACACCTAATACATTTTAAATCCACTGAAATTTAGCTTCCGTGGACATACTCCATATGACTGTACCTATCTCTGGAGCGCAGTAAGAAATTATTAAAATTTACCATATGTTGTAAAATTTTTGTGGGCATATTAAAACATAAATTACCACTGCGGCCATGTTTGACGAAAAGACGAAACCACACCTAATACATTTTAAATCCACTGAAATTTAGCTTCCGTGGACATACTCCATATGACCGTAGCTATCTCTGGAGCGCAGTAAGAAATTATTAAAATTTACCATATTTTGTAAATTTTTTCTGGGCATATTAAAACTTAAATTACCACTGCGGCCATTTTTGACGAAAAGACGAAACCACACCTAATACATTTTAAATCCACTGAAATTTCGCTTCCGTGGACATACTCCATATGACTGTATCTATCTCTGGAGCGCAGTAAGAAATTATTAAAATTTACCATATGTTGTAAAATTTTTCTGGGCATATTAAAACATAAATTACCACTGCGGCCATGTTTGACGAAAAGACGAAACCACACCTAATACATTTTAAATCCACTGAAATTTAGCTTCAGTGGACATACTCCATGTGGCCGTAGCTATCTCTGGAGCGCAGTAAGAAATTATTAAAATTTACCATATTTTGTAAATTTTTTCAGGGCATATTAAAACTTAAATTACCACTGCGGCCATGTTTGACGAAAAGACGAAACCACACCTAATACATTTTAAATCCACTGAAATTTAGCTTCCGTGGACATACTCCATGTGGCCGTAGCTATCTCTGGAGCGCAGTAAGAAATTATTAAAATTTACCATATTTTGTAAATTTTTTCAGGGCATATTAAAACTTAAATTACCACTGCGGCCATGTTTGACGAAAAGACGAAACCACACCTAATACATTTTAAATCCACTGAAATTTAGCTTCCGTGGACATACTCCATATGACTGTACCTATCTCTGGAGCGAAGTAAGAAATTATTAAAATTTACCATATGTTGTAAAATTTTTCTGGGCATATTAAAACATAAATTACCACTGCGGCCATGTTTGACGAAAAGACGAAACCACACCTAATACATTTTAAATCCACTGAAATTTAGCTTCCGTGGACATACTCCATGTGGCCGTAGCTATCTCTGGAGCGCAGTAAGAAATTATTAAAATTTACCATATTTTGTAAATTTTTTCAGGGCATATTAAAACTTAAATTACCACTGCGGCCATGTTTGACGAAAAGACGAAACCACACCTAATACATTTTAAATCCACTGAAATTTAGCTTCCGTGGACATACTCCATGTGGCCGTACCTATCTCTGGAGCGCAGTAAGAAATTATTAAAATTTACCATATTTTGTAAATTTTTTCAGGGCATATTAAAACTTAAATTACCACTGCGGCCATGTTTGACGAAAAGACGAAACCACACCTAATACATTTTAAATCCACTGAAATTTAGCTTCCGTGGACATACTCCATGTGGCCGTAGCTATCTCTGGAGCGCAGTAAGAAATTATTAAAATTTACCATATTTTGTAAATTTTTTCTGGGCATATTAAAACTTAAATTACCACTGCGGCCATGTTTGACGAAAAGACGAAACCACACCTAATACAGGTTAAATCCACTGAAATTTACCTTCCGTGGACATACTCCATGTGGCCGTAGCTATCTCTGGAGCGCAGTAAGAAATTATTAAAATTTACCATATTTTGTAAATTTTTCAGGGCATATTAAAACTTAAATTACCACTGCGGCCATGTTTGACGAAAAGACGAAACCACACCTAATACATTTTAAATCCACTGAAATTTAGCTTCAGTGGACATACTCCATGTGGCCGTAGCTATCTCTGGACCGCAGTAAGAAATTATTAAAATTTACCATATGTTGTAAAATTTTTCTTGGCATATTAAAACATAAATTACCACTGCGGCCATGTTTGACGAAAAGACGAAACCACACCTAATACATTTTAAATCCACTGAAATTTAGCTTCCGTGGACATACTCCATATGACTGTACCTATCTCTGGAGCGCAGTAAGAAATTATTAAAATTTACCATATGTTGTAAAATTTTTCTGGGCATATTAAAACATAAATTACCACTGCGGCCATGTTTGACGAAAAGACGAAACCACACCTAATACATTTTAAATCCACTGAAATTTAGCTTCCGTGGACATACTCCATATGACCGTAGCTATCTCTGGAGCGCAGTAAGAAATTATTAAAATTTACCATATTTTGTAAATTTTTTCTGGGCATATTAAAACTTAAATTACCACTGCGGCCATTTTTGACGAAAAGACGAAACCACACCTAATACATTTTAAATCCACTGAAATTTAGCTTCCGTGGACATACTCCATATGACTGTACCTATCTCTGGAGCGCAGTAAGAAATTATTAAAATTTACCATATGTTGTAAAATTTTTCTGGGCATATTAAAACATAAATTACCACTGCGGCCATGTTTGACGAAAAGACGAAACCACACCTAATACATTTTAAATCCACTGAAATTTAGCTTCCGTGGACATACTCCATATGACTGTACCTATCTCTGGAGCGCAGTAAGAAATTATTAAAATTTACCATATGTTGTAAAATTTTTCTGGGCATATTAAAACATAAATTACCACTGCGGCCATGTTTGACGAAAAGACGAAACCACACCTAATACATTTTAAATCCACTGAAATTTAGCTTCCGTGGACATACTCCATGTGGCCGTAGCTATCTCTGGAGCGCAGTAAGAAATTATTAAAATTTACCATATTTTGTAAATTTTTTCTGGGCATATTAAAACTTAAATTACCACTGCGGCCATGTTTGACGAAAAGACGAAACCACACCTAATACAGGTTAAATCCACTGAAATTTACCTTCCGTGGACATACTCCATGTGGCCGTAGCTATCTCTGGAGCGCAGTAAGAAATTATTAAAATTTACCATATTTTGTAAATTTTTCAGGGCATATTAAAACTTAAATTACCACTGCGGCCATGTTTGACGAAAAGACGAAACCACACCTAATACATTTTAAATCCACTGAAATTTAGCTTCAGTGGACATACTCCATGTGGCCGTAGCTATCTCTGGACCGCAGTAAGAAATTATTAAAATTTACCATATGTTGTAAAATTTTTCTTGGCATATTAAAACATAAATTACCACTGCGGCCATGTTTGACGAAAAGACGAAACCACACCTAATACATTTTAAATCCACTGAAATTTAGCTTCCGTGGACATACTCCATATGACTGTACCTATCTCTGGAGCGCAGTAAGAAATTATTAAAATTTACCATATGTTGTAAAATTTTTCTGGGCATATTAAAACATAAATTACCACTGCGGCCATGTTTGACGAAAAGACGAAACCACACCTAATACATTTTAAATCCACTGAAATTTAGCTTCCGTGGACATACTCCATATGACCGTAGCTATCTCTGGAGCGCAGTAAGAAATTATTAAAATTTACCATATTTTGTAAATTTTTTCTGGGCATATTAAAACTTAAATTACCACTGCGGCCATTTTTGACGAAAAGACGAAACCACACCTAATACATTTTAAATCCACTGAAATTTAGCTTCCGTGGACATACTCCATATGACTGTACCTATCTCTGGAGCGCAGTAAGAAATTATTAAAATTTACCATATGTTGTAAAATTTTTCTGGGCATATTAAAACATAAATTACCACTGCGGCCATGTTTGACGAAAAGACGAAACCACACCTAATACATTTTAAATCCACTGAAATTTAGCTTCCGTGGACATACTCCATATGACTGTACCTATCTCTGGAGCGCAGTAAGAAATTATTAAAATTTACCATATGTTGTAAAATTTTTCTGGGCATATTAAAACATAAATTACCACTGCGGCCATGTTTGACGAAAAGACGAAACCACACCTAATACATTTTAAATCCACTGAAATTTAGCTTCCGTGGACATACTCCATGTGGCCGTAGCTATCTCTGGAGCGCAGTAAGAAATTATTAAAATTTACCATATTTTGTAAATTTTTTCTGGGCATATTAAAACTTAAATTACCACTGCGGCCATGTTTGACGAAAAGACGAAACCACACCTAATACAGGTTAAATCCACTGAAATTTACCTTCCGTGGACATACTCCATGTGGCCGTAGCTATCTCTGGAGCGCAGTAAGAAATTATTAAAATTTACCATATTTTGTAAATTTTTCAGGGCATATTAAAACTTAAATTACCACTGCGGCCATGTTTGACGAAAAGACGAAACCACACCTAATACATTTTAAATCCACTGAAATTTAGCTTCAGTGGACATACTCCATGTGGCCGTAGCTATCTCTGGACCGCAGTAAGAAATTATTAAAATTTACCATATGTTGTAAAATTTTTCTTGGCATATTAAAACATAAATTACCACTGCGGCCATGTTTGACGAAAAGACGAAACCACACCTAATACATTTTAAATCCACTGAAATTTAGCTTCCGTGGACATACTCCATATGACTGTACCTATCTCTGGAGCGCAGTAAGAAATTATTAAAATTTACCATATGTTGTAAAATTTTTCTGGGCATATTAAAACATAAATTACCACTGCGGCCATGTTTGACGAAAAGACGAAACCACACCTAATACATTTTAAATCCACTGAAATTTAGCTTCCGTGGACATACTCCATATGACTGTACCTATCTCTGGAGCGCAGTAAGAAATTATTAAAATTTACCATATGTTGTAAAATTTTTCTGGGCATATTAAAACATAAATTACCACTGCGGCCATGTTTGACGAAAAGACGAAACCACACCAAATACAGGTTACATCTACTGAAATGTAGCTTCCGTGGACATACCCCATATGGCCGTAGCTATCTCTGGAGCGCAGTAAGAAATTATTAAAATTTGCCATATATTGTATTTGATATTTTTAAATTCCAAAGTTAAATTCCATTTAAGATAACACTGTTACTTTAACAGTTTTTGTTTCTCATTCAGTCTCAATGTTAATGTTTTCAGTAGCCTACTTTGCAGCTTTAAATTCCAAAGTTAATTCCATTTAGAAACAGCGTTGCCAGAATAGTTTGGGCTCATATCCCAATTTGACAAGTTGAAATCCCCAAAAATCCCCAAAACAAATTTCGAAATCCCAGAATATTTCCCCAATATTGTTTTAATACGAATTTGAAATGAAAACCCATTTTTATTGAAAATTAAATTTTATTTGTTAATATTAGAGATAATGATTTTCAATCAAAACAAAAACATTACTAAAATCATTTGCTTGCACAAGAAAATGAAGAAAAATCATAAAGTATTAATATAGTCTTAAACTAATATAAAAACATTAAAATGAACACATTCAGTAAGATTACCTACCCGACTAAAAAAGTTGTTCTATAATCATATATCACCATATATAAACCCATATATACATCCATATATAATTTGATCCGAATATTGGAATATAAAATTATATCAAGCGAGATAAGCATGTTATCTCAGCTGATACAATTTGATCCGAAAAATGGGTCTATCTAACTGCATCAAATTATATATAAATACATATAATTTAATGAAGATTTTCGAAGGAAATTTTAGTAAATATTATTGAGATCACTTATTTCATTCATATTAAATACTAATGCTAGATGTTTAGAACAATTTTTGCTAATATACTTGGAAATAGCTGACAAAATAAAACATTACAAAAATTTGTCGGAACAACTTTTTCTAGGTTAGAGTTTTGGTCTTTCTTATAAAATGTGTGTCTTTCTTATAAAATAAAAAATTAACTAATTAGAAATTTATTAATTCAGTTCGAGGCCAATTTTCTTATTATGAATTAATATAATAAGTACTTTTTTTTCAAAAACTGCTATTTTTCTTCATCAGGATACTCTCCTGACAAATACTTCACAGTTTTTGCTTTCAAAAACCTCTACACTTTCAGGAATGAAAAGACGATCGTTTCGGGGATTACGCCACCACTTTCTAAAGAAAACTGATGAAGGGGACCTGGAAAATCTCCGAAACGATCGTCTTTTCATTCCTGAAAGTGTAGAGGTTTTTGAAAGCAAAAACTGTGAAGTATTTGTCAGGAGAGTATCCTGATGAAGAAAAATAGCAGTTTTTGAAAAAAAAGTACTTATTATATTAATTCATAATAAGAAAATTGGCCTCGAACTGAATTAATAAATTTCTAATTAGTTAATTTTTTATTTTATAAGAAAGACACACATTTTATAAGAAAGACCAAAACTCTAACCTAGAAAAAGTTGTTCCGACAAATTTTTGTAATGTTTTATTTTGTCAGCTATTTCCAAGTATATTAGCAAAAATTGTTCTAAACATCTAGCATTAGTATTTAATATGAATGAAATAAGTGATCTCAATAATATTTACTAAAATTTCCTTCGAAAATCTTCATTAAATTATATGTATTTATATATAATTTGATGCAGTTAGATAGACCCATTTTTCGGATCAAATTGTATCAGCTGAGATAACATGCTTATCTCGCTTGATATAATTTTATATTCCAATATTCGGATCAAATTATATATGGATGTATATATGGGTTTATATATGGTGATATATGATTATAGAACAACTTTTTTAGTCGGGTAGGTAATCTTACTGAATGTGTTCATTTTAATGTTTTTATATTAGTTTAAGACTATATTAATACTTTATGATTTTTCTTCATTTTCTTGTGCAAGCAAATGATTTTAGTAATGTTTTTGTTTTGATTGAAAATCATTATCTCTAATATTAACAAATAAAATTTAATTTTCAATAAAAATGGGTTTTCATTTCAAATTCGTATTAAAACAATATTGGGGAAATATTCGGGGATTTCGAAATTTGTTTTGGGGATTTTTGGGGATTTCAACTTGTCAAATTGGGATATGAGCCCAAACTATTCTGGCAACGCTGTTTCTAAATGGAATTAACTTTGGAATTTAAAGCTGCAAAGTAGGCTACTGAAAACATTAACATTGAGACTGAATGAGAAACAAAAACTGTTAAAGTAACAGTGTTATCTTAAATGGAATTTAACTTTGGAATTTAAAAATATCAAATACAATATATGGCAAATTTTAATAATTTCTTACTGCGCTCCAGAGATAGCTACGGCCATATGGGGTATGTCCACGGAAGCTACATTTCAGTAGATGTAACCTGTATTTGGTGTGGTTTCGTCTTTTCGTCAAACATGGCCGCAGTGGTAATTTATGTTTTAATATGCCCAGAAAAATTTTACAACATATGGTAAATTTTAATAATTTCTTACTGCGCTCCAGAGATAGGTACAGTCATATGGAGTATGTCCACGGAAGCTAAATTTCAGTGGATTTAAAATGTATTAGGTGTAGTTTCGTCTTTTCGTCAAAAATGGCCGCAGTGGTAATTTAAGTTTTAATATGCCCAGAAAAAATTTACAAAATATGGTAAATTTTAATAATTTCTTACTGCGCTCCAGAGATAGGTACGGTCATATGGAGTATGTCCACGGAAGCTAAATTTCAGTGGATTTAAAATGTATTAGGTGCGGTTTCGTCTTTTCGTCAAACATGGCCGCAGTGGTAATTTATGTTTTAATATGCCCAGAAAAAATTTACAAAATATGGTAAATTTTAATAATTTCTTACTGCGCTCCAGAGATAGCTACGGCCACATGGAGTATGTCCACGGAAGCTACATTTTAGTAGATGTAACCTGTATTAGGTGTGGTTTCGTCTTTTCGTCAAACATGGCCGCAGTTGTAATTTATGTTTTAATATGCCCAGAAAAATTTTAGAACATATGGTAAATTTTAATAATTTCTTACTGCGCTCCAGAGATAGGTGCGGTCATATGGAGTATGACCACGGAAGCTAAATTTCAGTGGATTTAAAATGTATTAGGTGTGGTTTCGTCTTTTCGTCAAACATGGCCGCAGTGGTAATTTATGTTTTAATATGCCCTGAAAAATTTTACAACATATGGTAAATTTTAATAATTTCTTACTGCGGTCCAGAGATAGCTACGGCCACATGGAGTATGTCCACTGAAGCTAAATTTCAGTGGATTTAAAATGTATTAGGTGTGGTTTCGTCTTTTCGTCAAACATGGCCGCAGTGGTAATTTAAGTTTTAATATGCCCTGAAAAATTTTACAACATATGGTAAATTTTAATAATTTCTTACTGCGGTCCAGAGATAGCTACGGCCACATGGAGTATGTCCACGGAAGCTAAATTTCAGTGGATTTAAAATGTATCAGGTGTGGTTTCGTCTTTTCGTCAAACATGGCCGCAGTGGTAATTTATGTTTTAATATGCCCAGAAAAATTTTACAACATATGGTAAATTTTAATAATTTCTTACTGCGCTCCAGAGATAGGTACAGTCATATGGAGTATGTCCACGGAAGCTAAATTTCAGTGGATTTAAAATGTATTAGGTGTGGTTTCGTCTTTTCGTCAAACATGGCCGCAGTGGTAATTTATGTTTTAATATGCCCAGAAAAAATTTACA
The DNA here is from genome assembly GCA_949987735.1 of Leucophora obtusa. Lineage (NCBI taxonomy): Eukaryota > Metazoa > Arthropoda > Insecta > Diptera > Anthomyiidae > Leucophora > Leucophora obtusa. The sequence continues at coordinate 283,567,037 of OX465295.1, forward strand.
AAATATGGTAAATTTTAATAATTTCTTACTGCGCTCCAGAGATAGCTACGGTCATATGGAGTATGACCACGGAAGCTAAATTTCAGTGGATTTAAAATGTATTAGGTGTGGTTTCGTCTTTTCGTCAAACATGGCCGCAGTGGTAATTTATGTTTTAATATGCCCAGAAAAATTTTACAACATATGGTAAATTTTAATAATTTCTTACTGCGGTCCAGAGATAGCTACGGCCACATGGAGTATGTCCACGGAAGCTAAATTTCAGTGTATTTAAAATGTATTAGGTGTGGTTTCGTCTTTTCGTCAAACATGGCCGCAGTGGTAATTTATGTTTTAATATGCCCAGAAAAATTTTAGAACATATGGTAAATTTTAATAATTTCTTACTGCGCTCCAGAGATAGGTACGGTCATATGGAGTATGTCCACGGAAGCTAAATTTCAGTGGATTTAAAATGTATTAGGTGTGGTTTCGTCTTTTCGTCAAACATGGCCGCAGTGGTAATTTAAATTTGTATGCCCAGAAAAAAATTTACAAAATATGGTAAATTTTAATAATTTCTTACTGCGCTCCAGAGATAGCTACGGCCACATGGAATATGTCCACGGAACCTAAATTTCAGCAGATTTAACCTGTATTAGGTGTGGTTTCGTCTTTTCGTCAAACATGGCCGCAGTGGTAATTTAAGTTTTAATATGCCCTGAAAAAATTTACAAAATATGGTAAATTTTAATAATTTCTTACTGCGCTCCAGAGATAGCTACGGCCACATGGAGTATGTCCACGGAAGGTAAATTTCAGTGGATTTAACCTGTATTAGGTGTGGTTTCGTCTTTTCGTCAAACATGGCCGCAGTGGTAATTTAAGTTTTAATATGCCCTGAAAAATTTTACAACATATGGTAAATTTTAATAATTTCTTACTGCGGTCCAGAGATAGCTACGGCCACATGGAGTATGTCCACGGAAGCTAAATTTCAGTGGATTTAAAATGTATTAGGTGTGGTTTCGTCTTTTCGTCAAACATGGCCGCAGTGGTAATTTAAGTTTTAATATGCCCTGAAAAAATTTACAAAATATGGTAAATTTTAATAATTTCTTACTGCGCTCCAGAGATAGCTACGGCCACATGGAGTATGTCCACGGAAGCTAAATTTCAGTGGATTTAAAATGTATTAGGTGTGGTTTCGTCTTTTCGTCAAACATGGCCGCAGTGGTAATTTAAGTTTTAATATGCCCTGAAAAAATTTACAAAATATGGTAAATTTTAATAATTTCTTACTGCGCTCCAGAGATAGCTACGGCCACATGGAGTATGTCCACGGAAGCTAAATTTCAGTGGATTTAAAATGTATTAGGTGTGGTTTCGTCTTTTCGCCAAACATGGCCGCAGTGGTAATTTAAGTTTTAATATGCCCTGAAAAAATTTACAAAATATGGTAAATTTTAATAATTTCTTACTGCGCTCCAGAGATAGCTACGGCCACATGGAGTATGTCCACGGAAGCTAAATTTCAGTGGATTTAAAATGTATTAGGTGTGGTTTCGTCTTTTCGTCAAACATGGCCGAAGTGGTAATTTATGTTTTAATATGCCCAGAAAAATTTTACAACATATGGTAAATTTTAATAATTTCTTACTTCGCTCCAGAGATAGGTACAGTCATATGGAGTATGTCCACGGAAGCTAAATTTCAGTGGATTTAAAATGTATTAGGTGTGGTTTCGTCTTTTCGTCAAACATGGCCGCAGTGGTAATTTAAGTTTTAATATGCCCTGAAAAAATTTACAAAATATGGTAAATTTTAATAATTTCTTACTGCGCTCCAGAGATAGCTACGGCCACATGGAGTATGTCCACGGAAGCTAAATTTCAGTGGATTTAAAATGTATTAGGTGTGGTTTCGTCTTTTCGTCAAACATGGCCGCAGTGGTAATTTATGTTTTAATATGCCCAGAAAAATTTTACAACATATGGTAAATTTTAATAATTTCTTACTGCGCTCCAGAGATAGCTACGGTCATATGGAGTATGTCCACGGAAGCTAAATTTCAGTGGATTTAAAATGTATTAGGTGTGGTTTCGTCTTTTCGTCAAACATGGCCGCAGTGGTAATTTATGTTTTAATATGCCCACAAAAATTTTACAACATATGGTAAATTTTAATAATTTCTTACTGCGCTCCAGAGATAGGTACAGTCATATGGAGTATGTCCACGGAAGCTAAATTTCAGTGGATTTAAAATGTATTAGGTGTGGTTTCGTCTTTTCGTCAAAAATGGCCGCAGTGGTAATTTAAGTTTTAATATGCCCAGAAAAAATTTACAAAATATGGTAAATTTTAATAATTTCTTACTGCGCTCCAGAGATAGCTACGTTCATATGGAGTATGTCCACGGAAGCTAAATTTCAGTGGATTTAAAATGTATTAGGTGTGGTTTCGTCTTTTCGTCAAATATGGCCGCAGTGGTAATTTATGTTTTAATATGCCCAGAAAAATTTTACAACATATGGTAAATTTTAATAATTTCTTACTGCGCTCCAGAGATAGGTACAGTCATATGGAGTATGTCCACGGAAGCTAAATTTCAGTAGATTTAAAATGTATTAGGTGTGGTTTCGTCTTTTCGTCAAAAATGGCCGCAGTGGTAATTTAAGTTTTAATATGCCCAGAAAAAATTTACAAAATATGGTAAATTTTAATAATTTCTTACTGCGCTCCAGAGATAGCTACGGTCATATGGAGTATGTCCACGGAAGCTAAATTTCAGTGGATTTAAAATGTATTAGGTGTGGTTTCGTCTTTTCGTCAAACATGGCCGCAGTGGTAATTTATGTTTTAATATGCCCAGAAAAATTTTACAACATATGGTAAATTTTAATAATTTCTTACTGCGCTCCAGAGATAGGTACAGTCATATGGAGTACGTCCACGGAAGCTAAATTTCAGTGGATTTAAAATGTATTAGGTGTGGTTTCGTCTTTTCGTCAAACATGGCCACACGGAAGCTAAATTTCAGTGGATTTAAAATGTATTAGGTGTGGTTTCGTCTTTTCGTCAAACATGGCCGCAGTGGTAATTTATGTTTTAATATGCCCAGAAAAATTTTAGAACATATGGTAAATTTTAATAATTTCTTACTGCGCTCCAGAGATAGGTACGGTCATATGGAGTATGTCCACGGAAGCTAAATTTCAGTGGATTTAAAATGTATTAGGTGTGGTTTCGTCTTTTCGTCAAACATGGCCGCAGTGGTAATTTAAATTTGTATGCCCAGAAAAAAATTTACAAAATATGGTAAATTTTAATAATTTCTTACTGCGCTCCAGAGATAGCTACGGCCACATGGAATATGTCCACGGAACCTAAATTTCAGCAGATTTAACCTGTATTAGGTGTGGTTTCGTCTTTTCGTCAAACATGGCCGCAGTGGTAATTTAAGTTTTAATATGCCCAGAAAAAATTTACAAAATATGGTAAATTTTAATAATTTCTTACTGCGCTCCAGAGATAGCTACGGCCACATGGAGTATGTCCGCGGAAGCTAAATTTCAGTGGATTTAAAATGTATTAGGTGTGGTTTCGTCTTTTCGTTAAACATGGCCGCAGTGGTAATTTATGTTTTAATATGCCCAGAAAAATTTTACAACATATGGTAAATTTTAATAATTTCTTACTGCGCTCCAGAGATAGCTACGGCCACATGGAGTATGTCCACGGAAGCTAAATTTCAGTGGATTTAAAATGTATTAGGTGTGGTTTCGTCTTTTCGTCAAACATGGCCGCAGTGGTAATTTAAGTTTTAATATGCCCAGAAAAAATTTACAAAATATGGTAAATTTTAATAATTTCTTACTGCGGTCCAGAGATAGCTACGGCCACATGGAGTATGTCCACGGAAGCTAAATTTCAGTGGATTTAAAATGTATTAGGTATGGTTTCGTCTTTTCGTCAAACATGGCCGCAGTGGTAATTTATGTTTTAATATGCCCAGAAAAATTTTACAACATATGGTAAATTTTAATAATTTCTTACTGCGGTCCAGAGATAGCTACGGCCACATGGAGTATGTCCACGGAAGCTAAATTTCAGTGGATTTAAAATGTATTATGTGTGGTTTCGTCTTTTCGTCAAACATGGCCGCAGTGGTAATTTATGTTTTAATATGCCCAGAAAAATTTTACAACATATGGTAAATTTTAATAATTTCTTACTGCGCTCCAGAGATAGGTACAGTCATATGGAGTATGTCCACGGAAGCTAAATTTCAGTGGATTTAAAATGTATTAGGTGTGGTTTCGTCTTTTCGTCAAACATGGCCGCAGTGGTAATTTATGTTTTAATATGCCCAGAAAAATTTTACAACATATGGTAAATTTTAATAATTTCTTACTGCGCTCCAGGGATAGGTACAGTCATATGGAGTATGTCCACGGAAGCTAAATTTCAGTGGATTTAAAATGTATTAGGTGTAGTTTCGTCTTTTCGTCAAAAATGGCCGCAGTGGTAATTTAAGTTTTAATATGCCCAGAAAAAATTTACAAAATATGGTAAATTTTAATAATTTCTTACTGCGCTCCAGAGATAGCTACGGTCATATGGAGTATGTCCACGGAAGCTAAATTTCAGTGGATTTAAAATGTATTAGGTGTGGTTTCGTCTTTTCGTCAAACATGGCCGCAGTGGTAATTTATGTTTTAATATGCCCAGAAAAATTTTACAACATATGGTAAATTTTAATAATTTCTTACTGCGCTCCAGAGATAGGTACAGTCATATGGAGTATGTCCACGGAAGCTAAATTTCAGTGGATTTAAAATGTATTAGGTGTGCTTTCGTCTTTTCGTCAAACATGGCCGCAGTGGTCATTTAATTTTTAAAAATTCTGCGCTAAATTTTCAGAAGGTGCCCCTAATGCCCAAAATTGCAGTTTTTGTGCATCAAGTGTTTTTTTTATTAAAAAACTGGTATGTTGCCAAATGGCTACATCATGCATTTAAGGGTTAAACCGTTGGTTAAACAATATTTTAGATCAAATAATTTTTTACATGTTTTCTGGTTATACAAAAAAAATTATAAATATATATGTATATATAAATATATTTACATTTTTTTATTAAAGCTATAATTTAGAAATGAAAAAAAAAACAAAAATATTCCTAAATATTACATTTGATATATATTTAGCAAATTCTGTTACTGTTTCCGGTGTTCAGCTAATGGAATTTAACTGTGGAATGTAACGCTGAAAAACATGCAACAAAAAACATTAAAATGAGAGTGAGAAACAAAAACTGTTAAAATAACAGTGTTATGTTAAATGGAATTTAACTTTGGAATTTAACTTCACACACATTTCTTTTTTCAAGTTTTTTTTTACTTTTGCTTTTTTCTTGCTTTTTTTACAATATTTTTTTGGTTTAAACATATCAGATTTTGCTTTTTTCTGTCTTCTCTGGTCATGATGGAAGTTCGTATAAAATTTCCTTAGGCTAAACTTTCTTAAAATAATTCAATGTTACAAAACGTAGAGACAAACTAAATATACCACCTTAAAACTCAAAATACGTTTTTATAGTAAAAATCGGTTTCTGTTAAAGGGTCAAAACACTAACCTTAACTCTCAAATTATTATTCTATTGTATTGAAATAGTCGTTATTATGATATATTCCCAGTAATGTTTACTTTTTTTATTCCAAAGACTAACAACTATAATAATATTTTTTTTTTTTTTGCAAAAATCCAAATACCGAAACGTGTTGAGTATTAGTTTGTTTTTTTTTTTTTTTTTTTCTTACGTAGGTGTCTATTTCTCATATTATCTTCATAGCCGCCTTTGCCGTTGTTGCTTCATAAAAAAACTACTAAACAACCCATAGAAATGAATCACAATTGGAGTTTATTTTTTCTTCTTTATTTCAAGTTTCCACCACTTACATATATTTATGATAAATTGAATGATGATGGTTGGTTTAAATGTCAGTCATTTGAAGTCTGTATAAGGTTATACTGTCTACTGTTAAAACAACTACTGCTTTAAAACCTAAATGAACTACATACACACATGTCTTAAATTATAAGTGATTGCGATTATTGAGAGGATAATGGGAGACAACAAAGACAGTAAGAACAATTATTTAAACCGTTAGAGGAGGGGATCCACTCAAGGGAGATTTCTTGAACAGAAATTACCTTGTTCTGTAAACTTTTCATTTCGCGTTTCGTATGAAATCGTTTAAAATTTGTTTTGGGAAAATTTTAAGTACCCAGTTAAAAATAGACATATCGTCAGTGCTTCTTATTGGTTTGACCTACTGACCATTGGCGAAAAAATTTTGTTAGGAATGGATTACATATAATGTAAAGCTGCCTAAATGTGCATTTTCTGACGAAAGTTTTTATTTATTTTATTTATTATTTATTTATTTAGTGCAAATAAGACTTAATTAAAGTCTCTTAAAACACATCAACAATAGTACATTAACATAATTAAATAGAATTGAATTAATAATTTAACATAATTGCAATTGTTACAATAACTTAAATATATATATATAAATCGGCTTCAAATAACATGGTCAAGGAACTAAAATTCGAAACGTTACTTTGTGTGTGTATCAATGCATCGTGTTATGAAATTTTTTTTCAATGTTCCATCGTCTGTATCGACGTTTACTGTTTTAGCTGTGTTAGTTCATTGAGAGCAGTCGTACTGTGAAGTGCTTTTGTAATTGCGCATTAAAGAAAAGAAAATAAACGAAAATGGCGACAATTACAAATAATGAAAACTGGCTTAATAATGAAACACATGTTCTGTTACGAATGTTCCTTCGTGTGTAGGCAGCATAATGTTAAGCGTTGTTCGATTAATCGAAAATTTTTTCTGAAAGATTGTTCTCATAATTTAAGATTTAATTTCGAATAACGAATAATTCAAATAAATACAAATTATAACAGTATTTTTTACTGTATCGCAATTATATCAATTTATCTGTACAAGAAACTTCAAACTAAAAGTAAATATGGAATATTGTGAAAAAAATCATTTATAAATCAGTAGTGGCTAGGGATGCCAAACGGGAAATCCCGAATCCCGGGATTATTTCTCAAAAATCCCGGGATTTTCTTATTTTTTAATATTAATAAAAACGCAAATAAACAAAGTGAGCAATTTTAGATTACCTACGTTTTTTCTTGAATTTTCTCATATTGACAAGAAATTGATGCCAAGATATTGGTAAAATTATAAATTAAGTAGATTATTCGAGTAAACTATGCAAAGACTTTGGAGAAAAATTTTAAATTTTGGTAAACAATATTAAGTTTTTGAGTAATACATGCGAAAAATCAAGTTTGTTATTTTACCGATTTATTCTTCCAAACGAAATTCGATTTCTGAAACTGGGACTGTAAGTTTTGGACTGTAAGTTTGATAACGATAACCAAATAACTTTGTTGCTGTAATTTCACGATTTAGTGGGCAAGGTTATCGCAACGAATCTGTTTTAAAATCTGCTTACAAAATACTGGGCGCAAGTGTACTTAATGACAGGCCTTCACATATTATCCCAGCCAGAAAAATACAAACGGGAAAGCGATGGCAAGGTATTTTAACAGGTGGTACAAGTACTGACAAAAATTGCTTTCCCATTTCCAATATGATAACGTCAATAGACAAAAGGACCGGCAGTTCAAAAAGCGCCGGAAAAGTACTGGAGAAACAAAATTTTTAACTTTGGCAAAACGCTGCCAAAACCAATAAATAGGTGGTTTGGAATTATATTTTCCAAAATAAAATTTAAAAAAAGTTCATATGTATCTTTTTTTTGCCCTGCCGTGATGTTTTGTAAAACAAATACTGGCAAAACGATTTTTGCAAACGCTGGCAAAGCGTCCCAAATGAGTGTTCTGCCAGTCATTTATTTTTAACATCGCGGTTACCCAGTGGTATGCAAGTACTTGATTTTTTGTACCACTGTCAATTTCTGACTGAGATGTTTCAGTATTCATAAAATGTACCACATTATTAATTAACAACTATTAAATACTTATAAAACGCTTTATTCTAAAAAAATTAGTTTCATAACATAAAAATTTTTACAAATAAAGGAAAATTTAAATCCCGAAATCCCGTAAAAACCCGGGATCCAGAAAAATCCCGTATTTCCGAAAATCCCGGGATCCCGAGATCGTACAAAATCCCGAATCCCGGGATTTTCAAATATCAATCCCGATTGGCATCCCTAGTAGTGGCATTTCAAATAGATAGACCTCAAAAATGAGTCCAAAATATAAGCGGTTGATTTGAGACCAAAAGGTCATTAGTTTAACATTGGAAGAAGAAGGAGTATCTTGCCGCGAAATTGCAAGACGGATAGACTGAAAAAAAAGACCTAGGACGACCGTTTAGAGAGCAGCAGCAGGAAAAGAACTAGGAGAAAGACATCTGACCGAACAGATACCGTTACACACCGAATGAGCCTGAAGAATCGTTTTAAAAGTGCCGTCGAAATAAGAAGAGATCTCGAACAAGACCACCAAGTTAGCATTAGTGTGGAAACGGTTTTCTTATTATGTTTTTCTTATTATTGTTTGTGGATGGAATTATGAACGGAGAAAAATATGGCGAAGTCATAATGGGACTTGTCGTGCCTATTGTGGAGGAGCAATACGGGCATTCTAGTGAGGCTATCTTTCAGGATGACTCCGCACCATGTTACCGTACAAAATCGGTAAGTTTTGATTATAAATATGTGGTATCATTATATTCGCATGTTTGTAGCTAAAAATTATGAAATAATCTTTTAAATCTTTTTTGCAGGTGCAAAAAACATTCAAGGACCTCGGTATTCAGTACATGGGTTGGCCTGGAAACTCCCCGGATTTAAATCCTATCGAAAATTTATGGCACGTGATGAAACGTAAAATGACAGAGTAAACAGGAGCTAAAAAGAATTTTGGAAAATGTCTGGGAAAATGAGATTTCAAAAAGTGAATTGCAAAAACTTGTTGAGTCAATGCCATCCCCAATCGAAGCTGTTATAGCCTCCAGAGGGGGATCGACATCTTATTACTCTTAATTTTATAATAATATTTTATTTAATATATATATTCCCATCGTTCCTATAAGGAGCATAGGGCCTAATATTCAAGTAAAAAACCATAAATTTTTTTATATTGTTTAATATTGAAAATATTTTTAAAATCGGGATAAATATATGAAAATAAAAATTATCCTTTTATGTATTTCACATGAAAAAAAAGAAAAATATACTTTCGAAATTAATGAAATTTTGTTAAAAACTGTATTTTTATTTATAAAATCCATGTTTAAAAATTGTTGCATGTGACCAAACATAAGCTGAGAAATTTAAAAAATACTGCGAAAAATGAAATGGTCAGATGTGCGTGGCCGCAGGTGTAGTTCTAGTCTAATTTTCAAATTAATGTGTTTATAATTTTTAGAAAAAGGTTTATCTTCTTCTTAACCTCAAACCTACTAAATTAAAATTGATGAAATGCATATTAATTACAATATTAATTGCAGCTGATGCTAAAACAACACTACTACTAAAATACACTATAAAAATGCCCCGTGGCAGTCCGTCTCCAATATACACAAGTTGCCTGCTCTTGAACGTAGAAACCATACGTCAGTGTGGCAACATTTGCAAAAAAGGAGACACGGAGGAGATTGGAAGATAAGCGAAAATCTAAAAGTAGAATGTTTGTATGTGTCTGTGTTTGATCACTTCTGAGTAAAAAAAAAAACAATAACGTAAAGCTGAATAGGAAAGAAAACCATGAATTAGTTACATTGCATTCTAGGTCTTACTTGGGTGAGATGGCTAAGCTGTCGCAGCTTAGTAAAGTTACGTTTGTAATGTAGAAATAGGCACAGGTTCGATTCCTACAGCCGACGGGTTGTTGAAAAATTATCATATAGAGACAATCTGACAGAAAATATAAACAATAATACAATTTAATGGAAAATCACTGATGAAGCCTGTCCAGAGGAAGGCAGAAACTAGATCAAGTCTGATTTGCAAATTAATGTTGACCGGTCGGTACATGAAGATTGTGTCTATATAAAATTTACAGGTTTCAAATATGTGTCTGTTTTTTTTTTTAATTTTGATACAAAATTTGAATGTTTTCGAAAAAGTCTTTTTATTTTGTAGTTTTTTTGCGGAAATAACACAAAAATTAAACTCTAGAAAAATGTTTAACCCATTTGAGAGCAGCAGCATGTTAAAGTTTGACTTTTTAGCCAAAATTTCTCTGCTAGGAGGCGCGACAAAACTAAAAAAAAAAAATTCTTAAGCATTGGTTTGTATATGGTCAAAAACTATTCAGTTAACAAAATCTGTAGCGAAAGGGTTAACATCCATTACGTTTCTGTCTTTAGAATAAACTTTCTACAATGTTGCATTACGCATTAATTCGGGGACATGACTAGCTTAAGAAAAAAAAGAAACATTGTGCATTGTTGCAAAATCCACGTAGTTGGTTGGAGTGTAAAAATAAAGATGTGTTACTCTTTCGTTGTAAAAGTTACCACCTTATTTCAAAGTTGCTGTTATACGTTGGTATTTTTCTGATACTTTTGCCCCTGACTTTCAAAAAAAAAAAAGTTTATTGTCTGTTCATAAAAATGCCGCAAAGTTTTTCCTTGCTGATTTTTTTTTCTCTTCCATTTTTTACATTTTCAAAACCATTACATTCTGTTAGATGGAAAATATGAGATATGAACTTAAAAGTATTGTCTTTTGAGAAACGTGTAGTAAAGAAAAAAGAAACAAACTGAATTGGTGGTCTTTGACTTAAAAAAGAAAAAAAAAACTACAAAATCCCAACTAGTTAAAAAGGTACTTGTACTAAATTATCGTTATAGTGACTGCATTCTAGTATCCACAACATCATTGTCATCATGATGAAGAAGATAATGACAATCATTGTTTATAAAAGTTTATTTTTAAATAAAGAATAAAAAAATCCTTGTAAAAATATTGAACATCATTATATTTATGTTTAATATTGATGCCAACGGAGTAGAATTTCATTTCAATTTATACGGTTATTGTATTTATTTTGCCATAGGGAATATTTCATACAAAAGTAAATATTGCTGACTATTCCAACTGACTACTTGTAAATATTTTCATTTCTTTTTTTTATTTTAGAGCTCTGTTATTTCAAACGTCATTGTCATTTTCAAATCAACTAAATTATCGTCATCCTACTCGTGTATCCTCTATCCATAGAGTCAGTCATAGCTTGTCGTCATAGTCATCGTCATCAGCATTTCGAATTCAAACACTTCAGTCAAAAACCAAAAGAAAGAAAAACTACAAACACATAACTTAAAAGTTGTACGTTTTTTTGTCAGTCTTAATAAAAAAACTGTGATGATGATGACGATGATGAGGGCAGAGTTTTAAATGAAGGATTTTATTTTAAAATATTAATTAAACTGAATTTTTAAACAACGTGCAATAGGAATACAAATTAGATGTATTGGGAATAACTTTTGGCGCCCAACGTTGGATTTGACAATTTCCAAAGATTCTTTTGCATACACAACGAAAAATTTTGTCAGTTTCCCACTAAAATTCGATGAGTAAAATCGGTTGGTACAACTGAATATTCCTAGGAAAATTTCAGTAATGGGTGCTCATTACTAATATCCAAATAATAAGCAGTAGAACTAGGGTCCACTGCAGATAATTCAGTGTAAAAATTCATTATGTTTACGATATTCGACAAATTCGCTTTTGTAAGTAGTTAATTGTATTTGTGTTAAATTAATCGATTAATCGTGCAAATAATGGTTTTATGTAAAAATACACAAATTTTGTTGTCTAGTCGAAAACAAGAAATTCTCATTGAATTAGTAGTTTAACCTTACAAATATTTTTAAAAATGCTAAGAACCTGATGATTTCCTTAGAAAAGAATGAAATCCGGACTGGTTAAGACTAACGCAAATTATTTTTCACAACGTTTTAAATAAGTTTTGGATTTTAGCACATTTAAAGTAAAATATTTTTAATAAAAAATTATATTTTTAATAAAAAATTATATTTTTAATAAAAAATTATATTTTTAATAAAAAATTATATTTTTAATAAAAAATTATATTTTTAATAAAAAATTATATTTTTAATAAAAAATGATATTTTTAATAAAAAATTATATTTTTAATAAAAAATTATATTTTTTAAACCTTTTTGTAATTTTTTACCAATTTCGATTAATCGTATTAGAATTATTTGTTATTCGAAATTTGCAATTTTAAATAATTCGATAAATATTTAAACAAAAAATCACAAAATTTGTGCACCTGCTTACCCGCTGCATTACAAATATATTAAAAATAAGTGCTTACCTAACTAAGTAGTTATATAAGTTATAAGTTGTTAAATAGTAAGGCTTACTCATATACTTATCAGTAGTTAAAAAATAAATATTTACCAATATCTCAATATATGTGACCTTCTCCGAGAAAACGGACCTAGTGTGTCAAAAAACCTAGTGTGTCAAAAACTTGGGAAAATCGATAAAAATGAGAAAAACATTAAAATTTTAATGTTTAATTTAAAACTTCATTTTCACACACTAGGTCCCTTTTCTCGGAGAAGGTCACATATTTGTAATTAAATCAATAGTCGCGCCTAAAGCCCAGTATTTTGGACATAAGAGCACAAATTTTTTCCAGTCATAACATAGTCAAATGTCACTTTTTCGCCAGATTTTTAACTGGTCCTCACTATTAAAGTGATATGAACCAAATTCCACTGCAATATAGCAACAATTCCACTTAAGTAAAAAATAATTTTTTTATATGGAGTTTGACAGCTTTTTTTAGTACGAAGAAAATACCGGGCTTAAGCTAGACTGCTTATAAAAATGAATTCGTCTAGCAAAAATACCTAGTAGTACTGACTACGAATTATAAGCCCAAAAATTTAGTTTTATTGTATAATCTCTATTTGACAAGCAATGAAAGATTTTACATGCATGTATTTTCGCAACAAAATTATGGTTAATACAACTCAATTTTAGTTGCAACATCCAAAACTATTTAAGAATCATATTTGAATATAGTTGCACTAACCGAAGTTATTGCTTGTATCAACCAAAATACACTTTTCAATTCGGTTGGCACTTTATTTTTTTCCTTTAAATATATTAGCTTCGAAAGTCAGCTTCGTTGTAAAAATTGTAAGAATTTTGAAGGTCCGCCAATTGGCGCCACTTTTATTAAGTTTTTCTTCTGGCAATATTTTTTAATTAATGTAAATAACACTTTGGATGCCAAACATTCCAACAACGATCCTTTTAGCTAAAATTTTATATTCGTCTGAGAACTCTTTCTATAAAGTAAATAAGATACAATTGAAGGTATTCGGATATTTACGGCCCTAATTGAGCGTCAAAATTTACTGTAGCGTTTATTTCTTTTTTTTTTGTCTGGCAACTCTCACTGAACTAAATAAATAAAATATGAATCAAATCTAATCACTATCGCTTTACTTTGGGCGCCAAATAATTCACTAACTGTACTGTCCACTTTGGGCGTAACAATGTTTTCCTTGGTTTATATTGTTACGAAATTTGATTGTCTAGTTCTGTCTCAGCTAAGAATAAAGGGGTTGGTGTCTCGGCTAACAACAAAGTGGTTGGGTGCCACTAGAACCCTCTAGTCTGCTCGTTCTACAATCAAAGACATTACACTATAAAAGGGCTGCAGATGGAGTCCGCATTATGCTAAGTTAGTTGAGTCGCGCAGTAGCGTTTGTACAGTTCAGTTGAGCTCTAGTAAATCATTGTAAAATTTTTTGTAAAGTAATAAAGTGTTAAATAAATAAGTCTACAATAAAAACAAAGAGTGTGTGTGTGTTATTTTTAATTGCAAATTGCACCAGCCAGGTCTATTTAAAGAAAATAAATAGTGTCCGACCGAGTATTCGGCTTCGGCTTCCGGCCAAAAAGTGATGTTCGGCCAAGTTCGGTGTTCGGCAAAATTTTGGCCGAATATCGAACTTTTCTATAAATCAATATTTTGCAACATTTAGCTCTTTAATTTTGTATAGTAAATATGCACATTTTTAACTTAATTTTTACTTAAAGAGCGAAAAATACAATTTTTTTATGTTTTTGCAATTTAGAAATATTTAGAAATTGGTTTCCGCGTTTTTGAATTTGAAAAAGTTGCATAAAATTGTGTTTTTATTCAAACACAAAAGTATTCGGCTTCGGTTTCGGCCGAACTTAGTAATTTTGGCCGAAGTTCGGCTTCGGCTTCGGTTCGGCCTTAAAAAAGTGAGTTCGGTCGGACACTAAAAATAAACCAACGTTTTAAAAAGGTAAAAACGTAATAATATTTTTAAAATACAAAAAAGAAAAAAATCCGAAATATACCTCTTCCTATGCCCCTGGCAGCTATTGCTGATGTAAAGAAATAAGAGATAATTAAAACCCTTCCTTCATATCACTACAACATAATAAATAAAAAAAAATTAAAAAGCAGATATTAACGACATTTACAAGGGTTTGCTACTGATAAAGAGAACATTTCCTCAAACAATTGGCTTTCTCATAGAATCGGGTCTTATGAGGATGTCTACAAGGAATGGTCTGCGAGGCGATTTCACACAAACCAAACTTGTCTTGTTTCCAAGCAATACTCTGAAGAAATCTGATATCTCAAAATTGTATGGAGTCACTCTAATGTTTCGGAAGAGACGAAGTTCCTGGATGTCGGTCTAGATCCTAAACTTTCCTGGCAAAGAAATACACAGGAACTAATTAAAAAGGTCTTATGTGCTTTTCACCCCTGCAAGAAGATTTCATAGACTGGATGTACACGGTAATCATAAGACCTATATTAATTTACAGAATCCTGGTATCATGGAGGGCGGTGAACACAAATACCTATCTCTATAAGGTGCGAGTACAACGATTGGCTTGCCTAAGTATCACAAGAGCCGGCAGTTCAGCGCCCCGAGCACGTCTGGAAGTGAATGTTCAAAATCCCACCGGGTTTTATATATCAAGAGTATGGCGACCCAGGGAGCTCTTAGACTAAGGGATATGCAATCGCTGAGACAACGCTTTTAGAGGCACAGCACCACACAGCGGGATGTTGGCATTACACCACTTGAGCGTGATATGCACTACATTCAACCGATACCGATCAGGGAAGAACTCTATTATTCAAAGGGGATGAGATATCGGTTATCGCGGACGGCTCGAAAATAGCAATAGAGCATAATAAAAATACGGATGTTTTAAAGAATAATAGTCTATTCAGAAACAAACCCAATTGCATGTCTACAAGGGCATTTCATCAAAAAAAAATTTTTTTTTATTTTTTCAACTTTGCCTATTGTCCAAAAGATTTTTGAGATTTTTTCAGATTTTTTGAAGGGGGTTACGAGATTGCTAAAATGGATTTTATTAAATGAGGTTATGAAACATGAAATTTTAGAATTGCTTTTTTCACAAAACTGGCTACTAAATCGCTATTCAAAAGAATCCAGACTACTAAAAACAAATCGTTGTACAAATTATTACTATAGGGCCATTTTGATGATTTTAAAAATAAAAATTCTGAATTTTTCAAATTCAAACCTCAATAACTTCAGAAACATGCACTGCATGAGGGTGAAATAATATTTGTTAGATAGGTCCTTAAATACCTTTGATTTCAATCTTAACCTTGTCACTTTAGGAAAAGTATAAAAAAAAATAAAAATTAAATTTAAACTACACTTAGTTTTCTTCTTCCATTTCATATGAAATTTTATCAAATGTATGAAAATTTCATGATAATGGAGTAATGGGTCTCGGATGAAAGGTATTTTGCCTATTTCTCGAGATTTGAATTTGGAAAATTTAAAATTTTTTTTTAGTAGACTTGAGTTCTGATTTAACCAGTTTTATGGAAACAAAGCACAAAAGAAAAAAATTAAAAACTTTTTTTATGTTTTATAACCTAATTTTTTTTTTGAGTAAAATTTGAAAAAGTTATCAAAAATCTTTTGCACCGATTTTTTTTTTTTTTTGTGGAACATCCTAACTTCTACTGAGAATAACTAATTTAAACAACCCCTATATCGGGTTTAAAGTCCTGCGTTGAACTTCTGGGGTTAAAACTCGTAAAATTAAAAAAAAAATATTAAAAAAAAATTATTAAAAAAAAATTATTTAAAAAAAATTTATTAAAAAAAAAAATTAGGATACAAAGAGCCTAACTTCAGTATGAATTAATTCGTTAAACATTTCTTTTTAAAGTACAATTGAAAAAGAACTATTTTGATTACTAATTTATAAAGGTCTCACGTTGGGCGCCATTAAATTTCTATAGCGATAATTTTTGATTTTGTGTTCGTGACAACTCCTACTGATATAAAACCTTTTAAATTTTAAAAATTATTACTATTTCAAATCAAAATCTTTAAAGTTCTAATAATAAAAACAAACTTTTAAGTTCTGTAATAAATTCATTCGTTTTTTTTGGTTTATTCTGCAGTCAGTTTGATTTTTTCAGTTTTGTAATGATGTGATACAAGTGGTGCTTGTTAAAAAGAAGAAGAAAAAATATATGCTGTCTTAACCGGGTTTTATGTAGTTTCTTACTACAGCAGTAATTTTTCGTTTTCTGGTTAAGTGTTTTCTTCAGTTTTATGAGTATTGCTTCATCTCTGACTGGTTGGTTGGCTTGCTGTCTTGGGGTCTTATTGTTGTGGCAACCAATATCGAAATAATTTTCTTGTCTTTCATTTTTGGCGCGCAAAATATTTTTCTTCGTTTATTTTTTTACGTTTAGATATTTTTGTTAACCCCATCATCTTTTTTTCTTCTTTCTTTGACTACTTTAATTTTTTATTTTTTGGAAAAGGCCCACTTATTGTTCATCGTTGTTTTTGTATATGATGGTTATGCGGTTATTTGTCTTATTTTTTTTTTCCTTTCTTCATCAGATTTTTGATAAATTTTTATATCATACTCAAACATAAGATAGTTGCTTGGAAGACCTTTTAGAGATGGTTTTATTTGTTAGCAGTTTCAGTTTGTTAAATTTTAGTTCGTTCTTTTTTTTTCTTTTTTGGTGTGGTTTGGTCTTGTGATAAATGTAATGTAATGAAAGCTGGAGCTATGGTTTATGGTACGTTTTTTATTATTATTGGGGTTGGGGTTTGACTTTGTAACCCCTCTCTTTTTCCTTGTCTTTCTCTTGTTTATTTTCTATCAAAAGTTAAATTTACAAACGTCTTCTTTCAAATATTTTATTATGAAAAAGATTTTAATTGATTTTATGATCAACTATAAAAAAATTTTTGAATTTGATGAAAAGATTTCTTTGTTAAAAGTATTTGTTTGTAAAATAAGTGATTTTTATTGCCAACATAAAGTTGTGTTGTGTTAAAAATTATAGATTTGTATAAAAACTAAATGAAATCGGTTTTAATTACAAAAAATGGGTTGTAGTATAATAGTTTTTTTTTTATTTCAGATATTATTTAGCCGGTTCAAATTTTTGGCACCCAAATAAGTATCGTTTGAAATTAACGTTGTAGAAAACTTTATGGAATTGTTTTTCTTCCTTTTTTTACTGAAAAAAAGCACTCAAATATTTTTTGTAGAACATATAAATAGTGCAAATTGGTGCCCAGTGAGGGACTTCGGTTTTTAAATAAAAGTTAAACCCTCAAGTTGGCCAATTTTTTCGTAGTGAAATTATGCCATGTGTGCGGTTTTAGGACAAAAAAAAAATGTAAGTTTTTGAAAGGTTAGTTTTGTTGCCTAGTTTAGGCTATGTGAGCCTAAAAAGTTTCGCAAAACTAATGCAGAAAAATGGTACAAATTGTTCTTCTTATAAATCGTCGAAGTGCCTGCAAAAAGTGCTGTGTTTATTCGAAAATTATTTAAAACTGAAACAGTGCAATTCACGGAATTCAAAATATATTAATTTGGGAAATATGAGCTCTTAAAGTTCACGAAAATTTTTTAAATAACACAGGACTTTTTACAGGCCGACCGGAGAAATGTACCTGGACGAATAGTTCTGTAAAAAAATTGACATTTCGACATTTTTGATATTCGGAGGCATTATGGAGATATTTTGCTACCGCGAAAACGATTTTTGATTCGATTTAATGTGATTTTGAGTGTCAAATTTAAGGAATACCCCGTAGTTTCGCTGTAAAGTTAACTGTTCGGCCGTCGAGCTTTTTTCAATTTGGCAAAACATCGAAATCGTTATGGCTACATTGGACATATAAAAAGTGAGGCTTAACTTAAAAACTAAATGATAATAATTCAGTACATAGATTTAACCTGCTCCTCGGTCATAATCGCCTAAATTAAGCAATAAAACGAACTTTAAAAACAATTTCGTTTTTTATTATTAGAGCAAAACACATATCTTGAATTTTATTGCAAATAAAAATTCCTGCATTATAGTGAATATGTTATTGCCACCTTAAACTGTTGTTGGTAGTTGGTGTTAGTGAAAAAATTAAATATAATTCTAATGCAAACAACTTCGACATTTAACTACAATGTGTTCTAAAAAGAAATAATAAAGGTCTTCTTCTTCGGCACGCATTCATACCAGGAAACATTAGTAAGTCATGTTAATACCATTATCATAGTAAGGCAGCAGCAGCAGCAACAATGTTGCAGACAAAAAAAAACTAAAAGTACAAGTACAAGTGGGAAAACAAAAAAAGTTTACGACAATAGAGAATTATACTTTAGCGGCTGGTGTTTTCAGTGCACACTGGGCCAGAACTTGAATTTTTTGCTCAAAAGTATTTTCCGTAGTTACAGCTGGCTTAAATTATGCCTCATGGGAGTTTT
This sequence comes from Leucophora obtusa, assembly GCA_949987735.1. Lineage (NCBI taxonomy): Eukaryota > Metazoa > Arthropoda > Insecta > Diptera > Anthomyiidae > Leucophora > Leucophora obtusa. The sequence continues at coordinate 283,585,907 of OX465295.1, forward strand.
AAGACCGGTGCTTTCAAAAATTATATCAAAGAATAAAAATTCAAAATGGCGATTCCAATATAATAATAATAAGCATTGCTCTAACAATGTTGCAAGCTATCTCATCGTGGGCATAGGCTATCAATAAGAATTCTCCATCTGGAGCGTGTTTCTGTAGTATCCTTAATTCCATTAGGTGTGTAATCGTTCTATGAGAATAAGCAGGCAGGCTGAGATACGTTAAATTTTGCAAGCTTAGTGTAAATAAAGCGAGAATTACTGAATCAATTAGAAATTGTTACTGCATCAGCTCCAATATAATGTCAATACTCAGATTTTGTAAATTTAAAAATTTGACTTTTGGCCAGAAAACACACTTGTCTGGCCCTGTGTGCAGTTCTGCAAGCGTTACTATGTCATGTGTATTGTCTAATGCTCACAAGTATATAGAATATAACTTACATGCTGTTAATACCAGAGTTCACCCTTATTCCAGTACAAGAGCGCATTAACTACTCAAACTGAAAGAAAATGCGTACTTTTCGAAGTTACACAAACATGGGAATTTTTTTAATGAATCTTATTAAAAATTGTTACTGATATAAAATAAAGAAAATATAATGATTATTAGTATCCCACCGAACAGTTCGGCCAAAAAGTAATATTTGGTCGATTTTCTGTTATTTGAAAGCATTAGGGAGAAACTTTCATATTGCTAAAATATTTGTTGAGCCGATCTAATTTGATTTTGAGTGTCAGATTTAAGGAAAACTCGGTAGTGTAGCCCTAAAGTTAACTGTTCGGCCGCCGAACTTTTTTCAATTTGGCCGAACATTGTTGCTTAACCTCGGACTTTTCCTTAAATTTTACACTCAAAATGCACTCAAATCGGCCCAACAAACATTTTTCCATAAGCAAAATTTATCCATAATTCTTCAACATACTAAATAACAACCAAATACATTTTCTGGCCGAACTGTTCGGTCGGACACTAATGATTATCGACAGAATCAATTAAGCGCAGGTTGGTAACCAAAAAGGTATGCAATAGGCATACCCATCCCGAAATCCCGATCCCGAAAATCCATGGATTTCCGATTTCATCATTTGGCATATTTTATATCTTTTTTATTTGTTTTTATTGTTATATTCGCCCTAAATCACATAAATCTAATATCTTATTAAATGTTATTAAAGAACTAATTTTTCCCATTCATTAATAATAGATTAGGTACAGATAAAATAAATCTGAATAAAAACCTTAATAATTAAAAATTTTAACGGACATGTTTTTATTTATTTTATAGATGATTTTACAAAATCATAACTTCATGGAAAATAATTTTGCCGACTAAAAACAGCAACTTTTTGTTAAATTAGAAAAATCTAAAAACCTGCATTTCTGAAGTCAGCACAGGTATGTGCTTAATATTTTTTATAAGTTGATTTAAAAAAACTAATAGTCACTAAATATTTCTGATGATTTCAGAATAGTAGAAGTGCATTAAATTAATTTTGTTCTGCTATTTTTACATACTTATTTCTATGACTGTAGCTGTTTAAATCCAGATTCACAATGATGTAGTACTTCACTCTGAGTGGATTTTGTTCCTTTCTTTTTTCACTTACATATTTTTTGTATCATGCTATCTCTATTTTACACACTCGCACTCTGCAGCGTGGAGTACTCCAGCATTGTGAATCCGGCTTAATTTATTTATTTCTTCATACTACAAGAAATAATAAGTGGATTTATAAGAATTATTTTAATTTGTAGGATTTATTTCAGCTATTTATTTTTAAAATTAAAAATATGACGAATAAAGGAAATCCCGAAACCCCGAAAAATCCCGAAATCCCGAAAAATCCGGGATTTAAATTTTCAAAATCCCGAATCCCGGGATTTGTAAAAACCAGTCCCGTTCGGCATCCCTAGTATGCAAGGATTCTCTTGATTGTTAAATGTTTATAAAGACACACATTGGGCGCACAAAAAAATTCCTTCAAATATACATTTTTTTTCAAAATACTTTAATTTGTTAAAATTGACTACATTAACTTTTTCATACAAATAGTATGCTGTGACCGGTACTTGAACCGGCAACCCTCCACAGACATTGGCTCATATGAATAAAAAATAGATATTACTAATAGGGGGAAATACAGGGTTTTGAAGCAATTACTTCACAAATCTAGTCTGCTTGGGAGTAGACTAGAAATTTAATTTTTTAATTTTCGTTTATATTTCATGCTATTCTACCAGGCAATTGGTAAATTTGGAGTTAAAAGCCATTCCTAAGCCCAAAGTAATTACTTCGAAGTAATTGCTAAGTTTTATTCATACGACCCATTGTTTCGTAGCATCACCTCAGAATTAGCTAATACATGAATATGAACCCCACATGTTGGGCAAAGATGCTTTCTATTGTTTATAAGTGTTAGAAGATCCTATGTTTGGCGTCAATAATTCCATTTCTCCTTTCTTTTAAAAACCTCCACAATGGGCGCCAATTTTGGTAAACTCTAAAATAAAAACAAAGTTATTCCCTAACTTTTGAATTTGACTAAAGTCACAGATTAATTTTAGAGTGGAGAGTTTGACTCTAGGCTCTAGCTGAGGTACTACCCAGTTGGCTCTGTCTTGAAGACATCCTCGACGCTGGGTGCACGACCATAGAAATTCGTAAACGACATATTGGTGATAGTCCATACAAATCGTTGATGACGTTTTCAAACGATTGTCCGCAAAATCGTACACGACCACCTGAGCGACATTTTCGTCGAGATTGTCCTTGAATCTATTTGACCATTTGGGCGACAATTTGCCCCACTTTGTCGTTGAAGACGAAATAGACGACATTGTTCACAATGCTAACGTAGACGACCTTGTTGGTGACAGCTTCGCCTAGATGGTCACTGACAACACTGATTTCTTTATTATTTTTTCAAACAAATTTAAACTAAAAAATTCTCATCGAGTTAATATTTTTATTTACTTAAATGTGAAACAAACGGCGCAAAAAACGGTTTTATATTCTTTTTTGTATATGTAAAAATAATTTTTTTTTTAAATTTAATTATATTTATTAATTGCATTTAAAAAATTTCTTTATTAATTTAAGAATAAAGCGCTTGTATTAAGCAATGTTAATACTAAAAGTTAATATCAAAGTTTTATATTTAAGCAATAAAATGATGAACTAAATGAGAATTTCTAAAAATAAGACATCTAAAGACAATCTCGCTCACCTTGTCGTAGAGTTTGCTAAAAACCGAAAAAGTTGAAAACCGCGGTTTCGGTTTTTCAAAATTATAAAAACCGCGGTTTCGGTTATTTTTCGGTTTTCTTATGATATTAATAGAATTGTTTAAAAATAATTTAATATGTATGTATAACAATTAAATATTTTAATACATTCAAGATATTTATTAAAATTCGATTAAATTTCTCACTCGAATAAAGGCAAAAACACCATTGCCGCGGAAAAAAACGCGGAAACCGTTATAAGTTAAAATTTTTTATTCTTTTTTCGGCAGATTAAATTGTATTTAAAGAGTTTAAATTTGGAATTTAGCAATTTGTTTAAAACAATATTTTTGGACTTAGCAAAAGCTTTTGATAGGGTTAGCCATCCGCTTTTGATTCAAAAGTTAGACAGATATTTTGGTTTTTCTGGCTCTGCCTGCAAATTAATATCGTCTTATCTTTCGGATAGAAAGCAATATGTGTTCAGTAATGGCTCTTGTTCTGGGACTCTTCCTGTTTTCAGTGGTGTACCCCAGGGGTCTGTACTTGGGCCTTTACTTTTTATTATGTTTATAAATGATCTTTTTGATATTTTGTCAAATAATATGTGTCTTCCATTTGCGTTTGCAGATGATGTTCAGATTTTATTTAAAGGGGATAAGGAATTTCCTGATGTTATGCAGAGTATGATAGATTTTACTGTAGGTTTATTAGGTAATTGGATGTGTTCCAATTATCTACATATTAATTCTGATAAATCTAAGGCATTGTTGTTTGGTAATAGTTGTATTAATAACTTTTCTATTAATTTAAATGGTAATGTTGTTGAATTTGTAGATAAAGTTAAATGTCTTGGTGTGGTTCTGGATACCAAGCTTAGTTTTGAGCACCATGTTAATAATGTTGTTTCTAAGGTAAATTTTACTTTGAGGAAATTATACAGCTTAGACGTTATGCTGCCATTTAATTTTAAGCTTACGATTGTCCATGCGTTAATTATGCCAATTTTTTTATATGGCTTGGAAGTCTATTCTGGGGCTTTGGGTTATGTAATGAAGAAGGTAAAGTTAGCTGTCAATCGTGTTATGAGATATTTATACTCTCTTAGATTGTGTCAGCATATTTCGTCTTATGTTTTAAAATTTTTAGGATGTTCATTTGATAACTTTGTTCAAATTAGAAATATTATGCACTTTTATAAAGTGCTTAAATTGCAAATGCCGTTGTTCTTGGTTGATATATTTGAATTTGGTAGATCTAATAGGAATAGACAATTAGTTATTCCAAAGCTTACACCGTTGTTAGGCCGATCTTTTTTTGTAAGGGTTGTTTGAAAATACAACAAATTGCCACCTGACTTAAAGACTTTTAATTTGTCTATTGATACGTTCAGGAAGAAACTTTTTGAAGAATTTTCACTTAATGCTTAATTTTTCAGGCATTGTTTTTTTAAATTAAAGCTTACATATACTATTTATTTTTTTTTTATATAGAATTTAGGGAATTTAGAAACTATTATCGCTAATTTTTTTTTAATTTTTTTTTTTATTTTTTTTTAATTTTTTATTACTTTTAGTTTAAATTTTTTGCATTTAATAATTTTATTTTTAAATTGTTATTTAATTATACATCTAATATTATATTTTATACCTTAACTTTTTTTATTTTAAGCAAATTTTATTGCTTGTTTTGTTACTTTTAGTAGAAATTTGTAACCGATTATGGCCTATAGGCTAGGTTATTGTAATAAATAAAGAAATTAAATTAAATTAAAGTTGAAATTTTATACAATAAGTTTCGCGGACTACGAAATAAAACTTTGTGAAAAATAAGCGGAGAAAATCTGAACTGAATACGTGAAACTCAATATCTCTTAAACTACATGACTCTTGGTGCAATTTTTTACTAAAATTATAATCCTCAGCTTATATTATCTGTAGTAGTAAAAACAAAAAATATTTAAAGTAATATTTAATGGAGAAATTATTCATTCCAATTAAAAACAGAATTTTGTAAAATAAGAGCTGAAGCCTTTTCGAAATTTTTGGCTCAATAACATGTAATTTAATTAATTATTTTAATTGCTTCAAGTATTTGCTAAAAACCGACTTATTTTTGTCGGTTTTCGGTTTCGGTTTTGAGGCCTCGAAAACCGCGGTTTCGGTTTCGGTTAAAACCGAACAGCAAACTCTACCTTGTCGTCAACGGAGTCGTAAGACGACAGTAATAATATGTTGTCGCTCACCATTTCGTTAACATAGTGTGTTATACAACATATACATGGCAATGTCGCTGAACTTGTCACCAACAGAATCTTATACACGATCAGCTAAAATTTCGTTCGTACAGCTTATCGTTAAAGATGATTTCCTTCATATCGTCTTTCAAGACAATTTCAGCGACAAATGTCGTTAGCGAAAAATTCCAAAATGTCTTAAAGAAATCGTTAAAGACAATTTCATCGTTGATGTTTGGCCAACTGGGTATGAAACTATCTCACATAAATTTTAATATCATTAGGAAACAAGTTCAACAATTTACACACACGCACACGCACACACACACACACACTGTAAAAAGGACTTAATGCATAACCATAGAAACTGTAACTAAAGGATTGTAAATGGGAACTAGAAAAAAAAAACTGAAAGAAATAAGACAATACACACCAAGAAAAACCTTAAAATATTTAAACAAAGTATTACAACCGACATAAAACAGTAAACAATAAAAGAAAAACAACAAGTGTTAAAGGATTAAAAAGAAGCTTTTTGCATTTAGTTTTACTTTTTTTGTAATTCCAATGCAGAAGGAATTGAAAGTAAAAAAATATGAAACACACAAAGTATTTACTTACTACAAGTGCAATTTAAGATTATATTTTTTTTTTGTAATGCAGTTATAAAATGCAATAATATTGTATTGTAGCATATTCAACAATTGAAGTACATGACCCGTACACGGAGAAAAAATATCGTAGTTAAAGCAATATACATATTTTAGCTTTTAGAAGACTTTCAGATTATATGTGCAAAATATTAAACTGATCGGATCATTATTTCGTTTACAAATGGAATCTGAAAAAAGCAAGAAATTTAGAGCCTTACCGATTTTAAAAAAGTAACTGTATACTGCATCAATAATTAAAAAAATTTAATACTTTTGCTATCATTTTGAGTTCAGAACCAATTTTGAAAGAAACTACTTATCCGATTACGCTAATATTTTATACACATATTCTAAATACTTTGTAAAGCATAACCTGATCAGTAAAAAAATACCACTTTCGTGTATAAAACAAAGTTATTATTGAAAATAAGTGTTAAAATTTTTCAATCTCAATCTTTAGTTTGATTTCAAAGCTGTTTCTATTTAATTTAATGTTGTTCTGTTTGATTTTAAACTTCTTTTTTTTCAGTGTGTATAATACTCTCCATATTTTTTTTTCTGTTTAAATATTTTACTTTGAAGAATACAGCTACAGTTAAATGTGAAGAAGAAAAAGGAAGGATGTAATTTTAAAAATATATATATTAAATTTGTGTTGTCTTCCATGTATCGGTACAAAAGTAAAAAACCAACAGACATCATGGCATCATAAACGGTTTTAATGTTGTTGTCTTATCTTTTGTTTTACGATAAAATTCTTGATTTTTTATTGTTTTACTAAACTACGATATTTGCGGGTAAATAACTTAATACAGTTTGTGTGTGACAAATTAACTATGTTTTAACAAATTTGTCAGGTTTTTTTTTTTGTTTAATTTTAAATGATTTTTATTAAAATCAATTATTTGCATTAAAAAATATAAAAATAGTTTTTTCGGACTCTCTATATTTTCATATATATATTTAGTTAGAATATTGTTCTACCTCAAGTCCAAATTCTAATATGATATCGTCATATTGGATTTTATTTGTTGTTTCAAAATTATTGAAATCTTTTAAATAAAAAAAGATTTTCAACTTTTGTTAATCGGCCCATACATTTGCAATAATATGTCACAAATTTCCCAATTGTACAAACAAATTGACCTTGTGTGTACTAAATTGAAGGTTGGGCAATATTATGGAGTGAGTAAAAACACTTTTGATTTTTATTGGACAACTTTATATATTGTATAATCTATTGGCAACATTGTACAATTTTAATTTTGCGCTGTTTAAGTTTGTGTACATTTTGAGGTTATGTTGGAATTATATAATACAAATTTGAATCACGAAAAATGAACCACTTAATTTAGGCGTTAATGGCCGAAGATGTAGTAAACAGTAAAATAATTCTCAAAGAAATTATTAAAGTCAACTTAACCCGTGCCATCGCTCAAATTTAGCCTGATCTACACATATGGCCAAAAAAATAAATACACTTGCTTATTATTTCTTAATGTCTAATTTTAGTTAATTTAACTGAAAGTAAACATGACAATTCTTTTTTTTATTTAAATAATTTTAATATGCCAGTGCATTTACAAGTAAAAAAGTAATTGCGGCTTCCCGGTGTTTTTACTGTATGTCAGTTTTGTATAGGTGTGTTTTCAGTACTTGGTAATTATAATAAATAAATACAAATTTTTTGGCAAGTTTACCCAGTGTGAAAACAGGGGTCAGTTGTGACGCGAGTACCTGTCCCGTGACCGGTGAAAACAGGACCGGTCTGGAAGAACCTATCCTTTGACCTGTCTCGTTACCGGTGAAAACTGGACCGGTCTGAAAGGACCTGTCCCATGACTAGTGAAAACAGGACCGGTCCGAAAGTACCTAACCGGTGACTTGTCCCGTAACCGGTGAAAACAGGAGTGGTCTCAAAGTACCGGTCCTGTGACTGGTGAAAATAGCACCCGTCTGAAAGTACCTGTCCCTTGACAGGTGAAAATGGGACTGAAGCAGGACATTCAAGTTGTATAAATATTATAGTTGTCAATTATTCGGGTGTTTATTTTGATCGATTAAACGATCAAAACATACAACTCTTGCGGAAGTCTTGTATGTACATTGGGGCGCACTGGTGTATCGAAAAATGTCTGACACGGGGACTAAACTGTACTTTTCTAAAGACAAACTGTGAGCTAAATCCAAATCTGGCGTCTGTGAAAAAACATAGTTTTTGTTATCGAAATATTCTAAATTGAAGTTTTCTTTAAAATGCTTTTTGAATTTTTTTTAGAAACCTTTTTTTATTCTTGAAAATATCGTCCGTTAAAATTTCCTATTAACGCATTTTTTTTACAATTTTCTTTTAAACTCCAATAAACACCGAAAAACTAAAAATGCAAGTGCACTCAAAAAAAAAATCATTAAAGTCAGCAAAAAATGTTGCTGTGTCAGCAAATTTTTAGTCAGGAGCGTGCTTGCAAAAAAGTTGGTAATTTCAGCAAAAGGTTTGCTGAAAATCAGCGAGCTGATTTTTACCAAAAAAATAGTAATCTTCAGCAAAAGTTTTGCTAACACTTAGTCGACTGCAAATGAAAAAAATCCTTGCTAAAATCACTAAACTTTTTGCTGAATATTAGTAGACTGAAAAAAACTCAAAAAACTTGTAGCGAAATTTTACTTTAGTTATCTTACTTGCTGAAAATATAAATATAGAATATGTGTAGAGTTGTTTTCCTTTTTTTGTCATTTCCCTTTCCAGACAAGCTGCGACATCTACATCTAGTCTATCTAGTTGTCGTCCACGCTATGAATGCTGTTATCAGCACAATTCTTGTAGCAAAATAAATTAGTAAAACATTAGTTCAAAATTAGTTTAGTGCTAAAAAAATATAACTAAAATTTTTAGCTGAAAACGGAATTTCAGCAAAAAAAATTGCTGAAAACTAGTACACTTGATATACAAGACGTTTTACTAATTTTTCTACTAACTTATTTTTTTGAGTGTGCTTTAAAAATTGCATGAATTAAACTTATACTGTCATTTGTTTCAGATAAAAACACGTTCACTAATTGAGGTAAATTTTTGGAAATTCTGTTTTCATTTTCTGTCTACAATAAATAACCAAATATAAATAATTTTAAAATTTTATAAAAATCAAACATTTGACTGAACTAAAACAAATAAGCATTTAAGGAATTAAATGCGCTAAAATCCCAAACGTATTTAACAAATTGTAAAAAACAATCTGTTGAAGGCATCCCTATCAGGATTTCATTCTTGCCTAAGGAAATCGTCAGGGGACGACCTAATAAGATTTGTAGAATTTAATTCCTGGTAAAAATATATTGCGAATAAAAAAATAACAAAATCTAAATTGGTACTTAATAGGTACCGATAGTCCAAAACTATTGTGGACTAGAAATTTATCCGAATCATCAAATTTAGGACAAAATGACATCGTTTCGTAGTTGCATATTTTGACAAAAATTCATGTTTTTGCATACTTTGACAGGTTTTGTTTCGTCAGGTTCTTCTGTGTCAGTCCTGTGACTGGTTCTTTTGCTTCGGTCTTGTGACATGTCACAAGGGACAATTGACCCCCTCCTAGGACAAGCCCATGTAAAAGTTACTCCTTTTCATATAAAAGAACCGTTCCAAGGAACTGTCACGTGACGTGTCCGGTGACCGGTTCCTTTTCCCACAGGGTAGTTATTTCATTGTTCTTCCTATTTATTCTTCCTATTATTCGAAAAAGTCATTGTTTTTGTGCAAATCTTCGTTCTATTACTAAAACAATGGATCGGTCGCTGTTTTTGTTCAAAATGCTTTAAAGCCTAAAAAGCCGGTTAAAATCGCGGAATACCAAAAAAGACATTAAAAAGAAGAAGCTCCCAAAAAGTTAAATGTCAGTTTTGTACGAAAATTAAGTTTAGCTCCCTCTAAACGATTTGAATGTGCTAAAATGGATCTAGTTACGACCAAATAAATCCTGAGAAACTTTCCTTTTATTTGAAAACAACTTTTGCATAAAAAAGAAGTCGTAAATTTTTCGGTCCCCTTTAAGGGGTTTAAAATATACTAAAATGGATCTGAAGAAATTTAAAAAGAATTCGTATATTGTAACTTTTCAATAAAATTATGTAGTTTTTCATAAAATTTTATGGAAATTTTCATATTATTTACCAAAAAATGTCTGTCACACACCCAATGAAAATTTAAGAAGAATAAAATTTAGGAAGAAAACTTCATTAGTTTAGTGAAAAAGTTCGCCCAAGAATATTATGTCTGTATGTAATTGTATTTTCCTCGAGGAATAATTTTGATCTTAAGTTATTTTTTTCATATCTCTGATAGTTTTTCAATAATTTCGAGTATTTAAGTTTTTGCAAATTCGAACGAGATTTTTCAAAAACGGCTCCATCGAAAATTTTACTTTTTATCTGTTCTCAGACATTCTGACATAGACATCGCAACAGAGTAGTATATTGGAAGATGACAAAGCAAATTGTGGTAATTTTTTGTTGTCGTTTTTGTTTTCTATTTGATATTTTAAATTTTTAATAACGGTCTTAGATGAGAACAAGAAATTCTAATTGAGTTTGTAATTTAACTTAACAAATATTTCTAGAAATTCTAAAAACGTCATCCCCTGACGATTTCCTTAGGTAAGAAAAAAATCCGGATAGGGACATGCCCTTAACAGATAATTTTTCACAATTTGTTTAATAAGTTTTGGGGATTTTAGTACATTTAATTCCTTTAATGCAATAGTAAATTTTATTTTCAATCAAAATAAATTAAGATTTCTAATTACTTTTGTTAACCCTTTTTATAGACCCCATGTTGGGCGCCAAAAATTTATTTCTAAACACTTGAGGTTGAAGTTACAATTGGAAACGCGTGGATGAATTCAGCAATACCATTTTAAATTCAGTGATTGTGTTTTGGATTTTTAAGAAAAGTGGTAACCCGGTTCTTTCAAGTTTGTGTACTAATAGTTTTAATTTTTTTATAATAAATTATGCCATTTGAATTCTGTGGATTACGATGATATAATTAATTTTCAGTTTTTGTTAAATTTGAACGGGATATTGTGAAGGGCTAGCTAAGAAAGTCAAAAGTTTAAAACTATTTTCGTTATCTCATATTATATTTTTCTTCTATATTTGATTTTTTAAAGAAGAGACTTCAACTAAATTTCATGTTAATTATCAAGGTCTTTTAGAACGGCTTAATATTTTTTTTTTGTTTTTTTCTTGATAATTCCGCATTATTTTTTTTACAAAATAGTACAAACACACAGAGAGAATATTGCTGGACGAGTTTTAATGAAATTTTTCAGTAAACTAATGAAGTTTTCTTCACAAAGTGGATGAAAAATTTCTTAAAGTTCATGAAAAAGCTTCATATATTTTATGAATCTAGTTTTAATGAAACTTTTTCATTGATTGTATGAAACTTTTAATAAATTAATAGGAATTTTTCCCAACATTTTATGAAAAATTCCATTAATTCAATGAAAAGTTTCAATGGACGAGTTCCAGTGAAACTTCATTGATTTTATGCAAAAATTCATTACTATCATGCAGATAATTCTCTCAGTGCAGAATTCGTGTTTATTATCAAAGAAAAGGGAGAATAAACAATAGGATTAAGAGAGGAAATATTCTAATTGAAAAATAAATTGCTCAAGTATTAGTTAATTCTGGCTCTTCTGATTAAAAAACATACATTGTATACGCTGTGATTGAAAAAACTTCAATTAGCCACACTCAGCGCTATGCCGACCGTGGTGTAACTTGTTAAGAGGTGATGCTACGAGTCATAGCCTGTGCAGAGGGCTGCCGGTTCAATCCCCGGTCATGGCAATACACAAAAAGTTATTCATATAGAGACAAATTAACAATTAAAAAAAAAATTACTTTGATCAGTTGACACATAAACTAACCACTGACGAGTCTTTGGGTGAGACGAAACTGCGGCAGTCTGGTGATTCCCTTGTGTCTGTTAAATTTTTCAATAAAAATGCTTTCTTCTTCTTCTTCCTATAAATCAACTCTAAAAAAGTCTTCCAGTAAAGTTTAATACTTTTATAATTTTTTTGAGAATTTTGAATGTTCTTAGGAAATTTTTACTTCGATTATCTATGGTCTTAAAACTGTGACACTGCATACGTAATATTATTGGTGGACTGAAAATGTATTAAATTATATTGTCTATCGAATTAATTTGACTCTTAAGCTACATTCACAATGTTTCTGAAGAGTGGATTTTGTTCCTTTCTTTTTCATACTTACATATTTTTGGTATCATGCCATCTCTATTTTAGTACACTCCATCATTGTGAATGTGGCTTTAATAAAAAATTATAAATTTTCCCTACTTTCTTAATCCTCTTAATAGACCCCCCACATTGGGCGCCAAAAATGTCTACCCACTTGAGGTTAAAGTCAAAATTGGAAAATTGTGGATGAATTAACCGATACTATTTTAAATTCAGTGATTGTGTTTTAGATTTAAAAAAAGTGGTTCCTTCAAATTTGTTTAATAATATATAGTGCGAAATATTTTATTTTTTATAAAAAATTATTCCATTTTGAATTGTAAGGATTAAAATGAGATAACATAGTTAATTTCCAGTTTTTGTCAAATTTGAATGGGACACATTGTGAAAAGGTGGCCAAGAAAGGCAAATGTTTAAAACTTTTTTCGTTTTTTTTTCTATTATATTTCACTTCTCATATATTTTCCGCAGATACCATAATCGATATTTCAAAAATTTATGCAAGAAAATGACATACTTAATATAAATATCCCCTCTTTTAGACTAGCAGCATGGAAGTTATTACATATTAAAAACCAAATGCATATATAATTTAAAAAGATTTTCTACTATTAGGAAAGAAAAAAGAAAATGTGCTAAAAACATAACATAGACTTCATCATATTCACCGGCAGTCATCCTCAGCAACATTAATGTGAGAGGAAGAACAAAATATAAAAATTCACGTCATATTGTAAAAAACCATTTTCCTGTGAATAATGCAAACATCAGATGATAAAACCTTAAGATTTGAAATATTTGAAAAAAAAAGTATTTGCGCGCCAAAAATATTTTGTGTAAATGTTCATGATGGCCTTAAAAAAAACAAACACCCAGTCGAAGACCGACCTGTAATGTGGCGCTTTTAGCAAGAAGTTGAATTGGAAGAAGAAAATGCAGAAAAATTGAAATAAAATTTAAACTATCAAGGAATGATTAGGTAATATGAACATGAGGAATCTTTAGTCAGTCGATTGCTTGGTTAGACTAATGGTATTTTTTTCCTACATTTTTTTTTTCATCTTCCTCGTCGTTGTTTTTGTTTTATTTACTGGTACTAAAAACAACAATTCTAAAGTGGTTAAAGGTAGGAACGTTTAGGTTCTTCTTGTCTTTTTCATATTTGTTGGATGTGGATGATGATGAACAAAAAAATATTCTTATGAAACTTGAAAAAAGCTATGTTGGAGGTTTAAATGGCACAAGGGAATGCCAAAAGCTCAGAAAATATAAAAAAATGTATAAAAATCCAAAAAAAAAAAAACAAAAATTATATACACAAGCTACATGAACATGAAAAACAACATCAGTTTTTAACAACAGCAGTAATCAGAACCAACACTAGACAGAGCTTTAAAGAATTAAATCATTGAATGTAGGAAATTCTTTTAAATCACTGTCGATTTTCTATTGGATATAATGAAAAACAATTTGGAATAAAAATGAAGCACTGGCATACCACTGGGTAAATGTGGTGTTAAAAAAAATTAATAGCTGAACACTCATTTGGGACGCTTTGCCTGTGTTAGCAAAAAGTGTTTTAACAATATTTGTTTTACAAAAATTTCAGTGCTTTATAAAAAAAAACCACTGGCAAAAATATGGCTCTTATTATTCACCCAGTCAGAAATATACAAACGGAAAAGTGATGGCAAGGCACTTTAACAGTTGGTGCAAGTACTGGCAAAAAAAGTGCTTTTCCTTTGGAAGAATTTCATTTAGGGCTTCTAATTTCCCGAATATGGAAGTATAAATCGTCGATTCCTGTTTTACTTGAATATTAAAACACTGAAACTTTTCAAAGGTTGTAAAAAAAAACATTTTTTTATTAAATTAAAAAAGTTACAAATCTTAAAAGCCTCGGAATTATTACAATTTGAGGAAAAAAATTGAAACTTTTGACTAAACTAATAGGAGGCTTAAGATTTAGAATATGAAGAAATTTTCTTTAAAGTTGTGCCGAGAATTTTTTACTGAACTATAAAAGCACGCTCAAAAAAATAGGCAAAAACATTCCATTTGATAAATGATTATTTCTGCAAATGAATAATACCATATACATTTGACATTTATAACTACACTCACAATATATTTTCCATAACCGATTGAGGTTTATTTGAAAAGTAATAGGTAAAGTTTTCAATTGAAAAATCAATTAAAATATATGGAAACATATTGTTTAACTCAATAAAAAACAAACTGCAAACAAATACGTATCGTCTGTAGGAGTTGATATTTTCCGTAAAATGTTCTATTTTTAGTTTTCTATTTTTAGAAAAAATAATTTAAATAATTTCGTTGTTTTCTGTTTTAAAACAAAAATTCAAATTTTCTTTTTTGTTAGAATCGTTTGTTTATATACAAAATTATTTCAATTCAAATTACAAGAAATTCTTTACTCATACACACAAACATAGGCAATAATGAACGCGTGTGTTGTGTGTGTAGTGTTTTGAAAATTCAAACAAAAAAAATCAAATATGAAAAAACAAACCACATAATCTTTTTTTCTTACCTTTTGTCAGTTAAAAGTTGAAGATTGTTTTAACAGACTTTTCAATCATTATTTCTATTATGGATTGTTTAAACAATGTTTGAAAATAGATAGCAAAATGGTTTAAATATAATGAAAAATCAGTAGTCATTTTTTTAATTGTGTTTTCAATTAATTTAATATTAATTTTAGATTGTTTTTAACGATAAAATATTGTGAATGTATGGTTAAGCTAAAAACCTTTAATTTAAGATAAGTTAACAGGTCTGAAAGTGTTAAAATTTTACTTTTTTTTTGAACAACTAGATGTGGAGACTGTAAAATTTAGTCCGATAGAAGTTTCGTTTTTTTTAGAAATTGTTCTTCGTCAGTTAAATCTTATAATCATTTGTAGAATTAATGTCGTTCGGAACCAATGGAAAAATATTTCACAGCGATACTACTGGATTTTTAATTAGCTTTTAAGTTTCATATATTTAATGAAGAAGTTTCATAAAAAATATTCTGAAACTATCAATTAATGTTAAGAAAGAAATCTTCCGTAACATTTTATGTTACATTTTCGATGTATCTCGCTAAATTTTTGGGAAATTTTAGCTAACACTTAGTCGATTGCAAATGAAAAAAATTCTTGCTAAAATCACTAAACTTTTTGCTAAATATTAGAAAAAACTCAAGAAACTTGTAGCGAAATTTTACTTTAGTAATTTTATTTGCTGAAAATTTAAATATAAAATTGTGTAGAGTTGTTTATCTTTTTTTTTCATTTCCGTTGTCTGTACTACATCCAGACAAGCTGCGACATCTACATCTTGTCTATCTGGATGTCGTCCACACTATAAATGCGGTTATCAGCACAATTGTTGTAGCAAAATAAATTAGTAAAACATTAGTTCAAAATTAGTTTAGTGCTAAAAAAATATAATTAAAACTTTTGTTGAAAACGGAATTTCAGCAAAAAAATTGCTGAAAACTAGTACACTTGATACACAAAACGTTTTACTAACTTTTGTACTTACCTATTTTTTTGAGTGTACATAATGAAAATTTAGCATAGCGTTAACATTAATTTTAATCATAATACTGTTGGTAAACTCATTTTAGTATTGTTCTAATATGTTTTTAAGTACCAAGAAACAAAAAATTCCATTCACAATAATAAAAAAAATCGTTATATTTTCAAAAACAGGGTTGCTCTAACGGGCATAGAATCTCAAGAGTATATACGCATCTCATTCTCTGTTAACTGCTCTGGCCGACATTTCATGAATCTTTAATAGAAGGTCTAATAAATATTAAAAATTGTTTCAATGAATGTACAGACGGAGCCAGTTCCCAGGAAATTTTTCTATTCCAAATAATCGGTTGTAGAATTGCTACTTTTCCTTTGCAACGCCTTTTACCGTCAATTCTAACACCGATGATTTTTGTTTGAAATTGTCCCCAAAACAACCCCTTCTATAGCTCCAAAGTGGAACCGGTTGTCCTAGAATCAGTTCAGAAACTAGTTATAGAACTGATTCTACGTCAGTCATACCTTCCATATAACATCCGCGGAACTGGTTCCAGAACCAGTTCCATGGAATCGGTTGCAATGGAACCAGTTGCATAAATTGCGGTTGGCAACCGGTTGTAAAAAATGTTTCTGGGTTAGAGAGTGGTTAACAATAGTGGGGCGACTTGCATAGATCCTCGTTGCTCTTAACCGGTGTACTAGATTAGATTAGATACGAAGGCACTACGCACCGCGACCAATATAGATCTTTTGTGCTGCCTAGAGTTCCCTAGAGATTCAGGCTACCAATAAAGCCAATAATCCCGATAGGAGAATTTACCCAAACGTCCGAAGATGACACGAAACGGTCACCCAGAAATCTGAGTCTCCTGTCACACAATCTCGGACATTCGCAGAGAATATGCTCCGAAGTCTCATTTTCTAGCTCACAAAACCTGCAAACATCAGTGTCTGACCGGCCCTGTTTGTGGGGCTGGTACCTGAGCCCACAGTGCCAAGTTAAGTATCCCGTCAGGGTCCTAAGGTTACCTCTGTCGAGTGACAATAGTCGCCTTGATACTCCGCTGGACAAGGAAATAAATCTTTTGGCCTGTCTTTGGCCAGTAGAAGTTTCCCAATGCTTAGCAAACTCAGCCTCTCTCCACTGCCTGAATTTTTCACTAGCGTACCCCCTAGGTATCCTAAAGAATGGTTCCGGACCGATGAAGGGTCGACGGGCTCCACAATTGGCTAGACAATCAGCCCTTTCGTTACCCTCGTGCCCTTCATGACCAGGAATCCATCTCAGTGTAAGGGAGTTGTTCCTACCGAGTTCGTTGAGAATTCCCACACACCCCATGACCAGACCAGATGATACCCCGTAAGCTCCTAGAGCCTTTAGCGCAGCCTGGCTGTCAGAGAGAATGTAGATGCGGGATCTAACCGTGCCTCTCCGCAGGCACTCTCTCACACATATGCAGATGGCGAAAATCTCCGACTGAAAGACGGAGGGGTACTTGCCCATTGATAGAGCACGTTGGAATCTGGGTCCAAAGACACCTGCCCCCGTGTCACCATTAGCCTGTTTCGAGCCATCAGTGCCCCATATCTGAGCCCCCTGATCGGTGTACTAAGAAATCATTATGGAATAAACTCTTTTCTAACAAGCTTCTAAGCAATACATTCTATTTAACAGCTTGTAGTGTGCAATGTATAACCAGCTACTAACTTTTCATTATGAAAATGGGGGGGTGAGTGTTTCGGAAATTCATTTTAAAAACTTAAATAAGAGACTTGAAAATCGAATTAACGAATGCATATTTTAACAACTCTGAAACAGACCCAGCTAGCACAAGAGCCTGACTCGTTTCATTTCATTAAGGCATGGCGCGGTTGAGGCATAGATATTGTATTTTATTTTTACGAACATTTTGCAAATGAATATATGAAAGAACGTACAATAATATCGAGTATATGATTCTGGCTCTTAGCTAGCTTAGTACTGGCTGCTTGCTTGCTTGCTGATGATGATGATGACTGACTGTTTTCTATAGTGTTTGTTTGCTTGGTTGTTTAGGTATGGCTGTTAGGTTGGTTCGTTCAGTCGTTCGTTCATATGTTCTTTGGCTCACTGCCTAGGCTGCCTTGCCTGGCTGTTTGGTTGGTTCGTTTGTTGTTTGCCTGAATGAATTGACTGACTGATTCGTCTCAATGGTGTACGGGAGGCAAGTCATTTTAGCGACCGACTATAAAATGCCTGTGTAAAAACTAAAACATTTTTCGAAACAATACAGAACAGAGTCAAGAGTACAAAAATACTAAAATGTTACGACAACAAAACGAACTGTATGCGTTGTTGTTATTACTAAGAGTTGCTGTTTTAAACATGAAAGTGTAGAACGTAGTATCTGGTACTTTAGAGTTTAGTACTGCTGATGGTGTAATACATGAGAGTTTTTACTCTGAATGTTTGTCTGTCTGTAAGTTTTAAATTGTTCATTCCATGAACATTTCAACTTGGTTACTAGCAGCCTTAGCAAACTGCCTAGTGTTTTCGGTATGAGATATGTTTTATTTTTTCAGTTTTTACCGCCAAATCCAAATAAATGAGTTTTATACAGGCAACAACTTTAACTACCAGCGAGGGACACTATGGGCCAAATATCTCCTAAAAGGTTTAACGCTCCAGGCGACAGACCAGTGTTTGGTAATTAGGATGAAATTATTTCGATTGAAAACTTTATTTAGGAACTTTTTTGTGAAGACATTATGAAGTATGAAAATCGAAATTTCGTAAAATTTAAAAAAAAACCGTGTATTTTAAACGCGAGCATACTTCGAAACTATAACAGAAATTTAAACTGGAAAACATTGATTACACAGTGCAACAGAAAATTTTAGTATCAACGATTCCAACGGGAAATGAAAGTTTACCAAAGGAGGAGTTTCTAAATTTAGGAGATGCAATCATCGTCGGACATTACATCGGACCACTTATTTGCCTCTTCATGGTAGCCAACTACTTGTGACACGGTGCATTGTCTGGGTAAAAGAACACTTTTTTCTTCTTCAAATGGGGCCGTTTTTTTTGCGATTTCCTCCTTCAAACGCACCAGTTGGGCCATGTAGCTGTCGCTATTGATGGCCTGGGCTTTTTCAAGGTAATAAATGTACAAAATTCCTGCCGCATCCCAAAATACTGATGCCATAACTTTACCAGCTGACTGTTGCGACTTTGTATTCTTCGGGCGTGGTTTGCCAGTTGCTGTCCACTCAGCTAACTGCCGATTCGACTCTGGAGTGAAGTGGGAGATCCAAGTTTCGTCCATTGTTACATACCGATGCAAAAAGTCCTTTTTATCTAGCCGAAGCAGCATCCAAACTGCTCTCAGAATCATCGAGACGTTGTTGTTTTTGATGCACTGTGAGCAAACGCGACACCCATTTCGAAAATGCTTTCTCATGGACAAATCTTTATGCAAAATAAAGCCGACACGTTCCTTCGATATCTTTAAGGTATCAGGTATCTCCTGCAACTTCACTTTACGGTCTGCCAAAACGTTCGCGGTCACCGGTGTTTGTACGTCCACGTTTAAAGTCAGCAAACCACTTTTCTACCATTTGTTTATAAATTAACACACGAAATAGCTTTGAATCAATTGTTTTCAAAATTGCTAAAGTAGCGTCACTAAAATAGCTGTAACTTGTTCACTAATGAACGAATTGTCATTAAATTTTGACAGGTATCATCTGAAGGATTTTTCATTAGTGGCGCCACCTATGTGTCATCCTACAGATTTTTCATCCGATGTGTTACCCGTTTTGTCCCAACCGAATTCAGTCGGTTACCATAAGCTCGTAATTCTCTTGCCCCAACAGAATTCGGTTGTGACAAGTGTATTAGGGAATTTTGGTAATCGAACCCGGTTGTCAGGATCGAATTTAAGAGGTTCAGCCAAGCTAGTCATTTTGGTTGGAAACTTTTTTTATATTTTTTGTGACAGTGTAGGAAAATGACGATGCAGCTAAAAGCTATTTGATTTATAAACTCTCAGTAGAGGTTTTAGGAGTAGAAGACCGAATGTCCGCTGAAATGAACAAGTGCTACAAAATCTATAAGTGGTTGTTTCTAACATTTACTGACTTACGAATATGAAAATTTCTGACCCACAGTGCCAATACCAGCTTAACGAACACTAGTAACTCGAATTGCTATCGTAGAGTATAAATCCCATAAAGAAAATATCTATTAGTATCAACCTCCAACCTCGTCACATTGCCCCACCATCTAACTAACGCATATTACTGCTGCTTGTTGCCTGGCTGCTAATCAAAGGAAGTTAAGCTTAGCAACATAAAGTTTTGCAATGAGCAGCAGCAACCAGAGATGAAAAATAAGAGGAAAATCGTAACCAGAAGATTGACTATCAAGTACACATTAGAGGTACAACGGACTGACAGTTGAAAATGTCAGTCTTGGAAAACAACATACGAATTGTACGTAATTCACAATCATCATCAACAACATTAACAAACAACAACAGTAACTTAAGGTTTCTGAAAATACTTTACTTACAACAACAACTCGAGTAGTTGTTGGAAATATAAAATTAAAATACGAAAACAACGACAACAAAAATCTGCCTAAGCCAAAGTACAAAAACATACTAAAAGCAAGTTTTTTTATGTTGAATATTCTGAACTCCACAATAATTATCATCCTTAAAACAAAAACAAGAACAACTACGTAATACTTGCACGTTAAAATAGTAACAACATCGATGGTGGCAGCAGCAGCAACTTCAGGCATTAAAAGCAATTTAACTCTGAACTAAATTGAGTAGAGTACATAATAATGTTGTTGTTGATGATGATGACTGGGTACTGGTACTATGAATCGCGCTAGAGCTAGTAGCAACTATACTACCACTACTACTACACAATAATCATGATCATCATCACTGGCACCAGAGGTATTGCCGACACACATAATAAAATACTGTTTTTTATATGAATGTCGTCTATCATCATGCAGCAACAAAGTGTGTTGTTGTATATTTTACCCCGGCCTGGCAATGAGGCAATCATTTTAAGAGACCCAAATAAATAAACACAAAAAAAAATCAAACCAAGCAACAACAAATGTTTGGTCATCCAAACAACAAATTACAATGGGCTTTTAAATATTGTAGGTTATTCATTATTTTAATGAAGGCAATACAGAATTAAGGAAAAATATTAAGTGTTCATGAAATTAATGAATATTTGAATATCAGTTATGAACCAAAGAGTTCTGTCAATTTTTAAAACTTCGTTAAAAAAAAAAGTATTTCATATAAATGTTATCCGAATTTATATGAAACACTTTCAATTAAAAAATGGCGCCCAATGCGGGGCATGCAATTTACTTGCTAAGTTTTCTTCTGAAAATATGAGAAAATATCGTGAAAATATCTTGCCAAGTATTCATTCCTTTGTTCCCCAAAGCGGTTGGCTGCTTTATTACAAAATGTTGTCCAACAAATATCTTGAAACTCGACAAGTCGAACTTCTTTTTTTACGTCCAAAACTTGACCTCTCATTTAAGCCTCGAGTTCTACTTTTTGAATTAGTACGATTAATTTAACAATTTAAGATCGATGAATGAAACACCACAATACAAAATTAAGTAGCAAATTTCATATAATTATCTTCAGAATTGTGATATGCAGTTTGATTACAAACATAGATGGACGGACGGACTAATTACAATACTATTTTTTCTAGTTACAAAGATCAGCACAAACTCAACATACCCTGTTCCACCTAATGGTGTAGGGTATAAATATGTATTTCAATTGCCATCTGTCAATCGTTAAAACTATTTTAAAATCTTTTTAAATTTTACCCCACTGTACTTTTTGTTTGAAAACTCTGTATGCAATGTGAATATACAATTGTCAACACAATTGTTGTGCACATTAAAAATAATGCTCTTTATTTTTTAACAACATACAGCAAAAAAAAAAATAAATAAAATGAAAATAATGTACGAAAAAAATTCAATTTAGTTCAGCTGAGATGATTGCAATCATTTCTGGCAACTAAACACAGCAACAACACCAACAATGTCATATAAAATATATGAAAACAACTGAATAATAACAAGAAAAGAAAAAAGAGAATTTACGCGTCAACAAATTGAACTCTTCAACCTCTTTATAGGAATATTTAACAATAAAATAAAATTAAGCAAAAACAAAAAATAAAACGAAATAATGTATAAAGTAAAGAGAATGAGTGTGACAAACTAAAAATGAATGTGTTATTTGCGACCCAAAAAGAAAAAAAAAATCCCTTAAACAACAGCAAAATATCACATGTCCTTAAAAGCAAAAAAACAACTAAAAAACGTATGGTTGGTTTGACAGTAAAACTGTCAATTTCAATACTAAAAAGTGTAAAATGCCGCTCCTGCTAAATTCAAATAGACTGTCTGATAAGTTTTTGAATGGGTCAAGATTTTCAAGGGGAGGAGGGGAGTACTCACAAACAAAAATTTCCTTTTTGCACATATTTTTCTTTTTGTAAACAACAATAAAACATACATACGCATATGGCCAAAATAATAAGTCCACCTGCTTATTTTTTCTTTATTTATTTATTTTATTTATTTATTTATTTATTTTCCATTTCCTGTACAACAAGAGTGAATCTTATAATTATAGTACAGGAATCCAATATTCTTAAAGGACAGTTTACAAAATTATTAAGTACATACTAATACAAACATTGAGTTTAATGAAAAATAAAAGTTAACATATTCAAACGAAATAATATGTGTACATTTAGGCAAAAAATGCAAATAGGAATTTTTTAAAACTATTTGCGTTGCTATTGAGTTGTTGGGTATGTGGAAGTAAATTCCAAAGACGTACTGCATATACAAAGAAATTCCATTCAGATACAAGATAGTGGTGTAAAGGGACAATAATTTTCCTTCCTCTTCGTGATCTGGCAAATCGTATTTTGTCGTAAAGATATTGTGGTGTTTCAGTATATATTATTTTATGTAGACATACAAGTACTCGTATCTTAAGGAGATTTTCAAAAGATACACCATATAAGTTATTGGCAACTTCAGAAATATGATCAAACTTTCGCAATCCATAAACGTATCGAAGAACATTATTGTATAAAACATTTAACTTACGTTTGCTAGTATCATCACAACTTGCAAATACTTCACATCCGTATATTAACCCAGGAATCAGGTATGACTTGGCAAGGAGTATTTTAATCTTCAGCGGAGTAAAGTATTGAGTTGCCCAAAGCGACCTTAACTTGATATAAGTTTGACCGACGAGTGAGTTTATATGATCATTCCATGTTAGATAGTTATTAAAAATCAACCCGAGATTTTTGGCAGCATTAACAAGCTCTATTTTTTCTCCATTTATTACAATGTCATCTTCAATGACAGGCACAATTGTTTTTTTATGGATGACCATGCACTTTGACTTCAAGGGATTTAGACATAAGCCATTTGCAGTTGCCCAGAGAAATATCCTATTTAAGTCGTCATTAAGTTTAGCTATATTTTCAGCAACAGATCTAGCAGGGCTACTTAAGTACAATTGAACATCGTCTGCATACATATGAATTTTGCAATGTACTAGTTGGTTTGGCAAATCATTAGCATAAATTGAAAAAAGCAATGGCCCAAGGATGGACCCTTGGGGCACTCCTCTAAAAACATTAATTGGGTTTGACGTTGTATTATTCACCTGGACAGATTGAGAACGATCGTTTAAATATGAGCGCAAAAGCCTCGTTGACGATGGGGAGAACTTAAAAAAATTAGCAAGTTTCATGCACAGTATATTATGGTCAACCGTATCAAATGCTTTGGAATGATCGAGGAGCACCAAAAAATTCAATTTACCATCATCTAGCTCACTACGTATATTTTCAGAGACATCCAGTAAAGCAGTTACGCAACTATGATTTGAGCGAAACCCGGATTGTTTATTGGTTAACAAACGATTTTGTTCAATGAAAGAGCACATTTGTGCATGTAAAAGCTTTTCTAACACTTTTGAGAGGAAACATAAAATAGCTATCGGCCTAAACTCTGTGTTCGATTTTGGTAGTGGCAATATTTTAGCATGTTTCCATTTCATTGGGAAAGTACTTGACATTATAATAGTATTCAACAAATGAGTTATAAATGGTAGGAGTAGAGGTAACAGTATCTTTATGAACTTTGGGTGCATATTATCATAACCCACTGCATTCGATTTTATGAGTGAAAAATAAGTAAAAACATCAGACTGACTAACGCAAGAAAATTCGAACAGATGGTCTTCGTCAGTGTTATTTATAGTTGGGAAATTGTAAAAATTATTATTTATTTGAACCATAGGTATGTTCGTGAAAGCATTATTAAGCACATTAGCATCTGCTTGACAGTTATTCGTTTGTTTTGTTTTACCAATTCCTATTTCACGGATGGTTTTCCAAGTTTGTTTAGAATCAATAGCCTCTCCAAAACGACTTGAATAGTATTCAGTTTTTGCAAATTTAATGTTAATGTTCACATTCTTTCTGGCAGAAGTGTATACAACTTTTAATTCTGGAGTTTTAAAACGCTTCCACCTAGAGTAAGCCAAATCTCTCTTGTGGATTAATTTTTTAATTTCAGTGGTAAACCAAGGTTTCGTCTTTACGGACAGAGTTTTCGATTTTAATGGTACAATATCATCGTAAATGCATTGAACATTTGACTCAAAAAATGTCAATTGCTCATCAACAGAAACCATTGAAAATATATCACTCCAGCTAACACAGCAAACTTTCTCATAAAGCATGTTATAGTCTATGTTTTTAAAATCACGATAGTAAACAGTATGTTCCTCTTGATGAACTCTAAAGTTGTAGGTTAAGAAAATTAAATCGTGCTTAGAGAAACACGGTGCAGAAATCTGATCATACAATATAATATTTGATACGTTAGACACAAAGAAGAGATCAAGTAATGAACTGTTCGAGGCAGTATGATGTGTTGGTGTTGTTAGATTAGTAGGCGTGAGACCAAGAGACGACATATTTGCGGTTAAGACTGTTTCAATTAAGACGTTTGAATTAAAATCGCCGGATATTAAAACATCATCGTATTCAACAGCAAGGGTTTCCAATGTTGAAAACAAATTAGTAAGTGGAATTCTTTTATTAGGCCTATAAATGCAACCCACAAGCATTTTCTTTCCGAAAGATAAAATATCTAAGAAGATAAACTCAACTTTCCTTGTAAATTTCTCTTTTATGTTTAATTTTTGTTACCTTAACGGAAAGTAAACATGGCAATTCTTTTTTATTTAAATAACTTTAATGTGGCAATGCCTTTAAAAGTAAAAACAAAACTGGGGCTTCCCCTTTGTTTTCATTGTGTGTTAGTCTTGTACAGGTGTGATTTCAGTACTTGGTCAAAATAATAAATACATTGCTGAATTCTTTAATATTTTCGCAGTCGCTCTAGTTTTTTGGAAAGGCTAGTTATTTATTTTACTGTTGTTTATCTTTATTCATAACGAAATATAGATAAAAAAAAATCAGCGATGTGGCGAAAAAGTAATTTTTCTCCGGAGGATATAAAAATTGTTTCAAGACTAAGAGAAAGTAACTAGTAAACTATTAATCGGTAGCTATTTTTTCTACAAAATGCTTTAAAGCCTAAAAACCCCGTCGAAACTCGCGGGAGACGCAAAAAAACTTCAAAAACATCAGATATCCGTATTGTAACTCTTGCGAAGAAGGACCCATTTGTGTCTTCAAGAGCGATTTCAGCAGATATTGGAAATGTAATTTCATCGCGAACGGTTCGTTGTAGACTACAAGAAGATCATTTACCAGGACGGATAGCCAGAAGAGTCCTTTGCTTAGGCAAAAAAGTTTAAAGGCTAGGTTGGCGTTTGCAAGAAGTCATTCCAATTGGTCCCGAGCAGACGGTGAAAAAAATGGCGAAACATTTTATGGAGCGATGAAACAAAAATTAATTTATTTGGAAACGACTGTGCCCGGAATGTTCGACGCCCTAAGGGTAACGAATTCCATGTTCGCTTTACAAAGAAGACGGTCAAGCACGGGGGCGGCATTATTATGCTCTGGGGTTGTTTCTCGTGGTATGGTGTCGGTCCGGTACATCGAATTACCAACACTATGACCAGATTCCACTACAAAGATATCTTGGAAAATACGATGTTGACCTATGCTGAGGAAAGTATGCCTCTTAGATGGGCATTCCAACAGGATAACGATCCAAAGCATACTTCTAAGTTGGTAAAGGATTGGTTTCAAGACAATCTTGTGGCCCTTCTTGACTGGCCAAGTCAATCTCCGGACCCCATAAACCCCATCGAAAATCTTTGGGAAGAGTTAAAACAAAGAATTGGAAAGGAGGTTTTTAAAAATAAGGATTAGTTATGGAATTTTGTTCATAAAACTTGGTATGAAATACCAGTAGAGACATGCAGGAAGCTTATTGCCAGCATGCGAAAAAGAGTCAACAAAATAATTCAAAATAATGGTGGATATACCGGCTTTTAACGAAACTCAGCTAAAATCACTCAATGTAGCAGAAAAAAACTTGGATTTTTTTACTCTTTTGCTTATTTTAACTAAATGTACTTATTATTTTGTCCAAAGTTTTTTGATTAACTACGTTTTGAACAAGACTGAATTTAATTTTTGTTTTTTGATATTGTTTTAGTATTTATTTTATTTCTGTACTTATTATTTTGACCATATGTGTACTTTCAGTATTTTAATATTTAAGAAAAATTCCCGGAAGAGTGTACTAAAAAGTAGAGATGGTCGAGTGAGTGAATTTTGACTAACGCTCACGCAGGCTCACGAACGAAAAATAATAATCACGCACGACTCACGCACAAACAATTTTTTTATAATCACACTCACTCACGATCACGTGATTAATTTTAATTTCCATTACGCTCACGAAATACTCACGAAAACTACGAAATTTGTTTTTATTTTAATTTTTTAAAAAAACTTTATTGAATATAAGTTTTATTTATTTTTAAACTTAAGACATTAAATAGAATTAAAATTAGTTCAACTATAAAAAAAAAATTTAAATTTAATTTTATAAAATTTTTAAATAATTTAAAAAAAAATTTGCTGTAAATCTTTCAGTTTTATTCCAAATTTTTGTGGAGAAACAAAATTTTGTTGTTTTGTTTTGCCTGGCAGAAGTAGAAAAAACCCCAGCAAAAAATAGACATGCTTTTAGAAGCGCTGCAGTTCTAGAACTACTTTTTTAGCGCTTCTTTTCCTTCCAAAAATGCACTATAAGAAGGCAGAGTTTGTGATGTTGTATTTTTGTTGTAATTTATTGCTTCTAAGTGGGACATTGCGAATAAAAATCATGTCATATACCCGCAATAAACGAAGCTACTTCCAAAAATGCAGTAGAAAGTAACACTTCGTTTATTGCGGGTATAAGACATGATTTTTTCGTGATGTCCAATAAATTCGTGATGCCTTCTTTCTGTGCATTTTTGGAAGAGTGTAGCGCTAAAAAAAATGCACTTCTTGTTACGCATTGCTCTAAAACCATGTAAATTTTTTGCTGGGACCCGTTCGCTAGTAGCTGAACTGACTGGAATACACATTATTTCTGTAGCTCTGGCATTTTTCCAAAAATCTAAAATATCGCAATCTGACTTAATATGATCACGCAAACTCACGCACAAAAATTTACTCACGCACGACTCACTCATGAACATTTTTTAACTCACGTCACGCACGACTTACGTGAGTGCTGTCATTTTAGTTCACGCGTGATTCACGTAAATCACGCAAAATTCGTGTCACGCGCCCATCTCTACTAACTTTCCAAATGGATAAACTAGCGTTTAAGTGTACCACTTCAGTACTAGCGCTGATGGCTATTTACGTTGATATCCGCAAAAAACATTTGGACTGCACAAGAACAGGGGAATATTAGGTGCAGTATAAGTGCCCGAGGTTAATTTCTAAAGTTTGTCTACAGAACATCGTCGGAGCGATAGGCATCACTTCATTATCGTCCATTATTATTGTTTTTTTTATTTAGTTTTTTTACTTATTATTTTGTTTTCTTTTATTCTGACGGAATATCACACAAGTGTTGTTCTCCAAAGCGAATTAATATGGATTATAACTTGGCGCCCAACATGAAGCTCAATATGATAATATCGTATTGTTACGAAATTAGATTAATCTAGTAAAGAAAACTCTGGAATTTTCTGGAAGAAAATATCCCGAGAAACGGGATTTACTAAACACGTTAATCTGGTAACGTAACAATACATTTAAGTATACACATCAGCATAAGATATAAGGTTAATGCCATAAATAGTGTTAAGTAGTTGGGCGCTGTTATGAATAACATAAGAGTTATAATTATAGAAGCAATAGAATTTTGTACTATGTTCTACATTCACGGCCGTTAAACTATAAAAGAACGAACGTTACAAAGGAAGAGGAAGTTGCGCATTAACATCTGCTAAGTAAAGTTGTACTTTAACATTTGTACTGTTTCGTGCTAGAGTTTGTTAACTGTGTGTACAGTCAGTTGATTATTAGAGTTTGTGTGTGTGTGTGTGTGTTATATTGTTGTAATTAAAGTAATACAGTGTTAAATAAAGAAGTGTATAAGCTAAATCAAACTAAAGAGAGCGTGTTATTTTTATTTACTAAGAGCACCAACCCGATTTATCTAAACGTACGTTTTAGAAGGTATATGTAACAATTGGTGTCAGCGGTGGGATTGGTTATTTTGATTGCAATAGAAAAGAACCCGGTTTATTTAAAGCAAATATACCAACGTTTTAAAAGGTAAAAACGTAATAGTATTTTAGTAGGTTCCGGTATCGCAAACAAGTGTTGTTCTCCTAAGTGTAATGTAGAAAATATTACTTAAGCTAGAATAACACTAAAGTTTTAAATAATAGAAAATTTTTTATCTTCAAATTTTAGTAACGTAATGATGCTTCTTAGGAAAAGACCTGACAAAGTGTTTGCGAAGAAGACAAGAAAGGAGTAAACGTAATTTTTAATATGCTTGTTTAAGCTCTGCCTGTTTTGGAGGATGTGGCTTTTCACCAACTTCGGATTCTGATAAGATTTTATTCCGGATCGAAATACAAATATCAACCCAGCTAAATTTTATAAATTTGATTTATTTATGTAAATATAAGGAATTTGAAATCTCGTTATAACTCAGCAAAAATAACAACAACAAAAAATAATAATAAAAATAATCAAAATGATATTTTCGAATTTTCAAAAATTGTGAAAGGATGAGCCATTTCCAACAAAAAAGATTTTTATGGTTTACAATTTTGCGCCCAAAATGAGGCTCAAAATGGTATTTTCGTACTTTCAAAAATAGTGAAAGCAGCATAAGCTGTTTCCAGAAATCAAAGATTTTTTCAGTACGGTCCAGGCACTATTAAAATCTTTCGAATCATACACCCTAGAATTATCAAACAGCCAGAATTGCTTTTTTTCAAAATATATATGTAAATATACATATATAAGTATAAGCAGAATTTCAGCAGCACACAAATATTGATAACAAACTTTAGTTATAGACGGGGAGAGAAAAAAAAGAACCATGAAATGAAAACTTTTTTGCCAATGTTTAGTAACAAATTTTATGCCCGTAAAATTTAGTTTTTAGCCATGGTTGGTTATCGTTTTTAGATATATTTGTTGTTCCTGTTTTATGTTGTTCATATCAACAACATGGTTAAGTTTTAGTAGAGTTGAATTAAATTGGTTGGTTTGGTTCGTTCGTTCCTTCATTGGTTGGTTGGTTACTTTGGAAAGCTTAAAATTTATAAGTTTTCTTCTCTGAGTTGTTCATAGAAGTTGTTGTTGTTGTTGTTGCTAGTTTTTTATGCTTCTGGTTATGAATGTTGTTTTTGTTGAAACAACTTTATGTTATCGTCATTACGAGTGTTATTTTCAAGTCGTCTTTTTTATTCTTCTTCTTTTTTTTATTTAACAATTTTCGTTCGTTCATTTTGTCGTTAGTTTGTGAACAAACAACAACTTGAGTTTTTGTTAGTATTTTGTAGTTGACGTTTTCGTTATCGTAAAACGTAACGTTACGACTAATAGTGAGAAGAACTGTCACATAATCTAAAGTTTGTGTTGTTTTTAATACATTTTTTTATACAATTCTCTTCTGTAATTTTTGCAAAAACACAGTCAGTGTCGTCGTCGTCGTTCTGTTTGCAATAAAGCTTTTTTTCATATAGTCTTCATCATCATCAACATCGGTATAGTATAGCAGAGTAGAAGTTAGTCGTTTGTTCGTTCATTTCGACAGTCTCACGATTCCAAGTGGTTATTCATTACTCTTTCGTAATTGTTGTTGTTTCTGCTGAGTTCTCAGTATAAAAATTGCTTTCATTGCTGTTGCTGGCGTTGTATTAGTAGAAGTAGTAGTAGATTGCAAGAAAAAAAATTATATACACAAATTTGTAGTATACAGCCAGCTAGCAAAAAACGTTGAATTTGCTAGTGTTTTTGTGCTGTTCAGTCATTATTTTTTATTTCGTTATTCCCAACAGAGAATCATGCATACAAAATAAAACAGAAAGAAGAAACGAATGAACGAACGAATTAAATGTATGTAAATACACTCGAAAATGTATTGAAAGTGTATAAAAATTAGAAAGAATCAATTTTATAGAACATGTTAAGGAACCCGTTCTATGGAATCGATTTCAGTCAAATCTACTTACTACACCGTAAGACACATGTTTGCACACCCATGATCGGATCTAGTATATTCTGAAGGTATGGTCAAAAATAAAAAAAACGTGCCTTCCTGTTTTTATTCAAGATCAATTCGTTTAGTCGTGTAAATCGCGAATTTGCATTTCATTAAAATGTTTGTACGGGAACATATCCTAATTTTGGGTTATTGAAATTTATTTTTATTTTGTAGAGTTGCCACTAAATAAAAAAAAAAAAAAAAAATTATGGTACTACTTAAACTGAAAACTTTTGGAAACTACTTTTCCTCAGCGTTCACATACTTTTAAAGATATGAACTCTGATAGCCGTATTGTCTACGTTTTGTTAACAAAATTGTTACCCTTCGAAAAAACACAAAGTGCTTCGGAAACTCTGGTTCCAAAACATAGACAATATGGGTGTCAAACTTCATATTTTTAGAGTATGTCAAAGCTGAACAAAAACAATTTTCAATTTCCAAAAATTAAGACATGAAAAAAGTTTAACAAAATATTAATTCGCCGTTATAACGACTGAACGAATTGATCTAGAAAAACTGAAACACACGGATATTTTATTCTTGGCCCTGTTTTCAGGATATATTGGATTTTCTCATGGGTTCAACCAAATGAGCCCTCCCTCTTCACCCCTGCATATTCATTTCAGTGCGAACCCAAGTGACATGCAGAACAGATCCCAAGGTAGCAAGGAGCGGTCTTTTTATTTGATAAGGGCATGCCACTTTAACATGGCGTTGTCATTGGTGGGAACCATTTGCCACAGTTTAAACACGTTTTGTTATGTCACAGGACTAACCCGTAAGGGTATGTCACAGGCCTAAAGCAATATGTCCCCAAACTAACGAAACTGGCACAGAATAAGTCATATTTTATACATTTTGTGATATGTCGCCCAACTACATTCAGATAAAAAGTTATTAAAAAAATTTGTAAACAGTTTCCAATCGCACTTTACTATTTTTATACTGATTTTTAGTACAATTTTTTTAGTAATCATTTTTGTTATTCTCTTATTACAAATTACGGAATTTTTTTACTAATTCTCGCTGCTGATTTCAGCAATACATTTTACTAATTTTTCATACGTATTGTGGGTTTAATTATGCTGCGCCAGTGTGGTCGCCTAGAGTAAGCGATACTCAGTAGAGAAAGCTCCAAACCTGCCAAAATTCTGCTCTCAGGACAATTACTGGATGCCTGCAAATGTCCTCGGTTCAACATCTTCACGAGGAAACGAAGGTCCTAACAGTAAAGGAACACTGCCAAATGATGTCGAAGCAGTTCCTGCTGGGATTTCATAAGAGGAGCCACCCGAATCACCATCTGACGGAGGTGGATCCCCCCCCCACCCCCCGAGGCATGTCAGAAAGGACCATCGTATCTTTGAGGGCACGGTCCAGCGTTACATGAGAGATCCGCTGGACGAATCATCCTATAGGGCAGGTATAAACGATATTCATCGGGACACGGTAAATGACGCCATCAATTCTTACCGGATGAATATCGTTCTTGGAGGTCGTCCCCACCTATTGCGGAGAACGAGGAGAGGACTCTCCCACGATCTACAAGAGTGCTTACATATTTTATTGTAGGAGGCGTTGCATGTGTTGCTAAAATTAGCAAAAAAAAAAATACCGCTGGGGTCAAAACAGTTAAATTTCCCGTATTAACAGCAAAGTTTTCAGTAGCCATTACAGACTTTTTTGGTTGAGTGTAATAACTTTTGCGTAAGTTAAAAATTCAACGGAACGAGAAAGTGTTGATTTATGACTGAAATTTACCAAATCAAATAGTTTATATACAAAAGTCCAAAATTCCCGTCCTGTTGAATTTTTGTACGTTACGTAATTTCTCGGTTTTGTGTGTTCCAATTATCATTTTCTTATTGGGGACAACTGATTTCTTGGGGTGATGCCCACGAAACAATTGTATTGTCTATCATGAATATGGTCAACGTTTTTGAAACAACAAATAAAATCTAATATGACAATATCAGATTAGAATTTGGACTTGAGGTAACTAAATATATGAAAATATAGAAACTAAAAAAATTTTGTATTTTTAAAAGCAAAAATTAAAATAATTTTTAACCCTTTTTTATGTTAAATTATGGAAACTAATACCTGTGTTTCGGTTTAAAATAAAATTTATAATTATAGATTTACATACCCCAGGAACATAAATGTCCTTAGCGTCATAGGAAACAATTTTAATATTTACCTAAAAAGAAAAAAATATATATATTATATTAAAAAAAAGAATAAAAATTATAGTACATAATTGTGATAAATAATACAAATATCATAAACCCTTATACCCAATTCACACAGAAAAGTTTATATAGTAAGAGCACTAAACAACTCCACAAAGGAAGAATATATTTATTCTGTTCGATTACCAGTCCAACATTTTTGATTATATATATTGGAATTAAGAGAACAAATTAAAAATACAGTTTTGAAAAAATCAGAATACAACGAAGAATCGTGTGTAAAAATATTAGATCTGACCAGATTTGGTTATATATAATCACACTTTATGGTCAGATATGATCAGATCTCGTGCCAGATATCTTCACATCATAGAACCATACCTGGGGCCAGATCATATGTGAAATTAATTCAGGAGAATACGGTTAAAATTTATATAAAAAAATGTTTTAATCTTTCAACTATTTCCTACACCAGATGGAAAGTCTTTATGTATATTTTCGATACACGCAGGGAAATTTTTCGGTTTCCAAATGAAATGCGGTCATTACCCCTAAAATCGGTTGGTACAAACAAAGCAACATATCAAAATTTATTTAACCCAGTAGTGCTCAACTGGTAATTTCACTTACTAGCAAATGTAGACAAGTATACAACATATCATATATAAAGGTATGAGGGTGGATCCATAAATCCGTGACTTTTTTTAATGAAACATAGTTTTTTTTAGCAAAAAAAAAAAAAGTTTTTAATTTTTAACATAGTCTCCTTTTACCTCAATACACTTAGTCCAACATATCTCCAATTTTTCTTTTTATTCCTTCAAAAATAAGATTTCTCGAGGTCCTCAAAATAGGCAAATCAATAATTTCATCGTTGGAGCTAAATCTCTTCACCGAGCCATTTCTTTAGGTTTGGAAATAGAACAGTTACTGAAAATAAATCAGTATAAACGGGGGCTAAATCCGCTTATCCGCATTGCATTAAAGTGTTGCTTTCTTTGGAAAGGGGATAGAGAAGAAGTGAAAGGTGGTGAAAAATGAAGGGCTTCAAAGATGGCATCACTGTAATTGCGCGAGATGTTGAATTTTAGAACATCTGATGGTGAGTTGGCGAACTTCGTTGAAGCTTTTTAGTTCATAGCCCTGTTATATTATTTTACTTCGGTGGGGTTAAGTGCTATGGGAACACCAAAGGAGGACGCTGCGATATGTATGTGGGATAGAAAAAACTCATACATATTATTATTTTTCATAAATTGATGTTGCCTTGGTTGGGGATCGAACCAGCAACCTCAGGTATAACAGTCCAACGCGCTAACCATTACACCACAGCGCCAACTGTGAGTAAACGCGGCACCCATCTTACGGATAGCTTTTTAAAATCGAAACCACAGTGCCATATAAAATGCCTACTACATCAAAAATCTCACGCACTCTCCTATCGGCCAACAACATATCGTGAATTTTTCGACATTTTCGGGTGTATTGTAAACCACTTTTTTACCACTGATTTGCATTCGAAATTCACTTTTTATACCCTATACCACTACGTGGAGAGGATATAATAAGTTTGTGCTGATGTTTGTAACACCAAAAAATATTGGACCTAGACCCACCTTTTAGTATACCGATCGACTCACTTTAGTATACCGATCGAATCACTTTTTATTTCGGTTTATCGATGTCCATCTGTCTGTCCATGCATTCATGTGCGCACTCTATATATCGCAAATATTAGGATATTTTGATGAAACTTGGTATACAGACCTATGGCCCAAGGACGAAGCCTACTACTGGTTAAAATCGGTCCATGTTTAGACCTAGTGCCCATATAAGGGCCCCCGCCCCCCCCCCCCCCCCAAAATTGGATTGGACCTGCAGCGTGGTCGTAAATACGAAGATATTTCAATGAAATTTGGTTCGCTGACTCACATAGCCCCAAGGACAAATCCTATTGATTGTAGATAGGATCGGTCCATATTTGGACCAATCTCCCATATGGGCTATATTTCCGATTTTCTTTTCCTTTATCATTTTATAGAAAATTTTGACACAAGTCCATTTTAACCCATTCGAATTTCGGATCCAAACATTAGTTGGCTTTTAACCGGACTGGTGTAGGATATTACATAGTCTTTAACTTTTTTACTTGGGTTTTTCTAATTTTTACTAAAATCCAAAGTCAATGACGGAACTTGCTCAAAATTTGACAGTAGTCTACACTTATAAAAAAAAGTTAGTACAAAAGTCTGTTAAACGCGTCCTGAATAAAATGAACTCATTTTTCTGTTATTTGCTCTAAAAAAGTCCGTACAAATAAGTCAAAATTCTGCTAAAATAACAGGAAATAGTACATGTATTTGCGCCAGCACAATTTTGACCTATTTGTACCGACTTTTTTTATGAGTGTACTAACAGATAGTGCTTGACCGAAGCAGTGTTACATTTCATGTTACTACGAGGAAAGTTCGAAAAATCACGGACTTATTGATCCGCCCTCTTATGGTCAGATTTGTTAAGATCTAATTAGATATTACTGAATCTAATTAGATCTGGTTCCAGATCAGATCATATATGATAAGATATGTAATTTGTGAATACACTTTTTCGCCAGATATAATAAGATCTGGAATTTTTATGGCCATATACCAGATCTTTGCCATTTGCGTGAATGGATAACAAATTTTACAAACATCACTAAAAATGTCGTAAACTCCTTTGTAGATTTTATTTTCGGGCCAAAGCTACTAAATCATTTTTCATGAGTTTAAAAAAAGTTACAGAGTAGAAAGTGTGTGTATGGCATAAATATGAATGTTATTATATGAACAGAAGAACTGAAACCTCTCATACATAATGTCACACATAAAAAAAAAATAGAATTGAGCACAATAATATTTAAGTAAACATTCACAGAAAACAGTAAAGGCGAAAGAAGGCAACATGGTTGCATATTGGATGAATACAACAGCCAAACGAGACACCCACTTGGTAATTTTTAAAAATTGTTCATTAAACGTAAAGCAAGTACACAAACCAACCAACCAAGCAAAGGTTGGCCCAGCCTGACTGTCTGTCAGTTTTGCCAAACAGTCAGTTTGTATGGCTTATAAACTGACTGTTATTGTTGTTGCTACTACTAACTCTGTATGTTGTGCGCCTTGCCTGACTTGGCTGATTTTGTTGCCTCGTTTTCATTTCAGTTGTTTTTGTATTTTTTTTTTTTTTCTTACATGTAAATAATAAAATATAATTTCTGTCAGAATGTTTTTCTGTGCTGTGCCGTGTTCTAGGTTCGTTCGTTCGTGTACATTTGTTGGTTGGTTGGTTTTTTTTGTTTGTTAAAACGTTGAGTAATAAATAAATACTTAAACTACATACTTTTAGTAAATAGTGTTGTTGTTTTTAATGTATTTTCTGCGTCTTAACGTTAAATTTTTTTTTTAAAGTATGACTACAGGAAGAATTAACGAACGAACTTACGTACGTATAAGATCATTTGAAAATGTCTATTAAAATGAAGAAAAACTTAAGTGAAGAGGGGTTTTGACTTATGAATAAAGATTTTTTTTTCATGATTTCGTTGATGCATTAAACGTAATTGTTATGTAGTTTTTGTTGTTAAGCAAATGAAAGTAAAAGGATGAAAATAAATATCTTGTTATGCTGCAAACAATTAATACCCAAAAGCAAGCACTTCTATAGCTCCAAATTGGAACCGGTTGCCTTAGAATCAGTTATGGAACCAGTTCTAGAATCAGTTCTGGAACCAGTTCTAGAACTGATTCTACGTCAGTCATACCTTCCATATAGGATCCCTGGAACTGGTTCCAGAACCAGTTCCATGGAATCGTTTGCAGTGGAACCAGTTGCAGAATAGGTGTGGTTGGCTACCGATTGTAAAAAATTTTCCGCTGTATTACTTTTCAAGCTGATTTAAAAGCTCCCTTTCGTGTGGGCGGGGCTCCAAAGTTAAAATTTAATTTTTAGTAAAATCTGACCAAGATAAATTGAACCCACATCATAGGAAAACATCTTTTCGGTTAATACTGATTAACCCATTGTGAACAAATTGGCCTTTTTTTTGTAAAAAAAAATATTTACTTAAAATTTGGTAATAATTTGTTTATAATGGTAATTTTAGTTTACGTGACTTTAAGCTTTCAAGAGCTTTATCTTTCATTTAAGGTAATATATGATGTTACATAACGTTTTTCAGGGTCAAACTTGGACATTTACACCTTTTTAAGTTTTTTGGCTGTTCGTTGGGTTTTAGACGATGTGGTAAGGCTGAGTAATATTTTTCTGCGTATGGTTTTTTAATTCAATTGTAACCGTTATTTTCTTTTTGTTTTAATCAAATGAATTATTTCATTGACGAACGCGTTAATTTTTTTATAAATCGAACGGAAAAAGAGAATTCTTTCAAAATATAAAATTTTCAGTGTGATTGGAAAAAATTTCACTCAACCGTTCAGTGATTTAAAACAAGAAAATTTCGTTCAGTGATTTAAAAAATTGTTTCCGTTTAGTGATTTACCCGGTGTCTTCAAATGCAATAAATTATATGATATGAAATGTCAAAACCATTACAGCGAAACGTCAAAATGATATCAATTGCAGAGTGGCGGAGAACACTTGACCATTTCATGGATAAGAAATATCATAGATTTTTCTTCGAAAAACACCAAATTTTATGAAACATTAATGTTTACCGACAAATAAAAAAAAACTAAACACTTTTCCATTCCTTTTTACCAAATTTTTTGTTGTTTTTCAATTACAAAATTAAAATGAAAACTAAAAGTGACATTTGATCTCTGGCATCATTGCAAGATCCGATGGCATGTCAGCGATATCATGATATTGCAATAAAATTGAAATTGAGTGTCTTCACTTGAGATGAGAGCATTTTGACAATTGCTTGCTATCATTTTATTGCATGTCAAGACACTAGGTTAACTCCATTTTTTTAAATTGCTTAGTTAATAATAGAAATAACAACAACAAAGCAAATAAGTTTGGTACTATTGGAGTCAAAAAATTAACACATCGGCTGAAAAGTCCGTTGGATAACAAATAAAACAAAATTTTTTTGGCAAAATTCTACTTTGTTCATCAACATAGTCTCCTTCAAGAGCGATACAATCAACCCAACTCCTTTCTAACATTTAAATACCTTTTTTATAGAATAATTTATCTTTGGTCTCAAAATAGGCCTCTGTTTCGGCAATCACCTCTTCATTCGAATTAAATCTCTATCCAGCGAGCATTTTTTTTTTTTAAGTCTGAAAACAGGTAAAAACCCCTGGGAGCCAAATCTGGCGAATACGGTGGGTGCGGAAGCAATTGAAAGTGTAATTCGTGCAATTTGCCATGGTAGCTAAAGACTT
Organism: Leucophora obtusa; assembly: GCA_949987735.1. Taxonomy (NCBI): domain Eukaryota; kingdom Metazoa; phylum Arthropoda; class Insecta; order Diptera; family Anthomyiidae; genus Leucophora; species Leucophora obtusa. Next base: position 283,624,236 of record OX465295.1, read on the forward strand.
GTGACACGGCGCATTGTGTTGTAGAAAGAGCACTTTTTTCTTCATCATATGGGGCCATTTTTTGCGATATCCTCCTTCAAACGCACCAGTTGGGCGCCATTTTGCAATCGCTATTTATGGTCTGGCGTTTTTTTAAGGTAATGAATGTATAAAATTCCAGTTGCATCCCAAAATACTTATGCCATAACTTTAAAAGCTGACTGCTGCATCTTTGGCTTCTTTGGGCGAGGTTCGCCAGTTGCTGTCCACTTAGCTGACTGCCGATTCAACTCTGGAGTGAAGTGGCAGATCCAAGTTTCGTCCATTGTTACATATCGTAGCAAAAACTCCTTTTTATCTCGATATCTTTAAGGTATCAGCTATCTCCTGCAATTTCACTTTACGGTCTGCCAAAATGATTTTGTGAACCTTTTTGATGTTTTCCGGTATCACCACCTCTTTTGGGCGACCAGAGAGTTCGGCGTCATCGGTGTTTGTACGAACACTTTTAAAGTCAGCAAACCACTTCTCTATCATTTGTCTCGATGGAGCAGAGTCCGAATAAACTTTGGCTTAAACGGTGTTTTTGTCCATTAAAAAGCAATGATAAATCAACACACGAAATTGCTTTGAAATAGTTGTAACTTGTTCACTAATGATCGAACTGTTGTTAAATTTTAACAGGTACACTCATAAAACAGTTAGTACAAAAGTCTGTTAAACGCGCTCTGATTAAATTGAACTAATTTTTCTGTTATTTTTTCCTAAAAAGCCCGTACAAATAGGTATTTTGCTAAAACAACAGGAAATAGTACATGTATTTGCGCCATCACAATTTTGACCTATTTGTACGGACTTTTTTTTATGAGTGTATCATCTGAAGATTGGTAGTACCAAAAAATCACATGGATTTTTCATTAGTGGCGCCGCCTATGTGTCATCCTACGGCATTTTTAGTCCAAAAACAGCTGTTTTTTCAGTAATCGTCGATACTGTGCGGTCTGTGATTATAGTTAGGCATGTGACATATCATGAATTACATACGACATCTCTGGAAATTGGAAAAACTGAATTACAAGAAATCTTATAACAAAATTTTAAGCCAGTTTTATAGTCAGAATTAGGCATAATTTCTTTCTGAAAGTATTCCTTAAATAAGAAATTTCCCAATAAAATTTCTTAAGAAGTATTTAAGAAACCAATCGATGTTAGCTCTGACTATAAAACTGGCCTTTAGATTCCACATAAATTAGAAGATTTTCATATTAAAGCTTGAGTCGATTATTACAAAAAAAGATATACAGAAAAATTCAATGATGGTAGACAAAGTTTAACAATGGCACCCAACGATATTTAGATGTTACCTTTTATCAAAAATGCGTTCCTCAAAATTCGATTTAAAACCCCAGAAGAAGCAATCAATGGGTTCAAAATATACGTTTCTGAGATACCAAGTTAAAATTTTATGCTACAAAATTCTATAGATCCATATTAAATGCAGTGATTGGATCCCAGCATTCTGATTCCTTCTTCCAGCGACTTTGTAACAAAATCAAATATTTTACTTTCAAAAATTATTGTCTTTTGTAGTTAAAAAGAAAACTTGCATATGTAAGAACAAACATGTTTTTCACGTACACCAATATATCAAGATTATGTGTTAACGCTTTTTCTCCTTCGTTTTATTTTTATTTTTTTATAAACTCTCTTCCATAACAGGCATGCAGTCAGGCAACCACCCTGACGTATACGTGATTAATGTAACTTTTCTTTTGTATGTTTTTAAAACATTCCACATTTTTCTTTTTTCCCTTCAATTTGTTATTGTTGGTTTTTTGTCTTTTGTGCGTATTATTTACACAATTTTGTAGGCTTAACACAACATTCAAAGTCTTCTTTTGTTGTTTTTGTCGTCCGTATGAATTTTCTTTTTAGCAACGAACAACATTTATCTTCATATTTTAACATATCAACTAACATTATCAATGGTTGGTTGTTGTAACAGTTTTGTTTTTATATTTTTTTTTTTTTTTGTTGTCCTCAAACTAAAGTATTTATAATAAGTACGAGAAAATTTCTTTACTGGCGCCATAATGTTTTAGTTTTTTTTTTTTTTTTTTTTAATTCGACACTCACTCATCATCATCATCGTAGTATTCCCTGTAGGTAAACTTGACTATGAGATTTTTCTTTTTCATTCTTTATTGTCATTGAAATACAGCTTAACAGAAGGAATATGTAACAAAAAATGAAAAAAAAACTTCAAATAATGGTCCATTAGTTTAGTGTGCTTGTTCCTTTTTTCCCTCCTCCAAAGTCTAAGTGCACAGTGGGCGAATAAATTTTGAACAAAAATTTATTTTTCAATTAATTTAATTATTTCGCAAACTAGAGCAGTAAAGGAATAGATGTACCATAAGAAGATAACTACAATATTTGTTTTGTGAGCCAATTTAACACTTGTTGGGCGCCAACTGATATTGCCACTAGATCCAAATTGTACTGTGTGTGCAGGATTTCATGTATTCGGCATGCCCGACTTTAACTTTTATCGGGTCTTCTTCATTTAATTTCAATTACAAAAAACCGAAAAAAATCCTTGTTTTGAATTGATGTTCTTGACAAATTTTTATTAAACAAACTGATATCCATCCTTTGGAGTGTTGATTATAAATATATAGATATAAAACTGAAATCGCAACTTATTATTGCGAATCCCTAATGCGCTCCAAAAATCCACTGTGAAGTGTTCAAAAGTTTTTTTTTTTGTTTAGTGTTTTTTTTTCTAGAACTTTTTGGTGTTTTATATAAACAAAATTTATTTACTATCATCAAAAGAAACTGCGTGTAAACTTTACCCTTGAAACCGGAAGTTGTTGTATGTAGAAGTAGTAACAACACTTGAATCTAACAAAATGAAAACTTTTATAAAATAAAACCCACAAGTAGCTGGGAAAACTTGTATATTTCTAATACTATGTCATAACTTAGAAGACACAAAAAAAAAACAGTTTGAAAACATTTTTGTATATATGTAAGTTACACGTTTTTCTTCTCATCGGGTGTGCTAAGTCTTTTTGATAGTATTCGTAGTCCTTGTTTTTACTTCCTCTTAATTTTTACATGCATTTGAAACTTTATACTTAACGTTGTTATTCTGTGGTGTTGCTTTTTATTTCCAGAATACAGTTTTAAAAAATATGTTAAGTGTAGTTATGAAAATTACTTTTGTATTTTCGAAAAATCTTTGTGAAGTTTTTGTTTTTCATAAATTCGACCATTTTTTTATATTACAAAGGAGCGATTGCAACGCGAAATGAAATTAGAGTATTAAACATAATATTATAAATGTGCTAAAATTAAAATACAAACTCAATGAGAATTTCTTTTTCTCGTCTAGGAGCGTTATTAAACATTTAAAATATCGAAGAAAAAACAAAAGCAACAACAAAAGATTCACCACAATTTGCTTTGTCATCTTCCAATATATAACTCTGTTGTTTTGACAGATCTAGCAATGTTGTGACATCCATTCAGTGTTGCCATAACGGCGATTTTCTCGTCAGATCTAGTGATTTTATTTCGCCCCTAGCGGGAAAAAATGTCCTGTAGATATTAGCCAAAAATCTAGCGATTTTTTATCAGCTGCAAAATAATTCTTAAAAATCGGTTTTATGTTGAAAAATATTATAAAATTCGCATACAGATATCCTTTTATTATAAAAAAAAATAACTTCTTAGCCGATTCTACTGAAAAAAAACTTTCTAAAAATACACATTTCGATAAAATATGGGTATGTAGTTTTTTATTGTACAACGCCCTCTATTGAGTATTTTCAATACTAATATTAATTGAATGAAAATCGACTCATTATTTGAAGCTTAATGGTAAACTTTTTCATTATTTAGAAGTTTATATCACTTCTTATGAACATATTAAAGAAGTTTTTGAGTAAAAACTCCTTAAAGTACCATTTTTCAACAATCTAGCGATAAAATCGCTAAATTTTACACTGTTTATAAATCTAGTGATTTTCTAGCGATTTTTGGGTCTGATCTAGCCATTTATTTTGAAAATTTGTTGGCAACACTGCATCCATTCATGTATAAACAACAATAGAAAACAATGTTTTCTAAAGTGTCAGTAACATTTAAATTTAATTTCATTAAATGAATTAAATTTGATAAGATCCCCAAACTTATTTAACAAATTGTGAATGGTTTTGCAAAGTTATCTCGGAGTTTTATTTGATAGCCTCTAGAAATGACTGTTTCAATGAAGATCAAGTTACGATGAAAAACGTGAGGACACCTTAAAAATATTAATATGAAATTCTACACTTAAATTTTGTTTAGAGGCAACTCTCAGAAAATTATTCCTATTAATTAACGTGTTGCTTTCCTTGGAAAGGGGATAGAGAAGACATGAAAGGTGGTAAGAGATTGAAGGGCTTCAAATATGGCAACACTGTAATTGCGCAAGTTGTTGAGCTTAGAACAGTTGTTGAGCGCCATCTGATATACAGTTGGCGAATTTTGTTTTGTGATTTTTGATTTATAGCACTGTTATTTTATTTTACTTGTTAAGTGCAATGGGAACACCGGAGGACGACGCTGCGATATTTATGAGAGATAGAAAACTCATACATATTATTTTCCCAAATTGAAGTTGCCGTCGCTGGGGTTCGAACCCGCAACCTTATGTGTAACAGTCCAAAGCGCTAGACATTATACCACAACGCCCATAAACAAGAATTAAAAAACTTGTCATACATATGAGCTTTTCAGAAGCCAATTGCGCTCTCTCCCTTAGACACAATTTTGTCTAAATTATTCACAACTTTTTTTTTATTTCCTGCGAAATAGTTACGCAAATCAAATAAAGGGATGTAGGGACCTAAACTTATGGGGAAAATCAATTCTCAAACAGAATTTCTCTCTACATTTTAATTTTTTATATGTTCAATGCATACGAAAGAGACAACAATTAAAATACGAATTGATCTACAGAATCCTACGTTCACGTCTATCAAATGCAATGCTAAATTTACAAGGTATGTGGTGTGGCTCTCTCTGTTTTGGATAAAATTTGAAAATGTGTTAGAGGGGACAGAAGAAATACGAATTTGACAAAATATTATCTCAATTATTACGTTTTTGATTTTTATGATTATTTTTTTACTGATATTAATTTTGTGCCTTTTTTAATAAAATTATTACCAATACAACAAACTTTGTATATTATTTACCACCTCTTTCAAGTCTTTTAAAGGATCAAGTGTGTGGCACTTTCCCTAAACTATTCTTAAAATGTAAATAAAAAACGAATTAAAAAAATAAATGCAATATTTACTAATTATATCATAGTCCTAAAAGTATGCAATAAATTTTTTATTATATATGATTAATAATACAATTTTAACATTCTTTATGGTATGCCAAACAAATAAAATTCTTCTTTTTCTTAACATTTCACAACGACAATAAACTTATGTATTATCCCATTACCTTTTTATCAAAATTGGGTTATATACCATTTAAGTGTATGTAGATTCCATTCTTTGCTGTTTTTAAGGTTATATGGAGCATGAAAATAATGGCAATACCTAACCGGCATTATAAAAAACAACAAGAAAATTAATAGAAATTATAAAACAAGAATGAAAATAAACCCTATTTTTAAAATTTATTTTTACCAGCAACGGAAACAAACAAATAATAAATGAAATCAGGAATCAGGTTGATTCCAAACATGGCAGAAATGTATTTTCATTTCTATTGTTTTTTGTTTTTGTGTTATATAAGGATGTTAGGAAGAATCCTTTTTTATTGCTCCCCTTCTTTAATTATTTCGAGTTAAAACCACAAACATAATATGTATGAATGTTTTCTTTTTCGGTTTTTAAGGGTTTAAGGTCAGCTATTTTGGTTGCTGTTGCTGGTGTTGGAATGATTTTTATGATTTTTGGTGTTTTTGTTTTTGAATTGTTGTCCTAGGTTAAATTTTGTTTCTAGATTATTTGCCTTTAATGGCATACTTTCTAACCTCTTACCAAATCTTCTCTTATCCTTTCCTTTCCCATATAACTTTTGGTTTCTAATCTTAATTTCAGATCAGTTGCTTAACTTAAATAAAACTTCAACATCCTTTTTGTTGTTGTTTGTGTTTTTCACGTGTTTCTCACTTTGTCATATCTTTATTGTATAGTTTTAAAATATTGATTTTCTAAAAATGTTTTAAACTTTTGCTTGTGACAAAAATAAGTTTTCTATCTTCGTTTAACATCATCTTATTTAATTAAAAACTTATTGATAGTAGGGTAGACTGGGGCAAATTTGCCATAATTTATTATTTCATTTCTTATGCATCCAAATCTGACTTTTATACTTCTACTGTGGTTTAGCAGTAACAACATTTCGATTGAAGTATAAAGTACCCTGTAGGGAAAGGGATTGAGATGTCACAGGACTAACCCAAAAGGAGATAGATATCACCTAAATGACCTAAAGAAAAATGTCCCAAAATTCATCCAAAAGGAACCGACACAGAATGTGTCACATATTATACACTATAACCCTTTTTAATATCACTAGACGACTTTAAAATAGAAAACCGTTACTGACAAACCGAACCGAATTTTGTCCAAAAAAATCCCATGTAGCCGATAAGCGGTTAAATAGGTGAATATAAAACATTTCAAAATATTAAAGAGTTTCCAAAGAGTAAAATCTGACTTTTGGTATGCCCCCGTTACACCAGTCACGAGGCCTGTCCTTCATGCGACAAGTCCTGATTTATTAGTCACGGGATAGGTACGATATATCTCCGTTTCACCAATCACTGGATATGTACTTTGAGGGAAATTTAGTGGTATGTCCTCATTTTACCAGTCACGGGACTTATCCTTAAAGTATATTTAACACTACACACAAATTATTTTAAAGGTAAAATTAACTAAAATACAATTTAAAACGAATAAAATTTCAGTTAAAAACCGGTCTGCTCACATTTACATTTAATTTAACAATTCCTTTATTTGTTTTTGACTATCAATAATTGACTATAAGAAACCGTAAAATCAACTTAAAGTTTATTTATTTTTACTATAAAAATAACAAAAAAAACGATGCAAAGAACTAAATTTATATTTGATTTTACTAAAAAATTTAAAATAAAAACAATACAAATAATTGTATTATTGTTTTTTTATTTCAAACAACTTTTACTACAAAATACCTTTTTTTGGTTCATTTTTTTAGTTTTACTTTAAAACAATAAAAATTTACTAGAAAATTTGACTGTTACGAAATATCCGTATTTTTATTTAGTTAATTTTTTAAATAACTTGTGAAAAAAGTTAAAAATTATTTTTCTTCTACGAACAACTGTTCTTACTTTAAAAATAACTGAACGGAAAAACTTCAGAAACAACTAAAAAAAAAGTGTCTGTATTTATTTTCTGAGTGTATAACCCGCTCCAAAAACATTTCAAAACAAATGAAACGAAAAGGCAGAAACTAGATCTAGTCTGATTTCCAAATTAATAATGTGTCTATAATTATGAAAAAATGTTTATTCTTCTTCTTAACTTCAAACCTACTTAATGAAATTTCACTTGAAAGCAGAACCACTAACATTTCATTAAATTCAATTTACATTTTTTATGTTAATAAAATGAACCACAAATTAGTCAAAACAACTAATAGAAAAATAACGCAAAAAATAAAAAGTGTATAATTGCCGAAATACTTCGGTAACATACAACTTCAAAAGTTTTTAGCTAAGTTATACAACCTTTAGTTAAAATATAATATTTTGTAAGATAAGTTACAAAAGAAAAAACTTAGGTAAATTAACATAAAACGCAATTCAAAATCCTTTTGAAGTTGTATTTTACCTAAGTATTTCGATAACTATACATTTTTTGAGCACTTTTTTGGTTTATTTAAAAAATTTTCACGAATTTTCAGTATTTTATGTTGTTTTGTTTTTTTATGACTTAGAATATAGTTAAAATTAACACTTCCTCTACATATCAATGTAATTTTCACTTAAAATAACAAAACTAAAATACTACCACTGAACTACGAAATTCTGAGTGCAGAAGTTCCCTGAGTGTGAGACAATTTCTGCTTTAAGTAGTCACGGCATAGGTAGGTACTTTAAGGGCAACTGACCCTGTAGGATAGCGAATGCTTCCTAGTTTACCCTATATTATTTTTTTTTATGAATTCTCATAAGTTTTAATTTATTTAGTTTGAAATATGCTTAATTGTTGCTGTGTTGTTGTCTTAGCAGATTCGTAAACTTAATGTGATTACAATGAGAATGTTTTTAAATATTTTGTTCACTTTTGATATTTATCAAAAATTATAAAAAAAGGAGACAAAAGTTTACAGCATACATGGGACTAATTAATTAGGTGGACTAATTAATTGATGATTTCATTACCATTGCATTGATATCAATTGTAATGAAATTATTTTAATTACCATTTTTTTAAATAATAGTAATGATTCTAAAATTTAATTTCATTGATTAATGACAATGATTTTAAATTTCATTACAATTGATAATGAATAAATTAAAAAAATAATTGCCATTGACAGAAAAACGTAAAAATGGAGTAAAACTAGCTGAAATCGATGATGGAATATGCTCATTCAGGCTCATGCTCATTTGAAATTAAATATTACTTTCCATTCCATTGTTATTTGTATCCAGATAAAATTTAACGGAATGGAATGGATCCTCCTTAAAAAATTATGTTTTATAACTTCCCCGGCCAAACCCTTTGTTCGTTTTCATTTGCCTGAATTTTTTTGTAAACAAATGGTTTTTAATCAATTGTAATTAGTTTTTTTTATACATTAGTGTAATTTCATTAGTAATGATTTTTCTAATGAAAAATATTTCATTACCATTAAATGGTAATGAAAGTTTTTTCATTGTCATTAGTATGAACTAATGGTAATGAAAAATTCCCATGAATAGTTTAAAGTTTACCCGCAAATTAGTGGCATGTGCTTTTTTAATTTTAACGGGTTAATTAAATCATTTCATCTTTATATGATCGTTTTATACTGTCAAAAAATTTTACAAAATTTAAAACTTTGGTCGCAGGTCGCCAAAGGTCAAGCTTTCTGAATTTTTTGAAATTCGTATCACATAAGCATAGACTTATATCTAAATAATCCGAACAATAACTGATAAAAGTCGCAAGTCGTGGCCACTCCAAAATTCATCTGAGTAAAATATCGAAAATTATTAGTTTTAACAAATATCAAGTAGCAATATATTGAAAAATCTTAAGAGCGATTTCAAAAATATTAAAATATTCGTGTTCAGCATGCCAAAGTTAGCTCTAAATAATGTGTCCAGGGCCACAGGTCGCCCATCATATTTTACCCGCTAATTGCGTTAAAATATCGCTAGATTTGAAGAGAAAATAGATAAATTTGCAACATTGTTTAAATAAAAATGTTGAATCATACGATTTTTTATATGAAATTATAACTTTAATCATTAAAAGTGGAAATAAAGCAAAAATATTGTTTTTCTGTGTTTTAAGAAAGCAAATACGCAAAACGATTACTTTTTGCTATTGTGCATTTTCAATCGTTTTGACGATATCGTTTGGATGATTTTGTGCTTATGGGAACCAAATAAACTGTCAAAATAACAATTTTGAAAAAATGATTACAAAAATTTCCACTACGTGAAGCAACACCATCGTCAAAACGATATCGTCAGACTAAAATAGTCATATGGAATTCGACCTCAAATTCTAAAATTACACCTAGTGCTACAATAACCCACGTTCACGTACAAATTTTTGCTTTCTAACCGAGTCAGGCGTCCAAAAGTTCGTATATAAGTTCAAAAGTTTTATGATTAATGCATAAACTCTATATGAACCCAGAAAAATCTCAACTGCTAATTACTAATTTGAGTGCTAATTAAGCCCCGTTCACATTATCACACAAGTGCTTATACTTTTCTTCACACAAGTATGACAAATAGTATGCAGAAATTGTCTGGTTGTCAAAAAAGTATAAAAGAAAATCTTTTCAGTGTTCAGACTGTTATCGACACACACAACAAATAAATTAAAACAGTCATTTTTTCTTCTATTATTACTTTTTTTCACCACTAGTTGTTTTTAATCTTTGTTTAACATTTATTTGTGAATAACACAACACTTGTGTTGAGACAAGTGGTAACTTTATGAAATATTTCAAAAAATAAATCTTGTCTAAAAAGTGTGACCGTATTTTAAAATGTGTGCACCCATTTTGACATGTGTGTAACGAACAGTGTTCACACTATTATACATTTTCGTTATACAACACATTTCTGACATGTATAACACACTTGTGTGATAATCTAAACGGGGCTTTACTAATATCTAAATAATAATTACTAATATCTAAATAATAAGCAGCAGAATTAGGGCCTACTGCTTATAATTAAGTGACAAAACTCATATTTGAATGTGGGAATATTTAGTTGATATTTTATTCTGGTAAATGAATGTGAAAATTGTATCATCTTTCTTTAATTTGAAAAATATTTTAAACAGAAAGTGATATTAATTTAAGATCTGGAGTCAAACTGAAGAACATTCAAAACTCATAAGTTTTATTCGACAACGTGATTTTTGTAAGTAGTCTCTGCATGAAAAAATACACAAAATTTGTACACCTGCTTACCTGCAGCATTATAAAAATATAACAAATAATTAGCACCAAAATAGGTACTTATTCATATGTTGATTAGCAGTTAAAAAATAAGTTGCAAAAGATTGTTAAATAAGGCTTACATGAATAATTATTGGTAGTTAAAAAAAAAACAACTAGACTTATAGAAAAAAGTCTGTAAAAAATCTTAGAACTACTAGAAATTAGTGAAAAATTATGTTTCAAGAAAAACTTTAGGAGATTATTTTTGCTACATATTAGTAAGATAGGAACAGCAAAAATAAAACTGTTGAATATACAGAATTTTTGTTATATTTACTTTACAAACTACTTTAACTAACAGATTCCTTAAAAAAGAAAGACACACAACTAGGGTTTGGGATTTCCCGGACTTTTTTATTTCTCGGGAAACGGGAATGAAAAAATTTGGGAATCCCGGGAAATATTTTTGAACAAAATTGGTAATGAAAACCACCTATATAAGTAATTTTTGTTAAAAAAAACACTATTTCAGTACAAATGCAGTCTGTGTAGTGAGAATTCAAAGTAAAAAATATCAGAATGTTGAACATTTGATTTTACATAAATTACTCGAAGCACTGCCAAATGAATTGCATGATTCCAGCAGAAAGCACCTACTACTGGACTGTCGGAAACAAACCGTTTCATCACACTTGGCCCATTAGATATGGTGGCAACAATGTTATTTTCCAAAGACAAATAAAACTCTTCTAGTCTTATTTCTACAAATTCTTCTTATTTCATCAGCATTACATCTTCCTGATACATAAACCAATCCCAGGTTATAAAATGAGTTATTTCCGTTTATACATATGTTCAAATATCTCTTTTGTGATACTCTTGTCCATTCATCTAAGATTATAGTAAATCTCCTATTGTTAGAAATATTGCTCGATATTTCTTTTATCATGATATCTTTTACATGATTGTAGTAATTTAATATAATGTTCTTTACATCGGTTTCATTTTTTTGCAATGCCACGTTTTTGTTATAAAAACTTTCTCGAATAAACGAAGATCTAGTTATGGTGCGGATTGACTGCGGCTAATTTGGATACCATTTCAGGAAATGTTTGCCCTACCATAAAACCTTTAATGCCTATTCAGCTTACACTTTTTTCTTCGGGTACTTTGCTAATTTTAGCTGAAACGTTATTCTTGTTGTTCTTTTCTTCAAGAGAAGTTGCATGACCATAAATTTTTTTTTTTTTTTTTGTGCACCAAATTTAGATGTTGGATAACCAAATTTAGATACCACCGTTAACCAGTCTTTTCTTTTCACATTTATTAATGAAAACGTTACTTATAAAATTATTGACCCTTAATATAAAGGAGTATTTTAAATTTAAAGTCGACTTTATTTTTAATCAAACGGTTTTGTTCATTTTGTGTATGAAAACCTTACAAAAATATTTATATTTTCAAATATTTTGATTGGTTGAAAATAAATTAACCAATCAGAATGCTCCAAAAATAAACCAAGTCAAGGTATACTGCCACCCAATATTTTAACTAAAGTCGACTTTACCTAAATTATACATTTGAAAAATTTAGATAGTAAGGGCGATTATTTGTAAGACACAAAGCTTTTTTTCATATTTCTTTTAAACATTTTACCAAGTTTTTAGGTTTTACTACTTAAATTTTGAATAAGTTATGCGAAAAATCTTTATTAATTGAAATGCTCCTAATTACTTGGCAAAGATTTTATTTGTGTGTCAAATAAATGTATTCCCTTTTAAAAGATTTTAACAATGACATTTTTGTTTTGGTATTTAAAATGTTTTTTATGACTAAAATTAAAAAATCCTATTCGAAACAAAAACAATTTTAAAAATTTATTATTTTTAAAATTTCCCGTTTTCCCGGGAAAAATATATTATTTTCCCGAGAATTCCCGGCAAACTTTTCCCGGGATTTCCCGGGAATTCCCGAACCCCAAACCCTACACACAACTCAAAGACTATTCAATTGAGCTTTTTTGACTAAAGATTCGGGCTTTGAAGATCCAAATACTTTAGAAAATGTGTATTTTACTTATATTTTAGAAGGCTGTGCTAAAAGGTAATTTTTTGTTGAGTGTAACATGGTGGTTGATTTCAATTCGAAATGGTGTGATAGTTGTCAAAATGTTTGTCTGTTAGGAAAAGCCACCACTTTAGGCGCCGGTACTTAAAAACAAATAAATTTTGTTGAAACACGCTAATTAAGATACAAATACAAGCAAAGAGTATACAACATATCCCAACAAACATTTGCTATAGAAACTGAATAAATATCGATTTGAAAACTAGTTTGATTTTCAAACGTTAGCTTTGAGAATAGCTTTGAGAATTTTTATTCTCAATTTGAAAATCATAGCGTTCTCCATAAAAACGGCAGTTAGATATCAAGTGTATTTCTCAAACGTTTTTAGAGTGAATAACAATAATTCAAAAATAAATAATTCATAGAAAATTCAAATGTATTTCTTATCTTTCTCTAACCTGAAAATTATGTAATTAAATACAGTAATGATACAGTAGAGGAAAAGTGTTGATAATGTGTTGAGAATTATATTATTTATCAAATTATCCTCCAATCAAAACTATCTTATTTATTTTTTATTTTGTTTTTATTTTTCATTCTGTTTTACACTAAAAAAAAATTATAATACCAAAATTTAAATAAAAAGAAACATAACATATATTTCAACAGAACATAATCAGTCCAATTGCATTTAAATATTTTTTGTTAAAACTTAGTATAAATATAACATAAAATTCATATTCATCGAAATGTAAGATCAGCATTTCGGAAATATTAATTTTATTGATTAAATTAAATGTAAAATTTTTTTTGTCAGCCTTCTTTTGAGACATCTGCATAGTCTGACGTGGTGGTAAAATAGTTGATCCTAAAAATATAAAAAGAAAGTTAGTGGTAATAAATTATGAAAATTAAGGATTTTTTGAAGAAGTATAAAGGAGTGTAAAGGCAGAAAAAACAATTTTGCTTTTCAGATAAATAAAACATATATTTATTTATCTGAAAAGCAAAACAATCGCTGAAATTTATAAAAATTTTAGCATATAATTTAGAATGAAATTCATTCCTTCATTTTCAGGGTATGAGAGTTTTTTGTAGGAAAAACTCAATCTCAGTTTTAAAATCGAAGGGAGTTGCAATGGCAAGTTATTTCCAGAGTGGTTTTTTCATTTGACTGATAAGGAAACTAAACAATGGTATTACCTTTAAATCTTAACGAAACTTGTATATTTTATAGAGGGGATAAAAGTTATAAACATTCAGTAAGAAACATGCGAAATTTTATTTTTAGTGGGTAGAAATGGGGTTTAAAGTTTATCAAAAAAAAAATTTTTTTTTTGTGCACTATTAAAAAATTTAAATTTTGGCATTTCCGTCTTTGATATGGCATCTTTTATACAATTTAACTTTTGAATTAACACTAAAATTTTGTACTGTATAATTTTAGTTAAATAAGTTTTATTTGAAGTCATGTTTTTGTCCTGCTATTAACTGCGATATAAAATAACAGACTTGTGTTCAACATATTCGTGAACGATCAACGCTTCCGTAATATTAACAATAAATATTCGTAAATTCGGATAAACTGTTTGCAATACCTAATCCGCAATATCGAGTTTACGAAACAATTTGCATGTAACACAGATCTAAAATTAGCAATCAATTCGGATTGTATAGGATACAGTAAGGGGTCCGGATAACTATATAATACGGATATGCGGGGTGGAGATTAATGGTTCTGCTGTATATTATTTTGTAAAGAATTTTTCAATTTTTACTTACATAAGATTAAGAATTTAGATTGGAAGTTTCATTCATAGGAGTTTCTCGGATTAATAACCTTGTTTAACGTCTTTTATGGCGGTCTTCAAGCTTCCAAATGTAAATATGCAAAATGACAAAATTTTTCTAAAATCTAAACGAAAATTTATTAGTGTTTTCAATAAACTATGATGGAATTTTAACTTTTGATACTTACATTGAGGTGTTCTACAAATATAAAGATTGGTGTTTAATTTTTGGTCGTACAAATGTGTTATTCCGCGAGTTCTACACGCAAACATTTAATTTTTATATTTTTCATTTAAAAGACATCTTTCATTTGTTTATTTTTATTAGAAATTAAATTAAATTAAAATTGTATTTCTCAAATCATTCTCAAAGCTGATTATCAAATATAATTATAGTTAGAAAACGATTTGAAAACAAATAGAATATACCTTATTTGAGCAAGGTAAAAAATAAAATTATAAGGAACAAAAAATGATATACTGCGAATCGAGAATGATAAAATATCGAATTTAAATATCAAACCTTTAATTTTCACTCGAAATAGGCTCGAAAAATACACTGGAGGCAGGTTTTAAACTGACTATTTTTGCAAGACAAATCTACTATTTTTCACAAATAGAATTAAAATATTTTTCAAATTCATTTCAAATGTTAGTTTTATTTTATATAGAATGATTGGAAAAATACACTTGATATCAAACGAAAATCTCAATATTTCTCCCAGGCTAGAATCGATGTTTATTGGGATTTATTGTAATGAAAAATATAGAAAATAAATACACGTGTAAACAATATAAAAAAATAAAAACAAACATAAAAAACGATTTATAACAAGAAGTATAAAAAACAATCAGGATGAAAAAAATGAATCAAAACAAAGAGGTAGAAAAAAATAAAATACATGGTGGGGCAACAGGAATATCATACGTAATGTGAATGTGCTATAATTTTTGCAACTGTCTTCACTGGATAAGCGCTACCCAGATACGGTGTTTTTGCCGCAAGTTGCGTAATTGGATCTTATGAGCATTATTAGTTCCAGTACGACGGACCAACCTCTCACACAGCTCGGGCAACGATTTCGATTTTGTAACACCAATTTACAGGCCTAATGAACTCCTGTTTTGGCGGTTTAAGTTGCGGCCACATCACCAGACTTCTTCCTTTTGGGTTTTTCAATATCTTATTTCCCGCAAAAAACCACAAACCTTGCAATTCCTGAAAGCCAACATTGAAGAAGAGCTCACCAAGATGCTTTGGCAGCAACAATTCATAATGCTGTGAAATGTCCAGGAGATGGTCATTTGACCGATTCCATTTTTTCGTGAAACCGAGCCCAATTTTTTTTAATTTCCAACAAAATGGCAGCCACCTTGTATATTTTTTTCTTTTAACTATACGAGGGCAGTACGAAATATTCTTAGCCTGTCATAGAGATGGCGGTATAAACAGGAAAAAGCTTTGTATAATGGAAACTTCCATCCGTCATATGAACATATGTTAAATTTCATTTTGATCTGTCAACTCATTCGTATAGTAACAGGTGTCCAAAAAAGGCCCTTTAGTAATTTTTTTTATAATGCAAAAATTAGAAATTCGTGGTGTTATTAAATATTTACATAAGCAAGGTTTAACGGGACAAGAAATTCATAATGATATGGTGAATGTGTTAGGTGAAAGTGCTCCTTCATATGCAACATAAACGTGGTCGTACAAGCATTGAAGATTAATCAGGAAGTGGTCGTCCAAAAACTGCAACAACCCCAGAAATCATAGCTAAAGTCCATGATATGGTATTAGACGATCGACGAGTGAAAGTTCGTGAAATATGTAATACCAGGCATCTCAAATGATCCAGTACATTTTATTTTGCATCAAGAATTACAGATGAAAAAGCTTTCTGCAAGATGGGTGCCGCATTTGTTAACAGTTTGACCAAAAATGCATCCGAATGAAAATTTCAATATTCAAAGAATTGAAGTACGAATTGCTTGATCACCCACCTTATTCTCCTTATTTAACTCCCTCTGACTTCTACCTGTTCCCAAATCTAAAAAAAATCCTTGCTGGCAAACGTTTTAGCCCGAATGAAGATGCAATGGTAGATTATTTTGAGTAGCTTCAGGAAAATTATTTTAATCAAGGGATATAATTGCTAGAAACACGTTGGACTAAGTGTATTGAAGTTTCGGGTGATTATATTGAAAAATAAAATAATTTTAAAAGGCTAGCTCTTGTTTTTCATTGTTAGGCTAAAGACATTTCGAACTGCCATCGTATACCCGAAAAATATGTGATGCTATTTGAATATGGTCAACTAAACCATGTTTTTTCTTTGCATATAGGATTAAAAGTTACACCGATTAAATCGTTTAGAAAGATAAGAAACAGAGAATGAGAAAGAACGGAACCCTTGCGGTACCCCTACATTCAACTGAAACTCATTGGATGAAACCCCATCTATAACAATCAGTGTTGCCATCAATAAAACAAAAAATTACACAGCTGTAGGTCAAAAATTATCCAAAACCGTACACACAAAAAATTGTTGCCAAGTAATTAGGAGCGTTGCAACTGATAAAGTTTTTTCTTATAAATTATTCAAGATTTAAATGGAAAAAACTAAAAAAAAACTTGGTAAAATGATTCTAGTTTTCGCATATTGAAAAAAAAAACTATTAGTTGAAATGCTCCTAATTACTTGGTAAAGATTTTTTTGTGTGTATGAAATTAATTAATTGAAAGTTCATTTTAAAACAAATACAGCATACATACACTCAAAATAGTTTGTAGTTTAAAATAACTGAAAATGTAATTTAAAATAAATGAAAAATCACTTGAAAACCGGTCTACTGACTTTTCATTTAAATCAAAAGAACTTTTCATTTATTTTTAAATGTTAATAAATAAACTACAAAATCCTTAAAAACTAATGATTTTTCATTTATTTCGTTTTTTTAAATTTCAAAAAATTAACTACAAAATCCGTAAGAATAAATGATATTTAGTTTATTTAATTTTTTTAACTGACCTAGAAATCGAAAAGGAATTCTTTTTTTTAACAAAACATTTTAAATGAAAATATTAACTGTAACAGAAAATCCGTATTTATATGTAATTTATTTTTTAAGTAAACGACAAAAACAGTTAAAAAATATATTTCTCTGTATTTCAACTGAATAATCATTTAAAAATAAATGTACGGATAAATTTTTAAATAAACTACAGTCAGTTACTGTAATAATATTTTCAGTTTATGTTTTTCTGAAAGGCTGCCTTGTCCAGATGCGTCGCATGAAAAAAATTCCCTTGATGCTGATTACTTTCCCCCAGTTTATTCAAATTCTACCATTTTTTACTCAAATTACAAATTTAACCCATCTCTTTCCTGCGTGCAAAGCTGGGATTTAAAAAACAAAAACTGAAGCAGATTCTTCAAAGTGACCCTAATGTAATGAAATAAGTCCTGTTCGATGCTTGCTTTAAAAATCCCATTTTTGGGAATTTTTACTTATTTTGAAAATTGACGGTTTTTTCCCGAAAGAGATGCCGAAAGAAATGCCATCAGTTCTCCCGTAGAACCAGTAAGAGGACGCTCTTTGGTTGGTTTTTGTAATTGTATGGAATGGCCAAAAGATTTATTTCTACATTTAATACAAAAACGAGTTGAATGACCGAGCGGGTATTTGGTGTTTATTCATTCATACAAATTACCTCAGCCAAAAAGAAAATATCATATGAACAGTGTTGAAAAACAATCAGAAAAAATATATGTACATGGACGGACAGACAGACAAGTACCCAAGTTTTGTAAAAGCAGCAAATAAACAACAAATTAAATGAACAGATCATGGGGATATGAAAAAAAAAAATAAAAAAAAATTGGTTAAAAGAGGTTGGCGATGCGCACTTGTTGTTGTTATTACTGATGGTGCTGGCGGTTTTTTATGTTTTATTATTGTGAAAAATGTAGAACACAACCTTGAGATTGCCGCCAACCAAATAATACATAATAATAATAATAAAAAATAAATAAAAAAAGAAGAAATTTATACATATACCAACTAAAGAATCAAACCAAACCATACAATATAGTAAAACAAAAACAAAAAAAAACGGCACGTAAGCAGGCACCATCCTCATCATCATCAATATCAAGAAGAACAACATAATCATCATCATCAACATTAATGCAAAAGAATCACAAGAGGAGGAGAATTCTTTCTACTACAACTATGGATGTATGTAATACTCTTCATGGCACAACAGATGCAGACTTTTTTCTGTTTCTTTATTTTTTTTTTTCATTTATTTATAATTTTGGTAGACATTCGGTAGACACAATGAAGGACAAAACCCCAGACAAAATGACGTCGGCAACGGCAAATAATAATAACAACAACAAACGCACTAAATAAGTAAACACCAAGAACTAAAGAACTTATACCACCAAAATAAATTGTATAAAAAAAAAAAGAAAAACCCAAACCAAACCATATCATCATTCATACTATACCCCATTCATATCCATACATATCCATATACCTTCTTGAAAGCACTCGGTGTACTCTCTACCAACTACAAAACTTTAAATACTTTATTTTTTTTTTATATAATATTTATTTTTATGTCTTCGCATGTATAAAATACAATTTTAGTACATGAATGAAAATGTGTAAAAGAAGATGGAACGATTGAATGAATGAATGATGGCTTTAACAAAATTGTAGTATTTTAAGGTTAACACTGGTATTGTATAAATGCCACCAAACCAACCAAACCATTCGTCCTTTCTTCCCTGCTATCTTCCTTATGTACATATTTATGCATATATATTTATTTATAATACAAGGTCATGGTGAAAACTATCCTATGTCAACATAGGATGGTACTACTTCTTTTTGTGTTTTGCAAGTGCGTTGCTGTTATTAAAAATATTGGGCTCAAACTGTTTGTTGAATCTTTCAAGTTGTTGAAATTACTTTTGGAAGATTGCTAATGCAATAATATATTCAACAAAAATTTTAAAAAGTATTTTTTAAGAAGTAACATTTAGGAAATTCTTCCTATGATAATATTGCTTTCATTGGAAAGGGTATAGAAAACAGATGAAAGGTAGTTAAAGATAAAAGGATTCGAATATGGCAACACTAATAGTTGTGAGAGATGTTAAATCTTAGAACAGTTGTTACGCGTCATCTGATACAATTATAATTCCAACCCATTCAAATTTCATACCTTAACATTACCTTGTGACTCGACATGCAATAAAATGATAGCAAGCAATTGTCAAAATGATTTAATCTCAAGTGAAGACAATTTAAATTTTATTGCAATATCATGATATCACTGACATGCAAGCGGCTCCTTGCAGTGATGTCTGCCGTTAAATGTCACTTTTAGTTTTAATTTTAATTTAGCAATCAAAAAACAATATAAATTTTAGTAAACAAGAAGGGGAAAAGTTTAATTATTTTTAGAAACAAATTCATTGTTGATAAAATTTAGCGTTTTTGAAGAAAAAACTATATTTCTTAGCCATCAAATGGTCAAGTGTTCTCAACTACAGCGCAATTGATATCATTTTGACGTTTCTCTGCAATCGTTTTGACATTTCATATCATAATTGCATTTAAAGACACCGGATTAGTTGATATTCAACCAGACTGGTGTAGGGTATCATATAACGGGTGAACACACCAAAATTGCGACACTTTGAAAAACTTATAACTTACTCAAAAAAATTTATATATTTTGAAATTCAAATACCCTGAGTAGGCCATGACCTAAATTTCATGTACAGTAGACGCTCGCAAATTAGAACTTTCAGTAATTCGAACGTCCAGAAATTAGAATCAATGTTTGCAATACATTAAACGCTCTGAAATTCGAATTTAAAATTCTAATTTCTGAGCGTTTTTTTTTTTTGGTTATTTGAATACACAGGAAATCCCCAATTTATTTTTATTCTCTTTGAATAAAGTAAAAGTAAAAAAGGGAATCACCAAATTATAATGTGTGTGAAGTTAAATTCCAAAGTTAAATTCCATTTAACATAACACTGTTATTTTAACAGTTTTTGTTTCTCACTCTCATTTTAATGTTTTCTGTTGCATATTTTTCAGCGTTACATTCCAAAGTTAAATTCCATTAGCAGAACACCGAAAACAATAACAGAATTTGCTAAATATGTATGAGAAATTTCATTCGAATTTTCGTCAAAAATTACTACCGAGTTAGAAACGAGGCAAATTATTGTGCACGAATATATAAAAAAAAACCTGTTTTCAGTGCGTGTAAAATTGCGAAAAATGTAAAAGTGCACCACTCGACAGTTTCCAAGGTTTTAAATCGCTACAGAAAAGGTCTGACAATTGCTAGAAAGCCTGGTAGCGGAGGTGAGCATGACCAAAGTGATACAAACAGTGCTCGGAAGGTGCTCAGGGCATTTTCGCAAGTTCCGAAGATTACGTCACGTTCTGTTGCAAATCTGTACGTAAATCGCAGCCTTTCGTACAAAAGATAAAGCGGTAAGCTTCACTGAGAAGTTTTAAAGCTCAAACAGCAACAGATCGAGACGCAAAGCAGAATGTTACGGCGAAATCCCGCAGGCGCAAGTTGTACGAATCCCAAATCACGAAATATGAATGCATTGTCATGGACGACGAAACCTACTGCTTTCAAAATTTCAAATATATTGCTGGGCAAGATTTTTATACTGCTGCAAGTCGTAAACATGCTCCTGAAAGCTGTAAATTGAAAATGAAGTCCAAGTTTCCAAAAACATACATGGTTTGGCAAGCCATTAGCTCCTGTGGTCGTAAAAGCAGCCCTTTCATCACATCTGGAACAATGCCTTCTGCCATTTATTAAGAGTCACGTCACCAAACCACTGTTCTGGCCGGACCTGGCAAGCTGCCACTATGCCAAGGACACATTGCAGTGGTACAATGCAAATACTTAAAATCGATTTTGTACCTCGCGACTGCAATCCTCTCAATAGCCCAGAGCTACGCCCAATTGAGGAATATTGGTCAATAGTGAAGGGAATATTGAGGAAGACAGGAGAACTGGTAACAGATATTGCAGAATTCAAAACCAAGTGGTTGTCGGCGTCGCGAAAAGTCAATGATGCACTCGTGCAAAAGATGATGGCGCGTGTGCGACGAAAAGTCCGATCAGTTGCATATGGAATAAATAATAACTAATATTTTAATATTTTTATCAGGGGTATGGCATCACCAAAAAAATAAGTTATAAAAATATTATTGTGACTAGATGGCACTTCGTTCAAAAAATTTACAATTTTCTTGCTTTATTTAAATTTCAGTAATAACAAACAACAAAGCAAACAAACAAACGGATATCTCAAATTTTATTATTTGAATTTATTCCGCGCTCGTTTTTTCCTTATTTTGGGCAGTTTTCAGCAGTTTTGAAATTTTAAAATATAGGGTCAGCTGATACTAAACTGACACTAAATAGGTGCTCAGGTAATACTAAATTTCAGCGCCCTCTACCGGTGACTAGTGTAAATTTTGATTTCCTATCTCTATAATTAATAGTCTCTGATTTTTATTACCTCTAAACTTCAAAGTATTCGAATAAAAAAATAATTATTTCAAAGCCATCTAGTTTTTTTCTGGTATTAGTTTCTACGTGTCGCAGTTTTGGTGTGTTCACCCTTTAATTTCGAATATAAAATTAATTCCTTCCCACCACGAAAATTCCAAGAAAAACCACGACCTCAAATATTTACGATCATGAAGATTTGAGGTCTTTAGGATATTTTATTTATAAAAATTTTTAAATTATAAAATATTTTCTAATTTATTTCCCTTGCGGGATCCCGGGAATTCAAAATAAATTTCCCGATTTCCCAGGAAATCAAAAAGTGCGGGATTTTACATTGCCTAATTACCATAAACAAACGTTGTAGAGGGCTTTAAGTAACCTCTAAAATTTTTTTGATTATTTTTTCAATAAGCAGCTTAAAATTACGTATCGTTTAAGTGTTAATATAACGCAATTCGTAAATTTTCGAAATATCGTGGTGTTGATGAGTTATTTATATCTAATAAAAGTTGTGTGAAGAAATCTGCAGCAACTTAAGCTTGCTGACGTAAAATTTCTTTTGTGAAGTTTATGTTTATAACTTATTGTTAGCTGCAATCCTTTATATGTTGCATACTTTTAGGAGTCCTTAAAGTATTGCATACTCTTTAGGGTCTTCATAACGCCACCTGCTTTAACATCTGCTATACAACATATTATATCATAATGCTATAGATGTTACAATGACCTTTTTAATAATATGCTAATGAAGTAACCTATGCATTTGGAAAATTTTTCTACATTCAAAGACATATGAACCCGTATTTGTGTATGATTATGTACCATCATGCTATAATTATATACCTTCTCTTTACCTATTTATACAATTTTAATACCACTAGATGCATCGTTGTTTTCATTACCCAGTTTTGTGTTGCACTAATGCATTTAGGAGGTGTGTACAGACTTGTACATACATACAGAAAGTGGTAAGTAAGTATGTATAAAGGGAAAAATGTATTTCTCTCTGTCACTATATACATATCGATTGTCATAAGTTGAGAACTCATAACTGGAAGTTAAATTCAAACTTGGGCTTAGCATGCCAAATGACTTCTCCGTCATGCTGAAGTCATTTGGCTTCATTATCTCAAGTCGTAACTTCAGCATCGTCAGTTACGAATTGTCAACATATGACCATCGGTATCAAATAGTGACTAAGGCTAGATGACTGTCTGGCTTGGATGGTTATTTGGCTATATATGTATATATAAAACAACATTTTACCAGTGCACTCACTGCTACACTACCTATTTCGGGGTGCATATATAGTCAGTCAGTAGTTTTTGGGTAAAGTAAACTTTAACATTAAGTTTTGTTAAAAAGAAGGTCGTTACGCGTCCTTGACGTTGTACGTACACATTATCAACAATATACAATATGTACAGGAAAAGTCAAAGTCATCGTTTGAGAGTACATAATTGAAAACTTGTTGCAATGTAGACGTTACCACCAGTATACATGATGAATTGTATTCTGTAGTTGTATACTTTAAGGGGCCATTATACTTTGTTACTTTGTTCTATTTTTGGAATATAGCATACTTTGCAGTTTATAGTCATAAATTATATTGAATAATCTAGTTTTGTTGTTTAGACAAAAATAACTATTTTCAAGTTGATATTTTTTTTTTTTTTTGTTGTAACATTGACCTTAACAATGCGATACTTTCAACAGCAGACACAAATGCAAGTGCATTAAGAGGTCAGGAGCTGCAACAGCAGTTAGTTTTAAGTGCAGAATAAATCTACAACAAAGTTCAATGATTTATATGAATTTTTCAAGAGTTGTATTTATTGTTACACTTTCTGATGAATGAATAGACTTAAATTAAGCATGATGTTCAAGAATTATCAACAATTTACTTGTGCGAGGTGGCAAAATATATTCTAAACTAAATACAAATTGGCAAAAGGGTTTAAAATTTCTTCGAAAATTTTTTGAAAAGTTTTTAAAATTTCATAGAATCTTGGAAACCTGAATTTAGTTTAGATTTTATTTAGCCAGTTCGCACCCAACCTAAAAATTTAAAAAAGTTAAACTAATCATATGACATTGGAATCGACTTTTTCCGCACAGCCTACAGCATGGTCCTTTATTTATAGATCAACAAGAAGTTCACTGAAAAATATAAAAGAACACATATTTGACGGAAGACTTCTCCCCTTTTAAACATCCATTTTTACCACCATTACAAAAAGTGTCATATATTCGTTTCTACATACATATATTCGTTTCTTCCCTTAAACCTTATTTTTACAATCCTGGCGGAAGCTATAAAAATTACCTTATCAGTGGTATATATTTAATTTCTGGTTTAGACGGGCCATGGAGGGTGGAGACTTTTCCCCAATTTGCCCTAGCCGTGGGAATTCCAAAAGCCCGTCTACCCCTCAAGAACCAACGTACCAGATTTTAACTTCCTAGTTGTGGCAGTTTTGGCTGGACAATGTTGAGTCAGTCAAGCCGTCAGTCCGCCACGTTATTCTTTTATATGGAGCATTTTTTGTGAACGACAGACCCCCTGCATGACGTACAAAGTTGGATCATGGCCTAAAAGGTAGGTGAGCATCTCTACTTTCATAAGTTTAGCGTAGCAATATGTAGGTAAGGATGGTTTGGCTACTATGGAGGCGCGAGTCGAGAGACTACTTTCAGATACGTTTAAAACACGTTAAAAATTGAGGAAATCGGCTTAGAAATTGTTATTCGTGAGGTTAAAAAATTTTTTTTTCTGGTAGATGAATTCAAATGACATCGGATTTTTAAAATTCAAGATGTCGAATCCAAGATGGCGGATGATTTTAAGGTGTTTCGAAATTTGCTTTAAAATTTCTGCTTTATAGTTTTTGGGATCGCTTAATAGGAATGTGACCTTAGATTTTCAGAATTTAAAATGTCGGGTCCAATATGGTGGATGAAATAGTTTTTCCGGAAGTTTTAGGGGTCGCTGAACACGACTATGACATTAGATTTTAATAATTCAAAATGGCGGATACTCAACTATTCCAAGAATTGTAAATCCACAATCATGTCATTGTCAATATCAGTGGGTCACTTGCCATCTGTCATAATAATCATTACCACTAGTATTGCATGTTTTATAATTATAAATAGAAATAAGTTTTGCTAAATTTGCCAGTAATAAAAATAGAAACTTGTAACAAATCTATTTGCGAATACTTTGAAAAGTTTTCAAGTTTTTGGCAGACATTAAAAACAACTAGAAAAAAAAATTTACAGTAATTGCCAACAAGAAACGACGACAACAACAACAGCTATTATCATGTAATACTACACCAACAATTGAAATGTTGTTGAGTTGAAGTACAACCAGCAAACCCCCACAAATTATAATAAAAGAAAAAACAGGAAAAGATTCGTGTGTAAGAAAAAAAAATTCACATTAAATAAGCTAAATAAGAATTCAAAAAATAAAAAGTATTCACAAAGTAACATTAAAAATGCCAACTACAAAGAAAGGCAAACTACAACAACAACGTCACAGACACTATACCAACAACAATATCATTATTATCGTCTTCATCATCATTGTAAAAACAACCAGCTACAAAAAAAAAAAAAAAACATAAGCGGCATCGGCCTTGACATTGACCCAATTGGTGGTGGTGAGGATGATGATGATAATGACGTTTCTTTTGAGTCGTTATATTGGGTTGATATACTTTTTTTTTTTTTTTTTTTAAGACGAATAAATAATATATAAAGAATGTGAATGGGTTTTTATACATAAGACAATAACAATAAATACATATATCTATCATTTAAATGTTAACATTAAGGGAACAGCCTGACTTAGAGCCTTCATAATATCGAGAACTTTTTCTTTTGGCATAAGAATATCATGCATAAATTTCATAACGAAATTCTAAGTAGTTCCAACTGTGCAAGAGGGTATATATCAATCAGTTTTGATTCCGTTTGTAACTCATCGAAAAAAAAATCTGGGATCCCATCTTAATATATTATGTAAAAAGGTTGGTACCTATCAGAGAACAGAATGAATACATGCGTTTTTATTGCGCATTCATACGTTCATTGCCTTTGCCATGCATTCATTCAACAACAATGATGCTGTTGCTATTTTACACATTTTTTTTTTTATAAATGTCGTTACATGTCGAGCAATGAAATGAAATGATGAGACATTAAAACAAATACAACCAATCGCACCATTCTATTAGTGTTAGTTGACCTGTCGGATTATTATTAAAAAAAAACTGGAATTTCTGGGAGCTTTATTTTTCCCATTTCTTTAATATTGAACATGAAACATGTACATTAGAGTGTCCCTTAAAAATAGATTTGTCATTACACCCCCCCCCCCCCCAGTTTTATTGAAAATGGTCCCAAATGGAAGAAATCGATTTTTTTTTTTTTTTTTTTTTTTTTTTGAAAACATTAACTTGTGCCGAAAGTTGGACGAAAATTGCCCAATTTGGAAAAAAAATTGTATTACAATTAAAAATTCCCAAAATTCAAAATTTCGAAAAAAAAATTATTTTTTATTTCATTTATTCATTTAATATAGTCAAAATGATTTAGGCATGGAATTTTGACTTCATCGGTTATCATTAACCCACTTTAGCCTGGAATCCAAAATGACCCACGAATTTGATAAAAATGCAAAAACGTGTTTTTTTTTTTAAATTAATTATAAAGATTTTTTAAAATGCCGAATTTGGAGATGTCGATTGCTATTTGTACCATGCAATAGTTGATATTAAAGAAAAAAAAAAATAAATTGGAAAAATTATAATTCGAGTTTTTGTTTGGAGCGACTGCTATCCAGCACCCCGTTTCTGTATTTCTCGCATCGAAACACTTCCAGCAAAAACCATGTGAAATGCAACCCTGCTCTGCTTTATATAGGGTGAGTGGCAGACAATAAAATATATATGAAACCAAATCAGCGAATAATGTGTTGCATGTAAGTTATTTCTAATTTAATTAGGTATTTTACAAAACTACATGTGTCCACAGTTATAAATGTTACGATATCTGAAAGAATTACGACTAAAACTACAGTCCATTTTATCATCTCTTAAATCACCCTGTATAATGCAGGGTGACCATAAATTTCCCGATGAGAAAACTTCTCGCATCACATACAGAAACAGGGTACAGGACATTTTACAAAAATTGCTCATTCTGGCAAAAATTTAACAAAATTTGAATGTTTTCATCAAAATTTCAGTTTTCGGAAAAAACGTCACTTAGATTTGGTTAGACTATAATTATCTTTACATTTGTTTAAAAAATATTTAACCCTTAGTGGTCTGGGGTCAGAAAAGACCAATGAAACTTAATATTAATTATGATTACGAGATTGTAAAGCTATTAAATTGTTAAAAAAAAATCTCAACTAGATAAAAATAATTATGTTATGTAACGTGAACCAGATGGGGTTAATTTTTATACTTTTGGCCAAAAACGCCCCACTAGGAAATTTACAGAATAACATCTTACATTATTGAGACCATTCATAGCAATCGTTTTATATTCGTTGCTTTTTTTAGTGTTGGTTATGATTAACAGAAGCATTCAATGCAATGTATGGTTTACGTTATACTCACTTATCTCAATTGTATCATGTGTTGTTTTACTGAAATGGTGTGAATTGACAATATGCTCATTTTGCGTTAAATATAATGAATTAAGAACAGCGCCGGCAAATGGACAGAAAATACCGAACGCCCAATACACTTTATCGCGAAAGACCTAAAAATTTCGCGAACTACTATCCAAAATGTTTTGAACAAGTAAAGGGTTCTTCAACAGGGACGCTACAAAAGTAGAAAGACAGGGACAGCAAACGACGCCATATTTCTTGCCGCTCTTTTGACATTTTTCTTCAGTAAGGTTTGCCATTTCATGATGGAAAGATATACGAGCCAACAACGAGTCGAAATTATTAAAATTTACTACCGACATTCGGAGTCAGTGGCCTCAACGTTAAGAGCGCTATGTTCAATTTATGGTCGTCATAATGAATGGCTTCGTCAATAAACAAAATATGCGTTATTGGTCAGACAGCAATCCACACGTACTCCATGAGTCATCATTGCATCCCGAAAAAATTACGGTTTGGTGCGGTTTATGGGCCGGCGGCGTCATTGGGCCGTACTTCTTCCGTGATGATCAAGACCGGCACGTTACTGTGAATGGGAATCGCTACCGTTTAATGATAACCGAATATTTTTGGCCCCAATTGGATGATATGGACTTGGAGGACATGTGGTTCCAACAGGACGGCGCCACAAGCCACACAGCGAATGTCACAATCAATTTATTGCAAACCAAGTTTGGAGAACGTGTTATCTCACGAAATGGTCCAGTCGATTGGCCGCCTCGATCGTGCGATTTGACGCCGTTGGACTATTTCCTGTGGGGCTATGTCAAATCTATGGTCTATGCCAACAAGCCAGCGACGATTGATGAACTTCGTACGAATATCGGCCAATTTATGGTTGAAAACCGTCGAAAATTGGGTTCAGCGTCTGGACTTCTGCAAGCGTGCCCGTGGTGGCCATGGAAAAGAGATCGATTTCCATACATAATGGCATCGAACGTACTTTCACAGGAATAAAGAATTTCATTGATATCCAAAACCGTTTTTGTTTTATTTAAAAAAAACTTTTGTAGCGCTCTTATTGAAGAACCCTTTATTATTAAATGTTTTCAATCCAACGAAAGAAATCTTTAAGAACTAATAAGTGCAACACACATTTTTCTTAAAATAATTTTTCTTGATTAAACTTTAAGAAATATGTTAGATTTTCAAATGTATCGATTTGTCAAATTCGCAAGTGTTTAAAAAACAAATTATTGAAAGTATTCAAAATAATCCCTTGTGGACTTCTAAAAACAATTGCAACAGAAGTACACTCAGATAAAAAAGTTAGTAAAAAAAATTTGTAAACAGTTTCCAATCGAACTTTACTAATTTTATACTGATTTTTAGTACAATTTATTTTTTTAGTAATCATTTTTGCTATTCTCTTATTACAAATTATGGATTTTTTTTACTAATTCTCGCTGCTGATTTCAGCAAAACATTTTACTAATTTTTCAAAACCGAGTGCTAAATTTAGCAGAAAATTATCTAATTTAATTTTTTTTTTTTTTTGATTTTACGGTTTTTTTATTTTTTAGTAAAATTTTTTGCTAATTTCAGCATATTGATTTTAAATTACAGTTTACAACAATTTACTGAAATTTAGTAGCTGCAACTAATTATTTATACTAATTTCATTGTACTAAAATTATTATATTAAGTTTTTTAAATCGATTTTGAATTGCAGTTTACATAAATTTTACTAAAATTTAGTAGCGTCTACAAATTTTTCTACTATTTTTATTGTACTACAGATCAGCAGACGTGTTGCTAAAATTAGCAAAAAAAATACAACTGAAGAGTAGAGTGATGTCTACGAAACAATTGTATTGTCTATCATGAAAATGATCAACCCTTTTTTGAAACAACAAATAAAAATCTAATATGACAATATCATATTAGAATTTGGACTTGAGGTGGAAAAATATTCTAACTAAATATATGAAAATATAGAAAGTCCGAAAAAACAATTTTTGTATTTTTTAATGCAAAAATTAAAATAATTGTTAAAAAAAATACCGCTAGCCTCAAAAGAGTTAAATTTCCCGTAATAACAGCAAAATTTTCAGTAGCCATTACAGACTCTTTTGGTTGAGTGTAGTGTTTTACATAAGTTCGCTGAACACATCCCATACCTAAAATATAAGATTCACGTGGTTTTCTATGCCAATTCACAATAAACATTTGAAAAAGTGTGAAATTTTAACCCCCCCCCCCCCCCCCCCTAATATAAAATTCAAAATGACGACACACGTTTGTTTTTTTTGTCTCCTCTACCAGAATCCATTGTCAGAACACCGTAATTTTGTTCGTGTTGTACTGTGTTTTAAAAGCGACTGCTTTTGTCACAAAAAAAAATCATCGGCGTTAGAACTGAGGGGTTACAAAGAAAAATTCGATTCTATGGAACAGCCTGATAAGTTATTCTACAACCTATTCTTTGGAACAGAAAATTTAGCTAGGAAGCTGCAAACTAAAATAAAAATTTCGCCAGCCAAGATAAAAATGTTTTAAAATATAAAAATAAATGGTATTTTAGCAAATACTTAAATATAATTAAAGCTACCATTAGTATTGCAACAATAGAATCTCCTCTATAAAAACTAAATATTTATCCTCATCATATTATTGTATTTTTAAATTTGGCGCCCAACACATTAACCGAACTAATGGAAAAAACCAACCAGCAAACAAATAAATTTCAGTGGTTCCAATTTTCAACTTATTGAAAAATCAGAAAGAAAACAAAATGCATGCAAAAACAGACATTGATTGCATTATTAATGCATGTACAGAATTATATATCGACTGAATGGGTGTGTTTGTTTTTGCTGGGTTACTAAGCGCCATATTCATAATGAAAAATTAATTATAACAAAAAGTAGCTCCTCATACACTACATACAACGCGCTGTTAACTAGAATGTATTTTAGGCCTAGCAGCATGTTAGAATAAAATTTACACAAAATAACTGCTGAAAATCGAGGGGTTTTTTGTTATTGTGAATTTTTCGTTATTGTGAATTTTGCTTTTTGGCAGAACTTTGGAAGGAATTTAGCAAAAATACTAGAATGAGTTCAACAACAGTATTATAAAAAAAACTCATGTTAATTTTCATTATGAATACCGCTGTAAATATTTTGTCGTTTGTTGCATGTATGTTTAAACTGTGAAATAACCCCGCTCGCTCTTTGGTTATACTTGTTTTGCATACTTAATTTTATATTTGGCCAAGATTTGTTGTTGCATTACAGTAAAATAAAAAAAAAAGTTGTTTTGTGAGAATATATACAAATGTTTCATTTGGTTTGTTAACTGCACTGAGTTGGCTGACATGAATGAATCGACTAAATTTAATTTGAATGCCATGACTCACTTGTAGAGTCGAAGAGTATGAATACGTAATAAATATGTGAGTTAGATAGTCATCAATCTATGTAAGAAGAAATGAAAAAAAAAAACAACTTAAGTGTTTATTTAAATGACAAAAACGTTGTTTAAATGATTTTCCTTTTCTTTTTTAGCTCATGCTGAACGAAATGGCGCCTACTTATTGGCCGTACATGTTCCCAATACTAGATTACATTACTTGATTATCTGGTTAAATGTTTAAATGCAAAATGCATGAATGAGAACTAAAAACTATTTTTGTTAAGAATTTATTGACAGACAGATTCATAGAGAACCACTTTTAAATTGAAATAAAGGAGACATTTGCGAAATGCGTTTATATTAACCCAGCGCTAGTAAAAATTCAATTACTACCAGAGGGATTCTATTAGTTTGCTAAAAACCGAAAAATATGAAAAAAAATTTTCGGTTTTCTTGTGGTACTAACAGAATTGTCTTCAGACAATTAAATTAGTATAAAAATAAAATAGATTCGAGATCACATATTATTATCAAATTTTTCGATAAGGTCAGTAGGATAGAATACGTATTTTCCAGTTCCGCTACAGATCCATCCTCAGTATCCTATGCCTATATTCATTAAAATTCCATTGAATTTCTCATTCAAATAAAGGCCATAACGCCGTTTCGTACCTTTGCGGGAGAAGAAAAGTACGCGGAAAACCGTTGTAAATAAAATATTTTTATTCTTTTGTCGGCAACTAAAGCTGTATTTTCACGAATTTAAATTTTATCAATATGTTTAAAAGAACATAAGGTTAAAATTTTATAAATTTCGTGGACTACTAACTAGGACTTTTTGAAAAATACGCGGTGAAAATCTATACAAAAACAAAAAATTCTTTAAAGTAATATTTAGTGGGGAAAATGTTCATTAGAATTAAATACCTTTTTCTGATCACCCAGAAATAATTACTCGTAAAAGACTCTAAAATATGATTATTTTCAGAGTGCTGAAATTTGGAGTCATAAATGAAACATAACAGATTCGTATTTATGAGTGTATTAAAAAATTATTATTTTTTTTTTAATTTTTTAAATATGAGTAATGATTTAAAAATTAATCATAAATATGTAGATAGAATCTAGAGTTTCGGTTTCGATCAAAATCGAACAGCAAACTCTAGATTCTATCTATTCTCTCTCGTATTTATTTAGTTGCATATTTTATGAATCGGTCCAGTCAGATATTTTCGGCGGTACCCAAAATCAAGCACTGGCATACCACTGGGTAACCAACCGTGGAGTTAAAAATAAATGACTGGTATAACACTCATTTGGGACGCTTTGTCAGGGTTTCCAAAAATTGTTTTGCCAATATTTGTTTTACAAAAAATTTAGTGGTTTATAAGAAATGCCCGACGAGGGCAGTCCTAAAACTGCACGACCTTACAAAGAAATCTCAACAAATTTGGGAAATTTCTTCTTTATTCACTCGCCTTTTAGCTCGATACACTTTTCCGAGATTTTCAATAGTTTCGATATCCTGTTTATAGTAAGAACTGTCCAGCTCCTTATAATGGCCATGAACAACAGAGTCAGTCTGTTCATTGTTGGCAAATCTCTTAGCACCAAGCCATTTTTTCGATTTTGGAAATAGAAAATAAATACATCTTGCTAATAAGGTACGTGATAAAGTAATTCGAACTTTAATACATTGATTTTTGGCCATCGCAAAATGTGTGAACTGGTGCATTCCCGTGTAAAAAAATATGATATCTGATCACATATGTTTGGATCTAAATAGATATAATTGAATCTAATTAGATTTGGTGCCAGATATTATTATATATGATCGGATATGGCATACGTGAAACACTTTACGACCAGATCTGGTAGCAGATCTTATCCGTTTGAACTGCCATCAAAATAAAAATTTACAAACAAATTTTGTTTGAAGAATAACTCGGTAAGAAGATCAGTGTATAGTAGACTGTCCCTTAAAATAGCGATTTGTCGATTTTCGTTCATTACACCCCCAGTTTTATTGGAAATGGTCCCAAATGGAAGAAATCGATTTTTTTGGAAAACGTTAACCCCTGCCGAAAGTTGGACGAAAATGGCCCCTTTTGGAAAAAAGTGTATTACTATTAAAAATTCCCAAAATTCTAAATTTCGAAAAAAAATTATTTTTTATTCAATTTATTCATTTAATATAGTCAAAATGAAACATACATGAAATTTTGACTTCATCTGATATCATTAACCCACTCTAGCCTGGAATCCAAAATGACCCACAAATTTGATAAAAATGCAAAAAAGTATTTTTTTTTAAATTAATTTTAAAGATTTTTTTAAAATGCCTAATTTGGAGATATCGATTGCTATTTGTACCACATAATAGTTGATATTAAAGAAAAAAAATATTTTGGAAAAATGATAATTCGAGTTTCTGTTTGGAGCGACTGCTTTTCAGGACATTTTACAAAAATTGCTCATTTTGTCAAAAATTTTAAAAATTTTAATGTTTTCATCAAATTTTACACGGTTTTCGGAAAAACAGCACTCAAATTTGGTTAGATTATAATTATATTTTCATTTCTTTAAAAAAAATTAACCCTTAGTGGCCCGGGGTCAGAAAAGACCCATTGGACTTAATATTGATTATGACTACGAGATTGTAAAGCCATTAAATTGATAAATGAATAAATGGAATAAAAAATAATTTTTTTCTAAATTTCGAATTTTGGGAATTTGTAATAGTAATACACTTTTTTTCCAAAAGGGGCCATTTTCGTCCAACTTTCGCCACGGGTTAACGTTTTCCAAAAAAAAAAATCGATTTCTTCCATTTGGGATCATTTCCAATAAAACTGTGGGGTGTAATGACAGCGCCAGATCTGCCTAGATATGATCACATCTAATTAGATCTGAAATGTGTCCCCAATTTTGAGATTATATCTGGTACAATCAGATCTACTGAGATCTGATCTTTTTTACACAGATTGTCTTGATAAAACAACACTTTTTTCGCCAAATACGGCCTTTTTCCCCCAATTTCATCACCTAAACGCTACGGCAAAAAGTTCGCATCATACTCGCGGTTGATTGTTTTTCGTTTTTGAAGATACTAAAAATTATCTCGCGCGCATACCAAAAACGGACGCGACGCCATAACCTTGCCTTCAGATGAAAATCTCTTCTGTCATTTCAGTCGACTATTTTGACTGTTCATTTGTCTCAGGCATGAAGTGGTGGACCCATGTTTCATTCATAGTTACGAATCGACGTAAAAACTTGGCTTTATTGTGGTGAAATATCGTCAAACACTCTACTGAAAAATTCTCACGAGGCTGTTTTTTTCTATTGTGAGCAAAAGCGGCACTCCTTTTGATATAGTGCTAGAAGCCAATTCGTTATCAGTACTATTTTAATAGACCACTGAAATTTTTGTTAAACCAATATTGGCAAAGTGCTTACTGTAAACTCTTCCAAAGCGTTAAAATTTGGTTAAAATATCTTATAAATAATATATTTATTAGAAAAATTAAACAGGTAATTTTATGTATTATATTAATTATTAATTTCTAATTCTCATTAGGTATAAACATTTAAATATATAAGTATACACCGAGAGAATTATCTGCATGATATTAATGAATTTTTGCATTATACCAATGAAGTTTCACTGGAATTCGTCCATTGAAACTTTTCATTGAATTAATTTAATTTGCCATAAAATATTGTGAAAATTTTCATTTTATTTATTAAAAGTTGCAATACTCAATGAAAAAGTTTTATTAAAACCAGATTCATAAAATATGTGAAGCTTTTTCACTAAATTTAAGAAAATTTTCAATTACCTTGTGAAGAAAACTTTATTAGTTTATTGAAAAATTTCATTAAAACTCGTCCAGCAAAATTCCCTCTTACCACCTAAAATCCAAGTATGTAATAAATTTCAGCTGTGTGTTCGACTTGAGTATATCAATTAATTCAAATTTTCCGAATGTGAAATTTATTACTTCAATTTTACTATCCGGTCCCTTTACATAAAATGGACCTGTTACTTATGCATGGTCTTGCCATAAAAGGGTAAAATGTATTCACAAACTGTTTCTTTTACTAGAGTTCAAAATGACCTGGCCTAGATAAGTTGTGTTGCATGTGAAAAGAGGTAAATTTCGATCTTCCACGCCATCGCCCTGTAAATGTAATACAGGTCCATTGCATATAAAAGTACCGGATATGTGGCAGTTCATAAACATTTCCCTTAGAAGTCTCAAATCAATATTAAAGTAAAATAACATCAATTTTAGTATAATTTTTCCATTTCCAATTTAACATTTTAAATCAATTTCATGTTTTTACTTATTTTTTTTTAATTGTTCTTTTGTTTAAACATAAAATATGCATAAATTATATGCATGTGCATAAAAAATGTATTATGCACATTTGCGTGATTCGCAATAAATATTTCGTTTTTTTTATTGTTGTTTGACTCAAATAAAATGTATGTATAATAACAATAACAATATTGAAAAAACAAACTCCCTCCAAACATTCAAAATGTTTTTGTTGTTCTTGTTTTTAAATGTGCAGCACAATATGCATAAATTAATATTACGTATACGTAGTGTTGTATAGTGCAGAATAGTTTTAATACACTTACCTGATGAGGTGACGGAGAAGCTTGCGAAGGTTGAGGTGATGGACTTGGCGCATGACTCGGACTACTGCTTGGCGGTGGACCACCATGCTGTGTATGATGAGGTGATGCTGGCGGCAGGGGATGGCCACCAGGGCCAGGACTAGGAGCAGGTGATGAACCACCAGGCCAAGGCCGATTTGGTTCAGGATACTAAAACAGAAAAATAAACGAAATAAAAACATATTTTAATAAAATATATATTCACATGTAAAAAGTTTTGTGTATAATAATAAAAAAAAAAAAACGACAAAAACTGTACAACGCGTTAAAAAACAAATATTTATATAAATTTAATAAAATTGCAATTCTGATTGTGAAAAAATTCATACGATTTTTTTATGATAAGTTTTATTTTCATTACGACTAAAATAAAAAAAACGTAAATTAATTTTTATTTTAATATTTAATTCATTTCATGTTTCAAGTATGCTTGTTTAACTATTTTAATATTATTATTCTGTGTACAGAATAATATGCAAGGATTTCATTTATGAACAGTTTTGCTTCAATAGTTTAGTTTTATGAAAAAATGGTCATGTATGTTTTATTTTAATTTTATGAATTAAATTAATCCTTTTTTTAATATATTTTTATACATAGAAAAAAGCATTTACGTTGAATAAGTTTTTTATTTTTATTAATAAAAACTATTATTTTGTACGAAGCGCACAGTATAATAAATTATTATAACGAACAGTCAAAAAATAGAAGGAGTTGCCATATGTAAATTAGGGTTTGGGGTGCGGGAATTCCCGGGCGGGAATTCCCGGGAAATCCCGGGGAAAGTTTGCCGGGAATTCCCGGGAAAATAATATATTTTTCCCGGGAAAACGGGAAATTTTAAAAATATTAAATTTTTTAAATTGTTTTTGTTTCGAATAGGATTTTTTAATTTTAGTCATAAAAAACATTTTAAATACCAAAACAAAAATTTCAATGTTAAAATCTTTTAATAGCCCGGTGAAAAATGTTCATATACGCTCAAACATGTTCATATATGGTTTATGTATGGACACATATGAACAAATATGGATTTTTTATGAACATATATGGATTTTATATGAACATATATGGAAGTATATGTGATTCCATATATGGAAAAAAATTTTATATACAGACATATATGGAAGCATCTGTTATTTCATATATGGAAATGGCACTCATATATGGACAAATATGAAAGTATATGTTATTCAAT
Source organism: Leucophora obtusa (assembly GCA_949987735.1). Classification (NCBI taxonomy): domain Eukaryota; kingdom Metazoa; phylum Arthropoda; class Insecta; order Diptera; family Anthomyiidae; genus Leucophora; species Leucophora obtusa. The sequence goes on from OX465295.1 coordinate 283,661,268, forward strand.
TTATGCAAAAGGGACTTGTATATGAACATATTTCGAAGAACACATTTTTCCATATATGTAAAAGGAACTCATATTTGGATAAATATGGAATTATATTTAATGCCATGAATAAAAAAGGAACATATGTAGCGCCTAATTTGAATGTCTTACATAAATTTATATCTATCGTACAACCTTATAATAAAGGACAGCAACGTTCGCATGTATTCGCATATATTTAATAAATGTATATGTTCATATATGTCCATATATGAACATATACTTAGGTGTTACCTCATTTTTCGGATCCATACATATATGGTTGAACCATAAATGTTCATATATGGACATTTTTCACCGGGTTTTAAATTTTTTTGTTTCTCTTTTAATTTTCATTCGTATTTTTTTCTGACATTAAATTAATAGGCTGTTTCATATATTTGTGCTTTTATTGTGGATTTATTAAATCCAGTTTTTTTTTGGATTTAATAAATCCATTTTTTGTATGAAAAATTCTAAATCCAGGCGATTAAAAAACACGCTAAATGTTACTACCATTTAAAGGATTCTTTTTTAATCGAAAATACGATATTTTTCTTCAAAATACAAAATTTTCTAACAAAATAGATGATAATACACATAAAATATGAACATACTCGTATATGGACGAGCATACAAAATAATATATGAACATGTATGATCTTATTTGCCCATATATGGAGATGTAGGTTCATTTTTCTAGTATTTACGAATATGAATAACCATATATGATCATATAAAAAATATATATGATCATATATGAACTTTTTTAACCGGGAGGGAATACATTTATTTGACACACAAATAAAATCTTTGCCAAGTAATCAGCAGCATTTCAACTAATAAAGATTTTTCGCATAACTTATTCAAAATTTAAGTAGTAAAGCCTAAAAACTTGGTAAAATGTTTAAAAGAAATATGAAAAAAAAGATTTGTTTTTTACAAATAATCGCCCTTACTATCTAAATTTTTCAAATGTATAATTTAGGTAAAGTCGACTTTAGTTAAAATATTGGGTGGCAGTATACCTTGACTTGGTTTATTTTTGGAGCATTCTGATTGATTAATTTATTTTCAACCAATCAAAATATTTGAAAATATAAATATTTTTGTAAGGTTTTCATACACAAAATGAACAAAACCGTTTGATTAAAAATAAAGTCGACTTTAAATTTAAAATACTCCTTTATATTAAGGGTCAATAATTTTATACGTAACGTTTTCATTAATAAATGTGAAAAGAAAAGACTAATGGTCAACGGTGGTATCTAAATTTGGTTATCCGACATCTAAATTTGGTTCACAAAAAAAAAAAAAAAATTGATGTTCATGCAACTTCTCTTGAAGAAAACAACAAGCTAAAATTAGCAAAGTACCCGAAGAAAAAGTGTAAGCTGAATAGGCATTAAAGGTTTTATGGATACCATTTTAACATTTCCTAAAATGGTAAAATGGTATCCATGGTAGATCTTCGTTTATTCGAGAAAGTTTTTACAATAAAAACCTGGCATTGCAAAAAAAGAAACCGATGTAAACAACATTATATTAAATTACTACAATCATGTAAAAGATATAATTATAAAAGAAATATTGAGCAATATTTCTCACAATAGGAGATTTACTTTAATCTTAGATGAATGGACAAGAATATCACAAAAGAGATATTTGAACATAAGTATAAACGTAAATAATTCATTTTATAACCTGGGGTTGGTTTATATATCAGGAAGATGTAATGCTGATGAAATAAGAATTGTCGAAATAAGACTAGAAGAGTTTTAATTGTCTTTGGAAAATAACATTTTGGCCACCATATCTAATGGGCCAAGTGTGATGAAACGGTTTGTTTCCGACAGTCCAGTAGTAGGTGCTTTCTGCTGGAATCATGCAATTCATTTGGCAGTGCTGCGATTAATTTATGTGAAATCAAATGTTCAACATTCTGATATTTTTTACTTTGAATTCTCACTACACAGACTGAAATAGTGTTTTTTTTTTTAACAAAAATTATTTATATAGGTGGTTTTCATTAACAATCTTGTTCAAAAACATTTCCCGGGATTCCCGGGAATCCCGGGAATCAAATTTTTTCATTCCCGTTTCCCGGGAAATAAAAAAGTCCGGGAAATCCCAAACCCTAATGTAAATGTAAAACACATGGGAGAAACCAAATCAACTGAACGCAAAAAAGTGGCATTTTCAGATTTAAGATCTCCTATTTGAATGAAATTCCCCATTTCATAGAGTAAAAAGCAGAGAACAGACCATTTCGGTTTCCGAAATATGAAAACAGGAATATTGGGAATATATTAAAATTTTGAAATAAATATTTGTTTATTATTGAATCCTTTTCTACATTTGTAGGAATTTTGAAGCTGGTGTTTCGATTCGTGTCTTAGTTATAACTACGAGCGATACTATTTATATTTCGGTAACTGGCAACACTAATGTCAATAGCTAAAACCTGGCAACACCAAAATAAAAGTTGACATTTTTTTTAGCATAAACGTACTCACAAGATTTTGATGTACAAGTGATATATGTTTTCTCTAAAGTGCGTTAAGAAAATCAATTTGGCCAAAAAATGGAAATTTCAAGAGAAGGTTTTTGTTGGATTATTTTTCACAACTTTCGACGTGGATTATCTCAACAAGAATGTGTCGATGAACTCAGTTCTTTGTATGGCGATAAATCACCATCAAAAACCACAGCATATCGCTGGTATAGTGAATCCAATCGTGGTCGTAGTTCGGTCGCCGACGAATTCCGTGAAGGTCGTCCAAAATCGGTTGTTGTGCCACAAAACATCGATGCAGTGCGTGAACTGATAATGCAAGATCATCATGTGACATATCGTGAGATAGAGGCATCCTGGCACATTAGTTCCACTTCAATACATTCGATTTTGCATAAACACTTAGTTGTAAAAAAATATTGCTCTCGTTAGATACCCCATAATTTATCAATCGCTCAAAAAAAGCTCGCGTCGATTGGTGTAAAGTTCGACCGTGGTGCTTCAAAAGACATGTATAAAATCGTAACAGGTGACGAATCAGGGATATATGCGTATGAGCCGGAATCAAAACAGCAATCGACCGTGTGGGTATTCCAAGACGAGCGAAATCCAACAAAAGTTGTTCGTAGAAGAAGCTCAGCGAAGGAAATGGTCGCCTGTTTCTTCGGCCGAATGGGTCATGTGGCCACTGTTCCGCTAGAGCAACATATGACTGTCAATTCTGAGTGGTACACGACCATTTGTTTGCCGGAAGTCTTCGGAGAAATTCGTAAAACCAACCGCCAAATGCAAATCATTCTCCATCATGACAATGCGAGCTCTCACACATCTCGGCAAACAGGTGAATTTTTGAGCAGTCAAAACATCGAATTGATGACTCATCCTCCGTACAGTCCTGATTTGGCACCCAATGATTTCTTCTTGTTCCCGAATATCAAAGGTAAACTGCGTGGTCAACGATTTACGAGCGCCGAAGAAGCAGTTGAAGCGTTCAAAAACCATGTTTTGGAGGTGTCTCAAGAGGAATGGAAAAACTGCTATGACAAATGGTTTAAACGAATGCAAAAGTGAATTGATCATCAACGGAAATATTTGGAAAAACAATAAAGCCATTTTCATTTATAAATATAGTTGTGCGATAGCCGTTAATCAGTTTTATTTTCTCATTAATTGGAAGTTTGCTTGTTCTTTCATATTTGATAGAGCCATTTCCACAAAAGCACCTGTTAAGATATCTTTAACTTCTGAAAGCACGGATAATAGAGATTCAGCTGTAGTTGCAATCAACTTCGCCTAGAATGTTTGACGCTCTAAGGCAGGGCTGGCAAAACTATGGCACGCGTGTCAGTAGTGGCACGCGAGGCGATTTTAGGTGGCACTCGACGTTTTATTGAATATTTTCAAAAACTTTAAATTTTATTACAAGACCATCAAAAAATACAATTAAATGTTAAACTTTAACAGTAGTGATTTATCTCGATAATGGTGAAAGTTTTCATAGAGATTGTAAATCGCCTTTAAAAAGATTAAAATCTGTATTAAAATTATTTTTTGTTTACAGAAATTTAATTAATAACTAGCAAATTCGTTCTTAAGAAAATTTCCCTGCTATTGGTTTATTGGCAAATTGAAAGAAGCTGAAATTTTTTTTAAAAAATATTCGGGGGAAATTTGCTATAATTCTAAATTGCCACAAAATCGGAAAGAATTGCCAGAAAATTGGTCAAAACTGAAAAAATTTCAATAAAAATTTTACAATGAAATGAAGTTTCATAGGGAAATTAGGTGATAACGAAATAAATACTAAGTTTTGTAATGAAATAACTCCCAATAAAAAAAAAAAATAATCTGCAATAAAATAATCTGCAAAAGACTAAATAATGAAAAAGCTATTAATTTATTTAAATTATATATGTATGGTAATCCCTGAGTTTTTATTATAATTTGTCGACATGCTGCCTGGCAAAAATGAAATCAGCATTGGGTTTTAGTCGCGTTTCGCAGAGCGAAATTTAGCTGTTAAAATCCATAAAGTTTGACTTTATGGATTTTCTTCGACTTTCGGTAATTTTTTATTCATTAATATATGGATAAAAATCGTGTAATTTTACCCAAATCAAATTTTAGCTTGCGGCACCTTTTTCATCTAATTTTTTACGTATATAAATTACAGAATTATAAAGAATCGTATTATCTTATTGGGGCTATTTCGTAGAGGAGTGGCACGCGAGAAAGTTTTACGAAAAAATTTGTCCATTTCTGGCACGCAGCGAAAAAAGTCTTGCCACCCCTGCTCTAAGGGAAAAGCCCGTATGACATTAGATTTATTTTGTATTGAATTAATATAGGATTGATGAAGTGAAACAACAAATATTAGAGAGAGTAAAAAATACAATTTGTAAACAAATAAACAGTGATACACACTTTGTTCGAAAGAAAAGTCGCTAAAATTTGTAAATTGGAAGTAATGCCTTACAAACTACTTCTTTCACTGCTTCACAAGTATCCGTTAGTATATTTTTACTGCTTTTTTAGAAGTTATTCTGTACAACTTCAAAAAATTAATTTTTTCATTGCTTCCAAAGTATCCGTTAGTATGTTTTTACAGCTTTTTTAGACAACATCCAAAAAATCACTTAAGTATTGCTTCTAAGTATTGCTCTAAAAGTGATCATAAAAAGTGATTTTTTAAATTTTTTTTATCATTTTATTAATTTTTTTTTATTTTATTAATTTTTTTTATTTTATTAATTTTTTTTTTATTTTTTAATTTTTTTTTTTATTTTATTAATTTTTTTTTTATTTTATTAATTTTTTTTTTATTTTATTATTTTTTTTTTTATTTTATTAATTTTTTTTTTTTTTATTAATTTTTTTTTTATTTTATTAATTTTTTTTTTTATTTTATTAATTTTTTTTTTATTTTATTAATTTTTTTTAATATTTATAATTAATTTGTTTAAACTCAATATTTTTTTAATTTCTAAATTTTTAAAAATATGTATATTAGGGTGTCCCTTATAAAGTGTTTGGTCGATTTTCGACACGCATACACCCCAATTTTTTTACAAATGGTCCCAAATTAACAAAATCGATTTTTTTGTTTTTTTTTTTTGGAAAACGTTAACCCGTGCCGAGTTGCGGCCGAAAATGGCCCATTTTGGAAAAAAAGTGAAAAATTTAGTATTTTGTTTCATTTATTCATTTAATATAGTCAAATTGATTAAGATATGCAATTTTGACTTCATCGGATATCATTAACTTACTTTAGCCTGGAATCCAAAATGACCCACGAATTTGATAAAAATACAAAAACGTGTTTTCTTTTTTAAATTAATTTAAAAGATTTTTTAAAATGCCTAATTTGGAGATGTCGATTGCTAGTTGTACCACATAATAGTTGATATTAAAGAAAAAAGAAATAAATTGGAAAAATGATAATTCGAATTTGTGTTTAGAGCGACTGCTTTCCAGGACATTTTAAAAAAATTGCTTATTTTGTCAAAAATTTGAATGTTTACATCAAATATTACATAGTTTTTGGAAAAATATCACTTAAATTAGGTTAGACTATAATTATCTTTAGATTTTTTAAAAAAAATATTAAACCCTTAGAGGCCTGGGGTCAGAAAAGTCCCATGATTCTTAATATTAATTATGACTACGAGATTGTAAAACCATTAAATTGATAAAAAAAAAAATCTCAACTGGATAAAAATAATTATTTTATGTAACATGATGCATATGGGGTTAACTTTTATACTTTTGGCCAAAAACGCCCCACTAGGAAATTTACAGAATAACATCTTTAATAATTTTCGGAAAATATAATTTTAAATGAATAACAAAAAAATTGTTTCCACTTCATTAAAATTACTATTTTAAGTAACTTGATCCATATAGGGTTAATATTCTCACTTTTCACAAAAAAGACCCACTAGGAAATTTACAGAATAACATTTATCAGATTTTTATTAAATTGCTGTTTACGTTAAAAAAGAAATACATCTAGATCATCAATTGTAGTGCTTTTTCTACTGCTTCGGCATCTCTCTTTTCCTGGGTAAATATCATTTTGAAGTTGAAATTCTTTACTTTTTTATGACATTCTGTTATTAATTTTCCGGTTGTACTTTTTGCACTTGTATAATTTTCCTATGTCTGTAGATGCACTGTTCTCAAATGACTGATCAATACAAAATAAAGCTAGTGTCATAGGGGCTTAAGGAATTCCATGTTCGCTTTACAAAAAACGACAGTCAAGCACGGGCGACAATATTATGTTATAATCCCGACTAAAAAAGATGTTATATAATCATATATCACCATATACAAACCCATATATATGTTCATATCTAATTTGATCCGAATATTGGAATATATAATTATATCAAACAAGATAAGCGTGTTATCTAACCTGATACAATTTGATCCGAAAAATGGGTCTATCTAATTACATTAAATTATATATAAATACATATAATTTTATAAAAATTTTCAAATAAAATTTTAGTAAATATTGTTGAGATCACTTATTTTTAGGGATGTGCGATTAATCAAACTTCCTGATTAATCAAAATTCCGATTAATCAATTAATCGATTATTCAACAATTTTGATTAATCAAAAACATGATTAATTGATTAATCAGTTATTTCGATTATTCAGAATAATGATTAATTGATTAATCATGATTTTGATTAATCAAATTTATTAATAATTGAATAATGTCTGGTTTTGCTCCGTTGAAGACGCCTTTTAACTCCAGTTCAATACAGATACATGAAACTTAAGAATGGACATTGGTCAAGTGTGACCAGTGAGCGAATAGTCTCTCTGATTTTCTTTATTTGGAGATATATGTATATAGCATCGCCACAAAACAAAGACAGAATTGCTGTAATTGTTTTATTTTTAAGCATTTTTTCAATATTAATTAAAATTATTCAAGTTCTCATTAATCAAAATTGAAATTAATCGATTAGTCATAATTCTGATTAATCATATTTTCAATTAATCAATTAACTGATTAATCAATTAACTGATTAATCAAAGTTCTGATTAATCATACCGTTTGATTATTCGATTAATCGCACATCCCTACTTATTTTCATTCATATTAAATACTAATGGCCGACAGAACAGTTTGGCTAACAAAGTGGGTATTGGTCGATCTTTGGTATTGATGGAAATGAGGATTGAATACAATTTAGGAAGTTTTTAGGACGCAAATTGTCCTTAAACTTAGAATAACGCAATTTGTAACTGAATTTCAATAAAAAGCAAAATTCAAAACGAGAAAAAGTTGTTTAGAAAAATGTATGCTAATAAACTTGGAAATAGCTGACAAAGCAAATTTTCGGTTTAACTCAACTTTACAAAAATTTGTCGGAACAACTTTTTCTAGTTTAGAGTTTTGGTCTTTCTTCTAAAATGTGTCTTTCTTATAAAATGTGTCTTTCTTATAAAATGTGTCTTTCTTATAAAATAAAAAAAAACTCTAAGTTTCCCAGTGTAAAAAATCATTACCAGATATGTGGTTATGTAATTACATACTTGGTAATGGTAACTATTTACTTTTGTTATTACATTTCTTATTACCTTTATATGGCGATGTCGCGAAAAATAATGAGTTGTCGTTACACACCAGCATACGAAAAATCAAAAAATATATCGTTACCTATGTGCTTACCAGTACTGACAAAAACAATGAATCTAAAAATAGATTTTCAAAAAAATAAATTATATAAAAAAAAAAATATTTTTTATTGTATTTTTCTTTAAATCAAATTTGCTGGTATGGGAATCGAACCTGGGTATACAGATTGCCAGTCAACAGCTCTACCATCTGAGCTATATCGACATGTAATATTTAATTGATAAAAACATAATTGACCTGCTGCACACAAGTAAGCTTACTCGCCAACATACAAAAAATCAAAAAATATGTGGTTACATATATCCTTACCAGTGTTTAAAAAATATTGAGTCTAAAAATAGATTTCAAAAAATTTTCAAAAAAATCTAAAAAATTATTTTCTATTTGAAATTATAGTCATTACCAGTAACTCATTATTATATGTTTTAAAATAATGCAGAAGGTAAGTGGGTGTCATTACTGGTACTCCAAAAAATAATGATATGTCATTACCGTTTCAACACTGGGTTGTTTTCTTCATTGTTATAGTGCAATTAAACTTTATAAAATTTTGTATAATTACCCAGTCAGAAATCGCCAGTGGTACAAAAAATCAAGCACTGGCATACCACTGGGTAACCATGGTATTAAAAATAAATGACTGGCAGAACACTCATTTGGGACGCTTTGCCAGCGTTTGCGAAAAGCGTTTTACCAGTATTTTTTTTACAAAAATTTCGGTGGTTTATAAAAAAAACCACTGGCAAAGAATTGGCTTAGAGTGATATGCCAAGGTTATCCAATAAAAAAAAAAAAAAATAACATGAAATTGTAAAAAAGTGTGTGTATTAGGGATGCCGAACGGGACTGGTTTTTACAAATCCCGGGATTCGGGATTTTGAAAATTGAAATCCCGGGATCCCGGGATTTCTACTAATATGAAATATTGAGCACATACCTCTGCTGATTTCAAAAAGGTCGATGTTAGATTTTGCTAAATACTATAACAAAAATTTGCTGTTTTTGGTATACTAATATTCGGCAAAATTATTTTGCAAGAAGTTATTATTTCAGCAAATCATTAATAAAATAAATGAAAACATGTACGTTAAAAGATCAAATAAATCTGAAAATTTTTAAAACTGAATAAACGTTTTTAAATTATTAATGTTTTTATTCAGATATATTTAATCTCTAATCTATATTACTCTATTATTTATGAATAGAAAAAATTAGTTCTTTAATAAAATTTGATAAGATATTTGATTTTTGTGATTTAGGTCGAATATAACAATAAAAAACATGGATGGTAACCGAAACGAATGCGGTTATTGTTAGGGTAACGATATTTTAGGTCATTTCGGTAACGGTATTTTAAGGGTAACGCTATTTCATTTATTTCGGTATCGGTATTTTAAGGATAACGGTATTTGACTTATTTCGGTAACGGTATTTTAAAGGTAACGATATTTTGGTTATTTCGGTAACGCTATTTTAAGGTTAACGGTAGTCAGTTGTTTCAGTACATACCACATTTTTTTGCAAAAACCAAACTAAAGTAAAAACAAAACGAATAAGTTGACTTAATTTATGTGAAATACTCAATAACCACGTGAAATGACCAAAAGCAGAGAATAATATCGGTAACGGTATTTTAAGGATAACGCTATTTCATGTATTTCGGTAACGGTATTTTAAGGTTATCGATATTTTATTTATTTCGGTATCGGTATTTTAAGGATAACGGTATTTCAGATATTTCGGTAACGGTATTTTAAGGATAACGGTATTCCGGGTATTTCGGTAACGGTATTTTAGGGGTAGCGGTAACCAGTTGAAAGGGTTTTGAATCGATAACGGTATTTTAGCTGTATTATCTGCCAACCCTGATAAAAACAAATACAAAAAGTGATAAAATATGGCAAATAATGAAATCGGAAATCCCGGGATTTCGGGATTTGTAAATCCCAAAAATCCCGGGATTTTCGGGATCGGTATCCCTAGTGTGTATGTCATATATACATATATATATATATATATATTTGGAGTACTGCATATGTGTTTGTTTTGTTTGTAAACTACAAAGGTTGCATACAGTTTAAGAAAAAGAAGTTTGGGAATTATACAACACATAATTATGTAACAAATATTTGCAAAAATATTTAAAAGTCAATTAAAATATTAATTGATTCAATTAAATACTTGTTTAGAAACAATTTTTATTTTTAATATATGGATGAAATCAAAAAATGTGATAAATTTTTGGGCCAAATTTGTGAGAAGCAAAAAGTTTTATTATTTCGGTTTTTTCTTAATGGAATCAGTAATTAGTCATTATAAACCTAATTGCAAAAAATCTCTTCTACAAGTTGTCGCAATAACTTTTTTTGCACAATTTTAATTTTGTTTGTTGTAACGGAGTTTACATTTCTGCAAGCAAAAGATATAACAAAAAAAATTGCGTACGAATTTTCTTCAATTTATTAGTTTTTCGTATTTGGGTTTTCAACTTGCTTTCCAATGATATATAATTTGTGTTTATAAAATTGGCGGTTTCGCGAATAAAAATACAATTCATTCTGCGAAAAAAAAAAATTTTTTTTTTTAATTTTGTATTTTTCCTCTTTTTAAATGCTTTCAAAAATATAAAATTTTTTAACGTCCAAACAGCGGTTGCGCAGTTAAAAAATAATATATTAAAAACATAACATTTCGCGATAAAAAAATTCTTAAATTGTGTGAAACAAATTTAATTTGTCAAACTAATGTCAGTAATGACTCGAAATATCGATTCAAAACCAATGAAATGCAAAATCAATCGTTTTTCGCTCGAGTAGCTTAGGGTAAAAAACTGATAACTTTTTTTGATTTGACGCAAAATTATTAGTTGAATCGTCTTTTGACGCATAAATATTAGTTGAATCACCTCTGTTTATGGTTATTTTAAAATATTTTAAACATTTATCTACATTTATTTGAATGAAATCTGATGCAAACAATTGTGATTACGGAGTTCACAGTTACGGAGTTTACATTTGGTTACTTTTTTCGTTTTCTTTCAGAAACGCTTTGCCAGAATTTTTTTTCCGAAACAAAATCGGATGATGCCTACAAGGTGAATCTAAATATGACATTGTTTTTCTTACTCGTTAAATAGTTTGATGTTAAAATTAGGAACGGAGTTTACAACATTTTTTCAAATCTTATTAAAGGCATCCTTTTTCATCTCGAGATTGTTAAATGCTGCAGAAAAGCTTCAAGTCTGTTATACTGGATGATTATTTACAGTCCAACGATCATTTGAGTATAAATAACATTATACTTTTCGCAATATAAATAATAGATAACTCCAAAATTCTGGTATATGCATTTTTATCAAAAATTGTGACGAAAAATCGTTACAGAGTTGAAGTCGTGATAGCTAAGATATACGACAAAGTTGGTAAAAATGTACTAATTTTTATTAAAAACGGCACTTTTCCTCTTCATAAAAATTCTTACAGTTAGTGTTTAGCTTTATTGGTTATTAAAATATAAGCTATTAAAGTTAAAAAACCTTATGAGTTACTTGTTACGGAGTTTGCATTTGGCCTATAAAATTGGTCACAAATTTTATGTATTAACCAAAAATTGGTCAGATTGTTATAAATTTTGTAAAACAGGTGACAATGCACTGATATATATCAAAATATGTAACTCAAATGTAATCCATGCATTAGAAATTCGGTGGTTACACGGTTTTTATCACATTTTTTGATATCACCCATATGTTTAAGTAGATATTTAAGGTTAATAATTTTTTCTGTGTATATATTTGAGAATTTTTACATTTTAATATTGATTGACGAAGTTAAAAGCAATTTACATTTTACTCGGTTTACTCGATTTGAATTTAGCCATCAATATAGTTTGCAGGTGTATGTCGTATGTGAGTAGTATGTGTGTATAATGATAATGTGTATGTATAACAATATGGTAAAAGAATATTTACATAATGTAGACAAAGTGCATTACTGCAAAATAGAAACACAACACAAACAATCAGTCACCCTTAAAAGCTACAGTTATAATAATGATGACAAAAAAAGACCACACCAGTGTAGAAAACCGTTACCAGATATATGGTTATGTAACTACATACATGCCCAGTGTGGAAACGGTAATGACATGTCTTTATTTTTTTATTTTTTTAATACCTGTAATGACACTTCCATAATTTCTGCATTATTTTAGAACATATAATAATGACTTACTAATAACTCGGTACTTTTTCCATTATTTGTGTTCTTTACAATAAAGTGAAAGTTTTGTGTCAGCAAACAAATGGTATTAGTTCCAGCGATATAACTAAATCCCCTAATTTTTGGTCTTTATTGTATTACCACAAAAAGCCATTTTTTACACTATATGTCAATAGAATAAAGAACCAAAAACGAGGAGATTAGTAAGCTCGTTCAAGTGAGTTGTTTTCCAATAGCCACAGACCTGAACGCTTAGGTCAATAAGATTTTTAAAAATGTCTATTTTTCAAAATAAAAAATTTTTGTTTGAATCAAAATGTGAAAACAATTCCATTTTTATATTTTTAACACATTAAAAAACCCAACTAAAAAATGAAAAATATGCACAAATACCCAGCAAAATATTGGTAATGACACCTCATTACTATCTGCATTACCAAAAATGATATATCATTACCTTCTGCATTATTTTATAATATAAAATAACGACTTCCTAATAACGACCTATTGTATTCATTGTTTCTAAATATAAAATAATGACTTACTCGTAATAGTTTAAATAATTACTTTTTACACAGTTAAATTTTATACATTTTTATTTATTATATGTAAATATGTTTTATGTTTAAATTTTTATGACGAGTTCTAAAATTACACACTAGAAAAAACTTAAATTTTCTAAATGTATTTCCTAGTAAGTAAGCAATCGGATAACCACTTATAATTCAACTTTTTGTAAGCATGTGTGTAACCACTTATTATTCAAAATCTCATAACTACTTATTTCTCATTTTTTCGTAAGCGAGCGGGTAAGCGTGACTACTTATAAAAACGACCACGCCAAACAAAAATAATGAGTTTAGACGCCAAAAAATAAGTTGTGCGGAGCTATGAATTTCTATTATATAACCACTTATTTGGTAATGAAAGATTTTGCTGGGTATGCATTAAAATGCACAAAATATGCATTAAAAAGGAGCTAAAATATCCCTACGGGGAATGAGGAGTCAACTGCCCTCCAAAGACCTATCCCGTGACCGGTCCACCGAAGGCATATTACTAAATTAGTACAAATATAAACCAAAGAGAATGAATTAATTTTCTAAGTATTTTTTGATTCGTTACTTTCACTGTTGCTTTTAAAAAACTTGACCAATACCGAAATAAAAAATAAAATTCGGCATATTTTTTAAAATATTTTTTTATTTTACTCTTTTATATATTTTGAACTTTATTTTTTTACGATTTGCTTATTTTAGCTCTTATTTTAAATTTTTATAATTTTTTGCTAAAAAAATTTCAGTTTTGTATTTTTAACGTTTTTTAATTTTAAAGCTGTTTAGTTTAACTTAAGGGAATTTTTTAAGTTTTTATTTATATTATCAGAGTTTTTGAGGTAATTTTCTAATTTTTAATTGATTTTTTAATTTAATTATGGCCAACGCAAAAAACGAGTCAACTGCCATTAAAGGACCTATCCCGTGACTGGTCAATCGGGGGCATACTGAAGGAACTTCCACTATATGTGTGTGCGTGTTAATGTAGTTTTCTTTTCTATTTTTTTCTTCACCATTTTTTTATTTGCTTGTAGTGTTTGTTTTTTCTTTTTCTTTTTTATTTGAACAGAAACAAAAATATATAACTTTACCATCAGCCAGCCATCACGCATAAGCAACATTAGCTCAGACGGTAGAGCGTTTGCCTTACAAGCAGGAGGTTGTGTTATCAAGCCCTACTTCGACGCCAAGTAGATTATTTTTAATTCTTAATTTTTTATTAGTTTATTTGAAAAGCTATTTTTAGACACACCACCTTACTGTCACAAGGTGTCTAAACTGTGGTAATTGGTCATTTCCAATAACAACGCCATGTTAAAGTGATATGTCTCTTTCAAACAAAAAGACCGATCAACGACCGGTCTCCGCCCCCTTGGGACCTATCCTGCGTGTCATCTGGGATCGGTCCCTTTCCCCGTAGGGATGCAACTACAAATCGATGCCATTTTGTTTTAAAATTGATGATTCGAATAAATATTTAGTCCATATTAGTGTTGGGCTATCCAGAAAACACACGTATTTGTATGGAATTCCTTCGACTCATGGATCTATGCATATGAGCTTCAAACTAGACAGAAGTCGACTGCTTAGTGTTTCATGATGAATGAAAGCCAACAAGTTGTTCGCTCTCGACGCACTTCGAAACAAATGTTTTTTTTTATGTGGCAACAATAATGTTAGAACAACGTATGTTAAATGAAAATAACATTCATTTGTAGAAGATATTTAAATTTTAACGATATTCCTAAGTCGTTAAAAAAAAAACAAACAGCATAAAACACTGAAAATTTGTAACATTTATTTTATGCAGTCGTTTTGTTTTTTAAAAAAATAAACCAAATAAAAAGTAAGAGTGTGTGTGAAAAGATAGCAAAGTATCATGGTGAAAAACATTTGTTCTATGGTGAAAAAGAATCTGAATTTTCCTGTGTGAAATGAAATCTTTTTCGACAATATAAAATTTTTGACAGTTGTAAATAATAGTGAAAAACGAAATAAAAGGAAACAAATATTTTAGGAAATATATGCGTTTGGTAATTGCAATTCTCCTACAAATCACATCTTTGCGATTAACGGAAGTTTTAGTTTTACATAACAAAATAGACGAAGCTGAGAAGTAAAAGTGGTTAGCTAGCTACATGCAGTGTTGCCAAAACTTATTTAGGAAAAAATGCTAGATTTGTTTGATAAAAATGCTAAAAAATGCTAAAAACTAAAAAAATATGCCATTTTATAAAAAAAATGTTTCAATTTGTTAAAAAAAAAAAAAAAGTATTTTAGTGACTTTTACAATTAAACTGAAAATAAGTCATCTATAATTATGAATTCAGTTCATTTTATTAACTAAAATTATATAAAAGGTAAATTAAGCAGAACTCAAAAGTTGATTCTTGTAAAAAAATTCAAAAATCCTTTAAAATAAGTTTATTATTATTTGATCTTGCAACTGTTTCATTGAAAATATATTATCTCAAAAAGTTACAGGTGGATAAACAAAAGTACCCCAAAATGTTTTATTTCTAAAATAGGAGGGAATGTGGAATACTTTGGCGGATAATATGAATTTCCCAATCTGCCTTAATTTATCTACTCCAAATTAATTTAATGGTTTTTATTGCATACTCTGTTTCCCGTTTTCAAATTTCTGCATCTTTGGGCTTATCTGCGATTTTCGCGATTTAAAATTTCAAATTAAAGTATCATAATTTGATATTTTTTATACTTTTGGGATCATTTTTGATTTTCAATCAATCCAATTCTGTTAAATACAATTTTTGTTTTTTTTTTTCAAAGGAATTTTTTTTTAACTTTATTGAATATTTTTCTATTGAATATATACAAAATAAAATCAGGCGGTATTCGTTGCTCTCTTTCGAAGATTGACAATTTATATCCAAAATGTTAGCCTTTGCAGACGTTCGTAATTCTTATGGCTGAATTTTCGATATAAATTAAGAAGAGAGGGATTTAACAGAGGTAGGGAGAGTTGGATAGTCTTTTAATTATATAGCCGTTGATAATATTGTACTTTTTATATGCCGAAAAAATGTTTTTGAGAAAAAAAATAATTTCGCGAAAAAATAATCGCAAAAAAATTATAGCTTCCTTAATGTTATACATATTTAATCAAATTTGATAAATTTAAAATTAAAAATGATCCCAGAAATATAAAAATAAAATTAGCGTCAAAATTTTTAATTGCGAATATCGCGAATACAAGAGTTAACTTTGGAAGACGGTCACCAGTAGGGTGCCCAGCTTGTTGATATGTGCGACTAGTACAGTGTAATTAATGTGTACGTATAAAAATAGTTCCTAGTACTTACTCTAGAAGTAAAAGAAATATGTATTTATTTTTCATATTTGGTTACATTTAAACTTAAATTGTAAAATAACAGATAATTATTCAAAAACTAGGGTTAGAATAAAGATTATTCATGAGGGTTAAAATAAACTATAATTTTGAAACTGGTAATAGTGATTTTTAAATGCTTATATTTCAATATAAATAATAAAATTTGGTGTTAATTTAACTATATAAAGTAGAGAATATAATAAACAACACAAAGAAAACGTAAAATTTAATTAAAATAGTTTAAAAATATAAAAATAATTAAAAGTACCACTTTTGACATGTTATTACAAAACTATAAAAATCCTAGTTCAGTTCTTAAACGAGAACCGTGGAAAAAGGTTGATTTAATATTCTTTGTTGCGTTTTTGTATCGGAAACAAAATCAATAATATTTTTATAGCAAAAATTCAAATTAATGCAAATTATTCTAAAAACACAAAATAAAACTGTAAAAAATGCTAAAAATATGGTAAATTTTTTTGGAAAAATGCTGAAAAAAATGCTATATGCCAGATACATTTTTTTCATGCTAAATAATTTAAAAAAATGCTAAATCTAGCATTAAATATGCTAAATTGGCAACACTGCCTACATGTAATGTATTGTAATTTTTTTCTGCCTCTATTCTGGTACGTTAATTTTAAATCTTTTTTGTTTCCGTTCAGAATTTTTCATTTGTATATATTGTTTTTAATTTTTCTTTTACACTCAAAAAAAAAAGTCAGTAAAGTCAGCAAAAAATGTTGCTGTGGCAGCAAATTTTTAGTCAGCAGCGTGCTTGCAAAAAAGTTGGTAATTTCAGCAAAAGGTTTGCTGAAAATCAGCTAGCTGATTTTTACCAAAAAAATAGTAATTTTCAGCAAAAGTTTTGCTAACACTTAGTCGACTGCAAATGAAAAAAATCCTTGCTAAAATCATTAAACTTTTTGCTGAATATTAGTAGACTGAAAAAAACTCAAAAAACTTGTAGCGAAATTTTACTTTAGTTAATTTATTTGCTGAAAATTTAAATATAGAATATGTGTAGAGTTGTTTTTCTTTTTTTTTTTGTCATTTCCGTTTCCAGACAAGCTGCGACATCTACATCTTGTCTATCTGTTTGTCGTCCACGCTATGAATGCGGTTATCAGCACAATTTTTGTAGCAAAATAAATTAGTAAAACATTAGTTCAAAATTAGTTTAGTGCTAAAAAAATATAACTAAAAATTTTGCTGAAACCGGAATTTCAGCAAAAAAAATTGCTGAAAACTAGTACACTTGATATACAAGACGTTTTACTAATTTTTCTACTAACTTATTTTTTTGAGTGTAGAAGCTCACATTTTAAAATGTCAAATATTTCTATGCTTATGTCAAAAATTCTACTAGCCCTATGGGCTAGTGAAATTTCATTCACCTCAAAACTGTCAAAAATTTACCCTAAAGAATACTTTGCTACCGTTTCACACACACCATATGTAAGTAAATTTTGTTAGTTGTTTTGACTAATTTATGGTTCATTTTATTAACAGTCAAAAACAAAAATGTCAGTTAAATTTAATGAAATGGTAGTAGTGCTGTTTTCAGGTGAAATTTCATTTGTTTTAAATTACATTTGCAGCGGTCTTTACGAACACAATATTTTAAGCAGAGTAGGAAAATAAACTCTGACGAACCGTACTTTTAGGGTTTCGTACCGCACATCACGAACACAGTACACAAGCATATTGGTTGCGTAGAAAACACATACGCTATGCTCTCCAATTAGTGTTTGTGTTTATACACACAACCCGAATTCGGTACGCTAAGGGGTGTGAATATGTGTTGAAAGCACAGTACATAATCGTAGCGTTTGCGTTCATCAGACAATCGTAGTGTACCGCATTCGGTTTGTGTACAAACACACAACCGCTAAAACGATAGATACGGTATGTGTTCCTTAGCCGTACCCTACCCTACATGTTGTGTATTTTCCTACTCTGATTTTAAGTGTATGTATATAATAGAGAGTGTTGTCATATTGGAGCTTTGCGGGTATTTTTTTTTGGTATTTTTTACCCCTCCATACCCGGTGACTTTTTACTTTCAGGAGTTGGCAACACTGATAATAGAACTGATTAATCGGTATCGCTTGTATGCACATTTCGAAGCAGATAATAATATTTACTCAGCGACCTCTAAAGGAACCTCAAACTATTATTTGGTCAATATTTATGTAATGCAAATATGTTTGTGTATGTACGCATGGTTTTATGTGGTCAAAATGATGTGTTGTTGTTTAATAATTTACATAACTGTGATTGTAGTAGTTTATGATGGTTAAAAGCATTGTCATATATTACAATACAACAATCATCAAATTTATAGTAACATTTTACAAAAACAAAAAGTAGTTGTTTTGATAGATGTTGTTATAAACCCAAACAATATAAGCAACACCAATGCAAACAACATTATTACAACATACATATCTCTCTTCGATTTAGGTACTATACAAATTTCAATGTACAATAAATTAATAATTTATCATATGACGACAAGTCCTTATGACTGTCATTCAATGGTCAAGTTCGATAGATTGACACACGAAAATGGGACTGACGTATAGACAGATGAACTGACTGTCAAATGGGTTGTTTATTCACCCACACACACACACACACATATATACATTCACGCACACACGTAAATGAGTAATGATATTGAGATTGCTTTTATGTTTAAATTTCCCTCAATTAACCCTCCAAGGTATTTAAATATATAGACATTGTCATATAGGGTAGAATATGTTAAGAAATCCCGCAAATAATTAATTTAACCTTCAACTGGTCCTATTTTTTCGCAAAGGACACACAAAAAACAATAATGGTGTTTTCGAAATTTGATTGTCTACTTTTTTGAGCAGAAAAAGGTGAAGACTGAATCACAGAAACAAACACTTCAAAATAATCCTTATCAAGATATAATTACAACCAAAAATCTAAATTTGGGGCCTGTTCGGAAATGCATCACTGCTCTGCGTCTGATGCGCACTTGTGATTAGTTTACAATGCTGATGCTTTTGCATCAGACATATTTGTAATGCGTGTTTGACATTAATTTTGGCACCTTTTGTTTTGATGATGCATTTTCGAACATTTGACAGTTACAGAGTTGCCATCTGATGCTTTCATGAACACGTTACGCATCACATGCAAGGCTGTAATGCATTTCCACAGAAAAAGCAACTATGAATTAGTTAAAAATGACGTTGCAGAAAAAACTTTTTTTTTATTTTAGCAGGTTAAGTTGCTATTTTCCATTAATAAAAATTTAACTCAAATATAACTAAAACTCTGTATATTTAATAGTTTAATTTTTGATGTTCTTAAAAATGTAACAACCTTTAATTTCTGGAGAAAAAAAAATAATTGACGAATTTGATTTTAATTTCATAGAATTTGGAAAATGCTAGAAATTTGACTATATCTATAGTTTTTATGGTCAGTTTAAAAATATATAATTTTTTTTATCACAAACAGTTTTAAATTTTAAGCGTAATAGATAACTTTAAAATCAGATGTTTTTCTATCGACTCAGAAAGTTTCAGCGTGAGAAAATATTCCTTTAACAAGTATTGAATTGTTAAAGGAATTGATTAAAATAATTTTCCTGAAGCTCCTCAAATTAATCGTTTACAGCTGCCATTACATCTTCATTCGAGGTAAAACGTTTGCCAGCAAGGAATTTTTTTAGATTTGGGAACAGGTAGAAGTTAGAGGGAGCTAAATCAGAGAAATGAGAAATTTTCAACTGTTAACAAATGCGGTAACCATCTTGCAGAAAGCTTTTTCATCTGTAATTCTTGATACAAAATAAAATGTACTCGATCATTTAAGATGCCTATGGCATTCCGTATTTCACGCACTTTCACTCGTCGATCGTCTAATATCATATCATGGACTTTAGCTATGATTTCTGGCGTTGTTGTAGTTTTTGGACGTCCACTTCGTAGTTCATCTTCACTGCTTGTACGATCACGTTTAAATTCAGCAACCCAATTTTTTACTGTTGCATATGAAGGAGCACTTTCACCTAACACATTCACCATATCATTATGAATTTATTGTCCCGATAAACCTTTCTTATGTAAATATTTAATCACACCACGAATTTTTAATTTTTCCATTATAAAAAAAAATCACTGAAGCACCTTTTTTGAACACCTGTTACTATAAGAATGAGTTGACAGATCGAAATGAAATTTAACATGTGTTCATATGACGGATGGAAGTTTCTATTATGTAAAGCTTTTTGCTGTTTATACTGCCATCACTATGTCAGCCTAAGAACATTTTGTACTGCCCTCGTATTCCGACATTTTAGAAATGCCCATATATGTATTTTACATTGATTTTTTTTTTTTTTGAAAAAATTGATTCCTGTAGGCGACATTTATAGAATGTTTAGTAGACCGTACCACAAAAAAAAGTTCGCCGTACACCTTCGAATATAAATTATATTTGCAAGGCAATTTCTAAATTTTTTTTTTCTTGCCGAATGTAGGGGTTGCCTTTTTACATTTTTCGTTATATCATTGGCATTTACAGTCGGATCTTATAGTGTGATATATCGATGTTTTTCTCTCGGGGGAACAATGTTTTTCCCCAAGGGCCATTGACCTCAGGTATCCCGTTCTAGTATTTACGCACCAGATCTCAGTTCCTACCAGATAATGTACAACCCTAATGTCAGAAAATCAAAGCTCACAAAAAATCATTAAACTTTTACTAAGGAAGTTTTTTGATTATTCCAGCAGATTTTTTTTTTTTTTTTTTGCTGAACGTAAGGGTCGCCTTTTTAATTTTTTTTCATTGGGTTTTTCCTTTACATCAAAACATTGGTCTCCTCGAGGCAAACAAAAATCGATATATCACATTTCAAGATCCAACTGTAAACGCCGAAGATATAACGAAAAATTCAACCCTACGTTCGGCAAAATAGAAAAAAATCGGAACTGCCTTGCAAAAATACTTTATATTCGAAGGTGTACCGCTCACTTTTTTTGTTTTTCCTGCAAGTTGGTACGGTCTTATGTTCAGGTATATATATTTTGTTTACAATTTTTTTGATTTTGACACCTTTTTAGTTCTAAACCGAAAAATTCTTACACAAAAAAATTAAATTTAGGATAAATCACTCATTTGTTATATTGGTTGTCGATTTCATGAACCCCTCCTGGGAGGATGTATTTTCAGTTAAACCCAACGATTAACTAAAATTTTTAATAAAAAATGTATTTGGTCTATACGACGCGTTTGGTCTATACGACGCGATTGGTCTATATGACGCGTTTGAAAAAACAACACTTAACTAAGAAAATAAAATTGCCCTGTTGGCTGCCCGTCTCCAATATACACAAATTGCCTGCACTTGTACGTAAAAACCATACGTCAATGTGGCAACATTTGCGAAAAGGTGACACGGAGGAAATAAGAAGACAAACAGGAATTCTAAAGTAGAATATTTGTATATGTCTGTTTGGTCACTTCTGAAAGTATTCTTATAGAGACAATCTGACAATAAAAATATAAACAATAAACAATTTTATGGAAAATCACTGATGAAGCCTGTCCATAAAAAAGGCCGAAACTGGATCTAGTCTGATTTGCAAATTTAATGTGTTTATAACTTTTGAAGAAAATGTTTATTCTTCTTCTTAACCTCAAACCTACTAAAAAAAATCGTTATATTTTTGTTTATTTCGATATCGTTAGTGATAACATATTTTCATGGAATAACAAAAATTTGGAGTATGACGAAAATATTTTCGTGCTGCCTAATATTTTCGACGATATTATTAACCCTTTGACGACCAAACTTGAACTGCTGTAGATTCTCTAACGAAACTCTTCGAGGACATGGACCTATGGCTAAGAATTATTGTTATGCTATTTTTGGCGCTTTATTACGCCCCGTATCGGAGGAATATGGAACTATCGTTTACAAGATTTCCTACCATACCAAAAAGTAAAAATGTGACAATATAGTGGTGGAAAATATAATAGAAACGATTAAAGTTTTTTAAAATTTTATTCTTGTTGCCTTATTTTTAAAGATTTTTAAAGATTACGGCTAAGTTCGCCGTAAAAGGAGAGGGGATGGTTCAGAACATTGTAAAGAATTTTAACGTAACGTTTGTTTTTTTTTATTTTGTCACTTGTTTTAAGTGGGCGAGTCTTTTAACGAAAATTAGCGATATCGACCTTTTATCAAATTAAATAGTACAATTTAGCGAGTAGTACTCATCGCTTCTATACAAGCTGTAAATTTATGTAAATCCTATAAAATTCCCTTAAGTCTTGCATTATTTTTTATCTACAAGTTTTTGCCAGACTTAAAATGGCAGTGCCTTAAACAAGACCAAATTTTTCTTTGTTTTTAGTGATTTTTTAAAAAAAAAAGTTAACAACACTGAAATTTAAACATGAAATGCTTTTTACTATAACGTAAAAAAAGCTTGACTGATTTGTTATATTGTGGTAAGAAAAGCATAAAATTGTTCACTTTAAAATTTCAGTGTACTTTAAAATCGCTAAAAACAAAAAATATTTGGTTATGTTTAAGGCGACTATTTGTAGATAAAAATAATGCAAGACTTAAGGAAATTTTATAAGATTTCCAAAAATATACAGTTTTTACAGAATCGATCAGTACTCCCTAAATTTTACTTTGTAATTTGATAAAAGGTTGATATCGCTAATTTTTCGTTAAAAGCCACATCCACTTAAAACAAGTGACAAAATAAAAAAAATAAAAACGTTATGTTAAAATTCCGTTCAATTTTCTGAACCATCTCCTCGCCTTTCGAGGCGAATGTAGCCACTATTTTGATATTTAAAAATAAAGACAACGAGAATAAAATTAGAAAAAACTTGAATCGTTTCTATTATACAATATTTTCCACCACCGTATGTCAACCATTGGTCGTCAAAGAGTTAACCACAATGTGCATTTTCCATCACAGTACCTATTACGTAAGAATCTTTAATGAAACAATTCTCTGACAAACTTATCATCGAAATGATATCGTTACGAATTCGAAACGTTATAGTTTGGTTTGTTGCAAACAGTTAAACATTGAAAGTCCAAATTGAACAAACTGATTTTCCAATATATTGTACAATGAGATGGTTAATTACACAATAATGAAAAATGTGTTAATACAACATACCTGGTGCGTCGTATAGGCAGTTCGATGATTTGGTCCTGTCGCTGGGCCTGGAGGTGTGGGATATCTTTGTGGATACGGTGAATATTGAGATGGTGTTGTGCCTTGATTTGAAGATTGTGGCGGCGGTGGTGGACCACCTCCACTACCGCCACCACTACTACTTTGTTGTTGCTGCTGCTGTTGTTGTTGTTGTTGCCCCGGCTGTTGTTGCTGGGGCGAACTTGGATAGGAACCTGAGTTTTGACCTTGTGATGGCGGATAGGGAGATTGACCTCTGGAAGTATTTGTCTGTAATTAAAAAAGAAAATAAAAATAAATTAATAAAGTTTTAAAAACTTTTTTTATTTTTAATGTTTATCAATTAATGATTTCTGAATTTCAGTTGCCATTTTCTAAATTTCAATTCATATTTTTAGAATATATCAACTGAAATTTAGAATATATTTTCTAAAATTTCAAACAATTGAAATTTTCGAAATTAAAATTGATGGGTGTCTGAATTTCAAATGATATTTTCTGAATTACAATTGATATTTTCTGAACTTCAAATGATATTTTCTGAATTCCAATTGATAGTTTCTTAATTTAAAATGATATTTTTTATATTTCAAGTGATATTTTGTGAATTTTAAATGGAAAATCTGAATATCAATTAACGTTTTCTGAATTTCAAATGTAAAATCAGAATTTCAATCGATATTTTCTGAATTTCAAATTTAAATGCTGAATTTCAATTAATGCTTTCTAAATTTTAAATTACAACTGCAATAGGTGTAGTATTTTTTCTGTTGCTGTAGTGCCATATTTCTGGTCTTTTGCTTGAGGACACATGGGCTGATTTTCACCAATTTCATTCATTAAATTTTTATTATTATTGATTCATTAAAATATTAAATTGATTCATTAAAATTTCTTTGATAACAATGTTTACATAGACAGACGTTCATCGCTAAAACTATTCATATAGTGATTCTTATTCGAAATAAAAAAAAAAAATAAATCTTTAAAAATTTTCCCAATCATAATAGTAAGAATAGAAAATGTGTCGTCCAACACGCTGCACAAGACAAAAACAATGAAATACACAGAGAAATCAGGACATTGTGAAGCAATTTAACAAACAATGTCGGTATATAAACAATAACAACAAATGACAATAGCAACAATACTATGATGGCGTTTTAATAACAATAATATCGATTGATAGAAAATGTAGAAGGAGAAGACAAAACTTTGATAGAATTCAAACAGGATAAAACAATTTACAGCACACATTTATTGTAATAATTATTAAGGATGTATAGACAAAGAATTAAGATAAGTTGAATCAGAAAATTCCATTATTTATTATTTAATTCCATAAAAATGGTAATAATGTCTTTGTGAGGACATGAAAAATAATTAAAAATATATTAGGTAGTAGATAAATGTAATTAAAATTTCAATTATTTGTTTATTAAAACGAAGATATGGCAAAAAAAAAAAAAATTATATGGAAGACGTTGGAATAGAGAAGGTACTCAAAAGTAAAATCTTCAATTTTGATGAAATTCGAATATGTAATAACATAGAAAAACCTGCAGGTGTAACAAGAAGTATTCGATAATTAATTTGGTCAGGAGGTTTTCGATGAATAGAGGTAATATCAACTTGAGTGGACCGCTTCAAACGTTTTGTGATGAGACATTCCAAATGTCATACTAATAGCGTAAATAGCTGCGCCACAGCCGAAAAGTTAATGAGTTTCGAAGTGTACGGGTGTGTTTCTGTGTACAAGCAAGCATTTCATAAAAAGTTACAAAAAAAAACCCCAAATTATAATTTATTATTCATTATTCTGAAGTGTAAAAAATATTATGAAAGTCAACTTTCTAACGGTAAATGCTGGTTTATACTATAAGATTTTCGGAAAGATTTTGCAATTTTGCCTATATGTTTTGCATATGTGCTAAAACAAAATCGTACCGAAAATCTTATAGTGTAAACCAGCCTTAAAGGCAAACAATATGTTTAGCAAAGCAAATGAAAAAATTGTAAAAATTTTAAAGTTGTTTTAAGGAAATTTAAATATTTTGTGGATAATTAGAACATTTTAAATAAATTTTACCTCGGTTAATACGAACCTCGCTTACAACGAAATAATTTATTTAGTCCCCCGGCGTTCGTCTTAAGCGAGTTTCACTTTTACTATTTCACAGTGAACAGGGTGATCCAAAATACTCTTTTTCTGTTTTTTTGTAAAGTTATAAATTTTTTATTTTTAGTTAAGTGTTTGTAACCGTCGCATAGGACATCCGTAATTAATATTAGAATTTATTGCTAAAGAATTCTTTTTCTAAAGCTGATTTTATAGGAAGAAGAAGAAGAAAACATGTTAATTTAACGACATTTAAAAGGGAATCACCAGACTGCCACAGTAAATCCTACGGCTTTATTTTGAGCTCTAACTAACGCCAACTAACTATTTCCAAATATATTTATTCCGCCCCAGGTTGGGCGCCAAAATTCATGCAACAAACAAGAGAATTTATATGCACACAAAACTAGGTGTTGAACCCAGACAACACAAATGCTAAACAAACTAATTAATCAGTTAACAAAAACTTGAAGGAGGTTCTTTAGAACACAAATCTTAATGTTCAACACAAAAATATTAACGCTAAAATGTAAATGAATCACTATAACACATAATGTGGACAGATTTATGTGTAATTTAGAACACACGTCAAATCTTAAAAGGGATGCTAAAGGCTTTCCTTGATTTTCTTAACCATGCTCTATGACACTTGCATCTTTAAACATTCATTCATTCATTTATTAAAACATTATCAATAATGTCATAAAAAAATTATATTCATTTATTGATGATTTTGAATAAGTAGTGCAATTACAACTATTCTCTTATTGTTGTTGCACAATACAATTTACATAATTGCATAAAAAGAAAATTCCATCATTAACATTTTATTAACTGTATAAATATAAATTATAACCATTGGTATGTCATTTTTGCACAATTTGTGTAAAGTGAATGACTTGAAATGAATGATATTTATATGATTTTATATGGGATGTAGAAGAACAATACGTACTTGAAACATGAAAAAAAAAATGTTCCATATTATAAACTCACACACAAATGTCAAACAACCAGCACACACACGCAAAAAGGATAATATTAAAATTTTTGTAAATATATAAAGCAAATATAATTTATGTGTAGTAAAAAAAAAAGAAATGCAATAAAGGATGAGCTTTTAAACATCACAAACTCGTCGTACAATTATAATGATAAATTTTGTTGCTGTAGTTGAATATAAAACACACAAACGAACACATACTCACACACACTCACACACACACACACACACACACACACATGTTATTATATGCTTATCATTGGATTCGTGTATAAAGGATACAATTATCCTGTATCTGTGTATTGTATTGGTGTACGTATAATATGTAATGTATATAGATAGTTGCATGATTTCAATGTATTATATAAGTGTGTGCATTAGGGGTATAACCAATTTTTGGCCCTAGCACCACGCGATGGCGAAGGTTGTGTTATTTACGAAAAAATAATTTTGGGGTCATTTCGGATAAAAAACCTCACCCACGACTTCTTTTAAAATCCATTGTTTTTAAGTATTAAACACAAACTCGGAATATTTGAAACACATTAATAATTTTCTTTGAATAATAAAAACAATTAAAGTACATAACGTAATTTTCAATAACATACATTCAGCTTCGTAAGTATTTACACAAATGTTAAATGCAGGTTGATATATTGATAAAAAAAACTATTTTGCGCCTTTTAGGTAAATAAATAAAAAAATAAATCATTTAAAAACTTTACCGCGTTTGGTGGGTGAACTTTTTTGACAACTGCGAAAAAGTAATAGCATTTTTTTATATAATTTTCAATGGCCTATTCGACTATGCTAGGGCCATTTTGATATTTGCAAAAAATTGCAAAAAGTTATATCCCTAGTGTGCATGTGTATGTGTGTGTATGTATGTGTGTATATATAAAATTTAATCGATTTTCCAAAACCAATTCATACACATTCACCCAACCATCTATCCACAAACATACAAATACTCAGTGAGATGAAAACGAGAAAATAAAGTAAACCAAATACACAGACTAATGTAATATTTTATGAACTTAATATTGAACGAAAAAATGTATGAAATGTTGCTCAAATAGAGCTTAAAACCAATGGCAACGACAGCATCATTATTATCATTAGTATTGTAGTACACTGCAGGTCATAATATCGAGAAAATTGGATAGAAAGAATTTTTTTTTATTTCATAACTATGAACAATATACACTTAAAGAAAATTTTTAATTTAAAGATTTCTAAACTAATTATTTCTCAACTAAACTTAAAAGTTTAGTTATAAAGTTGAAATAAAAATTATAAGATTTAATAATACACACAGAAAACAGATTCGCGGTTTCAACCGAATTTTTCGCCAACCGAATTATTGTAGTTCCAGGTACAATCACTTTTATTTATTTTTAATACCATTGTAATTACCGAAATTTATTTACAATTTTTGAATTTTTGTTGTGTTAATAGATTACTTTAATGTTTGTGGATTATAAATTCTATAAATAGAAAAACACGTTCCACAAAATTTATTTAAAAATTAAAATTTTTGTATGTCGCTAACTGGGATAGAACCGCCGACCTTCCGCTTGTCAGCCCATTGCTTTTCCTCTAAGCTAAGCTCTATTTAATTTTTTTTTGTCAAATTTGAATTTCATTAGATGAATGGGGGGTTTAGGTTTGAATATTTTTTGTCTGTAAATTAAATTATATCAACAACAGAAAATCAGTTGTGTCTTTTAATTTGAATAAAAAAAAAAATTTTTTTTTAAATTTTTTTTGTCGCGAAAGCTACTAAAGTTATAAAAATTTTAAATTGATTGGAAAAACTAATAATTTGAATATCGATCGATAATTTGATTGATCGATTTTATTGAAACACAACTGATACTAGATTTTTGCTGCCGATATCTTATTCAAATGACTAAATCTTCGATAAATTGGTGGTTTTTGGTATTAAAGGTAATGTAGAGGTTAGAATTTTTTCAATGTTGGTTAGAAAAAATAAATAAATATTGGTTTTGATATTATTCTTTATAGGCCCAACAAAAGATATATATTGGTGGCGGTAAGTAGTGCCTTCATATCTAATCTTATAGGCCCAACAAGCAAAGGTTGTTGTGAAGAAAGAAATTATACAAGACTGCCACAGTTTCATCTCATTCGAGGACTCGTCAGTAGTGTCTGACTGAACACTTTAAGACAGAAAATGTATTTGGTCTGTATTCGATATTTTGAAGGATAATGGGGACAAATTCTGCTAATTGCAAAATGTGTTTTTTTTTTGCAAGGTTGGCATAAAAAATTGTTTTTTCGGACCTTCTACATTTTCATATATTTTTTGAGAATATTGTTCCACCTCAAGTCGAAATTCTATACCGCACCAATATCGTTGTTAGTTTCGTTTGCCAACATTGTCTTTTTTATATTTAAATTCATCGTATTAATCAATGTGTAGGTTTCTTTCGAAACGTGATAGAGGAGAGATGAAATCTGGTGAAAGATGGAGGGCTTCAAATATGGCAACACTGTAAAAACCGACAAGCGGGGGCGTCGCGATATAGAATTCATTTTAATTGCAAGGCGGGTTTTCTTAACCTAGTGTCTTCAAATGCAATAAAATGTGCAAAGAAATTTGAAAATAACACACAAAGCAACAACAAAATTATATTCGTTGTTGTTGTTTTGTGTGTTATTTTCAAATTTCTTTGCACATTTCATTGCATTTGAAGACACTAGGTTAGCCTTCATTTTATGTTTCTCATACTCTTGCCAATGTTGCCACACTTTTTGGGCAAAAGAAATTTGAAAATAGCACACAAAGCAACAACAAAATTATATTCGTTGTTGTTGTTTTGTGTGTTATTTTCAAATTTCTTTGCACATTTCATTGCATTTGAAGACACTAGGTTAGCCTTCATTTTATGTTTCTCATACTCTTGCCAATGTTGCCACACTTTTTGGGTATACAGAGTTTGTGCTGATCAAAAGTTTAAAACAATTATTTCTTCAATTCACTCGTATGAACGAATGTAATTTGAATTAAATTTCATTCAGTAATATCATTCTTATGGACTTAATTTGATGGCTTAATTCACAAAAGCTTTAAATTATATAAATTAATCTTATTTTGAATGAAATCTAATTGAATGAATTCAAATTTATATGAATTCATTTAGTAAATAGGTTAATGAGCATTCATTTAGTCAAATGAAAAATTTAAATTAGCATTTATATGCTGAAATATTTCAAATTCGTCTAAAATAAGTAAATAGTGCGCCGCTAAAAAAGTCATACTGAGAAATTTTGCTAGTTTCTTGGCATCAACGTTCTTCTAAGCATTTCTGTTCGGAACTTTCTGAGCTTAAGACGTTTTAAGCCCAACATTAGGTTTACCTCTGCGCACAAAAGTTTCAGAATATTGCACGAATCTGACATTGTGAAATCTGATATATTTCTCAAAGATATTTTGATCAAGAAAAATGATTTTGATTAAAAGTGGCAAAAGTTATTAAGAAAAACGTGTGTTACACTTTTTAATGGCTCACTTCTTATAAACAATTTAAATGAAATGAAATTTTTTTTAATTGTACTAAAACCTAGTACATTTTGAACTGAAATTTGGCATCAATTTTACTTAAATTGAGTAAAATATTTTAAACTAAATTTAAGTAAGTTTTGTACTTATTTCTTTATTTTTTTAGGCCGGATAACACAACGTCCAATTAAAATTTAAACTAAAGTTAAATTTAAAATGTATATGGTAAACAACACAAATAGGTCAATTAAAGGCCCAGTTAGTAGCTAACAGGATATTTTGTTAATGGGGCTTACAATTTAAAATTGACTTTTTTAGTTTATAAATTCTTGTCAGTTAAATTTTTTTTTATTAAAAATTAATACTTTTTTTACTACTTTTAAATTGGGTCGAGAATTTAATATGTATATGAATGAATAGGAAAGGAAAATACTTCTACTTTTTTAAAATAAAAGAAATTTTGGGTGAACGTATAAAAGTTTGTTCAAAGGAATAAACTCAATCTTATTTGATAGTTTTTTGTGTGAATGTTGGGCCATTATAAAGTTTAGCAACAACTTCAACCTATCAAATTTAATAAGCGATCTATTATGGTACACAAAAAATACAAAATACATACAATTTATCGCATAGAATTAAAAAAAAAACACTATCAGTAGTTAAAAATCTATTACAAGAATAGAATTTTGGGTAAAATGTTGCAAGTTGAAAAAGAAAAGGAAGAAACATAAACCAAAAATCGATTTTTTTCTACATTGTTACCAGCAGTACTGGCAACTGAAACTATATAAAACCCAACCACATTGATTGTGGTGTATAGTAAAAGAAAAAAGCTAAAAAAGTTCATTGAGAAAAACAGCTGTCTTTACACTGACAACAACATTCTCATACTCATATTCCCATTATCTATTTCTGCTACATCGTTTTCTTGCTAACTTGTTCTTCATCATCATCATCGTTTAAATTTCTTTTCATAACATGGCAAAATGTCACAAAAAGAGTTTTTATACCAAAATGTAATTAAGCAAAAGGATTATGTCAAAACATCAGGTTCATAGGGAATCAACTAACCATTTCATTAAGAAAAAGAATTTTAAAAACCATGGTAACTTGAAAGACATCTATGTAACATTTACAGTAGCATAAAGTAGTTAAAGATTTATGAGACGATGTCTTTTATAAATGACAAATATTGAGTATCAGTGACAAAAGTTTAAATCTAAAAGTGCGTTTGTGTGGGTGTCTTGTAGAGGATATACGCAAATATAAATTACAGTTATCTGCGCATGTAATTTTATTAACCAACGTTACATTTAATTACACAACAATTGTGAAATATAATAAATGGAGTCCTTTTTGGCGATAACACTACCCAGCAAAAAAAGAGATGCCCAAGCAGTACAAAAATCACTACAATTGATGATCTATGAAAAATAGTTATATGTATGAGTTTTTTCTACACCCAAAAAAATAAGTTAGTAGAAAAATTAGTAAAACGTCTTGTATATCAAAAGAACTAGTTTTCAGCAATTTTTTTTGCTGAAATTCCGTTTTCAGCAAAAGTGTTAGTTATAATTTTTAGCACTAAACGTTCCATGGTGGAACGATGGTCTGGATAAGCTCAAAAGGGAGGCTAGAAGACTATTCAACAGAGCCAAGGAAACAGGTGGCTGTGTCACCTACAAGACGGCTCTAACTGAATATAATAGGGAATTACGAAGATCCAAAAGGTCCACGTGGCGCAGCTACTGTGAGAAGATCTCAGATCTTCCGGAAGCTGCGCGACTTCAGAAGGCCCTTTCACAGGATCACACGAATGGTCTTTGCACTCTCAGGAGACCCGATGGTTCCTACACTGGATCTCCTGAGGAAACCTGTGAACTATTGTTAGACACGCACTTCCCAGGCTACGTAGCCTCCCGCGGGTCTGTAGCGATTCAAAGAATCCCAAACCTTACGGGAAGGTATGTACGCCTAACTGGTGCCGTCTTTCGAGAGGACAGAGTGAAATGGGCGATTGATGGATTTAAGCCCTTAAGTCACCGGGCCCCGACGGGATCTATCCATGTCTGATGCAGATGGGGGTGGATATAATAGCCCCACAACTGGTTAGGATATTTAGATCCAGTCTTCTGTTGGGTCATGTTCCGACGAATTGGAGGGGGGGTTAAAGTGGTATTTTTTCCAAAGGAGGGCGGGGGGGGGGGGGGGGGGGGGAATCCGAACAACTGCCTAAATCGTATAGACCAATTAGCCTCAGCTCTTTTCTTCTTAAGACAATGAAAGTTTTGGACCACTTTATTAGGGACACGTATCTCAGGCGTAAGCCGATACACGAGCTTCAGATCGCGTCCTCAGGGCGGTGTACTATCGCCTTTACTGTGGACACTGGTCATTGATGAGTTGCTTGAGGGTCTGAACGACCTTGGCTTCAGGACCTATGGCTATGCCGATGATCTTGTCATATCCGTTGTCGGCTGGGATGACAGCAGGCTCTGAACTTTACTCACTCATGGTGTCGGGAAAAAGGGTTGACTATCAACCCAACGAAGACGATCCTGGTACCGTTCACAAGGAGAAGAAGGGTCAACCTGACCGAACCTGTTGTTGGGAAAAAAACAATAGGCTACTCGGATAGTGTGAAATATTTAGGGGTGACTCTAGACAAATCGCTTACGTGGAATGATCATCTGGATACCGTAACCAAGAAGGCCACCAGGGCATATTATGCCTGTCAAAGGCTCTTTGGGAGAACATGGGGTCTAAGACCACACATGGTCTACTGGTCATTCGACACCATTGTAAAACCTATGATCACTTATGCTGCCTTAGCATGGTGGCCAAAGGTTGAGCAGTCAACGGCAAAGAATACTCTGCAGAAGTTGTATCGGCTGGTGTGTACTGACATTACGGGGGCTGGGGGATCGTGCCCAACGGATGCCATTGGGCCATGTTGGGTATTCCACCATTGCATATCTCCATGAAGGAGGCTGCAAGCTTGGGCTCACTTCGTCTCCTTGGGGTCGGGGACATGAGGAGCGGCGACCTAAAGGGACACATGAAGATCGCCGGAATCTTTATAGACGAGCAAATCTTTGTCAGGTATTTTGACATCATGTCATTTGACAGGCATATGTGGACCAGTCGGACTTGGAAGCCCGAAGAGGGGGCTCAGATATGGTTCACTGATGGCTCGAAACAAGCTAATGGTGACACGGGGGCAGGTGTCTTTGGACCCAGATTCCAACGTGCTCTACCAATGGGCAAGTACCCCTCCGTCTTTCAGGCGGAGATTTTCGCCATCTGCGTATGTGTGAGAGAGTGCCTGCGGAGAGGCACGGTTAGATCCCGCATCTACATTCTTTCTGACAGCCAGACTGCGCTAAAGGCTCTTGGACCTTACGGGGTATCATCTGGTCTGGTCATGGAGTGTGTGGAAATTCTCAACGAACTTGGTATGAAAAACTCCCTTACACTGGGATGGATTCCTGGTCATGAAGGGCACGAGGGTAACGAAAGGGCTGATTGTCTAGCCAATTGTGGAGCCCGACGACCCTTCATCGGTCCGGAACCATTCTTTGGGATACCTAGGGGGTATGCTAGGGAAAAACTCAGGCAGTGGAGAGAGACTGAGTTTGCAAAACATTGGGGAACTTCTACTGGCCTTCTTCTTTATTTCCCTGTCCAGCGGAGTATCAAAGCGACAGGGGTAACCTTAGGACCCTAACGGGATACTTAACTGGGCACTGTGGGCTCAGGTACCAGCTTCACAAACAGCGCCGGACAGACACTGATGTTTGCAGGTTTTGTGAGCTGGAAAATGAGACATCGGAGCATGTTCTCTGCGAATGTCCAAGACTGTGCGACAGGAGACTCAGATTTCTGGGTGACCGCTTTGTGTCATCTTCGGACGTTTGGGGAAATTCTCCTAACAGGATTATTGGCTTTATTGGTAGCCTGAATCTCTAGGGAACTCTAGGCAGCACAAAAGATCTATATTGGTCGCGGTGCGTAGTGCCTTCGTATCTAATCTAATCTAATAGCACTAAACTAATTTTAAACTATTGTTTTACTAATTTATTTTGCTACAAAAATTGTGCTGATAACAAAAGTGTGGACGACAACCAGATAGACAAGATGTAGATGTTGCCGCTTGTCTGCATGTAGTACAGACAACAGAAATGATATTTGAAAAAAAAAACAACTACACAATTTCTATATTTAAATTTTCAGCAAATAAATTAATTAAAATAAAATTTCTCTACAAATTTTTTTAGTTTTTTTTTTCACTCTACTAATATTTAACAAAAAGTGTAATTGATTTTAGCAACGATTTTTTTCATTTGCAATCGACTAAGTGTTAGCAAAACTTTTGCTGAGATTACCACTTTTTTGGTAAAAATGAGCTCGCAGATTTTCAGCAAACTACTTTTGCTGAAATTACCAACTTTTTTGCAAGCACGCTCGGTGTGACATCACACCGTATGCTGTCACTAATGCATAGAAATGGCAAAGGCAACTCTGTTTCAAGACCAATTGGTGGACTGAGGCACAGCTGAAGAGGAAAAATTTTGTTATCTCTTCGGGGACAAACTTTGTCACCCCTTCGGTGTCTACATGAATACATGGAACCCAATATAGGACCTACCAAGCAAAAATTTTTCAATCGGTTGCCAACCACACCAATTCTGCAACTGGTTCCACTGTAACCGATTCCACGAACTGGTTTCGGAACCAGTTTCACGGATCATTTTTGGAAGGTATAACTGACGGAGAATCAGTTCTAGAACTAGTTCCTGAACAGATTCAAGGGCAAGCGGTTGCTTTTGGAACAAATTTTAATTGAAAATCACCGGTGTTAGAATTGACATTAGAAGGGGTTGTAAAGGTAAAGTAGCTATTCTAACAAATCGTCTGAAAAATCCGTAGGATGATACATAGGTGGCACTACCAACCTTCAGATAATACCTGTCAAAATTTAATGACAATTCGTTCATTATCGAACAAGTTACAGCTGTTTTAGTGACCTATGTTAGGTGAATGTATCTTTCATGTTGCATCTGGTACTCCGAAGAATATCAGCTCCTTGCACGACTTGTGTGGTCTTTTCAAAACTACTACAAATCACTTTAAACGTTTTCTCCCATCACACAACCTATAAACACGTAATTGAACCACCAAAACAAAAAATAATCAATGTCTCTCATCAAACTAAAAACCCTTTCAATAATTCATCAAATATTTAGTACATTTTAAAACGTTTTAATAACTTTTCTTGCTACATCTTCATTATTTGTCTGCAATATTCTTCAAAGTCTTCTTTATCTACTTTCATTATTGTTCGATTCCTAAACTGAGAATGTTTAAAAATTCCACTTGCAATTTAGTGCGACAAATACAAAGAAAAATAAAAGAAAAACATATTTCATAAATAATTCTCTTCATAACTGTGCTAAAGCAGAATCTATAAAGTAGAATACAAAACTTGTATGTAAAAATTATACAATGTACGGAATATTTTATCCAACTGCAGCGACTGCCACTGCAACAGAAAATGTATTCTATTGGAAAAATAACATGTGCTGCATAATTACAAATGCTTTTACTACTACTTCTACTACTATTTCAACTCATAAGTTCATAAAAACAAAAAAAAACAAAAACTGAAAAATAATAGAAAAATGTAAAAAGAAAAAAATATTTTTTGTTGATATAAAATATACAAGAGGAATATTGCAAAGCAACCATTCAACGAACCAAGTTCATAATACAAACAACTAGAATTCACAACCCAGAGTTCAGTTTTTCAAATCTTTTTAAATTTTTTTTTTTTTTGCTCAATGTTGTTTCTGTTTTAGTTTTTACTACTTGTGATGATGCTAGATGCATTATCGGCCGGGAATCATTCCTAGTTGATCAAAAAATATTTAACATATCGAAAATATTACAATAGAACACATGTATAAATTTACTCAAAATTAGCAAGTCACTACTGAAAATGTTACTCAAATTTAGTAATCTTTTTTATTAAATCTACTTTCTTTAAATGTAATGATCTGTTTTTTTTGTAATCTCTGTATTGAAATTTAGTAATAGTTTTATTTTAATACGTGTCTTAACCAATTTTTTTTTTATTTTTTTTTATTTAATTTAGAACTTGTTTTAGAAAAATTTAGAAATTTTTTGATTAAAGTTAAGAAATTATTTAGAAACGTTTTACTCGTAGAATTTGTCTTACTAAATTAAAAAAGAAATATTAAATTCTGTAAAAATTACCATAGTTTGGGAATTATTTTACTAAACTTTTAAAACTACTTCTAAAATTTAAGAATTTTTTTTACTAAAATTTAGGAATTCTTTTAATAAAATCCAGCAATTCTTTTAGTTAAAAAATTATTTAACTAAAATGTAAAACTGGCTTTGCCAAAATTTTGAAATGTTTTTACTAAAATATAGAACTTTACTAAAATCAGCAAATCGTTTTACTAAAATTTATAAATCACTTAACAAAAATTAGTATATGTTTTACTAAAATTTATGATTTGTTTTACTAAAATTTAGGAATTATTTCACTAAAATTTAGGAATTTTTTACTAAAATTTAGGGATGATTTTAATAAAATTTTAAATTGATTTACTAAAATTGTTGAACTGTTGAAATTAAAATTGTTTTCCCAAAATCAACAACAAAATGTTATTAAAGTTTAGAAATGGAAATGTACTTAAATTACCTAATTGTTGTACTTAGTAAGTGTAGTTAGTTTAAGTAATTATTTTCTTTAATTAAGAAATTTTCTACTCAAATTTAGTAATTCTGAACTTGTGTTACTAAAATTTAGTCAATTGATTACTAAAATTTAGAAATTGTGTAACTAAAATTCAAATTTAATAACTTATAATCCAATTATAAATTCTATTCCCTGCATTGTAAAAATCATTTTTTATTTCAAATTCTTAATTTCTATTCCATAGTGCGTTGCCAGAGCATCAGCTTTTTGAAAATGTACGAGCCAAAGTTAATGAAAGGATTTCCATTTAGTTTGTTTTTTCTGTTTTTCTTTCAGTTTTTTTTTATTATTTGTTGGAATTTTTCATTTTTTTTTTCTTTTTAATTTTTGTTATGCTTGATAACTCGGTCGGTGTTTTTTTCTCTGTTATACTATTTGGTAGCTTGAATCGTTCATACGTTCAGTTCTGTTCGTTCTTTACACAAAAGTATATGACAAGGATTCAAATGGAAGTTTTTCTTGGTAGTATAAAACCAAACAAAGTTTGTTTTTTTTTTTTTTTTTATATATGTATTTAATGTCTGTTTGGAAATGAAAGAAGAATACTTTGTTTTTACCAGCAACGAGAACTCAACATCAGTATCATCATCAGCACAACCAACTTGTGCTTAAAAAAGTTCAGGATAATGACGACGAGAACAATGATGATGATTAAAATGATAATGAAGATTATGATGATGTTGTAGCCATGTAGAAAACAACTGAAAATATTTGTCATATCCTGCCTCCCCTTCTCTTTTCCCCATATTTAAACCAACTTTTTTTGTAGTTAAGCATAAAATGTGAATTCAAGTAAAATTGTGGCAATAAATCTCCCCATGAGAATGAACATAGTCAACATGGTATAAAAACTTATACAGAGAGTGAAAAACATACAATTTTCGGAATATTACAAACTTAAAATTTATATAAAACATACAATACTCTTAAGTGTTTCTACTCTAGTTGTATTGTAATCAGAACTGTAAAAGAGTTTAATTGATATTGTTTATTTTGTTAAAAAAAATATTTTAATTAAAGTTAGGAAATATACTTCCGATACAAAAAATTTAATTTTTTCATATAATTATAAATTAAATTATAATTTAACTTTAAATTTATAATTTTAAAAAATAATGCTATTTACATTTTGTTGGAGCCTGTAAACAGCGGTTAGAAAGGTCCCACATGGGAGTAGCAAATATCATAAAAATAGGTTCCAGTTACCTATGCCACGATTAAAAGACAAAATCGAGGTGTTCTTCGAAAAGCAGGCATATAACATCTGTCCGCTCCCGAAATAAAAAATGATTTGCAACTAAAAAATTATTTGCAAACAAGTTAAAACGCTGAATGGGGTAGATGTGAGTCAAAACCTTTTTGGAAATCAATCCATAAAACCTGTGTTGCCAACTCTTGAAGTCAGGAAAGCACCTTGAACGTTGTGAAACGGTTAAAAAGGATAAAAAATTTACCAAAAACGGGGTAAAAAAGCACGATATTAATTTTTTGAAAAATTGAAGTGAAGAATTTGAAAACATTTGAATTTGAAGCTTTGTAAAATCGTGTAAAAAAGGTTAAAAAAAAATAACCAAAAAAAAAGGATAAAAAAGCACCAAACTAATATTTGAAAATTTTGAAGTTTAAATATAACGAATTTGCTATTTAAAATTGTACTACAAACGTTGTGAAAAAATGTATTTTTTGTTTAGTTCGTATTATTTATTCAACTTTGACAGAAAATTCAATAAAAATTTTAAAAAAACTATAACAAATAACAAAAAATATAAACTGTACAAAAAGCAATGCCAGAACTCTGAAAAATCACTATGAATACCCGCTATTTTTAAACGAGTATGTGTTAAAAAGCACCGGGTACGGGAAGTAAAAAGCACCAAAAAATGCCCGAAAAGCACTGAAATGGCAACACTGCATAAAACTAATATACATCAGTATGCTCTCACCTATTTGCTATGGGATCATAAATGACAAAAGTTCATATTTAGTGAAGAAAAGAAATTCACCCTGGACGGTCCTGATGGATATAATAAGAACTGGTATGACACGAAGAATTCAAAACCAATTAAGCTGCATCGAAGTTTTGGCGGCGGCAACCTTATGGTTTGGGCTGGCTTCTGCAATCAAAAAAAGACTCCAATTTGTTTTGTATCTAGCAAAAATTACATTGATCTGCTAGAGAACGTTTTGATAACATATCTTGATGAAATTAAGCTGCCAAATCCCATTTTTTCAAACAGAACAATGCACCAATCCATAGAACTCGAGTTGTTTCTGAGTGGGTTTCTCAAAAAAAAATATAGCAAAAATGAAATGGCCAGCCCTCAGTCCGAATTTTAACCCTGTTGAAAACAAATGGGGAATACATTCCAACACGGTTTACAGACATGGACGTCAATTTAACAATTTAAGGGAGCTAAAGGAAATTGCTTGGGTATGTAATGAAATCGATATTTCCCAGTTTCAAAATTTTGTGCATTCTATGCCACGAAAAATGGAAGAGCCCAGCAAAAAAAAAAATTGGTAATCATGCTATTCAACAAAAAATTATTTCGTTGTTGTTGCTTTGTGTGCTATTTTCAAATTTCTTTGCACATTTCCTTGCATTTGTAGACACTAGGTAACAAACAACTTCTTTCACTACTTTTGTAAAATTGTGTTTATTGACCTTTTTCTATTTTGATTAATGTATTTGTTTTTTAGATTTCTCTAAAACAGGCTTTCAAGGTCTATTAATTATATAAAATAAAATAAAAGACTATTCCATTTTAAATTTCATTCCGACGTTTCGTTGGCGTTTTTTCCAAAATCTTCAGGGATGAATATTTTATTGATATATAATCTTTTCTGTCACTTTTACATTATTTTTAAAATTATAAACATCACTGCATTCTTATCATACATACAATACTTTAACCTGGAACACTAATGTTATTTTTTATACGTTAACGCTAATCATTAGTCGAATCAATATCAATATCTATATTTGAACCATCAAAAAATCTTTACAAGGTTGACAGGTGGTTTTATTTTAAATGTAAATCAATTTACAAATTTTATTTTTTTTTAAAAAGTTAGTTTAAAATTTATATTAATAACAAATACTCTTGAGACTGTTCACAACAAGAGAACACCGATGACTGAGATTACAAGAGAATTGAGACCGATCGGTAAAACGAGAAAAAAGCTGTGCACAAAAATGTAAGTGGTGTTAGTCGAATCGAAGCGCATTCTAGACGTCCAATTTTGGGCCACTTTTTCGAGCAATGTTGGCCTCGAAGGCGTCAATTGTTGCTGCTCAATCAGAATAAACCAGTGGCCCCACAGGAAATAATCGAGAGGTGTCAATTCGCACGACCTTGAAGGCCAATTGACAGGTTCATTTCTCGAAATCAACTTATCGCCAAATTTTTATTTCAATAAGTCGATGTTTGCGGTCGCCGTATGGCACATAGCGCCATCCTGTCGAAACCACATGCCGTCCGGATCATTGTCATCCATATTTTCAAACAAAAAATCATTGATCATGGTGTTGTACCGATCTCCTTTGACCGTAACGCGAGCTCCGGCTTAATTTTTGAATAAGATCCAATGATGCCTCCAGCGTGTAAACCGCACCAAACGGTGCGTTTTTCTGGATGTAATGGAGTCTGTAGGGTCTGTTGTAGATTAGTTTCAATTCATATGCGGAAATTTTGTTTAACAAACCCGTTAAGCCAAAAATGAGCCTCATCGCTGAACACAATTTTGCATCTATAAGTTGCGCGAATTATTGGCTGATTTTCAAAGTAAATCTGGATAATTTGGTAGTGTTGTTCAAGCGTCAATCTATTCATGATGATTTGCCAGAGTATACTGATCTTAAATGTCAAAAAGTGAGCGCAGTATGATAGTTCGTTTGACACTAAATTTTTTCGTGAGTTCTATCGTGCTTAAAAAACAACCTTTATTTCCACCAGAAAGTCTAACATTTTTCACCATAACCTTGCTTAGAACTTTTTGTCTTTGAGCACTATTGTGTTGTTTGCAAAAGACTGAAAGTTGTGTATCAGCAAAAAAAAATAAATGGAATTAACACGTGAAAACTTTCGGCAATGATTTATTACGATTTTCTAGATTATTTTGCGATTATCTAGACAAGAGTGCATAGACAAACTGAATTCAACTTTTGATGATAAAGCTCCATCCTTTGCAATTGTGAAAGGCTGGTGTTACGAATTTAATCGCGGACGTCCTTCGCTCCAGGACGAATTAGGAGAAACTGGTCCAAAATCAGTTGTGTCAGAAAACAATGACGATGGGGAAAAACTGATAATGTAAGGTCATCATGTGACATACTGTGAGATTGAGGCTACCTTAGCCATAAGTTCCACCATCATAAATAAAATATTGCATTAAAATTTTTCCGTAAAACATATTTGTTCTCATCGGATTCCCCATAACTTAACAACAGCTTAAAAAGATGATCGAGTCTATTAGTGTAAACAAATGCTCAATAAATACAACAGCGGTGCTTCAAAAGAAGCGTATAAGATCCGTATAGGTGACAAATCTTTTATCTATGGATGAGCCGAAAACTAAACAGCAGTCGACTGCGTGGGTGTTTCATGATTAACGAAATCAAACAAAAGTTGTTCGTTCTCGAATCACTTTGAAACAAATGGTCGCCTGTTTTTTGGAAAAACTGGGCATGTGGCAATAGGGCCGTTAAAACAACGTAGAACAGTTAATTCTGAATGGTACATCATCATTCGTTTGGCAAAAGTGTTCGGAAAAACGAGAAAAACTAACCCCAAAAACGGATAATTCTTCACCATGACAATGCATGCAAGCTTTCACAAATCGACTGAAACAAGTGACTTTTGGAGCCCTCAAAAGATAAAATTATTGGGTCATCAGCCGTACAGCCCTGACTTGGCACCCAATGACTTTTTTCGTTCCCGCACATCAAAGACAAACTACGTGGATAACGATTCTCGCCAGCAAAATACAGCAAAGTGTGTCACGCGGAAAGGGAAAAGATGCTATGACAAGTGATTTGAACGCATGCAAAAGTGTATACATAGATCATAAAAGAGAATATTTCGAAAAAGACATTTTCAATAAAAAATTTCTGTTTCTTCATTGTTAAGCTCAAAATCTAGTTACCCTCGCAGTGTACTTTTTACTTAAGTAAATTTAGTAGTAATTTTATTAAATTTTATACTAAAATTATATAACATATCTTAAATTTTGTTAGTTTTATAGGCAATTGTTTTATTATTTTATCGGGAATTTAGTGAATTCACTAAAATAGTGCGAATAGGCCAGATGTGAGATGGCTAAATTTGTTCTAAACTAAATAAAAATTAACAAAGGGTTAAAAATTTCTTACAAAATTATTTGAAAAGCTTTTTTAAATTCAATAGAAAATTCTAAAACTGATTTAGTTTAGCCTGTTGTTCGCACCCACCCTTAATTTTGTCAATTTGTTTATTCAAATTTAGTTACTATTAATAAGTTTTCTTCTATTTTCCACATTTTATTAATTTTGAATTCAAAATCTCCAAATATAGAATTTGTAATTAATGTTTTACACAATATTAGTAAAAATTTTTAACCAAATCCTTTTTTAAACCTCTGTTTGTAAAGTAGGTAGTTATAAAATGATGACTATAAACTTTGTAGAGTGTAATAGTCGTACAACAGAGTTAAGTTGAAAACCCAAAATTGTATAAAAGGAACTACAACAAGGACGAGCTAGGAATACGAAAAATAACATACTTTGTGTATGTGTATGATGTTAAAATTAATGTTAGTAAGGGTCGTTTGGTCGCCAACAAACCAACCATCATTTTATGCCATACACCATCGTTCCACGTTCGTCCTTTCCCATTGCCATCGTTGTCCATACTATAGCACAATAAAGCAAACACATTTCATGTAGCCGGTATTAAAAATAACATAAGGGTGTAACAAACTAAGGAGTATTGTAGTAAATTGTGTCAGTTACACTGTCGTCGTGACTGACTTTCTGTGGGTTGGTCGGTCGTTTTGGCCAGCATGTGTTTTTATAATCATCATAGTCGTTGTGATCATCGTCATCAGCAGGCAAGTGTTCAAACTTTTAGTCAGTTTGGTTATTGTATACATTTAATCCTCTATGTAAACTTTTGTATATGTGAATATATAGTAAATATAAAGTTAAGAGAGATTATTTTTGTTTTTTTGTGAAATAGTAGCTTTACAAATGTTAAAAATTTGAATAAACATTACTGATCTGAAAGACATTAATAAATGAGAATATTGAAACGTTAAAATATTATATGTCATGATATTAATGTTTCCCAATAAAAATACTTTTTTTTTTTTTTTTTTAAAGCAAATTAACAGAAGTTTCTATTACTGTCCGCCCTAAGGATCAACCGTTGGGGGCCACTTTTTGTAACAAAGTTGTTGTTGTTCTTCCCTAAATAAAATTTTAAAACCCTATAAAAATGGTTGGGAAGAAAAAAAAAAAAAGTTCAATATTTGCAGAATAGATGTAATCAGGCTCTATGCAAGTTGCGCAATTAGTGCTAACCGCTGTCTCTCTCTCTGTAGGTTTAGTTTTTTTTATTATGTTTTTCATATTTCGTATACCTATTTATTGAAACAATTTTTAAAATTTTACAATAAAACTTAACCCATCACCTCCTATTAAAATTTCTTTAAATGTCGGCCAGAGCAAGTTAACAGAGTGTGAAATACATGCATAATCTTGAGATTCTATGCTCGTTGCTGTAAACTAAATAGTGTTAATGGTTGATGAAGAAACTAAATCAATTTCCAAAATTGCTTAATTATGTAATACAAAAATGGTTAAAAATATTTAGGAAAAATGAATATGAAGAAAAATTGCTAAATCTTCCGGATAGATGTAATAAAAAAAATATATATTCAGCCGGAAAATAGCTAACCTTGACATGCAATAAAATTAATAATTTTTGTCAGAATAATTTCATCTCAAGTGAAGACACTCAATTTAAATTTTATTGCAATATCATGATATCTGACATGCGACATGCAAGCGGCTCTTGCAATGATACCTGCCATCAAATGTCACTTTTCGTTTTAATTTAAATTTTGTAATAAAAAATTAATAGAAAATTTGGCAAAAAAAAAATTGGGAATGAGTTTAATTATTTATTATTTGTAACTGTAAATTACTAATTAATAAAATTTTTTGTTTTTCGAAGAAAAATCTGTGATATTTCATAGCCATGAAATGGTCAAGTGTTCTCCACCACTTTGCAATTGATATCATTATGCCGTTTCTCTGCAATGGTTTTGACATTTCATATTATATAAATTATTGCATTTGAAGACACCGGGTAAATTTGCAACCTTGGTGGAGATATTCACAAATTTGCGATTTCATTAAGAATACAATGTAAGTTTCTAACAAAATTGTATATCTGTAGAAATAGAGTTACAAGAAGAGAGATTTTGAAATTATCTTTTATAAAACGAAACCATTAATTTCGTACATTAACAATCTAACTGTCACACTGTTAGAAAATACTCAATTCCAATGTAGTACATACATATTTGTCTGATAAGCCTTAACAGGCAACAACAACAACAACAAGAACAATAATATAAAAAGCCGGTAAAAATGATAGTATCATATATAACTGTCTGCCTGTCAGTCAAAGTAACAGTCACAAAACCAAACAGCCAGAAACTAACACCATATGAACGAAAAACGAACAATAACAACAATTACACACATAAAGCAAGCAAAAACATAAAAGAAAGAACAAGAACAAACCAACCAACGAATGAAGCAAC
Source organism: Leucophora obtusa (assembly GCA_949987735.1). Classification (NCBI taxonomy): domain Eukaryota; kingdom Metazoa; phylum Arthropoda; class Insecta; order Diptera; family Anthomyiidae; genus Leucophora; species Leucophora obtusa. Next base: position 283,706,046 of record OX465295.1, read on the forward strand.
AAAAGCATACAAGGAATAAAAATTTTACTTGGAATACAAAAACCCAACAAAATCCTACCATATGATGATGATGCCGCATGGTAAAATTACCAAAACTAAAAATAAAACATTCAAAGTTTTGTCGTTTGCCGTTTGTAGTCGTTAGTCTCTTCTGAAACAACACAGATGAGGGTGATAGCGGGGATATATTCAGGGAGAGGAAACAAGGATGGTTGGTTAGTTGGTATGGAAGATTGTAAATGGATTTTTATTTCAAATAAAAAAAGTATAGCAATGGCATGGCTTATACTTTTTTTTTATACAATAAAAAATTATATTAAAACATTGTTGTTGCTGTTGCTGGCTGCCATGACAATAAGTAGCACCAGTACTGCTGGATGGCTTTTGGCAATACTAGCACAGTGCACAATATTACACCACGACGATGAAGAAATTGTTATAAATGTATGCTGCTACACACAACAAAATGTGGATGATGTCGACAGTTAAAAGCAGCAGCACAAAATATTTCATTTGGGATACGAATTGTTATATGGTGTACGTACATTGGTGGTTGTTTAAATTGTGTACGTTCGTCGTTCTTTCATTTGTTCTTTGGATATTAGTTAGGCTGTCAGACAGCCAAGGCAGCCTGTTTGCCAGTATGGCTTGAAAGAATTTTATAATATTACGATAAAAACTAATGCGAACAACAAAGTTTTTGTATGTTAACCCTTTTTAGTACAATTTATTTATTGAGTTTTAAAACATCAGCTACCGAACAAAAAAAAAAAAAAAAAAAAAAAAAAAAAAAAAAAAAAAAAAAAAAAAAAAAAAAAAAAAAAAAAAAAAAAAAAGAGAGATGCCGAAGCAGTAGAAAAAGCAATACAATTGATATAGATTACTTATATTTTAGCAAAACCACTAATGATTCTAACATTGAGTTGAGTTCCTCGCAAAAAAAATTATATTTTATTTTACAAAAGTTTTTTATTACCGCCACCGGGTATAGAACTTGCGACCTCGTGATTGCTAGTCTAGCCCTCTATGCTGAGCTATTCTTTGATATGGAAGTTGACTGGCATAAAAACACCACTTTGTCATTGCGAGATATTGTGCTTTATTCTCTTCAATAAAAGTACATGCAGAAGGTGCACTTTCGTATAAAGAGCAAATTTTCATCATTTTTATTTTATATATTTTTAAAAATTGAAAAATTAAAAAAAAAATATTGAGGTTTAACAAATTAATTATAAATATTCAAAAAATAAAAAAAAAAATAAAAAAAAAAATAAAAAAAAATTTTAAAAAATAAAAAAAAAAATAAAAAAAAAAATAAAAAAAAAAATAAAAAAATAAAAAAAAAATAAAAAAATAAGGAAAATAAAAAAAAATAAAAAAATAAAAAAAAATAAAAAAAAATAAATAAAAAAAAAATAAAAAAAAAATTAAAAAAAATAAAGAAAAAATAAAAATAAAGAAAAAATAAAAATAAAGAAAAAATAAAAATAAAGAAAAAATAAAAACGAGTAAAAAGGTTAAAGTCGGGCATGCCGACTATACAATACCCTACACCACTCTGGTGTATTGTTTGGATCCGAAATTCCAATGGGTTAAAATGGGGCTTGTGTCAAAATTTTCTATAATGTGAGTCAGCGCACCAAATTTCATTAAAATATCTTAATATTTGCGACCTGCAGTTTGTAACCAAGCCAATTTTGGGGGGACCCTTATATGGGCACTAGTTCTAAACATGGACCGATATTTACCAAAATCAATACGCTTCGTCCTTGGGCCAACATAGGTCCGTGTACCAAATTTCATCAAAATATCTTAATATTTGCGACCTGCAGCGTATAAACAGTATAATTTTGGGGGACCCTTATATGGGCACTAGTTCTAAACATGGTCGATGTTCACCAAAATCAATAGGATTCGTCCTTGGGCCAACATAGGTCTATGTACCAAATTTTATCAAAATATCTTAATATTTGCGACCTGCAGCGTATAAACAGTATAATTTTGGTAGGACCCTTATATGGGCACTAGGTCTAAACATGGACCGATGTTCACCAAAATCAATAGGATTCGTCCTTGGGCCAACATAGGTCTATGTACCAAATTTTATCAAAATATCTTAATATTTGCGACCTGCAGCGTATAAACAGTATAATTTTGGTAGGACCCTTATATGGGCACTAGGTCTAAACATGGACCGATGTTCACCAAAATCAATAGGCTGCGTTATTGGGCCAATGTAGGTCTGTGTACCAAATTTCATCAAAATATCTTAATATTTACGACCTGCAGCGTATAAACAGTATAATTTTGGTAGGACCCTTATATGGGCACTAGGTCTAAACATGGACCGATGTTCACCAAAATCAATAGGCTGCGTTATTGGGCCAATGTAGGTCTGTGTACCAAATCTCATCAAAATATCTTAATATTTACGACCTGCAGCGTATAAACAGTATAATTTTGGTAGGACCCTTATATGGGCACTAGGTCTAAACATGGACCGATGTTCACCAAAATCAAACTTGTTCGTCCTTGGGCCAACATAGGTCTGCGTACCAAATTTCATCAAAATATCTTAATAGGTGCGACCTGTAGAGTGCGCACAAGATTGCATGGACAGACAGACAGACGGACGGACGGACAGACGGACATCGTTAAATCGAAATAAAAAAAAATTCTGAACCGATCGGTATACTATAAGGTGGGTCTACGACCAATATTTTTTTGTGTTACAAACATCAGCACAAACTTATAATACCCTGACCACATAGTGGTGTAGGGTATAATAAAGTAAAAAATAAAAATAAAGTAAAAAATAAAAATAAAGTAAAAAATAAAAATAAAGTAAAAAATAAAAATAAAGTAAAAAATAAAAATAAAGTAAAAAATAAAAATGAAGTAAAAAATAAAAAAAAATAAATAAAAAAAAATAAATAAAAAAAAAAAAATAAATAAATAAAAAAAAATAAATAAAAAAAAAAATAAATAAAAAAAAAAATAAATAAAAAAAAAAATAAATAAAAAAAAAAATAAATAAAAAAAAAAATAAATAAAAAAAATAAATAAAAAAAAATAAAAAAAATTTTAAAATGTTCGTCCCTTCAGGAATCAAATCCGCGATCATCTGTTTGGAAATGTCAAATGATACCGAAATCACTTTTTAGGATCACTTTTAGAGCAATTACTTTTTAGAAGCAATATTTAAGTGATTTTTGGATGTTGTTCAGAAGTAATTCTAAAAAAGCTGTAAAAATATAATAACGGATACTTTGGAAGCAATAAAAGAAGTGATATTTTTAAGTTGTTCAGAATCACATCTAAAAAATCAGTAAAAATACACTAACGGATACTTGTGAAGCAGAGAAAGAAGTAGTTTGTAAAGCATTACTTCCAATTCCTTTTGCTGGATAATATCGATAGTTATTTCATGGATGGGTTTTCGTTGCTGCTTTCACTGGTAGAGTTTGATACAAGGGATATCTCCCATTGCAGAATCAGTAGGAAAAACTCCTAAAAGAAAAGAATTGTTGAAAGTGAAATTTCTGACAGGTTTTGTAACAAGGGATCTAATCTTTTATTGCAGGGCTTCTATCAATCTTAAATATCCTTGATAACTTCGGTATAAGTTTAAAATCCTTAAGATGATGGTAGTAATAAGAAAAAAAATTTCAAAGCTTTGAATTTTGTGTAATTGGCGACGGAACTTTCGTTTCAGCATATTAGCAGCTTCCTTCCTGGTCAGGAACTTTACGAAACGTATAGTTCAGGCAAATTTTTTGAAGAGTATCAAACGAAAAAACAATCAAAAGTTCCTAAAAAGTTGTGGAAAAAAGAACCAATATTTTGTTCCATTCGGCTCAATAAACTTAGATATTTATATCAAAGAGTGTCTTCAAAATAGATTACTTCCTTTTTTAAGATAACACAACGTGCCTAAATTTTTCAGCCTAGATTTGGCATCTTGCCATTATAGTAAACGTATAATAGAATACATCAAAGTATTATTATTTTTGTACCAAAAGAGGCCAACACACCAAACTGCCCAGAACTGGGGTACATTGAAATATACTGGGCTCTCGTCAAAACAGAGCTAAAGTACAATACAAGAGTGCTAATTTTAGATACAAATGTAGAGCTCGTACCAAAAAAATCACTGAAAGCACCGTAAAAAAAATGCGTAAAGGTGACACGGAGGAAATAAGATAAACAAAAAAAATCTAAAGTAGAATGTTTGTATATTGTCACCTAAAATGCAAAAGGGCGTAACAACACTTATTTTTTTACACTAGAACCAAAAAGAAACGTTGTAGAATTAAAGATATTCTATATTTTCTTATCTTGTTTAAAACACGACTATAGACTTATTTCAACATATAAGTTTAAAATTTTGTAGGGAAATGTAATTTAGTCTAGTGCATCATAATCAATCAGAAAATCGGCTTAAATTTTTGTTGTTGTTACGCCCTTTTGCATTTTAGGTGACGATATGTCTGTTTGATCACTTTTGAAAGTATTCATATAGAGACAATCTGACAATAAAAATATAAACAATAATGCAATTTAATGGAAAATCACTGATGAAGCCTGTCCATAGAAAAAGGCAGAAACTGGATCTAGTCTGATTTGCAAATTTAATGTGTTTATAACTTTTGAGGAAAATATTTATTCTTCTTAACATCAAACCTACTAAAAAAAATGCATTTTTTTTTTTTTAATTTTAACTTACTCCAATCATCTTTTAATGGGTAGTACTTTTTAATAGCGCACTCCTTACTTCTAGCCAAAATATGGTTATTATTTTTCGCAAGGAGCGCTTAATAAATACTTGAGTATTATGTATGGTACATTTTTTCCTGCTACTTTACAGGGTTAAAAACAGTCAGGCAGGCATTTTTTACAACATAGAACAATTTCATTTTATATCCAACAGAAAACTGACAAGGCCAAAGGATGTTATAAGGCAAAAGGGAAGGAGAATAACACGAATGAAACGTAGTAGTTAGTAGATTCATGCATGTTTTTTACCCATCTTTTTTTATACAATATAAAATATATTTTTTTGTTTTTCTGGGTTTTTTATTTTGTATGAAAAAGTACTACACAGCTTTTGAAGAGTTTGTTCGGTTATGCTGTTTGTATGTATGTAGGTACATTTATTCTCGGTAAGAGTATAGTCAACAATGAAAGGAAAAACGTGTTCACAGATATGAAATTATATAGATGAATGTGAATTATTTGAAAAAGCACAAAAACATACACACTCAGATACAAAGACAGCGACGACGACAGCAACAAAGTTGTCTTCCTTATTGAATGACCGACTGACTGTCTCGTTGACTGGCTGGCTGGCTGATTGTCGTGTTCACTACTGAAACATCCTCATTCTGGCTGTGGTACTAACTGATGAATATGCGCCACCAAAGTGCTCTGTGCTTGATCATCAACATTGTAATTGTGTATTTGCTTGCTTGCCTGCCTGGCTGCTTTCTTCTTATTTTGTTGCAAAAAAAAAGTTGCCGCCAGAATTTTTTCTTTTATTTCTTCAATTCATGTTTAAATATGACAACATTGTTGGAAAGGGAAGGTTGGACAGGGTAACCGGCATTGGCAGGATGATAGCAAAATGTTTTGAACACAAAAAAAAGCTTACAAAAAAACACTAAACTAAAACTTAAGAGACAGTAGAAATAGTTTGTTATAGATGCAATATGTAGCCAGAGTACTTTTGTTTTTTTTTTTGTTTTGTTTCTGTTACAATTACATATATTTTAGTTTTTTATGTTTGAAATCCAGTAGTTCTAAAGAGGAGTTACAAACATCCGCTGAATTGATAGCAACAACAACAAAATATAAAAGACTACAACTTATTTTCATTGCTGTCTTTCTTTGTTACTGTATTTTAAAAAAGAAATTATATAAAGTCAGATAAACCACATAGCAGACAACTGTGGAACTGCAAACTACACTGAAGGAAATATTAATTTTTCTTTAATCTATTCACACCTTCTAATCGATTAACTTTCGAGACATTTAAGGATTAAGAAAAGTACAGTAAGGACTCAGGCTTCAGAAGAAGATAGTTTTATCAATCTTACAATACCTTAATTGAAGATTACATTGGTAGACGTAGTTTACAACAGAAATCTATTGAGTAAAATTTCACATTCTTTGCTAATACTCTACATTATTCATGGAAGGAAAGCTTTTTTACTTTATCTCTTTCAGATTCTTCGGCATACGAGGTGAAAGTTTGATTAAACAATATAATAGGTAAAATCCACTGTTGTTCTGCAGATTGGATGGTAAAACTGGCCGTTCACACTATGCGAACAAGTAGAGTACTAGATGTCACCATTTGGAAAAACCACATCATTCGGAGGGTGCTGATGTCAAGAGTGCCAGATCCAAGCCTGAGATAACTATCTAATTAGATCCCCCAACCCAATCCCTGATATCGCAGATAACACAGTACAACACGAAAAAAATACGGTGTTATGAAAATAGATTCTTAGAGGAGACAAAAAAAAAATGTACGTGTGTCGGCGTTTTGAAAGATCACATCGCAATTTGGTTTTAGGGAGGTTAATAATTTCCCTCCTTTTTCAAATGTTTACTGTGAATCAGCATAGGAAACCATGTGAATATCTCATTTTAGTCATAGGATGTGTTTTCATCGAACTTATGTAAAACACTACGGGGAACATTTTTGTGAAACATTCTAACCCTCTAACTCTTTAACCGTTCATTCTCATGGTATCCCTATGCCCGGGGACCTACAGTTGTGGCCAAGCATTTAAGTCAATTCAAGTTTTTTTTCTAATTTTATTGTTGTTGCCTTTATTTTTAAAGATCAAAATAGTGGCCAAATTCGCCACGAAAGACAAGGAGATGGTTCAGAAAAGTGTACAGAATTTTATCGTAATGTTTGTTTTTTCATTTTGTCACTTGTCTTAAGTGAGCGTGGCTTTTAACGAAAAATTAGCGATATAAACCTCTTATAAAATTACATAGTAAAATTTAGGCAGTACTGATCGGTTCTGTACAAACTGTATGTTTTTGAAAATCCTATAAAATTTCCTTAAGTCTTGCATTACTTGCAACACTTTTAACATGACCAAATTTTTATTTGTTTTTAGCGATTTTTAATAAAGTTAACAGCACTGAAATTTTAAAGTGAATACCCTAGTAAAAATGATTTTTATATAATCAGATATGATTTTTATATAATCATTTATGATTTTATACAATTATAACTTGTCGAGTATTGTGAAACATATATTTTTATATGATTATATCAAAAGATATTTAATTATATAAAATTATATTAAACAGATCCACCATTTTCCGGATCAAACCATGTATGGGTTAATATAATTATATAAAAAATATATTATCTGATCCGAAAAATGGTGGATCTGGTTAATATAATTTTATATAATTAAATATCTTTTGATATAATCATATAAAAATATATGTTTCACAATACTCGACAAGTTATAATTGTATAAAATCATAAATGATTGTATAAAAATCATATATGAATATATAAAAATCATTTTTACTAGGGTAGTTTTATGCTTTTCTCACCACAATATGGCAAATCAGTCAAGATTTTTTTTACGTTATAGTAAAAAGCATTTCATGTTAAAATTTCAGTGTTGTTAACTTTCTTCTAAAATCGCTAAAAACAAATCAAAATTTGGTCATGTTTAAAGTGCTGCAATTTTAAATCTGGTGACTATTTGTAGATAAAGATAATGCAAGACTTAAGGAAATTTTATAGGATTTTCAAAAATATACAGTTTCTACAGAACCGATCAGTACTGCCTAAATTTTATAATTTTTTTTATATCGCTAACTTTTCGTTAAAAGACACGCCCACTTAAAACCAGTGACAAAATGAAAAATCAAACATTACGTTAAAATTCTGTACAATTTTCTGAACCATCTCCTTGCCTTTCGTGGCGAATTTAGCCACTATTTTGATCTTTAAAAATAAAGGCAACAACAATAAAATAAGAAGAAAACTTGAATTGACTTAAATGCTTGGCCACAACTGTATATACCCGGGTAAAAATAGTTATATATTGTTATATATAATGTGATTGGGTTATATCTGAAGGTGAATGGAATCACATTAAGACACATCATTATATACAAAAATATCTAATATTATTTTTTCAATGAATTTTTTGTATGGTAAATGATGTTATTACATATCCCCAAATCTGACTCCATATATAACTACATAATAGGTCATTCACATGAACGAGATAACTAAATCTCCTAATTTTTGTTCTTTATTCTATTACCACAAAATGTGAAAATATGATGTTGTATGGTAATAGAATAAAGAACACAAATGAGGAGATTTAGTTATCTCGTTCATGTGAATGACCTATAAGCCATATAAAACTAATCAAAATATATGTAGTGACCGATATGATTATATGGTTCGCTACTAAATTATATAACACTGTATGTATCGTCATACTAAAAATATATTGGAATTTTATATAACTTTCTATATGATCTCGTACAAATTAATATAAATTAAGAGTTAATTTCTCCTCAGCCAAATAATTTTCACGTGATTTTTTTGCATTTTAAATTAAATTAAAAAATGATGCAAACGATTTAGATTAGATTTTTATTTTATGTTATAAAATTTGGGCCTTTAAAATTGTTCAAGCTATAGAAATTTCAATATCAATTTAATAGCCGGTATGCATAAAAAGTATACCTACTATTAGACAAAATTAGATATTTTTATATCGAATTAGATGTAATTTGATGTCCTGGATATGGACAAATCTCGGATCAAACTGTATCAAATTATATCTAATTTGATATAATTAGACATAAGTAGATGACCCATTTTTCGGATCAAGTTGTATGTCGTTGTATATCAAATAAGATATAATTGTATATGACACCGTATTAAGATTTTTTATCCGGGTAACGGCGATGGTGGAAAGACGACCTAGTTTAGGCAGTTCATCCTTGCACCTCCAAATCAATGAGAGCCGCCCGGCTGTCGACAAAACTGGCATTGTTCCCGCATATTTCCCTTTGAAGAATCGCCCTACACACCTCTCTAATTGCCAGGACTTGCGGCTGAAAAACACTAACATCGTCGGGGAGCCTACAGGAGTCCCCAATATCCAACCCTTCGGTAAATACCGGCACTAATACCGAAGCTCTTCTTAGAGCCGGTGGCCCCAATATGCATATCAATGGGAATAGTGTGAAGAACAGTGTTAAGTGCCTTCAAAGGCACAATACATGCCGAACGCTGAACCTTGTAAAGCTGAGTTCCCCTTTTCAGTGGGATAAAAAGAATCATCCTTGGGCTCAACCCACATCTATAACCGAATATCTTCTTACAACTGTAGAAAGCTACCGTAGATCTTTTCTCCCTGTGTTCGATGTTAAGTTTCCATCAGAGTTTCGCATCAAGGATAATGCCCATATACCTTGTACTGTCCGATAAAGAGAAGTCAAAGCCCCGTAATCGCGGAAGACTGAAGCCGGGATTCTTGGTCCCCCTGAAACTGGCGTGTCAAACGGACCTTCTGGGCAACTAAGTGAATGAACTTGAAAGGGATCATGGGAAGAAGATTGAGGATTGGGAGATGAACAGAGTCAGTTTCTCTCAGCTGAATGTTTACACGTACGACTCAAACACGTCATCGGCCACAGGTAGTGAATTCCACAGCAGGGAACTCGGATGCGAAAAAGTTTTTCATACTCTCAATGTTGGAATTATCAGATCCAAGGTAGTCAGCCGCCGCCACAGAGAGCTCAAGAATGAGCTGCTTAGACGCTGATTCACTTTCCCTCGGTGTAAAACTCGATACGAGAATTACCTGGATGAACAGATGGAGGAATCCCAGTGTCGGAAAACAAACGAAAGCTGTCTAAAAACAATAAGGTTCTTCGGCTAGAAAATTCTATAAAAAAAAATTCACGATTATTCTATCACTTTTCTCAGTACAATTTCTAACATTTTAACGATGTTGGTTGCAAAAAATCTTGAAAAATATGGTGCAAAATTTGCTGTCTTTTACCAAATTTGTTACAATATTTTAAAACTTGTAGGTAATATGTTAGATATTAAACTTTGAAAATTGGACGACAACCGTCTATCGTTTTATAGAATCTGGGCACTGGTTATGAATAGGAGGCAACTAAGGGAAAAATTACATTACCATTACATAAAGTAACATGTTGTCCCATGTTTGATAGGACTTTATGTATTATGTAAATTTGTTACGGTTTTTGGATGTCGTATAAGTACGTCGTCAACAGTTAACTGACTAATGTTTATTATTCTCAGTGTGGGAAAATACCTTGTTTAATAACCAAGAGTTGAAGAAAGAAAGTCAGTCACAATAATTGTCAAAAGCACCTAAAAATAAACCAAAGAGTGTCAACTACATAATTTCAACATAACATACGTTTAATATTTTTTTTTGTGAGCTGCTTTTAATTACATAATTAATTTGTTACATTTTTATGTTCAATGCAGAACTTTTTTTTTGTTTCATTCATTATTATCAACTCGTAAAACTTCCTCCTTTCCACTTATTTTGAAAATATTTGCAATTGTTTTTGTTGCAAGTCAATTCTTCTAATGATGAATGTGTATCATGCGTGCAAATGAACAAATTTAATTTCATCTAATTAATTATAATAAATACAAAATACAAAAAAAAAATAAAAATAAACAAATCTCATCTTGCATGTTTCTCAGCATGCCTGGAAGATTTTTGTATTTATTGTAGTAAAATATTTTTGTTTGCTTTTATAATTTGTTACAGCATTTGTTTATATTTGTCTTTTATTTTTTTTTTTAATAGATTTTGAAACTGTTTAAGGGTGGTTTACTTGTGAAGAGGATAAACAAAATAAATGTTGACAATGAAAATGGCATCTGTAAATGATTAGATTTTATTTAAGGTTATAGATATAATAAGCCTTTCATAAAACATATAAGATTAGATAACCATGAAATATATTTATTTGCAAATGGTAAATTATGTTTCAGTTGTCCGACCAAACTGCGTTCAATATTACAAAGTTCGGCCAAAACCAAATCCGAACACTGTACCGTGATAGTTTTTGGGGCCAATGCACATAGAGTTGTATGATTAGTGATTTAAATAAGATCGGCTACAGTGCAATAGTTTTTAAGCCGGTTAACAAAATGTAAACTAGAAGGCTTTTTCCTACACTTGAATGTAATTCTTCCATAGAACATCACAACAAACCATTATCCCCAACACAGAGAGAGTATTTGATGCCTTAATATCATCCACAAGGGCATTTATTTTTTGTAGCATTTAAATAAATTCCTCCCAAACGATTCCACTCGCAAATAGTTGAACGGTTGAAATGACTGTGTTGCAGATATTTGCAAAAAAAAAAAAAAATAGTTTTGAAATTTTATTTCAAAGTTTTGTTTAGAAAGGTACGAGTAACCCCCCAACCAAAATGGGGAATATGACCACTATGGTTTTGGTCATAATGCCCATTTAAAAATAGACATATTTCCCATGGGTTTTATGACAGTTTTCACTGTCCCCATTGTGGGGATAGTCTTAATTGCAGTAATTTTTTTCTGTTTTTAGGGATGTTTAGGCTTAGGGGTTTTCTACTCTGTGGTATGTCCAAAGCCGGCTTCGCTGAGTAAACGTGTTTTGCGTAGCCGGGCTATGGCAAGGCTTAAGAGTTTTCTACTCTGCGTTATGTCCAAAGCCGGGTCCGCAGAGGAAAGGTTTGATTGTTCGGTTACAAATCACAGCAATCAACAAAATATCAAATTGGCAACAGCCGAAAATGAATGGTCACATCAAGGATTAAAGAAAACTGCAAAAACTTTCAATATGTAAATTATTGCATTCACTTGAAAATTTAAATGTTCTACTTGTACATTAAAAATGAAATTTATTAAACAAATGAAATTATATACAAGTACATAGAATAGTATCTATAAAAATACCAATTACTTTCCTTTTAGTGCGTGTTTTATATTTGTTTGGCACAAACTGCATGACCTGCAATTGGGATTATTAATGTTATTGGTTCTTTATGGGCAGAATGTGGAAATATACAGAGACATATTTACACTTGTTACAAAGAAAGGAAACAATAACAAAATAATAATAATAATAATAATAGAATAGGAAAAAATATATGTATATACTAGAGTGGGGCGATTTGTGCCATCGATTTTTCGATAGCTTTTGGTATGAGGAAAAAAAAGTTCCACTACGACATATCAAAGAAATCATTTTCGAGGCGCCCAAATTTCAATTTTTTTTGCAATTTTCTAATAAATGCTAGATTAGCGCCATCTTGCGGTGGCTTTTTGAAACAACTAATGAAGTTGTAAACAATATAAAATTACAACCTTGCCAGAAAGGTAGTACTTATGAAAATCGAGTAAAAAATGTGGCAACTAGAGGTAAAAGTATATAAGTAAAATTATTTTCTGCTTGTTTTCATCAACATCATCATCATTTCATCATCATTTCATCATCATATCATCATCATTTCATCATCATTATCATCATTTCATCATCAAGCAGAAAATAATGTTACTTATATACTTTTACCTCTAGTTGCCACATTTTTTATCCGATTTTCATAAGTAATACCTTTCTGGAAAGGTTGTAATGTTATATTGTTTACAACTTCATTAGTTGTTTCAAAAAGCCACCGCAAGATGGCGCTAATCTAGCATTTATTAGAAAATTGCAAAAAATTGAAATTTGGGCGCCTCGAATTGAAAATGATTTCTTTGATATGTCGTAGTGGAATTTTTTTTCCTCATGCCAAAAGCTATAGAAAAATCGATGGCACAATATCGATTGCTAAATCGGCCCACCCTAGTATATACCAAACAAGTAGCCTTGAATTAGGTGCCTAAATGCCTGTTAGCAAAACAGTATAATCATCAGCAGCAACAACAACAACGTCACTACTAACAACAATAGCAACAGCAACACCTAGTCAGTACCAAATTCAGTAGGTCTAGCAAGCTGTAGCAACAACAACAATATTGTATACGAATTCAACATAATAGTCAACCATCCAGCAGCAATGAAAACCAAAACTAGGAATTATAAAATTCATAATACATACAGCCAGACACATGCACTTCATCCAGTCATTCATTCATACAAATGTACAAATACGCTAAGAGAGTGTGTGTGTGTGTGTGTGTGTATCAGAGTACTTGAAAATCTAAAAGCGGAAAACTAAAGGAGGAACACTTGTTGTTGTCGTTGCAGTCATCGTCGTCATTGTTGTTGTTGTTGTTCTGTTTATATATCTAGTAGTAGGAAAAGTTATATACTATTTGCAGTATCACGTTGTATGTATGTGTGTAAGTAGGTTCTACTCACGTATTAAAACTAGAGTAAGTATTTGTATGGCTGAATGTCCGTACGTCCTTCTGTCTGTCTCTATGTTTGTCCCTTAGTCTAACAACTACTACTATTTTGTGCCTCTCTAGATTTGCCATGGCCTTTAAATTTCATTCAGAAATTTTAAACTAAATTTAACATGATTACTTACAAATCTATTTTATAAATGTTAGTATAGGCAGTCATGTCATCACATCTCTATAACGATGGTCATAAGTTGATATTAATTAAAAGTATTTTTTTTTTTTAACAATAAGTACAGATAAATACGCCAATCTTTGTTGTAATAGCTTACGAGAAATTGTATGACTGTGTAGGACGGATTATTAAGTTATTGTTGTTGGTTGTTCTGACCGCCGGAACTACGAGGGTAACTATTTATATTGGCCACTTAAACAGTTGTTAGGCGCCAGCTGATATTTCCACTTGAAAGTTTAATATTTGTGACCATAACCTTGCTAAGAACTTTTTGTCATTTGGGCATTATTTGTGTTGTTTACAAAAAAATGGATTTAAATTTGTAAATTTTCGGGCAATGATTTATTACGATTTTCAATGTGGATTATCTAGACAAGAGTGCACCGACAAATTAAACTCAACTTTTGGTGATGAAGCTCCATCCTTTACAACTGTGAAGCGCTGGGTATAACGAATTTAATCGCGGACGTCCTCCGCTCCCAGATGAATTTCGATAAGGTTGTGCAAACTCAGTTGTTGTGCCAGAAAACATTAATGCTGTGCAAAAACTGATAATGCAATATCGTCATGTGACATACTCTGAGATTTAGGCTACCTTAGGCATAAGTTCCTCTAGCATAAATAAAATATTGTATCAAAATTTAGCCGTAAAAATGATATGTTCTGTTTGGATTCCTCATAATTTAACTACAGCTCAAAAAGAAGCTCGAGTCGATTGGTGTAAAAAATACTCAAGAACTACAATAGTGGTGCTTCAAAAGACGTGTATAAGATCTAGTGCTGGTAAAAATATGAGTAGTGGGTATCGAGTATCGAGAATTTGTCTTTTTGTTTGGGTACTCGATACTCAAAACTACTACTCGATATTTTCAGAGTTGTATTTTGGACAGACAAAATATATAAAAATGTGACTCAGCTAAAATATTTACCACAAAAATGTGACTCCGCTAAAATATTTATCACAAAACTACAACTCTGCTAAAAGAACAAATCAGAAGTAAAATATTTAAAAATGTATGTTAAAAAAACTATGAAAAATGCAAAATGTTGGTGAAAAAGTTTAAAAATATGTTTATAAATTTAAATATTGAATTAACATAAATATTTTCATCGAATTTTACTAAAAAATTTTAAACGAGTAAAAAGGTTAAAGTCGGGCATGCCGACTATACAATACCCTACACCTGTCTGGTTAAAAGCCAACTAATGTTTGGATCCGAAATTTTAATGGGTTAAAACGGACTTGTGTCAAATTTTTCTATAAAAACATAAAAAAAGAGAAAATCGAAAATATAGCTCATATGGGCGATAAGTCCTGCAGCGTTTAACCAAGCCAATTTTGGGTGGACCCTTATATGAGCACTAGGTCTAAACATGGACCGATTTTAACCAAAATCAATAGGCTTCGTCATTGGGCCGACATAGGTCTGTGTACCAAATTTCATTGAAACATTTCGTATTTGCGACCTGCAGCGTGTAAAAAAGACAATTTTGGGGGGTACCCTTATATGGGCACTAGGTCTAAACATGGACCGAAATCAATAGGATTCGTCCTTGGGCTGATATAGGTCGGTGTACCAAATTTCATCAAAATATCTTAATATTTGCGACCTGCAGCGTATAAACAATATAATTTTGGGGGGACCCTTATATGGGCACTAGGTCTAAACATGGACCGATTTTAACCAAAATCAATAGGTGTACCAAGTTTCATCAAAATATCTTAATATTTGCGACCTGTAGAGTGCGCACAAGAATGCATGGACAGACAGACAGACCGACGGCCGGACATCGTTAAATCGAAATAAAAAAAATGCTGAGCCGATCGGTATAGTATAAGGTGGGTCTAGGAACAATATTTTTTGGTGTTACAAACATCAGCACAAACTTATAATACCCTGACCACGTAGTGGTGTAGGGTATAATGACCACGTAGTGCTGTAGGGTTTAAAAATTTCAAATTTAAAAATTGTGTAGTATCGAGTATCCAAATCACAAATATCGAGTAGTATCGAGTATTCAAAAGTAACCGAATTTACCAGCACTAATAAGATCGTTACCGGTGACGAATCATGGATCATGAAAACTCAACAGCATTGTACTGTATGGTGCTTCATGATGAACGAAATTCAACAAGTCGTTCGTACTCGAAGCATTTCGAAGCAAATAGTCGCCATTTTTTTTTTTAGAAAAACTAGTTATGTGGCAACAGTGCACATTTTTATTCTTCATATGGGGCTGTTTTTTTTGCGATTTCCTCCTTTAAATGCACCAGTTGGGCCATGTAGCGATCGCTATTTATGGTCTGGCCTTTTTCAAGGTAATCAATAGTGTCCGACCGAACTCACTTTTTTAAGGCCGAACCGAAGCCGAACTTCGGCCAAAATTACTAAGTTCGGCCGAAACCGAAGCCGAATACTTTTGTGTTTGAATAAAAACACAATTTTATGCAACTTTTTCAAATTCAAAAACGCGGAAACCAATTTCTAAATATTTTTAAATTTCAGAAACATAAAAAAGTTGTATTTTCCGCTCTTTAAGTAAAAATTAAGTTAAAAATGTGCATATTTATAAGTTACTATACAAAATTAAAGAGCTAAATGTTGCAAAATATTGATTTATAGAAAAGTTCGGTATTCGGCCAAAATTTTGCCGAACACCGAACTTGGCCGAACATCACTTTTTGGCCGAACTCCGAAGCCGAATACTCGGTCGGACACTAGTAATCAATGTACAAAATTCCAGCCGGATCCCAAAATACTGATGCCATAACTTTACCAGCTGACTGTTGCGTCTTTGGCTTCTTCTGGCAAAGTTCGCCAGTTGCTATCCACCCAGCTGACTGCCGATCCGACTCTGGAGTGAAGTGGCCGATCCAAGTTTCGTCCACTGCTACATACCGACGCAAAGTCCTTTTTATCTCGCCGAAACAGCTCCAAACAGCTTTTAGAATCATCGACACGTTGTTGTTTTTGGTGTACTGTGAGCAAACGCGGCATCCATTTCGAATACAGGACAAATGTTCATGTAAAATAAAGCCGACACATTCCTTCGATATCTTTAAGGTAACAGCTATCTCCTGCAACTTCAATTTACAGTCAGCCAAAACGATTATGTGAACTGTTTTGATGTTTTCCGGTATTAAAGGGTGAACGAACACACGCATCGTACGCATTTCTAAGAACAATTGTTGAATTTACATTCTATATAAACAATGTTTTATGCGATGGTTTTATGTATGTTTCGTGTTTATATAATTTATACAAGTGTAGAATTTCTATACCAATATCTTTTTATCCTTATTGAATTGTACTATGTGCATTAGGGATATAACTTTTTGCAATTTTTTGCAAATATCAAAATGGCCCTAGCATAGTCGAATAGGCCATTGAAAATTATATAAAAAAATGCTATTACTTTTTCGCAGTTGTCAAAAAAGTTCACCCACCAAACGCGGTAAAGTTTTTAAATGATTTTTTTTTTTATTTATTTACCTAAAAGGCGCAAAAAAGTTTTTTTATCAATATATCAACCTGCATTTAACATACTTACGAAGCTGAATGTATGTCACTGAAAATTACGTTATGGACTTTAATTGTTTTTATTATTCAAAGAAAATTATTAATGTGTTTCAAATATTCCGAGTTTGTGTTTAATACTTAAAAACAATGGATTTTAAAAGAAGTCGTGGGTGAGGTTTTTTATCCGAAATGACCCCAAAATTATTTTTTCGTAAATAACACAACCTTCGCCATCGCGTGGTGCTAGGGCCAAAAATTGGTTATACCCCTAATGTGCATATAAGCATAAACCATACATAATGTTTCAACATTTTGTTTTCACATTCATTCATTTATTTATAACACATGAGAAAGAAATTCATTGAAATATTGTACTAAAATAATACACCCACCACTTGGTAAGATGGTCGGATGGTTGCCTGAGTTTTTGTTGAAACAAAAGTGAAGTTTATTTCCAGTATTATTGTTGTTTTTGTTGTTATTTGGTTGCTGCTGTTTATGTTATAAAAGAAGTCCACCTATATATTTCAACAACTTTTTTTGTATCCGGCTTTTTTCTCCCGTGCCATTCAATTTCACTTATATGTATGTCTTCTTCTTTCCAGCTGATTTTGTCCGTCTGTCCGTTCTTTAGTTTGTCGTGAGTATAAATATTTATTGCTGTTGTCTTTCTTATTGTTTTTTGGTATCAACTATTCTTTTATTTTTTGGTAAACTGATTTGTATTTATATTTATTTCAATGCAAATTCTTGAAATACCAACATTTTGTTCAATTCATTCATTGTTTTGGTTGGTTGGCTGGTTGATGGCAGGTATTGGTGATGGTAGCGTGGTGGTGTTGATGTTATTGTTCAAGCTGGCTGCTACTCCACTTCTTAACTTTTATTTATTTCTACAACAATTTTTTCGTGGTTTGATAAAAGTGTACTTGTACTCCTTTTACTATTGACTCTGGCTGACTGACTGACTGACTGCTCGTATTGGTGCTCTTTACTGTTGTTGCTTGGTTTGCTTTGGCCGTATTTTTGTTTCTTTTTACTGTGATATTGAAAACCAAACTACTTTTGCGTTGTTATATTTTGTTTGTTGGTAAAGTGTAGAAATATGTAACGTGTGTTTGATTTTTTTATTTCCTTCCTTTAAAAAACTTTCTGACCTTCAAAAAATGTATGCCAAATTGCTTCTTTTTTTCTTGTCTTACGTAAAGTTTCTGTTTCTCTTAAAGTGTTGTTGCACTTTTCTGTTATTTTTTTTTTTTCGTCGTCTTTAAATGGATAATAACATTTCACGACATGTCGAAAAAGTTGTTTCCTGTCAGTTTAACTTTAAAGCTGCCTACACACTAGGGAACATACTTAAAAAAAGAGAGCATTTTTTGTCAATGTGTGAGTGCGTTTGTGTGTGTGTGCGTGTTGAGAGCGTGCATTTCGTGTTTACAAAATTTTTTGATATTTTTTGTTCCTTCAACCATGTTCCCTAGTGTGTAGGCAGCTTAAGAATTTAAGAAATACGAGATTTAGAAAACAGTTGTTAGTTAACTCCAAATGCAATAAAATAAGCCATGAAATCTGAAAATTACACACAAAACAATAACGAAAACAATTATGTTGTTACTTTGTTATCAAATTTCATGGTAAAGTTTGTTGCATTTTAACCTAGTGTCTTCAAATGCAATAAAATATGCCATAAAATTTAAACACAGCAACAAAAAATTATTTTCGTTGTTGTTGCTTAAGGCTGAGTTACCCAACCGGAAACGTATCTGTAACGAATCAGCTGTTTGGAAACCACGAGAAGAAATGTATACGAATGGTTACTAACACGTAAATGTAGACGTACTTGCCGGATCATTCTGTTGAAATCAGAATTTTCTATCCGGTATCGAAACAGCTGAATGATTTTAGTCGGAAAAAATATGAAATGAATAAAGAAAATTGATTCAAGCAACAAATAAGGAATAAGAATTAACAAATAAATGGAAAAATTTAGAATAAAATATAAAACCACATGAAATGGATGCTAAATAGTAATGTCGTTTACGGTAATCTATAAGTGTACTTTTTGGCTACGGCACGGTACAGTTACATCACATTTACGTTTACGGTCCCATAATCCGCCCTTTAGTGTGTATTTTCAAATTTCTTTGCACATTTCATTGCATTTGTAGACACTAGATTAAGACGCTAGGTAAATGTATTTTTGCAATAACTCGCGTTGCCAACTATAATTTCTTAAACTCATTGCTAACTTGCATTGCCAAATGGTTTTCAAAATTGTCTACGCATAGAAAAGTCGAGGAACATCACTTAATATTCAATTTTTTCTGTAAAAGGTGGTTTATTTTGATGAATGGTTTTTAGTACGTTTAGACAGCGAAATTAATCTACTTGATTAAAGTTAATCCAACTTTTTAATTTTCGTCGTTTATACATGCATTTTTTGACAGTTAAAAGTTTAACTCTGCCAAGGTGGCGCCGATAGCTATGCGGCAAATGATAAAAATGCGAAATGTCGGCAATATTGTATTTTTCCGGCAGCGTCTTAACGTTAATTTTTACTGTTTTAGTATTGCCAAACATCAATATAATAATAAACAGCGTTGCATACAATTAGTAGAATGAATACAGAGTCGTTTAGAAATAGTAACCAGAATAAAAGTTGGATTAATTGTTAATCAAAAATATTAAAATATTGTTTAATCGACTTTTTTCATGCTTGATTATAATCCGACTTTTACGATATTAACTTTTCTGACTAAACGCGGTATTAGCTTAAATTTTATGATAAAAACAATTTAAAAGATAAAAACTAAAATATATAGCAAGTGTGGGCACGGATTTATGATTATGAAGGGCCGCGCCATACAATAAAAAAAAAAAGAAAACTACAAATCTTTAAGTAAAATAAAAACGTAAGGAACTAATGTTTTTTTTTTTTTTTTGTTAAACAAAATCGGTTTTCGAATGCATCTATTCCAAAACTGATTCCACAAGAACTCATTACAAACTCAACTTCTTTCAAATTCTGTTTTGGAATTTTTAACATAAGTAGATTTAACATTATTGGAACTCTTTTTTATAGTTTTTGCATTGATCCGCGGTGTCGCGGAATAGGTCAACGAAAATTTGAAAACTCAACTACTTATAAGAGACTGAATATTATTCCGCCAAAAAAAATATGTATAAAAATTCATACCCTCCTGTATTCGAATTTTTATTTAACAATTTAGTTGCGCAGGGCAAAAAAAATTCCGCCCTCTAAAGGGACACTGTGCACAAAAGGGTTAATTTAGACGATGATTACAAACTTTAAGATTTAGTGAGTAATTTAAGTACTTTTGATAAATTAAAACGGCGGGTATTTCACACAGACCAATGCGGGGCAGTATTCAGACCAATCCGGCGCAGTATTATAGTCAGCACTAAGCACGAATTTTAATAAACCTTTATTTGAGTCATAAATTTTCAATCAAAATTTCTCACTAAAGTAAAATTTAAGTTTACACTCGTGCTTTGTTCTGACTATAAAACTCGCCCACTCAACAAAAATGTCTGTAATGGCTACTGAAAATGTTGATGTTATTACTGGAAATTTAACTATTTTGCGCCCTTCGGTATATTTTGCTAATTTTAGCACCTCAAGCCTTCTAATTTGCAGTATAATAAAATTAGTAGAAAAATTTATTAACCGCTCCTAAATTTTAATAAAATTGTTGTAAACCGTAATTTAAAAATTATTTGCTAAAATTAGCTACAAACTTTACTGAATATTAGTATCACTGGAAGAAAAACCTCCGTCATATTTATATAAAGCTTCATAAATGTGATGAAAAACAAAAATAAAACTTGACAAACGTGATAGTTTTTTTTTTTTTTAAATGGAAAATATCATGTTTTTTATATTTATGAAATGATAGTATGTCATTTACTTCTGCCAGTTTGCCAGTTTTATAGTCAGAACTAAGATCGGCTTTTGACTTAAATACTTTTGAATTTTGGTTAGAAAATTGTTACTTAAGTAACCAAAACAGCCATAAGGGTAAGAGCGATTGTTCCTTTAAATATCTTTTAAGTAAGAAATTTTCAAATCGATCTTAGTTTGGACTAAAAAATTGGCCCTAATTTTTATCTAAAAATTTTTGAAATAAAAAACTTAAAAAATTGCAAAGTAAAGTACTAAATAAAAAGTTTTTTAATAAAAAAATTAATTTGAATTTTAACAAGGGCCGCACAAAAATCAGCAAAGGGCCGCATGCGGCCCACCGTTGATATATATATAGGGATAAAATATTTTTTTGCAGTTTTCGATCCAAAAAAAACCTCTTATATTAACTACTTCTGCAAAATAAGAGTTGTACCTTTAGGATTTTGCCAATTTGTTATCTTTATCTTTGAAACCAACACAAAGTAAAAACTTTTGTTTCCAATTACAGCTATACTCAGATTTACTCCCAGCACAATTTTCTAGTTTAATATAAATTAAACCATAAGATAATGCAATATAAGATGTTCTGCAACCATTAGCTTTTAGCCTTTTACTGGTTTAAATTATCCCGTGTAAAAAAGTTTAGATCTGACCAGATCTTTTTGGTTGTCAATAGATATGATTCAATCTAATTAGATCCTGTACCAGATCACATCAAATATGATCAGATATGGCATATGTGATAATACCTTATGGCAATATCTGATAACATCTAGTGCCAAATTTGTTCAAATCTAAAGTGATCTGGACAAATGCGCAAGATATGCCTAGATCTGATCAGATCTAATTAGATCTCAAATTTGTCCCCAATTTTGAGATCTGATTAGATCTGGTAAGATCTACGAAGATCTGGCCAGATATGCCTAAATCTGATCAGATCTAATTAGATCTCAAATTTGTCCCCAATTTTCAGATCTAATTAGATCTGGTAAGATGTGCTGAGATCTGGCCAGATCTGATCTTTTTTACACGGGATTGTAAAAAAATGTAAAAAATTTCAAACTCCTAATCTACCGTGATTTAGTCGCTATTCAGAGCAAATACCGCTAAATTGTTTTCATTAGTGTCAAATATAATACTTTCAAGCAATTATAATCTTCATAAATGTCACAATAGAGGGTCTAAACCAGGGGTGGCAAGTCTTTTTTCACTGAGTGCCAGAAACGGACAAAATTTTTTTGTAAGTTTCTCGCGTGCCATCTTAATTTTAGTTGTGTTTTAAAGTCCTTTTTGAAAATTTTTTAAAATTTGGAAAATTTCTTTTAAAAATGTCATTGCAGATGTACATATTTATCACTGCTATGGATAACACCCATGAAATAACTCCCAAAGGGAAAAATTAAATACCATCCAAGAAATGACGTAAAAATTTTTGAGTGTTATTTAATGTTTGGGAGTTTATTTAATATTTAATTATTGAGATTATTTCATTATGAAAAATACCCATTGAAATAAAATTAAAATAGTTTGGATATTATCGCCTTTTATTTTTTATGTTGTTTTGGGTTATTCCATTTTGTTAAAAGTTAAATTTTTGGGCGCCATCAATTATTTAGGTACTTAAAAAACTAGTTGAAAAATGTGCCAAATTAATGAATAAAAAGCGAACATTATGGATTTGAACAGAGAAATTTCCATTTCAGATGAAATGGCTCTTCGAAACACGATTAAAACCCCATGTTAAATTCCAACAAAAGGGGATTATCATTTAAATAAATTATTAACTATTTTTTCTAATTTATTTTTTTTTTTTTTTTGTTAACATTATTCATTGCAGATTATTTTATTTTTTCCTTTGGGGGGTTATTTAATTATGAGACTTATTTTCAGCCTTTATTTAATTGAGGGTTATTTCTTAGCACCTATTTTCCCTCTGAAAAAACTTAATTTTTAGATCCAATTTTATTACAATTTGTTTTCCATTTTTGTGCAATTTTCTGTTACTTTTTATTTCTCCGATTTTGAGGCATTTTCTCATCGAAACATTTAAACTTGTTTCATCTAGAATTTTAGAAATTTTCCCAGAATTTTCTGATATTCGAATTTGCGAGTTCTGTATTAACCATATTTCTGTAAACAATAACTGGTTTCAATACAGAGTTATAATTATTTTAAAAAACGATTTAGAAGCTCTATGAAAAATTTCACTATTATGGAATTAAATCACACATTTTTGTAGCGAAATTTAACATTTAATTAAATTTTTTGCTGGTTTAAAATTTTTTTTAAATATCCAAAAAAAAAACGTCGCGTGCCACCTAAATTCCACTCGCGTGCCATTACTGACACGCGCGTCATAGTTTTGCCAGCCTGGTCTAAACGATCACAATTATAAAATGATTATTATAATGTCAAATGTAAATACCACATTAGATATAAGAAACACACACAGATAAAACTTGTTTCAATGTGAAAAATTGTATTCTATATTATATAAACAATCCCAATAAGCATATAGGTTTTAAAAATTCAAGTGCTTTAAATTTAGCTTGAAGTAAAGTTTATTTCAAATTCTAGCATTTGTATATTTAAAAAAAATAGTTCAAACTTGAATTTTTGTTTCCCTTTTGCTGGAGTATGCTATTGAAATAAAATGTAATTAAAGTTTAATTCAAGCCTTGAAACTGGAAAACAGGGCTGGAATTGGACTTGTTTTCAACTTGAATTCCAGTGAAATTGTTTATAGGGATGATTTAAAATAATACCCAACATAACGTATATTTTAAATAGCTAAGAATTTAACAACATGTTTCAATAGAAATTGTGCAAAATTTCATTGAAATATTTCCTGATTCAATAAAAGTTTTTTACGTCTTAAAAGTTTTTTTCCACTACGAGGGCAGTTCGAAATGTTCTTAGCCTAACAATGAAAAACAAGAGCTAGATTTTTAAAATTATTTTATTTTTCAATATAATCTTCTGAAACTTCAATACACTTATGGCGTTTTCTTTTCTGGAAAAAAATGTTGCCTTGTTAAAAGGCAACATTTTAAAAATGTCGCCCTCTCCCCATTAAAATGTTATATTTTTCCAATCAGAATAGAACACAATAAAATCACTGTTGCATTTTTCTAAACATATGTATGTGTATTATTTACTCGTATGCAATATTGTTTACGCAAACTATTACTAATTGTAGCCTAGTGGTTGTGATGCCTGCCTTTGACATGGGCTGGACGGGTTGAAATTCCAGCCAAAGTAAAAAATAAATTTTTTTATGTAGGTATATTCTTTTTTCAATTAAAAAAAAAATTTTTTTTCATATTTAAAACAAATTGTATAATTTTTTATTTTTGGCCTAAAAAATTGTTAAATACTAAATAACAGCAAAATAATAAAAATCTAATTAAAATTTTATAAAAACAAAAAAAAAAACGAAAAAAAATATTGTGCTCCAACCGGGGTTTGAACCTGCGACCTACTGCATCAGAAGCCATGATAGTACCCCCTAGGCCACCAAGTTACGAGTTAGCTGGCAAAAAAACATTACAGTATACGAGTATACACATGGCGTTGACATAAAGAAAAAAAACAGGGCAACTCTACCCCGTAAATTTTTTGAGGGCGAAAAATGTTGCACTTTTGCCCTTTATTTAGGCAACATTTTTAGAAAAGAACACCTAGCCCTCTTAGAATGTTAGCCTTAATTTAGAAAAGAACACAAAAAAGGCAATTCAAAAGCAAAGTGCAAAAAAAAGGCAACATTTTTTTCAGAAAAGAAAACGCCATTAGTCCAACGTTTTTCTAGCAATTCTATCCCTTGATTTAAAATAATTTTCCTGAAGCTCCTCAAAATAATCGTTTACAGCTGCTATTGCATCTTCATTTGAGGTCAAACGTTTTAAAAACGTTTAAAACGAGGTAAACGACGCTTAAAATCCATTTTATTTCGCTTAAATCGATCCAAACAAGCATGAGAAATTTTCATTCGAATGCGTTTTTGGTCAACTGTTAACAAATGCGGCACCCATCTTGCCGAAATCTTTTTCATAGGTAATTCTTTATGCAAAATAAAATGTACTCGATCCTTTGAGATGACTATGGCATTACCTATTTCACGCACTTTCACTCGTCGATCAGCTAATATCATATCATGGACTTTAGCTATGATTTCTGGCTTTGTTGCAGTTTTTGAACGTGGTTCATCTTCAATGCTTGTACGACCACGTTTATGTTACATATGAAGGAGCACTTTCACCTAACACATTCACCATATCATTATGAATTTCTTGTCCCGATAAACCTTTCTTATGTAAATATTTAATCACACCACGAATTTATAATTTTTCTATTATAAAAAAATTCACTGAAGCGCCTTTTTTGAATACCTGTTACTATACGAATGAGTTGACAGATAGAAATGAAATTTAACATGTGTTCATATGACGGATGGAAGTTTCCATTATACAAAGATTTTTGCTGTTTATACCGCCATTTCTATGTCAGGCTAAGAACATTACGTGCTTCCCTCGTATGGTACAACATCATCGTAAGTACATACGAGTACAAGTTTTTATTTTTCATATAACTTATAAAACATGTTCTCTGTCGATTACAACAAAAAAAATTCAAAAATGTATATAGAAAGTAAACAAGTTTGGGACTTGTGGTGTAATGGTTAGTGCGTTGGACTGTTACACATAAGGTTGCGGGTTCGATCTGCAGCGACGGCAATCAATTTAGAAAAAGCAGCGTCTTTTTTCGGTGTTCCCATAACACTTAACTCCTTCGA
The DNA here is from genome assembly GCA_949987735.1 of Leucophora obtusa. Classification (NCBI taxonomy): domain Eukaryota; kingdom Metazoa; phylum Arthropoda; class Insecta; order Diptera; family Anthomyiidae; genus Leucophora; species Leucophora obtusa. The sequence goes on from OX465295.1 coordinate 283,731,915, forward strand.
AGTAAAATAACATTATGCTATTTTACTTCCTCTATGAAGAAAAAAGCTTCAACAATGATTTCCAACTCTCCATCAGATGGCGCGCAACAACTGTTCTAATATTCATTATCTTACGGATTTACAGTGTTGCCATATTTCACCACCTTTCACCTCTTTACTATCCCTTTCCAAAAAAAGCAACACGTTAATTAATAGGAAAAATTTCCTGAGTATTGCTTTTCTTAAAAAAAAAACCCTTGACTGTCAAATAAAACCTAAATTATCGGGCCTGTTCTGTATTTCACTTTTGGGTGAAAGTGCAAATTCCACAAAAATTTTTTCTGAATTTCATTTGGTTTCATTTAGTATTTAAGTGAATTATAATTGTATATTGGTCATTTAATGGAAAAAAGTTTCAATTCACTAATTTGAACCTAGCCGTATATCTAATAAGTTCATCTAGTATTGCTATGCCATGAGGTCATTAATGTCAGAAAATTGCAAAAGTGTAAAATTTTCCTGAAGTAGATATAACTGGCAAATTCCCACTACCTACCTAAAATACCGTTATCGATTCAAAACCCTTTCAACTGACTACCGTTAACCCTAAAATACCGTTACCGGCATAATCGAAATACCTTTATCCTTAAAATACCGTTTTCAAATACCCCTATTATATATCAAATATCAATTTAAAAATTTTGCATTTTTGCAAAAGCAAAATTTTTAATAGGAATCTCTTATTATGAGAACAACGAAAACAATTTATTTTTGTTTGCTTTTTTATCCATATTTATTAAAAAAAAAAATCAAAGTTCAGTGTAGCTAACTTGTCTATGACCTAGAATTTTGCCCATAACAAGTTAAAAATAACAAAATGAAAGAATAAGTTGTTAAAATCATGGTTGGCAGACACTAACCCCAAAATAACAAAAATGATTTAAAACCCCTCCAAATTACTACCGTTAAGCTTAAAATAATACTAACGAAATAACTAATAATACCGTTAACCTTAAAATACCTTAACGAAATTATTTTAAATACCGTTAATCCTAAAATATCCTAACAAAATAATTTAAAATACCGCTAATCTTAAAATACTCTAACGAAACACTTTAAAATTTTTATTACTTTTCTCAAAAAGATTACATTTTGAATATTGGCTTTCAGCTGTTACTGAACTGCTGTTAACAAACACACACAAGATTTCACAACACTGTCAAAAAATTTGAAAAGGACTATCGTTAATCTTAAAATACAGATAACGAAATAACTTAAATTACCGTTAACCTCAAAATAACCAAACGAATTAACTTTAAATAAGGTAATAAGGTAAAATAACCCTAACGAATTACTGTTTAAATAACATTATCGTCACTAACCTTATGAATCGGTTGCCAACCCTGGTTAAAATTATAAAAATACTTCAATGTTAAAATAGAACAACAGAGTTTATTATAATTTTGAACTTTGTACACTTGAGATATATAATTACTACACTATATTGACGATGACGTTAAAATCAAATCAAGAGGAAAATGAAAAATAAATTAAAAGTTAATTTTGTTTTTGTGAGTGGTGATTATTATAATAAGCGGTCCAATATACGAGTATTATTAGTAGAAGTATTAAGGGCGTGTTCGCACACGCTAAATTGAAACTAAACTAAAAAAAAATATTTTCGACAAAAAAAAAAGTTGGTAACGCAAGTCTGATTATTAGTATCCGACCGAACAGTTCGGCCACAAAGTGACATTTGGTCGATTTTCTGTTATTTGAAAGCACTGTGAAGAAATTTGCATACTGCTAAAATGTTTGTTGAGTCGATTTAATTCGATTTTGAGTGTCAAATTTAAGGAGAACTGAGTAGTTTAGCCATAAAACTAACTTTTCGGCCGCCGAACTTTTTTTCAATTTGGCCGAACAATTGGCGGCCGAACAATGAATTTATTTCGGAATTTTCCTTAAATTTGACACTTAAAATGACTTCTATACGGCCCAACAAACATTTTTCCATAAGCAAATTTTGTCCATAATGCTTCAACATACTAAATTCAGACCAAATACATTTTCTGGCCGAACAGTACGGTCGGACACTACTGATTACATTCGTTTTGAACTAACCTAGTGTCTTGACATGCAATAAAATGATAGCAAGCAATTGTCAAAATGGTTTCATTTCAAGTGAGGACACTTTTAATTTAAATTTTCCTGCAATATCATGATATCGCTGACATGCAAGCGGCTCTTGCAGTGATGCCTACCATTTAATTTTAATTTAGCAAAATATTTTTTTCAAAAACAATTGTTGATAAAATTTTGCGTTTTTCGAAGAAAAAACTATAATATTTCTTAGGCATGAAATGGTCAAGAGTTCTCCAATACAGTGGGACGTTTCTCTGCAATCTTTTTGACATTTCATATTATATACATAAGTTATTGCATTTGAAGACCATAGATTACATAGATCTCTTACTCTTTGACATTCGCTATCAGTGCAAAGTGAAATTTATATTTTGAAAATTAAGATACTAAATATATTTTTTTTAATATTTGTATATAACCCGATGTCTTCAAATGCAATAAATTATATGATATGAAATGTCAAAACCATTGCAGTGAAAAGTCAAAATGATATCAATTGCAAAGTGGTGGAGTTGACAATTTCATAGATAAGAAATATCATAGATTTTTCTTCGAAAAACACAAAATTTTATTAAACATTAATTTTTATCTACAAATAATAAAAAATTAAACACTTTCCCTTTCGTTTTTACCAAATTTTCTGTTGTTTTTTTATTACAAAGTTAAAATTTAAATGAAAAGTGACTTTTCATGGAAGACATCATTGCAAGAGCCGCTTGCATGTCAGCGATATCATGATATTGAAATAAAATAGAATTTGAGTGTCTTCACTTGAGATGAAATCATTTTGACAATTGTTTGCTTTCATTTTATTGCATGTCAAGACACTAGGTAAACAATTTTATTTGGAATATTTTCAGTTGTAATAATATAAAGATTTGCGAATCAAAAATACATTTCCAATAGTTGTATATGGAACTAAATAGAATGTCAAAATTGATTGCTGCACACATTTTTGCTAAACTTTTAAACCAGGGGGGTAACCGCGTAACTCGATTCGAAAAAATGTTCGAATTCGTAAATCTTGCAAATACTGTTAAAAAAATAATTCCGTGTAAAAATTCTACTTTTCAATTTATTTTTATCCTTAACCTTGTACACTACACTCAAAAAAAAGTCAGTAAAGTCAGCAAAAAATGTTGCTGTGTCAGCAAATTTTTAGTCAGGAGCGTGCTTGCAAAAAAGTTGGTAATTTCAGCAAAAGGTTTGCTGAAAATCAGCGAGCTGATTTTTACCAAAAAAATAGTAATCTTCAGCAAAAGTTTTGCTAACACTTAGTCGACTGCAAGTGAAAAAAATCCTTGCTAAAATCACTAAACTTTTTGCTGAATATTAGTAGACTGAAAAAAACTCAAAAAACTTGTAGCGAAATTTTACTTTAGTTAATTTATTTGCTGAAAATTTAAATATAGAATATGTGTAGAGTTGTTTTCCTTTTTTTGTCATTTCCGTTTCCAGACAAGCTGCGACATCTACATCTAGTCTATCTGGTTGTCGTCCACACTATGAATGCTGTTATCAGTACAATTTTTGTAGCAAAATAAATTAGTAAAACATTATTTCAAAATTAGTTTAGTGCTAAAAAAAATATAACTAAAATTTTTGCAGCAAAAAAATTGCTGAAAACTAGTACACTTGATATACAAGACGTTTTACTAATTTTTCTACTAACTTATTTTTTTGAGTGTATAAATAAAAATTCAAAAAGTAAGATTTATGCTAAAGCTTTTGGTTTTACAAAAGGTACAAAATTTACGAATTCGAAAGTTTTTTTTCGAATCGAGCTACGCGGTAACCCCCCAGGTATGTACCTACGTATTTTTCGAAAATTAGTTTTGTTCCAATTTAGCGGCACCGCACATGCCCTAAATAACCTGCTGTACTTTTATACTCAATCATTATAGAACAGTTATATACAATGCTGTGGACTTTTAGCAAAAGAGCTTATTATTTTGTAAAACAAATTTAAGACTTTTTTAAGGCAGTTTCTGTTAGAATTTGAATTTTTTGTGTGCTGGAATTTTTAATGTAACGTTACAAATAACCTACTTATTTAACTACCCAATACAACTACTAGAACATATACCCAATAATATTTGTTTAGACTGTTGTATTGTTTACTAACGCTTGTGTACCTACCTGATTATCAAATAATTCAAATAATTCTTGGGTAGTGCAAGGTGTGCAAGAACCCAGTTTGAGTTTTACTATACTTCGCTCTGCAGTCGAAGTATACACAAATAATCCGACACAGATTCCTTTTCCGACCCGAGTAGTAATGTAAAAATGTAGTAAGATCCAAAGACGCCAACTTTGTTAAAGCAAAAAGCTCAAAAAATATTCAAAAAAGGGTAAAAACGCGTAAATTTTTGTTTAAAAAAGGATAAAAAAAAGCACCATGGCCTTTTTAAAAAATGATCGTGTTCCTGCACATCGTTTTTAAAAAACAAAGTTTAATATAGAATGGAAATAACTTTAAAAAAATAAAATCAAATAATTCGGCAACATTTTTAAATTTAAGTCAATTTTTTCTGATTAAAATAAATATCAGAGGAAATTATTCGTTTTTTAATTAAAATGGGAAGTTTTTGCCACAAATAAACTTTTGTTAAATTTGTATAAATGGAGAAACGAGCATAATTGAAATTTTTTGGCACATAAAAATACCACATTTAGCACGAAAGGAACCAAATGTGTATTCCCAGCAAAATCTTTCATTACCAAATAAGTGGTTATATAATAGAAATTCATAGCTCCGCACAACTTATTTTTTGGCGTCTAAACTCATTATTTTTGTTTGGCGTGGTCGTTTTTATAAGTAGTCACGCTTACCTACTCGCTTACGAAAAATTGAGAAATAAGTAGTTATGAAATTTTGAATAATAAGTGGTTACACGCATGTTTACAAAAAGTTGATTTATAAGTGGTTATCCGATTGCTTACTTGATTCTTAAAAATAAGGAGTTAAGCAAATACTCTTAGCTTAAGGAAATACATTCAGAAAAATTGAAGTTTTCTCTGGTGTGTAATTTTAGGACTCGTCATAAAAATTTGAACATAAAACATATAATAAATAAAAATGTATAAAATTTAACTGTGTAAAAAGTACTTATTTAAACTATTGCGAGTAAATCATTATTTTATATTTAGAAATAATGAATACAATAGGCCGTTATTAGGAAGTCATTATTTTATATTTTAAAATAATGCAAAAGGTAATGATGTATCATTTTTGGTAATGCAGATAGTAATGAGGTGTCATTACCATTATTTTGCTGGGATTCAACTCATTTTATAGTAAGAACTGTTTAGCTCCTCAAAACAGCCATCAACCTCAGAATCCAACTCCTCACTGTTGGCAAATCTCATCTGGCCTTAAAAAGATTTTTTAATATTGCTATGTTTTCCGTATTTTCTACCCATCCGACGAAAACGCTCTAATTCGGTTTGTAGAATACCTAACGAAGTTAAAAATAACGCTTTTAGTTTTATCTAAGCAACAATGGAGTGTTTCTACAAGACGTTCGTCGTTAGGCGAATGTATTTTGTTTCGTTCATCGGAGACAAAACGTTAAATACATACATATATCTGAAACACCGCCCAAATTATGATTTTTAACACATTCTATTATAAATGGTTATTGTGATTATATTATTGTTTTTGTTATTGTTACTCTTTATGTGTGCTATCGATTGATTTCTACATTCTTTATCGATAATTTTCTTGTCTTATGTCTCAATACAAATCTGAACTGTTTAATTTATTATTGACTCTTTTGCAATTTTAGAGTCATTCAACTTTATTATTGGTATCATGACAGCAGTAACAACAACAACAACAACAACATTCACCTACTCAGTCGATTTAAGTTGTTTTTTATAGGTCTGACAATTTTTGTTGTTGTTAATTCAAGTAGGTAACCAGAACTTTAAAGAAACATTTGTTTTTGGAGTGAAAACCGCAATAAAGATTTTTCATTTATACTACATTTATCCTTAATACTAAATTTATACCTGAGCAAAAACTACCTGGTTTTTGGCTCTTGAAGTTTTTAATTTGTCAAAACACATACAAAAAATCAAGCAAAAACTAGTTTTGTACAAAAACTAAGTGGTTTTTGCTCAAGTATAAATGTAGTATAAACAAAAAGTAGTAGTTTTTGAAAACTACTTGTATTTGCCTGTCAAATTCCGTGAAAATGTTTTAAAACTACTAGTTTTTGGTGTTATAACCCATTCACATGAACGAGGTTTCAGTTATCTTGAAGATTTTTGCATTATCTCATGTATTATCTCGAGATTTTTCATACAAATATTCTCTTAAAATTTACTTCAATTTGTTGAGATAATTTAAAAACCGCCTCAATTATCCCTTCAAAGTCAGGGTTCGCAACGATTTTTCTTGTGTTCGGAGTAGATTTTTTCCATTTTTGACTGCAGTGGACAACAAAAAAATATATAAATAGGAATAAGTTTTAATTTCTAATAAAAATTAAAAAAAAAAAAAAAAAAAAAAAAAACTAAATGGTAGATCATTTAAAATGTGTTAGTTTAGTACAATAGTGTTAAATGTAAAGTAATTCTTCCGACGAAGAAATTTTTTGGAAACAGTTCTTCAAAAACTGCAGTCTTCCTTCACCAAAAAATTAAAAATTTCATCTTTAAACTGTTCATCCCTATTTAAAAAGGTTTTCCACATCAATAACACCGTTGTACCTTAGCAAAAGTTAATAAATATTGTGTTCCGGCCATAAAAAAAAATGTTTTTTGAAACATTTTGTTAAATTTTATGTTGGATTATATGTGTTTTTTGTTTACAAAATATAACGAAACAGCTGTTACCATGATAATGGAAACTTATTCAACCTCATGTGAACAGTTTTGATTAGTTTTCAAATCTAATTGCTAAATCGCCCACAAAACTGGCTTGTGAATGGGGTATTAGTGTAAATTGGGTTTTAAACAGAATGAATTAGTTTTTGAACAAAAGGGAATGAATTCTTAGAAAGTTCTGAAATGTTTCTATGAAAATGTGTTAATATTGTTTAAATAATAGATTTTAAATCCATTTTAACATACACCATGAGTTTTATTGTATCATGTTTTGAACTAAACACATCGATATGACGCTAACAATGATGATGATGAATATCATCAGGTAAATTATAGAACTGTAGTAGTATTTAGGTTTATACATATAAATTTTATATTTTTTTTTTTTTTTTTTTTTATCAACTTTATTGACTTTTCTATGCAACAAGATTATATCTTATTATTAGAGCATAGAAATATAATTTTTAGATTAACATTTTTATAAAAGAATGAATTAAAATAATACATTATTAGAAAAGAAAGAAAACACATAATTATTAGATAGTATTTAACATTGAATTATTAAATCAAAATCAAATCATAACAACAGTTATAGGTTTTTCAACATTAAAAATAAAAAAAATGTAAAATAAAATAACAAAAAATATAAAAAAAATATAAAAACTACATAAAATTGTCAAAATTTATAATTTTAGTTTTTTTAGTTTGAAAATAAATCAAAAATATTTTTTTTAAAGGTAAATGCGTTACTATCAAGCTGAATGTGATGAGGTAATGAGTTCCAAAGTTGTACCGTTGGAACAAAAAATTGCCATTTAGAAAAAAGTGTACGATACTTTATAGATTTCAGCCTATGACCTCTTTCTGACCTTGCGAAGGTCAAACGTTCATATAAATAGTTAGGCTCCTTCCCATATATTATTTTGTGGAGAAACATAAGACATCTTATTTTCAGAAGGTTGTCGAAAGTTACACCATACAATTTCCTTACGTGTGGTGAAATTGAGCCGGATTTTCGCAATCCGAAAACATATCTAGTGATATTATTGAATAATACATTCAATTTATTCATACTATTTGAATCGCAGTTTGAAAAAAGCTCACAGCCATACAATAGGCAAGGCATCAAATAAGCCTTGGCAATTAACATCCTGGTTTTTAATGGTGTGAAATAGTGTGTTGGCCATAACGTTCTTAGCATTCCATAAGTTCTACCAACTATGCAATTAATATGATTTGACCAGGTAAGCGTTTCATTGAATATTATACCTAGATTCTTAACCGAAGATACCATATCAATTTTTTGACCATTTAGATTAATATTCAAATTGTTGTTTAGCGTTAATGATCTCTTATGAATAACAATGCACTTAGATTTTCCGGGGTTTAAACACAACCCATTCGCTGACGCCCATTCGTGTACTCTTCGTAAATCTAAATTCAGTTTTTCGATTGATTCGTCCAGTGATTGAAAAGTAGTTCGCAAGTAAATCTGGACATCATCTGCATATAAGTGTATTTTGCAGTACTTCAATTGTAGTGGGAGATCGTTTGCATAAAGCGAGAATAGTAGAGGTCCTAAAATTGACCCCTGAGGTACCCCCCTGGATACAGGTAAAGCATTTGATATGACGTTGTTAATAAAAACAGATTGTGTTCGACATGACAGATACGATTTCAATAATTTAACTGCCGTATTTGCAAAACTGAAAAGGTATCTTAGTTTTTTACATAGAATATTGTGGTCCACTGTATCAAATGCTTTTGAGTGATCCAATAACACTAAAAAGTTCATATGATTATCATCAACATCACGTCGTATATCATCTGATACATTCAGCAAAGCAGTTACACACCCATGCTTTGGACGAAAGCCAGATTGACAATCAGTAAGAAGATTATAAGCATTCAAATACCTGGTGATTTGACCATGCAATATTTTCTCAAACACTTTCGAAAGAAAAGGAAGAATGGCAATGGGTCTATACTCGGAATTTTGCTTAGGTACAGGTATTATTTTTGCATGTTTCCACATAAGTGGATATGAGCTAGTAGTGATTATCGAATTAAAGAGATGTGTAATATGTGGTAATAGATGAGGTAAGAGTAGTTTTAAAAATTTAGGGTGAATATTATCGAACCCAACAGAATTTGATTTTATATCCAAACAGTATGATAAGACATCCAGTTGACATATATTTTGAAATTCAAACTCATTATCATGTTCACCGTTGTTTTCAGATGGGATTTCATTGTTATTGAAATTATAAAAGCCAGGGTTTGACCGAACTATTGGAGTGCTAAGAAAAGTTTCATTTATTTCATCGACATTAAGAGTAGAATTACAATTGTTATTAGTTTTACCAATACCAATATCCTTGATTGTTTGCCAAGTTTGTTTGTTGTTGAGAGCGCTGGAAAAACGATTAGAGTAATAATCACACTTGGCCTTTCTTATTCTATTATTGACCTCTCGTCTTGCAATGCAATATTCATTGCGCAACTGAGTTGTTCTAAAACGTTTCCAACGTAGATAGGCTGTATCTCGTTGTTCTATAGAGATTTTAATTGCTAATGTGAACCATGGCCTAGTTTTATGAGAAATTACCTTAGTCCTTAAGGGCACTGATATATCATATAGACGTGAAACATTGGATTCTATAAAGGAAAGTTTTGAATCAACATTGACTTGGTAATAAAGTTCATTCCAATCAATACTCATGAAATTTTCTTCCAATTGATCAAAATTAATATTCTTAAAATCTCGGTAAGTAAATGATTGTTCCTGAAGCTCTATTTGAAAATCATACGAAAGAAATATTAAATCATGTTTGGAAAAACAAGATGCAGATATTTGGTCATAGAGCAGAATTGAAGATATTTTTCCAACAAAGAAAATATCAATTAAAGTGTCATTCCCAGTAGTGTGATGTGTTGGCATACGTGTATTAGTTGGCGAAAACCCTAATGATAACATTCGGGAAGCCAGAGATGATTCTAATAGCAAATTTGAATTAAAATCTCCTGATATTATGACCTCTTCAAACGGCATAGTTATATTCTCCAAGCTTTCGAAAAAACTATCAGTTTTTGTCCTCTTATCAGGCCTATAGACACAGCCAATCAGCATTTTTCTCCCATATGATAATACCTCGACAAAAATATATTCAACTTTATCTTCCCTTTTAGAAATACAATTTAACTTACAAGTTATACTATCCTTGACGAAAATAGCCACGCCACCAGCATGTTTTTCCCTGTCAGCTCTAAAAATTCTATAGCCATTCAAAGAAACAATACGATTTGATGTTTTCGGTTTCAGCCACGTCTCAGAAACACAGATTATATCAACTCCAGAGTTCTCAAAAGTAAAACGAAATTCATCCATCTTATTTTTAAGACTCTGAGCATTAATATGACAGATCTGAACACCAGATTTTTGTCTTGCCAATATCCTAACCATATTCATGGTCATAACTTTGGAACTACCTCTCATATTATTCGAAACAGACATTAACATATAAATTTAAAATTTGATCAGCCCTAACGGTAACGCATTCACAGTAAAAAATGTAATATATTGTACAATTTTTAAAATAAAAATAGTTATTATAAGCATAAGATGTATACAGTTTTAAATCAAATTTATTAAAACAAAAAGATATTTTTTTCTTACGGGACATAAATATATCATATAACATTATTGGTGTGGCTAGATTGTTGAGTTGGACTGGTGATGCGAATTTGATTACATGCATCAGAATCAGGAAAAAACTCGCTCAATTGCTCTACGTAATCAATTCGAATCGGTTGGTCAGTGCTATTTCGCTTTACATAAACCAGGCCACGAAAAGTGTATGCTGACTGCAAGCAATTTCTCGTTCTAAGCTTATTCGCTTCAATTAAAATTTTATAGTTTTTTGAAGTTAAACTCTCATTTACATAAAACGGTTTATCTGATTCCTGACCGATGTAATTTAGTAATAATTGTGTTTTATTTGTTTTCTTAAATATGGCAAGTGATTTTAATACAAAGTTCTTGTCATAAGGTGACATTAAATTAACTATTATTACACCATCAGGTGAGTTTTCTTTATCTTTATTGTTTTTGTTTTTCAATCTATATATTGCTTTAACCGACGGAGTTGGAATATTTATAACTTGGCATATAGAATCGAAAATATAATATAAGTCCTCTTTTTTATTGAACGGTATTCCGTTTATACGTAAATCACAGGCCACGAATAGATTTTCCTGTTTTAAGATTTGATATTTTAGTTCTTTTATTTCGGTGTTTATTGCTATAATATCGTGCACAACTGTATCTACACGATCATTAACACAATAAATTTCTTTTCTTAAATCATCTGTTATGTTATTTATTTTATTTAAGAGTAAGTTTTCGCGCTCTGCAATAAATGTTTTAATTCGTTCAAATTGAATATTGGCTCTCTCTTCCATATAAGTTTTAAAATTCTCGAAATACTCTTCAAATCGCTTGTCAATGTGTTGAACTACACTAACACGATTATTAGTATCAACTTTACCATTTGACGACATTCTTGGTGTTTTTGTTAAATTTTCTTGAGAAGTATGTAAAGGTTCTCCTTGACGTTTGGACATTGTAGTTGTTATTGAGTTAAATGTTTTAAGTTTAAAAGTTTTACACTGTTGTTGTTGTTTTTTAAAAGAAAGGTTTTTGTTTTGTTTATTTTTTTCTATTGTTCTCTTTATGTGCAAGAGTATTAAAAAGGCGGTTTTTTTCTGTTTTAGGTTACTTTCTGTTTTGCTTTATTTTGTTATTGAATTATTTATTTTTATTGAATATTCAAAAGAGTTAATAGTTATCTTATATTTTCCGTTTGCAAACGAACAATTAAATCTTTAATAAAAGTTTGATAAAAGATTTCCAATTAACTAGGAGGTCAAAACACTGTTTTTTTAATTATTAAACAGACGATGAAATAAACACCAACTTCACTTGTATCAAATATTTATTTGATATTTTTTTTTTATTATTTAAAAGTTCATTGACTTTTGTGTATGCCAATCACATTGTATGTGTAAACTTTGCAATTTCAGTTTGTTTATTGTATTTTTACAAATTCACTAAAATTTCAATATTGTTACGAATTTTTTGTTTGTTGATTCTACCAGGAAATGCAAACATACATACGTACAATGGTAGAAGTGGCAACAGAGCTGTTGTAGTAATATATACAGACTAAAAAGACAGACAATATATATAGACATACAAACACAATCTATGCATTTTAGTACATAAAAATTAGGGTTTCCAATACCGAAAGGAATTTGTATTTCAGGCATCAAGAACACTCAACTAAACCATACCCAGCAAAAACAGACATTACCGAGTAATTAAGCGAGTAAGTAGAACACAAAGGGTTTCACTACTTACCAGGCTATTTACTCGCAACATTACTTTGTTCGCGATGTCCAAAAATTCATGGGTGGTCATTACCCTCTCGCTTACAAAAAAAAAATGCGAATAACGAGTTACCCAAAGTAAAAGAATAAGTAGTTACTCGCAAAGATAGAATAAGTGGTTACTCAGAAGTTAGGAAATAAGTGGTTACCCTACATTGTAAAATAGTTGGTCATATTGGCAAGAAAATACTTTTTACCTTGGAAAATTTCCTATTTAGTTCAAAACAAATTTATAAATAAAATATTAATATAAAAAAGACTTAATCAGTTACCAGAAGTGATTACTTTGCACGAATATATAAGTAATTCTATGACTTATTACCGGTAAGTCATTATTTTGTATTTTAAATAAAGTAATGCAAAAGGTAATGACCTATCATTACTTGGTAATCCGTATGGTAATGACCTGTCATTACCATGATTTTGCTGGGATACCTTAAAATTTTGAAATTAGAGTACGAAAATGGTTCAATCAAAAGAGGCTTAGTTCAATCAAAAGCCAAACATAATCTTGAAATAAAATATATGCAAGGTTGTCTTGTAAGGAGGCAAAGAAAAGATATGGTTGCACTATGAACACGACTACAAAGTTACCCAATCAGAAATCGGCTGTGTACTCACAATATATTTACATAACCGATTAAAGGTTATTTAAAAAGTAAAAAATAAAAGTAAAGTTTGTTTTCAATTGAAGAATCAATTAAAATACATAGAAACATATTGTTTAACTTTTTGTATCAGTCAAAAAAAAAAAAAAAACAAACTACAAAAAAATACGCATCGTCTGTAGGGGTTGATATTTTCAGTCAAATGTTCTAGTTTTAGAAAAAATAATTTAAATAATTTCGTTGTTTTCTGTTTTAAAACAAAAAATTCAAATATTTTATGTTTTCTTTTTTGTTAAAATAGTTTGTTTATATACAAACTTACGAAATTACGAACTCCATTATTACATATTTATAAATTACTATTTGCTAATATTAAAAAACATGTGTTTTGTTCAAGGTTGGCAACCGATACCGTTATAATACCGTTATCCGTTTCAAAACCCTTTCAAATTGACAACCAAACCCGATACCAACACCGAAATTCTTGATTTCAAAAAATACCGGTATTCAAAAACCTTTTCCCTTAATACCGGTATCGTACCGGTATGGAATCGATTTTAAAAAATTGTTTTTTTCACGTTTTTAGCAAAAATACAAATTTTTTTAATATAAAATTGTTAAACAATTAAACTTTATTATCCATTGTTAATAGAAAATCGTGTTATAAATTCAAAGTGCGGTTATCAGCCTTTAGTTTGCATTGGCAACATTGTTTTTAATTTATTTAACTTCATAAATATTCTCTAACTTATGACAAATTCAGTAAATATAATTTAATATATGAACTGGTTTCTTAAACCTTTAATTGAATTTACAGTTTCTTTTAGAGAATCCTTTTATTAATTTTATAAACTTATTTTTTTTATTTTATTATATGATCTCAATACAAATGTAAAATATTTGTAGTGAATCAACTTGTGTTCCGAAAATCAAAAACAAAAAAAAAAAAAAACACTAATATAGGGCCTATATTCTGCAAAATAACCATTGGTACTTTTTTGTAAGAGAGCATAACTTAAATGCCTTTATTCCCTTATTTTATTTAACGACGGTTATATATATATATATATCATGTTATACATCACTGGAAAGCTTATAAAAAAATAAATGATCTAATGTGGAAATAAGTATAACATTTTATATAAAAAAGATGGAGTATGTAAAAAACGCATGTTTTTTAAACTTTTTGTATGGGAGCATATTTCAGTTTGATGTACATATTTCCTATGTTTAGCACAGAAAGAGGCCTAAATTCTTTAAAAATGTACCAAAAAAGGTGTTTCGGGGAAAATTTTGGCAAACCTGATGTAGTGCGAATATCGAAAAACGCAAAAACACGTTCCGCTTAAATTTAATAAGGAATAATATGAATTCAGCAGCCATAGCAATATAGTTCTCCATATAAAGTACCCAAAATTTTTGAAAATTTTAAAACAGCAAATTCGAAAGAGCAAAAAAGTACCAAAAAAAGCTACCAGTGAAAAGCCCTCAAAAATTGCTTTCCAACAATACCACACATGCACATGGTTCCTTTGGTCGAAATATCTTAAAAAGCAAAAAAACCTAAAAAGGACCCATTTTTGAACCCCTTTTTGGACCCTTAAAATTCCGAGGTGGCCGATAAGCTGAGACAGGTCGATCTTAGATTTTTTTCTCAATCACATATCCAAATTTCATCAAAATCGGAGGGTTTAGGCTGAAGTACTTCCGTTGTTAGGAATTTTTAATAACTTAAATACTTATCCTTTATAAAAATTTAATAAAATTGAGTTTTTTTTATAATTAAGAACGTTTTTGTTATATTTTTGTAAATTTTTTCAATAATACCGGTATATAACGGTATTAATGTTTCGGTATCGGTTATACCGATACCGAAATGATTAAAATACCGTTACCGATACCGATACCGAAACAAATAAAAAATCGATACCAATACCGATACCTATACCGTTATTTGTTTCGGTTGCCAACCTTGGTTTTGTTTGACTGTTGACATAGCGTCTGGTAAATAAAATATAATCTTATTTTTTTAACCAAACGCCCAGAAGAGAATAAAAAATTTCTATTTCAAATTTATTTTCGCGTCAAAAAAAAATTGTATCTAAAAATTTTTTGTTTCACCGCAATTTTTTGTTTTACCACAAAAATGTTTTAGAACTCAAAAAAAAAAACAAAAAAAGCTTTTTTCTAAAAAATTTTTTACCTCTTGATTTCTCATTTAATTTTTTTTTTTTAATGTTATTTTTCACAAATACACTGTAAAAAAATTCGGTCAATTTAATAACTTATTTGAGCCACATTTTTGGTATTCGATATAACAGCGCAATAAAAAATAATAGGATAGTATAAAAGTTTGGCTATAACCACATATAAAAAAATTTTAGGTATCATTACAGGGTTGCCACATATTGATTTTAAAACCTTAATGTCGGATTATTTCTAAAGAAATTACAAAACAAAAATTAAAAAAAAAGTTATAATAAAAATTATGTATTAGTTTATTTTTCAAAAAATCTTTATTACTTACGTAGAATTTACAATAATTATGAGAACATATGGAAAATATAATTTTGAAAAAATCTGCATCTTTACAAGAATGTTAGCGGGTTAACGTTCCGACGTTTTTTGCCCATACCTCACCTCTAGAGAGCGAGGTGCGATAATTAAAAATGTAGAAAAGCCATACCAATTTTTGTTGAAAATATCGCACGAATTAACAAATTCACTAGAATATGGATTAAAATCAATATTTCGAAATTACAAACAATTTACATAATTTTGACATCACTGAAATCGGTATTGGAAACCCTAATGCATATATTCAGGCATATAGAATAACGTGAAGCTCTGTGTTCAGTTGCCTGTATTATTATTTTCCTAAACATACATTGTACTCATTCATATATATGTATAATTTTTTTTTTAGTTGGAGGGTATTTCCTTAAATTTTTGCTTTTTTTATTATATTTTTCTATAGATTTTATTTATATATTTTTTTGTTTATTCATTTCATGTATTCAACCTTGACATACTGACGAGGAGGAACACAAGGTACATGATAATGATGATAGCAATGTTGACGATAATGATGTTATTGAGATATGGGGCAGACGGTGGTACAGGATTTTGTTTTTTATTAACATGGAATTCTACCTCAACATTTTAATCGCATGCTTCTATTTATTATTTTTTTTTTAACTAACATAAACAATTTGATAACATTGGTTCACATCTCTCTCCAACCTAGTGTCTTCAAATGCAATAAAATATGCCATAAAATTTACGAATTACACACAACTCAACAACAAAATTATTTTCGTTGTTTATGCTATGTGTGTTAGTTTCAAATTTCTTTGCACATTTCATTTCAATTTTCAACAAAAAAAATGGCTAGATCAGATTCAAAAATTGCTAGAAAATCGCTAAATATATAAACAGTGGAAAAATTTAGCGAATTTGTGCTAGATTATTGAAAGATGATGGTTAAAACTAATACCACTAATACCTGGTAGTTTTTCTCAAAAATATCTGGAATGTGCTCATAACCGGATGTCTCTAAATAAAATAAATAATATGATAATAATATGAAAGGCGGGTTTCCGCATACACTGTAATCAGCGTTGAAAACGACAACTACAACGGAAAAACGTTGTTGTTCGTAATCCTGCTAAAATCAGCAAAAATATTTGCTAAAAAATTGTAAACTGCTGTTTTCAATAGGCTCGATTTTTATTTGCATTTAAAAAAAAATCGAAAAAAAACTTTGAAAATTTTTTAAATTTTTTCTTGATTTTTTAGGTATTCGGCAAAATTTTTTTATTTTTTTTTAACTAAATTTTTTACATACTTTTTTCTATTGTAGTCTTGTTTTCGGTGCAAAGAGCTAGCACCGAAAAAAGCCTACTTGAAGTTGTTTTCGTTCCGTTGCCATTTCGTTAGTTTTTCTTTGCTAATCTCGGCGCCGTTACGTTCCTAATTTTTGGCGCCGATTTCGGCAACGAACTTTTTTTCGGCGCAAATGTATAGAATTTCGTTTTCGGCGCCGATTACAGTGTATGCGGAAACCCGCCTTAAATCATATCAATCTATAGTAAAGAATACTTGATGGTTAAGAAATAACATAGTTTTTTCTTTGAAAAACACAAAATTTTATCAACAAATAATCTGTTTCTACAAATAATTAAACTCTCTTCGTTATTGTTTACTAAAAGGTATGTTGTTTTTAATTGCTGAGTTAAAATGGAAACTAAAAGTGACATTTGATGGCAGACAGACTGCCGACGGCCATTAGCATTTCGACCATCACAGGTGGGTTAGAATTAGGTATTGACAAAAAAAAATGCTTCACAAAAAGTGAGTATAGTGGTTGAAAACACTATTTTTATGACTAAGAAAAAAAGCATTTTTAGAAAAATCTGTAGACGAACTTAAAAGTTATGGGAAACTCTTGAAAATACAACTACTAAAATAAATATTTTTACAAAATTCATAAATATAGTGTTTTCAATCACTATACTCACTTTTTCTGGAGAGTTTTTTTTTTTGTCAATACCTAATTCTAGCCCACCTGTGCCATACCATGATATTGCAATAGCACTAGAGATGAAATCATTTTGACTATTGTTTGCTATCATTTTATTGCATGTTATATCTCTAAGAGACATGAATTCCGATGTTCATTCAATTAAATTAGTATTTAACCCCTTGTGGACCAAGACTCGAAAGCGTTGGAAACTTTGTATTTTTTTGACTAAATCTTAATTAATATGCCTTCTTAAAGCTATATACAAAGTTTAAAATTTGTCAAGGACCTGCAAGGATATTAGTTATGACTGGTACCTTGGGTCAGGAAGAATGAAAAAGTAAGAAAAAAACATTGTTTTTTTTTTGTACTTTTAATAAATTAGTATTAAAGCATTTGTTAATTAATTTAATCCATGGTATTAGGAAAAACAATTTATTTATCATTATAACATAAGTATTTTTCATTAATCGAAATTAGTGCCACCATATCTTAACCAAACAACTGAAATACATTTCAAGTTACCGTTATTCTGAGAAGACGGGGTCGCCAATAGTCGAAAAAAAGATCTTATTAGAAAAATTATAGTGTACTCTAACATACCTATGGCCCAAAGGTATACAACAACTTTTTTTTTAAAGATTTTATGAGCTCGTAACTGTAATGCTACTTTTAAGTACCGTCGGTCGACAAGGGGTTAAAATACTCGTACGCAATATATAACATTGTACGATAAAAAAAACTGCACACCCATTTTTTTTTTATCGAAAAATCCGTATTCTGTATAACGAATTTATAAAATAAAAATCATTTAAGAGGTTGTTTTTTATAGTAAAGGAATATCAATAAACACTACAATTCAGAAATCATCAATTGAAATTTTGAAAATATCAATTAAAATTCAGAAAACATAATATCTATCTTAATTCATGATTTCTATATTTCAATTGATGTTCTCTGAATTAGATTACTGAATTGCAAAAAGTGCAGTGAATGTTTTACAAAATGTTTTAAATTCATTCATGCAGGTCTTTATAGTATAAACACCTCACAATTCGATAATTTTTTCTGCTTTTTATTAACGATATTCTTTACAAAGAAATTGTTTTGTTTTCATTTTTTACCGGCGTTTTTTTTTATATAATTTTTATAAAAACTATACAAAAAAAATCAAGTTGTATTGCTGTCATTTGCTTATATTATCATCATCAGTTAGATCGTCCCTTTATATTACGTCATTTATATTCCTTTGTGTTTTTATTTATGCCAATCATGTATTGTTGTTTTTATAGATCTAAAGAACGCAATTATAAAAAAAATATGTATAGTAAAACCCAGTTAAGACGAACTGTAAGGAACCAGAGTAATTATAAGCGACGTCCTTATTAACAGGAGTCAAAAGAAGAGGGCATACATACAGATATGGACATATAAATGGCACATTTTACCATGAATTCTTTCTTATGCTACTATATTGCAAATATGTACTATTAACAACCAACAAGTTTTTGTTTTTTCCAAATGTTTATTATGCACATTTAATATTGCTATAAATTTTAGTTGAAATTCGTTAATGTAAATAAAAAATTATCATTATGAAAAAAAAACCCATTGAAATGAGCTGGACACATAAATGGCCCAATCTTAAAAAAAGAGAAGAAATGGTTTTAATATTGCATTTGTTAAATTTTTTGGTATGTACAAATATTTTACCGTTAATATTTAGTACTGTGGCCTTTGTTTCTGATGACAGCTTCGCACCTGCGACCCATACTTTCCACTAGTTTTTGGCATTTTGTTTTGGAGTTGGCGTAGCAAGCTTCCTGTGCGGCCGACCGCAGTTCGTCCATATTTTTGTAATTTTTCTTGGCGATTTCAACCTTGACTTCATTCCACAGGTTCTCTGTTGGATTTAAGCCAGGGCTCTGGGCTGGCCAATCCAAAACATCAATCTTCTCCGCACAAAACCATTTTTTTACTAGTTTGGAGGAGTGTTTGGGGTCATTATCTTGCATGAATTTCGATTTTATTAGCATGGAGTTGAAGGCATATGGCTCCATATGGTTTTTTAAAATATCTAAATACTGAAACTTGTCCATTTTTCCATTGATTTTTATAAGCGGACCTGCGCCATGCCAAGAAAATGCACCCCAAACCATAATACTGCCACCTCCATGTTTTACCGTCTTCTGAGTGAACCGAGGATTAAACCCTTGGCCTTTAGGACGACGAACAAAGATTCTGCCATCTGGTCTTTTCCTGTTAATTTTTGTTTCGTCACTTCATAACACGTTTTACCAACTAATGGGATTTTTCTTATGGGTTCTGGCGAAGGTTAGTCGTTTTGAAAAATTGTTTTTTGGGATAAGGGCCTTTTTTCTGGAAATGCGCCCAAACAAATTTGCCTCGTTTAGTCTTCTTCTGACAAGTCTGCTTAATATTTCCATGTTAAAATTTTCATTAATATCCGATGCTATCTGCCTTGATGACTTGAATGGATCAATTTTCACCATTCGTACTATAGCTGCATCCGTACGCTCATCTGTTTTTCGTGGCCATGGCTTCCGAATTTTACCCTTAGTCAATATATCGGGTTCCTCAACACAAGAATTAATTGCATTGTAGACTTTTTGCGAGAAATTTGCGTTATCTCAGCAATTTCCGCTACTTTTTTTCTATCTTCATACATTTTCCATATGATCCGCCTTTCCTCACCTGTGGTGTTTTCCTGATCCCATTTTAAAAACTTTTTAACTTTTTATATTTATTTTTGAACTACGAAAAATATGTATTGCTTTGAATTAAATCTACACGACTACTGCCTATTTTAAGTAAATTGTGCCATTTATATGTCCACTTTAAATCAGCATTGTTAACGCAAAAATGATAACGGTAAATAATAAGCAAAACATAATGGAACATTTGAGCACTATTAAGACAAAGATCTTTTTCAACAACAATCAGAAGATATAAAACTTGCATTTTTAAATATATTTAGTTGGATAATACTTAAATTTATGCGCAATTTAAATTTGTGCCAATTATATGTCCATACGTATTGTAGTTTTCAATGACCTACCCACCCCAACCGATGTGCGCTCCGCGGAAAGGAAGTTCCGTGAAATCGTCAACGCAGCGGCTGCTCGCTTCATTCCGGCTGGAAGGATCACCAACATCAGACCCAATTTCCCAGCCGAAGCGGCAGAACTCGCAGATGAGCGGGACGAACTTCGTTCGACCAACCCCAGCGATCCCAGGATTAACGAATTCAACCGGGATATCAGCAAGTTGGTCAACGAGCACAAGCGGAACAAATGGGTAGATCACTTGAAAACATTCAACCTCAGCACCGGAGCCAGCAAGCTTTGGTCTACGGTCAAAGCTCTCTCGAACCCGTCCAAAAAGGACGACAGGGGATCGATCTCATTTGCCGATAGGACGATATCGGACCCAAAGAGGTGCGCGAGCTATTTTAGCCGGCAGTTTATTGAGCACCCCGAGAGAGACAAGGCGAAAAGGAGTGTCGTGAGGAAATTGCACGAACTCCGAGTCAATGACCATTAGCTTTTACGTCAACAGAGATTGCCGAAGCCATCAAAAGAGCCAAACCATCTAGAGCTCTAGAACCCGACGGAATTTCCATGCTGATGATCAAACAACTGGAGATGCCAGGAGTAGAGTAACTGACAAAGGTCTTTGACCTTTCCTTATCCACTCTAATTGTGCCCGAGGTCTGGAAAATGGGCAGGGTGGTGCCAATTTTGAAGCCAGGAAAGGATGCGAACCAGGGAGAATCATACAGGCCTATCTCCCTACTGTCACCGGTCGCTAAGATACTTGAGGCTCTACTCCTCCCCAGTCTCACACAGCATTTTCAGCTTGCCCAGCACCAGCATGGATTCCGTAAGCAGCACAGTACAACAACAGCTTTAACCGCCATTGCCACACAGATAACTAGCGGTCTAAATCAGAGCCGCCCTTGCGAAAGGACGGTTCTAGTGGCGCTTGACCTATCGAAGGCATTTGATACGGTCAGCCACGCGACCCTCTTCAGAGACATCGCCGAATCCAGTCTCCCAAATGGTACGAAGAGGTGGATAGCGAATTATCTGTGTGGTCGCCAGTCTATGTGGAGTTTCGAAACAGAAAGTCCAAACCTCGTAGAATTAAACAAGGAGTTCCTCAGGGTTGAGTTCTCTCCCCGATATTGTTTAATTTCTACGTTTCGAAACTCCCGGCTCCACCAGAAGGAGTGGAATTGATTTTATACATACGAATTTGCAACAAGATTCAGAGTAGAAACAAGGTCCTCAAGTCGCTAGCCGGCAGCTCTTGGGGTACGGACAAAGAAACCTTGTTGGCAACCTACAAAACAATTGGCCGGTCAGTATTTAATTATGATGCGCCAGTGTGGTCGCCTAGAGTCAGTGATACCCAGTGGAGAAAGCTCCAAACCTGTTAAAATTCTGCCCTCAGGACAATTACTGGATGCCTACAAATGTCCTCAGTTCAACATCTTCACGAGGAAACGAAGGTCCTAACAGTAAAGGAACACTGCCATATGCTGTCGAAGCAGTTCCTGCTGGGATGTCATCGGAGGAACCACCCGAATCACCATCTCACTTATAAATTTCAAATTGTATAATTTTTTAAATCAATTTAGCGTAATAGATATGCGATACATTTTAAGTAAAATTTCTATGTATTCTGTTTAAATTATCTCAAAATAACAAAAAATTATAGGAAAAATTTTACAACATGTACTGCATTTGATCAAGTAATGCCTTATTTGATGGAAATTGCAAAAACAACTACACGGTGCCATCAAGCAAAGTGTACAGCATGATTGATCGTCTATAGGCAGTGTTGCCATAACGGCGCTTTTCTCGTCAGATCTAGCGATTTTATTTCGCCCCTAGCGGGAAAAATTATCCTGTTGCTATTAGCCAAAAATCTAGCGGGGTTTTTTTTATCAGCAGTAATATAATTTTTAAAAATCAGTGTTATCTTGAAAAATATTATAAAATTTGCATACTGATATCCTTTTATTATAAAGAACAACTTCTTAACCGATTTTAGTAAAAAAAAAAAAAAAAAGTTCTAAAAAAAATTCTAAAAAATACACATTTCGATCAAATGTGGGTATGTAGTTTTTCACCAAACAACGCCCTCTACTGAGTATTTCCAATACTAATATTAATTCAATGAAAATGGGGATTTATTATTTGAAGCTTAATCGTAAAACTTTTGATTATTTAAAAGTTTATAACACTTCTTATGAACAAATTTTTGAGTAAACAACTCCTCTAAGTACAATTTTTCAACAATCCAGCGATAAAATCGCAAAATTTTTACACTGTTTATAAATCTAGTGATTTTCTATCGATTTTTGGGTCTGATCTAGCCATTTATTTTGAAAATTTGTTGGCAACACTGTATAACCCCGTTAACAGATTTGTTTTTTTTTATGAAAATGGATTCCAGTTGTAATTTGGTTCTCGATTTATAAATATGTCGTCTTTTTTATCTGTTGGCCGTTCGCCATAGTTGCATCTCACTTTACAGCATAGGAGTAATTTAACACTATGGTTTTGTGCAGAGTCAAAACTTTTTTCCTGCGGTTTATTTAGCAGTCATAAGCATTGGGTTTGATTCAACCTCAACTTGGATTGAAAAATACAAAAATTGATTAAATTTAATATACGTTTCTTGGAACTGGTTGACTGGTTGAGTGCCATAAAAACTGAATTTTACCAAATCAGACAGTTCATATACAAAAGTACAAAATTCTCGTCCAGTTGAATTTTTGTAAGTTATGTAGGGTGGGTGATACCCACGAAATAATTGTATTGTCTATCATGAAAATGCTAAAACTTTTTAAAACAACAAATAAAATCTAATATGGCAATATCATATTTGAATTTGGACTTTCAGGTAGAACAATATTCTAACTAAATACATGAAAATACAGAAAGCCCGAAAATCCATTTTTGTATTTTTTAATGCAATAATTAAAATAATTGTTGAAAAATAAATCTCAAAAATTACTAAAATGGATTCCAAAACGTCAAGATTTTCAAATTAGTTCGTATTAAAGTATTTTGTTGGTACTTTGTTCGTGCTTTTGAGAAAAAAAGCTGTCACACTCTAGATAAAAAAAAAATGATTTTTCACTTGCGTGGAATTGTTTCAAAATTGCGGTGGAATATTTTTCGCATCAATTTAATAGACAGGATCTTTGAAAATGTAGCGAAAAGTTTGTTATGATTGTAGTTTTCTACAATTGACCTGCTGCACGCAAGTAAGCTTACTCGCCAATCATACATTTTAAAGTTTTTATTAAAGTTTTTGGGGTACAAACATAGAGCAAGCGAAATTTTTTCGCTCTTCTGAACAACATACTGGGCTTAACCAAGATTTCGTCTTATATAAGTTGTTAAATGGGTTTTACTGTAGCTGTTTACATTTTGTTTAAAAGAATTTTCTTTGAACTACTAAACAACAGCAACAACATTCAAATCAAAAACATTATATGAACGAACAAGTACAAGTATTGATATTGCCATTTCTATTTTTAAACATTAATTACGGTTTATTTTTAAATTGTGTAGATGGTGATTGTGGTTGTGGAAATTGCTGTTGTTTCGTGCCAAAACAGCTGTTTTCTGTAGTATTTTATTTAATTTCTTTTTTCGTATCGCAAAATAAATACATACATACTCGTACATATGTTAACAAAAATGCAAGGTGTTGTTAATGTTATTTTTAGTTTAAAGAAAAGAATCGAACGTAAATTTTCGTACAATAATGGTAAATAAACAAATTTCATAACAACGCAAATCAGATATGGGTATTTCCAGGGTCCCCAACGCGACATTCGTACGCCTTTGAAGTGAAAAGAAAGAAATCTTAAAAATGTTTTTCTTGTTTCTATAATAAGTTTTTGCTGATGTTTCCAACACCAAAAAATATTAGACCTAGACCCAACTTTTAGTATACCGATCGACTTAGAATCACTTTTTGTTTCGACTTATCGATGTCCTCCTGTCCGCCCGTCAGTCTGTCTGTCCATGCATTCTTGTGCGCACTCTACAGGCCGCAAATATTAAGATATTTTGATGAAATTTGGTACAACGTCTATCCCAGTGTTGAAATGGTAATGACATATCATTATTTTTTGGACTACCAGTAATGACACCCACTTACCTTCTGCGTTATTTTAAAACATATAGTAATGAGTTACTGATAATGACTTATTTTTATCATTATTTCAAATAGAAAATAACCCAGCAAAATATTGGTAATGACACCTCATTGCTGTCTGCATTACCAATAATGATATATCATTACCTTTTGCATTATTTTGTAATATAAAATAATGACTTCCTAATAACGGCCTATTGTAGTCATTGCTTTTAAATATAAAATAATGACTTACTCACAATAGTTTAAATAAGTACTTTTTACAAAGTTAAATTTTATACATTTATATTTATTACTTGTAAATATGTTTTGTGTTCAAATTTTTATGACGAGTTCTAAAATTACACACTAGCAAAAACTTTAATTTCTCTGAATGTATTTCCTGAAGTTAATAGTATTTGTGTAACCCCTTATTTTTAAGAATTAAGTAAGCAGTCGGATAACCACTTATAATTCAAATTTTTGTAAGCATGTTTGTAACCACTTATTATTCAGAATCTCACAACTACTTATTTCTCATTTTTTCGTAAGCGAGCGGGTAAGCGTGACTACTTATAAAAACGACCACGCCAAACAAAAATAATGAGTTTAGACGCCAAAAAATAAGTTGTGCGGAGCTATGAATTTCTATTATATAACCACTTATTTGGTAATGAAAGATTTTGCTGGGAATTTCCTAGATTTTTTTTTTTTTAATTTTTTGAAATCTATTTTTAGACTCAATATTTTTTAAATACTGGTAAGGATATATGTAACCACATATTTTTTGATTTTTTGTATGTTGGCGAGTAAGCTTACTTGCGTGCAGCAGGTCAATTATGTTTTTATCTATTAAATATTACATGTCGATATAGCTCAGATGGTAGAGCTATTGACTGGCAATTTGTAGACCCAGGTTCGATTCCCGCACCAGGAAATTTTATTTAAAAAAAATACAATAAAAAATATTTTTTTATATAATTTATTTTTTTGAAAATCCAATTTTAGACTCATTATTTTTGTCAGTACTGGTAAGCCCAAAGGTAACGATATATTTTTTGATTTTTCGTATGCTGGTGTGTAACCATAACTCATTATTTTTCGCGACATCGCCATATAAAGGTAATAAGAAATGTAATAATAAAAGTAACTAGTTACCATTACCAAGTATGTAGTTACATAACCACATATCTGGTAATGATTTTCTACACTGGGATGTCGTCGAAGGACGAAGCCTATTAATTTTGGTTAAAATCGGTCCATGTTTAGAGCTATTTAGTGCCGATATAAGTGTCCCTCCCCCCAAATTGGCTTGTTTACACTCTGCAGGTCGCAAATACGAAGATATTTAAATGAAATTTGGTTCGCTGACTCACATGGTCCCACAATCGGTCCATATTTGGACTAATAGCCCATATGGGCTATATTTAATTATAATAATATTTTCTCTTCTTTTATCATTTTCTAGAAAATTTTGACACAAGCCCATTTTAACCCATTCGAATTTTGGATCCAAACATTTGTTGGCTTTTAACCAGACTGGTGTAGGGTATTATATAGTCGCCATGCCCGACTTTAACTTTTTTACTCGTTTTCGATAGCATTTTAGGAGCACTATCCCTACGGGAAATTTTAACAAACTGTCACCGAACTGGTCACTTTTACATGGCGTTGTCATAGGAGGGGGAAATTGACCCCTTTGGACATGTCACAAGACAAATCCTAGGACAGGTTACTGAACTCTTATAAAAAACAAAGTTCAGGGACATGTCCTGGGATTTGTCTTCTGACATGTCACAAGGGGTCAATTTCCCCCTCCTATGACAACGCCATGTAAAAGTGACCAGTCTATTTCATATAAAGGGGCCAGTTCCGTGACAGTTTGTTAAAATTTCCCGTAGGGATGTTTAGTGCAAAAGGTAGGTTTTGTCGATTTGTTGTTTCCAATATATTGGCAATAAACGTGTGATTCCCAACAACATAATACAAAAATAGAAGTCGTTTTCGACTGCATCTAGAAAAATGTAGAAATATGCGAATTGGAACCAGACAAGGAAAAATTCTGAATTTTATTTAAAAATCCATAAATATTTGAAATTTTATTTTTGTTTAAAATAAAATTCCCAAAAATGTATGAATTTTAAATTTGGAAAATAAAAATCTCAAAATTTAGAGAATTTTATTTTTAACAAATGTTTGAATAATTCTTTGAATTGTTATTTGAAAAATTCAAACCGAAAAAATAAAAACCCTACAATAAAAAATATTAAATACACAAAACTTGAAATCAAACCAGCAATTTCGTATTTTTTTCTAATTTTTTCGGTGTTTGCAAATTTTATCAATAAATCAATATTTTTATATGGCGTCTTATATGCAAATTTCGCAAAATAGCTCTTTGAATAATCGTTTGGTGGATAAACTGAATAAGAAATAAAGTACAATAAAAAACTAAATATACAAACTATATAACTAAATCCGGTATTTCGAGTTCTTTAGTTTTTATGGTGTTCGCAGATTTGATCGATAAATTAATACCTTGTATTCAAAACGCGCAATTGTGAAAGAAAAATTGTATATGCTACAGAAAATTAATTAAAAAACTTAATCAACGATCTATATTCCGCTAACGAATATATTGATGCAAAAATTTTCATTTTTGCAAAATATTTTTTTTTTTGGGAATAACTAACCACTAAATGGGTATTATTCCTAGATTATGAATTTAAAATAACAACACTTAAAAAATTGCAAAATAATAGCGGAACGCGAAAAATGTCTATATGGTACAAAATATTTGTTAAAAGGCATATTCAGCGATTTACATTATGCAAACAAATATATTGATACAAACATTTTCCTTTTTGCAAAATTTTTTGCGAATTTTTTTGCAAACTAATCACTAAACTTTTTTATAAGAAATGGTTATTATAGTTCCTAGAATATGAATTTAAAAAAGGCGCTCTCAAGAAATTGCAAAGTAATGGCGGAACGCGAAAATAGTCTTTATGGTGCAAAATATTTATTAAAATATTATTAATATAGTTCCTATATTATGAATTTAAAATAACTGCACTTAAAAAATTGCAAAATAATAGCGGAACGCGAAAAAAGTCTTTATGGTTCAAAATATTTGCTAAAAGGCTTATTCAGTGATTTACATTCTGCAAGCGAATATATTGATACAAACATTTTCCTTTTTGCAAAAATTTGTTTGCGAATTTTTTTGCAAACTAACCACTAAGTTTTTTGATAAGAAATGAGCATTAAAATTAATAGATTATGAATTAAAAAACCGCACTTAAAAAATTTCAAAATAATGGCGGAAAGCGACAAAAGCCTTTATGGTACAAAATATTCATTAACAAGCTTAGTCAGCTTACATTCTGCAAACATTTTCCTTTGCGTGAAATATTTTTTCGCGAATTTTTTATTGTAAACGAACTTCCAAACTTTGTTATAAGAAATTTGCTTTTAATACCTAGATTATAAATTTAAATAAACCGCACTTAAAAAATTTAAAAATTATAGCGGAACGCGAAAAAATACTTTATGGTACGAGAGATTAATTTGAAAACTTAATCAGCGATTTACATTCTGCAAACGAATGTATTGATGCCAACATTTTTCTTTTTTCAAGATTTTAACTAATTACCAAACTTTGGTATAAGGTTTTATGGTCTCTTGATTATAAATTTTAAATAACCTCATTTAAAAAATTACAAAATAATGGCTAAATGCGAAAAAGGATGTCGTGATATTATTGTATGAAGGGAACAAAATGTTCAGAACTACTCTTAATATAAAATTTTGTTAACTACATGCTAATCTTTATCACAAATTTAAATTTTTACCAATTTTAAATACATTTATGTATATTTTTTTATAGGAAAATAAAACTCTATAAAATTCAAAATACTATTCAATAGAGAATTTTTCCTTTAAAACTCTTTACTGAATTTAAAAAAATATCATAAAGAATTTTATTTAAAAGTTATGAAGTATTTTTTTCAAAAAAATACTTGAAGAATTTTATCACTAAAGAATTTTAAATTGTAAGCTTTTCTGTTGTATGATTGGAACACAATTTTTTAAAGCAATTTTTTTTAAACTAAAATAGAATAGCTTTCTATTGATAGTTGTCATATTGAAATATTTTCATTGGTTTGTTTTAACCATCTTTAGTATGATTCCCCATGCGACATTCCCCATGTGACATTCCCCATGCGACATAATTTCCCGTCACTTTATGTGAATCTGACAATAGAATGTCAATGAAAGGAAATCAAAAATTCACCGTTTTCTAATCTTTAGTAACTACCCTTCGATTTTTTTAAAGTTAATTGCTGTCGTAACAAATATTGTGTCATAGGAGTGCACTTAATCATCACCCTAAAACAAGTAAAAATAAGGAGAAAATATTTTTTTAAAAAACGAAAAAGTTGAACAAAACCTGAACGCAACTGTAATTCATTTTATAATATAAGATAAGCTTTTATATTTTATATATAATTATATAATTATTATAAATTATTATAAATATTTAGCGTGTTTTTTAATCACCTGGATTTAGAATTTTTCATACAAAAAATGGATTTATTAAATCCAAAAAAAAAGCTGGATTTAATAAATCCACAATAAAAGCACAAACATATGAAACAGCCTATTAATTTAATGTCAGAAAAAAATACGAATAAAAATTAAAAGAGAAACAAAAAAATTGAAAAACTAACAAATAAAAGGTTTTTCTTAATTTTTTTTTATGAAATATGTTTAGAAAAAAAACTACACCTCACCAAATACATATTTTTCAACTTTGACATAGAGAAATAGCTCAAATAGAAATGGCAATTTTTCACTCTATAGTAAGTAATTTAATTAAATCCAATTAGTGAATAATAAATATTGCAATGGAATTTTTCAATTGTGTAAAAATATAAATTGAAGTGATAAGACTGAAAAGGCAGACTGTTTATCGCTGTTTTATGTAATATATGATTATAAATTAAAAGTTAAAGTTGAATGCTCCATCATCGAATTCGGTATTAAAAATTAGGGTGAAAGAAGTGTCGGACAGAAAAATTTTTTAAAATAGGAAAAATCTAACCCCATCTGTTGAGCACTTTTAGAAATACTTTTTGGATTTATTAAATCGAAGTGATTAGAAAAAACGGCTATTATATAATTATATTTCAGTATTTTTTTGTTAATACAATTCAGAAGGGATTTTTAATTCTTCGGTCACGGTGGACCTTTCTGTGGAAATGCCCATATGTATGTAAAATCGTCTTAAGCTCGTAAGATTAAAACTTGGGACAATTATTATTAAATGATTCCCAATATTAGCAAAGACTTGTGTAAGTATAAAATATTTACAAAAAATACAAGACTGGCGGAGTTTTTGCCTGTTCATATTTTAACACATTTTTCACCAAGCATTGAATCCATGGTCCGATTTTGTTGAAATCTGAAATATAAGTTATTAAGACCTAGGGAAACTTTTTAGCCGAATACCGAACTTTTCTATAAATCAATATTTTGCAGCATTTAGCTCTTTAATTTTTTATAGTAACTTTTAAATATGCACATATTTAACTTAATTTTTACTTAAAGAGCGAAAAATACAATTTTTGCAATTTATAAATATTTAGAAATTGGTTTCCGCATTTTTGAATTTGAAAAAGTTGCATGAAATTGTGTTTTTATTCAAACACAGAAGTAGTCGGCTTCGGTTCGGCCTTAAAAAAGTGAGTTCGGTCGGACACTAAAAATTAGTGATCGATTTACTTTTACAAAAAATATTTTTTAAGCAATTGTAAAGTTACTAGATTTACCACAAAAAGTTATTAAATAATAAATAATAACGCTTTTTTCTCTATGAATTATTCGATTGGACTGTTCCCATTGGACATCTAAAATATTTTGTGTTTATGATTTCCAATCACAATAAAAAATTTTAGTGTTTATTTGCAAACTCAGACTATCACCCCTGTTCTGAGTTCCGAAACTTTTTAATTAGAGTGGACTTGTAAAATCACACGGAAATAAAAATTTCGAAAATTTGCAGTTTCGAACAAATTTTAGAATTTTTCAACAAATTTTTAGATAAATTTTTATATATTAGTAGTTGCAAAAAATGTATGTATTAATTTTACTTTCACCAAGCTTTTTCTACACGAAATAAAACGAAAAAAATAATTGGGATGTGGTCACAGAACAGCAAAAAATTCGGAATGTTTCACTTTAGAATTTTTTTATGTGGATTCGGAACTTAGAACTGCGCCATATATTACTAAAAACAAATGTAAACAAAACTAGAATTTCAAAACTCTTATTTTAATTTAATCTTTCGAAATAGTCTGGCATTGTTTCAATAAAAATAATAGGTACACAAATGGTTCAAACTTATTGTTTTAAGAATAAAAACAGGGAGCTGTACTGGTACTTATGAGAAGTTTACCAGACTAGTTCCGCAGGTACTCTTTGGTACCAGTACTGTACCAGTTGATTTGCACCTCAAGTTAATTCACAGTAAAAAATTGTAAGTGTTTTTGCAAACTGATGTTTTATTAAATACAAATGTAAAGAAAATGAGAATTTCAAATCTCGAATTTTAATTTAGTTAATTTGCTTTACATAGATCGTATTTAACTAGTACACAACTGGTTCAAAATGGTTATTTTGAGAACTAGTTTTTTTGTAGTACTAGTCAAAACACAGTCAAACTTAAAATCATTTTTATTTTTCTTTATTTTTTGAAAGTATCCAAAAAAGGCGACTTTTTATAAAATATTAAAAAAAAAATATTTGAATTTTTTTTTTTTTTTTTTGTAAAAAAATGTTATATTTTCTGAATGAGTTAAGGCTTCATTAGTCTGGTAGTAGCGTAAAGTATCGTCTTAGCTGTTTACTTGAAACTAATTAGTTTGGAAGTAGTTTTGACGTAAAAAAATCTATTGAAAATTGGTTTCTACCGCACGATAGCTCATTTCCCCGCACTTTACTTACAAACTAATTTGAGCTTAACACTTGTTATCGTGCACAGAACGAATTTGCAAAATTCTAATTAAATTTTTAAACACCTTTCTCATACCGTTTTTGTAAATACAAAAAAAAAATTTTTTAAAAGGCACCAACAATGGAATTTGTAAATCCAAAAAAAATTTAATTTTTTTTGAAACTTTGAATTTTTATTTTTAAACAAAATTTATATGAAACATAACAATTTACGAACGAGGGCTGTATTCATAAGTTAAAAATAACGACTGCACAACGAATGCACAACTTTCCCTTATGGGAATTTGTGTGTATAAAAAGTTGTGCACTGGATGTTAGTCGTTAGTTTTAACTTATGAATACCGCTATAAGTCTAATTTATAAACTCCAACATGAGATGTAAAAAATAAGAGGCACTCAATATTTCTTATCGAAATATAAAGGGCGCCCATAGAAAACAATTATATTGAAAATCTGTGGCCGGCTTAATATCCGAATGAATGAAAAAAATTTACATGAGTATTCTAAGTTTTGCATTAAATTTAGAATTTCAAAAATACTTTTGAGGGTATTTTTTTATTATACTCTGCCAAGCATCATGTTTCAGAAATAAATGGTGTCTCAAGATACTAAAGTGCGTAAAATTTTAACATGAATTTAACAAGAAGTTTAATCATTAACAAGAAGTTTAATCATTAGGATAGGCATTATCTTTAAACTTAGACTAACGGAGTTTGTAACTGGAATAATGCTTTCAAAATGTTGTTTCTTTGTTTTTATTTCAATAAAGAAATAAATTATAAAAGAGAAAAAGTTTTTCCGGAAACTTTTTGTTAATAAACTAGGCAACGGCCTACAAAATTCGTTTTCAGTTTAACTAAACCAAGTTTAACTGACATCCGAATAACTCGGCCTAAGGCATCTTTCTTTATATTTCGAGGAGTTTCCTTTCATTTAGGAGAATTTTTAAGAGGACTAATTTAAAATGGAGATTTCTTGTACGCTATCCAAAAGAATTAATTAAGGGAGACGACAAATACTGTAACAACGGGCATATTTAAATGGTTGTCTGAAAGTCAATTAACAATATTTATATTTTTTTATTCAAAAGACATCCCTAGTAAAAATTATTTTTATATATTTATATATGATTTTTATACAATCATTTATGATTTTATACAATTATAACTTGTCGAGTATTGTGAAACATATATTTTTATATGATTATATCAAAAGATATTTAATTATATAAAATTATATTAACCAGATCCACCATTTTTCGGATCAGATAATATATTTTTTATATAATTATATTAACCCATACATGATTTGATCCGGAAAATGGTGGATCTGGTTAATATAATTTTATATACTTAAATATCTTTTGATATAATCATATAAAAATATATGTTTCACAATACTCGACAAGTTATAATTGTATAAAATCATAAATGATTATATAAAAATCATATCTGATTATATAAAAATCATTTTTACTAGGGATGTTATTTTAGTATTTTCAAAAAATGTTAAGTTTTAAATTTCGCCAACCATAATTGCCACTTCGAAAAAGGCAAGAAAGAAAGTTGTGAAGTTCGCTCATGGATTGCCGTAATTAAAACGAATTCAAAAAGCTTCATTGGAATGCTAACGGCTAACTTTTCCAAATTACAAAAATCGAATTATTATTATTCTTTCTTTATTCTTTATTTCTTTATTTCAGTCTATGGATACAATATTATCCTTACTCAGAGTTTTATAATCTTGATCTCAAGCTTTTGACAAAATTTAAAATTTGACATATCCAAATTAACGTGTTTATAACTTTTGAAAAAATTTATTCTTCTTCTTAACCTCAAACCTACTAAATTAAAATTAATAAAAATGCATATTAATTACAATATTAATAGCAGTTGGTCTATATGACGCGTTTGAAAAAACAACACTTTACTAAATAAATACATATATTTTCTACCAATATCTGAATCTTTTTGTTTTTATTCTACTTATTTGTATTTTGGGTATTTTTGTTTACATTTCTAGTTTACATTAATAGTAAACTTGGAATGTACTAAAGAATTGCCAAAAATTAATTGCTTTTCATATGGAATGCAAGAAAATTATATCAAAAGTAGTATAGTAAAAATTAGGCAAATATTTCGTTGAAAACGAATTTAAGATAAACAAACAGACTTTTTATCTTAGTTTAGTTTATCATATAAAGATTTGTTTTCCTTATTTTACATTTAAAAAAATCAAACCCAAGGAAGTAAATCAAACTTATTTGTGGTAATATCTAGTTAACAAGATCTCAAATGTGAATATCATGTAAATATAACTTGTAAATAAAGGATGAATAAAAATAAAAATATAAAAACAACAAAAAAAACGCGACTGTTTGTTTGGTTGGTTGACTTTTATTGTTTTTTGAGTTTTTCATATCAAATAAATCTTAAAATAAATCTTTATATTTGTTCATGTAGTTGTTGTCGAGAAATAAAATTATGAATGAGTGAGTAATGAAGATAGTATTTTTAGTCTTTGTTGTTGTAGTTTTTTTGTTAGTTGTATAAAAAAAAAAAACGTTTATCACAAAACAACAACAATGAAGGCAAAAAATATCAAGAAGAACTATAATAAATAAACATACATTAAAAAATAAAACTGTGCCACGCGACAGCAATAACAACAACAACAATAAAGTATATTAGCAGACAAAAAAATATTGTACACAAAACTAAATTCATTACGTACTTGCGGAAAACATCTACGGATGAATGAATGAATAAATATATGTTTTAATGGTTAAGAATGTGAATGAATGGATTGAATGCCTGATGGCATTCATATAAAACTTGTATACATATCAAGGGTCTGCCAGTGGATGTAAGTGCCGCACTTGTTGTTCTTTTCTTTTACTGTTATTACTCTGCTGGCAATTATGTTGGTAATATATAAAAAGGCGCAAACAAACTCAGAGCCAAACCAATTTTATATACATGACTTTTTATTTCTTTTTGAAATTAAAAAAAAGAAAACCACCGACTAACCACCAAAGGCAATATTAGTAAATATAGCCAACTTCAGGAATATGTTTACAATAAAAAAAAATGAAGAAGACATTGTCGTCAGTAACATCATCATCAACAACATTATCGACCAGCGAACCAGCTAGTCAGTTATCCAACCAACTAAATAACCAAACAGCCCAGACATATTTTTAAACTGGCACACATTTGAACATCCATTCATACAAACATACTAACTTTGTACTACATACATCTTATGAAGTTCTATGAAGTGTGTGGATTTATTTGGTTGTATGATACGACAATATCACAGCTACAACAGCAACAAAAACCATTCCGGGGTACACCGGTAGGTACTATATATATGTACATACCTAAATAAAGTATATATTATTTATACTTTTTTGCACAAACAAATGTACCTATCTACTACATACTAAAAATATAAAACAACAAGAATGTTTGTAAGTTTATATTACTTTACCACTTGCCTGACACAAACGGTCTTGACGGTCTGTTTATATCAGCTGTTTTTTTATATTATTTTCATTTCATTTTAATTTTTTTTTTTAATGAATTTAAGTATAGTGGGGAGTGTAGTGTTATGCGATTAACCAATTTACATTTTTTATATTTAAATTGTATGTACGTGTTGTTCTTGTTGTCGTAGTACTATGTATGGAGGTATGTTTGGGTGTTTGTTTATATACAACAACAACATCAACACACATTATAGACATATAAAGTACATTTTATTTTTGTTTTGAAATCATTCAATTTTTTTAGGTTTATTAACCTTTCTTAATGGCTTAGCGGTATAATTGTGACGTCTTAATGAATAAATATTGTGATAGGGTAGGAACGAATAAATGATTGTACACTTATATGCACCACACAATGTGATGGATGTTGACGACGATGAGTTTGGGTTTTAATTAGTACGGTACCTCTGTTTGTATGTAAGATTTCTGTTTAGATTTTGTTGTAAATGTTTTTATGAGACAACATTACTAATGATTTCAAAGTGTAATTGCAAAAATTTATAATTTCTATTGTACGTTTGAAAAAATTTCTCCTTTCATCTTAGTTGCATTGAATTGCAAATTTAAAGCTCGTATAGTTCGCACCCACCCTTAACGTTAATTTCATATTTCAAAAATATTTTTGTAAAATAGTATTGCAATATTTCGAATGCTCCCAGTAAAAAAAAACCTGACCAAGAAGTTGTAAAAGCACTACAACTATTCACCCCAAACGCGTGCGAATTGAGATGAAACCTCCATTTAGTTAACATTTGATTCTTTATGTTACTTTAAGTCTGCTTTGCAGTTAATAAAAATGTTCTTTTTTATATGGGAAGCTAAATTCATTTGTTAGGGTTTTAGGGGAGATGAAAAGTAACTTATTGTGAATACATTCAAATAAATATTTAGGAAGTAATATTTATACCTGTTTTAAAGCCAATTAAAAAAACATTTGCGAAAAGGTGACACGGATAAACAATAAAATCTAAAGTAGAATGTTTGTATATGTCTGTTTGATCACTTCCGAAAGTATTCATATAGAGACAATCTGACAATAAAAATATAAACAATAATACAATTTAATGGAAAATCACTGATGAAGCCTGTCCATAAAAAAAGGCAGAAACTGGATCTAGTCTGATCTGCAAATTTAATGTGTTTATAACTTTTGAAGAAAAGGTTCTTCTTAACCTCAAAACTACTAAAATAAAAAAGAATTTGTTTATACTTTAAGGATAAACCTAATGTTTCTACAAATTTCTTTTGAAAGACACTAAAACAATTTTAAGCCAAAACGTAGCACAAGAAAGTGTGTGTAATGAAATTAAATAAATTTGTAAACAAAATATTTTTAATTGCATCGTATGAAAAATAGAATACAATCACTTGATTTTAAAACTGTAAATGCCATTTTCGTTAGGCAGAGTTTTCTGGATGTAGTTCAAACTTGTTTATTAGTTAAAAATTGTTTAAGCTTAATACAGTCTGTCAAGAAATTGTTTTCGTGTTGACTTTTTCAATTTATTTTTTTATTTTAATTTATTTTTTTGTTTTAATTTATTTCTTTATTTTAATTTATTTTTTTATTCTAATTTATTTTTTTATTTTAATTTATTTTTTTATTTTAATTTATTTTTTTATTTTAATTTAATTTTTTATTTTAATTTATTTTTTTATTTTAATTTATTTTTTTTATTTATTAAATTTTTTCTATGTATTTATTTAGTAGCAAAAGTGGACAAAATTAAAAATAAGTTTGAATAAGATAAAACAAAAACAAATGAAACTCCAGAACATTGTTGTCAAGAAAATGTTTTTACATTGAATGTTTATGTACAGGTTGGTTGAAAAGTTCCTGCGCTCACCAAGAGATGGCACTGCTAGCTCCAAACTTTTTTTTTCTCAAGTTGGTATAACTGTCCTGAGAACACGTGCAAAGTTGCAAGTCATTCTGTCAATTCATTCCTTGTTTACAAGCCATTTGAAGTTGACGTGGCATTGATTTTTTTTTATATGGAAAAAATTTAATATCGTGCAGTCATTAGATTCTTTGTTTTGAAGGGTTTAAAAGCAAAGGAAATTTATGAACAATTGTTAGAAGTGTATAAGGAGTCCTCACCATCAAAACGCACCGTTGAATTTTGGGCTGGTGAATTTAAACGTGGTCGTACTAGCCTTGAAGGCGATCCACGCCAAGGACGACCAAAAACTGCAACCACAGCAGAAATCATTGAGCAAGTACATAATATGGTTAGTGAAGATTCAAGTTTGACTAAGCTTGAAATTTCTAATGCCATAGGCATCTCAGACGAACGAGTACTCCATATTTTACATGAAGAATTACGTATGAAAAAACTGTTTGGAAAGTTAGTGCCGCACACATTAACAATTCAACAAAAACTGGATCGAAAACAAATTTCTCAGCGTAATTTGGAGCGTTTTAAGCAGAATAAAACCGACTTCTTGCGACGTTTTATAACTATGGATGAGACTTGGATCTACCACCATGATCCTAAATTGAAACAAGAACGTTTACACTGGACTGAAGGTGGTTGTTCAGCTTCAAAGCAGGTGAAGTCACAACGATCAGCAAAGAAGGTTATGTCATCAGTTTTTTGGGTTCCAAAAGGA
Source organism: Leucophora obtusa (assembly GCA_949987735.1). Classification (NCBI taxonomy): domain Eukaryota; kingdom Metazoa; phylum Arthropoda; class Insecta; order Diptera; family Anthomyiidae; genus Leucophora; species Leucophora obtusa. The sequence continues at coordinate 283,769,812 of OX465295.1, forward strand.
ATTTTGTTGATTGATTATCTTCAGAAAGGTAAAACAATCAACTCTGAATATTATTGCAGCCTTTTGGATCAGCTGGATGAAAAAATTCGTGAGAAAAGACCTGGTTTAAAGAACAAAAAAATCATTTTTCATCAAGACAATGCACCTGTTCACAAAAGTGTTTTGACGATGGCTAAATTCAAAGAATTAAAGTACGAATTGCTTGAACATCCACCGTATTCACCAGATTTGGCTTCCAGTGACTACTATCTCTTCAGAAATCTCAAACAATTCCTTAGTGGAAAGCATTTTTCGTCGAATGAAGAGGCCATAGCAGACGTAGACGGTTATTTTGCAGAGCTTCCGGAAAACCATTATAAGGATGGGATAAAATTATTGGAAGATAATTGGAACAAGTGTATTGAGCTTCTAGGAGATTATATTGAATAAAAAAATATATTTCGTAACAAAAACATTATTCCTTCATTTCGAGCGCCGAAACTTTTCAACCAACCTGTATATGAAAAAAAGTGAGATAGAAAAATAATGTAGGAGTATTAGAGAAAAAGGAATTCTTGTAGAATCAATTTGCTTCTTTTTTTGCTGGGTAACAGTTTCTATGAAAGTTATTGTGGTTGCGTATGATTGTTTTTATTTCATTATTTCATATTACTCATACGTTACCAAACCCTTTACACCAGGCGTGTCAAGAATTTTTCCGTTGAGTACGAAAAAACTAAAAATTTTGCTGTGAAATTATATTTCGTGTCAACTTGACCCATATTCTCACGAATTATGTGGACGATTGGTAGAAAAAAAAATAAAAAAAAATATGAATAAAAGGAATATTTTTTTAAAAGCAACACTATTCCATTAAAGTATTATTTATAGGGATGTGCGATTAATCGACTAATTAATCAGAATTTTGATTAATCTATTAATTGAAAATTTGATTAATCACAATTATGATTAATCGATTAATTTGAGTTTTGATTAATCAAAACTTGAATAATTTTAATTAATATTGGAAAAACATTTTAAAAATAAAAAAAATATGGAAATTTTATCTTTGTTTTGTGGTAATGCTTTTTATATAGCTCACTGGTCAGAATTGACCAATACCATTCTTAAATTTCATGTTTCTATATTGAACTGGCGTTAAAGGGCGTCTTCAACGGAGAAAGAAAAACAAGATATTTTATTCTATTATTCATAAATTTGTTTTATCAAAATCATGATTAATCAGTTAAAATTAGTTACTACCGAGATTTTAAGTGTAGAAACTACAATCAGTTACGTTGAGAATTTTTTTCAAACTGACTGGAGTAGTATACAGCTATGGACATAGAAATAGGACACTTCATACAAAATTATCTTCATGCATTTCTCTTAATAATTATAAAGTAATAATTATATTTCTTTTCTATTATAGTAAACTGTAATCAAGTAGTCTCAGATTATATATAAAACTTTGCAATATTTAAAACATGCAAATATTTACAACAAAATTACTTTACTTTGTTCATATTTGAGTTGGACATAAAAATAGGACACTTGCAATAATTGTCAAAATTTTACTCGATGCACTTAGTAATAATTTTCTGTTTATAATTTGCGTTTGAAATAAGTAAATTCTTTTCTAATTGTGCCAATATGGGACGTGGAAAACATTGTAATCCAGAAAAACGAAGACTTATATCTCAATTCCACAACGAGATGAAATCTTCAACTGAAATTGCTACTCGTCTATGTGCTGCCGACAAGAAATAGCATACGCAAAATAAAGAACGTAAGCCAATCCGTCGTAAAACTACAACTTATATGGACAGGACTGTAGTGCGCAAAAGCGAACTCAACCCTTTTATGTCCTCCCGTCAAATAAAAAATGAAATCAGGGAAAAATTCAACGTTCAAGTGTCAGACAGGTTAGTATGAAGAAGACTGAATGAAACAAACTTATTTGGACGAATAAGTAGAAAAAATATTAAAACCCACAAAGGAAATGAGTTGTCCTTTTGGAAAAATGTGCTTTGGAGCGATGAAACGAAGGTAAAGCGTGTCGGACCAGATGGCAGAACATTTGTACACCGCCCAAAAAACCAGGCTTTAAACATTAAGTACACTCAGAAAACCTTGAAACACGGTGGGGGTAATATTATGGTATGGGGGGCTTTTTTCTGGCGTGGTGTTGGGCCAATCGTAAAAGTAGAGGACAAAATGGACAGGTTTCAATATTTGAGCATTCTCAAGAATGTTATGGAGCCATTTGCCTATGAAAATATGCAAGTTAAGTGGACATTTATGCAAGACAATGATCCGAAGCATTCGTCGAACATAGTGAAGGATTTGTTTTTACAAGACCAAATTAAGGTTTTGGACAGAAAATATATGGAATGATGTAAAACCAAAAGTTTCGCAAAACAATTACAAAAATTCCACCGAACTATGGGCTGGTATTCAAGAAGCCTGGTATTCTATACCAAAAGAAAGATGCCACAGATTAGTTGAGAGTATGCAAAGAAGATGCGACGCGGTTATTGATAATAATGGATACAGCACAAAATATTAGTGTTATATTAACGCTAAAAAAAATAATAATTGTTTTAAAAACCCAAAAAATGTACGGTTTTTTGTAAAAATATAAAATGTGTCCTATTTAGAAGTCCAGGTATTTTTATTAGTTTATACATATTTACCAATATATATAAAATAATTGAAGGATTTTTATTTAAATAAAGAATTACAATCATCAATAATAACACTTCCCGTACACACAAAAAAAAACTATAAGTAATATTGCCTAAAACTATAGGGTGATATCACCTATTTTCAAAGGTAACATAGAGTTTGGTATATTTTACGGCAATATTACCATAAAAAATAGGTAAATTCTATTTGACTTTTATGTTCGAAAAATCACCTATAATTTTCGTTAAATTAACTAGGAAACAATGGTTTATTACCTATTTTAATATAAGCTGTGTTTTCGACTTAACTATATCCGTTAGCTCATAAAAAACCTCAAAGTGCATAAAAACGCTTTTAAGACAAAAACTAAAACATTACTTTTCGTATGCACGTGAACTTTCAACACGGATAATTATCAACGTTGAAAACTCAACGTTTATACAGTTTCACATCTAACGTAACTTATTGGCGTTAATTCCTAGGAACTTTTGCTGACGTACGTCCGATTATAACGGAAAAATTATAAACATAACCTGTTTAAAAAAGTTTTATACTACAATCGGTTTAACGTAGATTTGCTTTAAAGACTTAACGTTGATAAGCATGAGACAAAATACAGCTATATGCAAAATATACACCCCTGTTGGTAATATAACTTCGGTATTAGTTACTTTTTATTGGCAAAAAAAAAATATATACATTTCTATTTTATATTAAAACTTTATTTATTAATAAATAGATTTTTTTAAGCTTATTTCTAGAAGAATTTAATTATGCAAATTAATGATACTATTATTTCACTTTAAAATATTACATTTAGAGGTTTTCTGTCCTGAAAATTTTATGTTTCTTCTTTAGGAAAAAGTCCTCAGGATCTGAAGAGATTCCTCAAAATCTAAAGTTTTTTCTATAGAAAAGAGTCCTTATAATGAGAAAATGTCCTTAGAATCTAAAGGGTTTTCTATAGTAAAAAGTACTCAGAATCTGAGCATTTTTCTGTAGGCATAAGCCCTCAGAATCTAAGACGTCAGAATATGAGGGTTTTTCTATAAGAAAAATTCTCATAATCTCAAGAATTTTCTATAGGAAAAACTCATTAGAATTATCATATATGAAAAAGTCCTCAGAATCTGAGGGTTTTCCCATAGAAAAAAGTCCACAGAATGTGAGGGTTTTCCCACAGAAAAAAGTTCTCAGAATCTAAGAGTTTTCTAAACCAAAAAGTCCGCAGAATCTGAGTGGTTTTCTATTTTCATTTCCTTAGAAAATTTCCCAACTTGTTCCAATAAAAAGTCGACAGATTCTAAGGACTTTTTCGCATAAAAAACACTATATATGAGAACTTTTTCCTGTAGAAATGCAGTCATAGTTTGAGGATTATTCCGTCGGAGAACCCCTCAGAATCATAAAGATTTTTCCTTTGAAAACCCCCTTAGAATTCTCCTATAGAAATGTTTCCTAGGATTATAAGAATTTTGCCCTATAGAAAACACCTCAGTCTGTAGACTTTTCCTATTGAAATACTATCGGATATGAATAATTTGTTAATAGGAAAGCAGTTAGAATCTTCGGACTCTGACGATATTTTTCTGCTGAAAAACCTTCAGAGTCTATAGATTCTTTAAAAAAAGTTTTATAAAAACGCTCAGATTCTGATCATATTTTGTACAGATTCCAAGGAGTTTTTCCTGCTAAAAACCGTTAAACCTGGGGCTTTAGTAAGAACTTATGCGGTATAAGCAGCGGTAATCAAATTTAGCAATGGTCACATTACTAGTAATACCCCAGGTAAAAATTGCAGACGTTGCAACAAAAATTGTACTGGGAGAGCACTTTTTTTTACGAAATGCCGGTACACTTAAAACTTGCTTTGCCAGTACTGTTTTCTGAAAATTAACGACCTTTTTTTAATTTATTAAAATTAACAATTTTATGTATTTTTGCATCTATTACACAATTATTTATGTAAGAGAGACATATCCATTCTTTTCTTGTGAAGTTTCGAAAGAATACATTAAAAAACTGTGATGTACACTAAAAGGACAGTAAAGTACTAGCAAACAACTAAATTTGTTATTAAATGTACTGGGATAATACCAAAAAAATAAAATCGCAAGCCTGCGCCAACGTTGGGAAATAACTACGGCCAATCGTTTATTGGTGTTATCATTTCGACAACATGCCAGAGTACAGTGAAAGTGAAAATCCGATGCATTGCCAGTACATGTACTACCATCTCCAATACCGGGCCGACATTGTGCCGTTTGTATTTTTCTTCCTGGGACGTTTCAAAACATCCCAAAGTGCTTCCTTTTACAGTTTGGTGATTTTCAATTTTTCGCCATGGCACAACGGAAATCTTATCTGTGGGGAAAACTTATTTAAATTACTGTCAATAAATACGGTAATCCATGTAAATGAACTGGAACATTGACTTTGCTTGAAAACACCATCCGAAACTTATTATGAAAGAAATATTCGCAGAGGAATATTGGCTCCAAGACTATAATATGTCACTTAAATGCCTTTAGATTTTGTGGTTCTTACCAGTCAAACTCAATCCAACATTTAATAATAAAAAAATATATTTGATTGTATATAAAATAATTAAATTAAAAACAAAAAATAGAAAATTAATTTATACATTGACATTTCGAAACATTGTTCGAAGGGTTACCTACTTCCATTAGTTGAATTAACATTGCCAGTAGGTAGAATAATAACATATTGGCATAGGTAATAAAACTATACTTTTAAATTTCATTGTGAAATAGGCTACCTATGCCATCCAAGATAATATACCCTCCAGTATTTTTTTGTGTGTATATGAAATAAAATAATTTATTTTTGTTTTATTTTTCAAAATAAATAATTATGTTTCTTAACACATAAAAGTGTCCTATTTCCGTGTCCATAGCTGAATATTCTACGCCCAATGTTGATGAAAAATTGTCATTTTTTGAAAATAACATTCTTCGACTCTATAATGATACTGTATCATTAAAATCTAAAATTATCACAGCACGAACTAAGCCGTGGTTTTCTGCAGCTGTTAAACAATTAATTGAGAAAAGAGATGTTGCCTTCCCAAGATGGAAAAGATTTAAAACTCCTGAACTGAAACTTGAATATCGAACGTAAATAATAATACCCAGTCAGAAATCGCCAGTGGTACAAAAAATCAAGCACTGGCATACCACTGGGTAACCACGGTGTTAAAAATAAATTACTGGCAGAACACTCATTTGGGACGCTTTGCCAGCGTTTGAAAAAAGCGTTTTACCAGTATTTGTTTTACAAAAATTTCGGTGGTTTATAAAAAAAACCACTGGCAAGGAATTGGCTTAGAGTGATATGCCAAGGTTTGCAACCAGTGGTTATCCAGTGCTACCTAGCCAATGCTACCAGGCGTACAAAAATCAATTCACTGGTAGACCAATGATTTTATAAAAATGCTGACGCTTCGTTAAAAAATGTTTGTAGTCAGAAGGTTCCGAGTTCGAATCCGGTTGCAAGCAAAAATTTTTTTTTGGATTTTTTTTAATTTAAAATTTTTTTTGTTTTATAAAACCAATTTTTTTTTGTTTGTGGGAAAGCTCCTTCAGGACCCACTTTTCTTTTGCCCTCCCAACACTGGCATACTAGTTACAAAAAATTGTTTGCCAGTACTAGCATTTTGGCAAAGCCAGTAGTTGTCCAGCTATTATCACTCATTTATGTGTTTAGCCATCAAATATTATATGTCTCGTTAGCTCAGTGGGTAGAGCAATCGTCTGCCAATCTGACGGCCTGGGTTCAAATCACGGCAGGACCAAAAAAAATACATATGAACTTTTTTTAAATTTTATTTTGGAAAATATATTTCCAGACCACCTATTTATTGGTTTTGCCAGCGTTTTGCCAACGTTTAAAAATTTTGTTCCTCCAGTGATTTTCCGGCGCTTTTTGAACAGCCGGTCCTTTTATCTAATGATGTTATCATTTTGGGAATGGGAAAGCACTTTTTGCCAGTACTTGTACCACCTGCTAAAGTGCTTTGCCACCGCTTTCCCGTTTGCATTTTTCTGACTGGGTAGTAGTTCAAACTTGTTTATTAGTTAAAAATTCCAACATGACAACGCTCGGCCACAAGTTGCAAGACCAATTAAAAACTATTCTATTTAGAAAATAGACCTTGCCTCGTCCAACTACCATTTGTTTCGATTCACTGGAATACGCTTCACTTCAGAAAAGGGTTTCCGAAATTGGCTTTATTCGTTCTTGGCCTAAAAAATGAGCAGTTCTTTTGGCGCGGAATTCATATGTTGCCAGAAATATCGGAAAATGTCTTAGCTAATGATACTTTGAATAAATTTAGATTGTACCAATGTTTCAAAATAAACGCCAAAAATTTAGCAAAAATGCCACATTTTTTTGATATTTTTTATATAATTGATATTTTTTATATAAAAATCAAGATTGGTTACCGAAACGGTAAAGATAACGGTAACGGTATTGAAATTTATTTGTTTCGTTAACGGTAAAGGTAATGGTATTTAAGACTGTTTCGGTAACGGTATACCGTTATCGAGACAGCAATACCGGTACGTACCGGTATAAGAAATTGCGTTAAAAACATATAAAAATAAGTAAAAATTATTATGCTTGATAAAAAGCTTAATTTTAATAATTATATTCCCTATGTAGTGGACAAAATTAACAAAATTATTAGAATAATGTACCCAATTATAAACAGAAAGTCGGAAATGAACATAGACAATAAAAAACTCATCATCAAATCTATATTCCACCCCATAATGTTTTACTGTGCTCAAGTTTGGTACACGTCTGCAAAATGTCATATAAAAAACTCCAAGTAGCACAAAATAAGCTACGTAAAATGATATTTAAACTACCATGGCACTATTCCACCCGACGCCTACATAGTCTCGCTGGCTTCGAACTCGTTCTGGATAAAATCGAAAGATTGACTCTAAATTTTAATGGAAGATGCCAACTCTCACAACATGTACATATCAATGAACTCATCTCATCATAATTTTATCTACTTTATTTTTTTTTTTTTTTTCATTTTTATCTTATACCTCTGCTTCATAAAGGTTTTTGTAAATTTTTTTCCTTCCGTTTAATAATAATGTACATAAATTTCATAAATTAAAAAAATATATTTATATATCTAAATAGAAAAGGAACGAAGTTCCTAAACTCTTTGCTTCTAAGTCAAATGTAAATAATATAAATATTATAAGAAATAAATTGAATTGACAAGTAAACATTAAGCCCATTTCTTTATTTTAAGTGCTAAAAATACCGCGTAACTCGATTCGAAAAAAAATTTCGAATTCGTAAATCTTGCAAATATTGTTAAAAATATATTTCTGTATAAAAATTCTACCTTTCAATTTATTTTTATCCAAAACCTTGTACACTACACATAAAAATTCAAAAAGTAAGATTTTTGCTAAAACTTTTTTATTTACAAAAGGTACAAAATTTACGAATTCGAAAATTTTTTTTCGAATCGAGTTACGCGGTAACCCCCCTAGTAGTTTTAATAAGTAAAATTATTATCTAAAAATTGTTTTGTGAAAAAACTCAAGATTATAAAATAAAAAAGTTAAAAAATTTTATTTTTTATATAAATTAATAAATATAACTACCCATAAAAATAACGGTATCGGTAACGATAACGATATTTGGAAATTTTTTTAGAGGTATTGGTAACGGTAACGGTATTCAATTTGAAACGGTATTTTAGCGATAACGGTATTATAACGATAACGGTAACCAACCTTGATAAAAATTGTTTAAAAATAAAAATTTTAAATCGCAAAAAAATAACAATTTGTGTTTTTTATATACAAATTCCATTTTTGGTGCCTTTTTAAAAGTGTTTGCCAACTTTGGTGAAAACCATAATAAAACACTTTGCATCAGAAAACTTTTGAAAAATATGAACATTTCAAAATAATACGATCATACAATGAAAAAACTGTAGGCACCAACAATGGGAATGTGTAAAAGCAATCATATTTTCTTTTAATTTGAAATTTTATTCCCAACAATTTTTATTCGAAATATTTTTAAGTCGTTTGTAAATTTTTATATTTCATATAAAAATTGTTTAAAAATAAAAACTCAAAGTTACAAAAAAAAATGTTTTTTTTTTTGTATTTACAAATTTCTTTGTTGGTGCCTTTTTAAAGTTTTTTTTTTTTTTGTATTTACAAATTTGGTATAAGGTGTTATAAAATTTAATTAGAATTTTGTAAATTGTTTCTGTGTATGTATTAAATTTCCCATTCCTGATTTAAATTTTTATCAAAATTTAAAAATATCAGTTCTTATATTTTTGTTCGATTCCCATTTTTAGAACGTATTTTTCCCCATGGCTATGTAATTCTCCCAATAATAGGGAATATTGCATTCTCTTTATTTTCCAAAGTCTTTGGTCCTTACTATAAAAAAAAGTATTTTAAATTTAAGTCTACTTTATTTTTAATCATACGGTTTTGTTCATTTTGTGTATAAAAATCCTACAAAAATATTTATATTTTCAAGCATTTTGATTGGTTGAAAATAAATTACCAATCAAAATGCTCCAAAAATAAACCAAGTCAAGGTATACTGCCACCCAATATATTAACTAAAGTCGACTTTAACAAAAATATACATTTGAGAAATTTGGATAGTAAGGGGGTTTGTTTTTGCCTATTTTTTTAAATTGAACTTTTAAATCATAAAGCTCTTTTACAGATTGTAGTTCGATATAAAATCACCTGTCATTTGTGTAAGTCTTTGTGTAAAAATATTTTACTCGTACTGCAAAGAATGCTGAGTACGATCAGATTTGTACGTGCTAAATTACCAAATAAAGTTTTATAGTGAATTTAGTCTGAGCAAAAACTACATAGTTTTCGTACAAAACTAGTTTTTGTTTGTTTTTTATATATGCGTTTTGACAAGTAAAAACTAACAAGAGAAAAAACCAGGAAGTTTTCGCTCAGTCTAAATTCACTATTATAGAAAAATTTCTCTTTTTGCTTTTGACAAAGCAGACTTTTTATAAAAAGTCCTAAATTCGAAAGACTTCAGGATCTGCATATAAAAAATGTTTAATATTGTATTATACATGGAAAACCTTTAGTTAAGGATTTTTAATTTTATCTAATTTTTAGGACCTTAACACCAGTTTTTTTATATAAACATTAGTATTATTTTAACATCCCCTGTAAAAAAGATCAGATCTGGCCAGATCTCAGTAGATCTTACCAGATCTAATAAGATCTCAAAATTGGGGACAAATCTGAGATCTAATTAGATCTGATCAGATCTAGGCATATCTGGGCAGATCTTAGTAGATCTTACCAGATCTAATTAGATCTCAAAATTGGGGACAAATTTGAGATCTAATTAGATCTGATCAGATCTAGGCATATCTGGCGTAATTGTCCAAATCACTTCAGATTTGAACAGATTTGGCGCTAGATCTGATCAGATATTGCCAATAAGGTATTATCACATATGCCATATCTGATCATATTTGATGATATCTGGTACATGATCTAATTAGATTCAATCATATGTATTTAGATCCAAAAAGATCTGATCAGATCTAAATTTTTTTACACGGGATATTAGTATAGTATTTACAATACAAAATCACTGAAACGATGTAATGAATATAACATTTATAATAAGCAAGCCAATGATATTATAGAAGTGTGATTTGGCATTGGAAGTTAAGGTGTCTCAAAATATTAAAAATTTTTAAATAAGCACTTAACACTCTATTCAAAATGTTAGGTTTATAATCGAAATCGTATATGGTAAACTTATAAAGAAGCGCAAGCCAGCCAAGCATTTAATATATTCAATGGCTTATCTCGTCTTTGATTTTTACACCGCATCCAGTTACCCAGCAAAAACATGATAATGATAGGTCATTACATTTTGCATTACTTTAAAATACAAAATAATGACTTACCGATAATAAGTTATAGAAGTACTTATATATTCGTGCAAAGTAATCACTTACTGGTAATTGATTAAGTCTTTTTTATATTAATTTATTTAAAAATTTGTTTTAAACTAAATAGGAAATTTTCCAAGGTAAAGTTTTTTTCTTGCCAATATGACCAACTATTTTACAATGTAGGGTAACCACTTATTTCCTAACTTCTGAGTAACCACTTATTCTATCTTTGCGAGTAACTACTTATTCTTTTACTTTGGGTAACTCGTTATTCGCATTTTTTTTTTGTAAGCGAGAGGGTAATGACCACCCATGAATTTTTGGACATCGCGAACAAAGTAATGTTGCGAGTAAATAGCCTGGTAAGTAGTGAAACCCTTTGTGTGCTACTTACTCGCTTAATTACTCGGTAATGTCTGTTTTTGCTGGGTAATTTCTTAGATTTTAAAATGGGGTTTTGCTCCTAATGAAAATTAAAGATTTGTGTAAAAACTATGTTCAGTTCGCAACGCTGATTGAATACAGCCCTTTAAAAATGTATACGATATTTCTGAAACCCTAATTATTCAGAGTCGTACTTTTGTTATAATCGTTCCATGTTGGTTGTAGGTTTGGACCTCGTAACTAAGATTTAAGACTCATGTACTATTAAACAAGACTCAACAAAATATAACTTTTAAGACTTTCCTTTTTTTACGTTTACAGGATTAATATGAAGTATTCAGGCATGTCACAGACTACAATTTCACTTGAAAGTGAAATTAAAAACGCAAATTGCTTCTCCAGAAGTAAATGGTATTTTTGCATATTTAGACCAAATATAACAGTTAAATATAATTAATTATAAGTTAAGAATGCTGTTTTTAATAATTTCACTTAAAAAAGTTTTTGTTAGAGAGCATATTTAAAGTTTTAACACATATTTCGCATAAAATGAATATGATTTCGTAACGTTTTACTGTTGCTTCTTCAGGTTTTTGCGTTTTCGTAAATTCTAAAATGTTAAAAAAATAGTTTTTGTGCTAAATTCGTATTCCAACTGCTAAATTTTGATATAAGTTGCCATTTGCAGTTAAAAAAGAGAAGATCGCCGATCAAAATTTAAAATATTAATTTTTCAGTAAAAATTACGTTTTGCTAACCAATAAGAAAATTGTTGAATTTACCAACAAAAAGTGTTTTAAATATAAATTTTTTCAAGTGAAATAGTTAACGACACTTTAAGGAATACATACCAAGCACTATTGAAAGCTTTTATGAGTTTAAGCTGCTCTAAATACCAATTCCACTTTGGTTTTTGAAAGTGGAATGAAAACGATTTTTTTTTTTTTTTTCGTTTTACGTTTTCTGGAGAAACTTTTAACGTTTCAAGTACCACTATAAAGCCTGTATCATACTCGATACTTACCAGAACGTCTTATTTTCAATACAAAATTATCTGTAGCACCCTAAACTGCAAATTCAGAAGGAAAAAAATTGTTTTCGATCACTTTAGGAAAAAAATTGCGGAAGTGAAATTGCGAAATCAAATTAATTCCGAAAAAAACCTGTGACATGCCTGATTATTTAGTATTGTGAGTAATGCATCACATTTTTGGTACACATATCTTGTTATTCAATCGTATTTGTTACGAAACCGATTGAATCTTATATATCAAAAATTTTTAGTTTTTACAGTTTTTACTTAAAAAAAATATTTTTTCTTGATATTTCAATGAAAACATTTCTTGTTTTGAACTTCCTACATTAATGAACTAAGCTGTTTTAAATTGCGCTCTAGCTGTCTTGATTTAAATTTATCACATACAAAACATTTATAAAATTAAAATTTGAACAACTTACCGGTGGTGGCGTTCTATACTGTTGTGAAGGTCCCAATTGTGGACTATAAGGTCTAGGTGGTGGTGCCCAACCACTTTGTTGACCACCATACGGCGATTGGTGAGCTGGTGGACCAGGTGGTCCTCCATGTTGTGGTGGTGGACCAGGTGGGACACTTTGCGCTGGTCCTCCCGGCGGTTGTGGGCCGCCACCAGCACCTGTCTGTGGTGGTGCTTGTGATTGCTGAGGTGGTGGCTGTTGTTGTTGTGGTGATTGCTGTGGATCATAACTATTCGAATACCTATGCTGTGGTGGTGGTGGCGGATGTGATGATTGCAACAATGAATTTAACGTCGGCGTAGGACCTTGTGGTGGTTGGCCCGGTATATACCTTTGGGGTGGTGGTCGGCTTGGTGAACCAATACCTGGACCACCACCAGGTGCAGACTGTTGCGGTTTACCACCTGGTGGTGGTTGTTGCATCGGTGAATGACCGTAACGATAAGGATCCATATTGGGATCTCCATGATGATATCTACTATACATAGAATGATGTCCACCGGGTAGTGGTGGTGGTGGACCACCTAATGGACTTTGTCCATATTCAGCACCTTCTTTACCAGGATGTTCACCAGACGTTGGTGGAGGCGGCGGTCCTCCAGGGCCGCCCTGTGGATGTGGTGGCATATGTTGCGGGTGTGGTGGTTGTTGATGCATATGATAGTGTGACATTACAGGCTCTCCACCACCTGGAGGTCCATATGCATGTGGTGGCATTTGTGCCTGTGTATCACTGCCATTATTGGGTGTTGGTGGTCCACCGCTTGTATTACTTGCTCCACCAGCTGAGGCCGTAGCTGAGCCACTGCCTGGCGCACTGCCGCCCGTCGTGCTGCCATTACCAGATGATGCTGTTGTTGTACCACCAGTCGCTGAACCCGTTCCGGATCCAGCACCACCCTGCCCTGAGGGTGATTTTATTTTCTCATTCATTACTTGTTTAACTCAATTCTTGCAATTGGATTTTGTTTTTAGTTGCAGCTTAAAACAATAAGAATTATTGAGAAAAACCTCCTTCTCCGCTGCAACTCTAATTGAGTGTTATCTGTAAAGAGATAATTCAATCATTAATACTCAAACTGGAGTTGAAGATCTGTGTAAATAAACTTTAGTATATGTACATATTTTAACTAGTGTTTCCAAACCGGTTAACCGAAAAACCGATTTTTTGTTCATATTTCGGTTTTTTTGCAAACCCGTTAACCGAAAATCTTAAATCTCGGTTAACCGAAAACTGGTTTATTTTCAACATTTAACCAGTTTTTTTATTTTATTATTTTTAACTTAAAATCCCTTCAAAAATTAAGAAACAATTACTAAAAAATGTTGGTTTATACAATTTAAGCCCAAAATCTTGCGGATGTCAAAAATTAACATTAAAAAATTTGTGTTGAATACCCAAAATATTTGTTTAAATTTTCTTGTTCAAAAATTCAGAAGAAACAAAGAAGAAACGTCTCCTCGAGGCAAAAAAATCGATATATCATACTTTAATATCCGACTATAAATGCCGAAACTATAACGAACTATAAAGTACCAAAATGCTAGTACTGGCAAACAATTTTTTGTAACTAATATGCCAGCGTTGGGAGAGCAAAAAAAAGTTTGTCTTGAAGGAGCTTTCCCACAAACAAAAAAAATTGATTTTATAAAACTTTTGCTTGCAACCGAATTTGAACTCGGAACCTTCTGACTACAAACCTTTTTTAACGAAGCGTCAGCATATTTATAAAATCATTGGTCTACCAGTGAATTGATTTTTGTACAACTGGTAGCACTGGCTAGGTAGCACTGGATAACCACTGGTTGCAAACCTTGGCATACCACTCTAAGCCAATTCTTTGCCAGTGGTTTGTAAAACAAATACTGGCAAAACGCTTTTTGCAAACTCTGGCAAAGCGTCCCAAATATGTGTTCTGCCAGTCATTTATTTTTAACACTGTGGTTAGCCAGTGGTATGCCAGTGCTTGATTTTTTGTATATATATATTTGTTCCTTTTACTCCTGCAAGAAGCTACGACTTGATTTTTTGTACCACTGGCGATTTCGGACTGGGTATGTTAAATTTACACTAGGTTTTAATGTTGTTGTTGGCGTGTTTCAAAGTAAGGAGTGAAATCATAAAAATGTTAACACATATTTTTGCCTATAACTTTGGTTTAAAGCTTCTCATATTTTTTTTTTCGGCAATTTACATTTTAAAAATATGTCAGTTAATAAATTAATTTACATCGTGAGTTTTAATTTGCAATTTTTTACACAATGGACGATGAAAGAAAAGTGCGATCAAAAAGAATTAACTATTTTAAACAAAACCAAACATGGACATACAAAAAAATTGCAAAAGAGACTAATGTATGCCGCCAAACAGTTTCAAAAGTGGTAAAAATGTATCTGGAACACCTAACAATTGAAAGGAAGCCGGGAACAGGAACAACGACTGGTTATCGTAACATTGGTAAGGCATATAAAGTTAAAAGCATCCTTAAGAGAGCTCCTAACACATCTGGCAGAAAAACAGATCCGTTAGCCCAACGCTCTGACTTTTTTGTACGTAAAGTGAAACGTAAGGCAGGACTAAAGTCCTACAAAGTTCAAAAAGTTCCCGATAGAAACGCTTTTAAAAATTTAGAGACCAAAACCAGAGCTCGAAAATTGAAATCAAATTTTATACAAAAATACAACTGTTGTGGAATGGACGACGAAACTTATGTCCTGGCTGATTTTTCGCAGCTCCCTGGTCAATAGTTTTACGTTTCCGATGTTCGAGGAAATGTTGCGGAAAAATTTAGGTCGAAAAAGCAAACGAAATTCCCTAAAAAAACTCCTAGTATGGCCAGCCATATGTAGATGCGGCCAAATAGGCCAGTCATTTGTGACATCTGGCTCTATAAACAGCGAAATTTATATCTAGGAGTGTTTGCAGAAGAGACTTCTTCCATTTTTGAGTCAGCACAATGTATCCATTACTTTTGGTCCGATTTAGCATCTTGTCACTACAGCAAGAAAGCGCTGGAGTGGTATAATGGTAATAATGTGGTTTTTGTACCAAGAGAGGCAAATCCACCAAACTGCCCGGAGAGATATTGGGCTCTTGTTAAAAGAGAATTAAAGGGCACAAAAAAAGGTCTCCCAGGACATGCAAGATTTCAAATGTAGATGGACCACCTGCTCTAAAAAGGTGACAGAAACTACCATAAAAGCCTTATTGGGAGGGTTTCCGGAAAAAGTGGATAACTTTGTTCGTAGTAGTTAAAATTCCATGTGGTTTTTTTTTGTTTGATTTTGTATTAAATTTCATTTAATAAAAATTTGCTTTGAAGTCTTAAAATTCAGTGGTTTGTTTTTTTTTTATTTAACTTTATGTGTGTTAATATTTTTATGATCTCACACCTTAGTATTAAAAAGTGTCAAATCTGACATCAGCGCATGCAAAACATTCAGAATTAAGAGATACATACCTACTAGAGGATGTATCTCTTATTTTCTTCTCCTCTAACATATACCCAAATTTAATTAATTATGCGTCTTACTAAATTCCTAGAGTAGAACCCACAGTCTAATGTCAATTTATAATTGCAAATGCCATCCGAAATTTAAAGTTTATAGGTTGCCCGAACCGGGATTCGATCCAAGGTTTTTACAATCCAAAAATTAAAATTTTAAAATGAAAATAAATAATAAAAATATCAGAAAAATCATTTCGAGTACAACAACATCGAGGTCAAAATAAACTCTAGAACAGTGCTGTTCAAAACTAAAAATGTAGTTGTGTTGGTGAGAAAATTAGAATTGCACTGTAAGACATGTTGAATGGGTTAATAGAATCTGTATAAATTTTTTATTAAAAATATGAAAATGTTTTGTGTAAAAAGCAAAGTACTATCGGAAAATATAAATAAATACTACACTGTTTTAAAGAAATAAAAATAAACAAAATACAATTTTTGAAAGAAAAAAAATAACATACATAAGGATGGCTTCTTTTATTCTATGTAAAACAAAAGGTTTTCGATTTTTTTAAATCAATATCAATGATTTCATTGTACACTAAAAGTTCTATAATTGTCACCTACTTTAAATGTTTTAATTTTCACTCCCTTTAAAGGTCGGAAAATTTGATTCATGTAGTACTTTAATTGTCACTATGCTTTTAAAGTCGTAAAACTTATATTAAATGATTCTATAATTGTCTTTTTAAGAAATATATTTTATTTTTTCAATTCTAAAATACATTTTTAAAAATGGTCCAGTTGAGTATTTTGGTTAAATTAAACATTTTGTAACAAATAAATGAAAAAGTAAAGATAAAAGATATTGCAAAATCCTATAAATGTTTAGGAAAGGACACTTTTACGGATAAAATGATCAGACCAATGTCCGAATTGATCACATAATTTCGTTATTTAACGACATTATTGATTGGGGATCTAATTCAAATGGGTCTCTACAAGATTTGTGCGTCCTGCCCAAACTTTCTAACAAAGCCACCATACAAATGTCTTCAAACCTATAACTTCTTTACAATGCTATTTGCTTAAATTTATGAATTGCATGCTTTGAAAGACGTTGCTTTCTGATATTTATTCCTTAATTTGATAAAATTAAAAAATAAATAAATAATAAAAAAATTGATTCCTAGTATGCTTTAATTGTCTGAAAATTTTATGTCATGTTTTTTAAAAAAGTGAATCAGGGTAGGTAATAGAGATGAGTGATCCGGTGATTTTTGAATAACGCTGCTACCAGTGATCGTGATTTTCAAATCACCGTTCTTTTAAACAGTGACCGTGATCACGGGTTTGTAATAGAGTTGGGCGATCCGGCGATTGTTCTCAGTGAATGTGATTTGCAAATCGTTGTACTTTTAAACTGTGATCGTAATCACGGTTTTTCTATGGAAAAGACTGCGATTTTCTGATAAATAAACGAAATAATATTTATGGCGAATTTTTAAGATGTCAGTTAAACTTGGTTTAGTTAAACCGAAAACGAATTTTGTCAGCCATTTCAAAGATTATTAACAAAAATTTGCCGGAAAAACTTATAATTTATTTCTTTATTGAAATAAAACAAAATAAACCACATTTTAAAAGCAGTATTCCAGTTACAAACTGCGTTAAACTAAGTTTAAAGATAATCCACTTCCTAAAAACTGGGCATTAAAAGAAGAATAGTTGCGACCGGTAACATAGACATGATAGAAGGAGACATTTTATTCAGAAGAGTGTGAAAGCAAGTCACTGTAATTGAAAAAAAACATGTATTACTGTGCACAATGAAGTTTGCAAGAAAGAATAGTACAAAAATATTAAAAGAACGACATTCCGAGTAATTGCGACTTGAAATATTTGATCACTGCCGTTATCAATAACTGTGATTAAATCACCGGTATGAAAATATCGCTCATCTCTAGTAGGTAACACTTATAGAACTTTTAGCAGGAGTCTCCCATGGTCCTGATGAATGGCAACACCGGTTTTTAATGCAACAGATGGCGCTGACTGCTGTTTTGTTTTTCTGGCAATACTGTTTCATTTTATTTGGGCAGCAGTGTTGAACAAAAACTTTTAGCTTATTCCCATTTTAAATGTTTAAATCCCCAATGTTATACCCAATTCATTTCAATTTAAACAAAAATTCAAAAAAGGAGCTAAGTTAGCATCGCTCTTAAGTTCAGAAAATTATTAAGAAATATGTGAGCAAATTAAATAAAATTGAATATCTTACGAAGAAATATTTACGTTTTCACTCGAACTTTAAAGGCCTCAAATCTTTGTTAAAATTGTGAAACTAAAAAAAATTTATTATACGAAAGACAAATCACAATTAAGCTGAAATGTCACCGTTTCAAAATAAAAGTCGTATATTAAATTTTATGGAGAAAAAATTCTACACAATTTTCACACGAACTTCATTATGGTGAAGTCTTTTTTTTCTAAAATTTGTAAATCTAGTAAGGTGTAAGTTCTAGGGCTCGTAAACTTCCTACGGGGAAAGGGAGCGGTCCCAGATGACAAGCAGGATAGGTCCCAAGGGAGCGGAGACCGGTCGCTGATCGGTCTTTTTGTTTGAAAGAGACATATCACTTTAACATGGCGTTGTCATTGGAAATGACCAATTGCCACAGTTTAGACACATTGTGGCAGTAAGGTGGTGTGTCTAAAAATAGCTTTTCAAATAAACTAATAAAAAATTAAGAATTAAAAATAATCTACTTGTCGTCGAAGTAGGGCTCGATAACACAACCTTCTGCTTGTAAGGCAAACGCTCTACCGTTTGAGCTAACGTTGCTTATGCGTGATGGCTGGCTGATGGTTAAGTTATGTTTTTCGTTTCTGTTCAAATAAAAAAGAGAATGAAAAACAAACACACACACAGCAAATAAAAAAAACATGGCAAAGAAAAAAATAGAAAAGAAAACAGCATTAACACACACACAAATATGGTGGAAGTGCCTTGAATATGCCCCCGATTGACCGGTCATGGGATAGGTCCCTTAATGGCAGTTGACTTGTTTTTTTCGTTGGCCAAAATTAAATTAAAAAATCAATTAAAAATTAGAAAATTACCTCAAAACCTCTGATAATATAAATAAAAATTTAAAAAATTCCCCTTAAGTTAAAAAAAGTTAAATGAAATACCAATTATTAAAACTAAAACAGCTTTAACATTAAAAAAACGTTGAAAATACAAAACTTAAAATTTCTTAGCAAAACATTATAGAAATTTAAAATAAGATCTAAAATAAGCAAATCGTGAAAAAATAAAGTTAAAAATAAATAAAAGAGTAAAATAAATAAAAAATATTTTTAAAAATATGCCGCGAATTTTGTTTTTATTTTGGTATCGGTCAAGTTTTTTTAAAAGCAACAGTGAAAATAACGGATCAGAAAATACTTCGAAAATTAATTAATTTTCTTTTGTTCATATTTGTACTAATTTAGTAATATGCCTTCGGTTGACCGGTCACGGGATAGGTCCTTGGAGGGCAATTGACTCCTCATTCCCCGTAGGGCTCTTTTGAACATTAAGTTTGCATAAGTCGAGTTTACACGATTCAGAATGTACATAAGAGGTTATATGAAAACCGCTGGTACTTTTTGAGCCTACACAAAATTTATTTTTTCTGAGTCCTTTGTATGTAACAATTTCAGTATTTGGAAAATAGAAAATTTTTTGATTAATTATTGAGCTTGGTTGCTTTTAGTTATTTCAAGATTTATAAATTTTTGGAGAACATTTCTTCAATAAATCAAATATTTTGTAGAAATTTTGAAATTCTTTAACACACCTAATTTGATCGACTTTAATTTGAAATAATACGCATATAATTTATACCAAAATTCTTGGCCTAAAACTAAATCCCTTAGAATTTACAAATTTTTTAATCTGTCCCCAAAATGAAGTCAAAATCCCTAATTTGGGCCCAAATCCCCTTACCTAACAACTCTGTAAAACCTCATTTGACATAAAAAAATCCTCCCTTGAGAAAATTTCCCAAAATAAAATCCTGCTTTGACAAAATTTCCCACATGCTAGCGACATCTACAGTTTGTTTACAAAATTATCGATGTTGCATCTCTATATTATATGTCTCTGACTTTTAGTGTATTTACATATTTATAAAATATTTTTAATCTACATTTTTAATCATAAAATATTTGTCGTACATTGTTTTTAATTTTTTTTTCAGTACATTAAAAAAAAATCAGCATACATCCGTACTCATGTTCATTCGTCGCTGTTTCAGTGACGACTTAAAGCAAGGGCGTCAGAATCAGTGTTGCCAACAAATTTTCAAAATAAATGGATAGATCAGAACCAAAAATCGCTAGAAAATCACTAGATTTATAAACAGTACAATAATTTAATGATTTTATTTTATTTATTTTTTATTTTATTTATTCACCATTTTGTAATTTGAAAGCCTAGTGGCCAATTAATAAATTACAATATTCCACTCACTTAAGATAATCTTAATTTAGAATTTATAAAACCCTGATAAGAAAATATATTTATTTGCTACTCTAAAAAATATTATAATTAATATTTTTGATATCCCAATTTAAACGAGAAAGAAAGACTATTGTCATTATGAACTATGTTGTAATAAAAATTATCAGAAAGATAAGAAGATTGTAGTTATTGAAAATTATTCAAAAGCCTCCCTTTATAAGTATGATCAGTACAATTGAAATGCCTTAAGGACGCTGGCAGTGCATTAAACAACAAGACCACACGCCTTTGAAAAGAACGACTTACCCAAGGAGTATTGAATGGTACAATTAGACGATTAGATCTAGTGGATCTGGTAAATCTAAAGAAATTAAATATAAACAACGGGCAATTTGTACTAATAACACGATAAAAAATATAGCAGGAGACGTATTTTAATAAAGTCATTAGGATTTTATCGCTAGATTGTTGAAAAATTGTACTTAAAGGAGTTTTTACTCAAAAATTTCTTTAATATGTTCATAAGAAGTGTTATAAACTTGTAAAGAATAAAAAAATTTACGATTAAGCTGCAAATAATGAATCGCGATTTTCATTGAATTAATATTAGTATTGAAAATATTCAAAAGAGTGCATTCTATTTGGCTAATAGCTACAGGACAATTTTTACCGCTAGGGGCAAAATAAAATCGCTAATCTGACGAGAAAATTGTCGTTATGGCAACACTGGTAAGAATACATGAGAATTTTTTAGCGAGTAGTCTGTAAGGATCATTGTTATCCATAGACTTTATCAAAATAATGAAATGAATTGAGCAGGGACAATTGTCCTATGAAATGAAGAGCACTGCTCTAAAACACCAAATTAACAATGTTTCTTAAAGAATTATAACCCAATAAACCAAAGAACGATACGATAGCGAAATCGCTATTACCTTAATTATCCGAAAACGATATCATATTCCAATAAGATTATCCCAGGTAGAAATTGCCGACGTAACAACAAAAGTTGTACTGGGAGAGCACTGTTTTTTACGAAATGCCGGTACTACTTAAAACGTGCTTGGCCAGTACTGTTTTCTGAAAATTAACGAGCTTTTTTTAATATATTAAAATTAACAATTTTATAAATCTTACGTATTTTTACATCTATTACACAATTATTTATGTACGAGAGACATCGCCATTCTTTTCTTGTGAAGTTTCGAAAGAATACATTAAAAATCTGTGATGTACACTAAGAGGACAGTAAAGTTCTAGCAAACTACTAAATTTGTTATTAAATGTACTGGGATAATACCAAAAAAATAAAATCCCAAGCCTGCGCCAACATGGGGAAATTACTACGGCCAAGCGTTTATTGGTGTTATCATTTCGACAACATGCCAGTACAGTGAACGTTAAAAATCCGACGCATTGCCAGTACATGTACTACCGCCTCCAGTACCGGGCCAACATTGTGCCGTTTGTATTTTTCTACCTGGGATAATATCGTCTTCGATAAGGTTTAATGATAAAGTATACTTCAAAATAATCATTATTTATAAAAATTCAAACCGTTTTCCGAAACTAAGAAAATTTATAAAAACTTGCAATTTTTACTTCGTTTGGATATTTATATTCCTTTTTATTGGACAATTATAGTTGCAAAATCTAGGTGAGTTCGACTTTTCTTCTGAATATGACGATTTTATTTTCAATGGGTAAGTTTACCAGAGAAACCCGCTACCGCTACAAATGATATGTAGCGCTTTATGATTACCTTAATCTGGTGAACGATGCTACTTTTGTTTTTGTTTTAAAATAAAAATATTTGTAGACGTTTCATTGATTTTTATGTGTGTGAAGATAAATTCGAATTTAACTAGCAAAGACGCAAACCACATTATTTAGCAAAGATCCATTTAAGGGTTAACAGAGTATAGGAAACAACAGAAAAACACTATTGTAGACATTTGGAGATAGATGGGTTCACCAAACCAAATAAAATATTTACCTCCAAGGCTCTGACTTTCATATTCCATAGTGTCTTACTTCAAATGATTTCCATAATTCCATAATTTTTGAAATTAAGATTCGAGTATTTCTGGTCACTGTGGACATTTGGAGAAAGATGGGCCCACAGAACCAAATACATTATACTTTCACAAGGGTCTAGTTTTCATATTCTTAGTGGCTTACCCCAAATGATTTTCAGAGTTTGTCAATTCTTGATTCTTTATTATAAGTATGTGATGAAATCCTGTCGAGGATTTTTGGCCACTGTGGACATTTGGAGAAAGATGGGCCCTAATAACCAAATACATTATACCTTCACAAGGGTCTAGTTTTCATATTCTATAGTGGTTTAGCCCAAATGATTTTCAGAGTTCGTCAATTTTTGATTATTTATTATAAGTATATGATGAAATCCTGTCGAGGATTTTTGGCCACTGTGGACATTTGGAGAAAGATGGGCCCACAGAATCAAATATATTATACTTCCACAAGGGTCTAGTTTTCATATTCTATAGTGGCTTAGCCCAAATGATTTTCAGAGTTTGTCAATTTTTGATTATTTATTATAAGTATATGATGAAATCCTGTAGAGGATTTTTAGCCGCTGTGGACATTTGGAGAAAGATGTGCCCTAAGAACCAAATACATTATACTTCCACAAGGGTCTAGTTTTCATATTCTATAGTGGCTTAGCCGAAATGATTTTCAGAGTTCGTCAATTTTTGATTTTTTATTATAAGTATGTGATGAAATCCTGTCGAGGATTTTTGGCCACTGTGGACATTTGGAGAAAGATGGGCCCACAGAACCAAATACATTATACTTCCACAAGGGTCTAGTTTTCATATTCTATAGTGGCTTAGCCCAAATGATTTTCAGAGTTCGTCAATTTTTGATTTTTTATTATAAGTATGTGATGAAATCCTGTCGAGGATTTTTGGCCACTGTGGACATTTGGAGAAAGATGGGCCCACAGAACCAAATACATTATACTTCTACAAGGGTCTAGTTTTCATATTCTTTAGTGGCTTAGCCCAAATGATTTTCAGAGTTCGTCAATTTTTCATTATTTATTATAAGTGTATGATGAAACCCTGTCGAGGATTTTTGACCACTGTGGACATTTGGAGAAAGATGGGCCCACAGAACCAAATACATTATACTTCCACAAGGGTATACTTTTCATATTATATAGTGGCTTAGCCCAAATAATTTTCGAAGTTCCTCAATTTTTGATTTTTTATTATAAGTATGTGATGAAATCCTGTCGAGGATTTTGGGCCACTGTGGACATTTGGAGAAAGATGGGCCCACAGAACCAAATACATTATACTTCCACAAGGGTCTAGTTTTCATATTCTATAGTGTTTTAGCCCAAATGATTTTCCGAGTTTGTCAATTTTTGATTTTTTATTATAAGTATGTGATGAAATCCTGTCGAGGATTTTTGGCCACTGTGGATATTTGGAGAAAGATGGGCCCACAGAACCAAATACATTATACTTCCACAAGGGTCTAGTTTTCATATTCTATAGTGGTTTAGCCCAAATGATTTTCAGAGTTTGTCAATTTTTGATTTTTTATTATAAGTATGTGATAAAATCCTATCGAGGATTTTTGGCCACTGTGGACATTTGGAGAAAGATGGGCCCTAAGAACCAAATACATTATTCTTCCACAAGGGTCTAGTTTTCATATTCTATAGTGGATTGGCCCAAATGATTTTCAGAGTTCGTCAATTTTTGATTATTTATTATAAGTATATGATGAAATCCTGTCGAGGATTTTGGGCCACTGTGGACATTTGGAGAAAGATGGGCCCACAGAACCAAATACATTATACTTCCACAAGAGTCTAGTTTTTCTTCCAGGTAATACGCTTTCGAAACATTTTCGTATCACAATGTTTGCAGGGCATTTGAATATTGTCAAAAATAAAATAATTTTGTATTGTTTTGTTTGTTTTTTTTTTAATTTCTGTTTTATTTGTTTTTAAATGATACAAATTTAAAAAATTCTGCGTTTAATTTATGAAAAGATCACAAAAGTGGCTAAATGCAAAATTGAAATGTGAATAGTTTTAAAAGGTGCGTTCATACAAATAAACAGGTAAAGTTACAAATATACGCGATTACAAAAATACACGGTTTACGAAGGTATACATGCAGTTAGATGAATTACACTATTATATTTTTTTAAAATTGTTACTCCTGTTTGCCCTATTGTAATTTAAAAGTCATACTCCCTTAGTGCTGTCAATAATGGATTATGGAATAATAAAAAAAACAAAAATCAATTTTCGTACATATAAATTCCCGACGTATCGGGAATAAATTAGTAGGAGATATACATACATAGATACATTTTTTAATTGCCAACACCCGGAGCAGAAAACAAAAAAGTAGTAGTAGAAAATATATTATTTACAAGAACGAAAAAACATCAGCAGCAGCAACTACAACCAGAAAATCGTAAAATAATGATAATAAAATGACAACAGCAAAAACAACTACAAAGTATTAATATAGAGAAATAGCAACAAAATATATCAAACCAACAAAAGCAGCAGCAGCATTAAAAATCAGCAATTGACAACGAAAAAACTAACGATGAAGTATAAATAAATATAAAACCAAAAAAAAAAGGAGAATAGCAAAAGGAAAAAGAGAGAAATAGATAGAGAGAATAGAAATGGGAACATGGAGGAATAAGAATAATAAAAAAATAATTGAACAAAATCGAATTTGAAAACAAATATTGAAAAAGGAAAAAATAGACAGCAAATCCAACAACCGAACCATCCCATCCATCTATTTAATATCCCAAATAACAAGTACAAAACTAAACGTAATTTTAAAGGTATCGCTCTTAATGGAAATCAACTGAATACAGATGACGACGGGAAATTGCTTCTCAATACGTTAACGTAACGGACAAATCACGATGTACCACAATAACGAAATGTAAGTAAAATGGAAAAAAATTATACACAAAGTTTTAATAAAACGATAAACCATATAAAGTAAAAATATCAAAAAAACAAACAGAATTACGAAACGAAATTACCGACCGTACGACAACGTATAAAAGAAACATACACATCCACGCACAACGAAGAACACACGTAAACAATTAAAAACAACACACAATACAAACAGCACACAAACTGGCTGACTCTGTCACTCGTTTGTTTCCCTAACAAACATCCAATCTACAACCAAGTGTATAGTGTATTTGAGACATTCCCACTTGTGTGGATAAATTTGATGGTTTCTCACAATTTTTTTTACGTACAATTGCTGAACTATGCTTCTGGCATTTACTTTTTTGTGCAACGAGAAAAAAATAAAAATTTATTATAATTTTTATTTTTTTGTAATTCCATATTTCCTTTTTTTTTTTGCAAATTTTTACACAAAAATTAAAATAAATTTTTTGTTTTCTAATAATTTGCAATTTTTCTAGTAATTTTTAATTATTTTTTAATAATTTTTTATAATATTAGCTAACAAACACAGCGCATTCAAAGGTACGATTCCCGGACTTTTTACTTTGGATTTCTCAAATGAAACCTTTCTGCTGCAGCAGCAGCACAAACCGTCAGTAGACTGTCAATTTTATTCTCGGTTTCTGTATTTCTATCTTTATCGTCTTTCGTTTTATTTCGTACTCATATTCGTCGTTAACAACAAAATGTAACTCAGAGTTGTATTAAAATAGTACTAGTAGTTTTTGTAAAAGGTACTACTAAAAATAATTGCAAATGGATATTTACCAGTGTTGCCAACAAATTTTCAAAATAAATGGCTATATCGCTAGAAAATCACTAGATTTATAAACAGCAGAGATGGGAGTAATTACCTTGTAATGACCATTGCGGGTTTTCATTACCATTAAATCTATAAAATGAAAATTAAAAAAAAAAAATTCATTACCATTACAAAATGTAATTGCAATGAAAAAAATGTTAATTTCATTTGTTTTCTTTACATGTAATGAAACGTTTTTATAATTTTCATTACAATACGCCATGGTAGTAAAAACAAAAAATCATTTTCATTTTTTCTACACTAGGTAGACAAATGAAATTTCATTACCATTACTTAACATAATGATGTAAAGAACGTTTTGTTCTTTGTTCTACACTAAAAAATTTTCCTTTATGGAAATTTTTTTCGCAATTTTTTTTTTGGCAACTAGCCATCAAACTTTGATGTATGTATCTAGATTAAAAATTTTAAAAAACCGCACTTAAAAAATAGCAAAATTATGGCTGAACGCGAAAAAAAGACTTTATGGCAGAAAAATTCAATTAAAAAACTTAATCAGCGATTAACATTCTTCAAACAAATATACTGATGCAAAAAGTTTCGTTTTGGCAAATTTTTTTCGCGATTTTTTTTTTTTTGCAACTAACCACCAAAATTGGTTATATGAAATAGGCATTATAGTCCCTAGATTATAAATTTGAAAAAACCACACTTAAGAAATTGCAGAATAATGGTGGAACGCGAAAAAAGACTTAATAGTACAAAAACTGAATTAAAAAACCTAATCAGCGATTAACATTCTGTAAACAAATATATTGATGTAAGAAATTTACTTTTTGCAAATTTTTTTCGCGATTTTTTTTTTACTAGCCACCAAACTTTGTTGTATGAAATGGGAATTATAGTCCCTAGATTACAAATTTTAAGAAACCGCACTTAAAAAATTCAAAAATAATGGTGGGACGCGAAAAAAGACTTTATGGTAAAAAAATTTAATTAAAACACTTATTCAGTGATTTACGTTCTGCAAACAAATCTATTGATGTAAGAATTTTCCGTTTTGGAAATTTTTTTTTCGCGATTTTTTTCGCGGTTTTTTTTTTAACTAGCTCCCAAAATTTCTTGTAGGAAACGGGTATTATAGTGACTAGAATATAAATTTTAAGAAACCGCATTTAAAAAAACTCCAAAATAATGGCGGGACGTGAAAAAGACTTTATGGTAAAAGAATTGAATTAAAACACTTAATCAGCGATTAACATTCTGCAAGCAAATATATTAATGCAAAAATTTTCCTTTTTGGATTTTTTTTGATTGCGATTTTTTTCGCAATTTTTTTTTTCAACTAGCCACCAAACTTTGTTGTACGAAATGAGTCCTTAGATTACACTGTGAGACAAATGGTAGGGGTCAGTGATCGGGAAGGGTTCAAACTACCGGGGAAAGTTATATCGATAAAAAAGAAGTTATACGTGTCCCGGCGTTTCGCTGGGTCACCCCTAGGAATCGAGATATATCGATTTGACCTTTGGTGATCTTTTTTTTGACATAACTCGAGAACCACTAGTCCGATTTTGCTCAAACAATTTTAAAAAAATTAAAAATTATAACTCCTTTAATCTGTTTATAAATGTATGAAGAAAAAAATATTTTTTGCCTAAAATATTAAAAAAAAGTAATAAACAAAAGGTTATTGATTTTTATGGTAGCGGTCAGAGAACGGTTTGAGTACATTCGTTTTTATTGTGCAGTCATACCATTCATTGCTTTTGCCATGTATTCATGCAACAACAATAACTAATGCTATTGCTATTATATACATTCATTGTTTTTGATGAGTGGTTTTTACGCATTATTTTTATACTGCCACTACATGTCAAGCAACGAAATGAGGAGATGACGCATTAAAAAATTAAAATCTATCACAACATTCATTTAGTATTCGTTGACCTGTTGCAGTATTTTGAAAAATGCAGTGTGAAGAAATTTACATTTTTTTTATTTAAATATGAAATATGCATATATTTTCTCATTTTCTTAATGTTTAAGTGAAAAAAATAAACACGAAAAATATACTAAAATATTTGACAGAAAAAAATTTTCAATTTTTATACAACCAACATTGAGACTATTCGTAACAATCGGTTTGTATTCATACCAATCATTTTATATTCGTTGCTTTTGTGAGTGTTAGGTAAGATAAACAGAAGACATGCAGTGCAATGCATGGCTTTCGTCATACTCACTTTTTTCAATTGTGTCTGTATTGCTTTACTGAAATGATGTGTATTAACAACAATATGCACATTTTTTGTGATTGCATTCAAAAGCATAAAATAAGGTACTCAAACCGTTCTCTGGTAGCGGTAACAAACATTTATTTTTACCGGCAAAACTGTTGAGTATATAGAAAAACGTTATATGAACAGATTAAAGGAATTGTAATTTTTAATTTTTTTAAAATTGTTTGAGCAAAATCGGACTAGTGGTTCTCGAGTTATGTCAAAAAAAGATATATCTCGATTCTTAGGGGTGACCCAGCGAAACGCCGGGACACGTATAACTTGTTTTTGACCGATATAACATTTCCCGTTGGTTTCATCCCATCCCGATTTTGACTGTCGCATAGTGTTATAAATTAAAAAAGAACTGCACTTACAAAATTGCAAAATAATGGCGGATCGCGAAAAAAGACTATGGTACTAGAATTGAATTAAAAAACTTAATCAGCTATTTATGTTCTGCAAAGAAATTTATTGATGCAAGAATTTTCCTTTATGCAATTTTTTTTCGCGATTTTTATTTTGCAACTAGCCACCAAAACTTGGTATCAAATATGGATACCATAGGCCTCGGATTATAAACTAAAAAATGCTTTTAGTAATTTGTAAACATCATATTTTTAAAATAAAAAACTTCGACAAAAACGGATTGTAATGAAAAACAAATGGGTGTTTCATTACTATGTAAACATTAGGTAAAAGTAATAAAAATTAAAAAAGGTTCATTTTAATTTTCAAAACAAATGAAAATTAAAAAAAATATTCATTACCATTTTTTAACGCAATGGTAATGAAAAAAAAAAAAACATTACCATTTCTTCAAAAAATGGTAATGATAAAAAAAGCTCGATTACCATTACATCAAATAATGGTAATGAAAATGTAATGGTAATGATTTTAGCCCATCTCTGATAAACAGTGTAAAATTTAGCGATTTTATCGCTAGATTGTTGAAAAATGGTACTTTACCCCCCGTTTCCACATGCAAGTAAATGGTTGCAAGTTGAGAATACGTATTATCAGCGAAAATTTCGAAAATTACCGAAAAAACATGAAAATTTTACATGTGTCCACACTACTTGCTGCAAGTTCATTTTTAAAATGTCGTCGAAGGCATAGGTTGTCACTAAATAGGACTCCAGTATTGCCAAGTATTCAATATTCTAACAAAGCTGGGAAAAAATTTGTTCTTAACAATTTTTTTTTCAAAAACTTTTAAAATTTATATTTTAAATTACCATTAATATATGCCGTTGTGTTCTTTTTTACTTTTTTTTTACAAATAAATACAAAATCAATTGCATTACAACTTTTACTTTACCAAACACTAGTAAATTAATAGAAAACGTTACTAGGCAACACTGTTTTCTTCATTCTGTCATTTCACTTGCCGCAAGTATCAAAAATCCACTGTCTTCAAAATTTACTTACAAGTTGAGCCGCAAGTCGTATAAGTGTGATAGTATTAGTTAAAAAGTGTGAGTGTATTGAGTTTTGTAATACAACTGATTTTGTATTTATTTGAAAAAAATAGTAAAAAAGAACACAACGGCATATCTTAATGGTAATTTAAAATATAAATTTTAAAAGTTTTTGAAAAAAAAATTGTTAAGAACAAATTATCTTAATGGTAATTTAAAATATCAATTTTAAAAGTTTTTGAAAAAAAAGAATATAGAATATTGAATACTATGTACAATTTTAAATAGCAACTTCGTTATATTTAAACTTGAACATTTTGAAATATTAATTTGGTGCTTTTTTACCCCTTTTTGGTAATTTTTTTAACCCTTTTTACACAATTTTACAAAGCTAAAATGCGTTTTTAAATTTTTGAATTAAATTTTTCAAAAAATTAATATCGTGCTTTTTTTGGTAAATTTTTTCCCTTTTTACCCGTTTTCACAATGCTCACGTTGCTTTCCTGCCTTCAAGAGTTGGCAACACTGAGAAAATTATAAAATATTCTTCAAAAATACATACAAGTGAGATATCAATATGCTCATTTTGTTTTATCTTATAAGTCTCCTTAAAAGAGATAACGCATATGAAAGAAACTATGGAGCATTGTACTGTATTGGGATTAGTATATGACTCCGTATTTGCACTTTATTTTCCGGACATTTTACAAATTTTACAATATTTTGATCAATTGTATAATTGCACATACAACAATTAATTTTCATTTGGAATATTTTTTAAACAAATTTCTTTAGTTTAAATTCTTTTTAAAAATAAAATTCAAAAATAATTAAATGCGGATTCTTTTCTTGTTTGTTTTTCTTAGTTTGTTTATTTGTTGTTTTTTTTTTTTTTTTGACTTTGCCGGGATATCTCAATTCAAAATTTGTTTTCTAATAATTTCACTTTTATATTGTTATGCCATGATTTCTCAATCCAAAACAAAAAATTTCAAATGTACTTTATAGCGAATTTACACTATGATCGATTTAATTTGGATTTCAGCGAAATCTCATCGAAATACAAGTTGAAATTCAATTTTTCTCCTATATTTGCAGAAAAGTAGAGTAGTTTGCAAAGAAGTGGCAACATTTATGTAGCAGCTGTTTATGTCATAAAAAATTAATAAATAAGAAATTTTAATAACTTTAAAAAATTAAGGAATAATGTAATAAATTCTGTTATTTTTCATTGAAAGAAATATTTAAAGTTGAAAACGGAAGTTTACTTTACTGTTACATATTCTGAACATTCTTCTTAATTAAGCCTCCAAAAATACAATCGTGAAACGTTTTAAAAGCATTTTAAAATGTGGTATAAGCTGAAAATGTTCATATATTTTCATATATTTTCATATATTGTCATATATGGTTTCATGTATGAGCATATATGGTTTAATGTATGATCATATATGAACATATACAGTTGTGGCCAAGCATTTAAGTCAATTCAAGTTTTTTTCTAATTTTATTGTTGTTGCCTTTATTTTTAAAGATCAAAATAGTGGTTAAATTCGCCACGAAGGCAAGGAGATGGTTCAGAAAATTGTACAGAATTTTATCGTAATGATTGTTTTTTCATTTTGTCACTTGTTTAAAGTGGGCGTGGCTTTTAACGAAAAATTAGCGATATAAACCTCTTATCAAAGTACATAGTAAAATTTAGGCAGTACAGATCGGTTCTGTACAAACTGTATATTTTTGGAAATCCTATAAAATTTCCTTAAGTCCTGCATTATTTTTGTCTACAAATAGTCGCCAGACTTAAAAGTGCAGCACTTTAAACACGACCAAATTTTTCTTTGTTTTTAGCGATTTTTAATAAAGTTAACAGCACTGAGATTTTGCTGTCCATATAAAAATCGATGAATTTCTTGAATTGATGTTATTTTAAGTTTTTTTTTTAGCGATAGCTGAAAAATAATTTTTGAATACATTAATAAAGTAGGTTTATATTTTATTATTTATAATTGTTATAATTTTTGATTTATTTTCTTAATTATTCCAGTGTAGAAAATCATTACCAGATATATGGTTATGTAAGTACATACTTTGTAACTAGTTACTTTTGTTATTACAATTCTTATTACCTTTATATGGCGATGTCGCGAAAAATAATGAGTGATGGTTACACACCAGCATACGAAAAATCAAAAAATATATCGTTACCTATGTGCTTCCCACAACTGACAAAAATAATGAGTCTAAAAATAGATTTTCAAAAAAATAATTACATTAAAAAAAATATTTTTTATTTTTTTTTTTTTTTTAAATAAAATTTTCTGGTGCGGGAATCGAACCTGGGTCTACAGATTGTCAGTAGCTCTACCATCTGAGCTATATCGACATGTAATATTTAATAGATAAAAACATAATGGACCTGCTGCACACAAGTAAACTTACTCGCCAACATACAAAAAATCAAAAAAATATGTGGTTACATTTATCCTTACCAGTGTTTAAAAATAGATTTCAAAAAATTTTCAAAAAAATCTAGAAAATTATTTTCTATTTGAAATAATGATGAAAATAAGTAATTATCAGTAACTCATTACTATACGTTTTAAAATAATGCAGAAGGTAAGTGGGTGTCATTACTGGTAGTCCAAAAAATAATGTCATTACCGTTTCTACACTGGGTTTTTCATGAATATTGTTTTGATTGGAATATTTTTATTGTTGTCAATATTTCATCAATCAACTAATTTTGTATTATTATTTCTATTTTCTCCTTTTTCATAATTCCTAAATGAATTACCACTGTAATTTAGGCACTGTAACTAGTAATAGTTATTTTTTCGAATCACAATTGCGCAATTGTGGTTCCAATTTGAATATAGGACACATTAATGTTCAAAGTTTTGCATTACGTTCATCTAACAAGATAGATGAACTTATAAGTGTAATTGGTAATGGCTTGTTTGATATTGTAGGGATTACGGAAACTTGGCTGGTGGACGAGATATCTTCCAACGCTGTTAGTATTCCAGGTTATGTCCTATGTCGAAGTGATCGCCCTGGTCCACGTGCTGGTGGAGGTGTTGCTTTATATGTTTCTAAGAAAATCAAGTTTAAAATAAATCTGAAAGATATTAAATATGGATTTAATAGAATGAGGAATACAACCTATGTTTCTGATATATTATTAAAATATTCTCATATAGTAATGTTTGGTGATTTTAATAACAACATGTTTAATTCTACAAAGGCGCTTTCTCTTAGGGATATGTGTGGCCGGTTGAATGTAATTTGTCATCATAACTCTCTACCTACACATCTTGATGTTAGCCACGGTTCTACATCACTGATTGACTTTTTGCTTTTGTCTTCTTCTTTGTCCGTTATTGTATCTGGCCAGGCACAAATACCTGGTACTTCTCGCCACTCCTTTATTTTTGCATCGCTTAAGATCAATAGCCAACACTTTGATGATGTGATTGAATACTTTGTTTATGGTAATATTGATATATATGCAATGGAGAATATTGCGGCTTCGTGCGATTTTAACAGTATTCTGTATACGTCGAATGTG
The DNA here is from genome assembly GCA_949987735.1 of Leucophora obtusa. Classification (NCBI taxonomy): domain Eukaryota; kingdom Metazoa; phylum Arthropoda; class Insecta; order Diptera; family Anthomyiidae; genus Leucophora; species Leucophora obtusa. The sequence continues at coordinate 283,803,336 of OX465295.1, forward strand.
GATGATCAGGCATATATGTTACCTTTATATATATGTCGCATGCATAGTGCTGTACCGTTAATAAGGCGTATAGTTTGTACTATTTATGATAATTCTTGGTTTATTTCCTCTGAAATAGGATATAGTTTGTCAGTTCGGGATATTGCTTATCGGTCATATCTGAATGACAAGACTGACAGAAAATGGAAAAATTTTTGTCGTTTAAAAAACCATGCTAAGACAGTAATACGTAATGAGAAACATCGAGCACATTCTAATTTTTTTCATGATAAAAACACAAGGCAAATTTGGAATACACTTCGTGCATATGGTCTGAGTGATGATGCATCAACCGTTGATGATGTTAACGTTGAGAGTTTGAATTCGTATTTTTCTTTGAACCAAGGTAATGTTCCTATCAATGATAGTTTCTTGGACAATATTTTTAATGATGATGGATTTTTATTCCATAATGTTGATCTTGCTGAACTAACAACTGCTTTACATTCTATTAAATCGAATGCTGCAAGTTGTGATGGGCTTTCCCTGAAATTTTTGAAATTGATTTTACCTTATGTTGGTAATTATATTCTGCATCTTATGAACAGCGTAATTACCACATCAACCTTTCCATCTGGTTGGAAAACTGGATGAATAGTGCCTATTAAGAAAGTAGGTGAATCTCGTGATTAGGAGAATTTACGTCCCATTTCTATACTTCCAGTACTTTCTAAAGTTTTAGAAATGTAATTGAAAAACCAGTTATCGGATCACATTTCTGATATTTCTTTTTTAATGATTCACAATATGGATTTAGAAGAGGTAGAAATACCACATCGCTTATTTTGGGACTGGACATGTCAATGTTCTTTTATCTATTGACCTTCATAAGGCTTTTGATAAGATCGATCATAGTAATTTAATATCTAAACTATATCGGAATCTAGGTCTATCAGTTTCGTCTTGCAAACTAATATCATCATATCTCAGAAATAGAGCCCAATACGTATCTATTGCTAATAAATGTTCTAATGTTTTACCCGTAATAAGTGGAGTTCCACAGGGGTCGGTACTTGGACCTTTATTGTTTAATATATATCTCAATGATTTATTCAACTGTATTCATTTTTCATCATGTACATCAATTGCTTATACAGATGACTTGTTTTTTCTATTTAGTGGTGAGAGGCAATTCTCAGATGTTTTGCAACATCTGGGCGCTGTGGTGTAATGGTTAGCGCGTTGGACTGTTACACGTGAGGTTGCGGGTTCGAGCCCCAACCAAGGCAACATCAATTTATGAAAAATAGTAATATGTATGAGTTTTTTCTATCCCTCATACATATCGCAGCGTCCTCCTTCGGTGTTCCCATAGCACTTAACCCCGCCGAAGTAAAATAATATAACAGGGCTATGAACTAAAAATAAAAAGCTTCAACAAAGTTCGCCAACTCACCGTCAGATGGCGCGCAACAACTGTTCTAAAATTCAATATCTCGCGAAATTACAGTGTTGCCATATTTGAAGCCCTTCATCTTTCACCACCTTTCACTTCTTCTCTATCCCCTTTCCAAAGGAAGCAACACGTTAATTAATAGGAAGAATTTCCTGAGTGTTGCTTATAAAAAAAAAAAAAAAACAACAGTTAAATTACTGCATTTGGATGTTAGATACCAAACTTTATATTAATGCGGATAAGACGAAGGCAATGTTCTTTGGATCCCCTTCACTGGATTTGGTGCTGAATGTTAATGGTACTAATATTGAGTTTGTAGATCAAATCAAGTGTCTTGGTTTGTGGTTGGACAATAAGTTGAACTTCAATAAACATATTACTTATGTCATCTCCAGGGTCAACTACTCTTTGCGTAAACTATATAATGTAAATTTAATTTTACCTATGAAAATCAAGGTTATGCTTATCCATTCTTTAATCATGCCTATATTTTTATACGGCATTGAAGTATATAGCGGTACTTTTGGTAATACTGTGAAAAGGCTTTCATTATTGTTTAATAGGGTAATCCGTTATCTCTTTTGTTTAAGGAAGCTTAATCATACTCATATGACGCCATATGTTTCTAGATTTATTGGTTGTTCGTTTTCAAACTATGTTAAAGCTAGAACTTTACTTTATTTCTTCAAGATTTACCATAAAAGTGACCTTATATACTTGAATTAAGTTTTTACTTTTAGTCATTCTAGACGAAATCGTCAAATTCAGATTCCAAGACTAACATCACTCTTAGAGCGTTCATTTTATGTAAGGGTGGCTCATATTTTTAATTATTTGCCTACAGAGCTCAAGGCAAAATTTTGATCTATATTAAAAATAATGTGTTGTAATATATTTAACTTTTTAATACCAAATATGATTGCTTTCAATCTATATGATTTACAGTGCCTTCATTTATCACTATAATTTTTCTACTTCTTTTTTCTATTACTTCTAGTTATATTATAATTATCTTTTTATATTATTACCATTGTTTTTTTTTTATTTTTTATGTATTATAGTGGTTTTGTGTAGTAGTTATTTCTTAACCATATATGGCCCCTTGGGCTCGGTTATGTAATTGAAGAATAAATAAAAAAAATATGTTTAATTTATAAATTATTCTAAAATATAAAGTAAAATGATGAAAAAATTAAAACCTTACGGCCCTTCAAAAAGAAAACACACACACACACACAATGAGTAATTATTTATGTTGTCTAAAATTTTTAGTTTTTTTACACAAACGCGATTTAACCAAATTTTAACCGACTACAAGGTATCTATATATCATCCTCAGTTTATACCCTAAGGGTTTTATTCTAAACTTTATAACAATGAAAAAATTGTGACAACACTATGGTGAATGGTCTGTGTTGTCACAATTTTGTCATTGTTATAAAGTTTAGAATAAGGGTGTAAGACTTGACCTTTTCTATCTTGAAAATAAAAATATACATAGGCTTAGGGTTTTTCTTCTCTAGTTATATTATAATTATGGTATATCGAAAGACGGATTCGCCGAGGAACCGCTTTCTGCCTAGCGGCCTCTGGCCGGGCTTAGGTGTATTCTGCTGTGGGGTATATCCAAAATAGACTTCGATGAGATAATCCCTTTCTGAGTAGTGGTCTTCTGCCGGGCTTGGGAATTTTCTAACCCAAGGTATATCTAAAGCCGGTTTTGCTAAGCTACCCCTTTCTGTGTAGTGGGCTTCGGCGGGGCTTGGAGGCTTTCTCCTCCGAGGTATATCTAAAGCCGGTTTCGCAAAGCTACCCCTTTCTGCGTAGCGGCTTTCGGCCGGGCTTAGGGTTTTTCTTCTCTCGGGTATATCCAAAGACGGATTCGCCGAAGAACCGCTTTCTGTCTAGCGGCCTCTGGCCGGGCTTAGGTGTTTTCTGCTGTGGGGTATATCCAAAATAGACTTCGATGAGATAACCCGTTTCTGAGTAGTGGTCTTCTGCCGGGCTTGGGAATTTTCTCCTCCGAGGTATATCTAAAGCCGGTTTCGCTAAGCTACCCCTTTCTGTGTACCGGCCTTCGGACGGGCTTGGGGTGTTTCTCCTCTGGGGTATATCCAAAGTCGGCTTTGCTAAGTTACCACATTATATGTAGAGCCTTCGGACGGGCTTAGGGTTTTTCTCCTCTCGTGTATATCCAAAGCCGGCTACGCTGAAGAACCCCTTTCGGGGTAGAGGTCTTCGACCGGGATTAGTGGTTTTTATTCTTGGGTATAATAAAAAGCCTGCTTCGCTGAACAATGCCTTCCTTTGTAGAGGCCTTCGGCCAGACTTGAGGTATATTCAAAGTAGGCTTCACTGGGCAAGTCCTAGGTATACATGCAAATATTTTTAAAGCAAAAGATTGGCAAAAATTATACATCTTTGGAAAGGTCGTCTTAGGGTGTAATCTGAATGTGAAATATACATACCTTCTAATTGTTCAATTTTGGTTGTTATAAAAAAAGATTAAAAATTTTAAACGGAAATAATAAATACTCATTCTCATCTCTGAATATTATAAAATATTTATATCAGATTGAAGGATTTTATAAGCTATCCAATGATATAACTTTCATCCATATCCTATGATATGGATTTTACAATTATCTTTTAAGATAATTGTCAAAAGCCTTTGCAACTTTATTAAAGTCACGACCACTGTTACGGATGCGTGAACGAAAAAAAAAAATAATTACATTATTCAACTCAGCGTGAGTATTTTTCGATTGAGAAAGTTTTATCAATTTCTGAGCCATTGGTTAAACTTTATTAAGCGGGAAATACACAAGGGAACATTCCCAACTCAAGGTTCCCTCGTGTATTCTCCACTTAAAACCAATATTTTTTAAGATGTAATTTTTTTCAAAACTAAACAAAAACTGTGTTTGTGAAAACATAAACTGTGGTACCTGATGATATTTTTCGATACGTATTACCTATAATTCTCCAGGTTTTTCGTTTTAGCGATTTTTTATTTTTATGAATGAGTCATTATTTTGGTGTTTTTGTTTACAGCCAAAGGCACGTGCCTATCACTAGTTGGGAAAATTGGATGAATTAAATAAACTTTCACTGATATTTACTTATATATTAAGTATGTATATAAGAAAATGTATATTGTTAAGTGTAAATTTATCACTATTATATACTTAATTTTGCTAAGTGTATATATCAGAGTAGGAAAATACCCTACCCTACATGTACACAACATGTAGGGTAGGGTACGGCTAAGGAACACATACCGTATCTACCGTTCCAGGGGTTGTGTGTTGGTACACAAACCGAATGCGGTACACTACGATTGTCTGATGAACGCAAACGCTACGATTATGTACTGTATTTTCAACACAAATTCACACCCGTAGCGTATTGTGTGTATAAACACATCCTTCGGTCATATCCTTTCTTCATATTTTCCTAGCAACGATTTTATTGCTGAACAGGGTAATTAAGCATCGGTTCCTTTCTCTCAAAAACATAGATCGTAATTTACCTCGTTTTTAAAACATTAAGAACTGTTAACTTATTTATACATAAACTGAGTTTAGTGCTTAACCATAGTTATGAATGTCAAATTGATATGGAAATATCTGTGGTTAACGTTTAACTAGACAATGGTTATGTTGGAAATAAATTACTCGCCCTTAGTAAATAATTTATAATATATACTTACGCATTTAAATCATCACTGTAAAATGTGACCAAAGAATACGACGATTGAAACGAATGAATTTAGATACATTCGTTTTATTCAGCAGATGAAAATTACAAAAACGAAGATTACAGCACATGCAATAATATAATTAAAAATTCGTAGAAATTACTGTTTAGAAGAAAAGCAATTTGTTTAAAATTAGTTTATTATAAAAGTTTGACTTTTTTGTTTTAATAATTTACAATGGCTTCTTATTAAGCGATTTTCTTTTACTTTTCGTTGTTGGTTCTCTTTATATTTTTGTTTTGTTTTTTTTTTTATATTTTGCTTTCAATTTGTTTTTCTTTAATTTTTTTTGCACACTACCCACGTTAGCTAGTATAGAGGTCTTTTTCTTGTAGCTATATGATTTTCTTATAGTTTAGAAAGAGACAGTTAGAGTAATGAGCAGAAGAAACTGTTAAAATAGAAGAGCATAGAGAAAATTAAATGTATTGTTTTTGTATTTTACTGTAATCTATTACAATTATTTATGCCGATTTTATGTTATTGTTGTTGTTCACCAAAAATTAATAAAAAAACAAAAAAAAAAAAACTTGCTTCGCGGTCTCTTAATAAGATTTTATTATTTATCAATGCACTATTATAGTAAATTTTATTCCAATATTTTAATATTCCATTTGTTTCAATACAATTCAAAAATGAATACCTTTTTAGGTTTTAATTATGTTTTGTATGGCAATCTTTTGAGCCTTTGTATAATTTTTGTCCAGAAGAGCTCAGAAAGGTGCCGATGTTTCTAAAAACTAACGACGACAAAGTTGAGGCACCAATATTTGATGGTTTGGCTGGTTGGAGGTGGCGATGACGTTCAAAAAGGAGGCAAGGAATGACGACGAGTGTTTTACAGACAAATAATATACACAAATTTATGGATACATGCAATTATTCAATATGATTTTTTACTAGAATTTTCCTGGTATTCTTTATTTTAAATTATGATCACAATAATGATCTGCTCGTCATACATTCTACTCAACAACACAAACACAATTTCATAAAATTTTCTTGTGAATATTTAGCTTTACACATTTTTTTAATTTTTTCTTGTAAACTCTCTACTTGGTAACAAATATATGCCTTTGGAACAGTTTCACAATTTATAGATAATTTTTTCACTATATTAATAAAAATTTACACACGAACCGTTTGCAGATTTTAGTTATAAGCTTTAGCACCAGCAAACCCTTCATATACTCTTCTATAGCTGACTACGCTTCGCTTTCGGGACACGAATAAAATTTTTTGCTTGTATGCAGTCTGCGACTGAAGAAAAATTTCTTCTTTTGCCTTTTTCAAATGCAAATTTTACGTCGATATTACACAATTTTCAGTTGGAATATTGTTGTAGCTTTTTGCTTAAGGCTTTATCTTGAGTTTGAACACTTTTTTTACACTTTAGTTATTGTATTTTATTGAAAAAACCTAATTAATTTCGCACAACAATATGACTTCAGTTTTGTCGAAGCTTAAGTCCGGCCATTTTTTATTTTATATAGAACCATTTTCTACAAATATTTTACAAGTATGCAGCGTTGCCACCCCTTTTCATTTTTAAGCCAATGATTGCCAGATTATAGTGATGTTGGTCAGCAGCAGTTGAACAATATCAAGGGAATCTGGCAACAGTTACAAACTGCAGCCAACTTCACTCGCATAGCTGGTAAAGCACCGTAACCTAGTGTCTTCAAATGCAATGAAATGTGCAAAGAAATTTGAAAATAATACACAAAACAACAAAAACGAAAATAATTTTGTTGTTGGTTTGTGTGTTATTTTCAAATTTCTTTGCACATTTCATTGCATTTGAAGACACTAGGTAAGAGATTAATCACAACTGGGTCGATTGTCGACCGACGACAGCAAAAGTCGTCACGATTAATATAAAAAACAAGCGACAATCGACCGTCGACATTTGTTGACGTTTAGAAAAAAAGGAAAGCAAAACAAGAATAATATTGTATTTGTTTCACCACAATTTTTCACCAATTCAATTGGTCTTTCACTAGTTCTTGTTGTTTTATATTTTATTGTATTTAATTTTGCTTTTTTGCCGTAAATTATGAATTTTAAATTTCAGTTATATTTCTGCTGTCAAAAAAATAAATTTTTTGTAAACAAAATACCAATTTTTGCAGCTCTAATACGAATTTCTAACAACTCTGTTCTAATAGCAATCTTTAATTAGCTAAAAATATGGCAACAATTTGACAAATATTTTAAGTGTGTATTATTAGTGTGTCGTCACGAAAATAGAATAGATTCTATTCCGACGACAAATTGCCAGACGACATGGCGACATTTTTCTTGCCATACAAAATATATGAAAAAGCAACTCTCGTTGTCGTTGTCGACCCAGTTCTGATTAGTTTCTAAATCGGAGAATACACGAAGGAACATTGAGTAGGGAACAAAAATATAAAAAATTTTGTAAACACGAATTGCACGATGTCAACACGCTCACAACACACTCACACATTCACAAAAAATGGGAATTTTTCACGAGTGTTCCGTCGTGTATTCTCCACTTAAAGGCTCCATTAGTCTGGTATAGGGATGCCGATCCCGAAATCCCGATCCCGAAAATCCCGGGATTTTCGGGATTTAGAAATCCCGAAATCCCGGGATTGGACTTGAAAAAATCCCGGGATTTCCGATTTCATTATTTGGCATATTTTACCTCTTTTTGTATTTGTTTTTATTGTTATATTCGACCAAAATCACATAAATCTAATATCTTATTAAATGTTATTAAAAAACTAATTTTTCCTATTCATACACTTATAAAAAAAATTAGTACAAAAGTCAAACGCTAAACGCGTTCTGATTAAATTGAACTAATTTTTCTGTTATTTTCTCTAAAAAAGTCCGTAGAAATAGGTCAAAATTCTGCTAAAATAACAGGAAATAGTACATGTATTTGCGCCAGCACAATTTTGACCTATGCATTTGTACGTAATTTTTTTACGAGTGTAAGTAATAGATTCAAATAGATTACAGATTGAATAAATCTGAATAAAAACCTTAATAATTGAAAACTTTTATTCAGCTGTGAAACTTTTAAAAATCATAATTCAGCTTTATTTATTCTTTAAACGGATATGTTTTTATTTATTTTATTGATGATTTGCTAAAATCATAACTTCATTCAAAATAATTTTGCCGACTAAAAACAGCAAGTTTTTGTTAAATTATAAAAATCTCACAAACTGCCTTCCTGAAATCAGCAGAGGTATGTGTTTAATATAGTATGTAATGTTAGTTGATTTAAAAAAACTAATAGTCACTAAATATTTCTGATGATTTCGGCAGAGTAGTTTGTATTTGCATTCAATAAATTTTTTACAAATATAACTAAAAATTTGTAGATAAGCAGTGTTTCGGCTAGTTAAAAAGTTTCTTCAGAAGTAAATTGTAATTTGAAATTTACTTAAATTTAACTCATAAGTATATTACGTATATGCCGGAAATTTAACAATTGTTTAGCAAACAAGTTCTGCTGATTTCAGTAGATTTAATCGCGGAACCTTTTTTACTAATTTTAAGTAGCTTTCTCTGCTATGTTTACATACTTATTTCTATGAATGGAGTTTCTGTTTAAAGCCAGATTCACAATGCTGTAGTACTCCATATTTTTTGTATCATGCTATCTCTATTTTATATACTCAACTATGCAGCGAGGAGTACTCCAGCATTGTGAATCCGGCTTAATTTGTTTATTTCTTCATACTACAAAAAATAATGAGTAGATTTATAATGAATTATTTTAATTTGTAGGATTTATTTGAGCTATTTGGTTTTAAAATTAAAAATATGATGAAACAAGAAAATCCCGAAACCCCGAAAAATCCCGAAGTCCCGAAAAATCCCGGGATCCCGATAAATCCCGGGATCCCGAAAAATCCCGGGATCCCGGGATTTCAATTTTCAAAATCCCGAATCCCGGGATTTGTAAAAACCAGTCCCGTTCGGCATCCCTAGTCTGGTAGTATCGTAAAGTATCGTGCCAGCTGTTTACTTCTGAGTATTGATATTATACAAATCTGTTTAGTTTGGAAGTAGATTTGTAGTAACCCCCCGTTTCCACATGCAAGTATATGCCCAAGAAACATTTTTACGGACACTCCGGCACATACGGAATCAATAATCCGGCTTTTACGGCACATTAACGGTCCGTAATACACGTATCCGTCAAAGCTTGTAACGGACCGTGTAATCGGATTTTCGAACATAATACGTTTTAACTCCGTTTCCGTACCGTAAAATACGGACTTTGTGTTCAAAATGAAAACAATTAAATTCTTTTAAAAAATTTTTGTGGCGATAAATTGGTGGCGATAGCTAGAATATATCCAACACAATCAACACATCATCAAGTCGCATACATATGTATATTAGATGGTAAGATTAATAAAATTTAGTGCGTGTTTTACAATGGTTTGTGTTTTATGTAAGATCGTTTGTTTTTATAACAAAAGCTCTGTTCCACGTACGTTAACGCGGCTACGCAATTTTTCCCAAATTGTGTGTAAATTGTTGTTGTTTCGAGTAAAACACCATCGTAAATACAATCAATTAAACCATAACTAATTTATTTTTTCTTTTGCATGTAGATGATCGATTCTATTATGGGTGACTGTCGTGAATTGATGCGCTAGATAAAGAGGTAAACTTCAAGGTAAACTGAGGTACTAAATATAGTGTAAATGTAAATAATATCGTTACTAATAAATCTATTAAAAATCAAAAAAACAAAATTTATTCAAAATTATTCAATTTAGATAGATATACAAGTCCGTTTTTGGTCCGGAGTCACTCCGGTTATTCACGACATAACGGTCCGTAAATGGTCCATCATTGACGGACTTTCAACGGACTTGTCCGTTTTTTACACGACACAACGGTCCGTAAACGGTCCGTCAATGACGGACTTACAACGGACTTGTCATTTTTTTGCACGACATATCGGTCCGTAAACGGTCCGTCATTGACGGACTTTCAACGGATTCGAATCAGTTTCGATGTTCCTTAAAATCCGTTTTCTGATCCGTATACGGATCCGGAAAACGGTACGTGAACGGAGTTGGATTCCGTTTGTGATGGACCGAAAACGGTACGTAAACGGAACGATTTGTTTGTTGGGTGGTTACAAGTTGAGAATACGTATTATCAGCGAAAATTTCGAAAATTACCGAAAAAACATGAATATTTTACATGTGTCCACACTACTTGCTGCAAGTTCAATTTTAAAATGTCGTCGAAGGCATAGGTTTTCACTAAATAGGACTCCAGTATTACCACGTATTCAATATTCTAATAAAGGCACAACTACACGAGAGAGAAAACTGCTAGAGGTAGAGCAAAAAACACCTCTAAATAGCTTAAATCATTCACAATAGAGCTAATTAGAGGTGTTTATTGCTTTATCTCTAGAAGTTTTATCTCTCGTGTAGATGTGCCTTACCTAGTGTCTTGACATGCAATAAAATGATAGCAAGCAATTGTCAAAATGCTCTCATTTCAAGTGAAGACACTTAATTTCAATTTTATTGCAATATCATGATATCGCTGACATGCCATCGGATCTTGCAATGATGCCAGAGATCAAATGTCACTTTTAGTTTTCATTTTAATTTTGTAATAGAAAAAAAAACAAAATATTTGGTAAAAAGGAATGGAAAAGTGTTTAGTTTTTTATTATTTGTCGGTAAACATTAATGTTTCATAAAATTTTGTGTTTTTCGAAGAAAAATCTATGATATTTCTTATCCATGAAATGGTCAAGTGTTCTCCACCACTCTGCAATTGATATCATTTTAACACTAGTTAACACTTGGTGTGAGACTAAGTGGGTGTGTGTGTGGTCTCAGCAAAATTCTCCTTATGCGCCTGACTCTTAGGCCTCTTAAAAACGTTCATTAAATCAAAAAACAATTACTCAAAAACTGAAAAACTCACCATCCGCGGTCTTCCGTATCATTAACCCCTTTGGGTTGTCAAGTGTTAAGTTTTCGGAAGCCCAAAGGGACTCGTCGAATATTCTTGGCCTCTGGATCTTTGTTCAGAGCCGGTACTTTTCAAGCCCTTCGGTACACGGACGTTAAAAATGGAAAAATTATTTTGCACCTTTGGGCTGGCAAGCCTTTTGAGTTTCCTATTACTTTGAGCCTGAACACAAGTCTTAGGCTTTGCCTTAACTTGGGCCTTATAGGTTTTAGGCTCAAAGTTCTAGGATTCCCAAAAGTCTACCAGTTCCTCGGGCACAAAGAAAAAAAAACTGAATCTAAAAAAAAATTTATTTACTTAACAACAAACTAGACAAATTAGCTTGTCAGTGAAACACTTTTCGTTTATTAAGCTGTCACGTCATCGCTTATATTGTCTAGTGAAAGATGTCGAGAGGATGTGTGTTTCAGAGTTTCCCTACATTTTGACTACCCACACAAATTAAATGTTTGGTCCTTAATTCGGGCCTGATAGGCTGATGGAGTCAAAATTTCGGGATTCTCAAAAACACACATCCCATCGTTGGGCTATTAAAAAAAAATTAGTGTTCTATTGACTTAGTATATTTCGCTGACATATATACTAAAAAAATTTTCCTTTTCTTATTCCGGACCGTAGATCCGGTTCCGGGACTCATTCCGTTTGGGCGCCATATTGTTATGTGCCCCCAATGGCACTGTAGTGGTGTTGCCAGCTAGCTCGCGTAGCATCCACCTAGGGTCGAGTTCCAACCCACCACTACAGCTCAGGGACGCAAACAATTAAAATTTCACAAAAAAACAAAAAAAAACTAAAAAAACCCCCCCCAAAAAAATGAACATTCCAGAGGGAGGACGAGGTGTCAATATCCCCCACATTTGCCCTCCCAACCATGGTCATCAATTGCGTCCACTAAATTCCGATGATGACCCCAAAACCCCTAAACTGTTCCGCCCATATCGGCTCGAGTAGCCAACGAACAAAAATCCTGTGGAAGAACTTATTGTCCATTTTTCCCGTGAGGAACACATGGTATAAATTTCATTGCAAAAAAAACCTAGGCCTATCAGAGGGTTAAGCCAATATATTTCAATAATCTTCCCCAGTATTTCCCATACAACATTTTAGCCCTCATGCTATAGTTAATCGCACCGTGATCTGTATGGCTTCCGGACAAACGGGTACGCATGGACGTATACAATTACATCCTTACGGATGTTATCCCTATTCACCCGACGTGATTGCTCTCCTCAGAATCAACACTTTATATATCCGGTGAAAAAGCAAACTCCGTGGACACTTTATTATCTCTATATATAAAAGAATAACGTGACTGACTGACTGACTCAACATCGCCCAGCCCAAACCGCTGAAGCTAGGAAGTTGAAATTTGGTATGTAGGTTCCTCTTTCGGGGTAGACGTCCGCTAAGACGGGATTTTTGGAAATTCCTACCGGAACGGGCAAAAAGGGGGAAAGTGTCCCCCTTGACGGCCTGCCAAAACCCCTTTCGCTAGAAAGCTGAAATTTAAGATATGTGTTCCTTGGAGTAGGGGCTAACTTTTCTGGAAAGTACTTTCTAGAATTTTGGACAGGGACGTTGTAAAAATGGGGGTTAAAAAGCCCCCCTTGACGGCCTGCCCAAACCGCTGGAGGTAGGAAGTTGAAATTTGGTATAAAGGTTCCACCACTATCGTAGACATCCACCAAGACGGGAGTTTTGGAAATTTTTACAGGGACGGGCAAAAAGGGGAAAAAGTCTCCCCCTTGACGGCCTGCTCAAACTGCTGGAGCTATGAAGTTGAAATTTGGTATGTAGGTTCCTCGACCGGTGTAGACGTCCGTTGAGACGGCATTTTTGGAAATTCTTATCGGTAGGGGCAAAAAGGGGACAAAAAAAGTACCTTTTTCCAAAAAAGTACCTTTTCCCAAAAAAAGTACCTTTTCCCAAAAAAAGAACCTTTTTCCCAAAAAAGTACCTTTTTCCAAAAAAGTACCTTTTTCCGAAAAAAGTACCTTTTCCCAAAAAAAAGGTACCTTTTTCCAAAAAAAGTACCTTTTTCCAAAAAAAATTCCTTTTTCCAAAAAAAGTACCTTTTTCCAAAAAAAGTACCTTTTTCCAAAAAAAGTACTTTTTTCCAAAAAAAATAACTTTTTCCAAAAAAAGTACCTTTTTCCAAAAAAAAGTACCTTTTTACAAAAAAAGTACCTTTTTCCAAAAAAAAGTACCTTTTTCCAAAAAAAGTACCGTTTTCCAAAAAAAGTACCTTTTTCCAAAAAAAGTACCTTTTTCCAAAAAAAGTACCTTTTTCCAAAAAAAAGTACCTTTTTCCAAAAAAAAGTACCTTTTTACAAAAAAAGTACCTTTTTCCAAAAAAAGTACCTTTTTCCAAAAAAAGTACCTTTTTCCAAAAAAAGTACCTTTTTCCAAAAAAAGGACCTTTTTCCAAAAAAAGTACCTTTTTTCAAAAAAAGTACCTTTTTCCAAAAAAAAGTACCTTTTTCCAAAAAAAGTACCTTTTTCCAAAAAAAATTCCTTTTTCAAAAAAAGTACCTTTTTCCAAAAAAAAGTACCTTTTTTAAAAAAAGTACCTTTTTCCAAAAAAAGTACCTTTTTCTAAAAAAATGTACCTTTTCCAAAAAAAAGTACCTTTTCCAAAAAAAAGTACCTTTTCCAAAAAAAGTACCTTTTCCCAAAAAAAAGACCTTTTTCTAAAAAAAATTTTCCTTTTCCAAAAGAAGTACCTTTTCCAAAAAAAGTGTCTTTTTCCAAAAAACATACATTTTTCCAAAAAAAAAAACACCTTTTTAAAAAAAAATACCTTTTCCAAAAAAAGTACTTTGTAAAAACAAAGTATCTTTTTCCAAAAAATTTCGTTTTTCCAAAAAGTACCATTTAAAATAATATATAATTTCAAAAAAACTACTTTTTTTCCTCCCCCCACGGATATCTCCACTAAAACAAGGTTTCTTGATATTGGCGGTTTCTTGATATAGACGGGATTTTTGGAAATTCCTACCGGAACGGGCAAAAAGGGGAAAAGTCTCCCCATAAACAGTCTCACAAATTGGAAAAGTGCCTGCCCAAACCACTGGAGGTAAGAAGTTGAAATTTGGTATAAAGGTTCCTCCACTGTAGTAGACATCGACTAAGTTTGTATTTTTGGAATTCCCTACAGGATATCCCAAAAGGAAACTCGGTATGTGAGTTCCTCCTTCTGTGTAGGCGTCCGCTTAGACGGAATTTTTGAAATTCCTATCGGGAGGGGAAATAAAGTAAAAGTCTCCTCCTGACGGCTTGCCCAATCCCTTTTGGTCAACCTAAAATTTTAAATATGTATTCCTTGGAGTAGGACTAACTCACCGGCAACGTAATTTTTCTATTTTGGAACAGGAACATAGTAAAAATGGTGGTTGAAAGGGAAAAATGTCCCCACTAACCGCTTAGGCAATGCAGTTGAAATTTGGTATGAATGTTCCTCATCCATCGCAGATAGCCGCGAAGATGGAATTTTTGTAAATTCCTAAAGGGAGGGGCAAAAAGAAGAAAAGCCTCACCTTGGGGGCCGGTAAAAACCCCTTCGGCTAGAAACCTGAAGCTTAAAATGTGGGTCCCTGGAGTGAGGGCTAACTTATTAGAAAGATACTTTTTTGAATTTTGGACAGGGTCGTTATAAAATGGGGGCTCAAAAAGGGAAAGTGGCCCCTTAACGACCTGTCCAAACTGCTGGAACTAGGAAGCTGAAATTCGGTACTTAGGTTCCTCTCAGCCTGCTCAAACTGCTGGAACTAGGAAGCTGGAATTCCCTGTCGATGGATTTTCGGAAATTCCTACCGAGAGGGGCACAAATAGTAAAAGTTGGCTAGAAACCTGAAATGTAAAACATATGTTACTTGGAGTATGTGCTCACTTACCGGGAAGGTGCTTTTTGGACAGGGACATTGCAAAAATGGGGATTAATGAAGCGAAAAGTGCCTCTTAAAGGCCTGCCCAAACCGCTGGAGGTAGGAAGTTGAATTTTGGTATTAAAGTTCCTCCTCTATTGTAGACATCCGCTAAGATGAGATTTTTGGAAATTTATACAGGTAGGGTCAAAAACAGGAAAAGTCTCCCCCTTAACGGCCTGGCCAAACTCCTGGAACAAGGGATCTTAAATTGGGTTCCTTCTCCAACGTTGACGTCCCCTAAGATGGTATTTTTGGAAATTCATACCGGGAGGGGTAAAAAGGGAAAAAACTTCCCCCTTGACGGCCTGGCCAAACTGCTGGATATAGAGACCTAAAATTATGTATGTAGTAGGTTCCTCCTCCAACGCAGACGTCCTCTAAGACGGAATTTTTGGAAATTCCTACCGGGAGGGGTAAAAACGGAATAATTCTCCCCCTTGATGGCCTAACCGAACCCTTCGGCTAGAAACCTGTAATATATAATATGTTTTCCTTGGAGTATGGGCTAACTTATCGACAAGGCATTTCTAGGACTTTAGACAGGAACGTGGTAAAAATGGTGGTTCAAAAGGGGAAAATTGCCCCCCCCCCCTTAACGTCTGCGTCTTTAGCTAGAAACCTAAAACTTAAAGAACAAGTGTATATGAAACACTAAAATTAAGAAACTAAATAGGAAACGAGTGGAATTGAAACACTACACAAGTGGAATGAAATGGATATAAACATTGAACGAGTGGAATTGAAATTATAGACAATGCAAATGGATTGGAAGAGGGAATTACCTGTGCAAACACTATCCACGGAATATGAAACTTATGTAGCATTGAAACACACTCTCCAAAAAGTTAAACAAATTTTCTAAAAGAGAAAAAACCTTAGAAAAGGAATGGAACTTATATATTCCGATATTTAAACTTCATGTAACGAAGCACCGGTGGAAGAAACCGACGCAGTAAATTTTCCAACTGAATTTGTGAATTTTGTTATGTTCCCCTAATGGCACTGTAGTGGTGTTGCCAGCTAGCTCGCGTAGCATCCACCTAGGGTCGAGTTCCAACCCACCACTACAGCCCAAGGACACAAACAATAAAAAAAAAATCAAAAAAAAAACCAAAAAAAAACTAAAAAAAACCTCCAAAAACTGGAACATCCAAGAGGGAGGACGAGGTGTCAATATCCCCCACATTTGCCCTCCCAACCATGGTCATCAATTGAGCCCAATAATATCTACTGATGACCCCAAAACCCCACACACACACTTCCCCTACTTACCTCACACCGTTAACTTTACCCTATAAACAAATTACCAAGTCATTATTTAAATTTTTCACTTACTCAACATTATTTATTAAAATTACTCTTATACTAACAAAAGAATCTATCATCAAACAATTATGGGATTGAAATTAAAAAAAAACTTTGAAAAATCACTAAAAAAAAATTTAAACTTTAATCAAAAATACAAAAGAAAACAAAGTCAAAAAAACTGGTATGAACACTTATGTTTTATCAAATATCTAAAAATTCCGGGTTAAACAATAAAAATTTGTTGTGAAATTTTATTATTAAATGAAATAAAAAAAAACAAAATAACATCCCCTTTTTGAATTTAAAAACAAATCAATATAACTAATTTAAATGAAATAACAAAAAAAAACCCAATACAAATAAAATACAAAAACGAAATAATAATATTCCAAAAAAAAAACGTGTGCCAAAATTAATAATAAAAAAAAAGAAGTCAAAGAAAAATAAAAAATGGTTCCACTTTGAACCACCAAAAAAAACCGCAAGCCTACAAAGTTTTAACACACTGACTCCATTTTGAGTCACCACAAAACAACATATAAATACCCAAAAAAAAACCCTACCTAAAGGAGCTCTCTTAGGTGGCTAAACCATAAAAAACTTAGGCCAATGAGCCTCTAAATAAATGAACAAATGTAGATACACGAAAAAACTTTGTAACCCCTAAGATTCCTTTTTTTTTTTTTTTGAACACTAAAAAAAACTTTAAAAATTCAGGCACTTACAATAAGTGTGACTAATATAAATTACCCCGGTTCACTTAAACTCTGAATTCAACCTTCACAATACGTTATTAAAACTCTAAACTTTATAACTTTACCAAAAAAAAAGAATTATTATATAATAAAATAAACTAACACTCATTTATACAATAACTGATACTTTGTCTTCTTTCTTTCCCAGTTTCATGAACAATTATTTTTTTTCAAAAATGGACGTTGAACGGCGCTTACGAATGGCGCTTAAGAATGGCGGCTCCAGGCTTTGCCCTTATGTGCCAAAACTACAAATGGCCGTGGATCTTTCTGGCCGATCCTCGAAGGTGTGTTCACCTTTTAAATTACCACAAGCTTTACCTGGATTTTAGCTGCACTACCTCTGCAGTTTTGCGGACTGATTTCGGATACCCAAGTCTGGAGCCACGACAAACTGTCCTCAATATACAAGGAAATGTTGCTGACCCTTACCAAGATGGGTTTTAACTCGTGCCGGATGTTACCCAAGGGACAGTTCGTGCAGGATGCTACTACCACCGCCTAGATAAAAAAAATTAACTCCTCTGTAGGTAAGTACTAACACCATCACTCACTATGTACTCACTTTAAAAATTATTTTTTTCACAACAAGCTTTCCTTTGCAAACACGAAATTTAAATAAAAACTATATATTTTCAACAAATACACCGTTGTTGGTTTATTTTACTGGCTTCGGACAAAATGATGGTTGAGTATTTTACTTTGATTTAAAAAAAAAGAAAAATCCTTACAATGCCCGCACTTAACAACTTGAATTTACTTTAGCAATGGCTTCCTTTTCCCTAATTCTGCGCCACGAAACCTCGGTATTTTTCCATAATCTTCCCCCATAAATAATAATATTTCCAATAGATTTTGAAACTAAAACAGATTTTATGATAATCTGACATTAACTTAGGCGGACAAAACATAAAACAAACTTTGCAAAACCTTATGTCAAATTTCATGCATTTTTATGAATGGGGGCAGGTTGCAAAAAATACAACCCTGCTCTCCATTCATACTCCGAGTTGGTAACGCACCATAAACAAACTAAACATATCTCTACATATATCGATAACCATTTATCCCACTATTATCTACTCACACATACGCGTTTCTACATAAAAACCCGAAATACGATTACTACATTACTACGCTCTAAAAGAATACATACACGCAGAAGGAAAAATTACACGCGGTCTTCTGCCATCTTACAGCATTTTTAACAGACTGCAACACGACACAAAAAAATTAAATTTATTTAAATTTAAATAAAAAAAAACGGGGTGTTGAGTACATGTGCGTTAGCATTTGTGGCATTATTCCCATTTGCCGAAGAAGGATTTACTAACCGCTCAACATCTTTGGGCCATGTTTCAATCTTGCCTGCAAACCTATCACGGTCCGTTATATCTCCGGACTCAGTATCCACACGGTCAATCGTTACACGACACTAGATTTTTCCAAATAAAAACTCTAAATCAACTTTTCATGCCGTGTTTCCTTTGGCTCGATATTGATATTGCATTTTCGTCTGGAGTGCCTCATTGGCAACACCACCAGCCGCCCTTCTGTTCATGATGACAAAAATTCGACACCATGCATCTCCGTTCATTTGGTAACGCAATCTTGCAATCTTCACCGGTATTAGCAAACCTATTAGCATCCAATGCATTCTTAGCATATCCACGGATACATGATACAAATCTTTAACGGCTACTTCGGATTTGGGTCTAAGCTTTGCGGCTTGTGCCATTCTCCTACAACGATTTTGTCTGATATTCTTCCTATTCAGCGGTTATCAGTTGAGACCATTCCTACATTGTGCATCAACGATTACGGAGCATTTCATGTACCCGGCAGAATAAAATGTGGACTTAGTCCTAAATACGCAACGTGATGGATCAGCAACTGCAATGTATAATCATAAAAATTAAACGTTTTGGTTAAAAGCCATCTGATAAGTTTCTCGTTACTCTATACTGCGAATTTTCTTTTCGGTCACGTTACGTTAGGGTACGTTGCGTCTACGTACGGCTAACCCAGTCTGAAATACTCATTATTACTCGCAAAGAATACATGTAAGTTTCGTCCATATTATCCTAATTGCATGTGGCGGTATTGGTATTTTAAGTGTGTGACATTTTTCCTTGTTTACTTTCAGTTTTACTACCGTCAACCATTTGGAGTTGGGATTTGCACTACTGGCCGATGTGAAATTTGTCGCTGTTGATTCCGCATTAGCTGTCGTTGTGGTATTACGTTCCACACTAGTGCCAAATCCGCTGTCGATGCTGAAGAAGCCCCAGCAACTTTTGTATCGCTCGACGTGGATGTTGAGAAGGCTAAAGCAGGGAGGCGCCTCTTGTAAATGCTGTATTTACAGCTGTTAACGTTGTTGTTGCCATCGACGCTGTCCATCTCACTTGGGCCTCAGAACTTTCACTCCTCTACCAGATTTAAGACTTTCGTCCTTTGCCACGGCTGAAATTGTGGTTGCTAACAAAGTCATTGGGGTAATCGTTGATGACGTCGTCGCCGCCACTGATGTCGGGGAGAATGATGCTATTGTTGACGTTTCCGTTGTGGTATCATTAATACCAGGTATGCAACTTGTTGTTGTTGCTATTATATATTCTGTACAGCAAAAGCAACCTATCTGAACCAACAAAAAAAAACATACCTTGCTTTGCCCAAAATAAAATTACAACTTATAACCAATTGTGTGGTGTTTTGTAACTCATTTCGGTTGTTTCCGAAAAATGGAGTCTGAAATTTTCCACGAAATATAAGAGCCTAAGGAGACATAATTTGTTTCATCAACAACATCATTTAAGAGTCATTAGCCTTACACCACTGATTCCACCAACACAAGCAAGTAGCTGCTACGGTTTATTATTTCCCTTTAAAATTGTCCCGATTACATACCCTATTGCCCTGAACCATACATGGGAATTTTTTTATTACCATTTAAACTTCATTACCACTAGATCATACTAATGACAATAAAAAATATTTACTAATGGTAATGAAATTACACTAATGCATAAAAATACCAATTACAATTGATCAAAACCCATTTGTTTACAAAAAAAAAATTAGACAAATGAAAACGAACAACGGGTTTGGCCGTGGACGTTATAAAACATAATTTTTTTTTTTAGCAGGATCCATTGCCTTCCGTTAAACTTTACTTGGATACACATAACAATGGAATGGAAAATAATATTTCATTTCAAACGAGTATAAGTCTGACTGAGCATATTCCATCTTCGATTTCAGCTAGTTTTACTCCATTTTTACGTTTTTCTGTCAATGGCAATTCTTTTTTTGTAATTTATTCATTATCACTGGTAACGAAATCTAAAATCATTGTCATTAATCAATGAAATTAAATTTTAGGATCATTACCATTAATTAAAAAAAAATGGTAATAAAAATAATTTCATTACAATTGATATCAATGCAATGGTAATGAAATCATCAATTAATTAGTTCACCCAATTCTTAGTCTCATGTATGCCCTGAACTACTATATCAACATTAAATACTCAGGCATTTCACAGACTTCAATTTAACAACAGTGACCTTGCAAATGCAAATTGCCTCTCTCAAAAACAATGGCACTTTTGCACATTCAGACCACGTACACTGGATAAATATAATTAATTATACAATGGGCCTTTTACAGTGACACTTCACCACAAATTTTATTAGTAACACATATTCCGGAGGAAATTTATATGATCTCGAGGTACAATTTCGTAACGTTCTATTCTGCTTCTTCAGGTTCCCTTGCGTTCCTTCGTAAATTCTAAACTGTTAAAAAAAACTTTTGTGGTAATTTTGTGTTCCACTGCTAAATTTCGATATAAGCT
Organism: Leucophora obtusa; assembly: GCA_949987735.1. Taxonomy (NCBI): domain Eukaryota; kingdom Metazoa; phylum Arthropoda; class Insecta; order Diptera; family Anthomyiidae; genus Leucophora; species Leucophora obtusa. Next base: position 283,824,380 of record OX465295.1, read on the forward strand.
GGCATTTATCGTTAAAAAAAAAATACCGCCGATTACAATTTGATAATTTTAATCTTTTTTCTAAACAAAAACGTTTCGTCCATCAGAACATTATTACCAAAAAAAAACGTTCTAAAAAATGTAAACCTTTTCCTTTCTCTGAAATAGTTAAAGACCCCAGGGAATACATACCAAGCACTATCATAAGCTTTCATGAGTTTGAACCGCCCTAACTATCATTTTCACTTTCTTGAATACAAACGATTTTCTTCTCCTGGAGAAGCTTTCGCCGTTCCAAGTACCCTTATAAAGCCTATAGAATACTCGATACTGTTTACACGTTTCATCTTCAATATAAAATTATCCGTAGCATCCTCAACGGAAAATTTGCGAAATCAAATCAATGAGAGCAGATATTCTCCCGCCTCTAGTTCGACGTTTTTCCCTTTTTCCTTCCCTTACCTTTCCTATTATTTCAATTTATTTAAATAAAAATTCATTTCGACAAAAACCTGTGACATGCCTGACTATACAAGATAAAAAAAACAATGTATTTTCCATTTGACTTTGCCTGCCAGCACAATACTTGTACTTTCGTCCAAACCTATCAACGTTAAATATTCAAAGCAAATCTAAGTTTAACCGCCCTAAGTATAAAACAACTTACACCCAACTAATGTACAAACATAGTCGTGGTATAATAGAGCATATTACACCACAACTTTGCAGGAAGTAATGCGACGAAGTTATATTATATGCGAAGATCCACAAACGTTGATTTTTAACACTGACAATCATCCACGTTGTAATTTACCGTGCATACGAATAGTAATGTGTCAGTTTTCGTCTCAAACACGTTTTCGTGCACTTTGAGTTTTCTTCCCTGAGTTCAAGGATATTTGTACACTGTTGGATTCACATTGGCAGGGTTGCCACCTTTTAAGATCAGCCGGAAAGCTGACCATCCTTCGTCTGCTCCCGTCTAAGATCCTTTGCCGTATTCCTCGAGTTACCGAAGTCATCCGCAACAAAACTCCGGGGCTGCCAAGTGCTCGATGGAAGGACCGGTGTGCGGGATGATGATGCGGTGTGCCTGTCCCGTTTCGGGTATTCGCGTGTCCCAACGTGGGGAACTCCCACACCCTGTAGAGTCTCAATGCTCTATCCACTGAGAAGCCGGGCACTTTCAGGTAAGTATGTGTGGTATTTGCTAAATAATTTGAAACAAAATTTCTTTCGATTTTCCTTTCAGCCATGTTTGTATTTTATCTGGTTGAGCCGCAGCTATGGTTTTTAATTTCCTGCTGCAATAATCATCATATCATGTGAGTTTTGTAGTTTAGTTATATTTAAGTAGAGTTTCATATATACATTCGGGTTGTAAAAAAAAAACAACGATTCCGCGGTTGCAAATTTGTTATCAGGTACCTTTAGCTTATGCTGTGGTTACCCTTTTCCACGGTTGTAGGGAAAAGTTTTTTGAGTGTTCGACGTTAACATTGCACAGAGAGTAGGTTTATCCAGAGACAATTAATTACAGAGATAGGAAATCAACAATTACACTACTCTACTCTATTCAGTATCCGTTTAGTATCAGCTGAGCTTACATTCCAAAAGCAAAAATTGTTGAAAACAGCGCCAAATTAAAAGAAAACACGCGCTAAATATGTTTGACTAATAAAATTTTATTTGCTTTACTTTTTTTAATGTTTTCGTTTGCTTTTATTTAAAATTTGAACAAAAATGAAAAGTGACAGTTTACTGAACAAAGCGCCACCTATTGATAACGATGTTGTTATAACTTATTTTTCTGGTGATGCCATAGCCCTGGGTTTGTCGGTTTCAATAGTAGTAATTAAAAAAAAACTGGACAGCACTTTTCATTCATGAATAGGGCCGGTATTAAATTTAGACTTAAGCTATGTTGACCTCGCTTAGGTGTTTCTTTATCACCGATTTCTTTCCTTTTATTTCACTTTTTCTCAGACTTTTATGTCTTTCACGTGAAATATGCCGATAGATTTGCCTTGTAGGCTTTCCAGCTCATACATGTTGTTTCCGATTGGTTTGACTATTCGGCATTTTAAAAATTTTCGGCAAAATTTTGCGTTCACGTTGTTTTTAAAATCTGATTGGACAAAATTTCTCCTATAGACCTCTTGACCTGGATGGAATTTCGTTGTGCGAGCTCTTTCGTTATACCTTTTTGCACTTTTTTCGAATGCTTCGTGCAAATTTTTCCTAATTTTTTCATTAATTAGTTTAAGCCGATCTTCTCGGTCAAGATTGATGATCTGGTGATCGGTCATCGATTTTAATTTTCGAGCTAGTTTGTAATCAGCCCCATTTGAAAACCAGTGGTACCCAAATAAGGCAAAGAAAGGTGTAGTTCCGGTTGCCGTATGAATTGATGTTCTTAAGGCGCATTCTATCTCCGCTAAATACAAATCCCAATCTCTGTGGTCTTTTTCCATATAAGCTCTGATGGCTGCCAGTATCGATTGGTTGACCCTTTCAGAAGCATTTGATTGCGGAGAATAGAATGCCGTTTTTATGTGCGTGATTTTGTAGGCTTCGATCATTTGATTAAACATGCCTGAAACAAATTGTTGACCGTTGTCACTATGAATAGTTTCAGGAACTCCAAATTTATTAAAAATTTCGTGGACCAGAAACTGTACGACATTCTTCGCGGTGGCTTCTTTCATGGCCTTTATAAAACAAAATTTTGTGAAGTGGTCTACCACTATAAATATGTAGGCGTTGCCTTTTTTCGACCGCGGGTATTTACCAAGAAAATCTATGTATAGTTTCTGAAAAGGCCTTTCCGTTAAGACTTCTTCACCTATTGACGGTCGCAAATTTTGATTGGATGGTTTGGTTTCTTTGCAAATTTGGCAATTCAATACATAATTACGCACCTGTGTGGTCATTTTGGGCCAATAGTAGAGTTGTTTTAGCCTGTTTAGTGTTTTATGTAAGCCCCCGTGAGCCGATGTTGTAGCGTCGTGAGCTTTTTCAATAAGTATATGAGTGATATCCTGGGGAACCCACAACTTCCATGTACATTCTTCAAGATTTTCGTTTCTATCGAAGTTCATTCTTTTGAAAATTTTTCCGTTTTCAACTTTTAAGTCTGGCAATTTCTGTTGATTTTCTTCAATGTTTTTAACAAGGTTCAAATAATCTTCACTCTCGAATTCATTGGTTTCGAAATCAAAATACTCATCATCTATTTCGTTGATTTCAATTGACATTCTGGACAATGTGTCTGCCACCACATTTTCCGCTCCTTTGCGATGTTCGATAGTGAAATCATACGCCTGAAGTTGAAGTGACCACCTGGCCAAGCGTCCACTTAGATCCTTTAAGGACATTAACCATTTCAGGCTGGCGTGGTCAGTGATGACGGTGAATTTCATCAACTCCACGTATGGGCGAAAACGTTTTACTGCTAAGACGGCGGCAGGGCATTCTTTTTCAGTCACGGAATAGTTCTTTTGACATGCGTTAAACTTTTGCGAATAAAACGCAATTGGATTTTCATCTCCACTATCATTTCTCTGAAAAAGAACTGCTCCTATCCCGTAGTCTGATGCGTCACATTGAATATAAAACTGCCGGCTGAAATCCGGGTGGCGTAGTACGGGGGCGGTTGTGAGGGCATATTTCAGGGATTCGAAAGCTTCCTTCGCTTCTGGGGTTATGGTGAACTTCTTGCCCTTTTTTAGCGTGTCGGTTAAAGCTGCGGATATAGATGCAAAATCTTTAATGAAACGCCGATACCATCCGGCAGTTCCTAAAAAACTCCTCACTTCCCTCGGTGACTTTGGCAGCTGAATCCTTTGGATTGCTGTCACCTTTTCGGGATCCGTTTTAAGTATACCGCCTCCAATAATGAACCCCAGGTACCGCAGTTCTTTAAAACAGAACATAGATTTTTTTAGGCCGATTGTCAAATTAGCCTTTCGTAGGCACTCTGCTACTTGCTCGAGTAATCGTAAGTGCGTTGAAAATTCATCGGAAATTATGAGCAGGTCATCTAGATAGATAAAAACATTAGATTTCAAGCGGGCCGGTATCACCTTATCCATTAGGCGGCATAACCGCTGAGCAGCGTTGCACAGACCAAACGGCATCACTCGAAACTGATACAGCGGCCGACCTGGCACCGTAAACGCGGTGTATGGCTTCGATTCTTCCTCAAGTTCAATCTGCCAGAAGGCGTACTTCAGGTCGACGCTGCTAATGAAGTGAGTTTGATCTATTCGGCTCAGGATTCCGTCTATATTCTGGAGCGGATAAGCATCTTTTATAGTAACATCATTTAGTTTGCGGGCATCTAAACAGAACCGGTTTTTACCTGGTTTTCTCACCACTGTCGTTCGGTTACTCCAGGGACTGTCACTCTCTTCTATGACGTTTAATTTGAGCATGTTGTCGATTTCCGCATAGACGATTTCCTGCACTGCCGGCGAAATCGGGTAATGCCTTTCCTTTATAGGATTTGTACCTTCTTTCAACTTTATTCCGTGCTTTTCCAAACTTGTGCAGCCGAGGCCCTTCTCTTCGAATGCTGGAAAATTCTCTATCACATTTTGCAATTGTTTTTGTTGCTCATACGTGAGTTGATGCATTTTTGCCTTATGAGTTTCATTGGTTTCCTCTTTCCCGTGAATTTTTCTCGCCAATTCAACATTTATTTCGGTTATTGGAAAAATTTCTGGAGCAATCTTGAATTTTTTCCAAAAATCAACCCCCAAGTAAATATCTTGTTGAAGATCGGGGCACAAATAAAACGTTATTTTATGTGTTTCACCTTTATATATTATTTCAAGTTCGGTTTTTCCTAAAACTCTATGTTGTTGACCGGCTGCTGTGTGAACATTTAACCATATTTTTGTAAACTTTGTATTCAAATTATCAATCATTTCGCGGCAGTTTTTGCCGAGTACACTTACCGAAGCGCCCGAATCTAACAGCCCCCTATAGCTTACGCCTTCAATTAAGATTTCGGCATACGGCCGTGGATCTGTTCCTAATGTTAGATGGTTTATGGACTCGGTAATGAGTTTTCGCATAAATTTTCTCTTTGCATAGCTGGCTCTCTTTTTCAGAATTTGATGATATTTTCTTAACGGTAGAGTGTTAGGTGGGCCTTCGAAAATTTCATTAGAGTTTATACTTGCGTTTTGTTGTTGCCGTTGTGTTGACTTGACTTCATCATCTTTTTCATTAAAAATTCTTTGACGAACTATTTTATAATTTTGTTCGCGAACTTCTCTTGGCAAATAGTGTCTAATTTTTGCAAATTTTAGTTGCTTTCTTGTTGCTCTTGATTTTGTTGCTGGGTTTGTTGAGCTTGTTGTTGGGGTGGTTGAAAATTTTGTTGCTGAAATTGCCGATTTTTCTGCAATTGCTGTTGTTGTTGGGGCTTCGGGGCGATTCTCGAAGGACGTGATTCCCCCGTCGAAACCACGCCCCGTTTCGAGTTTCCCCGTTTCTTGCAAGTTTCGCAATTTGGGGCGACAACGTCTGGTTTACCACACTTATAACAAAAATAATTCAGTTGATCGGATGGGCAATCGACAAAAATATGACCCTCTTGGCGGCAATTCCAGCACACGATAACGCTGTTAATTGCTTCGATATCGCTGCAAGTTTCTTCGGGTTCTTCCTCCTCGAATTGCACTTCATTCACGTAACGTCTGGGTGTTTGAATGGGCCTTGAAATTGGTTGCGGGGCTTGTCTGTTTTCTCTTCGTGGAAAATTGCGCTCAGCTTCGTTACATTCATTCCGCAACTGCTCAACTGAAGCAACTGACATGGGGTACACAATGCGACTCACACTTTCTTTTACATTTCTCTTCAATATCTTAATCATGTCGCCTTCGGATATTGGTTGTACAAGCCGGGAACGCAATCTATTCATGATATGGAAGAAATAATCTATAGTCTCATTATTCTGTTGCTTTCGCTCTACCAAATCTCTCATCATCTCGAAATTTGAGCGGTTGGTACGATATTGACCAAGTAGAGCGTTTCTTAGACTCTCCCAATCAGACACACAATGGTTCATTAGGTACCACCAATACCAATCGTTTGCCGAGCCAGTCAATAAAAGGTGAAAATCTCGCGACATTTCACCCCATGGTATATTGTAGTGAGCCTGCAGGTGTTCGACACGAAATATAAATTCTTCAATGCTTAGTTTGTTTACGTTGCCATCAAATACCACCCCCAGTTTATCGACCCTAATTTGTTTTTGGTCGAAACCCGGATTTATATTAGCAGGGTTACCCTGTTTCTGTAGCGGAGTTGTCGAATTATGGTTCATCTGAGGCAGATTATTACCAAAAAAGTTGGTTAATGGAACCCTCTGGCCCACATTTCTGTCACTAGCAACGTTATTTTGAAAAATGTTATTAGGCTGGTTAGCATTGGAGAAATAGTTGCCACTTGTGGGCACATTTTGAAAAAAATTTGCATGCGTTGTGTTGTTCGACGAAACGCCGTTAGCAACTTGATCACATGGGATAAAATTCACGTTATTAGGGTGGTTATTAAACGTATTTCCAAATACCGGATTGTTGTTCACACTGAGACCGTTAGCTGGATTTCTAGGAGCAATGTTGGTAGGGTTACTCATAGGATTATTCATATTTATTTGACGTTGCTGCATTTGGGAAGAAGATTTTGCAAGATTCTCCACTATCGATGCCAAATTTTCCATCGTTTTCTTTACTCCTATCATTTCATCCTGAAACGTTTTCGTCACGCCTAGCATTTGCTCCTGAACAGTTCGCCTAACTTTTTCCTCTAATTCTCGCTGAACTGCTAAAGCCTCATCGGAGACCATTCCCCTAACCTCAGGGTCTAAACCCTGCTGATCATTACCCCCAGCTAACAACTGATTTGCTATAACTACGGGTTGTATGGGAGCTTCTGCCCCCTGCGGATTCATAATACTATTGGAATAGTCATGAAAACTTGGGTCATTCCGTTGTCCGTTTGTCTCAGCCATCTTTCTCGTAGCTCTATCGTACTTGCGTTGTTTCGGTATTGTAGGTTGGTGGGACCTATTTAAATCAAATGCTTGCTGCAGAACTCTTTTCCTATTCTTCGATTGGGATCGAGTCTTTGCACTCATCACTCAATCCACGCCAAAAATTACAACAAATCTGTCCTGGTATTTCTCGGGTACCCGACAGAGCAGTATTAATAGGTGCCACTATGTTAACGCAACCGATAAAATAATAACCTTAACTGTGAATTCTCCAACCGAAGTGAAATAAATCTCGCGTAACAATAAAAAAAATTTTAAGAAAAATTAAAATAATTAATTTAATAATCATGCACTAAATTTCTACTTAAAATTTCGCTTAAACAAATACTTATAAATTTTATTACTCTAATTAGAACTAATACATACACACTAACACAACATGCAACAAACTCAATAAATACACAAATAAATAATACTAAGAAAATAAATTGAAATCAGATTGCCAAGAGAAAAACTATAAATATGAAAAAAAAACGATTGATTGTTTAAAAATAAATTAAAGAAAAATATTAATTAAAAAGGAAGTAATTAAAAAAAATATTTAACCCCAATAGAACAAAGTTATCAATAAACAAAAATTGTTGAATATAAACTTGAACTTGAATATAAATTTTAAAAATTGACAAAAACAAATTGTTCAAAAAAAAAACTAGGGTTAATACTGAAGTTAGAATAAAAAAAAAATTATATAGAAACAAATAAAAAAAAACACTGAAATTTTATCAAAAATAAAAAAAAATTTGATTAAAAAAATGTAAAAATTAATAAGAAATTTGATTAAAAAAAATGTAAAAATTAAAAAAAAACTAAATAGAAACAAAAATAAACATAAAAAAACTTTAAAATAAATGAAAATTTAATTTAAATGAAAAATTAAAAAAAATAAAAAAAAACTACTACTACACCAACCACAAAATCAAAATACAATACAATCACAGACGGGTAAGTTAACACTTGGTGTGAAACTAAGTGGGTGTGTGTGTGGACTCAGCAAAAATTCGTTCATGTGCCTGACCATCAGGCCTCTTAAAACGTTCCTTAAATCAAGAAAAATGAACTCAAAATTTTGAAAAATTAAAAATCCGCGGTCTTCCGTATCTTTAACATCCTTTCCTTTATCATGTTAAGCTCTCGGAAGGCCAGGGTAGCTCTTTGAACTCTCTCTACCTCTGATTCCACTTTCACAGCGGGTATCCGTGAGCCCCTGGGTCTGCGGATACACCAAACCAAACCCCTTGGACGAACCGGGTGGCTTTTGAGTTTCCCTTAACCTCGAGCCTGATCACAAGTCTAAGGCTTTGCCTTAACTTGGGCCTTGTCGGTTCCAGGTTCGACGTTTTAGGATCCCCAATAGTCACCCAGTTGTCCTGGGTTTCTAACTGAATCTAAAAAAACTAATTAATTACAACAAAATAGACAAATTAGTTAGTCAGTGAACTGCTTCTCGCTTCTCAGGCTTTCACGCCATTGCTCAATTTGTCCAGAAAAAAAATGTCGAGAGGATGTGTATTTTAGAGTTTCCCTACAATTTGACTCCCCACTCAAATTAAAGGTTTGGTCCTTAATTTGGGCCTAATAGGTTGAAGGAGTAAAAAATTTCGGGATTCTCGAAAACACACATCCCATCGTTCGGCTATAAAAAAAATCTAGTGTTCTATGGACTTAGCATATTTAGATGACGTATATACCAAAAAATTTTCCTTTTTCTATTCCGGACCGTAGATCCGGTTCCGGGACTCATTCCATTTGGGCGCCATATTGTTATGTTCCCCTAATGGCACTGTAGTGGTGTTGCCAGCTAGCTCGCGTAGCATCCACCTAGGGTCGAGTTCCAACCCACCACTACAGCCCAAGGACACAAACAATAAAAAAAAAATCAAAAAAAAACCAAAAAAAAACTAAAAAAAACCTCCAAAAACTGGAACATCCAAGAGGGAGGACGAGGTGTCAATATCCCCCACATTTGCCCTCCCAACCATGGTCATCAATTGAGCCCAATAATATCTACTGATGACCCCAAAACCCCACACACACACTTCCCCTACTTACCTCACACCGTTAACTTTACCCTATAAACAAATTACCAAGTCATTATTTAAATTTTTCACTTACTCAACATTATTTATTAAAATTACTCTTATACTAACAAAAGAATCTATCATCAAACAATTATGGGATTGAAATTAAAAAAAAACTTTGAAAAATCACTAAAAAAAAATTTAAACTTTAATCAAAAATACAAAAGAAAACAAAGTCAAAAAAACTGGTATGAACACTTATGTTTTATCAAATATCTAAAAATTCCGGGTTAAACAATAAAAATTTGTTGTGAAATTTTATTATTAAATGAAATAAAAAAAAACAAAATAACATCCCCTTTTTGAATTTAAAAACAAATCAATATAACTAATTTAAATGAAATAACAAAAAAAAACCCAATACAAATAAAATACAAAAACGAAATAATAATATTCCAAAAAAAAAACGTGTGCCAAAATTAATAATAAAAAAAAAGAAGTCAAAGAAAAATAAAAAATGGTTCCACTTTGAACCACCAAAAAAAACCGCAAGCCTACAAAGTTTTAACACACTGACTCCATTTTGAGTCACCACAAAACAACATATAAATACCCAAAAAAAAACCCTACCTAAAGGAGCTCTCTTAGGTGGCTAAACCATAAAAAACTTAGGCCAATGAGCCTCTAAATAAATGAACAAATGTAGATACACGAAAAAACTTTGTAACCCCTAAGATTCCTTTTTTTTTTTTTTTGAACACTAAAAAAAACTTTAAAAATTCAGGCACTTACAATAAGTGTGACTAATATAAATTACCCCGGTTCACTTAAACTCTGAATTCAACCTTCACAATACGTTATTAAAACTCTAAACTTTATAACTTTACCAAAAAAAAAGAATTATTATATAATAAAATAAACTAACACTCATTTATACAATAACTGATACTTTGTCTTCTTTCTTTCCCAGTTTCATGAACAATTATTTTTTTTCAAAAATGGACGTTGAACGGCGCTTACGAATGGCGCTTAAGAATGGCGGCTCCAGGCTTTGCCCTTATGTGCCAAAACTACAAATGGCCGTGGATCTTTCTGGCCGATCCTCGAAGGTGTGTTCACCTTTTAAATTACCACAAGCTTTACCTGGATTTTAGCTGCACTACCTCTGCAGTTTTGCGGACTGATTTCGGATACCCAAGTCTGGAGCCACGACAAACTGTCCTCAATATACAAGGAAATGTTGCTGACCCTTACCAAGATGGGTTTTAACTCGTGCCGGATGTTACCCAAGGGACAGTTCGTGCAGGATGCTACTACCACCGCCTAGATAAAAAAAATTAACTCCTCTGTAGGTAAGTACTAACACCATCACTCACTATGTACTCACTTTAAAAATTATTTTTTTCACAACAAGCTTTCCTTTGCAAACACGAAATTTAAATAAAAACTATATATTTTCAACAAATACACCGTTGTTGGTTTATTTTACTGGCTTCGGACAAAATGATGGTTGAGTATTTTACTTTGATTTAAAAAAAAAGAAAAATCCTTACAATGCCCGCACTTAACAACTTGAATTTACTTTAGCAATGGCTTCCTTTTCCCTAATTCTGCGCCACGAAACCTCGGTATTTTTCCATAATCTTCCCCCATAAATAATAATATTTCCAATAGATTTTGAAACTAAAACAGATTTTATGATAATCTGACATTAACTTAGGCGGACAAAACATAAAACAAACTTTGCAAAACCTTATGTCAAATTTCATGCATTTTTATGAATGGGGGCAGGTTGCAAAAAATACAACCCTGCTCTCCATTCATACTCCGAGTTGGTAACGCACCATAAACAAACTAAACATATCTCTACATATATCGATAACCATTTATCCCACTATTATCTACTCACACATACGCGTTTCTACATAAAAACCCGAAATACGATTACTACATTACTACGCTCTAAAAGAATACATACACGCAGAAGGAAAAATTACACGCGGTCTTCTGCCATCTTACAGCATTTTTAACAGACTGCAACACGACACAAAAAAATTAAATTTATTTAAATTTAAATAAAAAAAAACGGGGTGTTGAGTACATGTGCGTTAGCATTTGTGGCATTATTCCCATTTGCCGAAGAAGGATTTACTAACCGCTCAACATCTTTGGGCCATGTTTCAATCTTGCCTGCAAACCTATCACGGTCCGTTATATCTCCGGACTCAGTATCCACACGGTCAATCGTTACACGACACTAGATTTTTCCAAATAAAAACTCTAAATCAACTTTTCATGCCGTGTTTCCTTTGGCTCGATATTGATATTGCATTTTTGTCTGGAGTGCCTCATTGGCAACACCACCAGCCGCCCTTCTGTTCATGATGACAAAAATTCGACACCATGCATCTCCGTTCATTTGGTAACGCAATCTTGCAATCTTCACCGGTATTAGCAAACCTATTAGCATCCAATGCATTCTTAGCATATCCACGGATACATGATACAAATCTTTAACGGCTACTTCGGATTTGGGTCTAAGCTTTGCGGCTTGTGCCATTCTCCTACAACGATTTTGTCTGATATTCTTCCTATTCAGCGGTTATCAGTTGAGACCATTCCTACATTGTGCATCAACGATTACGGAGCATTTCATGTACCCGGCAGAATAAAATGTGGACTTAGTCCTAAATACGCAACGTGATGGATCAGCAACTGCAATGTATAATCATAAAAATTAAACGTTTTGGTTAAAAGCCATCTGATAAGTTTCTCGTTACTCTATACTGCGAATTTTCTTTTCGGTCACGTTACGTTAGGGTACGTTGCGTCTACGTACGGCTAACCCAGTCTGAAATACTCATTATTACTCGCAAAGAATACATGTAAGTTTCGTCCATATTATCCTAATTGCATGTGGCGGTATTGGTATTTTAAGTGTGTGACATTTTTCCTTGTTTACTTTCAGTTTTACTACCGTCAACCATTTGGAGTTGGGATTTGCACTACTGGCCGATGTGAAATTTGTCGCTGTTGATTCCGCATTAGCTGTCGTTGTGGTATTACGTTCCACACTAGTGCCAAATCCGCTGTCGATGCTGAAGAAGCCCCAGCAACTTTTGTATCGCTCGACGTGGATGTTGAGAAGGCTAAAGCAGGGAGGCGCCTCTTGTAAATGCTGTATTTACAGCTGTTAACGTTGTTGTTGCCATCGACGCTGTCCATCTCACTTGGGCCTCAGAACTTTCACTCCTCTACCAGATTTAAGACTTTCGTCCTTTGCCACGGCTGAAATTGTGGTTGCTAACAAAGTCATTGGGGTAATCGTTGATGACGTCGTCGCCGCCACTGATGTCGGGGAGAATGATGCTATTGTTGACGTTTCCGTTGTGGTATCATTAATACCAGGTATGCAACTTGTTGTTGTTGCTATTATATATTCTGTACAGCAAAAGCAACCTATCTGAACCAACAAAAAAAAACATACCTTGCTTTGCCCAAAATAAAATTACAACTTATAACCAATTGTGTGGTGTTTTGTAACTCATTTCGGTTGTTTCCGAAAAATGGAGTCTGAAATTTTCCACGAAATATAAGAGCCTAAGGAGACATAATTTGTTTCATCAACAACATCATTTAAGAGTCATTAGCCTTACACCACTGATTCCACCAACACAAGCAAGTAGCTGCTACGGTTTATTATTTCCCTTTAAAATTGTCCCGATTACATACCCTATTGCCCTGAACCATACATGGGAATTTTTTTATTACCATTTAAACTTCATTACCACTAGATCATACTAATGACAATAAAAAATATTTACTAATGGTAATGAAATTACACTAATGCATAAAAATACCAATTACAATTGATCAAAACCCATTTGTTTACAAAAAAAAAATTAGACAAATGAAAACGAACAACGGGTTTGGCCGTGGACGTTATAAAACATAATTTTTTTTTTTAGCAGGATCCATTGCCTTCCGTTAAACTTTACTTGGATACACATAACAATGGAATGGAAAATAATATTTCATTTCAAACGAGTATAAGTCTGACTGAGCATATTCCATCTTCGATTTCAGCTAGTTTTACTCCATTTTTACGTTTTTCTGTCAATGGCAATTCTTTTTTTGTAATTTATTCATTATCACTGGTAACGAAATCTAAAATCATTGTCATTAATCAATGAAATTAAATTTTAGGATCATTACCATTAATTAAAAAAAAATGGTAATAAAAATAATTTCATTACAATTGATATCAATGCAATGGTAATGAAATCATCAATTAATTAGTTCACCCAATTCTTAGTCTCATGTATGCCCTGAACTACTATATCAACATTAAATACTCAGGCATTTCACAGACTTCAATTTAACAACAGTGACCTTGCAAATGCAAATTGCCTCTCTCAAAAACAATGGCACTTTTGCACATTCAGACCACGTACACTGGATAAATATAATTAATTATACAATGGGCCTTTTACAGTGACACTTCACCACAAATTTTATTAGTAACACATATTCCGGAGGAAATTTATATGATCTCGAGGTACAATTTCGTAACGTTCTATTCTGCTTCTTCAGGTTCCCTTGCGTTCCTTCGTAAATTCTAAACTGTTAAAAAAAACTTTTGTGGTAATTTTGTGTTCCACTGCTAAATTTCGATATAAGCTGGCATTTATCGTTAAAAAAAAATACCGCCGATTACAATTTGATAATTTTAATCTTTTTTCTAAACAAAAACGTTTCGTCCATCAGAACATTATTACCAAAAAAAAACGTTCTAAAAAATGTAAACCTTTTCCTTTCTCTGAAATAGTTAAAGACCCCAGGGAATACATACCAAGCACTATCATAAGCTTTCATGAGTTTGAACCGCCCTAACTATCATTTTCACTTTCTTGAATACAAACGATTTTCTTCTCCTGGAGAAGCTTTCGCCGTTCCAAGTACCCTTATAAAGCCTATAGAATACTCGATACTGTTTACACGTTTCATCTTCAATATAAAATTATCCGTAGCATCCTCAACGGAAAATTTGCGAAATCAAATCAATGAGAGCAGATATTCTCCCGCCTCTAGTTCGACGTTTTTCCCTTTTTCCTTCCCTTACCTTTCCTATTATTTCAATTTATTTAAATAAAAATTCATTTCGACAAAAACCTGTGACATGCCTGACTATACAAGATAAAAAAAACAATGTATTTTCCATTTGACTTTGCCTGCCAGCACAATACTTGTACTTTCGTCCAAACCTATCAACGTTAAATATTCAAAGCAAATCTAAGTTTAACCGCCCTAAGTATAAAACAACTTACACCCAACTAATGTACAAACATAGTCGTGGTATAATAGAGCATATTACACCACAACTTTGCAGGAAGTAATGCGACGAAGTTATATTATATGCGAAGATCCACAAACGTTGATTTTTAACACTGACAATCATCCACGTTGTAATTTACCGTGCATACGAATAGTAATGTGTCAGTTTTCGTCTCAAACACGTTTTCGTGCACTTTGAGTTTTCTTCCCTGAGTTCAAGGATATTTGTACACTGTTGGATTCACATTGGCAGGGTTGCCACCTTTTAAGATCAGCCGGAAAGCTGACCATCCTTCGTCTGCTCCCGTCTAAGATCCTTTGCCGTATTCCTCGAGTTACCGAAGTCATCCGCAACAATTTACTTGAATTGCCAAGTCTACCTTTACATAAACTGGAATTAAAAAAAAAACTTTAAGACACGTTAACAACGTAGCGGGCTTTGCCCGCTATTTTTAATATTATAAAATGCTTTCCAACCCTGCTTTACGTTATTTATTTTCATTCAAAACACAAATGAACAAAACTACTTACGGGTCTATCTACCTAAGTTCGCACTTTACCAAATTATCTTAACATACACACGTATATTGCAATTTATTATGGATTCATTACTAACAATCCACTTTCATGAGAAAAAGTGATCAAATATTTATTTATTTTAAACCCATTGCTGTGCAGAATTATTTATTTGTGGTGGCTGGGTGAGGGCTTTAAATAAAAAAACGAATTTAATAAAAATTGTGGGGGGCGCAGCCCCCCCCCCCCCTTAACCTTTAAGGCACGCTAACAACGTAGCGGGCTGCGCCCGCTAGTCCTTGAATATATCATTCGAATTTGAATCACCGCATCTGGTGCAATTTATGTATTGGCAATAAAGTTACAACTGCAATATCCTGTAAATTACCTAATCGCAAACCTACATTGTCCAAATGTTCACTAGATTTCGTTTTGAAATCCAATTCGAAATTTATATCGTCTACATTCGAATATTTGACTGATGAAAGGAATTCCGATCCAAACTACACAGAAAAAAAAACAGTAGGTAGGCACCAACAATGGGAATTTGTAGAAGCAATCACGTTTGCTTTTAAATTGAAATTTTATTTCCAACGATTTTCTTGTTCGAAATATTTGTCACTCGTTCTCAGATGGTCATCTTTCATATAACAATTGTTTAAAAATAAAAATTCAAAGTTACAAAAACACCAAGACCCTTTTTCCCTTTTTTTTCCCCTTGGACTCACAAAAATTTCCTTGTTGGTGCCCTTTTAAAAAAAAATTCTCCTCTCTTGTATTTACAAATTTGGTATGAGAAAGGTGTTCAAAAATTTAATTAGAATTCCGTAAATTCTCCCTGTGTACCCTTTTTAAACACCCCTGATTTGGTGTACCTTGGGTTCCCATCTGAATTACCGGATAAATTTAAGTCGAACCCACAACTAATATTGTAGTGAACGTTTAGTTGGACAGGGTTACCCCCCCTTCTCCTTTACGACCCTTTGCCGTTTTTTTTTCTTTTTTTACTTCCTCTCTTCGAGCTCATCGTCAACACACACTCACATTTTAAAAATTGAACAGCATCTTGACATCAATTTTTGCTTTCAAGTTTTGGGAAAACTTGACGGTCAAGTTTTAAACAGCTGATCAATTTCTTGTAAATTAATTTTTCTTTTTACAAATATTGTGCCGCAATAAAACACAATTGAAAAAATACGAAATGTGAATATTTCGGTATATCGACGAAATGATTTAAAAATAAATAAAAAATCAATTTCTGCTGACATTAAAATGTCTGTGGAATATGTGAAGAAAAAAATAAAGTCTTTTCGAACAGCCTACAGTGCGGAAACAGCCCACAGAGGCGAGCATTTTTAGTTCTTTCCTTGACGACGGCATCTTGAAAGCAAAATTGACTATCAAGTTGCATGCAGCCTACGGCACAGCTTCAAGTTCAACTGAATTTGACAAGCAGTATGTGTTATCAACTAGAAAGGAAAATCTTGATCATGTAACCTCACTGTTAAGTAATTCACTGAATTCGTTCAACTGAATGCGTTCATCAAACAACAAATTCAAAGAATTAATTCAATTGCAATAGTTCTTTTTATTAAATCAAATGAATTAATTCACCGGTGAACGCGTTCAATTTTATAAATCGAACAGAAAAAAGTGAATTAATTAAAACTACTGAATTCGTTC
Organism: Leucophora obtusa; assembly: GCA_949987735.1. NCBI lineage: Eukaryota > Metazoa > Arthropoda > Insecta > Diptera > Anthomyiidae > Leucophora > Leucophora obtusa. Next base: position 283,840,976 of record OX465295.1, read on the forward strand.
AATTTCATTTTCGTTCAGTGAATTAAAAAAAAATAAAATTACGTTCAGTGAATTAAAAAAAAATAATAAGTTCACTGAATTGAAAAAAAAAATAAAATAAGTTCACTGAATTCAAAGCCTGTTTTCTGCCGTTCAGTAGAAGAAAACAATAATGTACAAATAAAATTTTTAAATAAGCAATTTTACAGCGTGTGCTAGTAAAAAATGAACAAATTAGAAACCGGATGCTGTTTACCAACCTACATGATTCAAAAATAAAGCCTTTTACTATTAAAAATAAAAACTTTATAGATATAGATAAATTTGGAAAAAAAAATATAACTATATACACGCAGAAAAAAAACAGGGGGAACTTTATCTAAGTGCTATGTAATTATACAACTACATAAGTTCGAAGTAAGTTTTACAAATTTCTAGCAAAATGTATGTATTTTTTCGGAAATTTTCCACTACACATGTATATATTTTGCAAGGATTGTATATATTTTACAAAGAGATGTGCATACTTTACTAGAACTTTGTAAAACTAACTTGAAAATTATGTAGTTGTATAATTACATAGCACTTAGGTAATATTCCCCTGTTTTTTTCTGCGTGTAACTAGTTTGAAAAATGAAGTTGAAATTGAGTGTTTTTGACATTTCATATCATATAATTTATTGCATTTGAAGACACTGGGTGAAGGTGTCTTCAAATGCAATAAATTATATGATATGAAATGTCAAAACCATTGCAGCGAAACGTCAATATGATATCAATTGCAGAGTGGTGGAGAACACTTGACCATTTCATGGATAAGAAATATCATAGATTTTTCTTCGAAAAACACCAAATTTTATGAAACATTAATGTTTACCGACAAATAATAAAAAACTAAACACTTTTCCATTCCTTTTTACCAAATTTTTTGTTGTTTTCCTATTACAAAATTAAAATGAAAACTAAACATTAATGTTTCATAAAATTTGGTGTTTTTCGAAGAAAAATCTATGATATTTCTTATCCATGAAATGTTCAAGTGTTCTCCACCACTCTGCAATTGATATCATTTTGACGTTTCGCTGCAATGGTTTTGACATTTCATTTCATATAATTTATTGCATTTGAAGACACCGGGTAAAACAATAGAAGTAGAGTTGGGCTTAATCGTTCTTTTTGGTGACTCGGTCTAATCGCTCAATAAAATTCATTGAACTAGTTCGTTCAAATCGTTCAATCTTTCTTTTTTGGTATCGTTCTTTTTTGTCATGAGCTGTGTCTGAACAGTGATTCGTGATTGGTGTCGTTCGTTCGACAATTTATTGGCGCACTACATGTTACATGTTTATATTAATTTTATTGTGCAGAGACTAATAGCGTCAGAAAATTACAATTTCATTAAAAATTTTAAATTATTAAGAAAAACATTTAATTCTGTAATAAAATTAATAAGGGATACAAATTTTCGATGACTAAAAAAAAGTACGAAATGAACGATTGAACGAAAAGAACGAATAATGGTGAACGATGTCATATCGTTCAATGAACTGAACCGTTCAAATGAACTAGTTCGTTCATGAACGACACAACTCTAAATAGAAATAAAGGAAAATATATTTTTTCCCGAAATTATTAAAATTGATTACAAATTACTATATTTACAAGAAATTTATCATGTATCAAGAATATTTAAATCAATTGCAAAATTCCATGAGTCCTTTATCAATAGATGAACTTAAAGATTTACTAAATAATGATGAAAAACTCGACGAAAAAATTGATGAAGTTTTGGACATTTTAAAAGCCCAAAAAGACAGTTTATTCACAGAAAATCGTTCCAAGGCTGAGCGTAACATTGAGAAGGAACCACAAATTATTGAGCTGAAAGGAAAAGTAGCTAAACTCAATGCTGAAGGTAAACAATGTTGTGAAGTTGTACAGGAGAAATTGGCACAAATCAAAGAAAAGTCGGGTGGGATAAGCCAGGAGACAGCTTTAGCTTTACTACAAACTGCAGCCGCTGAAAGCGAAGAAGCTTCGGAAGTTATAGTAAAAAAATTTACAGACAACGATGTTAATGTCGAGGCTTTTCTAGAGGAATTCTTGCCAGCTCGTAAAACAATGCATCTGCGTAAATTAAAGGCTGAGAAAATGCAAGAACTGATGAGACGTCAAGCACAACAGGGAGGATCAAATCCAGCACCACGCAATATTGGTGGTGGTCCAGCATATGGTAATATAGCTTCAAGTGGTTTCTATCCAGCACCACGTCCACCTTATGGTAACAATAGTGGTGTACCCTATCCAATGGGTCCCATGATGCCAATGCCGCCACCACGTCCATTTTAAGCTACCACCAAAGTGTTAATATAATATTGTTTTAACATCAATTAGCGTACAAATCGTTTAATGTTTTGTTTGCAAATTATGTATCAAAATACCTAAGTAATTAGAAGATTGTGATGACGAAATCTCCTGTTTTTAAAACTCGTTTGGCGAATACCACAACTGAGGACAACTAATTTAATTTTTTAATTTAGCTTTTTCCCCCTAAATATTAATAAAAGTTTAAATATGATTTATTTACAAATTACGTACACACATGTACATATATTAAAAAAATCGTTCGTTATTAAAATAAGTATCTTAAAATAAAAATGCGTAGTATTTTTAAAAATGCAAATTTTCTTTATTACATAGTGCTCGCCTTAAAAGTTGGTAAATTTTTCAATACAAATTTCAAACGAAACACAAAAATGTGTAGATTAAATATATTTGTGGACTTTCTGAAATAAGTGCTTTTTAAGCATTTATTTCAGTCGGTTAAACGTAATCTGATTCAATTAAACTAATTTTTATGTTGTTTTGTCTTAAAATTTAAAATTCCCGAAGAAAAAAGTTTATACAGTTAAGGACAGTTAAGGAATATGACAAAATAAATACTTTTATTTATAAAAAAAATATTCATAAACAAAACGAAAGCAATAATAACAAAAAATTTAAAAATTCACAGTACAAAAGTGTACATACAGTAAAAAAGTAGCAATATAATTAAAAATTGCATTTTTTTAAAACTTTTAGTTGGCTCACCCCGAGCATCGATTACAACGTTTAAGCGTGGAGGCGTTAAATTTACAAAATTTTCTGTAATTTCTAGAGTTATTTCTGCCCAAGCTCTGTTAAAAGCAGTTTTCAGGCTTTCACGGATGCAAATTTCATATTTTCTGACTTTTCCTAAACATCCCAGATGAGTTCTATAGGATTTAAGTCGGGTGATTGTAGTGGGGAATAGAGTTGTCTGGGAGCATAATATAGAAGCCAATCCCGAACAATGTGCGCCGTGTATTTGGGGTCATTGTCTTGCTGGAAAATCCAGTGATTTTCAAAAGCCAAGTTGGCAACAGATGGTTTTAAATTATCTTACAAAATATTCTTATAAAGGTCCATTGTGCTTTCAATAAAACACAAATAACCACATCCAGATCAGAGAACGGTTTGAGTGCCTTATTTTATGCTTTTGAATGCAATCACAAAAAATGTGCATATTGTCAATACACATCATTTCAGTAAAGCAATACAGACACAATTGAAAAAAAGTGAGTATGACGAAAGCCATGCATTGCACTGCATGTCTTCTGTTAATCTTACCTAACACTCACAAAAGCAACGAATATAAAATGATTGGTATGAATACAAACCGATTATTACGAATGGTCTCAATGTTGGTTGTATAAAAATTGAACATTTTTCTCTGTCAAATATTTTAGTATATTTTTGATGTTTATTTTTTTTCACTTAAACATTAACAAAATGAGAAAATATATACATATTTCATATTTAAATAAAAAAAATGGAAATTTCTTCACACTGCATTTTTCAAAATATGTACTGCAACAGGTCAACGATTACTAAATGAATGTTGTGATTGATTTTATTTTTTTAATGCGTCATCTCTTCATTTCGTTGTTTGACATGTAGTGGCATTATAAAAATAATGCGTAAAAACCACTCATCAAAAACAATGAATGTATATAATAGCAATAGCATTAGTTATTGTTGTTGCATGAATAAATACATGGCAAAAGCAATGAATGGTATGACTGCACAATAAAAACGAATGTACTCAAACCGTTCTCTGATCCAGATAACACTGCCACCTCCCTGTTTGACCGTGGGTATAATATTCTTTGGATCTAAGGCTTTGTTGGGTTTTCTCCAAACTTTGGAACGGCCGTCGCTTCCAAAAATGTTGTATTTACTTTCATCGGTAAATAAGACACGTTTCCAGAAGTCCGTATACTTATAACATGTGTTTTAGCAAATTCAAGGCGGAGTTTTCCGGTTTTAGCAGATATGTATACATAAGTATTTTTTTAAGTGTAACTCTGCTTTTAAAGCAGTGGTCGGCACCCATAGCAACCAGTGGCCGATCATAATCGGCTTTTCACACATACACAACACGAATGGCAACAAAACTCTTAACTAAGAGCATAACAAATCAAAATTTTTCATTTAGTAGCATGGTAGCTTTCAACAAAGCACGTTGATGTCGCTTTGTTTAAGAAATTATAGAAAAATAGTACACTCTTAAAATTTTACAAGATCAGGAAATTTATTATTAATTATTTTTATTTCTTTAATTCATTCATTTAAATTTACTAACTAATGTAATACATTTTTAAGAATAAATAATTTATATCAAACAGTAAATATTTTTTAAATAATATGTTTAATAAAATTTATTATGAATTATTTTTATTTCTTTAATTCATTCATACATGCATTCATTTCTTCATTAATTCATGTTCGTAATATAAAAATATAAATTTAAAAATTATAAACTAATTTCTCATAGTGTAAAGACACCAATTAGAGTTGTAAAAGTATTGAGTATTCCGGTACTGAGTACTCGATACTGACTGTTTTTTGAGTACTCAATACTAAGACGGTACTACTCAATACTTTTAAAGATGCAATTTTCCGTAGAAATGTGTATTTTTCGTATGAAAATACAACTCTAAAAATAGTACCCTAAAAATACAACTCGGCAAATACAACTCTATTTGTAAAACAACGAAATTTGTAACGGATTTTTGGAAAAAATTATTTAATTAATTTATTTAAAACGTTTTAAATTACTTAAAATGTAAGTTATTTAACACGTGTATATAAATTGTTATTATATTTCGTAATAAATACGAATTCACAACATTTTTATTTTTAAATTAAAAAACCGTTAAAAGTATTGAGTAGTATCGAGTACTCAATTGAAAAGTATTGAGTAGTATTGAGTACTCAAAAAGTATCGAAATTTTACAACTCTAACACCAATACATTCACATTCCCTCTTCTGCCGACCACTGTTTTAAAGCCATTCCCATGCAAAGCTCTTTGTATAGTTTTTTGGTGGGCATTCTTATTGGAACGTTTTTCAATGTGTTCCGCCAGTTTTGGGGCACTCATTTTCGGATCCCCACTTATTTCTTTAAGAATACTGCTAATATCGCATGGACAGCTTTTCCCGTCGGCCAGATCGAGGTTGATTTTCAGTATTTCCTTTTTTATTATATAGTTTCTAAAGCTGCCTACACACTAGGGAACATGGTTGAGGGAACAAAAAATATCAAAAAATTTTGTAAACACGAAATGCACGCTCTCAACACGCACACACACACAAACGCACTCACACATTCACAAAAAATGCTCTCTTTTTTTAAGTATGTTCCCTAGTGTGTAGGCAGCTTAATAATGGTTTGTACCAGTGATGGTATTTGAGAATTTTCGTTTGGTGCCTAAATGAAGCAAAAAAAGTGCCAAAAAAGCTTTAAAAGTGCCAAAAACAATTAAGCAACATGCAAATGTTTCAAAAATTATGTTCAGCTTTTATTTCAAATATTTATACATTTACACCCTTATTCTAAACTTTATAACAAGTGTCACAAAACTGGTGTGAATGGAAATTATTATAATTTTGGTATTCTGAGAAAAATTGTCACAGCAAAACCTTGACAAAACCATGTAACAAAAAGCACATAACAAAAAAATATTTTCATTTGTCAACAATTTAAAATATAAAAATTTTATTTTCTTTTGAAGAATTTTATAATGTTTCTTCACAGAAATAAAATATGAAATACCTAATTCATATTTTGAGATATTATTTTAAGATGCATCGAACCTTTTACCGATTCTAAAATTCCTGCATATTCCTCCAAAATATTACGTATTAACATGGGATTTTTGGGGCTAAAGTTGTTAGGAATAAGCTCAGGATGCTTGATGCTAAAATTTAAAGGAAACTCCAAGTGCTTAGAAATAGTTCTCTTGTGTTCTGCGGTTCCTGGACATTTTTTTAAGTTTTCATTTCATTTAAGATTTCATAAAATTATCGAAAAATTCGTAATTTTTTACAAATTACAATTTTTTGATCGTTTTATTTTATTTTTGGCAGAAAAAGCTTTCACCATTGTATGGTGAATTTTTCAAAAATTTTGTTTGTCATAAAAAAACTAGAATACCATAACAAATTTTTGAAAAATTCCAGTGACAACAATAGAATCAATTAAAGTTTTTCTAATTTTATCCCCATTGCTTTTATTTTTAAAGATCAAAATAATGATTAAATTGTCCCCGAAGAACTGGAAGCTGGTCCAGAAAATTGTAGAAATTTTTATTGTAGCGATTGTTTTTTAATTTTGCTACCCGTTCTAAGTAGGCATGGATTTAATGAAAAACCAGCGATATCGACCTTTTATTAAATTATATAGAAATTTTCTTAAAAAGTGCCAAAATTCTATAAAGAGTGCCATGGTGCCATTGAACATTCAATAGTGCCACTTTTACCAACAGTGGTTTGTACTGTATAACGACTTAATCTTACCGTTTTTGCAATTCCACAATAACTTTTTTGCTCTTTTCGGAGATTTATTACCAAATTTCTTACTGAAACAGATATTTCTTGGCGCTTTTCAATTTTAAAGGTCAATGAATTATGTAAACCAAATATTTAAATACAATGTTAGTAATTGAAATACTTGTAATGATAGGCAAAATATATCAATTAATAAAACGGGATTCCCCTAGTTTTGTTTTTTCAAGTTTTCCTAGAAGTAGTCACGCGATGTAGACTTTTGTCCCACTTAAGGAGGGAAGACACGATACAACTAGTTGTACAACTTGGTCGTAAGCACAATTTTCATCGTGTCTTGGGCTGTCGTATGGTCGTACGGACATGTCGAACAAAAATCAAAAATTTTTGATTTTTCTGTTGGTCCGCAGACATGTCCCCTGGTGTATTTTTAAGTCTGTCAGACCAACTGTCAACCACCTGTCAAAGGCAATTTATATATATATATATATTTTACCCCCCCACACAAAATGATCGACATATTAGCTGCGTTCGGGTACTCAACATTGGGATCCCGCGGGATCCCAATTTTACCAAAAAGCGTTTTCTAACTGCACAATTGGGTAAATGAGAGCTATCATGAGAGCGTAATATTCTTGTTCTTCTTGCACGAAAAAGCCCAGATTTTTTTTTCGTGTAAATTTGGGTAAATTGTTTTTATCAGCTGTTATATCATCAATTGGGTTCAACTAGTTCAATTGAACTATTCACTAACTAGAACCAAACATCTAGTTCACAACTAATAGCTCTTTTAGTTTAATCGCTCATTTCATTCATTCAGAAAATATGTTTATCATTTACAAAAATTAGTATAATAGTTACAAAAGCCTATCGGTGATGTTACAACTCCATAAAATTACCGACAATTTTTTGAAGACGCTTGTTTAAATGTGTTAAAGAGATAAATATGTAAATAAATGGAAGCTTTTGTTTAATATTAAAATCTTTACCAAATTTAATAAAGTACGTATTCCTTTTTGTAAATAGAAATGCATAAAAAGGAAATTTTTATTAAAATTTTTGATTTAAAAAGGGGTTTAACTAGAAAAGCTATCTAGATTTTTACAACAAATTGAACAAGAACTAGAAAGAACGCTCACCAAAACGAACTATAATGCACAAATCTATTGTAGTTTGTTTTTCGGGCTTCAAATATGGTTTTTCGCGTTCGTTTACTTTTGTGCATTTTTGTCATTTCGTGAGAGTATTTCTTGTTAACTCTCATTTTACCGAACTTTACCCAAAAAGTAAAGAAACAGAGCTTATGATATTACAAATAACTGATTTAAACAAATAACTGTTACGAAATTACAGTTATTTCCGTTAGTTGTTTTCTTAAATAACCGTCATAAAAGTTGTTTTGTATTTTTCCATAGAAAACCAACTGCAATTACTGTTAAAAACAACAACTACTGATTACTACACAAACAACTGTCATGTAGTAACTGTCAAACTTTTTTCAGTGTATACTAATTGAAAAAAATCAAAAACTTTTTTCAATTGTCTAATCACGGGGTGCATAATATGCACTGCATATATAAAAAAAATTTTACAAATAAATGAAATATATACAGACGGACGGACAGACAAAAATCGTATGAAAAAGTGATTCTGGGTGGATCTGCATATTAAAAGATGGGCCTTCGTCTAATATTTTTTGATACAACAAACATAAATGCAAATTCAATGCAAAAACATAATACGTATTTTCGGCTTTCGTTACAAAGCTGTCTTACTGGCCTTATCGAATTCTTTCAAAATTTTTTATTCTTTGTAATTTACTTGTGAAAATTGTATCATCTTTCTTTAGTTCTTTCACTACCCTTGTACACATCTTTAAAAGAATATATAAAATATAGAATATCTGGCAACACTATGCCTGAGTAGCGTCTTTTTTTTTGTGACGGCTGATAATTTATTTTTTTTTCTTTCTTAAAAAACTGTTTATTGATTATATTAGTTTTTTATTACTATTAAATATAATTTTTTGCGAAAATTGTGAATTGTGTTAACCAGAACCAAGTCTTTTTCACAAATTCTTCACGTGCTGTGTTCAAAACCTCACAAGAAAATAATTAATAATTTCTTACGTATGTATAAAGGCACATCTACACGGGATAGAAATCTCGTAGAGTTTGCGCTAAATTTGTCATCTCTAATATAATTGGCACTAATTTTTATCGTAGAAGTATCATCTCTAGTTGTCAAGTATTTGTTTTCATCAAAATTGTTGTACTTTAAGGAATATTTTTTTCTCCAAATACAAAAAGGTGCATTTAATAAATTGAAATGTACAATAGTGTTACAAGACATCTTAAAAATTGTTACTAATTAAAGAAATTATGTATGACAGCAATTGTCAAAGGCCTAGAGATTACATTTCGTAGACTTATACAGAGCTGCATTTTCATAAAGTCTAGCGAGTTTTCTATCCCGTGTAGATGTGCCTTAAAGAAATTACGACATATCGACATCACTCAGTTGCTACAGTTGTGTCACATTTTTGCTTTATCAAGCAATTAATTTATTTTGCTTTAACATGGAATTTATAAACTAAAACTGGCACACTTCAAAATGCTATTCGGCAATAATATAGTATTTAAGGGCAAATGAATTTAATAAAAATTGTAGAAACATTAAAAACACCGTTGTGTGAATATATTTCTGCCTTCTCCAATTTAACCAAGTAACAAGAGCTTGCGTTAAAAATATTATCTTGGTGTATCACCTTGATAATACCAACAAACAAACAAACAAAAAAGTTTAGTGATCGGCAAACTAGCCTTTCATTAACATTTTGGTGACCCCGACGAGATCGTTGTTTAGAGTTTCCCTCCACCAGTGGTAAGGAATTCTGAACACGACTTGAACACACGCCATACACCAGTAGCACAACATCTACCTTGGTGAAACCCATATCCTGTAACTTGGCACAGGATCACATTCAACTCTAAATTATTAATCACATATCCTGTAACTTGGTACAGGATCACATTCAACTCTAAATTATTAATCACATATCCTGTAACTTGGCACAGGATCACATTCAACTCTAAATTATTAATCACATATCCTGTACTTTGGTACAAAATCACATTCGGTACAACTCTTGCTTCTTCTGTAACCTGGCACAGACGCAACAATAGCAAACCTCATCGACAAATTAAGATCCGGGCAATATCCTGATTTAACACCAGCTACACCCACACGACAATGGCACAGAGTCCAGAAGACTCAAATATGACTGTGTTCAGTCAATTAATCGAATCCCAAAAGACAACGGGTAACTTCATTGAGAACATTATTCGAAACGTCAAAAAGGATTCAGCATCTCGGAAGACAGTACTTTATTATGAGGATCGTCTCAAAAGATTGGATATGGCATGGTCTGATTTCGAAACCACCGACAACAAAATACGGTGTCTTGAAAATATACCAACAGACCACAAATACTTCACCGAGATTAGATTTATAAGGGGTATTATGAGAAAATATCGGAACTTACGTTACAATACCGAGAAATTTTCGAAGCAGCCATGATGGAATCTCCAACTGGGCCAGCAATGGAACCAAATCAACACAATGCTGACGGTAAGCCCACTGTTTCAATTAGGACACCTGCGACTAACCAGGATCCAACGGCACCAAGCGTCTCCACAACTAACTCAACAATTAGGAGGCAACATGTGATGATGGCATCTCTCAAGCGGTTACTCATCATAGATCCGACAGCGGCGAATATGACTCTTAAGGAAAGGTTGTGGGAGCAAATCCAGAACTTGCATTTCTCAATATGGGAATCCAGTCAAAACCCACAGGCAGAAGGCTACGATATGGAGGCGTATACCAATCTCGAAAAAATGATCATCGATAACTTCAAACAGTCATCGAATATAACACCAGAACGAAGATCCCAACTTGAGCAGAACAACGTTCTACCGCTACCAAAGGTAACTCTCCCACAATTCAATGGAGACTATCTTAAATGGAGAACGTTTTTTGATCTCTTTTCTCAACTTGTCGACAACCAACAAATTCCCACAGTACAGAAGATGTGGTACCTTAAATCTAACGTCATAGGAGAAGCAGGAAAACTGATAAGTCATTTTTCCGCTACAGCTGACAATTATGATGTAGCTTGGAAAATGTTACAAGAGCGATATAACAATAAGCGAATTCTTGTCACAACGCTAATCCAGCAACTACTTGATCAACCATCAACTGGGTCATCGGCAGCAGCCATTAAGCAACTGCAGACGTAACACAGGAATGCTTGCATGCATTACAAAATATTGGGGTCGACACAGCCACGTGGGACCCTATTTTACTGCACCTACTAGTTAAAAAACTAGATCGTAGCACCCATGTTCTTTATGAGCGATCACTACCAAGTCCAAAAGAACTACCACAGGTCCAAGATTTTCTGAATTTCCTGGAAATACGTTTTCAATCAATGGAAGCAATGGGCCAGAAAGAGAAATCATCTTCAAAGGTATGTGCTTCTGCATCTTCATCCAACCAAAACGAAATTGTATGCATACTTTGTAAAAATGGTGCTCATCCTCTATATCGGTGCCAAAAGTTTCAACAATTGACACCACCGGAGCGCCTACATTTTACACAAAAACACAAATTGTGCTGCAATTGCTTAAAATCGGGCCATTCAACCAAAATTTACACATCAAGATCTTGCACAAAATGCAATAAAAGGCATAATACAATGCTACACCTTGTATCAACAAAGGGTTCATCAAACCAAGCAACCGACAACAAGAGGACATCATTAGCTGCAACTGCACTATCTACAAACGATAAGCCAGACACCACCTTTTCACATACTTGCCCACCAAATGAATTAGAAGCCGCCTCACTCATTGCAGCCAACAAGCAATCACCAAACTCATACGTTTTACTCAGCACAGCAGTGGTAAAGATCCAGGGTGAACATACAGAAGTTGAGTGCCGAGCCTTGCTAGACTCAGGATCTCAAGTAAATTTCGTCACTGAGCGTCTAGCAAAACAACTTGGTATATCAATGAAGCCATCTTTTTTAAATATTAATGGAATTGGAACAACTAACACCAAAACACAGCACCCAGTAAATGTGGCACTAAAATCTCGAATTAATGGGTTTTCAACTCCACTTGAAGCATTTGTTCTGCCTCGCATCATCTCGCCGCAACCATCACAATTTATCAACACAGACAACTGGTCGATACCCAAAAATCTGGTGTTAGCTGATCCATCTTTTTACCGTCCTGACAAAATCGACATATTATTGGGTGTGGAACATTATCATCAGCTACTATCGATTGGACAAATCAAGTTATCTAAACAACTTCCAATACTACAAAACACGGTATTTGGGTGGGTTGTCTCAGGTAAAATTGAGGAAAACAATAGCACAAATGCATCATGCTTTGTCTGCACAACAGAGAAACAAGCCGACCAAAATAATCGGCGGCGGCGGCGCAAGCAAAAAATCGGCGGCGGCGGCGGCGATTGAGGGTGAGCCGGATAAAAATCGGCGGCGGCGGCGCAACCAAATAATCGGCGGCGGCGGCGGCTTGATCGGCTGAAAACAACATTTTGTAATGTGATTTGAAAACGTTTAAGTTTTTTTTACGAAAGATAGCTATTTTACTATCACTCTATATGCCTTTACTTTTTTTGCCATTACTCTTACCTAACCATCTCTCAAAGATTTGTACGAATAATCTTCAAGGTTTACTATTTTAGAAAAGTTATTCATCATTGCTCTTATATCTGAAACATTTGGAATAATTATTGGAGGTGGTTTTTCTTCAGAAAGCTCTTTGTTAGCATTATCGTTAATATAATTATCATCATTATTGTCTACATCAAGTGCAGCAAACATGTTGTTGCTAGTAGGTACTTGGTATATCATCATTAGGGCAAGGAATTTCATGCACTTAAAAATGAAAAATATGCGGTTAAAAAAGAAAAATATGCACTCACAATATAAGAAATATTCATATATTTAAGTTAGTTATTTTGCAAACAGACACAGAACTCGAAGATTTCCCATAGGTCAATAAAGTTTTAAAAATGTTTATTTTGATTGAATCAAAATATGAAAACGTATCAATTTTTTATATTTTTTTACAAAATAAAAAATGCTACTAAAAATATGCACAAATATGCATTAAAAAGCACAAAATATGCATTAAAAAGCCACCAAATATACATTTAAAATCGAAATATGCAAAAACATGCATTTATGTCAAAATATGCAACTACAAATCGATGCCAGTTTGTTCTAAATTTGATGAGTCGAATAAATGTTTAGTCCATATTAGTTTTGGGCTATCGAGAAATAACATGCATTTGCATGGAATTCCTTGCCCTAATCATCATTGTTGGTAGTTTTTGTTATTTTGATTGCATGCTTAACTAATTCTGGTGATCGATTTTGTCGTCGTTTCTTTATTTTGTTTTCAGCGACTGTCTACCAGACAATATCGCTTTCTTCAGTAGACTCGCTGCTACTATCCATTCTGCTGTAACAGCAGAGGATTAGTATAGCAGAATATTAATCCCTTTGTTTACTACTTAATAATAGCTGTTCGGGTACTCAACATTGGGATCCTGCGGGATCCCAATTTTACCGAAAAGCGTTTTCTTACTACACAATTGGGTAAATGAGAGCTGTCATGAGAGAGTAATATTCTTGTTCTTCTTGCACGAGAAAGCCCAGACTTTTTCGTGTAAATTTGGGTAAATTGTTTTAATCAGCTGTTATATCATCAGTTGCGTGCAACTAGTTCAATTGAACTCTTCACTGATTTGAACCAAAGACCTAGTTCACAACTAATAGCTCTTTTAGTTCAATCGATCAATTCATTCATTCAGAAAATATGTTTATCATTTACAAAAATTAGTATAAAGGGCGGATTATGGGACCGTAAACGTAAATGTGCCGTAGCTGTACCGTGCCGGATCAAAAAATTGCAGTTATGGATACACGTAAACGTATCATATGTTTTTGACATTTTGTAAATACAAAAACAAACAATCATTTGATTTTAAGCGCAAATTGTGTATTTTTTGTTTTGTTTCAAAATACTTTGCAACCAATTTTATAAAAAAAATGGATACAAAGAAAATGTTCATTATTTTTAACTTTTTAAATATATTTAGAATGTATTATAAACTTAAACAAAAAAAACGTAGAAGAAGATGGAGTGTCCGTCCAATAAATCAGGATTATTCCCAAAGTGGATACCACCGGAAGGTGTTTTCAAAGATAAAAAGTATGGACGAAGAACAATTTTTTTTGCATACTCGTATGTCCATAAACATATTCGAATTGCTTTTAACGTTGATTGGTAGTTCATTGAAAAAACCCAAACAAAGAATTCATCCAGAAGAAAGACTTGCGATTACATTGCTGTAAGTATTTCACGACTATTGTATTTATTGAAGCTCAAAAATATTTGTTCAGCCATTTAGGACACGGAGCTTCTTTGCAATCAATTGCATGGAGCCATAAGCTGGGGAAATCTACAGTCCGAAAAATTGTTCTGGAGACTTGCAGTGTATTGTGGCGCGTACTTTCACCAATTTATGTTAGTGAACCAACAACTGAGCAATACAGCGACATTGCTTATGACTTCCAACAAATGTGGAACATGCCAAATTGTGTAGGAGCGATTGACGGCAAGCATATAGCCATAAAGTGTCCGCCGAACTCAGGATCAGGTTTCTTTAATTATAAAAAATATTTTAGTGTAGTTTTGATGGCTGTATGTGATGCTAAGTACACATTTACAGCCGTTAGCATTGGAAGCTATGGAAGTCAGAGTGATGGAGGTATGTATATTTTGCTTAAGTTTTAAAACACTTTTGACCGATGATTTTAAAACAATTTAAATCCAAGATTAAAGTTTTAAAACATTTTTTATCCAAGGTTTAAATAAAGTTTTAAAATAATTATATCAATATAAAATCCAGTCTGAGAAAAGTTTTTAATCAACAATAAAATCTATTTTTCAAACGATTTAATATCAAGATTTAAAACATTCTTAATAAAAGATTGAAAAAAAGTTTTGAAACAATCCAAGATTAAAATTAAGTTTAAAAATACTTTTAATACAAGATTAAAACTATGTTTTAAAACTTTTTCAACTCAATAATAAATCCAGATCGTATACATTTTTAATTTAAATTTACTTGACATAGACTTTTAATCAAATATTAAAACTAACTTTTATTCAATCCAAAACTGAATCAAAAACACTTTTAAATTGAGATTGAAATTAATTTTCTAAAAACTTTAAATTCATTATCAATGTAAAGTTTAAAAAAAATTAGTTTTAAAATACTTTTTTTATTTAAGACTAAATTTTAGTATAAAAACTTTTTTTAATCCAAGGTGATTAATTTTTTTACACTTTCGATCGAATAGCAATATTTACGTTTTTAATTACTGATAAAAATTAAGTTCTAAAACACTTTTGGACAAAGATTAAAATCCAACTTCTATTTTTAATCCGCGATAAAAAAGCGTTTATGAATGATTAAAAGTGACCAACTTTAAAATCATATTGAAATAATATTTTTTCAATTTTCAGGAATTTTTCCTTTATGCCCATTTGGCCAGGCGGTGGTGACTGATACAATACCTGTGCCACAAAGTAAACCGTTATTCCCTTCTTCCACACCTTTTCCACATTTCTTTGTTGGCGATGCTGCGTTTCCTTTAAGAAGAAACTTAATGCGACCCTATGCTGGAACAAACTTAAACACAACAAAATCTCTTTTTAATTATAGATTATCGCGAGCTCGTAGAGTTATAGAGAACAGTTTTGGTATTTTGTGTGCACGATGGAGGATTCTTTTAACAAAAATCGAGTGTTATCCGGAAAATTGTGAAACCATTGTATTGGGATGTATTGCGTTACATAACTTTATTATGATGAACGACCATAAACGTTGGTATTGCTCAGCAAACTATATAGATCGCGAAAGAGAAGATGGAACGGTTCAAGAAGGAGATTGGCGTGAAGAAATTAGAGGTAGTGGTGCTCGGCCACTACGTCGCTTAATTTCTCATGCACGTAGGTCATCTGAAAATGCAATACAGATAAGAGATAGACTGGCCAACTACTTCGAAAATGAAGGAGCGATTCCATTTCAATATAGGATGATTTAATTATCTTATAAGACATTATTATAAAAAAAAATTTCTTCTGTTTTAAAATTATATGATGATTAATAGTTTAAAATTTATTTGTAAAGCCAAAAATTTCATATCTTAAAGTTTCATCTCTTAAAAGTATGTGTGTATTTAAAGGCACCTTGATAAAAAATGGGTTAATTAAAAAATTTTACTAAAAAAATAAATAATGGATCTTTGTGTTATAGTTTTGAAATGTATTTTTTATTTCATTTGAAAAATTAAATTATATTTATTACAAAGCATAAGGTAAATAAACAAACTTAAATATAAATATCGTATTTTTAATAAAAACAAGGAACAAAAAATAATTCAGTCTATATTACCTAGTGTCTTCAAATGCAATGAAATGTGCAAAGAAATTTGAAAATAACACACAAAAGAACAACAACGAAAATAATTTTGTTGTTGCTTTGTGTGTTATTTTCAAATTTCTTTGCACATTTCATTGCATTTGAAGACACTAGGTTAAACACTATCACATAAAGAAATGAATGGTAATCAATTTACATTTCTGGAATGTTTTTTTATAATTTGAGATAAGTATGCCAAATGATGGTGCCTATTTCTACTTGTGACTCGCTGGGACTGGCTTAAAAGACCACTTTTAAGACTGAAAGTAACAACTTTCAATACAAAACAACAATAAAATTTAAAAACTTCAATGTCATGATTGTATCGATACCAGGTCATAATATTTTTGAAGTTTTCGAACAAAAATTTGAATATAATTTATTGTGACATCTAAAAGTCGCATACTTTTCGTGTTAATAGGCATGGATATCTCCATAAAGTTATTTCACATACTTCTCCCAAATTGTAAAATATGTACAGAAAAAGGCTATCAACTTATAACCATCAATATGCATATACATATATTAAGTTGTTAATAAAATTATGATTAATATTAAAAAACGAAAATAAAAATTTAATTTAATGCAAACAAAAAAACAAATAGCAGCATAATTTTATTTCAGAAGTTATCAATTTCAAATGACGATTTCTGAATTTCAATTGATATTTTCTGAATTTTAAATGACATTTTCTGAATTTCAAATGGAAATTCTGAATTTCAATTGATCTTTTCTGAATTTCAAATGGAAATTCTGAATTTTAATTGATATTTTCTGAATTTCAAATGGAAATTCTGAATTTCAATTGATATTTTCTGAATTACAATTGCAAAAGGTGTAGAAAAACTAATGCAGAAAAAATTTCAGTTTTATCGAAGAACTTTTGATCCCTTCAAAATTATGAAGTACGATTTACAAGGGCAAAAATTACTTTTTTTGAAAATACTGGCTATTAAGGCCCTATGCTCCTTATAGGAACGAAAGGAATCAATATATATATATATATACATATATATATATATAAGTAACTGTATTACTGGAAAATGTTAATGTTTAAATTCTAAAATTTTAAAGGAAAGTGTGATTATGGTCAATAATACTCTCTTGTATTACGGTATAATTTTTTCGCTAACATACTTTCCAAAATAACTGTTTTGCTTATATTAAGAATACTAAGTGAATATTTAAGATTCTAACAGTATACTGTTGCCAACTTGGAGTTTTTTTTTTTTTGGTAACTAGTAGGTGATAAATGTGAATTTAATTCTGTTGGAACACCTGTTTTTAACGCGTGTATGAGATGTACAATAAATGTATTTGTAAATTACAGTAACGCAATGCGTTGCAAATATGCCAATAAATCTTTCTGGACATTGTTCTGCAATTTCACATGTTAACTTGTCGAGCTTAGTGCCTGCTTCAGAAATTTTCTTTGCAGCATTAATGACATCCATTGTAGTTTTAAACGGTTCACGTCCACGTGTAAAATTCGTCATAATCATACACATATGTTTAGCCAAAAAGATTGTATCGTTTCCAATATCATCCCATTTTGCCACTTCAGAATCGAATGTCAGCTTTTCCCGTCGGAAAAGTTCTACCTGTTAGGCAATGTTGTGTTTATCTTCTTCAGTCATTTTACGCATGGCTTCTCTTGCAGTACATATTCCACTATCAGGATATTCATCAACAGTTTGACCACCGCATGTACACTTGATCGACTCCGAGTTTCCAAAGTCATGTCTTTAACTGGCTCAAATTCAATGTCTGTACCCTGGCTCAAATTAAATGTTTGTTGGAATTTGATGAATGCATCAACTGCTGAATCGACACGTTGGTCAAACTTTGACATTACTTGATTTCTTAAAACTTTTACCGCTTCGAGAACGCGTTTCGTATATATGCATGGTTCGAAGTTGTCCATTTCAGCTTCGACCACGTTACAAACTCGTGCTGATCTTCCTAGAATGGTGCGCCAGTCCTTGGCGTCGCCTACTTGCAGATCCATGGCGCATTTGTTGACATCTTCCAAAATATGATTTTCTGAAACTGCCAAAAAGTCATCAATTGTTGAACTCCCTAAGCTTGACGGTATGCCGTCATGTTTTCTTATGCCACTTTTGAATTCGGTCGTACGGTTAAAATCGACGCAGCATTGATGACTTGAAGGCATAAGCTCTCGATTTTATCCGCCGGCTAGCGTACAATTTTCACACCATCTTCGTTGTTGGAAATGCTACAGACGAGATCGGCCACTTCCACCAATTTTCCGGCATGTTTGGTAAAGATGTCAGCTATTTCGAGTACTCTCTTTTCGTTGCCCCTCTTTGCTGCTTCAACAAGATCAATGAGTGTTGTTGTAGTTCCAAAAAAATGAATCGCAGACATGGTCTACAACAGCTTTGCGTAGTTGACGACGTAAATCGCGTGTTTTCCCACACGTCCTACGGCGTCACATTATTGTTTCAAAATAAAGCCTCGATTTAGTTTAGCCAAATCAAGCTCAGGATATACCTTTGAGGCAGTTAGCAACATAGTCAAAGGTTTCTTCAATGTATCACAGGCTGCGGCTAAATCATCATGTAATTGTGGATCTTTAAGTGCTTGCTGCTGTTTGGCTGCTTGTTCAATCAGTTTGTTTACATTACATGCAAAGATATCAGTAACATCAACCATATCAGCCAAAATCAATAGACAAGTAGGTAACAGTAACAATAATTTAGATAATAGTATTAATTTTTGTTTTTTCGTTAGCTATAACAAAGTTACTTCAGATTTTTTTAACCCAGCTAAAATTGATTGTTTTCAGAAAATTTCATAAAAGTCCGACAACGTTAACCCTTTCTTTACCAAGGGCTAATGTGAAATTTTTTAAAATTTTCGATTTTTCTTGAAAGTATATCAAAATATTGGTGAAAGATGTACAAATAACTCTGTTAACACAAAGTTTTATAAATAGTAATAAAAATTTAGAAGCTAATCCTTATAGGCACATGGGGTCAAAATGATCCCAAATTTTTAAAACGTAAAAAAGTGCCATTTGGCATGAAAACTGACATAAAAACCTGTAATTAAGGATTTTTTAGAATAAAAATCAAAATTAACCAGCTTGAGGCCATGGTGTCAAAATAACCCAATTTTTTTAATGTTAAATAACGCTGATTGGCTGAAAAATTCATTTAAAAGCCTTAAAATATTGTTTAAAAAAAGTAAATCCAAATTAACTCCTTCCTTCACAATTTTTAAACTACAACTTCTGGTTTCTACATAAAATTTTGAACCAATTAGCGTTAACATTAACAGAAATTGGATCATTTTGGCACCATGCTGTCAAACAGATTAATTTTTTTTTTTTAGAAAATGCTGAATTAAAAATTTTTATGGCAAATGGCACTTAAAATTCCAAGGAATAATATAATGTTTTGCTATACTTTCAGGAAAAATCGAAAATTTTCAAAAATTTCACTTTTTACTTCGTAAAGCAAGGGTTAACGTTGTCGGAGTTTCACGAAATTTTCAGAAAACAATCTCTTTTGTCTGAGTTAAAAAAAATCGGAAGAGATTTTGTTACAGATAGCTAAACAAAGTAAAAATGGGATATTTGTAATTTTCTATAGAATTATTCTCTGAGGTGTAGTTAAAAAACTCTATTAGTTGAATACTTTTTTTTATATTTTGTTGAACAAAACTTTAAAAAACTCAAAATTAGTTTTGCAAATTTACAAAAAAAATCTGATATTTGGGATGGGACAAGGTTAGCATAATCCAAGAGGGACAAAAATTTATATCTGAATATTTATAGATTATAACATTGAAAGTTTTTGAAAAAAATATTTATTTTTTTCGATTTTCATAATTTATCCCGTTTTAACCCCGCAATGGTCTGGGTGAATTACAGTTGCTTAAACATTTTCCAACCGATTTTAGATTTGTATACTTTGGTACAAAGGTGATTCAATCTAGATTACGATTCTATTAACGTTTACAAGAAATCAGTTAAGAGCCAGTATTTTCAAAATTTTGAAGGGCCAGGGATAGCTCAAACATTCTTCGATTGAGCTGAAATTTTTTCTGGATTAGTTTTTCAGTATCCTCACAGAATAAGCCCCGACTAGCGGGTTTCGGACCAACTTTAAAATCGTATTTAAAGTTTTATTCAATACTTTAATTTAAGTACCAATATTGTTGGAGTATGCTACTAATTTCAGGTATAATTTAATCATGCTTTCAAAAAGCTACAAATTCAACTTGATTACACTCGAATTACGTTAATGTTTATAAGGAAATGATTTAAAGTAATATAAAATAATATTCTTCACTATGTTTCGGTATGGAGAGATCAATTAGATATACATATTACAGAAATTTATTGCAATGCTTACAGCCATTCAATCATCCGGCTCTAATTTCAAATCCATTACAAGTGCCGTTACCATTTGCATTGCGGTCACCTGCTTCCTAGCACTCATCGTGCCAATTGTGGATATAATCATTTTTCCAAAGCCTTCAAGCGTGCCGTTTTCTTCTTTTCTATTATTTTCTTGCTCTGATTCACAATATGTTTTAAAAGCAAACACGGCTTCAGAAAAAAGGAGATCAATTTCTGAGGAATCATTTTGTTTTCTTTTCTTTTGTAAAATTTCATTAGGAGCTGGCGGTTGTGTTGCGGTTTTCCGTGCATTAGAAGAAGACGGTAATGATGGAGTAGTGAAGTCTATCTGTTTATTAGGAGACGGTGATATAGCTGACAGTTGAATGGGAGACAGAATGGTGGTTTTTCGTTCATTAGATTTTCTTAGTGATTTAGTTGTGTTAAACAGTATATTAGATGATGGAGATACTAGTGGCGAACCAGTAGGTGATCGAAGTGGTGACGATGATTCTGAAGTATTAGTAATGTCCACTGTCAGTGGTGAGAAACTGGGGGAACATAGAATAAATTCGTCTACAATATTTGTTGAGGATCGCATGCTAAAATACAAAAAGTTTAAATAAGCTTTATTATTTTAAATATTATTCTTACGGGCGTGGGGTAATATGAGGAGCTAAGAATTCCATCGCGCTCATTAGGTACCAACGAGATTTATAATTAATTCCACTGCCAGAAGCAGGATTGTCTTGCTTTCTTTCTTTCACGTAACGATCACGGAGAGTTGTCCACCTTTTAGTAACAATTTCCACTAAATAAGAAAAATTCTCTTTAGTTGCTTAATAATATATTTCATCTTTTTACTTACTAGGAAGTCCCATATCGTTCGCTATTTCTATCCAAGCTTTTCTTTTAGCTTCTGGTATTTTGTACGACCTATTAAATTTGTTGTATAGCAAATCATGGTTTTGTACGAGCAATACCAATTTTTCATCATCCATTTTCTTTTTAAACTTTTGTACACTATTTTTTATTAGATTTTTATATTTTTTGCACTGCTTGTAGGTTTTTTAAGTTGTTTGCTTTTTTTTTGTATTATTTTTTTTTCCACCAAAACTAATCAGCTGTTTTTAGCTGTCACGTAAGACGGATAGAAAATTCTATTTTCAACAGAATGATCCGGCAAGTACGTCTACATTTACGTGTGCGTAACCATTCGTATACATTTCTTCTTGTGGTATCGGAACAGCTGATTCGTTACAGATACGGTTACGGTTGGGTAACTCAGCCTTAATAGTTGCAAAAGCCTATCGGTGATTTTACAACTCCATAAAATTACCGACAATTTTGTGAAGACGCTTGTTTAAATGTGTTAAAGAGTTAAATATGTAAATAAATCGAATCTTTTGTTTAATATTAAAATATTTTCCAAATATAATAAACTATGTATTCCTTTTTGTAAATAGAAATGCCTAAAAAGGAAATTTTTTATTAAATTTTTGATTTAAAAAGGGGTTTAACTAGAGAAGCTATCTAGATTTTTACAACAAATTGAACAAGAACTAGAAAGAGCGCTCACCAAAACGAACTATAATGCACAAATCTATTGAAATTTGTTTTTCGGGCTTCAAATGTGGTTTTTCGCGTTCGTTTACTTTTGTGCATTTTTGTTATTTCGGGAGAGTATTTCTTGTTAACTCTCATTTTACCGAACTTTGCCCAAAAAGTAAAGAAACAGAGCTAATAAGTAATAATTTGTTGTTGATTTCAATATAAAATGCAGTGTTGCCAACAAATTTTCAAAATAAATGGCTAGATCAGACCCAAAAATCGCTAGAAAATCTCTAGATTATAAACAGTGTAAATATTTAGCGATTTTATCGCTAGATTGTTGAAAAATGGTACTTAAATCAGTTTTTACTCAAAAATTTCTTTAATATGTTAATAAGAAGTGTTATAAACTTTTAAATATGTAATGAAAAATTTTACGATTAATCTTCAAATAATGAGTCCTGATTTTCATTGAATTAATCTTAGTATTGAGAATACACAATAGAGGGCGTTGTACGATGAAAAAGTGCATGGGTATTTATCGAAATGTGTATTTTTAGAGTTTTTTTTCTAAAATCGTTTAAGATGTTGTGTTTTATAATTAAGGAATATCAATGTGCGAGTTTTATAATATTTTTCAACATAAAACCGAGTTTTAAAAATTATTACGGCTGATAAAAAAAATCGCTAGATTTTTGGCTAATAGCTACAGGACAATTTTTCCCGCTAGGGGCGAAATAAAATCGCTAGATCTGACGAGAAAATCGCCGTAATGGTACACTGATACAATGTATTAAAAAAAAGTTTTTTCTTAAAACAATAACAAATTTTATTGCTTTTAATTTTAAATAGAATTATAGAAAGAGATCACAATTAACGTCTGCACTTTATCACGGTCAGAAAATCACTCGCAAAAAATATATATAAAATCAATTTATATAAGATTTGTTGTTGGTTCACGTGTGATTTGTTTCATGTTCGCACAGATCCATGGCTAGTCAAGACTATATCATTGTCCTAAATACTTAATATAACATACAAGTTTTATTTAATAATTTATAAACATACCCTTTTAGGGCTAAAAAGTAATCCCAACATTGGGAAAATGTAACCCCCTTGGAACTCAAAACAATTTTTGCCTCTTATAGAATTTTCAGACAATTAAAGCATACTGGGAATCAATTTTTTTTTTATTTATTTTTTTTAATTTTAACAAATTAAGGAATAAATAAAGACCATAGAAAAAATACATATCGATTGATTTAAGAAATTAAACTTGTTTGAAGACTTTTGAATGGAGGCTTTGTTATAAAGTTTGGGCAGGATGCACATATCTTGTAGGGACCCATTTGAATTAGATGCCCAATCAATAATGTCCTTAAATGATGAAATTATGTGATCAATTCGAACATTGGATTTAGCATTTTATCCGTAAAAGTGTCCTTTTCTAAATATTATAGAATTTTACAATATCTTTTATCTTTACTTTTTAATTTATTTGTTACAAAATGTTTAATTTATCCAAAATATTCAACTGGACCATTTTTAAAAATGTATTTTAGAATTGAAAAAATATATATGGGTGATATCAAAAAATGTGATAAAAACCATGTAACCATCTAATTTCAAATGCATGGATTACATTTGAGTTATATATTTCGATATATATCAGCGCATTGTCACCTGTTTCACAAAATTTATAACAATCTGACCAATTTTTGTTTAATACATAAAATTTGTAACCAATTTTATAGGCCAAATGTAAACTCCGTAACCAGTAACTCATAAGGTTTATTAACTTTAATAGCTTATATTTTAATAACCAATGAAGCTAAACACTAACTGTAAGAATTTATATGAAGAGGAGAAGTAACGCTTTTAACAAAAATTAATACATTTTACAAACTTTTTCGTATATCTATTCTAACACGACTTCAACTCTGTAACGATTTTTCGTCATAATTTTTGATAAAAATGCATACACCAAATACATATATTGAGTTATAAATGCAAAGTTAAGCAGCTATGTTTTTTTATTAATTGAGTTTTTACACATCTGCAAAGAGTTACATTCTGAAGTATTATATTAACCCATTAAGAACTTTTTTTTTAAATTTTTTTCACAGTATAAATTTACATAAGCTTTTATAGCTTAAAAAAATTATATTTATAAAAATTTAATATTTAGAAGATTTTAACTTTTTTCTTTTCATATAAAAAAATTGTTTTAGCTCTGGTTGTTCAAGTTTAATGAATTAGTAAATTCTTTTTAAAAAATATATTTATTTTTAAATTTTTTATATTTGAAAATTGATACTTCCAGCCGAAATGAGCCGAAAAAAATCGGCGGCGGCGGCTGAAGCAAAAATGACCGGCGGCGGCGGCTTAAACGGCTCACGGCGGCTGGCTTGTTTCTCTGCTGCACAACCGATGAAAGTCTTGAACTTTCCATAGCTCGCTTATAGGAGTTGGATGAAGTTAAACACAATGACAAAACGCTTTCCGTAGCGGAACGGCAATATGAAGAACACTTCACGCAACATACCGTCAAGAACGACGAAAAACGATTCGTAGTAAGGATACCTTTTCACCAAAGCCCTAATGCTCTAGGCGAGTCACATAAAGTTGCTCTCAACAGATTTCTATCACTTGAGCGTCGACTGCAGAAAAATCCCGAAATAAGAACCGAATATGTCAAGTTTATGGATGAATACGAGTCAATGGGGCATATGACGAAAATCTCATCAGATGCAATTCTCTCACCAAACTACTTCATTTCGCATCACTGCGTGTTACGGCCTGAGAGTTCTACCACTAAACTGCGCGTAGTATTCGATGCATCAGCCAGAACATCATCAGGATACTCACTGAACGACCTCATGTACACAGGACCGACGGTGCAAAGCGAGTTATTCTCCATACTACTAAGATTTCGATTTCATAGATTCGTATTTACTACTGATGTCGAAAAAATGTATAGACAAGTCATGATATCCCCCGAAGATCGCCGATTTCAACTTATTATTTGGAGAAAGGAGCATCATCAAACCAAAATATTTCAAATTTTTATATCCCTATCAGTTCAACTTTCGATGATTTCCGCCAGATTACATCGAATTCAAGCAATAATGTTTTCTGCATTATCCGACTCGCACCACGGAAGAATCAGCCCGTTTCTATTAACACCATCACAACTTGAATCAGAACTAGTGCAAATAAGGAATCACCTTTCGGCATCTCAACAATTGCCGGTAAACAAGACAATCTTCTTCAGCTCTACAAGATAATGAATGTGAAAGGTGGAATAACTGATGACCATATCATCTTCCATATAACCATTCCTTTATGTGATCCAGAAACTTTCGAACTTTTTAAACCACATCCAATTCCATATCGAGCAAACAACATAATGGTTGCCATCCAGCCATGCAGTGATCTCATAGCTATTAATGCACATAGGGATCAATATTTTGTATTAACTGAAAAGCAATGGATCTCGTGTATCACAATATCCGAAGATGAGTTTTTATGTCAGAACATACAAGCCAAGTTTAACGCATACAGATGTTTGTGTGAAATTTCACTTCTCAATAATGACAGCCACGCTAATTGCAACATTGTACCTACCACAGATAACACCTCGTTTACACAATTGGCACACAAGAATCACTGGTTGTACACAATGCAAAACCCAACTCGAATAAACGCCGTATGCGGACAGACGCATTCTCAACTGAGCTTTAAAGGCTCTGGTCTTCTCAAAATAAGTCCAGATTGCACTCTAAAACACAAATCCTTCATTGTGCAAGATCATCAAACATACTCATCGTCAGTTTACTCATCATACACTGCCACCACAAACATAAGTAATGTCATGTATTCAACTGAATTGCAATCATTTCTGCACACTTTCCCATCAGAAACTACTCCGATCAGCTTCAAAATATATCAGACATCCAGCGCAAGCTGCACCAACAAGTATTAACAGATTTGCCATTGAAAATCCAGCACATCAAATACCATCATGCGACCATTGCTTATGCTGCTCTAACCCTCGCACTTGGAACCATCATAATCATCACATACAAACGCACACAACGACAAAGGATAAACCTAAACCAGAAACCTCCATGTCCAGCAGTTCGTCAAAACGTGCAACCAGCAGAATTTGAGGTGACTGTTAATTAAAATATTTACGATGCAATAGATTAACCTTGAAGCCATTTATTTATATTAATTTTTATTTTTATTATTATATCAATTTCACACACCTACTCACAATTATTTACACTTAATAAATTATTCAAAACAATAACATTCAAAAACAAAAAAAAAACTGTAGCAACTCAGTGCTGTCATGTCAGCACATTTTGTTTTGTTTTTGTGAGCAAAGCTCACGCCGGGGTGCATGTTCAAAACCTCACAAGAAAATAATTTATAATTTCTTACGTATGTATAAAGAAATTACGACATATCGACATCACTCAGTTGCTACAGTTGGGCATTTATGTAAGTGTGTCACATTTTAGCTTTATCAAGCAATTAATTTATTTTGCTTTAACATGGAATTTATAAACTAAAACTGGCACACTTCAAAATGCTATTCGGCAATAATATAGTATTTAAGGGGAACTGAATTTAATAAAAAATTGTAGAAACATTAAAAACACCGTTGTGTGAATATATTTCTGCCTTCTCCAATTTAACCAAGTAACAAGAGCTTGCGTTAAAAATATTATTATCTTGGTGTATCACCTTGATAATACCAACAAACAAACAAAAAAATATAAAGTTTAGTGATCGGCAAACTAGCCTTTCATTAACATTTATACAATTTTGTTGTTGCTGTTTCCTTTGTTGTCTTGCTAATATGGCGCCTAGAATACACAAATGCGGAATTTGTGATGAAGCCATTGGGAAGCAGGGTAGTATCCAATGCAAAATTTGTGCTCTGTGGATACATTCAGCGTGTGCCATGATTTCAGATGATGAGATTGTGGCACTCAGAGCAAATAAAGTGCTTTCCTTTGTGTGTGCAGTGTGCTTGGATGGTACTGGGCGTAATAAGTCCCTTGCTAATGAGGTTCGAGACTTGAACCGTAAATTTGATTCCTTTTTAACTAAGTGTAATGATGATCTCATTTCGATCAAAGCTGCGTTCATTGATTCTGTTGGTGAGATTAAGGAGCAAATGACTTGTATTGTCAAGGAAATCAAGGCTGTCATGTAATGCGCGCATTAATAATGTTGAGTTGTCCACCACCTCTAAAATATCTTCTTTGGAAGTAGAGAACCATGTTCTGCACCGAAGGTTAAATCGTGCCGACATCGTCATCCGAGGTTTGCCAAAGGTGTTAAAAGATTTAGTTGCAGTTGTTTTGGCCTTGGGTGCTTTTTACAGCATACCTATTGCTGGTTATGAAATTAATCATGTGTGCTATATTAATGGAAAAAGACTCATTTTGGTGAAATTTAATAATGTTTTCCTTCGGGATAAAATTATGAGCGAATACTTTAAAACCCGAACTTTAAGAAAGTGTGATGTCATTGGTGATGATGATGCTGTTGGCGAACAAGTTGAAGCTGCTGTAGGTGGTGTTCCAAGGAAACGGATTGAAAGTAGAGTTTTCCTAAATGACCATTTTTCTCCTTTAGCCACGAGACTGAATGCTGCTTGTAGAGACCTGCTTGTTCATAAGATAATTACAAAGTACAAAATCTTTAATGCTGATAAACCTAAAGCTAAGCTTACTAATGGTAACGAGTTGGAGGTTCGTGATGCGGCTGGGTGTGCAGCCCTTCGAGTTGGTGGTGGTACTGTGTTGGAGTGAATTTTTTTTTTTATGTATTCTGAAACTGGATATAGCATTATTGTGAAATTTTATATTCCCTTGTGTTCAAGGTTTGATTGATTTTTGACGTTATATCTTGGTTCTTATATATTTTTGCTCATATTGAGTCTTTGTAAACTAATATAATTAATTGTTTTTTTTTTTAATTTTTATGCTGCTTTTATCGGCTGTCTAATATTTATCATGAATTGTTTTAGAATGTATAGATTGACTGATATTTTTGCTCAATCATTTTATCTCTTTTGGTTCCCCACTGTAGCCGTAATTTTTAACTTTGATGTCTTTTAATGGAAATCTTGGTCCGGTAGTTAGTGACAACTCATATCTGAAGGCAGAATTGCGACCGTATATGGGACAGTTTAATGTTGCTCATATTAACTGTAACAGTTTGAAACCTGCATATAGAACTTCTAAATTTGATGAAATTAAGAGTGTAATTGGTGGTTCTGTTTTTGATGTGATTGGCATTTCTGAGACTTGGTTGACTAAGAATGTTTCGAGTCTTTCGGTTCAGATACCCGGTTACAAGTTCTGCCGTAATGATCGAGTGGGTGCAAGGGTGGTGTTGGAATTTACATTTCTAGCAAACTTAAATTCAAAATTGTGTCTAAAGTTTCAATATTTGATAAATGTGAGTCACTTTTTTAGAGCTGTATTTTGGGAGTTGTAAAGTTCTATTTGGTGTAGTGTACTTGCCACCGCCTGCTGATTTTGGGAGGTTTGAGGACCTTCATTATAAGCTTTTTCTGAATTATTCGAACGTAATTGTGGTTGGTGATTTTAATTGCAACCTTTTTGATGTAGCTAAGTCTAATTTAGTAGATTCTTTTTGTACTAGGGCTAACTTGTCCATTTGCCACAATTCTAGGCCTTCTCACTTTGATGTGCAATATCAATCTACCTCGTTGATTGATTTTATGTTAGTCAGTGATCGCTCTTTGGTTAATATTTCTGGACAAGTGCAGTGTCCCTCTATTTCCCATCATGCTCTTATTTTTAAATCTTTCAAAATGCATTTAGAACATGTAGATTCATCTGTTGAGTTCCGTGACTTTAAAAACATTGATTGGAATGGCTTATTAGCATTTTTGGTAAATTTTGATTTTTCACAAATTTTTGAAGCGGTAGATGTTAATAATAAATGCTTTTTATTTGGTTCTCTATTGAGAAACTTTATTCTTTTGTGCCTGTTAGACGGTTTTTTCGTTCGACCGGTGATGATGTTTGGATGAAGGCTAGAACTATTGTGTTGGCAAGATCTCTTCGAGATTTGGCTTTTTCTGCATATCAAGCTGATCCTACAAGTCATAAATGGAGTGTATTTTGTAAATTTAGAAATAACCCAGCTAAAAATCGACATATATGAATACATACAGGTTAAATGTATATTCATTCATGCTCATAAACATGCATTCATGTCCATACATGGATACATAAATCTCCATACATTCATCATATATGTCCACACATGTGCATTAACGAAATTTGAGGTAATATCTACATGCATGATCATGCATGTTCATGCGTGTTCATGTGTGTTCATACATGTACACACATGTAGATATTACCTCAAATTTCGTTAATGCACATGTGTGGACATATGTATATGATGCATGTATGGAGATTTATGTATCCATGTATGGACATGAATGCATGTTTATGAGCATGCATGAACATACATTTAACCTGTATGTATTCATATATGTCGATTTTTAGCTGGGAAGGTAAAATCTACTATTAGAAGGGAAAAAAGAAAGCATTGCGCTAAACTGTTTGGGGGGTTGGATACTGCTGGTATGTGGAAGGTATTAAAGAGAGCTGGATGCGTTAATTCTAGTGATATAGTTTGTGATGGTAATCACAGTTTGTGGATTTAGATGGCAGGCTTTCTAGTATTCTTTCACTTACATCTGGTGTTCCTCAGGGGTCGGTTTTGGCCCCCTCTTGTTTATACTTTATGTCAATGATTTGCCTGAAGTTATAAATTCTAGTATGTATAAGCCGTTTTTCTTTGCGGATGACATTTTTCTTTTGTTTAGTACTGTTCGTGATTTTGCCGATGTATTAGAGTCTAATATTAACTACTGTCTTAATAGGATCTACATTTGGTCTTCCAGTAATTCGCTGGCTGTTAACCCGTCTAAATCTAAGGCTATTTTGTTTGGCTCGTCAGAAAACTTTGTGGCTGATTTTGAGATTTTTATTCGGGATTCCAAAATCGATTTTGTAAGCCAACATAGGTGTTTAGGTATAATCATTGATAATATGCTTAGTTACGAGTCTCATTTTGAATCTGTGCATCGTAAGATTTCTTGTGCTTTACGTAGAATATATTCCACGAATATTTTCCTGCCTTTTCAGGTTAAATGTAGGCTAGCTCATGCACTTCTTAAGGCCCATCTACACGGGATAGAAAACTCGCGAGATTTTATGAAAATGCAGCTCTGTATAAGTCTACGAAATGTAATCTCTAAACCACTGACAATTGTTGTCATACACTATTTTTTAATTAGTAACAATTTTGAAAATGTTTTGTAACATTATTGAATATTTCAGTTGATTAAATGCACTTTGTGGTATTTGGAGAAAAAATTATTCTTTGAAATACAAAAATTTTAATAAAAACTAATTCTTGACAACTAGAGATGGTACTTTTACGATAAAAATTAGTGCCAACAATATTAGAGATGACAAATTTAACGCAAACTCTACGAGATTTCTATCCCGTGTAGATGTGCCTTTATGCCACAGATCTTATACGGACTTGAGTTGGTATCAGGGACTATTGCCACGAACTTAAAGATTTTGAATCGGGTTGTTAATACTGTGGCTCGTTATGTGTTTAATGTCCTTAGACGTAAACATATTTCTGAATTTGTAAAGAAATTTCTAGGGTGCCACTTTGATAAATTCGTTAAGTACCGTAATATTCTTCTATTTTATCGCATTATTAAAAGTTGAATACCTGTCCAGCTATGTAAGGAATTTGCTTTTTCGCGGTCTAATAGGAATAAGCAAATCATTATACCTGTAATTAGGTGTTCTTTGAGGTCTTTCATTGTAAGGGTTGCTCGCTGCTGGAATGGTTTGCCGCTTGAATTGCGTATCTTTTCACAATCCAATAATGTGTTTCGCCTTAAGCTTATGAAGCATTTCTCTAGTTTCTTGTGATAATTTCTCTATATAGTTGCTTTTAGATTGTCTTGATACTTGCTTTTATTCTTAATGCTTAATATGAGTTGTGACAATTACCGGATTATAACTACTGAACTGAATCTCTTTTTAAAATACTTTTTATAAATTGTTACGGCTGGGGAGCCAATAAGTTAAATTGATGGGTGTGGTTATTTATGCATCATTTATATTTATATAAGCTATTGTATAGATTAGGTTAAGTACTATACTCAGGATTGTATTGCTATGTAATACGTTTTTTGGCCTTAATGGCTTTGTATTACAATATGGATTAATAAATAAATAAATAAATAAATAAATAAATAAATAAATAAATAAATAAATAAATAAATAAATAAATAAATAAATAAATAAATAAATAAATAAATAAATAAATAAATAAATAAATAAATAAATAAATAAATAAATAAATAAATAAATAAATAAATAAATAAATAAATAAATAAATAAATAAATAAATAAATAAATAAATAAATAAATAAATAAATAAATAAATAAATAAATAAATAAATAAATAAATAAATAAATAAATAAATAAATAAATAAATAAATAAATAACTAAATAAATAAATAAATAAATAAATAAATAAATGAATAAATAAATAAATAAATAAATAAATAAATAAATAAATAAATAAATAAATAAATAAATAAATAAATAAATAAATAAATAAATAAATAAATAAATAAATAAATAAATAAATAAATAAATAAATAAATAAATAAATAAATAAATAAATAAATAAATAAATAAATAAATAAATAAATAAATAAATAAATAAATAAATAAATAAATAAATAAATAAATAAATAAATAAATAAATAAATAAACAAATAACTAAATAAATAAATAAATAAATAAATAAATAAATAAATAAACAAATAACTAAATAAATAAATAAATAAATAAATAAATAAATAAATAAATAAATAAATAAATAAATAAATAAATAAACAAATAACTAAATAAATAAATAAATAAACAAATAACTAAATAAATAAATAAATAAATAAATAAATAAATAAATAAATAAATAAATAAATAAATAAATAAATAAATAAACAAATAACTAAATAAATAAATAAATAAATAAACAAATAACTAAATAAATAAATAAATAAATAAATAAATAAATAAATAAATAAATAAATAAATAAACAAATAACTAAATAAATAAATAAATAAATAAACAAATAACTAAATAAATAAATAAATAAATAAACAAATAACTAAATAAATAAATAAATAAATAAACAAATAACTGAATAAATAAATAAATAAATAAACAAATAACTAAATAAATAAATAAATAAAATTTGGTAATGCAAAAAATCCTTTCTCCAAATAAGTTTATTAGGATCTTGGACTTCAAATAAAAATCATTATATGTATATTAGGGCGGGTCGATTTAATAATCGCCCATGGCTCAGTGAAAATCGTATTCCAGGGATCAAAATAAGAAACTTTGCCGAAGGAACCATACCTCTAAAACGAATTCTACTACCCCCCAACTGTTGACTTTTGTCCCGTAGGGTCAAGTTTTGAAAAATCCCACTTTGACCCATTTAGAGTGCCCCAATCGAGTCCAAATGTATGACCGACCCCCACTAACTTTGGAGGGCCGATCCACCCATGCCAGTGGCACACCCCCTGGAACTCCCCTGGGGGGTTCCCCATACAAACATTTTAAAAAATCACCATTTTTGGCACTTTATTTTATTATTTTTTATTTATATTTTTGTCAGCAAATTTTTAGTCAGGAGCGTGCTTGCAAAAAAGTTGGTAAGTTCAGCAAAAGGTTTGCTGAAATCAGCGAGCTGATTTTTACCAAAAAAATAGCAATCTTCAGCAAAAGTTTTGGTAACACTTAGTATCCCTAGTAAAAATGATTTTTATATATTCATATATGATTTTTATACAATCATTTATGATTTTATACAATTATAACTTGTCGAGTGTTGTGAAACATATATTTTTATATGATTATATCAAAAGATATTTAATTATATAAAATTGTATTAACGAGATGCACCATTTTTCGGATCAAATAATATATTTTTTATATAATTATATTAACCCATACATGATTTGATCCGGAAAATGGTGGATCTGGTAAATATAATTTTATATAATTAAACATCTATTGATCATATAAAAATATATGTTTCACAATACTCGACAAGTTATAATTGTATAAAATCATAAATGATTATATAAAAATCATATCTGATTATATAAAAATCATTTTTACTAGGGATACTGCAAATGAAAAAAATCCTTGCTAAATCAATACTTTTTGCTGAATATTAGTAGACTGAAACAAAAACTCAAAAAATTTGTAGCGAAATTTTACTTTAGTTAATTTATTTGCTGAAAATTTAAATATAGAATATGTGTAGAGTTGTTTTTCTTTTTTTGTCATTTCCGTTCCCAGACAAGCTGCGACATCTACATCTTGTCTATCTGGTTGGCGTCCACGCTATGAATGCGGTTATCAGCACAATTTTTGTAGCAAAATAAATTAGTAAAACATAAGTTCAAAATTAGTTTAGTGGTAACAAAATATAACCAAAATTTTTGCTGAAAACGGAATTTCAGAAAAAAAAATTGCTGAAAACTAGTACACTTGATATACAAGACGTTTTACTAATTTTTCCACTAACTTATTTTTTTGAGTGTACGAATTAACCCCTTTGTTGGAATTTGAAATTGGGTTTTGATCGTGTTTCGCAGAGCCATTTCATCTGAAATAGAAATTTCTCTGTTCAAATTCATAATATTTGCTTTTTATTCATTATTATGATGATAAGAACCGAGCGATTTATTTTAACAAAATCAAATTTTTGCCTGAAGCACATGTTTTAACTAGTTTCTTACGTTCTTAAACAATGGATGGCGCCCAATAATTTAACTTATTTTTAACAAAATGAAATAACCACCAAAAATGAAAAGGCAATAATGTGCAAACTGTTTTAATTTTCATTGGGGATTTTTTCATAATGAAATAATCTCAATATTTAAAGATTAAATAAATTTTTAAAAAAGGACTTTAAAAAGACAACTAAAATTAAGGTTGTACGCGAGAAATTTCTACAAAAAAAATTTGTCCGTTTCTGGCACGCAGCGAAAAAAGAGGATAAAACCCCTAAGCCCCGCCGAAGATTTTTACACAGAAACTTTGAAGTCGCGCCCACTGTTAGGAGGCTTGGCCGAAGAAAATAATTGCACCATTCAATTCAGCGCGGATATTTTATTCGATGGACAAATCTATTATCTATTTCTGAGCTATTTCGTTACACTTTATTTAAGCCTAAAATTTTATTATGAAAATCTATTTTTAGACTCATTATTTTTTTCATCCTCGTAACAACGTTAGTAATCATTTACTTTATCACCTCCAACAAAAGTGGTTCATTCATTACCTTTGGATTCATCGCTTGTAAAATTTATCAGTAAAGTACAATAATAATGCAGGTGTAAAGTAAGGCACCGGCCCCTATGCCGACACATTATACATTATTTGGTAATATCTGGTTTTGCTGGGTTATAAACTTCTGCCCTGAACCCTGCCTTTTCCAAATATTTTCAAATAAGTCGTGAAAATTAAATAAGTGTTCATTTATTTGTTGCTAGAAGCTCCAATGGGAGTGATGTAATTATATTATTTATAAGTACATTAACTAAAATAAAAAAATAAAAAATTATTTAAATAAGTGTATTTATTAATATATTTAATTAATAATAATACAGATGCGTTATACATATATAAAATGTTTGTTAAAATATTTTTTTTTGTACATATTAGCAAAAAATGGAAAATTGAAGCATATTAATTAATTTCATTTTATTCAATAGTCACGTGAGCCTATGTTCTCTAACTTGTTAAAACTATGGTAATAAAATAAGATATTCGAGATATATGTGTAGCATGCGCGGTTCCAGCAATTAATATAAGGGGAAAAATCATACGCCACCGTAGACAAATACATTGAGTTGGACACTGAGGCGTATGATTTTTCCCCTTATATTAATTGCTGGAACCGCGCATGATGTGTAGAGTTCTTATATGATTAAGTAGAGTAATAAATGCACATTTTATTTATTTTTCTTACCACCACCTTTACGAGGATGTAAGGCTTCTGTTGTAATGGCAGTTTTATGATAGCAATCATTTGAAATACGATCAACAAAATATAAGGCCAATATAGAAAATAAAATGCTACAAAGGAAAGAAACAGAATTAGTTTTAATATCATTATACTAACATTAAGCCTAATTATCTTAGGTATTGATTTAGGATAATTTAACACCATTAACCGTAAGATAAACTACTTATTGTCAATTATGAACAGGTGTAATTAATATTGAGAAAATAAAAAAAAATCATTAAAGCGTTTAAACTTTTAAGCTGGATTCACAATGCTGGATGGAGTACAGAGTGGAGTATACTCTGCAGAGTAGTGTACTAAAATATTGAGGGCATGATACAGATATGAAAGGCACAAAATACTCTCTGCAGAGTGAAGCCCTTCAGCGTTGTGAATACAGTTTTATACTACACAGAAAGAATTTACAAATTTCTAATTAAATTTTTAAACACCTTTTTC
Source organism: Leucophora obtusa (assembly GCA_949987735.1). NCBI lineage: Eukaryota > Metazoa > Arthropoda > Insecta > Diptera > Anthomyiidae > Leucophora > Leucophora obtusa. The sequence continues at coordinate 283,876,989 of OX465295.1, forward strand.
ATACCAAATTTGTAAACACAAAAAAAAAACTTTTTAAAAAGACACCAACAAAGAAATTTGTAAACCCGAGTAAAACGGGTTATATATTATTTTATATTATTTAATAAAATTATGTCTCGTTATATATTGCTTTGTATGGCACTATATATAATAAGACATAAATTTCGTCTTTCGAACAAATTTTATATGACCCAATATAAAAATATATCATTTTACATATGTTGTCATATTTAATAAGAACTCGCCCATGGAATTGAAATTGTAAGACCAAAAATAGCCCAGTTTCATGTTTAATTTAAATTTAATTTAAGATTTTATCGAAGTCAATTACAATCCATTTTTAATTGGAAAATATTCTTTTACAAAAACAAATTTTGATATAAAATTCAAGTGATTTAAAAAATAATATGAACACGAAATAACGGCAAAAAATTTTTGTATAAAATCTGAATGAAATTATCTGACAGTTACCCATACATTATCGACATTGAAAATATTATGTTAAAAGAGTTAACACTTAACATACGCAGTCAGACTTTATATGGGATTTCGTACCACATATGTATAGCAACAAAACAAGTCTATTGATTTAAAAAGAAACATTTATTTTCCCTATATAATTTATGTTATAGTCTTGTTTCAAATGAACTCTTAATATCTTAGTAAATTGAAATTCATTTTCATTTAAAACGTTATAAATTTACATCGAAACAACAGATTCTTTTATTTTTAAATTGAATATTGGGTCATATTAATAAAAGTTAGCCAATTCTTCGAAGTAATTATTTTAGTTTAGGAATGACGTACCACCAAATTTATCCATAGGCTTGAAGGATACCATAAAATATAAATGAAAATTAAAACAAAAAAATTGTCTACCCGCAAGCAGACTATAAATGCAAATAGAAAGACTAAAATTGTGTAATAAATAACTTAAAAACCTAATAAATAATTCCCCCATTAGTGATATCTGGTTTTTTATTCACTATTTACAAATTTAAAACACTTTCAAACGATTATTTCATGACATTTAATTGTATTAAAAACTGTTTCATGTCAAATTTGTTATCACAATTTTAATGCATTTTTCCCATTTTTTTTTTAAGTGAAAGCCCAAAAATAAAAGCTTCATTTGAACATATCTCACTTTCAAAATTAAAATCTCACCTTTAGTGAAAAATCCAGTAATGATTTATGGAAAATTATTTGAAATTTCATTTTATTTAGAATTTCTATGGATTATTCCTAAACTATACTATAGCTCGTATAAGTACTGATTAATGTGTAGATACTTTTTATGTATGCAGTTTCACATCAAGACTCGCAAACTTACTAGATTTGCTTAGTTCACACGATACACGAAACCTTACGTGAATACCCCATTGTTTTTCAGTACAATATTTAATAAAAACAGAAATACGAAAATTTTTTATCCAACTGGACCTAATTGCATCAACTTTTAAATATTAAGATATTATTTCATACAATAATGTCTGGTCAAAATTCGGATTAAATTGTATATAATTTAAAGTAATTAAATCCAATTTGATGCACGTAGATACAATTATATTCACCATTTTTCGGATTAAATTGTATGTGATTGGTTATTGTATTTCATCAAATTAGATATGTCATCTTTTTTAATCGGGAATGCAAAAAATTGTTTTTCTTTTTTGTAACTTTGAATTTTTATTTTTAAACAATTTTAATATGAAAGACTAGCGGGCGCAACCCGCTACGTTTTTAGCGTGCCTTGAAGTTTAGGGGGGAGGCTGTGCCCCCCCAACAATTTTTTTTAAATTCGCTTTTTATTTAAAGTACAGTTTTTATATAGTAAAAGCCTTCACCCAGTCACCACAAATAAATAATTCTGCACAACAATGGGTTTAAAATAAATAAATAAATATTTGATCACTTTTTCTCATGAAAGTGGATTGTTAGTAATGAATCCATAATAAATTGCAATATACGTGTGTATGTTAAGATAATTTGGTAAAGTGCGAACTTAGGTAGATAGACCCGTAAGTAGTTTTGTTCATTTGTGTTTTGAATGAAAATAAATAACGTAAAGCAGGGTTGTTAGCGTGCCTTAAAGTTTTTTTTTTAATTCCAGTTTATGTAAAGGTAGACCTGGCAATTCAAGTAAATTCACAAATTCAGTTGGAAAATTTACTGCGTCGGTTTCTTCCACCGGTGCTTCGTTACATGAAGTTTAAATATCGGAATATATAAGTTCCATCCCTTTTCTAAGGTTTTTTCTCTTTTAGAAAATTTGTTTAACTTTTTGGAGAGTATGTTTCAATGCTACATAAGTTTCATATTCCGTGGATAGTGTTTGAACAGGTAATTCCCTCTTCCAATCCATTTGCATTGTCTATAATTTCAATTCCACTCGTTCAACGTTTATATCCATTTCATTCTACTTGTGTAGTGTTTCAATTCCACTCGTTTCCTATTTAGTTTCTTAATTTTAGTGTTCCATATACACTTGTTCTTTAAGTTTTAGGCTTTTAGCTAAAGACGCAGACGTTAAGGGAGGGGGCAATTTTCCCCTTTTGAACCACCATTTTTACCACGTTCCTGTCCAAAGTCCTAGAAATGCCTTGTCGATAAGTTAGCCCATACTGCAAGGAAAACATATTATATATTACAGGTTTCTAGCCGAAGGGTTCGGTTAGGCCATCAAGGGGGAGAATTATTCCGTTTTTACCCCTCCCGGTAGGAATTTCCAAAAATTCCGTCTTAGAGGACGTCTGCGTTTGGAGGAGGAACCTACTACATACATAATTTTAGGTCTCTATATCCAGCAGTTTGGACAGGCCGTCAAGGGGGAAGTTTTTTCCCTTTTTACCCCTCCCGGTATGAATTTCCAAAAATACCATCTTAGGGGACGTCAACGTTGGAGAAGGAACCCAAATACCGAATTTAAGATCCCTTGTTCCAGCAGTTTGGCCAGGCCGTTAAGGGGGAGACTTTTCCTGTTTTTGACCCTACCTGTAGAAATTTCCAAAAATCTCATCTTAGCGGATGTCTACAATAGAGGAGGAACTTTAATACCAAATTTCAACTTCCTACCTCCAGCGGTTTGGGCAGGCTTTAAGCGGCACTTTTCGCTTCATTAATCCCCATTTTTGCAATGTCCCTGTCCAAAAAGCACCTTCCCGGTAAGTGAGCCCATACTCCAAGTAACATATGTTTTACATTTCAAGTTTCTAGCCAACTTTTACTATTTGTGCCCCTCTCGGTAGGAATTTCCGAAAATCCATCGACAGGGAATTTCAGCTTCCTAGTTCCAGCAGTTTGAGCAGGCTGTCAAGGGGGACACTTTTTCTTTTTTTGTCCCTCCCGGTTGGAATTAGGCTGGAAGAGGAACCTAAGTACCGAATTTCAGCTTCCTAGTTCCAGCAGTTTGGACAGGTCGTTAAGGGGCAACTTTCCCTTTTTGAGCCCCATTTTATAACGACCCTGTCCAAAATTCAAAAAAGTATCTTTCTAATAAGTTAGCCCTTTCTCCAGGGACCCACACTTTAAGCTTCAGGTTTCTAGCCGAAGGGGTTTTTACCGGCCCCCAAGGTGAGGCTTTTCTTCTTTTTGCCCCTCCCTTTAGGAATTTACAAAAATTCCATCTTCGCGGCTATCTGCGATGGATGAGGAACAGTTATACCAAATTTCAACTGCATTGCCTAAGCGGTTTGGGCAGGCCGTTAGTGGGGACATTTTTACCTTTCAACCACCATTTTTACTATGTTCCTGTTCCAAAATAGAAAAATTACGTTGCCGGTGAGTTAGTCCTACTCCAAGAAATACATATTTCAAATTTTAGGTTGGCCAAAAGGGATTGGGCAAGCCGTCAGGAGGAATTTCCCCTCCCGATAGGAATTTCAAAAATTCCATCTAAGCGGACGCCTACACAGAAGGAGGAACTCACATACCGAGTTTCCTTTTGGGATATCCTGTAGGGAATTCCAAAAATACAAACTTAGTCGATGTCTACTACAGTGGAGGAACCTTTATACCAAATTTCAACTTCTTACCTCCAGTGGTATGGGCAGGCACTTTTCCAATTTGTGAGACTGTTTATGGGGAGACTTTTCCCATTTTTGCCCGTTCCGGTAGAAATTTCCAAAAATGCCGTCTTAGCGCACGTCTATGCCGAATATCAAGAAACCTTGTTTTAGTGAAGATATCCGTGGGGGGGGAAGAAACAAGTATTTTTTTTGAAATTATATATTATTCTAAATGGTACTTTTTGGAAAAACGAAATTTTTTGGAAAAAGATACTTTGTTTTTACAAAGTACTTTATTTGTACTTTTTTTGGAAAAGGTATTTTTTTTAAAAAGGTGTTTTTTTTGGAAAAAGGTACATTTTTTGGAAAAGGTACTTTTTTTGGAAAAGGAAAATTTTTTTAGAAAAAGGTACTTTTTTTGGGAAAAGGTACTTTTTTTGTGAAAAGGTACTTTTTTTGAAAAATGTATTTTTTTGAAAAAATGTATGTTTTTTGGGAAAAGGAACATTTTTTTAGAAAAAGGTACTTTTTTTGGGAAAAGGTACTTTTTTTTGGAAAAGGTACTTTTTTTGAAAAAGCTATTGTTTTGGAAAAATGTATGTTTTTTGGGAAAAGGTACTTTTTTTGGAAAAAATGCTTTTTTTTTTGAAAAGGTACATTTTTTGGAAAAAGGTACTTTTTTTTGGAAAAATGTACTTTTTTGGAAAAAGGTACTTTTTTTGAAAAAGGTACTTTTTTTGGAAAAGGTACTTTTTTTGGAAAAAGGTACTTTTTTTGGAAAAGGTACTTTTTTTGGAAAAAGGATTTTTTTTTGGAAGAAGGTACATTTTTTGGAAAAAGGTACTTTTTTTGGAAAAAGGTACTTTTTTTGGAAAAAGGAATTTTTTTTGGAAAAAGGTACTTTTTTTGGAAAAAGGTACTTTTTTTGGAAAAAGGTACTTTTTTTTGGAAAAAGGTACTTTTTTTTGGAAAAAGGTACTTTTTTCGGAAAAATGTACTTTTTTTGGAAAAAGGTACTTTTTTTGGAAAAAGGTACATTTTTTTGGAAAAAGGTACCGGTCGAGGAACCTACATACCAAATTTCAACTCCATAGCTCCAGCAGTTTGAGCAGGCCGTCAAGGGGGAGAGTTTTTCCCCTTTTTGCCCGTCCCTATAAAAATTTCCAAAACTCCCGTCTTGGTGGATGTCTACGATAGTGGAGGAACTTTTATACCAAATTTCAACTTCTACCTCCAGCGGTTTGGGCAGGCCGTCAAGGGGGACCTTTTTCCCCTTTTTAATCCCAATTTTTACAACGTACCTGTCCAAAATTCTTGAAAGTACTTTCTAGAAAAGTTAGCCCCTACTCCAAGGAACACATATCTAAAATTTCAGCTTTCTAGCCAAAGGGGTTTAGGCAGGCTGTCGAGGGGGAGACTTTCCCCCTTTTTGCCCGTTCCGGTAGGAATTTCCAAAAATCCCGTCTTAGCGGACGTCTACGCCGAAAGAGGAACCTACATACCAAATTTCAACTTCCTAGCTTCAGCGGTACCTTTTTCCAAAAAAGTACCTTTTTCCAAAAATGTACCTTTTTCCAAAAAAAAGGACCTTCTTCCAAAAAAGTACCTTTTTCCAAAAAAAGTACCTTTTTCCAAAAGAAAGTACGTTTTTCCAAAAAAAGTACCTTTTTCAAAAAAAGTACCTTTTCCAAAAAAAGTACCTTTTTCCAAAAAAGTACCTTTTCCAAAAAATATACCTTTTTCCAAAAAAAGTACCTTTTCCAAAAAAAAAGTACCTTTTTCCAAAAAAAGTACCTTTTCCGAATAAAGTACCTTTTTCGAAAAAAAAGTACCTTTTTACAAAAAAAGGACCTTTTTCCAAAAAAAAGTTCCTTTTTCCAAAAAAGTACCTTTTTCAAAAAAGTACATTTTTCCAAAAAGTATCTTTTTCCAAAAAAGTACCTTTTTCCAAAAAAAGTACCTTTTTCCAAAAAAAGTACTTTTTTTCAAAAAAAAAAGTACCTTTTACCAAAAAAAGTACCTTTTACCAAAAAATTACCTTTTCCGAATAAAGTACCTTTTTCGAAAAAAAAGTACCTTTTTACAAAAAAAGGACCTTTTTCCAAAAAAAAGTACCTTTTTCCAAAAAAAGTACATTTTTCCAAAAAAAAGTACCTTCCCCAAAAAAAGTACCTTTTTCCAAAAAAAAAAATACATTTTTCCAAAAAAAAAACCTTTTTTTCAAAAAAATACCTTTTCCAAAAAAGGACCCTTTCCCAAAAAAAGGACCTTTTTCCAAAAAAAAAATTTTTTTCCTAAAAATAACTTTTTCAAAAAAAGTACCTTCTTCCATAAAGTACTTTGTAAAAATAAAGTATCTTTCTGCAAAAAATTTCGCTTTTTCCAAAAAATTCCATTTAAAAAAATATAATTTCACAAAAAGTACTTTTTTTCCTCCCCCACGGATACTCCACTAAAACAAGGTTTCTTGATATTCGGCATAGACGTCCGCTAAGACGGGATTTTTGGAAATACCTACCGGAATTTCCAAATGTATTCGGCATAGACGTCCCCATAGACGGTCTCACAAATTGGAAAAGTGTCCCCATTAACTGCCTGCCCAAACTACTGGAGATAAGAAGTTGAAATTTGGCATAAAGATTTCTCCACTGTAATAGACATCGACTAAGTTTGTATTTTTGGAATTCCCTACAGGATATCCCAAAAGGGGGATGTTTTCCCCTTGACGGCCTGCCCAAACTACTGAAACTATGTAGCCGAAATTCGGTATGTGAGTTCCTCCTTCTGTGTAGGCGTCCGCTTAAACGGAATTTCAAAAATTCCTATCGGGAGGGAGATAAGGGGAAAAGTATTCTCCTTGACGGCCTGCCCAATCCCTTCTGGCCAACCTAAAATTTTAAATATGTATTCCCTGGAGTAGGACTAACTCACCGGCAACGTAATTTTTCTATTTTGGAACAGGAACATAGTAAAAATGTGGGTTGAAAGGGAAAAATGTCCCCAATAATGGCCTGCCCAAACCGCTGAGGCAATGAAGTTGAAATTTGATATGTATGTTCCTCATCCATCGCAGACAGCCGCGTAGATCGAATTTTTGTAAATTTCTAAAGGGAGGGGCAAAAAGAAGAAAGCCTCCCCTTGGTGGCCTGTAAAAACCTCTTCGGCTAGAAACCTGAAATTTAAAATGTGGGTCCCTGGTTAACTTATTAGAAAGATAGTATTTTGAATTTTGGACAGGGTCGTTATAAAATAGGGGCTAAAAAAGGGAAAGTGGCCCCTTAACGACCTGTCCAAACTGCTGGAACTAGGAAGCTGAAATTCGGTACTTAGGTTTCTCTTCCAGCCTAATTCCAACCGGGAGGGACAAAAAAAGAAAAAGAGTCCCACTTGACAGCCGGCTCAAACTGCTGGAACTAGGAAGCTGAAATTCCCTGTCGATGGATTTTCGGAAATTCCTACCCAGAGGGGCACAAATAGTAAAAGTTGGCTAGAATCCTGAAATGTAAAACATATTTTCCTTGGAGTATGGGCTCACTTATCGGGAAGGTGCTTTGTGGAATTTTGGACAGACATTGCAAAAATGGGGATTAATGAAGCGAAAAGTGCCGCTTAAAGGCCTGCCCAACTGCTGGAGGTAGGAAGTTGAAATTTGGTACTAAAGTTCCTCCTCTATTGTAGACATCCGCTAAGATGAAATTTTTGGAAATTTCCACAGGTAGGGTCAAAAACAGGAAAAGTCTCCCCCTCAACGGCCTGGCCAAACTGCTGGAACTAGGGAGCTTAAATTCGGTATTTGGGTTCTTTCTCCAACGTAGACGTCCTCTAAGACGGAATTTTCGGAAATTCATACCGGGAGGGGTAAAAAGGGAAAAAAACTTCCCTCTTGAAGGCCTGGCTAAACTGCTGGGTATAGAGACCTAAAATTATGTATGTAGTAGATTCCTCCTCCAACGCAGACGTCCTCTAAGACGGAATTTTTGGAAATTCCTACACTCCACTAAAAACGGAATAATGCTCCCCCTTGATAGCCTAACCGAACCCTTCGGCTAGAAACCTGTAATCTATAATATGTTTTCCTTGGAGTATGGGCCAACTTATCGACAAGGCATTTTTAGGACTTTGGACAGGAACGTGGTAAAAATGGTGGTTCAAAAGGGGAAAATTGCCCCCCTCCCCCCTTAACGTCAGCGTCTTTAGCTAGAAACCTAAAACTTAGAGAACAAGTGGGAACACTAAAACTAAGAAACTAAATAAGAAACGAGTGGAATTGAAACACTACACAAGTGGAACGAAATGGATATAAACTTTGAACGAGTGGACTTGAAATTATAGACAATGGAAATGGATTGGAAGAGGGAACCAAATGGAATGGACTATAGAACGAAATGGAATGAGGAGCGAGATGGCAAAGAATGGGGAACGAGTGGAATTGAAACACTGCAGTTAAAAGAGGAATGGAACGGAGAAAGTGCAAAGAAATGGAATGGAAAGCGAAGCGACTGATATCAATATCGATACACAAGACAGTAGGAACGAAATGGAATGAAACGGGGAACGAGTGGAGTTGGAATAACAGATAATGGCAACGAAATGCAATGGAATGGTGAACGAAATGGAATCTTGGAAGGAGTTGCATTGGAACACTAAAATTGTTAAACAAAATGGAATGGAGTTTGAATGACTCAAACTGCCGGAGTTTGGTACTTGAAATTTCGCATGCGATTGAGGCAAGATTATATATGTTTGAGATTTTTACTGGGAGGAACAAAAAGGGGTGAAGAACCCCTTTTAATTACCTGTTCAAACACTATCCACGGAATATGAAACTTATGTAGCATTGAAACATACTCTCCAAAAAGTTAAACAAATTTTCTAAAAGAGAAAAACCTTAGAAAATTAATGGAACTTATATATTCTGATATTTAAACTGCAGGTAACGAAGCACCGGTGGAAGAAACCGACGCAGTAAATTTTCCAACTGAATTTGTGAATTTACTTGAATTGCCAGGGCTACCTTTACATAAACTGGAATTAAAAAAAAAAACTTTAAGGCACGCTAACAACGTAGCGGGCTTTGCCCGCTATTTTTAATATTATAAAATGCTTTCCAACCCTGCTTTCATTATTTATTTTCATTCAAAACACAAATGAACAAAACTACTTACGGGTCTATCTACCTATGTTCGCACTTTACCAAATTATCTTAACATACACACGTATATTGCAATTTATTATGGATTCATTACTAACAATCCACTTTCATGAGAAAAAGTGATCAAATATTTATTTATTTTAAAGATGTGTTTAACGGACAGACATATTTAAGTTCTTTGTTCTATTACAAAAGTTCAGTACTCTTTTACATGCATTTAACAGTGATTGATTTTGCTGATACAAAAGTTTTATTATTTATTTAATATTAATTACTATAATATAATTATAGTAACTAATCTAGGAGAGGAGTACTAGCTGCAATGGCTTTCGACTCCGATGTTTTAATAAATACGTTAAATAATCTTTTGAAGGTTATTTTCCAATATGAATTTACAAATTAGTTTTATATTATTACCATAGGTATTTTCTAAGAGATCTGAAGATGTCATAAATACGAAAATTTTAGTTCGGGAAGAGCTGTAAGTAATGCACTCATCTAGAACATGTGTAACAGTAAGTTGTGCATTGCAGGTTGAACAATGGGGTGCTGCAGTTTTGTCCAATAGTTATTTGTGTGAAAAATTGCAGTGACCAATTCTGAAGTGGATTATGGTTCTGGTTTCATCAAAGAGTATACATAATAAAGAGATTGGGGGACTCTCTATCACTGAGAAAGCATTTGTTCTATTATGTGCCTTGGAACAGGAACATACTCAAACCAATATCACCCAGCAAACATGGCAATACGAAAAAGTTTCGCCGAACATATCGCCGGGAAGAAAACATTTATTGCCGGCAATATCAATTTCGTATTCCGGAAGTTTCCTCCGTCGGAAACAACTGTTACACTAAAACAATACTTCCAGGCAACATGAAAGCAAAACTTCATATGGAAGACAAAAGGGATATCGCTAAATAAACTCCCGGTACAATAAAAAAACGATTTAATTTTTTCATTATTAAATTTAAGCCTCAAAAACATTATCTGATAGAAGATATCGCTTTAATATCTTCTTGGAAGGTATCTTTTATATGTTTGCAGGGTCATTATGTGCGCTCTTTGTATGACTCAAAACATCGATTGTAACCAGGGATGGAAAATAATAATTTAGTTATAAAAATCAAGAATGGAACTATACTATGGAATTATACTATTCCAACAGTATTATTGTCCTAGATTATGAATTTTAAAAAACCATACCTAAAAAATTGCAAAATAATATCGGAATGCGAAAAAAGGCTTTGGGGTTCAAAAAATTAATAAAAAATTTACATTCTGCAAACGATGCCAAAATTTTCTTTTTTTGCAACTAACCACCAAACTTTGTTTTATGAAATGGGCATTATACTCCGCAGATTATAAATTTAAAAAACCGCACTTAAAAAATTGCAAAATAATAGATGAACGCGAAAAAAGACTTTGTGGTAGAAAAAAATAATTAGAAAACTCAATCAGCGATTAACAATCTGCAAATGAATATAATGACGCAAAAATTTTCCTTTTTGCAAATATTTTTTTCGCGATTTATTTTTTTTTTCCCAAACTAAGCACCAAACTTTTGTGTATAAAATTGGTACTATAGACCCTAGATTATAAATTTAAAAAAACCACACTTAAAAAATTGCAAAATAATCGCGGAAAGCGAAAAAAGGCTTTATGGTACAAAAAATTAAATAAAAAACTTAATCAGCGACTTACATTCTGCAAACAAATATATTGATGAAAAAATTCATCCTTTTTGCAAATTTTATTTTTCGCGATTTTTTTTTGCAACTAGCCACCAAACTTTGTTCTATAAAATGTGTATTATAGTCCCTAGATTATAAATTAAAAAGAAACGTACTTAAAAAAATTGCAAAATAAAAGCGGAACGCGAAAAAAGACTTTGTGGTACTAAAAATTAATTAGGAAACGTAATCAGCGATTTAGATTCTGCAAACAAATATATTGATACAAAAATTTTCCTTTTTGCAAATTTAATTTTTCGCGATTTTTTTTGCAACTAGCCACCAAACTTTGTTGTCTGAAATGTGTTTTATAGTCCCTAGATTATAAATAAAAAAAAAAACCCACTTAAAGAATTGCAAAATAATAGCGGAATTTGAAAAAAGACTTTATGGTAAAAAAATTTAATCCCTAGGTTATATATTAAAAAAAAACCGCACTTAAAAATTGCAAAATAACGGTGGAATTCGAAAAAGGCTTTATGGTACAGAAAATGAATTAAAAGAGGTAATCAGCGATCGACATTCTGCAAGCGAATATATTGTTGCAAAAATTTCGCTTTTTGCAAATGTTTTTTCTCGCAATTTGTGCTAATATTTGCTATTATCTAAATATTTAATTTTTATGTTTTTTAACGAGCCAAAGAAGAAGCTATTTTTTAGTTACTTACATTTTTAAATGTGTAAACGCGATCTAACATTTTTTGGTATAAGAGCCCGATTAAGTGAGCCTTTTCCATCCCTGATTAACCAGTCGGAGTTCGTTCCTGTTCCAAGCCGCCTAATATTTTTTCAAATAAAAAATATTGAGAGAGTTGCAAGGCCATTGGTTTCATTTCTTAGACAGGTTTTTGGGGTATATTGCCATTTTCCTATCAGGATTAACTTTTTTGTAGTTATGCTGGTAGTCAGTCCATTTTTGGGCGTGTTAGGACTCAAAATGCGGAAGAATTATCGCGGTATTCCCATCTGGGGTGCTTTATTAAAGGTCTTCGCTTACTCGTTGCCAAGGATACCGACGTGCGATGGGACCCACATAAGTTTTATTTGAATGTTTGTTAAGGATGTTTCTAATTTTATTTATTAAAGGAGAGTTATATAGGGAGTTTTGTATTACGCAAATAGATGAAAGCATATCAGTACAAATTATATATTTCGATTGGTTTTGAGCAGCGAATTGAACCGCGAAAAAATAGGCATTGCTTCAGTTGTGAAGTTTGAACAGTAGTTATCAATACATCCAGATGTTAAAAGTTTTCCATCTTATTGAACAATTGCGAATGTTGTAGAATAACTCGATTTAGAGCCGTTGGTAAATAAAAGATTCCAGTAACATCCAGCAAACTGATTAGCTATGTTGTGAAATGTTTGTTTGTAAACTATTGATGGCGTAGTGCTTTGGGAAGGTCCACCATTGATAGGATAAAATATGTCTTTTCTAAACACCAAGGGGGTTCTGTAAATTGTTCAAGCTGTATTGGGCTAAGTTGCAAATCAAGGTTACATGAAAAGTTTATACATCTGACTATAGTTGATTCGATCCTTGGCATGCTTTTGTGGTTAATCGCTTTTGATACTTCTTGATATAATATTTTATTGTGACAAATGAATAGTTTTGGAATTAACTTGTACACTCAGAAAAGCTCTGAGTTACTACATGACAGTTATTTGTGTAGTTATTTTAACTACAATTGCAGTTAATTTACTTAAAGCAAAATTTTTCAATGTTTTTGACAGTTATTTTTTAAACAAAATACAAAAACTACTACATTGTATTAACATTTATTTTATGCAGTTATTTTCCATTTTGTTACAAATACTTAAATTTTCAAGTATATGTGTGTACGAGACAAACAAAAGTTCGTACACAACGAAGCGCTTGTTTAGAAATTTCTAGTGAAAGAATGTGAGAAGAACATGTTTTCTCTTGTCGTAGTCATAAAACAACGCTAAAGAGTGAAGACGCGTAATACGGAAAAGGTGCAAGCTCGATTTTCGCGACTAATTAAAAACCAGACCTGTCGCGAATACTGAATTTTTGCGATAACAGAACCTAAAATTTTATTTTATTATGGGATTTGACAATCGAATACGAAATAAATTTGAAAACTACTAGTTTTGGGTTCAAAGGTATAATTTTTAAAATTAGAATTGTTTTTATTGATATATTTACATTTTAAACATTTTTAAAATAATTGGAGATTTTGAGTTGCTTTTTTGGCAAATTATTTTCTAAAATAAAAGCTGAATCACGTAGTTCATATAGTGCTGTTGTCGGCTTATCATTTTCCAAAGCCCATTGTATGCATATGTTTATCGATGTTATAGCATCGTCCACATTAATTTTGTTTTCTTCATGACCACTATCGTATAAATCCTCCGATTCCGTATCTGATAATTCCATTTGCTCCTCATTACTTTCCACACGAAATTCTACTTGAATCCAGTTGTTTATGTCAGCATTCGTGAAAAGACGTTCCGTACCAATTTGAGCTACAAGTGTACCAATGGTTGAAACATCTTCGTTTTCTTCCTGAATTATATTTTGTAAAATATTTAAGGGCATGTTATCCTCTTCACTCCATTCACTACCGAATTCGAGCAAGGCGTTCCAGGATTTTTGGATATTGGACACCGATATTTTATCGCAAGACGTAGCTAGAATCTGAACTGCATTTTGAAGTTTGATTAAAGTTTTTTAGTTTGAGCTCCAAATTTGTTCCCTTCTCGACAAGCAAGTGGGTGAGCAGTTGTTTTTTATAATTTAATTTGACCAAGTTGATAACGTTTTGATCTAACGGTTTAATAAGCGCAGTGCAATTGGGTGGTAGATTCATTGCTATAATTAAACCGTCATCACTTTTTAGTTCCTCAACTTTTAGTTCCTCTTACGTTGAATTTTCCGTTGCTTAAAAAACTTTTAATGATTGAATACATTTTTTTCCAATTTTCCATTCTGTTAGTTGTTGCAATATAACATGAATTCCAATGCGGTCGAAGTGCTCTTGAGATAAAATGTTGAAGATATAAGAGAACATCGTCTGTACCTTGTTTTTTCATGAAAGCTACCTGATTAGGTGTGATGAAATTGTTAGCTTTTAAAAACCACATTATTCTTTTGGAAATTATTTTTTCCATAGTGTTACTAATACACGGTAATAGGGATGGATATTGGCCTGTATCCATTAACCGAAGAATGGTCTTTATTTTGCTTGGGGATCGGCACGACGCCTGCGATTTTCCAAGCTTGAGGGTAAACGTTGGATGAAAAAATATTATTGTAAATTGAGAGACGATTTTTGTGGACATAGTTAGATTTTTTAACATCGGATACGAGATTCGATCGTCACCTGGGGTTTTTCCTTTAGCGAATGTAAAGCGACTTCAATTTCTACCATGTTTATTGGGGTTTATATTTATTCGCAAATGTATTGCAAGTCTGTAGATTATATATGTGGTTCAAGACGTTGGATTTATTAAGTTGGAGTTTGGATAGAAATTTGAATCATCTGATAAAGTTGACCAGTGATCTGCGAAGAAGATGGCAATATCAATCGGTGATGAAAGCATATAAGATTAAGATTTTAAGTATTTTATTGTGTTTGGTCGTCTGCCACCACTGATAAGCTTAATATCGTTCCAGATACGTTGTGACGATGACGTGGGGTTGATGTTAGATGTAAATTTTTGAATGCAAGCATCTCTGCTTTCTTTTACAGCTCTTCTAAACATGGCGTTGTGTTTTTTGTATAAAATTAAGTTTGCATCGGTTCTTACTCTTTTAAAACTGTGCCAAAGGTTTTGTTTTTGGTTTCTCAATAATTCCAAATTAGCGTTCCACCATACCACCCGGAGACTGTATACCTTTTTCTTCGTTTGGAGTAAGCTTACATTTGCTGCGGATCTAATACATTTAACTACAGATGCTGCTTGTTGGTTTGTGTTCGTAGATGTTTTAATTTTAGACAAGTTATTGTCGCAATGGTTTTGGAATAAGATCCAATTGGCAGCTTCGGTTTTGTATTTTGGTTTATATTTTATTATTATGTTGTCTACACATTTTTCAATTTTATTTAAAATCGGATAGTGGTCTCTTCCGTGTAGGTCACTAAGTGGTGCCCATGTACAGATAGGAGCGAGTGGAGAAGAGCATAGGGATAAATTGATATGTGTAAAAGTGTTTTGTGTTGTAAAATGTGTTGGATTACCATTATTAAGTATTATAAGCTCTTTATTTAATATAAAATTTTCAAGATCTTTGTCCCGCGCATTAGATGTAAATGAACCCTAGAACGGGCTGCAAGAATTGAAATCTCCGGTCAAAAACAGAGGTGGGTTAGTGTTGTTCAAGATACGTTTTAAATTACTTTCTAAGACGTTTTGGTGAGGAGGTATATACATATGTATTAATAAATATAAATTTTAGGCCAATATCTATTTCTATAGCAATATAAGCGGTATTAGAATCCATATAAATTAGTTTATGTGGTATGGTGTTTTCAACTAATACACTAAAAGTTCTATAAGTGTCACCTGCCCTGATTAAATTTTTTAAAAAACATGACATAAAATTTTCAGTTAATTAAAGCATACTAGGAATCAATTTTTTTTATTATACCCTACACCAGAGATACAAGCCGGTCCATTCTGTCGGCTGGCGGCGGCTAATGGCTAAAATGGTCGGCGGCGATTGATTTTTAGAGTTGAGCCGCAAACGCATCGGCCGCGGCTGGCTTAAAAAAATAGTGTCGACTGGCGGCGGCTAACCGGCTAACGTCGGTTAAAAGGTAAATTTTCCAAGAATTTTCAACAGATACATACACGCAAAAAAAGCAACTACAAAAATATCGAAGTCAACTTTGAAATTTTTTTATAGGTACACTTAAAATAATACGTCAGTAGAAAAATCTGTCAAACCGGTTTCAAATCGATTTGACTAATTTTAAACAAATTTTAGTTGAAATTTAAGCAAAGATTTTAGTTATCTTCATTTAACACTATACTAAAAATCCGCAGTACTTTAACTAATTTTGAGTGTTAATTTTCAAAATTATTTAAAACTAATTTTTAAGAACCCATTCGTTAAATTTTACAAAATTTATTGTTAAAATATAAGATTTTTCAATATTTTGTTGGAAGAAAGACATGCACGCAGTATTGTATGAAAGTCTACACATTTGTGAGATTTTCATGAGATTTCTCACATATTACGCGATTTCATTTGTATAGGGAATCTCGGGATTTTACATGAGATTTTCATTGAAATCTTAATTTTAGTCGAAATATCGGGTGCAGATGTAAATGCAACTTAAAATGACATTTACCCCCTTTTTTATAAGGCCAGAGGAATGTGAGTATTTTGTTATTGTAACAAAAGAAAAAAAAAATTCTCTGGAAGAATATTTCCTTTCGTTTTATAAAAACAGGGAAACAGTAATTGAATGTCGAGAATATTGAAAATTTCCTAAGTTTTTCTCTGTTTCTAGAGTTTTTTCTGTGTTTGTAACGATTTTTAATAATTTTTATTAATTTAATAATTTTGATCGATTTTCGATAGAAAATATTTTCCGTTCGAACAAACTTTGTTTACAAATTATATTTTTTACTCTCTCTAATATTTGTTGTTTCATTTCATCAATCCTATATCAATTCAATACAAAATTAAGCAAGTGTCATAAGGGTTTAAATAAGTCTATTCTTGGTTTCTTCCAAGGAATGGAATCAGAAAATTAAAAAAATTTTGTAAAATAAAAATAATAAAAATTTGTATATAGTTTTATAATAATCTTAATCTAAAAAATACGGTTATAAAATAGATTTTATTTTTAAAATTGAATGACTGTTTCATCAGTTTTTTTTGGATTTTATAATGGACATTTTTTTCAAACGCAGTCCTTATAATGCGAAAACCTGTAGAATTGTAGTATGAACAAAATCGCCTGGTTGTTCTCCCGCCAGTTTGATGCAAAACATTTTAAAAATCAACGATATCTCAAAACAAGAAAATTTTACTTTTCAGATAATTATGTATATTTAAACAAATTTTATAAATTTTCAGAAAAAATTATATTTTTGCATTTTTCTATCAGCTTTAGCCGAAAATTGGCTTAGCCGATTATTGTCGGCGGCTGAATCGGCTTGGCGGCGGCTGACCGGCTAAAGTCGGCTGGCTTGTATCTCTGCCCTACACCACTATGTGGTCAGGGTATTATAAGTTTGTGCTGATGTTTGTAACACAAAAATATATTGGTCCTAGACTAGGGTTGCCACATGGCCTTGATTGTCAAGTTAATTTAGGTCTTGTCAAGTGCTAAGGTTAAATTTATTTTGTCAAGTTAAATTGAATTTTTGTCGTATCAGTAGTTAAACAAAACATGCAAAATTACAAAACTGATGAAATTTATTATTAGTGTTTTAATTTTTTTGAGTAGCATTTATTTCTAAACAATAAGAAAAGAAAGATGAAGTCTGTAGGAAGTCGTTGAAATTTTCAAACTTTAGGCCCAAAAAAATATATAAATTTTTCATAATTCTCGCAACGCCATTTTAAAATTTTAGCATATTTTCTTTTCTGAAACGTAAAAACCAAAACTTTTTTTCATAAATTTTTTAAATTGTTGATATATTATCAAAATAAAATGGCGGTTAAGGTATACCTTTGGTTTTGAGAGCGTGAGTAGAGATTTACTAAAGACGGTTTTCCTTAAAAATCGGTAAACAATAATTTTACTGGGACAAGAAAAATCTTAAGTGCTATTTTATTTTGATTATATATCATCCATTTAATAAATTTATAAAAAATAGATTTGGTTTTTTATGTTTCAGAAAAAAAAATATATTAAAATTTCAAATTGACGATTCGAAAACTATGGAAAGTTTATATATTTTTTGGCCTAAAGTTTGAAAATGTCAACGACTTCTTGCAGACTTCATCTTTTTCTTCTTATTATACAGGAATAAACGCTACAAAAAAAAAAAAAATAAAACACTAATCAATTTCGTCAGTTTTGTTTATTTTATTATTTGGTCCATTTAAACCATATGTCCAATCTTTAATGGCTGGTAGCACTATCGAGTTTGTCCCCAAAAATTCCAAAAAAAACTGAAATTTTTTTTATTTTTTTATGAATCTTAATAAAATGGCGAGTGTATTCAAAAATTATAAGTTTTGGTACTGCACACATATGCACATTAAATTTTTATTATTTTGAAGTTTTTTTTTTAATCAAGTTATTTTTTGCGAAGTGTCAAGTTATTAGACTTTTGCGATATGGCAACCCTATCCTAGACCCACCTTATAGTATACCGATCGGCTCAGAATTTTTTTTTAATTTCGATTTAACGATGTCCGTCTGTCCGTCCGTCTGTCTGTCTGTCCATGCATTCTTGTGCGCACTCTACAAGTCGCAATGATTAAGATATTTTGGTGAAACTTGGTACATCGACTTATGTCGGCCAATGGACGACGCCTATTGATTTTGGTGAACATCGGTCCATGTTTAGACTTAGTGCCCATATAAGGGTCCTACCAAAATTCTATTTTTTATACACTGCAGGTCGCAAATATTAAGATATTTTAATGAAATATGGTACACCGACTTATGTCAGCCCAAGGACGAAGCCTATTGATTTTGGTGAACATCGGTCCATGTTTAGACCTAGTGCCCATATAAGGGTCCTACTAAAATTATATGGTTTATACGCTGCAGGTCGCAAATATTAAGATATTTTGATGAAATTTGGTACACAGACCTACGTTGGCCCAAGGACGAAGCCTATTGATTTTGGTGAACATCGGTCCATGTTTAGACCTAGTGCCCATATAAGGGTCCTACCAAAATTATATTGTTTATACGCAGCAGGTCGCAAATATTAAGATATTTTGATGAAATTTGGTACACCGACTTATGTCGGCCCAGGGACGAAGCCTATTGATTTTGGTGAACATCGGTCCATGTTTAGACATAGTGCTCATATAAGGGTCCTACTAAAATTATATGGTTTATACGCTGCAGGTCGCAAATATTAAGATATTTTGATGAAATTTGGTACACCGACCTATGGCAGCCCAAGGACGAAGCCTATTGATTTTAGTTAGCACCGGTCCATGTTTAGACCTAGTGCCCATATAAGGGTCCCCCCAAAATTGGCTTGGTTACAAACTGCAGGTCGCAAATATTAAGATATTTTGATGAAATTTGGTATACCGACCTATATCAGCCCAAGGACGAGGCCTATTGATTTTGGTTAACACCGGTCCATGTTTAGACCTAGTGCCCATATAAGGGTCCCCCCAAAATTGGCTTGGTTACAAATTGCAGGTCGCAAATATTAAGAAATTTTGTTCGCTGACTCACATTATAGAAAATTTTGAAACAAGTCCCATTTTAACCCATTCGAATTTCGGATCCAAACATTAGTTGGCTTTTAACCAGACTGGTGTAGGGTATTGTATAGTCGGCATGCCTGACTTTAACCTTTTTACTCGTTTTTTTTTTCATTTTAACAAATTAAGGAATAAATATCAGAAAGAAACGACTTTCAAAGCATGCAATTCATAAATTTAAGCATATAACATTGTAAATAAAGACCATAGAAAAAAAAAATACATATCGATTGATTTAAGAAATTAAACCTGTTATAGGTTTGAAGACTTTTGAATGGTGCCTTCCCAGCAAAACTTTGGTAATGGGTGCGACAAACTCATGCATTACCTTGTAATGTGTACTCCTTACAAGTATAATTATTTTTCAACATAAAGTAATTGGTTACCGATAATTGGATACATAATGCATTACTTTGTAATGAATACTCCTTACCTTCATCATTATTTTGAATCATAAAGTAATTATTTACCGAAAATTTATTTCATAATGCATTATTTTGTAATGTATAATCCTTACCTTGAGCATTATTTAGAAACACAGAGTAATGAGTTACCAATAGCTGATTACATAATGCATTACTTTGTAATGTATACTGCATACATGTATCATTATTTTGAAACATTAAGTAATGGGCTACCGAATGTTGATTACATAATGCATTATAAATAAATATAAAGTAATTACTATTACAAAATACATTGTTTTAATATAAAAATTATTTACTTAGATAATTTTTTATTTAAATTGTGTAATTATAGGGTAACTAATTACTATTTCAGTCCTTATAATTATATGCGTAACCAATTATTCTCAGCCTCTTCGTAATCATATGGGTAACCAATTACTTTTTTAATATATATCTGCAACTAGGTAACCCATTACTCTTCATTTTGTTGTAAGTATACTGGTAACAATGACACATTACTTTGAGGCTCATCGCCTGTAAAATTCATCAGTGAAGTAGGGTGTAAAGTAACCAGTCCAACTATATGGCGATACATTACTTTACCTATTATTTGGTAATGTGTGGTTTTGCTGGGTTTGTTAGAAAGTTTGGGTAGGGCGCACAAATCTTGTAGGAACCCATTTGAATTATATGCCCAATCAATAATTATGTGAATTCGAACATTGGTTTGAGCATTTTATCCCGAAAAGTGTCCTTTCCTAAACATTATAAGATTTTGCAATATCTTTTATCTTTACTTTTGTTACAAAATGTTTAATTTATAAAAAAAAACTCAACTGCACCATTTTTAAAAATTTATTTTAGAATTGAAAAAATATATATATTTCTTAGACCTGTTAACTTATCTAAAACTAAACTGAGTTTAGTGCTTAACCATAGTTATGAATGTCAAATTTATATATAAATATCTGTGGTTAAAATTTAACCATGATTATGTAGGAAATAAGTTACTCGCCCTTAAAAAGACAATTATAGAAGCTGTATTTTCGACTTAACTATATCCGTTAACTTTTAAAAAAGCACGAAGTGCATTAAAACGTTTATTAGACGAAAACTAACATATTACTTTTCGTATGCACGTTAACTTACAACGTGGATAATTATCAACGTTGAAAACTCAACGTTTATACATTTTCACACCTAGCGTAACTTCTTCGCGTTACTACCTAAAAAGTTTTGCTGACGTACGTTCGATTATACCGGAACTATCATAAATACTCACTATTTAAAAAAATTTGATACTCCAATCAGTTTAACGTAGATTTGCTATAAATACTTAACGTTGATAGGTATGAACGAAAATACAGCTAGAATCATTTAATATATTTTTTACGACTTTAGAAGCATAGTGACAATTAAAGTACTACATGAATCAAATTTTCCGACCTTTAAAGAGGGTGACAATTAAAGCACACCGACATTTAAAGAGGGTGACAATTATAGAACTTTTAGTGTATTGCTATACCTTGTTTAGCTGTATCATTGATGGGTAGATTATGAAAAATCCCGTTGTATTGTTTTGAATAATTTATATTTTTACTATTGTAAGTAGGGAATGCAAAATCCCGCACTTTTTGATTTCCCGGGAAAGCGGGAAATTTATTTTGAATTCCCGGGATCCCGTAAGGGAAGTAAATTAGAAATTATTTTATAACAATTAAAAAAATTTTACAAAGAAAATGTCTTAAATACCTCAAATTTTCAGGATCGTGAAAAAGCTGAGGCCGTAACTGGCTTTTCTTAGAATTTCTTGGAATTTCAGTAGGAAAGAATTAATTTTATATTAGAAATTATATAAGTTTAATTATATATTTTTAAAAATTGAATAAAATAAAACAAATATTTAGACCAAAAAACTTGTCGGTCAAAAAATAAAATAAATACAAAATTTTTTAAAAATTTTCGGAACAAATTTTAACTTACTTGAAAACTTTTAAAAATCAATGGAAAAATTTGTCCTTAATTTTGTACAGAATGATTGCGATTCAAATTTTTGTAATACAAACTCTATTTTTTTTAAATATGAAAGCTGGATCTAGTACACAAATTAATCAGTGTCTTGGTTTACTCGAAAATCTTACTACATTTACTATATTGTATACAATTGGAAAGTTTTGTTTGCTTTTTGAATTTTTCAGTAGTGGTAAAAGTAGCAAATTGTAGTAAGTAAACGAACAAACCTAATGTAAAATTTTTACTATTTTCAAAACGTTGGAAAAATGTTGCATATGAAAATTTGAAGTAATTAACTTTATTAATCAATTCCTTATCGTTAAATACTTTCGTACAAATTATACTAATTCGGATCCACTTCGCCGTATTTGTATTGAATTTAATCAACTTTACCATCTCCTTGATTTTCAAAAGAGCGTGGATTCTATAAAAAGGGACATCATTATTTTCCTTAACAATTAGTTTTCATTGGTTTTTCAAATGTATTCCTTGTTATACCCTACACCACTAGGTGGTCAGAGTATTATAAGTTTGTGCTGATGTTTGTAACACCAAAAAATATTGGTCCTAGACCCACCTTATAGTATACCGATCGGCTTAGAATTTTTTTTATTCCGATTTAACGATGTCCGTCTGTCCGTCCGTCTGTCCATGCATTCTTGTGCGCACTCTACAGGTCGCAAATATTAAGATATTTTGATGAAACTTGGTACACCGACTTACGTCGGCCCAAGGACGACGCCTATTGATTTTGGTGAACATCGGTCCATGTTTAGACCTAGTGCCCATATAAGGGTCCTACCAAAATTATATTGTTTATACGCTGCAGGTCGCAAATATTAAGATATTTTGATGAAATATGGTACACCGACTTATGTCGGCCCAAGGACGAAGCCTATTAATTTTGGTGAACATCGGTCCATGTTTAGACCTAGTGCCCATATAAGGGTCCTACTAAAATTATATGGTTTATACGCTGCAGGTCGCAAATATTAAGATATTTTGATGAAACTTGGTACACCGACTTATGTCGGCCCAAGGACGACGCCTATTGATTTTGGTGAACAGCGGTCCATGTTTAGACCTAGTGCCCATATAAGGGTCCTACCAAAATTATATTGTTTATACGCTGCAGGTCGCAAATATTAAGATATTTTGATGATATTTGGTACACCGACTTATGTCGGCGTCGATGGTGGTTTTTCTACCAGTCCGTTTAGTTGTGCCATAATTTCCGGGACATTTTAAGAAATTCGTTATAGTATTCCTATGACGATTAAGCCTTTGTGCTAGTTCGTTAATTTGAGACCCTTTTTCCCTCATACCTTCTATAAGTCCTTGCTCGTATTCAGAAAGGCTCGTTCCGCGAGGCATTTTAAATATCTAAAAAAAAATAACTAAATAAATTTAATTTATTAAAAACGAAAGACTCCTTACTTTGTATTTCATAACGATTTTTTTCCGATTCGAGGACTTGAAACATTCAATCAGCAGCCAACAGCCAACTAAATATGCAATGCACATATAATTATTTACTACTGATCTTAATATGCAATGATACATTTCTCAAGTAACGGTACTTTAAACGGTGTATAAACAGTAGGCTGGAACATCGTAAACAAAAACAACAAATAAAAAAAACAAACTAACTAAAAAATCAACTGTAATGTTCCAATTAGTGGAAAAATTCATACAAATATTTATGCACATATAATTATTTGTATGAGGTAATTGCGCGAGATGTTGAATCTTAGAACAGTTGTTGCGCCCCATCTGATGAAGAGTTGGCGAACTTTGTTGGAGCTTTTTATTTAGTTCATAGCCCTGTTATATTATTTTACTTCGGTGGGGTTAAGTGCTATGGGAACACCGAAGGAGGACGCTGCGATATGTATGAGGGATAGAAAAAACTCATACGTATTATTATTTTTCATAAATTGATGTTGCCTTGGTTGGGGCTCGAACCCGCAACCTCACGTGTAACAGTCCAACGCGCTAACCATTACACCACAGCGCCCACGGTAAACCTCACGGCCCCAACAAAATTTTATGCAGATTGCAAAGGCTCGGTAACGGGCTCCCCAATGAGAGAATTTCCATCTCTTTTGAGCAAATTTCCCTAATTTCAAAGCAAATTTGTCTGCAAACTGAGAGGATTTCTTTGATTTCAAAACAAATTTCCCCTATTTGCTTTGAAATTTAAGAAAATTTCCCATACCGAACCTTCGTAATCTGCACATATAAAAACCAAGAGTAAGGTTTTTGCAGCGTGAGCGGGAATGTCAGCCTGTGGCTTTATCCATTGGTTTTATCCAGTGTTGCCACTTTTTGAATAATTCAAAAAAAGGACTGCTTACACATTCGTCGGATAATTTTTGAATAATGACATTTTTGTGTAGTTTTTGTGTAATTTATCTTAAATTTCCGTAAATTTTTAAAAGTTAATAAAAATTAGTCGATATTTGACGAAACGAGTTTGTCTGTGAAACATTTACCACAAATCTCCAATTTTTGGTGAATTTCTTTTGTAATTTTTTTAACACTAAACCCAATTTAGAAGAAATAAATAATGGTGCTATTTATTCTTTTTTCGTTTTGTTTAAAACACCGTCTTTTGTTTATTTTTTGCGAAAATATTTGTGAAGCTTCGTTTAAAAATTCTCTTGGTTTGCAAGACCATTTAAAAATGCAGTGAAAGAGTGGGAAAATTTGAGTTTGTTATGATTGTTACTTTCTAATCTCTGATATTTTTTTTGCTGTACACTCAAAAAAATAAGTTAGTAGAAAAATTAGTAAAACGTCTTGTATATCAAGTTTACTAGTTTTCAGCATTTTTTTTGCTTAAATTCCGTTTTCAGCAAAAGTTTTAGTTATATATTTTTAGCACTAAACTAATTTTGAACTAACGTTTTACTAATTTAGTTTGCTATAAAAATTGTGCTGATAACCGCAAGTATAGCATGGACGACAACCGGATAGACAAGATGTAGATGCCATGTCTTTCTAAATAAGCTAATGCAGTTTTCAATAGCTTTCCGAATACATATAACATGATATAGGAAAATAAAACCTTAATAGAAAATTAAGGAAAATACGTATTTTAAGTAAGCTCCCATACAAAATAGTAGCGTGATGTAGTTATACCATATACAACTACGTGGACAGTAGACCTAAAAAAAAGTTCGCCGTACACCCTCCAATATGAAGTGGGGGTCGCCTTTTTCAATTTTTCGTTTTAGCTTCGGCATTTAAAGTTGGATTTTAAAGTGTGATATATCGATTTTCTACTTCGAAGAGACCAGTGTTTCGCTATAAAGGAAAAATCCAATGAAAAAAAATTTAAAAAGGCGACCCCTAAGTTCGGCAACCAATATATAAAAAAAAATTTCTACTGGGTTTATCGAAAAACTTCCATAGCAAAAGTTTAATGATTTTTTGCAAAACACTGAGCAAAAACATCGATGTATCATACTTTAAGATCCGACTGTAAATGCCAAAGATATATATAACGAAAAATGTAAAATGGCGACCCCTACGTTCGGCAAAAAAAACAAAAAAAATTTTTTTTTTGAAACCTCCTTGCAGAAATACTTCATATTGGAGGGTGTACGGCGCACTTTTTTTTTTGCCTGTAAGGTGGTACGCTCTAGTGGACAGGGTATATTGAGTTTGTATTGATGTCGTTGTACCAAAAAATATTAGACCTAAGCCCACCTTTAAGTACACAGATCCACTCAGAATCACTTTTTGATTCGATTTAGCAATGTACGCCCGTTTGTCTGTCCCTCCGTTCGTTCGTTTGTATGTAACATTTTTTTATATATGCACCCCTTGATTAGACAATTAAAAAAATGTATTTGATTTTTTACAATTAGTATACAAGTTATTGGTATAACATATGTTATATATCATTTTAAAGAAAAATTTTGTAGTCAAATTTTTGGTTTCAATAAAAAATTTTATTAATCTAAAAAACAACATAATATTGTGAAGTACTATATTTAAAATGATAACACTATAAAAAAGGTGAATCAAAAATATATGATACATATTTTAGTTTAGTTTATTTATTTCCATTCCAGTACAACAAGAATTAATCTTATAATTATAGTACAGGAATTTTAAGTGCTAAAATTTTTATTTTAAAAAGTTATAGTCACATTAATAATAATAATAATAAAATAATTAATATAAATAATCAAATAAATAATTAAAAATAAAAAAAATAATAATTAATTAAAACAAAAACATATTGCAAAAATTAAAGAAATACCAATTCTAAAAATGAATAGAATTGAAATTAAAATCGAGCATAGTGTTCAAAAAGGAATTTTTTAAAGCTCGAAGCGTTGCTGTTGAGCTGTTGAGTTTGAGGGAGCATGTTCCAAAGGCTTACGGAATTTATGAAGAATTGCCATTCAGATACGAGGTAGCGATGACTTGGTGGAATTAGCTTATTTCCTCTGTTTGTTCCGATGCCAAAACGGAGTTTCTCATAGAGATAATGGGGCTTTTTTGTGTAAATGATTTTGTGTAAGAATAAGAGCACTCTAATCTTCATACGACTTTCCAAAAGACACCCCAAAAATGCTTTTAGAGTAGAACGACGTTCCCCTGGCTCTTCTTAACCCGAAAACGTATCTTACTACACTGTTAAATACAACTTTTAACTTCCCCATACTTATGGTGTCACAATGAGAAAAAAGTTCACAACCGTATAAAATGCCAGGAATAAGGTAAGCTTTGGCTAAAAGCAATCTTATTTTCAAAGGGGTATAAGATTGAGTTAACCAAAGTGATCTTAGTTTCATATATGTCTGTCCAACTATGGCATTGATATGATTTGACCATGTTACGTGCTATTTAATATTATACCAAGGTTTCTTGCTGTGGAAACAACTTCAATTTTCTGACTATCTATAATAATGTCTTTATCAAAAACTGGGTTTTTCATTCATTGACGTATTAGAAGGCACTTTGATTTTTTAGGATTTATACATATCCCATTAGAAATAGCCCACAGGTGTATTTTTTGTAAATCATAGTTTATTTTATCAATATTATCATTAATCGATAGAACTTGACTGCTCAGGTAAAGTTGAATATCGTCTGCGTACATGTGTATCCTGCAGTAGTTAAGGTGTTCAGGTAAGTCATTGACATAAACAGAGAAAAGAAGAGGCCCCAAAATTGACCCTTGGGGTACACCTCTTGTAAGATTAAGTGGTTTTGATAATGTGTCATTGACATAAACTGATTGTGTGCGATTTAGAAGATAAGATGACAACTGTTGTGTTGAAGAGGATGAAAAGTTAAAAAAACTGTAGCTTCATACTAAGTGTTGGGTGGTCAACAGTATCGAAAGCCTTAGAGTGAACAAGAAGAACCAGAAAATTAACGTTGCCGTCATCAAGATCGCGTCTTATCTCCTCACAGACGTCAGCCAGTGCAGTCACGCAGCTGTGATTAGGTCGAAACCCAGATTGTTTTTCTGACATTAAACCATGTTCATAAACATATGTACTCATTTGAGTGTGCAATATCTTTTCAAAAACCTTAGAAAGATAACATAATATTGCTATTGGCCGGTATTCGGTGCTTGATTTAGGAATTGGAATTATCTTTGCATGCTTCCATCTTAAGGGAAAAGTGCTAGTAGTTATATGGTTAAAAATATACGTTATGAAAGGTAAAAGAAGCGGTAACAAAATTTTCATGAATTTAGGATGAAGATTATCATATCCAACTGCATTCGATTTTACCTGTGTAAAACTGTAGACGACATCAAATTGATTTACGCAAAAAAATTCAAAGGTGTTTTCCCTAACAATTTGGTTATTGTATGCGTTCACACTGTCATTATTACGTGAACGATTTTCAATGTGTGCATAATGATTGTCATAGAAATCAGTTCGCACCTGAACCGCGGGTAGGTTAGTGAATTTAATATCGAGTTCATCAGCATCAATTTAGCTGTTATTATTTATATTAGATTTTCCAATGCCGAGCTAAATTGTCGAGTAGTATTCAGATTTAGCAATCCCAATTAAAAAAAAATTGATATGGAGACATATAAAGTTATATTTAATTATATATAATCTTCTATGTAATTAGATATAATTATATCCGAAAAATGAGAACGTCTTATTGTATCATATTGTATCGAATTGTATACAATTGTATACAATTTGGTACAATTTGATACAATTCGATACAATATGATACAATTGTATCCGAATTTTGTCCTCATCCAATTACATAAAATTATATCTTTTTGTATAAAATTATATAAAATGTTATAAAAGTGGACACAGTTTGATACAATTATACCTAAATATTAACCCTATATTTTTACCATAATATATATGACCATATCTAACAATATACAAAATTATATTTTTAAATAAAAAAAGATATACAATATCTGGAGATCATACCTGAGGGATTTCAATTACAATTACTTGTAATTGAAATTACAAGCAATTGTAATTGAAAATTTTCAATTACAAATTACTAGTAATTGTAATTGAAAGTGATTTCAATTACATTTAGAATTAAAAAGTGTTTTTTGTTAAAATTTTGTATAAAAATCTGACTGGGATAGGTTGCATAGGCATGGATGCGTATAAAAAGAATACGTCATGTTGGGATTACCCCTAACTTGTGCTTTTTGTCATTATTTATTTTCCCAAAAAATGTAATTGACATTTTTCAAATTACAAATTACTTGTAATTGTTCTTTTTTGAATTACAATTACAAATAATTTGTAATTGTAATTGAGTTTTTTTGAATTACAAATTTTGAATTACAATTACAAATAATTTGTAATTGTAATTGAGTTTTTTTCAATTACAATTACATGTAATTGTGTAAATGAATGTGTAATTAATTACAAAATATAATGATTAACCCCCAGGTCTACTGGATATCCTATAATTTCGATAAATCTTCCATTACTTTTATCCAGATTTACCATGACAGTGCATTAAACATGAACAAATTTTTCTTTGTTTTTAGTAATTTTAAAATAAGGTTAACAACACGGAAATTTTTAACTTAATAGGATTGTGATATACAACCAAGATATAAGAGATCAGTCAAGTGTGCGTTATAGTATAGAGAATTCCATATTAAAGCTTCAGTATTGTTAATTTTATGGGCGCGTTAGCCATTTTAACTCACGCTCCTAAACAAAAACAAATTACTCAAGCACGAGCATTTCGTGTCTTACTCACGCAGACATGAGTATATTAAAAACTTACTCACAATCAGAAAATTCTTACGCAAAACAGTAAAAATTACTAAAAAACATATGATGCAAAAAATAAACTCACACACGAATCATGCACGGGTTATATATTCTTACTCACGCTCACGTACGAATTATATATTCTCACTCTAACGGGCGAATTACTTTGGTATAGTAATTATTACTCACGATCACTTGTGAATAACTTCACTCACGATCGTGTCATGCGCCAATCCCTAGTAATTACAAAATCTAAAACTAGTTCAAAATCATTTTTAATATGGAACCACATTTAATACAATACGGTTTTAAAAGGACCTTATACATATATTTTTATATAAAATCACTTTGAAAAAATTGCTAATGTGGGATAATATATAACACTATGCGACAGTCAAAATCGGGATGGGATGAAACCAACGGGAAATGTTATATCGGTCAAAAACAAGTTATACGTGTCCCGGCGTTTCGCTGGGTCACCCCTAGCACTCGAGATATATCTTTTTTGTGACATAACTCGAGAACCACTAGTCCGATTTTGCTCAAACAATTTTAAAAAAATTAAAAATTACAATTCCTTTAATCTGTTCATATAACGTTTTTCTATATACTCAACAGTTTTGCCGGTAAAAATAAATGTTTGTTACCGCTACCATAAAAATCAATAACCTTTTGTTTATTACTTTTTTTTAATATTTTAGGCAAAAAATATTTTTTTCTTCATACATTTATTTTTACCGGCAAAACTGTTGAGTATATAGAAAAACGTTATATAAACTGATTAAAGGAATTGTAATTTTTAATTTTTTTAAAATTGTTTGAGCAAAATCGGACTAGTGGTTCTCGAGTTATGTAAAAAAAAGACCACCAAAGGTCAAATCGATATATCTCGATTCCTAGGGTGACCCAGCGAAACGCCGGGACACGTATAACTTCTTTTTTACCGATATAACTTTCCCCGGTAGTTTGAACCCTTCCCGATCATTGACCCCTACCATTTGTCTCACAGTGTAATTATAGATGATTTTATAAAGAATGTTATATCGTTATATATAAAAGAAATCATGAAATATTGTAGATATGAAACCATACTAAGTTATATATGGGTTCATATGCGTCAATATATAATCATATATAACACCTATTATATAATATTTCTTAAATGGCTCCATATATAGTTTTATATTATTATGTATAGTGTCATACTAAATTATATATAAACGTATAAACGTATGTAATTATATCTTTTATATATTACTTTGTGTACTTATATATAGCACATACACTTATATGCAGGCCAGTATGTAATAATATAAAATCACATATGTCTCAATATTAAAACCTTTGAGGCAAAAATATTTAATATATGACTATATAAAAGTCTATATGCTTCAATTTAAAAGCATATGTGGCCATATCTAACTATAAGTTACTATATGTAATTACATAAAATAATATATGATTATATCAAAACTTTTTTACTCGGGTAATTCTAATTTTGTAGTTAACTACTTTTCTAGCTGTTCGATAATCGTTCTTAAGCTCAGGGGTTTTAAAACGTTTCCATCGAGTGTAGGCTATATCTCTTTGATAAATTATCTGTTTGATGGCAGATGTAAACCAAGGTTTGTTCTTTACTGTGTTAGTTTTGGTTTTTATATATGCATGTACTCGATTCTAAAAAATCATGAAAAATTTCAAATAAAATTTTAAAAAATATTACAAATATAATATAATAATAAATTTTAATCATTGTGATGTTAGATGGAAGAATGTTGAACTTCTTCAGTAGCAGGAAATAACACCTTCAAATTGGCCTGCTCATCAATGCGGATTACCTGGCTATCGGCAAATTTTTTCACGTATACTAATCCAAGCAAAGAAAAGGCACTGTGAATAAGTCCATTATGTTTCATATGCACCGCTTCTTCCAAAATTAAATAATTGTTTACTGTGAGAGATTCATTTACGAAAAATTTATGTTAGAATTAAATCCGACATGATTTAAACAAAAATAAAAGTCTTTGTGTTTTTTTAAAACTTGCAAGGGATTTTAAAAAGAAATTTTTGTCATAAGGCGACCACATTTTAACGATGATCGCGGCATCCCTTGAATCCGTTTTGTTTTTATTATTTTGATTTTGTAATCGATATATAGATTTAATAGCCGGTAATGAAACATCGATAATGGAGCATATTTTACTAAAAATATCGATTAAATCTTCTTTTTCCTCAAATGGGATGCCATTTATACGCAAATCGCACGCCACTGTCTTATTTTCGTGTCGCTTTAACTGTATCTGCAGAGATTTAATTTCATTTTTCATGTTTGAAACATCAACGAGGAAGATTCTAATTTAGTAAGTCTTTCAGTAACGTTATTAATATATTTAATCCTTTAATTCCCAGTGGAACATAGGGCCGCAACAAATGTTCTCCATTGTATTCTATCGGTAGACATCATTTTCATCTCACTCCAGGACACACCATGCGCATGCAACTCGTTCTCTATTTGGCGTCTCCAAGTGTTCGCAGGTCTCCTGGATCCTTGGGGGTTATATTCAACGGACTGTCGAGTTAAATCATCCGCTGGCTTTCTCATTGTGTGCCCTAGCCAACTAAATTTACGTAATCGGATATTCATACTTAAAGGAATTTGATTGGTTAAGTTCCACAAATCCCGATTTGATATCGTGGCAGGCCAGAATATCCTATGTATACGCCTGAGGCAGCGGTTTACAAAAGCTTGCATACAACTCATTTCACGACTCGAAATATTCCAGGTTTCACAGCCATACAGAAGCACAGATTTCACGTTGCTATCAAAAACCTTGATCTTGGTGTGATTGGAGACATTTTGCGATCTCCAGAATTTATTAAGCATGCCGTATGCTTGCTTTGCCTTGCACAGTCTATTCTGTATATCTTTTTTGCTGCCCCCTCTTTTAGAAATTATACTCCCCAGATAACAGAAGATTTCAACATCATCAATGGGTTGGCCCGAAAGCTGGAAGTTCGTGTCGCATGAAGAATTCATGCGCATTGATTTAGTTTTGTTGATGTTAATTTGTAAGCCCGCTTTGGCCGTACGTGTAGCAAAGGCTTGAATCTTGGTTTGCATGCTAGAGAAGCGGTGGGATAGAAGACAGACGTCATCTGCATAATCAATATCATCTAACCTATCATCAAGGCCCCACGAAATACCATGATGCATATCCATACAGTGGTTCGTTATTAAGGTTATTAATAATTTAATTTTTTTGTGCTAAATTTTCGTTCATAACTGTTTCCAGTTTAGCAACTCTCTCCCCGACCGATTCTAAGAGTGTATCAACGTTGGCTTTCATTAAGTTGAAACTCTTATCAAATTCACTTAAGAGTTCTTCTATGTATTGGTTGAATTTATTTATTATCAAAGTCTCTAGCATGTTAGTGAGTTTATCGAATCTTTTATCCATACTAGTAATGAATTTAAGAGGCGATACAGTATTAGTTAGGCGCGGAGTTTTAGTGTTTAATCACAACTGTGTCGATTGTCGACTGACGACAGCAAAAGTCGTCGCGAATAATTTAATTTCAGCGACAATCGACCGTCGACGTTTAGAAAAAAATTAAAGCAAACAAGAATATTGTTGTATTTTTTTCGCCACAATTCTTCACCAATTCAATTTGTTTTGCATTAATTCTTGTTGTTTTACATTTTTTTGTTTTTAATTTTGCTTTTTTGCGCTAAATTATGTATTTTTATTTTCAATTATATTTCTTCTGTCAAAAAAATAATTTTTTTGTAAACAAAGTACGAATTTTTGCAACTCTAATACGAATTTCTGTTCCCTTAATTAGTTAAAAATATGGCAACTATTTGACAAATATTTTGAGTGTGTATTAGTGTGTCGTCACGAAAATAGAATTGATTCTATTACGACGACAAATCGGCGGACGACATGGCGACATTTTGCTTCCCATGAAAAATATATGAAAAAGCACATGTCGTTTATTTGGGTTTACGCCTATATCTCGAAAACTAAGCGAGATAGAGCAAAACGGTTAAAATTTTTGCCCTAAAGGTGTTAATACACCCATAGAACCCCTTTAGCGAAAACAAATTTCACCTAACTCTTCCAGATTTTAAAATTGCAAATATCTCGTAAACTAGCAATGCTAGAAGGAAAAGGACGTTTATTTGGGTTTGCGCCTATATCTCAAAATTTTTTTTAATTTTACTTTTTATTTGAAAAATTGTACTTTTTTGAAAAATTTTACCTTTTTGGAAAAATATTATTTTTTTTATTAATTTTTTTTTGAACAAAATGATCCTTTTTTATTAAAAATTTTACTTTTTTTTTGAAAATTTTAAATTTTGTGATAGATTTGGTTCGGCTCAAGGTCATATAGTTAAAAATAAAAATCAACTTTTGTATTTTATTTTTAAATGTTTATTTTTCTCAATATTTCGAACAAGCACCGTTGTTCATCCTCAGGAGAATCTAAACAGAAATACATTATAACATATTTAATTAGTACATATTAAACAAAAAACAATATAGTTTCTATAAATTAATTAAAAACAATGAAAACATACATTTAATTAACTGATTATTAAACGCGGAGTTGAAAGCGTCCTTGTTTGTTTACAATCTCTTTTCAACTACTTTATTGTCTAAGCCGTCGGTATTTGTTTACTGTGTGTCGATATAATTGAGCACATTTATCAGTGTCCGTTTTATAGTTGAGTCTTTTGTTCGATGGTTCATCAATTATATGTAGCATTTCAAGGGTATATCTCTTTGCGTAGTTACTAGGGTTTGGGATTTCCCGGACTTTTTTTCCCGGGAAACGGGAATGAAAAAATTTAATTCCCGGGATTCTCCGGAATCCCGGGAAATATTTTTGAACAAAATTGTTAATGAAAACCACCTATATAAGTAATTTTTGTTAAAAAAAAAAAAACACTATTTCAGTACAAATGCAGTCTGTGTAGTGAGAATTCAAAGTAAAAAATATCAGAATGTTGAACATTTGATTTCACATAAATTACTCCCAGCACTGCCAAATTAATTGCATGATTCCAGCAGGCACCTACTACTGGACTGTCGGAAACAAACCGTTTTATCACACTTGGCCCATTAGATATGGTGGCCACAATGTTATTTTCCAAAGACAAATAAAACTCTTCTAGTCTTATTTCTACAATTCGTTTTATTTCATCAGCATTACATCTTCC
Organism: Leucophora obtusa; assembly: GCA_949987735.1. Classification (NCBI taxonomy): domain Eukaryota; kingdom Metazoa; phylum Arthropoda; class Insecta; order Diptera; family Anthomyiidae; genus Leucophora; species Leucophora obtusa. The sequence goes on from OX465295.1 coordinate 283,911,155, forward strand.
TGATATATAAACCAACCCCAGGTTATAAAATGAATTATTTCCGTTTATACATATTTTCAAATATCTCTTTTGTGATATTCTTGTCTATTCATCTAAGATTATAGTAAATCTCCTATTGTTAGAAATATTGCTCGATATATCTTTTATCATGATATCTTTTACATGATTTTAGTAATTTAATATAATGTTCTTTACATCGGTTTCATTTTTTTGCAATGCCAGGTTTTTATTATAAAAACTTTCTCGAATAAACGAAGATCTAGTTATGGTGCGGATTGACTACGGCTTATTTGGATACCATTTCAGGAAATGTTTGCCCTACCATAAAACCTTTAATGCCTATTCAGCTTACACTTTTTAGCTGAAACGTTATTCTTGTTGTTCTTTTCTTCAAGAGAAGTTGCATGACCATCAATTTTTTTTTTTGTGCACCAAATTTAGATGTCGGATAACCAAATTTAGATACCACCGTTAACCACTCAGTGTAGAAACGGTAATGACATATCATTATTTTTTGGACTACCAGTAATGACACCTACTTAACTTCTGCATTATTTTAAAACATATAATAATGAGTTACTGATAATGACTTATTTTTATCATTATTTAAAATAGAAAATAATTTTCTAGATTTTTTTGAAAATTTTTGAAATCTATTTTTAGACTCAATATTTTTTAAATACTGGTAAGGATATATGTAACCACATATTTTTTGATTTTTTGTATATTTGCGAGTAAGCTTACTTGTGTGCAGCATGTCAATTATGTTTTTATCTATTAAATATTACATGTCAATATAGCTCAGATGGTAGAGCTATTGACTGGCTATCTGTAGACGCAAGTTCGATTCCCGCACCAGAAAATTTTATTTAAAACAAAAAATACAATAAAAAATATTTGTTTTTATATAATTTATTTCTTTGAAAATCTATTTTTAGACTCATTATTTTTGTCAGTACTGGTAAGCATATAGGTAATGACATATTTTTAGATTTTTCGTATGCTCGCGTGTAACCATAACTCATTATTTTTCGCGACATCGCCATATAAAGGTAATAAGAAATGTAATAACAAAAGTAACTAGTTCCCATTACCAAGTATGTAGTTACATAACCACATATCTGGTAATGATTTTCTACACTGGTCAGTCTTTTCTTTTCACATTTATTAATGAAAACGTTACTTATAAAATTATTGGCCCTTAATATAAAAAGAGTATTTTAAATTTAAAGTCGACTTTATTTTTAATCAAACGGTTTTGTTCATTTTGTGTATAAAAACCTTACAAAAATATTTATATTTTCAAATATTTGGATTGGTTGAAAATAAATTAACCAATCAGATGCTCCAAAAATAAACCAAGTCAAGGTATACTGCCACCCAATATTTTAACTAAAGTCGACTTTACCTAAATTATACATTTGAAAAATTTAGATAGTAAGGGCGATTATTTGTAAGAAACAAAGCTTTTTTTCATATTTCTTTTAAATATTTTACCAAGTTTTTAGGTTTTAAGGTGCGTTTACAATGATGGAGTACTCCAATCTGTAGCAAATTTAGTTCTTTTCTCTTTCTTACTAATACATTTTAGTATTTTGCTATCTTTTTTTATTCCACTCCAGAGTTAAAGTTGTTTGACTCTGGAGTACGGATTTGTTGCACTCTAGAGTTAACATCACTCTGTTAACTGTTTAACATGACAAATATAACTAAAAAAACACATCCCTAATTTGTTCACATCTCTAATTGTCAACAAATTATAAAAAAATATTTAAAAATATAAACAAATGTTTTCAATTACGGGTAATTTACAAAATAAAAAATTATTTTATAATAATTTCAGTGAATGCCAAGATATTCGCAAAAACTGCGTAAGTACTGAAACGTCACGTATTTTTTTGAAGTAACTCTACTCTGCATTGTGAACAGTTAACATTTGAATCTGTGCTGCAGAGTAGAGCCACTCCACCATTGTGAAAGCACCTTTACTTCTTAAATTTTGAATAAGTTATGCGAAAAATCTTTATTAGTTGAAATGCTCCTAATTACTTGGCAAAGATTTTATTTGTGTGTCCAATAAATGTATGCCCTTTTAAAAGATTTTAACAATGAAATTTTTGTTTTGGCATTTAAAATGTTTTTTATGACTAAAATTAAAAACTCCTATTCGAAACAAAAACAATTTAAAAAATTTAATATTTTTAAAATTTCCCGTTTTCCCGGGAAAAATATATTATTTTCCCGGGAATTCCCGGCAAACTTTTCCCGGGATTTCCCGGGAATTCCCACCCGGGAAAACCCCAAACCCTATTTGTGTGTCAAATAAATGTATTCCCTTTTAAACGACTTTAACATTGACATTTTTGTTTTGGCATTTAAAATATTTTTTATGACTAAAATTAAAAAATCCTATTCGAAACAAAAACAATTTAAAAAATTTAATATTTTTAAAATTTCCCGTTTTCCCGGGAAAAATATATTATTTTCCCGGGAATTCCCGGCAAACTTTTCCCGGGATTTCCCGGGAATTCCCGCCTGGGAATTCCCGAACCCCAAACCCTAGTAGTTACTCTCTTCTTGTAAAATGCACACATCTTTAAAATTTGGTTTATGACCAGTAATCGTACTATGGGCCGCGAGTGAAGTTTTCTGTTCAAGTGGTTTATGTAGAGCTTTTTAGTCTGACTTATGGGATGAAAGTCGTGTTTTTAATTTTGTTTTTGTAGTGCCAATATATACTTGATCGCATATATTTAGGGTTTATGTCCCGGGAATTCCCGGGACGGGATTCCCGGGAATCCCGCCCTTTTTCGGATCCCGCAATCCCGGGAATTTTGTGCGGGATTTCCCGGGATTTTTTTATTCTTTTACAGAAGTTTTAGCTTATATTATTGCAATTTTGGAAGCTTTATTTAAATTTAAAGCATTGTTTTTTTGAAATTAATTTGATCAAAAAATATTTAAAATTAAAAAAATACGATTTAAAATTTAATAAACTGAATTAGGCCAAATAGTTTTTAGATGCCAGTTGAATTTGGTTTAGTTAAACCGAAAAAATTTTATCAGCCATTACCAAGTTTACCAACAAAAATTCTTGTATGTACTTCGGAAATTTTTTTTCTTTAAAATGATCTTTGTTCAAATAAAGAAATATTTGTATATGCTGGTTTACACTATATTTTCGGAAAAATTCAGCAACCTTGCCTATATGTTTTGCATGTGTACTAAAGTAAAATCGTACCGAAAATCTTATAGTGTAAACCAGCCTTATTCGACATTCCAACATCATTATTTCAGTTTCAAATACCTCCAAAAAACTAGACATTAAAATTAAAAAATTTGTGATGTTTTCATATTTTCAATTGACAAGTATTTTGAGTTTCTTTTATTTAAAATAATTTAATTTTAAGTTCCATTGTTATTCCTTTATTTCAATTGTATTTTTTAAATATTATTTGTTTTCAAAATAATCCATCAGATGCTTTTTAAAATTTTTTTGGATTTTTTATATGTTAATTATGCAACTAAATACGAAAATTAAATAATTTATTTTTAAGTAGCTGTGGCATAAAAAATGTCTATTCAAGAAAACCAATTAAAGTTAAGAAACTATTTAATAATGTTGTAGTGTCTTTTTTTATAAAACGATTTAGGCGAATTTGCCTAAAAATTTATGTGAAAAATACTCACTTTTAAACTTTTTTATAAAAATAATTCTAGACGGATACTTTTGAAAATCTGCATAGAAAGGTATATATAAAATATCTAGAAATAGAAAGTTTTTGATTTCATATTTAAGAAATATTTTAGCAACAAATCGATCTTATTTCTGACTATAAAACTGGTCCGACACAATTTTGCACCCATTAACAATTCCAATATATTCTGAAAAAGGGGATGAAGATAAAATACCCATGTCTTTCACTTTTTCTATATCAATTGGTTTAACCGTTTAAACGGCGAATTAATATTTAATTAATATATTTCTAAGAGTATTTTAAAATTAAGACGGCCTTCCATATAAATATATTACCTAAATATTAATTCACGATTTAAATTGTTAAATGAATTGATCCAGAAAAAGTGGAAGACATGGATATTTTATATTTAGCCATCCTTTCAGAATATATTAAGTGCATTTTCTCATGGGTACAACCAAAAGGTGAACTTTGTCGGACGGTGTTTGAACACTAATCGAGTTTTTCAAGTGCAACATATGTCGAATTTATATATTTTCTAACGAGCGGGAATTCCCGGGATCCCGGGAAATTCTGAAAAAAATCCCGCTGTCCCGGGAAATGAAAAAGTCCGGGAAAAGAAAAACCCTACATATATTGGACCCGTCGCCTTCGCAATTGATTTTATATATTAGATTAGATTTTTCCTCATTTTCCAGTTTTGTCCTGGTTCCGCTGAATAACTTGTCCAAAGTGTTGTACGTTTTCAGTGCAATTTCGAATTTTTCCCCTTCATAAATATTCGAGTGTTCAATTCCCCCTGAAAAAACTGGGATGTACGTTACCGATTTGAATAATTTATGTGGGTTATCCTCTTTATTACAAATTTTCTTAGTTTTTACGTGTTTTATAAGATCTAGGATCGTTTTTTTTGGGAAATCGTTTTGTTTTAGGATGTGAATAATTTTATTCTCATTGTCCTTATGAAAAACTTCATCACTTATCTCTAGAACTCCTCGTATAAAATTGGTAGCCGTGTTCACAATTACCTCTCTAGGGTGTTTTGAATAGAAATTTACCAATCTTTCCGACGCGGTGGGTTTTTGGTACCAACCTAACTTAAGTGTGTTATCTTTCTTAATAACAATAGAGTCTAAAAATGGCAGTTGATTATCAATTTCCTCCTCCTTAGTGAACTGGATTTGGCGGTGATATGAATTCAATATTTTTAAAGTCTCCTCTACTTTGTCTCCTTTTAAAATGCAGAACAAATCGTCTACGTATTTAGTTAAGACTCTCGGTTTAGTTTGCATCACTTCAATTGAATAATCTATTAACTCTTCCATTATTATATCAGCAATGACTGGGGATGCTGGTGACCCCATTGGCACCCCTTTTCCTTGCCCATAAACATAATTATCATATTTAAAGTAACGTGTATCTTTAATACAAAAGGAAAGAATGTCCATAAACAATGGTCCTGGAATTTTTGTGTGTTCCCCAATAAGGTTCCATTTACTTTCGATAGTTTTGAGAGCCAAATTAACCGGAATGCTGGGGAATAAAGAAACTACATCGAAAGAGATGAGCATTTCATCATCATTTATCATCGTGTCATTAATTCCCGCCCTAAAGTCCATTGCGTCCTTCACATTATACTTAGATCCTTTTGTTAAATTTTTCAATATATAAACCACATATTTACATAGCCCATATGCTGGAGAATTTATGGAGGAGCATATAGGTCTAAGCGGAGTACCTTCTTTATGTACTATCGGTAAACCGTATATCCTTGGTGCAACAGATGTTTTTGAAATCAATGTGTTTTTTTCCCTCATAGGAAATAATAATTTTTCAACTAATAAGTTATTTCCATTCTCTAGAATTGACGTTGGGTCTTTCCCCAACCAAATCTATCACACAAGAAAATAACAGGTCAACTATAAAAAAACTTTTAACATTTAAAATTTTTTTTGAAAATAGTACTTCTTTTGAAAAGTTGCAATTTTCTTGAAAAATTGCAGTTTTTTTTTTTTAAATTGTACTTTTTTTAAAAAATTTAAATTTTTTTTCAAAAATTGTACTTTTTTTGAAAAATTGCAATTTTTCTGAAAAATTGTACTTTTTTTTGAAAAATACAGCTTAAAATCTGTATTTTCAGTACTTAAAATTAAAAATATGCCATGTTTTTACTTGTTTTTATATGTTTTTAACATAATTTTTAATACCGGTACGTACCGGTATTTCTATTAATATTAATATTGTCTTAAATACCGTTACCTTTACCGTTACCTAAACAAACGAAATCTGATACCGTTACCGTTACCCTTACCGTTATTCGTTTCGGTAACCAACCTTGATTTTTTGTTGTTTCTATTTTTTCTTAGGCTAACCATTGTACGATCAGTTATTTGAAGTGTTTTTTATATTATTTTTATTTTGTGTTTGTTTAGATTTTTCCAAATATTTATTACACAGCTTTTTTATTTTTATTTAATTTTTTTTATTTATTATTATTAAAATAATTGCACTAGATTGTATTAGGCAAAATTATTGTTTAAATTTTAGTTTTGTTTAAATAAAATTTATAAAAATTGAGAGACATCAAGAAACACGTCCGTTCTCCTTAAAAGAGGATAATAATTATTTTCAACAACTTAAAAAATTTGGTCTATTCTCTTTAAAATGAGGCATTAATCATCAAAATCGTGATAACGGTTATGAAATAGCGAGCATTTAAATGTTAAAGACATTATGTCTGTTCCCGTACTTTACCGCGGTTACCTAAACTAGCCCAAAGGCGTTCCCGTACTCAAAATTGTGTGTAAATTGTTGTTGTTTGGGTTGTTTTGGGATCCCGCGGGTACCCAAACATGTACGGGAACGCACATATTATTTGATTTAAATTTTTTCATTTTTGAAAGAAAGTACTCCGAAAATATATTTTAATGAATATGTGGGTTTGTGTTTACTATATTTGCCTAGTATTATATATCGCTGGAAAACTTATTAAAAACAAAATTTTTGAAAAATCGCGATTTTAACGTATAGGCCGCTATAGATGAATACATTTTTTTTATTGAAATATTTTCTATTTAATTGCTTCCTTACTAAGGCATTACATTTATTGAGGTCGATTGTACATTCGGCGACTTAAGTCGCTGAAATAGGAGAAAACCATAAAAACCTATATAACCTTAATGATGATTTTACTAAATGAGGTCGTGAATCATTAAGGCATATGATGCCAATAAAATATCTTAAAAGTAGATTTTGTAACAGTTTTTTCGCTCTCCTGAAAATCTATTAAAAAACACATGTGCCATTTTGCAGGCCGGTCGACGATTTATTGAGGTCGATTGTACATTCGGCGACCAAAGTCGCTGAAATAGCAAAAAACCATAAAAACCTATATAAAACGCTAAGTAGTTGTTTAAATATCAAGATTAGCACATCGTTAATATGGTCACAGGTCCTGTGCTTACATTTTAACACAAAAAAATTCATATTAATTGAATTTGAAAAATATTTTTAATAAAAAACTGAATGGACAACCGCCAAACTTTAAAGACATTTAGCGAAAAATCTGTACCATGATCGAAAAATAAAGTACGCCATTGTAATCAGCATGTCCGAATTATATAGAACTGATGGTCAGATCTCCATTTATTTTTATCAAATATAACGGTAAATTTACAAAAAAACTTTTCAACATTTGGTTGCTCTGTTTCAACAATTTGTTGTTTATTTGTGATCACAATCCATAGGCGTGTTCGTTTACTTACTACAAGTTACTACTTTTACTACAGCTGGAAAAATTCAATACAAAAAGTAAACAAAACTTTCCAATTGTAGTAAAAGTAGTAAGAATTTTGAGTAATCGAACACACTGCATATAAACTAGTGTTTCCAATTCGGTTAATCGATTAATCAATTCCTCGATTAATCGACTCTATTTTGGTTAATGTCGAAACAAATAATTCAAAACTCAAATAATTATTCGACCCGAATAATCGATTGAAATAGGCCGAATAACCGGTTTCATTTTTAATATGTAATTTTTTGCTTTATTTTTCCCAAAACTTCATAATTTTCCTAACTTTGACTAAAAAAAATGCCAGAAATGCTAAGAAAAAACAAAAATTAACTAAAATACGATCAAATTCTTTTAAAAACGATTGAAAGAGAAGCCTTTAGATACCATTTTTTGAGCAACTCCAAGGAAGTCGACATTGAACCAGCGAGACACGTGATGGGATTTAAAAGACTCTTAAAACGGATTTGTTTTACATTATCGCAATTAATTTTTAATAAAATTTATTTCTAATTGTAAAAAGTTTTAACAAAACATCGAGGAAAACCAAAATAAAGGTGTTTTGTAAACTCAAATTCAAAACACACTACGTGTCTGGATGAAGCAGGCTTTTGAAAAACAATAAACAGTTTTTCATATCTGTTTTAATTCTTTTAAAATGTAAAATTAATTTTCAAAGTGAAAGCAGTTTTTCAGCCTCTAGTCGATGTTTTTGTTTATATTTATTTTAACAAAAACATTTTTATTATTGCAAACATAAAGTTTTGAAAGGCTGAAAAACTGTTCGGACTTTAAAAAATCTGTGTATTTTTTTTACTGATTCAATGAAATTTCGCTGGAATTTGTCCATTGAAACACGGAGGAGATTGGAAGATAAACAGAAATCTAAAAATAGAATCTTCGTATGTGTCTGCGTTCATCACTTCTGAGTAAAAGCAATAACAGGAAGCTGAATAGGAAAGAAAACAACGAATTAGTTACATTGCATTCAAGACCTTACTTGGGTGAGATGGTTAAGCTGTAGCACTTTAGTATATTTACGTTTGTAATGTAGGAGAATGTGTTCGATTCCTACAGCCTACGGTTTGTTTAAAAAATTATCATATAGAGACAATCTGACAAAAAAAAGGCAGAAACTAGATCTAGTCTGATTTGAAAATTATAATGTATTCATAATTTTTAGAGAAAAAGTTTATTTTCCTTCTTAACCTCAAACGTACTAAATTAAAATTGATAAAATTGCATATTAATAGAAAAACTTCTAAAAATTGTCTGCTTAAGATTTAACATTAAAAATTCTCCTCTTCCATAGCGACCAGTTAAAGTTTATTTGTATATTTGGTGAAAAATCAACTGTGTCTACAAACTTGTAAATTGTTGCAAATTTTCTGTTGGCGTACATGTTTGGGAAAATTTTATTTTGAGAGTAAATCTTGTCTTACTCTCTGTAAGTTTGTACAGAGAGTAATTACAATATTAATTACAGCTGCCTATATGATGTTAAAACAACACTGTACTGAACTTTTCATGAATTGATGCAGTTTTATGAAAAATTTCGTATTATTTATTTATTGAAAATCACATTAAGCCCATGTAAGTTAGATAAAATTTTTGAAAATTTTCAAATATTTTGTGTTTCATATACAATTGTTATACACAGGTATCCCATATTGTAAGTACGCACAAAATGAAGTACACCAAATCGATTACATTGTGTGGTCTTACACGTTTTTCTAAAGGGGTATTACGAAAATACTCCAAACGAAAGCATTATTGTTAATGACCCTTAAAAACTGAAAAGACTGAGGATTTAACAATTATTTAGGATATTCTCAGGCTACTAATATTCAGCAAATTTTGTTGCTGATTTTTGCAGAGTAAATTGCTATTTTCAAATAGAGCTTAAAATTTTTTAAATTGATGGCTCAAAATGAAAAGCTCTTATAGTTTTTAATATAAAAAAGTTAGCTCTTTGTGTTTTTATTGATAAAAAGTTAGGAAAATACATTAATTTTGCATTAAACGATTAATCGATTAATCGTCAATTTTCTCGATTAACCGACCCGAATAACCGGTTAATTAATTTTAGTCATTTTTCGAATAATGCATTAACCGATTAACCGCCTATGTCGAATAATTGGAAACACTAATATAAACTTTAAGGGAACCAAAGAGTGTACCTTTACCCTCTTTGGTGGAATATGAATTTATCAGGGGTGTGATGAAAATCGAAAGCGAAAACGAACAGTTTTTCAATCTAGAGTTATTAGTTTCACGAAAATAAAATTGGATTCAAATTATTATTTATCGGTTTGTTTGACTCAGAACATCTAAATTATCAAATAAAAAATAATTGGTATTGTAAAGATCGTAAAATATTAACCATTAAAAATCAGTTCGTTTTCGATATTCATCACATGCCTGTATGTCATGTGTTAAGATTTTGCAATTCCGATCAAGGGATTTTACTAAATTTGCAAAATAGGAAAATGGGTGAAGTTTTCACTTTAACCGCCGTTATATCAAAGAGGGTAAAGGCTAAAGAGTTCCCATACGAAAAAAGTACACTCTTTGGTTCCCTTAAAGTTTATGTGGATTGTGATCCTGTTAATTCCCGTGAAGAATAAGAGAAATAAAAGGAAAACCGAAAAAGTTAACAGTGCACTGTTTTTATTGTTTCTTATGATTATTGATTAAAGCGGTAACAAAAATAACTTTAGGAATGAAATAAATAATAACTAATCAATTTTAATTATTTTTTTATTGTTTTTAATGTTGTTTTTTGCTTGTAAAATTTTATTAAATTTATTGTTTTCGCGACGTCCTTCATTTTCTCTCGTTCGCTGTTAAATTTCTTCAAATTCTTTGTGTTTTTCTTCTCATTCGTGTGTGAAATTCTTGGGAAACTACGAACTCTTAAAACACCTTAATGGATAGCCCTTATTATATCCTAGATCAGCGGTCACCAACTACGTTCATTTGGGGTCCGTTTTTTAAAAAATCACGACTGTCGCGGTCCGGAAGGTAATAAACTGAACTATATACTAAATAATATGTTTAGATACTGTATCAATGGACAATTAAAACGAATGGGTTTCGGTGCATTATTTTATGAAATAATAAACAAATGCTTTGAATAAAAAGAAGTAAGAACTAAGGGTTTTTACAATATTAATGAGAAAAATTACATTTTTTGTCTTGGACTATCCGTCTGAAGTTTGAAGTAAAGCTTGTGCAGGCTATTCTCATTAAATCTTGGATATATTCATCGGCAAGTCTGTTCCGGAATTTATTTTTAATGAAGTTCATCTTAGAAAATGCTGCTTCACAAACATATGTTGACCCAAACAAAGTGAGAAGTTTTTTTTAATTCTGGGTATTTATTAGCACAAACAAATTTTATCCAAAACTCTTGACAAGAAACTTCCTGTTTTTCATTACTCCATTCATCCCCAGGATTCAGAGAGTAAATGTTACTGAGGATATCGACGACATTCCCAATTTTTTTAAAATCTGCCAATCTGTTTTCACACATACAATCGTCGAACAGGCTGTTTTGATAGTTTTGAATGATTTGATGAGCCTGTCCGACGAGTGTATGTGTGAGATTTTGTTGCACCTCGCTAATGACGACAATATTACTAATGAAATTGTTTGTGTTTTCGCTCCCAAAGTATGTTTTTTTTTTGCATAGGTTTCCCTATTGTTAGTTAATGGATCATCACCAAAGGCTGATGTCGAGACGAAAATATTTCTTATGAATTTGTTGTTACATCATGTAAAATATTTTGTATTGTTAACACAAGGTCCGCATAAAATAGGTCTACGGTCCGGATCTGGACCGCGGTCCGCAGGTTGGTGACCCCTGTCTAGTGTTTCCAATTATTCGACATAGGCGGTTAACCGGTTAATGCATTATTCGAAAAACCACTAAAATTAATTAACCGGTTGTTGTTGTTGTTGTAGCAACGCCTCCTACAATAAATATGTAAGCATATATGTGATTAATCTTCTTCATCTTCTTCTGCTGACTCAGCTAGATCCAGACCCAGGAACCGGGCCGCCTCCACCGGGTGGGTCCATAGTGACGTGGGATCTAGGTGAGTCGGGTTTGCCGTGCAGCCAAAGAGGTGGTTTACGTCGTGGGGACCTCTCTGGCATTAGGGACATGTGTTCGGGATGGTGGGCTCGATCCGAGACCAATATGAATTAAGGCGTGAACACCATCCCGAACGCAATTGCGCGAGGAGAACTCTCGTAGATCGTGGGAGAGTCCTCTCCTCGTTCTCCGCAATAGGTGGGGGGCGACCTCCAAGAACGATATTCATCCGGTAAGAATTGATGGCGTCATTTACCGTGTCCCGATGAATATCGTTTATACCTGCCCTATAGGATGCTTCGTCCAGCGGATCTCTCATATAACGCTGGACCGTGCCCTCAAAGATACGAAGGTCCTTTCTGACATGCCTCGGGGGGGGGGGGGGGGGGGGATCCACCTCCGTAAGATGGTGATTCGGGTGGTTCCTCCGATGACATCCCAGCAGGAACTGCTTCGAGAGCATTTGGCAGTGTTCCTTTACTGTTAGGACCTTCGTTTCCTCGTGAAGATGTTGAACCGAGGACATTTGTAGGCATCCTGTTATTGTCCTGAGGGCAGAGTTTTGGCAGGTTTGGAGCTTTCTCCACTGGGTATCGCTGACTCTAGGCGACCACACTGGCGCAGCATAATTAACCACTGACCGACCAATTGTTTTGTAGGTTGCCAACAAGGTTTCTTTGTCCGTACCCCAAGAGCTGCCGGCTAGCGACTTGAGGACCTTGTTCCTACTCTGCATCTTGTTGCAAATTGCAGTGGTGTGCGCTGAGGACATGAACAGGCTGTCGAATGTAACCCCAAGAATTTTGGGGTGGTTTAGTGTCGGAATTCGTACGCCATCGACTACTACATTCAGTTCCAGCCTTACTTCCTTCGTCCAAGTGGTAAAAAGAGTCGCCGAGGATTTTGCAGGGGAGAGCTGCATGTTCCTTCCAGTGAAGAAATTCGTAAGATCATGAAGATAACTGTTCAACCTACCGCATAAGCCATCAATGTCGTGACCCGTCGCCAGTATCGTACAGTCGTCGGCATAAGAAATCAATTCCACCCCTTCTGGTGGTGCCGGGAGTTTCGAAACGTAGAAATTAAACAATATCGGGGAGAGAACTCCACCCTGAGGAACTCCTTGTTTAATCCTACGAGGTTTGGATCTTTTGTTACGAAACTCCACAAACGACTGGCGACCACACAGATAATTCGCTATCCACCTCTTCGTACCATTTGGGAGACTGGATTCGGCGATGTCTCTGAAGAGGGTCGCGTGGCTGACCGTATCAAATGCCTTCGATAGGTCAAGCGCCACTAGAACCGTCCTTTCGCAAGGGCGGCTCTGATTTAGACCGCTGGTTATCTGTGTGGCAATGGCGGTTAAAGCTGTTGTTGTGCTGTGCTGCTTCCGGAATCCATGCTGGTGCTGGGCAAGCTGAAAATGCCGTGTGAGACTGGGGAGGAGTAGAGCCTCAAGTATCTTAGCGACCGGTGACAGTAGGGAGATTGGTCTGTACGATACTCCCTGGTTCGCATCCTTTCCCGGCTTCAAAAGTGGTACCACCCTGCCCATCTTCCAGACCTCGGGTATTATTAGGGTGGATAGGGAAAGGTTAAAGACCTTTGTCAGGTACTCTACTCCTGGCATCTCCAGTTTTTTGATCATCAGCATGGAAATTCCGTCGGGTCCTAGAGCTCTAGATGGTTTGGCTCTTTTGATGGCTTCGGCAACCTCTGTTGACGTAAAAGCTAATGGCTCGTCATTGACTCGGAGTTCGTGGATTTTCCTCACGACACTCCTTTTCGCCTTGTCTCTCTCGGGGTGCTCTATAAACTGCCGGCTAAAATAGCTCGCGCACCTCTTCGGGTCCGATATCGTCCTGTCGGCAAATGAGACCGATACCCTGTCGTCCCTTTTGGACGGGTTCGAGAGAGCTTTGACCGTTGACCATAGCTTGCTGGCTCCGGTGCTGAGGTTGCATGTTTTCAGATGATCTACCCATTTGTTCCGTTTATGCTCGTTGACCAACTTGCTGATCTCCCGGTTGAGTTCGTTGATCCTGGGGTCGCTGGGGTTGGTCGAACGAAGCTCGTCCCGCTCATCTGCGAGTTCTGCCGCTTCGGCTGGGAAATTTGGTCTGATGTTGGCGATCCTTCCAGCCGGAATGAAGCGAGCAGCCGCTGCGTTGACGATTTCACGGAACTTCCTTTCCGCGGAGCGCATATCGGTTGGGGTGGGTAGGTCACTGAATTTGCGGTTGGTGAACTCTCTGAACGCTAACCAGTCAGCTTTCTTGTGGTTAATGTACGTGCGGCGTTCAGAGACGATGAAGTCATTTGGTCTATCAAGCGCGATAACTATAGGAAGGTGGTCTGAGGCCAACGATATAATCGGCCGCCAGGAGGCGTAATTTATCAGAAGTGAACTCGAAATTGTTATGTCTGGCGAGCTAGTGCAACTTCCTACAATTCTGGTGGGGGCGTCCTCATTCAGTGTGCAGAATGTGGAGTCATCGACCTGTTCCGCCAAGGCTATCCCTCTCTGGTCTTCCCCCAGATTGGAGTGCCAGAGCTCATGGTGTGCGTTAAAGTCGCCCATCACCATGCGGTTATCACCCACCAGAAGGAATCTGATGTCCGGGTGATATCCTGCGGGGCAGCTGGCCACTGGCGGAATATACACATTGTACAGTTCGATCTCGGCAGCTCCTGACCTTACTGCTATACATTGATGTTCCATGTATACGTCACGTACGTTAGGGTCAGGCGAGATCATTCTGTACTGCACGGTGTTGTCGATAATGAATGCGAGGCCCCCGCCTCCGCTCCGTGTGCGGTCCTTGCGCAGAATTTTGTAATTACTACAACTCTGGAGTCTACAGGTGGCATTGAGTTTAGTTTCCTGGACCGCAGCGACCATGATTTTGTGGAGCTGCATGAATCGGGTTATCTCCGTGATCTTACCTTGGAGGCCGTTGCAGTTAAACTGCATAAGTGTTATCACCTCAGGTCGGGGGACAGCCACATGTGGTGTTAGTTGTGGTGTCTGCTGTTGGTGTTGTAGCTGGTGTTGTTGCTGTGGTTGTTGCTGTTGGGACGAGATCGGGGTCATCACGACCGGAGATGTCAATGCCGACGATGTCGCCGACGTTGACAACTCCGATGACGATGAGCTGTTACGTTGGCCTATACAGCATGGGGCCACGTAATTACCGTCCCAGTCCCTATGGGTTCTTAACCCACTGCAGTTTCTACTGCTGTCCTTCCTGAGGTGAACCCATTGATTGCAGATGTTACACCTGACTGATGTTCCGCCAGAGTGTAACCGGTCCTGGCAAACCGAGCAGAACCATGGTCCTGGATTTTGTTCGATTCCGGCACGGACCAAAAGGATATGGAGCAAGTTCGCCGGATAAAGTTGCTCCAGGTTAGAAAAAAGAAGAGGGCATACATACGTATTGTTGGTTTGTTGAGTTGGCACTCCTTGGTCGAGGCTTGTTGGGCTCCGAGTCGTTCCGGTACGAAGAACCGAGTGCCGCGGGAACGATTAACCGATAATTAACGATAATTAACGAAAATTAACGATAATTAACCGGTTATTTGGTTCGGTTAATCGAAAAAATTGGCTATTAATCGATTAATCGTTTAATGCAAAACTTAATGTACTTCCTTAATTTTTTACCAACAAAAACACAAAAAGCAGCCTGCTTTTACTTTTTAATTTTAACGTGACATATAAACAAGTCGTTTATTTAAAAAAGCTTTCATATTCTCCAGGAATATTTTCTGTTTCAAAGAATCTGTTGTAGAATAACTACTTTTCCTTTGAAATGCCTTCCACTATCAATTCTAACATCGATGATTTTTGTTTGAAATTGTTCCAAAATCAACCGCTTCTATAGCCCCCAAAATGAAAATGGTTGCTCTGGAAAAAGTTAAGGAACTAATACTATAACATCTGGGACTAGTTCTAGAACTGATTCTCCGTCAGTTATACCTTATATATGAGATCCGTGGTACGGGTTCGTGAAACAGTTCCATGGCATCGGTTCTAGTAAAACAAATGGCAGAACTTGTGTGGTTGGCAACCGATTGTAAATAATTTTCCTGGGAAGGTTAAAAGGTTTCGGAATCTGAGATTATTGAAACTGAAACATTTCTTATTCATACTCAATTAGGTCTGTACAAGCTTTGCTTAAACAACTAAAAATTAGTTAAAAGTGGCAGAAAAAACTGTTGAAACTAGCAGATTTTTTTTTTGACAATTATTGGTAAGTTAAGAACAGGAGACCCGAAACTGTTACATATCGATAATTAATTAATTTTAATCAATACTGCCAACAATAAAATATAATATTGCATTTAAAAAATTTATATCCAAAGTTTCCCAAATTTGTTAGCTGGATTTGAAAATACGAATTTACTCTACAATGAAATCAATGAAATATCAATGAAAATTTTCACTAAACTAATGAAGTTTTCTTCACAAAGTGAATCGAAAAGATCTTAAATTTTACGAAAAAGCTTCATCACTTTTATGGAGCTCTTTTTATTAAAACTGCTTCATTGGGTGTATGAAAGTTTCAATAAATAATAAAAAAATTTTCATAAAACTGCAGCAATTTAATGAAAAGTTTTAATGGACAAATTCGAGCGAAACTTAATTGATTCAAAGTAAAAATTCATAAATAGAATATGAATAAAAAACATCGAACCAGAGGCTAAAAAAACTGCTCTCACTTTTGAAAATTAGTTTTACTTTTTAAAAGAATTAAAACAGAAATCAGAAATTTTCTATTGTAGCTGTGTTTGTGCGGCAAACTATCTACGTTGGCTTATGTCATTCCCGTACAAATTTGGCATTAGTAACGTTTAGAGGTTAATAACGCTAAACGTTGGCTGATGTCAAAATAATGTGGGAATGACATAAGCCCATGTCGATAGTTTTCCGCACAAACACAGCTTGTCTTTCCTAAAGCCTTCTCCAGCCAGAAACGTAGTGTGTTTTGACCTTTATTTTGGCCTTTCGCGATGTTTTTATAAAGCTTTCTTCTATAAACAGAAACTTCGATATATTGTTAAGAAATTTTATTAAAAATTAATTGCGATAATGTAAAACAAATCCTTTTTAGAACTCCTCACGTGTCTCGCTGGAGCAATGTCCACTTGCGTGGAGTTGCTCAAAATATGGTATCTAAAAGTTTAAAGACCTCTTTCAGAAGATATTAAAAGAATCGTATTTTAGTAAGTATTTGTTTTTTCCAAGCGTTTCTTGCAATTTTTTAGCCAAAGTTATGAAAATGATGAAGTTTTGGGAAATAATAAAGGGAAAATTCAATATTAAAAATGTAACCGGTTAATCGACCTATTTTAACCGATTATTCGGGTCGAATAATTATTTGAGTTTTAAATTATTTGTTTCGACATTAACCGAAATAGAAGCGATTAATCGAGGAATCGGTTAATCGATTAACCGAATTGCAAACACTACCCCTGTCCTAGATCCTTTAATAAGTTTAATAAGTTGATATTGTTCTAAAAGCACAGTCTATATATTTAAACCATATTAAAAACTATCCGTGGTTGAGTTAGGTATATGAATAAATAAGAAATTTTAAAGGAAAAATTATCTTTTTTCTAAAAGTTAAATTTGCGAATATTTAAAAAAGAAGAGCTAATATTAAAATGTGGTGTTCACATTCGCGCTATTCACCCTAAAATCTACCAGAATTGATATGTCGCATGCCCGATGCATTTTTAGTGTTGTAGGCTGAGTTCCAAAACGTCATTTGCAATGCAACTGAACAAAGTCATGCATTCGTAAACGCAATTAATGCGCATATAAAAAGCAAACTGTGCATCACAAATGTTGTTGATGCTTTGTTGACATGTTTTTATTACAAAGTAAGCAACACACTTGGTTGCTTTGTATCGAAACAGTAGTAAAACCGCAAACACTGCAATGTGTTTTGACGTTTAGGAACTCACCCGTACTGTGTTATAAACGATCATTTTTGTTAATAAACTTGGCAGTGGCCGACAAATTTCATTTTCGGTTTAACTAAACAAAGTTTAACTAACACCCGAAAAACTCGGCCTAAGTCAAATAAAAGAAAATGTAATCTTTAAATTACAGGGTAAAAAGCAAAATTCAGATTTCAAAATACATATAAAGCTATATTGATGGTTATAAGTAGATGATCATAAGGATGAAAAATGAATTCTGCATAATGGAGAATTCGTTTGGCTATACTTAAGTTGGGTGACCCCATGATCATCGATATAATACAAACTAGAGAATTCCAAGTTAAAGCCATGGCATAGCAATTCCATGTTAAAACCATGACATTGAGTGAACGATTTGATTAGCTACCGCTAAGTCAATATGTTGTGGTAGCGCTACCTTGTTTTGGTAGCGTAAAAATTGTACGCTACTTGTGAGCAGTTAATATTACATCAGCTGTCGTTTGTTTTTTTGTATATTTTTTTAAAGAATAATGAACATATACAAATATGATCATAAAGGAATAAAAAATTTCGAAAAAATCAATGAAACATCTATAAATATTTTTATTTTAAAACAAAAACAAAAGTAGCATCGTTCACCAGATTAAGGTAATCATAAAGCGCTACATATCATTTGTAGCGGTAGCGGGTTTCTCTGGTAAACTTGCCCATTGTTAAAACTATAGTGCCGAACTTGATATACTTATATAGGTGAAATATTTAAATCCGATAGCTTAACACATAAACCTATTTTAATTACTATATGTACTTACCAAGTTGTAGCACAAACCCGGTGTACTACTCCCGCTGCTATTACTGACATTATTAAGCATATCAAAATTTCTGGTATAAATTTGGAAGCGAAATCATCACCAAACAATAACATTTCAACATTCGACAATGAAGTTAAACTAAACAAAAATAGCCAGGAACTAACAAATCCACCAAATATTGTTGTCAGTTGACTGGATGTAAACCATTCTGCATAGAAACGCAGTGTAGCATAGATGACTAAACTTAAAATGCAAGATATAACAGCACTGCCGAGATGGGCTTTTGGTGGGACTGGCTCTGAAAATAAACAAATACACGTTATTTTGTTACCATTGTATGTTTGTGTGTTATTTACATACTTTCAATCATTTTATTTTTTAATATTTAAAAGATTACTTTATTACTTTTAATATTTAAAAGATTACTTTTCTTTTCGAACTATTTCCTCGATTTTTTTGTTCTTGTAATGGAATTGTCTCTCCTACTGAAGTCCTAGATTCTGGATTTTCTGTATGTATTTTCGCATATAACCAATGTCAACAAAATGACAACGACAACAATCGTTGCTGTAATCAGGCTTGCCATCTAACACATTTTAGGTGCTGGATCTAGCACTCTTTTTTTTTAAGAGTTAAATCATAAAAAAAGAGTGTACCCAAAATTTATAAAAAAAAGTGCTAGGTGCCAGATTAGCACTTATTTTTAAAATATTAACATTTTATAGCACTTTTTTAAATTATTAAATATCTATTTGAAAAATGTCTGGAATCCGAGAAGAGTTTAAGGGAAAAAACAGATTTTATATATTTAAGGCTTCTCTGAATACGGCTAAGGAAAAGGAGAAAAGTTAGCTCGACATTTCAGACATAATTTTCAAAAGATTTTTAATTTGATAACCAACATCTGATTGCTAAAGGGAATTTAGAGGATATTGAAAGTATTTGAACATGTCGATTTAGTAAGAATTCTATAAAATTAATTCCGATTGGTTCCCTCCGATGAGGAAATGGAGAAATATTCATAGCAAACAAAAATTTTGAACAAGTAAAAAATAAACAACAGTAAAAAATGTAAAAACTAATACTTTTTTAATATAAAAATGTAGGGAATGGGTCTACGACATCGGCAATATGTTCATCAACATTTTTATTTTCTCGAGAACTTTAACATAAATAAAAATAAATTCGAAGTTTTTAGAAACTCATTCATAAAGCCCAGTATTTTGTTCAAAAGAGCGAAAAAATTTCGCTCTATGTTTGGAACTCAAAAACTATAATAAAAATGCATAATTTTTTTATGATCTATAAAAAGTTATAATCATAATTAACCCAAATTTCACTTTTTTGCTACATTTTCAAATGGTCCTGTCTATTAAATTGATGCGAAAAAAATTCCACCGCAATTTCGCAACAATTCCACGCAAGTGAAAAATCATTTTTTTATATGAAGTTTGACAGCTTTTTCGCAAAAGTACGAACAAAATATTGTAAATAGGGTGACCATTCGTATCGATTTTAGGTCACGTGTACTGATGAAATAAAATAGCGTACTGATTGCGCTGATTTTTTTAAATATTGTACAGATTGTACTTTTCGTTAGTTGTTTTCCAGGGGTATGGCATCACCAAAAAAATAAGTTATAACTAAATCGTTATCACAAAATGGCACTTTGTTCAAAAATGGACAATTTTATTTTTTTTATTAAAATTTAAATAATAACAAACAACAAAGCAAAAAAACAAACGGATATCTCAAATTTTATTATTTGAATACCCAAGAAACATTTTTACATTTTACATCAATCCGGCTTTTACGAAACGTTAACGGTCCGTAAAACACGTATCCGTCAAAGCTTGTAAGTATACGGAACAATAACGGAAGGTACTTTCGGATTTTCGAATACAATACGTCTAAATGGAATTATTTAAAAAAAATTAATATATGTCGCGCGAAAAAGTCCGTTAAAAAATAAATAATTCCTCAGTTAAGACTAAAAAAATTCAAAATAACTGAAATAATTGATATCATCTTATGTATACACAAAAATATAACGTTTTGAAATTGTCAAGTATTTTTCAAAGACAATCAACAAGAACAATTTAAATTCAATTTAATATCAATTTATTTTTCTTTATTTCGCTCATTTGAAAGCGTATTTTGGCATATTTGGTCCACAACGTTAATTAAAACACCATGGGAATACAGGTATTTTTAATGAATTTAGATGGAACAGCACAGTTTAAGATAAGTGCTTGTTTTTTGATTAGATCTTTTACAGTGAGGTTACATGATCAAGATTTTGCTTTCAAGTTGATAATACATACTGCTTGTCAAATTCAGTTGAACTTGAAGCTGTGACGTAGGCTGCATGCAACTTGATAGTCAATTTTGCTTCCAAGATGCCGTCGTCAAGGAAAGAAATAAAAATGCTCGCCTCTGTGGGCTATTTCCACACTGTAGGCTGTTCGAAAAGACTTTATTTTTTTCTTCACATATTCCACAGACATTTTAATGTCAGCAGAAATTGATTTTTTATTTATTTTTAAATCGTTTCGTTGATATACCGATATACCCAACAAACAATTCGTCCCGGTTACGCACCGTTTTCGGTCCGTCATAAACGGAATCCGACTCCGTTTACGTACCGTTTTCTGGATCCGTATACGGACCAGAAAACGGAAGTTAAGGAACATCAAAACTGATTCGAATCCGTTGAAAGTCCGTTAATGACGGACCGTTTACGGACCGTAATGTCGTATTAAAAACTGACAAGTCCGTTTAAAGTCCGTCAATAACGGACCGTTTACGGACCGTTTACGGACCGTTATGTCATGTAAAAAACGGACTAGTCCGTTGAAAGTCCGTCAATGCCGGACCGTTTCCGGACCGTTATGTCGTGTGAATAACGGAGTGGCTCCATTTTTAGAATGCCGTTTTCGGATTTGCATGTCTATCTATATTGACCCTATTTTTATTAATTATAAGTAATAGTTTTTAAGTTTTTTTTTTATAGATTTGTTAAAAATAGAATTTATTTTTTATATTTACACTATATTTACATTTGGTGCAGCTTACGTCTCTATCCAGCATCAATTTACAACATCAGCACACAATGAAATTCAATACCTGCATTCAAAAGAAAAAATAAATTAGATACATTTTAACTGTAATCACGATGGTTTTTTGCATACGATGTAAATTCGCACACTTTGCTATCAAAACAACTAAATATGTCAGTAAATATTTTTTAATTGCATTACAAAAAACCATCTTTAAAACACATAACAATTGGAATAAATCTTGCCATCTGATGTATATGACTTGAAGTTCTTTGCTTGATGGCGTGTTAGGACGGATTCACGCTGTTGCCACTTATTTTTCGTCCCAATATTATTTTTTAGCAGCTGAAGGGCTTTGCTGTATTTTTTTAAAATAATTTGTGTACTTAAAAAAAAAACAAACTAATACCGATGAAGTCCGTATTTAACAATACGGAAACGGATACACCAAAACGGAGTTAAAATGTGTTATGTTCGAAATCCTATAATACGGTCCGTTTGTGTTCCGTACATGCACATGCTATTACAGATACGTGCATATGGACCATTAACGTGCCGTAAAAGCCGGATTTATGACTCCGTACATTGCGGACAGTCCGTAAAAATGTTTCTTGGGAAAACTGAAAGAAAATAAATACAATATATTTTAATATTCCCGTAAAAAAATTTTATATTATAAAACTTACCTTTTTATTTTAATAATTCAATAAAATATATAACATTTACGGTATTACGCGTCTTTACTCTTTAGCGTTGTTTTATGACTAATACAGGAGAAAACATGTTATTCTCATATTCTTTCACTAGAAATTTCTAAACAAATGATTCGTACATACATTCTTCTTTACTTCGTACACACTTGAAAATTGAAGTATTTGTAACAAAATTCAAAATAACTGCATTAAATAAATGTTACTACAATGTATTAGTTTTTGAAGTTTGTTTAAAAAAATAACTGTCAAAAACATTAAAAAAATTTTGTACTAAGTAAATTAACAGCAACTGTGGTTAAAATAACTGCAACCGCATTGCTACACAAATAACTGTCATGTAGTAGCTGCAGAATTTTTCTGAGTGTAGTCCTAGACAAATGTGGAGCTATTTAAGGGTTGTTTGGAGGCAGATAATCAGTTTATCTCTGCTAATGCTGACGAGGTAAATGACTATTTTGTTTCATGTCAGATAGATGATAATCCCAATTCAATGAATTTTTCAGGGGGTACTTTTGGTGGTGGTCTTTTGTTTCGTTGTGTGAATCTGGGAGAATTGCGCGCAGCATTGGGGATGATTAAAACTAATGCTGCAGGTAATGATTTTTTTACCATTAAAATTTATTAATTTAGTTTTTCCGTTTGTGTCTTCCCATATTCTTCGGTTGGTCAATTCTATTTTTACTATTTCAGTCTTTCCTAACGATTGGAAGAAAGATAGGGTGATACCCATAAAAACGGAAGGTCTTTCCAACTCTTTGGATAATTTGCGTCCGATATCTGTCCTTCCGATTCTCTCGAAGGTGATTGAGCATATTGTAAAGGATCAAATGATAGTAACTCTTTAATACACTCATCTCAGTCAGGCTTTCGACGTGGGTATAGTACTGGTGCCCTTCTTCTTGGTCTAACGGATTCGGTTAGAAAATTTTTGGATAATGGTAAAAATGTAGTTCTTTCACTGGATTTATCTAAAGCTTTTGACCGAGTGATACATTCGAAACTTGTGGACAAACTGATTTTGCATCACAAGCTTGTAAACTTATATCCTCTTATCTGAGTTGTAGAAGTCAGTTTGTTTCGATTGGCGATTCTTTTTCTTTAACGAAACCAATAACCAGTGGTGTACCTCAGGGGTCTGTTATTGGCCCACTACTGTTCATGATTTACTTGAATGATCTTCTTACATTTGGGAATGGTCTATCATGTCAGTCTTACGTTTGATGATGTTTAGTTTCTTTGCTATGCCTATTCGCAATTTGTAGATGTCTTGGAAGAGGGTGTAAATTTCATTATACATGAAGTTATATCTTGGTTTTCTGGCAATGGTTTTATTGTCAATCCAAGAAAGACGAAGTTAATTGGTTTTGGTTTCGATACTGACAAAGAGTATACATAATATAGTGATTGGGGGACTCTCTATTACTGAGAAAGCATCTGTTCTATTATGTGCCTTGGAACAGGAACATACTCAAACCAATATCACCAAGCTAACATGGCAATACGAAGAAGATTCTCCGAACAATATCGCCAGGAAGAAAACATTTATTGCCGGCATTTTTCAATTTCAAATTTAGTTTTAATTTTTTCCAAATTGATAAAAGATTTCAAACAAATTTGCTTTATCTTCCAAATGATACAAAGGTGATATTGCCGCAATATTGTCATAAAAAGTTATGAAAAAAGATAAAATTTTTGAATTATTTTTTTCCAAATATCGCCGAATTATCTTCCAAGTGATAAAAGGAAGACAATTTCAAAGTAAATACTACTTGATTATTTTCATTCAAATGACAAATAGAAGATATCGCTTTAATATCTTCTTCGAAGGTAGCTTTTAAATGTTTGCAGGGTCATTATGTGCGCTCTTTGTATGACTCAAAACATCGATTGTAACCAGGGATGGAAAATAATAATTTAGTTATAAAAATCAAGAATGGAACTATACTATTCCAACAGTATTATAGCCCTAGATTACGAATTTTAAAAAACCATACTTAAAAAATTGCAAAATAATATCGGAATGCGAAAAAAGGCTTTGGGGTTCAAAAAATTAATTAAAAGATTTAGATTCTGCAAACGATGCCAAAATTTTCATTTTTTGCAACTAACCACTAGACTTTGTTTTATGAAATGGGCATTATACTCCGTAGATTATAAATTTAAAAAACTGCACGGAAGGAACGCGAAAAAAGACTTTGTGGTAGAAAAAATAATTAAAAAACTCAATCAGCGATTAACAATCTACAAATGAATACAATGACGCAACAATTTTCTTTTTCGCGATTTATTTAATTTTTTTTTTTGCAAACCAAACTTTTGTGTATAAAATTGGTACTATAGACCCTAGATTATAAATTTAAAAAAACCACACTAAAAAATTGGAAAATAATCGCGGAAAGCCAAAAAAGGCTTTATGGTACAAAAAATTAGTTAAAAAACTTAATCAACGATTTACATCCTGCAAACAAATATATTGATGAAAAAATTTTTCCTTTTTGCAAATTTTATTTTTCGCGATTTTTTTTTGCAACTAGCCACCAAACTTTGTTGCATGAAATGTGTATTATAGTCCCTAGATTATAAATTAAAAAGAAACGTACTTAAAAAATTGCAAAATAAAAGCGGAACGCGAAAAAAGACTTTGTGGTACAAAATATTAATTAGGAAACTTAATCAGCGATTTAGATTCTACAAACAAATATAATGATGCAAAAATATTCCTTTTTGCAAATTTTATTTTTCGCGATTTTTTTTGCAACTACCACCAAACTTTGTTGTATGAAATGTGTATTGTAGCCCTAGATTATAAATGAAAAAAAAAAACGCATGTAAAGAATTGCAAAATAATAGCGGAATTTGAAAAAAGACTTTATGGTACAAAAATTTAATCCCTAGGTTACACTCAGGGAATTGTGTAGGTAAAATCAACTGCAAATGACAGTTAAAATAACTGCATTTACACTTAAAAAGGTGTAGACTACATTTGCAGTTAAATTAACTGCAATATGAAGTTATTTTTAACTGTTAAAAATCAACTGACAAATGTAGTAAAAATAACTACAAATGCAATTGAAACAACATACATGCAAATTATTGTAAAACTGTACAAACAACTGCAAATGTAGTTAAAAAACATAAATAAAATTTATTTTAAAAATTATTAATTTAATAAAAAACAAATTTATGTAAACACTTAATAAACTTAATTTTATTCTATAATAAATTCAAAATTGAGAAATCAAAATTTACACTTAATGTCACTTTTATTTTTCACTATTAAGATATTGTTGTAGATGTCCGTCTGTGAGGGATGAAATATGGTGTTGTTTGGCTTTCTTTTTTTCTCCAGGTAAAAGAACTGAAAGAAAATAAATACAATATTTTTTTAAAATTCCCATAAATAAATTTATATTTTATATTATAAAACTTACCTTATTATTTTAATAATTTAACAAAAAATATATAACCTTTTCCGTATTACACGTCCTCACTCTTTGGCGTTGTTTTATGACTAAGACAAGAGAAAACATGTTCTTCTCATATTCTTTCACTAGAAACTAGAAATAAACAAGCGCTTTATACACATGCTCCTGTTTGCTTCGTGTGTGTGCACACACACTTGAAAATTTAAGTATTTGCAAAAAAAATTCAAAATAACTGCATAAAATAAATGTTACTACAATGTAGTAGTTTTTGTAGTTTGTTTAAAAAAATAACTGTCAAAAACATTGAAAAATTTTGCTCTAAGTAAATTAACTACAATTGTAGTTAAAATAACTACAACCGAATTACTACACAAATAACTGTCATGTAGTAACTGCAGAACTTTTCTGAGTGTATATATTTAAAAAAACCGCACTTAAAAAGTTGCAAAATAACGGCGGAATTCGAAAAAGGCTTTATGGTATAGAAAATGAATGAAAAGAGGTAATCAGCGATCGACATTCTGCAAACGAATATATTGTTGCAAAAATTTCGCTTTTTGCAAATGTTTTTTTTCGCAATTTGTGCTAATATTTGCTAATATCTAAATATTTAATTTTAATTTTTTTTAACGAGCCAAAGAGAAAGCTTTTTTAGTTACTTACATTTTTATATATGTAA
Source organism: Leucophora obtusa (assembly GCA_949987735.1). Taxonomy (NCBI): domain Eukaryota; kingdom Metazoa; phylum Arthropoda; class Insecta; order Diptera; family Anthomyiidae; genus Leucophora; species Leucophora obtusa. Next base: position 283,937,385 of record OX465295.1, read on the forward strand.
GAGCGATCTAACATTTTTTGGTATAAGAGCCCGATTAATTGAGCCTTTTCCATCCCTGATTAACCAGTCGGAGTTCGTTCCTGTTCCAAGCCGCATAATATTTTTTCAAATAAAAAATATTGAGAGAGTTGCAAGGCCATTGATACTGATACTAAAGGATTCTTCAATAAGAGCGCTACAAAAGTTTTTTTAAATAAAAGAAAAACGGTTTTGGATATCAATGAAATTCTTTATTCCTGTGAAAGTACGTTCGATGCCATTATGTATGGAAATCGATCTCTTTTGCATGGCCACCACGGGCACGCTTGCAGAAGTCCAGACACTGAACCCAATTTTCGACGGTTTTCAGGTATAAATCGGCCGATATTCGTACGAAGTTCATCAATCGTCTCTGGCTTGTTGGCATAGACCATAGATTTGACGTAGCCCCACAGGAAATAGTCCAACGGCGTCAAATCGCACGACCGAGGCGGCCAATCGACTGGACCATTTCGTGAGATAACACGTTCTCCAAACTTGGTTTGCAATAAATTGATTGTGACATTCGCTGTGTGGCTTGTGGCGCCGTCCTGTTGGAACCACATGTCCTCCAAGTCCATATCATCCAATTGGGGCCAAAAATATTCGGTTATCATTGAACGGTAGCGATTCCCATTCACTGTAACGTGCCGGTCTTGATCATCACGGAAGAAGTACGTCCCAATGACGCCGGCGGCCCATAAACTGCACCAAACCGTAATTTTTTCGGGATGCAATGATGACTCATGGGGCAATGCTACACGTTCAATATATATTGACCGCGATCCAGTATCGCGATATTTATTGAAAGTGTAGCATGCAGTATTGATGGATCGCGATCCATATCGCAGAATAGCCCAATATTCTGAAAACCAGATCACGGATCGCGGATCACGCGATAAATATTGAACGTGTAGCATAGTTCGTGATATCAATTCGCGTTACAATAGTAAAAAGTGAAAGAAATCCAGATCACGGATCGCGGAGCACGCGATAAATATTGAACGTGTAGCATAGTTTGTGATATCAATTCGCGATACAATAGTAAAAAGTGAAAGAATAAAGAAAATAAAACAAATGAAATAAAATACGCAGTGCAAACAAAAAAGATAAAACATTTATAACACATTTCTTCAATAAAAAAGCAAGCAAAATAGCTAAACAGGCTTTTTTTTTTTGTTTTCTCGCGACATTTTTTAATAAACGACCAGCACAGCACAAAAATAATGTAAATACTGACGCGATAAACATTGAATATGTAGCATACACGCGCGATCCATCAATCCATTAAAATGGATCGCGATACAAATATCACAATATATATTGAACGTGTGACACTGCCCATGGAGTACGTGTGGCTTGCTGTCTGACCAATAACGCATATTTTGTTTATTGACGAAGCCATTCATTATGACGACCATAAATTGGACGTAGCGCTCTTAACGTTGAGGCCACTGACTCCGAATGTCGGTAGTAAATTTTAATAATTTCGACTCGTTGTTGGCTCGTATATCTTTCCATCATGAAATGGCAAACCTTACAGTGAGGTTACATGATCAAGATTTTGCTTTCAAGTTGATAACACATACTGCTTGTCAAATTCTGTTGAACTTGAAGCTGTGACGTAGGCTGCATGCAACTTGATAGTCAATTTTGCTTTCAAGATGCCGTTGTCAAGGAAAGATCTAAAAATGCTCGCCTCTGTGGGCTGTTTCCGCACTGCAGGCTGTTCGAAAAAGACTTTATGTTTTTTCTTCACATATTTCACAGACATTTTCATGTCAGCAGAAATTGTTTTTTATTTATTTTTATTTTAAAATCATTTCGTCGATATACCGAAGTATTCACATTCCGTATTTTATCAATCGAGTTTTATTGCGGCACAATATTTGTGAAAAGAAAAACAAATTTACAAGAAATTTATCAGCTGTTTAAAACTTGACCGTCAAGTTTTCTCAAAACTTGAAAGCAAAAATTGATATCAAGTTGCTGTTCAATTTTTAAAATGTGAGTGTGTTAGTAAAAAAATGTGAGTGTATTGAAACTTGAAAGCCAAAAATTGATCGTGTAACCCCTATGTTACAGTGAGGTTACATGATCAAGATTTTGCTTTCAAGTTGATAACACATACTGCTTGTTAAATTCAGTGGAACTTGAAGCTGTGACGTAGGCTGCATGCAACTTGATAGTCAATTTTGCTTTCAAGATGCCGTCGTCAAGGAAAGAATTAAAATTGCTCGCCTCTGTGGGCTGTTTCCGCACTGTAGGCTGTTCGAAAAGACTTTATTTTTTTCTTTACATCTTCCACAGACATTTTCATGTCAGCAGAAATTGGTTTTTTATTTATTTTTATTTTTAAATCATTTCGTCGATATACCGAAATATTCACATTACGTATTTTATCAATCGTGTTTTATTGCGGCACAATATTTGTAAAAAGAAAAACAAATTTACAAGAAATTTGATCAGCTGTTTAAAACTTGACCATCAAGTTTTCTCAAAACTTGAAAGCAAAAATTGATATCAAGTTGCTGTTAAATTTTTAAAATGTGAGTGTGTTAGTAAAAAAGTGTGAGTGTATTAAAACTTGAAAGGAAAAAAGTGATCGTGTAACCCCTATGTTACTGAAGAGAAATGTCAAAAGAGCGGCAAGAAATATGGCGTCGTTTGCTGTCCCTGTCTTTCTACTTTTGTAGCGTCCCTGTTGAAGAACCCTTTATAATTGATACTCTCGATGGCATGAGAGTTGAATTTGTGGATAACCTAGTGTCTTGACATGCAATAAAATGATAGCAAGCAATTGTCAAAATGCTCTCATCTCAAGTGAAGACACTCAATTTCAATTTTATTGCAATATCATGATATCGCTGACATGCCATCGGATCTTGCAATGATGCCAGAGATCAAATGTCACTTTTAGTTTTCATTTTAATTTTGTAATAGAAAAACAACAAAAAATTTGGTAAAAAAGAATGGAAAAGTGTTTAGTTTTTTATTATTTGTCGGTTTCATAAAATTTGGTGTTTTTCGAAGAAAAATCTATGATATTTCTTATCCATGAAATGGTCAAGTGTTCTCCACCACTCTGCAATTGATATCATTTTGACGTTTCGCTGTAATGGTTTTGACATTTCATATCATATAATTTATTGCATTTGAAGACACCGGGTAAGATTAAGTGTCTCGGAGTTTTAATTGACAATCATTTAAATTTCTCATCGCATATTAATAACGAAGGTTGTATTCTCTTGACTTGTATCTGCCTCTCACAATTAGGATGCGTATGGCACATGCCTTGTTGATGCCTCATATATTATATTGTGTCGGGGTATTTTCCGGTAACACAAGCGGTGAATTTAATAGGTTTACCAAGATTTTCAATAGAATTATTACATATGTTTTTGGCCTAAGACTTCGCTCTCATGTGACTCCGTAAGTAATCTAATTTCTTGGGTGCTCTTTTGTTAATTATGTAGGTATGAGGTTATTGATATTTTTTTACAAAGCAATGGTGAATGGGTTTCCGGACTATATAGCTGACAACTTTCTTTTGTCCAACTCGGAAAGAAACCCCCAATTGGTTTATCCAACACATCATACTATGTTCCAACGATCATTTCAGATTAGGCTTTCAAGAATATGGAACGATCTACCTCTATATCTGAGATGTTTTGCTTTTACCCCAGGTCTTTAGGCGAAAGCTTAAGGATTATGTAGCTATTCATGTGTTATAGCTTTTTGTTTGTGGTACCATTTTTATCTCTCTCGACTTTTTTTTATTTTTATTATTGCTGCACTTAGGAAAATCTGGTGATTGTATTATTTTTATTTAAATATCTATTTATATTATTCAATATAATGTTTTCAGTATATGATAGTTTTACTGTATTTTTTACTTATTTTTATTATTATTATATTTTTATTATTATTTACTTTTATTATCATTTATTTTTATTATCTTTATTTTTTTTTGTAGTAGCTTTTATTAATCATATATGGCCCCCAGGGCTTTGGTTATGTAATTTGAAGTAAATAAATGCTGTATTTATAATAAAAAAAAAATGAGCATCCCAAACAAACAATTCGTTCTGTTTACGCAGCACGACATTACGGTCCGTAAACGATCCGTCATTGACGGATTTTCAACGGATCAGTTTCGATGTTCCTTAAGTTCCGTTTTCTGGTCCGTATACTGATACAGAAAACGGTACGTAAACGGAGTTGGATTCCGTTTATAACGGACCGAAAACGGTGCGTAAACGGAACGAATTGTTTGTTGGGAATGTAAATTCATTATAATATGGTAGACTAGCGGGCGCAGCCCGCTACGTTGTTAGCGTGCCTTAAAGTTTATATAAATAAAGTTTATATAAAAAGTTTTATATAAATAAATCATTTAGTATACCAACACGTGAGCATGTAACAACTAATTGGCTGTTGTTCAACCATCGGCGTAGATAGGTCGTATTCGCGGTTGGGTGGGGGGGGGGGGCATAGCCCGCTACGTTGTTAGCGTGCCTTAAAGTTTTTTTTTAATTCCAGTTTATGTAAAGGTAGACCTGGCAATTCAAGTAAATTCACAAATTCAGTTGGAAAATTTACTGCGTCGGTTTCTTCCACCGGTGCTTCGTTACCTGCAGTTTAAATATCAGAATATATAAGTTCCATTCCTTTTCTAAGGTTTTTTCTCTTTTAGAAAATTTGTTTAACTTTTTGGAGAGTATGTTTCAATGCTACATAAGTTTCATATTCCGTGGATAGTGTTTGAACAGGTAATTAAAAGGAGTTCTTCACCCCTTTTTGTTCCTCCCAGTAAAAATCCCAAATATATATAATCTTGCCTCAATCGCATGCGAAATTTCAAACTTCGGCAGTTTGAGTCATTCAAATTCCATTCCATTTTGTTTAACAATTTTAGTGTTCTAATGCAACTCCTTCCATGATTCCATTTTGTTCACCATTCCATTGCATTTCGTTCCCATTATCTGTTATTCCAATTCCACTCGTTCCCCGTTTCATTCCATTTCGTTCCTACTGTCTTGTGTATCGATATTGATATCAGTCGCATCTATTTCCATTTCTTTGCACTTGCTCCGTTCCATTCCTCTTTTAACTGCAGTGTTACAATTCCACTCGTTCCCCATTTTACGCCATCTCGCTCCTCGTTCCATTTCGTTCTATAGTCCATTCCATTTCGTTCCCTCTTCCAATCCATTTCCATTGTCTATAATTTCAATTCCACTCGTTCAACGTTTATATCCATTTCATTCCACTTCTGTAGTGTTTGAATTCCACTCGTTTCCTATTTAGTTTCTTAATTTTAGTGTTCCATATACACTTGTTCTTTAAGTTTTAGGTTTCTAGCTAAAGACGCAGACGTTAAGGGGGGGAGGCAATTTTCTCCTTTGGAACCACCATTTTTACCACGTTCCTGTCCAAAGTCCTAGAAATGCCTTGTCAATAAGTTAGCCCATACTCCAAGGAAAACATATTATGTATTACAGGTTTCTAGCCGAAAGGTTCGGTTAAGCCATCAAGGGGGAGAATTATTCCGTTTTTATCCCTATCGGTAGGAATTTCCCAAAATTCCGTCTTACAGGACGTCTGCGTTGGAAAAGGAACCTACTACATACACAATTTTAGGTCTCTATATCCAGCAGTTTGGTCAGCCCGTCAAGGGGGACGTTTTTACCCTTTTTACCCCTCCAGTGCGTATGTTCTATAACTTTATGTGAGAAGTTTTCGCATCGAAAAGTATGAAACACAAAATTTCACTGTTTCTCGATTTGTGAGTAAAAACTGTATCAGTATTCGAATGCGAAAAGCGGCAACACTGATTACGTTATTATTGGAATATTTCCAGTGAACTGTCAAAAAAAAGAACAAAAATAACAAAACAAAAAGTTTACTTTTACATTAATTAAAAATACTAACTAAAAATTAATTAAAAAGTGTTAAAAAAAAACGTAGAAAATGTACAGCGCTGCTTTAATTAGAGCGGAGGAATACGATTGCCGAAATATGTTGCGGGTACACCGAAGAAAATTGCGAGATGCCACTAATCCATTTGATATGCCGGAAGCACGATTTCGGGAATTATATCGGTTTAATCAAACAACAGCTAATATATTGCTAAGCGAACTAAGCCCCTATATGACGACGGGTGTTAGAAAAACATTCATACCACAGCCGCTTCGTATGTGCGCTGCACTACATTTTTTTGCCACTGGTTCTTTTCATAGAGACATAGGACAGGATTTTGCAGTTTCCATTAGTCGGTCTGTTGTATGCCGATGTGTCCTAGAAGTAGCAGATATACTGGAGCAGAAACTTATGCCTCAATGGATAAAATTTCCAACTCCTGATGAGTATGATGATATAAAAGAAAAGTTAGTGCGAGAAATGTTTTGTATTAAACTTTTTCTAAATTCAAATAATTTACTTTTTTAAGATTTTTTGAAGAGACCGGATTTCCCGGAGTTATTGGCGCAATTGATTGCACGCATGTGCGTATTATGAGACCAAAAGCAGAAGTGGAGAGCTGCTACCTAAATCGTAAAGGATATCATTCGAAAAATGTTCAGTTGGTAAGTGCACATATTGCTTATTTCATAATTCAACATATTTACATCCACAATAAATTTTAGATTTCCGATTTTAATTTAAAAATTCTTGGTGGATTTGCAAGGTTTGGTGGAGCAGCCCATGATTCATATATTTGGGAAGCTTCACGAATAAATACTTTGTTGCAACAACGGTACGAAGCGGACAATAGAACCCATTCTTGGTTATTAGGTGAGTACAAAGGTTTATGAAATTAATCCCATTGATATGAAATTTTAATATGTTATAAAGAATAAAAAATCGTATTTTCTACGCGGTCCAATCTCAATTTTAGCTGTTAAAATTTGGGTAAAAATTATCCCATTTTTAGGTTATCTTAAGCTTTTCAAAAAAAATAATTTACCTACTGTTTTTTAAGTAAAACTATAAAAAACGGTGAAAACGGAAAGTCGGCTAATTTAATTACTCTTTATAATACTTATGAGTAAGGTTGAGCCACTTAAAAATACTGGTCTCCAGTTTTTTATGTCATATAGTGTGCCCGACATTCCTCGAAATCTGTACTATATTTTAAGTTTTTTAATTTTTTTAAATTATTTGTTTTAGGTGATTCAGGCTACGCTCTACGTCCGTGGCTTATAACACCTTACAGATCTTCAACAAACGAAGATGAAAAACGTTTTAACACAATACACGCCCAAACTAGAAATTGTGTTGAACGTTTAAATGGTGTCTTAAAATCCATTTTCAGGTGTTTATCTGTTGGACTTCACACAACACCACAAAAGGCTGGAAAAATTATTAACGCGTGCACAACTCTTCACAACTTCAGACAGGCGCATGGTTTACTAGACACGGATGTAATTTTAGTGGATCAAAATTCCAACGATGTAGCAAATACTGACGAAGAAGAGTTAGCTGAACCTCTTAGAGAAGCGTCACGGCTGCGAGACAGGCTAAAGGACCGCTTTTGTCGTCGTTAAAAAGTTGAGTTTAGGGGCTATTCTCAGATTTCACCTTATAGTTCTTTAAAGTTCGATTTGAATATTAGAGTGGCGCGAATATGAAAAAATGTCGATTCTGAAGTTCTACCAATGCAGAAAAGTAGTGAACAAATATTCCAAATCGGGAAAAATAAAATTTTTAAAATCGGTCAAATTCTTCGTTTACGGTTTGCGATCGCAGTTTCCAAGTTTTGAAAAATCACCTTATAGTAAATTTTATTTTAACTTTTGCCGTGTTTCTAGTTATTTTGAAGCGCTAAACCCAAATTTGCAACAATTTTTAAAAATTATTAAAAAGTCTTTAAAATATGTCAACTAGGTTTTTGGTTGTTACTCTTGAAATAAAAAAAGGCTAATATTTTATTTTGCAATAACCCCTGAGAGCATCTCATCATCACACAATAGAACACATTCTTACATCTCTTCTGCAGTGGCAGAACTTCAAAATCGAAATTTTTCAAATTCGGTCCAATTTATTCACTATATATATTTTTTTTATTTTTTAACGGAAAGACTGAGATATGTTTAAAAGACTGAACTAAAATCAATAATTCTCAGGTTTAAAAATTTTTTAGTACAAAATCATTTTTATTTCAAAAATTCAATGGAAATTTACAGGTAAAATGTAATTGAAAAAAAATAAATAAAAAATAAACTATTATTGAAAAAAAAACAAAAAAATAGTTTGTTTATATGCCACCTTCAAGTTCAGATTTTTTTTAATAAAAAAATAAATTGTTCATTTAAAATGAAGAATCTACTTATTTGCTACTTATACTAGTTAATGGTCACAAGCCTTCCTTTTTAAGGTATCTATTCTTATTAATTATAAAAAAATAACTTATTCAAAAAGAATAACAAAACCAATACACTCTCTTAAAGAAAAAATACACCATTTCCAATTGTTATAAATAAAAAAACAATTGTGATTTCAAAATTGCAAAATCGAAAAAATAACAATTGTACTTAAATCAAAAAATACCATTTTTGTTTAAAAAATAGTAATTATAAGTTAAAAGCAGAATATGAAATATGAAAAAAATAACATTAAAGTAAATATAAATTATATAAAAAATGTAATTTAAAAAGTGTCAAATGTAATTCAAAGCATTTCAATTAAAATTAAAAGAAATGACAAATAAAATTTAAAAAATACTAAATGTAATTCAAAAATACCAATTAAAATTCAAAAATTATCAATTGAATTTTAACTGGTATTTTTTGCAAACAACATTTCAATAACTTTTGATAATTTTTAAATTTTATTTGGTAATTTTTTTAATTTCAATTAAAAGTTTTTGAATTAAATTTGTTTTTTTATAATTACGTTCGGTAGTTTTTGAATTTTATTTGGTATTTTTAAATTTCAATCAACATTTTATGTAGTATTTTTTTTAATCTCAATTCCGAATTTTTTTATTTTGAATTTCAATTCGTATTTTTTCGATTACGTTTGGATTTTTTTTAATTACGTTAGGTATTTTTTAATTACATTTGGTAGTTTTTGAATTAAATTTGATTTACAAATGCTATTTTTACAAACACAAATGCAATTTTTTAAAAAACAAATGTGCTAATTAAAATTCCAGTTCGTATTTTTCTTAATATCAAATGCAGTTTTGAAGTTGAAAGTCATGTTTTAAAAGCACGAATTAGTTTCAAAACTAATTTTGAAATTACAGTAGGTATTTTTTAAACAAGTGTAGTTGGTGTAGTTATTCGGTTACGACTAAACACAGTCTTTTATGTACTACACACTAAAAAAAAATTATGGAAATTTATATTCATCGTTAGGCTTTTGATTACCAATCTTTTTTAAGATTTCCTCATTTTGTTTTTCTAGCTTATTAAGTTTCGACAACAGAACAGCATGCATTTGTCGAGATTCTTTTAAGGCTTCGTTATATTTTGAGGCAGTTGTTGATGATGTGGTTGGAAGTGTATCCTTTCTTTTTTTTGGTAGTGGTTGATAATTTTCAGCATCTAAAACTTCTATAGACAACATAGATTCCTAAAACAAATTTTAAAAGCCAGAAAGATTTTTAAAAAGTACAATTAGTATTCGACCGAGCCGAATTTTTTATACCCTTTACCAATACTAGGACAATGTCCAACGTATCTGTTTGCGATGTCAATATTTATCAAATTTTCTCAACAGATTCAAAATTGAATAAAAATATTGAATGAAACAGCGTATATAATAAGACATAAATTTTAGCTTTGTTTCTTAATATAAAAATACTCTGTTAGGTCTCCGAGCAATATTTCGTTGTGTTACAACCCTATTGACAGCATAAAAAGGTCTCTAGCTATGGTACAAGGTATATAAAGTCATATTACATCGAGGAATTCTTCCAGCATCACTCCGGACTCGGGAGTACAAGAATCACCATCAACTGCATCTACTGTTATAATCTTAAGTATTTCTTCCTCAAAATCATTCAAATTACGCGGTATGCCACTGAAGCTACCACCACCAGTTCTGTTCATAAAACTTCTTCTTTCGTTTACTTGTTTCTTAACGGCACGTTTCAAATCCAGCCAACACTATGACAATATAAAATTTTGGAGCAATTTCGTCAATACAGTCAAAAAACAAATCCAAAAAAAACATAACAATACCTTTTTCCATTGATCTACGGTCTTGTCGCTGCCTCCCATGGAATTCAATGAATTTTTGAGGGCTTCCCACTCTTCCTTACTGTTTGCATATGAGTTGATGCCAGAAAACTGTCCTCGAGCGAACTTCAAATGTGACGACATGTAGTTCACAAGTTTTTCTTTCTGGGATTTGGAAACTCTTTCGTTCTTCTAAAATATTATACAATTTATTATTTCATTAATCCAGAAGTATTAAAATAAAGTCCTTACCTTTTCTACACTATTTGAGGCCATTATTTTGTATTACTAGGTTTTTTTTTTTAATAAAAAACGAAAAAGTGGAAAAATCTCACCTTGTTTTAAATTGTGAGTAAATTTGACAGATAAAATTTAAAACTTTTCGAAAAACATCTTTGCAGAAACACTTTTTGTCGCATTATTCCAATAATGTGAGAAAAAAGATTTACGTGACAGTTAGTGACAGCTAGTTTTCGCAAATTAAAGTTATAGAACTAGGCGAATGTGAGAAACAGATTTTTGTGTCAATTCGCAGTGTTTTTGTTTCATTTCACATGTTTCATGTGAAAACTTTCTCGATGTGAGAAATACAGAACACCGGTACAGGTATGAATTTCCAAAAATACCGTCTTAGGGGACGTCTACGTTGGAGAAAGAACCCAAGTACCGAATTTAAGCTCCCTAGTTCCAGCAGTTTGGCCAGGCCGTTAAGGGGGAGACTTTTCCTGTTTTTGACCCTACCTGTGGAAATCTCCAAAAAATCTCATCTTAGCGGATATCTACAATAGAGTAGGAACTTTAATACCAAATTTCAACTTCCTACCTCCAGCGGTTTGGGCAGGCCTTTAAGCGGCACTTTTCGCTTCATTAATCCCCATCTTTGCAATGTCCCTGTCCAAAATTCCCAAAAGCACCTTCCCGATAAGTGAGCCTATACTTCAAGGAACATATGTTTTACATTTCAGGTTTCTAGCCAACTTTTACTATTTGTGCCCCTCTCAGTTTGATCAGGCTGTCAAGGGGGACACTTTTTATTTTTTTGTCCCTCCCGGATGGAAATAGGCTGGAAGAGGAACCTAAGTACCGAATTTCAGCTTCTTAGTTCCAGCAGTTTGGACAGGTGGTTAAGGGGCCACTTTCCCTTTTTGAGTCCCCATTTTATAACGACGCTGCCCATAATTCAAAAAATTAGCTTTCTAATAAGTTAGCCTTTACTCCAGGGACCCACATTTTAAATTTCAGGTTTCTAGCCGAAGGGGTTTTTACAGGCCACCAAGGGGAGGCTTTTCTTCTTTTTGCCACTCCCTTTAGGAATTTACAAAAATTCCATCTTCGCGGCTATCTGCGATGGATGAGGAACATTCATACCAAATTTCAACTTCATTGCCTCAGCGATTTGGGCAGGCCGTTATTGGGGAAATGTTTCCCTTTCAACCACCATTTTTACTATGTTCCTGTTCCAAAATAGAAAAATTACGTTGCCGATGACTTAGTCCTACTCCAAGGAATACATATCTAAAATTTTAGGTTGGCCAAAAGGGATTGGGCAGGCCGTCAAGGAGGAGACTTTTCCCCTTATTTCCCCTCCCGATAGGAATTTCAAAAATTCCGTCTAAGCGGACGCCTACACAGAATTCACATACCGAATTTGCTTTTGGGATATCCTGTAGGGAATTCCAAAAATCCAAACTTAGTCGATGGCTACTACAGTGGAGGAACCTTTGTACCAAATTTCAACTGCTTACCTCCAGTGGTTTGGGCAGGCACTTTTCCAATTTGTGAGACTGTTTATGGGGAGACTTTTCCCCTTTTTGCCCGTTCCGGTAGGAATTTCCAAAAATCCCTTCTTAGCGCACGTCTATGCTGAATATCAAGAAACCTTGTTTTAGCGGAGATATCCGTGGGGGGAGGAAAAAAAGTAGTTTTTTTGAAATTATATATTATTTTAAATGGTACTTTTTGGAAAAAGCGATTTTTATTGGAAAAAGATACTTTGTTTTTACAAAGTACTATATTTGTACTTTTTTTGAAAAAGGTATTTTTTTGGAAAAATGTATTTTTTTTTGGAAAAAGGTACTTTATTTGGAAAAGGTACTTTTTTGGAAAAGGTACTTTTTTTGAAAAAGGTATTTTTTTTGGAAAAATGTATTTTTTTTTGGAAAAAGGTTGTTTTTTTTGGAAAAGGTACTTTTTTTTGGAAAAGGTACATTATTTTAGCAAAAGGTACATTTTTTGGAAAAAGGTACTTTTTTGGAAAACGATACTTTTTAGAGTTGTAAAAGTATTGAGTATTCCGGTACTGAGTACTCAATACTGCCTGTTTTTTTGAGTACTCAATACTAAAACGGTACTACTCAATACTTTTAAAGATGCAATTTTCCGTAGAAATGTGTATTTTTCGTATGAAAATACAACTCTAAAAATACTACTTTAAAAATACAACTCTGGAAATACAACTCTATTTGTGAAGCAAAGAAATTTGAAATTAATTTTTGGGAAAAATTATATAATTAATTTATTTAAAATGTTTTAAATTTATTAAAATGTAAGTAACAATAGTTATTTAACACGTGTATGTGAATTGTTATTATTTTTCCTTATAAATACGAACTCATAACATTTTTATTTTTAAATTCAAAAAAACAGTTAAAAGTATTGAATAGTATCGAGTACTCAATTGAAAAGTATTGAGTAGTATTGAGTACTCAAAAAGTATCGAAATTTCACAACTCTAATACTTTTTTTGAAAAAAGGTACTTTTTTTTGGAAAAAAGGACTTTTTTGAAAAAGGTACTTTTATTTTGGAAAACGGTACCTTTTTTGGAAAACGGTACTTTTTTTGAAAAAACGTATGTCTATACCGGTCGAGGAACCTATATACCAAATTTCAACTTCATAGTTCCAGGAGTTTGTACAGGCCGTCAGGGGGGAGACTTTGTCCCCTTTTTGTCCTTTTTTGGGCAGGCCTTCAAGGGGGGCTCGTTTCCTTTTTTTAACCCCCATTTTTACAACGTCCCTGTCCAAAATTCTAGAAAGTACTTTCCAGAAAAGTTAGCCCCTACTCCAAGGAACACATATCTTAAATTTCAGCTTTCTAGCCAAAGGGGTTTGGGCAGGCCGTCAAGGGGGAGGCTTTCCCCCTTTTTGCCCGTTCCGGTAGGAATTTCCAAAAATCCCGTCTTAGCGGACGTCTACGCCGAAAGAGGAACCTACATACCAAATTTCAACTTCCTAGCTTCAGCAGTTTGGGTTGGGCGATGTTGAGTCAGTCAGTCAGTCAGTAACGTTATTTTTATATATAGAGAAATATCAAACTTCGAAAAGTAGACGATAATCGTCCATCGTCTTATATAATTTGAATACTTGGCAGCTCTTATTTTCGGCCTACGAAAATATGGCAGCATTTTTATAAACAGCTGTTCAAAAATAGGTTATTACGAGACTTTTTTGATAATTGCTTTTTGTCATTGGTGCATTTTTAATAGAAAATACTAAAATAAATTGTATTAAACAAAGTAAAATGATAAAACCAGCACGTTTTATTACCCCACAACTGCTTAAGCAAACAACTTTTAGAAGAGTTGGTAAGTTCTTAAAACTAATAAATCGTTTCAAAATTTGCGATCTCAAAACATTTTTACCTAAGACACGTTCTCTACAAAGCCATTGGAAAAGGAGAAGAAAAATTTAATCGGCAATACACTAAAAATTGCATCTAATGTAGCATCAGAAACGCGTAAACCCATTGCACCAGCATCTATTCGTTTTTTATATCCCGAATTTTTACCGGATCCCAAAGTGGAATGGCGTAACACTGTGAGAGAGAAGTTGGAGAGACTTGATATGATTGATAGACGGTCACAAATTGAGATACCAGAATTTTATGTGGGTTCCATATTGGCAGTAACTAGTACAGATCCTCATGCTGCTGGCAAAGTTTGTCGTTTTGTAGGTAAGTTTTATCAAAATGTTTGTATGTTGAAAATATATTGAAGACAATTTTCAATTATCAACCAGGAATATGTATATTACGTGAACGTTGTGGTTTAAGAGCTCGTTTTATACTAAGAAATATTATTGACGCACAGGGCGTTGAAGTCTTGTATGAAATGTATGATCCCACTATACAAAAAATTGAAATTTTACGTTTGGAAAAACGTCTCGATGATCATTTATTGTATTTGCGTGATGCTTTACCCGAATACAGTACTTTCGATACAAATATGGAAGCTGAAATTTTGGAGGAGGGTACTCCAGTGCCGATTAATGGTGTGCAAGTACGTTTGAGACCACGCCCTTGGTTGGAAAGATGGGAACGACAAAATCTTAAGGGTGTTTCCAATGTGGATGAATATATTAATGAAAAGAATAGACGCAAGGCCTTGCAAAGTCAAAAACCATGGGAGAAGTTTGATTTAATGAAACAATATAGAGCCACCATACCCGAAGAGGATCAAAAGGAAATATATGCTGAAGTCTATTCACAACTACATCAAATGGAATTGCAGCGTAAGAGAAATAAACGCAAGAGGTCTTTTGTTAAGCCTACTAAATTAGCTTAGTCCTGTGGGCGTCACACAATTTTTTTTGCATTGGTATGAGCAGAGCTTTGAAGAATTTTTTTAATGAATTCCACATAAATCGAATTAATTTTGTATCTAAAGTGAACAAACTTTTTTCAAATAACGTGATTTCCTTCAGTTGAAAGCGTTCATCTGCAATAATGATATAAGAATTAAATTGTAACAGTTATTTTCAATCCAAATGAATTAATTCATTAAAGAACGGGTTAACTGTTTAGTAATTTAATTTTGATTTTTTACCGTTTCATAAATTAACAACATTTTCTATACCCTTTTGGCTCAATTTCTGAATTTGCGCATGCATGATCGATGTTTAAATGGACAAAAATTTAAATCTCTGAACTCAAAAAATTTACCAAATAATTGAATGTATTTTCTTAAATGACTGAACGGTAGATCGAAATAAATTAATTCATTGGTCATTCACAAGAAAATAAATCGAATTTTTGCAATTGAATAAATTCTTTTAAACAGAAATAAATTCTTTTAAGTTCAGGAATCAAAAGTGAATGAATTAAAACTTCGAAGCTCTGGGTGTGAGTGTATTTCAATTTGTTTTTCTTTATTGTTGTTAAAAATAAAGTATCCATTTCGGATTTTAAAAATTGCTAGACATATCTTGGCCTTTAGTACAAACGAAGGTGCATACCTAAAATTTGGGGTGAGGTATACCACGAACAGTTTTAAGCAACTTCTTCGTTTTTTAAACAAATCAAGAACATAAGTACAATTAAATTTCTTGTTTATTAAAATCTCATTATACAATAAGTATGATCCTTTGTTATTGCGGCCCTATGCTCCTTGCAGGAGTAAAAGGAACAAATATATATATATTGCAATGCAAAATGATAAATATACAAAAGAATTTGTTTTTTGATTTGTCAATCTGTAGTGTTCAATAACTAATACACACGATATTTATAGAAATCCATAAAGGAAATGGTCACATTCCAACTAATAATTAATGTAATTAAATAAAATAAAAATATAATAGGTAGAGGTATGAGAATAAGACGAGTGTTTTTAAGGTGAGGGATACCTGTAAGGAAAAACAGACAGTTAACTAATAATCAGAGAGAAAATTTTGTGGTAAAACTTACAATTGTAACCCAAAAATGTTATATAAATATAATAACTTAAACTCAGCAACCAAAATGTATTGCCCAAAAATCTTGATATAAACCATGGTTGACTTATCAACCAAGTGTAAAAGAATAGTTGCAAAAAGTGTAATAACATTAAGGGCGGGAAGAACGCATTTAAATGTACATCAAAAGCATAGCCCCATTCTATATCCGGTTCTAAATTATTGTTACGCAAATAACGATTCGTTACCAACCACAAAAAAGTGGCAACAACAATGCCAGCAAATATGCAATCGACAAAGACTACATAAAATATAAATGATATACTCTGCAGGATATTTAAACCCAAGACATAGGCGAAACCCAAAGATGTTACTGTAAGAAAAATGCATTAAAATTATCCAAGTTTAGTTTAAGGCAAATAAGTTTTTTTTCTTTTTTATGTTATCAATTCCAAAACTTACCACACAAGCACACAACTAACAATACTAAAAAGGCGGGATCATCTCTTGCAAATTGCGATTTAGTTTCTAAAAATAAAAGACTTCACCATAAAATAACTCATCATCCTTACAATCCTCCATCCAACTTACGTTTTCTATAATTGAAATTCCGATACACTTTTTGTGGTGCTATAAGCAAATAGATCATTTGCCATAACGCAAACTCAAAGTCCATTTGATTAAATTTTAGCAAACGCCTTAGATATTTGTAACTTTTGGTCGTAGCTGAAAGGCAGTCTTTTCTAGCATTGGCCGGGGGTGGCAATGGTGATTGACCTCGAGAAGCTGTGTAACTAGACACCACGGAGGGTGTAGGCGATGTTGCCGTTTTCATCATGTTGTTTATATATTTACTTAAGTATTTTTTAGAATTTTGTTAATTTAACATAATTTTTGTGTTTAAAACTAAATAAATATGATTTCTGTTGTTAATTTCTTCGGAAATTCTTCAAGAAGTTTGATCGCAAAAATTTAAGTTGACACATCACTTTGTTGACAATGGACAGCTGTTAGGAGGTGTTTGGAAAGTAGAGTTACCCACTTCACCGTTTTTTATTGTTGTGTTAAACTATACGTATTTTTAGGACTTATTTTATTTGATGGTATACATGTTAATAGGTCATTCACAAAAACGAGTGTAAAAGAATACAGAACTGTTGTAATAGAATAAAGAGCTGAAATACGTGTTTTAGCTAAACACGTGTTTCAGAATTAGGTGTGAACTCAGCCTAAATCTCCTCATTTGTGTCTATTACCATATAACAACATATTTCGACATTATATGGTAATAGAATAAAGAACCAAAAACGAGGAGATTACTAATCTCGTTCATGTGAATGGCGTTTTACATTACCACATGTGGTAATAGAATAAAGAACTAAAACGAGTTGTACAACAATATTGCAATGGGTTAATTCCATTCGTGAAATTTTAAATAAAGCATTCATGAACATAGGTTAATGTAAACAACAAATTCGTTGTAAAGCACCGTAAGTTGTTTCGATTTCTCGTGAAAAAACTGTTATACTCCATATAAAAAAAATATTTTTCACGACAATCAGTTTCACGTGAAAAGTGTGTATAGTTTGTTTTCACCCAAATTTAATGTACAAGACTATTATTTTTCTGGTGAAAAGGTGACATTTTGTGTTTATTGTGATTATGTCTTTGTTACAATATTAACAAATTTTTCATTTGTTTAAATTAAATTGCAATTTGAGGCATTTAAAGTTCGAATGAAATTTTTCCACGTGAAAAACAACTTACGGTGCTTTACAAAAAAAAAAAACTAAAAAAAGGGAAGTGTCTAACTTTAACTCTAAATAGATTCCCCATTTAAAAGGATAATGAGTCATATCATATCTCAAATCAAAGCCTAAAATCTTCAGTTTTAGCTAACATAAAGTATACTTTATGGGAACAAGTTGAGTTTAGGGGCACAGCTCCGAATTTTTTAATTTTTTTGTCCTATATAGTACTTTTTGGGGTGAATAGAAAAAAAAAGAAATTGATTGTCGGAGACTCCTATTTCGCGAGTAATTTCGGTTCAAATTTAAAACATAGCCTTGTCTATATCTCCGCCAAATGTAGTTGGATTTGAACAGTATGGGTATCATTGGAAAGGTATTTCAAATACCTTTCACGCAGCACATTTCTTAAAATATAACTACTTTACTATTTTGTAAACTAATTCTTTGTCCGCGTAACCGTCCTTCGCTCTAGAGATGAGCGATATTTTTATACCGGTGATTTAATCACAGTTATTGATAAATCACTGGTAACGGCAGTGATCAAATATTTCAAGTCGCAGTTACTCGGAATGTCGTTCTTTTAATATTTTTGTTCTATTCTTTCTTGCAAACTTCATTGTGCACAGTAATACATGGTTTTTTTCAATAACAGTGGCTTGCTTTCATAATCTTCTGAGTAAAATTTAGTTTAACGCAGTTTGTAACTGGAATACTGCTTTTAAAATGTGGTTTATTTTGTTTTATTTCAATAAAGAAATAAATTATACTCGAGAAAAAGTTTTTCCGGCAAATTTTTGTTAATAAACTTTGAAATGGCTGACAAAATTCGTTTTCGGTTTAACTAAACCAAGTTTAACTGATATCTTAAAAACTCGCCATAAATATTATTTCGTTTATTTATCAGAAAATCGCAGTCTTTTCCATAGAAAACCCGTGATCACGATCACAGTTTAAAGGATCGATTTGCAAATCACATTCACTGAGAACTATGTTACTGAAAAATCGCCGGATTGCCCATCTCTATTACAAACCCGTGATCACGGTCACTGTTTAAAAGAACGGTGATTAGAAAATCACGATCACTGGTAGCAGCGTTATTCAAAAATCACCGGATCGCTCATCCCTACTTCGCTCGGGCTTAAGGGTTTTCTCCTAGGTGATAGGCAGTTTAGTGGCTTCGCTAAGTAAAGTTTTTCTGCGTATCCATTCCTTTTTTGTGAAACGTCTGCACCTGAATACAAATTATTACATTGGTCCATAATGGGTTAAAGTATATGAAATATTTTTTTATTGTCATATGAATAACATTAATCCCTGGAATCCCAACAAAAATTTTTACCTGTCGTAAACATTTGGATCCGATGGGTGCTGCGCCCCTAAACTCAACTTTAACGCCTTTCAGTTGGTGTGCATATTCAAGAAACATTTTTATGGACTGTCCGCAACGTACGGAGTCATAAATCCGGCTTTTACGGCACGTTGTTGGTCCGTATGCACGTATCCGTAATAGCATGTGCGTGTACGGAACAGAAACGGACCGTATAATCGGATTTCGAACATAACACGTTTTAACTCTGTTTTGGTGTATCCGTTTCCTTACTGTTAAATACGGACTTCATCGGTATTAGTTTGTTTTTTTTTTTAAGTAAACAAATTATTTAGAAAAATACATCAAAGCCCTTCAGCTGCTAAAAAATAATATTGGGAGGAAAAATAAGTGGCAATAGCGTGAATCCGTCCTAACATGCCATCAAACAAAGAACTTCAAATCACATACATCAGATGGTAAAATTTATTCAAATTCTTATGTGTTTTAAAGATGGTTTTTTGTAATGCAATTAAGAAATATTTACTGACACATTTAGTTGTTCTGATAGCAAAGTGTGCGAATTTCCATCGTATGCAAAAAACCATCGTGATTACAGTTAGTAAACATTTATCTAATTTATTTTTTCTTTTGAATACAGGTATTGGATTTTATTGTGTGCTGATATTGTAAATTGATGCTGGATAGAGACGTAATGTAAATATAGTGTAAATTTATAAAATAAATATCATTTTTAATAAATCTAAAAAAAAATAAAAACTATTACTTATAATTAATAAAAATATGGTCAATATAGGTAGACATGCAAATCCGTTTTTATTTAAAAAAACGGTACGGATACGGACCGAAAATGGCATTCTAAAAACGGGCCACTCCGTTATTTACACGACATAACGGTCCGAAAATGGTCCGGAATTGACGGACTTTAAGCGGACTTGTCCGTTTTCCACACGACATAACGGTCCGTAAACGGTCCGTCATTGACTGGTTTTAAACGGATTCGAATCAGTTTCGATGTTCCTTAAGTTCCGTTTTCTGGTCCGTATACGGATCCAGAAAACGGTACGTAAACGGAGTTGGATTCCGTTAATGACGGACCGAAAACGGTGCGTAAACGAACCGAATTGTTTGTTGGTTATTGTCCTGATAGGATAAGAATCTCCGGATATATTCCAATTTTCAATTTTAAAGCCCCGCCCACTTGAAAGTAGGCGTGCCCGACAAAAAATATTTATATTTTTGAAATCAACCCAAAATGCACTACATTGGAGAAAAAGTAAAAAAAAAATTGGGCTACGCCCATAAACTGCACTTGCTCCATTTCCAAGTTTAATAACAAAAATTTGCCCGGAACAACTTTTTCTCAATTAAAATTTTGGCCTTTATTGTATTCCAGTTACAAACTGCGTTAAGATGAGTTTAAAGATAATATACTTCCTAAAAACTGGGCCTAATAGGTCATTCAGATGAACGAGATAACTAAATTTCCTCATTTGTGTTCTTTATTCTATTACCATACAACATCATATTTTGACATTTTGTGGTAATAGAATAAAGAACAAAAATGAGGAGATTTAGTTATCTCGTTCATGTGAATGGCGTATAATAGGCCGTTCACAAGCACGAGATAACTAAATCTCCCCAATTTTGTTCTTTATTCTTTTACCACATATGGTAATTTTTGACATTATATGGTAATAGAATAAAGAACGAGAAGATTAGTAATCACGTTTATGTGAATAGTGTTTAATACTACGTTCACTATACGATTGTTAAACACGTTTATGTAAAGGGCGGACTATGGGACCGTAAACGTAAATGTGATGTAACTGTACCGTGCCGTAGCCAAAAAATACACTTATAGAAAACCGTAAACGACATTACTATTTAGCATCTATTTCGTGTGATTTTTTATTTTATTCTACATTTTTCCGTTTATTTGTTAATTTTTATTCCTTATTTGTTGTTTGAATCAATTTTCTTTATTCATTTTATATTTTTTCTGACTAAAACAATTCAGCTGTTTCGATGACGGATAGAAAATTCTGATTTCAACAGAATGATCCGGCAAGTACGTTTACATTTACGTGTTAGTAACCATTCGTATACACTTCTTCTTGTGGTTTCGAAACAGCTGATTAATTACAGTTACGTTTACGGTTGGCTAACTCAAGGGCGGATTATGGGACCGTAAACGTGAATGTGATGTAACTGTACCGTGCCGTAGCTAAAAAGTACACTTATAGATTATCGTAAACGACATTACTATTTAGCATCTATTTCATGTGGTTTAATATTTTATTCTAAATTTTTCCATTTATTTGTTAATTTTTATTCCTTATTTGTTGTTTGAATCAATTTTCCTTATTCATTTCATATTTTTTCCGACTAAAATCATTCAGCTGTTTCGATGCCGGATAGAAAATTCTGATTTCAACAGAATGATCCGGCAAGTACGTTTAAGGCTGAGTTACCCAACCGTAAACGTATCTGTAACGAATCAGCTGTTTCGATACCACAAGAAGAAATGTATACGAATGGTTACTAACACGTAAATGTTAAGGCACGCTAACACCGTAGCGGGCTGCGCCCGCTAGTAACTATATAACTAGTTTGAAAAATTAATAGTTATATTTTTTTCCAAATTTATCTATATCTGTAAAGTTTTTATTTTTAATAGTAAAAGGTTTTATTTTTGAATCATGTAGGTTGATAAACAGCATCCGGTTTCTAATTTGTTTATTTTTACTAGCACACGCTGTAAAATTGCTTATTTAAAAATTTTATTTGTACATTATTGTTTTCTTCTACTGAACGGCAGAAAACAGGCTTTGAATTCAGTTAACTTATTTTATTTTTTTCCAATTCAGTGAACTTATTTTATTTTTTTTCAATTCAGTGAACTTATTATTTTTTTTTAATTCACTGAATGTAAATTTATTTTTTTTTAATTCACTGAACGTAATTTTATTTTTTTTAATTCACTGAACGAAAATGAAATTGAACGAATTCAGTAGTGAATTAGTTCAGTAAGGAATTTATTCACTTTTTTCCGTTCGATTTATAAAATTGAATGTGTTCACCAGTGAATTAATTCATTTGATTTAATAAAAAGAACTATTGCAATTGAATTAATTCGTAGCAAAATAAATCGAACGAGAGCAAATATGAATTAATTACATTCAATATATGGTGCTTAGTGAATTAATTTATCGAATTTTTAATTCAGAATTGAAAAATTGAATTAAGGAATTAATTCTTCAAAGCTCTGAACAATGTATTTAAAAATTAAACACGATAATTTAGCGTGTTTAAGGGTAGAAAAAAGGCACTGTTAAACATCTACTTAAACATGTTTAACGCTTAAACACGTCAAATCGAGTTAAACACGTATACGTGAACGCCGCATAAGGCAACAATACGCTTATTTTATATAAAAAAACTATATTATTTCTCTCTGTGGATATGTCGTTAACAAGATTCATAATTACCCCCAGGCTTGATTAAGCAATCTGGCATCCACTTATTTTAATTTTGTTTGTTGTTTTATTTACAAATTTACTTTGCGTTGGGGAAATTAACTTGTTTCACGTATTTTCCAATTAAAACGATTACTGAACGACGAAGGACAAAACAAGTATTTTATCCTTCAGCTAAAAAGATTGGGATTTACATAGTGGAATAATTGGATTTTTCAAGAGATAGGTAAATATATTCTTTAGAACCATCTATATGACGAAATCGTACCTCATTTGCTTATGATTTTTTTCATCTACCAATGCAACAGATGAGTCAGTTGTTTTAACATTAAAAACACTCCCAGTTTG
This sequence comes from Leucophora obtusa, assembly GCA_949987735.1. Classification (NCBI taxonomy): domain Eukaryota; kingdom Metazoa; phylum Arthropoda; class Insecta; order Diptera; family Anthomyiidae; genus Leucophora; species Leucophora obtusa. The sequence continues at coordinate 283,960,165 of OX465295.1, forward strand.
TAGAAATGTCTGCAAATGCGAAACCAAATGGCTTAAATAATAGTTGTAGTACAAAGTCTCCTAACTTAACATACATTTATGAATTACCGCATTCGAAGAGAAGAGAATTATGCGAACACTGTGATCAAATAAACGTTTGGCTGCAAATGGCTCATGAAATGGGATTTAGTGAAGATGAAATTGAAGTAAGTTTTAATAATGTTTTTAATTTGATTAATAGTGAAATTTTCGGAACAACTAAAATTTACGGGTATAAGCCGGATTTTTATTATACAGTATTTTTTAAGCTGATATAAAAAATATTTCTTGGAACAAATAAAGTTTACCAAAAGGACAAAAAAATATATGACCTTGAACCCTACAGAGTCTAAATCTATAGTCAATTTTTTCGGTCACCCCTCCACGACAGTGAGCGGGTCTTTAAAGTTGCAAAAGTTTTCTTTTTTATAAATATATAAAAAGTAATCATCGGATTTGGATGGAAGGTGTATCATTGGAAATTTTATACAATTTTCGGTTAAAGATGCTTTTTCTATGAGTGTCAAGAAAAAAGAAAAAATGTCATTTGTCAAGCTAAAACGGAATTTTAGAAATTTTTCGATCAAACTGATAAGAAAAATTAACCATTAGCAAAAAAAAAAAACTAATTGTTTTTAAATGTACCATGTCTAATTTTTACGTATAAATGACTGTTTCCATGGTAGTAAAGCATAAAAAGTATTTCTTTGAATGAAAAGGAAACGTTTGAGTTAGAAGCTAACCAATTTTAAATACTTATACAGCATTTTGTAAAAAAAAATATATGATATTGGAGAAAAATCAGTTTTTTTTTTTTAGCAAATTGCTGTTTTAAATATAAAAACTCGTTGTCAAGAAATATCAAATTCAATTAATACTGATATGCTGTATGCAGATTACTGCTGCCTTCGGGGAGTTTTTGAAGAATTGCCAAAAGACATATCCATTGACAACATATGGGCCCATTTCTTTAAAAAATGTGGTACCTACAAAGAATGTAGAAAATCTGTACTAATTAATATCATTTAAATTTTCAAGTCAATTTTGCAATTTTTTTGCTAATTTAACTGAATTTTAAATTGTCAAGGAAAATCAAGCCTTTTTTTTAAATGTCAAGAAAAATCAAGCTTTTTCCTCTGAATGTCAAGCTTTTTGCCAATTTCGATCTGGCAAGCCTAGTTTTGGGGCAGAGTTTCGATTGGGATTCCAAAAAAACTTTTTTGTTAGTCGGATCTATCTCGGGAGTTATTTTGGTTCAAAGTTCGAAGACCTTGGACTTGCTTATAACTCTGTGATTTGTGGTCGGTTTGGACAGTACGCGCACCATATGGAAGGTATTTAAAATAACTTTAATATGACATTTAGGCGCCCTATGCTCCAGTGGGAGTTAGAGGAATATATACAGTTGTGGCCAAGCATTCAAGTCAATTCAAGTTTTCTTCTATTTTTATTGTTGTTGCCTTTATTTTTAAAGATCAAAATAGTGACTAAATTCGCCACGAAAGGCAAGGAGATGGTTCAGAAAATTGTACAGAATTTTAACGTAATGTTTGTTTTTTCATTTTGTCACTTGTTTTAAGTGGGCGTGGCTTTTAACGAAAAATTAGCAATATAAACCTCTCAGTCTTGCATTATCATTTGATGTGTTAAGTCGTAGTTTATTCTGTTTCCTTAAAGTGTAATAAAAGTTTACGGTTTATTTTTTTCTTTATTTCTATATCTAAATATTAAAAAAAAAAGCAAAAACAAAATTAAACGCAATCGAGAAGAAGATGTTGATGCCTACTCTGGGTATAACATGAACAGAAAAAAAATGGCCACAAACAGCTCTCAGAGAGCTAGCAATTCAAATTATTTTGCACCTCTGCAAACTATCGATGATGCCGATAATAGGTCCATTCGATTACTTTTCTCAGTCAAGTCCAGTAAGAATTACTCAGTACAAACTTTCAGAGAGTAAGACAAGATTTACTTTCGAAATAAAATTTCCCCAAACATGTACGCGACCAGAAAATTTGCAACAATTTGCAAGTTTGTACACACAGCTGATTACAACACCAAATATACAAATAAATTTTAACTGGTCGCTATGAAAGAAGACAATTTTTGATGTTAAACCTTAAGCAGAACATTTTTAGAAGATTTTCTTATCTTTTCCATAATTTATTTTGAAAGTTTTACTGCTTTGCGTTTCCATAAAATATTATAATTGGAAAATAATTTTTTTTTATTTACCATAAACAATCATGTTTTCGTAACATATGTTTTTTTCTGTTTGCAAATTCTTACTGGCAAAAATTTATCCAGTAAAAATTTGCAAGAAAAAGAAGAAGACTTAGAAACTCTCAACATAGAACTGTCACTTTATTCTCTCTTTTTTCTTTCTGTTTACTGAGTATTTGTGTTAACGAACGCCATCCAGTAAAAATTTGTACAAATTATCCAGTAATCGAATGGACCTAATGATGAAACAATTATCGAACCAGCTGTTAAAGTTAACATACCACCAATAACAATAAGTGTGTTTGGGTACCCAAAAATTTGTACAAATTCGTACAAGTTTTTACTGGAAGGTGTTTGTTTACACAATTACTCAGTAAGGAGAGAGGAAAAATAGAGAGTAAAGCATTAAACACATAGACGACTGCAGCTACACGACTACAGCCTGTCAAAAATAAAATACACACGTTTATATGAAAACGATTATTTTGACACCAACACAGCTACATGGCTACACGACTACTTTTGCCGCTGTAGTCAACTTAGGATAATTTCTATTTTTGTTGGCTACAAAACAAAAATAGTGTTGACAATATAACAAAATATGTAAAACAGGACAATTTTTCCCACTAGAGGCGAAATAAAATCGCTAGTTCTGACTAAAAAATCACCGTTATGGGAACACTAAAGAAACAGCTGTTTATATTTTACAATTGCTTAAAGTTTCATTTATTTATATTTGGAACTAATTTTATTGTGATGTTTTGTAAAAAAAATGGATCTTACAAAATTAACAAAATATTCCTCAGCCATTATTTTAGAAGCACAAACCAAAAAAGATTAACATTTATCAAAACGTCGAATTTTTTGCATCATCTGTTTACTATGTTGCTATCGTTTTCAAAAAAATTAAGTAGCTGACTACACGACTACAATTGCAGCCAGCAGCATTTGTAGTCGTGTAGTCATGTAGCTGCAGTCGTCTATGTGTTTAATGCATAAAGTGACAGTTCAATACCAGAGAACTTACAAGTTTTTACTGGATGAATTTTTGCTAGTAAGAATTTGTAAGAAAAAAAAACATGATTGAAAACATATGATTGAAGAAACAAAACATTTGTCTAAATAATTTTGAAATAATTTTTTGTAAAAATAAAAGATATTTAAATATAAGCTTATTTACCATGGAAGGAGTAAATAGGTGATCATTTTATTAGGTTTTATTCATTAATCCAATAATTTGAATAGGTTTATTTCGCAATCAGCTATATTAATAACTGTTGCCAATTTAGCTATTTTCTCGGCAAATCTAGCCATATTTCAACTCGTTTAGCGGGATAAAATATAATTTAGTTATTAGCGGGAAAACTAGAGATTTTTCTTTTTAATACAGTCTAGACATTTTCTTAAGGCATATCTACACGAGAGAGAAAACTACTAGAGATAGAGCAAAAAACACCTCTAAATAGCTTAAATCATTCACAATAGAGCTAATTAGAGGTGTTTTTTGCTCTATCTCTAGCAGTTTTCTCTCTCGTGTAGATGTGCCTTAAGAAAGTTTTAAGAAATTTAAAAAATATAGCTATTTTTGTGAAATTTTTCAACAGGACCTAAAAAGTTCGTGAAATTTAGAGATTTTTCGCTTTTTTATTTTTTTTTATAATTTAGATATTTTCTAGTGATTTTTTAGTTTGATTTAGCGATGGTTTTAGGAAAGAAGTTGGCAGCAGTATTTTACTAATTCTTACAATTTTTCTGTTTGCGTACATTTTTAGATATTTTTCTTTTTGAGAGTAAATTTTGCCTTACTCTCTGTAAATTTGTTACTGAGTAATTTTTACTGGACTTAACTGGAAAAGTACTCAAACACACCTAATCTTAAAATGTAAAATTGAACAAGTTCATGAAATGTGTAGAATATTAAAAATCAAAGATTACTCTATACGTAAAATTTCCATCGGTCTAAAATTGTTTAGCACAAATAACGTAGATTTTACTACCGTTTGTGACTCTCTCACTAAGAAGTTTCAGCTCGAATATTTCACATATGCTGCTAAAAACGAAAAGCCTTATAAGGCTGTACTATTAGGTCTAGATAAAACAGACCCATCAGTTGTTAAGTCCAGACTTTTAGACATGGGACTTAAATGTATCGATGTTAAAATTGTTACTAGAGCCTATGCTGGAGCTAGGGACAGTAACAACGAACAAATTATATTCATTGTCTACTTTGAAAAAAGTCAATCACATTAAGAGAATTAAGGCAAAACTACTCAGCCATCAACTACATAAAAGTCAGGTGGGAATACCAAAAACCCAACAAAACAAAACTGACACAATGTTATAATTGTCAGATGTATGGACACGGTGCCAGCAGATGCAATGTTAAAACATTTTGTGCCCATTGCGCCGGGAATACAAAACTGAAGAATGCAAGTCAACCATTGTAAAATGTGCTAACTGTAAAGGCCCCCATAAGGCTATGTCCCCTAAATGTTTTCAATAATGTAGTAAAAATGGGAATAGATGAAAGTGTGCCCAAACGTAGAATTGCACCAACCTCTAAACCCTTACCAAACAACATAAAAATTATGATACAATTAAGGAACGTATTTAAAAGGAACTGCAAGCGTTACAGATATGTTAATGATCGTCGAGCTATGACACGTTTAAATAAAAATATTACGAATGAAATAAGCCACTTCAGAAACCAAACTTGGAATAACATGTTGTCCAATTTGGACAAAGCATCTTCCCCTTTTTGGAAAGTTTCAAAAATGTTAAAGAAGAAATCTAGCAATATTCCAATTTTAAAACACAACAATGTAGTATGTTTCACTCGGCAAGAAAAGGCTGAAATTTTGGCTCACAACTTTAATTTGAACCACTGTATTTCATCAAATTTACTACTGAAAAAGTTGGTGTAATTATAAAAAAATTGAAAAGCAAAAAAACTCCAGGTTTAGATGGTATTAATAATAAATCTCTAAAAAATTTACCTAATAAAGGTATCAACTATCTAACGAACATCTTTAATGCTTGCCTTAAATTATGCTACTTTCCCAGTGATTGGAAAATCTCAAAAACCATACCAATACTCAAGCCAAATAAACCTCCTGATTCTCCACTTTCTTATAGACCAATAAGTCTGCTCTCTTCTATAAGTAAAATCTTGGAAAAAATTATTAAGGAAAAGCTTATTAATTTTATCGATGCAAACAATATACTTCCATCGCAACAATTCGGGTTCAGAAGTGAACATAATACGTCTCAACCCCTACTAAAAATCAGAAAATTAGTTAAAAATAATTTTCAAAACAGCAAATTAACTGGAATGATATTGCTAGACATAAAAGCTGCGTTTGACTCCGTTTGGCATAATGGACTTATTTTTAAATTGAAAAAATTCAACTTTCCAATTGAGCTCATAAAAATTATTCAAAACTTTCTTCAAAATAGATCGTTCAGCGTTTACTTGGGTAAAACCTGTTCACAACAAGTTAATATCATTGAAGGATGTCCACAAGGTTCTTGCCTGTCGCCAGTTCTTTACAACATCTTTACTGCTGACATTCCAACATTTTCCAATTGCATTACGTCTATATTTGCAGATGATACATCAATTCTTAGTTCTGATGTTTATTCAGCTGATATTATTACAAACTTGCAGTCTGCTCTTACTGGGTTGAGTAATTATTTTGATAAATGGAACATTTTGGTTAACCCTGAAAAAACGCAGGCTATTTATTTTACAAGAAAACGTAAGTCTTGTTTTATACCCCAGAGTTTACCTCGTTTCATGAACCATGATATTCCATGGGAAAACAACGTCAAATACTTGGGCGTTATGCTTGATACAAAGCTTAATTTTAATAATCATATTCCCTATGTAGTGGACAAAATTAACAAAATTATTAGAATAATGTACCCAATTATAAACAGAAAGTCGGAAATGAACATAGCCAATAAAAAACTCATCATCAAATCTATATTCCACCCCATAATGTTTTACTGTGCTCCAGTTTGGTACACGTCTGCAAAATGTCATATAAAAAAACTCCAAGTAGCACAAAATAAGCTACTTAAAATGATATTTGAACTACCATGGCACTATTCCACCCGACGCCTACATAGTCTCGCTGGCTTCGAACTCGTTCTGGATAAAATCGGAAGATTGACTCTAAATTTTAATGGAAGATGCCAACTCTCACAACATGTACATATCAATGAACTCATCTCATCATAATTTTATCTACTTTATTTTTTCTCATTTTTATCTTATACCTCTGCTTCATAAAGGTTTTTGTAAATTTTTTTCCTTCCGTTTAATAATAATGTACATAAATTTCATAAATTAAAAAAATATATTTATATATCTAAGTAGAAAAGGAACGAAGTTCCTAAACTCTTTGCTTCTAAGTCAAATGTAAATAATATAAATATTATAAGAAATAAATTGAATTGAATTGACCTTCCAGTAGTGTTTCCAATTCGGTTAATCGATTAACCGATTCCTCGATTAATCGCCTCTATTTCGGTTAATGTCGAAACAAATAATTTAAAACTCAAATAATTATTCGAGCCGAATAATCGGTTAAAATAGGTCGATTAACCGGTTACATTTTTTATATGGAATTTTTCCTTTGTTTTCCCAAAATTTTATAATTTTTTAGCTAAAAAATTGCAAGAAAAGCTCAGAAAAATAAATACTAACGAAAATACCATCAAAATCTTTAAAAATCGAGTGAAAGAGGTCCTTAAGGCTTTAGATACCTTTTCTTGAGCAACGTTTTTTTTTTGCGATTTTCGTAAATTTTTTTTGTTTGTTTACTATTTTTTTTTACAATTTTTTTGTTCGTTTACTTTTGAATATTTTGACAACTTTATCAATACCTTTTCTCTATTACTAGTTTTACTACACCTTTTGCAATTGTAATTCAGAAAATATCGATTGAAATTCAGAATTTCCATTTGAAATTCAGAAAATATCAATTGAAATTCAGAATTTCCATTTGAAATTCAGAAAAGATCAATTGAAATTCAGAATTTCCATTTGAAATTCAGAAAATATCATTTGAAATTCAAAAAATATCAATTGAAATTTAGAAATTGTCATTTGAAATTCAGAAAATATCAATTGAAATTCAGAAAATATCATTTGAAATTCAGAAAATATCAATTGAAATTCAGAAACCGTCATTTGAAATTCAGAAAATATCAATTGAAATTCAGAAATTGTAATTTGAAATTCAGAAAATATCAATTGAAATTCAGAAATCGTCATTTGAAATTCAGAAAATATCAATTGAAAATCAGAAATCGTCATTTGAAATTCAGAAATCGTCATTTGAAATTCAGAAAATATCAATTGAAATTCAGAAAACATCATTTGAAATTCAGAAAATATATGTTCATATATGTTCATATATGAACATATATATTTATTAAATATATGCGAATACATGCGAACGTTGCTGTCCTTTATTATAAGGTTGTACGATAGATATAAATTTATGTATGACATTCAAATTAGGCGCTACATATGTTCCTTTTTTATTCATGGCATTAAATATAATTCCATATTTATCCAAATATGAGTTCCTTTTACATATATGGAAAAATGTATTTATTTATTTATTTATTTCTTAAAGTCTATAGAACAATGTTCTTTGCAGACTATGAATATCTTAATTAATTATAGTTACTTTAATATAATAATTATACATTTTTCATTTTAATTTTACAAAATAAGATAACAGCATATTTTTAAAGTCAGATTTTGATGAATTAAATTCTACGATTTGCTTTGAATTTAACATATTATAATCTTTAAAAGTTCTAATCAGGGGACTATTTAAAATATAATTGAAACGATGCAAACCTTCATAAAATAAATCATTATGACGTAGTGATCTACAAGGTACAATGAAAGGAATCTTTTCCAAAAGACCCGAGCAATCAATATTGCCATTAACTAAATCAAACACAAATAACATTGACTGCATTTTACGTCGCATCTCTAACGTTTCCATTCCTAAATGCATACAACGAACTTGGTACGAAGGAAGCGGATCAACATAATTCAAATGTGGCAGTGCGAATTTAATAAATCTTCTCTGTATCCTCTCAATACGAGAAATATGCACGTCAGAATGGGGCTCCAAATTATTGCACCATATTCCAATTTGGATCTAACATATGAGGTATATAAAAATTTAAACGTATATGGATCAGAAAAATCATTACAATTTCTCCTAATAAATGCAAGAGTAGCATAAGCTTTAGGAAATATGTTCATATACAATTCCCTTTTGCATAAATTGAATAACATAAACTTTCATATTTGTCCATATATGAGTGCCATTTCCATATATGAAATAACAGATGCTTCCATATATGTCTGTATATGAAATTTTTTCCATATATGGAATCACATATACTTCCATATATGTTCATATAAAATCCATATATGTTCATAAAAAATCCATATTTGTTCATATGTGTCTATACATAAACCATATATGAACATGTTTGAGCGTATATGAAAATTTTTTACCGGGCTATTATTTTAATAATTTAATAAAAAATATATAACCTTTTCCGTATTACGCATCCTCACTAGGGTTTGGGATATCCCGGACTTTTTTATTTCCCGGGAAACGGGAATAAAAAAATTTAATTCCCGGGAATCCCGGAAAATATTTTTGAACAAAATTGTTAATGAAAACCACCTATATAAGTAATTTTTGTTAAAAAAAAAACACTATTTCAGTACAAATTCAGTCTGTGTAGTGAGAATTCAAAGAAAAATATCAGAATGTTGAGCATTTGATTTCACATAAATTACTCTAAGCACTGCCAAATGAATTGCATGATTCCAGCAGAAAGCATTCACTACTGGACTGTCGGAACAAACCGTTTCATCACATTTGGCCCATTAGATATGGCGGCCACAATGTTATTTTCCAAAGACAAATAAAACTCTTCTAGGCTTATTTCTACAATTCTTCTTATTTCATCAGCACCTTCCTGATATATAAACCAACCCCAGATTATAAAATGAATTATTTCCGTTTATACATATGTTCAAATATCTCTTTTGTGATATTCTTGTCCATTCATCCAAGATTATAGTAAATCTCCTATTGTTATCTTTTAGATGATTGTAAAAATTTTTGGCAATGCCAGCTAATTTTAGCTGGAACGTTATTCTTGTTGTTGTTTTCTTCAAGAAAAGTTGCATGACCATCAATTTTGTTTTTTGTGAACCAAATTTAGATGTATGATAACCAAATTTAGATACCTCCTTTAAATAAATTTTTTGATTTTTTTTAATTTAAAATTTTTTTTGTTTTATAAAATCAATTTTTTTGTATGTGGGAAAGCTCCTTCAAGACTAACTTTTTTTTGCCCTCCCAACACTGGCATACTAGTTACAAAAAATTGTTTGCCAGTACTAGCATTTTGGCACAGCCAGTAGTTATCCAGCTATTATCACTTATTTATATGTTTAGCCATCAAATATTATATGTCTCGTTAGCTCAGTGTGTAGAGCAATCGTCTGCCAATCTGACGCCCTGGGTTCAAATCACGGCAGGACCAAAAAAATACATATGAACTTTTTTTAAATTTAAATTTTAATTTTTTTAAATTTTACTCTGAATTAATAAAATAAAAAAAAAAAATTAAATAAAATAAAGGGACGAAAGTACGGAAACGTAGGGGAAAAATCAATTCTCAACAGAATTCCTCTCTACATTTACATTTTTATGTATTCAATGCATACGAAAGAGATACAAATTATTGTACGGGGTTTTATATTCTTCTTTTGGGTGTGGTTCTCCCCGATTTGGATAAAATTTTAATATGTGAAAGAGGGGACAGAAAAAATAAAAATATTGACAAAATCTGATCTCAATTATTACACTTTTTTTATTTGTATGAATTTCAGAAGAGTTACTGAATTTATTGTTGTTCCTTTTTTTAAATAAAATTTTTAAAAACACAAGTATATGTATATTATTTTACAAAATTTTTTTTCGATTAATCGATTAATTTTAAAATTTTGTTCGATTAACCGGTTAAGTAAAAAACCCGAATAATTATTTGCACGATTAATCGATTACAATAAAAAGTCGATTAATTGAATACCCTAGTTGTAATGTTATATTGTTTACAACTTCATTAGTTGTTTCAAAAAGCCATCAGAAGGTGGCGCTGATCTAGCATTTATTAGAAAATTATAAAAAAATGAAATTTTGCCGCCTCGAAATTGACGTCTGTCCGTCCGTCCGTCCGTCCGTCTGTCCGTCTGTCTGTCTGTCCATGCAATCTTGTGCGCACTCTACAGGTCGCAGATATTAAGATGTTTTGATGAAATTTGGTACGCAGACCTATGTTGGCCCAAGGACGAACAAGTTTGATTTTGGTGAACATCGGTCCATGTTTAGACCTAGTGCCCATATAAGGGTCCTACCAAAATTATATTGTTTATACGCTGCAGGTCGTAAATATTAAGATATTTTGACGAAATTTGGTACACAGACCTATGTTAGCCCAATAACGTAGCCTATTGATTTTTGGTGAACATCGGTCCATGTATAGACCTAGTGCCCATATAAGGGTCCTACCAAAATTATACTGTTTATACGCTGCAGGTCGTAAATATTAAGATATTTTGATGAAATTTGGTACACAGACCTATATTGGCCCAATAACGCAGCCTGTTGATTTTGGTGAACATGGGTCCATGTTTAGACCTAGTGACCATATAAGGGTCCTAACAAAATTATACTGTTTATAAGCTGCAGGTCGTAAATATTAAGATATTTTGATGAAATTTGGTACACAGACCTACATTGGCCCAATAAGGCAGCCTATTGATTTTGGTGAACATCGGTCCATGTTTAGACCTAGTGCCCATATAAGGGTCCTACCAAAATTATACTTTTTATACGCTGCAGGTCGCAAATATTAAGATATTTTGATGAAGTTTGGTACACAGACCTATATTGGCCCAATAACGCAGCCTATTGATTTTGGTGAACATCGGTCCACGTTTAGACCTAGTGCCCATATAAGGGTCCTACCAAAATTATACTTTTTATACGCTGCAGGTCGCAAATATTAAGATATATTGATGAAATTTGGTACATAGACCTATGTTGGCCCAAGGACGAAGCCTATTGATTTTGGTGAACATCGGTCCATGTTTAGAACTAGTGCCCATATAAGGGTCCCCCCAAAATTGGCTTGGTTACAAACTGCAGGTCGCAAATATTAAGATATTTTAATGAAATTTGGTGCGCTGACTCACATTATAGAAAATTTTGACACAAGCCTCATTTTAACCCATTCGAATTTCGGATCCAAACATTAGTTGGCTTTTAACCAGACTGGTGTAGGGTATTGTATAGTCGGCATGCCCGACTTTAACCTTTTTACTCGTTTTGATATATCGTAGTGGACATTTTTTTCCTCAAGCCAAAAGCTATCGAAAAATATGGATTGCTAAATCGACCCACCCTATTGTACATATTTAATCCAATTGGGTAAATTTGTAATTAAAAATGATCCCAGAAGTATAAAAACATAATTTTTTTGGTGCCTTAGCGTCAAGATTTTTAATCGCGAATACGAACTGTGAAAACCGGCTATCAGCATTGAATTCATTGTACTAGAATTACGGTGCCCAGCTTGTTAAAATTTGCGGCTATCACAGTGTAATTTAAACAAATTAATACATTTTTTTATTATTTCGTATTTTGTAGATTATTTCATTGCAGATTATTTAATTTTTTCCTTTGGAAATTATTTTATTATGAAACTTATTTTTAGGATTTATTTCATTCGGGGTTATTTTATTTATTCGTTTGGATATTATTTCACGGGGTTATTTCGTAGCACCTACTACTTCAATTCTATTAAGTTGTTTTCATTATACCTTACACCACTACACAGAGGGAATTTTGCTGGACGAGTTCCAGTGAAACTTCGTTTTATGCAAAAATTCATTAATATCATGCAGATAATTCTCTCAGTGTACGTGGAGAGGGTATTATAAGTTTGTGCTGATGTTTGTAACACCAAAAAATATTGGTCCTAGACCCACCTTATAGTATACCGATCGGCTCAGAATTATTTTTTATTTCGATTTAACGATGCCCGTCTGTCCGTCCGTCTGTCTGTATGTCCATGCATTCTTGTGCGCAATCTACAGGTCGCAAATATTAAGATATTACGACGGCCCAAGGACGACGCCTATTGATTTTGGTTGAAATCGGGCCATGTTTAGACCTAGTGTCCATATAAAGGTACCCCCCAAAATTTTCTTTTTTACACGCTGCAAATACGAAGATATTTCAATGAAATTTGGTACACACACCTATGTCGGCAAAAGAACGGAGCCTATTAATTGTGGTTAAATTCGGTCCATGTTTAGACCTAGTGCTCATATAAGGGTCCCTCCAAAATTGGCTTGGTTACACGCTGCAGGTCGCAAATACGAAGATTTTTCAATGAAATTTGGTTCGCTGACTTACATGGACCCAAGGAAAAAGCCTATTGATTCTAGATAGGATCGGTCCATATTTGGACCTATCGCCCATATGGGCTATATTTTCGATTTTCTCTTTTATGTTTTTATAGAAAATTTTGACACAAGTCCGTTTTAACCCATTCAAATTTCGGATCCAAACACTAGTTGGCTTTAGGTCAGACTGGTGTAGGGTATTATATAGTCGGCATGCCCGACTTTAACCTTTTTACTAGTTTTAACTTAATTTTCTGGCACTTTTTTGTTTCTCCGATTACGAGGCTTTTTCTCATCGAAAAACTTTAATAACTCCTTCCTATCTAGAATTATAAGAAATTTTCCATAAAAAAATTTCAGCTTTTTCAATTTGCCAATAAACCAGTTGCATTTTGAGAGTTATTAACCATATTTCTATAAACACAAAATAGTTTCACTACAGATTTTTATTCATTTTAAAAGGCGATAAAAAGGATCTATATAAAATTTCACCATTATCGAGCTAAATCACACATTTTCGTAGCCAATAAAGTCTTCTTCTTCAGTTGACAATTCTATATCACTTTCTTCCCCTGTATTGGCAACTTCGTGTTCCCCATCAATATCAACTACGGGAGAGTTACAATTAGTAGAAATATTTTCAGTGACACATACCTTATTATTGTTTTCTATAAAAACGACATCACGACTGATGATAATGTTGCGAGTAATAGGATCCTGCATCCTGTACGCCTTACTCTCATTGCTATACCCCATTAAAATACATTCTGTTGACTTTGCATTTAGCTTATTACATTTCTGCTTTGGAATATGCACGAATGCTCTGCTGCCGAAAAAACGCAAATGTTTCAAGTTGGGTTTTCTACCTGGCCACATTTCCTCCGGTGAGCTTTCGTTACCTCGGCACGGTACTAGATTAATTAAATAAGTTGTGGTCACGGCAGCTTCTGCCCAATACATATCCTCTAAACCTGCGTCCAACAGCATACACCTTACGCGTTCCATAATTGTGCGATTAATACGTTCAGCCATGCCGTTCTGCTCTGGCGTATATGGCGCTGTTTTTTGATGCTGTATGCCACAGTCTGCCAGATATTTCTCAAACTGCTTCCCCGTATATTCAGTCAACGACTATATAATTAAAAGACTATCCAACTCTCCCTACCTCTGTTAAATCACTCTCTTCTTAATTTATATCGAAAATTCAGCCATAAGAATTACACACGTCTGCAAAGGCTAACATTTTCGATATAAATTTTCAATCTTCGAAAGAGAGCGACGAATACTGCCTGATTCAGTACCATTATCAGTACGCAAAATTTTTATTTTTGCATCACACTGCTTTTCGGCAAAAATTTGAACCACTTGAACTCTTCAAAAACGTCAGATTTGCGTTTTATTGGCACCACAAATACCGTACGTGAGTAGTGATCTACGAAAGTTAAAAGAAAATGGTTTCCGGAAAAAGGTTTTGTTCTGAGAGGACCCATCACGTCCGAAAGTACAATTTGTAGTAAATCTTTGGCACGATGACCCGGCTCTTTAAATGATGCACGTGTTGCTTACCTTTTATGCAAACCACACATTTCCCTTCTATAGCACTACCATCACATTGTATAACATTAGATGCACCCATAACTTTCTTTAAATTATTCTCACAAATATGTGCAAGTCTTCTGTGCCACAATTCAAAATCATTTGAAGCTATTAGCGCGTTTTCATATTTGTTTACATTCACATCACAACGTAATTTGTATAAGTTGTCATAAGCTTTTGCCGTTGCGAGCAATTCGCCGCATTTATTAAAAATTTGGCATCTGTCATCTTGAAACACTATTTTATTGCCTTTTAAAGTCATTTGCTTCACGGAAATCAAATTAACCGACATTTCAGGAACATATTCAACATCTTTCAAAAATGCGTTTGTCTCCTTCTCGCCTGAATTCAAAACAACATTTACATCTCCCGCACACTCAATGGCCATTTTCTCATTGTTTGCAATTACCACATGTTTATCACTTACTTTCTTTGAATTGCGCAAAATATTCTTCGTATTTGTCATGTGCGAAGTAGCACCGGAATCTATAAACCACTCGTTAATGTTGTTGCTTTTCGTTGCAAGTAAAGGGTTTACGGCTGTTATGTTTCTTATTAGACACCAAAGCCTTTTCCTCCACCTTTGGGCAATCAAACTTTGCATCTTGCAACAGCAAATTTTTAACCATGTCAACTAGGGTTTGGGGGTCGGGAATTCCCGGGAAATCCCGGGAAAAGTTTGCCGGGAATTCCCGGGAAAATAATATATTTTTACCGGGAAAACGGGAAATTTTAAAAATATTAAATTTTTTAAATTGTTTTTGTTTCGAATAGGATTTTTTAATTTTAGTCATAAAAAACATTTTAAATACCAAAACAAAAATATTGTTAAAATCTTTTAAAAGGGAATACATTTATTTGACACACAAATAAAATCTTTGCCAAGTAATAAGGAGCATTTCAACTAATAAAGATTTTTGGCATAACTTATTCAAAATTTAAGTAGTAAAACCTAAAAACTTGGTAAAATGTTTAAAAGAAATAGGAAATATTGTTTCTTACAAATAATCGCCCTTACTATCTAAATTTTTCAAATGTATAATGTAGATAAAGTCGACTTTAGTTAAAATATTGGGTGGCAGTATACTTTGACTTGGTTTATTTTTGGAGCATTCTGATTGGTTAATTTATTTTCAACCAATCAAAATATTTGAAAATATTTTTGTAAGGTTTTCATACACAAAATGAACAAAACCGTTTGATTAAAAATAAAGTCGACTTTAAATTTAAAATACTCCTTTATATTAAGGGTCAATAATTTTATAAGTAACGTTTTCATTATTAAATGTGAAAACAAAAGACTAATGGTTAACGGTGGTATCAAAATTTGGTTATCCGACATCTAAATTTGGTTCACAAAAAAAAAAAAAAATTGATGGTCATGCAACTTCCCTTGAAGAAAACAACAAGAATAACGTTTCAGCTAAAATTATCAAAGTACCTGAAGAAAAAAGTGTAAGCTGAATAGGCATTAAAGCTTTTATGGTAGGGCAAACATTTCCTGAAATGGTATCCAAATTAGCTGCAGTCAAATCCGCACCATAACTAGATCTTTGTTTATTCGAGAAAGTTTTTATAATAAAAACCTGGCATTGCAAAAAAATGAAACCCATGTAAAGAACATTATATTAAATTACTACAATCATGTAAAAGATATCATGATAAAAGAAATATCGAGCAATATTTCTAACAATAGGAGATTTACTATAATCTTAGATGAATGGACAAGAATATCACAAAAGAGATATTTGAACATATGTATAAACGAAAATAATTCATTTTATAACCTGGGGTTGGTTTATATATCAGGAAGATGTAATGCTGATGAAATAAGAAGAATTGTAGAAATAAGACTAGAAGAGTTTTATTTGAAAATAACATTGTGGCCACCATATCTAATGGGCCAAGTGTGATGAAACGATTTGTTTCCGACAGTCCAGTAGTAGGTGCCTGCTGGAATCATGCAATTCATTTGGCAGTGCTGCGAGTAATTTATGTGGAATCACATGTTCAACATTCTGTTATTTTTTACTTTGAATTCTCACTACACAGACTGCATTTGTACTGAAATAGTGTTTTTTTTTAACAAAAATTACTTATATAGGTGGTTTTAATTAACAATTTTGTTCAAAAATATTTCCCGGGAATCCAGGGAATCAAATTTTTTCATTCCCGTTTCCCGGGAAATAAAAAAGTCCGGGAAATCCCAAACCCTAATGTCAACACTTAATTTTGCCTTTGAATTTTCCACTGCAATTACAAGGGGTACGAATTCCTTATAAAGAACTGCGATTTTATTAAAACTTGAATAGTTAGTTCATTACATAGTGATATAAACTTACTGACTACTTGGTATAAATAAGTTATTCAAGTATTCACAACAATTTTTGGAAAAAAAATTACAATTTTTCAAAAAAAAAGTACAATTTTTGAAAAATATTTTTTAATTTAAATTTAATTTTTTGGAAAAATTATATATACTTTTTTGAAAAAATTTACCTTTTTTTGACAAACTGCACCTTTTTCTTTAAATGCATTTTTTTTTTTTCAAAAATTGTTCTTTTTTGAAAAATGATACATTATTGACAAAGGTCCTTTTTTTGAACATTGTAATTTTTTTGAAAAATTAAAATTTTTATGAAAAATTTTAATTTGTTTGAAAAATTTTAATTTAAGTAAATGAATGCTCTTTAAGTTGACTCTAGATCATAAATTAATATCACTTTCTGTTTAAATTATTTTCAAATTAAAGAAAGATGATACAATTTTCACAAGTAAATTACCAAGAATAAAAATTTGAAAGAATTCGATAAGGCCAACAAGACAGAATACGTATATTCGGCTTTCGCTACAAAGCCATCATCAGTGTCGTTTGCCTTGAATGGGTTAATAATTGATGATCGTCCACTTATGTGAAAGATGAAAGCAAATCGAATTTGTTAACAAAAACTCAACTTAGACTAACATCAGCGAAATCTAACAATGCTATTTTTATCCTTTGTTATTATTACTCCTTTTTGCTTTGATCCTTAATTCTTAAGGTATCTCAGCTGGTTCTATTCAACTCTGTTTTTGATAACCATAGATTTTTGAATTACAACGAACCGTTAAATTTAAATGTATGTTATTTAAATTATATTTTGCACTGTGTCATGTGTTTTCAAGATGAATGAGGGGAATTTTTAGTTGATCTTTTTATTCTGGTAAACGCATTCCCCTCATTCTTCTTGAAGGCTTGACGGGAGTATACAAAAAAATATAAAAAAGATTTAAACCTCAAACGTCGTTCTACTGTAAAAGTAGACACTAAAATATTAAATAGTTTCATAACTTTAATTAGTTTTCTTGAATAGAAATTTTTTATGCCACAACTCCTTAAAAAGAAATTATTTAATTTTCATATTTAGTTGCATTTTAAATTAGCACCCGGGTAAAAAAAATAATATGATGTTATATGTAATGATATCTTATTTAATATAATTGGAGATATGGTATGATCCGAAAAATGGTGGATAAAATTATATCGGATAAGATCTAAATATATTGAATCATATAGAATCTTATCCGGATTTCGACCCGATATAATTATATCTAATTTGATGTAGAAAGACATAATTATATAACGCTTCATACTTCAAGATCAAAACAAAAACTATTAAAAAGTACTGAAAAATAACACTCTTAAGTTAAGAATTAAAAATTTAAATAAAAATTTAGAAGAAGTTGTACATAATTGTAACCAAGCCTTCTCATATAAACTTGTATTCTACCCGTAAACTGTGTAAACCTGTTATGTTTATGAGTTTAATGTCAAATTCCATACATAAAAATATGGCTTGTATTTATATTTACAAGGTTTACAAGGAATTTAGGAGTTATAATGAGTACGCCTTTTATATTTTGAAATCATTAATGTCCGACCAAACAGTTCGGCCTGAAAATGTATTTGGTTGTTATTTGGTATGTTGAAGCATTAGGGATAAATTTTGCTTATGGAAAAATGTTTGTTGGGCCGATTAGAGTGCATTTTGAGGAAAAGTCTGAGGTTAAGCAACAAATTCACTGTTCGGCCGCCGAAAGTTCGGCCAAATTGAAAAAAGTTCGGCGGCCGAACAGTTAAACTCGAATTAGATCAGCTCAACAAATATTTTAGCAGTATGAAAGTTTCTCCCTAATGCTTTCAAATAACAGAAAATCGACGAATTTTCACTTTTTGGCCGAACTGTTCGGTCGGATACTAGAAATCATACATAGTATATACATACGTAAATATATCTCAGAAAAACATAGAACTTTTTTTACATTGCGCCATTTTTAATTATATATGACGCTGTATTAAAATTGTCATAGCATATGTAACTAAATATGGTATATATTAATATATATGGGGACATGTATATTTATACTGATCTATATATGACATCATATAAGAAATTTTTGAAAAACTCAAAGCTATACATAATTATATCCACAAAGATATAGTGCCACATTTGACTATATATAAACATATTAGTCCATATTAATTTATATAATTTCCTATATAATTTTTTTTACTCGGGCATATAAAAAATTCAAAATAATTTGAAAAAGCATCTGATGTATTTATTATTTTAAAAATTAATAATATTTAAAAAATATATTTAAAACAAAGGAATAGCAATTGAACTTTAAATGAAATTATTTGAAGTAAAAGAAACTCAAAATACTTATGTTAATTGAAAATACGAAAAAATTACTATTTTTTAACTTTAATCCCTAGTTTATTGGAGGTATTTGGAACTGAAATAATGATGTTGAAATGTTGTATAAGGCTGGTTTACACTATAAGATTTTCGGTACGATTTTACTTCAGTAAACGTGCAAAACATATAGGCACGGTTGCAAAATCTTTCCGAGAATCTTGTAGTTTAAAACAGCCTATAAATATTGCTTTATTTGAACAAATATCATCAACTTAAAGAAGAAAAAAATTCCCGAAGGACAAGTATTTTAGTTTGTAAATTTGGTAATTGCTAATATAGGGTTTGGGATTTCCCGGACTTTTTTATTTCCCGGGAAACGGGAATAAAAAAATTTGATTCCCGGGAATCCCGGGAAATATTTTTGAACAAAATTGTTAATGAAAACCACCTATAGAAATAATTTTTGTTTAAAAAAAACTATTTCAGTACAAATTCAGTCTGTGAGAATCCACAATGTTATTTTCCAAAGACAAATAAAACTCTTCTAGTCTTATTTCTACAATTCTTCTTATTTCATCAGCATTACATCTTCCTGACAACCAACCGCAGGTTATAAAATGAATTATTTCCGTTTATACATATGTTCAATTATCTCTTTTGTGATATTCTTGTCCATTCATCTAAGATTATAGTAAATCTCCTATTCTTAGAAACATTGCTCAATATTTCTTTTATCATGATATCTTTTACATGATTGTAGTAATTTAATATAATGGTCTTTACATCGGTTTCGTTTTTTGGCAATGCCAGGTTTTTATTATAAAAACTTTCTCGAATAAACGAAGATCTAGTTATGGTGCGGATTGACATTCCGTCGACTGCGGCTAATTTGGATACCATTTCAGGAAATGTTTGCCCTACCATAAAACGTTCAATGCCTATTCAGCTTACACTTTTTTCTTCGGGTACTTTGCTAATTTTAGCTGTAACGTTATTCTTGTTGTTGTTTTCTTCAAGAGAAGTTGCATGACTCTCAATTTTTTTTTTTTTTTGTGAGCCAAATTTAGTTGTCGGATAATACCTTCGTTAACCATTAGTCTTTTAGGGCAAATATTGCATTGCACTGCATTATGCGCAAAATCTTTATTAATCTTTATTATTGAAATGCTCCTAATTACTTGGCAAAGATTTTTTGTGTTTCAAAGAAATTGATTCTCTTTTAAAATATTTTAGCAATAACATTTTGTGTTGGTATTTAAAATGTTTTTTATGACTAAAATTAAAAAATCCTATTCCAAACAAAAACAATTTAAAGAATTTAGTGTTTTTAAAATTTCCCGTTTTCCCGAAACTTTTCCCGGGATTTCCCGGGAAATCCCGCCCGGGAATTCCCGAACCCCAAACCCTAGCTAATATAATATTTTTCGGTTTAACTAAACCAAATTCAATTGGCATCCAAAAACAATTTGGCTTAATTATTAAATTTTAAACCGAATTTTTTAATTTTAAATATTCTTTATTTAAATTAATTTCAAAAAATCAATGCTTTAAATTTAAATAAAGCTTCTAAAATTGCAATAAAACTAGCTAAAACTACTTTAAAAGACTAAAAAAAATCCCGGAAAATCCCGCATAAAATTCCCGGGATTGCGGGATTCAAAAAAGGGCGGGATTCCCGGGAATCCCGTCCCGAGAATTCCCGGGACATAAACCCTAGTTTCAACATGTTAGCAACACTAAAATTAATATGTGTCTAAAACGAAATAAGGTTATTCCCTTGTTTGCATGTTTTTCCTCTGGTGTTTAGTTGCATTTGAAATTTACGTAGTAAGGTGTGTTGATGTGTAATTTTAGAATCGAGTAAAAAGCAAAGAAAAGTATTAACTATTCAAGAAAAATTTGATATAGTCAACGACTATTTAAAAAAACATGTTTCTGTTCAAACACTATCACAAAAATATGGAGTGGGCAAACAAACAGTTTATGACTGAATAAAAAATAAAGATAAAATATTAAAATATTGTGCAGAAAGTGATTCAGTTACTCGCTTCCAAAATCGAAAAACTTTAAAAAGTGCATTAGAGCGAAATACGAATGGTTCCGACAAAAACGTTTTAAAGGGATCCCAATTTCCAGTTTAATGATAATGGAAAAGGCTAAGTTCTTCCATTAAAAATTAAATATAAGCTTAGCATGTGTATATTCTCGAGGCTAGTTACAGAACTTTAAAAAACAACATGGAATTCACAAAGCATCTGCCGAATATGTATCTGCCACAATTTTTGTAAATCAGTTGGAAGAATACACATCAAAGGAAAATCTTATAAATAAGAAAATCTACAATGGAGAGGAGCCTTTTTTGGAAGTGTTTCCCTGAAAGCAGTTTTAGTTGCCATTATGAACATTTCTTAGATGGCCATAAAAATTCAAAGGACATATTATAGAAAGATTAATATTATAGAATATTAGAAAACAAGATAAAATACAAGTCTACCGTATCTAAGAGAAGCTCTTAGCGGAAAATATGAAAGTTAAGGAAAAGAAACAAACCACAATAAATGAATTTTTTTAAGTAATTACATATGTAGCAATTAAAAACTTATTAACCTTATATTTTGTAAGTGTGTATATTGATTAAATAAAACAAACATTTATATTAAAAAGCGTAAAAAAATTTTACATCAGTTAACCGGAAAAATCGATTATCCAGAATGCTTCCGGTCCCGACCATCCCGGATAATCGATGCCCAACTGTAGTTGAAATATTCGTTACAATTAGCTAAGGAATTTTTAGGGTGTAGAAATCGATCGAATTCCCAAACTTTTCAATCGATTGAATTTCTAACGATTGAATTCAGTGACTGAACAAATCGAATGAAGAAAAAATGATTGAAGTCTTTAAATTTAAATCGAATGAGACCAACAAGTTTTTATTCGACGTGTAAAATTGCAACGTGAGAATCATTTCCATATTCAATCAGAATTGAACATAGTATAAGGGATTAAAGTCCTTTGATGTTTACTAAATATATAAGAAAACAGTATCAACACTATAACATTTTCGCGCCGTTTAATTCCAACTAATATCACCTCACGATTGCTCTTAATGAACTAACACACCAAAAACAGTAAACGTCGACACACACGATGGAACATTGAGTTTGGAAACACAAAATATCAAAAAAATTTTGATAACACGAATTTCAACGCGATACATTGATGCACATGAAGGAACATTCGTCAGAAAATGGGCATTTTCTGACGAATGTTCCTTCGTGTCTAGGCAGCTTTAATTTACAAGTATAACGTTCTATCAAGCCGCCGCCGATTTTTATCCGGCTCAACCCTAATCACAGCCGCCGCAGCGTATTTTTTGCTTGCGCCACCACTTATTTTAGTCGGCTTGTTTCTCTGGTCCAAGGCCCCACCAAGGTCCATTTTTGGATAGAGATAACCTTTTTACGGGGGTATCGCACAGTTAGGGATAGACGAAATTTTCGTCAATTTTGCTCTATCTCTCTTAGTTTTCGAGATACGGGCCATTTAAAATCGGGAGGAAAAGAAATCTTTCAAACTTCGGATACATTCGTGGCGCCATCTTATATTACAATTTAACAATAAATTTTGTAAAATTTAACGAATGTGTTCTTAAAAATTAGTTTTAAATAATTTTGAAATTTATCACTCAAAATTAGTTAAAGTACCGGGGATTTTTTGTATTGTTAAATCGATTTGAAACCGGTTTGACAGATTTTTCTACTGGCGTATTATTTTAAGTGCGTGATCATTTGGTAGCACATAACCTGTATCCAAATCACATCTCTTAGAGCAATAATACTTTAAAAGCAATAATAATTCAAAATTACTTTTAAAAAGCGGTTTTACCACTACACTAACGGATTCTTCGGAAGCAATGGTTTGTAAATCATGACTTCCAATTCTTTTTGCTGGGTAAGTTTCGATACCTGTGGTAATGTGGAAAGGAATTCTCTATCATTATTTTATAATCCAAGCTTTTAAAATTTGTTATAAAATTTATACAACAGTTTTATGCAATGATAAGGAGTTTTTTGCTCTCCTGTAAAATGTATGTTTTTGAAATAGAGCAATTCCATACAAAGGCGATCACGAGTTGGTCAAAATATTTCTGTTTAAAATTTTTTGTCCATATTCGTTAGGACATCGAAAAAATTAAATAAGATTTTCTTGTTGGCGGTCCTTGGTGGTCGGTTGAAAAATTCTATTTTTCATCGTTTTTCGAAAAACAGTTCAATTTCAAATCGTTGTAACTCCTAGACGGGTCATCGGATTTGGACATTTGAGTACCTACTCTAGTCACAAGGAAATTGAACGAGCTTTCCAAAAAAAATTATTTAAACAATTTTCCGCGGCGGAAAATCATGGTGAAAGTCAAATTTTCCCGGAAAACATGACTTTCCGAGGTCCAATCTTTTACCTTTCTACACTCATAAAAAAGTTAGTACAAAAGTTAACAGACTTTTTAGTGAACAGACGTTCTAAATCAGTTGAACTAATTTTCTCTGTTGCTTTCGTTTAAATCCGTTGTTTTGCTAAAGTTGTTAGTTATCTAATTTTACCACGAAAACATATTTCTGCTGTACTTGAACTAATTTTTTCTCCTGATAAATAAAAATTAGTACAAAAATCTGTTAAATACGCTATGATTAGAGTTTGCTGTTCGGTTTTATTCGAAACCGAAACCGCGATTTTTCAAGCCTCAAAACCGAAACCGAAAACCGATAAAATTAAAATAAATACTTTAACCAATTAAACTAGTTTAATAAATTGCATCGGAGTGTACCATTAAAATCATAAAAGAGCCCTAACACCTTCTGATGCAGCCTCCGAATAATGAGAATTATTGGAAAATTTATAATTTTCTGAGCTATTATGAGTCATTTATTATTAATTTTTCAATAATGAAACTCATAAATACGAGTCTAATGTTTCATTTATAAATCCAAATTTGAGCACTCTTAAAAATTTTTTAATTAACTCATAAATACGAGTCTAATATGCTTCATTTATATCTCCAAAATTTGAGTCTTTTACGAGTCAAAATTTCTGAGCGCTCAGGAAAATGTCGGAAGTGCTCAGCTCCTATTTTACAAAATTTTGTATTTTATTGTAATTAAAATTTTCTCTATTAAATATTACTTTAAAGAATTTTTAATTTTTGTTATTACGGATAACATAAATTGAGGCTTATAATTTTATAAAAAAAAATGCACCAAAAAGTCAAGTGGTTTAAGAGATATTGAGTTTCACATATTCAGTTGAGATTTTAACCGTGTATTTTTCAAAAAGTCCTTTTTCGTAGTCCGCGAAATTTATGAAATTTTATCTTTATATCCCAGTGTAGAAAATCATTGCCAGATGTGTGGTTATGTAACTATATACCTGGTAATGGTAACTAGTTACTTTTCTTATTACATTTCTTTTAACCTTTGTATGGCGATGTCGCGAAAAATAATGAGTTATGCTTACACTACAGCAAATATCTAAAAATATGTCATTACCTATATGCTTACCAGTACTAACAAACGGAATGAGTCTGAAAATAGATTTTCAAAAAATAAGCTTTATAAAAAGAATATTTTTTTATTGTAAATTTTTTTTTTTAATAAAATCGTGTAGTGCGGGAATCGAACGTGGGACTCCAGGTTGCCAGTCAATAGCTCTACCATCTGAGCTATATCGACATGTTATGTTTGATAGATAAAAACGTAATTGACCTGCTGCACAGAAGATAGCTTACTCGCCAACATACAAAAAATCAAAAAATATGTGGTTACCAGTGTTAAACACATATTGAGTCTAAAAATAGATTTAAAAAAATTTTCAAAAAAATCTACAAAATGACTTTTTATTTGAAATAATGATAAAAATAAGTCATTAACAGTAACCCATTATTTTATTTTTTAAAATAATACAGAAGATAAGTCGGCGTTATTACTGCCCGATCAAAAAAATTTGTATATAGTCGTATATAGTAATATCTTGTTTTATCTTATAATATGTGAGTATATATGTTGTCATGAATAGCCATATATAATTATATGTTTCTTATGTGGTGCCTTATATAACCATATATTTTTATATATTGTCTTTTATAAAATTAGATATCAACCATATATGCTATACATAATGAGATATGACAGATCTGTTGTCATATATAATTATAAATGATCATATATAACATAATATATGATCACATATGGTGGCATATCAGCCATATATTTTGAGATATAGTAATATATGCCCTGTTATAAAAATTTTTTGGTTGTATGATGTAAGATATTTTTATATATGATTATATATTACATTAAATGATATAAGATATGATTATATATGATTCCATATATGGTGCAAGATTAACAATATAATTTTAGATATGGTTATATATGGTCCCACGTCAGTAATATTTTCTATGTGTTTAATATATAATTATATATAGTCACATATTACCTGAGAGACCCTACTATCGAATCCCTGCTCGGGCATAAAAAATTTTTTTTTTTTTTTTACTTTTTTAACTCTATTTAATTTACTTGTAAATAATCTTTTAACAGATCTTAAAAAAATTAACCCATTTACTGCCAACAGCACCTGAAAGTTATGTTTACTGCAACTTGGAAATTATAATATTTTAATATGTTATTATATATTGTCATATATAACCCCAAACATAATTATATATGTGACTGAGGTACTATTATCGAATCCCAGCTCGGGCACATAAACAAATTTTTTTGTAAGTCATCTATATATATAAATTTATATAATTATATATAACTCAGTAACACGAACAATGTTGTCTCATATAGTCAGTCATGTTGTATAGCAGTGTTTGGCTGAGTGAGTTAAGTGGCCGACTACAACGCCAGCAACCTGGGTTCAAATCCTGCCGACGGCATTTTTTATTTTTTTTTTATGAAATAAATATTTTTTTAAATAATAAATGTTTTTTTTAATTTTTTGTATTTTTTAAATTTTTTTAAAATTTAAATAATTCCAAATATATCATAGGATAAATTTTGATCTCAAATTATCCAATTCGATCTACCAAAATTAGCTTATCCGTTTGCATCTAATTGGATGTAAATTAATCCCATGGGATATTTTGGGATCTATCAGGATCTTAATTTGATATTATTGGATATTATTGGATCTCCCAATTTTGAGATCTATTTGGATCTTATTTAATCCTGTAATATATTTGAGGGATCTGATTGGATATTACTGGATATTACGGGATACCCCAATTTTGAGATGAACTTGGATAAGATCATATGTCGATCTATATCAAATTAGATATGACTACATATGCTAGATATGTTTTTTTGATCGGGTGGTAGTCCAAAAAATAATGATATGTCATTACCGTTTCTATACTGGGATTGTTTTAAATAAATTGTTTAAATTTAAATTTATACTCTTGAAAATACAGATTTAGTTACGGACAAAAGAATAAAAAAAAGTTTAATTCATAATAGTTTTCCGAGTTTTTTTTCCCGCAAAGCCCTCGAAACGGCGTTATTGCATATATTTGAGTGAGAAATTCAATTGAATTTTAAGTAATAAGTATATTGTGCGTTTTAAGCTACATTCACAGTGATGGAGTACACCACTCTGCAGAGTGGAGTGTACTAAAATAGAGATGGCATGATACAAAAAATATGTAAGTGCGAAAAAGAAAGGAACAAAATCCACTCTGTAGAGTGGAGTACTCCATCACTGTGAATGTAGCTTTAAACTATTTACTTTTTATACTTATTTAATTATTTTAAAACAATTCTATTATAAGCACAAGAAAACCGAAAATTAACCGAAACCGCGGTTTTTATAATTTTGAAAAACCGAAACCGCGGTTTTCAGATTTTACGGTTTTTAGCAAACTCTAGTTATGATTAAATTGAACTATTTTTTCTGTTATTTTCTCTAAAAAAGTCCGTACAAATAGGTAAAAATTCTGCTAAAATAACAGGAAATAGTACAATGTACAATTTTGACCTATTTGTACGGACATTTTTTTATGAGTGTAGCATTCAGCAGAGAAACCTTAAACTGATACCGTTGACTTGTAACGCTTTATGATTACTTACTCTGCTGAACGATGTTTTCTTTGTATTGTTTTTAAATACACTTTTTCTATAGTTTACATTCATTTTTTAAAAAAATTATTTTTGAATTATATTTGTATGTTTTTAATTATCATTTTTACAAAAAGAAATTTCTTTTTAAATCAACAACCACAAATGTATCACTATTTGATCAAAAGTAGCAAACAGTTTTTACGCTACCAAAATATGACAGTGCTACCAGACTGCTCCGGCTGAGCCGTTAGTGAGCAGAGTACCGATTCTGAATAGTTTGCAAGCGGTGAAGTAATAAAAACTGTCATTTGTTTTCATTGTTTTTAAATGAGTGGAAAATATTTTTCACCGCTTCACAGTTTCACAAACCATTTGGAATCGGTACTCAGGTCGTTCAGCAGATAGTTGTACAACTGTTTTAGAACTGTTGACTATTAAATTGTATCTGCCGAACGCACCCAATGTATCAACTAATCTAGATAAATTTGTTGGCAACTTTTTTAATGTTTGTGTTTTCAAAAGAAAACGAGTGCTTGATGATGCTTGTTCTATTTAGGTTTTTGTTGGTGTGTTTGTCGACCAATACAAATAAAAATAATTGGCGCTTTTTCAGAAATTTCTAGTAAATAAAATAATATGATAAGAACATGTTTTCTCTTGTTTCTTTTAGTTAACAAAAGAACACTAAAGAAAACGGACGTATACTCGTACATTAATATTTCGCAGTTAAAAATTTTATTAAGAAAATAAAATAATGAGGTTTGTTTTATAATATAAACTACATATATTATTTACATGAATACTATTAAATATTTTTTTTTTATTTCAGCCGTTTAACATTTTCATCTAAATTCTACCTGCAACTTCCGCTGGCTCACACAAAAGTGATATTTAGTGCAAATATTGTGCAATTTATTCGAAAATAAAATTAAGAATATTTACATTAATTTGTTTTTATTCAATTAATAACAAAAAGTGATTGTAATTTCAGCAGCATGTTTTGCAGATTTCAACTGACCACCTTCATTGCTATTAAGCGAACATTCTTCTAAATTTTTGAATGTTAACTGAATTTTTATGATCAACTAACATTTAGCAGAAAACATGTGCTGATTTCAACTGAGTAATTTTCATTTCCATTAAACAACATTTCTTCCAAATTATTGTATTTGAACTAACTTTTGTAGCTAAAATTTAGCTCACCTAAATTTAACAGACCATGATTCGCAAGGGGTCTGATTGTGGAACTTCACTACGAAAATCGGTATTGAAGAGAACTCCTTCATAGAATTTCATATTTTGTATCATTTGATATAGAAAAACAATTACATTTAATATTCAGAAATGGGAATTTATGAATGTCGGTTGATTGGATTAAATCGGAAAGGTCTTTGCAGTCAGGATATGATTATTATACTGTTTTTAAAATTTTTCAACCGACCGCCATGGACCGCCGGTACGTCGGTCGGAAAAAAATGCGTATCAATTTTTTTCGATGTTCCAACGAATACACCCAACAAACAATACGCTCGTTTATGTACCGTTTTCGGTCCATCATAAACGGAATCCAACTCCGTTTACGTACCGTTTTTCGGATCCGTATACGGACAGGAAACCGGATTTTCAGGAACATCGAATCTAATTCGAATACGGTGAAAGTCCGTCAGTGACGGACCGTTAACGGACCGTTATG
The DNA here is from genome assembly GCA_949987735.1 of Leucophora obtusa. NCBI lineage: Eukaryota > Metazoa > Arthropoda > Insecta > Diptera > Anthomyiidae > Leucophora > Leucophora obtusa. The sequence continues at coordinate 283,989,022 of OX465295.1, forward strand.
GCGTGTAAAAAACGGAGTAGGATCCATTGAAAATCCGTCAATGAAGGACTGTTTACGGACCGTTATATCGTGTGAAAAACGGACTTGACTCCGTTTTTATATTGCCTTATCCGGTCCGTATTCGTACCAATATTTTTAACAAAAATGGGGTGGTATATCCATAGTATATCTACCTATGTTAAATTGACCCTACAATTTTTATTTGAATAGAAATTAATTTTTCTTTATAGATTTATTTACAGAAATGTTAAGGAATATAACAAAACATATAATGGTTATAGTGATGTACATAACAACACAATAATTTAATTTTATGAAATACTAAATTCACCTTCCTTTTCTTTCTTCATCTGGTGTATCATCGTGCATTTGTTGCACAAAATAAAATCCATGGAAAATAAAGAATTAATAACTTCAGGTTTAATTTAAGGTATTTTCAGTGGGTCTTTCTTTGAATACGAAGCAACGAAGCAAGTTTGCACACATTTTTTCAGCAAAACAAAATATATATATTTTCACAAATGCATTCGTTTGCACACACATTTGTAAGAACACCTTTTCAGTTTCATAAATATTTACCATTAGTGCATTTGGCTTAAAGTTATTTAAACATCGTAGCTGAATGATCTCGATATATGTATAACGTATACAGGCTTATGCGTTGGAAATACAATACATAGGACTTCTTAATAAACCGTGTATGTAATAAAAAAGAACTTGACGCCACTAATTCTTCACTTATTAATAAAATTTAGCGTGCGATCAAGATTATTCCATAGATTATTTATTTTTGTGTTCTATTGAATTTCTATTATTTTATATTGACAACAAATTCAGTAAACAATGGAAGAAAAACGATACCGTTTGTTACTGAGTTATAACGGAAGAAAATCGGCGATGTCCGTATTTAACGGCACGAAAACGGATACACTAAAACGGAGTGAAAACGTATGGTTTTCGAAACTCCGATAATACGGTCCGTTAATGTTCCGTTAACTTACAAGCTTTGACGGGTACGTATTTTACGGACTATTAACGTGCCGTAAAAATCGGATTCATGATTCCGTACGTACTGGAGAGTCCGTAAAAATGTTTCTTGGGCAGACAAACATATTGGAAAAAAAAATTAGGTGGCCAGAAATATCAATTTTTTAACGCTTTCGTATGGAATTTCTCATACAATCATAAAAAAAGTTAGTACAAAAGTCTGTTAAACGCGTTCTAATTCAGTTGAACTAATTTTTCCTATTGTTTTCGTTTAAATCCGTTGTTTAGCTAAAGTTGTTAGTTATCCAATGTTACCACAAAAACATATTTCTGCTGTACTTGAACTAATTTTTCCTCCTGATATTTAGCAATTTTTTTATAAATGATTTTGACAATATTATCAGCTAATATAGATAAATTTATTGGAAACTTTTTTAATATTTGTGTTTTCAAAAGAAATCGATAGGGGCGCTAGTGTATAGTGATTGATGGTGCTTAATGGTGAAGTGCGTATTTGTGAGTTTGCCGACCAATACAAATTAGAAAATTTCTAGTAAGTGTATTTTAATGTGTGTGATGAGTCATCAAGCATTAAACACATAGACGACTGCAGCTACACGACTACAGCCTGTCAAAAATAAAATACACACGTTTATATGAAAACGATTATTTTGACACCAACACAGCTACACGACTACTTTTGCCGCTGTAGTCAACTTAGGATAATTTCTATTTTTGTTGGCTACAAAACAAAAATAGTGTTGACAATATAACAAAATATGTAAAACAGGACAATTTTTCCCGCTAGAGGCGAAATAAAATCGCTAGTTCTGACTAAAAAATCACCGTTTTGGGAACACTGAAGAAACAGCTGTTTATATTTTACAATTGTTTGAAGGTTTCATTAATTTATATTTGGAAATAACTTTATTGTGATGTTTTGTAAAAAAAAATGGATCTTACAAAATTAACAAAATATTCCTCAGCCATTATTTTAGAAGCACAAACCAAAAAAGATTAACATTTATCAAAATGTCAAATATTTAGGATTATCTGTTTACATGTTGCTGTCGTTTTCAAAAAAATTAAGTAGCTGACTACACGACTACAATTGCAGCCAGCAGCATTTGTAGTCGTGTAGTCGTGTAGCTGCAGTCGTCTATGTGTTTAATGCTTCACTGATGACGCTTACCAATACAAACAAAAATAATATGACGCATGTTAGGAAAGTTCTAGTAAATAAAATAATATGATACGAGCATGTTTTCTCTTGTTTCTGTTAGTCAGCAAAGGAACGCAAATGAAAACAGAGGTATGCTGGCCATTAACATTTATTTTATTTTAATGTGTGTGATGAGTCATCACTAGGGTTTGGGATTTCCCGGACTTTTTTATTTCCCGGGAAAACGGGAATGAAAAAATTTGATTCCCGGGATTCCCACATCATCACACTTGGCCCATTAGATATGGTGGCCACAATGTTATTTTCAAATAAAACTCTTCTAGTCTTATTTCTACAATTCTTCTTATTTCATCAGCATTACATCTTCCTGATATATAAACCAACCCCAGGTTATAAAATGAATTATTTCCGTTTATACATATGTTCAAATATCTCTTTTGTGATATTCTTATCCATTCATCTAAGATTATAGTAAATCTCCTATTGTTAGAAATATTGCTCAATATTTCTTTTATCATGATATCTTTTACATGATTGTAGTAATTTAATATAATTTTCTTTACATCGGTTTCTTTTTTTGCAATGCCAGGTTTTTATTATAAAGACTTTCTCGAATAAACGAAGATCTAGTTATGGTGCGGATTGACTGCGGCTAATTTGGATACCATTTTAGGAAATATTTGCCCTACCATAAAACCTTTAATGCCTATTCAGCTTACACTTTTTTCTTCGGGTACTTTGCTAATTTTAGCTTGTTGTTGTTTTCTTCAAGAGAAGTTGCATGACCATAAATATTTTTTTTTTTGTGCACCAAATTTAGATATCGGATAACCAAATTTAGATACCACCGTTAACCATTAGTCTTTTCTTTTCACATTTATTAATGAAAACGTTACTTATAAAATTATTGACCCTTAATATAAAGGAGTATTTTAAATTTAAAGTCGGCTTTATTTTTAATCAAACGGTTTTGTTCATTTTGTGTATGCAAACCTTACAAAAATATTTATATTTCCAAATATTTTGATTGGTTGAAAATAAATTAACCAATCAGAATGCTCCAAAAATAAACCAAGTCAAGGTATACTGCCACCCAATATTTTAACTAAAGTCGACTTTACCTAAATTATACATTAGAAAAATTTAGATAGTAAGGGCGATTATTTGTAAAAAACAAAGCTTTTTTTCATATTTCTTTTAAACATTTTACCAACTTTTTAGGCTTTACTACTTAAATTTTGAATAAGTTATGCAAAAAATCTTTATTAGTTGAAATGCTCCTAATTACTTGGCAAATATTTTATTTGTGTGTCAAATAAATGTATTCCCTTTTAAAAGATTTTTACAATGAAATTTTTGTTTTGGTATTTAAAATGTTTTTTATGACTAAAATTAAAAAATCCTATTCAAAACAAAAAAATTTCATATTTTTAAAATTTCCCGTTTTCCCGGGAAAAATATATTATTTTCCCGTGAATTCCCGGCAAACTTTTCCCGGGATTTCCCGCCCGGGAATTCCCGAACCCCAAACCCTAGTCATCACTGATGACGCTTACCAATAAATATAATATGATACGAGCAGTGGTGTCAGACCTTTTTGGTCAAAAATCGTCAAAAATATAAAAATAAATCGTCAACAATTTTATGAAAAATCGCCAAGAAATCGTCATCATTTAAATATCACAAAAACACTAGTTTAATTTTTTTTATTTGAAATTCATTTTAACTGCTTACCTCTATATAACATCTCTTAAGATTTTATAAATTCGAATTATATAATAACTGGACGTTATTTTTCGCTTCATCTGTAAAAGGGTGGTATTTATGCTACAATTAATTTCAGATAAAACACCTCATCATGTGTACTGCGGGTTAAATCATCATAAATAATTTATTTATTTTAGACTTTAAGTTCATGATTTCGAACTCTGTTTTTAAAACTTTAAGTTACGTCATAATTGTTCTATAATTTTTTTAATTGTTCATAAGCCAAATACAGTGTATTTCGGAATTTTTAACAGCGATTTTCTAAAACAATATGACGTAATTGAGACATTTGAAAAACAGATTTATAATCAGCTTGCCTAAATCTATGAAAGTTTAAATCCCTGCAAAAAATTTATTTTGTAAATCTGTGTAAATTAAAAATTAACCTATGTAGCTCCAACTTTTGCTTGTAATTGTTTTTAATCACGAACATGTTTTTCCACTCATACCCGACCGACGAGTATTGCGAATTCCAAAAATACGATTCGAAAAGAACAATTTGCGGTTTTTTAAACGCTTTTATTTATAGTTTTGGTTGAAATTGGTTAAAACCTCAGCAATTTTCCTAAATCGTCAAAACATATGGAGTTTTTATTCAAAAATCGTCAATCGTCATTTGTAAAATTTTGACTAAAAAAATCGTCAAAATGACGTAAAATCGTCACATCTGACACCACTGGATACGAGCATGTTTTCTCTTGTTTCTGTTAGTCAGCAAAGGAACGCAAAAGAAAACGGAGGTATGCTGGACATTAACATTTCGCAGTTAAAATTGTATTTAAAAAATAAAATAATAGAGGTTTGTTTTATAATATAAACTATATTTATTTAAGGGAATACTATTAAATATGTTATTTTTTTTTCTTTTATTTCAGCCCTTTAACATTTTCATCTAAATTCGACCCACAGGTAGACGAAAAAAAGGAACCAAATAATACAACTCCAGCGGAAGTTTAACATATTGGCAAGAAGAAAAAATAAAAGTGATATATAGTGCAAATAGTGTTTTGGATTGTGTAATTTATTCCTAAATAAAATTAACAATATTTACATTAATTTGTTTTTATTCAATTAATAACAAAAAGTGATTGTAATTTTAGCAGCATGTTTTGCAGATTTCTATTGACCCACTTTCTTTTCTATTAAACGAAAATTCTTCTAAATTTTTGAATGTTAACTGAATTTTTTACCTGTTTATAACCAACTAAAATTTAGCAGAAAACATGTGCTGATTTCAACTGAGTAATTTTCATTTCCATTGAACAACATTACTTATAAATTATTGTATTTGAACTAACTTTTTTACCTAAAATTTAGGTCACCTAAATTTAGCAGACCATGATTCTCAACATCATTGAAATTTCTGCTGGCGCCAATTCAGGTACTATTTCCTGTTATTTTAGCAGAATTTTTAACTATTTGTACGGGATTTTTTTTATGAGTGTACTTAAGTGCTTTTGCTAAAAGTCCACAGATATATTCTTAACAGGGTTTGCAACCGATTCATACGAGGGGTACTATTTATATTTCGGGAATAGCAAATAATCAACATTTTCAAATAAAAATGGCTTTATTGTTTTTCAAAATATTTCTCTTGATGATCAATATACTTTTGCATTCGTTCAAACCATTTGTTATAGCAGTTTTTCCTCCACCTCCAAAACATGGTTTTTGAACGCTTCAACTGCTTCTTCGGCGCTCGTAAATCGTTGACCACGCAGTTTAAAAATGGTCTAGGCGTACCTAGACCATTTTTCTGGGGTGGGCAAGGAACCCATTTAAGTTCGGCAGATTATTTACCCATTCTCAGACTCTAATCTCAAAAACAACTTTCGACATTATAATTACAATTTTTCCATAAAAAAAAAATTTTAAAAATGACTCCTTCACTTCTGATAAAATTCTCGTAATTCAATAATGTTTTATAGAAAACTCTGAAAAGTGCCTCTATTTTTTGAAGAAACCTTCGTACAAGCTATATTCTCAGTTTAGTATGAAATTTGGATATTTGATAGAGAAAAGAAACCTAGTTTTTTTCGTCCCATTTCGAACCCATTCTAACCCAATATTTTAAACACTTAAATAACGGAAATAGTCAAAAACTTTGAGATGTTCATCTTAGAACTCTTGTTTCTACAACGTGTTGAAATTTCATCAAAATAGTAGTGTTTAGTTTGTACACCCAAAATAATACATAGTTGCTGATAACTACATTTTTCACTATGGGTGCGTTCGGCAGATACAATTTAATAGTCAACAGTTCTACAACAGTTGTACAACTATCTGCTGAACGATCCGATCACTAACTGCTCAGTCTGAGCGCTCAGGTAGCGCTGTCATATTTTGGTAGCGTAAAAAATGTTTGCTACTTTTGATCAAATAGTGATACATTTGTTGTTGTTGATTTAAAAATAATTTTTTTTTGTAAGAATGACAATTAAAAACATACAAATATAATTTAAAAACAAAATTTTTAAAAAATCAAAGGAAACTATAGAAAAAGTGTATTTAAAAACAAAACAAAAGAAAACATCGTTCAGCAGAGTAAGTAATCATAAAGCGCTGCAAGTCACCGGTATCAGTTTAAGGTTTCTCTGCCGAATGCTACCTATTAGAGGCTACGGTCAGAACCGGTCGACCGGGTAGACCGAAAGACCGGGTAGACCGGGTTTTAAAACCGGTCGACCGGTCTTTACGGTCTACCCGGTCTTTACGGTCTAGACCGGTCGACCGGACGACCGGTCGACCGGGTAGACCGGTCTACCCGGTCAGACCGGGTTTTAATACTATTTACAAAAGGCAGGTTTTTGGTACTTTTTAGCATAATATACTACAAAATATAAAAATTGCTAAAATTATGTAAATTTTATATAAAAAAATCGAAAATTTTTAAAAATTTATAAAAATCAATAAATTTTTTAAAAAATTGATAAATTTTTAAAAAATTGACGAATTTTTAAAAAATTTACAAATTTTTTAAAAATTTACAAATTTTTGAAAAATTGATAAATTTTTGAAAAATTGATAAATTTTTGAAAAATTGATAAATTTTTTAAAAATCGATAAATTTTTGAAAAATCAGCAAAATTTTGAAAAATCGATAAAATTTTGAAAAATCGATAAAATTTATAAAAATCGATAAAATTTTAAAAAATCGATAAATTTTTAAAAAATCGATAAATTTTTGAAAAATCGATATATTGAAAAATTTTACAAAAAACCGATAAACTTTCAAAAATACCAATAAATTTTATAAAAATTGATAAATTTGTAAAAATCAATTCATTCATGGATATATTTATAATAATGTATAACAAAATAATGCGTATTTCGTATTATATTTATATGAGAGACCCACGGTCTTTTTCGGTCCCATGTACGGCGTTTTTTTGTTCGGGGTCGTTATAGGCTAAAATTTTGCAGAAATAATCTAGACGTAATTCTGACTTAGAACTGTAAACTTTTTTTCAATGTGTGGAGCAAAAATATTCCGAAACTGGTTCTTGAATTCAGAAAGTCCTGCACTTTGCATACATTTATATGAAAATGCCACGGTCTTTTTCGGTCCCATGTACGGCGTTTTTTTGTTTGGGGTCGTTATGGGCTAAAATTTTGCAGAAATAATCTAGACGTAATTCTGACTTAGAACTGTAAACTTTTTTTCAATGTGTGGAGCAAAAATATTCCGAAACTGGTTCTTAAATTCAGAAAGTCCTGCACTTTGCATACATTTATATGAAAATGCCACGGTCTTTTTCGGTCCCATGTACGGCGTTTTTTTTGTTTGGGGTCGTTATGGGCTAAAATTTTGCAGAAATAATCTAGACGTAATTCTGACTTAGAACTGTAAACTTTTTTTCAATGTGTGGAGCAAAAATATTCCGAAACTGGTTCTTGAATTCAGAAAGTCCTGCACTTTGCATACATTTATATGAAAATGCCACGGTCTTTTTCGGTCCCATGTATGGCGTTTTTTTGTTTGGGGTCGTTATGGGCTAAAATTTTGCAGAAATAATCTAGACGTAATTTTGACTTAGAACTGTAAACTTTTTTTCAATGTGTGGAGCAAAAATATTCCGAAACTGGTTCTTGAATTCAGAAAGTGCTGCACTTTGCATACATTTATATGAAAATGCCACGGTCTTTTTCGGTCCCATGTACGGCGTTTTTTTGTTTGGGGTCGTTATGGGCTAAAATTTTGCAGAAATAATCTAGACGTAATTCTGACTTAGAACTGTAAACTTTTTTTCAATGTGTGGAGCAAAAATATTCCGAAACTGGTTCTTGAATTCAGAAAGTCCTGCACTTTGCATACATTTATATGAAAATGCCACGGTCTTTTTCGGTCCCATGTACGGCGTTTTTTTGTTTGGGGTCGTTATGGGCTAAAATTTTGCAGAAATAATCTAGACGTAATTCTGACTTAGAACTGTAAACTTTTTTTCAATGTGTGGAGCAAAAATATTCCGAAACTGGTTCTTGAATTCAGAAAGTCCTGCACTTTGCATACATTTATATGAAAATGCCACGGTCTTTTTCGGTCCCATGTACGGCGTTTTTTTGTTTGGGGTCGTTATGGGCTAAAATTTTGCAGAAATAATCTAGACGTAATTTTGACTTAGAACTGTAAACTTTTTTTCAATGTGTGGAGCAAAAATATTCCGAAACTGGTTCTTTAATTCAGAAAGTCCTGCACTTTGCATACATTTATATGAAAATGCCACGGTCTTTTTCGGTCCCATGTACGGCGTTTTTTTGTTTGGGGTCGTTATGGGCTAAAATTTTGCAGAAATAATCTAGACGTAATTTTGACTTAGAACTGTAAACTTTTTTTCAACGTGTGGGACAAAAATATTCAGAAACAGGCTCTTGAATTCAGAAAGTCTTGCAGTTTTCATACATTTATATGAAACTGCGACGGTCTTTTTCGGTCCCATGTACGGCGTTTTTTTGTTCGGGGTCCTTATGGGCTAAAATTTTTCAGAAATAATCCAGACGTAATTCTGACTTAGAACTGTAAACTTTTTTTCAATGTATGGAGCAAAAATATTCCGAAACTGGTTCTTGAATTCAGAAAGTCCTGCACTTTGCATACATTTATATGAAAATGCCACGGTCTTTTTCGGTCCCATGTACGGCGTTTTTTTGTTTGGGGTCGTTATGGGCTAAAATTTTGCAGAAATAATCTAGACGTAATTTTGACTTAGAACTGTAAACTTTTTTTCAACGTGTGGGACAAAAATATTCAGAAACAGGCTCTTGAATTCAGAAAGTCTTGCAGTTTTCATACATTTATATGAAACTGCGACGGTCTTTTTCGGTCCCATGTACGGCGTTTTTTTGTTCGGGGTCCTTATGGGCTAAAATTTTTCAGAAATAATCCAGACGTAATTCTGACTTAGAACTGTAAACTTTTTTTCAATGTATGGAGCAAAAATATTCCGAAACTGGTTCTTGAATTCAGAAAGTCCTGCACTTTGCATACATTTATATGAAAATGCCACGGTCTTTTTCGGTCCCATGTACGGTGTTTTTTTGTTTGGGGTCGTTATGGGCTAAAATTTTGCAGAAATAATCTAGACGTAATTCTGACTTAGAACTGTAAACTTTTTTTCAATGTGTGGAGCAAAAATATTCCGAAACTGGTTCTTGAATTCAGAAAGTCCTGCACTTTGCATACATTTATATGAAAATGCCACGGTCTTTTTCGGTCCCATGTACGGCGTTTTTTTGTTTGGGGTCGTTATGGGCTAAAATTTTGCAGAAATAATCTAGACGTAATTCTGACTTAGAACTGTAAACCTTTTTTCAATGTGTGGAGCAAAAATATTCCGAAACTGGTTCTTGAATTCAGAAAGTCCTGCACTTTGCATACATTTATATGAAAATGCCACGGTCTTTTTCGGTCCCATGTACGGCGTTTTTTTGTTTGGGGTCGTTATGGGCTAAAATTTTGCAGAAATAATCTAGACGTAATTTTGACTTAGAACTGTAAACTTTTTTTCAATGTGTGGAGCAAAAATATTCCGAAACTGGTTCTTTAATTCAGAAAGTCCTGCACTTTGCATACATTTATATGAAAATGCCACGGTCTTTTTCGGTCCCATGTACGGCGTTTTTTTGTTTGGGGTCGTTATGGGCTAAAATTTTGCAGAAATAATCTAGACGTAATTTTGACTTAGAACTGTAAACTTTTTTTCAACGTGTGGGACAAAAATATTCAGAAACAGGCTCTTGAATTCAGAAAGTCTTGCAGTTTTCATACATTTATATGAAACTGCGACGGTCTTTTTCGGTCCCATGTACGGCGTTTTTTTGTTCGGGGTCCTTATGGGCTAAAATTTTTCAGAAATAATCCAGACGTAATTCTGACTTAGAACTGTAAACTTTTTTTCAATGTATGGAGCAAAAATATTCCGAAACTGGTTCTTGAATTCAGAAAGTCCTGCACTTTGCATACATTTATATGAAAATGCCACGGTCTTTTTCGGTCCCATGTACGGCGTTTTTTTGTTCGGGGTCGTTATGAGCTAAAATTTTGCAGAAATAATCCAGACGTAATTCTGACTTAGAACTGTACATTTTTTTTCAATGTGTGGAGCAAAAATATTCCGAAACTGGCTCTTGAATTCTGAAAGTCCTGCACTTTTCATACATTTATATGAAAATGAGACGGTCTTTTTCGGTCCCATGTATGGAGTTTTTTTGTTGTGGGTTAACATTTTGCAAAAATAATCTAGACGTAATTCTGACTTCGTTGTTCCAAAACTGTTATCCGTTTTCATTTATCTGATTTAGTTTTCAAGATACGGGCGATAAACCAAATAAAAGCCCTTTTCTCTCTAGGAGGCATAGTTTTCGAGAAAAACGCGATCTTAAAATCCAGCGATGTAAGTCGAAATTTAGTTTCGGTATCGGGGTATTATGGGCGGGTTTTGACTTCTGGTGTAAACATTTTTCCTCTAGCTCTCTTAGTTTTCGAGATATGGACCATCACAATTTTATTAAAGCGATTTTCACATTTATTTTTCCACATATAATTCATTATGACTTCCTTGTTCCAAAACTGCTGTCCGTTTTCATTTATCTCACTTAGTTTTCAAGATACAGGCGATATTCCAAATAAAAGCCCTTTTCTCTCTAGGAGGCTTAGTTTTCGAGAAAAACGCGATCTTAAAATCTAGCAATGTAAGTCGAAATTTAGTCTCGGTATCGGGGTATTATGGGCGGGTTTTGACTTCTGGTGTAAACATTTTTTCTCTAGCTCTCTTAGTTTTCGAGATATGGACCATCAAAATTTTATTAAAGCGATTTTCGTATTTATTTTTCCACATATAATTCATTATGACTCCCTGTTCCAAAACTGCTGTCCGTTTTCATTTATCTCACTTAGTTTTCAAGATACAGGCGATATTCCAAATAAAAGCCCTTTTCTCTCTAGGAGGCTTAGTTTTCGAGAAAAACGCGATCTTAAAATCTAGCAATGTAAGTCGAAATTTAGTCTCGGTATCGGGGTCTAATGGGCGGGTTTTGACTTCTGGTGTAAACATTTTTTCTCTAGCTCTCTTAGTTTTCGAGATATGGACCATCAAAATTTTATTAAAGCGATTTTCGCATTTATTTTTCCACATATAATTCATTATGACTTCCTTGTTCCAAAACTGTTATCCGTTTTCATTTATCTGATTTAGTTTTCAAGATACGGGCGATAAACCAAATAAAAGCCCTTTTCTCTCTAGGAGGCTTAGTTTTCGAGAAAAACGCGATCTTAAAATCTAGCAATGTAAGTCGAAATTTAGTCTCGGTATCGGGGTATTATGGGCGGGTTTTGACTTCTGGTGTAAACATTTTTTCTCTAGCTCTCTTAGTTTTCGAGATATGGACCATCACAATTTTATTAAAGCGATTTTCACATTTATTTTTCCACATATAATTCATTATGACTTCCTTGTTCCAAAACTGTTATCCGTTTTCATTTATCTGATTTAGTTTTCAAGATACGGGCGATAAACCAAATAAAAGCCCTTTTCTCTCTAGGAGGCTTAGTTTTCGAGAAAAACGCGATCTTAAAATCTAGCAATGTAAGTCGAAATTTAGTCTCGGTATCGGGGTATTATGGGCGGGTTTTGACTTCTGGTGTAAACATTTTTTCTCTAGCTCTCTTAGTTTTCGAGATATGGACCATCAAAATTTTATTAAAGCGATTTTCGCATTTATTTTTCCACATATAATTCATTATGACTTCCTTGTTCCAAAACTGTTATCCGTTTTCATTTATCTGATTTAGTTTTCAAGATACGGGCGATAAACCAAATAAAAGCCCTTTTCTCTCTAGGAGGCTTAGTTTTCGAGAAAAACGCGATCTTAAAATCTAGCAATGTAAGTCGAAATTTAGTTTCGGTATCGGGGTATTATGGGCGGGTTTTGACTACTGGTGTAAACATTTTTTTCTCTAGCTCTCTTAGTTTTCGAGATATGGACAATGAAAATTGTATTGATTATTTTTCATTAAGCGAACATATCTCGAAAACTAAAAGAGCTACTGCAAAAATGTTTGCATCTGAGGTCAAAACCCGCCCATAATACCCCGATATCGAAACTAAATTTCGACTTACATTGCTAGATTTTAAGATCGCATTTTTCTCGAAAACTAAGCCTCCTAGAGAGAAAAGGGCTTTTATTTGGTTTATCGCCCGTATCTTGAAAACTAAATCAGATAACTGAAAACGGATAACAGTTTTGGAACAAGGAAGTCATAATGAATTATATGTGGAAAAATAAATGCGAAAATCGCTTTAATAAAATTTTGATAGTCCATATCTCGAAAACTAAGAGAGCTAGAGAAAAAATGTTTACACCAGAAGTCAAAACCCGCCCATAATACCCCGATACCGAAACTAAATTTCGACTTACATTGCTAGATTTTAAGATCGCGTTTTTCTCGAAAACTAAGCCTCCTAGAGAGAAAAGGGCTTTTATTTGGAATATCGCCTGTATCTTGAAAACTAAGTGAGATAAATGAAAACGGACAGCAGTTTTGGAACAAGGAGTCATAATAAATTATATGTGGAAAAATAAATGCGAAAATCGCTTTAATAAAATTTTGATGGTCCATATCTCGAAAACTAAGAGAGCTAGAGAAAAAATGTTTACACCAGAAGTCAAAACCCGCCCATAATACCCCGATACCGAAACTAAATTTCGACTTACATTGCTAGATTTTAAGATCGCGTTTTTCTCGAAAACTAAGCCTCCTAGAGAGAAAAGGGCTTTTATTTGGAATATCGCCTGTATCTTGAAAACTAAGTGAGATAAATGAAAACGGACAGCAGTTTTGGAACAAGGAAGTCATAATGAATTATATGTGGAAAAATAAATGTGAAAATCGCTTTAATAAAATTGTGATGGTCCATATCTCGAAAACTAAGAGAGCTCGAGGAAAAATGTTTACACCAGAAGTCAAAACCCGCCCATAATACCCCGATACCGAAACTAAATTTCGACTTACATCGCTGGATTTTAAGATCGCGTTTTTCTCGAAAACTAAGCCTCCTAGAGAGAAAAGGGCTTTTATTTGGTTTATCGCCCGTATCTTGAAAACTAAATCAGACAAATGAAAACGGATAACAGTTTTGGAACAACGAAGTCAGAATTACGTCTAGATTATTTTTGCAAAATGTTAACCCACAACAAAAAAAACTCCATACATGGGACCGAAAAAGACCGTCTCATTTTCATATAAATGTATGAAAAGTGCAGGACTTTCAGAATTCAAGAGCCAGTTTCGGAATATTTTTGCTCCACACATTGAAAAAAAATGTACAGTTCTAAGTCAGAATTACGTCTGGATTATTTCTGCAAAATTTTAGCTCATAACGACCCCGAACAAAAAAACGCCGTACATGGGACCGAAAAAGACCGTGGCATTTTCATATAAATGTATGCAAAGTGCAGCACTTTCTGAATTCAAGAACCAGTTTCGGAATATTTTTGCTCCATACATTGAAAAAAAGTTTACAGTTCTAAGTCAGAATTACGTCTGGATTATTTCTCAAAAATTTTAGCCCATAAGGACCCCGAACAAAAAAACGCCGTACATGGGACCGAAAAAGACCGTGGCATTTTCATATAAATGTATGCAAAGTGCAGGACTTTCTGAATTCAAGAACCAGTTTCGGAATATTTTTGCTCCACACATTGAAAAAAAGTTTACAGTTCTAAGTCAGAATTACGTCTAGATTATTTCTGCAAAATTTTAGCCCATAACGACCCCAAAGAAAAAAACGCCGTACATGGGACCGAAAAAGACCGTGGCATTTTCATATAAATGTATGCAAAGTGCAGCACTTTCTGAATTCAAGAACCAGTTTCGGAATATTTTTGCTCCACACATTGAAAAAAAGTTTACAGTTCTAAGTCAGAATTACGTCTAGATTATTTCTGCAAAATTTTAGCCCATAACGACCCCAAACAAAAAAACGCCGTACATGGGACCGAAAAAGACCGTGGCATTTTCATATAAATGTATGCAAAGTGCAGGACTTTCTGAATTCCAGAACCAGTTTCGGAATATTTTTGCTCCACACATTGAAAAAAAGTTTACAGTTCTAAGTCAGAATTACGTCTAGATTATTTCTGCAAAATTTTAGCCCATAACGACCCCAAACAAAAAAACGCCGTACATGGGACCGAAAAAGACCGTGGCATTTTCATATAAATGTATGCAAAGTGCAGGACTTTCTGAATTCCAGAACCAGTTTCGGAATATTTTTGCTCCACACATTGAAAAAAAGTTTACAGTTCTAAGTCAGAATTACGTCTAGATTATTTCTGCAAAATTTTAGCCCATAACGACCCCAAACAAAAAAACGCCGTACATGGGACCGAAAAAGACCGTGGCATTTTCATATAAATGTATGCAAAGTGCAGGACTTTCTGAATTCCAGAACCAGTTTCGGAATATTTTTGCTCCACACATTGAAAAAAAGTTTACAGTTCTAAGTCAGAATTACGTCTAGATTATTTCTGCAAAATTTTAGCCTATAACGACCCCGAACAAAAAAACGCCGTACATGGGACCGAAAAAGACCGTGGGTCTCTCATATAAATATAATACGAAATACGCATTATTTTGTTATACATTATTATAAATATATCCATGAATGAATTGATTTTTACAAATTTATCAATTTTTATAAAATTTATTGGTATTTTTGAAAGTTTATCGGTTTTTTGTAAAATTTTTCAATATATCGATTTTTCAAAAATTTATCGATTTTTTAAAAATTTATCGATTTTTTAAAATTTTATCGATTTTTAAAAATTTTATCGATTTTTCAAAATTTTATCGATTTTTCAAAATTTTGCTGATTTTTAAAAAATTTATCGATTTTTAAAAAATTTATCAATTTTTCAAAAATTTATCAATTTTTCAAAAATTTATCAATTTTTCAAAAATTTATCAATTTTTCAAAAATTTATCAATTTTTCAAAAATTTATCAATTTTTCAAAAATCTATCAATTTTTCAAAAATTTGTAAATTTTTTAAAAATTTGAAAATTTTTTAAAAATTTGTAAATTTTTTAAAAATTCGTCAATTTTTTAAAAATTTATCAATTTTTTAAAAAATTTTTTGATTTTTATAAATTTTTAAAAATTTTCGATTTTTTTATATAAAATTTACATAATTTTAGCAATTTTTATATTTTGTAGTATATTATGCTAAAAAGTACCAAAAACCTGCCTTTTGTAAATAGTATTAAAACCCGGTCTGACCGGTCGTCCGGTCGACCGGTCGACCGGGTAGACCGTAAAGACCGGTCGACCGGTTTTAAACCCGGTCTGACCGGGTAGACCGGTCGACCGTAAAACCGGGTAATGGGGGGCTCTACTACCTATGTCATAGGTGAAATAACCCTCACTATCACATAGTGAATATGAAATAGTGGAGGACTACTACATTTAATTGAAATATAGAATTCAACTATGGATAAAGTCAATGCCAACAATAGTGTGGTTGAAGTAATATACTTTTTTAAAGGTAGTAAGTGTTAACTATGTGCAATTCAAAAATAGTAAATAGAAACCATGTAACTTGCCATTTTACGTTATTTTCCCAAAAAAAAAAACACAACTCCAACCTTTCATTAAAATTTATTACCATTTACAATATTTACATATTAAATTATTATTCATACTACTTCGATGTTCTTTCTTCTTTGCTTTCTGCTTCTCCCACACATTGCAAAAAGTGGCCTTTGATATTAGTCATTATTTTGAAGTCCTTAAAAATTTGCGTGGTCTTCATCTGTAAAATATAAAAAAATTTTGAGATATTTTGTAACTAAATCCATAAATATATTTACTTACAAAAAAATATTGTGGTTTTTTATATGTTTTGTATGCACATATTTTCTTTTTGGTTATTGAAAGAAGAAATATTTTGAAGTTTTAGATCAACCTAAAAAAAACTTTTTCGACTTTGTTCATAGTTGTTCATGATTAAGATAGTTGATTTTTATAAAATATAAATCCACTATGGATTTTATTGACTATGCCACTACGTACTTTTTTCGGTGTAGTAACTTCCATACCAAAAATTGTTGATCTAGTATTGTTTCTTAAGTTATGGCGATTTTCGCTTTTTGAAAATTACGAAATTTGGCGAATTTGGCACTAAACATCAATAAAATTTAACGTAATTAGTTTTGCTTACTATTAGCTCTGAGTGTATAATCCGTGTTTAATTTCAAAAAAAATCTGTCGACTAGTTTTTGAGTTAGAGGGATAGTCGCACGACGTATTCTGACGTTCTCCTGTGAGCCCTGGAGAAAAAATTGCAATTCATTTTACAAGTATAGACTCTAAGCTAGCCTTCCCAACAAACAATTCGTTCCGGTTACGCACCGTTTTCGGTCCGTCATAAACGGAATCCGACTCCGTTTACGTACCGTTTTCTGGATCTGTATACGGACCAGAAAACGGAAGTTAAGGAACATCGAAACTGATTCGAATCCGTTTAAAGTCCGTCATTGACGGACAGTTTACGGACCGTTTTGTCATGTAAAAAACGGACTAGGCCGTTGAAAGTTCGTCAATGCCGGACCGTTTCTGGAACATTATGTCGTGTGAATAACGGAGTGACTCCATTTTTAGAATGCCGTTTTCGGTCCGTATTCGTACCGTTTTTTGAAACAAAAACGGATTTGCATGTCTACCTATATTGACCCTATTTTCATTAATTATAAGTAATAGTTTTTAAGTTTTTTTTATAGATTTATTAAAAATAGAATTTATTTTTTATATTTACACTATATTTACATTTGGTGCAGCTTACGTCTCTATCCAGCATCAATTTACAACATCAGCACACAATAAAATTCAATACCTGCATTCAAAAGAAAAAATAAATTAGATAAATTTTAACTAACTGTAATCACGATGGTTTTTTGCATACGATGTAAATTCGCACAATTTGCTATCAAAACAACTAAATATGTCAGTAAATATTTTTTAATTGCATTACAAAAAACCATCTTTAAAACACATAACAATTTTAATAAATCTTACCATCTGATGTATGTGACTTGAAGTTCTTTGCTTGATGGCGTGTTAGGACGGATTCACGCTATTGCCACTTATTTTTCGTCCCAATATTATTTTTTAGCAGCTGAAGGGCTTTGCTGTATTTTTTTAAAATAATTTGCGTACTTAAAAAAAAAACAAAGTAATACTGATGAAGTCCGTATTTAACAATACGGAACCGGATACACCAAAACGGAGTTAAAACGTGTTATGTTCGAAATCCGATTATACGGTCCGTTTGTGTTCCATACACGCACATGCTATTACGGATACGTGCATACGAACCATTAATGTGCCGTAAAAGCCGGATTTATGGCTCCGTACGTTGCGGACAGTCCGTTAAAATGTTTCTTGGGTTGTTATTATCAATAATGCATGCCAGATCGTAAATATATTTTTGACGTTTTTTCAAATATTTGTGTCTGTTTTAAAATGTTCCCAATAAACAAGTCGTTCCGTTTACGTACCGTTTTCGGTCCATCATAAACGGAATCCAACTCCGTTTACGTACCGTTTTCCGGATCCCTATACGGACCAGAAAACGGATTTTAAGGAACATCGAAACTGATTCGAATATGTTGAAAGTCCGTCAATGACGGACCATTTACGGACCGTTATGTCGTGTATAAACGGAGTGACTTCGGACCAAAAACGGACTTGTATATCTATCTAAATAGACTAATTTTGAGTAAATTAAATTTACTAAATTTTTTTTTATTTTTCATAGATTTATTAATAACGATATTATTTACATTTACAATACATTTAGTACATCAGTTTACCTTTGAGTTGCCTCTTTATCTAGCGCATCAATTCACGATAGTCACCCATAATAAAATCGATCATCTACATGCAAAAGAAAAAATAAATTAGTTATGGTTTATTTGATTGCATTTACGATGGTGTTTTACTCGAAACAACAACAATTTACACACAATTTTGCAAAAATTGGGTAGCCGCGTTAACGTACGTGGTGCAGAGCTTTTGTTACAAAAACAAACGATCTTACACAAATCATTGTAAAACACACACTAAATTTTATTATTCTTACCATCTAATATATGTATGCGACTTGAAATTAGTTAATTGATGATGTGTTGAACCCATTCCAGCTACCGCCACCAATTTCTCGTCACAATAAGTTTTTAAAATAATTTAATTGTTTTTATTTTGAACACAAATTAAAATCAATTAAGTCCGTATTTTACGGTACGGAAACGGAGTTAAAACGTATTATGTTCGAAAATCCGATTACACAGTCCGTTAATGTTCCGTATACGTACAAGCTTTGCTGGATACGTGTATTACGGACCGTTAATGTGCCGTAAAAGTAGGATTCATGATTTCGTACGTGCCGGAGGTCCGTAAAAATGTTTCTTGGGTTAATTTTTTCAAATTTAATAATTTTTCACTTATCCTTCTCGCTTGAAAATCGTTCCTTATACAAAATAAACTTTAAAGACAAAAAAGTAGGTAATTATGTTTTCTCTTGATATAACACAACTTGTCTAACAAAAAATTGTTATTTAGCCAAAAACTATTTAACATTAGAAGCCCAGCAAAAAAAAACCGAATGCATTCTACAAGAATGCATTTTTCACTGCATATAAAGTAGCTATATATGCTGATTTCTTACTTCCAATAAACGTATTTTAAATGACTTCCAAAATGCCATTAATTAAAAACTTTTTTTACTTCCCAGAAAAAAATACCTGACCAAGATCCGTAAAAGCACCTATACTGTTCGGCACAAATGCGTTCAAATTGAGGTAAAACGCATTCTTGTAACATTGGCTTGTCATAGGAGATAAGGTGTTTATGCTACTTTAAGTCTGCTTTGCACGTCATAAAAATAAGTGCTTGGATGTTCTTTTTTATATAGGAAAGCAATTCATTTTTGTTACTATCTAAGGAGAGATGAAAAGTAGATGAAAATAAGAGTCATAAATATCACTTCTTAAATATATATTTGAATGCATTCCCAAGAAGTTACTTTTCATCTCTCTTTAGATAGTAAAAAAATGAATTGCTTTCCCATATAAAAAAGAACATCCAAGCACTCATTTTTATGACGTGCAAAGCAGACTTAAAGTAGCATAAACACCTTCTCTCCTATGACAAGCCAATGTTAAAAAATGCCTTTTTCACCTCAATTTGAACGCATTCGTGCCGAACAATATAGGTGATTTTACGGATCTTGGTCAGGTATTTTTTTGCTGGGAGGTTAAGAAATATTTAAGACAAACATCGATCTTAGTTCTGACTATAAAACTGGGGTGCGATTCCGAATGTTGTGAAGCTGTGAAGTGATAAAATTTTTCACTGCTTCGCAGACAATCCGATTCTTAATCTAACTTTTGTGAAAACT
This sequence comes from Leucophora obtusa, assembly GCA_949987735.1. NCBI lineage: Eukaryota > Metazoa > Arthropoda > Insecta > Diptera > Anthomyiidae > Leucophora > Leucophora obtusa. Next base: position 284,008,912 of record OX465295.1, read on the forward strand.
ATCTGTCAAAATTTTATCATATGAGTTTTTTTTTATCACCAAAAAAAAGTTGATGAAAAAATGTCAGTGTTGCACTATTTAAGAAATATTGCTACCGACTTTTTTCAAGAATGAATTAATTATTAACACTTTTTATATTTTCTAAAATAATTTTTCTAATTTATTACGAAATTTTTAATTTTCAAATGAATTAGAGAAATTATAGAAACAATAATTACATTTTTACTATTAAAACAAAAAAAAAAAACGCTCAAATCACATTGCAAAAAGTCCGAGTTTACGACACTTATAAAAAAAATATAACGGGAAAATAAAAATAAATTTTATTTCATAAAAAATGACCACCGAGCAACAAAGAAAAAGAAGCGCTAAAGCTTCAGAAAATCAAAAAGAAATTTTAATAAATTTTTTGGAAAACAATTTGGATATTGCTAATGATAAGTAAGTACTCATTAATTCTCCCAACACTTAATTTAATAAAAAACGTAAATAAGTTTGAAAAAGTCAAGATTTCATATTTCGCAAGGAAATGTATTAGAAAATTGTATCAATAATTTTATTTTTAGATTCGTTTCTGTCGATGGGTCAAAACTACGTGATTCCAAATGGTCAGAGTTGGCAGAAAGTTTAAATAGCATGGGTGGTGGTATTGAAGACCCGCAAAAATGGCGAAAATATTGGTGTGATTTGAGGTAAGTATTAGAAGAGCTTACTTATCCCAGCCTTTTTTATTTTAACGCAATTTCCATTTTAGAGCACATACTCGAGCCAAATATAACGAAGTACGAGACAAAGGAAGTGGTATCAACAGACCTAAAACAAAATCCCTAACAGATTTAGAGGAAAGGATTATTCAGTTACAAACGGTTGAAGCCATTGAGGGAGATTTAGTTCCTGAACTTGGATTCCCTGAATCGGTACTTAAAGCATTTGGAAGTTTCCAAAAAATAAACATTTAGAAAATCGGTGATACTAAATTTTTAATTTGATTTTTTTAAGAAAATGGATTTAACAAATGATTCAACAGATGTTATATTATCAATCGACACACTTTCATCTTTATCAGAAGTGGTGCCGTCATGCAACACACTTCCATCTGCATCTTTGTCAGATGTTTTGTCTACTAACCCACTCCCATCTTCTTCAGGTCTATTATCAAGCAACAAAAAGAAGCCCAAAAAGATGCCACCAACAAAGAAGATAAATTCTACTCCGTTATCCAAGTTTGAACAGATAGAAGAAAAAAAGCTAAAACTAATGGAGAAAAGAAACAACTTGTTAGATGAAAGTAACATAATTCAAAAAGAAATATCTAACAAATTAGATGTCATAATATCTGCAATTAAAGATAAGGTTTGTTCAGACGCTAAACATCCCTGATTATACGATTTCGTATCCCCATGCTGAAGTGTGAATCAATCTTAAACAAATCAATTTTTTTTTATTTAGAATAAAAATGGATCAAAACAATTTTTATGTTAAATATGTAAATTATTAGATAAATAAAACGAATGAAATAGTTACTTTAGTTTTATTTTAAGTTTTAAGGAAAATAAATTTGATACATTGTCTTATACATATAACTAAATAATTAAAATAAACTGACTATAGTAATTCAATTCAACAAACTAATTCAAAAATATACTAAAATTTCAGAATACAATTGGAAGTAGTTCCAAAATTGTGTTTTTCAAATTTCACAAAGTTTTTTTTCAATTTAATTATCTGAAAATCGGTGTGAAAGTATTTAAGTAATTGCTATTCGCCCGGACCATTTTAGGGTAAAAATGGATTACGAAAATCGTAAAAAATTAAATATTTTTACAAAAACTTAACAATGTTATACTCTAGTTGCATTTCTAAGATCTATAAATATTCAGATAAAAGTTTTTGTCTCTCTTGGATTATGCTAACCTAATCCCAGGTATGGCCAAAGATGGGATTTTTTTTAATTTGCAAAACTAATTTTGAGTTTTTTTTTAATTTAGTTCAACAAAATATAAAAAAGTGGTCGACGCATAGTTTTTTTTTATGCACCTCACAGTGCATCATATATAATTAAAAATGGCTTTATCGGAAAACATATAAAGTTTTATATAGCTCAATGTTAAATATTTTTTCTAAGTTGTTTTAGATATGTTTAAGTATAGCGCAATGTAAAAGAAATTATATGTGTTTTTGAGATATATTGTATGATTTCAAAATATAAATTATAACTCGTAAATTCCTAGTAAACCTTGTATAAATACAAGCCATATTTTTTATGTATGGAATTTGACATTAAACTCATAAACAATAACAATCAGTGTGTTCCCGTACGTTCCCAATGTTACCGAAATTTACCCAAAGTTACCGAAATTTATCAAAAAGTGTTCCCATACTCGAGAATTGGGTAAATGAGAGCGCTAATGAGAGTGTATTAGTGCTTCTCTTTTTACCAAAATTTACCCAGACTTTTTCTTCGGGTAAACTTTGGTAAAACAGCTGATGCAAATATAAACAAAAAACAATTGTGAAATTAAATTAAAAATTGTAATTAAATAAAGAAATAAGCAAAAGAAACTTGGTTTTTTGTTAAAATTAATTGAATAAAATCAAAAACAACAATGCGAATAAATATGTCTATTTGTGCCGATTTGCAAACTGAAATTATACGTATTTTCACATCAGTGATGGGATTTTTGGCACAATCTAAGATTGATTGGTACAATGGCACAACCGATACTATTTTGGCACATTTTAGTTATCTACAAAATTTAATAGAAAATGAATTTAAAAAATAACAATTCTTTAATTTTTAGTTTCTAAGCATTTATTGGTATTAAAATAACTTTTCGAATAAAGCAAAACTAAAAAATGGCATCGAAGATATTACCGAATAAAGCACCGTAAGTTGTTTTTTACGTGAAAAAATTTCTCTCAGACTTTAAATGCTTTAAATTGCAATTTAAGTTAAAAAAATGAACAATATTTTAATTTTATAACAAAGCCACAATCACAATTAACACAAAATGTCACTTTTTCACCAGAAAAATAATAGTCTTGTACATTAAATTTGCGTGAAAACTAAGTTTGCACAATTTTCACGTGAAACTCGTCGTGAAAAATATTTTTTTTTTATATGGAGTATAACAGGTGCTTAATCCATAGAATTTTAAAAATTCAAATGCTATAAATTTATCTCAGAGCTTCGAAAGAATTAATTGAAGTTTAATTCATAAAAAAATTAATTCAGTTTTAGAAAATGTTTATATGTATACCATTCCGTGCAACCATTCCTAAAGAATTCATTCATTGGCTGCATTCCCAAATCTTTAATAAGTATCGGATGAATTTAATTTATCATTCACCTTTTAATTGAAAGAAAATTTTAATTCATTCAAATATAATTAATTCCATAAGAATTCAAAATAGAATTAATTCCATAAGAATGCATTTACAAAATGAAAGTTGAAAACACGGTTTCTAAGTGAAAATTGATTTTTGGCACAATAAAGGCCCATTTGGCACATTTTAGTCACACACTTGGCACAAAACAAAATTTTTCAAGTCCCATCACTGTTTAACATTATTCTTTGAAATAAGTTTTTGGGCTAGAAAAGTGTTTTTTTGCGTTCCTGTACTATTGGGTAATTTTGTCATTTTGTGAGAGGATTTTGTGCTTACTCTCATTTTACCGAACTTTACCCAAAAAGTAAAGAAACACACCTAATATTGTGATACTTTTTGCCATCAAAATCATATGTAGATACAAGAATTGTAGGTAGATTTTCTAAAATTCTGGGGTGGGCAAAAAGTAGTCTAGGGTGGGCAAAGCCCACCCCAGACCTGCCTAAGTCCGCCAATGAAGTCATTGGGTGCCAAGTCAGGACTGTACGGAGGATGAGTCATCAATTCGATGTTTGGACTGCTCAAAAATTCACCTGTTTGACGAGATGTGAGAAAGCACGCATTGTCATGATGGAGAATAATTCGTCTTTGAGGGTTAGTTTTATGAATTTCTCCGAAGACTTCCAGCAAACAAATGGTCGTGTACCACTCAGAATTGACCGTCATACGTTGCCACATGACCCATTCGGCCGAAGAAACAGGCGACCATTTGCTTCGCTGTGCTTCCACGAACAACTTTTGTTGGATTTCGCTCATCTTGAAATACTCACACGGTCGATTGCTGTTTTGTTTCCGGCTCATACGCATATATCCATAATTCGTCACCTGTCACGATTTTATACACGTCTTTTGAAGCACCACGGTCGAACTCCTTAATCATTCCCTTACACAAATCGACGCGAGCCTTTTTTTGAGCGATTGATAAATTATGGGGTATCCAACGAGAGCAAATTTTTTTTACAACTAAGTGTTCATGCAAAATCGAATGTATTGAAGTGGAACTAATGTGCAAGGATGCCTCTATCTCACGATATGTCACATGATGATCTTCACGGAATTCGTCGGCGTCCAAACTACGACCACGATTGAATTGACTATACCAGCGATATACATCGACATATTCTTGTTGAGATAATCCACGTCGAAAGTTGTGAAAAATAATCCAACGAAAACCTTCTCTTGAAATTTCCATTTTTTGGCCAAATTGAATTTTTTAACTCACTGTAAAAAAAACAAATAGCACTTGTACATCAAAACATTGTGAGTACGTTTATGCTAAAAAATGTTAAATTTTATTATGGTGTTGCCAGATTTTAGCTATTGACATTAGTGTTGCCAGTTCCCGAAATATAAATAGTACACTCGTACAGTCAGTACTTAATAATGGATAACGATATTTCAAAATTATTTTGTTAAGGGGGGTATCGACTCTAGGAAAATTTTTGTTTTCGAATTTTTTTTATATTTTATTTAGATAAAGCATACTCTTCAGTATATGCTCAGAAAATTCGAAGAAATAAAATTTCCACATGTTATTTTGTAAAATATATTTTAGTCAGAAAGTAATATTGTATGCATCAAATTTGTACACAAACATTTTTGGGAGCGTTTTTTATCACTGGGTGCGTTCGGCAGATACAATTTGACAGTCAACAGTTCTACAACAGTTGTGCAACTATCTGCTGAAAGACCTGATCACTAACCACTCAGTCTGTGCGCTCAGGTAGTGCTGTCATATTTTGGCAGCGTAAAAAATATTTGCTACTTTTGATCAAATAGTGATAAATTTGTTGTTGTTTTAAAAAATTTTTGTTTTGTATGTTTGACAAAAAAAACATACAAATATAATTCAAAAACAAAAAATTTAAAAAATCAAAGGAAAATATAGAAAAAATGTATTTAAAAAAAAACAAAGAAAACATCGTTCAGCAGAGTAAGTAATCACAAAGCGCTACCAGTCACCGGTATCAGTTTAAGCTTTTTCTGCCGAATGCTACCATTGTCTTTATTATAAATCTTATTTCGCATAATACAGCAAAACAAAAAGAAAAAAACTACATCCAAACATGCAAGAATTGCACGTAGTCTTTAAAGAAAAGCCAATTACGTTTCCTCGATGGTGGGCGAAGGCACGTTATATGAGGCAGGTACTGATGGCTTTTTATAAACTATAAAAGTAATAAATGTATATATAAAAAAAATAAAAAACAAATACAAAACAAATTAAAAAAATATGCGAAATAAAATATTTTGACCGAAATGAAATGTCTAATAAGTTCTCTACCATTGTTTTTAAGGATATTTGGGTTAATATATAAAATACTCTATCCGATTCTTCCCAAATTTGGTGTACATGTAGAAAACTGCGAGATATATATTTTGTTCATATACGGTTTTTTAAAATTTTGTTGTTTTCTTAGCGTAAAATTTATTTTAAACTTTAAACGCGTTTTCCCACAACCCTGAGTTCAAAATCGTCTGCCACTGTACAACCAAGGTGGGTTAACCGATTTCGATCCGGGTTTTTTTCTTTCGTAGGCAACAAAAAACTCTAGTCCTTATCGTGGACCTTTTTTGAATTTTGGTCAAATAAATTTTATATCCCAAAGCAAATGTGTTTTTTCTTGCCTTTTTTGGAATTTTTAAGTTTGTGTGGCAACTTTGTTAAAAGAAAATTTTAAAAATAAAAATCGGGCCACGATAAGGACTAGAGAATTTATCTGGTATTAAGAATCACTTTACATTTTTATTTTCCGATAATTCATGAAGGCTGCACAGTGGCAGCCGATTTTGCCTTTTTTAAAAAAGGCCAGTAATGAAGTGGCAACTCTAGCGAATTTGGGTGGGGAAATGTAAAACTGATATTTTTTAAAAATACTACAATAACATGATTTTTAAATAAATATTAAAAATATTGTTAATTGACTTTTTAACAACCGTTCAAATATGCCCTTTAAAATGCTGTTGTTACAGTATTTACCCCCCTTAAGGTATTTTAACATAAGGCTATCGGTGTTTTAAATTATTTCGTAAGTCGTATTTTAAGATTATCGATGGTTCTTTTTTTAAAATTTTTGACAACTTTATTGTAGATTTTTAGTTGATCTGAAGATGTTTTACAATGAGTGTTATTTTTGTTCGGTTTAAGATCAAATATTACAAATTCTAAATAGAATTTACAATTTTTATTTTACAACCAATAGAGAAAAACTTATGAAAAAAACTTTCCTAGAACTAATGGTTGACAATTAATGCATTTTCAAGTGACACCGCTCACTATCATCAGATTGTCTTTATGGGGTCCTCTCTAGGCTATAATGTAGATTTTAGTTTCTTGTATATATTTATATGTTCAATTTCAAAGAAATGCATTTTGAGAAGTAAATTCAAACATTTTTACTTATCCATTTTTCATTATTATAACTAACGAAAACCACATGTCTTTAACAAAGCTATTATTTTTCCCTATGTTGTAGTTGTGCTTTTTCATTGAAGTTCCTTTAATATGTAAAGCAATGATTCGTGTTTTTAACATTCAAGCTTTTAATTCTATTTATAGAAATTAGAACTAAAGCAAAGAAACTTTTACACGGTTGTTTTATTTTTGTGTATAACATCCTAACACAACATGCCGTATAAATACTAACATGTTGCAATTAAGGAATATTACTTAACAATTTGGACTGTACCTGGTCTGTGGGTATTTTATTGTAGATTTTTAGTTGATCTGAAGATGTTTTACAATGAGTGTTATTTTGGTTCGGTTTGACAATTTCACGTTGCCGTTACTGTATGCACATTGTGTATAAACTAGAGATGTAAACGTGATAGCACTCACGTGAGTCGTGCGTGAACGTGAGTTAAACAAAATGTTCGTGCGTGAGTCGTGCGTGAGTAAACTTTATTATTAAATTTTATTCTTGAATAATGCAAACGTCAGGGGTGACGTTTTTAGTATTTCTAGAAATATTTGTTAAGTTGAAAGTGCAAACTCAATGAGAATTTCTTCTTCTCGTCTATTTTCTACATTTAAAATATCAAAGAAAAAACAAAAAAAATACCACAATTTGGCTTGTCATCTTCCAATGTACTACTCTGTTGTTTTGACAGATCTAGCAATGTAGTGACATCCATTCGCGTATAATCAACAATAGAAAATAAAAGTTTTTCTAAAGTGTCAGTAATATTTATATTTGCCAAGCACTTGCATATTAGTTAAATTTTTAACAAAACTTTTTTTATAGTTAAGCTAATTTTAATTCTAATTCATTAACAATAAACAAATAACCTGAAGTTAACACAAACTGAAAGTTAAACGAGTAAAAAGGTTAAAGTCGGGCATGCCGACTATACAATACCCTACACCAGTCTGGTGTATTGTTTGGATCCGAAATTCGAATGGGTTAAAATGGGGCTTGTGTCAAAATTTTCTATAATGTGAGTCAGCGCACCAAATTTCATTAAAATATCTTAATATTTGCGACCTGCAGTTTGTAACCAAGCCAATTTTGGGGGGACCCTTATATGGGCACTAGTTCTAAACATGGACCGATGTTCACCAAAATCAATTGGCTTCGTCCTTGGGCCAACATAGGTCTATGTACCAAATTTCATCAAAATATCTTAATATTTGCGACCTGCAGCGTATAAACAATATAATTTTGGTGGGACCCTTATATGGGCACTAGGTCTAAACATGGACCGATGTTCACCAAAATCAATAGGCTGCGTTATTGGGCCAACATAGGTCTGTGTACCAAATTTTATCAAAATATCTTAATATTTGCGACCTGCAGCGTATAAACAGTATAATTTTGGTAGGACCCTTATATGGGCACTAGGTCTAAACATGGACCGATGTTCACCAAAATCAATAGGCTGCGTTATTGGGCCAATATAGGTCTGTGTACCAAATTTCATCAAAATATCTTAATATATGCGACCTGCAGCGTATAAACAGTATAATTTTGGTAGGACCCTTATATGGGCACTAGGTCTAAACATGGACCGATGTTCACCAAAATCAATAGGCTGCGTTATTGGGCGAATATAGGTCTGTGTACCAAATTTCATCAAAATATCTTAATATTTACGACCTGCAGCGTATAAACAGTATAATTTTGGTAGGACCCTTATATGGGCACTAGGTCTAAACATGGACCGATATTCACCAAAATCAATAGCCTACGTTATTGGGCTAACATAGGTCTGTGTACCAAATTTCGTCAAAATATCTTAATATTTACGACCTACAGCGTATATACAATATAATTTTGGTAGGACCCTTATATGGGCACTAGGTCTAAACATGGACCGATGTTCACCAAAATCAAACTTGTTCGTCCTTGGGCCAACATAGGAACCAAATTTCATCAAAATATCTTAATATTTGCGACCTGTAGAGTGCGCACAAGATTGCATGGACAGACAGACAGACGGACGGACGGACAGACGGACATCGTTAAATCGAAATAAAAAAAAATTCTGAGCCGATCGGTATACTATAAGGTGGGTCTACGACCAATATTTTTTGGTGTTACAAACATCAGCACAAACTTATAATACCCTGACCACATAGTGGTGTAGGGTATAATGACCACATAGTGGTGTAGGGTATAAAAATTCAAATTTGTATGGAATTTGACATCTGTAACTCTAAGTTAGCTCAAACCTTAGGTTAATTTGTTTATTGTTAATGGCCCTAAATAAATAAAACTTACGCAAGAAACATTTTTACGGACGCTCCGACATGTATGGAATCATAAATCCGTCTTTTACGGAACGAAAACGGTACGTAAAATACGTATCCGTCAAAACTTGTACGTAAACGGAACAATAACTGACCGTTTAGTCAGATTTTCGAATACAATACGTTTTAAGTCCGTTTTGGTGTATCCATTTCTGTACCGTTCAATACGGACTGCATCGAATTTTATTCGATAACTTTAGTTGTTTTTGTTGTCAAAATAAATAATTTAATTTTCAAACACAAACGTTTCTTACCCCCAGTCTAGACTAGCAATAAATATGTTGACATATATTGCAGCAAATGTCAAAATTATGTTATCTTCAGTGTAGACCCCCAAATTGCGTACATATTTATTGCTGGCAATATATGTCGCAATAATTGTTAACGCATCTTCGTTAACAATTATTGCCGACATATTGCTGAGATGAAATGTCAAACTCAGATGACATTTTAGTTTGACATTTATAAAAAAGGACGCCACTAATAAAATAAAAGAAAAAACAGCAAGAAAAACAAAAAAACTAATTAAATTAAGAAGAATTAAATATAATTCAACTAATTATAAATAAAAAACAAAAAAATTTATCGATTTTGGATTTTTACAAGGGTATTCACTAGTAAGTGTCGCATAAAATTCTTCTTTGAATTATTGCAAATTATAAGTAAACATAATTACGTGTTCTAATACCCTTAACATAAGCTTGGCAAAAAGCAATTTTATGCCGTTATTCTGCCAACGTACTTAACTTATTGCTAAGATATTTATTGCTAATCTAGACCGGGGGTTAAGTAACTGGCATTATATTTTAATACCCACACTATTAATGACAGAAACCACTAACATACAGCGGCAATTAAAGCATAATTAAGAAGAAAATATGTTACCAATTTAAAAAGTGTTTTCCCAATTATGCAAGTGATTGTAATTGAGCAAATACAAATATTTGCTGACAGCGTGAAATAGTTTGGTGGTAAATAATGTGCAAATTTGCATTTTGCGCTAACACTGAGGGTACTAACGATGATTTTTTGCACAGAATGCAAAAATACACAGTTTTCTTTGCCCACTACTTAAGGCTGAGAAAATACAAACAGAAGTCTGTGCTTTTTTGCATCGCGTGCAAATCGTTATCATGAATACTCCCACTATCGTGATTATCATCAATTAAACTTGAACTAATTTATTTATTTTTTATATGCAGATATTGAATTTTATGATGGGTGATGCGCCAAATGAAAATGCTAAAACACTGGAGAAGAAATTAATGCTTAATGAAATTTAATCAGACTTGTTATATCGGTATTTTAAATTATTTTTTAATAAAAAACCAAAATTAATATCAATAATTGGAAAAGATGAGAGCCAATATAAGTATTTTTGCCGTGCCATTTTTGTTGAAAAAAAGGTATGAATACGCCGTTCTAAAAACAGTATTCACATAATTTTCAGTTTGTGCAGTCCATTTTTCACACGACATAACGGTCCGTCATTGACGGACTTTCACCGGACTCGTCCGTTTTTCACACGACATAACGGTCCGTAAACGGTCCGCGATTATCGGACTTTCAACGGATTCGAATCAGTTTCGATGTTCCTTAATTTCCGTTTTCCGTTCCGTATACGGATCCAGAAAACGGTACGTAAACGGAGTTGGATTCCGTTTGTGACGGACCGAAAACGCTACGTATACGGAACGTATTGTTTGTTGGGTATATTCAATAAAGTTCCCTTAAATAATTAAAATAAAAACAGGGTTGGCTGGCAATACCGCTAAAATACCGTTATCGATTCAAAACCCTTTCAACTGACTACCGTTACCCCTAAAATACCATTACCGAAATAACCAAAATACCGCTAACCTTAAAATACCCTTACCGAAATAATCAAAAACCCGTTATCCTTAAAATACCGTTACCGAAATAACTAAAAAACCGTTATCCTTAAAATACTGATAACGAAATAAATGAAATAGCGTTACCCTTAAAATACCGTTACCGAAATAATCTAAAATAGCGTTACCCTTACCGATAATAACCGAAATAATCTAAAATAGCGTTACCCTTACCCTTATCGTTTCGGTTACCATCCATGTATAAACACAAATTTCATATTTTCCGTGAGTTTCGTGAGCGTGACTACTTAGTGAGCGTGATTCAAATTAAAATTAATCACATGAGCGTGAGTGAGCGTGAGTCAAAATTTACTCATGCGCCCATCTCTAGTGTAAACTACAACAATAGTTTTCCAATAAAAGCTAAGGTTAAATTTTTCATCTGCAATCTTTTAAGAGAAAGATATAAAAATAAAGTTACGAGTATTTCGTTAGGATATTTTAAGGTTAACCGTAAACTAAGAGAACTGTGCATGATACTAATGGATTTTTGCATAAAATCAAAGAAGTTTCACTTTAACTCATCTATTGAAACTTTTTATTGGATTAACGGCATTTTTAATAAAATGTGAAAGATTTAATTTTATTTATTAAAAGTTGCATACACTTAATGAAAAAGATTCATTAAGACTGGATTCATAAAATATATGAAGCTTTTTCATCAAACATACGAAATTTTTCATTTACTTTGTGAAGAAAACTTCATTAGTTTACTAACAATTTTTATTTAAACTCGTCCAGCGAAATTCTCTCTGTGTATTTTAAGTTAATTCTTTGGGGTATTTTAGAACTAACGGTATTTTAAGTCATTTCGTTAGGGTAGTTTAAGGTTAAAGGCAGTTTAAGGTTAAAGTTATTTCGTAAGTGGTTTTTAAAGGGTAAACTATACACAATGGGGATTTTCTTGGATGAGTTTTGATTAAAAATTTCATTAACTAATGAAGTTTTCTTCAAAAAGTTAATGAAAAATTTCTTAAAATTTAAGAAAAAGCTTCATAACTTCAATGGAACTATCTCTAATGAAACTTTCATTGGGTGTATGAAATTTTTAGTAAATAATACGAAATTTTTCATGAATATTGTAATTTCTTTTTGAGTAGGAGTTTGTGATCGATTATGGCCTAAAGGCTAGGTCATTGGCATAGGCGTACCTAGACCATTTTCCTGGGGTGGGCAAGAGCCCCATTATGGCCCCATGTTTTTATAGAAAACTCAGAAAAATGCATCCATTTTTCTCACGATAACCTCGTGTAGGAAATGTTATACGCTCAGAATAATATGAAATTTGGATATTTGGTAGAGAAAAGAAATCTAAGATTAACCTGTCTCATACTTTCTGCCACCTCTGACGAACCCATTCTAACCCCATATTTTGACCACTTAAATTACCGAGGTGATCAAAAACTGTGGGATGTTCATCTTAGCATTTTTGTTTCCACAACATATTGAAATTTCATCAAAATAGTAGTCTTTAGTTTGCAGTAACTCCCTTGTTAGATATTAACTTCACTTATAAAAAAAAGTTAGTACTGAACTGATTTTTCTGTTATTTTGTCTTAAAATTTAGGATTGAACTAATATTTTTGTAAATCCCATTTAGTATAACAATTACCATCATCCGTATTTGAACCAACTTTGCATCCTAATTTTTAGTAATATATGTTTCTTAATTTTACAAATTTTTCAGCTAATTTAAACCGCAATTATTTCCCAAAGTTTATATTTTTTATTGTATAATCACAAAATGGCTTATATCTCGGAAACTAAGCGAGATAGAGCAAAATGGACAAAAATTCGATACTATGAAATTATCAATCATTATAAGCCACCTATACTCCCAAAAATAAATATGGACCTGTCACGGGAGAGATCCGTAGAGCCCAAAAACCAAGACTTAACCGACATTTTAGCATAAATTTTCAGTTAAATCAGGTAATGTTTCTGATGAATTTAGCTCAAATTTCTTAGCTAAGTTAAATAGAATTGTCTGTGTATTTAGCTCTGTGTGAAATTTAGCTTACCTAAATTTAGCATACCATAATTCTCAACTTCATTGAAAATTCTGCTGGCTATTTGTACGTTTTTTTGAGTGTACTTATTACCCGAGTAAAAAGGTTAAAGTCGGGCATGCCGACTATATAATACCCTACACCAGTCTGACTTAAAGCACACTAATGTTTGGATCCGAAATTTTAATGGGTTAAAACGGACTTGTGTCAAATTTTTCTATAAAAGAAGAGAAAATCGAAAATATAGCCCATATGGGCGATAGGTCCTGCAGCGTTTAACCAAGCCAATTTTGGGTGGACCCTTATATGAGCACTAGGTCTAAACATGGACCGATTTTAACCAAAATCAATAGGCTTCGTCCTTGGGCCGACATAGGTTTGTGTACCAAATTTCGTTGAAACATTTCGTATTTGCGACCTGCAGCGTGTAAAAAAGACAATTTTGGGGGGTACTACCCTTATATGGGCACTAGGTCTAAACATGGCCCGATTTCAACCAAAATCAATAGGCGTCGTCCTTGGGCCGACGTAAGTCGGTGTACCAAATTTCGTCAAATATTAATATAAATGTCAAATATTAAGTTTGTTTGGGTACCCAAAAATTTGTACAAATTCGTACAAATTTGTACAAGTTTTTACTGGAAGGTGTTTGTTTACACAATTACTCAGTAAGGAGAGAGGAAAAATAGAGAGTAAAGTGACAGTTCAATACCAGAGAACTTACAAGTTTTTACTGGATGAATTTTTGCTAGTAAGAATTTGTAAGCAAAAAACATATGATTGAAAACATATGATTGAAGAAACAAAACATTTGTCTAAATAATTTTGATATAATTGTTTGTAAAAATAAAAGATATTTAAATATAAGCTTATTTACGATGGAAGGAGTAAGTAAGTGATCATTTTATAAGGTTTTATTTATTAATCCAATAATTTGAATAGGTTTAATTCGCAATCAGCTATATTAATAACTGTTGCCAATTTAGCTATTTTCTCGACAAATCTAGCGATATTTCAACTCGTTTAGCGGGATAAAATATATTTTGGCTATTAGCGGGAAAACTAGCGATATTTCTTTTTAAGACAGTCTAGACATTTTCTAAGCATTTTTTTACATTTATTTTCTTGACAAAATTTTTGAATCATTATTATTCAGCGATTTATCGTTAAATTTTTATGGAAAACAAAAAAGTTCGAAAAGTTGGGCGATGTACAATAATTTTTTAAGAAAGTTTTAAAAAGTTTGAAAAATATAGCTATTTTTGTGAAATTTTTCAACAGGACCTAAAAAGTTCGTGAAATTTAGGGATTTATCGCTTTTTATTTTTTTTTTATAATTTAGATATTTTCTAGTGATTTTTTAGTTTGATTTAGCGATATTTTTAGGAAAGAAGTTGGCAGCAGTATTTTACTAATTCTTACAATTTTTCTGTTTGCGTACATTTTTAGATATTTTTCTTTTTGAGAGTAAATTTTGCCTTACTCTCTGTAAATTTGTTACTGAGTAATTTTTACTGGACTTTACTGGAAAAGTACCCAAACACACCTATTCTTATAAATGTCAAATGTTTGGTTTTACAAACACCAGCACAAACTTATAATACCCTCTCCACGTAGTGTTGTAGGGTATAAAAACTATTATTTATATCTAAGATATTTATCTCAACAAAAAAGTTTCTGCTATATTTTCCTATTAAAAATGCTTTTCCATTTTCGAATCAAATGCCTTCAGTTGCTTATTGAATAACACTGTGATTATAATATTTTTTCTTAAACAAAACCTCTTAGAGCCAGTTTTATAATCAGAACTAAGATCGATTTGTTTCTTCAATATTTCTTAAGTAAGAAGTTTCAAATAACATTTTTTGATTTAAGAAATATTTAATACAAAAATCGTGATACTTTTTGCCATCAAAATCATAGATGCAAGAATTATAGGTAAAATTTTTAAAATTCTGGGGTGGGCAAAAAACAGGCTTTTTAGGTTTAGTGTTCACCAACCATGATTCTGATTGTTTTTTTTTTCTTTAATAGAATATTAAAAGACGTATTAGAATTCCTGGACATTCCCCAACTGGTGAACTTTTGAAAATATGGGGCCAATATAATCATAAAATTACAGAACTTTTTGGTGTTTTATATGCGTAAGAAAGTTGTACATTCTATAAATTAATTGGTAAACAAATTAAAAAAAACTCTTCTTTCAGTTTAAAAATATTCCATGGCATGCGTATACTTAAAGATTACGTCTCACAAACACACAAATTGATGATACCCAACAGCGTACCACCTTTAAGTAAAATGTTACAAAAAAGTTCATCCAGTAATGGAAACTCAATAAAATTATATAATGGTCCAGCTCCAACATCTTCAGGTGTTGAAACTTCGAACATAAGAGCCACAGTTACATCTGATAATAATGTTAGTACTAATAATAATGATCCAAGAAGTCGTTCGAATCTACATCCATCAAGAATTGATCAACGTTCAAGGTTTTTGATGGCTAATATACAAGAAATAACAGGCACTATGCCGGAAATCGACTATCAAGAACTTACTGAAGCCACCAATAATTGGGATCAAAATCGAGTTTTGGGTAAAGGTGGCTTCGGTACCGTTTTTCGTGGTTATTGGAAACACACTGATGTGGCCATTAAGCAGATTGACTATAAAGGTGCCGCCGGTGGTCGGGAAGGAGCTAAGGTGCAATTACAACAAAGTCTAAATGAACTAAAACATTTGTATAAATTTCGTCATGACAATATACTCCCATTGTATGGTTACTGTATAAAAGGCGAAAAACCGTGTTTGGTATATCAATTAATGAAAGGTGGTTCATTGGAGCAAAGATTAAATTCAAAGAATTCTCAACCACTTACATGGCAACAAAGAATTGATATATGTATGGGTACAGCACGGTAAGTAAATACATACCCTCACAGATTTATGTTCACAAACACATTACACATTTTTAATATCAATTTCACCTGATTGTTACTAACATAATTATGTGAGTGTACATACAATATCAAATATTATTAACTACTGTTTTAACGGAACATTGGGTGCGTTCGGCAGATACACTTTAATAGTCAACAGTTCTACAACAGTTGTACAACTATCTGCTGAACGACCTGATCACTAACCGCTCAGTCTGAGCGCTCAGGTAGCGCTGTCATATTTTGGTAGCGTTAAAAATGTTTGCTACTTTTGATCAATTAGTGATACATTTGTTGTTGTTGATTTTAAAACTATTTTTTTTTGTAAGAATGACAAATAAAAACATACAAACATAATTCAAAAACAAAAATTTAAAGAAACTGAAGGAATATATAGAAAAATTGTATTTAAAAACAAAACAAAGAAAACGTCGTTCAGCAGAGTTACTAATCACAAAGCGCTACAAGTCACCGGTATCAGTTTAAGGTTTCTCTGCTGAATGCTACCATTGTATTATCGGGCCTCAGCAATGGCAGAGGAACTATTTTTAATAACACCGTCGTGCCTATTCCTACAAAAAGTGACTTAGTTGTGACTGTATTCCTCTTGTGTTTGTTGTTGCAAACCCAAGAAACATTTTTACGGACTCTCCGGCACGTACGGAATCAGGAACCCGGCTTTTACGACACATCAACGGTCCGTAATGAACGTATCCGTCAAAGCTTGTACTCCAATAAGCACATAGGTTTTAAAAATTCAAGTGCTTTAAATTTAGCTTGAAGTAAAGTAGATATCAAATTCTAGCATTTGTATATTTAACAAAAATATTTCAAACTTGAATTTTTGTTTCCCTTTGCTGGAGTATGCTATTGAAATAAAATGTAATAAAAGTTGTATTCAAGCCTTGAAACTGGAAAACAGTGCTGGAATTGAACTTGCTTTCAACTTGAATTCCAGTGAAATTGTTTATAGGGTACGTATACGAAACATTAACGGACCGTATAAGCGGATTTTCAAACACAATCCGTTTTAGCTCCGTTTTGGTGTATCCGTTTCCGTACCGTTAAATACGGACTTGACTCGTGTTACCCAACAAACAATTCGTTCCGCTTACGCACAGTTTTCGGTCCGTAAACGGTCCGTCATTGACGGATTTTCAACGGATTCGAATCAGTTTCGATGTTGGGAAGTCACAATAAATAATATTGTATTTATTTAAGTTTTTGTTTGAAAACTTCAAAAAAATTAAGACTTAAGTAGGGCATACACGTTTAATAATGTGTATAGGGCATACACGTTTAATAATGCAGTTTTAAAATTTAATAATCTTAACTTCAAAATTTATTATCCAATTATCAGTATTTCTTTATTATTTTATATCTTTTTTGTTAATTATGATTTTTCTTTTGTTAAATATATGGTTCTCCCAAACGACTGATTCTCTTTATGACTTTGATGTACCATAAAGGTAATTTAGGTCCCACGAGGAGGAAAAAGACGTTTTTGTATATGTTTGGGGGTAATCAATGTATGTTTACAAACTACCATATATGTATTTGCAGTGTGCTTCCAATTATATTGTTTTTATAGTTACTATACATATATTTCTTGGTAATAATTATATTTGTGGATACAATTAACATATATTTGGAAAAACGGCGAATTTCCATTCTTGATATATATAAAGTTGTATGTAGCCATTATAGCTTTTGTAGTTGGTAATAATCGTTTAGTTTAGCTAGACTGCTTCTAGTCAGAAAATTTAGTGATATTTTTCCTTTATTTATTAATTTTATTGTGGAAGATGTGAAAAAATAAAATAAATTAGTATAAATAAAACATAAAATTGTGTTAAAAAGAAAAAAAAAATATTTAATTGTGTATATTAAAGTATTAACTTATTATAAGAGTTTTAAATTAATATTTGTTAATAAAAATAAATAAAAAATAAATGAAGAGATTGTAGTTATTGTTTTTCAATGAATGTATTAGATGTAAAATTCAATGTGATTTATAATATATTTAGTTATTAAATAATCGCCAAACAGTAGATGTATTAATTTTACTTTTTATGTTTTTCCATTAAAATATAGAGAAATTTGGAGAGTAGAATAAATACGCCTATTGTTTGGCATATATTAATAATTGCTTTATAACTAAATATATTATTTATATATAGTATTTGCATGGAAACATAATTTGTTTATGACACACATATTATATGTTTGCTGCCAAACATATAATATTTGTCGATAGCGTCATTTCATCCAAACATTATATATTTACAGGCAAACATAATATATTTGCATGCAAATATATATTGTTTCTAATAAAAACACGGCGAATATGTTTAACAATTTCTCCAAATATATATATATTACCAGCAAAAATATGTTTGGGACAGCCCGTTTTTTTTCAGCGTGCATAGCTAGAGACAGTTCCATTCTTAGAGCGTCGTTCGTTGGGCATCATGATAATCTTAATTTTGGACATATCAATGTACAAAGTATTAATCCTTCAATCAGATCTACAAAGTTTGAGGAATTACAGTATCTAATTTATGATTCTGGAGTTGATATTTTAGGAGTTTCTGAAACCTGGTTGGTGAATGAGACTTTATCGCGAGCTGTTGATATTCCTGGATATGACATTGTAAGCAATGATCGCAAGTTAGATGATGATGGTAATACGGGAAATGAGCGTGCATTAAGGAGAGGTGGTGGTGTATGTTTATACCTTTCCAAACTTTTGAAATATAAAGTGATCTTTAAGGGTGAAGAGTTTGGAGTATGTGAATCTTTGTTTGTAGAAATAATGGGAAGTGGGAATACACCTATTTTAGTTGGAGTTGTTTATTTGCCTGGTGGTTGTTTTGGTACTTTTGAACGTTTACATAGTGACATATTTGAGGAATATGCGAATATTATTATTATGGGAGATTTCAATTGTAATCTATTTGATCGCACATTGTCTAACAATTTTCGTCTCATGTGTCTTAGAATTGGATTGTATACTGTTCATAATTGTATGCCTACTAAACTAGATTTACGTTATGGAACAACTTCACTTATTGATTTTTTTCTGGTAAGCAATACTTCGTTAGTTTCTAACTCTGGCCAATTTTTATGCCCTTTTACTAATTTATATCACAGTTTTATATATCTTTCTTATAACATAAGAACCAGTTTAGTGGACGCAGTTGTTGAATTTAAGGATTATAACAGAATTGACTATTATGATTTTGTCTCACATATTTGCCAGTTTGACACTTCTGTTATATATGGCACAAGTGATGTTGATGTTCAACTAGAAGTTTTTCAGTTGTTGCTTAATAGGCTTCATGATAAAATTCCGATTTCTAAAGTTAATATTAAACCTAGGGATATTGATTTTATGAAATCAAGAAATGTCATACATGCAAGATCTTTAAGGGACTTGGCGTTTCAAGCTTATCGTGAGAGTGCTACTGACTTAAATTGGAGAGTTTATTGTAAATATGGAAATAAAACTAAGGCAACAATTAGAAAATAAAGAAGGAAATTTGGTATACATTTGTTCAATACAGGTGATAGTAAAGAGATCTGGAGGAAGTTGAAAAACCTTGGTTGTGCTGGTGAAGAGGAATGTCAGCTAGCTGTGATTGATGTTGAATCATTGAATGATAAATTTTTGGATGCTTTCAATCCAAGTAGTATAAATGATTTTGGTTACCCGAATACTGATGACAGTCAGGAATCATTTTCTTTTCGTAATATTACTGAGGATGAATTGACACTTGCTATAACTCGGATTAAATCAAATGCAGTCGGACATGATATGATTCCCATAAAATTTATCAAACTTATATACCCACTAGGGTGCTCCAGAAAAAAAATTGTGAGTTATTGTCTGGGCCCCCCCTTTAAAATATGTACTTGGGTGTAAAACAATGTCTCCCAAAAAATTAGGACAATCGGATAAGAGGAACACGTGCCTCAACGGCCCTGAAGTTTGAAATACGATTTACAAAGCGATTTTGGCCTTCTTTC
Organism: Leucophora obtusa; assembly: GCA_949987735.1. NCBI lineage: Eukaryota > Metazoa > Arthropoda > Insecta > Diptera > Anthomyiidae > Leucophora > Leucophora obtusa. Next base: position 284,028,920 of record OX465295.1, read on the forward strand.
AAAATACTGGCCCTTTAGTAACCGTATTTTTGGAAAATGTAAATAGAATCATAATCTAGACTGATGCCGTTTTCTTTTCTGAAAAAAATGTTGCCTTTTTTCTGCCCTTCTTTTTCAAAATGTGTTTTTGTGCATTGAAAAAAGAAGTAAATAAAGTCAAATTATGTGTCGAATTAAAGGTATTTAACTTTTATTTAAACCTATTTATCTGTGTTTAAAGTATTTCCAAGCATGCTCAACTTATTTAATAAAACATTAAAATATCAAGAAATGCGACAATTTGTTAAATTGCCCAAAAATTAAGGCATATTTGGACATGTTTTATACACAGTCAGATAGATCTCTAAAATACCTTTATTTTGATACCAGATTTGTATATGTTTACTTTTGATTACTATGAACTAAGAGACTTTTTGTACAAAAAGGGCAGAAAAAAGGCAACACTTTTTTCAGAAAAGAAAACGGCATGAATTATCTTTCTGGTAATGTATAAAAATACAAAATCGGTTTGAAAATATTTTAGTAATTGCAATTTCCTCAGACCATTGTAGGGTTAAAATGAGATAAATTATGAAAATCGTAAAAAATTAAATATTTTTTTTCAAAAATTTACAATATTATACTCTAGTTTCATTTCTAAGATCCACAAATATTCATATACAATTTTTTGTCTCTCTTGGCTTATGATAACCTAGTCCCAGGTATGGCCAAAGATAGGATTTGTTTTTTTATAAATTTGCAAAACTCTATTTTTGAGTTTTTTAAAATTTTGTTCAACAAAATAGTGTAAAAAGTGGTCAACGTATAGGGGTTTATTAAATACACCTTAGAGAATATCTCAGTAGCAAATGGTCGAACTAGTTCTAAAAGGTACTAGTTTTTTGACTAGTATTACGAAACTGGTTCTCAAAATAATCATTTTGAACCAGTTGTGTACTAGTTAAACCCCATCTATGTGGGACCTGTTTAAAAACTTACATAAATTAAAATACGAGATTTGAAATTCTTATTTTATTTACATTTGTTTTTAATAAAAAAATCAGAGTTTGGAAATAAATACTTAAATTAAATTGTGAATTAAATTTAGGTGCAAATCAACTGGTACAGTACTGGTGCCAAAGAGTCACTCCAGAGCTAGATTGATAAATTTCTCATAAGTAACAATAAAGCTTTCTATTTTTCTAAAGTTCAAACATTAACATGCTACCGGACCCCAACGTATTAAGACTTTTTTTAAATTTTAATTTTCTATTTTTCTATTACTAAATTCTTTTGATTTTTTGAATTTACTTCATCACACAATTTTTGAGACTAATTGAAACAAAAAATTTATTTTTCCGTAAAATTTGCTGTGAGAAAAAATGAACACTATGAAAAACAGCTCTCAAATGAACACTATCAAAGCCTGCTATATGAAATTTATACACAGGCATTGTGGAACAGCACTGCTACTGAGTAAAAAAATTATTTTAAAAAAATATAACAGGAGTTATAGGCACATAACAACGAAGTTGCTTGTAGGTAACTTTGGGGTCGAAAGGGTTAAATAAGAGTTTTGAAATTCTAGTTTTGTTTACATTTGTTTTTAATAATATAGTCTGAGTTTTCAAATAAACACTAACAGTGGGTCTCATACTGCAGGTTTAAACTTTTGTTAATAGTTAATCCAAAATTTTTTTGTTGTTTTGTGTACATTTTTTTGACATTTTCTTTTGTTTATAGTTAAGTTAAACATACAGTATGAGACCCACCTTAACATTTTTTATTGCGATTAGAAATCGTAAACATAAAATATTTTAAATTCCGTTAGGTAAATGGACCTAATTATCTCAGTAAGAGGAAAATATCGGTCTAATCTACGTTTCATCAAAGAAAAATCTTTGGTTTTTATCTACATAATTCAGGTCTTAATCAACTAGTTCAGTACTATTTGCAAAGAGTCACTTCAGAACTGGTTCCGCGAGTGTTACATTAGCACCAGTTTTGCTCCCTATTTTTCGTCCTTAAATTATAATTTTCAAACTAGTGCTACAACTAGTACCAATGTGGGAGTTAGGCGACAATTGCCCCCATTCCTATGACATCTCCATGTTAAATTCTACAGTTGTTTGTATGGAGAGGCGGTAGAACTCGTACTAGTTGCCTGGTTCAAATAAACTAGTACATAACTGGTTTTGAACTAGTATTTTTTGCTACTGGGATTCTACTGAAAATTACACATATCCCTCTTTTAACTTAACAGTGACGGCGTTTTAAATTTGAAAATTTTAGAGAAAAGTGTGATTTTGGCCAGTAATTTAGATAATTGTATTAATTTTTGTGTTTTTAGCCAGCTGGAACAAAATCACTTCCGATTACCTTTAAGCCTGATACAAGAGCTTGTTTTCCGAAAATTTTGTAAAACTCCGACATCGTTAACCCTTTCTTTACCAAGGTCAAAGGTGAAATTTTTGAAATTTTTCGATTTTTCCTGGACGTATTACAAAACAATGTGTTGTTTCTTGCGGAATTTGGTAAAAGTTGTCCAAATAACTCTGTTAACACCAAATTTTATACATAGTAATAAAAAATTAGAAATTAACCCTTATAGGCACATGGGGTCAAAAGGACCCCAAATTTTTGAAATGTAAAAAAGTGTCATTTGACATGAAAATCGATATAAAAACTTTTAATTAAGCATTTTCTAGAAAAAAAAATCAAAATTAACCTGTTTGAGAGCATGGCGTCAAAATGACCCATTTTGTATGTTAAATAACGCTGGTTGGCTGAAAAATATATTTGTGGCGCCGTCCTGTTGGAACCACATGTCCTCCAAGTCCATATCATTCAATTGGGGCCAAAAATATTCGGTTATCATTGAACGGTAGCGATTCCCATTCACAGTAACGTGCCGGTCTTGATCATCACGGAAGAAGTACGGCCCAATGACTCCGCCGGCCCATAAACCGCACCAAACCGTAATTTTTTCGGGATGCAATGATGACTCATGGAGTACGTGTGGATTGCTGTCTGACCAATAACGCATATTTTGTTTATTGACGAAGCCATTCATTATGACGACCATAAATTGGACGTAGCGCTCTTTACGTTGAATCCACTGACTCCGAATTTCGGTAGTAAATTTTAATAATTTTGACTCGTTGTTGGCTCGTATATCTTTCCATCATGAAATGGCAAACCTTACTGAAGAGAAATGTCAAAAGAGCGGCAAGAAATATGGCGTCGTTTGCTGTCCCTGTCTTTCTACTTTTGTAGCGTCCCTGTTGAAGAACCCTTTATAAGTTTAGTAGATGTATCGTTAAATCTAAAAAAGTATTTCAGTTTTTTAGTGAGTATATCATGGTTTACCGTATCGAAAGCCTTAGAATGGTCCAGAAGCACTAAAAAATTTTTATAAAACTTTTGGTACACCGAAAAAATTCCTCAGTAGCTTAGTTAGAGAAAACTTCAGTTAAAATGAAAATATTTTAAAGTAACTGAAATAATTATTATCAACTTTTTTTTAAAAAGAAAAATTAGTTGTTAGTTGATTTCTTAATAACTAAAAATATGTTACGAAAAAATTTTTAAAACAAAATAAACAAATTCAATTGCAAAATATTCAAAAATATAAAAATCCCAAAAAATTATTAATAAAAGAAGCAAACAGTTAACAGCAAAATAGAAATGCGTTTGATGGTTGATACGAATACAAAATGTGGATATTTGATATACACAGTGACAATTTGGAATAAGGAAAAATCGTATGTTTTAATTGTTTTAATTTCTTTCTAATAAAATAATAATTTTGTAACAAATAAAGTGTTGAATTTATTAAGAAAATGCAATGTGTTTTATTTATTTGCAACCAAATCAAAATATATGAAATTATTTTAAACGATTGAATCGGTTAGCATCTACTAATTTAAAGTCTTGTTTAGTTTAACTGAAAGTTCCGTTAAAAAAAATAAAATATATTAGTTAAATTCAATCAAATTAATCAACTGAAGCTCAGCAAGGGGTATTTCACCTGAGACTCAGTTCAAAATTTAGTAGCTAGTAACTGAGAAATTTTTTCGGTGTAGGAAACACAAGATGGCTATAGGTCTGTATTCTCCATTCGACTTAGGTAATGGCAAAATTTTTGCATGTTTCCAGTTTAACGGATACATACATGACATTATAATAGTATTAAACAGATGAGTAACATACGGCAAAATCAAGGGCAAAAGTAATCTTATGAATTTTGGGTGTAAGTTATCACTACCCACTGCGTTTGATTTTATCGAAGAGCATGTTGTAATAACGTCATATTGAGTAACGCAAGAAAATTGTTCGCCGATTATCTCATTATCAGTATCTAACGTGTCTGAGGAAAAATTAAAAAAAGTGGGATTTGCTTGGGTTGCAGGGGTGTTAGTAAACGTTCTGTTAAGCATATTTGCATCCACTTGGCAGTCAATATTGTTGTTTGCCTTGCCAATTCCTATTTCACGAATAGTATTCCAAGTTTGTTGAGTATTGATTGCAGTACTAAATCGTTTGGAATAATATTCGGTTTTTGCAAATCTGATATGTTTATTAACATATTTTCTGGCAGCGGAATATTGTATTTTAAGCTCGGAAGTTTTAAATCTTTTCCACCTGGCATATGCAAAATCTCTTTGGTGTATAGCATTCTCAACAGCATTTGAAAACCAGGGTTTTTGTTTAGGTGTTGTTTTCTTATGTTTCAGAGGTACAGTTAATTCAAAAAGATGTTGAATATTGTGCTCCAAAAATAAAGATTGCTCATCAACGGAGGACATAAAATAGATGTCACTCCAGGCAATGTAAGAAGAATATTCATATAAATGATTAAAATCTAGGTGTTTAAAGTCACGATAACTGAAACACTGTTTAGCTTGTTGAACTTGAAAGTTATAAGTTAGAAAAATAAGGTCATGCTTAGAAAAACATGGCGCAGATATCTGATCACACAAAATTACATTAGCAGTGTTAGACACAAGGAAAAGGTCAATCCGCGTGCTTGTTGTGGACGTATGGTGTGTTGGATTTGTCATGTTAACTGGAAAAAGGCCAAGCGATAACATATTATCAGGGAGTGCCGTCTCCATTAAGACATTTGAATTAAAATCACCAGTAATGACTATATCATCATACTCTAAGTCAAGATTTTCAAGTGTAGAATACAAAACGGTTAAAGGTATTCTCTTATTTAGCCTATAAACGCAACCCACCAACAACTTTTTTCCAAATGATAAAATTTCAATAAAAATAAACTCAACTACTTGCTCAATTGAACTATTTTAAAAAGATGACTTACAGCATATTTTGCAAGAGCTACTATTTTTTGCAAATAAACTTTCGATACGAAAATGTTGTAGACCTATGAGTTTTAAATTTCATTTACATTCAGATTTTCTATAAAAATTATATTTTTCCACGTTTTGTAACAAAGTTCCGTTCGCCACGTAATTCATGTTACACATTTCAATAAATAAAACAAGGGATCAAAATCCATTAAGTAAACTTTTAAAAAATAGTAAATTTTTTAAAATAACTAAAATTATATTTTCGAAGATTAATTCGACAGAGTTTTTTGACTTCATATTCGTACTAAGGACGGCAAACAATTTTGAAAACATTTATTGAGTATGTGCCTAGATTTCTAAATATATTTCTACACTCATTAAAAAAGCCCGTACAAATAGTTAAAAATTCTGCTAAAATAACAGGAAATAGTACCTGAATTTGCGCCAACAGAAATTTCAATGATGTTGAGAATCATGGTCTGCTAAATTTAGGTGACTTAAATTTTAGGTAAAAAAGTTAGTTCAAATACAATAATTTATAAGAAATGTTGTTTAATGGAAATGAAAATTACTCAGTTGAAATCAGCACATGTTTTCTGCTAAATTTTAGTTGGTTATAAACAGGAAAAAAATTTAGTTAACATTCAAAAATTTAGAAGAATGTGCGTTTAATAGAAATGAAAGTGGGTCAGTTGAAATCTGCAAAACATGCTGCTAAAATTACAATTACTTTTTGTTATTAATTGAATAAAAATAAATTAATGTAAATATTGTTAATTTTATTTTCGAATAAATTGCACAATACAAAAACACTATTTGCACTAAATATCACTTTTATTTTCTTGCCAATATGTGTGCCAGCGGAAGTTTTGTTATTTGGTTCCTTTTCTTCGTCTACCTGCAGGTAGAATTTAGATGAAGAGCTTCGAGAGCGAACAACTTTTGTTGGATTTCGTTCATGAAACACTTATACAGTCGACTATTGTTTAGTTTCAGGCTCATATGCATAGATCCATAATTTGTCACCTGTAGCGATCTTACACGCGTCTTTTGAAGCACCGCTATTGTATTTCTTAAGCATTTGTTCGCACCAATCGCCCCGAACATCTTTACGAGCTGTTGTTAAGTTATGAGTAATCCAACGAGAGCAAATATTTTTTACGGCTAAATTTTGATGCAATATCCTCGAAATTCGTTCTGGAGCGTTGTCTCGAACAAATTTGACAGTAGAAAGCCGGAATACGTTGAAAAACTGTCAAAATCGTTCTTGATAACACTGATAGAGAGTCACACAAATACAGCTATTAATACTACCTCTGTTCCGAAAAAAGGTTAACATTTCTATTGATTTTTTTGTTCCAAAATAAGGTTAACGTTTTACTAAGCAAAGTGTTTTTATTCAAATAAAAGAAAATAAGTTAAAATAACAGTTAATGTGCCACTATTGTGGTAGAAAAAATAATGTTGTATTGTAATAAGTTAAATTAATGAACAATATTTTGACGAGCTGTTGCTAATGTCTCTTTGCTGAATTTAATTGAAGCCAGTAAAAGGCCATCTCGGCGAAGACTTTCTTTACCCATACGTCTTATTTTGTAATTATTACCATCTTTGTTAATCATTATAGATTCCATACATGTTTGTAATGTCAAAAATACGTTTTCTAATTTATCTGAATGCTGCTAATTTTTTCACACAAAATCAAAGAATTATTTTAATTCTAATTTTCAACTTTGACATCGAATTAAAAATAAATTTAAAAAAAATGGAAAGCTATCTATAAATCCAGAATCACTGATATGTCCTAACAACTATCAAAAAATATTATTTTTTTTAAAAACCTCCATAATCCCAGCAAAAATATAGAAATGTTAACCTCATTTCGGAACGGAGGTAGTAAAAATCATTTAACTAATTCTTAAGTCCAATTTCCTTTCACACAATCCGATCATTAACATTTGTCGTATTTGTTTGTTTTCTTCTTTCAGTGGCATCTACTATTTACATTCCCTATGTTCCGATAAACCTTTAATACATGGTGATATTAAGCCTGGAAATGTTTTACTCGATCAATGTTTACAGCCGAAAATTGGTGATTTTGGTTTAGCAACGGAAGGTCCAAATGCGATCAACAGAGCAGTTCAGGTATCTCAAGTTTTTGGTACCAGAGCTTATTTACCACCCGAATTTTTAAATTCAAAAAGACTTAGTACTCAAGTGGATACATTTAGTTTTGGTGTTGTTCTTTTGGAAACATTCACTGGCCTACGAGCTATCGACAAAGAAAGAAATTTTCTAACAAAGACAATTCGAACATTGTTAGAATTAAATAATTATAAATATAAGGAATTAATTGACAAACGTATGCAAATAACAGAACCTGCCGAGGAAATGGTATGTATACGCAGTATTGAATTGGGATTAGAGTGCATTAATGAAAGCCCCGAGAAACGACCTGAAATGGAAAAGGTGTTAAAGTATATTAACAGCTATTATAGCGGAAACCATTTTATGCTATAAGTATATAAAATTTATTCTAAATAAAGTGTTTGTTATTCTTTAAGTGATGCCTTCCAATTTTGTGTTTATTATTGGGTCATATGAATAAAACTTAGCAATTACTCCGAAGTAATTACTTTTGGCTTAGGAATGACTTTTAACATCAAATTTATCCATAGACTTGTAGAATAGCATGAAATATAAACGAAAATTGAAAACATAAATTTTTAGTTGCGAGGCAGACTAAAATTGTGAAGTAATCAGGCATCGTAAATAACAGTTATCCAGAAAATTTTAACCCAAAAATTCTTCATGTTAGAGTTAACGGAGACTTATACTATTATATACCAATAGATTCATATTGAAGAGCTCATTCAGAATCTATGGTGATCTTAAAAAAACAATCTCACTCTATAGTTAAGAGCTATTTTTCAACGAAAAAATAAAATATCGGATGAAACTGTTAAAAAGAGAGTTTTATTTCGCCGTCATAAAATAAAACTCTTTTGAAGAGTTTTATTCATTTTTGCAGTCCCTTTTTATTGAATCTACCTGATAAAATGTGTGTAGTAATTTATTTGTTTGATTTAATAAACATAATTTTTTCCAAATTTTCTGCGGAAAGATTTGAACGCAGGTCGCTCAATACAAATTTAAGAGCAGAGAATGCTCTTTCAACGCTTACTTGTGTTAAAGTAATTTTTTGGCATACTTCTCAAATGAGTTTTATTTTATGACGGCAAAATAAAACTCTCTTTTTAAGAGTTTCATCCGACCTTTTATTTTTACGCTGCAAAATAACGGTTTTAGATGGTTTTTTCTTTTTTTAAAGTCACAAAATAACTGTTATAAAAGAACTTTTTTGATATCACTTATAACCGTTACGGTCCCTGGAATTAATTGCTTAAAAATCCTAATATTTCCCACTATTAGTACAATAATATCTATTTTTTATTCATACGAGCCATTTACTGTATTTTTTATAAATAATATTTGGATCCCGCGGGATACCAATTTTACCAAAATGCGTTCGCGTACTCCACAATTGGGATTTGTGGGTGCTGTGGTGTAATGGTTAGCGCGTTAGACTGTTACACATGAGGTTACGGGTTCGATCCCCAGTGACCGCAACACCACTTTGGAAAAATAATTTGTATGATTTTTCTATCCCTCATACATATCGCAGCATCCAGTTCCGGTGTTCTCATAGCACTTAACCCCACCGAAGTAAAATAATATAACAGGGCTATAAGCTAAACAGCTTCTTGCACGAAGAAGCCCACACTTTTTTTCGCGTACATTTGGGTAAACTGCAAGTGTAAACGCAACCTTATAGTTAACCCAAAAATTTGTTGTTTTGTATACAATTTTTTGACATTTCTTTTTGTTCAATAGTTAAGCTTAAGTTAAACCTACAGTATGAAACCCACCGTTAACATATACAGTGGTGGCAAATTTAATATGAACGATTTATGTTTTTTCTAATTTTATTTTCGGAAAATATGTGGTCTAGAATATTGTGCAGAATTTTAACGTAATATGTGTTTTTTTATTTTGTCACTTATTAACTTTATTTTAAAATCGCTAAAAACAAAGAAAACTTTTTTTAAAAAATATACAGTTTGTATAGATCCGATCAGCACCCGCTAAATTTTACTATGTAATTTGATAACAGGTCGATATCGCTAATTTTTCATTGAAAGCCACGCCCACTTAAAACAAGTGACAAAATGAAAAAACAGACATTACGTTAAAATTCTGCACAATATTCTAGACCATATATTTGCCTTTCGGGGCGACTTTAGCCACTATTTTGATCTTTAAAAATAAACGCAACGAAAATAAATTAGAAACAACTTGAATCGTTCCTATTAAGTTTGCCACCACTGTATATATACAGTTTATCCCCTAAATTCATAAACGCTTTGTAAAATTATATGAGGTTTATTGAACAAATTTTGTATGAAAATGACGTTTTGTAAACCTGCTATAACTTTAAAAAGCATTTATGAATTGAGGGGTAAATATTAATGTGCTATCGTTGTAAAAGAAAGTTTTTAAATTTACGATAAATGCTAATTTACTACTTAAAATAGCATGAACTGTGAATAACCTCATTATGTTTGTCCGAAATCACATTGATATATTTTACCAAGATCTATTTGATTAAAATGTGTGTTAACAACATGTCTGAAATCTCTTGGTATATAACAAGTTGTTTGGGTAAATCTTGAAAATACAAATATGTAATTAACACAATGGAGTACACATTTTATTTAAAACTTGATAACAATCCACAAAATTTTAATGGAAAAAAATTTACCAAATACCCTTTTATCGTCTTTCATTTTTGGTGTGTAAGTTAGGGTTGTTCATAAAAAACAAAAATTGGATTTTGGCATTAATTAACACATGATTTTTAAAAATTTTTTTTATTAAGGTTTACGGGTCACTACCGGGCCCTAAAGTTTGGTATTTTTGAGAAAAATCGCTGCCGCTTTTTTTTTTTCATGAGTGTGTATTAAAGAAAAATCCAAAATTTATTTTTATGAACGCCATTATTGAATGAAGAATTGTAACAAAAAAATGTGTAAGATTTTTTCAGAACCTCTTTCTGAGGCGACTTGGCTCTACTCTTGTCCGTCCGTCCGTCTGTTTGTACACGGAACACGGTGGAAAAATTTATAACATTTACATTCCTCTATCCAGGAAAATTTTTTACAATCGGTTGCTAATCACACTCGTTCTGGAAATGGCTCCACTAGAACCGATTCCATGGAACTAGTTACGTAACCCGTTCCATGGATCTTATATGCAAGAAGGAGAATCAGTTCTAGAACTAGTTGAAGAAGTTATAGAACTAGTTCCAGAAGCTCTAGAACTAGTTGCAGAACTGATTCTATTGCAACCGGTTCCACTTTGGGTGCTAAAGAACAATCGTTGATAGTAGAAGGCATAACAAAGGAAAACCAGCTTCTTTGGAACAGAATATTTTTCTGGGTTATTCTAAATAAAATAATAACAAAAGGAATGTGGCCTGAAAAACCAATCCCAGCCCAACCCTCCTTTAAATTTTGTAATTATTTATATTTTTTCATGCTCTATTTTAATAATGGTACTAAGACCAATTAAATAAAAGATTGGCAAATATTTATTTAAAAAATAACCGGATGAAATACATATTTATTTAGCTTGAGGCAGATTTTATAGTAAAAAATTAAACTTAATACCTCCTTTTTGGTAGGGAGTTTGATTTTGCACACCCTCTGGTGATACCTGTCCGATTAGCCACATTTTAGTGCTTTCGCGTGTAGCCGCTGTCGATGAACTATAAACGATTATAAAAAATTATCCGGAAACTGAATTACTAAAACAGTACAAACAGAAATATATTTTTACTAGCGGGCGCAGCCCGCTACGTTGTTAGCGTGCCTTAAATTTTTTTTAAATTCGCTTTTTATTTAAAGTACAGTTTTTATAATAAAAGCCTTCACCCAGCCACCACAAATAAATAATTCTGCACAACAATGGGTTTAAAATAAATAAATATTTGATCACTTTTTCTCATGAAAGTGGATTGTTAGTAATAAATCCATAATAAATTGCAATATACGTGTGTATGTTAAGATAATTTGGTAAAGTGCGAACTTAGGTAGATAGACCCATATGTAGTTTTGTTCATTTGTGTTTTGAATGAAAATAAATAACGTAAAGCAGGGTTGGAAAGCATTTTATAATATTAAAAATAGCGGGCAAAGCCCGCTACGTTGTTAGCGTGCCTTAAAGTTTTTTTTTTAATTCCAGTTTATGTAAAGGTAGACCATGCAATTCAAGTAAATTCACAAATTCAGTTGGAAGATTTACTTCGTCGGTTTCTTCCACCGGTGCTTCGTTACATGAAGTTTAAATATCGGAATATATAAGTTCCATTCCTTTTCTAAGGTTTTTTCTCTTTTAGAAAATTTGTTTAACTTTTTGAAGAGTATGTTTCAATGCTACATAAGTTTCATATTCCGTGGATAGTGTTTGAACAGGTAATTCCCTCTTCCAATCCATTTTCATTGTCTATAATTTCAATTCCACTCGTTCAACGTTTATATCCATTTCATTCCACTTGTGTAGTGTTTCAATTCCACTCGTTTCCTATTTAGTTTCTTAATTTTAGTGTTCCATATACACTTGTTCTTTAAGTTTTAGGCTTTTAGCTAAAGACGCAGACGTTAAGGGAGGGGGCAATTTTCCCATTTTGAACCACCATTTTTACCACGTTCCTGTCCAAAGTCCTAGAAATGCCTTGTCGATAAGTTAGCCCATACTCCAAGGAAAACATATTATATATTACAGGTTTCTAGCCGAAGGGTTCGGTTAGGCCATCAAGGGGGAGAATTATTCCGTTTTTACCCATCCCGGTAGGAATTTCCAAAAATTCCGTCTTAGAGGACGTCTGCGTTGGAGGAGGAACCTCCTACATACATAATTTTAGGTCTCTATATCCAGCAGTTTGGCCAGGCTATCAAGGCGGAAGTTTTTTCCCTTTTTACCCCTCCCGGTATGAGTTTCCAAAAATACCGTCTAAGGGGACGTCTACGTTGGAGAAGGAACCCAAATACCGAATTTAAGCTCCCTAGATCCAGCAGTTTGGCCAGGCCGTTAAGGGGGAGACTTTTCCTGTTTTTGACCCTACCTGTGGAAATTTCCAAAAATCTCATCTTAGCGGATGTCTACAATAGAGGAGGAACATTAATTCCAAATTTCAACTTCCTACCTCCAGCGGTTTGGGCAGGCCTTTAATCGGCACTTTTCGCTTCATTAATCCCCATTTTTGCAATGTCCCTGTCCAAAAAGCACCTTCCCGGTAAGTGAGCCCATACTCCAAGTAACATATGTTTTACATTTCAGGTTTCTAGCCAACTTTTACTATTTGTGCCCCTCTCGGTAGGAATTTCCGAAAATCCATCGACAGGGAATTTCAGCTTCCTAGTTCCAGCAGTTTGAGCAGGCTGTCAAGGGGGACACTTTTTCTTTTTTTGTCCCTCCCGGTTGGAATTAGGCTGGAAGAGGAACCTAAGTACCGAATTTCAGCTTCCTAGTTCCAGCAGTTTGGACAGGTCGTTAAGGGGCCTCTTTCCGTTTTTGAGCCCTCATTTTATAACGACCCAGTCCAAAATTCAAAAAAGTATCTTTCTAATAAGTTAGCCCTTACTCCAGGGACCCACATTTTAAGTTTCAGGTTTCTAGCCGAATGGGTTTTTACAGGCCCCCAAGGTGAGACTTTTCTTCTTTTTGCCCCTCCCTTTAGGAATTTACAAAAATTCTATCTTCGCGGCTATCTGCGATGGATGAGGAACATTCATACCAAATTTCAACTGCATTGCCTAAGCGGTTTGGGCAGGCCGTTAGTGGGGACATTTTTTCCTTTCAACCACCATTTTTACTATGTTCCTGTTCCAAAATAGAAAAATTACGTTACCGGTGAGTTAGTCCTACTCCAAGGAATACATATTTAAAACTTGAGCTTGGCCAAAAGGGATTGGGCAGGTCGTCAAGGAGGAGACTTTTCCCCTTATTTCCCCTCCCGATAGGAATTTCAAAAATTCCGTCTAAGCGGACGCCTACACTGAAGGAAGAACTCATATTCCGAATTTGCTTTTGGGATATCCTATAGGGAATTAGTCGATGTCTACTACAGTGGAGGAACCTTTATACCAAATTTCAACTTCTTACCTCCAGTGGTTTTGGCAGGCACTTTTCCAATTTGTGAGACTGTTTATGGGGAGAGTTTTCCCCTTTTGCCCGTTCCGGTAGGAATTTTCAAAAATCCCGTCTTAGTGCACGTCTATGCCGAATATCAAGAAACCTTGTTTTAGTGGAGATATCCGTGGGGGGAGGAAAAAAAGTAGTTTTTTTGAAATTATATATTATTTTAAATGGTACTTTTTGGAAAAACGAAATTTTTTGGAAAAATATACTTTGTTTTAACAAAGTACTTTATTTGTACTTTTTTTGGAAAAGGTATTTTTTATTAAAAGGTATTTTTTTTGTGAAAATTTATGTTTTTTGGAAAAAGGTACTTTTTTTGGAAAAGGTACTTCTTTTGGAAAAGGAAAATTTTTTTAGAAAAAGGTACTTTTTTTGGGAAAGATACTTTTTTTGAAAAAGGTATTTTTTTGGAAAAATGTATATTTTTTGGGAAAAGGTACTTTTTTTTGGAAAAGGTACTTTTTTTTGAAAAAGGTACTTTTTTTTGGAAAAAGGTACTTTTTTTTGGAAAAAGGTACTTTTTTTGGAAAAGGTACTTTTTTTGGAAAAACGTACTTTTTTTGGAAAAAGGTACTTTTTTTGGAAAAAGGTACTTTTTTTGGAAAAAGGTACTTTTTTTGGAAAAAGGTACTTTTTTTGGAAAAAGGTACTTTTTGGAAGAGGTACTTTTTTTGGAAAAAGGTACTGTTTTTGGAAAAGGTGCATTTTTTTAGAAAAAGGTACATTTTTTGGAAAAAGGTACTTTTTTGGAAAAGGTACTTTTTTTGGAAAAAGGTACTTTTTTTGGAAAAAGGTATTTTTTTTTGGAAAAAGGTACTTTTTTTGGAATAGGTACTTTTTTTGGAAAAAGGTACTTTTTTTGGAAAAAGGTACATTTTTGGAAAAAGGTACTTTTTTTGGAAAAAGGTACTTTTTTTGGAAAAAGGTACTTTTTTGGCAAAATGTACTTTTTTGGAAAAAGGTACATTTTTTGGAAAAAGGTACTTTTTTTGGAAAAAGGTACTTTTTTTTGGAAAAAGGTACTTTTTTTGGAAAATGGTACTTTTTTGGAAAAAGGTACTTTTTTGGAAAGAGGTACTTTTTTTGGAAAAAGGTACTTTTTTTGGGAAAAGGTACTTTTTTGGAAAAAGGTACTTTTTTTGTCCCCTTTTTGCCCCTCCCGATAAGAATTTCCAAAAATGCCGTCTCAACGGACGTCTACACCGGTGGAGGAACCTACATACCAAATTTCAACTTCATAGCTCCAGCAGTTTGAGCAGGCCGTCAAGGGGGAGATTATTTCCTCTTTTTGCCCGTCCCTGTAAAAATTTCCAAAACTCCTGTCTTGGTGGATGTCTACGATAGTGGAGGAACCTTTATACCAAATTTCAACTTCCTACCTCCAGCGGTTTGGGCAGGCCGTCAAGGGGGGCCTTTTTCCCCTTTTTAACCCCAATTGTTACAACGTCCCTGTCCAAAATTCCAGAAAGTACTTTTCAGAAAAGTTAGCCCATACTCCAAGGAACACATATCTTAAATTTCAGCTTTCTAGCCAAAGGGGTTTTGGTAGGCCGCCAAGGGGGAGACTTTTCCCCTTTTTACCCGTTCCGGTTGGAATTTCCAAAAATCCCGTCTTAGCGGACGTCTACGCCGAAAGAGGAACCTACGTACCAAATGTCAACTTCCTAGCTTCAGCGGTTTGGGCTGGGCGATGTTGAGTCTGTCAGTCAGTCAGTCAGTCACGTTATCTTTTATATATAGAGATAAACTATTTTTTATGTTGTTTTATAAATATTTATTCCTCTTATAACTCACCTACTTAAGCACCGTAAGTTTGTTTTTCACGCGGAAAAATTTCACTCAGACTTTAAAGGCATTAAGTAGTGATTTAAATTCTGAAAATGGAAATCTTTTTTATGTAATTAGAAAGCCACAATCACAATAAACACAAAATGTAATTTTTTCACAAGAAAAATAATAGTCTTGTATATTAAATTTGCGCGAAAACAAAGTCTACACAATTTTCACGAGAAACTCATTGTCGTGAAAAATTATTTTTTTTATATGGACATTAGGGTTTGGGATTTCCCGGACTTTTTTATTTCCCGGGAAACGGGAATGAAAAAATTTTAACAAAATTGTTTAATGATAATTTTTGTTAAAAAAAACACTATTTCAGTACAAATGCAGTCTGTGTAGTGAGAATTCCAAGTAAAAAATATCAGAATGTTGAACATTTGATTTCACATAAATTACTCGCAGCACTGCCAAATGAATTGCATGATTCCAGCAGAAAGCACCTACTACTGGACTGTCGGAAACAAACCGTTTCATCACACTTTGCCCATTAGATATGGTGGCCAAAATGTTATTTTTCCAAGACAAATAAAACTCTTGTAGTCTTATTTCTACAATTCTTATTTCATCAGCATTACATCTTCCTGATATATAAACCAACCCCAGGTTATAAAATAAATTATTTCCGTTTATATATATGTTCAAATATCTCTTTTGTGATATTCTTGTCCATTCATCTAAGATTATAGTAAATCTCCTATTGTTAGAAATATTGCTAGATATTTATTTTATTCATGATTGTAGTAATTTAATATAATGTTCTTTACATCGGTTTAATTTTTTTGCAATGCCAGGTTTTTATTATAAAAACTTTCTCGAATAAACGAAGATCTAGTTATGGTGCGGATTGACTGCGGTTAATTTGGATACCATTTCAGGAAATGTTTGCCCTACCATAAAACCTTTAATGCCTATTCAGCTTACACTTTTTTCCTCGGGTACTTTGCTAATTATAGCTGAAGCGTTATTCTTGTTGTTGTTTTCTTCAACCATGACCATCAATTTTTTTTTTTTTTTTGTGAACCAAATTTAGATGTCGGATAACCAAATTTAGATACCTCCGTTAGTCTTTTAGGGCAAATATTGCACTACGCTGCATTGTCCTTTTTTGTGAAGTATTTCCATACTCCTGAAATTTTATTCTTTAATATAGAAGAATATATTAGTTTGAAAGAAGGTGTATTAAAATAAAGTAAACTGACTTGAAAATATCACATTTATTAATGAAAACATTACTTATAAAATTATTGACCCTTAATATAAAGGAGTATTTTAAATTTAAAGTCGAGTTTATTTTTAATCAAGCGGTTTTGTTCATTTTGTGTATGAAAACCTTACAAAAATATTTATATTTTCAAATATTATGATTGGTTGAAAATAAATTAACCAATCAGAATGCTCCAAAAATAAACCAAGTGAAGGTATACTGCCACCCAATATTTTAACTAAAGTCGACTTTAACTAAAATATACATTTGAAAAATTTAGATAGTAAGAGCGATTACATATTTGTAAGAAAAAAAAAACTTTTTTTCATATTTCTTTTAAACATTTTACCAAGTTTTTAGGTTTTACTACTTCAATTTTGAATAAGTTATGCGAAAAATCTTTATTAGTTGAAATGCTCCTAATTACTTGGCAAAGATTTTATTTGTGTGTCAAATAAATGTATTCCCTTTTAAAAGATTTTAATAATGACATTTTTGTTTTGGTATTTAAAATGTTTTTTATGACTAAAATTAAAAAATCCTATTCGAAACAAAAACAATTTAAAAAATTTAATATTTTTAAAATTTCCCGTTTTTCCGGGAAAAATATATTATTTTCCCGGGAATTCCCGGCAAACTTTTCCCGGGAATTCCCGAACCCCAAACCCTAATGGACATTCAACGAGAAATCGATTAAATTATAATGATCATTAAAATCGTCACACATTTTTCTAAACGGGTCTGCATTTGAATACACTTGACGATTGAACGGTATAAATAGTGGTGCGTAATAACGGGTTGATCGTGAAGGAACGTTTAGCGCAACAAATGGGGTATATTCCACAATACAAAGATGATTGTTGCCGGAATAAAATTTTTCATACAGGCAATGCGATGGGGAATCGCCTTCGTATTGCGATGTTTGCTTGGGACCAGACCTTTAGAATTAATTCAATCATCAGTAATAATTCAATTTCTAAAAAAGAACCAATAAAATTTGTTTTTGATTCGCGAATTATGTCTGGATTTATTTGGGTCGCGCGAATTTTCATTTTATTTTTTGATTCTCGAATTAAAGTTGTATTTCAATGATTCGCGTATCAATTTTAATCATTAATAAGTGCGTTCCCGTACGTTACCGCGGGTACCCGCGGGAACCCACAACATCCCAAACAACAACAATTCCCAGAAAAAAAAGTCATTACAAAAAAGTTATTTTAAAAGCACTCCAAATAGCATCAACTTATTGTTAAGTAGTTACAATTTAGCTCTAACACTGATTTATTTTACACGTGATGTCCCATGTTGTCAGTAGTTGAATTTAAGCATTTTGTTAGTAATTTAAAAGTGATTACATGATGTTAATAAAATTATGGTTTTTAGGTGTACATTTTCATCACATCAATACAAGTACACTTTGTTTGCATTTTTAGAGTGATTTAGAAGTACTCTTTATAATATATAATATAATACATTTTTAAAAGTGATTTAAATGTGCTTTTCATAACGTCTGAAATAGAATATTTTAGAGGCAATTTTAATGTTTAGCCTTTACAGAGTTCATTTCTGAACCTATTGTGTAACAAAAGCTTCACCCCTCAATTCATAAATGCTTTGTAAAGTTATAGCAGGTTTACAAAACGTCATTTTCATACAAAATTTGTTCAATAAACCTCCTATAATTTTACAAAGCGTTTATGAATTTAGGGGTCAGTTTATTATTATTTGTAGGGCAATATTAAGGAAACACTTCTTTTGCATCTGAATCAATTCGATTAAGTCAAAATCAGACAAAACCAAAAATTTTTTTAATTTTTGTTCAACAGTTTTTTTTTAAATAAGTTTGTAACATGTTTACTTTAGTCTTTAAATTCAAAAAAGATACGATATTGAATTAAATACGATTAATAAACTAAGAGCGAGTTTTTGGAAATGTTAGTTAAACTTGGTTTAGTTAAACCGAAAACGAATTATATCAGCCATTTCAAGTTCATTAACAAAAATTTGCCCGAAAAACTTTTTCTCGTTTAGAATTTATGTCTTCATTGAAAGAAAATAAAAAAGATTTTGGAAGCAGTATTCCAGTTATAAACTGTGTTAAACTAAGTATAAAGATAATCTACATCCTAAAAGCTGGGCCTTAAAGTTATATGTAACCCTCTGATTAATTTTTTTAAAAACATTATTCAAGGAATTTTCAGAATATTAAAGCGTACTGGGAAACTATTTTTCACACACTTTTTTTTTCATTTTAACAAATAAAGGAAAGAAAAGCATCGACATTTTACAACTCTACAGTAATAAGGCCATCATTATAAATTTGCTGAAGCCGCAGATCTATGATTGAAATTTTAGCTTTAAATTCATTAAAGAATCCGAGAACCGTTGGAGGACAGTTTTTCCCCTGACATATCTCGAAGGCGAATACCATGTCGTCATTTGAATTTTGCAAGTCAACCATCATTAGCTTAAAATCAACGTTTTCATTAAACGATGCATTAAGTTCCAATGCTATAATTTGCAATCGTGATTAGTTAAATTCTTATGTTGAAGAAATTCATTTAGCAAAATTTTAACTTTAATTAAATTTGGAACATCAAAAAACACAAAGCAGGAGACATTTATAGAACTTTTTGTGTATAAGCAAAGGTAAAGGACCAACCTCTGTTAACGAACCTCGTGATTGGTCTGTTTTAAACGATAAAATATGTTAACATTGCAACAAATTTTATTAACATATTTCTTTGGTGCACGGTGCAAAAGCACGCGAGCGACTTCATAGAGCCTTAACAATACATTTTAATTGTTAACTTTTATATATTTGCATTTAGTGAAAAGAAGAATATATATTTGGGTCATAGTCCAGGAGATTCAATGGGATCCAATTCTTTATTTCCTTCCCTTTTTAAATGGGAACTGTAATTGAAGTATTTTTTAAAATATGTACGAATAATTAAAAAATATGTAAATAATCGTAAATTAATAAAGTACGTTAATAAAATTAACTATTTTGTTTTTTAGATATAAAAAATGGAATCTCTAATAAATTCATAATTTACAAAGAAAAAAACAACATTATATATACATTTTTGAAAGTTGTTTTAAAGCACATACATTCGAAACAGAAAAAGAGCACTTATCGCTCCATTGTAACCAATTTAAAAGTTGTTTGTTTTGAATGACTTACACATATTTTTGCTGGGTTTACACGCAATTTTGAGTACGGGAACGCCTTCGGGCTAATTTGGGTAGCCGCGGTAAAGTACGGGAACAGACATAAAATATCTATACAAAATAAACTTTCATTGAATACTTTAATTTAACAATAATTTCAAATACAAAATTAAATTTACTCTTAATAAATCAATGTTTTAAATTATAATGGAGTCTTTTAAACGAATTAAAAAATATGCATTAATTCGCGAATCAAAACAAAAAAGTTTTATTCACGAATCAAAAAATATGGAAATAATTCGCGCGAATTATCTTTCTTTTTTTACTATAAAATCTGCAGCGACCTAAGTAAATATGTATTCCATCCGGCTATTTTCGAAATATATCTTTTTAAATATATGTATAAAAAATATATTTGCAAATCTTTTATTTGAGTGGTCTTAGTACCATTATTAAAATAGAGACTAAAAAAACATAAATAAATACAAAATTTGAGGGAGTGTTGGGGCGGGGACTGGTTTTTCAGGCCACATTCCTTTTGTTATCATTTTATTTAGATTAACACAGGGAAATTTTCTGTTCCAAAGAAGCTGCTTTACCTTTGTAACCCCTTCTACTGTCAACGATTTTTCTTGGAAAAAGCAATCGCTTCTAAGGCACCCAAACTGGAACCGGTTGCCTTAGAATCAGTTCTGGAACTAGTTCTAGAGCTTCTGGAACAAATACCGTGTTCCGTGTACAAACATACGGACGGACAAGTGTATCCTCACAAAAAGAATAGAGGCAGCGACTTTTCTCAAAAATAGCAAACTTTAGGACCCGGGAGCGACCCCCAAACCTTAATGAAGAAATTAAAAAAAATGATGTGTTAATTTTTCACGGTGCTTAATATATATTCCGGTTGACCTATACCAAAATCCAACTTTTGTTTTTTTTTTGAACAACTCTAGTGAAAGTACACATTTCAGTTCAATACAAAACAAAGCATGTGTCATACGGGCTTTAGCGAAACACTCCGTTTATCTGGTTACTGCCAACTCTGCTGGATGTAATGAATCAAGTTGTCAATAATTTATTTGTTTCTATTTTAGCTTTTGAATTTCAATTTTCCATTCAAGAATCTCTATAAATTATTTTTAACAAAAAAAATGTTTTTTAAATTTATCGCAAATTCACAATAGTAAAAGTATTATTGGCATAAAAAATCGGTAAAATTAAACCAAATACAAATAGTTAATGAAGCAAATTTCGTAAAGACTAAAATTATTGAAAGAAATATTAGCAAAACGTATAGAAAAGAAAACAAACAATAAATTCGAATATGAATTTAAAGAACTCCAAATTTTATAAACGTATACAAATGTTACGTCGTATTTCAAAAGAGAAAATACGCAAAGAACAAGAACGCAATCGTATTGATTGGGAACTGGATAACGCTTTCTGTGAACGTGGTGGTATTGCTACTATAAGTAATGAAGAAACCGAAGAATACAATATATTTGCGGAGAATAACTTTAATGATGACGAAGACATCTCGAAAAATAATTTTAAAATACAACAACAATGCAAATTAAATATGCAAAAATGTGCAAATCTGTCATCTCTTAGTAATGGAGACACCAAAGTCGGTGCATTAATACATATCGATAAAACCTGTTATCAATTAAATTGCTTTATAGGAGCAAATAATAAAAATCTTGATATTTCGGAATCCATGCCATCTATAAGGTATTTCTATTAAAAAGATTTGATATTAAAAAAAAAAACAATTTAACAAAATTACCCAGGTTTAAAAATACGATCGTGAAAACGTTTAAAAGCATTTTAAAAGGTGGTACAAACGTTTTCCGAACATAACGATTTAAAGGTATATTTTGAAAGCGTTGCAACAAAAAACTTTGAAATGCTTTTTCAATCGTCAAATAAGCGGGATACACAGTCAGCATGGTGTGAAATTTACCTCTTAAAACACAAAATCAACGCAGCGAATGATAATGACGAAATTAGTTATATTTATTTTTTCTTTGAATTTCATTTTTTAATGTCTATTTTTGAATTTTTTAAGTTTATTTATTAACGTTATACCCTTTTTGTCCCAAAAAAATTAATTAAAAATGTAAAATTCTCCAATGCTTGATGATTATCTTCATTACCCGTGCAACGTGCTGTACAGCATGCTTGGTCGTTTATAGGCCGCTGTACAGTAGACCACCCATGAAATGTATGAGATTTTCAAAACTGCATAAAAAATAATATGTGTACAAAAATGGGATCGCTCGGGGGCATACAGTCAGTGTGAACTTTTGACCCTAAAAATTACCTAAAAACACTACAAAGTGAAAAAAGCCATAACTTCTAAATTTTACGTTTTCTGAAAATATACTATATATGCATTTTTATGTAGAATAAGAAGACAAACACTTCCTTCATACTTCACATCTACCCAGGTTTGGCAGGCAATACCGCTAAAATACCGTTATCGATTCAAAACCCTTTCAACTGACTACCGTTAACCCTAAAATGCAGTTACCGAAATAACTGAAATACCGTTATCCTTAAAATACCGATACCGAAATAAATGAAATATTGATACCCGTAAAATACCGTTACCGAAATAAATGAAATACCGTTACCGTTACTTTTAATTTTCTGCTTTTGGTAATTGCAAGTGGATATTCAGTTTTTTTTGGTAAATTAAGTTGGTAAATTGGTTCTGTTTTTAATCTCGTTTGTTTTTTGTAAAAAAAATTGCGACATGAACCGAAATAACAGACTACCGTTATTCTTAAAATACCTTTACCGAAATAATAAAAAAACCGCTATCCTTAAAATACCGTTACCGAAATAACTGAAAAACCGTTCTCCTTAAAATACCGACACCGAAATAAATGAAATAGCGTTACCCTTAAAATACCTTTACCGAAATAATCTAAAATAGCGTTACCCTTACCGATAAACGCATCGTTTCGGTTACCATTCATGCTTCTACCTAAGTATGATGTATAGTGAAGTTTTAAGGGGGAAAAGTCAAAATTTTTGCGAAGATTCATTTTAAACGACCCTCGTTAAAATTTCGACAGAGACAATTAAGATTGGCTTTCATTATTTTGTGTGGTAATATATCTAGTTTTCATAAAGTAATTACATTTTTAACAAATATCGGTTATTCCATGACAAAAATACCAGATTTTGGTAATTTATTTTTAAGTTTTTTTGTTTTTATTTTTTTGTGTTGTTGTTTTTTGATATTTGTTTTTGTAGTTGTTGTTTCCTTTTAAATTTTTATTTTATTATACAAACGTTCTTTGTCAGTGTATTGAGAGAGTGAGGCTGCAACTCACTCATACAAGCACAAAATAAGGTTGTATACGCAGTGATGCCAACTTGGTGCTATTTATGGTGCTTTTTGGTTAGTGCTTTTTTTTAGTGCTTTTTTAACATATTTTCATACTCGTGTTTTTACGATTAAATTGTACTAAAAAAGGCCACTAATTTTTTTAAGTGGAGCATTTTATATGGCAACTTTTTTAGGTTTTAAGGTCACTGTAGGCAGTGGTACCAGACCAAATGTGAAAATAAATTATCAAAATCGTCAGCCATTTTACAAATCCCATCTTAGCGGACATCTACACAGGAGGAGGAACTTACATTCCGAATTTGAGCTACCTGGGTCCAGCAGATTGGGCGGGCCGTCAAGGGGAAGACATTCACCTTTTGGTCCCTTCCTGTAGGAATTTCCAAAAACCCAGTCCTAGTGGAGTCTACGACAGAGCAGGAATCTTTATACCAAATTTGAACTTCCTACCTCCAGCGGTTTAGGCATGGCGTTAAGGGGACACTTTTCCGATTTGAACCCCTTATTTTTACAACGTCCCTGTCCTAAATTCCAAAAATTATTTTACAGATAAGTTAGCCCATATTCCAGGGCACAAATAGGCGGTAACCGCGTAACTCGATTCGAAAAAAATTCTCTTGTTCTCTTTGGAGCATTTTATATGGCAACTTTTTTAGGTTTTGAGGTCACTGTAGGCAGTGGTACCAGACCAAATGTAAAAATAAATTATCAAAATCGTCAGCCATTTTATAAGAAATCGTCATCAGTTAAATACCATAAAAACACTAGTTTTATATATTTTTTTATTCGAAATTTAATTCATTTTAACTGCTTGACTATATCGCTGCTCTTAAGATAATTCACAGCTTTTATAAATTCGAACCCCTTTCGCTAGAAACCTGAAATTTAAAATATGTGTTCCCTGGAGTACGGGGTAACTTATCTGGAAAGTACTTTTTCGAATTTTGGACAGGGACGTTGTGAAACTGGGGGTTCAAAAAGGGAAAAATGCCCCTCCTAACGGCCTGCCCAAACCGCTGGAGCTCGGAAGTTCAAATTTGGTGTGAAGGTTCCTCCTCTGTCGTAGACACCCACTAATGCGGGGGTTGTTGGAAATTCCCACAGGGAGGGGCAAAAAGGGGGAAAAGTCTCCCCATTGACGACCTGCTCAAACTACTTGAACTAGGAAGCCAAAATTCGGTACGCAAATTCCCCCTCCAGAGTAGGCGACCGCTAAGACGTCATTTTTGGAAAGTCCTACCGCGAGGGGCAAAAAAGGGACAAAAAAGTACCTTTTTCTAAAAAAGTACCCTTTTCCAAAAAAATACATTTTCCAAAAAAGTACTTTTTTCCCAAAAAGTACTTAATTCCAAAAAAAGTACCTTTTTCCAAAAAGGTACTTTTTTCAAAAAAAGTACGGTTTAAAAAAAAAATACTTTTCCAAAAAAGATGTACCGTTTTCTAAAAAAGTACGAAGAAGTATCTTTTTCTGAAAAAAGCTCTTTTCCCATAAACAAAGTCATTTTTCCAAAAAAGAGGTACTTTTTCAGAAATAGGACTTTCCAAAAAAAAGAAACAATTTTGGCATATAAATTCCTCCTCAACACGGAGGGCCGAAAATTGGAAAGTCCTAAAAAAGTCTTTGTCCCAAAAAGTTATTATTCAAAAAAATAAGCTTTCAAAAAAAGTCCTTTTTTCCCACTAAAATGGAATTTTCCAAAAAAAAGTAACTTTTTCAAAAGCAGTACTTTTTCCAAAAAAGTATCTTTTCCCAAAAAGTAACTTATACAAAAACAGTACCTCTTTGTAAAATAATTTTCAAATATTTTCAGAAATACATTTTGCCAAAAAAGCACTTTTTCCAAAAAGGAACTTTTCCCAACAAAATTACCTTTTCATAAATTTTTTTGCATTTTTGAATATTCCAATAGTGAGTGTCAAAAAGAGGAAAACGTTCTCCTTTCCCGAATAAAAATAGTTATATATTGTCATATATAATGTGATTGGGCTATATCTGTAAATGAATGGAGTAACATTAAGACAAATCATTATATACAACTACATCTGATATTATTTTTTCAACGAATTTTTTGTATGGTAATTGATATTATTACATATCCCCAAATCTGACTTCATATATAACTATATAAGCCTTATAAAACTAATCAAATTATATGTAGTGATCGATATGATTATATATGATTTGATACTAAGTTTTATGACACTGTATGTGTCGTTGTACTTAAAATATATTTTAATTTTATATAACTTTCTATATAATCCCATACAAATTAATATATAGTTCAACATCAAATTTAGTTATCTGCAAATTCAGAGTTAATTACTCCAAGCCAAATAATTTTCACGTGATGTTTTTGCATGTAAAATCATTAGTGTCCGACCAACTAAATTTTTTAAGGCCGAACCGAAGCCGAACTTAGGCCAAAATTACTAAGTTCGGCCGAAACCGAAGCCGAATACTTTTGTGTTTGAATAAAAATACAATTTCACGCAACTTTTACAAATTCAAAAATGCGGAAACCAATTTCTAAATATTTCTAAATTGTAAAAACATAAAAAAGTTGTAATTTTCGCTCTTTAAGTAAATATGTGCATATTTATAAATTACAATACAAAATTAAAGAGCTAAATGTTGCAAAATATTGATTTATAGAAAAGTTCGGTATTCGGCCAAAATTTAGCCGAACACCGAACTTGGCCGAACATCGCTTTTTGGCCGAACTCCGAAGCCGAATACTCGGTCGGACACTAAAAATCATATTAAAAAATGATGCGTACGATTTAGAAGACAAAAGTATTCAAATAAATTTTTATTTTATGTTTTAAAATTTGGGTCTTTAAAATTGTTAAAACCATAGACATTTCAATGTCAATTTAATAGCTGGTATGCATAAAAAGTATGCCTACTATCAGACAAAATTTTATAAAATCAGATATTTTTATATCGAATTAGATATAATTTGATGTCCTGGATATGGACAAATCTCGGATCAAACTGTATCAAATTATATCTAATTTGATATAATTAGACACATGTAGATGACCCATTTTTCGGATCAAGTTGTGTGTCGTTGTATATGGGGATTTATCAAAAAAGATATAATTATATATGACACCATATTAAGATTTTTACCCGGGTTTTGCAAAAAACTCCTTTTTTGCAAGTACAAGAAGTACCTTTGAAAATTAAACTAGGGGGTTACTGCGTAACTCGATTCGAAGAAAATTTTTAGAATTCGTAAATTTTGTACCTTTCGTAAATAAAAAAGTTTTAGCAAAAATCTTACTTTTTGAATTTTTATGTGTAGTGTATAAGGTTTAGGATAAAAATAAATTGAAAAGTAGAATTTTTATACAGAATTATATTTTTAACAATATTTGCAAGATTTACGAATTCGAAAATTTTTTTTCGAATCGAGTTACGCGGTTACCCCCCTGTTTGTGCCCTGTAATATGGGCTAACTTATCTGTAAAGTAATTTTTGGAATTTAGGACAGGGACGTTGTAAAAATGGGGGTTCAAATCGGAAAAGTGCCCCCTTAACGCCATGCCTAAACCGCTGGAGGTAGGAAGTTCAAATTTGGTATAAAGATTCCTGCTCTATCGTAGACATCCACTAAGACTGGGTTTTTGGAAATTCCTACACGAAGGGACCAAAAGGGGAATGTCTTCCCCTTGACGGCCTGCCAATCTGCTGGACCCAGGTAGCTCAAATTCGGTATGTAAGTTCCTCCTCCTATGTAGATGTCCGCTAAGATGGGATTTGTAGAAATACCTATCGGGAGGGGCAATAAGAGGAAAAGTCTCCTCTTTGACGACGAAAGGGTCGAAAGGGGAAAATGTTCCCAATAACGGCTGTCCAAACCGCTGAGGCAACTAAGTTGAAATCTGGTATAAAAAAATTCCTACAGGGAGGGGCAAAGCGAGGAAAAGTCTCCCCTGTCAAAACCGCTTTGGCTAGAAACCTTATATTTGAGATATGTGTCTCTGAAGTATAGGCTAACTTATTAGGAAAGTACTTTTTGGAATTTTGGACACGGACATTGTAAAATGGAGTTCAGAAAGGGAAAGTGGCCCCTTAACGACCTGTTAAGGGGCAACTGCTGGAATTAGAAAGCTGAAATTCGGTAGGTAGGTTCCTCCACCAGCTTACACGTCCGCTAAGACGGCATTTTTGGCAATTCCAACCCGGAGGGCCAAAAATAAAGTGTCCCCCTTTATGTCCTGGCCAAACTGCTACTAGGAAGCTGAAATTCGGTATGTTTGAATTTCAGGAATTCCTCCTCCACATTTCCACATAAGGCGGTATTTTTCTCCTCCACCTAGGCGGAATTTTTGGAAATTCCTACCGGGAGGGGCACAAATACTAAAAGTCTTCTCTTTGGCGGCCTGCCAAAACCCCATACGAATCCATATATGTGACAGCGCATAGAGCAAGGGACCTAAGGGTAAAAAAATCAATTTTTTTTTTTGATGTGGACAACATCTGAACATCGAATGAGACCGATCCCATGCCCCAAAAGTGTTCCCTCCCAGAGATATGCGCATCAGGGAAGCGATAAAGTAAATCTACTTCTTCGAATTCGTCCACCATTTCATCCTAAAACAAACAGTAAGAATGTTATCAGTTTTAAATTATTTTCGCGAATAACATAATAAGGTTATGTGAAAAAATTTTCGTACTAACAAAGTGATATTCACGATTTAAAAGAATTATAAATGAGTATTTATTATAATTCACAATTAATAATTTCAGAAAATAAAGCTGGATTCGAAAAACCGCGAGCAAAATTGATATCAAACTCATGGAAACAGCGCGCTAGGTAGACAACAGTAAAAACCAACTACACAAAACAAGAGGTAGGGACGACCTACGCGCGTTTTCAAGGTTGACCAAAACGTTCCTGACGTCATGAGATGTGTCGCTTTCAAATGAGACCAATACCAACACGCTCAGTGATGGTACCCCAAAGATACACGTATTTAAATCTTTAAGATGGCTCTCCTGAACAAAACCGGTTTTTACCCTTAGGTCCCTTTCTATTTTGCGCGTCACATATAGTATTTGGTCGATTTTCGACACGCATACTCCCAATTTTTTACAAATGGTCCCAAATTAACAAAATCGATTTTTTTTTTTGGCAAACGTTAATCCGTACCGAGTTATGGCCGAAAATGGCCCATTTTGGAAAAATGTGTATTACCCGACTAAAAAAGTTTTCTATAATCTTATATGATTTGATATAATTATAAATGTTTATATGCGTGGCTTTATAGAACCATATACATTTATATTAACACTCTGGTTTTATAAATATGTTTGATATGACTATATAATCATACGCGATTTGGTCTCCAGCTATATATTAAGAGATCTGAGATACAGTTTGCATATAATTATATATAATGTCGTGTAAGTTTCTATTAACAATCTTATAACAAATATATAAAAAAGTTAATAGAAAATTGTATTAATTTTATGTATAATTATATGTGACATGATATCTAATTATACATAATTTTATAAAGTTTAATTGCACTACAAAAATTAAGAAAAAAAATTTTGAAATTGTTTTGAATTTTTCACTTTGACATATAAATTATCTTTATAATTGAATTTAACATCTATTTTTCAAATATTTGGCAAAATACTCCCCGAGTAAAAAAGTTCATATATAACCAGGGTTGGCAGGCAATACCGCTAAAATACCGTTATCGATTCAAAACCTTTTCAACTGACTACCGTTACTCCTAAAATACCGTTACCCTTAAAAAACCGTTACCGATATAACTGAAATACCGTTAACTTTAAAATACCGTTACCGAAATAACCCAAATATCGTTATCTTTAAAATACCGTTACCGAAATAACTCAAATACCGTTATCCTTAAAATACCGTTACCGAAATAAATGAAATAGCGTTACCCTTAAAATACCGTTACCAAAATAACCTAAAATATCGTTACCCTAACGATAACCGCATTCGTTTCGGCTACCATCCATGTATATAACAATATATTTTTTAATACATAAATACACATTAACATATATGTAGTAATATAAAATGGCTTCGCATCCATATGTATTTATGTATCTCTATATATAAAAGAATAACGTGACTGACTGACTGATTGACTGACTGACTGACTCACTCAACATCGCCCAGCCCAAAGCGCTGAAGCTAGGAAGTTGAAATTTGGTATGTAGGTTCCTCTTTCGGCGTAGACGTCCGCTAAGACGGGATTTTTGGAAATTCCTACCGGAACGGGCAAAACCGGGGAAAGTCTCCCCCTCAACGGCCTGCCAAAACCCCTTTGGCTAGAAAGCTGAAATTTTAGATATGTGTTCCTTGGAGTAGGGGCTAACTTTTCTAGAAAGTACTTTCAAGAATTTTGGACAGGGACGTTGTAAAAATGGGGGTTAAAAAGGGGAAAAGAGCCCCCCTTGACGGCTTGCCCAAACCGCTGGAGGTAGGAAGTTGAAATTTGGTATAAAGGTTCCTCCACTATCGTAGACATCCACCAAGGCGGGATTTTTTGGAAATTTTTACAGGGAGGGGCAAAAAGGGGAAAAGTCTCCCCCTTGACGGCCTGCTCAAACTGCTGGAGCTATGAAGTTGAAATTTTGTATGTAGGTTCCTCGACCGGTGTAGACGTCCGTTGAGACGGAATTTTTTTGAAATTTTTATCGGGAGGGGCAAAAAGGGGACAAAAAAAGTACCTTTTTCGAAAAAAAGTACCTTTTTCGAAAAAAAGTACCTTTTTCCAAAAAAATACCTTTTTCCAAAAAAAGTACCTTTTTCTAAAAAAAGTACCTTTTTCTAAAAAAAGTACTTTTTCCAAAAAAGTTCCTTTTTCCAAAAAAAGTACCTTTTTCCAAAAAAAGTACCTTTTTCCAAAAAAAAGTACCTTTTTCAAAAAAAAGTACCTTTTTCGAAAAAAGGTACCTTTTTCCAAAAAAAGTACCTTTTCCAAAAAAAGTACCTTTTTCCGAAAAAAGTACCTTTTTACAAAAAAAAGTACCTTTTTCCAAAAAAAAGTTGCTTTTTCCAAAAAAAGTACCTTTTTCAAAAAAGTACATTTTTCCAAAAGAAGTACCTTTTTCCACAAAAAGTACCTTTTTCCAAAACAGTACCTTTTTCCAAAAAAGTACCTTTTTCGAAAAAAAAGTACCTTTTTCTAAAAAAAATTTACCTTTTTACAAAAAAAAGTACCTTATCCAAAAAAAGTACGTTTTCCCAAAAAAAAATACATTTTTCCAAAAAAATACCTTTTTCCAAAAAAATACATTTTCTAAAAAAGGACTTTTTCCAAAAAAAAGGACCTTTTTCCAAAAAAAATAAATTTTTCCTAAAAATAACTTTTTCAAAAAAAGTACCTTCTTCCATAAAGTACTTTGTAAAAATAAAGTATCTTTCTCCAAAAAATTTCGCTTTTTCCAAAAAATTCCATTTAAAAAAGTATAATTCCACAAAAAGTACTTTTTTTCCTCCCCCCACGGATATCTCCACTAAAAGAAGGTTTCTTGATATTCGGCATAGAGGTCCGCTAAGACGGGATTTTTGGAAATTCCTACCGGAATTTCCAAATATATTCGGCATAGACGTCCCCATAGACGGTCTCACAAATTGGAAAAGTGTCCCCATTAACTGCGTGCCCAAACTGGAGATAAGAAGTTTAAATTTGGCATAAAGATTCCTCCACAGTAGTAGACATCGACTAAGTTTGTAGTTTTGGAATTCCCTACAGGGGGATGTTTCCCCCTTGACAGCCTGCCCAAACTGCTGAAACTATGTTAGCCGAAATTCGGTATGTGAGTTCCTCCTTCTGTGTAGGCGTCCGCTTAGACGGAGTTTTTGAAATTCCTATCGGGAGGGAGATACGGGGAAAAGTATTATCCTTGACGGCCTGCCCAATCCCGTCTGGCCAACCTAAAATTTTTAATATGAATTCCCTGGAGTAGGACTAACACACCGGCAACATAATTTTTCTATTTTGGAACAGAAACATAGTAGAAATGTGGGTTGAAAGGGAAAAATGTCCCCAATAATGGCCTGCCCAAACCGCTGAGGCAATGAAGTTGAAATTTGGTATGAATGTTCCTCATCCATCGCAGACAGCCGCGAAGATCGAATTTTTGTAAATTCCTAAAGGGAGGGGCAAAAAGAAGAAAGCCTCTCCTTGGTGGCCTGTAAAAACCCCTTAGGCTAGAAACCTGAAATTTAAAATGTGGGTCCCTGGAGTAAGGGCTAATTTATTAGAAAGATAGTATTTTGAATTTTGGACAGGGTCGTTATAAAATAGGGGCTCAAAAAGGGAAAGTGGCCCCTTAACGACCTGTCCAAACTGCTGGAACTAGGAAGCTGAAATTCGGTACTTAGGTTCCTCTTCCAGCCCAATTCCAACCGGGAGGGACAAAAAAAGAAAAAGCGTCCCACTTGACAGCCTACTCAAACTGCTGGAACTAGGAAGCTGAAATTCCCTGTCGATGGATTTTCGGAAATTCCTCCCCAGAGGGGCACAAATAGTAAAAGTTGGCTAGAATCCTGAAATGTAAAACATATGTTCCTTGGAGTATGGGCTCACTTATCGGGATGGTGCTTTGTGGAATTTTGGACAGGGACATTACAAAAATGGGGATTAATGAAGCGAAAAGTGCCGCTTAAAGGCCTGCCTAACTGTAGGAAGTTGAAATTTGGTACTAAATTTCCTCCTCTGTTGTAGACATCCGCCAAGATGAGATTTTTGGAAATTTCCACAGGTAGGGTCAAAAACAGGAAAAGTCTCCCCGTTAACGGCCTGGCCAAACTGCTTAAATTCGGTATTTGGGTTCCTTCTCCAACGTAGACGTCCCCTAAGACGGTATTTTTGGAAACTCATACCGGGAGGGGTAAAAAGTGAAAAACTTCCCCCTTGCCGAGTTGGGCAAACTGCTGGATATAGAGACCTAAAATTATGTATGTAGTAGGTTCCTCCTCAAACGCAGACGTCCTCTAAGACGGAATTTTTGGAAATTCCTACCGGGAGGGGTAAAAACGGAATAATTCTCCCCCTTGATGGCCTAACCGAACCCGTCGGCTAGAAACCCGTAATCTATAATATGTTTTGCTTGGAGTATGGGCTAACTTATCGACAAGGCATTTTTAGGACTTTGGACAGGAACGTGGTAAAAATGGTAGCTCAAAAGGGGAAAATTGCCCCCCCCCCCTGAACATCTGCGTCTTTAGCTAGAAACCTAAAATTTAAAGAACGAGTGTATATGGAACACTAAAATTAAGAAACTAAATAGGAAACGAGTGGAATTGAAACACTACACAAGTGGAACGAAATGGATATAAACGTTGAACGAGTGGAATTGAAATTATAGACAATGGAAATGGATTGGAAGAGGAATGGACTATAGAACGAAATGGAATGAGGAGCGAGATGGCATAGAATGGGGAACGAGTGGAATTGAAACACTGCAGTTAAAAGAGGAATGGAACGGAGCAAGTGCAAAGAAATGGAATGGAAAGAGAAGCGACTGATATCAATATCGATACACAAGACAGTAGGAACGAAATGGAATGAAACGGGAAACGAGTGGATTTGGAATAACAAATAATGGGAACGAAATGCAATGGAATGGTAGACGAAATGGAATCTTGGAAGGAGTTGCATTGGAACACTGAAATTGTTAAACAAAATGGAATGGAATTTGAATGACTCAAACTGCCGGAGTTTGGTCATTCAAATTCCATTTTGGTGGTTTGGTACTTGAAATTTCGCATGCGATTGAGGCAGATTATATATATTTGGGATTTTTACTGGGAACAAAAAGGGGTGAAGAATCCTTTTTAATTACCTATTCAAACACTATCCACGGAATATGAAACTTATGTAGCATTGAAACATACTCTCCAAAAAGTTAAACAAATTTTCTAAAAGAGAAAAAACCTTAGAAAAAGAATGGAACTTATATATTCCGATATTTAAAATGCAGGTAACGAAGCACCGGTGGAAGAAACCGACGCAGTAAATTTTCCAACTGAATTTGTGAATTTACTTGAATTGCCAGGGCTACCTTTACATGAACTGGAATTAAAAAAAAAAACTTTAAGGCACGCTAACAACGTAGCGGGCTTTGCCCGCTATTTTTAATATTATAAAATGCTTTCCAACCCTGCTTTACGTTATTTATTTTCATTCAAAACACAAATGAACAATACTACTTACGGGTCTATCTACCTAAGTTCACACTTTACCAAATTATTTTAACATACACACGTATATTGCAATTTATTATGGATTCATTACTAACAATCCACTTTCATGAGAAAAAGTGATCAAATATTTATTTCTTTTAAACCCATTGTTGTGCAGAATTATTTATTTATTTAAAAATTTAAAGCACGCTAACAACGTAGCGGGCTGCGCCCGCTAGTACAGTCATATGTAATTTAACATGAGTCTTTATACAATTTTATCCGAGAAATGGGCCCATATAATTTCATAAGTTTGCATCAAACAATTACTTTCCATGGCAATGTAATATAAAATTATATCCAAAAGGCGACTGACAAGAGTTCTTGTGTGACTCTAAATGGGGTATATATAATTCTATCCAAAACGAATTCGTGATTTTTTGAAAAATGATTTCATATAAAAACATATATTATTTTGGATTATGTACTAAATAGTTATATATAACGTCATATAAAATTGGATTATCTGTATTTAATTGTAAATGCAATATACAATTATGTACTAATCGATATATAATAAGATGCAACTAAATACGACATCATATTACAATTTTTTGAGAAAGAAAAAATTATATATGGATACATATAATTATGTCCGGTTATATACACTGGTGTACAAAAACATATATGGGTATATAAAATTATACATTATTATATAAAAACGTTTTTACTCGGGATATTACATTAGTTCTGAAATACAATTCATAAATCTGAAAAATAATTGAATTCTGAAATACAATTTATAAAACTGAAATTCAATTGATTATTTCTGAAATACAATTGATAAATCTTAAAAACAATTGAACAATTGGAAATGGTTCAAAAATAAATTCAATTTAATAAAAAAAATATAATTTTATAAAAACATTTATAGAAAATAAAATTATAATTTTATAAAAAGAAATTCTTTTTATAAAAAAATGCATAGCCGTGAACGGTATCGAACTCGAGACCTTCTTCGCCATTTTTCGGATCAAATTAGATCTAAGTTTATCCATAAATTTATAACTGGATCTAATTCGAACCACCATTTTTCGGATCAAATTAGATCTAGGTTTATCACCAAAGATATCATTGGACCTCCCAATTTTGAGATATAACTTTATCTTAGTTTATCCCCATATATAATTTTGAGATCTAATTGGATCAGCTAGATATTACAGCAGATCTTAAACAATATCAAATCGGATATGATAATAATAGTACTCAAATCTTCCGTTATGTTTTGCTTATTATTTACCGTTATCATTTTTGCGTTAACAATGCTGATTTAAAGTGGACATATAAATGGCACAATTTACTTAAAATAGGCAGTAGTCGTGTAGATTTAATTCAAAGCAATAAATATTTTTCGTAGTTCAAAAATAAATATAAAAAGTTGAAAAATTTTTAAAATGGGATCAGGAAAACATACAACAGGTGAGGAAAGGCGGATCAGAAACAAAGGCCACAGCACTAAATATTAACGGTAAAATATTTGTACATACCAAAAAATTTAACAAATGCAATATTAAAACCATTTCTTCTCTTTGTTTAAGATTGTGCCATTTATGTGTCCAGCTCATTTCAGTGGGTTTTTTTTCATAATGATAAGTTTTTATTTACATTAATGAATTTCAATTAAAGTTTATAGCAATACTAAATGTGCATAATAAGCATTTGGAAAAAACAAAAACTTGTTGGTTGTTAATAAACAATATATTACCATATATGGTGACATTTAAACCATATATTATGATATATGGTGCCATTTCAACAATATATGGTCATATATGGTACCTCATGAACAACATTTTTTATACAGTTCCAGGTATGATAATATATTCTACTATAT
Organism: Leucophora obtusa; assembly: GCA_949987735.1. NCBI lineage: Eukaryota > Metazoa > Arthropoda > Insecta > Diptera > Anthomyiidae > Leucophora > Leucophora obtusa. Next base: position 284,064,123 of record OX465295.1, read on the forward strand.
ATTGTATAGTACCATATACTTTGATATATCGTATCATTTAAACAACATACCATTTAAACAATATATTTTCATATATGGTACCATTTAAACAATGTATTGTCATATATGATAACTCATCAGCAACTACAATATTAACTGTATTTCAGAAGCTATTAATTATATTTCTGAAATTATAATTATAAAATAAATTATAATATAAATACATTTCATAATTTCTGAAATACAATTGATAATTTCTGAAATACAGTTTGATAATTTCTGAAATACAATTGATAAAACTGAAATTCAAATGACTAGTTCTGAAAAACAATTCATAAATCTGAAAAATAATTGATAAGTTCTGAAATACAATTGATTATTTCTGAAACACAATTGATACAATTGGAAATGGAGTAGAGCGTCAAAAAGATGTAAATAAAATTATTTTATTAAAAAAATTCAATTTAATAAAAAAAATATAATTTTATAAAAAAATGTATAGAAAAAAAATTATAATTTTATAAAAAGAAATTCATATTGCAAAAAAAAATTAAATTTGATCCGAAAAATGGTGGATCGTACTGCAGTAATTTAGATCTACCGTGGATCTAATATGATGAAATATGATCCGAAAAACGAGTTTATCTAATTATATAAAATTGGATGTGACATAATGATAATCAAGAAGTAATTTCAATAGCATGGACAATTTAATGCAATCTGAGCGATATCTGAATGAATTAATTTTGTCTAATGGTATCAAATAAAATGTAACTTTTTGTATTAAATCTAATTTTATATAATTAGATTAACCCATTTTTTCGATCTGTCATTTTTCGGATCAAATTAGATCTAAGTTTATCCCCAAATATATTGTTGGATCTAATTCGATCTGCCATTTTTCGGATCAAATTAGATCTAAGTTTATCCCCAAATATATTGCTGGATCTAATTCGATCTGCCACTTTTTCGGATCAAATTAGATCTAAGTTTATCCACAAATATATTGCTGGATCTAATTCGATCTGCCAAAATTGAGATAAAATTAGATTTAAGTTTATCCACAAATATATAGCTGGATCTTATTCGATCCGCCATTTTTCGGATCAAATTAGATCTAAGTTTATCTGCAAATATATAGCTGGATCCGAAATTTTTCGGATCAAATTAGATCTAGGTTTATCCCCAAAGATATCATTGAACCTCCTAATTTTGAGATATAACTTGATCTTAGTTTATCCCCATATATACAATGGGATCTAATACGATATGATTGGATACACCCAATTTTGAGATCTAATTGGATCAGCTAGATATTACAGCAGATCTTAAACAATATCAAATTGGATATACTTAGATATTGCGCGAGATCAATTTTTGTTACTCGGGTCGCGAAATAAATCGATGTAAATTATACCAAACCATTATCTCACTTTGTTTAATATCAAATCATTGATTTAAAATTATTTTAAAATATTCACTGAATTATAAAATGAATAAATTTTTATTCATATTAATTCAAAAAAGAATTCTTTTTTAAGCTCTGAAGGAAACACAAGAGAGAAGATTAAGCCTGCTTGGAATCAATTTTCGTTCACAATTTTGAAATTTTGGGATGTGCTATATCTGAGTTTACGCGCTAAATATGAATATTTATATGAATACCGAAAATTCGGTACTGGAAAATTTTCAATACCGAAATAGCGATTTCTCAATACCGATAAGGTATTGGAAACCCTAGTTGAGACGAATTAAATATCACGACCTTACAGCATGTTACGAAAAAACTAGCGGTTTTCTACTATATTTGAACAGAACAAAAAGCTATTTTTCGTACAAAACTACAGTAAGCTAGGACTTTGCTGCTTTCGTTCTGTCTAATAATGCATTTATCTGAACAAAAACTACCTAGTTTTTGGCCCTTGCTAGTTTTTATTTGTCAAAATGCTTATACATATAAAAAACGAACAAAAACTAGTTCTGTAAGAAATATAGGTAGTCTTTACTCAGTCTTTATACGGTATAACTATAGTATAATACTACTTTTAGACATGAGCAAAAATTGCCTAGTTTTTGTTTGTTTTTTACGTATGCATTTTGACAAGTAAAAACTAACCAGAGCCAAAAAACAGGTAGTTTTTCTCAGGTAAGGTAGTATTAAAATGTTTTAACATCGTTTTGAACATTCTTTGTTTTAAATTTATAGTTCCACCCGTGGTAGCATTTGTATATGCAATTGCCGTTACGGCTTAATTGGTAAAATGGCCAAAACCTTGGGTTTCAAAGTGGTTAATAATAGCAATTTATGGAATATTTTATGGACAGATTCATTGCCAGGTGTGGAAATCTTTAAGAATATGAAACGATTTCAACAAATCAATCATTTTCCGGGTATGATGGAAATTTGTCGTAAAGATTTGTTATCGAGAAATTTAAATCGTATGCTTAAGTTGTATCCAAAAGATTATAAGATATTCCCCAAAACCTGGGTATTTCCAGCAGAGTAAGTATATAAATAGAAAAAATATCTGGAGAATAATATATAATTTTTTAAATAAAAAAAAAATATTTTCAAGTTATGGCGAAGCTTTAAATTACACCAATAATCGCTATAAACCAAAAACATTTATAATTAAACCAGACGCAGGGGCTCAAGGCCGTGGTATATGGTTAACTAATGATTTGAAAAATGTTTCACCCACTGATCGTATAATTTGTCAAACTTACGTGGATAAACCGTTGCTAATTGATGGCTATAAATTCGATTTACGTGTTTATGCTCTTATTACATCCGTGGATCCATTACGTATTTTCGTGTATAATGAAGGTTTGGCACGTTTCGCCACTAGCAAATATGTGAAGCCATCTCCCAATAATAGTGCCGATCTTTATATGCATTTAACAAATTATTCGGTTAATAAACGAAATTCCCAGTATGAATTGTGTGATGACGATGATTGTGGTAGTAAACGTAAATTTAATGCCATAAATAATTGGATGCGCCATCGAAACCATGACGTAAATGAATTTTGGACTAAAATAGATGATATCGTTATTAAAACAATACTCAGTGCTTGGCCAATGTTGAAACATAATTATCATGCTTGTTTTCCGGGTCATGATAAAATCCAGGCATGTTTTGAAATTTTGGGTTTTGATATATTGGTGGATTCGAAAATGAAACCTTATATTTTGGAAGTAAATCATTCACCCAGTTTCCATACTAATGAAGTTGTCGATCGTCAAGTTAAAAGACCATTGATAAGAGACACATTGTCGTTGATCAGCACCGTACTGGCAGATAAAAGACAAATTTTACGAGAAGACAGAAATAGAATTAAGCAGCGTTTATTAAAAGTTAAACCAGGAAATATGTAAGTAGCAATAAATTCATTTTAAAATTGAATACATAAAAAATGTAATTAACTAAATTCTTTAAGATCTCAGAGATCAAATCCCAAAGCTTCGGGTACAAATGCAGATAGAACTCCCATTAATCTAACAAGTGATTGTCCACTCAGTGCTTTGGCTCAACAAATTGCTTGGGAAGAAAGCCATTTGGGAGATTTTAGACGTGTAATGCCACCTCATAATCCCAGCAAATTGAATTATTATTGCCAGTTTTATGGTCAACAAAATCAAGCTTCCATATTTGCCGATACGGCAGCAAGTAAAAAACGAGAAGAAGTCTCGAAGAAATTACGCAAAGAATTAGAAGAAAAAAAGAAAAAACAAATTGTAATTGTAAAACGTGGTACGTACAAATTTGAAGATCGTCAAAAACGAAGAGCCTCAATACCACGCGAAATCGTTGAGAAGCAACGACACGCATGTTTGCGTGGTCAGGCTCATTGGGCTCCTGGATTTATATCGGCTGCCGAAGAACGTTTGCATTCAACTTATATGCAAATGAGAACTGATATGTTGAAAAATTTGAATGTCATTGAATTGGTATGTTTAAATTTTATATTAAGCATAGTAAGTTGTTTGAATTTAACGTGAAAAAACTATTATTTTCTATATATATAAAAGAATAACGTGACTGACTGACTCGAAATCCCTATGGCTAGACACTTGAAATCTAAAATATGTGCTCCTTGTAGTGTTGGCTAACTTATCGGGAAGGTACTTTTTGGATAGGGTCGCTGTAAAAATTGGGGGCTCAAAAGGGTAAAAGTGCCTGCTCCTAGCTGGAGCTAGGAAGTTAAAATTTGATGCGAAGGTTCCTCCCCTGTCGAATAAGTTTTCCCCTTGGTGGCCTGCCCAAACTTCTAGAACTAAGAAGCTGAAAAAAGAAACCCCTTTTATTTACCTGTGTAAATACTGGAAGACATAAATCTGAAACTTAGCATTAAAACATAGGTACTCTACGAATGTTTAAACAAACTTCTTAAAAGAGAAAAAAAAACTTACAAGAATAATACAACATTTTTCTAATGAAATATTTTTTAGTTGAAAATCGTTTATTAAAAAAACAAAAGTAAACAGTAGTATGGATATGCGGGTTCTGCGCCAGAGGAGGAGTGTTTTTATGAGGAGAATTGCTTTTCTACTATGAGGAGGAGTGTTTTTGTGAGGAGGAGTGTTTTTTATGAGGAGGATTGCTTTTCTATGAGGAGGATTGCTTTTCTATGAGGAGGAGTGTTTTTTATGAGAAGAATTGCTTTTCTATGAGGAGGATTGTTTTTTCTTTGCTTTTTTATGAGGAGGATTGTTTTTTCTTTGCTTTTTTATGAGGAGGATTGTTTTTTCTTTGCTTTATATTTGAGGAGGATTGCTTTTCCATGAGGAGGATTGCTTTTCTATGAGGAGAATTGCTTTTCTATGAGGAGGATTGTTTTTCTATATGTAGGTGATTGTTTTGAGATTGCTTCTTTTTCTTTGCTTTATATTAAATAAATTAAAACGATCATTAATGCTGAGTATTACATTTTGGACGTTCATTCAAATATACATACAAACATACATGCATAAATAAATATTACAAATAAATTCACAAATATACTTTTTTTGTACATTCATTTATTTAAATCAAACATACATACATATACTATACAAAAATTATTGAAATCTGATAAACTCATAAATGACGTATTTTTGAATTTAACTCAAAAAAAAAATTAAAGAACATTGACATTTTTTAATTTACACAAAAAGTCTCATAAATTTCAAGGCTAGAATTTACAATTATTGTTAAATGAAGATAACATATTTTTAATAAAAAATTTTATCTTCGGGTCACAACTTATTTTTTAGTTTGGCACACAACACTTATTGGACGTTTTTGGTCTCCGCAGCCCAAGAGTTTATGAGAGACACTCTTTCATAGATAGGTATAAAAAACAATATAAAGTCCAACGGAAATATCTTAGTTATATCCCAGCAGAAATAAATGGCATTACTTCTATCACTTCCTTCATTACATCACAAAGAATTACTCGCTTAGGAAGGAGTTTTAAACTACATCTAAAGCTGCAATAAATATATGCTAGTCAGAAGTTCTTTTTCATGGGTGATAAGAAGTTAATATTTTGTATGGGGGTTGCATGATAACGTGCTGGCACAGAAATCAGAGGGTTGCGGGTTCGAATCCCGGAAGGTTGGAAAAAATTTTGGAAACTTTTTTACCCAGTTATTAACTTTTTGTTGTTTTTACTGTAAAATCTTTTCTTTGATTTTTTTCACTCAATTAATTTTTAATTAATAAAATTTTTTTTTTAATTTTCTATTAAATTAAATGAAAATATAAAAATTGCAAATAAAAATGTTATTTTTCAAATATTTTGTGGTAAAATAAGAAGGTAAATACTAAATTTTGTAAATATTAAAAATTGTAATTTGAAAAATCCATTTTGATCAAATTCTTACTAAATATACATATTTATTATTACACTAACAGAAAAAGAAAAATCCTGTAAACATTTTGGTTAGAACTACTAAAAATTAGTTAAAAATTACCTTTTAGAAAAAATTATTTTTTTTTTGCAAATTTTATCAAAGTAATTTGTTATTTTTAATTAACTAAAAGTAAAATGTATCTAAAATTTTGTAAAGTTAACAGATTTATTTTCCCTGTTCTTATCTTACTAGCATTTAGAAAAAAAAATTTGCTTCAAGTCCATAGATAAAAAAACGCAAAAACTGGATCTAGTCTGATTTGCAAATTAATGTGTTTATAACTTTTAGAAAAAATGTTTATTCTTTTTCTTAACCTCAAATTAAGAAAATTTAATTTTTTTAAATTTTAATTTTTTAAACCGAATATCAATTTTAAATTCACAAGTTTAAAAAAAAATAGAATTTCTAAAATTTTCTAGAAAAACCAATTATTTTTACCAATAAAACATCCAAACGTATAAATTTGGTATTACAACCCAGTGTAGAAACGGTAATGACATATCATTATTTTTTGGACTACCAGTAATGACACCCACTTACCTTCTATATTATTTTAAAACATATAATAATGAGTTACTGATAATGACTTATTTTTATCATTATTTCAAATACAAAATAATTTTTTAGATTTTTTTGAAAATTTTTTGAAATCTATTTTTAGACTCAATATTTTTTAAACACTGGTAAGGATATATGTAACCACATATTTTTTGATTTTTGTATGTTGGCGAGTAAGCTTACTTGTGTGCAGCAGGTCAATTGTGTTTTTATCTATTAAATATTACATGTCGATATAGCTGTTGTCTGGCAATCTGTAGACCCAGGTTCGATTCCCGCACCAGCAAATTTTATTAAAAAAAAAATACAATAAAAAATATATATTTTTATATAATTTATTTTTTAGAAAATCTATTTTTAGACTCATTATTTTTGTCAGTACTGGTAAGCACATAGGTAACGATATATTTTTTGATTTTTCGTATGCTGGTGTGTAACGACAACTCATTATTTTTCGCGACATCGCCATATAAAGGTAATAAGAAATGTAATAACAAAAGTAACTAGTTACCATTAGCAAGTATGTAGTTACGTAACCACATATCTGGTAATGGTTTTCTACACTGGGAAGTAATGCAAGGGTCCAAGGTAATGCAAGGGTAAGCGGTTTAATATATTACCAGGTTATATGCATAGTAGACCGTACCTAAAAAAAAAGTTCGCCGTACACCGTCCAATCTAAATTATTTTTGCAAGGAGGTTTCAAAAAAAAATTTTTTCCCGAACGTAGGGGTCGCCATTTTACATTTTTCATTATATCTTTGGCATTTACAGTCGGATCTTAAAGTATGATACATCGATGTTTTTCTCTCGAGGGGATCAATGTTTTGCTCTAAGGACCATTGACCTCAAGTCTCCCGTTCTAGTATTTACCCACCAGCTCTCAGTTGCTACCACCCTAATATCAGAAAATTAAAGCTCGTAAAAAATCATTAAACTTTTGCTAAGAAAGTTTTTCGATAAACCCAGCAGAATTTTTTTTATTTTTTTGGTTGCCGAACGTAGCGTTCTCCTTTTTAAATTTTATTCATTGGATTTTTCCTTTATAGCAAAACACTGTCTCCTCGAGGCAAAAAATCGATATATCACACTATAAAATCCGACTTTAAATGCCGAAGCTATAACGAAAAATTGAAAAAGGCGATCCCTACGTTCGGCAAAAAAATATATATATTCCTCTAACTCCCACTGGAGCATTGGGCGGTCTAATGCATAGTAATAATTACGCCGTTCAAAAGATATAGACAATTTGGGTTAGTTAAAATTTGGATTAGTTTGGTTGGTTTTATATAGAACTCACGCACTTTGAACGTTTTCCTATAGGAACAATCAAAACAGAAATATTTATTCAATTTTACGAAAAACATCGCCGGAGTCTGAAAAGTCCTTAAAATATGATCAAGTTGATTACCAGGATTTAAATGAAAGTTTATTTTTTTAACAACACAAAGTTTTATTTAACTGACAAAACGTTAGAAAAAAAACGATTTTGTGGTTTGTTTTTCATATTTGAAAGTTTTTTTCTTTAAATTTTTAAAACACTACACTACACATACAACACACATATTCATATTTTTATTGGCGATGTTTGGGTGTATGAGTAAAGAATGTCTTGTAATTTGAATTGAAATAATTTTGAATATAAACAAATTATTTTAACAAAAAAGAAAACCGGAAATATTTGAATTTTTTGTTTTAAAACAGAAAACAACGAGATTATTTAACCCAGTAAAAAAATTATAGGTGTTTGGATGCAGGATTAAACAAATGCGCTGATGTAAGTGCTTACTATTATAGCATACTGCGAAGCAACACAATACAAGAAAAACTTTAAAATGATTTCCATATAAAAGTAAACAAAAAAAAAAAAAAACAATTAAGTATGCAGCATGTAAGCAGCTTACTCTAATCCCTTACAAGGATGCAGGTTGTAATGCAGTAAATTTGATATCGTTGATTTGAACCGATCTATATGAGTTTTATCGAGTTATTGCCGATTGTCTTTGATGTTTTTGATTATGTAGTAAAAAGTGATTAGTCATTAAACTGCGCTTCTGAAGAGCTAGCATGCGGTGCGGTAAAAAATATGAATGTTAAGAAAAAAAAAAAAAAAATAATACATATTACTCGTAATATGTAAAAAGTTTTAATTAAAATAAATATCTATAAAAGTTTACGTAATAATAAATAAAACCGTCAATAATGTATACATAAAAATGTGCTTACTGAAAGCCATGAAATCGCATCGTTTTATATGCGCTTATTTTTCCCAAAACTAGTGCTTCCAAGTGGGAATTCGCCATATAAAAATCATGGCATATGTAAGCAGGTTTGTAAGGGATTATTTTAATTGTTTCCTTACAAACCTGCCTGCGGGTAAGCACCATTTTTTACTGGGTAAATTATTTTTTCTAAAAATAGAAAATTAAGAATAGAAAATTTTACTGAAAATATCAACTCCTACAGATGATACATATTTTTTTATAGTTTGTTTTTTATTTATTTATACAAAAAGTTAAACAATAGGTGTGTTTGGGTACTTTTCCAGCAAAGTCCAGTAAAAATTACTCAGTAACAAATTTACAGAGAGTAAGGCAAAATTTACTCTCAAAAAGAAAAATATCTAAAAATGTACGCAAACAGAAAAATTGTAAGAATTAGTAAAATACTGCTGCCAACTTCTTCCGTAAAAATATCGCTAAATCAAACTAAAAAATCACTAGAAAATCTCTAAATTATAAAAAAAATTAAATAGCGATAAATCCCTACATTGCACGAACTTTTTAGGTTCTGTTGAAAAATTTCACAAAAATAGCTATATTTTTCAAACTTCTTATAACTTTCTTAAAAAATTATTGATACATCGCCAAATTTTTCGAACTTTTTTGTTTTCCATAAAAATTTACCGATAAATCGCTGAATAATAATGATTCAAAAATTCTGTTAAGGAAATAAATGTAAAAAAATGGTAGCATTCAGCAGAGAAACCTTAAACTGATACCGGTGACTTGTAGCGCTTTGTGATTAGTAACTCTGCTGAACGACGTTTTCTTTGTTTTGTTTTTAAATACAATTTTTCTATATATTCCTTCAGTTTCTTTAAATTTTTGTTTTTGAATTATGTTTGTATGTTTTTATTTGTCATTCTTACAAAAAAAAAATAGTTTTAAAATCAACAACAACAAATGTATCACTAATTGATCAAAAGTAGCAAACATTTTTAACGCTACCAAAATATGACAGCGCTACCTGAGCGCTCAGACTGAGCGGTTAGTGATCAGGTCGTTCAGCAGATAGTTGTACAACTGTTGTAGAACTGTTGACTATTAAAGTGTATCTGCCGAACGCACCCAATGCTAAGAAAATGTGAAGACTGTCTTAAAAAGAAAAATCGCTAGTTTTCCCGCTAATAGCTAAATTATATTTTATCCCCCTAAACGAGTTGAAGTATCGCTAGATTTGCCGAGAAAATAGCTAAATTGGCAACAGTTATTAAAATAGCTGATTGCGAAATAAACCTTTTCAAATTATTGGATTAATAAATAAAACCTAAAAAAATGATCACTTACTTACTCCTTCCATCGTAAATAAGCTTATATTTAAATATTTTTTATTTTTACAAAAAATTATTTCAAAATTATTTAGACAAATGTTTTGTTTCTTCAATCATATGTTTTAAATCATATGTTTTTTTTCTTACAAATTCTTACTAGCAAAAATTCATCCAGTAAAAACTTGTAAGTTCTCTGGTATTGAACTGTCACTTTACCCTCTATTTTTCTTCTCTCCTTACTGAGTAATTGTGTAAACAAACACCTTCCAGTAAAAACTTGTACAAATTTGTACGAATTTGTACAAATTTTCGGGTACGCAAACACACTTAATATGTTTCCATGTATTTTAATTGATTCTTTAATTGAAAACAAACTTTTCTAATACTTTTCAAATAAACCTCAATCGGTTATGGAAAATATATTGTGAGTGTATATTAGAGCACCCATATGTGCAAAAGTGTTATTTTTCCAGCTCCTATCTCATTTTCGGATAGGTTAAGAGTAAAAAATAAGATATGTGCAAAAATTGGGTTTCTGCGATGTAAACCGGTAAACATTTATGTCCTCAAAATTACCCCAAAAATGGTTCATGGATTTATCTATCTATAACTCTTAAACTAGAAGGTTCTGGTGATTAAGTTACATAGGTATTTTTTACACAATGAAAAGGCAAACATTTTCTTTATACAAACTTTTAACCCTCTCATGACCGTTAGTGGTGTTTTAAGCGGTAAACATCAAAATTTGTATCAAAGCTAAATTTTGAATGTCTCATTTAATTTTAGAGTTCTGTAAATACGTACACTCTTCATAATACACACAGGGAACAGATTTGTTGTGGCAGCCGAATTTGTTGCCAACCGAATTTTGGTAGTTCCCTGTACTATCATATTATTCGATTGAAGCTATACACATTATTGGTTATGCCTACCATATTTTCGAAAAAGAAAACGTTGGCCCAACCGAATTTATTCAGTATTCTGTAGATCCAACCGCATTTATTTGACGATGCCTTTCATATTAAATAAAACAATTTTCTAATATTTTTTAAATTTTTATTAAAGAATTCAAAATATTTTTTTTTAATATAAATTACACAAACATATACAAAAATAGTGATAAAATTTTTCGATACTTTTCCATAAAAACCCCATAAGATTTGTAGTACTTATTGATAAATGAGTTCCACCTATTAAAACGTTTTCAGATTCTAAGAATTCTTTCTCGAAGAAAACCTTTCCGTATCTATGAACTTTCCTTAGGAAATCCTCTCATATTCTAATGAATTTTTCTCTGCATGACTTCTGTCTAAAGAAAACCTTCTGAGGACTTTTTCTACACCAAAATCAACACCGTTTCAAAAAATGTCCTCAGAATCTTATGGTTTCATTGCAGAAAAAGGTCTAAATGATCTTGAAGGAAATCCTAAGAACACGGTGCTGTTTTCTGAAGGGAAAATTCCTCCGAATCTGAGGAGTTATTTCCACAAGAAATAAGAAAAATTTATTTAAGAAAAAAAAAATAATGCAAAATCTGAGAAAGGAGATCTTTGAAGATAATAGTATCAGAATCTGAGCTTAAACTTACTTTTTCTTTAGTAAAATTATATTTTTGTATATCTTCAATTTTCGTATTAATACCACCGAAAACCTTTCAGAAAGGCACAATTTGAAATACACTCTCAGATGGTTTCTTATTTGGAACTAAAAAGTTGCTTACATTATCTCAGAATTTCTATCTGGACTTGAAATTTTGGAAATCGAGACTATAATGTGGCGTTGGATTTCATTCCTTTTAGATTTTCCTGATGTGGAAGATACATATATAAAAGTAAATTAATACCTTCGGAATTGTTTTTAATAAATATATTTATGGTTTTATAACTTTACCTTTTATAAAGTCCTATTGAAACGTTTGAATATTTTGCTGCGGTTCTAATTACACTCATAAAAAAAAGTTAGTACAAAATTCTGTTAAACGCGTTCTGATTAAATTGAACTAATTTTTCTGTTATTTTCTCCAAAAAAGCCCGTACAAGTAGGTCAAAATTCTGCTAAAATAACAGGAAATAGTACATGTATTTGCGCCAGCACAATTTTGACCTATTTGTACGGACTTTTTTTATGAGTTTAGATGATGTATATTTTTATTATTTCAAACATTATTCCCGAAAAATTTATAATTTATATTTTAATACTTGGTTCGATATTTTATTTTTTTTTGTAAATTTTTTGACAGTTTACATTATTTCTTATCAATTATTTTTATATCCAATTAACTTTTGGTTAATACTGCCGAATTTGTTCGAAATATTTAGTTATAAATACCGAATACAAAAATTTATGGAAATAATACTTCAATTATTTTTTATACTACTGACTTTTAACTGTTACAACCAATGAGTTCGAACCAAGGTTGGCAACCGATACCGTTATAATACCGTTATCCGTTTCAAAACCCTTTCAAATTGACAACCGATACCGATACCAATACCGAAAAAATACCGGTATTCAAAAACCTTTTCCCTTAATACCGGTATCGTACCGGTATGGAATCGGTTTTAAAAAATAGTTTTTTTTCACGTTTTTAGCAAAAATACAAATTTTTTAATATAAAATTGTTAAACAATTAAACTTTATTATCCATTGTTAATAGAAAATCGTGTTATAAATTCAAAGTGCGGTTATGAGCCTTTAGTTTGCATTGGCAACATTGTTTTTAATTTATTTAACTTCATAAATATTCTCTAACATGTGACAAATTTAGTAAATATAATTTAATATATAAACTGGTTTCTTAAACCTTTAATTGAATTTACAGTTTCTTTTAGAGAATCCTTTTATTAATTTTATAAACTTATTTTTTATTATATGATCTCAATAAAAATATAAAATATTTGTAGTGAATCAACTTGTGTTCCGAAAATCAAAAACAAAAAAAAAAACACTCTAATATAGGGCCTATATTCTGCAAAATAACAATTGGTACTTTTTTGTAAGAGAGCATAACTATTTATAACTTATTTTATTTAACGACGGTTATATATACATATATATCATGTTATACATTACTGGAAAGCTTATAAAAAAATAAATGATCTAATGTGGAAATAAGTATAACATTTTATATAAAAAAGACGGAGTATGTAAAAAACGCATGTTTTTTAAACTTTTTGTATGGGAGCATATTTCAAATTTACGAAATTAAAAAAGAGTATATCACAGGATTAATACATCCATCAAAATATGAAGTTTGATGTACATATTTCCTATGTTTAGCACAGAAAGAGGCCTAAATTCTTTAAAAATGTACCAAAAAAGGTGTTTCGGGGAAAATTTTGACTGATGTAGTGCGAATATCGAAAAACGCAAAAACACGTTCCGCTTAAATTTAATAAGGAATAATATATATAAATTCAGCAGCCATAGCAATATAGTTCTCCATATAAAGTACCCAAAATTTTTGAAAATTTTAAAACAGCAAATTCGAAAGAGCAAAAAAGTACCAAAAAAAGCTACCAGTGAAAAGCCCTCAAAAATTGCTTTCCAACAATACCACACATGCACATGGTTCCTTTGGTCGAAATATCTTAAAAAGCAAAAAAACCTAAAAAGGACCCGTTTTTAAACCCTTAAAATTCCGAGGTGGCCGATAAGCTGAGACAGGTCGATCTTAGATTTTTTTTCTCAATCACATATCCAAATTTCATCAAAATCGGAGTGTTTAGGCTGAAGTACTTCCGTTGTTAGGAATTTTTAATAACTTAAATACTTATCTCTATATATAAAAGAATAACGTGACTGACTGACTGAATGACTGACTGACTGACTCAACATCGCCCAGCCCAAACCGCTGAAGCTAGGAAGTTGAAATTTGGTATGTAGGTTCCTCTTTCGGCGTAGACGTCCGCTAAGACGGGATTTTTGGAAATTCCAACCGGAACGGGCAAAAAGGGGAAAAGTCTCCCCCTTGGCGGCCTGCCAAAACCCATTTGGCTAGAAAGCTGAAATTTAAGATATGTGTTCCTTGGAGTATGGGCTAACTTTTCTGGAAAGTACTTTCTGGAATTTTGGACAGGGACGTTGTAAAAATGGGGGTTAAAAAGGGGAAAAAGGCCCCCCTTGACGGCCTGCCCAAACCGCTGCAGGTAGGAAGTTGAAATTTGGTATAAAGGTTCCTCCACTATCGTAGACATCCACCAAGACGGCAGTTTTGGAAATTTTTTTAGGGACGGGCAAAAAGGGGAAAAAGTCTCCTCCTTGACGGCCTGCTCAAACTGCTGGAGCTATGAAGTTGAAATTTGGTATGTAGGTTCCTCGACCGGTGTAGACGTCCGTTGAGACGGCATTTTTGGAAATTCTTATCGGGAGGGGCATTATCGGGAGGACTTTTTTCCAAAAAAAGTACGTTTTTCCAAAAAAAGTACCTTTTTCCAAAAAAGTACCTTTTTCCAAAAAAAGTACCTTTTTCCAAAAAAAGTACCTTTTTTCAAAAAAAGTACCTTTTCCCAAAAAAAAATACCTTTTTCCAAAAAAAGTACCTTTTTCCAAAAAAAGTACCTTTTTCCAAAAAACGTACCTTTTTCCAAAAGAAGTACCTTTTCCAAAAAAAGTACCTTTTTCCAAAAAAAAGTACGTTTTTCAAAAAAAAGTACCTTTTTCAAAAAAAGTACCTTTTTCAAAAAAAGTACCTTTTTCCAAAAAAATTTACCTTTTTCTAAAAAAATGTACATTTTCAAAAAAAAAGTACCTTTTCCAAAAAAAGTAACTTTTCCCAAAAAACATAAATTTTTCCAAAAAAATACCTTTTTCAAAAAGAGTACCTTTTCCAAAAAAAGTACCTTTTCCCAAAAAAATTACCTTTTTCTAAAAAAATGTTCCTTTTCCCAAAAAACATATATTTTCCAAAAAAAGTACATTTTCCCAAAAAAAGTACCTTTTTCTAAAAAAATGTTCCTTTTCCAAAAGAAGTACCTTTTCCAAAAAAAGTACCTTTCTCCAAAAAACATACATTTTTCCAAAAAAAAATACATTTTTCCAAAAAAAATACCTTTAAAAAAAAAATACCTTTTCTAAAAAAAGTACAAATAAAGTATTTTGTAAAAACAAAGTATCTTTTTCCAAAAAATTTCGTTTTTCCAAAAAGTACCATTTAAAATAATATATGTATAATTTCAAAAAAACTACATTTTTTCCTCCCCCCACGGATATCTCCACTAAAACAAGGTTTCTTGATATTCGGCATAGACGTGCGCTAAGACGGGATTTTTGGAAATTCCTACCGGAACGGGCAAAAAGGGGAAAAGTCTCCCAATAAACAGTCTCACAAATTGGAAAAGTGCCTGCCCAAACCCCTGGAGGTAAGAAGTTGAAATTTGGTATAAAGGTTCCTCCACTGTAGTAGACATCGACTAAGTCCCTATAGGATATCCCAAAAGCAAATTCGGAATGTGAGTTCTTCCTTCTGTGTAGGCGTCCGCTTAGACGAAATTTTTGAAATTCCTATCGGGAAATAAGGGGAAAAGTCTCCTCCTTGACGGCTTGCCCAATCCCTTTTGGCCAACCTAAAATTTTAAATATGTATTCCTTGGAGTAGGACTAACTCCCCGGTAACGTAATTTTTCTATTTTGGAACAGGAACATAGTAAAAATGGTGGTTGAAAGGGAAAAATGTCCCCACTAACGGCCTGCCCAAACCGCTAAGGCAATGCAGTTGAAATTTGGTATGAATGTTCCTCATCCATCGCAGATAGCCGCGAAGATGGAATTTTTGTAAATTCCTAAAGGGAGGGGCAAAAAGAAGAAAAGCCTCACCTTGGGGGCCTGTAAAAACCCCTTCGGCTAGAAACCTGAAACTTAAAATGTGGGTCCCTGGAGTAAGGGCTAACTTATTAGAAAGATACTTTTTTGAATTTTGGACAGGGTCGTTATAAAATGGGGGCTCAAAAAGGGAAAGTGGCCCCTTAACGACCTGTCCAAACTGCTGGAACTTGGAAGCTGAAATTCGGTACTTAGGTTCCTCTTCCAGCCTAATTCCAACCGGGAGGGACAAAAAAAGAAAAAGCGTCCCCCTTGACAGCCTGCTCAAACTGCTGGAACTAGGAAGCTGAAATTCCCTGTCGATGGATTTTAGCAAATTCCTACCCAGAGGGGCACAAATAGTAAAAGTTGGCTAGAAACCTGAAATGTAAAACATATGTTACTTGGAGTATGGGCTCACTTACCGGGAAGGTGCTTTTTGGACAGGGACATTGCAAAAATGGGGATTAATGAAGCGAAAAGTGCCGCTTAAGGCTTGCCCAAACCGCTGGAGGTAGGAAGTTGAAATTTGGTATTAAAGTTCCTCCTCTATTGTAGACATCCGCTAAGATGAGATTTTTGGAAATTTCCACAGGTAGGGTCAAAAACAGGAAAAGTCTCCCCCTTAACGGCCTGGCCAAACTGCTGGATCTAGGGAGCTTAAATTCGGTATTTGGGTTCCTTCTCCAACGTAGACGTCCCCTAAGACGGTATTTTTGAAAATTCATACCGGGAGGGGTAAAAATGGAAAAAACTTCCCCCTTGATAGCCTGGCCAAACTGCTGGATATAGAGACCTAAAATTATGTATGTAGTAGATTCCTCCTCCAACGCAGACGTCCTCTAAGACGGAATTTTTGGAAAACTTAAAGAACAAGTGTATATGGAACACTAAAATTAAGAAACTAAATAGGAAACGAGTGGAATTGAAACACTACACAAGTGGAATGAAATGGATATAAACGTTGAACGAGTGGAATTGAAATTATAGACAATGCAAATGGATTGGAAGAGGGAATTACCTGTTCAAACACTATCCACGGAATATGAAACCTATGTAGCATTGAAACATATTCTCCAAAAAGTTAAACAAATTTTCTAAAAGAGAAAAAACCTTAGAAAAGGAATGGAACTTATATATTCCGATATTTAAACTTCATGTAACGAAGCACCGGTGGAAGAAACCGACGCAGTAAATTTTCCAACTGAATTTGTGAATTTACTTGAATTGCCAGGTCTACCTTTACATAAACTGGAATTAAAAAAAAAAACTTTAAGGCACGCTAACAACCCTGCTTTACGTTATTTATTTTCATTCAAATCACAAATGAATAAAACTACTTACGGGTCTATCTACCTAAGTTCGCACTTTACCAAATTATCTTAACATACACACGTATATTGCAATTTATTATGGATTCATTACTAACAATCCACTTTCATGAGAAAAAGTGATCAAATATTTATTTATTTTAAACCCATTGTTGTGCAGAATTATTTATTTGTGGTGACTGGGTAAAGGCTTTCACTATATAAAACTGTACTTTAAATAAAAAGCGAATTTAAAAAAATTGTCGGGGGGCGCAGCCACCCCTCCCCCCCCCCTAAACTTTAAGGCACGCTAACAACGTAGCGGGCTGCGCCCGCTAGTCCTTTATAAAAATTTAATAAAATTGAGTTTTTTTAAAATTAAGAACGTTTTTTTTATATTTTTGTAAATTTTTTCAATAATACCGGTACATACCGGTATTAATGTTTCGTTATCGGTTATACCGATACCGAAATGATTAAAATACCGTTACCGATACCGATACCGAAACAAATAAAAAATCGATACCAATACCGATACCTGTACCGTTATTCGTTTCGGTTGCCAACCTTGGTTCGAACTAATACATATTTTATTGCTTTTATTATGGTTGTGATTATGGAACTGTTTTAAAAAATAGATATTTTCTCGTAATTGGTTAAGACCGATTTAAATTTAACAGAGAAATTCAGTTAGTTGTGAATGCAGAAAATGTTTTTTTAATGCAAAATATTTATTATGTCAGTAAATTTTAGATAGTTTGGAATAAAATATGGTGTTTTTAAAAGAATCTTGGTGATTTTGATAGATTCTTAACTGAATCGTTTTTTGTGTGTATAATAGGAAATATAGCGTAGATTAAAAGCAAAATATGTTTTTTCTAATATTTCGTCCATTCCATGACAGAAAGCCCAAAAACTGATTTTGAGTTATAGATTTTTTTACATATGTTCACTACACTCAAAAAAATAAGTTAGTAGAAAAATTAGTAAAACGTCTTGTATATCAAGTGTACTAGTTTTCAATAATTTTTTTGCTGAAATTCCGTTTTCAGAAAAAATTTCAGTTATATTTTTTTAGCACTAAAGTAATTTTGAACTAATGTTTTACTAATTTATTTTGCTACAAAAATTGTGCTGATAATTGCATTCATAGCGTGGACGACAACCAGATAGACAAGATGTAGATATCGCAGCTTGTCTGGAAACGGAAATGACAAAAAAAGAAAAACAACTCTACACATATTCTATATTTAAATTTTTAGCAAATAAATTAACTAAAGTAAAATTTCGCTACAAGTTTTTTGAGTTTTTTTCAGTCTACTAATATTCAGCAAAAAGTTTAATGATTTTAGCAAGGATTTTTTTTCATTTGCAGTCGACTAAGTGTTAGCAAAATTTTGCTGAAGATTACTATTTTTTTGGTAAAAATCAGCTCGCTGATTTTCAGCAAACCTTTTGCTGAAATTACCAAGCACGCTCCTGACTTAAAATTTGCTGACACAGCAACATTTTTTGCTGACTTTACTGACTTTTTTTTTGAGTGTAAGAAACCATGTGAATCTTCCATTTTGGGTATAGGATGTGTTCAGCGAACTTATGTAAAACACTAGGACGTACATTTATGTGGAACTATTTAAGCATCTAACTCTTAAATTAAAGGGACTTTTTAGGCCCCGATTTTAAAAGGGACAAAAAGACCCGTAAACGGAATAGTTAAAGGGCTAAAATGTTCCACAGAAATGATACTCCCCAGCAAAAATATTAAGGGGTACTTCAAAAAGAATGACTATTTTATATACATTCAATAAAATAATATACAAAAATAAAATAAAACAAATACAACGACATGACGCACAAGCATAGTTTTCTACTGAAAAATTGTTAAATTTACAGCAGTATCGGATCTTTCCTATGACACGCACGTGTTAAATTCGTTGATGGAAATGCCAAATTTGAACTACTTTTATTTTTGAGTTGTGTTTTTTTCTGGAGCTGTTAGTAGTTCAAAATTTGGCATTTCCATCAATGAATTTAACACGTGCGTGTCATAGGAAAGATCCGATACTGCTGTAAATTTAACAATTTTTCAGTAGAAAACTATGATTGTGTGTCAAGTCGCTATGTGTTGTTGTATTTGTTTTATTTTATTTTTGCATTATCTTATTTTTAATGTAGAGAAAAAAGTCATGCATTAAAAAGTGGATGTTCTCTTTTTGCAGGGTCACAGTGTTTTACATGAAATGAAAGGTTCACATGGTTTCCTCCTAAAATCCAGGTTTGTGGGCATTTGAGCGCCAATTCTCTATAAGTACGAAATTAACCCTTAAGCACATTTTAAGTTTTAACTTATTTCTGGCATTGAACTTAAATTTTCAACTTCGATGTTTTCAGAGTTTTAAATTGAGGTTCAATGCCAGAAATATGGCCAGAAATAAGTCAGAACTTAAAATATGTTTAAGAGTTAATTTCATGCTTATTCAGATTGGCGCACAATAGGGCACCCATATGTGCAAAAGTGATATTATTCACCTCCCCACACACTTTCTGGTAGATTGGACATAAAAAATAATATCCCCGCGAAAATAAACTCTCTCGGATTAAAACAGGCCAGTCACCCGCGGCTTTTAGCCCTGAAAATGGACTAAAATTAGTTCAGTTTATTTTCGCATAACTCTTAAAGTAAAGGTTTTACAGAGAAATACTAAATAAGCATATCGTTATAATTAAAAGGAATTACTGGCTAACTATGCTTTGAAACTACAGCAACTTTCACTTTTTTAAACACAGAAAACTTTGCAGTTTGGAGGAAATACGATACCAACATCTATGCTCAAGATTTTCCGAAGGTCCATTCACGGTACTACTTGGCCGACCTCATTTTCGAAGAAGTACGGCCCGATGACGCCGTCAGCCCATAAATCGCACCACACAGTCACTCTTTGTGGATGCATCGGCTTTTCAACAATCACTCGTGGATTCTCATTTGCCCAAATGCGGCAATTCTGCTTATTAACGACTCTACTGAGGTGAAAGTGTGCCTCGTCGCCGAAGTTGATTTCCTTTGTAAAGTCACCATTCACTTCTGTCTGTTCAACCAACCATTCGGTGTATTGACGACGCTTGAAATGGTCAGTAGGCTTCAGTTCTTGAGTCAATTGAACCTTGTAAGCGTGTAATGATTTCTAAATTCTAAATTCGCATCAGTGATGTTCAATTGTTGAGCACAACGACGAGTCGAGGTTGACGGCTTTTCTGCCACACTATCGCGAACAACAGCAATGTTTTCCGCAGAACGAACCTAGCGTTCATGCACAGGTTTTTTCACATTTCCTACAGACCCGATTTGCTGAAATTTGCGAACAATTCTCCCGATTGTGAACACATTTGGTCGATTATGCTGACCAAAGAAATCACGAAATGCATTTTGATTTGAACTCCCATTTTCGTAAAAGGCTTCAACAATCTTAACGCGCTGCTGAATTGTGTACCTTTCCATGGTTGAATTTGTCAAATACTGAAACAAAGAATTATCAAATTAACTTGGGCAAAAAACTTGACGTTAAGGTGTGATTCACAATTAACATCGTGCATTATGGTTGGACTACCCTTTATAAAATATTGAAAATCTTATTTGAAATTGAGACCTTTTAACCACATTTCTCCACAAAATTTAATTGTTATATAATTAAAACTATCAGTTTTATAAACGAATTTGTTAAAATTTCTACCGAAATTGTTTGCTTCTCCTGTAAAAAATAAAATCCCGAGTAAAAAAAATAATATGATGTCATATGTAATGATCAGAGCTTTGAAGAATTAATTCCTTAATTCAATTTTTCAATTCTGAATTAAAAATTCGATGAATTAATTCACTAAGCACCATATATTGAATGGAATTAATTCATATTTGCTTTCGTTCGATTTATTTTGTTACGAATTAATTCAATTGCAATAGTTCTTTTTATTAAATCAAATGAATTAATTCATTGGTGAATACGTTCAATTTTATAAATCGAACAGAAAAAAAGTGAATTAATTCCTTACTGAATTAATTCCTTACTGAATTAATTCACTACTGAATTCGTTCAATTTCATTTTCGTTCAGTGAATTAAAAAAAATAAAATTACGTTCAGTGAATTAAAAAGAAAAATAATAAGTTCACTGAATTGAAAAAAAATAAAATAAGTTCACTGAATTGAAAAAAAAAAAAATAAGTTCACTAAATTCAAAGCCTGTTTTCTGCCGTTCAGTAGAAGAAAACAATAATGTACAAATAAAATTTTTAAATAAGCAAATTTACAGCGTGTGCTAGTAAAAATAAACAAATTAGAAACCGGATGCTGTTTATAAACCTACATGATTCAAAAATAAAGCGTTTTACTATTAAAAATAACAACTTTACAGATATAGATAGATAAATTTGGAATAAAATATAACTATTAATTTTTCAAGCTAGTTATATAGTTATATTTTTTTTCCAAACTTATCTATACATATCTGTAAAGTTTTTATTTTTAATAGCAAAAGGCTTTATTTTTGAATCATGTAGGTTGATAAACAGCATCCGGTTTCTAATTTGTTCATTTTTACTAGCACACGCTGTAAAATTGCTTATTTAAAAATTTTATATGTACATTATTGTTTTCTTCTACTGAACGGCAGAAAACAGGCTTTGAATTCAGTGAACTTATTTTATTTTTTTTTTTTAATTCAGTGAACTTATTTTATTTTTTTTCAATTCAGTGAACTTATTATTTTTTTTTTAATTCACTGAACGTAATTTTATTTTTTTTAATTCACTGAACGTAATTTTATTTTTTTTAATTCACTGAACGAAAATGAAATTGAACGAATTCAGTAGTAAATTAATTCAGTAAGGAATAAATTCACTTTTTTTCCGTTCGATTTATAAAATTGAACGTGTTCACCGGTGAATTAATTCATTTGATTTAATAAAAAGAACTATTGCTATTAAATTAATTCTTTGAATTTGTTGTTTGATGAACGCATTCAGTTGAACGAATTCAGTGAATTACTTAAGAAAAGGAATTAATTCAATTCTAGAGAAAATTGAATTCGATTGGCAGTGAAATCATTCAAAAAGGAATTAATTCTTCAAATCTCTGGTAATGATGTCTTATTTAATATAATTGGAGATATACTATGATCCGAAAAATGGTGGATAAAATTATATCGGATAAGATGTAAATATATTGAATCATATAGGATCTTTTCCAAATTTTGACCCGATATAATTATATCTAATTGGATTTAGAAAAACATAATTATGTAACGCTTAATATTTCAGGTTCAAAACAAAAACTGTTAAAAAAATACTAAGAAAATAACACCCTTAAGAATTCAAAATTAAAATTTTTAGAAGAAGTTGTACATGACTGCAACCAAGCATTTCGAAATCATACGCACCTCAGAAAAACTTAGTCCCAGATTTTAGGATGTAGATTATCTTTAAACTCCGTTTAAAGTAGTTTGTAACTGGAATACCGCTACTAAAATTCGGTTTATTTGATTTTATTTTAATAAAGACCAAAATTCTAATCGAGAAAAAGTTGTTACGGCAAAAACTAAACCAAGTTAACATCCCCAAAAGCTCGGATTTAAGGCACATTTACACGCGAGAGAAAACTGCTAGATATAGAAAAAAACACCTCTAAATAACTCTATTGTGAATGATTTAAGCTATTCAGGGTTACCTTTTGCTCTATCTCTAGTTTTCTCCCTCGTGTAAATGTGCTTTTAGAATTTTAATTACATTGGGCTATACATTTTTATGTTTTCATTATTTCCCGAAATTTGCTTATGTGTAGCCATATAAAATCATATACCAAAAAATGTGTTAATGTTAATCATACACACAACTATATGGAATCAGATATAGATGATCCCATAAATTCAGGTTTAATACACAATAAGATATAACCCAATACATAATCACATATAAACCCATATCGAAGAAATTTTCTAACCCTAGTAAAAACGATTTTTATATATTCATATATGATTTTTATACAATCATTTATGATTTTATACAATTATAACTTGTCGAGTATTGTGAAACATATATTTTTATATGATTATATCAAAAGATATTTAATTATATAAAATTATATTAACCAGATCCACCATTTTTCGGATCAAATAATATATTTTTTTTATAATTATATTAACCCAATTAGATATATATAATATAATTAGATATCATATCAGATATAATTATATATAAAATTAATACAATTTTCTATTAACTTTCTTAAGTATATATTTTGATATAAGATTGTTTATAAAAGCTTATATGCCATTATATATAATTATGTATGAACTATATTTGCAGATCTCTTAATATATGGCTGGAGACCAAATCGCATATGATTATATATAACGTTATATCAAACATATTTATAAAACCAAAGTGTTTATATAAATGTATATGGTTATATAAAGCCACGCATATAAACATTTAAATTTATATCAAATCATATAAGATTATATGAAAACTTTTTTAGTCGGGATTATTTAAAATCAGAAAAATTTCAAAGTTCAAAAGAAAAAATATTTTTTATGTCATTTTTACAATTCATAAATATTTCAAAACGCAACATATTTTAGGTACCCAGTGTAGAAACGGTAATGACGTATCATTATTTTTTGGACTACCAGTAATGACAAACACTTACCTTCTGCATTATTTTAAAATATATAATAATAAGTTACTGATAATGACTTATTTTTATCATTATTTCAAATAGAAAATAATTTTCTAGATTTTTTTGAAAATTTTTTGAAATCTATTTTTAGACTCAATATTTTTTAAACACTGGTAAGGATATATGTAACCACATATTTTTTGATGTGTGCAGCAGGTCAATTATGTTTTTATCTATTAAATATTACATGTCGATATAGCTCAGATGGTAGAGCTATTGACTGGCAATCTGTAGACCCAGGTTCGATTCCCGCACCAGCAAATTTTATTAAAAAAAATACAATAAAAAATATTTCTTTTTTATATAATTTATTTTTTTGAAAATTTATTTTTAGACTCATTATTTTTTTCAGTACTGGTAAGCACATAGGTAACGATATATTTTTGATTTTTCGTATGCTGGTGTGTAACCATAACTCATTATTTTTCGCGACATCGCCATATAACGGTAATAAGAAATGTAATAACAAAAGTAAGTTACCATTACCAAGTATGTAGTTACGTAACCACATATCTGGTAATGATTTTCTACACTGGGTATAAATCTTGAAATCCAATTTTATTAAATAGTATATAACTATATCAGATAAGATATAATACGATTCAATTAGATGTGCCCAATTTTGGGATGCAATTGCATCAGAGTATATCCAATTGTATAATATTAGATTGAATTGTATCTAAAATAATACAATCTGATATAATATTGTAGACCCATTTTGCGGATCAAATTATATAAAAACTTATATGACTATTTTATATTCTTAGACATAAGATATGTAAACTTTTTTAATCGGGAAACTAAAAGCTATATATAATTATACATATCCGCAAAGATGTAGTGTCACAATTAACTATACATAAGCATATTATTCCATGTTAAGTTATATAATTTTCTATATAACTTTTTTTACTCGGGATTTTAGTTAAGCCTAATCCTGATACTCACAGTACCAGTAAACTGCAGCAGTGCTATAAAATTTGTTTCTTAAATTTCGCGAAAACTTTTCACTTTTATTACAAAAATTTTGTTGAATTTTGTATGAAGGCAGCTGTTGTTTATTTAGAAAATTTTATAAATTCTGGGCAGCGATAAATAAAGAAAATTAAAAAACCTGCTTTATCGACAAAACGTCACACGTGTGGTAAAGTAATATACTGTTGACACTGAGTTTATCTAGTTTAGGCTTTACGCTTTTTTGCATATCGAATGATGAATATAAAGAAAATTTTTCTTATTTCATTTAAATTCAAATTTTTATTTCTTTCGCTAAATCCTTTTTTCTCTTCTTTCATCTAACCCTTTCCCTTCTTTTTCCTTTTTCGATTTTGCTGAATTTCCCTTTTGCTGGAGCCGAGCATGCATATACTACGCAATATCCTTGTGCAGGTTTGCCATCCGTCCTCTTTTCTCCGGACACCGTCTTCTTTTTTAGGGCGGCCGGGCCAGTCCTCCTTCTTTTTCAGTTGTTGTCCGGGGTTGTCCTACTTTTTGCACTTTTCTCCATAACTTTTTTATTGCTTATAAACTTCTGAATTGTTCGCATCGCTGTTTTGCCGCTGTTATTTCAATTGACCTGGCATAACTTACTTTGATTACCAAAATGTGAACCTTATTAGCAACGTTTAGTGTTACTAATGTCAAATTTGTATGAGAATGACATAAGCAAACGTTGATAGCATGCCGCACAAACACAGCTAATTAGCAAAAAATTGTACTTAACAAATAAGAAGACTGTAAAATCTAAAAAAAAATTTTTTTCTTTCGATTGTGACAAGCGTATAATTACTTCATCGTACTTGAAATTTGGAGTCAAAATTGCAAACGGTTCTCCAGTTATTGCCGTTTTATGCATTGGAGATGCAATACAATTTTCTAGGTGTTATTTCTAAACTAAGAATATATAAATAGTAACAAATATAAACTAAACAAGAATTGTAAAAAATCAAAATTAGTATATTTTTCTGCTAAATTTAGCATTCGGTTTTGAAAAATTAATAAAATGTTTTTCTGAAATCAGCAGCGAAAATTAGTAAAAAAATCTGTAATTTGTAATAAGAGAATAGCAAAAATGATTACTAAAAATAAAAATTGTACTAATAATCAGTATAAAAATAGTACCTATAGTGCGATTGGAAACTGTTTACAAATTTTTTTACAAACTTTTTTATCTGATTGTACGCAATGAACTTGTTAATCGTTGTTTTTTTTATATGTACCTACTACTAATTTTAAGTTTATAATAATTTTTTATTTTTTGTGATTTTGTTGTTTTCTTTATAAAATAAATTTTTATTTGTATTTTTTATCGCGTTATTGATTTTTTTAAAATTTATTTATAAAGAAAAAAAATTGTCCTCTTTGAAGACAAATGTCTTCCTTTTTTGCGGTTGACATCCACTTTTTCTCAAAATGGGATTGGCAATCCTAACCTTGTGCGACTTGTGGTATTGTGGAAAAAATTGCCAGTGTGAATGTCATATTGGAAAAATCTAAACAAATTTGATTCTTATTGTCCCAAGTAAAAAAAATTGATGTGGAGCCATATGAAGTTATATTTAATTATATATAATCTTTTATGTAATTAGATATAATTATATCCGAAAAATGAGAACGTCTTATTGTATCGAATTGTATACAATTGTATACAATTTGGTACAATTTGATACAATTTTATGCAATTCGATACAATTGTATCCGAATTTTGTCCTCATCCAATTACATCAAATTATATCTTTTTGTATAAAATTATATAAAATGTTATAAAAGTGGACATAGTTTGATACAATTATATCTAAATATTAACCTTATACTTTTTATCATATTATATAGGACCATATCTAACAACATACATACAAAAATCATTTTTTTAAATAAAAAAAATTTTCAATTACTTGTAATTGTAATTGTTCTTTTTTTGAATTGCAATTACTAATAATCGGCCTGATTACGAGTGTCGAATTTGTAGTCGAAATTTTCGACTCCATATAAAATGATTTTGTATATAATGGAAATTATAAAGAAATGAAACTCTGATGCTGGATTTTTTTAAATCTGAGTGCTATATATGGTAAATCCAATTGAAAAATTGTTCAAAAGTTGCGTTTTTATTGAATTTTCAGCAAATTCGACTTAGTTTCGACTATGACTACGACACTCGTAATAAGGCCGAATATGTAATTATAGATGAGTTTTTTTTTCAATTACAATTACATGTAATTGTGTAATTGCATGTGTAATTAATTACAAAATGTAATGATTAACCCCAGGCCTGCTGGAGATCTTATAATTTCGATAAATCTTCCATTACTTTTATTCAGATTTATCATGACAGTGCAATAAACATGAAAAAAAATTTCTTTTAATTTAGTAATTTTAAAATAAAGTTAACAACACTGAAATTTTAAAGTTAATAGGATTATGATATACAACCAAGATATAAGAAATCAGTCAAGTGTACGTTATAGTATAGAGAATTTCGTATTAAAGCTTCAGTGTTGTTAATGTTATGGGTGCGGTGCGTAAACCATTTTTGACTCATGCTCAAAAAAAAAACATTACTCACGCACGAGCATTTCGTTTTTTACTCAGCACACATGAGTATATTAAAAACTTACAATCAGAAAATTCTCACGCAAAACAGTAAAAATTACTAAAAACATATGATGCAAAAAATAAACTCACACACGAATCAATCACGGGTTATTCTTACTCACGCTCACGCACGAATCACTTAAGTATAGTAATTATTACTCACGATCACGTGTGAATAACGTGACTCACGAACATTTCGTGGCACGCGCCAATCCCTAGTAATTACTAAATCTAAAACTAGTTCAAAATCATTGATAACATGGAACCAAATATAATACAATACGGTTTTATATGGACCTTATATATTTTTATATAAAATCACTTTGAAAAAATTGCCTATGTGGGATGATATATAATTATAGATGATTTTATAAAGAACGTTATAAGTTATATATGGGTTCATATTCGTCAATATATAATGATAACTAACACAAATTATAAAAGATTTCTTGTATGGATCCACATAGTTTTATATTATTATGTATAGTGTCATACTAAATTATATATAAACGTACATGTAATTATGTCTTTTATTGTAACTTTATGTACTTATATATAGAACATACATATATATGTAGGCCAATATGTAATAATATAAAATCACATATGTCTCCATATTAAAACCTTTGAGGAAAAAATATCTAACATATGACTATATAAAAGTATATCTGCTTGAATTTAAAAGCATATGTGGCCATATGTAACTATAAGTTACTATATGCAATTACATAAAATAATATATGATTATATCAAAACTTTTTTACTCGGGGTGCCATATCTTGTGCATGAGTATTGTGTACCGTATTATTGTATTGTGTGTAGAGCCAAACGACGATAATATTTGCAATGATAATGCATAGTATCCCATCAAAATCTCAGTAATGGGTGCTCATTACTAACATCTAAATAATAAGCAGTAGAATTAGGGTCTACTGCTTAAATTCGGTGTCAAAACTCATTATTTCATGGATGGTAACCGAAACGAATGCGGTTATCGTTAGGGTAACGATATTTTAGGTTATTTCGGTAACGGTATTTTAAAGGAAACCTTATTTCATTTATTTCGGTATCGGTATTTTAAGGATAACGGTATTTGAGTTATTTCGGTAACGGTATTTTAAAGATAACGATATTTGGGTTATTTCGGTAACTGTATTTTAAGGTTCACGGTATTTCAGTTATTTCGGTACCGGTAGTCAGTTATTTCGATGCATCCCGTAATTTTGTTTTTTACAAAAAACAAACAAGATTAAAACAGAACCAATTTATCAACTTAGGCCCGTTAACTTATCTCAATTTATGCCCTGGTTAAGACATCTACTAGCCTTAACCACTGGTAAACATATTTTTTGAATAACTTATCTAAATTTTAACCAAGTATTTCTTCTAACCAATGCTAAAATTTAACCATAGAAATTTCTGTGGTTAAGAAACTTAACCAAGGCTATTCACACTACATAAGATATTTTAGTAAATTAAACTTGTAATGTCGATTATTAAAAAAAAATCTAAAGTGCAGCTTTTACCAAACTTCGACTAAAGATCGTTTAGGATGCATATAAGTATTTTCGGTGTGCAAATTTTTGCTATTTAGGATTTAGATTTCTGCGATAGCTTACGGAAGTTGGCATCATGTAAAAAAATTGTAAAAATTTATTTTTTTTTAAAATGGTGACCAATATTAGTATAATTTGACACGAATTAAACACCTCTACAAAATGAAAAGTCGCTGCTGTTAGAATCTTGATACATATTTTTATTATTTTACTTGCTGATTCCAAATCTCTATACCGAATTCGTCTTTCGCCTCTCAAATTTGAAAAAAATCGTGATTAAAAACGCGAGAAATAGCTTTTTTTACCTATGTATTTTAAAATACTATACAAAACGCATCCAAATATCTTAAGACTTTTTGTTACGATGGTAGTAAATAATGAACTTTGTTCTCTAAAATACATAGGACAAAATTTTTTTAATTTGTGTACCGTTATAGGAAAAACTCTTTTGAAAGCCACTCTCAGAAAAACAATTATTCCATAAATTTTGGGTAACTTGCATTTGAGGATTTAGAATCAGCGTATCAAATTCAAAATGAATCATGTATCAAAGCTCAAATCGCTGAAAGTTTGTTAAGGTACACTTGAAGTACAAGACTACTGAATTTAATTCTTAAATATAAAAAAGCGCATAGAAATCACTCGCGAATTGCCGAAATGTGAACCAATCATGTATTAAATATTCTAAAAGTATATGAGGAACCCCTGGACAACCTACAGTTCTGACTCGCAATTACAAAAAGTTACAAAATCATGCACAGCGAATATTTTTCTACTCACTTTGATGTTCTGATCGTATAAAGTGCCTTAATTTAATAATCTATCACAAAATTTCCACTTTTCCATTTTTTTGGTAATTTTATGCGCGAATCTTTCCGCGGTTGTCTCGATCAGCACGAAATACTTATTAATAGTTCAAATAAAACACTTATTTTATAGACTTACCAAATGGATTTAATTAAATCACCTCTCGTAGTATGCAAAAGGACACATTCATTTTATGGTATTTGGCGACCGCGAATCTTAAAAAAACGACGTGGTCAAGTGTATTATTTTTTTTATGACCAGAAACACACAAAAAATCGCGAAAAAAAACTTTTAATTTTCCGTATTGAAAAAAAGTTTTTTTGTTATTAATTTTTGTTTTTCCTTTTGTTTTTATTCTGACATTTTATACTAAGGTTAACTACCCAGAGTTAAAATATTGATAAGTTATTATGGTTAAATATTCATAGGGATAAATATTTAGTATTGGTTAGCTACCCATGGTTAAGTTAAAGTTAACTGTTCGAGAAAAGTTAATGGGCCTAAATGTACAAAAAATACTCAATAACCACGTGAAATTACCACACTAAACCAAAAGCCGTAATTAGGGAATGCAAAATCCCGCACTTTTTGATTTCCCGGGAAAGCGGGAAATTTATCTTGAATTCCCGGGATACCGGGATCCCACAAGGGAAATAAATTAGAAAATATTTCGTAATAATTAAAAAAATTACTTACTTTTGTTATTACATTTCTTATTACCTTTATATGGCGATGTCGCGAAAAATAATGAGTTGTCGTTACACACCAGCATACGAAAAATCAAAAAATATATCGTTACCTATGTGCTTACCAGTAGTGAAAAAAGTAATGAGTCTAAAAATAGATTTTCAAAAAAAATTAATTATATAAAAAAAAATATTTTTTATTGCATTTTTTGTTTTTAAATAAAATTTGCTGGTGCGGGAATCGAACCTGGGTCTACAGATTGCCAGTCAATAGCTCTACCATCTGAGCTATATCGACATGTAATATTTAATAGATAAAAACAATTGACCTGCTGCACACAAGTAAGCTTACTCGCCAACATACAAAAAATCAAAAAATATGTGGTTACATATATCCTTACCAGTGTTCAGAAAATATTGAGTCTAAAAATAGATTTCAAAAAATTTTCAAAAAAATCTAGAAAATTATTTTCTATTTGAAATAATGATAAAAATAAGTCATTATCAGTCACTCATTATTATATGTTTTAAAATAATGCAGAAAGTAAGTGGGTGTCATTACTGGTAGTCCAAAAATAATGATATGTCATTACCGTTTCTACACTGGGTAACTTCGAATTTTTATTTTTAAACAATTTTTATATGAAAGATAACAATTTACAATCGAGTTACAAATATTTCAAACAAAAAAGTTGTTGGCAATAAAATTTCAATTTAAAAGAAAATGTGATTGCTTTTACAAATTCCATTGTTGGAGCCTAGGTACTGTTTTTTCTTTGTAATATAAAATGTTTACTATTTTCAAAAGGTTGGAAAATTTTGCATAAGAAAATTTAAAATAATTAACTTTATTATTCTAAACTGCATTTTTTGAAATCCCGGGATTCCCGGTCCAAATTCCCGGGAATGCGGGAACTGAAAAATGCTTAATTTCCCGGGAATCCCGGGATGCATTCCCTAGTCGTAAGTGAAATCAACATAAAAATTTTGTTACTTTTTGATGAAACGAATTGTTAAAACAATATATTTTTTATTCAAATTAATGTGTGTTTTTTTTTAATCAACTACTTTTCTTTTTAAATGAACATACCTATTTCCGTCAATAATTCTCTACAAAACAATTGTTAAACATATCAGTTCAATAATTAATAATTTTCGGCATTATCCAACGTTATAATTACTATAAAAAGTGAAATAACGCTATCCGCCCCAGTCGCAAACAAGATTTTTCAATTTTTAGTTAAGGGACAACTTCATGGCTGTTTTTTCATTTTTCGTTCACCGGAAGCAAAGTTTAAATAATTGTTTTGTTCATCTATCACTTTAATAAGAAAAAACACATTTTAACTGGTTTTTATTTAAATTTAGTTTATTTTATTCAATTTTAATTTTTTATTTTTCTTTTTGTGTCTTCTTCTGCTCCAAACTTGTCATTCAACACCAATTGATATCAGTTTTATCGTGTTTACAAATTAAACACGATAATTTAGCGTGTTTAAGGGAGAAAAAATGTACTGTAAAATATCTCACTTAAACATGTTTAACGCTTAAACACGTCAAATCGAGTTAAACACGTATATATGAACGCCGTATAACGTAAATTTGATATAATTTTACTTCCATTTGAAAAAAAAAATATTAAATCTGTGGAAATAAGTTTAGTGAGGTTAGTTTTGTCGCGTCATTACTCGTGCTAGCATGTGTATTTGTAATTGTCGGAAATATCAATAAATTGACATTAAGTGTTTTGTTTTTCAAAGTATAGATAATTAACAAATTCAGTGACTTGAAGTAAATTGCTAATTGAAGATTTATTAATTTTAATTTAAATAAATTTATATAATTTTGAACGTTCTCAATTAAATCGTACATTTAAATTTCTGTCATTAATTTTGATATCTATCTTTTTGTTATTTTGATTAAGGCAAACATTAATGAAAGTTATATAATGTATTTGAATTATTAATTTAAATAAAGTTATATGTTTTTTACCCTCCATCCCACTGTGCAGGAGGGTATATATCATTTTGTTATTCCGTTTGTAACTCATCGAAAAAAAAATCTGGGACATAAAAAAAATATATATTCTTGATCGTTATCAATAGCGAAACCGATATAGCCGTGTCCGTCTGTCTGTTGAAATCACGATCACACTCAAAATAGTTGTGCTAGGATGTTCATTTTTAGTCAAAATTTTTGTCCAATTTCTTAAGCAGTTTGGTATTGGAAATGGGCATATTTGGTCCAGACGTTTAAAAGTTATGAATGAAAATGTAAAAGCACCTCTGGAATTTTCCATATTAACATGAAAAAATCAAGGTTGGTTACCGTTATCGTTATAATACCGTTATCGCTAAAATACCGTTTCAAATTGAATACCGTTACCGTTACCAATACCTCTAAACGTTTTTCCAAATACCGTTATCGTTACCGATACCGTTATTTTTAATGGTAGTTACCGGTATTTATTCATTCATATAAAAATGCAAATTTTTTTAACTTTTTTTGTATTAATTTTCAGTTTTTTTTTGTACAAAAAAATTTATGGATAATAATTTTAGTTATTAAAACTACCAGCATTGAAGATAAACCCAGCAAAACCTTGGTAATATGTTGGTATTACAGAACACATTACCTGGTAATACCATACCCCTTACCATTGCATTATTTCATAACTAAAATGTAATGTCTTACGTATAATGTGCTGCATAACTACTGGGTAGTAATAGCAACTTATTACCAATGATATATTTAAACACCTCAAAGAAAAGAGTTACTTGTAATACACAACATGAGTTCTAAATAACAGCAGCGACTTATTACAGATGGGATATTTTAAAACCGTAAAATAAGGAGTTACTTTTAATGTGATACGTGATCACTTAATAGAAATAGCCACTTATTACCGATGGTGTATTCAAATACCTCAAAATAAGGAGTTATTTGTAATGCGATACATGAGTGTTATTTTATATTTAAAATATTCGATACAAATAATTTATATGTTTTATACATATTGACTGAAATATCTTTTATGTTTTTTGTTAACTTTATATTAATCTGAGTAAATATTAATTAAATATGAATATGCTTCGTTTTAGCATTTATAAAAAACCAACACGATAACGTGTTATTTTAATTTTTTTGTAAGAAGTATATATTTTTATACAGTAAGTGAGCGCATAATTTTAATGTGTTATTTCAGACCTGTTTGTAACACATTTTTTTGGCCTTACTTTAAGCTGTTATGTAAGTAGTATTGTGCTCAGTATCGGTTATGTAAGTGGTTACGTAACTCCTAACATGTAACATTAAAGTAACATGTTCTTATATTGTTACCTAGCCCTCTTTTGGAAAGTACATACCTCCAATGACATGCCCTTGTTAAAATAATAGCTGTTGGAATAGCAAAGTAAGAGGTTACATACCTTAATTTCTTCTTACAAACCTTATTACCAGGTAATAGAAAGTTTTGCTGGGAAGCTTATAATATGTATTTTTAACACGTAAAATTAAATATATGTTAAGTTTTTACTTATTTTTATATATTTTTAACATAATTTATAATACCGGTAGGTACCGGTATTGCTGTTTCGATAACGGTATACCGTTACCGAAACAATATTAAATACCATTACCTTTAACGTTACCGAAACAAATGAAATTTAATACCGTTACCGTCACCCTTACCGTTATTCGTTTCGGTAACCAACCTTGGAAAAAATATATTAACTGTGTGTTGTTGTTGTTACTGAATAAGAAGAAATACATGCATACACACCCAGACCTTGAAAGAGATAATTCTTTTTTTGAATTTATCTGTATTAAATTGGATTCATTTTATAAATTACTGAATAATTCATAATGCCTTTAAATCAATGATTGGACATTGAATAAAATGAGATAAGATTTGTTCCTATTTGTATTGATTCAATTTTGATTCGATTGACTAGTTTGGACGTATGTTGGCTTTAGAGGCACCTCACCGATTGATTCTAAATTTTTACTACTGATATAACTCTCTTTTGGGGGCCCGAAGAAATTTTTTTTCACCGAAAAGCCTGTATGGGGAGTTACTTCGGCTTAAAGTTTAAAAATGAACTTAACTACATTTTTTTCATTTATGATAGGGTTGGAACAATATGTACACCATTGGAAAGGTAATAAAAATATCTTTAGGATAGCATTTTTTTGTTGATACATTATGATTCGACGTAGGAATTTTAATTTGTTTGTTTTTTTAATGTTTTTATTCCATAAAAAACCTATATAAGAACAAAAAGTAGGTTATCAAGACGAAAAGCTTTCATTTGATATATAGATCAAGTAGTTATCACTTCAAACACCGAAGATATTAGAGGTCAAAATCGTGAGAAATTTTTTCTTTCAAAGTATGGCTAACTTTTGACAAATGAAAAATCTCAATACCGACAATGGGTTTAAAATGTGTTTACTCCCAAAATATGTTCGATTCCCGATGAATTAATTTAGTATAATTGTTGGTTAGAGTCAAAGTTGTATCTTTTGTACCATCTGCAAAAAAATTAGGTTTGACTTCTAATATCTTCGGTGTTCGAAGTGATAAAATTTGAACTACATCTCAAAAGTTTTTAATCTTGAGAATATATTAATAAGTAAAAAATTATGTGGTAGTATACGGTGGTTTTTATAAAAACGGTTTATTTTAAAAAATCTTAAAAATAAATCTTATTAGCCGGTAATGGGTAAACAAACAAAACAAAAATGTCGTCCATAAGATATTTTTACTATTTTTCAAATGGTATGTATATATTGTTCCAATCCGATTATAAATTATTTAGATATAGCTAAGTCCATTTCCAAACTTTGCACAGAAATAAACTCCCTACTAGGGATGCCAAACGGGAAATGCCGAATCCCGGGATTTTCGGAATTGGATTATATCTCAAAAATCCCGGGATTTTCTTATTTTTTAATATTAATATAAACGCAAATAAAGAAAGTGAGAAATTTTAGATTACCTACGTTTTTTCTTGAATTTTCTCATATTAACAAGATATTGATGCCAAGATATTGATAAAATTATAAATTAAGTAGATTATTCGTGGAAACTATGCAAATACTTTGCAGAAAAATTTAAAATTTTGGTAAACAATATTAAGTTTTTGAGTAATACATGCGAAAAATCAAGTTTGTTTGTTATTTTACCGATTTATTCTTCCAAATAATTATCGCAACGAATCTGTTTTAAAATCTGCCTACAAAATACTGGGCGCAAGTGTACTTAATGACAGGCCTTCATATATTATCCCAGCAAGAATGCAAACGGGAAAGCGATGGCAAGGTATTTTAACAGGTGGTACAAGTACTGACAAAAATTGCTTTCCCATTTCCGGCAGTTCGAAAAGCGCCAGAAAAGTACTGGAGAAACAAAATTTTTAACTTTGGCAAAACGCTGCCAAAACCAATAAATAGGTGGTTTGGAATTATATTTTCCAAAATAAAATTTAAAAAAAGTTCATATGTATCTTTTTTTTTGCCCTGCCGTGATGTTTTGCAAAACATATACTGGAAAAACGATTTTTGCTAACGCTGGCAAAGCGTCCCAAATGAGTGTTCTGCCAGTCATTTATTTTTAATATCGCGGTTACCCAGTGGTATGCAAGTACTTGATTTTTTATACCACTGTAAATTTTTGACTGAGATGTTTCAATATTCATAAAATATACCACATTTTTAATTAACAACTATTAAATAATTATAAAACGCTTTATTCTATAAAAAAATAAGTTACATAATATAAAAATTTTTACAAATAAAGGAAAATTTAAATCCCGAAAAATCCCGTAGTCCCGAAAATTAATACGAAATCCCGAATCCCGGGATTTTCAAAGATCAATCCCGATTGGCATCCCTACTCCCTACAGAGACCTTTCCGCGGATTTTTTTTTTCAAATCAGCTTGAAAAGTACTACATCGGGGTAAAAAAATTCACTGAGATCACCTTATTGCAAAATTGAGATTTAAAATACGAATTAACCCAGTTGGCCAATCGTCATCTATGAAATGGTCTGCAACGATTTCTTTAAGACATTTTAGAATTTTTCGCTAACGACATTTGTCGCTGAAATTGTCTTAAAAGACAATATAAAGGAAATCATCTTTAACGATTAGCTGCATGAACAAAATATTAGCTGATCGTGTATAACATTCTGTTGGTGACAAGTTCAGCGACATTATAATGTATTTGTTTTATAACCCACTATGTTGACGAAATGGTGAGCGACAAAATATTATTACTCTCGTCTTACGACTCCACTGACGACAAGATGAGCGACATTGTCTTTAGATGTCTTATTTTTAGAAATTCTCATTTAGTTCATCATTTCATTGCTTAAATATAAAACTTTGATATTAACTTTTAGTATTAACATTGCTTAATACAAGCGCTTTATTTTTAAATTAATAAATCAGTTTTTGAAATGAAATATTAAGGGTTTTCACAAGGGGTGTACAAGTTGTTGAAAATTAAATTGAAAAAATACAACATTTGAGAATAGCACGATACAACATTTTTACGTATGTTTAGTGTCCTATGTTTGAGTGTGCTAACCGATAGAAAACTGAATAGAAAATCGTTGTTAAACACAAATAAAAATTTTAACAACTCTGTTTTTTGTTAGGACGATACAACGATACAACAGATAGCACACCCCTTATGAACAACCTAATTGTTTATTTAAATGAGTTAAAGTGTTTAAATAAAAATTTAAATTAACAGCAAATAATAAATATAATTTAAATTAAAAAAAAAAAAATATTTTTACATATGCAAAAAAAAAATAAAAACCGTTGTATGTAAATAAAAATATTAACTCGATGAGAAATTTTAAGTTTAAATTTGTTTGTAAAAATAATAAAGAAATCAGTATTGTCAGTGACCATCTAGGCGAAGCTGTCACCATCAAGGTCGTCTACGTTAGCATTGTAAACAATGTCATCTATTTCGTCGTCAACGACAAAATGGGGCAAGTTGTCGCCCAAATGGTCAAATATAATTCAAGGACAATCTCAGAGAAAATGTCGCTCAGGTGGTCGTGTACGATTTTGCGGACAATCGTTTGAAAACATCGTCAACGATTTGTAGGGACTGTCACTAATATGTCGTTTACGAATTTCTATGGTCGTGCACCCAGCGTCGAGGATGTCTTCAAGACAGAGCCAACTGGGAAGTAATTATATTTTTAAAGGTCTGCACTAGGGTTTGGGATTTCCCGGACTTTTTTATTTCCCGGGAAACAGGAATGAAAAAATTTGATTCCCGGGAATCCCGGGAAATATTTTTGAACAAAATTGAAAACCACCTATATAAGTAATTTTAGTTAAAAAAAAACACTATTTTAGTAAAAATTCAGTCTCTGCAGTGAGAATTCAAAGTAAAAATATCAAAATGTTGAACATTTGATTTCACATAAATTACTCTAAGCACTGCCAAATGAATTGCATGATCCCAGCAGAAAGCACCCACTACTGGACTGTCGGAAACAAACCATTTCATAACATTTGGCCCATTAGATATGGTGGCCACAATGTTATTTTCCAAAGACAAATAAAACTTTTCTAGTCTTATTTCTACAATTCTTCTTATTTCATCAGAATTACATCTTCCTGATATATAAACGAACCCCAGGTTATAAAATGAATTATTTCCGATTATACATATGTTCAAATATCTCTTTTGTTATATTCTTGTCCATTCATCTAAGATTATAGTAAATCTCCTATTGTTAGAAATATTGCTCGATATCTTCTTTTATCCTGATATCTTTTACATGATTGTAGTAATTTAATATAATGTTCTTTACATCGGTTTCATTTTTTGGCAATGCCAGGTTTTCATTATAAAAACTCTCGAATAAACGAAGATCTAGTTATGGTGCGGATTGACATTCCGTTGACTGCGGTTAATTTGGATACCAATTCAGGAAATGTTTGCCCTACCATAAAACGTTCAATGCCTATTCAGCTTACACTTTTTTCTTCGGGTACTTTGCTAATTTTAGCTGGAACGTTATTCTTGTTGTTGTTTTCGTCAAGAGAAGTTGCATGACCATAAATTTTTTTTTTTGTGAACCAAATTTAGATGTCGGATAACCAAATTTAGATACCTCCGTTAATCATTAGTGTTTTAGGGCAAATATTGCACTGCGCTGCATTGTCCTTTTTTGTGAAGTATTTCCATACTCCTGACATTTTATTCTTTAATATAAAAGAATATAGTAGTTTGAAAGCAGGTGTATTTAAATAAAGTAAACTTACTTGAAAATATCATATTTTTTAATGAAAACGTTATTTATAAAATTATTGGCCCTTAATATAAAGGAGTATTTTGAATTTAAAGTCGACTTTATTTTTAATCACACGGTTTTGTTCATTTTGTGTATGAAAACCTTACAAAAATATTTATATTTTAAAATATTTTGATTGGTTGAAAATAAATTAACCAATCAGAATGCTCCAAAAATAAACCAAGTGAAGGTATACTGCCACCCAATATTTTAACTAAAGTCGACTTTAACTAAAATATACATTTGAAAAATTTAGATAGTAAGAGCGATTACATATTTGTAAGAAAAAAAAACTTTTTTTCATATTTCTTTTAAACATTTTACCAAGTTTTTAGATTTTACTACTTGAATTTTGAATAAGTTATGCGAAAAATCTTTATTAGTTGAAATGCTCCTAATTACTTGGCAGAGATTTTTTTGTGTGTCAAATAAATTGATTCCCTTTTAAAAGATTTTAACAATGACATTTTTGTTTTGGTATTTAAAATGTTTTTTATGACTAAAATTAAAAAATCCTATTCCAAACAAAAACAATTGAAAAAATTTAATATTTTTAAAATTTCCTGTTTATACTATATTATTTTCCCGGGAATTCTCGGCAAACTTTTCCCGAGATTTCTCGGGAATTCCCGCCCGGGAATTCCCGAACCCCTAGCCTGCACACATCTATATGAATAACATAAGCAGTGTTGCCACTTTATGGGTAGGGCATGGATGATAGCAATTTTTAAATTGTTTAGTTTTTCACTTAAATTTCAATTCAAATGAATGAATTGAGAAAGTTATCAAATTTGTAAATAAAAAAATGTATTATACATAAAAAAAGAATTTAATTCATAAACTAGCCAATAGATAGTGGGTCTATGAATACAACTTAGCAATTACTTCAAAGCATTGTTGGTAGCAGAAACGGTGCGATTATCGGTGAGGGTAAGTAACGCGATTGTAGATTATTTCGGTTACAGTATTTTAAGGATAATTGTATTTCGATTATTTCGATAACGGTATTTTAAGGTTAACTGTATTGCAATTATTTCGATAATGGTATTTTAAGATAACCGGTATTCAGTTATTTCGGTGCATTCCGCAAATTATTTTTTACAAAAAAACAAAGTAAAGTAAAATAAATTTAGACTACTCGCAAACTGACTAAAATTGTGAAGTTTGCATAAAAATTCCAATATCTATTTTTTATTCATACGAGTTAATGAATTGATTCACAGCGACTGATCATCCACGAATTAAACCGATACATCAGGAAAGTGTATTAATCTATACATGCTTTGAAATTCTTTCGTTATACAAATAAGCTATTAACGTACACAAAAAAAAAACGTTACCAAGTAATTAAGAAAATTTCAACTAATAAAGTTTTATCGAATAATTTATTATATTGTATATGCCAAAAAAACATTATTTTAGTTGAAGTGCTCCCAATTGCTTATCAAAGATTTTTTTGTGTGTATTTAAAAAGCGCAAATAAAACTTGATTTTTGAAAGACTCTAAAATAAGATTATTTTTAAATCGTTCACATGTGATCATAACTGACTCTTATTTACAAGCTGACTCTTATCTACAAGTGTTTTGTTCTAAAGTTAATTTTTTCTCTAAATTTTATGAAGATTCATATGAGACTCAAAAGTTCATCATAAATGCTGCATATTTAAGGAACTTTTCTTTGTAATAATATAACGCCCAGAACGATGGGACAATTGAAATGGCCAAATCACTTTTTTTTTAAGTTTACTGATGGGGTTATTACCTTTTTTCGGAGTTCAAATTGTAATAAGATGTTAATTGAAGTCATTTATAATTTCATATTTTTTGGGTAATTTTGTCTACACTTTTGGGAATTTTGAATCTTGCTTGTGGCAGCACTGAGATTAAACAAGATTAAACTGAACTATTTACTTGTAGTGGTGGAAAAAATCATACACATTTGTTGCACAGTGGATTGACCGAATACAAAATGGGTAATAATTCATACTTGTTTCTACTTAGTAGAATCCCCGAATAAAAACACCAGTATCCCGTTTCTGTATCTAATGCGAGAAGTTTTCTCATCGAGAAATGCATGGTCATCCTGCATTAAACAGGGTGATTTAAGCGATGATAAAA
Source organism: Leucophora obtusa (assembly GCA_949987735.1). Taxonomy (NCBI): domain Eukaryota; kingdom Metazoa; phylum Arthropoda; class Insecta; order Diptera; family Anthomyiidae; genus Leucophora; species Leucophora obtusa. Next base: position 284,105,035 of record OX465295.1, read on the forward strand.
TGGACTGGAGTTGTAGTCGTAAATCTTTCAGATATTGTAACTTTTATAACCGAGTACACACGTAGTTTTGTAAAATACCTAATTAAATTAGAAATAACTTACATGCAGCGCATTACTAGCTGATTTGGTTTCATATATATTTTATTGTCTGCGACTCATCCTATATCAAGCAGAGCAGGGTTGCATTTCATATGTTTTTTGCGAAAACTTTTTCGATGCGAGAAATACAGAAACGGGGTGCAGGATGGAGGGTATCTAAAGACTCGGCACAGCCGAATTCAATGTTTGGTTTGTATAAGTCCCCGGTCACCTGGGGACTTATACTTAGCCTAGCTAAAGCCCGCTTGTTGTATATAAAATGGTACATGTGTTTTAAATAAAAAGTTTTTAGTATGTGCTATATTATAATTTCAATTTTATATTTCATTATTTTTTATATTTTATCAAATTCATTATAAAAAAGACATTGTATGTATATCAGAGAAACAAGCCAGCCGCCGTGAGCCGTTTAAGCCGCCGCCGCCGGTCATTTTTGCTTCAGCCGCCGCCGCCGATTTTTTTCGGCTCATTTCGGCTGGAAGTATCAATTTTCAAATATAAAAAATTTAAAAATAAATATATTTTTTAAAAAGAATTTACTAATTCATTAAACTTGAACAACCAGAGCTAAAAACAATTTTTTTATATGAAAAGAAAAAAGGTAAAATCTTCTAAATATTAAATTTTTATAAATATAATTTTTTTAAGCTTAAAAGCTTATATAAATTTATACTGTGAAAAAAATTTAAAAAAAAAATTTCTTAATTGGTTAATATAATAACTCAGAATGCAACTCTTTGCAGATGTGTAAAAAATCAATTAATAAAAAAACATAGCTGCTTAACTTTGCATTTAAAACTCAATAATTATGACGAAAAATCGTTACAGAGTTGAAGTCGTGTTAGCATAGATATACGAAAAAGTTTGTAAAATGTATTAATTTTTGTTAAAAGCGTTACTTCTCCTCTTCATATAAATTTTTACAGTTAGTGTTTAGCTTCATTGGTTATTAAAATATAAGCTATTAAAGTTAAAAAACCTTACGAGTTACTGGTTACGGAGTTTAAATTTGGCCTATAAAATTGGTTACAAATTTTATGTATTAACCAAAAATTGGTCAGATTGTTATAAATTTTGTAAAACAGGTGACAATGCGCTGATATATATCGAAATATATAACTCAAATATAATCCATGCATTTGAAATTAGCTGGTTACATGGTTTTTATTACATTTTTTGATATCACCCATATATATTTTTTCAATTCTAAAATACATTTTTAAAAATGTAGTTTTTAGTAACTTTAATTGGCCATATAAGGTCCTAAGGGCTCGGTTATGTAAATGAAGATTTAATAAAAAAAAAAAATGGTCCAGTTGAATATTTTGGATAAATTAGACATTTTGTAACAAATAAATGAAAAAGTAAAGATAAGAGATATTGTAAAATTCTATAATATTTAGAAAAGGACACTTACGGATAAAATGCTCAAACCAATGTTCGAATTGATCACATAATTTCATCATTTAAGGACATTATTGATTGGGCATCTAATTCAAATGGGTCCCTACAAGATATGTGCATCCTGCCCAAACTTTCTCACAAAGCCTCCATTCAAAAGACTTCAAACAAGTTAAATTTCTTAAATCAATCGATATGTATTTTTTCTATGGTCTTTATTTATTCCTTAATTTGTTAAAATTAAAAAGAATAAATAAAAAAAAATTGATTCCCAGTATGCTTTGTCTGAAAATTCTATAAGAGGCAAAAATTGTTTTGAGTTCCAAGGGGGTTATTAATTTCCCAATGTTGGGATTACTTTGGAGCCCTTTACATTGGCAAAAAAATGTGCTGGCAAAATTAATATTTTGCAAGTTATATTTCAACGAAAAGGACTTGGTACTAAAAGGGTATGTTTATAATTTATTAAATAAAACTTGTATGTTATATTAAATATTTAGGTCCATTTGTTAGATATAGTCTTGACTAGCCATGGATCTGCGCGAGCATGAAACAAATCACACGTGAACCAACAACAAATCTTATATAAATTGATTTTATATATATTTTTTTGCGAGTGATTTTCTGACCGGGATAAAGTGCAGACGTTAATTGTGATCTCTTTTCTATAATTCTATTTAAAATTAAAAGCAATAACATTTGTTATTGTTTTAAGAAAAAACTTTTTTTAATACATTGTATCAGTGCTGCCATAACGGCGATTTTCTCGTCAGATCTAGCGATTTTATTTCGCCCCTAGCGGGAAAAATTGTCCTGTAGCTATTAGCCAAAAATCTAGCGATTTTTTTTATCAGCCGTAATATAATTTTTAAAACTCGGTTTTATGTTGAAAAATATTATAAAACTCGCACATTGATATTCCTTTATTATAAAACACAACATCTTAAACGATTTTAGTAAAAAAAACTCTAAAAATACACATTTCGATAAAATATGGGTATGCACTTTTTCATCGTACAACGCCCTCTATTGTGTATTCGTAATACTAAGATTAATTCAATGAAAATCAGGACTCATTATTTGAAGCTTAATCGTAAAATGTTTCATTATTTAAAAGTTTATAACACTTCTTATTAACATATTAAAGAAATTTTTGAGTAAAAACTGCTTTAAGTACCATTTTTCAACAATCTAGCGATAAAATCGCTAAATATTTACACTGTTTATAATCTAGAGGTTTTCTAGCGATTTTTGGGTCTGATCTAGCCATTTATTTTCAAAATTTGTTGGCAACACTGCATTGTATATTGAAATCAACAACAAATTATTACTTATTATTCAGTAGTAAACAAAGGGATTAATATTCTGCTATACTAATCCTCTGCTGTTACAGCAAAATGGATAGTAGCAGCGAGTCTACTGAAACAAGCGATATTGTCTGGTAGACAGTCGCTGAAAACTAAACAACGAAACGACGACAAAATCGATCACCAGGATTAGTTAAGCATGCAATCAAAATAAAAAAAACTACCAACAATGATGATTAGGGCAAGGAATTCCATGCAAATGCATGTTATTTCTCATATTTTGATTCAATCAAAATAAACATTTTTAAAACTTTATTGACCTATGGGAAATCTTCGAGTTCTGTGTCTGTTTGCAAAATAACTAACTTAAATAAATTTTTAAGTTTTAAAGTGCATTATTTTTGCAAAAATTATAGTTTTTAGTGCATATTTTTTTTTTTTAACCGCATATTTTTCATTTTTAAGTGCATGAAATTCCTTGCCCTAATGATGATATACCAAGTACCTACTAGCAACAACATGTTTGCTGCACTTGATGTAGACAATAATGATGATGATAATTATATTAACGATAAAGCTAACAAAGAGCTGTCTGAAGAAAAACCGCCTCCAATAATTATTCCAAATGTTTCAGATATAAGAGCGATGATGAATAACTTTTCAAAAATAGTAAACCTTGAAGATTATTCGCACAAATCCTTGAGAGATGGTCAGGTAAGAGTAATGGCAAAAAACGTAAAGGCATATAGAGTGATAGTAATATATCTATCTTTTGTAAAAAAACTTAAACGTTTTCAAATCACATTACAAAATGTTGTTTTCAGCCGCTCAAGCCGCCGCCGCCGCCGATTATTTGGTTGCGCCGCCGCCGCCGATTTTTATCCGGCTCAACCTCAATCGCCGCCGCCGCCGCCGATTTTTTGCTTGCGCCGCCGCCGCCGATTATTTTGGTCGGCTTGTTTCTCTGATGTATATTGCTTAAAAAAATTTGAAATTGGTGAAATATAAAAAATAATGAAATATTAGTCTAAAAATTAATAATAAATCGATAAAAAATTAAGTAAATAAAATGCATTGTTGAATTTAATAAAATGCATTGGTAAAACAACAAAATCATTATGCAATTTAATTAAATATAATTGTTAAGACAACTAATTTTTGTTAATACATTTGACGATATTTTGTCAAAATAATACCACATAAAATAGTTATACGTCAAAATATAAATCTACTAAACAATGCATTAAATTGATGGACAGGTTTTGTTAGTTGTATAGTGATCACCCATTCATCAATTTCATATGGATTTTAGTTGATTTCACAGCTGTTTTTGGTTCAGTGCAAAAGCAGAAAACTAAAAATGACGGTATTTTAGGGATAACAATATTTCATTTGTTTCGGTAACGGTATTTTAAGGGTGTTGATATTTCATTTATTTCGGTAACGGTATTTTAAGGATAACGGTATTTCAGTTATTTCGGTAACGGTATTCCGGGTATTTCGGTAACGGTATTTTAGGGTAGTCAGTTGAAATGGTTTTGAATCGATAACGGTATTTTAGCGGTATTGCCTGCCAACCCTGCATTATTTTTGTTCGACAAGGTCGTTTTTGTAAGTAGTTGTCCATATTCGCTGCATGAAAAAACGCACAAAATTTGTGCACCCGCTTACCCGCTGCATTACAAAAGTATATAAAATAAGTAGTTACCAAAGTAAGTAGTTATTCGTTTGCTTATACGCAGTTAAAAAATAAGTGGTTACAAGTTGTTAAATAATACGACTTATTTATACACTTACTAGTGGTTAAAATATAAGTAGTTACCAAATTAAAATTATCTTTATAAATAAATAAGTAGTCGCGCGTAAGCTAGACTGTTTATAAAAACGGCTTCGCCTAACAAAAATAACTAGTACTGACCCCGAATTATAAGTAGTAAAAAATTTTAGTTTCGTTATATAACCACTTATTTGGTAATGAAAGATTTTGCTGGGATATGGCTAAAGACTAATATTCAGTTTGTGACAAATTTACATGTTATGTTTGTTGCGATTGCCTCTTTCTTATAAAATAAATAATAATAAATAAATAATTTCACAATTTAAATCACGCCTTTAAAGTTCGATTCAAATTTTCCACGCGAAAAACACTTACTATGTTTCAATTTAAATTATATTTTTCTTTTGTGAGGGGTGTAGTAAGTGCAGTAGAAGAAAACTTCTCAGACAGAAAAAATTACCAACGGTACCAAAAATAATACACTGGCAGAGCACTGATATACAAATTACTACGCTTTGTCAAAATAAGGTTTAAAGCCAGAAGGTTCGATTTCGATGACGGGCATACAATTTTCTTTTTGTTTAATTTTTTATAATTTTTTTTTATAAAGTTTAATTTTTTTATAAAATTAATTTTTTTTTCAATTAATTTTTTTATTGTACATTTTTAGTTGATCTGAAGATTGTTACAATGATAGCATTCAGCAAAGAAACCTTAAACTGATACCAGTGACTTGTACCGCTTTGTGATTACCAGGGCAAGTTTTTTTTTGGCATTTGCCATTAAATGCCATTTTTTCACTTATTTTGTAAAAATGCCATTTTTACAAATCCTTGCCAAAAAAGCCATTTTGTCTATTTTTTAGACTTTTCGGTACAAAAAAAAATGCTATAAAATTCAGTAAAAACTCAATCTTTGTAAACAATATTTGAAAAAAATTTACAAAAAAAAAGACATTTTTTTAATCTATACTAATATAATTAAAGAGGTAATGTGTGTATGTTTGTTTGTTTATTTATTTGTACCCACATAGCATTTCATGAAATTTTTGATCGCATTCGAGTCATTTATGACTCCTCTGGTCGATTAAAATGATCATATTTGAGCTCATTTTCTGATCATAAATGACTGTTTTGTCGGGAGAAAATGGTACCCTAAACGCGACTCTTCTTGATGAGTCTTTTATGACTCGCTTTTCTGATCAGTTTCGACTCATTTCTGACTCGTATTTATAATTATTTGTAAGTCTTCTTCGAGTCATTTTTTAGTCGTTTTCTAATCATTTGCGAATCTTTTTCGAGTCATTTTTGGTCGTGATTATGATCGTTCGGGAGTCTTTTTCGTGTCATTTTTTAGCCGTATTTATAATTGTTTACATTAAAAAAACAAAATATTTATTTGATGTAAATTGTTATTTAATGAGGTTTATTAAAATTATATACAATAATATAAACAAAATTATAATAAAATAGCAAAAATGTTTGTTAATGAAAATTTCCTGAGAACTTATTTTTTGGTTCTATTAATTTTTCGGCTTTTTTTTTTTTGTTTTTTAATCGTTTGGCTAACATCATCTTTTTTAATTTAAAAATCACTTTTCACTAAAATTATAATATATAAATATTATAATATTAAATTACTTATATTTACATTTATAAAATTACACAACTTTATACCACGAATCCACTGAGATAAATAAACAAAAATTTACAATATTCAAATATTGGACGTCTGCTTCAAAGCAAGTAAAATATTGTCCCGTTATAAGCAAAAACAACAACATAATAAGCATTTTTTCAGCTGCGCAAAATATTCTAAAATAACATTGAAAACAGTCACATTTCAAGCACCGGTATGATCAATTTGTGATTGCTGTAGGTTCTGTTATTGTATTTTTAATAAATCACTTTTTAAACAAAAACAACATAACAAGCATTTTTTAAATGCGCAATATAATTTTCAATAAATCTCGTTTAAGCATAAGCGAGAATCATTTTCGATTCTTTTTTCAAGCGCGCAAGTGATTAATCAGTATTTGGTCATCAAAAATACTCGAAGAGGACTCTCTTAGGTGATTTTCGGCAAAACAATCTTCCAAATGCTATGTGGGTAGGAGGTAATCTCCGTAACTACTCATCTGTTTTCAAAAATATTTGATCCAGTATTTAGAATGGTCCTTAAGGATGGACATAGGCTTTATATCATTCCATTAAAACAATTAATAAAAAACTTATGAGCAATAATGTAAAATATCCCAAAAATTAGGCCTAAGGCATGTTAGAGGGCTTTGCCCGCTAGTATTTAATAAAATTCCTGATTTTTTTTTAAATCATTTAATGCACTTTTTAATCATTTAATGCACTTTAGCAGTTCAACGGTAAATTTCTTCATTATTGTATTTTTGTTAAAAGCATTCAGAAAAACACTTAAATAAACTATTATTTTTTAAAATTTTTGGAATAAGCGTGCCATTTTTGCGTTTTTTTGTGCCAATTTTACTATTTTTTCGTGCCATTTTATCTGCCAAATTTCAACTTTTTTTGTGCCATTTTAAACTTGCTCTAGTGATTACTAACTCTTCTGAACGCTGTTTTCTTTGTTTTGTTTTTAAATACATTTTTTCTATATTTTCCTTTGATTTTTGAAATTTTTTGTTTTTGAATTATAATTTCTGTTTTTATTTGTCATTCATACAAAACAATTTTTTTTAAAATCAACAACAACAAATGTGTCACTATTTGATCAAAAGTAGTAAACATTTTTTACGCTACCTAAATATGACAGCGCTACCTGAGCGCTGAGACTGAGCGGTTAGTGATTAGGTTGTTCAGCAGATAGTTGTACAAATGTTGTAGAACTGTTGACTATTAAATTTTATCTGCAGAACGCACCCAATGAGTGTTATTTCTGTTCGGTTTTAACAATCGTCTTTGATCATCTATATTTTGGTTTTCCTGACGTTATGCCAATATTTAAATGCTAGCCACAGTTATCATTGATTTATGATTTCAACTATCTTGTATTACATGTCTCGTTAGCTTATAGTGTAGAGGCCTTATCTGGCATTCTGACGGACGGGCTTCGACTCACAGCACGACCATGTTTTATTTTAAAAAAAATTATAATTAACTTTTTTTTCTAAAAAAATTTGTTCACAAAATGACAGTTCCGTTCGTATTTTTCTACCTGGGTCAGTTTCTTAACATCATAACTACTCTGAGTTATTGTATTTTACTGCAATTTTTTTAAATCTTTATCAGTAATGCTGTTTAAAATTGTAATTTATTGTTGTGTTTTATTTTATTTTACAGATTTATACAAATCTTTATAAAGCCGGCTATTTAACAAATACGGATATTGTTAAATTTCCCCATCTATATCGTAATCTTGAGGGAGGCGCTAATATAGTTACTAGTTCAAATTAAGAAACCGTGCATATTTTTACTTTATATTTTAGATATTGTACGACATTTTTCTTTATTACTACAATTTTCTTTAGTTAAAATATATTTTATAATTTTGTTCGGTACATTTTTAAATTTATGGATCTTCTAATCGACGAGCATAGAATCTCAAGAGATTGCAACATATCCATCCAACAACTGTTAACTGTTAAATTTAACAGTAGTTGAGAGTCTTATTATTCCGGTTAAACATTAATAAATTTTTTAATTATTTTATAAAACTTATTAATTAAAATTATTTCACAATAAAATTAGATTATAAAACAATGTATGGAACAATACAAAAATTTAATTAAAATGTGTTAACATTGCAAAAAATTTTATTAACATATTTCTTTAGTGCACGAACAGACCCAGTTAAAGCACGCGAGCGACATGCATATAGCTTGTTCTAACCTACTGATTTAATCCGGAAAAATCTTCACAAAATTAAAGAGGAGAACCTAAGCATTAAGAAAATGATTTTTATATTGTGAAAAAGTACCTAGATATACTTAGACAAAACATTTTTAAAAAATTTACATATTTTTTTCAATTATGGACTGTCACTAATATGTCGTTTACGAATTTCTATGGTCGTGCACCCAGCGTCGAGGATGTCTTCAAGACAGAGCCAACTGGGTAGTGATGACTCACACACATTAAAATACACTTACTAGAAATTTTTTACACACCAGAGTACCAAGCCGACCGGCGTAAAATCGGCGGCTCGCCGCCCCCGACCACTTTTATGCTTTATTAGCCGCCGTCGTTTCAAACGACTCGCTTCGGCTCAAAAGGGCAGCCGACGAAAACAAGAGCCGCCGAATTTTTTTCGCGCCGCCATTTTTTTAATTTATTTTTCTTATTTTAGAGATTAATCAAAACTGGGTCGACAACGACAATTGCTTTTTCAAATATTTTGTATGGCTAACTAACTGGTAACTTTGGTTAAGCACTAAACTCAGTTTATTTTGAGATAAGTTAACAGGTCTTAAGCGGATTCAATCAGAAAAGAATTAATTTTTCAAAGCTCTGTTATTAACAGTGCATAGAAAACAATTCGAGCCGTCAATCCAGCCGCCGCCGGTATATATACATAAACGCCGCCGCCGCCGTAGTTATTTTGGTTGAGCCGCCGCCGCCGAAAATTTTGGGTCGGCTTGGAACCCTGATACACACCTCACCATCAAGCGCCATCAAGCACCATCTATCACTAGCACCCCTATCATTTTCTTTTGAAACCACAAATATTAAAAAAGTTGCCAACAAATTTATCTATATTAGCTGATATATTGTCCAAATCGTTTATAAAAAAATAGCTAAATATCAGGAGGAAAACTTAGTTCAAGTACAGCACAAATATGTTTTTGTGGTGAAATTGGATAACTAATAACTTTAGGTAAACAACGGATGTAAACGAAAACAACAGGAAAAATTAGTTCAACTGAATTAGAACGCGTTTAACAGACTTTTGTACTAACTTTTTTTATGAGTGTACCATGCAATAACTTCATTTTCAGTAATTTTATCGACTTTCAGTCTTTTACAGAACGGCCTTAAATTAACCCCTCAATTCATAAATGCTTTGTAAAGTTATAGCAGGTTTACAAAACATAATTTTCATACAAAATTGGTTCAATAAACCTCCTATAATTTTACAAAGCGTTTATGAATTTAGGGGTATGGGTGAAAAAAGTGTTTTGTCGGGTTTACAGATCAACGCGCGGGTATAGGAAGGTTAATTGATTCAATTAAATACTTGTTGAGAAACAATTTTTATTTTTAATATATATTTAATTAGATATTTAAGGTTAATAATTTTTTCTGTGTTAAAAAAACATATAGGAAGTGGGCGTGGCCTTTGTCCAAAATTTAGTTTGAAGTCATTGTTGACCCAAAGAAACATGAGCAAAATTCCATTGTTTTACGATTACTACTTCCATTTTTATAAATTTTTTCGTTGCAAAATCCTTTGGACAAATATTTCAAAATTTGGCTCTTTTTTTATAAAGAGAAGCAACACTCCGGAAATTCTTCCTATTAATTAACGTGTTGCTCCTTTGGAAAGGGGATAGAGAAGAAGTGAAAGGTGGTGAAATATGAAGGGCTTCAAATATGGCAACACTGTAATTGAGCAAGATGTTAAATCTTATTGCGCGCCATCTGATGAAGAGTTGGCGAACTTTGTTGAAGCTTTTTAGTTCATAGCCCTGTTATATTATTTTACTGCGGTGGGGTTAAGGGATAGAAAAAACTCATACATATTAGTATTTTTCATAAATTGATGTTGCCTTGGTTGGGGATCGAACCCGCAACCTAATGTGTAACAGTACAGCGCGCTAACCATTACACCACAGCGCCCCTTAGAGTCATTATTTGACCAAAATAGCTTATGTGGAAAATTTCATTATTCTACGATTACTCCTTAAATTTTTGGCCGCTCGTTATATGAACCCACGACACTGTCAGCGCAGACAATAAATTTGTTACTTTAACAAAATTTATTCCTGTTTTTTTGGGTTAAAATAAAATTTGTTGATTTTAACACTTTTTTTTGTTAAATTTAACAAATCTAAATTTAAGTAAAAAATTAGTAAAACTACAGTTTTATCTGTAATTATACTGAGTCGTAGAATTTATTAAAATTTAGGGCCTAGGGCAGGGGTGGCAAGACTACTTTCGTTGCGTGTCAATAAAAGACACATTTTCTAAAACTTTGTTGCGTGCCACCTTAAGTATATTTTCTTTTTAAAAACTATTGAAATTGGAAACATTTTTGTTAACAACTTTTATTAAAGGGGGTTTTCCGCGCAATTGTTATCGAAACAAATTTTTCGCATTCGTAAATCTTGCAGGTATTGCAATAAAAAAAGGCGCTATGAAATGAAGCCCCAAGAAATTTGGCCCCAAAATGAAAAATGTAAAATAGCCCCAAAAAAGTAGGGAGAAAATTTGGGGCACATTTTCATTTTTTGGGGGCCTTTTTTCATTTTGAAAAATGAAACAGTGCCTCAAAATAAGAATGAAAAATTACCCCAAAAATTTGGGGTCAAAATTCATTTTTGCATTTGGGGTGAAATTACGAAATTTAAATTAAATTATGAAATTTAGGCCCAATTTTTAAAAACGAAAAATGGCCCAATTTGTTTGATAGGAAATTTGGGGCCACATTTGATTAAATTTGCATTTTCTAGCAAAACACGAACGAACATAATCCCCATAACTTTGGTGGAGATTATGACCGAAAAGTTAAAAGTGGAAGGAAAAAAGTGGACATTTTCCCAGAAATAATGGGGAATTTTGTTGTAAAGATGTTGTTTGAACAAATTTTCTTTTGACAATTATAATAATTTTTTATTTATTTTTTCTTTCATAACATTGAAAAATACATATTTTTCAAAACTTCTTAAAATTAAAAACAAATTTAATTTACAAAGTATAAACAAAGTGTTTTTGTTTCTACAAATCTGACCTCCTTTAAAATGGTCATAATACTCATTAAAGGGACTGTGACCATAGCAATTGTTGACATAAATCCCATTATGGGGTTATCACCGCTTCAAAAGTAGACATAAACCCCAGGATAGATTTTTTGAAATTTTTAATATTTCACGTTAAAAATTTATAGATTTGTAATTATTATGATTTTCAAATTATTATGCATAAGCACTTTCAAATTTAATTATTTTTGAAGAAAAGTTTGTTGAAATCAAATTTCTGCTCAGTTGTTATACTACTCTTGAAGAATTATCATCATATGAGAAAATATTGGATTTGACTACGTCACGGGTAAAGCGCCGCAGGGAAATTTTTTTAAGTTTTGTGATTTTTAATGAAAAATAATTTGTTATTTTCTTTTTATATTTGTTGAGTTTAAGGCGCCGCAGGCGAAAATTTGTTTTAATAATCGCGCGATTTTTAAAACAAATTTTCATTTGTTCATTTTTGTAGTGTAAAAAAAATCGCGCGATTTTTAAAACAAATTTTCATTTATTCATTTTCGTAGTGTAAAGCGCCGCAGGCGAAAAGTCGTTTAAAAATCGTGCGATTTTTAAAACAAATTTTCATTTCTGTTAACTTTTGTAAAGCGCCGCATGCAAAATTTTTATTTATTATTTCTTTTCAAAATTTATTTAATGTAAGGCGCCGCAGGGGAAAATTTGTTTTAAAAATCGCGCGATTTTTATGCAAATTTTCATTTGTCAATTTTTTGAATGTAAATTTTTTTAAAAATCGCTCGTACTTTGGCATTATGTGTATTTTACTGAACAATTTTTTATTTAATTAACATGCAAATTTTTTTTATAGAAGTTTTATCTTTTTTCTTTATTTTTCTCAAAACTTGTAAAATTTGAAAAGCAAAACCTAATTAAACCATTATGGGTATTATGAGCAAATGTTTTTCGGCCACAATCTCTCTAACAATAATTCCCATTGGGAGTATGGCCGTTTTGTAATCGGTATTTAACCCAATTTTTTTAATGGCGCTTATGTCCGATAATTTTTCGGCCTTAACCCCCAAAATCAAAATGGGGATAATGTCCATTAGGATAATGTCCGGGACCCTTTAAGAGATAGAAACCACAACCAAAGCGTTTCTATTGTCAAAATTGCGTGTAAATTGTTGTTGTTTCGGGTAAATTGGAATCCCGCGGGTACCCGCGGTAACGACGTCGAACAGACCTAATATTTATAATAAAATAACTGACCTAGAACACAAATAAAGTTTTATTAACAATTGGAAAGGTCGAATAAATAAATATACATACAACAATATTTTTTATTTTAGCAGAGTAAATTATCATTTGGAATTAGCTAAAATACATCTAAAATTTAGGTAAATTTAACAGATTTTTTCTTGGTGTTTTTATTTTACTAATATTTAACGAATATGTTTGTGATTTTAGCATTTTTTCTTCAGGGCACTTTTGAACCCAATTTTGGTAACTTTAGCAAAAGCAAAAATAACTTTTCTGCCACTTTAATTTCTCCAATTCTGGAGCCTTTTCCCATCGAAATATCTATAATTCTATCAATCTATTCGTAGAAGGCTAAGAAACTTAATAACTTTTTTGATTTATTAATACATCTATCGCAGAGAAGTTTCGATACTTTTGATCCGAAATACTTTCGAAAGAATGAATTTTCGACTGATTAACCATAATTGTGTAAACAAAAATAATTTTAAGATGCTTTTTTAATCATTTTAAAAGAAAATATTTAGCATTTCCGGTTTACAGCGTTATTGCAGCGAAAATACTTATGTAATGTTTAACATATTAGGTCTGTTCGACGTCGTTACCGCGGGTACCCGCGGGAATCCAATTTAGCTGAAACAACAATTTACACACAATTTTGACAATAGAAACGCTTTCTGGTAAAACTGGGTACCCGCGGTAACGTACGTGGAACAGAGCTTTTATCTGTTTGTTTACATTTTTTCACTCAGAAAAGTTCTGCAGTTACTACATGACAGTTATTTGTGTAGTAATGTGGTTGTAGTTATTTTAACTACAATTGTAGTTAATTTACTTAGAGAAACATTTTTCAATGTTTTTGACAGTTATTTTTATAAACAAGCTACAAAAACTACTACATTGTAGTAACATTTATTTTATGCAGTTACATATATTGAATTTTTTTACAAATACTTAAATTTTCAAGTCTGTGTGCACGCACACGAAGCAAACAGGAGCATGTGTATGAATCGCTTGTTTAGAAATTTGTAGTGAAAGAATATGAGAAGAACATGTTTTCTCTTGTCTTCTCTTGTCTTAGATATAAAACAATGCCAAAGAGTGAAGACGCGTAATACGGAAAAGGGTATATATTTTTTTATTAAATTATTAAAATAATGAGGTAAGTTTTATAATATAAATTTATTTAAAGGGAATGTTAAAAAAATATTGTATTTATTTTGTTTCAGTTCTTTTATATTTCCATCCCTTTCTACCTGGAGAAAAAAGGAAGCCAAACAACACCATATGTCATCCCTCACAGACGGACATCTACAACAATAGCTCTGCTCCACGTACGTTACCGCGGGTACCCAATCTTACCAAAAAGCGTTTCTATTGTTAAAAATTGGGTAAATGAGAGCGTTGATGAGAGAATAATTTATTTCTCTTTTTACCAGAAGTTACCCGTACTTTATTTGCGGGTAAAATGGTAAAACTGTCAAATCACTAGTTTTTTTATAAATCACCTGTTTTAAATTTGTAAAAATAATTAAAATATTAACAAAACTTGTAAACAATAATTAATATTGTTAACAAATACCACGTTATAACATTTTTTCTTTATTCCCTTCGATATTTTATTCTTAAAAATAGCTTTTGTTTATATGAATAACTTTGACGTTAATTTTTGGGCTTCAAATGTGGTTTTGTGCGTTCCAGGTATTGTGAGCAATTTTACCATTTTTTGAGATAATTATTTGTTTACTCTCATTTTACCAGACTTTACCCAGAATTACGTGGAACAAACCTAATATCTTAATAGTGAAAAATAAAAGTGACATTAAGTGTAAATTTTGATTTCTCAATTTTAAATTTATTATAAAATAAAATTAATATAAGACTGCCCGGTGAAAAATGTTCATATACGCTCAAACATGTTCATATATGTTTTATGTATGGACACATATGAACAAATATGGATTTTTTATGAACATACATGGAAGTATATGTGATTCCATATATGGAAAAAATTTCATATACAGACATATATGGAAGCATCTGTTATTTCATATATGGAAATGGCACTCATATATGGACAAATATGAAAGTATATGTTATTCAATTTATGCAAAAGGGACTTGTATATGAACATATTTCGAAGAATACATTTTTCCATATATGTAAAAGGAACTCATATTTGGATAAATATGGAATTATATTTAATGCCATGAATAAAAAAAGGAACATATGTAGCGCCTAATTTGAATGTCATACATAAATTTATTTATTTATTATTCAAATAAACCAACTGAGCCCTTAGGGCCATATATAGTTGGTAGACTATCTATATCTATCGTACAACCTTATAATAAAGGGCAGCAACGTTCGCATGTATTCGCATATGTTTAATAAATGTATATGTTCATATATGTCCATATATGAACATATACTTAGGTGTTACCTCATTTTTCGGATCCATACATATATGGTTGAACCATAAATGTTCATATATGGACATTTTTCACCGGGTGTTTACATAAATTTGTTTTTATTAAATTATTAATTTTTAAAATATTTTTATTTATGTTATTTTAACTACATTTGCAGTTGTTTGTAAAGTTTTACAATAATTTGCATGTATGTGGTTTTAATTGCATTTGTAGTTGTTTTTACTACATTTGTCAGTTGATATTTAACAGTTAAAAATAACCTCACATTGCAGTTGACTTAAATGCAAATGTAGTCTACAACTTTTTAAGTGAAAATGCAGTTATTTTAACTGTCATTTGCAGTTAATTTTACCTACATAATTCCCTGAGTGTAGTAAAAACTAGTCAACTTAGAGAATTACCAAAACTGATTTTCTTTTCAAGTGAAATGAAAGAAAATGGTGTCAAAAGTAGTAAATAGAAGCCACTAAATTAAATAATTTGCACATTTTACGGTAAAAACGGATTTATGAGAAAAAACTAGTAAAAACTAGCATGTAACCAAAAAGACATATTATTTCGCTGGTCTTCCAACAAAATTTATTTCTTTTTACAACATTAAGCAACGTCGCGTGCCATCAAAAATCCTCTCACGTGCCACTACTGGCACGCGTGTCATAGTTTTGCCAGCCCTGGTCTAGGGACTCTCCCCCGGCCTAGTCCATATCATGTGAGGGCATGTAAGGGTACTCCAGAAGAGCAAACATTTTGTCCGTTTTGCTCTGTCTCGCTTAGTTTTCGAGATATGGGCCATTTTATGAAGTGGAAAATTTTTATTAAAAATTTCAGAAAATTCAAGGCCCAGGTCCATTTTTGGATAGAGATAACCTTTTCACGGGGATACTGTACGGTTAGGGGTAGTCGAAATTTGCGACAATTTCGATATATCTCTCAAAGTTTTCGAGATACGGGCCATTTAAAAAAAATCGGGTGGAAAAGAAATAGCGCCATCTTTAAAACTTCGGATACATTGGTAGCGCCAATTTGTTTTTTCTCTCCGCAGCGGAATCCGCAGCCGCAAGGTAGTAGGCCAGCAGTGGAGTCCCAACAATAGCTGCGAACAATAAACATCGAAAAGGTCTGGAACAATGTTTATGAACAGATAAACTGTTCTTTTTTAAACTTTGTTGTTTAAAATCTAATAGGTTTAATATAGAATCAGTGCATAACGGGCAGTTTTATAATCAAAACTAGCATCTTTAAAAATTTCTTATTAAGAAATATTTAAGAAAAACAAAATTTATTAAAAATATATAAGAAAAAATCTACCTTTGTTCAGACTATGAAACTGTCCTTAATTATTACAACTTTTGAATAAAGAAAATCATTTTACAAGAATAATGACCTAAAATTTTAAATGCTTCCACGAAAAATTTGGAAACAAAACCTTTAAATTAATTAAACAACTATCGATTAAACTATCACGATGGGTTCTTTCCGATCTTAATAAAACTCGGATATGTGATAGAGTTCTGCGGCAAAAGTTGCCAAATATCCAAATCTGAATAAAACCTTCTGTTATTACCCGGTAATGAGTTTTATAAGAAGAAGTTATGGTATGCGATTGTAGATTTACTAATTTTCTATTATATAACGTATTATTTTAGCAAGGACATGTCGATTGAGGTAACTCCCTACAAACACTCATTAACCCTACACACAGAGAGTTTTGCTCGACGAGTTTTAATGAAATTTTTCTTAACAAAATAAATATAAAAAAAATTTATGAAAAAGCTTCATATACTTTAAATACTAGTTGTTGGTAAATGGAGATTATTGCAGCAATAACATTTATCTTCCAAATAATACGAACTATAAATTTTCTTTGTACAGCCGTAATTGTTGGGTAAATATGAAAATAAGTATTTTTAATGGTGTTTTGGAACGAAAACTTATTAAACTAATTTTCGACCTCAGTATGAATGAAATGAGAAATCATCAATGGTTCTTGAGTTATAGCTGAAAAACTAAGCAAACAAACATCAAGATAAAGAAAAAATATAAAAGGTCATATTTACTATACTGGCCTAGTACTTTCACTCTGACTTGGAATTTCTCACCCCCAGACAATGACCCTGAAAATGTTCCACAGTATTTTAATTCTATACAAAAAAAATATGTTTTGGAAAAAGGGAAATTAAGAAAAGAATGTAAAATTTCAGAAATATAACTTTATAAATATTCGCTATTTTATCAAGTCACTCTTCTTTAACACTACTGGTTAGTGTAGATGAATCACCCTCTAGTAATGTAAACTTGATGAAACAGCGAATATTAGATAAGAAGTACGCGAATTTATCATTTTTTTTTCTTAATTTATTCTTTTATCAAACCAAACTACTTCTAAAAACAAATGTTTTTTTCGTCAATTATAAGTGGTTATTTTAGGCACTGAACAATGGCAATTGCAAAAAATTTCACTGGCATTGATCAATTGATCTATTCAATTAACTAGTCCCAAGTATAAATGAAACCTAACAACATTAAAAATTGATAGTCGTCAAACCGTAAAACTTGTGTGGAACATTACTTCATAAAAAAACAACGTTTAATTTTTTTGTAATTTTTTATTTAATTATAAATAACTTATAGTTTTATAATTATTATGATTTAATATATATATATATTTATTATCATAATCATTATTTTTTTTATTTATTTATTTATTTATAGTAATAATATAATTAATATTATTATTTTTATTAAATTTAAATTTTTATTAGTTTTTCTTTCATTAATTAATTGATCAATAATATTACGGCATAAACAGTAATTTTAATATTTTTTTGTTTCCTTTTTTATTTATATTTATATTTATATGATATATAACATTAAAAACGATTTCTTTTTTATGTAAAAATATGGTAAAAAATAAAAAAAGATAATAAAAATAATATATAAACTTAAAACAAATTAATTAAAAATGATGACATTACATTAAAAAAATTCATAGAAACAAAATACACTCGAACAGGGTTGAGTTAGTATTCATAATAAAATAAAATTATACATACATAATTACTACTTGTTTGAATGAAATTAAAACAAACAAAATGTATAAAACAATTTATGTCTAAATTCTTAAATGCTTTGTAAAGTTATAGGAGACTTATTAAATAAATTTTGTATGAATAATTTGTTTTGTAAGCCTCCTATAATGTTATAAAGCATTTATGAATTTAGACATTAGTGTTTAATTTTTTTATTTAAGTATTAAGAAAAATACTCTCTCTATTTTTTAATACAATTGTTTTTATAATTACAAATATGTATATTGGGGTTTGTTACGTTGTTTGTTTAATGTTAATTAAAGTACATTTAATATTATTTTTTTTATTTGAAGTTCTAAATATAAATTCAAATTGTGTTTAAAAATAAGTTTATTAATACACAACGTTATTGTTTTTTTATTTAAGTATTTAATTTTACTTTTTTTAAGATGCAATTACATGTCATTTATTTAGAGAGAGAGAGAGATTGAGAGAGTGTGTGAGAGTGATTAATGGTTTTTTTGTACAAAAAATTATGTAAATTATATTAAGAAGTTATTACAAACAAAAATAAATTAAAATTTTAAAATTCTGTTTTGCTTTTTCTTATGACTTGTTCAGGGAGGGGAAGAGGGCGGGGGTTTCTATATTCATTATATTTTAACATGGCTAAGAAATGCTTAAGATGTAGAATACAAGTTTACAAAAGAAATTAAATAAACAACCTTTACTTTAGGGATGTGCAATTACACTATGCGACAGTCAAAATCGGGATGGGATGAAACCAACGGGAAATGTTATATCGGTCAAAAACAAGTTATACGCGTCCCGACGTTTCGCTGGGTCACCCCTAGGAATCGAGATATATATTTTTTTTGACATAACTCGAGAACCACTAGTCCGATTTTGCTCAAACAATTTTAAAAAAATTAAAAATTACAATTCCTTTAATCTGTTGATATAACGTTTTTCTATATACTCAACAGTTTCGCCGGTAAAAATAAATGTTTGTTACCGCTACAATAAAAATCAATAACCTTTTGTTTATTACTTTTATTTAATATTTTAGGCAAAAAATATTTTTTTCTTCATACATTTATTTTTACCGGCAAAACTGTTGAGTATATAGAAAAACGTTATATGAACAGATTAATGGAATTGTAATTTTTAATTTTTTTTAAAATTGTTTGAGCAAAATCGGACTAGTGGTTCTCGAGTTATGTCAAAAAAAAGACCACCAAAGGTCAAATCGATATATCTCGATTCCTAGGGGTGACCCAGCGAAACGCCGGGACACGTATAACTTCTTTTTTACCGATATAACTTTCCCCGGTAGTTTGAACCCTTCCCGATCACTGACCCCTACCATTTGTCTCACAGTGTTATTCAATTATAATTAAAATTAAATAATTGATTAATTATAAATTTCATTGATGATAATTATGATTAATAGCTTTATTTTGCCAGTGGTCCAAAAAATAACTGACCAATGTCCATTAGTTAATTCTCTACTACCGTATTGAACAGATTTGTAAAGTTTTTCAAAAAGTTTATTAAATAAAGTGCAGATTCTAAATCAAAAATTGTGAATAATCAATTAATCATGCTTATGATTTATCATAATTTTTGATTAATCGATTATGATTAACCCACTTGGAGCAACCGTCCTTTTAAAAGGACATCACAAATGAGAGAAAAGCGCAGTTATGCAAGTGCATTTTTAAGTAGTATCTTTAGCTACTGTCCTTTTAAAAGGACACCCGATTCCGGGAAAACTATAGGTTTAAGAAAAAAATAGTTATATTATAAAAAATGTTGAGAAACCCATGAAGATTTAAGTTTCAAAATAAAAATTTAAGTTTTCAAAAAAAATTCTGCGGCGCTATCTGGGTTAACAAGGATTTTGAAAACCAGAAAGTTTGATTGCTCCATTAATCGCACATCCCTATTTTTATTATTTTTTTAAAATAAATTTTACACTATTTCCATTTATATTTTACAATGTTTCAATATAGGTACTATACAAACTGAAAGTTTTGAAAGCTGGTTAGAATCAAGTTACTATCCAAATATCAAATTATCTTATTTACTATGGATAGTATTCAAAGATACTAACTCTTCAAAATAAAAATTTGCCCTAAATTGAATAAAGATTTACCCCTCAATTCATAAATGCTTTGTAAAGTTATAGTAGGTTTACAAAACGTCATTTTCGTACAAAATTTGTTCAATAAACCTGCTATAATTTTACAAAGCGTTTATGAATTTAGGGGTTAATTTCCAAAATATTTTCGAACAACTAATCTTTAAGCATAGTGTTAAGAAATTGTAGTTCTTAATAAAAATGTGTTTCCATCTAACACTATTAAAATTCAAGAATAAATTTTGTTAAAATTCATATTACGAGCTCTGAATATTTATTATCAAGTGCAAATCAAGTATTATTCAAACTAGACTTAAAAATGTATCTGGAAAACAATTTGATTCAAATTTGTAAGTGCTTATGCATAATAATTTAAAAATCTTATAGCATATTTGTAAAATGAATTTTGTATGAAAAATTTGGTTTATAAATTTTAAAAGTGATTCTGCTATGACCCGTAGTGTTTACTGGGTTGTTAGTTCTTGAATATTTTTAGATAATTTTATTTCTGAGGCGGCGAGCATTAAAATATTTGGACGTAAATATGTACAAAAAAAGAAATTCTAAGGCATTTCGTATATCGTCATATAAAATCAAAAACGCCGTAAGTTACATTTAAAAAATTTTACAAGAGAAGCAAAAAACTTAATAAAAGAAAAAATAAACCAAATTTTTCCGAAATTTTTTCAGGTTAAGCTTATTTTTGGTTATTGAATTAGTATCTGAAGAAAAATTTCCAATTTTGCATTATTTACAGAGCTGCGAAACTTGCGCCTTTGAGGATTGGTTTTTTCTGAAACCGAAAAGGCGTAAGTCAAATTAAAAAAAATGGTTTTGGTAATTTTTAGGAAATATTTTCTTATTTTCTTCATTAATAGGCTAAATAAAATTAGTTTCACTATCCAACAAATTAAAAACCAGACCTGGGGGATTTCAATTACATTTCAATTACAATTACTTGTACATATTCAATTGCAATTACTTGAAAATTTTCAATAACAATTACAAGCAAATGGAGTTGAAATTAAAAAAAAACTCATTTACATGTAATTAAAAATTTTCAATTACAAATTACATGTAATTTACATGTAATTGTAAATGAAAGTGATTTCAATTGCAAATTTTAATTACATTTAGAATTATAAAATGTTTGTTATTTCTTTTCCCAATAAAATGCAATTGTAATTGACATTTTTTCAATTACAATTACATGCAATGTGTAACTGTTTATAAAAAAACAGTTTTTTTCGAAAGACTTAAGTAACCTT
Source organism: Leucophora obtusa (assembly GCA_949987735.1). Classification (NCBI taxonomy): domain Eukaryota; kingdom Metazoa; phylum Arthropoda; class Insecta; order Diptera; family Anthomyiidae; genus Leucophora; species Leucophora obtusa. The sequence goes on from OX465295.1 coordinate 284,126,634, forward strand.
TTTGGGGTATGAACTTTTTACGATTGTACTTAGGGCTTTTAGATTTTTGTTAATAACATCGTCGTTTTTAGTCGTAGGGGAGTAAAATTTTGCAGGAATGTGTATTTCGATACGGTGAATCATAATCAATCGAAAAGTCGATTTTGAATTTTCTGTAACTTACGGCTTTCATATGACGATATGCAAGTTTTGATCAACTGTTTTATTTTTTGTTAAATATTAAAAACATTCACTGTGTACAATTTTTTTTTTATCAACAAAGTACACTCAAAATAAGAAAAATTTGTTAAATCAACAAAATTTATTCCTGTTTTTTGGTTTCAAATAAAATTTTGTTGATTTTAACACATTTTTTGTTAAATTTAACAAATCTTAATTTAAGTAAAAAATTTATTAACTAAAGTTTTATTTGTAATTATACTGAGTCGTAAAATATGTTCATATTTTATATGATATGTACCTGGGCCATATCATATAAGGACATATATTGATACCCGGCTGGATCAAACTTTTTGTCCGTTTTGCTCTATCTCTCTTAGATTTCGAGATATGGGCCATTTTATGAAATGGAATCAAGGTCCATTTTTGGTTAGAAATAAGCTTTTCACTGGGGTATATGCATAGTTAGGGGTAGTTGAAATGTTCCTATACTTTGCTCTATCTCTCTTAGTTACCGAGATATGGGCCATTGCAAAATATCGGGAGGGGAAGAAATAGCACCATCTTTAAAATTTCGGTTACACTGGTGGCGCCATTTATCGGGTTATATAAGAACTATGAAAATATTATATTTTATTAATAAATTGTGTAAATTTTAACAAATGGGTTCTTAAAAATTTGTTATAAATCATTTTGAAAATTAACGCTCAAAATAAATTAAAGAACTGAGGATTTTTAGTATTGTGTTAAATGAAGATAACTAAAATCACGGTTAAATCAGTGTTTTAACTAAAAGTTTGTTAGAAATTAGTCAAATCGATTTGAAACCAGTTTTACAGATTCTATACTGATGTATTATTTTAAGTGTAGTAAATTTGATCATTCAATGAATTAAAAGAAAATTCAATAGGTACGTATGTAAGTCACAAACGATTTGTTTAATAATTTAAATTGAATTAATTTGTTTCATCAAACCCAACAGTATCGTTTCGAATTCGAGAATGACATTATTAACGATTCATAATAGGTAGGTTTTTCATTAAATAACGATATCGTTATGATATCGAAAATATCAAGCGGCGCGATAATATTTTCGTCAGATTCCAAAATTTTTGTCGTTATTGTGACTATTCCATGAAAATATGATATCATTAATGATATCGAAATAAAAAAATGTATGTGATACCTTTAACGAAAAAGAAGAAGACTTAGAAATTCTCATCATCGAACCGTTGGCGAACGCAACTATTGTATGCAAATACAAAGCAGTAAATATTGTAAAATAAATTATGGAAAGCATAAGAAAGAAAACCTTTTACAATGTTTCTGTTTAACATTAAAAATTAAGAATTCTCCTTTTCCATACAGACCAGGGCGCAAATTACCGCAGTCGTGATCGAGTTTTATTCGATAGGTATTATTGTTACTTAAAACATTAAAAAAGATTAAAATTATTTTAGAGGTGAAGCATTTCGTTCCTTTATTACAAATATGGGCTAAAGTTTAAACAAAAGTTATTTATTTTCTTTTATTTGAACTTTAAAAACGTAACTTTTTAACAATTTCAAATCCTTACGACTGCGGGAATCTGGCCCCAGATAAAATTTATTTGTATATTTGTTGCCACAAACTTGCAAATTGTTGCAAATTTACTATTCGCGTACTTTTTGGGAAAATTTTATTTTATAAATTTATACTGAGCCATTCTTACTGAATTGGCTGAGGAAACTAAACTTATGGATATATTAATAGGAAGGTTGCCAATTTAGCCATTTTCCGGCTATATCTAGCTATTTTAATTTCATCTAGCCATAAAAAAATGGCTAGATTTTATCTAGCCGGAAGAATTAGCCATTTTATTTTTCCCTAGCCATTTTTTTCATTTAATGTTTTGGATTTAATTTTATACAAAAGTGCTTAAATTTTTATGATTTTCAAAATTTTTAATTTTTGACAATTTTATTTAGTTCCACAGACTTACATATCGAGACCCTATATTCAATACTCTACATCTGCAATTTTGGTCAAAATGAGTTTTTGATGGCAAAATCATTGTTGATAATATATCCATCTATGATATCAATTTGGAAGCAAAAAATCCAATCTCTGCCACTTTTTTGAACATTTTACATTTTTCCATATCTACAAACAAATTTATTTTCAAATACAGAAGACTATATCAGCATATAAATTTAAATTATTTGAATTGTATAAAGTATGTATATATAAAAGTTTTTTGAGCATATACGTTTTCGCAGTTTTTTTGCAACTAACCACCAAACTTTATTTTAGGAGGTGTGCATTAGACCGTACCTCAAAAAAAAAAGTTCGCCGTACACCCTCTAATATGAAGTATTTTTGGAAGGCGATTTCAAAAAAAAAATTTCTTTTTTTTGCCGAACGTAGGGGTTGCTTTTTTTAATTTTTTGTTATAGCTTTGGCATTTAAAATCGGATTTTAAAGTGTGATATATCGATTTTTTTGCCTCGAGGAGACCAGTGTTTTGCTATATAGTAAAAATCAAATTAAAAAAAAATTTAAAAAGGCGACACCTACTTTCGGCAACCAATATATATATATGCAAATTTTCTTATAAAACTTCCAAAGAGTTGCTAAAAATCTTAAAACTTTCTATTTTCTTTCTTTCCTGAAAGCAATTCGCAGCGTAAATTATTCCATTAGTGCGAATCCGCCTTTAAAACTAAAAATTATTATTTATAAAGGCTCTGTTTGTGATTTTTGTTGTTTCTAAATAAAAACACTTTCGGAAAGATCTAAAAGCCCAGTATTTTGTTTGTAATTTTTGCGAAAAAAAGCTATTAACCTCCATAAAAAACAAAAATAATTTTTCACTTGTCCTGGAATTGTTACAAAATTGCGGTGAAAGTTTTTTCGCATTAATTTAATAGACAGGACGATTTGAAAATGTCACAAAAAATAACTTTGGCCTTATGAAGATTGTAAATTTATAATTAATGTGAAACAATTTGTGACTTTTAAAATTTTTATTTCAATTTTACGGTTTCAAATCGCAAAATCTTTTATCACGGGGGGAGAAAAACTAAAAAATAAGAAAAAACTCCTTTTATTAATTTATTGAGGAAATGGAAAAATTGACCTTACGTGCATTTTAGGACAAACTTTTAGATCTTTCCTACTTAACTTATTGTCAAAAAATTATGACTTTTTTAAGATAGAGAGAAAATGTAGAATTCTACAAAAAAAAAACAGTCTCTTGAAAGAATTTCAACATTTTTGTTTCGAAAAATAAATTTTTTCGATAATAGTCCACTAATGTACGTCAGAGCAACGGCAAAGCAAATAAACCGTACCTAAAGGAGGGAATCAAACATTAAGGGTCATATGCATAATCACTTTTTAAGTGACTTATAAAACAAATTTTCCATACAAAATTCATTTTATAAATGTGTAATAAGGTTTTCAAATTATTATGCAAATGAAGAAAAAAACGGTTTCTCGAATGAAGAATTTTCAACAATATTCAGTATGTGCATATCCGATCAGTACTCGCTAAATTTTACTGTATAATTTGATTTGATATCGATTATTTTAAAAGTTAAAAAACAATCGCTACACTAAAAATTTCTACAATTTTCTGGACCATCTTCCAGTACTTTGGGGACAATTTATCATTATTTTGATCTTTAGAAATAAAAGCAACGGGGATAAAATAATAAAAAAACTTTAATTGATTCTATTGTATTGTCCGTCACTGTACGACCTACACCTATACAAAAAATATTTGAATGTGTGTGAAAAAATGTGTTTGTTGATAAAAGAAGAAGAGTAAGATATCTATGTAATCTATGATACAAACACCTTTTCTTCATGGTTGACAACCAAAACGAATAAGGGGCGATTTTTTAGTTAACATTAACGTTTTAGTGCAAAGTGTCTAAATATTTAAGAATATTTTTTTATTTTTAAACGCTAATTCGCACAGCATAAGAACCCTATGGGAAATTTTAACAAACTGTCATCGAACTGGCCCCTTTATATGAAATAGAGTGGTCACATTTACATGGCGTTGTCATAGGAGGGGGAAATTGACCCCTTGTGACATGTCACAAGACAAATCCCAGGACAGGTCCCTGAACTTTGTTTTTTTATGAGAGTTCAGTAAGAGAGTTCACAAACTGCTTTCCTGTACTTTAATTATAAGATTTAATCTTGTTGTACAGGATATGAGAACATAAATTAATAAATAAAAATAAATAAATATGTATGTATGTATCTTTATTGGTAATTTTTAACATTAACAATAAAGAAAGTATATAATTAACAATGACATCCCAGTGTAGAAAATCATTACCAGATATGTGGTTATGTAACTACATACTTGGTAATGGTAACTACTTACTTTTGTTATTACATTTCTTATTACCTTTATATGGCGATGTCGCGAAAAATAATGAGTTGTCGTTACACACCAGCATACGAAAAACCAAAAAATATATCGTTACATATGTGCTTACCAGTACTGACAAAAATAATGAGTCTAAAAATAGATTTTCAAAAAAATAAATTATATAAAAAAAAATATTTTTTATTGTATTTTTTTTTTTTAAATAAAATTTGCTGGTGCGGGAATCGAACCTGGGTCTACAGATTGCCAGTCAACAGCTCTACCATCTGAGCTATATCGACATGTAATATTTAATAGATAAAAACATAATTGACCTGCTGCACACAAGTAAGCTTACTCGCCAACATACAAAAAGTCAAAAAATATGTGGTTACATATATCCTTACCAGTGTTTAAAAAATATTGAGTCTAAAAATAGATTTCAAAAAATTTTCAAAAAAATCTAAAAAATTATTTTCTATTTGAAATAATGATAAAAATAAGTCATTATCAGTAACTCATTATTATATGTTTTAAAATAATGCAGAAGGTAAGTGGGTGTCATTACTGGTAGTCCAAAAAATAATGATATGTCATTACCGTTTCTACACTGGGATGTAGTCGTCTGTTATATATAAAGTGTAAAAAAAAAATATATATAGATATTTTTAACACATTAATGATTTAAAATAAATAACATAAGAATTATAATTCTGGCCATTTATCAAAATTCTTCAATAATCATATTTCTATAGTTTAAAGCAATGTTAATAGTTATAAAGCCTATTCCACCCGTTTACAATTTGACCGTTTAGAATATTTACAAGTTCGTTTTCATTAAGTTTATCTTTGCCAAAATATCTGTTTCTGAATTCTCTAAACATTGCAAACATTGCTTTAAACTATAGAAATATGATTATTGAAGAATTTTTATAAATGGCTAGAATTATAATTCTTATGTTATTTCTTTTAAATCATTAATGTGTTAAACATATTTATATTTTTTTTGTACACTTTATATATATGTATATATATGGGTAAATCAAAAAATGTGATAAATTTTTGGGCCAAATTTGTGAGAAGCAAAAAGTGTTAATATTTCGGTTTTTTCTTAATGGAATCAGTAAGTTTAGTCATTATAAACCTAATTGCAAAAATTCTCATCTACAAGTTGTCGCAATAACTTTTTTGGCACAATTTTAATTTTTTTGTTGTAACGGAGTTTACATTTCTGCAAGCAAAAGATATAACAAAAAAAATTGCGTACGAATTTTCTTCAATTTATTAGTTTTTCGTATTTGGGTTTTCAACTTGCTTTCCAATGATATATAATTTGTGTTTATCAAATTGGCGGTTTCACGAATAAAAATACAATTCATTCAGCGAAAAAATTTTTTATTTAATATGATACTATTAGATGTGATTTGATACAATTTAATCGGGTCATTTTCGGATGAAGTTTTATATACAGTGTTGGAAAATATAATAGAAATGATTCAAGTTTTTCCTAATTTTATTCTCGTTGCCTTTATTTTTAAAGATCAAAATAGTAGCTAAATTCGCCACGAAAGGCAAGGAGATGGTTCAGAAAATTGTACAGAATTTTAACGTAATGTTTGTTTTTTCATTTTGCCACTTGTTTTAAGTGGGCGTGGCTTTTAACGAAAAATTAGCAATATCAACCTTTTATCAAATTACATAGTAAAATTTAGGCAGTACTGATTGGTTCTGTACAAACTGTATATTTTTGGAAATTCTATAAAATTTCCTAAAGTCTTGCATTATTTTTATCTACAAATAGTTGCCAGACTTTGCAGCACTTTAAATATGACCATATTTTTCTTTGTTTTTAGAGATTTTAAATAAAGTTAACAACACTGAGATTTTAAAGTGAATAGTTTTATGCTTTTATTACGACAATATAACAAATCAGTCAATATTTTTTTTACGTTAAGCACCGTAAGTTGTTTGAGTTTCACGTGAAAAAGACTTATACTCCATATAAAAAAATGATTTTTCACGACAATAAGTTTCACGTGAAAATTGTGTAGATTTTGTTTCACGCAAATTTAATATACAAGACTATTATTTTTCTTGTGAAAAAATGAATGTTTGTTGTGATTGTGTCTTTCTAATTACATAAAAAATATTTCCATTTTCAGAATTTAAATCACTATTTAATGCCTTTAAAGTTTGAGTGAATTTTTTCCACGTGAAAAACAACTTACGGTGCTTTATAGTAAAAAGCATTTCATGTTAAAAATTCAGTGGTGTTAACTTTCTTTAAAAATCGCTAAAAACAAAGAAAAATTGTTTGAACAATTATTTAACTTTCTATAAAACATATTGGAAATTGTGTAAAATTTAGTTAAAGGGGTTATTTTTTAAAGCACTAGAAATTGTTTTCGTTGCAAAATCAATTTTAATAGAAAGTTCACTGCACACAAGTAATTTAAGAAATAGTGCGATAAGTTTTTTTTTGTTGGGAACATTAACATTTGACCAGCCTTTCTTATTTTGGAAAAGTTTAATTTAACTATTGTTTTATTAGTTTGTATATATTTTGTATTTATTTATTTATTTATTTATATTGAGACAGAGAGTGTTATGAAAGTAATGAGATAGACTAAAAACAAATAATATGGTGTAATGTGTACTTAATATTGTTGTTGGTTTTTCTTTCTTTTCATTAATTCTTAAACATGATATAAATAGTTTAATTTGTTTTTTTTAATTGCTTAATTTTTTATTAATTACTTACTTTTTGTTTATGTCAAAAATTTCTATACAATTTTCACCATTTTCATCTAAAAACTTTCATATTATTTGCTGTTTAGTTCATTTTTCTAAAAATTATTTATGAATGATGAAATGATGCTTACTTTTTTCGTATTTTCAACATGAATTTTCACTTTTTAAAAATGTCTGTGCTTTTTAAATTGGTGGTGCTGGGTTGTGTGTATTGTTGTAATCGTCGTTGTTATAAACTAAGTATTTTTAATACAATTTTTATAAATTTATTATTTATTACTTTTATACAATCAAAGAGGCAGTCCTTTCAGTTGCTTATGCACGGTGACAGGGAGGAGTTTTAATTTAATAATTTTTTGTTTTTTGAGTTTGTTTTTTTTCGATAATTATCACTCATTGTCTTGTTTTATAAACAACCAAAACATTGCATTAGTAAAGTTCGTTGCATTGTCATCTTTGTGTGACCTGTGATTTGGTAGTTTTATTGTTTGTTTAACATTTAAATTTGACCATTGGTATGTGTTTGGTGGATAAACACTTGTCACAGCACCATTCAGCATACACTTCTTTTGTAAGCATTTTAAAAGCGGCGTCCGTCAGACCTACACATGTTCTGCAACGAAAAGAAATAAATAAATAAAGATTTTGCATAATGTATATCTTTAGTATACTAATGAAAAAAGTCTCTAAAAATTTGAGTTAAAACTACTAAAAATTAGTTAAAAATGACCTTGAAGAAAAAACTGCTGCAATTAGCAGATTATTTTTGCTATATAGTAAGATAGAAACAGCAAAAATAAAACTGTTAAATATACAGAATTTTAGGATTATTTGAGATACATTTTAGTTAAAAGAAAATAACAACTTAACGTGATATTTCCGATTTTCTCTTAGGCAACATCAACATTTTTTACTGTTTTTCTAATTATCATTATCATTTTATAGACAAATAGACAATTTTGACACAATTCCATTTCAACCCATTTGAATTTCGGATCAAAACATTAGTTGGCTTTCATCCAGACTGGCGTAGGGTATCATATCATAAATTACTACACTTTGTTAAAATAATAGGTTTGTACGATTACATTTCTAGTAAAGCTACACTCATACAAATAAGTCCGTAAAAATAGCAGAAAAAGTTACTAAAAATTAGTTAAAAATGATACTGCAGAAAAAACTGCTAATATTAGCAGAATCAGTTTGCTAAATATTAATAAAATGAAAACAGCAACAAAAACTGTTAAATTTACAGAATTTTAGTAATATTTGAGCTAAATTGTTGTTAATTGCAAATAACAATTTAACCTGCTAAAATTAGCAAAAAAAATTGCTGAATAGTAGTGTAATAAAAATAGCAAAAAAAAAACTGTTAAATATACAGAATTTTAGTAATATTTGAACTACATTTTTGTTAATTGCAAATAACAATTTAACTTGCTGAAATCAGCAAAAAAATTGCTAAATAATAGTAAAATTAAAATAGCGAAAAAAAACTGTTAAATCTACAAAATTTTTGCTAAAATTTTCTGAAATCAACAAAACTTTTGCAGATTACTAGTGGACTCCCAAGTAAAAAAAATGATATGGAGCCATATGAAGTTATGTTTAATTATATATAATCTTTTATGTAATTAGATATAATTATATCCGAAAAATGAGAACGTCTTATTGTATCATATTGTATCGAATTGTATACAATTGTATACAATTTGGTACAATTTGATACAATTTTATGCAATTCGATACAATTGTATCCGAATTTTGTCCTCATCCAATTACATCAAATTATATCTTTTTGTATAAAATTATATAAAATGTTATAAAAGTGGACATAGTTTGATACAATTATATCTAAATATTAACCTTATACTTTTTATCATATTATATAGGACCATATCTAACAATATATGTACATACAAAAATTATTTTTTTAAATAAAAAAAATTTTTCAATTACTTGTAATTGTAATTGTTCTTTTTTGAATTGCAATTACAAATAATATGTAATTATAGATGAGTTTTTTTTTTCAATTACAATTACATGTAATTGTGTAATTGCATGTGTAATTAATTACAAAATGTAATGATTAACCCCAGGCCTGCTGGAGATCTTATAATTTCGATAAATCTTCCATTACTTTTATCCAGATGTATCATGACAGTGCAATAAACATGAAAAAAATTTATTATAATTTAGTAATTGTAAAATAAAGTTAACAACACTGAAATTTTAAAGTTAATAGGATTATGATATACAACCAAGATATAAGAAATCAGTCAAGTGTACGTTATAGTATAGAGAATTTCGTATTAAAGATTCAGTGTTGTTAATGTTATGGGTGCGGTGCTAAGCCATTTTTGACTCATGCTCAAAAAAAAAAACAAATTACTCACGCACGAGCATTTCGTTTCTTCCTCAGCACACATGAGTATATTAAAAACTTACAATCAGAAAATTCTCACGCAAAACAGTAAAAATTACTAAAAACATATGATGCAAAAAATAAACTCACACACGAATCATGCACGGGTTATTCTTACTCACGCTCACGCACGAATCACTTAAGTATAGTAATTATTACTCACGATCACGTGTGAATAACGTGACTCACGAACATTTCGTGTCACGCGCCAATCCCTAGTAATTACTAAATCTAAAACTAGTTCAAAATCATTGATAACATGGAACCAAATATAATACAATACGGTTTTATATGGACCTTATATATTTTTATATAAAATCACTTTGAAAAAATTGCCTATGTGGGATGATATATAATTATAGATGATTTTATAAAGAACGTTATAAGTTATATATGGGTTCATATTCGTCAATATATAATCATAACTAACACAAATTATAAAAGATTTCTTATATGCATCCACATAGTTTTATATTATTATGTATAGTGTCATACTAAATTATATATAAACGTACATGTAATTATGTCTTTTATTGTTACTTTATGTACTTATATATAGCACATACATATATATGTAGGCCAATATGTAATAATATAAAATCACATATGTCTCCATATTAAAACCTTTGAGGAAAAAATATCTAACATATGACTATATAAAAGTATATCTGCTTGAATTTAAAAGCATATGTGGCCATATGTAACTATAAGTTACTATATGCAATTACATAAAATAATATATGATTATATCAAAACTTTTTTACTCGGGCTGGAAAAAGGTAAAAAAGGAGCAAATGAAAATTAATAAATAAAAAATAAATGTGTATTTAAAAACATACTTGAGACCAGTTTATTCAATGTGTCAATTAATTGAAATTTTTTCAATTGGCATTGTTCAATGCCTAAATGCCCATTTTTAATTGATGAAAGAAGTATTTGTTTTCATGTTATAATAAAAGAATAAATTAAGAAAAAAAAAATTTTAAATTCGCGTATTTCTTATATTTTTTTTATATTACATTGCTTTTTCTTCAATTATGTGTACATTTCATTACCATTGTTTTCAATGCAAATTGAAAAAAATTTCATTGGCGGTGATAAAATTTTTTGAATGGTGATGAAATTTTTTGGCATTAACATTGAGATAAAGTATTGCCAATTATATTTCAATGCCAATGAAAATTTCCCAAGAATGATTTTTTGTAAAAGTGGTAATATTTATAGACAATATCCCAGGAGAATTTTTTACAATCGGTAGCCAACCACACCCATTCTACAACTGGTTCCACTGCAACCGATTCCATGGAACTGGTTCCGGAACCAGTTCCTGGGATCCTATATGAAAGGTATGACTGACGTAGAATCAATTCTAGAACTGATTCTAGAGCAACCGGTTCCACTTTGGAGCCATAGATAGATAGATAGATAGATAGATAGATAGATAGATAGATAGATAGATAGATAGATAGATAGATAGATAGATAGATAGATAATTGTTCTTTATTTCAAATTATAAAAATAAAATATAAGTATAAACTGTTTTTGTTTCTAATATATTGAAATGTTGAACTTACGACAATGACATTAGTCGTCTGTCGGAGGTTTCGTTTAAATTAATTCATTCTTCATTAGATTATTATCAATACAAATAAAATAAAATGCAAAAAATAAAATAATTAATAATACATATCAAATATGGCTTCCAAAATATTGTAAATATATTTAACGAAATTCATTTAGAATATGTTTTCTATATGATAGGGCATTAATAACGTATGTAACTAATTTACTCCAACTTTCATCTTCCACACCATTTAAAACATTTATTACTTCATTTTCACGTAAAAGTATTTTTCCAAAAAATCGAATTCTATATTCTTTTAAAACGGGGCATTTTCCCAAGAAATGCTGAATAGTTTCCTCTTCATTAAGGTTACACAATGTACATATACTGTTAGAGTTATCTCTGCTAAAATTATTATTTAGTGCAATAAGGCCGCATCTAGCTTTGAATATCCACATTATCTTGTATCTTCCGTATGTTTCTCTAAAATAGTTCTGACCAATGTTGTGATCAAGCAACTTATATATTCTAGTGGTGCTCTGCAGTGATTTTCTCCACATCTTTTGATGATTTGTGCTTTTGATTTGACTTAAGAGGTTTGTAAAATAAGTATAATAAATATTATTATTTAAGTTTGACATATTCCACTCTAGCCCATAGTGTCTTCCCAATTCATTTATGTTCTTAGCCCAATATACGTTTTGTCGCAGAACTTTAATGGATAATTTGTTTGGAAGTCGGTTGCTACTGTATTCAAAAAGCGCTTTATGTAAATACCTTAAATGCAAGTCAAGTGTATATAAATGACCATTATCTAGACCTGTTTCCAGCATTATACAGTAAGTGGGTGTGAAGTCCGGTAACTTAAAGATTTTTTTAATAAAAAATAACTGCAACTTGTCTACCTCTTCAAATAGCGAGCAACCCCAAACTTGAGCAGCATAGCCTTGAATGGACCTGCATACAGCTTGGAACATCTTCCATTTTGCTTCCAGAGATATATTATTTTTACAGAAAAAATATTCCATGTTGCCATTATGCTGTTTTTTGCAGAGTTATTTCTTTGGAGCCATAGAAGGGGTTGCTTTTGGGACAATTTCAAACAAAAAGAATCGGTGTGAGAATCGACAGTAGAAGGGGTTGTGAATGAACAGCAGCTATTCAACAACCGATTCTTTGGAACAGAAAATTTTCCTGGGATGTTAACCCATGATACAACCATACTAGGTGGATGCATTAGAACAACAAACACAACAAACAACAACAAAAAATGTAATCGGCTATTTTTGATACATAGCGAAAGCATACGAAAAAATCCCTGAACTGTCATAATAAAACCCTGAACTGTCAAACTCTCCCTAATGCATCTACCTAGTATGATGGTTGTATCATGATGTTAACCATAACAAAATGTATTTCAGAGACCCTTCTTTTGATTTTCATTGTTTGCTGATCGGATATGTACTTCCGAATTTATTTGAGTTTCCATTTTCACCTCTAAAGCTCCACCCACAGGAAAGACGGGTGGCCGATTAAAAATATTGTATTCTTTAAATAAGCTTAAAAAGTACAATATTGGAGTAAAAAATTTAGGGTCATCCCCGTAAACTCCACTTGCTCCCCAGAGATACTTTTAATCACAATTTTCATATTAAAATGGTTCGTTCAAAATAAACCTTGATCTTTGAAAATTAATGTATTACGATAAATAGAAACTTTTCTCATAAATTTTAATATTTTAGATATTTAATGAGTAGGACAAATTTTCAACCATTTCAATTTAGCTTTATTTAAAAAAGTTTTTGCATTATTTTTGTCCAGTTAAAAATATGCAGTAATTGTTATGAGTCATTTAACATTCTGTTTATAAGCGCTCCAAAATTGGTGGTTTAGTTTACAAAAAATTTGCAAAATTAGCAAATCTTCTGTTAAAAATTAAGAACTAAAATTCAGCAAAATACTGTAAAGTTAGCAAATTTATTGTTAAAAATTAGTAACTAAATTCAGCAAAATAAAAATAGGAATGTGGAGGTAGAAAAAAATTAACTAAAAATTTAATTTTAACTAAAAATTAGTTCAAAATTTGTTAAGTTGAAGTACTAACAGTTTTACTAACTTTTCTACAAACTTTTTTCTATGAGTGTAGTAAAAGAGAAAAAATATTGAACATTTTGTCAGAATATACAAAAGTAATCGAACAAAAAAATTGTAAACAAACAAAAAAAATTTACGAAAATCGCAACAAAAAAACGTCCGCCCAGTGCAAACTTTAATGCAAATCATAAGAGTTAATTAATTTAATAACGATTCACATAAAAATGTATTCAATTTTACCATCTGTTAAGCAAAAACACATATTACTAGTTTTTGCTGGAAGATATTTTTCAAGTAAAAACTAATAAAATTTCCCTTAAATTTTTTACTAGTTTTTACTTTTTTTCTGTACTCGAACGGATTTTTGAGTAAAACTGATAAAAATGGTAAAGCTAGTAAAAAATAGCATGTAAAAAACACACTTAACCCTTAAATGCATGGTGTAGCCAGTTAGCAACAAACCGGTTTTTTAATAAAAAAAAACCCAGCGCTGGGAATTCACCCTTTTAAAGCGTTGGGAAGGCGTCCAAATTTAGTGCTTTGCCAGTACTTCTTTTTGTAAGACCGTGGTCTACTTGCGCTTTGCCAGTGCTTCTTTTTTGTGAACACACATAATTTCCACATGGGTATTTTTAGACCACTTTTTTCAATTTTAACAACGTTGTGTAAACGTTGGCAAGTTAGCGCCAACTAACGGTTGGCCGCTGTTATCAATCGGGTAACAAGGCAATACTGTCAACCATCGCCAATGGTATGCCAACATTTGGCCGATCGTATTATTTTTCTGCCTGGGTATCTTCGTATTTGCGATCTGTAACGTGCACTAGGTCTAATCAAGGATAGATTTTAACCACTATCCATAGGCTTAGTTCCAAAAAAATGCCTTTTTCCAAAAAAGCACCTTTATCCAAAAAAAGTTATTTTTTCCAAAAAGTACCTTTTCCAAAAAAAGTAGCTTTCGCCAAAATAATACCATTTTCAAACAAAATTACCTTTCGTCAAAATAGTATGTTTTTCCAAAAAAATACATTTCAAAAAAAGATGAAGCTTTTTCAAAAAAAGTTTTTTGTCAGAAAAAGTGCCATTTAAAAAAGAAAAAAAAAATAGAATTTCAACCTCCACAAGACGGGATTTCTGGATATTCCCCTTTTTCCAAAAACAAAAATCTTTTTTTGAATGTACTTTCTTAAAAAAAGAATTACCTTTTTCCAAAAACTTTCTTTTTCACAAATAGCCTTTTTTCAAGAAGTACATTTTCTAAAGAAAAGTACTTTTCCTAAAACAAAGTACTTTTTCCAAAAAAAAATAAAGAAAGAATATAGATTCCTCCTCCGCAGGAGATCTCCACTAGAACGGGATATTTTCAAAAGAAAATTAGGGTTGGCAGGCAATACCGCTAAAATACCGTTATCGATTCAAAACCCTTTCAACTGACTACCGTTACCCCTAAAATACCGTTTCCGAAATAACTGAAATACCGTTACCCTGAAAATACCGATACCGAAATAAATGAAATATCGATAACCTTAAAATACCGTTACCGAAATGCATGAAAAAGCATTTCGGTAACGGCCCTATGTTCCACTGGGAATTAAAGGATTAAATATATGAAAAAGCATTATCCTTAAAATACCGTTACCGTTACTTTTAATTCTCTGCTCCTGGTCATTGCACGTGGTTTTTGAATATTTCACATAAATTAAGTCAATTAATTCGATTTGTTTTTACTTTAGTTTGGTTTTTGCAAAAAACAATGGGGTATGTACCGAAATACCTGACTACCGTTACCCTTAAAATTCCATTACCGATATAACTGAAATACCGTTAACCTCAAAATACCGTTACCGAAATAACCCAAATATCGTTATCTTTAAAATACCGTTACCGAAATAACTCAAATTATGTTATCCTTAAAATGCCGATACCGAAATAACCTAAAATATCGTTACCCTAACGATAACCGCATTCGTTTCGGTCACCATCCATGAAAAAAACTATCTTTTCCAAAAAAGTACCTTCTACTCTAAAAATAGCCTTTGTAAAAAAAAAAAATCTTTAAAAAGTCCTTTTCTATAAAAAAAAGTATCTTATTATACTCCGACATAGGAAAATCCCTACAGGGAGGGGCCAAAAGGGGAATGTCTCCCCTTGACGGCCTGCCCAAACTGTTGGAACTAGGTAGCTGAAAATCGGAATGTAAGTTCCCCCTCCTGTTTAGATGTCCGCAAAGGGATTTTTAGAAATTCCTATCGGGAGGGAGAAAAAGTGTCCTTCTTGACGGCCTGCCTAAACCCTTTTGGCTAGAAACGTAAAATTTGAAATATGTATTCCGTGGAGAAGGGCTAACTCACCGACAATGTACTTTTTAGACTTTGGGACAAGATAATGGTTAAAATGGCGGTAGAATGGGGAAAATATCCCCAATAACGGCCTACCCAAACCGCTGAAGCAACGAAGTTGAAATTTGTTATGAAGGTCCCTCCTCTATCGTAGGGAGCCGCGAAGATGAAATTGTTGGAAACTGCTACAGGGAGGGGCAAAAAGAAGGAAAGTCTCCCCTTGATGGCCTGTCAAAACTCCTTTGGCTAGAAAACTTTATTTTAAGATATATGCCCTGGAGTATGGGCTACCTTATCAGTAAGGTACTTTCTTGAATTCTGGACAGGATGTTATAAAATGGGGGCTAAAAAAGGGGAAAGTGGCCCCTTAACGGCCTGTCCAAACTGCTGGAACTAGGAAGCTGAAATTCAGTATATAGGTTTCTCCTTCAACATAGATGTCTGTCAATACGGCATTTTTGGAAATTCCAACAGGAAGGGGCAAAAAAAGAAAAAGTATCCCCCCTGACGGCCTGCCCAAACTGCTGGAACTAGGAAGCTGAAACTAGGTGTGTGGATTCGTCCTCCAGCTTGGACGCCCTCTAGTGCCGGATTTTCGGAAATTCTTGCCGGGAGGGGCATAAATAGTAAAAGTCTCCCCTTTGACGGCCTTCGAAAACCCCACTGGCTAGAAATCTGAAATGTAAAATATGTGTTCCTTGGAGTATGGGCTCACTTATCGGGAAGGTACTTTTTGGAATGTTGGACCGGGACATTGCAAAAATGGGGATCAAAAAAGGAAAAGTGTCCGCTTGAAGGCCTGCCCAAACCGCTGTAGGTAGGAAGTTGAAATTTGGTATGAAGGTTCCTCCTCCATTGTAGACATCGGCTAAGACGGGCTTTTTGGAAATTTCTACAGGTAAGGTCAAAAACAGGAAAAGTATCCCCTTAACGGCCTGGCCAAACTGTTGGAACTAAGGAGCTAAAATTCGGTATCCTTTCATTTTTGAAAATTCCTATCTGGAGGGGTAAAAAGGGGAAAAAACAACAATACAATTTAAAAAAATCAAATTTTATTTGTTAATGTTATGATTGTGTCGATACCTGGGCGGTTACCGCGTAACTCGATTCGAAAAAAAATTTACGAATTCGTAAATCTTGCAAATATTGTTAAAAATATAATTCTGTATAAAAATTCTACTTTTTAATTTATTTTTATCCTAAACCTTGTACACTACACATAAAAATTCAAAAAGTAAGATTTTTGCTAAAACTTTTCTTTTTGCGAAAGGTACAAAATTTACGAATTCGAAAATTTTTCTCGAATTGAGTTACACGGTAACCCCCCAGAGGGGCAATTCTGTAGCTTTTTAACGACAAAATTCGGTAGTTAAATTGACAAGTTTTCATAGTTAATTGACAACTTAACTACCAAATTTTGTCGTTAAAAAGTTAGAGAATTCCACTACAGGTATCGACACAATCATGGAATAATGGAAAAATTTTACTTAACCCATTTTGTACCAAGCATGGATGCCATGGGAGTTTTTCACAAAACTTGGTAGAAGGATAGGCCGGTTTCGTAGAAAGCATTTTTTGAAATTTTTATTGCTAAGTCGCGCTCTCTAATGGTGGTATAAGTAATTCAATTTGAAAACTTGACGCTCTATACGCACTTAAATGGTTAATATTCTTTCAAAAACTAAATTTTTATAGTTGATCTTTTATTTTGTAAATAAATGTTTTTCTTTTTTATTTTAGATCATACACATATGGTCAAAATAATAAGTACACCTGCTTATTTTTTCATGTTTAATTTTAGTTACTTTAACGGAAAGTAAACATGGGAAGCCTTTTTTATTTAAATAACTTTAATTTGGTAATGCCTTTAAAAGTAAAAACAAAACTGGGACTTCCCCGTTGTTTTCATTGTGCGTTAGTTTTGCACAGGTGTGATTTCAGTACTTGGTCAAAATAATAAATACATTGCTGAATTCTTTAATATTTTCGCAGTCTGCCCTAGTTTTTTGGAAAGGTTAGTTATTTTACTGTTGTTTATCTTTATTCATAACGAAATATACAGTAAAAAAAATCAGCGATGGGTCGAAAAAGTAATTGTTCTCCGGAGGATAGAAAAATAGTTTCAAAACTAAGGGAAAGTGGCCACAGTCTTCGTTCTATAGCAGAAACTATTAATCGGTCGCTATTTTTTGTACAAAATACTTTAAAGTCTAAAAATCCCGTCGAAACTCGCGGAAGACCCACAAAACTTCAAAAAGAACAGATATTGTAACTCTTGCGAAGAAGGACCCATTTGTGTCTTCAAGAGCGATTTTAGCAGATATTGGAAATATAATTTTATCGCGAACGGTTCGTCGTAGACTACAAGAAGCTCATTTACCAGGAGGGATAGCCAGAAGAGTCCCTTTGCTTAGACAAAAAAATTTAAAGGCTAGGTTGGCGTTTGCAAGAAGTCATTCCAATTGGTCCGAAGCAGACGGTGAAAAAATGGCGAAACATTTTGTGGAGCGATGAAACAAAAATTAATTTATTTGGGAACGACTGTGTCCGGAATGTTCGACGCCCTAAGGGTAAGGAATTCCATGTTCGCTTTACAAAGAAGACGGTCAAGCACGGGGGCGGCAATATTATGGTCTGGGGTTGTTCCTCGTGGTATGGTGTCGGTTCGATACATCGAATTACCGACACTATGACCAGATTCCACTACAAACATATCTTGGAAAATACGATGTTGACCTATGCTGAGGAAAGTTTGCCTCTTAGATGGGCATTCCAGCAGGATAACGATCCAAAGCATACTTCTAAGTTGGTAAAGGATTGGTTCCAAGACAATCATGTGGCCCCTTGTGACTGGCCAAGTCAATCTCCGGACTTAAACCCCATCGAAAATCTTTGGGGAGAGTTAAAACAAAGAATTGGAAAGGAGGTTTTTAAAAATAAGGATCAGTTATGGAATTTTGTTCAAAACATTCCTGCAGGAAGCTTATTGCCAGCATGCCAAAAAGAGTCAACAAAATAATTCAAAATAATGGTGGATATACCGGCTTTTAACGAAACTTAGCTAAAATTACTCAATTTAGCAGAAAAAACTTGAATTTTTTAATTACTCACTTTTTGAACAAGACTGAATTTAATTTTTGTCTTTTGTTATTGTTTTACCACTTAATTCGTAAATGCTTTCTAAAGTTTTAGCAGGTTTACAAAATGTCATTTTTATACAAAATTTGTTCAATAAACCTCCTATAATTTTACAAAGCGTTTATGAATTTAGGGGTTAGTATTTATTTTATTTCTACCCAGTAAACATGGCAATACGAATACGATTCCTCAATAGTATTGCCTGGAAGAAAAATTTTATTGCGGCAATAATCGTTTTCCTGTTGCGGAAGATACCCCATTTGGTAGAAAACGTGTCCCGAATGCAATACTTCACAGCAATACGAAAGCAATTCTTCTGGAAGATAAATAGGCGATATTGCTAAATTATGACCTAGATGATATAAAAATGTGTTCGAAATATCGCCGATATATCTTCTGGAAGATAAAAAGAAGATATCGCTAGAAAATCACCCAGATAATAAAAATAAGAGTTTTATACCAACATATTTTGTTTTTCTTTTTATTATAAATAACAAAAACATACAAAACCTTCACATTAATTTACATATCTTACAATGCTGCCCAGGTAGAAAAATACAAACGGCACAATGTTGGCCCGGTATTGGAGGCGGTAGTACATGTACTGGCAATGCGTCAGATTTTTAACTTTCACTGTACTGCCATGTTGTCGAAATGATAACACCAATAAACGCTTGGCCGTAGTTATTTCCCAACGTTGGCGCAGGCTTGGGATTTTATTTTTTTGGTATTGTTCCAGTACATTTAATAACAAATTTAGTAGTTTGCTAGAACTTTACTGTCTTCTTAGTGTACATCACAGATTTTTTTTTTTTTGGCAGTCTTGAGACTTGATGGAGTTTCTTCAAATGTATTCTTTCGAAACTTCACAAGAAAAGAATGGCGAGTCTCTCTTACATAAATAATTGTGTAATAGATGTAAAAATACGTAAAATTTATAAAATTTTTAACTTTAATAAATTAAAAAAAGCTCGCTAATTTTCAGAAAACAGTACTGGCAAAGCACGTTTTAAGTAGTACCGGCATTTCGTAAAAAACAGTGTTCTCCCAGTACAACTTTTGTTGTAACGTCGGCAATTTCTACCTGGTTGGTTTTATATAATTGACCGCATCAACTACCCTTCTGTGTATTTGCCTTTACTTTGCCACACATTATTTTCTGAAAAAAAAACAGATATTTAGTTTTTATATGCAATACGTAATTAAATAAATGAAGTACAATTATGCTTACTTTAATTTTTGCAAATTTATTTATGAAAATTTCCCAAAATTAGACGTTTTGATATTATCGATATTTTATTTGAACGCTTGTGATGTATTTTTTTAAAATGAAAGAAAAATATATTTTCTGCCATTTTTTTTAAATATCACCGATATATCTTCCAACTGATAAAAAGAAGATATGATCAAAATACTACTTTGATTTTCTTCCAAATGATAAATGAATGATATTGCCGTAATATCTTCAGGGTGATATATCTTCCAAATGCTTATTGGGTAATGTTATAACCAAGTTTAAAATGGCACAAAAAAAGTTGAAATTGGCAGGCAAAATGGCACGAAAAAATAGTAAAATTGGCACAAAAAACGCAAAAATGGCACGCTTATTCCAAAAATTTTAAAGTATAATAGTTAATTTAATTTTCTGAATGTTTTTAACAAAAATTCTCTTGATTTTAGTGGAATGTATGCAACGAATAATGTAAATCTTCAATTGGAGGTTTTTATGGCTAACCTCTATGTTTTACACTCCTTAGTGCCTGTCGTACGGCGTAAGATAGTTTTTAAGTCTGTTGACTGGTTTAACTCCCCTAATATTGTCTATCATATATCTTTACGAGACTTAGCCTACAAATATTATCTTCTGAACAGAAGTTCACTGAATTGGGCTGTTTATTGTGAGCACAGAAATCGTGCAAAGAGAGTTATTAGGGTAGCTAAGAGGCGTGCCTATTCAAGCATGTTTAGGGATCTTAGTCCTAGACAAATGTGGAGCTATTTAAGGGGAAATGGTTGTTTGGAGACTGATAATCAGTTTATCTCTGCTAATGCTGACGAGGTAAATGACTATTTTGTTTCGTGTCAGATAGATGATAACCCCAATTCTATGAATTTTTCAGGGGGTACTTTAGGTGGTGGTTTTTCGTTTCGTTGTGTGAATCTGGGAGAATTGCGCGCAGCATTGGGGAAGATTAAATCTAATGCTGCAGGTAATGATTTTTTACCATTAAAATTTATTAATTTAGTTTTTCCGTTTGTGTCTTCCCATATTCTTCGGTTGGTTAATTCTATTTTTACTACTTCCGTCTTTCCTAACGATTGGAAGAAAGCTAGGGTGATACCCATAAAAAAGGAAGGTCTTTCCAACTCTTTGGATAATTTGCGTCCGATATCTGTCCTTCCGATTCTCTCGAAGGTGGTTGAGCATATTGTAAAGGATCAAATGATCCTACACCTTGATAGTAACTCTTTAATACATTTATCTCAGTCAGGCTTTCGTCGTGGGTATAGTACTGATGCCCTTCTTCTTGCTCTAACGGATTAGAAAATATTTGGATAATGGTAAAAATGTAGTTCTTCTTTCACTGGATTTATCTAAAGCTTTTGACCGAGTGATACATTCGAAACTTGTGGATAAACTGTTTAATTTGTTTGATTTTTCATCACAAGCTTGTAAACTTATATCCTCTTATCTGAGTTGTAGAAGTCAGTTTGTTTCGATTGGCGATTCTTTTTCTTTAACGAAACCAATAACCTGTGGTGTACCTCAGGGGTCTGTTATTGGCCCACTGCTGTTCATGATTTACTTGAATGATCTTCTTACATTTGGGAATGGTCTATCATGTCAGTCTTACGTTTATGCGGATGATGTTCAGTTTCTTTGCTATGCCGATTCGCAATTTGTAGATGTCTTGGAAGAGGGTATAAATTTCATCATACATGAGGTTATATCTTGGTCTTCTGGCAATGGTTTTGTTGTCAATCCAAGAAAGACGAAGTTAATGGGTTTTGGTTTCGATACTGATACTATAATGGTTACTCTCGACGGCATGAGAGTTGAATTTGTGCATAAGATTGAGTGTCTTAATTAGTTTTAATTGACAATCATTTAAATTTCTCATCGCATATTAATAACGTTTCTTCGAAAATATCATTCTTGTTGAGAAGGTTGTATTCTCTTGACTTGTATCTGCCTCTCTCAATTAGGATGCGCGTGGCACATGCCTTGTTGATGCCTCATATATTATATTGTGTCGAGGTATTTTCTGGTACCACAGGCGGTGAATTTAATAGGTTTACCAAGATTTTCAATAGAATTATTAGATATATTTTTGGCCTAAGACTTCGCTCTCATGTGACTCCGTACGTAATCCAATGTCTTGGGTGCTCTTTTGTTAATTATGTAGGTATGAGGTTATTGATATTTTTTTACAAAGCAATGGTTAATGGGTTTCCGGACTATATAGTTGACAACTTTCTTTTGTCCAACTCGGAAAGAAACCCCCAACTGGTTTATCCAACACATCATACTACTACGTTCGAGCGATCATTTCAGATTAAGCTTTCAAGAATATGGAACGATCTACCTCTATACCTGAGAGGTTTTGCTTTTTCACCCCAGGTCTTTAGGCGAAAGCTTAAGGATTATGTAGCTATTCATGAGTTATAGCTTTTTATTTGTGCTACTATTTTTATCTCTCTCGACCTTTTCTTTTTTTATAATCGCTGCAATTAGGAAAATCTGGTGATTGTATTATTTTTATTTAAATATGTATTTATATTATTCAAGATAATGTTTTCAGTATTTTTTTATATGATAGTTTTACTCTATTTTTTACTTATTTTTATTATTATTTATTTTTATTATTATTTATTTTTATTATTATTTATTTTTATTATCTTTATTTAAATTATTTTTTTGTAGTAGTTATTATTAATCATATATGGCCCCCAGGGCTTTGGTTATGTAATTTAAAGTAAATAAATGCTGTATTTATTATTAAAAAAAAAAAAAAAAAAACAATAATGAAAGAATTTACCGTTGAACTGCAAAAGTGCATTCGCCGTATATTAGTATGATTTAAAAAAATCTGGAATTTTATTAAATATTAAAAAATATCGTTTTTTATAAATTTTTCCAAAAATTATTTACATACATTGAGTTTTTACTGAATTTTATAGCATTTTTTTAATGAAAAGTCTAAAAAATGGCATTTTTACAAAATAAGTGAAAAAATTGCAAAAACAGCATTTAATGGCAAATGCCAAAAATAACTTGCCCTGGTTATAACAAAACAAAATAGTATTTCTTTTTTCTTTTAATTTAAATAAATTTTCGGCTACGAGCCTTTAAAAAAATATTTCAGGCTGTACTTGTTATTTTGACCATATGTGTATATTAGGATGGGGCGATTTGAACATCTTAATGGGCTTGTTTTCATCAACATCATCATCATCATTTCATCATCATTTCATCATCATTTCATCATCATTATCATCATTTCATCATCAAGCAGAAAATAATTTTACTTATATACTTTTACCTCTAGTTGCCACATTTTTTATCCGATTTTCATAATACCTTTCTGGAAAGTTGTAATGTTATATTGTTTACAACTTCATTAGTTGTTTCAAAAAGCCACCGCAAGATGGCGCTAATCTAGCATTTATTAGAAAATTACAAAAAATTAAAATTCGGGACCCTCGAAAATGATTTTTTGGATATCCTCATGCCAAAAGCTATCGAAAAATCGATGGCACGATATCAAAAAATTTTTGTCCATAAAAATCGCCCCACTCTAGTGTATATATGTAGGCCACATATTACAAGTAAAAGATTGTATACATTTCACAATTATTTTTGATTTTTGATAAAACCTCTAATGCTGAGATTTTTGGATAAAACTTGGTTTAGGTTGTAGTTTATAATAAAAAAATCTCCATTTCTAAAGCAGCATTTAAATTGCAAACCACTTTAAACTAAAAGCAACTGTTTAATCAGATCCAATTAGATATTGCAATTAATTCTGTATAATGGGATCAAAAAAATTAAATTATATAAAATTAGATATGAAAAATATATAATTTGCTCCGATTATCAGGCACGTCACATTTCTTTTCGGAATTGATTTGATCAGGGGGTATCCATTAAAGTGTTTTAAGAATTCGTAAAAATTTCACACAATAAATTTAATAAAAAAGGGTTTAGAAGCAAAAACAACATTAAAAACAATAAAATTGATTATTTATTATTTATTTCACTCTTAGAGTTGTTTTTGTTACCGCTTTAATCAATAATCATAAGAAACAATAAAAACAGTGCCCTGTTAACTTTTTCGGTTTTCCTTTTGTTTCTCTTATTCTTCACGGGAATTAACAGGATCCCAATCCATATAAATTTTAAGGGAACCAAAGAGTACACTTTTTTCGTATGGGAACTCTTTATCCTATATCCTCGTTGATTTGATTTCGTAATTTATTTTTCGCAATTTTTTTCCTAAAATCATCCAAAAATTTTTTTCCATCTAAAATTGCAGTTTAGGGTGCTACGGATAATTTTGTGTTGAAAACTAAACGTTTTGGTAAGTATCGAGTATGCTAAAGGCTTTATAGTGGTACTTAAAACTTATAAAAAAAGGTTTTCAATAGTGCTTTTCTTTAAAATGTCTTTAACTATTTCACTTAAAAAAATTTGGACTTAAGGGGGTAAATACTGTAACAACAGAATTTTAAAGGGCATATTTGAACGGTTGTCAAAAATTCAATTAACAATATTTTTAATATTTTATTTAAAAATCATGTTATTGTAGTATTTTTAAAAAATATCAGTTTTATATTTCCTCAGCCAAAATCGCCAGAGTTGCCACTTCATTACTGGCCTTTTTTAAAAAAGGCAAAATCGGCTGCCACTGTGCAGCCTTCATTAATTATCGGAAAATAAAAACGTAAAGTGATTCTTAATCTCAGATAAATTCTCTAGTCCTTACCTTTTTTATTTTTAAAATTTTTTTTTAACAAAGTTGCCACAGAAACTTAAAAATTCCGAAAAAGGCAAGAAAAAACACATTTGCTCGGGGATATAAAATTTATTTGACCAAAATTCAAAAAAAGGGCCACGATAAGGACTAGAGTTTTTTGTTGCCTACGAAAGAAAAAACCCAGTTCGAAATCGGTTAACCCGCCTTGGCTGTACAGTGGCAGCCGATTTTGAACTCAGGGTTGTGGGAAAACGCGTTTAAAGTTTAAAATTAATTTTACGCTAAGAAAACAACAAAATTTCAAAAAACCGTGTATGAATAAAATTTACATCTCGCAGTTTTCTACATATGCGCCAAATTTGGGACGAATCGATTAAAGGGTAGTTGATATACTAACCCTAATATTCTTAAAAACGATGGGAGAAAAATTATTATACATTTCATTTCGGTCAAAATGCTATAATTTCCCTACGGGAAATTTTAACAAACTGTCACCGAACTGGCCCCTTTATATGAAATAGACTGGTCACTTTTACATGGCGTTGTCATAGGAGGTGGAAATTGACCCCTTGTGACATGTCACAAGACAAATCCCAGGACAGGTCCCTGAAATTGAGAGTTCAGTAACCTGTCCTAGGATTTGTCTTGTGACATGTCACAAGGGGTCAATTTCCACCTCCTATGACAACGCCATGTAAAAGTGACCAGTCTATTTCATATAACGGGGCCAGTTCGGTGACAGTTTGTTAAAATTTCCCGTAGGGTTTGTACATTTTTAAATTTATTTTGTATTTGTATCTTATTTTTTATAGACACTGATTACTTTTGTAGCTAATATAAAGCCACCAATACCTGCCTCAAATGACGTGCCTTCGCCCACAATCGGAGAATCGTCATTGGCTTTTATTTAAAGACTGCGTGCAATTCTTACATCTTTGGATGTAGTTTTTTTCTTTTTGTACTTCTGTATTATGCGAAATAAGATTTCCAATAAAGACAATGAATTAAAAACGCTCCCAAAAAATTTTGTATACAAATTTAATGCATAGAATATTACTTTGTGACTAAAATATATTTTACAAAAAAACATGTGGAAATTTTATTTCTTCAAATTATTATTGATATTTTCTGAGCATGTACTGAAGAGTATGCTCTACCCAGCTAAAAATCGACATACATGGATCCATGCATGTTGAATGTATGTTCATGTATGCTCATAAACATGCATTCATGTCCATACGTGGGTACACAACTCCCCATACATGCATCATATATGGCCACACATGTGCATTAACGAAATTTGAGGTAATATCTACATGTGTGTAAATGTATGAACATACATGAACACGCATGAACATGCATGCTCATACATGTAGATATTACCTCAAATTTCGTTAATGCACACATATGGTCATACATGATTCATGTATGGAGATTTATGAATCCATGTATGGTCATGAATGCAAGTTTATGAGCATGAACGAACATACATTTAACCTGTATGGATCCACATATGTCGATTTTTAGCTGGGTATCGAAATAAAATATTAAAAAAATTCGAAAACAAAATTTTTCCTAGAGTCGATACCCCTCTTAAAACGATTTTTGTTCAATAATTTTCTGATTGATTAGCAAAACGTCGATCTTCTTTTTTTTAAGTATAAATGGCAACTTATATCAAAATTTAACAGTAGGACACACACAAAATTACCACAAAACATTTTAGAATTTACGAAAACACAAAAAACCTGAAGAAGCAAAAGTAAAACGTTACGAAATTGCACTTCGAAATCATATTAATTTCATACGAAATATGTGTTAAAACCAGGGACGTAACAGTTATAACTTTTATTCAAAAAACTGATTGTTTTACAATTAGGTTGTTCATAAGGGGTGTGCTATCTGTTGTATCGTTATATCGTCCTAACAAAAAACAGAGTTGTTAAAATTTTTATTTGTGTTTAACAACGATTTTCTATTCAGTTTTCTGTTTGCACACTCAAATATATGACACTAAACATACGTAGAAATGTTGTATCGTGCTATTCTCAAATGTTGTATTTTTTCAATTTAATTTTTAACAACTCTGTTTTTTGTTAGGACGATACAACGATACAACAAATAGCACACCCCTTGTGAAAACCTTTAATTATTTCTTGTTTGAATATTTTTAATTTTCTGTTTATTTGCTGTTTGATTTTTATTTTTAATTCAAACAAAAACAATCCAGACACGATTTTTATTTTTTCAAAAATAATAAGTTATTTTGTGATTTTTTTCTTTATCAAAAAATAACAATTTACCCCTCACTTCATAAATGCTTTGTAAAAGCCAACACATTTGGCAGAAAAACAGTTCGGTTAGCCCAATGCTCAGACTTTTTTTGTACGTAAAGTGAAACGTAAGGCAGGACTAAAGTCCTACAAAGTTCAAAAAGTTCCCGATAGAAACGCTTTTAAAAATTTGGAGGCCAAAACCAGAGCTTGAAAATTGAAATCAAATTATATACAAAAATACAACTGTTGTGTAATGGACGACGAAACTTATTTCCTGGCTGATTTTTCTCAGCTCCCTGGTCAAGAATTTTATGTTTTCGATGTTCGAGAAAATGTTGCGGAAACATTTAGGTCGAAAAAGCAAATGAAATTCCATAAAAATTCCTAGTACGGCAAGCCATATGTAGCTGCGGCCAAAGAAGCCAGTCATTTGTGACATCTGTCTCTATAAACAGCGAAATTTATATCAAGGAGTGTTTGCAGAAGAGACTTCTTCCATTTTTGAGTCAGCACAATGTATCCACTTACTTTTGGCCCGATTTAGCATCTTGTCACTACAGCAAGAAAGCGCTGGAGTGGTATAATGATAATAATGTGATTTTTGTACCAAGAGAGGCAAATCCACCAAACTGCCCGGAGCTCAGGCCAGTGAAGAGATATTGGGCTCTTGTTAAAAGAGAATTAAAGGGCTCAAAAAAGGTCTCCCAGGGCATGCAAGATTTCAAAAGTAGATGGACCACCTGCTCTAAAAAGGTGACAGAAACTACCATAATAGCCTTAATGGGAAGGTTTCCTCAAAAAGTGGTTAGAATTCCATGCGGTTTTTTTTTGTTTGATTTTGTATTAAATTTCATTTAATAAAAATTTGGTTTGAAGTCTTTAAATTCAGTGGTTTGTTTTTTATTTAACTTTATGAGTGTTAACATTTTTATGATCTCACTCCTTAGTGTTAATAAAAGAATGAACAGTGATTTAAAGTGAGTAAATATGTATATTCCAGCAACTTCCGGCATTCAATTTAGGTCAATTTTTAATTTTTATTTTATTATCAAATAAAAAAGTTAGTGCTTAATTTTTTCAAAAAAATCATTCTGTAACTTTTATAAAAAGTTTTAAAATAAAAATCAAAAAACAACAGAAATTTATAGATCAAAATATAAAAATTGAAAAAATTAAAATATTTGCCAAACTTTGTGATTTTTTTGTGCAATATGATTTATAAAATATAGTGCATTATTGAAATATTATAATTAAATAAATTTGGGTGGTGACTTTTTTAGAAATATAACAGTTATTTTGGGTCTCTGGTTAAAACTGTAAATGTGCTCACTAACAACTTTTTTTTGAAGTGAAATTACTAAAAACAGCATTCTTAACTTATAATTAATTATGTACATATATCCATTATATTTGGTCTATATATGCAAAAATACCATTTACTTCTGGAGAATCAATTTGCGTTTCCAATTTAACTTGAAAGTGAAATTGAAGTCTAAGACATGCCTGTATGTCGGAGTATTGTGTAAAATTGAAGTTTGAACTGAAAACTGCGTTTATACTGAAAATTTTAACCAGTAAAAATTGATGAATTGCTTATGGTTGCACAGAAATTAAGCAGTTAATCCATAATAACTATACAAGTCTTAACAAAAGATTTTTTTCTTTTCAGTTAAATGTAAAACAATTATTTAATAATATTTTTTAAAGCTAAAAAGCGGTTTCAAAGAGCTTATAACTCATAACATTTAAAGCACTTCTTTAGATCCACACTTTCACTAATTAAAAAGATGTGACTTATACCCACTCCCCAAACACTAATTCAAAACAACATATTTAGTTGTATAAAAGAGAACATCCAAAAATACAATCTTACGTAACCTTATAAATACTACTTTGGATTGAGTAAAGTTTTAGTTTTAGGATTACTTCTGTCCTATGATAACCCCATGTTAAAATCATGCATTTTTCACCTCAATTTGAACTACATCTGAATCAGTATATGTGATGTTTTTACAACATATTTTTCCGCCCTTTTTTTCAGGAATAGTGCGGCAATAGTGAAACATATGTGCCTATTCCTACTTCTGTCTCATTATGACCGTCATAAGGACTGAGAGTCATAACTTTTCATACAAAACAAAAATAAACCAAACAAAAATAGCCCAAACCACATAGTGAAAGCAGGGGCCGTAAATAACAGTTATCAAGAATTTTAACTCAAAAACTCTTCATGTTAGAGTCAACGGAGACCTATGTATACTGTTATATACCAATAGATTCGTATTGAGGAACTCATTCAGAATATATGGTGATCTTAAGAAAACAATCTCAACTCCACAGTTAAGAGTTATTTTTCAACGAAAAAATAAAATATCGGATGAAACTGTTTAAAAGAGAGTTTTATTTTGCCGTCATAAAATAAAACTATTTTGAGGAGTTTTATTTTTTCCGTCTAAAATAAAACTCTTTTGAGGAGTTTTATTTTTTTCCGTCTAAAATAAAACTCACCTTGTTTATTTTCTTATTTTTTGCAGTCATAAAATAAGCCGTCATAAAATGAAACTCTTTTGAGGAGTTGTATTTTTTCTGCCTAAAACAAAACTCATTTGGTTTATTTTATTCATTTTTGCAGTCTCTTTTTATTGAATCTACCTGATAAAATGTAATTTATTTGTTTAATTTAATGAACATAATTTCAAAGTGATTTTTGGCATATTTAGTTTAATTTTTGATGAGTGCGTCAATTTACATGAAATGAGTTTTAAATTTTTGACGGGAAAATAAAACTCTTCAAATGAGTTTTATTTTATGATGGCAAAATACAACTCTCTTTTTAAGAGTTTCATCCGACCTTTCATTTTTATGTTGCAAAATAACGGTTTTAGACGGCCTTTTTATTTTTTAAGTCACAAAATAAATGTTATAAAAGAACTTTTTTGATATCACTTATAACCGTTACGGTCCCTGAGTGAAAGTGCCAGTAAACAGTGGCAGTGATATCAAACTTTGTTCTTGAATTTCGCGAAAACGATTTAATATTTTTAAAAAATTCTTATTGCGTTTTGTGTAAAAACAACTCTTGTTTGTTTAGAAACTTTTCTAAGTTTCTAATTTTCATTTAACACTTTTAATGCAATTAATGTATATCAAGATAAAAATAAATTTAAAAATATTTAATTTTATGAAATTAAACATACGTTTTTGTATTACTTGTTTTCTAGTCCAGTTAGCTACTAACTTTGACTTTAACCGACACATTTGTTGTTGTTTCCCATATAAAATTTGAACTTAACTGTCAGCTAAATTTCAGTAATCGTTAGTTAAAGTTAAAGCATGTCATAAATATCACTTCTTAAATATATATTGTTGTAATATATAAACTACTTATCAACAAAATACCTTTTATAATTGTAATTTTATATAATAGTAGTTTTTGAAAAGGAAATCGTTTATGAAAAATTGTAAAATAAAATATGTTAAGTTCTGTCTATAAAAACTTAAAGTGTGCGTGTCTTTATTTTGGGATCCAATATATATTTGAATTAGAGTTGTCAGTATTCGACCTATTTTAAACCCCAGTTCTCGAATACTTCTAAAAACCGCCTTTTGGAAAAACCGGTTCTCGGTATTTTAATTGAAAACCGGTTCGAGTAACCGGTTTTTGTAAATAATCATTTTGTATTGCTATTTATTGAAACTTTTTCTATAAAACTTTCAAAAAATTGCTAAAAATCTTGAACAGTAAGTTCCATTCTTGAAAGCCATCCGCAGCGTAATTCCATTATTGCGAATCTACCTTTAAAAATAAAAGTTATTCTTTCTAAAGGCACTGCTTTTTTCTAAATAAAAAAGTTTTGGAAAGATCTAAAAGCCCAGTATTTAGTTTGTAAATTTTGCAAAAAAAAAGCTATTAACCTCCATAGAAAACCAAAATGTTTTTTTACTTGCTCTGCAATTTTTGCAAAATTGCGGTAGAAGTTTTTTTTGCATCAATTTAATAGACAGGATCATTTGAAAATGTCGCAAAAAAAAAAATTTGGATTTATGAAGATTGTAGCTTCCGAATGAATGTGAAAAATTTGTGATTTTTAAAATTTTTATTGCAATTTTAGGGTTCCAAATCAAAAAAAAAATGTATCACAGTGCACTACAGGTAATTTGACCCATTTTTGTGGCAGTCATTTTTCAAACATTCAAGAATGATATTTTTTGTTGGTATTCAATTAAGAACACATCAAAGCAAATAACGACAAGTTTGGGGGTCCAGGGAAATTATTTCCAAATGCCAACCTCACCCACAGTCCACCTTGGACATGGTGTCCCCTGTTAACGCTGACGAGGCTCTGACGACCGAGTATGGTCGGTATAACCCGGTTCCCACGGCAATCGGACTATGTGCCGGAACGATTCGGATGTATTCGAATCTTCGAATTTATCCGAGCAAGGATTGCCACTCCGGCTTTAAATGAGAATTCTTAAATACAAATTCTCATTTTAGAGCCGTTACAACAACAACAACAACGACAAGTTTTGTTTTTGTAAAAAATTAACAACAACTGCTTAGCAAGTGGTCAAAATCATTGTTTGTGAGCAAAGTGTTGAACGCAGTATATACAGTGCAGTTTGGTCGAATTTTTAAATTTCTTTAAATAGTTAAAAAAAAACATAAATTTAAACTAAATAAAGATTTTATTAAAAAAAAATTTTTTGCGAAAAAACTCATACCTCTGAGATAACTTTTAATTCAAGTTGTTTTTCTGAAAAATGAACTTTGGATAAGCTTTTAAAAAGTTGGCCGAATTTGGCTGTGTTTAAACAATCAGAAACATGTTAAATGAAGAATTTTGAGTTTAATTTGTTAATTTCATGTTGCGATTTTTTGCGTTTTTTGAGAAATATCATTTTTGGTAGGCAGCCTCCGCTTGCAAAATATCGAACTTGCGGAAGTTTACTTGGATGAACAAAAGAAAGAGGAGAAGAATACTACTGTTTACAATTTTATTATTTTTCATAGGAAGATAAACATATTTCAGATGCAAAGCGAACTCTGGCTAAACGCTGAATTTATTTTGGCAATTAAAACTAAGCCAACTGCAGCTTCAATAGGGCTTCCAAAGAAAGAGTATCCTGAGAAATCTGAACGAACAAAGAGGAAATTTTAAATAAAAATGAAATTAAAAATTTAAAAAAAAATATTTTTTTATTTTTTTGAGATTTTGGACAAAAAAAGTTTGCATTTTACACAGTTAACATTTTTACCCAAGCAAATCAGAAGAAATTTTAAAATTTTCGCCGCCATATTGGATCCACCAGTTTGAATTTGAAAAATTTTACCTCAGATTCGAAATCAGCAACCTTGAAAACACCCGTATACCAATTTTCATGTGAATCAGAAGAAATTTTAAATTTTACGCCCCCATATTGGATTTAATATTTTGAATTTGAAAAATTTTACCTCAGATTCGAAATCAGCTACCTTGAAAACCCGCGTATACCGATTTTTATGTAAATCAGAAGAAATTTTAAAATTTACGCCGCCATATTGGATTCGCCATTTTGAATTTGAAAAAAAAAAACGATTTCTCGAATAATTCGAAAACCGCCCTTTTTTCAATAACCGGTTTAAAAATCCCGGAAGTATAGAAGAAAACTGGTTTATCGAATAATTCGGAAATCGGATTTGACAACTCTAATTTAAATGCATTCACTAGTAGTTACTTTTCATCTCTCCTAAAACACTTAAAAAAATTGATTGTTTTCCCATATAAAACGGAACATCCAAGCACTCATTTTTATGGCGTGCAAAACAGACTTAAAGTAGCATAATCACCTTCTCTCCTATGAGAAGCCGATGTTTTCACCCTAATTTGAACGCATTCGTGCCGAACAATATAGGTGCTTTTGCGACTCTTTGTCAGGTATTTTTTTTGCTGGGTAGTATTTTTTATGCATTTTACGCCCATTAACAATAAACAAATAACCTAAAGTTAACACAAACTGAAAGTTAAAAAATTCCAATTTGTATGGGATTTGACATCTGTAACTCTAAGTTAGCTCAAACTTTAGGTTAATTTGTTTATTGTTAATAATGGCCCTTAATCTTTTACAATACAATGCCATTAATCGAAAACTTTCTTTAGTACATTTTTTATTTAATTGTTGTAATTTCAGCTTATTTTTATTTTTTTTTTTGTTTTTGGATAAAATTAACGAAAAGAACATTCATTTACTTAAATATAAGAGATCAACTAAATATTCCCCCATTCATTAACGAATTTTATTAAAAATGAAATTGAAATTTTTGCATTCATCAGCAACCTAAAACTTTATAAGCCAAATATCTCAAAAACTGTGAAATCGATTCTTCTAGAATTTCAAGTGAATAAAGAACATAAGTAGGGATAATTTTTACTCTAACAATGTTAAGTTTTGTTTTCGTTTTTTTAGTTTTTTAAATGGCGTTTTCTCGAAACAACATATTGAAAATCGGGTGCCACTGTGCAGATTGGACCGATTTTCGATCAGTCTTTTTTGTTTTGTAGCAGACTTAAAAATGAAGCCCTTGAGTTAGAGACATTTTGAAATTTTTGCAACTTTTTTTTTAAATACATAAAAAAATTTTTTTAATTAAAAAAATTCGGAAACATGAGGGATTTAAGAATTTATTCGTCTAAAAGAAATGTCTTCACTTTCTTTCTCAGATGATTGCTCATAGCTGCACAATGATACTCAATTTTGCCTTTAAAAATTTTAATTTAAAAAATATATATAATGTGTCTTTCTACCACAAAAAAAAAAACTTTAATAAACAATTTCTTTATTTTAGTACAATGTTGTTTTAGACCCGATTACTGAATGTCGAGTTAGCTTCTAACTGGGACTTTAACTGACACATTTGTTGTTGCTTCCCATACAAAATTTAAACTTAACTGTCGGCTAATTTTTAACTATACATTCAGTAATCGGGCCTTCATATCATATAAACCAGCTGCAATTAATATTGTAGTTAATATTAGAGATGAGCGATCCGGTGATTTTTGAATAACGCTGCTACCAGTGATCGTGATTTTCAAATCACCGTTGCAAATCGTTTTTCTTTTAAACTGTGATCGTGATCACGGTTTTTCTATGGAAAAGACTGCGATTTTCTGATAAATAAACGAAATAATATTTATGGCGAGTTTTTAAGATGTTAGTTAAACTTGGTTTAGTTAAACCGAAAACGAATTTTGTCAGCCATTTCGAAGTTTAACAAAAATTTGCCGGAAAAACTTTTTCTCGAGTATAATTTATTTCTTTATTGAAATAAAACAAAATAAACCACATTTTAAAAGCAGTATTCCAGTTACAAACTGCGTTAAACTAAGTTTAAAGATAATCCACTTCTTAAAAACTGGGCCTTAAAAGAAGAATAGTTGCGACCGGTAACAAAGACATGATAGAAGGAGACATTTTATTCAGAAGATTATGAAAGCAAGTCACTGTTATTGAAAAAAAACATGCATTACTGTGCACAATGAAGTTTGCAAGAAAGAATAGTACAAAAATATTAAAATAACGATATTCCGAGTAACTGCGACTTGAAATATTTGATCACTGCCGTTACCAGTGATTTATCAATAACTGTGATTAAATCATCGGTATGAAAATATCGCTCATCTCTAGTTAATATACATTTTATCAATTTTAATTTAGTAGGTTTGAAGTTAAGAAGAATAAACCTTTTTCTCTATGCTTTCGAACTTTAGTATAGTTACGTTTGTAATGTAGGAATAGGCACAGGTTCGATTCCTACAACCGACGGGTTGTTGAAAAATTATCATATAGTGACAATCTGACAATAAAATATAAACAATAATACAATTTAATGGAAAAGGCAGAAACTAGATCTAGTCTTTTTTTTGCAAATTAATGTGTCTTTAAAATTTAGAGAAAAAGGTTTAGTCTTCTTCTTAACCTCAAACCTATTAAATTTCTTTATTTTTTATATTTGTGACATGAACTTCTCTTGGCAAAGAAGATGACGACGAACCATGTTAAAATTGGTTAGAATCGGTCTATATTCAGACCTATCTTCCATAAAAATGCGATATCGCTTTCTCCACGGTTCTAGCTGAGTAAAACTGCGTTATGTATTTTTTTAAAACAAAAATTGGCACCTTTAATATATAAAATTTGTTAAGAAAACTTAAAACCAAAATTATTGTCAAATTTAATTAATACTGCATTTAGACTAAGCAAAAACTACCAAGTTCTAAGTTTATAATTTTTAGTTTTGAACGAAATCTTGGTAGTTTTTGCTCAGTCTAAATTCAATATAAGAAACAATTTTAAACTATTGAAGAAACAAATTTTTGCAATACCGACTTTGAAAAAAAAATGACTGAAATTTTAAATAAAAATTTAAAATTTTTAAAAATTTCTGGTTATTGAAGCATTTTTTTTTTGGGACTCTTCTCAGATCCCCTAAAATGCAGCTACGGACCCCAGGGATTTTTGGCTTTCCTGAACAATGTTTATTTGTAAATGATTCTTCTTTTTTCAATTTTTCAAAATATTCTAACAAAATCTATAGAAAAGTATTTTAAAAAGTTCATAAACATTAACAGCTGTATTTATAATAAAAATTTAGAATCTCCTTACACATCGCACACAACAAGAATGTAGTTTATGCCTAGCAGCTTGTTAGAATAGAGGTTATTCATAATGATTTCTTAGCATACCGTTTAAGAGCAACCCTGTGTTTGAAAATCAAAGGTTTTCTTATTTTTGTGAATGGATAATGATAGAACTTTAGAAGGAATTTAGCAGCAATACTAGCAAAAGTCGTAATCAAGAGGTAAAAATAATATAGAGCGCATAAATTTTTGTTTACCAAAATTCTTAAAAGAAACTATTATAGAGTTCGTTTTTTCCCTAAGATTATAAGCTTTCGTTTACTTACTTTAAATTACTACTATTACTACAGCTGGAAAAATTTAATACAAAAAGTAAACAAAATTTTCCAACTATAGTAAAAGTAGTACGAAATTCGAGTAAACGAACCCACTGTATATTGAAATTTTAAAAGTACTCCACTATGTATTTTTGCTATTAGAATAACCAAATCAAATATCGTCGGCTTGCCTGCAAGCAGTGCTATGTTTTTTAACAGGGCTTCAGGAAAGCAAAAAATCTAATTTATCCTTTTAAGATATTTTATTAACATCATATGCCTTAATAATGATTTTAGTAAATGAGGTGGTGAATCATTAAGTCATATATATATATATATATATATATATATATACCTATATATATATATATATATATATATATATATATATACCTCTAACTCCCATTGGAGCATAGGGCGTATGACATATAATGTCAATAAAATATCTGAAAAGGATAATCAGTTTTTTCGCTCTCCTGAAAACCTGTTAAAAAACACATAGCACTACTTGCAGGCAAACAGACAATATGCTTTTACGTTATGTGTATGTACAAATTTATAAATGTGTTTAACAATAAAGTTGTTTTTTGAAAATATGTAAAAAAAGTATTTTCTATCTTCTAAGCACTTACCTATGATAAAAGAAATTACAACCAGATTCGCAGAATACCGCTTCGTCGTTATCATTGACTTCTTTGTGACACACGCCACATGGATAAATTGGAGGTGCATTTGGGTTTTGTGGATTGAAAACCATTGGTTGGCCAGGGGGATACATTTTGCCGGCACCCATTGCCATTGGTTTTGAAGGGCCTCCAGGCCCCATTGGACCACCCATAGGTCCGCCCATCGGACCCATAGGGCCACCTGGACCAGGACCACCAAACATGCCAGGTGGTGGACCACCGCCACCCATTGGATTGTGATGCGGATGATGAGGGGGCAAACCGCCATGAGGTCCATGTAAGACGCCTTGTGGGCCACCGTGAGGTCCATGAGGACCACCATGTTGTCCGCCGTGAGGACCGCCATGCGGGCCACCATGAGGACCACCGTGGGGGCCACCGTGAAGACCGCCGTGAGGACCGCCATGAGGGCCCCCATGAGGACCACCGTGCGGACCACCGTGAGGCCCGCCATGAGGGCTACCATGTGGACCACCGTGAGGTCCGCCATGAGGACTACCATGTGGACCACCGTGAGGTCCGCCATGAGGACTACCATGTGGACCACCATGAGGACCGCCATGAGGACTACCATGTGGACCGCCGTGAGCTCCGCCATGAGGACTACCATGTGGACCACTGTGAAGACCGTGTGGCCCATGTAGATGATGGGGTCCATTCATACCACCTGGACCAAGATTGGGACCCATGTTCCCCATGTGAGAATTTGGGCCCGGTCCCATATGATGAGGACCGCCCATCATGTGATGAGGTCCGCTCATATGATTTAGTAGACCACCACCCATTCCCATTTGAGGGCCCATACCGCCGCCAGGGCCATGCATCATATGCGGTGAGGGCATACCACCGGGTCCGCCGTGATGATTCATTAGTTGTGAGTGCTGTGGCCCACCTAGATGAGGAGATGGCTGTTGGGGTGGCAACATTTGATTAGAACCACCCATACCCATTGAGTTAGGGCCATTACCGCCGGAACCACCGCTACCCATAGTCATATTTGCATGCGGTGACTGTAGAGGTTGTTGCATAGGAACATTAGGATTCATTTGTTGCTGTTGTTGTTGCTGTTGCATTGGTCCACCACCACCGCCCATTATCAGACCATTATTGTTGTTCGGTCCCATCGAGGGTCCACCCATGGTTCCGTTGTTGTTATGAGGACTAGCACCACCCATATTATTCATGGGATTATTACTACCACCTGTGTTGTTGTTGTTGCTGCTATTAGGGTTACCAGGTAAAGCTGGGGAAGCCAGGGGACTAGGTCCATGGCCGCCCATATTATTCATACCCTGTGGACCAGGACTAGGTCCCAGTCCAGGCCCACTCCCGCTCATTGAATGATGTGGAGACATTGCCATGGGCCCGTTGCCAGGCGCCGGCGAGGTTATAGGCACTGACGTTGACGCAGTGGACGTCGTTGTCGTTGAGTTTGCTGAGGAGGACGTACAGGAAGATGATGATGTCGGCAGGGGTCCATTCATACTACTAGATGATTGCGGGGATTGTGGTGGCATACCAAGCCGGGCCGCGGGGGAGAGTAGTGGATTTTGATTGTTGTTGCTGGGATTATTGCTATTGCCACTCGCATTTGAGGCCATACTATGAGCAGGAGAGATACCACCACCACCGCCTTGTTGCTGCTGTTGATGTTGATTGGGACCCATACCAACAGACTGGAGTTGTCCACCCGGGCCAGGGCCTGGTCCTGGACCACCGGACATATGATTCTGTTGTGATGGACCATTGCCAAGTGGACTGTGCATGGGAGGTGGGCCCATTTGGCCGTTGTTCATGTGAGGCGGAGGATGTTGCGACTGATTTTGTGGATGAGGACCTTGTTGAGAAGTTGGCGGTCCCAGAGGACTACCAATAGCTCCGCTCATAGGTGAACCCATTGGCAGTGAATTCATAGGTGACCCCTGACCAGGACCTGGTCCGCCTGGGCCTCCTGGCATCGGTGAACCCATGCCACGAGGACCATTCGGGCCGGGGCCTCCCATAGGTGAGAGACCACCCATGCCCATGTGGTGCGGCGATATACTCGGACCACCCATACCTCCCATAGGACTCATGCCACCCATTGAGGCCATGCCGCCCATAGGACTGCCCATCGGAGGACCTCCTGGTCGTCCGTGATTCATGTGCGGGGGCAAGCCAACACTGGGACCCATTGGATGGCCGGGTCCTGGCCCACCCATCGGACTGCCCATGCCCATGGGACTCATGCCGCGCATTGGTGGCCCACCCATTGGATGATGTGGATGCGGCGGGCCGCCTGGATGATGATGCATGTGCGGATGCATGTGTGGTGGAGGACCATGTGGGCCACCCATGCCCATGTGGGGACCAGGTCCGGGGCCAAAGTGACCCGGTGGACCACCCATGTGACCCATGGAGGACATCGAACTGGACATACTGGGCGGAGTGTCGTCAAATGGATTCGAAGCCACGATAGTATCACCATAGCCACCCATCGGCGGGGGTGGCAGCAGATCTTGTGGTGTTGGAGGCGCTTGTGGTTGCTGC
Organism: Leucophora obtusa; assembly: GCA_949987735.1. Classification (NCBI taxonomy): domain Eukaryota; kingdom Metazoa; phylum Arthropoda; class Insecta; order Diptera; family Anthomyiidae; genus Leucophora; species Leucophora obtusa. Next base: position 284,165,874 of record OX465295.1, read on the forward strand.
ATGGAGTTGGCAGCAGCGGCTGCTGCAGCTGCGGCCGCCGCCACTGCCGCTGCTGAGTTGGCATTCGATGTCTTTCGCCGTTTTTTCGGATTACTCGGCGCCGAGATAATATCCGACGATGGTGGTGGTGGTTTAAAGTCAGGCGGCAATAATCCGCCCGCTTGACCCGGCAAACGATATGGCGCCATACCGATGTTATGGGTCATATTGTTGGTATTTTTCTTCCGAATGGTGGCAGCTTTTATAAAACGTGTCCGGGAAGAAAAATTACTAAAAGGGCCTGCTCACACGTTGGAGGGCAGGCGATGGAAAATCTGATGTGTTCGTTTGTTAAGCAGCTACTAATTACAATTCTCAATATTTGTGATCGTTGTGATTCTATGGTGAATCCAATGTTAAAGTTTTATGTTGTATTATTTACTCCAGTATGTATGCATTTTCCATTTTTTGTTGTATTTGATGATTCTGCAATAACAAATAACTGTTAAATATTCCATAAATGGTTCATTACCAATTTTTACTTACTTCGAAACAAACAGTATATTCTATTATAAGAATTTAAGAATGAATCCAAAAAGCCATCCATGTGGCTTTAATAAATATTTTTAACATGTTGTCCAGCATTACCTTCAAGTGGGGGTGTTGGATAGCTAAAAGCACCACATATATAATGGTACTTGAGCACCTTGTGTTAAACTACTTTTCTTGTTTTACAATTAATTTTAAAAATATGATTCGTTTTTATTGCATTGAAATTGCAGAAACAAAAATCATTTTTTATATTATTCCTTAATGCTTTTTTTCTTTTTTCACACTAATATATGCTGCTTGTGCTTCTTCTTGTTCATTAATTTTTTTTTGTTCTTTTTTTGCACCACCGCTCACTTTCTTGGACAATTTTTTATGCATCTATTTTTTCATATATTTGCAATATTTCTTAACTTGTAAACAATACTTCTTGTAAATTAAGATATTTCGATTTAAGTATTGTATTTAAATTTTGGAACTTTTTGGTTTTATTTATCAATTTAAGTTACTGCAATTTTTTCTTGATCAAATAAGCCGTCGTTCCTGTGTCGTCAGTTTCGTTGCAAAATTTTATACTACACTTGGAAAACTTTATCATAATGCATATTTTTGTTTTATTTCATGTTTATATTGAGTAATTATTGTTTTATTTTTAATTAAGGTATGTATATTTTATAATTCGAGTTATTTTAATTGTAAAATTTTCTGAATTTCCTTCAAAAATAATTAAAATTTGTCAATTTTCTTTTCTACTTTTGATAATTCTTGTACACAAACACACGCCATTACAGGGTTGTATTTTTTTGACTGACAAGCAAACAGTGTTGCCATAACGGCGATTTTCTCGTCAGATCTAGCGATTTTATTGCGCCCCTAACGGGAAGAATTGTCCTGTAGCTATTAGCCAAAAATCTAGCGATTTTTTTATCAGCCGTGATATAATTTTTAAAACTCGGTTTTATGTTAAAAAATATTACAACATTCGCATATTGATATTCTTTTATTGTAAAACACAACTTTTTAAACGATTTTAGTAAAAAACTTTCTAAAAAATACACAATTCGATAAAAATATGTATGCAGTTTTCACCGTACAACGCCCTCTATTGAGTATTTTCAATACTAATATTAATTCAATGAAAATTGGAATTCATCATTTGAAGCTTAGTCGTAAAATTTTTAATAATCTAAAACTTTATAACCCTTCTTATGAATATATTATTTAAATTTTTGAGTAAAAAAATTCCTTTAAGTACAATTTTTCAACAATCTAGCGATAAAATCGCTAAATTTTGAACTGTTTATAAATCTAGTGATTTTTTAGCGATTTATGGGTCTGATCTAGCCATTTATTTTGAAAATTTGTTGGCAACACTGCAAGCAAGAAACATTCCTAAAATAATTGACAGGGTTGTAACTACTCGCATGGTAGTGAAAATTAAGTAGATAATAACGCGACTCTGCGTTTACAGTGGTTTCAACACAACATATTATGATTAAAAAGGGCACTGAAAAATTAGCTTATTTTTGATTCTCATGCTAATACCGGATTCACACACACTGAAAAAACAGGGGGAATATTACCTAAGCGGAGAATACACGAGGGAACATTCTTGAAAAAAAGCCCATTTTTTGTGAATGTATGTGTGTTTTTGTTGTGTGTGCGTGCTGGCATCGTGCAATTTGTGTTTACAAAATTTTTTATATTTTTTGTTCCCTACTCAATGTTCCTCCGTGTATTCTCCTCTTAAGAGCTATGTAATTACACAACTACATAATTCTCAAGTTAGTTTTACAAAGTTCTAGTAAAATATGCACATTTTCACTACAATATTGCATATGTAGTGAAAAATATCATAAAAAGTTCATATATTTTACTATAAATTTGTAAAACTTACTTGGAACTTATGTAGTTATATAAGCACCGTAAGTTTTTTCGATTTCACGTGAAAAAACTGTTATACTATATATAAAAAAAAATGATTTTTCATGATAATGAGTTTCACGTGAAAATTGTGTAGAGTTTGTTTTCACGCAAATTTAATGTACAAGACTATTATTTTTCTTTGGAAAATGTGATACTTTGTGTTTATTGTGGTTGTGTCTTTATTATAAAATTAAAAAAATGTTAATTTTTATAAATTTAATTACATTTTGAGGCCTTTAAAATTCGAGTGAAATTTTTCCACGTGAAAACCAACTTACGGTGCTATAATTACAAAACACTTAGATAATGTTCCCCCTGTTTTTTTTCTGCCTGCGCGTACATGATTAATTCGACCCTACACGCTTAAGCAGGGTATTTTGTTCGTACTTCTGCGAAAAAGCTGTCAAACTCCATATAAAAAAATAATTTTTCACTTGGGTGGAATTTTTGCGAAATTGCAGTGGAATTTTTTTCGCATTAATTTAATAGAGAGGACCATTTGAAAATGTAGCGGAAAAGTGACATTTGGCTTTGTTATGATTGTAGATTTTATAGACTGTAAAAAATGTGTGGATTTTAAAGTTTTTATTGTAGTTTTTAAGCTACAAACGTAGAACTAAATTTCTTCGCTCTTGTGAATAAAATACTGGGCTTTAAACGTCATTCACATAAACGAGATTACTAATCTCCTCGCTTTTGGTTCTTTATGCTATTACCATATAATGTCAAATAATGACGTTAACGGTCCGTAAGACACGTATCCGTTAAAGTATACGGAACAATAACGGACCGTACTTTCGGATTTTCGAAAACAATACGTTTTGAATACGTATCCGCACCGTTAAATACGGACTTTATCAAATTTCATCTGTTTGAAATTCGTACACGGAAAAAATAAAAAGTGTATAATTATCGAAGTACTTAGATAAAATACAACTTTAAAAGTATATTTTGTAAGTTAGTAAAAAAATACATGTAGATTTATCAAATTTTGGTTTTTGTCAACTTCCCAGTGTAGAAAATCATTACCAGATATGTGGTTATGTAACTACATACTTGGTAATGGTAACTAGTTACTTTTGTTATTACCTTTATATGGAGATGTCGCGAAAAATAATGAGTTATGGTTACACACCAGCATACGAGAAATCAAAAAATATATCGTTACCTATGTGCTTACCAGTACTGTCAAAAGTAATGAGTCTAAAAAGATATTTTCAAAAAAATAAATTATATAAAAAAAATATTTTTTATTGTATTTTTTTTTTTAATAAAATTTCCTGGTGCGGGAATCGAACCTGGGTCTACAAATTGCCAGTCAATAGCTTTACCATCTGAGCTATATCGACATGTAATATTTAATAGATAAAAAATATAATTGACCTGCTGCCCACAAGTAAGCTTACTCGCCAACATACAAAAAATCAAAAAATGTGGTTACATATATCCTTACCAGTATTTAAAAAATATTGAGTCTAAAAATAGATTTCAAAAAATTTTAAAAAAAATCTATAAAATTATTTTCTATTTGAAATAATGATAAAAATAAGTCATTATCAGTAACTCACTACTATATGTTTTAAAATAATGCAAAAGGTAAGTGCGTGTCATTACTGGTAGTCCAAAAAATAATGATATGTCATTACCGTTTCTACACTGGGTTGACTTAGTTTTTGATCTATTTCATTTGCACGTACTTCAAAATATGGTAAGTTACCTAAGTTTTTTCTTTTATAAATTGTCTTCGAAAATATTTTATTTCAATTAAAGAATTGAGTAACTTAGCAGAAAACTTTTGAAATTGTATTTTACCGAAGTACTACGGCAATTATCCACTTTTTATTTTTTGCGTGTAGCTATGTATATTTTTTTACGATGGTTTGTGTAATCGAATGGAATGAAGGAAACATAAATATTTTATGGTACTCGTATTCTAAAGCTGCCCAAGAAACAATTTTACGGACTCTCCGTTAATTACGGAATGATGAATCCGTTGTTAACAGACCGTTTTCGGTCCGTAAAAGAGGTATCCGTAAAAGCCGATACGAAAACGGACAATCAACGTGACGATTTATCGGATTTTCGAAAGCAATCCGTTTGCACTCCGTTTTTCCGTACCCGTTTCGGTGCCGGTAGAACTCCATCAGATTCGGATCCGGATCCGGATTAGGATTTTCATAAATTTCAGCCGGAAATTGTTAATTGGCAAAATTCAAATACATAAACAACAATAATCTGCAAAAATTGTTGCTTTTAATAAGCTGTAATTATGGAGAGCTATCGCGAATATACATATAATGGTAAATATTGTATATATTTTTGGACTTCATAGAGGAAAACAAAACGGCCCAAAAATTTAGCCACAAAACTGTTTGTGAATTGCTGGTTAGTCTGCTTTCCCGCGATGAAGAAGCTAATATTAAATAATTCCATAAAATCTAAGCGAGTAGGTAAATTTATTTTTTCTTAGCAGCTAAATACAATAAATTTATTAATAATTAATGGACATTAGACTGGCTTCTTCAGTAGCAGTTGGGCATGAAAAGGCGAGGTGTACATATCTGTTATTGGAACACAGATTACAGAAATGGAAAGATGTTGAAATCAGGCAAAGGAAAATTGCTTCCAACAAACAATTCGTTCCGGTTACGCACCGTCTTCGGTCCGTCATAAACGGAATCCAACTCCGTTTACGTACCGTTTTCTGGATCCGTATACGGACCTGAAAACGGAACTTAAGGAACATCGAAACTGATTCGAATCCGTTGAAAGTCCGTCAATGACGGACCGTTTACGGACCGTAATGTCGTGTTAAAAAATTACAAGACCATTTAAAGTCCGTCAATGACGGACCGTTATGTCATGTAAAAAACGGACCAGTCCGTTGAAAGTCCGTCAATGCCGGACCGTTATGTCGTGTGAATAACGGAGTGACTCCATTTTTAGAATGCCGTTGTCGGTCCGTATTCGTACCGTTTTTTGAAACAAAAACGGATTTGCATGTCTACCTATATTGACCTTATTTTTATTAATTATAAGTAGTACTTTTTAAGTTTTTTTAGATTTATTAAAAATGGAATTTATTTTTTATATTTACACTATATTTACATTTGGTGCAGCTTACGTTTCTGTCAAATGTCCATTTACAATATGGACACACAATAAAATTCAATACCTGCGTGCAAATGAAAAAATAAATTAGATAAGTTTTAACTAACTGTAATCACGATGGTGTTTTGCATACGATGCAAATTCGCAAATTTCTATCAAAACAACTAAATGTTGTGTCACCAAATATTTCTTATTTGATATATGTGACTTCAAATTCTTTGGTTGATGGGGTGTTAGGAGGGATTCACGCTACTGCGTCTTATTTTTCCTTCCAATACTATTTTTTAGCAGCTAAAGGGCTTTTTAAAATAATTTGTGTACTTTTTTGCAAAAACAAACTGATACCGATAAAGTCCGTATTTAACTGTACGGAAATGGATACACAAAACGGAGTTAAAACGTGCTGTGTTCGAAATCCGATTATACGGTCTGTTTGTTTCCCGTAAACGTACAAGCTTCGACGGATACGTGCATCCGGACCGTAAACGTATCGTAGAAGCTGGATTTATGATTCCGTACGTTGCGGACAGTCCGTAAAAATGTTTCTTGGGTTAGCAGAAACCTTTTGAAGTTGTATTTTACCGAAGTATTTCGGCAATTATACACTTTTTTTTTTTTTGCGTGTATGAATCGTAAATACATTTATGTCCTAATTTTATAAATCACCTGCGTTCATCACATCACCAACACTTCACTCACCTAACGCGGGGATTGAAAAGTGGTATTTTATAAATTCCTACGTATTCGTGATTGATTTTTACGTTATCACTTGAATTGTCAAATCATTACATTTAATAGTTGTCATCTTTTTGCAAAAATGGACAAAAAAGGCCTTTTCTTGTTGAATTTCATATAATTTATTCTTGGCATCCCTTAAAAATAAAATAAAAATGTAAACAAAAAGGAAACAAAAAAATAAAACAATTTTTTTTAAATATATTTGAAATTTCAAAATATTTTTATTTTAGCAATAAATAATGATTGCAAGTGCGTTTAAAATTGTGTTATGTAATTTATTAATTTTTAACATAAAAAAAAATAAAATTCTTAAAAATGTAAAGCTGTGTTATAAGTGTTTCTTTTGTGCTGGGAAATAATTTTACTTTTTAACCCTCTAACCGGCCTAAGCTTTTTTGGAATGAAATTTATACCATGTGTTCCTCACGAAAAATAAACAATAAGTTCTTCTACAAAATTTTTTTTCGTTGCCTACTTTAGGCGAAATGGGCCAAGATAGTTTAAGGGTGTATCTCGAAAACTAGCGCATAAAAATTACTAGGTTAGGCACAAATTACTTCTCTTACCAAGATGTAATTGCAATAAAAAAATTACATTTTTTGTGCTGTTACTTAAGAGGATGTAGCGATTTTCGTTTTTCGAAAAACGCGAAATTGAGCGAAAACGCACCAAAACTTCAATTTATATTATTCAAACTTATAAACTTTGCTACCTATACCAAATATTATCGTTTTACCAAATTTCAGAAAAATCCGTCCATTCGTTTTGAAGTTAAGGCGATGTCCCTTAAAGGTATCCTTATGGAATCCTGTGCATCCTTGGACCAAAGTAAGGAACTTTTTGAATAGATTAAGCTCCAATCTTACTTCGTGATCACTATCAATTGTTTTAGTCAATTTAAATATGTTTTTAAGATTTTTGAAAATCTTGGTTGTTTTAAAATATTTAATTTTTGAAATTTTACGAAATTTTATCTTTGACACTTTCTCGCTTCCAAACCGTGCATTGTATATAAAAAAATTCTTCACAAAAAATTTAATAAATTTTGTTTTCTGTTGAAAAAGCATAATTTCTTATTATAAAATACTCTTTGGCGCATTTCTGGTCAATTTAATATACCCCGCTTGCCGGTTAGAGGGTTAAATATCGTTAATTAGTGTATTTCTGTTTTTTTTTATAATTTTTTGTTGTGTATTATTGCAATACTTTTCATTCAACACCTACAAAATGCAAATGCAAGTTTTGACAATTTAAGTGATACAAATAACGCTCAGGTGATTTATAAAATTTACTTTTTCACAGGGTTCGTATTTGCACGCACATGTGCGCACATTTTCGCACATCTTGCACTTGCACATGTGCAAGTGCAAATTTGTGTTTATACTTCGCACATGCACATGTGCATGTGCGCATTTGACTTTATACTTTGCACTTGCACATGTGCATGTGCGAAAATATTTTGCACTTCGCACATCAAGATGTGCAAGTGCAAATACTATTCGCACATGCACATCAAAATGTGCATGTGCGAATGCTATCCGCACATGCACATCTCCATGTGCGATATGCGAATACAAATTCGCACATGCACATGTGCAAGTGCAGACTGGTACTTGCACATTACACATCAACATGTGTATGTGCAAAATGTGCACACATGTGCGCGCACATGGATGCAAAAAATTGCTGAAATTGATAAAAGTTTCAATATCAGAAAAAACGCCGAAACAAGAAAAAAAATGCAAAAATTTTTAAAAATCGTCAAAATTGAAAAAAAAAACACCAAAAATCGCCAAAAATTTGAAAAATTGCCAAAAATGAAAAATTTTGAAAAAATCGTCAATATTTGAAAAATTTGCCCCAAATTAAAAAAAATCGTCAAAAATTTAAAAAAGTCAAAAATTGGAAAAAATTGAAAAATTTTAAAAATTGAAAAATTTTGTAAAAATTTTGAAAAAATCGTCATAACTTGAAAAAATCGTCAATATTTGAAAGAATTGCCCAAAATTAAAAAAAATCGTCAGAAATTATACAAAATTGCAAAATATCGTAAAAATTTTGAAAAAATCGACAAAATTTGAAAAAAGTACCAAAATCGTCAAAATTTCAAAAAGTCGTCAAAAATTGGAAAAAATCGAAAAATTTAAAAATTTTGCAAAAATTGAAAAATTTTGTAAAAATTTTGAAAAAATCGTCATAACTTGAAAAAATCGTCAATATTTGAAAGAATTGCCCAAAATTAAAAAAATCGTCAGAAATTATACAAAATTGCAAAATATCGTAAAAATTTTGAAAAAATCGACAAAATTTGAAAAAATTGTCAATATTAGAAAAAATTGGCCAAATAGTCAAAATTTAAAAAAAATCGTCAAAAATTATACAAAATCGCCAAAATTGCGAAATATCGTAAAAATTTTAAAAAAATTTTCAATATTTGAAAAAATTACAAAATCATCAAAATTTCAAAAAGTCTTCAAAAATTGGAAAAAGTCGGAAAATTTAAAAAAAATTGCCAAAATTGAAAAATTTTTAAAAAATATCAAAATTTCAAAAAGTCGCCAAAAATTGGAAAAAAATTGCAAAATGCCAGAATTGAAAAAGTCGTAAAAATTTGTGAAAATCGACAAAATTTGTTTCTCGAATTTATTTTTCCTTGTTCCAAAACCGTTGTCCGTTTTCATCTAACTCATTTAGTTTTCGAGATACGGGAGATATTCCAAATAAAAGCCCTTTTCGCTTAGTTTTCGAGAAAAACGCAATTTTAAAATCTAGCAATACAAGTCAAAATCTAGTTCCGCTATGGGGGTATTGGTGGCGAGTGTTGAACTTTGGTGCACTCAGTTTTCCTCTAGCTCTTCTAGTTTTCGAGATATGGACTATTTAAATTTTATATAAGCGATTTTCGCACTTATTTTTCCACAGATGACTCACTATGACTTCCGTGTTTCAAAACCGTTGTCCGTTTTCATCTAACTCAATTAGTTTTCGAGATACGGGAGATATTCCAAATAAAAGCCCTTTTCTCTCTACGACGCTTAGTTTTCGAGAAAAACGCGATTTTAAAATCTAGCAATACAAGTCAAAATCTAGTTCCGCTATCGGGGTATTGGTGGCGAGTTTTGAACTTTGGTGCACTCAGTTTTCCTCTAGCTCTTCTAGTTTTCGAGATATGGACGATTTAAATTTTATATAAGCGATTTTCGCACTTATTTTTCCACTATGACTTCCGTGTTCCAAAACCGTTGTCCGTTTTCATCTAACTCATTTAGTTTTCGAGATATGGGAGATATTCCAAATAAAAGCCCTTTTCTCTCTACGACGCTTAGTTTTCGAGAAAAACGCGATTTTAAAATTTAGCAATACAAGTCAAAATCTAGTTCCGCTATCGGGGTATTGGTGGCGAGTTTTGAACTTTGGTGAAAAGGGCTTTTATTTGGAATATCTCCCGTATCTCGAAAATTAAATGAGTTAGATGAAAACGGACAACGGTTTTGGAACAGGGAAGTCATAGTGAGTCATCTGTGAAAAAATAAAGGCGAAAATTGCTTATTTAAAATTTAAATCGTCCATATCTCGAAAACTAGAAGAGCTAGAGGAAAACTGACTGCACCAAAGGTGAAAATCTACCCCCACTAAGCCTCGTAGAGAAAAATAAATGCGAAAATGAATTTTGCGATTTTTTTTTAATTTTTGAAGATTTTTTTCAAATTTTCACCATATAATTTTTCATTGTTTCTAATTCTGACGATTTTCATGATTTCGAATTTCTGACAGTTTTGCCATTTTCGATTTGTTTTTTAATTTTGACGATTTTTTCAAAATTTTACTTTTTTTAATTTTTGCAGTTTTTTCAAATATTCGCGAATTTTTCAAATTATGTCGATTTTTTCAACACATGACTATTTTCAAATTTTGGAGATTTTTCAATTTTGGCAATTTTTCTGAATTTTTGGCGATTTTTTTAAATTTTGGGGATTTTTTCCAATTTTGGAAATTTTAGACGATTTTTTAAAATTTTTTACGATTTTTCAAATTTGACGATTTTTTCCAATTTTTGGGCTTTTTTCCAATTTTGGAAAATTTTTTAAATTTTGACGATTTTTTTGAAGATTTTGTCAAATTTTGACTTTTTTTCAATTTTAGTGTTTTTTTCAAATTTTGGATATTTTTTTCCATTTTGGCGATTTTTTCGAATTTTTAACGATTTTTTCAATTTCGGCAATTTTTTTAAATTAAATTTTTTTGACGATTTTTTCAAATTTTTGACGATTTTTCAAATTTTGACGATTTTTCTCCACTTTTTGGGATTTTTCCAATTTTGGAATTTTTTAAAATTTTGGCGATTTTTTTAATTTTTGAAGATTTTGTCAAATTTTTAAAATTTTTACTTTTTTCGAATTTAGTGTTTTTTCAAATTTTGGAATTTTTTTTTCAAATTTTGACGATTTTTTAAAATTTTGGCGATTTTTTTTCCAATTTTTTCAATTTTGGCAATTTTTTTAAATTTTTGCAGATTTTTTCAAATTTTTGACGTTTTTCAAGTTTTGACGATTTTTTCTGATTTTTTCCAATATCGGCGATTTTTTTAAATTTCGGCGATTTTTTTAAAATTTGAATTTTTTTTTTAAATTATGCAATTTTTTTAAATTTTAAAGATTTTTTTAAATTCGGCGATTTTTTCATATTTGTCAATTTTTTTAAAAATTTTTGGCGATTTTTTGAAAATTGTGACAGTTCTTTTTTAATTTCGGCGATTTTTTTCAATTTTGGCGATTTTGTATCCATTTTTGCATTTTTTTTAAATTATTAAAATTTAAATTGCAAGTGCGAATAGTATCTGCACTTGCACATCTTGATGTGCGAAGTGCAAAATATTTTCGCACATGCACATGTGCATGTGCGAAATATGAAGTCAAATTCGCACATGCACATGTGCAAGTGCAAGTGCAAAGTATAAATAAAAATTTGCACATGTGCATGTGCATCTTTTGTCTGCACATCAATTTTTGCACATGTGCATGTGCGCACATGTGCGTGCATTACGAAGCCTGCTTTTTCATAAAATTTTTTTTAAAAATTACGTAAGTCAACACCGATAGTCACCGCGTTCATCACCGTGTTTTAAAAAATACAAAATTGTAAAAAATTAGGTGAAGTGAGGCGTTGTGCTATACTAGATTTAGTTATGGTTAAAGTTAACTGCACCGGTTGTAAAAAAAGTTTTTAATAAAATGAATTAATCATTTAATAAATCTATTAAAAAACATGCAAAATATTAAAGATAGTAATGTGTCAATTTAGTTAGATATAGAAGTCCGTTTTTATTTCATAAAACGATATGGATACGGACCGGAAACGTCATTTTTTTTTCAATTATGGTATTATACTTTACAAATTTGTTCTTTTTATTATTATCATTTTTAATATTTTTTATTTTAAATTCAATTTTTATTTTATTTAAATTTAACTTAAATAAATTGTCACATTTAAACATATGTAGTCAAATTAAGTTCTATGCTGTAATTCATAACGGTGGGTCTCATACTGTAGGTTTAACTTTAACTTAACTAAAAACAAAAGAAAATGTCAAAAAAATGTATACAAAACAACAACAAATTTTTGGGTTAACTATTAACCTAAGTTTAAACCTGCAGTATGAGACCCACCGTAAGATGTAATCTTGTAGCATAGAAAATCAATTAAATAAATAAATCAAATCAAACGGCATTCTAAAAACGGAATCGCTCCGTTACTCTGAGTCTTGACGAGACATCGATTAGTTTGTACAAGAACTAATCGTCGGTAGAATAACGGAAAAAATTTGTTCATTTGTTTTGGGTGGAGAATACGTAGTAATGTCAGACAATTCATTATTTTTTGTTTTTTTGTTGGAGTAGGTCACAATCGAAACTATTTATTTTCATGTTTTCAATGCGTTTTCCACTAATTTCACTATGGAACATTTTTGGGATTATTGTCTGGGGGGTGAGAAATTCCAAGTCAGAGTGATGGTACTAGGTCAGTATAGTAAAACCCTCAAAGGGTTTGGCGTTCGTATGTGTCATTTTTTTTTATGACCTTTTAAATTTTTTCCTTATCTTGATGTTTTTTCGCTTAGTTGTAACTCGAGAACCACTTGTCCGATTTTGATGAAACAAATTTAAAAAAATTTAGAATTACAATTTCTTTAATCCGTTCATATAACATTTTTCTTTATAATCAACAGTTTTGCCGGTAAAAATAAATTTGTGGAGAAAAAAAAATATTTTTTTGCCTAAAAATTAAAATTTTTTTTTTTTTTTAAATTCATAAAAAATTTTAATTTTTAGGCAAAAAAATATTTGTTTTTCTCCACAAATTTATTTTTACCGGCAAAACTGTTGATTATAAAGAAAAATGTTATATGAACGGATTAAAGAAATTGTAATTCTAAATTTTTTTAAATTTGTTTCATCAAAATCGGACAAGTGGTTCTCGAGTTACAACTAAGCGAAAAAACATCAAGATAAGGAAAAAATTTAAAAGGTCATAAAAAAAAATGACACATACGAACGCCAAACCCTTTGAGGGTTTTACTATACTGACCTAGTACCATCACCCTGACTTGGAATTTCTCACCCCCCAGATTGGCTGTTGTACTGTGTTTTTTAACAATAATAAAAAGCAAATTGCTTTAAATTTAATAATAATACAAATTCTTTACTTTTTTTAGCATTTTATTATTTTTCTAATATTTTCTTTTGTTTATAGTAATGCCACTAAGTAAAAATTAGATCTGGCATGGTGGTTGATGTTGCACATAGTTGTGAAAACAAAATAGCAAATAATAACAAACATTTTTAAATGAAAATGGCTTTAATGTTTTTCAAAATATTACCTTTGATGATCAATACACTTTTGCATTATGGTGTTGCTAGATTTTAGCTATTGACATTAGTGGTGCCAGTTCCCGAAATATAAATATTACCCCTCGTATATGTGTTCATTACCCAATAAACAATTTTGCTGGAATTCAAGTTAAAATCAAGCGCAATTCCAGTGACATTTTCCAATTTCAAGCCTTGATTTATACTTGACTAGCGGGCGCAGCCCGCTACGTTGTTAGCGTGCCTTAAAGGTTAAGGCTGCGCCCCCCACAATTTTTATTAAATTCATTTTTTTATTTAAAGCCTTCACCCAGCCACCACAAATAAATAATTCTGCACAACAATGGGTTTAAAATAAATAAATATTTGATCACTTTTTCTCATGAAAGTGGATTGTTAGTAATGAATCCATAATAAATTGCAATATACGTGTGTATGTTAAGATAATTTGGTAAAGTGCGAACTTAGGTAGATAGACCCGTAAGTAGTTTTGTTCATTTGTGTTTTGAATGAAAATAAATAACGTAAAGCAGGGTTGGAAAGCATTTTATAATATTAAAAATAGCGGGCAAAGCTACGTTGTTAGCGTGTCTTAAAGTTTTTTTTTTAATTCCAGTTTATGTAAAGGTAGACCTGGCAATTCAAGTAAATTCACAAATTCAGTTGGAAAATTTACTGCGTCGGTTTCTTCCACCGGTGCTTCGTTACATGAAGTTTAAATATCGGAATATATAAGTTCCATTCCTTTTCTAAGGTTTTTTCTCTTTTAGAAAATTTGTTTAACTTTTTGGAAAGTATGTTTCAATGCTACATAAGTTTCATATTCCGTGGATAGTGTTTGAACAGGTAATTCCCTCTTCCAATCCATTTGCATTGTCTATAATTTCAATTCCACTCGTTCAACGTTTATATCCATTTCATTCCACTTGTGTAGTATTTCAATTCCACTCAATTCCACTTTCAATTTTCCAACTGAATTCACAAATTCAGTTGGAAAATTTACTGCGTCGGTTTCTTCCACCGGTGCTTCGTTACATGAAGTTTAAATATCGGAATATATAAGTTCCATTCCTTTTCTAAGGTTTTTTCTCTTTTAGAAAATTTGTTTAACTTTTTGGAGAGCAAGTTTCAATGCTACATAAGTTTCATATTCCGTGGATAGTGTTTGAACAGGTAATTCCCTCTTCCAACCCATTTGCATTCTCTATAATTTCAATTCTACTCGTTCAACGTTTATATCCATTTCATTCCACTTGTGTAGTGTTTCATTCAACTCGTTTCCTATTTAGTTTCTTAATTTTAGTGTTTCATATACACTTGTTCTTTAAGTTTTAGGTTTCTAGCTAAAGACGCAGACGTTAAGAGGGGGGGGCCATTTTCCCCTTTTGAACCACCATTTTTACCACGTTCCTGTCCAAAGTCCTCGAAATGCCTTGTCGATAAGTTAGCCCATACTCCAAGGAAAACATATTATATATTACAGGTTTCTAGCCGAAGGGTTCGGTTAGGCCATCAAGGGGGAGAATTATTCCGTTTTTACCCCTCCCGGTAGGAATTTCCAAAAATTCCGTCTTAGAGGACGTCTGCGTTGGAGGAGGAACCTACTACATACATAATTTTAGGTCTCTATATCCAGCAGTTTGGCCAGGCCGTCAAGGGGGAAGTTTTTTCCCTTTTTACCCCTCCCGGTATGAATTTCCAAAAATACCATCTTAGGGGACGTCAACGTTGGAGAAGGAACCCAAATTCCGAATTTAAGCTCCCTTGTTCCATCAGTTTGGCCAGGCCGTTAAGGGGGAGACTTTTCCTGTTTTTGACCCTACCTGTAGAAATTTCCAAAAATCTCATCTTAGCGGATGTCTACAATAGAGGAGGAACTTTAATACCAAATTTCAACTTCCTACCTCCAGCGGTTTGGGCAGGCCTTTAAGCGGCAATTTTCGCTTCATTAATCCCCATTTTTGCAATGTCCCTGTCCAAAAAGCACCGTCTCGGTAAGTGAGCAGATACTCCAAGTAACATATGTTTTACATTTCAGGTTTCTAGCCAACTTTTACTATTTGTGCCCCTCTCGGTAGGAATTTCCGAAAATCCATCGACAGGGAATTCCAGCTTCCTAGTTCCAGCAGTTTGAGCAGGCTGAGAGGAACTTAAGTACCGAATTTCAGCTTCCTAGTTCCAGCAGTTTGGACAGGTCGTTAAGGGGCAACTTTCCCTTTTTGAGCTCCCATTTTATAACGACCCTGTCCAAAATTCAAAAAGTATCTTTCTAATACGTTAGCCCTCACTCCAGGGACCCACATTTTAAGCTTCAGGTTTCTAGCCGAAGGGGTTTTCACCGGCCCCCAAGGTGAGGCTTTTCTTCTTTTGGCCCTCCCTTTAGGAATTTACAAAAATTCCATCTTCGCGGCTATCTGCGATGGATGAGGAACATTCATACCAAATTTCAACTGCATTGCCTAAGCGGTTTGGGCAGGCCGTTAGTGGGGACATTTTTCCCTTTCAACCACCATTTTTACTATGTTCCTGTTCCAAAATAGAAAAATTACGTTGCCGGTGAGTTAGTCCTACTCCAAAGAATACATATTTAAAATTTTAGGTTGGCCAAAAGGGATTGGGCAAGCCGTCAGGAGGAGACTTTTATCTTATTTCCCCTCCCGATAGGAATTTCAAAAATTCCGTCTAAGCGGACGCCTACACAGAAGGAGGAACTCACATACCGAGTTTCCTTTTGGGATATCCTGTAGGGAATTCCAAAAATACAAACTTAGTCGATGTCTACTACAGTGGAGGAACCTTTATACCAAATTTCAACTTCTTACCTCCAGTGGTTTGGGCAGGCACTTTTCCAATTTGTGAGACTGTTTATGGGGAGACTTTTCCCCTTTTTGCCCGTTCCGGTAGGAATTTCCAAAATCCCGTCTTAGCGCACGTCTATGCCGAATATCAAGAAACCTTGTTTTAGTGGAGATATCCGTTGGTGGAGGAAAAAAAGTAGTTTTTTTGAAAT
Organism: Leucophora obtusa; assembly: GCA_949987735.1. Classification (NCBI taxonomy): domain Eukaryota; kingdom Metazoa; phylum Arthropoda; class Insecta; order Diptera; family Anthomyiidae; genus Leucophora; species Leucophora obtusa. The sequence goes on from OX465295.1 coordinate 284,182,053, forward strand.
TATATATTATTTTAAATGGTACTTTTTGTAAAAACGAAATTTTTTGGAAAAAGATACTTTGTTTTTACAAAGTACTTTATTTGTACTTTTTTGCAAAAGGTATTTTTTTTAAAAAAGTTGTTTTTTTTTTGGAAAAATGTATGTTTTTTGGAAAAAGGTACTTTTTTTGGAAAAGGTACTTCTTTTGGAAAAGGAAAATTTTTTTAGAAAAAGGTACTTTTTTTTTGGGAAAAGGTACTTTTTTTGGAAAAGGTACTTTTTTTGAAAAAGGTATTTTTTTGAAAAAATGTATGTTTTTTGGGAAAAGGAACATTTTTTTAGAAAAAGGTACTTTTTTTGGGAAAAGGTACTTTTTTTGGAAAAGGTACTTTTTTTGAATAAGTTATTTTTTTGGAAAAATGTATGTTTTTTGGGAAAAGGTACTTTGTTTTTTGGAAAAGGTACATTTTTTTAGAAAAAGGTACATTTTTTGGAAAAAGGTACTTTTGTAATGTATGTTTTTTGGGAAAAGGAAAATTTTTTTAGAAAAAGGTACTTTTTTTGGGAAAATGTACTTTTTTTGGAAAAGGTACTTTTTTTGAATAAGTTATTTTTTTGGAAAAAGGTACTTTTTTTGGAAAAAGGTACTTTTTTTGGAAAAAGGTACTTTTTTTGGAAAAAGGTACTTTTTTTGGAAAAAGGTACTTTTTTTGGAAAAAGGTAATTTTTTTGGAAAAAGGTACTTTTTTTGGAAAAAGGTACTTTTTTGGAAAAAGGTACTTTTTTTTGGAAAAGGGTACTTTTTTTGGAAAAAGGTACTTTTTTGGAAAAAGGTACTTTTTTTTGGAAAAAGGTACTTTTTTTTGGAAAAAGGTACTTTTTTTGGAAAAAGGTACTTTTTTTGGAAAAAGGTACTTTTTTTGGAAAAAGGTACTTTTTTTGGAAAAAGGTACTTTTTTTGGAAAAAGGTACTTTTTTTGGAAAAAGGTACTTTTTTGGAAAAAGGTACTTTTTTTGGAAAAAGGTACTTTTTTTGGAAAAAGGTACTTTTTTTTGGAAAAAGGTACTTTTTTTGGGAAAAGGTGCTTTTTTGGGAAAAGGTCCTTTTTTGGAAAAAGGTACTTTTTTGTCCCTTTTTGCCCCTCCCGATAAGAATTTCCAAAAATGCCCTCTCAACGGACGTCTACACCGGTCGAGGAACCTACATACCAAATTTCAACTTCATAGCTCCAGCAGTTTGAGCAGGCCGTCAAGGGGGAGACTTTTTCCCCGTTTTGCCCGTCCCTGTAAAAATTTCCAAAACTCCCGTCTTGGTGGATGTCTACGATAGTGGAGGAACCTTTATACCAAATTTCAACTTCTTACCTCCAGCGGTTTGGGCAGGCCGTCAAGGGGGGCCTTTTTCCCCTTTTTAACCCCCATTTTTACAACGTCCCTGTCCAAAATTCTAGAAAGTACTTTCCAGAAAAGTTAGCCCCTACTCCAAGGAACACATATCTTAAATTTCAGCTTTCTAGCCAAAGGGGTTTTGGCAGGCCGTCAAGGGGGACACTTTCCCCCTTTTTGCCCGTTCCGGTAGGAATTTCCAAAAATCCCGTCTTAGCGGACGTCTACCCCGAAAGAGGAACCTACATACCAAATTTCAACTTCCTAGCTTCAGCGGTTTGGGCTGGGAGATGTTGAGTCAGTCAGTCACGTTATTCTTTTATATATAGAGATTTACACTGTAATTCAATAGCATACTCCAGTAAAAGGGGCACTGGAATTCCAGTCGAACATAACAGTGTAAATATGCTTCAATTCAAGCCTTGAATTACAGTCCAATTCAAGTTCAAACAACACACTAAAAGCCCTTGTATTCAAGCCCTATCTTCAAGCATAAATCAAGCCAATTAAAACATGATAATTGTAGTATTTGATGCAATTTATTTGCAGTTATATAATTTATTTTGTCATACATACGTTAACATTTTAATTTTTCTTTTAATATCCAACGGAAACCAATTATTTGTAGTTTCTCCTTCCTTTTTTTGGCAGCGTCAAATGTTGTTGTGCTTTTCTTAGCTAAGGAGAAAAGAATAACGTAAGAATAAAGTTTAGGCTCAAAGCAAGATCACTTACTTAAATATTTATTAGATTCCAAGGAAGAAATTCAGATTCCCTTTATATTTCAATATAAAAAAAAGATTTTTAATTTGTTTATTTTTCAGTATTGACAAGAATAGGAAAACCAATTATTTCAATTTGCATGACCTGGATTTTCACTGGAAAAGAACACTTAAAATAAAGCATAATTCAAGTATTTTTTACAACACTTGAATTTTTAGTTTTTCAGAGTTTATTGGGTTAAGGTTACTATAAAACTAGTAAAAAAAAAAATAATTGAATACTTCACTTGCCAAATCGATTAACTCCAGAATGAAAAATGAATGAGTCTCAATGAGAAAAATGAGAAAATAGTAAATGTTTTCTTAAATTCTTGTTAAATTATAAATTTTGTCATTTAGAAGTATTGGTATCAGAGAAATTTGTTTTGAATATTTTACAGTTAGGGATCAATAAAGTGTTTTGAAATTAAAATTTTATAAAATTCTGAGAGTGGAGTTAATCGATTTGGCAATTGTGCTTAGATTGGAGAATTATTTTTTATTCAATTGGCGCAAAATTTTTTATTTGAACTTTAATTATCAATTATAAACTATATACTCTTACATATTTTGTAAAGGTATAAATTAATCCCGATACAACGATTTTTGTAAACAAAATGTATAAAAAATTAGATTGTAGCCTGTCGCCACACTTACGAATAGTATTTCAAGTTAAGTAAAACAGTTCTTTTCTTCTCTTCCTCTACACTCTCAATAAAAAACTAAATTGAAATCATAAATTATAAAAGTTGGTATTATTGCGTACCAATACAAATTTTAGTTGGTACATGGTACAAGATCCTGAAAAGTGGTATGTGTACCAACATCAACGTCTAACATCACTGAGTGAGAGGTTAATCACAACTGTGTCGATTGTCGACCGACGACAGCAAAAGTCGTCGCGATTAATTTAAATTCAGCGACAATCGACCGTCGACATTTGATGACGTTTAGAAAAAAATGAATTCAAAATAAGAATATGTTTGTATTTGTTTCGCTACAATTCTTCACCAATTCAATTGCTTTTGCATTAATTCTTGTTGTTTTACATTTTTTTGTATTTAATTTTACTTTTTTGCGGTAAATTATGTATTTTTATTTTCAATTATATTTCTGCTGTCAAAAAAATAAATTTTTTGTAAACAAAGTACGAATTTTTGCAACTTTAATACGAATTTCTGCAACTCTGTTCCCTTAATTAGCTAAAAATATGGCAACATTTTGACAAATATTTTAAGTGTGTGTTAAGTGTCGTCACGAAAATAGAATAGATTCTATTACGACTACAAATCGCCGGACGACATGGCGACATTTTGATTCCCATACAAAATATATGAAAAAGCACTGTCGTTGTCGTTGTCGACTCAGTTCGGATTAATCTCTAATATTAATTTATGACAGGGATGATAAAGTTAGTACTATAGTACTTTTTATGGTACTATTAGAACCTCAAAAGTACTATGGTGCTCCTATGACTCATTTAGTACTATTTACAAATTTTCATGTTTTATTTTTAATTTTCATTACAAATATTGTATTTGAAATGAACAAATTAACTATCGGAGTTTAAAATACGTAATTCAATGAAACAAATTATTAAAATATGTACACAAAAATATTAAAAATAAGATGAATTAAAATTTTTCGAAAATTTAGTATGTATTGTTGATTTAAAAAGATCCTTAATAATCGTAACTTTAAATTGTTGTGATAACCAAGAAGTTGCGTTCATCGAAGGTTATGTTAATTGAGGTGGTACTTAATTTAATTGTTTAATAAATCAAATAAGCTGAATTGATTAAATCCCTTTAAAATAATTTTAACCTTCGAGCGAAAATGAATACGACTTTCAGGGACTTCATTGAATCAAAAATCTGAATCAAACGTCAGCACAAAGTTATTATATTCCATACTAAATAATTCTATAGAAACGCATTTAACAAGTTCAAATATCGATTTTTCCGATAGTGGAAGGGATCGTATCTCCGGGCTTATGCTATCTATTACGTCTAATATTCTAGTTTCCGAGTTGTAAATATCGGCTCGACAGTTAGCGAGATAAAGCCAAAACGATTATCTTGATTTTTTTTTAAAGAGAAGCAACACTCAGGCAATTCTTCCTATTACTTAACGTTTTGCTTCCCTCCGGAAGGGGATAGGGAAGAAGTGAGAGGTGATGAAAGATGAAGGGCTTCAAATATGGCAACACTGTAATTGGGCGAGATGTTATTTTTTTTTGGGTTTTTATTTTTTTTTTAAACCATGAAAAGAAATAAAATATTTGTAATTTTTCGGACTTTTCCGAACACAAAACGCTGTAAAAAAAGAGCCGGGTGGAACTAAGCCAAATTAGAGCCTTGGTCTTTGCCCGGAATGATCACTACCTCACTAACGAATAAAATTAAATAGTTCCGGTGAAAGAATTCAAATAAAATTGCTTTGATTGGGTTATACCTTTAAATACCAATACATTCAATATCAGATAGGACCTCTTCATGATTACTAAGTCAAAACATGGACCGATTCTAACCATTCTCAATAGCGTTAGTAATCGATGCAGTAGAAACGTATGTACCAAATTTCGTCAAATTATCGTTTAAAATGTGACCTGTAGTTTGATTATAGGGATCGATCGTTCATTTTGTACGGACAGACGAACCGACATCATAAGCACCAACTCAATACACCCAAGGAGTGGTGTAGAATACAAAAAATATTTTTTGGTACTATGGAGGTCGAAAAAGTACTATTTTTTAAGCAAGTTGGTACTATTTTGAAAATCCGGTTTATCATCCCTGATTTATGATCTAGAGCGGGATGGGAAACGAGATTTTCATTTCGGTATCAAAACAATATTTGTAGAGTACTTTTTCGACTCTCATAGTACTAAACAAATTTCTAGCATATTTTTAATAAATAACAAATAGACAATTATAGAAACCCTTGCTTTAAAAGTTTTGAGCAGAATTTTGATATAACGCGAATATTTATTACAACAAGGTAGCGATTTAATGCAATTGCAAATTTATGGTCTGTAGCCCAAAAACGATTTTCACCAAATACTTTCTCAAATAAGAAGTTGCAACTAGGGAATGCAAAATCCAGCACTTTTTGATTTCCCGGGAAAGCTACAAATTTATCTTGAATTCCCGGGATCCCGCAAGGGACATAAATTAGAAAATATTTTTTAGTAATTTAAAAATTTTTATTAATAAAATGTCTTAAAGACCTCAAATTTTTATGATCGTGAAAAAGCTCAGGTGGTTTTTCTTGGAATTTTCGTAGAGGGAAAGAATTAATTTTATATTAGAAGTTATATAAGACTAATTATATACAGTATTTTTAAAAACTGAATAAACTAAAACTAATTTTTAGAATAAAACACTTGTCCGTAAAAAAAAATAAATAAAAAATTAAGATAGAAAATAATTTTAGAAAATTGGAAAAAAATTTAAAAATTATGGAAACAAATTCTAACTTACTTGAAAATTTTTAAAAATCAATGGACATATTTGTCTTTAATTCTGTACATTATAAGTTCGATTCAAAATTTTTTATACAAACACTATTTAGTTGAGTATTTTTCTTAAAAAATATATTTTTTAAGTTCTTTTTAGTGCCTGTTAAAAAAAGGAACTTAAAAAGTTCGATCAAGTACGCAAATTAATCAGTGGTAGCATTCGGCAGAGAAACCTTAAACTGATACCGGTGACTTGTAGCGCTTTGTGATTACTTACTCTGCTGAACGATGTTTTCTTTGTTTTGTTTTTAAATACATTTTTTCTATATTTTCCTTTGATTTTTTAAATTTTTTGTTTTTGAATTATATTTGTATGTTTTTATTTGTCAATAATACAAAACAAAAGTTTTTAAAATCAACAACAACAAATGTATCACTATTTGATCAAAAGTAGCAAACATTTTTTACGCTACCAAAATATGAAAGCGCTCAGACTGAGCGGTTAGTGATCAGGTCGTTCAGCAGATAGTTGCACAACTGTTGTAGAACTGTTGACTGTCAAATTGTATCTGCCGAATGCACCCAGTGTGTTCGTTTACTCGAAAGTCTTACTAATATTACTACAATTTTGTAAGTAATTGAGCAAGCCTAATGTAAGATTTTTATTATTTTCAAAAACGTTGGAAAATTTTGCATAAGTAAATTTGAAATAATTAACTTTATTATTTTAAACTTCATTTTTTGAAATCCCGGGATTCCCGGGAATGCGGGAATTGAAAAATGCCTAATTTCCCGGGAATCCCGGGACGGCAAGTCCTGGGATGCATTCCCTAGTTACTGCGTTTGAACGCATTTGTGCCGAACAGTATATGTGCTTTTACGGATCTTGGTCAGATATTTTTTTCTGGGAAGTAAAAAAAGTTTTTAATTAATGGCATTTTGGAAGTCATTTAAAATACGTTTATTGGAAGCAAGAAATCAGCATATATAGCTACTTTATATGCAGTGAAAAATGCATTCTTGTAGAATGCATTCGGTTTTTTTTGCTGGGATAGTACATTAAAGTGTGTAGCTTTATATTAATACAAAACAACGAAATCAATTAACTGTTGTAGTATAAAGCGAAGTATACACGAAGGAACATTGAGTTTGGAAACAAAAAAGAATCAAAAATTTTGATAACACGAATTGCACGATTGTCAAAACGACACACTAACATGCACAAATGAACATTCGTAAAAAATGAGAATTTTTTCACGAATGTTCCTTCGTGTATACCCCACTTAAGGATTAAACCAAAAAATAGAATTTTCTCAATTCTTACAAAATTCAGGAAACATCTTTATTCAAGCATAACTTCTGTTGATTTCAAAAACGTAAAAAAATTGAACCAAAACTGCCGAAAACAGGGGTTTAAATGAAATGTAAATTCGAAAAAATCTGGAAAACTGCTCGCCCCATTCAATTTTTTTTTGCCAATTTGTGTTTGACGCGTCATTATTATAAACATAAGATGTATTGCAAGTGCGGGAATTCAAAAAAAAATAAATTTTCCTAATATGTAGTTTTATCAAATAACGAACATTTTAGTATTATTTAATGTTTTTAACAAAAAAAAGTACAAAAAGAAGTACACAGGTTAAAAAAAAGTACATTTGCGTACTTCTTTGGAAGTTATGCAGAAAGCAGTACAATCAGTAAAAAAAAGTACGCGTACTGCTGAAAACAGTACGTCTGGCAAGCGTAAGATAGTATTAAAAAATTTGTCTAAAATACCAAAAAATTCGAATTTTCTTAACCCTTTCAACCCCAAAGTTGCCTACAAGCAACTTCGTTGTTGTGTGCCTATAACTCCCATTATATTTTTTTTTTTAACAATTTTTTTTACGCAGTAGCATTGCAGTTCTAGAATGCCTGCATATAATTTCTTATAGCAGTCTTTGATAGTGTTCATTTCCGAGCTATTTTTCATAGTGTCAACACACATTTTTTCTCACAGCAAAATTTAAGGAAAAATTAAATTTTTGTTTAAATTAGTCTCAAAATGAATAAAATTCAAAAAATTAAAAATTTTTATGTAGAGTTTAGTAATAGAAAAAACATAAAATTAAAATTTTTAAAAAATCTTAAACCGTTCGGGACCGGCAGCATATTAATTTTTGATCTTTAATTCCAAATATCTCCGCTAGAGGGTGCTGCAAAGCCATAAAAGTAGGGTCGACAGGGTTAAAAATAAAGCAATGAATCACTAAATTTTTTTAACATTTCAAGTTTTGAATACAAATTTAACCTTGCTTGCAAAAATGCAAAAATCGCTAGATTTCCCGCTACTAGCAAATCATATTTAATCCCGCAAAAGACTGGTTTACACTATTAGATTTTTGGTATGATTTTGCTTAAGTACACATGCAAAACATATAGGTAAGGTTGCAAAATCTTTTCGAAAATTTTATAGTGTAAACCAGCCTTAAATATGTTGGAAAATCTCTAGATTTGAAGGGAAATTAGCAAAATTGGCAGCAGAAGAAAAAAGTATATATTAATTCAAAACTGGCCAAATGTGCAAGAGTATCAAATTTGACGCGGGAGTACTACTCCCATCCCTGATCTAGAGTCAGACTAAAAAACATTCATTTACCAAATAAAAGATTAACTATACTACTGTGCAAAATATAATTTAAATAACATACATTTAAATTTAACGGTTCGTTGTAGTTCAAAAATATGTGTGTATTATACACAGAGTTGAATGTATCATACACAGAGTTGAATAGAATAATAATCAAAAGGAATAACTGTAAAAATAGTACTTTTTACCCATCTTATCAGTTGTTTTAAAATTTTTGTGGGCAAAATTTGTCAGTTAATTTTACGACTTTGTTAGTTATTTTTAATGCATTTGTTACTTATTTTTGTACAGTTAAAAATAAATTTTTTTAGTTATTTTAAATTTAAATGCCTTTGTCGCCTTTTTAACTTCATATACCTTTGTTTTAACTGTAATTTTCAGTAGATTCTACCGAAAGTTTTTTGAGTGTGTTGTTATAAATTCTACACTCAAAAAAGATTGACATTTACTACATGACTGTTGTTTGTATAGTAATCAGTAGTTGTTGTTGTTGCAAAACAACTGCTATGACGGTTATTTAAGAAAACAACTAACGAAAAATACTGTAATTTCAAAACAGTTATTTATACATATTTATGTAATCGAAAAAAATCAATTTTTTTGTATTAAAATATACCTTGATAATATCAAAAGACATAACTGTAAAAAACAGTAGTTTTAACTTATTTTGTCAGTTGTTTAAAAATGTTTGTAGTTAAACATTGTCAGTTAATTTTTCGACATTGTTAGTTATTTTTAATGCATTTGTTAGTTATTTTTCAACAGTTAAAAATAACAACAATTTTAGTTATTTTAAAGGAAAACACCTATGTCGCCTTTTTAACTGCATATACCTTTGTTTTAACTGTCATTTTCGAAATAAATCTCGTTCGCGACTGCGTGAATTTGCCCCCTAAATTTAATACACTGAGAAAAAACCAAGTGGTCTTTTTATAAAACTAAATTACAAAAGCCAATACATTTATACTGGTTACTTACTTTTTCTTTGTCACGTCACTTTTTTATTAAACACTTTTCTTTTTGTTTTTACAGTTAAATTAATTTTTAAAAAATTATTAACACATTTAAAAATGGATAAAAACACAGAATTTTAAACTGAAACGGAAATATTTAAAAAAAAAAATTATAAAATATATTTTTGACACTTGCTTTACTTCTATATTCGTTGTAATAGGGTGTAGCGAAAATTACTTATAAAAGAATGCGGGTGTATCAAAAATGTAAATTTCACATATTTTTACTTGGCTTCTTGGCGAGAACTACCTAGTCTAAATCTCTATATATAAAAGAATAACGTGACTGACTGACTGAATGACTGACTGACTGACTGACTGACTGAATGACTGACTGACTGACTGACTCAACATCGCCCAGCCCAAACCGCTGAAGCTAGGAAGTTGAAATTTGGTATGTAGGTTCCTCTTTCGGGGTAGACGTCCGCTAAGACGGGATTTTTGGAAATTCCTACCGGAACGGGCAAAAAGGGGGAAAGTGTTCCCCTTGACGGCCTGCCAAAACCCCTTTGGCTAGAAATCTGAAATTTAAGATATGTGTTCCTTGGAGTAGGGGCTAACTTTTCTGGAAAGTACTTTCTAGAATTTTGGACAGGGACGTTGTAAAAATGGGGGTTAAAAAGTGGAAAAAGGCCCCCCTTGACGGCCTGCCCAAACCGCTGGAGGTAGGAAGTTGAAATTTGGTATAAAGGTTCCTCCACTATCGTAGACATCCACCAAGACGGGAGTTTTGGAAATTTTTACAGGGACGGGCAAAAAGGGGAAAAAGTCTCCCCCTTGACGGCCTGCTCAAACTGCTGGAGCTATGAAGTTGAAATTTGGTATGTAGGTTCCTCGACCGGTGTAGACGTCCGTTGAGACGGCATTTTTGGAAATTCTTATCGGGAGGGGCAAAAAGGGGACAAAAAAAGTACCTTTTTCCAAAAAAGTACCTTTTCCCAAAAAAGTACCTTTTCCCAAAAAAAGAACCTTTTTCCCAAAAAAGTACCTTTTTCCAAAAAAAGTACCTTTTTCCAAAAAAAGTACCTTTTTCCAAAAAAAAAGTACCTTTTTCCAAAAAAAGTACGTTTTTCCAAAAAAAGTACCTTTTTCCAAAAAAAGTACCTTTTTCCGAAAAAGTCCTTTTTCCAAAAAAAAAGTACTTTTTTCCAAAAAAGTACCTTTTTCCAAAAAAAGTACCTTTTTCCAAAAAAAATTCCTTTTTCCAAAAAAAAAAACCATTTTCCGAAAAAAGTACCTTTTTCCAAAAAAAGTACCTTTTTCCAGAAAAAGTACCTTTTTCCAAAAAAAGTACCTTTTTCCAAAAAAAGTACCTTTTTTAAAAAAAGTACCTTTTTCCAAAAAATGTACCTTTTTCTAAAAAAATGTACCTTTTCCAAAAAAAAGTACCTTTTCCCAAAAAACACACATTTTTCAAAAAAAATACCTTTTTCAAAAAAGTACCTTTTCCAAAAAAAAGTACCTTTTTCTAAAAAAATGTTCCTTTTCCCAAAAAACATACATTTTTTCAAAAAAATACCTATTTCAAAAAAAGTACCTTTTCCAAAAAAAGTACCTTTTCCCAAAAAAAAGACCTTTTTCTAAAAAAAATTTTCCTTTTCCAAAAGAAGTACCTTTTCCAAAAAAAGTACCTTTTTCAAAAAAACATACATTTTTCCAAAAAAAAAAAACCTTTTTAAAAAAAAATACCTTTTCCAAAAAAAGTACAAATAAAGTACTTTGTAAAAACAAAGTATCTTTTTCCAAAAAATTTCGTTTTTCCAAAAAGTACCATTTAAAATAATATATAATTTCAAAAAAACTACTTTATTTCCTCCCCCCACGGATATCTCCACTAAAACAAGGTTTCTTGATATTCGGCATAGACGTGCTCTAAGACGGGATTTTTGGAAATTCCTACCGGAACGGGCAAAAAGGGGAAAAGTCTCCCCATAAACAGTCTCACAAATTGGAAAAGTGCCTGCCCAAACCACTGGAGGTAAGAAGTTGAAATTTGGTATAAAGGTTCCTACACTGTAGTAGACATCGACTAAGTTTGTATTTTTGGAATTCCCTACAGGATATCCCAAAAGGAAACTCGGTATGTGAGTTCCTCCTTCTGTGTAGGCGTCCGCTTAGACGGAATTTTTGAAATTCCTATCGGGAGGGGAAATAAGGTAAAATTCTCCTCCTGACGGCTTGCCCAATCCCTTTTGGCCAACCTAAAATTTTAAATATGTATTCCTTGGAGTAGGACTAACTCACCGGCAACGTAATTTTTCTATTTTGGAACAGGAACATAGTAAAAATGGTGGTTGAAAGGGAAAAATGTCCCCACTAACGGCCTGCCCAAACCGCTTAGGCAATGCAGTTGAAATTTGGTATGAATGTTCCTCATCCATCGCAGATAGCCGCGAAGATGGAATTTTTGTAAATTCCTAAAGGGAGGGGCAAAAAGAAGAAAAGCCTCACCTTGGGGGCCGGTAAAAGCCCCTTCGGCTAGAAACCTGAAGCTTAAAATGTGGGTCCCTGGAGTGAGGGCTAACTTATTAAAAAGATACTTTTTTGAATTTTGGACAGGGTCGTTATAAAATGGGGGCTCAAAAAGGGAAAGTTGCCCCTTAACGACCTGTCCAAACTGCTGGAACTAGGAAGCTGAAATTCGGTACTTAGGTTCCTCTCAGCCTGCTCAAACTGCTGGAACTAGGAAGCTGGAATTCCCTGTCGATGGATTTTCGGAAATTCCTACCGAGAGGGGCACAAATAGTAAAAGTTGGCTAGAAACCTGAAATGTAAAACATATGTTACTTGGAGTATGTGCTCACTTACCGGGAAGGTGCTTTTTGGACAGGGACATTGCAAAAATGAGGATTAATGAAGCGAAAAGTGCCGCTTAAAGGCCTGCCCAAACCGCTGGAGGTAGGAAGTTGAAATTTGGTATTAAAGTTCCTCTTCTATTGTAGACATCCACTAAGATGAGATTTTTGGAAATTTCTACAGGTAGGGTCAAAAACAGGAAAAGTCTCCCCCTTAACGGCCTGGCCAAACTGCTGGAACAAGGGATCTTAAATTGGGTTCCTTCTCCAACGTTGACGTCCCCTAAGATGGTATTTTTGGAAATTCATACCGGGAGGGGTAAAAAGGGAAAAAACTTCCCCCTTGACGGCCTGGCCAAACTGCTGGATATAGAGACCTAAAATTATGTATGTAGTAGGTTCCTCCTCCAACGCAGACGTCCTCTAAGACGGAATTTTTGGAAATTCCTACCGGGAGGGGTAAAAACGGAATAATTCTCCCCCCTGATGGCCTAACCGAACCCTTCGGCTAGAAACCTGTAATATATAATATGTTTTCCTTGGAGTATGGGCTAACTTATCGACAAGGCATTTCTAGGACTTTGGACAAAGAACAAGTGTATATGAAACACTAAAATTAAGAAACTAAATAGGAAACGAGTGGAATTGAAACACTACACAAGTGGAATGAAATGGATATAAACGTTGAACGAGTGATATTGAAATTATAGACAATGCAAATGGATTGGAAGAGGGAATTACCTCTTCAAACACTATCAACGGAATAGGAAACTTATGTAGCATTGAAACATACTCTCCAAAAAGTTAAACAAATTTTCTGAAAGAGAAAAAACCTTAGAAAAGGAATGGAACTTATATATTCCAATATTTAAACTTCATGTAACGAAGCACCGGTGGAAGAAACCGACGCAGTAAAATTTCCAACTGAATTTGTGAATTTACTTGAATTGCCAGGTCTACCTTTACATAAACTGGAATTAAAAAAAAAAAACTTTAAGACACGCTAACAACGTAGCTTTGCCCGCTATTTTTAATATTATAAAATGCTTTCCAACCCTGCTTTACGTTATTTATTTTCATTCAAAACACAAATGAACAAAACTACTTACGGGTCTATCTACCTAATTTCGCACTTTACCAAATTATCTTAACATACACACGTATATTGCAATTTATTATGGATTCATTACTAACAATCCACTTTCATGAGAAAAAGTTATCAAATATTTATTTATTTTAAACCCATTGTTGTGCAGAATTATTTATTTGTGGTGGCTGGGTGAAGGCTTTAAATAAAAAAATTTTAAATAAAAAAACGAATTTAATAAAAATTGTGGGGGGCGGAGCCCCCCCCCCCCCCCCCCCCTTAACCTTTAAGGCACGCTAACAACGTAGCGAGCTGCGCCCGCTAGTATACTATAAGTGAGATGGTTGACTGTTCATTTTTCTGCATGCAGAAAAAAAGCATTATCTAAGTGCTTCACCGAAAAAATAAAAAGGGACCTATCCCGTGACTGGACAACCGAAGGCATATTACGAAACTAGTAAAAATCACTTACGTATTATAGCTCTATCCAAGTTTTGGTGTAACTTCCCTACGGGGAATTAATCAATTGCCCCCCAAGGACCTATCCCGTGACCGGACAACCGAAGGCATATTACGAAACTAGTACAAATATGAACAAAAGAGAATGAATTAATTTTCTAAGTATTTTCTGATCCATTTTTTTCACTGTTGCTTTTAAAAAATCTTTTTTTATTTATTTTACTCTTTTTATTTATTTTTAATTTTATTTTTTTTTACTATGTTTGATTATTTGAGCTCTATTTTAAATTTATATAATTTTTTTTGCAAATAGTACGTTCTCACTGACGAATTTAGCCAGTTTTCGTCAATGGGTGCGTTCGGCAGATACAATTTGACAGTCAACAGTTCCACAACAGTTGTGCAACTATCTGCTGAACGACCTGATCACTAACCGCTCAGTCTGAGCGCTGTCATATTTTGGTAGCGTAAAAAATGTTTGCTACTTTTGATCAAATAGTGATACATTTGTTGTTGTTGATTTTAAAAAATTTTTGTTTTGTATGATTGACAAATAAAAACATACAAATATAATTCAAAAACAAAAAATTTAAAAAAATCAAAGGAAAATATAGAAAAAATGTATTTAAAAACAAAACAAAGAAAACATCGTTCAGCAGAGTAAGTAATCACAAAGCGCTACAAGTCACCGGTATCAGTTTAAGGTTTCTCTGCCGAATACTACCAATGAAAACTACTTCGAAAACTTACCAATTCACACTGCCGGATATTGACGTTTAGTACGTTTTCGCTCAATATGTATGTCAAAAACAATGTTTTTTAATTATCTACTTTTCCAATAAAAAAACAATTATGTTTTCAATTTTATTAAATTTACAATTATGTATATATAAATTTTTTTTCTACAAATTGAAAACAATTAATTTTTGATTTTGACGTTATTCCATTCTCCCTCATTCATACCCAGCAAAATCTTTCATTACCAAATAAGTGGTTATATAATAGAAATTCATAGCTCCGTACAACTTATTTTTTGGCGTCTAAACTCATTATTTTTGTTTGGCGTGGTCGTTTTTATAAGTAGTCACGCTTACCCGCTCGCTTACGAAAAAATGAGAAATAAGTAGTTATGAGATTTTAAATAATTAGTGGTTACACACATGCTTACAAAAAGTTTAATTATAAGTGGTTATCCGATTGCTTACTTGATTTTTAAAAATAAGGAGTTAAGCAAATACTATTAGCTTAAGAAAATACATTCAGAAAAATTTAAGTTTTTTCTAGTGTGTAATTTTAGGACTCGTCATAAAAATTTAAACATAAAACATATTTACATATGTGACGCGCAAAATAGAAAGGGACCTAAGGATAGAAAGGGACCTAAGGTCAGGAGAGCATGGGATCGGTCTCATTCGATGCTCAGATATTGTCCACAAAAATAAAAAATTGATTTTTTTACCCTTAGGTCCCTTTCTCTATGCGCTGTCACATATAATAAATAAAAATGTATAAAATTTAACTGTGTGACAAGTACTTATTTAAAATATTACAAGTAAGTCATTATTTTATAATTAGAAACAATGAATACAATAGGCCGTTATTAGGAAATCATTATTTTATATTATAAAATAATGCAAAAGGTAATGATATATCATTTTTGGTAATGCAGATAGTAATGAGGTGTCATTACCAATATTTTGCTGGGTATCAATCAGAGTTGTAAAAAAGTGTAGTACTTAAAAATTTAAACGTTTTGGAATGTGTTTTCGTCGAAAACATATAAATTTGGTACTTTCATTACCTAAGCCGAGTAAAAAAAAACTAAGGAAGAAAAAATTTAAAATTAAATTTAATCAAAAAATGGGTAAAATAAGATCAAATTTTATCATATTATAATTAAATATTGTTGCGTATTTTCTATATACAGCCACACACATAAATATACTAAAAATATATTTTAAAATAAACTCAATTTTACACGGGTTTAATTATAAAAACACAGAAATGAAAACTCTTTTAATTGTATTTTGGGACGAAAACTCGATTTACGTGTTTTCGAGCTCAGTATGAATGAGGTATAAGAAATTTTAAGTTTTGTATTTTCCACGTTTTTTTTAATTTAGTTTTAACAATTGATATTTCATTTAACTTTTCTTTTTAACTTAAGGGGAATGTTTTTAAATTTTTATTTATATTATCAGAGGTTTTGAGGTAATTTTCTAATTTTTAATTGATTTTTTAATTTAATTATGGCCAACGTTTGTTTTTTCTTTTTTATTTGAAGAAAAACGAAAAATATATAACTTTATCATCAGCCAGGCATCATGTATAAGGAGTGTTGCCAAAACTTATTTAGGAAAAAATGCTAGATTTTTTTGCAAAAAATGCTAAAAACTAAAAAAAATATGCTAAAAATATTTATAAAAAATGTTTCAATTTGTTAAAAAAAAAGTATTTTAGTGAGTTTTTACAATTAAACTGAAAGTAAATCATCTAGTATAATTATGAATTCAGTTCATTTTATTAACTAAAATTATATATAAGATAAATTAAAAACAACTCAAAAGTTGATTCTTATAAAAATATTAAAAAATCCTTTAAAATAAGTTTATTATTATTTGATTTCCTAACTGTGTCATTGAAAATATGTTGTCTTAAAAAGTTACAGGCGGATAAACAGAAGTATACCAAAATGTTTTATTTCTAAAATAGGAGATAATGTGGAATACTTTGGCGGGTTTCATATTATTTCCCAATCTGCCTTAATTTATCTACTCCAAATTAATTTAATGGTTTTTATTGCATGCTCTGTTTCCCGTTTTCAAATTCCTGCATTTTTGGGCTTATCTGCAGGAAATTCTTAAAAAAAATAATTTTCGCGGTCAGGTTTAATACTTTTTGTGGTGTTGGTTTACACTGTAAGAATTTTGGTATGATTAAATGAAAAAGTGTACAGATGTTACAGTAAAAAAATCAAAATTCACTGAAATTCTTAAAAGATAGGAAAACGCTATTTATCACAAACCTAAAAAAATCATTAAAGATTAAAAATGAACCTTATCAACATTTTGCAATTTTATTAATTCTATTTTAAACTCTATTCTTTAAATTATTATTTTTTTCTTGATAAAAAATTGGAGTATTTTTGTGCAAAATCACTTCACCTTCACCATAACAAGAAAAAAGTAAAACGAGTAAAAAAGTTAAAGTCGGGCATACCGACTATAAGATACCCTATACCATACTGGTTGCAAGCCAACAAATGTTAATGTGATGTGAATCCGTGTACCAAATTTCATTCAAATATCTTCGTATTTGCGACTTGTAGTGTACGAGCAATATAATTTGGGGGACCTTTATATGGGGACTAGGTCTCTCATTTGACGGGCGGACAGACGGACATCGTTAAATCGAAACAAAAAGTGACTCTGAGTCGATTGGTATACTAAAAGGTGGGCATAGGTCCAATATTTTTTGGTGTTATAAACAGAAGCACAAATTTATTATACCCTGCCCACGTAGCGGTGTAGGTATTATTTTTATTATTTGTCTTACTGAAAATTAACGATTGGCGCAAAACTTCATGTTTTATGTCATACGTTAATAACACTGTGCTCGTATTTGACACTTTTTTTCAACAAGCTGGGAACCCTACTGGTAAAGCTAAACTCTACTGAATATTTTTCTAAACCCTATTGAATATAGACACAATAACAAAACATTGTGTTTATTTGCAGAAAAAATACTTCGCGGAAAAAAATTACAGCATTCCTAATGTTGTAAATATTTAATCAAATTTCATAAATTTATAACTAAAAATGATCCCAGAGGTATAAAAATAAAATCTGGTGTTAATTTAACTATATATTGTAGAGAATGTAATAAACAACACAAAGAAAACGAAAAATTTAATTAAAATAATTTAAAAAAATTTAAAATACTTAATTAATTAAAATACCACTTTTAACATGTTATTACAAAACTATAAAAATTCCAGTTCAGCTGTTAAATGAGAACCGTGGAAAAAGGTTGATTTAATATTGTTTGTTGCGTTTTTATATCGGAAACAACATCAATAATATTTTTATAGCAAAAATTCAAATCAATGCAAAAGATTCTAAAAACGCAAAATAAAACTGTAAAAAATGCTAAAAATATGCTACCTTTTTTGGAAAAATGCTGAAAAAAATGCTATATGCTAAATACATTTTTTTCATGCTAATTGATTTAAAAAAATGCTAAATCTAGCATTAAATATGCTAAATTGGCAACACTGTGTACACGCAACATTAGCTCACCCCCGTTTCCACATGCAAGTAAATGGTTCAAGTTGAGAATACGTATTATCAGCGAAAATTTCGAAAATTACCGAAAAAACATGAAAATTTTACATGTGTCCACACTACTTGCTGCAAGTTCATTTTTAAAATGTCGTCGAAGGCATAGGTTGTCACTAAATAGCACTCCAGTATTGCCAAGTATTCAATATTCTAACAAAGCTGGGAAAAAATTTGTTCTTAACAATTTTTTTTTTCAAAAACTTTTAAAATTTAAATTTTAAATTACCATTAATATATGCCGTTGTGTTCTTTTTTACTTTTTTTTTTTGAGTTTTTCGACTTTGCACTTGCATGTGGAAACGGGGGGTCAGACGGTAGAGCATAGATGCCAACTTTTTCATAGCAAAAAGCGGAAAAAATATACAAAAAAGGGTAAAAACGCGCAAATTTCTACTTAAAAACGGGTAAAAAAAGCACTAAACATTTTTTACGACTTTTAAAAAAAAGTGTCGTGTTTCACATACGTAGTTTAGTTAAAAACAACTAAAATTGTAATATAAGCGTACGACCTACATCAGTAAATTCGTCGACCGGGGGTAAAACAAAATTAAAAACGAATAACTTTCGCAAAATTTTTGAATTTTATTTCTTGTTTTGTGATTATAATAATAATCCAAGAAAAATTATTAGATTTTTTAAAATTTAAATGCCAGTTTTATAGTCAGAACTAAGAACGATTTTATATTACAATAACTACAGGCAAAAAATAAAAAGTGGATAATTGCCGAAGTACTTCAGTAAAATACAACTTCAAAAGTTTTCTGCTAAGTTACACAATTCTTTAATTAAAATATAATATTTTCTAAGACAATTTATAAAAGAAAAAACTTAGGTAAATTAACATATTTTGAAGTGCGTGAAAATCGAATAGGTCAAAAACTAAGGCAAGTTGACAAAAACCAAAAATTGATAAATCTATATGTATTTTTTACTAACTTACAAAATATATTTTTGAAGTTGTATTTTACCCAAGTACTTCGATAATTATACAATTTTTATTTTTTCCGTGTAAGTTTTTTTTTAAATATGCAAAATTAAAAATTTTCGCGTTTTGACACATCAAACAAAACTACATTTGGCTCGAATATCATGCCATTTACAACTTTTTCTTGATATTTTAATTTATCGTTATTGAAATAACAAATATTGATAGATTTCCTGATATTGCCATAACAACAATAAAACACAAAAAATATATAAAAAGCGCAAAACGCGCTAAATAAATTTCGAAAAAGCACCAATTTAGCGCTTTTTTCAGTTACGCGTTTCAATAATATTTTGCGCGTTTTGGCACATCAAAAAGCACCAGATTTAGCGCGAAAAGCACTAAGTTGGCATCCCTGCGGTAGAGCGTTTGCCTTCCAAGCAGAAGGTTGTGTTATCGAGCCCTACTTGGCGCCAAGTAGATTTTTTTTAATTCTTAATTTTTTATTATTAGCTTTTCAAACTATTTTTAGACACACCACATTACGTGTCACAAGGTGTCTAAACTGTGGCAATTGGTCATTTCAAAGCCAGGTTAAAGTGACGTGTCTCATTCAAACAAAAAGACCGATAAAGGACCGGTCCCTGCCCCCTTGGGACATATCCTGCGTGTCACTTTGGACCGGTCCCTTTCCCCGTAGGGATTATATAATATGCTTGGTAAAACAATAAGAAAACAAAAACTAAAGATAGCTATACAAAAACAAAATGGGTTAGTATTTCTTATCCTATTTTTGGAATTGCTACACAGAGAGAAAAACTCGTACTTAAATCAATTATTTTTGTACTTATTTTAAAAATATTTGAAATTTTTATAAATCTAATTGTTTTAAATTTAAATAATTATGTTTTATATTTATTTTTAGCTTTTATTTAAAATTTATTAAATATATATTTAAATCAAATATAAAATACTTATTTCAATTATTTTCATATAAATTTTTCTCCATGTATTTATGCAACTAGAACGCCATTTTTTCTAGCGTCATTGTGCAAAATAACTAAAAGGCTAGCGATTGAATTGAAAAATAATATTATAAAAAAAATATTTAAAAAATTTTAACAAAAAATTAGCAATTACAAGAAAAAAAAAACAAAAGTGTACAAGGTGAAATATTGAGAAAAAATTTCATAAAAATACATTTTAAAAACCACAACAAAAACTAAAAAATTCTAAAAAAAACCAACAGCTTTTTTCCTGAAAATAATATGGAAAACATCAGTGACAATAACTTTGAAGAAAGTTGTATAACCATGGAGGTTTTATGGGAAGAGGATGAAGCCTTGAAAACTCTAATGATGGAATTTGATATGGTCAATGTGTTGTAGGGTTTGGGATTTCCCGGACTTTTTTATTTCCCGGGAATCCCGGGAAATATTTTTGAACAAAAATGTTAATGAAAACCACCTATATAAGTAATTTTTGTTAAAAAAAAACACTATTTCAGTACAAATTCAGTCTGTGTAGTGAGATATCAAAGTAAAAGTATCAGAATGTTGAACATTTGATTTCACATAAATTACTCTAAGCACTGCCAAATGAATTGCATGATTCCAGCAGAAAGCACCCACTACTGGACTGTCGAAAACAAACCGTCTCATCACATTTGGCTCATTAGATATGGTGGCCACAATGTTATTTTCCAAAGACAAATAAAACTCTTTTAGTCTTATTTCTACAATTCTTATTTGATCAGCATTACATCTTCCTGATATATAAACCAACCCCAGGTTATAAAATGCATTTTTTCCGTTTATACATACATATGTTCAAATATCTCTTTTGTGATATTCTTGTCCATTCATCTAAGATTATAGTAAATCTCCTATTATTAGAAATATTGCTCGATATTTTTTTTATCATGATATCTGATTAATGATTAATTTAATATAATGTTCTTTACATCGGTTTCATTTTTTGGTAATGCCAGGTTTTTATTATAAAAACTTTCTCGAATAAACGAAGATCTACCCGGCAAAACCTTTCATTACCATGTAATGGGTTTTAGGTATTGAAATCTTAAGTGTTCACTAGTTACCTTTTAATTACTAAACTACTTATTTTAATATGGTGATGTCATTGGAGGAAAGTCATTACAGTGATGTTACCTGTAAGTAGTTTATCAGCTGTTCTATAAATAGATGTTGAATATAGATTTTAAAAAATATAAAAATTTAAAAACCAATAGGAGCTGACACGTATTGATCAGCGTACCCCACGATTGTCAGGCAAACACTCTAACCATTAGACCACGACATCACTATGATTTTTATTGCTTTAACTTATGTACACATGTATTGTGGCAACTGTTATACATGTCTATTTTTCACAAAACTTGTTGTTATTAAATACTGCTTAATGAACATCAACATTTCTATAAATAGATGTTTAATATAAATTACAAAAATAAAAAACAACAATGGAAGCTAACACGAGTTGAGCAGCGATCCTCATGTCTGTCAGGCAAAAACGATAACCACTAGGCTACGCCATAGTTATGGTTTTTAATGATTTAGAACATATATTATTGGTTTCAGCTATTGTGAAATAGTAATGTGTGGGGTATAATTATCGGTAACTCATTACATTCAGTTTAAAAGTAATTCAACGGGTAATGAGATATGAGATCTAAGTAATGCATGTAGTAATGACCAGTCATTACCAAGGTTTTGCTGGGTAGTTATGGTGCGGATTGACATTCCGTCGACTGCGGCTAATTTGGATACCATTTCAGGAAATGTTTGCCCTACCATATGTAGGGATCTTTCCCTATAGTTTACAAATTATTTTTTATAAATTATTATTCTTTCCATATGTTTATAAATAAAACATCCAAAAATAATTAAAATGGATTTTATTTATGAAATCCATTGAGGTTCCTAAAATGGCGATCCTGCGATCCTCTCGCGTTAAAATTCAAAACAGTAACTGACAAACATTACCTGCATAGAAATCATATTGTTTGGAGCAGATGAATTAACAACAATTTTTATAAAAAATCAAATTCTTAGCAAGATGAAAATGTGCCCGTTGATATCTTACAAAGAATGAAAATAAAAACTGCAACAAATTATGGATTTACAGAAACTTACAAAAAGTTGAGCAATTACCCTACGGGGAATGAGGAGTCAATTGCCCTCCAAGGACCTGTCCCGTGACCGGTCAACCGAAGGCATATTACTAAATTAGTACAAATATGAACAAAAGAAAATTAATTAATTTTCTAAGTATTTTCTGATCCGTTATTTTCACTGTTGCTTTTAAAAAAACTTGACCGATACCGAAATAAAAACAAAATTCGCGGCATATTTTTAAAAATATTTTTTATTTATTTTACTCTTTTATTTATTTTTAATTTTTTTTCACGATTTGCTGATTTTAGCTCTTATTTTAAATATCTATAATGTTTTGCTAAGAAATTTTAAGTTTTGTATTTTTTTTAATGTTAAAGTTGTTTTAGTTTTAACAATTGGTATTTCATTTAACTTTTCTTTGTAATTTAAGGGGAATTTTTTAAATTTTTATTTATATTATCAGAGGTTTTGAGGTAATTTTCTAATTTTTAATTGATTTTTTTATTTAATTTTGGCCAACGAAAAAATCAAGTCAACTGCCATTAAGGGACCTATCCCATGACCGGTCAATCGGGGGCATATTGAAGGCACTTCCACCATATTTGTGTGTGTGTTAATGTTGTTTTCTTTTCTATTTTTTTCTTTGCCATGTTTTTTTTATTTGCTGTGTGTGTGTTTGTTTTTTCTTTCTCTTTCCCTACGGGGAATGAGGAGTCAATTGCCCTCTAAGGACCTATCCCGTGACCGGTCCACCGGAGGCATATTACTAAATTTGTACACTAATAGAAAAAAGTCCATAAAAAATTTAGTTAAAACTACTAAAAATTAGTTAAAAATGATGCTGCAGAAAAAAACTGCTAAATTAGCAGATTATTTTTGCTATATATTAGTAATATAGGAACAGCAAAAATAAAACTGTTAAATATACAGAATTTTAGTTATATTTGAGCTAAATTTTTGTAAATGGAGAATATCAAATGAACCTGCTAAAATCAGCAAAAAAATTTGCTAAATAATTAGTAGCCTAAAAAATCACCAAAAAATTTAAAATTTTCAAAGTTTTTTTCGATTTTTGTTTTTAATGCAAATAAAAATCGAGCCTTTTGAAAACAGCAAATTACAATTTTTTAGCAAATATTTTTGCTGATTTTAGCAGAATATACTGCTATTTGCATTCAACTAAATTTAGAAATATCAAAAATTTTGTAGATTTAACAGTTTATTTTTGCTATTTTTAGTGTACAAATATTTATCAAAATTTTCTGCAAATTTTACAGTACAATTTGCTATTTTCAATTAACTAAAAGTTAGCCTAAATATAACCAAAATTCTGTAAATTTAACATTTTTAATTTTGCTGTTCGCTGTTTACTAGTATTTAGTAAAGAAAATCTGCTAATCTTAGCAGTTTTTCCTGCAGCATCATTTTTAACTAATTTTTAGTAACTTTTTCTGTTATTTTTACAGATTTATTTCTATGAGTGTAGAAATATGAACCAAAGAGAATGAATTAATTTTCTAAGTATTTTCTGATCCGTTACTTTCACTGTTGCTTTTAAAAAACTTGACCGACACTGTAATAAAAAACAAAATTCGCGGCATATTTTTAAAAATATTTTTTTATTTATTTTACTCTTTTTTTATTTATTTTTAACTTTATTTTTCTACGATTTGCTTATTTTAGCTTTTATTTTATATTTCTATAATTTTTTGGTAAAAAATTTTAAGTTTTGTAATTTCAACGTTTTTTAATGTTAAAGCTGTTTTAGTTTTAACAATTAGTATTTCATTTAACTTTTCTTTTTAACTTAAGGGGAATTTTTAAAATTATTAATTATATTATTAGAGTTTTTGAGGTAATTTTCTAATTTTTAATTGATTTTTTAATTTAGTTATGGCTAACGCAAAATACGAGTGAACTTGCCATTAAAGGACCTATCCTATGACCGGTCAATCGGGGGCATATTCAAGGCACTTCCACTATATTTGTGTGTGTGTTAGTGTTGTTTTATTTTCTATTTTTTTCTTTTCCATTTTTTTTTATTTGCTTGTAGTGTTTGTTTTTTATTTTTCTTTTTTATTTGAACAGAAATGAAAAATACATAACTTTACCATCAGCCAGCCATCACGCATAAGCAACATTAGCTCAGACGGTAGAGCGTTTGCCTAACAAGCAGCAGGTTGTGTTATCGAGCCCTACTCTGACGCCAAGTAGATTTTTTTTAATTCTTAATTTTTTATTAGCTTATTTGAAAGGCTATTTTTAGACACACCACCTTACTGTCACAAGGTGTCTAAACTGTGGCAATTGGTCATTTCCAATGACAAGGCCATGTTAAAGTGACGTGTCTCTTTCAAACAAAAAGGCCGATCAAGGACCGGTCACTGCCCCCTTGGGACCTATCCTGCGTGTCACTTTGGACCGGTCCCTTTCCCCGTAGGGTTTTTATTTGAACAGAAACGAAAAACATAACTTAACCATCAGCCAGCCATCACGCATAAGCAACGTTAGCTCAGACGGTAGAGCGTTTGCCTCACAAGCAGAAGGTTGTGTTATCGAGCCCTACTTCGACGCCAAGTAGATTATTTTTAATTCTTAATTTTTTATTAGTTTATTTGAAAAGCTATTTTTAGACACACCACCTTACTGCCACAATGTGTCTAAACTGTGGCAATTGGTCATTTCCAATGACAACGCCATGTTAAAGTGATATGTCTCTTTCAAACAAAAAGATCGATCAGCGACCAGTCTCCGCCCCCTTGAGACCTATCCTGCGTGTCATCTGGGACCGGTCCCTTTCCCCGTAGGGTAGCATCTCCGATAACAAAATAAATTAAATTCAGTATCCCCTCATCAATATTAATTAATATTGGTTATCAGGTCCTCGGTATCAACATTGTTTTAACATCATGCATTAAATATTTTTCTTTGTCTTCGTCAATATTTTAAGTCAACATTAATTTCGCAATACGTTTTTATTATTATTTTTTTTGGAAGGGGAAGTTATGTAGTGATCTTTCCCTACATATTCTATTTTTATAAATAAAACAGCATTCAAAAATAAATAAAATTTATTTTATTTATGGAATCCCTTAAGGTTCCTAAACCATAAAACGTTCAATGCCTATTCAGCTTACACTTTTTCTTCGGGTACTTTGCTAATTTTAGCTGGAACGTTATTCTTGTTGTTGTTTTCTTCAAGAGAAGTTGCATGACCATCAATTTTTTGTTTGTTTTTTTTTGTTAACCAAATTTAGATGTCGGTTAGTCTTTTAGGGCAAATATTGCACTGCGCTGTATTGTCCTTTTTTGTGAAGTATTTCCATACTCCTGACATTTTATTCTTTAATATAAAAGAATATATTAGTTTGAAAGCAGGTGTATTAAAATAAAGTAAACTTACTTGAAAATATCACATTTATTAATGAAAACGTTACTTATAAAATTATTGGCTCTTAATATAAAGGAGTATTTTAAATTTAAAGTCGACTTTATTTTTAATCATACGGTTTTGTTCATTTTGTGTATGAAAACCTTACAAAAATATTTATATTTTCAAACATTTTTAATGGTTGAAAAAAATAACCAATCAGAATGCTCCAAAAATAAACCAAGTCAAGGTATACTGCCACCCAATATTTTAACTTATGCGATTATTTGTAAGAAACAAAACTTCTATTTTATATTTCTTTTGAACATTTTACAAAGTTTTTAGGTTTTACAACTTAAATTTTGAATAAGTTATGCGAAAAATCTTTATTAGTTGAAATGCTCCTAATTACTTGGCAAAGATTTTTTTGTGTGTCAAATAAATTGATTCCCTTTTAAAATATTTTAACAATGACATTTTTGTTTTGGTATTTTATGACTAAAATTAAAAAATCCTATTGCAAACTTAAAAAATTTAATATTTTTAAAATTTCCCGTTTTCCCGGGAAAAAAATATAAAATTTTCCCGGGAATTCCCGCCAAACTTTTCCTGGGATTTCCCGGGAATTCCCGAACCCCAAACCCTAATGTGTTGCCATTTTTAAAATGTAAGTAAAATGTCCTTTCAAAGTACCTACTACGAAAATATAATAAATATTATTTCCATAGCTGGACAAGTTACGTACAGGAGCCTTGAATTCTGACGATATAAAGGAAGTAATTCCTCCCGTAGGCTTACGGGTAGAATTTAGGGAAAAGCTCTTTGCTTGGAAGAAAAAAAAGGTATAATATATTTATATATACATATTTCGTTAATTTTTATTTTCGTTTTATTTATTTATTTTATATTATTTTATTATTTTTAGTTTGGAATTGATGAGGATACTATGTCGATGCCGTCAATGATGGAAAACTGGCATAACAAAAGCTACAATTCTGTTTCATCCCCTAATCTGTCCCCAAATAATTCTTCTTCAGTCTTGTATAAGGTAAGTTTTTAATTAAGTTGTTGTATAAAGGCACGTATTTTAGATTTAAATTTTTTTGTAAATTGAACATTAAAAAAAAATGCAGAAAATAACAAAATTGTTTTATTTTCAATAATATACAGTGTAGGTAAGAGTACCAAAGTAAGTATGCTTTAATATTATTTTAAGTAAATATAAATATAAATAATTTAAATCAATATTAAATATATTAAATTTTAATATATATTCATTTAATTGGATCATATTAAATATAATTATAAACATATTTAAATTAAGTAAAAACATACTTTGTTGTAAATCGAAATTATTTTAATTTATTTTAAGTATTTTTTAAATTAAGTAAAAACATACTTTGTTGTAAATCGAAATTATTTTCATTTATTTTAAGTATGTTTCTACTAGATTTTAATATTTTTTTCTTAGTGTAAACCCAAAAAAGTACGTGGTCGAATAATCAACAAAATCCATAGTCAATTTAGATTTTTTATAAATCAACTATAATAATCAATAACAATCAATAACTAGTCGATTTCATAATTACTACACAATTGTGAAATATAAATTGTCAGATATAAAAATAAAACAGCCAAAATTTGTAAAAAAATTTTAAAAAATATATAAATTTCAAATAAAGCCTCATTCATTTTGAACCCAAAACTAGAAGTTTTCGTTTTTTTAAGTTTTCGATTTGAAATTTCTATGGGATTTGACAATCGAAAACAAAATAAATTTGAAAACTATTAGTTTTGGGTTTAGTATGAATGAGGTATACGCGAAAAAAATATAAACACCAGCTAATATGCTCGAATTGCAATTAATGCATGCAAACAATATCTGCATACATAATCCATTGACCAACTTATAAGTTATCTTGATTTCATCTTAGCCGCGCAATTAATCTTGACTTTTCACGAGTTTATTTCCTATATATTTTTTAATTGTTATTGTAGAAATTTGGTTTTATTTTCTTCCAAATTGACAAAAGATTTCAAAAAAATTTGCTTTATCTTCCAAATGATACAAAGGTAATATTGCCGCAATATTGTCATAAAAATTTATGACAAAAGATAAAATTTTTAAATTATTTTTTTACAAATATCGCCGAATTCTTCCAAATGATAAAAGGAAGACAATTTCAAAGTAAATACTACTTGATTATTTTCATTCAAATTACAAATAGAAGACCCTGTTTGCAGGGTCATTATGTGCGTTCTTTGTATAACTAAAAACATCGATTGTAACCAGGGATGGAAAACAATAATTTAGTTATTATAAAAATCAAGAATGGAACCTTAATTATACTATTCCAACAGTACTATAGCCCTAGATTATGAATTTTAAAAAACCATACGTAAAAAATTGCAAAATAATAGCGGAACGCGAAAAAAGCCTTTGTGGTAGAAAAAAATAATTAATAAACTCAATCAGCGATTAACAATCTGCAAATAAATACAATGACACAAAAATTTTCCTTTTTGCAATTATTTTTTTCGCAAATTTTTGTTGCAAACTAAGCACCAAACTTTAGTGTATAGGTTATAAATAGATTATTTTAGATTATAAATTAAAAAAAAACACACTTAAAAAATGGTGCAAAAAATTAATTAAAAAACTTAATCAGCGATTTACAGTCTGCAAACAAATATATTGATGAAAAATTTTTCCTTTTTGCAAATTTTATTTTTCGCGATTTTCTTTGCAACTAGCCACCAAACTTTGTTGTATGAAATGTGTATTATAGTCCCTAGATTATAAATTAAAAAGAAACGTATATAAAAAATTGCAAAATAAAAGCGGAACGCGAAAAAAGACTTTGTTGTACAAAAAATTAATTAGGAAACGTAATCAGCGATTTAGATTCTGTAAACAAATATATTGATGCAAAAATTTTCCTTTTTGGAAATTTTATTTTTCACGATTTTTTTTGCAAACTTTGTTGTATGAAATGTGTATTATATTCCCTAGATTATAAATTTAAAAAACGCACTTAAAGAATTTCAAAATAATAGCGGAATGGGAAAAAAAAACTTTATGTTACAAAAATTTAATTAAAAAACTTAATCAGCGATTTACATTCGGTAAATAAGTAGGCATTGATGCTAAAAATTTCCTTTTTGGAATTTTTTTCGCGTTTTTTTTTGCAATCAACCAGCAAACTTTATTGTATAAATGGGTATTATAGTCCCTAGGTTATATATTTTAAAAAACCGCACGTAAAAGGTTTCAAAATAACGGCGGAATTCGAAAAAGGCTTTATGGTATAGAAAATGAATTAAAAGAGCTAATCAACGATCGACATTCTGCAAACGAATATATTGTTACAAAAATGTCCCTTTTTGTAATTTTTTTTCCGCCATTTTTGCTAATATTTGCTAATATCTAAATATTTAATTTTAATTTTTTTAACGAGACAAAGAGGAAGCTATTTTTTAATTACTTTCATTTCTACATATGTAAGAGCGATCTAACATTTGTTGGTATAAGTGCCCAATTAAGTGAGCATTTTCCATCCCTGATTAACCAGTCGGAGTTCGTTCCTGTTCCAAGCCGCATAATATTTTTTCCCATAAAAAATATTGAGAGAGTTGCAAGGCCATTGGTAATCAGTAGTAGTCATAGGCGTACCTAGACACATTTTTCTGGGGTGGGCAAGGGCCCCATTTATGTCTGGCTGTTTATTTGCCCATTCTCAGACCCTTAATCTTAAAAAACATTTTCGACATTATGCTTGCGATAAGAAATCTCTGAAAAATGCATCCTTTTTTCTGAAGAAAGCCTCATGCAGGGAATGCTATACGCTCAGCATAGTATAAAATTTTGATATTTGATGGAGAAAAGTAATCTAAGATCAACCTGTCTCATTTTTTCTTCCAGCTCTGACGAAGCCATTCTCACCCTATATTTTGACCACTTAAATTACCGAGATGATCAAAACTGACATTTTCATCGTAGAATTTTTGCTTCCAAAATAAATCTGTAAAAATAGCAGAAAAAGTAACTAAAAATTAGTTAAAAACAGAGACCCAAAATAACTGTTATATTTCTTAAAAAGTCACAATCCAAATTTATTTAATTATAATATTTCAATAATGCACTATATTTTATAAATCATATTGCACAAAAAATCACAAAGTTTGGCAAAGATTTTAATTTTTTAAATTTTTATATTTTGCTCTATAAATTTCTGTTGTTTTTTGATTTTTATTTTAAAACTTTTTATAAAAGTTACAGAAAGATTTTTTTGAAAAAATTAAACACTAACTTTTTTATTTGATAATAAAATAAAAATTAAAAATTGACATAAATTTAATGCCGGAAGTTGCTGGAATATACTATTACTCACTTTAAATCACTGTTCAATCTTTTATTAACACTAGTTGACTTCATCAGGATATTATAATTGTTGAAGTCATTATTGGTTCAATGGATTTTGATTTATATTCTTAATTGTTATTTTTTGATAAAGAAAAAAATCACAAAATAACTTTTATTATTTTTGAAAAAATAAAAATCGTGTTTGGATTGTTTTTGTTTGAATTAAAAATAAAAATCAAACAGAGCAAATAAACAGAAAATTAAAAATATTCAAACAAGAAATAATTGTAAAACAATCAGTTTTTGAATAAAAGTTATAACTGTTACGTCCCTGGTTAAAAATGATGCTGCAGAAGAAACTATTAAATTAGCAGATTTTTTTTGTTTGCTAAATACAAGTAAAATAAGAACAGCAAAAATAAATCTGTTAAATTTACAGTTTTACAATTTTTTAGTAAATATTTCTGTTAATTTAACATTATAGACTGTTATTTGCATTCAACCAAATTTAGCTTAAAAATAACAAAAAATTATAGATATAACAGTCTGTTTTTGCTATTTTTAATCTACTAATATTTAGCAAAATTTTCTGTAGATTTTACAATACAATTTGTCATTTTCAAATTTATAGCCAGAATTAAGATCGATTTGTTTCTTAAATATTTCTTAAGTACGAATTTTTAAACAACATTTCTTATTTAAGAAAAAATCAAGACAAAAATCGATATTAGTTCTAGCTGTAAAACTGGCCCTTAGATTCGAACAAATTATCTTCCTAGGAAACTAGAAGACACTTTCCCAATCAAAAACACAGGATTAACTGATATTTAAAAAAAAATAATCATAAAACAAGTATTATAGACAGATTTTTTTAAAATTCTGGGGTGGGCAAAAAGCAGTCTAGGGTGGGCTTTGCCCACCCCAGACCGGCCTAAGTCCGCCAATGGTAGTAGTTGTTTTTAACAGTTATTACATTTGTTTTCTGTAGAAAAATGCAAAACCACTGTTATGAGGGTTATTTAAGAAAACAACTAACGAAAAATACTGTAATTTCGTAACAGCTGTTTAAGTCAGTTATTTTTAATATCATAATAAACAACTAACATCACAGTAATTTTACAGTAAACAGTTCTTTTTGGTAGTTATTTAAAACATAAAAAAATTTCGTTGAATTCCTTTTAATTTTAAAAATTTTGTTTAGTTTATATTTTTTATTATTGATATATTCCGTAGTTTGCAAATAAAAATCAGAAACTTTTATTGTATCTCCAATGCATAAAAGCATAATAATTGGAGAACGGCTTGGAATTTTTACTTCAAATTTTAAATAGGCTGTGTAATTATACATATTTTTGCAATCGAAAGAAAAAAAATATTTTTTTTATTAAAATATATTTTTATAACATCAAAAGAATTAACTGTAAAAACAGTAGTTTTACCCAAATTGTCATTTGTTTAAAAATTTTTGTAGTAAAAATTTGTCAGTTAATTTTACGACATTGGTAGTTATTTTTAATGCATTTGTTAGTTATTTTTCAAAAATTTTTAGTTTAGACAAATACCTTTGTCGCCTTTTTAGCTGGATATACCTTTGTTTTAACTGTAATTTTCAGTAGATTCTACCGACCAACTTTTTTGAGTGAACTCTTTAGTTTTTGTGGGTTGTTTAAAAAAATAACTGTCAAAAGCATTGCAAATTTCTTTCCCAAGTAAAACAATTGCAATTGCAGTTAAAACAACTACAACCGCATTACTACACAAGTTTTTTTTTCCAAAAAAAAAAGATTATTCAAAAATCTTAAAGAAATTTAAAAACAATTTAAAAACAATTTTAAACCACTTTTTATTTATTTATTATTATTTTTTTTTGATGTTAGATTTGCTGAATTAGTTGCACTCATTACCAGGGCAGCGATTTTCATGCAAATGCATGTTTGTAGTCATTAATCCAAAAATGATTTTGACCAAATACTTTTCCAAATCAAAGAATTTGCAACAAAGTGGCATCGTTGCAAATTTTTGCATTTTTTATTATAAATGCATATTTTTGCATATTAAGGAGTGAGATCATAAAAATGTTAACACACATAAAGTTAAATAAAAAACAAACCACTGAATTTTAAGACTTCAAACCAAATTTTTATTAAATGAAATTTAATACAAAATCAAACAAAAGAAAACCGCATGGAATTCTAACCACTAGTTAGTTAGTTTTTAGTTTAGAGTTTCTTTATTTCTTGTTTTCAAAGTTATATAATCTTAATTGCATACAATATTTAAATAATAACAATAATATAAAGAAAGCTACAGCATGGTTTACATAAACCGTCAGCTGGATAATTGAGAAGTTGAATCAATTTTGCATTTCTTAGGCAGATGTCCCGTTTTGAATGAAATAAAATTCAGATATTTCAGACGTTTGAGTTTATCGGAAGAAGAAATAATAGATATTCTTAATGGTGGTGAAGATGTTGATTGGCTAAACCTTTATAATTATTTAAGATATTTTAACCACTACGAACAAAGTTATCCACTTTTTCCGAAAACCCTCCCATTAAGGCTTTTATGGTAGTTTCTGTCACCTTTTTAGAGCAGGTGGTCCATCTACGTTTGAAATCTTGCATGTCCTGGGCGACCATTTTCGTGCCCTTTAATTCTCTTTTAACAAGAGCCCAATATCTCTTCACTGGCCTGAGCTCCGGGCAGTTTGGTGGATTTGCCTCTCTTGGTACAAAAACCACATTATTATCATTATACCACTCCAGCACTCTCTTGTTTTAGTGACAATATGCTAAATCGGACCAAAAGTAAGTGGATACATTGTGCTGACTCAAAAATGGAAGAAGTCTCTTCTGCAAACACTCCTTGATATACATTTCGCTGTTTATAGAGCCAGATGTCGCAAATGACTGGCTTCTTTGGCCGCAGCTACATATAGCTTGCCATACTAGGAATTTTTAGGGAATTTCGTTTGCTTTTTCGACCTAAATTGTTCCGCAACATTTCCTCGAACATCGGAAACATCAAATTCTTGACCAGGGAGCTCCGAAAAATCAGCCAGGACATAAGTTTTGTCGTGCACTACACAAAAGTTGTATTTTTGTATAAAATTTGATTTCAATTTTCGAGCTCTGGTTTTGGCCTCCAAATTTTTAAAAGCGTTTCTATCGGGAATTTTTTGAACTTTGTAGGACGTTAGTCCTGCCTTACGCTTCACTTTACGTATAAAAAAGTCCGAGCATTGGGCTAACCGAGCTGTTTTTCTGCCAGATGTGTTAGGAGCTCTCTTAAGGATGCTTTTAACTTTATATGCCTTACCAATGTTACGATAACCAGTCGTTGTTCCTGTTCCCGGCTTCCTTTCAATTGTTAGGTGTTCCAGATACCTTTTTACCACTTTTGAAACTGGCGGCATACATTAGTTTCTTTGGCAATTTTTTTGTATGTCCATGTTTGGTTTTGTTGAAAATATTTAATTATTTTTGAACCCACTTTTTTTCATCGTCCATTCTGAAAAAATTGCTAATTAAAACTTAGTGTAGGCCCAGAATAAGAGCGCAGAGGCTAGCGATTTACGCTCTGAGAAAAAACGCGCCCGAAATAACGACGTACAGCGGCAGCGACAGAATTGAGCATGTGTTATATATAACAAGGAGACTCATATGTCTCTTAGTTTACTGCAAACATAATATACAATGCTAAACGATGAACTAACGAGCTACTAATAATGTTCAATATCTCAGTTGAATAAAGAAAACAAAATTTTATTTTTTTTTTGCAAAAAAAATACAAAAAGAGTCAGAAGAGCCATTGATTGCCTTTGTTAGTTGTACTCTTTGATATTACAAAATGTAGTGAAAACCAGCAAAAATAACAATAGAGTTGACAACATTGGTGAGAGTATGAGAGAGAGAAAATGAGAGAATAACAAAAACCGGCATTTAAATAAAATAGATTCTATCTCACAACAGCTACGCCCAGCGATTTTTAAATGTCAAATTGTATGGAAAAAATCGCTGCTCTCTTATTCTGGGCCTAAACTTATGATGTAAATTAATTTATTAACTGACATATTTTTAAAATGTAAACTGCCGAAAAAAAAAGTATGAGAAGCTTTAAACCAAAGTTATAGGCAAAAATGTGTGTTAAAATTTTTATGATCTCACTCCTTATGCTTTTAAGTGCATATTTTTTGCATATTTTATGATTTTTAGTGCATATTTTTCATTAAATTGCATATTTTCTTCATATTTAAAAAAAAATAAAAGTAAGATTTAATGAAAAATAAAGAAAAAGAAGAATTTGCAGACCTTAACGGAGCACTTAACTAGAAGTTGGCATCTACTTGGACATTTATATTGGATCTAATTTTTAGCCAAACGCTGCGGAGTAATAAATATGATTTTTAAAAATCGATAAATTTAAAGTGCATTTTTTGGTTTGAAACATATATTTTTAGATTATAGTGCATATTTTTGGGTTTTTAGTGCATATTTCCATTTAAGTGCATATTTAAGCGCATATTTTGCATTTTTATTGCATATTTTAAGCCAGTAATGCGCATTTCAAAGCACAATTGTGAATTTACTTATTCACACATATTCTTATGCTCTTTAATTTAGTCGTCAATGATACAGCGACGAGTGCACATGCTTAGCGGGTGTTTTGATATTTTTTTCAAGTGCACTGAAAACCAGGGTTTAAAAAAACTGCTGACAGCATCCAAAAATATCCAATATTTGATAATTTTCATGAAAGATATCTAAAAATAGTAAACACGTTTTGATATTTAACAACATGCTAGCTAATATCAACAGAAATAAATATCTAGCATATATAAATTTTTTGATTTATAGCGGCTATCGAAAAATATCCAACGCTTGGATATTAAACAATATGCTAGATAAAAATAGCTGTCTGTGTACGATATATACGAAAATGATATTTCTGTTGTGTTGTATATTTTTAGCAGCTTTCTTGCTTGTGTGTAGAACAAACGATATTTATTTTATGTTAATATCTAAAAATATCTTGCATTGCTAGATATATCTGTTTAAAAATATCTTGCATTGCCAGATATATCTGCTTAAAAATATCATGCATTGCCAGATATATCTGTTTAAAAATATCTTGCATTGCCAGATATATCTGTTTAAAAATATCTTGCATTGCCAGATATATCTGTTTAAAAATATCTTGCATTGCCAGATATATCTGTTTAAAAATATCTTGCATTGCTAGATATATCTGTTTAAAAATATCTTGTTGATTTTGCTGCTATTAGCAGTGAAAATATTCTTGCATTGCTAGATATATCTATCTTGTGAGTATTGGTTTTTGGTGGTTGGATATTTATTTTATACAAATATCTAAAAATATCTTGTTGATTTTGCTGCTATTAGCTACGAAAATATTCTTGCATATCTAGCTGGTGAGTATTGTTTTTCGGTGGTTGGATTTTTTTTTAGGCATTTGTATAAAAGTATTAATTTTTAGTCTAAATAATGCTGCTATTGAAATGAATTTTAAGTGTGCGTGAATATATCAATAAAAAAAACAAGAGGACTTTAATAATTATTATTAGAAATTAGATTTCCATTTAAAAATTTATAATTTATAGAAATAATAAAAAAAATAATAAAAATTCCTTAATAATTATTAAGGGTTTTCACAAGGGGTGTACTATTTGTTGTATCGTTCTATCATCCTAACAAAAAACAGAGTTGTTAAAAATTAAATTGAAAAAATACAACATTTGAGAATAGCACGATACAACATTTTTACGTATGTTTAGTGTCCTATGTTTGAGTGTGCTAACCGATAGAAAACTGAATAGAAAATCGTTGTTAAACACAAATAAAAATTTTAACAACTCTGTTTTTTGTTAGGACGATACAACGATACAACAGATAGCACACCCCTTATGAACAACCTAATTATAAATTATACTTAATAAAAAAATAATTTTTTGGTAAATTTTATTTAAAATTAATACGACTAAAGCCTAGGAGAGTTGTGAAAAATCACTTTTTTTAACTTTGAAGCGCAATTTTTGAACGTAAGAGCAAATTAAGTTTTTGCTAAGTTCAGAGTCAGTATATTTCTACACTAAGAGAATTATGTCGTTAAAATTAACTGCAATTTCATTTAATTTTAAATGCCAATACAGTTCCCAGTAAAATAGCCCATGAATATCATCGCTGCGCCTAAGAAATTATATATTGTTAACAAAAACTATTTCTGGTGCACCTAAAGTAGGGCTATATTTTGTCTCTTGGCTAAGTTTTATGGAAGTAATTCTTTTATAAATAGAGTTTTGTTTTCATATGTGTAAAAAAATAATTAATAATAAAAAGTTTCGCGAAAAGCTCAATAAAGTTGTTTTGTTGCTCTCCTCCTTAAAAAATGTACCTGTTTTCTTAGGTTTAGCGACGATATAGTCTATTTGTTGTTATCTTATAATATGTGTGTTATCTTATATGTTGCCATGAATAGCCATATATAATTATATATGTATGCACAGCGCATAGTTCGGGGACATAGCCAAAAAAGTGCCCAAACTATGCGGTATATTAGTCAAAAATGTCTTCAAACTATTCGCAAGACCTAGGAAGAATTTGAGGACAGTCCCCAAACTAACCAAATGTCTCCGGACCAGAGAAAACTGTTCCCGTAGCATGTGCTGTGCTACTGAAAATTTTGCTGCTATTATGGGAAATTTAACTGTTTTGAGCCCAGCGGTATTTTTTTTTTGTTAATTTTAGCAACACATATCTGCCTACCTGTAGTACAACAAAATTAGTAGAAAAAATTAGTAGTCGCTTTAAATTCTGGCAAAATTGTTGTAAACTGCAATTCAAAATCGATTTAAATTTGTAATAACATATAAAATAAAAAATTATTTTATAATAATTGCAATGAAAGCCGTGCCAAGAAACGTCACATATTTTTTTGAAGTAACTCTACTCTGCATTGTGAACAGTTAACATTTGATTCTGTGCTGCAGAGTAGAGCCACTCCATCATTGTGAAAGCACCTTTACATGTAAACATTTGATAACGATAACTAAATAACTTTGTTGCTGTAGTTACACGATTCAGTGGGCAAGGTTGTCGCAACGAATCTGTTTAGAAAACTGCTTACAAAATACTGGGCACAAGTGTACTTAAGTGCAGGCCTTCATCTATTATCCCAGTCAGAAAAATATAAACGGGAAAGCGATGGCAAGGTACTTTGATGAGACATTGTTTTAATTTTTTCAAAAAATATAAATTTCTAAATGAAGGATAAGTTCGGCTAAAAAATGTCCGTCGGGTCTATGGCGTGTCAGATATGATTTGGACAATTTTATTCCGTGCTAATTTTTTATGAAATTTGTTATAAAAATGTTTTGTTTTTCCAGTAAGCATATTTTGTAGTTTTATATTGGCATTTTTAAATTTATTTATGTTTCGATTTGTACCTAATTTTTGACAATATGAAAGTTTTATTGTAGTTTTGGGTCATAATAACCACTTTATAAGTTTATAAATGGCTTATAAGACAAATAATTTATACAAAATTCATTTTATAAACGTGTTATAAAGTTTTCAAATTATTATGCATAAGCACTTTTATATTTTAATTCTTAAGTTTTAGGGAAAAAAGTTGTAAATTAAACAAATGCGCCGATCTAATATGAAAAAACTGTAAAAAAATCCATGAATTTAAAAAAAACTGTTTTTTACATGAAAAAACTGGGAAACTGTTAGGCATCCCAAAAAACTGTAAAAAACAGTTAAAACTGGCCATATGGCAACACTGCCTAAAGAACACAAATTACAATGCAACACCACTACACACAACCACAATGTTGCCACTTTTGACGCTTTCTCGTCATTTTGACGATTTTTACTATCGAAAATAGCCAAATGACGATTTGACGATTTTCCTATTCAAAATGACGATTTTTTTCAAAAGAAAATATAGCAACAATTGTTCAAAAACACTTTATTTTTTCATTATCTAAATCAATAAATCCGAAAATTTATTAGGGTATTTATAAATATTTATCATAAAATTTTTATTGTAGTCATTTTAGAATCTGATGGTTTTTTTAGGAAAACTAACACAAAATCTGGTAATTATTTTTATTTAAAATAGTTTTTCCTAAATCTCTAATAATAATAATGCTTTTCGAATGGATGTATATCTCATATCGGACTCTTTTTCAAGTAAATTCTTTAGTAGGTACCTGTGAAATATCTCTACACTAAGTACATTAAAATTTAAAATTTTTCGACACGAAATTTTTTTTTTTTAAAGTGGACTTTTTCTTTCGAACAATTAATTTCAGTATATGGTAAATTTTCAATACATACATAAAATTGTTTGAAATTTGGAGATACGAGTATTAAAGGATTATTTTCTAAAACACTTCTTTTTGTTACAGAATCAATTTACATTAAAAGTTTCCTTCACTTCACCAATTAAATAAAAAACTAGTTTTAGAATTTTTCTTAAATTACAGCTGACACTGAAAGCCGGGTGATTTTTTAAATTTTATATTATGATTTTAGGGTTATAATAATAAAAATATTTGATTATTAAAGTTTTGACGATTTTTAACAATATTTTGACGATATTTCAAAACGCAGTGACGATTTTGACGATTTTTTAAAAAATATTTGACGATTTTGTGCCCAATTAACCTGGCAACACTGAATGCAATACGTCGATAGCAGGGATGATAAAGTTAGTACTATAGTACTTTTTGTGGTACTATTGGAACCTCAAAAGTACTATGGTACTCCTCTGACTCACTTAGTACCATTTACACATTTTTCGATTATTAAATTTTTTGTGCTTTTTTAATTTTCAGAGATATTATTGTGTTTTCAAATATCGGAGTTTTAAATAAAAAATACTTATGTTGAAAATATTTAAAATATTAGATGCTACTATTGAAAACTCAAGTTAAACACATAAAAAATATTCTTTCGCTTTTTTTTTATTAAAATACGTTACTTTTAAGTTAAATTTAGTTGAATGAAAATAGCAGTCTATCCCGCTAAAATCAACGGAAATGGTTGCTAAAAATAGTAAACTGCTGATTTCAGAAGACTAGATTTTTATTCGTACTAAAAAAAAAAAAAGCTTTCTACATTTAAAATTTTTGGTGATTTTTAGTCTACTAATTATTATTTATTACTAATTTTAGCAGGTTAAATTGTTATTTTCTGTTAATTAAAATTTATTCAAATATAACTAAAATATTGTATATGTATTTAACAGTTTGGTTTTTCCTGTACTTATCTTACTAATATTTTACAAAAGTAATCTGATAGAATTTTTTTATGCAACGTAATTTTTAACTCATTTTTAATAGTTTTAACTAAAATTTTTACGTTTTTCTATTGCTGTATGAGTTAGATATTATAAAGAACTCTTTATTTTTTGTGAGTTTTTATTTGTTAACTTATAATGATAAAAAAATTAAATGAACAAAATTTTTGGTACTATAGAGGTCAAAAAAGTACTGTTTTTAAAGCTCGTTAGTACTATTTTAGAAATTCCATTTATCATCCCTGATTTTGACTCCAAATTTCAAGTACGATGAAGTAATTATACTCTTGTTGCAATCGAAAGAAAAAAGTCTTTTTTTATTAATTTTTTTTTAGATTTTAGAGTTTGTTAATTTTTTAGTACACTTTTTAGCTAATTTCAACAGATTGATTTTAAATTACAGTTTACAACAATTTACTGAAATTTAGTAGCTGCAACTAATTATTTATACCAATTTTAGTAAGTTTTTTAACTGATTTTAAGAAATCGATTTTAAATTGCAGTTTACAACAATTTTCCTAAAATTTAGTAGCGACTACTAATTTTTTCTACTAATTTTGTTGTACTACAGATCAGCAGACATGTCTTGCTAAAATTAGCAAAAAAATACCGCTGGGCTCAAAACAGTTAAATTTCCCATAATAACAGCAAAATTTTCAGTAGCCATTACAGACATTTTTAGTTGAGTGTATGCACAGCGCATGCTACGGGAACAGTTTTCTCCGGTCCGGAGACATTTGGTTAGTTTGGGGACTGTCCTCAAATTCTTCCTAGGTCTTGCGAATAGTTTGAAGACATTTTTGACTAATATACCGCATAGTTTGGGCACTTTTTTGGCTATGTCCCCGAACTATGCGCTGTGCATACATATATAATTATATATGGCTATTCATGGCAACATATAAGATAACACACATATTATAAGATAACAACAAATAGACTATATCGTCGCTAAACCTAAGAAAACAGGTACATTTTTTAAGCAGGAGAGCAACAAAACACCTCTATTGAGCTTTTCGAGAAACTTTTTATAAATTATTTTTTTACACATATGAAAATAAAACTCCAAACTTTCTATTTATAAAAGAATTACTTCCATAAAACTTACCCCAGAGACAAAATATAGCCCTACTTAAAGTGCACCAGAAATAGTTTTTGTTAACAAATAGCTATTTTCTTATGCGCAGCGATCATATTTATAGGCTATTTAACTGGGAACTGTAATGGCATTCAACATTAAATGAAATGGCAGTTAATTTTACCGCCATAATTCCCTTAGTTTAGAAATAAATTTAATTCTGAACTTAACAAAAACTTAATTTGCGTCCACGTTCAAAAATTTCGCTTGAAAGTTGAAAAATGTGATTTTTCACAACTTGCCGAGGCTTTAGTCGTACTAATTTTAAATAAAATTTTCCAAAAAATTATTTTTTTATTAAGTATATAAATAATTATAATAAATAATTATAATTATAATAATTATAAAGGATTTTTTATTACTTTTTTTTATTATTTCTATAAATTTTTAAATGCAAATCTAATTTCTAAAGTAGGGCATACATGTTAAATATTAGGTGTATTTTGTCTCATGCCTATCAATGTTAAGTATTTAAAGCAAATCTACGTTACAAAAAAATTGTAAACAGGTAATGTTTATAATTGTTCCGTTATAATCGAACGTTCGTCACCAAAAGTTTTTAGGATGTAAGGCGAATAATTTACTTTAGATGTGAAACTGCATAAAAGTTGAGTTTTCAACGTTGATAATTGAAAGTTAAAGTGCATACGAAAAGTAATGTGTTAGTTTTCGTCTTCAACGCTTTTTTATGCACTTTGAATTTTTTATGAGTTAACGGATATAGTTAAGTCGAAAACACAGCTATGATTGATAAATTTTTCAAAAATCAACCAACCACACCATTTTATTTTTAAATACTTTGTTCCAATTGCTTGATTTTAAAAACATTGATCAATAATATTGATCACGTATGTTTGTCTTAATAAAAATGATTAAAGTCCTCTTGTTTTTTTATTGATATATTCACTCACACTTAAAATTCATTTCAATAGCAGCATTATTTAGACTAAAAATTAATACTTTTATACAAATGCCTAAAAAAATCCAACCACCGAAAACAATACGCACCAGCTAGATATGCAAGAATATTTTCGTAGCTAATAGCAGCAAAATCAACAAGATATTTTTAGATATTTGTATAAAATAAATATCCAACCACCAAAAACCAATACTCACAAGATAGATATATCTAGCAATGCAAGAACATTTTCACTGCTAATAGCAGCAAAATCAACAAGATATTTTTAGATAGATATATCTGGCAATGCAAGATATTTTTAAACAGATATATCTAGCAATGCAAGATATTTTTAAACAGATATATCTGGCAATGCAAGATATTTTTAAACAGATATATCTGGCAATGCATGATATTTTTAAACAGATATATCTGGCAATGCAAGATATTTTTAAACAGATATATCTAGCAATGCAAGATATTTTTAAACAGATATATCTAGCAATGCAAGATATTTTTAGATATTTACATAAAATAAATATCGTTTGTTGTACACACAAGCAAGAAAGCTGCTAAAAATATACAACACAACAGAAATATCATTTTCGTATATATCGTACACAGACAGCTATTTTTATCTAGCATATTGTTTAATATCCAAGCGTTGGATATTTTTACGATAGCTGCTAGAAATTAATGAAGTGATATTTGCTAGATATTTATCAATGGCTAAAAATATACAACACAACAGAAATATCACTTTCTTATATATCGTATACAGACAGCTATTTTTATCTAGCGTGTTGTTTAATATCCAAGTTTTGGATATTTTTTCCATAGCCGCTAGAAATCAAAAAACTGATATATGATAGATATTAAACTCTGCTGAAAACAAATATTTATGACATTAAGAAAATATATGATGAAAAATGTTTTTGATATCATATTACAATGCCTTTTACGTTATAAAACATTTAAGGAATCTAGGGAATATGTTATTAAAAGATATTATGATTATTTTCATAGTAATATCTTTCATAGTAGATCTTTAATAGAAATAAAAAAAAAGAAAATATAAAAAAATTGCCATAAAAGTATTAATATAGAATATTTTGTTTAAAATCTATAAAAATATGTTGCAGAAAATTTCATTAAGATTGTATAAACAATATGGAGATTGATAAATATGTAAAAAGACATATTTTTTAATTCGCTCAATTTTTTTCCCACTGCAGTTCTCTCTCTTGCTCACTAATACAATTGCAAATCAATTTTGCGCATGATGCATTAAACACATAGACGACTGCGGCTACACGACTACAAATGCTGCTGGCTGCAATTGTAGTCGTATAGTCAGCTACTTAATTTTTTTTGAAAACAGCAACATAGTAAACAGCAGATCCTAAAAATTTGACGTTTATGATAAATATTAATCTTTTTTAGTTTGTGCTTCTAAAATAATGGCTGAGGAATATTTTGTTAATTTTGTAAGATCCATTTTTTTTTACAAAACATCACAATAAAATTATTTCCAAATGTAAATTAATGAAACCTTCAAACAATTGTGAAATATAAACAGCTGTTTCTTCAGTGTTCCCATAACGGTGATTTTCTAGTCAGAACTAGCGATTTTATTTCGCCTCTAGCGGGAAAAATTGTCCTGTTTTACATATTTTGTTATATTGTCAACACTATTTTTGTTTTGTAGCCAACAAAAATAGAAATTATCCTAAGTTGACTACAGCGGCAAAAGTTATCGGGTAGCCATGTAGCAGTGTTGGCAAAGAGTATACATATAGAGAGAGACGATCCTTCCAATGACTCTCTTATATTTTTAGCGAACTCGGGCGAGCAAATAAAAACCGAGTGAAAACAGTTTGCGCACACAAAAGATGCTGTGAGTACTGTGAGGGGAAAAATGTGATGACGTAAAATTTCCTTTTTCAATATTCTTCTTTGAAATGAGTGTTGTCAACTTCTAACACAACATCATTTACACAGTACCTACACAATTTATACAAAACTTGATAAAATTCACGAATTTTAATGAACAAATTTTTAACAAGTATCTATGCTTTCATCATTTTCCCTACAGGAATTTTTTGTGTATGAGTTATAGACTCCCCATGTAAAATAATTTTCTCTGCGATTGATTTTGAAGTTAATTGATAAAATAAATATTAAACCTAATGTGTGGTGGAGACACCAAATTATTTTAAAATTTTATTACGTATTTTATTACATTTGTAGACACTACATTAACAGTGAACACAGTAAATTAAATTATGACGCATTATGAAATAATCTCGTTCCCC
Source organism: Leucophora obtusa (assembly GCA_949987735.1). Classification (NCBI taxonomy): domain Eukaryota; kingdom Metazoa; phylum Arthropoda; class Insecta; order Diptera; family Anthomyiidae; genus Leucophora; species Leucophora obtusa. The sequence continues at coordinate 284,225,429 of OX465295.1, forward strand.
TTAAAAGCATCTAATTTCCCCGCAATTCCCCTGTATAATAGTTGGAATTTCTCCTTATTTTACGCTCTTCGATTTTACACAAGCAAAATGTGTTATTTTGCTTGTGCCCGAGTTCGCGAACAAATAAAAAGAGAGCCGATTGAGGGAGACAAGGGGGGATCGATACCCACTGACAGTACCTACACAATTTATACAAAACTTGATAAAATTCACGAATTTTAATGAACAAATTTTTAACAAGTATCTATGCTTTCATCATTTTCCCTACAGGAATTTTTTGTGTATGAGTTATAGACTCCCCATGTAAAATAATTTTCTCTGCGATTGATTTTGAAGTTAATTGATAAAATAAATATTAAACCTAATGTGTGGTGGAGACACCAAATTATTTTAAAATTTTATTACGTATTTTATTTCATTTGTAGACACTACATTAACAGTGAACACAGTAAATTAAATTATGACGCATTATGAAATAATCTCGTTCCCCTTAAAAGCATCTAATTTCCCCGCAATTCCCCTGTATAATAGTTGGAATTTCTCCTTATTTTACGCTCTTCGATTTTACACAAGCAAAATGTGTTATTTTGCTTGTGCCCGAGTTCGCGAACAAATAAAAAGAGAGCCGATTAAGGGAGACAAGGGGGGATCGATACCCACTGGTGTTGGTGTCAAAATAATCGTTTTCATATAAACGTGTGTATTTTATTTTTGACAGGCTGTAGTGGTGTAGCTGCAGTCGTCTATGTGTTTAATGCATCACTGTTTTAAGCGCATATTTTCGATTTTTAAGTGCATGAAAGTCGCTGCCCTGCTTATTACCATACGATTCCATTTGGTTTTCTTATGGCAGTTTTTTTTTTTTTTTAAGTTAACTTGCCTTTAAAAACACGTTGGTAAAAATATTGGTTAATAAATAAAAAATCTGTGATCTCAATCTTTACAGCGTATTTGAATGCAACATGTTTTATCAAAATTATTTTAAAATTAACCATTAACTTTAGTACGCAATGCAAATATTTGCCAACTTTAGTTTTTTAGTTTGTTTCAATAAAACACAAACCGAAACCTCTTAACATTTTTTAATACAATTTTAATCGAAGCTATAAAAAATCTGGAGCAAATTTTTCAATTCATCACCGCGTGATGAAGCTACTGACCTACTCTACGTGTTAACCATCACCATTTAGGTAGGCAAAGATAATTACAGTAGTTTACATTTTTTTTGGTCTGTCTGTCTATTTATTTTTGTTAAATATATAAATGTATCTTCACCAACAACTTCCCCACACATTAAATAGCGCAACTACAATGCATTAAATTTCGCATAATCTAGAAAAACAACAACAAAAAATCATTCACCATATAAAATTTGATTCCACTGAACATGTTTTTTAGTTTCCATAGTTAACATATTAAGAAAACAATTGTTCAGCAAAAAAAAAAAAAAAAACTGGATATTAACCCCATGTCTTGACATAATATTTTTATAACTTAATTACTGTCAAATTAGGTCCACCTGCCATACATTCTGAAATTTAAAAATATTATATTAGCTACACAAATGGACGTAAAATTACAAAAAGTATCCCTTGAGATTAGTGCTGGTAAATTCGGTTAGTTTTCAATACTAGATACTACTTTTTTTTTTATTAAAAATTATTTGTACAAAAATATCCTAAATTCATAAACATGGGCCTCAGCGCCCTATGGGCATTAGCTGTGTTTGTGCGGCATTCCTATCAATGATATCTCGAACAATTTTGACAGTAGAAAGCCGGAATACGTTGAAAAACTGTCAAAATCGTTCTAGATAACACTGATAGAGAGTCACACAAATACAGCTATTATTGAGGCAAGTTGGCAAAATATTTTAATTCATACATGTACAAATAAATTATGCATTTAAAAACGGTTGTTATTAATAAAATACATTTTTATATAAGTAATTAAAAAATAACTATAAATACAATTAAAAATTATACAAAAAAATCCCTGAACTTGTACAAAAGTTACAGAAGCGTTGCACAAATGTTCCTTACAGGACGGTTTAAACGTTGTCATTCTATCAATAGATTTTAATTCTAACGGTAAGTTATATTTCTTACTATCAATATAATCAATACGCTGTTTAGTCGTTTCTAATCTACATCTAGGAGTTCTAAGATATGCTCTATTTCGCGTGTTAAAATTGGATTGATTTTGCAAAACCGTTATGGTATGGTACACTCTAAAAAATGTTTGTAAATTTACTACTATAAAATGGGTAAAATTTTGTTTAATTTTACGAAAATTCGGTAAATATAAACAAAAAATGCGTAAACTTTTTTCATACACACTTCCATACACAATAATACACACACAAAGTATTTTTAGACATTATGTGTTTATAAATAAACACATTGTGCCTAAAATTACTAGTGTTTTGTTAAATAAAATTTTTACGCACAAAGTTGGTAAATATACTATCCTATAATAGTAATAAATACTCTGACATTTCAAATTGAAAAAAATTTTAAAAAAAATTATAAATTATAAAAAGAAAAAGCGAAAACGGATTATTTTTTGTGAATTACAACATTTCCACAAACACATTAGAGTCTGGAAATAGCAACATAAACATGAAATTGTTTTTGGTGGTAGTCTAAACCTCATTTCAAAATTGAAAACGCCGTTAGAGAGATACGGCCTACGCAGGAACAACTGGGTGCAATGACTCCGGCTCAACAAAATGCCTTCTTTGCAAGGGAGGCAGTCAACCAACAACCGTCAACAATAACGGGAGAATACGCCGTAAGAGAGATACGGCCTAGGCAAAACAACTGGGTGCAATGACTCCTGCTCAACAAAGTCAGTATTCATTGAGTACTGTCTAACTTGCAAAGAAAGCATTTTGTTGATCAGGAGTCATTGCACTCAGTTGTTCCTGCGTAGGCCATATCTCTGCGTTTTCTCCCGTTATTGTTGACGGTTACTGCCTCCCTTTCAAAGAAGGCATTTTGTTTAGCAGGAGTCATTGCACCCATTCAATAGTTATAACAAATTTTTATATGAATTTTATACAAATGCCTTAAGATCCCATAACGACTAATTTGGACATAAACGATTATGCGAGAATGACTCGGATATTATTATTAATAAAATACGTACTAAAAATTAATTTGTTATTTTATTTAAAAAAAAGTTAGCACAACTGTTGTAAATGTACGCATTTTATTGGATTTTTACGCACTTTCTGTGAATTTTTGCGCATTTTAGTGGATTTTTACGCATTTTATACGTACATTTTCACGTGAAACGTGCTTTTTTACACACAAATTTAGTAAATTAACACACTAATTTCAAAATTTCATTTAATTTTTACGCACTTTCAATGTAAAATTAGAAATTATTTGTGCACCAACTTAAACACAATGTGCCCAAATTATAGTAGGAGTTCAGTTTCCTACTATAAGTTGGGTAAATTTCAACAGAATTTAATTAGAGTGTAGCCAATATTTCTAATACACTTAAAAACAAACATTAAAACTTGATACTCATGCAATCCAGGAAATGGTAAAATTGTTTTGCTTATATTCTTATATAATGATATTGTTGAGTACACTCTAAAAAATTTACTACTATAAAATAGGTAAATATTCATGTAAAATGACGATAGTTAGTAAATATAAACACTAAATTATATTGTACACACTTTTGTATGCAAAAATACACATTCAATACAAAAATAGTCATTATGTGTTTAAAATTAAAAATGTTGTGCCTAAAATTAGTATTTTGTTAGTAAAATAAAATTTTACGCACAAAATGTGTGAATGCACTAACAAATAATAGTAATGAATATATTTATTTATAAATTTTAAATACACAATTCAGTAATTTAAAAAATAAATATAGAATAGAATTTTAAGAACGAAACAAAAATATTCAAGAAAAAAATAATAATAAAATTTAAATGGGTGATATCAAAAAATGTGATAAAAACCGTGTAACCACCTAATTTCTAATGCATGGATTACATTTGAGTTACATACTTCGATATATATCAGCGCATTGTCACCTGTTTTACAAAATTTATAACAATTTGACCAATTTTTGGTTAATACATAAAATTTGTGACCAATTTTATAGGCCAAATGTAAACTCCGTAACAAGTAACTCATAAGGTTTTTTAATTTTAATAGCTTATATTTTAATAACCAATAAAGCTAAAAACTAACTGTAAGAATTTTTATGAAGAGGAAAAGTGCCGTTTTTAATAAAAATTAATACATTTTACAAACTTTTTCGTATATCTTAGCTATCACGATTTCAACTCTGTAACGATTTTTCGTCATAATTTCTGATAAAAATGCATATACCAGAATTTTGGAGTTATCTATTATTTATATTGCGAAAAGAATAACGTTATTTATACTCAAATGATCGTTGGACTGTAAGTAATCATCCAGCATAACAGACTTGAAGCTTTTCTGCAGCATGTAACATTCTCGAGATGAAAAAGGATATCTTTAATAAGATTTGAAAAAATGTTGTAAACTCCGTTCCTAATTTTGACACCAAACTATTTAACGAATAAGAAAAAAAATGTCATATTATGATTCACCTTGTAGGCATCATGCAATTTTGTTTCCGAAAAAAAATTCTGACAAAGCGTTTCTGAAAGAAAACGAAAAAAGTAACCAAATGTAAATTCCGTAACTGTAAACTCCGTAACCACAATTGTTTGCATCAGATTTCATTCAAATAAATGTAGATAAATGTTTAAAATATTTTAAAATAACCATAAACAGAGGTGATTCAACTAATATTTATGCGTCAAAAGACGATTCAACTAATAATTTTGCGTCAAATCAAAAAAAGTTATCAGTTTTTTACCCTAAGCTGCTATATATTATTTTAAAAAATTTTATTTTTTTGAAAAGCATTTAAAAGGACCAAAAATTCAAAATTAAAAAAAAATAAAAAAAATTTTCGCGGAATGAATTGTATTTTTATTCACGAAACCGCCAATTTGACAACCACAAATTATATATCATTGGAAAGCAAATTGAAAACCCAAATATGAAAAACTAGTAAATTGAAGAAAATTCGTACGCAATTTTTTTTGTCATATCTTTTACTTGCAGAAATGTAAACTCCGTTACAACAAAAAATATTAAAATTGTGCAAAAAAAGTTATTGCGACAACTTGTAGATGAGATTTTTTGCAATTAGGTTTATAATGACTAAACTTACTGATTCCATTAAGAAAAAACCGAAATATTAACACTTTTTGCTTCTCACAAATTTGGCCCAAAAATTTATCACATTTTTAGATTTCACCCAAATCCAATAATAAAGACTATCATAACGCCGGGGTGGAGTGTGATGCCCACAATTGAAAGAAAAAAACGATATTAATATGAAAGTTGTTCCTATCAATCATCCAAAAGGGACACCGATTTTTGATATCATCATTTAAATACAAATAGATTTTTGCCCCTAAAGTGGCTGAACATATGCTTATTCATCTATTGGATGTACAATTGATGAGACGAAATTACAATCATACCGTGTAGAAAATTATGTATCTAGAACTTCCAATGGGGCTTGTCTCAATTAATTGGTCATATTATGGAGGCTTCTAGCAGAGCTGCTCATACAAAATTTAGAGGATCGTATATTTAACTCATTAAGATAAGGTTATTTAATGAAATGCATAAACTAATAAGTGCCAAAACAATGAGTTTGATGGTCGATATATACAATAAACTGGAAACATCGATTTGCGACATATTTATCCGAAATATATTTTTTGATTTTAATAAATGTTTTTTTTTTTCCTTACTTTAATAAATTTTTAGTATTTTTACGCTCATTTTTAGTATTTTTACGCATTAGCATTAATTTTTAAGCATTATATGCGTAAAACATGCTTTTTTAGAAACAACAGTAGTAAATTTAAAAATATGTTTCGAAGATTTTGAAAATTTTGTGCGCACCTGAAGAGTAAATTTACTCATTTTGTGCGTACCAACTTGCCATAATGTGTGTAACATTTTTCCTTTACGCACATAGAGTAAATTTACCCAATTTATAGTAGGAGTACAGTTTCCTACTATAAATAGGGTAAATTTAAACTAAAATTAATTAGAGTGTACGTTATTGGCAAATTGTATATGATTTTCAATGCTTAGTTTTGCATAGATTGTAAAGATTTAATATTACTATTATTCCTGTTATAAGCATAAATAATTGCTAAGTAATTCAAATGTGACTGAATTAAAGACTGAAAAATCATCAATTTTGATTTCTCATTCAATTTATTTTTCATCTTGTATAAAATTCCAATTGCCGGAGCTATTTTCCTTTTCAAATGATTTATATGTAAATCCCAAGATATTTCACAGAGTGAATTTCACTTGTAGATTTTCCATCAATATAGACATCAAAGTTAACATTAGTACTAAAGAATGCGGAATAAAACGAATAATTTTGGTTTTATTAGGGTTCAGTATTAAGCGATTTAATCGTGCAAATTCGAATAATAATGCAGCATCTCTTTCAATTTGTGTTTTTAGAACTAAATCATACTTGTATGGATAAAAAAGGCATACGTCATCCGCAAACATAAAAAGCTGACCAGATAAGCCAAGATTTTTTAAGTCGTTCAAATAAATTGAGAACAATAACGGACCCAGTCCACTTCCCTGTGGCACACCATCAAAAGCCTTTGTAAAATCAAAAAATACTCCAGCAACACCACTGAAACCATTATCTAATCCATTACAAATATATTTGATTACATTTAACACTGCATCTTCAGTACACTCTAAAAAATGCTTGTAAATTTACTACTATAAAATGGGTAAAATTTTGTTTATTTTTACGAAAATTCGGTAAATATAAACAAAAAATGCGTAAACTTTTTTCATACATCCTTTCATACACAATAATACACACACAAAGTATTTTTAGACATTATGTGTTTATAAATAAACACATTGTGCCTAAAATTACTGTTGTTTTGTTAAATAAAATTTTTACGCACAAAGTTGGTAAATATACTATCCTATAATAGTAATAAATACTCTGACATTTCAAATTGGAAAAAATTTAAAAAAAATTATAAATAATAAAAAGAAAAAGCGAAAACGGATTATTTTTTGTGAATTACAACATTTTCACAAACACATTAGAGTCTGGAAATAGCAACATAAGCATGAAATTGTTTTTGGTAATTATTGTTAACGCATGTGGTAGTCTAAACCTCATTTCAAAATTTAAAACGCCGTAAGAGAGATACGGCCTAGGCAAAACAACTGGGTGCAATGACTCCTGCTCAAGCAAAGCATTTTGTTGAGCAGGAGTCATTGCACTCATTTGTTCCTGCGTAGGCCATATCTCTCTTAAGACGTTTTCTCCCGTTATTGTTGACGGTTACTGCCTCCCTTTCAAAGAAGGCATTTTGTTGAGCAGGAGTCATTGCACCCATTCAATAGTTATAACAAAATTTTATACGAATTATATACAAATGCCTTAAGATCCCAAAACGACTAATTGGGACATAAACGATTATGAGAGAAGGACTCGGATATTATTATTAATAAAATACGTAACAAGAATTAATTTATTTTATTTTAAAAAAATGTTTGGGTGGTGCTTGAAGTTAGCACAACTGTTGTAAATGTACACATTTTATTGGATTTTTACGCACTTTCTGTGGATTTTTGCGCATTTTTTGTGGATTTTTACGCATTTTATGCGTACATTTACACGTGAAACGTGCTTTTTTACACACAAATTTAGTAAATTAACACACTAATTTCAAAATTTCATTTAATTTTTGCGCACTTTCAATGTAAAATTACAAATTATTTGTGCACCAACTTAAACACAATGTGCGTAGTTTTTTTCAATTACGCACATAGAGTAATTATACCCAATTTATAGTAGGAGTTCAGTTTCCTACTATAAGTTGGGTAAATTTCAACAGAATTTAATTAGAGTGTACTACAGCCCCTTATGAATGCAAATTGAAAATCATATAAAAGCCTATTCTCCTCTAAGTAAGATAATAATTTATCATACAATATCTTTTCGAAAATTTTATCTACTGTAGATAGAACCGCAATCGGCCGGTATTTATCTACATTTGCAAGATTTACCTCCTTTGGTATTGGAACTATTTTATGAATCTTGAGGATATCAGGATAGTCGGAATTATTAACCATTTTATTAAAAATATCCACTAGTATAGGTGTAATTTCCACTCTACACTCCCTTACAAATTTTGGTGAAATATTATCATTGCCTGGACTTTTGTCTACTTTCATATTCAAAATTATTGCAGTAATATCATCAATGCTAACATTATTAAGTGTAAAACGATAGCGGCACCTAGAAATAGTTTATAGCGAATTAATCGTGTCTCCAGGATGGGTTTCTATTTGCTGTTAAAGATCTTCCACAGCAGTAAGAAAATAATTATTAAACCGGTTAACTTTTATTTGATCACATACAATTTTTTGCCCTTGAGAATCGTTAAGTTTTATATCATTACTTTTTGACCTACCAAGAGTACTATTAATAAATTTCCAACATTTCTTAGGATCACTTTCTATTTTGTGTAAGCTATCAGCATAATAATTATTTCTACATTCCTTTGAAGCAACCTTAATTACTTTACTTATCCGTTTTAAAACATCTTCAACATTATCTTTGTTTTTAGACCTGCGCCTTTTTCTTAATAGTTTTTCTTTTAATAAAATTAATTCTTGTAGATTTTTGTTTAACCATGGGGTGAGTTCAAATCGCACTTTTTTCTGCACTCAGTTATTATGGAAGAATGTTCAATGGCAGCTTTCATACACGACACCAGTGTATCAGCCAATACTGACCCATTCAATGACGAATAACTACGAGGTAAAAAAGTCTGTAAGTATTCCCTAGCTATTGTATAATCAAAGTGAGTTTTTGAGGTCTCTATATATTCTTTTGTTAAAGTTTTACTTTTCAACTTACAACAAATAATGTTGTGATCCGATAGATTACACTCCACTGAGTCCACAAAAATTCTTTCTGAAATGTTGCTAAACACATGATCTATACATGTTCCACTATCAGGCCTTGTTATCAGATTGTGAGTACTTTCGCAATCATAATTTTGAAACATTGTAAGCAAATCAAAGTAATAAGGATTTTGAAACATATCTATATTTGAATCATCAACTGCAATTATTGGATTCTGCGCATGATCATTTAAAACAACATCAAACAGATTAATGAAATCATTAAAATTACATTTTTGTGATCGGTAAAAAGATATAAGTTTCAATGGTTTGTGATCGATTTTAAAATCAAATAACGTTATAGCTATAAGTTAAACGAAATTTGCACTTTTGCAAATATCAACTGAATAATTTAAGCTTTTATTTAAATACAACGACGTACCTCCATAGTTATCATCTCTACAACAATGGATATTATTATAACCAGGAATTTCATAAATCTGTGTAATATTCTCTTGAAATCATGTTTCCTGAACCGCTATTATATCTGATAATTTAGAGAATTTTGCTAATAAAGATTTAAATTTATTAAATTTTTCTACAGATGAAACGCTTCTGATGTTTATGCTTATTATATTAAAATAATTGCAATTCAAACTACTAACATAATTTTTAAAATTGGCAAATTGTTTTAAATATTTATTTTTTATCATAAATATAGAAAGAAAAAGAATAAAAAATAAATCATAAATAATAAGTTATACACTCATACAAATAAGTCCGTAAAAATAGCAGAAAAAGTTACTAAAAATTAGTTAAAAATGATGCTGCAGAAAAAACTGGTAATATTAGCAGAATCAGTTTGCTAAATATTAATAAAATGAAAACAGCAAAAAAAAAACTGTTAAATTTACAGAATTTTTGTAATATTTGAGCTAAAATGTTGTTAATTGCAAATAACAATTTAACCTGCTAAAATTAGCAAAACAAATTGCTAAATAGTAGTTTAATAAAAATAGCAAAAAAAAACTGTTAAATTTACAGACTTTTAGTAATATTTCAGCTAAATTTTTGTTAATTGCAAATAATTTAACTAGCTGAAATCAGCAAAAAAATTGCTAAATAATAGTAGAATGAAAATAGCAAAAAAAAACTGTTAAATCTACAAAATTTTTGCTAAAATTTTCTGAAATCAACCAAACTTTTGCAGATTACTAGTGGACTGGAAAGAGGTAAAAATGGAGCAAATGAAATGAAAATTAATAATTAAAAAATAAATGTGTATTTGAAAACATACTTGGGACCAGTTTATTGAATGTGTCAATTAATTGAAATTTTTTCAATTGGCATTGTTCAATGCCTAAATGCCCATTTATAATTGATGAAAGAAGTATTTGTTTTCATGTTTTAATAAAAGAATAAATTAAGAAAAAAAATTAAAAATTCGCGTATTTCTTATATATTTTTTATATTACAATGCTTTTTCTTCAATTATGTGTACATTTCATTACCATTGTTTTCATCAATGCAAATTGAAAAAAATTTCATTGGCATTGATTGGTGATGAAATTTGTTGGCATTGACATTGAGATAATGTAATGCCAATTATATTTCAATACCAATGAAAATTTCCCAAGAATTTTTTGTAAAAGTGGTAATATTTATAGACAATAATATGTTAACCATAACAAAATGTATTTCAGAGACACTCTTTTGATTTTCATTGTTTGCTGATCGGATATGTACTTCCGAATTTATTTGAGTTTCCATTTTCACCTCTAAAGCTCCACCCACAGGAAAGAAGGTGTGGCCGATTCAAAATATCGTATTCTTTAAATAAGCTTAAAAAGTACAATATTGGGGGAAATAAATAAAGTAACTAAAATTCAGCAAAATACTGTAAAGTTAGCAAATTTATTGTTAAAAATTAGTAACTAAATTCAGCAAAAAAAAATAGCAAAAAAATTTGTAAGTTAGTAATGTGGAGGTAGCAAAAAAATTAACTAATTAACTAAATTAAATTTTAACTAAAAATTAGTTAAAAATTTGTTAAGTTGAAGTACTAACAGTTTTACTAACTTTTCTACAAACTTTTTTCTATGAGTGTACATTTCCTTACGAAGGGGATTCATAAGCAGCACCATCCTTACCATCATCACTAGAAATAACAGCTTAAACTTCCCTATTATGAACCATATATCTTCTCTTCCAATGTCTATTTGTTGTAGCTTCCAATAGCATATTATCTACATCATCTTTACATCTAATTAATTGTTGCTTAGATATATCACTTTTCCTGCAATAAACTTTTCCGTTCCTTACATAAACATGTTGATACTAGGGATGCCGAACGGGACTGGTTTTTGCAAATCCCGGGATTCGGGATTTTGAAAATTTAAATCCCGGGATTTATCGGGATCCCGGGATTTTTCGGAATTTCGGGGTTTCGGGATTTTCTTGTTTCGTCATATTTTTAATTTTAAAAGTAAATAGCTGAAATAAACCCTAAAAATTTAAATAATTCATTATAAATCTACTTATTATTTCTTGTAGTATGAAGAAATAAACAAATTAAGCCGGATTCATAATGCTGGAGTACTCCACGCTGCAGAGTTGAGGGTGTAAAATAGAGATAGCATGATACAAAAAATATATAAGTGCAAAAAAGAAAGGAACAAAATCCACTCAGAGTGGAGTACTACAGCATTGTGAATCTGACTTTAAGCAGAAACTACACTTATAGAAATAAGTATATAAAAATAGCAGATAAAGCTACCAAAAATTAGCAAAAAAGGTTCCGCGATTAAAACTACTGAAATCAACGGAACTTGTTTACTAAATAATTGTTAAATTTCCGAAATATAAGAAATATACTAATGACTTAAATTTAAGCAAATTGCAGTTTACCTCTGAAGAAACTTTTTAACCAAAAGTAGCTAAAACACTGCTATATCTACAAATTTTTAGTTATATTTGGCTAAAATTAATTGAATGCAAAAACAAACTACTCTGCTGAAATCATCAGAAATATTTAGTGACTATTAGTTTTTTTAAATCAACTAACAAAAAATATTAAGCACATACCACTGATGATTTCCGAAAGGCAGATTGTTAGATTTTTTAATTTAACAAAAATTTGCTGTTTTTAGTCGACAAAATTATTTTGCATGAAGTAATAATTTTAGCAAATCATCAATAAAATAAATAAAAACATGTCCGTTAAAGCTAAATTACGATTTTCAAAAGTTTCACAACTGAATAGAAGTTTTTAAATTATTATAAGGTTTTTATTCAGATTTATTTAATCTCTAATCTATTTTAATCTATTATTTATGAATGGGAAAAATTAGTTCTTTAATAACATTTAATAAGATATTAGATTTATGTGATTTAGGTCGAATATAACAATGAAAACAAATAAAAAAAAAAATGAAATATGCCAAATAATGAAATCGGAAATCCCGGGATTTTTTCAAGACCAATTCCGGGATTTCGGGATTTTTAAATATCGAAAATCCCGGGATTTTCGGGATCGGGATTTCTGGATCGGTATCCCTAGTTGATACCCAATTGTTTTCAATGATTTGGCATGATTAAAAAGATTCATTGTTTCCATACATGGGACTAATTAATTAGGTGGACTAATTTATTGATGATTTCATTACCATTGCATTGATATCAATTGTAATGAAATTATTTTCATTACCATTGTTTTAATTAATGGTAATGATTCTAAAATTTAATTTCATTGATTAATGACAATGATTTTAAATTTCATTACCATTGATAATGAATAAATTAAAAAAAATAATTGCCATTGACAGAAAAACGTAAAAATGGAGTAAAACTCGCTGAAATCGAAGATCGAATATGCTCATTCAGGCTCATGCTCATTTGAAATTAAATATTACTTTCCATGCGATTGTTATTTCTATCCAGGTAAAGTTTAACGGAATGGAATGGATCCTCCATAAAAAATTATGTTTTATAACTTCCCCGGCCAAACCCGTTGTTCGTTTTCATTTGTCTGAATTTTTTTATAAACAAATGGTTTTTAATCAATTGTAATTAGTTTTTTTATACATTAATGTAATTTTATTACCATTAGTAATGATTTTCTAATGAAAAATATTTCATTACCATTAAATGGTAATGAAATTTTTTTCATTGTTATTAGTATGAACTAATGGTAATGAAATTTCAATGGTAATGAAAAATTCCCATGTATGATTGTTTCCTTACTATGATAATCACGAACAAATACCTCACTTGTACTTTCCTTTTCCTTTAATTTAGATTTCGATGACATCAGCTTATCTTTATGCACTATAGAAGAAAATTGATATTTTTGATTTGGATACTCGATACTTTTAACGGTTTTAAATTTAATATTCTTTAAAATTGTTTAGCAAGATTTTTTTAAAATATTTACGTTAATTCAATATATAAATTTATAAACATATTTTTAAACTTTTTCACCAACTATTCGTTGCGTTTTTCATACACTCAAATGAAAAAAGTCTGTAAAAGTTACAGAAAAAACTGTAATATTACAGCAAAAATTAACTAATATTAGGCTAGCACACCGTTTAGCTAATTTTTGCAAAACGTGCCTGGAATTATTAGTAAAATGAAAGTAGTAGAAAAAATTTGTAATGGTTACTAAAATTTAGTAAAGTTTTAGTAAACTCATATTGGAAATCGATTTGCTAAAATCAGCCAATTTTTTTGACTAAAATTAATTAATTTACTTGTAAAAATTGTATCATCTTTCTTTGATTTGAAAATAATTTAAAAACAGAAAGTGATATTAATTTATGATCTAGAGTCAAACTAAAAAGAACATTCATTTACTTAAAAATAAGAGATCAACTAAATATTCCCCCATTCATCTTATTAATTTTTTTAGTAAAATTAATTTTATAAAAAAAATAAATAAAAATGTTAACCAAAAATTTTATTTGAAATTTTTCCAAAAATTAATTAAGTTTATTTGATATGTGCACCATGTTCGACATCTTCCAATTCTTCGAAATACCATATCATAAGGTAACCAATACATAACGCCTGCAAAAAAACAATACTATTAAGTGACTATGTATAATAATTTGAAAACCTTATAACTAGGCCAACCAAAAAGAAGCCAGGGCATGTTTTTTATTTGAAGAGATAGAGCAGTTTAGATTAAATACAAGTTCTGATCTTTAAAATATAATAATATTAACCTATATTTGTTACAGCTTTTTTTTGCTTATTTTATCTAATTTTGCTTGTTTTTGCTTATTTTGTAAATATTGGCTTAGTTTTGCTATTTTCTTTGAAAAATAAGCTTATTTTAACTTTTTTATGCGAAAATAGAGCATATTTTTGCTTTTTTTTTTCATAAAATCAGTCATTTTTAAAATTATTTTAAGTCGACATAAATTTTTTTATTTAAAATTTGTTTTTTTAAATTTATTTGAAATTAAAAAATCTCTTGTTAAAATAAACTTTTAATTTTTCCAACCTGAATTCTAATAGTAAAAATTGACGATTTCCTTAGACAAGAATGATTTTAGCACATTTAATTCTTTAATGCATTTCCCGATGAAAATAAATTTAAGAATGTCACAACTTTGTCTGATTCCTGAAGTTCTAAGGAATGTAGCATTCTATTAAATAAAAAATTTTAATTTTATGAGGATTTTAATGAAGAAGTGATGAAGTTTAACCCAGCAAAATCTTTCATTACCAAATAAGTGGTTATATTATAGAAATTCATAGCTCCGCACAACTTATTTTTTGGCATCTAAACTCATTATTTTTGTTTGGCGTGGTCGTTTTTATAAGTAGTCACGCTTACCCGCTCGCTTACGAAAAATGGAGAAGTAAGTAGTTATGAGATTCTGAATAATAAGTGGTTACAAACATGCTTACAAAAAGTTGAATTATAAATGGTTATCCGACTGCTTACTTGATTCTTAAAAATAAAGAGTTACACAAATACTATTAGCTTCAGGAAATACATTCAGAGAAATTAAAGTTTTTGCTAGAGTGTAATTTTAGAACTAGTCATAAAAATTTGAACACAAAACATATTTACATGTAATAAATATAAATGTATAAAATTTAACTTTGTAAAAAGTACTTATTTAAACTATTGCGAGTAAGTCATTATTTTGTATTTAAAAGCAATGACTACAATAGGCCGTTATTAGGAAGTCATTATTTTATATTACAAAATAATGCAAAAGGTAATGATATATCATTATTGGTAATGCAGACAGCAATGAGGTGTCATTACCAATATTTTGCTGGGAAGGGCTTATTTTTGCATTTTAACTGGTTATTTTACTGTTTTTTCGAGCTTTTTTTAAGAGCTTAAAACATTGCTTTTAGAGCTTTTTTTGGTTGCCCTACTTATAACATATATATAAAATGAATTTTATATGGAAAATTGGTTTTATAAGTCACTAAATTTTAAAAGTAATTATGTGTATGACCCTTAAGCTGCCCACACACTAGGGAACATGCGTAACGGAACATGTGTTTCTACTATTTTCATTTTTTTTATACAGACGATGCACACGACAACAAAATCTCAAACGAAACATCAATCATCATCATCGCATATTTTTAATTCTTCTTTTCACTGTTTCTATGTTTGCATTCTTATCAATATTTTTGTATTCTTGTATTAATTTTTCATATGCTTGTGTTCTTTTTTGTTTTATTTTTCTATCCTTCACATTTTGTGTCCCATAATTCTCTTAGATTTTTGAAAACATTTATAAAATTAATCCAATTTTCATTATTAGGAATCGTTGCTATTTCGTCTCTTTTATTTTATTTATTTTTTATGACGCAATTAAACCAAGCGCACATCAAAACACGACTGCTTTCAATGAACTAAAGACAGCAAAAACAGTAACATCGATACACACGATGGAACATGGAGTTTGGAAACAAAAAATATCAGAAAAATTTGTAAACACGAAGGTCAACATGGCACAATGATATACACATTTCAACATTTGTAAAAAAATGGCCATGTGTAATGAAATGTTCCCTAGTGTGTGGGCAGCTTTAGAATTTAGATTTTATATTTATATATAAGATACTAGCGGGCGCAGCCCGCTACGTTGTTAGCGTGCCTTAAATGTTAAGGGGGGGGGGGCTGCGCCACAATTTTTATTAAATTCGTTTTTTTATTTAAAGTTTTTTTATTTAAAGCCTTCACCCAGCCACCACAAATAAATAATTCTGCACAACAATGGGTTTAAAATAAATAAATATTTGATCACTTTTTCTCATGAAAGTGGATTGTTAGTAATGAATCCATAATAAATTGCAATATACGTGTGTATGTTAAAATAATTTGGTAAAGTGCGAAATTAGGTAGATAGACCCGTAAGTAGTTTTGTTCATTTGTGTTTTGAATGAAAATAAATAACGTAAAGCAGGGTTGGAAAGCATTTTATAATATTAAAAATAGCGGGCAAAGCTACGTTGTTAGCGTGTCTTAAAGTTTTCTTTTTAATTCCAGTTTATGTAAAGGTAGACCTGGCAATTCAAGTAAATTCACAAATTCAGTTGGAAAATTTACTGCGTCGGTTTCTTCCACCGGTGCTTCGTTACATGAAGTTTAAATATTGGAATATATAAGTTCCATTCCTTTTCTAAGGTTTTTTCTCTTTCAGAAAATTTGTTTAACTTTTTGGAGAGTATGTTTCAATGCTACATAAGTTTCATATTCCGTTGATAGTGTTTGAAGAGGTAATTCCCTCTTCCAATCCATTTGCATTGTCTATAATTTCAATATCACTCGTTCAACGTTTATATCCATTTCATTCCACTTGTGTAGTGTTTCAATTCCACTCGTTTCCTATTTAGTTTCTTAATTTTAGTGTTTCATATACACTTGTTCTTTGTCCAAAGTCCTAGAAATGCCTTGTCGATAAGTTAGCCCATACTCCAAGGAAAACATATTATATATTACAGGTTTCTAGCCGAAGGGTTCGGTTAGTCCATCAAGGGGGAGAATTATTCCGTTTTTACCCCTCCCGGTAGGAATTTCCAAAAATTCCGTCTTAGAGGACGTCTGCGTTGGAGGAGGAACCTACTACATACATAATTTTAGGTCTCTATATCCAGCAGTTTGGCCAGGCCGTCAAGGGGGAAGTTTTTTTCCCTTTTTACCCCTCCCGGTATGAATTTCCAAAAATACCATCTTAGGGGACGTCAACGTTGGAGAAGGAACCCAATTTAAGATCCCTTGTTCCAGCAGTTTGGCCAGGCCGTTAAGGGGGAGACTTTTCCTGTTTTTGACCCTTCCTGTAGAAATTTCCAAAAATCTCATCTTAGCGGATGTCTACAATAGAGGAGGAACTTTAATACCAAATTTCAACTTCCTACCTCCAGCGGTTTGGGCAGGCCTTTAAGCGGCACTTTTCGCTTCATTAATCCCCACTTTTGCAATGTCCCTGTCCAAAAAGCACCTTCCAGGTAAGTGAGCACATACTCCAAGTAACATATGTTTTACATTTCAGGTTTCTAGCCAACTTTTACTATTTGTGCCCCTCTCGGTAGGAATTCCCGAAAATCCATCGACAGGGAATTCCAGCTTCCTAGTTCCAGCAGTTTGAGCAGGCTGAGAGGAACCTAAGTACCGAATTTCAGCTTCCTAGTTCCAGCAGTTTGGACAGGTCGTTAAGGGGCAACTTTCCCTTTTTGACCCCCCATTTTATAACGACCCTGTCCAAAATTCAAAAAAGTATCTTTCTAATAAGTTAGCCCTCACTCCAGGGACCCACATTTTAAGCTTCAGGTTTCTAGCCGAAGGGGTTTTTACCGGCCCCCAAGGTGAGGCTTTTCTTCTTTTTTGCCCCTCCCTTTAGGAATTTACAAAAATTCCATCTTCGCGGCTATCTGCGATGGATGAGGAACATTCATACCAAATTTCAACTGCATTGCCTAAGCGGTTTGGGCAGGCCGTTAGTGGGGACATTTTTCCCTTTCAACCACCATTTTTACTATGTTCCTGTTCCAAAATAGAAAAATTACGTTGCGGGTGAGTTAGTCCTACTCCAAGGAATACATATTTAAAATTTTAGGTTGGCCAAAAGGGATTGGGCAAGCCGTCAGGAGGAGACTTTTACCTTATTTCCCCTCCCGATAGGAATTTCAAAAATTCCGTCTAAGCGGACGCCTACACAGAAGGAGGAACTCACATACCGAGTTTCCTTTTGGGATATCCTGTAGGGAATTCCAAAAATACAAACTTAGATGATGTCTACTACAGTGGAGGAACCTTTATACCAAATTTCAACTTCTTACCTCCAGTGGTTTGGGCAGGCACTTTTCCAATTTGTGAGACTGTTTATGGGGAGACTTTTCCCCTTTTTGCCCGTTCCGGTAGGAATTTCCAAAAATCCCGTCTTAGAGCACGTCTATGCCGAATATCAAAAAACCTTGTTTTAGTGGAGATATCCGTGGGGGGAGGAAATAAAGTAGTTTTTTTGAAATTATATATTATTTTAAATGGTACTTTTTGGAAAAACGAAATTTTTTGGAAAAAGATACTTTGTTTTTACAAAGTACTTTATTTGTACTTTTTTTGGAAAAGGTATTTTTTTTTAAAAAGGTGTTTTTTTTGGAAAAATGTATGTTTTTTGGAAAAAGGTACTTTTTTTGGAAAAGGTACTTCTTTTGGAAAAGGAAAATTTTTTTTAGAAAAAGGTCTTTTTTTTGGGAAAAGGTACTTTTTTTGGAAAAGGTACTTTTTTTGAAAAAGGTATTTTTTTGAAAAAGGTATTTTTTTGAAAAAATGTATGTTTTTTGGGAAAAGGAACATTTTTTTAGAAAAAGGTACTTTTTTTAAAAAAGGTACTTTTTTTTGGAAAAAGGTACTTTTTTTGGAAAAAGGTACTTTTTTTGGAAAAAGGTACTTTTTTTGAAAAAGGAATTTTTTTTGGAAAAAGGTACTTTTTTTGGAAAAAGGTACTTTTTTAGAAAAAGGTACTTTTTTGGAAAAAGGTACTTTTTTGGAAAAAGGTACTTTTTTGGAAAAAATTCCTCTTTTTGGAAAAAGGTACTTTTTTTGGAAAAAGGTACTTTTTTTTGGAAAAAGGTACTTTTTTTTGGAAAAAGGTACTTTTTTTGGAAAAAGGAATTTTTTTTGGAAAAAGGTAATTTTTTTGGAAAAAGGTACTTTTTTTGGAAAAATGTACTCTTTTTTGGAAAAAGGTACTTTTTTCGGAAAAAGGTACTTTTTTTGGAAAAACGTACTTTTTTTGGAAAAAGGTAGGTACTTTTTTTTGGAAAAAGGTACTTTTTTTGGAAAAAGGTACTTTTTTTTGGAAAAAGGTACTTTTTTGGGAAAAAGGTCCTTTTTTTGGGAAAAGGTACTTTTTTGGGAAAAGGTACTTTTTTGGAAAAAGGTACTTTTTTGTCCCCTTTTTGCCCCTCCCGATAAGAATTTCCAAAAATGCCGTCTCAACGGACGTCTACACCGGTCGAGGAACCTACATACCAAATTTCAACTTCATAGCTCCAGCAGTTTGAGCAGGCCGTCAAGGGGGAGACTTTTTCCCCTTTTTGCCCGTCCCTGTAAAAATTTCCAAAACTCTCGTCTTGGTGGATGTCTACGATAGTGGAGGAACCTTTCTACCAAATTTCAACTTCCTACCTCCAGCGGTTTGGGCAGGCCGTCAAGGGGGGCCTTTTTCCCCTTTTTAACCCCCATTTTTACAACGTCCCTGTCCAAAATTCTAGAAAGTACTTTCCAGAAAAGTTAGCCCCTACTCCAAGGAACACATATCTTAAATTTCAGATTTCTAGCCAAAGGGGTTTTGGCAGGCCGTCAAGGGGGACACTTTCCCCCTTTTTGCCCGTTCCGGTAGGAATTTCCAAAAATCCCGTCTTAGCGGACGTCTACCCCGAAAGAGGAACCTTCATACCAAATTTCAACTTCCTAGCTTCAGCGGTTTGGGCTGGGCGATGTTGAGTCAGTCAGTCAGTCAGTCATTCATTCAGTCAGTCAGTCAGTCAGTCACGTTATTCTTTTATATATAGAGATTACTTACATTCTTTATAATTTTCCATTTATATTAATTAGGAATTCACCCTCCAAATTGACCAATACATAACGCCTGCAAAAAACAATACAATTAGAATTTAGATTTTATAGGGTTTTCCAATAAGAGCGCTACAAAAGTTTTTTTAAATAAAACAAAAACGGTTTTGGATATCAATGAAATTCTTTATTCCTATGAAAGTACGTTCGATGCCATTATGTATTCGATATTTGTACGAAGTTCATCAATCGTCGCTGGCTTGTTGGCATAGACCATAGATTTGACGTAGCCCCACAGGAAATATTCCAACGGCGTCAAATCGCACGACCGAGGCGGCCAATCGACTGGACCATTTCGTGAGATAACACGTTCACCAAACTTGGTTTGCAATAAATTGATTGTGACATTCGCTGTGTGGCTTGTGGCGCCGTCCTGTTGGAACCACATGTCCTCCAAGTCCATATCATCCAATTGGGGCCAAAAATATTCGGTTATCATTGAACGGTAGCGATTCCCATTCACAGTAACGGAAGAAGTACGGCCCAATGACGCCGCCGGGCCATAAACCGCACCAAACCGTAATTTTTTCGGGATGCAATGATGACTCATGGAGTACGTGTAGATTGCTGTCTGACCAATAACGCATATTTTGTTTATTGACGAAGTCATTTAGCCAGAAATGAGCCTCATCGCTGAAGATGATTTTTCGATGAAAATCCGATTCATTTTCAAGTTGTTGCTCAGCCCAATTCACGAACATACGACGCTTCTGGTGGTCAAGCGGCTTCAGTTCTTGCGCCAATTTGATCTTCTAAGGATGTAGGCCAAGATCTTTTCGCAAAATTCGCCACAACGACGTCACAGAGATGCCCAACTCTTGAGAACGACGTGTGAGAGACACATTTGGGCTTTCTTCAACTGAAGCCTCAGCGGCAGCAATATTCTCGACACTACGGGCACTTCTTTGTCTCACTGGCACGGGAACATTTTGTACTGTGCCTGTGGATTCAAATTTTTCCACTAGACCCTCAATTGTTGATCTGCTAGAACGATTATGACGACCATAAATTGGACGTAGCGCTCTTAACGTTGAGGCCACTGACTCCGAATTACGGTAGTAAATTTTAATAATTTTGACTCGTTGTTGGCTCGTATATCTTTCCATCATGAAATGGCAAACCTTACTGAAGAGAAATGTCAAAAGAGCGGCAATAAATATGGCGTCGTTTGCTGTCCCTGTCTTTCTACTTTTGTAGCGTCCCTGTTGAAAAACCCTTATTTATATAGAAGATATTACTTACATTCTTTATAATTTTCCGTTTATATTAATTATGTATGTCGAAGAAAAAACATAAAACAAAATAAAATGTGTAACACATCAACTTAAAAAGTGCGTATTCAACCACCCGAGCACGCGTAAAAGTCAACAAAATGTACACAACTAAAAAACCCAAGTGACGCAAGAAAAAAGTGTATGCATCAGGGATGAAAAATTCAGTACTTTTGTACCACAGTACTCCTGCAACCGATTTAGTACTATTTTAGTGATAACAACGAACTGAAGCTTCCCTATTAAAAATGGATATAATATAATGGTATATAATTTGATACAATCATATCTAATCAAGTGTGGTTAATGTGAAATCATATAAAATTGTATGTAATTTCATCAATTTAAACAAAATTATACAACTTAGATCTAATAACATTGGGTCATTTTCCCTATCAAATTATATAAAATTTGATATGGTTATATATGGTCTAACAATTTATATATAAAGGGTTCTTCAATAAGAGCGCTACAAAAGTTTTTTTAAATAAAACAAAAACGGTTTTGGATATCAATGAAATTCTTTATTCCTATGAAAGTACGTTCGATGCCATTATGTATGGAAATCGATCTATTTTGCATGGCCACCACGGGCACGCTTGCAGAAGTCCAGACGCTGAACCCTATTTTTGACGGTTTTCAAGCATATATGCCGATATTCGTACGAAGTTCATCAATCGTCGCTGGCTTGTTGGCATAGACCATAGATTTGACGTAGCCCCACAGGAAATAGTCCAACGGCGTCAAATCGCACGACCGAGGCGGCCAATCGACTGGACCATTTCGTGAGATAACACGTTCTCCAAACTTGGTTTGCAATAAATTGATTGTGACATTCGCTGTGTGGCTTGTGGGCCGTCCTGTTGGAACCACATGTCCTCCAAGTCCATATCATCCAATTGGGGCCAAAAATATTCGCTTATCATTGAACGGTAGCGATTCCCATTCACAGTAACGTGCCGGTCTTGATCATCACGGAAGAAGTACGGCCCAATGACGCCGCCGGCCCATAAACCGCACCAAACCGTAATTTTTTCGGGATGCAATGATGACTCATGGATTACGTGTGGATTGCTGTCTGACTAATAACGCATATTTTGTTTATTGACGAAGCCATTCATTATGACGACCATAAATTGGACGTAGCGCTCTTAACGTTGAGGCCACTGACTACGACTGTCGGTAGTAAATTTTAATAATTTCGACTCGTTGTTGGCTCTTATATCTTTCCATCATGAAATGGCAAATCTTACTGAAGAGAAATGTCAAAAGAGCGGCAAGAAATATGGCGTCGTTTGCTGTACCTGTCTTTCTACTTTTGTAGCGTCTCTGTTGAAGAACCCTTTACTTATATACAATTTAATAGGGAAATTGACCTAATGTTATTAGATCTAAGTTGTATAAATTTATTTATATTGATTCAATTATATACAATAATATATAATATCACATTAACCACACCTGATTACATATAATTGTATCAAATTACACAACATTTTATTAAAAGCTTTTTTACTAGGGTTTATATAAAAAAGTGTTGTCGGGTTCGAAAAAGTACTATTTTGGTGAAGTTTCAGTACGATTTCAAAAATCTAATTTTTCATACCTTCAATGCATTTTATCTTCCATTTCTATTTACTCTTTGTCAACAAGAACAAACTTGATGGATTTGGGAAAGTGTTGCATACAATTTATTAAAAATAAACGCGTGTTAAAATATTTTATAATTTGATTTTTTTGGGAACAATGTTTTAAAGTTTGTTATATTATTTTACGAAATATAAAACCAAAAATAAATGTAAAATATAAAAAAAGTATTTTTGATGGGCTTAATTTAGTTTAAGTAGTTTCAATATATTATGATTTATTTCATGCTAACAGTTAAATAAAACTAATAAAGGTTTTAAAAATGTAGTGTGTTGAGAACATTGTTATTAAACGATTTATGAAACAGTTTCATCAATATGATAAACTTTTTTGTTGAGTGTACGAATATGGATGACCAAATATGATCAAATAAAAATACATACTACTATTTAAAAAATGCCAAAGCTAATTGTATTTATGGCAAAGAAAAATTGGAAAACAGCAGAAAAAAAAACGGTGAAAATACAACCGTTAAAAACAAAAAATTGAGAACAAAACAATTTTTATGACCCCGAGTAAAAATAGTTATATAGGAAATTATATAATTTAATATGGACTAATATGTTTATATATAGTCAAGTGTAACACTATATCTTTGCGGATATAATTATGTATAGCTTTGAGTTTTTCAAAAATTTCTTATATGATGTCATATATAGATCAGTATAAATATACATGTCCCCATATATATTTATATGTGCCATATCTATTTGCATATGCTATGACAATTTTAATACATCGTCATATATAATTAAAAATGGCTTTATCGGAAAATATATAAAGTTTTATATAGCTCAATGTTAAATTTTTTTTCTAATTTGTTTTAGATATGTTTAAGTATAGCGCAATGTAAAAAAATTATATGTTTTTTGACATATATTTATGTATGATTTCAAAATATAAATGGCGTACTCATTACAACTCCTAAATTCCTTGTAAACCTTGTATAAATACAACCCGGGTAAAAAAAATAATATGATGTTATATGTAATGATATCTTATTTAATATAATTGGAGATATGCTATGATCCGAAAAATGGTGGATAAAATTATATCGGATAAGATCTAAATATATTGAATCATATAGAATCTTATCCGGATTTTGACCCGATATAATTATATCTAATTTGATGTAGAAAGTCATAATTATATAACGCTTCATACTTCATGATCAAAACAAAAACTATTAAAAAGTACTGAAAAATAACACCCTTAAGTTAAGAATTAAAAATTTAAATAAAAATTTAGAAGAAGTTGTACATAATTGTAACCAAGCATTTTAAGCCTTCTAATATAAACTTGTATTCTACCCGTAAACTGTAATCCTGGTATGTTTATGAGTTTAATGTCAAATTCCATACATAAAAAATATGGCTTGTATTTATACAAGGTTTACAAGGAATTTAGGAGTTATGATGAGTACGCCTTTTATATTTTGAAATCGTACATACATAAATATAACTCAGAAAAACATAGAATTTTTTTTAAATGCGCTATACTTAAACATATCTAAAACTTAGAAAAAAAATTAACATTGAGCTATATAAGACTTTATATGTTTACCGATAAAGCCATTTGTAATTATATATGACGCTGTATTAAAATTGTCATAGCATATGTAACTAAATATGGTATATATTAATATATATGGCGACATATATATTTATACTGAT
Organism: Leucophora obtusa; assembly: GCA_949987735.1. NCBI lineage: Eukaryota > Metazoa > Arthropoda > Insecta > Diptera > Anthomyiidae > Leucophora > Leucophora obtusa. Next base: position 284,250,126 of record OX465295.1, read on the forward strand.
CTATATATGACATTATATAAGAAATTTGTGGGAAACTCAAAGCTATACATAATTATATCCACAAAGATATAGTGTCACATTTGACTATATATAAACATATTAGTCCATATTAAATTATATAATTTCCTATATAACTATTTTTACTCGGGAAGCCATATTTTTGTGTATGGAATTTGACATTAAACTCATAAACATACCAGAATTATACAATTTACGGGTAGAATACAAGTTTATATGAGAAGGCTTAAAATGCTTAGTTACAATTATGTACAACTTCTTCTAAATTTTTATTTAAATTTTTAATTCTTAACTTAAGGGTGTTATTTTTCAGTACTTTTTAATAGTTTTTAGTTTGATCTTGAAGTATGAAGCGTTATATAATTATGTCTTTCTACATCAAATTAGATATAATTATATCGGGTCAAAATCCGGATAAGATTCTATATGATTCAATATATTAAGATCTTATCCGATATAATTTTATCCACCATTTTTCGGATCATAGCATATCTCGAATTATATTAAATAAGATATCATTACATATAACATCATATTATTTTTTCTACCCGGGACCCGAGTAAAGCGTTAAAAAAAAATTGGGATATTTCCTTTCGATTTTCATTCTGAAAGAATAATTGGACCCATATTTGAATGTTTGTGCAGGGAACATCGGCATTATTGAGTTTCAAAAAGCTCTATAATTCGTAATTTTTTAAAGTTATACTGAAGTTTATTAGGCTATAAAAAGTGTTTTAAAAACCAAAATAAATAATTTTATTTTTTTAGAATTTATAGCTTGTGAAGTTATTTTTTTTTAAATCAAGTTATTTTTCTCGAATGCCAAGGTTTTTGACTTTAATAATGTTGCAATTATAGTTACAACTTTGAATAGGCACTAGGATTTGGGGTTCGGGAATTCCCGGGAAAAGTTTGCCGGGAATTCCCGGAAAAATAATATATTTTTCCCGGGAAAACGGAAAACAGAAAATTTTAAAAATATTAAATGTTTTAAACTGTTTTTGTTTGGAATAGGATTTTTTAATTTTAGTCATAAAAAACATTTTAAAGACCAAAACAAAAATGTCATTGTTAAAATCTTTTAAAAGGAAAATTAATTTATTTGAAACACAAAAAAATATTTGCCAAGTAATTAGGAGCATTTCAACTAATAAAGATTTTTCGCATAACTTATTCAAAATTTAAGTAGTAAAACCTAATAACTTGGTAAAATGTTTAAAAGAAATATGAAAAAAAGTTTTGTTTCTTACAAGTAATCGCCCTTACTATCTAAATTTTTCAAATGTATATTTTAGTTAAATTCGACTTTAATTAAAATATTGGGAGGTAGTATAACTGGATTTGGTTTATTTTTGGAGCATTCTGATTGGTTAATTTATTTTCAACCAATCAAAATGTTTGAAAATATAAATATTTTTGTAAGGTTTTCATACACAAAATGAACAAAACCGTACACGCAGAAAAACAACAGGTGTATCTTTTAAAAAGCCTGCTATGTAAAATTTGCATAGTAATGAACTAATACAAAAATACAAGCCCCAAATTCCTGGTTGTTCAGAATTGAACATGGGTTTTAGGAAATGACATTAATATTCCATGAGTATGGATTTTCCCATAATTAGGAAAATCCATATGCTATTATCTGTGTTTCCTTGTTCAGGGTTAAACATGGTTTTTGGGAAATAACATTAATATTTCATGAGTATGGATTTCCCCATAATTAGAAATTTCCATATGCTAATATGTGTAATGGCTTAGTTAGGAAAGAGGGAACACAGGTAAGAGAATCTTTTATGTTTATCACTAATTACATATGTGCATGAACAAGGTCATACAACCCTTGTCACAAATTATGTGTAATTGTTTATTTAGCTGTAATCTAGTTTTAAGACTTTTACTGTTAGTATTTAAGAAGATAGTTTTGTAAATAAAAATCAGTATCCTACAAATACTCAAGCGAGTATCTTACAAATGCTCGTAGTGTTTTAATTTAAATTATTACACTGGTAATTAATTGATATGCATTTTTGCTAAATTACGAATGTTTTTTTTGTTAAGTTGGCTTAGTACGTGCTTTGTTAAATTTACATTGGTGAAATTTATTTAAAAACGTACTATGTAAAATTTGCATTGATCAAATTTTGAAAATAAAATAAGCAATAAGTATATTTTTCTAATAAGACAGGTAAATGTCAAAAAGCGCTTAGAGTTTCCTTTGACATATGCAAATCAAGATGGTGGATGTACATCTCTAATATAAAAGAATAATGATGCTGGATTTTCTCAAGTTTTTATCTTTTAATACAAACAAATATAAAAAATATTAATGCATATAAAAACAAAAATAATATATTTTTATTGTAATTTTCATGTCGAAATTGCTTACTTGTTGAAAAAATACAAGCCTAAAAGTATTGAGTAATTACTTTTCAGCATTGGGTACCCTAAAAAAAAGTCGGAAATGAGTACTCGGTACTCAACACTTTTACAGACATAGTAATCTTTTATTTACTCAATTTTTTTTTTGCAAAATGTGTCTTAAAATTCGCATTTGTTTTTTAGGCAAATAGTTTATATATATACATCATTATTATACCTACAGTTATTGAACGGAAATGACGAATAGAGCAATGAAGGGTTGGTAAACAGAAAACACAATTACAGTTCGGCAGCAGAGGAATTGAGGACAAAGAAAAATATTAAATTAAAATATAAATAAAATTTAATTAATTAAAATTAAACCAAAATAAAAATACAGAATTTGCAATTTTTCTTTTATTTATTTAAAAAATAAACCATGTTTTTTTTACTAAAAGAAAAAAGTTTATTTTCCTTCGGGTGTTGTTATATTAACAAAGGCTTCGATTTAATTACATATGTATCTCTTTGAAAATTTACCTAAGCGTCTTGACAAATTTGTCGTTAATTTTATGTAGTTGTATATCTACCACGGAACTTTGTAAACTTTTACTCTAATTTTTGTAAATGTTACACCTTTTTTTTTCTGCATGTATGATTAAAACTAAAGTCGACTTTAAATTTAAAATACTCCTTTATATTAAGGGCCAATAATTTTATAAGTAACGTTTTAATTAATAAATGTGATATTTTTAAGTAAGTTTACTTTATATTAATACACCTGCTTTCAAACTAATATATTCTTTTATAATAAAGAATAAAATGTCAGGAGTATGGAAATAGCTCACAAAAAAGACAATGCAGCGCAATGCAATATTTTCCCTAAAAGACTAATGGTTAACGGAGGTATCTAAATTTGGTTATCCGTCATCTAAATTTGGTTCACAAAAAAAAAAAAAATTGGTGGTCATGCAACTTCTCTTGAAGAAAACAACAACAAGAATAACGTTCCAGCTAAAATTTGCAAAGCACCCGAAGAAAAAAGTGTAAGCTGAATAGGCATTGAACGTTTTATGGTAGGGCAAACATTTTCTGAAATGGTATCCAAATTAGCAGCAGTCGAAGAAATGTCAATCCGCACCATAACTATGTAGATCTTCGTTTCTTCAAGAAAGTTTTTATAATAAAAACCTGGCATTGCCAAAAAATGAAACCGATGTAAAGAACATTATATTAAATTACTATAATCATTTAAAAGATATCATGATAAAAGGAATATCGATAAATATTGTTATAGTTCTGAATAGACAGAATAGGTCAATTCGATGGTAGTGGACACGGTGGCATAATCCCGAAGCTACTCGCCGGTTTAGGGGCTGGGTTTAGCCAAAAGACCATATTCACGGAACCACGACATAATTTCTCGTGTCCAAGAAAATAATATTACACAGAACCTCAATGCCTCATCCAAATTCACTTAAACCCATTCATACTAAAGTTAACTCGTCGTCCTTCCGTCTGTACGTCCGTCCGTCCGTCTTTGGTTGGACCTTCCCACCCCTTCTGCATAAAAAACCAGCAGCCATGAACCATATCCAAGTCCAACATCACCGATATCGGTTCCCCTAAATCCAAAGACAGTCCAATGGTCCTCAGTTCCCCATAGGGCCGTCCGTACCAACACGCTTATGAATGTATGTCCCTACAAGTAATCCCCCCAACATCACCCGATACTACTACTTTATGCTCTGACCATATTTAAAGGAATAAAGAGAGAAGAAACTGGGTACAACTTTTCCATTTTGAGTTTATATTTACAATATAAAATTCATTCTATTAATAATATAAAGTTTATATATAAATATATATTTGACTTTTTCATACAAATATAACAAAAGGAAAAAAAATAATAATAATATTCTTGACTTTATAATCTAAATTCATACGTAACTTTTCATATATCCATCTAAATACAGGAAATATTCATAAGGAGAATTTATATTCAAAGGAGTATAACACTTTAAATCCACTATAACAATATTTATATTTCCCTCAATAATACAACAATATTACTTCGAATATATTTATTTAAATATATAAAAAAAATTAGGGAGATAATATTTGAAAAGATAACTGAACATTAATGCGTATAACAGTTTAAAGATAGAACAAAATTAAATGCTATAATACTAGTATGTTCATAGCATTGCAAATACAGATAAAAAATAAAGTAATAACATGAAATTAATCTCATGCAACAAGATGAAATGCAAAAGAAATCTGCTCTAGATAATATTTTGTGTTCAAAATATTCTAATAATTTTCTACTCATTCTATTAGTAACTCACCATTCTTTAATGAACGATTTATTGAGGTTAATGTTGGCGCCAGCATCAAACGAAGGTTAGCTATAGAACGATGCAAATCTAGGTAGTATAACACTTTTTACTACCGAAAGCAGTTTAAGGGAGAACTAATTCTCTTATCTGAAATTAACATTTGTAAATATATACGTACTTAATTGCTTTAGGTTTCCCTGTCTTTCTCTTGTCTTCCTTTTGTCCCTCTATCCTTTCCGCCTTTATAAGCTCAAAGCATAAACATATTAATTACGATTGTAATATTTCCAATGTCCATGCAGACTTAAAAAAACAAAAAGAAACAAGAACAAAAAAAAGAGCAAAATGAAACAACGAAACGGTTATTGTAAAAAAAAACAGAAAATTAAAAGAATATAATAGCACTTCGTAGTCATAATAAATAATCAAAAGAGTGTTATAAACAATTGTATAGCATGCAATTTGTTTTGCATATAAAAAGTCTCGTTTTCTATTTTCATTGTTTTAATTTTCCATTTATAGTGACTTTCATTGGTTTCAGTTTAGATAAGTACTATTTTTTTTGTTATATATATAGATTGTAGACTTCCATTAGGATTTACGATCAAAAGATTCTCAAATAAATTTTCCATGTATATCGTATTATAAAAAAATGACAACTCCAGCTAAGGCCAAAGTGGTATAGCCAGTTAATAACATATCTGCATTGCGGAGTAGAGGTTATGGATGTTATAAATGGAATTCTGTTCTTCGCCTTTAATGCCTCCCTTGGAAAGATAATGAGTCTCACACTCTACAATAGGGATACACGAACGAATACGACCAATCTTTGATCCATAGACATTTGACCGACTTCCATTTATCATAAATGCTTCGCAAATAGTGATTATGTAAACCGTACTTATCCTCGAATTGCTTTTATGGGCATAGTTATCTTTGCTTAAATTGTATAGTTTTTCCTTTGTTTTTATACGATCGAAGCAAAAAAACTATTTTACAATTAACATATAATACAATTCAAATTTTAATTATACGATGCAAAAAAACTAATTATCCACGTTGCAAGAAAAAAATCTTCTTCTTTCCCTTTTTCTCTCTTCACACCTTTTTTTCTTTTGACAGATCTATTAGAGTTGCCACCTAGCAAACTACATCTAAATATGAACTAAGACTAATATTGGACTATGTCAGGGTTGGGATTCGTAACAGGCTCGCAACCGTCGATGCTATTAATTGCATGGAACGTGTGCGTAAAATAAAAACGAAATCTAAAACTTGCAATCGAAACGTGTGGCTTCGACCCACTACTCTATCGTGACAAGCCGGGCCTTAGTTTCACAACTCTAAGCAACAAAAATATCCCGCGCATGATATACGCCCATCCGTTTTCCATCCAAACCAAACAATTCGTATAGTGAATTTCCAACGGTTTCTCCTACAATACATTTCACATGCCGCGGTCCTAGCTTTGCATTGTATCCTTCAACCTGGTTGCTCTGTTTATAGTTTCTTCTGAAGACCAATTGCCCTTTCATGAATTTTATATTCCTGCATCTAGTATTGTACACCCTTGACCCTTTTTCGTGAGCTTTCTGGAGATTTTCGAAAATTCTATCTCTTATCAGCTGGTGCTTGTGTGAGGAGTTATCCATACATAAATCAATATCCTTAACATTATCAATTTTCCGCATTAGCTTGTACGCATCTGCATGTTGGATCATATGACTTCCAAATAAGGCATAAAAAGGCTCCATTTTAATGGCACTATGATAAGCACTCCTTAAAGCAAAAGCTACGTCCGTTACGTGTTCATCCCAGTGCTTATGTTGCTCTCCTAAGTATGATCTCACAATTTGGAGCACTGAGCGATTCACTCTCTCCGAAGCGTTGGCCTGGGGAGAGTAAAAAGCGGTCCTCACATGAGTTACTCCGTATTTACGTAAAAAATCCTGAAAAAAATCGGCAATAAACTGACGTCCATTATCTGAGTGGACAAACTCCGGTACGCCAAAAGTGTGAAATACCCGTTTTTCCAGAAATGAGACCACATTCAATGCAGTTGCTGCACGCATGGGCTCAAGGAATACAAACTTCGTGAAATGGTCAAGACATACAAACAAAAACACGTTGCCACTCCGAGATCTTGGGTAAGGTCCCATGAAATCTACATATATCCTTTGAAAAGGCTTTTCAGTTATGAACTGGTTTCCCATGGGTGGCTTATGGAAGTTGTTCGATGCTTTACTGGTATTACATATGTTACAACTCCGAACAAGAGCTTGCACATCCGATACCATCTTAGGCCAATAATACTTAACTTGCAATCTAGCTAAGGTTTTCTGCACGCCTCCATGTCCGGTGGAAAAGGAGTGATGTGCATTCCACAGTAAATCGTACCTTAGTTCCAGGGGCACCCATAGTTTCCAGGACCTATCTTCCTGTAGGACATCCCCGGTATAAAAACTTGTCCGTTTATAAACGAATCCTTCAGAGACACGGACATCTGGGAGTTTTTGTTCATTTACACTTTCGCGCAGAGCCTGGTACTCCTTTGAATTAAATGCAGTTGATTCTAAGTCAATTTCCACATTCCTACTGATCTCAGTTAGCTCTTCCATATAAGCACGGGACAGCGCATCAGGCACAACGTTCTGCGATCCTTTGCGGTGCTGTATATCAAAGTTAAAAGACTGGAGTTTCAAGCTCCAACGAGCTAATCGTCCTGATAGCTCCTTTTGATTCATCAACCAACGTAAACTGGCGTGATCGGTAATGATTGTAAATGGGAGCCCCTCCACGTATGCACGAAATTTCTTCAAACTGAGCAATGCCGCATAGCACTCCAACTCCGTCACGCTATAATTTCGTTGAGCTTTGTTCAATTTGGCGGACATGTAGGCAATGGGATGCTCATTTTCCTCGTCGTCAACTTGGAAAAGAACTCCACCTACACCCTGCGTCGAAGCATCGCACTGTATGTAGAATCTTCTGCCAAAGTCCGGATTTACAAGGACTGGTGCCGAAATCAGACATTGCTTCAAAGATTCAAATGCCCGTCTTGCCTCCGAAGAGAGCTCAAACTTCTTGATACGATCCTTGGTAAGACAGTCATGTAGGGGAGCCGCAATGCTGGCGTAGTCCCTTACGAACCTGCGGTACCAGCCAGTCATTCCCAAGAAGCGACGAAGTTGTCGGGGCGTCTTAGGTTCTGGAAATTTGGCTACAGCTTCCAGCTTTTGATCGTCTGTCCGAATCGATCCATTCCCAACAACAAATCCCAGATACCTGACCTCTTTGTAGCAAAACTTGCTCTTCTCAATATTAATTGTCAAGTTTGCCCTTGAAAGACACTTGGCAACATCTCCCAAAAGGATTACATGTTCGTCAAAGCTGGCAGAACACACTAGAAGGTCGTCAAGATATACGAAAACATTGGATCTCATAACCGCAGGGATTACCTTATCCATTAACCTACACATTCGCTGGGCGGCGTTGCACAGTCCAAACGGCATAACCGTGTACTGATACAGCGGCCGACCAGGGACTGTAAAGGCGGTTTTCTCCCTTGACTTCTCTTCTAGCGGTATCTGCCAAAAAGCGTCCTTCAAATCAACGGCGGAGATATACCTAGTGTCTTGCAAACGACTGAGGATTCCCTCAATATGGGGAAGAGGGTACGCATCCTTAATAGTCCTGGCGTTTACCCTTCGAGCATCCAAGCATAATCGGTTTTTCGTCTCTTTCCTCACAAGGGTCACCGGAGAACTCCAACTACTATTGCTGACTTCAATCACACCGAGATTCAACATGCGGTCCAGCTCTGCGTAAAGCAGTTTCTGGATTGCCGGTGACACAGGGTAGTGCCTTTGTTTAACAGGAACAGCCTCATCTACGACGTCAATAACATGTTGCTCCAAGTTGGTCCTACCAAGGCCAAGAGCAGCAAACGAAGGGAACCTACGTTTTACCTCCTCCAACTTGCTTATCTGCTCATCCGTAAGAGTGTGTTGATTAGACGTAACGAAAACATTTTCATCCAACTCCACCAACTCGGACACATTAACATCTGAAACGCCACGGTCAATGTGAGTCTTCCCATCCACCGTGAGGTTAAAAACTTTCCAAAAATCTGCGCCAAAATAAATTTCCTGCTTCAGGTCTGGTACAATCAAGAATTCCAAATATTTCGTAGTGCCTTCCCATTGTACCGGAAGATTTATTACGCCGTATACCTTAGCCTTTCCACCATTTGCTACTCCGACTGACTGATTTTTAAGTTTGAGAATATATTTTTCCATTCCAGCTAAAAAATCCATAGCGTTCTTCCCTATGCAACAGGCACCTGCCCCAGAATCAAGTAACGCTAACACCTCTTTACCCCCAACTAATGTCTTTGCGAAAAACCTATTATCCCCTTCCGAAGTTACCACTGTCTCCACAATCATTTTCCTAACTCTTCTGATTCTATCGTCCCTGTTTCGCAACATAGCGATCTTCTTAAAATTACGAGTCTTCTTCTTTACTTCATCTCCAAGTATACGTGCTCTCGCGGCCTCGTACTGTAATATACGTTGATGTAACGATTTTCTAACAGGGGAAGAACTTTTCCTTACCTTTTCCTCCACTCCCCTGTCTCTTTGTAGAATGGTTACTGGTCCTTCGACAATGGGATTCTCTTGGCCAACCTGGAGTCCCCGGTTGACTCCGCCACATTCCGGTTTCCCGCATTAGGATTGAGCTTACAATATGAGTCTCCCTTACTGCAGGCAAAACATATCATATCGTGAAAAGTTGATCGACATACGTTTACTGGCTTGATATCCTCTGGGGATAATTTCCTATAAAAATCTCCCGGCATACCACATGTGAAACAGAGATTTAGATGAAAAGGGGATGAACAGAAGCCTTGCGTATTTTGACGAGACTGCTGCATTGCAGAATTTGAACTTCCTAACGGAACACGATCATTTTTAGAAAATTTTAGATTACCTGATCCAGGGGTATTACCCCGGAATCCAATAGCTTCTACCTCCACGTCACTATTCTGGAATTTATCTAGATCATCCTCTGATTGCCACAAAGACAATTCTTGCACAGTTTTGCCTTTTGTTCTGCTCTCTTTTAATTACTTTTCGGCTCTTCTGCACTCCCTTCTTAAGTCTGCCACTGAAGAAATCGAGGACGAAAATATTAAAGCTGCCAAATTACTTCTCAAATTGCCGCGAATAATAGTTACTATTTCAGATTCCGGTATCTTTTTCTTTAAACGAAACGTTAAATTATGAACATCAGCATAAAAATCCTCAAAAGTCTCGCCTGTCTGTTGTTTCCGATCAATAATCTCTCTAATAACCTCATAATCTGTATCAGCAGTTCTAAAATGATCTATTAATTCACGCTTAAGAGAAAAGTATCCAAAATCCACGTCCTCGGCGTGATCTTCCAATATCCGCCAGTACCAGAGCGCTGCTCTCCCAGAAACTAGACAGTGAAAGTCTGCGAAAAGCTGGTCAAACGTAAGTCGTACTGCTCCCGCATTCTTTCGATTCTAAACACAAAGCTCTCAACTGTCATATCACGACCTGTACCATCAAACTTTATATGCCACTTGTCAAGATTAATTGGCTTTCGTCGACTTATTTCACTTGAGCTGTAGGTCAAACTGTCATAGGGTCTGGGGTTATGAGGATTATCAGCACTCCCCCGCAGTCCTGTAGTATTCTCCCGAACTCCCTCTGTACTTTTCTGAACCCTCTCAGTACCCTGCCTATCTCTATCAGTTGCACTAACACGACGTGATTGATTAGCGCCAAAATGATCCGGAGTCGATGTTGTCCTAGGTGGATTCAATTGGTCTCCACGGCCGGAAGACTCAACATCTGCAACTCTATTACTAAGAGATAACACCTCACCACGCATTTGTCTCAGCTCGCTCATACACTTAGACATCTCCTCTGTTTGCCTCATTAAAACTGACATCATTTGGCTGATTTGGTCAGTTCTTACCGGTTGAGATACTCTTCTACTATCATCGCCACCACTGGCACCATCCTCTTCGTCACCTGACATGCTTAGCCTCTCCAATTTGCGAGAAAAACTCAAAGATTCCCCTAAAGAGTCCAAAGATATTTTGTCAGTTATCCTAATAGCTGCCCCTTGGGATGATAACCTTCCAAAAATAAGGTCCGCACACTTGTTTAGATAATCAACGGGTAAAAAATCTACGGGTCGTTCAAGCCCTGTATCAATTTGGTTCAAAATAGAGCCAACTACCTGATTTTCTAACGCACGAGTTTGGCTTCGTGTTAACCTCCTATCTTCAAACGCAATAAGCTTTCTTATTGGATTATTAGAATGGTTGTCAATCCACAAATTAAAATGAATGGAATAAAAAGAAATAAAAAAAAATTAGGATAAAATTTAATTTACTTTAAATAAATAAAAACAATAAAAACCTATAAAAACTTCAAATAGCAGGTATTATTTTTCAATCAAAAATTGTTCCTTTTAACTTCCTAAAAATCAAACTTAATACTAGGTGATGTTGGGTACCTGCTGTGAAACATACCTAAAAAAAAATGTTGGGAATACTCATTCACAAAACTACGAAAATATCACTAAATACCACTCGGCTACTCATATTCCATTACATCGAATAACAAGAGGATAAAAGTGACAGATTTGTTAAGCAAAACTGAATTATATGAAGACTCAAACAAAGTCAGAGACACTTCAGACAAAATTGTATTCATTCATATAAGATTCAGCAATAACAACAAACACTAAACAAGGCTCACATAATCCAGCTAAATTATCCAGAAAATGGTACCTTGCACTATAATATATTTACTAACCCAACTGAATTCATGATGAAATCCAATGATGTAAATTTACATCGAAATCCAAAGTTGGCATTCGCACACTTTCACACAAACAAAACGTATAAAAATTCTGCTAACGTTGGGCGCCAATGTTATAGTTCTGAATAGACAGAATAGGTCAATTCGATGGCAGTGGACACGGTGGCATAATCCCGAAGCTACTCGCCGGTTTAGGGGCTGGGTTTAGCCAAAAGACCATATTCACGGAACCACGACATAATTTCTCGTGTCCAAGAAAATAATATAAAACAGAACCTCAATGCCTCATCCAAATTCACTTAAACCCATTCATACTAAAGTTAACTCGTCGTCCTTCCGTCTGTACGTCCGTCCGTCCGTCTTTGGTTGGACCTTCCCACCCCTTCTGCATAAAAAACCAGCAGCCATGAACCATATCCAAGTCCAACATCACCGATATCGGTTCCCCTAAATCCAAAGACAGTCCAATGGTCCTCAGTTCCCCATAGGGCCGTCCGTACCAACACGCTTATGAATGTATGTCCCTACAAGTAATCCCCCCAACATCACCCGATACTACTACTTTATGCTCTGACCATATTTAAAGGAATAAAGAGAGAAGAAACTGGGTACAACTTTTCCATTTTGAGTTTATATTTACAATATAAAATTCATTCTATTAATAATATAAAGTTTATATATAAATATATATTTGACTTTTTCATACAAATATAACAAAAGGAAAAAAAAATAATAATAATATTCTTGACTTTATAATCTAAATTCATACGTAACTTTTCATATATCCATCTAAATACAGGAAATATTCATAAGGAGAATTTATATTCAAAGGAGTATAACACTTTAAATCCACTATAACAATATTTATATTTCCCTCAATAATACAACAATATTACTTCGAATATATTTATTTAAATATATAAAAAAAATTAGGGAGATAATATTTGAAAAGATAACTGAACATTAATGCGTATAACAGTTTAAAGATAGAACAAAATTAAATGCTATAATACTAGTATGTTCATAGCATTGCAAATACAGATAAAAAATAAAGTAATAACATGAAATTAATCTCATGCAACAAGATGAAATGCAAAAGAAATCTGCTCTAGATAATATTTTGTGTTCAAAATATTCCAATAATTTTCTACTCATTCTATTAGTAACTCACCATTCTTTAATGAACGATTTATTGAGGTTAATGTTGGCGCCAGCATCAAACGAAGGTTAGCTATAGAACGATGCAAATCTAGGTAGTATAACACTTTTTACTACCGAAAGCAGTTTAAGGGAGAACTAATTCTCTTATCTGAAATTAAAATTTGTAAATATATACGTACTTAATTGCTTTAGGTTTCCCTGTCTTTCTCTTGTCTTCCTTTTGTCCCTCTATCCTTTCCGCCTTTATAAGCTCAAAGCATAAACATATTAATTACGATTGTAATATTTCCAATGTCCATGCAGACTTAAAAAAACAAAAAGAAACAAGAACAAAAAAAAGAGCAAAATGAAACAACGAAACGGTTATTGTAAAAAAAACAGAAAATTAAAAGAATATAATAGCACTTCGTAGTCATAATAAATAATCAAAAGAGTGTTATAAACAATTGTATAGCATGCAATTTGTTTTGCATATAAAAAGTCTCGTTTTCTATTTTCATTGTTTTAATTTTCCATTTATAGTGACTTTCATTGGTTTCAGTTTAGATAAGTACTATTTTTTTTGTTATATATATAGATTGTAGACTTCCATTAGGATTTACGATCAAAAGATTCTCAAATAAATTTTCCATGTATATCGTATTATAAAAAAATGACAACTCCAGCTAAGGCCAAAGTGGTATAGCCAGTTAATAACATATCTGCATTGCGGAGTAGAGGTTATGGATGTTATAAATGGAATTCTGTTCTTCGCCTTTAATGCCTCCCTTGGAAAGATAATGAGTCTCACACTCTACAATAGGGATACACGAACGAATACGACCAATCTTTGATCCATAGACATTTGACCGACTTCCATTTATCATAAATGCTTCGCAAATAGTGATTATGTAAACCGTACTTATCCTCGAATTGCTTTTATGGGCATAGTTATCTTTGCTTAAATTGTATAGTTTTTCCTTTGTTTTTATACGATCGAAGCAAAAAAACTATTTTACAATTAACATATAATACAATTCAAATTTTAATTATACGATGCAAAAAAACTAATTATCCACGTTCCCTTTTTCTCTCTTCACACCTTTTTTTCTTTTGACAGATCTATTAGAGTTGCCACCTAGCAAACTACATCTAAGTATGAACTAAGACTAATATTGGACTATGTCAGGGTTGGGATTCGTAACAATATCTTAAATGAATGGACAAGAACATCACAAAAGAGATATTTGAACATATGTATGTATAAACGGAAATAATTCATTTTATAACCTGGGGTTGGTTTATATATCAGGAAGATGTAATGCTGATGAAATAAGAAGAATTGTAGAAATAAAACTAGAAGAGTTTTATTTGTCTTTGGAAAATAACATTGTGGCCACCATATCTAATGGACCAAATGTGATGAAACGGTTTGTTTCCGACAGTCGAGTAGTGGGTGCTTTCTGCTGGAATCATGCAATTCATTTGGCAGTGCTTAGAGTAATTTATGTGAAATCAAATGTTCAACATTCTGATATTTTTAATATTAATTCTCACTACACAGACTGAATTTGTACTGAAATAGTGTTTTTTTTTTTAAATTACTTATATAGGTGGTTTTCATTAACAATTTTGTTCAAAAATATTTACCGGGATTCCCGGGAATTAAATTTTTTTATTCCCGTTTCCCGTGAAATCAAAAAGTCCGGGAAATCCCAAACCCTAATAGGCACGTAAATATTAATAGGCATATCTAAGACATACCCAATTTATCGCTTGTCAATGCCATTTGCTCCATTAATACTTCTAAATTATGCTTCTAATGCCCAAGGCCTCTAAAAAGCGGTCTTCAGATGTAAAAAAATTTCTGGCTAAATAACAATTTTTATAAAGTCAATTATGTCAATCGAAAACATAATTTACTTCTTTTGTTGTACAACATACGATTTTGAAGCTAGGCCCACCATAATCTCAGCAATGGGTACTCATTACTAATACCTAAATAATAAGCAGTACAATTATTGTCTACTATAATTCAGTGTCAAAACTCATTATTTTTATTCGACAAGGTTGTTTTTGTTAGTATTTGTCTATATTCGCTGCATTACTAAAAGATAAAAAAAATTCATTACCATTATATAAGAGTAATTGTAATGAAAAAATTTTCATTACTTTTGTTAATATTACTTTTACACAATATTAAATATTTTTCTATTTTCGTAACTTTTCATTTGAAATTTTGGTATGCCCCATTAGTGCTTCTCAATCACATTTTTTAATATGAAAATTAAATGGAAGAAAAAATATCGGTTGCCATTTCATAAATTAATGATAATGATTTCGGCCCATCTCTATCCTCCTTCTCCACACTTCAAATAATACGTCAGTAGAAAAATCTACCAAACGGGTTTGGAATCGATTTGACTAATTTATAACAAATTTATAATTGAAACACTGATTTGAACAAGGATCTAAATTATCTTCATTTAACACAATACTAAAAATTCTCAGCAGTTTAACTAATTTTGAATATTAATTTTCAAAATTATTTATTACTAATTTTTAAGAACCTATTCGTTAAATTTTACACAAATTATTATTAAAAAATAATTTCATGTTTCTGTTATTACCCGGTAGATGACGCCACCAATGTATTCCAAGTTTTAAAGATGGCGCTATTTCTTTCCCTCCCGATTTTTTTAAATGGCCCATATATCAAAAACTAAGAGAGATAGAGCAAATTTCACGAAAATTTCGGCTACCCCTTGCTACGTAATAGCCCCGTGAAAATTTTATTTCTATCCAGAAATAGCACTTGGTAGGGACTTTGGGACATAGAAATTAAAAAAAAATCCATTTAATAAAATGGCGCATATCGCCAAAACTAAGCGAGATAGAGAAAAACGGACAAAATGTTTGCTCCTTTGGCCTTAGATGATATGGACCGGGTAGGGTCCCGAGACCCTATAATTTGAACAAATTTTGCGGTCAGTATAATTACAAATAAAACTGTAGATTCACTAATTTTTTACTTAAATTTAGATTTGTTAAATTTAACAAAAAATATGTAAAAATCAATAAATTTTATATTAAGCCAAAAAAACAGGAATAAATTTTGTGAAAGTAACAAATTTTTCTGTTCAACCAACAGACATATTTATTTGACAGATAGATATATTATTTCATAAAAAAATGCCGATTATAATCTATTTTTGCATAAAAAGGGTTTTGATTTTTTTTCGCAAAACTGGTATTTTGCTGAAACAGAAGCGTTGAAGTACGTCATTGCATTCCCAAGATGCAAATTTTGACCTTTTTGACAAAATAGGCCTAAAAGTTCATCCTTAATGGACCTATAAATCAGTGTGTTCCCGTACGTTCCCAATGTTACCGAAATTTACCCAAAGTTACCGAAATTTACCCAAAAGCGTTCCCGTACTCGAGAATTGGGTAAATGAGAGCGCTAATGAGAGTGTATTAGTGCTTCTCTTTTTACCAAAATTTACCCAGACTTTTTCTTCGGGTAAACTTTGGTAAAACAGCTGATGCAAATATAAACAAAAAACAATTGTGAAATTAAATTAAAAATTGTAATTAAATAAAGAAATAAGCAAAAGAAACTTGGTTTTTTGTTAAAATTAATTGATTAAAATCAAAAACAACTTTTAAATGCGAATAAATATGTCTATTTGTGCCGATTTGCAAACTGAAATTATACGTATTTTCACATCAGTGATGGGATTTTTGGCACAATCTAAGATTGATTGGTACAATGGCACAACCGATACTATTTTGGCACATTTTGGTTATCTACAAAATTTAATATAAAAAAATGAATTTAAAAAATAACAATTCTTTAATTTTTAGTTTCTAAGCATTTATTGGTATTAAAATACCTTTTCGAATAAAGCAAAACTAAAAAATGGCATCGAAGATATCACCGAATAAAGCACCGTAAGTTGTTTTTCACGTGAAAAAATTTCTCTCAGACTTTAAATGCTTTAAATTGCAATTTAAGTTAAAAAAATTAACAATATTTTAATTTTATAACAAAGCCACAATCACAATTAACACAAAATGTCTCTTTTTCACCAGAAAAATAATAGTCTTGTACATTAAATTTGCGTGAAAACTAAGTTTGCACAATTTTCACGTGAAACTCATTGTCGTGAAAAATAATTTTTTTTTATGTGGATTATAACAGTTTTTTCACGTGAAAACTGAACAACTTACGGTGCTTAATCCATAGAATTTTAAAAATTCAAATGCTATAAATTTATCTCAGAGCTTCGAAAGAATTAATTTAAGTTTAATTCATAAAAAAATTAATTCAGTTTTAGAAAATGTTTATATGTATACCATTCCGTGCAACCATTCCTAAAAAATTCATTCATTGGCTGCATTCCCAAATCTTTAATAAGTATCGGATGAATTTAATTTATCATTCACCTTTTAATTGAAAGAAAATTTTAATTCATTCAAATGTAATTAATTCCATAAGAATTCAAAATAATTCCATAAGAATGCATTTACAAAATGAAAGTTGAAAACACGGTTTCTAAGTGAAAATTGAGTTTTGGCACAATAAAGGCCCATTTGGCACATTTTAGTCACACACTTGGCACAAAACAAAATTTTTCAAGTCCCATCACTGTTTAACATTATTCTTTGAAATAAGTTTTTGGGCTAGAAAAGTGGTTTTTTGCGTTCCTGTACTATTGGGTAATTTTGTCATTTTGTGAGAGGATTTTGTGTTTACTCTCATTTTACCGAACTTTACCCAAAAAGTAAAGAAACACACCTAATATTGTATGCTCTATGGAATAATATCCCACCAAAAGCTTTCATTTATTGAGTTTATTATTTTTATTGAAGTAAGTATAAAAGTTAAAATACAATTTGATTAATAAATCAAAACAAATATTCTTAAAAACATATTAACAAAATAACAAGTATTATTTAAAGACACAATTTTAACACTTTCCCTTGTTTTTAAATAATATTTAAACAGTTACGCAAAAGTTGTAAACGTGGTTTAGGTAGAGGTTTCGTCATTAAATCGGCAGCTTGATTTTCCGTAGAAACTTGAGTTACCAATAATTGACCCTCTGTAACTTTCTCCCGTATAAAAAAGTGTTTCAAAGCAATATGTTTAGTACGTTTGTGGAATTCAGGATTTTGTGCTAAACGTATTGCTGCGGTGTTGTCAATTTGTATCACTGGAATTTCTTTAAAGTTAACAATATCTTTAAATAGCCTTTTCAACCATATAACTTCCTTTGCAGCCTCGTTAGCAGCAACAATTTCAGCTTCAGTTGTAGAAGTTGAGACCATCGGTTGCCTCTGGCTTAACCATGATATTGCTCCACCTGCATAAGAAACAACGACACCAGATGTTGAACGGCCTGTAGTGAGGCATCCGCCAAAGTCGGCATCGCTAAAACAATTTAGAATCTTTGGACCTTGCTTCTTGTAAATAACACCCAAAGTTAGTGTTCCTGCAATATATCTGAACACACGTTTGACTCGTTGCACTTCTTCTTCTGTAAGGTTTTCTAAAAATCTTGATAAGTATCCAACGCTATACGCCAAGTCTGGCCTGGTACCTAACATTAGATACATCAAAGCTCCAACTGCTTGACGACATGGGAATTCAGAAACTTTCCCTGAATTTTTTGTTGAATTACCCGAAACTTTTTCCATTGGCGTAGATACTGGACGGCAATCAGAAAAATTAAACCTTTCAAGTATTTTCTTTGCGTAAGCTTTCTGGCTTATTTTTATATAGTCATTAGTTTCTTCAATTTCCAAACCAAGGAAAAAAGTTGCACCTTTACTTACAATTTTGAATTCCGATTTAAGATCTTTTAAAAACATTTCTAAATCTTTCAAATCAGTACCAGCAACCAAGCCATCGTCTACATAGAGAGCTAGAATTAACTTCTTTCCTTTCCTCTCTCTTATATACAAACAAGTATCTGCAGAACTTGTTTTAAAACCAAGTGTATGTAAATATTTACTCATACGTGCATTCCAGCATCTAGGCGCTTGCTTTAAACCATACAAACTCTTTTTTAAAAGGCAACTTCTGTTTGTGCCATCGCTAAAACCTTCAGGTTGTTTCATGTATATAGTTTCCTCAAGTTCTCCATATAAAAATGCTGTGGATACATCAAATTGAGCTAAGTGTAGCCGTTCTGTAGCAGCAATACTTAGGAGTGATCGGATTGTTGACATCTTGCAAACTGGACTAAAAGTTTGTTCGTAGTCTACCCCTAGTTTTTGCTTAAAACCTTTTATGACAAGTCTTGCTTTGTATTTGTCAATGCTGCCGTCAGCGTTAGTTTTGATTTTAAATACCCACTTGCCTGGAAGAGCTTTTGATCCTTTTGGTAAGTCTGCAAGCACCCATGTTTTATTTTCCATCAAGGAATTTATTTCGGACTTCATAGCATTAATCCAATCTTCCTTACAATCACCCTCAATAGCTTCTTTGTAAGTTGCTGGTGTTTGAATACGATTAACAAATTCTTGAGACTGCATTAAAAAATCACTATGAACTGTATTTGCAATGATTGTTCGATTACGTAACCTTTTTGCAATTGGTTCTTCTTCATTTTCATCGGATTCGTCGGAATCATATCTATGGCGCCTTTTGTTATGAGGTTCTTCACTACCATGCGATTCGGCATCTTGCATCGCATTATGTTCACTAACATCATTACTTTGCGATTCAACATCTTGCATCTGATTTTCTAAAGTAACATCTTCGAAACCTTCAAAGTCTCCCATGTCACTTTTACTATCATTTTGTACACTTTCCGGTTCGTTAGAATTGAACTCGCTTGTTGTTGAATCATTTTCATTGCTGGTTTCGATTACTTCTTTATCACAGCCTCTATAATTGAATCTAATTGTTGTTGTATTATCTTCACTATTGGTTTTGGTTAAATCTATATTAGATTCTTCATGATTAAATCGAACTGTTCTTGTTGTGTCATCTTTATTTTTGATTTTTGCATCTTCGCTATCATTACGTACGGTTTTTGGTTGGTACTCATGGCAATTCTTAATATTTTCAATAAATTTTATGTCTCTTGATATCTCAACTTTATTTTCTTCTTTAATGTAGATTCTGTACCGCTCGTCACCATCATAACCAATAAGAAAGCCTTTTACTGTCTTCTTATCCATTTTCTTTCGCTTTTGGCTGGGTACGTGGGCATAGCAAGTTGAACCAATGATTCGCATGTGGCGAATTCTTGGCTTCTTGCCACACCATAGTTCATAAGGACTTACACCTAATACTGAAGACTTTCCAGTTCTGTTGAGAATGTAAACAGCTGATTTTGCAAACTCAGCCCACATTGCTTCTGGAAATTTCACTTCTGAATTCGAGTACTTGAAAGTCCTGGCCATCTCTATAATCGTTCTATTTTCTCTTTCAGCTCCTCCATTTTGTTGAGGTGTGTAAGGGGCTGTCAGTTTTTGATTTATATCATTATTTGAAAGAATGTTCTTTACGTCAGCATTTACGAATTCTCCACCATTGTCAGAGAGCAATGTTGTAATTGTATGGCCTTGACTTTTTGCGTTGGCTATAATTTTTATTAAGGTATCCTTAACATCTGATTTGTTCTTTACAATATAACCATATCTGAATTTTGTATAATCATCTTTGTATACGATTAAGTATTTGTATCCCTTAAATGAACTAGAAAATGGACCACAAACATCAGTAGAAATTACCTCACCTGGAAATGTTGCTGTTTCTCGTCTTCCAAATGGTAATCTGCAAGCTTTTCCATAAACACAAGGTTCGCACACATCGTTGTTGTATTTCACGTTAATACCCAATTCTTTTTGTAATTTATGTTTGATGTGGTGTTTGTCTTGATGTCCCCATCGTTCATGGTATAATTGTAGAGTTGATTTGCTGTCAACTACTGCGTTAACTTTATTCGGAGTTATGGGAAGAAAATTTAATTTATACAACGACCCATTTACTTGACGTCGACCAGACAACACTATATCACCATTAACTTTCATATAACATTCAGTTGTAGTTGAATTAAACTCACTCGAAGAGTTTTTATCATGAGCAGCCAATACCGAAAAAAGATTCCTATTTATTCCCGGAACATACCAGACATCCTTCAATTCAATTGTTAACTCTTTGTTGTTTAAATTTGATAAAACTTCTATTGTACCTTTTCCAAGGGCCTTCAACGTTTCTTTACCAGCGGCTTGAATCGAATGTGGTTTATCAAACGTTTCGTAATTAACAAAATATTCAGAAGAATTCGTTACATGTCTAGTAGCACCGTTATCAACCCACCAATCTTCACAAGAAATAGTTACATTTGCTTCACTCGACGCTGAATGAAGAGCCACGTTGGAATGATTATTTGTTGATTTTGATTTATTTGGGCGACCATCATTACCCAATAAGTGGTTAAATAATGACACTAACATTTTTTATTACTTATAAATCGGCCTCAGTACTAGTAATTTTTGTTAAATGAAGTCGTTTTTATAAGCAGCCTATCTTACGCGCGACTAGTTATAGAACTGATTTTCCGTCAGACATACCTTCCATATAACAACCGTGGAACTGCTTCCGGAACCAGTCCCGTGGAATAGGTTGCAGGGGAACCAGTTGTAGAATCGGTGTGGTTCCCAAACGATTGTAAAAAATTTTCCTTTTCTTTACAACCCCTTTTGCTGTCAATTCTAACACCGATGATTTTTGTTTGAAATTGTCCCAAAAGCAACCACTTCTATAGCTCCAAAGTGGAACCGGCTGCAATAGAATCAGTTGTGGAACTAGTTCTATAACTGATTTTACGTTAGTCTACGTCATCATAATTCTGGAACCAGTTCCATGGAATCGGTTTGAAACGGATTGTAATAAGTTGTGCAGGGCATTTACAACTCCCGGCCGGGAATTTCCGAAACTCACACTTCATTTTTGAATATTATTTTTTTCTGGGAAGCTTTTGTTTCGTGAATTTGCGTGATTCACGTGAATCACGCAATCACGTGAGTGTGACTGAAAGTTCAATTTACTCACGTGAGCGTGAGTAAGTGTGAGTAGTAATTTTTTTATCGTGAGTGATTGTGCGTGATTAGAATTTTTTTCTCGTGAGCGTGAGTGAGTGTAAGTGAAAATTCACTCACGTGCCCATCTCTAATTGTAACCAAGCATTTTAAGCCTTCTCATATAAACTTGTATTCTACCCGTAAATTGTGGAAAAATGAGTTTAATGTCAAATTCCATACATAAAAAATATGGCTTGTATTTACCCGAGTAAAAAAATGTATATAAAATTATATGTGAATGAATATATTTGCAATATGTAACTGGA
The DNA here is from genome assembly GCA_949987735.1 of Leucophora obtusa. Taxonomy (NCBI): domain Eukaryota; kingdom Metazoa; phylum Arthropoda; class Insecta; order Diptera; family Anthomyiidae; genus Leucophora; species Leucophora obtusa. Next base: position 284,272,209 of record OX465295.1, read on the forward strand.
TATAATTTTATCCGAAAAATGGTTGTATTAAATTGTATCAAATCGGATATAATTGTATTTACAAGGATACAAAGTTATATCAAATGATAAACTTATATCCGAATTTTGTCCCGATCAAATTGGATATAAGTTAATACAATACGATATGAGTAAATTTAAATGATTAAAACAACTTTGTATTGGCGGGCAGCAGGATTTAAGGTCCTACACACAATTTTTCAATCTAGAATAATTAGTTTCGCGAAAATCAAATTGCGTTCAAATTATTATTTATCGTTTTATTTGACTCCGGACATCTAAATTAGGAAATAAAAAATAATTGGTATTGTACAGATCGTAAAATATTAACCATTGAAAATCAGATTGTTTTCGTTTTCGATATTCATCACATGCCTGACTATCAGCCGAGGGCTACTGTTGATAATCAGTAACTATTAAAGACGTTAATATATACATAAATCCGTTATTATTTAAAGACTAGATCATTTTTTATGAAATATGGAAATTTTCTTTGGACCTACAAATTTTCTTTTAAATATGTTAAGCTTTTTTATTTTAAATAAAATTTTAATGCACTTCTTTTTTGTTGGAGGCTCATGGTTCCCGATTTATGGAACTACTCCGTATACGGACCAGAAAACGGTACGTATACGGAGTTGGATTCCGTTTATGACGGACCGAAAACGGTGCGTAAACGGAACGAATTGTTTGTTGGGTTATTAAGGCATGTGATGTCAATGAAATATATTAAAAGTATAATATAAATCAGTTTTTTCGCCCTCATGAAAACCTGTTAAAGAACACATGACACTACTTGCAGGCAAGCCGACGATATAGTTATATATAAAATTAAATTAAAAATATTTTTCATATCTATTTGTATATAAAATTTTTAACGGTTTTATCAATAATGTATTCCTATATATACATTTTGCAATAAAGTAAATACTGATATATTATTTAATATGATTACATATGAGAAAATTTCTAGAAAATGTTCTTATATATCATCATATAAAAACATATAAGGTCGCATACAATATTTTATATTATAATATATTTCGATATTAAAAAATATATGTTATATATACTCTTTTTTACTCGGATATACAAGGTTTACAAGTAATTTAGGAGTTATAATGAGTACCCGAGTAAAAAAGTGTATATAAAATTATATGTGAATGGATATATTTGCAATATGTAACTGGATATAATTTCATCCGAAAAATGGTTATATTAAATTGTATCATATTGGATATAATTGTATTTACAAGGATACACATTATATCAAATGATAAACTTATATCCGAATTTTGTCCCGATAAAATTGGATATAAGTTAATCCAATACGATATGATTAAATTTAAATGATAAAAAAAAACTTTGAATTGGAGGGCAGCTGGATTTCGGGTCCTACACACTCAGGGGTGTAATGAAAATCGAAAACGAACAGTTTTTCAATCTAGAATAATTTGTTTCGCGAAAATCAAATTGGCTTCAAATTATTATTTATCGTTTTTTTTTTGACGCCGGACATCTAAATTAGGAAATAAAATATAAATGTGTATTGTACAGATCCTAAAATATTTACCATTGAAAATCAGATCGTTTTCGTTTTCGATATTCATCACATGCCTGACTGTCAGCCGAGGCCTACTGTTGATAATGAGTAACTATTAAATACGTTAATGTATAAATCTGTTATTTTTTAATGACTAGATCATTTTTTTTATCAAATATGGGAATTTTCTTTGGACTTTGAGTGGAGAAATACCACTCAAAACTTATCGGACCAGAACAAAATATATATATCGTTGGGGAGGTGAAATGAAATATATTAAAAGGATAATATAAACCAGTTTTTTCGCCCTCCTGAAAACCTGTTAAAGAACACATGACACTACTTGCAGGCAAGCCGACGATATTGTTATATAAAAAATAAAATTAAAAATATTTTTCGTATCTATTTATATATAAAATTTTGAACGGTTTTATCAATAATATATTCCTATATATACAATTTGTAATAAAGCAAATACTGATATATGATTTAATATGATTATATATGAGAAAATTTCTAAAAAAATTTCTAATATATCACCATATAAAAATATATAAGGTCGCACACAATATTTTATATTATCATATATTTTAATATTAAACAATATATGTTATATATACTCTTTTTTACTCGGGTACGCCTGTTATATTTTGAAATCATACATAAATATATGTCAAAAAACATAAGAATTTTTTTTACATTGCGCTATACTTAAACACATATAAAACAACTTAGAAAAAAATTTAACATTCCCTGGTAAAAATCTTAATATGGTGTCATACATAATTATATCTTTTTTGATAAATCCCCATATACAACGACATACAACTTGATCCGAAAAATGGGTCATCTACATGTGTCTAATTATATCAAATTAGATATAATTTGATACAGTTTGATCCGAGATTTGTCCATATCCAGGACATCAAATTATATCTAATTCGATATAAAAATATCTGATTTTATAAAATTTTGTCTGATAGTAGGCATACTTTTTATGCATACCAGCTATTAAATTGACATTGAAATGTCTACGGTTTTAACAATTTTGAAGACCCAAATTTTAAAACATAAAATAAAAATTTATTTAAATACTTTTGTCTTCTAAATCGTACGCATCATTTTTTAATATGATTATACATGCAAAAACATCACGTGAAAATTATTTGGCTATGGAGTAATTAACTCTGAATTTGCAGATAACTAAATTCGATGTTGAACTACATATTTATTTGTATGGGATTATATAGAAAGTTATATAAAATTAAAATATATTTTTAGTACGACGACACATACAGTGTTATAAAACTTAGTATCAAATCATATATAATCATATCGATCACTACATATAATTTGATTAGTATTATAAGGCTTATGTAGTTATATATGGAGTCAGATTTGGGGATATGTAATAATATCAATTACCATACAAAAAATTCGTTGAAAAAATAACATCAGATGTAGTTGTATATAATGATATGTGTCTTAATGTTACTCCATTCATTGTCAGATATAGCCCAATCACACTATATATGACAATATATAACTATTTTTACTCGGGTTGAGCTATATAAAACTATATATTTTTCGATAAAGCCATTTTAAATTATAAATGATGCTGTATTAAAATTGTCATAGCATATGTAACTATATATGGTACATATTAATATATATGGGGACATATATATTTATACTGATATATATATGACATCATATAAGAAATTTTTGAAAAACTCAAAGCGATACATAATTATATCCCCAAAGATATAGTGTCACACTTGACTATATACATATAAACATATTAGTCCATATTAAATTATATAATTTCCTTTATAACTATTTTTACTCGGGGAGTGAAAAAAGAATTTTAAAGGGGAGTCTAACCATAGGGTTGTGTATTGTTGCAAAAAATAAAACAAACAAATTTTAACCTTTAAAATAAAAAAAGATTAGTAATTTTTTTTGCTAATTTTAGCTAATCGGGTTTCAAAATTTAGTAAAATTAAATTTGTAGAATTAGCAACCCAAATTAGTAAAAATTCTGTAATTTGTAAAATGAGAATACCAAATTATTTTACTAAAAAACAACTTTATACTAAAAATTAGTATAATACTAGTATAATACAATGGAAACCCTTTTACTAATTTGTATACTAACTTTTTTTTAGTGTAGTTTTTTAATATATACTTTTAAATATTTGATTTCTGATTTTTTCTTTTAGCAGAGTTGTAGTTTTGTGATAAATATTTTAGCGGAGTCACATTTTTGTGGTAAATATCTAAGTGGAGTCACATTTTTATATATTTTGTCTGTCCAAAATACAACTCTGAAAATATCGAGTAGTAGTTTTAAGTATCGAGTACCCAAAAAATTGAGATGCAAATAAAACTGGAAACGTTTGTGCCAATTTTTATAACAATCGAAGCAAGGACTTCTAGTCCTGCCATATATCCTTTATCATAAAATCTTCGTAAAACCTGCAAATAAAAGTAAAATTGATTCATTAATAAAACAAATGCCTCTCATAAAAAATGCGTTTTAAACTCTTAGAATAATTTTTCAAAAAAAAAAAGAAAATTAAATGGGATTAAAATAAGAAACCTTTTGTATCCTGCATTTTAGGCATAGGGTACGTTCAGCGAACTTATGTAAAACACTACGAAGAATATTTTTGTGGAACATTTTAACCTTCTAACTCTTCAATTAAAGGGACTTTTTTTGGCCCCTTTTTAAAACGGACAAAACGACCCGAAAGATAAATAGATAGAGGGTTAAAATGTTCCGCAATAATATTTGTTATGAAATTCTACTATAAGTCTTTTAAGACATCAGCATTGAAAATTTAACTTCAGTGCCAGTAATAAGTAAAAACTGTGTTTAAGGATTAATTTCATACTTATTCAGAATGGGCGCTTAAATGTCCCACAAACCTGGATTTTAGGGAGAAACCATGGGAATCTTCCATTTTAGGTACAGGATGTGTTCAGCGAACTTATGTAAAACATTTTAATCCTCTAACTCTTCAACTTGCGTGTCTTTTTTGTCCCTTTTTAAAAAGGGACAACTCTCCCTTTCATTGAAGAGTTAGAGGGTTAGAATGTTTCACAAAAATGTTCCTCGTAGTGTTTTTAGCGATGATGCTTTAGTGAAATTTCTCCCAAAGTTCAAAGATAGATTTTATTTATCAGCTGGTAATTTAAGTAGAAAATGTAGGTTTTATTACGTGAATGAGATAAAAAAAGTCTTTAAAAAAATACATTTATTTTGATTTCTATAAACAAATTGGTAGATATTTTTTTTTATATATAATCCTAACAAAAAAAAATAATAATGTGAAAATCAACCCAACAAACAATTCGTTCCGTTTACGCACCGTTTTCGGTCAGTCATAAACGGAATCCAACTCCGTATACGTACCGTTTTCTGGATCCGTATACGGACCAGAAAACGGAACATAAGGAACATCGAAACTGATTCGAATCCGTTGAAAATCCGTCAATGACGGACCGTTTACGGACCGGTATATCGTGTTAAAAACGGACAAGTCCGTTTAAAGTCCGTCAATGACGGACCGTTTACGGACCGTTATGTCATGTAAAAAACGGACTAGTCCGCTGAAAGTCCGTCAATGCCGGACCGTTTCCGGACCGATATGTCGTGTAATAACGGAGTATTTCCTTGTCCATATCCTACCGATTTTTTCAAAAAAATAGACCATATGTTTATTATTTTCAATACAAAGTACTTTTTTTTCGTTTTTATAAATTCATTAATAATTATTATTTATAATTACAATATTTAGCACATCTAGCTCGGTTTACCTATCTATCCAGCGCTTAGGGACCCGGAGTAAAATTCAACATCTATATGGAAAAGAGACAATAAATTAGTTATGGTTTAATTGACTGTGTACACGATGCAAATTCTCACATGTTATACACAAAACATTGTGAAACATTAAGTTTCATAAATCTTACCTTGTTACTTGATGTTGTTTGATTAATGGTGTGATAGAAAGAATTCCCTCTATTGCATATTCTCCATATATTCCCATTATAATAATATTTTCACCGACTTTACAAAAATTTTTTATTTTGTAAACAAACCGATGAAATCCGTATTTAAAGGTACGGAAACGGGTACACCAATACGGAGTTAAAACGTATTGTGTTCGAAAATCCATTTATACGGTCCGTTAATGTTCCGTATACGTACAAGCATTGACGGATACGTACCTTACGGACAGTTAACGTGCCGTAAAAGCCGGATTCATGAATCCGTACGTGCCGGAGAGTCCGTTAAAATGTTTCTTGGGAATTAACATAATTTTTTTTATTATATTATCAAATTTTGGTAATTTTTACGATTTTAACCAAAAATTACGTATATTTAAGGATTTATTAATGAAATACATAATGTATTTTTGCCAACGTTTATACTTTTTTTAAATAATATTATCTTAATGTTTCGAAAAAAAATTATACAATTTTATTAAAATCTAAAGTGGGGCATACACGTTCAATATTATTGATCAATTTTTCAAAAATCAACCAATCAGAACATTTTATTTTTAAATACTTTGTTCTGATTGGTTGATCTTAAAAATATTAATCAATAATATTGAACGTGTATTGGAAACTTTTTCGTGACCCAGAAAAGATGAAATTACAAAAATACATATTTTGACACTTGGGATTTTTTTTTATAGTTGAATTAACCCTTTAATGTCAAATGTTGCTTATAGGCAACATTGATATTATGTGCCTATAACTCCCGTTACGTTTATTTTTCAAATTAAAAAAAATCTTAACCCGCTCGTGACCGGCAGCATGTTAACGTTTGAACTTTAGTTCCAATTATCTCCGCTAGGGGGTGTTGAAAAGCTATAAAAAAATAAAAAATATTTCTTTGGCATAGATCTATATTTCCACGAAGTTTGGTCCGAAAATTCCCAGTCATTAAAATTAGGGCATGAAAGGGTTAAGAAATTGGTTCTTTTCTTTATTTTTTCTTATATAAAATTATAAGAGTGTGACAAAAAAATTTTAAATTTTAAAATCAATTAACATGTTAAAACTAAAACAGCTTTAACATTAAAAAACGTTGAAAATACAAAATTTAATATTTTTTAGAAAAAAATTATAAAAATTTAAAATAAGAGCTAAAATAAGCAAATCGTAAAAAATAAAGTTCAAAATAAATAAAAGAGTAAAATAAATAAAAAATATTTTAAAAAATATACCGCGAATTTTATTTTTTATTTCGGTATTGGTCAAGTTTTTTAAAAGTAACGAATCGGAAAATACTTAGAAAATTAATTCATTCTCTTTGGTTCATATTTGTACTAATTTAGTAATATGCCTTCGGTTGACCGGTCACGGGATAGGCCCTTGGAGGGCAATTGCCTCCTCATTCCCCGTAGGGTGATTTAAGTAGAGCACATTCGAGTAGGTAGGTGGTTACTCATATTGCTCTAAATTATGTATTGGAAAAATCAATCGGTCAGTGGATATTTTATATGTATTAAAAACTTTACATAAAATATTAAATAAGTATTTCTCTTATGCATAATAGTAAATTTGATATGGATTATAATTTACATACACGTACTGTCATTAACTATTTTAGTTTATCTACATTTCATTTATGGCTTAAATGATCTACAATTGCGTCACGTGCAAAACAACAAGATACCACCAAGATATGTTAAACATCCAACCAACCAGCCAGCAAACATATGAAATCTGTAAGATACGTACCACGCGAGTGCAGTGTGTACCATTCATTAATGCTCATCTATTCCATCTATAAATTGTTACTATACCCTCATACATACAAGTACGAATGACATACAATAATACATAATCTTAGAAAAAGACTTGAGCAGAAACCCACCATCAAACTTGGATAGTAAGTAATAATAACGATGAGCTTGCAGTTAATAACCAAAAACCTATTACGTAATGTCCTCATGGCATGTAGTTTTTGTCGTTTTTTTTGGAGAAAATCATCAGTTGCATTTCATAGATATCGAAAAGAAACAAACAAACAAACCAAACTCACAAAAATCTTCAAAAACTTCACCTAAACAAACATTTATATATACATTTCCTTGTTACTTTTGCACTCCAAGATTTTGTTAGGCACACATACCAAACAAATAAAAAAAGTCGAAGAAACTAGTTTTCTGAAATGCATCTTCAATCTTCAGGTTAAATGAAGTAACAAATAAGGCTGGGTCGAACTGAATGTACCTTTTTTTACCATCCCTTTCAAGTAAAAACCTTAAAGGATGTCTGCTACTACACTTAGAGAATTGTGTGTTTTATATCTGTACATATTTGTTTTTTCTTACGATTGACATAAAACTTTTGTGAGCTACCGATTATAATCACCGATTTATATAACCGATTATAATTATCGGTTAAGACATATGAAAACTACAACTTGAGGGATACTTCATCTGTACTTTCAACAAATATAGGCCTATAGGCAAAATTTTTATCCTTTTTCTCCTAAATTACATCATTTTGAATGACTACTTTGGTCAGATTTGTAATCCTCTTTAAACCATCATTTCTTATTAAAATCTTAATGAGTGGTATTTCTTCGATAAAAGACAAATCCCAATGGATGTTGACTGGACCGCTGAGTCTGTTATTCGGAGTGGTGAAATCTCGGCCTACATGGATGGTTTGAAGATGGAGACGGGGAGAGGGTTAGGAGTTTATTCCGGTGAGCTGCATATTTGGGTCTTCATGCAACTTCCAAACGATTGTATCGTTTCCCAAGCAGAAGTCTACGCAATTTCCATGGGACGCGTAAATAATAATGGGACGGGATATGGATCTATCATTCATTAGCATCTTCGGGGATGGTGTTGATGCCTTAAAAGCCCTGTAATTCGATCCTATTATATCTATTGAATCCCTTGGTCAGATCTGCAATTGCAAGGAAGGTATCTCGGTGGTTATATCCGATTTTAATAAAATTTAAATATATGATAGAGGAGAAGAAAATGAAAGACACGTATTTTTTTAGCGGCCCAATCTTTCGTTTAAGTGTTAAAAAGTTGGCTGAAAAATTAGCCAATTTCTTATGAAGACATTTCTGAAATTTACAAAATTTAGATTAAAGCTCAAATTAGTTTGGAAGTAAAGTGCGGCGAAATGAGGTATCGGGGTAATTTTCTAAAACACTTCGGTGATGTGTTGCGTTATTTCTATAGAAATTGTTTTTGTTACAAAAACAATTTACATTGAAAGTTCCCTTCACTTCACCCAAGTGTTTTACGAAATTAGGTAGTAAATAGTTGTGTATACTGTGATTAACTAAAAGTAAACAGCTGACACTTTACTTTACGATACTACCAGACTAATGGAACCTTAATTTGCACACACCATTAAGGTGGCGGAAAAAAATTTTTGATACACATGTCACCCATGACTTGAATTGAATTTGAAATATTTTGAATAATGGGGAAAGAGGCTCTATGCGGGAAGTGGACTGAGGGCGTTGTGGTGTAATGGTTAGCGTGTAGGACTGTTACACACTAGATTCAACGACACGCGCAATTACAGTGTTGCCATAATTGAAGCCCTTCATTTTTCACACCGTTTCATCTCTTCTTTAGAATTTCCTGAGCAGTGCTTCTTTTAAAAAAAATATATACATTTATGTTAATTTGAACAAAAATCAACAAAACTTTCACATTCCAGCTTCTTTTCTGCTTCCTGTACTGCTTCTTAAGATTTATAGCTTGCAGTTGTGTGGTAAAAAGGAAAATAGCATTTTGTTTACCACACTTTATCGCTTAACGAAAGCACGAAAGAATGGCAATTACAACAAAACTTAAGCCCAAACCAGATAATGAAAGTACCAGTAAACAGTATCAGTGCTATCATACTTTGTTCTTGAATTTCTTGAAAACTATTCAATAATTTTAAGGATTTCTTATTGGAATTAGTTTCAAAGCGGCTCTTGGTTATTTATAAAATTTTTTAATTTCTCGACAGTGACAAATAAAGAAAATAAAAATACCTGCTTGCTTTCCCTGATGAATCTAAATCAAAGCAAGTAATATTTTTTGCTGGTATACAAATGTGCTATTCGAAAAAATAATAACTGAATAAAAAGAAGTTGGACATTTTCGGACATGTTTTCTATACCGGTAGATGCGTCTCCCAAAATTCTTTCATCTGATACCCAATTAACCCATATTTTTTTAAATATTCATTAAAGTGTTTTAAGAGTTCGTAGTTTCCCAAAAAATTTCACACAAGAATGCGAAGAAAAACACAAGGAATTTGAAAAAATTTAACAGCGAACGAGAGAAAATGAAGGAAGTCGGGAAAACAGAAAATTTCACAAAAACTATTTTACAAGCAAAAAACAACATTAAAAACAATAACAAATAATTAAAATTGATTATTTATTATTTATTTCGTTCTTCAAGTTGTTTTTGTTACCGCTTTAATCAATAATCATAAAAAACAATAAAAACAGTCCACTGTTAACTTTTTCGGTTTTCCTTTTGTTTCTCTTATTTTTCACGGGAATTAACAGAATCACAATCCATATAAACTTTAAGGAACCAAAGAGTGCACTTTTTTCGTATGGAAACTCTTTAGCCTTTATCCTCGTTGATATTTATGTAAGAAATAAATTAAAAAATTAAAAATTGGGTAATTTTTAACCCCTAAATAAGAGATTGCGTCCCTAAAAAAGAATACGTATACATTATGTAACCCATTGGGATACCCTCGTTATTAGTCAGGCTCAAATGGGTTCTAGGAAACGGTGGGTTCCTGGAGAGTGAGTTTGCTGATACGTGTGCGAGAAATTGCTCTGGGTCGGTCGGGGAATCGGTTCCCCTGGTAAAGTTGTTCGGTGATATAGAGAACATACGGGATAGGGAGACGAGGGTGAGGTGGAAGGCCTTGACTGATTGTGTGGAACGAAAACTCTTCTTGGTTTTGGTAATCCGACGATAAGTATGGTTATAGGACTCGGCAGGACGAATGGCTGTGAGGACGGTATACCGTTACCTTTACCGTTACCGAAACAAACGAAATTCGAGAACGTTACCTTTAACGTTATTCGTTTCGGCAACCAACCTTGAGATTGTATTAGCCGTTACATATGGAATATCATACCAAATATGCTTCCCACTCCATAATGGATGGTATAATAACCAAGATAACGAGAAAGGGAGAAAATACTGTGTATATAGGCGAATGTATATACCAGGTATGGGCACATAAATGGCTTGAAGGGCCAAATTTAGGATTTCACAAACTTACGGAGGGCCGCACCAATTAATACATTACTCGACAAAAATTAATTTTTTGTACAGCCTCTTGCTAAATTTTTTTTTGAGTACTTTGGATTCCTAGCCCTGATCTAAAGTCAAAATAAATCCATTGAATAGCCTTCGAGTTGTAGTTCTTTCTTTGTTTTTATCCCCTCACACAGGGAAATACTTTATGATTTTTTATATTTTTGATCTAAATATATTTAAAAATATAGGCACAGAGTCAATAAATGTTTTTAAAATATTTTGCCGTCCCTAATACTAATCTGAAATCAAAAAACTTCATCGAATTAATTTTCGTAAATATAGTTTTCGTTATTTGAAAAAAATATTGTTTAAGGTTTTCACCAATTTTTCAAATATTTTTTAATTTTCTTAAAAGATTTTGATTCCTTGTTTTATTTATTGAAATGTGTAACATGAATTACGTGACGAACGGACTTTTGATACAAAATGTGGAATAATATAATTTTTATAGAAAATCTGAATATACATAAAATTTAAAACTTATAGGTCTACAACATTTTCGTATCGAAAATTTATAACAAATATCAAACCTCTCAGGCTCCCATTACATTAAATTAATTCTTAAATTTTAAAAATCCAATCACAAGACTGATAACCCAGCCAGAAAATTTGGATACTTTTATGAGAGTTCTTATTCAGTACCTAAGTTAAAAATTATTCAAACAAAGCACCATTGTACAACTCCACAGGTAGAATTATTAGATAAAGTTGTCATTTGTGTCGTAATTTTATTCCCTGCAATGTCAAACGAAAGACAAAAAAAAAAGAAAACAAAAATAAATACAAATATAAATATAAAATCCAAATAAACATTTTACAAATTTTACAATATTTTGATCAAATGTATAATCGCAAAAAACTGCCCATTATTTTAAATCAAAAGATGATTCAGAAACGACTCAGAAATGTAAATAAATTCGAATATTTTGTGAACAATTTAAAAATTGAATCGCAAAAGAAGGCGCTTTTGGAAGCCACTTTCATAAAACTGAAAGTTTAACCCTTAAATGCATGATCTCTTCCACCATTTTTTATATATGATTTAAAAAAAAAAATACCAAAAAAAAATTGGTTTTTAAAAAAGATGATTTTTATTGAAAAATATGTTTTTTTTCCAAATAGCTAAATTAGGATTATTTTAACGTGTCTGAAAAAAACCCAAAAAAAAATATATAAACTATGAATTATACATTTATTGTCGCCTAATTTTATTCCGAGAATACCACTCTAAATATTTAAACAAACATTTTTGAATATTACACTTTTTGTAAAAAAACGCGAGTTTTAGATTTTTCACAAACATACGAAGCAAAACCAAGGTTTTTCCTATAACTGTTTAAAAAATCTGAGCTAAACTATAAGAGCACTTTGTACAGAAGGGGCTCCAATGCCCAAAAATGCAGTTTTGTGCATGAATATATTTTGAGCACTTTTTGATTCAGTTTTGGGCTTGATTGCTGGCTGAGAACTCTATAAAAATTAATTTATGAAAACTTTATTCAAAAGTTGAATATCACATTAAAAAAGTGGGATAAGGCTGAATTGTTTGCTTTAAAAGCGGGATAAAAATTCAAGGTGGCACAAGCAGCCTTTAAAAAGCTGTATAATCCCGCTAAAAGCGGGATTGTTGGTCATATTAAGTACACTAATAGAAAAAAGCCCGTAGAAAATTTTGCTAAAGCTGCTAAAAATTAGTTCAAAATTAACTTGCATAAAACTCTGCTGAAATAAGCACATTTTCTTTGCTGTTAAATATATAGAATTTTAGTTGTATTTGAGCTAAATTTTAGTTAATTGAAATAAAAATTTAATCAGCTATAATCAGCAACAAATTTTGCTGAATATTAGTAGAATAAAAAAACCGAAAAAATTTTTTCACACAAATTTTTTAACGAATTCGTCTTATTCTTTTTACAAAAACACCCAGTTAAATTGTTTTAAGTGAATAAAAATCTATTTTTGTGAAATCACCAGTCAACTATTTTTCATCATATATTTTTGTTGATTTTAGCAGGATGACTATTATTACATTTAACAGTTTATTTTTGTTCTTCTAATCTCACTAATATTTAACGAAAATCGGCAAAAAAAAATTTCTACAAAGTCACCCTTAAATAATAAACCTGTTTTGTTATTTTCACAGGTTTATTTCTATGAGTGTATGAATAAAATTTTATTGTGTCTAACTGTTTTACCCAATTTAATTGCTTCAAGGACAAATCTCAAAAGTAGATTTTAGAGATTCTTACGAGGTCCGTAGAACAGCCTTAAACATTTCCTAAAATGAAAGGTAAATTTTTTGAATTCAAACTTATAAAAAATAAGAGATTCCTAAGTACCTACTTCTATTTTATATTGAGCCATAAATAGTTTTTCCAGGCTTAAGCTTTTAATAAAGAAGGAGGAATTTTTCACTTAATATTCCTATGTATGTAGGAGGAGAAAATGCTTAAAAAATTGTAGAGGAAGTCTGTGCAAAAAAGTCGGATATTTGTTGATCGGTGTAAGTTTTTGAGCCTTCTTCTTTATTTAAACCTTAAGCCTGGGAAAAATACTTTATGGCTCAATATAAAAGAACTTAGGAATCTCATAGTTTTTTATGGGTTTAAATTCAAAAATATACCTTTCATTTTAGGAAATATTTAAGGCTGTTCTTCGGCCTCCGTAAGAATCGCTAAAATTTACTTTTGGGAATTGCTCTTGAAGCACTTAAATTTGGCATAACAGTTAGGCATAATAAAATTTTATTCATAAATTTATAGAAATAAACCTGTGAAAATAACAAAACAATTAATAGTTTTTCTCCTATTTTTACAGGTTTATTATTTAAAAGTGACTTTGCAGAACATTTTTTTTGCCGATTTTCGCTAAATATTAGTAAGATTAGAAGAGCAAAAAAAACTGTTAAATATAATAATAGTAATCCTGCTAAAATCAACAGAAAAAAATAGTAAACTGCTGATTTCACAAAAATAGATTTTTATTCTCTCAAAACAATTAAAAATTAGAAATTTATTAATTTAGTTCGAGGCCAATTTCCTTATTATGAATTAACATAATAAGTACTTTTTCAAAAACTGATATTTTTCTTCAGGATACTCTCCTAACAAATACTTTACAGAATTTTGGCTTTCAAAAACCTCTACACTTTCAGGAATGAAAAGATGATCGTTTTGGGGATTTTCCAGGCCCCCTTCATCAGTTTTCCTTAGAAAGTGGTGGCAGTAGTGTAATGCAATTTGAAGCATCAAAATCTCATATTAAATGTAGTCTGCTACGTCAATTTTTTAAAATAAAAATTAAAAACCAACATTTTAACAATTACAAATTTTTTTTGAGTTTGATAATTATACAAATATAGAGCAAAATTTGTTGATGATTCTAGCAGAGTAATTTTTTTATTTTAATTAACTAAAATTTAGCTGAAATATAACTAAAATTCTGTATATTTACCAGCTTTATTTTTGCTATTTTTATCTCATTAATATCACTGTGAGACAAATGGTAGGGGTCAGTGATCGGGAAGGGTTCAAACTACCGGGGAAAGTTATATCGGTAGAAAAGAAGTTATATGTCTCCCGGCGTTTCGCTGGGTCACCCCTAGGAATCGAGATATATCGATTTGACCTTTGGTGGTCTTTTTTTTGACATAACTCGAGAATCACTGGTCCGATTTTGCTCAAACAATTTTAAAAAAATTAAGAATTACAATTCCTTTAATCTGTTCATATAACGTTTTTCTATATACTCAACAGTTTTGCCGGTAAAAATAAATGTATGAAGAAAAAAATATTTTTTGCCTAAAATATTAAAAAAAAGTAATGAACAAAAGGTTATTGATTTTTATGGTATCGGTGACAAACATTTATTTTTACCGGCAAAACTGTTGAGTATATAGAAAAACGTTATATGAACAGATTAAAGGAATTGTAATTTTTAATTTTTTTAAAATTGTTTGAGCAAAATCGGACTAGTGGTTCTCGAGTTATGTCAAAAAAAAGATATATCTCGATTCCTAGGGGTGACCCAGCGAAACGCCGGGACACGTATAACTTGTTTTTGACCGATATAACATTTCCCGTTGGTTTCATCTCATCCCGATTTTGACTTTCGCATAGTGTATTTAGCAAAGAAAATCTGCTTCATTCTGCAGTTTTTTATGCTAGGTAATTTTTAACTAATTTTTAGCAGCTTTGGCAAAACTTTTACAGGCTTTTTTCGATTAGTGCACTTAACTTGACCAACCAATCCACTTTTGACGGGATTATACCGCTTTCTAAAGTCTTGCAGGCGGCAGCCTTGAATTTTTATCCCGTTTTTAAAGCAAACAAATCCGCCTTATCCCAATTTTTTAATATGTTATTCAACTTTTGAATAAACTTTTGAATAAAGTTTTCATAATTTATTTTTTCTAGAGTTCTCAGCCAGCAAACGAGTCCAAAAAGGAATTAAAAAAGTGCTCAAAATATATTATTAAACTTTCATTTCATCATTACATTTTTGAGTTGTAATGAATCCAGAGACTATTAATTATAGAGATAGGAAATCAAAACTTAAACTACTCGCCGATACAGGGCGCTGATATTTAGTATTACCTGAGCAACTATTTAGTATCAGTTTAGTGTCAGCTGAGCCTAATTTAAAAACTCAAAAACTGCTCAAAATAAGGAAAAAACCAACGCGGAATATATTCAAATAATAAAATTTATATTTATTTGTATTTTTTGCTTTGTTGTTTGTTATTATTTAAATTTAAATAAAAAAAGAAAATTGACAATTTTTTTTACAAAGTGCCATCTAGTGATAACGATTTTTTTATAACTTATTTTTTTTGTGAAGCCATACCCCTGTCTGAATCACCTTTGGATTTAAAAATTTGCCTCAAATGTTTGTGCCTTTTATGATTCATTTTACTAAGACTGACTAACGAGCAATTTTTCACAAACAAGTTTAAAATTTAAAAAATATGTGCTTTTTTGAATAATTTTTGATTTACAGAATAAGAACCCTCATAAAAGTATCCAAATTTTTAGGCTAGGTTATGAGTCTTGTGATTGAAATTTTAAAATTTAAGAGTTAGCCCTGGTTTCTGTATCATGAAAATAGTCTAAACGAAAGCAAAATAACGAAAATTAGTTTTTGTTTCCCATGTAATTTTGTCGAAAGTAATTGTCAATTTCTATCGTTTAGACTTAGACAAGGCCTTAATTTAATGCAATCAGAGCCTGAGAGGTTTGATATGTGTTATAAATTTTCAATACGAAAATGTTGTTGACCTATGAGTTTTAAATTTCATTTACATTCACATTTTCGATTAAAATTATATTTTCCACGTTTTGTATCAAAATTATGTTCGCCACTTAATTCATGTTACACATTCCAATAAATAAAACAAGGGGTCAAAATCCATTAAGTAAATTTAAAAATATTTAAAAATTGTTGAAAACCTTTTTTTAAATAACGAAAACTATATTTTCGAAGATTAATTCGACAAAGTTTTTGACTTCAGGGGGGTTACCGCGTAACTCGATTCCAATAAAAATGTTCGAATTCGTAAATTTTGTACCTTTCGTAAAACGAAAAGTTTAAGCAAAAATCTAACTTTTGGAATTTTTATGTGTAGTGGAAAAGTTTTAGGATAAAAATAAATTAAAAAGTAGAATTTTTATACAGAATTATATTTTTAACAATATTTGCAAGATTTACGAATTCTAAATTTTTTTTTCGAATCGAGTAATGTGGTTACCCCCATATTCACCCAGAAAACAATCTCAGTTGTGGCCACCGAATTTGTTGACAATCGAATTCGTGCGGTTACGATAACTATCTTTATATTAAATAATATTTTTCGTCGTGAAAGCCAATATTCGGTTGTCTTATTCAATATTATGTTCCACATAAATATTATCATGTTCCACAAAATTTTATTGAAATTAAAAAACTTTTTTTGAATTTTCTGGTATTGAACCCGGCCTTTCAGGTTAATAGTTCACACTCTTAGCCACTGCACCACAACTACTTTTAATTTTCTTAGCCATATTTACTGTTTATACATATGAGTATTTTATTTTAATTAAAAAAAAAACATAAATTTTTGTCTTGTCCGGGATTTGAACTCGGAAATCCGGCGTACTAGGCCAACTGCCTACCGACTACACCACTAACACTTATTAATTTTGAAGTCAAATTTTGAATTTATATGTTTTGCTTGGAAAACAAATATAATAAAAAATTCGTTTACCAATACCAATCAATAGTTGTGTGTGTTATCAGTACAATCCACAATTCGGTTGGTTCTACAGAAACTCAACTTTATGGTCATATTTGATTAGGATACCCGTATTTGTAGTTACCACTTTCGAATATTGAAATTTTTTTAATAAAGGTTATCGGTAACACCAATTTTCTTATATATGCACTAAATAAATGGCTGCTTCTACTGCATAAAATTACTAAACTGATACTAATTTTAAAATTGATTGGAGATACCAATAATTTGTTAAAAGGATTGTTTTTTAATTCATTTTCCCTATTTTTAATACCTAGTAAAATATTTCTGGTGTAGTATTCACTTATAGGCAACTGCAAATAAAATAACGTCCTGGTAAATTCATTTTAATGGTTTTGATCGAATTACAACCAATCTTTTTCCTGGGTGTTCGTATTAAGAAGGGGAATATATTTGGATCCAAAATCATAAAAATATAAAAGATTTTGATGTACTTCTCCGCAATATTGGCTCATAAAGTATTTCCCTGGGTGAGGAAATAAAAAAAGAAAGACCCACAACTCGAAGGCTATTCAGTGGACCTTTTTTGACTTTAGATCCGGGTTTAGGAAACTAAAATACTCAAAAAAAGGTTTTAGCAGAAGGCTGTACAAAAAAATAATTTTTGTCGAGTAATGTATTAATTGGTGCGGCCCTCAGTAAGTTTGTGAAATCCCAAATTTGGCCCTTCAAGCCATTTATGTGCCCACACCTGGTATATACAATACCATGTCTTTAAGAGGCTTCATTTTTTTGTATTAATTTTACATAAGACACTTGTGACTCTAAAATAACACTAAAGTCATTGCTTGATCGTCATCCTATGTGTGGACGAGTATTTTTTTTTTTTGTTTGTTTTGTTTTTTGTGACTGTAACTTCATTGCAAATGCAAAACGCAAGATGCCTCAGTTATATATTTTTTATTTTTATTACTTTTGCAGGCACTACTACTTAACATATTCATATATAAACTACAAATTCATGGGAAAATTTTCTTATGATAATTGGTATTAGTAAACAATTTGCTTTAAAAAACTTGCTAAAATAAACATAATTTGAATTTTAATTAATTTATTACATGTGTAATTGCAATTATTTGCATTTTAATAAAAATACTGTTGAACAAAACGTAAACACCTTTGAATTATAAAAAAATTACAAAATAGGATATGTTCTTTGGACATAAAATGAATATATTTGCTGATCTGACAGCCGGTGTAAAAAATATCGGATCTGATCTTATTAGGTCCGATTGTCTCAAATTTAATTGGACCTCAAAATTCAGTAAAATTTGAGAACTTATTATATATAATCAAATCTAGGCAGATATGACGTACCATATATAATCACATCCAGTTTCATCCGGACTTATCGATAAAACCAAAACTTTAAATTAAAATAAAAAAATATAACTCGAAAATTATCTTTATGCCGGTTTCTTTAAATAAAATTTTTTAACGTCTCAAATAATTAAGATGTGGTACTAAATCTGGACAAAGGCATTGCGAAATTTTGCAAGGTTGGTTACCGTTATCGCTAAAATACCGTTTCAAATTGAATGTCGTTACCAATACCTCTAAAAAAGTTTCCAAATCCCGTTATCGTTACCGGTACCGTTATTTTTATGGGTAATTACCGGTATTTATTAATTTATATAAAAAATGCAAACATTTTTAAGTTTTTTATAATAATCTGAAGTTCTTTTTATCAAAAAAATTTATGGATAGTAATTTCAATTATTGAAACTATCAGCATTGAATTTACGATAAAACTTATAGTCTGGGATTTTAACACTTAAAATGAAAAATATGCTAAGTTTTTAATAGTTTTTATATGATTTTAACCCAATTTATAATACCGGAACGTAGCGGTATTGCTGTTTCGATAACACAGAGAACGATTCAGTTAGGAAACCATCAAAACCACCAATATTCTATTAAAAACACCTAATATTATTTACAATTATCTAAAATTTATGGATATAATTAAAATTTTGTGTTGAAAAAACATTTTCTATATTCACAACTGACTGAAATGCTCTGTAATATTAAATTCGGTGTTCATAAATAATTACGAGAAAATATATTTTTTTTGAAACAATTCCATAATCACAATCATATTAAAATTAACAAAATATATATAAATCCCAATTTTTCGGATAATGCAACTATAATTAGTAAAAAATAAATTCATATATTAATTCTTAAACTTTTTTAATTCGTCATTTACAACTGTTTCGAACAAATTCGGCAGTACTAGCCAATTATTATTTGGATATAACAATTAACTGCAAAAAATAAAAGATGTCAAACAAATTATAAAAAAGCAAATTAAAAAAACAAATATAGCAATAAAATTGTAACATCGGTTTCCAAATATCAAAATAATTTTGATGCCAGCAGAAAATTTATATTTCCAAAAGGAAGGCTATCCGAAAATCGATTGTGTAGTGGATTCTTGCCTGAAAGCTAAAACGTAAAAAAAGGTAAAAAACCTAGATTTTTGTTATTTACTTGAGAAACCATCTCATGTCCTAGCCTGCGTTTCAGAGGACTTTTTCCGTACAATTTTTTCTTCAGAAAAAACCTCAGAATATAAATAAAAACTTTATCCTACAGAATCTGAAGAGTTTTCCAGAGGAAAAAATTCTCAGAATTTAAGAATTTTTTAGGAAATAGTCTTCCGAATCCTAGGATTGGTTTTTACGGAAACATTCTTCGGATTTGAGGATTTTTTGTAGCAAAAAGTCCTCTAAATCTGAAGGTTTTTCTACAGAAATAACCTCAGAATATGATAATTTTTGTAATGGATGCTTATTTATATACATATGTTATTTATTATTTTATTTTGGAAATAATTTTCTAATAAAATAGTTAAAAATGATTGGAAATGCTGTTTTATTTTATTTGCAACGTTTTTTTAAGTGCTGTTGATTCCACCGAATACCAAATAAATTCGGTTGGGTCAACATTTTTATGTTCGAAAATATAGTAGGTATAACTACAAATATCGGCAGCCTCAACCGAATAATGTGATGGTACATGTAACTACACAAATTCGGTTGGCAACAAATTCGGTTGCCACAACGGATCTGTTCTCTGTGTGCGTTATTCGTTTCGGTAACCAACCTTGGTATTTTGCATATATTAGCTGTGTTTTCGACTTAACTATATCCGTTAACTCAGAAAAAACTCAAAGTCCACAGAAACGTGTTTGCGACAAAAACTAACACATTACTTTACCGGACTCTCATAAAAAACAAAGTTCAGGGACCTGTCCTGGGATTTGTCTTGTGACATGTCACAAGGGGTCAATTTCCCCTTCCTATGACAACGCCATGTAAAAGTGACCAGTCTATTTCATAAAAAGGGGCCAGTTCGGTGACAGTTTGTTAAAATTTCCATAGTATAAATCTATAGAGAGACTACAGTCCTCACCAAGTTTTGTTGTTGTGTGGCAAACTTGGGAAAGGCTAAGAAAACATGTTGATAATGTTGTTAAGAAAAAAAATGATTTGGAAGAGCATTTTGAGAAACATTTTTTTGTTTTTTTCTTTTGAAAAAAACTTCTTCGATCAGTGTTGTCAAGTTTGATTTTCCATTTAGGGTTTTTTTAGTGAGTGTAGTAAAATTTTTTCAACTACTGTTTTTAATAATTTTTGTTAATATTATTTGAAAATTTTGTAAATAATTGATTTTATTATACAAATAATATATAATTCATTTTCACCGTTCTTGTTAATTTAAATGTAAATTATTTTTGTTAAAATAAACTGTATTTTAATAAATAAAACAATATTAACTATCAATAATAGTTTAAAAAGAACCAAAATTGACACCATTGACAAATGTTTGTTGGCACGGGAATTTTTGCATGTTGGGGCAACATTGAAATCTCTTAAATCCTCTTAAAAATCTGAAAATTCTCTTAAAAATCTGAAAAAACTCACTCAACCTCAATGCTTTTTATATAGGGAAATGTGTAAAAAAACACTCAATCTCTCACTTTTTTCCTATGTTTACCAACATGTTTTAGTTTGCTTTCCCGACTTCATGAACAAAAATAAAGAGTAAAGGTTAACAGAGGAAGAGTGGTATAGAAACCCACTGTTGTAAGGATTTGGGCTGAATCTTCAGTATCCTTGTATAGAAAAAAGCAAGATTGGCAACCGAAACGAATAACGGTATTGGTATTTCATTTGTGTCGGTACATGCTGAAAAAAACGGCCAGTCCCAAACATATTTTTGCTGGGAATATATGTATATGTATATATTTGGAGAAATTGTTAAACATATTCGCCGTGTTTTTACTAGAAACAATATATATTTGCATGCAAATATATTATGTTTGCCTGTAGATATATAAATGTTTGGATGAAATGACGCTATCGACACACATATTATATCGTCATATTAAATGAAAACGGACGTAAATACACAAAAATTCGAAATCGAGTTTTTTATTGATTATGGTTCGTTTTATCAAACTACATGTTCACACAAAATTTTAGACTTCTACGATCAAAAAGGGTGAATTTATTAAAGAAATTCAAACGGACGTAACTACAAGTGCATGCATTTCTTAATTCAAAAAGACGTAACTACACTCTTGTATGAAAAACATGCAAACACATGTAGTGTGTAAGCTTGTGTCAGCGTTGCCACAATGTGAATTCAGAATCTACAAAATTTTAGTTATATTTTAGTACAATAGAAATGACAATTTACCCTGCTTAAATCAGAAAAACCTTTTTCTGAATATTAGTAGACAAAACACAGCAACAAAATGCTGTTATATCTCCAAATTTTAGTTATATTTAAGTTAAATTTAGTTGAATGAAAGTAACAATTTTGCAGTTAAAATAACAAAAAAAAAAAAAAAAAATATAATAATAATAATTGCTTAACAATAGTAGAGTCCTAATTTCAGTGAGTTAAATCGTTATTCATATTAAAAAAAATCTACATATGCTATGAAAACTAAAAAATGTGTGATGTTTTCAGTCGATTAAAACTAAGCAAAAGTTGTTGCTGATTTTAGCAGGGTGAATTGTTATTTTCAGTTAACTAAAACATAGCTAAAATTTTGTTCTTGCTGTTTTTATCTTACTAATATTTAGCAAACCAATTCTGCTAGTTTTGGCAGTTTTTTCTGCAGGGCCTCTTTTATAGAGTTTATCTTATTTTTTTTTTAATTTTAACGTTTTCACTACCGTCTTTTTGTTTGCGGATATTACCGTTATTTTAACTTCAAATTCTTGTTAAGGGTCCTCAAATTAGAAAATGTAACATGTTTGCCCCCTCTCCCTCCTATCCACCAAAAACGACGTTCGAAAATCTTGGAACTTCTCATCCCCGTTTTACCCCTTAAACATTCGAATAGCCAAAAATCTTTTGGTTGATTTTCTTTTCGTCATAAAACGAAGCAAATTTCAATTATCTATCTTCATTAGTTTATGAGAAAAACCAAAACCTCCTTTTCTGGGAGATTATGATGTATTAAAAAAATTAGACTTCATTAACAAATATCACGACTATATCGCTATGTTGAACTGCTTATACATATAATGCTTTCTCTTTTTCCTTCCTAGAAAATAGCACATTTGAAAATCTATAATTTTTAATGGAGATTGGCAGACGTTTTCACAAATTTAAGAAAATATTAAAGGACTATAAAGAGAAAAGAGATTCATTGTGGCAACCGAATTTTTTGCCAACCGATTGGTTTGGTTGGATCTACCGATATATTTGTTTGTGGCAACAGAAATTCGGTGAATACAATAGAATTTCGGTTGAAACAATATATTAAAATTATGTCAGGAATACATTTGATTGCAACAGCCAATAATTCGGTTACTGCCACCAAACCATTCAGTTGGCAAGAAATTCGGTTGTCACAATGAATTGGTTTTCTCTGTGTACAATAAATTACAGCAGAACTTCTAATTTTTTTAATGAATTATCTGAAAAATCAAATTCACATCATTTGAATTGAACTGTCTGAGTTAGTTTTACTTTATTCAATTAACTAAAAAATCTGAAAATATCATTTATCCAATTCATGCATTGAGTTCTTTTTTAATTGTGTAATTTATCCGATTACCCAAAAACTACGCATGAAAGAAATTACCCGCGCTCTATCCACGAAGGCAAAAATTATCCGCGATTTGGGTAATTACCCGTTTTGTGGCAATTTTTTTTTTCATTTAAAATTCCTTAAATATATGTATTAAAAATACATGTATTTTTTTAGTTTAAAAATTAATAACAAATCCTTTTTCTTTTTTTAAATAAAATATAAACATTTAGATTAAAAAAAATTAATTAAAATATAAACAAGTATTTTTATTAAAAAAGTTTGAAAAATTTACTAACATAACATGCATGTTTTAATTTTTGTGGCGTTATTGGTTGTACAACTAAAAATGACTTTAGTGTAGTTACGTCTTCTTGTTTCAGAAAAAAGCAAGTCAAAAGGACGTAACTAACTTAAAAACTTAAATATATGAAAATAAAACAAAAGTTGTTAAAAAATAAATAAATCTCTATACCATAAGTAAAATTTGAAAAATCTGCAAAGAATACTTTATTATTATTGATTTTATAACGTTTTTTGCTTCTCCTGTAAAAAAAATAAAAGTGTAGTTACGTCCGTTTGCATTTAAGGTGACGATATGTTTGGCAGCAAACATATAATTTGTGTGTCATAAATAAATTATATTTCCATGCAAATATAAATAATATATTTAGTTATAAAGCAATTATTAATAAATATATGCCAAACAATAGGCGTATTTATTCTACTCTCCAAATTTCTCTATATTTTAATGGAAAAACATAAACAGTAAAATTAATACATCTACTGTTTGGCGATTATTTAATAACTAAATATATTATAAATCACATTGAATTTTACATCTAATACAAATCTTTCATTGAAAAACAATAACTACAATCTCTTCATTTATTTTTATTAACAAATATTAATTAAAAACTCTTATAATAAGTTAATACTTTAATATACACAATTAAATAATTTATTTTTTTCTTTTTAACACAATTTTATGTTTTATTTATACTAATTTATTTTATTTTTTCACTTCTTTCACAATAAAATTAATAAAGGAAAAATATCACTAAATTTTCTGACTAGATGCAGTCTAGCTAAACTAAACGATTATTACCACCCAAGAAACATTTTTACGGACTCTCCGGCACGTACGGAATCATGAATCCGGCTTTTACGGCACATTAACGGTCCGTAATGTACGTATCCGTCAAAGCTTGTACGTATACGGAACATTAACGGATCGTATAAACGGATTTTCGAACACAATTAGTTTTAACTCTGGTGTTAAATTGTTTTTAAAATAAAAGTAATTCAGTTGCAAATAAATGTTATTGGGACGTAAAATAAGTCGCAAAAGCATGAATCCGTCCTAACAGAAAAAAATAAAGAACTTTAAGTCAGATACATTCATTAGATGGTAAGTTTAATTAATTTTACTATATATTTTAAAGATGGTTTTTGTAAGGAAATGCAATTAAGAAATAAATATTTAGTGACACATTTAGTTGTTGGTAGAAAAGTGTGCAAACTTGCATTGTGTGCAAAACACAATGTTAAACCTTAACTAATTTATTGTTTCTTTTAATGTATTTGCACTTTATTATTGGCGATTGTTGTGAATTGATGAACTGGATGGAGAGTAAACTGCACCAGACGTAAATATAGTGCAAATTTATATAATCAATGATATTATTAATAAATTAAAAAAAAAACTACTGCTGATAATTAATAAAAAAGGGTAAATTTAGGTAGATATATAAGTCCGTTTTTGTTTAAAAAACGGTACGGATACGGACAGAAAACGGCATTCTATAAACGGAGTCAATCCGTTATTTACACGACATATCGGTCCGGAAATGGTCCGGTATTGACGGACTCTCTACGGACTTGTCCGTTTTTTAGATGACAGAACGGTCCGTCCTTAACGGACTTTAAACGGACTTGTCAGTTTTTAACACGACATAACGGTCCGTAAACGGTCCGTCATTGTCGGACTTTCAACGGATTCGAATCAGTTTCGGTGTTCCTTATGTTCCGTTTTCTGGTCCGTATACGGATCCATATCCATATACATAAACGGAGTTGGATTCCGTTTATGACGGACCGAAAACGTTGCGTAAACGGAACGAATTGTTTGTTGGGCAACTAAAAAAGTTAATGGCTACATACAACATTATATGTATCAAGAATGGAAATTCGCCGTTTTTCCAAATATATGTTAAGGGGGGACATTACATTCGCGGCAGAGAAAACAGACCTTTTTTTTAAAAATGCATATCTCAGTCAAAAACAAACATTTTTCCAAAATTTATTATTTATTTATTATTGTAGAGAATTGAACAAATTACAAGAAAAAAAATTCAAAAAAATATATTTTTCACTCCAACATGGTTTTATAGAGCTCCAAACTGGCGGCAAAGAAAAAAATGGGGCCTCGTGGTTGCAGCGCTGGGAGTCGCAAAAATTGTCCGATCTGGAAAAAAATGACTTTTTTAAATCTTAACAAAATTGGTTATGGTATGAAACGAGCTTTTGGTTTTTAAATTTTTTTTCAATTTTTGGTGATGTTCCAAATTTGAAAGTGTGTTTTTTCTAAAAAAATATTGACTTTAAAAATTCATAAAAAATCGAAAAAAAAAATTTAAAAAAGCTCGTATCATACGATAGCGAATCAAGTTTAAAAAAACACAAAAAAAAAAATTTCGTCAAAAAATGAACCCGCTAGTGCCGCAACCAGTACGAAAAACATGGTTTCGAGATAAACGCGTTCAAAGTTTGTGAACAAAGAAAAAAAAAGGTTACCTTCAATCTGCCATGCCTGCTTCGTACTGTATGCCTTCGTTATCTTGTGTTGTGCTGTTTCTTATAGTTTATTGCAATCGTTTAGCAATTCGGCAATTCAAAATCACAAAAAAAACTCACCCTTCAAGTAGGTACGAAATAGCAACCACCAAAAGTCAGGTAGCAAGTAAAACAAGTATATACCAGCTGCCGTACGTAGGTAGAGCGAAAATTAAAAATGCGCTCTCACTAATCCGGCTGTAACTTTTGAACCCGTAGGAATTTTTCATGAAATTTTTTTTCTTAGAATCTTAAGAATATTTACTAAAATACAAAATTATAAAAAAGTCGCTTTCAAAAAACGGCCAATGTCATGTCCCCCCTTAATTGTATCCCACAAATATAATTATTATAAAGTTAAAAATGCAAAAATATGTATTCTTAGATGACAAAATATGACTAATTTACAAACAAACCCATGTTTACCGGGAAATATATGTATAGTAACTATAAAAACAATATAATTGGAAGCATACTCCAAATACATATATGGTAGTTTGTAAACATACATATAATTACCTACAAACATATACAAAAACGTCTTTTTCCTCCGTTTATTATTGAAGAATAGTGTTTTAACAATAAATTATGTCAGGGATAGGAAACGAGATCTTCATTTCGATATCAAAACAATTTTTGTAGAGTACTTTTTCGACCCGCAGAGTACTAAAAAATTTTCTTACCTTTTTTAATTAATAACAAATAGAAAATTATACAAACCCTTGATTTACTAGTTTTTAGCAAAATTTCGATATAGTGTGAGTATTTATTACAAGGTTCCAACCCAAGAAACATTTTTACGGACTCTCCGGCATGTACGGAATCATCAATCCGGCTTTTACGGAACATTATCGGTCCGTAAAACAGGTATCCGTCAAAGCTTGTACGTATACGGAACAATTACGGACCGTACTTTCGGATTTTCGAATATAATACGTTTTGAATCCGTTTTGCTGTATCCATTTCTGCACTGTTAAATACGGACTTCACCAATTTTCATCAGTTTGAACTCCGGAGCTAACGGTGTCGTCTTTCTTCAGTTTATTCGTGAATTTTTGTCGGCAAAATATAATTATTTAAATAATTTAATACGGGTCGCGCAGTAAAGTCGGTTAAAAAGTTTCTGGATGTCGCAAAAACGAGCAGCCTGTCCCGGTCGTTGCCGAAGGAGCCAAATTACTTTAATTCACATAGAATCATAAAATAGTAAGTGTTTATGAAATTTTATGTTATTTTTCACGATAGTTTGCGAATTGTCATCGTATGAAAACCCTCAATCGTGAATACATTTAATTAAACCTCGATTAACAAATTGTTTCTTTTGCTTGTAGATATATTTTGGATCTAGTTATGGGTCAATTTTGTGAATTTTGATGCCGATTAATGAAGTTAATTGCACCGGCGGTAAACATAGTTTTTAATAAAATTAATAAATTATTTAATAAATCTATTAAAAAACATACAATATTAAAGTTAGTAATGTGTCAATTTAGGTAGATATAAAAGTCCGAAAACGGCATTCTAAAAACGGAGTCACTCCGTTTATTACACGACATAACGGTCCGGAAACGGTCCGGCATTGACGGACTTTAAACGGACCTGTCCGTTTTTAACACGACATAACGGTCCGTAAACGGTCCGTCATTGACGGATTTTCAACGGATTCGAATCAGTTTCGATGTTCCTTATGATCCGTTTTCTGGTCCGTATACGGATCCAGAAAACGGTACGTATATGGAGTTGGATTCCGTTTATATCGGACCGAAAACGGTGCGTAAACGGAACGAATTGTTTGTTGGGAACTTTCATGCAATTGCATGTAGTCGAAAAACGATTTTCATCAAATACTTTCTCAAATATAAGAATTTGCAACTGAATGGTTTCGACTTTCTGTTGCGTATTTTGTTATATTTAAAGAAGATTTTTTTAAGTACCACTATTTAAATTAGATGGCTCAATTTTTTTTTCAGTAAAACGAAAATATAAAACATTTGTAGGGGAAAATATTAATGTGCTTATTTAGAGGTTTTTAGAGAATGATCTGCACAAATGAATTAAATTAATTTAAATTGAGGTAAAATGAGTCGAAACGTAATACAATTTTAAGCGTAGTTAATAGTTTTTTTTTATTTTTGTAACAAGAAATTGTTTGAAAAAGTTTCAATTAAAAATTATAAATGCCTAGCATATTACAAAAAAGTTATTTAAAGTTTTGCAGATAGTGTCCAAAAGTTCCAAAAGAAAAATGTAAAAAAATCAGAATTTTCTTAAAAATAAATTTTTTCAACATTTCAAGTTTTGAATACAAATAAAACGTTACTTTCAAAAATACAGAAATCACTTGCAAAAATCGCTAGGTTTTCCGCTAATAGCAAATCATATCTAATCCCGCTAAATATGCTTGAAAATCACTAGATTTTACGAGAAATTAGCAAAAAGAAAAAAAGAAGAAATTAGCAGAAGAAAAAAGTAAATATCAATTCAAAAGCGGCCAATTGAGCAAGGGCAGAAACTATTAATTATAGTGCTAGGAAATAAAAACTTACACTACTCACCGATAGAGGGCGCGTAATTTAGTATTACCTGAGCAACTATTTAGTATCAGTTTAGTATCAGCTGAGCCTATATTTAAAAACCCAAAAACTTCTGAAAACTGCTCAAAATAAGGAGAAAACAAGCGGGGAATATATCAAATAATAAAATTTGAAATATCTGTTTGTTTTTTTGCTTTGTTGTTTGTTATTATTTAAAATTAAATAAAATATAAAATTGTCAATTTTTGAACAAAGTGCCATCTAGTGATAATGATGTTTTTATAACTTATTTTTTTGGTGATGCCATAACCCTGTGCAAGGGTATCAAATTTGACACGGGAGTACTACGGTACTTTTTTGAATCAAATAGTATCAAAAAAAGTACGATCGTATCAACTTTCCCATCCCTGAATTATGTGTTGTTGTAAAAAAACACAATGCTGTTAAGCCAAATTAAAAAAGTAATAGCAATACGCCTGCTAACAATACGATTTTTTATTAAAAAAAACACAGATAGAATTCAATTAATTTTAAATTTTGCCTATTTTGCATAAAACAATTTATATTTTTTTGGAGAAAAACGTAAAAATAAAAAAAAATATATTATTAGAAACCGATTCAATACCGGTACGATACCGGTAGTAAGGGAAAAGATTTTTGGATATCGATATTTTTTAAAATGAAGAGCTTCGGTATTGGTATCGGTTATCAATTTGAAAAGGTTTTGAAAAGCATAATGGTATCAGGGGGTATCCATTAAGGTGTTTTAAGAGTTCGTAGTTTCCCAAAAAATTTCATACAAGAATGAGAAGAAAAACACAAGGAATTTGAAGAAATTTAACAGCGAACGAGAGAAAATTAAGGAAGTCGGGGAAACAGAAAATTTCATAAAAACTGTTTTACAAGCAAAAAACAATATTAAAAACAATAAAAAAATAATTAAAATTGATTATTTATTATTTATTTCGTTGTTAAAGTTGTTTTTGTTACCGCTTTAATCAATAATCTCAAGAAACAATAGAAACAGTGCACTGTTAACTTTTTCGGTTTTCCTCTTGTTTCTCTTATTCTTCACGGGAATTAACAGAATCACAATCCATATAAACTTTAAGTGAACTAAAGAGTATACTTTTTTCGTATGGGAACTCTTTAGCCTTTATCCTCGTTGAAGGTATTAAAAAGGTATCGGTTGCCAACCTTTCACAAAAGGCGTCAATGATCATGTTCCAATAGCCTAATCCCCCGTCTCTAGCTGCTTTTCACCAATTAAGTATATTTACAGTCAGTACAGTATACTTAATTGGACTGCGTTTGAAAAAATTGTCCATCAGATAATTCAAAAAATCTGCTGAAATATTCATTCAATTTTAAATATAGAAACTATTTTATAACCGTGTTTTTATTAAGATTAGTATAAAATTATATACAACTATATATAAAGTTTTATTATTTTTATTTTACAAAACTTTCTCATTTTTCTGGTACCACTTCCATCATTATTATTAGATACGTTTCGAGCTGCTAAATACCGCTTTCCGCGGAAATCTTTAGCATCTTTGCCGACTTTTTTTGTTGCCTTATTTTTTCTTTTCACCAAAGACCAGTACCACTCCAAGGCCGCTTTACTGTAACGGCTAGAGGCTAGGTCGGGCCAAAAGAAAGTAGACACTTCATGCTGTCTAAAAAAAGGCTTTATTCGCTTCTCCAGCACTCCTTTATATAAACTTCCGAGGTTTTTTTACCTGTGGTCATTAAAGACTTGCTCCTCTTACCATTGCACTTAGCTTGCCAGGAATTTTCGAGAAAATTTTGATTGCGTTTTTGCCATATATTTGTCGTCCTCATTTCTCAGTAGGTCTGCATTGTAGAATTCCTGACCTGGAACCTGTGAGAATTCGCCAAAAAAATACGCCTCGTCGTCCATGATACAGCAATTAATTTTTCATGAAACTTGCGTGTTACAGCATTGCCGTCTAAAACTTTTTGTACTTTAAAAGTTTTCAGGCCAACGTCCTTTTTGACCTTGCGTACAAAAAACCCCGAACAATCCACTTTCTGATCGACTTTTCTCGCAGAAGTATTGTGATTTTTCTTCAACATGGCATTGATTTCTTTACCTTATCTACTGAAAAGACAGTTAAAACAAAGATATATGCAGTTAAATTTCTTGAAGAAAATTTTGTCTTCTAAAAATTTTTTCAGTTGTTACACTCAGAGAATTATAAAGTGTACACTTCAATTGCATTTGAATTAACTACAATTGCAATCAATTTCAATTGTAGTAAAAATAACTGCAATATCAGCTAATTTTAACTCCATTTTCAGTGTACACTTTTTTAGCTGAAATTGCAGTAAATTTTACCGACATAATTCTCTAAGTGTACCTTTAGGAAAATACCTAAATGCGCATTTATACGCGAGAGAAAACTGCTAGAGATAGAGCAAAAAAACATCCCTAAAAAAATAACTCATTCACAATAGAGCTTTTAGAGGATTTTTACTCTATATCCAGCTGTATTCTCTCGCGTGTAAATGTGTTTTTAGAGTTAATTATCTGTTATAAATTTATGTATAAGTAATTATTTTTAATCAGGTATTCTAAATATGTCATTGAAGTCAAGTGTCAAGTTTATAAATTTTTAAACCTTTAAACAATTTAATATTTTTTTAACATAAACCACACAAACGAATTAACCAGCCAACTAAACTCTTAATAATTGTAAGTCCTTCAACATAATCAAATAAACACAGAAGATCATAAACGACCTCGCCCTTAAAATACCATCATAGCATTTATTCCATTAACTATACAGGTCTTCTGTAGTTATGAACTTCATAAAAATGAAAGATGTTTAAAGAAAAAACAAACTGCACGAATAAGTACCATTTAAGATGATACAACTGTTATTATTTTTAAAATATATTTCTTGTATATAAACAAAAGAGCTATCTGTATGTTGTTGAGCCCCCTAAAGGGACATTTTGTATATATGTCTTTAAATTATCAGGTTATAACACTTTACCGTTTTTACTACATATTAGACTTGTTTAATGTTTTTATTTTTTAGGTTTCAGTATCCAATTTAACACATTTACTCGTAGGCTTCAAATCATCGAAAAATTAAAAAAAAATTTTAAAACCAAGTTATGAATTTTGTTACGTTTGTACTCTGATAAAATATTTTTGCTTTTGTAGTTTTTCTTTGCGTAAGTTTTATACTCACTCATAGCGCTTAAAAATAATTTGGAAACTATTTTAAATTCCCAGCTTCACTCAAAAATAGTTTGTCGGTAGATTCAACGAGCGTAGAATCTCAAGAGCATGCATGTGTGTCTAACTCTGTCAACCGACATTTCAAGAAGTTTTATTAGATTATTCTTGTAGTTAAACTTTAATAACTGTGTAGTATCTTTTGTCAAGATTAAAGATTAAAGTGCTTGTGCATAATAATTTGAAAACCTTTTAACAGGTTTATAAAATTAATTATGTATGGAAAATTTGTTTTATAAGTCACTTATAAAATTGAAAAGTGATTATGCATATGAGCCTAAAATTATAGAGGAAAAATGTATGCAGTGTCGAAGTGCACTCCAAAAAGTTAGTAGGTAGAATCTACTAAAAATTACAGTTAAATCAAAGCTAAAAAGGCCACAAAGGTATTTACTTTTAAAATAACTAAAAATGCTAAATAGAATTTACTATTAATTTTACAACAAATGAAGAAAAAACTTCTGAAAAAAACTTTCCTAGAACCAATGGTTGACAATTAATGCATTTTCAAGTGTAACCAAACACTATAATCAGATTGTCTTTATGGGGTCCTCTCTAGGTTATAATGTAGATTTTAGTTTTTGTACGAGGCCAGTATGACATAGAAATTGCGGTATAAATAGCAAAAAGCTTTATATAATAAAAACTTCCATCCGTCATATGAACACATGTTAAATTTCATTTCGATCTGTCAACTCATTCGTATAGTAACAGGTGTTCAAAAAAAAGCGCTTCAGTGATTTTTATAATGGAAAATTTAGAAATTCGTGGTGTGATTAAATATTTACATAAAAAAGTTTATCGGGAAAAGAAATCCATAATGATATGGTGAATGTGTTAGGTGAAAGTGCTCCTTCATATGCAACAGTAAAAAATTGGGTTGCTGAATTTAAACATGGTCGTACAAACATTGAAGATGAACCACGAAGGGACGTCCAAAAACTGCAACAACGCCAGAAATCATAGGTAAAGTCCATGATATGGTATTAGACGATCGACGAGTGGAAGTGCGTGAAATAGCTAATGCCATAGGCATCTCAAATGATCGAGTACATTTTATTTTGCATCATGAATTACAGATGAAAAAGCTTTCTGTAAGATGGGTGCCGCATATGTTAACAGTTGACCAAAAACGCATTCAAATGTATATTTCTTAAGCTTGTTTGGATCGATTTAAGCGAAATGAAATGGATTTTAAGCATCGTTTTATAACTGTTGATGAAACATGGATCCATCACTATACACCAGAGAAAAAAAAACAATCTAAACAATGGACTGAAGCTGGTGGAAGTGCACCAAAAAAGGCAAAAACAGTTCAATCGGCTGGTAAGGTCATGTCAACGGTTTTCTGGGATTACAAAGGTATTTTATTGATCGACTATCCTCAAAAAATGTAAAACAATAAATTCGGAATATTATTGTAAGCTTTTGGATCAATTGAATTTGAAAATTCGAGAAAAACGACCTGGTTTAGAACACAAAAAAATAATTTTTCATCAAGACAACGCACCATCCCACAAGAGTGTGGCAAAATTCAACGAATTGAAGTACGAATTGCTTGACCACCCACCTTATTCTCCTGATTTAGCTCTCTCTGACTTCTACCTGTTTCCAAATCTAAAAAAATTCCTTTCTGGCAAAAGTTTTACCTCGAATGAAGATTCAATGGCAGCTGTAAGCGATTATTTTGAGGAGCTTCAGGAAAAATATTTTAATCAGGGGATAGAATTCCTAGAAATACGTTGGACTAAGTGTATTGAAGTTTCAGGAGATTATATTGAAAAATAAATAAAATAATTTTAAAAATCTAGCTCTTGTTTTTCATTGTTAGGCTAAGAACATTTCGAACTGCCCCGTATGTACATATTTAACTATGGTTATTGTTATGGTTTGGTTAATTTTTTGAAAAGTTACGTACTCTAACCCGTTAAAATAACCCCAGATAAAATGATTAATGCACATCTTCGGAGTGAGAGTAAAACCTTAGGATTTTGCCTGTCGTAAGTGGGGATGGGCATGTGATTGAATTTTGACTCATCTTGACACCCTCATGAGGAAAAATTCCAATCACGCACAATCACTCTGGAACTTTTCTTCTGCGAAATTCTTCAAAAGAAAGCAAAAGTTAATTAAAATTACGAAAGCTAAACTAACAAGGAGGATATTTCAATGGGGTTTCTTTGATTTTATTGAAATTTGACCATGTGATAGAGGAGAAGAAAATAAACGGTTAAAATGAGGGGGTTAAAAATTAACCCATATTTCTATGAAAACATGCCTGAAATTTAGATTTATTTGTATACAGCGTTAAAGCACTTGGTAAGATAAAAAATTATGCCATGTTCTGGACCCAGGGTTGCCACTTATTTTTAAATATTGGTCGAAAAGTTTATATAGGGAATGTCACCTTAAAGCCGAACGATAACGAATATCGAAAAAAAGCCCAGACACCCCCTTGATTAATTAAAATGGGTATAATTTTATTTAAATTTGCTCTAAAACCAATACAAAATTTTTATTTAAATGAGCTATTCGAAAAAGTAATAAATAATGAATAGTGCATTGGACTGTTACACAGAATGTTGCGAGTTCGAGCACCAGCGAAGACAATATAAATTTATAATAACACTGTGAGACAAATGGTAGGGGTCAGTGATCGGGAAGGGTTCAAACTACCGGGGAAAGTTATATCGGTAAAAAAGAAGTTATACGTGTCCCGGCGTTTCGCTGGGTCAACTCTAGGAATCGAGATATATCGATTTGACCTTTGGTGGTCTTTTTTTTGACATAACT
This sequence comes from Leucophora obtusa, assembly GCA_949987735.1. Lineage (NCBI taxonomy): Eukaryota > Metazoa > Arthropoda > Insecta > Diptera > Anthomyiidae > Leucophora > Leucophora obtusa. The sequence goes on from OX465295.1 coordinate 284,306,888, forward strand.
CGAGAACCACTAGTCCGATTTTGCTCAAACAATTTTAAAAAAATTAAAAATTACAATTCCTTTAATCTGTTCATATAACGTTTTTCTATATACTCAAGAGTTTTGCCGGTAAAAATAAATGTATGAAGAAAAAAATATTTTTTGCCTAAAATATTAAAAAAAGTAATAAACAAAAGGTTATTGATTTTTATGGTAGCGGTAACAAACATTTATTTTTACCGGCAAAACTGCTGAGTATATAGAAAAACGTTATATGAACAGATTAAAGGAATTGTAATTTTTAATTTTTTTAAAATTGCTTGAGCAAAATCGGACTAGTGGTTCTCGAGTTATGTCAAAAAAAGATATATCTCGATTCCTAGGGGTGACCCAGCGAAACGCCGGGACACGTATAACTTGTTTTTGACCGATATAACATTTCCCGTTGGTTTCATCCCATCCCGATTTTGACTGTCGCATAGTGTAATTATATGTATGAGTTTTCTATTCTTTATACATATCTCAACGCCTTCCTTTGGTGTTCTCATAGATCTTAACCCCACAGAAGTAAAATAATTTTACAGGGCTATGAACAGAGAAGACAGAAAAAAGCTAAATCCTATGTGTTTAAAGCAAAAAAATATTGTGAAAAAGCAAGAAAAAAGCAAAAGTAAAAAAAAATTCAAAGTTAAGAGAAAAAATTATTTTTTGTGGGCAAAAAAAGTATTTTTGGGCAAAAAGTCTTAAAAAAGCTCAAAAATCTTAAGAAAAAGCTATTTTAAAGCTAAAAAACGGAAAATCCAAAAAAAGCAAAAAGAAGCAAATATGAGTAAAACAAGCAATAAAAAGCAAAAACAGAAATTTTTTCTTCTCTGGCTATGAACTAAAAGCCTTCAACAAGTTCGCCAATTCTCCATCTAACAACTCGCGCAATTACAGTGTTGCCATATTTGAAGGCATCTTTCTGTAAACAAAGCAACACATTAATTAATATGGAAAACTTCCTGTGTGCTGCTTCTCTTAAAAAAAATAGATTATTCTCCAAACCACAATTTGTCTATATTTTTTTGAAATTGTAAGAAACAAATTAAAATTGAGTATTTTTTGCCAAGCTTCTTAACCACTAAACGTGAGATTGGGCCCCTAAAAAATCGTGTACATTATTTTTTTTCTCCTCTATTTAGGGTTTGGAATTTCCCGGACTTTTTATTTCCCGGGAAACGGGAATAAAAAAATTTGATTCCCGGGAAATATTTTTGAACAAAACTGTTAATGAAAACCACCTATATAAGTAATTTTTGTTAAAAAAAGCACTACTTCAGTACAAATTCAGTCTGTGAAGTGAGAATTCAAAGTAAAATATCAGAATGTTGAACATTTGATTTCACATAAATTACTACAAGCACTGAAAAATGAATTGCATGATTCCAGCAGAAAGCACCCACTACTGGACTGTCGGAAACAAACCGTTGCATCACATTTGGCCCATTAGATATGGTGGCCACAATATTCTTTTCCAAAGACAAATAAAACTCTTCTAGTCTTATTTCTACAATTCTTCTTATTTCATCAGCATTACATCTTCCTGATGTATAAACCAACCCCAGGTTATAAAATGAATTATTTCCGTTTATACATATGTTCAAATAACTCTTTTGTGATATTCTTGTAAAATCTTCTATTGTAAGAAATATTGCTCGATATTTCTTTTATCATGATATCTTTTACATGATTGTAGTAATTTAATATAATGTTCTTTACATCGGTTTCATTTTTTGGCAATGCCAGGTTTTTATTATAAAAACTTTCTCGAATAAACGAAGATCTAGTTATGGTGCGGATTGATATTCCGTCGACTGCGGCTGATTTGGATACCATTTCAGGAAATGTTTGCCCTACCATAAAACGTTCAAAGCCGATTCAGCTTACACTTTCTTCTTCAGGTACTTTGCTAATTTTAGCTGGAACGTTATTCTTATTGTTGTTTTCTTCACGAGAAGTTGCATGACCATCAATTTTTTTTTTTTTTTTGTGAACCAAATTTATATGTCGGATAACCAAATTTAAATACCTCCGTTAACCATTAGTCTTTTAGGGCAAATATTGCACTGCGCTGCATTGTCCTTTTTTGTGAAGTATTTCCATATTCCTGACATTTTATTCTTTAATATAAAATACAAACAATGCTTCCAATGAATTGCATACAAGCAAACTTAACTTATTAACTCAGTGGCATGTAGCAACTAGTAAAAGAGAGTATTTCTTATAAACATACCAGTACATTTTTTAATATATTTCAAAAAGTAGGAGGCATTCCACTCTGAAATTTTAAGAATGTTTAGAACACATATGTGGCATTTTGTGCACAAAATATAAAAATTTTAAAAAATGGGTTTTTTTCAAAAAATAAATTTTAATTTTTTTTTTTTTTTTTAATTTTAAAAATTAAAAAAAAAAATAATAATAATAAATTTCTTAAACCTAAAAACTTCACTAATCCCACGCAAAAAGAATTTTTTCAATATCTTGCTCACAACAAAAGTTATGAAATTTTAAGTGTAGTGCCTACCCTGCAATTTTCAGTATTTCAAAGCTGCAGGGTTGCCATAGTTTTCGAAAACAAAAAAATTAGAAATCGTTTTGTGAACATACATACACTACTACACACATTCACCAAGTTTTATCAAAATCGGACACTACCGAAAAAATGTTCGTTGAAATAAAATGGAATTGCCCTGGAGACTTAAAATGCATTATAAAAGGCTCAGAAAATTATATTTTTGATTTTTTCCTGATTAAAAACCTTAATCATTTCCCCAATGCCCCAGTACCAGTACTGGTCACAATCTAATATTGTTAATTCTCATAACACTAGAGTATTTTTGGATTAAATACCGAAATTTAGAAGTGCTTTCAAAGCGTCTTTATTATTATCCGGGAAATGCATGATTACTTGTCATCTCTTCTGTGAGATGTATACGAGTACCACAGCTTTGGACTGTATGTGTAAACAGTTAGAAATATGCTGATGCTGTCTGGACGAAAACTAGATTGGGCACTGTGTAATTAGGGGCTATAAGATCGGCTATGGTAATTTTTTCAAATTTGCAATACTATTAATGTTTGTTGAGCCTGGTAAAGAGAGCTTAGAACGAGTAAGCTGATACTGTTCTCGGGCAACATAAGGATTACAGTCTGTTGCTTGACAGTAAGTATGTATATAACCTGCTTTTCGATATCCCTAGATGAATGCTTCAAAATGTTCTGAACTTTAGAAAATTTCCTATTCCTCTTTTTAACTACGTCAATTGGAGTCAAGTAAACGAGAGCTTAGACCGAATATATATTAGTTCCTTTTACTCCTGCAAGGAGCATAGGGCCGCTTAGATCGAATAAGCTGATGTTGATGATGTTCGTAGGCAACAGGTTACGCCTTAGTTACATAAACATTTCAATCGGCTGATTGTCTGTAAGTGTTACACCCATTTCGATTGCTGTGTTGTAGACCACAATCTCATATAGTTAGACTATACTTATAAAACCATCTAAGATTTTGAGGACTTTTTTTGCTATAAATATAAAAATAGCGACATCTAAGTAATAAGTAATTTTACATAACGAAAATCATATAAAACTACTTTTACTTTAGACAAAAATTCAATAATAGCCTTTGAGGCAGATGCTACCTAACGATACCGGTTGTAATAAGAAAAATTTATTAACAGAGATATAAAACTTACGAATGGCTTTATTTATGGGAATACATACAACAGATTTACATGCATGTAGAGACAAAACACCTTGCTGTCATGTGTCATATACAATTTACAACAAGTTATGTAATGATTACAATTTGTAAAGTATTTAACAATAAAAAAAAAACAAATTGGGAACAAATTCTTAGAGATGACGATCAAAAAGAAATGTTTCTTTCTTTTTTTGTTTTAGTTGTTTGAGGAAAATGTTTCCTTATATTAATTTTTAAGTCAGAGTTCAATTAACATTGATGGCTAGTTTGCAAATGTTATTGTCACGTTTGTGTATCAGATATTGACTTTATTAAATAAAAAACACTTCCTATTGAATGAAAATACAAAGTGCTTGTTTGGTAACAAACAAAAAATAACAACTGCAAACATATTTTTCAAATTAATTAACCCTCTTGCATTTTTGAATAACAATATATCACTTTAAGGCCCGAACAACTGCATATCCTGTTAAAATTTTATAACTCGTAGAAGTTTAACTATTCGTTAGAATGATTTTATACGAGTTATCGGTGTACAATAGTACGGAATTAAATGGTGGTAGAATCTACGAGAGGGACACTGCGCGATGGGCCGAATAGCTGTGCGTTGGGGTTACACCCAGGCGGACAACTGCAGGGCCTGTAGGGACGAGGAGGAGGAGACAGTGCACCATCTGCTTTGTAAATGTCCGGAACTGAAGGAGCGGCGACTCAAATATCTGGGATGCAGGTTCTTCGACGTCCTGGACAGTCTACGCGATGTTTCCCTGTCTAGTCTTGCGAACTTTTTGAGGGGATCGGGATGGTTTTAGATTTCTTCGGGTCGTGGTATTTCTTTCCATGTGGATGAGGGGGAGATTTAAGGGAATCGCAATGGGCCTTATGGCCTCCGAGTGAACTCGCCGTTCTGGCGGGCTCCCATTCAACCTAACCTACGAGAGGTCAAATACTATAAGGAGCAGTGCACGAATCCGGAGCAGTTGGAAGGTACCTTTTTGATTCGAAAATGATTTCGCCTTCCTTTATGCGGATTTCAGGGTAATCACGGAATGCATTAAGGTTATTATAATATTTAAGGGATTACAGGATCTTTACTGATACATAGGCGAATAACCCAGCAAATAATCGATTTCTCAACTAGGGGCAGTATTGAAATTATGAGTGTTCCAGGGCATTGTAACGACGCAGCGGACGAGATGGCTGACGAATTGGCTGGGAAGGTTCCTTTCTAAGAGAAATGAACTTGCAGAATGCGCAATCATTTCAGACTTTTAGGGCTTAAGCACGTGACTCATTGAACAATATGGAACACAACGGGTGTATATGAGACCGCCAGGATTTCATGAAAATAGGGAAAAAACTAAGTTGTGGTAACCGAATTTTTCTGTTGTGACATAACCTAGCAACATTCAAATGGGACAAAATATTCCTTTTAATTTGATATACATACTTATAATTTTATAACTAATTCGAATTAAAAGCATTAAAGAATCATGATTCGGAGAAAATTGTCTTTGTAATAAAAACTTAAATCGGTCGAAAAACAGCCGAGTTATTACAATTTCCCCCGGCAACTGAGGTGTCGCAGACAACTTAATCAAGAAATTCGGGTCCAAATTTAAATTTTTTTTAAAATAATCTACTACCGAAATGTTTTTTTATTCTATAACTTCCAGAAAAGAAGAATTTTTTATATTGTGGTCTGCTAACTCGTTTTAAATTAGTGCCAAATAGGTGAGAATTTTTAAACACTGTTTTAAAATCTACAATATTAAATTTTTTTAAAGAAATTTCAAAAAATCAACGATGTACTTTAAGGTTTTAATAGGGATATATTAGAGATTAAAAACTACAAAAATTGCATTTGGGTAGTGCAGATATAACAGCGGTTTTCGCCACTTATTTAACTTTTAGACAAGTTTTTCTTCTTCTTTTAGTTCCACATACTTTTGGTCGAAATATAACAACACAAGAATAAATACTTCAACCCTGAAAATTATGCTAAAATAGAATTTCAGAAAATTAACACTTAAGTGCTGTTGGGGACTATACGAGTATGCCCCACTGAAAAAAATATTAGTCTATTTTCATCATAGCATCAAAAAAGCCCCAACAGCACTTAAGGGTTAATTTTCTAAAATTAAATTAAGAATATTATATTTAGACCTAAAAAAATAATATGAGGAAGTTTTATCAATACCCGCTCAGGAATTTCTGTTATATTGGGTGTCCCAACAAGAGCGCCGGATTTAATTTTGAAGAACAACACATTTATTGTTTGAATTAAGCTAACATTTTTATTTCAACATAAGGAAAAATAGGTCCGATTAAACGTGAAATACAACATCAGGTAAATAAATGGCCACCACGAAACCTCTCTCACAGGGTTAATCTTTTGGTGAAATTTTGAATAAGGTTTTCGCATAAATGTGGCTGTATTTCACCGTATTTTCTTTTTAAGATGTTTAACTGTTTCAGACTTATTCGCATACACCTTTTCCTTCACATAGCCCTAAAGTAAAAAGTTTATCGGTGTTAGATCGCACGATCTTGGTGGCCAATGTTGATCGCCAAATCGAGAAATGACACGGCCTAGAAACTTGGTCTGCAGTAACACCATTGTTTCATTTTATTTCGCAATATTCTTAAATCGAGTGGTCTGTACGGGACAACTGTCAAAAAAAAATTACCTTACAACTCGTATTAACAAAACGCCAGCAAATTTAAATCCGGCGCTCTTGTTAGGACACCCGATATTAATATGTTAATTAAAATATCTTAATTTGACCTTTCACCTTACACAGGGGCAATTTAATGTATTTCTATTTTGCACTAATATTAAATATTGAAGCATTTAATCTTGTGTTGTTATATTCCGGCAAAAGTAGTGTGGAATTAAAATAAGAAAAAAAACTTGCCTTAAAGCTAAATAAATGCCAAAAATCGCTGTTTTCTCGAAATCCACTGAAGTAAAATCTATGTCCTAGCCAAGTGAAACAAGGCATTTCTACAATTTTTGTAGTTTTTAATCTCTAATAAGGAGTGCATCATTAGAAATGTGTGCATCGAAAAATAAAAATATCTCATTAACCACTTGATCAATTTTCAAAAAGCATATATTTTATTAAGGAAAATTTTCTATTCCCTACACTCAGAAAAATTCTGCAGTTACTACATGATAGTTATTTGTGTAGTTATGCGGTTGTAGTTATTTTTAAAACAAATGCAGTTAATTTACTTCGAGCAACATTTTTTAATGTTTTTGACAGTTATTTTTTTTAAACAAACTTCAAAAACTACTATATTGTAGTAACATTTATTTTTTTGCAGTTATTTTGAATTTTTTTACAAATACTTCAATTCAAAATGAACAAAACCGTGTGTTTAAAAATAAAATCGTATAAATTTAAAATGCTCTTTTATAGTACTTTTTTGAACATGCATATTTTAAAATAGTTATTTTTTTAGGAATTTGCAATTCATTTACCTAAAACTTTGAAATTGATTAGAAAATATGTGTATTATATATTTCAATGGTTTTATCTGAGTTTTTTAATTTCATTAAAAAATCAATCTTTTTCAGCTTTAGCCAATTTTTACTTAAAATTAAAATATAGTGTAAAATTTTTTTGATAAATTAAGTAACATGAGATGTTTATCATGTTGTTGTTGTTTTCATCGCAGATTAATTACACTGTGAGACAAATGGTAGGGGTAGGTGATCGGGAAGGGTTCAATCTACCGGGGAAAGTTATATCGGTAAAAAAGAAGTTATACTTGTCCCGGCGTTTCGCTGGGTCAATTCTAGGAATCGAGATATATCGATTTGACCTTTAGTGGTCTTTTTTTTTACATAACTCGAGAACCACTAGTCCGATTTTGCTCAAACAATTTTAAAAAAATTAAAAATTACAATTCCTTTAATCTGTTCATATAACGTTTTTCTATATATTCAACAGTTTTGCCGGTAAAAATAAATGTATGAAGAAAAAAATATTTTTTGCCTAAAATATTAAAAAAAAGTAATAAACAAAAGGTTATTGATTTTTATGGTAGCGGTAGCAAACATTTATTTTTACCGGTAAAACTGTTGAGTATATAGAAAAACGTTATATGAACAGATTAAAGGAATTGTAATTTTTAATTTTTTTAAAATTGTTTGAGCAAAATCGGACTAGTGGTTCTCGAGTTATGTCAAAAAAAAGATATATCTCGATTCCTAGGGGTGACCCAGCGAAACGCCGGGACACGTATAACTTGTTTTTGACCGATATAACATTTCCCGTTGGTTTCATCCCATCCCGATTTTGACTGTCGCATAGTGTTATTAACGAAATCGTGAAAAAAGAGAAATTTCAAATTTAAATGCATATGTAGTGAATATAATCGCAGCTGTCAAAACGTGCGATATATCAAATTAAAGGGCATATTTCTGCCTATTAAAATTTTGCAAAGAGTGGCGTTCATACTTTTAATTTTGAATTTTTTTGCAAAAAGCTTATTACAAAATAGAATTTTTCTGCAAATACGGTTTTATAAATATTTCTTAAACTATAGCTAACTTTAAAATTCTAGTGCCATATTCGTGATCTACGTCCCAATGTCTATTAGAAATGATGTGTCGCAATTCCGATGCATCAAATTTTTATTATTTTGTTGTACTGTGTAATTAATCAATGATAAAATTATTGAATTTTTCTGCAACTCCATTAGGGCCTTTACAGTATCTTCCTTGATCCTTTGGCTTTCAGCACACCATTGACGCCGAAAATCTACAACGTCCTTAGATACCCGTTTGGTGGTCTTCAATTCCCTTTTTCCCAGAGCCTAATACCTCTCGATAGGCCGGAGATCTGGGCAATTCGGTGGGTTCGCCTCCAAGACTGCTTTACTGCACTCAGGGAATTATGTAGGTAAAATTAACTGCAAATGACAGTTAAAATAACTGCATTTGAAGTTAAAAAGGTGTGGACTACATTTGCATTTAAATCAACTGCAATATGAAGTTATTTTTAACTGTTAAAAATTAACTGACAATTGTAGTAAAAACAACTACAAATGCAATTAAAACAACATACATGCAAATTATTGTAAAACTGTATAATCAGCTGCAAATGTAGTTAAAATAACATAAATAATAAATTAAGTAACATAAATTTAATAAAAACAAATTTATGTAAATACACTTAATTTTATTCTCAAATAAATTTAAAATTGAGAAAACAAAATTTAAACTTATCACTTTTATTGTTCACTATTAAGATATTGTTCTAGATGTCCGTCTGTGAGGGATGAACTATTGTTTGGATTCCTTTTTTTCTCCAGGTAGAAAGTGATGAATATATTAAAGAGCTGAAAGAAAATAAATACAATATTTTTTAATATTCCCGTAAATAAATATACATAGATTCTATATTATAAAACTTACCTTATTATTTTAATTATTTAATAAAATAACCGTTTTCCTTGTTACGCGTCTTCATTCTTTAGCGTTGTTTTATAACTAAAGATACAGGAGAAGACATGTTCTACTCATATTCTTTTACTAGAAATTTCTAAAGAAGCGCCATATTATTTTTGTGTGCTTCGTACACACATACTTACATACTTGAAAATTGAAGTTTTTGTAACAAAATTCAAAACAACTACATAAAATAAATGTTACTACAATATATGCGTTCGCGTACGTTACCGCGGGTACCCGCGGGAACACAAAACAGCACAAACAACAACAATTTACACGCAATTTTTAGGAACGGAACGCCTTTGTGCTAGTTTGGGTGACTGCGGTAAAGTACGGGGTTGTAGTTGATTTTGTAGTTTTTTTTAAATAACTGTCAAAAACATTTAAAAATTTTTCTCTAAGTAAATTAACAGCAATTGTAGTTAAAATAACTACAACCGCATTACTGCACAAATAAATGTCATGTAGTAAGTGCAGAACTTTTCTGAGTGTATAGTGGCACGAAGCAAGATCAGGCCAAAAGAAGGTAGACACTTCATGTTGTCTTAACTCCTTCATATAAATTTCTATGTTAATTGTCCCGGTGGTCACGAACACAACAAATTGCTTGCAACACGAGAAATTTTCTTGGAAACTTTGCTCTTCTTTGGGTCTTATATTTATGCGGGACATATTTAGTTATTTGGCCAGGAAGCTGAGAAAAGTCGGAAAGAACGTATGTTTCGCAACATTCGTATTTTTTCACAAAATTGCATGGATGACAACCATACTTGGGACTAGTTAATTGAATGGACCAATTAATTGATGATTTAATTGGCATTACAATTGACCAATGCCAATGAAATTTTTTGGCATTACAATTGATCAATGCCAATGAAATTTTTTTGCAATTGGCATTGTTCAATGCATAAATGCCCAATTATAATTGATGACAAAAACATTTGTTCATGTTTCGATAAAAGAACAAATTAAGAAAAAAAAAATTAAACTTTCGCGTGTTTTTTATCTTATATTCGCTATTTTGTCAAGTTTACATTACTAGAGACTGATCCAGATAGACTAACCAGTGTTAAAAGCAGAGCGAACAGCAGTATACTTGATAAAACTTGATGAAATAGCGAATATTTATAGTGTTTATAGCTCAGAAATTTTACATTCTTGCCTTAATGTCCTTTTTTATTAAACAATATTTTTTGTATACAATGCTTTTTTCTTCAATTATATGTACATTTCATTACCATTATGTGTACATTTCATTACCATTGTTTTAATCAATGCGAATTGAAAAAAAATTCATTGGCATTGAATGGTAATGAAATTTTTTGGCATTGGCATTGATATCAAGTAATGCCAATTAAATTTCAATGCCAATGAAAAATTCGCAAGTATGATGATAACCGAAACGATACGGTTGTAGGTAAGGGTATCGATATATCATTTATTTCGGTATCGGTATTTTAAGGATAACGGTATTTCACTTATTTCGGTAACGGTATTTTAAGGATAACGGTATTTTAGTTATTTCGGTAACGGTATTTTAAGGATAACGGTAGTCAGTTGAAAGGGTTTTGAATCTATAGCCGTATTTTGGCGGTATTACCTGCAAACCCTGCAAAATTGTTGTTAAGCACTTTTTGTTTATCGCTCATTTTTTCGCTGAATAACCAACCAACGTTGCAAAAGTTATATAATACATATTCCGACATGTTTTTCAAAGCTAACATGCTCAAAAAATTTTGTTTTGAATTTCAATGAAAAAAGTTACAGTAGAAAAAGCGTCCACAAGTTTCTAATGACGCACTCCTTATGTTCTTAATAAAACCCTAAAGTAAAATCGTTGATTTTTTAAAATTTCTTAAAAAAAATTCAAAAAAAATAAATAAAATTGTAGATTTGAAAACAGTGTTTAAAATGCTGACCTATTTGGCACAAACTTAAAACGAGTTGATAAAACACAATATAAAAAATACTCTTTGAGTTTCTGGGAACTCACCCAGCAAATTTATTGTTAGTAATTTAAAAGTGATTACATGATGTTAATAAAAGTATGGTTTTTAGGTATACATTTCCATCACATCAATACGAGTACATTTTGTTTGCATTTTTAGAGTGATTTAGAAGTACTCTTTATAATATATAATATAATACATTTTTCAAAGTGATTTAAATGTGCTTTTTATAATGTCTGAAATAGCATATTTTAGAGGCAATTTTAATGTTTAGCCTTTACAGAGCCCATTTCTGAACCTATTGTGTAACAAAAGCTTCAATTTATTATTATTTGTAGGGCAATATTACACTCAACCACAAAAGTCTGTAATGGCTATTGAAAATTTTGCTGTTATTACGGGAAATTTAACTGTTTTGAGGCCAGCGGTATTTTTTGCTAATTTTAGAAACACATGTCTGCTGATCTGTAGTACAATAAAATTAGTAGAAAAAATTAGTAGCCGCTACTAAATTTTAGTAAAATTTATGTAAAATGCAATTCAAAATCGATTTGCTAAAATCAGTTAAAAAACTTACTAAATATCATAATTTTAGTACAATGAAATTAGTATAAATAATTAGTTGCAGCTACTAAATTTCAGTAAATTGCTGTAAACTGTAATTTAAAATCGATCTGCTGAAATTAGCAAAAACTTGTACTAAAAAATAAAAAAAACTGTAAAATCTAAAAAAAAATTGTTTTCCTTTCGATTGTAACAAGCGTAGCAAAAATGATTACTAAAAATAAAAATTGTACTAATAATCAGTATAAAAATAGCTTAGTGCGATTGGAAACTGTTTAAAAAATTTTTTACAAACTTTTTTATCTGAGTGTAAGGAAACACTTATTTTGCATCTGAATCAATTCGATTAAGTCAAAATCAGACAAAACCAAATTTTTTTTAATTTAACAGTTTTTTTTTTTAATAAATTAGTAACTTGTTTACTTCAGTCTTCAAATTCAAAAAAGATACGATATTGAATTAAATAAGATTAATACACTAAGGCCGAGTTTTTGGGATGGCAGTTAAACTTGGTTTAGTTAAACCGAAAACGAATTATATCAGCCATTTCAATTTTATTAACAAAAATTTGCATGAACAACTTTTTCTCGTTTAGAATTTCGGTCTTCATTGAAAGAAAATAAAATAGATCACATTTTAGAAGCAGTATTCCAGTTAAAAACTAAGTTTAAAGATAATCTACATCATAAAAACTGGGCCTACAAGTTATATGTAACCTACTCTGATTAAAATTTTTAAAAACATTACTCAAAGAATTTTCAGAATATTAAAGCGTACATTCAAATAAAAAAGATTGTAAAAAAATTTGTAAACAGTTTCCAATCGCACTATACTATTTTTATACTGATTATTAGTACAATTTTTATTTTTAGTAATCATTTTTGCTATTCTCTTATTACAAATTACGGATTTTTTTACTAATTTTCGCTGCTGATTTCAACAAAACATTTTACTAATTTTTCAAAACCGAGTGCTAAATTTAGCAGAAAAATATACTAATTTAAAAATATTTTTTTTTGATTTTTTACAATTCTTGTTTAGTTTATATTTGTTACTATTGATATATTCTTAGTTTAGAAATAACACCCACAAAATGTTATTGCATCTCCAATGCATAAAACGGCAATAACTGGAGAACCGTTTGCAATTTTGACTCCAAATTTCAAGTACGATGAAGTAATTATACGCTTGTTACAAGGAAAGAAAAAAAAAATTTTTTTTTTAGATTTTACAGTTTTTTTATTTTTTAGTACAATTTTTTGCTAATTTTAGCAGATTGATTTTAAATTACAGTTTACAGCAATTTACTGAAATTTAGTAGCTGCAACTAATTATTTATACTAATTTCATTGTACTAAAATTATGATATTTAGTAAGTTTTTTAACTGATTTTAGCAAATCGATTTTGAATTGCATTTTACATAAATTTTACTAAAATTTAGTAGCGGCTACTAATTTTTTCTACTAATTTATTGCACTACAGATCAGCAGACATGTGTTGCTAAAATTAGCAAAAAATACCGCTGGCCTCAAAACAGTTAAATTTCCCGTAATAACAGCAAAATTTTCAGTAGCCATTACAGACTTTTTTGGTTAAGTGTACTAGGAAACTATTTTTCATTTTTGTTTTTTTTTTTTTCATTTTAACAAATAAAGGATCCAATTCTTTATTTCCTTCCCTTTTTCAATGGTAACTGTAATTGAAGTATTTTTTAAAATATGTACGAATAATTAAAAAATATGTAATAATCGTAAATTAAAAAAGTACGTGAATAAAATTAACTATTTTGTTTTTTTAGAGATACAAAATGGAATCTCTAATAAATTCGTAATTTATAAAAAAATGCATTTACAAAGAAAAAAAACAACATTATATATACATTTTTGAAAGTTGTTTTAAATCACATACATTCGAAACAGAAAAAGAGCACTTATCGCTCCATTGTAACCAATTTAAAAGTTGTTTGTTTTGAATGACTTACACATATTTTTGCTGGGCATAGAATAAAAAAGTGTTTCTGTAGTAGATTATTTCAATAAATTTTAAAATTTGGACCCAACTTACTTGATTAAGTGCTCTGCCACACATCAGTTGCCGGGGGAAATTGTAACAAATCGGCTGTTTTTTAGCCGATTTAAGTTTTTATTGCTTTCTTTCACGATTCTTTAATGTTTTTAATTAGAATTGGTTCTAAAATGTTTTTGAGAAAATAAACAAAAAGTATTATTTTCCTTTGAAATCCGTGTTCGAAACTTCAGGGCTGATGCGGTACGTCTTCCCGATATCCTACTATCCTAATTTTTTAGGGAAGGTGGTTTTAAACCCAAATAAATATTTCCAGGGGGTAGACCGGTCAATAACTAAACAAAAATTTTTTTTCAACACCCTGGTGACCATAATTGCTGCTCTTCAGTTATGTTTACCATACTTATCCAAAGGAATTTGGTATATAATCAGGTGGTATATATAAAAGCCATTCTCTGCACTCGTTGAAGAAGCCAGAGTACCTATTCTGAATAGTTTGCAAGCGGCGAAGTGATAAAAACTGTCAATTGTTATCATTACTTTTAAATGAGTGAAAAATATTTTTCACCGCTTCACAAACCATTGGGAATCGGTACTCTGAGGTTAGTTTTACTTTTCAATGCGGCCCAACAAGCATAAACGGAATCATACGGAATCCAACTCCGTTTACGTACCATTTTCCGGATCCGTATACGGACCAGAAATCGGATCTTAAGGAACATCGAAACAGATTCGAGTCCGTTGAAAGTCCATCAACGATGGACCGTTTACGGACCATTATGTCGTGTAAAAAATTGACAAGTCCGTCATTGACGGACCATTTACGGACCGTTGCGTCGTGTAAAAAACGGAGAAGTCCGTTGAAAGTCTGTCAATGACGGACCATTTACGAATTATTTACATTTACATTATATTTAGTACATCAGTATACCTCTCTATCCAGCGCATCAATTCACGATAGGCACCCATAATAAAATCGACCATCTACATCCAAAGAAAAAATAAATTAGTTATGGTTTAATTGATTGTATTTACGATGGTGTTTTGCATACGATTCAAATTTGCAAACTTTAGGTCTGTTGCACGTTTTTACCGAGGGTTCCCAATTTACTTGAAACAACAACAATTTACACACAATTTTGGATAAATTGGGTAGCCGCGTTAGCGTACGTGGAAAGTACCTTTTGTTACAAAAACAAACCACCTTACACAAACCATTGTAAAGCAAGTACTAAATTTCAGCTGTATTTAGCCTCATGTCTATCAAGGTTAAGTATTTAAAGCAAATATACTTTGAACCGATTGTAGTACAAAAAAACTTTTAACAGATTATGTTTATAATTGTTCCGTTATAATCGAACGTACATCAGCAAAAGTTTTTAGGAAATAACGCGAATAAGTTACGTTAGATGTGAAAATGTATAAACGTTGAGTTTTCAACGTTGATAATTATCCGTGTTGAAAGTTAACGTGCATACGAAAAGTAATATGTTAGTTTTAGTACCTAATTTCGTAAAACACTTGGATGAAGTGAAGGGAGCTTTCAATGTAAATTGTTTTTGTAACAAAAACAAAATCTGTAGAAATAACGCAACACTTCACCGAAGTGTTTTAGAAAATTACCCCCTTATTCTTAAACGCGTTTTTATGCACTTTGAGTTTTTTATGAAGTTATTTGCTTGATGATGTGTTGGACCTATTCTAAAAAGCTTTGACAGATATGTATTACGAACCGTTAGTGTGCCGTAAAAGCCGGATTTATGATTCCACACGTGCCGGAGAGTCCGTAAAAATGTTTCTTGGGTGGCCACCAAGTAATGGCTTCATACAAAATAATTGGATTTACTACAACTGTTTACACCCAGCGAATAATTTTGGGATTAAGACCACATTTTGGGATACATACCCCCAATTGAAGATGTCATCTAGACGATGAGGTTAAAAAGCAGCATCCTACCTAGAATAGCACCAAGATTTTTAGGCCTGTCGGAGATGTAAATTTCAACCCTGTCCAGAACAATGTATCCATGATTTCTCTGTGAAAGATCACTGGAAGGTATATCACTTCCTAAATATTAATTTACATAGAATTGTCTTAATGCATCTCTCAGGATTTGAGTAGTCTCAATGAGTTTGAACCTAGCAGCAGGGTACTTGTAGGACTGGCATGTCCCTAGATGGTGCGACAACATTGTTGACCCTATAAAAGTTCAACTATTTGAGATTGAAATATATGTGACTACAGAATATGTGATAAAAAATCCATAAGCTTTTATGAAAAAGAGCGATCAAACTTTAGATAGCCACATGAGATTGAAGAAGTCGGGAAAATATAAATTACACTGCAAAAAATGTTAACGAAAATGACTGGGTCAACCTGAGCCGATATACATAAATTAGGATATATTTTTAAAGATTAACACAAAGGTTAAACTAAACTTATTACTAACAGAAATATTTAGATAATTCCAAAACCAGGGGGTGCTTGATATTTTTAACCACAACATGATGAAAATCACATAGATGATGAAAAAGATGACGATTAAGAGAGAAGATGAACAACATGACCAAATAAACTTAAATACAACAAGAAAAAGTTACGCACGCATAAAAAATTAAGTGAAATAAACAAAAAATTAATAAAATCTAGCAAAATATTAAAACAAAAACGCTTAACCAAGTGTAAGCCTTTGCGAAAAATAACAACTAAAAACAAATGAGAAGCTTTACTGTCACTGTTTAATGTACAAAATGCTATTCCATAATGTATTGTATGTTGGTTAGTTTGAGAGGTCGGCTCTTGTGTTTTTGAATATTTTTTTTGGTGTTTGGCTGTTGTTGATTGTCTCTGACTATAAAGAGGGCTGTTGTGGTCTTTCATTGGCATTCAGTCGTTGGTTCCCTACTTGAAAGCAACTAAATTTATTTTTTAATTTAAGTTTTTTACTTCTTTTCCCCCACACACACAAGACTCACAACTATGAACTCCTTCTCCGTGGTAAGTTGGCATAGTAAAATAAGAAAAAATAAAATAACATGAAAAATATTCAAAAGGATGACTAGAGGATTACCAGTTATAAAGGATTATTTATTTGATGAGTTTTTTTCATTTTGGACTTTTTTTAGTTCTTGGTGTTTGCTTTGGCAGCACTAGTTGTAGCAGAACCACCATCAGGATACAATTATCAGCGCAATAGTGGTGGCGGCGGCGGCGGTGGATTTGGCGGTGGTTTCGGAGGCGGTTTTGGCGGAGGTTCTGGTGGTGGCGGTGGTGGTGGTTACCAAGCCGTCAGTGGCGGCTTCCAAACAAATGAAGGTCAAAATGTTGATCCCCAATTGCTAGAACAAGTGCGTCAAATCTTATTGCAAGAAGAAAGTAAATCTGGAGGTGGTGGCGGTGGTGGTTTCGGAGGTGGCGGCGGAGGTTTCGGAGGTGGCTACCCTAGTTCTCCATCCGGTTCTTATGGTGCTCCTTCACCACAATACGGTGCACCCTCAGGAGGTGGCGGTGGTGGCCGTGTTGTTGGCATTGACTTGGAAGGTGTACGTCAAGCCATTCAAGTAGCACAATTTGCCCAACAAAGCACACAAGCTGGAGGTGGCGGCGGTGGTGGTTTCGGTGGTTATCCCAGTGCTCCTTCTGGTTCTTATGGTGCTCCTTCAAGACCCAGCGGTAGTTATGGTTCACCTTTCTAAGCTCAACCGTTAGTTAGTTTTTTTTTAGCATAATGTAGATTACATTTCAAATTCATCATAACAAAAAACAAACAATTGCTGCCAAATAATTGAAAAGACAAACGCGCGCGCCAATTTAACAAATGCCTATGAAAACGGATACATAAAATACAATTTTGGGTTGTCATCCCAAATATGTTACATAACACCTCAAAAAACAACCAACACAAGCATCAGAGCTTAGATAAGAAACCTCCTCCCTCCTTTTAACTAAGGAAATAGCCCACACAGGAAGTGATGTTCGTAAATACAAACCTGGTATATACAAAACCGTTAATTTTTCCAAATACTACGTTATTTACCACTCCATAACCAGGAGTTTGATGTTTGTATTTAAATTGTGAAAAATTTTGTGTTGTTTATTTATCCAGAACAAAAAACAGAAGCCATGATTTTATAATCGTGTTTTATATAAAATTTCATAATTCCGTTTTTCAAGCAAAATTTAAAACAATTTCCGCCTTAAACTGATTTCCTTTAACAGCTGGTATATAAAAAGTTTTAAGGTTTTAATAATTGTTTTAAATTTTGCAATTTTCATTTTCATACCATCCCATTTTCCCCCTTTACAACTCTCAGTGACTATCTCTTAATGTCCGCGCTTGCTGAAAACTCTATTTTATTTTCCTATTTCTCTCAGCGAGTGCATTGTTATTATTGTAAATAGTTATTTTTCTGTTTTATTAATATTAAACAAAAATGCATTAATTTTTTTTAGTTATTAAGTGATTTTTTTTATAAAAATATGAAACAAACAAAGAAAGAAAGAAACAACAAAAAAAAACATTAAAAAAATAATAAAAAAATAGTAAATTTTGTCACCGTTAAAATTATAATGAGTTTTTATTTATTTTCTATCTTAACAAATTACAGGTCAACATTTTGTGTCACTCAAGTTGTGTAAAAATATGTTTAACAAAAATTTAAAACAACTCTGTAAATGACCTCAATATCAATTGTTGTCGTTGGTCAATGTAACAGTTCTGAATTTTGTTAAATCTTTAGTTATTTAGTATAAATTTGACATTACTTCACGTTAGAGGTAACGTTAGAATTATTTACATTATTTTCAGCCGCCTTTTATATGGGTGCTATCAGTTTATAGTGAGTTTTTCTGTTAACACCTTGCGCCCAAACACAGCTTTAAACAATCCTTTGCTTAAAATTAATTAGGATTCATACCCCTAAATTCATAAACGCTTTGTAAAATTATAGGAGGTTTATTGAACAAATTTTGTATGAAAATGACGTTTTGTAAACCTGCTATAACTTTACAAAGCATTTATGAATTGAGGGGTTAGTCTGCATCTGACAAAAATTTACGCAAACAGAAGACAAAACTCATGCCAAATAATAAAATGGAGTTAACTGTTTGTTTTGTCTCCTTTTAGTACAAATTTATGGCAGTTATAAACTTAAATTAACATCTCTGTAATATTTAAATTCCATTCATCACTTGTGTTTTACGTAATTTCCTTATAAATTACAACATTGTTTTATTACATTTTAATTATATTTATTAAGTTTCCACCTAAACACATTTGAATCTTCCTCACTAACATACATTCGTGTAATTTGTTTTAACGGTAAATTCCACTTAGTGTTATTTAATTTCTTCTTCTTCTTCGTGTATTATGTTTTGTTCACATAATGTTTTTTTTTGATAGTTATATTGTGGTAATCCCCCAAGTGCTTGTTTATAATTATAACAATTGTTGTCTGTAAAAAAATTGTGTTGTTACAAGTCTACTAACTATAACAAAATACAAAGTTATTAAAGTTTTTTCTTCTTTACTTTTATGATTACATAAATAACAACTAAAGGGTGTTGCACTTGGAGGTATAAATTTAAAATGTTTTATAAATTACTCAACTGAATATGTTTATGTAAATATTAGGATTGCCAATTCCGAAATCCCGGGATTATTCAATAGAAGTGAGTCCCGAATACCGGGATTCTTAAGCTCAAATACCGGGATTTTTACAATTGGAAAAATACCTTTGTAGTAATTTTTCCAAAATTGTAACTGCTGATATTTTTAAACAGTTTTTGTTAAATATAATACAGTAGACGCTCGCAAATTAGCACCGCTTTGTTTTTGAGGCAATTCTAATTTCTGAATTATTCTAATTTCTGGACGTTTTTTTTCGTTTCGTTTCCAATGATAAAGTGTTTTTTTTACGTTTATTTAACATTTTAAATGATAAACTTTCACTATTTAATAGAGACCGCCAAATAATATGTACACGCGTATCAAATTTCACAAATAAACTAGCCAAAAATGTACATAAATGCGACAAAATAAAAACAAATAGGGAAAAACATATATAATTTGGTGATTTCCCTTTTGAGTTTTACTTTATTCAAACAGAATAAAAATAAATTGGGGATTTCCTGTGTATTCAAATAACCAAAAAAAAAAAACGCTCAGAAATTAGAATTTTAAATTCGAATTTTAGAGCGTTTAATGTATTGCAACCATTGATTCTAATTTCTGGACGTTCGAATTACTGAAAGCTGTAATTTGCGAGCGTCTACTGTATTAAATAAATCTATATTGTGCAGAATTTCTTATTTCTGCACTATGTGTGGAAAAGAATCAAAAAATTCTGAAACTACCCAGTCAGAAAAATACAAACGGAAAAGCGATGGCAAAGCACTTTAACAGGTGGTACAAGTACTGGCAAAAAGTGCTTTCCCATTCCCAAAATGATAACATCATTGACAAAAGGACCGGCTGTTAAAAAAGCGACGGAAAAGTACGGGAGAAACAAAATTTTTGAACGTTGGCAAAACGCTGGTAAAACCAATAAATACGTGGTCTGAAAATCTATTTTCCAAAATAAAATTTAAAAAAAGTTCATATGTATTTTGTTGGTCCTGCCGTGATTTGAACCCAGGCCTTCAGATTGGCAGACGATTGCTCTACCCACTGAGCTAACGAGACATTTAATATTTGATAGCTAAACACATAAATAAGTGATAATCGCTGGACAACTACTGGCTGTGCGAAAAAGCTAGCACTGGCAAGCAGTTTTTTGGAACTAATATGCCAGCGTTGGGAGAGCAAAAAAAAGTTGTTCTTAAAGGAGCTTTTCCACAAACAAAAAAATTGGTTTTATAGAACAAAAAAAATTTTAAATTAAAAAAAATCCAAAAAAAATTTTTTGCTTGCAACCGGATTTGAACTCGGGACCTCCTGACTACAAACCTTTTTTAACGAAGCGTCAGCATTTTTATAAAATAATTGCTCTACCAGTGAATTGGTTTTTGTACCACTGGTAGCATTGGCACTATAGCACTGGATAACCACTGGTTGCAAACCTTGGCATATCACTCTTAGACCATTCTTTGCCAGGGGTTTTTTTTATAAACCACCGAAATTTTTGTAAAACAAATGCTGGAAAAGTGCTTTTTGCAAGCGCTGGCAAAGCGTCCCATATGAGTGCTCTCCCAGTCATATATTTTCAACACCTTGGTTACCCAGTGGTATGCCAGTGCTTGATTTTTTGTACCACTGGCGATTTCTGATTGGGTTTGAATGAAAATTCTAAAATTTAATAAATAATTTTTAATTAAAATGATATAAGAATAGTGAATATAAAAAGATTATAAACAAAAATAGCACTCAATATATTGACGGAGTTAAATTCCTAATTCTTGAGTTTTTTCAATTCTTTCGTTCTTTAAAAATAAACAGGAGTATGTAAAAAAACATATAAAACAGTTATATTTTACAGTGCTCATGCATAGCCAGCAAAAACATGGTAATGACAAGTCATTACCATACGGATTACCAAGTAATGGTAGGTCATTACCTTTTACATTACTTTAAAATACAAAATAATGACTTAGCGATAATAAGTTATAGAAGTACTTATATATTCGTGCAAAGTAATCACTTACTTGTAATTGATGAAATAAGTACTGATTAAGTCTTTTTTATATTAATATTTTTGTTATAAATTTGTTTTGAACAATAGGAAATTTTCCAAGGTAAAAAGTTTTATTTTGCCAATATGACCAACGA
The DNA here is from genome assembly GCA_949987735.1 of Leucophora obtusa. Taxonomy (NCBI): domain Eukaryota; kingdom Metazoa; phylum Arthropoda; class Insecta; order Diptera; family Anthomyiidae; genus Leucophora; species Leucophora obtusa. The sequence continues at coordinate 284,328,384 of OX465295.1, forward strand.
TTTTACAATGTAGGGTAACCACTTATTTCCTAATTTCTGAGTAACCACTTATTCTATCTTTGTGAGTAACTACTTATTCTTTCACTATGGGTAACTCGTTACTCGCACTTTTTTTGTAAGCGAGAGGGTAATGACCACCCATGAATTTTTGGACATCGCGAACAAAAGTAATGTTGCGAGTAAATAGCCTGGTAAGTAGTGAAACCCTTTGTGTGCTACTTACTCGCTTAATTACTCGGTAATGTCTATTTTTGCTGGGTAATTATTTGAAAACCGTATAACATGTTTATAAATTGAAATTTGTATGAAAAATTTGTTTTATAAATCACACGGTGCTACAGTGAAAATATACTTGTAAAATGATCTAGTGTAAGTTGTAGGACTGGTTGAGTAAATCACTTTTAAATTTTCAGAATTTTGAATACACCCTCAAAATCTGGAGTTATCGGCAAAAAACGTTTCATATTTTTAACTAAATCACTTTTAAACCGATTTTCAATTTTCGTTTCTGTTTCAGTAAGATGAATAGTTAACCTTTCCAATATATATATTAGGGCGTCCCTTAAAAATAGATTCGTCATTACACCTCCAGTTTTATTGGAAATGGTCCCAAATGGAAGAAATCATTTTTTTTTTGGAAAACGTTATCCCGTGCCGAAAGATGGACGAAAATGGTCCATTTTGGAAAAAAGTGTATTATTATTAAAAATTCCCAAAATTCGAAATTTAGAAAAAAAATTATTTTTTATTTCATTTATTCATTTAATATAGCTAAAATGATTCAGATATGGAATTCTGACTTCATCGGATATCATTAACCCACTTTAGCCTGGAATCCAAAATGACCCACGAATTTGATAAAAATGCAAAAACGTGTTTTTTTTTAAATTTATTTTAAAGATTTTTTAAAATGCCTAATTTGGAGATGTCGATGTGCTATTTGTACCACATAATAGTCGATATTAAAGAAAAAAAAAAATAAATTGGAAAAATGTTAATTCGAGTTTGTGTTTGGAGCGACTGCTTTCCAGGACATTTTAAAAAATTTGCTCATTTTGTCAAAAATTTAAAAAAATTTTAATGTTTTCATTAAAGTTAAAATAGTTTTCGGAAAAGTATTACCTAAATTTGGATATACTATAATTATCTTTATATTTGTTTAAAAAATCGTTAACCCTTAGTTGCCTGGGGTCAGAAAAGACCCATGAAACTTAATATTAATTATGACCAGGAGATTAAATTTGACAAAAAAATCTTAACTGGATAAAAATAATTATTTTATGTAACATGATCGATATAGGGTAAATTTTTATACATTTGGCCAAAAAGGAACTACTAGGAAATTTACAGAATAACACCTTTCATAATTTTTGAAAAAATATCACTACAAATGGATCAAAAAATCTTTTTTCAACTTGATAAAAATTATTATTTTGTGTAACTTGATTCATATAGGGTTAATGTTTTCACTTTTCGGCAAAAAATACCCACTTAGAAATTTACAGAATAACGTCTTTCCAAATAGAAAACAATAAATGCATAATAAACAAAGCTTTTAATTAGAATCTAATACGATTGCACAACTAAAATTGCTATTAATATACGGAAACTTTTGACTTCACCTTTTTAACCCTTAAAAATAAGATTGGCACTAAACAAAATTGCGCTTGTTCGTTAGTTTTGTACCCTCTATCGCATATCCCAATTTAATAAAAGTCTGATAGATGTTATTCTGTAAATTTCCTAGTGGGTCGTTTTTGGCCAAAAGTATAAAAATTAACCTCATATGGATCATGCTACATAAAGTAATTATTTTTATTCAGTTGATATTTTTTTGTCATTTTAATGGCTTTACAATCTCATAGTCCTAATTAATATTAAGTTTCATGGGTCTTTTCTGACCCCAGGCCACTAAGGGTTAACGATTTTTTAAACAAATGTAAATATAATTATAATCTTACCAAATTTAATTTTTGACAAATAGAGCAATTTTTGTAAAATGTCCTGGAAAGCAGTCGCTGCAAACACAAACTCGAATTATTATTTTTCCAATTTATTTTTTTTCTTTAATATCAACTATTATGTGGTACAAATAGCAATCGACATCTCAAATTAGGCATTTTAAAAAATCTTTAAAATTAATTTAAAAAAAAAACACGTTTTTGCATTTTTATCAAATTCGTGGGTCATTTTGGATTCCAGGCTAAGTGGGTTAATGATATCCGATGAAGTCAGAATTCCATATCTGAATCATTTTAGCTATATTAAATGAATAAATGAAATAAAAAATAATTTTTTTTCTAAATTTCGAATTTTGGGAATTTTTAATACACTTTTTTCCAAAATGGACCATTTTCGTCCATCTTTCGGCACGGGATAACGTTTTCCAAAAAAAAAATTGATTTCTTCCATTTGGGACCATTTCCAATAAAACTGGAGGTGTAATGAACTAAAATCGGCAAATCGTTATTTTAAGGAACATCCTAATACAGGGGTGGCAAGACTTTTTTCGCTACGTGCCAGAAACGGACAATTTTTTTTTTTTATGAAAATTTCTTCCGTGTCACCTTAATTTTAGTTGTCTTTTAAAATTCCTTTTTTAAAAATTTTAAAAATTTGAAAAATTTCTCTTAAAAATATCATCGCAGATGTACATAAATATTTATCAGCGTTACGGATAACCCCCATGAAATAACCACCAAAGGGAAAAATTAAATAACATCCAAGAAATGACGTAAAAATGTTTGACGGTAATTTAATTTTTGGGGTTTATTTAATCTTTAAATATTGAGATTATTTCATTATGAAAAAATCCACAATAAAATAAAATTAAAACAGTTTGAACATTATTGCCTTTTCATTTTGTTGGGGGGTTATTCCATTTTTGGTAATTATTTCACATTGTTTAAAAAAGTTAAATTATTGAGCGCCATTAATTATTTAAGTACTATTTGAAAAATATGCTTCGGGCAAAATTTTGATTTTGCTCAAATAAATCGCGCGGTTTTATCGTCATAATAATGAATAAAAAGCGAATATTATGGATTTGAACAGAGAAATTTCTATTTCAGTTGAAATGGCTCTGCGAAACACGATCAACACCCAATTTCAAATTCCAACAAAGCGGGTTATTTCATTATGAAACTTATTTTCAGCCTTTATTTCATTGAGGGTTATTTCGTAACACCTATTTTCCCTTAAAAAATTTTTTTTAATTTTTAGATCCAATTTTGTTACAAGTTGTTTTTAATTTTTGTGCAATTTTCTGGTACTTTTTATATCTCCGATTATGAGGTATTTCCTCATCGAAACATTTAAACTTCTTTTAATCCAGACTTTTAGTAATTCTGTACTAACCATATTTCTTTAAACAAAAAATGGTGGCAATACAGAGTTTTACTAATTTTAAAAGACGATTTACAAGCTCTATGAAAAATTTCACCGTTATGGAGTTAAATTACACATTTTTGTAGCGAAATTTTACATTTAAATGAATTTTTGCTGGTCTTCTAATAGTTTACATTTTTTTGTAAATATCCAACAAAACGTCGCGTGCCATATAAAATCTACTCGCGTGCCACTATTCACACGCGTGTCATAGTTTTGCCAGCCCTGTCCTAATATATATATATGTTTATACTTTTAACAAACCCATATGAAAATGTTATCCAAAACATTTCAAATTTAATTTTTTTTTATTTGTTCAACCCTGGCGCCTTTATTTTCTAATACTTTATTTGAAAACCTATTTTTTCTTATTTTTATTTGAAAGTACGTTTATGTTTTTGCCATTTTTATTTTTTCCCAAAATGGCAAAAAATTACGAAATTCCGAATCCCGGGATTTTAAAAAACCAATACTGATTGGCATCCCTAGTCAATATACAATTAAAATTCTTGTTTTTGTTCTTAAACTATCCACGGAAATGTTAAATTAAAAAAAAAATGAGAGACCAAAACTGTTCCCGCCGAGCAGCAAATGGTCGAACTAGTTCTAAAAAGTATTAGTTTTTTGTCTATACTTATAAAAAAAGCCCGTACAAATAGTTCAAATACCTGTATTTGAGCCTGCAGAATTTTCAATAAAAGATTTGTTTTTTCGAATTTTGTATCTATAACTACACTCATAAAAAAGGCCCGTAGAAATAGTTCAAAATTCTGTTAAAATAACAGGATATAGTACCTGTATTTGCGCCAGCAGAATTTTCAGTGAAGTTAAGAATTATGGTCTGCTAAATTTAGATAAGCTAAATTTTACACACTGCTAAATACACAGACAATTGTAGTTAACTTAGCTAAGAAATTTGAGCTAAATATAACAGAAATATTACCTGATTTAACTGAAAATTTTTGCTAAAGTGTCGCTTACAGTCTTGGTTTTTGGGCTCTACGGATCTGTCCCGAGACAGGTCCATATTTATTTTTGGGAGTATAGGTGGCTTATTTTGCTCCATCTCGCTTAATTTCCGAGATATAAGACATTTTGTGATTATACAATAAAAAATTATGAAAATATAGCGCCATCTCTATGTGATATTGATAGCAGAGACACAACCCAGCAAAATATTGGTAATGACACCTCATTACTATCTACATTACCAAAAATGATATATCATTACCTTTTGCATTATTTTATAATATAAAATAATGACTTCCTAATAACGGCCTATTGTATTCGTTGTTTCTAAATATAAAATAATGATTTACTCGTAATAGTTTAAATAAGTTCTTTTTACACAGTTAAATTTTATACATTTTTATTTATTATATGTAAATATGTTTAAATTTTTATGACGAGTCCTAAAATTACACACTAGAGAAAACTTAAATTTTTCTGAATGTATTTCCTTAAGCTAATAGTATTTGCTTAACTCCTTATTTTTAAGAATCAAGTAAGCAATCGGATAACCACTTATAATTCAACTTTTTGTAATCATGTGAGTAACCACTTATTATTCAAAATCTCATAACTACTTATTTCTCATTTTTTCGTAAGCGAACGGGTAAGCGTGACTACTTATAAAAACGACCACGCCAAACAAAAATAATGAGTTTAGACGCCAAAAAATAAGTTGTGCGGAGCAATGAATTTCTATTATATAACCACTTATTTGGTAATGAAAGATTTTGCTGGGAATACACTTTTTTACAAAATGGACCATTTTCATCCAACTATCGCCACGGAATAACGTTTTCCAAAAAAAAAAAAAAAAGTGATTTCTTCCATTTGGGACCATTTCCAATAAAACTGGAGGTGTAAGAACGAGAATCGGCAAATCGTTATTTTAAGGAACATCCTAATACAGGGGTGGCAAGACTTTTTTCGCTGCGTGCCAGAAACGGCCAATTTCTGAAAAATCGCATGTGTTTGCATTTCTTAAGGTTAAGATCCATAAGACTAATGTTACCAATTATAAAAATTATCCAAGTCATGTTGCAGATAGATTTGATCTGAAGGTTCAGTATAGCTAAGAAATATTTTTAGATCATCCGCATACAATATTACATATTACATTTGTACTAACTTTTGTTTATAAGTGTACTTGTAAAAAAACTACGAGTACTATCCGCGCTTAATTGAATTTTCTTTTATTTTTGTGTGTGTACTTACTAGAATCCCCGAGTGCTTTCAAACCCTACACACAAGCTGGCTTCTTTACCCAGGGTATGGCCATATTGTAATGGCCCACAAGCCAGTATACTTCGTAAGTACACACAGGTATAGTAGCATGTAAGTTAGACAAAATTTTTTTAAATGTTCAAATATTTTAAGTTTCATATACAATTGTTATACACAAGTATCCCATATCGTAAGTACACACAATGTGAAGTACACGAAATCGATTACATTGTGTGGACTTACACGTTTTTCTAAAGGGAGTTTATCTCCAACCATCGAAAATTAAAAAAATAAATAGTTTTTTCCTAAAGTTGTTGGGTTTTCCATAAAAAACGACAACTTGTAATTCCTACTTTCGATATTTTATAATAATAATTAAAATTTTGATTTTATGGATAACCGATTCCCAACTGAACTTTTTTATGTGTGTAAATATGCGTTATAATAAGAAGCAAAGTCTTCAATTAAAATGTTTTTCTATTTCATTTAAAAAATGTATAGCTCCAATTTAATAACCCTTTACATACAAAATTTATTTATCAAGTGGTCTGTCTCTTCACATTTCTCATAATACATTTAATGCTGTCTACTAAATAACATGGCATGATTTTAAAAATCCGTGAAAAGAAAATGTTTTTTGTTGATTACTTTCATTTTTTTCTTGATACTTTGCTTCATGGCTAAAATTACAGTCGTTACACTTTCCACAATCGGTTAGTGTTAGGTTACGTTTATTTAGTGTTGCAGTTTAATAGGTCAAAGGTTAAATGCAATGATGATAATTTTGTAGTAGTAAATGCAAGATTCTGTCTCATTAAATAGCTGAACAGCTTTTCAAATAACTCCTAACTGGAAATGGAGTATTTTGGTTTTTTTTTGAAAAGATTTAACAAATATTCGAATGATCTGCAAACTCGAAAAAATTGACACGGTTATTTGAACAGAGTTTTGAATATATTTCCACTTCCTTATTGAAGCCATCAATAAAACAGAGATGTCATTCGGCTGAATAATATTCGCCTCACTTGATCGATGAAATATGATATATAACCTGTAATATTTTTGTATTCCAAAGAGTCTGTGCAATTTCACACTCATAAGAAAAGTTAGTACAAAAGTCTGTTAATTTTCTGTTACACTTTCTTCTGATAGCGATTATTAGGGTGAACTATATTTCTCAGATTGCAATTTGAGTTTATAGTTCCCATAGATTGCACGAAACCTTCAATAAAAAATGAAAATTTTCCACAATATTTTATGAAAAATTCCATCAACCTCAATGGACGTGTTCCAGAGAAACTTCACTGGTTTTGTGTAAAATATTATTGATATCATGCTGATAACTCTCCGTATGATAACTGCAGACCCCTACCGAATACCTAAGGGTCCTAGACACGATTCCCCAGATGGCCAGTTCAATATTTGAGTCATCAGCGATCTATGTCTACTAACGGTCTGCAACGCAAAGATGGGAAAATGAGTCCTAAAATGTCAAATTTACTGGCTCCTCCATTAATAGCAACAAACTTTACGTACAAAATTGAAAAACAAAAAAAAAAACTCTAAAACCAGAAAAACAATATAATAATAAGGCCGTGCAGGCACTTGGGCAATTCCTGAAACGCTTTCGTTCCCTACCAAAGGGACTCATCAGCAGGATTAACCTACTAGTTCCTTAGAACCCCTCTACAACGCATATACAATAACATAGCTCCCGAAAAATGTCCATAATAGTAAAACATAACAAATCTAATCCTAAATGATCCCAAAACATACAAGAGCATAGATTATATAGATCTCATACTCTTTGACATTTGCTGTTAGTGCAAGAAGAAGAAGAATAAGATATATACCCGAGTAAAAAAGTTTTGATATAATCACATATTATTTTATCTAATTCCATATAGTAACTTATAGTTACATATGGCCACATATGCTTTTAAAGTCAAGCATTTATACTTTTATATAGTCATATATTAGATATTTTTTCCTCAAAGGTTTTAATATGGAGACATATGTGATTTTATATTATTACATACTGGCCTACATATATATGTATGTGCTATATGTAAGTACATAAAGTTACATATAAAAGATATAATTACATATACGTTTATATATAATTTAGTATGATACTATACATAATAATATAAAACTATGTGGATCCATATAAAAAATATTTTATAATTTGTGTTAGTTATGATTATATATTGACGAATATGAACCCATATATAACTTATAACGTTCTTTATAAAATCATCTATAATTATATATCATCCCACATAGGCAATTTTTTCAAAGTGATTTTATATAAAAATATATAAGGTCCATATAAAACCGTATTATATTATATTTGGTTCCATGTTATCAATGATTTTGAACTAGTTTGAGATTTAGTAATTACTAGGGATTGGCGAGTGACACGAAATGTTCGTGAGTCACGTTATTCACACGTGATCGTGAGAAATAATTACTATACTTAAGTGATTCGTGCGTGAGCGTGAGTAAGAATAATCCGTGCATGATTCGTGTGTGAGTTTATTTTTTGCATCATATGTTTTTAGTAATTTTTACTGTTTTGCGTGAGAATTTTCTGATTGTAAGTTTTTAATATACTCATGTGTGCTGAGTAAGAAACGAAATGCTCGTGCGTGAGTAATTTGTTTTTAAGATGAATGGGGGAAATGTTTTTAGTTGATCTGTTATTTTAAGTAAATGAATGTTATTTTAGTTTGACTCAAGATCATAAATTAATATCACTTTCTGTTTAAATTATTTTCAAATCAAAGAAAGATGATACAATTTTTACAAGTAAATTACCAAGAATAAAAATTATTGAAAAAATTCCATAAGACCAGCAAGGCAGAATGCGCATTTTCGGCTTTCGCTACAAAGCCATCATCAGTGCCTTTCGCCTTTGAGTGGGTTAATATTTTGATATTCGTCTACTTATATGACTGTTGAAAGCAAATCGAGTTTGTTATCAACAACTCAACTTAGACTAACATCAACGAAAATGCGCATTCTGCCTTGCTGGTCTTATCGAATTTTTTCAATAATTTTTATTCTTTGTAATTTACTTGTAAAAATTGTATCATCTTTCTTTGATTTGAAAATAATTTAAACAGAAAGTGATATTAATTTATGATCTTGAGTCAAACTAAAATAACATTCATGTAATTTGTTTTGTTTAGGAGCATGAGTCAAAAATGGCTTACGCACCCATAACATTAACAACACTGAAGCTCTAATACGAAATTCTCTATTCTATAACTTACACTTGACTGATTTTTTATATTATATCTTGGTTGTATATAGGGTTTTTCTTTTCCCGGGACAGCGGGATTTTTTTCTGAATTTCCCGGGATCCCGGGAATTCCCGCTCAATAGAAAATAAATAAATCCGACATATGTTGTACTTGAAAAACTCGATTTCTATTAAAACACCGTCCGACAAAGTTCATCTTTGGTTGTACAAATGACAAAATCTACTTAATATATTCTGAAAGAAGGGCTAAATATAAAACATCCATGACTTCCACTTTTTCTAGAACAGTTCGTTTAACAGCTTAAATCGCGAACTACTATCTAGGAAATATTTTCGTTGTCGTTCTCTGTGCTTTATAAGTTGTCGATCAGAGTTGAATTCCATAGGAAGCAGCAAAAACTAAAACAAAATAACAGCAAAAACAGTAATAACAGAAGATAAAAATAGCATTGTTAGAATTTCGTTGATGTTAGCCTAATTGAGTTATTTTCTTTCAATTTGCTATTACATTTTGTAATTAATTACACATGCAATTACTCAATTACATGTAATTGTAATTGAAAAAAAACTCAACTACAATTAATTGTAATTGCAATTCAGAAAAGAACAATTACAATTACAAGTAATTGAACTTTTTTTTTTATTTAAAAAAATAATTTTTGTATATTGTTAGATATGGTCCTATATAATATGATAAAAAGTATAAGGTTAATATTTAGATATAATTGTATCAAACTATGTCCACTTTTATAACATTTTATATAACTTTATACAAAAAGATATAATTTGATGTAATTGGATGAGGACAAAATTCGGATACAATTGTATCGAATTGCATAAAATTGTATCAAATTGTACCAAATTGTATACAATTGTATACAATTCGATACAATATGATACAATAAGACGTTCTCATTTTTCGGATATAATTATATCTAATTACATAAAAGATTATATATAATTAAATATAACTTCATATGGCTCCATATCAATTTTTTTTACTTGGGTATGTAATATATGTATTAGACCGTACCTCCAATATGAAGTATTTTTGCAAGGCAATTTCAAAAAAAAATTTTTTTTTTTGGCCGAACGTAGGGTCGCCTTTTTCAATTTTTCGTTATAGCTTCGTCATTTAAAATCGGAGTTTTAAGTGTGATATATCGATTTTTTTGCCTCGATTTTTTTTGAATCCTCCTTGCAAAAATACTTCATATTGGAGGGTGTACGGCGAACTTTTTTTTTTGCCTGTAAGGTGGTACGCTCTAATGTACATGATACTAAATAATTATTTGGACAAATTAATTGACGATTTTATAATATTAGCATTATATTGAAATTAATGCTAACCAAATTTTTGGCATCATCACTACTTCGACTAATGCTAATGCTTTGAAATACATTGATTTAATTCTAATGCCAATTGCATAGTAAATTTATTACGATTACAAATGCCTCAATTATAATAAGGCATTGGCATTAGTAAACGTTACATTAGAGATTTCGTAATCATTGCACAGCTTGCAAATGCGGAATGCGAAAAAGGGTTATTGTCGAACAAAAAATGTACATTGTGGAAGGAATATATTGATTTAGGAATTGTCCTTCTTGCAAAATTTTTTTCGCAAACTGTTTTTGCAGATTTACCATTAATCTCTGGTATAAGATATGGATATTATAGTCCCTAGATTATGAATTTTTTAAACCGCACTTAAAAAATTGCAATTTATGGCGGAACGTGAAAAAAGATTTTACGGCATACAAAAAATTAATTAAAAACTTATTTAGAGATTAACATTCTACAGACGAATATAATAATGCAAAAAATTAACTTTTTGCAATTTTTTTATTTTGCAAACGATCCACCAACTCTGGTGTATGAAACTGATATTATAAATAATAACTAGATTATGATATTACCCAGCAAAATCTTTCATTACCAATTAAGTGGTTATATAATAGAAATTCATAGCTCCGCACAACTTATTTTTTGGCGTCTAAACTCATTATTTTTGTTTGGCGTGGTCGTTTTTATAAGTAGTCACGCTTACCCGCTCGCTTACGAAAAAATGAGAAATAAGTAGTTATGAGATTTTGAATAATAAGTGGTTACAAACATGCTTACAAAAAGTTGAATTATAAGCGGTTATCCGATTGCTTACTTGATTCTTAAAAATAAGGAGTTAAACAAATACTATTAGCTTAAGGAAATACATTCAGAAAAATTTAGGTTTTTTCTAGTGTGTAATTTTAGGACTCGTCATAAAAATTTAAATATAAAACATATTTACATATAATAAATAAAAATGTATAAAATTTAAATGTGTAAAAAGTACTTGTTTAAACTATTACGAGTAAGTCATTATTTTATATTTAGAAACAATGAATACAATAGGCCGTTATTAGGAAGTCATTATTTTATATTATAAAATAATGCAAAAGGTAATGATATATCATTTTTTGTAATGCAGATAGTAATGAGGTGTCATTACCAATATTTTGCTGGGTAAGAATACCACACTTAAAAAATTGCAAAATAATGGAGGAATGCGGCTTTATGATACAAAAAATGAATTAAAAACTCAATAAGCGATTTACATTCTGCTAAAAATATGTTTATGGAAAATATTTCCTTTTTCAAAAAAATTTTTTCTTTCGCGATTTTTTTTTTTGGAACTACCCAGCCAGTAAAGTACAAATGGGAAAGCGATGGCAAAGTACTTTAACAGGTGGTAAATACAAGTACTGGAATAAAGCGATTTCCCATTCCAAATATGATAACATCATTAGGATAAATGACATTCGATGAAGTAAAAATTCCATATCTTAATCTTTTGGCTATATTAAATGAATAAATGAAATAAATAATATTTTTTTTCGAAATTTCGAATTTTGGAAATTTTTAATAGTAATACTCGTTTTTCCAAAATGGGGCATTTTAGTCCAACTTTCGGCACGGGTTAACGTTTTAAAAAAAAATTATTCCTTCCATTTTGGACCATTGCCAATAAAACTGGGGGGTGTAATGACTAATCTATTTTTAAGGGACACGCTAATGTAGATCTACGTACATACATACATATATAGTGTATAAAGAAAAAAGTTGGACACTTTGAATTTTCAAAGTGAAATTCAAATAACAACCAAACCCCCACCAAATGAGCTTCACTCATTTTGAGAAGATGGCGCTGTTCGCGATGAATCAAATAGATAAATTCGAAAATTATCTCATTTCAAGGCACAGCTTTAATCTCATTTCAAGGCATATTCGAAAAACCTCTTGTTACTTACTCTTGTGTTGCCAGAACTGAAATATACAATTACACATTGGAGCGGCAAAAATCGCCATAATTAAAATTTTCTAATATCGAGTTTAGATGTTAGATTTCACTCGAATTTTCAGTCAATAAATTTAGGAGTAAAGTAATGGCTCAAAAGAAGAGTGAGGTATTACTGAAATTGTTTCTTTTGTCACCCAATTTCCTTTCTGACAGTAGGTATTTTCAACAAAAGCTATTGTTTTTTAAACAAAAATGTGCCATTTTAACATTATTTTACTTTTTTTTAAGAATATATAATTGTGTTTAGGGCTTTTAAGATTTTTTAATTCGCAAATAAAAGTACTAAAAAGTCATTAGAACATATTTTTCTTTACGCAAATGTCCTTTTAACAAAAATTAAATTTCTTATTATACACAATAAAAATTTTAAACAACGTTAACACTAATAATTCTAATAATTGAACAAGATTAATAAGTTAAATTAATATTAAAAATTTTTAGTTTTTTAAAATATTTCAGTACGCCAATGACTGTATTTTCCCCGAGGAATAATCATGGTCTAAATAACAAGCATAAATCTCAAGAGTATGCAAATATTTCAGCCTATCTCAACTGACTGTATCCGACATTTCAAGAAGTTTTAATAGAAGGTGATAGGTTAAGTTTTATGGATAAAATTTTAATAAATTGTAAAAATTGCTTCAATAAATATGCAAAATATGAATAAAAATATATAAAAAACAAAACCTATTAACTGCAATTAACTTCCTCTCAGAAACATTAAAAGAGCGTTTTACAGTACACACTTGGTAAACACGATTTCCTACAGAAAATAGAAATAGTTTTCATTAGCTTGGTTTAAATCCGACTCTTTATTTTTTAAATACCCAGCAAAAATAGATGGTAGTCATTCTTTGGTTATCACTCCTTTCATTGCATCCCAAGTTTCAGTTAGTATTATTTTACTGCTTCTTTGGAAGTTATTCTAAGGAACTTTCAAAAGTTCATCTTCTAAAAATATTGATTTGGATATAAACTTAATACCTAACTTAAAAATTACTTTTTTCATTGGTTCTGAAGCATAATTTATTACCTATTTTTTATACACTCACACAGAAAACAAATTTGTAGTTCCAACCGAATTTTTGTAGTTCCAGGTACAATCACTTTTATTTATTTTTAATACCGTTGTACTTACCGAAATTTATTTACAATTTTTGAATTTTTGTTGTGTTAATAGATTACTTTAATGTTTGTGGATTATAAATTCTATAAATAGAATAACACGTTCTACAAAATTTATTTAAAAATTTAAATTTTTATGTCGCTAACTGGGATAGAACCAGCGACATTCCGCTTATCAGCCCATTGCTTTTCCTCTCTATTTAAATTTTTTTGATCAAATTTCAAATTTGAATTTCTTCAGGTTTGAATATTTTGTCTATAAATAAAATTATATCAACAACAGAAAATCAATTGTGTCTTTTAATTTGAATAAAAAAAAGAAAAAAATTAAAAAAAAGAAATTATGTCGCGAACCGGGATAGAACCGGCGACCTTCCGTTTGTCAGCCTATTGCTTTTCCTCTAGGCTAAACTTGACATCAATTTTTTTTTGCCAAATTTCAAATTTGAATTCCTTTAGGTTGAAAATTTTAATATTTTGTTTTTGAATAAAATTATATAAACAACAGAAAATCAATTGTGTCTTTTCATTTGAATCAATAAAAGAATTATTAAAAAGAAATATATAGTATGCCTTGGTTGAGGTTTGAACTCAGATCTCTAAGGGCAATGCTATATGGTCAATATTTATCGCGTCAGTATTTACTAGAGATGGGCGTGTGACACGAAATTCTCGTTACCCCTAAAATACCGTTACCGAAATAACTGAAATACCGTTACCCTTAAAATACCGATACCCAAATAAATTAAATATCGATACCCCTAAAATACCCATACCGATATAAATGAAATAGCGTTACCCTTAAAATACCGTTACCGAAATAATCTAAAATAGCGTTACCTTTATCGATAACCGCATCGTTTCGGTTACCATCCATGGATAAAAACTTATTTCATATTTTTCGTGAGCGTGAGTACTTCGTGAGCGTGATTATAAAAAAAATTTCGTGCGTGAGTATTATTTTTCTTTCGTGAGCGTGCGTGAGCGTGAGTCAAAATTCACTCACGCGCCCATCTCTAGTATTAACATTATTTTTGTGCTGTGCTGGTCGTTTATTAAAAAATGTCTCGAGAATACAAAAAAAAAAGAAAGCTATTTTGCTTGCTTTTTCATTGAAGAAATGTGTTATAAATGTTTTATCTTTTTTGTTTGCACTGCGAATTTTATTTTATTTGTTTTATTTTCTTTATTCTTTAACTTTTTACTAGGGCCTGCGGTCAAGACCGGTTAACCGGGTAGATCGAAGACCGGGTAGACCAAAGACCGGGTAGACCGAAAAACCGGGTAGACCGGTCTACCCGTAAAAGCCATAAAAGAAAGTAAATTTTACATAAAAATGTACCTTTTTTCAAAAAAAAAAATACTTTTTTCCAAAAAAAAGAAATATATAAAAAAAAAAAACAATACTTTTGGAAAAAACAATACTTTTTCCGAAAAAAAGTTATTTTTTATGAAAAAGTACTATTTTTTTCCAAAAAAGTGCTTTTTGAATACTTATGTGTAAATTCATAAATGCTTTATAAAGTTATAGGAGGCTTATGAAACAAATTCTGTATGGAAAATTTGTTTTGTGAACCTCTTATAATTTTATAAAAGATTTATGAATTTAAAAATTAAAGTTTTATTTAAATTTTGAAATCTTAACTTAAGGGTGTTATTTTTTAGTACTTTTTAATAGTTTTTGTTTTGATCCTGAAATATAATGCGTTATATAATTATGTCTTTCTACATAAAATTAGATATGATTATATCGGGTCAAAATTCGGATAAGATTCTATATGATTTAATATATTTAGATCTTATCCGACATAATTTTATCCACCATTTTTCGGATCATAGCATATCTCCAATTATATTAAATTAGATATCATTACATATGACATCATATTATTTTTTTACTCGGGTACTTTTTTTTCCAAAAATGTACTTTTTTCCAAAAAAGTACTTTTTTCAGAAAAAAGTTAATTTTTATATGACAGTATTTCTATGGTAATTAGGGTATTCAATTAATCGGCTTTTTATTTTAATCGATTAATCGTGAAAATGATTATTCGGGTTTTTTTCTTAATCGATTAATCGAACAAAATTTTAAAATTAATCGATTATTCGAAAAATTTTTGTGTAAAATAATATACATACACTTATTGTGTTTTTAATAATTTTATTTAAAAAAGGAACAAAAATAAATTCAGTAGCTCTTCTGCAATTCATCAAAATAAAAAAAATGTAATAATTCAGATCAGATTTTGTCAATATTTTTATGTTTTCTGTGCCCTCTTTCACATATTAAAATTTTATCCAAATCGGGGAGAACTACACCTGAAAGAAGAATATAAGACCCCGTACATTAATTTATATCTCTTTCGTTTGCATTGAATACATAAAAAACGTAAATGTAGTGAGGAATTCTGTTGAGAATTGATTTTCCTTCTACGTTTCCGTAACTCCATTATTTTATTTTATTAATTCAGAGTGCTCACTAAACAAGCTTTATTACATTGAGCATCAATTATAATTAATAATTCTAATAATCATTAATTACAATAATTACTAATGCTTTCATTTAATATCAACGTTTAAAAAGTCGAAAAAAAATAATTAAAAATTTTACTACCACTACTTTACTAGATAAATCACAACAGCAGGGCAGTAATTTGGAAGATAACAAAGCAAACTGTGATAATTTTATGTCGTTTTTTTAACGCTCCTATTTAAAACATGAAATTCTCATTGAGTTGAAGCTAACAAATATTTCTATAAATTCTAATAGGTCGTCCCTTAATTACCCAGTCAGAAAAATACAAACGGGAAAGCGGTGGCAAAGCACTTTAACAGGTGGTACAAGTACTGGCAAAAAGTGCTTTTCCATTCCCAAAATGATAACATCATTAGACAAAAGGACCGGCTGTTCAAAAAGCGCCGGAAAAGCACTGGAGGAACAAAATTTTTAAACGTTGGCAAAACGCTGGCAAAACCAATAAATAGGTGGTCTGGAAATATATTTTCCAAAATAAAATTTAAAAAAAGTTCATATGTATTTTTTTTGGTCCTGCCGTGATTTGAGCCCAGGCCGTCAGATTGACAGACGATTGCTCTACCCACTGAGCTAACGAGACATATAATATTTGATGGCTAAACACATAAATGAGTAATAATAGCTGGACAACTACTGGCTGTGCCAAAATGCTAGTACTGGCAAATAATTTTTTGTAACTAGTATGCCAGTGTTGGGAGGACAAAAAAAAAGTTGGTCTTGAAGGAGCTTTCCCACAAACAAAAAAATTGATTTTATAAAACAAAAAAAATTTTAAATTAAAAAAAATCAAAAAATATTTTTTTGCTTGCAACCGGATTTGAACTCGGAACCTTCCGACTACAAACATTTTTTAACGAAGCGTCAGCATTTTTATAAAATCATTGGTTTTCCAGTGAATTGATTTTTGTACGCCTGGTAGCATTGGCCAGGTAGCACTGGATAACCACTGGTTGCAAACCTTGGCATATCACTCTAAGCCAATTCTTTGCCAGTGTTTTTTTTTATAAACCACTGAAATTTTTGGAAAACAAATACTGGTAAAACGCTTTTCGCAAACGCTGGCAAAGCGTCCCAAATGAGTGTTCTGCCAGTCATTTATTTTTAATACCGTGGTTACCCAGTGGTATGCCAGTGCTTGATTTTTTGTACCACTGGCGATTTCTGACTGGGTATTTTCTTAGGCCAGTATGTAATCCGGATAGCTACAAGCCTACAGCCAATTATTTACCACAATTTTTTTTTAAAAATTTTGAGTTTTTAACACATTTCTTTCATAAAAAATTTATATTTTTTAAACATTTCTGTAATTTTCTACCAATTTCGATTAATCGATTAATCGTAAGAAATTATTCGTTATTCGAAATTTGGACATTTTGAATTATTCGAAAAATTTTTGATAAAAATTTTTAGATTAATCGAATAACAATTAATCGATTGAATACCCCAATGGTAATACAACAAACTGCTATAAGTTGTATATTCATATAAAAATACCACGGTCTTTTTCGGGTAGTAGTACGGCGTTCTTACATCGTAGCTTCAAATGGGCTGAAACTTTACAGGAAATATATAGACATAAATTGGACCAAGAATAATGGACGTCTGTGTAGATCGTTCAACAAAAATGTTCCGCAAATCATAATAGAATTCAGAAAGTGCTGCATTTCACATATGAAATTGTCACGGTCTTTTTCGGGTAGTAGTACGGCGTTTTTACATCGTAGCTTCAAACGGGCTGAAACTTTACAGAAAATAAGTCACCATAAATTGAACCAAGAATTATAGACATCTGGGCGGATCGTGGAACAAAAAAGTGCTGCATATCCAATATATTTATGTGAAAATGCCACGGTGTTTTCGGGTAGTAATACGGCGTTTACACACCGTAGTTCCAAATAGGTTGAAACTTTGCAGAAATTATCGGGAGGTAAATTCGATCAATATTTAGAGATATCTGTTTACTTTGTGAAACAAAAATATTCTGAAAATTACAATAGAATTCAGAAAGTACTGCATTTTCCATACATTTACATGAAACAGCCACGGTATTTTTCGGGTAGTAGTACGGCGTTTTTACACAGTGATTCCAAATGAGTTAAAAATTTACAAAAATTATCTGGATGTAAATTCGACCAACAATTGTAGCGAGTTTTTTAGGCCGTGGAACAAAAATGTTCCGTAAATCGAACTAGACTCCAGATAGTGCAGTGATTTCTATACATTTCTATGAAAATGCCACGGTCTTTATCGGGTAGTAGTACGGCGTTTTTATACGATAATTCCAAATAGGTCTAAACTTTACAGAAATTATCTGGACATGAATTTTATCCCCCTTTTGTGTAGGTCGTGGAACAAAAATGTGCCGAAAATCACAATAGAATTCAGAAACTACTACGATTTCTATACATTTATATCACAATGACACCGTCTTTTTCGGGTAGTTGCACGGCGTTATTACACCGTAGCTCCAAATAGGTTAAACACGTAAATGAGTTATCTGGATATAAATTGGACAAAGAATTATAGACATCTGCGTAGGTCGTGGAACGAAAATATTTCAAAAGTTACACTAGAATTCAGAAAGTGCTGTATTTTATATACAGTCACATGAAACTGCCGCGGTATTTTTCTATATCTCGAAAACTAAGCGACATAGAGCAAAACGGTTAAAATGTTTGCCCTTTGGGTGTTCATACACCCATAAAACCCTTTTAGTGAAATCAAATTTTACCTAACTCTTCTAGATTTTTAAATTGCAAATATCTCGTAAACTACTAACGCTAGAACCAAAAGGACGTTTATTTGGTTTTTTGCCTATAACTCGAAAACTAAGCGAGATAGAACAAAATGGTTAAAATTTTTGCCGTTTGGGTGTTAATACACCCATAAAACCCGTTAAGTGAAATCAAATTTTAGCTAACTTTGCTAGATTTTAAAATTGCAAATATCTCATAAACTGCTAATGGTAGAACCAAAAGGACGTTTATTTGGTTTGTCTATTTTTGTCAGTATTGGTAAGCATATACAGTGGGGAGCATTATTGAGTACATGTCAGCACTTGAGGAAACTTACAAATGCAGGCATAAAAATATCGGACAAGGGGACTAAAGTATACTTTTCAGAAAGCAAAAGGTTCGCTTAATCTAAACCTGGCCTCAGAAATGACCTTCCATATCAGACTTTCGAGCTATATAAATGGGAAAAACTTAACTTTTCTTCAAAATATTTCGAATCGTATGTTTCCTCGAAAAATATTTTTAACAAAATTTGTAACGGCATCTGAATATACTACTCTTCCTCTTTAAAATAGTTTTTGAATTCTTTTGATAACATATTTTTTTACGGATATATCGTTTTTTGAAATTTGGGTCTTTTATTTTTTTTTACAATTTTACTTCGAAATTGCGGTGAAGGCCCAAATTTCAATAAACGATATATCCGTAAAAAAATATGTTATCAAAAGAATTCAAAAATCATTTTAAAGAGGAAGAGTAGAATATTCAGATGCCGTTACGAATCTTGTTAAAAATATTTTTCAAGAAAATATACGATTCGAAATATTTTGAAGAAAAGTTAAGTTTTTCCCATTTATATAGCTCTAAAGTCTGATAAGGAAGGTCATTTCTGAGGCCAGATTTAGATTAAGCGAACCTTTTGCTTTCAGAAAAGTATACTTTAGTCCCCTTGACTGATATTTTTATGTCTGCACTTGTAAGTTTCCTCAAGTGCTGACATGTACTCAATAATGCTCCCCACTGTAACGATATATTTTTTGATTTTTCGTATGCTGGTGTGTAACCATAACTCATTATTTTTCGCGACATCGCCATATAAAGGTAATAAGAAATGTGATAACAAAAGTAACTAGTTACCATTACCAAGTATGTAGTTACATAACCACATATCTGGTAATGATTTTCTACACTGGGAAGTTATTATTTCATAATGTAAAATATAATGATATATCAATTTTGGTAATGCAGAGAGTAATGAGGTATCATTACCAATATTTTACTGGGATATTAATATAAAAAAGACTAAATCGGTACTTTTTTAATTAATTACCCGTAAGTGATTACTTTGCAAGAACATATAACTTATTATCAGTAAGTCATTATTTTGTATTTTAAAGTAATGCAAAAGGTAATGACCTATCATTACTTGGTAATCCGTATGGTAATGACCTGTAATTACCATGTTTTTGCTCAGGTGGTTTACTTGCACTTAAGAAAGAACCATCTTATGACCGATTCTAACAAAGTATTCACACAGAAGTGAATATTATGTCATATTATTGTAATTTCCCCCAAATATTTTCCTAATTCCAATTGGTCTTTTCAGAGAAGATACATATATACTGGGCAGGTTTACCAAAGAAACCCGCTGCCGCTACCATTTATATGTAACGCTTTATGATTAATTTAAAGTAAGACGAGTTACTGTAATCAACGAGCATAGAATCTCAAGAGTGTGCGCATGCGTCTCTACCTCTGTTAACTGGCCGACTAAACTAAAATGTCAGACAGAGCCAGTGATAAAGCGCGCAACAGTACGTGAGCGACTTCCATAGACCCTTCTGTAATTAAAAAGTAAACGATGATTTTCTTTTTAATCATTGTTTAATATTACATAAGATACCAGGCCTAAGAAAAAAACTTGTAGTTTTACATAAGCACTTCGATATTTTTCTTTGCGTGTATTACGATCATTATTGTACAACTATTACTTGATCAAAAGATCACATTTTATGCTGACCATATTTATTTTTATCTATATGTTCATTACAACATTTTGGCTTAAAACAATGGAAACCAATATTGATTTTAATGTGGTTCAATAGCACCAGGTCATAATTCTGTAACATTTAATTTTTTCAATAACATTTATTGAGCACTTTAACAAAAAAGTTGGCATTAACATCGATGCCATATACATATTCTGCTCTTAATAACACAATGTCATACTACATTCATATGGCACAATACCCAATGAACGATTCGTTTATATCAATGGAGGATAGACTGCACTCAATATATTCATAAGTACAGATATGGAAATAAATACATGGTTCAACTGTTTATGTAAAATATTTTCTAATCTAATTTCATAGAACTGGAACCTTTTATATACATACATACAATATATTATATAGTAACACAGCCAAATATTGGTAATGACACCTCATTACTATAAGCATTGGCAATAGTGATATATCATTTACCTTTTGCATTATTTTATAATATAAAATAATGCCTTCCTAATAACGGCCTATTGTAGTTATTGTTTTTAAATATAAAATAATGACTTACTCGTAATAGTTCAAATAAGTTATTTTTACACAATTAAATTTTATAAATTTTTTTTTATTGAATATACATGTTTTGTATTTAAATTTTTATGACGAGTCCCAAAATTAGACACTACATAGAAAAAGCTTTAATTTTTCTAAATATATTTCCTTAAGCCAATAGTATTTGTGTAACCCCTTATTTTTAAGAATTTAGTAAGCAATCGTATAACCACCCAGTAGCAAATGGTCGAACTAGTTCTAAAAAGTACTAGTTTTTTTGACTAGTAACTATAAAACTAGTTCTCAAAATATCCATTTTAAATCAGCTGTGAACTAGTTTAATACGATCTATGTCGACACTGTAAAACAAATTAACTAAATTATTATGCGAGATTTGAAATTCTCATTTTGTTTACATTTGTATAAAACCGAGTTTGCAAATAAACACTTGAATTTTTTTTTACTGTGAATGGACTTGAGGTGCAAAGCAACTGGTACAGTTCTGGTACCAAAGAGTCACTCCGGAACTAGTTTGGTAAATTTCTCATAAATACCAGTACAGCTCCCTCTTTTTATTCTTAAAATAATAATTTTGAACCATTTGTGTACTTATTAGTTTCATTGAAACAATGCGAGACTATTTCGAAAGATTAAATTTAAATAAATTTTAAAATTCTAGTTTTGTTTACATTTGTTTTTAATAATATAGTCTGAGTTTGCACTAAACACTAAAATTTTTTATTGTGATTAGAAATCATAAACACAAAATATTTTAGATTTCATTTGGTATATGGACCTAATTATCTCAGTAGGGAATCCATCGGTCTCATCTACGTTTCATCAAAGGAAAGCCTTTGTTTTTATCTATATCAATTAAGTCTTTACCAACTGGTACAGTACTATTTCCAAAGAGTCACTTCGGAACTGGTTCCGCGAGTGTCACATTAGTAGCAGTTTTTCTCCCTATTTTTCGTCCTTAAATTGTAATTTCCAAACTAGTTCTACAACTAGTACTAAAGTGGGAGTTTGGCGACAAATGTCCCCATCCCTATGACATCTCCATGTTAAATTCTACAGTTGTTTGTATGGAGAGGCGGTAGAACTCGTACTAGTTGCCTGGTTCAACTAAACTAGTACATAACTGGTTCTGAACTAGTATTTTTTTGCTACTGGTCACTGATAATTCAACTTTTCGTAAGCATGTGTGTAACCACTTATTATTCAAAATCTCATAACTACTTTCTTTTCATTATTTCGTAAGTGAGCGGGTAAGCATGACTACTTATAAAAACGACTATGCTAAACAAAAACAATGAGTTTTGACGCTAAAAAATAAGTTGTGCGGAGCTATGAATTTCTATTATACATATGTGACGCGCAAAATAGAAAGGGACCTAAGGATAGAAAGGGACCTAAGGTCAGGAGAGCATGGGATCGGTCTCATTCGATGCTCAGATGTTGTCCACAAATCTCTATGCGCTGTCACATATAACCACTTATTTGGTAATGAAAGATTTAGCTGGGAAGCCAAAATTAGTTTTATGAATTTGCTGTCAGTGTAAGACTATATAAAAATATTCCACATTTAATTCAGTGTGTTCGTTTACTGGAAATTCTTACTACTTTTACTTCGATACAATTGGAAAGTTTTGTTTACTTTTTGTACCCGAGTAAAAATAGTTATATAGGAAATTATATAATTTAATATGGATTAATATGTTTATATATAGTCAAGTTTAACACTATATCTTTGCGGATATAATTATGTATAGCTTTGAGTTGTTCAAAAATTTCTTATATGATGTCATATATAGATCAGTATGAATATACATGTCCCCATATATATTTGTATGTGCCATATCTATTTACATATGCTATGACAATTTTAATACATCGTCATATATAATTAAAAATGGCTTTATCGGAAAATATATAACGTTTTATATAGCTCAATGTTAAATTTTTTTCTAAGTTGTTTTAGATATGTTTAAGTATAGCGCAATGTAAAAAAAATTCTATGTTTGTTTGAGATATATTTATGTATGATTTCAAAATATAAAAGGCGTACTCATTATAACTCCTAAATTCCTTGTAAACCTTGTATAAATACAAGCCATATTTTTATGTATGGAATTTGACATTAAACTCATAAACATACCAGGTTTACACAGTTTACGGGTAGAATACAACCCAGGAAAATTTTCTGTTCCAAAGAATCGGTTGTGCAATAGCTACTTTTCATTCACAACCCCTTCTACTGTCGATTCTAACACCGATTCTTTTTGTTTGAAATTGTCCCAAAAGCAACCCCTTCTATGGCTCCAAAGTGTAACCGGTTACTCTAGAATCGGTGCTGGAACTATAGGATCCCAGGAACTGGTTCCAGAACCAGTTCCATGGAATCAGTTGCAGTGGAACCAGTTGTAGAATGGGTGTGATTGGCTACCGATTGTAAAAAATTTTCCTGGGAAGTTTATATGAGAAGGCTTAAAATGCTTGGTTAGAATTATGTACAACTTCTTTTAAATTTTTATTTAAATTTTTAATTCTTAACTTAAGGGTGTTATTTTTCAGTACTTTTTAATAGTTTTTGTTTTGATCTTGAAGTATGAAGCGTTATATAATTATGTCTTTCTACATCAAATTAGATATAATTATATCGGGTCAAAATCCGGATAAGATTCTATATGATTCAATATATTTAGATCTTATCCGATATAATTTTATCCACCATTTTTCGGATCATAGCATATCTCCAATTATATTAAATAAGATATCATTACATATGACATCATATTATTTTTTTTACCCGGGTATTGAATTTTTCCAGCTGTGGTTAAAGTAGTAACTTGTAGTAAGTAAACGAACACGCCTATTATTTTGTACAAAATGACATAAAGTTAAAAATAACTTAACCCTCTAACGTCAAATGTGTATTTTATAATCATAACTGAAGCATAACTGAAAAGAAATTTTTCGTATGCAGTGCACGGTTTGCAAGCGAAAAAGTGTCAAATTTAAAATTCCGTAAAATTTCAAAAAATAATTATTTTAAAACGAATACAATTTTTAAAAATCATAAACATATATTTAGGTTTACTAAGAACTTTTGATAATGAACTCAAAGCAAGACTGAAGCTTTAGCTTTTATAATCAGTAATTACTTTGGTGACACATAGGGACACATTAAAGGACATTGTCTTAACTTGAAAACTAATGAACGAATGTTTGTGTAATTTGGCAAAATTAATATACTTAGTATTGGTAACAAGGGTGGTAAGGGGTTTAATTTGAACGAAAATCGCTAAATCTTCTTAAGTAGCATCACGAAAAATTAAATTTTTGGATTGCAGTTATAACTTGGTACAAGGAGTAATTTAACCTTTACGCTACTAATATTTATGTAGTTTTCAAGAGTCAGTCTAACCTATTTTGGCCCATATTGCCTAAAGTAGATAGCGAAACAAAATTTTGTGGAAGAAATTATAGTTTATTTTTTTTGTACCGAACACATGGTATAAGTTTCATTACAAAATAGCGCAAGAGCTTTAGAGGGTTAAATGCTCGTAAATTTTAAGTTGATTTGAATATTGTTGCAATGAGTGTTCTTTTGTTTCGGTTTAAGATCAATTATAATAAATTCCAAATAGAATTTACAATTAGTTTTACAACAAATAAAGAAAACATTTTTGAAACAAACTTTCCTACTCTAAAAATATTTTATCGTTAAAAACAACCTAAAATACATATGAAATTAATTGAAAACACAATTAAAAAAAGGACTACTGCTTTTTCCAAATATTCAAACCATTTTTCTATTTATTTTCAAACATTGTATAAATAATCCATAAAAAAATAAAAATAATGAAAAGTCTGTTAAAACAGTCATCAATTTTTAACTGACAAAACGTAAAAAAAAAACGATTTTGTGGTTTGTTTTTTTATATTTGAAAGTTTTTTTTGTTTGAATTTTCAAAACACAACACACACGTTCATATTTTAATTGGCTATGTTTGTGTGTATGAGTAAAGAATTTCTTGTAATTTGAATTGAAATAATTTTGTATATAAACAAACTATTTTAACAAAAAAGAAAACCAAAAATACTTGAATTTTTTGTTTTAAAACAGAAAACAACGAAATTATTTAAATTATTTTTTCTAAAAATAGAACATTTGACTGAAAATATCAACTCATACAGACAATACATATTTTTTTGTAGTTTGTTTTTTATTGACTGATAAAAAAGTTAAATGTATTTTAATAGATTCTTCAATTGAAAACAAACTTTACCTATTAAGGCGCTTTCACAATGGTAGAGTGACTCTACGCTGCAGCACAGATTGAAATGTTAACTGTTCACAATGCAGGATAGAGTTACTTCAAAAAATATTTGACACTTAAATACTTACATTTTGTTTCGGGAATTTCCAGGCTTTATTACTACTGCTTATATTTTAAAATAATTTTTTATTTTATATTAAAATTCCCAACACAAATATTTTGTGTTGGTTTTACGTTTTTAAATATTTTTTTTTCTAATTTGTTGACAATTGAGATGTGAACAAATTAGTGATGTGTTTTTTAAGGTGTATTTGTCATGTTAAATAATTAACAGGTCAATGTTAACTCTAGAGTGCTACAAATCTGCACTCCAGAGTCGAAGAAGAAAAAGGGATAGTAAAATACAAAAATGTGTTAATAAGAAAGAGAAAAAAACTAAATTTGCTACAGATTGGAGTACTTCACCATTGTAAACGCACCTTTACTTTTCAAATAAACCTCAATCGGTTATGGAAAATATATTGTGAGTGTATTTGTATATAATAAATTTTTTTAAAATAATTTGCTGTTATAATAACATACATTTTTGCGAATATAAAAAACATTTGCAATAGCTTTATATAAAACTAAATAGAGTGTCAAAATTGGTTGACGGACATATTTTTGCTAAACTTTTAAACCAGTACCGGTGTTCTGTAACTATGTGAGAAGTTTCTCACATAAAAATTGCAACTCTGCCATATTTAAAATAGAGTGAGTATCATAATGTCAAATTTAGCCAGAGGTATGTAAAAAAAATTTACTTATAGAGCAATTCCATATGAAAGCGATCACCTTTTGGACGACCCCTCTCCGATTCTAAAATAAATAGCCTCAATCGATTGCCCAGCAAAAAATAATGTACCTACATATTTTTTTTTTTTTTATAGTGACTGGTTTAGTGGTGGTGTACACCACTGTCATGTGACAAAATTGAAGAATTCTTCATAAGGGACCTCATTGAAAAAACTACTAAAGCGATCGCAACGAGTGATAGCTCGTTGGAATGGTATTGAATCAGGCTTGAATTGAAAAATAAAATTTTCCTAATTTTTCTCAGAAATTTACCTTTTTTCCCATGAAAATTAAATTTTCCCATGAAAATTAAATTTTCCGATTTTCCACAGAAGCTCCTAAATTTTCCGGCTAATTTTTTTTTTTTTGGATTCCTCATAATTTTTGCTTTAAGAATCAGCAATAAAAAAATGAGCCCCGACTCCTTGTTTGGACAGGAGAGGAGCATTTAAGAGACCACCTTGTTCTCATTGTTTTTATATTTTTTATAATATAATTATTTGTAATTATTTAACATTATTTTATTTTATTATTAAAAATACATTTTAAAAATTATTTTACAGTAACTTTTCACATAGTTACAGAACACCGGCATAGTATCATGTTTCTGTATATAATGCGAGAATTTTTTTCTTCGAGTAATGTATGGGCACCCTTATTACACCCATGGAGGGTGTAATGAATGAAAATCGACAACTCGTATTTTAAGGGACATCCTAATGTACATGTATGAAAATTCAGGTTCTCCAATTTTTTTTTTAATTATTGACCTGGCTACCACCTGGAAATATTTATTTGTGTGTAAAATTACGTTCCACAAAAAATTAGGATAATCGGATATCGGGAAGACGTGCCGCATCGGCCCTAAAGTTTGGAACATGGATTAAAAGTGGAAAATATGACTTTTTGTATAAAAACAGTGATATTTTAAAACTAATTAGAGTCAAAACCATTAAAGAATCGTGATTTGCAGTGAATTATCTTTATAAGGAAGCAATAAAAACTTAAATCGGTTGAAAAACAGCCGAGTTATTACAATTTCCCCCGGCAACTGAGGTGTTGCAGACCACTTATCAAGAAATTGGGGTTCAAACTTACAAATTTATTGAAATAATTTAATAAAATTTAAAAAAATCAACGATTGGACTTTAGAGATTTGGTGCGAATATAATAGAGATTGAAAACTACAAAAATTGTAGGAATTCCCTTTTTTATTTGCCTAGGGCAGAGATTTTATTTCAGCGGATTTCGAGAAAATAGCGATTTTTTCACTTTTTTTTTATAAAGAGAAGCAACACTTAGGAAATTCTTCCTATTAATTAACGTGTTGCTTCCTTTGGAAACGGAATAGAGAAGAAGTGAAAGGTGGTGAAAGATGAAGGGCTGCAAATATGGCAACACTGTAATTGCGCGAGATGTTGAATTTTAGAACAGTTGTTGCGCGCCATCTGATGGTGAGTTGGCGAACTTTGTTGAAGCTTTTTAGTTCATAGCCCTGTTATATTATTTTACTTCGGTGGGGTTAAGTGCTATGAGAACACCGAAGGAGGACGCTGCGATATGTATGAGGGATAGAAAAAACTCATACATATTGCTATTTTTTTCATAAATTTATGTTGCCTTGGTTGGGGCTCAAACCCACAACCTCACGATTTTGGCCTGAAAATTATGGCAAAATAGATATGGGTGATATCAAAAAATGTGATAAAAACCGTGTAACCACCTAATTTCTAATGCATGGATTACCTTTGAGTTACATATTTCGATATATATCAGCGCATTGTCACCTCTTTTACAAAATTTATAACAATCTGACCAATTTTTGGTTAATACATAAAATTTGTGATCAATTTTATAGGCCAAATGTAAACTCCGTAACAAGTAACTCATAAGGTTTTTTAACTTTAATAGCTTATATTTTAATAACCAATAAAGCTTAACACTAACTGTAAGAATTTTTATGAAGAGGAAAAGCGCCGTATTTAATAAAAATTAATATATTTTACAAACTTTTTCGTATGTCTTCGCTATCACGACTTCAACTCTGTAACGATTTTTCGTCATCATTTTTGATAAAATTGCATACACCAGAATTTTGGAGTTATCTATTATTTATATTGCGAAAAGTATAATGTTATTTATACTCAAATAATCGTTGGACTGTACGTAATCATCCAGTATAACAGACTTGAAGCTTCTCTACAGCATGTAACATTCGCGAGATGAAAATGGATGTCTTTAATAAGATTTGAAAAAATGTTGTAAACTCCGTTCCTAATTTTTACACCAAACTATTGAACGAGTAAGAAAAACAATCTCATATTTGGATTCACCTTGCAGGCATCATGTGATTTTGTTTCGGAAAAAAAATTCTGACAAAGCGTTTCTGAAAGAAAATGAAAAAAGTAGCCAAATGTAAACTCCGTAACTGTAAACTCCGTAACCACAATTGTTTGCATCAGATTTCATTCAAATAAATGTAGATAAATGTTTAAAATATTTTAAAATAACCATAAACAGAGGTGATTCAACTAATATTTATGCGTCAAAAGACGATTCAACTAATAATTTTGCGTCAAATCAAAAAAATGTATCAGTTTTTTACCCTAAGCTGCTGGAGCGAAAAACGATTGATTTTGCATTTTATTGGTTTTGAATCATTGAATCGATATTTCGATTCATTACTGACATTAGTTTGACAAATTAAATTTGTTTCATACAATTTAAGAATTTTTTGATCGCGAAATTTTATGTTTTTAATATATTATTTTGTAACTGCGCAACCGCTGTTTGGATTTTAAAAAATTTTATATTTTTGAAAAGCAAAAATACAAAATTAAAAAAAAAATAAAAATTTTTTTCGCGGAATGAAATGTATTTTTATTTACGAAACCGCCAATTTGATAAACACAAATTATATATCATTGGAAAGCAAGTTGAAAACCCAAATACAAAAAACTAATAAATTGAAGAAAATTCGTACACGAATTTTTTTTGTTATATATTTTGCTTGCAGAAATGTAAACTCCGTTACCACAAAAAAAATTAAAATTGTGCAATAAAAGTTATTGCGACAACTTGTAGAAGAGATTTTTTGCAATTAGGTTTATAATGACTAAACTTACTGATTCCATTAAGAAAAAACCGAAATATTAACACTTTTTGCTTCTCACAAATTTGGCCCAAAAATTTATCACATTTTTGGATTTCACCCATATACATTAAATTGCCCCTGTGTAAGGTCAAAAGTCAAATTTTAGGAGATTTTGATTACTTTTAAACATATTCATGTGCAAGTTTACCAGAGAAACCCGCTACCGCTACAAATGATATGTAGCGCTTTATGATTACCTTAATCTGGTGAACGATGCTACTTTTGTTTTTGTTTTAAAATACAAATATTTGTAGGTGTTTCATTGATTTTTTCGAAATTTTTTATTCCTTTATAATCATATGAGTATATGTTTATTATTCTTTAAAAAAAATATACAAAAAAACAAACGACAGCTGATGTATTAGTAACTGCTCACAAGTAGCGTAAAATTTTTACGCTACCAAAACAAGGTAGCGCTACCTCAACATGTTGACTTGGCGGTAGCTAATCAAATCGTTCACCAGATTGTTGAGTAGCGGATAAAAAACAGTTGAGCATCTGGTAAACGCACTCAATATAACAGATACTCCTGAGCGGATATTGATGAAACTTGCTGATATTATTTTTCTAGGTATGAAAATAATATTCTTAATTTAATTTTAAAAAATTAGCACTTACGTTCTGTATATTTGTATATTTGTTACTATTGATATATTCTAACCCCTCAATTCATAAATGCTTTGTAAAGTTATAGCAGGTTTACAAAACGTCATTTTCATACAAAATTTGTTCAATAAACCTCTTATAATTTTACAAAGCGTTTATGAATTTAGGGGTTAGTTTGGAAATAACACTCAGAAAATTTTATTGTATCTCCAATGAATAAAAAGGTAATAACTGGAGAACCGTTTGCAATTTTAACTACCAATTTCAAGTACGATGAAGTAATTATATGCTTGTAACAATCGGAAGAAAAACAGTTTTTTTAATAATTTTTTTTTAGATATTAGAGTTTTTTTTATTTTTTAGTACACTTTTTTGCTAATTTCAGCATATTGATTGTAAATTACAGTTAACAACAATTTACTGAAATTTAGTAGCTGCAACTAATTATTTATACTAATTTCATTGTACTAAAATTATTGATATTTAGTAAGTTTTTTAACTGATTTTAGCAAATCGATTTTGAATTGCAGTTTACAACAATTTTGCTAAAATTTAGTAGCGACTACTAATTTTTTATATAATTTTGTTGTACTACAGATCAGCAGACATGTGTTGCTATAATTAGCAAAAATACCGCTGGGCTCAAAACAGTTAAATTTTTCGTAATAACAGCAAAATTTTCAGTAGCCATTACAGACTTTTTTGGTTGAGTATATACATGCATATCCCTATTAAAAAAATTAATGAGGTACAACATATCTGATGTTGCTCAAAACAAAATTTGATCCGAAAAATGGTGGATCATGCTGTATTCATTTATATGCACCGTGCATCTAATATGATGAACAACGATCCGAAAATGGATTTATCTAATCATATAGAATTGGATGTGACATAATGACAATCAAAAACTAATTTCAATAGAATGGACGATTTAATGCAATATGAGCAAACTTTGAATGAAGTATTTTTGTCTAATGGTATCAAATAAAATGTAACTTTATTGTACTAAATCTAATTATATATACTAAGATAAACCCATTTTTCGGATCGTATTTCATTATATTAGATCCAAGGTGTATTTAAATTAATACAGTACGATCCACCACTTTTCGGATCAAATTGTAGTTTAGGCTATACCAAAAAAAGATATGTTTGTATTTTATAACATCTAACTTTTTTACTCGGGATATTACATCAAATTTCTTAAATGCACAATTATGAACATATTTGGATACATGTATGGATATTTATCCATCCATTTATGGAAAAGCAAGCATGTTTATGAGAATGCACGAATATACATTAAACCTGTATGGGTCCTGTATGAAAAATCCGTAGAATGACACATTTTTGCCGCCACTAATGTAAAATCCATATGATTTTTTGGAACTACACCGAAAAAATTCCTCAGTAGCTTAGTTAGAGAAAACTTCAGTTAAAATGAAAATATTTTAAAGTAACTGAAATAATTATTATCAACTTTTGCTTCAGTTAAAAAGAAAAATTAGTTGTTAGTTGATTTCTTAATAACTAAAAATATGTTACGAGAAAATTTCTAAAACAAAATAAACAAATTCAATTGCAAAATATTAAAAAATATAAAAATACCAAAAAATTATTAATAAAAGAAGCAAACAGTTAACAGCAAAATAGAAATGCGTTTGATGGTTGATACGAATACAAAATGTAGATATTTGATATACACAGTGACAATTTCCAATAAGGAAAAATCGTATGTTTTAATTGTGTTTTCTTTTTAATAAAATAATAATTTTGTAACAAATAAAGTGTGAAACTTATTAAGAAAATGCAATGTGTTTTATTTATTTGCAACCAAATCAAAATATATGAAATTATTTTAAACGATTGAATCGGTTAGCAGCTACTAATTTAAAGTCTTGTTTAGTTTAACTAAAAGTTCCGTTAAAAAAACAAAATAAAATATATTAGTTAAATTCAATCAAATAAATCAACTGAAGCTCAGTAAGGGGTATTTCACCTGAGACTCAGTTGAAAATTTAGTAGCTAGTAACTGAGAAATTTTTTCGGTGTACCAACCATGTGTCAAAATTTAATGATAATTCGTTCATTAGTGAACAAGTTACAGCTGTTTTAGTGACGCTAACAATGAATTCAAAGTAATTTCGGGTGTTGATTTATCATAGCTTTTTAATGGGGAAAAACACCATTCAAGACAAAATTTGGCTTGATGTTATTCGGACTATGCTCCATCGGTAAAAATTGTAGAAAAGTTGTTTGCTGACTTTAAACGTGGCCGTACAAACACCGATGACCCCGAACGCTCTGTAGTGCGATTCTCTAACTTTCTTAACGATTTTATCGATTTCGTTAACTAACGATAACACTATGCGACAGTCAAAATCGGAATGGGTTGAAACCAACGGGAAATGTTATATCGGTCAAAAACAAGTTATACGTGTCCCGGCGTTTCGCTGGGTCACCCGTAGGAATCGAGATATATCAGTTTGCCGATAAAAATAAATGTTTGTTACCGCTACCATAAAAATCAATAACCTTTTGTTTATTACTTTTTTTTAATATTTTAGGCAAAAAATATTTTTTTCTTCATACATTTATTTTTACCGGCAAAACTGTTGAGTATATAGAAAAACTTTATATGAATAGATTAAAGGAATTGTAATTTTTTAATAAATTGTTTGAGCAAAATCGGACTAAATTTAAAATTGTTTGAGCAAAATCGGACTAGTGGTTCTCGAGTTATGTCAAAAAAAGACCACCAAAGGTCAAATCGATATATCTTGATTCCTAGGGGTGACCCAGCGAAACGCCGGGACACGTATAACTTCTTTTTTACCGATATAACTTTCCCCGGTAGTTTGAACCATTCCCGATCACTGACCCCTACCATTTGTCTCACAGTGTAATTGTCGGTTGAGTTACCGAAAAAGTGATTCAGTATATTTTAGTTAACGATATTATTCGCTCGAAAAAGTTACCCACAAATTTCGGTAGAAATAAAAAATGTCAAACAAAAAGTATTTGTAAATAAAAAACATAATGAAAAACAACATTTGTATGAATAAATTTTTTTTTTTTGAAAACCGGCGAATTAGAATGTTTTTTCGTGGTTTTTTGCTTGCTATCGGGCTTAAAAAATATGGAATACCGTTCCATATAGTGTTTTTTTAAATCGCGAAAGCCTAAATGCGTTAAATTTAAAGTGTATTTTTTCACCATATAGCAGTATTATAATGTAATCCATAAGGTAAGTGTATGTAATAAAAGCGACTTAAAATTTAATTAAGTGTCTTTAAAGGCTTTACGCGCCCCACCGCGGATCTTGTTTTTCTTTGGTAATTGTGAAACTGTTAGATCGTTAGTGAAAATAAGGCTATTCAAGTGAGTTGTAAGTGTTCGAGTTTGAAATAATCGCCGTTAATCAGTTACAAAGTCAGTGGCAAATTTTTGCGATTACCGTGATTTCCCCTGCTTTTCTATTTTGAATTTGTTCATTCAGCGACTAAATTGCATAAAGTTGAGTGATACGAAACTTTCGCGGTTTGCATAAGTGAGATTTTTCACAAATCTTGTATTGATTACGCGTTGAACCAAATAGTTAAATAAGTTATTTTCAAATTGTAAAAGCACAAAGAAATCGCGTTAATCGCAAAAATGTGTCATTAAATTTGTAGCTGATTCA
The DNA here is from genome assembly GCA_949987735.1 of Leucophora obtusa. NCBI lineage: Eukaryota > Metazoa > Arthropoda > Insecta > Diptera > Anthomyiidae > Leucophora > Leucophora obtusa. The sequence continues at coordinate 284,362,125 of OX465295.1, forward strand.
CAGCTATTTTTTCAATCACGTATACGCACGACTTACTTGAATAAACTTCGCTAAGAATCACACAGTTTATCATAGAAAGTAAAAAACCGCGGTAGAGCGCGTAAAGCATAACTTCTTAAAGAAATAAAAAAAAAAAATAAAAATGTTCAGTCGCATTTATAACAAACACCTAATGGAATTAATTCTAATACTTCTGTAGTTTAAAAAATATACCTTAAATTTAACGCTTTTGGCGTTCCGCGATTCGAAAAAAATATGTCATTCGGTTTGCTATATATTTATTTTCTGGTTATTTTGAAATAGGTTATTTTAAATCCCAGCAAAAAATATAAATGGTTTTAGCAGCACTGCAGAACTAGAAGATCATTTTTAGTGCTACTTGTATCCAGAGATGGGCCAAAATTATTACCATTACATTTTCATTACAATTTCTTTATGTGATGGTAATGAAAGTTTTATCTTCATACCTATTATATAAAGTAATGGTTTGATTTTCATTTACATTACTTTTTTGTAATATAATAAAAAACAATTCATTAATTCTCATAGAAAAAGTTACTAAAAATTAGTTAAAAATGATGCTGCAGAAAAACTGCTAAAATCAGCAGATTTTTTTTACTAAATACTAGTAAAATGAGGACAGCAAAATTAAAACTGTTAAATTTACAGAATTTTTGTTATATTTAGGCTAACTTTTAGTTAATTGAAAATAGCAAATTGTACTGTAAAATCAGCAGAAAATTTTGCTAAATATTTGTAGACTAAAAATAGCAAAAATAAACTGTTATATCTACAAAATGTTTGTTTTAAGCTAAATTTAGTTGAATGCAAATAGCAGTTTATTTTGCTAAAATCAACAGAAATATTTGATATAAAATTGTAAACTGCTGTTTTCAATTTTATTTGCATTTAAAAAAACTTCGAAAATTTTAGAAAATTTTTAGGCAACCAATTATTTAGCAAAGCTTTTTGCTGATTTTGGCAGGTTAATTTGCTATCCTCCATTTACAAAAATTTAGCTCAAATATAACTAAAATTCTGCATATTTAGCAGTTTTATTCTTGCTGTTCCTATATTACTAATATATAGCAAATATAATCTGCTAATTTAGCAGTTTTTTTCTGCACATCATTTTTAAGTAATTTTTGTAGTTTTAACTAAATTTTTTACGGACTTTTTTCTATTAGTGTAATGAAATGAAAAAAAATCATAACTTAACTAAAAGCGAAATACGTTTGATTTTTCTATAGTCGCGCCTTTATTGGCAAAGTTATAAATTTTCATATAAAATATTGTGGTTGAGGAGAGCTTATGGGGCATTTTATACATTGAGTCCTCAAAATTTAAGCTTATTCGTTATTTGAGCTTTAAGCGACGAATCAGCATATCATGAATTCAAATTAAAGCACACGAAAAAAGAAAAATATTTACCTTTGTATAAAAGTAACGGTAATAAAAATCCATGTCTAATAATTAAAATTAATTTCATTACAATTACTTGAATATAATGGAAATGAAAAATATTTCATTACAATTACGTATATGTAATGGTAATGAAAGTGTATCTTTCGCTTACAAGCAGAGCCACAAAAATTTCTATTTTTGCTGAGTTGATATTAATTATCACTACAAACAAATTCAAAAGCACGAAAAAATTAAGTATTGAATTAATTTGATGCAATTGAATTAATACGATCTAATTGAATTAATTTTATTTGCACATGTAGGGTAAAAAATTATGTAATTAATTTTAAGCACTAAGCCGTTATAAATATTGGTAAATTTTATTTTTAGGAATATAGAATGGCATTCCATTTATATTCTATGAAAAGTGAATTACCTAAAATCCTAGTTTTCGCGAATTATAAAAATTTTAGTCGAAAAAACTAGTATTTATTTAGTAGTATGTATCAAAGCACTGTTAATTCACTGATTCGCTGTTAAACGAGAGCCATTGAATTTAATGCAAACTCCAGTTCCTTATTCTTAATGTAAACTGTTAAGAAATATGCAATAAAATACATTTCTTTAGCGCATTTTGAAATTATTTTACTCATATTTTATCTTATCTACAACTTATTTTCTGTTGTTAACTTAACAATAATTGTCGGAAGTTAACGATATTATTAAACGACAAAATTCGGTAGAAAAAGTTACGGAATCAGTTTTAACGACAATTGTAGTTAATTATCGAATTTTGACAATCTAACTACCGATGTTTGTAGTTAAAAAGTTAGAGAATCGCACTACTGGTCGCCCAAAGAAGGTAGTGATATCGGAAAACATAAAAAAAGTTCACAAAATCGTTTGACAGACCTTAAAGTTATCGAAGGAACGTGTCGGCTTTATTTTGCATGAACAGTTGCCCATGAGAAACTGTTTTCGAAATGGGTGCCGCGTTTGCTCACAGTGCACCAAAAACAACAACGTGTCGATGATTCTGAGAACTGGTTAGAGCTGTTTCCGCGAGATAAAAAGGACTTTTTGCATCGGTATATAATAATGGACGAAACTTGGTTCTACTTCTTCCTTTCAGAGTCGAATCGGCAGTCAGCTGAGTGGACAGCAACTGGCGAACCTCACTCGAAGAAGCCAAAGTCGCAACAGTCAGCTGGTAAAGTTATGGCATCAGTATTTTGGGATGCGGCTGGAATTTGTAAAAGGTGGTCAAACAAAAACGCACGATGTTAATTGTAAATAAAACGAAAAGTTTTCAGAGAATTATATTAATATTTTATATTATGATAGAAGGATCTATGACACTTATGTGTGAAACAAAATGTCGGTCAACTTCTCGCCACGGCTTTGGTGGCATACCTCTATCCGATGGTCCATATTTTCAATGACTCTGAGACATAATTGAGTGTCAATGTCGTTAATGTGCCGAATTATCTCATCCTATAGCTCTTGAATTGTTCTTGGCTTATTGACGTAGACTTTTTCTTTTAAATATTCCCAAAGAAAGAAGTCCAACGGTGGCAAATCACTTGATCGTGGCGGCCAATTAACATGTTTTTGTTTTGAGCGAGCATGCACACGTGTTTTCACATTTCCTACAGACCTTGTTTGCTGAAATTTGCACACAATTCTCCAGATTGTGGACACATTTGGTCGATTATGCTGACCAAAGAAGAGCACGAAATTCATTTTGATTTGAACGCCTATTTGCGTAAAAGGCTTCAACAATCTTAACGTGTACCTTAGAGTGGTCCAAAAAACATGAAAGTTGGAATTCCCGATCTCCACAATGTTGCCCCTATTCCTTAATGTCTAAAAACTCTCTGTGCCAAGTTTCAGCTAAATCCGCTGTTATTTAGAGGTATCACAAAAAGTTGTCTTTTAAGAATTAGTAATTTATCTCTAGAGTAATTTATACAAAAAGTAGGGTTGACTTTAAATTTAATCATTTCTTAACCTGTACGCTATTATTTAACAATTTTCCGAAAAGATGTAATTAAAAATTCAACTTGTTTTTGCCTTGTATGCGCAAATTTCTCAAATCTGATCTTTATTTTAACGCAGATTATGAATCAGTAATCGAAACTTAAAAAAATTTGTGGTTTATGAATTATTCGCGGTTTTTGAAAATGAAAAAATACTCAAGTTTTTTGAGATATTTTCCCAATTATCTGTAAACGGTGTTATCGAAAAATGCAATTTGTTATACTTTTGCAATTTAATTACCAAGGGCCTTCATTATATATAACACTGATTTTAATTTTAAAAAGGATAACAGATATCCTTGCAAATTAAGTTAAAATTTGACATTTTTTAATATTTCGCTATTATTTAGATTGCTATAATTTTATTGCAACCAAAAACCTTATCCCACATAATAGGACATTTAGCAGATATATATTAATGCAAAAACGAAATTTTCATATTGGTAAATATAAGAAAACATCCTGATCGAAGTGGATCCTTTTTTGTATGAAATTTTAAAATTTCGCGAAATCCGCGACTCCGATTTCAATTTTGAATTCATATTCGTAATGTACACCTAAAAATATATTAGATTTGATATATCGCGATCATAATAATTATATTTAATTTTTCTCATTTTTTCCATTATTTTTAATTAATTAAAAATAATAGAACAAGTACAACCGCGAAACTTCAATTGCGATGTGCTACCTCTAAACAAAACTTTTTTGGTGATTTTTTGATCAGACTACATTTTTTTTCAAAGTGGCATATTTGTAGGGTTGTGGAGCGTGAAAATTCCAACTTTTTTTTTTTGAACCACTCTAGTGTACCTCTCCATGGTTGAATTTGTCAAACACTGAAACAAAGAAATTAGTGTTGGGCTTAATCGTTATTTTTGGTGACTCGGTTATATCGTTCAATAAAATTCATTGAACTAGTTCGTTCAAATCGTTCAATCGTTCTTTTTTGTTATCGTTCTTTTTTGTAATGAGCTGTGTCTGAATCGTGATTCGTGAACGGCGTCGTTCATTCGACAATTTATTGGCGCACTACATTTTACATGTTTATATTAATTTTATTGTGCATAGACTAATAGTGTCAGAAAATTACAATTTTATTAAAAATTTGAAATTATTAAGAAAAACATTTAATTCTGTAATAAAATTAATAAGAAAGGTATACAAACTTTTTATGACTACAATAAAAGAACGAAATGAACGATGAACGAAATGAACGAAAAGAACGAAAAATAGTGAACGATGTTATATCGTTCAATGAACTGAACCGTTCAAATGAACTAGTTCGTTCATGAACGACACAACTCTAAAAGAAATGTCAAATTAAGTTGGGCAAAAAACTTGACGTTAAGGTGTGACTTACTGTTCACATCGGGCATTATGGTTGGAATCAATATTGATCGCTATATGGTTCAACTGGTGCGTTTGAAGGAGGAAATGGTAAAAAACGGCCCCATATGAAGAAGTAAAAAGTGCTCTTTCACCAAGACAATGCGCCGTGTCACAAGTCGTTGGCTACCATGGCCAAATTGTAATCATTCTATAAAAAAGGTATCGAAATGTTAGAAATGCGTTGTAGTGATTGTATCGCTCTTGGAGGAGACCATGTTGATGAATAAAGTCAAATTTTGTAAATAAAAATTGTTGTTTTATTGGTTTTCCTACGGACTTTTCAGCCGATGTGTTATGTCGATTTTTTCTGGGTTTACAAATGAATTATATACATATATATATTTGTTCCTTTTACTCCTGCAAGGAGCATAGGGCTGCTACAAATAATTGTTAGCCCAAAATTAATTCAAGACGGTTTAGAGTTAGCTATTAGTTAAACCAAAAATTTGTTGTCGTATTGTATATGATTTTTTTGACATTTTCCTTTGTTTAGTAGGCAAGTTAAAGTTAAACCTGCAGTACGAGAGCAGATCGAAATGTTCTTAGCCTAACAATGAAAAACAAGAACTAGATTTTTAAAATTATTTTATTTTTCAATATAATCTCTTGAAACTTCAATACACTTACTTAGTCCAACGTTTATCTAGCAATTCTATCCCTTAATTAAAATAATTTTCCTTAAGCTCCTTAAAATAATCGTTTACGGCTGCCATTGCATCTTCATTCGAGGTGGGTGGTGTAGCAATTCGTACTTCAATTCATTGAATTTTGAAATTTTCATTCGAATGCGTTTTTCGTCAACTGTTAACAAAGGTGGCACACATCTTGCAGAAAGCTTGTTCATCTGTAATTCTTGATGCAAAATAAAATGTACTCGATCATTTGAGATGCCTATGGCATTAACAATTTCACGCACTTTCACTCGTCGATCGTGTAATACCATATCATAGACTTTACCTATGATTTCTGGCTTTGTTGAAGTTTTTGGACCAATCCCATTTTTTAATGTTGCATATGATGGAGCACTTTCACCTAACACATTCACCATATCATTATTAATTTCTTGTCTCGATAAACCTTTCTTATGTAAATATTTAATCACATCACGAATTTCTAATTTTTCCATTATAAAAAAATCACTGAAGCGCCTTTTTTGAACACCTGTTAATATACGAATGAGTTGATAGATCGAAATGAAATTTAACATGTGTTTATATGACGGATGGAAAATTCCATTATACTAAGCTTTTTGCTGATTACCTATGTCGGGCTAAGAACATTTCGTACTGCCCTCGTATAAGACTCACCGTTAATGAAAATAATGTAAGAATCAAATAAAATTTAACATAACATTTTGTAATAAAATTTTTACACTAAGGGTTTGTGTGAAATGATAGGAAAGTATTCTTTATGGTAAATTTTTGACAGTTTTGAGGTGAATAAAATTTCACCCATAGGGCTAGTAGAATTTTTGACACAAGCATAGAAATATTTAACATTTTAAAATGTGAAAGTTTCTAAAGAAAATTTAAGAAACGATATATACAAATGTAAAATTCTGAACAAAAACAAAAAATATTTAAAATTAACTACCAGAAAAGAGGCAGAAAAAATTACATTATATGTGACCTTCTCCGAGAAGAGGGACCTAGTGTGTGAAAATGAAGTTTTAAATTAAACATTAAAATTTTAATGTTTTTCTCATTTTTCGATTTTCCCAAGTTTTTGACACACAAAGTTTTTTGACACACTAGGTCCCTTTTCTCGGAGAAGGTCATATATTTAGGCAAACATTTTTATTTTTCGGCTTAATCTATTTTGTTATGCAAAACTAAAACTCCCATTAATTGCAACGATCTGGTTTGTAGGAGTACTGCAATTAGCAAAACGCATATATTTCTGAAAATATTTGTTTCGTTTTATTTCTTTTTGCTATTATTTACAACTGTCAAGAATTTTATATTGTCGAAAAAGATTTCATTTCACACAGGAAAATTTCAAATTTTTTCACCAAAGAGCAAATGTTTTTTCACCATGCCGCTTTGTTATCGTTTCACACATACCCTAACAATGTACAACACAAAAAGACTAACAAGGTGCTGACAACTGATTCTGGCAGAGGGAACAAAGCAAGAATATATATACGTGTATCGGAGTTTTAAAAGTTTACTTTTTTTGTTTTTGGCGGGTTAAAGTCACCACCCCCCCTCCCACCTTTGCAAATGTTTATCGCGAATCGGAATAGGAAACCATGCACAAATTTCTATATTTCAGTTATTGAATATCTATTTCAGTTTTGTGTGTGTTATTTATGTAATCAGAAAGGATATTCGGTTCTTATACAACTTAAAATATACCTAAAACGATGGAATTGTTCAGTAAAAATTTTTTGGGTATCCAAACAAATTTTAAATTAAACCGAGTAAAAAGGTTAAAGTCGGGCATGCTGACTATACAATACCCTACACCAGTCTGGTTAAAAGCCGACTTATGTTTGGATCCGAAATTCGAATGGGTTAAAATGGGACTTGTGTCAAAATTTTCTATAATGTGAGTCAGCGAACCAAATTTCATTAAAATATCTTAATATTTTCGACCTGCAGTTTGTAACCAAGCCAATTTTGGGGGGACCCTTATATGGGCACTAAGTCTAAACATGGACCGGTGTTAATCAAAATCAATAGGCTACGTCATTGGGCTGATATAGGTCGGTGTACCAAATTTCATCAAAATATCTTAATATTTGCGACCTGCAGCGCATAAAACAATATAATTTTGGGGGGACCCTTATATGGGCACTAGGTCTAAACATAGACCGCTGTTAACCAAAATCAATAGGCTTCGTCCTTGGGCCTGTGTACCAAATTTCATCAAAATATCTTAATATTTCCGACCTGCAGCGTATAAACAATATAATTTTGATGGGACCCTTATATGGGCACTAGGTCTAAACATGGACCGATTTTAATCACGTAGTGGTGTAGGGGTATAAATATGGTTATTAAAACTTTCTGTAGATACAACTGTAGATTATACTATAAAATAATCATAGTTCCCAATATTTGGTGGTTGTAACAAAACATGTATTTTTACGAACGATTATTCGATTGTTTACCATTGTTGTCAAAATAAAAATTTAAATTAAATATAAATATCTGCAGAACATTTCAAGAAGAAAAATATTATCAGTGGTACAAATTTGACGAATTGTTTTTTGCAGCCCCATTTTACAAAATTTGTGTGATGATGATTCGTGAAGTAAAATATCCTGTTGTTGAAAATAATAAATAGTTAATTTTGATATCAGCATTCAACGGAACTTTTGGATTAACAATAAGCATATCAAAATACTTTAAATAAATAGGTGTTTTAATCCAAGTAGTCCCCCTGATTATGTAAGGCGTTGGTGTATTTAGTAAAAACGCCTCCATACAAATAGAATTTTGCAAAATTAACAAAAAGTGAAATTTTCCTGGCGCACAATTTTAGAAAAATAAATATCTTACTTGACTGTTAAATATTGCAAAAATATTTGTTATGATGACTTTACTGTAAAAATGCCTAAAAACATCTACGCCTAGGCCTTGCATAATCAGGGGGAGTAAGAAGTCCACAGACCAATTCATTTATATACATAGGTTGATTTTCTTTGAATAAAGATTACAAAAATGGTAAAGGTCTATATGATTTTAAGCATACCCTGCTGAAAAATATTTACGAACTGCTAACAGACTTATATATTCTATTGTTACCGTAGGAGGGGAGAATTAAATCTCAATGATATATCACCGTATCTCTAAGGGACCGATTCTGCGGCAGTATATTATCCCAGCAAAAACAGACATTACCGAGTAATTAAGCGAGTAAGTAGCAGACAAAGGGTTTCACTACTTACCAGGCTATTTACTCGCAACATTACTTTTGTTCTCAATGTCCAAAAATTCATGGGTGGTCATTATCCTCTCGCTTACAAAAAAAGGGCGAATAACGAGTTACGCAAAGTGAAAGAATAAGTAGAATAAGTGGTTACTCAAAAATTAGTAAATAAGTGGTTACCCTACATTGTAAAATAGTTGGTCATATTGGAAAAAAAACTCTTTACCTTGGAAAATTTCCTATTTAGTTTAAAACAAATTTATAAATAAAATATTAATATAAAAAAACTTAATCAATTACCAGTAAGTGATTACTTTGCACGAATATGTAAGCACTTCTATAGCTTATTATCGCCAAGTCATTATTTTGTATTTTAAAGTAATGCAATGAGTAATGACCTATCATTACTTGGTAATCAGACAGGTCATTACCATGTTTTTGCTGGGATATGTTAGAATTTCCAATAGGAACACGATAGTCTTTAAGATCTGTAAATTTTTCCAGTAATAAATTTGCATTTTTAGTGCTACTTTTTGTCGGTAGAAAAATCCACAAATTATTTCAAACAACCTACCCAGCAATATTTTTCTAGCTCATAAAATCTCCATTATTTTCCAATTTATTCATTAGAAATTTGATAACCCTTTTTGAGAACATGCTTCAGGTCTATTTATCTCAAAAACTTTTTATTTCGTTGCTTTTTTAAAAAAATTAATTTTTGTTTTATTTAAATTATATTATATTTTTTATTTAAATAAATACAAATTTTAAAAAATAAATGAAATGTTTTAATTGGAAACAGTGTAAATTTAGTTGCAAGAACCGAAATATTTTTAGTTAGAGTTAGTACTCACAACTGAAAATAAACAATGTCATACCCGAATCATTCAACAATGCCTACCGAATGCAACATTAAATATGATAATAGTTGTTGTAACCGCCACAATTCGATTGGCAACAAATTCAGTTATCATAACGAATCTGTTTTCTGGGTGTGTGAATCTTCCATTTTAGGTATAGGATGTGTTCAGCGAACTTATGTAAAACACTACGAGCAACATTTTAACCTTCTAACTATTCAACTTACGGGTCTTTTTTGCCCTTTTTAAAATGGAGCCAAAAAAGTCCATTTAATTGAAGAGTTAAAGGATCAAAATGTTCCACAAAAATATTTGTCATGAAATTCCACTACTTATAAGTCTCTGAAAACATCAAAATGAAAATTTAAGTTCAATAAGTCAAAACTTAAAATGTATTTAAGGGTTAATTTCGTACTTAATCAGAATTGTCGCTTAAATGTACCACAAAACTGGATATTTATTTGTGTTGTTGATTTTTGTAAAATTAATTTAATAAAAAAAGTTGTCCTCTTTTTTTATGACAAATGTCCTCCTTTTTTGAGGTTGGCGTCCTCTTTTTCTCAAAATGGAAATGGCAACCCTAGTCATTACTAAAATATATAATTTTTCAAAGAAAGGCAGCATACTTAAAAATAATATCACTTTATTACTTTGTACCATATACTTTTTTCCTTATCTGTACCAACAGAACATTAAACTTACAACGAATAAGAAACACTTACAATTGTGAAATAAATATTAACAATGCTCAAAACTGATAATGTTGCTGTTGAAGAAGATGATAATTATGATGATGATGACGATGGAGATGGTAAAGACGATGATGATGATGGCTTGTAGGCCTGGCCTACAAAATTTGGCTAATGTTGTGAACCAAATTATGACATAATACAAAACAATTTCATTCAATGAGTTGAATAAAAAGTTGTAACAGTTTAAGTCAATGGACAGACAGACAAATATATGAATCTGAAAAGTTACTATGTTGTCACATATATTTATATTAGGAAGACATTTATATTTGGGACAATTTTTTTAAATAATATTTCCGTTTGCGTACTATTCTCTGTAAAGTCCAGTAAAAATTACTCACAAACAAACTTACAGAGAGTAAGGCCGGATTTTTTTTTTTATGTTTTACAATAATATGTTTAAAAAAACTTAAAATCTCCTAAAATTTGACTTTTGACTTTGCACAGGGGCAATTTAATGTATTTCCATTTTGCCCCAATTTTCAGGATTGAAGTAATTCAGTTTGTCACAGCAAATTCTCAGTAATGGGTGCTCATTACTAATATCAAAATAATAAGCAGTAGAATTAGGTTCTACTGCTTATAATTCGGTGTCAAAACTCATTAGTTTTGTTTGACAAGGTCGTTTTTGTAAGTAGTTGTCCATATTCGCTGCATTAAAAAACGCACAAAATTTGTGCACCTGCTTACCCACTGCATTACAAAAGTATATAAAATAAGTAGTTACCAAAATAAGTAGTTATTAGTGTGCTTATACGCAGTTAAAAAAATAAGTGGTTACAAGAAGTTAAATTATACGACTTACTTATATACTTACTAGTGGTTAAAAAATAAGTAGTTACCAAATTTACATTATCTTTATAAATAAATAAGTAGTCGCGAGTAAGCTAGACTGCTTATAAAAACGGCTTCGCCTAACAAAAATAACTACACCATTTCCAACTGTAATTGAGAAAAGAACAATTGAAATTGAGATTTTCCATTTGAAATTGAGAAAAGTTCATTTAATTTTGAGATTTTCTATTTAATATTGAGAAAATAACAATTGATTTTGAGATTTTCCATATGAAATTGAGAAAAATGCAAATGGAATTAAGATTTTCCATTTAAAATTGAGAAAGGAACAAAAAAAATTGAGATTTTCCAATTCAAATTGAGAAAAGAAGATATGTAATTGAGATTTTATATTTGATATTGGGAAAATAACAAATGAAATTTAGATTCTCCAATTGAAATTGAGAAAAGAACAAATGATTTTGAGATTTTATATTTGAAATTAAGAAAAACACAAATGAAATTGGGAAAATTATAAATTAAATTAAGAAAAGTATAAATGTAATTTAGAAAATATCAAATGATTTTGGGAAAAATTTGTATCAAGGAACAAAATTTATTAAACACAAAAAATAAACAATAAAAACAACAATCAACGTACGGGCATATTTTTTATTTGTACGGCGGATTAATGGAATGTGCAGGAATGCTGTATGGCTCTGCTGCAGTCGCCAGCAGTTACCAATGTTTTAGCTTCATCAATACGAGCTCAATCTGAGTAGAGTTGCAGAAGAGTTTTAAAATACAGTTTCTAACCTGTTGCAATAAGAAGCATTATCAACGACTACCAAGAACTCCGAAAGGTTGTTCCACATCTCCTCCTATCTCACGAAAAAATTTCTCATCCATTCCCTGGCAACAGGGAATCCAATTTTTCATCCAATTTAATAACGCCTTTAACAATTGGGTCACGTGATGGTGGGTTGGTGGTGGCTAGCGCGAGTTCAAGATCTTGAATAGCCACGTTTACGGCGATAAAACAAACTGAAATTTGTTTCGTCCAGCCCCACTATTTCATTACCGGCTCTGACGTACTCGTTCAGACAAGTAACGTATTCTGAATATTTGGCCTTCTTAGCAGCTTTTAAGGAATATATATCGGTGTAAGATATTTCCAATTTCTTGCCATTTTTGTCTCCGTTCAAGCTTAATTTTATTCACAAGAATTTTATTAAATTTCTTAATTGCAGTTGAAAATTTCTCAATTTCATTTGTATTTTTCTTAATTTATTTGTTTCTTTCTTTTCTCAATTTCAAATAAACAAATCTAATTTCCTAGGTTTGAGGTTAAGAAGAAGAATAAACCTTCCTCAAAAGTTATAAACACATTAAATTTGCAAATCAGACTACACCATTTCTAATTGAAATTGAGAGCTTTCCATGTAGTATTGAGAAAAGAGCAATTGGATTTTCCATTTGCTAATGAGAAAGGAATAATTGAAATTGAGATTTTCTATTTCATATTGGGAAATAACCAAATGAAATTGAGATTTTCCAATTAAAATTGAGAAACGAATAAATGATATTGAGATTTTACAATTGAAATTGAGAAAAGCATACATGGAATTGAGATTTTCCAATTAAAATTGAGAAACGAATAAATGATATTGAGATTTTACAATTGAAATTGAGAAAAGCATACATGGAATTGAGATTTTTAATTTGATATTGAGAAAAGAACATATGAAATTGAGATTTTACATTTGAAATTAAGAAAAAAACAAATGAAATTGAGATTTTACAATTGAAAATGAGAAAAAAACAAATGGAAATTAGATTTGTTTATTTGAAATTGAGAAAAGAAAAAACAAATAAATTAAGAAAAATACAAATGAAATTGAGAAATTTTCAACTGCAATTTAATAAAAATGCTACCAAGTCTTAAAAGTTCTTGGCTTTTCTCTTTCAAATGTAAACCAGAGACTATTAATCACAGAATTATACCAGATGTGAAACTAATGAGAGGTGTCAAAAAAGTCTTCTCGAACCGTTTACATGGAAGTCAAGTCAAGAGGGAGATAAAAATATAAAATCTTCATACATTTTGTATTGCGCATTTTTTGTATATATCTGTCTCTTTTTAGATTATTGTGCTTTATCTTTTGTGTTTTTCTTAAATATTTGCGTTTTCTTTTGCACATTTTCTGTCGGCCATATTGCCCAAATCAGCTGATTCATATCTGGTATAATTTGTGCTAATAATTAAAGAGATAGGAAATCAAAACTTACACTTCCCTAGTAAAAATGATTTTTATATATTCATATATGATTTTTATACAATCATTTATGATTTTATACACCCGAGTAAAAAAGTTTATATAAAATTATATATGAATGGATATATTTGGAATCTGTAACTGGATATAATTTCATCCGAAAAATGGTTATATTAAATTGTATCAAATCGGATATAATTATATTTACAAGGATACAAAGTTATATCAAATTATCAACTTATATCCGAGTTTTGTCCCGATCAAATTGGATATAAGTTAATACAATACGATATGATTAAATTTAAATGATAAAAAAATTTGTATTGGAGGTCAGTAAGATTTCACGTTCTGCACACTAGCAGCCGCAGGCTACTGTCGATAATTTGCGACTTTCATGCAAATGCATGTTTGTAGTCATTAATTCAAAAATGATTTTGACCGAATACCATTTATATTGGAGTTAATTTTTAACTAAACACTCTCGAGTAATAAATATGATTTTTATAAATCGATAAATGTAAAGTGCATTTTTGATTTTAAGCATTTATTTTTGGATCTTTAGCTCATATTTTTTGGTTTTTATTGCATATTTCCATTTAAGTGCATATTTTGCATTTTTACTGCATATTTTAAGCGTATATTTTCCATTTTTAAGTGCATGAAAGTCGCTGCCCTGATAATAAGTAACTATTAAAGACGTTATTGTATAAATCCGTTATTGTTGAATTCTTTAACCCTAGAAGTCCATTGTTAGTTGATTCGACTAACATCAACCGTGCTTTACAAATAGCGTGAAAAATAGCGATGCACTTCTAAGGTTAAAGATTAGCCCCCGTATTCAAAATGAAAAAGCATATGCTAATTAACTAGCTGCCAGCTTTCCCTTATGGGAATATGTGTGCAAAAAAGGTAGCAGCAAGTTAGTTAGCATACACTTTGTCATTTTTAATACGGGTGTAGATCATTTTTTCTCAAATATGTGAATTTTTTTTGGACTTAGAAAATTTTTTAAATACATATGTATATTGTTTTTTTTTTATTTTAAATAAAATTTTAATGATTAGCCCGGCAATGCACTTCTTTTTTGTTGGAGGCTCCTAATTCCCGATTTATGGAGCTGAAAATGATCTATAACAATATTCAATGGCTTATTTCTCCACTCAAAACTTATCGGACCAGAAAAAAATATATATAGCGTTGGAAAGGTACTTGAAATACCTTACCAATGGTATGCAACATGCCTAAACTTATTAACCCATTACGAGCCGGGTCATGATTTTAAATGTTAATTTTATTAAATTGGAGTTTCTAAATTAAAAAAAAAAACTTAAAAATAAAAAAAGCTCAGAAAATATTAATTTAATGAAAAAATTGAATAAAACATATAAAAATTTTTTTTCATGCAATGAGTTTCGAACTTGTGTCTGAGATTAACTAATATATTGTAATATATAAAATACAATCAAAAATATTCTTCGTATGTATTTATATACAAAATTTTTAACGGTTTTATCAATTATATATTCCTATATAAATAATTTGCAATAACGCAAATACTGATATATGATTCAATATGATTACATATGAGAAAATTTTTGAACATTTTTCTAATATATCATCATATAAAAACATATAAAGTCGCATACAATATTTTATATTATCATATATTTTAATATTAAAAAATATGTTATATATACTCTTTTTTACTCGGGCAATTATAACTTGTCGAGTATTGTGAAACATATATTTTTATATGATTATATCAAAAGATATTTAATTATATATAATTATATTAACCAGATCCACCATTTTTCGGATCAGATAATATATTTTTTATATAATTATATTAACCCATACATGATTTGATCCGGAAATGGTGGATCTGGTTAATATAATTTTATATACTTAAATATCTTTTGATATAATCATATAAAAATATATGCTTCACAATACTCGACAAGTTATGATTGTATAAAATCATAAATGCCCGAGTAAAAAAGTTTATATAAAATTATATATGAATGGATATATTTGGAATCTGTTACTGGATATAATTTCATCCGAAAAATGGTTATATTAAATTGTATCAAATCGGATATAATTATATTTACAAGGATACAAAGTTATATCAAATTATCAACTTATATCCGAGTTTTGTCCCGATCAAATTGGATACAAGTTAATACAATACGATATGATTAAATTTAAGTGATAAAAAAAATTTGTATTAGAGGTCAGCAAGATTTCACGTTCTGCACACTAGCAGCCGCAGGCTACTGTCTATAATTTGCGACTTTCATGCAATGCATGTTTGTCGTCATTAATTCAAAAATGATTTTGACCGAATACCATTTATATTGGATTTAATTTGGGTTAAAGATTAGCCCCCGTATTCAAAATGAAAAAGCATATGCTAACTAACCAGCTGCCAGCTTTCCCTTATGGGAATATGTGTGCAAAAAAATTAGCAGCAAGTTAGTTAGCATACACTTTGTCATTTTTAATACGGGTGTAGATCATTTTTTCTCAAATATGGGAATTTTCTTTGGACTTAGAAAATTTTTTAAATACATATATTGTTTTTTTTTTTTTTATTTTAAATAAAATTTTAATGATTAGCCCGGCAATGCACTTCTTTTTTGTTGGAGGCTCCTAATTTCCGATTTATGGAGCTGAAAATGATCTATAACAATATTCAATGGCTTATTTCTCCACTCAAAACTTATCGGACCAGAACAAAATATATATGGCGTTGGAAAGGTACTTGAAATACCTTACCAATGGTATGCAACATGCCTAAACTTATTAACCCATTACGAGCCGGGTCATGATTTTAAATGTTAATTTTATTAAATTGGAGTTTTTAAATTAAAAAAAAAAAACTTAAAAATAAAAAAAGCTCAGAAAATATTAATTTAATGAAAAAATTGAATAAAACATATAAAAAAATTTTTTCATGCAATGAGTTTCGAACTTATGTCTGAGATTAACTAATATATTGTAATATATAAAATACAATCAAAAATATTCTTCGTATATATTTATATATCAAATTTTTAACGGTTTTATCAATTATATAATCCTATATAAATAATTTGCAATAACGCAAATACTGATATATGATTCAATATGATTACATATGAGAAAAATTTTAAACATTTTTCTAATATATCATCATATAAAAACATATAAAGTCGCATACAATATTTTATATTATCATATATTTTAATATTAAAAAAAATATGTTATATATACTCTTTTTTACTCGGGTGATTATATAAAAATCATATCTGATTATATAAAAATCATTTTTACTAGGGCACTCACCGATAGAGGGCGCTGAAAGTTAGTATTACCTAAGCAACTATTTAGTGTCAGCTGAGCCTATATTTAAAAACTCAAAAATTGCTGAAAACTGCTCAAAATAAGGAAAAAACAAACGCGGAATATATTCAAATAATAAAATTTGAAATATTTGTTTGTATTTTTTCCTTTGCTGTTTGTTATTATTTAAATTTAAATAAAAAAAGAAAATTGTCAATTTTTTTTTACAAAGTGCCATCTGGTGATAACGATTTTTTTTATAACTGATGTTAACAAAAATATTTGTCATAAAAATATTTGAAATTTTAGAATTTTTTATTTCATAAAATATTAAAAACAACAAAAGCTAACAAATGTATTATGCGTTTGTTAGTAAAGATAGAGCACGGCACACAAGATAATTGCTCCATTTCGAGTTCCGGCGAAGTCTTTGTACGAAAACAGCTTTTGTACAAAGGCGACCACAAATGTTCAAATTTTATTTGTTTATAAAAAATAAAAGAAAATTCAGATAAGCACTAATAGCATAGAGTAAGGCTAGATAGAGATACGGTAAGCCTTACGGCCCCAACAAAATTTTATGCAGATTGCAAAGGTTCGATACCGGGCTCCCCAATGAGAGAATTTTCCTCTCTTTTGAGCAAATTTTCCTGATTTCAAAGCAAATTTGTCTGCAAACTGAGAGGATTTCTTTGATTTTAAAACAAATTTCTCCTACTTAAAAGCAAATTTGAGTAAATTTCCCGGTACCGAACCTTCGTAATCTGCACATACAAAAACCAAGAGAACGATTTTTGCAGCTTGAGCGGGAATGTCAGCCTGTGCTAATAGTCGTGTTTTTTAAAGTCGTTATAGATATTGATATAAAATTAGAAAAAAAACAAACCTATTGTTAAAAAAACAAAAATTTTAAATAAAGTAGAATTATAAAAGAGTGAAATGAAACTGTAAATATTAAGCGTGTTCGTTTACTTACTACAAGTTACTACTTTTACTACAGCTGGAAAAAATCAATACAAAAAGTAAACAAAACTTTCCAATTGTAGTAACAGTAGTAAGAATTTGGAGTAAACGAACATACTGATAATAAACTTAGGTGTACAGTTTTTTTGCCCCTCACAGTACATACATATACAGTAGTTTTGATTTAACTGCCTTTTTCTTAAGTGCACATTTGCTATAGCTGCACAAAATTTTGGTTTCGTTTCTATTTTACCAAATTATATACGCAATTGTCTTCTTTACGTGCACTTTTTGTACCTGCGCATTTAAGATAACTGCCTCATATTTTTGGCAGTTTTACATTATTTTCATAAAAAAGATCTCCGTTAGCTGCCTCTTGTGTTTTGCTTTGTTTTTCAATTCTAGGAAAAAAAAACACACATATAATAAATGTGTTTTCAACTTTTTTGTGACAAAAATTTCCTACTTTAGTCATTTTTTAACCATTAAAATCGCAAGATCTGGTGCAAAGCACAAAGTTGTCATCATTAGCTTCATTTGTTTTGTTTTTTTTTCAGTCTGCATTGGTATACCTACACATTAAGGCAGGTAAACAATTTGACTTAGCTGCGTTTTTGGCTTACCTGCACAAAAATTCTTGCAAAAGTTGGTTGTGCAGCTAAGTCAAAATTACTGTATGTATATTTATATTGTATCATATATATCAGAGAAATGACTGGAGATCCCATAGAGTACGGATACCATAGAGGGACGCTTAACCTCACGGTTTGTGCAGATTGCAAAGGTTCGGTAACGGGCTCCCCAGTGAGAGAATTTCCCTCTCTTTTGAGCAAATTTCCCTGATTTCAAAGCAAATTTGTCTGCAAATTGAGAGAATTTCTTTGATTGCAAAACAAATTTCCTCTATCTGCTTTGAATTTTGAGCAAATTTGAGGAAATTTCCCATACCGAACCTTCGTAATCTGCACATACAAAACCCAAGAGAACGATTTTTGCAGCGTGAGCGGGAATGTCAGCCTGTGGAGATACTACTGAAGTTTATGTTACTTGCTTGAAAGTCATTCATTGACATTTGCTTGTAAAGCCAGGGGTATGGCATCACCAAAAAAATAAGTTATAAAAACATCGTTATCACTAGATAGCACTTTGTTCAGAAATTTGACAATTTTGTTTTTTTTTTATTTAAATTTAAATAATAACAAACAACAAAAAAACAAACGGATATATCAAATTTTATTATTTGAGTATATTTCGCGCTTGTTTTTTCGTTATTCCGAGCAGTTTTCAGTAGTTTTTGAGTTTTTAATTATAGGCTCAGCTGATACTAAATAGTTGCTCAGGTAATACTAAATTACAGCGCCATCTACCGGTGAGTAGTGTAAGTTTTGATTTTCTATCTCTATAATTCATTGTCTCTGTGTAAAGCTAAGTTCGAGGCTTCAAAACTCTAATTTGGTTCTATAAAATAAGTGCCTCTCAAATGTCAATCTTAACGTCTGTATTTATGTATGATTTTCTGTAAATAAATATATTTGAAATCTTCAACAAATTGCAAACGCATGTGTGCTTTTAGTAATGTACGCATAATTATATGTAGTGGCCGCCGTAATGACTATAAGTGCAGCCAACTGTTGCTCAAGACTTAAAGATAGCAAATTTATGTTTAAATTTGTATATTTCTGTTGCTACTGTTGCCGTCGTCGTGGTTTAAAGTTGTCTGCTCATCACCTGTATAAACCCAGCTTCAAATTGTATACAATTTGAAGCATATGTTGTATAGTAGATGAATGGACGAATGCAAAAGTAAGTATGTACAGGCATCGCAGATACAGACAGACGAACATAAAGATAAATGCAATTTATAAAATAAAATTAAAAGTGAAAGGATTTTTGTCTCTTAAGGTTGCCAAATACTGGTTTGAACACTGCATAGTGGTTTTAGTTAATAGTGTCATCATTATTATTGTTTTTATTTATAATTTCATTAATATAAATTCATAATAGTACAATAATTAAATACTGAAGGAATTCACTGTTTAAATGCTAATGTGCTATGGTTGACGTTTAACCCTTAGAAAGTTTTCAAATTTACGATTAATGATAATTTACTACTTAAAATAACATGAATTGTGAATACCCCCACTATATAAACTTCTTAATATTTTTGAATACAAAAAATATTGCTATTTTTTCTTTTTTGGCTTGGGAGATTTAAAGGCATGGTAAATCCAACAGTTTCCAGAAACAAAAAAAACTTTTTACAACCTTTTCGCAATATTTCGCTGCCAGAAGTGCCTTGTTTTTAATCCACCAAGTTTCGTGATGAATTCCCTATATTTAATTTGTCAGTAGAATTTCACGTAGGGAAAATTCGCTACACCAAACGATCAAACACAGTCCACCATTAGTCATGAATCAGAGTTGACTTTGCCATTTCTATGTATTAGTAACATCCATAGCTGTTAAATTTCGATTACGATTGCTAATCAATTAGTAGTAGCCGACCGAACAGTTTGGCCAAAAAGTGATATTTGGTCGATTTTCTGTTATTTGAAAGCATTAGGGAGAAACTTTCATATTGCTAAAATATTTGTTGAGCCGATCTAATTTGATTTTGAGTGTCAGATTTAAGGAAAACTCGGCAGTGTAGCCGTAAAGTTAACTGTTCGGCCGCCGAACTATTTTCAATTTGGCCGAACTTTCGGAGGTTGAACAGTGAATTTGTTGCTTAACCTCGGACTTTTCCTTAAATTTTAAACTCAAAATGCACTCTAATCAAAATACACCCAACAAACATTTTTCCATAAGCAAAATTTATCCATAATGCTTCAACATACTAAATAACAACCAAATACATTTTCTGGCCGAACTGTTCGGTCGGACACTATCAATTAGATTAAACAATTTCTGACTACTAATTGATTACATTTACAAATAATCTATAAGTAATCAAGATAACTTGAGATTGCCATAAAATAATCAAAAGTAAACAAAAAATAATCCGGCTACTTTCAAAGATTACTTTTGATTCTCTTTGATTATTTTCAAAAATATTCGGCATGAGTTACAGTGCATGAGTAGAATTTTTGCGTAATTGAAATGTTCTGATATGTCATTTGAAATTTCT
Organism: Leucophora obtusa; assembly: GCA_949987735.1. Taxonomy (NCBI): domain Eukaryota; kingdom Metazoa; phylum Arthropoda; class Insecta; order Diptera; family Anthomyiidae; genus Leucophora; species Leucophora obtusa. Next base: position 284,382,912 of record OX465295.1, read on the forward strand.
GAATTTAAATACAAATAAAATGTGAATTATTAGCGACACGTCTGTAAAAAACATTTTGGATAAGTTTTCTTTCGTGATAAAAATATAGAAATTACTTCGTTAAATTGTTTTTTTTGTGAGTTGTTCGTGAGTGTTTTTTTTGTGATCGTAATTAATTTTTCTTTGCACTGCAAGCCAAAAAAAAACAATACCGTGCATGAGTAAAATTTTTTTTTGTCGTGAGCGTGCATGATCGTGAGTAAAAACCTTACGGATAAAGGGGCCGGTCCCAATTGACATGCGAGATAGGCCAAGGGGTCAGAGACAGGTATTTGATCGGTCTTTTAATTTTAAAATGACATATTGCGTTCATTGGAAGTGACCAATTACCACGGATTAGATAAACTTTGACATATCACAGGACTAATCCAAAAGCACATGTCGCCTAACTGACACAAAGAGACATGTGACTGAACTAACCCAAAAGGAACCACCATAGAATGAGTCACATTTTGTGACATGTGACCCAACTAACCTAAAAAGAACTGACACGGAACCAGTCCCATTATATACTAAAACCCATTTTAACTAATTTTTTGTCTAACGTGCATTGAAAAGAAGACAAATTTAGATAGGAAGACGATATAACGCAGTCTTATCAAATATTTGTCTTATCTTATTTGTCTTATCAAAAAATAGAAATAAAATTTTTGAAAAATATTAATCTTTAAAGTGTGTATAAGGCGTCAAAGTATGAAATTTTTTACTTTTAATGCCACCAGAGGGCGGAGCTAAATTTTGAAAATAAAATTTAAAAAATCGTTACTGGGAAACCGACCAATCTTCCGACTGAATTTCGTAAAAAATTTGCACGCTATGGGTTAATGTAAAAATTTTAGAAATACAGAACAGTTTCCAAAGAGTAAAGCACAGATTATACCAGATATGAATCAGCTGATTTGGGCAATATGGCCGACAGAAAATGAGCGAAACAAAACGCAAAAATTTAAGAAAAACCCAAAATATAAAGCACAATAACCTAAAAAGAGACAGATATATACAAAAAATGCGCAATACAAAATGTATGAAGATTTTATATTGTTATCTCCCTCTTGACTTGGCTTCCATGTAAACAAAACCATACGGTTCGAGAATACTTTTTTGACACCTGTCATTGGTTTTACATCTGGTATTAATATGTGGAGTAAAGTCTCAATATTGGGGTTTTCTATTACATACTTATCCTGTTAAATGATGTGTCCTCGTTTCACCAGTCACGGAGACAGTTCCTTAAGTACAATTTTTACTGCTTCAACCACAAAAATGGTTAATTATACCTATCCTGTTACAAGTTCTGCTTTAACAAGTCACGGGATAGGTACCTTGAGGGCAGTAGAGTGGTATATTCTCGTTTCACCAGCCACGAGATAGATACTTTGAATGGTATGTTATCTTTTCACCAGTCACGGGACTAGTCATTTAAGTATAACTGACACCATTAACCCACAGCAGTGGTAAATTATACCAATATTGTGACAAGTCTTGCTTTAACCAGTCCTGGAATATGTACTTTGAGGGCAATTGACCCTTCATTCCCCGTAGGGAAGATAATCACGATCCGATCTCGAATAATGATAATAAAAACAATAAATACTTGAATGATTTCCAATTGCATGTAAAAGAAGTTAAGTGGAATGCAAACAGGTTAGCAATAATAAAATCGATATCTATACTATATATATATATATATGTATATAATATAATAAAGAGGTAATGTGTGTATGTTTGTTTGTTTTAGGAGGTAATCTCCGCAACGACTCATCTGATTTCAAAAATATTTGATTCAGTACTTAGAATGATCCTTAAGGATGGACATAGGCTTTATATCATTCCATTAAAATAATTAATAAAAAAGTTATGAGCAATAATGTAATATACAATAAAAGACTGACTGACTCAACATCGCCCAGATCAAACCACTGATGCTAGGAAGTTGATATTTGGTATTTAGGTTCCTCCTCCAGCGTAGACGTAAGCTAAGACGGGATTTTTGGAAATTCCTACCTGAACTGGCAAAGAGGGGAAAAGTCTCCTCCTTGACGGCTTGCCAAAACCCCTTTGGCTAGAAACCTAAAATTTTAAATATGTGTCCCCAATAACGGACTGCCCAAACCGCTGAGACAACGAAGTTGAAATTTTATATGAAGGTTCCTCCTGTATCGTAGACAGCCGCGAAGATAAAATTTTTGGAAATTCCTACAGGGAGGGGCAGAAAGAAAGTCTCGAGGGCTCAAAAAGGGAAAATGACCTCTTAACGGCCTGTCCAAACTGCAGGTACTAGGAAGCTGAAATTTAGTATGTAGGTTCCTGTAGGTGGCATTTTTGGAAATTCCAACCAGGAGGGGCAAAAAAAGAAAAATTGTCCCCCTTGACGGCCTGCCTAAACTGTTGAAACTAGGAAGCTGAAATTCGGTGGTGGATTCCTCCTCTAGCTTGAACGCTCTCTAGAGCGGGATTTTCGGAAATTGCTGCCGAGAGGGGCATAAATAGTTAAAGTCTCCCTTTGACGGCCTGTCAAAATTCCACTGGCTAGAAGCTTTAAATGTAATATATTGTTCCTTGGAGTATGGGATCACTTATCAGGAAACTACTTTTTGGAATTTTGGACAGGGACATTGCAAAAATGGGGATTGAAAAAGGGAAGAGTGCCCCCTTAAAGGCCTGCCCAAACCACTGAAGGTAGGAAGTTGAAATTTGGTATGTAGGTTCCTCCTCCTTTGTAGACATCCGTTAAGATGGGATTTTTGGAAATTTACTAGGTGGGATAAAAAGAGAAAACTGCTGGAACTAGGGAGTTGAAATTCGGTATGTAGGTTCCTCCTCCAACGCAGACATCCGCTAAGACGGAATTTTTAGAAATTCCTTCTAGGTGGGGTAAAAAGAGAAAAAGTCTTCCATTTGACGGCCTGGCCAAACTGCTGGAACTAGGGAGCTGAAATTCTATATGTAGGTTCCTCCTCCAACACAGACATCCGCTAAGACGGCATTTTTGGTAATTTCTACCGGGAGGGAAAAAAGGGAATAATTTTTCCCTTGATGGCCTGCCCGAACCCCTTTGGCTAGAAACCTGAAATTTATAATATGTGTTCCTTGGAGTATGGGCTAACTTATCAACAAGTTATTTTTTGTAACTTTGGACAGGATTGTGGTAAAAATGGGGGTTAAAAAAACTTGCCCCCCTTAACGCCTGCCTATTTGGCTAGAAACTTAAAATTTAAAGAGCGAGTGTATTTTTAATACCAAATTCAAGAAACAAAATTGGGAACGAGTAGAATTGAAACACTACACAAGTGGGATTAATTGCAAAATGAACGGGGAACGATTGGAATTAAAGAAGTAGACAATGTAAATGGAATGGAAGAGGGAACGAAATGGAATTGAATATGGAACAAAATGCAATAGGGAGCATGATAGCATGGAATGGGGAACGAGTGGAATTGAAACACTACAGTTAAAAAAAGAAACGGAACGGAGCAGGTGCAAAAAAATTAAATTGAAAGAGAAACGACTGACATTGAAACACAAGACAATGGGAGCGAAATAGAATGAAACGGGTACCGATTGGTATTGGAACGATAGATAATGGGAACGAAATGTAATGCAATGAAGAACGAAATGGAATATGGAATGGAACGAAATTAAATGGAGTGGGGAACGAGTGATATTGAAACATTAGGTATCTGGAGGGGAATGGAATGAAATTTGATTGACTCAAACTGCATGAGTTTGGTACTTGAAATTTCGTATGTGACTACCTTTAACATATTTTTATTTATTTTTACGGGGAGGAACAAAAAGGGGTAGGGGCTCTTTACCCTAATTTTTTAATTGCCTATGCAAACACTTTAAGTAAGGAATATGAAACTTAGCATCGAAAAGGGTTAAACAAATTTATTAGAAGAGAAAAAAACCTTAGAAAAAGAATGCAATTCATATATTCTGATATATAAACTGCCGGTAACGAAACATCGGTGGAAATAATCGACGCACATAGGAGTATTTGACCCAAAAAGCTGGCCAAAAAGGCAAAAATGAATTTAAAGAAATTTAAAATAAAGTACGTAGCTTAATAGGCAACTAAATTCTGCATTATGTTGCAAATTCTCAAGATTTTAAGTTGAGATTTGTAGTTTCGAGACAAAATAAAATTGATTTGATTTTTTTCAGTTTTAAGAGGTTAATATTATATTTTTTTATGGCTGAACGAATGGAGGTTTTAAATTAATTTTTTGTCAGTCATAAACTTTTGTTTGGGGATTAACACTGCCTATTAACTTTACAATGGGTTTTTGCCTTGTAAATGTAATTGAATGAAAAATTATTTTTATCAATGGATTTTATTGGGCGAATGATTGACTATATAAAGTTGATGTACAAGTCCACCATTCGGTATGTATCTCTCTCAGGTGCTGTGGATGTGTTGATCATGTTTTCTTGACGGGTTTCTGGGGAATATTTGAATATTGTCAAATTATTGGTGACGTCTATTCATTGGTTTTTTCGTGTGGTTTTATGTAAGTTTATGAGGTGTAGGTTTCTCGCAATTGTGTGGTTGATGCGCGGATGCTATGGGCAGTAGTTATTGTATCTCGTGTGTGATACTGGAGTGGACTTGGTAAATTTGTTCTGTGTTTTTTTGAATTTATGGTTCTGTGTTTTTTGAATTTATGGTTTTGTGATCATTGGAGATTTGGTTTGTTATATTTGACTATTCTGGTAATTTTTCGGGATCATGTTCATATGCATCCCAGAGGGGTTCTATGGAACTAGTAGGTTTATTCCGCTGATGAGTCCCTTTGGCAGGGGACGAAAGTGCTTCAGGAATTGCCAAGTGCCTGCACGGCTATGTTTTTGTATGGATGGTGGGTTTGGTTATTCTGTTTTTGTTTTCTGGTTTAGTTTTTTTTTTTTTGGGGGGGGGGGGGGAGTTTTGTTTTCATTTGCGGTGGTAAGTTGTAGCGATGAATGGAAAAACCGATAAGTTTGATATTTTAGGGCGCTTTTTCCCCTAAGTGTCTTTCCACAGGTTTACCGTATTGGCGGACTATTGGGAGAACATAGATCGTAGATGACCCAAGTAGGGAACTGGCCACCAACAGAATGAGCTCTAGGCCCCTTAGGTGTACGGTAGGGTCTGGAATGATAAATTGAGGGAGTTATCTACATGATATTAAAGAGTTATTGCGATGGGGAAGGTCATTAAAATTTGTGCAGAAAACTCCCTGTATGCAGCTTTTTCCCTATTTGAACATTTTTTTAAATAAATATCAAAAATCAATTTAAACATATTTAAAAAAAACTTTAAAATATGTAGAGATATGTTATACAAAAAATACAAAATTTTAGATTTGGAAAAACCTTGATTAGTTCCGAAGATACAGCATCCAGTTCCAAATATTTCCAGTAGGGGGCGTTGCAAGGGCACAAAATTAATCTAAAATACTTTTTTTATGTTTATCCATGTTTCTTAAAACTTTGATCGAAAAAGGATTAAAATACAACAAAAAATTTGGAAACTCGCATTCTTCTGCGAAGTACGAGTAAGCGTGGGATCAAAAAAAAAAATACGAACCCTCCAAAAATTCGCCGCTGGATTCTTTTTATCAAATTAAACCCAAAACTATCAAAAATCCCGAAGTTTTAGTCCAAAAAACACGTTTAATAATTTTGGCCAGCTTTTCGGGTCAAATACTCCTCTGTGCGACGCAGTGAACTTTCCAACTAAATTTGTGAATTTACTTGAATTACTAGGTCTACTTTTACATAAACTGGAATTAAATAAATTTTATGGCACGCTAACAACGTAGCGGGCTTTGCCCGCTAGTATCTTATAATAGATATGCCGGTTAAGAAAAAATAACTAAAATCAAATACTGGTTGAATTTCAAGTGGACAAAAGTGTTCGTCACTACATTTGTTAATGACATTTAATAAGTGCGAATGCAATAGACTTTGAAAGTAATCAGAAAGAATCAAAAGTAATCATTGAAAGTAGTCGGATTATTTTTTGATTATTTCTGATGATTTTTTATTATTTTATTGTAATTGCAAGTAATCCTGATTACTTTTAGATTATTTGTAATCGTAATCAATTAGTAATCTTCCGAAACTGGATATAATCATAATTTAATCATTACTTCACCTTGAAAAAGAAAGTAATCTAATTACTAATTATTATGATTACTAATCATTATCTAACAGCTATGGTGACATCACACGCTGTGCTGTCAAATACATGGCATTCAGCAAATTGACGTCATTCTGTATAGCTGGTAGCCATATTCTAAAATAATAGAAAAGCAACCATATTTCAAGACTAGTGGTTTTGAAACAGTCACGTCAAAAATAAGAGTTCCAAAAAAGTAATTTAACGCCGCACAGTGGCACTTTTTCAGAGAAGGCGCTCAAAAATCTATAACTTTTGAAGGAGTCATTCCATTTCAATGCGTTTTTTTTTTTTGCTGAATAGGTAAGATATTAAGCTTTCAGCTAAGATATAATGATCGATCATAAATATCATAAAAATCGAGTAACAACAAGAATATATATAAAAGATTTAACTTTCATACCTCGTGTTTTTGTGGGATTACTAAAAAAATTTCTGTTACCGATATTTCTATAAGGAGCATAGCGTTGCTACAAAATCTTTGAATTTTGATCTGTCCATCGCAGTATTTTTCAATTCGTTCCAACTGGTGTTTAAACTTATTGCTTCATCTATGACTTGTCATCTCAATGTATGGGCTGGACGACCCCTTCTTCCACTACCTTGTAGATTCAACTCTATAGCAGTTTTAGCAATGTGTGGATATGCTTTTCGTATGGTATGACCTATCCGGTTCCACTTTTGTCTATATACTTCAATTGCTATAGGATATTGAAGTGTTATAGACCGTAATCTCTCATTCGATATCCTTTGTGGTGAATAAATCCCAAGTATTTTTCTCAGATATCGGTTTATAAATACTTGCATTGCTTTCTTGTTTGATGAATGTTGTTGAAGGACGTCCAACAACAACATTCATCAAACATTAAATAGTTTTATTTTCACCCCATGAGAGAATGAAGATGATTTCCATATGTGATTAAGTTGGCCAAAAGCTTGGAATGCTCTTTTAATTCGGTGAGCGATATCTGCTTTCGAGTAGCCAGTTGTCGTTCTTATAGAACCAATATAACAGAAAAGGTCTACTTCATCCAGTGTCACATTACAAATTGTAAATCTGTTAAGCTGGCCATACACTTGCAATATTATTGTAAATCGGCATATTCTTAGTCGTCCAATCTTCCATTAAGTCCCCAAGAAATACTTATATTTTCTACCACAGCTTGTTTGATGGCAATATCCAGTACGATGTTGAATATTAGTGGAGATATTACGCAGCTCTGGCGTGCTCTCGTGCCAACTTTGGAACTCCTGCTTGGCTTGCCTTTTAATACGACAACTGGCATCAGCGTGCAAGCACTTAACAAGCTGAATTAATTTGCTTCCGACACTCTTGCACTGTAAAGGCTCTATTAGCCTAATAGTATCGTGTCAGCTGTTTACTTTCAGCTAGTGATAGTATACACGACTAATTAGTTTGGAAGCAGATCTGACGTAAAAAAATCTATTGAAAATATATTTATACCTCACGATGCCTCATACTCGATACCTCACCGCACTTTACTACCAAACTAATTTAAGCTTAAGGCTTTTCAGATTGAGTTGTAATTTAGGGTATCGAAAGATTTTTCAAAATCGATAAATACTAGATATTCGAGGGTCATTATATTATTTATTTATATTGTGAGCATTGGCTACTTGTTAGGCGCCATTTCCGATATTTCCGCTAGTAAGATTAACACTTTTGATTTTGATTTAACCTTGCCTTTTGTGATTTGAGAATTATTTGTGTTGATTACAAAAATGGAATTAACATGTGAAAATTTTCGGGCAATGATTTATTACGATTTTGGATGTGGATTATCCAAACAAGAGTGCATAGACAAATCAAATTTAACTTTTGGTGATGAAGCTCCATCCTCTGCAACTGTGAAACGCTGGTATAACGAATTTAATGGCGGACGTCCTTCGCTCCTGGACGTATTTCGAGAAGGTCGTCGCAAATCAGTGATTGTACCAGATGTGTTTTAGAAAGAAAAACAGGAAGCTGCACTTTTACTTATGAGAAATTTATCACACTGGTTCTAGAGTGACTCTTTGATACCTATACTGTATCAGTTGATTTGCACCTAAATTCAATTCGCAACTAAAAATTTAAATGTTTATTTTTTTTGTTTTTATTAAAAACAAATGTAAGTAAAATGAGAATTTCAAGTCTCGTATTATAATTTAAATAATTTTTTTTAAACAAGTCCTACATAGATTTTATTTAACTAGTACACAACTGGTTCAAAATAATTATTTTGAGAACTAGTTTCTTAATACTAGGAAAAAAACTAGTATTTTTTAGAACTAGTTCCACCATTTGCTACTGGGGAGTTTCAGTTACGAAATTAATAATTTCAATTATATTTTAATTGTTTCTGCACCTACTATTAATTGAAACAATTAAAAAATTCAAATACTTAACTGATTTAATTAAAGATTTGGTTGAAAAAAGTTTTACTTTATACAAATATTTAGTTAGATAATTTAGGCTCATAATTTTGTGTATGTAATAAATAAAAAGCGTGTTCGTTTACCTACTACAAGTTACTACTTTTACTACAGCTGGAAAAATTCAATACAAAAAGTAAATAAAACTTTCCAATTGTAGTAAAAGTAACAAGAAATTCGAATAAACGAACACACTGAAAGTGTACAGGAAATAAAATATCGTTTTTGTTAAAAAAAAAAAATTGATTTTAAAAACATTTTCAAATCATTTTGTAAATTTGTTTAAACAATGTAAATGTATATACAAATATTAAAAATATGTATTTATTGTTCCAAAATTAGGACACAAATCTATTTTCTAAAGCACCGTAAGTTGTTTGAGTTTCACGTGAAAAACCTGTTATACTCCATATAAAAAAACTAATTTTCACGACAATGAGTGTTCACGCAAATTTAATGTACAAGACTATTATTTTTCTTGGGAAAAAGTGACATTTTGTGTTCATTGTGATTGTGTCTTTGTTATAAAATTAAAAAAATTGTTAATTTTTATAATTTAAATTGCTTTAGGTGCTTTAGGTCTTAAAATATATTTTTAACTCATTTTGGAAAAATTAAATACTTGTATGTCAATTGGCGAAACCCAGATTCTTCTGTTAAGTGATTTCAGAATTTCATTCGAATTGAAATCGCAACTGTTACGGAACATACATAATATCTATTTTTTTATAATCTTCACATATATGTATGAAAGGGTATATATCAACATCTCATAACTGTTAAGTACTGATTAATAATCGTAATAAATAGTAATTAGATTATTTTTTTTTTGAAAGGCGAAGTAGTGATTAAATTATGATTATATTACGTTTCGCACAATTACTAATTGATTACGATTACAAATAATCTAACAGTAATCGAAAAATAATCCGAATAAAAGAGAAGCAACACTCAGGAAATTCTTCCTATTAATTAACGTGTTGCTTTCTTTGGAAAGGGGAGAGAGAAGAAGTGATAGGTGGTGAAAGATGAAGGGTTTCAAATATGGCAACACTGTAAGTGCGCGAGATGCTGAAATTTAGACCAGTTGTTGCGCGCCATCTGATGAAGAGTTGGCGGACTTTTCTGAAGCCTTTTAGTTCATAGCCCTATTATATTATTTTACTTCGGTGGGGTTAAGTGCTATGGGAAACACAAAAGGAGGACGCTGTGGTATGTATGAAGCATGCGCAGCTTCAGCAATTAATATGCCGAAGTCAATGTGTTTGTTGTTTTTTTTCTACGATGGCTTATGATTTTTCCCCTTATATTAATTGCTGAAGCCATTGGTCTCCTTGAGGCAAAAAATTGGTCTCCTCGAGGCAAAAACTCGATATATCACACTTTATGATCCGACTGTACATGCCGAAAATATAGCGAAAAATTAAAAAATGCGAAATTGCCTTGCAAAACTACTTTATATTCGAAGGTGTATCGCGCACTTTTTTTTCTTGAAGTGCAACCCTTGGTCACGAACTACTCACAAGAGAAAAAACATATTAGCGAAGTAATTTCTTTATTTTTACCATGAAAACTTTTTCAAAATATTTTCTTAATTCACATTTATTTGTGCTTAATAACACTGTGAGACAAATGGTAGGGGTCAGTGATCGGGAAGGGTTCAAACTACCGGGAAAAGTTATATCGGTAAAAAAGAAGTTATACGTGTCCCGGAGTTTTTGATATAACTCGAGAACCACTAGTCCGATTTTGCTAAAACAATTTTAAAAAAATTAAAAATTACAATTCCTTTAATCTGTTCATATAACGTTTTTCTATATACTCAACAGTTTTGCCGGTAAAAATAAATGTATGAAGAAAAAAATATTTTTTGCCTAAAATATTAAAAAAAAGTAATAAACAAAAGGTTATTGATTTTTATGGTAGCGGTAACAAACATTTATTTTTACCGGCAAAACTGTTGAGTATATAGAAAAACTTTATATGAACAGATTAAAGGAATTGTAATTTTAATTTTTTTAAAATTGTTTGAGCAAAATCGGACTAGTGGTTCTCGAGTTATGTCAAAAAAAAAGATATATCTCGATTCCTAGAGGTGACCCAGCGAAACGCCTGGACACGTATAACTTGTTTTTGACCGATATAACATTTCCCGATGGTTTCATCCCATCCCGATTTTGACTGTCGCATAGTGTAATTTTCGAATTGTTTTTCAGAAATTTCAAATGACATTTTAGAACATTTCAGTCACGAACCCATCACGCAAAAATTCTACTCATGCACTGGTAGCATTCGGCAGAGAAACCTTAAAATGATACCGGTGACTTGCAGCGCTTTTTGATTACTTACACTGCTGAACGATGTTTTATTTGTTTTGTTTTTAAATACACTTTTTCTATAGTTTCCTTTGATTTTTTAAAAATTTTGATTTTAAATTATATTTGTATGTTTTTAATTGTCATTCTTACAAAAAAAAATATCTTTTTAAATCAACAACAACAAATGTATCACTATTTGATCAAAAGAAGCTAATTTTTTTACGCTACCAAAATATGACAGCGGTACCTGAGCGCTCATACTGAGCGGTTAGTGATCAGGTCGTTCAGCAGATAGTTGCACAACTGTTGTAGAACTGTTGAATATTAAATTGTATCTGCCGAACGCACTCACTATCACTCACACCAAATAATTTTGAAAATAATCAAAAAGAATCAAAAGTAAGCTTTGAAAGTAGTCGGATTTAATTTTTTTGATTACTTTTGATTCTTTTTGATTATTCTATGTTAATCTAAAGTAATTTTGATACTTTTAGATTATTTTTAATCGTAGTCTAAGTATTAGTAATAAGAAATATTTACAGAGAATTTATAATCAATAGAATTCTTTTTAAAATGTAATCTAATTGAATACTAATCTTAATCGAATTTTAACAGGTATACAATATATGTTCGTGACATGTTGAAATATTAAGTATACATATGTACTCATGAACCTTATGCAATTCTAAGCCGATCTAGCGATGTCCGTCTGTCTATTGAAATAAACAGACGGAGTTGCCACTTTGATTAATGGACATTTTGGTATTGAAAATTAGCGTAATCCGTTAAAAAGTTGCGAGTGAAAATGTGAATTTGACTCTAAATTGTAATATAAATTGGTGTACCTATTTGAGTACAATTTCACAGCTTCTTCTGAATATAATACATATTAATTGCAATATTAATTGTATTTGGTCTATACGACGCGTTTGAAAAAACAACACTTAACTAAAAAAAAAAAAATGCCCTGTTGGCTGTCCGTCTCCAATATATACAAATTGCCTGCACTTGTACGTAAAAACCATACGTCAGTGTGGCAACATTTGCGAAAAGGTGACACGGAGGAAATAAGAAGATAAACAGGAAATATAAAGTAGAATGTTTGTATATGTTTGTTTGATCACTTCTGAAAGTATTCATATAGAGGCAATCTGACAATAAAAATATAAACAATAATACAATTTAATGGAAAATCACTGATGAAGCCTGTCCACAAAAAAGGCAGAAACTGGATCTAGTCTGATTTGCAAATATAATGTGTTTATAACTTTTGAAGAAAATGTTTATTCTTCTCTTAGCCTCAAACCTACTAAAATAATTTTATATTCACCTTAAATTAGTTCACCCCAAAAATGTTTATTCACCTCAAAATTTTTTTTACCACAAAATCTTTTCTCTCCACAGAAATGGGTTTCACACACAAAAAACTTTCGTCTTCAAAATCCTTTTTTGAGCTCTATAAAAAATTTCGGTAAACCCGAATTTAATGCTTTTGCTTGTTATTCATGAGAACCCTTAAAGATAATTTGGCTTTTTTAGATTTTGAAAATTTCATAAGTCTCAGAAACAGTGTAGCATAGTGTTATCCAAGAATATGTGGTTTTTTTAAACAAGAATTTATTGCCTTATGGTCTTAAGATTTTGCATATCTACAGCTTAGATATATTATCTTAAATTTTTCTTTATACCACCAAGGAGGTTATAACACTAGGAGTCGCGGTCGTTAATGTACTGCACATCGGTCATGGGACAGAACATTTATAACGATATCGCAAAGTCAAAAGAAAAATCACGAAAAACTGGAAATACATTTTCAGAAACTAAAAGTGACAATAAAAAAAGAAATATATATTAGAATTAAGAAACGGTGTAAACCTGGTGTGCTTATGAGTTTAATGTCAAACTCCGTACATAAAATATATGGTTTGTATTTATACAAGGTTTATAAGGAATTTACGAGTTTATACGAAAACCCCTAATATAAAAATATTAAAATATCGAAAAAAATAAGTTAATATAAATGCTTAAATTCCATTCTTAAAAGTTTTAAGTGCTAATGCATAATAATTTTAAAACTTTATAACACGTTTATAAAATGAATTTTGTATGAAAAATTTCTTTTATAAAAGCCATTTATAAATTAAAAAAGTGATTATGCATATGACCCTTAAATTTTATATATTTCATAAATTAGTGTACCTTTTTTATTAATTTCTGGTATTTTCAATATTTATATTTTCTCTTCTCGTCATTTTGAGATTACTTTCGCCACTTTATTCACACTTTTTTTAATGGCGAAAAGCCCATTATATTGGTGAGTGTCACCTTGCCAACATGTCGTCATTTACGTATTTGTTTTGTCCAATACGGATTGCATCTCCTAGTCTTATACCCTTCTTGATATCACATTTCAGTTAAACAAACTGAGAATTATTCTTATGACATTATAAAGATAAAATTAACAAGACAACAAATCTCATTTGATAAACATCGATATTATTTATTTTGGAGGCAAGTAATTGTTGTAAATACATACAAACATAATTTTAAGCAAAATCATTCCTGATAAAAATTAGAGCTATAAATTTAGCAGAATATTATAAATTCAACCGATTTCAAGAACTTATATTTAAATGTGTTTTAGTCATTACACAAGCGTATAGGGACTGATATCGAGAGAACACGTTTAAAACAATATTGTGTTATCATCTCAAAAATAACAGAAATTTAATTTGTAATAACTTGTGTAAATGTGAAAATTTTTAACATTTTAAACATGTCGGTTATAAACGCTACAGCCACGGTTTTAAGTGACATCGGTCAATTCACTTTTAATTCAGTCGATTATACGGTTTTCGTTTTTATGTTGTTTATATCTGCTGCTATCGGCGTTTATTTCGGTTTCTTTTCCAAGGGAGAGGAGACTACCGAAGAATATTTACATGGTGGCAAACAAATGAAAACTCTACCCATTGCCATTTCCTTGGTAGCCAGTCAACTTTCGGGTATTTCAATAATGACAATACCATCTGAAATGTATTCATTTGGTATAAATTGGTTCTTTAATGTTGTCTCCATGGTCATTATTATACCCATTCTATGTTGGGTGATTATTCCGGTATTTTACAACAACAATATATCAAATTGTTACGAGGTGTGTGTTTTTGTGTGATAAAAAAAGTTTTTTCTTCTTAATAAAATTTTCTTAAATTTTAGTATTTACAAATTCGGTTTAATCGCAAAACTCGTGAACTTCTAACATTGGCTTTTATGGTAACAATGTTCTTTATGTTACCTGTTTTTATATTTATACCAGCGTTGGCTTTTGCGCAAGGTAAGATTGGAAATACAACGATGAGCAAAAGTGCATTTATTGGTGTCATTTTGTTTGATTATTTAAGGACTTCCTTCTTAACCACTGACATTCACTTTATTTTATATATATAAAGCATTACACCCCAAATGTCCAGCTGGTAAAACATATGTCGTATTAATATCAAATTTTCGGTATATATACATCTGTGTAGCGGGAAATAGAATTCGTACTTGTTTTTTTACTTTTCTATAAAGTGGGCCTACTTAGGCGTGGTCAAATGTTGAAAAGCGGTTTTAGTTAACAATTTGTTAAAATTTTTTTGAAATATATCAAGAGTCTAGAACTAAACATAATCTTTAGAGTTTCTCACGTCCTATTTTCCGAATGAAAAAAAAATTAATTTTCAGAACCAGTTCTGAATTTGGATTTTTTGTGTTTTTATGAAAAACACCATTTATCAAAAAAAAACCCTACTTTTTTATTTTTTAAATATTTCTAAAAAAATCTCCAGATAATTCGTTTTCGAGAAAACTTACATAGAATGTGGTACAAATGTAGGTGTACCGTATTTGGGAAATTTGTGCATGGGTGCGTATGAGTAATATATATGTATGTGGTATATAATGTTAGCGATAATAAATGCCGAATTTCACTCTAAAAAAGTTTAAACCTATATTTAATATTTCGGTTTTTTCTTAATGAAATCAGTAAGTGTAGTCATTATAAACCTAATTGCAAAAAATCTCTTCTACAAGTTGCCGCAATAACTTTTTTTGCACAGTTTTAATTTTTTTGGTGTAACGGAGTTTACATTTCCACAAGCAAAAGATATAACATAAAAAATTGCGAATGAATTTTCTTTAATTTATTAGTTTTTCGTATTTGTGTTTTCAACATGCTTTTCAATAATATACAATTTGTGTTTATCAAATTGGCGGTTTCGCGAATAAAAATACAATTCATTCCGCGAAAAAAATTTTAATTTTGTATGCTTTCCGAAAATATAAAATTTTTAAAATCCAATGAGCGGTTGCGAAGTTACAAAATATTGGTATACAAGTTAATAATGTCGATTTGGACAACATATGGCATAACTGTCACATATGGTTTGTGAGAATAATAACAAATATGGTATTTTGATGGGTAAACATATGTCATTATAATTCAGTATTCGATAGAAGCCAAAGTGTAAACACACATGTTTTTCATTGCTACAATAATGTCGAATTTTGTGCATAAAAAAGATGTTTTGCGGGGAAGTCTGATAACGTTCTTTCATTTGAAGAAACCGGCTGCTGAAAGTTATCGATTGTTGGTAGAAGCTTACGGTCAACATGCACCAAATTAAAAAAGACTTGTGAACGATGGTTTGCGCGATTCAAAAGTGGTGATTTCGACACAGAAGACAAGGAGAGGCCTGGTCAGCTGAAAAAGTTTGAAGTTGAGGAATTGAAAGCATTACTCCACGAAGATTGTTGTCAAACGCAAGAAGAACTTGCATTACCATTGGGAGTCACAGAACAAGCCATTTCCCTACGTTTAAAAGCATTGGGATTCATTCAAAAGCAAAAAAATTGGGTCCAATATGAATTGAAGCGGAGAGAAGTTGAAAGGCGAGTTTGCATGTTGGAAATGCTGCTTGAACGCTACAAAAAGAAGTCATTTTTGCATCGTATTGTTATTGGTGATGAAAAATGGATACATTACGATAACCCCAAGCGCAAAAAGTCATATATGTAAAGCCCGGCCAACCAGCCAAATCAACGCCGAAGCCGAATATCTATGGCGCCAAGATAATGCTCTGTATTTGGTGGGATCAGAAGGGTGTTTTGTATTATGAGCTGTTGAAATTGGGTCAGACGATCACATCACAGGGGACCTGTACCGAACACAATTGATTCGTTTGAAAAGAGCAATCAACGAAAAACGACCAGAATATGCGACCAAACAGGAGTCAATAATCTTCCATCATGACAACGCTCGGCCAGATGTTGCAAGACCGGTAAAAACCTATTTGGAAAACAGTGGATGGGAAGTTTTGGCTCACCCTCCTTATAGCCCAGACCTTGCCCCTTCTGACTACCATTTGTTTCGATCGATGCAGAATGCCCTTACTGGAATACGCTTCACTTCAGAACAGGATATCAGAAATTGACCTGATTCATTCTTTACCTCAAAACCGGAGCAGTTCTTCATATGCTACCAGAAAGATGGGAAAAAGTAGTGGCTAACGATGGATAATACTTTGAATAATGTATAAATTCATTTTGTTATCATAATAAATGCATTTTTCAAGCAAAAAAATCGACATTATTAACTTGTATACCTTTAGTATATTAAAAACATAACATTTCGCGATCATAAAATTCTTAAATTGTGTGAAACTAATTTAATTTGTCAAACTACTGTCAGTAAGGGCTCGAAATATCGATTCGAAACCAACGAAATGCAAAATCAATCGTTTTTCGCTCCAGCAGATTAGGGTAAAAAACTGATAACTTTTTTTGATTTGACGCAAAATTATTAGTTGAATCATTTTTCGACGCATAAATATTAGTTGAATCACCTCTGTTTATGGTTATTTTAAAATATTTTAAACATTTAGGTACCTACATTTTTTTTAATGCAATCTGATGCAAACAATTGTGGTTACGGAGTTTACAATTACGGAGTTTACATTTGATACTTTTGCATTTTCTTTCAGAAACGCTTTGTCAGAATTTTCTTTCCGAATCAAAATCGTATGATGCCTACAAGGTGAATACAAATATGCCATTGTTTTTCTTACTCGTTAAATAGTTTGGTGTAAAAATTAGGAATGAATGAATAAAATAGTTTTACTTTAGTAGGTTTGAGGTTAAGAAGAAGAATAAATATTTTCTTCAAAAGTTATAAACACATTCAAATCAGACTAGATCCAGGGTGCCCACCGCAGTCGTGATCGAGTGTTATTCGATAGCAATGATTGTTACTTAAAACGTTACAAAGATTAAAACAGGGTTAGAAGTGAAGCGTTTAGTTCCTTTATTACAAATATGAGTTAAAGTTGTAACAATAGTTGTTCGTGTTCTTTTATTTGCACTTTAAAAACGTGATTTTTTGACAATTTGGAACGCTTACGACTTGCCTTTTTCTATGGACAGGATTAATCAGTGATTTTCCATTAAATTGTATTATTGTTTATATTTTTATTGTCAGATTGCCTCTATATGAATACTTTCAGAAATGATCAAACAGACATATACAAACATTCTACTTTAGATTTCTTTGTTTATCTTCTTATTTCCTCCGTGTCACCTTTTCGCATATGTTGCCACACTGACGTATGGTTTTTACGTACAAGTGCAGGTAATTTGTGTATATTGGAGACGGACTGCAAAGAGGCCATTTTTATTTTTTTTAGTAAAGTGTTGATTTTCTAAACGCGTCATATGGACCAAATACAATGAATATTGTAATTAACACGTATTTTTATTAATTCTAATTTAGTAGGTTCGAGGTTAAAAAGAAGAAGAATAAACATTTTCTTCAAAAGTTATAAACACATTAAATTTGCAAATCAGTTTTACATTCAACTTTAATTAGTTCACCCCAAAAATGTTTATTCAAATTTTTTTCACCACAAACTTTTATTTACCTCAAAAATTTTTTTCTCTCCACAAAAATGGGTTTCACACACAAAAAAGTTTTTCACTTCAAAATTGTTTTTTGAAACAAAGACACTGGATGGTATAAACAATTTCGGTAAACCCGAATTTAATGCTTTTGCTTGTTATTCATGAGAACCCTTAAAGATAATTTGGCTTTTTTAGATTTTGAAAATTTCATAAGTCTCAGAAACAGTGTAGCATAGTGTTATCCAAGAATATGTAGTTTTTTTAAACAAGAATTTATTGCCTTATGATCTTAAGATTTTGCATATCTACAGTTTAGCTATATTATCTTAAATTTTACTTTATATCACCAAGGAGGTTATAACACTGGGAGTCGCGGTCGTTAATGTACTGCACATCGGACGTGGGACAGAACATTTATACCGATATCACAAAGTCGAAAGAAAAATCACGTAAAAGTGGAAATACATTTTCAGAAACTAAAAGTGACAATAAAAACAAAAAAAGGAAATATGTATTAGAATTAAGAAACGGTGTAAACCTGGTGTGCTTATGAGTTTAATGTCAAACTCCGTACATAAAATATATGGTTTGTAAGGAATTTACGAGTTTATATGAAAACCCCTAATATAAAAATATTAAAATATCGAAAAAAAAATACGTTAATATAAATGTTTAAATTCCATTCTTAAAAGTTTAAAGTGCTTATGCATAATAATTTTAAAATTTGTATGAAAAATTTCTTTTATAAATTCCATTTATACCCTTAAATTTTATATATGTATTTCATAAATTAGTGCAACTTTTTTTTATTAATTTCGGTATTGTCAATATTTTTATTTTTTCTTCTCATAATTTTCAGATTCTTTTCGCCACTTTATTCATACTTTTTTTGGCGAAAAATCTGTTATATTGGTGAGAATCACCTTGCCAACATAGCGTTATTTACGTATTTGTTTGGTCCGATGTGCGGTCCGATACGGATTGCATCTCCTGATCTTATACCCTTCTTGATATCACACTTCAGTTAAACAAACTGACAATTATTCTTATGACATTTTATAAAGATAAAATTAACAAGACAACAAATCTCATTTGATAAACATCGATATTATTTATTTTGGAGGGAAGTTATTGTTGTAAATACATACAT
The DNA here is from genome assembly GCA_949987735.1 of Leucophora obtusa. Lineage (NCBI taxonomy): Eukaryota > Metazoa > Arthropoda > Insecta > Diptera > Anthomyiidae > Leucophora > Leucophora obtusa. The sequence goes on from OX465295.1 coordinate 284,401,954, forward strand.
ACATAATTTTAAGAAAAATCATTCCTGATAAAAATTAGAACTATTAATTTAGCAGAATATTATAAATTCAACCGATTTCAAGAACTTTTATTTAAATGTCTTTTAGTCGTTATGCGAGCGCATAGGGACTGAAATCGAGAGAACACGTTTAAAACAATATTGTGTTATCATCTAAAAAATAACAGAAATTTAATTTGTAATACCTTGTGTAAATGTGAAAATTTTTTAACTTTTTAAACATGTCGGTTATAAACGCTACAGCCACGGTTTTAAGTGACATCGGTCAATTCACTTTTAATTCAGTCGATTATACGGTTTTCGTTTTTATGTTGTTTATATCTGCTGCTATCGGCGTTTATTTCGGTTTCTTTTCCAAGGGAGAGGAGACTACCGAAGAATATTTACATGGTGGCAAACAAATGAAAACTCTACCCATTGCCATTTCCTTGGTAGCCAGTCAACTTTCGGGTATTTCAATAATGACAATACCATCTGAAATGTATTCATTTGGTATAAATTGGTTCTTTAATGTTGTCTCCATGGTCATTATTATACCCATTCTATGTTGGGTGATTATTCCGGTATTTTACAACAACAATATATCAAATTGTTACGAGGTGTGTGTTTTTGTGTGATAAAAAAAGTTTTTTCTTCTTAATAAAATTTTCTTAAATTTTAGTATTTACAAATTCGGTTTAATCGCAAAACTCGTGAAGTTCTAACATTGGCTTTTGTGGTATCAATGTTCTTTATGTTACCTGTTTTTATATTTATACCAGCATTGGCTTTTTCGCAAGGTAAGATTGGAAATACAACGATGAGCAAAGTTTATTTATTGGTGTCACTTTGTTTGATTATTTAAGGACTTCCTTCTTAACCACTGACATTCATTTTAGTTTCCGTTTAAAGTAAATATATTACGCTTCACCGATATCTTTCGCCACTCTCAACTATGTTAGTGCTGGTAAATTCGGTTACTTTTAATAATAATAATAAATACTAGTCGATATTATTAATTTGGACACTCGATACTACTCGATACTTTTAACGGTTTTTAAATTCCAAAACGTTTAAAATTTTTTTAATAAAATTCTTTGAAAATGTTCACGCTCATTGAATATTTAAATTTATAAACATATTTTTAAACTTTTTTACCAACTATTCATTAGGGTATTTCATATAAACTCGTATTCTACTCGTAAACGGTGTAAACATGGTATGTTTATGAGTTTAATGCCAAACTCCATACATAAAAAATATGGTTTGTATTTACACAGGGTTTACAAGGAATTTATGAGTTTATATGAAAATCCTTATTATGTTTTTCATAGTTTTTTAACACATACTTTTAAATACTTTTACTTTTGATTTTTTTCTTTTAGCAGAGATGTAGTTTTATGATTAATATTTTATCATTTTTATATCTTTTTCGTACAAAATGAAACTGTGAAAATATCGAGTAGTAGTTTTAAGTATCGAATACCCTAAATAGACACATTCGCAATACTCGATACCCACTGTTTATATTTTTACCAGCACTACTCCCAACACGTATGAAGTAAGAATTCCTGAAATTCTTTGTAAGTCGAATTGAAGCACTATTTTAGCATACTTTTCGTTATTATTTATATCTTTAAATGGCACATTATGTGGTCCATTATGACTTAATTACCCATTTCCCAGCAAAATCTGTCATTACCAAATAAGTGGTTATATAATAGAAATTCATAGCTCGGCACAACTTATTTTTTGGCGTCTAAACCAAGGTTGGTTACCGAAACGAATAACGGTAAGGGTAACGGTAACGGTATCAGATTTCGTTTGTTTAGGTAACGGTAAAGGTAACGGTATTTAAGACAAGAAACAGCAATACCGGTACGTACCGGTATTAAAAATTATGTTAAAAACATATAAAAACAACTAAAAACATGGCATATTTTTAATTTTAAGTACTGAAAATACAGATTTTAAGCTATAAATTCAATACTGGTAGTTTTAATAAGTAAAATTATTATCTATAAATTTTTTGTAAAAAAAACACTCAAGATTATAAAATAAAAAGGAAAAAATTGTAATTTTTATATAAAATAATAAATACCGGTAAAATACCGGTAACTACCCATAAAAATAACGGTAAAGGTAACGATAACGGTATTTAGAAATTTTTTAGAGGTATCGATAACGGTAACGGTATTCAATTTGAAACGGTATTTTAGCGATAACGGTATTATAACGATAACGGTAACCGACCTTGGTCTAAACTCATTATTTTTGTTTGGCGTGGTCGTTTTTATAAGTAGTCACGCTTACCCGCTCGCTTACGAAAAAATGAGAAATAAGTAGTTATGAGATTCTGAATAATAAGTGGTTACAAACACGCTTACAAAAAGTTGAATTATAAGTGGTTACCGACTGCTTACTTGATTCTCAAAAATAAGGAGTTACACAAATACTTTTAGCTTCAGGACATACATTCAGAGAAATTAAAGTTTTTGCTAGTGTGTAATTTTAGAACTCGTCATAAAAATTTAACACAAAACATATTTACATGTAATAAATATAAATGTATAAAATTTAACTTTGTAAAAAGTACTTATTTAAACTATTGCGAGTAAGTCATTAGTTTATATTTAAAAGCAACAACTACAATAGGCCGTTATTAGGAAGTCATTATTTTATATTACAAAATAATGCAAAGATAATGATATATCATTATTGGTAATGCAGAAAGCAATGAGGTATCATTACCAATATTTTGCTGGGTACATACTAGGGATGCCAAACGGGAAATCCAGAATTCCGGGATTTTCGGGATTGGCAAAATCCCGAATCCCGGGATTATTTCTCAAAAATCCCGGGATTTTCTTATTTTTTAATATTAATATAAACGCAAATAAACAAAGTGAGCAATTTTAGATTACCTACGTTTTTTCTTGAATTTTCTCATATTGACAAGAAATTGATGCCAAGATATTGGTAAAATTATAAATTAAGTAGATTATTCGAGTAAACTATGCAAAAACTTTGCAGAAATATTTGAAATTTTGGTAAACAATATTAAGTTTTTGAGTAATACATGCGAAAAATCAAGTTTGTTATTTTACCGATTTATTCTTCCAAGCGAAATTCGATTTCTGATACTGGGACTGTAAGTTTTGGCTGGGACTGTAAGTTTGAATTCTTCCATGAAAACATTTGATAACGATAACCAAATAACTTTGTTGCTGTAATTATTCGATTAAGTGGGCAAGGTTATCGCAACGAATCTCTTTTAAAATCTGCTTACAAAATAATGGGCGCAAGTGTATTAAGTACACTACAGGCCTTTATGTATTACCCCAGCCAGAAAAATACAAACGGGAAAGCGATGGCAAGGTATTTTAACATGTTATACAAGTACTGACAAAAATTGCTTTCCCATTTCCAATATGATAACGTCAATAGACAAAAGGACCGGCAGTTCAAAAAGCGCCGGAAAAGTACTGGAGAAACAAAATTTTTAACTTTGGCAAAACGCTGCCAAAACCAATAAATAGGTGGCTTGGAATTATATTTTCCAAAATAAAATTTAAAAAAGTTCATATGTATCTTTTTTTTGCCCTGCCGTGATGTTTTGTAAAACAAATACTGGCAAAACGATGTTTGCAAACGCTGGCAAAGCGTCCCAAATGGGTGTTCTGCCAGTCATTTATTTTTAACATCGCGGTTACCCAGTTGGTATGCAAGTACATACTTGATTTTTCGTACCACTGTCAATTTCTGACTGAGATGTTTCAATATTCATAAAATGTACCACATTATTAATTAACAACTATTAAATAATTAAAAAATCCCGAAATCCCGATTTCATACAAAATCCCGAATCCCGGGATTTTCAAATATCAATCCCGATTGGCATCCCTAGTACATACAGAGAAATTAAAGTTTTTGCTAGTATGTAATTTTAGTACTAGTAATAAAAATTTTAACACAAAGGGGGTGTGTGAAACGGTAGCAAAGTATTCTTTATGGTAAATTTTTGACAGTTTCGACGTGAATAAAATTTCACTAGCCCATAGGCTATATAATATAATTTTTGACATAAGCATAGAAATATTTGACATTTTAAATGTGAAAGTTTTTAAAAGAAAAATTAAGAAACAATCTATACAAATAAAAATTCTGAATAAAAACAAGAAAGATTTAAAATTAACGTACCAGAAAATAGGCAAAAAATATTACATGTACATATGTGACAGCGCATAGAGAAAGGGACCTAAGGGTAAAAAAATCAATTTTTTTTTTTTTTTGTGGACAACATCTGAGCATCGAATGAGACCGATCCCATGCTCTCCTGACCTTAGGTCCCTTTCTATCCTTAGGTCCCTTTCTATTTTGCGCGTCACATATGTATGTATGTAGGTAAACATTTTAACTTCTCAGCTTCGTCTATTTTGTTATGCAAAACTAAAACTTCCATTTTTTACAACGATCTGATATGTAGGAGAATTTCAATTAGCAAACGCATATATTTTCTAAAAATATTTATTTCCTTTTATTTATTTTGTCACTATTATTTACAACTGTCAAAAATTTTACATTGTCGAAAAAGATTTCATTTCACACAGGAAAACTAGAACAAATGTTTTTTCACCATGATACTTTGCTATCATTTCACACACACCCAAAACATATTTACACCCAGCAAAATATTGATAATGACACCTCATTACTATCTGCATTACCAAAAATGATATATCATTACCTTTTGCATTATTTTATAATATAAAATAATGACTTCCTAATAACGACTTCATTGTTTCTAAATATAAAGTAATGACTTACTCGTACTAGTTTAAATAAGTACATACTTTTTACACAGTTAAATTTTATACATTTTTATTTATTATATGTAAATATGTTTTATGTTTAAATTTTTATGACGAGTCCTAAAATTACACACTAGAGAAAACTTAAATTTTGAATGTATTTGAATGTATTTCCTTAAGCAAATAGTATTTTCTTAACTACTTATTTTTAAGAATCAAGTAAGCAATCGGATAACCACTTATAATTCAACTTTTTGTAAGCATGTGTGTAACCACTAATTCAAAATCTCATAACTACTTATTTCTCGTTTTTTCGTAAACGAGCGGGTAAGCGTGACAACTTATAAAAACGACCTCGCCAAACAAAAATAATGAGTTTAGACGCCAAAAAATAAGTTGTCCGGAGCTATGAATTTCTATTATATAACCACTTATTTGGTAATGAAAGATTTTGCTGGGCATGTAATAAATATAAATGTATAAAATTTAACTATGTAAAAAGTACTTATTTAAACTATTGCGAGTAAGTCATTATTTTATATTTAAAAGCAATTACTACAATAGGCCGTTATTAGGAAGTCATTATTTTATATTACAAAATAATGCAAAAGGTAATGATATATCATTATTGGTAATACAGACAGAAATGAGGTGTCATTACCAATATTTTGCTGGGTTACTTCTATAGAATTTGGCTTGTGCTCACTTCTGACTTGAAGAGATTCTAATAGCATCTGCTCTATAACTACCCAGGTGGAAATTATGTGTGGTAACAAAAAAGAAGCACTGGCAAAGCGCAAGTAGACCGCGGTCTTACAAAAAGAAGTACTGGCAAAGCACTAAATTTAAAAGGGTGAATTCCCAGCACTTGTTTTCCTATAACATTATTTTGTTTTTGAAAAAAAAACTCCAAAAGAGTGAATATTTAAATAATTTTTGACTCCACAATACAATAACTCCAAGAATCGTCTATTTTTAGAGTAATTTAAAATTCTTCAGTGATGAGGGCTCATAATTTGGTGGCAGGGAAAACACTTGATTTTTATGTTCCTTGGTGCTATTTCAATAATTTGAAAAGCATTAAATAGATCGGTGTTATCATTTGGGTGTCAGGAAAGCACTTGAATTTTTTTATTTGAGTGTTGGCAAAGCATTTGATATTTATGTTTATGGGTGCTTTCCTAGGGCTTGGTAAAGCATTGGCACCACCGTGGATCGGTGTTATCATTTGCGCGTTTTGAAAGCGCTGTTAACAAGCACTCATACCACCCATTTCGGTGCTTTGCCAGTGCTGGCCCCTTTGTATTTTTCTACCTGGGTATGTTATTCGATTAATCGAACAATTTCGCACAAATAATTTTTTGAATAATTAAAAATTTCAAATTTCGATTAACGAATAATTTAATACGGTTAATTGATTAATCGAAATTGGAAAAAATCGTTTTTATATGGATTTTTATAGCAAAAGTACGAATAGAATTCTATGCTTCATAAGTTCTTTTATCATATTTTTTTAAGCTTGTTAGCAAGGGATATTGTCGAAAGCCATAAGATTCGACTTAATAAGGGGCGATTAAAGAGACAAATTCATTTTTTATCTCGATATTCAGATCTATTTTAAGATAAGTAAAACAAATTAATTTACAAGATTGTAGCCAAGAGTAGGTATATACTTTATAGTGAAATTATGCTATTTTCCGTTCTCTCGATAATTACCGAATTTGCACCAGACTCTGGCAGAGGGGAAAATGCATAAGAAAATATAAAAATATCGACGCTTTTCCGCAGACTTTCTCTCAAACTGTTTAAACTTGAAAATATACTTTAGAACTCAATATTACACAGAAGTCCTTAAAAATCTTTAATATTTTTATAAGTACGAACTCTAACACAGTCTACTAAAGGATACACTCAAAAATAAGTTAGTAGCAAAATTAGTAAATCATCTTTTACATCAAGTCCACTAGTTTTAAGCAATTATTTGCTGAAATTCCGTTTTTGAAAAAAGTTTTATTTATAGTTTTTCAGCACTAAACTAATTTGGAATTAATGTCTGTATGTAGTACAAACAACGGAAATGATAATTTAAAATTAAAAAAAAAAAAACAACTCTACACAATTTCTAGATTTAAATTTTCAGCAAATAAATTAACCCTTCCACTACCGACTTTTTGTTTGCGGATATAACTTTTTCTGACTTCAGATTATTGTTAAGAGTCCTCCTATTTTTTGAAATTTATCAGCCCCGTTTTACCCCTTAAACATTCGAATAGCCAAAAATCCTTTGGTTGGTTTTCATCATGTCATAAAACGAAGGTATATGCCAAATTTCAAGTATCTATCTTCATCAGTTTAGGAGAAACACCAAAACCTCATTTCTTGGAGAGTATGATATAAAAGTAGACTTTGTTAACAAATATCGCGATCATATTGACATGTTGAACTGATTACTAGGGTTTGGGATTTCCCGGACTTTTTTATTTCCCGGGAAACGGGAATGAAAAAATTAATTTCCCGGGATTCCCGGGAATCCCGGGAAATGTTTTTGAACAAAATTGTTAATGAAAACCACCTATATAAATAATTTTTGTTAAAAAAAAACACTATTTCAGTACAAATGCAGTCTGTGTAGTGAGATTTCAAAGTAAAAAATATCAGAATGTTGAACATTTGATTTCACATAAATTAATCACAGCACTGCCAAATGAATTGCATGATTCCAGCAGAAAGCACCTACTACTGGACTGTCGGAAACAAACCGTTTCATCACACTTGGCCCATTAGATATGGTGGCCACAATGTTATTTTCCAAAGGCAATTAAAACTCTTCTAGTCTTATTTCTACAATTTTTCTTATTTCATCAGCATTACATCTTCCTGATATATAAACCAACCCCAGGTTATAAAATGAATTATTTACGTTTATACTTATGTTTAAATATCTCTTTTGTGATATTCTTGTCCATTCATCTAAGATTATAGTAAATCTCCTATTGTTAGAAATATTGCTCAATATTTCTTTTCTCATGATATCTTTTACATGATTATAGTAATTTAATATAATGTTCTTTACATCGGTTTCTTTTTTTGCAATGCCAGGTTTTTATTATAAAAACTTTCTCGAATAAACGAAGATCTAGTTATGGTGCGGATTGACTGCGGCTAATTTGGATACCATTTTAGGAAATGTTTGCCCTACCATAAAAGCTTTAATGCCTATTCAGCTTACACTTTTTTCTTCGGGTACTTTGCTAATTTTAGCTGAAACGTTGTTCTTGTTGTTGTTTTCTTCAAGAGAAGTTGCATGACCATCAATTTTTTTTTTTTTTTGTGAACCAAATTTAGATGTCGGATAACCAAATTTAGATACCACCGGTAACCATTAGTCTTTTCTTTTCACATTTATTAATGAAAACGTTACTTATAAAATTATTGACCCTTAATATAAAGGAGTATTTTAAATTTAAAGTCGACTTTGTTTTTAATCAAATTTTAAATAAAGTCGACTTTACCTAAATTATACATTTGAAAAATTTAGATAGTAAGAGCGATTATTTGTAAAAAACAAAGCTTTTTTTCATATTTCTTTTAAACATTTTACCAAGTTTTTAGGCTTTACTACTTAAATTTTGAATAAGTTATGCGAAAAATCTTTATTAGTTGAAATGCTCCTAATTACTTGGCAAAGATTTTATTTGTGTGTCAAATAAATGTATTCCCTTTTAAAAGATTTTAACAATGAAATTTTTGTTTTGGTATTTGAAATGTTTTTTATGACTAAAATTAAAAAATCCTATTCGAAAAAATTTTATATTTTTAAAATTTCCCGTTTTCCCGGGAAAAATATATTATTTTCCCGGGAATTCCCGGCAAACTTTTCCCGGGAATTCCCGAACCCCAAACCCTACTGCTTACACAAGCTGTATTTTGTCTCATGCCTATCAACGTTAAGTCTTTAGAGCAAATCTACGTTAAACCGATTGTAGTATAACAATTTTTTAAACAGGTTATGTTTATAATTTTTCCGTTATAATCGAACCTACGTCAGCAAAAGTTCCTAGGAAGTAACGCGAATAAGTTACGTTAGATGTGAAAATGTATAAACGTTGAGTTTTCAACGTTGATAATTATCCGTGTTGAAAGTTAACGTGCATACGAAAAGTAATGTGTTAGTTTTTGTCTTAAAAGCGTTTTTATGCACTTTGAGGGTTTTTATGAGTTAACGGATATAGTTAAGTCGAAAACACAGCTACATATAACGATTTTTATTTGAAGTCCATACTTATTTAAAAAAGTATAAAGTTTTTTTTTGCATTATCAAATTTAATATAATATGCGTGTTCGTTTACTTACTACAAGTTACTACTTTTACTACAGCTGGAAAAATTCAATACAAAAGGTAAACAAAACTTTCCAATTGTAGTAAATGTATTAAGAATTTCGAGTAAACGAACACACTGTATATTTTAAAGATGTGTACACTGCAGTGTAAAAGGGCAGTGAAAGGGTTAACTAAATTATAATTTTCCTGGAACTTTTTGATTTTTTTTTAGTCTACTAATATTCCGCAAAAAGTTTTATTGATTTAATAAGGATTTTTTTTCATTTGCAATCGATTAAGTGTTAGCAACACTTTTGCTGAGATTACAATTTTTTGTTTTTGTAAAAATCAGCTCGCTGATTTTTAGCAAGCTCCTTTTGCTGAAATTACCAACTTTTTTGCAAGCACGCTCTTGACTAAAAATTTGCTGACACAGCAACATTTTTTGCTGACTTTTTTTTGCAGTGTGGTTAAAAATCACCTTGCAGAAAAAATTGCTGAAGTTAGCAGATTTTTTTTTTCAATTTTAGTAAGATAACAAAAAATAAAACTGTTAAATAAATATACAAAAATTTAGCTACATTTGAGTTTAGTTTTAAGTAATTGAAAATTATAATTTACCCTGCTAAAATTAACAAACAATTTTGCTGAATATAAGTAAAAAAAAAAAAAAAAAAAAAAATATATTATCTACAAAATTTTTATTTACGGGGGAAAAGTTTTTAGTTGATCTGTTATTTTAAGTAGACGATTATCAAATATTAACCCACTCAAAGGCGAAAGGCACTGATGATGGCTTTGTAGCGAAAGCCGAAAATGCGCATTCTGCCTTGCTGGTCTTATCGAATTTTTTCAATAATTTTTATTCTTTGTAATTTACTTGTAAAAATTGTATCATCTTTCTTTGATTTGAAAATAATTTAAACAGAAAGTGATATTAATTTATGATCTTGAGTCAAACTAAAATAACATTCAATTTTTATTTACTCAAAATTTTGGTTTACTCGTATATCATATATACTAATTTTCAGCAACTTTTTTGCTGAAATTTTATTTTAGCATAAGTTTTAGTTATATTTCTTAGGAGTAAACTAATTTTGTACTAATATTTTACTAATATATTTTACCAAAATTGTGCTGATAGAAACATTTATAGTGCGGAAAACAACCAGACCGACAAGATGTAGACGTCGCAGATTGTCTAGAAGTAGTGCGGATTAAGAGGATTATATTAAAAAACAACAATTCTAAGACCTATAAAAAATACAACCATGAAAGAAAGATTTTTGTATCTGTATTTCATACATAATACAAAAGGACGACTAGAGATAAGTACGTATGTATTAGGGATGCCGAACGGGACTGGTTTTTACAAATCCCGGGATTCGGGATTTTGAAAATTGAAATCCCGGGATCCCGGGATTTTTCGGGATCCCGGGATTTATCGGGATCCCGGGATTTTTCGGGATTTCGGGATTTTTCGGGGTTTCGGGATTTTCTTGTTTCATCATATTTTTAATTTTAAAACCAAATAGCTCAAATAAATCCTACAAATTAAAATAATTCATTATAAATCTACTCATTATTTTTTGTAGTATGAAGAAATAAACAATTTAAGCCGGATTCACAATGCTGGAGTACTCCTCGCTGCATAGTGGAGTATATAAAATAGAGATAGCATGATACAAAAAATATGGAGTACTACAGCATTGTGAATCTGGCTTTAAACAGAAACTCCATTCATAGAAATAAGTATGTAAATATAGCAGAGAAAGCTACTTAAAATTAGTAAAAAAGGTTCCGCGATTAAATCTACTGAAATCAGCAGAACTTGTTTGCTAAACAATTGTTAAATTTCCGACATATAAGTAATATAATTATGAGTTAAATTTAAGTAAATTTCAAATTACAATTTACTTCTGAAGAAACTTTTTAACTAGCCGAAACACTGCTTATCTACAAATTTTTAGTTATATTTGTAAAAAATTTATTGAATGCAAATACAAACTACTCTGCCGAAATCATCAGAAATATTTAGTGACTATTAGTTTTTTTAAATCAACTAACATTACATACTATATTAAACACATACCTCTGCTGTTTGAAAGGCAGTTTGTGAGATTTTTATAATTTAACAAAAACTTGCTGTTTTTAGTCGGCAAAATTATTTTGAATGAAGTTATGATTTTAGCAAATCATCAATAAAATAAATAAAAACATATCCGTTTAAAGAATAAATAAAGCTGAATTATGATTTTTAAAAGTTTCACAGCTGAATAAAAGTTTTTAAATTATTAAGGTTTTTATTCAGATTTATTCAATCTGTAATCTATTTGAATATATTACTTACACTCATAAAAAAATTACGTACAAATGCATAGGTCAAAATTGTGCTGGCGCAAATACATGTACTATTTCCTGTTATTTTAGCAGAATTTTGACCTATTTCTACGGACTTTTTTAGAGAAAATAACAGAAAAATTAGTTCAATTTAATCAGAACGCGTTTAGCGTTTGACTTTTGTACTAATTTTTTTTATAAGTGTATGAATAGGAAAAATTAGTTTTTTAATAACATTTAATAAGATATTAGATTTATGTGATTTTGGTCGAATATAACAATAAAAACAAATACAAAAAGAGGTAAAATATGCCAAATAATGAAATCGGAAATCCCGGGATTTTTTCAAGTCCAATCCCGGGATTTCGGGATTTCTAAATCCCGAAAATCCCGGGATTTTCGGGATCGGGATTTCGGGATCGGCATCCCTAGTATGTATACATTAAAATATAACGCAATAAGATAAAATGTTATTTAAATTATAGATAAAATTAAATTTTTAAATTTAATGAAGATAGAGATAAAATGTGAAGCTATAAACAAAATGTTTATAAATAGTAATTATATGAAATACAAGGACAGAAATTTTTTCAGTCGTTTAAGCAACGACTATATAATTAAAAGACTATCCAACTCTCCCTAGCTCTGTTAAATCACTCTCTTCTTAATTTATATCAAAAATTCAGCCATAAGAATTACACACGTCTGCAAAGGCTAACATTTTCGATATAAATTGTCAATCTTCGAAAGAGAGCGACGAATACCGCATGGTTTAATTGTAATTGTTTGTGTTCAGTGTTGCCAACTTTTGGAGTATAAAAAACGCAAATGTTTTGCAAAAAAGCGTAAAAAACTTTGTTTTTCGCTTAAAAAAGCACTATGCCTTTTTAATAAAAAAATCAAAGAAATTTTATACAAAGTTTAAAAAAGTAATTAACATGCACTGAAAGAATTATCCTTCATGATATTATTGATACAATTTCATAGAATTCTTTTCGTAGAATCAATGAAGAATTTCACTATGTATATAATATTTAATTAATATTATGAAATTTTTCATAACTTCTCTATCATAAAATTTCATAATTTCGTTAAAAAAATTCATTGAATTTCATAAATTAGATCTTCATAAATTTAATGAAAATGTTCTTTCCCAGGAAAATATTTTACAATCGGTAGCCAACCACACCAATTCTGCAACTGGTTCCACTGCAACCGATTCCGTGGAACTGGTTCAGGAGTTATAGAACTAGTTCCAGAACTGATTATATGCCCTTTAATTTGATATATTTAACGTTTTGCCAGCTGCAATAATATTCCCTATAAATCGTGTATTTAAAGTTGAAATTTCTCTTTTTTCACGATTTCGTTAATAAATAACACAGTAAAACACCAAAAAAAATTACAGTGTTCTGACAATAGTTGCGTTTTGACAAGTAAAAACTAGCAACGGCCAAAAACTAGGTAGTTTTTTTTCAGTCTAAATGCACTATTACACATAGCAATAAAAATGCAAATATATGAAACAGCCTATTAATTTAATGTCAGAAAAAAATACGAATGAAAATTAAAAGAGAAACAAAAAAAAATAGCAAAACTAGCAAATAAAAGGTTTTTTTATAATTTTTTGTATGAAATATGTCTAGAAAAAAAACTACACCTCACCAAATACATATTTTTCATATTGGACATGGAGAAATAGCTGAAATAGAAATGACAATTTTCCACTCTACTGTAAGTAATTTAATTAAATCCAATTAGTGGATAAAATTCTTTTTAAAATAGGGAAAATCTAACCCCATTTGTTGAGTACTTTTTTAACTACTTTTTGGGTTTATTAAATCCAAGTGATTAAAAAAGCCGTAATGTTGTTGTGTATAGCGTTGCCAGAAAAATTTTATCAAAAACGGGACAATATTAAAAAAATTATGAAATTAGTGGGATTTCAAAAGTTTTGGCGGATCAAACAATTTAAAATGTGAAGTTTTCCTTTCTTTAAAATGTGAAAAAATTGTGGGGTATTGCCTATTTTTGAACATAATGTCGGTTCAGAAAACGTTCAGCAAAAAAAAAACGTTTTTTTTGTTATTGTATTTGGAGCTTTTATTGACAGATTTTGATATCAGAATATATATAAAGTTAAATATTCAGCCACCGAAATTTTTCCAATTTGGCCGACCGTTTGAGGGTGGAATCTTTGCTTAACTACAAACTTGACGTTCAAAATCGCATCGAATGGGTGAAGCAAAGTTTTTCATTAGCAGAATTTGTCCATTGTCCTTTAATAGCTGTGTTTGTGCGGCAAGCTATCAATGTTGGCTTTTGTCATTCCCATGCAAATATGACATTAGCCAACATTTAGTGTTAACTCTTAACGTTACTAATGTCAAATTTTTATGGGAATGCCAAAAGCCAACGTTGATAGCTTACCGCACAAACACAGCTAATATACCGAAAACACCGAATTTTCTAGTCGAACTATTCGGTCAGACACTAAAAATAGTATTACATAATATTAAAGAGCCTAAATCAAGAATTTGTCTATTTTAAATCCATGCGCGGCTCCAGCAATTAATATAAGGAGAAAAATCATACGCCACAGTGCCCAACTCAATGGGTTTGTCTACGGTGGCGTATGATTTTTATTTACATAGACCTCATAACTTAAATAAATTGCAAAAATTCTATATTCTCTAGGGTTTTTCTTTTCCCGGACTTTTTCATTTCCCGGGACAGCGGGATTTATTTTAGAATTTCCCGGGATCCCTGGAATTCCCGCTCGTTAGAAAATAAATAAATCCGACATATGTTGTACAAGAAAAACTCAATTTCTATTAAAATACCGTACGACAAAGTCCATCTTTTGGTTGTACGCATGAGAAAATATACTTAATATATTCTGAAAGAAGTTCTAAATATAAAATATCTATATCTACTACTTTTTCTAAATCAATTCGTTTAACAGTTTAAATCGCGAATTAATATTAAGGTAATATATTTGTATGGAAGGCCGTCTTAATTTTAAAAAACAATTTAAAATATATTAACTAAATATAATTCTCTTTTTAAACGGTAAACGAATTGATTTCGATAGAGTGAACGACAGTGGTATTTTATTTACTTCCCTTCTTTCAGGATATATTGGAATTATTAATGGGTGCAAACTTGTGTCGGACGGTGGAATAACAAATTTATTAAAATGAAGTTATAGAGAGAATTAAAAAAATATTTTTAGACGTTTCTTATATAAAATTATGGACCATTTATTTTTTCCATTTGCGTCTTACACAAATTTTAAATTTGAGCCCTGTTTTATGTATTACGATATAAAACGATACTTAGGGCCAGTTTTATAGTCAAAACTAAAATCGATTTTTTGCTTAAATATTTCTTAAATATTTAATCAAAAAAATTATATTTCTTGATATTTTGTTTCTATGCAGATTTTCAGAAGTATTCGTCTAGAATTATTTTTATAAAAAAGTTTAAAAGTGAGTATCTTTGACACAAATTTATAGGCAAATTCCCCTAAACACTAAAATATTATTAAATAGTTTTTTAACTTCAACTGTTATTTTTTGAATAGAAACTTTTTATGCGACAACTACTTAAAAAGGAATTATTTAATTTTCATAGTTGTATTTCAAATTAACAAATCAAAAATAATTTAAAAAAGCATTTGATCCAATTTTTTAAAAAATCAATAAAATTTAAAAGCACAGTTGAAATAAAGGAATATCAATTTAAATAAAATTATTTGAAGTAAAAAATGCTTATATCAATTAAAAATACGAAAATATTACCAATTTTGAAGGTATTTGGAACTGAAATACTGATGTTGAAATAATGTAATATAATTGCTTTATTTAAACAAAGATAAAGATCATCATTTAAAAGAACAAATTTTTTCCGAGGTACAACAAATTTTGTTGGTAAACTTGGTAATGGCTGATAAAATTGGTTTTCGGTTTAACTATACCAAATTCAACTAATATCAAAAAAAAAAACCTTGGCCTAAACAGTATTTTTTTTTTAATACTAATTCTGTTTGTTGAATTTAAAATCGAATTTTTGAATTGTAAATATATTTTAATAAAATTAATTTTAAAAAAATCAATGTTTTTGATCTAAATAAAGCTTCAAAAATTGTAATATACTGCTAAAACTTCTGTAAAAGAATAAAAACAAAATTCCCGGGAAATCCCGCACAAAATTCCAGGGATTGCGGGATTGAAAAAAGGGCGGGATTCCCATAAATAAACCCTAATATTCTCTAACTTTTTATACGATATTTTAAGTCAAAAAATATCGTAAATTTATCAACAAAAAATGTACCGCATCATTTTTATATTTCTTATAAAAAATTTAAAAAATACTCACTAAAAATTCATTATGTCGTTAAAAAATAATACATATAATTCCATAAAAAAATTTTAAAAATCGTCGTTTATTTAAATTTTTTTATTATTTATTAAACTAAACTAATATTTCTATCATACTTACAGCATTCATAAATTTAGACTAAAGTGTTCGGAGTCCCAAATTGACATTAAATTTATTTCGGCATCTAGAATATTTGGAAATTTCCGGCTTTTTTCACAAGAATTTATTCCAATTTATGGAAACACAAATGAAAAATAATTTCAACCTAAAAAAAAATGCTAATGTTCTTTTTTTTTAAATCTTCAAAAGTTTCTTTACAGTTTTCAAAAATTGACAACATATTTAGTTTATGCTTTCAAATAATTTAGTTCAAAAAATATGTTCTTTTTATTGCAATGCCAACATTTATATCAAAAATATATTAGTTTAGTTTCAATTTAGCCTGTTCGCACACACCCTTAAAAGGCTTTTGTTTGAAATAGGACTACGCCTTTTGCAAATGTAATTCCGAAAATATCAATTGAAATTCAGATTATTCAGAAATTTATAAATCATCAATTAAAATTCAGAAAATATCAGTGGAAATTCAGAAATTACTAAATTAATTAAGGGATTTTTTATTTTAATGGATTTGTTTTCTGAATTTCAATTTATATTTTCTGAATTTCAATTGATAATTTCTGAATTTCAACCGATATTTTCTGAATAAAGTTGTCTTAATCTCAATTGATATTTTTGAATTCCAATAGATGTTTTCCTATATTTCAAATGATATTTTCTTAATTTTAAGCGATATTTTCTTAATTTCAATTGATATTTCCTTAATTTTATATGCAAATTCTAAAATCTATTATGTACCACAAATGGTAATAGAATAAAGAATTAAAACGAGAAGAATTACAATAATAGTGCAAGTGTATGGCTAGCTTTAGGTGTAAACGCAGCCTGTTTTGAATGAAATATTTCGAAAGTGTTTTCAAGGTTTCTACGATTTTTAACGCATCACTTTTCCATTTATCTTTTACAGTTACTGGTATTAATATACACCTGATCAATACTATTGTCTGTTCAATTTGTGTATTTTATACAATGTTTGTAAGTAATTGTTTATAAAAATTAATAGTTAAATATGCATTTTTAAATATTTATCTAAAATTTTCATTTAGGGTGGCATTAAAGCCGTAGTATGGACTGATGTCGTACAAGCCGCCATAATGGTTATATCTGTAACTTTGGTGGGTGTTTTGGGTGCCATCAAAGTAGGTGGTATTGGAGAAGTATTTCGTATTGCTAATGAAGGTGGAAGATTAAATGCTGAGTAAGTATGTATGTATATACCGAGATCGATTACCTGCTGAAACAACTCTAGCAAAGAACCTAATCTATTCAATCTGTGCGAGTCCCCACCTACCCCTTAGCTTGTTTTCCACGTTCGCATTATGTCAGTATGATCAGCAATGGGATTTGTCCTGGAAATCCATAAATATCTTCAACGCATAGGGTTATTTTTTTCGTTTGGAAGAAATAAAACGAATAAAAGCATAGAATAGACTAAATCTGTGTGAAACTGGGGAAACTTTTTACTTTAATTGAAATAAAGACTGTTTTTTTGCAACAAGTTTTAAAGGTGCTATCTGCCAGGTGCTAAAAGTTGAAATTTTTTATCCTCATATTCGTCAGTGTCATAATTGTGGCCGCTTGGGTCATACACGTAATAGTTGCAGATCGAGGAGGAGATGTCTCGTTCGCCGAAAGGAGGGACAATGCACGGCTGCTTGTGGTTCTAACAAGTGTTTATTGTGCGGGGACGAAGACCATAGTGCTATTGGAAAGGGTAAATGTCCCAAATGGATGGGGAAACGGAGATGAGCAGGATTATGATGGCCAGAAAAATGTCTAAAAGGGAAGTTTTGGACACGTACTCCCGAGGGAATCGAAATGGGTATGATATTCTTACTGATGATGGACAATATCCGGTTCTTGTTTCTGGCCGCAACAAGGTAACAAGGTAAATGGAATTTCAACACCAGAAAGATACAGCACAGTTGTTCGACAAGTACCGGAACTGCCTGTTATGAAACCCCATTTCGCGAGACCTGGAAGAATGTTTAAGGAAGCTGGCCCTTCAGAACCAGTCTATAATGATACCAACTATAAAGGAGTGTATAATTTAGAAAGGATCACCAGCGAGATCTTGGGATTTATGAGAGACCATTTTACAAATGTCTCAAACCCTATTGGATTAAAGGCAGTGGATCATTTTACGGGTGGAATTGGTGAAATGGCCATAGATTTGGATCATCGAATTATGACTCAATCACGACAAATGCCTTTTGACGAAGATACTGCAATATGATTGTCGATTGTTGAATATGAATGGATATGGTTTGCTTAAGTGAAGTTTTTTCTAAAAATAAGAAATAACGGCACAAATTAATTAATTTCGATTTAATTGGGGAGAAGAGGTTTGATAGATTTGGAGGTGTGGGAATTGGCCTAAGGAAATATTAGATATAGGGAAATTGATTTTGTATCTGCATGTGATACTGTAATAGTAAGGACCACCAATCTTGCTCTGTATACTTTCCGCCAAATTTGGAGGTTGAGGATTTTGCTAGTGCTGTTACTAATTTACAATGGTTTTTGGGTCTTGGCCTTTGATAACGTCCTCATTTTGGGAGATTTTAATGCCCGGAATGTTTGCTGGGGTGATACAACATCACTTGCCAAGGGCAAATGGTTGGAAGAGGTGGAATGTAATTTCTCCGTACTAAACAATGGATCATGGTACTGTGCCGGATTTATCATTATCTAATTCTATGGAGCGTTCTGTATGGGTGGTACTCCCTTTCTTTTTGGAATATGGCTACTTTTTATCGAAATCTAGGCTACTGTATTCTCGGGATAACATTGATTTTGATCCTGACATTGGGGATATTCACAATACATTTCGTGAAGAGATTAGGGGAGGACAACAGATCTCCGAAATTCTGGTGGCATGATGGCCTGGGCATCACTTTTAGGCTACATGTAGTTGCCAGGAAAAAATTCAGGAAATACCCCACCCCGTTTAGTTTTAAATGTGATATTGGGGCTATGGATAAGTGGGGAAAAGAAGTAACCGAGGCTAAGGAAAGTGGCTACGCTAATAGGCTGCAACAACCAAATGAAAATCCTGGAGAATAAAGAAGGCTGGAATTCGTTGAGAACATGAAGAGTAGTGTTAATGGCTTGAGATGCAATCAATGGGATGAGGAGAACAATGGAGGATACCTTAATTTTATGAAGGAGTAGTTCCCGGTAATTTAAATGAGGGCAATATGGTAGCTTGACCTTATGGTGACAATGATCATGAACCTGCTGATTTTGATGGTTTTTCCTTTGACGAGCTTGAAAAATGCCTAACTGGCAAGACCAAATCATCTGCTGGTGGATGTGACGGTGTTACATATAAGATGATCAAGTCGCTGCAGGGTTTGGCTATAAAATCCCTGCTAACTGCTACGAATAATATTCTCCTGTCTAATAATATGTCTGATGATTGGAGGTTAATTAGGGTGGTGCCTATACAAAAACCGAATAAGGATTTATCGGATTTCAGAAATTTCCGGCCATTTCTCTAATATGTGTTTTTATGAAGATCGTGAACTTGATGATTAAGGAGCAACTGAATGATTTTCTATATGTTTCTAATTTTTTACCTGAAAAGTGTTTTGCATATCGCAAAATTAAATATACGGCTATGTGTGTAAATGAACTGCTTCACTGAAGAGTAAGGATCAGAAGGTGCTGGCTATGGTTTTAGATTTGAATAATGCCTTTAACTGTGTGAGGATTAACACTCTTATGTAAATTCTAGGGATAAATTTTTTAATGCTGTTTTTTGCAAAGGGATCGGCAATTTCCTATCTACTAGAATTTTAAGACTTGGTTTCGAAGAGGTAACAGTGACGGAAGGCCTTCCTCGAGGAAGTTGCCTCTCACCTATACTTTTTAATGTGTATACTAAATCACTGCATGAAGTGGAAGATGAAAGCACCATGATTTTTCAATACGCTGATGATTTTGTCATATGACTAGGATTTTGGAACTGCTGAACATAATATGAAGGTTAAGGTGAAAGAATTTATGAGTAAGCGTACCTCTTTAAATCTATCTTTCAACCCCAAGAAAACCAATCTTATCTATCTGGCCAAAGGCAATAAGAAGAAAAAAAACATAAGTATTAATGGAATTCCTAATAAACAAGTTAATAAATTAAAATATTTAGGTAGATTTATTAATTCATCTTTAACAGTCACTGACCACTACAAACAAATCATTTCTGAAGCTGGCAGCGCAAGCAGATTAATGAGGTGTTCAACTCCGCTAAAAGGAGGTCTGACCCGAAAAGTTGCGACTAATTTGTATAAAAGCTTAGTGCGATCGAAGCTTGAATATGCCAGAACTACGACGGCTATATCACTGTAAAAATAATTTGGAGGTCAAATCTAGTTACAGTATGGTATTGCATAAGTTTAAAGAGACTTTTGGTAGAATATGTGAAAAGGTGCGTTTTTAAAATATTAAAACTATTAATTTGCGCTACAATTTGCTGTATGATAAAAAGGAAAATATTCCTAAGGAATAAATACAAGCGACATACAAAAGGGAATACTATGAATAAAAAAAAATAACTTTAATGTTTTTGCCACTGATGCGTCCCTGGCAACTGAGAGGACTGGTTGTGCGGTATATAATGTTTGTACTGGTGATAAATATTATTTCAATATCACCTTCAAGTCCTCCCGTATGTTTGGGGAACTATGGGCCATTAAAAAGACTCTTGAAAAAGCTATTGGGGGCAATGTTGCAAGACTGGTGATCTTTACTTATAGTTTGTCAGCTTGCAAACGTTTAAGTGAAGCTTCAACCAAAAATTACGATATTGCTGATATATGATAAATCTTCAATAGAGAAATTTCATATTATATGGACTCCTAGCCTAGGGTGTGTGGTTCAATGAAGAAGTGGACAATATGCCATTGATGTTGGTGCTCCTATCGAGGCTGAATACAACCTGGATTAGGCTTTAAGTATTATCCAAAATAAATTAATTTGTGATTGGAATGAGGAGGACAAGTTCGTCTCTCAGAATAAAGGGAAATACTTCGCCAAGATTTTTCCTGATATCCCGGCAGGATATCAGGAAAAATCCTCTAATCAACAGGCTGATGGCTGGACACACCTACGATTAGGTCTATTCAAAAAACATTAGGCCCAAGCGGTCCTCTCTTTGTGACATATATAAAACTGATGATTCTGCTCAACATCAAATTTTCGACTTTTCAAAATTTACGAACTTACGATTGAAATATAATTTTTTTAATGTGTTCATCAATACTGCAGACTTGCTGAAAAAGCAAAAGTCGAATTACATAAGAGATGCGGGCCTGGAAATTTAGGGATTACTAAATCATTTCGTTTAATTGAATATAAATTACTATGCTTTTTCATCTTTTCTGGTGATTCGTTTCATGACTTTGATTCCATTGCTTTTTGATTTTAATTCATCTACACTAATCAGCTCATTAAATTGGAAAACATAAAAACTTGAAAACATCATCACCTTATGATGTTATTTATATTAACACTGGATCGTGCGAAAACATCTTCAAATCATGGCGATATTCTGGTGGTAATGGGCGACTTCAATGCCCAAACAGGATCGAACAACCTTGACCTGGAAAGTATAATAGGAGTGCATGGCTTAGGCAGGAGAACTGAAAACGGGGATCTATTTGTAAACATGAGCGCGGTAAACAACCCAGTTATAGGAGGCACTTTGTTCCCACATATAACAAAACACAAAATAACATGGGTATCACCTGACCATGTTACAGAGAACCAGATAGATCATATAGCTATCTCCAGGAAATGGCGTGGATCACTGTTGGATGTGCAAAACATAAGACGTGCTGATACAGCGAGCGATCACCACCTACTCATCGCAAATGTGGGTATAAAGATAGCGGCGATAAAAAGGAAAGAACCACGTTTATCAAAGAGGTTCGATGTAAACAGACTGAAAATCCCATTGGTCTCATCAAACTGTTTAAGTGCCTTGAACGAATCGTTGACATCAACAACTTGCGATCAACGAAAAGACTGGCAATTAATAAAGAACACGTTTTCAAATGCAGCCACAGAGCATATAGGTCTTAAATCAATAAGACGAAAGGAATGGATATCTCACGAGACATGGCGATTCAGAAATGAAAGGAAAAAGGTTAAAACTGCACTCAATTCTGCCACAACGAAAAATTAAAGGTCAGCTCTTCAAAACCAATAAGCTAGTTTAGATCGAGACGTAAAACACAGTACTCTTAAAGATAAACGAGCATGGACGAATTCCATAGCCCAAGAAGCTTAAGCTGCAGCGGAGACAAATCGAACGAGTGAATTATACTGGCTCATCAAGAAGCTAACAAATACCAGCACATCAGTCTTCTCCAAACCGTTTAGGAATAAATCCGGCACACTCATCACCTCTAAAGACGAACAACTTGAACTTTGGGCTACACACTACTCTGAAATGTTTTCTTCACGTCCTCAAAGCCCAGGCAGTGACAACATATCCTCAGAGCTCCTAAAGGCAAATCCGAGAATGACCGCAGAACTGATACTACCTCTTATAGAACAAATCTGGGTATCAGAGAAAATTTTAGACAATCTCAAAGAAGGCATAATTGTTAAAATACCTAAGAAAAGTGACTTAACAAATCGTAACAACTGGAGGGGAATCACCTTAGTCTTAGTTCACAATATAACCAAAAGGATATCGGATGACTTGATGCCAGATTTAAGAAAACAACAGACTGGTATTTGTCCCAACAAGTCCTGTGTGGTCCACATTAATTCACTGAGAGTCATCGTAGAGTAGTCAGTTGAATGGCGATCTCCCCTGTAACTTATTTTTATTGATTTTGAGAAGGCATTTGACACCTTGGCCCATAATGCTATTTGGAATGCTCTCGAATAGAAGGGGGTCCTACTTAAACTCATCCAAATGATTAAATGTCTGTACACAGAGGCAAGCTGCCGAATTCTACATGATGGTATGCTCACCCGTAAGATTGAAGTTAACACTGGTGTTCATCAAGGATGTGTGATGTCCCCACTTCTCTTCTATATAGTGCTTGATAGAGTGATGAATCAAGCAATAATGGGTAACCGAGGAATCACGAAAGGTTGGTGGACCTTAAATATGTCGATGCCATATGCCTCCTCTCTAGGGTTTGGGATTTCCCGGACTTTTTTATTTCCCGGGAAACGGGAATAAAAAAATTTGATTCCCGGGAATCCCGGTAAATATTTTTGAACAAAATTGTTAATGAAAACCACCTATATAAGTAATTTTTGTTTAAAAAAACACTATTTCAGTACAAATTCAGTCTGTGTAGTGAGAATTCAAAGTAAAAATATCAGAATGTTGAACATTTGATTTCACATAAATTACTTTAAGCACTGCCAAATGAATTGCATGATTCCAGCAGAAAGCACCCACTACTGGACTGTCGGAAACAAACCGTTTCATCACATTTGGCCCATTAGATATGGTGGCCACAATGTTATTTTCCAAAGACAAATAAAACTCTTATAGTCTTATTTCTACAATTATTCTTATTTCATCAGCATTACCAACCGTTTATATATCAATCAGGTTATAAAATGAATTATTTCCGTTTATACATACATATGTTCAAATATCTCTTTTGTGATATTCTTATCCATTCATCTAAGATTATAGTAAATCTCCTATCTCCTATCATGATATCTTTTAGATTGTAAAATTTTTGGCAATGCTGGAACGTTATTCTTGTTGTTGTTTTCTTCAAGAGAAGCTGCATGACCATCATTTTTTTTTTTTTTGTAAACCAAATTTAGATGTCGGATAACCAAATGTAGATACCTCCGTTAACCATTAGTCTTTAGCGCAAATATGCGTTGTCCTTTTTTTTGAAGTATTTTCATACTCCTGACATTTTATTCTTTAATACAAAAGAATATATTAGTTTGAAAGCAGGTATATTAAAATAAAGTAAACTTACTTGAAAATATCACGTTACTTATAAAATAATTGGCCCTTAATATAAAAGAGTATTTTAAATTTAGTGGGTTATTTTGTAAAACGCAACGCCTTGCTCACGTTGATTTATGTGTAAATTGTTATTGTTACAAAAACAATTTGTATGGAAAACAATGCAACGCAAGGCGTTGTGTATTACAAAATAACCCCCTTAAAGTCGACTTTATTTTTAATCATACGGTTTTGTTCATTTTGCTACAAAAATATTTATATTTTCAAACATTTTGATTGGTTGAAAATAAATTAACCAATCAGAATGCTCTAAAAATAAACCAAGCCAGCCAATATTTTAACTAAAGTCGACTTTAACTAAAATACATATTTGAAAAATTTAGATAGTAAGGGCGATTATTTGTAAGAAATAAAACTTTTTTTTCATATTTCTTTTAAACATTTTACCAAGTTTTTAGGTTTTACTAAGTATTTAAATTTTGAATAAGTTATGCAAAAAATCTTTATTAGTTGAAATGCTCCTAATACTTGGCAAAGATTTTTTTGTGTGTCAAATAAATTGATTCCCTTTTAAAAGATTTCAACAATGACATTTTTGTTTTGGTATTTAAAATGTTTTTTATGACTAAAATTAAAAAATCCTATTCCAAACAAAAACAATTTAAAAAATTTAATATTTTTAAAATTTCCCGTTTTCCCGGGAAAAATATATTATTTTCCCGGGAATTCCCGGCAAACTTTTCCCGGGATTTCCCGGGAATTCCCGAACCCCAAACCCTACTACTCTCTCATAGCTATACTGACATGGCCGCACAACTAAAGCGAATCACCTACATATCAGAGAAAGCCGGGTTGAAAATCAACATAAAAAGACCAAGGTCATGTGAATTAATTCCGAAAAGTTGAATTCTTTGTTGGTAAATAATCAAATACTAGACGAAGTTGAAACGTTCTGCTACCTTGTAGCTATTATAAACCGAACTTGTGGGACGAATAAAAAAAGCCGCACAATCTTTCGGTGAGCCCACTAAGATATGGAAATCATCTTCAATATCACGCCGTGTTAAAATTAACATTTTCAACACCAATATAAAATCAATATCGTTATATGGTTGTGAATTTTGGAACGCTCCCTCCCGAGACATTTACGCTTTGCTTTTCGTAAATAAATGTCTCCGAAGAATTCCACAAATTTTCTGGCCACGAACCATTTCAAACAACAGTCTGTGGGATGAAACACATCAAATACCACTGTGTGTAGAGATACAAAGAAGATAGTGGAACTGGATTGGACACAGAGTACGCAAAACACTGTCCGATATTGCTAGAAATGCTATCGAGTGGAATCATCAGGGAAGTCGCAGAAGGGGTCGAGCAGCGCTCACATGGTGAAGGCAAATTGATAGCGGGACGAGGAGAATGAATAAAAGTTGGAGTGAAGTAAAATATATTGTGATGGACAGATCCGAATGGAAGAAGTTTGTTAAGGCCCTATGATCCTTATAGGAACGATGAGAATATATATACATATGTAATAGAAAACCCCAAAAGGAAGACTTTATTCTTTTGAAACTCTTCAATATTTTAAAATGTTCTTCTGTAGCTCATTTTTAGACGCTTATCGATTGCGATGGAATTTTTGATGAAATTTAGTGGAAAGAAAGGTCGTCCTTCCCATAACAATTTTTTTATTTTTTAACTTAAGATGTTCCTTCTAGGTGTATTACAAAATGTAAAAGTGTTTAAAATGTGATTGATTCTGTGTCAGATCATTTAAGGTTAGTTGGGTAACATGTCAAAAAATGTATAAAACGTGACACATTCTTTGTGAGTTCCTGTTAGGTTAGTTTGGTGTCAAGTTCAGTTAGGTGACATAACCTATATTCTGTTAGGTATCATATATTTTTGAGTTAGTCCTGTGATATGTTGAAATAAGTCTGAATGCGGATATTGGTTCCCGCTTATGAGAACGCATTGTTGAAGTGACAGGTCTCTTCTAAATAAAAAGATCTGCATGTCATCAATAAAGCATGTTGGTGTACCAACAAATTTTTGCAAAAAATAAGTAATCAATAATATTAATTTATGGCTGCGAGACATTCATACGTTTTTTTCACACACAAAAATATATGTATCATTTACATAAAAGCCAAAGTCACTAGGTAATATTACAACTACATAAAATAAACGATGAATTTGTCAAGATATTATTGATTACTTATAAATGTTCAAAGAGATAAGTAGGTAAATAAATCGAAGTTTTTGTTTAGAATTACAGCCTTTTCCAGGTTTAATAAACTCTTCCATTTTGTAAATAAAAATGCCTGAAAAATATATTTTTTATTAAAATTTAATTTATGGAATAAAAAGTTACAGAGCGATTGAACTACAATGTCTCAAGATTCACGGAATTTAATTTTTCTACAGATGGTGGAGATTTAACCTAAATTTTTCATTGCAATCTCAATTTTAGTTCAAATCTCGAAATCTGGGATCAGATATTCATTTAATGCAACTCAAATTTTTTCTCTCATTTTAGTTTTACTTTGGATGCTACTACACGTTCAACGTTTTGGAATTGTTTCCTAACATCGACCATGATGTGGACTTCTTATGTAGGTCTAAATCAAAGTTGTGTCCAGAGAATTGTCTCTTTGCCTTCACTGAAACATGCAAAAAAGTACGTTAAAGGATTATAATTATAATCGAGGACTTCTTTAATATCATACGTTATCTTTTTTCCAGTTCTCTGGTTATCTTTGGTTTCGGTTTCCTTGTAATTATGTTCTTCAATTGTTTTACTGGAATTGTTATGTATGCTCGTTACCATGATTGTGATCCTTTGACTGCTGGATTTGTAGAAAAAGCCGATAAAATGATGCCATTTTTTGTTCAAGATGTAGTGGGTCATCTTAAGGGTATGCCCGGCGTATTTATATCATGCGTCTTTAGTGCTGCGTTGAGTACCATGTCAGCTAGTATGAATTCATTGGCGGGCGTTGTTTATTTCGATTATATTAAGCCTCGTATTCGACATTCCGAAAGGCGGGCGAATTTGATAATGAAATCATTTGTGTTCTGCACTGGTATATATTGCATTTTGGCTGGAACTGTAGTAGAGAAATTCACTTCCATCTTACAAATGGTCTATTCAATTGGCGGTGTTACTTTCGGTGCTGTATTTGGTGTATTTCTTTTGGGCATGTTAGTACCAAGAGCTCATGGCAAGGCGGCATTCTATGCAGTTGTTGCTAGTATGTTGACAATGTTGATAATTGTTTCAGCCGCTCAGGGTAGACTACATTACGAAACATTACCTGTTTCCGTTGAAGCATGTCCAGCTTTGAATACAACTATGTAAGTAAAGAAATGCAATTTTTAAATTAACATTTAAATAACTATTGTATAATTTATTTATAGGCCCAGTACTTCGCAACTTTATGAACTTCCTTTGAATTTGGAAATTCATGATGATACCGGTTTTAATATACTTGATATGTCCTTTAATTGGTATGTGGTACTAGGAGCTGTTATTGTTTTTGCAGTTGGTATACCTTTAAGTTACATATTGACTCCAGAAAAGGGTGCCAAATTTGATGTTAAACTTCTCTCACCGATTATACAACCATTTGTTAATTATGAACTGACGCAAGTTGATGATGAGTTGCCAGAAATTATTACCACCAAACCAAATCTTGAATCATAAAATTTCTACTCTTTATTCTAAAAGAGATAATTTTTAAGATTATATGTAATTGTCATAACTCTACGAATATTTATATGTAGTTATGTATGTACTATGTACATAAATCATAAAATTTTAGTGTACATAATAACAAATTCTTATCTCAGGGTTCCGTAAACTTTATAAAATTTATCATCTTAAGGTGTTATCTTAAGGTGTTAGATAAACATATCAAATAATTAGGAAAAGAACAAATTTTGCTTTTGCAAAAATGTGTGAATAAATATTTAATTTTTAATTGTTTGTAGATAATTTAAAAAATTTAATAAATGGGCAGGTGTACCAGAGAAACACGATACCTTAATCTGGTGAACGATGCTACTTTTGTTTTTGTTTTAAAATGAAAATATGTGTATAGTTTTCTTTGGTTTTATTGCATTTTTTATTCTTTTATACCCGAGTAAAAAAAATTATATATAATCATATATGGCATATATTACAATATATAATTATACATGTCGTTATGTATATCCATATATAATTATATATGACGTTTTTTCACAAAATTTTTCCTTATATTATGCCATATATAATTTCATCTAATTAGATATTGGCCTTCATAATATTAGATATGGCATATATAATTATATATTACATGACATGGTTGATCTTATTGCATATATAGTTATATATAAAACTATATCTTAATATATATGGTGGTATTTTAGCAATATATAATTATATATGGTATCATTTAAACAATATATAATTATATATGGTGACGGTTAAACTAGATATTATTATATATGGTGCCATTTAAACAATATATGGTCATATATGGTACCTCATAAACCAAATCTTTAATTCAGTTCCAGATATAATAATATATGGTACTATATATAGTGCGATATATATTTATATATGGTGTTATTTAAGCTATATATTATCATATATGGTGCCATTCAAACCATATATTATCATATATGGTGCCATTCAAACCATATATTATCAAATATGGTGCAATTTCAACAATATATGCCCATATATGGTACCTCATGAACAATATTTTTAATACAGTTCCACATATGATAATATATGCTACCATATATAGTGCCATTTATATTTATATATGGTGTTATTTAAGCAATATATTACCATATATGGTGCCATTTAAACCATATATTGTCATATATGGTGCCATTTCAACAATATATGCTCATATATGGTACCTGATGAACAACATTTTTAATACAGATGCAGATATGATAATATATGCTACCATATATAGTCCCATATATATTGATATATGGTGTCATTTAAACAATATTAATATATGACATATATTTAAACAATATATTGTCATATATGGCACAATTTAAACAATATATGGTCAAATTTGGTACCACATCAACATTTTGAATACAATTTAATTTGAATAATGTAAAACTATGTATGGCGCTATAAAAAATATTATCAGATATGTTACTTCATTAACAATATTTATAATACAGTGTCATATATTGTAATATATGTATATCATTTAATATATATTGATGTATGGTAATGGTACAATAATTCCAATATCAGTTGAGATACAATTTGTGGGTCCATATCAACAATTTGTTCACGTACATTTAACATATATATATGTACATTTAAGTTATAATTTATAAACACTTTATAAAGTTAAATAGTTCCATAAACCTCGTCTAACTGTATAGAATGTTTATGAATATACGATTTAATATATAATAATTACAACTACAAATTGGTGCCATTATCTAAAATTTAATTTAATGTTAACTTATAATAAAATAAAAATGTATTTCCTAAAAATAAAAATATAGTGTTAATTAATGTTAATATACAATAGGTTTAAGTTTAACATCCCAGACAGAAAAATATAATTCGGCACAATGCTGGCAAACCGTTGGCGATGGTCGGTTATGCGTTGGCAGAACGTTGCATTAACTATCTTGGCAAAAAAATAGATTTCAAAAAACATTTTTGAAAAAATTGAGAAAACTTTTTTTAATATTTGCTTTTAAAAACATGAAATTTAACCCAGTCCACCAGATTGTCAGCCAAGACCTCTACACTCTAATCTAACGAGACTTGTTATAGATGTGTGATAGCTACAAATTAAATGAATGATAAAAGCATTTCGAGCTAACTTATAAGCATCGAAAAAAGGTATTCCATAAATTATTAAATGTATTTTAGAAAATTTTAATTGTATATCACAAAATATTATTTGCACTTCAGAAACTACAATATTACGCAAATTTAATTATTTATTTATTTAGTTGTGTCCAGAAATAATGAAATCTATTTCAGAATTTCATAGCTAATAGAGAAAAATTTCTCAAATTTCATTTCATAATTTCGGAAATACGATTGATAATTTCTGAAATACAGTTTGATAATTTCTGAAATACAGTTGTGAATTTCGGAAATACAATTAATAATTTCTGAAACACAATTGATAAAACTGAACTTCAATTGACTAGTTCTGAAATACAATTCATAAATGTGAAAAATAATTGATGAGTTCTGAAACACAATTGATAAAACTGAAATTCAATTGATTATTTCTGAAATACAATTGATAAATTTTAAAACAATTAATACAATTGGAAATGGTGTAGAGCGTCAAAAAGATGTAAATAAAATTATTTTATTCAAAGATTTCAATTTAATAAAAAAATAAATATATAATTTTATAAAAAAATGAATAGAAAAAAAAAATTTTAATTTTATAAAAAGAAATTCATTTTGTAAAAGAAATGCATATTGAACTCGAGCCCTTCTGAGTTTAAACCTTATTTTAACAAAATATTGTAATTTTTATACAATCAGTGCTCTGCCAGTCTATTATTTTTTGAACAGTTGGCAATATATGTCTGGGATCTTATATAATCCCAAATAAATGGAGATCTTACGTAGTACCCAAATATAATGCGGCATCTAATTTTATCTGTCATTTTTATAGATACTTTTAGATGTCAATCCCCAAATATATTGCTGTTTCTAATTCGATCTGCCATTTTAATACCGAAATAAATTGCTGGATATAATTCGATCTGCCATTTTTCTGATAAATTTAGATCCAAGTTTATTCCCAAATATATTGCTGGATCTAATTTGATCTGCCATTTTTCGGTTAAATTTAGATCCAAGTTTATCCCCATATATATTGCTGGATCTAATTCGATTAGGAATTTTTCGGATAAATTTAGATCTAAGTTTATCCACATATATATTGCTGGATCTAATTCGATCTGGCATTTTTCGGATAAATTTACATCCAAGTTTATCCCAAAATATATTGCTGGATCTAATTTGATCTGCCAATTTTCTATTCAATTTATATCCAAGTTTATCCACAAATATATTGCTGGATCTAATTCGATGTGCCATTTTTCGGATCAAATTAGATCTAAGTTTATATCCAAATATATAGCTAGATCTAATTCGATCTGCCACTTTTTCGGATCAAATTAGATATACGTTTATCCACAAATATATTGCGGGATCTAATTTGATCTGCCAAAATTGAGATCAAATTAGATCTAAGTTTATCCCCAAATATATAGCTGGATCTAATTGGATCCGCCATTTTTCGGATCAAATTAGATCTAAAAATATCCGCAAATATATAGCTGGATCCGCCAATTTTCGGATCAAAATAGATCTAGGTTTATCCCCAAAGATATCACTGGACCTCCCAATTTTGAGATATAACTTGATCTTAGTTTATCCCCATATATACAATGGGATCTAATACGATATGATTGGATACACCTAATTTTGAGATCTAATTGGATCAGCTAGATATTACAGCAGATCTTAAACAATATCAAATTGGATATAATTAGATATTGCGCGAGATCAATTTTTTTTACTCGGGTAATTATATTTTTACTTGTTTATTATTCTTAAAAAAAAAAACAACCGACTGCTGATGTATCACTAAGTGATCACAAGTAGCATAACATAAAAAATTTATTGATATTAAATAGTACACTATTACTCAACAAACACTACCCAGTGTAGAAAATCATTACCAGATAT
This sequence comes from Leucophora obtusa, assembly GCA_949987735.1. Lineage (NCBI taxonomy): Eukaryota > Metazoa > Arthropoda > Insecta > Diptera > Anthomyiidae > Leucophora > Leucophora obtusa. Next base: position 284,433,645 of record OX465295.1, read on the forward strand.
GTGGTTATGTAACTACATACTTGGTAATGGTAACTACTTACTTTTGTTATTACATTTCTTATTACCTTTATATGGGGATGTCGCGAAAAATAATGAGTTGTCGTTACACACCAGCATACGAAAAATCAAAAAATATATCGTTACCTATGTGCTTACCAGTACTGACAAAAATAATGAGTCTAAAAATAGATTTTCAAAAAAATAAATTATATAAAAAAAAAATATTTTTTATTGTATTTTTTTTTTTTTAATAAAATTTGCTGGTGCGGGAATCGAACCTGGGTCTACAGATTGCCAGTCAACAGCTCTACCGTCTGAGCTATATCGACATGTAATATTTAATAGATAAAAACATAATTGACCTGCTGCACACAAGTAAGCTTACTCGCCAAAATACAAAAAATCAAAAAATATGTGGTTACATATATCCTTACCAGTGTTTAAAAAATATTGAGTCTAAAAATAGATTTCAAAAAATTTTCAAAAAATCTAAAAAATTATTTTGTATTTGAAATAATGATAAAAATAAGTCATTATCCGTAACTCATTATTATATGTTTTAAAATAATGCAGAAGGTAAGTGGGTGTCATTACTGGTACTCCAAAAAATAATGATATGTCATTACGGTTTCTAAACTGGGTATTTTAAACAATTTCTTGGACTGGACCTACATAAATTTATACATTAGCCAGACAGTGCTCATTCTAAAAAAAACACCCTTGTCCAACATTGGATTAGTTCCTCCCGGTTCTTTTGTTATAGCGTTTTGAAGGCCAGAACTCTCAAAAAATTACAATAATGTTATTGCTTTTCGCAGTTTTTTTTATTCTTTGGTATAAAATTTTTGAATGAATCGTACCAGTTCGGAAATTATAACCAATTCGGAAAGTAACTGACTATCTTTTGGCTAGAAAGGCAAAACATTGACATGTAAAGTTTCAACACGAATGAAACTGCTATATGATCTGACCTTACTGATAGCATATAGACCGGAATACATCAAAATATTGACGTGTAAACTTTCAAAACCCTAGAAAAAATCCGAAAAAATTAACGATTGTCGTTTTGGGTTTATCTCGGATACGGTACTAGACAACTAGAGATGTTACTTTTACAATAAAAATTAGTTTTAAAAATATTGGAGATGACAAATGTAGCGCAAAACTCTACGAGATTTGTATCCCGTGTAGATGTGCCTTTAGTACTACATTTACACTTGAGCAAAAACTACCTAGTTTTTGTACAAAATTAGTTTTTGCTTATTTTTTTGTATGCGTTTTGACAAGTTAGAAACTACAAGAGCCAAAAACCAGGTAGTTTTTGCTGAGGTATAAATGTAGTACGAGTATTATACATCTAAAAACTAATACTGTTATTCAAAAAAACTTCTTAATTTAGCTTTAAAATATGAATTTGCTAAATCATTCATTATCTCTATTAAACCTTTATTAAAAAATTGTATTCAAAAACATACAATAAAAGTTTATTAATTTTGTTTTTAATTCTGGCAACACTTTGTATATTCTCTCTTTTTATTGTTATTGATACATGAATTTAGTGAACGATTGTCTCGGTAATTGTAGGTAAATTTATTCTTTTGTAAATTTTGGAAATTAAAATGTTTTATTATAAATCAAAACATATTAGAAAACTATTTTTAAACATTACTGAGAAGTAATAATGGGAACAAATTGTGCTAAGGAATTTTTTATATTACGAATACTGAAAGTATTCGAATATCGAGTATGGTTTGAATATAAATGCATCACTATTTTATTGAATTTATTTTTAAATTTTTGTCGTTTATTTAACCTTCTTTTTCAATTTTTAATTTCACAATTTTCTTGAGCGTAAGGTTTGTTTTTTATATATAAAAATTCTCTATTTTCGATATTTCGCTACTCCATTGTGTAGCATCTTCAGGAAATAACAATTAAATTAATAAATTAACAAATTATAAACAATTTGAAAGTTTGAAAAACATTTGTCAAATATAAATTGTATGTATACATTTATACCAGTAAACAAAGTCTTTGGTAAAAAAGTATAACAAACAAAAATATTAATAATTAACAATAAAAAATGTATTAATATAATGTGTTATAAATTAATGTAATGTGTGCTATTTCTTTTGTATTAAATATCTATAATTCTGTGCTACATTTTCAGTATCTGCCTTAAAGTTAATTCTATTTGTTGTGGGTGTATTAATTATCTGTAACATTTCTAATATATAACGACGTTTATAATTATGTTCTGTGTTTAAAACTGATACATTTTCAAAGTCAGGATAGTGATTTAAATTTGAACAATGAGAAGATAATGCTGTCTTTTGTGAATTAATATGTCTATATTTCTGATCTGATCTATGTCTAGCTATTCTAGTTCTCAATTTATTCTTTGTTGTACCTATATATACCTTATCACAATTCTCTCCGTCATTTCCACTACATGGTATTTTATATACTATATTTGACATGTCCAATTTCTGTATCCTATCTTTTGTCTTACTGTATAATTTATTTACTGTATTGTATGATTTAAAAGCTATTTTATATCTATTAGTATCTATTATCTTCGATTTTTCCAAACGTTCTGATATTTCCGGTACATAGACCATAGACTTGTAAATTTTCTGTTCAATTAAATTTCCTGTGTTATTATTCTTTCTAAATTTATATTGATTTATTAATGAACAAATTAATCCTATCGGAAAATCATTATCCCTTAATAAATCCTTAATTACTTCCTCATTCTTTCTATGAAATTCTCTGTCACTAATATTCAATACTTTTTCTATCAAATTCTTCGCAGTGTTAATAATGATTTTCCTATTATGTTTTGAATAAAAATTAATAAATCTACCTGACGCTATTGGTTTCTGATACCAATCCATTATCAAATTATTACCTCTTCTTATTACCAAAGTATCCAAATAAGGAAGTTTAGAATCACGTTCCTTTTCCATGGTAAACTTAATATCAGAACTAAATTCATTTAATGCTATCAACATATTATCTATCGCATCCTCAGAAATGACACAAAACAGATCATCAACATATTTAGTCATTATCTTTGGCTTAACATTAAGTTTTTTAATACAAGTGTCCAATAATTCTTCCATAACTATATCAGCCACAATTGGAGAAGCAGGGGATCCCATTGGGAGTCCTTTCTGTTGTAAATAGATCTTCTCACTGTATTGAAAGTATCTATTATCCTCTATACAAAATTTCAAAATACGTAAAAACAAGCCTTTTTCAATAGTTGTATATTCCTCAATAACATTCCATTTTTCCTTTATAATATTCATCGCTAAATCAACAGGAATACTTGGGAATAAAGAAACTACATCAAAAGAAACTAATTTTTCATCATTTCGTATTTGTTTGTTGAATAATCTATTCCTAAATTCAAGTGAGTTCTTTACATTGTATTTAGATTGTTCCGTAATCTTCCTTAAAATGTTAGTAATGTATTTACAGAGTTCATAAGATGGAGAATTAATAAAAGAACAAATTGGTCTCAATGGAAATTCCTCTTTATGAATTTTAGGTAGTCCATATAATCTAGGTGCGGTAGCAATATTAGTCTTAAGTTTAATTTTCTCTGTATTTTTAATAATTTTCTTTTTAAAAAGTTCATCAACTAAATTATTATTAATCTTCTGTAATCTACTCGTTGGATCCCTATTTTGTAAATTATATTTTGTAATATCTCCTACTATATTTTCATCCTCATATCATAATCTTTTCTCTTTATAGCTACAGTTGTATTTCCTTTATCAGATCTCAATATAAATAAATCCCTATTCTTTTTTAAGAAAATTTCTGCTTCTTTTACTTTATCCAAAATGTATCTATCTCTATTTGTCAGGGTCATTCTATTCAAATGGCTATTAATTACATTTGTCAATCTATTTCTAGCCGTTTCCTGTTCTTCCTTATCCGGTATTGTCTGTATACAATCCTCTGCATCAGTTATCATCAGAAAATTGTGAAATTAAGAATTTATTTTTATTTTATTTTCATGTAAATTTGGGAAACTTTTCGAAAAAAGAGTTTATTCTTGGGTTTTTGCAGTTTTTTTGTTTCGGTTGGATACAAAATGTTGTATTCCATATATTCTTTGGTGGATGACTCTTAAACAAATCATTTAATCATTGTAAATTCACGTTTTTTAGCTTTTTACAGTGATTTTATTTTTCCAAACTTTATCAAACAGATATTTTAGGCTATACCCTGCTTTAAGCGTTTAATAATTTTTTTCTTTATTAATCATTTGTGAATATTCTTTTTGCCAAATTAGCTTAAAAATCTGTAATTAGGCTATTTTAAAAGTTTTTGAATAACAGCGTAAAAATTCAAATGCTTTAAAAATTGCATGCATTAAACTTCTTTGAAAGCCATTTGTTTCAGTTAAAATCAAGTTCACAAATTGAGGTAACTTTTCAGAAATTCTTTTTTCATTTTCTGTCGGCAGTAAATAACCAAATATAAACAATTTTAAAACTTCATAAAAATCAGGCATTTAATTGAACTAAAACAAATAAGATTTGTAGCATTTCATTCCTGGTAAAAATATATATCGAATAACAAAAACTTAAATCTAAATTGGTACTTAATAGGGCAAGGAATTCCATGCAAATACATTTTTTTTTCGATAGTCCAAAACCAATGTGGGCTAAAAATTTATCCGAATCATCAAATTTAGAACAAAATGAAATCGTTTCGAGTTGCATATTTTGGCAAAAATGTATGTTTTCGTCAGGTTCTTTTGGGTTAGTCCTGTGACAGGTGCTTTTGTTTCAGTCCTGTGGCTGGTTTTTTTTGCGTCGGTCCTATGACACGTCACAAGGGGCAATTGACCCCCTCCTAGGACAAGCCCATGTAAAAGTTACCGCTCCCTTTCATATAAAAGAACCAGTCCAAAGACCGGTACGTGACGTGTCCGGTGACCAGTTCCTTTTCCCACAGGGTAATTACAGACATGTTTTACTAAAATTAGCTAAATGGTCAGCTGGCCTAATATAAGTTAATTATTCTGTAAAATTATAATCTTTTGTGTAAACTTCGTTATTTTACAAAAGAAGTAAGTTATACATGCACTAAAAAAAATTAGTAGAAAAATTAGTAAAATGTCTTGTATATCAAGTCTACTAGTTTTCAGCATTTTTTGTTTTTTTTTTTTTTGCTGAAATTGTGTTTTCAGCTAAATGTTTAGTTATATTTTTCAGCATTCGAACTACTGTATATTTTGATACCAAAATGTTTCTGGAATTTTTTTGTGTTCCCTTTTGTTTTTTAAAGAAAGTGGGTGTTAGTGATAAAAAAAGCGATGTTTTGTTATTTCCTTTTTTTGCGCTTTTAGAATTATCTACAGTACACAGAAAAAATTAATAACCTTAAATATCTAATTAAATATATATTAAAAATAAAAATTGTTTCTAAACAAGTATTTAATTGAATCAATTAATATTTTAATTGACTTTTAAATATTTTTGCAAATATTTCTAACATAATTATGTGTTGTATAATTCCCAAACTTTTTTTCTTAAACTGTATGCATATATAGAAAATTTTTAGTATAAGAACTAAAACCTTTGCAGTTCACAAACAAAACAAACACATATGCAGTACTCCAAATATATAAACATGACATACACACACTTTTTTAGAATTTCATATTTTTTTTTATTTTCAATTAATGTTTTAATTGATATTATTACTACTTTAATCAAAATTTGTTTCAATTAATCGTATACAATTTTTAGTAGTATCATTTGAGTGAAAGGTGCAAAATCAATTAAAATTTTAATTGAAATAATCAATTTCGTTGTTAAAATTAGTTTTTAGTTTTTTCTGTGTATGCTAACAATAATTACACTCCAAAAAATAAGTTTGTAGAAATATTAGTAAAACATTTTATATATCAATTCTACTAGTTTATATGTATATTTTTCTAGCACTAAACAAATTTTGAACTAGTTTTGAACTAATGTTTTGCTAATTTATTTTGCTACCAAAATTGCGCTGATAAACACGTATAGTACAAACAATATAAATTATACTAAAAAACAACTCTGCATATATTTTATTAATAACTATTTTTATATATTTTTAGATTTTTAATTAAATCATGTCTACTACTGTCGAACAGATCTGAGGGATGTCAGTTACAATTGCAATTTGTAACTGAAAAATTACAATTACAAATAATTGTAATTGAAATTTAAAAACACTCAATTGAAAAATATCAGGGATGGTAACCGAAACGAATGCGGTTATCGTTAGGGTAACGATATTTGAGGTTATTTCGGTAACGGTATTTTAAAGGTAACTTTATTTCATTTATTTCGGTATCGGTATTTTAAGGATAACGGTATTTTAGTTATTTCGGTAACGGTATTTTAAAGATAACGATATTTGGGTTATTTCGGTAACGGTATTTTAAGGTTAACGGTATTTCAGTTATATCGGTAATGGTATTTTAAGGGTAACGTTAGTCAGTTATTTCGATGCATCTCGTAATTTTTTTACAAAAATCAAACAAGAATAAAAACAGAACCAATTTACCAACTTAATGTACAAAAATACTCAATAACCACGTGAAATTATCAAAAGTAGAAAATTAACGAGTAAAAAGGTTAAAGTCGGGCATGCCGACTATACAATACCCTACACCAGTCTGGTGTATTGTTTGGATCCGAAATTCGAATGGGTTAAAATGGGGCTTATGTCAACATTTTCCATAATGTGAGTCAGCGCACCAAATTTCATTAAAATATCTTAATATTTGCGACCTGCAGCATATAAACAATATAATTTTGGGGGGACCCTTATATGGGCACTAGTTCTAAACATGGACCGATGTTCATTAAAATCAATAGGCTTCGTCCTTGGGCCAACATAGGTCTATGTACCAAATTTCATCAAAATATCTTAATATTTGCAACCTGCAGCGTATAAACAGTATAATTTTGGTAGGACCCTTATACGGGCACTAGGTCTAAACATAGACCGATGTTCACCAAAATCAGTAGGCTGCGTTATTGGGCCAATATAGGTCTGTGTATCAAATTTCATCAAAATATCGTAATATTTGCGACCTGCAGCGTATAAACATTATAATTTTGGTAGGACCCTTATATGGGCACTAGGTCTAAACATGGACCGATGTTCTCCGAAATCAATAGGCTGCGTTACTGCGCCAATGTAGGTCTGTGTACCAAATTCCATCAAAATATCTTAATATTTACGACCTGCAGCGTATAAACAGTATAATTTTGGTAGGACCCTTATATGGGCACTAGGTCTAAACATGGACCTATGTTCACCAAAATCAATAGGCTGCGTTATTGGGCCAATATAGGTCTGTGTATCAAATTTCATCAAAATATCTTAATATTTGCGACCTGCAGCGTATAAACAGTATAATTTTGGTAGGACCCTTATATGGGCACTAGGTCTAAACATGGACCGATGTTCTCCAAAATCAATAGGCTGCGTTATTGGGCCAATGTAGGTCTGTTTACCAAATTTCATCAAAATATCTTAATATTTACGACCTGCAGCGTATAAACAATATAATTTTGGTAGGACCCTTATATGGGCACTAGGTCTAAACATGGACCGATGTTCACCAAAATAAAACTTGTTCGTCCTTGGGCCAACATAGGTCTGCGTACGAAATTTCATCAAAATATCTTAATAGTTACGACCTGTAGAGTGCGCACAAGATTGCATGGACAGACAGACGGACGGACGGACAGACGGACATCGTTAAATCGAAATAAAAAAAAATTCTGAACCGATCGGTATACTATAAGGTGGGTCTACGACCAATATTTTTTGGTGTTACAAACATCAGCACAAACTTATAATACCCTGACCACATAGTGGTGTAGGGTATAAAAATAACGGTAACGGTATTTTAGGGATAAAAATATTTCATTTGTTTCGGTAACGGTATTTTAAGGGTATTGATATTTCATTTATTTCGGTATCGGTATTTTAAGGATAACGGTATTTCAGTTATTTCGGTAACGGTATTTTAATGATAACGGTATTCCGAGTATTTCGCTAAGGGTATTTTAGAGGTAACGATAGTCAGTTGAAAGGGTTTTGAATCGATAACGGTATTTTAGCGGTATTGCCTGCCAACCCTGAAAAATATCAATTGCAATTATATTTATTTGGAGAAGAAATAATAACAACCCAACATCATTTATTCTTTTCATGCTTGGCCACGCCTATCCCAGGCAATTTTTTATTTTGCAAAATTTGAACAAAAAAACATGTGTAATTACATATGTAATTAATTACAAAATGTAGTAATTAACCCCCAGGTCTGCTGTGTAATTCTGGACATTTTTATGTTTTACAAAGTTTCCTAAATAATTTTCAAAAGAGTCACAAAAAACAGTTTTCAGACTTCAATTTTCAGCAATTAAATTAACCAAAGTATAATTTTTCCACAAAAAAAGTTTTATTGATTTTAGCAAGGATTTTTTCATTTATCATATTATTTTTTTTTTATTAAAAATCAGTTCGCTGATTTTCAGCAAACCCCTTTTGCTGAAACTAACAAATTTGTGACTAACAACTCAGTGGCTACACTGACTTTTTTTAGTGCCCAGTGTAGAAATGGTAATGACATATCATTATTTTTTGGACTACCAGTAATGACACCCACTTACCTTCTGTATTATTTTAAAACATATAATAATGAGTTACTGATAATGACTTATTTTTATCATTATTTCAAATAGAAAATAATTTTCTAGATTTTTTTGAAAATTTTTTGAAATCTATTTTTAGACTCAATATTTTTTAAACACTGGTAAGGATGTATGTAACCACATATTTTTTGATTTTTTGTATGTTGGTGAGTAAGCTGACTTGTGCGCGGCAGGTCAATTATATTCTTATCTATCAAATATAACATGTCGACATAGCTCAGATGGTAGAGCTATTGACTGGCAATCTGTAGACCCAGGTTCGATTCCCGCACCAGCAAATTTTATTTACCAAAAAAAATACATTAAAAAATATTTTTTTTGTATAATTTATTTTTTTGAAAATCTATTTTTAGACTCATTATTTTTGTCAGTACTGGTAAGCACATAGGTAACGATATATTTTTTGATTTTTCGTATGCTGGTGTGTAACCATAACTCATTATTTTTCGCGACATCGCCATATAAAGGTAATAAGAAATGTAATAACAAAAGTAACTAGTTACCATTACCAAGTATGTAGTTACATAACCACATATCTGGTAATGATTTTCTACACTGGGTGTATAAGTAATTGACATACAATTTTGTTCATATTTTATTTATAATTTTTTTTATATTTCTAGATTTTAATTAAATCATGTCGAAAATGTTTGTCTTGATATTTTCTTATTTTACAAAGATTTCTTAATAATTTTAAAAATCACAAAAACACAATTTCTAGATTTAAATTTTCAGCAAATAAATTAACTAAAATGTAATTTCTCTACAAATGGTTTTTTTCAGCCTACTAATGTGCAGAAAAAAGTTTTATTAATTTCATCAAGGATTTTTCATTTGCAATCGACTAACTGTTAGCACATCTTTTACTGAATTTACTAGTTTTTTGCAAAAAAAAAAGCTCGCTGATTTTCAGCAAAACAATTTTGCTGACATTAGTAAGTTTTCTGTTAGCATTCTCCTGACTAAAATTTTGTTGAGTCAGCAAAATGCTTTTCTGACTTTGAGATTTTTTTTAATTTCTAATACATATTTCGACTCTGGTTATTAAAACTTTATTTGTATATTTTTTTTTTACAACTTATTATAAAACAACTTTACAAAGTTGCCTTCGATATTCTTACAATAGTTTTTTTTTGCGTGCAAGGCAGGGATGGAAAACATGGTACAATTGTACTTTTTTTGATACATTTTGACCTCCAAATTTAAAATTTTTGTATTAAATGAACTTGTTGTATTTTAAAGCTGTCAACAATATTCCTATTGCAGACGTGGACTAAAATTATTCTAACAAAAACTTGTAACTGACAACTTTTGGGCCGAATGTTGCAAAAAATGTATTATTATTTCCCGTAATCAGCTCATAAATACGAGTTGAGTGCTGCACTACATAAAATTCGAGAATTTAACCCCCTCTTTCGTATTTTTTTTTGAAAAGTAAAAAAATAATACATTGTTTTTTAGGACGGGTAACTTATCTAAAAAATAACCAGAACAAAATGTTAACAACATATATTTTCATATAAATTTGATATTCAGGTTTTTTTGTCGTTTCCTGCAAGCTTGACTTCGATCGCACATACTTTTTATGTCAAAAAAATTGGTGAGGAGTGAACAAGTACAATTTTTGTAGAAGAATATTTGCTGCAAGTTTGACATTGTTCGGAAAAATTTTCTATATATGAAAAATTTTGGTACCGTGAATGTTGAAAAAGTACAATTCCTTTATTTGGTTGGTACAAAATGTAAAAACTCATTTCCATCCCTGGTGTAAGGTATTGTGCATCCGATGTAGAGAGAAAATGTCACACATATGTTACTTTTAAATAAAGTAGTCTCACAAGTTTTTGAGTCTCTTCAGTTTGAGTCTCTCTGCGCAACATTTTTAAAATTTTTAGAAATTTTTTACAATAACTTCTTTTATCGGTCTATGACTGCTCCTCCTCTTTTTGGCCGCTCGTTATATGACTCCACCACACTGTGCATTGTACTTTCAATCGTTGAGCCCAGTCCATGAAGTTTCTTTTAACATCCGACTAATTTAGGCTTTATAAATATGTATGCAAACAACTTTGCAACAAATTGGAAGACTTCTGGACAATAATTTTATAAAATCAAAAACTAAACAAGAATTTACTGTTGTTCATTTAAGGAGGGCCGCAATGCGCTCCACACATTGGTTCAGAAGACAGCGCCAACGTTGTCAATAAAGTTCTTCTTCCTGGATGGACTCCAAGATTTTCCCAGTTTATCCATGAGAGACGAGCTGTTAAATCTGAAATATTTGCAATATTTATATCAAGATTAAAAATGGTTGTCCTACATATGAATACATGCAAATAAAGGTGTACCTAAATTTACGAATTGCCGATTTTCAATGTTAACACCCCTTAATTTGCTAAATTTGCCCTGAATCGCATTCAAAGTTTCGTTTTTTTATGTTTAGTAATTTGTAAATCAAGTTTTTTGTTTAATAATACGCATTCATGCCTGTAACCTAGCTGAAAGATTTGACGATTTGTAGTCACTTTGACGATTTTCCATCCTAAAATTTGTCAAATGACGATTTGACGAGACTTTATGTCGTGAAATGACGATTTTTTTAGTTAAAAGAAAAAAATAAACAAATCTCGTATGTATTATCGTAAAACTTTTTAAAGCTTTTGTCTAAAAATAGTAATTTTTTAACTGAATTTTCATGAATTTTTACTGCGAATTTTTCAAAAAGAGCATTTTTTCAAATAAACAACCATAATATTTCAATGAATATTTCTTCACGGCTAAATGAAGACTTGTATTATGGAATTCTAGACGATACTAGTTAAGCATATTTATTATAGTTTCCTCTCATCTCATGTAAAGTTTTGAAATTGGATTACACACCCTTAGTCGACGAGACCTTCATATGTAAAAATAATATTTCAAAAAAGATTTATTTTTTTGTGGCTTTAACTGGTGTTTAATTATCCGACTCACCTTGTATGGGCAGAAAATTAGTTTAAAATATTTCGATCTTTTTTTAGTTTTTGGAAGAATTTTGTATTTTAGCTCAAGACAACATACACAATATGGGTACCATATGAAAAGCCTTTTCAAGGCGCTTCCAACGGAATATAAGGTGCTCCTTCAACAAGATTGAATAGTTTGGTGTACCAGCGAGTGCTCTCAAATGATTTGCTGCTATATCTGGCCGCATATTGCGATAAAGAATTTATTTTGCAGCAAGACAACGCTGGAATTTATGTTAGCAAATCAACTAAGACCTGGTTTGATAAACATGGAGTGTCGGTTTTAGAATGGCCGGCACGTTCACTAGATCTTAATGTTATGGAGAGCATATTGGGACTGCTAATGCGGCAAGTTTATGCTGAAAACCGTCAGTATAATTCGGTGGGAAAGCTAAAAGTGACAATTTTGAATGCTAGGCGGGATATAAGGCTAGAAACACTAGAAAAGTTGATAAATTCTATACCCAATCGTATTTATAAAGCAATAAATAAAAATAAATATAAAACAATTAAATAAAAATAAATAAAAATGGTCAATGTATAAATTGAAAAAAAAAATCAAGGTATGTTGTTTTATTGGATTTATATGCACTGACCTTAACATTTTGACGCATTTCAAAATGCACATTATTAATATTTTGATTTATGAATTGAGCTAACGGTAAAAAAATGTAATCAAATAATTTATATATAAACAAGTTTTGAGCAACAAGTTCTCAGGTAACCGTACTATTCAATACTCTTTGTATTTTTGCAGAGACAGAACAAAATGTATGTGACCTTATCTTTTTGACGAGCATCTTATAGCATGTCCAGATCCCACTTTAAGAGGTATTATATAAAAATAAAGGAATTTTTAGGTTTTTTGTATGGAGGGTTTGGTGATTAAAATGTCAAATTAACATATCTTATCCTCTAGTCGATTTAAGTGAGGTTTTTGAGATTTACCAAAAATTTAATTGGGTGGAAACACTTTGTTGTAAACAGGTCAATATGGGTATTAACATTTTTCTTTGGGAAGTATGTACATTAGACCGTACTACATACCTTACAGGCAAAAAAAAAAGTGCGCCGTACACCCTCTAATATGAAGTATTTTTGAAAGGCAGTTTAAAAAAAAATTTTTTGTTCTCGAACGTAGCTATATTTTTCATTATAGCTTCGGCATTTAAAGTTGGATTTTAGAGTATGATATTTTCGATTTTTTTGCCTCGAGGCAGTGTTTAGCTATAAAGGAAAAATCCAATGAAAAAAAATGTAAAAGGCGACCCCTACGTTCGGTAACCAAAATAATATAAAAAATTTCTACTGGGATTATCGAAAAACTTCCTTAGCAAAAGTTTAATGATTTTTTGCGAGCTTTAATTTTCTGACATTACGGTGGTACATTAGGGTTGTAGTAACTGAGATCTGGTGGGTAAATACTAGAACGGGATACTTGAGGGCAACGGTTCTTAGAGCAAAACATTGGTCCCCTCGAGAGAAAAACATCAATGTATCTTACTTTAAGATACGACAGTAAATGCCAAAGATATAACGAAAACTGTAAAATGGCGCCCCTACGTTCGGCAAAAAAATTTTTGTGAAACCTTCTTTCAAAAATAATTTAGATTGGACGGTGTACGGCGAACTTTTTTTTTTGAAGTACCTAATGTACGTCATCGTTGAGTGGAAATAATTTTGAATTTTGCAAATTTAATGCATTTTCCACGGTGCTTTGGACCAAATTTTTATAAATTTTTTTGTTACTTCAATCTGCAAGCAGAATGAAAATGTCACTTAACACAAAAAAACCCTACATGGTTTTTTGGCGTCATAACTTTTTCGTGAATTAAACAAAAAATAGAAAAAATTATAGAATCCACTAACAGATTATAGTGAGTTAAAAAATTTCCCAAAATTTGGTCCAGAGCAGCGTGGAAAATGAATTAATTTTGCGAAATTTCAAATTATTTAAACATAAAGTTGACGGAAAAGAAAAATTCGGTACCCATATCGTCCTGTTTAGAACAAAGTGTTTCCACTAAATTGAATTTCTTTGTAAAACGCGAACTAGCGTGAAACAAGTATTCACTTAAATCCACCATAGGTTGAGATGTGTTAACTTGGCATTTAACTAACAAAAAAACTTAAAAATTCTTCTACCTTTAGAATATCCCCAAAAATTTGGACATGATATAAATAACATTGGACCCGCCTTGAAAAAACCTTTCATATGATACCCATATTGTATATGTTATCCAGAGCTTTAAAGAATTAATTCCTTTTTGGGATGAATTCCCAAAAATTTAATTCAATTCTTTAATTCAAGGAATGAATTCATCAATAAGACATAAGCAGGAATTAATTCCTGTGAATGAATTCAAAGAATTCAAATTTATTGGATTTATATCCCGGTTATTTATGGTGGTAAATCAAGCACAATAATAAAATCATTGCAATCTGCAAAAATAAGGCACTGAAAATTGTATTCAAACAACCGTTGAGGCTTAGCTCAGTTGAGTTGTACAAAGATATTGCAAAAACCGTTCTTCCTGTAAGAGGGCTTTATAAACAACAGCTGTTGTTATACGTATTTAAATGTATAAATAATATTGGGTCTCATACAATTAATTTTAATCAAAACATATCATACGCTGAAAGAATCACAAGACAGGCTTTGAATCTTAATGTTGTAAGGTGTCGTCTTGAGTTAACCAAACAACGTGTAAGTTTTGCTGGACCTAACGAATATAACAAATTACCAGTTTGGTTAAAAAATATGGAAACCTTATCTAACTTTAAAGGAAAATTAAAACAATATTTACTTCGAAATGTTGAAATGCTTCTAACAAATTAACTTACGAATTGAAGATGATATGCATAATTTATATTATGAAATTTTTATATATTCCCGAGTAAAAAAAATTGATCTCGCGCAATATCTAATTATATCCAATTTGATATTGTTTAAGATCTGCTGTAATATCTAGCTGATCCAATTAGATCTCAAAATTGGGTGTATCCAATCATATAGTATTAGATCCCATTGTATATATGGGGATAAACTAAGATCAAGTTATATCTCAAAATTGGGAGGTCCAGTGATATCTTTGGGGATAAACCTAGATCAATTTTGATCCTAAAATTGGCGGATCCAGCTATATATTTGCGGATATTTTTAGATCTAATTTGATCCGAAAAATGGCGGATCCAATTAGATCCAGCTATATATTTGGGGATAAACTTAGATCTAATTTAATCCGAAAAATGGCACATCGAATTAGATCCAGCAATATATATGTGGATAAACTTAGATCTAAATTTATCCGAAAAATTCCTAATCGAATTAGATCCAGCAATATATATGGGGATAAACTTGGATCTAAATTTAACCGAAAAATGGCAGATCAAATTAGATCCAGCAATATATTTGGGAATAAACTTGGATCTAAATTTATCAGAAAAATGGCAGATCGAATTATATCCAGCAATTTATTTCGGTATTAAAATGGCAGATCGAATTAGAAACAGCAATATATTTGGGGATTGACATCTAAAAGTATCTATAAAAATGACAGATAAAATTAGATGCCGCATTATATTTGGGTACTACGTAAGATCTCCATTTATTTGGGATTATATAAGATCCCAGACATATATTGCCAACTGTTCAAAAAATAATAGACTGGCAGAGCACTGATTGTATAAAAATTACAATATTTTGTTAAAATAAGGTTTAAACTCAGAAGGGCTCGAGTTCAATATGCATTTCTTTTACAAAATGAATTTCTTTTTATAAAATTAAAATTTTTTTTTTCTATTCATTTTTTTATAAAATTATATATTTATTTTTTTATTAAATTGAAATCTTTGAATAAAATAATTTTATTTACATCTTTTTGACGCTCTACACCATTTCCAATTGTATTAATTGTTTTAAAATTTATCAATTGTATTTCAGAAATAATCAATTGAATTTCAGTTTTATCAATTGTGTTTCAGAACTCATCAATTATTTTTCACATTTATGAATTGTATTTCAGAACTAGTCAATTGAAGTTCAGTTTTATCAATTGTGTTTCAGAAATTATTAATTGTATTTCCGAAATTCACAACTGTATTTCAGAAATTATCAAACTGTATTTCAGAAATTATCAATCGTATTTCCGAAATTATGAAATGAAATTTGAGAAATTTTTCTCTATTAGCTATGAAATTCTGAAATAGATTTCATTATTTCTGGACACAACTAAATAAATAAATAATTAAATTTGCGTAATATTGTAGTTTCTGAAGTGCAAATAATATTTTGTGATATACAATTAAAATTTTCTAAAATACATTTAATAATTTATGGAATACCTTTTTTCGATGCTTATAAGTTAGCTCGAAATGCTTTTATCATTCATTTAATTTGTAGCTATCACACATCTATAACAAGTCTCGTTAGATTAGAGTGTAGAGGTCTTGGCTGACAATCTGGTGGACTGGGTTAAATTTCATGTTTTTAAAAGCAAATATTAAAAAAAAATTTCTCAATTTTTTCAAAAATGTTTTTTGAAATCTATTTTTTTGCCAAGATAGTTAATGCAACGTTCTGCCAACGCATAACCGACCATCGCCAACGGTTTGCCAGCATTGTGCCGATTATATTTTTCTGTCTGGGATGTTAAACTTAAACCTATTGTATATTAACATTAATTAACACTATATTTTTATTTTTAGGAAATACATTTTTATTTTATTATAAGTTAACATTAAATTAAATTTTAGATAATGGCACCAATTTGTAGTTGTAATTATTATATATTAAATCGTATATTCATAAACATTCTATACAGTTAGACGAGGTTTATGGAACTATTTAACTTTATAAAGTGTTTATAAATTATAACTTAAATGTACATATATATATGTTAAATGTACGTGAACAAATTGTTGATATGGACCCACAAATTGTATCTCAACTGATATTGGAATTATTGTACCATTACCATACATCAATATATATTGAATGATATACATATATTACAATATATGACACTGTATTATAAATATTGTTAATGAAGTAACATATCTGATAATATTTTTTATAGCGCCATACAGTTTTACATTATTCAAATTAAACCATATATGGAAATGTATTCAAAATGTTGATGTGGTACCAAATTTGACCATATATTGTTTAAATTGTGCCATATATGACAATATATTGTTTAAATGATACCATATATGTCTATATATTAATATTGTTTAAATGACACCATATATCAATATATATGGGACTATATATGGTAGCATATATTATCATATCTGCATCTGTATTAAAAATGTCGTTCATCAGGTACCATATATGAGCATATATTGTTGAAATAGCACCATATATGACAATATATGGTTTAAATGGCACCATATATGGTAATATATTGCTTAAATAACACCATATATAAATATATATGGCACTATATATGGTAGCATATATTATCATATGTGGAACTGTATTAAAAATATTGTTCATGAGGTACCATATATGGGCATATATTGTTGAAATTGCACCATATATGATAATATATGGTTTAAATGGTACCATATATGATAATATATGGTTTGAATGGCACCATATATGATAATATATGGTTTGAATGGCACCATATATGATAATATATAGCTTAAATAACACCATATATAAATATATATCGCACTATATATAGTACCATATATTATCATATCTGGAACTGAATTAAAGATTTGGTTTATGAGGTACCATATATGACCATATATTGTTTAAATGGCACCATATATGATAATATCTAGTTTAACTTTCACCATATATAATTATATATTGTTTAAATGATACCATATATAATTATATATTGCTAAAATGCCACCATATATATTAAGATATAGTTCTATATATAACTATATATGCAATAAGATCAACCATGTTATGTAATATATAATTATATATGCCATATCTAATATTACGAAGGCCGATATCTAATTAGATGAAATTATATATGGCATAATATAAGGAAAATTTTTCGGAAAAAACCTCATATATAATTATATATGGATATACATAACCACATGTCTAATTATATATTGTAATATATGCCACATATGATTATATATAATTTTTTTTACTCGGGTTGTTAATGTTGAACAAATTTAATTTTTTATTTTATTTAGAATGTTGCCAACTTGTTAGCCTCTACAATGCCATACTTGGCGCTGAGGCGAAAACTTGTAAATTTTGTAAATAAAATATTGAAATATTGAAAAAAAAAATTCCCTGACCAAAGCGTAAAGAAGTAAAATTAAATAATTCATTCACTAAAGAATTCATTCAACACTATTTAATTCAATTTGAAATCAAGGAATTCATTCAATTCTAGTTAATTCAACTTTTGGCTAAGGAATTCATTCAACTGTGCATTTAATTCAACTTTTGATCAAAGAATTCATTCAATTCTAGTTAATTCAACTTTTGGTCAAGGAATTCATTCGATTCTAGTTAATTCAACTTTTAGTCAAGGAATTCATACAATTCTAGTTAATTCAACTTTTAGTCAAGGAATTAAATTTATTTCGTTTAATTTCCTAAGGAATTAAATTTTTTTCGTTTAATTCCCTAGGAATTAAATTTTTTTGTTTCATGCGCTGTCTGTGCAATGAAAGATGCCATAAAATTTACGAGTTACACACAAAGCAACAACAAAATTATTTTCGTTGTAGTTGCTTTGTGTGTTATTTTCAAATTTCATTTGCACATTTCATTTCATTTGTAGACACTAGGTAACTCATGAGAATGTGTTGGACACACGTTCTATACCTATACAAAAAATATTTGATTGTATGTGAAAAATGTGTTTGTTGACAAAAGAAGAAGAAGAGTAAGATATCTATGTAATCTATGGCTTTATTGTTTATACCCTACACCACTATGTGGTCAGGGTATTATAAGTTTGTGCTGATGTTTGTAACACCAAAAAATATTGGTCGTAGACCCACCTTATAGTATACCGATCGGTTCAGAATTTTTTTTATTGGATTTAACGATGTCCGTCTGTCCGTCCGTCTGTCTGTCTGTCCATGCAATCTTGTGCGCACTCTACAGGTCGCAAATATTAAGATATTTTGATGAAATTTGGTACGCAGACCTATGTTGGCCCAGGAACGAACAAGTTTGATTTTGGTGAACATCGGTCCAGGTTTAGACCTAGTGCCCATATAAGGGTCCTACCAAAATTATACTGTTTATACGCTGCAGGTCGTAAATATTAAGATATTTTGACGAAGTTTGGTACACAGACCTATGTTAGCCCAATAACGCAGCCTATTGATTTTGGTGAACATCGGTCCATGTTTAGACCTAGTGCCCATATAAGGGTCCTACCAAAATTATACTGTTTATACGCTGCAGGTCGTAAATATTAAGATATTTTGATGAAATTTGGTACACAGACTTATATTGGCCCAATAACGCAGCCTATTGATTTTGGTGAATATCAGTCCATGTTTAGACCTAGTGCCCATATAAGGGTTCTACCAAAATTATACTGTTTATACGCTGCAGGTCGTAAATATTAAGATATTTTGATGAAATTTGGTACACAGACCTACATTGGCCCAATAACGCAGCCTATTGATTTTGGTGAACATCGGTCCATGTTTAGACCTAGTGCCCATATAAGGGTCCTACCAAAATTGTATAGTCGGCATGCCCGACTTTAACCTTTTTACTCGTTTTAAACTTTTTTTGTGAGTTTTTATTTTAATTTTGAATAATAAAAAGAAAAGTGTCAGTTTAATGGACAAAGTGCCACTTAGTGATAACTATGTCGTTATAACTTATTTTTCAATTAGTTTAGTAATGAAACTCTGGAATTCTCTCTTTTTAAATAATTTCAAGTCCTTTTAATTTTTCTATTTTTTAATAGAATTATGTTTTTTTAGCAATAAACTACACGCAAAAAATAAAAAGTTTATAATTGCCGAAGTACTTCGGTAAAATACAACTTAAAAAGTTTTCTGCAAAGTTACACAATTCTTTAAATAAAATATAATATTTTTTAAGATAAGCTTGAAAAGAAAAAAAACTTAACAAAAACTAAGGTAAGTTGACTAAAATTTGATAAATCTACATGTATTTTTTTATTAACTTGAACAAAATACTTTTGAGGTTGTATTTTATCTAAGTAATTTGATAATTATACACTTTTTATTTTTTCAGTGTATAAAAACTATTTCATTTTTTAAAAATCGTCATTTGTCATGTACCTACGAAATTTTGTAAAATCGTCAATCGTCATTTCATAAATTTTACCTCAAAAATCGTCAAAATGGAGACAAATCGTCAAAGTTGGCAGCGCTGGTTCAGATTGTTAGAGACACACAACAAATATGTGAAAGCAGCTATTTTTCTTTTAATAATTTATTTTTGTCACCATTATCTGCTTTTTTAATCTTTATTTACATTTATTTGTAAATAACACAACATATATTTTGAGACACGTGGTAACTTTATAAAATATTTCAAAAAGTGAAGCTTGTCAAAAAAGTGTTTCTGAAATTTGTGCACCCATTTTGACATGTATGTAACTTATACATAGAACACATTTTTGACATGTATGTTATAACCAGAGAAGACAAAATTTCTGTTTTTGCTTTTTATGCTTTTTATTGCTTGTTTTACTCATATTTGCTTCTTTTTGCTTTTTTTGGATGTTTCGTTTTTTAGCTTTAAAATAACTTTTTCCTAAGATTTTTGAGCTTTGAATTGCTTTTTTAGGACTTTTTGCCCAAAAATACTATGTTTGCTCACAAAAAAATATTTTTTCTCTTAACTTTTAAATTTTTTTTAAAGAAATTTTTTGTTTTTCCAAGTTTTTTTACTTATGCTTTTTTCTTGCTTATTTTACAATACTTTTTGCTTTAAACACATTCAATTTTGCTTTTTTCTATCTTCTCTGGTTATAACACACTTGTGTGATAATGTCAACGGGACTTAAGGGCGGATTATGGGACCGTAAACGTAAATGTAATGTAACTGTACCGTGCCGTAGCTAAAAAGTACACTTACAGAATACCGTAAACGACATTACTATTTAGCATCTATTTCATATTTTATTCTAAATTTTTCCATTTATTTGTTAATTTTTTTTTCTTATTTGTTGTTTGAATCTATTTTCTTTATTCTTTTTATATTTTTTTCCAACTAAAATCATTCAGCTGTTTCGATGCCGGATAGAAAATTCCGATTTCAACAGAATGATCCGACAAGTACGTCTACATTTAGGTGTGCGTATAAACTTCTTCTTGTGGTTTCGAAACAGCTGATTCGTTGCAGTTACGTTTACGTTTGGGTAACTCAGCCTTTACGGTGCTTAAATCAAAGTAAGTTTTTTCGATTTCACGTGAAAAAATTACTATACTCCATATAAAAAAATTATTTTTCACGATAATGAGTTTCACGTGAAAATTGTGTAGAGTTTGTTTTCACGCAAATTTTATATATGTACAAGACTATTATTTTACTTGGGAAAATGTGACATTTTGTGTTTATTGTGATTGTGTTTTTGTTATAAAATTAAAAGATTGTTAATTTGTATAAATTAAATTGCAATTTGAGGCCTTTAAAGTTCAAGTGAAATTTTTCCACGCGAAAAACAACTTACGATGCTTAACCTAATAGGCAATATATTTGGTTTAAGCACGAAGATATAATCCCTATCGGACCACATATAGGACAAAACAAGTGGGACACACGAATATAAGGGAATTTTCGCCGAAAAAATTAAAAATGTTAATAGAGGTGGAAAACATCTCTAAAAATATTTTACAATATTAACAGCTATTTTTGCTGTTCCTATCTTACTAATACTTAGCAAAAATAACCTGCTAATTTCAGCAGTTTTTTCTGAAAGGTAATTTTGGCTAATTTTTAGAAGTTTTGTCAGTGTTTGATTAAAAATATATATGTATGTATGTATATATTTGCTGGCGAAACTACCCTGCAATCGGTTGTAGTTTTCAAATATTCCTAATTTTTAACATCATTGATGTAAGTATTTCATAATTATAATTTGTACAGATCAAGAATTTTGCCCCATATGTACCTGTCGAAGTTTCAAATTCATTATCTTACCACTTGTGTTCCAGTTAGCTCTATCGGCTTTTATTTCACCTCGTAAACATTTCTCCACATAAGTAAGTGGATCGTAATCGGACTGCAAGACTTCTCTGAGCAATGATATATAAGCTATAGCCAATCGCAAAGTATCGATTTTGCTTAAACGTTTCTCATAAGGAAACGTGGGCACGTGCACTCTTAACTCATCAAAGGCGGAATTGATACTACTGCAAATTTTAAATGAGAATAAATACTAATGTCAATATCGGATTGCATTAAAATGAAATAAGGTGTTTTTTAAATAAATATTTTAACTATGTAATAATTTTTTGTAGAGTACAGTTTTGATATTTTTTCACAAAAATTTGTATTAGAATTGGTATTAGAGCGTCGTTTTTTTTAACTCAATACTAGAATTATTCCCTGAAGCATAAAGTGCCTATGCATAATAATTTGAAAAACTTATAACACATTAATAAAATGAATTTTGTATGAAAAATCTTTTTTATAAGCCATTTATAACTATAGAAAGTGAAACTCACAGTTTACTTATATGACCCTCAGAGTTTAGTTAAAAACTTATAAATTATAAACTTATTTTAAAGACCTGTTATTTCTTAAGGTTTTCGAAATGAGAGAAGTGATTGATAGAGTTAGTTAGACTATATTTCAAAACTAGGGAATGCAAAGTTTTAGGTTGTAAGATCTTCATCTGTGGAATTGATGGACATTTAAAAGTAAGAAAATTTTGAAAAAATTACTTGAGAGTTACAAGAGTTTTTTATTCCTTTAATTTTTTTACTCGTAGTTTTTAACTTCAGATCCAAATCAATATAAAATGGAATCCAAAAATTTTGCGATTTTTAAATTTTCGCAGTTTTTCCTATGCGATGTGTCAATGATGTCAGGCCACCACGAACGGGTTACGATCGTCACAAGCTTTTATAGAATTAGCCTAAATTTTCTGAAAACGTGCGTCTGACATTCACAAATATTTATAAAATTGGCTAACATATTGCGTTAATTCAGTTTTATTTTAAACAGGACTTCCGAATCAAAAAGGTGTTTACAAATTTTAAAAAGCAAAAATTTTATATAATTTTAAAAAATTTTGCGAAAATTGTTTTTTTTCTTGCAAGTAGTTTATAAAAAATTACCTGAGAATGTGGATTAATAGCTGGAGTTAATCGTCACAATAATCGTCGTTAATAAGTAAAAAAATTAATATTTTCCGTTTTTAGCGGTTATAACGGTACTGTTTCCCAAACTCATTTCACTTTGAGACATCTACAGTAGGGTTTTTCAAATTACAAGACGTTCAAATTTTCCAGCTCCTCAAGGCCCCATCAATGCTACTATCTTTTAGAAGTTTATGCAATCAAATGCATTTACTGTGTAAATGAATTTCGCTTATATGCAAGTCTCGCTTTTATGCACCACATTAAAACAAAATTTTAAGAAATTGTACGTAAAAAATTTTCAGTTTCACAATTGTAAAGTTACACGTTACAACCCTATTAAAAGGTCATAAACAGAATGTTAAGTTCTCAATTGTTTATCCCAAATTTGGATGGAATATCTTAAATATTATTATTCTATAAAAATCTATAATTTTGTAAACGGTTCGAGTTCGCGTGCGTGATTCAAAAGTCAAAATTTACTCTACAAAAAAAAAAAAAGAAAGAAAACACAAAAAATAAAAAAAAAGGAAAAGAAATAAATGATATATTGTACCCTGTTGGTGCCGACCTCTGGATTCTTTTGCGTTCCCGAACATTTGCTTGTTGCCTCTGAAGTTTATATGGTGTCGAATTGTATGAATTGCCACTGGTAGTTTGACTTCCACATATTAAAGAAGAATTATTGTTGTTGTTATTGTTGTTATTTAATCCGATATTGGTGGAAGAGTCTAAAATATTTTCTGAAATTACAAAGGCAATTCAATGAATGCGACTTTCTGTTGGAATAATTAAAGGTATCTAAAACTACAATAGGGTGGCAGTGGGATATATGGGAAAATATTTTTCGGCAGAAAATATACTCTGGACAACTTTTGCTTATGGGCCGATTATAATCGATTTTGTCGCAACCCTATTTCGGTTGCCACAACCCTATTTCAGTTGGAACAACGATTCGGTTGGAACCAAATTCGGTTGGGACAACAACATTTTTTTTTGTTTATGTAATATATTTATATACATAAAGTAAGTTTTTGAGGAAATCAGTGCAAAAAAAGTCGATATTTGCTGATCAGTGTAATTTTTTTGTTGAAGCTACATTGTTTATTTATTTTGTTGTCACTGTTTTGGATCGAAAATAACAGTTATTTTTTAATTTTTAAACAAAAAAAGCACATATAACCAAATATCGGAGAACTGATTTAAGTACGTCATAATGATCCTCGTGGCATAGTCTTCCAAAAAATGCATTGCTTTTTAAATTTTTGACTTTCATTTTTTTGAGCAAATATAAAAATTATTTTTTGACTTTTATTTTTTCGGTCCAAATATGTTTTCGAACAAAAACAAAAGTTATTTTTTGATAAATGAATGTTCTTTTTAGTTTGACTCTAGATCACAAATTAATATCACTTTCTGTTTAAATTATTTTCTGTTTTAATTCTTAAGATATCTCAAAAGCAAAAAAGAGTAATAATAACAAAGGATAAAAATAGCATTGTTGGATTTCGTTGATATTAGTCTAAGCTGAGTTGTTGATAACAAATTCGATTTGCTTTCAACTGTCACATAATTCGACGATTATTAATTAATAACCCATTCAAAGACGAATGACACTGATGATGGCTTTGTAGCGAAAGCCGAAAATACGTATACTGTCTTGCTGGTCTTATCGAATTCTTTCAAAAATTTTTATTCTTTGTAATTTACTTGTAAAAATTGTATCATCTTTCTTTAATTTGAAAATAATTTAAACAGAAAGTGATATTAATTTGTGATCTAGAGTCAAACTAAAAAGAACATTCATTTACCAAAATAAGAGATCAACGAAAACAATTCCCTCGTTATTTTTTGACTTTTATTTTTTCAAGCAAAAAATAACAGTTATTTTTTTACTTTTATTTTTTTGAGCAAGAGTAAATTTTTTTTTAAATCAATGAAACTAAAAATTCCCATGGAGCTCGCTTTTATAGGGATTTCTCATATTTTTAAGTGTTTGATATGAATTTGTCAAGATTTTAATATTTTAATATGATTTTTTATCGAAACAGTAACATTTATTTTTGGTCAAAAAAATAAAAGTTAAAAAATAACTGTTATTTTTTGCTCGAAAAAATAAAAGTAAAAAAACTTTTATTTCTGCTTAACAAAATAAAAGTCAAAAAATAACTTATATTTGCTCGAAAAAATAAAAGTACAAAAATAACTTTTATATTTGGTCAAAAAAATAAAAGTCAAAAAATAATATATTTTGACTTTTATGATAAAAGTCATAACCGTTACGGTCCCTGGTATATAATGAATATTTTAAAATTCTGACCTAATTTTTTTTTTCTTTTTTTATTGTTTTAAAATTAATGAAGTGTTGTACAAAATTGAAAACAAAACAAATTCCCTTTTTTGAACTGAATTTATATTTTGGGAATGAATTCTCTGACCAAACTTAAGGAATTGAATGAATTCGCTTTTTTGCATTCGATTTTCCTTGCAAGAATTCATTCATTTTTTTTCTAATTCCTTCACAAAATTTAAAGCATTTATTCATTAAGAAATCCATTCAATTCTAGGTAATTCAATTTATGATCAATGAATTCATTTCCTATAGAATGAATTCCCTAGAAATTCTTTCAATTGTGCACAAAATTCCATGAATTAATTAACTTTTTTGTTTAATTCCCTAAGTTATTAACTTTTTATTTTAATTCCCTGAAGGAATTAAGCTCTGACATGGAGCTCTCGGGTGTGGAGGCGTTGGGCTCGGTTGTTCTGGGGCGTGCGTATCATATAAGATCTACAATCCGAGTGATATATGAATGTCAGGATTATGTCCGAATGAAATATCAAAACACCGGAATCTTTAAAAACAACAATTTTTTTACTTTAAAAACTTGTTTACTAAATTTTGCAAAGAATTTATAGAAAATGATGACCATATTTATTGCTTTTTTTATTTTCTCCTTATTTATATGTAGATAAAACCATCCCAGCTGGGAAATGTGAATTAAAGACTATGTCAGCAGCGACATTTATATGAAAAGTCAGCAGGTGCAGACATTTAGCAAAGTCATCCTAGAGATATGTCGGCTCTTTTGTTCTTTTCTAAAATGACAATGACAAACTTCCAATTTGTCATCATCACTACACCTTTTCCAATTGTATTTCAGAAATTATCATTTTATTTCAGAAATTATCAATTGTATTTCAGATTTATCAATTGTATTTCAGAAATTATCAATTGATTTTCAGTTTTATTAATTGTATTTCAGAAATTATCAATTGTATTTCAGAAATTATCAATTGTATATCAGAAATTATCAATTGTATTTCAGAAACTACCAATTGTATTTCAGAAACTACCAATTGTATGTCAGAAATTATCAATTGTATTTCAGAAATCGTCAATTGTATTTCAGAAATTATCATGTGTATTTCAGAAATCGTAAATTATATTTCAGAAATTATCAAATGTATTTCAGAAATTATCAATTGTATTTCAGAAATTATCAATTGTATTTCAGAAATACGATCAATAAATTCTGATAATTTCTGAAATATAATTGATAAAACTGAAATTCAATTGATAATTTCTGAAATACAATTGATAAATCTGAAAAACAATTGATAAGTTCTGAAATACAGTTGATAAAACTGAAAATCAATTGATAATTTCTGAAATATAATTGATAAATCTGAAATACAATTGATAACTTCTGAAATACAATTGGAGAAGGTGTAGAATTTATTCTTAACTCGCGCTGACTAACTACCTACTTGTCATCATCACAAGAATTTTTTCCGTAATTCGCGCAGATGAAGTGGCTATTTGTCAGTATCATGTCTTAATAAATCTATAAAAAAAAAAGTAATAACAAAAATTATTTTTGCCGTGATAGCGATTTTAACCGCGAACTTCAAAACTAAAAACATATCGATATATGAGCGACTATATAAGAAAAAGGCAAATTTTTTTAGCGGTTTTTAAATATTGGGGTGTTTATGACAACTTATTGACAAGTGGTGAAAATGTCAGTGACGACTTGCTAGATGACATTTTTACATTTGTATGAAAATGTCAGCGGGCGTCTATAGGTATTTTGTATAAGAGCGGATCAACAAGTCAGCAATGACAGCGACATGTCACTGAGTAGCCATCAAGACGTCTTTATGACATTTCCAACTGGGATGATTTAATTTTCACGATCTAGAATATATTTACTGACAAAATATATGTATTATCTACGTTACCTTGTTGCATGTATTGTTGTTGTATTTGTCTAAAATTATTTGAACTTATACGCAAATTAGTATTTCCATTGCCGACATCAGTTCCTCCAGCATACACACAAGATGGCAAATCATTGATCATATCCTCATCGAAGTTATGAAAGGAAAGATGACTAGAAAATGTAAATGTAAAGTACAAATAGTTTTGTTAATAATTTTCATAAGTATGTAGATACAATATATGATGTCCTATATGTCAAAAATACTGAAGCACCAACTCCTATAGAACAAAATAAATATAGTTTGTTTACATATTTCATGATCACATAGTGCCGCTTACTTCTTTTTCTTTAACAAAGGACAGAGTTTTCAATTATTCGGATTTCTATTATATGGTTTTAATTATTCGATTAATCGAATAATTAAATAAAAATAATTTTAAAAAATACATAAACAATTAAAGTTTTTTACTCTTTAAATTTTTTTTAATTTTGGCAACAATTATATTGGTACCAAAATTATGCCAATACTACAAAATTATCACTTCTTAAGTGCAATTATATTTAAACTATATAAATCGCCAAACGACTTCTCAAACACACTTCATTCAGCATACTTTTCTCATGATGTAAAAAGTTAAAAGAACTTTTACTCCATTTTATTATCAATATGAAATTTTAAAAACTCCAAAAGAAGGTTTAATTTATTGACGATTTTCTAAATATTTTGGGTTATTGAGCCGTCATTTCAATCAAATTGATGATACCGTAAAAATTTAATTTTTTAATTTTTATTACAGTCATTGTTGGGCTTTAAACAAATCGCTAAATATATTCGCTGTTTTGAACAAATTACTGATATTAAAGTTCAAATCATATTTTATGGTCAGGGCAAACAGAAATATGCTGCATGACATTTTATTATGTGCCTTGTATTAAAAATGGATAAGATAATTATCCGGTTCAAAATAAAAGCATATTTTTGGATATATTGTGATCAGGGTTGCCAGGCAATATCGCTAAAATACCGTTATTGATTCAAAACTTTTTCAACTGACTACCGTTACCCCTAAAATACCGTTACCGAAATACCCGGAATACCGTTATCCTTAAAATGCCGTTACCGAAATAACTGAAATACCGTTATCCTTAGAATACCGATACATAAATAAATGAAATATCTATACCCTTAAAATACCGTTACCGAAACAAATGAAATGTTGTTATCCATAAAATACAGTTACCGTTATTTTTAATTTTCTGCTTTTGGTAATTTCACGTGGTTATTGAGTATTTTTTGTACATTAAGTTGATAAATTAGTTCTGTTTTTAATCTCGTTTTTTTGTAAAAAAAAAATTATGGGATGCATCGAAATAACTGACTACCGGTACTCTTAAAATACCGTTACCGATATAACTGAAATACCGTTAACGTTAAAATAGCGTTACCGAAATAACCCAAATATCGTTATCTTTAAAATACCGTTACCGAAATAACTCAAATACCGTTATCCTCAAAATACCGATACCGAAATAAATGAAATAGCGTTACCCTTAAAATACCGTTACCGAAATAGAATAAAATGGATATTTTGGT
Organism: Leucophora obtusa; assembly: GCA_949987735.1. Taxonomy (NCBI): domain Eukaryota; kingdom Metazoa; phylum Arthropoda; class Insecta; order Diptera; family Anthomyiidae; genus Leucophora; species Leucophora obtusa. The sequence continues at coordinate 284,462,503 of OX465295.1, forward strand.
ATTCATTTAGAACAAAAGCATATTTTATAGCATCCCTATGGGAAAAGGAACCGCTCACCGGACACGTCACGTGACTGGTCCTTGGGGACGGCGACCGGTCTTTGAACCGATTTTTATACCCTACACCACTATGTGGTCAGGGTATTATAAGTTTGTGCTGATGTTTGTAACACCAAAAAATATTGGTCGTAGACCCACCTTATAGTATACCGATCGGTTCAGATTTTTTTTTTATTTCGATTTAACGATGTCCGTCTGTCCGTCCGTCCGTCTGTCTGTCTGTCCATGCAATCTTGTACGCACTCTACAGGTCGCACCTATTAAGATATTTCGATGAAATTTGGTACATAGACCTATGTTGGCCCAAGGACGAACAAGTTTGATTTTTTTGAACATCGGTCCATGTTTAGACCTAGTGCCCATATAAGGGTCCTACCAAAATTATATTGTTTATACGCTGCAGGTCGTAAATATTAATATATTTTGATGAAATTTGGTACACAGACCTATATTGGCCCAATAACGCAGCCTATTGATTTTGGTGAACATCGGTCCATGTTTAGACCTAGTGCCCATATAAGGGTCCTACCAAAATTATACTGTTTATACGCTGCAGGTCGTAAATATTAAGATATTTTGATGAAATTTGGTACACAGACCTATATTGGCCCAATAACGCAGCCTATTGATTTTGGTGAACATCGGTCCATGTTTAGACCTAGTGCCCATATAAGGGTCCTACCAAAATTATACTGTTTATACGCTGCAGGTCGTAAATATTAAGATATTTTGATAAAATTTGGTATACAGACCTACATTGGCCCAGTAACGCAGCCTATTGATTTTGGTGAACATCGGTCCATGTTTAGACCTAGTGCCCATATAAGGGTCCTACTAAAATTATATGGTTTATACGCTGCAGGTCGCAAATATTAAGATATTTTGATAAAATTTGGTACACAGACCTACGTTGGCCCAAGGACAAAGCCTATTGATTTTGGTGAATATCGGTCCATGTTTAGACCTAGTGCCCATATAAGGGTCCTACCAAAATTATATTGTTTATACGCTGCAGGTCGCAAATATTAAGATATTTTGACGAAATTTGGTACACAGACCTATTTTGGCCCACGGACGAAGCCTATTGATTTTGATGAACATCGGTCCATGTTTAGACCTAGTGCCCATATAAGGGTCCTACCAAAATTATACTGTTTATACGCTGCAGGTCGCAAATATTAAGATATTTTGATGAAATTTGGTACACAGACCTATATTGGCCCAATAACGCAGCCTATTGATTTTGGTGACATTAGTTGGCTTTTACCCAGACTGGTGTAGGGTATTCTATAGTCGGCATGCCCGACTTTAACCTTTTTACTCGTTTTATATGAAAAGGACCGGTCACTTTTACATGGGCTTGTCCTAGGAGGTGCCCCTTGTGACGTGTCACAGGACTGAAGCAAAAGAACCTGTCACAGGACTGAAACAAAAGAACCTGTCACAGTATTGGTGTAAATGAACCTGTCACAGGACTTACCTAAAAGAACCTGTCACAGAACTGGCGCAGAAGAACCTGCCACATGACTGACGAAAAAGAACCTCCCGATCAAAAAAACATTATATATAGCATATGTAGTCATATCTCATTTGATATAGATTCGACATTTAATCTTATCCAAGTTCATCTCAAAATTGGGGTATCCAATAAGATCCCTCAAATATATTACAGGATTAAATTAGATCCAAATAGATAAATTTCTAATTAATCACTTAAAAAGGTCGAAGAAAACTATTTTTATTTTTAAATAAAAATTAAAAACCAACATTTAAACTTTATATTAAAGATTTAAGGCCGAGTTTTAGTGATGTGCATTAATTTCCATGAAAGTATTATATTATTTATTTTCTTTTTATTAATTTTGGACTTCTAGGAAATTGTTTTATAATTTACAAACATTAAAAGAGGCTTTTATTAATTCAAGGAAGCTTATAATAGAATTTTATGAAGCTTTTTAAATTAACGAATTCTTTCATTAGATATATTTTGTATATCCGTAAAATATGCTACAACTCTATTAGAACTTTTGCATTTGCTAAATACTTTTTATTTATCCACTTTTCACTCCAGCTTGGTAGCGACAACAACCAACTATAACAAATAATAATAAATGAAATTGTTTCATAGATTTCATGAAGCGTTTCATTGGCTAAATGCTTCATTCATTGGCGGAATTATCTATAAAGAGTTTCATTAATTTTATAAACTTTTCATAAACATTGAATTTAATGAATCCTGTTTCATAGATTATATGAAAAGTTTCAATGGACGAGTTCCAGTGACAGTTTTCAATGAAACTGTGAAGAAATTCATTACTGAAGTGAAAATAATTCTCTCAGTGTAGAACAAATTAGTAACCAGGTTTGTCAACATTTGTTATACAATAATTTCGGTGGTTTATAAAAAAACTCGCTGGCAAAGAATTGGTTTAGAGTGCTATGCCAACTTTTGCAACCATTGGCTATCCAGTGCTACCTAGTCAGAAATTCAATTTCATTTATATTTTTAGCCACCAAGTATTATATGTCTCTTTAGCTCAGTGGGTAAAGCTGACGTCTGCCAATCTGATGGCCGGGGTTCATATCACGAAAGGACCACAAAAAAATCATATGGACTATTTTTAATTTTATATTGGAAAATATATTTTCAGACCACCAATTTGTTGGTTTTGCAAGCGTTTTGTCAACGTTGAAAATTTCGTTTCCGCAATGCTTTTCCGGCGCTTTTTTAGGACCCGTCGTTTTGTCTAATGATGTTATCATTTTTGCTGGCTTTCCTGATTGTATTTTTCTAACTGGGTACTAGGGTGGGGCGATTTGAACATTTTAATGGACGCTTCGCGTTTCTGATTCTTGGGATTGTACTGAGCAAAAAAGTCCACTACGGCATATCAAAAAAATCATTTTCGAGGTTCACGAAAGTATAAAATTATTTTCTGCTTGATGATGAAATGATGATAATGATGATGATGATGTTGATGAAGACAAGCAGAAAATAATTTTACTTATATACTTTTACCTCTAATTGCCACAATTTTTATCCGATTTTCATAAGTAATACCTTTCTGGAAAGGTTGTAATGTTATATTGTTTACAACTTCATTAGTTGTTTTAAAAAGCCACCGAAAGATGGCGCTAATCTAGCATTTATTAGGCGCTAATCTAGCATTTATTAGAAAAAAATCATTTTCGGGAAACTCGAAAATGATTTTTTTGATATGTCGTAGTGGAATTTTTTTTCCTCATGCCAAAAGCTATCGAATAATCGATGGCACAATATCAAAAAATGTTTGTCCATACAAATCGCCCCACTCTACTGGGTGCCCAGCAAAACCTTGGTAATATATGGGTCCTACTATGCATATTACCTGGTAATATATCAAACCGCCTACTCTTGCATTACCTTGGAAATTTTAAGAAAGAAAACATATTATTTTAAGGTTTTTTGAAACCTAGAGGTAATAGGTAAGCGTAACATGTAAGCTCAGAATAACATATTACTAGGTAAGGAGTTACCTCGATGGACATACCCTTGTTAAAATAATAGCTTTGGTAATAGAAAAGTAAGAGGTTACCTACCCTTCTTCTACCTTTCTTCTTACCATAGTCATTACCGGGTAATAGAAGGTTTTGCTGGGTAATTACAAAAACAACCTTGTCGAATAAAAATAATTAGTTTTGACACTAAATTATTTGTAGTAGACCCTAATTCTATTGCTTATTATTTAGATTTTGCTTGTTATTTTGAACTTTTCTCATGATTTTAAAATATTTAGTATAGGTTAATAAATAAATAAAGCTATAAAAAATTATTTGATTGGCTTCTATAATTAAAATTTTTAGAAAGGCGAACCGTGTTACGCTTTTTCTGCTCGTTGTACATAAGCAAAATTAGCTCAGATAAGACCGTTTCCCTTGTAAGCAGCTCATTCTGTGATCGAGCTCTACTAATGACAGGAACATTTTTGTTAATTTTTAGTATTTATTAATTTATTTGAAAAGCTATTTTTAGACATATCATATTACACGTCGAAAGGTGTCTAAATTGTGGCAATTGACCCCCTTATATGTATGACAATACAATATTCAAATAAACAGACTTATAAAAAACTGCGTGCAATTTTCCCTTTCTCCGTAGGGTCTTTGTGAAAATCCACATAAGGAATATTGCTTACGAAATCAATTCACTCGCTTTATACTAACCTAATCGGCGGAGATGATGAAGAATCGGGTAACTGATTACGAGACATATTTTTAATTGATTTTTAATCACTCTTTTAATTTTTAACTCTGAATATATTATATTATTTTTGGGTGCACGTCACTCTATTAAATTTTCTTATTGGAATATCAACCGCACTCTAATAGGATTTATAATGAAATAATAAAATCTCCTGGGAATAGTATTGCTTTTATACACGTATAAAAATGTATTCTAACAATTATCAGCGACTTTCACTCACATAAAAATCATTATACTCCATTAAAGATTTGCAACCCTTAAAAGAAATGGCAGTGATTTTATTATTAACTGCTTTGCTTGGTATTCGTTGACGTTAAAGGGGCGGTTCTTGTTAAGTACAAATATACCCAGCAAAAATTTTTCTATCAAAAAGTCATTTACATCGATGAATTTAACATGGGCTTGTCATAGGAAGGAAACATTCTTTTATAATCCTTTGGATGTTGTTTTTCCTAAAGAACTTCTTCGGAAATAACTTATTGACATAAATTTTACTGGAATTTTATTTGAAACATTGTATTATATCTTTGCTGCGCCTAAAAAAATAGCTATTTGTCGAAAAACTTTTTTGTGAGGAGACCTACAAATCTGCTTTATTTCAGCCTTTTGCGAAACTTTTTGATAATTATTTTTTTACACACATATAAACCAAACTTCAAGCTTTACATTTACATATAAAAGAATTACTTCCAAAAAAACATGGCGAAGACACAAAATAAAGACCTAATTTAGGTGTTCCACAAATAATTTTTGAAAACAAATAGCTATTTTCTTAGGCGCAGCATTTTGTTAGATATTATTCTTCAAAATAATATCTAACAAAAAATAACTTTCAAAGAAGTTGTTTAGGAAAAATACCAACATTCACAGAATCATAAAAGAATGAATCCGACCAATGACAAGCCCATGTTAAATTCAGCGTTGAAATATTTTTGCTGGGTATCATTTAACTTTCAAACGCATAAGAAGAAATTCGCATGACTATGTAATTAGGGTTCTCCAAGCTTCTATGGAGGAAACTTAATTTTGGGTTATTCACCGGGCTACCCCTTGGAAATATTAATTTGGGTGTAAAAATACGTCCCCAAAAAATTAGGTCAATTGGAAATCGGTAAGGCGTGCCGCTTCGGCCCTGAAATTTGGAACAAGGATCACAAGGGGGAAATATGACTTTTGTAAATTTTCTCAAAAATATTAATATGTTAAAACTAATTCGAATTCCCTTTGTAATAAAGCAATAACAAACAGCCGAGTTATTACTATTTCCCCCCGCAACTGATGTGGTACAGATAGGGATGCCATCCCGAATCCCGGGATTGGTTTTTTAAAATCCCGGGATTCGGGATTTCAAAACTAAAAAAACGGGATCCCGGTACGGATCGGGATTTGTCGGGATCCCGAATTTTTTATGGGATTTCGTGATTTTATGCCATTTTCGGAATTTCTTTTTTTAATGTGTAAAAACTTCAAATTTATGTTAAAGAAATTTAGGGTCATATGCATAAACACTTTTAAAATTTTGTAAGTGACTTATAAGACAATTTTTTCCCACATATTTTATAAACCTGTTATAAGATTTTCAAATTATTATGCATGAGCACTGTAAAATATAAATGTTTTATACGTTTTTTTACATACTCCTGTTTATTTCTAAAGAACGAAAGAATTGAAAAAACTCAAGAATGAAGAATTTAATTCCGTCTATATGTTGTGTGTTACTTTTGTTTATAATAATTCTATATTCACTATCCTCATATCATTTTAATTTAAAATTGTCAACTAAATTTTAGAATTTTCTATTAGTTTCATAATTTTTTAATTCTTTTCGACATATAGTGCAGAAATTCAAATGAAAAATTCTGAAATACAAGTTTTCTGACAATAAAAATATAAACAATAATATAATTTAATGGAAAATCACTGATGAAGACTGTCCATAAAAAAAGGCAGAAACTGGATCTAGTCTAATTTGCAAATTTAATGTGTTTATAACTTTTGAAGAAAAGGTTTATTCTTCTTCTTAACCTCAAACCTACTAAATTAGAATTAATAAAAATACATATTAATTACAATATTAATTGTATTTGGTCTATACGACGAGTTTGAAAAAACAACACTTTAGTACAAGTTTTTATTCTGAATTTTAATCTATGATTTCCGAAATATAATAAGAAATACTGCACAATATAGATTTACATAAAATTTTATTTAACAAAAACCTTTTAAAAATATCAGCATGGTTACAGTTTTGGAAAAATTAGCACATATTTCTGCAATTGTAAAAATCCCGGGTTTCAGGACTCATTTTTATTGAATAATCGTAGACCGCTTGACTCTTTCCGGCGCACAGTAAATATGAACAGAATTTGTATTTGCTTTTATATATTATATTCCTTGTTGGACTATAATAATTCATTTCTCGCACTTGATATAAGTTTTTTAGAAAATATACCATCAAGTTTACCTCTAAAATGATATTTAAATCATGCCCGTGCCCATAAAATGCAGGAAAAATATCTAAATAAGTGGTCTAGTTTTCATACCACCGGCCGGAAAGAATTAATCAAGAAATTCGAGTCCAAATTTTAAAATTTATTGAAATAATCTACTACAGAAATATTTTTTTATTCTATGAGTTCCAAAAAACTCAGATAAGAAATATTCTGTAGATTGCGTTTTTCTAAATCGTTTTAAATTAGTGCCAAAGAAATTTTTAAGCCTTTATTAAGAATATATTTATACAAAAATTGTACGAATTCCTTTTTCCATTTGGCTAGGGCAGAGATTTAATTTCAGCGGATTTCGAGAAAACAGCGATTTTTTGGCATTTATTTAGCTTAAGGTTTTCTTTCTTCTTCTTTTAACTCCACATGATTTTGGCCAGAATATAGCAACACATGATTAGATTTTTTTTCAATCCTGAAAAGTATGGCCTGAATTGTCCCTGTGTAAGGCAAAAGGTAAATTTCAGGAGAATTTATTTTTTTTATACATATTAATATAACAGATATTCCTGAGCAAATATTGATGAAACTTCTTGATATTATTTTCCTAGATCTAAATATTATATTCCTCATTTAATTTCAGAAAATTAACAATTAAGTGCTGATGGGGCCTATATGACCCACTGAAAAAATATTAGTTTATTTTCATGATAGGGTCAAAAAAAAACTAAAAATATTGGCCCTTATTATAAAGGAGTATTTTAAATTTAAAGTCGACTTTATTTTTAATCATACGGTTTGGTTTATTTTTTGTATGAAAACCCTACAAAAATATTTATATTTTCAAACATTTTGATTGGTTGAAAATAAATTAACCAATCAGAATTCTCCAAAAATAAACCATGTCAAGGCATACTGCCACCCAATATTTTAAATAAAGTCCACTTTAACTAAAATATACATTTGAAAAATATATATCGCCCTTACTATCTAGGGCGATTAATTTTAGACCTAGAAAAATAATAGCAAGAAATTTCATTAATATCCGCCCACGAATATCTCTTATAAATATTAATATGTTTAAAAAAAATTAAAATCTTATAAAATTTGACTTTTGACCTTACAGGCAGCAATTTATTTATTATGTGTTTATTATTTTCACCTAATTTTCAGGACTGAAGTATTTAATCTTGTGTTGTTATATTCCGATCAAAATGATGTGGAATTAAAAGAACAAAAAGAAAAACGGAAATCAAATCTCTGCCCTAGCCAAATGAAAAAAGGAATTCCTACAATTTTTGTACTTTTTAATCTTTCATTTGTTCTTAATAAAACTTAAAAGTCCAATCGTTGATTTTTTAAAATTTCTGTAAAAAAAAATTTAAAAATTTAAAACTGTAGATTTGAAACTAGGGTTGCCACATGGCCTTGATTGTCAAGTTAATTTAGGTCTTGTCAAGTGCCAAGGTCAACTTTATTTTGTCAAGTTAAATTGAGTTTTTGTCGTATCAGTAGTTAAAAAAAAAACATGTAAAATTACAAAACTGATGAAATTTATTAGTGTTTTAATTTTTTTGAGTAGCATTTATTTCTAAACAATAAGAAAAGAAAGATGAACTCCTAAATTCATAAACGCTTTGTAAAATTATAGGAGGTTTATTGAACAAATTTTGTATGAAAATGACGTTTTGTAAACCTGCTATAACTTTAGAAAGCATTTATGAATTGAGGGAAGTCGTTGAAATGTTCAAACTTTAGGCCAAAAATATATAAATTTTTCATAATTCTCGCAACGCCATTTTAAAATTTTAGCATATTTTCTTTTCTGAAACGTAAAAAATCAAAACTTTTTTTCATAAATTTATTAAATTGATGATATATTATCAAAATAAAATGGCGCGAGTAGAGATTTACAAAAGACGGTTTTCCTTAAAAATCGGTAAACAATAATTTTACTGGGACAATAAAAACCTTAAGTGCTATTTTATTTTGATTATATGTATATCATCCATTTAATAAATTTATAAAAAAAAGTTTTGGTTTTTTACGTTTCAGAAAAAAAATATGTTAAAATTTCAAATTGACGATTCGAAAACTATGGAAAGTTTATATATTCTTTGGCCTAAAGTTTGAAAATGTCAACGACTTCTTGCAGACTTCATCTTTTTCTTCTTATTATACAGGAATAATTGCTACAAAAGAAAAAATAAAATACTAATCAATTTCGTCAATTTATGTCCAAACTTCAGTGGCTAGTAGCACTATCGAGTTTGTCCCCGAAAATTCAAAAAAAACCGAAATTTTTTTATGAATCTTAATAAAATGGCGAGTGTATTCAAAAATTATAAATTTTTATATTAAGAATCACCCTACTGCACACTAGACCGTTCCTCAAAAACACATTTCGCCGTACTCCCTCCAATATGAAGTATTTTTGCAAGGCAATTTCAAAAAATATATTTTAATTTTTTTTGGCCGAACGTAGGGGTCGCCTTTTTCAATTTTTCGTTATAGCTTCGGCATTTAAAATCGGATTTTAAAGTGTCAAATATCGATTTTTTTGTCTCGAGGAGACCAGTGTTTTGCTATAAAGGAAAAATCCAATGAAAAAAAAAATTAAAAAGGCGACCCCTACGTTCGGCAACCAATTTATAAAAAAAATTCTACTGGGTTTATCGAAAAACTTCATTACCAAAAGTTTAATGATTTTTTGCGAGCTTTAATTTTCTGACATTAGGGTTGTACATTAGGGTGGTAGCAACTGAGATCTGGTGGATAACTACTAAAACGGGATACTTGAGGTCAATGGCCCTCGAGAGAAAAACACCGGTCTCCTCGAGAGGAAAACATCAATGTATCATACTTTAAGATCCGAAAAACCAAAGATATAACGAAAAATGTAAAAAGGCGACCCCTACGTTCGGCAAAAAAATAAAAAAAATTTTTTTGAAACCTCGTTGCAAAAATACTTCATATTGGGGGGTGTACGGCGAACATTTTTTTTTGCCTGTAAGGTTGTACGCTCTACTGCACACATATGCACATTAAATTTTTTATTGTCTAGTTATTTTTTTTAAATCAAGTTATCTTTTGCGAAGTGTCAAGTTATTAGACTTTTGCGATGTGGCAACCCTATTTGAAACAGTGTTTAAAAATTCTGACCTTTTTGGCACTAATGTAAAACGAGTTAGCAAAACACAATATACAAAAATACTTCTTATCTGAGTTTCTTGGAACTTATAGAATAAAAAAATGTTTGTGTAGTATATAATTTCAATAAATTTAAAAATTTGGACCCGAATTTACTGATGAAGTGACCTGCGATACACATCAGTTGCCGGGGGAAATTGTATCAACTCGGCCTTATTGCAACGAGAGTTCACTCCAAATCACGATTCTTTAATGTATCTAATTCGAATTAGTTTTAAAATATCATTATTTTTGAGAAAATGCCCAAAAAGTCATATTGTTTCCTCTCGTGTAAAAAAGTTTAGATCTGTTGAGATCTGTTTAAATCTAAATAAATATTATTGAATCTAATTAGATCTGGTACCAGATCTGATTACATATGATCCCTTTATCTGATCAGATCAAGATCAGATCGAGCACCAGATCTGTTCATATCTAAAGTGATCTGGAAAATTGGGTGAATTACATGGGATGAGCAGATCTGGCCAGATTTGGTACCAGATCTTATTCATTTGAAATGGCACCAAAATAAAAATGTTGAAACAAATTTTGTTTAAAGAAATACTCTGCAAGATCAAATTGTATATGTATGTAATGCGCATGGTTCGGGAACATAGCCAAAAATGTACCCAAACTATGCTGTATATTAGTCAAAAATATCTTCATACTATACGCTAGACCTAGGAAGAGTTTGAGGACAATCCCCAAACTAAACAAATGTCTCCACACTAAACTGTGGATAGAAAAAATGTCCCCGTAGCATGCGCTATGCATACATATACGTACGTGTACTTTCTAATTAGATCCGATAAGATCTAATTTGATCTCAAATTTGTCTCCAATTTTGAGATCTAATTAGATCTGCCGAGATCTGGTCAGATCTAATCTTTTTTACACGTGCTTGTAATCACTATTCCAAATTTCAGGGGCGATGCTGCACGCCTTCCCGATTATCTTAATTTTTGGGGGACGTATTTTTACACCCAAATAAATATTTCCATCGGTAGCCTGGTCAGTTATTCAAAAAAAAATTCTTTTCAAGCATCCTACTATATGATAGAAGTTCTTTAAAAAGGAAACCAAGAAATAGCTCTGCGTGTCACCTAAGATCCGTTCATTTCCCCGTAGGGTCTTTATAAAAATCCATATAAATAATATTGCTACGGCATCAATTCACTCAATTTATACTAACCTAATCGGTGGAGATAATGAAGAATCGGGTAACTGATTACGAGACATTTTTTTAATTGATTTCTAATCACTGTTTAAGTTATGGGGTGCAATATACTCTATTCAATTTTCTTATTGGAATATCACCCGCACTCTAATAAGATTTGTAATGAAATAACATAATCTCCTGGGAATAGTATTGCTTTTATTCATGTATAAAAATGTATTCTAACAATAATAACTGACTTCCATTTACACAAAAATCACTTTACTCCATTACAGATTTTCAACCCTTAACAGGATTTTATTATTAACTGCTGCTGCTTTGTCGGTATTCGTTGACGTTAAATGGGCGGTTTTTGTCAAGTACAAATATATCACTTAACCTTCAAACGAATAAGAAGAAATTGGTATGACTGTGTGATAGAAGTTCTTTGAAAAATAAAGCCAGGAATAGCTCTTTTGGTGCATTCACGGATTGCTCGATGAAATACGAGATCTATATTTTATTGCACCTTCTGCAGCTATTATTCAGAAAATAACAATTGGAATTCAGAATATATCAATTGAATTTCAATATACATATATTTTGTCATGAATAGACGTAAGTATATAATTACACTTAAAAAAGTTTGACAATTACTAAAGGGTTCTTCAATAAGAGCGCTAAAAAAGTTTTTTTAAATAAAACAAAAACGGTTTTGGATATCAATGAAATTCTTTATTCCTGTGAAAGTACGTTCGATGCCATTATGTATGGAAATCGAACTCTTTTGCATGGCCACCACGGGCACGCTTGCAGAAGTCCAGACGCTGAACTCAATTTTCGACGGTTTTCAAGCATAAATCGGCCGATATTCGTACGAAGTTCATCAATCGTCGCTGGCTTGTTGGCATAGACCATAGATTTGACGTAGCTCCACAGAAAATAGTCCAACGGCATCAAATCGCACGACCGAGGCGGCCAATCGACTGGACCATTTCGTTAGATAACCTAGTGTCTTGACATGCAATAAAATGATAGCAAGCAATTGTCAAAATGCTCTCATCTCAAGTGAAGACACTCAATTTCAATTTTATTGCAATATCATGATATCGCTGACATGCCATCGGATCTTGCAATGATGCCAGAGATCAAATGTCACTTTTAGTTTTCATTTTAATTTTGTAATAGAAAAACAACAAAAAATTTGGTAAAAAGGAATGGAAAAGTGTTTAGTTTTTTCTTATTTGTAAACATAATGTAAACATTAATGTTTCATAAAATTTGGTGTTTTTCGAAGAAAAATCTATGATATTTATCATCCATGAAATGGTCAAGTGTTCTCCACCACTCTGCAATTGATATCATTTTGAAGTTTCGCTGCAATGGTTTTGAAATTTCATATCATATAATTTATTGCATTTGAAGACACCGGGTAACACGTTCTCCAAACTTGGTTTGCAATAAATTGATTGTGACATTCGCTGTGTGGCTTGTGGCGCCGTCCTGTTTGAACCACATGTCCTCCAAGTCCATATCATCCAATTGGGGCCAAAAATATTCGGTTATCATTGAACGGTAGCGATTCCCATTCACAGTACGGCGCAATGACGCCGCCGGCCCATAAACCGCACCAAACCGTAATTTTTTCTGGATGCAATGATTACTCATGGAGTACGTGTGGATTGCTGTCTGACCAATAACGCATATTTTGTTTATTGACGAAGCCATTAATTATGACGACCATAAATTGGACGTAGCGCCCTTAACGTTGAGGCTGACTCCGAATTTCGGTAATATCTTTCCATCGTGAAATGACAAACCTTACTGAAGAGAAATGTCAAAAGAGCGGCAAGAAATATGGCGTCGTTTGCTGTCCCTGTCTTTCTACTTTTGTAGCGTCCCTGTTGAAGAACCCTTTACATGACAGTTGTTTGTCATTCATTCAATCATTAATTATTATTGCACCCTACACCACTACGTGTACAGGGTATAATAAGTTTGTGCTGATGTTTGATGTTTGTAACACCAAAAAATACTGGAACTAGAGCCACCTTTTAGTATACCGATCGACTCAGAATCACTTTTTTTTTCGAAATTTTAATGAAATTTGATTCTAGATACGATCGGTCCATATTTGGACATATCGCCCATATGGACTATATATATATCCAATTTTCTCTTAAATACTCCTAATATTTGGCAAAATTAAAATTTATTACCGTTATTCTTTTTTTTCATAATTTTATAGACAAATTTTATGGAAAAATTTTATACACAAGTCCAATTCAACTCATTCGAATTTCGGATCCAAACTTTAGTTGGCTTTTAACCAGACTGATGTAGGGTGTCATATATTCAGCATGGCCGACTTTAACTTTTTTACTCGTTTTTAACTGTAATTACCGGGGCAGCGACCTTCATCCACTTAAAAATTTAAAATATGCGCTTAAAATAAGTAGCAAAAAAATACTTTAAATTTGTCGATTTTTTAAAATCATATTTAATTCTCAAATATTAAATTCAATATATGTAAATGTCTAAATAGATGACAAGAAAATGTTTCTCCATTTAGTTCAGTGCTGTGTTGTTAAGATTTACAAATTCTTCCCTTTGTATATTTTCAATTAAATACATGGATGGTAACCGAAACGAATGCGGTTATCGTTAAGGTAACGCTATTTTAGATTATTTCGGTAACGGTATTTTAAGGGTATCGATATTTCATTTATTTCCGTATCGGTATTTTAAGGATAACGGTATTTCAGTTATTTCGGTAACGGTTTTTAAGGATAACGATATTTCGGTTATTCGGGTAACGGCATTTTAAGGATAGCGGTAGTCTGTTGAAAGGGTTTTGAATCGATATTTTAGCGATATTGCCTGCCAACCCTGATTAAATCTTACACGCCTTATATAATGTTATCTTTTATGATAAGCACTCATAAAAAAATGTTAGTAGAAACGCTTTACTATTTTTGTACTAATTAGTAATAAAAAAATATACTTTAGCAAATATTTTTGATATTCTCGTTTTAGAAATTACTTAATTGTTAACTAATTTTCAACTAAATTTTAAAAAAATAACTGGACATTTTAAAAATGCACTTATAGTTCAAAAAAGTAAAATTTATTAAAGGAATTAAATGTGCTAAAATCCCAAACGTATTTAACAACCCAGCAAAAAAAAATCGTCAAAAGAAGAGAAAAAGAAGCAGTGATTTGGATTCGATATTGTGAAAATTTGGATCGGAACCAATGAATTTTACATAGGGTTGTCATAGGGTGGAAGTTTTCTTTTATGATCCTTTTGATGTTCTTTTTAATTGGTGAAAAGGAATTAATTTTTGTTCGTAAAAAATTTAAGCAAATCACTTGGACCTGACAACTTAACTCAAAATAATTAAAGTTAAGTGCTTAACCACAGTTATAAATGTTAAATTTATATGAAAATATCTGTAGTTAGATAGATTTGGAAAGACTTAATTTCCTTCAAAATCACATTTTCGGAAGTTGTGAAAAAGAACTGCTTTAGAAGCGGAAAATCAGAACTTAATGATACTTTGGAATCAATGAAAAATTGATTTCTTAAGATCACTTCCACGTTTTTTGCTGGGAAATTGTGAAAAAAAAATAATCCGTTGTAGGCATGTCCCTATCCGGATTTCATTCTTGCCTAAGGAAATCGTCAGGGAACGACGCACTATGCCTCGTCCCATGGAGAAAAATCAAAAAAAAAATTTTGTCTCAAATTGTGATTAAAGAAGGATTTTTTTTAAAGATAAGTAAGTAACTCAAACAAATGTGAAAAAAAAATATTTGGTGTGATTGCTTTTGCCGCCAAGAGAGGGCGCTAAACTCAGAGAATTTTATGTAAAAATGACTTAACAGAAAAATGGGTTTTAATTGTTTCACGAAAATAATTCTCAAAAATACATTTTTTTAAAAACTTGTTCGTAGATTTTTTTTTTAATTAAATCAATATATATGTAGTTAAATTAAAAAATGCATTTTAGTATATGTTTACAAAACAATTATTTTTTATTGCTCCGAAAAACACATTTTTTTTTTTTGTTGAAAATCCAACAATTACTTAAGTTTGATGGAGTATAAAAAAAAATTATATAAATTTAGATATTTTTTTTTTCCTTTTTTTGTAAGTTTATGCTGTTTTAAAACACAGTACAACACTAAAAATGCATCGGGCATGCGACATATCAATTCTGATAGATTTTAGGATGAGTATCACGAATGTGAACACCAAATTTTAATATTAGCTCTAGTTTTTGAAATATTCGCAAATTTAACTTTTAGCAAAAAGTCGGTTTTTTCGTTCAAATTTTTTATTTATTCATATACCTGACTAAACTACGGATAATTTTTAGTATGGTTTAAAAGTATATACTTTGGGCTTTTAGAACCATACCAACTTATTTTGATTAGATGAAGGATCTAGGACATAATTTCAATTCAAATGAAAAATTCACTTACTTTCCTATTTTGCAAATCAAATTAAATTTCTTCATCGAATTTGCAAAGTCTTAACAAATGACGTAAATTCATATTTCACTGAATTCTTTTTGTCAAAAAAAATCACAACTTTTGCATCAAAATTTTATGAAATTCAATCTGAAACACAAATTTTATCGCCAATTTAAAAAAATGTATATTTTTGTTAAAGACGATTTCATTTAAAATTTTGGGTGGCAGTATGATTTGACTTGGTTTATTTTTGGAGCATTCTGATTGGTTAATTTATTTTCAACCAATCAAAATGTTTGAAAATATAAATATTTTTGTAGGGTTTTCATACACAAAATGAACAAAACCGTATGTTTAACAATAAAACAGACTAAATTTAAAATGCTGTTTTATAGTACTTTTTTGAACATGCATATTTTGAAATCGTTATTTTTTTTAGGTATTTGCACTTAAATTATCTAAAACTTTGCTGAAATTGCTTAGAAAATATGTGTGTTACATATCTCAATAGTTTTATCTGAGTTTTTAATTTCAGATTCGTCACAGACTCCTTAATTTTTAGGTATTAAAAAAATTAATCTTTTTCAGCTTTAGTCCATTTTTACTTAAAATTAAAATATAAATTACGAAATTTTTTGATATATTAAGTAGCATGAGATGTGTACTAATGGTATAAATTAAAAAAATTGATATTCCTCACATCGCAGATTAATTATTAAAGAAATCGTCAAAAAAGAGAAATTTCAACTTCAAATGCATATATGGGGAATATTATCGCAGCTGTCAAAACGTGCTATCAAATTAAAGGGCAAGTTTCATCCTCTTAAAATTTTGCAAAGAATAGCGTTCATACTTTTAATTTTGTATTTTTTGCAAAAACTTTATTACAAAATTGAAGTTTTCTGCAAATATGGTTTTGTAAATATTTCTTAAACTATAGCTAACTTTAAGATTCTAGTGCCATATTCGTGATCTGCGTCGCAAAGTCTATTAGAAATGATGTTTCGCAATCCCGATGCATCAAATTTTTCTTATTTTGTTGTAGTGTGTAATAGATCATTAAAACATCAGTTACTATTTTTTTACCACAAATAAAAAAAATGGATTTTTTGAAATGCCTAAATTCATGATTTTTACACAAATTTCACGCATTTAAGAGTGTTTAGTATTCAAACCATGTGAACCTTCCATTTTAGGTATAGGAGGTGTTGAGCGCACTTTTGTAAAACACTACGAGGAACATTTTTGTGGAATATTCTAACCCTCTAACTCTTCAATGAAAGGGAATTTTTTGGCCCCTTTTTAAAAAGGAACAAAAAAGACCCGTAAGTTGCAGAGTTAGAGGGTTAAAATGTTCCACAAAAATGTTGCTTGTAGTGTTTTACATAAGTTCGCTAAACACATCCTATACCTAAAATGGAAGATTCATATGGTTTCTCCCTAAAATCCAGGTTAGTGGGACATTTGAGCACCAATTCTGAATAAGTACGAAATTTACCCTTAAACACATTTTAAGTTTTTACTTATTACTGGCACTTAAGTTAAATTTTGAATGCTGATGTCTTCAAAGACTTATAGTAGAATTTCATGACAAATATTTTTGCGGAACATTTTAACCCTCTAACTCTTCAACTTACGGGTCGTTTTTGTCCGTTTTAAAAAGGGGCCAAAAAAGTCCCTTTAATTGAAGAGTTAGAAGGTTAAAATGTTCCACAAAAATATTCCTCGTAGTATTTTACATAAGTTCGCTGAACAAACCCTATGCCTAAAATGGAGGATTCACATGGTTTCCTATTTTAATCCTATTTATTTTTTTTTGTTTGAGAAAAATCATTTTAAGCGTTTAAAACCAATTTTTTGTGAAAGGCATTTTTTCTTTTATTAATGAATCGATTTTACCCAAATTTGGCACAAATATCAATATCAATTCACGTGCTTAATTTCATCGCAATCGGATAATTTTTGCCGGTTTTATAAGATTTTAAAATAAAGGATATATGGCAGGACTAAGAGTCCTTGCTTCGATTTTGATAAAAATTGACACAAACGTTTCCAGTTTTATGTGCATCTCAATGGATACTTTTTGTAATTTTACGTCCATTTATGTAGCCAATATAATATTTTTAAATTTCAGGACCTATGGGAGGTGGGCGTGTCCTTGGCCCGATATTTCCAAAAATTAAAATTTTTCTTAACTAAGGGGTTCTATGTCAGTATAACAAATTTCAAAACTCTGTCTCCACTCCTTCTATTTTGTCCAATCGTTATATGGGATCAAAGCATCCCAGTGTAGGAAATCATTACCAGATATGTGGTTATGTAACTACATACTTGGTAATGGTAACTACTTACTTTTGTTATTACATTTCTTATTACCTTTATATGGCGATGTCGCGAAAAATAATGAGTTATCGTTACACACCAGCATACGAAAAATCAAAAAATATATTGTTACCTATGTGCTTACCAGTACTGACAAAAATAATGAGTCTAAACTTAGATTTTCAAAAAAATTAATTATATAAAAACAAATATTTTTTATTGTATTTTTATTTTAAATAAAATTTGCTTGTGCGGGAATCGAACCTGGGTCTACAGATTGCCAGTCAACAGCTCTACCGTCTGAGCTATATCGACATGTAATATTTAATAGATAAAAACATAATTGACCTGCTGCACACAAGTAAGCTTACTCGCCAACATACAAAAAATCAAAAAATATGTGGTTACATACATATATCCTTACCAGTGATTACAAAATATTGAGTCTAAAAATAGATTTCAAAAAATTTTCAAAAAAATCTAAAAAAGTATTTTCTATTTGAAATAATGATAAAAATAAGTCAATATCAGTAACTCATTATTATATGTTTTAAAATAATGCAGCAGGTAAGTGGGTGTCATTACTGGTAGTCCAAAAAATAATGATATGTCATTACCGTTTCTACACTGGGACTGTGCGACGTTTTTAGAATTTCTGGAAATATTTGTTAAGTTAAATTACAAACTCAATGAGAATTTCTTGTTCTCGTCACTCCAAAATGAGTGCAAAATATAAGCGGTTGACTCGAGACCAAATGACCTTTTTACATTGGAGAAAGTAGGAGAACCTTGCCGCGAAATTGCAAAACGGATAGGCTGTAGTCATCCAACCGTGATAAATTTGTTAAAAAAATACCCAGGACGACCGTTTAGAGAGCAGCAGCAGGAAAAGAACTAGGAGAAAGTCATCTGACCGAACACATACCGTTATACATCGAATGAGAATGAAAATCGTTTTAAAAGTGCCGTCGAAATAAGAAGAGATCTCGAACAAGACCAAGTTAGCATTAGTGTGGAAACGGTTCGCAGACGACTCCGGGAATTTGGACTTTGTGGCAGTAGACCAGTAAAAAAACCTCCTGATACAAAAAATGAGAGCTAAACGTTTGGAGTGAGCTAAAATGCACCGCAATTGTATGGTCTGATGAGAGCAAGTTTAACTTGCACTGTGCCGACAATCTTGCGTACGTGCGACGTTTTTCAGGAGAAAGATTTAAGGGCACGTGTGTAATTAGAACGGTCAAGCATCCTCAGAGTCAAATGATCTGGGGATGTTTTTCTTATTATGTACGGAGTCTTTGTTGTTTGTGGATGGAATTATAAACGGAGAAAAATATGGCGAAGTCACCACGGGACTTGTGGTGGCTATTGTAGAGGAGTAATACGGGCATTCCAGTGGGGCTATCTTTCAGGATGATTTCCTGCAAAAATCGTTTTTTTAGGAAAATTAAATTTTTTAATAAACCTTTTGCAGAAAATACAAAATTGAAAGTAATAACGCTATTTTTTGCAACGTCTTAAAATGATGAAATATCTCCTTTAATTTGATATATTGCACGTTACGATAGCTGCGATATTTCCTATATATGCGTTTAAAATTTAAATTTCTTTTTTCACGATTTCGTTAATAAATAGTTTGCGATGAAAGGAATATCCAATATTTGAATTTGTACGTTTAGCAAACATCTCTTGTTACTTAATTTATCAAAAAAGATTCGTATTTTCTGTTTTAATTTTAAGTTAATATTGATTAAAGCTGAAAAATATTGACTTTTTTAATACCAAATAATTAAGGAGTCTGTGACAAATCTTAAATTATAAAACCCAGATAAAAGCATTCAGAAATGTAAAACATATATTTTCTAATCAATTTCAACGAAAAATAACGATTTTAAAATATGCATTTTCAAAAATGTACTTTATTTCCTTTTGTCTTAGTAAATTCATATAAAATTAATTTGAATTAAAAAAGGTATAAATAAAATTTGTATTTCGGATTGAATTTTCTGCAAATGTTACTGCAAAATTTGTAATTATTTTTATAAAATGAATTTAGTGGAATATGAATTTATGTTATGTGTTAAGATTTTGCAAATCAGATTAAGGGATTTTACTAAATTTGCAAAATAGGAAAATGAGTGAAGTGTTCACTTTAATTGCATTTATATCATATATCCTTTACCTAATCAAGATAAGTTTATATGGTTCTAAAAGCACATAGTCTATATTTTTAAACCATATTAAAAATTATGCATGGTTTCGTCAGGCATATGAATAAATAAGAAATTTTAAAAAAAAAATTTTCTTTTTTCTAAAAGTTAAATTTGCGAATATTTCAAAAAGTAGAGCTACACACACGCTGAAAAAAAACGGCCTGTCCCAAACATATTTTTGCTGATAATATATATATATATATTTGGAGAAATTGTTAAACATATTCGCCGTGTTTTTACTAGAAACAATATATATTTGCATGCAAATATATTATATTTGCAAGCAAATATATTATGTTTGCCAGCAAATGTATTATGTTTGCCTGTATATATATTATGTTTGCCTGTAAATATATAATGTTTGGATGAAATGAAATGACGCTATCGACAAATATTATATGTTTGGCAACAAAATCTTGTCACTAAATTTTCTGACAAGATGCAGTGTAGCTAAACTAAACGATTATTACCAACTACAAAAGTTATAATGGCTACATACAACTTTATATGTATCAAGAATGGAAATTCGCCGTTTTTCCAAATATATGTTAATTGTATCCACAAATATAATTATTACCGGGAAATATATGTATAGTAACTATAAAAACAATATAATTGGAAGCACACTGCAAATACATATATGGTAGTTTGTAAATATACATTGATTACCTCCAAACATATACAAAAACGTCTTTTTCCTCCGTGCACAGGAAAAAAATTGCCAACCGAATTGCTAAGCCTATTTTGGTTGCTACAACCAATAAATTCGGTTAGTGAAACCATATTGGAATGTGATTCCTAAATATTTTGGATATTGCAACTAAAATTCAGTTGTATAAACCGAATTTTATTGTGATAACCAATATTCAGTTGCAACAGCCTATTTTAGTAGATATAACCGAATTTCAGTTGGAAAATGACATATTTTTTCTTTGTGTATAATATTAAAATTTGGAGTTCACATTCGTGATATTCATCCTAAAATCTATAAGAATTGATATGTCGCATGTACGATGTTTTGTACTGTGATATAATTTCACTGTTAAAATCATATAACCAAACTTTGAGACACAGTATTTAAATTGTTTAACCCACATAAAGCATGTGATAGTTTGAGGCCTTGATTAAAATGTAATATAAAAAATTATTAAAAATTTAATTCAAGAAAAAAGTGCTTTTCTTCAAAGTGCTTTTTTCCAAAAATATTTAAAATTTTAAGGAAGACGAGAGTAATAACCCCATGCGGCCATAGCCTGGGTAAAGTAAGCCAGCTTGTGTGTAGAGTTTGAAAGCACTCGGGGATTCTAGTAAGTACACACAAGTATCTCCGAGTACTTTCAAACCCTACACACAAGCTGGATTACTTTACCCAGGGTTTGGCCGCATTGTAACGGCATTTTTGCGTGAGTCCGTGGACATTATTATGCCATGGCTGCTTCGTATTTTTACTCTCTGGGTGGAGAGAGGTCAGGGTGGTCTTCATCCCGAAAGCGGGGAGGATAAACCACAGCACCGCCAGGGACAACAGGCCTATTAGCAACGAGGATATATTATAGGAGTCCCAAAAGATTTCAAACACAACAAAACACACAACATTTTGTCAGTCAGGGTACGGTTCCCAGGGTTAAAAACGTAAATATTTTTATTCAATCATTAAAATGATTTTATTTTCAATATTTTTGCTAATTTTTTTTACCTTGCTTCCCTATTATCTGTTTAATTTTATGACAATATTTACTTTATTTTCAGACAAAATCCATTTCCCTACACAAGAAATCCCTGGCAACTCGTCGAGATCCCTGTTTGATGTTTTGTTGATTTTGTTTTTTGCTGTGACTGAAGAGTTTTGCCCCTCCTATTATAGATCCTCGTTGCTATTAGTCTCTCGTCGTTTTTATTGAAAACGCTGGAGAGACTGGTAGATGTTCATTTGAGGAGCATCCTCTCTGCAGACAATTTCAGCAGTGCCCAACACGCATACCTCAAGGGGAGGTCGGTGGAAATGGCTCTGAGTGAGGTTGTCGGCACAATTGAGGATGCTCTTCACGAATGTGAGTATGTGTTGGCGTCCTTCCTGGACCTTCGAATCTCCATAAGACTCCCGTGCGATTGTAGCGTATTCCAGGTGGAGGTGTATGCAATTGACGTAGCCGGACGACTGATAATGTAACGGAATTTGAATCCATCATCCATTAGCATCTTTGCAGACAGTCTTGCTGTTGTGAAAGCCCTGAAATCCGATACTGTCAGATCGGGGTGTGTGCAGCACTGTATTGAATCCCTCAAGCGAATTCGTATATAAACAAAGGTCCTGGTTCCTCTGGTGGAGCTATTCGGTGTGATAGGGAATATATCGGATAGGGAGACGAGGCAAGGTGGATGACCTTGACCAATTGTAGGATATCTCGGACCCTATGGCCACTGCCTGATCCGGGGAGGACAAAGATTCTTCTTGGGACACTGCGCGATAGGCCGAATGGTGCGTTGGGGTTACACCCAGGCAGACTACTGCAGGGGCTGTGGGGAATAGGAAGAGATGGAGACAGTGCATCATCTGCTTTGTAAATGTTTAGACCTAGTGCCCATATAAGGGTCCTACCAAAATTATACTGTTTATACGCTGCAGGTCGCAAATATTAAGATATTTTGATGAAATTTGGTACACAGACCTATATTGGCCCAATAACGCAGCCTATTGATTTTGGTGAACATCGGTCCATGTTTAGACCTAGCACCCATATAAGGGTCCTACCAAAATTATACTGTTTATACGCTGCACCTCGCAAATATTAAGATATTTTGATCAAATTTGGTACACAGACCTATGTTGGCCCAATAACGAAGCCTTTTGATTTTGGTGAACATCGTTCCATGTTTAGACCTAGTGCCCATATAAGGGTCCTACCAAAATTATACTGTTTATACGCTGCAGGTCGCAAAAATTAAGATATTTTGATGAAATTTGGTACACCGACCTATGTCAGCCCAAGGATGAAGCCTATTGATTTTGGTTAACACCGGTCCATGTTTAGACCTAGTGCCCATATAAGGGTCCCCCCAAAATTATATTGTTTATACGCTTCAGGTCGCAAATATTAAGATATTTTTATGAAATTTGGTACACAGACCTATGATGGCCCAAGGAACATCGGTCCATGTTAAGACCTAGTGCCCATATAAGGGTCCCCCCAAAATTGGCTTGGTTACAAACTTCAGGTCGCAAATATTAAGATATTTTAATGAAATTTGTGCGCTGACTCACATTATAGAAAATTTTGACACAAGCCCCATTTTAACCCATTCGAATTTCGGATCCAAACATTAGTTGGCTTTTAACCAAAATGGTGTAGGGTATTGTATAGTCGGCATGCCCGACTTTAACCTTTTTACTCGTTTAATTTATTTTTATCGGGATATACTTTATAATTGCATTAAAAGAATTAAATGTGCTAAAATTCCAAATTCATTTTTTTTTCTTTTAAATACAGTTTTGGGCTTCAAAAATTATTGTGTGCGTTCCCATACTTGTGGGAAATTTTGTCATTTAGAAAGAGGATTTTGTGCTTACTCTCATTATACCCTACACCACTGTGTGGTCATTATACCCTACACCACTGTGTGGTCAGGGTATTATAAGTTTGTGCTGATGTTTGTAACACCAAAAAATATTGGTTCTAGACCCACCTTATAGTATACCGATCGGCTCAGAATTTTTTTTTATTTCGATTTAACGATGTCCGTCTGTTTGTCCGTCCGTCTGTCTGTCTGTCGCAAATATTAAGATATTGTGATGAAACTTGGTACACCGACTTTTGTTGGCCCAAGGACGACGCCTGTTGATTTTGGTTAAAATCGGTCCATGTTTAGACCTAGTGCCCATATAAGGGTCCTACCAAAATTATATTGTTTATACGCTGCAGGTCGCAAATATTAAAATATTTTTATGAAATTTGGTACACAGAGCTAAGTTGGCCCAAGGACGAAGCCTGTTGATTTTGGTGAACATCGGTTCATGTTTAGACGTAGTGCCCATATAAGGGTCCTACCAAAATTATATTGTTTATACGCTTGAGGTCGCAAATATTAAGATATTTTGATGGAATTTGGTACACCGACCTATGTTGGCCCAAGGACGAAGCCTACTGATTTTGGTGAACATCGGTCCATGTTTAGACCTAGTGCCCATATAATGGTCCCCCAAAATTATATTGTTTATACGCTGCAGGTAGCAAATATTAAGATATTTTGATGAAATTTGGTACACCGACCTATATCAGCCCAAAGACGAAGCCTATTGATTTTGGTTAACACCGGTCCATGTTTAGCCCTAGTGCCCATATAAAGGTCCCCCCAAAATTGGCTTGGTTACAAACTGCAGGTCGCAAATATTAAGATATTTTAATGAAATTTGGTTCGCTGACTCACATTATAGAAAATTTTGACACAAGTCCTATTTTAACCTATTCGAATTTCGGATCCAAACATTGGTTGGCTTTTAACCAGTTTGTTATGGTGTAGGGTATTGTATAGTCGGCATGCCCGATTTTAACCTTTTTACTCGTTTTACTTAACTTTACGCAAAAAGTAAAGGAGTACACTTAATTTAAAATAACGAGTTTTTTATAACTGTTATAATTTTTTTTCTGGGAAAAATAAAACAAAAAAATTTTTAAAAGTCCACCCCTCCTCCCCGAAAGATATTCCTAGCTACGTGCCTGGTAGGGTATATGTAGACTTTAATCCTTAACTGTAGCTTTTGCTATTGCTGTGGTAAATATGTACCAAAACATTAAAAGAAAGGGAAATTTCAGTGCACATTTTGTTCAAACATACGGGATGTACTTCAACCGAAATGCGAACAAAAATTGGGTGCCAAAAATAATGTGTAATAGTTGCTACAATCATGTAATAGATTGGAAAAATAGAAGACGTGAGTCTATGCCATTTGGTATGACTTCGTTTTTGAAATCAAACAATCTTTTGGCACCAAGTACGAAAGTCACAGCTTATCGCAGTCGTCAGGCAACACTCCAAAACTTATTCGCTGTGAATGATGAAAAAACTTCTGCCTATTGCCCCGATATCGAAAAATTTATGGACGCAATGGAAACAAAATATGTAGCAGATGACTGGAGATTATATATTGACAGTTCAAAACTCAGCTTACAAGCGGTTTTACTGAATAAGACACATGAAAAACCTTCGGTTCCAATCGCGTATAGTATAGAAATTAAAGAAACATATGATGCACTAGAAAATATCTTAAAAATGGTTAACTACGCTAAACATATGTGGCGCATATGCTGCGATTTAAAAGTTGTAGCAATGCTTTGTGGTGTTCGAAGCGGCTATAGAAAATATATGTGGTTTTTGTGCGATTGCGGCACACTATTTACCAATATGCATACTGTGCTGTCTGTAGAAACACAGCAGGATAGAAATGGCCAATATTATTCATGAACCACTATGCCAAAAGAGAAGATATTGCTACCTCCACTGCATTTTAAACTTGGAATTGATAAGAATTTCATCAAAACTGTCGCCAAAGAGATACAGTTTTCTTGTGTTTGAAATTAATTTACCCGAGACTCAGCGGGTAAATTAATTTCAAGATTTTCTATCGTAATAAATTAATTGTTGGGTTTTAATTTTTATTCAAAAAAATAAAAATTGTTTTTTCGACCTTTTTATTTATTAATTAATTAGAAATTTATTAATTCAGTTCGAGGCAAATTTCCTTATTATGAATTAACATAATAAGTATTTTTTTTTCAAAAACTGCTATTTTTATTCATCAGGATATTCTCCTAACAAATACTTCACAGAGTTTTTGCTTTCAAAAACCTCTAACAATTTCAGGAATGAAAAGACGATCGTTTCGGGGATTTTCCAAGTCCCCTTCTTCAGTTTTCTTTAGAAAGTGGTGGCAATAGTGCAATGCAAATTGAAACATCAAAATTTCATATTAAACCTAGTCTACTACATCAACTTTGTACCGATGGTACGAAATACAAAAACAAAAACTTTCATAATATTTCTATTGTTGGTTATGTCTTTGCAGAGACTTCGAAAACATATTTTATTGTTTACTCCATTCTCATTTCGTTGATGTAGTAGACTAGGTTTAATATGAAATTTTGATGTTTCAATTTGCATTGCACTATTGCCACCACTTTCTAAAGAAAACTGAAGAAGGGGACTTGGAAAATCCCCGAAACGATCGTCTTTTCATTCCTGAAAGTGTTAGAGGTTTTTGAAAGCAAAAACTCTGTGAAGTATTTGTTAGGAGAATATCCTGATGAAGAAAAATAGCAGTTTTTGAAAAAAAGTACTTATTATGTTAATTCATAATAAGGAAATTGGCCTCGAACTGAATTAATAAATTTCTAATTAATTAAGTAATAAATTAATTTTGTCCACCAGGCGTACTAAATGGTCCAGATATACGAAAGCTAATTGAAAGTTCAAGTTCAACAATATTTTGATTGTCGGTGAATTGGAAGGGAATTAAAGAAGTAACAGAAGTCTTGTCGGGAAAGCACGGTTCTAGTAACTACGATGTTTCTGTCGCAAGGATGTTAACATGGTTCTCGAAAATGGGCACCGTCCTTGAAAATTCATTATTTACATCATCATCATCATCTGGACTAATCCAGCAGACATTTGGCCATCGAATCTGATGAACAGGGCGAACGCTACCATCAAGTTGATATGCCATTTGAAATGAGGTTATACTATGGGTTATTTTTTTTAACTCATTTTATTAAAACAAAGAATCACAGATACACAGAGAAAAAGTCGCCAAGTGCAATACTTGCGAAAATTTATTGATGGAGTAGGCATATTTTCGAAGACAAGGATGATCCTGATGATGAAGAATTTTCAGAAGGGGCAGTAAAGCCAGCAGTGAAAACATAAATTGACATTATGTGTGGTTCAGAAACTGATGACAGCGATGATTGCGAAAGCGCCGACACTAGCCCCGAACAATCACCATCGAAATGGTCTAGAGCAATGTTTGCTCTTCTCTAAACTTTTTTTTCCTTAATTTTTCTTAACGACCCTACTAAAAAAAAGTATATTACTTTTGATATTATATATAATTATATCCGAAACATGAGAACATCTAATTGTATCAAATTAGATCATATTATGATCATATTAGATCTAATTTGACACAATTAGATCAAATTTGATGGAATAAGATGTGGTTTGATATAATTTTGTTTTGTCCTCATCCAAATGTATCAAATATAATATAACCTCGATTAATGTCAAAACTAGTTTACGAGCTCTGGTAAATATATGCTTACATTTTTGTTTGTAAACTTTTTCGTATTTATACATACATTTGAATACTGTCAAAAATAAAATTATTTTGAATTTTTTTGTGTGTTGTTTTTTATTTTCTGTTTCATTTGTTTTTAAATAATACAAATTTAAAAAAATCTGTGTTTTATTTATGAAAAGATCGAAAAAGTGGATAAATGCAAAATTGAAATGTGAATAGTTTTAAAAGGTGCGTTCATTCAAATAAACAGGTAAAGTTATAAATATACGCGATTACAAAAATACACGGTTTACGAGGGCATAAATCCAGTTAGATGAATACCACTATTATTTCAAAATAAACTCTCCTGAGCACAGTGGGGAAGAATAAAAGTATTTTGGACTCATATGAAATTTCACACTGTAAATTTCGACTCCAAAGTTTTGCCATTTTTCTATTTATAAACTTATTTTTAAAGACAGCATTTTTGTCACCTGTAAAGTGCAAAAGTTATTTGCATTTTAGAACTAAAATTTTGCGTTTTTGCAATAACCTGGTCCGGGTTTTTGTCTTCTACAAAAGCAAATCCAGGCCAATTTTTATGGAAAATATTATTACAAATTATTCTATTAACTAAAGGGAATTTCAATGCAATAACTTTTTTAAGGCTTAAAATGGCGTGCTTTTAAATTTGAATATTAAAAAAATTGTAGTATTTATGTTTTTCAGAAAGGCTACTTCATTCATGCATGCAAAAATATTACCTACTTGATAATTATTCTCTCCCATACCAATCAAATTTTAACCATTTTTAACCAATTTTTCTCTGAGTTTAAAGCTGGGATTTAATAACAAAAAGCTGGAGTAGATTGTCCATGGCGTTCCTAGTGTGATGATATAAGTTCTGCTCAATCCTAGCTTTAAATATCGGCAAGACAGCAAAAATTTTAAAAATTCCATGTTTGTAAAATTTTGCTTGTTTTCTTTAATTTTTAAATAACTGATAGCAAGGCATGACATTTCTTTGCAGTATGTACATCAACAAATTTTGTTTTGGAAAATAAAAATATAACATTTTCACAAAAATATCCCGATATTCTTTTTTTAATTTCATACTATTCTGTTGAAATCTGGAACATGTTGGATTAACAGAATTCTAAAATATTTTGATTCTGCTCCAACTTGCTGCGTTAATAAAAATTTTGTCTCGTCAAAGCCCAGTATTATGTTAACTACAGCAAAAAAATATCAGAGATTAGAAAGTAACAATCATAACAAACTCAAAGTTTCCCACTCTTTCACTGCATTTTTAAATGGTCTTGCAAACCAAGAGAATTTTTAAACGAAGCTTGACAATTATTTTTGCAAAAAATAAACAAAAGACGGTATTTTAAACAAAACGAAAAAAGAATAAATAGCACCTTTTTTTATTTCTTCTAAATTAAGTTTAGTGTTGAAAAAAATTACAAAAGTAATTCACCAAAAATTGGAGATTTGTGGTAAATGTTTCACAGACAAACTCGTTTCGTCAACTATCGACTAATTTTTATTAACTTTTAAAAATTTACGGAAATTTCTATCAAAAATTATCCAACGAATGTGTAAACAGTCCCGTTTTTAATTAATTATTCAAAAAGTGGTAACACTGCGCTAAACCCTCTGAAGGTTTTACTGTGCTGGCCTTGTACATTTACCGTGACTTGGAATTTCACACCCCTGTTTTTATAAAGCGACCGGAATAATTCCGCCTGTGGAATGTATTTATTTTGTTGTTGTAACAAAAAACAAAATAGACTGGTTTTAATGAAAATTTTCGGTAAACTAATGAAGTTTTCTTTAGTAAAGTGTTGTTTATTTAAACGCGTCATATAGACCAAATAAAATTAATATTGTAATTAATGGCCCTTACTATAAAAGAGCATTTTAAATTTAAATTCGACTTTATTTTTAATCATACGGTTTTGTTCATTTTGTGTATGAAAACCCTATAAAAATATTTATATTTTCAAACATTTTGATTGGTTGAAAATAAATTAACCAATCAGAATGCTCCAAAAATAAACAAAGTCAAGGCATACTGCCACCCAATATTTTAACTAAAGTCGACTTTAACTAAAATATATGTTTGAAAAATTTAGATAGTAAGGGCGAATATGTATTTTTATTAATTCTAATTTACTAGGTTTGAGGTTAAAAAGAAGAATAAACATTTTTTTCAAAAGTTATAAACACATTAAATTTGCAAATCAGACTAGATCCAGTTTCTGCCTTTTTATGGACAGGCTTCATCAGTGATTTTCCATTAAATTGTATTATTGTTTATATTTTTATTGTTAGATTGTCTTTATATGAATACTTTCAGAAGTGATCAAACAGACATATACAAACATTCTACTTTAGATTTTTTGTTTATCTTCTTATTTCCTCCGTGTCACCTTTTCACAAATGTTGCCACACTGGCATATAGTTTTTACGTACAAGTGCAGGCAATTTGTGTATATTGGAGACGGACTGCCAACAGGGCATTTTTATTTTTTTAGTAAAGTGTTGTTTATTCAAACGCGTCGTATAGACCAAATACAATTAATATAGTAATTAATAAGTATTTTTATTTTTTAGTTTTCTTCACAAAGTAAATGAACATTTTTTTTAAATTTATGAAAAAGTTTCATATATTTTATGAATTTAGTTTTAATGCAATCTTTTCATTGAGTGTATGAAACTTTTAATAAATAAAATTAAATTTTACACAAAATTTTATGAAAAATTCCATTAATTCAGCGAAAAGTCTCAATGGACGAGTTCCAGTAAAATTTCATTGGTTTTATAAAAAATTCATTAATAGCATACACAAAATTCTCTCAGTGTTTCTTAAATGAGTTTTCTAGAGTGATTTTTCAATTCTTTCCGCCTAATTTGGGACAGAATAAAGAAATAGTTGGACTATATTTCCAGTGTAACCGCTCATGACTTGCAGCGTAATTAACCAATTTTTTATACTTCTCTCCATTAAAGATTATCTTTGCATATCGTAGGAAAATTTTTGATCTCAAAATATCAGATTCGATCTGCCAAAATTATATTATATTTTGTACCTAACTGGATCTAAATTAATCGTAGGGGATATTTTATATTTTTTTGAAAAAAGTGGTTTGAAAAAACGCAAAAAAGTAGTCGTCTCTTTAAAGACCCGTTGTTAAAAAGTGGGCTAAGATTACGTTACGTTAGCTACTTTTCACTTGGTAAAGAAGAAAAGGAATCTATGAATTTCGTTAGAACACTTTTTGGAACTCTTAACTTTCCTGCATTGTAGTACACTCTAAAAAGTAGCTTGAAATATACTACCATACTGTGTGTAACTTTTTATTTAAAACAGCACAGAATGCTTCTTTTTGAGCACAATATGTTTGAAAAACTATTTTGCGTATTTCGTATATAAAACTGTATACATTTTGTTGTAAAATGTTTAATAATTATAGGAAATATCTATCATTATTTAAATTTACACATTTGTACCTAATTATAAAACTATTTGTGTTTGACCAAAAGTTGTCAAAAAATTGTTTTTATTATGAAAATAAATACAGATACAAATATAATATAAAAGGATTTAAAAAAGGGGATATTTAGCCAATATTTTAATATCCGGAGTGAATTTCGCGATTGGATTTATGGCTCAAAATACGAATTGTGCGGTAAGTAATTTGTTATTTTCAAATAATGTAACGAGGTTCTAATCGTGTCTTTGCCTTTGTTTACGCAGTGAAGTTGCAAAAAAAATGCTGTTGAAATAATGAATTTCATGCGGATAAAAGCTCTCAACCATGTCATTATCCTCAAGACGAATTAAAGAAGACAATTTTCATGTGCAGCCTTATTAAGAAGATGCTGTTTTTGGTCATAAATTTTACAAATAATGATGTGTATTCAAATCTATTATGTTGAAATAATAATAATATTAAAATAATTTTATGGTGGTTTTCTTTAAAAGCGTAGTTTTAACAAAATCGAAGATAAAATAATTTCTAAGCATTTGAATGTAGCTATTTCCATTTATTTGTATATTATTAGGCACATGTATTTTAAATTTATACACATTTAGTGTATTGAACACAAAATTCTCAAAAATTTAAATTTACACACTTTTAGTACTTTTAGAGGCAAAAAGGTAGGCATTCAGTTACCTACCATTATGGTAGTAACTTTCTATAAATATTTATAAGAGTGTACAGAAGAAGTATCTCTAAATAATAATAGCCCACAAGGGTCGATTCAGTACAAATCTATAAAACTACATGCAAAAACAATTTAAAGAACAACGCACCAATAACTTTTAATCCTTTTTAAAAGTACAAATATAAAATAAGCCATCACCAGTTAATTTAAATTTCAAATGTATTTTCGTTTCCCACACACCTTAAATATACAAATACCGAACAAAGCTGTTTCTACCTTCCAACTACAGTCCGAGACATTCGATTGCACGCACAAAAATAAATATTTTAAAATTGGTTTCTTTTTCTTCTTAAGCACCGTAAGTTGTTTTTCACGTGGACAAATTTCACTCGAACTTTAAATGCATCAAATTGCAATTTAATTTAAACAAATGAACAATTTTTTAATTTTATAACAAAGACACAATCAAAATAAACACAAAATGTCACTTTTCCCCTAGAACAATAATAGTCTGTACATTAAATTTGCGTGAAAACAAAGTCTACACAATTTTCAAGTGAAACTCTTTGTCGTGAAAAATTATTTTTTTTATATGGAGTATAACAGTTTCTTCACGTGAAACTGGAACAACTTCCGGTGCTAAAACCAAAATAATAATTCTTGGTTTTTATTTATATTATTATGGAGGCTTTCCGAAACAAAAACAATTGTCAGGGTGTCGCAATTTTTATAAGAAGTTGTTTTACTTTTCGTAAAATTTACTTTTTTTAGTGCGATTTAAGTAGTTTTAATTTCTTTTAATATTTTAAAACGCGATATTTCAAAAGCTGCGGAAGCTAACTTTTTTAAACTTGGGCGATGACATACAACTACTATGACAAGTTCAGTCGAAATTGTAAGGAGCCGGCGAAATCGAATAGTTGATTTTATATGCTTTGAGGCTAATGTTTATAATTTCTCTACAAATTTTTTGAGTTTTTTCGGTCTACTAATATTAAGAACAAAGTTTTTTTGATTTTAGCAAGGACTTTTTCCATTTACATTTGGCAAAATGTAAGCCATCTTTTGCTGAATTTACTAACGACATTACTGACATTAGCAATATTTCTGCTTGCAGCCTCCTGACTAAAATTTTATTAAAGTAAAAAGAAAATTAAGCTCAACCTTTTTCTTTCATAAAAAAAAAACAGAAAAATGTAGCGCGTGTTAACGAATATCTTGGACTGTATGCATATGTTTTTACCCAAAACATGTATTATACATAGTTTTCCCAATCTGTTTGTCATCACAACGTGTTTAGTCCAAAACATGCATAGTGGAAGCGTAGCTGTGATAGCATCGCAAACGAAACTAAATATGTATTTAAACCCCTGTCTATTTATTTGTTTGTTATATTTGTGTTGTTATTATTGAAATGCGATAATTTAATTGTGGCCTAGTAAATCTATAATAACATTCATTTGAAGGGTGGATTCCAACAGGTTCTACAAAGAGACCCTGAGAATTTTGCAACTACGATAAGAACGCATGTTTACACATTGCTTTTGTAACAAGATTGTACTTGAAACTGTCGTACTATCAATTAACTAAAATTCGGTCCACCCTTTCTCTCATATACAGATAACCCAACAAGCTTGGCAATGCGATATGATTCAAAACCGTATAATTTAAAAGAAAAAAATTAATGCGAGTGTAGCTGTATTTGTGCGACATGCCTATCAACGTTATCTAGAATAATTTTGATAGTAGCAAGCCATATGACGTCATACAAATGCATACATGTCCATATACTTCCATATAGTAGCATTCGTATATGTTCATTAGGGATATAACCAAATTTTTGGTATATTATCACGAGGTGGGCAATATTCTATTATTAACAAAAAAAGTTATTTTGGATCATTTTTCAAAAACAAAAAAACTTCACCCACCAAATTTATTTTCTAAATCAATACAGAAAAACATTTTTTTTAACAACCCATGTGAAAATCGAAATATATATGAACATACATGATCATACATTGACTAGTATATGATCATGCATAGTCATACATGATCATATACGTCAATGCTTAGTTTAATGTATAACCATACATGATCTCATATATTTCCATATATTTTCGGATCCGAAATTTGAGGGTATATGGAGGTATATGGCCATATATGATCATATATGAGCATACACGAATCATATGTGAGCATATATGGTCATATATGAACTTGTACGGTCATATACCCTCAAATTTCGAATCCGAAAATATATGAAAATATATGAGATAATGTATGGTCATGCATTGAACTATGCTTGGACGTATATGATCATGTATGACTATGCATGATCACATACTAGTCAATATATGATCATGTATGTTCATATATATTTGGATTTTCACATGGGAAGTGTTTTAATTTCATTTCATAAGGTATTAATAACACTATGCGACAGTCAAAATCGGGATGGGATGAAACCAATGGGAAATGTTATATCGGTCAAAAACAAGTTATACGTGTCCCGGCGTTTCGCTGGGTCACCCCTAGGAATCGAGATATATTTTTTTTTGACATAACTCGAGAACCACTAGTCCGATTTTGCTCAAATAATTTTAAAAAAATTAAAAATTACAATTCCTTTAATCTGTTCATATAACGTTTTTCTATATACTCAACAGTTTTGCCGGTAAAAATAAATGTTTGTTACCGTTACCATAAAAATCAATAACCTTTTGTTTATTAGTTTTTTTTAATATTTTAGTCAAAAAATATTTTTTTCTTCATACATTTACAATAAAAAATTATGAAAATATAGCGCCATAGTGATATTGATAGTAGAGACACAAAAATATAAACTTTGGGAAATAATTGGGGTTTAAATTAGCTGAAAATTTTGTAAAATTAAGAAACATAAATTACTAAAAATTAGTAATTACTTATTATGCTAAATGGGATTTACCAAAATATGGTTCAATCCTAAATTTTAAGACAAAACAACAGAAAAATCAGTTCATTTTTGCCAGAACCCGTTTAACACACTTTTGTACTTACTTTTTTTATAAGTTTACATTAGACCGTACCACCTTACAGGGAAAGAAATGCGCGGTACACCTTCAAATATAAAGTATTTTTGCAAAGCAATTCCAAAAAAAATAAAAAAAAAATTTTTGAAACCTTGCAAAAAAATTTAGATTGGACGGTGTACGAAATTTACGGTGGGTCTCATACTGTAGGTTTAACTTTAAATTAACTATAAACAAAAGAAAATGTCAAAAAAATGTACACAAAACAACAAAAAATTTTTGGGTTTTGAAAAAAATTTTTTTAGTTCAAAAATATTTATTTAAAAACAAAAATTTCGGGTCACAATTTATCTTCAATTTTTCACAAAAAATATTTTTAACCCCTTTTGGTTTGGCCATACACCACTTGTTGGAAGTTTTTAGTAGCCGCAGCGCAAGGTTAACGATTTTATAAGCGACATTTTAGGTATAAAAGACAATATAGTCCAAGGGAAAATTATAAGTTATATTTTTCATCAAAAACTTTAATATTTGATGCGTATTTGACCTCCAACAAAGATGGGTTAACAATGCCCAAAAAAGTTTATATTAAATAACTTAGAAACTATCGGCTGAAAACATATAAAATCAACAATTGAAATTTCCGCACTCT
Source organism: Leucophora obtusa (assembly GCA_949987735.1). NCBI lineage: Eukaryota > Metazoa > Arthropoda > Insecta > Diptera > Anthomyiidae > Leucophora > Leucophora obtusa. Next base: position 284,497,721 of record OX465295.1, read on the forward strand.
ATTTGAATTGTATCAAACTTGCTATAACTTGGAAAACTTTTTATATCTACACCCAGAAAACAGTTTCGGTGCTGACAACCCCATTTGTTGCCAATCGAATGGTTCAGTTACATCAAATGAATTTTTCGGTTGCGGCTACCTAATTATTCTTGATACAATTGAAATTCCGTTGACACAGTCAAATTCGTCATGTTTCAATTGGTTTTCTTGGTTTTGCCACAACCGAAAAATTCGGATACCACAACCGAACCGTGCGATTGGCTACAAATGCGGTTATCAGAACTGAATCTGTTTTCTGGGTGAAAGATAACTAGGGTTTATGCGGAATCCCGCCTTTTTTTCAATCCCGCAATTCCGGGAATTTTGTGCGGGATTGCAATTCTGGAAGCTAAATAAATTTAAAATTATAGCATTGATTTGAAATTAATTTAAAGAAGAAATACTTGAAATTAGAAAATGCAATTTAAAATTTAATAAACTGAATTAGTATAACAAAAATATTATGAAGGCTAAATTGTTTTTGGATGTCTGTTGAATTTGGTTAAGTTAAACCGAAAACAAATTTTATCAGCCATTACCAAGTTTAACAACAAAAATACTCGAATTTCAGAATTTTTTTTAAATGGTGATTATTGTTCAAATAAAGCAATATATACAACACTTCAACATCCGTATCTCAGTTTCAAATACCTCCATAAAACTAGGCATTAAAAAATTAGTAATATTTTCGTAATTTCAATTGAGTATTTTGAGGTTTTTCACTTCAAATAACTTCATTAAAATTTCAACTGCTATTCCTTTATTTCAGTTGTATTTTTAAAATTTTATGCAGATGATATTTCAAATTATTTTGCATTATTTTGTATGTTCATTTAAAATGCAACTATGCAAATTAATAATTTCTTTGTGGCAAAAAAAATTTCTATTCAAGAGACCCCAATTGAAGTTAAAAAACTATTTTATGAATGTTTTTCGTTCAATTTGAGATCAAATATTATCACATTTCCTTTAAATTATTTTCAAATTAAAAGAGAGATGATAAAATTTTTACAAGTAAATTACAGAGAATAAAAATTTAAAAAATTTTATAAGGGCAGCATTTTCGGGTCCTGCTACAAAACCCATCCTCTATGTTCTATGCCTTTATGGGTTAATAACACTGTGAGACAAATGGTAGGGGTCAGTGATCGGAAAGGGTTCAAACTACCGGGGAAAGTTATATCGGTAAAAAAGAAGTTATACGTGTCCCGGCGTTTCGCTGGGTCAACCCTAGGAATCGAGATATATCGATTTGACCTTTGACATAACTCGAGAACCACTAGTCCGATTTTGCTCAAACAATTTTAAAAAAATTAAAAATTACAATTCCTTTAATCTGTTCATATAACGTTTTTTTATATACTCAACAGTTTTGCCGGTAAAAATAAATGTATGAAGAAAAAAATATTTTTTGCCCAAAATATTAAAAAAAAAGTAATAAACAAAAGGTTATTGATTTTTATGGTAGCGGTAACAAACATTTATTTTTACCGGCAAAACTGTTGAGTATATGGAAAAACGTTATATGAACAGATTAAAGGAATTGTAATTTTTAATTTTTTTAAAATTGTTTGAGCAAAATCGGACTAGTGGTTCTCGAGTTATGTCAAAAAAAAGATATATCTCGATTCCTAGGGTTGACCCAGCGAAACTCCGGGACACGTATAACTTGTTTTTGACCGATATAACACTTCCCGTTGGTTTCATCCCATCCCGATTTTGACTGTCGCATAGTTTAATTGATGATGATCTATTTATATTGAATTGAAACAAATAGCAAATTGAAAAAACTCAATTAGACTAACATCAAAGAAATTCTAACAAAGCTATTTATATTTTCTGTTATTACTATTTTTGCTATGAACTTTAATTCTTAAAGTATCGTAGCGGCTTCTTATTGAATTCAACTCTGATCGACAACTTATGAAGTAGAGATAACGAACCATTAATTTTAAATGCATATTCTAATAATTTTTTAACCTAAATTATATTTTTCACTATATCTAGTGTGTGAAGATGAATAAAATATTATTTAATAATCTTCTAGTGTCGATTTTTACAAAAAGATTTAAGAGAATTTGCCTAATGATTTGTGTGAAAAATACTCACTTTTAAACTTTTTTTATAAAATAATTCTATACGAATACTACTGTAAATTTGCATATAAACAAAACATTTAGAAATACTACTATAAATTTTTTAATTCTATTTTTAAGAAACATTTAAGCAAAAAATCTATCTTAGTTCTGACTATAAAACTGGTCCGACACAAGATTGCACCCATTAACAATTCCAACATAGCCTGAAAGAAGGGAAGAAATTAAAATACCGGTGTATTTCACTTTTTCTATACCAAGTCGTTTAATGGTTTATTAATATTTAGTTAATATATTTCATTTTAAAATTAGGACGGCCTTCCATAGAAATAAATTACCTAAATAGTAATTCCCTATTTAAACTATCAAACAAATTGATCTGGAAAAGTGGAAGTCATGGATATTTTATATTTAGTCATCCTTTAATAACATGGTGCTACAAAATAAAAAAAATTTAATAAACTTGTAAAATGACATAGTAGGCCTAGTTGAGTGAAAAAATACTCACTTTTAAACTTTTTTATAAAAATAGACGAATACTTCTGAAAATCTGTATAGAAACAAAATATCTAGAAATATAAATTTTTGGATTCCATATTTAAGCAAAAAATCTATCTTAGTTCTGACAAAAGCTGGTCCGATACAAGTTTGCACTCATTAACAATTCCAATATATTCTGAAAGAATTTATGATTCAATTCGTTTAACCGTTTAAATCGCGAAATAATTAAGTTTTTCAAGTAAACATACGTCGGCCTTTATTGTGTAACATGGTACAATATAATTTTATGGAAAGTATTGGTCATCATTAGGTATGATCTTTTCCATTCTTCTGGCAACATGCTCATTTTTTGAGGCCAAGAACGAATCAAGCCATTTTCGGATACATTCTCAAGTGAAGCGTATTACAGTGAAAACATTCTGCATTGATCAAAACAAATGGTAGTTGGAAGGGGTAAGGTCTAGACTAGAAAGCGGGTGAGGCAAAACTTCTCAACCACTATTTTCTAAATAGTTTTTAACCGGTCTGACAACATGTGGCCGAGCGTTGTTAGGATGGAATATTATGGCTTCATGTCTGGTCGCATATTCCGCGCGTTTTTCGGCTAATGATCGCTTCAAACGAATCAACTGTGTCGGTACAGGTCCCCTGTGATCGTCTTGGCCGATATTAGCAGCTCATAATAGATAGAACCCTTCTGGTACCACCAAATACAGATCATTACCTTCGCGCCATTGATATTCGACTTTGGCGTTGATTTGGCTGATTGGCCGCGCTTCAAATACGATTTCTTGCGCTTCGGGTTGTCGTAATGGATCCATTTTTCATCGCCAGTAATGATTTGATGTAAAAATTACTTCCTTTTGTGATGTTCAAGCAGCATTGCGGACATGCACAATAGTCTTTTAACGTCTCTCGGCTTCAACTCGTGTGGTACCCAATTTCCTTGCTTTTAGATGAATACTGCTGCTTGCAAACCAAAAACAATTTAATTCTTATTTCGCTTTTTGCAGATAACAATGTGTTTTAAGCCCAAATTAGTTTGGAAGTAAAGTGCGGCGAAATGAGGTATCGTGAGGTAGAAATCAATTTTCAATAGATTTTCTTACTTCAAATCTACTTATAATCTGACGACATATATTCACATATTATAAGATAAAACAAGATATTATATTATTGTATTTAAATTTTTTTGATCGGGAATTTAGTACCTTGGCTTAGGCATTTTACCTTCAAATACTTTTTTATGATCTCTTTCCAATAAACCGCATCAATCGATGATGCTAATCGGATTGCCGATCTGTCGTTGTATGTTTAAAATTCTACTTTGCCATACCTATCTTCAAAATGTTTGCAGGGAATGCGTTCCTCTCCAGTTCAAAAACAGTTACAGGGTTGAATTATTTTTTCAATGTTTATCATTGAGATGCATCTACATCAAATGTAAGATTACTGTCATCATGTTTTTCCTTTTCGCTTTGTATTGCGCAATAGTTGCTGTGTTAAACATGTTGCAAGGCAAATTACTGGTAATGAAAAGGTTTGTTTTCCTGTTTCAACAGTCAGTGACATATTGTTCAATTGTTTGACTACGGTGGTTTTTCTCGCCTCGGGAAATTTGTTTTCTTTACTTTTTGTTTGTGTTTATTTGGCAATCTTGGGAGCGCGTGTCATGCACGCTTTGCCTGTTGTACACACTCACTTTAACTTGTTTGATCGCCTTTCAATGAGTGAGTGTGCCTGTGACGAGCATACAAACATATGATGAAAGTCAATTTGTTTTAAAAATGGGGCGGAGTTGCAGAAGGACGAAACGAACGATGCTCATCCTGACACAATCGTTGACGTGGCTAATTTTTGTTTTGGCGATCATAAAATAAAAATAATTGAATTTCGACAATTGGCAATGACAGTCCGCATCTCTAAAGGGTGATGTGATTTGAGTTTTCTATGCTTCTTTGTCATCATACTAACCACCATCACTAATTGAGATTGTTTATAGAAATTCAGTGTGTTTGGCGGTTAACCACTTTTATACTTATGAACTGTATCACTTGAATTTAGTTCAATGTTTAATGAAGTGTTAAATGGTTGTAACGGTAATTTGAATTAATTGTAACAATAGTTAGCGTATGGTTTAAAAGAATATTGTGTGGGAAACTAGAATAAAAGGAATATCTGTAGAATTTTGACAGACTTTTTGTATAAATCTGATTTACATAAAAACTTTTTTTATTTATTTATTTAATAAATTATAAAAACTGTGCCTCAGCACCTCTTGGGCATTATTGAGTAAAAGGTATAAATAAAAACAATTATATTTAAAAGTTCATTAAAAAATCATAGATAAAACGATTTTATATAATTTATGCAAAATAATATTCAATATTCTATTACAAATTTTAATAACAATTCATAATTGCTTATTTTTGTTTGGTGGACCTGAGATCTAAATAAAACTAAACAAGCAGGCGAATGGAACGATTTCTGAGAATCTCCCTCACTTCCACTAGGATCATCTGTACACTCAACCAAAAAAGTCTGTAATGCCTACTGAAATTTTTGCTGTTATTACGGGAAATTTAACTGTTTTGAGGCCAGCGGTATTTTTTACTAATTTTAGCAACACATGTCTGCTGATCTGTAGTACAATAAAATTAGTAGCAAAAATTAGTAGCCGCTACTAAATTTTAGTAAAATTTATGTAAAATGCAATTCAAAATCGATTTGCTAAAATCAGTTAAAAAACTTACTAAATATCATAATTTTAGTACAATGAAATTAGTATAAATAATTAGTTGCAGCTACTAAATTTCAGTAAATTGCTGTAAACTGTAATTTAAAATCAATCTGCTGAAATTAGCAATAAATTATACTAAAACATAAAAAAACTGTAAAATCTAAAAAAAAAAAAAATTTTTTTCTTTCGATTGTAACAAGCGTATAATTACTTCATCGTACTTGAAATTTAGAGTCAAAATTGCAAACGGTTCTCCAGTTATTGCCGTTTTATGCATTGGAGATGCAATAAAATTTTCTGGGTGTTATTTCTAAACTAAGAATATATCAATAGTATCAAATATAAACTAAACAAGAATTGTAAAAAATCAAAAAAAAAATATTTTTAAATTAGTATATTTTTCTGTTAAAATTTAGCACTCGGTTTTGAAAAATTAGTAAAATGTTTTTCTGAAATTAGCAGCGAAAATTAGTAAAAAAAATCCGTAATTTGTAATAAGAGAATAGCAAAAATGATTATTAAAAATAAAAATTGTACTAATAATCAGTATAAAAATAGTATAGTGCGATTGGAAACTGTTTACAAATTTTTTTACAAACTTTTTTATTTGAGTGTAGCGACTGTACCACGACGCACAGTGGGATCGATTATACTTAAAGCGGCGATTAATTCAAGGAAGAATGCAGCTGATAACACATTATTTTTTGGATCACCCATGCCCATTAGTTTAAAAAAAAACTTTTTTTTAACTTTTTTATTGAAACTTTTTTTATTTATTTGAAAAATAATATAAGTATATGTAGATTATTTATATTTATTATTTTAATTATCTGTGTTATCATATTCATTTTCATTAACATCAAAACTATCATAGTCATCATCATTAGCATCAAAATTATCTAAATTTTCATCATTATTACCATCATCATTGTTATTATCACATTTTATTTTGCGATTTTTTGCAACTAGCCGCCGAACTTTGTTCTGTAATTTGGGTATTATCAATGGCCTTGCAACTCTCTCAACATTTTTTTATGTAAAAAAATATTATGCGGCTTCGAACAGGAACGAACTCCGACTGGTTAATCAGGGATGGAAAAGGCTCACTCAATCGGGCTCTTATACCAAAAAATGTTAGATCGCTCTTAAATATGTAAAATTCTAAGTAACTAAAAAATAGCTTCCTCGGCTCGTTAAAAAAAAAATTAAAATTAAATATTTAGATATTAGCAAATATTAGCAAAAATTGCGAAAAAAAAAAACATTTGCAAGAAGTGAAATTTTTGCAACAATATATTCGTTTGCAGAATGTTGATCGCTGATTAGCTCTTTCAATTCATTTTCTGTACCATAAAGCCTTTTTCGAATTCCGCCGTTATTTTGCAGCATTTTAAGTGCGGTTTTTTTTAATATATATCATAGGAACTATAATGCCCATTTATACAATAAAGTTTGCTGGTTGATTGCAAAAAAAAACACGAAAAAAATTATAAAAAGGAAATTTTTAGCACCAATGTACTTATTTACTGAATGTAAATCGCTGATTAAGTTTTCTAATTAAATTTTTGTACCATAAAGTCTTTTTTCCCATTTCGCTATTATTTTGCAATTCTTTACGTCCGTTTTTTTTTTAATTTATTATCTAGGGACTATAATACACATTTCATAAAACAAAGTTTGGTGGATAGTTGCAAAAAAAAATCGCGAAAAATTAAATTTGCAAAAAGTAAAATTTTTGCATCAATATATTTGTTTGTAGAATCTAAATCGTTGATTACGTTTCCTAATTAATTTTTTGTACCACAAAGTCTTTTTTTGCGTTCCGGTTTTATTTTGCAATTTTTTAAGTACGTTTCTTTTTAATTTATAATCTATGGACTATAATATACATTTCATACAACAAAGTTTGGTGGCTAGTTGCAAAAAAAAAATCGCGAAAAATAAAATTTGCAATAAGAAAAAAATTTTTCGTCAATATATTTGTTTGCAGAATGTAAATCGCTGATTAAATTTTTTAATAAATTTTTTGTACCATAAAGCCTTTTTTCGCTTTCCGCGATTATTTTGCAATTTTTTAAGTGTGGTTTTTCAAATTTATAATCTAGGGACTATAGTACCAATTTTATACACTAAAATTTGGGGCTTAGTTTGGAAAAAAAAATCGCGAAAAAAATATTTGCAAAAAGGAAAATTTTTGCGTCATTATATTCATTTGCAGATTGTTAATCGCTGATTGAGTTTGTTAATTATTTTTTCTACCACAAAGTCTTTTTTCGCGTTCCGCTATTATTTTGCAATTATTTAAGTGAGGTTTTTTAAATTTATAATCTACGGAGTATAATGCCCATTTTATGAAACAAAGTTTGGTGGTTAGTTGCAAAAAATGAAAATTTTGGCATCGTTTGCAGAATGTATTAAGACTTTTAATTAATTTTTTGAACCCCAAAGCCTTTTTTCGCATTCCGACATTATTTTGCAATTTTTTACGTATGGTTTTTTAAAATTCATAATCTAGGGCTATAATAATGTTGGAATAGTATAATGGAGGTTCCATTCTTGATTTTTATAACTAAATTATTATTTTCCAGCCCTGGTTACAATCGATGTTTTGATTCATACAAAGAGCGCACATAATGACCCTGCAAACATTTGGAAGATATCTTCCAAGAAGATATTAAAGCGATATCTTCTATTTGTCATTTGAATGAAAAATATCAAGTAGTATTTACTTTGAAATTGTCTTCCGTTTATCATTTGGAAGATAATTTGGCGGTACTTGGAAAAAAAATAATTCTGAAATTTTATCTTTTGTCATAACTTTTTATGACAATATTGCGGCAATATCACATTTGTATTATTTGGAAGATAAAGCAAATTTGTTTGAAATCTTTTGTCAATTTGGAAAAAATTAAAACTAAATTTGTACAAAAACAATCAAAAGATATGTATATAGGAAATAAACTCGTGAAAAGTCAAGATTAATTGCGCGAGAAAAATCGGCTAAGATGAAATCAAGATAATTTATAAATTGGTCAATGGATTATGTATGCAGATATTATTTTTCAGGCTTAAATTTAATAATAAAAAAAGTAAATCGTTTTTTTTTTGTACCCGGGAGTTTATTTAGCGATATCACCATTGTATCTTCCATATAAGCTATTGCTTTCGTATTGCCTAGAAGTATTGTTTTAGGGTAACAGTTGTTTCCGACCGAGGAAACTTCCGGTATACGAAATTGATATTGCCGGCAATATCTTTGTATTGCCATGTTTGCTGGGTGATATTGGTTTGAGTATGTTCCTGTTCCAAGGCACATAATAGAAGAAATGCTTTCTCAATGATAGAGAGTCCCCCAATATCTTTATTATGTATACTCTTTGGTATTATAGTCCCTAGATTATGAAAAAAGGCTTTATGGCACAGAAAATTAATAAAAAACTTAATCAGCGTTTAACATTCTTCAAACGAATATAATTATGCAAAAATTTTACTTTCTGAAAAACTTAGTTTTTTGTTGGAAAACAAAAAAAAAATTGCGTAAAAAAACAAAATTATTAAAGATGTCATAATTTTTATACCCTACACCAAGTACAAGTACCATGGTACAAGTACCATGGTACTTGTACTTGTACTTAATGTACTTGGGCCCATGTATGGTTTCAAGGGCTTATTTTTTATATTTTTAATGCATAATTGTGTTTTTAATCCGCATTTTTTAGACGCATATTTTCGATTTTTATCTACATGAAATACCTTGCTTTGCGTTTATAAATCATACAATACGTAATCAGTGATCGGTAAGTCATTACTTTTTGCTTTAAAATAATGCAGAAGGTAACAAGTTATCATAGCAACCCAGCAAAATATTGGTAATGACACCTCATTACTGTCTACATTACCAAAAATGATATATCATTACCTTTTGCATTATTTTATAATATAAAATAATGACTTCCTAATAACGGCCTATTGTATTCGTTGTTTCTAAATATAAAATAATGACTTACTCGTAATATTTTAAATAATTACTTTTTACACAGTTAAATTTTATACATTTTTATTTATTATATGTAAATATGTTTTATGTTTAAATTTTTATGACGAGTCCTAAAATTACACACTAGAGAAAACTTAATTTTTTCTGAATGTATTTCCTTAAGCTAATAGTATTTGCTTAACTCTTTATTTTTAAGAATCAAGTAAGCAGTCAGATAACCACTTATAATTCAACTTTTTGTAAGCATGTTTGTAACCACTTATTATTCAGAATCTCATAACTACTTACTTCTCATTTTTTCGTAAGCGAGCGGGTAAGCGTGACTACTTATAGAAACGACCACGCCAAACAAAAATAATGAGTTTAGACGCCAAAAAATAAGTTGTGCGGAGCTATGAATTTCTATTATATAACCACTTATTTGGTAATGAAAGATTTTGCTGGGAAGGTAATGCGTGACTATATCGCACCCATTACCGAAGTTTTGCTGGAATGACTTCGAAAATGCTATCGCTTGTCGCTACTGGCACGCGTACCGTTAGTTAGCAACATCTGGTTTAAGGGATGCTATTTTTTGGTTTGCTTGGTCTTATATTTAAACATTCTCATATTTTTCACATTGCTGGTGTCTGGAACATATCGATTTATTTTGCATTTACTGACTGAAGTTAATTGTGGCATAACGAATAATCAAATAGTAAACGTTAACGATGGGCCTCATACTATAGGTTCAACTTTAACTTAACTACCCGAGTAAAAACAGCTACATATATTCGTATAAAATGCGATTAAGTTATATCTGTATAAATATACTGTTTCATTCGAAAAATGGCCCGATGTATTTGTATCAGTTGTTTAGCAGTTTTTATATAATTGTATTAGTTTAGATCTCAACTAATAAAATTATACATTATTCAGATGAAATTATATCCAATTTTTGACCTGATACAATTTTAGCGGTTTATATCTAATGGTATCTGTTTAGATCGTAGTTGGTACAATTCTATATAAATAAAATATATATTTGTATACGACATTTGGCTTATATAATTGTATCAAAGTTTTAAAGCAGATATAATTGCATCAGGTCAAAATACAGATATAACTATATAAATTTGTATAGTAATGTATCTATTTGGATCTAAACTAATACCATGCGACATAAACCCATAAAATTGTATCAGGTCAAAAATCAGATAAAATTTCATCTGCTTAATATATAATCAAATCAGTTAAGATCTAAACTGATACAATTAGAAAAAAAGTGATAACCAACTGACATAATTATATCGGGCCATTTTTCGGCCGAAATGGTATATGGATCAAGTTATATATTACCATACAAAGCTCCATATTAACTTTTTTTAATAGGATATTAAAGAAAAGAAAATGCCAAAAAATTGTATACAAAACAAAAACAAATTTTTTGGTTAACTATTAGGTAACTCTTAAACCTGCAGTAAGAGTTTAGACACACCGTAAAGGGCGGATTATGAGACCGTAAACGTAAATGTGATGTAACTGTACCGTGCCGTAGCTAAAAAGTACACTTATAGATTACCGTAAACGACATTACTATTTAGCATCTATTTCATGTGCTTTTATATTTTGTTCTAAATTTTTCCATTTATTTGTTAATTTTTATTCTTTATTTGTTGTTTGAATCAATTTTCTTTATTCATTTTATATTTTTTCCGACTAAAATCATTCAGCTGTTTCGATACCGGATAGGAAATTCTGATTTCAACAGAATGATCCGGCAAGTACGTTTACATTTACGTGTTAGTAACCATTCGTATACATTTCTTCTTGTGGTTTCGAAGCAGCTGATTCGTTACAGATACGTTTACGGTTGGGTAACTCAGCCTTAAGAGTTTACATCCAGCTGAAGTCCCAGTACGCAATTTCCTTATCAAAAAAGGTTACAAAAGCCGTAAAAATAAATTTTCAAAGTTAAAATTTGATTATGAAAAATAATGTTATATATAATATATTGTTTTATCTTATAATATGTGAATACATATGTTGTCATGAATAACCATATATAAATATGTTTCTTATGTGTTACCTTATATATATATTTATGTACACTAATAGAAAAAGTCTGTAAAAATTATTTAAAAACGAGTAAAAAGGTTAAGGTCGGGCATACCGACTATATAATACCATACACCAGTCTGATTTAAAGCCAACTAATGTTTGGATCTGAAATTTGAATGGGTTAAAACAGACTTGTGTCAAAATTTTCTATAAAATTATAAAAGAAGAGAAAATCGAAAATATAGCCCATGTGGGCGATAGGTCCAAATATGGACCGATCCTATCTAGAATCAATAGGCTTTTTCCCTGGGACCATGTGAGTCAGCGAACCAAATTTCATTGAAATATCTTTGTATTTGCGACATGCAGCGTGTAACCAAGCCAATTTTGGGGGGACCCTTATATGGCCTAGTAAACATGGACAGATTTTAACCGACATAGGTCTTTGTACCAAATTTTATTGAAATATCTTCGTATTTGCGACCTGCAGCGTGTAAAAAAGACAATTTTGGGGGGACCCTTATACGGGCACTAGGTCTAAACATGGACCGATGTCAATCAAAATCAATAGGCGTCGACCTTGGGCCGACGTAAGTCGGTGTACAAAAGTTCATTAAAAGATCTTAATATTTGCGAACTGTAGAGTGCGCACAAGAATGCATGGACAGACAGACGAACGAACGGACGAAGGGACAGACGGACATCGTTAAATCGAAATAGAAAGTGATTCTGAGCCGATCGGTATACTATAAGGTGGGTCTAGGACCAATATTTTTTGGTGTTACAAACATCAGCACAAACTTATAATGATGTTGCATAAAAAACTGCTAAATTAACAGATTATTTTTGCTATATATTAGCAAGATAGGAACAATAAAAATAAAACTGTTAAATATACAGGATTTTAGTTAAGTTTCAGTTAAAATTTTTTAATAGAAAATAACAAATTAACTTGCTAAAATCTGCAAAAACCAAATTGCCAAATAATTAGTAACCTAAAAAATCTGAAACAAATTTTGAATTTTCCAAGTTTTTTTCGATTTTTTTTTATTTTTTTAATGGAAACAAAAATTAAGCCTTTTGAAAAATCAGCTTACAATTCTTTTAGCAAATATTTCTGCTGATTTAACAGGATAGACTGCTATTCGCATTCAAATATATTTAGCTTAAAAATAACAAACATTTTGTAGATATAACAGTTTGTTTTTGCTATTTTTAGTCTACTAATATTTAGGAAATTTTTCCGCAGATTTTACAGCACAATTTGTCATTTTCAATTAACTAAAAGTTAACTTAAATATAACTAAAATTCTGTATGTTTAACAGTTTTATTTTTGCTATTCTTGTTATACTAGTACCAGTAAAATATTTAAAAAATCTGCTAATTTCAGCATTTTTTTCTGCAACATCATTATACCGTACACCACTACGTGGAGAGGGTATAGTAAGTTTGTGCTGATGTTTGTAATACCAAAAATATTGGACCTAGACCTTATAGTATACCGATCGAATCAGAATCACTTTTGATTTCGATTTAACTATGTCCGTCCGTCTGTCTGTCCATACATTTTTGTGCGCACTCTACAGGTCGCAAATATTAAGATATTTTGATGAAATTTGGTACACCGACTTTTGTCGACCCAAGGACAAAGCCTGTTAAGTTTGGTTAAAATCGGTCCATATTTATACCTAGTGCCCATATAAGGGTTCCCCCAAAATTCGCTTGATTACACGCTGCAGGTCGTAAATACAAAGATATTTTGCTGAAATTTGGTACACAGTCCTATGTCGGACGAAGCCTATTAATTTTGGTTAAAATCGGTCTATGTTTAGACCTAGTGCCCATATAAGAGTCCCCCCCCCCCCAAAATTGGCTTGGTTACAGGCTGCATGTCGCAAATATTGAAATATTTTTATGAAAATTGGTACACCGACCTATGTGGTCCAAGAACAAAATCTATTGATTTTGGTTAAAATCGGTCCATGGTTAGACCTAGTGCCCATATAAGGGTCCCCCTCCCAAAATTGGCTTTGTTACACGGTGCGGGTCGCAAATACGAAGATATTTCAAGGACAAAGCCTATTGATTCTAGTTGATTCTAGATAGGATCGGTCCATATTTGGACCTGTCGCCCATATGGGCTATATTTCCGATTTTCTTTTCTTTTATCATTTTGTAGAATATTTTTTATTCGTTTTAACTAATTTTTTTTTTTATTATTATTATTATAGTGATATATGATAGATCTATTGTCACATATAATTATAAATGATCATATAAAACATAATCAGTGTGTTCGTTTGCTCGAAATTCTTACCACTTTTACTACAATTGGAAAGTTTTGTTTACTTTTTGTATTGAATTTTTCCAGCTGTAGTAAAAGTAGTAACTTGTAGTAAGTAAACGAACACGCCTATTATGTAATCCTTAGGGCAAGGAATTCCATGCACTTAAAAAACGAAAATATGTGCCTTCAAAATGCAGCTAAAAAATAAAAATATGCATTAAAAACTTACAAAATATGCACTAAAAACATTTATTTTTGGAAAAATAAAGACTTTTAGGCCCGATTACTAAATGTCTAGTTAAAATTTAGCCGGCAGTTAAATTCAAATTTTATATGTGAAACACTAGCAAATGTGTCAGTTAAAGTCTCAGTTAGTAGCTAACTGATCATTCAGTAATCGGGCCTTAAACATACAAAATGTGTAATTCAGTTCTTTTCAAATAAATACGGAGTTTAATGGTTTTTCTTAGGTGAACATAATTTTTAAGAAAGCTTTATTTTTCAAAATAACAAAATAAATTTTTTTTGTTTGAATCATAATATAAAAATTTATCAATTTTTTAATTTTTTTTAACTAATTTAAAAAATGCTCATAAAAATTAGAAATATGAACGAATATGCATTAAAATCCCCAAAATATGCATTTAAAACCATAAAAAAACAAGTCAAAATATGCAAAAACATGCATTTGTGACAAAATATGCCAAAATATGCAACTACGAATCAATGCCATTCGATTCTAAATTTGATAATTCGGATAAATATTTATTCCATATTAGTTTTGGACTATCGAGAAAAAACATGCATTTGCATGAAATTCCTTGCCCTAGTAATTATATATTGTCATACATATGTATATGGAGGCCCTATGCTCCTTGCAGGAGTAAAAGGAACAAATATATATATACATATGTATATAACCTCAAACTACATTAGTTGATGCGGAAAAACATAATTTTTTGGATGGCGACATGTCTGCATTTTATGAAATTTAAAATTATTTTTACATAACTAGAATGAACTCTCAAAAAGAAAAAGTTTGATACACTCAAAATAATCAGTCTGTTGGCTGAACAGAAAAATTTGGTACTTTCACAAAATTTATTCCTGTTTTTTGGCTTAAAATAAAATTTGCTGATTGAAGTAGACCGAATATATCTCCATACAAAACCACCTAAAGTTTGGATGTTTTGTGTTATGCGATAAACAAATAAGCATACTTGAACATGTTTTATATACCGGTAAACAGACCTCTCAATTACCTTTCGTATAGTTACTTTCGAACAAATATGAAATAAACCGAAAAAACCAAAGTTGGGCCATTTTTAACCCAATTTTTTGTTTAACACAGAAGTGTAACTGTTCATTTTCTTATTCAAATTTTTTTGGTTAATTTTTCCGGTGTTTTTTTTTTTTTTTGCTATACTATGGAAAACTGTGTACACAATTGAAAAATTTATAACCCTTACCAAAAACTCGTTATTTTAAGTTAAGTGTGCTCCTTCACTTTTTTTGTGTAAAGTTCAGTAAAATGAGAGTAAGCCCAAAATCCTAAATGACAAAATTGCCCAAAAGTACGGGAACGCACAAAACTTAGCTGAAAGAAAAAAATTAAAATGCATATAGTTTTAGGATGACAGATGCAAATATTTTTTGCATTTAAAAGTTTTTTAACTTTGTTCAGTTAATTTTTATATATAATAGTTTTATTTTGCGTATTTCTTTGCTTAATTAAAATTTAAAATTTTTTCACAATGGTATTATTTGTTTATCATTACACCTGCAGACGCTCTAACAATTTTCCGAAGTTAATAGTACAAAGAGAAACACAAATACCCCATATTGAGCCCTCTCATTTGCCCAATTTTCGAGTACGGAAACGCTTTTTGGTAAGAATGGTTTCCGCGGTAACTTAAAGTAACAGACCTTTCATGTGCTAATTCAGCAAAAAAATTAAAAGATAATTTTCTTTTATTAATTGCCTGATACTGAAAAAGAAAGAAAATTTCAATATAAAAATATGTTTTATAAAATAGTCAGAGGCGCAAAATTTTATAAAATTATCTCCAAGAGCGCAAAAATTTACAGCTTTTTGAAACTTTTTAAATATTACAATTAAGAATGGCATATACCCATAAAATAAAATTTAATTTTTAACGCATTTTCTAAGTTCTAAACTAAATTATATATTTCAAGTGTAATTTAATTTCTAGGTGATTTAAATTTTCAAAAATTTTACCCCTCAATTCATAAATGGTTTGTAAAGTTATAGCAGGTTTACAAAACGACATTTTCATACAAAATTTGTTCAATAAACTTCCTCTAATTTTACAAAGCGTTTATGAATTTAGGGGTTAGTTTTTTTTTCAATATTTAAAATTTTTTGCCGTCCGTTTCCGATATGGAGTAGGTATGTTGTTTTACCCATTTTTTGCCAAGCATCGACTCCATGGGAATTTTCAGGTTCCAATACTAAATGAAAGTAAAATTCCAGAGGATTTTGCAAAGTTAGCTCGGTTTTCTATTTTATGGCCTCTTGAAATATCTGTGTGGCGCGAAACCCCAAAAATAATGCTCATTTTTAGAGTTAGGAACTCTATTGCGTTCACGAATAAGTTAAATTTCAACTGTTCCTTTCGATTCTTTTTTTTATTTTATTCGGAATTATCAAACAAACCATTGCCATAATATAATCTTATAATGATAAAAAAAAAACCCTGTAAAATTAGCAAACAAAAAAGATAGTCAAAATTAGTTAAAAGGGGCCCTGCAAAGAAAGCTTTTGAAATTAGTAAATCCTTTTTGCTAAACATTAGTGAGATAAGAACAGCAAAAGTGCAACTGTCAAGTGTACGAAATTTTAGTAATATTTGAGCTAAATTTTGTTTAAGAGAATTGCTAATATGGGCAAAGAAATGTTGATGAATATTAGTAGAAATCGTTATATATTCAAAACTTGATTTATCTTTAAATTTAATTGAGTTGAATATAAATAACGGTCTCTCCTGCTACAAGCAACAGAAATATTTGCTAGAAAATAGTAGACTGTTTTCTGCAGTGTAGATTTTTAATCGCATTAAGAAATTCAACGAAAAATAAAAAAAAAAACCTAAAATTGTTTGTGATGTTTTAGTCGACTAATATCCATTTGTTGGAAATTTGTATGGAAATTTCCGGGTGTCCTGACATTTTTACTCACAATTTCTAAACCGATTCGACAATTTTTAACACCAAACTGGTTATAACAACCAATTTGAATAAAAATAAGGAACTGATAGTGCGTTTTGGTTAGGTGAACGTGATTAAAATTTCAAGAGGACATCAAATTAAAATCCAAGCTAGATTTACAATAAGCTGACCGCGATGATTATTTTGCAAGGTATTCTAAAACCGCAGAATTTATTTTTGTTAAATATTTATACTACAAGAATCTTATTGGGACAAATCCCTTTTTTGGTAATTTCAGCAGATTGATTTTAAATTGCATTTTACAACAATTTACTGAAATTTAGTAGCGTCTACTAATTACACTGCATGACAAAATCTTGACTTTTAAAAATTAATAGAGCTCTGACCATCAATTTTATATTTTCCAATCTAAGGTACAGATTTTTCGCTAAATGTCTTTAAAGTTTGGCGGTTTTCCATTTAGTTTTTTATATTCAAAAATTTTCAAATGCAATCAATATAAATTTGTTGTGGTGAAATGTAGGCACAGGATCTGTATTCATATTTAGGCTTAAAATTTGATGCATAATAATCGCGATTTGTATGGATTTTTACGATTTTTTAAGCATAGCTTTCCAAGTTGTCACCAAAGTCCCACTTTTAGTATAATATGGTGTCACCTCTAAAAACTTAGTATCTTAACTTTAGTATCTTAAAATGTCTTTAGTACGATACTAACCTTAGTAAAAAATGTATTAATTGCGATAACTTTTGCAAATGGAAACTGTTTTGCTTGAAGAAACTGTTTTGCTTGCAAGGAAAGTCGTGATTTTAACGTATAGGCCGCTATAGATGAATACATTTTTTTTGTTGAAATATTTTCCTTTTAATTGCTTCTTTACTAAGTCATAGCATTTATTAAGGCCGATTTTGCTTTCAGCGACTCAATCGGCTAAAACCTTAAAAGTCCATATAAAAAGCGAACAATGGTTTTAATATCAAGTTTTATTCATCAAATTTTAAGCCTAAATATGAATACAGGGGGCAGATTCTCGCAGTCGTAAGCGTTCGAAATTGTTAAAAAATCACGTTTTTAAAGTGCAAATAAAAGAACACGAATAACTATCGTTACAACTTGAACTCATATTAGTAATAAAGGAACTACACGCAGAGAAAAGATATGGTTACAATATGATCACGGCTACAAAACTATGTTCCCTTCTGCCATACATAGTTGTTGCAATCATATTATTAATGTATTAATCATACCTTGCAAATGATATGGTAGTCTATAATCATTTTATAATTAAAATCTCTCTCTTTTTTCGGTTAACATATTTTTCTCTCGTCTGCAATCATATATTATCTGGACAACCATATTCCTCTCTTCGAATTGTAATCATATTATTATTTGCATTGAGAGATATCATGTTCGTAATCATTGGTATGATTTCGACAACTATAAGATGGTCAGTACATTTTTTATGAGCGTCATCGATCAGTTAGCGTCATTGTTGTTTGAGATTTTGTGAAAAGAAGTTGCAAGAAGCAATAAAAGAAAATAAACATATTAAAAAAAAAAACAAAAAACATAGGAAATAAAAGAAAAACTTATTGGTGTTCATTTTAATAGTAACATTGTTTGTGGAAGAAAGAATTCGGTCTAACCAGGAAACTTGAAATTAGATTGTACTCTAAAGTGTTATAAAAAAAGTAAAAAGTGAGAAAACAGTGATTTATTTTGTACTCACACAGAAAAATTAATTTTGAAGAGCGTCCATAATAAGTAGTGCTACATTTAGCTTTTCATTTTGTACGGAAGTCTAGTTGAAAAACTGTACGAAATTGGAGAAAATATAAAGAGTGAACGAAATAATCATAATATGATCCTAGCTGATCAAAAAATTTTCGACATGACAATAATATGATCATTGGAAAAATATTATGGTCATCAAGAAAATATTATGATCATAAGGAATATATTATGATGATTTTTGGATGTATTGTGAAATTGCATTCTTAGCAATATATTTCTGCATTTTATAGCTTCCATAATTTATTTTTATCTTTATATATGTGTAACTTAGTCATTGAATAAATATTGTCAATTAAAACATACATATCTTTTCAATTCAGCTTCAGCAGAATTCTGGGAGAATACTATAGGGATAATAGGACAATAATATGATAATATGTAGGACTATAATATGCTAAGTAATATTGAAAGCATTTTGCAATCATAGTAATTTGTTGACCATATTATGACAAAAAAGAGGTAAGAGTATGATTGTCACAACTATGTAACAACATGATTGTCACAATCACAAACCCAAAAATATATGATGCTCTCGATGGTCGAATATGGTCATCCCAACCATGTTTTTTCTTTGCGTGTAAATGCTTCACCTCTAACCTAGTTTTATTTTTTGTAATGTTTTAAGTAACAATAATTGCTATCGAATAACACTCGATCACGACTGCGGTAATTTGCCCCCAATTTCACCACAAACAATTTATATTGATTACATTTGAAAATTTTTGTTTATAAAAAATTAATGGAAAAGCGCCAAACCTTAAAGACATTTAGCGAAAAATCTGTACCTTAGATCGAAAAATAAAGTACGCCATTATAATCAGCATGTTCGAAATATAGAGGTGACTGAACTAATGCTCAGATCTCCATTAATTTTTTGAGTGTCATGCAGTGTTATTTATACCAATTTCATTGTACTAAAATTATTGATATTTAGTAAATTTTTTAAATTTTTCAGTAGCCATTATGGACTTTTTTGGTTGAGTGTAAAGCGGAGAATACACGAAGGAACATTGAGTAGGGAACAAAAAATATTAAAAAATTTTGTAAACACGAATTGTACGATTTCAACACGCACATACACACAAACACACACGCACATTCACAAAAAATGGGCATTTTTCACGAATGTTCCGTCGTGTATTCTCCGCTTAATAGCTTGTGCCTACAAGTAGGAAACCTGTAATTTTTAAGGAAAACCAAAGGTTAATTCATCAATTTTATTTTTAAATTATAACAAATATGACGAAAAATATTAGTAGTAACAATAAAAACAGCCACTTATCAATTAAAAGGTGCGAAAAAAATTTCAATTATCTATTTGCAGGCACATTTTATAAATTTTTTTTCAGTAAATTGGAGAATTTTCTAACCTCTTTGATTATGCCTAGCACACATAACTAATAAGGATTTTTACAAAAAGCCTTTAAGAAAAACAATTTCTTTGTGCACCAAACAGCTTAAACATTTTTTTTTAGAAAACAGTTTTCGCAATTGGATTTCGAGTCCATTTTAGTTATGAAAACTTCAGAAACTTGGCCACTTGCTATTTGGTTTTAAATAAAAATAAATATTTTTATTAAATTTTTTGAAAAACATTGTTATTTTGGACGTATTTTGTTACGTTTTAAATTTGTCAGGCTCGAGCCTCCCCTACGTGCCTGGGACAGGGTATAATAAGTTTGTGCTTATGTTTGTAATTCCGAAAAATATTGGAACTAGACCCACCTTTAAGTATGCCGATTGATTAAGAATAACATTTTGTTTCGATGTAACTATATACGTCTGCTTGTCCGTCTGTCTGCCTGCCCATATATTCTTATGCGCACGGTACAGGTCGCAAATATTAAGATATTTTTACAAAATTTGGTACACTGATTTATTTTGGCCCAGGGACATGGTTGTGAGATTGGGCAGCTAAAACAAACTGTCCTTTAAATTTTTATCCTCTACAACATATTTGAGTTGGGAGTCTTTCCTTGTAAGTTAAACCACAATTATTTAAAATGATATTACATATTATTTTTATTATCATAAAAAAGCTTATATCTCGGAAACTAATCGAAATAGATCAAAATGCACAAAACTTCGTTACTCTGTACTTATTAATCCCTATCAGCCACCTATACTGTCAGTATCAAATATGGACCTGTCTTGGGGCAGATGCGGAGAGTCCAGAGACCCAGATTGTAAGCGACATTTTAGCAGAACTTTTTAGTTCAATCAGATAAAGTTCCTGTTGAATATAGCTCAAATTTCTTATCTAAGTTAACTAAAATTGTCTGTATATTTAGCAGTGTGTAAAATTTAGCTTGCCTTAATTTAGCAGACCATAATTCCCAACTTCATTAAAAATTCTACTGACGCAAATACATTCACTATTTTCTATTATCTTAGCAGAATTTTGAACTATTTTTAATCTTTTTTATGAGTAGATATTGTAATATATAATAATTCCTTTAAAGTGCCTAATTTGAGTTCGTCCAGAACGAAGATTTTTTTTGTACTATTTATACATGTATGTATAAAATTGTTATAACATTCTTAATTTTTTTACTCTGACTTTTAATACAAACAAAACAATTCGTGAAAAGTGTTAGGTCTTTTTCGATAAACTCTAATATCTTAGGTATTTAAATGATTAAAAGTCATGTTTTAGTTAAAATTATTTCCAGAAGTTTCAGCTACAAAAATAGATATCTAATACATATCTGTATAAGAAGAGTATTTTGAAATAAATATATTTTTCCGAAACCCCTCTAAAAAATACTCAACGAAATTCGAATGGGTTAAAACGGACTTGTGTCAAAATTTTCTATAAAATGATAAAGGAAAAGAAAATCGAATATATAGCCCAAATGGGCGATAGGTCCAAATATGGACCGATCCTAACTAGAATCAATAGGCCTTATCCTTGGGACCATGTGAGTCAGCGAACCAAATTTCATTGAAATATCTTCGTATTTGCGACCTGCAGCTTCTAACCAAGCCAATTTTGGGGGGGGGGGGGGGGGCCTTATATGGGCATTAGGTCCAAACATGGACAGATTTTAACCAAAATCAATTTCATCAAAATATCTTAATATTTGCGATCTGTAGAGTGCGCACAAGAATGAACGGACGAACGGACAGACAGACATTGTTAAATCGAAATTCTGAGCCGATCGGTATACTATAAGGTGGGTCTAGGTCCAATATTTTTTGGTGTTACAAACATCAGAACAAACTTATTATACCCTCTCCACTTAGTGGTGTAGGGTATAAAAATGAGAAATTTTATTGCAAGCGGTTGTTAAGTTTACACGTGTCATACCTCATTTAAAGAAATGTACGACTACCCAGTTAGAAATCGCCAGTGGTACAAAAAATCAAGCACTGGCATACCACTGAGTAACCACGGTGTTAAAAATAAATGGCTGGCAGAACACTCATTTGGAACGCTTTGCCAGTGTTTGCAAAAAGCACTGCTTTAGCAATGATTTTATAAAAATTCTGACGCTGCGTTAAAAAATGTTTGTAGGCAGAAGGTTCCGAGTTAAAATTCGGTTGGAAAGAAAAAACATTTTTTTTATTTAAAAAAATTTTTTTTTATAAAATCAATTTTTTTTGTGGGAAAGCTCCTATAAGACCAACTTTTTGAACTAGGGTTGCCAGATACCAAAAGCCAATTAACTGGACAAAAAGTAAAATTTTATTTTAAACTTTAAAAAATAAAAAAAAAATTAATAACATGGAAACGTAACAATTAACCAGCAGAAACATGGTAATGACAAGTCATTACCCTACGGATTACCAAGTAATGGTAGGTCATTACCTTTTGCATTACTTTAAAATACAAAATAATGAATTACTGATAATAAGTTATAGAAGTACTTATATATTCTTGCAAAGTAATCACTTACTGGTAATTGATTAGATAATTTATTTTTATTTATTTGAAGTTCCGAACACAAGACTTAGAGTCTCATATTGCAGTACAGAATTGATTTTTCGTAAAATTACAGAAGTTGTTATTTAAAATTTAAAACTATAAATAATAAAATAAAATATAATAAGTTTATAACATGTATCAAATAAGTACTAATTTAGTCCTTTTTATATTACTATTTTATTTATTAAATTGTTTCGACCATTTTTCCAACTGAATAGAAAATGTTCCAAGGTAAAAATGTATATTCCCAGCAAAATCTCAGTAATGAGTGGTCATTACTAATATTTAAATAATAGCTGTAGTAGTAGTAGACCCTAACTGCATATAATTCGATGTCAATACTCATTATTTTTGTTCTGCATGAAAAAACGCACAAAATTTGTGCACCAGTTATTCGTGTGCTTATACGCAGTTAAAAAATAAGTGGTTACAAGTAGTTAAATCGTACGACTTACTTCTATACTTACTAGTGGTTAAAAAATAAGTAGTTACCAAATTCACATTATCTTTATAAACAAATAAGTAGTCGCGCGTAAGCTAGACTGCTTATAAAAACGGCTTCGCCTAACAAAAATAACTAGTACTGACGCCGAATTATAAGTAGTAAAAAATTTTAGTTTCATTTTATAACCACTTATTTGGCAATGAAGGATTTTGCTGGGTTTCCAATATGACCAACTATTTCACAATGTAGGGCAACCACTTATTTTCTAACTTCTGCGTAACCACTTATTCTATCTTTTAGAATAACTTCTTATTCTTTCAATATGGGTAACTAGTGACCACCCATGAATTTTTAGACATCGCGAACAAAATTAATGTTGCTAGATCCATCAATTTATATAGATTTTGTACGTTATTTTTAGCGTATTTTTGTAAAAAATGGACCATATCTTATCAATTGGAATATCTTTTTGCAAATTATCAAAGGTTTTCTCGCAGGCAGCAGAAGTCAGTGTACAACAACATATCGTTGTCAATTAAATTTGATATTCTTGACATTCCCACGATAAGAGATTATTTTAAATTTAAAACATAAATTTTGTTGTAAAGTAATTCGTTTCCGAAATCATATCGTTGCTCCAAGTAAGTAACAGCATCTCTTAAAAACTGATTTGCTTCTAATTTGATAGTTTTTGTTTCGTGATAGGAAATTTTTGTTTAAATAGTTTGCTTCCATAAAACTCATCTTTTAACCGATTTTTAAGGCAATTCAAAATATTACGCATTATACTGTGCAGTTCTATAATAGTACAGGAACCACTTTCTAGGGCTGAGTAATTAATAAAAAAAATTATAATTAATAAATTAATTATTTTTCGAAATTAAAGAAATTCTTTTTTAACTGGACAAATTATATTGTAGCTGGTAACTGGACAAGACCCAAAATAACTGGATAATCCAGGCCGTCTGGCAAAGCCTACTCCCAACGCTGGCATATTAGTCCCAAAGAATTGTTTGCCAGTACTAGCAACAGTTGTTGTCCAGCTGTTATCACTCATTTATGTGTTTAGCCACTAAGTAGTATGTGTCTCGTTAGTAGTGCTGGTAAATTCGATTACTTTTCAATACTCGATAGTACTCGATATTTTTAATTTGGATACTCGATACTACCCGTTACTTTTAATGGGTATCAATTTCTTTGCACATGTGTACGTTGATTCAATATTTAAATTCATAAACATATTTTTAAACTTTTATAGCAACTATTCATTATGTTTTTCATAGTTTTTAACATATACTTTTAAATATTTTACTTTTGATTTTTTTCTTTTAGCAGAGTTGTAGTTTTGTGATAAATATTTCAGCAGAGTCACATTTTTGTGGTAAATATTTTAGCGGAGTCACATTTTTATATATATTTCCGTCAAAAATGCAACTCTGAAAATATCGAGTAGTAGTTTTAACTATCGAGTACCCAAAAAAGATAAATAGTCGATACTCGATACCTACTACTCATATTTTTACCAACACTACTCGTTAGCTCAGTGGGTAGAGTAATCGTTTGCCAATCTGACGGCCTGGGTTCAAATCATGGCAGGACCAAATAAAATATATATGAACTTTTTTTAAATTTTGGGAAATATATTTCCAGACCACCTATTTATTGGTTTTGGCAGCGTTTTGCCAACGTTCAAAAATTTTGTTCTTCCAGTGCTTTTTCGGCGCTTTTTGAACAGCCGGTCCTTTTTTCGAATGATGTTATCATTTTGGGAATGGGAACGCACTTTTTACCAGTACCATCTGTTAAAGTGCTTTGTCATCGCTTTCCTATTTGTATTATTCTGACTGGGAATGTAACCTTTTCAACAACGTGTTCTTCTTATCCCATTATTAGTTTCAAAAATATATACTGTTGATATTGAGACTTTTGAACCAAACATTTTTATTTTTCACCGTGTGTGATAAAGATAAAGATTTAAATTTTGTTTTTTTTTTAATTGTTAGTTTTTTTTATTAAATTTATTTTCAGCAGAATTCAGTACAAGAGTTAATCTTATCGGTTATCTTAAGCGCTGAATATTTATTATAGTTAACGCCGTCTGCGTTTTTTTTTTATTAAATATGTATATATATTTTTTTTTTAATTTTTTGTGTAATTTTTGTTTTTAATTAAAAATTAAATGCTTCCAAATGTATCATAGGACAAATTATGATCTTATCTTTTTGTATCTAATTGGATATAAATTAATCGCATAGGGTATTTTGAGTTATATTAGGATCTTAATTTGAAATTATTAGATATTATTGGATCCCCAAATTTTGAAATCAATTTTGTTCTAATTCATTTGAGGGATCTAATTAGATGTAATAGGATACCCCTATTCGGAGATGAACTAGGATAATATTAAATGCCAATCTATACACTCAAAAAAATTTGACAGTTGGTACATAAAAGTTGTTTGGGTAGTAATCAGTAGTTTTGTTTTCAACTGTAATTAAAGTTATTTTCTACGGAAAAATACAAAACAACTGTGAAGACAGTTATTTAAAAAGACAACTAACGAAAGTAGAGTAGAGTAGAGGGGGGACCCTTCTCCAGTGGTGTAGATTTTTCTTCGGTGTTAAGGGAGATAAAAAATTGGAAAAAATATATTTTGTACATTTTCCAATTACCTTTCCTTGACATCCACTTTGACGAATTTATATCTCATGTGGTCGTTTGTGTTTTTTGGGGTGCCAAAAAAATAATACAAGAACCACATTTTCGAATAACGTCCTCAAATCGTGTGATAAAAAAAATAATTTTTCATTATGTTAGATATATGACTCTAAGCTTTCAAATGATAATAATTTGATTTTAATAAATGCTTAAAAAGTGTGAAAAAATATTAATTTTATGTTAGTGGTTGGCTCTGGGGCTCATTTACCACATGGCCGCTAGAGCTACAAAGAGTTGGTGCTCCACTGTCAAAAATGCTCTATTAAGACTTGTCTATATAAAAAAAAATATGTTTAGTAGTAAATTAGAAGAATCGTATTAATTTTTAAATTTATATTAACATTTTAGGTTTTTGTAATTTTGAGGAGTCATTTTATTATATTTTTAATTTATATTTTTTTTAATATATGTATGTAGTAGAGATTTATTTATTAAAAATAATCAAATATCTTAAAGAACTTATTCTAAGTTATTTATTCCAATTATTAAAATATTGTATCTAGCTCTTTTGGCGGATGCCCCCCAACTTTACTTTGAAAATCATTAACAAAATAATAGGAAAGATGCAAATTTAAAGCTAGGATATGCAGATTTTTAATTAAAAAGTTTTTTTGAAAAATAATTAGTGGTTAAGCAATGACAGTGCTTTGAAAAAAAGTGAAGAAGGATCCCCCCTATCATAATAAGCAACAACCAAAGCAATACTTTTTATAGTAAACAGTTATTTTTGTTAGTTATTTTAAAAAAAATTTAACACTTGTTTTGTTTATATTTGTTATTATTGATATACTATTTTTTTGTAAATAAAAATCGAATTAATAGTCGAAAGAAAAAATTTATTTTTTTATTAAAATAAACTTTTATAATATTGAAAAATATAACTGTAAAAAACAGTAGTCTTTACTTTTATTGTCAGTTGTTTTAAAATTTTTATAGTAAAAATTTGTCAGTTAATTTTACGACATTGTTAGTTATTTTTAATGCATTTGCTAGTTATTTTTCGACAGTTAAAAATAACTACATATTTAGTTATTATTTGTCGCCTTTTTAGCTGCATAAACCTTTGTTTTAACTGTCATTTTCAATAGATTCTATGGGCATACTTATTTGAGTGCACATTTTTTGAATAAAATACCATTTAATGCTCTTTTTGTTGACTTGGTATTTGACACATGTTGACATATCACAATAACACATGTTGACATATCAAATTACTTACAAACTGACTGAAAATGAAATCTGATACGCGATTTATTACATAAAAGTAAAAATGGTTATCCCAAAGTTTTAATTCTTTGCATATGTATTTTAAAGGAAAAAAAAAACTAAACTGCACAAATAAAAGAGTTAAAAAACGGTATATAGAGGAAACAAATGAAAGCACTGATAATAGAGGTAAATCACGATTGATAGCAGTACAAAATCAAACACACATCATGCCGGTTAACAGATGTACCCGGTTAGTCGAGGTCACATCTGTACTATAATTGACTCTGAAAATGTTTGGCAAATGCATTTGATATCTAACTGCCGTTTTTATGGAGCCAGGTTCAGCATTGTGGACCCGGTACACTCCAATCTGCTTCACTATTAAAATAAAGACGCAATGATACAAAAAATATGTAAGTGAGAAAAAGACAGGAATAAAATCCACTCTGCAGAGTTGAGTACTCCAGCACAGTGATGCCAGCTTGGTGCTTTAAGCACTATTTATGGTGCTTTTCGATGACACAGAACGCCAAAATTTTGTTCATGGTGCCAAAACGAAAAAAGTACTAAAATAGTGCTTTCTTATTTTTTTGTTAGTGCTTTTAGTGCTTTTTTAACATATTTTCATACTCGTGTTTTTACAATTAAATTGTTCTAAAAAAGGTCACTAATTTTTTTAAGTGGAGAATTATATATGGCAACTTTTTTAGGTTTTGAGGTCACTGTAGGCAGTGGTACCAGACCAAATGTAAAAATAAATCATCAAAATCGTCAGCCATTTTATAAGAAATCATCAGGAAATCGTCATCAGTTAAATATCATAAAAACACTAGTTTTATATATTTTTTTATTTGAAATTTAATTCATTTCAACTGCTTGACTATATCGCTGCTCTTAAGATAATTCACAGCTTTTATAAATTCGAATTATATTTAACTTGACGTTATTTTTTACTTCACCTGTAAAAAGGTGGTATTTATGCTACGATTAGTTACAGATAAAACACCTCATCATGCGTTGTTCTCATAAATATTTTATATATACTTTAAGTTCGTAATTCCAAACTCTGTTTTTAAAACTTTTAGTCACGTCATAATTGTTCTATAATTTACAAATAAGCCAAACACAGAGTATTTCGGCATTTTTAACCGCGATTTTCTAAAAAATGTGACGTGATTGAGACATTTTAAAAACAATTTGAGAATCAGCTTGTCTAAATCTATAAAAAAGTTGTACCAAATTTTAAATCCCTGCAAAGCTGTGTAAATTAAAAATTGTTAAATGTCTTCAACCATGAACATATTTTTCCACTCAGATCTCAGAAGTATTGCGAATCACAAAAACGCGATTCGGAAAGAACAATTTGAGATTTTTTTAAACGCTTTTTTAATAGTTTTGTGAATTGGATGGTATTTATAATTAAAGAAAATATAGAAACCTTTCCATGTGAACTGTTTATTTCTGTTTTTAGTTTTTAAATTAAAATATACATGTACATTACTTTTTTACTTTGTATAAATTTATTAGATTTTTTTAATAAAAAGGCATAGTTCTTTTTTACGCTTTTTTAATCGGAAAAACGACGCTTTTTACGCTTTTTTGCAAAACATTTTTTAAACTAAAAAGTTGGCAATACTGCTCCAGCATTGTAAATCCGGCTATGATTTTCAAATTCTCAAAGATATTCTCAAAGGTTCCCCTTCATAATCTAACGTAAATCAGTGGCCTTCTATACCTCTCTTCCTCGCTTAACTTTTACTCTTTATTTTTGTTCGTGAAGTCGGGCAAAGAAAACAGTTGCTAAACATTGTAAAAAATTGTCACAATAAGTTATGAATTTTGATTTTTTGAGTTTTTATGAAAAACTCAATTTATCAAAAAACACCCTACTTTTTATTATTTTTTAAATATTTTAAAAAAAAATTCCCAGATAATTTTTTATTGATAAGAAAAATGTTTCGGATGTGTTAGGCTTAGTTTTTGAGAAAATTTGAATGGTACAAATGCAGTTGTACCGGTTGCCAAACCTGCTTAAATAAATATAATTGAGAAGTCGCTTGTCAACTTATGATAATCTTTATGTTATTGTTTTATACCTCATTCATACTGAACCCAAAACTATTTAGTAGTTTTCAAATTTATTTTGTTTTCGATTGTCAAATCCCATACAAATTTCAAATCGAAAACTTAAAAAAACGAAAACTTCTAGTTTTTGGTTCAGTAAGAATGACGCTTTATGAATATTTTTTATAAGTATCAGACTTTTTTTTATAAAGGAGCCTATGTTTTTTAGCTACAAATAATTAAATTATTTTTTTACCAAATAGAATAAATAGTAGGGGAGTTTATTTCATATAAACTCGTAAATTCCTTGTAAATCTTGTATAAATACAAACCCAATATTTTATGTATGGAGTTTGACATTAAAGTCATAAACATACCAGGTTTACACCGTTTACTAGTAGAATACGAATTTACATGAAAACCCCTAGTATAATAAAATATATTCGGTGTTTTGACCTGTTGTGTGATAAATTCCATGGGTTTTAAACAAAGAAGGGGAATGTCGTGTACCTAGGATCCCGTGTACCTTGGAACTTTGCATTTTTCCCCTATAGGATACCCTAAAATTGGCTGAGTGTACCTTGGAACGACAAAAGTAATTTTTGAAAAAAATTTAAACTAATTTCTTAAAAATAAGTCAGATATTTTCAGTTACGGGCTTAATTCAATTTAAAGTTTATCGTTTTCTAAATCTAAAATTATCTTCTTTTTGAAAAAATTACAAGGCGTGTAACTTGGAACTTTTTAATATTTCTTCTTCCACATATCGAACAAATTTCAGTACATGATAAATTAAAGCTCCACAGGATAATTCTGCTTTTTGATTTAAAATTTTCGTATTTTCTTAAAAATTAATTTTTTTATGCAAATTGTATTGTCTAATTTCAAGTAGATATCAAACTCTACTGCAAATAATGTAATAAAATCCATATAATTTTTAACGAGTTACACGTTAATTTATAATTTGGAACACTTTTTTTACTTTTCTAAAAAAAACTATGATTTCTTAAAATGCATAAAAATTTTTGAAGGTTTTAATATTTGCAATCTATAATAATAAGTACTAACACTAATATTACTGCATTTAAAGATTTTTCGCATCTATCTTAATCTAAGAGATATTGACACCAAATTTTCAAAAGTACCAAGTTACATGACATTCCTCCACTGACCTAAAAACGTGCTGAAAATAAAAGAACATTTATTTGTTAGAACTAGGAATAACAAACACCGAACATATTTTATTACACTATTTATTATATTTGTTCAAAAAATAATTAAATTCTTTGTAACTAAAGCCTAATTCAGATACTCACAGTGACAGTGGACAGTGGCAGTATTGTCAAACTTTGTTCTTGAATTTCGCGATAACTATTCAATATTTTTTATAATTTTTTGTTGAATTTCGTTTGAATTCAGCTTTTGTTTATTAAGGAAATTTTCTAATTTCTCGGCAGTGACAAATAAAGAAAATACAAAAACCTGCTTTATCTACAAAACGTCGTACTGCGGTCGATACTGCCTTTATCTGGTTTAGGCTTAACAAACATAAGCCCAAACCACATCGTGAAAGTGCCAGTGGACAGTGGCAGTGCTGTCAAACTTTGTTCTTGAATTTCGCGAAATTTTTTAAAATTTCTTATTGTGTTTTGTTTAGAAATAGCTTTTGTTTATTTAGAAGCTTTTCTAATTTCTCGGCAGTGATAAATAAAGAAAATACAAAAACTGCTTTATCGACAAAACGTCGCACTGCGGTCGAGACTGCGCTTATGTGGTTTAGGCTATAGGGTTTTTCACAAAAAAAGTCTTATACTTATAAAAAATATTCATAAATAAAAAAATATAAAGATTGTCGTAAGTTGACAACTCGTAACTAAAATTAGTTATGGGCATGCCAAGCGACTTCTCTATCATATACAAATTATTTAACTCCTTTTTACACATACATATCTCAAGTTCTGAATATAGCGTCAGGAAAGGGTTGGCTACATATGACCATCGGCATGACCTTTTATAGGTTTAAAATTTTTTAGAGTAATATTGCGCTTAGTTTTCGAAAAAATTAAAATTATTAACGCCAACATTATACCAAATATATATTACTCATACCCAACCATGCACAAATTTCCTCAAATACGATACAACTACATTTGTACCATATTCAATGTAAATTTTTTAGAAAAATAAGCCGAAAACATCTCCAATTTTGTTCCTATCCATAGAGAATTATCTGGGAATTTTTTTAAAAATATTTAAAAAATAATAAAAAGTAGGGTGTTTTTTGATAAATTGAGTTTTTCATAAAAACTCGAAAAATCAAAATTTAGAAATTGTTCTTAAAATTTTAATTTTCTTTTACTTTCAGAAAATAGCTCCTGAAAAACTCTGAAGATCGTGTTTAATTTTATGCTCTTGGCATATTTTAAAAAATTATAACAAATTGTTTACTAAAAATACTTTTAAATTTTTTCAATATTTGACCACGCCTACCTCGCTCACTTTGTACGAAAGTAAAAAAACAAGTACCTTTACATGAAAATTCCACGGTATTTTTCTATATCTTAAAAACTAAGAGATATAGAACAAAACGATTAAAATGTTTGCCTTTCAAGTGTTAATACACCCATAAAACCCCATTAGTTATACCAAATTTTACCTAACTCTGTTAGATTATATAATTGCAAATATCTCATAAACTACTGACGCTAGCACCAAAAGGACGTTTATTTGGTTTCTCGTCTATATCTCGAAAATTAAGTGAGGTACAACAAAACGGTTTAAGTTTTTCTATAAAAGTTTTTTTTTTTTAAGTACCGGGTCTTTTAAAGTACCCGGTCTTTCAGTCTGCACTCTCAGAACAATTCCGTTGTGGCAAACTAATTTTTTGCCAACAGAATTTTTTGCCAACCGAAGTTGCAGCAACCGAATCAATTCGGTTGAAAAAAATTCGGTTGTCATAACGGAATTGTTCTGAGAGTGCAGACCGAAAGACCGGGTTTTGAGAGTGAGACTGGGTAGACTGTAGGGCCGGTTTTGAGACAGGTTAGACCGAAAACCGGGTAATGGGAGGCTCTAATATGTACCTCAAAAAATAAAGTGACTGATTGAATTGAATCAAGGGATTTCCGTACTAGTAAAATTGTAAGTTTGAAGAAAATTAATCCGTTTTTATTTTTAATATCACAATGTTGTGTATTTTCTTTCAACTAGCAAAGAAGTATGTACTATATACATAAATCTGAGCAATTATAGTTGCCAAATATTAATTTTAAAAATGTCTAAAAAAATATTAACCCCCTAAGTGCGTACAAAGCGTAAAAGTTCAAATTACAAAAATGCTTACTGCGAAACTGACGTATCCTTCTACCTAGAGTTTGCTGTTCGGTTTTATTCGAAACCGAAACCGCGGTTTTTCAAACCCTCAAAAATAAGTCGGTTTTCTTTTAATGCTTTAACCAATTAAAATAATTTAAAAAATTGCATCGGAGTGTACAATTAAAATCCGAAAAGATTCATAAAAGAGCCCTAAGACCTTCTGTTGCAGCCTCTTTCCAAGCGCACTTTTGTGACTTATAAAAGACTCCGAAAAAGGAGAATTATTGAAAAATTTATAATTTTCTGAGCCATAATGAGTCATTTATTATTAATTTTTCAATAATGAAAAAATTTTTAATGCACTCATAAATGCGAGTCTGATATGTTTCATTTATAAATCCAAAATTTGAGCGCTCTGAAAAAATGTTTAATGCACTCATAAATAGGAGTATA
Organism: Leucophora obtusa; assembly: GCA_949987735.1. NCBI lineage: Eukaryota > Metazoa > Arthropoda > Insecta > Diptera > Anthomyiidae > Leucophora > Leucophora obtusa. The sequence continues at coordinate 284,530,538 of OX465295.1, forward strand.
ATATGCTTCATTTATAACTCGAAATTGAGTCTTTTACGAGTCAAAATTTCTGAGCGCTCAGAAAAATTTCGGCTGGGATATTGAGTGCGTTTACCAGACGCTCAACTGTTGCTAATCCGCTACTCAACAATCTGGTGAACGAGTTGATTAGCTACTGCTAAGTCAACATGTTGTGGTAGCGCTACCTTGTTTTGGTAGCGTAAAAATTTTACGCTACTTATGAGCAGTTAATGATACATCATCTGTCGTTTGTGTTTTTGTATATTTTTTTAAAGAATAATAAACATATACAAATATAATTATAAAGGAATAAAAAATTTCAAAAAAATCAATGAAATATCTACAAATATTTTTATTTTAAAACAAAAACAAAAGTAGCATCGTTCACCAGATTAAGGTAATCATAAAGCGCTGCATATCAATTGTAGCGGTAGCGGGTTTCTCTGGTAAACCTGCCCATTATTGAATCTTGAATTTCAAAAAGGGCTCAGCTACTATTTTACAAAATTTTTTATTTAATTGTAATTAACATTTTCTCCATTAAATATTTCTTTAAAGAATTTTTTATTTTTGTTATTACGGATAACATAAACTGAGGCTTATAATTTTAGAAAAAAAAGTGCACCAAAAAGTCAAGTGATTTAAGAGATATTGAGTTTCACATATTCAGTTCAGATTTTAACCTTGTATTTTTCAAAAAGTCCTTTTCGTAGTTTTTTCGAAATTTATGAAATTTTATCTTTATATTGTTTTAAATAAATTGCTGAAATTTAAATTTATACTCTTGAAAATACAGCTTTAGTTGCGGACAAAAGAATAAAAAAATTTAATTCATAATGGTTTTCCGCTTTTTTTTCTCCCGCAAAGTCGTCGAAATGGCGTTCTTGCATATATGTATTTGATTGAGAAATTCAATAAATTCAATTGAATTTTAGGTAATAAGTATTAGAGTTTGCTGTTCGGTTTTAATCGAAAACGAAACCGCGGTTTTTCAAGTCTCAAAACCGAAACCGAAAACCGACAAAAATGAGTCGGTTTTTAACAATGACTTAAACCAATTAAAATAATTAACTAGATTGCATCCCAGTGTGCAATTAGAATCCGAAAAGACTCATAAAAGAGCCCTAAGACCTTCTGAAATTATAGCTATGTGAGAGAGTATTTCTTCACCGATGAATCCTCTTTCCGAGCGCACTTTTACGACTCATAAAAGACATAAAAGAATTATGAGCATTATTGGAAAATTTACAATTCCGAAAACTTATAAAAAATAATTTTAAAAAAATTTAAATTTTAATTTCATCAAGGGTTCTATTTAGAGTTGTCAAAGCCGGTTTCCGAATTATTCGATAAACCGGTTTTTTCTATATTTCCGGGTTTTTTAAACCGGTTTTTAAAAAAGGGCGGCTTTCGAATTATTCGAGAAACCGGTTTTTTCGTGTCGAATAGTTCGACATTTTCGAATATTTATAAGTTGAAAATTTCTAATAAATTATCTTCATTTGTTCAATAATTACACTATGCGACAGTCAAAATCGGGATGGGATGAAACCAACGGGAAATATTATATCGGTCAAAAACAAGTTATACGTTTCCCGGCGTTTCGCTGGGTCACCCCTAGGAATCGAGATATAACTTTTTTTTGACATAACTCGAGAACCACTAGTCCGATTTTGCTCAAACAGTTTTGCCGGTAAAAATAAATTTTTGTTACCGCTACCATAAAAATCAATAACCTTTTGTTCATTACTTTTTTTTAATATTTTAGGCAAAAAATATTTTCTTCTTCATACATTTATTTTTACCGGCAAAACTGTTGAGTATATAGAAAAACGTAATATGAACATATTAAAGGAATTGTAATTTTTAATTTTTTTAAAATTGTTTGAGCAAAATCGGACTAGTGGTTCTCGAGTTATGTCAAAAAAAAGACCACCAAAGGTTAAATCGATATATCTCGATTCCTAGGGTTGACCCAGCGAAACGCCGGGACACGTATAACTTCTTTTTTACCGATATAACTTTCCCGGGTAGTTTGAACCCTTCCCGATCACTGACTCCTACCATTTGTCTCACAGTGTTATGCAAAATACTTGAGTCCCTCCTTTAAGAGAGACTCATTGCTATGACTGTCGTTGCTATTATCGAAAAAATTTATTTTTTCGAAACAAAAATGTTTAAATTCTTTCCAGAGACTGTTTTTTTTTGCAGAATTCTACATTTTCTCCCTATTTTAAAAAAGTTGTAATTTTTTGACAATAAGTTTAGTGGGAAAGATCTTAAAATTTGTCCTAAAATGCATATCAGCTCATGTTTTCCATTTCCGCAATAAATAAAGGGAGTTTTTTCTTATTTTTTAGCTTTTCTCCCCCCGTGATAAAATATTTTGCGATTTGAAACCGTAAAATTGTAATTAAAATTTTAAAAGTCACAAATTGTTTCACATTAATTGGAAAACTACAATCTTCATAAGGCCAAAGTTATTTTTTGTGACATTTTCAAATCGTCCGTCTATTATATTAACGCGAAAAAACTTCGGTTTTTCAAAAAGGCGGCTTTTAGAAGTATTCGAAAACCGGTTTTTCAAATAGGTCGAATACTTGACAACTCTAGTCCTATTAGCATCAACAAAGATCAGCATTTTCTCACCATTCTTATATAGAATCAATTGTTTTCATTGGAGTGCTACATATTTTAAACAAAAATCTTATAAAATAATTTTGTTCATAAAACCCAGTAAAATTTTCTGTTCCAAAGAAACGGTCTATTACGAAAATAGTATAAACGAATGAAATTGACAATTACTTTCGTCAAAAATACATGGGAAACAATAGGTGTATTTGTGTGACTCTCTATCAGTGTTATCAAGAACTATTTTGACAGTTTTCAACGTATTTCGGCTTTCTACTGTCAAAATTGTTCGAGATATCATTGATAGGAATGCCGCACAAACACAGCTAATAATAAATTTTTGTTACTTTTCTTTCGTTTAGAGAATTTTCGTAATACACAAACCAGGACTAACTTAACTATTGAACAAAAAATAAATGTCAAAAAACTGTATACGAAACTACAACAAAAATTTTAGCTAACTAATAGTTACCTCAAAATCCATCAGTATTAAACCCAGCGTAAGTTTTTATTTTATTTATATACTTATGATTAGTAGATCTAATCTGAAATACGTAAAATGTTCATCTCATTCTATGTGTATAAATTAACTTTTATTGTTATTATTTAAAAGTCATGAAGGTACATATATAAATACACTCATAGAAAAAACACGTGGAAATAGTTAAAAATTCTGCTAAGATAACTGGAAATATTTCCTGTATTTGCGCCTGCAGAATTTTCAATGAAGTTGAGAATCATGATCTGCCAAATTTAGCTAATTGTAAGCTAAATTTGACTCACTGCTAAATACACAGACAATTTTAGTTAAATTAGTAAAGAATTTCGAGCTACACTCTCAAAACAATTCCGTTGTGACAACCAAATTTTTTCCAACCGAATTGGCTCGGTTACTGCAACCTCGTAAATCGGTTGCCCCAACCGATAATTCGGGTGTCGCAACAGACTTGAAATCGAATTCGGTTGCAGCAACCGAATCAATTTGGTTGGCAAAAAATTCCGTTGCCACAACGGAGTGTAAATTCAACAGACACTTTACCTAATTCTTCAACAGGGACGCTACAAAAGTAGAAAGACAGGGACAGCAAACGACGCCATATTTCTTGCCGCTCTTTTGACATTTCTCTTCAGTAAGGTTTGCCATTTCATGATAGAAAGATATACGAGCCAACAACGAGTCGAAATTATTAAAATTTACTACCGACATTCGAAATCAGTGGCCTCAATGTTAACAGCACTACGTCCAATTTATGGTCGTCATAATGAATGGCTTCGTCAATAAACAAAATATGCGTTATTGGTCAGACAGCAATCCACACGTACTCCATGAGTCATCATTGCATCCCGAAAAAATTACGGTTTGGTGCGGTTTATGGGCCGGCGGCGTCATTGGGCCGTGATTATCAAGACCGGCACGTTACTGTGAATGGGAATCGCTACCGTTCAATGATAACCGAATATTTTTGGCCCCAATTGGATGATATGGACTTGGAGGACATGTGGTTCCAACAGGACGACGCCACAAGCCACACAGCGAATGTCACAATCAATTTATTGCAAACCAAGTTTGGAGAACGTGTTATCTCACGAAATGGTCCAGTCGATTGGCCGCCTCGGTCGTGCGATTTGACGCCGTTGGACTATTTCCTGTGGGGCTACGCCAAATCTATGGTCTATGCCAACAAGCCAGCGACGATTGATGAACTTCGTACGAATATCGGCCGATTTATGCTTGAAAACCGTCGAAAATTGGATTCAGCGTCTGGACTTATGCAAACGTGCCCGTGGTGGCCATGCAAAAGAGATCGATTTCCATACATAATGGCATGGAACGTACTTTCACAGGAATAAAGAATTTCATTGATATCCAAAACCGTTTTTGTTTTATTTAAAAAAACTTTTGTAGCGCTCTTATTGAAGAACCCTTTAGAAACCCCATGTTAATTTATGAAAAAACTGAATATCCACGTGCAATTACCAAAAGCAGAAAATTAAAAATAACGGTAACGGTTTTTTTGGGGTTACGGTATTTCATTTATTTCGATAACGGTATTTTAAGGGTATCGATATTTCATTTATTTCAGTATCGGTATTTTAAGGATAACGGTATTTCAGTTATTTCTGTAACGGTATTTTAGGGGTAACCGTAGTCAGTTGAAAGGGTTTTGAATCGATAACGGTATTTTAGCGGTATTGCCTGCCAACCCTGATAAGAACACAAAAATATCTGTAAGGGCCTAAAAGTTTTTAAAACTTGTTTAATATTACAACTAAGAGTGGCTAATAACCATAAAACAAATTTAATTTCTAACGCATTTTCTAAACTAACCCAGCAAAAAAATTGCAAGTAGTGCTTTAGAAACTACTTCTTTCAATGCTTCACAAGTATCCGTTAGTGTATTTTTACTGCTTTTTTAGAAGTTATTCTGAACAACTTCAAAAAATCACTTCTTTCACTGCTTCCCAAACATCCGTTATTACATTTTTACAGCTTTTTTGAATTACTTCTGAACAACTTCAAAAAATTCACTTCTTTCATTGCTTCCCAAGTGTCCGTTATTACACTTTTACAGCTTTTTTAGACTTACTTCTGAACCACATCCAAAAAATCACTTAAGTATTGCTTCTAAAGAGTAATTGCTCTAAAAGTGATCGTAAAAAGTGATTTTGGTATCATTTGGCATTTTCAAACAGAGGGCCCCGGGTTCGATTCCCGGCGGGACCAATATTTTTTTATTTTTTTTTAATTTTTTTTTTTATTCTATTAATTTTTTTTTTAATATTTATAATTAATTTGTTTAAATTAAATATTTTTTTTAATTTAAAAATTTTTAAATATATTAAAAAAATGGTGAGAAATTGATTTTTATGTACCTGTAAAAATAGTACTGAAACCAATATTGAATTGGAGTGCACCTTTTACACTTGTTTATTAAGTACTTTTATTGAAGAGAATAAGGAACAATATCTCGCATTAACAAAGTGGTGTTTTTATGCCAGTCAACTTTCATATCAAAGAATAGCTCAGCGGTAGAGCTCAGCGGCTAGCAATCGTGAGGTCGCAAGTTCGATACCCGGTGGCGGCAATAAAAAACTTTTGTAAAATAGAAAAAAATATAATTTTTTTGTGAAAAATTTTTTGGAACTTTTAATTGGTGAAAAAGAGCTTCTTTTGCACTCGTTCAAAAAATACTCAAAAAATGTTAAAGTCGGAGTACTCCTCTCCTATGGCAACTCAATGTTAAAATCATTAGTGTTTATGTTAAAAAAAGAAGTACATCTAGATCATCAATTGTAGTGCTTTTTCTACTGATTCGGCATTTCTTTTTTCGCTGGGTATGTGTACTATAATATTCTGTTCCTATTTAAATAAGAGTTACACCTATTAAAACTCGAAAATTTAAAATTAGTGGATTCTCACATAAAATTATTGAAAAACGTTAACCACTTCGTAATTATAGTGGATCAAATAATTTTATCAAAACTTTTATAAGAAATTTTTGAAAATTGGAAATCCTTTTAGTTTTTCTTCTTCTAAAATTGTGATAGAAAACCCCTGATAAAGTTACTTATAACAAGCAAGTTTTAATTGTTTTAAATTAAATATATGAATTTAAAACGTAGAAAAAAAATAATAGTGGTATTCATCTAACTGCATTTATGCCGTCGTAAACCGTGTATTTTTGTAATCGTGTATATTTGTAACTTCACCTTTTTATTTGAATGAACGCACCTTTTAAAACTATAAAAGTTATAAAACAAATATTATTCATGAACCACTATGCCGAAAGAGAAGATATTGCTGCCTCCACTGCATTTTAAACTTGGAATTGATAAGAATTTCATCAAAACTGTCTCCAAAGAGATACAGTTTTCTTGTGTTTGAAATTAATTTACCCGAGACTCAGCGAAAGTAAAACTAAAGAAGGTACACTCACCGAACAATTCCGTTGTGGCAACGGAATTTTTTGCCAACCGAATTGATTCGGTTGCTGCAACCTCGTAATTCGGTAGCAGCAACGGAATTCAGTTGTGGACAACCGAATTATCGGTTGCCTCAACTGAATTCGGTTGGTGCAACGGAATTAAGAGGTTGCAGCAACCGACCAAAGTCGGTTGGAAAAAATTCAGTTGTCACAACGGAATTGTATTGAGAGTGTAGTTATAATAATATATACATTTTTCAATTTGGTGGAAAATTCCAACTTTTTGAAACATACATATTTCTCATGCTTTTCTATCGCAATAAATTAATTTTTTCCACCAGGCGTACTAAATGGTCGAGATATACGAAAGCTAATTAAAAGTGACGCATTCAACAATATTTTGATTGTCGCTGAATTGGATGATTGGAAGGTAATCAAAGAAGTAACAGAAGGCTTGTCGGGAAAGCACGGTTCTAGTAACTACGATGTTTCTCCCGCAAGGATGTTAACATGGTTCTCGAAAATGGGCGTCCTCATGTCCTTGAAAATTCATTATTTACATCATCATCATCTGGACTAATTCAGCAGACAATTGGCCACCGAATCTGATGAACAGGGCGAACGCTACCATCAAGTTGCTATGCCGTTTGAAATGAGTTAATACTATGAGTTATTTTTTTTAAACTCATTTTAATAAAACAAAAAATCACAGATACAGAGGGAAAAAGTAGCCGAGTGCAATACTTGCGAAAATTTGTTGATGGAGTAGGCATATTTTCGAAGACAAGGATGATCCTGATAATGAAGAATTTTCAGAAGGTGCAGTAGAGCCAGCAGTGAAAAACAAATTGACATTATGTGTGGTTCAGAAACTGATGACAGCGATAATTGCGATAGCGCCGACACTAGCCCCGAACAATCACCATCGAAATGGTCTAGAGCAATATTTATGAACAGATAAACTTTGCTCCTCTCTAAACTTTGTTTTTCCTAAATTTTTCTTAACGACCCTACTAAAAAAAAATTATATGACTTTTGATATTATATATAATTATATCCGAAACATGAGAACATCTAATTGTATCAAATTAGATCATATTATGATCATATAAGATCTAATTTGACACAATTAGATCTAATTTGATGGAATAAGATGTGGTTTGATACAATTTTATACGTATTTTGTCCTCATCCAAATGTATCAAATATAATATAATCATATCCACGGTAATGGTATATAAGTCGATACAATTATACATAATTATATGAGACATATGTATATATATATACCCAGTGTAGAAAATCATTACCAGATATGTGGTAATGTAACTACATACTTGGTAATGGTAACTAGTTACTTTTGTTATTACATTTCTTATTACCTTTATATGCCGATGTCGCGAAAAATAATGAGTTGTCGTTACACACCAGCATACGAAAAATCAAAAAATATATCGTTACCTATGTGCTTACCAGTACTGACAAAAATAATGAGTCTAAAAATAGATTTTCTAAAAAATAAATTATATAAAAAAAATATTTTTTATTGTATTTTTTTTTTTAAATAAAATTTGCAGGTGCGGGAATCGAACCTGGGTCTACAGATTGCCAGTCAACAGTTCTACCATCTAAGCTATATCGACATGTAATATTTAATAGATAAAAACACAATTGACCTGCTGCACACAAGTAAGCTTACTCGCGAACATACAAAAAATCAAAAAATATGTGGTTACATATATCCTTACCAGTGTTTAAAAAATATTGAGTCTAAAAATAGATTTCAAAAAATTTTCAAAAAAATCTAAAAAATTATTTTCTATTTGAAATAATGATAAAAATAAGTAATTATCAGTAACTCATTATTATATGTTTTAAAATAATACAGAATGTAAGTGGGTATCATTACTGGTAGTCCAAAAAATAATGATATGTCATTACCGTTTCTACACTGGGTATTGGTGTATATATAATTGGATATTGTAACATGTTTCACTATATATTGTGCAATATATAACAAGATATAGTTATATATTTAGGATATAAGTTCGTAAAATTTTATGTAATTATATCTTGGTATATATGTTCCAATATATAATTATACAAAATTTTATATGATAATAATGACTATATCAAAATTTTTTTACTTCGGAACATAATTTCCGTAGAATCAATAGAGGTATTCTAACTGCATTTATGCCCTCGTAAACCGTGTATTTTTGTAATCGCGTATATTTGTAACTTTACCTGTATATTTGAATGAACGCATTTTTTAAAACTACCCGAGTAAAAATAGTTATATATGAAGTTATATAATTTTATATGGACTAATATGTTTATATATAGTCAAGTGTGATACCATAACTTTGCGGATATAATTATGTATAGCTTTGAGTTTTTCAAAATTTTTTTATATGATGTCATATAGAGATCAGTATAAATATATATGTCCCCATATATATTAATATGTACCATATCTAGTTACATATGCTATGACAATTTTAATACAGCATTATATATACATAGCTAGCGGGCGCAGCCCGCTACGTTGTTAGCGTGCCTTAAAGGTTAAGGGGGGGGCTTCGCCCTCCCCCCCGGGGGGCTGCGCCCCCCACAATTTTTATTAAATTCGTTTTTTATTTAAAGTTTTTTTATTTAAAGCCTTCACCCAGCCACCACAAATAAATAATTCTGCACAACAATGGGTTTAAAATAAATAAATATTTGATCACTTTTTCTCATGAAAGTGGATTGTTAGTAATGAATCCATAATAAATTGCAATATACGTGTGTATGTTAAGATAATTTGGTAAAGTGCGAACTTAGGTAGATAGACCCGTAAGTAGTTTTGTTAATTTGTGTTTTGAATGAAAATAAATAACGTAAAGCAGGGTTGGAAAGCATTTTATAATATTAAAAATAGCGGGCAAAGCTACGTTGTTAGCGTGTCTTAAAGTTTTTTTTTTAATTCCAGTTTATGTAAAGGTAGACCTGGCAATTCAAGTAAATTCACAAATTCAGTTGGAAAATTTACTGCCTCGGTTTCTTCCACCTGTGCTTCGTTACATGAAGTTTAAATATCGGAATATATAAGTTCCATTCCTTTTCTAAGGTTTTTTCTCTTTTAGAAAATTTGTTTAACTTTTTCGAGAGTATGTTTCAATGCTACATAAGTTTCATATTCCGTTGATAGTGTTTGAACAGGTAATTCCCTCTTCCAATCCATTTGCATTGTCTATAATTTCAATTCCACTCGTTCAACGTTTATATCCATTTCATTCCACTTGTGTAGTGTTTCAATCCCACTCGTTTCCTATTTAGTTTCTTAATTTTAGTGTTTCATATACACTTGTTCTTTAAGTTTTAGGTTTCTAGCTAAAGACGCAGACGTTAAGGGGGGGGGGGGGCAATTTTCCGCTTTTGAACCACCATTTTTACCACATTCCTGTCCAAAGTCCTAGAAATGCCTTGTCGATAAGTTAGCCCATACTCCAAGGAAAACATATTATATATTACAGGTTTCTAGCCGAAGGGTTCGGTTAGGCCATCAAGGGGGAGAATTATTCCGTTTTTACCCCTCCCGGTAGGAATTTCCAAAAATTCCGTCTTAGAGGACGTCTGCGTTGGAGGAGGAACCTACTACATACATAATTTTAGGTCTCTATATCCAGCAGTTTGGCCAAGCCGTCAAGGGGGAAGTTTTTTCCCTTTTTACCCCTCCCGGTATGAATTTCCAAAAATACCATCTTAGGGGACGTCAACGTTGGAGAAGGAACCCAAATACCGAATTTAAGATCCCTTGTTCCAGCAGTTTGGCCAGGCCGTTAAGGGGGAGACTTTTCCTGTTTTTGACCCTACCTGTAGAAATTTCCAAAAATCTCATCTTAGCGGATGTCTACAATAGAGGAGGAACTTTAATACCAAATTTCAACTTCCTACCTCGAGCGGTTTGGGCAGGCCTTTAAGCGGCACTTTTCTCTTCATTAATCCCCATTTTTGCAATGTCCCTGTCCAAAAAGCACCTTCCCGGTAAGTTAGCCCATACTCCAAGTAACATATGTTTTACATTTCAGGTTTCTAGCCAACTTTTACTATTTGTGCCCCTCTCGGTAGGAATTTCCGAAAATCCATCGACAGGGAATTCCAGCTTCCTAGTTCCAGCAGTTTGAGCAGGCTGAGAGGAACTTAAGTACCGAATTTCAGCTTCCTAGTTCCAGCAGTTTGGACAGGTCGTTAAGGGGCAACTTTCCCTTTTTGAGCCCCCATTTTATAACGACCCTCTCCAAAATTCAAAAAAGTATCTTTCTAATAAGTTAGCCCTCACTCCAGGGACCCACATTTTAAGCTTCAGGTTTCTAGCCGAAGGGGTTTTTACCGGCCCCCAAGGTGAGGCTTTTCTTCTTTTTGCCCCTCCCTTTAGGAATTTACAAAAATTCCATCTTCGCGGCTATCTGCGATGGATGAAGAACATTCATATCAAATTTCAACTGCATTGCCTTAGCGGTTTGGGCAGGCCGTTAGTGGGGACATTTTTCCCTTTCAACCACCATTTTTACTATGTTCCTGTTCCAAAATAGAAAAATTACGTTGCCGGTGAGTTAGTCCTACTCCAAGGAATACATATTTAAAATTTTAGGTTGGCCAAAAGGGATTGGGCAAGCCGTCATGAGGAGACTTTTCCTTATTTCCCCTCCCGATAGGAATTTCAAAAATTCCGTCTAAGCGGACGCCTACACAGAAGGAGGAACTCACATACCGACTTTCCTTTTGGGATATCCTGTAGGGAATTCCAAAAATACAAACTTAGTCGATGTCTACTACAGTGGAGGAACCTTTATACCAAATTTCAACTTCTTACCTCCAGTGGTTTTGGCAGGCACTTTTCCAATTTGTGAGACTGTTTATGGGGAGACTTTTCCCCTTTTTACCCGTTCCGGTATGAATTTCCAAAAATCCCGTCTTAGCGCACGTCTATGCCGAATATCAAGAAACCTTGTTTAGTGGAGATATCCGTGGGGGGAGGAAAAAAGTAGTTTTTTTGAAATTATATATTATTTTAAATGGTACTTTTTGGAAAAACGAAATTTTTTGGAAAAAGATACTTTGTTTTTACAAAGTACTTTATTTGTACTTTTTTTGGAAAAGGTATTTTTTTTTAAAAAGGTGTTTTTTTTTTGGAAAAATGTATGTTTTTTGGAAAAAGGTATTTTTTTTGGAAAAGGTACTTCTTTTGGAAAAGGAAAATTTTTTTAGAAAAAGGTACTTTTTTTTGGAAAAGGTACTTTTTTTGAAAATAGGTATTTTTTTGAAAAAATGTATGTTTTTTGGGAAAAGGAACATTTTTTTAGAAAAAGGTACTTTTTTTGGGAAAAGTTACTTTTTTTTGGAAAAGGTACTTTTTTTGAAAAAGTTATTTTTTTGGAAAAATGTATGTTTTTTGGGAAAAGGTACTTTTTTTAAAAAAGGTACTTTTTTTGGAAAAAGGTACTTTTTTTGGAAAAAGGAATTTTTTTTGGAAAAAGGTACTTTTTTTGGAAAAAGGTACTTTTTTTTGGAAAAAGGTACTTTTTTTGGAAAAAGGTACTTTTTTTGAAAAAAGGTACTTTTTTTTAGAAAAAGGTACTTTTTTTTGGAAAAAGGTACTTTTTTTGGAAAAAGGTACTTTTTTTGGAAAAAGGTACTTTTTTTGGAAAAAGGTACTTTTTTTGGAAAAAGGTAGTTTTTTTGGAAAAAGGTACTTTTTTTGGAAAAAGGTACTTTTTTTGGAAAAAGGTACTTTTTTTGGAAAAAGGTACTTTTTTTTGGAAAAGGGTACTTTTTTTTGAAAAAGGTACTTTTTTTGGAAAAAGGTACTTTTTTTGGAAAAAGGTACTTTTTTTGGAAAAAGGTACTTTTTTTGGAAAAAGGTACTTTTTTTGGAATAAGGTACTTTTTTTGGAAAAAGGTACTTTTTTTTTGAAAAAGGTACTTTTTTGGAAAAAGGTCCTTTTTTTTGGAAAAAGGTACTTTTATTGGAAAAAGGTACTTTTTTTTGAAAAAGGTACTTTTTTTTGAAAAAGGTACTTTTTTTGGAAAAGGTACTTTTTTGGGAAAAAGGTACTTTTTTTGGAAAAAGGTACTTTTTTGGGAAAAAGGTACTTTTTTTGGAAAAAGGTACTTTTTTTGGAAAAAGGTACTTTTTTTTGGAAAAATGTACTTTTTTTTGGAAAACGGTACTTTTTTTGGAAAAAGGTACTTTTTTTGTAAAAAGGTACTTTTTTGGGAAAAAGGTACTTTTTTTGGAAAAAGGTACTTTTTTTGGAAAAAGGTACTTTTTTTGGAAAAAGGTACTTTTTTTGGAAAAAGGTACTTTTTTTGGAAAAAGGTACTTTTTTTGGAAAAAGGTACTTTTTTTGGAAAAAGGTACTTTTTTTTGGAAAAAGGTACTTTTTTTGGAAAAAGGTACTTTTTTTTGGAAAACGGTACTTTTTTTGGAAAAAGGTACTTTTTTTGTAAAAAGGTACTTTTTTTGGAAAAAGGTACTTTTTTTGTAAAAAGGTACTTTTTTTGGAAAAAGGTACTTTTTTTGGAATAAGGTACTTTTTTTGGAAAAAGGTACTTTTTTTGGAAAAAGGTACTTTTTTTGGAAAAAGGTACTTTTTTTGGAAAAAGGTAGGTACTTTTTTCGGAAAAAGGTACTTTTTTTGGAAAAAGTACTTTTTTTGGAAAAAGGTACTTTTTTTGGAAAAAGGTACTTTTTTTGGAAAAAGGTACTTTTTTTGGAAAAAGGTACTTTTTTTGGAAAAAGGTACTTTTTTTGGAAAAAGGTACTTTTTTTGGAAAAAGGTACTTTTTTTGGAAAAAGGTACTTTTTTTGGAAAAAGGTACTTTTTTTGGAAAAAGGTACTTTTTTTGGAAAAAGGTACTTTTTTCGGAAAAAGGTACTTTTTTCGGAAAAAGGTACTTTTTTTGGAAAAAGGTACTTTTTTTGGAAAAAGGTACTTTTTTTGGAAAAAGGTACTTTTTTTGGAAAAAGGTACTTTTTTTTGAAAAAGGTACTTTTTTTGGAAAAAGGTACTTTTTTTGGGAAAAAGGTACTTTTTTTGGGAAAAGGTACTTTTTTTGGGAAAAGGTACTTTTTTGGAAAAAGGTACTTTTTTTGTCCCCTTTTTGCCCCTCCCGATAAGAATTTCCAAAAATGCCGTCTCAACGGACGTCTACACCGGTCGAGGAACCTACATACCAAATTTCAACTTCATAGCTCCAGCAGTTTGAGCAGGCCGTCAAGGGGGAGACTTTTTCCCCTTTTTGCCCGTCCCTGTAAAAATTTCCAAAACTCCCGTCTTGGTGGATGTCTACGATAGTGGAGGAACCTTTATACGAAATTTCAACTTCCTACCTCCAGCGGTTTGGGCAGGCCGTCAAGGGGGGCATTTTTCCCCTTTTTAACCCCCATTTTTACAACGTCCCTGTCCAAAATTCTAGAAAGTACTTTCCAGAAAAGTTAGCCCCTACTCCAAGGAACACATATCTTAAATTTCAGCTTTCTAGCCAAAGGGGTTTTGGCAGGCCGTCAAGGGGGACACTTTCCCCCTTTTTGCCCGTTCCGGTAGGAATTTCCAAAAATCCCGTCTTAGCGGACGTCTACCCCGAAAGAGGAACCTACATACCAAATTTAAACTTCCTAGCTTCAGCGGTTTGGGCTGGGCGATGTTGAGTCAGTCAGTCAGTCAGTCAGTCACGTTATTCTTTTATATATAGAGATTAAAAATGGCTTTATCGGAAAATATATAAAGTTTTATATAGCTCAATGTTAAATTTTTTTTAGATGATGCGTTCCTAAAAAAACGCATAAAATAAATGCGCATAAAAAAGAACTCTACTTCCATACAAAAATGGGAGATGCGTTCCGAATATTTCAAAAACCGCATAACTTTAAAAAAATCTATAGAATAAAAAAAAAATATTCATTTATTTTTACTTTTAACACAAAATAACACTTGTATTCATACAGTACATACCAAAAAAAAAAGTAAAGATCAATAAAAAATAATACCCGGCTAAAAAAATACATATATCGATTCATACAGTTATAATGTATGTTCGTGCATGATCATAAACATGAATGCTTTTCCATACATGGACACATACATAAATCTTCATACAAGCATCCACATATGTCCACATTTGTGCATTAATGAGAATACGATCGTATTCCCAAGAATTCGATAACAATGTTAAACTCAGTTGTGAGCCAAAAATAACAGATTTTCTTGTCTGAGACTCATTCATTTTAATTGCGGTTATTGAAGATTCTCCAGGTTTAAAATATTTTCCAATAGATGCATATCTTTCACCATTTTCTATGCGGTCAAAAAATACCATTTTTGTTTCTAACGAAATTGCTGTCTTTTTTTCTTGGTTTTATCCATTTCTTTTAAGAAAACCTTTAAAAAATAAGACAAATTTTTTATTTTCTTTTAAATTAAATAAAAAGTATCATAAAAGTTGTAAAAAACAGAACGCAAGTCGATTTTAAATCAGCATAACTTCTAATGCGCATAAAAAAACCGCATAAAAAGAGACTTAAGTGTATTTATGTATGATTTCAAAATATAAAAGGTGTACTCATTATAACTCTTAAATTACTTGTAAACCTTGTACAAATACAAGCCATATTTTTTATGTATAGAATTTAACATTAAACTCATAAACATACCACGTTTACACAGTTTACGGGTAGAATACAAGTTTATATCAGAAGGCTTAAAATACTTGGTTACAATTCTGTACAACTTCTTCTAAATACTAACCCCTCAATTCATAAATACTTTGTAAAGTTATAGGAGGTTTACAAAACGTAATTTTCTTACAAAATTTGTTCAATAAGCCTCCTATAATTTTACAAAGCGTTTATGAATTTAGGGGTTAATTTTTTTTTTCCTTTTTTGAATTCTTAACTTAAGGGTGTTATTTAATAGTTTTTGTTTTGAGCCTGAAATATAATCCGTTATATAATTATGTCTTTCTACATCAAATTAGATATGATTACATCGGGTCAAAATCCGGATAAGATTCTATATGATTTAATATATTTAGATCTTATCCGATATAATTTTATCCACCATTTTTCGGATCATAGCATATCTCCAATTACATTAAATTAGATATCATTACATATGACATCATATTATTTTTTTTACTCGGGTATTCACACTTCAATTTTGCATTTAGCCACTTTTTTGATCTTTTCATAAATTAAACACAGAATTTTTTTTAAATTTGTATAATATAAAACAAATAAAACAGAAAATAAAAAAAACAAACAAAACAATACAAAATAATTTTATTTTTGACAATATTCAAATGTGTGTATAAATACGAAAAAGTTTACACACAAAAATGTAAGCGTATATTTACGAGGGCTCGTAAACTAGTTTTGACATTAATCGAGTAAACTTACAACATATACACAGTATACGAGGCGTAAATATTTCAAATGAATACCTTTACTTCAAATGAATACCTTTAATATAATTTGTAAATATAAAATTACCTTTTGCCTTTAATGTACCTACACCGAAAACATTTCTCAGTTACCGACTACTAAATTTTCAACTGAGTCTCAGGTAAAATACCCCTTACTGAGCGTCAGTTGATTGATTTAATTGAATTCAACTGATTAAAACTTAAAAAAATTCAATTTAACTGATGCTCTGTTATTAGCTACTAATTTAAAATTAGTAGCTAATAACAAATTCAACAGTTTAAAATTGCATATATATGTTATATTTGGATACGGTTGAGAATAAAAGAGAATTGTTTTTTGTTCATTAATTTATTTAAAACAAAACTTAAAATACAAACAGATATTGTTCCCTTTTCCAATTTTATTTTTATCGGGATATACATTAATTGCATTAAAGGAATTAATATGCTAAAATCCCTAAAATCCGTTGTAGGCATGTCCCTATCCGGATTTCATTCTTGCCTAAGGAAATAGTCAGGGGACGACGTTTTTTGAATTTCTGGAAATATTTGTTCAGTTAAATTACAAACTCAATGAGAATTTCTTGTTCTCGTCTAGGAGCGTTCCCTTTTGAAATTATACAATTTAATATTGTACATACAAAATGTTCGGCATACACTAAAACGTTGCCAATGTTACGACTTCCTTAATGCGTAAATTATACTTTGGACACATTAGTTACCTGCAAAGCGTTAAAACAATTGAAAATAATTTAAAGAAATTTTATATTGCACGAAGAAATTAAAACTTACCATAAATATTTAAATTTTATTATTCCTTCCTTTTTGTTTAATTTTCAGTAGATTTCATTTGAAATTTACAGGCTGACCCAAGAAAAGATTATAATCAACAACAATTAGAGTGGCTCAGTTAATTTTTATTTATTTTAAATCAACTGAGGATTTCTTTAACTGAGGAACTGAGGAATATTTTCGGTGTAGTGTAATTTAAAAGTTTTTAAACAGAATTTAAAAAACTGTACATTTACAAAAAACTTTAATTTTTTACGAATACAATTTTTATATTTACTTGTTTTTCATTTTTGATATAATGAATACTTAAACAAAAATTCATGCAGTCTTTAAAACAAGTTTCAATTTCTGGACGAGTTAAGGGCAGATTATGGGACCGTAAATGTAATGTAACCGTACCGTGCCGTGGCTAAAAATTACACTTATAGAATACCGTAAACGACATTACTATTTAGCATCTATTTCATGTGGTTTTATATTTTATTCCAAATTTTTGCATTTTTTGGTTAATTTTTATTTCTTATTTATTGTTTGAATCTATTTTCTTTATTCATTTTATATTTTTTGCGACTAAAATCATTCAGCTGTTTCGATGACGGATATAATCCGGCAAGTATGTTTACATTTACGCGTTAGTAACCATTTGTATACACTTCTTCTTGTGGTTTCGAAACAGCTGATTCGTTACAGTTACGTTTACGGTTGGGTAACTCACCCTTTAGAAATCGTGTCCCGTCAAGGGTCTGAAAAGAAAACGAATATGTTAGTAAAGGTATTAATTAAAATATATATTCATATATTTAGTTAGAGTATTGTCTTATCTCAAGTCCAAAATATAATATGATATTGTCATAAAAGATTTATTTTAAACTTTAAATTTAAATGATTTTAAGCCATTTTATAATTATACAATTAAAATATATGTGATATTGTTAGCAGACACAAAAATATAATCATTTGAAAATAATTATGATTTACTTTAGCTGAAAAATTTGTAAAATTACAAAAAAAAATACTAAAATTTAGCGTGCAAAGTTAATTCAAATACTGATGAAAGTAATTGTTTGCTAAATTGGATTCACAAAAAATATTAGTTCAATCCTAAATTTTACGACAAAATAACAGAAAAACTGGTTCAACTGAATCAGAGCGAATTTAATAGACCTTTGTACTAGCTTTTTGTACGAGTGTATATATTTCAGTTGTGTTATTCATAAGAAGGCAATAACCTCGTTTGCGATAAGTGACTCTCAGACTACTTTTTTTTTATCAATGAAAAAAAAATTTCTTCTTTATGTTAAGAAGGAATATATTTCAGTGTCATAATCAAGAATCTGTAATCACACGAGTATGTTTGATTTATAAATTTAATAAGTTAAATAGCAGTTAATAAGTAATTTGTTGAACGGAATTCACATTAATCCAAAGAAGTAAAAAGTTGCTGAAACTAAAAAAAATCGAATTTTTTGAAAACTTCGATACCAAATGAAAGAGTATATTTATTCTAGATAAATCATCAGGAATCATCTCGTTTTTCTATTGTAAATTGGCTATTTCAAATTTGATGATACATTGAAGTTGCAAATTTTCTTATAGATTTTCTAATTAATAAAACTCATTTCGGAACTATGAAAATAAAGTCGGATATGACCAACTTTTTAATTTAAGTTTTTTATAAAATTGCTTATATATAAAAATTAATCTTGTTGTCGATAATTACTGCCGGTTTTGGATATTTCCAATATGTATTTCGATAATTTTTTAAATCTTAAAAACAGTCTTTTAAAAAAATAAAAACAAGTAAAACTGTCAAATTTTAATAAACCCAGCAAATCGTGAAGATTACCAAGTAATGATAGGTCATTACCTCCCAGTGTAGCAAATCATTACCAGAATTATAGTAGGTAACTTTTTGCCTCAGTAAAATTACTCCAGGTGTGTATTTGAAAAGTGCTACACACATTTTATGTAATATTCATACACACAAAGTGTGTAAACTTATATTTAAAGTGTGTATGAAATGTTCAAAAATTTTATTATAGTACAGTAGACGCTCGCAAATTAGAACCGCTTTGTTTTTGAGGCAATTCTAATTTCTGAATTATTCTAATTTCTGTACGTTTTTTTTCGAAAAAAAAATTGAGTAAATTTACTTCCAAAAACTTAAATAAAACTCTTTTTAATATTTTTTAATTCAATTTTATTTGATAAAAACAAGAAAACAAAACACAACAATTCAGTCCAATACATCAAATGTATTTTTTTAAATTATAAATATAAATATAAAAAAAAACGAATGGCAACAAAACATAGCAATGCAGTCCAATTACATCACATATAGTTTTTTTAATTAAAAACTAAAAAACTGTATTTAAAAAAATTTAAACAATTAAAATTAAGCAATGGCCAAGTTAACAACTAATCTTTGTTTGATATATAATCAGTTATATTTGTTTGATTTTTTGGTTTCTTTAAATCCGAAATATCATTACAGAGAGCCAAAAGATTACTTATGTGCTTAGTTGAAAACAATTCACTGTTATAGCACCATTTTATTAAATTATTTACGCTTTCAATGGCTGTAGTATTAGAGACAACTGATGATACTGCAACAACGTCGTCTTCGCTGCTATCTGAAGACTCAACATCGCTACTGAGAACATAAACAGATCCGTCATCAAACATATCTTCAATCCATCTGTCGATGTCTTCTATACCGATGCAATCGTTGGGAGCTATTTCTTTTAAAAGAGCTTGAGTTATCTGAATAACTTCGTTGCAGTCCTGATCTATTTGCAACAATTGTGCTATTGGCACGTCATCGTCGCTGTCGTATTGGTTAGAGAACTTTGACCAAGATTTCTTCATAACATTTTGTGGTACCGCATCCCAAGCTTGTTTCAGTAATAATATAGCATTGCGGATCGAATGGGATTTCAAATGATTCTTCAGTTCACCACCTTCAGCAATTAACTGAGAAAGAAACATACTTCTGTAATTGAGCTTTGTTAACTTAATAGGGTTTTGATCCATTGGTTGTAAAGCTGCTGTCACATTTGGTGGAAAGAATAATGCAACTATGTTTCCATAGTCACTTTTAAGTTTCTCAATGGGTGTATGAGCGGAGCAATTATCTATAAGCAAAATGGCTTTCGGAGGCAAATTATTTTCCTGAGAAAAGCGGATCACCTGTGAATTGAAAAAAATTTTTAAATTATGTACTGAACCTGAAATCAATATTTTTGTTTATCTCTTTAATAAATATTCCGTGAAACCATTCGTGAAAAATCCGAGAAGTCATCCAAGCATTTTTTGAAAAGTTGTAATGCAGAGGATTATTGAAATTTTTAAAAGACCTGGGTTTTTTTGCTTTTCCAATTACCAATGGAACTAATTTGTGTGATCCATCAGAGTTTGCACCAAGTAGGACTGAAATTCTGTCTTTTTGAATTTTATGTCCAGGGGCGTTTTCTTCAAAAGCAGAGACATAGGTTCTGTCTGGTAGGCAACGAAAAAATAATCCGGTTTCGTCGACATTATATATTGTGACTCCATTAAACCCATCTCAGCGATCTTTGCACGATATCGATGAATAAAAGGAGTGACTGAAGCAACATCACTGGAAAGAATCTCGCCACACCGTGTCGCTTCTTAAATTTGGTAAACCATCCATCACTCTCTAAATATTTGTTTAGCTTTCTCTTTTAATATTGGCCCAGTCAATGTACACTTTTTTTCTCGTTGATTTAAAAACCACTCATAAAGACGACTTTCCATTTTTATATATTCAGCGCTGTGCAAAGATTTATTGTTTGCCTCCTGATATGTGTTTGAAACAGCATTTAATATTGCTGTTCTATGTGATTTGACGTAGCTGATTGAAGATGTTGTCACATTAAAATCTAGGACTAACCGGTTCCCTTGAACGCCTTTGTCAAGCTTTTCTAATATTTTGACTTTAGTTTCCAATGATAAAGTGTTTTTACGTTTATTTAACATTTTAAATGATACACTTTCACTATTTAATAGAGACTGCCAAATAATATGTACACGCATATCAAATTTCACAAATAAACTAGCCAAAAATGTACATAAATGCGACAAAAAAAAACAAATAGGGAAAAACATACATAATTTGGTGATTCCCCTTTTTTAGTTTTACTTTATTCAAACAGAATAAAAATAAATTGGGGATTTCCTGTGTATTCAAATAACCAAAAAAAAACGCTCAGAAATTAGAATTTTAAATTCGAATTTCAGAGCGTTTAATGTATTGCAAACATTGATTCTAATTTCTGGACGTTCGAATTACTGAAAGCTCTAATTTGCGAGCGTCTACTGTACTGTGTAAATATACAAATTTCTCTATGTAAATATAAGCAAATACTGTTTGAAAATGCATATTAAAATGCTTTAAAATGCATACTCAAATGCTTGAAAATACAAACAAAAGGCTCATATTTACTTTTGAAGTAAAACCAAAAAGTTTTATTTAATAATAAAAACACTTAATTTTAAAAGATCTTTATATTATAGGACGATTTATTATTATTTTATGCAAAATATCAATACAATTTTCACTGTTATTGGCAAGCTGAATAATTTATATTTACCAAGATCATTTCATAGAACAAGAAGCTAAATTTAATAAGAAGGATTGTGCAATGGGATACCCTGTAGACAGATGCATTTATACGCTACAATAACATACGTAGAAGGTATAATAAGTTTGTGCTAATGTTTTTACTACCAAAATATTGGACAATGGCCAATATTTTTAATTCTTAAAAAGATTGTTTTTATAATTTGCTAAAGTTTTCAAAAAAAAAATTTTTAAATGAAAAATATCCCAAATTTTCTTTAGGAAAATTTTCATACTCGTATTCACTTGTAGTTTTTTTCTTAACCCTTAAATGCACGATCTCTTCAATTTTAACCATTTTGTTATGTATGATTTCTAAAGGCGTGTACATTTTAAGAAAAATACCAAAAAAAAAATATTTTAAAGAAAAAGGTGAAAATATGAAAAATATGGTTTTTTGCCAAATCGCTAAATTGTGATTATTTTACCGTGTATGAAAAAAAAAATCTATAAACTATAAATTACACAAAATGAATTTTATTGCGAGAATACCACTTTAAATATTTAAACAAACATTTTTCAACATTACACTTTTTGTAAAAAAAAACGCGTGTTTTAGATTTTTCAGAATCATACGAAGCAAAATCAAGATTTTTGCTATAACTGTTTAAAAAATCTGAGCTAAACTATGAGAATACTTTGTACAGAAGGGGCCCCAGTACCCAAAAATGCAGTTTTGTGCATCAAGTGGATTTTTTCATTAAAAAACTGGTATGTTGCAAATAGCTACACCATTCCATCTGATACATTTGAGTACAGGGGAGACTTTTTGTTATAAATATTGCTTTAGAACAGTTTTGGACTTTGGAAAAAGTCCCCCCCCCCTGATTTTCTTCAAATTTGCTTTTTTTAAATACAGTTTTTTATAATAAAAACCTTCACTCACCCAGCCACCACAAATAAATAATTCTGACACAACAATAATTCTTGACAATATACGTGTGTATGTCAAGATAATTTGGTAAAGTGGGCACATAGGTAGATGGATCCATAAATAGTTTTGTTCATTTGTGTTTTGAATGAAAATAAAAAAACATTTAAAGCAGCCCGCTACGTTGTTAGCGTGCCTTAAAGTTTAGAATTAAATTTCTTTTAGATAAAATAAAACACAATATTTGTTATTAAGATAAAATAATTGTTAAGGTAAATTTATTGTAATGTTTAAGTACAAACACTATTTTTTGCCTCTTCATTTTTATACCAACACGTGAGCATGTAACAACTATTCGTGATTGAGTGGGTAAATTCGCTTTGTTTATTTAAAGTACAGTTTTTATAATAAAAGCCTTCACCCAGCCACCACAAATAAATAATTCTGACACAACAATGGGTTTAAAATAAATAAATATTTGATCACTTTTTCTCATGAAAGTGGATTGTTATTAATGAATCCATTACAAATTGCAATATACGTGTGTATGTCAAGATAATTTGGTAAAGTGCGAACTTAGGTAGATAGACCCGTAAGTAGTTTTATTCATTTGTGTTTTGAATGAAAATAAATAACGTAAAGCAGGGTTGGCAAGCGATTTATAATATTAAAGATAGCGGGCAAAGCTACGTATCTACGTTGTTAGCGTGCATTGAAGTTTTTTTTTAATTCCAGTTTATGTAAAAGTAGACCTGGCAATTCAAGTAAATTCACAAATTCAGTTGGAAAATTTACTGCGTCGGTTTCTTCCACCGGTGCTTCGTTACATGAAGTTTAAATATCGGAATATATAAGTTCCATTCTTTTTCTAAGGTTTTTTCTCTTTTAAAAAATTTGTTTAACTTTTTGGGGAGTATGTTTCAATGCTACATAAGTTTCATATTCCGTGGATAGTGTTTGAATAGGTAGTTAAAAGGGGTTCTTCACCCCTTTTTGTTCCTTCCAGTAAAAATCCCAAATATATATAATCTGCCTCAATCGCATGAGAAATTTCAAGTACCAAACTCCGGCAGTTTGAGTCATTCAAATTCCATTCCATTTTGTTTAACAATTTCAGTGTTCCAATTCAACTCCTTCCAAGATTCCATTTCGTTCACCATTCCATTGCATTTCGTTCCCATTATCTGTTATTCCAATTCCACTCGTTCCCCGTTTCATTCCATTTCGTTCCTACTGTCTTGTGTATCGATATTGATATCAGTCGCTCCTCTTTCCATTCAATTTCTTTGCACTTGCTCCGTTCCATTCCTCTTTTAACTGCAGTGTTTCAATTCCACTCGGTCCCCATTCTATGCCATCTCGCTCCTCATTCCATTTCGATCTATAGTCCATTCCTTTTCGTTCCCTCTTATTTTTTTGAAAAAGGTACTTTTTTTTGGAAAAAGGTACTTTTTTTTGGAAAAAGGTACTTTTTTTGGAAAAAGGTACTTTTTGAAAAAAGCTATGTTTTTTGTCCACTTTTTGCCCCTCCCGATAAGAATTTCCAAAAATTCCGTCTCAACGGACGTCTACATCGGTCGAGGAACCTACATACCAAATTTCAACTTCATAGCTCCAGCAGTTTGAGCAGGCCGTCAAGGGGGAGACTTTTTACCCTTTTTGCCCCTCCCTGTAAAAATTTCAAAAAAATCCCGTCTTGGTGGATGTCTACGATAGTGGAGGAACATTTATACCAAATTTCAACTTCCTACATCCAGCGGTTTGGGCAGGCCGTCAAGGGGGGCTCTTTTCCCTTGTTTAACCCCCATTTTTACAACGTCCCTATCCAAAATTCTTGAAAGTACTTTCTAGAAAAGTTAGCCCCTACTTCAAGGAACACATATCTAAAATTTCAGCTTTCTAGCCAAAGGGGTTTTGGCAGGCCGTCAAGGGGGAGACTTTCCCCCTTTTTGTCCGTTCCGGTAGGAATTTCCAAAAATCCCGTCTTAGCGGACGTCTACGCCGAAAGAGGAACCTACATACCAAATTTCAACTTCCTAGCTTCAACGGTTTGGGCTGGGCGATGTTGAGTCCGTCAGTCAATAACGTTATTCTTTTATATATAGAGATGTGCACTAGGAAACCATGTGAATCTTCCATTTTGGGTATAGGATGTGTTCAGCGAACTTATGTAAAACACTACGAGGTACAGTTTTGTGGAACTATGTAACCCTCTAACTCTTCAATTAAAGGGGCTTTTAAAACGGGACAAAAAGACCCGTAAGTTGAAGAATTAGAGGGTGAAAATGTTCCTCATTGTATTTTACATGAAATGGAAGACTCACATGGTTTCGTTTGTGGGACATTTGAGCGCAAATTCTGAAAAAGTACGAAATTAACCCTTAAACACATTTTAAGTTTTGACTTATTTCTGGCATTAAATTTAAATTTGCAACTTTAATGTCTTCAGAAACTTATAGTAGAATTACATGACAAATATTTTTGTGGGACATTTTAACTCTCTAACTCTTCAAGAAAGGGACTTTTTGCCCCTTTTAAAAAAGGGTCACAAACGACCCGTAAGTTGAAGAGTTAAAGGGTTAAAATGTTCTGCAAAACTATTTGCATTGATATTCTACTACAAGTTTCTGAAGACATCAAAGTTTCAAATTGACGTTCAATGCTAGAAATAAGTCAGAACTTAAAATGTGTTTAAGAGTTAATTTCGCGCTTATTTAAATTGGTAATATCACGTTTCGAAAGCTTCTTAGGTCTGCCAGATCATGGCATATATTCGGTACCATCGGTGTTATTATAATTTCTAATGATCGTCTTTATAGTAGCACGACTTAATTTTGTTGTCTTAGCAATTTCTCCATAAGATTTATTTTCCTTTCGGAGTTTTACTACCATATTTCGAACTGCAATATGTATCTCTTTTCGATTTGCCATTTTCAAGGAGAAAACCCGAATAATACCTACTTTAATTATCACTTTGTCCACCTAAACAATTGTAATGCTTGTAAATTTATATAAATAAACAAAGTTAACTGGTATTTTCCCTTGTTAGTTTTTAATTTTCTATTTGATGTTAGTAGTTGCCACGTTGTATGTAGACTTTTTGCCCGGTAATATTTACGTTTTTCCCCAATAATTTCTATGTTATATTTTTGTCATATTCTTTTTTTCTACAAAAATTCCTTATTATAAATGCCTTAAACATTGCTATAATATCTTTCTCAATTTTCGCCACTAATTCCCTAAAACATCAAAATCGTGGGTGTATTTAGACTTTTTTTCTTGACTGTAGATCGCGAAAAAGCGGATTTAATTTCAAAGCTTGTATTTTTAATTTTTTTTATTGTACGTTATCGTTTATTAATTTTAATTTAAAGTTAATCATTTAAAAAATTATTCAAAGAGTTATTTTTAAAAAATTGCATATTTTGCATAAAGACCAAAAATTTGTAGATACAATAGTTCGTTTTTGCTATTTACTACTATTTAGTACTACTACTAATATGTAGTAGAATTTTCTGTAGATTTTTCAGTACAATTTATCATTTTCAATTAACTAAAAGTTAAATATAACTAATATTCTGTAAATTTAACAGTTGTTTTTGCTGTTCTTATTTTACTAGTAGTTAGCAAAAAAAATGTGCTAATATCCACAGTTTTTTCTGCAAGATAATTTTTAACTAATTTTTAGTTGCTTTTTCTGCTATTTTTACAGATTTATTTCTATGAGTGTAGGTAGAGGCTCATGTTGAAAAATTATCATATAGAGATAATCTGACAGTAACATCTATACAATTAACACAATTTAATGGAAAATAACCCAGCAAAAAATACTGCTTGCTTGGAAGCAGGTTCGTCAGGGAAAGAAAACAGTGTAGCGCTTGCATTATTGCTGATATAAGGCATGATTTTTGTTCGAGATAGCTCGCGTGAAAGCACTTGTTTCGATATCCGATATGCGCTTCTATCACAGCTCCAAATAATGGCATGAAATCACAGCTTTTAGCTAGTAAATTCGGTTGTCATTGTTATTCTTTCATGCTTTGTTAGAGCGATAAAGTGTGGTAAACAAAATTCTATTGCCTTTTTTAACACACTACTGCAAGCTATAAATCCTCAGAAGCAGTAAACGAAGCAGAAAAGAAGCACTAATCATTTTTACCGCTTCCGAATTTCTGCTGGGTAACTGATGGCCTGTCCATAAAAAAGGAAGAAAATAGATCTCTTTCGTCTGATTTGAAAATTAATGTGTTTATATTTTTAGAGAAAAAGTTTATTATTCTTCTTCTTCTTCTTATCCTCAACCTTACTGAAAACAATTTTATTTGTTGTTATGAGAAACATTTACACACGAAGATATTTTTTCCAATCGTGCAAATTCATGAAAAAATCTAACTGGAATAAATCAAATACAAAAATTAAGGTAAATGTAAACGTTAACTTAAAATTACTACGAATTTTTGTAGATGTGAAAAGCATGGATGGTAACCGAAACGATGCGGTTATCGGTAAGGGTAACGTATTTCAGATTATTTCGGTATCGGTATTTTAAGGGTAACGATATTTCATTTATTTCGGTATCGGTATTTTAAGGATAACGGTTTTTTAGTTATTTCGGTAACGGTATTTAAAGCATAACGGTTTTTCGATTATTTCGGTAACTGTATTTTAAGGTTAGCGATATTTCAGTTATTTCGTAACGGTATTTTAAGGATAACGGTAGTCAGTTATTTCGATTCATCCCGCAATTTTTCTTCCAAAAAAAAAAAACGAGATTGAAAAGAGAACCAATTTACCAACTTAAAGTACACACAGAAAAAAACAGGCGGAATATTACCTAAGAGCTATGTAATTATACAACTACATAATTTTCAAGTTGGTTTTACAAAGTTCTAGTAAAATATCCACATTTTTCTGTAAAATATATACAATCCTTGCAAAATATATACATGTGTAGTGGAAAATATCCTAAAAATTACATATATTTTGCTAGAAATTTGTAAAACTTACTTCGAACTTATGTAGTTGCATAATTACATAGCACTTAGGTAATATTCCCCCTGTTTTTTTCTGTGTGTACGAAAAATACTCAATAACCACGTGCAATTACCAAAAGCAGAAAACTAAAAATAACGGTAACGGTATTTTAGGGGTAACTGTATTTCGTTTATTTCGGTAACGTTATTTTAAGGGTATCGATATTTCATTTATTTCGGTATCGGTATTTTAAGGATAACGGTATTTCAGTTATTTCGGCAACGGTATTTTAAGGATAACGGTATTTCAGTTATTTCGGTAACGGTGTTTTAGGGGTAACGGTAGTCAGTTGAAAGGGTTTTGAATCGACAACGGTATTAAAGCGGTATTGCCTGCCAACCCTGGTAAATACCCAATTGGTAAATATCCTGTAAAATGGGTAAATTGGGTAAAAATGAGTAAATACAAGGGTAGAGATGGGAAAATGGCAAATACCCAATTGCTAAATACCCAGTAAAATGGGGAAATTGGATAAAAATTATTAAATACACTGGTATTGTGTTTACCCATATATTGGGTAAATACCGGTTGGAATCCCATCCCTATGAATTTTGCCATTTTGTATTTTAAAAACCCAAAAATATTAATAAAATCGCCAAAAATTTCGATCAAATTCGACTCTCGCTAAAATTTGACTCACGCACACTCACGAACAATTTTTTACTACTGACCCACGTTCACCTGGGTATATTAAGGTTACACTCCCACTTAGGCGTGATCACGCAATATTCTGCCCACTCACTTTAATTTTGGGATAGGAGTAACGATATAAAAATATATATTTTTTCTTTGATAGTGGTTTTCTAAGGGTGCGTACAGAGTGGCCGCTTGTTGCCGAGCCGAGCCGACTGACGCTTATTGCGAGAACTTGTTCATGCGAGAAACAAGTTTGGGTGTGCATAGTGGATGCGAGAATCAGCGCTGATATTTTATCTATTATTTGTGTTTTATGTATGTTTGTATGCATTTGGGTTTGTTGTTCATTCTGACATTGAGTTTTAAAATTTTACTTATTAACGCATTTCTTCAATTATTCTTGAAATTTTTATTACATTTTTTTTTAAATTTTGTTTGAAAGTTTTTTTTTAATTTTTTTATAATTGTTATAATTTTATTTAATTTTTATTATTTATTTGAATTTTTATTTTTTTGTTTAATTTTTATTTTATTAACATAACATAAACAATGTTTTCGGCGCTGAAATACGCTTTGGAACTGTTTTCTCGCATTCAATCAGCTTTGCGCTCTGACCAGCTCGGCGCCCACTATGACCTGTTCGCGCTTATTTGCACTAATTTGTATAGTACCAGTTTTCTCGCATTGGTTCTCGCAATAAGCGTCAGTCGGCTCGGCAACAAGCGGCCACTTTGTACGCACCCTAAGTGTCTATATTTACTTTTTATCAGTGTTGGCATTGAATACCTTTTCATAATATCGGTAATTGGCTACAGCACCGACTTTAAGACCCATATGAAAATTATAAAAAGTCGATTCCATTAAAGGCATGTGTCTTTGTGTATCACCGGTTTCATTTCGCTTTTTTACCGGTCTAATTCTGTAATAACTTGAATTACCGTTTAAATACCGCTAAAATACCGAAACACAGATTTATAACGGTATTTTGCAGATACAACAAAATGTAACAGGTAATATTATGAAATAAAACTTGTGATATTAAGAGACACATGCCACTATTGTACTCGCAGTCCTAAAATTTTAATATCGGTATTGATGTGGACATCGTAGGCAACTACCGTTATATTGAAAAGGTAGTGTTTGCCAACCATGCTTTTTATTGTGTATTTTTTGTTAATTTATGTTTCCATCTAAAGCTGCAATTTTTTGCGCAAGAATTATGATCCGCAAGAACATGATCCGCAAGAACATGTTGTTGCATAGTGTAATTTATTGCCAATCCTTAGCAATATTTCTAAAAACTCTATCTTTTTTGAAAAACGCCAGTCACGAAAAACTAGACTAGTTATTATCAATAAAGAAAAAAGTTATGATTTTAATAAAAAACAAAAAACTGCTGATTCTATCTAAAATTAGGCTTTTGATATCGTAAATGATGCGACAACACTAGTTTGTACTACATTCAACTAGCTTATAATATTGCTATAATTAGTATAATATATTCATCTATAAAAATGTCCGTTTTATGCAGATAGGTAGGTAAGTGCAATAATATTTCATTTAATAAAATATAATCTTACTTACAAGGAAGGTATCCCTGGGTCATCACCGATTTCGTTGGGATTTGGATAAATGATGTAGTTTTTCTGCGACCCAATCTCACATTAAGAGGGAAAAAAGGGGGATAGAAAATTATTGGTTTTGGTACTTTTTTTCGTTTCTCTTTATACTTCCCAAATTAGTAATAAGTAAATAGGGTGTCCAATGCAAGGTATTTGATAGAACAATTTTAAAGTGCATAAAAGAGTTCAAAAATTCTAGAAGCAAAAATATTACGAATGTTTTAAAATAAAATATTTTTACCCCTTAGATTTGAGATTGGGCAGCGAAGAATGTATATTAGTTTCTATCACATACCCATATTTCATTAAAATCGGTGAGTCCCCCCGCCTCCCCTCCACTTCAGGATACTTTCTTTTAGACTATCTACAATATATTAATGCATGCAGCATATCTCTGGAGTTTTGACAAAATCACTTAAGTCGTCTTAAGAAAATTTCCCAAGATTTTTATAGTCAACAAAACTTTTTTCTGTCTGATCCTCACATTTCTTAACCTTGTACACTAAGGTCCGATTACTGAACGACAGTTAAAATTTAGCCGACAGTTATATTCAAATTTTATAAAGGAAATATCAACAAATATGTTAGTCAAAGCCCAAGTTAGTGGCTAACTGGACATTCAGTAATGGGGCTTAAAAAAATATATATACTCAGAAAAGTTCTGGAGTTACTACATGACAGTTATTTGTATAGTAATACAGTAGTAGTTATTTTAACTGCAATTGCAGTTGTGTTATTTATGTAAAAATTTTTTTGTTGTTGACAGTTATTTTTAAAAGAACCCACAAAACCTATTGCATTTTCTTTACAGTTAATTTCTAGTGACAAAGTAAAATTATTTGCTCTTGTGTCTTAAGTCAAATAAAAAGAAACGCGTAAGAAAACAGACATATGGAAAATTTCACAGCAAGAAATTTTGTTAAATAAAGAAAATAATTAGGTTAGTTTTATAATAGAAAATATATTTAAACATTGAATGAATTTACAGTTTAAGTGCTAATGCGCTATCGTTGTAAAATAGCATGATTTTTGAAGTTTAACCAAAAGAAAATTGTCAAATTTAAAATAGCATGAACTGTGAATACCCTCATTGTATTTATTTTCTTTCAGCTCTTCGAAATTTTTGACCGAAAAAAGGAAGCCCAACAACATATGTATAGGACTATAAAAAGTGAATAGTAAAAGTGTAAATTTTGTTACTTAATAAATAGTAACTTGTTCTGATTTCACGTGAAAAATCTGTTATTCTACAAATAAGAATTTTTTTTCACGATAATGAGTTTCACGTGAAAATTGTGTAGACTTTGCTCTCACGCAAATCTAATATACAATACTATTATTTTTCTTATGAAAAAGTGACATTTTGTATTTATTGTGATTGTGTCTTTCTAATAAAATAAAAAAAATTTATTAATTTTAATTTTTAAGGCATTTTAAGTTTGAGAGAAATTATTCTGCATAAAAAACAACTTACAGGGCTTTAATTGGAAGAGCACGGTTTTTTCGAAATACCGGTACTACTCAAAACGGTCTTTCCCAGTACTGTTTTCTGAAAAATAACGACCGTTTTTTAATTTATTAAAATTATTTATTATTTTATTATATAAAATATTTTATATGTACAATATTTTATTTATGCTGCTGGAACTTATGACTCAATCTCAGGGTATGTCATACGATGATCTCGCATTTTCAGTTATTACCAGAGAAGACAAAATTTCTGTTTTTGCTTTTTATGCTTTTTATTGCTTGTTTTACTCATATTTGCTTATTTTTGCTTTTTTGGATTTTCCTTTTTTTTAGCTTTAAAAACGCTTTTTCTTAAAATTTTTGAGATTTGAATTGCGTTTTTTAAGACTTTTTGCCCAAAAATACTTTTTTAACTTTAAATTTTTTAAAAACTGTTATTTTTCCATTGTTTTTTCTTTAGCTTTTTTCTTGCTTTTTTACAATATTTTTTGCTTTAAACACATCGGATTTTCCTTTTTTCTGTCTTCTCTGGTTATTACACAGCATCAATGTTTTCTGGTACAACAACTGATTTCCGAAAACATTCACGAAATTCATCCTGGAGCGAAGGACGTCCGCAATTAAAATCGTTACACTAACGTTTTACAGCTGCAAATGATGGAGCTTCATCACCAAAAGCTGATTCTAATTCATATATGCACTTTTGTCTACACTCTAATTAAATTCTGTTGAAATTTACCCAACTTATAGTAGGAAACTGTACTCCATGTTAATTCCCTTTTTTTCTGACACACAACTTTCTTTTATAAACAACAAAAACTAATATCAAAAATATAACAGTTCTATAAAACGATAACTGTTCTTTTTGATCTCCTGAAAAATGTGTGTTTTTGAATTAAGTGCTTTTGCCAAAAGTCCACAAATATATAGGTAGGTTTGTTTTATTAATCTGATAAGATTCCGTTTTCATCTTAAAGTGAATAAATTAATCTCCACATTTAATTTCGCAATGTCTTTTACATCAGAGAAGTTTTAAACGTCAGTCCATATTGGTCGGCAATAATAAACGCTAAATTTCATTACTTTTAATTGCCGGAAATGTGAAAAATTATAATATATAAAAAAAGTCATTCTGGATAAATAAGTAGTGTTAAGAAAATAATTGCTATTTTTATAGTTTTAATGTTTTAATAATTTTTAAGTGATCCTAAAATGGCTTTAAGTATTGAAAGTACCGTGGCTTCTGTAGCTAAAAATTTACCGAAAAATTTTACATTTGATACTATCGATTATCTAGTATTCATATTTATGCTCGCGATATCAGCCGGAATAGGCGCCTATTTTGGTTTCTTTTCGAAATCAAAAAATACTACTGATGAATATTTGATGGGTAGTAAACAGATGAAAACCTTACCCATTGCAATATCATTAGTAGCAAGGTAAGTGTTTTATTTATGGCATTTTCGCAGTAAACTGTATTTTTATAGTAAACAGCCTTTTGCAGTAAATAATTAATTTTTAAAAACTGAGCGGAAATATTCCACCAGTGGAATTGTGTTAAGTTTGTTATTGTAACAAAATGATTCAATGATTCCTCTGGAGGAATCATTCCATTCGCTTTGTAAAAACAGGGTGTTAAAAATAAAAAAAATCGTTCAGGCTACACATTTTTTAGAGCGATCGACGATTATCGTCCAGTTTTTACAGTACAATAACTACTGTGCTAGTTCTCATATGATACTTGCTAAACTCAAAATAATAAGTTGTTGGCTGAACAGAAAAAAATGTTACATTAACAAAATTTATTCGTGTTTTTTTGGCTTAAAATATAATTTGTTGATTTTAACACTTTTTTTTTGTTAAATTTAACAAATCTAAATTTAAATAAGAAATTTGTAAAATTACAGTTTTATTTGTAATTATACTGAGTCTTAAATTTTGCTCAAAATTAGGGTCTCGGGACCCTCCCGGTTCCAGTCCATATCATCTAAGGGCATGTAAGGTCACTCCAATGGAGCAAACATTTTGTCCGTTTTGCTCTATCTCGATTAGTTTTCGAGATATGGGTCATTTTATAAAGTAGAAAATTTTTGTTAAAAATTTCTGAGAGTCCAAGTTCCTACAATGATTCATTTTTGGATAGAGGTAACCCCTAAAACTAGTTAAAGTACTGAGGATTTTTAGTACAGTGTTAAATGAAAAACTAAAATCTTTGTTGCAAAACAAACAAAAAATCGCGTAAAAAACTAAATTTTCTAAAATGTAAAATTTAATCGCTGATTAAGTTCTTTATTCATTTTTGTGCTTTAAAATCGTTTTGCAATTGTTTATGTGCGGTTATTTAAAATCATAATCTAGAACAAAGTTCGGAGGCTAGTTGCAAAAAAATCGCGAAATAAAGTCGCAGAACAAAAATTTGCAAAAAGGAAAATTATTACATCAGAATATCGCTGATTAAGATTTTTAGTTAAATTTTTGTACCATAAAATCTTTTTCGCATTTCGCGATTATTTTGCAATTTTTTAGGTGTAGTTTTTTTTAAATTATAATCTAGGGACTATAATACTCAATTCATGGGATAAAGTTCGGTGGCTGGTTGCAAAAAAAAAATCGCGAAATAAAGTCACGGAAAAAAAATTTGCAAAAAGAAAATTCTTACATCAGTATATTTGTTTGCAGAATAAAAATCGCTGATTAAGTTTTTTACTTAAATTTTTGTATCTTAAAATATTTTTTCACGTTTTTTATTATTTTTTATTATTTATTTATTTTTTATTTATTTATTCCATACTTGGGACTAGTTAATTGAATGGACGAATTAATTGATGATTTCATTGGCATTACAATTGACCAATGCCAATGAAATTTTTTGGCATTACAATTGACCAATGCCAATGAATTTTTTTTTTTAAATTAATAAAAAATACATATTAATGACAATATTAATTTTATTTGGTCTATAAGACGCGTTTGAAAAAACAACACTTTACTATAGAAAATAAAAATGCCCTGTTGGCTGTCCGTCTCCAATATACACAAATTGCCTGCACTTGTACGTACAAACCATACGTCAATGTGGCAATATTTGTGAAAAGGTGACACGGAGGAAATAAGAAGATAAACAGAGAAAATCTGAAGTAGAATGTTTGTATAAGTCTGTTTGATCACTTCTGAAATTATTCATATAGAGACAATCTGACAATAAAAATATAAACAATACTACAATTTAATGGAAGATCACTGATGAAGCCTGTCCATAAAAAGGAAGAAACTAGATCTAGTCTGATTTGCAAATTTAATGTGTTTATAACTTTTGAGGAAGGTTTATTCTTCTTCTTAACCTCAAACCTACTAAATTAGAATTAATAAAAAATACATATTAATGACAATATTAATTTTTTTCAATTGGCATTGTTCAATGTCTAAATGCTCAATTATAATTGAAGAAAAGATAAAAGAACAAATTAAGAAAAAAAAAATTAAAAATTCGCGTATTTCTTATCTTATATTCGTTATTTCATCAAGTTTACATTACTGGGGGCTGATCCGTCTAGACTGACCAGTGTTAAAGAAGAGTGAACAACAGTATACTTGATACAACTTGATAAAATAGTGAATATTTTTTAATGTTTATAGCTCTAAAATTTTGCATTCTTGTCTTAATTTCCTTTTTATAAAACAATTTTTTTTTGCATGCAATACTTTTTTCTTCAATAAAATGTACATTTCATTACCATTCGGTGTACATTTCATTACCATCGTTTCAATCAATGCCAATTGAAAAATATTTCATTGGCATTGATTGGTAATGAAATTTTTTGGCATTGGCATTGAGTTCAAGTAATGCCAATTAAATTTTGCCTATTTAAAATTCTCAAGTATGATTTATTCATAGAACAAAGTTCGGTGGCTAGTTGCAAAAAATATCGCGAAATAAAGTCACGGGAAAAATTTTACAAAAAGGAAAATTCTTACATCAGTATATTTGTTTCCAGAATGAAAATCGCTGATAAGATTTTTTAATACAATTTTTGTACCATAAAGTCTTTTTTCGCGTTCCGCCAATATTATATTTTTATGTGAATCATATTTTCCGTCCTAAACTATGATATACTTGGCATTTTACTTTTATCATTATTACATTTGCATCCCACAAATAAAATAATGATAAAAATATATACCAACAGGCGAACACATTATCGTTGTAAATTCCTTGTAAACCTTGTATAAATAAAAACCATATTTTTATACCCTACACCACTACGTGGTTAGGGTATTATAAGTTTGTGCTGATGTTTGTAACACCAAAAAATAATGGTCGTAGACCCACCTTATAGTATACCGATCTATTTCGATTTAACGATGTCCGTCTGTCTGTCCGCCGGCCGTCTCTCTGTCTGTCCATGCATTCTTGTGCGCACTCTACAGGTCACAAATATTAACATATTGTACACCGACTTATATCGGCCCAAGGACGACGCCGATTGATTTTGGTTGAAATCGGTCCATATCTAGACCTAGTGCCCATATTAGGGTCCCCCCAAAATTATATTGTTTATACGCTGCAGGTCGCAAATATTAAGATATTTTGATGAAATTTGGTACACCGACCTATGTCGGCCCAAGGACGAAGCCTATTGATTTTGGTTAACACCGGTCCATGTTTAGACCTAGTCCCCATATAAGGGTCCCCCCAAAATTGGCTTGGTTCCACGCTGCAGGTCGCAAATATTAAGATATTTTAACGAAATGTGGTTTGCTGACTCACATGGTCCAGAGAAAAAAGCCGATAGATTCTAGATAAAATCGGTCTATATTTGGACCTATCGCCCATATGGGCTATAGGTCCTTTGTACCTGGTCCTTTTGATCAATCTACGTACCGTGTCTGCAGAAATACTATTGTCAAAAGATTTCTTCAACTATGCAGTTATCTTAATTGCACTTATAAATATATCTTTCTCAATTATAGCTTCTATTTTTCTTTCTTCTCTATTACTTAACTTTGCAGGATGTCCAGTTCGTGGTTTATTTTCAATTCTTTTTTTCTTCTTTAAAGTTATTAATAATTTTTTTTATTGTCGATTTGCTTCTTTTTATTATATTAGCAATTTCTGAAAAGGTTTTCCCATTTCGTGGCTATTAATTATTATTTTTGGTTCCTCAATTGTTAGTTCCCTCCAAGACATTTTTACAAATCATGTTACTTCACTTCTTTTAATTAAAACACTAATTTTTTGATACTTTTTACAAATTAGAAATGCATATATTATATTTGAAATGTACCGTTACAAATACCAAAAGAGATTTATTAAAAACAACAGCGGTTCAATAGCTTTTTCAAAATGCTTTTAAAGGGTACCAAGACTTTTGCTGTGCAAAAATACGGAGTTATTTGAATTCCGAATTACATTTTTTTTTGTTTCGCAATGTACCCCTACGGGAAATTTTAACAAACTGTTCACTTTTACATGGCGTTGTCATAGGAGGGGGAAATTGACCCCTTGTGACATGTCACAAGAGAAATCCTAGGACAGATTACTGAACTCTCATAAAAAACAAAGTCATGTATTACATGAGATAAAAATAAATATTACATAGATTGTAACATATTTTTTGATAACTTTTAAAAACACTTTTATTTCAAGTGGGGTACCATGACTTATGCTGCTCACTGTATTTATTACAAGCAAATATATTAACTGCAGGGCGTTTTTAAACTTAAAATCCTCTTTATTTTCAGTCAACTTTCTGGCATTGCTATCATGTCAGTACCAGCGGAAAACTATACATTTGGATTCAACTATATATTTTTGGTATTGTCAATGATCCTAGTGATTCCTACACTAAATTATATCATTGTTCCAGTATTCTATGATAACAGTATATCAAACTGTTATGAGGTAATTTGGATTTAACTAATCAATGTTTAATTGTAATTTCGAGGCAGCTCCAGAATTTATTCCCAGAACTGAAAGTACTTAATTAAGAAATACTGACCTGATTCGAAAGAGTCACATCTAGCTTAAAGAAAAAATTGGATGGTGTTGGCACAATATGAAACAATAGTTTCTGAACGTTTGTCGGAATGTAAAGGAGTAATATTGAAATAAAAGACTTGTTCTTTGCAATCCTAAGCCGATTTTGATACCTAAAAAATTGTATTCTAAAATTTTGCACTGCCAATCGCCTTCCATAACTCTGAACTGAAAATGGTTTTGGAATTAAATTAACATCCCAAATCGTGTGAATAAGTTCTGGAATAAGATTGAAGTTTTAAATTTTCAAACGATTAGAATTTATTTATAACTAATATATTTTTATATTAATGCTAGTATCTTCAGATGCGTTTCAATAAACGCACACGTCAATTGGTGACTGTGTCATTTGTCCTCAACGCTTGTCTTATGTTACCCGTCTACATATTTGTACCAGCTCTTGCATTTTCTCAAGGTAAAATGGAAATAAATTTTTAATTCAAATATCTAATCCTGAATGGATTAAAATTCATTTTCATTTATAGTGACAGGCATAAATATCCATTTAATAAATGCCATAGTTTGTTCAATTTGTATATTCTATACAATGTTGGTGAGTAATGTAATAAAAATCTTAACATTAAATAATTCCAATGAAATTTTTTTCTAGGGTGGTATTAAAGCTGTGGTTTGGACTGATGTGGTGCAAGCTGGTATTATGTTATCTTCCGTAGTTTTAGTAGGTGTTTTAGGTACTCTTAAAGTAGGAGGTCTACAAAAAGTTTTAGAATATGCTGGAGAAGGTGGTCGTTTGGATTTCAAGTATGTTGTTAAAAACTTTATCTAGATTTGAGGAATTTTTATTTTTTTTTTTGCATTGTTGTTTAGTTATTCTTTGGATCCTCGTGTACGTTCAGCATTCTTGAGTCTTTTCGGTGGTGGTTTTTTTATGTGGACTGGTCATATTGGTTTAAATCAGAGTTGTGTTCAAAGAATTGTATCGTTGCCTTCTATGCAACAAGCCAGAACGTAAGTATATTTATTGAAAGTTTTTGTTTCTAATTCACGGTACTATCGTCTATTTAGACTCGATATATGATTTTTTAGTATGGCACCCTTTTTGCTGCTATATTTTGAAGAAAGTACTAAATTTTGACTCAAGTGAGGCAAAAGATTCGGAATAAATATATTACAGATCAATAAATAAAGTTCAGTTTAGAAATAAATTATTTTCCAGATTGACCAAACATTTCTCAGCGAATAGCTCAAGAATATTTTCGCCAAAAAGGAACATTCTCATCTGCATTACTATCTGATAAGTAGTAAAATAACGTTTCCTCTGTAAAGTCCAGAATTCTGTTCTGCTTTAGCATCTAGTCAAATTTCACAACAAAAATTAGTTTTACTTGGGTGAAATTGTTGAGAAATTGCTGTGACATTTTTTTTGCATCAATTTAATAGATTATATCATTTGAAAATGTCGCAAAAAATGTGATACACTGTAGGAAATATATGAAGTAGTTTTCAGTATAATGATTCTCCAAGGTGTATTTAAAGAACGTCTATGCGTTGACCATTTTTTTTTCATATTTTGTTGAACATTATTTTAAAAAACTCAAAACTAGAGTTTTGCAAATTTATAAAAAAAAATCCCATCTATGGCCATACCTGGGACTAGGTTATCATAACTCAAGATAGACAAAAATGTATATTTGAATATTTGTGGATCTTAGAAATTAAACTAGAGTATAACATTGTAAGTTTTTGAAAAAATATTTTATTTTTTACGATTTTCATAATTTATCTCATTTTAATTCTACAATGGTCTGGGGAAATTGCAATTACTTAAATACTTTCCAACCGATTTTGGATTTTTATACATTGCCAGAAAGATAATTCGGTTTAGATTACGATTCTAGAGCCCGTATTTAAAAAAATAACTGATTTTTTTGCCTTGTAAATCGTATTTTAAACTGCAGGCCCGATGCGGCAGGTGTTCCCGCTATACGATCACTCACAATATTTTATTCTAGAACACATATTATTAATTAAATTATAATTAAAAAAAGGACTACTGATTTTTCATTATATTCAAATCATTTTGCTATTTATTTTCAAACATTGTTTAAACAATCCATAAAAGAAATAAAAATAATTGAAAAGTCTATTAAAACAATCACCAATTTTTAACTGACAAAACGTAAAAAAAACGATTTTGTGGTTTGTTTTTTCATATGAAAGTTTTGTTTTTTCTTTAATTTTCAAAACACCACACAACACACACGGTCATATTTTTATACCCTACACCACTATGTGGTCAGGGTATTATAAGTTTGTGCTGATGTTTGTAACACCAAAAAATATTGATCCTAGACCCACCTTATAGTATACCGATCGGCTCAGAATTTTTTTTATTTCGATTTAACGATGTCCGTCTGTCCGTCCGTCCGTCTGTCTGTCTATCCATGCATTCTTGTGCGCACTCTACAGGTCGCAAATATTAAGATATTTTGATGAAACTTGGTACACCGACTTATGTCGGCCCAAGGACGACGCCTATTGATTTTGGTGAACATCGGTCCATGTTTAGACCTAGTGCCCATATAAGGGTCCTACCAAAATTATATTGTCTATACACTGCAGGTCGCAAATATTAAGATATTTTGATGAAATATGGTACACCGACTTACGTCGGCCCAAGGACGAAGCCTATTGATTTTGGTGAACATCGGTTCATATTTAGACCTAGTGCCCATATAAGGGTCCTACCAAAATTATATTGTTTATACGCTGCAAGTCGCAAATATTAAGATATTTTGATGAAATATGGTACACCGACTTATGTCGGCCCAAGGACGAAACCTATTGATTTTGGTGAACATCGGTCCATATTTAGACCTAGTGCCCATATAAGGATCCTATCAAAATTATATTGTTTATACGTTGCAAGTCGCAAATATTAAGATATTTTGATGAAATATGGTACACCGACCTATGGCAGCCCAAGGACGAAACCTATTGATTTTGGTGAACATCGGTCCATATTTAGACCTAGTGCCCATATAAGGATCCTATCAAAATTATATTGTTTATACGTTGCAGGTCGCAAATATTAAGATATTTTGATGAAATTTGGTACACCGACCTATGGCAGCCCAAGGACGAAGCCTATTGATTTCGGTCAACACCGGTCCATGTTTAGACCTAGTGCCCATATAAGGGTCCCCCCAAAATTGGCTTGGTTACAAACTGCAGGTCGCAAATATTAAGATATTTTAATGAAATTTGGTTCGCTGACTCACATTATAGAAAATTTTGACACAAGTCCCATTTTAACCCATTCGATTTTCGGATCAAACATTAGTTGGCTTTTAACCAGACTGGTGTAGGGTATTGTATAGTCGGCATTCCCGACTTTAACCTTTTTACTCGTTATTGGCTATATTTGTGTGTATGAGTAAAGAATTTCTTGTAATTTGAATTGAAATAATTTTCTATATAAACAAACTATTTTAACGAAAACCGAAAATATTTGAATTTTTTGTTTTAAAACAGAAAATAACGAAATTATTTAAATTAATAATATACTACATTTATACTTGAGCAAAAACCACCTAGTTTTTCTAGAAAACTAGTTTTTGCTTATTTTTTTGAATGCGTTTTGACAAGTTAAAAACTACAAGAGCCAAAAACCAGGTACTTTTTGCTCAGGTATAAATGTAGTAATAGAATATTTGACTGAAAATAACAACTCCTACTCCTAACAAATCCTCAATGTATTTTAATTGATTCTTCAATTGAAAACAAACTTTACCTACATATTACTTTTTAAATAAACCTCAATCGGTTATGGAAAATATATCAGGTCTGTTTCTTTAATTTTTGGGTAATGTTCGGTAAAATGAGAGTTAACAAGAAATACTCTCACGAAAGGACAAAAATGCACAAAAGTAAACGAACGCGAAAAACCCATATTTGAAGCCCGAAAAACAAACCTCAATAGATTTGTGCATTATAGTTCGTTTTGGTGAGCGCTCTTTCTAGTTCTTGTTCCATTTGTTGTAAAAATCTAGATAGCTTTTCTAGTTAAAACCCTTTTTAAATCAAAAATTTAATAAAAATTTCCTTTTTAGGCATTTCTATTTACAAAAAGGAATACATAGTTTATTAAATTTGGAAAAGATTTTAATATTAAACAAAAGCTTCGAATTATTTACATACATATTTAAATCTTTAACACATTTAAACAAGCGTCTTCAAAAAATTGTCGGTGATTTTATGGAGTTGTAAAATCAACAATTATACTAATTTTTGTAAATGATAAACATATTTTCTGAATGAATGAAATGAGCGATTGAACTAAAAGAGCTATTAGTTTTGAACTAGGGTTTTAGTTCAAATTAGTGAATAGTTCAATTGAACTAGTTGAACCCAACTGATGATATACCAGCTGATAAAAATAATTTACCCAAATTTACACGAAAAAAAGTCTGGGCATTTTCGTGCAAGAAGAACAAGAATATTACTCTCTCATGACAGCTCTCATTTACCCAATTGTGTAGTAAGAAAACGCATTTTGGTAAAATTGGGATCCCGCGGGATCCCAATGTTGAGTACCCGAACACAGCTATTGTGAGTGCATGATTATTCTTATATCCAAAGGCACATTTCTAGGCAGGAGGACAGGTCACAAATCGGCAATTTTTTTCGTCCATATAACGAAGGTCCACCCTTTTGCACAACCTAAAAATATTTCATAATTTTCAATATTCCTAACCGGTTATTCGGGTCGGTTAATCGACAAAATTGGCAATTAATCGTTTAGTGCAAAACAATTGCATTTATCAATAAAACAACGAACTAATAAATAACAGCTTTAGTCGAGTGTATTGATTTATAAAATGTTTCTTCAAGATGATTGAAAGCATCCTGAGATTTTTTAAAAGAAACATGCCTTAAAACCTTCCTGTTTTATTTTGGAGGATTCCGTGGACTCTTGAAAAAAAAATATTGTTTGTATATTTTCAGTGGAAGTAAATCTTTAGGGTTAAAGAGTTTTTCTATTAATAAAAATCTGTATACTATTAATAAGTCTGTAAAAACTTTAGCTACAACTACAAAAAATCAGTTAAAAATTACCTTGAAGGAAAAAATTCTGAAATTTGCAGATTATTTTATTTAAATA
This sequence comes from Leucophora obtusa, assembly GCA_949987735.1. Lineage (NCBI taxonomy): Eukaryota > Metazoa > Arthropoda > Insecta > Diptera > Anthomyiidae > Leucophora > Leucophora obtusa. The sequence continues at coordinate 284,572,792 of OX465295.1, forward strand.
TTAGCAGGACAAGGTATTGGTTTTGCTATTTTTGTCTACTAATATTCAGCAAATTTTTTTGGAGATTCATTTTCAATTAATAAAAGTTAACTTAAACATAACTTAAATTCTGTAAATTTAACGGTTTTATTTTTGCCCTCCTTATTAGGATTTAGCAACAGCAATCTTTTAATTTCAGCAGTTTTTTTCTTCAAGGTAATTTTTAACAAATTTTTAGTAGCTTTTTGTACTATTTTTAAATGTTTATATCTATGAGTGTACTTCTAAATCCGCTTCTGGAACTAGATCTAGTTAATTATATAATAAATTTTAGTTCAGGTAAACGGGTTCGAGTTTCATGAAATTGGTTCTACTGGAACATGTTGTAGAATTGGTGTGGTTGGGAACAGTTTGTAAAAAAACTTCTTGGCTGATGGTGTCATGAAGGATATGGAAATATAATTTACATTAATTTTAATTTTTAAAGATATTAAAACAAAAATTAAGAATTGTCTATCGTATATCCTAAAGGGTTATTCAATAAGAGCGCTACAAAAGTTTTTTTAAATAAAACAAAAACGGTTTTGGATATCAATGAAATTCTTTATTCCTGTGAAAGTACGTTCGATGCCATTATGTATGGAAATCGATCTCTTTTGCATGGCCACCACGGGCACGCTTGCAGAAGTCCAGACGATGAACCCAATTTTCGACGGTTTTTAAGCATAAATCGGCCGATATTCGTACGAAGTTCATCAATCGTCGCTGGCTTGTTGGCATAGACCATAGATTTGACGTAGCCCCACAGGAAATAGTCCAACGGCGTCAAATCTCACGACCGAGGCGGCCAATCGACTGGACCATTTCGTGAGATAACACGTTCTCCAAACTTGGTTTGCAATAAATTGATTGTGACATTCGCTGTGTGGCTTGTGGCGCCGTCCTGTTGGAACCACATGTCCTCCAAGTCCATATCATCCAATTGGGGCCAAAAATATTCGGTTATCATTGAACGGTAGCGATTCCCATTCACAGTAACGTGCCGGTCTTGATCATCACGGAAGAAGTACGGCCCAATGACGCCGCCGGCCCATAAACCGCACCAAACCGTAATTTTTTCGGGATGCAATGATGACTCATGGAGTACGTGTGGATTGCTGTCTGACCAATAACGCATATTTTGTTTATTGACAAAGCCATTCATTATGCCAGCGCTCTTAACGTTGAGGCCACTGACTCCGAACGTCGGTAGTAAATTTTAATAATTTCGACTCGTTGTTGGCTCGTATATCTTTCCATCATGAAATGGCAAAACTTACTGAAGAGAAATGTCAAAAGAGCGGCAAGAAATATGGCGTCGTTTGCTGTCCCTGTCTTTCTACTTTTGTAGCGTCCCTGTTGAAGAACCCTTTATTAGGGTGTCCTGATAAAAAAAATATATGTAATAGCACTCGAAAAATGCATATTAATTCGCTGAAGATCATAGACCAAACGCCAAGGACTGTTCTTTGTGACGTTGACCAGAACAATAACATTTCAAAATCCAGAACTAAGACCCTGGTGGACTTTGATATTCAGTACAAAACTTGCTTCACTTAAGATTAATATATGCCCTTTACGACTCATAAAAATTAGATTTTAGCCTATAAATTGAATTACAATTAAAGTTCTCGCAATCACAAAGCAGAATATTCGAAATTTTTTCACATTTTTTGAACAAAAATGTTTTAGTGTTAACATTTGTCGTTTATGCCGAATTTTATTTTCTTATTCCTTATTGAAAATTCGTTGTCGAAATGGTGTAGGGCAACCGAAAAAAACATGGATGTAGCTAACCTTTTGTAATTAAACCATGCTGAAGACGAGAAAAATAGTTAAATTTTTGGATTAGATCTTCAGTTTCCTACCAGCTTTTAAAATTGGCAATGCTGGTAATATAGTTAAAAAAATAAATAAAATAAAATTTTGCAAAAATTTGGTATTAAAATGTTTGTTTCAGCCTTTCAAAATTATGTTTAGCCAAAATACAATACTATTGACATATTCAGTCGCTGGTATGGGTCCCCTCCAATTTTTTTGTTTACTTTTTCTGCCGTATTGAGTACTACTATTTGGCGTATTGAATGCACCGAAAAAAACGAAAAATTGGGCCATTTTTAACCCTTAAATATGAGATTGGGCAGCTAAAAAAATACATGTCTTTAAAATTTTACTCCTTTCCAACATAGCCGAGCTCATTAAGATCTACCGGTCTGAGTTGGGAGTCTTTCCTTGTAAGTAAAATTTTTGTTCCACATATTATTTAGTTAAGAAATTTTGTTTAAAAACTTAGCACTTAAATTAAATTTAAAAAAACATCTTACTTAATTCTAACTATAAAACTGAATCTGAATTCAAAACAACGAACAGCTTAACAACTTAGTATTGCTTTATTGCAGAGACAAAATTTTGCTATTAATTTTGAATTAATTAATTTAATTTTTTAAAGAATTTTTTAATTAAGCATTTAGTCCACAAAATTCAGTGAAATTTTTCATTTTGCGAAGAAATAGGTGCTAAATACTTAAGTATTTAATAAAATAAAACACGTAAAAAATTAAACTTCCTAATTTTTCGTCCCTGCTTAAATAATAATACACTATTTTTTATACAAAAATTAACAATAATAATTTAAAAATTCCGAATCAAATTCAAACGATTCTTTCTGCAATTTAACATGGTTATTCAAAAAAAAACTTTTTGTCTTATTAGAGGCTAATTGAACGATTTTTGTTGTTGTGTTGCATGTTAATTTGTTTTATTAAACTGTAATAAAATTTAAAACATTTTTTTGAACACAAGCCTAAAAAATAGTAATTTACTTTTAAAAATCTAATTTGAAGTTAAAATTTAAATGAAATTATTTTTATTCCATAACTACCCTACGGGAAATCCTTTCACCGAACTGGCCCCTTTATATGAAATAGAGTGGTCACTTTTACATGACGTTGTCATAGGAGAGGGAAATTGACCCCTTGTGACATGTAACAAGACAAATCCTAGGACAGGTTACTGAACTCTCATAAAAAACAAATTTCAGAGTATTATTCAGTAATCGGTAGACTTTACCATAGAGTAAGAATACTATAGAGAGACGGTTAACCTCACGACCCCAACAAAACTTTATGCAGATTGCAAAGGTTCGGTAACGGGCTCCCCAATGAGAGAATTTCCCTCTCTTTTGAACAAATTTACCTGATTTCAAAGCAAATTTGTCTGCAAACTGAGAGGATTTCTTTGATTCCCCTATTTCAAAGCAAATTTGAGCAAATTTGCCATACCGAACCTTCGTAATCTGCACATACAAAAACCAAGAGAACGCTTTTTGCAGCGTGAGCGGGAATGTCAGCCTGTGTATAGAGACAATCTGACAATAAAAATATAAACAATAATACAATTTAATCCAAAATCACTGATGAAGCGTGTCCATAGAAAAAGGCAGAAACTGGATCTAGTCTGATTTGCAAATTTAATGTGTTTATAACTTTTGAAGAAACTGTTTATTCTTCTTCTTAACCTCAAACCTACTAAATTTGTTTGTTTTTGTTTTAGTAAATTTAGTTTATTAGTTTTATAAATAAATAAAATAATTCAAAATCCAAATGTATTTGGCTTTTTTATTAAGACATATCGTGTTAACCACAAGTTCGTGCATATGTTTCGTCGCACACTGTAGGTGGTATTTATGTATATTAAAGAATCGGACACTCGACCGAAGATGAAATACAATTCCCATATATGAAAACTTTTTAACAACTTTTCAGTGTCAGTAGGGCATTCAACTCTATCAATCCATTAGAGCATCGCCGGAATGTGGGCTGTGTTACACTGTTCCATTGATAATACCATGGGAGGTGTTCTACTGAGATTAGTGAATTTATGCCTGGCGCCAGGTAGCTAGTAGATCACATTCGTTTGTTGCCGATTGTACAATGAATCGCATAGCGCGTTACAGGGAAAATTCTTTTATTAGTCGAACTTGCACTATGTGGAATAGATTCCCTCCAGGGTTCTTCCCTGAGAACTACAATGTTAGTAAAAGACCTTAACAGGTGTCACAAGGAAATTAAAGGAAATGAAAATTGTATTGAATAATTAGTTGTACTTAAATGGAGTTTATTTCAATGTTATACAGCTAATTAATTTGTCTTTCTTTTCAGAGCTTTAAATATAGCTGGAGTTGGTGTCATTATAATCATGGGTTTTAACTCCTACATTGGAATTGTTATGTTTGCTCGTTACTTTGGATGTGATCCGATTTTAGGTGGTGTGAGTTAATTTATTGATTTCTTCCATTCGCGGTGCTCGCTACCAGAGTTCAAACTCGGCATTTTTCCAATTTTAATGTTTCTTTAGATGTTGAATGTAGTAAAAACATCGAGCTTAAATAGGGGTAGGAGTACCTCACCTTATTATTAATACGTTAATTTATGTTTCCTTTAGATTGTCGAAAAAGCTGATAAAATGATGCCATTCTTTGTACAAGATGTTGTTGGACATTTAAAAGGTATGCCTGGTATTTTCATATCCTGTGTATTTAGCGCTGCTTTAAGCACCATGTCGGCCATGTTGAATTCCTTGTCGGGTGTAGTGTATTTTGATTACATCAAACCATTTATTAAGCATACTGATGCTAGAGCCAACGCCATAATGAAAATATTTGTAGTCGTTATGGGTTGCTACTGTATTGTTGGTGGTTTGATGGTACAAAAATTCAATTCTATATTACAAACTATAATCACCATAACTGGTATAAATACTGGTGCTGTTGTGGGTGTATTTCTATTGGGTATGTTTGTGCCCAGAGTAAATGGAAAGGTAAGCATATATTAGGGTGAGTGCAACTACGTGTACATATTGTATACAATGATTTTATTCTTCTTTAAGGTGGCTATCGTGTCGATTGCTTTTAGTATTTTCACCATGCTATGGATTATTGTCAATGCCCAAATGCGATTTAGGTCTGGCTATATTAAATATGAGTCGTTGCCTACTTCAGTAGATAAATGTGATGCTATCAATCTTCAAGCAATGATACAAAATATGTAATATGTTTGTCAACATTGTTATTCAACATAAATTCCAATATATTTCATATCATTTTAGCACTGCCATCCCTATGTCCTTTACAACCACGGAGAAACCTCTTGTCACTACTGCTTTCGAGAGTAATCGTGACTTTTCTATATATGAAATATCCTTCTATTGGTATAAGCCATTGGGTGTCTTTTTAGTATGGATTGCAGCTATACCTTTAAGTTATATTTGGAAACGTGATAAGGAAGATAAAATGAATCCAAAGTTATATTCGCCATTCGTTAAGAGATTTTTAAATGAGCCGCCAACTGTGGAAATGGAAAACATACCATTGAGAACTCCCTTTCCTTCCTTGGCTGGAGGGGATAATACAAAGATTTTGATGTCCGAAAATCCAAATGGCAATGGTGCAAAAAGTTAAATAATGAATATTGATTTTATTAATTTGTTATTAAATAATTTTAATTAGCATAAGGACTGTTACAATAACTTCTCTTATATTTAACATTTATTTATGTTTTATCTTAATTTCAAATAAATACATTTAAATAATATTTATGGCCATGGGTACCCTACGGGGAATGAGGGGTCAATTGCCCTGAAAGTACCTATCCTGTGAGTGGTTAAAGCAAGACTTGTCACAGGATTGGTGTAATTTACCATTGCTGTGGGTTAAGCAGTGACAATTATACTTAAAGGACCATGACTGGTGAAACGGTGGCATACCACTTAATCGTCCTCAAAGTACCTATCCCGTGACTGGTAAAAAGAGGACATACCACTAAATTGCCCTCAAAGTACGTATCCCGTAACTAGTTAAAGAAGGACTTGCTGCAGGACTGGTATAATTTACTATTGCTGTGGGTTAAGCAGTGTCAATTATACTTAAAGGACTGGTCTCGTGACTGGTGAAATGATGACATACCACCTATCCCGTGAGTGGTTAAAGATGGTCTTGTCGCAGGACTGGTAAAATTTCTTATTTCTATGGGTTAAGCTCTGTCAATTATACTTAAAGGACTGGCCCCAAGGCTGGTGCAAAGAGGACATATCACTTAACTGGATAAGTGTGTTATAAAAAACCCACAAGTAAGACTTTATTTTTTTTTAAAGAGAAGCAACACTCAGGAAATTCTTCCTATTAATTAACGTGTTGCTTCCTTTGGAAAGGGGATAGAGAAGAAGTGAATGATGGTGAAAGATGAAGGGCTTCAAATATGGCAACACTGTAATTGCGCGAGATGATGAATCTTAGAACAGTTGTTGCGCGCCATCTGATGGTGATTTGCCGAACTTTGTTGAAGCTTTTTAATTCATAGCCCTGTTATACTATTTTACTTCGGTGGGGTTAAGTGCTATGGGAACACCGAAGGAGGACGCTGCGATATGTATGAGGGATAGAAAAACGAATACATATTTATATTTTTCATAAATTGATGTTGCCTTGGTTGGGGATCGGATCCGCAACCTCACGTCCATAATTGGTCGGTTTTCCAGTACACTGATAGAATTATCCTTCATGATGAACAATTTTATAGAATTTTTTTCGTAAGTTCAATGAAGAATTTCGTTAAATAAAATGATCAAAAAATCGAAATTTGTGAAAAATTACGTTTTTTTTGATAATTTTAGTTCTAGTTCTAAGCACTTGGAGTTTTCTTTAAATTTTAGCATCAAGAACCCTGAGCTTATTGCTAACAACTTCAGCTCCAAGCTTTTGGAGGATTTTACAGGAATTTTAGAATATGTAAAAGGTTCGACGCATATATATATCGTATCTTAAAAAAGGAATATGTATTTCATATTCTATTTCTGTGAAAAAACATACCAAAATTCTTCAAAAAAAAAAACAAGGTTTTGCTGTGACAATTTTACTTATAATACCAAAACCATAACAATTTCCATTCACCTCAGTTTTGTCACTGTTTTTGTCAGTTTTGTAATGGGACTGGTTCTGTATCAGTTCCTTTTAGGTTAGTTGGGTGACATGTCACAAAATATACAAAGTGTGACTCATTCTTCGACGGATCCTTTTGGGTTAGTTCGGTGATATCTCTCTTTAAGTCAGTTAGGCGACATGTCCTTTGGGGCTAGACCTGCAACATGTCGAAAGGTGTCTAATCTGTGGCAATACGTCATTTCCAATGACAACGCCATGTTAAAGTGATATGTCTCTTTCAAAGAAAAATACTGATCAACGACCTGTCTCTGCCCCCTCGGGACCTATCCTGCGTGTCATCTGGGACCGGTCCCTTTCCCCGTAGGGTAGTTTTAAGCCGTGTTTTCGACTTAACTAAATCCGTTAACTTATATAAAACTCAAAGATCACAAAAATATGTTTAACGTAGATTTGCTTTGAATCGGGGATCGTAAACGAATCTAGTAGCGCACTGAAAAATGTTTGCCGATAGAATTTATTGGAAATGGCTGTTAAAATAAGGGAATATGCAGTTAAAAAAGCGACAAATATATTTTTCGGATCAGATTACCTATCAGTCATCACTATTATTTGACTTATTTATTTGTAAATCCGAATGAGTACCTGTTGTTGTCTGTTTTATCCATTTGTTTACGTTCTTCGAAAAATTAAAAGCCGACAAAAAATCCTTTCTGACTTGTATTAATGAAAAAAATACTTAAATATTATTAAATTAAAGAGCCCAAAACCTATATTACACAGAGAGAATTTTGCTGGACGGGTTTTAATGAATTTTTTCAATAAACTAATGAAGTTTTCTTCACAAAGTGGATGAAAAATTTCTTAAGTTTCATGAAAAAGTTTCATATCGAGAGCCTATATTCAATATGCTCTACCGGAAAAAAGACGATTTTTCGGAAGAAGGATAAAACTGTTTTACTTCTCAATTCCTTAAATATGAAGTAATCTATCTTCCACAATATTTGTTAAATATGACTACCGAACTTTACATATAAAAAAATACAACATTTTACATTATTGGCGGCGCTATAGGGCATTTTGTCCGATAGAGCGTATTGCAACTGAAATTTTCGAATATTTTTATGTCGATAGAGCGTATTGCAAAATAATAAAATTTTGATTGAGCAGATTTGTATAATATTTTGGTACAATTCTAAAAAAAGAACCCTGCAATTAATTTACTTAAATAAGACAAACATGTTATTTTAGTCCACCATTTCAGGTACATAATAACCCAGCAAAATCTTTCATTACCAAATAAATGGTTATATAATAGAAATTCATAGCTCCGCACAACTTAGCTTTTGGCGTCTAAACTCATTATTTTTGTTTGGCATGGTCGTTTTTATAAGTAGTCACGCTTACCCGCTCGCTTACGAAAATATGAGAAATAAGTAGTTATGAGATTTTGAATAATAAGTGGTTACTCACATGTCTACAAAAAGTTGAATTATAAGTGGTTATCCGATTGCTTACTTGATTCTTAAAAATAAGGAGCTAAGCAAATACTATTAGCTTAAGGAAATACATTCAGAAAAATTTGAGTTTTCTCTAGTGTGTAATTTTAGGACTCGTCATAAAAATTTAAACATAAAACATATTTACATATAATAAATAAAAATGTATAAAATTTAACTGTGTAAAAAGTACGTATTTAAACTATTACAAGTAAGTCATTATTTTATATTTATAAACAATGAATACAATAGGCCGTTATTAGGAAGTCATTATTTTATATTATAAAATAATGCAAAAGGTAATGATATATAATTTTTTGGTAATGCAGATAGTAATAAGGTGTCATTACCAATATTTTGTTGTGAAACATCCTAAAACAGGCTGGTAGACTAAAACGAGTAAAAAAGTTAAAGTAGGGCATGCCGACTATATAATAACCTACACCAGTCTGGTTAAAAGCCAACTAATGTTGGGATCCAAAATTCGAATGGGTTTAAATGGACTTGTGTGAAAATTTTCTATAAAATGATAAAAGAGGAGAAAATCGGAAATATAGTCCATATGGGCGATAGGTCCAAATATGGACCGATCCTATCTAGGATCAATAGGCTTTGTCCCTGGGACCGTGTGAGTCAGCGAACCAAATTTCATTGAAATATCTTGGTATTTGCGACCTGTAGAGTGCGCACAAGAATGCATGGACAGACAGACAGACGGACGGATATCGTTAAATCGAAATAAAAAGTGATTCTGAGACGATCGGTATCGGGTCTAGGTCCAATATTTTTTGGTGTTATAAACATCTGTACAAACTTATTATATCCTCTCCACTTAGTGGTGTAGGGTATAATTACACCAAAGATCGTTGTAAAAAATAGGCAAGTCAATATCCAAAAGCACCATTTATTACAATACTATAATTTTTTTCTTAAATCGCAGCAATGGTCAAAAATAAATCTGTTACTTTATATATTTCCCCGCAGTGAGCACGTCGTTCTATGAATTTTTATAAGGAAAACTGAATTTGGAAATTATGAAAACGTATTTTAGGGGACACACTAATAAACAAACATTTAAACGACCTTAATATATTAGGCACAATTCTATATTATACTGTAGGGTACAATGTTGTTCAATATATGTAGTAATATTATATTTTTATTAAGTCGATTACCAAAATGTTCCGATAGACCATATTGCATTCAAAAAATAATGGTTAGCGCGTTGTGTAATAGTTAGCGCGTTGGACTGTTACACGTGAGGTTGCGGGTTCGAGCCCCAACCAAGACAACATCAATTTATGAAAAATAGTAATATGTATGAGTTTTTTCTATCCCTCATACATATCGCAGCGTCCTCCTTCGGTGTTCCCATAGCACTTAACCCCACCGAAATAAAATAATATAACAGGGCTATGAACTAAAAAGCTTCAACAAAGTTCGCCAAATCACCATCAGATGGCGCGCAACAACTGTTCTAAAATTCAATATCTCGCGCAATTACATTGTTGCCATATTTGAAGCCCTTCATCTTCCACCACCTTTCACTTTTTCTCTATCCCCTTTCCTGAGTGTTGCTTCTCTTTATAAAAAACAAAAAGTCTTATATCCGATAGATGAATAACAGATAATGAAAAAGGATACTAAAATACATTTTTGAAAATTTTTGTCAGAGATGTAGCCGTAATCAGTGAAGAGTTTCCCATCAAAAAGTCATTTTCGACAAATCTTCCGATAGAGTGTAGGTATTGAATATAGTCTCTCGATATATTGTATAAATTCAGTTTTAATGAAACTTTTTCATTGAGTTTATGACTCTTTTAATAAATTAAATGAAATTTTCCCAACATTTTTTGAAAAATTCCATTAATTTAATGAAAAGTTTCAATGGACGAGTTCCAGTGAAACGTCATTAGTTTTTAGTTTTATGCAAAAATTCGTTATTATCATGCAGATAATTCTCTCAGTGTATAAAACAGACTGCAAAATTGCTTTCATGTTTTGTTCACCTTTTTCGTTTTTAATAAAATTTTCTTATAAAAACAGCGTTTTCACTAGATGGCACTTTATTAAAAAAAAACCGACAATTTTCTTTTTTATTTAAATTTAAATGAAACAAACAACAAAGCAAAGCAACAAACGGATATCTCAAATTTAATTATTTGAATGTATTCCGCGTTGTTTTTTCCTTATTTTGAACAGTTTTCAGCAATTTTTTAGATTTTAAATATAGGCTCAACTGATACTTATTTTAGCGCCCTCAACCGGTGAGTAGTGTAAGTTTTGATTTTCTATCTCTATAATTAATAGTCTCTGATTTTACATACAATGTGCTTATGTTGTTTTAAAAAGAAATTCAAATAACATGGTTGTTATTTGAATTTCACTTTGAAAATTCAAAGTGTCCAACTTTTTTCTTTGTACACTGTATTTACATATAATTTCAGATTCTCAGGTTTACCATCGACATCTCGTTTACCATCGAAATCACAGATTAGCTTTGAAGCTGCATTAAGAAATGCTACTACTGTTTGTGGCATATTTAAAAGTTTCCTGTCTACGGATTCCTCCTTATGTATTAAGAAAATATTTTCATGTATGGAGGCAGGGATTTCAAGACTATATTTTTTCTAAATGCAACAGTAACAAGCTTTTCCCTGATATCCAAGTAACTGTGAATCTAGAGTAATGTACGTTAAATAACACCCTAATCTTTTCCAGACAATCAAGTGTTTTTGGATGGTTTCTTCCTTAGTATTTCTATCAGTATTTAACATGGATGGTAACCGAAACGATGCGGTTATCGGTAAGGGTAACGCTATTTTAGATTATATCGGTAACAATATTTTAATAGTGTATTTAGACTAGGCGAAAAGTAGTAGTTTTTGGCCATTTTTAGTTTTTGAGCCGAAAACTGCTAAATGAATTTAGTTTTTCCATACAATTTTCCTACAAACTGAAAACCAGATTCTACCTGGTTTTTACCAAAAACCAATTAAAAATATCTGAAATGTGCATTTTTTATACATCCGGTATCATTTATATTTAATTTTCGGTACACCCTGTTACAACGAATATAGGAGTAAAGGAAGTGTCAAAAAAATATATTTTAATTTTTAAGAATACATATTTCTAGTTTAGTTTGAAATTGTGTGTTGTTATTCTTTTTTAAATATATCAATAATTTTTTTACATTAATTTAAAAATAAAAAAAGGAAGAAAAGTGTGTAATAAAAAAGTGTTAAATTGGCTTTTGCAATTTAGTTTTGTACAAAAACCAGATAGTTTTTGCTTAGTCTAAATTCAGTATAAGGGTAACGCTATTTCATTTATTTCGGTATCGGTATTTTAAGGTTAGCGGTATTTTAGTTACTTCGGTAACGATATTTAATGGTATCGAAATTTCATTTATTTCGGTAACGTTATTTTAAGGTTAACGGTTTTTCAATTATTTCGGTAACGGTATTTTAAGGTTAACGATAGTCAGTTATTTCGGGATATACCGAAAACTTTTTTACAAAAAGCAAACGAAATGTACGAAAAATACTCAATAGCCACGTGCAATTACCAAAAGCAGAAAATTAAAAATAACGGTGACGGTATTTTTGGGATAACGGTATTTCATTTATTTCGGTAACGGTATTTTAAGGGTAGATATATTTCATTTATTCCGGTATCGGTATTTTAGAGATAACGGTATTTCAGTTATTTCTGTAGCGGTATTTTAAGGATAACGGTTTTTCGATTATTTCGTTAACGGTATTTTAGCGGTAACGGTAGTCAGTTGAAAGGGTTTTGAATCGATAACGGCATTTTAGCGGTATTGCCTGCCAACCCTGGTATTTAAGCTTTTATAAGATCTATCGAAAATATCCCTAATCATTCTGGCTTTATTTAAAATTTGTTGCCATTGCATTACATCTTATCTAAATCATTTGCTCTACTTATATACTTCTTTTTCAATCTTTTATTATGCATTGCGTAAATATTTAAAACAAAATTAGTCGAGAGTATTATTGTGATTAACAAGAGGTATATCTTGATCTGAACAAAATGAGGATTGTTGTTTTCCACTATCACCTCGTTAACTACATTAGCATTAAGCGGCCTATATACGAGCAAGCATGCTGTCCATCTTGTTTGACAAACAAAAATTGGTTTTTGGAATACACGGACAAGCATGCTGTAAAATTTGACTTCAAAACCACAAAATCAACACAGCGGATGATAATGACAAAATTATTTTTATTAATTTTTTTCTTGGAATTAAATTTTTGAATTTCTGTTTTTGCATTTTTTTAGTTTATTTATTAACGTTATCCCTTTCTTGTCACAAAATAACTTATTACAAATGTAAAATTCTTCAATGTTTGATGATTTTTTCATTAGACGGTAAAGCTTGTTTGTCAAACTTGCCGAAAAAACAAAAAGTTTTGTTTTTCGTCCAACATGCTTGACAAACCGTCAAATTAGACATTACATGGTCAAATTCATACAGCCGTCCAGCATGCTGTACAGCATGCTTGGTCGTATATAGGCCGTTTATGGCTTCTCAATCTTGGACTCTGGTTGTCCCATTGTCATTTAAGGGTCATATGCATAATCACTTTTAAATTTTATAAATGACTTACAAAACAAATTTTCTTACAAAATCCATTTTATAAATGTGTTATAAGGTTTTCAGATTATTATGAATAAGCACGTAAAAATTTTGCTTCATCAAATTAAATTCTAATTCTATTTTAGAGCGGCTCTTAACTTCCTCTATGGTAGGAGTTTCTTCTATACCCAAAAATTTCAAGAACCTAGTTAACCATTCTAATTGTTGTTCTAATGTTAGTTCCTAACTTTTTTCATATTCGAAACTTACATGTCTATTCACAGGAAAAGTCTTAAAAAATTACAATTCAGTATAATTAAGACTGAACTCTATGATTATTCGTGTGACTCGGTCTTAACCAGTTTTTAATTTGTATTCTAACAACAGAGTCACATAAAACCAGGGGTATGGCATCACCAAAAAAATAAGTTATAACAAAATCGTTATCACCTGATGGCACTTTGTTAAAAAAATTGACAATTTTCTTTTTTATTTAAATTTAAATAATAGGTTTGTTTTTTTTCGAATTTTATATCTATATCTATAACGACTTGTAAAAAAACGACTATCCGTACTTACCTGACTTTTCTTTTATTTTTTGTAAACAAATAAAATTTAAGCATTTGGGGTGGCCTTTGTACAAAAGCTGTTTTCGCCGGAACTCGAAATGAAATTTACTAACAAACGCATAATTCATTTGGTATTCGTTGTTGTTTTTAATATTTTATGAAATAAAAAATTCTAAAATTTAAATTATTTTTATGACAAATATTTTTGTTTACATTTAAAGAGAAAAGCCAAGAATTTTTAAGACTTGGTAGCATTTTTATAACTACTTAAATTTTAAGCAGCTAAATTTATATCTACTTAAAAGTTTTGTAAATGCTTAAATTTGTATGGAAAATTTATACAAAATTCGAAAAAAAACAAACCTAATAAAAAACAACAAAGCAAAAAATATATATTCCGCGTTTATTTTTTTCCTTATTTCGAGCAGTTTTTGAGTTTTTAAATATAGGCTCAGCTGATACTTAACTGACACTAAATAGTTGCTCAGGTATTACTAAATTCCAACGCCCTCTATCGGTGAGTAGTGTAGGTTTTGATTTCCTATCTCTATAATTAAGAGCCTCTGCATAAAATATTCTATGTTAATTGAAATATTCTTTGCAAAAGTGACATTCAAAAAAATTAATTTTTGAAATTTAACAAAATTCTTTGAAAAAATTTACAATTTCAATAGAAAAATTGCAAGCAACTGGAAAAAATGGGAATTTCAATAGGAAAATTGCAAATACAGATTAAGTACCATGCAAAATCATAAATTGTATATGCAAAATATTTTTTTTATAATTACATACTCGTATTTTAGTCAGCACCACAAGTGGTCAGTTGTATTTTTATTTATTTATTTATTTGGAAGTTCCATACACAAGACTAAAAGTCTTATTTTGCAGTATGGAACTGAATATTTGCCAAATTTAAAAACATCAAATTATAGAATAATAATGATAAGTAACTTAATAACTAATTACAAAATTATGAAAATTATTATAAAAAAGTATAAGAAAAAAGTATAAAAAATTTGTTGTAAAAATAATATCATAAAGAATTAGTCAGAAAATTAAGCACAAGGAATTTAAAAAAAATAAAAATAAAAAATTAAAAGAAAAATAAATTATTGAAAACAAGAAAAAAAAGGTTTTTTTCAAATAATTTTTAGCAACCGACTAGAGTGAGAAAGGTTTAATAATGTTTTCCTTAAATAGACGTGCGTTACTTAAAAGTTGCACATTATAAGAAATGGAGTTCCACAGAGATATAGCGAATATATAGAAATGCCATTTAGATATCAAACTCTTTATTTTATTCTTTTGCCCCTGAGATCCGAAAAACAAAGTTTGTTGTAAAGATAGTCAGGCTGCTGGGTATATATTATTTTGTGAAGGAAAATCAAAACTCTTATGTTGATTAAATTATCACAAGAAATGCCATCCCGAGTAAAAGTAGTTATATAGGAAATTATATAATATAATATGAACTAATATGTTTATATATATTCAAGTGTGACACTATATCCTTGCGGATATAATTATGTATAGCTTTTAGTTTTTCAAAAATTTCTTATATGATGCCAAATATAGATCAGTATAAATATATATGTCCCCATATATATTACTATGTACCATATCTAGTTACATATGCTATGACAATTTTAATACAGCGTCATATATAATTAAAAATGGCTTTATCAGAAAACATATAAAGTTTTATATAGCTCAATGTTAAATTTTTTTCTAAGTTGTTTTAGATATATTTAATAGTCCAATGTAAAAAAAATTCTATGTTTTTTTGAGATATGTTTATTTATGTATGATTTCAAAATATAAAAGGCATACTCATTATAACTCCCAAATTCCTTGTAAACCTTGTATAAATACAAGCCATATTTTTATGTATGAAATTTGATATTAAACTCATAAACATACCCGGTTTACACAGTTTACGGGTAGAATACAAGTTTATATGAGAAGGCTTAAAATGCTTGGTTGCAATTATGTTCAACTTCTCCTAAATACTTAAATTTTTAATTCTTAACTTAAGGGTGTTATTTTTCAGTACTTTTTAATTGTTTTTGTTTTGATCTTGAAATATGAAGCGTTATATAGTTATGTCTTTCTACATCAAATTAGATGTAATTATATCGGGTCAAAATCCGGATAAGATTATATATGATTTAATATATTTAGATCTTATCCGGTATAATTTTATCTACCATTTTTCGGATCATAGCATATCTCCAATTATATTAAATAAGATATCATTACATATAACATCATATTATTTTTTTTTACTCGGGATATAACTTTTTTGAAAACATTGATACTCTTGAACGTCTATGCAGACCATATACATAACGTATGATATTATTAAATGCAACATTCAATTTTCCTTTACTTTTTGTATCACATTTGGCAAACATCTCACATCCGTATAGTAAAACAGTTATTAAATAAGTTTTGGCAAGTATAATTCTTATTTTGATGGGTGTGCAATGCTGAGTTTGCCAAAGTGTTCGTATCATTGAAAAAATACGACCAGAAGCATGGTTGATGTGATCGGACCACGTCAGGGTGTTGTTGAAAACAATACCAAGATTTTTTGCTGATTTTACTATTTCAATGGGCTGATTATCTATGAATTATTATCTTTGTTGAACTATGGAGAAAAACCTACAATAACTTGCTTATCTCTTCTCTTAAAGCAATGGCTGGTCCTACAAACCCCTAAATAGTAGAAAGAAGTAAAATATTAACAATTTTTACTTAAAATTGTGCATTTTTATTTTCTAACGGCAGTCACATTTCTTATGACCGTATGTGTACCAGGTCTTAATTTTGACAATTAAAACTGAGACAGTCTTAGCTTGTGAATAGGAAATTTAAGACTTTAGTCATAACTTATGAATTATGACTGCTTTACAGTCACAATAAATTCTGTGAATAGTCATGTTAAACTGTTTTGCCTATGCTTTGTTTTCACCATTATAAAGGACCAGATAAAAAAAATTTTACAAAAAGTATTATAGTACCAAATTAAAAAGTTATTTTATTTAAAATTATCATTTTTTTTTGTCGTTTATTTAACCTTCTTCTTATATTTTTTTTTATTTTATTTACGCTCAAGAAAATTGTGAAATTAAAATTATCATATATTTCTATTTGTTTTTTCCTTTCAAATTGAAATTTGTTTTTAATTTTTTTTTTTTTTTGGAAAAAAAATTTTGAACTCGGGCGATTCCCAGATATCTACTCTAAATATTAAAAAAATCTTGTTCCCAGTCTATCTATATTAAATTATTTAGAAACTTATTTTTAATTTCAAGTTTTTGTATTCCATGTTTTTTTTTTCCTTTAAATTTTCTTATTAAAAAAAATCTTATTTTGAGAGTTCAGTAACCTGTCCTAGGATTTGTCTTGTGACATGTCAGAAGGGGTCAATTTCCACCTCCTATGACAACGCCATGTAAAAGTGCCAGTCTATTTCATATAAAGGGGCCAGTTCGGTGACAGTTTGTTAAAATTTCCCGTAGGGATATTTCATACCATATACAGTACGGTCGAGCACAGGTGGACAACACATATAATTTAAGTAATAGTCGTATTTCGTTCAACACTAGAAGAGTTGACTGTTGGTGTAATTGGATCCACATCATAAAAATAATTGTGTCGGTATAAACGACTAATATTCATACTACACAAACAACAACAATACATTGGAATGTGGCAAGAAGAAAAATATAAAATACTAGCGGGCAAAGTCCGCTACGTTGTTAGCGTGCCTTAAAGTTTATTTAATTCCAGTTTATGTAGAGGTAGACCTGGCAATTCAAGTAAATTCAAAAATTCAGTCGGAAAATTTACTGCGTCGGCTTCTTCCACCGATGCTTTGTTACCTGCCGTTTAAATATAAGAATATCGTCATATAAAATCAAAAAAGCCGTAAGTTACAAAAAATTCAAAATCGACTTTTTGATCGATTATGATGCACCGTGTCAAAATACATATTCCTGCAAAATTTCATACTCCTACGACTAAACACGACGATTTTATTAACAAAATTCTAAACAGCCCAAGTGTAAGCGCAATCAATTTTAAAAAGTTTTTTGCTTCTCCTGTAAAATTTTTTAAATGTAACTTACGGCTTTTTTGATTTCATATGACGATATATAAATTCCATTTTTTTTCTAAGGTTTTTTTCTCTTTTAGAAAATTTGTTTAACTTTTAACATATTCCTTGGATAAAGTGTTTGAACAGGGAATTAAAAGGGGTTATTCACTCCTTTTGGTTCCTCCCAGTAAAAATCCCATATATATATAATCCTGCCTCAATTTCAAATGCCATTTCACCCCACCCGATCAAAAAAATTTATATATAGTAATATATAGTAATATCTTGTTTTATCTTATAATATGTGAGTATATATATTGTCAGGAATAGCCATATATAATTATATGTTTCTTATGTGGTACCTTATATAACCATATATTTTTATAAGATTAGATATCAACCATATATACTATACATCAGGCACGTAGCTAGGAATTTATTTCGGGGGGGGGGGGGGGTGGGGGTTGTGTCTTTTCAAAACTTTTTTGTATAATTTTTCCCGTTTTTTTTTGCTTACTGGGGAAGCTTATAAATCTTTAAAAAACTCGTTATTTTAAGTTAAGTGTGCTCCTTTACTTTTTGTGTAAAGTTCAATTAAATGAGAGTAAGCACAAAATCCTCTATCTAAATGACAAAATTACCCAAAAGTACGGGAACGCACAAAATCACTTTTCTAACCCAAAACTATTTAAAAGAAAAAAATTAAAATGCGTATAGTTTTAGTCTCAAAAATCGCACAGATACACATATTTTTTGCATTTAAGTTTTTTTGACTTCGTTCAGTTAATTTTTATATATAGAAATTTTATTTTGTGTATTTCTTTGCTTAATTAAAATTTAGAATTTTCACAATGGTGTTATTTGTTTATCATTGCACCAGCTGTCCCTTTTACAATTTTTTTAATAGTAAAAAGAGAAGTTAATAGTAGACAGAGGCAGAAAATTTTATAAAAATATCTGTAAGAACTAGGGTATTCAATCGATTATTCGTTATTCGATTAATCGAACAGTTTTGCTTAAAAATTGTTCGAATAATTTAAAAAGGCCAAATTTCGAATAACGAATAATTCGAATAATTTAATACGATTAATCGATTAATCGAAATTGACAAAAAATTACAAAAAAGTTTAAAAAATATATATTATTTTATTAAAATACATAAATCTCAAACTTGTTTAAGAAATTGTGAAAAATAATTTGGTGTAGGCTTGTAGCAACCCGGATTTCATTCTGGCCTAAGATAATCATCAGGGGACAACTTTTTAGGAATTCTAGAAATCTTTATTATCTTAATGAGCGTTATTATTGGTCGCTTTTAAGATCAAATATGAAAAATTTATTAGCTTAAACTCAATGAGAATTTTTTGTTTTCTTCTATGAAGGTTAAGAAACATCTTATATTTATATGCAAGAAAAACAAAAACAAAAAATTGACACAGTTTGCTGTGTCATTTTCCAAAATACTAATCTGTTGTTTTGACAGATCTTGCAATGTAGTGGTATCTATTTAGGTATGTATAATCAAATTTTTAATTATTTTTTTACAATTTTTTAAATATTAATATTAAACGAAAGCCTTAATAATTATTATAATTAATAAGCATTATAAATATCAATTATAATTAATGCCCAATATAAGAAAGATTGTTTAGTCAGCACTCTGCATTCATATTATCCTTTATCAGATAAAATAAATTGATAGAAGGACGTTCACTTAGAGGGAAAATAAATTCTCAACAGAATTTTTCCTGCATTTACGTTTTTTATGTGTTCAATGCATACGAAAGAGATACAAATTAATATAAGAGTTGTTCTACTCTCCTTTATATTATAGACAGCTACGTTTACGTCTGCTAATTCAGGCTTAACTTAAAATGCTAAATTTACCAGAAAGGTCTGCGGTGCGTTTCCTTCCGATTTGGATAAAATTTGATTATGTGATTAATTATTACACTTTTTGTTTTAAGGAATTTTAAAAGAGTTACTGAAATTATTTTTGCTCCTTTTTTTAAATAAAATTATTAAAAATACAAAAAATATATGTATATTATTTTACATAAAATTTTTTCGATTAATCGATTAATTTTAAAATTTTATTCGATTAATCGGTTGAGCAAAAAACCAAAATAATTATTTGCGCGATTAATCGATTAAAATAAAAAGCCGATTAATTGAATACCCTAGTAAGAACGCAAAAATATCTGTAAGGGCGTAAAGGTTTTTAAAAGTTGTTTAATATTACAACTAAACTTGGCTAATAACTATAAAGGAAAATTTCATTTCTAAAGCATTTTCTAAGTTCTAAACTAAATTATATATTCCTAGTGTAATTTGATTTCTAGGTGATTTCAATTTATAAAAATTTCAGTTTTTTGTCTATATTTAAAATTTTCTGCTATCCGTTTGTGATATGGAGTATATTGTTTTACCCATTTTCTGCCAAGCATGGATTCCGTGCGAATTTTCTGACAAAACTTCGTAGAAGGATAAGTAGACATGTCTTTAGAGATATGTTGGTAAAAAATGGGTTAAACAATTTAAATACTGTATCTCATAGTTTTGTTACTTGATTTTAACAGTGAAATTATATTTTGATACTTTTTGGACAAACTTGTAATTTATTTGTGCGGTTTCCTTGTTCGATATTAGTTTTAAAAGGTCCCAGCAAAAAAAAATGGATGTAATGATTTACAAACTACTTATTTCACTACTTCACAAGTATCCATTAGCGTATTTTTACTGCTTTTTTAAAAGTTATTCTGAACAACTTCAAAAAATCACTTCTTTCATTGCTTTCAAAGTATCCGTTGCATATAATAAAAAAAATATAAGTACTGAAAAAAGGTTGAATTGGGAGTAATCCTCTCCTATGACAACTCACTATTAAAATCATTCGTTAAAAAAGAAGTAAATACAACTAGATCATCAATTATAGTAATTTTTCTACTGCATCGGCTTTTTTTTTTTTTTGCTGGGGTTTTATTACAATTTTATAGATTATCGGAAATGTTAAAGCTACATTCACAGTGATGGAGTACACCACTCTGCAGATTGGAGTGTACTAAAATAGAGATGGCATGAAACAAAAAATATGTAAGTGCGAAAAAGAAAGGAACAAAATCCACTCTGGAGAGTGGAGTACTCCATCACTGTGAATGTAGCTTAAATATTAAAAGTAAATTACAACATTATTATTTTGATTTCTAATGGAGGGTGCCATTCCAATATGATCTTAGACTAATTTCAAAGCGCAACAATAATTTCAAGCCCGATGGTTCCAACGAGAATTGAAAGTAAAATTCCAGAGGATTTTGCAAAGTTAGCTCGGTTTTTTATTTTATGACCTCTTGAAATATCTGTGTGGCGCGAAAGCCCAAAAATTAGAGTTGTGTCTTTCATAAACGAACTAGTTCATTTGAACTGTTCAGTTCATTGAACGATATGACATCGTTCACCATTATTCGTTATTTTCGTTCATTTCGTTCTTTTTTTTAGGCATAAAAAATTTGTATCCTTTTCTTATTAATTTTATTATAGAATTAAATGTTTTTCTTAATAATTTCAAATTTTTAATAAAATTGTAATTTTCTGACACTATTAGTATATGTACAATAAAATTAATATCAACATGTAGTGCGCCAATAAATTGCCGAACGAACGACACCGTTCATGAATCACTGTTCAGACCACTGTTGGTAAAAGTGGCACAAAAGTGCCATTTGTGGCACTATTGATTGTTCAATGGCACCATGGCACTCTTTATAGAATTTTGGCACTTTTTAAGAAAATTTCTATATAATTTGATAAAAGGTCGATATCGCTGATTTTTCATTAAAAGAGACGTCTACTTAGAATGGGTAGCAAAATTAAAAAACAAACGCCACACAAAAAATTTTTACAATTTTCTGGACCACCTTCCAGTTCTTTGGGGACAATTTAATCATTATTTTGATCTTTAAAAATAAAAGTAATGGGGATAAAATTAGAAAAACTTTAATTGATTCTATTGTATTGTCCGTCACTGGAATTTTTCAAAAATTTGTTATGGTATTCTAGTGTTTTATGACAAGCAAAAGTTTTAAAAATTAAATTTAAATTTTAGCATCAAGTATTTTGAGCTTATTCCTAACAACTTTAGCCCCAAAAATCCCATGTTACTACGTAATCTTTTGGAGGAATTTGCAGGAATTTTAGAATCGGTAAGAGGTTCGATGCATCTTAAAATAATATCTCAAAATATGAATGAGGTATTTCGTATTATATTTCTGTGAAGAAAAATTATAAAATTCTTCAAAAGAAAATAAAACTTATATTTTAAATTGTTGACGAATGAAAATATATGTGCTTTTTATTACATGACAATTTTGTCAAGGTTTTGCTGTGACAATTTTTCTTATAGTGCATTTAGATAGAGCAAAAACTACCTAGTTTTTGCATAAAACTGGTTTTTGTTTGTTTTTTATGTATGCGTTTTGACAAGTAAAAACTAGCAACGGCCAAAAACTAGGTAGTTTTTGCTCTGTCTAAATGCACTATTAGAATACCAAAATTATAGTAATTTTCATTCACTTGACAATTTTGTCAAGGTTTTGCTGTGACAATTTTTCTTAGAATACCAAAATTATAGTAATTTTCATTCACACCAGTTTTGTGACAACTTTGTTATTGTTATATAGTTTATAATAAGGGTGTAAATGTGTAAATATTTGAAATAAAAGCTGAACATATTTTTTGAAACATTTGCATGTTACAAAATTTTTTTTTTTTGACACTTTTAAAGCTTTTTTGGCACTTTTTTGCCATCATTTAGGCACCAAACGAAAATTCTCAAATACCATCACTGGGTCACATAAGTAGACAGACAACATTAAAATATTAGCCCACACAAGACGAAATACACTGATGATGGCTTTGTAGCGAAAGCCGAAAATACGTATTCTGTATTGCTGGTCTTATCGAATTCTTTCAAATATATTTTTATTCTTTGTAATTTACTTGTAAAAATTGTATCATCTTTCTTTGATTTAAAAATAATTTAAACAGAAAGTGATATTAATTTATGATCTAGAGTCAAACTAAAAAGAACATTCATTTACTTAAAAATAAGAGATCAACTAAATATTCCTCCATTCATTTCATAACTTTGGTTAAGAACTAAAGTCAGTTTATTTTAAGATAAGTTAGCAGGTCTTTTTTTCATAAAGTTTTAATAGCAATTTCATATTATTTATTAAAAATATCATACACCCAATGAAAAAGTTTCATTAAAAGGAGTTTCATAACAATCATGAACCTTTTAATAAAATTTAAGAAATTTTTGAAAAACTTCGAGAACCAGGAAATTAATTAGAGATCTGAAGCACATAACGTTCGGTTTAACGGCATTGAGATTGTCGAGTTACTGTATATAGAATTTTCTTTTTTTGGAAAGTGGTTCGTGTTTCATGTGAAACAACTATTACGCTCCATAAAAGGAAAATTATTTTTTACAATGGGTTTATACTTTGTCTTTAGTAAACAATATTTTGTATTAAAATTGTGTACCTAAACGTTGGATATGCTCTAAAATATTTGAATAACAAATCAAAATTTTAACATAAATTTTAATGATTCTTTTATTTATATGAAAAAAAATGTTTAACTGTTAAAAGAAACACTGTTTTTCATCTAAGAAAAACTTTAACTTTCATGTAAAGTTTGGTTGAAATTTCGATTTTTTTTTAATATTTTGAGGCATTGCTTATTAAATTATCTAGTTTTGTAAAATTTAAAATTGTAAAAATGATAACTGAACTAAAAAATTACAATTTTTATTCCTGGAAAATCTTCGTGCATACACAGAACCAAATTTGTTCATAAATAGTATGAACAGCCTTCATTGATTTGAGTTCATACTATGTATGAACAAATTTTTACTATTAATGAATGAATTCATGTACAAAAATTTCATTTTAAAACAAGTTAGTTTGAAAAAAATATATATAAGTAAATTGTCAAAATTTTCTGTTTTTTATTAACATTTGGTAAATTATCTCAGAAAAGGAAATTTTGGACCTGAAAGCGAATAAAATTGAAAATGTATGTAAAAGGCAATTTCGGTTTGTTTAATTTTTCCTAAATCAAGAATAACTTTTTTTTGTTTTAAGGTGAAACCCAGGTTCCAAGTTTGCTTCAACAAACACAACACAACCGCGAATTGGATACTAAGTAAAAGCGTTCTTTGTAGAGAAGTATGCTGGTGATATGAAATTAGTTAGTGCATCAATATGCATTAGTTAGTGCATCAATATGTAAGATAAAATATGTTTATTGTCATAATCGATTGTAGATTTTTATATACACAGAACACAATTTGTTCATAAATAGAATGAATTGCTTTCATTGATTTTATTTCATATTATGTATGAACAAATTCATACAGTTTATGAATAATTTTATAAATTTAGAATTTTCAAAATTATTTAAAATAACAAGTTGGCTTGAAATAAAAAATATGTCAACAAATTTCATTTCATGTATTTTGTTTTGGAGAAAAAAATAAATTAATACTAATTGCGGAGGAATTCGCAAAATTTTTAAGAAAGCAGATAAATATGTATGAGAAATTGTTTTGCATATACGCGTGAAGAAATTTTCTATTTTATATATGCTCCTTTAAATATCTTTTTAGAAAGCCAAAAATTTTAAAGTTTAATTGCATTAATTTGCTGAAGAAAGAAGTGATTTGCTGCTTGCTTCTGGTGATTAGGCCAATTTAGGAAAATAAATCCAACAATACATTAACATTAACAGAAAGGATGAGAAATCCAACAATACATTAACATTAACAGAAATTATGCAGTATTTTTTGTACATATTTTAGTGGATTTTAGTATTGTTTTTTTTTTATTATAATTTTAACTAAGTAAAAATGTAATTTTAGAAATTTAGACAACGAAAACTCTACAAATTCGTCCATTTCACCATTTATTTTATTCAGCGTAAGAAGAAAACCGCATAAAATAAAAAAAAATCCATCATGAATTTATTCATAATATGTATGAATAAGTTCATACTCTGTATGAAAAAGTTTTGGGAAAAAAATATAATGTTAGATTCATACATATTATGAACAAATTCATTCCAGGTATGAATTATTTTTTTCTGTGTAATTGATAATAAAAACTAAAAATACAATTATTCGTCTGTATTAATTAGTGTTTCCAATTCGGTTAATCGATTAACTGATTCCTCGATTAATCGCCTCTCTTTCGGTTAATGTCGAAACAAATAATTTAAAACGCAAATAATTATTCGACCCGAATAATCGGTTAAAATAGATCGATTAACCGGTTAAATTTTTAATATAGAATTTTTCCTTTCTTTTTTCCCAAAACTTCATAATTTTCTTAATTTTGGCTATAAAATTGCAAGAAAAGCTTAAAAAAAATAAATACTAACTAAAACACCATCAAATTCTTTTCAACTCGAGTGAAAGAGGTTCTTAAGTCTTTAGATACCTCTTTTTCAGCAACTCCAAGCAAGTCGACATTGCACCAGCGAGACACTGATTTCAGATTCTGAAATTTTTCAACCAATATGAAATCTTTTTTAAATACATCGGGTTTATATGCCAGGTTGGTATTTAACAAAAACAGGCATCTCTTTGTGTTTTTATTGATAAAAAATTTAGGAAATACATTAATTTTGCATTATACGATTAATCGCCAATTTTCTCGATTAACCGACCCGAACAACCGGTTAATCAATTTTAGCGATTTTTCGAATAATGCATTAACCGGTTAACCGCCTATGTCGAATAATTGGAAACAGTAGTATTAATTCATTCCCAGCAAAAATTCATCTATTTTGTGCAAAAAAATAAAAAAAAATTCATGAATGTTTTTATTATATGTATGAACAAGTTCATACACTGTATGAAAAAGTTTTGGGAAAAAAATATCATGTTAAATTCATACAGTTTATGAAAAAGTTTATTCTATTAATGAATTATTTTTTTCTGTGTACACATACATTATTATACTCAAATGAAAACTTAATCTCCGTAGATTTCAAGACCATAAATAATTTTTAACATTTTATATTTAAATTTTACTTTATTGCTTTTTTAGCGAAAATATAGTTAAAATGTTGGTTTTTAATTTTTATTTAAAAATAAAAATTGTTTTTTCGACCTTTTTAATTGATAAATTGGAAATTTATTAATTCTAGTTCGAGGCCAATTTCCTTATTATGAATTAACATAATATGTCCTTTTTTTAAGCAAAAACTCTGTGAAGTATTTGTCAGGAGAATATCCTGATGAAGACAGATAGCAGTTTTTGGAAAT
The DNA here is from genome assembly GCA_949987735.1 of Leucophora obtusa. Lineage (NCBI taxonomy): Eukaryota > Metazoa > Arthropoda > Insecta > Diptera > Anthomyiidae > Leucophora > Leucophora obtusa. The sequence goes on from OX465295.1 coordinate 284,598,843, forward strand.
AGTGCTTATTATATTAATTCAAAATAAGGAAATTGGCCTCGGACTTGAATAAATAAATTTCCAATTTGAAAATATAGTTTATTTAAATTTCTTGTGTGTCAAAAATCCTCAGATCTCAATCAAATTCTCAAAAATTTATGTATTCTAATTTTGCATACCGAAGGAAAAAAAAATAAAATTTATTATCATATTTTGAAGTTTTAATATACACTCGACAGTTTCAAAAGAGAAACAATTGTAGAGTCTGCGGAATAAGAAAAAAATTGATTTGCAAAAACGTTTCCTCAATAAATTTTTAAAAATTTGTTATTTTAAGCTCATTAAGTTGTTTCGATTTTCACGATAAGTGTTATGTGTGAAAATTCTGCATCATTTGTTTTTCAGCAAAATTAGTATTATGTATTTATATGGTGAAAAATTAAAGTTTTGTGTTTGTTGTAACAACACCTTTTCTATAAAATTCAAAATGTTTTTATTCACAATTTAAATAACCATTTTAGGCATTTAGAGTTCAAGTTCGGATGAATTTTTTTCAAGGGAAAAGGGGAACAAATTCCTAAGTTTACTGTAAAAATGTAGTTTTTAAAGCCTTTGCCCTAAATATAGATTCTTAGATTTTTACTATTATATAATTTTATAAAAAAAATGTTCTTACGAAAAACAGTATCACAATTAATTTTTAATTAAATTTAATTCTTAAAAAAAAAAATCTTTTTATAGTTTGACAAACTTTTCATAAAGAGTTCTCAAACGAAAAATATCCCAAATGTTCTTTAGGAAAATTTACATAAACGTATTCATTTGTAGTTTTTTTTTGTAAATGAAAGATTGCCAGAAATAAAAATTTAGTTAAGTATTTGGTAATTTGTGTATTTTTTTCTCGTAATTGTTTAAATATTTTGTGATTTTTTCAGAATCTGAAACGTTTGAGTATAGGGGTGACTTTTTTGTTAAATTGATATAGCACAGTTTTTCACTTTGGAAAAACTTTTGTTTCTATATTGCTTTCTGTTTTAATTTTTTCCTTTTTCTTCTTCCCTTTTTTCTTTCCCCTTTATTCTTTCCCCTTTTTTCTTTCCCCTTTTTTCTTTCCCTTTTTTCCTTTCCCTTTTTTCTTTTCTTTTCCTTTTTCTCTTTTCTTTCCCCTTTTTTTTTGAGCATTCAAGAGAGTGCATTTGTGTTTCTCTTTTTACCAAAGTTAAGGTTCAATAAAGGTCTCGTTACTAGATCGTAAATGTAACGAGAACGAGTCGTAACGTGGTATTTTATTTTTGCTAAGTTACTCAAAATATGTAACGTGGTATTAAGGATTGATAAATTTGATTTTAAGAATAGTACCAACCAGTTTAAAAATAGTACATTTCGACCCCTATAGTACCAAAACTTGCACTTTTTTATAAAATAACAAGCAAGAACTTTCATAAAAATTCATTGTGGATTATATTTTATCCCTGAAATTGGATTCAATTTCATTTTAAATCGAAAATAATTTGTAGTCGATTTAGCTCATTTGATTCATTCAATCATTAAATTAGTTTTTATTTACTTAATTTGTTTACTTTTCAAATATAATATTTTATGTATTCGTTTTAAACAAAAGTTTTTGTATGAAAATTAAAAAATTTTTTTTATTGTTTTTGCCAATTAATTTCTTTTTAAATAAACTGGATTTCTATAGAATATTTGGAAATAACAAAAATGTGCTAGTGTACCAATCAAACTTTGATTGTGCCAAACATTGTACAATTGTGCCACAAATTCCATCACTGATATGCAACTAAAAACAGCTGTTTTACTCTCTCACGTAAAAACGGAGAAAAAATTCTGTTTTCAACAGAAATGAACGGCACGTTACGACTCGTTTACGTCTAGTACTCAGCACTATGTGTTTCTCATTAAGCAGGTTGAATCAGCTGATTCGTCACGTTACATTTACGTTCAAGTAATTTGGGCTTTAGACGTGCCATATCGCCATAGCCGTAACCATAACGCCATAGCAGAAAACCAAAATTGGTTATGGATATGGCACGTCTAAAGCCCAAATTACTTGAACGTAAATGTAACGTGACGAATCAGCTGATTCAACCTGCTTAATGAGAAACACATAGTGCTGAGTACTAGACGTAAACGAGTCGTAACGTGCCGTTCATTTCTGTTGAAAACAGAATTTTTTCTCCGTTTTTACGTGAGAGAGTAAAACAGCTGTTTTTAGTTGCATATCAGTGATGGAATTTGTGGCACAATTGTACAATGTTTGGCACAATCAAAGTTTGATTGGTACACTAGCACATTTTTGTTATTTCCAAATATTCTATAGAAATCCAGTTTATTTAAAAAGAAATTAATTGACAAAAACAATAAAAAAAATTTTTTAATTTTCATACAAAAACTTTTGTTTAAAACGAATACATAAAATATTATATTTGAAAAGTAAACAAATTAAGTAAATAAAAACTAATTTAATGATTGAATGAATCAAATGAGCTAAATCGACTACAAATTATTTTCGATTTAAAATGAAATTGAATCCAATTTCAGGGATAAAATATAATCCACAATGAATTTTTATGAAAGTTCTTGCTTGTTATTTTATAAAAAAGTGCAAGTTTTGGTACTATCAAAGAGTATACATATAGAGAGAGACGATCCTTCCAATGACTCTCTTATATTTTTAGCGAACTTGGGCGAGCAAATAAAAACCGGGTGAAAACAGTTTGCGCACACAAAAGATGCTGTGAGTACTGTGAGGGGAAAATGTGATGACGTAAAATTTCCTTTTTCATTATTCTTCTTTGAAATGAGTATTGTCAACTTCTAACACAACATCATTAAAACAATGAAGTACACAATTTATACAAAACTTGATAAAATCCACGAATTTTAATGAACAAATTTTTAATAAGTATGCTTTTATCATTTTCCCTACAAGAATTTTTTGTGTATGAATTATATACTCTCCATGTAAAATAATTTTCTTTGCGATTGATTTTGAAGTTAATTGATAAAAAAAATATTAAACCTAATGTGTGGTGGAGACACCAAATTATTTTAAAATTTTATTACGTATTTTATTTCATTTGTAGACACTACATTAACAGTGAACACAGTAAATTAACTTATGACGCATTATGAAATAATCTCGTTCCCCTTAAAAGCATCTGATTTCCCCGCAATTCCCCTGTATAATAGTTGGAATTTCTCCTTATTTTACGCTCTTTGATTTTATACAAGCAAAATGTGTTATTTTGCTTGTGCCCGAGTTCACGAGACAAGGGGGGATCGATACCCACTGATAAAACGTCAGATATTTGAGCTCGAGGTCAGTTATTTTATTATAAATATTAGGTCCGGTCGTTTACGTTACCGCGGGAACCCGCGGGATCCCAAACTTATCCAAAAAGCGTTCCCGTACTCGAAAATTGGGTAATTGAGAGCATTCAAAAGAGTGCATTTGTGTTTCTTTTTACCAAAGTTACCCAAACTTTTTCTTCGGGTAACTTTGGTAAATTGTAAAACTAACAGCTGATGCAATGATAACCAAAAACAACAATTGAAAAATTAAATTAAACAAACCAATACGAAAAAGAAATGTGTTATTTATAATTAATTGAACAAAATCAATAAGAACTCTTAAATGCAAATAAATATGTGTTTATTCAAACTAAAATTATACGCATTTTCACATTTTTCTTTGAAATGCATTTTTGGGCTCGAAAAGTGGTTTTGTGCGTTTCTTTACTTTTGGGTAATTTTGTCATTTTGTTAGAGGATTTTTTGCTTACTCTCATTTTACCGAACTTTACCCAAAAAGTAAAGGAACGCACATTTTATAAGGAGAAAATTACTGCACTGTAACAGAAGACGACTCATAAACAACTGCAGCTTTAAGTTTGGTTTTTATGTAAACAATGACTGGAAGAATCCTGAGGACTGTGAATATCGTCCTTATAAGGAGAATATATTTATGATAAAATTACTGACCTCAGGCTCAAAGTTTTATTAAATGTTGTTGAATATTAGTAGATTTAAACAGACACAAAAAATTTATATTTTCAAAAAATTTTTGGATTCCTTTTTGGATGTGATTAGCAGTCTGATCTTCTAATATCAATATTCTACTATTTTCAGCAAGTATTTTCCTTAACTATAATTTATGGGATGTACTAATAGACGAAAATTTTTTCAGACTCAACAGCGTACTTTGTTTTTTGCAATTAACTATAATACAACTAAAAATTTGTAGATTATACAGATCTTTTCTTGCTGTTTATTTTCCTAATATTCAGCAAACATATTCTGATGCTGACTTTAACAAATTTTTGCTGTAGGTTACTTTTTAACTAATTTTCAGAAAAGTTTTCTGCTATTTATACCTACTTATTTCTATCAGTGTAATTATAAAAAAGAGAAAAACCTGAAGTTTTATAAGGATTTTTTTTAACAATATGTGCAAGATTTACGAATGCGAAACATTTGTTTCGATAAAAGTTTCGCGGAAACACACACCGCTTTGATAAAAGTTGTTAAAGAAAAATGTTTCCAAATTTTAAAAGTTTCTAAAAGCAAAGTATACTTAAGGTGGGTGCGATAAATTTTTACAAAAAAAAATTTGTCTTTGGCACGCATCGAAAAAAGCGTGCCACCCCTAGCTTAGTGGGTAAGAGCTGTCGTCAGCCAATCTGACGACCTTGGTTCAAATCACGGCAGGACCAAAAAAATATATGAACTTATTTTTAATTTTATTTTGGAAAATCTCTTCTCAGACCATCTATTTATTGGTTTTGCTAACGTTTTGTCAACGTTGAAAATTTTGTTTCCCCAGTGCTCTCCGACGCTTTTTAAACAGCCGTTCCTTCTGTCTAATTATGTTATCATTTTGGAAAGATCTTTTTGCCAGTACTTGTACCACCTCCTAAAGTGCCTTGTTATCGGTTTTTCCTTTGTACTTTTCTCACTGGCTACTCTCAAAGTTTGACAGAAAATTGTATAACAATTTGAACAGACTAAAACACCAACAGTTCTTTTATTTTACATGTTAGACTATATATATTTTGTTTATCTTTTGAATTCATTTAATTTTGTTGTAAAGAATTTTTACTTTAAAAAAGAAATAAAGAGAAACATTGGTTTCCTAAAATATAACATATATATATATATATATGTATATATATATATATACATTAGGGCGGGTCGATTTAATAATCGCCCATGGCTCAGTGAAAATCGTATTCTAGGGATCAAAATAAGAAACTTTGCCGAAGGAACCATACCTCTAAAACGAATTCTACTACCCCCAACTGTTGACTTTTGTCCCGTAGGGTCAAGTTTTGAAAAATCCCACTTTGACCCATTTAGAGTGCCCCAATCGAGTCCAAATGTATGACCGACCCCCACTAACTTTGGAGGGCCGATCCACCCATGCCAGTGGCACACCCCCTGGAACTCCCCTGGGGGGTTCCCCATACAAACATTTTAAAAAATCACCATTTTTGGCACTTTATTTTATTATTTTTTATTTATTTTATTTATTTTTATTATTTTATTTATTTTTTCTCTTTAGAAATTTATTTAGTCAGAACATATGTAAATGAAAAAATTAATTTAACTTAGTAATAGAAAAGAAAATAAAAAAAATTACTGTTTGAAGTCTTTTTTGCTTTCAAGTCTGGGCATTTTTTCTTTTCTATTACTAAGTTAAATTAATTTTTTCATTTACATATGTTCTGACTAAATAAATTTCTAAGGAGAAAAAATAAATAAAATAATAAAAATAAATAAAATAAATAAAAAATAATAAAATAAAGTGCCAAAAATGGTGATTTTTTAAAATGTTTGTATGGGGAACCCCCCAGGGGAGTTCCAGGGGGTGTACCACTGGCATGGGTGGATCGGCCCTCCAAAGTTAGTGGGGGTCGGTCATACATTTGGACTCGATTGGGGCACTCTAAATGGGTCAAAGTGGGATTTTTCAAAACTTGACCCTACGGGACAAAAGTCAACAGTTAGGGGTAGTAGAATTCGTTTTAGAGGTATGGTTCCTTCGGCAAAGTTTCTTATTTTGATCCCTAGAATACGATTTTCCCTGAGCCATGGGCGATTTTTTTGCCTCCCCACAAATCGACCCAGCCTAATATACATATGAATTAATATTGCTCTTATATAAGTGAAATAAAAAATCATTGACAAAATAGATTCCAAAATTACATTACATGTTTGAAAACTACTAGAAACAAAGATTTAAAGTTATAAAACATCGATTTACACTAACATGTAGAAAAAGACCAAAAGAAAACATAAGTTTAAGAATATATTAACTGAGTGTTGATTGCAGTGGAACAGTAGTGGAATCTACAATTGTGAAAATTTCTATTGTACACTTCAAATTTAAGTAGTTATTTTTAATAAATAATTATTTGTATTTTGTATTTGTTTTTAAGACGATTCAAGTATGATTGAAGTTTTTTTTTATCTCTTTGTTAAACTTTATTTTTTTAAATTTTAATTGTAGACATAAAACTAGCAATCTTGTTTATATAACTATATATTTATATAAAGAAAATTTGTTTGTTTATTATACATTTTTGAAAATAATGTAAATTTTTTTCTGTTTCGTTATAGAAGAGAGGGAAAAGAAATTTATTTCAAAATTAAAAGAATAAGTATAAAATAAAGAAAAATAAAAAAATAAGCAACTAAAAATAAAAAAACATAAAAACACAACATGCCAGGCGGGAGGGGAAGTTGTTGATTATTAAAGGGTTTAACTTTTTTTCATTACTTTAGTTAAAATGATATAGAAGATATTGTGCAATTTTTTGTAAAGCTTTTCTAATTGCAAGTTTGCGGCGTCGTTACAGTAGTGCTGTTGTTAGCATTAGCCGCTGAAATAGGGGGTGATGTGGCAATTTTTGGTTCACCTATAAAGAGAGTAAAGTTAATATATTTTAAATTATTTATACTTTTTTAATTGGGTGCTCAGAACTACAAAATAATGAATTTGTTAATTTGATGTAAATAAAACATTCTTAAATGAAATTTTTGTCTTAAAAAATGTTTATAACGTGAAATACCTCTCAAATTCGATGGAAATAAACTTGTTTTCTTATTCATTCAATGCGGGTCTTTTACAAAATTTAATATAATATTTTTGACTTACATAAATCATTTTCAGTTTTAGTAGAATCCTTAGCTGCAGGTGTAGTTTCTTCTGTATTATTTTCATTGTTAGCAATGGCAACATTGGTAGTTTCTGGTACGCCAACTGATTTAGTATCAATAGAATTGTTGGTAAAAACATTAGCGGCAGCAACAGGAGCAGCTGGTTCTACCGAATTCCGTTTGACAACAGTTTTTTCCCCAACCTTATCGATATTATTCAATTCACTGACATTGGCAGATTCTTGTAGTTTTTCATTTGTAACAACTTCAGTAACGTCATCATCATCGTCCATTTTTTCTATTACATCACTACTTTTTGAACTAGAATATATTTCCATGGGTTCTGGTGTGGACTCTTTTACATTCTCAACAACAGTTGGTACTTCTGCAGCACACTTTTTGGATTCTTTTTCAGAAGTTTCAACAGGTTTTGGATCTTCAGTTTCCATAGGACTATCTTTATTAGCTGTTACGGATTTTTCTTCCACCTTTTCTGTTTGTGGTGCGTTATCAGGTTCTTTTGTGGTAGCTTCCGTTGTTGGTGCATCTTGACTTTGTGTTTCTTCTACAACCGGTTCTAAAACTGCATCAGTTTTATCTTCATCTTTCTTTTCAATTTCAGTTTCGTTGTTCGAAAGAATTTTCTTTTCTTCATTAATTTCTTTAGAATCTTTACTACTTTCTTGTATTTGCTTAGATGCATCTTTATCTGCAGATTCTTCTGAGTCTACTTTAACGTCTTTTGCACCTGCTTCAGATTTTTCATCTTCTGCTTTCTGAAATTGAACAAAAGTTAAAATGTTAATAATATTTCTTATAATTTTTTGCTTTAAGTAAATATCAAATACTTTTATATCGTCCTTAACGTCTTCTTCTTCCTCTTGTTTTTCATCCATTTCCTCGTCTTCGACGTCTTCCTTTGCTGCTGCTTTCTTGCCCTTTGCTGGAGTTTTCTTTTTGCTTGGTGTTGGTGTTGTCTCTTCTTCAGCTGTGTTATCTTCGTCAGCCTCTATTTTACGTCCACGCCCGCGTGGTGTTGATGCACCACTGGCTGGTGAAGCGCGTGCCTTTTTGGTGGGTGGTGGCGTAGAAACTGCTACGGATCTAGTTGGTGTACCACGTGTACTGGAACGTGTTCGTCTTCCGGATTCAGCAAGACTGCCACCCATATTTTTTACCAATTCTTCACTTTCTTTTTGAGCGCGTTCAATGAAAGACATACGTTTTGATGGAGTACGCTTAACCTAAAAAACAATAATTTTGAAGGCAATTTAAAAATATGTGTAAAATATATCAATCTATAAAATATTAACACAAGTGAACATCGGTTCTGCGACTGGACTTCAATTTATACTTTCTAAATAACTTTATTTCTCATTTATAACTTAAATACGTTCTGGTATGTTTTCGTTGTTGTCACGGCTTTAACTCTTTAGCAAAAAGAGAGAAACAGCTCCCCCGAACGAACGGTTCAGAAATCCGGTATTCCAAAACTTGATCCAGCATATTTAATTACTGCCTTAACAAATAATACACACTAATAGTACATTTCATAAAAACTTTATTAAAAAATTTCAAAACTCAAAATGTTTGCTTTATGAAAAATGTTGCCAAAATTTCATATTTTTCAATTTTGGATGATTTCCCTCATTAAACAATAGGGGTTTCATATAAACTCGTAAATTCCTTGCAAACCTTGTATAAATACAAACCATATTTTTTATGTATGGAGTTTGACATTAAACTCATAAATATACCAGGTTTACACTGTTTACGAGTAGAATACAAGTTTATATGAAAACCCCTAATATGTCTGTTTATTTACATTTCTAGTAAAAAATAGTAAACTTCGAAAGTATCGAAGAATTACCAAAACTGATTTTCTTTTCAAGTGAAATGAAAGAAATGGTACCGAAAGGTGTAAATACTAGCCACTTTATAAAAAAATTTGTACATTTCATTAAATAATTGAGAGCTTGTCCTTATCTCATGTAGTTGTAGTGGTATTAAGAACCATATGTACAAGTAAAATTACAAACACTACTTAATTTTTTAAAATGACAGAAAATGAGTAAAGCTACTATATTATACTATGGTCAGAGCCTCGTCAGCGTTAATAGGGGATTCCATGTCCAAGGTGGACTGTGGGTGAGGTTAGCATTTGAAAATTATTTCCTTTGACCCTCGGGCATGTATTATGCACCGCTGGACGTGTCATTCCAATATCTTTCGACACTTACTAGCTCATTTAGACAGCTACTTAATTAAAGTTAATCCAAGTTAATTAAAGTTAATCCAAGTTTTTAATCTTTATCCTTTACACAAGCTTTTTTGACAGTTAAAAGATTAACTTGAAAGTTAAAAATAGTTTAAGGTCTAGTTTTTTGGATGACAATTAAACTTACCCAGTCAGAAATTGCCAACGGTACAAAAAATAAAGTACTGGCATATTTTCTGCTTTTAGGGTACTGTGAGGGTGTCGAAATGGTAACAACGGAGGACGGTCAATTGATGTTATTCGCGGGTGTTGACAAAGCGTTGACAACACATTTGGCATGTTCCCAGTACTTCTTTATTTTTTACGTTTTTTTTCTTTTTTGTGTATTTAACTTTTTTATGTGTTTTTTTATGGTAAAATGAACTCTAAATAAAAAAAAATATCATTGTTGGAATGAACTGGCAAAGAAAGCAGTATAAAAAAATCACAAATTCTATTGTATTTAAAGCACTAGGAAGACACTGAATTTTTAAAATGCCAACGCTTTGCCAACACCCTTAGCCAATCGTCCTCCGTTGTTATCATTTCGACGTCATGCCAGTGTTGTATGACTTGGAAACCGGATATTTTGCCAGTGTTGGCTAAGGGTGTTGGCAAAGCGTTGGCATTTTAAAAATTCAGTGTCTTCCTAGTGCTTTAAATACAATAGAATTTTTTATTTTTTATACTGCTTTGCCAGTTCATTCCAACAATGATATTTTTTTTATTTAGAGTTCATTTTACCATAAAAAAGCACATAAAAAAATTAAATATACAAAAAAGAAAAAAAACGTAAAAAATAAAGAAGTACTAAGAACATGCCAAATGTGTTGTCAACGTTTTGTCAACACCCGCGAATAACATCAATTGACCGTCCTCCGTTGTTACCATTTCGACACCCTCACAGTACCCTAAAAGCAGAAAATACGGTGTTGAGCCAGTACTTTATTTTTTGTACCGTTGGCAATTTCTGACTGGGCCCAAATAGAAAAATACGAGCGGCACAGTACTGGCTCAGCGTTGGAGACGATATGCATGTACCGGCGATGTGTCGGATTTTTTACTTTTCCAGTACTGCTACGGTGTCGAAATGTAACACCAATATACGCTTGGCCGTATGTATTTGCCCACGTTGGCACAGTATTGGATTTTGTTACTTCCTAGTGTTTTCACAGCACTATAAATTAAAAATATTCAGTAACTTGCCAGTACTTTAAATACAAAAAATCAGTGTATAGCCAGTACTATAAAAACAATTAAAAATCTGGTGGTGAATCACCCTAAATTTTAATAAAATAATAAAAAAATTTAATTTTTGTTTCAAATTAATTTTGTTGTTTTTTATTGTGTAATAAAATATTACGTGCGTTACCGCGGGTACCCGCGGGATCCCAAAACAGCCCAAACAACAACAATTTACGGGAACGCCTTTGGGCTAGTTTGGGTAACCGCGGTAAAGTATGGGACAGACATATTAAATAATTGCAAAACTAGAAAATAAAGTTTTTCTTAAACTTTCTGGTTTCTCGCTGTTTTATATAAAATATAATGAAAAAAGTTATATTGAAATTCTTCATGATTGAATTCGGTATTAAAAATTAGGGTAAAAGAAGTGTCGGATAGAAAAATCTTGTTAAAATAAGTCCCCATCTACTGAATACTTTTAGAAATACTTTTTGGATTTACTAAATCCAAGTGACTAAAAAATGCGGTTAACCCTTTCCTATCTGCCGGTACTTATAAAAGCTATTTATACCCTACACCACTATGTGGTAAGGGTATTATAAGTTTGTGCTGATGTTTGTAACACCAAAAAATATTGGTCCTAGACCCACCTTATAGTATACCGATTGGCTCAGAATTTTTTTATTTCGATTTAACGATGTCCGTCTGTCCGTCCGTCTGTCTGTCCATGCATTCTTGTGCGCACTCTACAGGTCGCAAATATTAAGATATTTTGATGAAACTGGGTACAAGGACGACGCCTATTGATTTTGGTTAAAATCGGTCCATGTTTAGACCTAGTGCCCATATAATGGTCCCCCCAAAATTATATTGTTTATACGCTGCAGATCGCAAATATTAAGATATTTTGATGAAATTTGGTACACAGAGCTAAATTGGCCCAAGGACGAAGCCTATTGATTTTGGTGAACATCGGTCCATGTTTAGACCTAGTGCCCACATAAGGGTCCCCCCCAAAATTGGCTTGGTTACAAACTGCAGATCGCAAATATTAAGATATTTTAATGAAATTTGGTGCGCTGATTCACATTATAGAAAATTTTGACGCAAGCCCCATTTTAACCCATTCGAATTTCGGATCCAAACATTAGTTGGCTTTTACCCAGACTGGTGTAGGGTATTGTATAATCGGCATGCCCGACTTTAACCTTTTTACTCGTTTTATTTAAATTTAATAACAGGAAACTCTGAATTGTTCCCGTAAATGTACTTAGCTGTGGCCCTAATTCTATCACATAACCCTTAAAATATGTGTTAACATCTTTTTAATTTTGTAACGAAATAATCTGGCATGTGATGAAAATCGATCGGTTTCAATCGATAGTTTCTGAAATTTCCATCCTGAATATTTCTTATTATTTTTAATTTAAAAGCGATAAAAAGTCGTAAATCGATATACCTGATACAACTATTGGTGTCCGACCGAGTTTTCGGCTTCCGAGTTCGGCCAAAAAGTTATGTTCGGCCCAGTTCGGTGTTCGGCAAAATTTTGGCCGAATACCTATATAAATCTATAAATCAATATTTTGCAACATTTAGCTCTTGAATTTTGAATATTAACTTATAACTTAATATTTATTTAAAGAGCGAAAAATACAACTTTTTTATGTTTTTGCAATTTATAAATATTTAGAAATTGGTTTCCGCAATTTCCAGCTGGGATGTTTATTTTATAATTCAACTATACACAGAAATAATTTACGAAATTCTAATTAAATTTTTAAACACCTTTCTCATACCAAATTTGTAAATACAAAAAAAAAAACTTTTTAAAAAGGCACCAACAAAGAAATTTGTAAATCCAAAAAAAATTTTCTTTTTTTTTTGTAACTTTGAATTTTTATTTTTAAACAATTTTTATATGAAAGATAACCAATTTACAAACGAGTTACAAATATTTCAAACAAAAGAATTGTTGGGAATAAAATTTCAGTTTAAAAGAAAATGTGATTGCTTTTACAAATTCCCATTGTTGGTGCCTATTTTTTTTTCTGTGTATATTTTAAAAGTGATTATGCATATGACCCTATGTAAACCTGCTTATTTTTTATGTTTAATTTTAGTTACTTTAACGGAAAGTAAACATGGTAATTCTCTTTTATTTAAATAACTTTAATATGGCCATGCCTTTAAAAGTAAAAACAAAACTGGGGGCTTCCCCGTTGTTTTCATTGTGTGTTAAGGCCAATATACACGGTCAAAATGCAGGACAAGCATTGTGGTGGCATTAGTGCAAATGTGTTTGTATGTGTCACACCGACGATGATTGAAGCAAAATCAAAAATTTTAGATTTTGTGCTCGCATGACGTACGAATTTGATGTGTGTATATCGTTGATTGATCCAGCATGTTCTCATTTTTTATGTGACTTCGAAGGAAATGATTTTGAGAACATGTCGGATGAAAAGAAAAACATGTTATACAATTACTGGATACGTTTCTTTTTGTTCTTTTTTTCATTTTCTTTTTTTAAGCATACTGCCAAAACCACGGTTTAAATATAAAAGGTTAGATTGATCGAAAACAACAATGAAAACAATAATATTTACGAATTTGCAAAAAGGAATAAATGTTTACACTAAAATATTTTTGTATCGTCCGCTACCTACATCGTGTTTACAGCACAAAATCAAAGATCAAATGAATGATTGAAGCGCTATGCAGTACCGTGTATGTTCAAAGCTTCATTCACACATACATGAATTTGATGTCATGCATTTTGACCGTGTATATTGATTGGCCTTTAGTTTTGTACAGGTGTGATTTATTTGGTCAAAATAATAAATACATTGATGAATTCTTTAATATTTTCGCAGTCTGCTCTAGTTTTTTGGAAAGGCTAGTTATTTTACTGTTGTTTATCTTTATTCATAACGACATATATAGTAAAAAAATCAGCGATGGGTCGAAAGTCATTGTTCTCCGGAGACTAAGACTTAGAGAAAGTGGCCTTCTTCTTTCTATAGCAGAAACTATTAATCGGTCGTTTTTTTGAACAAAATGCTTAAATCCTAAAAATCTCGTCGAAACTCGCGGAAGACCCAAAAAAACTTCAAAAACAACAGAAATCCGTATTGTAACTCTTGTGAAGAAGGACCCAATTGTGTCTTCAAGCGCGATTTCATCAGATATTGGAAATGTAATTTCATCGGGAACGGTTCGTCGTAGACTACAAGAAGCTCATTTACCAGGACGGATAGCCAGAAGAGTCCCTTTGATTAGACAAAAAAGATTTAAAGGCTAGGTTGGCGTTCGCAAGAAGTCATTCCAATTGGTCCGGATCAGACAATGAAAAAAAATGGCAAAACATTTTGTAGAGCGATGAAACAAAAGTTAATTTATTTGGAAACGACTGTGCCCGGAATGTTCGACGCCCTAAGGGTAAGGGAAACAACTTTGACAATTCCCTTATACGATACTTACTAACTTCAAATCGATAGATCTCGATTCCTAGACCAGACCCAGCAAAACGCCCAAATGATAACACCGTTCCACGCTGGTGGCAATGCTTTACAAAGCTCTGGGAAAGCACCCAGAAACATAAAAATCAAATACTTTCCCAACACTCAAATAAAAAATTTAATCCTTTAATCCACTCTTCCATTTAATCATTTTTTTTGCCAAGTATTTAGATAGCACCAAGAAATAAAAAATCGAGAGTTTTCTCTGTCACCAAATTATGAGAATTTTAAAATACTCTAAAAATATATAAATCTTAGAGTTATCGTATTTTGGAGTCAAATATTATTTAAATATCCACTCTTTTTTGGAGTTTCTTTTTCAAAAACAAAATAACGTTTTTGGAAAACAAGCACTGGGAAGCCACCCTTTTCAAGCGTTGGTAAATCATCCTAATTTAGTGGTTTGACAGTACTTCTTTTTGTAAGACCGCGGTAAACTTGTTCTTTGTTAACACACATAATTTCTACCTGGGTAGTATCTACAAATAAAAAAACTAAAAGCATTATTCATAAGTTAAAATTAACTTCTAACATCGAGTGCACAACTTTTCTACACAAAAAATCATATACCGCAACAAAGGTCTAAGTTTTCTTATGATTATGGGAAGTTGAGGTATTTTGCTCACGCGGTAAAATGTGAACTATGTATACCGAATTTTTACAAAACTTTTTATTTCAGCACAGCTCCTAAATTCATATTTTCATGTTAATAAAACTATTTTTTTCTATTTATAAGTAGTGACTACCGCTTAAGTTTATTAAATTTTTTTTTAGTGCACGCTAAATTATTTGAATGACTATAATTAAAATCTTGCCAACATGTCACAACAAAATGTTACCACATATTTTCAAAACCGTTAGAACACACAATTTTTGTAAATATGGCCACAACCAGCAATAATTGATTTTTCAATATGACAAAAAATGTTCGCGCATTATTTTATAGTGCGCAATGACGAAATAAAAGAAAATAAAAATCAGCACTGTACTATGAAATACTCAGAGATTTTTCTTTAGTCTATTTCAGATTTTCAACTTGGGAAAAACTAATAAAAAATATAAAATATACTGCGAAGTAGTAAGTATATTTTATTTTTTATTGTAAAAACACTATATAAATATTAATAAAATGTATAAAAAAATAAATAAAATCTATTAAAATTATTAAAAGTAAAGACAAATTAAAAAAAAATCTAAAGTCAAATAGAAATATTAAATACCTGACAATGTGGAAAATCGAAAAAAATTCTTTTATTTGATTATGCCTTTGAAGAACAAGAAGATTATGAGAGACATCAGAAGAGTTTCAAAAAAAATTAAAGAATTTTATTGTATTTTCTTTAATGTTTTGTTAAAAAAAAAATTACATGTTTTTGTTAAACATTTTCAAAAAGAAATTAAAAAATTATTTTAAAAATAAAGTTGGGGTATAAATATAATTGAGTTTACTTTTTAAAATCACCCCAAGCTGTAATAGTATAGATTTTGAACAGTTTTTTCTTCTTGACCCCCAAATTTTACCCAGGCTTTTATTATATTTTTCGTTTTGTCAGGACTATTTCTTTAAAGTTTCATAATAGTTAAGAGTGGCTATTAAATGAGTTTTTTTAATAAAAAATATATTTTTTGCTTTTCTAGCATTCTTTTAAAAATGTCTTTATTGAAACGATTTGATGATGAAGAACGCGAGTCTGTTTATGGTCGTGTTTATGCAGTTTCTGGCCCAGGTACATATCTGAAATGTGTTTTCGTAATTATTAAATCTATTTTCTAAAAATTTTATTTTTCTAGTTGTTACGGCCGAATGCATGTCTGGTTCTGCTATGTACGAACTGGTACGTGTAGGTTATTATGAGTTGGTTGGAGAAATTATTCGTCTTGAAGGTGGTATGGCCACCATTCAAGTATATGAAGAAACGTCTGGTGTTACTGTGGGCGATCCAGTTTTACGTACCGGCAAACCTCTATCGGTCGAATTGGGCCCGGGCATTATGGGTAGTATTTTTGATGGTATTCAAAGACCTTTAAAGGATATTGGTGAAATGACAGGTTCGATTTATATTCCCAAGGGTGTAAATGTACCCGCTCTATCGCGAACGGTGTCTTGGGAATTTAGTCCCACGAATGTTAAAGTTGGTTCTCATATCACTGGTGGTGATTTGTTCGGTGTAGTAGCTGAAAATACTTTGGTAAAACATCGTATGATTGTGGCGCCTAGAGCCAAAGGCACTGTGAGATATATAGCACCTCCCGGTAATTATACCGTGGAGGATGTTGTAATGGAAACAGAATTTGATGGCGAGATTAGTAAACACACTATGTTGCAAGTGTGGCCGGTACGTCAACCGAGACCTTGCACGGAAAAATTACCCGCTAATTATCCCTTGTTTACGGGACAACGTGTATTGGATTCACTATTTCCTTGTGTTCAAGGTGGCACTACTGCCATTCCGGGTGCTTTCGGTTGTGGCAAAACTGTTATTTCACAGGTGTGTATTTTGAAATCTCATAATTCAGTTATTTGAGTGCTATAATTTTTTGCAGGCCCTTTCAAAATATTCCAATTCTGATGTTATTATCTATGTTGGTTGCGGTGAACGTGGTAATGAAATGTCGGAAGTATTAAGAGATTTCCCAGAGTTAACATGTGAAATTGATGGTGTTGTGGAATCTATAATGAAACGAACAGCTTTGGTGGCCAATACTTCCAACATGCCTGTAGCTGCTCGTGAGGCTTCTATTTACACTGGTATTACTTTGTCCGAATATTTCCGTGATATGGGTTATAACGTAGCCATGATGGCCGATTCTACTTCACGTTGGGCCGAGGCTTTGCGTGAAATTTCTGGTCGTTTAGCTGAAATGCCTGCTGATTCGGGATATCCCGCCTATTTGGGTGCTCGTTTAGCTACTTTCTATGAACGAGCTGGGCGTGTCAAATGTTTGGGTAATCCTGAACGTGAGGGATCTGTATCGATTGTTGGTGCTGTATCACCACCAGGGGGTGATTTCTCAGATCCTGTTACTTCGGCCACTTTGGGCATAGTACAAGTATTCTGGGGTTTGGACAAAAAATTGGCTCAACGCAAACATTTTCCTTCCATCAATTGGTTAATTTCATATTCCAAGTATATGAGAGCTTTGGACGAATATTATGACAAAAATTTCCCCGAATTTGTTCCTCTGCGTACTAAAGTTAAGGAAATTCTACAAGAGGAAGAGGATCTTTCGGAAATTGTACAATTAGTGGGCAAAGCTTCTTTAGCCGAAACGGATAAGATTACCCTGGAAGTAGCTAAACTATTGAAAGATGATTTCTTGCAACAAAATTCATACTCTCCCTATGATCGTGTATGTCCATTTTATAAAACTGTGGGCATGTTAAGAAATATGATTACATTCTATGAATTAGCTAGACACTCTGTGGAATCTACAGCTCAATCAGATAATAAAGTAACATGGAATACTATCAGAGAGTCCATGGGTAACATAATGTATCAATTGTCCTCAATGAAATTTAAGGTAAATATAAAAAACCACAAATTAAATTTTAACACATAAAATAAACAAATTTGCCTCCCTTTTTCTAGGATCCAGTTAAAGATGGTGAAAGTAAAATTAAATCTGAATTTGAACAGCTTCATGAAGATATGCAACAAGCTTTTAGAAACCTAGAAGATTAAGTAACTTCTTAATTTTATAAGACGTTTAGTAAATGGTTAATAGGAAGCAATTTCCTATTGTGTTTTCCTCCAAAAGGCAACTTTTTAGCAAAAGAAACCTGAACAATAATAGAACCTAAATAACAACCAAGTAAGTCTAAAATACTGGAGTTTATAATATCCTTTCTTCACTTATATATCATTAATTTCAGTTTTAATTGGCAACATCTTAAACCCACTCAAATATTAAATAAAGAATATACATAATTTATAATTAGATAAATACAGATTTATGGTTAGAAATTTATATATAAATGTTTTCTTTTTTCGTGAAGTTGTTGTTCTTTATCGTGTTTAATCTCATATGTATAATTCATTAAATGTACTCGAACTTTTAATTTAAAATAAAATCATATAAACACAAAAAATTGAGAAAATGAATTGCATATTAAATAAAATTTACCGTTGATTAAGTTTCACCAACAACGTTTAAATGTTAAACAAACCTACATATATACCTAATGAAATGCTATAAATAAATTATATTAAAGTTATATTAAAAATTGATTTTTTTTATTTTATAAAAAAGAAAAAATTAAAATCTAAAAAATTTCAGGACCTTATTTTATATTTCTTTTTTTCAAACACAGGGTTGGTAAAATTTTTGTTAGACAAAGGATATCCAAAAGGCTTATGAATAGACTCGCGAACATCCACCGCGGTATTCATAACCAAAATTTAGGCACTGCATATCCGCTGAATAAGATTTTCTTATTCATAACACTACACAAACCCTGCTCATAAACAATTCTATCATTTTCAAAACGGCTGTTGCAATTGAGAAAATTCTTATTTATTTAATTTAAACTTTTTTTTCGCTTTCGATATCGAGTATTCTATATCGATTTATTTTTAATTTGGGATGATGGCGTTCGATAGCGAGTACATCATAATTAATGATCGAAATCATATATTTTTGCTTTGTTTTGCAACAAAAAATATATGAACATTGTTTTAAAGTATTTTTTATAAATTAATAGAGTTTACATGGAAGCATTTCAGGGAAAACTAGTAAAAAATAAAAAGTGAAAATATAAAAATGTACTCGAAGCAAAAAATTGTAAAAATAGTAAACAGACAAAAAAAATACGAAAACCGGGAAAAATCGCGCACGGAGTGCAGCCATTAGAGCATTTAGTTAGAGCATTTACTTTATAAAACTAGTTCCACTTTAAATTCCTCACTATTTCTTTTTTGTACTCGAACGGATTTTTGGGTGAAATTAGTAAAAATGGTAGTTCGCAAAAACTAGCATGTAAACGAACATACATAATTGAATCAGTATAATATATTTTTTTCATTACATAAATTATCGCAATTTACACAAATTTATATACAAAATGATTTTGTTTACAAGTTTTTGTTTTCAATTGTGTACGTTCAGTGAAGTAATTAGCTTAGAATTTCGATACGATAGCGATCGAATGCCGTGATTCGGCTATACGATAGGTAACGAATTTTTGTTCGATACGTTAGCGGCGATTAGACCCCAGGGGTCTACCCTGGGGTCTAATCGCTGCTTTCGATATCGAGTATTCTATATCGAATTTTTTTAATTTGGGATGATGGCATTCGATAGCGAGAGTATGATCAAACAAAACTGTCACTTTTTCATTCGATACATAATTAATGATCGAAATCATATATGTTTGCATTGTTTTGGAACAAAAAGCATATGAACATGGTTTTAAAGTACTTTTTATAAATGAATAGGATTTACATGAATACATTTCAGGTAAAACTAGTAAAAAAGAAAAAGTAAAGAATTTTTGTTCGATACGTTAGCTTGTTCGATATCGAAAGCAGTGATTAGACTCCAGGTCTTAATTTTTTTGAAGTTTCCAAACAAAAATTTTAATAAATATAATTTACTGTGACTTTGCAACAACAATTACATGGGGAATACAGTCACATCTAAGAGTCACAGACTTTTCGTAGGAATAGGCACCTTTGTTTCACACATAATTGTCATAGATCCTTCTATCATAATAAAAAATATTAATATAATTCTCTGAAAACTTTTTGTTTTATTTACAATTAACATGTGCGTTTTGGTTGGACCACCCTTAACGTATTTTTTTTTAATCAGGACGAAAGTTGCTTTTTTTATTACTAAAGGTTTGAAGCGAAATGAATTCATTTGGCATTAAAAAACGGCCATAATTGAAATAATATTTTTAAAAATAAATCGAACGAGCCAATTTTGTATTTAAATAGTAAAATTCCAAATCAGAATTAAAAAATTTTACATGTTAATGTTAACCAATATTCTCCTTAATTAAGAAATATTACGAAAAATTAAAATTGGAATAGCCAAATACCCAAAAAGGATTTTTCGGTGTCTTTTATTATCGACCCCGCTCTCTGGGGAAGTTATTTGCAACTAAAGTCGAAACGTTAACCCGCTGACATTCTTTAATGGATCCAGATTTTTAAAAATTATATTTTGAATGTGCTCTCTTATTAAAATCTACATAAATAATCATTCAGCCATATTGCGGTTGTCGTTGTGGTATTACGACAGCAGGCGTTGTCGTTTTTATTATTTTTTGGTATTGTTTAAAATATACGACAGAAAATATAAGAAAATGAAATGTTTCATTTATGTTTGTAGTGTTTTCATAAAATAATCAAAAAAATTAAATTTTGTAACAATTATTGTCTCATAAAAGCAAGGTGTCAGAGTGAAAATTTTCATTTTAGGATAGTGTGTTTTTCCACAAGTTGTAAAATAACCATTGTATTAATTTTTTTTAATTTTTCTATTAAAAAAATTATATTTAAATAAAAAATTTCTAATTTTATTAATATATTAAAATTATTTTAGTAATATTAATTCATGAATTTCATTTACTATAAATAACCTTAGAAATACATACTAATTCTTTTTTCTGTTGGCCCCCCAGCCATAATAATCAGGAAAAAGTATGCAAATAATATATGTGGTCCATGTTATTGACAATTTTTATCTTATAACTTCAACAAACAAATATAAAATCATGTGCAAAAAGTCAATCAAAATATTCTCATGCCCAATTTACAATACAGCAAAAAATTAGTAGCATTTTTTAAAAACTTTACTTTTCAATTAAAAATTTGTATAGAGTCTGACAAGTAAATAAAAATAGTTTTCAAAAACTACCAGTCCCTGGTTAAGTAAAAAATTCTATCTATACTGTATAAAATCATATCTATACAATTAGTTTTTGATTCAAAATTTATATGGAATTTGACACGCATATACAAGTAGCTTTCAAAAAGCACCAATCGCTGGTTAAGTGCAAATCTAGTATAAGGCTCAACATAGAAGTGCTGCCAAAAATAAGTAACATACAAGTAATCAAAACTTTCCTGCTATGAAGTCTCACAGATATGTGCAAACATATTCTTCTGGAAGATATTAATTGAAAAATTAAAAACTTTTAGATAAGCCGGTAAATCATTCCATAGTCAAGCTACTCTCATTAGAAACGTACGTTCAAAGATTGTCGTAGAATGAATCAGAATATCGATCTGTACATTCCGGGTAAACATAATAAAATTGAATTCATTGCGTAAATTAGGCGGTATGGATGTAAACATAACCTTATAAAAGAAAAATAACAATCGGAAATCTACAAATTTCCTAAAAGTGCAACCTAAGAAATTAATTACATAAGGCGTTATATGCTCCCTACGTCTTACATTAAAAACGAACCTGACAATCATATTAAATGCCCTCTCCAACTTAGCAAAAACTGTTGAGATCATGCCCACTTCCAAACAGTAACAAATAAGTGACATAAGAAGGGAGAAAGCTACTTTTCGCCTTATATGCAGAGGAAGAAATATATTTGAGTTATATAATCGTCTAAGAGTGTAAATTACTCTCCCAGTTACAGTTTCAATATGCCGGCTAAAATTAATTATTGTCTACCATAATCCCTAAGATCATCAGCTGGTGGACAAACTGCAATCTAAAGCCACTAATATGAACATTAAAATCATGCTCATGACAATTACCAAAAACCATGCACTTAGTTTTTGTTAAGTTAATGCTAAATTTATTCTCAGACATCCATGATGATATATTATTTAAACAATAGTTTGCAAACAGCTTCTAAAACATCTAAAAATTGTCTATCACTGCTTAAAAGTAACTGTACATCATCAGCAAAAATAAATGCCTTGGATACATTAGAAATCGTAACCGTATCAATAAAATCATTCATATACAGAACAAACATATTAAGTGAACGTATTTTTTTTTTTGTTAATTCACTGAACGTAATTTAATTTTTTTAATTCACTGAACGTAATTTAATTTTTTTAATTCACTGAACGTATTTTTATTTTTTTAATTTACTGAACGTAATTTTATTATTTTTTAATTCATTGAACGAAAATGAAATTGAACGAATTCAGTGGTGAATTAATTCAGTAAGGAATTAATTCGCTTTTTTTCCGTTCGATTTATAAAATTGAATTAATTCATTTGATTTAATAAAAAGAACTATAGCAATTGAATTAATTCGTAACAAAATAAATCGAACGAAAACAAATATGAATTAATTCCATTCAATATATGGCGCTTTGTGAATTAATTCATCGAATTTTTAATTCAGAATTGAAAAATTGAATTAACCCTTTGGCGAGTGGCGTACATTATAATGTACGTCGACTTTATCAACTCGTCACTGATTTAAATTTTAACCAAAGCGCTATTCATTTACTGTTATCGGTTGCCTTGACTTTGATTTCACTTAAATTTTTGTAGCGCTTATTGGGTACAGCTTAAAGCATAACTTGTCAGAATAGGTATCTGCAGATAGCACAGATGATCGTAGACAAAACAGAGGACCCAAAAATTTAAAAGGCCTATAAAACTTTACGATACTTTTTTCAAGAAATTTAAAAAAACAAAATTTTTATAACTGGCTATAGCCCCGGTGTATGCAATCTATGCTCAGCATTTGTCGAAAGCGAGAAAATTTTTAAACTTAATTTTAAATTTTCACAGGTGCGTAAAATACCGCACTTCAATTTCCTTAGACAGAAATTATTGTACTTGTTTACAATTAATCCGACTTTTATTGAAAAATATGGTTTTTTTGCCAAATACATATATTATATTTGAACTACACATTTATTGTCTCCAAAATTAATTTTACTTCGAGATTATCACTTTAAATATTTAAACAAACATTTTTGAATATTACACTTTTTGTAAAAAAAACTCGTGTGTTAGATTTTTCACAAATATAGATTTTTCCTATAACTGTTTAAAAAACTGCGCGAAACTATAAGGGTGCGTACAGAGTGGCCGCTTGTTGCCGAGCCGAGCCGACTGACGCTTATTGCGAGAACTTGTTCATGCGAGAAACAAGTTTGGGTGTGCATAGTGGATGCGAGAATCAGCGCTGATATTTTATCTATTATTTGTGTTTTATGTATGTTTGTATGCATTTGGGTTTGTTGTTCAAACTGACATTGAGTTTTAAAATTTTACTTATTAACGCATTTCTTCAATTATTCTTGAAATTTTTATTACATTTTATTTTTTTAAATTTTGTTTATAAGTTTTTTTTTCATTTTTTTATAATTGTTATAATTTTATTTAATTTTTATTATTTATTTGAATTTTTATTTTTTTGTTTAATTTTTATTTTATTAACATAACATAAACAATGTTTTCGGCGCTGAAATACGCTTTGGGACTGTTTTCTCGCATTCAATCAGCTTTGCGCTCTGACCAGCTCGGCGCCCACTATGACCTGTTCGTGTTTGTGAATTTTACTTATTAACGCATTTCTTCAATTATTCTTGAAATTTTTATTAAATTTTTTTTTTAAATTTTGTTTATAAGTTTTTTTTTTAATTTTTTTATAATTGTTATAATTTTATTAAATTTTTATTATTTATTTGAATTTTTATTTTTTTAATTTTTATTTTATTAACATAACATACACAATGTTTTCGGCGCTGAAAAACGCTTTGGAACTGTTTTCTCGCATTCAATCAGCTTTGCGCTCTGACCAGCTCGGCGCCCAGTACCAGTTTTCTCGCATTGGTTCTCGCAAAAAGCGTCAGTCGGCTCGGCTCGGCAACAAGCGGCCACTCTGTACGCACCCTAATTTGTATAGTACCAGTTTTCTCGCATGGGTTCTCGCAATAAGCGTCAGTTGGCTCGGCTCGGCAACAATCGGCCACTCTGTATGCACCCAAGAACGCTATGTATAGAAGGTGCCCCAATGCCCAAAAATGCAGTTTTGTGCATCAAGTGGGTTTTTTTTATTAAAAAAACTGGTATGTTGCAGAGCTTCGAAAAACTTAATTCAATTTAAGATTAAAAACAAATTAAATTCAGATTTTAAAAAGATTCATGTACCATTCCCTTAAACCATTCGTAAAGAATTCATTCATAAGCTTCATTCCCAAAGCTTCAATATGAATTGAATGAATTCCTAACTTGAATCATTCAAATCGCATGTTCATTCACCATTTTACTAATTGAATGAAGAAATTTTATTACCATTCACTTAGTGCAGTGTAGTTTGAAACTAACATATAATCAAAACCAAAGCATACAAGCTGTAACAAAGCATACGATACTATTTATTTCTGTTAGATGAATTTCAAACGTTTTTCATTGTATTATGCTAATATTTCAGCAATTACATACAAATTAAAATTTTTCATTTGATTAAGTGAATGAAAACAAATAATTTTTCATTCACTTTTTTATTAAATGAATTCAGGTAAATTGGGTTTCATTCAGTTAGAATTCAATCAAAATAGAATAAATTCATATAATTTGAAGCTATAGGGAATTAAGCTATCGAATTAATTCCATAAGAATGCTATTAGGGAATGAAATTTAACCCAAATTTCATTAATTTTTAAAAAGTGATTGAAAGAATTAAGCCTTTTAAACCTTTGGTATGTTGCCATATGGCTACACCATGCATTTAAGGGTTAATGTAAAAGAATAAAATAAGCCTTAATGTCTATGTTTTGTGCTGCATTTTATGTTTAAAACCACTGTGCCATGATAAAACACAAGGAAAAATTTTATTTCATATGCATAAAAGTCGAATTTATGCTCATTATCAACAAGGTGCCAATTCTACGTTCCGAATCTAGTTAACTGGCCCTCAAATAAGCTAAAAAAAATATGATTTTTTGCTATTTAGAAATTTTCATATAAAGTCGATTAATCGACTTTTACCTATAAAAAGTCGAAAAGTCAAAAAGACGACTTTTCAAAATTTTAAAAAAGTCGAAAAGTCGAGAAGTCGACTTTTTGTTGCAACTATATAACAGTGATGGTATTTGAGAATTTTCGATTGGTGCCTAAATGATGCCAAAAAAGATTTAAAAGTGCCAAAAAAAAAAAATAAGCAACATTTAATGTTTCAAAAAAAAAATATGTTCAGCTTTTATTTCAAATATTTATATATTTAGTTACTTTAAGAATAAAAAGACAAAAATAAAAAAAGCGGGCAACTTATCCAAAAAGTAACCCGAGTTTAACTTTACCACAAATATTTTTATACAAATTTGCCATTCTTAACTATAGTAAAGCACTAAACTGACGTCATTTTAAGATAAGTAAGCATGTCCAAGTCTTTAAAAAAATTTTACATACACACAGTGGCGGACAATACAATCACAATAAACCAAAGAACGATACAATAACGAAATCGATATCACCTTAAATATCCGAAAACGATATCATATTCCAATAAGATTATAATATCGTTTTCGATAAGGTTTTATGATAAAGTACACTTCAAAATATTCATTATTTACAAAAATTCAAACATTTTCAGAAACAAATAAAATGTATAAAAACTTGCAATTTTTACTTCGTTTGGCTATTTATACTCTTTTTTATTGGATAACTATAATCGCAAAATCTAGGGGAGTTCGACTTTTCTTATGAATATGACGATTTCATTCACGCAAAAAATAAAAAGTGTATTATTGCCGAAGTACTTCGGTAAAATACAACTTCAAAAGTTTTCTACTAAGTTACACAATTCTTTAATTAAAATATAATATTTTTTAAGAAAAGTTACAAAAGAAAAAACTTAGGTAACTTAACATATTTTGAAGTGCCTGAAAATGGAATAGCTCAAAAACTAAGGCAAGTTGACAAAACCTAAAACTTGATAAATCTACATGTATTTTTTATCAATTTTCAGAAAATGCTTTCGAAGTTGTATTTTACCCACATAAGTACTTCGATAATTATACACTTTTTATTTTTTCCGTGTTATGACTTCATTTCATTTTAAAAGAATTCCGGTTTTGCTATCATATATGATATCATTTTCGATATCGAAATCGCCTGGAATACGATAGTGTTTTGATGCTGGACCAGATTTTGGCAATTTTACTATCGTTATTCGTTATTGGGATAGAATCAATTAAAGTTTTTCTAATTTTATCCCGTTGCTTTTATTTTTAAAGACCAAAATAATTATTAAATTGTCCCCGAAGAACTGGGAGGTGGTCCAGAAAATTGATTTTGCGACCCCTTCTTAGTAGGCGTGGCTTTTAATGAAAAACTAGCGATATCGACCTTTTATTAAATTATATAGAAATTTTCTTAAAAAGTGCCAAAATTCTATGGAGAGTGCCAAGGTGCCTTTGAACATTCAATACTGCCACAAATGGCACTTTTGTGCCACTTTTACCAACAGTGCTATATAACCCTAAAATATCCAAGTTACAATACTTCAGAAATCGCCCGTCGTTATTTCAAAAATCAAATTGTTAAGCGGTTTAAAAACTATCACGTTTGGCGAGAAATCACCACATTTAACAACCCCACCACGGACATAGAAAAACATAACACAAAAAAAAAACAAAAAAAAAACAGAGCATAAACAGCAAAGTACAGCAAACGCAAAACACATATAACAAATACAACGAATGAGAATTTAAAAAAAAGAAAGAATAAAACAAATAGAAACAAATTGATAACGTACAAATAAAACGTTTAGATGATTAGATGGCCAAAACCTTAAGCAACATTAGAGAAGAAGGGTGAAGGCCTTTTTCTGTAATTATTATTAAAACATTTAAATAAAGACCACAAGCAAAGATGGGAATACGCAGAAAAAACACCGTTTAACTGAACTGTTTTGTATTTGATTCTTTGTTTGCATCTACACGTAAGAGTGTGTGTGTATACATTTGTTTTATATATCTCGTTGGTTATATTAACAAAGCTGAATTTGGATAGTTGCAGCGAAAGTTCTTTAAAAAAAATATACATATATAAATGCCGCGCTTTCCAGATTGTTCCAATAAAACACGCGGGAAAATATCTTTATTGACGTTAACAGAGCAGTTACTGATCTCTGCATTGGTTCTCTTTGTACTTTTTCGTGTTTTTTGTTTGTGTTTTAATCTATACACAATACAAAAAATGTGAAAAAACAAGTAACACGACTATATACTAACGAAAACGACGAATCCAAATCTAAACGAGGTAAGCTTTATCGCGCAACCTTGTTAATTGGACAGCCCGAGTCATCGTTTTTTAAATATATACACACATATAACAATCTTAAATACAATACTTACGGGAGTCTTTTTTGTATCCACTTTTGGCGATGTTGATTCTTCTTCTGCTGCCGATTTTGATATTTCTTCCGCCGGTTTCGTGAGTGTTTCATCGTCTGCAGATTTTGATGGTTCTTTCTGTACCGATTTTGATGCAGGTTTCTTTGTGGATTTTTCTTCCTCAACCGGTTTGGAAAATGTTTTTTTTTCTGGCTTCGATGGCAATTCTTCGTCCACCGATTCTGTTGATATTTCTTCTGCTACTGCTGCCGGTTTCGATAATACGTCGGCACCTGCGGAGGTATTGACGGAAGCAGAGACTGCCTTAGTTTCAACAGCCTCATTATTGGATTTTTTCTCAACTGCCTCAGTTGACTGCGCTGTTGCTTCATTAGATGGCGCGCTATTTTGTTGTTCATTCACATTTTCTGTAACTTCCGACATTTTTTTTAAATTTCTTTCCTTGATCGTCGTTGTACGTATATTTATAAGGGTATTCACGATGGTACATGTGCATATTTGCAATTTGCTAATTTGCTATGCAAATTGTAACATATCGTGAGCGTCTTTTTTAAGATCAATTGCATATTTGCTTTATGAGCTATTTTGTTCAGTGCTGCTAACTTTTTTCCTAAAAATATCGCTAAATCAAACTAAAAAATCACTGGAAAATAGCTGAAAATGGTAAAATATCGCTAGATTTGACGAGAAAATAGCTAAATTGGCAACAGTGATTTTGTTTACGTCAAAAGTAAAAATAAATCGTATTTTTGAGAAAATTTGTGAATCATAAAAATAATAATAAAATAATAAATAAAAAAAATTTTATGTTAATAAAAAATCACAAACAATTTTTTTATTTAATATCTTATTTTATAAATCATAATATGGCGGCTGATATGTTAAAAACAGATGTTTTGTTTTATTTGCAACTTAGCTTATATGCAAAGCGATTTTTGCTAAAGGTTTTTTTATTGCAAATGAAGAAAATAAAGCAAATTGCAAATACATACATTTTGTTGTTGTGTTGATGCAATCGTTGTTTTTTTGCAATCATTTGCAACGTTTGCATCGTTTGCAATACCCATCGTGAGTACCCTTTATAATTTTATTTTATTGCAAATTTGCAATTGTTTAAAACGTTTACGAAAGTTATAATTTTTAGTTTACTAAATTGTCGCCACACTTCTCGGTATATTTGTTGAGAATAACGTAGGTTGGTTTGCTTGTGTTTGTTCCTCACACACAACTA
Source organism: Leucophora obtusa (assembly GCA_949987735.1). Taxonomy (NCBI): domain Eukaryota; kingdom Metazoa; phylum Arthropoda; class Insecta; order Diptera; family Anthomyiidae; genus Leucophora; species Leucophora obtusa. The sequence continues at coordinate 284,627,493 of OX465295.1, forward strand.
CAGGCACACAATTTTTTGCTGGTAAGTGTATTTCTGCACTTCGTTTTTTATTAACGCGCAATTTTAAAGCACTTTTTAGTTATTTTCTATCGAGTTTGACTATTTTTGTTAGTGTAAAACACTTTATTGCAATTTTCTCTAATTGATTTAATAATTTTTTGAAATAAATTTAATATGTAAACAAGAAAATTTTGTTAAAATAAAATTTTCCACTTCAACAACGTAACGCCGCGTACATGAATTGTTCACACTTCGGTCGCATGCAGAGATACAAGTCGATTGGCACAAAGTCTATGCACTGCCGGCGTTAACTTTTTTTGGGAGTCAAGCCGCCGCCGTTACTTTTTTAACCGGCAAGCCCGCCTCCAGTCGGGGTAATTGACCACAAATACGTCAAATGAGTAATAATAAATTAAACTTTTTCAATAGAAAACAAAATTTATTATTTGTATTGAAGTTTTCTCTGGATGTAGTGTTGAGGACTTCAATAGGTGTTGTTTGCTTTTTAATAAAATAATACGCTTTGTTTACAAATTGAAGCCACATGATCATGTCTCGAGGTATATTTCCGATTTTTTGGGATGCAGTTTTAAAAATTGTGTGCAAATGCGATTGATATTATTCTATCATAAGGTAATGCTCACTGATTGTCCCGATTATACAATTTGTATTATTGAACGCTGACAGCAACTCTCAACTTTTGTATCCGACCAGAAATTACGTTATTCATACACGATCTTTTCATGTTCGTGTTGCAAAGGGTTGGAACCATTTACCCCGTCCCCTTTGATATATCTTTCAAGAGTAACGTTCAAGAGTAAACTAGTAGAATATGCTTCTGTCCATGACATTTAAGTGGCCAAATCTTCGTTTTCTTTAATTTGGTTTTACTCTTGTTCTAAACTTAGAGGAATTTAAAAAAAATTTACTTGAACAAAACAAGAAATAATGTAAATATTTCTTGTTTTGTTCAAGTAAATTTTTTTTAAATTCCTCTAAGTTTAGAACACAATACATTTTCAGTGTGTTCGATTACTCGAAATTCTTACTACTTTTACTACAATTGGAAAGTTTTGTTTACTTTTTGTATTGAATTTTTCCAGCTGTAGTAAAAGTAGTAACTTGTAGTAAGTAAACGAACACGCATATTATCATATACATATATTTTACTTTTGCCATATTATTTCTATTTTTTTAATTAATTTTATAACGCAATATATTTTGTCATATATATTTTTGCCATATTGTTGTTACTTTTATATTTTTTTGTAAGTAAAACTAATTTTTATTACAAATTGGTTTATCTTGTAGTGTCTTTCATTTTCATTTTATTTATTATAAAATACTTGTTTTTGTTAGTCTACCAACTATATATGGCCCTTAGGGCTTAGTTGGTTTATTTGAATAATAAATAAATTTTTTGTGAATGATTTTTTGTACGCAGTGCACGTTTTGGAAGCGAGAAAGTGTCAAAAATAAAATTTCGGAAAATAAATATTATAAAACAAACAAAATTTCCAAAAATCTAATTGACTAATCCAATTGATAATGACAACAAAGTAAGATTGAAGCTCTCATACTGCAAATTTAACTTTAACTTAACTGTAAAACAAAAGAAAATGTCAAAAAACGTACACAAAGTTTAAACCTGAAGTATGAGACCCACCGTTACCAACACACGCATAATTCATTTGTTAGCTTTTGTTGTTTCAGATATTTTATTAAATAAAAAATTCTAAAATTTTAAATATTTTTATGACAAACATTTTTGTTTACATTTGAAAGAGAAAAGCTTGGTAGCATTTTTATAACTACTTAATTTTTAACGGTGGGTCTCATACTGCAGGTTTAACTTAACTATAAACAAAAGAAAATGTCAAAAAAATGTACACAAAACAACAAATTTTTGGGTTAACTATTACCTAAAGTTTAAACCTGAAGTATGAGATCCACCGTAAGAAGCTAACATGGTTATTCAAAAAAAACTTGTTGTCTTATTAGAGGCTAATTGAACGATTTTTGTTGTTGTTTTGTATGTTAAATTGTTTTATTAAACTGTAATAAAATTCAAAACATTTTTTTGAATACAAGCCTAAATGTATACCTACTTAAAAGTTTTATAAATGCTTAAATTTGTATGGAATATATACAAAATTCGAAAAAAACAAACCTTAGGGGTTTTCATATAAACTCGTAAATGCCTTGTAAACCTTGTATAAATATAAACCAAATTTTTTATAAACTCGTTTACGAGTAGAATACGAGTTTATATGAAAACCCCTCTTATGTTATTTTTATTTATAAACATTTTTTTTAGTCTTGTATATTAAATTTTCGTGAAAACAAAGTCTACACAATTTTCAAGTGAAACTCGTCGCGAAAAATCGTTTTTTTTATATGGAGTATAACAGTTTTTTTACGTGAAAATAAAACAACCTATTGTGCTTTAATACGGACTCGGTTAAGCACCGTAAGTTGTTTCGATTTCACCTGAAAAAACTGTTATACTCCATATAAAAATTATTTTTCACGATAATCAGTTTCACGTGAAAAGTGTGTAGAGTTTGTTTTCACGCAAATTTAATGTACAAGACTATTATTTTTCTGATGAAAAAGATACATTTTGTGTATATTGTGATTGTGTCTTTCTTATAAAATTAAAAAATTGTTAATTTTTATAATTTTGAGTTGAATTTTTATATATAATTGAGTTTCACGTGAAAACACTGGGTCATATGAATAAAACTTAGCAATTACTTCGAAGTAATTACTTTGGGCTTATGAATGGCTTTTAACTCCAAATTTAGCAATTGGCTGGTAGAATAGCATGAAATGTAAACGAAAATTAAAAAATTTAATTTCTAGTCTAGATTTGTGAAGTAATTGCTTAAAAAACCCTGTATTTCCCCTATTAGTAATATCTATTTTTTATTCATATGAGCCTTTGTTTCACATAATTTTACATTTTTATACGAACTTTACAATATTTAACAATTCGTTCTATATTTTTTTTTTTTTTAGACAAATTTTAAACGGAACACACAATTTTTCTTAATATATTGCAAAAAACTTATTTACGAAACCAAATGCAAGAATTGCATAATTTTTAATATTTTTTGTATAATTAAAAAAATTTAAATAGGTTTCACCCCCTTTAATACGAACCTCGCTTATAACAAACTAATTTGTCTAGTCCCCCGGAGTTCTTATTAAGCGAGTTTTATTGTATACACACGAAATGTGATCATTCGGAACTCTCATTTGTTTAAATTTAATAAACCATCAGCATATTGAAATTCAGGGCTATTTTCGTATTCACACATATCTAAAGCAATAACACATGATTCCTTGACAACACGTTTATCGTCCTCAGCATAGCGACTTAAAATATCGATACATTCCTTAGTGGCAATGGCTCCCAAAGCTTCGGCACATTCATGTCGCACCATTTCATTTTCTAAACTATCTTCAAGATTCTCTTTTAAATATGGAATACTGCAAGGTTCTTGTAGTTGTCCCAAAACAAAAGCAACTTCATGTCTAAACAATGCCGAAGAATCTTTAAGACCCTCAGTAATGGCCAAAATAGACTCTTCAGTTCGTATGTTGCGTAAAGTAAACATAGCACGGTAACGATCAAATAAACTTTGCTTGGGATCCAAATAGATTTTCTTAAGTTCCTGAACACTTTTGTTTTGCTCAACGGGTGGTGATGGATCCACAGAGGCATATGGATTATTATCCTTAACATTTTGACCACTTTGTAGCCAATTAACACGATCCAATGCTATAGTGCATGTTTCGGCTACCTCTACAACGGGGTCATTTTTATATTTCTGCAAAATTGGTACAATATCAGCATCACCTATTGCACCCAATGCTTCGGCAGCCTCATGGCGTACCATTGCTTCTTGTGCTGTATCTTCTAGAACTTTTGTTAAAATACCCAACGCTTTCTTATCCTGCATTTGTCCCAAACAATATGCCAATTCATGTTTAAGCAATGCTGAATCATCTGTAAAACCTCGGCTTATCTCTTCGATAGCATCAGCACCACCAATGTTTTTCAGTGTAAAGAGGGCCCGGAATCTTTCCTTCAAAGGTCTTGCTTTGTTATTTAAAACACAGCCAATAGCTTTAATTTGTTCTTGCGGCACCATTTTTGTTGATTTATTTTAAAAAAAATTTAAGATATGGAACTGCAATGTTTACTTTTTATGAACAAGTAAACTTTTGCAACACGTGAACAGAGGGCAAAGTCGAGAGGCTATAGTCGGCTCAAACTTACCCTCGCCGACCACTTTCCAGTAGCTAGAGCCGCCGTCGAAGCGTGTGGTATTACGGCTGCAAATTTTAGCCGACTTTATGCTGCCCATACATTAAGGAACATTGAGTAGGGAACAAAAAATATCAAAAAATTTTGTAAACACATTGCACGATGTCAACACGCACACACTCACACATTCACAAAAAAATTGGAAATTTTTTCACGAATGTTCCTTAATGTGTGGGCCGCTTTAAAGCGGCCTATATACGCGGTCAAGCATGCTGTACATTGATGGAAATTACAAAAACAAATACACGGAATCATCAAGCCCAGCAATCTTGCCTTCACCATAAAATTAACATTTTTACCTTTAAACTGTTCTTCCCTACCTAAAATGATTTTCCACATTAATAATACCGTTGTATCTTAGCAAAAGATAATATTGTGTTAACGAAATAATGAAAACTCATTCAACCTCATGTGAACAGTTTTGAGTCTGTTTTCAAATCTAAAGCCCTCCATGCATTTGCAATATTATGTCCAATATAATGGCACAGTATTTTTCTCGTCTTTTCACACACCACACAATAAATTGCAACATATATGTAACAAAAGATCGCCACAATATTTTATGCAATATATGAATTCAACTTAACCTCAAAATGCACACAAACAATGCGGCAAATAGACTATTATAGTGGCATATAATTATCAATATATTTCTATAAAAGGAATGTATAGTTTAACCAGAACTGCAATTCTATTCTTTTTATTATTAAAAATTATGTAAAACCAAATTGACAAATATAGAAAATAATATTTTGAAACATTTAAAAATTAAAACAAGTGTTATTATTACAAAGTAGTTAAAGCAAACATCACTACATTACCCCCCCCCCCCCCCCCTCGTTCGAAAAATTTCATTCAAATTAAAAGTAACAGAAAGAGTTTAGTACCAGTTGGCAAATATTGACATTCTAGGAAAGCTGGCTTTAATCTATCAGTGGACACATTTTTGTTGAAGTTATTATGTAGTGTTATGTTTTGTTACCATTGTTGTGTCTACCTTGTTTGTATTTTTGTAATGGCAATCCTGTAGATATTTTGTTTTGTATTTTGTTAAATTTTATATTTTTGTCACTTCAATAAAATCGTTTACTTTAAAAGGTTATGGGCCCAGTCAGTTACTTTGGAAATTAAAATCGTTTACTTTAAAAGAATAAAGTCGAATTTTGCTAAAAATAAAAAAAAAATAAAAAAATCAAGATGACGATAGTTCTACAGAAGAATTTCAAGAACAAGAATATGTAGTAGAACAAAATCAATTGAATAAGAGGCCAAGAGATTCTGATGATGAAGATCAAAACCCTTTTTCAAAACGTTTAAGAGATCGAACGTTAATCTCCAATTCAAAATATGATGATTATATAATGATTTCTCAAGATTTTTTAAACAACATAGATACTCCATTAACATTTGATGAGGCCATTAATAGTAAACAAAGTTCGCATGGGAAAGCAGCAATGGATTCTGAAATTAAATCTCTTCGTGATAATAATACGTGGGCTATGGAAGTTCTTCCTAAAGGTGCAAAAGCCCTTCCTTCTAAGTGGGTGTATAAAGTGAAGATGAATCCAGATGGTACCGTTGATAAATTTAAAGCGCGACTAGTTATCAAAGGTTTTGTACAGAGAGAAGGAATCGATTATAATGAGACGTTCAGTCCTGTCGCGAAGTTAGGAACGATAAGAGCTATTTTAAGTATAGCTGCTAGCCAAAACATGCATCTCTCTCAATTTGATGTTTCAACCGCATTCTTATATGGTGAGTTAGAGGAAGACATTTACATGAAGCAACCAAAAGGATATGAAGATTATTCCAACAAAGTATGCAAACTGAAACGAAGCTTATATGGATTGAAACAAGCTCCAAGATGTTGGAATCGTAGATTTGGAAGTTATCTTATGCAACTTGGCTTTACATCATCTGAGTCAGATCCTTGTTTGTATATGCGTGTAAAAAATGGAAAGAAAATTCTGCTTGCACTTTACGTTGACGATGGATTAGTAGCTGCAACTGATTTAAAAGATTTAAACATGTTTTTAAATGAATTAAGAAGAGAATTCAAAATTGTTATTAGAGATGCAACATACTTTTTGGGACTCGAAATTCAAAAAGATGGTAACAAGGTAAAAATAAGTCAAGAAGCTTATGCCAAAAAGTTGTTGGAGAAGTTCAACTTTTCTAATTGTAAAAGTGTTTCAACACCAATGCTTAAGAATGAAGATTCTTCAGGATCAGGGGAAGAAAAGGAACAAAAAAAAGAAGCAAAATTTCCATATCGACAAGCAGTTGGTGGTATTATGTATTTAATGCTTGGTAGTAGACCTGATTTAGCCTATAGTATTGGGTTTTTATCAAGGAATTTGGAAAATCCCTCAAGCATTGATATAGTTCGTGTAAAAAGAGTATTTAGATATATTGCTGGTACTCTGAATTTTGGTATCACATATAATTATAAAAATAATAAATTAGAATGCTTTAGTGATGCAGATTTTGGCTGCTGTACCAAAACTGGAAGATCAACGTCTGGGGTTTTAATAAAGTTTGCTGGTGGAGCAGTATCGTGGCTAAGCCAAAGACAGACGATGGTTGCAACGTCAACAACAGAAGCCGAAATAATTGCAGCAACAGAAGCAACTAAAGAAATTATTTGGCTGAAGCGGTTGTATGCTGAAACAATTGGTTACAAAGAAATTCCTATTTTGCAAGTGGACAATTCAGCTGCTGTAAGACTTGCACAAAATCCTGAATATCATCGTCGGACAAAGCACATTGCCCTCAAGCATTTTTTCGTACGTGAGAAAGTAATTGAAAGGAAATTTGAAGTCAAACAAATTTCAACTCAAGAACAACTTGCAGATATAATGACAAAACCTTTGCAACCTTTGCGCATCAAATATCTTCGAGATCAATTGGGACTTATTAAATGTTAACATCACATAACAAGGGGAAGTGTTGAAGTTATTATGTAGTGTTATGTTTTGTTACCATTGTTGTGTCTACCTTGTTTGTATTTTTGTAATGGCAATCCTGTAGATATTTTGTTTTGTATTTTGTTAAATTTTATATTTTTGTCACTTCAATAAAATCGTTTACTTTAAAAATTTTTAATTGAATTCCCCATCTTCAGCTTGAAATATTTTAAATTTCTTTCCAGAACCTCAAAAGGTCCTTCATAGGGACAACATAAACCAATTTTATTGGAATCTTAACAAAAACATATTTACATTCATCAAGGTATTTAGGAATATATAATTTCTCCAAATTTTTATGATATGTTACACTTGACCGAAAATTCATAGTGTCTTCTAATTTTATCCAAAAATGCAGAATTATTAAAATTTTGTTCAGACTGTACTTTTAATTCTCCCGGTAAACGTAAGCATTGACCAAAAACCATTTCTGCCGCAGATGCATATAAATCTTCCTTAAATACTGAACGTAAACCTAACAAGACAATGGGTAATTCCTCTGACCAATTGTATTCATTTCCTCGAGCTAACGATTCCTTTAACTGACGATGAAAACGTTCAACTAACCCATTAGATTGAGGATGATAAGCAGTAGTATAAATTTTATTTATTCCTAGACATTTACACAGTTTTTTAAAAATTGAAGATGTAAATTGTGAACCCTGTACCTCGTTTCTGTATCTAATGCGAGAAGTTTTCGTATCGAGAAATGCATGGTCACCCTGCATTATACAGGCTGATAAAATGGACTGCAGTTTTTGTTGTAATTCGTTCAGATAATGTAACTTTAAGAACTGTTGATACATGTTGTTTTGTAAAACACCTAATTTAATTAGAAATAATTTACTATGCAACGTATTACTAGCGGATTTGGTTTCATATATCGAGACTATATTCAATACTCTATATCTGCAATTTTGGCCAAAATGAGTTTTTGATGGCAAAATCATTGTTGATATTTTATCCATCTATGATATCAATTTGGAAGTAAAAATCAAAACGATTTTGATTTTTACGCAATATTTTAGAACTTGTGCAAGTCATTTGCGCAGTGTATGCTGAAATTAGCACAGTTCAGCAGTAATTTTTGAAGAGTGAACATCATAAATACGGATAAAAAAAATTGAAAGTATGAATAAACGTAGATTAAAATATGTTAATATAAATTTCTTAACATCGCCAACGAATTTCAGGTATTTTGGCCTGCGCAAAGTGTAAAATAAAACTTTTAAAGACTAATATTTTCTCATAGCAATAACAATGCGCTACATGTTTCTGCTGCTATGTGTATATTAAAATGAATATTGCACAGTTTACTTGAATTGTGTGTGGCGAGTAAGGTGACTTGAACAAACTCGTTATTGTGCAAGTGACTTGCACAATAACGAGTCTATTTGCCGCATAATGCGAGAAGTTTTCGCATCGAGAAATGCATGGTCACCCTGCATTATACAGGCTGATTAAAGACGCGATAAAATGGACTGCAGTTTTTGTTGTAATTCGTTCAGATAATGTAACTTTAAGAACTGTTGATACATGTTGTTTTGTAAAACACCTAATTTAATTAGAAAGAATTTACTGTGCAACGTATTACTAGCGGATTTGTTTTCATATATCGAGACTCTATATTCAATACTCTATATCTGCAATTTTGGCCAAAATGAGTTTTTGATGGCAAAATCATTGTTGATATTTTATCCATCTATGATATCAATTTGGAAGCAAAATACCCATTCTTTGCCACTTTTTTGAACATTTTACATTTTCCCATATCTACAAACACATTTATTTTCAAATACAGAAGTCTATATCTGCATATAAATTTAAATTAAATGAATGTTATTCTAGTTTGACTCAAGATCATAAATTAATATCACTTTCTGTTTAAATTATTTTCAAATCAAAGAAAGATGATACTATTTTTACAAGTAAATTACAAAGAATAAAAATTATTGAAAAAATTCGATAAGACCAGCAAGGCAGAATGCGCATTTTCGGCTTTCGCTACAAAGCCATCATCAGTGCCTTTCGCCTTTGAGTGGGTTAATATTTTGATAATCGTCTACTTATATGAATGTTGAAAGCAAATCGAGTTTGTTATCAACAACTCAACTTAGACTAACATCAACGAAATTTAACAATGCTATTTTTATCCTTTTGTTATTATTACTCTTTTTTGCTTTGAACCTTAATTCTTAAGATATCTCAGCTGATTCTATTCAACTCTGTGTATGATAAACACAGATGTTTGAATTACAACGAACCGTTAAATTTAAATTTAAATGTATGTTATTAAATTATATTTTTGCACCGTGTCAATGTGTTTTAAGATGAATGGGGGAAAGTTTTTAGTTGATCTGTTATTTTAAGTAAATGAATGTTATTCTAGTTTGACTCAAGATCATAAATTAATATCACTTTCTGTTTAAATTATTTTCAAATCAAAGAAAGATGATACTATTTTTACAAGTAAATTACAAAGAATAAAAATTATTGAAAAAATTCGATAAGACCAGCAAGGCAGAATGCGCATTTTCGGCTTTCGCTACAAAGCCATCATCAGTGCCTTTCGCCTTTGAGTGGGTTAATATTTTGATAATCGTCTACTTATATGAATGTTGAAAGCAAATCGAGTTTGTTATCAACAACTCAACTTATACTAACATCAACGAAATTTAACAATGCTATTTTTATCCTTTTGTTATTACACTTTTTTGCTTTGAACCTTAATTCTTAAGATATCTCAGCTGATTCTATTCAACTCTGTGTATGATAAACACAGATATTTGAATTAGAACGAACCGTTAAATTTAAATTTAAATGTATGTTATTAAATTATATTTTTGCACCGTGTCAATGTGTTTTAAGATGAATGGGGGAAAAGTTTTTAGTTGATCTGTTATTTTAAGTAAATGAATGTTATTCTAGTTTGACTCAAGATCATAAATTAATATCACTTTCTGTTTAAATTATTTTCAAATCAAAGAAAGATGATACTATTTTTACAAGTAAATTACAAACAATAAAAATTATTGAAAAAATTCGATAAGACCAGCAAGGCAGAATGCGCATTTTCGGCTTTCGCTACAAAGCCATCATCAGTGCCTTTCGCCTTTGAGTGGGTTAATATTTTGATAATCGTCTACTTATATGAATGTTGAAAGCAAATCGAGTTTGTTATCAACAACTCAACTTATACTAACATCAACGAAATTTAACAATGCTATTTTTATCCTTTTGTTATTATTACTCTTTTTTGCTTTGAACCTTAATTCTTAAGATATCTCAGCTGATTCTATTCAACTCTGTGTATGATAAACACAGATATTTGAATTACAACGAACCGTTAAATTTAAATTTAAATGTATGTTATTAAATTATATTTTTGCACCGTGTCAATGTGTTTTAAGATGAATGGGGGAAAAGTTTTTAGTTGATCTGTTATTTTAAGTAAATGAATGTTATTCTAGTTTGACTCAAGATCATAAATTAATATCACTTTCTGTTTAAATTATTTTCAAATCAAAGAAAGATGATACTATTTTTACAAGTAAATTACAAAGAATAAAAATTATTGAAAAAATTCGATAAGACCAGCAAGGCAGAATGCGCATTTTCGGCTTTCGCTACAAAGCCATCATCAGTGCCTTTCGCCTTTGAGTGGGTTAATATTTTGATAATCGTCTACTTATATGAATGTTGAAAGCAAATCGAGTTTGTTATCAACAACTCAACTTATACTAACATCAACGAAATTTAACAATGCTATTTTTATCCTTTTGTTATTATTACTCTTTTTTGCTTTGAACCTTAATTCTTAAGATATCTCAGCTGATTCTATTCAACTCTGTGTATGATAAACACAGATATTTGAATTACAACGAACCGTTAAATTTAAATTTAAATGTATGTTATTAAATTATATTTTTGCACCGTGTCAATGTGTTTTAAGATGAATGGGGGAAAAGTTTTTAGTTGATCTGTTATTTTAAGTAAATGAATGTTATTCTAGTTTGACTCAAGATCATAAATTAATATCACTTTCTGTTTAAATTATTTTCAAATCAAAGAAAGATGATACTATTTTTACAAGTAAATTACAAAGAATAAAAATTATTGAAAAAATTCGATAAGACCAGCAAGGCAGAATGCGCATTTTCGGCTTTCGCTACAAAGCCATCATCAGTGCCTTTCGCCTTTGAGTGGGTTAATATTTTGATAATCGTCTACTTATATGAATGTTGAAAGCAAATCGAGTTTGTTATCAACAACTCAACTTATACTAACATCAACGAAATTTAACAATGCTATTTTTATCCTTTTGTTATTATTACTCTTTTTTGCTTTGAACCTTAATTCTTAAGATATCTCAGCTGATTCTATTCAACTCTGTGTATGATAAACACAGATGTTTGAATTACAACGAACCGTTAAATTTAAATTTAAATGTATGTTATTAAATTATATTTTTGCACCGTGTCAATGTGTTTTAAGATGAATGGGGGAAAGTTTTTAGTTGGTCTGTTATTTTAAGCAAATGAATGTTATTCTAGTTTGACTCAAGATCATAAATTAATATCACTTTCTGTTTAAATTATTTTCAAATCAAAGAAAGATGATACTATTTTTACAAGTAAATTACAAAGAATAAAAATTATTGAAAAAATTCGATAAGACCAGCAAGGCAGAATGCGCATTTTCGGCTTTCGCTACAAAGCCATCATCAGTGCCTTTCGCCTTTGAGTGGGTTAATATTTTGATAATCGTCTACTTATATGAATGTTGAAAGCAAATCGAGTTTGTTATCAACAACTCAACTTATACTAACATCAACGAAATTTAACAATGCTATTTTTATCCTTTTGTTATTATTACTCTTTTTTGCTTTGAACCTTAATTCTTAAGATATCTCAGCTGATTCTATTCAACTCTGTGTATGATAAACACAGATATTTGAATTACAACGAACCGTTAAATTTAAATGTATGTTATTAAATTATATTTTTGCACCGTGTCAATGTGTTTTAAGATGAATGGGGGAAAAGTTTTTAGTTGATCTGTTATTTTAAGTAAATGAATGTTATTCTAGTTTGACTCAAGATCATAAATTAATATCACTTTCTGTTTAAATTATTTTCAAATCAAAGAAAGATGATACTATTTTTACAAGTAAATTACAAACAATAAAAATTATTGAAAAAATTCGATAAGACCAGCAAGGCAGAATGCGCATTTTCGGCTTTCGCTACAAAGCCATCATCAGTGCCTTTCGCCTTTGAGTGGGTTAATATTTTGATAATCGTCTACTTATATGAATGTTGAAAGCAAATCGAGTTTGTTATCAACAACTCAACTTAGACTAACATCAACGAAATTTAACAATGCTATTTTTATCCTTTTGTTATTATTACTCTTTTTTGCTTTGAACCAATAATTTTTATTCTTTGTAATTTACTTGTAAAAATAGTATCATCTTTCTTTGATTTTTAAATTTAAACAGAAAGTGATATTAATTTATGATCTTGAGTCAAACTAGAATAACATTCATTTACTTAAAATAACAGATCAACTAAAAACTTTTCCCCCATTCATCTTAAAACACATTGACACGGTGCAAAAATATAATTTAATAACATACATTTAAATTTAAATTTAACGGTTCGTTGTAATTCAAATATCTGTGTTTATCATACACAGAGTTGAATAGAATCAGCTGAGATATCTTAAGAATTAAGGTTCAAAGCAAAAAAGAGTAATAATAACAAAAGGATAAAAATAGCATTGTTAAATTTCGTTGATGTTAGTATAAGTTGAGTTGTTGATAACAAACTCGATTTGCTTTCAACATTCATATAAGTAGACGATTATCAAAATATTAACCCACTCAAAGGCGAAAGGCACTGATGATGGCTTTGTAGCGAAAGCCGAAAATGCGCATTCTGCCTTGCTGGTCTTATCGAATTTTTTCAATAATTTTTATTCTTTGTAATTTACTTGTAAAAATAGTATCATCTTTCTTTGATTTGAAAATAATTTAAACAGAAAGTGATATTAATTTATGATCTTGAGTCAAACTAGAATAACATTCATTTACTTAAAATAACAGATCAACTAAAAACTTTTCCCCCATTCATAAATTTAAATTATTTGAATTCTATAAGGTACACATAAAAGTTTTTTGAGAATATCTTTTTTCGGAAATATTTTTTTTTGCAACTAACATCCAAACTTTATTTTAGCAAATGTGCATAATAATATTCCAAAAATACCGTCTTAGGGGACGTCAACGTTGGAGAAGGAACCCAAATACCGAATTTAAGCTCCCTAGTTCCAGCAGTTTGGCCAGGCCGTTAATGGGGAGACTTTTCCTTTTTTGACCCTACCTGTGCAAATTTCCAAAACTCTCATCTTAGCGAATGTCTACAATAGAGGAAGAACTTTAATACCAAATTTCAACTTCCTACCTCCAGCGGTTTGGGCAGGCCTTTAAGCGGAACTTTTCGCTTCATTAATCCCCATTTTTGCAATGTCGCTGTCCAAAATTCCAAAAAACACCTTCCCGATAAGTGAGCCCATACTCCATGGAACATATGTTTTACATTTTAGGTTTCTAGCCAACTTAGTATTGTGCCCCTCTCGGTAGGAATTTCCGAAAATGCATCGACAGGAAATTTCAGCTTCCTAGTTCCAGCAGTTTGAGCAGGCTGAGAGGAACTTAAGTACCGAATTTCAGCTTCCTAGTTCCAGCAGTTTGGACAGGTCGTTAAGGGGCCACTTTCCCTTTTTGAGCCCCCTTTTATTACGACCCTGTCCAAAATTCAAAAAAGTATCTTTCTAATAAGTTAGCCCTTAGTCCAGGGACCCACATTTTAAATTTCAGGTTTCTAGCCGAAGGGATTTTTACAGGCCACCAAGGGGAGGCTTTTCTTCTTTTTGCCCCTCCCTTTAGGAATTTACAAAAATTCCATCTTCGCGTCTATCTGCGATGGATGAGGAACATTCATACCAAATTTCAACTTCATTGCCTCAGCGGTTTGGGCAGGCCGTTATTGGGGACATTTATCCCTTTCAACCACCATTTTTACTATGTTCCTGTTCCAAAATAGAAAAATTACGTTGCCGGTGAGTTAGTCCTACTCCAAGGAATACATATTTAAAATTTTAGGTTGGCCAAAAGGGATTGGGCAGGCCGTCAAGCAGGAGACTTTTCCCCTTATTTCCCCTCCCGATAGTAATTTCAAAAATTCCGTCTAAGCGGATGCCTACACAGAAGGAGGAACTCACATACCGAATTTTCTTTTGGGATATTCAAAAATACAAACTTAGTCCATGTCTACTACAGTGGAGGAACCTTTATACCAAATTTCAACTTCTTACCTCCAGGGGTTTGGGCAGACACTTTTCCAATTTGTGAGGCTGTTTATGGGGAGAATTTCCCCTTTTTGCCCGTTCCGGTAGGAATTTCCACAAATCCCGTCTTAGCGCATGTCTATGCCGAATATCAAGAAACCTTGTTTTAGTGCCCGGGTAAAAATCTTAATATGGTGTCATACATAAGTATATCTTTTTTGATAAATCCCCATATACAACGACATACAACTTGATCCGAAAAATGGGTCATCTACATGTGTCTAATTATATCAAATTAGATATAATTTGATACAGTTTGATCCGAGATATGTCCATATCTAGGACATCAAATTATATCTAATTCGATATAAAAATATCTGATTTTATAAAATTTTGTCTGATAGTAGGCATACTTTTTATGCATACCAGCTATTAAATTGTCATTGAAATGTCTATGGTTTTAACACCCAAAGAAGACCCAAATTTTAAAACATAAAATAAAAATTTATTTGAATACTTTTGTCTTCTAAATCGTACGCATCATTTTTTAATATGATTTTACATGCAAAAACATCACGTGAAAATTATTTGGCTATGGAGTAATTAACTCTGAATTTGCAGATAACTAATTTTGATGTTATATTAAATTAAATTATATTTTTAGTACGACGACACATACAGTGTTATAAAACTTAGTATCAAATCATATATAATCATATCGATCACTACATATAATTTGATTAGTTTTATAAGGCTTATGTAGTTATACACAAATTATACCAGATATGAATCAGCTGATTTGGGCAATATGACCGACAGAAAATGAGCAAAGCAAAACGCAAAAATTTAAGAAAAACACAAAAGATAAAGCACAATAATCTAAAAAGAGACAGATATATACAAAAAATGCGCAATACAAAATGTATGGAGATTTTATATGGTTATCTCCCTCTTGATTTGACTTCCATGTAAACAAAACCATACGGTTCGAGAATACTTTTTTGACACCTGTCATTGGTTTCACATCTGGTATTAATCTGTGTAGTTATATATGGAGTCAGATTTGGGGATATGTAATAATATCAATTACCTTACAAAAAATTCGTTGAAAAAATAATATCAGATGTAGTTTTATATAATGAAATGTGTCTTAATCTGGCTCCATTCATTGTCGGATGTAGCCCAATCACAGGATATATGACAATATATAACTATTTTTACTCGGGTGGTGATATCCGTGGGGGGAGGAAAAAAAGTACTTTTTTTGAAATTATATTTTTTTAAATGGATATTTTTTTAAATGGTACTTTTTTTGGAAAAAGGTACTTTTTTTTGGAAAAAGGTACTTTTTTTGGAAAAAGCTACTTTTTGGAAAAAGGTACTTTTTGGAAAAATGTACTTTTTTGGAAATTAGGTACTTTTTTGGAAAAAGTTCCTTTTTTGGAAAAAGTTACTTTTTTGGAAAAAGGAATTTTTTTGGAAAAAGGTACTTTTTTTTGGAAAAAGGTACTTTTTTGGAAAAAGGTCCTTTTTTTGGAAAAAGGTACTTTTTTTGGAAAAAGGTACTTTTTTTTGGAAAAAGGTACTTTTTTTTGGAAAAAGGTACTTTTTTTGGAAAAACGTACTTTTTGGAAAAAGGTACTATTTGGAAAAATGTACTTTTTTGGAAAAAGGTACTTTTTTTGTAAAAAGGTACTTATTTTGGAAAAAGATACTTTTTTGGAAAAAGGTGCTTTTTGGAAAAAGGTACTTTTTTGGAAAAAGGTACTTCTTTGGAAAAAGGTACTTTTTTATCCCCTTTTTGCCCCTCCCGATAAGAATTTCCAAAAATGCCGTATCAACGGACGTCTACACCGGTCGAGGAACCTACATACCAAATTTCAACTTCACAGCTCCAGCAGTTTGAGCAGGCCGTCAAGGGGGAGACTTTTTCCCTTTTTGCCCCTCCCTGTAAAAATTTCCAAAATTCCGTCTTGGTGGATGTCTACGATAGTGGAGGAACCTTTGTACCAAATTTCAACTTCCTACCTCCAGCGGCAGGCCGTCAAGGGGGGCTTTTTTCGCTTTTTTAACCCCCATTTTTACAACGTCCCTGTCCAAAATTCTAGAAAGTACTTTCCAGAAAAGTTAGCCCCTACTCCAAGGAACACATATCTTAAATTTCAGCTTTATAGCCAAAGGGGTTTTGGCAGGCCGTCAAGGGTGAGACTTTCCCCCTTTTTGCCCGTTCCGGTAGGAATTTACAAAAATCCCGTCTTACACCGAAAGAGGAACCTACATACCAAATTTCAACTTCCTATCTTCAGCGGTTACCTAGTGTCTTCAAATGCAATGAAATGTGCAAAGAAATTTGAAAATAACACACAAAGCAACAACAAAATTATTTTCGTTGTTGTTGTTTTGTGTGTTATTTTCAAATTTCTTTGCACATTTCATTGCATTTGAACAACAACAAAATTATTTTCGTTGTTGTTGTTTTGTGTGTTATTTTCAAATTTCTTTGCACATTTCATTGCATTTGAAGACACTAGGTTAGGGCTGGGCGATGTTGAGTCGGTCAGTCAGTCAATCAATCAGTCAGTCAGTCACGTTATTCTTTTATATATAGAGATAAAAGACCTTCCTTCTAAGCAATGTCTAAAGTGTTTAATATTCGAATAAATTGCTAATAATTCCCTGTCAAAAGAACTATATTTAATTTCGGAAGGGGTCAATTTCCTAATAATAACATTGCCCACCTGTTGTTGTAATACGCCCCCAATCGCCACATTTGATGCATCTACCGTTAAGGACAAAGATGCTTTAGATTGAAAATGATTCAACAAAGTGTTCAACGCAAATTTTTCTTTTAACTTAATAAATGAATCTGATGCTTTATCAGACCAAACTAAAATTTTTTTCTTTCCTTTTAGAACTTCACTCAAGATTTTGTGTATTGGACTTAATAATTCAGCTATCATTGGAATGTATTTATGATAATAGTTTACCATTCCTACAAACTTTTGCAATTGCTTAACAGACCTTGGTTTCTCGAATTCACGAATTGCTTTAACTTTCTCGTCTGAGGGCTTTATTCCATCATGAGAAACAGTGTAACCTAAAAAATCAATATTAGTTGATCCAAAGATACATTTACAAGCTTTAATATTGAGTCCATATTTATTACAATCTCTCAAAAATCAACCTTAAGTGATGAAAATGTTCCTCTTCATCTTGATAGCAATCAAAACATCATCCAAATATACAAACACAAAATCTAAACCTGCAAACACTTCATTTATAAAACGTTGAAATGTCTGCGCTGCATTTCTTAAACCGAAAGGCATTCTTACAAATTCAAAAAGACCGAAAGGTGTACACGCAGAAAAAAAGCAGGTGGAACTTTATCTAAGCGCTATGTAGTTATACAACTACATAAGTTCAAAGTAAGTATTACAAATTTCTAGCAAAATATATGTAATTTTTCGGATATTTTTCACTACACATGTATATAGTTTGCAAGGATTGTATATATTTTCCAAAAATATGTGGATATTTTACTAGAACTTTGTAAAACTAACTAAAAAATTATGTAGTTGTATAATTACATATCTCTTAGGTAATATTCCCCCTGTTTTTTTCTGCGTGTAGTTATAGCCGTTTTATGTATATCGCCCCCTGCAACAGGAATTTGGTGATACGCTCGCACTAAATCTAATTTTGAAAATATGTGTTTGTCCCTCAAATTCATCCCTAGATCATGAATATGAGGAAGTGGATAACGATCCGGTATTGTTACAAAGTTAAGTCTACGAAAATCTCCACAAGGACGCCAGTCATTGGGTTCCTTTTTCTGTACTAAATGTAGAGGGGATGACACATGATGACACAAATACCTGTTGCAATCAAATTCATCCTTAGCTATTTTATATTTAACTATATCTAATCGTCGAGGTTTTGAAAATGGAAGTTGACCAGCAGTTTCTATTCTGTGAACTGTCGATTGGCTTTTAATTTGTTTATTTTTACTAGCACACGCTGTAAAATTACTTATTTAAAAATTTTATTTGTACATTATTGTTTTCTTCTACTGAACGGCAGAAAACAGGCTTTATATTCAGCGAACTCATTTTGTTTTTTTTCAATTCAGTGAACTTATTTTTTTTTTTTAATTCACTGAACGTAATTTTATTTTTTTTAATTCACTGAATGAAATTGAACGAATCAGTAGAGAATTAATTCAGTAAGGAATTAATTCACTTTTTTCCGTTCGATTTATAAAATTGAACGCGTTCACCGGTGAATTAATTTATTTTATTTAATAAAAAGAACTATTGCAATTGAATTAATTCTTTGAATTTGTTGTTTGATGAACGCGTTCAGTTGAACGAATTCAGTGAATTACATAAGAAAAGGAATTCATTCAATTCTAGAGAAAATTGAATTCGATTGGTAGTGAATTCATTCAAAAAGGATCTTGAATAATTTCTTTTTTGAATTCATTCAAAAAAGAAATTATCTTCTCCAAGCTCTGGTATTGAGTACTCAAAAAAATAGTCAGTATTGAGTACTCAGTACAGGAATATTCAATTCTTTTACATCTCCAGTGTTTGTATCAAACAGAAATAATACCGCCGAAATTATTATTTACAAATTACATATTTCGATCCAAAACAAAAAAATGGAATCTTTTGCCATTGACGAAATAACAAACTGTACAAATGCTATTATAACATTCGTTATTAATGGTGCCTCGACAAAGTTGCCGCTCAAAGAAAAGGACATAACATCGACGATCAATATCAAAGGCCGAATGTTTAATATGGCACTAGGACATGCGAAAATGGCCTTGCAAGGAGTAAGCTATGCAAGATTACAATATATTAGATTCTAATGCCATATTTTTTTCAGACCTATGGCATAATATTGGTTGATGTACCTGAATCGAAAAGTGGCAAGGCTTATATTTGTTACAATGAAGATACTGCAAAATCCGTTATAGTGTATGATATGGAACAACAACGTCAGTTAACTTTACTTTTTATTGTACTCTCTTATTTGTTTATGCGGGGTTCGGATGCTCCTCGCCAGACAAAAACTGAAGAAGGTATTTATCACATATTTCCGGGAAAGTTAAATTTGGTCAAAAAAAACCCTGAAAATGGAAAAAATTTAGCTAGAATTAAAAAAATATATGGGTATTTTCAAAAAATGTGATAAAAACCATGTAACCTGCTAATTTCTATTGCATGGATTACATTTGAGTTATATATTTCGATATACGCATTGTTAGCTGTATAACAAATTTTATAACAATCTGACCTATTTTTGGTTAATACATAAAATTTGTGACCAATTTTATATGCCAAATGTAAACTCTGTAACCAGTAACTCTTAATGTTTTTCAACTTTAATAGCTAAACACTATCCAGCAAAAAAAGTCATTACAAAAAAGTTATTTTGAAAGCACTCGGAATAGCATCAACTGATTGTGAAGTGGTTCCAATTTAGCTCTAACACTGATTTATTTTACACGTGATGTCCCATGTTGTCAGTAGTTCAATTTAAGCATTTTGTTAGTAATTTAAAAGTGAGCCCATTTCTGAACCTATTGTGTAACAAAAGCTTCAATTTATTATTTGTAGGGTAATATTAAGGAAACACTTCTTTTGCGTCTGAATCAATTCGATTAAGTCGAAATCAGACAAAACCATATTTTTTTTTGTTAATTTTGTTCAACAGTTTTTTTTAAATAAGTTTGTAACATGTTTACTTCAGTCTTTAAATTCGAAAAAGATACGATATTGAACTAAATAATATTAATACATTAAGGCTAGGGTTTTTCTTTTCCCGGACTTTTTCATTTCCCGGGACAACGGAATTTTTTTCAGAATTTCCCGGGATCCCGGGAATTCCCGCTCGTTAGAAAATATATAAATTCGACATATGTTGCACTTGAAAAACTCGATTAGTGTTCAAACACGGTCCGACAAAGTTCATCTTTTGGTTTTACCCATGGGAAAATGCACTTAATATATTCTGAAAGGATGGCTAAATATAAAATATCCATGTCTTCCACTTTTTCTGGATCAATTTGTTTAACAATTTAAATCGTGAATTAATATTTAGGTAATATATTTATATGGAAGGCCGTCTTAATTTTAAAAAACTTTTAGAAATTGATTAATTAAATATTAATTTGCCGTTTAAACGGTTAAACCAATTGATAAAAAAAAAATGAAAGACATGAGTATTTTATCTTCATCCCCTTTTTCAGAATATATTGGAATTGTTAATGGGTGCAAAATTGTGTCGGACCAGTTTTATAGTCAGAAATAAGATCAATTTGTTGCTAAAATATTTCTTAAATATGAAATCAAAAAATTTCTATTTCTAGATATTTTATATATACCTTTCTATGCAGATTTTCAAAAGTATCCGTCTAGAATTATTTTTATAAAAAAGTTTAAAAGTGAGTATTTTTCACATAAATTTTTAGGCAAATTCGCCTAAATCGTTTTATAAAAAAAGATACTACAACATTATTAAATAGTTTCTTAACTTTAATTGGTTTTCTTGAATAGACATTTTTTATGTCACAGCTACTTAAAAATAAATTATTTAATTTTCGTATTTAGTTGCATTTTAAATTAACATATAAAAAATCCAAAATAATTTTAAAAAGCGTCTGATGGATTATTTTGAAAACAAATAATATTTAAAAAATACAATTGAAAAAAAAGGAATAACAATTGAACTTAAAATTAAATTATTTTAAATAAAAGAAACTCAAAATACTTGTCAATTGAAAATATGAAAACATCACAAATTTTTTAATTTTAATGTCTAGCTTTTTGGAGGTATTTGGAACTGAAATAATGATGTTGGAATGTTGAATAAGGCTGGTTTACACTATAAGATTTTCGGTACGATTTTACTTTAGAACACATGCAAAACATATAGGCAAGGTTGCAGAATTTTTCCGAAAATATAGTGTAAACCAGCCTATACAAATATTTCTTTATTTGAACAAAGATCATTTTAAAGAAAAAAAAAAAAAAATTCCGAAGTACATACAAGAATTTTTGTTGGTAAACTTGGTAATGGCTGATAAAATTTTTTCGGTTTAACTAAACCAAATTCAACTGGCATCTAAAAACAATTTGGCCTAATTCAGTTTATTAAATTTTAAATCGTATTTTATTAATTTTAAATATTTTTTGATCAAATAAATTTCAAAAAAACAATGCTTTAAATTTAAATAAAGCTTCCAAAATTGCAATAATATAAGCTAAAATTTCTGTAAAAGAATAAAAAAAATCCCGGGAAATCCCGCACAAAATTCCCGGGATTGCGGGATCCGAAAAGTATCTCCGAGTACTTTCAAACTCTACACACAAGCTGGCTTACTTTACCCAGGGTATGGGCGCATTGTAATGGCCCACAAGCCAATATACTTCGTAAGTACACACAAGTATAGTGGCTTGTAAGTTAGACAAAATTTTTGAAAATTTTCAAAAATTTTGTGTTTCATATACAATTGTTATACACAGGTATCCCATATCGTAAGTACGCACAAAATGAAGTACACCAAATCGATCACATTGTGTGGCCTTACACATTTTTCTAAAGGGATGTAACCCTCTGATTAATTTTTTTTAAAACATTACTCAAGGAATTTTCAGAATATTAAAGCGTACTAGGAAACTATTTTTTCATATATATTTTTTTTTTTTATTTTAACAAACAAAGGAAAGAAAAGCATCGACATTTTACAACTCTACAGTAATAAGGCCATCATTCTAAATTTGCTGAAGCCGCAGATCTATGATGGAAACTTTAGCTTTAAATTCATAAAAGAATCCGAGAACCGTTGGAGGACAGTTTTTCCCCACACAAATTTCGAAGGCGAATTCCATGTCGTCATTTGAATTTTGCAAGTCAACCATCGTTAGCTTAAAATCAACGTTTTCATTGAACGATGTATTAAGTTCCAATGCTATGATTTGCAAATGTGATTAGTTAAATTCTTATGTTAAAGAAGTTCATTTAGCAAAATTTTAACTTTAATTAAAATTTGGAACTTTAATGGACATTTTAAAGCTGACGGCAGTTATTTTTTTAAAACTATTTTTGAGTTGAAGAAATAATATATTTTTTGTCACTATAGAATTATTTATTTAGTTTGATTTTACGACTTTTAAGGTGTAATAGCAATTAAAGCATATCGACATTTAAAGCAGGTGACATTTATAGAACTTTTAATGTATAAGCAAAGGTAAGGGACCAACCTCTGGTAACGAACCTCTTGATTGGTCTGTTTTAAACGATAAAATATGTTAACATTGCAACAAATTTTATTAACATATTTCTTTGGTGCACGGTGCAAAACAACGCGAGCAACTTCATTGAGCATTAAAAATACATTTTAATTGTAACTTTTATATATTTGCATTTAGTGAAAATAAGAACTCATATTTGGGTCATAGTTCAGGAGATTCAAAATAAAGAATTGGATGCCAATTCTTTATTTCCTTCCCTTTTTCAATGGAATCTGTAATTTAAATAATTTTTAAAATATGTACGAATAATTAAAAAATATGTAAATAATCGTAAATTAATAAAGTAAGTTAATAAAATTAACTACTTTGTTTTTTTTAGAGATAAAAAATTGAATCTAATAAATTCGTAATTTACAAATAAATACATTTACAAAGAAAAAAACAACATTATAGGTGTGTTTTTTTACTTTTTGGCAGTGTTGCCAACTCTTGAAGGCAGGAAAGCACCGTGAGCATTTTGAAAACGGATAAAAAGGGTAAAAATTTACCAAAAATGGGGTAAAAAAGCACGATAATAATTTTTTGAAAAATTTAAGTCAATATTTTAAAAACACATTTTAGCTTTGTAAAATCGTGTAAAAAAGGTTCAAAAAATTACCAAAAAGGGGTAAAAAAGCACCAAACTAATATTTCAAAATTTTGAAGTTTAAATATAACGAATTTGCTATTTAAAATTGTACTACAAATATTGTGAAAAAATGTATTTTTTGTATATTTCGTATTATTTTTTTTTCAAATTTGACGGAAAATTCAAGAAAAATGGAAAAAAGGAGAACAAATACCAAAAATATAAACTGTACAAAAAGCACTAAAAGCACTGCCAGAAATCTGAAAAAGCACTGTAAATACCCGCTTTTTATAAACGGGTATTTGTAAAAAATCACCGGGTACGGGAAGGAAAAAAGCACCAAAAAATACCCGAAAAGCACTGAAATGGCAACACTGCTTTTTGGGTAAAGTTCGGTAAAATGAGAGTTAACAAGAAATACTCTCACGAAATGACAAAAATGCACAAAAGTAAACGAAAGCGAAAAACCATATTTGAAGCCCGAAAAACAAACGTCAATAGATTTGTGCATTATAGTTCGTTTTGGTGAGCGCTCTTTCTAGTTCTTGTTCAATTTGTTGTAAAAATCTAGAGAGCTTTTCTAATTAAAACCCTTTTTCAAAAATTTAATAAAAATTTCCTTTTTAGGCATTTCTATTTACAAAAAGGAATACATAGTTTATTAAATTTGGAAAAGATTTTAATATTAAACAAAAGCTTCGATTTATTTACATATTTATCTATTTAACACATTTAAACAAGCGTCTCCAAAAAATTGTCAGTAATTAAATGGAGTTGTAACATAACCGATAAACTTTTGCAACTATTATACTAATTTTTGTAAATGATAAACATATTTTCTGAATGAATGAAATGAGCGATTGAACTAAAAGAGCTATTAGTTGTGAACTAGGTCTTTGGTTCAAATTAGTGAATAGTTCAATTGAACTAGTTGCACACAACTGATGATATAACAGCTGATAAAAACAATTTACCCAAATTTACACGAAAAAAAGTCTGGGCTTTTTCGTGCAAGAAGAACAAGAATATTACTCTCTAATGACAGCTCTCATTTACCCAATTGTGTAGTAAGAAAACGCTTTTTGGTAAAATTGGGATCCCGCGGGATCCCAATGTCGAGTACCCGAACACAGCTTATATATACAGTTTTGAAAGTTGTTTTAAAGCACATACATTCGAAACAGAAAAAGAGCACTTATCGCTCCATTGTAACCAATTTAAAAGTTGTTTGTTTTGAATGACTTACACATATTTTTGCTGGGTAACTGTAAGAATTGTTATGAAGAGGAAACGTAACGCTTTTAACAGAAATTAACACATTTTACAAACTTTTTAGAATATCTATGCTAAAACGAATTCAACTCTGTAACGATTTTTCGTCGTAATTTTTGATAATCTCTATATGTGACGCGCAAAATAGAAAGGGACCTAAGGATAGAAAGGGACCTAAGGTCAGGAGAGCATGGGATCGGTCTCATTCGATGCTCAGATGTTGTCCACAAAAAAAAATTGATTTTAGGTCCCTTTCTCTGCGCTGTCACATATATAAAAGAATAACGTGACTGACTGACTGACTCAACACCGCCCAGCCCAAACTGCTGAAGCTAGGAAGTTGAAATTTGGTATGTAGGTTCCTCTTTCGGCGTAGACGTCCGCTAAGACGGGATTTTTGGAAATTCCTACCTTTCCAAAAAAAGTACCTTTTTCCAAAAAAAATTCCTTTTTCCAAAAAAAGTACCTTTTTCCAAAAAAAGTACCTTTTTCCAAAAAAAGTACCTTTTCCAAAAAACTACCATTTTCCAAAAAAAGTACCTTTTTCCAAAAAAAAAAGTACCTTTTTCCAAAAAAAAAGTACCTTTTTCTAAAAAAAGTACCTTTTTCCAAAAAAATTACCTTTTTCCAAAAAAAGTACTTTTTTCAAAAAAAAAAAAGTACCGTTTTCAAAAAAAGGTACCGTTTTCCCAAAAAAAGTACCTTTTTCAAAAAAAAGTACTTTTTTCCAAAACAAAGTACCCTTTTCCAAAATAGGTACCTTTTTCCAAAAAAGCACCTTTTCCCAAAAAAAGTACCTTTTCCAAAAAAGTACTTTTTCCAAAAGTGTACCTTTTTCTAAAAAAATTTTACTTTTCCAAAAAAAGTACCTTTTCCAAAAAAAGTACCCTTTTCCAAAAAACATAGCTTTTTCAAAAAAAGTACCTTTTCCAAAAAAAGTACCTGTTTCCAAAAAAAATACATTTTTCCAAAAAAATACCTTTTTCAAATAAATTACTTTGTAAAAACAATGTATCTTTTTCCAAAAAATTTCGCTTTTTCCAAAAAGTACCATTTAAAAAAATATAGTTTCAAAAAAAGTACTTTTTTTCCTCCCCCCACGGATATCTCCACTAAAACAAGGTTTCTTGATATTCGGCATAGACATGCGCTAAGACGGGATTTGTGGAAATTCCTACCGGAACGGGCAAAAAGGGGAAAAGTCTCCCCATAAACAGTCTCACAAATTGGAAAAGTGCCTGCCCAAACCCCTGGAGGTAAGAAGTTGAAATTTGGTATAAAGGTTCCTCCACTGTAGTAGACATCGACTAAGATTGTATTTTTGGAATTCCCTACAGGATATCCCAAAAGAAAATTCGGTATGTGAGTTCCTCCTTCTGTGTAGGCATCCGCTTAGACGGAATTTTTGAAATTCCTATCGGGAGGGGAAATAAGGGGAAAAGTCTCCTCCTTGATGGCCTGCCCAATCCCTTTTGGCCAATCCCGAGTAAAAAAGAGTATATATAACATATATTTTTTAATATTAAAATATATGATAATATAAAATATTGTGTGCGACCTTATATGTTTTTATATGGTGATATATTAGAAATTTTTTTAGAAATTTTCTCATATGTAATCATATTAATTCATATATCAGTATTTGATTTATTGCAAATTGTATATATAGGAATATATTATTGATAAAACTGTTCAAAATTTTATATATAAATAGATACGAAAAATATTTTTAATTTTATTTTTTATATAACCATATCGTCGGCTTGCCTGCAAGTAGTGTTATGTGTTCTTTAACAGGTTTTCAGGAGGGCGAAAAAACTGGTTTATATTATCCTTTTAATATATTTCATTGACATTATCAGCTACGTTCTATATTTCATTTTTGGGTGAAAATGAAAATATTCACCTATTTTATGTTCCCAATTTCACAAAAATGGTTTTAAAACGATTTCATTTCGTTTCAAACGATTTCACTTTGTTCCCAACGAAATTGAGGTGAAATTCTGTGTCATGCAAATCGAAGTTTGTGTTGTTTTGTGCGATTTCAAATCACTGTCAGTTAGCTGTGTGAAATTCATGTGAATTTTGCTATAAGTGTCTATAACAGAGAAAAAAGCTACAGTAAGCGGTAAATTCCAATAATTTTCATTAAAAATAAATTTTAAAAATAAAAAAAAATGTAAGTAAAATATTTAAATTAAAAAAACTTAATCTGAGAAAAATAATATCTCTTGATAAAATTTAGGGGTAAACACAAAAATGCAGCCCAAGAAACTGCAATCGTAAACTTTATGGAGGCGCACAACGATTTAGCAAAAGAATTTTTTAAAGGTGATCGTGTTTTAGCTGAGTCTAAAGTAACTTATAAAACTGATAGTTTATGATCTTATTAGCAGTTTGAACACATAAAAGAATTTATATGCTTGTACATACGCTTGTTCAGATTACTCCAATGGGTTTGAGCAATCCCGAAGACGTCTTCTGTTTAACTTTTCTTCTTTCATTTTTTTCTTTTTCCAAAAAAAATTACCGAAACCACAAAAGCAAAACTCATATTTTTGGAAATTCTTAGAATAAACGGTTAAAATTTTCGCCTGCTTTGCTTTTGAATTTTTGTTTAAAAGTGACAATATCAGTGAAAGAAGAATAAAACAAAACAGCTGTTTATTGAAACAAAGCTAAAATGAAATCGATGAGAAATGAAATCGATTATCATTTCATTCGATTTTTGTGACACAGTGAAAGAGTAATATCGATTTCATTTTCACTATCGATTTGAAACCACTACGAAATACAGAACGTCGCTGTATATGCCTTATACGGCGTTCACATATACGTGTTTAACTCGATTTGACGTGTTTAAGCGTTAAACATATTTAAGTGAGATGTTTTACAGTACATTTTTCCTACCCTTAAACACGCTAAATTATTGTGTTTAATTTTTAAACACGTTGTTAAACACGATAAAATTGATATCAATTGGTGTTGAATGACAAGTTTGATGCAGAAAAAGACACAACACAAAAATAAAAAAATTAAAATTGAATAAAATAAACTAAATTTAAATAAAAACTAGTTAAAATGTGTTTTTTTCTTATTAAAGTGATAGATGAACAAAACAATTAATTAAACTTTGCTTCCGGTGAACGAAAAATCCAAAAACAGCCATGAAGTTGTCCCTTAACTAAAAATTGAAAAATCTTGTTTCCGACTGGGGCGGATAATGTTATTTCACTTTTTATAGCAATTATAACGTTGGATAATGCCGAAAATTATTAATTATTGCCTCCGGCCGAAGAAAAAATAAGTTTTTGGGAAATTTTGTCAAATTTTTGTATTTTTTTTTTAATTGTTAAGGAACAGCTGTTTGAGATGTTTAACTTAAACACTTCATTTTTCAGTGTGAACGGATATGTTCAACTTTTACATAAACGTGTTTAACAATCGTACTGTGAACGTATTATTAATAACACTGTGAGACAAATGGTAGGGGTCAGTGATCGGGAAGGGTTCAAACTACCGGGGAAAGTTATATGGGTAAAAAAGAAGTTATACGTGTCCCGGCGTTTCGCTGGGTCACCCCTAGGACTCGAGATATATCGATTTGACCTTTGGTGGTCTTTTTTTTGACATAACTCGAGAACCACTAGTCCGATTTTGCTCAAACAATTTAAAAAAAAATTAAAAATTACAATTTCTTTTAATCTGTTTATATAGCGTTTTTCTATATACTCAACAGTTTTGCCGGTAAAAATAAATGTATGAAGAAAAAAATATTTTTTGCCTAAAATATTAAAAAAAAAGTAATAAACAAAAGGTTATTGATTTTTATGGTAGCGGTAAAAACATTTATTTTTACAGGCAAAACTGTTGAGTATATAGAAAAACGTTATATGAACAGATTAAAGGAATTGTAATTTTTAATTTTTTTAAAATTGTTTGAGCAAAATCGGACTAGCGGTTCTCGAGTTATGTCAAAAAAAAGATATATCTCGATTCCTAGGGGTGACCCAGCGAAACGCCGGGACACGTATAACTTGTTTTTGACCGATATAACATTTCCCGTTGGTTTCATCCCATCCCGATTTTGACTGTCGCATAGTGTAATGATTGTAATAAATAAGGTCGTGAATCATTAGGGCATATGATGTCAATAAAATATCTTAAAAGGATAATATAAATCAGTTTTTTCGCTCTCCTTAAAACCTGTTGAAACCAAAAACATAGCACTTCTTGCAGGCAAGCCGACGATATATTAGTTAATATCAGACCCAAGTTCGAGATTAACTAATATATTTGAGATTAATGTATTATTTGATCAAAAACAATTTTTTATATGCTTTACTCAATTTTTTCATTAAATTAATATTTTCTGAGCTTTTTTACTTCTAAAAGTTATTTTTTTTTAATTTAAAAAATCCAATTTAAAAAAATTAATATTTAAAATCATGGCCCGGCTCGTAATGGGTTAATAAGTCTAGGCATGTTGCATATCATTGGAAAGGTATTTCAAGTACCTCCCCAACGATATATATATTTTGTTCTGGTCCGATAAGTTTTGAGTGGAGAAATAAGCCATTGAATATTGTTGTAGATCATCTTCAGCTCCATAAATCGGGAACTATGAGCCTCCAACAAAAAAGAAGTGCATTGCCGGGGTAACCATTAAAATTTTATTTAAAATAAAAAAAGCTTAACATATTTAAAAAAAATTTTTAAGTCCCAAGAAAATTCCCATATTTGATAAAAAATTATCTAGTCTTTAAAGAATAACAGATTTATATATTAACGTCTTTAATAGTTACTCATTATCAACAGTAGCCCTCGGCTGACAGTCAGGCATGTGATGAATATCGAAAACGATCTGATTTTCAATGGTAAATATTTTAGGATCTGTACAATACCAATTATATTTTATTTCCTAATTTAGAAGTCCGGCGTCAAATAAACCGATAAATAATAATTTGAAGCCAATTTGATTTTCGCGAAACAAATTATTCTAGATTGAAAAACTGTTCGTTTTCGATTTTCATCACACCCCTGAGTGTGTAGGACCAGAAATCCTGCTGCCCTCCAATTCAAAGTTTTTTTTTATCATTTAAATTTAATCATATCGTATTGTATTAACTTATATCCAATTTGATCGGGACAAAATTCCGATATAAGTTTATCATTTGATATAACTTTGTATCCTTGTAAATACAATTATATCCAATATGATACAATTTAATATAACCATTTTTCGGATGAAATTATATCCAGTTACATATTGCAAATATATCCATTCACATATAATTTTATATACATTTTTTTACTCGGGTTGTTTATTTTCTCTTCTCCCAAATAAGTCGTAAGTGATTTACAAATTTAGTAAAGGATTGACTCGGTAATCGGAAGTGAAAACTTTATTTCCTTCAATTAGAGAACTAATGATGTGCTAAGATAAATTTAAAAGCCATTAAAAATATTTTTTTTTTATTTATAAAGCAAATCAATGGAAATGTGTGTAAAAAAGTAATTTTTTAGAACATATTATTCAAAGCATACAAAAGTAATCGAATTTCGAATAATGTTTTGACAGTCTACACCAGAGAAACAAGCCGACCAAAATAATCGGCGGCGGCGGCGCAAGCAAATAATCGGCGGCGGCGGCGGCTTGATCGGCTGGATAGAACGTTTTTTTTCCAAAACGTACCAGTAAAAAATTGTACAAAAAAGGTAGAATTATCAGATAAAAAGAATTTAAAGTTAAATTCATCGATAAAATTTACAATTTTTAGTTTTTGAACAGACCTAGAAGGAGTGATAAATGGGATTTTCAAATATATATACCTACAAAAAAAAATTTGTAGTCCCAACGAATTTGTTTCCAACCGAATCGTTCGGTTGCTGCAACGAAAATTCGGTTGTTTCAACCCTATTTCGGTTATCACAACCCTATTTGGGTTGCAACAACCCTATTTCAGTTGGAACAACAGAAATAGGGCTGTGATAACCGATTTATCGATTGCAGCAACCGAACGATTCGGTTGGAACCAAATTCGGTTGGGACAACAAAAATTTTTTTCAACAAAATTATGTGAAAATATTTTCAAATAAAACTGATTTTCCTAATTTTTTTTTATTTCGACATCTTTTAATTGCAACATTTTGTATAAAAAATTAATTTTTATCTAATTCATTCTTAAACTGGGTTTAATTCAGAGTAAAATGAAGTTTTTTTTTATTTTAATGGCTTTAAAATTGCTAAAGTTATAATTTTTTTTATAAACATGGAATATCTGCATTTATAAGAAAATTGATGTTAACCTTAATGAGTGTGGAAACAAGAACATCGAGTTGTCTTATAACAGCTGAAATTAATTTTATAGAAAAAGTACGATAACTTTCTCAGTTAATTTAAAGAAAAGAATCTCATTTTACTAATCAATTACATTTTCAGAATCAATTACAATAGTAAAGAAATGTTTTTTTAAATACTGTCAAAAAAGCCGTCAAAGTATACAAATTAAAAAAAAATGTTTTTTAATTTCAATATTTTTAAAAAATGTCAACATATTTCAGTTACAAATAAATAATTCTATACATATTTGAAAAGCTAAAAATTTGAAAAATTACTGATGTTCAAATTTTTAAGTGCTTGAAGTCGCTCAAAAACAGAGCTTTAACATTATCAACCCTGTTCTGAGTTCCGAAATATTTAAATAGAGTGGTTTTGTAAAATCACACAGAATTCAAAATGTCAAAAATTGGCTGTTTCGAACAAATTTTAGCATTTATTTATAAATTTTAAAACATTTTTAAACATTTATTCATTGTTGCAAAAAAATATATATTCGTTTTACTTTCACAAAGCTTTTTTTACACGAAATAAAACGAAGAAAATAATAAGGATAATGATAGGCTTAAAAAAATTGTATCTATAAAAATTTAGAGTCAGCAGTTTTATAGTCAGAATGACTATAAAAATTCTAAAATTTTACTTAAGTCAGAAATTTTGAAACAAAATTTCCATCTTAAGAAATATTTTTGACAAAAATCTTTCTAATCTCTGACTACAAAACTGGTTCTTTTATTTCTTTTTTACTCTTGATGGTTCAGGAAATGATGAAGTAGAAAATTTGTTTTAAAAATGGCATTAGTTTTCAAATTTTTTATTTTGTAAAATTGATACTCCCAGCCGAAATGAGCCGAAAAAAATCGGCGGCGGCGGCTGAGGAAAAACTGACCGGCGGCTGAGGGAAAACTGACCGGCGGCGGCGGCTTAAACGGCTCACGGCGGCTGGCTTGTTTCTCTGCTCCTGACCTTACTGCTATACCTTGATGTTCCATGTATACGTCACGTACGTTTGGGTCAGGCGAGATTATTCTGTACTGCACGGTGTTGTCGATAATAAATGTGCGGTCCTTGCGCAGAATGTTGTAATTACTACAACTCTAGAGTCTACAGGTGGCATTGAGTTTAGTTTCCTGAACCGCAGCGACCATGACTTTGTGGAGCTGCATAAATCGGGTTATCTCCGTGATCTTACCTTGGAGGCCGTTGCAGTTAAACTGCATAAGTGTTATCACCTCAGGTCGGGGGACAGCCACATGCGGTGTTAGTTGTGGTGTCTGCTGTTGGTGTTGTAGCTGTTGTTGTTGCTGTGGTTGTTGCTGTTGGGACGAGATCGGGGTCATCGCGACCGACGATGTCAAACCGAGCAGAACCATGGTCCAGGATTTTGTTCGATTCCGGCACGGAACAATAGGATATGGAGCAAGTTCGCCGGATAAAGTTGCTCCAGGTTAGAAAAAAGAAGGCATACATGTATTGTGGGTTTGTTGAGCTGGCATTCCTTGGTCGGGGCTTGTTGGGCTCCGAGTCGTTCCGGTACGAAGAACCGAGTGCCGCGGGAACGGTTATAATTGGTTGTTATTAACGCTGTGAGGCTGGTTTATCTAAGGGAGATAAACGAACGTTTTATAAGGTAAAACGTAACAATTGGTGTCAGCGTTGGGACTGGTTATTTTGATTCCGATAGAAAAGAATCCGGTTTATTTAAGGGAAATAAACCAACGTTTTTAAAAGGTAAAAACGTAGCAATATTATAAGAAAATACACCATGTTTCACTTAATACTCGGTGCAATAGGTCATATACTAGTTCACTGAAGCGATAAAACAATAAGAAAAGAAGCAAATAATTGCTTATGATAGCGAACGATCGTATAGAAAACTAACATCATTCTTTTTTTGTTATTTTCATAGACAATACTAATGTTCACTTTAGTTTTTGCCTGTTGTTAAGTTGAACAGAGTATTTTTTATAGTTTTTACAATACAGTTGAAGCATGTCATACCGTACAGAACATTTCAACTAATAAAATTTTTTTTTTCGCATATATTATGCGAAAACTAGATTCATTTTACCAAGTTTTTAGGTTTTTCTACTAAAATTTTTAATAAGTTATGCAAGAAAACTTTATTAGTTAAAATTCTCCTTATTACTTATTACGATTTTTTTGTGTGAAATTTCCTAAATAATGTTCAAAAAAATCACAAAAACCAAAGATTTTATAAAATAAAGGGCATGGAATTCTCCAAGTTAGTGAGAAAAAATATATAAAATGTGGCTGCAAATAGGAAAAATTTTTCGAGCTTTTTTAATGACGAAATGATATTTTTTATGTTGCTGTTGATACATTTCTTCATTTTTATTATAATTTAAGCATATAACTTATCCATTCATCTTTAGTTTTCCTTTAAACTACCCCTTTTCTTGTTTGCAGGTACAAGCTGTTTATAAAGGGTGAGAAAATTACATATCCATTGCAAAAACAAACTTTTTAGACTTAAATTTTAGCAAATAAATTAACTAAAGTATAATTTCTCTACAAATTTTTTTAAGATTTTTCAGTGGACTAATATTGAGCAAAAAGTTTTATTGATTTTAGCAAGAATTTTTTCTTTTGCAATCGACTAAGCGTTAGCAAAACTTTTGCTGAGATTGCATTTTTTTTTGGTAAAAATCGGCTCGCTGATTTTCAGCAAAAAACTCCTTTGCTGAAATTACAAACTTCTTTTGCAAACACGCTCCTGACTAAAAATTTACTGACACAGCAACATTTTTGCTGACTTTACTGAACTTCTTTTTTGAGTGTAGGCAAAATTATAGATATTGAGTGCGTTTACCAGACGCTCAACTGTTGCTAATCCGCTACTCAACAATCTAGTGAACGATTTGATTAGCTACCGCTAAGTCAACATGTTGTGGTAGCGCTACCTAGTTTTGGTAGCGTAAAACTTTTACGCTACTTGTGAGCATTTAATGATACATCAGCTGTCGTTTGTTTTTTTGTATATTTTTTTTAAAGAATAATAAACATATACAAATATGATTATAAAGGAATAAAAAATTTCGAAAAAATCAATGAAACATCTACAAATATTTTTATTTTAAAACAAAAACAAAAGTAGCATCGCATCGTTCACCAGATTAAGGTAATCATAAAGCGCTACATATCATTTGTAGCGGTAGCGGGTTTCTCTGGTAAACTTGCCCATTCAAAATATAAAATTTTTAAAAATATTAAATATTTTTAAGGCCTTCAGAGAACACATCTTAGAGGAAACGTCACTTATTGACCGTCTATGCTGTGCATAACACTGACAAATAAAATTTTAATTTTTTGAATTTCATTGCAAAGTTGTGACTTTCAGTCTTAAAATAATCTTATAACAGTCACAACTCGTCAGAAGTAGGAATAGGCATCTCGTTCTTCTAATTAACATCACTGTGTCAGAAGCGTATTTAAAAAAACAAATATTTTTTTCCAGAGGAGCTCACAAATTTTCTTAGAGGACTACGTATACATTTTGATATGAATCATGACTATTTTGGAAATCCGAAAAAACTCATAACAGAAACATTTGTAAAGCAACTTTATTTAAAACGAGAAAAAGTTGTCAGCGAATTGGATTCAGAAACGAAGTTGGTATTAAATGTTTTCTTCCACATTATATAATAAACGATTACATATTTTTTCAGGTTTTATTATTCTTGGGGCTATCGGGCACACGTCGAATTTGATAAGAAACTTCTTTTAGAGGCTACAGCAAAGGTATACATACCTAAATAAATATATTCTATTTTTAGAAATTAATAAAATCTTTTATATTTTGTCGTAGGTTTTGAAGAAACCTTCCAGCTTTTTTGTAGCAAAATATCAAGAAGTTTATGATGAAGAAGATGAGCCTATGACATAAAACTATGAGCACATTGCCGTTGTATAGGATTTTTGTTTTCGTGTTTTTATATCTGAATAGTATTGATAGTTTCATAATAAAATATTGGGGGTCTATCTCTCGAATATCTTATTCTGTATGTATTTTATGGTCATTTCAATAATTTTTTATATAACCTAGTGTCTTCAATGTGCAAAGAAATTTGAAAATAACAAAACAACAACGAAAATATTTTTGTTGTTGCTTTGTGTGTTATTTTCAAATTTCTTTGCACATTTCATTGCATTTGAAGACACTAGGTTAACCACAATATATCCCGCTGATATATCCTCACTATGGCAAACAATCGGTTAACCGTTATTCGATTAATCGATGAATTTCTTTCAGAAACTTGTTCCAGTAATTTCAAATGGCCAATTTCGAGTAGGGATGCCAATCGGGATTGGTTTTTTAAAATCCCGGGATTCGGGATTTTAAAATTTAAAAAACGGGATCCCGGGACGGATCGGGATTTTTCGGGATCCCGAATTTTTTCGGAATTTCGTGATTTTTTGCCATTTTGGAAATTTTTTTTATTTAAAAAAATGTGTAAAAACTTTAAATTTATGTAAAACAAGCGGGCTAAAGCCCGCTCGATGGTTTGTATAAGTCCCCAGGTGACTGGGAACTGATACAAACCAAAGATTAAATTCGGCTGTGCCGAGTCTTTAGATACCCTCCATCCTGGTGTTTTTATTCGGGGATTCTACCATAGTATAATATAGTAGCTTAACTCATTTTCTGTCATTTGAAAAAATGAAGCAGTGTTCGTAATTTTACTTGTACATATGGTTCTTAATACCACTACAACTACGTGATATAGGGACTAGGGATACCGATCCCGAAATCCCGATCCCGAAAATCCCGGGATTTTCGGGATTTAAAAATCCCGAAATCCCGGGATTGGTCTTGAAAAAATCCCGGGATTTCTGATTTCATTATTTGGCATATTTTATATCCTTTTTGTATTTGTTTTTATTGCTATATTCGACCTAAATCACTTAAATCTAATATCTTATTAAATGTTATTAAAGTACTAATTTTTCCCATTTATAAATAATAGATTAAAATAGATTACAGATTAAATAGATCTGAATAAAAACCTTAATAATTTGAAAACTTTTATTCAGCTTTGAAACTTTTAAAAATCGTAATTCAACTTTATTTAATCTTTTAACGGACTTGTTTTTATTTATTTTATTGATAATTTGCTGAAATCATAACTTCATGTAAAATAATTTTGTCGACCAAAAACAGCAAATTTTTGTTAAATTAGAAAAATCCAACAATCTGCCTTTCTGAAATCAGCAGAGGAATGTGCTTAATATTTTATGTTAGTTGATTAAAAAAAAACTATTAGTCACTAAATATTTCTGGTGATTTCAGCAGAGTAGTTTGTATTTGCATTCAATTAATTTTAGCCAAATATAACTAAAAATTTGTAGATATAGCAGTGTTTTAGCTACTTTTATTTAAAAAGTTTCTTCCGAGGTAAATTGTAATTTGCAATTTGCTTAAATTTAACTCATAAGTATATTTCTTATATTTCGGAAATTTAACAAGTTCTGCTGATTTCAGTAGTTTTAATCGCGGAACCTTTTTTGCTAATTTATGGTAGCTTTTTCTGCTATTTTTACATACTTATTTCTAAGAGTGTATTTTTTGTTTAAAGCCAGATTCACAATGCTGTAGCACTCTACTCTGAGTGGTTTTTGTTCCATTCTTTTTTGCGCTTACATATTTTTTGTATCATGCTATCTCTATTTTACACACTCCACTCTGCAGGGTGAAGTACTCCAGAATTGTGAATCCGGCTTAATTTGTTTATTTCTTCATACTACAAGAAATAATAAGTAGATTTATAATGAATTATTTTAATTTGTACACTCACAATATTTCATCCTTAAAATCAACCGAATATATACATTAAAACAATAGAAAATAAGTTAAAAAAAAAACAATTGTATTTTGTCGTTTATTTTTAATTGTTATTTAATTAACTGACAAAGTCGGTAAAAATAATAGATTTATCGTTTATTTTAAAATTAATTGTATTCTAACAACTGATTGTTTTTAACAGAAAATTTTGATTGAATATTTTAACTTCTACCGAAAGTCCGTATTTTGTGTATTTTATTTATTGAATGACTGATAGAAAAAGTTAAAAAATATATTTCTTTGGAATTTAAATACTTATTCAATTAAAACGACTTTACTGATTTACTTTTTAAACAACTGTTGAACTTTTACGGTAAAGTTATTGTGAGTGTAGGCTTTATTTCAGCTATTTATTTTTAAAATTAAAAATATGATGAAACAAGAAAATCCCGAAACCCCGAAAAATCCCGAAATCCCGAAATATCCCGGGATCCCAATAAATCCCGGGATCCCGAAAAATCCCGGGATCCCGGGATTCAAATTTTCAAAATCCCGAATCCCGGGATTTGTAAAAACCAGTCCCGTTCGGCATCCCTAATAGGGACACGCTCTCAATTTTTTAATGAGTGGGGCTACTATAGTATACTATGGATTCTACTAAGTACAAACAAGTATGAATTATTACCCATTTTGTATTCGGTCAATCCACTGTGCAACAAATGTGTATGATATTTTCCACCGCTACAAGTAAATATTTCAGTTTAATCTTGTTTAATCTCAGTGCTGCCACAAGCAAGATTCAAAATTCCCAAAAGTGTAGACAAAATTCCCCAAAAATAATAAGATTATAATAAATTCAATTAATATATTATGTATTACAATTTGAACTCCGAAAAAAGGTAATAACCTCATCAGTAAACTTAAAAAAAAGTGATTTGGCAATTTAAATTGTCCCATTGTTCTGGGCGTTATATTATTACAAAGAAAAGTTCCTTAAATATGCAGCATTTATGATGAACTTTTGAGTCTTATATGAATCTTCATAAAATTTAGAGAAAAAATTAAGTTAGAATATTCTTCCACCTCAAGTCCAAATTCTAATATGATATTGTCATATTAGAATTTTATTTGTTGTTTCAAAAAAATATAGAAAGGAAGAATATTCTAACTAAATATATGAAAATATAGAAAGTCCGAAAAAACAATTTTTGTATTTTTTAATGCAAAAATTAAAATAATTGTAGAAAAAATTAACTTTAGAACAAAACACTTAAAAAGCTTGTAAATAAGAGTCAGTTATGATCACATGTGAACGATTTAAAAATAATCTTATTTCAGAGTCTTTCAAAAATCAAGTTTTATTTGCGTTTTTAAATACACACAAAAAATCTTTGGCAAGCAATTGGGAGCACTTCAACTAAAATAATGTTTTTGTGGCATACACAATATAATAAATTATTCGATAAAACTTTATTAGTGGAAATTTGCTTAATTACTTGGTAACGATTTTTTTGTGTACGTTAATAGCTTATTTGTATAACGAAAGAATTTCAAAGCATGTATAGATTAATACACTTTCCTGATGTATCGGTTTAATTCGTGGATGATCAGTCGCTGTGAATCAATTCATTAACTCGTATGAATAAAAAATAGACATTGGAATTTTTATGCAAGCTTCACAATTAGATGTTAAGTCATTCATAAGCCAAAAGTAATTACATACATTGAGGCAGTTGGTAGGCTCTATCGCTAAAATACTGTTATAGATTCAAATATCGATACATTTAAAATACCAGTACCGAAATTAATGAAATACCATTATCGCATTATCCTTACAACACCATTATTTTTTAGTCTAAACTTTTTGTAATTCCACGTCGTAATTGTGAATTTTACATACACTTAGTTAATAAATTTATTTTACTTTACTTTGTTTTTTCATAAAAAAAAATTTGCGGAATGCACCGAAATAACTGAATACCGCTTATTTTAAAATACCATTATCGAAATAATTGCAATGCAGTTAACCTTAAAATACCGTTATCGAAATACAATTATCCTTAAAATACTGTAACCGAAATAATCTATGATAGCGTTACTTACCCTCACCGATAATCGCACCGTTTCTGCTACCAACAATGCTTTGAAGTAATTGCTAAGTTATATTCATAGACCCACTATCTATTGGCTAGTTTATGAATTAAATTCTTTTTTTATGTATAATATATATTTTTTATTTACAAATTTGATAACTTTCTCAATTCATTCATTTGAATTGAGAAAGTTATCAAATTTGCCCATAAAGTGGCAACACTGCTTATGTTATTCATATAGATGTGTGCAGACCTTTAAAAATATAATTCTTTAATTCGTATTTTAAATCTCAATTTTGCAATAAGTTGATCTCAGTGAATTTTTTTTACCCCGATTGAAAAGTACTATTCAAGCTGTTAAAAAAAATCCGCGGAAAGACCTCTGTACCCAGCTAAAAATCGACATATATGAATCCATACAGGTTAAATGTATGTGCGTGCATGCTCATAAACATGCATTCATGACCATACATCGATACATAAATCTCCATACATGAATCATATATGACCATACGTGTGCATTAACGAAATTTGAGGTAATATCTACATGTATGATCATGAATGCTCATGCGTGTTCATGCATGTTCACGTATGTTCATGCATGTACACACATGTAGATATTACCTCAAATTTCGTTAATGCACACGTATGGTCATATATGATTCATGTATGGAGATTTATGTATCCACGTATGGTCATGAATGCATGTTTATGAGCATGCACGCACATACATTTAACCTGTATGGATCCATATATGTCGATTTTTAGCTGGGTAGGGAATTTATTTCTGTGAAAAGTTTGGAAATGGACTTAGCTACATATATCTAAGTCATTTATAGTCAGATTGGAACAATATATATATATATATATATCATTGAAAGATAGTAAAAATATCTTATGGACGACATTTTTTTTTTTGTTTGTTTACCCATTACCGACGAATGAGATTTATTTTTAAGATTTTTTAAAATAAACCGTTTTTATAAAAACCACCGTATACTACCACATAATTTTTTACTTATTAATATATTCTCAAGATTAAAAACTTAAGATGTAGTTCAAATTTTATCACTTCAAACACCGAAGATATTAGAAGTCAAGCCTAATTTTTTTGCAGATGGTACAAAAGATACAATTTTGACTCTAACCAACAATTATACTGAATTAACTCATCGGGAATCGAACATATTTTGGGATAGGGTTGCCAGATATGAAATCGACGAAAATTATTCAATCGAATCAAAATTGAATCAACACAAATAGGAACAAATCTTATCTCACTTTATTCAATGTCCAATCATTGATTTAAAGGCATTATGAATTATTCAGTAATTTATAAAATGAATCCAATTTTATGCATATAAATTCAAAAAAAGAATTATCTCTTTCAAGGTCTGGGTGTGTATGTATGTATTTTTTCTTATTCAGTAAAAACAACAACACACAGTTAATATATTTTTTCATGTTAATATGGAAAATTCTAGAGGTGCTTTTACATTTTCATTCATAACTTTTAAACGTCTGGACCAAATATGCCCATTGCCAATACCAAACTGCTTAAGAAATTGGACAAAAATTTTGACTAAAAATTAACATCCTAGCACAACTATTTTGATCGTGATTTTGATCGTGATTTCAACAGACAGACAGACGGACACGGCTATTATATTTTCTTATATAGGTTTAAAAAAAACAAAAAAATTTAAATTCCTACGCCGAATCATAATGGGTCAACAAAAAAATTCTATCCTAAAGATATTTTTATTACCTTTCCAATGGTGTACATATTGTTCCAACCCTATCATAAATGAAGAAAATATAGTTAAGTTCATTTTTAAACTTTTAACCGAAGTAACTCCCCATACAGGCTTTTCGCTGAAAAAAAAAAATTCTTCGGGCCCCCAAAAGAGAGTTATATCAGTAGTAAAAATTTAGAATCAATCGGTGAGGGGCCTCTAAAGCCAACATACGTCCAAATTATTCAATAGAATCGAAATTAAATCAACACAAATAGGAACAAATCTTATCTCACTTTATTCAATGTCCAATCATTGATTTAAAGGCATTATGAATTATTCAGTAATTTATAAAATGAATCCAATTTTATGCATATAAATTCAAAAAAAGAATTAACTCTTTCAAGGTCTGGGTGTGTATGTTTGTATTTTTTTCTTATTCAGTAACAACAACAACACACAGTTAATATATTTTTCATGTTAATATGGAAAATTCTAGAGGTGCTTCTACATTTTCTTTCATAACTTTTAAACGTCTGGACCAAATATGCCCATTTTCAATAGCAAACTGCTTAAGAAATTGGACCAAAATTTTGACTAAAAATTAAAATCCTAGCACAACTATTTTGAGCGTGATCGTGATTTCAACAGACAGACAGACAGACAGACGGACACGGCTATATCGGTTTCGCTATTGATAACGATCAGGAATATATATTTTTTTTATGTCCCAGATTTTTTTTTCGATGAGTTACAAACGGAATGACAAAATGATATATACCCTCCTGCACAGTGGGATGGAGGGTATAAAAAATATAGGGTTATATGCATAAACACTTAAAATTTATAAGTGACTTATAAAACAAATTTTTCATACAAATTTCATTTTATAAATATGTTATAAGGTTTTCAAATTATTATACATGAGCATTGTAAAATATAACTGTTTTATACGTTTTTTTACATTTACATACTCCTGTTTATTTCTAAAGAATGAAAGAATTGAAAAAACTCAAGAATTAAGATTTTAACTCTGTCGATATGTTGTGTGCTATTTTTGTTTATAATAATTTTATATTCACTATCCATATATCATTGTAATTTAAAATTCTCAATTAAATTTTAGAATTTTCAATTAGTTTCAGAATTTTTTAATTGTTTTCCACATATAGTGCAGAAATTCAAATGAAAAATTCTGAAATACAACTTTTTATTCTGAATTTTAATCGATGGCTTCCGAAATATAATAAGAAATACAGCACAATATAGATTTATATAAAATTATATTTAACAAAAATGGTTTAAAAATACCAGCAGGGTTACAATTTTAGAAAAATTACCACAAGTTTTTGCAATTGTAAAAATCCCGGGATTCGAGCTTAAGAATCCCGAGATTCGGGACTCATTTTTATTGAATAATCCCGGGATTTCGGGATTGACATCCCTAATTTCGAGTAACGAATAATAATAATGGCTGTGCATATGACCCTAAGGAGTGTAATCTTTCAAATCTGGAAATTTTAAAGTAGGCTATGCTTCAAATCATTAAAACTAAAATGAAAAACTATAGGAAAATATTCAGTAACTTCATAAAATTGTGTCAACATAACATTTTGATTCCTTTGAGTGATACTTTTTCAGCAATTATGAAGCAATTGGAACGACGAGAATTAATTATCGACAAATGGAATAAAAATCCATACCGAGCAGTTCATTTTATTTCAAAAGATTTAAAAATGGCAAGAAGTACGGTAGATCCAGTCCTGAAACGTTACTTTGAAACATTGAAAAGTTGGGTTTGAAGTATCTCGTTTGGCATGGAATTTGCCAATGCGGCGAAAAGTCATCTTCATATATAACGACAGGTACAATTAACGGAGATGTGTACAAGGAAGAGCGCCTAAAAATAAGATTAATACCTTTTCTAAAAAAACACGGTAGATCTACTCTATTCTGGCCTGATTTGGCTCAGCTCACTATGCTTCAATTACCTTAAATCTGCTCAGAGTTAATAACATTAAATTTGCTGAAAAAGACATAACCCACCAAATGTTCCACAATGTCGACTAGGGATGCCAATCGGGATTGGTTTTTGAAAATCCCGGGATTCGGGATTTCAAAATTAAAAAAACGGGATCCCGGGACGGATTGGGATTTTTCGGGATTTCGTGGTTTTTTGCCATTTTGTGAATTTTTTATTTAAAAAAAGTGTAAAAACTTCAAATTTATGTAAAAGAAATATGGGGTCATATGCATAAACACTTTTAAAATTTAT
Organism: Leucophora obtusa; assembly: GCA_949987735.1. NCBI lineage: Eukaryota > Metazoa > Arthropoda > Insecta > Diptera > Anthomyiidae > Leucophora > Leucophora obtusa. The sequence continues at coordinate 284,670,553 of OX465295.1, forward strand.
AAGTGATTTATAAAACAAATTTTTCATACAAATTTCATTTTGTAAATATGTTATAAGGTTTTCAAATTTTATGCATGAGCACTGTATAACTGTTTTATACGTTTTTTACATACTCCTTTTTATATCTAAAGAACGAAAGAATTGAAAAAACTCAAGAATTAAGAATTTAACTCCTCGATATGTTGTGTGCTAATTTTGTTTATAATAATTTCATATTCACTATTCTTATATCATTTTAATTTAAAATTGTCAATTGAATTTTATAATTTTGAATTAGTTTCAGAATTTTTTAATAGTTTTCCACATATAGTGCAGAAATTCAAATGAAAAATTCTGAAATACAACTTTTTATTCTGAATTTTAATCGATGATTTCCGAAATATAATAAGAAATACTGCACAGTATAGATTTGTTAAAATTATATTTAACAAAAACAGTTTAAAAATATCAACAGAATTACAATTTTGAAAAAATTACCACATGTTTTTGCAATTGCAAAAATGAACTCATTTTTATTGAATAAAATGGATTTCGGGATTGGCATCCCTAATATCGACCCATTGAAAGGTATTGGACTCTAATAAAAGCGAAGTTAAAGAAGACCGAACAGACTGCTAATTATATAAAAGATTTTGAAAAAAAGTGGAAAGTTGTATCCAAAGCAATGACAAACAGCACTGTCAAAAAATTAATGGAAGGCATTCGGAAAAAAGCTAAGATCGGAGTGGACCACAAAATGAAATGGACATTGTTTTGTTCTTATATACTTTTAATACTCTTATTTATCAGACAAAATAAAAAAGGAAAAATAACTATTTATTTAATTGTTGTTTTTTTTTCTTACAAAATTTGAAAGATTACACTCCTTATATATTTTTAGTGACCAATTTCTCTTAAAACTTCCTTAACATAGTGTCTTGAAATTCAATAAAACCTCCCAAGGAATTGGAAAATTACACATAAAGGAACAACAATATTGTTTACCTTGTTGTTTTGTGTTTAATTTAGAAATTTTACGGTATATTTTATCAGATCTTGAAAAAGATAATACTGTTTTTAGTCAAATCACAAAAAATTTGTTGCATTTTCCGGATCATAACCACTTTAAATTAACGATTTAAAATTGAATATAGTGAGATATTATGGGGCAGTCACAGACATCTTACCACTTCATTTTTCGCAGTATTTTTTTAATTCTCTGCTTAAGTTTGGAGTCCATGCAAAAATTTTTAAATGTGGATTTTATAAATAAAAATAAGGTTTTTAACAAATTTCATTGATTTCAAAAGTGTATTTTTCTTTTTTTACATATGAAATACATAAAAGGATAATTTTCATTTTCATATATTTATCCCGGTTTTGAAAATATTTTCAATACTAAACAATTTAAAAAAAATTGCTGGTTGTTTGCTTAAATATTAGATAAAATCATTGCTTGTTGGAATTTATTAAAATTATGGAAACTCATAGAAAAGGAATTAAAATTTTATATTAAAAAGTTTAAGGAACAAATATGAATTTTGAAACATATAAGGAAAAAACTACATTTTCAGTGTACTCCTCATTGTTGTCCAAGACCAAAGGTTTAAAAGGCTTAATTCTTTCATTTACTTTTTAAAAATTAATGAAATTTGGGTTAAATTTCATTCCGTAATAGCATTCTTATGGAATTAATTCGACAGCTTAATTCCCAATAGCTTTAAATTATATGAATTCTGGGGGTAATTTTCTAAAACACTTCGGTGAAGTGTTGCGTTATTTCCATATAAATTATTTTTGTTACAAAAACAATTTACATTGAAAGTTCCCTTCACTTCACCCAAGTGTTTTACGAAATTAGGTAGTCTATTTTGATTGAATTCTAACTGAATGAAACCCAATTTACCTGAATTCATTTAATAAAAAGGTGAATGAAAAATGATTTGTTTTCATTCACCTAATCAAATGAAAAATTTAAATTTGCATGTAATTGCTGAAATATTAGCATAATACAAATGAAAAACGTTTAAAATTCGTCTAACAGAAATAAATACGAGCGCGACCGCAAAAGTAACTGGCCTGCCACATTTTCTGTTTTACTAGCAACTTTTTTTTGTTTTTTTTTAAAGCAATCTTTTATAAGCCATCTGTCAAAATTTCCGAAATATTTAACGATTATTTTCTTTGTTACAGGTGATTGAAGTAAACAAGTTTTGTAATTTTTGAAAAATGGAAAATAAAGAGTTTCGTGCGGTAATTAAACACTTTTATATGAAAGGTTATACGCCACAATTAATCAAAGATGAATTGGATTCTGTTCATGGTGATAATGCACCATCATACTCCACCGTGAAATCCTGCGTTCAACAATTTAAAATGGGTCGTTCAAGTACGGAAGATGAACAACGCTCTGGAAGACCGAAAACTGCTACTACTATTGAAAACATTAGAAAAATATTTAATGAAGTGACTAAAGATAGACGAATAAAGCTCAGAGAACTTGCTGATATTGTTAAAATACACGAAAAACAAGTTTGGAGTATTTTACATGATGAACTCCACATGAAAAAGCTATCTGCAAGATGGGTGCCGCGTTTGTTGACTTTGCCCCAAAAAATCGTCCGTTGGACCAATTCCGAGAAGCTTTTAGCGATTTATTAGCGTAATCCAATAGAGTTCTTGCGCCGATTCATAACTGTTGATGAAACATGGATCCATCACTACATCCCAGAATGCAAAGAACAGTCAAAACAATGGATAGAAGCTGGTAAAAGTGGTCCCAAGAAGGCGAAAACTGTTAAGTCAGCAGGAAAAGTAATGGCCACAGTATTTTGGGATGCAAGGGGTATAATATTTATTGATTATCTTGAGAAAGGAAAAACTATAAATAGTGAATATTATTGTGCATTATTGGATCGGTTGAGTGAAGAAATCAAGATAAAACGACGCATTTAGAAAAAAAGAAGTTATTTTTCATCAAGATAATGCTCCTTCACACACTGCATTTTTAACTTAACAAAAACTGGCCGAATTACGATTTGAAATTGCTCCGCATCCACCATATAGTCCAGATTTAGCTCCTGCTGATTATTTCTTGTTTCCAAATTTAAAAAAAATTTCTCGGTGGCAAAAAATGTTCGTCCAATAGCGAGGTTATTGCTAAAACTGAGGCATATTTTGAAGGTTTTGAAAAATCTTATTTTTCGGATGGAATTAAAAAACTTGAAAAACGTTTGATGAAGTGTATTGAGTTGGAAGGAGATTATGTTGAAAAATAAATAATAATAATTCCAAAAAAACGGTTCTTTTTATATTAGGACAGTTACTTTTGCGGTCGCCCTCGTAGTATCGTATGCTTTGTTACAGCTTGTATGCTTTGGTTTTGATTATATGTTAGTTTCAAACTACACTGCACTAAGTGAATGGTAATAAAATTTCTTCATTCAATTAGTAAAATGGTGAATGAACATGCGATTTGAATGATTCAAGTTAGGAATTCATTCAATTCATATTAAAGCTTTGGGAATGAAGCTTATGAATGAATTCTTTACGAATGGTTTAAGGGAATGGTACATGAATATTTTTAAAATCTGAATTTAATTTTTCGTGATTTAAGCTTAAATTGAATTAAGTTTTTCGAAGCTCTGTCCAAGACCGAAACATAAAATTGCAAGTCATCATGTTTTCAATTTTCCCCAAAGTGGTGTTATAAAAGGGTTCCAAAATCTTTTTCTTTTCAGTTTTAATCGCCACATTAATGGGAAGTAGTTCTGGAATAAAGTCATTGATTTTCTTTCCTCGTTTCAAGAATGGTTTAGGGTTCAAAGAATTGGTTCTGTAATTAATCTCTCCTTGCAGAGTCATCCTTCCTTTTCCTATTTTTTCAATAATCATTCGCTTCGAAGGTTGAAATTGGAAATGTAGTTGACCTGGTGCTTTCAGCACAGGAGCTGCAGAAGTTTTCCAGTCATATATAGGAACCTCGCACCTAACTCCGAAATGTACACCGTATCACCGTTCTCGGTGATTTTGTTTAATTTACATAACGAATTATAAGAATTATTGTAAACGACAAAAATGTACCCAAAATCCCTCTAAAAAAGGTTTCGTAATTTTTACCGTAAATACCCAGCAAAAAAGAGATGCCGAAGCAGTAGAAAAAGCACTGCAATTGATGATCTAGATGTACTTCTTTTTTAACATAAACACTATTGATTTTAACATCGAGTTGTCATAGGAGAGGAATTTTTTAGTAGAAATACTTAAGTGATTTCTTGGATGTTGTTCAGAACTAATTCTATAAAACCTGTAAAAATATACTAACGGATACTTTGGAAACAATGAAAGAAGTGATTTTTCGAAGTGATTCAGAATTACTTCTCAATAAGCAGTAAAAATACGCTAACGGATACCTGTGAAGCAGTAAAATAAGTAGTTTGTAAAGCATTACTTCCAATTTTTTTTGCTGGGTAGCTTTTAAAGTATTTTAATTAAACTAAAAAATATAGACCAAATTTCAATGGGTTTGGTGCGGGAACTTTTTTGATTGCGTTTCTTAATATTTTTTATGCCCTTTTTGGCTAGAGCATGTAAAATTTGATATTTGCAAAAAAAAATCAAAAAGTCATAACCCTAATGTGTATATATGTTGTTGGTAGATGCATATTGAAATACAATTTTAATAAGTTTTTGTAAATTGCAATATTAACCCCCTGTTTTTATAGAGCGAGTGAAATAATTCCGCCTGAGGAATGTGTGTATTTTGTTATTGTAACAAGAACAAAATGCACACAATTCCCCTGGAGGAATGATTCCGTTCACTTTATAAAAACAGGGGGTAATTTTGACAAATGACCCAGTAGGAAAGTTTCACCAACTACTAATATAAAGTAAAATAAAAATAATGTTTTGGAAAGTCGCCATACAGGATGCTATCTTGGCGTCAAACAGTGAACCAGCGACCTTTGCTACGAAACATACATCGAGATAGTTTTGAAAATAACTGGTAAATGGAACAAACCAGTTTTGCTACTAACTGCAATTTTAAGTCATAAAAAAACATGGAAAAGGACATGCATTGATACAATCAGTATATTTCTTCTCATAAAGCGCCAAAAGAACCGTCGGAATCAATTGTCATCTCATTTTTTTAATTTTTGTAACGAACGAGTTTTGATCTCAGCTACTCAAATATAAACTAAATAAGAATGTAAAAAATCAAAAAAATAAATTTTTTAAATATAATAGCTCCTTTTCTTTACTTTTTGAAATACTCTTCCGAAATGACAAAAAATGCACAAAAGTAAACGAACACGAAAAACCACATTTGAAGACCGAAAAGCAAATGTCAATAGATTTGTGCATTATAGTTCGTTTTGGTGAGCGCTCTTTCTAGTTCTTGTTCAATTTGTTGTAAAAATCTAGATAGCTTTTCTAGTTAAACCCCTTTTTAAATCAAAAATTTAATAAAAATTTCCTTTTTAGGCATTTCTATTTACAAAAAGGAATACATAGTTTATTAAATTTGGAAAAGATTTTAATATTAAACAAAAGCTTCGATTTATTTACATATTTAACTCTTTAACACATTTAAACAAGCGTCTTCAAAAAATTGTCTGTAATTTTATGGAGTTGTAAAATCACCGATAGGCTTTTGCAACTATTATACTAATTTTTGTAAATGATAAACATATTTTCTGAATGAATGAAATGATCGATTGAACTAAAAGAGCTATTAGTTGTGAACTAGGTCTTTGGTTCCAATTAGTGAAGAGTTCAATTGAACTAGTTGCACCCAACTGATATAACAGCTGATAAAAACAATTTACCCAAATTTACACGAAAATAAGTCTGGGCTTTTTCGTGCAAGAAGAACAAGAATATTACTCTCTCATGACAGCTCTCATTTACCCAATTGTTTAGTAAGAAAACGCTTTTTGGTAAAATTGGGATCCCGCGGGATCCCAATGTTGAGTACCCGAACTCAGCTAATATTATATATCAGGTATGGGCACATAAATTGATTGAAGGGCCAAATTTGGGAGTTCACAAACTTACTGAGGGCCGCACCAATTAATACATTACTCGACAAAATCAAAGTTTTTGTATAGCCTTCTGCTAAAACTTTTTTTGAGTATTTTGGATTCCTTCGTCGTCCTCAATACGAATCTGAAATCAAAAAACTTTGTCGAATTAATTTTCGAAAATATAGTTTTCTCGTTGTTTCAAAAAAATTGGTTTAAGGTTTTTAAAAATTTTTCAAATATTTTTAGATTTACGTAATGAATTTTGATACCTTGTTTTATTTATTGAAATGTGTAACATGAATTACGTGATGAGCGGAACTTTGATACAAAACGTGGAAAAATATAATTTTTATAGAAAATCTGAATGTAAAGGAAATTTAAAAGTCATAGGTCTACAACATTTTCGTATTGAAAATTTATAACAAACATGAAACCTCTCAGGCTCTGATTGCATTAAATTAGTTCTTAAATTTTAAAAATTCAATCACAAGACTGATAACCCAGCCAGAAAATTTGTATACTTTTATGAGGGTTCTTATTCAGTAAGTCAAAAATTATTCAAACAAAGCACAAATATTTTTTAAATTTTAAGCCTATTTGTCAAAAACTGCGCATTTTTCGGACGAAAATATTAGTCTTAGTAAAATGAATGAAGACACAAACTTTTGAGGCAAAGTTTTTAAATCCCAAGATGATTCAGAAACGACTCAGAAATGTAAATAAATTTTAATATTTTGTGAACAAATTAAAAATGACTCAACTTTGGACTTTGGGGACATCTTGGAAAATCCCGGGATCCCGAAAAATCCCGTAGTCCCGAAAATCCCGGGATTTTGGAATATCAATGCCGATTGGCATTCCTAGTATCGTACCAAAGACACTTTAGTATATTAAAATGCCTTTAGTACGATACTAACCTTAGTAAAAATGTATTTATTCCCGACTAAAAAAGATGTAATATAGTCATATATCACCATATATAAACCCATATATACGTCCATATCTAATTTGATCCGAATATTGGAATATATAATTATATCAAGCGAGATACGCATGTTATCTAACCTGATACAATTTGATACGAAAAATGGGTCTATCTAACTGCATCAAATTATATATAAATACATATAATTTCATGAAGATTTTCAAAGAAAATTTTAGTAAATATTATTGAGATCACTTATTTCATTCATATTAAATACTAATGCTTAATGTTTAGAACAATTTTTGCTAATAAACTTGGAAATAGCTGAGAAAATAAAACATTACAAAAATTTGTCGGAACAACTTTTTCTAGGTTAGAGTTTTGGTCTTTCTTATAAAATGTATGTCTTTCTTATAAAATAAAAAATTAACTAATTAGAAATTTATTAATTCAGTTCGAGGCCAATTTCCTTATTATGAATTAACATAATAAGTACTTTTTTCAAACACTGCTATTTTTCTTCATCAGGATACTCTCCTGACAAATACTTCACAGAGTTTTTGCTTTCAAAAAACCTCTACACATTCAGGAATGAAAAGACGATCGTTTCGGGGATTACGCCACCACTTTCTAAAGAAAACTGATGAAGGGGACCTGGAAAATCCCCGAAACGATCGTCTTTTCATTCCTGAAAGTGTAGAGGTTTTTTGAAAGCAAAAACTCTGTGAAGTATTTGTCAGGAGAGTATCCTGATGAAGAAAAAAAAAACAATTTTTGAAAAAAGTACTTATGTTAATTCATAATAAGGAAATAGGCCTCGAACTGAATTAATAAATTTCTAATTAATCAATTAAAAAGGTCAAAAAAACTATTTTCATTTTTTAAAATAAAAATTAAAAACCAACATGATAAAAAATTAACTTTCACAATTAATTTTTTTTACGGAAAAATAAATGAACTTAAACCATATTTATTTCAACATATGTTTGTCTAATTTTTAAATTTAAAGTAAAAATAATTATTTCGACCTTTAATTCCACAACGAAAAAAAATTTTTCCCTTATTTATTTCTTTAAAATTATTTTTAGTTTCATAAAGGGTATTTCGCCAACTATTTGAAAAATATATGATAAATTCAATTATAATATAAACATTTATTTATATGTCAAAGTGCAAAATTCAAAACCAGATCCACAATTTCGGAGTTTTTTTTTAATTTTTATAGTGCAATTAAACTTTATAAAATTTTGTATAATTAGATATCATGTCAGATAAATTTATACATAAAATTAATACAATTTTATATTAACTTTGTTATATGTTTTGATATAAGATTGTTTAGAGAAGCTTATACGCCATTATATATAATTATGTATAAAATATATTTGCAGATCTCTTAATATATGGCTGGAGACCAAATCGCATATGATTATATATAACGTCATATCAAACATATTTATAAAACCAAAGTGTTAATATAAATGTATATGGTCATATAAAGCCACACATATAAACATTTATAATTATATCAAATCATATAAGATCATATGAAAACTTTTTTAGTCGGGTTGCGATAACTTTTGCAAATGCAAACTGTTTTGCTTGAAATTTTGCAAGAACAGTTTTTAGAGGTGACCCCATATTATACCAAAAATTTGGACTTTGGGATCAACTTGGAAAGCTATGCTGCCATACAAAAATTTTTTAAAATCGCGATTTTAACGTCTAGGCCGCTATAGATGAATACATTTTTTTATTGAAATATTTTCCTTTTAATTGCTTAAAGGCATTACATTTATTGAGGTCGACTGTACATTCGGCGACTAAACTCGCTGAAATAGCAAAAAACCAAAAAAACCTATATAAAACGCTAAGTAGTGGTTTAAATATCAAGATTAGCACATCGCATTTATATCGTAAAAATGGCCACAGGTCCTGTGCTTACATTTTAACACAAAAAAATTCATATGAATTGAATTTGAAAAGTTTTTTATATAAAAAACTGAATGGACAACCGTCAAACTTTAAAGACATTTAGCGAAAAATCTGTACCATTGATCGAAAAATAAAGTACGCAATTGTAATCTGCATGTCCGAAATATATTGAATTCATGGTCAGAGCTCTATTAATTTTTAAAAGTCAAGATTTTGTCATGCAGTGTAATTATTTGCTATTATCACAGGTTTATTTCTATGAGTGTATGAATAAAATTTTATTGTGTGTAACTGTTTTACCAAATTTAGGTGCTTCAAGGACTATTCTCAAAAGTAGATTTTAGAGATCCTTACGGTGGGTCTCATACTGTAGGTTTAATTTTAACTTAACTATACACAAAAGAAAATGTCAAAAAAATGTACACAAAACAACAAAATTTTGGGTTAACCCTTAACTAAAGTTTAAACCTGCAGTATGAGCCCCACCGTTAGAGGTCCTTAGAACAGCCTTAAACAATTCCTAAAATGAAATGTAATTTTTTTGAATTCAAACTCATAAAAAATAAGAAACTTCTAAGTACTTCTATGTCATATTTAGCCATAAAGTATTTTTTCCAGGCTTAAGGTTTAAATAAAGAATGAATTTTTCAATTAATATTCGTATGTAGGAGGCGAAAATGCTTTAAAAAGTTTTAGAGGAACTCTTTGCAAAAACCGCAATAAAATTGTACCATATTTTACGGATGTATAAAATATATCTAATGAAAGAATTCATTAAATTAAAAAGTTCCATAAAATTTTATAGTAAGCTTAATTCAATTAATGAAATTCCTTATTAATGCTTCGAAAAAATATGATTTATAAAAAATTTCATAGTCCAAAATTAATAATAAAAAATTAATTTAAAAAATTTAAATTTTCAAAGATAATTCTCTCAGTATGTAAATTAATGCACATCACTAAAACTCGGCCTTATGGTTACATATGTAAAACTATTGTATTTGAGAATCAAATGTTTAACCCATATTCTCCTGAATTAAGAAATAATTGTGCCACTTGTTTGAAACTTACAAGATTTGCTACTGAGGGCCCTAGGAACACGAAACTTATATAGTTCCGTAGTTATTGCCTGTCATCATATGACGACGCTAGGAGAATATATGTACAAATGTTACAAAAAATTTTTTAAGAATAACAGGAATATTTATTAAAAACTACATTTTTCCATTAAAGGTATAGAAAATTAGCATTATTTTCCAAAACAAATTGAAATATACTTCAATTTCTTAATTAAACTAACATTATTTCATTTAATAGCGAGAAAATAAAAAAGCAAGTGGCATATATAAAAAGAAGATCCAGTATCGCATTTGGAACACTCTGCCCGACCTGTCGATTTGATATCGAGGCCTCGACATTGTCTTTGCTTATCGTTGTGGCTTCTTTTTAGGACGTGTTCTATTCGACCATATGACGACACCCAAATTCATTAATATATATAAAAATTGCGATGAGGACATTGTAGTATCACCAATATGGATCAAATTTAATTGGCTTTTAGAAAATCCAAACAAGAAAAATATATTAATGTAATAAATTTAAATTTTTTCCTTCTTTATTGTAAGAAATCATAATTTTTGCAGTTTTGGAATTTTTGTGATTTTCGGTCATTCACTGTATCCAGAAACAATAACCAAAGTGGATAAAATAAACACAGAATGAATATTTGACATTTTTTGATTACAAAACTCTTAACAGAAGTCCTTCCATGTTTAAAGTAAAAAACAATTTACATTGAAAGTTCCCTTCACTTCACCCAAGTGTTTTACGAAATTAGGTAGTATGAGTTAACATAAAATTCTTACGGTGGGTCTCATACTGCAGGTTTAAACTTAGGTTAATAGTTAACCAAAAAATTTGTTGTTTTGTGTACATTTTTTTGACATTTTATATTGTTTTTAGTTAAGTTAAAGTTAAACCTACAGTATGAGACCCACCGTTGTTGTATGAAAATTTTTAAAAGTTAATTAAATGACTTCATTGATTCTAGGGAAAAATTCTATGAAATTATATCATTAATGTCATGGTCCTAGTGACGATTTTTTTGTTTCCTTCCAAAAATGGCTATCTAAAGTCTCACCAGGGGGTATCCATTAAGGTGTTTTAAGAGTTCGTAGTTTCCCAAAAAATTTCACACAAGAATGAGAAGAAAAACATAAGGAATTTGAAAATTTCACAAAAATTTGAAAATTTCATAATTCAGAAAATATCAATTGAAATTAGGAAAATATCAATTGAAATTCAGAATTTCCATTTGAAATTCAGAAAACATCAATTGAAATTCAGAATTTCCATTTGAAATTCAGAAAACATCAATTGAAATTCAGATTTTCCATTTGAAATTCAGAAAATATCAATTGAAATTCAGAAAATATCATTTGAAATTCAGAAAATAACAATTGAAATTCAGAAAATATCATTTGAAATTCAGAAAATATCATTTGAAATTCAGAAAATATCAATTATTATTCAGAAAACATCAATTGAAATTCAGAAAATATCAATTGAAATTCAGAAAATATCAATTGAAATTCAGAAAATATCAATTGAAATTCAGAAATCGTCATTTGAAATTCAGAAAATATCAATTGAAATTCAGAAACCGTCATTTGAAATTCAGAAAATATCAATTGAAATTCAGAAAATATCATTTGAAATTCAGAAAATGTCAATTGAAATTCAGAAAATATCATTTGAATTTCAGAAAATATCATTTGAAATTCAGAAAATATCAATTGAAATTCAGAAAACATCAATTGAAATTCAGAAAATATCAATTGAAATTCAGAAATCGTCATTTGAAATTCAGAAAATATCAATAGAATTTCAATTGATATTTTCTGAATTTCAATTGATGTTTTCTGAATATCAATTGATATTTTCTGAATTTCAAATGACATTTTCTGAATTTCAAATGATATTTTCTGAATTTCAAATGATATTTTCTGAATTTCAATTGACTTTTTCTGAATTTCAAATGATATTTTCTGAATTTCAATTAATATGTTCTGAATTTCAAATGACGGTTTCTGAATTTCAATTGATATTTTCTGAATTTCAAATGACGATTTCTGAATTTCAATTGATATTTTCTGAATTTCAATTGATATTTTCTGAATTTCAATTGATGTTTTCTGAATAATAATTGATATTTTCTGAATTTCAAATGATATTTTCTGAATTTCAAATGATATTTTCTGAATTTCAATTGATATTTTCTGAATTTCAAATGATATTTTCTGAATTTCAATTGATATTTTTTGAATGTCAAATGGAAAATCTGAATTTCAATTGATGTTTTCTGAATTTCAAATGGAAATTTTGAATTTCAATTGATGTTTTCTGAATTTCAAATGGAAATTCTGAATTTCAATTGATATTTTCTGAATTTCAAATGGAAATTCTGAATTTCAATTGATATTTTCTGAATTACAGTTGCAAAAGGTGTAGTATTATACTAATTTTTAGTATAAAGTTGTTCTTTAGTAAAATAATTTGGTATTCTCATTTTACAAATTACAGAATTTTTTACTAATTTGAGTTGCTAATTCTACAAATTTAATTTTACTAAATTTTGAAACCCGATTAGCTAAAATTAGCAAAAAAAATTACTAATCTTTTTTATTTTAAAGGTTAAAATTTGTTTGTTTTTTCTCCCCACACGTACTAAGGAGTGAGATCATAAAAATGTTAACACCCATAAAATTAAATAAAAAACAAACCACTGAATTTTAAGACTTCAAACAAATTTTTATTAAATGAAATTTAATGCAAAATCAAACAAAAAAAAACCGCATGGAATTCTAACCAATACGAACAAAGTTATCCACTTTCCGGAAACCCTCCCATTAAGGCTTTTATGGTAGTTTCTGTCACCTTTTTAGAGCAGGTGGTCCATCTACGTTTGAAATCTTGCATGTCCTCGGAGACCTTTTTTGTGCCATTTATTTCTCTTTTAACAAGATAATTAAATGGACTGAGCTCCGGGCAGTTTGGTGGATTTGCCTCTCTTGGTACAAAAACCACATTGTTATCATTATACCACTCCAGCGCTTTCTTGCTGTAGTGACAAGATGCTAAATCGGGCCAAAAGTAAGTGGATACATTGTGCTGACTCAAAAATGGAAGAAGTCTCTTCTGCAAACACCCCTTGATATAAATTTCGCTGTTTATAGAGCCAGATGTCACAAATAACTGGGTTCTTTCGCCGCAGCTACATATGGCTTGCCATACTAGGAATTTTTTAGGGAATTTCGTTTGCTTTTTCGACCTAAATTTTTCCACAACATTTCCTCGAACATCGGAAATATAAAATTCTTGACCAGGGAGCTGCGAAAAATCAGCGAGGACATAAGTTTCGTCGTCCATTACCCAACAGTTGTATTTTTGTATAAAATTTGATTTCAATTTTCGAGCTCTGGTTTTGGCCTCCAAATTTTTAAAAGCGTTCCTATCGGGAACTTTTTGAACTTTGTAGGACTTTAGTCCTGCCTTACGTTTCACTTTACGTACTAAAAGGTCCGAGCATTGGGCTAACCGAGCTGTTTTTCTGCCAGATGTGTTAGGAGCTCTCTTAAGGATGCTTTTAACTTTATATGCCTTACCAATGTTACGATAACCAGTCGTTGTTCCTGTTCCCGACTTCCTTTCAATTGTTAGGTGTTCCAGACAGTGATGTTAGATAGTGGCCAAAAATACCTGGTATATATGTCGCTAAAAGCTGGTATTTGAAGCAAAAAATTGGTATACTCACACAATATATGTTTATATGATATTATACCAAGGAGAACAAAGGGAACCTTGCTCCCATTCAGAGCAATAGTTTTGCTTCCGGTGTTTTTGTTTTTCACGTAGAGTATCACCACTACCGACACGAATTTTTTTTAGGCATTAAAGGGCCATCAGAATCGTCATTTTCTTTTTCTTCATTTTTTGATGACATGATAATCTGCAATAACCGTAGTGAGCGTACTTTTAACAAAAATTTCCCCACAAAAGAAAACAATCTACCACAAATTATACCAGATATGAATCAGCTGATTTGGGCAATATGACCGACAGAAATTGAGCAAAGCAAAACGCAAAAATTTAAGAAAAACACAAAAGATAAAGCACAATAATCTAAAAAGAGACAGATATATACAAAAAATGCGCAATACAAAATGTATGGAGATTTTATATGGTTATCTCCCTCTTGACTTGACTTCCATGTAAACAAAACCATACGGTTCGAGAATACTTTTTTGACACCTGTCATTGGTTTCACATCTGGTATTAATCTGTGCAATCTACGTTCAAAGAACAGCTGTTCTCCTAAACGATAAAAAACGGGATTTAAGTCACAATTAAACCGGTACTCTACAACTACAAATATATTTTGTATGATATAAAAATATATTGTTTTTTTTAAAACAAAATGTATAAAAAATTAGATTGTAGCCTGTCGCCACACTTATGAACAGAATTTCAAGTTTCGTGGCGTATAAAATGTCAGTAAAAACAGCTGTTTTCGTTTCTTCCTTTACACTTTTAACAAAAAACAAAATTGAAATCATAAGTTATAGAAGTTGGTATTATTGCGTACTAACACAATTTTTAGTTGGTACATGGAACAAGACCCTGAAAAATGGTATGTGTACCAATAAATTGGTACGTCTAACATCACTGGTTCCAGATACCTTTTTACCACTTTTGAAACTGTTTGACGGCATACATTAGTTTCTTTGGCAATTTTTTTGTATGTCCATGTTTGGTTTTGTTGAAAATATTTAATTATTTTTGAACGCACTTTTTCCCATGAAAAATAATAGTCTTGTACAAATTTGAGTGAAAACAAACTCTACATAATTTTCACGTGAAACTCATTATCATGAAAAATTATTTTTTTATATGGAGTATAACAGTTTTTTCACGAGAAATCGAAACAACTTACGGTGCTTAAACCTTAAAGCACCGTAAGTTGTTTGATTTTCACGTGAAAAAACTGTTAACTCCACACTCAGAAAAGTTCTGCAGTTACTACATGACAGTTATTTATGTAGTAATGCGGTTGTAGTTATTTTAACTACAATTGTAGTTAATTTACTTAGAACAAAATTTTTCAATGTTTTTGACAGTTATTTTTTTAAACAAACTACAAAAATTACTACATTGTAGTAACATTTATTTTATGCAGTTATTTTGAATTTTATTTACAAATACTTAAATTTGTGTATGCACACACACGAAGCAAACAGAAGTATGTGTATGAATCACTTGTTTAGAAATTTCTAGTGAAAGAATATGAGTATAACATGTTTTCTCCTGTCTTAGTCATAAAACAACGCCAAAGAGTGAGCACGCGTAATACGGAAAAGGTATATATTTTTTATTAAATTACTAAAATAATAAGGTAAGTTTTATAATATAAATTTATTTACGGGGAATGTTAAAAAAATATTGTATTTATTTTCTTTCAGTTCTTTTATATTCTCATCCCTTTCTACCTGGAGAAAAAAAAAAGGAAGCCAAACAACAGCATATTTCATCCCTCACAGACGGACATGTACAACAATATCTTAATAGTGAAAAAAAAGTGACATTAAGTGTAAATTTTGATTTCTCAATTTTAAATTTATTATAGAATAAAATTAAGTTAATAGTGTTTACATAAATTTGTTTTTTTTATTAAATTAATAATTAAAAAAAAAAATTTATTTATGTTTTTTTAACTACATTTGCAAGTTGTTTGTACAGTTTTACAATAATTAGCATGTATGTTGTTTCAATTGCATTTGTAGTTGTTTTTACTACATTTGTCAGTTGATTTTTAACACTTAAAAATTACTTCATATTGCAGTTAATTTAACTGCAAATGTAGTCTACACCTTTTTAAGTGCAAATGCAGTTATTTTAACTGTCATTTGCAGTTGATTTTACCTACATAATTCCCTGAGTGCATATAAAAAAAATAATTTTTCACTGCAATGAGTTTCACGTGAAATTTATGTAGACTTTGTTTTGACGCAAATTTAATATACAAGACTATTATTTTTCTTGTGAAAAAGTGACATTTTGTGTTTATTGTGATTGTGTCTTTCTAATTACACAAAAAATTTTAATTTTCAGAATTTAAATTACTATTTAAGGCCTTTAAAATTTGAGTGAAAATTTTCCACGTGAAAAACAACTTACGGTGCTTAAGCACGTGAAAAAACTGTTACACTCCACATAAAAAAAATTATTTTTCACGAGAATAAATTTCACGTGAAAATTTTGTAGCGTTTGTTTTCACGCAAATTTAATGTACAGGACTATTAATTTTCTTGGTAAAAAGTGACATTTTGTGTTTATTGTGATTGTGTCCTTGTTATAAAATTAAAAAATTGTTAATTTTTATAAATTAAATTGCAATTTGAGGCCTTTAAAGCACCGTAAGTTGTTTTTCACGTGGACAATTTTCATTCGAAATTTAATGGCCTCAAATTGCAATTTAAATTACAAAAATGAACAGTTTTTTAATTTTATAACAAAGACACAATTACAAAATACACAAAATGTCACTTTTTCACAAGAAAAATAATAGTCTTGAATATTAAATTTGCGTGAAAACAAAGTCTACACAGTTTTCACGTGAAACTTATTGTCGTGAAAAATCACTCTTTTTATATCGAGTATAACAGTTTTTTTTTCCGTGAAATGGAAACAATTTACTATGCTTTAAGTTCGAGTGAAATTTTTCCACGTGAAAAACAACTTACGGTGCTTTAATATCAAAACTTCTCTTTTTTCATAGCGATCAGTTAAAATTTATTTGTATATTTGGGAAAATTTAATTTTGAGAGTAAATAAGTTTGTACTGAGTAATTCTTACTGGATTGACTGAGAAAAGTAATCGAATGGACCTTATACCAGATATGAATCAGCTGATTTGGGCAATACGGCCGACAGAAAATAAGCAAAATAAATCGCAAAAATTTAAGAAAAACACAAGATAAAGCACAATAATCTAAAAAGAGACAGATATATACAAAAAATGCGCAATACAAAATGTATGGACATTTTATATTGTTATCTCCCGCTTGACTTGACTTCCATGTAAACAAAACCATACGGTGCGAATATACTTTCTTGACACCTGTCATTAGTTTCACCAGGGGTATGGTATCACCAAAAAAAATAAGCTATAAAAAAATCGTTATCACTAGATGGCACTTTGTAAAAAAATTGACAATTTTCTTTTTTTATTTAAATTTAAATAATAACAAACAACAAAGGAAAAAATACAAACAAATATGTATTTCAAAATTTATTATTTGAATATATTTGTTTTTTCCTTCCCAACAAACAATTCGTTCCGTTTACGCACCGTTTTCGGTCCGTCATAAACGGAATCCAAATCCGTTTACGTACCATTTTCTGGATCCGAATACGGACCAGAAAACGGAACTTAAGGAACATCGAAACTGATTCGAATCCGTTGAAAGTCCGTCAATGACGGACCGTTTACGGACCGTTGTGTCGTGTGAAAAACGGACAAGTCCGTTGAAAGTCCGTCAATGACGGACCGTTACGTCGTGTAAAAAACGGACAGGTCCGTTGAAAGTCCGTCAATGACGGACCATTTACGGACCGTTATGTAATGTATAAACGGAGTAACTCCGGACTTATATATCTACCTAAATTGACCATATGTTTACTAATGTTGAGCAGTAATTTTTATGCTTTTTTATTAATTTATTGATAACTAAATATTGAGAATATATTTTTAAATAAATAAAGAATTAATGAAAACAGACCTCGAGCTTGAAGAATTATTTAATTAAATCTACAATATATATTAGTACATCCCGCTCAGTTTAACTCTATCCAGCGAATCAATACGCAATAGGGACCCATAATAAAATCGATCATCTACATGCAAAGGGAAACATAATTTAGCTATGGTTTAACTGATTGTATTTAAAATGGTATTTTGCATACGATTCAAATTCGCACACTTTAAGGTTAAATTAGACGTGCCATAACGCCATAGCCGTAACCATAACGCCATAGCAGACAACCAAAATTCAATTGGTTTCTATGGTTACGGTTATGGCGTTATGGCATGTCACCAATAATCGTATACATTGTAGCCCATAAGTTTGGTTTGAACAGCTGTTTTATATGGTTATGGTTATGGCACGTCTAATTGGAGCCTTAGGCTTGTTCCACGTCGTTACCGCGGGTTCCCAATTTACTCGAAACAACAACAATTTACGCATAATTTTGACAATGGAAACGCTTTTTGGAAAAATTGGGTAGACGCGTTAATGTACGTGGAACAGAGCTTTTGTTACAAAAACAAACCATCTTACGAAAACCATTGTGAAACATGCACTAAATTTCATAAATCTTACCATCTAATGTATCTATGCGACTTGAAGTTATTTGGCTGATGATGTGCTGCATATATTCCCGCCATCGCGACTAATTTCTCGCCACAAAAATACTTTTATATCGACTGAAGGGTTGAGATTCATATTTTTTTTTAAATTTAATTGTTTTTATTTTGAACACAAATTAAAATCAACTCAGTCCGTATTTTACGGTACGGAACGGAGTTAAAACGTATTATGTTCGAAAATCCGATTACACGGTCCGTTAATGTTCCGTATACGTACAAGCTTTGACGGATACGTGTATTACGGACCGTTAATGTGCCGTAAAAGCCGGATTCATGATTCCGTACGTGCGGGAGAGTCCGTAAAAATGTTTCTTGGGTTATTTTGAGCAGTTTTTGAGTTTTTAAATATAGGCTCAGCTGATACTAAATAGTTGCTCAGGTAATACTAAATTTCAGTGCCCTCTATTGGTAAGTAGTGTAAGTTTTGATTTCCTATCTCTATAATTAATAGTCTCTGAGATTCACATCTGGTATTAATCTGTGGTTGATATATTCGTTGTAATCAACGGAAGCGGCCTATATACGTGCAAGCATGCTGTCCAGCTTGTTTCACAAACAAAAATGGTTTTTGGAATACACGGACAAGCATGCTGTAAAATTTGGCTTCAAAACCACAAAATCAACACAGCGGATGATAATGACAAAATTATTTTTATTAATTTTTTTCTTGCAATTTCATTTTTGAATTTCTGGTTTTGCATTTTTTAGTTTATTTATTAACGTTATCCCTTTTTTGTCACAAAATAACTTTTAAAAAAGTAAAATTCTCCAATATTTGATAATTTTTTTCATTAGACGGTAAAGCGTATTTGTCAAACTTGCCAAAAAATCAAAAAGTTTTGTTTTTCGTCCAACATGCTTGACAAACCGTCAAATTAGACATTACAAGCGGCCTATATACGATCAAACATGCTGTACAACATGTACAGCATTTGATCGTGTAATGCCTTGTTTGATGAAAATTACAAAAACAAATACACGGAACCATCAAGCCAAGCTGTACAGCATGCTTGATCGTCTCTAGGGCCTAACATGGTCAAATCCATACAGCCGTCCAGCATGCTGTACAGCATGCTTGGTCGTATATAGGCCGCTTAAGGATTTTTTGGGAGTATTTATTAAGCGACCCATACATTAAGGAACACTCGTGAAAAAATGGCAATTTTTTTACGAATGTTTATTTGTGTATGACATTGCGTCATGTTGACATTCGTGTTTACAAAATTTTTTGATATTTTTTGTTCCCTACTCAATGTTCCTTAATGTATGGGCCGCTTTAGAACTAAATAAAGGCTCATTTAGCCATACGTAGACGTAACGTGGCGTATCTGCTTATGGAAAATCCAATGAGTAAAAAGAGCATTGCTGACAGTTTATTTCTTTTTTACTCAATATTTTAGATTGAATCAGCTGATTCGTCAAGTTACGTATAACTAATTTTAGCATAAGCTTTCAGAGTGGTGAATATCGAAATCTCGAGATTTCGGTGTAAAGCCCAGTATTTTGTTCAAAAGAGCGAAAAAATTTCGCTCTATGTTTGGAACTCAAAAATATAATAAAAACATTTAAATGCAAAAAAATTTTATGGTCTATAAAAAGTTACAATCATAATTAACCCAAATGTTACTTTTTCGCTACATTTTCAAATGGTCCTGTCTATTAAATTGATGCGAAATAAATTCCACCGCAATTTCGCGACAATTCCACGCAAGTGAAAAATCCTTTTTTTATATGGAGTTTGACAGCTTATTTCGCAAAAGTATTAAAAAAATACCGGGCTTAACATAGGGGTTACACGTTCAATTTTTGCCTTTCAAGTTTCAATACACTCACATTTTTTTACTAACACACTCACATTTTGAAAATTGAACAGCAACTTGATATCAATTTTTGCTTTCAAGTTTTGAGAAAACTTGACGGTCAAGTTTTAAACAGCTGATCAAATTTCTTGTAAATTTGTTTTTCTTTTTCAAATATTGTGCCGCAATAAAACATGATTGATAAAATACGGAATGTGAATATTTCGGTATATCGACGAAATGATTTAAAGCACCGTAAGTTGTTTTTCACGTGGAAAAATTTCACTCGAACTTTAAATGCCTCAAATTGCAGTTTAATTTAAACAAATGATCATTTTTTTAATTTTATAACAAAGACACAATCAAAATAAACACAAAATGTCAATTTTTCCCAAGAAAAATAATAGTCTGGTACATTAAATTTGCGTGAAAACAAACTCTACACAATTTTCACGTGAAACTGATTGTCGTGAAAAATCATTTTTTTATATGGAGTATAACAGTTTTTTCACGTGAAACTCAAACAACTTACGGTGGTTAAAAATAAAAATATATAAAAAAATCAATTTCTGTTGACATGAAAATGTCTGTGGAAGATGTGAAGAAAAAAAATAAATTCTTTTCGAATAGCCTATAGTGCGGATAGAGCCCACAGATGCGATCATTTTTAGTTCTTTCCTTGACGACGGCATCTTGAAACCAAAATTAACTATCAAGTTTCATGCAGCCTACGTCACAGCTTCAAGTTCATCTGAATTTGACAAGCAGTATGTATTATCAACTTGAAAGCAAAATCTTGATCGTGTAACCTCAGTGTAACGCAGCTTTTAATGCAACTCAAAGCGGAGAATACACGAAGGAACATTGATTTGGGAACAAAAACTACCGAAAAATTTTGATAACACGAATTGCACGAATGTCAACACGACACATTAACATACACAAATGAACATTCGTAAAAAATGGGAATTTTTCCACAAATGTTCCTTCGTGTATTCTCCGTTTAAAAAACTTAAGCAGCCTATATACGACCAAGCATGCTGGACGGCTGTATGAATTTGACCATGTAATGTCTATTTTAACGGTTTGTCAAGCATGTTGGACGAAAAACAAAAGTTTTTGATTTTTCGGCAAGTTTGACAAACACGCTTTACCGTCTAATGAAAAAAATCATCAAACATTTTAGAATTTTCCATTTTTAAAAGTTATTTAACGTTAATAAACTAAAACATGCAAAACCAGAAATTCAAAAATGAAATTGCAAGAAAAAAATTAATAAAAATAATGTTGTCATCATCCGCTGTGTTGATTTTGTGATTTTGAAGTCAAATTTTACAGCATGCTTGTCTGTGTATTCCAAAAACCATTTTTTGTTTGTCAAACAAGCTGGACAGCATGCTTGCTCGTATATAGGCCGCTTTTTTACCCCTTTTTGATGCATCAAAGTTGGCATCTCTGATACTTGCAGTGTAGTCATTTCAGTGCTTTTCGGGTATTTTTGGTGCTTTTTTCCTTCCCGTACCCGGTGATTTTTTACAAATACTCGTTTATAAAAAGCGGGTATTTACAGTGCTTTTGTACAGTTTATATTTTTGGTATTTGTTCTCCTTTTTTTAAATTTTTCTTGATTTTTTTGTCGCAATGTTTGTAGTACAATTTTAAATAGCAACTTCGTTATATTTACCTGGTGTCTTCAAATGCAATGAAATGTGCAAAGCACCAACAAAATTATTTTCGTTGTTGTTGTTTTGTGTGTTATTTTCAAATTTTTTGCACATTTCATTGCATTTGAAGACACTGGTTAAACTTTAAAATTTTGAAATATTAGTTTGGTGCTTTTTTACCTCTTTTTTGGATATTTTTTGAACCTTTTTTACACGATTTTACAAAGCTAAAATGTGTTTTTAAAATCTTGACTTAAATTTTTCAAAAAATTATCGTGCTTTTTTACCCCATTTTTGATAATTTTTACAAGTTTTCACAATGCTCACGGTGCTTTCCTGCCTTCAAGAGTTGGCAACACTGGATACTTGCACATTCATTCCCAACCCCAACAAATGAAAATACCAAAAGAATATAAAACGTCATCGGTTTCGTCATCATTTGCCGGCGACGCAGCTAGAAGCAGCAGAAATAGCAGCAATAAGAAAAATTTGTTCATGATCGCAACTATTTTGGCATTCTTCTCGTTGATATCAAGCGCAATGGCCGGTAACACAGAACGCACTTTTATCATGGTTAAACCCGATGGAGTCCAACGTGGACTCGTTGGTAAAATCATCGAACGTTTTGAGCAGAAAGGCTTCAAATTGGTGGCGATGAAATTCATGTGGGTAAGTAGACGAAAAGTGGGATAATTAAATTATAAAAAATAATTGCGTGTTAATATTGTATAACCTTGAAAAACAGTTACAAATTGAGGTTATGTTAAAAATCGAATATTGCTATCATGTGTTACTATTAAAATATATATTTGTGCTAATTTTTGTTTTTTAGCCCTCCAAGGAGTTGTTGGAGAAGCACTATGCCGATTTGTCTGCTCGTCCCTTCTTCCCCGGTTTGGTCAACTACATGAGCTCCGGCCCTGTGGTTCCCATGGTTTGGGAGGGTTTGAACGTTGTTAAAACTGGCCGTCAAATGTTGGGTGCCACCAACCCTGCTGACTCTTTGCCCGGAACCATTCGTGGTGATTTTTGCATCCAAGTTGGCCGCAACATTCTTCACGGTTCCGATGCTGTTGAATCAGCACAAAAGGAAATTGGCTTGTGGTTCAATGAGAAAGAACTCGTTGACTGGAAACCCGCTGCTATTAACTGGGTTTACGAATAAAGTTTATTCGTGTTTTATATCAATGAAAATATGCTATATAGCAAGCATTTCTGTGTTTAGTTATAAAGCGAAAAAGTTCTCAATAATTCCATAACAAGAAAAAATAAAACTAAAAAAGTAATTTATTTTTTAATTATTATTTTTAGATCTCTGTCGGAGCAAAAACATGGTCTTAACTGCTTACCAGCCTATTTACTCACTCAATTTTGTTCCAAACGTGACTGGTAGTCACTTTGTAGGTGAGGGTAATGACTTTTGAGACGTTGTGAACAAAAGTAATTTAGTAAACAGGCTCTTGAGTAGTTGAAACCCTGCTTTTGCTGGGTGTATAATAGTTTACAAAAGAAATTTTTAGAAAATGCATAAAAAATTTCTGTAGATTTGGAAATAATTGCTATTTACACATCTACTACCCTTGTCTATTATTTCCTAGTACATATTGAGGATATGAATTCGTAAAATTTTTGCCAATTCTCTTAAAAACTAAATTTCTTTAGCTTATAGGCTGATGTGTAAATTCATAAATGCTTATAAAATTATAGGGCGCTTATGAAAAAAAAATTTTGTATGAAAAAATTGTTTTGCAAGCCTCCTATAACTTTATAAAGCATTTATGTATTTAAACATGAAAATATAACGGTTTACATTGATAATTATTTTTACCGCTGATCACTGTGTGCCCAAATATCTAAATTTTCATTCATTTGTACCCGGGTAAAAATCTTAATATGGTGATATATATAATTATATCTTATTTGATAAGTCCCCATATACAGAGACATGCAACTTGATCCGAAAAATGGGTCATCTGCATGTGTCTAATTATATCTAATTAGATATTTGATCCGAGATTTGTCCATTTCCAGGATATCAAATTATATCCAATTCGATATAAAAATATCTGATTTTATATAATTTTGTCTGATACTTGGTATATACTTTTTATTAATACCACCCATGAAAAAAAAATTTATTCGGTAGCATATCTTTTTTTATTTGCCATCATACTGAATTATATAAAATTTAATCCGGAAAATGGATTAATCAAATTGTATAAATGAATAAAAAATATATTTGAATTGATATAATTTCATCCAATTTTATCGGAGTTTTGGTCTTATTCAATTGCATTAAATTTTTTTTGTTTATATGAATATTTATAGTGTAGAAAAACGACCAATTAATTAACTGAAAGAATTATCTGAATGATATTAATACATTTTTGCACATAACAGATGAAATTTCACTGGGCCCTCGTCTATTGAAACATTTTATTGAATTAATGGAATTTTTGATAAAATGTTGTGAAAATATTCATTTTCTTTATTAAAAGTTTCATACACTTAATGAAAAAGTTTCATTAAAACTAAATTCATAAAATATATGAAGAATTTCCACCAAATTTAAGAAATTTTTCATTTACCTTTTCAATAAAACTTTGTTATTTTATTAAAAAATTTCAAAACTTCTCTCTATGTGGGTTATATAATCCAGTATCAGTTAGTAGTAACTACGCAGAAGAAAAAAATTTAAATCATACAGAAACACCGTTTATTAAGATAGAAATAGCTTTGAAATCACACAAATCTCAGGTTTTTTTCTTTTTATACAAAAAATTGTCTGCTTATTTTTAAAATCGAAAAAACACATTAACTTAATTATGAAAAAGTTTAACTATAATTTACTTTAATAAGGATCAGTATTATAGCCACCAATTAGAAAATTTTGTTTCAAAGTTTATTAAATAAAATATCCTACTAAGTAAAGACAACACTAGCTCTAGTATTCATATTTTATTTACAAATTGTTCGTAAAAAATCAAATGTTAATTAAAATCTGATATACAGGCATCCCATATCGATTTCGCAATTTCACTTTCGCAATTTTTTTCCTAAAATAATCCAAAACAATTTTTTTCTTTCCGAATTTGCAGTTTAGGATCGTACGGATAATTTGTTATTGAAAATAAAACATTTTGGTAAGTATAGAGTATTCTATAGGCTTTAAAGTGGTACTTAAAACGTTGAAAGCTTCTCCAGAAAACGTAAAACGAAAAAAAAATCGTTTTCATTCCACTTTCAAAAATCAAAGTGGAATTGATATTTAGAGCAGCTTAAACTCATAAAAGTTTTTCAATAGTGCTTCCTACGTATTCTCTAAAGTGTCTTTAACTATTTCACTAAAAAAAATTTACATTTAAAACGCTTTTTGTTGGTAAATTGATTAATTTTCTTATTGATTAGCAAAACGTAATTTTTTCTGTAAATTAAAATTTTGATCGACGTTTCTCTTTTTTAACTACAAATGGAAAATTATATCAACATTTAGCAGTTGGAACACAAATTTACTACAAAAGGTCATTTTTTTTAACATTTTAGAATTTACGAAAACGCAAAAAACCTGAAGAAGCAAAAGTAAAACGTTACGAAATTGTACATCGAAATTGTATTAATTTTATGCGAAATATGTGTTAAAACTTTAAATATGGTCTCTAACAAAAACTTTTTTAAGTGAAATTATTAAAAAAAAACCTTTAGAAAAACGTGTAAGGCCACACAATAGCTCTGTTTCTTTACTTTTTGGGTAAAGTTCGGTAAAATGAGAGTTAACAAGAAATACTCTCCCGAAATAACAAAAATGCACAAAAGTAAACGAACTCGAAAAACCACATTTGAATATTAAACAAGAGCTTCGATTTATTTACAAGCGTCTTCAAAAAATTGTTGGTAATTTTATGGAGTTGTAAAATCACCGATAGGCTTTTCCAACTATTATACTAATTTTTGTAAATGATAAACATATTTTCTGAATGAATGAAATGATCGATTGAACTAAAAGAGCTATTAGTTGTGAACTAGGTCTTTGGTTCAAATTAGTGAAGAGTTCAATTGAACTAGTTGCACTGATGATATAACAGCTGATAAAAACAATTTACCCAAATTTACACGAAAAAAAAGTCTGGGCTTTCTCGTGCAAGAACAAGAATATTACTCTCTCATGACAGCTCTCATTTACCCAATTGTGTAGTAAGAAAACGCTTTTTGGTAAAATTGGGATCCCAATGTTGAGTACCCGAACACAGCTTTTTTGGGTAAAGTTCGGTAAAATAAGAGTAAGCAAAAAATCCTCTCACAAAATTACCCAAAAGTAAAGGAACGCACAAAACCATTTTTCAGCTGCCTACACACTAGGGAACATGGTTGAGGGAACAAAAAATATCAAAAAATTTTGTAAACACGAAATGCACGCTCTCAACACGCACACACACAAAAGCACTCACACATTCACAAAAAATGCTCTCTTTTTTTAAGTATGTTCCCTAGTGTGTAGGCAGCTTTCGAGCCCAAAAATGCATTTCAAAGAAAAATGTGAAAATGCGTATAATTTTATTTTGAAAAATAGAATAAACACACATATTTATTTGCATTTAAAAGTTCTTATTGATTTTGTTCAATTATTAAATGTTTAATTTTTCAATTTATTTTTACAATTGTTGTTTTTGGTTATCATTGCATGAGCTGTTAATTTTACAATTTACCAAAGTTACCCGAAAAAAAAGTTTGGGTAACTTTGGTAAAAAGAGAAAAAAAATTGCACTCTCTTGAATGCTCTCATTTACCCAATTTGGGTAAGACGGCGACCGTTTTCGTAAAATTGAATAATTACTCTTCCAAGGTTTGCCGTACTCCATTGATTCTAAGATTATAATTTCATGATATGATATTTATAGAATGACGATTCAAGGTGTAGTACAGACTAGAAAAATAATTCAATCATCAGTATCAATTTCTAAAAAAGAATAAAATTTATTTTTGATTAACGAATTATGTCTGGATTTATTTGATTCGCGCGAATTATCTTTTATTTTTTAATTCGCCAATTAAAAGTGTATTTTTGTGATTCGCGAATCAATTTTAATCATTAATACATTTATTTGTAACAAATAAACTTTTATTGCGAATACATTGATTTAACAATCATTTTAAATGCAAAATTAAATTTACTCCTAATAACACTGTACAACTAAATAAGAAAAATTTGTTGCATCGGAATTGCGACACATCATTTCTAATAGACTTTGAGACGCAGATCACGAATATGGCCATAAAATTTTAAAGTTAGCTTTAATTTAAGAAATATTCGCAAAAACGTTTTTGTAGGAAAATTAAATTTTTTAATAAACTTTTTGCAAAAAAATATAAAATTGAAAGTAATAACTTTAATTTGATATATTGCACGTTTTGACAGCTGCGATATTCCCTTTGTAGTGGTGTTCATTCTGAAAAAAGTACTGAAAAAAATATTAATAGCAATGTACGACAAATATTTTATGATTATAAATGCAGATTAAAGATATTGTATAAATATGTAAATACACTAAAATCATTGATAGCTGTATTTTCGTTCATACCTATCAACGTTAAGTATTTATAGCAAATCTACGTTAAACTGATTGGAGTATCAAATTTTTTTAAATAGTATTTATGATAGTTTCGTTATAATTGAACGTTCGTCAGCAAAACTTTTTAGGTAGTAACGCGAAGAAGTTACGCTAGGTGTGAAAATGTATAAACGTTGAGTTTTAAAACAGTGTAGTATTTATTTATATTTTCCGATAGTACTTCACTTTTTACACAAAACATTTCCATATGTTTAACAAAAAATAAATTCATACAGATTCTATTAACCCATTCAACATTTCTTACAGTGCAATTCTCATTTTCTCACCAACACAACTACATTTTTATTTTTGAACACCACTGCTTTACATGCATTTAAATTTCTCTTTTTTCACGATTTCGTTAATAAATAATCTGCGATGAAAGGAATATCTAATATTTGAATTTGTACCTTTAGTAAACATCTCACGTTACTTATTTTATCAAAACAAATTCGCATTTTCTGTTTTCATTTTAAGTTAATATTTACAAAAGCTGAAAAAGATTGACTGTTTTAATACCTAAAAATTAAGGAGTCTGTGATAAATCTTAAATTATAAAACTCGGATAAAACCATTCAGAAATGTAAAACATATATTTTCTAATCAATTTTAACAATGTTTTAGATAATTGAAGTGCAAATTTCGAAAAAAATAACGATTTTAAGAATACAATTTTAGACACTTGCAGTTTTTAAATTTTATTAGTTTGTTTAAAAAATCTATAATTTAGGAATGTTTTCAAGTTGAAGATGACTGAAATACAAATAAATAACTTAATTTATATATAGAGCTTTTTTAAAATTTCATATATCTGCGGATGATGCAAGGTAAGGGCACCAGGTTTCTTCCGCTTTTAAGGGTGGTAAAATCCAACCCGTTGGTATGCTGGAACCGTGATTGTTATCTATATATGAATCCCAGATTCGCCTAGAATTAAAAAATAAAAGTTAGCAAAGGTGGATTCACATAAAATCACGCGATTTTTAACAAAAATTCGTATTTTATGTGAAAACGATTTTATGTGGATTCGATTTACAGAACACCGCAGAATGTTTTAATTTTCTTCATAAATCCAAAAATAATGTCCAAGTGACAACTTATTAAAAATGCTCTTTTTATTTTAGCAAATTTTCTGTTGTACAAAAACATTTGTATTCTATTTATTAACATTCTTATTATCAAATGCAATCAGTTTTGTTGTTATGCGTTTCAAACATCGTTATCATTTTTGAAACTTGATTACGTCTTATTTATTTGTGTTCTCTCATAAAACTTAATTACGTCTTAACCCCCTAACAAAATGTGCGTTCCCGTACGTTACCGCGGGTACCCGCGGGAACCCAAAACAGCCCAAACAACAATTTACACACAATTTTGAGTACGGGAACGCCTTTGGGCTAGTTTGTGTAACTTCGGTGAAGTACGGGAACAGACATAAAATCAAAGAAAATCGTACGTCAATATACAAAATTGTTGTTGTTTCAGATGTTATCCTTGTCCAATTTGACACACATCTAACGCTGCCGTACTGATTTTGGTCGATTGCTTTTTCCAATTCAAACAAAGTTCGACAACTAATTAGAAACGCTCAGTTATTAATTAAAATGTCCTTTCTAAAGTGTTAGTTTGATAAAGAGCCTTTTGTTTTTCGGTAAATATTTTTTTTATTTAACTTATAAAACAAAATTTAAAACTATTATGTTTAAGATTAATAATCGGAAACGGCAAAAGCTGCACTAAGGAGCAACGGGATTCCGTTCTTGAACTTCGTAAAGCTAGAAAATCTTGTAAACAATTAGATAGGCAGGTGTTCCAAAAATGGATTAATGAATTACAGCATCTAATCAAATATGACTCTTTAGCCAACGTTCCGCGAAGCAAGAGCCCCGGAAAACATCAGAGCACACTGACGGAATGATAAGGCCAATTGACACAAAAATGGGAACCAATGACAGCCATACACATGGTATTCAATACAAGTTGAATATCACAAAATCCCAGCGGGCTATTACTTGCCGTGTGGTAGAAGCCGGGCTACATGGCAGAAAAGGACGCAAGAAGATGCTTAGGAATAGAATTCAAAGGAAACGTCTTGTACACTTTGTAAAGCCTCATTGGAGCTGAACTGCGAATCAGTAGAAATGTGATCGCTGAAACAAAAACAAATCGTATTGGTCCTGATTTTCGGAGATATATTAGATGACCCATTAATCAATAATTTAATTCTGGCTAACTTTCTCGTGTAATGAAAGTTGATGGAGGGTCAATTATGGTATGATGAAATGAATAAGAACTTAATAAATTTGTAAAGAGCTCTAGTAGGAAAATCAATAACCTGTTCTTAAATACATGTTCTTTGTATGACCTTAAATATAATACAATACATATATATGCACAATATGTGTATCCACTATACATTGGCAACAATAAACTCAAAATGTATGCATATAAATTATTCTCTTACATACCTTTTAGTCACGAGATTCTGTAAATTTGGTTTTTCTTGAAAATACATTTTTTCTGGCGGACCAAAAAGCAGTTTATTCCATTGTTGTTGTATTTTGAGATTCTTGGAGGTTTGCTCCAATTGTTCTTGCAGTAAACAATTCCAGATAGACTTTAATTGTTGTAGCTTTTCCGAAAATTTACGAGTCTTGCGAGGATTTTGTCCCCGTGCTAAGTGTAGTTGCTCTAATAATTCAAAGTTTTTTAAAAAACGTTGACTTTCTTGTAAATTTCGTAACTGATGGCGGGATTTGTCTTTGTTTATAGTAAGCTTTGAAGTTTCCAGGTATTTGGAAGAACTTGTTGCAGCTTTAGATTCCGCCTCAACATCGGGTGCATTTTGTTTCTCTTGAAATTTTTCTTTTTTTAGTCTTTTTATGTATCTTTTCTTTTGTTGTTTTTTAAGTCCAATATTCAAATGTTCCAAAGGCAAATATTCTAAATTGTCCAACAATTTATCAGTGCCATATACAATTTCATTCAAATTAGCCTCATTTACATCTAAGTTTTCCAATTTTTTTAAGTTTTCTATAATTCGTCTAACATCTAATTTAACCTGAGTTACTTTTATGCAAGGATTAGTCATAGTGTCTCCTTTTAATTAGTCTATATTTTTTAATTGTTTAACAAATTTGTTTGTTTATAAATTATTAAAAAATAGTGCGTTTTTTTTCAAATTGAAAGTATAAAATTATAAGCTTAAATGAGTGGAATTAATTTGGGGAAAAATACTGTTATGCGAACTTTTTAAATCGATTTACTTAGCTCTTCCTTGGCTTCTTTAGCAATTTGTGTTGCGTTTCCGTATTCCTTGGTTTCTTGCAAATCTTTTTCTTCGTCTAAAAATTTTTGTAATAATTCGTATTCCTTTTGTAATCTAAATTTTGCACAAAATCGTAAATTACTATTCATCTTTTCCAGCACTAATTTCCTTACCTTCTCATGCAATCTGGTACCATCATTAAACATTCCTGAATTACTTCTTCTTGTTTCTTTAAAACATGTTCATCAGCTCCTTCACCTTTGAATTTGTCAAAACGTTTTCTTTCAATTAGTACTTCTTTCTCGTATACAGTTTTTTCCTTTGTTAAGCGTTTAACAACACCGGTTTTAATAACCATCTGTCGGAGTCGCGGATCTGCCATAACCTTGGTCAATGTCTCTGTTAACTAATTGTTTTAAAGGCAAATTTCACGACTTATAATTACTTACTATTTTATTGTTATAAAATTACGGGTTTTTAATTGCTGTTTGAAGAAAATCTTCCGGTATTTTTTGGTTATAATTTTGTTCTGTGTTTGTTGTAATAATAAAGATTTGTTGGGTGAGTCATATATTTGTGAATTCCGGTCAGAGATACAAGCCGGTCCATTCTGTCGCTTGGCGGCGGCTAATGTCTAAAATGGTCGGCGGCGATTGTTTTTTAGAGTTGAGCCGTAAACGCATCGGCGGCGGCTGGCTTATCAAAATAGTGTCGACTGGCGGCAGCTTACCGGCTAAAGTCGGCTAAAAGGTACAGTTTACAAGAATTTCAACAGATACGTACACGCAAAAAAGCAACTGCAAAAATATCGAAGTCAACTTTGTTAGGTACACTTAAAATAATACGTCAGTAGAAAAATCTGTCAAACCGGTTTCAAATCAATTTGACTAAGTTTTAACAAATTTTTAGTTAAAACACTGATTTGCAAAGATTTTATTTATCTTCATTTAACACTATACTAAAAATCCGCAGTACTTTAACTAATTTTGAGTGTTAATTTTCAAAATTATTTAAAACTAATTTGTTGAATTTTGCTAAATTTATTGTTAAAATATAATATTTTCATGTTACTATTATTTCCCGGTAGATTGCGACACCAATGTATCTGAAGTTTTAAAGATGGCGACATTTCTTTCCCTCCCGATTTTAAAATGGCCCATATCTCGAAAACTAAGAGAGATAGAACAAAATTGATGAAAATTTCGACTACCTCTAACCGTGTAATACCCCAGAGAAAGGGTTTATCTCAATTTTTCTGTTCAGCCAACAGACTTATTATTTTGAGTGTAGTTTTCCGAATTTATAAAAATTCACCTTTACTATAAAAAAGAAAAAGCCGATTTTAAATCACAAAAGTCGACTATTATTTTAAATTTCTTACCATACAAAATATTTAAAATGTACCTTAAAATTCTGTTTTAAATTTGAAGTTTTCATTTGTTTTTATTTTATATTAGTTTATTGTTTTCAAATTTTGTTTACATTTATTTACAAATTTCCAAGGTTGGTTACCGAAACGAATAACGGTAAGGGTAACGGTAACGGTATCAGATTTCGTTTGTTCAGGTAACGGTAAAGGTAACGGTATTTAAGACTGTTTCGGTAACGGTATACCGTTATCGAAACAGCAATACCGGTACGTACCGGTATTAAAAATTATATTAAAAACATATAAAAACAAGTAAAAACATGGCATATTTTTAATTTTAAGTACTGAAAATACAGATGTTAAGCTATAAATTCAATACTGGTAGTTTTAATAAGTAAAATTATTATCTATAAATTTTTTGTAAAAAAAACACTAGATTATAAAATAAAAAATAAAAAAATTGTAATTTTTATATAAAATAATAAATACCGGTAAAATACCGGTAACTACCCATAAAAATAACGGTATCGGTAACGATAACGGTATTTAGAAATTTTTTTAGAGGTATCGATAACGGTAACGGTATTCAATTTGAAACGGTATTTTAGCGATAACGGTATTATAACGATAACGGTAACCAACCTTGCAAATTTCCTTTTTATTTTTGAATATGTTGTTTTGATTTTCAATAAAAATAAACAAAATTTTTTAATGTATATGTTTGGCATTATTTTAAAAGTTATATTTTAAATATTTTGTATGGTACGATAAAAATAAAACCTTTGCTTAAAAATAAAGTCGACTTTAACAAAAATATACCTTTGAAAAATATTGATAGTAAGGCTGATTGAGTTTATATTTCACAATGTCGATAAAATTATACATACATTTGCTAAATTTTACACAATTTATTGTTAAAATATGAGATTTTTATCTCTCTGCCATCACCTATTAGATGGCCCCACCAGTATATCCGATGTTTTAAAAATAACCCTATTTATTTCCCTCCTGGTTTTTTAAAATGGTACATATCTACTAAACTAAGAGAAGTAGATCAAAATGGAAATGAAATTCGACTATTCCTAGCTTTACCTCAACCAGAGCTTTGAAAAATTAATTCTTTAATTCTGTTTTTGAATTCTGCACCCAAAATATTCCTTAGTTGATTATAACGAAAATTTCAACTATCCTATAGGTGAAATACCTCTAACTAATATATGGTTATCAACTAACGGTGGGTCTCATACTTCAGGTTTAAACTTTAGTTAATAGTTAACCCAAAAATTTTTTGTTGTTTTGTTTACATTTTTTTGACATTTTCTTTTGTTTATAGTTAAGTTAAAGTTATACTGCGACCCACCGTAAGTTTTTTGGAGTGTTAGCAATCAACTACGAATGTAGCTACTTACAACGGTAAGCTAAACTATATTAGAAATTTGGTAGAAATCAACTACTTCCAATTTCAAAATGGTTGCTAGATACTATATATCACAAATGAAAAATGCTTACCATTACCGTTTAACAATTTTCTAACAAACATAAAAATAAAAACAAGAAATAATTTTGAAAAATATTATTGGAATTTCACAAACTCGTTTTGTTTTCTAATTCTTGACAATTTCAAAGTATTAGTAGTATTCACTTCAACTATAACAAATATTGTAACTCTCAACTAAAACCTTAGTTGCTAACGATTATAGTAGTTGTTTATTATTTTTTTGTAATCAACTAAGAAATTTTTCAACTATAGGACTACGGAATATTTTCGGTGTGAATTAAAAATTCAATGAATTAATTCTCAAAAGACTATTTATTGAATGGAATTAATTCATATTTGTTAATAATACCATAAAAACGTTGATGGAAAGGCATCAGAAAAATTTATAAATTTTGTAAAATAAAAATAATAAAAATTTGTATATAGTTCTATAATAATCTTAATCTTAAAAAATACGGTTATAAAATGGCTTTTAATTATAAAATTGCAACAGTCCATCATTTTTTTTTTCGGATTTTCTGATGGACATTTTTTTCAAACGCAGTCCTTATAATGCGGAAACCTGTAGAATTGTAATATCAACAAAACCGCCTGGTTGTACTTCCGCCAGTTTGATGCAAAACATTTTAAAAATCAATGATATCTCAAAACAAGAAAATTTTACTTTTCAAGTAATTAATATACATACATAATAAACAAATTTTTAAAAAAAAAATTTATTTTTGCATTTTTCTATCGGCTTTAGCCGAAAATTGGCTAAGCCGATTATTGTCGGCGGCTGAATCGGCTTGGCAAAGGTGTCGGCTGTCGGCGGCTGACCGGCTAAAGTCGGCTGGCTTGTATCTCTGATCTACACCTGTGATAGATGCTGCAGTTTCTGGATCGGAAAAAATCTCGTTGCA
The DNA here is from genome assembly GCA_949987735.1 of Leucophora obtusa. Taxonomy (NCBI): domain Eukaryota; kingdom Metazoa; phylum Arthropoda; class Insecta; order Diptera; family Anthomyiidae; genus Leucophora; species Leucophora obtusa. Next base: position 284,705,008 of record OX465295.1, read on the forward strand.
GTATTTCCTTCATTTGAGTTTCCATCTCCTTGTTTTGGTTGGTCGATTATGAGGCCTAGTTGTAAAGGGTTTTCCAATAGGTACTTGACAACTTTGAATTTAGTTTGTGAACGCACTATTTCACTGATCGTCTATCTGTTACTTTCCTTTTTTTCAGTAAACTCAACATTTTCATCAGGGTAAAGTACACGAATGAACAACGTATGCAAAAATGTACTACCGAAATTCGGAGTCGGTGACCGAAACTTTAAGAACGTTAACTCCAATTTTCGGTCGTTATTCTCGCCCTAGTAGACAAGCAATAACAAGTTTAGTGCAAAAATTTGAGTCTACATATTCATTATGTGATGCTGCCGTGCCAGTGAGACAACGGGTTGGTCGAAGTGATGAAAATATCGCTGCCGTTCAGGCGTCCGTAGCAAACGATCCAAATCAGTCGATTCCGCGGCGTTCTCAAGAACTGGGCATCACAAGACCACTTTATGGCAAATTTTGCGTAAAGATCTTGGTTTACACCCATACAAGATCAAGCTGACTCAAGAATTGAAGCCGATGGACCATTTGACGCGACGTACGTTAATTAAAAAAAAACTTGTCAAGTCCTTATTGGAAAACCCTATAGATATTTTTCTTGAATTTGTTTTTTTTGCGTTCTTTTTTCTTCATTTTCTTTGTTTTTTCTCACTGTTTCGCCTAACGGACCAAATTCCAAATCATAACCCAATTTAAGAATCTGCTCAATAAAACTTATTCTAGCATGAAGAGGGGACATTCCTAATTCGTAGGCTTCCTTAAGGCACATCTACACGAGAGATAAAGTTGCTAGAGATAGAGCAAAAAACACCTCTAAATAGCTTAAATCATTCACAATAGAGCTAATTAGATGTGTTTTTTGCTCTATCTCTAGAAGTTTTATCTCTCGTGTAGATGTGCCTTTAAAACTATCGTCTTGTGGTGGGGGTTGGCGTAATTGACTTGATGTCTTTTGGCATATAATCCAGCTTGACGATGACTTTGTTTCTGTTAAAGCTTGTGCAACTTTTCCATCAATCATTTTGACACATTTTAAAATTTACTTCAATGTCTTGGTCATTTAAATTTAAATATTACTGGTTGAAGTTCTTTAATTTGATCTTTTATTTTTTGAACTGCTTCAGTTATGACATCTTTGGTTTCCTTTTTGAATGCAAATTTTATTGATCTGCAATACTTTGTTGAAGAAGGAATTTCATTTTTCCATACATCAATTTCTGTTGCTCTACTAGTTGACGGCTCTAACAATAAGCCGCTATAAATTTTTGTTTAGCGCAATGGAATGAAAGATACCATAAACAAATTAGCATCTGATGAATTTTCGGCATTAAATTGCTTGTATTGTTTCTGACCAGAGGATCCATCACATCCCCATTTAGAAGCTAAAGTAATGCTACCATTTCCAATTTTTTTTAAATTATCAGTATCAAGCGTATTTAGCAATCGTTCTGCAGTATCTTTAAAGAGATCTTGCAATTTTATTTCTGCTGAACTTGAAGTGACACTAATAGCAGATTGTGAAGGTAGGCATTCCTTTTAGACAGAAACTAAATCTCGATACTCTGGAAAAATCCCACAATTCTTTTCATTGGTTCGCTTCCGCAATTCCTTATATTGATTTTTGGTCAACTTCAAATCCAAAAATAGGGCGAACGCTTCTTCTGGAGTAAATTTCTTATTTTCAATTGGTGTAGGAATGCTTTTCAAAATCCTCTTTGTGCGCCTTGGGCTCGCTTCTATTATTTTTTCAATTATTTCAATTTTAATAATTTTTTTATAATTCTTTGAGAAATTTCTTCATTGATATTCTCCAGCTTGCGCCTTCGAGATCTTTCACTACATCCGTCAATTGGTTTTGCTGGTCGACCCTTTTTTCCACTTTCGTTGGCAGTTGTAGATGAACTCTCAAAAATAAGTTCCTTTAATAACCAGTCTTGGTGACGTTTGTACATCTTTGCCTTGCTATGAGAGCATTCAATGTACGGTTTTTTCAAATTTGATGTAAAAGTTGTAATTTTTTTTTTGTGTATTTCAATTTCTTGCAGGTGATAATTCTTAAAGAAATGGTTCCTCAGTATGTCCGAAATTATATCGTCTACATCTCTTTGTTGAAAATAAATATCAGCGAAATCTCTATAACAGTACTTAGCCATTGTTCAAACTGTAATGAATAATAAATGTGGAAACATTATTATAAATATTCTTTCTTGCAATTATGTAAAATACAATTTTTTATCTTTTATTACCTGTTGTTGAAGCATAAAAATCCCAGACCCTAACCCCTTTAAGTTAGGTGAAGCATACCTGCTCATAAAGGGTGTGTCGCAATAGTTACCATTTACCTGTTATTTAAATTTTTTTCCCATTTTGTCAGGTATTTAAACTATATAACTCAAGTTCCGACTATTAATGTTTTTGAAAAATAACTATGTAAATGTACCTGTCAAAAAAAAAAAAATTTTACCCATTAATATAATTTAACAATTAAGCGCATTAGAGGTTAATCACAACTGTGTCGATTGTCGACCGACGACAGCAAAAGTCGTCGCGAATAATTTAAATTCAGCAACAATCGACCGTCGACATTTGTTGACGTTTAGAAAAAAATTAACGCAAAACAAGAATATGTTGTTGCGGTGGTCCTAGTCTATGGGGGCCCCGAGACACCATTCGCCTGTTTGGCACCCGATCCAGTGCGCCCCTGCGCGCAATTTGATGGCCAGACGCAAAAAAAAAAATTTCCGTGGCGTCGTCTTAGGGTTAACGATTTTTGGGCACTATTTGGTATGGCCAATCACCGAGAAAAAGAAAAAAAAACCCCTAAGTGGCCGTGCCCCACACAATTCGTTTTTTTTTTATATTTCATTTGGTAATGGGTTTTTTTGAATATGGGACGAGCCAATAATATATTTTTTTTTATTATTTCAAATTCCCACCCATTACCGGCTCTCAGGTTGTGATGGGCCACCATTGCATCAGAGGATGGCCAATCCTCGGTGGACACCATCGGCAGCAGGGAAGACACTCAGTTGGCCGAGTATTACCACAGTCAACCCCGGACTCTGCTGAAAATAGAAGGGAAATAAAATAAATTATTCACAAAATGGAAAAAAAAAACCATGTCGGAACGATACCGCCTTACCGCGATGAATATGTATACTGAAGTAGAAGGAAGTTCAGTACGCATTGACCAGGTCCAGGGGAATCTGCAAATGGAAAAAGAATGGTGGAATATTAATGGGAAAATTGGCTGAAAATAGATAGAATTTTAATTAAATATTAGCTTGACAAAAATTACTTACCTTGTTTGCCTTTTTACTGAATTTGCTGAATTGTGTACGTAGTTGTATTAAAAGAGTACTATGAGGGTTGGGAGGAAAAAGCAGGGTATGAACTATTTTTGTTAGTGCCAAATTTATAGCAGAACGTTTTTATGAATGAAAATCCGTTGCGTTTTATTTTCAATTTTGAACAGATAAAAATGGTTTGAATCTAGAATTGCAGGAGAATGAACCAAATGAGACAGAATAAATAGAAAAGGATAGCAATCATATAAGTCTTTTAGTAAAATACTAGAAAATATGTAGAAAGGGATAAAGTCATGAGCAAAAATTTAGATATACAGAAAGATTAATTTTTATTTATTGGTATATAGCTAGAACTGCATAGTTAAAAATTGGTTCAGCCATCTTTTTGGAGGATTCCTAAGAAAGGCGCGAAGTAAAGTGGTCGTAAGTGCTCTGCAATTAGTATGAAAAAGAAGTTTCCTACAGTAAGAAGTAATAAACTAAAGTTAAAAGCCGGTAAAGAAATTATATGAACGAAAATTATTAAAAAGTGTGTCGGTGTTATTTTTTTTAATTACCTAAATATTTAAAAACAAATTAAGTAAGCATTAGAAAGTGAGATGTGTGAAAATTTAAAAAAATATTAATGTGCATTCAAATTCATAGGGTCCTGGTTTTTTGGTATATTTTTATAAGGTGAACCACCAACTACATAGCCGTGTAAATTTTCCCTGGGAAATTATACTAAATATTTGGAGAACGTAAGTAGCTTTGGGAAAATTGTATGGTGGAGAAGAAAACTTTAAGTGGTGATTTTTTTTTATTAGTTGGAACTGGCTTCCATCTGGAGCAGGGCCAGCCAGTACAAGTGACATTTAAAGTGGAGGCCAAACGATTCAGGGAATCACCCACCAAAGTTCTCCTAAAAAAAAAGGATTTGAAGAGCAGATTAAAATTCGATCTTTTTGTGAAGAAGTAAATATTACCAGGTAACCTTTTTTTTGTTTGTTGAAGACACTTAACAACCGGCGTGACTATAGATCAAGGCATACCGTTAATAGAAAGTGGTCAGAAGCGCAGCTGTTCAGAAAAGAAAGGAAGCATAATTAGGAAAATTTTAGTGTCAGTGTTAAGTTATGTTATATCAATGCATGTTAATTTAAGTTTACGTATCTAGTTTAGGGACGGACTGAAATATTTACGGACGGTGAAATTGCCCAAAATACCAAAATATATAATAAAATAGTTTTTTGTTTTACTTTCTTTTTTTTTGGTTAAGAGTTAATTTCACAATAATAGTGGTAGAAGAATTCAAAGAAAAGGAATATTGAAAGAATTAGTATTCAATTGTAAGGTTTAAGGGAGCTCCTTCAGGCCACTTCAATTTTAGTAAAAATCATATCCATATCCCGGAAATAGGGCAACGATATATCCGCATTATTGTGAATCAGCCGTTGATAAAAAAAGAGTACGGCCAGTTTTGAATATTGTAAAAATTTTAAGTGTTGGGTATTACGGTGTCAGATCACTGAACGCGTATCAACGCGTAAATTGACTTTATTATTTTAATTCGTTATATGGCTGTTTTTGTTTGTGTTTTCTATGTGATTATGACATTAGATGTTTAGTGTTCTTTTTATATAACAATGTACTTTATACTTACTAGGACTTACAGATTTTCTTAACATATATATAAACAACAAATTTAAATTTTTATTAGAGAGATTAATTTTATTAGTTAAAAAAAAAAAAATAAGAAGTATCAATAATATTAAATTCATAGTTTTTAGTTTTTTTTTGCGTCTTTTGGCGTTAACATATTTAAATAGACCATATAACATTTTATTTTGATGTCCAGAGTTACCATTTTTTTGTATTTTTTGAATATTCCTGTATTACAGGGCTCGTTGTTTGGTCTTATTGACCTTTCGTTGAATTGACGGTTATATTTTGGAAAACTTTAAAATCTCTAATTATCTGAAAATATAAAATATTAAAGCTAAACAAAAATTGTAGAATAGGTTGTATTAAGGTAGGTTTAGCAAAATTAGGATTTATAATAATAAAATTATGTATTGGAATTAAGAAAATTTAAACAATGTTTGAGTAAATTTATTTGCAGGGGAAGTTAATAAAAGGTAAGTGGTGAAAGTGTGAGCGGAGTAAAGGGGTCATTATATATACGTATGATGGAGATAAGTGACCACGGATGGGTAGGGCGGCTGGAGGACTACATCTTCCTCCCACTCCAGATGTGTTTTGTAATAGAGTAGAAGTTTTTGTTCGTTTTTGTTTGTAATTGGTATGGTCCTTATGGGCTAGGGTTGAGGGATGGTAACACACCCAGAGAGGTCTGACGGGAGCTAGTCGGCCACATCCCCTAGCGCCACCTAGAGGGATCATAACAATGTGGCGCCCAAACGGAAGAATTTCGGCGTCATAGACGCCTCCAAACAGTATATTTTTTCGTTGTGTAAAAGACCTACACACAGTACTATAGACCACTAGTTTATTGAAAATAGCCTATCGAGTTCTGTTAAATGAGGTCAGAAAACAAGGTAACAACCCTTGTAGCCGTTCTGGATAGTAGACCAGGAGTCCGATGTACAAGGACCTGTTGCTTTGGATTCTGGAGGAATTTAGGGGAAATTCGTTTTATGCCAGTGGGGGTCTCTGATTGTTCATAGGAGTTCGGCTGAAAGCGACCCTATTAGTACACAATGTCCTCCATCTTTTATATAAAAATTTTTTTATTAGTTACAGCTTGAGATTAGTTCATGGAGCAGTATTCGAACTGTCCAATAGCCGCTCAGGACTAGGGCCTAGAGGTCTGGTGTATCGGAAGGGGTAATGACTGGCCTTTGGTGTGAAAATGACATGCCAAGGCATGAACTATATCGTTTATTTTTTTTGGATTTTTTAGTTAGTGTATCGAATGACACATCATGGGAGAAGCTCTTCAAACGAGAGTCAATATTGAAGTAAACCGCACACACCACCACTTTTTATTAACAACCCCTTCTATATGAATGTTATTAACCTATTGATTTATTATAAACCCATTGATTATTTACTTATTTATTTTATTTATATTTTATTTATACTTTATATATTATTTTATCTGAGATTAGCAAATTTACATACATAAAAAAAAAAAAAGTTTTTTTTGTAGTTTAATATATTTTTTTTATATACTCGTATTATTGCACGAAATTATTTAAATTCTCACACAAATTTTTTTTTTGAAAAAAATTTTTTAGTGGCTTTATTTAGAGTACATTTTTTTAAAGATTTTATTTTGTTATTCAGTAGTTTGGAGAACTTAAGTCTCGATTATTCAGGTTATGACAACAACATCTGAAGGCCAAGTAGGAGATCCGATAAATACGAGAACTAGGAATAGAAAACGCGGAGCCGGTTTTGACTCAAATAGATCATTTCAACATACTCAACCGAAAAAGCCTAGGAGAAAACGACCCAGACCGACAATGTCGAATACGGAGGGTAATGTTCAAATGAATACAGGAGGAGGTCAAATAACAGATTTGTCCAACTCTATAATAGCCGGAGGTCCAGGAACTTCTGGAAACCCACCAACCGATAACGGTTTCAGAGCAACATCGGTAAACAACAGTGAGGTAGTTGACGATATAGCGCCTGAGGTTAGAGATATGGTAGTAGGTGAGGCTTTGATAGTACGCAGATCTTTGGAAGAACAAGTAAGAGAAATGGTCCAGGGAGAGATGGTAGATGTGAGAAAATCGTTAGGTAATTTAGAGAAGGCGTTAAGAGAACTTTCTCAGGCGACATTGCGAAAAGAGCCAGTGGCGGATATCGGTATTACCACGACTGGCATAGAATCTAATCATAATGTCAATATGGCACCGAACTCTATGAACGGACTGGTAGCAAATCCACCCATGGGTACTACTGCCGGTAATCAGGGTGCTACGAATGTACAACCGTCAATAGGAACATCACAGAATATACCAGTTTCAAGTGTTCAAGGTATCGAACAAGCGCAAAGTGATAGATTTAATCTTAATCGCGTGAATAACCCCACAGTGGCGAGCAACATACCGGTTGCAAACCGCGCTGTGGGCAATTTTTTTTCAAATTTTATACCAACAGATAACCAGAACGTTTTTCAAACAACCCAGGTAGCAGGTGCAGTTCATGCATTGCCTAATGCCGGTTCGAATGGGGCTAGAAACTTACCAATGAGAGAAAATGTGACAATACCAAATCAGCCCGTAATTTATCCATTTTACAATTACATTCCGTCTAGTAGTACGAATTCTGCAAATGGTTATTCCCAGCCAAATATGCCAATAAGCGGTAATATGATGTATCCAAATATTCCGAAAACTTGGATTAGAATTGATAAGTGGGATCTGAATTTTGATGGCAATTCGATGCGGTTGAGTGTTGAAGATTTCATATTTCGAATTGAGCGTTTACAGGCTCAATATGACATACATATCTTTTGATGAAGTTTTAAGAGATTTTCACTTATTGCTTTCGGGCCCAGCCAAAGATTGGTACTGGTTATTTATGCAGACCCATTATGACGTAAAATGGCCAGGACTTAAACAGGCCTTACTCAGTCAATATCAGACATCGCGTTCGAATTTTGAAATCATGCGAGACCTAGTAGAAAGAAAACAACAATAAAATGAATCAATTGATCAATTTTTCCAAGTTATGTGTCAATTGCGTGCTAGATTAATTCAATCAATACCTGAATATGATATGATTAAAATCCTAAAACGGAACATTAAAGAAAGTGTAGCCCGAATCGTTTATCCAATTGGTGTATCGTCGGTAGAAGAACTTAGAATTGAATGTAATGAAGCCGAGCGAAATTTTCCTAGAAGAGACTTAAGAAATATGCAACCACAATCCAGGCCAATAAGACAAGTAAACGAAATGTTTGTAGATCAATTCGATTACCAAACTGAAGTTGAAAACCATCCATCAATATATGAAGAATTGGCTGCTGTTCGCCTTAACCAACAACAAAAACAACCGATCGTATGTTGGAACTGCAAAGTTCAAGGTCATATTTTTAAGGAATGTCCTTCAAAGGAAAGAAACATATTTTGTTATAGATGCGGGAAACCGAATGTCATCACACCTGAATGCCCAGTTTGCCAACAGGGAAACTCCAAACGGGGCGTGGGAATGATGGGGGGCCCGCGTCGTGCCGAAAACCCTGCATCCTCGAAGGATTAGAAAAAGATCGTAATATATCGGTGGCAAAGAAAAATAGTTTATTAGGAAAGATTAAGAGTGCAAATACAATAGGGTACTTACCCGGAATGAGGCATTATATCCCCACGGAGATTAGGAAACAGAATTACGATATAGTTAGGGCACGTATTTTTAATTCCGAGTTAGGACTTAAAACACCATCTAAGCGTATTATAAAGATTAGGGAAAAGTTTGCTGAACGCCGACAATTAAGACGTTATATTGTAGAATCTATCCATAGGGCCACCAGTGTAAACATGGATCCCCGAGTTTTTGTTAAGGTTATAGTAGGTGACCAACAACTAAGTGGGCTATTGGATACAGGAGCATCTGTTAGCATTTTGGGCAGGGGATGTAGAGAACTTATCCAGGATTTAGAGTTAAGTGTTCTCCCAATATTAACCAACGTGAAAACTGCCAGTGGTCAGCTACATCGAATACTTGGCAAAGTAAAGTTATCCATAAAGTATAAAGAGCAGGAGCATCAAATGTTGCTGTATCTTTGTCCTGATTTGGAACAGGTCCTCTACTTAGGCATAGATTTTTGGAGAATTTTCCGCTTGGCCCCTGAAATCATAGGTGTAGAAGCAATAGATTTGGATAAGGTTCAGCAAGATTTTGTAGATGATAGATCAGAATACCGATTAAGACCACATGAACTTACAATTGAACAAAAGGCAGAATTGGAGAAGGCAGTAATAAGTTTTGATACGTTTGAGGAGAAGGGTTTAGGCCGTACATCGCTAGAAAAGCATACGATTACTTTGGTAGAGGGCGCTGTACCGGTCAAAGACAGATATTATCCGATTTCTCCAGCCGTCCAAGAGATAACATACAATGAAATTGATATGATGTTAAAATTAAATGTCATCGAAGAAAGTGAAAGTCCATGGAGCAACAGAACGACAGTTGTCCGAAAGCCAGGAAAAAATCGTTTTTGTTTGGATGCTAGGAAGCTTAACAAATTGACCGTCAAAGATGCATATCCTCTGCAAAATATTGATGGCATTTTAAGCAGAATCGACGAAACGTATTTTATAAGCAGTGTAGATTTGAAATACGCATTCTGGCAGATCGAGCTCGACGAGGAAAGCAAAGCATTTACGGCATTTACAGTAGCTGGTAGACCGCTTTATCAATTTAGGGTAATGCCGTTCGGGCTGTGTAATGCGGCCCAACGATTATGCCGTCTTATGGATAAAGTGGTCCCACAAAAATTAAAGGAAAATGTTTTTATCTACTTAGACGATTTATTGGTTATATCAAGTACATTTGAGGAACATATTAAGCTTTTAAAGGAAGTGGCTAAATGTCTTCGAGAGGCAAACCTTACAATAGGACTGAAAAAGTCTCAATTTTGTTTTCAGGAATTGAAATATTTAGGTTTTATTATAGGCGGCGGAATGTTGAAAACTGATCCCGAAAAGATACGTGCTATTCGTAGTATTAAATTGCCGAAAACCACAAGAGAGGTTCGCAGCTTTCTAGGAACTGCCGGATGGTATAGGCGGTTCATCAAAGACTTTGCCACAATATCCGCACCACTGACGGACACCTTAAAGAAATCTAAGAAATTTGTGATGACCCCCGAAGCCATTGAAGCGTTCGAAAAACTAAAAAGGGCACTCACCACAGCTCCAGTTTTAAGACACGCTGACTTTACAAAACGGTTTTATATACAATGCGATGCATCGGACTATGGAATAGGAGCCGTTTTGTACCAATTAAACGGTGAAAAGGAAGAGCATCCGATCGCATTTTACTCACAAAAGTTGAATAGCTGTCAAAGAAACTATAGTGTGACAGAGAAGGAGTGCTTGGCAGCGGTAATGGCGATTCGAAAATATAGGCAATACGTTGAAATGATGCCTTTCACAGTTGTGACAGACCACGCAAGCCTAAAGTGGTTGATGACCTTGAAGGACTTGAGTGGGAGATTAGCTAGATGGTCCTTACAATTGCAAGCGTATGATTTTGAAATCATTAATCGAAAAGGCTCTGAGAATGTCGTAGCTGATATGCTGTCACGTCTGCCACTGGATTGTGAAATATGTGAAGTAGGGTTAGAGCGAAGTGATCTTTTAGATTTTGAAACCACAGAGTTCGAAAGCGAGGAGTATCTAGAACTTATAAAGAATATACAGCAAAATTTAGAACATGTACCTGACTTAAAAATAGAAGATGGAATGATATTCAAAAAAACAGAATTCGATCAAAACCTTGGAGATGATTTTAAATGGAAATTGTGGATTCCAACAAGTATCTCACACGCTATTATTGAAAAGGCTCATAATGCAAACACATCAGCTCATGGTGGAATTTCAAAAACGCTTGAAAAAGTGAAACGATTCTCTTATTGGCCTAGGATGACAAGTCAAATCAAACAATATGTGAAATCATGTCAAATATGCAAGGAAACAAAACCAGCAAATCGAAATTTAATGCCAGGTATCGGTCAGGAAGTCATAACGGAAAGACCGTTCCAAAAACTGTACATAGATTTCTTAGGAAAATACCCACGCTCTAAAAGTGGAAATTGCTACGTTTTTATTGTTGTGGATCACTTTACAAAATTTACTCTATTGAAAGCTATGAAAGAGGCTACTACTAATAATGTGATAAAATTTTTAGTACAAGAAGTATTCCAAAAATTTGGAGTACCAGAGGTGATTCATAGCGATAACGGCGCACAGTTTACTGCAAAGGGATTTCAAGAAATGATAGAGGCGTATAAAATAAGGCATATGAGAACCGCTCCCTATTCACCACAATCAAATGCGTCAGAGAGGGTGAACCAATCTATATTGGCAGCGAGTAGGGCGTATTTAGATGAGGATCACAGGGACTGGGATTTATATTTATCGGAAATAGAATGCGCATTGAGAAATTCAGTTCATTCCGCTACAGGAGTTACTCCATTTTTTGCTCTTTTTGGATTCCATATGTTTTCAAGTGGTTCTGATTATAGACTTGCGAGAAAACTGTTATCATTGTCAGATCATGAGATAGGTAAATTGGAGCGAAACGAGAAACAGGAATTATTAAGAGAGAAAATTAGGATAAATATGCATGAGGCTTTTGAGAAAAGTGCCGAGAGATATAATAAGCGGGCTCGGAATATTAAGTTCATACCAGGTCAGGAAGTGTACCGAAGGAACACGGTTTTGAGCAATTTTAGTAAAAATGTTAACGCTAAATTTTTTAAAAAATTTTTGAAGTGCAGAATAGTAAAACCAGTGGGTAATAATATGTATGAACTGGAGGATATGCAGGGTAAACCGATTGGAGTATTTCATGTAAAGGATATCAAAGCCTAAAGGTACAAACTATTAAAAAAAAAAGGAAAATGAATCTGTAATAAAGGGTCCAAATCGTTGCAATAGGACAATAGCAAAGACAATTTATTATTAAGAGCCTACTTTTAATTAAAAGTTGTGTTTTTACTAATATATATAATTCGCGCAATACCCGGGGAAATAGGTTTTCTGTTGCGATAAAATTTAAACTTTTAGTATATACAATTTATACATACCATCTCAGAATGTATCAACAATATCTACCAGATAAATTGGTATGTCGTGCATTATCCTCATTATGTCAGCTATAGATTGAATGGCCACCTGTAAGCAAGGAAATAAAACACAAAGTAAAATCTAAATTTGAATTTTTATGAAATTAACTTCCCTAAAATTGAATCCAGAGTATGGAAAATAGTCATAAACGCCAATACTCGCAAAATCTGAAATTGAAATTTGAATTTTCAAAATTGTAAAATTATATTGGTTGTAAAGTTCTTTTTTAAATCAGAGTAGAAACGGTCTATATAATTGATTTTTCTGTATATATAAATTTTTGTTATATTAACATATCTATAGTGTTATTAGAATATTATTATAAAGTTGAAAATATCGTTAGTTTCCATTCTATTGTAAATTTGAAAAAATTCTGAAATTTTAATATGGAAACACGATTATAATCATTGCATTCTTTGATAGTGCAATGAGTTGTTGAGTTTTTTCTTACCAAATTTACAAAACAAAAGAAGGAAACATATCAAAACGGTTTACACACACTTTCTATAGTATAATCATAGACAAATCATTTTTGAATTTTCAAAATAATTTAAAAATGTTTTCAATATAGGCTTTCTCTGATTCCTACTGTTCAAAATTTTTGAGTCCTTTATAATTTCTATAAAATGGGGTATTGACATTAGTTTTGCTTTTAGTTGCAGAAAGATCCTTCACATTTGTTTTAGTATCGAACAAATTTTTGTGCATGAATTTATACATTTGATCGAAATACAAAACACTTAAGTTGATGGTATTCATATATCGCGGTGTTTTTGTTGTAGTCATATATGCCTGTAGTACACATGTACAAACGTACAAGATTGAATTAATGATGTTACATTTTCGGTTCATTATTCCGATTTTGTAGGCAAGTTATATTTTCGTCAATGGAACGGACCATTTGAAGGGAAATTCATTTGTTTTAAATTGCAACATAAGGAAACAAAAACGTAAATGTATAGGGGAAGTATACATTGCAAAATTGTAGGTGAACGCACCTAATATTGCATATCAAACTTTCTTTTGATAGTTTTCTTTTGTGGGTAAATCTCGACAAAAGTTCAGTTAAACCCATTAAAATCGCGGTTCCGAACACGAAGTTAGTGTCAAACAGACTGTTATATAGCAGCCCCAACGTCGACTTTCTTTCATAATTCTTTTTCTTAGTGAAATTAGTTACGCAGAGATTCTGGTGGTAATAGAAAGTTTTTACTCACCGAATAGTTCCGATTGATTTGTGGATTATGTTGTTGATTGCCCGGCTTGTGAGACATCAGGGTGTGGGAGTTCCCCACGTACGGAAGACTCAACAAACGGCCCACGCACACCAGCTTTGTCATCGTTGCCTCGATAATCCTGGAGTTTTGTTACGGTGGTCCTAGTCTATGGGGGCCCCGAGACACCATTCGCCTGTTTGGCACCCGTTCTAGTGCGTCCCTGCGCGCAATTTGATGGCCAGACGCAAAAAAAAAATTTTGCGTGGCGTCATCTTAGGGTTAACGATTTTTGGGCACTATTCGGTATGGCCAATCGCCGAGAAAAAGAAAAAAAACCCCTAAGTGGCAGTGCCCCACACAATTCGTTTTTTTTTATATTTCATTTGGTAATGGGTTTTTTTGAATATGGGACGAGCCAATAATATATTTTTTTTTATTATTTCAAATTCCCACCCATTACCGGCTCTCAGGTTGTGATGGGCCACCATTGCATCAGAGGATGGCCAATCCTCGGTGGACACCATCGGCAGCAGGGAAGACACTCAGGTGGCCGAGTATTACCACAGTCAACCCCGGACTCTGCTGAAAATAGAAGGGAAATAAAATAAATTATTAACAAAATGGAAAAAAAAACCATGTCGGAACGATACCGCCTTACCGCGATGAATATGTATACTGAAGTAGAAGGAAGTTCAGTACGCATTGACCAGGTCCAGGGGAATCTGCAAATGGAAAAAGAATGGTGGAATATTAATGGGAAAATTGGCTGAAAATAGATAGAATTTTAATTAAATATTAGCTTGACAAAAATTACTTACCTTGGCTCATATGAATAAAAAATAGATATTACTAATAGGGGGAAATACAGGGTTTTTTAAGCAATTACTTCACAAATCTAGTCTACTTGGGAGTAGACTAGAAATTTAATTTTTTAATTTTCGTTTACATTTCATGCTATTCTAACAGCCAATTGTTAAATTTGGAGTTAAAAGCCATTCCTAAGCCCAAAGTAATTACTTTGAAGTAATTGCTAAGTTTTATTCATATGACCCCTTGTTTGCCTTTTTACTGAATTTGCTGAATTGTGTACGTAGTTGTATTAAAAGAGTACTATGAGGGTTGGGAGGAAAAAGCAGGGTGTGAACTATTTTTGTTAGTGCCAAATTTATAGCAGAACGTTTTTATGAATGAAAATCCGTTGCGTTTTATTTTCAATTTTGAACAGATAAAAATGGTTTGAATCTAGAATTGCAGGAGAATGAACCAAATGAGACAGAATAAATAGAAAAGGATAGCAATCATATAAGTCTTTTAGTAAAATACTAGAAAATATGTAGAAAGGGATAAAGTCATGAGCAAAAATTTAGATATACAGAAAGATTAATTTTTATTTATTGGTATATAGCTAGAACTACATAGTTAAAAATTGGTTCAGCCATCTTTTTGGAGGATTCCTAAGAAAGGCGCGAAGTAAAGTGGTCGTAAGTGCTCTGCAATTAGTATGAAAAAGAAGTTTCCTACAGTAAGAAGTAATAAACTAAAGTTAAAAGCCGGTAAAGAAATTATATGAACGAAAATTATTAAAAAGTGTGTCGGTGTTATTTTTTTTAATTACCTAAATATTTAAAAACAAATTAAGTAAGCATTAGAAAGTGAGATGTGTGAAAATTTAAAAAAATATTAATGTGCATTCAAATTCATAGGGTCCTGGTTTTTTGGTATATTTTTATAAGGTGAACCACCAACTACATAGCCGTGTAAATTTTCCCTGGGAAATTATACTAAATATTTGGAGAACGTAAGTAGCTTTGGGAAAATTGTATGGTGAAGAAGAAAACTTTAAGTGGTGATTTTTTTTTATTAGTTGGAACTGGCTTCCATCTGGAGCAGGGCCAGCCAGTACAAGTGACATTTAAAGTGGAGGCCAAACGATTCAGGGAATCACCCACCAAAGTTCTCCTAAAAAAAAAAGGATTTGAAGAGCAGATTAAAATTCGATCTTTTTGTGAAGAAGTAAATATTACCAGGTAACCTTTTTTTTGTTTGTTGAAGACACTTAACAACCGGCGTGACTATAGATCAAGGCATACCGTTAATAGAAAGTGGTCAGAAGCGCAGCTGTTCAGAAAAGAAAGGAAGCATAATTAGGAAAATTTTAGTGTCAGTGTTAAGTTATGTTATATCAATGCATGTTAATTTAAGTTTACGTATCTAGTTTAGGGACGGACTGAAATATTTACGGACGGTGAAATTGCCCAAAATACCCAAAGATAATAAAATAGTTTTTTGTTTTACTTTCTTTTTTTTTGGTTAAGAGTTAATTTCACAATAATAGTGGTAGAAGAATTCAAAGAAAAGGAATATTGAAAGAATTAGTATTCAATTGTAAGGTTTAAGGGAGCTCCTTCAGGCCACTTCAATTTTAGTAAAAATCATATCCATATCCCGGAAATAGGGCAACGATATATCCGCATTATTGTGAATCAGCCGTTGATAAAAAAAGAGTACGGCCAGTTTTGAATATTGTAAAAATTTTAAGTGTTGGGTATTACGGTGTCAGATCACTGAACGCGTATCAACGCGTAAATTGACTTTATTATTTTAATTCGTTATATGGCTGTTTTTGTTTGTGTTTTCTATGTGATTATGACATTAGATGTTTAGTGTTCTTTTTATATAACAATGTACTTTATACTTACTAGGACTTACAGATTTTCTTAACATATATATAAACAACAAATTTAAATTTTTATTAGAGAGATTAATTTTATTAGTTAAAAAAAAAAAAATAAGAAGTATCAATAATATTAAATTCATAGTTTTTAGTTTTTTTTTGCGTCTTTTGGCGTTAACATATTTAAATAGACCATATAACATTTTATTTTGATGTCCAGAGTTACCATTTTTTTGTATTTTTTGAATATTCCTGTATTACAGGGCTCGTTGTTTGGTCTTATTGACCTTTCGTTGAATTGACGGTTATATTTTGGAAAACTTTAAAATCTCTAATTATCTGAAAATATAAAATATTAAAGCTAAACAAAAATTGTAGAATAGGTTGTATTAAGGTAGGTTTAGCAAAATTAGGATTTATAATAATAAAATTATGTATTGGAATTAAGAAAATTTAAACAATGTTTGAGTAAATTTATTTGCAGGGGAAGTTAATAAAAGGTAAGTGGTGAAAGTGTGAGCGGAGTAAAGGGGTCATTATATATACGTATGATGGAGATAAGTGACCACGGATGGGTAGGGCGGCTGGAGGACTACATCTTCCTCCCACTCCAGATGTGTTTTGTAATAGAGTAGAAGTTTTTGTTCGTTTTTGTTTGTAATTGGTATGGTCCTTATGGGCTAGGGTTGAGGGATGGTAACACACCCAGAGAGGTCTGATGGGAGCTAGTCGGCCACATCCCCTAGCGCCACCTAGAGGGATCATAACAATGTTTGTATTTTTTTCGCCACAATTCTTCACCAATTCAATTGGTTTGCCATTAATTCTTGTTGTTTAACATTTTTTTCTATTTAATTTTGCTATTTGCGGTAAATTATGCATTTTTATTTTCAATTATATTTCTTCTGTCAAAAAAATAATTTTTTTGTAAACAAAGTACGAATTTTTGCAACTCTGTTCCCTTAATTAGTTAAAAATATGGCAACTATTTGACAAATATTTTGAGTGTGTATTAGTGTGTCGTCACGAAAATAGAATAGATTCTATTACGACGACAAATCGCCGGACGACATGGCGAAATTTTGCTTCCCATACAAAATATATGAAAAAGCACATGTCGTTGTCGTTATCGACCCAGTTCTGATTAATGTCTTATGTCTCAACCTCTTTTTATAAGTATATAACAACTCGTGTCAACTCTACCATTTCCTTTTTCCGTCAGTATAAAAAACAAATAAACTCACGTAAAAAAATACACCGGTACGACCCATAGATTACATAGATATCTTACTCTTTTACATTCGCTGTCAGTGCACATATCTCATGAGAATGTGTTAGACACACGTGGTATACCTATACAAAAAAAATTTCAATGTATGTGTAAAAATTTGTTTGTTGACAAAAAAAGAAGAAGAGTGACATATCTATGTAATCTATGGGTACGACCAACTTTTGTATTCATAACACACAGACGGACATCGTTAAATCGACTCAGAAAGTGATTTTGAGTCGATCCGTATAATAAAAGGTGGGTATAGGTCCAATATTTTGGTAGTTACAAACATCAGGTCAAACTCATTATACCATAACCACATAATGGAAAACTTTTGTATTCATAAATTTTGCACAAAATATCTGACCTTGGGTCAGAAAAATTGTTCTGGTGCACACGGGTGGAAACTGGCGGGTATATAATGGGGTATAGGAGCGTAGGGGAGGGTTCCGACTACAGAAGAGTGCAAGATTTTTTTTGATGGCTTTTGATGGGCAGGAGTTATGCTCTATTACTTAAATAGGAGATTTTCGGGAAATTTGGACCTTTTTTAATTTTTTTTTTTAATTTCTAAACGACTCAGTGATTTTATATTTCTAACATTAATAGCTTAGAAGTTACAAAATTATACAAAACTAGCGGGCGAAGCCCACTACGTTGTTAGCGATCCTTAAAGTTTAGAATTAAATTTCTTTTAGATAAAATAAAACACAATATTTTTTGCTACACACAGAGAACAGATTCGTTGTGACAACCGAATTTGTTGCCAACCGAATTCAGGTAGTTACATGTACTATCACATTACTCGGTTACAGCTACCGACATTGGCAGTTGTGCCCACCATATTAGAAAAGCATATTCAGTACATTTGACCGAATTTCATTTACAGTGCCTATGGAACTAAATAAAACACTTTTTCCAATTTGATTTTGTTTTGTGTATGTAAAAACAAAAACAAATTAAGTACAAGTTACAAAAACAAACAAATATATAAACATTAAAAACACCACATTATACATATTCTTGTAGCTACAAAAATAATTAAATGAATGTTCTTTTTAGTTTGACTCTAGATCATAAATTAATATCACTTTCTGTTTAAATTATTTTCAAATCAAAGAAAGATGATACAATTTTTACAAGTAAATTACAAAGAATAAAAATATATTTGAAAGAATTCGATAAGACCAGCAATACAGAATACGTATTTTCGGCTTTCGCTACAAAGCCATCATCAGTGCCTTTCGCCTTTGAGTGGGTTAATATTTTGATAATCGTCTACTTATATGAATGTTGAAAGCAAATCGAGTTTCGTATCAACAACTCAACTTAGACTAACATCAACGAAATTTAACAATGCTATTTTTATCCTTTGTTATTATTACTCTATTTTGCTTTGAACCTTAATTCTTAAGATATCTCAGCTGATTCTATTCAACTCTGTGTATGATAACCACAGATTTTTGAATTACAACGAACCGTTAAATTTAAATGTATATATTATTATTTAAATTATATTTTTGCACCGTGTCAATGTGTTTTAAGATGAATGGGGGAATATTTAGTTGATCTCTTATTTTTAAGTAAATGAATGTTCTTTTTAGTTTGACTCTAGATCATAAATTAATATCACTTTCTGTTTAAATTATTTTCAAATCAAAGAAAGATGATCAATTTTTACAAGTAAATTACAAAGAATAAAAATATATTTGAAAGAATTCGATAAGACCAGCAATACAGAATACGTATTTTCGGCTTTCGCTACAAAGCTATCATCAGTGTATTTCGTCTTGTGTGGGCTAATATTTTAATGTTGTCTATTTATGTGACCGAAAATAATTTAAACAGAAAGTGATATTAATTTATGATCTATAGTCAAACTAAAAAGAACATTCATTTACTTAAAAATAAGGTTCGTTGTAATTTAAAATCTGTGGTTATCATACACAGAGTTGAATAAAATCAGCTGAGATATCTTAAGAATTAAGGTTCAAAGCAAAATAGAGTAATAATAACAAAGGATAAAAATAGCATTGTTAAATTTCGTTGATGTTAGTCTAAGTTGAGTTGTTGATACGAAACTCGATTTTCTTTCAGCGGTCACATAAATAGACAACATTAAAATATTAGCCCACACAAGACGAAATACACTGATGATGGCTTTGTAGCGAAAGCCGAAAATACGTATTCTGTATTGCTGGTCTTATCGAATTCTTTCAAATATATTTTTATTCTTTGTAATTTACTTGTAAAAATTGTATCATCTTTCTTTGATTTGAAAATAATTTAAACAGAAAGTGATATTAATTTATGATCTACACCATTTCTAATTGAAATTGAGAGTTTTCCATGTAGTATTGAGAAAAGAACAATTGAAATTGGGATTTTTCATTTGCTAATGAGAAAGGAACAATTGAAATTGAGATTTTCTATTTCATATTGGGAAAAAACCAAATGAAATTGAGATTTTCCAATTAAAATTGAGAAACGAATAAATGATATTGAGATTTTACAATTGAAATTGAGAAAAGCACACATGGAATTGAGATTTTTAATTTGATATTGAGAAAAGAACATATGAAATTGAGATTTTACAATTGAAATTAAGAAAAAAACAAATGAATTTGAGATTTTACAATTGAAAATGAGAAAAAAACAAATGGAAATTAGATTTGTTTATTTGAAATTGAGAAAAGAAAAAACAAATAAATTAAGAAAAGTACATATAAAATTGAGAAATTTTCAACTGCAATTAAGAAATTTAATAAAATTCTTGTGAATAAAATTAAGCTTGCACGGAGACAAAAATGGCAAGAAATTGGAAATATCTTACACCGATATATATTCCTTAAAAGCTGCTAAGAAGGCCAAATATTCAGAATACGTTACTTGTCTGAACGAGTACTCAGAGCCGGTAACGAAATAGTGGGGCTGGACGAAACAAATTTCAGTTTTTTATCGCCGTAAACGTGGCTATTCAAGATTTTGAACTCGCGCTAGCCAACACCCACCCACCATCACGTGACCCAATTGTTAAATGCGTTATTAAATTGGATGAAAAATTGGATTCCCTGTTGCCAGGGAATGGATGAGAAATTTTTTCGTGAGATAGGAGGAGATGTGGAACAACCTTTCAGAGTTCCTGGTAGTCGTTGATAATGCTTCTTATTGCAACAGGTTAGAAACTGTATTTGAAAACTCTTCTGCAACTCTACTCAGATTGAGCTCGTATTGATGAAGCTAAAACATTGATAACTGCTGGCGACTGCAGCAGAGCCATACAGCATTCCTGCACATTCCATTGATCCGCCGTACAAATAGAAAACGTACGGGCACGTTGATTGTTGTTTTTATTGTTTATTTTTTGTGTTTAATAAAATTTGTTCTTTAATGCAAATTTTCCCCAAAATCACTTGATATTTTCTAAATTACATTTATACTTTTCTTAATTTCATTTATAATTTTCCCAATTTCATTTGTGTTTTTCTTAATTTCAAATATAAAATCTCAATATCATTTGTTCTTTTCTCAATTTCAATTGGAGAACCTAAATTTCATTTGTTATTTTCCCAATATCAAATATAAAATCTCAATTACATATCTCCTTTTCTCAATTTGAATTAGAAAATCTCAATTTCATTTGTTCCTTTCTCAATTTTAAATGGAAAATCTTAATTCCATTTGCATTTTTCTCAATTTCATATGGAAAATCTCAAAATCAATTGTTATTTTCTCAATATTAAATAGAAAATCTCAAAATCAAATGAACTTTTCTCAATTTCAAATGGAAAATCTCAATTTCAATTGTTCTTTTCTCAATTACAGTTGGAAATGGTGTAGAGTCAAACTAAAAAGAACATTCATTTACTTAAAAATAAGAGATCAACTAAATATTCCCCCATTCATCTACAAAAATAATTTTTAATTTTTCCTTCTTATATTCAAATATCCTAGAGCTCCAAATTTGTTTCCATTTATAAACAATATTTAATTCTATATGGGAGTTTTCTAAACAAAGAAGACCAAAAGCTTTTGTTAGAAATTGGAATTATTCTTTAGTTTATAGTTTTAGTTACCTGAACAATTATATTATTTCCTTGTCCTTAACTCTTCCGCTTTTTCCTTGTTGATTTAGTTGAATTTATTTAGTTTTATTCTTTTATCACAAAAAACCTTTCTATATTTTTTATTTTTTTATTGACATTTTATTAAGCTGTGAAAACTGAAAATCTTTTGTTATTACACATTGATAGTTTCAAGTACTAATTTAATTATTTTGTTATGGTTGGGTCTACTTCTATTATTATCGGAATTAAAATTTTGTTGCAATATTGGTTGATGTTACCGATTATTAAAGTATTACATCACACATTTGGTTGTACTACAAAAACATTGATTCTGAGAATATTTTAATCGTTTAAATAAAAAAAAGAATGTATTTGGTACTAAATTTATTGCTAAGCAAATGATTTTTAATATCTTCAACCGATTTCTAACTAACTTATTCTCTGTGTGTAAGGTAAAATAATTGTTAAGGTAAATTTATTGTAATGTTTAAACAAACACTATTTTTTGTCTCTTCATTTTTATATAAATATAAATCATTTATTATACCAACACGAGGGCATGTAACAACTAATTGTCTGTTGTGCAAGCCATCGGCGTAGATAGGTCGTATTTGGTTGGTGGGGGGGGGGGGGGGGGCGGCACAGCCTCCCACAGGATTTTTTTAAAATTAGCTTTTTTTAAATACAGTTTTTTATAATACAGTTTTTATACCCTCCATCCCACTGTGCAGGAGGGTATATATCATTTTGTCATTCCGTTTGTAAAGGCTTCATTAGTTTAATCGTAAAGTAAAAAAACGTATCTGTAATCAACTCAATGTGTTAAAATAATATAGAAATATATTTTTATCTTTTTTCTATGCATTGAAACTGTTGTCAAGTAAAATCGTAAAAAAGTTCTGTTGAAAATAGAAATTTTCTATTTTATTACTTGACATTTAATTCTATGCACAAGAAAAAGATAAAAAATGCAATATTTTTATTTTTTATACTCTTTTTATTCATTATGAGAATGATACGTTACTTTTTTTTACGATACTTCCAAACTAATTTGGGCTTAACTCATCGAAAAAAAAATCTGGTACATAAAAAAAATATATATTCCTGATCGTTATCAATAGCGAAACCGATATAGCCGTGTCCGTCTGTCTGTCTGTCTGTCTGTCTGTCTGTCTGTTGAAATCACGATCACGCTCAAAATAGTTGTGCTAGGATGTTAATTTTTAGTCAAAATTTTGGTCCAATTTCTTAAGCAGTTTGCTATTGGAAATGGGCATATTTGGTCCAGACGTTTAAAAGTTATGAAAGAAAATGTAGAAGCACCTCTAGAGTTTTCCATATTATCATGAAAAATATATTAACTGTGTGTTGTTGTTGTTACTGAATAAGAAAAAAATACAAACATACACACCCAGACCTTGAAAGAGTTAATTCTTTTTTTGAATTTATATGCATAAAATTGGATTCATTTTATAAATTATGTACTGAATAATTCATAATGCCTTTAAATCAATGATTGGACATTGAATAAAGTGAGATAAGATTTGTTCCTATTTGTGTTGATTCAATTTCGATTCTATTGAATAATTTGGACGTATGTTGGCTTTAGAGGCACCTCACCGATTGATTCTAAATTTTTACTACTGATACAACTCTCTTTTGGGGGCCCGAAGAAATTTTTTTTTCAGCGAAAAGCCTGCATGGGGAGTTATTTCGGTTTAAAGTTTAAAAATTAACTTAACTATATTTTCTTCATTTATGATAGGGTTGGAACAATATGTACACCATTGGAAAGGTAATAAAAATATCTTAAGGATAGCATTTTTTGTTGACCCATTATGATTCGACGTAGGAATTTTAATTTTTTTTTTTTATATATAAGAAAATATAATAGCCGTGTCCGTCTGTCTGTCTGTTGAAATCACGATCACTTTCAAAATAGTTGTGCTAGGATGTTAACTTTTAGTCAAAATTTTTGTCCAATTTCTTAAGCAGTTTGCTATTGAAAATGGGCATATTTGGTCCAGACGTTTAAAAGTTATGAATGAAAATGTAAAAATCACTTTTAGAATTGACCTCTAGAATATTCTAGAATACTCTAGAATATTCTAGAATACTCTAGAATATTCTAGAATATTTTCTTGAAATCACGAAAAAATCAATAAATTTTTAAAAAATTGATAAATTTTTAAAAAATTGATAAATTTTTAAAAAATTGACGAATTTTTGAAGAAATTTTTTAAAAAAATTTTTTAGGCGTGTGGTCTTGTTGTTTAATGCACTGCCAGCGTCCTTAAGGCGTTTCAATTGTACTGATCATACTTATAAAGGGAGGCTTTTGAATAATTTTCAATAACTACAATTTTCTTATCTTTCTGATAATTTTTATTACAACATAGTTCATAATGCCAATAGTTATTTCTTTCTCGTTTGAATTGGGATATCAAAAATAATAATTATAATATTTTTTAGAGTAGCAAATAAATATATTTTCTTATCAGGGTTTTATAAATTCTAAATTAAGATTATCTTAAGTGAGTGGAATATTGTAATTTATTAATTGGCCACTAGGCTTTCAAACTAAATATTTATCCGAATCATCAAATTTAGACCAAATTGGCATCGATTTGTAATTGCATATTTTGTCAAAAATGCATGTTTTTGCATATTTTGACTTTAAATGCATATTTGGTGCCTTTTTATAGCCTCCATCCCACTGTGCAGGAGGGTATATATCATTTTGTCATTCCGTTTGTAACTCATCGAAAAAAAAATCTGGGACATAAAAAAAATATATATTCCTGATCGTTATCAATAGCGAAACCGATATAGCCGTGTCCGTCTGTCTGTCTGTCTGTCTGTCTGTTGAAATCACGATCACGCTCAAAATAGTTGTGCTAGGATGTTAATTTTTAGTCAAAATTTTGGTCCAATTTCTTAAGCAGTTTGCTATTGGAAATGGGCATATTTGGTCCAGACGTTTAAAAGTTATGAAAGAAAATGTAGAAGCAGCTCTAGAATTTTCCATATTAACATGAAAAATATATTAACTGTGTGTTGTTGTTGTTACTGAATAAGAAAAAAATACAAACATACACACCCAGACCTTGAAAGAGTTAATTCTTTTTTTGAATTTATATGCATAAAATTGGATTCATTTTATAAATTACTGAATAATTCACAATGCCTTTAAATCAATGATTGGACATTGAATAAAGTGAGATAAGATTTGTTCCTATTTGTGTTGATTCAATTTTGATTCGATTGAATAATTTGGACGTATGTTGGCTTTAGAGGCATCGATTGATTCAAAATTTTTACTACGGATATAACTCTCTTTTGGGGGCCCAAAAAATTTTTTTTTCAGCGAAAAGCCCGTATGGGGAGTTACTTCGGTTTAAAGTTTAAAAATGAACTTAACTATATTTTCTTCATTTATGATAGGATTGGAACAATATGTACACCATTGGAAAGGTAATAAAAATATCTTTAGGATAGCATTTTTTTGTTGACCCATTATGATTTGGCGTAGGAATTTTAATTTTTTTGTTTTTTTTTTTTAAACCTATATAAGAAAATATAATAGCCGTGTCCGTCTGTCTGTCTGTTGAAATCACGATCACGCTCAAAATAGTTGTGCTAGGATGTTAATTTTTAGTCAAAATTTTTGTCCAATTTCTTTAGCAGTTTGGTATCGGAAATGGGCATATTTGGTCCAGACGTTTAAAAATTACGAATGAAAATGTAAAACCACCTCTAGAATTTTCCATATTAACATGAAAAAATATATTAACTGTGTGTTGTTGTTTTTACTGAATAAGAAAAAAATACATACATACACACCCAGACCTTGAAAGAGATAATTCTTTTTTTGCATTTATATGCATAAAATTGGATTCATTTTATAAATTACTGAATAATTCATAATGCCTTTAAATCAATGATTGGACATTGAATAAAGTGAGATAAGATTTGTTCCTATTTGTGTTGATTCAATTTTGATTCGATTGAATAATTTGGACGTATGTTGGCTTTAGAGGCATCTCACCGATTGATTCTAAATTTTTACTACTGATATAACTCTCTTTTGGGGGCCCGAAGAAATTTTTTTTCACCGAAAAGCCTGTATGGGGAGTTACTTCGGTTTAAAGTTTAAAAATGAACTTAACTATATTTTCTTCATTTATGATAGGGTTGGAACAATATGTACACCATTGGAAAGGTAATAAAAATATCTTTAGGATAGGATTTTTTTGTTGACCCATTATGATTCGGCGTAGGAATTTTAATTTTTTTGTTTTTTTAATGTTTTTATTCCATAAAAATCCTATATAAGAACAAAAATTGTGCTTATTAGAATGTTATCAAGACGAAAAGCTTTTATTTGATATATAGATAGGCTTGACTTCTAATATCTTCGGTGTTTGAAGTGATAAAATTTGAACTACATCTTAAAAGTTTTTAATCTTGAGAATATATTAATAAGTAAAAAATTATGTGGTAGTATACGGTGGTTTTTTTAAAAACGGTTTATTTTAAAAAATCTTAAAAATAAATCTCATTCGCCGGTAGTGGGTAAACAAACAAAAAAAAATGTCGTCCATAAAATATTTTTACTATCTTTCAATGATATATATATATTGTTCCAATCTGACTATAAATGACTTAGATATATGTAGCTAAGTCCATTTCCAAACTTTTCACAGAAATAAACTCCCTACAGAGGTCTTTCCGCGGATTTTTTTTTAATAGCTTGAAAATTACTACATCGGGGTAAAAAAAAATTCACTGAGATCAACTTATTGCAAAATTGAGATTTAAAATACGAATTAAGGAATTATATTTTTAAAGGTCTGCACACATCTATATGAATAACATAAGCAGTGTTGCCACTTTATGGGTAGGGCATGAATGACAGCAATTATTAAATTGTTTAGTTTTTCACTTAAATTTCAATTCAAATGAATGAATTGAGAAAGTTATCAAATTTGTAAATAAAAAAATATATTATACATAAAAAACGAATTTAAATCATAAACTAGACAATAGATAGTGGGTCTATGAATACAACTTAGCAATTACTTCAAAGCATTGTTGGTAGCAGAAACGGTGCGATTATCGGTGAGGGTAAGTAACGCTATCATAGATTATTTCGGTTACAGTATTTTAAGGATAATTGTATTTCGATAACGGTATTTTAAGGTTAACTGTATTGCAATTATTTCGATAATGGTATTTTAAGATAAGCGGTATTTCGGTGCATTCCGCAAATTTTTTTTTATGAAAAAACAAAGTAAAGTAAAATAAATTTATTAACTAAGTGTATGTAAAATTCACAATTACGACGTGGAATTACAAAAATTTTAAATTAAAAAATAATGGTGTTGTAACGATAATAGGATAATGGTATTTGATTAATTTCGGTACTGGTATTTTAAATGTATCGATATTTGAATCTATAACAGTATTTTAGCGATAGAGCCTACCAACCCTGCCTCAATGTATGTAATTACTTTTGGCTTATGAATGACTTAACATCTAATTGTTAAGTTTGCATAAAAATTCCAATATCTATTTTTTATTCATACGAATTAATGAATTGATTCACAGCGACTGATCATCCACGAATTAAACCGATACATCAGGAAAGTGTATTAATCTATACATGCTTTGAAATTCTTTCGTTATACAAATAAGCTATTAACGTACACAAAAAAATCGTTACCAAGTAATTAAGCATATTTCAACTAATAAAGTTTTATCGAATAATTTATTATATTGTGTATGCCACAAAAACATTATTTTAGTTGAAGTGCTCCCAATTGCTTGCCAAAGATTTTTTGTGTGTATTTAAAAACGCAAATAAAACTTGATTTTTGAAAGACTCTAAAATAAGATTATTTTTAAATCGTTCACATGTGATCATAACTGACTCTTATTTACAAGCTTTTTAAGTGTTTTGTTCTAAAGTTAATTTTTTCTCTAAATTTTATGAAGATTTATATAAGACTCAAAAGTTCATCATAAATGCTGCATATTTAAGGAACTTTTCTTTGTAATAATATAACGCTCAGAACGATGGGACAATTGAAATGGCCAAATCACTTTTTTTAAGTTTACTGATGAGGTTATTACCTTTTTTCGGAGTTCAAATTGTAATAATATGTTAATTAAAGTCATTTATAATTTCATATTTTTTGGGTAATTTTGTCTACACTTTTGGGAATTTTGAATCTTGCTTGTGGCAGCACTGAGATTAAACAAGATTAAACTGAAATATTTACTTGTAGTGGTGGAAAAAATCATACACATTTGTTGCACAGTGGATTGACCGAATACAAAATGGGTAATAATTCATACTTGTTTGTACTTAGTAGAATCCCCGAATAAAAACACCAGGATGGAGGGTATCTAAAGACTCGGCACAGCCGAATTTAATCTTTGGTTTGTATAAGT
Organism: Leucophora obtusa; assembly: GCA_949987735.1. Lineage (NCBI taxonomy): Eukaryota > Metazoa > Arthropoda > Insecta > Diptera > Anthomyiidae > Leucophora > Leucophora obtusa. Next base: position 284,732,840 of record OX465295.1, read on the forward strand.
TCCCAGTCACCTGGGGACTTATACAAACCATCGAGCGGGCTTTAGCCCGCTTGTTTATTTACAAATTTGATAACTTTCTCAATTCATTCATTTGAATTGAAATTTAAGTAAAAAACTAAACAATTTAATAATTGCTGTCATCCATCATTACCCATAAAGTGGCAACTCTGCTTATGTTATTCATATAGATGTGTGCAGACCTTTAAAAATATAATTCCTTAATTCGTATTTTAAATCTCAATTTTGCAATAAGTTGATCTCAGTGAATTTTTTTTACCCCGATGTAGTACTTTTCAAGCTGTTAAAAAAAAATCCGCGGAAAGACCTCTGTAGGGAGTTTATTTCTGTGAAAAGTTTGGAAATGGACTTAGCTACATATATCTAAGTCATTTATAGTCAGATTGGAACAATATATATATATCATTGAAAGATAATAAAAATATCTTATGGACGACATTTTTTTTTGTTTGTTTACCCATTTCCGGCGAATGAGATTTATTTTTAAGATTTTTTAAAATAAACCGTTTTTATAAAAACCACCGTATACTACCACATAATTTTTTACTTATTAATATATTCTCAAGATTAAAAACTTTTAAGATGTAGTTCAAATTTAATCACTTCAAACACCGAAGATATTAGAAGTCAAGCCTATCTAGATATCAAATAAAAGCTTTTCGTCTTGATAACATTCTAATAAGCACAATTTTTGTTCTTATATAGGATTTTTATGGAATAAAAACATTAAAAAACAAAAAAATTAAAATTCCTACGCCGAATCATAATGGGTCAACAAAAAAAAATGCTATCCTAAAGATATTTTTATTACCTTTTCAATGGTGTACATATTGTTCCAACCCTATCATAAATGAAGAAAATATAGTTAAGTTCATTTTTAAACTTTAAACCGAAGTAACTCCCCATACAGGCTTTTCGCTGAAAAAAAAATTTCTTCGGGCCCCCAAAAGAGAGTTATATCCGTAGTAAAAATTTAGAATCAATCGGTGAGGTGCCTCTAAAGCCAACATACGTCCAAATTATTCAATAGAATCGAAATTGAATCAACACAAATAGGAACAAATCTTATCTCACTTTATTCAATGTCCAATCATTGATTTAAAGGCATTATGAATTATTCAGTAATTTATAAAATGAATCCAATTTTATGCATATAAATTCAAAAAAAGAATTAACTCTTTCAAGGTCTGGATGTGTATGTTTGTATTTTTTTCTTATTCAGTAACAACAACAACACACAGTTAATATATTTTTCATGTTAATATGGAAAATTCTAGAGGTGCTTCTACATTTTCTTTCATAACTTTTAAACGTCTGGACCAAATATGCCCATTTCCAATAGCAAACTGCTTAAGAAATTGGACCAAAATTTTGACTAAAAATTAACATCCTAGCACAACTATTTTGAGCGTGATCGTGATTTCAACAGACAGACAGACAGACAGACGGACACGGCTATATCGGTTTCGCTATTGATAACGATCAGGAATATATATTTTTTTTATGCCCCAGATTTTTTTTTCGATGAGTTACAAACGGAATGACAAAATGATATATACCCTCCTGCACAGTGGGATGGAGGGTATAAAAAGTGAATTAGTGAGTTTCGTTGGGTCACACAAGCGCTGGTGGCGCCAAACGTTCTGCGCGGTCAATCGAGGCTGCCTAAATGTTTATAAGGATGCAAAAAATTTAAACTTCTAACTGTATAATACACTCATAGAAGTAAATCAGTAAAAATAGCAGAAAAAGTTACTAAAAATTAGTTAAAAATGATGGTACAGAAAAAACTGCTAAAATTAGCAGATTTTTTTCCTAAATACTAGTAAAATAAGAACAATAAAATTAAAACTGTTAAACTCACAGAATTTTAGTTATATTCAAGTTTACTTTCAGTTAATTGAAAATAGCAATTTTTACTGTAAAATCAGCAGCAAATTTTGCTAAATATTAGCAGACTAAAAATAGCGAAAATAAACTGTTATATATACAAAATTTTTGCTATTTTTTTTAAGCTAAATTTAGTTGAATGCAAATAGCAGTCTATTCTGCTAAAATCGGTATAAATATTTGCTAAAAAATTGTAAACTGCTGCTTTTAAAAGGTTCGATCTTTATTTGCATTTTAAAAAAAAGTCGAAAAAAACTTCGAAAGTTTTAAAATTTTTTGATGATTTTTTAGGCAACTTATTATATACATAGCTGATTTTAGTAGCTTAATTTGCTATTTTCCATTAACAAAAATTTATTTTTGCTTTTCCTATATTACTAATATATAGCAAAAATAATCTGTAATTTTAGCAGTTTTTTTCTGCAGCATAATTTTCAACTAATTTTTAGTCAGTTTTTCTTCTATTTTTACAGATTTATTTCTATGAGTGTAGGGTATACTGAAATTGGAAAATCTAACGTAATAACACTCAAACCACGTGTATAAAAAAGCTGTCTCTGGAAAAAATTTCGAGGGTACTTTTAGTTCACTACCGCCGTTTGAAGTTGGAATTGTTAGTGTATTTTTTTAAATTTTTCGCACCGAATTTTGGAACAAAATAGGGCTTAAAAGTTTGGTAATCCTGGGCATATTATGAAAAAAAATGTTTTAAAAACTTACAAAAGTCTGGTAAACGCGTTCTAATTCAGTTGAACTAATTTTTCCTCTTGTTTTCGTTTAAATCCGTTGTTTAGCTAAAGTTGTTAGTTATCCAATTTCACCACAAAAACATATTTGTGCTGTACTTGAACTAATTTTTCCTCCTGATATTTAGTTATTTTTATATAAATGATTTTGACAATGTATCAGCTAATATAGATAAATTTGTTGGCAACTTTTTTAATATCTGTGTTTTCAAAAGAAAACGATAGGGGCGCTAGTGTATAGTGATTGATGATGCTTGATGGTTTTCTTCAAATTAGAAAATTTCTAGTAATGTATTTCAATGTGTGTAATGAGTAGACCACCCATGAAATGTATGGGATTTTCAAAAATGTTTTTTTTTGTTTGCTCCACCGGCAGTTTCCGGTAGATTGGTTGCAAAAAATAATATATGTGTAAAAATTGGATTTTTCCGTGGCAAACAGGCCAGTCAGTTTGAACTTTTGACCCTAGAAATGAACTAAAAACACTTCAAAGATTTTTTGCGCTATAATAGATAATTGAATTGCAAATTCCTGAAAAAGTCGATTTTAAAATATGTATGTATGTTGAAAAAAGTACTATAAAAGAGCATTTTAAATTTAATTGATTTTATTTCTAAACTTACGGTTTTCTTCATTTTGTGTATGAAAACCCTACAAATATATTTATATTTTCAAACATTTTGATTGATTGAAAATAAATTAACCAATCAGAATGCTCCAAAAATAAACCAAGTCAAAGCACACTGCCATCCAAAATTTTAAATAAACAAAAATATACATTTTTAATACTTAGATAGTAAGGGCGATAAAATTTGTGTTTCAGATTGAATTTTCGGAAAATGTTGATGCAAAAGTTGTGATTTTTTTGATAAAATTAATTTAGTGGAATTTGAGTTTACGTCATATGTTAAGAGTTTGCAAATCCGTTTAAGGGATTTTGCTATATTTTCAAAATAAGAAAATAAGTGAAATTTTCACTTGAATTGCAATTAGATCCTAGATCCTTTACCTAATCAAAATAAGTTGGTATATGTGCAAAAGCCCAAAGTCTATACTTTTAAACCATATTTAAAATTATTCGTGGTTTAGTCAGATATATGAATAAATAAGAAATTTTAACGAAAAAACTGACTTTTTGCTAAAAATTAATTTTGCGAATATTTCAAAAACTAGAGCTAATTTAAAAATTTGGTGCTCACATTCGTGTTATTCATACTAAAATCTATCAGAATTGATAAGTCGCATGCCCGATGCATTTTTAGTGTTGTGCTGTGTAATAAACCTACAAAGGATTTCATAAATTTTTTTAATTGAATTGGGGTACCTCAAAATCATCGATGAATTAAAATTTAATATTGTTTCCACCATATTGAATTTCTGATAAAACGCGGAAAATCGCGAATTTCAAAAAAATCTGAAACATGTTTTCACTTAAATCGTCTATAGATTATGATAGGTAAAATTTGACATTTCCATCACAAATATCTACGTACAAAAGAGTCAAAAATTTGTTTTTTTATAGAATATCCTTGAAAATAGGATATGTCAGGATATGCTTAAATATGTTATATGTATATACCGCTGGACGCGCCTACAAAAAATCTTTCATATTGATACCCATATTGAGTATGTTGTCTTCAGCTAAGATGCAAATTTCTTACAAAAACTAAAAAAAAATACCTTTTTTAAAAATGGTCCAGCTCGTGAGATCTCATTGCTAGACCCTAAATATTTTAGGAATAATCTTATAACAAACCAAGGTTTATTTTGAGGGGCATTGTTTTTTTCCCTTTTTTCGTGAGTCGGTCTAGCGTACAACATATAATAAATCGATTTTGGTCTCTCTTTCGTGGAATAACAGATATATGTTCCAAATGTAATTGGTTTATAAAAACGACATATCTTGCTCTACAAAAAAATTAAAACCGATCCTCACTGGCTCTGTTCAAATTTTAACGAGGGCCGTTTAAAATGAATTCTTTACATAAATTTTTACTTTATCCGCTTAAAACAACACGATAAGTAACACTTAGGCCAAAAATTGGTATGAGGAAAGTGTTTGTCCTTTTATTCTGCATAACAACACTTATATAGTATTTTTGCGGAAAACGTCAAATTTAGAAGTTATAGCGCAAAATATCTTTTAAGTGTTTTTAGTTAATTTTTAGGGTCAAAAGTTCAAACTGACTGGCCTGTATGAGCCCGAGAGATCCAATTTTTGTACACGTATTATTTTTTATGTCCAATCTATCGGAAATTGCCGGTGGAGCAAACAAAAAAATACTTTTTGAAATTTGTGTGGTCTAATGATGAGTCATCACTGATGACGCTTACCAATATAAATAATATGGCCCTTTTAAAGCGACGAATACATTAAGAAACATTCGTGAAAAAATAGCCATATTTTTACGAATGTTGATTTGTGTATGTTAATGTTCGTGTTGACATTCGTGCAATTCGTGTTTACAAAATTGTTTAATATTCTTTGTTCCCTACTCAATGTTCCTTAATGTATTCGCCGCTTTAAGAAAGTTCTAGTAGTAAGTTCTTAGTCAGCACAGGAACTTAAAAGAAAACGGAGGTATATTGGACATTAACATTTCGCACTTAAAAATTGTATTGAATAAATAAACTAATGAGGTTTGTTCTATAATATAAACTATATTTATTTACGGGAATACTATTAAATATGTTATTGTTTTTCTTTTATTTCAGCCCTTTAACATTTTCATCTAAATTCTACCTTCAGGTAGACGAAAAAAGGAACCAAAAAATACAACTTCCGCTGGCACACATATTGGCAAGAAAATAAAAGTGATATTTAGTGCAAATAGTGTTTTTGGATTATGTAATTTATTCAAAAATAAAATTAACAATATTTACATGAATTTGTTTTTATTCAATTAATAACAAAAAGTGATTGTAATTTTAGCAGCATGTTTTGCTGATTTCAATTGTCCCACTTTGATTTCTATTAAACGAACATTCTTCTAAATTTTTGAATGTTTACTGAATTTTTTACCTGTTTTTAACCAACTAAAATTTAGCAGAATACATGTGCTGATTTCAGCTGAGTAATTTTCATTTACATTAAACAATATTTCTTGTAAATTATTGTATTTGAAGTAACTGTTTTACCTAAAATTTAGCTCACCTAAATTTAGCAGACCAAAATTCTCTACATCATTGAAATTTCTGCTGGCGCAAATTCAGGTACTATTTTCTGTTATTTTAGCAGTATTTTTAACTATTTGTACGGGCTTTTTTTATGAGTGTAGGCTAAAATTTAACTTTTATGAATCGTAGAGGGCATTAATTAATCTTAAGTACAGCAAGTTCTGTACTGAATATTAATGTCGACCATGATCACATTTTGAAATGTTATTATTGTGGTTAACATCACAAAGAACAGTCCTTGGTAATTGGTCTATGGTTTTACCTTAAAAAACGTTCGTTTATTTCATTTATATAAATCGGGCTGGCGCTCTTAGTAAATAAAAATAACACACTCTCTTTTAAGTTTGATTTAGCTTAAACACTTATTTATTAAACGCTTTATTACTTTACATACAACAATATAACACACACACTCTAGTAATTTTAACACAACGATTTATTTAAGCCCGACTGAATTACACAATCGCTAATATTGTAATCAACTGACTAACTAAATGACATATGGCAGCCTTATATAGTTTTCTTCTGCCAGATTGACGATTTAGTAAATCTTCTCATTCGTATATTAGCAGGTGTTCAAAAAATGCGCTTAAATGATTTCCTTAGAATGGAAAAATTAGAAATTCGTGGTGTGATTAAATATTTACATAAGAAAGGTTAATCGGGACAAGAATTTCATAATGATATAGTGAATGTGTTAGGTGCAAGTGCTCCTTCATATGCAACAGTAAAAAACGTGGTCGTACCAGCATTGAAGATGAACCACGAAGTGAACGTCCAAAAACTGCAACAACGCCAGAAATCATAGCTAAAGTCCATGATATGATATTAGACGATCGGCGAGTGAAAGTGCGTGAAATACGTAATGCCATACGCATCTCAAATGATCGAGTACATTTTATTTTGCATCAAGAATTACAGATGAAAAAGCTTTCTGCAAGATGGGTGCCGCATTCGAATGTAAGTTTCTCATTTCTCACCATTTCTCTGATTTAGCTCCCTCTGGCTTCTACCTGACACCAAATCTAAAAAAAGTTCTTTGCTGGCAAACGTTTTACCTCGAATGAAGATACAATGGAAGCTGTTAACAATTATTTTGAGGAGCTTCAGGAATGTTATTTTAATCAAGGGATAGAATTGCTAGAAAAACGAGATTATATTGAAAAATAAAATATTTTTAAAAATCTAGCTCTTGTTTTTCATTGTTAGGCTAAGAACATTTCGAACTGCCCTCGTATACTCACGTAATGCCTTGTATTTCAAAACAAAAAGTAATGACTTACCGATCACTGTTTAGGTATTGCATGATTTATAAACGCATACTAATGATTAAAACATTTTTGAAAATCTATTTTTTAGCACATTACTTTATGTGTTTTTGTAAGTATGGGGGTAAAGTATATATTTTGCAATATTACGAACGAAAATACTCGTACGAACCATAATAATTCATTTACTTTTTAAGCAATCAAATATTATATGTGTCGATAGCTCAGCGGGTAGAGCTTTCGGCTAACAAGCAGGGATCTCAAGTTCTTATCCCAGCGTGACCATTTTGATATGTTTTTTAAATAAAATATTTTTATGAAAATCTATTTTTAGACACACCAATTTTCCCATCCTCGTAACCACATACGTAACTACTTACTTAATCTCCTTCTCCCCATACATAAGCTTGGGGCTCTTCGCCTGTAAAATTCATCAGTGAAGTAACCCACCAAAAAAATTGGAAATAATGCTTAACAAACTACTTCTTTCACTGCTTCACAAGTATACGTAAGTGTATTTTTACTGCTTGTTTAGCAGTTATTCTGAACAACTTCTTTTATTGCTTCCAAAGTATCCGTTAATATATTTTTACAGCTTTTTTAGAATTACTTCTGAACAACATCCAAAAAATCACTTAAGTATTACTTCTAAAGAGTAATTGCTCTAAAAGCATGGATGATAACCGAAACGATGCGGTTATCGGTAAGGGTAACGCTATTTCAGATTATTTCGGTAACGGTATTTTAAGGGTAACGCTATTTCATTTATTTCAGTATCGGTATTTTAAGGATAACGGTTTTTTTAGTTATTTCGGTAACGGTATTTTAAGGATAACGGTATTTAGCTATTTCGATGCATCCCGCAATTTTTGTTACAATAAACACACGAGATTAAAAACAGAATCAATTTACCAACTTAAAGTACGAAAAATACTCAATAAACACGTGCACTTACCAAAAACAGAAAATTAAAAATAACGGTAACGGTATTTTAGGGGTAACGGTATTTAATTTATTTCGGTAACGGTATTTTAAGAGTATCGATATTTCATTTATTTCGGTATTGGTATTTTAAGGATAACAGTATTTCAGTTATTTCGGTAACGGTATTTTAAGATTAACGGTATTTCAGTTATTTCGGTAACGGTATTTTAGGGGTAACGGTAGTCAGTTGAAGGGGTTTTGAATAGATAACGGTATTTTAGCGGTATTGCCTGCCAACCCTGTCTAAAAGTGATCGTAAAAAGTGATTTTGGTATCATTTGGCATTTTCAAACAGAGGGTCCCGGGTTCGATACCCGGCGGGACCAATATTTTTTAGTTTTTTTATTCTATTAATTTCTTTAAATATTTATAATTAATTTGTTTAAATTCAATATCTTTTTAATTTAAAAATTTTTAAAAATATGTATATATAAAAAAATGATGAGAAATTGCTTTTTATGCACCTGTGAAGATAGTACTGAAAACAGTATTGAATTGGAGTGCACCTTTTACACTTGTTTAATAAGTACTTTTATTGAAGAGAATAAGGAACAATATCTCGCAGTAACAATGTGGTGTTTTTATGCCAGTAAACTTTCATATGAAACAATAGCTCAGCGGTAGGGCGCTAGACTAACAATCGTGGGGTCGCAAGTTCGATACCCGGTAGCGGCAATAAAAAATTAGTATTACAACTAGTTAACTATAACTAACAAGCAATGTTTTTACAATAGATTACTATTAAACAATTTGCAAGAAACAATTTCTTAATATTTTTATGTTAAAATGCATACATGGGACTAATTAATTATGTGGGCCAATTAATTGATGATTTCATTACCATTACATTGATATCAATTGTAATGAAATTATTTTCATTACCATTTTTTTTAATTAATGGTAATGATTCTAAAATTTAATTTCATTGATTAATGACAATGATTTTAAATTTCATTACCATTGATAATGAATAAATTAAAAAAAATAATTGCCATTGACAGAAAAACGTAAAAATGGAGTAAAACTCGTTGAAATCGAAGATGGAATATGCTCCTTCAGGCTCATGCTCATTTGAAATTAAATATTACTTTCCATTCCATTGTTATTTGTACCCAGGTAAAGTTTAACGGAATTAAATGGATCGTCCTTAATAAATTATGTTTTATAACTTCCGTGGCCAAACCAGTTGTTCGTTTTCATTTGTCTGAATTTTTTTGTAAACAAATGGTTTTTAATCAATTGTAATTAGTTTTTTTATACATTAGTGTAATTTCATTACCATTAGTAATGATTTTTCTAATGAAAAATATTTCATTACCATTAAATGGTAATGAACTTTTTTTCATTGTCATTAGTATGAACTAATGGTAATGAAAATTCAATGGTAATGAAAAATTCCCATGTATGTTAAAATGTTGGCGAACGTCTAACCAAGTCAGCTGGTATTCTACGTCTAAGTCTTCCGGATTGGCCATCTATATGGTTTAGGGCTAAAGCTTCAGGGTTCTCGTGTTGTCTGAGCCTGGTATAATGTTTTCCAGCGAATTTGCGAACCACATCCCGAACTTGTTCTATGCCCAGATTACGATAGATATCAGCATTACGAACATACCAAGGTGCATTAACTATACTTTTAAGGACTTTATTTTGAAAGCTTTGAATAAGTTGAATATTAGTGTTACTTGTACAACCCCAGAGTTGTATTCCGTAGCTCCAAATAGGTTTTATCAATTGGTTGTATAATAGTATTTTATTTTCAATGGAAAGTGTAGATTTTCTTCCAATAAGCCATTTCAATTTGTTCCATTTAAGATTTAGTTCAGTTATTTTCTTTTTTACGAGCTCATTCCAACGAAGCTTACAATCTAGATTCATTCCTAAGTACTTTGCTGTATTGGCGTAAAAAAACTATTGTAAAATAAAAAAAAAATATAATTTGTTTTTACGAAGAATTTTTTTTTTTTAAATTTTAATAGGTGAAAAAGGACTTTCTTTGCACTCTTTCCAAAAGTACTGAAAAAATGTTGAAGTGGGAGTACTCCTCTCCTATGACAACTCAATGTTAAAGTTAGTGTTTATTATTAATTATTAGTGTTTATGTTAAAAAAGAAGTACATCTAGATCATCAATTGTAGTGCTTTTTCTAGTGCTTCGGCATCTCTTTTTTACTGGGAAGGTGTAAAGTAATGCGTGGGCGCTATGGCTACAAATAACTTTAACACTGGTTGAAAAGTCCGTGGGATAATCAATAAAACAACAACTTTTTGACAAAATTCGGCTGTATTCATCAACATAGTCTCCTTCAAGAGCGATACAATCACTCCAACGCCTTTCTAACAGTTCGATATCTTTTTTATAGAAAGATTTATCTTTGGCCTCAAAATAGACCTCTGTTTCGGCAATCACCTCTTCATTCGAACCAAATCTCTTTCCAGCGAGCATTTTTTTGAAGTCTGAAAACAAGTAGAAATCGTTGTGAGCCAAGTCTGGCGAATACGGAAGCAATTGAAAGTGTAATTAGTGCAATTTGGACATGGTAGCCAACGACTTGTGAAAGAGCACTTTTTTCTTCTTCATATGGGACCGTTTTTTTGTTATTTCCTTCTTCAAATGCACCAATATTGATGGTCTGGCTTTTTTCAAGGTAATCAATGTACAAAATTCCAGCCGCATTCCCAAATACTGATGCCATAACTTTACCAGCTGAATGTTGCGTCTTTGGTTTCTTCGGGCGAGGTTCGCCAGTTTTTGTCCACTCAGCTGAATCTGGAGTGAAAAAAATCCTTTTTTATCTCGCCGAAACAGCTCTCAAAATCCTCAACACGTTGTTGTTTTTGGTGCACTGTGAGCAAACGCGGTACCCATTTCGAAAACAGATTTCTCATGGATTTAAAGCCGACATGTTCCTTCGGTATCTTTAAGGCATCAGATATCTCCTGGAACTTCACTTTACGGTCTGCCAAAACGATTTTGTGGACTTTTTTGATGTTTTCCGATATCACCACCTCTGTACGACCAGAGCGTTCGGCTTCATCGTCGTTTGTACGACCACGTTTAAAGTCAGCAAACCACTTGCTTACCATTTGTATCGATGAATTAGAGTCCGAATAACACTTATCAAGCCTAACTTTGAATTGAACGGTGCTTTTTCCAATTAAAAAGCAATGATAAATCAACACACGAAATTGCTTTGGATCCATTGTTTTCAAAAGCGCAAAAGTAGCGTCACCAAAAAAGAGCTGTAACTTGTTCACTACTGAACGAATTGTCATTAAATGTTGACAGATATCATCTTAAGGTTGGTAGTTCCAAAACATCACATGGATTTTTCATTAGTGGCGCCACCTATGGGTCATCCTACGGATTTTTCAGTCGATGTGTTAGAGCGCTACATGCAAATGGACTATATGGACGAGTTCCAAGAAGAACACCGTATATATCGAGAATAGATCAACAGCGACGTCAAGATTTTGCCAAAAAATATCAAAATAAACCCAATATATTCTGAAAAAACAAATTTAAATTAAAAAAAAGCAAATTTAAAATTATTAGTAAGAAAAAAACTTGTTAAAATTTGAAGATGCAAAAATTCAGAATTTGCCCAGCAAAATGAAATATTCGCAGTGAAACACGGTGGTGGTCCGGTCATGGGGAGGCAACTCGAATTTTATAAAGAGATATGAATAAAAAAGATTATCCCGCCATTTTAAAAGATAATTTGCTACCCAGTTTCCAAAAATTGATCATGGATCAAACTTGGGTCTTCAACAAGACAATGATCCCTAGCACATAGCGCAAACAGTTGAATCACCTTCCCCAGTCACCCGGCCACAACCTCATTGAAAAATTTTGGGAGCATCTGGACCGGCAAATAAGACAAAAAAAAATTATCAGTTAGGACTCTTTGATAATTGACCAATAACAGCAAACCTCTGCCGCATTTACCAGAAGCCTAGTGGAATCAATGTAATCAAATCAAATAGAAGGCAAACCATATACTAAATTCGTTAAAATTCGTTTCTTATTCTGACTGTACAATTTCTTTTGACGCTGTTAATAGTATTTTTTGTTATTATTACTGCTTTTTAAATAAAAGGAGAGAAGAGGAAATACTAAAAAAAAATTAAATTTAAAAAAGTATAAAACGTCGAGTTAAATGATAAAGCAAATTAGTGAAATAAACCCGAAAATATAAAAGTCTAACGTGTACAGTTTGCTTTCACCCCCATAGTACTAACCTACGCACATTTCTGGTACACCCATATAGGTACCATTTTTATACCCTCCATCCCACTGTGCAGGAGGGTATATATCATTTTGTCATTCCGTTTGTAACTCATCGAAAAAAAAATCTGGGACATAAAAAAAATATATATTCCTGATCGTTATCAATAGCGAAACCGATATAGCCGTGTCCGTCTGTCTGTCTGTCTGTCTGTCTGTTGAAATCACGATCACGCTCAAAATAGTTGTGCTAGGATGTTAATTTTTAGTCAAAATTTTGGTCCAATTTCTTAAGCAGTTTGCTATTGGAAATGGGCATATTTGGTCCAGACGTTTAAAAGTTATGGAAGAAAATGTAGAAGCACCTCTAGAATTTTCCATATTAACATGAAAAAATATATTAACTGTGTGTTGTTGTTTTTACTGAATAAGAAAAAAATACATACATACACACCCAGACCTTGAAAGAGATAATTCTTTTTTTGAATTTATATGCATAAAATCGGATTCATTTTATAAATTACTGAATAATTCATAATGCCTTTAAATCAATGATTGGACATTGAATAAAGTGAGATAAGATTTGTTCCTATTTGTGTTGATTCAATTTTGATTCGATTGAATAATTTGGATGTATGTTGGCTTTAGAGGCATCTCACCGATTGATTCTAAATTTTTACTACTGATATAACTCTCTTTGGGGGTCCGAAGAAATTTTTTTTTCACCGAAAAGCCTGTATGGGGAGTTACTTCGGTTTAAATTTTAAAAATGAACTTAACTATATTTTCTTCATTTATGATAGGGTTGGAACAATATGTACACCATTGGAAAGGTAATAAAAATATCTTTAGGATAGCATTTTTTTGTTGACCCATTATGATTCGGCGTAGGAATTTTAATTTTTTTGTTTTTTTAATGTTTTTATTCCATAAAAATCCTATATAAGAACAAAAATTGTGCTTATTAGAATGTTATCAAGACGAAAAGCTTTGATTTGATATATAGATAGGCTTGACTTCTAATATCTTCGGTGTTTGAAGTGATAAAATTTGAACTACATTTTAAAAGTTTTTAATCTTAAGAATATATTAATAAGTAAAAAATTATGTGGTAGTATACGGTGGTTTTTATAAAAACGGTTTATTTTAAAAAATCTTAAAAATAAATCTCATTCGCCGGTAACGGGTAAACAAACAAAAAAAATGTCGTCCATAAGATATTTTTACTATCTTTCAATGATACATATATATTGTTCCAATCTGACTATAAATTACTTAGATATATGCAGCTAAGTCCATTTCCAAACTTTTCACAGAATTAAACTCCCTACAGAGGTCTTTCCGCGGATTTTTTTTTTAACAGCTTGAAAAGTACTACATCGGGGTAAAAAAAATTCACTGTGATCAACTTATTGCAAAATTGAGATTTAAAATATGAATTAAGGAATTATATTTTTAAAGGTCTGCATACATCTATATGAATAACATACGCAGTGTTGCCACTTTATGGGTAGGGCATGGATGACAGCAATTATTAAATTGTTTAGTTTTTCACTTAAATTTCAATTCAAATGAATGAATTGAGAAAGTTATCAAATTTGTAAATAAAAAAATATATTATACATAAAAAAAAGAATTTAATTCATAAACTAGCCAATAGATAGTGGGTCTATGAATACAACTTAGCAATTACTTCAAAGCATTGTTGGTAGCAGAAACGGAAAGTGTATGTAAAATTCACAATTACGACGTGGAATTACAAAAAGTTTAAACTAAAAAATAATGGTGTTGTAAGGATAATGGGATAATGGTATTTGATTAATTTCGGTACTGGTATTTTAAATGTATCGATATTGGAATCTATAACAGTATTTTAGCGATAGAGCCTACCAACCCTGCCTCAATGTATTTAATTACTTTTGGCTTATGAATGACTTAACATCTAATTGTTAAGTTTGCATAAAAATTCCAATATCTATTTTTAATTCATACGAGTTAATGAATTGATTCACAGCGACTGATCATCCACGAATTAAACCGATACATCAGGAAAGTGTATTAATCTATACATGCTTTGAAATTCTTTCGTTATACAAATAAGCTATTAACGTACACAAAAAAATCGTTACCAAGTAATTAAGCAAATTTCAACTAATAAAGTTTTATCGAATAATTTATTATATTGTGTATGCCACAAAAACATTATTTTAGTTAAAGTGCTCCCAATTGCTTGCCAAAGATTTTTTTGTGTGTATTTAAAAACGCAAATAAAACTTGATTTTTGAAAGACTCTAAAATAAGATTATTTTTAAATCGTTCACATGTGATCATAACTGACTCTTATTTACAAGCTTTTTAAGTGTTTTGTTCTAAAGTTAATTTTTTCTCTAAATTTTATGAAGATTCATATAAGACTCAAAAGTTCATCATAAATGCTGCATATTTAAGGAACTTTTCTTTGTAATAATATAACGCCCAGAACGATAGGACAATTGAAATGGCCAAATCACTTTTTTTTTAGTTTACTGATGAGGTTATTACCTTTTTTCGAAGTTCAAATTGTAATAATATGTTAATTGAAGTCATTTATAATTTCATATTTTTTGGGTAATTTTGTCTACACTTTTGGGAATTTTGAATCTTGCTTGTGGCAGCACTGAGATTAAACAAGATTAAACTGAAATATTTACTTGTAGTGGTGGAAAAAATCATACACATTTGTTGCACAGTGGATTGACCGAATACAAAATGGGTAATAATTCATACTTGTTTGTACTTTGTAGAATCCCCGAATAAAAACACCAGGATGGAGGGTATCTAAAGACTCGGCACAGCCGAATTTAATCTTTGGTTTGTATAAGTTCCCAGTCACCTGGGGACTTACACAAACCATCGAGCGGGCTTTAGCCCGCTTGTTTATAATAAAAGCCTTCACCCAGCCACCACAAATAAATAATTCTGACACAACAATGGGTTTAAAATAAATATTTGTTCACTTTTACTCATTAAAAGTAATGAATCCATTACAAATTGTAATATACGTGTGAATGTCAAGATAATTTGGTAAAGTTCGCAGATAGGTAGATGGTCCCGTAAATAGTTTTGTTCATTTGTGTTTTGAATGAAAATAAAAAAAACATTTAAAGCAGTGTTGGCAAGCGATTTATAATATTAAAGATAATGGAAAACGTTATTTTAACAGCATACCGTTAGGTATTTTAAGGATATTGGTATTTTAAGTTATTTCATTGGTGGTATTTTAAGGTCAACGGTACACTCAGAAAAAAGTTTGAACTAAAGTGAACTAAACTATAGTTCAAAATGAACTCCAGAAAAGTTCATTGAAATAAGTTAAATTTTACTTAAAGTAGCGAAAAAAAACTCAAAATTTGGAAAATTTACTAAATGTGAGTAAAAAAAAACTATTCCTGAGTTTACAGGAATAGTTCAAAATTTTACTCAAATTATTTTACCAAAAATTAGTTATATTGTATTCTATTAAGTATATTTTACACATTTGTAGAAAATAATTTTAGCTTCTGAAAATTTTCTGTGTTAAATTTTCATTTAAGTTAAAGTTAATTGATTCAAGTTTATAAATTTACCAAAATAAAGTACATAGCTTAACTTAAGTAGAGGAATTTAAACTCTTACAAAACTAAAAAATTCAATATTTTTCTAATTTTGCTTTTGCATTCAAATTTAGTAAACATAAACTAAAATGTTTGCATAATTTTTTAAAAAAGATTTTTAAAAAAATTTAAGGAAATTTTACTTAAAGCAATAAAAATGTTCTTAATAATAGTTTATATTCCTACAAATTATTTAACTTGACAAAATTATATGAACAAAGTTTATTATGAACTTTTCTATCATTCAAAATAAGTTTATATGAACTTACAAAGCAAAAGTAGGTATTGTTTGAGTAATCTCTTATTTTCAATAAAAAAGGTTTTTATATATGTGTTGAAAATACTTAAAACAACAGCAACTACAAAAAGAATACAACAGAAGTATTCAAGTGTTGACAAAAATAAAAAAAAATCTGAGTAACTAGAAAGAGAATAAATAACAAAAAATCAGTATGAAAGTTCTCGTTAAAGTATACACATCGTGCGGGGGTGATGTATAGTTTTTTTTTAAATAAAAATATAAAAATATTTAAATTTTTTAAAAATAATTTGTTTAAAAGTGTAATATTTAAATTTTATAAAGTGTGTGTTGTGTTGTGTTGTGTTGGAAAAATTGGTAAGTACTTATTAAATTAATTAAAAGAACAAAAAACAATGTGAAAAAAGTGAAGAAAAACATGTATTGTGTGTGAATGTATGTGTAGCTTGGCGTCCTTTTTTCAGTTTATATTTTTTCAATTTTAGTTTAGTGAACTGCATGTTAACTAAAATTAGTTAACATATTGTTATAATTTAACTAAGAAGGAATAAATATTAAACTTAAAACAGAAAGCCAAGCTACAAATACATGCACAATCATTCTTGTTTCTCACATGTTTAATAAGATTTCTCAATACTTAAATTTTAGTTCAGTTGAACTTAGTTACAGTCAAAAGTACAATATGAATCTAATTACATATTTCTTTATACAGAGTAAAAGTAAACTAACTTTTTCTTTTCATATAGTACTTTTAGCTTAATTTCAGTTCATGCCAAGGTATGAAAATTAGTTTAGTTGAACTTAAATATGTACCTTCATAAATAAATCGCATTAGTTTTAGTTTAGTTTAAACAATGGTCAATTTGTATTCCTAAGTTCAAAATGAACTAAACTGAACTAAAATTATTAGCTACATATATTATTGCAAATGTTAGAAACTTAGTTAATTGAACTAAAAATTAGTGTAATTGAACTAAAAGTTAAGTAATATGACCTTTTATAAAAAAAAACGCTCTAGTTATTTTTATTATATTGAAGTTTAAAATATGGCCTAATTACATTGTTTTAGTTTATTAAACTAAACTGTATTTAAAATACATAATATTATAAACTTCAAGTTCAAAATGAACTAAACTGAACTAAAATTGTTAGCTACTCATATACACTCAATAATAAAATTCCATATTTTTAATAAAACTGAACTTGCTTTAAACTTCTTATAATTTGAGTTACTTATAAAATAACACTTCAAGTTTAATTTAACTAGATTTTAGTTCAAAATATTAATATTATTGCAAAGTTTTAACTAGTTTAATTGAACTAAAAGTTAAGTTGTATGAACTTTTATTTTTATCATATTTGAATTGAAGTTTGAAATATAGTTTGACTGTACTAAAAATACATATAAAAAACCATATATTTTTTTAGTAAAACTTGACAGTATTTTTAAAATTTATATTTGAAAAGTATTTTTATAAAAACTACCTTTTTATTAAAAAAGTGCCTTACATAAAAATATTTTTTATACAAATATTTTTTATAAAAAGTACCATTTATAAAAAGTACTTTTATAAAAAAAAACCTTTCGTAGATCAAATTTCAAGTATTTTCTTTAAACCGAATGAATGTGTACAACTTTCGGAACAAGGTTGACTCTTTTACATAATGTACCTTTTATAATAAGTATCATTTATAAAATATACATATTTTTTATAAAAATATTATTTATAAAAAAAGCAATTTATAAAAAAATGTGTTTTCCTCTCTTGATATTATTTTCAGTTTATGGAGAGCGAAGTGAAGCTGACGATTTTTTGGAAGTGCTGGTTGCTCTAAAAGGGGAGCAGTTTATGCAGTAAGTTTTCCAGTAAGTTTCAGACTTTAATGGTATATCGTATTATTTTAAATATTAGTTTTTTATCCATTTCGTTTCGGTTTCGATTATATAATATTATAATTTTAATTGGAATTTAAAATTTGTCTAAATAAAATTGCGTGACGGCAAGCAAATGATTTTATTATACCTTCCCGAGTAAAACGGGTTATATATTATTTTATATTATTTAATAAAATTATTTCTAGTTATATATTGCTTTGTATGGCACTATATATAATAAGACATAAATTTCGTCTTTCGAACAAATTTTATATGACCCAATATCCAAATATATCATTTTACATATGTTGTCATATTTAATAAGATCTCGCCCATGGAATTGAAATTGTAAGACCAAAAATAGCCCAGTTTCATCTTTAATTTAAATTTAATTTAAGATTTTATCGAAGTCAATTACAATCCATTTTTAATTGGAAAATATTCTTTTACAAAAACAAATTTTGATATAAAATTCAAGTGATTTAAAAAATAATATGAACACGAAAAACCGGCAAAATATTTTTGTATAAAATCGGAATGAAATTATCTGACAGTTACCCATACATTATCGACATTGAAAATATTATGTTAAAAGAGTTAACACTTAACATACGCAGTCAGACTTATATGGGATTTCGTACCACATATGTATAGCAACAAAACAAGTATATTGATTTAAAAAAGAAACATTTATTTTCCCTATATAATTTATGTTATAGTCTTGTTTCAAATGAACTCTTAATATCTTAGTAAATTGAAATTCATTTTCATTTAAAACGTTATAAATTTACATCGAAACAACATATTCTTTTATTTTTAAATTGAATATTGGGTCATATTAATAAAAGTTAGCCAATTCTTCGAAGTTATTATTTTGGTTTAGGAATGACGTACCACCAAATTTATCCATAGGCTTGAAGGATACCATAAAATATAAATGAAAATTAAAACAAAAAAATTGTCTACCCGCAAGCAGACTATAAATGCAAATAGAAAGACTATAATTGTGTAATAAATAACTTAAAAACCTAATAAATAATTCCCCCATTAGTGAAATCTGGTTTTTTATTCACTATTTACAAATTTAAAACACTTTTAAACGATTATTTAATGACATTTAATTGTATTAAAAACTGTTTCATGTCAAATTTGTTATCACAATTTTAATGCATTTTTCCCATTTTTTTTAAGTGAAAGCCCAAAAATAAAAGCTTCATTTGAACATATCTCACTTTCAAAATTAAAATCTCACCTTTAGTGAAAAATCCAGTAATGATTTATGGGAAATTATGTGAAATTTCATTTTATTTAGAATTTTTATGGATTATTCCTAAACTATACTATAGCTCGTATAAGTACTGATTAATGTGTAGATACTTTTTATGTATGAAGTTTCACATCAAGACTCGGAAACTTACTAGATTTTCTTAGTTCACACGATACACGAAACCTTACGTGAATCCCCCATTGTTTTTCAGTACAATATTAAGTAAAAACAGAAATACGAAAATTTTTTATCCAACTGGACCTAATTGCATCAACTTTTAAATATTAAGATATTATTTCATACAATAATGTCTGGTCAAAATTCGGATTAAATTGTATATAATTTAAAGTAATTAAATCCAATTTGATCTACGTAGATACAATTATATTCACCATTTTTCGGATTAAATTGTATGTGATTAGTTATTGTATTTCATCAAATTAGATATGTCACCATATCATCTTTTTTAATCGGGTTGTACAAATTTTCTTGAATATTCGATTTTTGTTTGATTTAAAAAAAAATAAATATTTAAAATACTAATAATTCGATATTTTATTAGCAAATGTAAATGGTTTTCGAGTTTGCGCTTTAACGTAATAATGCTGTTTGTTGACAAGAGTGTAAAATATGTATAATACGATGCAAACTCAGTATAATACAATATAAGTTTTTTAGTTTACAAAGATTTTGAAACATTACTTTCGCATAAATATTAAAAAACTTTTAAAAATTTAAATTTTACATATTTGCAGTCTCTTTTTTGCAACGATTTCCTTTAAGTGGTCAATTAGTGAAGTCTAAGGACCTCTAGTGTGCCTTAGCCACAGCGCCGTGCGCCACGAAGAGCGTCCCTTCATTACAGTTCATTTTATAACTCATAATTGACAATAAAAAGGTTCTGACTTTGTCACAGCTTATTATGTTTCAGGGTTTCCTGAAGTACATTTTGTAAATTGTTTACATTATTGCAAATAATATAACCCGAGTAAAACGGGTTATATATTATTTTATATTATTTAATACAATTATGTCTCGTTATATATTGCTTTGTATGGCACTATATATAATAAGACATAAATTTCGTCTTACGAAAAAATTTTATATGACCCAATATCCAAATATATCATTTTACATATGTTGTCATATTTAATAAGATCTCGTCCATGGAATTCAAATTGTAAGACCAAAAATAGCACAGTTTCATGTTTAATTTAAATTTAATTTAAGATTTTATCGAAGTCAATTACAATCAATTTTTAATTGGAAAATATTCTTTTACAAAAACAAATTTTGATATAAAGTTCAAGTGATTTAAAAAATAACATGAACACGAAAAACCGGCAAAATATTTTTGTATAAAATCTGAATGAAATTATCTGACAGTTACCCATACATTATCGACATTGAAAATATTATGTTAAAAGAGTTAACACTTAACATACGCAGTCAGACTTTATATGGGATTTCGTACCACATATATATAGCAACAAAACAAGTCTATTGATTTATTTTCCCTATATAATTTATGTTATAGTATTGTTTCAAATGAACTTTTAATATCTTAAGCCTATATGACACTTGCTAGTTTCTAGATTCTAGTTTTTTGCACCATCAATGCAAATCATATGAAGGCTACTGCATTGCCAACATCAATTTGACATTTTGATAGTTTTTCGATATAGTCGTTCTCTTCACACACATTATTTCCCACATAAGGAAATTCGTGCTCTCTTCTATTTTGGATTATTAATACTGAAACTAGCAAGTGTCATATAGGCTTTAGTAAATTGAAATTGAAATTCATTTTTATTTAAAACGTTATAAATTTACATCGAAACAACAGATTCCTTTAGTTTTAAATTGAATATTGGGTCATATTAATAAAAGTTAGCCAATTCTTCGAAGTAATTATTTTGGTTTAGGAATGACGTACCACCAAATTTATCCATAGGCTTGAAGGATACCATAAAATATAAATGAAAATTAAAACAAAAAAATTGTCTATCCGCAAGCAGACTATAAATGCAAATAGAAAGACTAAAATTGTGTAATAAATAACTTAAAAACCTAATAAATAATTCCCCCATTAGTGAAATGTAGTTTTCTATTCACTATTTACAAATTTAAAACACTTAAACGATTATTTCATGACATTTAATTTTATTAAAAACTGTTTCATGTCAAATTTGTTATCACAATTTTAATGCATTTTTCCCATTTTTTTTTAAGTGAAAGCCCAAAAATAAAAGCTTCATTTGAACATATCTCACGTTCAAAATGAAAATCTCACCTTTAGTGAAAAATCCAGTAATGATTTATGGAAAATTATTTTAAATTTCATTTTATTTAGAATTTTTTTATGGATTATTCCTAAACTATGCTAAAGCTCGTATAAGTACTGATTAATGTGTAGATACTTTTTATGTATGCAGTTTCATATCAAGACTCGCAAACTTACTAGATTTGCTTAGTTCACACGATACACGAAACCTTACGTGAATCCCCCATTGTTTTTCATTACAATATTTAATAAAAACAGAAATACGAAAATTTTTATCCAACTGGACCTAATTGCATCAACTTTTAAATATTAACATATTATTTCATACAATAATGTCTGGTCAAAATTCGGATTAAATAGTATATAATTTAAAGTAATTAAATCCAATTTGATCCACGTAGATACAATTGTATTCACCATTTTTCGGATTAAATTGTATGTGATTAGTTATTGTATTTCATCAAATTAGATATGTCAGCATATCATCTTTTTTAATCGGGAATACACAGTTTTTGAATACACGTATTCATGTTAAATTTTAAATAATTATATTAATAATAATACATATTGATAATTCAAGACGATATTAGCCGGTGTTTATGAAGTTCTTTATGTTTTATCGTAAATTTTGTTTAAGATTCGATTTCCATTTGCAAACTTTTTTGCTGATTTTAGCAGGTTAAGTTGTTATTTTCTACCAACAAAAATTTAACTCAATTACTCAAATATTACTTACTATATTATATTAAATTCAAATTTCGAAAAATAGTGTTTTGTTCTAATTTGATTCTATTTTTCTTCTTCTCTTATTTATATGTTCTTAAACGTTGATATGGATCCCGAGTAATTATGTATTATCAAATTGCGCCAAGAATAGGTAAGATTTAATATCCCAGCAAAACCTTCACCGCAAAGGTAATAGGAGGCTTTGTTGGAATATTTCCTTTAAAATTAAATACTCTAATAAACCCAACATTTTATAGGGCTTAAAGCAAGGTTGGTTACCGAAACGAATAACGGTAAGAGTAACGGTATCGAATTTCGGTTGTTTCGGTAACGGTATATTATAATATTATATTTATATAAATTAAGTTAAAAACATAAACACAAGTCAAAACTTTGCATATGTTTAATATTAAGGGGTACATACAGTTGCGAGCATAAAAAATGCAACTCTACGCTAAATCATGCAAATTTGCTTTGATTTCTTCTAATGGTTTTATATTTGCGCTTATCTTTTGTTATTATATTCGTTGATATGTAGATTCATATTTTAGGTCGTTTGATTTGCATTTATTTATGTGAATTAGTTTTTACCAACTGTGCGAGCAAAAAAAATGCAACGAAAATATAGTATGTATCAGGTAAGTATAAAAATTTAATTTATTCCCGAAATTTGAACTGAATTAACCAAAATTAACTAAATTGTTTATTCTTTAAAAAAAACAACTATCAAATGGCAGCCGTGCTGCTATTATTACAGCGCTTTGGGAAGGCAAACCTTTACTTGAAATCGGAACCATGTTTCAAGGAAACAAGTCCACTGTGTCAGGAATTGCAACTCGGCATTAGGCTCGCGGTTATATTCATAAGAAAATAGGGAGTGGAAGAACCCGAAAATCAATTAAAAGATAGGACAGAAATATCATATCTATTGTTAAAGCGACCCCAATAAGACCACCGGAGATTTTATGCAGTATGCTTCAGAACATTTGGGCGCAACCGTCGGAGTTAATACCGCACATTGACGCTTAAAGGAAGCAAACGTCCAGCAAAGAAACCCTTCATAAGTCAAGTGAATAAAAAGAAGCGTCTCGATTTTGGAAAGCGTCATAAGCACTGGGCAAAAGAACAATGGGCAAAGGTTTTATTTAGTGACGAAACAAAATCAAATTTATTTAGATCCGATGGATTGAAGTTCATCCGTAGACCACCAAATAAATCGTACTCTCCTAGATACTAGAAACAACGCGTTCAACACCGCGGAGGATCCCTAATGCTGTGGGGTATGAAATCGTTGTCTTAAATATAACACACTTGTTTAAATTTTTATTTTAAGGTGCATTCTCTCGTGATGGTGTTGGACCAGAAGTCAAAATTGATGACAGAATAAACGCAGTGTCAAAGTGCTATTATTTTGCACATATTTTAATTTATTAACTAGAAATTTATTAATTTTGTTCAAGGGAAATTTCCTTATTATAAATTAACATTATAAGTACTTAGATACTTTAAGTTGATATTGCATTTTATATTTAAAAAATAATAAATATTTAAAATACAAATTTCAAATTTTATTAGCAAATGTAAACAATTTTTAAGTTTGCGCTTTAACGTAATAATGTTGTTTGGAAACTAAATATTAATTATGGCGAAATAGAAAGTGACAATAAGTCTCCAGAAATAGAAATGCACCATTTAAATAATTTTAAATTAAAAATGTCTGGTGGAGAAATGTTAACATTGCACAATTTTTCCACCACTTCTTATGTCATTATCCTAGAATTTTGGAACACTCCGGCCCTTTTATATATTTGTGGACTTTCAGTTTTGAATCCAAACATAAAGGGTTCTTCAACAGGGACGTTACAAAAGTAGAAAGACAGGGACAGCAAACGACGCCATATTTCTTGCCGCTCTTTTGACATTTCTCTTCAGTAAGGTTTGCCATTTCATGATGGAAAGATATACGAGCCAACAACGAGTCGAAATTATTAGAATTTACTACCGAAATTCGGAGTCAGTGGCCTCATGAGTCATCATTGCATCCCGAAAAAATTACGGTTTGGTGAGGTTTATGGGCCGGCGGCGTCATTGGGCCGTACTTCTTCCGTGATGATCAAGACCGGCACGTTACTGTGAATGGGAATCGCTACCGTTCAATGATAACCGCATATTTTTGGCCCCAATTGGATGATATGGACTTGGAGGACATGTGGTTCCAACAGGACGGCGCCACAAGCCACACAGCGAATGTCACAATCAATTTATTGCAAACCAAGTTTGGAGCACGTGTTATCTCACGAAATGGTCCAGTCGATTGGCCGCCTCGGTCGTGCGATTTGACGCCGTTGGACTATTTTCTGTGGGGCTACGTCAAATCTATGGTCTATGCCAACAAGCCAGCGACGATTGATGAACTTCGTACGAATATCGGCCGATTTATGCTTGAAAACCGTCGAAAATTGGGTTCAGCATCTGGACTTCTGCAAGCGTGCCCGTGGTGGCCAGAAAAAAATTTTTTTGGTATTGGTAACGGTATTTTAGCGATAAGGGTATTTAAACGATAACGGTAACCAACCTTAGTTTAAGCCATTGATATTCATCCAACAGCATAAATTTTATAAAATTTCAATAATTTAATAGTTTTAAAAATCTAAGTTAAAATTAAAATAAATGTTTTAGTGACCAGCTTTACTAACATATTTGTTTATTTTAGATCGTTGACGGGAGACGATTCTTATCTCGTCCAGAAACCGGAAGTGATTAAAACTTGTTTAGAAGACCAAATGGAATTTTGTTTAAGTATTTATCATATCAAAAATAAAAAAAGTAAATAAGAAAATTAAAAAAATTAAAATTTTTTGTAATATACATTATTCTTAATTTTATTTCGAAATTTTTAAATTATTTTAAGTAAATCAAAGGTATTATTTAAAAAATAATATTTTTTAAGATTTAATTCAAACATTGAACTTAAAAATATCAAAACTGACTTATTTCAAGACTCTTTATCATGAGTTTTCTATCAAAATTTTAGAAAAAAAACTAAAAGGATTTTAAATTTTCAAAAATTTTATATAAAAGCTCTGATAAAATTATTTGACCCACTATTATTAAAAGGTGGTTAATACTTTTCAAAAACTGTTGGTCTAAATTTTCTGTTAGCATCTAGAAATGTTAAATTTTCGAATTTTAATTGGCATAACTCTTAATCAAATAGGAACAGAATATTATAGTACACATACATATTTATATCTAAATTTTTAATTCATAATATTTAACATTTTGTATTAATTTTAGGTATATATATTAACTAAAATAAATCTATATTAATAAAATATAAACTTGTTTTAATTATAATTTTCTTTTACTATAGGGCACATTTACACAAAACGAAGAAATATATACTCACACTAAGTAAATTAATTGAATATAATATCTTTTTTTGTATTTACTCGAAATACAAATTAACTTATTCATAGGACAATTTTATAAATTTTCTCTAAATTAGGAGATATTGTAACGTACTACAAATAAATAAAATTTCATTACTTTAAGTTTAAATTCATAAAAATAAACTAAATGTTAGTAATTTTTCCTTATGTAGGATATTTTTCAGTAGTTTTTGAACTTAATTCTTGTAATTTTAACTTATATTTGATGAAAAAAAGGAAACACACGGTAAACTAAAAATGAGTACAAATACCCCAATTTATAATAAAATTGGGTTTCATTTTAGTGTATATATACTTAATTTAACGCAAATATTTCTCAAAATTTAAACCTTTTTGGCAATGCATTAACTAAATTTCTGGATTTTTTTTATTTTTTTAGTTCAATTTTATTCCCGTATAATAAATTTTTGGACTAAATTCTTGTACTTTTAACTTAAATTTAATAAAAAATGAACGCATGGCAAACTAGAAATAAGTACAAATAACCCAACTTCTAGTAAAATTAGGTTTCATTTTAGTTTATATATACTCAATTTTATGCAATATTTCTTAAAACTTAGAACTAATTTGCCAATACAGTAGACGCTCGCAAATTAGAACCGCTTTGTTTTTGAGGCAATTCTAATTTCTGAATTATTCTAATTTCTGGACGTTTTTTTCGAAAAAAAATTGAGTAAATTTACTTCCAAAAACTTAAATAAAACTCTTTTTAATATTTTTTAATTCAATTTTATTTGATAAAAACAAGAAAACAAAACACAACAATTCAGTCCAATACATCAAATGTATTTTTTTAAATTAAAAATATGAATATAAAAAAAAACGAATGGCAACAAAACATAGCAATGCAGTCCAATTACATCACATGTATTTTTTTTAATTAAAAACTAAAAAACTGTATTTAAAAAAAATTAAACAATTAAAATTAAACAATGGCCAAGTTAACAACTAATCTTTGTTTGACATATAATCAGTTATATTTGTTTGTTTTTTTGGTTTCTTTAAATCCGAAATATCATTACGGAGAGCCAAAAGATTACTTATGTGCTTAGTTGAAAACAATTCACTGTTATTGCACCATTTTATTAAATTATTTACGCTTTCAATGGCTGTAGTATTAGAGACAACTGATGATACTGCAACAACGTCGTCTTCGCTGCTATCTGAAGACTCACCATCGCTACTGAGAACATAAACAGATCCGTCATCAAACATATCTTCATTCCATCTGTCAATGTCTTCTATACCGATGCAATCGTTGGGAGCTATTTCTTTTAAAAGAGCTTGAGTTATCTGAATAACTTCGTTGCAGTCCTGATCAGGGAAACAAGCCGATGAAAATAATCGGCGGCGGCGGCGCAAGCAAAAAATCGGCGGCGGCGGCGGCGATTAAGGTTGAGCCGGATAAAAATCGGCGGCGGCGGCGCAACCAAATAATCGGCGGCGGCTTGATCGGCTTGATAGAACATTATACACGTGTTTTAAAGATGTTTAAGGTTTTTTCCAAAATATAGCAGTAGAAAATTGTGCAAAAAAATTTGGAATTATCAAATAAAAAATAATTTTAAGTTAAATTCATCGATAAAAATTACAAATTTAGGATTTTTAGTTTTTGAACGGAGCTAGAAGGAGATAGTTGGGCTTTCCAAATATATACATATGTTTATATATTCAATAAAATTGTGTGGAAATATTTTCAAATAAAACTGATTTTCTTAATTTTTTCTTATTTTGTTTAATTTTGACGGCTTTTAATTGCAATATTTTGTTTAAAAAAAAACTAATTTTTATCTAATTTATTCTTTATTCAGGGCAAAATGAAGTTCTATTTTAATCGCTTTAAAATTGTCAAAGTTATACATTTTTTTATAAACATGGAATCTCTGCATTTATAAGAAAATTGAAAATATTAAACTTAATGATTGTGCAAACAAGAACCTCGAGTTGCTGAAATTAAATGTTTAGAAAAATTACGATAACTTTTTCAATTTTCAATTAATTTAAACAAAAGATTTTACTAAGAACTAAACCCATGAATTACAATAGTAAAGAATTGTTTAATACTGTAAAAAAGCCGTCAAAGTATACAAATTAAAAAAAAATTAATTTTAATATTAAAAATAAAACTGTCAACATATTTCAGTTACAAATAAATAATTCTATATATATTTGGAAAGCTAAATTTTTTGTCTTTCCAAAAACGTTACAATATTCAAAATCGGTTGAAAAATTGCTGAATTTCAAATTGTTAAGTGCTTGAAGTCGCTCATAAACAGAGTTCTGTTCTGAATTCCGAAACTTTTTAATTAGAGTGGTTTTGTAAAATCACACAAAATTCAAAATGTCGGAAATTGACTGTTTCAACAAATTTTAAAATAAATTTTAACATATTAATTTTTGCAACAAAATATTCCTTTTACTTTCACCAAGCTTTTCCAACACGAAATAAAACGAAGAAAATAATTCGGATGTGGATCACAGAACAGCAAAAAAATTCGGAATGTTTCACTTTAGAATTTTTTATGTGGATTCGGAACTTAGAAATAAACAAACTCTATTTTCACTCAAAATTAAATGTGTTTTTAGAATAATCTAGAAAAAAATATGGTTCGAAAAAAATTATGGTCGAAAAGATGTTAAAGTTGAAAAACTTAGAAGAAAAGTTAAAAAATTCAGATATTCACCCCTGTTCTTAGTTCCGAAACTTTTTAATTAGAGTTGATTTGTAAAATCACACGGAATTAAAAATTTCGAAAATTTGTTGTTTCTACCAAATTTTAATATTCATAGACTTATTTTAAAATAAATTATTATATAATAATTGTTGTTAAAAAATATGTATTCGTTTCACTACCATCAAGCTACACGAAATAAAACGAAAAAAAAAATCGGATGTGGATCACGGAACAGCAAAAAAATTCGGAATGTTTCACTTTAGAATTTTTTTGTGGATGCGGAACTCAGAACAGCGTCGATTATTGTAAATTATTATTGTCTTAAAAATGTGTCTTTTGATAATAAATTCAGGTGTACTGAAATTTCTGAAAAATGTGATGTTATCTACTTAACCAAACCTACCACCATAAATTCGAATGAATTAATTCTTTAATTCACTTTTGGACATTTAATTAAAATTTACTAATATATCTTACTATTATACCATTCCTTATGAATTCATTCACTGGCTTCATTCTTTTAATTTTCATGCATAATGAATGAATTCTTTCATGAATTCATTCTTTTTATAATGATCTTTCACGTTTCATTCGGTTTGTAAAAGTTTAAAACAAATGTTGCGTTTTTAATTATTTTTATGGGTGGTGTATATGATATCAATATTAAATCCCTAAAATAAGCCACATTTTTATTTAATTTGTAATTATAAACTAAAGTGTTGTCAGAATCATTAGTATATTCATCCCTTAGATCTTTTATTGATTTAATAAAATGACAATTTTGATAAGCCATTTTGTAAAAGATTAGAATTAATGAAAAAATTAATTATTTAAATTGATTGTAATTCTATAAGGAATGTATTCAACATAAGAATGCATTCTATTTAGTATTAAAATTTGGGAATGAAACCTATGAATTAATTATAAAGGCATGTTTTGATGGAATGATATATATTCAATTTCTAAAGCTGAATTTGGTTTTGTGCGAATTAACCTAAAATTGAATTAATTCTTTCGAAGCTCTGCCTACAATCTACACTTGGTCATTTGAAAAGTATATATGTATATTGTTCATTTGGATTCTCTCCTCTATTGCATATCCAAATTTCAGCGAAATCTGTCAGAAGTTTTCAAGCAAAACTTCCAACTTAAGAAATATTTATGACAAAAATCCTTCTTAGCTCTGACTATAAAACTGGTTCTTTTATTTTTTTTAACTACAAAAAAATACTCTTGATGGTTCAGGAAATGATGAAGTAGAAAATTTGTTTTAAAAATGACATTTGCTTTTAAATTTTTTATTTTGGAAAATTGATACTTCCAGCCGAAATGAGCCGAAAAAAATCGGCGGCGGCGGCTGAGGCAAAAATGACCGGCGGCGGCGGCTTAAACGGCTTACGGCGGCTGGCTTGTTTCTCTGGTCCTGATCTATTTGCAACAATTGTGCTATTGGCACATCATCGTCGCTGTCGTATTGGTTAGAGTCCCAATTGGACAACTTTGACCAAGATTTCTTCATAACACTTTGTGGTACCGCATCCCAAGCTTGTTTCAGTAATAATATAGCATTGCGGATCGAATGGGATTTCAAATGATTCTTCAGTTCACCACCTTCAGCAATTAACTGAGAAAGAAACATACTTCTGTAATTGAGCTTTGTTAACTTAATAGGGTTTTGATCCATTGGTTGTAAAGCTGCTGTCACATTTGGTGGAAAGAATAATGCAACTATGTTTCCATCGTCACTTTTAAGTTTCTCAATGGGTGTATGAGCGGAGCAATTATCTATAAGCAAAATGGCTTTCGGAGGCAAATTATTTTCCTGAGAAAAGCGGATCACCTGTGAATTGAAAAAAATTTTAAAATTATGTACTGAACCAATATTTACCTCTTTAATAAATATTCCGTGAAACCATTCGTGAAAAATCCGAGAAGTCATCCAAGCATTTTTTGAAAAGTTGTAATGCAGAGGATTATTGAAATTTTTAAAACACCTGGGTTTTTTTGCTTTTCCAATTACCAATGGAACTAATTTGTGTGATCCATCAGAGTTTGCACCAAGTAGGACTGAAATTCTGTCTTTTTGAATTTTATGTCCAGGGGCGTTTTTTTCAAAAGCAGAGACATAGGTTCTGTCTGGTAGGCAACGAAAAAATAATCCGGTTTCGTCGACATTATATATTTGTGACTCCATTAAACCCATCTCAGCGATCTTTGCACGATATCGATGAATAAAAGGAGTGACTGAAGCAACATCACTGGAAAGAATCTCGCCACAAATTTTTAAAAAACGGATACCGTGTCGCTTCTTAAATTTGGTAAACCATCCATCACTTGCCCGGAATGCATTTTCATCTTTATCGGGATATTCCTTTCTAAATATTTGTTTAGCTTTCTCTTTTAATATTGGCCCAGTCAATGTACACTTTTTTCTCGTTGATTTAAAAACCACTCATACAGACGACTTTCCATTTTTGGATATTCAGCGCTGTGCAAAGATTTATTGTTTGCCTCCTGATATGTGTTTGAAACAGCATTTAATATTGCTGTTCTATGTGATTTGATGTAGCTGATTGAAGATGTTGTCACATTAAAATCTAGGGCTAACCGGTTCCCTTGAACGCCTTTGTCAAGCTTTTCTAATATTTTGACTTTAGTTTCCAATGATAAAGTGTTTTTTTTACGTTTATTTAACATTTTAAATGATACACTTTCACTATTTAATAGAGACTGCCAAATAATATGTACACGCGTATCAAATTTCACAAATAAACAAGCCAAAAATGTACATAAATGCGACAAAAAAAAACAAATAGGGAAAAACATATATAATTTGGTGATTCCCCTTTTTAGTTTTACTTTATTCAAACAGAATAAAAATAAATTGGGGATTTCCTGTGTATTCAATAACCAAAAAAACAAAACGCTCAGAAATTAGAATTTTAAATTCGAATTTCAGAGCGTTTAATGTATTGCAAACATTGATTCTAATTTCTGGACGTTCGAATTACTGAAAGCTCTAATTTGCGAGCGTCTACTGTACCTTAAACTAAATTTTTGGATTTTTTTGTTTTTTTAGTTCAATTTCATTCTCGTATAATTAATTTCTGGACTAAATGCTTGTACTTTTAACTTGAAATTTATAAAAAAAGGAGCGCATGGCAAACTAATTTAACTTTTAGTAAAATTAGGTTTTATTTTAGTTTATATATACTTCATTTTATGCAATATTTCTTAAAACTTGGAACTAATTTGCCAATACATTAAACTAAATTTTTGGGATTTTAAAAATTTTTTAGTTCAATTTTATTCCCGTATAATAAACTTTTAGTTAGTTTTACTAAATGAATACCAATATCAAGTTTAATAAGTTTCCTTTTAGTAAGTAAAATCATGAACTTCCCAGCAAAACCTTTCATTACCATGTAATGAGTTTTAGGTATTGAAATCTTAAGTGTTCACTAGTTACCTTTTAATTACTAAACTACTTATTTTAACATGGTGATGTCATTGGAGGAAAGTCATTACACTGATGTTACCTGTAAGTAGTTTATCAGCTGTTCTATAAATAGATGTTGAATATAGATTTTAAAAAATATAAAAATTTAAAAACCAATAGGAGCTGACACGTATTGATCAGCGTACCCCACGATTGTCAGGCAAACACTCTAACCATTAGACCACGACATCACTATGATTTTTGATGCTTTAACTTATGTACACATTTATTGTGGCAACTGTTATACATGTCTATTTTTCACAAAACTTATTGTTATTAAATACTGCTTAATGAAAATCAACATTTCTATAAATAGATGTTTAATATAAATACCAAAAAAAAAAAACAACAATGGAAGCTAACACGAGTTGAGCAGCGATCCTCATGTCTGTCAGGCAAAAACGATAATCACTAGGCTACGCCATAGTTATGGTTTTTAATGATTTAGAACATGTATTATTTGTTTCAGCTATTGTGAAATAGTAATGTATGGGGTATAATTGTCGGTAACTCATTACATTCAGTTTAAAAGTAATTCAACGGGTAATGAGATATGAGATCTAAGTAATGCATGTAGTAATGACCAGTCATTACCAAGGTTTTGCTGGGTTGTTCGAAGTTAAAATGGCTTTAGCACTAAATCATTATCAGTTTTCCTCATTATACCCTCCATCCCACTGTGCAGGAGGGTATATATCATTTTGTCATTCCGTTTGTAACTCATCGAAAAAAAAATCTGGTACATAAAAAAAATATATATTCCTGATCGTTATCAATAGCGAAACCGATATAGCCGTGTCCGTCTGTCTGTCTGTCTGTCTGTTGAAATCACGATCACGCTCAAAATAGTTGTGCTAGGATGTTAATTTTTAGTCAAAATTTTGGTCCAATTTCTTAAGCAGTTTGCTATTGGAAATGGGTATATTTGGTCCAGACGTTTAAAAGTTATGAAAGAAAATGTAGAAGCACCTCTAGAATTTTCCATATTAACATGAAAAATATATTAACTGTGTGTTGTTGTTGTTACTGAATAAGAAAAAAATACAAACATACACACCCAGACCTTGAAAGAGTTAATTATTTTTTTGAATTTATATGCATAAAATTGAATTCATTTTATAAATTACTGAATAATTCATAATGCCTTTAAATCAATGATTGGACATTGAATAAAGTGAGATAAGATTTGTTCCTATTTGTGTTGATTCAATTTCGATTCTAATGAATAATTTGGACGTATGTTGGCTTTAGAGGCACCTGACCGATTGATTCTAAATTTTTACTACTGATATAACTCTCTTTTGGGGGCCCGAAGAAATTTTTTTTTCAGCGAAAAGCCTGTATGAGGAGTTACTTCGGTTTAAAGTTTAAAAATGAACTTAACTATATTTTCTTCATTTATGATAGGGTTGGAACAATATGTACACCATTGGAAAGGTAATAAAAATATCTTTAGGATAGCATTTTTTTGTTGACCCATTATGATTCGGCGTAGGAATTTTAATTTTTTTGTTTTTTTAATGTTTTTATTCCATAAAAATCCTATATAAGAACAAAAATTGTGCTTATTAGAATGTTATCAAGACGAAAAGCTTTTATTTGATATATAGATAGGCTTGGCTTCTAATATCTTCGGTGCTTGAAGTGATAAAATTTGAACTACATCTCAAAAGTTTTTAATCTTGAGAATATATTAATAAGTAAAAAATTATGTGGTAGTATACGGTGGTTTTTATAAAAACGGTTTATTTTAAAAAATCTTAAAAATAAATCTCATTCGCCGGTAATGGGTACAGCTTGAAAAGGACTACATCGGGGTAAAAAAAAATTCACTGGGATCAACTTATTGCAAAATTGAGATTTAAAATACCAATTAAGGAATTATATTTTTAAAGGTCTGCACACATCTATATGAATAACATAAGCAGTGTTGCCACTTTATGGGTAGGGCATGGATGACAGCAATTATTAAATTGTTTAGTTTTTCACTTAAATTTCAATTCAAATGAATGAATTGAGAAAGTTATCAAATTTGTAAATAAAAAAATATATTATACATAAAAAAAGAATTTAATTCATAAACTAGCCAATAGATAGTGGGTCTATGAATACAACATAGCAATTACTTCAAAGCATTGTTGGTAGCAGAAACGGTGCGATTATCGGTGAGGGTAAGTAACGCTATCATAGATTATTTCGGTTACAGTATTTTAAGGATAATTGTATTTCGATAACGGTATTTAAAGGTTAACTGTATTGCAATTATTTCGATAATGTTATTTTAAGATAAGCGGTATTCAGTTATTTCGGTGCATTCCGCAAATTTTTTTTTTTATGAAAAAACAAAGTAAAGTAAAATAAATTTATTAACTAAGTGTATGTAAAATTCACAATTACCACGTGGATTTACAAAAAGTTTAGACTTAAAAAGAATAGTGTTGTAAGGATAATGGTATTTCATTAATTTCGGTACTGGTATTTTAAATGTATCGATATTTGAATCTATAACAGTATTTTAGCGATAGAGCCTACCAACCCTGCCTCAATGTATGTAATTACTTTTGGCTTATGAATGACTTAACATCTAATTGTGAAGTTTGCATAAAAATTCCAATATCTATTTTTTATTCATACGAGTTAATGAATTGATTCACAGCGACTGATCATCCACGAATTAAACCGATACATCAGGAAAGTGTATTAATCTATACATGCTTTGAAATTCTTTCGTTATACAAATAAGCTATTAACGTACACAAAAAAATCGTTACCAAGTAATTAAGCAAATTTCAACTAATAAAGTTTTATCGAATAATTTATTATATTGTGTATGCCACAAAAACATTATTTTAGTTGAAGTTCTCCCAATTGCTTGCCAAAGACTTTTTTTTAAAACGCAAATAAAACTTGATTTTTGAAAGACTCTAAAATAAGATTATTTTTAAATCGTTCACATGTGATCATAACTGACTCTTATTTACAAGCTTTTTAAGTGTTTTGTTTTAAAGTTAATTTTTTCTCTAAATTTTATGAAGATTCATATAAGACTCAAAAGTTCATCATAAATGCTGCATATTTAAGGAACTTTTCTTTGTAATAATATAACGCCCAGAACGATGGGACAATTGAAATGGCCAAATCACTTTTTTTTAAGTTTACTGATGAGATTATTACCTTTTTTCGGAGTTCAAATTGTAATAATATGTTAATTGACGTCATTTATAATTTCATATTTTTTGGGTAATTTTGTCTACACTTTTGGGAATTTTGAATCTTGCTTGTGGCAGCATTGAGATTAAACAAGATTAAACTGAAATATTTACTTGTAGTGGTGGAAAAAATCATACACATTTGTTGCACAGTGGATTGACCGAATACAAAATGGGTAATAATTCATACTTGTTTGTACTTAGTAGAATCCCCGAATAAAAACACCAGGATGGAGGGTATCTAAAGACTCGGCACAGCCGAATTTAATCTTTGGTTTGTATAAGTTCCCAGTCACCTGGGGACTTATACAAACCATCGAGCGGGCTTTAGCCCGCTTGTTTTTAGTTCAAATTCGTCATTTTTAGTTAATCTTTTTTTTGAGTGTAGTCATTTGGAAGGGCTTTGAATCGTTATTGGTTTTTCATGGTTAGTGTTTGGCAACCATGATGAAAATATATCTAAGCGTGTTATATATTTTGTTAAGATAAGTTATTAGTTATACACTTACACTTTATAGCGGACAAAGCCAGCTACGTTGTTAGCGTGCCTTAAAGTTTATATAGCCCTGGTTTATGTATTACGAAAATACTCCAAACGAAAGCAAAGTAACGAAAATTTATTTTTGTTTCCGATGTATTTTTGACGAAAGTGATTGTCAATTTCTTTCGTTTAGACTATTTTCGTAATAGATAAACAAGCCCATAATTCCAGTTTATATAAAAGTAGAAATTCAAGTAAATTCACAAATTTAATTGCAAAGTTTACTGCCCCGGTTTCTTCCACCGATATATGGGAATATATAAATTTCATTCTTTTTCCAAGGTTTTTTTGTCTTTTAATAAATTTGTTTAACCTTTTTGTGCGAGTGTGCTTCTATGTTAAAGGTAGTCACGTGCGAAATTTCAGCAATTTGAGTCTTTCAAAATCCATTCCATTTCCCTCCAGTTATCTAATGTTTCAATTTCACTCGTTCCCCCTTCCATTTCATTTCGTTCCATTCCAGATTCAATTTCGTTCCCATTATCTATTATTGCAATCCCAATCGTTCCCAGTTTCATTCCATTTCGCACCCACTGTCTTGTGTTTCGATATCAGTCGCTCCTCTTTCCATTCTATTCCTTTGCACCTGTTCTGTTCCATTCCTGTTTTTAACTGTAGTGTTTCAATTCCACTCGCTCGCCATTCCATGCCATCTCGCTCCCTATTACATTTTGTTCCATATTCCATTCCATTTCGTTCGCTCTTCCATTCCATTTTCATTGCCCATTGTTTTAATTCCACTCGTTCCCCATTTTGTTTCTTAATTCTGGCATTCCAAATCATACATGGGAATTTTTCATTACCATTGAAATTTCATTACCCTTAGTTCATACTAATGACAATGAAAAAAATTTCATTACCATTTAATGGTAATGAAATATCTTTCATTAGAAAAATCATTAAAATAAAAATACTAATTACAATTGATTAAAACCCATTTGTTTACAAAAAAATTCAGACAAATGAAAACGAACAACGGGTTTGGCCGGGGAAGTTATAAAACATAATTTTTTAAGGAGGATCCATTCCATTCCGTTAAACTTTACCTGGATACAAATAACAATGGAATGGAAAGTAATATTTAATTTCAAATGAGCATGAGCCTGAATGAGCATATTCCACCTTCGATTTCAGCTAGATTTACTCCATTTTTACGTTTTTATGTCAATGGCAATTATTTGTTTTAATTTATTCATTATCAATGGTAATGAAATTTAAAATCATTGTCATTAATCAATGAAATTAAATTTTAGAATCATTACCATTAATTAAAAAAATGGTAATGAAAATAATTTCATTACAATTGATATCAATGCAATGGTAATGAAATCATCAATTAATTAGTCCACCTAATTAATTAGTCCCATGCACTCGTTTTTTAAATTTTAGGTTTCTAGAGGCAGGAATTAGGGGTGCAATTTCCCAACTTTTAACCCCCTTTTTACCACTTTCCTGTCCAAAGTCCCAAAAAATAACTTGGCTATAAGTTAGCCCATACTCCAAGGCACACACATCAAGGGGGAAAAAATGATTTCCTTTTTGCCTTTCCCTGTAAGAATTTCCAAAAATGCAGTCTTAGCTGTCGTTTACGCTGCAGAAGGAATCTACTTACCGCTTCCTAGTTCCAGCAGTTTGGCGAGGCCGTCAAAGGGGAGACTTTTTCCCTTTTTACCCCTCCTGGCAGGAATTTCCAAAAATTTCGTCTTAGTGGACGTATACGTTGGAGGAGGAACATAAATACCGAATTTTAGCTCCCTAGTTCCAGCAGTTTGGCCAGGCCGTTATGGGGAATACTTTTCCTTTTTTTGACCCTACCTATAGGTAGGGTCAAAAATTTGTAGAAAAAAATGTTGTAGAAATTTCAAAAAATCCCATCTTAGCCGATGTCTACAATGGAGGAGGAACCTTCATACCAAATTTAAACTTCCTACCTCCAGCGGTTTGGGCAGCCCTTCAAACGGGCATTTTTCCTTTTTTGACCCCCATTTTTGCAATGTCCCTGTCCAAAATTCCAAAAAGTACCTTCCCGAAAAGTGAGCCCCTACTCCAAGGAAGACATATTTTACATATCAGATTTCTAGCCAGTGGGGTTTTGGCAGACCGTCAAAGGGAAGACTTTTAGTATTTATGCCCCTCCCGGCAAGAATTTCCGAAAATCCGGCCCTAGAGAGTCCTCAAGCTGAAGGACGAATCCACACACCGAGTTTCAGGTTTCTAATTCCAGCAGTTTGTGCAGGCCGTCGAGGGGGACACTTTTTCTTTTTTTGTCCCTCCCGGTTGGAATTTCTAAAAATGTTGTATTAGCAGACATCTATGTTGAAGAAGGACCCCATATACTGAATTTCAGCTTCCTAGTTCCAGCAATTTGGACTGGCCGTTAAGGGGCCACTTTCCATTTTTGAGCCCCCATTTTATAACGTCCCTGTCCAGAATTCAAGAAAGTACCTTTCTGATAAGTTAGCCCATACTCCAGGTCATATACTTTAAAATTCAGGTTTCTAGCCAAAGTGGTTTTGACAGGCCATCAAGGGGAGACTTTCCTTCTTTTTGCCCCTCCCTGTAGGAATTTCCAACAATTTCATCTTCGCGGCTCTCTTGTTGCCTCAGCGGTTTGGGAAGGCCGTTATTGGAGACATTTTCCCCATTCGACCCCGATATTTACCTTGTTCTCGTCCTAAAATCGAAAAAATCGGTGAGTTAGCCCTACTCCACGGAATACATATTTCAAATTTTAGGTTTCTAGCCAAAAGGGTTTAGGCAGGCCACACAGTGTCCTGAGTTCATATAACGAGCGGTCAAAAATGGAAGGAGTAATGGTAGAATCATGAAATTTTGCACATATGCTTTTTTTGGTCAAATAATGACTCCAAGCCAAATTTTGAAAAACTTGCCCAAAGGATACTCCCACCTCCCATATGTCCTTGCAACTAAAAAATGAATAAAAATGGAAGCAGTAATCGTAAAATAATGGAATTTTGCACAAAAGTTTCTTTGGGTCAATAATGACTTCAAACTAAATTATGGAAAATTTCGACAAAGGCACGCCCACCTCCTATATGTTTTTTAACCAAGAAATGTATAAAAAAAAGAAAGAGTAGTTATACAACAATGACATTTGGCACACATGTTTTTTTGGATCAATAATGATTTCCAAACAAATTTGGGCAAAGGTCACGCCCACTTCCCATATGATTTTTTAACCAAAAATTTATAAAAGTGGAAGGCGTAATCATGCAACAATGACATCCCAGTGTAGAAAATCATTACCAGATATGTGGTTATGTAACTACATACTTGGTAATGGTAACTATGTAGTTACTTTTGTTATTACGTTTCTTATTACCTTTATATGGCGATGTCGCGAAAAATAATGAGTTATGGTTACACACCAGCATACGAAAAATCAAAAAATATATCGTTACCTATGTGCTTACCAGTACTGACAAAAATAATGAGTCTAAAAATAGATTTTCAAAAAAATAAATTATATAAAAAAAAATATTTTTATTGTATTTTTTTTTAATAAAATTTCCTGGTGCGGGAATCGAACCTGGGTCTACAAATTGCCAGTCAATAACTCTACCATCTGAGCTATATCGACATGTAATATTTAACAGATAAAAACATAATTGACCTACTGCACACAAGTAAGCTTACCCAGCAAAATATTGGTAATGACACCTCATTACTATCTGCATTACCAAAAATGATATATCATTACCTTTTCCATTATTTTATAATATAAAATAATGACTTCTTAATAACGACCTATTGTATTCATTATTTCTAAATATAAAATAATGACTTACTCGTAATAGTTTAAATAAGTTCTTTTTACACAGTTAAATTTTATACATTTTTATTTATTATATGTAAATATGTTTTATGTTTAAATTTTTATGACGAGTCCTAAAATTAAACACTAGAGAAAACTTAAATTTTTCTGAATGTATTTCCTTAAGCTAATAGTATTTGCTTAACTCCTTATTTTTAAGAATCAAGTAAGCAATCGGATAACCACTTATAATTCAACTTTTTGAAAGCATATGTGTAACCACTTATTATACAAAATCTCATAACTACTTATTTCTCATTTTTTCGTAAGCGAGCGGGTAAGCGTGACTACTTTTAAAAACGACCACGCCAAACAAAAATAATGAGTTTAGACGCCAAAAAATAAGTTGTGCGGAGCTATGAATTTCTATTATATAACCACTTATTTGGTAATGAAAGATTTTGCTGGGTACTCGCCAACATAGAAAAAATCAAAAAATGTGTAGTTACATATATCCTTACCAGTATTTAAAAAATATTGAGTCTAAAAATAGATTTCAAAAAATTAAAAAAAAATCTAGAAAAGTATTTTCTATTTGAAATAATGATAAAAATAAATCATTATCAGTAACTCATTACTATATGTTTTAAAATAATGCAGAAGGTAAGTGGGTGTCATTACTGGTAGTCCAAAAAATAATGATATGTCATTACCGTTTCTACACTGGGATATTGCACATTAGTTTTTTTTGTCCGGAATGACTCAAAACCAAATTTTAAAAAATTAGAGATCGGCACGTGAGTGGATTTTTACCCACGCTGACGAGAGAAAT
The DNA here is from genome assembly GCA_949987735.1 of Leucophora obtusa. Taxonomy (NCBI): domain Eukaryota; kingdom Metazoa; phylum Arthropoda; class Insecta; order Diptera; family Anthomyiidae; genus Leucophora; species Leucophora obtusa. The sequence goes on from OX465295.1 coordinate 284,773,174, forward strand.
ATTTCAATCACGCACAATCACTCACGAAAAATTTTTTCTAATCACACACACGTTCATGTTATTGAATTCCGATTTTTCTTACACTCACCAGTGATCACGCGTGATTCACGTGAATCACGCCAATTCACGAAATAAAATCTTTATCGAAGAAATGAAATGAGAAAATTACAGTAAATTATAAATATTAAACATAAAATTGCTATAAATATGCCGTTTTGTAATTTATTTTATATATGTAAAATCGGCAAACATTTATGGAAATATTTATTAAACGTCGAAAAACAAAGTTGATAAAGTTCGACTCACGCACACTCACTCACGCAAAAATTTCGCTCACGTACACTCACGAAAAAATTTTCCAATCACACTCACTCACGTTCACGTGAGTAAATTAAGATCTCATTAACGCGTGATTCATGGGAATTACGCAAACTTCTGCTCACGTGCCCATCTCTAATATTTATTCACTCAAACTATCATATTCACAATCACTTGCTTTATCTTTCAATCGAATTTTCTCTTTTTTCTTCAAATTTCTTCAATAATCAATTGTAAATAAAAATTAAAGGGGGAAGAAGGGGGAAGGGAAACCAAGTTTTTTAAGAAGTGCATACTTGTGAAAATATTATATCAAAATATAAAAAAAGTCTTCTTTGGTCTTTTTTTTATAGTCCACTGAATTTGTAACTACCCAAGTAAAAAAAATGATATGGAGCCATATGAAGTTATATTTAATTATATATAATCTTTTATGTAATTAGATATAATTATATCCGAAAAATGAGAACATCTTATTGTATCTTATTGTATCGAATTGTATACAATTGTATACAATTTGGTACAATTTGATACAATTTTATGCAATTCGATACAATTGTATCCGAATTTTGTCCTCATCCAATTACATCAAATTATATCTTTTTGTATAAATTTATATAAAATGTTATAAAAGTGCACATAGTTTGATACAATTATATCTAAAAATTGACATTATACTTCAGATCATATTATATATGACCACATCTAACAATATACAAAAGTTATTTTTTTAAATAAAAAAGATATGCAATATCTGGAGATCAGAAATATAATTGAAATTAAAAAAAACTCAATTACATTTCATGTAACTGTAATTGAAAATTTTCAATTACAAGTAATTGTAATTGAAAGTGATTTCAATTACAAATTTCAATTACATTTAGAATTAAAGTGTTTTTTAAAATTTTGTAGAAAAAACTGACTGGGATTGGTTGGGTAGGCGTGGATAAGTATAAAAAGAATACGTCATGTTGGGCTGACCCTTCACTTGTGCTTTTTGTCATTATTTCTTTTCCGAAAAAATGTAATTGTAATTGACATTTTTTCAATTAAAATTATATGTAATGTATAATTGAAAATTTTCTATTACAAATTACTTGTAATTGTTTTTTTTTTTTTTGAATTACAATTACAAATAATATGTAATTGTGTAATTGCATGTGTAATTAATTTCCAAATATAATGATTAACCCAAAGGTCTGCTGGAGATCCTATAATTTCAATAAATCTTCAATTGCTTTTATCCAGATTTACCATGACAGTGCATTAAACATGAACAAAATTATTTTTAGTAATTTTAAAATAAAGTTAACAAGACTGAAATTTTAAAGTTATTAGGATTATGTTATACAACCAAGATATAAGAAAAATAGAAAAAAAATAGTAAAATATTACAAAATAGTAAAAATTACTAAAAATATATGATGCAAAAAATAAACTCACTCACGAATCATGCACGGGTTATATATTCTTATTCACGCTCACGCACGAATCAAGTACGAATTATATATTCTCAGACTCACGCACGAATCACTAGAGTATAGTAATTATTACTCACAATCACGTGCGAATAACGTGACTCACGAACATTTCTAGTCACGCGCCAATCGCTAGTAATTACTAAATCTAAAACTAGTTCAAAATCATTAACATAGAACCACATATGAAAATAATACGGTTTTATATGGACCTTATATATTTTTATATAAAATCACTTTGAAATAATTGCTTATGTGGGAAGATATATAATTATAGATGATTTTATAAAGAACGTTATATTGTTATATATTAAAGAAATCATGAAATATTTTAGATATGGAACCATATTAAGTTATATAAGGGTTCTTATTCGTCAATATATAATCATATCTAACACAAATTATGAAATATTTCTTATATGGCTCCACATAAAGTTTTATATTATAATGTATAGTGTCATACTAAATTATATATAAACGTATATGTAATTATATCTGTAATATGTTACTTTATGTACTTATATATAGCACATGCAATTATATGTAGGCCAGTATGTAATAATATAAAATCACATACGTCTCCATATTAAAACCTTTGAGGAAAAAATATCTAACATATGACAATATAAAAGTATATCTGCTTGAATTTAAAAGCATATGTGGCCATATGTAACTATAAGTTACTATATGCAATTACATAAAATAATATATGTTTATATCAAAACTTTTTTACTCGGGTACTTGATATATATCACTTTTGTCATCATGCTTATATTCAGAATACAGTAGACGCTCGCAAATTAGAACCGCTTTGTTTTTGAGGCAATTCTAATTTCTGAATTATTCTAATTTCTGGACGTTTTTTTTCGTTTCGTTTCCAATGATAAAGTGTTTTTTTACGTTTATTTAACATTTTAAATGATACACTTTCACTATTTAATAGAGACTGCCAAATAATATGTACACGCGTATCAAATTTCACAAATAAACTAGCCAAAAATGTACATAAATGCGACAAAAAAAAAACAAATAGGGAAAAACATATATAATTTGGTGATTCCCCTTTTTAGTTTTACTTTATTCAAACAGAATAAAAATAAATTGGGGATTTCCTGTGTATTCAAATAACAAAAAAAAAAAAAAACGCTCAGAAATTAGAATTTTAAATTCGAATTTCAGAGCGTTTAATGTATTGCAAACATTGATTCTCATTTCTGGACGTTCGAATTACTGAAAGCTCTAATTTGCGAGCGTCTACTGTAACAGTAAATAACACATGAGGTATCGATTGTATAAAAAATAGTTCTACCATATTTAATAATTAACAAATATTTTATTGAAAATTATACAGTATTATCGACATATTTTTTTCACAGTAGCATTTTAAAATTTGTCTATTTTTTTTAGAATTTTTTTAATAATTTTATAGTCACTAAAACCTATTAACTTTAAAGTATCATAACTCTTAAAAAAATAAATTTTTTTCAAAAATTTATTTCGATTTTTATTAATTGAAATGTACATTATAAAATGGCATTAAATTTCTTTTTTTAATTAGAAAGGTGATATTTTCCACTGTGGGCCGTCAAGAGGGACACTTTTTCTCTTATTGTCCCTCCCGATAGGGATTTCTGAAAATCCCTTCTTTGCTCACATCTACACAGGGGGGGAATTTACATTCCAATTTTAAGCTTCCTCTTTTGGCCCCTCCCTGTAGGGATTTTCAAAAACACTGTCTTAGTGGATGTCTACGACAGAGACGGAACCTTTTTACCAAATTTAAACTTCTTACCTCCAGCGGTTTGGGCAGGCCGTTAAGGGGGGCACTCTTCCAGCTTTTAACCCCCATTTTTACAACGTTCCTGTCCTTTGTGGAAAAGGTTTTTTTTTGCAAAAAGGAGGACGTTTTCCTCTTTTAGGCACTCACTCTTGGAATATTCAAAAATTCAAAAAAATTTATGCCAACGTGTTTTTTTGTAAAGGTACCCAAGCAGAAAAATACGATCGGCACAATGTTGGCATACCGTTGGCGATGGTCGGTTATGCGTTGGCAGAACGTGGGATTAACAATCTTGACAGTATTGTCCTGTTACCCGATTGATAACAGCGTCAAAATTAAAAAAAGGTGGTCTAAAAATAGATTTTTAAATAAATTTTTTTTCAAAAAAATTAAAAAAAATGTTTTTAGTATTTTCTTAAAAAACATGGTTCTGATGGGAATAGAACCCAGGCCGCCAGGTTGTCAGCCGCGATCTCTACACACTTATCTAACAAGACTTGTAATATCTAATAGCTAAAAAATTAGATCAATGATAACAGCAGTTGTAGCTAACTTACAAGTGTCGGCAAAAGGTTGGTTGACACTAAGCGGCCAACATTGCCATGATGTTGGAAAAACAAAAAAATTTATGGTCTAAAAAACTAAAAAAAAACATTTTTTTGAGAAAAAAAATTTATTTAGAACAAAAATGTTGATTATAATTATTTTAAATAAAACATGGTCGGGCTGTGACTCGAACCCGGGCCGTCAGACTGCCAGACAATTATTTTAACATAATTTTAACAATTTTTTCAGATTTTACGTAAGCGAGTTTTAATATATCGTACCGCATTTATTGTATCTAAAAAGTTGACATCACTGATTCATTCTGACATTTGTTTTTGGGTAAGAAATATAGTTTTTTCCGTTCCCGTACTTTTGGGTATTTTGTCATTTGTTGAGGGGATTTTCTGCTTACTTTCATTTTACCGAACTTTACCCAAAAAGTAAAAATCCAACAATATATACATATATAAAAGAATATAAATAAAACGTGTGCGATTTGATTTTGACCGAATACTTTTCCGAATCAAAGAATTTGCAACAAAATGGCATCGATTTGTTGCTGCATATTTTTGCATATTTTGTTATAAGTACATATTTTTTGATTTTTATTGCATATTTTTCATTAAATTGCATATTTTTGCACATTTTTTAAAAAACTAAAAATAAGATTTACTGAAAAATAAAGAAAACGAAGAATTTGCAAACTTTAACGCACTACTTAACTAGAAGGAAAACATCAAGTTGTCATCTACTTTAGACATTTATATTGGATTTAAATTTTAATCAAACGGTCTCAAGTAATAAATATGATTTTTAAAATTCGATAAATTTAAAGTTAATTTTTTGGTTTTCAGCATTTATTTTTGGATCTTTAGTGCATATTTTTTTGGTTTTTTTACTGCATATTTTAAGCGCATATTTTAAATTTTTAAGTGTATGAAAATCGCTGCCCTGATTATGAATTAACATAATAAGTACTTTTTCCCAAAAACTGCTATTTTGCTTCATCAGGATACTCTCCTGACAAATACTTCACAGAGCTTTCAAAAACCTCTACACTTTCAGGAATGCAAATGCGATCGTTTCGGGGTTTTTTTTATGTCCCCTTCACCAGTTTTTTCCAGAAAGTGGTGGCATTACTGCAATGCAAATTAAAGCATCAAAATCTCATATTAAATATAGTGTGCTACATCAACAAAATGCGAATGAAGCAAACAATAAAATATATTTTCGAAGCCTTCCGCAAGCATAACCAACAATAGAAATATTCTGAAAGTGTTTTGTTTTTGTATTTTATACCATTGGTATAAATAAATACAAATTTTTATTTTTACCTTACTTATTTGGTAATACAAGAAGAGGCAAATATTTTTTCTCCCTACTAAAAATATTTTAAACGGGGTAATTTTTGCTTAGATGTGTGATGTTTTTATAAAAATATGACTCCAAATCTGATATTTTTTTAATGTCTTAAGCAGCGTAAGTTGTTCCGATTTCACGTGAATAAACTGTTATACTCCATATAAAAAAAATTCTTTTTCACGATAATGAGTTTCACGTGAAAAATGTGTAGTCTTTGTTTTCACGCAAATTTAATGTACAAGACTATTATTTTTCTTGTGAAAAAATGATATTTTGTGTTTGGATTCTTTCTAATAAAATAAAAAAATTATTAATTTTTTAAACTTCAAGTAAGTTTTGAGGGATTTTAATTTCAAGTCAAAATTTTCCACGTGAAAAACAACTTACGGTGCTTTAAATTGCAGTTTGAGGCCTTTAAAGTTCGAGTGAAAATTTTCCACGTGAAAAACAACTTACGGTGCTTTAGAATTAATAATTTTTTTTTGAATATATATTTTCTCTACAGTAAAATATAAAAAAATATGAGAAATTTTTTTCGGAAAAATTTTGGAATTTTCATAACATATCAAATATTATAGTAAACATTACTTAAGTGAAAATTTTTTCCGAGATTTTAAGGTGTTTCTGAGCATTACTTACGGCTGAGATGGTGATCCTAAGACCATGAAATTTAAAAAACAAAAAACTTTTGTGGTAACTTTAAAATGTTAGGGCCAGTTCTATAATCAGAACTAAGCACGATTGTTTTGTTAAATATTTCTTAAGTAATTTCGTCTGAAACCGATCTTTGTCTGACAATAAAACTGGCCCTAAATATTAACTTTTAAATAAAATGCCTCAAAAAATTTGTTCAATTGCAAAAACAAAAAAAAATGGTTAATATTTTCATAATAGTTCTATAAAATCAAGCTCATTATAAAAAAAATATTGAGAATTATCTCTTAAAAAATGTAGAATCTGTCAGGTTACCTGAACAAGACGAATTCTTTCTTCAATCCAAGAAATCGTGATTGAAAATTAATCGTGTTGTCCCTTATAGCATTATTTGCAAAAAAAAAAATTGTTTTGGTCCTCAAGGCGGGAGGACTATAGCCCCCCTTCCTTGTATCCGCACCTGTCTGTCAGCTAACCAAACAAATTTAGTGCACCTCTATTGAAAGCCCTGCGAATTTACCATATTATTGTATTGTCAGTGCCGATTTTAAGCTTTTTCTTGTGCTAATCACTACAATTTTTAATACTCGTACTTTCAGTACACATAACATACGAATATGTACATAGTATTTAAAATTGTCGATATAGTTTGTTACTTGTACTCATTATTATTGACAAATGCATGTATGGGAAATGTCTGGCTATCCGGCATTGTTCATTTATTTGCAACATTACAAACTTCCCGCTTACACTAATAGAAAAAGGGCTAAAGCTTTCAATGCCCATTAAACTAGTGCATCCACTCGTGGTAGTGCATTTGTTCTCTTTGAATAATGTATAGTGATATTGATGTTAGTGGCCACCATGTCAACTACATACACATAATGCGAATATTTTATGGGTATGATGCGCTTTTCCAGCGCATGTGCATCTTGGCATTGTGTAAATCGGCCTTTCCGTCTTTTGTGCTCGAGGTAAGTGGTAGGAAATTTTTGCATCTAAGAAAAAATCTAAAAAGTTTGAAAAGAAATTGTAAGCATCCATTTAAAAATAATTACAAATATTTAAATTTAGTAAAGCGGTAAGTGATTTGAATAAATATTTCGAAAAAAACTTCACAAATTAATTTGATTTTCTTAAAATTTCTTTGAAATCTATAAAAGTGCATAAGTGTTTTATATATGCATGGGTATATTCATATACACGAAAAAAACCGGCCGGTACTAAAAAAATATTTTTAAAATTTGCTAAATTCTCAAAAACATACATTTAAAAGTGTTTAGTGTTTGTAAAAAATGATTGAAATTAGTAAAAATTTCAAAATTTTAAGTGATTTTTAACTACAATATTTCGTAATTCTTAATGTGTCGACATGTGGTATTCGACTTCAAATATCTATGTACTTATCTAACCGGAGGTTGAATTTGTAAAAATGAAAATTGACAAATAAAAATTACAAATTCCTTTTTAAAATAAATTGAATATATTATTTTGTGCTCTAAAATAATGTTTGAAAAGTTTAAGCAAGTGTAAATCTCTTTTTTTTATCACTTATTGGTATAGATACTTACATTATACATAATACTTAAGTACTTTTGTGAGTTAAAAAATTGTGTGTACATACAAATAACTTTTAGACAAAATTTTGTATATGCAGGGGAAGTGCGACACACTTGATCCAGTGGCGGATACAGGATTCAAAATTTTTTTATATCTTGTACGGTAGTCCTATCTACAGATATTTTATGAATGAGAAGAGTTTTAATATATGTATTAGCATAGGTGTGCCAAGTTGTTCCAAGAGGTTCCTAAAAGGAGTTCAGGAAATCGAAAATGCGCAAACCTGGGTAAACATTTGAACTAGGGATGCCGAACGAGACTGGTTTTTACAAATCCCGGGATTCGGGATTTTGAAAATTTAAATCCCTGGATATTTCGGGCTTCGGGATTTTTTGGGGTTTCGGGATTTTCTAGTTTCATCATATTTTTAATTTTAAAAGTAAATAGCTGAAATAAATCCTAAAAATTTTAATAATTCATTATAAATCTACTTATTATTTCTTGTAGTATGAAGAAATAAACAAATTAAGCCGGATTCACAATGCTGGAGTACTCCACGCTGCAGAGTGGAGTGTGTAAAATAGAGATACAAAAAATATATAACTGCAAAAAAGAAAGGAACAAAATCCACTCAGAGTGGAGTACTACAGCATTGTGAATCTGACTTTAAACAGAAACTACACTCATAGAAATAAGTATGTAAAAATAGCAGAAAAAGCTACCATAAATTACAATAGCAAAAAAGGTTCCGCGATTAAAACTACTGAAATCAACAGAACTTGTTTACTAAATAATTGTTAAATTTCCAAAATATAAAAAATATACTAATGACTTAAATTTAAGCAAATTGCAAATTACAATTTACCTCTGAAGAAACTTTTTAACCAAAAGTGGCTAAAACACTGTTATATCTACAAATTTTTAGTTATATTTGGCTAAAATTAATTGAATGCAAATACAAACTACTCTGCCGAAATCATCAGAAATATTTAGTGACTATTAGTTTTTTTTTAATGAACTAACAAAAAATATTAAGCACTTCCCAGCAAAAATGTGGAAGCAGTAAAAACGATTACTGCTACTTTTACCGCTTCTAAAAATGTATAGCTTCGTAAACAGCACTAATGAAAGGCCTAAGTTGATTAATTGTTTATATCGGTTTTTGCTGTGCTTTTCAAAAAGGCATGAAATGAGCAATACATTTTGATTGCTTAAAGATTTTTGTGGTTCTTTTATCAAAATTTTTTAAAATGCGGAAAAAAGTTATTTTAAATTAAATAAGAGGTTTTATAAAAAAAGAGGCATTTTCTCTTTTTTAAATAGTTGAAAAGCTTTATAATATGCACTTCTGAAAAGGCATGAATTATCGACATTTTAAAAGAAAAACAGGAGCACTAATTAAAAGCGGTGAATTCATGCCTTTTTGGATATCGAAACAAGTGCTTTCACGCGAGCTATCTCGAACAAAAATCAGGCATGATATCATCAATAATGCAATGGCTTCACTGCTCAACTTTCACTGACAAAACTGCTTCCAAGGAAGCAGTAATTTCTGCTGCGATACCACTGCTGATTTCAGAAAGGCAGATTGATAGATTTTTCTAATTTAACAAAAATTTGCTGTTTTTAGTCGACAAAATTATTTTGCATGAAGTTATGATTTTAGCAAATCATCAATAAAATAAATAAAACCATGTCCGTTAAAATCTAAATTACGATTTTCAAAGGTTTCACACCTGAATAAAAGTTTTTAAATTGTTAAAGTTTTTATTCAGATTTATTTAATCTGTAATCTATTATTTATGAATGGGAAAAATTAGTTCTTTAGTAACATTTAATAAGATATTAAACTTATAAGATTTAGGTCGAATATAACAATGAAAACAAATAAAAAAGAGATAAAATATGCCAAATGGTTGGTTTTCTTCTCGTCATAAAACGAAGCTTTGTGCCAAATTTCAATTTCAATAAAGTTCGAACAAACAAGTTTTGTTTTTCATTGAATGAAAGCAAATATCTGCCCTCACTTATTTACAAAAAGTATAAAGTTTTTATGCATTATCAAATTTTATATCTTCCCGATCAAAAAATCATTATATTTAGCATATCTCATTTGATATATATCGACATTTAATCTTAGCCAACTTCATCTCAAAATTGGGGTATCCAGTAATATCCAATAAGATCCCTCAAATGTATTACAGGATTAAATTATATCCAAATAGATCTCAAAATTGGGAGATACAATAATATCCAATAATATAAAATTGAGATTCTGACAGACCCCAAAATATCCCATGGATTAATTTACATCCAATTAGATACAAATGGATAGGCTTATTTAGGCAGATCGAATTGGATAATTTGAGATCAAAATTTATCCTATTATATATTTGGAATTATTTAAATTTTAATAAAATTTAAAAAATAACACAAAAAATAAAAAAATATTTATTTATATTATTTAAGGCACATCTACTATATTTATTTATTAAGGCACGAAATGTAATCTTTAGATCATTGACAATTGCTGTCATACACAATTTTTTTAATTAGTAACAATTTTTAAAATGTCTTGTAACATAATTGAACATTTCAGGTGATTGCATGCACTTTTTTGTATTTGGAGAAAAAATTATTCTTTGAAATACAAAAATTTTAATAAAAACAAATTCTTTACAACTATAGATTTTACAAGAAAAGTTAGTGCCAACAATATAAGAGATGACAAATTTAACTCAAACTCTACAAGATTTCTATCCCGTGTAGATGTGCCTTTAAAAAATATTTATTTCATAAAAAAACGCCGTCGGCAGGATTCGAACCCTGTTTCCTGGATTTGTAGTCGGTCACTTAACTCACTCAGCCACACACTGCTATACAAAATGACTAACTATATGAGACAACATTGTTCATGTCATTATATACAGTAAAACTCGCTTAAGACGAGCTCCGCGGGATGAGACAAATTAGTTCGTTGTAAGCGAGGTTCGTAATAAACGGGCAAAATTTTATTTACATTTTTTTAATTATCCACAAAATATTTAATACTTCTAAAAGCAATTTCAGAAATTGGAAAATTTTTTATTTGATTTCTGAATAACTTGTTTGTAAAATATTTAAGAAAAAATGTCTGTGTGTTCGGTTTAAAATTTGTCAAAATAAAAAGAAAAAAAAATATATATAATAAAATTGCAAATTTTGGAAAGTTGTTTTTAATACGAAAATTATATGAAAATTTGTTTTGTGGGACTATCAAAACAGTTCGTTGTAACCGAGGGTTCGTTTTAAGCGAGTTCGTATTAAAGGATGTTTTTTATGTTGAAATTGTTTCCAAAAAGTCGCGACTTTCTAATTAGTTCGTATTAACCGAAAATTCGTCTTATCCGAGTTCATCGTAAGCGAGTTTTACTGTAGTTATATCAATTTATATATATGGGTGAAATCAAAAAATGTGATAAGTTTTTGGGCCAAATTTGTGAGAAGCAAAAAGTGTTAATATTTCGGTTTTTTCTTAATGGAATCAGTAAGTTTAGTCATTACGAGGGGTACTATTTATATTTCGGGAATAGCAAATAATAACAAACATTTTCAAATAAAAATAGCTTTATTGTTTTTCAAAAAATTTCTCTTGATGATCACTATACTTTTGCATTCGTTCAAACCATTTGTCATAGCAGTTTTTCAATTCTCCTTGAGACACCCCCAAAACATGTTTTTTGAACGCTTCAACTGCTTCTTCGGCGCTTGTAAATTGTTGACCACGCAGTTTACCTTTGATATTCTGGAACAAGAAGAAGTCATTGGGTGCCAAGTCAGGACTGTACGGGGGATGATTCATCAATTCGATGTTTTGACTGCTCAAAAATTCACCGGTTTGACGAGATGTTTGAAAGCACGCATTGTCATGATGCAGAATCATCATTCGTCTTTGGGGGTTAGTTTTACGAATTTCTCCGACGACTTCCGGCAAACAAATGGTCGTGTGGAACAGTGGCCACATGACCCATTCGGCCGAAGAAATAGGCGATTCCGCTGGTCTTGGAATACCCACACGGTCGATTGCTGTTTTGTTTCCGGCTCATACGCATATATCCATGATTCGTCACCTGTCACGATTTTATTTTATTTTTGAAGCACCACGGTCGAACTCTTTAATCATTCCCTTACACAAATCGACGCGAGCCTTTTTTTGAGCGATTGATAAATTATGGGGTATCCAACGAGAGCAAATTTTTTTTACAACTAAGTGTTCATGCAAAATCGAATGTATTGAAGTAGAACTAATGTGCAAGGATGCCTCTATCTCACGATATATCACATGACGATCTTGCATTATCAGTTCACGCGCTACATCGATGTTTTGTGGCACAACAACCGATTTTGGACGACCTTCACGGAATTCGTCGGCGTCCGAACTACGACCACGATTGAATTGACTATACCAGCGATGTACTGTCGTTTTTGATGCTGCTTTATTGCCATACAAAGAACTGAGTTCGTCGACACATTTTTGTTGAGATAATCCACGTCGAAAGTTGTAAAAAATAATCCAACGAAATCCTTCTCTTGAAATTTCCATTTTTTGGCCAAATTGAATTTCTTAACTCACTGTAAACAAAACAAATAGCACTTGTACATCAAAACATTGTGAGTACGTTTATGCTAAAAATGTCAAATTTTATTATAGTGTTGCCAGATTTTAGCTATTGACATTCGTGTTGCCAGTTCCCGATATATAAATAGTACCCCTCGTGTAAACCTAATTGCAAAAAATCTCTTCTACAAGTTATCGCAATAACTTTTTTTTGCAAAATTTTAATTTTTTTTGTGGTAACGCAGTTTACATTTCCGCAAGCAAAAGATATAAAAAAAAATTTGCGTACGAATTTTCTTCAATTTATTAGTTTTTCGTATATGGGTTTTCAACATGCTTTCCAATAATATACAATTTGTGTTTATCAAATTGGCGGATTCGCGAATAAAAATACAATTCATTCCGAGAAATTTTTTTTTATTTTTTTTCAAATTTTGTATTTTTGGTCCTTTTAAATGCTTTTCAAAAATATAAAATTTTAATTTGACTATAGATCATAACATAAATTAATATCACTTTCTGTTTAAATTATTTTCAAATTAAAGAAAGATGATACAATTTTCACAAGTAAATTACAAAGAATAAAATTTTTTGAAAGAATTCGATTAGACCAGCAAGACAGAATACATATTGTATCATCTTTCTTTAATTTGAAAATAATTTAAAGAGAAAGTTATATTAATTTATGTTATGATCTATAGTCAAACTAAAAAAAAAAATATTCATTTACCAAAATAAGAGATCAACTAAACATTCCCCTCATTCATCTTAAAAACACATTGACACGGTGCAAAAATATAATTTAAATAACATACATTTAAATTTAACGGTTCGTTGTAATTCAAAAATCTGTGGTTATCATACAAAGAGTTGAATAGAATCAGTTGAGATACCTTAAGAATTAAGGTTCAAAGCAGAAAAGAGTAATAATAACAAAGGATAAAAATAGCATTGTTAGATTTTTTTTGATGTTAGTCTAAGTTGAGTTGTTGTTAATAAATTCGATTTGCTTTCATCTTTCACATAAGTAGGCGATCATCAATTATTAACCTATTCATGGCAAACGACACTGATGATGGCTTTGTAGCGAAAGCCGAAAATACGTATTCTGTCTTGCTGGCCTTATCGAATTCTTTCAAAAATTTTTATTCTTTGTAATTTACTTGTGAAAATTGTAACATCTTTCTTTAATTTGAAAATAATTTAAACAGAAAGTGATATTAATTTATGTTATGATCTATAGTCAAACTAAAAAAAAAAACATTCATTTACCAAAATAAGAGATCAACTAAACATTACCCTCGTTCAATATAAAATTTTTCAAAATCCAATCAGCGGTTGCGAAGTTACAAAATAATATATTAAGAATATAACATTTCGCGATTAAAAAAATCTTAAATTGTGTTAAACAAATTTAGTTTGTCAAACTAATGTCAGTAATGGCTCGAAATATGGATTCCAAACCAATGAAATGCAAAATCAATCGTTTTTCGCTCCCGCAATTAAGGGTAAAAAACTGATAACTTTTTTTGAGTTGCGCAAAATTATTAGTTGAATCATCTTTTGACGCATGAATATTAGTTGAATCACCTCTGTTTATAGATATTTTAAAATATTTTAAACATTTACTTACATTTTTTTGAATGCAATCTGATGCAAACAATTTTGGTTACGGAGTTTACAGTAACGGAGTTTACATTTGGTTCCTATTTTCGTTTTCTTTCAGAAACGCTTTGTCAGAATTTTCTTTCCGAAACAAAATCGTATGATGCCTATAAGGTGAATCCAAATATGACACTGTTTTTCTTACTCGTTAAATAGTTTGGTGTAAAAATTAGGAACGGAGTTTACAACATTTTTTCAAATCTTATTAAAGACATCCTTTTTCATCTCGAGAATGTTACATGCTGCAGAAAAACTTCAAGTCTGTTATACTAGATGATTACTTACAGTCCAACGATCATTTGAGTATAAATAACATTATACTTTTCGCAATACAATTAATAGATAACTCCCAAATTCTGGTGTATGTTTTTTTATCAAAAAATATGACGAAAAATCTTTACAGAGTTGAAGTCGTGTTAGCAAAGATATACGAAAAAGTTTGTAAAATGTATTAATTTTTATTAAAAACGTCACTATTCCTCTTCATAAAAATGCTTACAGTTAGTGTGTAGCTTCATTGGTTATTAAAATATAAGATATTAAAGTTAAAAAAACATTATGAGTTACTGATTCAAATTGAGTTAAAAAAAGTAAAAAAAAATTTTTTTGTGTCCGAGCTGGGAAACAATAATAGGACCTCAGTCACATATATAATTATGTGTGGGGTTATATATGACAACATATAATTACATATTAAAATATTATTAATCCCAAGTTGCAGTAAACATAACTTTCAGGTGCTGTTGGCAGAAAATGGGTTAATTTTTTTAAGATCTGTAAAAAAATATTTACATCCCGTGAAAAAAATTTATTCGGTAGCATATCTTTGTTATTTGGCATCATACTAAATTATATAAAATTTGATCCGGAAAATAGATTAATCAGATTGTATATAAACGAATAAAAAAGATATTTGAATTGATATAATTTCATCCAATTTTATCGGAGTTTTGGTCTTATTCAATTGCATTAAATTTTGTTTGTTTATATGAATAGGTAGGAAAATTAACTGAGATAATTATCTGAATGATATTAATAAATTTTGCATAAAACCGATAATTTTTCTCTGGGCCTCGTCCAATGAAACTTTTTTTGAATTAATGGAATTTTTCATAGAATGTTGTGAAAATATTAATTTTATTTATTAAAAGTTTCATACACTTAATGAAAAAGTTTCATTAAAACTAGATTCATAAATTATATAAAGATTTTTCATCTAAGAAAATTTTTCATTTACCTTGTGAAGAAAACTTTATTATTTTACTAAAAAATTTCATTAAAACTGAAAACATTATCAGTTAATAGGAACTACACAGAAAAAAAATTAAAATCATGCAGAAACAACGTTTACTAAAATAGAAACAGCTTTGAAATCACACAAATCTCAGGTTTGTTTCTTTTACATAAAAAATTGTCTGCTTATTTTTAAAATCGGAAATCACTTAAATTTGAATAAGTTTACCTAAAATCATATTTACTTACTTGCCATATTTGAAGCCCTTCATCTTTAACCACCTTCACTTCTTCTCTATCCCCTTTCCAAAGGAAGCAACACGTTAATTAATAGGAAGAAATTTTGAGTGTTGCTTTTCTTTAAAAAAAAAATAAGGATCAGTATTATAGCCATTTTGGACGACCTTCACGGAATTCGTCGGCGTCCGAACTACGACCACGATTGAATTTACTATACCAGCGATGTACTGTCGTTTTTGATGCTGCTTTATTGCCATACAAAGAACTGAGTTCATCGACACATTCTTGTTGAGATAATCCACGTCGAAAGTTGTGAAAAATAATCCAACGAAATCCTTCTCTTGAAATTTCCATTTTTTGGCCAAATTGAATTTCTTAACTCACTGTAAACAAAACAAACAAATAGCACTTGTACATCAAAACATTGTGAGTACGTTTATGCTAAAAATGTCAAATTTTATTATAGTGTTGCCAGATTTTAGCTATTGACATTCGTGTTGCCAGTTCCCGATATATAAATAGTACCCCTCGTGTAAACCTAATTGCAAAAAATCTCTTCTACAAGTTATCGCAATAACTTTTTTTTGCAAAATTTTAATTTTTTTTGTGGTAACGCAGTTTACATTTCCGCAAGCAAAAGATATAAAAAAAAATTTGCGTACGAATTTTCATCAATTTATTAGTTTTTCGTATATGGGTTTTCAACATGCTTTCCAATAATATACAATTTGTGTTTATCAAATTGGCGGTTTCGCGAATAAAAATACAATTCATTCCGAGAAATTTTTTTTTATTTTTTTTCAAATTTTGTATTTTTGGTCCTTTTAAATGCTTTTCAAAAATATAAAATTTTAATTTGACTATAGATCATAACATAAATTAATATCACTTTCTGTTTAAATTATTTTCAAATTAAAGAAAGATGATACAATTTTCACAAGTAAATTACAAAGAATAAAATTTTTTGAAAGAATTCGATTAGACCAGCAAGACAGAATACATATTGTATCATCTTTCTTTAATTTGAAAATAATTTAAAGAGAAAGTTATATTAATTTATGTTATGATCTATAGTCAAACTAAAAAAAAAAATATTCATTTACCAAAATAAGAGATCAACTAAACATTCCCCTCATTCATCTTAAAAACACATTGACACGGTGCAAAAATATAATTTAAATAACATACATTTAAATTTAACGGTTCGTTGTAATTCAAAAATCTGTGGTTATCATACAAAGAGTTGAATAGAATCAGTTGAGATACCTTAAGAATTAAGGTTCAAAGCAGAAAAGAGTAATAATAACAAAGGATAAAAATAGCATTGTTAGATTTTTTTTGATGTTAGTCTAAGTTGAGTTGTTGTTAATAAATTCGATTTGCTTTCATCTTTCACATAAGTAGGCGATCATCAATTATTAACCTATTCATGGCAAACGACACTGATGATGGCTTTGTAGCGAAAGCCGAAAATACGTATTCTGTCTTGCTGGCCTTATCGAATTCTTTCAAAAATTTTTATTCTTTGTAATTTACTTGTGAAAATTGTATCATCTTTCTTTAATTTGAAAATAATTTAAACAGAAAATGATATTAATTTATGTTATGATCTATAGTCAAACTAAAAAAAAAACATTCATTTACCAAAATAAGAGATCAACTAAACATTCCCCTCGTTCAATATAAAATTTTTTAAAATCCAATCAGCGGTTGCGAAGTTACAAAATAATATATTAAGAACATAACATTTCGCGATTAAAAAAATCTTAAATTGTGTTAAACAAATTTAATTTGTCAAACTAATGTCAGTAATGGCTCGAAATATGGATTCCAAACCAATGAAATGCAAAATCAATCGTTTTTCGCTCCCGCAATTTAGGGTAAAAAACTGATAACTTTTTTTGAGTTGCGCAAAATTATTAGTTGAATCATCTTTTGACGCATGAATATTAGTTGAATCACCTCTGTTTATAGATATTTTAAAATATTTTAAACATTTACTTACATTTTTTTGAATGCAATCTGATGCAAACAATTTTGGTTACGGAGTTTACAGTAACGGAGTTTACATTTGGTTCCTATTTTCGTTTTCTTTCAGAAACGCTTTGTCAGAATTTTCTTTCCGAAACAAAATCGTATGATGCCTATAAGGTGAATCCAAATATGACACTGTTTTTCTTACTCGTTAAATAGTTTGGTGTAAAAATTAGGAACGGAGTTTACAACATTTTTTCAAATCTTATTAAAGACATCCTTTTTCATCTCGAGAATGTTACATGCTGCAGAAAAACTTCAAGTCTGTTATACTAGATGATTACTTACAGTCCAACGATCATTTGAGTATAAATAACATTATACTTTTCGCAATACAATTAATAGATAACTCCCAAATTCTGGTGTATGCATTTTTATCAAATAATATGACGAAAAATCTTTACAGAGTTGAAGTCGTGTTAGCAAAGATATACGAAAAAGTTTGTAAAATGTATTAATTTTTATTAAAAACGTCACTATTCCTCTTCATAAAAATGCTTACAGTTAGTGTATAGCTTCATTGGTTATTAAAATATAAGATATTATTAAAGTTAAAAAAACATTATGAGTTACTGGTTCAAATTGAGTTAAAAAAAGTAAAAAAAAATTTTTTTGTGTCCGAGCTGGGAAACGATAATAGGACCTCAGTCACATATATAATTATGTGTGGGGTTATATATGACAACATATAATTACATATTAAAATATTATTAATCCCAAGTTGCAGTAAACATTTTCAGGTGCTGTTGGCAGAAAATGGGTTAATTTTTTTAAGATCTGTAAAAAAATATTTACAACCCGTGAAAAAAATTTATTCGGTAGCATATCTTTGTTATTTGGCATCATACTAAATTATATAAAATTTGATCCGGAAAATAGATTAATCAGATTGTATATAAACGAATAAAAGAGATATTTGAATTGATATAATTTCATCCAATTTTATCGGAGTTTTGGTCTTATTCAATTGCATTAAATTTTGTTTGTTTATATGAATAGGTAGGAAAATTAACTGAGATAATTATCTGAATGATATTAATAAATTTTGCATAAAACCGATAATTTTTCTCTGGGCCTCGTCCAATGAAACTTTTTTTGAATTAATGGAATTTTTCATAGAATGTTGTGAAAATATTAATTTTATTTATTAAAAGTTTCATGCACTTAATGAAAAAGTTTCATTAAAACTAGATTCATAAATTATATAAAGATTTTTCATCTAAGAAAATTTTTCATTTACCTTGTGAAGAAAACTTTATTATTTTACTAAAAAATTTCATTAAAACTGAAAACATTATCAGTTAATAGGAACTACACAGAAAAAAAATTAAAATCATGCAGAAACAACGTTTACTAAAATAGAAACAGCTTTGAAATCATACAAATCTCAGGTTTGTTTCTTTTACATAAAAAATTGTCTGCTTATTTTTAAAATCGGAAATCACTTAAATTTGAAAAAGTTTACCTAAAATCATATTTACTTACTTGCCATATTTGAAGCCCTTCTTCTCTATCCCCTTTCCAAAGGAAACAACACGTTAATTAATAGGAAGAAATTTTGAGTGTTGCTTCTCTTTAAAAAAAAAATAAGGATCAGTATTATAGCCATCACTTAGAAAATTTTGTTGTAAAGAAAATTTCGTTGTGTAGAAAATCATTACCAGATATGTGGTTATGTAACTACATACTTGGTAATGGTAACTAGTTGCTTTTGTTATTACATTTCTTATTACCTTTATATGGCGATGTCGCGAAAAACAAAGAGTTATGGTTACACAGCAGCATACGATAAATCAAAAAATATATCGTTACCTATGTTCTTACCAGTACTGACAAAAATAATGAGTCTAAAAATAGATTTTCTAAAAAATAAATTATATAAAAAAATATTTTTTATTGTATTTTTTTTAAATAAAATTTGCAGGTGCTGGAATCGAACCTGGGTCTACAGATTGCCAGTCAATAGCTCTACCATCTGGGCTATATCGATGTGTAATATTTAATAGATAAAAACATAATTGACCTGCTGCACACTAAAGGGCTGTAAAGTCAGGCTGGCCAGACTTGGGGTTTTGTCCCCAAATTTGGGGATTTTTTATTGGCCTTGGGGACAAAAGTTTGCATTTGGGGACAGGGGATTTCAAAAATGTTTTGCGGATTTTTTGGGGATATTTCATAAATTTTGAAGATTATATTAATTTGTATAGTTTTCAGAAAAAATCAGTCAAATTTGTTTACATAATTTCAAAGAAAGTTACAAATTTACCATTTTATGGATTTAATGTATTAATATTTACAACGTTTTTAACACACGTAATTCCTTTCTGCCTGAGATTTTAATATTATTAAGTCACAGAATCTAAAATATTACTATAAAAAATAATCGTCATATCGATTGTGGATAAAAGTCTATTGTATTAAACAGATAAACTTTGAAAATTCAATCTAAACATTCTTCAAAAAATTTCCTTAAATTCTTGAAAATTTCAAAATAAATAATATAAGGGTTCGATTGCTTTTTTTAAATAACCCAGCTAAAAATCGACATATATGCATCCATGCAGGTTAAATGTATGTTCATGCATGGCCATAAACATGCATTCATGACCACACATGGTTACATAAATCTCCATACATGAATCATATAGGACCATACGTGTGCATTAACGAAATTTGAGGTAATATCTACATGTGTGATAACCAGAGAAGACAAAAAAAAGCAAAATCCGATGTGTTTAAAGCAAAAACATGTTGTAAAAAAGCAAAAAACAGCAAAAGTAAAAACCTTATAAAAACAACATTTCTTTAAAAAAAAAAAGATCATTGTTAAGAGAAAAAATATTTTTTTGTGAGCAAAAAGAGCATTTTTGGACAAAAATTCTTAAAAAAAGCTATTTAAAGCTCAGAAATCTTAAGAAAAAGCTATTTTAAAGCTAAAAAACGGACAATCCAAAAAAGCAAAAAAAAGCAAATATTAGTAAAAAAGCAAAAAAAGCATTTTTGTCTTCTCTGGTGATAACACATGTTCATGCGTGCTCGTGTATGTTCATGCATGTACACTAAAGTGGTCCAAAAAACATGAAAGTTGGAATTCGCGATCTCCACAATGTTGCCCCTATTCCTTAATGTCTAAAAACTCTCTGTGCCAAGTTTCAGCTAAATCCGCTGTTATTTAGAGGTAGCACAAAAAGTTGTCTTTTAAGAATTAGTAATTTATCTCTGAAGTAATTTATACAAAAAGTAGGGTTGACTTTAAATTTAATTATTTCTTAACCTGTACGCTATTATTTAACAATTTTTTTTAAATCTGGTCTTAATTAATGTGAATATAAGGAATTTGAAATCAAAACTTAAAAAAATTAAGTAACTTTTAAGTAATTCGCGGTTTTTTTTAAATTTATACAAAAAAATACATATTTTAGTCAAATTTTCGAAATTTTCTGAAAAGAGTAATTAAAAATTCAACTTGTTTTTGCCTTGTATGCGCAAATTTCTCAAATCTGATCTTTATTTTAACGCAGATTATGAATCAGCAATCGAAACTTAAAAAAATTTGTGGTTTATGAATTATTCGCGGTTTTTGAATATTCGAAAAAAACTCTAGTTTTTTGAGATATTTTCCCAATTACCTGTAAACGGTGTTATCGAAAAATGGAATTTGTTATACTTTTGCAATTTACTTACCAAGGACCTTCATTATATATAACACTGATTTTAATTTTAAAAAGGATAACAGATATCCCTGCAAATTAAGTTAAAATTTGACATTTTTTAATATTTCGTATTATTTAGATTGCTATAATTTTATTGCTACCAAAAACCCTATCCCACATAATAGGACATTTAGCAGATATATATTAATGCAAAAACGAAATTTTCATATTGGTAAATATAAGAAAACATCCTGATCGAAGTTGATCCTTTTTTGTATGAAATTTTAAAATTTCGCGAAATCCGCGACTCCGATTTCAATTTTGATTTCATATTCGTAATGTACACCTAAAAATATATTAGATTTGATATATCGCGATCATAATAATTATATTTAATTTTTTCGATTATTTTTAATTAATTAAAAATAATAGAACAAGTACAACCGCGAAACTTCAATTGCGATGTGCTACCTCTAAACAAAACTTTTTTGGTGATTTTTTTGATCAGACTACATTTTTTTTTCAAAGTGGCATATTTGTAGGGTTGTGGAGCGTGAAAATTCCAACTTTTTTTTTTTTGGACCACTCTAATGTACACACATATAGATATTACCTCAAATTTCGTTAATGCACACGTCATATATGAAACATGTATAGAGATTTATGTATCCATGTATGGGCATAAATGCATATTTATGAGCATGCAGGTACATACATTCAACCTGTATGGATCCATATATGTCGATTTTTAGCTGGGAAGGTAATAAAAATTGGAGCGCTTATTTTTAGTGCTATTTTTTATATTTAATTTCACCCAGCAAAAACTACTGCTTGCTTGGAAGCAGGTTCGTCAGTGAAAGTGAACAGTCTAGCGCTTGCATTTGTGATATAAGGCATGCTTTTTCTTCGAGATAGCTCGCGTGAAAGCAATTGTTTTAATATTTAAATTCACAGATCTAAATAATGGCATGAATTCATTGCGTTTAACAAATAAATTTTGTTATTACAGCTATATTTCGTGCTTTAGTGAAGCGGTAAAGTATTGATTCCTTCCAAAACACTACTGCAAACTACACATCGAAAGAAGCAGTGTAGGAAGCAGAAAAGAAGCATATTTACCGCTTCCTAATTTCTGGAGGGCAGTTGTTATGCGAATGGTAATTTTAAGCAAATTAAATAAACTCTATTACTTTTTTTGTGGTTGGAGATTTTTTGTGGATTTTTTTGGGGATAACGAAAAAAAGTATCTGACAGCCTGTGTACAGTGTATTTTGAATGGCGTTTAAACACACATGGTAGCCGAACAGTTACATTAGGTCGAATGGTATATGCCAACGGTCAGAGAAACAAGCCAGCCGCCGTGAGCCGTTTAAGCCGCCGCCGCCGGTCAGTTTTCCCTCAGCCGCAGCCGCCGTTTTTTTTCGGCTCATTTCGGCTGGGAGTATCAATTTTCCAAAATAAAAAAATATTGAAATTGAAAAACATTTTTTTTTAATTTGTATACTTTAACGGCTTTTTTACAGTATTTAAAAAAAAAACATTTCTTTACTATTGTAATTTATTCTGAAAATGGATTAGTGCTTAGTAAAATGAGATTCTTTTGTTTAAATTAACTGAGAAAGTTAATTAACTGAGAAAGTTTTTCTATACAATTAATTTCAGCTGTTATAAGCAGAGACCCAAAATAACTGTTATATTTATTAAAAAGTCACAACCCAAATTTATTTATTTATAATATTATAATAATGCACTATATTTTATAAATCATATTGCACAAAAAAATTACAAAGTTTGGCAAAGATTTTAATTTTTTCAATTTTTATATTTTACTCTATAAATTTCTGTTGTTTTTTGATTTTTATTTTAAAACTTTTTATAAAAGTTACAAAATGATTTTTTTAAAAAAATGAAGCAATAACTTTTTTATTTGATAATAAAATAAAAATTAAAAATTGACCTAAATTGAATGCCGGAAGTTGCTGGAATATACATATTTACTCACTTTAAATCACTGTTCAATCTTTTCTTAACACTAGTTGAAATCATCAGGATATTATAATTGTTGAAGTCATTGGTTCTTGGCTTTTGATTTATATTCTTAATTGTTATTTTTTGATAAAGAAAAAAAATCACAAAATAACTTTTATTATTTTTGAAAAAATAAAAATCGTATTTGGATTGTTTTTGTTTGAATTAAAAATAAAAATCAAACAGAGCAAATAAACAGAAAATTAAAAATATTCAAACAAGAAATAATTGTAAAACAATCAGTTTTTTGAATAAAAGTTATAACTGTTACGTCCCTGGTTATAAGACAACTCGATGTTCTTTTTTCCACACTCATTAAGGTTAACATCAATTTTCTTATAAATGCAGAGATTCCATGTTTATAAAAAATTTATAACTTTAGCAATTTTAAAGCCATTAAAATAAAAAAACTTCATTTTACTCTGAATTAAACCCAGTTTAAGAATGAACTAGATAAAAATTAATTTTTTTATACAAAATGTTGCAATTAAAAGCCGTCGAAATAAAAAAATTAGGAAAAATTAGGAAAATCAGTATTATTTGAAAATATTTTCACACAATTTTGTTGAACATATAAACATATGTACACCTACAAAAAATTTTTGTTGTCCCAATCGAATTTGTTTCCAACCGAAACGTTCGGTTGCTGCAACCGATAAATCGGTTATCACAGCCCTATTTCTGTTGTTCCAACTGAAATAGGGTCGTTGCAACCCAAATAGTGTTGTGATAACCGAAATAGGGTTAAAACAACTGAACAATTCGGTTGGGACTACAAATTTTTTTGTAGGTGTATATATTTGGAAATCCTAACTATCACTCCTTCTAGGTCTGTTCAAAAACTAAAAATTGTAAATTTTATCGATGAATTTAACTTTAAATTCTTTTTTATCTGATAACACTGTGGAACAAATTCAGGTTAGCAAAAGTTGGGTCGATTCTGAGAGTGAGGGGTGAAAATAGAGGCTAAATTAGAAGACCCGTATCGCGGCGTTTGCTTATGTTAGTTCGAATTTTTTCATATTATTTATATGGTTTTTTGGCTATAACTCGTCCACTAATTGATATTTTTTAAATCTGTAAAAGCCAAATTATAGCTAGAGACCTGTGCAACAATAAAAAAAAAAAACAAAAAAAAAATCAATCAAATCAATTTTTTAAAAATTTTAATTGTTGCACAGGTCTCTAGCAATAATTTGGCTTTTACAGATTTAAAAAATATCAATTAGTCGACGAGTTATAGACAAAAAACCATATAAACAACATGAAAAAATTGGAACTAACATAAGCAAACGCCGCGATACGGGTCTTCTAATTTAGCCTCTATTTTCACCCCTCACTATCAGAATCGACCTAACTTTTGCTAATCTGAATTTGTTCCACAGTGTAATTCTAACTTTTTGTACAATTTTCTACTGCTACGTTTTGGAAAAAAAACCTTAAACATCTTTAAATTACAAGTATAACGTTCTATCCAGCCGATCAAGCCGCCGCCGCCGCCGATTATTTGCTTGCGCCGCCGCCGCCGATTATTTTGGTCGGCTTGTTTCTCTGCCAACGGTTCTTTGTTGATTTTAGTGCGGCCCTTGCTGAAGTTCAAATTTCTGTTTTTTAAATATTTTTTTCACAATATTTATTAAAATTTTTTATATCTAAAATTTCAGATAAAAACTTAGGGCCAGTTTTATAGTCAGAAGTAAGATTGTGACTAAATTTTGTAGTAAATTTAGAACTGTTTGAAAATTTAGCGTTTTAATTCATCAAAAGCATTTAAATTACTGACCAACGTGGTCTTTATGAAATCCATACCGGAATTTGATTGGAAACGGATTGAATTGGAAATGGATTGGATTTTGTAAACGGGTTTATGTAGTAGACTGTAGACTGTAGTTTATTTAAAAAGTTATCCGTATATTTATTTTTAAATGATTATTCATTTAAAATACAAAGAAATATATTTTTTTAACTGTTTTTGTCGTTTATTTAAAAAATAAATTACACATAAATACGGATTTTCTGTTACAGTTAATATTTTCATTTAAAAGGTTTTGTTAAAAAAGAATTCCCTTTCGATTTCTAGGTGAGTTAAAAAAACGAAATAAACTAAATATAATTTATTCTTACGGATTTTGTTGTTAATTTTTTGAAATTTAAAAAAACGAAATAAATAAAAAATCATTTAGGTTGTTCATAAGGGGTATGCTATCTGTTGTATCGTTGTATAGTCCTATCAAAAAACAGAGTTGTTAAAATTTTTATTTGTGTTTAACAACGATTTTTTATTCAGTTTTCTATCTGTTAGCACACTCAAACATAAAACATTAAACATACGTAAAAATGTTGTATCGCTCTATTCTCAAATGTTGTATTTTTTCAATTTAATTTTTAACAACTCTGTTTTTTGTTAGGACGATACAACAAATAGCACACCCCTTGTGAAAACCCTTATTATTTTTTAAGGATTTTGTAGTTTATTTATTAACATTTAAAAATAAATGAAAAGTTCTTTTGATTTAAATTTAATTTAATTTAAACTACAAACTATTTTGAGTGTAAAAATTAAATGAAATGGCATTACAATGACGTCATAGAACTTTTTAAATATTTATATTTCAGAAAATTTAACGAATGTATGTAACAAATAAATAATATACTAAAGTGTCTTTAGTACGATACTAACCTGGAAACAGTTTTGATTGAAATTTTGCAAGAACAGTTTTTAGAGGTGAGTCCATATTATACTAAAAGTTCGACTTTGGGGATAACTTGGAAAGCTGTCATATAAAATTTTTGAAAAGTCGCGATTTTAACGTATAGGCCGCTGTAGATGAATATATTTTTGTTGTTGAAATATTTTCCTTTTGATTGCTTCTTTACTAAGCCATATTATTTATTAAGGCCGATTTTGCTTTCAGCGATTCAATTGGCTAAAACCTTAAAAAACCCGAAAAATTCATATAAAACGCGAACAGTGGTTTTAATATCAAGTTTTATGCATCACATTTTAAACCTAAATATGAATACAGGTCCTGTGCCTAATTTTCACCACAAAAAATTTTTATTGATTGCATTTGAAAATTTTTGTATATAAAAAACTAAATGGAAAACCGCCAAACTTTAAAGACATTTGCGAAAAATTTGTACCTTAGATCGAAAAATAAAGTACGCCATTGTAATCAGCATGTCCGAAATATATAGAACTGATGGTCAGATCTCCATTAATTTTTTGATTGTTTTAAGTTTTAAATTATCGTTTGGCAGATTCCGGGGATCAGAGAAGAAAAACTTTAAAAAATATATCAAAAATTAAAAACTTACATAATTTAAAACGAAAAATATGATATCCTACTCCAGTATAGTTGAAAGCTATGGTATGGTAAAGCTTTAAATATGGTTGAATGTTTGGATTCGAAATTCCAACGAGTTGAAATGGATAGGGTAACGGTAAGAAATTTTGGTTTTACCTAATATAGTTGCATCTAAGAGAAAATCGGGAATATAATTCATATGGGCGATAGGTTCAAATATAGACCGATCTTATCTAGAATCAATAGGCTTTGTCCTTGAGCACATGTCAGTCAGCGAACCAAATTTCATTAAAATATCTTCCTATTTGTGACCTGCAGCGTGGAGAAATTCAATTCTGGAGGAATGGGGACTATGTCCAACCATGGACCGATTCAAAACAAAATCAACAGGCTTCGTTCATGGGCCGATATAAGTAATAATATTAATATTTGCGACCTGGATCGCGCGCACAAGAATACATGGGCAGACAGACAATCGAAACAAAAAGTGATTCTGAGTCGATCGGTATACAAAAGGTGGGTATGGGTCCAATATTTTTTGGTGTTACAAACATCAGCACAAAATTTTACCCTGTCCACTAGTGCTGTAGGGTATAATAATAAGTTGTGGTGTAGAGTTGCAGAAAGTTGAATTTACAATCGGTTCTTGTGGAACCAGTTTGGGAACAGATGGAGTTGAAAACCGAAATTTTCTTAAAAAAGTAAAGCAGTAGTTCCGTTTAGTTTAATAGTTTTACTTTTTTTAAATGTATGGTGCGGCCCTTTATAATTTGTGAAAACTATAATTTGGCTCTCGGTGACAAATCCGTGCCCACCCTTGGTATATGCTTTGTAAACGAATGATTATGAACCAGGGATGGGAAACAAGATTTTCATTTGGGTATCAAAACAATTTTTGTAGAGTACTTCTTCGACCCTCAGAGTACTAAAAAATTTTCGAGCTCTTTTTAAAAAATAAATACAAAATTATATAAACCCTTGATTTACGAGTTTTTAGGAGAATTTCGATATAACGCGAATATTTATTACAATTTATTACATTAGCGACTTTCATACAATTGCATGTTTATGGTCTATAGCCCAAAAACGATTTTCACCAAATATTTTCTCAAATTTTTATTTCAGAAAAACGAAACTTTTGTAGGCGAAAATATAAAACATTTGTAGAGGAAACTTTTAATCCTTTGACGACCATAGGCAAGTATGCTTTCCCAGGGGTTTTTGTACCTATAATTGTTGAGACAAAACATATAGTAAATATGTCTAAAGGTGATTTGTAGAGGAGGGTTGGGGGAACAAAAATCTAGGTGGAGGTAAATCCCTACCTGCTCCCTCTTTCCCCTTGCAAGCCCTCGAAGTTGGTTAACTAAGTATAGTTCTTCATTTAAGGGGTAAAAAGCACAAAATTTGACAAGCGAAATGAAGGGCAAGAAAGGAGTCTATAAGGCCAATTTTTTGTAACACATCTATAGCAGGAACAGCAGGGTTTATTTAGGTCTATTTATTTTGATATACAAAAATGAATTAAAATAATTTAAATTGAGGTAAAATGAGTCAAAAGGTAATACAATTTTAAGGGTAGTTGATTGTTTTGAAATTGATTTTAATTTTTTTTTTAAATCAGAAATCTTTTTTTATTTCTTTTCGTTTTGTAACAAGAATTAAAACTGATAAATGCCTAGCATATTATGAAAAAGTTGTTCAAAGTTTTCCAGATAGTGCTAAAAAATTTGTGAAAAATAGAAAAAAAAATCGAATTTTCTTAAAAATCAAGCAATGAGTCACTAAATTTTTTGAACATTTAAGTTTTGAATACGAATTTAACGTTGCTAGCAAAAATCGCTAGATTTCCCGCCAATAGCAAATCATAATTAATCCAACTAAATAACCTTGAAAATCATTAGATTTGAGAAGAAAATAGCAAAATTGGCAGTAGAAGAAAAAATTAAATATCAATTCCAAACCGGCCAAATGTGCAAGAGTATCAAATTTGACGCGGGAGTACTAAGGTACTTTTTTGAATCAAATAGTATCAAAAAAGTACGATCGTATTAACTTTCCCATCCCTGTTATTAACCAATACAAAAACAAACAAATGGATAAATAAAATTAATGAATGGTGAAACATATACAAATCAGAGAACGGTTTGAGTACATTCGTTATTATTGTGCATTCATACCATTCATTGCTTTTGCCATATATTCATGCAACAACAATAACTAATGCTATTGCTTTATATACATTCATTGTTTTTGATGAGTGGTTTTTACGCATTATTTTTATAATGCTACTACATATCAAGCAACGAAATGAAGTGATGACGCATTAAAAAAATAAAATCAATCACAACATTCGTTTAGTTTTCGTTGACCTGTTGCAGTATTTTGCAAAATGCATTATGAAGAAATTTTATTTAAATATGAAATATGTATATATTTTCTCATTTTGTTAATGTTTAAGTGAAAAAAATAAACACCAAAAATATACTTAAATATTTGACAGAAAAAATGTTTTAATTTTTATACAACCAACCCACATTGAGAACATTCGTAACAATCGTTTTGTATTCATACCAATCGTTATGTATTCGTTGCTTTTGTGAGTGTTAGGTAATATTAACAGAAGACATGCAGTGCAATGCATGGCTTTCGTCATACTCACTTTTTTTCAATTGTGTCTGTATCAGGGATGATAAATGGAATTTCTAAAATAGTACTAACTAACGAGCTTTAAAAATAGTACTTTTTTGACTTCTATAGTACCAAAAATTTTTTTCATTTAATTTTTTTATCATTATAAATTAACAAATAAAAACTCATAAAAAATAAAGAGTTCTTTTATATTATCTAACTCATACAGCAATAGAAAAACGTAAAAATTTTAGTTAAAACTATTAAAAATTAGTTAAAAATTACGTTGCATAAAAAATTCTATCAGGAAAAAGCAAACTGTTAAATACATATACAAAATTTTAGTTATATTTGAATAAATTTAAGTTAACAGAAAATAACAATTTAACCTGCTAAAATTAGTAATAAATAGTAATTAGTAGACTAAAAATCACCAAAAATTTTAAATGTAGGAAGCTTTTTTCTATTTTTTTTTAATACGAATAAAAATCTAGTCTTCTGAAATCAGCAGTTTACTATTTTTAGTAACCATTTCCGTTGATTTTAGCGGGATAGACTGCTATTTTCATTCAACTAAATTTAACTTAAAAGTAACAAAAAATTTTGTAGATATAACAGTATATTTTTGCTATTTTTAAGCCTATATGACACTTGCTAGTTTCAGTATTAATAATCCAAAATAGAAGAGAGCACGAATTTCCTTATGCGAGAAATTATGTGTGTGAAGAGAACAACTATATCGAAAAACTATCAAACTGTCAAATTGATGTTGGTAATGCAGTACCCTTCATATGATTTGCATTGATGGTGCAAAAAACTAGAATCTAGAAACTAGCAAGTGTCATATGGGCTTTACTCTACTAATATTAATATTTTTGCAGATTTTACAGTATAATTTGTTATTTTCAATGAACTAAAAGTTAAATAGTAAAGTGTTGTTTTTTCAAACGCGTCTTATAGACCAAATACAATTAATATTGTCATTAATATGTATTTTTATTAATTCTAATTTAGTAGGTTTGAGGTTAAGAAGAAGAATAAACCTTCCTCAAAAGTTATAAACACATTAAATTTGCAAATCAGACTAGATCTAGTTTCTGCCTTTTTATGGACAGGCTTCATCAGTGATCTTCCATTAAATTGTATTATTGTTTATATTTTTATTGTCAGATTGTCTCTATATGAATAATTTCAGAAGTGATCAAACAGACATATACAAACATTCTACTTCAGATTTTCTCTGTTTATCTTCTTATTTCCTCCGTGTCACCTTTTCACAAATATTGCCACATTGACGTATGGTTTGTACGTACAAGTGCAGGCAATTTGTGTATATTGGAGACGGACAGCCAACAGGGCATTGTTTATTTTTTATAGTAAAGTGTTGTTTTTTCAAACGCGTCTTATAGACCAAATACAATTAATATTGTCATTAATATGTATTTTTATTAATTCTAATTTAGTAGGTTTGAGGTTAAGAAGAAGAATAAACCTTCCTCAAAAGTTATAAACACATTAAATTTGCAAATCAGACTAGATCTAGTTTCTGCCTTTTTATGGACAGGCTTCATCAGTGATCTTCCATTAAATTGTATTATTGTTTATATTTTTATTGTCAGATTGTCTCTATATGAATAATTTCAGAAGTGATCAAACAGACATATACAAACATTCTACTTCAGATTTTCTCTGTTTATCTTCTTATTTCCTCCGTGTCACCTATAATAAATATAAAAAATATATAAAAAAATCTGCTAATCTAGCAGTTTCTTTTGTAAGGCCTTCTTTGCTTAATTTTTAGTAGCTTTTTCTGCTATTTTCACAGATTTATTTCAGAATTTAAAGTCCCAGATTATCGTATTTTTAAAGCAAATATTATTTTTAAGTTATTTACAGGTCTATTACACCTTGTAATGTCATAAGAATATTTTCGATTGAACAGATTGATTGACAATCGAATCAAATTAATTTAATGATTGCATTAGGTGCATTAAGAATTCATTC
The DNA here is from genome assembly GCA_949987735.1 of Leucophora obtusa. Classification (NCBI taxonomy): domain Eukaryota; kingdom Metazoa; phylum Arthropoda; class Insecta; order Diptera; family Anthomyiidae; genus Leucophora; species Leucophora obtusa. The sequence continues at coordinate 284,804,265 of OX465295.1, forward strand.
GATTCTTCGAAATAGGTTTTAGGTATTTAACCATTCAGAAATGAAAATCGAATGAGTGAATTTTTTAGGAGCTCTGATGGGGAAAACATTTTGCTCGTTTAAAAAAATACAAAAATTTCTATATATCTTACGTATACATACGTATTTTAATAAAAAAAAAGCGAAAGAACATTTTTTATGTGTTTAACTTGAGTTTTCAATAGTAGCATCTAATATTTTAAATATTTTTAACATAAGTATTTTTTATTTGAAACTCCGATATTTGAAAACACAATAATATCTCTGAAAATTAAAAAAGCACAAAAAATTTAATAATCGAAAAATGTGTAAATAGTACTAAGTGAGTCAGAGGAGTACCATAGTACTTTTGAGGTTCCAATAGTACCACAAAAAGTACTATAGTACTAACTTTATCATCCCTGGTCTGTATTGCTTTACTGAAATGATGTGTATTGACAACAATATGCTCATTTTTTGTGATTGCATTCAAAAGCATAAAATAAGGCACTCAAACCGTTCTCTGATACAAATAATGATCTTCAAGCAACGACGACAACAAAAGGTTTTCATTGCAAGTTACCCACCTAGCATTTTATGAAATTATTGATCACATTCGAGTCAATTATGACTCCTCTGGACAGTGTTGCCAACTCTTGAAGGCAGGAAAGCACCGTGAGCATTTTGAAAAAGGGTAAAAAGGGTAAAAATTTACCAAAAATGGGGTAAAAAAGCACGATAATCATTTTTTGAAAAATTTAAATCAAGATTTTAAAAACACATTTCAGCTTTGTAAAATCGTGTAAAAAAGGTTCAAAAAATGACCAAAAAGGGGTAAAAAAGCACCAAACTAATATTTCAAAATTTTTAAGTTTAAATATAACGAAGTTGTTATTTAAAATTGTACTACAAACATTGTGAAAAAATGTATTTTTTTGTATATTTCGTATTATTTTTTCAACTTTGACAGAAAATTTATGAAAAATTGAAAAAAGGAGAACAAATACCAAAAATATAAACTGTACAAAAAGCACTAAAAGCACTGCCAGAAATCTGAAAAAGCACTGTAAATACCCGCTTTTTATAAACGGGTATTTGTAAAAAATCACCGGGTACGGGAAGGAAAAAAGCACCAAAAAATACCCGAAAAGCACTGAAATGGCAACATTGCCTCTGGACGATTAAAATGATCATAATTGAGCTCATTTTCTGATCATAAATTATTGTTTTATCGGGAGAAAGTGGTACCCTACCCGCGACTCTTCCTGATGAGTCTTTTATGACGCCCTTTTCTGTAGTGCGATTCTATAACTTTTTAACGACAAAAATCGGTAGTTAAAGTGTCAAAATTCGATACTTATCTACAATTGTCGTTAAAACTGATTCCGTAGCTTTTTCCAGCGAATTTTGTCGTTAAATAATATCGTTAACTTCCGAAAATTATTGTTAAGTTAACGACGGAAAAAAGGTTGTAGGTAAGGTAACGGATAAGGAAAAAAATATGTGTAAAGAAAATAAATGCGTTAAAGCTTTTTTTAAGTGCAGATTTAATAAAAATATGCATTAAAGATAATGAATTAGCGTTTGAAAAATTGTATTTTAGTGCGATCTGTCATGGTTAATTAGGGAATTAAATACAATGATCCTCGCTTAACAGTGCGTCATTAATAGTTCTTATTTAAGCTAATTTATGATTTCGAAAATAGTAGTAGTCATTAAAATTTATACTTCGTTTGTCGGTTTTTCAGGGCAGGTTGGTGTAATTTTGCTACAAATGGTAGGTTGACGGCCATTAGCCGCAAAAAAGTAAAAATTATTAAACTATTTTACACTATATACCTTGAACAGGCATTTTTATACGATTTGTGAAGAGGGTTGCATTGCATAAATAATAAATAATTTCATAAATAAATGAACATATGACTATCTACTTAAAGCTGTAAGCAATTATACTTGATGTTTGACTAAGTAGAATCATGTTTAAATCTCTTTGATATGATTGTTTCAAGAGCCCTTAATATGACAAAGTAAAAACAAAAGTAAGGCATTTATAGGTGGTTAAGCGTATCCAGGTGATCGAGGTATTTAACTCTACTAAACCAATTAAAAAACTAAAAAGCACTAAAAGTTTCTAGAAACAATATGTTATTTTGAATTATATACATATTCGAAATAAGAAAAACTATAACTTCACCATCACCATGGATCTGCGCATGTAGTTAGGTGTAGGTAAAAGTTATAGTTATCGAGACACGTTATTTTTAAGGAAAAAAATATGCTTTGGATCATAAATTCAATCCTATATTTCTGCAATTCTTTAAAATAAATTCCAAATTCAAAATAATACGTGAATTCTCCATATACGTAAGATGCTAAATTTCTTAGATCAAGAAAGTCGCATTTATCAGACTTTAACTTATAATTTCTATCATTGTTTTTTGATTCTATTGGAGGTGTGACCCATTAACTGCATTTGGGTCCACAATTTTGTAGCTTAAATAACTTTGGAAATATTTACATAGATATTATTTGTCGTGCAAATTACAATAAAATTTACATATTCTTCCGAATTTTTATTTTATATGTTTTTAATTATTTATTGACAAATATTTCCAATCAAATTTTTTTGGCATTTTTTAATTTCTACCCAAATTTGTCGGTAACTATGGTCGGTAACTTCTAACGAATAATATCGTTAACTGAAATATAGAGAATCACTTTTTCGGAAACTCAACCGACAATTGTCGTTAGTTAACGAAATCGATAAAATCGTTAAGAAAGTTAGTGAATCCCACTACTGAAATAAAGAGAATCACTTTTTCGGTAACTCAACCGACAATTATCGTTAGTTAACGAAATCGATAAAATCGTTAAGAAAGTTAGTAAATCGCACTACTGATCAGTTTCGACTCATTTCTGACTCATATTTCTAATCATTTCCAAGTCTTTCTGGAGTCATTTTCTAGTCGTTTTCTAATCATTTGCGAATCTTCTTCGAGTAATTTTTATTCGCATTTCTAATCATTTGCGAGTCATTTTTGATCGTATTTCTGATCGTTTGCGAGTCTTTTTCGAGTCATTTCTAATTCTTTATATTAAAAAAACAAAATATTTATTTGATGTAAATTATTATTTAATTAAGTTTATTAAAATTATATACAATAACCAGGCACCAGAAAACGTTTTTTTTTGTTTTCATCAAAAATAAATATCACTAAAGTTCAAAATATTTTTATTTCTCAATCGAAAACAAAAAATTTCAAATGTACTTTAAAATAAAAATATCCCTCAACTTGAAATTCCAAAAATATCTTTAGGTATAAATATCAAAGATAAAAAAATTGATAAAAAAAATAAAACTTTTTAAAACGTTTTTTTTTGTTTTTCATTCTTGTACTAAGTACAAAAATATGAATAGAATTTTAAAATTTTTGTTTTATTTTTATGGTGGAGATACTATTCTGGTTTTTGGTTTCAAATCTGTAGAAAATCATATAATACCCTGGAGTGAACTGTTGGGCGGTATATATATATATATATATTGCAAATATTTTTTTTTTTTGCAAAAATGTTGCCAATTGACTAGCCTTTTGCATTAATATTATTCATTTTTGGAATGAAGTATAAGTTTTCTAATTAAATTTTTGCACCAAGAAACCTTTTTCGCATTCCGCCATTAATTCGCAATTTTTTAAGTGCAGATTTTTAAAATTCATAACCTAGGGACCATAATACCCATATCTCATACCAAAGTTTGGTAATTAGTTCGCAAAAAAAAATTGCCAAAAAAAATTTGCAAAAAAAAAATTTTTGCATTAATGTATTCTTTTGCAGAAAATAAATTGCTGATTAGGTTTCTTAATTATTTTTTGTATCATAAAGGCTTTTTTCGCATTCCGCCCATATTTTGCAATTTTTTGAGTGCGGTTTTTTAAAATTTTTAACCTTAGGACTATAATTGCCATATCTTATGCCGAAGTTTGGTGGTTAGTATGCAAAAAATTTCGCCAAAAAAAATTTTGCAAAAAAGAAAATTTTTTCATCAACTTATTCGTTTGCAGAATGTAAATCGCTGACTGAGTTTTTTAATTTATTTTTTGTACCAAAAAGATTTTTTCGCGTTCCGCGATTTTAGGGACTTTAATACCAATTATCTCATATCAAAATTTGGTGGTTAGTTTGCAAAAAAAAAAAATTCGCGAAAAAAATTTTCCGAAAAGAAAATTTTTTGCATCAGTGTATTTGTTTGCAGAATGATAATTTCTGATAAGAATTTTTAATTCATTTTTTGTACCATAAAGTTTTTTTTGGTGTTCCGCCATTGTTTTGCAATTTTTTTAATTGGGGTTTTTTAAAATCAATAATCTAGGGACTATAATACATATATCTTATATCAAAATTAGCTGGTTAGATTGGAAAAAAAAAATCACGAAAAAAAATGTTCCAAAAAGGAATAGTTTTGCATCAATATATTTGCTTGCAGAATGTTAATCGCTGATTAAATATCAAAATTAATTTTTTTGTACCATAAAGCCTTTTTTCGCGTTCCGCCATTATTTTTCAATTTTTTCGCGTTCCGCCATTATTTTTCAATTTTTTAAGTGCAGTTTTTGTGGTTAGTTGCTCACAAATCCTATGGTTTTAATGACCACAGTTTGTCTTTTGCACAAAATTATTCAGCCTATCATGCTTTGTAGAAGTCTTTGCGGCGGAAATTTTTATTACTTTTTAATAACGCAAAGGTATATATCATTGGATGCAGAAATGTGTCCATATGAATGTTGTTTTAAGAATTTTTACAAAATTTATATGTAATAGTGTATTTAGACTGGGCAAAAACTAGTAGTTTTTGGCTATTTTTAGGTTTTGAGGCGAAAACTTAATTAATTTAGTTTTTCCATACAATTTTCATACAAACTGAAAACCAGGTTCTACCTGGTTTTTGCTAAAAACCAAGTAAAAATATCTGAAATGTGCATTTTTGTTACAACCGGTATCATTTAAAATTAATTTTCAGTAAACCCTGTTATAACGAATATAGAAGTAAAGCAAGTGTCAAAAAAATATTTTTTAATTTTTTAAGAATATTTCTGTTATAGTTTGAAATTGTGTGTTGTTATTAATTGTTAAATGTATTAACAATTTTTTTTAATTTAACAATAAAAAATAAAGGAAAGTGTGTAATAAAAAAGTGATGTGACAAAGAAAAACTAAATAACCAGTGTAAATGACTTGGCTTTTGTAATTTAGTTTTGTACAAAAACCAGGTGGTTTTTGCTCAGTCTAAATTCAGTATAATTGTAATAAGAAAAAACTAAAAAAAACGTTTTAAAACGTTTTATTTCGTTTTTTCCTCAATACAAAATAAAACGGTTTTTTTTTGTTTTTTCCTCAATACAAAAATAAAAATAATTATCAACTTTCCTGAAAATATCAGTACGGATATTTTTTAAATTTTGTTTTCTAAAAGAAAACAAAAAATAAAAAAATTGATGAAAACAAAAGTGTTTTTTTTTTATTGAGGAAAAAACAAAATAAAACGTTTTAAAAGTATTAATATCGGGTGCCTGGTTTATTTATTTAAGTTATTAAAAGTAAAAATTTTAATAGAAAATAATCAAAAACATACACTTTTGATTTTTTATACCCTACAGAGGGTATTATAAGTTTGTGCTGATGTTTATAACACCAAAAAATATTGGTCCTAGACCCACCTTATAGTATACCGATCGGCTCAGTATCACTTTTTATTTCGATTTAACGATGTCCGTCCGTCCGTCTGTCTGTCTGTCTTTCCATGCATTCTTGTGCGCACTCTACAGGTCGCAAATATTAAGATATTTTGATGAAATTTTGGACGACGCCTATTGATTTTGGTTGGAATCGGTCCATGTTTAGACCTAGTACTCATATAAGGGTAAACACCTAAATTTTCTTTTTTACACGCTGCAGGTCGCAAATATGAAGATATTTCAATGAAATTTGGTACACAGATCTATGTCGGCCCAAGAACGGAGCCTATTAATTTTGGTTGACATCGGTCCATGTTTAGACCTAGTACCCCCCAAAATTGGCTTGGTTACACGCTGCATGAAATTTAGTTCGTTGACTCACATGGTCCCAAGGAAAAAGCCTATTGATTCTAGATAGGATCGGTCTATATTTGGACCTATCGCCCATATGGGCTATATTTTCGATTTTCTCTTCTTTTATGATTTTATAGAAAATTTTGACACAAGTCTGTTTTAACCCATTCAAATTTCGGATCCAAACATTAGTTGGCTTTAAATCAGACTGGTGTAGGGTATTATATAGTCGGCATGCCCGACTTTAACTTTTTTACTCGTTTATTTAATAAATACATCTTATATATATATTTGTTCCTTTTACTCCTGCAAGGAGCATAGGGCCGCAATAAATACATCTTGAGATCAAAAAAAACTTTTTTTTTAATTCTGAATATTGAACAAAATATACTAAAAATAAACAAAAACATAAAAACTTAAATAATTCATACTTCATTAATATTCGGTTTTTCAGCACATATAAAATTATTGTTTAAACAAAAACTTTAATAAGACAAATTAATATCTTGTTGGATAACCCTTACTTTTTATAACTTCAGAAAGGCGATTTGGCATATTATGAATAGTTTTTTGTAAGTAATCAACACCGATTTTATCCCATTCTTCCTGAAGCCTTTTTTGAGTTCACCTTTCGAAGAAACTGGATTTTTAAGGACACGTTGAACAGGATTGAACAGGCGTATTCATCACTTTTGGGCAGTTATAAAGCAACCATTCACGCACTATGTGGGCTTTATGTTTGGAGTCCTTATCTTGATACAATTTGAACGTTGATGAAATTCCCATTTTTTCTGCAGATTGTTTTAAATTTTCCCTCAAAATGTTCAAATAATACTGCTTGTTCATAATGACATCAATAAACACTAGTTTTCCAGCCCCTTTCGCGAATATACAACCCCACACCATCACACTTCCTCCTCCGTGCTTAACTGTGGGAGTACTTAATATTTTTTTTCAGGTGCTCCTTCCGCCACACCATAGTATTTCCGTCACATCCAAATAAATTAAATTTACTTTTATCGAGGAAAATAACGTCTTCCCACAGTTTACATCTTTCTGAATATGACCCTTAGGAAATTTTAGCCGATGATTCCTGTTTTTTAAATTCACGAAAGGCTTTTCTCGCGCAACTCGGCCATTGTACCCTTTTTTAATGATGCGACGAATTGTTGCTTCTGAAACGGTTTTTTCCAATTATGCCTTAACTTCAGCAACAATTTTAGGGACACTTAAGCGTGGATTAAGCTTGATTTTTCTTACAATACAGGGCTCCTCCATCTCTGTAAGCTTTTTGGCTGATCAGTCTGTTTTTTAAAAACGATTCGATCCTCGTTTTTATACCTTCGGTCAATGTCACTGACTATATAAGGTTTCATATTTAGCATTTCGACAATATACTTATTAGACCGTACCACCTTACAGGTAAAAAAAAAGTGCGCGGTACACCCTCCAATATGAAGTATTTTTCCAAGGCAATTTAAAAAAAAAATTTTTTTGCCGAACGTAGGGGAACGTATTTTTTCATATATCTGAATAAACTGCGGATCATTTTTAATGTGGGTTTAAAGTATAGACTTTGGGCTCTAAGAACCATATTAGCTTATTTTGATTAGGCGAATGATCTCCAATATCATTGCAATTAAATTGAAAACTTCACTTATCGTATTTTGTAAATCTGATAAAATCCCTTAATCTGATTTGAGAAATCTTAATATATGACGTTGATTCATATTTCGCTTAATTCAATTCATCAAAATAATCACAAATTTTGCATAAACATTTTCAGAAAATTTAATCTGAAACACGAATTTTATCGCCCTTACTATCAAAATTTTCAAAATGTATATTTTTGTTAAAGTCGACTTCAGATAAAATTTTGGTTGGCAGTATGCTTTCATGAAATAGAAATATATAACAACTTTGTTGAAATTGATTAGAAAATATGTGTATAACATAATTCAATGGTTTTATCTGAGTTTTATACCCTACACCACTACGTGGAGAGGGTATAATAAGTTTTTGCTGATGTTTGTAACACCAAAAATATTGAATCTAGACCCAATCGACTCAGAATCACTTTTTATTTCGATTTAACGATGTCCGTCTGTCTGTCCATGCATTCTTGTGCGCACTCTACAGGTCGAAAATATTAAGATATTTTGATGAAATTTGGTACACCGACTTACGTCGGCCCAAGGACGAAGCCTATTGATTTTAGTTAAAATCGGTCCATGTTTAGACCTAGTTCCCATATAAGGGTCCCGAGTAAAAAAGTTTTGATATAATCATATATTATTTTATGTAATTGCATATAGTAACTTATAGTTACATATGGCCACATATGCTTTTAAATTCAAGCAGATATACTTTTATATAGTCATATGTTATATATCTTTTCCTCAAAGGTTTTAATATTGAGACATATGTGATTTTATATTATTACATACTGTCCTACATATAATTGCATGTGCTATATATAAGTACATAAAGTAACATATTACAGATATAATTACATATACGTTTATATATAATTTAGTATGACACTATATATAATAATATAAAACTATATGTGGAGCCATATAAGAAATATTTCATAGTTTGTGTTAGATATGATTCTATATTGATGAATAAGAACCCATATATAACTTAATATGGTTCCGTATCTACAATATTTCATGATTTCTTTAATATATAACAATATAACGTTCTTTATAAAATCATAATTATATATCATCCCAAATAAGCAATTATTTCAAAGTGATTTTATATAAAAATATATAAGGTCCATATAAAACCATATTATATTATATGTGGTTCTATGTTAACAATGATTTTGAACTACCCTAGTAAAAATGATTTTTATATAATCATTTATGATTTTATACAATTATAACTTGTCGAGTATTGTGAAACATATATTTTTATATGATTATATCAAAAGATATTTAATTATATAAAATTATATTAACCAGATCCACCATTTTCCGGATCAAATCATGTATGGATTAATATAATTATATAAAAAATATATATTTTTTGATCCGAAAAATGGTGGATCTGGTTAATATAATTTTATATAATTAAATATCTTTTGATATAATCATATAAAAATATATGTTTCACAATACTCGACAAGTTACAATTGTATAAAATCATAAATGATTGTATAAAAATCATATATGAATATATAAAAATCATTTTTACTAGGGTAGTTTTAGATTTAGTAATTACTAGGGATTGGCGCATGACTAGAAATGTTCGTGAGTCACGTTATTCACACGTGGTCGTGAGTAATAATTACTATACTCAAGTGATTCGTGCGTGAGTCTGAGAATATATAATTCGTACTTGATTCGTGCGTGAGCGTGAATAAGAATATATAACCCGTACATGATTCGTGTGTGAGTTTATTTTTTGCATCATATATTTTTAGCAATTTTTACTATTTCAATTACTTGTAATTGAAAATTTTCAATTACAGTTATATGAAATGTAATTGAGTTTTTTTTAATTTCAATTACATTTATTTGCAATTGTAATTCAAATCCCCCAGGTCTGATCTCCAGATATTGCATATCTTTTTTATTTAAAAAAAATAATTTTTGTATATTGTTAGATGTGGTCATATATAATATGATCAAAATTATAAGGTCAATATTTAGATATAATTGTATCAAACTATGTCCACTTTTATAACATTTTATATAATTTTATACAAAAAGATATAATTTGATGTAATTGGATGAGGACAAAATTCGGATACAATTGTATCGAATTGCATAAAATTGTATCAAATTGTACCAAATTGTATACAATTGTATAAAATTCGATACAATATGATACAATAAGACGTTCTCATTTCTCGGATATAATTATATCTAATTACATAAAAGATTATATATAATTAAATATAACTTCATATGGCTCCATATCATTTTTTTACTTGGGTTGTTTACACGTTGCAGGTCGCAAATACGAAGATATTTCAATGAAATTTGATCTGCCTCATTATTTTGTTTCTAAATTTATATTTTTTAGATCTATGAGGCATACTCATATTGTTTATCCTATTTATACTTGTTCAGTTTATGAACGATCGTTTCTTGTTAGAACCGCTATGGTTTGGAATCGCTTACCTGAGAATTTACAAGATTTAACTGTTTCTACCGATACTTTTAAAAATAAACTTTTACGTAATTTCCAGAGAAACCAATTTCTGGAGAATCAGTAAATTTGTCGAATTTCGCTGATTTGGACTACTAATTCATAATGGTCATTTCATATGTGTATCTTTGCCATATCCCTACGGGAAATTTTAACAGACCGTCACTGAACTGGCCCCTTTATATGAAATAGAGTGGTCACTTTTACATGACGTTGTCATAGGAGAGGGAAATTGACCCCTTGTGACATGTCACAAGATAAATCCCAGGACAGGTCCCTGAACTTCGTTTTTTCTGAGAGTTCAGTAACCTGTCCTAGGATTTGTCTTGTGACATGTCACACGGGATCAATTTCCACCTCCTATGAGGTGACCATGTAAAAGTGACCAGTCTATTTCATATAAAGGGGCCAGTTCGGTGACAGTTTGTTAAAATTTCCACTAGGGATCTTACAAGTGTTTTTCTTGTTTTAGGTTGCTGCTTTATATTGATTTATATTTTTTCTTTTTATTATTGTTATTATTGTTATTGTTAATAACTAAGCTGTATAGTTACTTAAAAATATTTACTTAAATTAACAATTTGAAATAATTTCCGTAATTATATTTGAAAGTTCAAGTAAATATAAGTATTTTATTACTTACTTGAAAAAGTTTTTGGTAAACAAATATTTATATTTGAATTTGGAAGTATTAATAATTTTTAATTTCAAATAATTTGAAGTAAGTAAATAAATATTAATATTTCAAAGCTGAAATATAAATATTTTCAAAAATATTAATATTTCAAAGCTAAAATATAAATATTTTGAAATAAATGAAATATGTAGTTAAGTAAAATACTTAGCTACATTTTTGAAATATTTTGAAATATTTGAAGTATTTAAAATATTTGAAATATTTAAAATATTACAAATATTTGAAATTCAAATATTTTAAATATTTCAAATATTTCAAATATTTCCAAAAATGTAGCTAAGTATTTTACTTAACTACATATTTCATTTATTTCAAAATATTTATATTTCAGCTTAGAAATATTAATATTTATTTACTTACTTGAAATTATTTGAAATAGATAAAAATTATTATTACTTACCTAAAATTATTTGAAGTAAATAAAAGATTATTAATATTTCAAAGCTGAAATATTAATATTTTCTTACTTCTGTGCGTATTTTAGTAAATAAAATAATACTGCTATTTCAAATTTACAAATATTAATAAGTGGTTATTTCAAAAAAATATTTCAAATAAACTTTTATGCAGGTCTGGTTAATAATAATGAAATTTATATATCGAGAGCCTATATTCAATACGCTCTATCGGAAGATTTTTCGAAAATGACTTTTTGATAGCAAACTTGAATGCAATATGGTCTATCGGAACATTTTGGTAATCGACTTAATAAAAATATAATATTACTACATATATTGAACAAAATTGGTCCCTACAGTATAATATAGAACTGTGCCTAATATATTAAGGTCGTTTAAATTTTTCTTTATTAGTGTGCCCCCTAAAATACGTTTTCGGAATTTCCAAATACGGTTTTCCATATAAAAATTTATAAAACGACGTGCTCACTACGGGTAAATATATAAAGTAACAGATTAATTTTTGACCACCGCTGCGATTTAAGAAAAAAATTATAGTATTTTAATAAATGGTGCTTCCCTATTTTTTTACAACGATCTTTGGTGTAATTATACCCTACACCACTAGGTGGAGACGGTAAGGAGTGAGATCATAAAAATGTTAACACACATTTTTGCCTATAACTTTGGTTTAAAGCTTCTCATATTTTTTTCGACAATTTACATTTCAAAAATATGTCAGTTAATAAATTAATTTATATCATGAGCTGTAATTTGCAATTTTTTACACAATGAACCATGAAAGAAAAGTGTGTTCAAAAATAATTAAATATTTTCAACAAAACCAAACATGGACATACAAAAAAATTGCCAAAGAGACTAATGTATGCCGCCAAGCAGTTTCAATAGTGGTAAAAATGTATCTGGAACACCTAACAATTGAAAGGAAGCCGGGAACAGCAACAACGACTGGTTATCGTAACATTGGTAAGGCCTATAAAGTTAAAAGCATCCTTAAGAGAGCTCCTAACACATCTGGCAGAAAAACAGCTCGGTTAGCCCAATGCTCGGACTTTTTTGTACGTAAAGTGAAACGTAAGACAGGACTAAAGTCCTACAAAGTTCAAAAAGTTCCCGATAGAAACGCTTTTAAAAATTTGGAGGCCAAAACCAGAGCTCGAAAATTTAAATCAAAATTTATACAAAAATACAACTGTTGTGTAATGGACGACGAAACTTATGTCCTGGCTGATTTTTCGCAGCTCCCTGGTGAAGAATTTTATGTTTCCGATGTTCGAGGAAATGTTGCGGAAAAATTTAGGTCGAAAAAGCAAAGCAAATTCCCTAAAAAATTCCTAGTATGGCAAGCCATATATAGCTGCGGCCATAGAAGCCAGTCATTTGCGACATCTGGCTCTATAAACAGCGAAATTTATATCAAGGAGTGTTTTTGTATATAAAAAACTAAATGCAAAACTGACATTTAGCGAAAAATCTGTACCAGTGATTCAAAAATAAAGTACGCCATTGTAATCTGCATGTCCGAAATATATAGAATTGATGGTCAGAGCTCTATTAATTTTTAAAAGTCAAGATTTTGTCATGCAGTGTAATAAATGTGTAATTTAGTCATTGAATTAAATTAGTAATTGAGTCATACTTCGAATATGGTTATTCCAACTATATTATAACTTTGCGTGCGATTTGCGGCTTTTAAATTTCAAGCAAAAATTTTCCACATGAAAAACAGCTTACTATGCTTTAGTACGTATTTACTTCCACAGAACATAAATCGTACTCTACACGAGACATAAATCAGTTAACATGGCCACTAACAACATGTTAATGTTAAATGTGGACCACTCATATTAATGTTTTAGCTTGGTTTTAACCAAGGTTGGTTACCGTTATCGTTATAATCGCTAAAATACCGTTTCAAATTAAATACCGTTACTGTTATAATACCTCTAAAAAAAAATTTCAAATACCGTTATCGTTACCGATACCGTTATTTTTATGGGTAGTTATCGGTATTTTACCGGTATTTATTAATTTATATAAAAAATTACAATCTTTTAATTTTTTGTTTTATAATCTTGAATTCTTTTTACAAAAAAATTTATAGGTAATAATTTATTTTATTAAAACTACCACCATCGAATTTATAGTTAATAATCAATATTCTTAACACTTAAAATAAAAAATAGGCTAAATTTTTACTTGTTTTTATATGTTTTTAACGTAATTTATTTTACCGGTACGTTCCGGTATTGCTGTTTCGATAACGGTATACCGTTACCGAAACATTCTTAAATACCGTTACCTTTACCGTAAGCTTTACCGTTATCGAAACAAACAAATTTCGATAGCGTTACAATTAACATTATTCGTTTCGGTAACCAACCTTGGTTTTAACACAGTTGTTAAAGCAGATGTCAATAAAACGATTTATATACAAATAAAATCTGAACAAAAAATGAGAAATAGAAGTTTTGCTAGAACTCACCATTTTCAAAAAAATTATAGTTGTGGCAACTTTCTGTGTATTTCTTCAATAACTGAAAAAAAAAAATAATATTGATTGTTCTATATCAACGGTACCAAAATGGGGGTCCGTAGCAGAATTCCAGGGGGTCCGCGAAGAGATTCGACAAAAAACATAAAACAAATTATTTAAAGAAAACAATTTTTTTTTATAATTTTTAAATTATTTAACAAAATATTCATTTGAAAATAGTTTTTTTCCTTATTCCTGCTTAGAATTGGCCATCATTTAAACTAAGCAGGTGCTTTTATTAATTTTGCCCCATAATTTATAAAGTACCACTCGCTCAACACTGGTTTGGGGGTCCGTGAGCTATTGGAAATGTCTCAAGGGGTCCGTGAAGCAAAACTTAGTGGGAACCGCTGTTCTATACGATTAAGAATTTTGATGAATGGGGGAAAAGTTTGTCTAAAGTTTTGTCTAAAAATGTTACTTATTTTTGGTCACAGTCCATCATATTCCTCTAAAATAAAAACCCAAGATTCTAAGGCATCTTCCTTAAAAAAAACCTCAGCAAGTTTTGAATCATCCTGAACAAATACTCCATAAACCAATACAGTCGACTTAGCTTAATATTTAACTAAAGAAGAATTTCTATGTTTTATCGATAAGAAACAAAAAAAATATAAATTTTGCATTAAACGATTAATCGCCAATTTTTTTGAATTAATTTAAGTGATTTTTCGAATAATGCATTACCGCACGCAGACAAAAGACATTGTTGGATATATTTGCAGGCAATCATATATATGTTTATAAACTACTGTATTTATTTTTGAGGTGTGCTTCCAATTATTTTATTTTTATCCTTCGCTGCAAACCTTAAAATACGAAAATGTTTCGCAATCGTATCACCTGGAGGAAAAACTTTATTGCGGCAATAATCATATTCTTATTGCGGAAGTTCCCCCTTTCGGGAGTAAATGTCCTCTCTATAGCGATACTCCCAAGCAAAACGAAAGCGATACTTCTGAATGATAAATCGGCGATATTGCTAGATAATCGTATATCGCTAATTTATTACCTGGAAGATAAAAAGGTGAAATCGCTAAATTAACTCCTCGAAACAAACTAAACGATTTATATTTTTCATTATGAAATTTAACTCTGAAAAAGAATATCTGCATACATAGCCCGTTGACAAAAACATTAATTATCTTTTTGCCATCATACCCGGTTTTTTTCCGCGCACTAAATCTTCATTTTCAACGAATTTGTTTCCCATATTTCTTATAATTCTTTTTTGTACAAATTTTGTATTATTTTTTCCAACATTTTCAAAAATTTTAAACGAATTGTCTTTATCTTCCAGATGATAAAAAGGTGATATTGCCGCAATATTATCATAAAAAAATTATGACAAAAAACACAATTTGTGAATTGTTTTTCCAAATATCTCCAAAACATCTTCAAATGATAAAAGGGAGACAATTTCAAAATACTACTTCATTATTTTCATTCAAATGAAAAATAGAAGATATCGCTTTATTATCTTCTTGGAATATATCTTCCAAATGTTTGCAGGGTTATAATAGTATGTCTCCAGGCAAACATTGTAATGTTTGACAAATTTTCCCACTTCAACAAAAATATATTTAAAATTTTATGTTTTGATTAGCTGTGTTTTCGACTTAACTATATCCGTTAACTCAGAAAAACACTCAAAGTACACAGAAACGTGTTTGAGATAAAGACTAACACATTACTTTTCCTATGCACGTTAAGTTTTAACGCGCATAATTATCAACGTTGAAATCTCAACGTTTATAGATTTTCACATCTAAGATAACTTCTTCTCGTTACTTCCTAACAAGTTTTGCGGGCTTACTTTCGATTATACCGCGAATATTATAAACATTAACTGTGTATAACTTTTTTATACTTTAATCGGTTAAACGTAGATTTGCTTTAAATACTTCACGTTGATAGGTATGAACGAAAATACAGCTAATGATAAACATATATAAATTTGCCTGCAAACATTTATATGTTTGCAGGTAGATGCATTTCATGTGATCCAAACATATAAACATATGTTTACAGGCGAAAATATTATATTTGCAGCAGACATATTAGGGGGTTTCATATAAACTCGTATTCTACTCGTAAACCTGATATATTTATGAGTTTAATGTCAAACTCCATACATAAAAGATATGGTTTGTATTTATACAAGGTTTACAAGGAATTTACGCGTTTATATGAAAACCCCTATTAAATTAGAAACATGGCAAATATATTTTTACAGTTTTTCCAAACATGTATATCACCAGCAAATATGTTTCCTGGATGGCGATTTTTTGAGTGTGCAGTTAATCACCTGGGTCGAATAAATGAAAACACTTATTGTAAGTCAATTTGAATGCTAATATCTATTTCTTTATGAAACATATAGTGAGCTTAAGTTAAGCAATTTGTGTACTGAACATTAAAGTCGGCCAATGCATTATTTTGGTATTACCGGTAAATCTCGGGAATATTTCAAAAAATATTCGGAATTCCCGGGAGATAAAAAATAGGGAATTCGAAAACCCTAAGCGCAAATAAATTTATATATGGGTTAAATACTTTACTCATATGCCTTTTTTAGACGTATGATTAACACATGTTTCACTTTGCACATAAATGCAAATTGGAACACAACAAAAGTCTTCATTAAATTTTAGATTTATTGTTAAACAAGCACACCATACTAAAACATACAATTTGCAACAAAATTTTGTTACTATGTCAAGAATGGAAATAAGACGAAAACTAAAAAAATCTCAGCGGCTTGTACCACATGCACAAAGGTGGACAATGCGCAAGTTGCAATAAGGGAGTGCAAATTTTAGTGTATTTCTTGTATACCTTTTTTTATTCCCATTAAGACACGTATGCAGAACAGACACTCGAAATGTCATTATATTGTACTAACTGCACCCCAAAAATAAATAAGAGAGAAATATTAATCGTTTTTATGACGAAATGAATTTCGTGCAACATCATGTGAATTGATTTTTTAAAAATATTAATACAATGAACAACGAAAGAACTGAAAACTTAAAAAAGGGAAACATACGAATTTGAAACGACTTAATACCGAACAACAATTTTCCAATGAATAATACCGGCCGCTATGCGGCATGACATGAGACCTTTTTTTGCTGTCGCGAGTTCATCTTCTTCCTCATGGTGTATGCTACCAAATGTATTTTGTATACACTAAAAAAATGTTGTACCTACATATACCGAATATACCACCATTTTTTCTGAAATTTTGTTTTCAGTTAATGTTCTAGGGAATTTTTTTTTTAGAAAAAAACTAGTTTGAACAAAAATTTTATTAATTTTAGTTGCTGAAAATCAAAAATAATTTGCTAAAATTACAGTAAAAAAGATGCAAAATGTATTTTGCTAAATTTTTGAAGGTAAAAAATATGTTTTTATTGTTTTTCAAATACATAAGTCACATTTGTAGATTTTTATTTGCTATCAAGTAGCATCCTTCTGAACAAAAATCACATTTTTGCTGACTTTACTAATTTCTTTTCTGAGTGTATATCCTTTTGAATGGTTGTGTGCTTGTAGTGTTTTGGAGACAAATGCAGTGAGTGGTGATGTTGGGAGTAAACTTTAAATTGTGGCACATATTTATTGATTTTCCGTATAGAGAAAAATCACGAATGTGCTGCCGAATGACAAGAACTCATATTTCCAATCCAGACATTAACAGAAAGACAAAGAGCAAACAGTGTACATAAAATTTTAACGGTAAAAAATATTACAGCTAAAAAATTGTTATAATTCAAAAAAGTTTTGAAATTAAATTGAAAATATATATTTGAAAAATTAAAAAAAAAAATATTTATATACCTATATTTAAATATGTAATTTGAAGAGAAAAATTATAATTAGTTAATGAATCGAACTTTTTGTTGCGGAAAGTATTTTTACCGTACTATATAATCAATAATAAATTAATATAAAATAAATTTAATATTTTATGTGTATTCTTAATAAAACCAATGTTAACACTTTTTCTAATTACAGTGCTTTATGTGTCATTTTTTTTGGGTTAACATCAAGTAACGGTTATTCGCTACTTTTATAAGCGGCATTTAAAAAAATGTAAGTATTAAAATTTTGTTGATGAAAATTATTAATGTTAGCCTGGAACTTATTCGTTTCGTCGACTTTCAAAGGGAGAAAACATTTTTAGGTTCTCTATAATAAAAATTTTCTGTGTATACGTTCTTTTTCTCTTATGGACAGGAGAGCAAAAGCTTTTTTTTTATCGATTTTCCAATGCCTATCGATCAATAATTTGTGAAAAACTAAATTTTTCGGTGAAGAATCTTCTGTGATTTGCATGTATTCACTATTGACCTCTAGCGGAGTATAATTTAAACTTATTCACAATATTGGAGTAGTCCACGCTACACTCAAAAAAATAACTTAGTAGAAAAATTAGTAAAACGTCTTGTATATCAAGTTTACTAGTTTTCAAGAAAATGGAATTTCAGCAAAAGTTTTAGTTATATTTTTTTGGCACTAAGCTAATTTTGAACTAATGTTTTACTAATTTATTTGTCTAAAAAAATTGTGCTGATAACCGCAATTATAGCGTGGACGACAACCATATAGACAAGATGAAGATATCGCAGCTTGTCTGGATGTAATACAGACAACGGAAATGATAATTAAAAAAACAACTCTACACAATTTCTATATTTAAATTTTCATCAAATAAATTAACTAAAGTAAAATTTCTCTACAAATTTTTTGAGTTTTTTTCAGTCTACTAATATTCAGCAAAAAGTTTCCAATCGACAAAGTGTTAGTAAAACTTTTGCTAAGATTACTATTTTTTGTGGTAAAAATAAACTCGCTGATTTTCAGCAAACATTTTTGCTGAAATTACCAACTTTTTTGCAAGCACGCTCCTGACTAAAAATTTGCTGACATAGCAACATTTTTTTCTGATTGCAATTAAGATAAAAAGATGTACCTATTATGATAAAAAAAATATGTAAGTGCGAGGAAGAAATGAACAAAATCCTTTCTGCAGAGTGGAGTACATTACACACTTAGATAAAAAAGTTAGTAAAAAACTTTGCAAACAGTTTTCAATCACTTTTTACTACTTTTGTACTGATTTTTATTACAATTTTTTTTAGTAATAATTTTTTCTATTCTCTTGTTAAAAATGACTGATTCTTTTACTAATTTTTGTTGCTGATTTCAGCACAACATTTTACAAATTTTTAAAAACCGAGTGCTAAACTTAGCAAAAAAATGTACTAATTTAACAAAAAGTGGATACTTAACGAAATTTTGTTTTCGAGTATTCGTTGATTTTTTCGAATTTTTGTTTAGTTTATATTTGTTATTATTAATGTATTCTTAGTTTGGAAATAAAACTCGGAAAATTTTATTGTATCTCTAATGCATAACTGGAGAACCGTTTGCAATTTTTACTCCAAATTTCAAGTACGATGAAGTAATTACACATTTTTTATAATTGAAAGAAAAAATGTTTTTTTTTTTTTTTCATTAAATGAGATTTTTTTTAGATTTTACAGTTTGTTTATTTTTTAGTAGACTTTGCTACTCATTTCAGCAGATTGATTTTAAATTGCAGTTTACAAAAATTTACTAAAATTTGGTAGCGTCTACTAATAATTTATATTAATTTCATTTTTCTAAAATTATTGATATTTAGTAAAATTTTTAACTGATTCAAATCGATTTTGAACTGCAGTTTATAACAATTTTGCTAAAACTTAGTAGCGGCTACTAATTTTATTGTACTTAAAATTAGTAGACATGTGTTGGTAAAATTAGCAAAAAGTACCGCAGGATCAAAACAGTTAAATTTCCCATAATAACAGTAAAATTTTCAGTAGCCATTACAGACTTTTTTGGTTGAGCGTATGTAAAATTTTATTAAATGAGAATTGAGTTTTGAAACCCCTTTTTGCAAACGTTGGCATATCACTTTAAGCCAACTCTTTACCACTAAAATTTTTGTAAAACAAATACTTGCAAAGCACTTTTTGCAAACATTTGCAAAGCGTCCCAAATGACTGTTCTGCCAGTCAGTTATTTTGAACTCCACGTTCACCCAGTGGTAGACCAGTGCTCGATTTTGTTACCACAACTAACAATTGGGGTATTTTCAACATTACAACGCCCCCTGCTGGCTTTGATCATGGCATAACAATACCAGGTAACGTGATTAGCAAAAGTTTAGGTTTTTTTACATTCTAGAGTTTTTTGTTTATTTTTTGTATGCATATTTGTCATTTTGTTGTTTTAATAGAGAAAGTATGCTCTCTAATGTGTCTACTAGAGGTCAGTATGAATGTTTTGCAAGACATTCACAAAACATTTTCTTATACAACACCAAAATATTTTTTTTGTTTTCTGTTTTTTTTTTTTTTTTTTGTAATGATCTGAATTTTAACATCTTGTAAATAACTACAAATAAGGAAAATGGTAAATTTTTGTTATATTTAGTATTAAAAATTGTCAAGACATTCATTCAGCCCTCTAGTGTCTACCAGTTATTTGGTCTGTTTCTTTACTTTTTGGGTAAAGTTCGGTAAAATGAGAGTTAAAGTAGTGACAAAAATGCACAAAAGTAAACGAACGCGAAAAACCATAAAAACGTCAATAGATTTGTGCATTATAGTTCGTTTTGGTGAGCGCTCTTTCTAGTTCTTGTTCAATTTGTTGTAAAAATCTAGATAGCTTTCCTAGTTAAATCCCTTTTTAAATCAAAAATTTTAATAAAAATTTCCTTTTTAGGCATTTCTATTTACAAAAAGGAATACATAGTTTATTAAATTTGGAAAAGATTTTAATATTAAACAAAAGCTTCGATTTATTTACATATTTATCTTTTTAACACATTTAAACAAGCGTCTTCAAAAAATTGTCGGTAATTTTATGGAGTTGTAACATCACTGATAAGCTTTTGCAACTTTTATATTAATTTTTGAAAATGATAAACATATTTTCTGAATCAATGAAATGAGCGATTGAACTAAAAGAACTAGGTCTTTGGTTCAAATTAGTGAATAGTTTAATTGAACTAGTTGAACCCAACTGATGATATAACAGCTGATAAAAACAATTTACCCAAATTTCCCGCGGGATACCAATGTTGAGTACCTGAACAGACCTATTGTTTTGCCATGGTTTTGATTATCAAAACGAAATTTTTAAATTAAAGAAAAAAATTTGTTAAAACGACCAAATCGATTGTAAAAAGGTAGGTAAATTCAACAAAAAATAATAGCAAAAAATTTAATATTTATTCAAGTCAGAATAGCAAAATTTTTAACTAAATTCTCAATTTGAAATAAAAAATATATTGAAAACTTGAAAAGTTGGATTTTTAATGCACTCATATAAATAAATCTGTAAAAATAGCAGAAAAATTACCAAAAATTAGTTAAAAATAATGCTGCAGAAAAAACTGCTGAAATTAGCAGGTTTTGTTGCTAAATACTAGTAAAATAAGAACAGCAAAATTAAAACTGTTAAATTTACAGAATTTTAGTTATATTGAAGTTAATTTTTAGTTACTTGAAAATAACAAATTGTACTGTAAAATCTGCAGAAAATTTTGCTAAATATTAGTAGGATAAAAATAGCAAAAATAAACTGTTATATCTACAAATTTTTTTGCTAATTTTAAGCTAAATCTAGTTAAATGTAAATAGCAATTTATCCTGCTAAAATCAGCAGAAATATTTGCTAAAAATTGTAAACTGCTGTTTTCAAAAGGCTCGATTTTTATTTGCATTTGAAAAAAAATCTAAAAAAGACTTCGAAAATTTAAAATTTTTCTGTGATTTTTTAGGCTACAAATTATTTACCAAATTTTTTGCTGATTTTAGCAGGTAAATTTGCTATTTTCCATTAACAAAAATTTAGCTGAAATATAACTAAAATTCTGTATATTTAACAGTTTTATTTTTGCTGTTCCTATATTACTAATATATATGTAGCAAAAATAATCTGCTAATTTTAGCAGTTTTTTCTGCAGCATCATTTTTAACTAATTTTTAGTAGTTTTATCTAAATTTTTTACAGACTTTTTTCTATTAGTGTGGTTTTAATAATTGTTCCCCAACTTTTAGATTGGGGAAAAATTGTAGTGTCGCCATAAGAACCGATATATTCAGATCGGATCAAATATAACAGCGCAATAAAAAGCTACGATAGTTTAAAGATTTTTTTACAACGGCAAATAAGAAAATTTTAAGAACTTAATCACAAAAGCCGTCGCGGCAAACGACCACAGTTTTTGACGTTTAGAAAAACAAGAATATGGTTGTATTTGTTTTGCCATAATTCTTCACCAATTCAATTGGTTTTGCATTAATTCTTGTTGTTTTTCATTTTATGGTATTTAAAATTCATATGTCCATATATGTACATAATTCTATTACGACAACAAATCGGCGGACGACATGGTGACATTTTGCTTCCCATGTAAAATATATGGAAATACAATCTTCGCTGTCGTTGTCGACTCAGCTGTGGTTAGTCTCTAAACTATATTTTCAGGGTTGCCAAATATTGATTAAAAAAACAATGGGTGCGTTCGGTAGATACAATTTAATAGTCAACAGTTCTACAACAGTTGTACAACTATCTGCTGAACGACCTGATCACTAACCGCTCAGTCTGAGCGCTCAGGTAGCGCTGTCATATTTTGGTAGCGTAAAAAATGTTTGCTACTTTTGATCAATAAGTGATACATTTGTTGTTGTTCATTTACAATAAAAATTGTTTTGTATGAATGACTAATAAAAACATACAAATATAATTCGAAAATAAAAATTAAAAAAAAATGAAAGCAAACTATAGAAAAAGTGTTTTCAAAAACAAAATAAAGAAATCATCGTTCAGCAGAGTAAGTAATCACAAAGCGCTACAAGTCACCGGTATCAGTTTAAGGTTTCTCTGCCGAATGCTACCAATATCTGATTTATTTCGAAAGCTTCCCAGTGTAGAAAAGATTATAAAATAATGGATGGTTACAACCGTTTAAAATATATTGAGAATAAAATCTGATTTTAAAAAAATTACAAAAGAATTCAGAACATTACTGTATATTTAAAATATTAATTTTAACGAGTTATTTTATGTTTTAAAGTAATGCATTTTTCAAATGTTTCCAAATAATGCAGAAGGTGAAAAAAGTATCGTTATTGGTAGTACAAAAAAATTTATAGTGCTTCACCGTTTCTATACTGTGTTAAAAAGAACAATATACAAAATTAAAAAACCTTAAAATTACACATTATAATTAAAAAACAAAATCTTGATTACTCACATTGACTATAATTATACTTAGGTTTCTACATAAATTTTTCAGCCAACCAGCGTTATTTAACGTTAAAAATGAGTCAGTTTGACACCGTGCTCTCAAACAGGTTAATTTTGATTTTTTTTTAGAAAATGCTTAACTAAAGGTTTTTATATCGATTTTCATGTCAAATGGCACTTTTTTACATTTCAAATAATTGGGGTCATTTTGACCCCATGTGCCTATAAGGGTTAATTTCTAATTTTTTATTACTATGTATAAAATTTGTTGTTAACAGAGTTATTTGGACAACTTTCACCAAATTCCGCAGGAAACAATACATTGTTTTGATATTCTTCCAGGAAAAATCGAAAAATTTAAAAAATTTCACCTTTGACCTTGCTTGGTAAAGATAGGGCTAATGTTACCAGAGTTTTACAAAATTTTCGGAAAACAATCTCTTCTATCAGAATTAAAAGAAATCGGAAGTAATTTTGTTATAGCTACCCTACGGGGAATGTGGGGTCAATTGCCCTCTAGGGACCTATCCCGTGACCGGTCAACCGAAGGCATATTACTAAATTAGTACAAATATGTACAAAAGGGCATGAATTAATTTTCTAAGTATTTTCCGATCCGTTGCTTTCACTGTTGCTTTTAAAAAATGTGACCGATACCGAAATAAAAAATAAAATTCGCGGCATATTTTTTAAAATATTTTTTTTATTTATTTTACTCTTTTATTTATTTTGAACTTTATTTTTTTACGATTTGCTTATTTTAGCTCTTATTTTATAATTTTTTGCTAAAAAATTTTAAGTTTTGTATTTTCAACGTAAATAAATAAATAAATAAATAAATAAATAAATAAATAAATAAATAAATAAATAAATAAATAAATAAATAAATAAATAAATAAATAAATAAATAAATAAATAAATAAATAAATAAATAAATAAATAAATAAATAAATAAATAAATAAATAAATAAATAAATAAATAAATAAATAAATAAATAAATAAATAAATAAATAAATAAATACATACATTAGGTTGGCTTTTTTCATTCTATATAAAACAAAAGGTTTTCGATTTTTTTAAATCAATATCAATGATTTCATTGTATTTACATATTTATAAAATATCTTTAGTCTGCATTTATAATCATAAAATATTTGTCGGACATTGCTATTAATTTTTTTTTAGTGCATTAAAGAAAATTTAGCATACATCCACACGCATGTTCATTCGTCGCTGTTTCAGTGACAACTAAAAGCAAGAGCGTAAGAATACATGTGAATTGAGTAGGGACAATTGTCCTATGGAATGAATAGCACTGCTCAGGTACTATATTTATACCTGAGCAAAAACTCCCTGGGTTTTGACTTTTGTAGTTTTCAACTTATCAAAACGCATACAAAAAACAAGCAAAAACTAGTTTTGTACAAAAACTATGTGGTTTTTGCTCAAGTATAAATGCAGTATAAGGTATATTTAATAAACCTCTATGTGTTGACCACTTTTTTATGTTTTGTTGAAAAAAATTTTAAAAACTCAAAACTAGAGTTTTGCAAATTTATAAAAGAAATCCCACAATCACAGGTCGCCATTGTTTCGTCCATATAACGAAGGTCACCCTAATGTATATATTGAAAAATCAATCTCAAATCTCAATCCCTGTATGATTGGAATTAAGAGAACAAAATAAATTTTTTTTAAGAACAAAGCCTGTATCTATTGACGAATAACAGTCGGGCAATATTTTGACTTCGGTTGCATAAATTTCCACTAGCGGGCGTGGGAAATCCTAATTTGGGTACAAGTATATAGTTTTTAGTTTAGTTTATTTATTGTTTCAATTGCTATCACAACAAGAATAAATCTTATAAATTACAGTGATAGAGAATCAAATTTTCATGTTAATATTTGTCATTCAAGAACATTTTATAAATTGAAATTAAAACTTAAAAGTAAACATAGTTAAATATAAATTCAAAATAAACATAATACATAAGTCATACCAATTTTCGTTGGAAAATTCGTACGATTTCTTAATTCGAGAGGATATGGGTAAAGATTTGTGGGTTACTCAACTGCGCAATTTTCTTATTAGTAAAAGGACAAATAATTTATAGTTTTTCTTATTTTTTTTAATTGATGTAACTATTTTTTAACATAAAAATGCATTAAAAATATTTCTGCTTCTAAACTTGAATAAATATTAAAAAAATGTGAATAAACATTAAAGTTTAATTAAACAAATCAACGTACAAAACAACAACAAAAATCCATAAATAAGCCTTTAATAAGACAACAAAATTTTTGGGAATAAGAATGTCAATATTTATTCAAAGAGAAACAGTTGTGAGCGACGGTCGTGTTGTGATTTGATATAATAACACTGGTCTACAAATTTGAAGAAAAAAAATTTACTGCAGAAACGAAGCATGTTTTTTAACTAATCTGGGTGCGCTGAATTCATTGTTAATTTTTTATCGCATGCTGGCAATACTGTAAAACAGTCAATACTGACACTGCAATTTCACAATCATTAATTTGACAGAAGCCGACATTCATTCTAAATCTTCATAATAGTAGCGTTTAAGCACGTCAGGGAGATCGTGTGTTACTGATTCAAGCTATTTTAGCTTTGTGTGTGGTGAATATTTGGTTGGAAAAAAAGGATATGCAATATCAGAATCATTAAAATATGCATGTTTACATTATTTTGGTTTTGCTGTCAGAACCTTGGACAAATCGTGGACACCGACAATGTTTTGCAATAGTTGCAGAACTGTTTTATAGAAGTGGTCAAATGGCAAGAAGATCTATTTTGATTTTTCAATTCCAGTACTTTGGTGAGAGTCAAGTAACCACCAAACCGATTGTTGTTTCTGTTTAACAAAAGTTGCTGGATTCAATATGAAAAATCGAAAAAATATTACTTACGCGAATGTCCCATCGGTTTCCAAACCAGTTCAACGCTCACCAAATAATCCATTACCAGTACGAGCAGTGAGTCCGAAACATCTTTCACCAGCAGTGGTAGTTTCTGTGAGGCTGATGATGAACGCCATTTAGTGATTCAATGAGCTGAATGATCTAATTGGAAGCAAGACGCAGAATTACTAGCTTCACGCATGCAGCAGTGGAAACATCTTGCAGTTGGGACAAAAGTAACAATCTATAGAGATAGACGCTTGAAATTGGCTGCATATTTTGAAAAGAAACACTGTACTGATGTTGATGGTTTATTTCGAAAAATGAACCAGCCATATTACAAAACTGAATGGAGATTATTTATTGATGGCTCTAAGCTGAATAATTGAAAAATTATCACGAATTAGGTGCACGAATGTCACTTAAAATGCGCTTTCTTCATTCGCATTTAGATTTTTTTACACAAAACATAGGTGCGGTGAGCGACGAACAAGGGGAGCGTGCTCACCAAGATTTAATGAAAATTGAAAGAAATTATCAAGGATTTTGGGACAAAAGCATGAGACTATTGCTGGACTCTAATAAGTGAAACCGAACCAACAAAATTCAAACGACGTTCAAATAACGCCATTCACTTTTGAAAATTCATTGATTTTTAAATAAACTAATGATTTTTTATGTAAAAAACGAATAAAAACATTTTTTTGTATCTCGAAAACCTGACGTAATAGAGAAAAACCAATTACAGATTCGAATTCAGCCCACCAAATTACTCTAGGAAAGATATTTGGTTGCTCCAGTCCAAAACCTTGTTGGCTAGTGTAATTTAATTTATTTTTTCTTTAAACAAAGCCTTTTTAAAATTAAAAAAATAAATAAAAAAAAACAAAAATTAAATTTCTCTTAAACATAATTGTGAATATATTTTACAATTAACAATCATAGTTGAGAAAAATAAAAGGCTTTAACAAAAATACAAAAATATATACATATATATAAAAGAACAAAAACTGAAAAAACCACCACAATATACAAAGCATAATACTACATTTATACTTAAGCAAAAACTACCTGCTTTTTCGCTCTTGTAGTTTTCAACTTGTCAAAACGCATACAAAAAAATACCAAAAACTAGTTTTGTACAAAAACTAGGTGGCTTTTGCTCAAGTATAAATGTAGTATTAAACAAAACTGTAAGCAAAGCAACCAAAAATAAAAATTAAAACATTAACAACAAATACTGTCGTCAATGAGTACAATTTAAGAAATAAACAATAACAACAACTCTTTAATAAGTTTGTGTTTGTAAACATGATGAATACCCGCCAATCTTCTAACACTGGAGTTAGACGTTCAAGATTTTGCTTTCAAGTTGATCACACATACTGCTTGTCATATTCAGTTGAACTTGAAGCTGTGAGGTAGGCTGCACGGAACTTGATAGTCAATTTTCTTTTCAAGATGCCGTCGCCACATTTTCATGACATTTCACGTCAGCAGAAATTGATTCATAGGCCTTCATATTTAAATCATTTCGTCGGTGTAGCGAAATATTCATATTCCATAGAACTTCATAGCTTCTATATTATAGATTTATGAATCGGAACTAGGGTTTGGGTTTACCGGAATATAATATATTTTTCCCGGGAAAACGGGAAATTTTAAAAATACGAAATTCTTTAAATTGTTTTTGTTTGGAATAGGATTTTTTTTAATTTAGTCATAAAAACATTTTAAATACCAACACAAAATGTTATTGCTAAAATATTTTAAAAGGGAATCAATTTCTTTGAAACAAAAAAAATCTTTGCCAAGTAATTAGGAGCATTTCACCTAATAAAGATTTTTCGCATAATGCAGCGCAGTGCAATATTTGCCCTAAAAGAATAATGGTTAACGAAGGTATTATCCGACATCTAAATTTGGTTCACAAAAAAAAAAAAAAAATTGAGAGTCATGCAACTTCTCTTGAAGAAAACAACAACAAGAATAACGTTCCAGCTAAAATTAGCAAAGTACCCGAAGAAAAAAGTGTAAGCTGAATAGGCATTGAACGTTTTATGGTAGGGCAAACATGGTATCCGGAAATGGTATCCAAATTAGCCGCAGTCGACGGAATGTCAATCCGCACCATAACTAGATCTTCGTTTATTCGAGAAAGTTTTTATAATAAAAACCTGGCATTGCCAAAAAACGAAACCGATGTAAAGAACATTATATTAAATTACTACAATCATGTAAAAGATATCATGATAAAAGAAATGTTGAGCAATATTTATAGATTTACTATAATCTTAGATGAATGGACAAGAATATCACAAAAGAGATATTTGAACATATGTATAAACGGAAATAATTTATTTTATAACCTGGGGTTGGTTTATATATCAGGAAGATGTAATGCTGATGAAATAAGAAGAATTGTAGAAATAAGACTAGAAGAGTTTTATTTGTCTTTGGAAAATAACATTGTGGCCACCATATCTAATGGGCCAAATGTGATATAACGGTTTGTTTCCGACTGTCCAGTAGTGGGTGCTTTCTGCTGGAATCGTGCAATTCATTTGGCAGTGCTTAGAGTAATTTATGTGAAACCAAATGTTCAACATTCTGATATTTTTTACTTTTAATTCTCACTACACAGACTGAAATAGTGTTTTTTTAACAAATATTACTTATATAGGTGGTTTTCATTAACAATTTGGTTCATAAATATTTCCCGGGATTCCCGGTATTCCCGGGAATCAAATTTTTTTATTCCCCTTTCCCGGGAAATGAAAAAGTCCGGGAAATCCCAAACCCTAATCGTAACACATTCTGTTTGTTTTATCCATCGTATTTTATTGCCGCACAACATTTGTAAAAAGAAATTTTTCACAATTTGTTTAATACGTTTGGGATCTTAGCATATTTAATGCAATTAATGTATATCCCGATAAAAATAAAATTAAAAAACAAATTTATTTACAAGAAATTTAATGAGCTGTTTAAAACTTGACCATCAAGTTTTCTCACGATTTGAAAGAAAAATTGATATCAAGTTGCTGTTCAATTTTTAAAAGTGTGAGTGTGTTAGTAAAAAAGTGTAAGTGTATTGAAACTTGAAAGCAAAAATTGAACGTGTAACCCCCATGTAAGAGAACTGTAGTTGATGCTGATTTAAGTAATACAGAACTCCCTGTTATATTTGAAGATTAAGCATATTCTCGGTTATCGCAATGGTTAGATAAAAAATTTATAAAACAAAATGAGTGTAGACTTGTGTCGTTCGTGAACGAACTAGTTCAATTGATCGAAGGACCTAGGTCACTTCTAATCGCTCTTCTAGTTCAATCGTTCACTTTATTACCTTTGGCCGGTGATAATTTTATTTCTTTTCATTATTTAAAAATATTTTCTACACTAATCATTCTTCTTTTTTTCTTAAGATTCTTAATTTGTATGATATTTTATATCTTTATTAACTAAAAGACGAGCTATATGAATTAGCTACCTATTCAAAATTGCCAAACGAACGATCGGTAAAATTGTTTTGTGAACGATTGCAAGAAATTGTCAGAGCTATTGAACTAGATGAGCGAACTAGTTCTTTACAACAAATTGAACTAGAAAGAGCGGTCATCAAAAAGAACTAGAAAGCCCAATTTTAACTGAGTGCATTAATCAACAAATCACACAATTCTGCACTCTTTTAAGACAAGGTGAGTCCCGACTTGCGGAAGATATAAAAAATACGGTTAAAGAAGCAGAGGATCGTCTATTAAATGAGATTGACGAGAGATTTAGTGAAATAAGAGAAGAGCTAAACGACGTTACTGAAAGAGTAGCAAAACTTGAAACAGTGACGTGCGAAATTATAGACTTGAAAAATGAAATAAGAAAATTAAAAATTCGAATTCAGTCGTTTCATGTGATTTGCGTATAAATAGAGTTCCTTTTTGTGTGGATGAAGACTTATATCTGTTATTTTTTACCATTTGTAAGATTCTTAAAATTTCTACTCCGCCAGTGTAGTTTATTGCTCGCTTGCAAAATAAAAATAACAAAAATGATGAAAATTCCCCTGATGGAGTTATAATTGCTAGGCTAATGCCCCCATATGAATAAAAATTATATTCTAAAAGCGTTAAATGAATATAAAAAGGAACATAAAAATCTAATGTTAACTTTGCTCGGGTTCCAACCATATACATGAAAGTTTGAACGGGAAATTGAAACGGGAACTATCGAATACTTAGAGAAGCAGTTACCTTGAAGAAACGAAAACTATTGCAATTAGAGTTTGCTGTTCGGTTTTAATCGAAACCGAAACCGCGGTTTTTCAAGCCTCAAAACCGAAACCGAAAACCGACAAAAATTAGTCGCTTTTTAACAATGACTAACCAATTAAAATAATAACTAGATTGCATCCCAGTGTGCAATTAGAATCCGAAAAGACTCATAAAAGACCGTGAATTATGAACATTATTGGAAAATTTAGAATATTCTGAGCTATTATGAGTCATTTAAGATTAATTTTTTAGTTATTTAGGAGTAAAGCACCGACATGTTAAGATAAGAATATTTAATTCCAACGTTAAGTCTATCATGATTTATGGATGTGAGACCTGGAATGCAGCACCTCCTGACATAAACGCAATGCCGGTCTTTGTCAACAGATGTCTGCGTAGAATTCTGAGGATTTTCTGGCCCATTGCAAAATCTAACTCAAGGATATGGTCACTCGCACAACAAACACCAATTGACCTTGAAGTACGAAGGCGAAAGTGGAATTGGATTGGTCACACCCTCAGAAAAGATCCTGATGATATAGCCCGTACTGCAATTGAATGGA
This sequence comes from Leucophora obtusa, assembly GCA_949987735.1. Classification (NCBI taxonomy): domain Eukaryota; kingdom Metazoa; phylum Arthropoda; class Insecta; order Diptera; family Anthomyiidae; genus Leucophora; species Leucophora obtusa. The sequence goes on from OX465295.1 coordinate 284,835,233, forward strand.
ACCCCCAAGGTAGCCGTAGAAGAGGGCGTCCATCGCATACATAGAGTAGACAGGTCAAGAAGGAAGTCACAATGTCTAGAAGAAGTTGGGGTGAAATCAAGAACCTGGCACCGGATAAATCAGAATGGCGAAAATTTGTTAAGGCCCTATGCTCCTTATAGGAACCGAGGGAACATATGTATATATATATAAAGCACCGTAAGTTGTTTTTCACGTGGAAAATTTACACTCAAACTTAAAAGGCCTTAAATAATAATTTAAATTCTGAAAATGAATATTTTTTAAATGCAATTAGCAAGCAACAATCACAATAAACACAAAATGTCACTTTTTCACAAGAAAAATAATAGTCTTGTATATTAAATTTGCGTGAATACAAAGTCTACACAATTTTCACGTGACACTCATTGTCGTGAAAAATTAGTTTTTTTATATGAAGTATAACAGTTTTTTCACGTGAAACTCAAACCACTTACGGTGCTTAATGGAAAAATTAAAAAAAAATTCGAATACACTCAGAAAAATGTTGGCTGCGATATTATTGAATCCTGAATTTCGAAAAGGGCTCAGCTCCTATTTTACAAAATTTTGTATTTAATTGTAATGAACATTTTCTCCATTAAATATTAGTCTAAAGAATTTTTTTGTTATTACGGATAACATAAGTTAAGTCAAGTCACCAAAAAGTCAGGTAGCTTAAGAGGTATTGAGTTTCATATATTCAGTTCAGATTTTCACAGCGTATTTTAAAAAAAGTTCTATTTCGTAGTCCGCGAAATTTATAAAATTTTAACTTTATATTGTTTTTAACAATTTGCTAAAATTTAAACTCTTGAAAAGCTTTAGCTGCCGACAAAAGAATAAAAAAAAACTATTTATAACGGTTTACGTGTTTTTTTTTCTTGTATTTATTCGAGTGAGAAATTCAAAAAGAATGAGAATGTCAAAAAATATCTTGAACGTGTTAAAATATTTAATTCTTATATATATTTAATTATTTTAAAACAATTGTATTAATATCACATGAAAACCGAAAAATAACCGAAACCGCGGTTTTTATAATTTTAGAAAACCGAAACCGCGGTTTTCAAATTTTTCGATTTTTAGCAAACTCTAATTGCAATCTGCCTATTCATTTCGGGGACTTGTGTATGTTTAGCGTTTAAGCACTGATAAACCGTTTTGTATTGAAAACCTTGATGCACTGAATAATTTTTTTCGTTTCAATGGTGAAATTGATTTGTGCTATGAAGGCGATGAAGCCCACTTTAACAATTTTTCCACGTAATTTGTTACCTTTGTACTATGTCAATTTATGAACTTGTACTATTAACATTCTTTTAAATTTCTATATTTTTTATATTTTCAAATTTATATTAAATTCACTTTTTTAATTTTTTATATTAATAATTTTATTTATATTAAAATACTTGCGTTGTGTTTAGGGTTGTTTTTATTGTGATATTAATTTTTAAATTTTATTTAAATGAACAATTGTAACAGATTTAGAGCGAAGTCCAATGACGTAACAATTAATATGGTGAAAATGCTTGCCAAACAGAGAAAGGGTTTTCAAATTTGCCACATAAATGCTCAGAGCTTAAAAACTCGAATACTGATATTGTTTGTGTTTCGGAGACATGGTTAGATAAGTCAACCCCGGTTGGAATTATATCTCTACAGGGTTATAAAATATTTAGATCCGATAGATTGGTAGGAAGTGGAGGTGGTGTTGCCGTAAATGTTAGAGAAAATATAACCTGTAAATTCTGCACTAAAACTGTCTCACACTGCCTATTACAACTTTACCATACTTGGGACTAATGAATTAGGTGGACTAATTCATTGAGGATTTCATTAACATTGACTGATATCAATGGTAATGAAATTATTTTCATTACCATTGTTTCAAATTAATGTTAATGATTTCGGAATTTGATTTCATTGAATAATGACAATGGTTTTTAATTTTATTACCATTGATAATGTATCAATTAAAAAAAATAATTACCATTGACAGATAAGCTTTTCGAAAAACGTAAAAATGCAGAAAATTCACTGAAATCAGGCTTGGAAATTGCTGACTCAGACTGATGCTCATTAAAAAATTGTATGTAACCAAAAAAATTATTATTCAGTAAATTATTATTAAGTTTTGTTTTTTAAAATTCATAATCCAAGGGCTATAATACCCATTTCTTGTAGCAAAGTTTGGTGGTTAGTTTGAAAAAAAATTTTGCTTAAAAAGAAAATCGTTCATCAATATATTCATTCGTCTGCAGAATTTGAATCGCTGATTAAGTTTTTTAACTAATTTTTTGTACCACAAAGACTTTTTTCGCATTCCGCCATTATTTTGCAATTTTTTACGAGTCGTTCTTGTCAATTCATAATCTAGGGACTATAATACCTATATCTTATATCAAAGTTTGGTGGTTAGATCGAAAAAAAAATCGCGAAAACTTTGAAAAAAGTAATTTTTTTGCGCTATTATATTCGTTTGCAGAATGTTAATCGCTGATTACGTTTTTAATTAATTTTTTGTACCATAAAGTCTTTTTTTCGCGTTCCGCCATTATTATTTATAACTTAGGGACTATAATACCCATTTCATACGCCAAAGTTTTTATGATGGTTAGTTTCAAAAAAAAAAATCGGGAAAAAAAATTTTTACAAAAAGGAAATTTTTTCCATTAATATATTTGTTTGCAGAATGTAAATCGCTGATTTGCAAAAAGGAAATTTTTTCCTTCAGTATATTTGTTTGCAGAATGTAAATTGCTGATGTTTTTTTAATTAACTTTTTGTACCACAAAGTCTTTTTTCGCGTTCCGCCATTATTTTGCAATTTTTTAAGTGCGGTTGTTTTAAATTTATAATCTAGGGACTATAATACACATTTCATATGCCAAAGTTTGTTTGGTGGTTAGTTCGCAAAAAAAATTTTTGCAAAAAGGAAATTTTTTCCATCAATATATTTGTTTGCAGAATGTAAATCGCTCATTATGTTTTTTAATAAATTTTTTGTACTAATCGCAGAATGTAAATCGCTGATTAATACCATAGTCTTTTTTCGCGGTCCGCCATTATTTTGCAATTTTTTTATTACGGTATTTTTTAAATTTATAATCTAGGGACTATAATACCCATTTCACCAAAGTTTGTTTGGTGGTTAGTTTGCAAAAAAAATAAAAAATAATATAAAAATATTTTTTTTTTGTAACAGATTGATGAAATATAGCCATGCTATGCTAGCCATGCATCATTAATTCTTCCGAATTTTTATTCAGGCCAACGAATTTCTGTTGTCACGAGCAAAATGCATTGTCTAAACTAATTTTCTGTAGATACAAACTAAATAAGCAATTGGCTACAAATTTAGCTGTCAGAACAAATCTTTTTTCTCTTTGCTAATTTCTGCATGATTTCTGAAATAGAAAAACTTCCAATTTTAGCTACGTTTTTCTACAAAAACACGTAAGGTTTTAAAAAATGAAAATATCAAGGTTTTGTGTACTTTTTCTATTGAAAAACTCACAGATTCGAACATTTTTCCATGGAAATACCCATATATATTCCTTCCGAATTTAAGGATTTTTGTACGGAAAAATCTTCAGCTTTTGATGTCGTTTCTTCCACTAAGAAAACAGAATCAGAATTCTGACAACCGCTCTGACAACCGGATAATTAAAATATTTTTATCACAGTCAAATAACTGTTGTATCAACTGATTTTCTATTATCGCAATGGAACCATACGAATCTTCTCTGTGTATGAAACCACATATTAGATTAAGAAATGTACGTGTAGAAAAATCAGTTTAAATGCTTTCTGGTAGAGAAAACCTCTCCCATGCACAAAAAGTTATCCTATAAAAAAACTACATTGTACTTGCACGCAAAAAAAAAAACAGAGGTAACTTTATCTAAGTGCTATGTAATTATACAACTACATAAGCTCGAAGTAAATTTTACAATTTTCTAGCAAAATATATGTATTTTTTCGGATATTTTCCACTACACATGTATATATTTTGCAAGGATTGTATATCTTCTACAAAAAAATGTGCATACTTTACTAGAACTTTGTAAAACTAACTTGAAATTTATGTAGTTGTATAATTACATAGCACTTAGGTAATATTCCACCTGTTTTTTTTCTGCGTGTGCGTTATGGCTTTTTTTACTAAAAAAATGTTATATTTTTTTAAATGCCAAAAATCAGTACAATCAGTACAAATTTTAAAAAATCAGTACAAATCAGTACACTACTTTTTCATCAGAACACGTGACGAAAAATCAGTACATGTACTGATGAAATCAGTACGAATGGTCACCCTACATTAGTGGCAATTAATGGTAATGAAAAATTCCCATGTATGAACTTTACCTACTCCCTTCACGAAAAATAATAGCACGCTCCTTGATCTTATTTTCGTGGGTGATTCATCAAAAGTATTACTCTATGATCAAATTTCTGCTTTGGTTTTTGCAGTGTATGACTTCCTGCTCGATCAACGGGAACAAACCCAGTGTAGAAACGGTAATGACATATAATTATTTTTTGGACTACCAGTAATGACACCCACTCTTACCTTCTGTATTATTTTAAAACATATAATAATGAGTTACTGATAATTACTTATTTTTATCATTATTTCAAATAGAAAATAATTTTTTAGATTTTTTTTTAAATTTTTTGAAATCTATTTTTAGACTCAATATTTTTTAAACACTGGTAAGGATATATGTAACCACATATTTTTTGATTTTTTGTATGTTGGCGAGTAAGCTTACTTGTGTGCAGCAGGTCAATTGTGTTTTTATCTATTAAATATTACATGTCGATATAGCTCAGATGGTAGAGCTGTTGACTGGCAATCTGTAGACCCAGGTTCGATTCCCGCACCAGCAAATTTTATTTAAAAAAAAATACAATAAAAAATATTTTTTTTTATATAATTTATTTTTTAGAAAATCTATTTTTAGACTCATTATTTTTGTCAGTACTGGTAAGCACATAGATAACGATATATTTTTTGGTTTTTCGTATGCTGGTGTGTAACGACAACTCATTATTTTTCGCGACATCGCCATATAAAGGTAATAAGAAATGTAATAACAAAAGTAACTATTTACCATTACCAAGTGTGTAGTTACATAACCACATATCTGGTAATGATTTTCTACACTGGGAACATATTCCTATCGTGATTTTAAGAACTTAAATTACAACATTTTGAATGAAAACTTCTTACAGGTAAACTGGAAGAGCATCTACGATATGATTTCTGTCGATGACCAACTATCGTTTCTTGAGTACACTCAGATAAAAAAGTTAGTAAAAAAAATTGTAAACATTTATCAATCGCACTTTACTACTTTTATACTGATTTTGAGAATTGTACTAAAATTCTTTTTTTAGTAATCACTTTTGCTATTCTCTTATTACAGATTACGGATTTTTTTTTACTAATTTTCCCTGCTGATTTCAGCAAAACACTTTACTAATTTTTCAAAACCGAGTGCTGATTTTTTCAATTCTTGTTTAGTTTGTATTTGTTACTATTGATATATTCTTAGTTTGGAAATAACACTCAGAAATATGCATCTCCAATGCATAAAAAGGTAATAACTGGAGAACCGTTTGTAATTTTGACTTCAAATTTCATGTACGATGAAGTAATTATACGCTTGTTACAATCGAAAGAAAAAAAAATTTTTATAACTTTTTTTTTTTAGATTTTACAGTTTTTTTTATTTTTTAGTACACTTTTTTGCTAATTTTAGCAGATTGATTTTAAATTACAGTTTACAACAATTTACTGAAATTTAGTAGTTGCAACTAATTATTTATACTAATTTCAGTGTACTAAAATTATTGATATTTAGTAAGTTTTTTAACTGAATTTAGCAAATCGATTTTGAATTGCAGTTTACATAAATTTTACTAAAATTTAGTAGCGGCTACTAAATTTCTACTAATTTTATTGTACTACAGACAAGCAGACATGTGTTGCTAAAATTAGCAAAAAATAGCGCTGGGCTCAATACAGTTAAATTTCCCGTAATAACAGCTAAATTTTCAGTAGCCATTACAGACTTTTTTGGTTGAGTGTATAATATAAAGTAGCTCTATGATGAAAAAGTCCCTATGAAAACGAAGAATATTACGACAACTAAAAAACCATGGTTCAATTTATCTATCAAAAAGGCTATACAACGTAGAGATTTAGCTTACTCTCGGTGGAAGCGTTTGAAAACATCAGAACTAAAAGCCGAATTTCGTTCTGCCAGGAGGGATGCTAATAATCAAATTAGAATAGCCAAATCTGAGTACTACTCTAAGCGATTTAGTTCAGCCGTTGGATCCAAACACACCTGGAAGACTATTAGGGTCATAGGTATTGGAAATAAGGATATAAGTATGAACTGCTCTATTGATGTTGTGCCAATGTTCCACTTTCAACGGCAAACAACATATCACACAATGGAAATTCAGTTTATATTGAAAATGATGCGTTGGATCAGGACATAATTGAGTTTTCATACGTCAATCACTTTGATGTTTACTAGGGTATTCAGTTTGCTCAAAAATTGTTCGAATAATTTAAAATGTCCAAATTTCGAATAACGAATAATTCGAATAATTTAATACGATTAATCGATTGATTGAAATCGGAAAAACATTGCAAAAATGTCAAAAAATTTATATTTTTTATTAAAGAAAATATGCTAAAATCCTAAAATTTATTTAGAAAATTGTGAAAAATAATTTGCTGTAGGCTTGTACGTATCGGGATTTCATTCTGGCCTAAGGAAATCATCAGGGTACAATTTTTAGATATATTTGTTAGCTTAAACTGAATGAGAATGTCTTGTTTTCATCAAAAATTCTGTAATGGCTACTGAAAATTTTGCTGTTATTACGGGAAATTTAACTGTTTTGAGCCCAACGGTATTTTTTGCTAATTTTAGCAACACATGTCTGTAGTACAATAAAATTAGTAGAAAAATTTAGAAGCCGCTACTAAATTTTAGTAAAATTTATGTAAACTTCAATTCAAAATCGATTTGCTAAAATCAGTTAAAAAACTTACTAAATATCAACAATTTTAGTACACTTAAATTAGTTTAAATAAGTAGTTGCAACTACTAAATTTAAGTAAATTGTTATAAACTGTAATTTAAAATCAAGTGTACTAAAAAATAAAAAAAAAACTGTAAAATCTAAAGGTCTCGTTACTAGATCGTAAATGTAACGAGAACGAGTCGTAACGTGGTATTTTATTTTTGCTAAGTTACTCAAAATATGTAACGTGGTATTAAGGATTGATAAATTTGATTTTCAGAATAGTACCAACCAGTTTAAAAATAGTACATTTCGACCCCTATAGTACCAAAACTTGCACTTTTTCATTCAATCATTAAATTAGTTTTTATTTTTTATTTACTTTATTTGCTTACTTTTCAAATATAATATTTTATGTGTTCGTTTTAAACAAAAGTTTTTGTATGAAAATTAACAAAAAATTTTTATTGTTTTTGTCAATTAATTTCCTTTTTAAATAAACTGGATTTCTATAGAATATTTGGAAATAACAAAAATGTGCCAGTGTACCAATCGAACTTTGATTGTGCCAAACATTGTGCAATTGTGCCACAAATTCCATCACTGATATGCAACTAAAAACAGCTGTTTTGCTCTCTCACGTAAAAATGGAGAAAAAGTTTTGTTTTCAACAGAAAATTCCGGCCTTTACGACTTGCTTACATCTAGTACTCAGCACTATGTGTTTCTCATTAAGCAGGTTGAATCAGCTGATTCGTCACGTTACATTTACGTTTAAGTAATTTGGGCTTAAAAAAAAAATTTATAAAAAAAACTTTTTTTTCTTTCGATTGTAACAAGCGTATAATTACTTCATCGTACATGAAATTTGAAGTCAAAATTGCAAACGATTCTCCATTTATTACCTTTTTATGCATTGGAGATGCAACAAAATTTTCTGAGTGTTATTTCCAAACTAAGAATATATCAATAGTAACAAATACAAACTAAACAAGAATTGTAAAAATAAAAAAAAAAATTAGTATATTTTTCTGCTAAATTTAGCACTCGGTTTTGAAAAATTAATAAAATGTTTTGCTGAAATCAGCAGCGAAAATTAGTAAAAAAAATCCGTAATCTGTAATAAGAGAATAGCAAAAGTGAAAATCAGTATAAAAGTAGTAAATTGCGATTAATAACTGTTTACAAATTTTTTTTTTGCTGACTTTTTTATCTGAGTTTGGAAACATTAATAAACATCTTAGATATTAAAGAAAATACGAAAACAGCGATAAATTATCACAGTTTGCTTTTTCATCTTCCGAAATACTAATCTGTTGTTTTGGCAGATCTATCAATGTAGAGGCAACTATTTACGTATAACCATGTTTTCAATTATTTTTTGTGATTTTCTAAATGTTGATATTAAACGAAACCGTTAATAATTATAATAAGTAATAAGTACCATAATAAATATTTAATTACTTAAGTATAATCAATGCAATAAAGCTTTTTTAGTGAGTACCTACTTTGCATTCATAATATCACTTAGAAAATAAAATAAAGGGATGGGGGAAAGTAAACGTGGAGCGAAAATTAATTCTCAACATAATTTCTCTCTACATTTACATTTTTTATGTGTTAAATGCATACGAAAGAAGTACAAATTAATGTACGAGTGGTTCTCTTCTTCTTAAACTCATTGAATATATTATATAGCGCTACGTTTAGGTCTGACTATAATACACGCTCAGCTTTAAAAAATGCAAAATTTAACAGAAGGGTAACCGCGTAACTCGATTCGAAAAAAATTTTCGAATTCGTAAATCTTCCTAATATTGTTAAAAATATAATTCTGTATAAAAATTCTTTTTTAATTTTTTTTATTAATTTTTGTCCTAAACCTTGTACACTACACATAAAAATTCAAAATGTAAGATTTTTGCTAAAACTTTTCTTTTTACGAAAGGTACAAAATTTACGAATTCGAAACTTTTTTTCGAATAGAGTTACGCGGTAACCTTTATAAATAAAATTATTAAAAATACCAAAAATGTATGTATAGCTGTATTTTTCATACCTATCAACGTTAAGTATTTACAGCAAATCTAAGTTAAACTGATTGGAGTATCAAATTTTTTTTTAAATAGTGAGTATTTATGATAGTTCCGGTATAATCGAACGTACGTCAGCAAAACTTTTTAGGTAGTTACGCGAAGAAACTACGCTAGATGTGAAAATGTATAAACGTTGAGTTTTCAACTTTGATAATTATCCACGTTGTAAGTTAACGTGCATACGAAAAGTAATATGTTAGTTTTCGTCTAAAAAACGTATTTATGCACTTTGTGCTTTTCTAAAAGTTAACGGATATAGTTAAGTCGAAAATACAGCTTATATTATTTTACATAAATTTTTTTCGATTAATTTTTAAATTTTATTCGATTAATCGGTTAAGAAAAAAACCCAAATAATTATTTGCACGATTAATCGATTAAAATAAAAAACAGATTAAATGAATACCCTAATGTTTACTATAGTTGTACTCAGATAAAATCCAATGCCATAGGATATGATAATATAATCTAATCGACCAATAGCTTTCTTAAGCTTTCTTTCAAAAGCCTTGGAGAAAATTTTACACCGCCAAATAAGTGTTTACGTACATGACAATAAATTGCTGTCTGACAGACAATCATGTTTTCTACCTAATCACAGCTGTGTAACTGCTCTAATTGATGTATCAGATCTAGACCATCGTCTAGATCAAGCCTTATACTCTTGATCTTGATCTAATTGATGTATCAGAGAGTATAAGGCTTGATCTAGAAGCACTTCTTAGTGCTTCTCGATCTCTCGAAGGCTTTTGATACAGTTAACCATCAAATATTATGTACCAAACTAAGGGATAATTTTAAATTTTCATCAACATCGGCACAACTTGTATCATCATACCTCACTAACCGCATTCAATCAGTATTTGCAAACGACATTAAGTCCAATCCCATAACATTAACAAGAGGGGTACCTCAGGGATCTATTTTAGGACCACTACTTTTTTCTATTTATGCTAATGATTTGCCACAACATTTATCTCACTGTAGAGTCCACGTGTACGTGTACGATTTAAACAACATATATAGTTGGGCATCTGCAAATTGCCTGTGTTTAAATCCACGAAAATCCAAATGTTTGGTGATTTACAAGAAAACGACAAATCCACTCATAGAAGAGTCATAAACAATGAGAAAATTGAAATCGTACTTACGGCAAAAAATTTGGGAAAAGTATTTAACAGTAATTTAACTTGGTCAGATCACATCAATGTACTAGTTGTACAAATATATGTGAAACAAAGAACGTTGTGGTCTGTGCAGTACTTTACGCTGCTGAAAGTAAGAATACTACTCGCAAAGTTCGATGTGGTGCCAAGTCTTACTTATGGTTGGCAATTATTTACTAATTGCGATTCCATTAGTAAAAAAACTCAAAGTTTTATGTAACAATATTATACGGTATATTTACGGACTTAAAAGACGGGATCATTTGAAAACCTATTAAAGATAAAAATACTAATATATTTACAAAAAGTTATATTCATGAGAAACCGAATTACCTCTTTCAAAATATACGCTTTGCAAGATCGTCAAGGGGCGAAAATATCATATTTCCCAAATTTCGATGTCTCGTTTCTGAATGGCAGTTCTTTATAAATGCTACACGTCTTTGGAATGCTCTTCCGCATAACCAACAAATAAATAGCAAAGCAATAATATTTAAAAATTTTCTTTTTCATAATTTTAATTAATTATGATTTTTGTTTTCTCTTTCTTTAAATGTTTGTTCTTTTATTTTTATTTAAAAATTACTGTTTTTTATTTTTTCTTATTTTTTACTTATACTCCTGGCAATTTTTTATAATTTATAATATTTTATAATTTTAAGTTAAAACATTTTATTAATTCAATATTTATTTGTAATATTTTTATATTTATATTACCCAGCCAGCAATTTCGGAGCGCTCATAAATAAGATTATTAAATGGCTCATAGAAATGATTATTGTTTTTTTAAACACTCTTTTCTTGGTAGTAAATATGAACCCTCAGAAAACAATCCAAAAAGTTGTCTCTACAATCTAAAAAGCTGTCTCAAAACGAGGTTTAATTTTTCGGACTCAAAGAATATTCCAAAATTATTAAATTTATAAAGAAAATTTCGATTTTATACGTTCTTTTTTCTGAATAATTTCTGAGTACACAAGGGGCTCTTATGGACGGACCACTTTCATAGGAAAAAGTGAAAAAAGGTTTACGTTTTTGGAGCCCATTTCTGAGCCATTATTGATCATCTTTCTTTGCTGGGTAGTCAATATTTTATTAAATTTGGCAAAGTATATTTGTACACTTTCAAAATCCTGTAGGTACTATAATAAGACTTAGTCTTGTTGTGCAGGAAATCAATAACCAAATAAATAAAAAAAATAAATTCATGTTGTAAGCTATATCTTAACTCAGAGCTGATCTTTGTTAAAAGCAGCTAGTTCCAAAAATTTTCTATAATAATTAATTTTCAATAATTAATCCAAAAGCTTGAAATACCAAATTTAATTAATTTATTCTTCTTCAAATTATATTTCACTCTTATCTCATTCTAGCCTATTACTAAGCAAAAAAATTGCGTACGAAAGCCTTGAATTCTTTATTTGATCATTTTGTGTTAAAACGGAAAACAACCGAAAATGGGTAAGGAGAAGACTCATATTAATATTGTAGTCATTGGCCATGTCGATTCTGGTAAATCGACCACTACCGGTCATTTAATATACAAGTGTGGTGGCATTGATAAGCGTACCATTGAAAAATTCGAAAAGGAAGCCCAAGAAATGGGCAAAGGTTCCTTTAAGTATGCCTGGGTCTTGGATAAACTAAAAGCTGAGCGTGAACGTGGTATTACCATTGATATTGCTTTGTGGAAGTTTGAAACCGCAAAATACTATGTTACAATCATTGATGCCCCTGGTCATCGTGATTTCATTAAGAACATGATTACCGGCACTTCTCAGGCCGATTGTGCTGTTTTGATCGTAGCAGCCGGTACCGGCGAATTTGAAGCCGGTATTTCCAAGAATGGTCAAACGCGTGAGCACGCTCTTTTGGCCTTTACCTTGGGTGTCAAACAATTGATTGTGGGTGTAAATAAAATGGATTCCACCGAACCCCCCTATAGCGAAACTCGTTATGAAGAAATTAAGAAAGAAGTTTCATCGTACATCAAGAAAATTGGCTATAATCCAGCTAGCGTAGCATTTGTACCCATTTCCGGCTGGCACGGTGATAATATGTTGGAACCATCGGAAAAAATGCCCTGGTTCAAAGGATGGACAGTTGAACGCAAAGATGCCAAAACTGAAGGCAAGTGTTTAATTGATGCCTTGGATGCCATTATGCCACCTTCACGTCCCACTGATAAGCCATTGCGCTTGCCTTTGCAGGATGTCTATAAAATTGGTGGCATTGGTACCGTACCCGTAGGACGTGTTGAAACTGGTATTTTAAAACCAGGTGAGTTGAAGTTTTAAAAACGTTTTTTTTTTTAATTTACGTCAACTTTAAAAACTAATGTGGGTCGTTAGATTACAATTAAGTTGTTAATTGGTTGGCAAAAGGGTTTTTAGTTGCGTAGTAGTAGTTGAGAATTACTATTAGTATTTAAATATCTATGTACACCCAGAAAACAGATTCAGTTCTGATAACCCCATTTGTAGTCAATCGCATGGTTCGGTTGTGGTAACCGAATTTTTCAGTTGTGGCAACAGAAAACCAATTGAGACAAGACTAATTTGACTGTGACAACGGAATTTCAGTTGTATCAAGAATAATTCAGTAGCCGCAAACGAAAAATTCATTTGATGCAACTGAACCATTCGATTGGCAACAAATGGGGTTGTCAGAACCGAATCTGTTTTCTGGGTGTATATTTGTACTTGTGAGTTATATACATTAGACCGACTCACCTTATATGGACATAAAAAAAGCAAAAAAGTGCCCCCCTCAAAATAAACCTTGGTTTGTTTTATGATGATTCCCAAAATATTTCGGGTCTAGAAATGAGATCTCACGAGCTGGACCGTTTTTAAAAAAGGTATTTTTTTATTTTGTTATTTAGCTAAAGACAATATACACAATATTGGTATCATATGAAAGGCTTTTTTGAGGCGCGTCCAGCGGTATATATAACATGTTCAATCATTCCTAGAAATGTCCTGTTTGCAAGGATATTCTACAAAAAAAAAAAAAACAAGTTTTTGACTCTTTTGTATGAAGAATTTTGTGATTTAAATGTCAATCTTACACATCTTAATCTCTAGTCGATTTAAGTGAACACGTGTTTCAGGTTTTTTTGAAATTCGCGATTGTTCGCGTTTTCAGAAATTCAATATGGTAGAGAAAATATGTTTAAAAGAGGGCAATATGGATATAAAAACTTTCCTTTTGATAAGTAAATAATCGCTAAGTGGATACAGTTTAGAATTTTGCTAATTTAATACATTGTTCACGGTGCTTTGGACCAAATTTTGATAAAATTTGGAGTTACCCCAATTCAATAAAAAAAATTTTATGAAATTTTTTGTAGGTTTATTATTAAATAAAATATTTTATTAAAATACGCGTGTCTGTAATTTTTTAAGAAAAATCTAAACATATGCTGACCCTAAATAAAATTTTATAATAATTTTTTTCGCGACAAAAAGATATTCCGCCAAAAAAAAGTGCGTGTTGCATTTTTATCCTTACATCTACTAGGAACTGCATTAAAATTATTATTAAAATTTTATAAAATTTTTTTTCGCGCGCTGGATTTTTTTCTGTTAAGTTGCATTTTTATCTTTCATCAACTAGATACTGAATTCAAATGCAGATTGCAGTAACTCAAAAATTTTAACAAAATTTGGTCCACAGCATCATTCAAAATATATGAAATTTGCAAAATTCCGAACTATATCCACTTTACGATGATTTACTTATCAAAAGAAACGTTTGGTATACCATATATCTATATTGCCCTATTTAGAACACATTTTTTCCTCCACATTGAATTTCTGATAAAACGCGAAAAATCGCGAATTTCAAAAAAATCTGAAACACGCACTGGCGGACTTAGGCCGGTCTGGGGTAGGAAATCCCATCCTAGACTGCTTTTTGCCCACCCCAGAATATAAAAAAAATCTGGCCACAATTCTTGTTCTATGATTACTTTTTTTAATATCAGTTAATCCTGTGTTTTTGATTGGGAAAATGTCTTCTAGTTTCCTAGGAACATAATTTGTTGGAATCTGGGTTTACAGCCAGAACTAATATCGATTTTTGTCTTGAATATTTCTGAAATAAAAAATGTTGTTTAAAAATTCTTACTTAAGAAATATTTCTTAAACAAATCGATCTTAGTTCTGGCTATAAGAGAAAAATTTCTTGGAAATAATAGTTTTTAAAGGAATAATTAGTTAATATTACACTCATAGAAATAAATCTGTAAAAATAGCAGAAAAATCAACTAAAAATTAGTTAAAAATGATGCTCCACGATGAACTGTTTTTTTTTTTGCTACATACTAGTAACATAAGAACAGCAGAAATAAAGTTAAAGTTAGTGAGTTAACTTTTAGTTAATTGAAAATGACAAATTATATTGTAAAATCTACATAAAATTTTACTAAATATTAGTTGACTAAATATAGCAAAAACAAACTGTTATATCTATAATTTTTTGTTATTTTAAAGCTAAATTTAGTTGAATGCAATTAGCAGTCTATATGTTACCAAAAAAATTGTAAAACTGTAAATTTAACAGGTTTATTTTTGCTGTTCTTGTTTTATTTGTATTTAGCAACAAAAAACTGCTATTTTAACAGTTTCTTCTGCAGTATCATTTTTTACTAATTGTCAGTTAGTTTTTACAGATTTGTTTCTATGAGTGCACTATATTGAAGAAATTTCAATATGTTGTAGAATCAAAAATCCTACGATTAAAATGTCAGTTTTTGATCACCTCGGTAATTTAAGTGGTCAAAATATGGGGTAAGAATGGGTTCGTCAGAAGTGGAAGAAAATATGAGACAGGTTGATCTTAGATTTCTTTTCTCCATCAAAAATCAAAATTTTATATTATTCTGAACGTATAGCATTCCCTGCAAGAGGTTTTTGTTTTTTTTTTTATAGAATATCCTTGAAAATAGGACATGTCTGGATACCCTTGAACATGTTATATATACCGCTGGATGCGCCTCAAAAAAACCTTTCATATGATACCCATATTGAGTATGTTGTCTACAGCTAAAATGCAAATTTCTTACAAAAACTAAAAAAAAAACCTTTTTTAAAAATGGTGCAGCTCGTGAGATCTCATTGCTAGATCCAAAATATTTTGAGAATCATCATAAAACAAACCAAGGTTTATTTTGAGGGGGGCACTTTTTTTCGTCAGTCTGTCTAATATAGATGTTAAAAAATGTTTAATGTTCTTTTTTATATATTTTCCTTTTTTCTTATTAGGTATGGTTGTTAATTTTGCTCCTGTCAACTTGGTAACTGAAGTAAAATCAGTTGAAATGCATCATGAAGCTTTGTCGGAAGCTTTGCCTGGTGATAACGTTGGCTTTAATGTCAAGAACGTATCTGTTAAGGAATTGCGTCGTGGTTATGTTGCTGGTGATACTAAGAATTGCCCACCTAAAGGTGCTGCTGATTTTACGGCTCAGGTGGGTACAATATACATATGTGTGTCGAAACATCTGAACAATCGAGTTTTTCAATTTTGGATTAGAATGACAAATGACTATTGTATAATGAAGTCATAGTCTGGCGTGATTGGATAAGAATGCCAAATGGTTTTGTATGATAAAGTTATAGTCTGGCGTGATTATTTCAAATGACAAAATATATTAATTAATTATTATCAGTTTATAACTATCTTTACTACAAAAGTAATGTCATAATGTGTATGTGCTTTAATTTTTGCAAATGTCGTCAAACGTTATTGTGCTTTTACATCTACACTGAACCAAAAACAGCTGTGAAATCAACTAAAAACCATATTAAATTGATGAATGGGTGATCACTATACAACTAACAAAACCTGTCTATCAATTTAACACATTGTTTAGTAGATTTATATTTTGACGTTTAACTATTTTATGCGGTATTATTTTGACAAAATATCAAATGTATTAACAAAAATTAGTTGTCTTAACAATTATATTTAATTAAATTGCATAATGATTTTTTTGTTTTCAACAATGCATTTTATAAAATTCAACAATGCATTTTATTTAATTAATTAATTTTTTTATCGATTTATTATTAATTTTTAGACTTATATTTCATTATTTTTTATATTTCACCAATTTCAAATTTTTTTTTATACAATGTCTTTTTTATAATGAATTTGATAAAATATAAAAAATAATGCAATATAAAATTGAAATTATAATATAGCATATACTAAAAAATCTTTATTTAAAACACATGTACCATTTTATATACAAAAACATATAACTTTATTTAAATTAATAATTCAAATACATTATATAACATTCATTAATAGTTTGCCTTAAACAAAATAACAAAAATATTGATAATATCAAAATTAATGACAGAAATTTTAATGTACGATTAAATTGAGAACGTTCAAAATTATATAAATTTATTTAAATTAAAATTAATAAATCTTCAATTAGCAATTCACTTTAAGTCATTGAATTTGTTAATTATCTATACTTTGAAAAACAAAAACTCTTAATGTCAATTTATTGATATTTCCGACAATTACAAATACACATGCTAGCACGAGTAATGACGCGACAAAACTAACCTCACTAAACTTTTTTCCACAGATTTAATACCCTTTTTTCCAAATTGAAGAAAAATTATGTATATCAAATTTACGTTGCAGCCTTTTAACAAAATTTTTTAGAGTTAACAAATTAAATTTTGTTAAAAAATGGACAAAAAATTATCAAAACAACAATTGTTTTGTAGAGAATTATTGACGGAAATAAGTATGTTCATTTAAAAAAAAAGTAGTTGATTTAAAAAAACAGACATTAATTTGAATAAAAAATATATTGTTTTAACAATTCGTTTCATCAAAAAGCAACAAAATTTTTATGTTGATTTCACTTACGACTTTTGGTTCAGTGTACGTACATATGTTGTAGACCAGTGTCGCCCAAACACTTGTTAGAACGACGAAGATTCATCGGCTTTTCACACGTACACAACCCGAACAACAACGGTGCAATAGTTACCAATGCATTCTCTTTTTTTTGTAACATAACTAATACATTCTCATTTTTCTTTGTGGGCACCACTGTTGTAAACAGATAGAGAATTATTTGACAATGGAGCGATATACATATACCTGAAGAACGTGGAATTATTGCTACTGCTTATTTGACCAATTTTCGGCCTGTTGTTTTAATGCAAAAATCATAAAACCATTATGTTAACAAACAAAATATGCGTTTCTGGGGCACAGAGAACCCACATGAAATGCAAGAAGAGCCATTGCATCTCCTCGAAGTGACTGTTTGGTTATGTTTTGCGAGCAATAATGCAAAATGCCGTAAAACGAACACAAATGTGCATCAAATCGGGAGGTGGTAATTTGACCGGTATAATTTTTTTCAATTTAACCCCATTAACAATAAACAATTAACCTAAAGTTAACACAAACTGAAATTTAAAAAATTAAAATTTGTATGGAATTTGACATCTATAACTCTAAGTTAACTCAAACTTTAGGTTAATTTGTTTATTGCTAATGGCACTTAATGTAATAATTTTACGTTTTCAAATAAACTTTTCGTGGAAACAGAACTCATTTTTTTCATTTCTATCAAAATGGTAGGCAATTCACACTATGACATTACTTTTGCGCCATCCTGTATAATTTTCGAAAATCTTCCCTATTTGTTTCACTGAAAGTAATAGCTTCGAACGATGCGTATTATTACGCTGAATAAGGAAGAAATACACTCAAAAAAGTTTGATATTTACTACATGACAGCTGTGTATGTAGTAATCAGTAGTTGTTGTTTTTTTCTGTAATTTCAGTTGTTCCTCTTTCGAAAAACGTAAAATAACTATTATGATAGTTATTTAAAAAAAAACTAACGAAAAGTGCTGTATTTAGTATTACACCCAGAAAACAGATTCGGTGCTGACAACCCCATTTGTTGCCAATCGAATGGTTCAGTTGCATCAAATGAATTTTTCGGTTGCGGCTACCGAATTATTCTTGATAAAACTAAAATTCCGTTGCAACAGTCAAACTAGTCCTGTCTCAATTGGTTTTCTGTTGCCACAACTGAAAAATTCGCCTACCACAACCGAACCATGCGATTGGCTACAAATGCGGTTATCAGAACTGAATCTGTTTTCTGGGTGTAATTATTTAAAGAATAATACTCAACTACCAAAACAGTATTTTTACAGTAAACAGTTATTTTTGTTAGTTATTTAAAAAAGAAAAAAAATTGTTGAGTTTTTGAAAATTCTTGTTTTTTGTTATGGATATATTCTTAGTTTGCAAAATCTGACAATTTTATTGTAATGCATAAAAACGTAATAACTGAAGAACCGTTTGGAATTTTTACTACACTCAAAATAGTTTGACAGTTACTACATATATGACATTTTTTATGTAGTAATCAATATTTGTTGTTTTTAACTGTAATTAAAATTGTTTTTCTATGAAAAAATGCAAAACAACTGTTATGACAATTGTTTAAGAAAACGACTAGCGAAAACTACTATAATTTTTAACAGTTGTTTAAAGCAATTATTTCCAATATACAGTAAACAGTTATTTTTGTTAGTTATTTCAAAAACTAAAAAATTTCGCAAATTTTTTAAAAAATCTGTTTAGTTTACATTTGTTATTATTGATATATACTAATACCCGTATTCAAAATGACAAAGTGTATGGCAACTAACTTGCTGCTAACTTTTTACACAGAAATTCCCACAAGGGAAAGCTGGCAGCAGTCGCGGATACAGGATTCGCTCAAGGGGGGGGGGGCTAAACATTTTTTATATATTATATGGTAGTCATATCCATAGTATACTATAGAAGCCCCACTAATGAACAAATTTAGAGCTTGTCCCTATCTCATGTAGTTGTAGTGGTATTAAGAACCATGTCACTCTCGCAAAGGTGCAACGACTGGCTTGTCTGGGTATTACGGGGGCGGCTCGTTCTACACCCCAGGCAAGTTTGGAGGTGATGCTTGGCATCCCACCACTGGATATTTATATCAGGGGCACGGCGGCAAAGGCAGCTCTCAGACTTAGGGAGATGCAGGAGCTGAGGCAACGCACTTGGGGGCACAGTACCATTCTGCATGAGATTGGTGGTGCACTACTGGATCGTGAAACGGACTCTATTGTACCGGTCACGAATTTCCAGAGGACTTTTGAGGTGATTGTACCGACCAGGGAAGACTGGGCAGCCGACTCCGTTATTCGGAGTGGTGATATCTCAGTGTTCACGGACGGTTCGAAGACGGACATGGGGACAGGGTCGGGAGTTTACTCCGGCGAACTGGACCTTCGAATCTCCATACGACTCTCGGGCGATTGCAGCGTGTTCCAGGCGGAAGTGTATGCAATTGACGTGGGATTTGGATCCATCGTCCATTAGCATCTTTGCGGACAGTCTTGCTGCTTTGAAAGCCCTGGAATCCGATGCTGTCAGATCGGGGTGTGTGCGGCACTGTATTGAATCCCTCGACCGTATTCGTCGGCACTCGGTAAGGCTGGCGTGTGTCCCTGGACACGCTGGGATTGCGGGGAACGAGCGGGCTGACGAGTGTGCGAGGAATGGCTCCGAGTCGGTTGAGGACCCTATACAGACGGAGGTCCTGGTTCCTCTGTTGGAGCTATTCGGTGTGATAGGGGATATATCGGATAGGGAGACGAGGGCAAGGTGGACAACCTTGACCAATTGTAGGATATCTCGGACCCTATGGCCACTGCCAGATCCGGGGAGGACAAAGATTCTTCATGGATTTGGCAAGCGGACGGTCGGGATGCTTGTAGGGGTTCTAACGGGATACTGCGCGATAGGCCGAATGGCTGCGCGTTGGGGTTACGCCCAGGCGGACTACTGCAGGGGCTGTGGGGACGAGGAGGAGGAGGAGACAGTGCATCATCTGCTTTGTGAATGTCCGGGACTGAAGGAACGGCGACTCAGATATCTGGGGTGCAGGTTCTTCGACGACCTGGACAGTCTACGCGATGTTTCTCTGTCTGGTCTTGCAAACTTTTTAAGGGGATCGGGATGGTTCTAGATTTCTCGGGTCGTGGTATTTCTTTCCATGTGGGGAAAACTAAGGGAATCACAATGGGCCCTATGGCCTCCGAGTGAACTCGCCGTTCTGGCGGGCTCCCATTCAACCTAACCTAACCTAAGAACCATGTCCCAGTAAACATGGCAACACGAATACGTTTCCCCAATCGCATTGCCTCGAAGAAAAATTTTATTGCGGCAACAATCGTTTTCGTATTGCGGAAGAAACCCTATTTGGTAGAAAACGTGTCCCGAATGCAATACTTCCCAGCAACACGAAAGCAATTCTTCTGGAAGATAACTAGGCGATGTTGCTAGATTATCAGCTAGATGATATGAAAAAGTGTAGCAAATATCGCCGATATATCTTCTGGAAGATAAATAGAAGATATCGCTAAAAAACCAGCCAGATAATAAGAATATGTCTAATTTTTAACTTTTTTTTTACTTTTTATTATAAATCCCATTAACAGATAAAAATTTCGCACTTATTTATCCTACAGTTTCTTAATTATTTATAATTGTAAATAAATTATAGCATCAGCTACCCCTGGATGTGCATTTATTTTGCTTCACATTATTTTCTGAAAAAACAGACATTTTGTTTTTATTTGCAATACATAATTGAATAAATGAAATACAATTTAACTTACCTTAATTTTTGCAAATTTATTTTTGAAAGTTTCCCAAAAATTAGATGTTTTTGATATTTTCTGTATTTTATACATGAAAGCAAAATAAATTTTTTGATATATCTTTCAACAGATAAAAAGAAGATATGTTCAAAATACTACTTCGATTTTTTCAAAATGATAAATTAATGATATTGCCGTAATATCGTCAGGGTGATATATCTTCCAAATTCTTATTGGGATGTACAAGTTAAATTACAAACACTACTTCATTTTTTCAGTTGACAGAAAATGAGTAAAGCTACTATATTATACTATGGTCATATCTATAGATATTTTATGAACTAGAAGTAGAGGTTTTAATACATGTTTTAGCATAGGTTTACCAAGTTGTTCCAAAGAGTACCCAACAAGGGTTCGGAAAAATCTTAACAGATTTCGACATTTTTTGAACGTTCAGTTAGTTTTTTGTCAGTGAAAATCTGTTTCATTAGTGTGGTCCTCTATCTTCGTGAACGATTTTATCAATATTGCTTCTAACTTAAGACAACTGTCGGTAATTTTATTATTCGGTAATTTTTTATAAGAACCAACAAAATTAATTTGAGTTTTACACTCTCAGAACAATTCCGTTGTGGCAACGGAATTTTTTGCCAAGCGAATTGATTCGGTTGCTGCAACCTCGTAATTCGGTTGCAGCAACCGAATTCAGTTGTGGCAACCGAATTAGATTTCAATTCGGTTGCGACAACCGAATTCGATTTCAATTCGGTTGCAACAGCCGAATTATCGGTTGCCACAACTGAATTCGGTTGAGGCAACCGAATTACGAGGTTGCAGCAACCGAGCCAATTCGGTTGGAAAAAATTCGGTTGTCACAACGGAATAGTTCTGAGAGTGTAGTTGTTATGAAAATGTAAGAATTATCCAAAAAATTGTTAACATAAACTTAGAAAACTTTGCTATTAATAAGTTAACGATATAGTTTCTATATTCAACAATTTTGTTCGTTAACTATCAAATTTTATCAGTAATAAGTTAAGAAATCTCAGTAAAGTATCCGAACTAATTTTAAGATAAAATATCTCTGAAATCGCAAACTTAGTACGTTTCAAAATCATTTAAGAATTAAATAATATTTTCATAGCAAACACAATTGGGATTCTGATACGGAAAAAATTCTCACAATATGACAATAGGAATACGCCGTAAATTGTAAAATTTTTTGCCGTGTCTGTGAACCTAGAATACAAAAAATGTTCCATTGTCAAAGACTTTTTCGAATACAAAAATGTTTCCAAATCTAATAGGTTTAATATAGAATCAAACGGGCAGTTGTATAATCAGAACTAGCATCTTTAAAAATTTCTTATTAAAATAGGGCATACACGTTCAAAATTATTGATAAATTTTCCAAAAATCAACCAATCGGAACATTTTATTTTTGAATACTTTGTTCTGATAGGTTGATTTTAAAAATATTGATCAATAATATTGAACGTGTATGTTTGCATTAACAAATATTAAAAAAAAAATAAATTTCTTACTTAAAAATATATAAGAAAAAATAAACCTTTGTTCTGACTATGAAACTGGCCCGAATTATTACAACTTTTGAATAAAAAAAATAATTTTACAAGAAGAATGACCTAAAACTTTAAAGGCTTCCCATACGAAAAATTTGGAAACAAAACCTTTAAATTAAAGAAAATAAACAACTAACGATTAAACTATCACGATGGGTTCTTTCCGATCTTAATAAAATTCGGATATGGGATTAAATTCTGCGGCAATAAAACCTTCTATTATTACCCGGTAATGAGTTTTATAAGAAGAAGCTAAGGTATGCGATTGGAGATTAGTAGATTTCCTAATTTTCCATTATATAACGTATTATTTTAGCAAGGACATGTCGATTGAGGTAACTCCCTACAAACACTCATTAACTCTACACACAGAGACTTTTGCTCGACGAGTTTTAATGAAATTTTTCATTAAACTAATGGAATTTTCTTAACTAAATAAATAAAAAAAATTCTTAAAATTAATGAAAAAGCTTCATATACTTTATGAAACTTTCATTGAGTTTATGATACTTTTCATAAATAAAAGGAATTTTCATATATTTAGTTAGAATATTGTTCTACCTCAAGTCCAAATTCTAATATGATATCGTCATATTATATTTTATTTGTTGTTTCAAAAAAGGTTGATCATTTTCATGATAGGCAATACAATTATTTCGTGGGCATCACCCCAACTCTTCAGTTGTCCAAAATAAGAAAATGATAGCTTGAGCATTACTTACGGATGAGATGGTCATGGACCATTAAATTTAAAAAAATATTTAAGAGGTTTTAAAAGTAGTGTAGTAATGCACTTAAGTTTAAAAAAGAAGAAAATTGCAGTACTCACTTTAAAATAAAAGGTAAGTTTTATAGTCAGAACTAAGCACGATTCTTTTCTTAAATATATCTTAAGTAATTTCGTTTGAAATTAAAAATATGCCATGTTTTTACTTGTTATACCCTACACCACTATGTGGTCAGGGTATTATAAGTTTGTGCTGATGTTTGTAACACCAAAAAATATTGGTCGTAGACCCACCTTATAGTATACCGATCGGTTCAGAATTTTTTTTTTATTTCGATTTAACGATGTCCGTCTGTCCGTCCGTCCGTCTGTCTGTCTGTCCATGCAATCTTGTGCGCACTCTACAGGTCGCAAATATTAAGATATTTTGATGAAATTTGGTACGCAGACCTATGTTGGCCCAAGGACGAACAAGTTTGATTTTGGTGAACATCGGTCCATGTTTAGACCTAGTGCCCATATAAGGGTCCTACCAAAATTATATTGTTTATACGCTGCATGTCGTAAATATTAAGATATTTTGACGAAATTTGGTACACAGACCTATGTTGGCCCAAGGACGAAGCCTATTGATTTTGGTGAACATCGGTCCATGTTTAGAACTAGTGCCCATATAAGGGTCCCCCCAAAATTGGCTTGGTTACAAACTGCAGGTCGCAAATATTAAGTTATTTTAATGAAATTTGGTGCGCTGACTCACATTATAGAAAATTTTGACACGAGCCCCATTTTAACCCATTCGAATTTCGGATCCAAACATTAGTTGGCTTTTACCCAGACTGGTGTAGGGTATTGTATAGTCGGCATGCCCGACTTTAACCTGTTTACTCGTTTTTATATGTTTTTAACATAATTTTTAATACCGGTACGTACCGGTATTGCTGTTTCGATAACGGTATACCGTTACCGAAACAGTCTTAAATACCGTTACCTTTACCGTTACCTAAACAAACGAAATCTGATACCGTTACCGTTACCCTTACCGTTATTCGTTTCGGTAACCAACCTTGCTCAAAACACTTGTTTAATTGCAAAAAATAGGTAATAGTTTCATATTAATTCTGCAAAAAAGCTCATTATAAAAAAAAATTTTGAGAATTATCTCTTGGAAAAATAGAGAATCACTCAGGTTTCCTGCACAAAAGAGATTCTTGAATGCATGAATCTACACAAAATCTCAAAATTAAGAATGTTTGTTTAATGTCAAATTCTGAAATGTATGTTTACTAAATTATTCATGTTTTCCATTATAGCATTATTTGAAAAAAAAAATTTTTTTTGGTCCTCAAGGGCCTTCAGCCCCCATAGCCCCCCTTGTATCCGCGCCTGGCTGGCAGCTAGTTAGTTAGCATATGCTTTTTCATTTTGAAAACGAGCGTAAGTTTGCAAATAAAAACCAGAAAATTGTATTGTTTTTCCAATGCATACAAATATAATGACTGCACAACTGTTTGGAATTTTAACTTCAAATTTTAAATAGGGTGAAGAAATTTCACATTTTTTTGTGATCGAAAGTAAAAAACAGTTTTCATTAATTAAAATAAAGTTTTATAATAAAAAAAAATTAACTGTAGAAAACAATAGTTTTTTACCAATTTTGTCAGTTGTTTTTTAAATTATTATAGTAAGAATTTAGCAGTTGTTTTTATAACATTGTTGGTAACTTTTAATGCAGTTTTTAGTTATTTTTAAACAGTTAAAATGAACGTTACAAAGATAAATATATTTGTCGCCTTTTTAACTGCATATACATTTATTTTAACTGTCATTTTCAGTAGAATCTATAAGTATATCCTACAAGAAGGCTGAAGTAATTACACACATTTTTTGTAATCGAAAGAAAAAAAAATGTTTTTTTATTAAAATATACTTTTATACTTTTTTATTATTATATACTTTTAGTTATTTTTTAAGAGTTAAAAGTAACTATATTTTTAAAGGTAACTACCTTTGTGGCCCTTTTAATTGCATATAAATTTGTTTTAGTGGTTATTTTCAGTAGATTCTACTGATCTTTTTTGTACGTACTTAAGTTACTGAATTTTGGAGGAGATCTTCAGTTTCCTACCAGCATTTGAAGTTGGCGGTATTGGATGCATACCGTTAAAAAAGCCAATATGTCTTCACAATATTTCAAGGTTGGCTACCGTTATTGTTATAATACCGTTATCGCTAAATACCGTTTCAAAGTGAATACCGTTACCGTTACCAATACCTGTAAAATACCCTTAATGTTATGGGTAGTTAACGGTATTTTACCGGTATTTATTAATTTATACAGAAATTACAATTTTTAACTTTTTTATTTTATAACTGAGTTTTTTTTACAAAAAAATTATATATAACAATTTTACTTATTTAAACTACCAACATCGAATTTATAGCTTATACTCAGTGCTTTTAACACTTAAAATCAAAAATAGGCCTCACATATGTACATATGTATATTAGAGCACCCATATGTGCAAAAGTGTTTTTTTTTCCAGCTCCCCACTCATTTTCGGATAGTTTGAGAGTAAAAAATAAGATCTGTGCAAAAATTGGTTTTCTGCGATGTAAACCGGCCAGGACGTTTACATTGTATGTCCTCAAAATTACCCTAAATAGGTTCATACATTTATTCATCTATAACTCTTAAACTAAAAGCTTCTGGTGATTAAGTTACATAGCCGTTGTTTACACAATGAAAAGGCAAACATTTTCTTTATACAAAATTTTCTTTATACAAACGTTAGTGGTGTTTTAAGCCGTAAACATCAAAATTTTTATCAAAACTAAACTTTGAATGTCTCTCATTTAATTTTGGAGATCGTTAAATACGTATACTCTTCATCATATAATAAGAAATTTAGAGTAGATTAAAAGCAAAATGAGTTTTTTTAATATTTCGTCCATTCCATGACAGAAAGCCCAAAAACTGATTTTATGTTATAGATTTATTACTAGGGCAAGGAATTTCACGCAAATGCATGTTTTTTCTCGATAGTTCAAAACTAATATGGCTTAAATTTTTATCCGTATTATAAAATTTAGAACAATATGCAGTGTTGCCATTTTAGCAACATTTTTTTTAGAGTTCGAAAATTGCATATAAAATATATTGCAAAATATGCTAAATGCTTTTTAGCATATTTCGTTTAATAAAAGCAGATTTTTAGCATATTTTTGTCCACGCAAGAATCAGTTTTTATTATTTTTTTCAACAATTACACTACTTTTTTAAATTATTAAACGCGTATACGTTAAAAAAAAAAACTGTCACAAATGTCTATCTAATACGAAAACTAAATAAAAACGCGACTAGTAGAGTAAAAATTGCGATATTTTTTACGCAACAGATTTTTAGCATATTTTTGTATGTGGCATTTTAGCAGATTTTTAGCATATTTAATATTTCATCATTTTAGGATATTTTTTTTTCTCACAATTTAACAGAATTTAGCATGTTTTTTCGGTGATTTAGCATATTTGGAACGAAAGTTTCTGGCAACACTGACAATATGGCATCGATTTGTAGTTGCATATTTTTTCAAAAATGCATGTTTTTGCATATATTGACTTGAAATGCTTTTAAATACATATTTTTAATTTTTTAGTAACATTTTCTTAATTTGTTAAAAAAATGAAAAAATTTATAGATTTTTATATTTTAATACAAACAAAAAAGATTGTTTTTGTTTATTTAGAAATTTATTAATTCAGTTCGAGGCCAATTTCCTTATTATGAATTAACATAATAAGTACTTTTTTCAAAAACTGCCATTTTTCTTCAACAGGATATTCTCCTAACAAATACTTCACAGAGTTTTTGCTTTCAAAAACCTCTAACACTTTCAGGAATGAAAAGACGATCGTTTCGGGGATTTTCCAAGTCCCCTTCTTCAGTTTTCTTTAGAAAGTGGTGGCAATAGTGCAATGCAAATTGAAACATCAAAATTTCATATTAAACGTAGTCTACTACATCAACGAAATGAGAATGGAGTAAACAATAAAATATGTTTTCGAAGTCTCTGCAAAGACATAACCAACAATAGAAATATTATGAAAGTTTTTGTTTTTGTATTTCGTACCATCGGTACAAATAAAATACAAATTTTATTTTTACCACTTCTTTGTCAATTACAAGGAAGGGGCAAAAAACATTTCTCCGTACTGCGAGTGTTGTCAAAATGTTGGTTTTTAATTTTTATTCAAAAAAATAAAAATTGTTTTTTCGACCTTTTTATTAATTAATTAGAAATTTATTAATTCAGTTCGAGGCCAATTTCCTTATTATGAATTAACATAATAAGTACTTTTTTCAAAAACAACAACAAAAACTTTCATAATATTTCTATTGTTGGTTATGTCTTTGCAGAGACTTCGAAAACATATTTTATTGTTTACTCCATTCTCATTTAGTTGATGTAGTAGACTACGTTTAATATGAAATTTTGATGTTTCAATTTGCATAGTACTATTGCCACCACTTTCTAAGGAAAACTGAAGAAGGGGACTTGGAAAATCCCCGAAACGACCGTCTTTTCATTCCTGAAAGTGTTAGAGGTTTTTGAAAGCAAAAACTCTGTGAAGTATTTGTTAGGAGAATATCCTGTTGAAGAAAAATAGCAGTTTTTGAAAAAAGTACTTATTATGTTAATTCATAATAAGGAAATTGGCCTCGAACTGAATTAATAAATTTCTAATTAATTAATAAAAAGGTCGAAAAAACAATTTTTATTTTTTTGAATAAAAATTAAAAACCAACATTTTGATTGTTTTTGTTATTTAAAAAAAAAGCTTTCTTGAAAATCATGATGACCACAGACAAAGCAATCAGCTCGGTGTTTATTTGAATCTTCCAATTTGGGTATAGGATATGTTCGGCGAACTGATCTAAAACACTATGAGGTACAGTTTTGTGGAACTATTTAACCCTCTAGCTCTTCAATTAAAAGGACTTTTTTGGCCCCGTTATTTGTAACACTCGCTTATCAAGTAGAGCACATCCGTTTGTAGTCGATCGTCCAGTGGATCGTACAGCGCATTACAGAGACAATTCGTTTATTAGTCGCACAAGCTGTATGTGAAATAAACTCTCCGCAGAAGTCTTCCCTGTTACTTACAATCAAGGTTGGCAACCGAAACGAATAACGGTATTGGTAAATGTGTTTTCACAATAAATTATGTGTTGTTGTAAAAAAATTCATTAAACCGCACTTTTTTACACAAGTGGTAACTTTATGAGTTTACACGAATATTTAGATGAACGCACATTGTACTAAATTGTTTTTTTACAATCAAATTTAATATATTTTTTTTTTTTGATAATTTTTAAATATAACACACGGATTTATTTATATTGATGTTTTCCTATTGATTTTAAAATAAAACTTATAAAAACAAATAAAAGAAAATCAAATTAATTTCATATTTGACAATTTTCAAATGTGTATATAAATACCAAAAACTTTACACATAAAAATATGTGCATAAATTTACCAGGGCTTGTAAACTATTTTTGACATTTATTGTGTATAAATACAAGGTTTACGCTATATAACAGGAAGATACGACGTTTAATGAATACCACTAATGTTGATAAACCAAATTAAAAAAATAATAAAAATACGCCTGCTAGCAATATGATTGCTTATTCAAAACCCAGATACAATTTAATTAATTTTAAATTTTGCATATTTTGCATGAAAAAATTTATATTTTTTTGTGAAAAACGTAGAAAAAATTATTTTATTAGAAAGCGATTCAATACCGGTACGGCACCGGTATTAAGTGAAAAGATTTTTGAATACCGGTATTTTTTTTAATTAAGAGTTTCGGTATTGGTATCGGTTATCACTAATACGGATAACGGTATTATAAAGGTATCGGTTGTCAACCTCGCTTAAAATGTAGAGAAATTCAAATCAAATATTCGCAAACACTACTCCCTCTTTCCTCCTCCCCACAACATATTTTTTTGTTGGTCCAACAAAAAAAAAGTTAAGTTTTTAAAGTAAATCTAAAACCGATTCAAGTTTAAAAAATTTAAATAGCTATCGAACGTATGTATGTCAGCAAAACTTTTTTTGGAAGTAACTCGTTGTAAATTTTTAAACGTTGAGTTTTCATCGTTGATAATTATTCACGTCAAAAATTAACGTACATACGAAAAGTTATATGTAAGTTTTCGCCTAAAACACATCTTTGTGTACATTGAGTTTTCTTACACCCAGAAAACAGTCTCAGTTGTGGCCACCGTATTTGTTGCCAACATGCGGTTTATGACAACTGTCTTTATATTAAATTATATTTTGGTTGTGAAAGCCAATATTGTTGTCTAATTCGGTATTATATTCCACATACATAAATATTATTATGTTCCACAAAATTTTATTGAAATTAAAAAACCTTTTTGAATTTTCTGATATTGAACCCGGCCATTCAGATTCATAAATAGTTCACACTCTTGCCCATTGCACCACAATTATTTTAAATTTTCTTTGCCATATTTACTCTTTAAACATATGAATATATTATTTTAATTAAACCAAAAACATCTAAATTTTGTCTTTTCCGGGAGTCAAACTCGGAAATCCGGTGTACTAGGCTACCTCTCTACCCACTACACCACAAACACTTATTATTATACCCTGCAAGCATTTGGAAGATATCTTCCAAGAAGATATTAAAGCGGTATCTTCTATTTTTCATTTGAATGAAAATAATCAAGTAGTATTTTGAAATTGTCTTCCTTTTATCATTTGGAAGATACATAATTCGGTGATATTGGAAAAAAAATAATTCAAAAATTGAGTTTTTTTGTCATAATTTTTTATGATAATATTGCGGAAATATTACTTTTTTTATCATCCGGAAGATTTGAAAAAATTTGTTTGAAATTTTTTGTCATTTTGGAAAAAAATAAAACAAAGTTTGTACAAAAACCATCAACAGATACATAGGAAACAAATTCCTCGAAAAATCAAAACTCAATGTGTGAAAAAATCGGCTATGATGAAATCAAAATAATTAATGTGTTGGGCAATGGATTATGTATGCAGATATTATTTTTCAGGCTTAAATTTAATAATAAAAAAACAACTCATTTATTTTGTACTGGAGAGTTTATTTGATCTTCCATGTGATAAATTATAAATTTTCTAGTATATCCTCTAAGTACGTGGTTGCATCCACTGTCTGCAATTAATAAACGATTTTTAATTTTAAAGTTTGTTGGAAATACCAATAATTGGATAATAGGGTTGACTTTTAATTCATTTTCCCTATTTTTAATATCCACCCAGCTAGCAATTTCGGAGCGCTCATAAATAAGATATTTAAATCAGACTACTCACCGGTAGGGGGCGCTGATATTTAATATCACCTGAGCAACTATTTAGTAACACTTTAGTATCAGCTGAGCCTATATTTAAAAACTCAAAAATTGCTGAAAACTGCGCAAAATAAGAAAAAATCAAGCGCAAAATATGTTCAAATAATTAAATTTGAGAATTGCTTTTTTATTTTGCTTTTTTGTTTGTTATTATTTCAATTTAAATAAAAAAAGAAAATTGTCAAATTTTTGAACAAAGTGCCATCTAGTGCAGGGGTATGGCATCACCAAAAAAATAAGTAATAAAAAAATCGTTATCACTAGATGGCACTTTGTAAAAATTTTGACAATTTTCTTTTTTTATTTAAATTTAAATAATAACAAACTACAAAAGAAAAAATACAAACAAATATTTCAAATTTTATTATTTGAATATATTCCGCGTTTGTTTTTTCCTTATATTGAGCAGTTTTTGAGTTTTTAAATATAGGCACAGCTGATACTAAACAGATACTAAATAATTGCTCAGGTAATACTAAATTTCAGCGCCATCTATCGGTGAGTAGTTTGAGTTTTGATTTCCTATCTCTATAATTAATAGTCTCTGATCTAGTGATAACGATGTCGTTATAACTTTTGTTTTTGGTGATGCCATACCCCTGATTTAAATGGCTCATAGAAATGATTATTGTTTTTTTGAAAAACTCTTTTTTTGGTAGAAAATATGAACCCTTAGAAAACAATCCAAAAAGTTGTCTCTACAATCTAAAAAGCTGTCTCAAAACGAGGGTTCATTTTTCGGACTCAAAGAAGATTCCAAAATTATTTAAATTTACGAAGAAATTTTATACGTTCTTTGTCTGAGTCATTTCTGAGTACACAGGGGCTCTTTTGGACGGACCACTTTCATAGGAAAAAGTGGAAAAATGTTTATGTTTTTGGAGCTCATTTCTGAGTCATTAATGATCATCTTTGTTTGCTGGGTAATGAAATATTTTTGGTTTAGTACTCAATTATAGGTAACTCCAAATAAAATAACGTCCTGGCAAATTCATTTTAATGGTCTTGATCGAATCCCAACCAATCTTTTTCCTGTGTGTATGAGTTATCGGACAGCTTATATTCTTTTAAGATTTTTGATTTTTTGAGTGATATTGCTGTATAACATCTTTTAAAAAGTAGTTAAAAATATTTTTGATTTTATAAAATGTTTTCGATTTATATTCCAGGTTATTGTCCTTAATCATCCTGGGCAAATTGCCAATGGCTATACTCCAGTATTGGATTGCCATACTGCTCATATTGCTTGTAAATTTGCTGAAATCAAAGAAAAATGTGATCGCCGTACTGGTAAAACTACTGAAACTGATCCTAAAGCTATTAAATCGGGTGATGCTGCCATCATTATGCTCGTACCCACTAAACCGCTGTGTGTTGAAAGTTTCCAAGAATTTCCACCACTGGGACGTTTTGCCGTACGTGATATGAGGCAAACTGTTGCTGTGGGTGTAATTAAATCGGTAACCTTTAAAGAGACGACTTCGGGTAAAGTCACAAAAGCCGCTGAGAAGGCCCAGAAGAAGAAATAACTAGGGAGCAGCCAGAAAACTAATCAAATCGAAGAAACTACATGCCAACAGCAGCGGCAAGAGAAGCAGCCAACAAATCAGTGGTTGGCAAATGAAAATTCATTTATTAAGCATAAATATAAAAATAATATAATACTTAAAATTCTTATCACAATTAGAAATTATAATAATAACAATAATAATAGTCGTGAACATGATACTCTACAACCACAACAAAAATCACCAAAAACTATTGATGTAAAACTAAAGAAAAAATACTCCTTCAATACACCATTTAAAACCATTCATCAAAAACATGAAAATCAGTATCATTTTAGAAGCATAGAAAAGACATCTTCTTCTTCTTTTCCACTAACATTATCACCAAACATTAACAGCCAATCAACTTTATCATTATCGTCATTCCTTAAGCCTTCTCCCATTAATAACATTAAATCATTATCCTTTTCATTGTCAACACTCACCACGATTAATCGTGAAATTTTTACAAATTTGGAAAGCATTTTAACACAACTTTTTATGGAATTTTTCCTAATTTACTATAATTATTTGTATCTAAATTTACACATACATCGTAAATCATTTCGTAGGAAATCGTCATCATCATTGTCATTTTTAACATCGACAACATTCTCAACAACCATTACCAAAGAACATATGCCAATATTTCTCAATAATTATTTTAATAAATCCATAATACTTCGTAGTATGTTATAATCATGGCATCATCATCATTTCATAAATAACTCGAATCATCATTATTATCAACAGCAGCAAAAGAATCATTATCATTTGTTTAAATTATCATCATAGCATTGCAAATATTTTGAATCCATTAGCCACTACTTCATTTTTATTAATGTCATTAAATTGTTTAAGGTATTTTTAGACTATTTATTAAAAAACAAAAAAAAAAAAAAAACAAGTGTGAGAAAAGGCCAGAGATAAGAAATTTGCAGTATTTTTTAAGTACCTGTTGCTAAAATTAAAAAAGTACTTTCTATGGTTACTTTATTATATGCGCGGATCCAGGTAGGGATGAGGGTTATGGCGATAACGAAGCCTGCTATTTTAAAATATTTGATATTGATTTTTAGTTCTTTAATTGGTTTACTGGTGCGCTTAAAACCATAATCTCCCACTCAGGATACGTTCTTGTTTTAGTACTATTTACCAAGTAAAATTTTAAGAATATCTGAGATTTCAAGATTATTTAAAATATTTTACATTAATTTCTTCATTTCTGCATATGTGGCGTATGAGTGTTATTGATCTCATATTAGAATTAATAACACTCATACGCAATGTAAACATTTTCGAAAAATTGCAAATATGTCCAATATACACACAGAAAAAACAGGGGGAATATTACCTAAGAGCTATGTAATCATACAACTACATAATTTTCAAGTTAGTTTTACAAAGTTCTAGTAAAATATGAAATTTTTTTGTAAAATATACACAATCCTTGCAAAATATACACATGTGTGGTGGAAAATATCCGAAAAAATACATATATTTTGCTAGAAAATTGTAAAACTTACTTCGAACTTATGTAGTTTTATAATTACATAGCACTTAGATAAAGTTCACCGTGTTTTTTTCTGCATTAGTCTAAAAATACCTTCATCTCTAATCAAATATTAATTTAAAATCAATTGAATTAATTTGTTAAATTGTTTTATCTTGTTTTTCTTGTTTATTATTTTAACCTCTAGTTTTAATTGAGATTTGATCTAAAAACTAAATATTTCTTAAAGAAAATTTCCCATTTACGCAAGGAAATAAAATTAAATGTGTGCATTTTCCCTGTGGTTGATTTAAAGGAATCTAAAAAAATACAAACAAAAATAAAAATCCTTCCACTCGATTGGTTACTAATTTATGTCAAACATAAATATCATTAATTTTATTTATATTTTTATTTTGTTTCCATTTCACACCCACCATAAACTACTAGAACACATATTTATTACTTACAAAAACCAAACATAAATGCAGTAATTACTATCATAGAAACTTATACCAAGGATTCTATATATATTAGAATCCTTTCTCATCAATAACAGAAAAAAAAACAGAAAAGGAATGTTGGCAAAAACAAAAGTAAAACAAGTTTTGTAGATTTAAATAAAAAATAATCTCGTATGATGATATTCATTTTGAAATGATAAGATACATATTATAAACATTTAAAATTACGACTTAAAACTATACTATTAATGTATGTGCTTCATTCTTAACAGAAATATTAAAACAAAATACAGAAAATAAAATTAATTGTAAACCCATCACATTTTTAATGGTACGTGTATTATGCAAAAGCAAAATTTATTGGATTTCAATTGAGAAAGTGAAATAAAGGAAACCAAAAGGCTTAACTTATAAAATTACTAAACAAATTATTGAAGTTTTATTTTTCAAAAACAGAAAAATGGGCTAAAGCCTGCCTGACACTAACTTTTTTCTATTGTGTATACAAGTTAATAATGTCGATTTGGACAACATGTGGCATAACTGTCACATATGGTTTGTGTTAATAATAACAAATATGGTATTTTGGTGGGTAAACATCTGCCATTATGGGTGAGTTCCTAAACGTTTAAAAACACATTGCAATGATGCGGTTTTACTTCTTTTTCGATACAAAGCAAACGAGCGTTTTGTTTACTTCTTAATAAAAACACTGCATATTTTTTACGTTTAGAATCACTTTTTTGCAATCAGTTCCTTTGAAAATGGTAAAAAATATTATTTTGGAAAATTTGATGGGATTGTTGGAAGAAACACCTCAAAATAATTTAATAACAAAAATATTTCCTTACTTTTCATCCGCCGTGTTATATTTCCACTTTATTTTTTGTGAATGTCAACAAACCCAGCAAAACCATACATTACCAAATAATGGGTAAAGTAATGTATCGCCATAGAGTTGGACTGGTTACTTTACACCTTACTTCACTGATGAATTTTACAGGCGATGAGCCTCAAAGTAATGTGTCATTGTTAAAAGTATACTTACAAAAAAATGAAGAGTAATGGGTTACCTAGTTGCAGATAGATATTAAAAAAGTAATTGGTTACCCATATGATTACGAAGAGGCTGAGAATAATTGGTTTCGCATATAATTATAAGGACTGAAATTACCCTATAATTACACAATTTAAATAAAAAAATTATCTAAGTAAATAATTTTTATATTAAAACAATGTATTTTGTAATAGTAGTTACTTTATATTTATTTATAATCCATTATGTAATCAACATTCGGTAGCCCATTACTTAATGTTTCAAAATAATGATACATGTATGCAGTATACATTGCAAAGTAATGCATTATGTAATCAACTACAGGTAACTCATTACTCTGTGTTTCTAAATAATGCTCAAGGTAAGGATTATACATTACAAAATAATGCATTATGTAATAAATTTTCGGTAACTAATTACTTTATGATCCAAAATAATGATGATGGTAAGGAGTATTCATTACAAAGTAATACATTATGTATCCAATTATCGGTAACCAATTACTTTATGTTGAACAATAATTATACTTGTTGAACAATAATTATACATTACAAGGTAATGCATGAGTTTGTCGCACCCATTACCAAAGTTTTGCTGGGAAGCATCAACAAAATTTGTGATGCACGGTTTGCTTTTTCTATGCGCATCAATAACTTTTATTATACATTTTGGGATGTATGACATTGTCAATGTTTAGACGGTTGCGTTTAGGAATGCATGACTTTTTTCAGTTGCATTGCAAATGACGTTTTGGAACTCACCCTATAATTCAGTATTCGATAGACGCCAAAGTGTAAACACATGTGATGGCGATGATTTGCTGTGGGATAATTTTTATTTCAGTAGCTATGAGTTCATATATGTTTGTTAATGACTGTACTAACATTTTTTTGTGAGGATAACAAATTAGTACTCATCAATATTTGAATTTTGTTCTAAAATTATTTTGAATTCGATCAGGGTAACATTTCATTTTTATAGAATTTAAATATTTGTTTTGTGCATTTGCTTGTCAAAAATTTTCATTTTGAAAGTTTGCTAAAGATTGCTCGAATTGTTGGGAATCTAAACAACAATAAATTTAAAATTATAATTTAACAAACGCCAAAGGAAAAAAGGAAAGAATCTTGGAAATTTTAGACTGATTGGAATTGTGTGGTGGTTGTTTCTTGGGTAAGATGAATTTTTGTATATTTTGACCGTGTTGATGTAGTTTAATAACGTGGTGTAAAATTTTTAGATACAGGAAATTATTAAGACAAGGGGATTTAGTTTTCATTAATTTAATTGGAAAAAGGATAAAAGAAAAAGTTACACTAAATTGCTCCATATCTATTACCGTCAACCTACCATTAAATTTTCATATAACAAGATTGGACTAAGCAAATTTATCGTTAAGAGAGTACATCTTTAAATGCATTCCCAAAATTTATCTTCATCGGGGTTTGCACGTCTATAAGAGAAGCGGTTACGGAAATATGTTTTGAAATTTTCATCTTAAATTATAATCAGCGGTTGTAAGTAGACATATACTGCAGCGTTGAAATCCAATTTTCTCTATACCGTTCCGAAACAAAATTTGTTTTTCATTAATATCAAAACCGGCTAATAAAATAAAAATATTAACAGCCAAAATATTAAAGTGACCAGCTAATACAAAAAAAAAAAAAAAAAAAAAAAAAAAAGTCGAAATAGTGTATAAATTTTAATAATTTAAAAATACGCGTGTGGTTTTATTAATTTGTTTAAATGTTAACGTAATTTTTATAAATTTTGCTTATTTGAATTAAGTTCATCTTAACGTAAATATTCATTTTTTTTATTTTATTTTAAATCAGATTCATATTGTAAAATTTTAATCCATTTCATATTAACGTTAATATTCGGAAGTTTTGTTTTATTGAATTTTTTTATGGTCACCTTAATTTTGATTTTAAAATAATCACACAACACAAACTTCATTAACACTTAATTATCTTTCATACATACATTAAACATATAAACAACCATACACACTAATCTATCATCCCCATGCAACAATAAATCCTCTCACTCACTCAATCAGATGCATTTTGGCTCTGAATGAGTAAATTACACACGAACTAACATACTCTAACATACATATTAACTATCTTGAATAAAACTTACAGCCGGATAAAATTATTCTTCGTCCACAAGCGCTTGATGACAACGAGGGATAAGAAACCGTAAGTTTATTCAAATTTTGTGTTTATATATATATATTGATACACATTTTTTTTATTTCCACTCAAATTTTTTTTTATTTGAAATAATATGATAATAAACATGAATAACTATTAGATTGAGTGATTCACGTATCTTAACGTGATGAACATTGAATTTGTATTTGCAATTAGGGTTGCCATAATTCAATAATTTCAAGCTTTTGCGGGATTAAGATTTTTTTTAGGGATTGATTTAAATGCAATCTATTCGTTTATATATTTTAAAATTTTAACTTTTAATTAATGAAATAATTTTCTTTTTCTTTTAAAATTCATATTAAAGAAAAACAAAATATTAAAGATTTTCTTTGTTTAATTTTATTCCCGTAAATTTTATTTTACAATTAATTTAATACCAATAATTGGGTTTTATAGTATTTATTCATGTTTTATATATCATTAATATTTAATTTCGTCTTCTGGAGTCAAATCTTAAATTTCTTTTAAATAAATAAATTTTACACTAGGTCACAAACATAATTTTTTTATTTTTGTTCAAGCATAATAAAGATTTGGTTCATAAGTTGAGCATAACCAGATCTTACATTTAAAAAAAAAAAAAAAAAAAATTTTTTTTTACACTAGTTTACAAAATTTTTTTTTCATTTTATTGAACTATTAAAATTTTTTTGTAAATATTTTTTTTTTAAATTGAAAAACATTTAAAGAAGGTGACCATCTATAGTTTTTTTTTATTTGTCTATTTGTTATCTGAATACTATTTACTTATTAAAATATGTCCATAATTCTTATTATTATTATAAATAAATTTTCTTGCTATTATTCCTAAGATGGAAATTTAAACTTTCTTATTTTATTACGAAAGGTGAATTCCTAGGTATGTGAGTATGTAGGTTTTTATTTTTTTTTTTGGGCTGACTGAAATTTACCCTACAGTCAGCATGGAGGGTGGGAATAGGAATAATGTAGCAAATTCCATCATGAGCTACATTTCTATCATCAACATTTTTCGGTTCATTTTCGATATTTTTTTTGTTATTTGTTTATTTATTATTTTTTTTTTATGTATCGCCCTTATTTTTGACTTGCTACCTAAATTTAAAATCTACAGTAAATGATTCAGTAAATATGAATTCTTTTAGGAACATAATAAACCCCCCCATCGACGAGCACAGCCGAACCAGTAGGTAGCCGTTCCCTTTTATAAATCAACCCAAGTTAAAGAATCGTTACAGAGACTTTTGGCGCCCAACGTGGGGCCTCAGTTGCGTTTTTATTTTAAATTTTTATGGTGCACTTACATCTTGAAGCTGAGGGCCTTTGAATCCGTATATGTGGTGATACATATTAATTTTTTTTTTGTTTTATTTACTTTTCTTCTGGCTTCTGTGTTTTTATAATTATTGGTTTGGAAAATATGTAGTTATGGTTTACCTGGCTTCATATACTTACTAGATATTATTTTAATACAAAAGCATTAACAGGGTTTGGGTTCGAACTCGAGATGTTGTTTGTTTACTGGTGTATATCGGTACAATACTCATGAGACCCTTATCCAATTTTTTTCTTTTCTCTTGTATTTTTTTTATTTGATTTTCCCCTTAAAATTTTTTTATGGTTTGATTTGAGCTTTTGATTTGGATGCAAAGTTTCTGATCTTCATTTAATCGGATTCTTTCCACAATAGATTATCAACCTTTTTCATTCATTTTTCTTTTCTCATTTTTGTGTTAGGATTTATTTCTTTTTGATTAGCGTCGAAAGATTTCCTGCGGGAATGGGAAGTTTTGTATTTTTTTTTATAAATTGTTGTTGATGATAGATAGATTTTTTTTTGTTTTTCATATCTTCATTTTTGTATTTCTTTTCTTAATTTTTTTTTTGCTTCCATTTCATATACCGAAGGACTTCACTGAGTAGTGACATTTATATTGTAATTTTTATTGAGTGTTGAAAAAAATTTTTTTTTGATTACGTTTTACGGGTATAATTTAATTGCGATTTAATACTTTCTCTAAAGAATTACTCATATTGAATTTGAGAACATCATTTTGTGTAACGGTTAGAAATATTTTCTTTTATTCTGTATAAAATGCTGTTGGTTAGGAGTAGTGACAATTTACCATCCCTTGTTAATCAAGAGGACGGTAATGCAACTTTTGAAACTTTTGTTGAAGAGCAAGGTGCCGGAGACAATGTATTGACTCCGAGGATTAGAGCGGATAGACCAAGGACACGACAACAGACTCGGGCAGAAGCTAGTCAACAGAGGAACGATAATGATAATAGAGTACGAAACTTAATCCAGGATTCTATGAGAGAATTTAGGGAAGAAATAAGTGCCTTGATAAATGATAATTTTCGTGAATTAGCTTTGGCAAATTCAGTACCAGATAACCAAACGTTACGTAGAGGACAAGCTAGTAACGGTAATATACAAAACTTACAAACACACGATACTACGCCGAATATACGAAATAACCGGGATAATCGTAGTAGTGATTCACAGCCTGAGCGAAATATAGAAAGAGACCGTCGATATTCAGTAGTCGATCTTGAACGTAGTTCGGAAAAGATACTGAATTTAATTCGAGATTGGCGAATTCGATTTTCCGGTGAAGTGACAGACATATCCGTGGATGAGTTTATATATAGAGTTGATTCATTAACGGAATCCAATCTTCGGGGTAATTTTTCTCTTTTATGTGAACACGCTCACATTCTTTTTGAAGGCAAAGCCTTAAAATGGTATTGGCGGTTCCATAAAAGTTCATCCGCTATGAACTGGGATGATTTATGTCTAGCTTTGAAACATCACTTTAAAGAATTTTATACAGACTTTGATATTAAGGATGACATTCGTCGTAGGAAACAAAAACCTAGCGAATCATTTGATGAGTTTTACGATGAAATCATAAATTTATGTGATAGACTAAGAACACCAATGTCGGACTATGAACTGTGCGAAACTATCCAGCGAAACTTGAAACCGGAGGTTAGGCACGAACTATTACATTTGGACATAGTTCGTGTTTCGGAGTTAAGACGTGCAGTTCGAAGACATGAAAAATTCGTGAAAGATATGTCACATGGAAGTCATAATAAACGATTGTTTCAAAGGGGTCAGGTGTCGGAAATAACCGATAATACTCGGAGGAATATTGAGGATAATTTAGATATAGATGACACGGAAATATGTGTCGTAGTTCGTTCTGGCAAATGCTGGAACTGCGATGAAATAGGACACAGTTTTATGGATTGTGTTAAGCCTCGAACCGTATTTTGTTATGGATGCGGGATCAAAAATACGTATAGACCACAATGTGTCAAATGTACAAGTGAGCAGGGAAACTTGTTGAGGGATGTCCGAACGAAAAAGCACGGACATCCGAAGATAGAAAATTAGACGTATCTAATGTAATTAACCAACCTGATGTGACCAGCCAACCTGATGTAACCAAACAACCTAACGTAATAAAAATTCATCCATTACAGAGACCATACCATGTTCGTCTAGAGGAATATAACCGAATTAGAAACCGGATTTTTAATGAAATTGACAATCACAAAAAGCTTACTAGGTCGTCTAAACGATTACGCGAATATTATATAAGGAGAAAACAATTTAGTAAATATACAATTTCGTCATTAGTGAACATAGAGAATGACAATAGGCCATATATTTTGTTGAATATAAGACATACGAAATATTTTTCATTATTGGACAGTGGCGCTAATGTTAGCGTGATTGGTAGCAAGCTTTGCGAGGAAATAATAAATTCGAAAAATTTTAAACAGGGAGTCGGTTATGTAAAAACAGCTGATGGAGAACAACAACGTGTTTTAGGTACTGTGAAATTAGATGTAGAATATAACGGACAAACAAAATCTGTTGAGTTTTTAGCAATTCCAAATATAAAACAGGAGGTTATATGTGGTATAGATTTTTGGGAGAAATTTGGAATAAAAATTGTGTGTACTAATACAATAAGCGAAATTATCTTAGAGAAGGAAGATTCTGATAAAATTCCATTGAATACCCTTCAGAAACAACAGCTACAGGGAGTTATTGATAGTTTTCCCACTTCCGATCGCGATGGTCTGGGGTGTACAACATTATTGGAACATAGAATTGATACGGAAAAGGCAGTTCCAATAAAACAACGATTTTATCCCATTTCGCCAGCTAGGGAGAAACTTTTATGCGGGGAAATTGATCGAATGTTAGAATTAGGAGTTATCGAAGAGTGTCCAACTTCACCGTGGTCATACCCTGGTGTTTTGATTGTGAAACCAGGAAAAGTTCGTTTTTGCTTGGACAGTAGAAAATTAAATTCCGTGACGACAAAAGACGCTTATCCAATACCTAACTTGGACGGACTAATTTCAAGGCTTCCTCCAGTTTACTTTATTTCCAAAGTGGATTTAAAAGATGCATTTTGCCAAATAAAATTGGACGAATCCTCAAGACCTAAGACAGCTTTCACAATCCCTAATCGGCCATTGTATCAATTTACAAGAATGCCGTTTGGATTGTGCAATGCACCACAAACGATGTGCAGACTGATGGACCAAGTTATTCCGTATGATTTGAAGACGAACGTTCTTGTTTATCTTGACGACTTATTAATTGTTTCGAAAGACTTTAACGAACACATTCGACATTTACACGAAGTGGCCACTCAACTTAGGAAAGCTAATTTGACGATAAACATTAAGAAAAGTTGCTTTGCTATTAAACAGGTACAATATTTGGGATACATTGTAGGTCAGGGAGCTATGAAAATCGACCCAGATAAGGTTAGGGCGATTTCGGAATTTCCGGTTCCTAAAACAGTAAAACAACTGCGCCAATTTCTCGGTATGGCCGGTTGGTATCGTCGATTCATCGATGACTATGCTACCATTACATTTCCTATGACAGAACTCCTTTCAAAACATAAAAGATTTTCTTGGTCAGAAGAAGCTCAACAAGCTTTTGTCATTTTGAAACAAAAATTAACTTCAGCTCCCATATTAGTCCACGCAAATTTTGAAAAGCCATTTATTCTACAATTATTCTATTACGGAATTAGAATGTCTTGCAGTGATTTTGGCAATTAGAAAATTTAGAGCATACATAGAGGGTCAAGAGTTTAAGGTAATAACTGATCATGCAAGCCTTAAATGGCTAATGCGACAAAAGGATCTCTCGGGAAGATTAGCCAGATGGGCGTTGAAATTGCAGGGATTTGACTTTTCAATTGAACACCGCAAAGGTAAAGAAAATGTAGTGCCGGATGCTTTATCCAGAGCCTTTGAAGGCGACGCAATTATAGACGAAATAAATTTACCAACTTTACCTTCCATTGACCTTAACTCAACAGCTTTTGATAGCCAAGAATATGCTAAACTGAGAGATGATTTTACTGTAGCAGAGTTACCCGATTACAAAGTTCTGGATAAATATATTTATAAAAGAGTTAACTACTCAACAGGTGAAGTGGATGAGTCCGATTCCTGGAAGTTACTCGTACCTGAGGAATTACGCAAAGATGTGATATTTGCTGCTCACGATATAACAAATGCTGCTCATGGCGGAATTGCCAAAACCGTTCACCGAATACGTCAATTTTTCTTTTGGCCAAGGCTGGTTTCGGATATAAAAGAATACGTGCAAAAATGTGAATTATGTCGGACATCCAAAACTCCAACATCTTCTTTGAAACCACCAATGGGACAATTTGTTGAGTCGGAGAGACCATTCCAAAGGTTATATCTAGATTTAATAGGTCCTTTACCCCGAACAAGAAATGGGAATATTGGTATTTTGATTATTCTGGATCACTTTACCAAATTCACGTTTTTGAAA
The DNA here is from genome assembly GCA_949987735.1 of Leucophora obtusa. NCBI lineage: Eukaryota > Metazoa > Arthropoda > Insecta > Diptera > Anthomyiidae > Leucophora > Leucophora obtusa. The sequence continues at coordinate 284,878,629 of OX465295.1, forward strand.
CCACTAAGAAAATTTGTTACAAAACCTATCGTAGAGTATTTGAAAAACGAAATATTTAATTGTTATGGCGTTCCAGAGGTGATTGTCACTGATAACGGAAGTCAATTTAAGTCAAAGGATCTGAAAGCTTTAATAAATAAATTTGGAATTAAGCATCAATTTACCGCTGTACATAGCCCGCAATCGAATGCGAGTGAAAAAGTAAACCGGTCGATTAATGAGGCACTCCGTTCATATATTCGTAATGACCAACGTCTATGGGATGAGTACATAGGAAGTGTTAATAGTGCAATTAGGTCTAGTATACACCAAACAACAGGCCGTACGCCTTATGAATTAGTTTTTGGTCAATCTATGGTAGGACATGGATATGATTACAAAATATTGAGAAATTTGAAACTTTTATCCGAAACAGATACTCAATTAGAACGTCAAGACCATTTCTCGCTTCTTAGAGATTCGATTAGGAAGAAAATAAAAGAGGCTTACGAAAGAAATGTTAATTCTTACAACTTGAGAGCTAGAACAAGAGAGTTTAATATTGGTCAGAATGTGATTCACCGAAATTTTGTCCAAAGTTCATTGATAAATAAGTTTAACGCCAAACTTGCACCTACTGGAATAAAGGCTGTAGTAATAAGGAAAATAGGTAATGTCAATTATGAATTGGAAGATGTTGACGGCAGCCATAAGGGAATATATCATATCAAGGACATTTGGACCTGATGATGATATTGATTAAGAGTTCCTAAACATAATGCGCCTTTTTCAGATAAAGTTCTGCAGCACGCTTTACTCTTTATCTGCTTTGTGATGGCGATGATTTGCTGTGGGATAATTTTTATTTCAGTAGCTATGAGTTCATATATGTTTGTTAATGACTGTACTAACATTTTTTTGTGAGGATAACAAATTAGTACTCATCAATATTTGAATTTTGTTCTAAAATTATTTTGAATTCGATCAGGGTAACATTTCATTTTTATAGAATTTAAATATTTGTTTTGTGCATTTGCTTGTCAAAAATTTTCATTTTGAAAGTTTGCTAAAGATTGCTCGAATTGTTGGGAATCTAAACAACAATAAATTTAAAATTATAATTTAACAAACGCCAAAGGAAAAAAGGAAAGAATCTTGGAAATTTTAGACTGATTGGAATTGTGTGGTGGTTGTTTCTTGGGTAAGATGAATTTTTGTATATTTTGACCGTGTTGATGTAGTTTAATAACGTGGTGTAAAATTTTTAGATACAGGAAATTATTAAGACAAGGGGATTTAGTTTTCATTAATTTAATTGGAAAAAGGATAAAAGAAAAAGTTACACTAAATTGCTCCATATCTATTACCGTCAACCTACCATTAAATTTTCATATAACAAGATTGGACTAAGCAAATTTATCGTTAAGAGAGTACATCTTTAAATGCATTCCCAAAATTTATCTTCATCGGGGTTTGCACGTCTATAAGAGAAGCGGTTACGGAAATATGTTTTGAAATTTTCATCTTAAATTATAATCAGCGGTTGTAAGTAGACATATACTGCAGCGTTGAAATCCAATTTTCTCTATACCGTTCCGAAACAAAATTTGTTTTTCATTAATATCAAAACCGGCTAATAAAATAAAAATATTAACAGCCAAAATATTAAAGTGACCAGCTAATACAAAAAAAAAAAAAAAAAAAAAAAAAAAAAGTCGAAATAGTGTATAAATTTTAATAATTTAAAAATACGCGTGTGGTTTTATTAATTTGTTTAAATGTTAACGTAATTTTTATAAATTTTGCTTATTTGAATTAAGTTCATCTTAACGTAAATATTCATTTTTTTTATTTTATTTTAAATCAGATTCATATTGTAAAATTTTAATCCATTTCATATTAACGTTAATATTCGGAAGTTTTGTTTTATTGAATTTTTTTATGGTCACCTTAATTTTGATTTTAAAATAATCACACAACACAAACTTCATTAACACTTAATTATCTTTCATACATACATTAAACATATAAACAACCATACACACTAATCTATCATCCCCATGCAACAATAAATCCTCTCACTCACTCAATCAGATGCATTTTGGCTCTGAATGAGTAAATTACACACGAACTAACATACTCTAACATACATATTAACTATCTTGAATAAAACTTACAGCCGGATAAAATTATTCTTCGTCCACAAGCGCTTGATGACAACGAGGGATAAGAAACCGTAAGTTTATTCAAATTTTGTGTTTATATATATATATTGATACACATTTTTTTTATTTCCACTCAAATTTTTTTTTATTTGAAATAATATGATAATAAACATGAATAACTATTAGATTGAGTGATTCACGTATCTTAACGTGATGAACAGTTTTGCCATTTCAGTGCTTTTCGGGTATTTTTTGGTGCTTTTTTCCTTCCCGTACCCGGTGATTTTTTACAAATACCCGTTTATAAAAAGCGGGTATTTACAGTGCTTTTTCATATTTCTGGCAGTGCTTTTAGTGCTTTTTGTACAGTTTATATTTTTGGTATTTGTTCTCCTTTTTTAAATTTTTCTTGAATTTTCTGTCAAAGTTGAAAAAATAATACGAAATATACAAAAAATTCATTTTTTCACAATGTTTGTAGTACAATTTTAAATAGCAACTTCGTTATATTTAAACTTCAAAATTTTGAAATATTAGTTTGGTGCTTTTTTACCCTTTTTTGGTTATTTTTTGAACCTTTTTTACACGATTTTACAAAGCTAAAATGTGTTTTTAAAATCTTGACTTAAATTTTTCAATAAATTATTATCGTGCTTTTTTACCCCATTTTTGGTAAATTTTTACCCTTTTTACCCGTTTTCACAATGCTCACGGTGCTTTCCTGCCTTCAAGAGTTGGCAACACTGGTGATGAACATTGAATTTGTATTTGCAATTAGGGTTGCCATAATTCAATAATTTCAAGCTTTTGCGGGATTAAGATTTTTTTTAGGGATTGATTTAAATGCAATCTATTCGTTTATATATTTTAAAATTTTAACTTTTAATTAATGAAATAATTTTCTTTTTCTTTTAAAATTCATATTAAAGAAAAACAAAATATTAAAGATTTTCTTTGTTTAATTTTATTCCCGTAAATTTTATTTTACAATTAATTTAATTCCAATAATTGGGTTTTATAGTATTTATTCATGTTTTATATATCATTAATATTTAATTTTGTCTTCTGGAGTCAAATCTTAAATTTCTTTTAAATAAATAAATTTTACACTAGGTCACAAACATAATTTTTTTATTTTTGTTCAAGCATAATAAAGATTTGGTTCATAAGTTGAGCATAACCAGATCTTACATTAAAAAAAAAAAAAAAAAATTTTTACACTAGTTTACAAAATTTTTTTTTCATTTTATTGAACTATTAAAATTTTTTTGTAAATATTTTTTTTTTTAAATTGAAAAACATTTAAAGAAGGTGACCATCCATAGTTTTTTTTTATTTGTCTATTTGTTATCTGAATACTATTTACTTATTAAAATATGTCCATAATTCTTATTATTATTATTATAAATAAATTTTCTTGCTATTATTCCTAAGATGGAAATTTAAACTTTCTTATTTTATTACGAAAGGTGAAGTCCTAGGTATGTGAGTATGTAGGTTTTTATTTTTTTTTTGGGCTGACTGAAATTTACCCTACAGTCAGCATGGAGGGTGGGCATAGGAATAATGTAGCAAATTCCATCATGAGCTACATTTCTATCATCAACATTTTTCGGTTCATTTTCGATATTTTTTTTGTTATTTGTTTATTTATTATTTTTTTTTATGTATCGCCCTTATTTTTGACTTGCTACCTAAATTTAAAATCTACAGTAAATGATTCAGTAAATATGAATTCTTTTGGGAACATAATAAACCCCCCCATCGACGAGCACAGCCGAACCAGTAGGTAGCCGTTCCCTTTTATAAATCAACCCAAGTTAAAGAATCGTTACACACACATTTTTACAATCGCTGTAATAATGTCGAATTTTGTGATTAAAAAAGATGTTTTGCGGGGAAGTCTGATAACCTTCTTTCATTTGAGGAAAACGGCTGCTGAAATTAATCGACTGCACTATGCGACAGTCAAAATCGGAATGGGATGACACCAACGGGAAATGTTATATCGGTCAAAAACAAGTTATACGTGTCCCGGCGTTTCGCTGGGTCACCCCTAGGAATCGACATATATCTTTTTTTTGACATAACTCGAGAACCACTAGTCTGATTTTGCTCAAACAATTTTAAAAAAATTAAAAATTACAATTCCTTTAATCTGTTCATATAACGTTTTTCTATATAATCAACAGTTTTGCCGGTAAAAATAAATGTTTGTTACCGCTACCATAAAAATCAATAACCTTTTGTTTATTACTTTTTTTTTAATATTTTAGGCAAAAAATATTTTTTTCTTCATACATTTTTTTTTTACCGGCAAAACTGTTGAGTATGTAGAAAAACGTTATATGAACAGATTAAAGGAATTGTAATTTTTAATTTTTTTAAAATTGTTTGAGCAAAATCGGACTATTGGTTCTCGAGTTATGTCAAAAAAAAGACCGCCAAAGGTCAAATCGATATATCTCGATTCCTAGGGGTGACCCAGCGAAACGCCGGGACACGTATAACTTCTTTTTTACCGATATAACTTTCCCCGGTAGTTTGAACCCTTCCCGATCACTGACCCCTACCATTTGTCTCACAGTGTTGTTGGTAGAAGCTTACGGTCAATATTCACCAACTCAATTGGTGATTGGTGGCCGAAAAAGTTTGAAGAAGAGGAATTGGAAGCATTAAAACAATTTTTATATGAAAGATAACAATTTACAAACAAATATTTCAAACAAAAAAATTATTGGAAATAAAATTTCAATTTAAAAGAAAATGTGATTGCTTCTATAAATTCCCATTGTTGGTGCCTACTGTTTTTTCTGTGTATATTCACTTTATTTATTAGAAGCTGATTTTTTTATATTTCAGTTATAAATTTTAACTAAAAACTTCTTATATTATAAAAACTCTTGTTTTTGAAGTATTTTTTCGGAATGTTTCGCAGATTTCCTAGGATGCAATTACGGATGCTCAGAGGTTTGTGATCAACATTCTAGCCGTCGTTATTAACAAAAGGAATTACTGGCCAACTTTGCTTTGACGCTATACCATCACTCCGTCTTTTAAAGTGAAAAATCTTTGCAGGTCAATTACTCGAATGCAATCAGAAATTGAAGATTATTTCAAAAGAGATTATTTTAGGAAGTTAACTGTATACTCTACGATATCAACATGTCTGCTCAGGATTTCCAAAAGACGGACTGGAATAAGTTCAGTACGATCCTTTGGAAAAACCTAGAAAAGAACTCCACCATACCAAAGAATATACATAATAAAGAGATTGGGGGACTCTCTATCACTGAGAAAGCATTTGTTCTATTATATGCCTTGGAACAGGAACATACTCAAACCAATATCACCCAGCAAACATGGCAACACGAAGAATATTCTCCGAACATATCGCCAGGAAGAAAACATTTATTGCCGGCAATATCAATTTCGTATTCCGGAAGTTTCCTCCGTCGGAAACAACTGTTACACTAAAACAATACTTCCAGGCAATATGAAAGCAATAACTCGTATGGAAGATAAGAGGGATATCGCTAAATAAACTCCCAGTACAATAAAAAAACAATTTAATTTTTTCATTATTAAATTTAAGCCTGAAAAACAATATCTGCATACATAATCCATTGACCAACTTATAAATTATTTTGATTTCATCTTAGCTGATTTTTCCCGCGCAATTAATCTTAACTTTTCACGGGATTATTTCCTATATATCTTTTGATTGTTTTTGTACAAATTTAGTTTTAATTTTTTCCAAATTGATAAAAGATTTCAAACAAATTTGCTTTGTCTTCCAAATGATACAAAGATGATATTGTCATAAAAAGTTATGACAAAAGATAAAATTTTTGAATTACTTTTTTCCAAATATCGTCGAATTATCTTCCAAGTGATAAAAGGAAGACAATTTCAAAGTAAATACTACTTGATTATTTTCATTCAAAATATATTTCATTTAAATATCTTCTTGGAAAGTATCTTTTAAATGTTTGCAGGGTCATTATGTGCGCTCTTTGTATGACTCAAAACATCGATTGTAACCAGGAATGGAAAATAATAATTTAGTTATAAAAATCAAGAATGGAACTATACTATGGAATGATACTATTCCAACAGTATTATAGCCCTAGATTATGAATTTTAAACAACCATACGTAAAAAATTGCAAAATAATATCGGAATGCGAAAAAAGGCTTTGGGGTTCAAAAAATTAATTAAAAGATTTACATTCTGCAAACGATGCCAAAATTTTCTTCTTTAGCAACTAACCACCAAACTTTGTTTCATGAAATGGGCATTATACTCCGTAGATTATAAATTTAAAAAACCGCACTTAAAAAATTGCAAAATAATAGAGGAACGCGAAAAAAGACTTTGTGGTAGAAAAAAATAATTAAAAAACTCAATCAGCGATCAACAGTCTGCAAATGAATACAATGACGCAAAAATTTTCCTTTTTGCAAATATTTTTTTCGCGATTTATTTTTTTTTTGCAAACTAAGCACCAAACTTTTGTATATAAAATTGGTACTATAGACCCTAGATTATAAATTTAAAAAAATCACACTTAAAAAATTGCAAAATAATCGCGGAAAGCGAAAAAAGGCTTTATGGTACAAAAAATTAATTAAAAAACTTAATCAGCGATTTACATTCTGCAAACAAATATATTGATGAAAAAATTTATCCTTTTTGCAAATTTTATTTTTCGCGATATTTTTTGCAACTAGCCACCAAACTTTGTTGTATGAAATGTGTATTATAGTCCCTAGATTATAAATTAAAAAGAAACGTACTTAAAAAATTGCAAAATAAAAGCGGAACGCGAAAAAAGACTTTGTGGTACAAAAAATTAATTAGGAAACGTAATCAGCGATTTAGATTCCACAAACAAATATATTGATGCAAAAATTTTCCTTTTTGCAAATTTTATTTTTCTCGATTTTTTTTGCAACTAGCCACCAAACTTTGTTGTCTGAAATATGTATTATAGCCCCTAGATTATAAATTTAAAAAAAAAAACGCACGTAAAGAATTGTAAAATAATAGCGGAATTTGAAAAAAGACTTTATGGTACAAAAATTTAATCCCTAGGTTATATATTTAAAAAAACCGCACTTAAAAATTGCAAAATAACGGCGGAATTCGAAAAAGGCTTTATGGTACAGAAAATGAATTAAAAGAGGTAATCAGCGATCGACATTCTGCAAGCGAATATATTGTTGCAAAAATTTCGCTTTTTGCAAATGTTTTTTTTCGCAATTTGTGCTAATATTTGCTAATATCTAAATATTTAATTTTTATGTTTTTTAACGAGCCAAAGAGAAAGCTATTTTTTAGTTACTTACATTTTTAAATATGTAAGAGCGATCGAACATTTTTTGGTATAAGAGCCCGATTAAGTGAGCCTTTTCCATCCCTGATTAACCAGTCGGAGTTCGTTCCTGTTCCAAGCCGCCTAATATTTTTTCAAATAAAACATATTGAGAGAGTTGCAAGGCCTTTGACCATACTATATACTATATCTATATGACAAATATGTTCCAATTAAAACAAAGAAAGTAAAAACAACGAAAAACCATGGTTTGCAAACGAAATTAAAATTTTAATCGACGAAAGAAACTTTGCCTATGAAATATGGAAACGTTACAAAATGACAGAATATCACAATACTTTTAAAGAAGCAAGAAGGAAAGTTAATTCCAAAATAAAAACTGCAAAATTAAGAAGAAAAATTCAAGTCAGCAGTGACATCAAAAAAAAAGTGGAGGGAAATTCGCAATATGGGTGTTGTCAATAATAATGCCAACGTCGACATCCCACTCGATGTCAATCAATTAAATTACGAATTTGCCAACAAACCAAAGCCTGAAGTGAACGTGAACTATTATAACTTAAACTCAACAGATAACGCAAATGCAAGTTCTACTAGGAACAATAATACTACGATCCTGTCAATATCTAATGCTAGCAATACATTACGTTTTAATTTTATACACTTCACCCAAGCAGACGTTTTGGAAACCTTACTAAACATTAAATCGAATTCTGTCGGGCATGATGAAGTTCACCCGAAATTTGTGAAACTGATTATTTCCTACATTCTTTCGCATATCACACATCTGTTCAACATGATTGTGACAACATATACTTTTCCATCAGCGTGGAAACATGCAAAAATTGTACCTATACCAAAACCTGATAAAACCTTTAGGCCAATAGCACTATTGCCTTATTTATCTAAAGTTTTTGAACGGCTGATCCATACCCAGATGAGTCACTTTTTGTATGGTAATTCTCTACTTACCGACAAACAATCTGCGTTCAGACCTAAGCACAGCTGTATTTCTGCCTTAATTGATGTTACTGAGGAGCTAAGGTCAAACATTGATAAAAACATTATTTCTTTTTTAATTTTGCTTGACCATTCAAAAGCATTTGACACAGTTGACCACTCTATTCTGTGCCTTAAACTGCAGCGCATGCTAAATTTTTCAACAACAGCAGTGAAATTAATTTCCTCATATCTGTGTGATAGAAGTCAATCGGTATACAATGGCTCCGATAGATCTAGCATTTGTTTAATTTCAAGAGGTGTACCACAGATATCAATACTTGGTCCATTGCTCTATGCCATATACTTTAATGACTTACCCACTCGACTCAACCATTGTGGACTACATATTTATGCAGATGATGTACAACTTTATATCAGTTGTCAATCATCTGGTGTTGCTGACTGCATCAGGAAGATCAATTATGATCTAGACAATATCAAGGAATGGGCATGAGCAAACGGTCTGTGCTTAAATGCAAAAAAATCGAAGGCTGTGATAATTGGAAAACCCAGATCTTTAACAACTGTCTTACCACCAATCCTAATGGACAACTCTAAAATTGAAATAGTTGAAACTGCCAAAAACCTTGGAGTAATTTTTAATAAAAACCTCAACTGGTCTGATCACATCAATATTATTTGTGGTAAAACATACTCAATGTTGAGAAATCTATGGATGACACAGTATTTCACACCTTTTAAAATTCGAATGTTACTCGCCAAAACGTATCTTCTGTCAACACTAATGTACGGATGTGAACTTTTCGCTAGCTGTGATGCTTTAAGTATGAAGAGGCTAAATGTAACATATAACAATATTGCCAGATATGTATTTGGTCTCAGTAGGCGTAGCAGAATCTATTAAAATGCCGCACTTTAATCTTTTTACCTAAAGTTATATACACAAAACAACCTGAATATTTGTACAGAAGATTAGCCTTTTCATTGTGGGACAGAGGAAATAATATCAATACTCCATTTTATCGGAAAGAGATATCGAGCAGATATTTCTTCTTAAATGCTATTCACCTTTGGAGCCAACTTCCTCCGAATCTTCAAATTATTAGCAATGCAATGCACTTAAAAACCGTATTAGCAATGCAATGCACTTTAAAACTTTAAACATCTTGAATAACTAAAATTACACTTTTACCAATATCATGCGCGGTTTCAAGGGGGAAATCCCCCCCCCCCCCCCCTCCAAACCGAAATCGAAAACGAAAAAAAAGGAAAGAAAAGAAAAAAAGGGAAAAGAAAAGAAAAAAGGGAAAAGGAAAAAAAAAGGAAAAGGAAAAAAAATTAAAACACGATGTAACATACAAACAAAGTGTTTCCAAAATTCAAAACTGTTCTAAAGCAATTTAACAAAAATCTCCCCTATACTCTAATTTTTAGATCCTGAAGATAATCAGAAAATAATCAAATACGAAAAAAAGAGTACACAAATGAGGAAGTACTTACGAAAGTAAATACTTTTTTTCTGCAATTTTCCATTAAGAAAAAAACTGAAAATGAATATGATTATGTACATTTTCCAAAAGAAAATTTGAGATGTTTTTCTTTCGGGAACTTTTTTTTATGAAAAGTTTATCAAACTGTAAAAAGAATATTTTTTAGGAATAAACTTTAATTAAATATCAGTTGTGATATTGTTTTCGGAAGAACATTTTTTTATAAAATGTTATATAGTTGTAAAAATTAAAGATTCCATATTTAGTGCGAACTCTTAAAAACCTTCATATTTACAGGAACCTTAGAAATTTGTTCCCCTTTTCCTAGAAAAAAATTCGCTCGAACTTGAACTTTAAAGGTCTCAAATGGTTATTTAAATTGTGAATGAAACCATTTTTTATTTTATAAGAAATATAGATACATTTTTTAATGAGAATTTGATCGAGATCTGAGTATTTTCTACACACAAAAAAATTTAATTAAAACTCAATGAGGTAGAATTTAACTATAAAATGTTAAAAATTATTTATGGTCTTGGAATCTACCGAGGTTAAGCTTTCATTCAAGTATAATAACACAGTACAACAAAATAAGAAAAATTTGATGCATCGGGATTGCGATACATCATTTCTAATAGACATTGTGACGTAAATCACGAATATGGCCTCAGAATTTTAAAGTTAGCTATAGTTTAAGAAAAATTTACAAAACCGTATTTGCAGAAAATTTCAATTTTGATATAAACTTTTTGCAAAAAAATGCAAAATTAAAATTATGAACGCCACTCTTTGCAAAATTTTAATTGGATGAAATATGCCCTTTAATTTGATATATCGCACGTTTTGACAGCTGCGATTATATTCACTACATATGGGTGATATCAAAAAATGTGATAAAAACCGTGTAACCTGCTAATTTCTAATGCATGGATTACATTTCAGTTATATATTGCGATATATATCAGCGCATTGTCACCAGTTTTACAAAATTTATAACAATCTGACCAATTTTTGGTTAATACATAAAATTTGTGACCAATTTTATAGGCCAAATGTAAACTCCGTAACAAGTAACTCATAAGGTTTTTTAACTTTAATAGCTTATATTTTAATAACCAATAAAGCTAACTGTAAGAATTTTTATGAAGAGGAAAAGTGCCGCTTTTAATAAAAATTAATACATTTTACAAACTTTTTCGTATATTTTAGCTATCACGACTTCAACTCTGTAACGATTTTTCGTCATAATTTTTGATAAAAATGCATATACCAGAATTTTGGAGTTATCTATTATTTATATTGCGAAAAGTATAATGTTATTTATACTGAAATGATCGTTGGACTGTAAGTAATCATCCAGTATAACAGACTTGAAGCTTTTCTGCAGCATGTAACATTCTCGAGATGAAAAAGGATGTCTTTAATAATATTTGAAAAAATGTTGTAAACTCCGTTCCTAATTTTTATACCAAACTATTTAACGAGTAAGAAAACCAATGTCATATTTGGATTCACCTTGTAGGCATCATGCGATTTTGTTTCGGAAAAAAATTCTAACAAAGCGTTTCTGAAAGAAAACGAAAAAAATAACCAAATGTAAACTCCGTAACTGTAAACTCCGTAACTGTAAACTCCGTAACCACAATTGTTTGCATGAGGTTTCATTCAAATAAATGTAGATAAATGTTTAAAATATTTTAAAATAACCATAAACAGAGGTGATTCAACTAATATTTATGCGTCAAAAGACGATTCAACTAATAATTTTGCGTCAAATCAAAAAAAGTTATCAGTTTTTTACCCTAAGCTGCTGGAGCGAAAAACGATTGATTTTGCATTTCATTGGTTTTGAATCGATATTTCGAGTCATTACTGACATTAGTTTGACAAATTAAATTTGTTTCACACAATTTAAGAATTTTTTGATCGCGAAATGTTATGTTTTTAATATATTATTTTGTAACTGCGCAACCGCTGTTTGGATTTTAAAAAAATTTATATTTTTGAAAAGCATTTAAAAGGACCAAAAATACAAAATAAAAAAAAAATTTTTTTTCACGGAATGAACTGTATTTTTATTCGTGAAACCGCAAATTTGATAAACACAAATTATATATCATTGGAAAGCAAGTTGAAAACCCAAATACAAAAACTAATAAATTGTAGAAAATTCGTACGCAATTTTTTTTGTTATATCTTTTGCTTGCAGAAATGTAAACTCCGTTACAACAAAAAAAATTAAAATTGTGCAAAAAAGTTATTGCGACTACTTGTAGAAGAGATTTTTTGCAATTAGGTTTATGTTGACTAAACTTACTGATTCCATTAAGAAAAAAACGAAATATTAACACTTTTTGCTTCTCACAAATTTGGCCCAAAAATTTATCACATTTTTTGATTTCACCCATATTCATTTAAATTTGAAATTTCTCTAATTAATCTGCGATGAAAGGAATATCCGATTTTTTAATTTATACCATTACTAAACATCGCATGTTACTTAATTTATGGAAAAAATTTCGCCTTTATATTTTAATTTTAAGTAAAAATTTGCTAAAGCTGAAAAATAATGTTTTTTTTAATACCTACAAATTAATGAGTCTGTGACGAATCTGAAATTAAAAAACTCAGATAGAACAATTGAAATATGTTGTACACATATTTTCTAATCAATTTCAACAAAGTTTTAGTTAATTTAAGTGCAAATTCCTAAAAAATAACGATTTTAAAATATGCATGTTCAAAAAAGTACTATAAAAGAGCATTTTAAATTTAGTCCGTTTTATTGTTAAACATACGGTTTTGTACATTTTGTGTATGAAAACCCTACAAAAATATTTATATTTTAAAACATTTTGATTGATTGAAAACAAATTAACCAATCAGAATGCTCCAAAAATAAACCAAGTCAAAACATACTGCCACCCAAAATTTTAAATGAAATCGACTTTAACAAAAATATCAAGGTTGGTTACCGAAACGAATAACGGTAAGGGTAACGGTATTAGATTTCGTTTGTTTAGGTAAAGGTAACGGTATTTAAGACTTTTTCGGTAACGGTATACCGTTATCGAAACAGCAATACCGGTACGTACCGGTATTAAAAATTATGTTAAAAACATATAAAAACAAGTAAAAACATGGCATATTTTTAATTTTAAGTACTGAAAATACAGATTTTAAGCTATAAATTCAATACTGGTAGTTTTAATAAGTAAAATTATTATCTATAAATTTTTTGTAAAAAAAAACACTCAAGATTATAAAATAAAAAATAAAAAAATTGTAATTTTTATATAAAATAATAAATACCGGTAACTACCCATAAAAATAACGGTATCGGTAACGATAACAGTATTTAGAAATTTTTTTAGAGGTATCGATAACGGTAACGGTATTCAATTTGAAACGGTATTTTAGCGATAACGGTATTATAACGATAACGGTAACCAACCTTGAAAAATATACATTTTTTGAAATTGGCGATAAAATTTGTGTTTCAGATTAAATTTCGGAAAATGTTGATACAAAAGTTGTGATTTTTTTGACAAAAAGAATTTAGTGGAATATGAATTTACATCATGTGTTAAGACTTTGCAAATACGATTAAGGGATTTACTTGATTTGCAAAATAGGAAAGTAAGTGAATTTTTCATTTGAATTGCAATTATATCCTAGATCCTTTATCTTACAAAAATAAGTTGGTATAGTTCTAAAAGCCCAAAGTCTATACTTTTAAACCGTATTAAAAATTATCCGTAGTTTAGTCATGTATATGAATAAATAAGAAATTTTAACGAAAAAACTTACTTTTTGCTAAAAGTTAAATTTGCGAATATTTCAAAAACTAGAGCTAATTTTAAAATTTAGTGTTTACATTCATGGTACTCATCCTAAAATCTATCAGAATTGATATGTCGCATGCCTGATGCATTTTTAGTGTTGTACTGTGTAATATATTTTTATGTACAAGGATTTTTTCAGGATTCAAAAAGTACTCATATTTTAGGGGGTTATTTTGTAAAACGCAACGCCTGGCGTTGCGTTGTTTTCCATACAAATTGTTTTTGTAACAATAACAATTTACACACAAATCAACGCAACGCAAGGCGTTGCGTTTTACAAAATCAAAAATGCGGAAACATATTTTTAAATATTTCTAAACTGCAAAAACATGAAAAAATGGTATTTCTCACTCATAAAATAAATATGAAGTTAAAAATGCTCATGTTTATATGTTACTTCGCAAAATTAAAGAGCCAAATGTTGCAAAATGTTGATTTATATAAAATGTTCGATGTTCGGCCAAAATTTTACCGAACACCGAACTCCGATTTTTAATTTAGCAGTGAAAAAACACAATAGTGGAATTCATTAAACCGCAATTTTTTACACAAGTGGTAATTTTATGAGTTTACACGAATATTTAGATGAACGCACAGTGTACTGAATTGTTTTTTTATAATCAAATTTAATTTTTTTTGGCAATTTCTAGATATAACACACGGATTTATTTATATTGATGTTTTCCTATTGATTCTAAAATAAAATTTATAAAAACAAATAAAAGAAAATGAAATAAATTTCATATTTGACACTTTTCAAATGTGTACATTAGACCAACTCACCTTATATGGACTGATAAAAAACAAAAAAAGTGCCCCCCTCAAAATAAACCTAGGTTTGGATGGTTTTGGATGATTCCCAAAATATTTCGGGTCTAGGAATGAGATCTCACGATAAATATTGGTATCATATGAAAGGTTTTTTTGAGGAGCGTCCAGCGGTATATATAACATGTTCAATCATTCCTATAAATGTCCTTTTGCAAGGATATTCTACAAAAAAACAAGTTTTTGACTCTTTTGTATGAAGACTTTTGTGATTTAAATATCTTAATCTCTAGTCGATTTAAGTGAACACGTGTTTCAGGTTTTTTGAAAATTTGCGATTGTTCGCGTTTTATCACAAATTCAATTTGGTGGAGAAAATATGTTTAAAATAGGGCAATATGGATATAAAAACTTTTCTTTTTATAAGTAAATAATCGCTAAGTGGATATAGTTTAGAATAAGTAAAATTTTATAATAATTTTTTTCGCAAAAAAAAGATATTCCGCCAAAAAAAGCGCTTGTTGGGTTTTTTTTCTGTTAAGTTGCATTTTTATCTCACATCAACTAGATACTGAATTCAAATGTAGATTGCAGTAACTCAAAAATTTTAACAAAATTTGGTCCACAGCATCACGCCATATATATGAAATTTGCAAAATTTCGAACTATATCCACTTTGCGATGATTTACTTATCAAAAGAAAAGTTTTGGTACCCACATTTAGAACACATTTTTTTTCTCCACATTGAATTTCTAAAAAACCGCGAAAAATCGCGAATTTCAAAAAAATCTGAAACACGTGTTCACTTAAGGGGTTACATGACATTCGCGGCAGAGAAAACAGACCTTTTTTTAAAAATTCATAACTCAGTCAAAAACAAACATTTTTCCAAATAATAATAATTTTTTTTTAAATTTTTGGCGATGTTCCAAATTTGAAAGTGTGTTTTTTCGAAAAAAAATATTGACTTTAAAAATTCATAAAAAATCGAAAAAAAATGTATTATTATTCGATTGGTTATTCATACGATAACCAATTTTGTTAAGATTTAAAAAAGTCATTTTTTTCCAGATCGGACAACTTTTGCGACTCCCAGCGCCGCAACCACGAAGCCCCGTTTTTTTTCTCTGCCGCCAGTTTGGAGCTCTATAAAACCATGTGAAAAATATATTTTTTTTGAATTTTTTTTCTTGTAATTTGTTCAATTTTCTACAATAATAATTTTGGAAAAATGTTTGTTTTTGACTGAGTTATGAATTTTTAAAAAAAGGTCTGTTTTCTCTGCCGCGAATGTCATGTAACTCCTTAAATCGACTACAGATTATATGTAAGTTTGACATTTCAATAACAAACATCTCCGTACAAGAGTCAAAAATTTGTTTTTTTTTATAGAATATCCTTGAAAATAGGACATCTCTGGATACGCTTGAACATGTTATATATACCGCTGGACGCGCCTCAAAGAAACCTTTCATATTATACCCTTATTGAGTATGTTGTCTACAGCTAAAATGCAAATTTCTTATAAAAACTAAAAAAAAACCTTTTTAAAAAATTGTCCAGCTCGTGAGATCTCATCGCTAGACCCGAAATATTTTGGGAATCATCATAAAACAAACCAAGGATTATTTTGAGGGGGGCCATTTTTTTACTTTTTTTCGTGAGTCGGTCTAGTGTACATAAATACCAAAAAATTTAGACATGAAAATAGGTGCATAAATTTACCCGGGCTTGTAAACTATTTTTGACATTTATTGTGTAGGTATAAATACAAGGTTTACGCTATATAACAGGGGGGTACCGCGTAACTCAATTCGTAAATCTTGCAAATATTAGCTCTGTTTCTTTACTTTTTGGGTAAAGTTCGGTAAAATGAGAGTTAACAAGAAATACTCTCCCGAAATAACAAAAATGCACAAAAGTAAACGAACGCGAAAAACCACATTTGAAGCCCGAAAAACAAATGTCAATAGATTTGTTCATTATAGTTCGTTTTGGTGAGCTCTCTTTCTAGTTCTTGTTCAATTTGTTGTAAAAATCTAGATAGCTTTTCTAGTTAAACCCCTTTTTAAATCAAAAATTTAATAAAAATTTCCTTTTTAGGGATTTCTATTTACAAAAAGGAATACATAGTTTATTTAATTTGGAAAAGATTTTAATATTATACAAAAGCTTCGATTTATTTACATATTTAACTCTTTAACACATTTAAACAAGCGTCTTCACAAAATTGTCGGTAATTTATGGAGTTGTAAAATCACCGATAGGCTTTTGCAACTATTATACTAATTTTTGTAAATGATAAACATATTTTCTGAATGAATGAAATGATAGATTGAACTAAAAGAGCTATTAGTTGTGAACTAGGTCTTTGGTTCAAATCAGTGAAGAGTTCAATTGAACTAGTTGCACCCAACTGATGATATAACAGCTGATAAAAACAATTTACCCAAATTTACACGAAAAAAAAGTCTGGGCTTTCTCGTGCAAGAAGAACAAGAATATTACTCTCTCGTGACAGCTCTCATTTACCCAATTGTGTAGTAAGAAAACGCTTTTTGGTAAAATTGGGATCCCGCGGGATCCCAATGTTGAGTACCCGAACACAGCTATTGTTAAAAAAAAATTCTGTATAAAAATTCTACTTTTTAATTTATTTTATCCTAAACCTTGTGCACTTCACATAAAAATTCAAGAAGTAAGATTTTTGCTAAAACATTTCTTTTTACAAAAGGTACAAAATTTACGAATTCGAAAATTTTTTTTCGAATCGAGTTACGCGGTAACCGCCCAGGAATATACGACGTTTAATGAATACAACTAATATTTTTGTTTTTCCAATTTAGAAATATTTAAAAATGTTTCCGCATTTTTGAATTTGAAAAAGTTGCATGAAATTGTATTCTGGCCGACGTTTGACTTGGGTTCGGCCTTAAAAAAATGAATTCGTTCGGACACTTATTTTTCACAAAAGAATCGAACGAAAGCAAATATGAATTAACTCCATTTTATCGGCCTGATTACGAGTGTCGAATTTGTAGTCGAAATTTTAGACTCCATATAAAATGATTTTGAATATAATCGAAATTATAAAGAAATTAAACTCTTAAGCGGAGAATACATACACGCAGGAACATTGAGTAGGGACTAGGGATGCCAAACGGGAAATCCCGAATCCCGAAATCCCGGGATTTTCGGGATTGGCAAAATCCCGAATCCCGGGATTATTTCTCAAAAATCCCGGGATTTTCTTATTTTTTAATATTAATATAAACGCAAATAAACAAAGTGAGCAATTTTAGATTACCTACGTTTTTTCTTGAATTTTCTCATATTGACAAGAAATTGATGCCAATATATTGGTAAAATTATAAATTAAGTAGATTATTCGAGTAAACTATGCAAAGACTTTGCAAAAAAATTTTGAAATTTTGGTAAACAATATTAAGTTTTTGAGTAATATATGCGAAAAATCAAGTTTGTTATTTTACCGATTTATTCTTCCAAGCGAAATTCGATTTCTGATACTGGGACTGTAAGTTTTGGCTGGGACTGGAAGTTTGAATTCTTCCATGAAAACATTTGACAACGATAACCAAATAACTTTGTTGCTGTAATTACACGATTAAGGGGGCAAGGTTATCGCAACGAATCTGTTTTAAAATCTGCTTACAAAATACTGGGCGCAAGTGTATTAAGTACACTACAGGCCTTTATGTATTATCCCAGCCAGAAAAATACAAACGGGAAAGCGATGGCAAGGTATTTTAACATGTTATACAAGTACTGACAAAAATTGCTTTCCCATTTCCAATATGATAACGTCAATAGACAAAAGGACCGGCAGTTCAAAAAGCGCCGGAAAAGTACTAGAAAAACAACATTTTTAACTTTGGCAAAACGCTGCCAAAACCAATAAATAGGTGGTTTGGAATTATATTTTCCAAAACAAAATTTAAAAAAAGTTCATATGTATCTTTTTTTTGCCCTGCCGTGATGTTTTGTAAAACAAATACTGGCAAAACGATGTTCGCAAATGCTGGCAAAGCGTCCCAAATGAGTGTTCTGCCAGTCATTTATTTTTAACATCGCGGTTACCCAGTGGTATGCAAGTACTTGATTTTTCGTACCACTGTCAATTTCTGACTGAGATGTTTCAATATTCATAAAATGTACCACATTATTAATTAACAACTATTATATAATTAAAAAATCCCGAAATCCCGGGATCCCGAAGTCCCGAAAATCCCGGGATCCCGAAATCGGGATCCCGGGATTTCATATAAAATCCCGAATCCCGGGATTTTCAAATATCAATCCCGATTGGCATCCCTAGTAGGGACCAAAAAATATCATAAAATTTTGTAAACACACGATGTCAACACGCACATACACACAAACTCACACACAGATTCACAAAAAAATGGGCATTTTTTCACGAATGTTCCCTCGGGTATTCTCCGCTTTATGCTATTTTTTTTCAAATCTGAGTGCTATATATGGTAAATCCAATTGTAAAATTGTTCAAAAGTTGTGCTTTAAACGAATTTTCAGGAAAGTCGACTTAGTCTCGATTTCGACTACGACACTCGTAGTAAGGCCGAATATGTGGACTTTTGTGAATTAATTCATTTAATTTTTAATTCAAAAATTCAGTTAAGGAATTAATTCTTCAAACCTTCGATGTATTTTATTATAGTATTTAGGTTCATCTGATGAAAAACGTCATCTAGAAACACCACCTTAGAAAATCGGTTAGGGGTGCAGCATTTTGGTCCCATACTTCAAATATAAATAAAATCCATAACAATTGTCATTCGTGTTCAGTGATTTTATTATATATTATATATATATTATTCCCTGCGCTCGCGGCTGGGAAATTGTATTTATATCTAAATGAATCTATATTTTCAATTAAAAAAACAATTTACAAGAAATAACCATTGTTTACATTTCTACCCTCGTATTCAAACTGGAAAAGCATATGCTAACTAGCTGACAGCTTTCCCTTTTGGGAATTTGTGTGTAAAAAAGTTAGCATACACTTTATCATTTTGAATACGGGTATTAATTTATTAAACTAAATTTTATTAAAATAAAAGCAAAACAAATCTTATACACTATGTAATGTGAAACCTACTACCATTCACTATCCGATTCGTACTCCGTCCAAGCTAGCTTTTTATCTAACGGAAGATTTTTATTTTCCAAATATTTATTAAATTGTTCGGGTATATTCATAAATTGTTTAATCTTCATACGAAATTGTTTCCAAGTCCACTGGTCATGATTTCGACGATCTGTAACCATTGCCTTATAATTCAGTTGATACTTGTCTAAAAAGTAGGTAAGTTGGCTAACTACACCTTTTGGTAATCTGAAAAGAAACAATATTTAAATAATTAATATTTTTAAAAGTTCAATTACTTTTTTTTAGTAACACAGTACAACAAAATAAGAAAAATTTGATGCATCGGGACTGCGACACATAATTTCTAATAGACTTTGGGACACACATCACGAATATGGCCTTAGAGTTTTAAAGTTAGCTATAGCTTAAGAAATATTTGCAAAAATGTTTTTGTAGGAAAGTTAAGTTTTGTCAACGACCATATCATTAAAAGACTAACCAACTCTCTCTACCTCTGTTAAATCACTCTCTTCTTAATTTATATCGAAAATTCAGCCATAAGAATTACACGCGTCTGTTAAGGTTAACATTTTCGATATAAATTGTCAATCTTCGAAAGAGAGCGACGAATACCGCCTGGTTTTGTAATTATCTTTTTCCACAAAAATACAAAATTGAAAGAACGCTATTTTTTGCAACATTTTAAAATTATGAAATATGCCCTTTAATTTGATATATTGCACGCAAGTTTGGCAACCAAAACGAATAACGGTATTGGTATTGATTTTTATGTTTGTTTCGGTATTGGTATCGGTAACGGTATTTCATTTGTATACGATTTTTTATTAAGAACACAGATAGAGTTCAAATAATTTTAAATTTTGTATATTTTGTATGAAAAAATTTATATTTTATTAAAAAAAAATTATTTTATTAGAATCCAATTCAATACCAGTACGATACCGCTATTAAGCGAAAAGGTTTTTGAATACCGGTGTTTTTTTTAAATTAACCCTTAAATGCATGGTGTAGCCATTTGGCAACATACCAGTTTTTTAATAAGAAAAAACCCACTTGATGCACAAAGCAGCATTTTTGGGCACTGAGGTCCCTTCTGTACAAGTGTTCTTATAGTTTAGCTCAGATTTTTTAAACAGTTATAGGAAAAATCTTGGTTTTGCTTCGTATGTTTGTGAAAAATCTAAAATACGTTTTTTTTACAAAAAGTGTAATATTCAAAAATATTTGTTTAAATATTTTACCCTCTAATGCTCTTTCTTCTGATTACGATATTTAAACTATATACCTATTTGGCGTTGAAAATCTACTATGGAACAAATATTAAAATTGTTGATAAATTGTTGTTATTTCAAAAGTTATGGCGATTTTCGCTTTTTGAAAATTGCGAAATTTGGCGAATTTGGCACTAAACATCAATAAATTTGGATGAAATTAGTTCTGCTTACCTCTACCTCTTACCTCTAAGTATATAATCTGTGTTTAATTTCAAGAAAATCTGTTGGCTAGTTTTTGAGTTAGAGAGATATTTGTAAACCGTATCCTGGCGTTATCCTGTAAGTCCTGGAGAAAAATTTTGTTATTATCGGTAATGTACGCCAGGTCGTAAATGTATTTTTGGCAATTTTTCAAATATTTTTTTCTGTTTTAAAAAGTTAATTTTTTTAAATTTTCTAAATTTTGAATTTACATGCTTCTCGCTTGAAAACGGTTCCTATACAAAAAAGTTTGAAGGCAAAAAAGGTAGGCAGTTAAGTTTTCTATGGATATAGAATGCCCAAAGCCTTTTGGCGGCCTTGGGTATTCGAGGGTTAAAGTGGTATTCTCGAAATAAAATTCATTTTGGCGACAATAAATGTATAATTCATAGTTTATATATTTTTTGGTTTTTTTTCATACACGTTAAAATAATCACAATTTAGCTATTTGGCAAAAAAACATATTAGCTCTGTTTCTTTACTTTTTGGGTAAAGTTCGGTAAAATGAGAGTTAACAAGAAATACTATCCCGAAATAACAAAAATGCACAAAAGTAAACGAACGCGAAAAACCACATTTGAAGCCCGAAAAACAAATGTCAATAGATTTGTGCATTATAGTTCATTTTGGTGAGCGCTCTTTCTAGTTCTTGTTCAATTTGTTGTAAAAATCTAGATAGCTTTTCTAGTTAAACCCCTTTTTAAATCAAAAATTTAATAAAAATTTCCTTTTTAGGCGCTTCTATTTACAAAAAGGAATACATAGTTTATTAAATTTGGAAAAGATTTTAATATTAAACAAAAGCTTCGATTTATTTACATATTTAACTCTTTAACACATTTAAACAAGAGTCTTTACAAAATTTTCGGTAAATTTATGGAGTTGTAAAATCACCGATAGGCTTTTGCAACTATTATACTAATTTTTGTAAATGATAAACATATTTTCTGAATGAGTGAAATGATCGATTGAACTAAAAGAGCTATTAGTTGTAAACTAGGTCTTTGGTTCAAATCAGTGAAGAGTTCAATTGAACTAGTTGCACCCAACTGATGATATAACAGCTGATTAAAACAATTTGCCCAAATTTACACGAAAAAAAAGTTTGGGCTTTCTCGTGCAAGAAGAACAAGAATATTACTCTCTCATGACAGCTCTCATTTACCCAATTGTGTAGTAAGAAAACGCTTTTTGGTAAAATTGGGATCCCGCGGGATCCCAATGTTGAGTAGCCGAACACAGCTAATGTCTCTACGAAATTTTATACTTCTGCGTTTTGTCACGTGTTGTTGTTCCAGCACGTCTGTTATCTATGTTATTATAATAACGTACGGGAACACACATATTAGCTCTGTTTCTTTACTTTTTGGGTACAGTTCGGTAAAATGAGAGTTAACAGGAAATACTCTCCCGAAATAACAAAAATGCCCAAAAGTAAACGAACGCGAAAAACTACACTTGAAGCCCGAAAAACAAATGTCAATAGATTTGTGCATTATAGTTCGTTTTGGTGAGCGCTCCTTCTAGTTCTTGTTCAATTTGTTGTAAAAATCTAGAAAGCTTTTCTAGTTAAACCCCTTTTTAAATCAAAAATTTAATAAAAATTTCCGTTTTAGGCATTTCTATTTACAAAAAGGAATACATAGTTTATTAAATTTGGAAAAGATTTTAATATTAAACAAAAGCTTCGATTTATTTACATATTTAACTCTTTAACACATTTAAACAAGCGTCTTCACAAAATTGTCGGTAATTTTATGGAGTTGTAAAATCACCGATAGGCTTTTGCAACTATTATACTAATTTTTGTAAATGATAAACATATTTTCTGAATGAATGAAATGATCGATTGAACTAAAAGAGATTTTAGTTGTGAACTAGGTCTTTGGTTCAAATCAGTGACGAGTTCAATTGAACTAGTTGCACCCAACTGATGATATAACAGCTGATTAAAACAATTTACCCAAATTTACACGAAAAAAAAGTCTGGGCTTTTCGTGCAAGAAGAACAAGAATATTACTCTCTCATGACAGCTCTTATTTACCCAATTGTGTAGTAAGAAAACGCTTTTTGGTAAAATTGGGATCCCGCGGGATCCCAATAAAAATAACCTTTTTTTTAAATAAATTTTTTTTGGTATTTTTTTAAAAATCATATATACAAAAATGGTTAAAATTGAAGTGATTATGCATTTAAGGGTTAACTGGGGTTTCTACAAGACGTGCGTCGTCCGTCGAATGAGTGGCTACATGTATTTTGTTTTTGCATTGCATATACATATTTTTTAATTATTTCCTTGATAGTAGCCTTTGACCATCCAACCAAATCACCAACTTCCCTAAGAGATTTTCCATCACCTCGAAGCTTTATAATAATTCGCCTCTTGTCCGCCCTTGCGAATGGTATATTACACCTTGTCATTTTTATGACGATGTATGATATATTATTTGCTTATGGGAAGCACAGCGGAGTGCTACCGGACGTGTCACATGTTGCGGATATTGATTCCACAGAAATGTGGAGTAGCTGCCAATGGCAGCCGCGGACAGTCAGCGGTTACAAGGGGAGAGTCTCGGAGGGTCTTTCGAGCTTCCCGAGTTTGCCTGTGATCCTTGTAACGTCGTGGCGAGCAATTGGCGCCAACCAACAAACCCAATATCCCAACCGACCATGGGCGGTATAACCCTATTGGTGCTTGGATTAAATCCCTGCAAATCACTGCAGGCCTGGAGGCAATGTTGGCAGCCCCAACACCAGGATCGGATGCTTTGGCCCAATCAGCCATTCATGACCTTTGGCATGAAAACAAGGACACGAATAGGAACATGGAATGTTAGAACGCTCTCGGAAACATCTCGTCTGGCACAGGTCTGCAAAGAATTAAACACCTACAAACTTACAATGCTCGGACTGTGCGAAACAAGATGGTATGATTCAGGTGAATTTATAACTGCCGATGGTCTTACCCTACTCTATTCCGGGAGGACAACTGATGAACCTCGATCCAGTGGAGTAGGCATCTTCTTGTCACAGCCAGGTAAGAAAGCTCTTATAGACTGGAAGCCATATTCAGATCAAATTATAACTGCAAGACTGCGTACTCGAAGCCGCAATCTTACATGTATACAATGCTACGCACCAACAGAAGCAGCCGAATTATCTGCAAAAGAATCGTTTTATGACCTCCTTAACAGAGTATTAACATCAGTACATCGAGGTGATATCGTGATAATGATGGGTGATTTTAACGCTCAAGTTGGAGCAGACAACACTAGCGTAGAGAGCACAATGGGAACGCATGGTTTGGGGCGGTTGACAGAGAATGGTGAATTACTAGTGGGGACATGCACAACAAACAAGGATACAGAAAGTGACATGGGTTTCTCCTGACGGGATAACTGAGAACTAGATCGACCACATCGCTATTAGTAGAAAATGGCGAGGGTTGCTTTTAGATGTTCGTAATAAAAGAGGAGCCGATGTTGCAAGTGATCATCATTTGGTAATCCCAACAATCCGCATAAAAATTGCCGCTATTAGAAAGAACACACAAACTTCCCAAAGAAGATATAACGTTGATAAACTCAAAGATTCAACAGTTGCAAACTCGTTGTTGGGAGGAAACAAAAAATATATTAACACAAGCTGCAGACAAACACCTGGGATATAAGAACAGCTCCCGTAAAGAGTGGATTAGTGATGAAATCTGGAGACTGGTGTTGGAGAGAAAGGAAGCCAAAGCAGCAATTAACAATAGCAGAACGCGTTCGACCAAAGCATTGTGTTAACAGTTGCACAATCGCCTCAATCGAGAAGTCAAGCGCAGTGCCCAGCGTGACAAACGAAACTGGGTTAACAACATCGCTAAAGAGGC
Source organism: Leucophora obtusa (assembly GCA_949987735.1). Classification (NCBI taxonomy): domain Eukaryota; kingdom Metazoa; phylum Arthropoda; class Insecta; order Diptera; family Anthomyiidae; genus Leucophora; species Leucophora obtusa. The sequence continues at coordinate 284,903,680 of OX465295.1, forward strand.
ACAGGCTGCTGCCGAAACGTATTGTATGGGAGACCTCTATAGAGCGGCAAAGAAACTAATAGTTCAAAACCCACTTTTAAACCATTGGAAAACGATGCTGGAGAACTCGTTACATCCAAACAACAACTGAAACTTTGGGAAGAGTTCTATGCAACTATGCTATCGTCGCACAGTGCTTCGTCCCCATATATTCAATCGGCAAAATTAGAGGAGTTATCGAAGAAGAATGAAATTTGGTGTGCTGGTTTATAACATGTAAATTAAGAAAAATTCGAAGTTTCGCAAAAATTGGTGCAAGGACATGACTACCTCCCATACATCCTTTTTCACAAAAACCATATATTGACTACATTTATGATCAGAATGCACTAAAAACTTAAAGTGGTTTGTAAAATAATACTTTTTAGCTCTGCGGCAAATTTTTTTTCATTCGGTGCAAGGACATGACTACCTCCCATATATCCTTTTTCTCAAAAACTCTATTTTGGATAGATTTATGATCAGAATAGACTAAAAACTTAGAACAGTTTATAAAATTATACTTTTTAGCTCTGTGGCAAATTTCCTTTCATTCGGTACAAGGACATGACTATCTCCCATATATCCTTTTTGTCAAAAACTATATTTTGGCCAGATTTAAGATCAGAAGGCACTAGGAACTTACAATAGTTTATAAAATTATACTTTTTATCTCTGTGGCAAATTTTGTTTCATTCGGCGCAAGGATATAATTTTTCTCAATCATTATCAATTTTAAGGGCGCCACAGACGAGCAGTATTATTGCTCAATTTTTACAAGTTTTTTTATGGTGCAATATTATTTTATTTTAGCAAAACCTTCAATATGACACATACATTTATGGTCAAAAATATTGGGAACTTGCTAAAATTTATTGAAAACAATTTTTGACAAAATAATCAATTTTCATAAAATGTCCTGGAAGGAGTTGCTCCCCACACAAAACCCGAACTATCATTTTTTCAATTTATTATTTTTCTTTAATAATAACTATTATGTTACAAAAATAGCTTTTGACATTTCTAAATTATGTATTTTGAAAAAAATTTGACAAATAAATAAAAAAAAAGCCGTTTTTTTCATTTCTATTAAATTTATGGGCATTTCGGTTCTAGGTTAAAGTGGGTTAATGATATCCAGCGAAACCAAAATTCCGTATCTGAATAATTTTAAGTATATTTAATGAAGAAGTTAAATAAAAAACTAGTGTTTGCAAAAATTTCGAATTTTGTGAATTTTTAATTGATAGGCTATTTTCTTTTTCAAAAATGGGTCATTTTCGGCCGCAATTCAGCAAGGGTTAAAGTTTTCTAAAAAAAAAATTAAATTCTTCAATTTTGAATTTTTGAAATTTTGAAAACTTGGCAGTGTAAAAATCGACAAATCGTATTCTAAGGGACAGCATATACATCTACATTAGACTGTCTCTTAAAATAGCGATTTGTCGATTTTCGTTCATTACACCCCCCACTTTTATTGGAAATAGGCCCAAATGGAAGAAATCGATTTTTTTTTTTGGAAAACGTTAACCCGTGCCGAAAGTTGGACGAATATGGCACCTTTTGGAAAAAAAGTGTATTACTATTAAAAATTCCCAAAATTCGAAATTTCCAAAAAATTATTTTTTATTCCATTTATTTATTTAATATAGTCTAAATGATTCATATATGGAATTTTGATTTCATCGGATATCATTAACCCACTTTAGCCTGGAATCCAAAATGACCCACGAATTTGATAAAAATGCAAAAACGTATTTTTTTTAAATTAATTTAAAAAATTTTTTAAAATGCCTAATTTGGAGATGTCGATTGCTATTTGTACCACATAAAAGTTGATATTAAAGAAAAAAAAATAAATTGGAAAAATTATAATTCGAGTTTGTGTTTGGAGCGACTGCTTTTCAGGACATTTTACAAAAATTGCTCATTTTGTCAAAAATTTTTAAAATTTTAATGTTTTCATCAAATTTTACACTAAATTTCCTAGTGGGGCGTTTTTGGCCAAAAGTATAAAAATTAACCCCATATGGATCACGTTACACAAAATAATTATTTTTATCCAGTTGAGATTTTTGTTTTTATAAATTTAATGGCTTTACAATCTCGTAGTCATAATTAATATTAAGTTCCATGGGTCTTTTCTGATCCCAGGCCAATAAGGGTTAAATTTTTTTTAAAGAAATGAAAAGATAATTATAATCTAACCAAATTTGAGTGCTGTTATTCCGAAAACGTTGTAAAATTTGATGAAAACATTGCAATTTTTGACAAAATGAGCAATTTTTGTAAAATGTCCTGAAAAGTAGTCGCTCCAAACACAAACTCGAATTATCATTTTTCCAATTTATTTTTTTTTCTTTAATATCAACTATTATGTGGTACAAATAGCAATCGAGATCTCCAAATTAGGCTTTTAAAAAATCTTTAAAATTAATTTTAAAAAACACGTTTTTGCATTTTTATCAAATTTGTGGGTCATTTTGGATTCCAGGCTAAAGAGGGTTAATGATTTCCGATGAAGTCAAAATTCCATATATGAATCATTTTGACTATATTAAATGAATAAATGGAAAAAAAAATAATTTTTTTTCGAAATTTCGAATTTTGGGAATTTTTAATAGTGATACACTTTTTTCCAAAAGGGGCAATTTTCGTCCAACTTTCAGCCCGGGATAACGTTTTCCAAAAAAAAAATCGATTTCTTCCATTTGGGACCATTTCCAATAAAACTGGGAGGTGTAATGACAAATCTATTTTTAAGGGACACTATAATCTACATACATATATGTATATCTACATAAAATTGAAAAATTGGGATATGTAAAAAAAAAAATGTTATCCTACTAAAGGTGCCATAACCGTAACTGAAACCTTATCGGAAGTAAAGCTTCACTCTCTTCTCGACCGATTATGTAAATATGAAGAACCTCATTTTCTGGAACTTATAAGTAAATAGCGTTGTGATGGTTCGCACCAATCATATTATATGCAAAAATTTTAAAATAAAAAGGATAGTGACGCTAGTATATACCAAAGCTCTTGTGTGCCTTCAATTAATCACAAATGCTAATGTAAAAATGAAAACGGTACACTCGAAAAGTTTGGCGGTAGAATCTACTAAAAAAGACAGTTAAAACAAAGGTATATGCAGTTAAAAAGGCAGCAAAGGTATTTACTTTTAAAATAAATAAAAATTTTATTATTTTTAACTGTTGAAAAATAACTAACAAATGCGTTAAAAAAATAACTAACGATGTCGTAAAATTAAGTGAAAATTTTTTACTACAAAAATTTCAAAACAACTGACAAAATGGGTAAAATATACTGTTTTTTACAGGTAATTCTTTTGGTATTATAAACGCATATTTCAATAAAAAAAAAAAACAATTTTTTCTTTCGATTACAAAAAATAATCGGAATTACTTCAGCCTACTTAAAATTTTAAGTAAAAATTCCAAACGGTTCTCCAATTATTATGCTTTTATGCATTGGAGATACAATACAAGTTTCTGATTTTTCTTTGCAAACTAGGAATATATCAATAATAACAAATATAAACTAAACAAGAATTTTTAACGAATTTTTTTATTTTGTAAATAACTAAGAAAAAGAACTTTTTACTGCTAATGTACGGTTTTGGTACTTGTTCATTATGATATTAAAAATAACTGCTTTAAACAACTGCTACGAAATTACAGTACTTTTCGTTAGTTGTTTCCTTAAATAACTGTCATAAAAGTTGCCATTGACAAAATTGTCATTTTTCCATAGAAAAACAACAGTAATTACAGTTAAAAGCAACAATTATTGATTTCTATACAAACAACTGTCATGTAGTAACTGTCAAACTTTTTTGAGTGTGTAGGAAAATCCAACACCATCCTCGACTAGGTTGTGTAGACCAATCCGCATTTTAGTTTTGGAAAAATCTTGACTAGTTCCGGAAATACAGCATGTCAAAATTGAATTTTAGTTCCAAATATTTCCACTAGGAGCGTTGCAAAAGCACAAAATAATCGAAAATACTTTCCTTATATGTATCTTCAAACTTTGGTCGATAAGATTTAAAATACAAAATAATAAAAAAAAAATTGGAAACTGTCATTCTTCTGCGAAGTACGAGAGGAGGTCAAAATCAACACGAACCCTCCAAAACTCTGCCACTGGATTATTTTTATCAAACTAAACCTAAAAATATCAAAATCCCCGAAGTTTTAGTTTTAAAAACACGGTTAATAATTTTGGCCAACTTTTCGGGTCAAATACTCCCCGTGCGGCGTGAAAAAAAATTGTTGTAATTTTTAAAGGAAACCGTCCCTCGTGCCGTGCTTGTACTGTTTATACTATAAGATCAATAATACAAAATATTAAACATGCTTTTAAAAATAAAGATGACCGATTATGAAAAAGATGACAGGAAGAGGACACAAATTTTATAGATGACAGCGAGTGAAAATAGATGATTGTCCTCCAAAAAAGATGACATATGGTCACCATATATTCAGGTATATGAATAAATAAGAAATTTTAAAGAAAAACTCTGCTTTTTGCCAAAAGTTAAATTTGCGAATATTTCGAAAACTAGAGCTAACACCCTTATTCTAAACTTTATAACAATAATAAAATTGTGACAGCACTGAGGTGAATGGTCTATGTTGTCGCAATTTTATTGTTATAAAGTTTAGCATAAGGGTGTAATTCTAAAATTTGGTGTTCACTTAATGATGTTCATCCTAAAATCTATCAGATTTGATATGTCGCATGCCCGATGCATTTTTAGTGTTGTACTATGCAATCTTACCTCAATTGAGATTCACTCTTCTGTTTAGCCATTTCTTCCAAATCATTAACTACATGACCCCGCTTGGCAACAGGTTTTACATCCTCTTCATTAAGATCTTCTTCGAGAAACCCATTTACAAGTCTAGTTAATTTTAAACGGTCGGATTTAAAATTTGGAATAGGTACAGATTTATTGGGGTCGGATGCTAAACCCATTTCACTGAAATTAGTTCCTGGCCTTTTTCTTTCTTCCCATAACTTTTTTAGAGCGGGACTAAAATTGGAAAATTTGAATAAAGTTTTAGACGTATCCAGTGTATTACTTACTCTTTTATTTTTCCTGTAGATGATCTTGTTTTATTCAATGTTTTTCTATTAACATTATAGCGATAACGCTTGTAACGGTGATTTTTACGAATTTTCATTGTATTAATTGAATTGTTAGTAAAACTGAATTATAAAAAATGTATATAATAAAATAATGTTTACAAGAAGTTTACACACGTGTTACTCAGTGTTGCCATAACGGCGATTTTCTTGTCAGATCTAGCGATTTTATTTAGCCCCTAGCGGTAAAAATAGTCCTGTAGCTATTACACTGGAGTTACACGATCAAGATTTTGCTTTCAAGTTGATAACACATACTGCTTGTCAAATTCAGTTGAACTTGAAGCTGTGACGTAGGCTGCATGCAACTTGATTGTCAATTTTCCTTTCAAGATACCGTCGTCAAAGAAACAACTAAAAATGCTCGCCTCTGTGGGCTGTATCCGCACTGTAGTCTGTTTGAAAAGACTACATATTTTTTCCTTCACATCTTCCACAGACATTTTTATGTCAGCAGAAATTGATTCATACGGCGCTGTTCTCAGTTCCGAATCCACATCTAAAGTGGAACATTCCGAAAATTTTTGCTATTTTGTGATTCACGTCCACAAAAATTTTTGTGAAATATTCCGTGTATAAAGAATTTACTCTTTTGAATATTTTCAATACTAATATTAATTCGATGAAAATCGCGATTCATTATGTGCAGCTTAATCTTACAATTTTTTATTATTTACAAGGTTATAACACTTCTTATTAAAATATTAAAGAAATTTTAGAGTAAAAAACTCCTTAAAGTACCATTTTTCAAAATCTAGCGGTAAAATCGCTAAATTCTTGCACTGTTTATAAATTTAGTGATATTCTAGCGATTTTTGGGTCTGATCTAACCATTTATTTTGAAAATTTGTTGCCAACACTGAGTACGTGTATGTTCAAAGCTGGGATGGAAATGAGGTTTTTCATTTTGTACTAACCACATAAACAAAATTTTTTTTTGTCCGAAAAATGTCAAACTTGCAGTAAATATTCTTCTTCAAAAATTGTACTTTTTCAGTCGTCACCAATTTTTTTGATATAAAAAGTACGTGCGATCGAGGTCAAGCTTGCAGGAAATACTATTCTGTACGACACAAAGGCCTGCTAACTTATATTAAAATAACCAATAGTTGTGACTATCAAGTTTATATGAAAATATATGTTGTTAATAGGGAATGCAAAATCCCGGACTTTTTGATTTCCCGGGAAAGCGGGAAATTTATATTGAATTCCCGGGATCCCGCGAGGGACATAAATTAGAAAATATTTTATAGTAATTTAAAACTAAATGAATGTTATTATTTTAGTTTGACTCTAGATCATAAATTAATATCACTTTCTGTTTAAATTATTTTCAAATCAAAGAAAGATGATACAATTTTTACAAGTAAATTACAAAGAATAAAAATTTTTGAAATAATTCGATAAGACCAGCAAGGCAGAATGCGCATTTATTCTTTGTAATTTACTTGTAAAAATTGTATCATCTTTCTTTGATTTGAAAATAATTTAAACAGAAAGTGATATTAATTTATGATCTAGAGTCATAGAGGGAATTAAACGAAAAAAATTTAATTCCTTAGGGAATTAAACGAAATAAATTTAATTCCTTGACTAAAAGTTAAATTAACTAAAATTTAATGAATTCCTTGACCAGTACCGGTGTTCTGTAACTATGTGAGAAGTTTCTCACATTAAAATTGCAACTCTGCCATATTTAAAACAGAGTGAGTATCATAATGTCAAATTTACCCAGAGGTATGTAAAAAAAATTTACTTATATTCAGTTTGAAATTTTGTGACTCGCCCTGTTTTAAATATCGTAGACACATCGTAGAGTTGCAATTTTTATGTGAGTAACTTCTTACATAGTTACAGAACACCGGTACTGAAGTTGAATTAACTAGAAGTGAATGAATTCCTTGACCAAAAGTTGAATTAACTAGAATTGAATGAATTCTTTGACCAAAAGTTGAATTAACTAGAATTGAATGAATTCCTTGACCAAAAGTTGAATTAACTAGAATTGAATGAATTCCTTGACCAAAAGTTGAATTAAATAGAATTGAATGAATTCCTTGACCAAAAGTTGAATTAACTAGAATTGAATGAATTCCTTGACCAAAAGTTGAATTAGCTAGAATGAATTCTTTGACTTAAAATTGAATTAACTCGTGTTGAATGAATTCTTTAGTGAATGAATTCTTTAATTCGAATGAGTAGTGCTTTGGTCAGAGAATTCATTCTATAAATTTGAATTTTTTGAATTCATTCAAGGAATTAATTCCTGCTTATGTTTTATTAATAAATTCGTTCCTTGAATTAAAGAATTGAATTAAATTTTTGGGAATTCATTCCAAAAAGGAATTAATTCTTTAAAGCTCTGGTGTAGACGAACCGACTAGAGTTGTGAAATTTCGATACTTTTTGAGTACTCAATACTACTCAATACTTTTCAATTGAGAACTCGATACTACTCAATACTTTTAACGGTTTTTTTGAATTTAAAAAAAAAATGTTACGATTATTATTTTTCTTTACTATTATAAAGAAAAATAATAACAATTCACATACACGTGTTAAATAACTGTTGTTACTTACATTTTAATAAATTTAAAACATTTTAAATAAATTAATTAAATAATTTTTCCCAAAAATTCATTACAAATTTCTTTGCTTCACAAATAGAGTTGTATTTCCAGAGTTGTATTTTTAAAGTAGTATTTTTAGAGTTGTATTTTCATACGAAAACTACTCATTTCTACGGAAAATTGCATCTTTAAAAGTATTGAGTAGTACCGTTTTAGTATTGAGTACTCAAAAAAACAGGCGGTATTGAGTACTCAGTACCGGAATACTCAATACTTTTACAACTCTAGAACCGACATCATAAGTACCAACTCAATACACCCAAGGAGCAGGGCTGCCAGAATTGCCGATTTTTCGGCATTTTGCCGATTTTTTATTAAAAAATATGCAAAATGCCGATTTGCCAATTTTTGGTCGAAAAATGCCGATTTTTTGTTAAAACTTAAAAACACGAAATTTTAATTTTTGGTGATTTACAATGCATTAATAAATAAGAAAATAATTCTATCTTTGACATTTCGAAAGTTCATGTAAATGTAAATTGTTAGCTGAAAAAGAATGTTAACAAAATATCTTTGAGATCAACAAATTTTCAGAAAAATGGCATCGATTTGTTAATGCTTGTTTTTTTTAATATTTTGCTGCAAATGCATGTTTTTAAAATATTTTGTTGCATATTGTGGTATAAATACATATTTTTTTGCATTATTTGCCAAAAACGAATATTTTTTAGCATACTTTTTGGTATTTACTTTATAACTGTGGTTTTGCCTATACACTGTACAAAAATTTGCACTTTAGGTAAGATTTGCACTTTAGGTAGAACCATATTTTTAAAATTTTAGGTGCATATTTTTCGATTTTAATCTACGTCTTATGTACATAAAACATAATAGGTATTTTTTTTAATCACTGGATTTATTTTTAAATTTATTTTATTTTGTTAGAAAATCCACATTTTGTTTTTTTAATTTTCAAAATTTAATATTTTTATCCAAATTCTGCACTTATTCGCTAAGATAATGTGAAAGAAAAAATTTTAATTTTTCGATAACGCAATTTCTGGAATTAAATTAAGCTAAATCCAAAACGGATTTATTTTATTTATAAATATATTTTGGGTTTAGCTTAATTCAATTCCGGTGTTCACATTTTTACAAAATTTAATGATTTTCTTTCATATTATATTAGCGAATAAGTATTAGATTTTAATAAATATATTAAATTTTAAAAATTAAAAAAAAAATTTGAATATTTTAACGAAATAAAATAAATCCAGTGATTAAAAAAGGAGCAATATTTGCATAATATTTCAAGGTGTACGGGTACCTTAAGTTCGGAGAAGAACTATTTTTAAAAGCTGTAAAATTAATTTATGTACATAGTATTGGTCAGATAATATCTGAATATGTATCATAAAATATTCATAAAATTACAACTAACATTTTTTTATTATCATTTCATTTATCTCTTAAGCCTTTATTTTTATTTAATTGTTAAACTTAAAACATATTATTTTGCACGAAATGTGTTCTTCACATATTTTTTTTATGTAAAGTAACCTAAATATTACATAAATGAGTATTTTTCAAAGTGCCGATTTTTTGCCGATTTTTAAAAATCAAAGTGCCTAAAATGCCGATTTTTTTGGGAAAGAGTGCCGATTTTTCATCAAAATCATCTGGCAGCCCTGCCAAGGAGGGTTTAGAATACAAAAAATATTTTTGGTACTATGGAGGTCAAAAAAGTACTATTTTTTATGCAAGTTTGTACTATTTTGAAAATTCCATTTATCATCCCTGAATAATGGTGAACGATGTCATATTGTTCAAAGACTGAATCGTTAAAATGAACTAGTTCGTTCATGAACGACACAACTCTAAACAAAGTCTAATTTCCAAACCATTTCCAAACAGCGGATTGTAAGTTTTTGTTTTGCGAAAATTATCGAAAAGGGTTTAAAAATGCGTGATATTGAAATATTGGATCCTAGAAATTTGGTAAAAAATCGTGAAATATTATACCGGCTTATTATAAGGTAAGAAATCGAAATCTTTTTCACACAGTTTTTATAACTGCATATTTTTAGCCAGTTGATGTACGATGGCTTAGAAAAATTCGCCATGGAATTATCCATGTTGGTAAAAGCTGATGAATGTACACCCAGCGAACGATTATTGCATGTTATGATAGCAGGGATGCAAGCAATGTCTGGTAAAGAGCCACCACAAAAAGATGATGTGCTACCTTGCATCGATTTGGAATTCGAACCAGATGCTTCGGCCTTGGCACCAGAGCCGGCATCATATGAAACTGCGTATGTGACCTCACACAAGCAATCTTGTCGTGCGGGTGCATTTAGTCACGATGGAACCCTAGTAGCAACTGGTAGTGTTGATGCTAGCATTAAGATTTTAGACGTTGAACGTATGTTGGCTAAATCGGCTCCAGAAGAAATAGAAACAGGACGTGAACAACAAGGTCATCCAGTAATACGTACTCTCTACGATCACACTGACGAAGTGTCATGTTTGGAATTTCATCCTAAAGAACATATTTTGGCCTCGGGTTCTCGTGATGGAACAGTCAAGTTGTTTGATATTGCCAAACCCTCTGTGAAGAAAGCTCATAAAGTTTTTACGGACTGTGAAGCAGTAACTTGTCTGGCGTTCCATCCCAGTGGTGATTATATGGCCATTGGTACTGAACACTCTTTGCTAAGAGTTTATGATGTACAAACAGCTCAATGTTTTGTTTCGGCCATAGCATCACAACATCATAGTGGTTGTATAACCTGCGTTAAATATGCACCGACTGCTAAACTTTATGCCACCGGTAGTATTGATGGTTCTATAAAAATTTGGGATGGTGTAAGTGGTCGTTGTGTTAATACCATATCCGAAGCTCATGGTGGGGCTGAGATATGTTCCGTACAATTTACCCGTAATGGCAAGGTATATATTGTAATATTATTACAAAATAATTTTTCAAGAAAAACATCTCTTTTTTCAGTATTTACTTTCTTCTGGCAAAGATTCTTTAGTCTATTTATGGGAACTCTGTACAAGTCGTCCTATACAAACTTACACCGGTGCTGGAACAACTGGCAAACAAGAGCACAATACGCAAGCTGTATTTAATCATACTGAAGATTATGTTTTGTTTCCCGACGAAGCTACAACTTCATTATGTTCTTGGAATTCTCGTAACAGCAGTCGTTTGAATCTTATGTCTTTGGGTCATAATGGTCCAGTACGTTATATAACACATTCTCCCGTATCACCAGCATTTCTTACATGTTCGGATGATTTTCGTGCACGTTTTTGGTTTAGGCGTGCTAATAATCAGTAATTGGATAAGTTATTGCCATATACTGCTTATAGCATATTGTATTTAGTTTATAGGCTTTTAGATGTATAACTCAAAATAAAGACTTTATAAAGTTTGGTTAAAAACATTCATTTATATTCTAGGGTACCAGAGAAAAAAAAATCTGAGGAAAACTTTATTGAGACAATAACCGGGAGTACATGTCCGCTCCATAGCCATACCCCTAAGCAATGCAAAAGCGATACTTCTAGTTCGGAGATATCGCTAGATAATCGTAAGTCGTTTAATTATCACCTCTGGGGTAATACGTGTGTTACGCGGCTACCCCCCTGGAAGATTAAAAGTTGATATCGCTAAATAAACTCCCCGATACAAAACGATTTATTTTGATGAATGAAGATATATATAGTTAATCCTATAATTGATAAATGAATGTTTTTCGTTCGATTTGAGATCAAATATTAATTATGACATTTTCTTTTAAATTATTTTCAAATTAAAGATGATAAAATTTTTTAAAAGTAAATTACAGAGAATACAAATTTAAAAAATGCGTATATGGGTGATAACAAAAAATGTGATAAAAACCGTGTAACCACTAATTTCTAATGCATGGATTACATTTGAGTTATATATTTCGATATATGTATATCAGCGCATTGTCACCTGTTTTACAAAATTTATAACAATCTGACCAATTTTTGGTTAATACATAAAATTTGTGACCAATTTTATAGGCCAAATGTAAACTCCGTAACCAGTAACTCATAAGGTTTTTTAACTTTAACAGCTTATATTTTAATAACCAATAAAGCTAAACACTCACTGTAAGAATTTTTATGAAGAGGAAAAGTGCCGTTTTTAATAAAAATTAATACATTTTACAAACTTTTTCGTATATCTTAGCTACCACGACTTCAACTCTAACGATTTTTCGTCATAATTTTTGATAAAAATGCATACACCAGAATTTTGGAGTTATCTATTATTTATATTGCGAAAAGTATAATGTTATTTATACTCAAATGATCGTTGGACTGTAGGTAATCATCTAGTATAACAGACTTGAAGCTTTTCTGCAGCATATAACATTCTCGAGATGAAAAAGGATGTCTTTGATAAGATTTGAAAAAATGTTGTAAACTCCGTTCCTAATTTTTACACCAAACTATTTAACGAGTAAGAAAAACAATGTCATATTTGGATTCACCTTGTAGACATCATACGATTTTGTTTCGGAAAGAAAATTCTGACAAAGCGTTTCTGAAAGAAAACGAAAAAAGTAACCAAATGTAAACTCCGTAACTGTAAACTCCGTAACCTGAATTGTTTGCATCAGATTGCATTGAATAAAATGTAGATAAATGTTTAAAATATTTTAAAATAACATAATAATAATAAGAGGTGATTCAACTAATATTTATGCGTCAAAAGACATTTTAACTAATAATTTTGCGTCAAATCAAAAAAAGTTATCAGTTTTTTACCCTAAGCTGCTGGAGCGAAAAACGATTGATTTTGCATTTCATTGGTTTTGAATCGATATTTCGAGTCATTACTGACATTAGTTTGACAAATTAAATTTGTTTCACGCAATTTACGAAAAACTAATAAATTGAAGAAAATTCGTACGCAATTTTTTTTGTTATATCTTTTGCTTGCAGAAATGTAAACTCCGTTACAACAAAAAATATTAAAATTGTGCAAAAAAAGTTATTGCGACAACTTGTAGAAGAGATTTTTTGGAATTAGGTTTATAATGACTAAACTTACTGATTCCATTAAGAAAAAACCGAAATATTAACACTTTTTGCTTCTCACAAATTTGGCCCAAAAATTTATCACATTTTTTGATTTCACCCATATACATATCTACATAAAATTAAAAATTGGGATATGTAAAAAAGTTAAAAATTTAAAATTTGCGGTTCAAAATTTTAATTTTTTTTTTTTACAGAAAATTATACATCCTAATGGACTATCTAACCATAAAAAAATGACTTGTTTTTTATATCTTTATAAAATTTTAGGTTTTTCCCAAAAAAAGTGTTATTATGTACTTAAAATTTTTTTTTAAAGTTTCTTGAATTTTTATTATTTTTATTTTTACAACACATAAAACCGAAGATTGTGTTTTAATTTTCAATTCTTTTTTTTTTAAACGTTATTATTTTAATTTTTGGTGGTACCTTAAAATTTAGCTCTTTCTAACTTTCTTCAAACTCAGGTAAAAGGGTTTGGAAAATGTATAAAATTTTTAAATTTGCGGTTAAAAAAACATTTTTTTTTCCAAATTCTAAAGAGCTTCAAGGTGTCCTAAAATCATAAATAAAAAAAAATGTTTTTCCATATTTTTATTTTTTACTCTACTAAACTTAAGCAACTTTGGGATTTCCAGTCAAAAAAAAATTTTTCACTTAAAATAATTTTTGCTTATTGCGAATATAGTAAATAACAAAACCACCGTGTTTCAAAGAATTATCTTTTAAAATGAATTTTTGCCAATTTTTTTGTAAAGCATTTAAAATTTGATTTTCGTTTAACTATTTTAGCTCAAAATTTTTTTTTGACTTTAGCGCCCTCTGTTGTTAACAAAAAGAGAAGGTATTGAATTCCTCTTTCATATTTATTTATGGTATTATGTCACCTCTTCAAAAATGTATAAATCACTAACATTCCGCACACATTTTTTTTTGCCTATGGGACAAAGCAGTATGCGACGGGCGTAACTTCAGGCGATGTCTAATTAGCTTTAACTAGAATATTAAGATCATATTTAAATAATTTTAACTTAAAATACATATTAAATTTAGTACATATAATAGTGTCGCACAAAACGAGGGGACGACTTTGTTCCTCACTACTGTAATTTTCAAACTAGTTCTACAACTAGTAGGTACCAAAGCAGGCACTATCCACGGCTCTCATCTGAAAAACTGAACTGGTTTTAAGAGAGTTTCAATGTAAAATAACAAAAAACGTGAAAAAGTGGTATTTTTAATTAATTATTTTTATTAAATTGTAAAGTGCCCTTGTGTTGTGTGATATGTTCTCTGCATTAGTTTTGTATAATTAGCACAAAATTTTGCTTATTAATATTAAAAAATACGCGTTAAAAAAAACACTAAAAACTGTTTCTCTTAAAACCAGTTTGCATATAAAATTAAAGAGACTTTTTAACAGCAGTTGAGGCTGGTGGTTTGTCTTTAGTCTATATAGTCGTTGACCAAAGTGGGATATTGCGACAATTGCCCCCAGACATTTCCATGTTAAATTCTACAGTTGTTTGTATGGAGAGACGGTAAAAACTCGTAACTACTGCCGTTTACCACTTTTAAAACTTTTCTGAATGTAAGATCACGTAAATTAAACAAACATTTATTTATAAGAATATTATTTTTAAAAATTATTTTTTTATTAATTTATTTATATAACTATGTATGTATAAAAAAGGTTAATTATTTCTACCAATATTTTTTGTGTAAATGATTATTGAGCGTATGATTATATTAAGTAGTGTTGTATATATTTTTTTTAATATTAAATACTTAATATTATAAACTTATATCAAATAAATATCTAAATGATTGCTTAATAATGTAAGTTTTTTTTAGAAAAAATATTGCTTGTGCTTTAGTTTGAAAGAGGAAATAAACAACTTATTAATACATTAAATTAATATTCAAATAATATTAAAACTGTTATTACACTGGAAGTCCTTAGCGTATTTTGTTGTTTTATTTTTACAAAAATATTTCTCCATTTTTTTAACTTGAGTTAATAATAAAATATTATATAAAATATAATAATAAAAATTTACTAAAATATTGATCATAAAAAAGTCTTGTAAATTAACTTTCAATTATGAAAGCATTTTTCAGTTATCCTATTTTAGTTTTACTATTTATTGACAGGAATTCAATTTTAAAAAACAAAATTCAATACAAAAGTTTTTCAAAGTTTTAATAAAATTAATACAAATTTTTATTGTCAATTTTGTTGTCTACCGAATTTCTGTTGGCACAAACAAATATACAGGTGTTTGCAACCAAACTATTCGGTTGGCAAAATATTCGGTTGTCACAATGAATCAGTTTTCTCTGTGTGTTAGCGTTTTTTTATATGTATAATTGCACACATTTTTAATATGTTTATTATTTTAAAAAATTTAAATACATTTTGAGTATTTGCTATTTTTTATATACAGTAGTTTAAACGAAATAAAAGATTTGTTGAAAATAATACATTTTTTAAAAAATAAATCACAAAATTAAAATAAAAAATACAAATAAAGAGATGATAGTTTTAAACCAAAATCAAATTAAAACTTTAATATCAATATAAGTAGAAGTATAAATTATAATGTAGTTTTTGTTTTTATCATTTTCAATGAATTTAAGTAGTTATTTTTTTGCTAAATAAAGTTGCGTTTACACTTGCATCGAAATCTCGAGATTTCGATATTCACCACTCTGAGAAACCAATTAAGGAAATAATATAAATGTTTAATTTTGAAAAAAGCAACACATAGTTAGCTCTAATAAGTACATTCTCTAAAAATTTAACGTTCATATGCTTTCTTTCATTGTTTTTTCAGGGCGGTGGATATCGAAATCTCGGGATTTCGATATTCACCACTCTGAAAAAACAGTGAAGATATGCGTATAAACTTTAATTTTTTGGAAAATGTATTTATTAGAACTAAATATGTGTACTTTATGCAAAATCGAACATCTATAAGCTTTCCTTCATTTCTTTTTAAGAGTGGTGAATGTCGAAATCTCGAGATTTCGGTGCAGAAGTAAACGCAGCTTAACATACATTCTAAGAACAGTGACGGTATGTGAAGTTGTCAGAGTTGTGTGTTTTTAAATTACTACACTCATAGAAATAAATCTGTAAAAATAGCAGAAAAAGCAACTAAAAATTAGTTAAAAATTATGCTGCAGAAAAAACTGTTAAATCAGCAGATTTTTAGTTATATTTAAGTTCACTTTTAGTTAAGTGAAATAACAAATTGTACTGTAAAATCTGCAGAAAAATTTTCTAAATATTAGTAGACTAAATTATTATTAACAGAAATATTTGCTAAACAAATTGAAAACTGCTGTTTTCAAAGGGCTCAATTTTTATTTGCATTTAAAAAAAATCGAAAAGAAGACTTCGAAAATTTAAAATTTTTTTCGTGATTTTTTAGGCTACTAATTATTTAGTAAATATTTTGGTGATTTAACAGGTTAATTTGTTATTTTCTATTAACAAAAATTTAACTAAAATCCTGTACATTCAACAGTTTTATTTTTGCTGTTGCTATCTTACTAATATATAGCAAAAATAATCTGCTAATTTAGCAGTTTTTTCTGCAGCATCGTTTTTAAATAATTTTTAGTAGTTTTAACTAATTTTTTGCATACTTTTTTCTATTGGTGTATCTATCACCTTTCCATAATATGCACAGATTAGATTTAATTAATTTTGTATATTTTTAATTCACATGTCACTTAAAATTCTATTTTACGCACACTTTGCTTCTTGACTTTTTTGTTGACCCAGTAAGGAGCGCGAATATAAAGTGATTATTGCATAGAATTTGAGTTGCATATCAATTAAAACGGGACAAAATCAATAAAATCTGAACTATGTATATAATGGGAATGTGCTAGGTCCTTGATAATGAATATTTTCATTCGGGCCCGCCACTGATATTAAGGTTAAAGAAACAAAAAATAAACCGAGAAATTAACAAATAAAATTAAAAAAATTAATTATTTATAACAAAATGGGACGGAAATTTAAATAAAAATTACTCCCTTAATTTTATTTATGGCATTTATTTTAAATTCCCAGTCACACTGAAAAACAATTTCGTCAAAATAAACTTGTTTTCAACAGTTAAACAACCAATCCCCAAATGCTGTTAAACAATTACGAATGAAGTAAAAATTTTCTAACAAATATAGTGGAAATACTCGTGCCTAAATAAAACTGTCAACTATAACAAAATACTCCTAACATTTAACAGTCAATTTTATCCACCCACGTTGGTTTTCTATTCATTTCAGTTCTATTTGTATTAGTATTATTAGTAGGGCAAGGAATTCCATGCAAATGCATGTTTTTTATCGATAGTCCAAAACTAATATGGACTAAATATTTATCCGAATCATCAAATTTAGAACAAAATGGCATCGATTTGTAATTGCATATTTTTGCATATTTTGACAAAAAATGCATGTGTTTGCATATTTCGACTTCAAATGCATATTTGGTGTTTTTTAATGCATATTTTGTGCTTTTAATGCATATTTGTGCATATTTTTAATTTTTAGGAGCATTTTTTATTTTGTAGAAAAATATAAAAAATTTATACGTTTTCATATTTTGATTCAATCAAAATATTTATTTTTGTCTCATTATTTTTAAAAATAAACATTCTTAAAAACCTTATTGACCTATGAAAAAGCTTGGATTTCTGTGTCTGTTTGCAAATTAAATTACTTAAATATATTTTTAAGTTTTTGAATGCATTATTTTTGCAAAAATAATAGTTTTTAGTGCATAATTTTTATATTTTTAATGCATATTTATCTTTTTTAGCCGCATTTTTTAGGCGCATTTTTTCAATTAAGTACATGAAATTCCTTGCCCTAATTATTAGTATTATTTTTATTAGGCAGCTAAAAAAGAGGAATATGTATTACAATCATTAAAAATCTGCATTGAAAACAGTTTAGTCGTATTTAGTCGAGCAAAACAACGTCAGCTTATTTGACCCATACGCCAAAAAGTCGTATTGGAAAAAAACGATAAAGAAGGTTTACATTTTTCATTTTTGTATGTAAAATGGGCAAGTAGATAAAAGTCGATACCAGATATCTCAGACACAATTAAAAAAGTTTGACAGTTACTACATGACAGCTGTTTGTGTAGTAATCAGTAGTTGTTGTTTTAAACCGTAATTACAGTTGCTTTTCTATAGAAAAATGCAAAACAACTGTTATGACGGTTATTTAAGAAAACAACTAACGAAAAGTACTGTAATTTCGTAACAGTTGTTTAAAGCAGTTATTTTTAATATGATAATAACCAACTACCAAAACAGTAATTTTACAGTAAACAGTTATTTTTGGTAGTTAATTAAAAAATAAAAATTTCGTTGAATTTCTTTGAATTTTAAAAATTCCTTAGTTTATATTTGTTATTATTGATATATTTCTAGTTTACAAAGACAAATCAGCAATTCTTAAAAGCTTAATAAGTGGAGAACCGTTTGGAATTTTTACTTAAAATTTTAAATAGGCTGAAGTAATTACACATATTTTTGTAATCGAAAGAAAAAAATGTTTTTTTTATTAAAATATACTTTTATAATACCAAAAGAATTAACTGTAAAAAACGGTAGTTTTTACTCATTTTGTCAGTTGTTTTAAAATTTTTGTAGTAGGAGAAATTTGTCAGTTAATTTTACCACATTGTTAGTTATTTTTAATGCCTTTGTTAGTTATTTTTCAACAGTTAGAAATAATAAAAGTTTTAGTTATTTCAAATGTAAATACATTTGTCGCCTTTTTAACTGCATATACCTTTGTTTTAACTGTCATTTTCAGTAGATTCTACCGACAAACTTTTATGAGTGTCTAATACGAGATGTCGAGAAATGGGTTGCGAAACCAGAAAGAAGATATTTACGTTATATGTAATCCGTTCCTAACTCAAGTTTTTTCAAAAATGGTCATTAGGTCAAACCAACAATAAGCTGACGATGTGGCTACACTAACAAAAGTTTGTCGGTAGAATCTATTGAAAATGACAGTTAAAGCAATATGCAGTTGAAAAGGCAACAAAGGTATTTACCTTTAAAATAACTAAAACTTTTGTTATTTTTAACTGTTGAAAAATAACTAACAAATGCATTAAAAATAACTACCAATTTCGTAAAATTAACTGATAAATTTTTACTACAAAAATTTCAAAACAACTGACGAAATCGGTAAAAAAGTAATGTTTTTTACAGTCAATTCTTTTCGTTTATAAAAGTATATTTTAATAAAAAAAAATATTTTTTTTTTCTTTCGGTTACAAAAATATGTGTTATGCAGCCTATTTAAAATTCGAAGTAAAAATTCAAAACTGTTCTCCAGTTATTATGCTTTTATAGATTGGAGATACAATACAAGTTTCTGATTTTTATTAGCAAACTAGAAATAAAGGGTTCTTCAACACGGACGCTACAAAAGTAGAAAGACAGGGACATCAAACGACGCCATATTTCTTGCCGCTCTTTTGACATTTCTCTTCAGTAAGGTTTGCCATTTCATGATGGAAAGATATACGAGCCAACAACGAGTCGAAATTATTGAAATTTACTATCGAAATTCGGAGTCAGTGGCCTCAACGTTAAGAGCGCTACGTCCAATTTATGGTCGTCATAATGAATGGCTTCGTCAATAAACAAAATATGCGTTATTGGTCAGACAGCAATCCACACTTACTCCATGAGTCATCATTGCATGCCGAAAAAATTACGGTTTGGTGCGGTTTATGGGCCGGCGGCGTCATTGGGCCGTACTTCTTCCGTGATGATCAAGACCGGCACGTTACTGTGAATAGGAATCGCTACCGTTCAATGATAACCGAATATTTTTGGCCCCAATTGGATGATATGGACTTGGAGGACATAAGGTTCCAACAGGACGGCGCCACAAGCCACACAGCGAATGTCACAATCAATTTATTGCAAACCAAGTTTGGAGAACGTGTTATCTCACGAAATGGTCCAGTCGATTGGCCGCCTTGATCATGCGATTTGACGCCGTTGGACTATTTCCTGTGGGGCTACGTCAATTCTATGCTCTATGCCAACAAGCCAGCGACGATTGATGAACTTCGTACGAATATCGGCCGATTTATGCTTGAAAACCGTCGAAAATTGGGTTCAGCGTCTGGACTTCTGCAAGCGTGCCCGTGGTGGCCATGCAAAAGAGATCGATTTCCATACATAATGGCATCGAACGTACTTTCACAGGAATAAAGAATTTCATTGATATCCAAAACCGTTTTTGTTTTATTTAAAAAAACTTTTGTAGCGCTCTTATTGAAGAACCCTTTATATAAATAATAACAAATATAAACTTAACAAGAATTTTTAAAATTCAAAAAAATTCCACGAAATTTTTATTTTTTAATTAACTACCAAAAATAACTGTTTACTGTAAAATTACTGTTTTGGTAGTTGGTTATTATGATATTAAAAATAACTGCTTTAAACAACTGCTTCGAAATTACAGTACTTTTCGTTAGTTGTTTTCTTAAATAACCGACATAACAGTTGTTTTGCATTTTTCCATAGAAAAACGACTGTAATTACTGTTAAAAACAACAACTTCTGATTACTACACAAACAACTGTCATGTAGTAACTGTTAAACTTTTGTGAGCGTTGTACTATTGGCCGATAGTGGAAACTTTATTTTAATTTAATTACCTGAGGCTCAGCTAATACCAAAATGATGCTTACACCCAGTTTTTATAAAGGGAGCGGAGTAATTCCGCCTGAATAATGTGCGTATTTTGTTACTGTAAATTGTATTGAAAAACTAATTTTGAAGTTATCGCCTCAAAAATTAAAAATGACCAAAAACTCTTAGTTTTTGTTCAGTCTAAACACAATTAGATTTTTTTATTTTTTCAAATTTTTGTTATATCGAGTATAACCCCTAAATTCATAAACGCTTTGTAAAATTATAGGAGGTTTATTGAACAAATTTTGTATGAAAATGACGTTTTGTAAACCTGCTATAACATTACAAAGCATTTATGAATTGTGGGCTAAATATTCAGAAATATTCGTTGTATAAGGTAATAAGTGCAAACAATTAGATCGTTCGTTGTATCGCAGTTTGGTTATACCCAGTATTCGTTACAACGGTCTTTGACTATATTTAATATAAGGTTGACAAAGAAAATCAAATGTGGTTTAATTTGACTGCTATATGTTAAACTTTGACAATTGTTAAATAAAAAATAACTGACAAAAAATATTACATTTTAGTAGTTGTTTTAATTAGGAATTCTTCTTCTTCTTTTTTTAATCGAGAGCATGATATTTTAGTTTTTCTTATATATTGACCGTGTGTGTATTAAATTGCAAGTTGAGCAATATTATGTAGTGAATCAAAACACTTTTGATTTTTATTGGACAACTTGATATATTGTATAATCTATTGGCAACACTCTGTAATTTTAACTTTGCGCGGTTTATGTTTGTGTTAATTTATAGGTTATGTTTAAATTATATATTATATAAAATATTGGGAGGATATTTTGTTACATATTCATATGTTGCAATTTATTCTACGGTGTGTGGCAAAACGATAAAAATACTGTGCCACTATATTGGACATAATATTGCAAATATATGGGGGGCTTTACGAAATCCCATACAAATTTTGACATTGGGCATGTTAAGTGTTAACTCTTTCAATATTTCCAAAGTAGATAATGTACGGGTAACTGTCAGAGAATTAGCATAATACAAACGGAAAAGGAATCTTAAATCGTGACGAAAAAAATTAACAAAATAAGAACGGAAATGGAATCTGAAAAACTTGTCACATAAAAGTCAAGTCCTCTATATTTTATATTTTTCTTCTTGCTACATTCCAACGTATTAGCTGTGTTTGTGTGGCATGCCTATCAATGCTATCTCGAACAATTTTGACAGTAGAAAGCCGGAATAAGTGAAAAAACTGTCAAAATCGTTCTAGATAGCACTGATATGCAGTCACACAAACACAGCTAATGTTGGTGTTCGACATTAGTTGCAATGAATTGCTGCAAAAGTATTATTGCTGTTTTGTTATGTGTTTTGTAAACGTATAAAGCTAAATAGTTTGCTGTCACTAATACATGTGTGTGATGAAATCTACCATATAATCCTTCCAGTCCAGGGATGGAAATGAGTTTTTTCATTTTGTACCAACCACATAAAGAAATTGTACTTTTTCGACCCTCACGGTACCAAAATTTTTCATATACAATATAAATTTGTCCGAAAAATGTCAAACTTGCAGAAAATATTCTTCTACAAAAATTGTACTTTTTCAGCCTTCACCAATTTTTTTGATATAGCAAGTACTTGCGATCGAAGTCAAGCTTGCAGGAAATACACTCACAAAAATTTGACTTAAATGGAATCTCCGAAACTCTAATAAATTTTTGTTTAAATTTATCTTTTTTAGAGTAGGTAAATATTTACCTACTGTACTATAAAAATGATACACCCATTGAGTGTAATATTCATGCACGGCTTCAGCAATTAATATAAAGAAAAAAATCATACGCCACCGTAGACAAAAAACAACAAACACATTGACTTGGGCACGGTGGCGTATGAATTTTCGCCTTATATTAATTGCTGAAGCGGCGCATAATAATATTCTTACACGAAAAGTGTTTAAATTTATATTTTTTTGCATTTAAGGATTTAAATGTGCTAAAATTCTAAAACTTATGTAACAAATTGTAAATAATCAGTGTGTTCCCGTACGTTCCCAATGTTACCGAAATTTACCCAAAGTTACCGAAATTTACCCAAACGCGTTCCCGTACTCGAGAATTGGGTAAATGAGAGCGCTAATGAGAGTGTATTAGTGCTTCTCTTTTTACCAAAATTTACCCAGACTTTTTCTTCGGGTAAACTTTGGTAAAACAGCTGATGCAAATATAAACAAAAAACAATTGTGAAATTAAATTAAAAATTGTAATTAAATAAAGAAATAAGCAAAAGAAAGTTGGTTTTTTGTTAAAATTAATTGAATAAAATCAAAAACAACTTTTAAATGCGAATAAATATGTCTATTTGTGCCGTTTTGCAAACTGAAATTATACGTATTTTCACATCAGTGATGGGATTTTTGGCACAATCTAAGATTGATTGGTACAATGGCACAACCGATACTATTTTGGCACATTTTGGTTATCTACAAAATTTAATATAAAATGAATTTAAAAAATAACAATTCTTTAATTTTTAGTTTCTAAGCATTTATTGGTATTAAAATACCTTTTCGAATAAAGCAAAACTAAAAAATGGCATCGAAGGTATCACCGAATAAAGCACCGTAAGTTGTTTTTTACGTGAAAAAATTTCTCTCAGATTTTAAATGCTTTAAATTGCAATTTAAGTTAAAAAAATTAACAATGTTTTAATTTTATAACAAAGCCACAATCACAATTAACACAAAATGTCACTTTTTCACCAGAAAAATAATAGTCTTGTACATTAAATTTGCGTGAAAACTAAGTTTGCACAATTTTCACGTGAAACTCATTGTCGTAAAAAATAATTTTTTTTTATATGGAGTATAACAGGTGCCTAATCCATAGAATTTTAAAAATTCAAATGCTATAGAGCTTCGAAAGAATTAATTGAAGTTTAATTCATAAAAAAATTAATTCAGTTTTAGAAAATGTTTATATGTATACCATTCCGTGCAACCATTCCTAAAGAATTTTTCATTGGCTGCATTCCCAAATCTTTAATAAGTATCGGATGAATTTAATTTATCATTCACCTTTTAATTGAAAGAAAATTTTAATTCATTCAAATATAATTAATTCCATAAGAATTCAAAATAGAATTAATTCCATAAGAATGCATTTTCAAAATGAAAGTTGAAAACACGGTTTCTAAGTGAAAATTGAGTTTTGGCACAATAAAGGCCCATTTGGCACATTTTAGTCACACATTTGGCACAAAACAAAATTTTTCAAGTCCCATCACTGTTTAACATTATTCTTTGAAATAAGTTTTTGGGCTAGAAAAGTGGTTTTTTGCGTTCCTGTACTATTGGGTAATTTTGTCATTTTGTGAGAGGATTTTGTGCTTACTCTCATTTTACCGAACTTTACCCAAAAAGTAAAGAAACACACCTAATAATTTGTTGAAGGTACATATGTCCCTATACAGATTTTATTCTTGCCTAAGGAAATCGTCAGGGGTAGATTTTGCTAAAATCCGAAAAATTTGAAAACCGCGGTTTCGGTTTTTCAAAATTATAAAAACCGCGGTTTCTGTTATTTTTCGGTTTTCTTGTGATATTAATAGAATTTAATTATTATAATTATTTTAAAATAATTTAATATGTATAAAAATTAAATATTTTAATACATTAAAGATATTTATTAAAATTTGATTGAATATCTCACTCGAATAAAGGCAATAACACCATTTCCCGTGGAAAAAAAATGCCGAAACCGTTATAAATTAAATTTTTTTATTCTTTTTTGGGCAAATAAAGCTGTATTTAAGAATTTTAATTTAAGATTTAGCAATTCCTAGCAAAAACATGATAATGACAGGTCATTACCGTCATTATATGGTAATGAAAGGTCATTACCATAGGGATTACCTTTGGCATTACTTTAAAATACAATATAATGACTTTCTGATAATAAATTATAGAAGTACTTATATATTCTCGCAAAGTAATTGATTAAATAAGTACTGATTTAGGTTTTTTATTTAATATTTTATTTATTAAATTAATTCGAACATTTTTCCAACTGAATAGAAAATTTTCCAAGGTAAAAAGTTTTTTTTTGCCAATATGACCAACTATTTTACAATGTAGGGTAACCACTTATTTCCTAACTTCTGAGAAACCATTTATTCTATCTTTGTGAGTAACTACTTATTCTTTCACTATGGGTAGAATCTTCTGAAAATGGCAGTTAAAACAAAGGTATATGCTGTTAAAAAGGCGACAAAGGTATTTACCTTTAAAATAACAATAATTTTTAACTGTCGAAAAATAACTAACAAATGCATTAAAAATAACTACCAATGTCGGTAAAAACTGCTGTTTTTACAGTCAATTCTTTTTGTTTCGTATATTTTCTTGAAAAATATTTTTAACAAGATTCGTAACGGCATCCGAACATATTACTCTTCCTCTTTAAAATGATTTTTGAATTTTTTTGATAACCCATGTGAAAATCGAAATATATATGAGCATACATGATCATACATTGGCTCGTATGTGATCATGCATGGGCATACATAGTCATATACGTACATGCATAGTTCAATGTATGATCATACATGATCTGATATATTTCCATATACATACCTTTGGATCCGAAATTTGAGGGTATATGGAGGTATATGTCCATATATGATCATATATGGGCATACACGAATCATATGTGAGCATATATGGTCATATATGAACATGTACGGTCATATACCCTCAAATTTCGGATCCAAAGATATATGGAAATATATGAGATCATGTATGGTCATACATTGAACTATGCATGTACGTATATGACAATGTATGCCCATTAAGGTTATGACTTATTTTTAACAAAAATTTTACCTATCACCATGTGATAGGCAATACTAAATTAATTATAAAAATGGTGGTTGCGAGTCATTTCGTCGAAAAAACCTTCCGCACCAAATGCAATTTCTAAAATAATTTTTGCTCATGGATTTTGTTTAATTTATATAACGAATTATTACAAAAATTATTGTAAACAACAAAAAGTGTATCCAAAAGTCCCTCCAAAAAGGTTTCGTAATTTTGACCATAAATTGCTTTCAATAAGCATCGTTTGAGTCTCATTTGTTTAAAACTTCGGAAAAATATTTTAATTAAACTAAAACCATATAGACCAAATTTCAACCCTTTTGGTGCGGGAACTTTTTTGACAGCAACGAAAAAGTAAGGTTGCGTTTCTTAATATTTTTTTATGACATTTTTGGCTAGGGCATGTAAAATTTGATATTTGCAAAAAAAATCTAAAAGTCATAACCCTAATGCCCATGCATGTTCATATACAAGTCAATGTATGATCATGTGTGTTCATATATATTTCGATTTTCACATGGGAACATTTTTTTTACGGATATATCGTTTTTTGAAGTTTGGGCCCTTTATTGTTTTTTACTTTGAAATTGCAATGAAGTCCCAAATTTCAAAAAACGATATATCCGTAAAAAAAAATGTTATCAAAAACTATTTTAAAGAGGAAGAGTAGTATATTCAGATGCCGTTACGAATTTTGTTAAAATTATTTTTCAATAAAAATACGATTCGAAACGATTCGAAATATTTTGAAGAGAAGTTAAGTTTTTCCCATTTATATAGCTCGAAAGTCTGATATGGAAGGTGATTTCTGAGGCCAGATTTACATTAAGCGAACGTTTTGCTTTAGTCCCCTTGTCTGATATTTTTATGCCTGCACTTGTAAGTTTCCTCAAGTACTGACATGTACGCAATAATTTACTAATATTTAATTTACTATAATTTAATTTAATGATTTTACTGCATTTGTCAGCTGATTTTTTACCTATTAAAACTAACAGAATTATTTGTTAAATTTAAATGAAATTGTATTTTACACTTTTGTAATATCAATTAAAAGTCACATGTTAACTGTCATAGTCTCTGACAATGAGTGTATTTTTCTTATTTTAAGGATGGGTGCGGATTGACTAAAATAAATCTAAATTTAATCCAGGTTTATAAGTTTCTATTAAATCTGACAATAATCGTTAAATAATAATAATCGTGGGAGAAAAGTTTAATTTGACAAATCTGACATTTAAGTGTTAGGAAAACCCTAAGTATTGATAAAGTGTCCCAAGTTGCTTACCCATCTAAAAATCAAAATACATGATCATAGGTGGCCTTGCATATAATATCGTAATGCATGGACATACATGACCATAGGTCCATTCATAGTTTACTATAAGACCTTACATTATGTCATATATGACCATTTGGGGATATATAGCGGTATATAATCATATATGCTCGTATATAATACATGTGTACTCAAATATAATCATATCGGTAATTCAACTAGAAACTATATTTCTTGGACGGCAATGATGCCGCCCTGTGTTCCATTGGGAATTAAAGGATTACAGATATAATGATGCCGCTGCGAAAATGGTAGAACGTGTGAAGAGGGCTCGGATTGCTAACCTTACAGAAACAGTGCTCTTCGGCACTATCGCGTCCATTGGCAACCCTCTTTAGCAAGTCGTACCGTTTGGGTTTATATTAATCGTGTTGGAAGGTTGCCCATATCTAGACAAGCCCTAAAAAGGGTGCGGCTAACAACCCTGATAATTACCGCAATCTGTTCTGCGCTCTCGAAACTTATGGAGAGCATGAGTAACCAGCATATTGTTAATTATCTAGACGCCAACGCATTTCTCAAAGATCGACAGTATGGTTTCTGCAGAAGACGTTCTACGGAAGACCTAGTGACGTTTCTTTCGGAGTGTTGGAGGCTCACAGATTTGGTGACTGTAAAGTGTTTGTACTAGATATTTCCAGGGCATTTGATTGTATGCGGCATAAATAACTCATATCAAAGCTTATTGCTTTCGGTGTCGGTGAGGACTTCTGTCGATATATACGAGCTTTCTAAGGGCTCGCATTATAAGAGTTGTTATAAATGGCGTCTCATCTAATGAGTTTCAGTTAAATGCAGGGGTACCGAAAGGTTCCGTTCTTTTTCCTTCTCTGTTTCTTATCTTTCTAAACGACTTCTGCAGTCGCACTTCCAACATTGTCTACTCCTTTGCAGACGACAGGAACAGTTGTCATTCATATTATTTCGATCTAAGGATAAGTCTTGTGAAGTTTGGGGGGCAATAGGTAGGTTCTTTCTCCTTCTCTCTTTCTTATCTTTCTAAACGACTTCTGCAGTCGCACTTCCAACATTGTCTACTCCGTTGCAGACGAAAGGAACAGTTGTCATTCATATTATTTCGATCTTAGGTTAAGCCTTGTGAAGTTTGGGGGGCAAGAGGTAGGTTATGAATAACATGCTAATGACAATCTCTGGGTGGGGTATGTGAATATGGTTAATTTTAATGCACGCAAGACTTAATATTGTTTGTTAATCCATTGGGCCGTGTGGTCGTCAATGTCATCTATGTATAGTATTGAGGAATCAGAAGCTCCTGATGTTCTTGGCATGATAATCCAATGTAATGTCCGTTAGAAGGATCACGTCATTCAAGTGTCGAAAGAAGCATTCAAGTGTCTTGGCTTTCTTACCCAATGTAAGAACTACCTCACTCATTTTGACTTCTTTATTATTTTTGAAGCTTTTGGACCATATGCAAATGACGGCGTTGACGCTCATTAATGACTTGCTCTATTGACTCATTGAAGCATCGTCGGAATGGGGGTTGTGTAACACTGTTCTATTGGTATTACATGATAAGTGTTCTGCTGAGATAAGTGAACTTATCCCTATGCCCCGTGTATTTGCTTATTTGATACAAGATTGTCCATCTCATCCGTTTGTGGTCAATTGTCCAGTGAATATCAAAATGTATTACAGATAAAATGCGTTCTTTAGTCCAACCGCGCGTTTGTGGAATAAACTCCCTCAGATGTCTTTTCTGATACTTACAAGTTAGACAAATTCAAGTCAAATGTCCATCAACACAACTTTATTTCATCCTTCATATAACTGGTATCCTTCCTTGCTGGTATTAAATTAATACACTGCATTAGTAGGGATACTCCCAGAGTGTTGGTTTATAATACAGTAGTTTTGATTTAACTGCCTTTTTCTGAAGTGCACATTTGCTATAACTGCACAAAATTTTGGTTTTGTTTCTATTTTACAAAATTATGTACGCAATTGTCTTCTTTAAGTGCACTTTTGGTACCTGCGCATTTAAGATAACTGCCTCATATTTTTGGTAGTTTTACATTATTTTCATACAAAAGATCACCGTTAGCTGCCACTTGTGTTTTGCTTTGTTTTTCAATTTGAGGAAAAAAACACATATAAAATAAATGTGTTGTCAACTTTTTTGTGACAAAAATATCCTACTGTAGTCGACTTTTAACCATCAAAATCGCAAGATTTGGTGCAAAGCACAAAGTTTTCATCATTAGCTTCATTTGTTTTGTTTGTTTTCAGTCTGTATTGGTATACCTGCACATTAAGGCAGGTAAACAATTTCACTTAGCTGCGTTTTTGGCTTACCTGCACAAAAATTCTTGCAAAAGTTGGCTGTGCAGCTAAGTCAAAATTACTGTAAAAACATTTATATATTACCACATACGATCATATACCCTCAAATTTGGATCCGAAGTTATGTGATCATATATAGTTTTTAACAATGCATGGACGCACATGGTCATATATCTTTTGGTTGCACAAACAGAAATATTTAGTTATCGTAATCAATAGTTTTTATGGAACAATTTAAATTTGCAATCCCAACCAAAATTCGGTTTTAAAAATCTAATTAAGATGGGAAAAAAGAAACTGGTAAAATGGCAAATAAACTCGGTTTTTCGCATAAATTACTCAAAAACTTAATACAGTTCACCAAATTTTGAATTTTTCCTGCTAAATTTATGCATAATTTACTCGAAGAATCTTTTTACCAATTTTTTTGGCAACAATACGAAAATTCAAGAAAAAAAACTTAGTAAATCTCGCATTCTGCACTATGTAGGTACTATAATATTTGTGTGTACTAATATTAATAAATTAGAAAATCCAGCGATTTTTTAAAAACAATTCTGGGATTCGGGACTTGTCAATTCCGAAAATTCCAGGATTTCGTGATTTCCCATTTGGCACCCCTATTTAATATATATTTGGATTTTCACATGGGTATGTAAAATCTTTTATAGTAGTTATTAAATACTGTACTGGTCTTTGTTATTAAAGAAAAAGCTGTTAATTAATTTTTAAACTAAAAGATTCACATTTTTAAATATTATAATTATAATAGCTTAATCATACATAAATTAGAAAATTGGACGGAGTTTCAAATTCAATTTAATATTAAATTTAATTTTAAATTATAACTTAAGTAAATATTGTGCAAAAATTGTTTCAGTTTTGTGAATTTTCTTTCATTCTATATGTAAAAAGAAACCAAGTCTTTTTCATCACTATGAAATAATTAATTATTTCACCTTTTTAGCAAATTTTAAAATTTACCTCTTAAATAATTATTTTACCTCTTCTAATCTTTGTGCATTTATTTGAGCTTGAGTTGTTTGAGTTGAGGTTTTAAGTAAAGACAAAGTTTCGGCTAAAGAAACGGTGGTAGTATTGGCCACGGCCGAAGCGTTGATGGATTGTATTGTCGCTGTTGTTGTTGATGGTGGTGGTGGTGGTGGTGAAGGTGATGGTGAGATTACAATTTCATTTTTAATTTCAATATCCGTAGGAAATTTTAATTGTTTATGGAAATTTTCTTTAAAATTTTCGTGTAGTTGTTGTTGAATATGCTGCTGGTGAAGATGAAGATGTTGTTGCTGTTGTGTTAAATTTAAACCTTCTTCATTATTATCATTATTATTAATCATAATACTTAAAGCTGGATTATTACTTTGTAATTGATTCAACAGTGAAGGCTGTGATGGTGATGTTGCATTTGTTTGTGTTTGATTTGAGGAGGATGAGCTGGGTGGTGGTGGTTGCTGTGATGGAAATGATGCTTGAATTTCACCAGCTGCTGCTGCGGTAATTAAGTAATTTAAAGGATTAAAATTTTGCATCTCCTTGGCTACAAATGATTCATGAGTCATTTTCATATGATTTTTCATTTTATCTGGCCTCGAAAATTCCTTACCACACAATGGGCATGGGAAGACTTTGCGGTGTTTACCCTCATGGTAGAGAAAAGCATGGCGCTGAAAACTATACTTATTTTTAAAAGTCTTTTGCATATTTTCCTTGGCACATTCCGTACATTGATAAACGCCCTCATTAATACTGGCATAACGGAATAGATCTAAACCCCGAACGGACATTTCAGTCAATTGTTCAGCCTGATCATCTAAAGTGGATTGTGCTTTACGTCTGATACGTCTACGTTGTACCGGTTTACCCGATGAATTCTTCGAACGGGGTGTGGTATTCGACGAGCCAGTGTTATTAGTCGAGTTGGTAGAACTTTCTAAATTATCATTACTTCCAGTTTGATTGCCACCACCACCGCCCGTTTCATTGCCCGTACTATAATCCAAACCAGCATTTTCATCGGCTAATGTCAACATTTCCGGATCTGATTTATCACTTTGATCCATTAATAAATCCAAATTATCTTCTTCTCTCATTAGTAAGGCATTTTGTTGGTGGAAAAATTCACCACTGGATTTCAGTATTGGATTGGCGGCCATATGCAATAGAAATTGATGATGTAAATTATTGGCTGATGGTGGTTGTATGTTATTTTGTGCTGCCTGACGTTCGGCTACATTCGCCAGGGATTGTAAGGCCGAACAGGCTTCCTGAGCCTGAGCTTCCATATGGTTTACATTGGAACTGGAAGCTGTTTGTTGTGACATTGTATTATTCGTTGTGGCATTTGTTATTGTAACATCAATTAATTCTTTAAACCCACTTCTTAATTGTTGTTTCAATAAAGAATTTGGATTTGCATTAGATTGCAACGTTGATGTTTGCTGTTGCTGTCCATTTCCAGATTGCATAACATTTTGAAAATTCGATTTTATATTTAATCCTAAGACTGTTGGCAAGTGAGCTGTTAATGCTTCACTAAATTCTATGGATGCCACTTTAGTTGTTGGATTTTGTGTTTGTATGGAAATCATAGAATTGTGGGAATTAATTGATGTTGCTGTTGTGGATGATGTTGGTGTAGTTGTTATAGTGTTTAAGGTGGTTTTATTAATGCCGAATAATCGTTGTGATAATTCTGGAGTACTGGTAATAAGTTGAACTAAAAAGAAAGCAAAAATATAAATTAAATACTTATACTAAATGAAAATAAAAATAGTGGGTTATTTTCTAAAGTTGTGGGTACATTGTTATTGTTACAAAAACAATTTGTATGGAAAACAACGTTACGCAAGGCGTTTACAGTATGATTTGGGTCATATTCCGTGAAGACGATCAAATTTCGAAATTTTTTTTTTTAAATATAGTAAAATATATAGCAACAGGTGTTATAAAAAGTCAGTAACAAGGTCAAGTATTTTTGCTTGTAACTCTATCCCACATAAATTAGGGTATAATTCTATGAAAATTCTCTCAAAAAGTTCAAATCCCGATTTCCCCAATATTGGAACGGATTCGGGTTCCGGGTCATATGCTGCCTATTAGGCCAGATATTCTAGTTTCCGAATAGGAACACTCAAAAAAAAGTCAGTAAAGTCAGCAAAAAATGTTGCTGTGTCAGCAAATTTTTAGTCAGCAGCGTGCTTGCAAAAAAGTTGGTAATTTCAACAAAAGTGTTTGCTGAAAAACAGCGAGCTGATTTTTACCACAAAAAATAGTAATCTCAGCAAAAGTTTTGCTAACACTTATTATGTGCGTTCCCGTACGTTACCGCGGGTACCCGCGGGAAGTACGGGAACAGACATATTGTTAGTCGATTGCAAATGAAAAAAATCCTTACTAAAATCACTAAACTTTTTGCTGAATATTAGTAGACCGAAAAAAACTCAAAAATTTGTAGAGAAATTTTACTCTAGTTAATTTATTTGCTGAAAATTTAAATATACACTCAAAAAAAAAGTCAGTAAAGTCAGCAAAAAATATTGCTGTGTCAGCAAATTTTTAGTCAGGAGCGTGCTTGCAAAAAAGTTGGTAATTTCAGCAAAAGATTTGCTGAAATTACCAATTCAGCGAGCTGATTTTTACCAAAAAAATAGTAATCTTCAGCAAAAGTTTTGCTAACACTTAGTCGATTGCAAATGAAAAAATCCTTGCTAAAATCACTAAACTTTCTGCTGAATATTAGTATACTGAAGAAAACTCAAAAAACTTGTAGTGAAATTTTACTTTAGTCAATTTATTTGCTGAAAATTTAAATATAGACATTGTGTAGAGTTGTTTTTCTTTTTATCATTTCCGTTGTCTGTGCTACATCCACATCTTGTCTATCTGGTTGTCGTCCACGCTATAAATGCGGTTATCAACAAAATTTTTGTAGCAAAATAAATTAGTAAAACATTAGTTCAAAATTAGTTTAGTGCTAAAAAATATAACTAAAACTTCTGCTGAAAACGGAATTTCAACAAAAAAATTGCTGAAAACTAGTACACTTGATATACAAGACGTTTTACTAACTTTTCTACTAACTTGTTTTTTTGAATGTACGTTACGTAAATTTCGGCCGTGCAGTTTTCGAGATAATTCCAAATTGGCGACCTTGAATTTTATGGAGTTTTGGTTTTGAGATCTTGAAAATTTAAACGCCGAACTTTTGGCTTTCTATCAGAGCAAGGAGTCAAAATGGATACACCCGTATTATTCATTTTGAGACAATCACAAATTTAGAGGGTAAATGGTGGCAAAACATTAACAGATTTCGAGTTTTATTTTCACTTTTTCATAGTTCCTTTCACTGATTCCAAATGGAAGAGTATAATAAAAACATCTTGATGTATTGCGGTCAAAGAACGTTTTTTAATTTTCCACTCTCCTAATTTTACTAACTTTTCTACTAACTTATTTTTTTGAATGTACGTTACGTAAATTTCGGTCGTGCAGTTTTCGAGATAATTCCAAATTGGCGACCTTGAATTTTATGGAGTTTTGGTTTTGAGATCTTGAAAATTTAAACGCCGAACTTTTGGCTTTCTATCAGAGCAAGGAGTCAAAATGGATACACCCGTATTATTCATTTTGAGACAATCACAAATTTAGAGGGTAAATGGTGGCAAAACATTAACAGATTTCGAGTTTTATTTTCACTTTTTCATAGTTCCTTTCACTGATTCCAAATGGAAGAGTATAATAAAAACATCTTGATGTATTGCGGTCAAAGAACGTTTTTCAATTTTCCACTCTCCTAATTTCCCAAAATCAATTTCGTGCAATTTGTTGGTCTTTGTAAACTGACTTTTGACCCGATAAGTATCGCAAACCGTATTTTACAGATTAGTGCTATCCTTTATTAATTTGTCCATGACATTTGAATGGACAGATTTGCAAACAACCGTATAAAAGTGTAGAAATTTATTTTTAAATCTAAATTTTATAAAACAAATTAAATGCTTCCCTTTAGAAAAACGTGTAAGTCCACACAATGTAATCGATTTTGAGTACTTCACATTGTGTATACTTACGATATGGGATACTTGTGTGTAATAATTGTATATGAAACTTAAAATATTTGAAATTTTTAAAAAATTTTGAAAACTATCTCTTGTATCAGAGTTAAAAGAAATAGGAAGTGATTTTATTACAGCTAGCTAAAAACACAAAAATTAATACTAGCTTTATTTTGTCTCATGCCTATCAACGTTAAGTATTTAACATGGATGGTAACCGAAACGATGCAGTTATCGGTAAGGGTAACGCTATTTTAGATTATTTCGGTAACTGTATTTTAAGGGAAACGCTATTTCATTTATTTCGGTATCGGTTTTTTAAGGATAACGGTTTTTCAGTTATTTCGGTAACGGTATTTTAAGAATAACGGTTTTTTGATTATTTCGGTAACGATATTTTAAGATTAACGGTATTTTATTTATTTTTGTAATGGTATTTTAAGGATACCGGTAGTCAGTTATTTCAGTTCATGTGGAAATTTTTTTTACAAAAAACAAACGAGATTAAAAACAGAACCAATTTACCAACTTAATTTACGAAAAAAACTCAATATACACGTGCAATTACCAAAAGCAGTAAATTAACGGTAACGGTATTTTAGGGGTAACGGTATTTCATTTATTTCGGTAAAGGTATTTTAAGGGTATCGATATCTCATTTATTTCGGTATCGGTATTTTAAGGATAACGATATTTCAGTTATTTTGGTAATGGTATTTTAAGAATAACGGTATTTTAGGGGTAACGGTAGTCAGTTAAAAGGGTTTTGAATCGATAACGATATTTTAGCGGTATTGCCTGCCAACCCTGGTATTTAAAGCAAGTGTACGTTAAACAAATTGTAGTATAAAAATTTTTTGAAAAGGTTATAACCTTTTTATATGTTTATAACACTATGCGACAGTCAAAATCGGGATGGGATGAAACCAACGGGAAATATTATATCGGTCAAAAACAAGTTATACGTGTCCCGGCGTTTCGCTGGGTCACCCCTAGGAATCGAGATATATTTTTTTTTTGACATAACTCGAGAACCACTAGTCCGATTTTGCCCAAACAATTTTAAAAAGATTAAAAATTACAATTCCTTTAATCTGTTCATATAACGTTTTTCTATATACTCAACAGTTTTGCCGGTAAAAATAAATGTTTGTTACCGCTACCATAAAAATCAATAACCTTTTGTTTATTACTTTTTTTTAATATTTTAGGCAAAAAATATTTTTTTCTTCATACATTTATTTTTACCGGCAAAACTGTTGAGTATATAGAAAAACGTTATATAAACAGATTAAAGGAATTGTAATTTTTAATTTTTTTAAAATTGTTTGAGCAAAATCGGACTAGTGGTTCTCGAGTTATGTCAAAAAAAGACCACCAAAGGTCAAATCGATATATCTCGATTCCTAGGGGTGACCCAGCGAAACGCCGGGACACGTATAAATTCTTTTTTACCGATATAACTTTCCCCGATACTTTGAACCCTTCCCGATCACTGACCCCTACCATTTGTCTCACAGTGTAATTGTTCCGTTATAATCGAACGTACGTCAGCAAAAGTTTTTAGGAAATAACGCGAATAAGTTACGTTAGAGGTGAAAATGTATAAATGTTGAGTTTTCTACGTTGATAATTATCCGTGTTGAAAGTTAACGTGCATACGAAAAGTAATATGTTAGTTTTCGTCTTAAACACGTTTTTATGCACTTTGAGTTTTTTTATGAGTTAACGGATATAGTTAAGTCGAAAACACGGCTACTATTATCTAAATTATTGACCAAAATCACACTTTTCTCTAAAATAATATGTCTAATTTTCTGTAGAAATATTCTCGAAGGTGTATTTAATAAACCTCTATGCGTTAACCACTTTTCTTTATATTTTGTTGAACAAAATTTTAAAAAACTCAAAACTAGTTTTGAAAATTTATAAAAAAAATCCCATCTTTAGCCATACCTGGGACTAGGTTATCATAACCCAAGAGAGACAAAAATTTACATCTAAATATTTGTGGATCTTAAAGGCTCAATTAGACGTGCCATAACCATAACCATATAAAACAGCTGTTCAAACCAATCTTATGCGCTACAATGTATTCGATTATAGGTGACATGCCATAACGCCATAACCGTAACCGTAGATACCAATTGAATTTTGGTTGTCTGCTATGGCGTTATGGTTACGGCTATGGCGTTATGGCACGTCTAATTTAACCTTAAGGCACATCTACACGGGATAGAAAACTCGCGAGATTTTATGAAGATGCAGCTCTGTATAAGTCTACGAAGTGTAATCTCTAAACCATTGACAATTACTGTCATACACAATTTTTTTAATTAGTAACAATTTTGAAATTGTTTTGTAACATTATTGATTAAATGCACTTTTTGGTATTTGGAGAAAAAATTACACAGTACAACAAAATAAGAAAAATTTGATGCATCGGGATTGCGATATGTCATTTCTAATAGATTTTGGGACGCAGATCACGAATATGGCCCTAGAATTTTAAAGTTTGCTATATTTTAAGAAATATTTGCAAAAACGTTTTTGTAGGAAAATTAAATTTTTTAATAAACTTTTTGAAAAAAAATATAAAATGGAAGGGTAATAAAACTATTTTTTGCAACATTTTAAAATGATGAAATATGCCCTTTACCCGGTGTCTTCAAATGCAATAAATTATATGATATGAAATGTCAAAACCATTGCAGCGAAACGTCAAAATGATATCAATTGCAGAGTGGTGGAGAAGACTTGACCATTTCAAGGTTAAGAAATATCATAGATTTTTCTTCGAAAAACACCAAATTTTATGAAACATTAATGTTTACCGACAAATAATAAAAAAACTAAACACTTTTCCATTCCTTTTTACCAAATTTTTTGTTGTTTTTCTATTACAAAATTAAAATGAAAACTAAAAGTGACATTTGATCTCTGGCATTATTGCAAGATCCGATGGCATGTCAGCGATATCATGATATTGCAATAAAATTGAAATTGAGTGTCTTCACTTGAGATGAGAGCATTTTTACAATTGCTTGCTATCATTTTATTGCATGTCAAGACACTAGGTTAATTTGATATATTGCACGTTTTGACAGCTGCGATAATATTCCCTATATATGCATTTAAAATTAAAATTTCTTTTTTTCACGATTTCGTTAATAAATAATCTGCGATGAAAGGAATATATAATATTTGAATTTGTACCTTCAGTAAACATCTCATGTTACTTAATTTAGCAAAAAGAATTCGCATTTCCTGTTTTATTTTTAAGTTAGTATTGACTAAACCTGAAAAAGACTGACTTTTTTAATACCTAAAAATTAAGGAGTCTGTGGCAAATCTTAAAATATAAAACCCAGATAAAACCATTCAGAAATATAAAACATATATTTTCTAATCAATTTCAACCAAGTTTTAGACAACTGATATGCAAATTTCGAAAAAAATAACGATTTTAAAATATGCATGTTCAAAAATGTACTTTATTGTTTTTGCCATAGTAAATTCATATAAAATTTATTTGAAATAAAAAAGATATAAAATGTGTATTTCAGATTGAATTTTCTGCAAATCTTGAGACATAAGTTGTGATTCTTTTGATAAAAAGAATTTAGTGGAATATGAATTTACATCATACGTAAGGATTTTGCAAATCCGATTAAGGGATTTTATTAAATTTACAAAATAGGAAAATAAGTGAAGTTTTCACTTTAGTTGCAATTATATCCTAGATCCTTTACCTAATCAAAATAAGTTTATATGTTTCTAATAGCCCAAAGTCTATATTTTTAAACCATATTAAAAATTATTCGTGGTTTAGTCAGGTATATGAATAAATAAGAAATCTTAACAAAAAACTGTCTTTTTGCTAAAAGTTAAATTTGCAAATATTTCAAAAACTGGAGCCAATTTTGAAATTTGGTGTTCACATTCGTGATATTCATCCTAAAATCTATCATAATTGATATGTCGCATGTCCGATGCATTTTTAGTGTTGTACTGTGTTATTCTTTGAAATACAAAAATTTTAATAAAAGAAAATACTTGACAACTAGAGATGATACTTTTACGATTAAAATTAGTGCCAACTATATTAGAGATGACATATTTAGCGCAAACTCTACGAGATTTCTATTCCGTGTAGATGTGCCTTTGGAAATGAAACTAGAGTATAACATTTTAAGTTTATGAAAAAAATATTTTATTTTTTACGATTTTTATAATTTATCTCATTTTAACTCTGCAATGGTCGGAGGAAATTGGAATACTTAAATATTTTCCAACCGATTTTGGATTTTTATACATTACCGGAAAGGTAATTCAGTGTAGATTATGATCCAAAATTACAGTTATTTGAGAGCCAGTATTTTCAATAAAAACCAAAAAAGTAGGTAATTTTTTCGCCTTGTAAATCGTATTTCAAATTTCGCCGTTGCGGCACATGTTCCCGTTATACGATCATCTTAATTTTTTGCATGGTGTATTTTTGTACCCAAAGGCACATTTCTAGGGGGTGGAATGGTCAAAGGTCGCCATTTCTTTTCGTCCATATACATAGGCGTACCTAGACCATTTTTCTGGGGTGGGCAAGCGACCTATTAATTTTCTGCTGTTTATTTGCCCATTCTCACACTCTTAATCCTAAAAACCACTTTCGGCATTATGCTTACAATTTTTACACATAAAAAAAAACTTAAAAATGATTCTTTGCCTTCTAATAAAATTTTCATAATTTTCAAAGTTAAATAATCCTGGTAGCTTATCCTATCAAAATCGCCATATTTTTATAAAAAATTCTGAATAGTGCATTTATTTTTCTGAAGAAAACTTCGTACAAGGAATGTATTCTAAGCTATTTTCTCAGATTATTATGAAATTTAGATATTTAATAGAGAAAAGAAATCCAAGATCAACCTGTCTAATTCGTCCACCTCGGACGAACCCTATCTACCCCATATTCTGACCACTTAAATTACCGAGGTGGACAAAAATAGTGAGATGTTCATCTTACAATTTTTGTTTCTACAAAATATTGAAATTTCATTAAAATAACATAGTAGTGTTTAGTTTGAAGTAACTTCCTTGTTAGATATAAACTAATAATTCGTTTAGAAAACTATGAAATCTAAGATATTTAACTCACCAAAAAAGATTCTGCGTTATTTTTCTATTATTAAACAACTTTGCGGTTCTAATAATTTTTCTTAAAGAAAAACTCTTATAGTGAATTTTATAATCAGAACTAAGATAGAATTGTTTCTTAAATATTTCTTTCAGAACTTCTGACTATAGAACTGACCCTTAGATTTCAACAAATTATCTTCCTAGGAAACTAGAAGACATTTGCCCAATCAAAAACACAGGATTAACTGATATTAAAAAAAAAATAATCATAGAACAAGAATTATAGACAGATTTTTTTAAAATTCTGGAGTGTGCAAAAAGCAGTCTGGGGTGGGCAATGCCATAAGTCCGCCAATGCGATCAGTTAAAATTTATGTGTACAAAAATTCCTCAGTTGTTCAGTCAAAGATATTCTTAGGGCTGGTATCTTATCTCCAATTTTTAGTTTGCTTTAATTATTGATTTAGAAATCATTGATTAGCCCTTAAACTTACTTAAAATAATATCGGTAACTTATAAAAATTTAATCAATGATTTGTCAATTTTAGATATTGTCATTTGACAATACGAATAAGAAATAAAAGAAAATAAAAAAGTTTTGAAAACTCGCGAAATAAGACTTGTTTATTAATTTTTCCACATGACACGGGGTGATAAAATTATACAATAGATGACTAAATTGTTGTTTTTAAAATCTGCAATCGCTAAATGCCTCAAATAAGAAGTGTCTTTTTGCATGCTACATGCATATCTTAATTTTTTTCATTGGGTAAGTGTGTGTAATTCTAAATTCGTTATTATTCCAGGACGGATAAGATGATTTTTGATGTTTTTTGATACATTCCATCCAAACTTTATAGTCTGAAATAATTAGAAAACTCGGTTCAGAGAAAAACTAAAATAACTATACATCTATATTATTTGTTATTTGTTTAGGTAAATATATCTGGATCAAATTTAATATGCACATACAGTGATATCTCCTAAAGCAGTAAATTTTTAAAAAGCTTTAAACTTAAACGCATGATTTTCTTGATTCTGTTTTTAAGATATCTTCCAACAATTTTGTGTGCAAAGCAAAAATCTTCTGAAGAGTCATGTCTGAAAAATTTTCCCGAGTAAAAAAGTTTTGATATAATCATATATTATTTTATGTAATTGCATATAGTAACTTATAGTTACATATGGCCACATATGCTTTTAAATTCAAGCAGATATACTTTTATATAGTCATATGTTAGATATTTTTTCCTCAAAGGTTTTAATATGAAGACATATGTGATTTTATATTATTACATATTGGCCTACATATATATGTATGTGCTATATATAAGTACATAAAGTAACATATAAAAGACATAATTACATGTACGTTTATATATAATTTAGTATGACACTATACATAATAATATAAAACTATGTGGAATCATATAAGAAATCTTTTATAATTTGTGTTAGTTATGATTATATATTGACGAATATGAACCCATATATAACTTATAACATTCTTTATAAAATCATCTATAATGATATAATCCCACATAGGCAATTTTTTCAAAGTGATTTTATATAAAAATATATAAGGTCCATATAAAACCGTATTGTATTATATTTGGTTCCATGTTATCAATGATTTTGAACTAGTTTTAGATTTAGTAATTACTAGGGATTGGCGCGTGACACGAAATGTTCGTGAGTCACGTTATTCACACGTGATCGTGAGTAATAATTACTATACTTAAGTGATTCGTGCGTGAGCGTGAGTAAGAATAACCCGTGATTGATTCGTGTGTGAGTTTATTTTTTGCATCATATGTTTTTAGTAATTTTTACTGTTTTGCGTGAGAATTTTCTGATTGTAAGTTTAATAAATAAGTTAATATAATCATGTGTGCTGAGTAAAAAACGAAATGCTCGTGCGTGAGTAATTTGTTTTTTTTTTTGGTTTTTTTTTTTGAGCATGAGTCAAAAATGGCTTTAATACGAAATTCTCTATACTATAACGTACACTTGACTGATTTCTTATATCTTGGTTGTATATCATAATCCTATTAACTTTAAAATTTCAGTGTTGTTAACTTTATTTTAAAATTACTAAATTAAAAGAAATTTTTTTTCATGTTAATTGCACTGTCATGATAAATCTGGATAAAAGTAATGGAAGATTTATCGAAATTATAAGATCTCCAGCAGGCCTGAGGTTAATCATTACATTTTGTAATTAATTACACATGCAATTACACAATTACATGTAATTGTAATTGAAAAAAAAACTCATCTATAATTACATATTCGGCCTTATTACGAGTGTCGTAGTCGTAGTCGAAACTAAGTCGAATTTGCTGAAAATTCACTAAAAACGCAACTTTTGAACAATTTTTCAATTGGATTTACCATAGCACTCAGATTTAAAAAAATCCAGCATCAGAGTTTCATTTCTTTATAATTTCCATTATATACAAAATCATTTTATATGGAGTCGACAATTTTGACTACAAATTCGACACTTGTAATCAGGCCGATTACACTATGGAACATTTTTGGGATTATTGTCTGGGGGTGAGAAATTCCAAGTCAGGGTGATCGTACTAGGTCAGTATAGTAAAACCCTCAAAGGGTTTGGCGTTCGTATGTGTCATTTTTTTAATGACCTTTTAAATTTTTTCCTTATCTTGATGTTTTTTCGCTTAGTTGTAACTCGAGAACCACTTGTCCGATTTTGATGAAACAAATTTAGAAAAATTTAGAATTACAATTTCTTTAATCCGTTCATATAACATTTTTCTTTATAATCAACAGTTTTGCCGGTAAAAATAAATTTGTGGAGAAAAAAAATATTTTTTTGCCTAAAAATTAAAATTTTTTATGAATTTAAAAAAAAAAATTTTTAATTTTTAGGCAAAAAAATATTTTTTTTTCTCCACAAATTTATTTTTACCGGCAAAACTGTTGATTATAAAGAAAAATGTTATATGAACGGATTAAAGAAATTGTAATTCTAAATTTTTATAAATTTGTTTCATCAAAATCGGACAAGTGGTTCTCGAGTTACAACTAAGCGAAAAAACATCAAGATAAGGAAAAAATTTAAAAGGTCATAAAAAAAAATGACACATACGAACGCCAAACCCTTTGAGGGTTTTACTATACTGACCTAGTACCATCACCCTGACTTGGAATTTCTCACCACCCAGATTGGCTGTTGTACTGTGTTATTTGTAATTACAATTCAAAAAAGAACAATTACAATTACAAGCAATTGAAAACTTTTTTTTATTTAAAAAAATTATTTTTGTATGTATATTGTTAGATATGGTCCTATATAAAGTATAAGGTTAATATTTAGATATAATTGTATCAAACTATGTCCACTTTTATAACATTTTATATAATTTTATACAAAAAGATATAATTTGATGTAATTGGATGAGGACAAAATTCGGATACAATTGTATCGAATTGCATTAAATTGTATCAAATTGTACCATTTTGTATACAATTGTATACAATTCGATACAATATGATACAATAAGACGTTCTCATTTTTCGGATATAATTATATCTAATTACATAAAAGATTATATATAATTAAATATAATTTCATATGGCTCCATATCAATTTTTTTTACTTGGGTTGTGTTAATTGGAAAAATTAGAATTTTCGAAATTTGGGGAAAATAAAAGACATGAATCCAAAATTATTCCTCGGGGGAAAAATATATGGAGTACTTAAAAATTGTACTGCAGGAAATATTAAAGTATGCTAATAACTGTATTTTTTCCGAGAAATAATCATGGTCTAAACAACTAACTAATTTTAACCTCTGTTAACTGACTCTGTCCGACATTTGAACAATTTTTAATAGAATGTGGTAGATTAAGTTTTATGGTTAAGTTTTAATAAATAGTAAAAATTGGTTCAATAAATAAGCAAAATAAGAAAAAATTTTATAAAAAACTATACTCTTTAACTGCAATTTAGGCTCTAGCAGGAGCAAGTGAAGTATGTCTTATATATTAATATATCTCATATTTTTACAGAAAATTCGAAAATTTTAATTATTTTTAATTAAAAACGGCAAAATTAAAAAAATTATTCTGCGACACCTTAAACATATTTTTTGGTAAAATTTTCCTCCAACGTACTAAATAAAGATCAAAATTATAACAAATTCTAACAAACTATTCATACAGAATCCAATATTATATATGTTGTGGGCGCTGTGGTGTAATGGTTAGCGCTGTGGTGTAATGGTTAGGTTGTGGGTTCGAGCCCCAACCAAGGCAACATCTATTTATGAAAAATAGTAATATGTATGAGTTTTTTCCATCCCTCATACATATCGCAGCGTCCTCCTTCGGTGTTCCCATAGCACTTAACCCCACCGAAGTAAAATAATATAATAGGGCTATGAACTAAAAAGCTTCAACAAATCTCGCCAACTCACCATCAGATGGCGCGCAACAACTGTTCTAAAATTCAGCATCTCGCGCAATTACAATGTTGCCATATTTGAAGCCCTTCATCTTTCACCACCTTTCACTTCTTCTCTATCCCTTTTCCAAAGGAAGCAACACGTTAATTATTTTGTTTATTTACAAATTAATTGGTCTACGTAAAACTTTTTAAAAAGTTACCAACATTAGAAAAAAATGTAAATACTAACATGATTTGTAGGGTGGAAAA
Source organism: Leucophora obtusa (assembly GCA_949987735.1). Taxonomy (NCBI): domain Eukaryota; kingdom Metazoa; phylum Arthropoda; class Insecta; order Diptera; family Anthomyiidae; genus Leucophora; species Leucophora obtusa. Next base: position 284,947,680 of record OX465295.1, read on the forward strand.
CCTATGTTTAAGGTATTAATCACAGAAATTTATGTAATTAAATTTAATCAATGTTTAGAGTAAAATCAGAGGTTAAAATTTGCTAAATAATGATTTTCTTCTTAATCATTGTTTAATATTACATAAGATACCAGGCCTTAGTTAATTTAAAATAAATCAAAATTAACTGAGCAACTAATATTTGGTTCATAATAACTTTTTTTGAGTCAACCTGTAAATTTTAAATGACTCAATCTCTATATATAAAAGAATAACGTGACTGACTGACTGACTCAACATCGCCCAGCCCAAACCGCTGAAGCTAGGAAGTTGAAATTTGGTATGTAGGTTCCTCTTTCGGCGTAGACGTCCGCTAAGACGGGATTTTTTGAAATTCCTACCGGAACGGGCAAAAAGGGGAAAAGTCTCCTCCCCAAAACCCCTTTGGCTATAAAGCTGAAATTTAAGATATGTGTTCCTTGGAGTATGGGCTAACTTTTCTGGAAAGTACTTTCTGGAATCTTGGACAGGGATGTTGTAAAAATGGGGGTTAAAAAGGGGAAAAAGGCCCCCCTTGACGGCCTGCCCAAACCGCTGGAGGTAGGAAGTTGAAATTTGTTATAAAGGTTCCTCCACTATCGTAGACATCCACCAAGACGGGAGTTTTGGAAATTTTTACAGGGACGGGCAAAAAGGGGAAAAAGTTTCCCCCTTGACGGCCTGCTCAAACTACTGGAGCTATGATTAATGAAGCGAAAAGTGCCGCTTAAAGGCCTGCCCAAACCGTTGGAGGTAGGAAGTTGAAATTTGGTATTAAAGTTCCTCCTCTATTGTAGATATCCGCTAAGATGAGATTTTTGGAAATTTCTACAGGTAGGGTCAAAAACAGGAAAAGTCTCCCCCTTAACGGCCTGGCCAAACTGCTGGAACAAGGGAGCTTAAATTCGGTATTTGGGTTCCTTCTCCAACGTTGACGTCCCCTAAGATGGTATTTTTGGAAATTCATACCGGGAGGGGTAAAAAGGGAAAAAACTTCCCCCTTGACGGCCTGGCCAAACTGCTGGATATAGAGACCTACAATTATGTATGTAGTAGGTTCCTCCTCCAACGCAGACGTCTTCTAAGACGGAATTTTTGGAAATTCCTACCGGGAGGGGTAAAAACTGAATAATTCTCCCCCTTGATGGCCTAACCGAACCCTTCGGCTAGAAACCTGTAATATATAATATGTTTTCCTTGGAGTATGGGCTAACTTATCGACAAGGCATTTCTAGGACTTTGGACAGGAACGTGGTAAAAATGGTGGTTCAAAAGGGGAAAATTGCCCCCCCCCCCCTTAACGTCTGCGTCTTTAGCTAGAAACCTAAAACTTAAAGAACAAGTGTATATGAAACACTAAAATTAAGAAACTAAATAGGAAACGAGTGGAATTGAAACACTACACAAGTGGAATGAAATGGATATAAACGTTGAACGAGTGGAATTGAAATTATAGACAATGCAAATGGATTGGAAGAGGGAATTGCCTGTTCAAACACTATCCACGGAATATGAAACTTATGTAGCATTGAAACATACTCTCCAAAAAGTTAAACAAATTTTCTAAAAGAGAAAAAACCTTAGAAAAGGAATGGAACTTATATATTCCGATATTTAAACTTCATGTAACGAAGCACCGGTGGAAGAAACTGACGCAGTAAATTATCCAACTGAATTTGTGAATTTACTTGAATTGCCAGGTCTACCTTTACATAAACTGGAATTAAAAAAAACCTTTAAGACACGCTAACAACGTAGCGGGCTTTGCCCGCTATTTTTAATATTATAAAATGCTTTCCAACCCTGCTTTACGTTATTTATTTTCATTCAAAACACAAATGAACAAAACTACTTACGGGTCTATCTACCTAAGTTCGCACTTTACCAAATTATCTTAACATACACACGTATATTGCAATTTATTATGGATTCATTACTAACAATCCACTTTCATGAGAAAAAGTGATCAAATATTTATTTATTTTAAACCCATTGTTGTGCAGAATTATTTATTTGTGGTGGCTGGGTGAAGGCTTTTATTATAAAAACTGTACTTTAAATAAAAAGCGAATTTAAAAAAAATTGTTCACAAGGGGTGTGCTATTTGTTGTATAGTCCTAACAAAAAACAGAGTTGTTAAAAATTAAATTGAAAAAATACAACATTTGGGAATAGCACGATACAACATTTTTACGTATGTTTAGAGTCCTATATTTGAGTGTGCTAACAGATAGAAAACCCAATAGGAAATCGTTGTTAAAGTCAAATTAAAATTTTAACAACTCTGTTTTTTGTTAGAAGATACAACATATAGAACACCCCTTGTGAATAACCTAAATATTTTTTATTGTGATAGAAGGATCTATGACAATTATGTGTGATATAAAATATCGGCCAAATGATCGCCACGGCTTCGGTGGTATATCTCTATACGATGGTCCATATTTTTTTTTTTATTGACGAACACTTTTTCTTTTAAATATCACCAAAGAAAGAAGTCCAACGGTGTCAAATCACATGATCGTGGCGACCAATTAACATCGCCACGACGTGAGATAACATGTTATACTCCATATGAGAAAACTAATTTTTCACGACATGAGTTTCACGTGAAATTTGTGTAGACTTTGTTTTCACGCAAATTTAATATTTAAGACTATTATTTTTCTTGTGAAAAAGTGACACTTTGTGTTTATTGTGATTGTTGCTTGCTAATTGCATTCACAAAATTTAATTTTTAGGATTTAAATTATTATTTAAGGCCTTTACTTTATTGTATTGAATTATATTGTGGTACAAGCGAGAAATTTATTGCTAAAGCACCGTAAGTTGTTCCAGTTTCACGTGAAAAAACTGTTATACTTCATATAAAAAAATGATTTTTCACCACAATCAGTTTCACGTGAAAATTGTGTAGAGTTTGTTTTCACACAAATTTATTGTACAAGACTATTATTTTTCTTGGGAAAAAGTGACATTTTGTGTTTATTTTGATTGTGTTTTTGTTAAAAAATTAAAAAACTTTTCATTTCTTTAAATTAAATTGCAATTTGAGGCACTTAAAGTTCGAGTGAAATTTTTCAACGTGAAAAACAACTTACGGTGCTTTAAATGTAAAATATGTTATAACAGAATTATTAGATTTGTCTATAATTAAGGATATAGGGATGGATCATATTTCCCAATACTCAATAAACTTTTTAGGATTTTCGTTTTCTAATCTCATTAAAATTCGAACCCTTTGCCTCTTCTACAGATCCATAAAATATCGTAATCCTTCATATAGCACACGTAAATTTGATTTTCTTTATTCAACCCGGAATACTCAGATTAACATTGATTCGTTTTATAGCACCATCTATGAATTTTCTTTCTAAATTCGGGTAATTCGAAGTTGGAACAACCTACCCAGTGGCTTCAAGAAAAATCTAGCTGCGCATTTCAACACCGTTGATGGTATTTAAATTTATTTTTAAATTAACAATGACTTATCGCCAGTATTTTTAGTATTTTTAATATTTTTTTTACGAAAGGAGTGTATGGTTATTAGGGATTTAATTTTCAATATTTGAAATTGTTTAGTATTTAAGATTTGTTTATATTAATTTTTTATATATTTTTTTTAAATGTTTTACTGACTAAAAATGTACAGCTATGGACATATAAATGGCACATTTTACCATGAATTTTTTCTTATGCTACTATATTGCAAATACTATTAACAACAAACAAGTTTTTATTTTTTTCCAAAGGTTTATTATGCACATTTAATATTGCTGTAAACTTTAGTTGAAATTCATTAATATAAATAAAAACTTATCATTATGAAAAAAAAACCCATTGAAATGAGCTGGACACATAAATGGCACAATCTTAAAAAAAGAGAATGGTTTTAATATTGCATTTGTTAAATTTTTTGGTATGTACAAATAGTTTACCGTTAATATTTAGTGCTGTGGCCTTTGTTTCTGATGACAGCTTTGCACCTGCGACCAATACTTTCCACTAGTTTTTGGCATTTTGGCACACCAAGCTTCCTGTGCGGCCGACCACAGTTCGTCCATATTTTTGTAATTTTTCTTGCCGATTTCAACCTTGACTTCGTTCCACAGGTTCTCTATTGGATTTAAGTCAGGGCTCTGGGCTGGCCAATCCAAAACATCAATATTCTCCGCAAAAAACCATTTTTTTACTAGTTTAGAGGAGTGTTTGGGGTCATTATCTTGCATGAATTTCCATTTTATTGGCATGGAGTGGAAAGCATATGGCTTCATATGGTTTTCTAAAATATCTAAATACTGAAACTTGTCCATTTTTCCATTGATTTTTATAAGCGGACCTACGTTATGCCAAGAAAATGCACCCCAAACCATAATACTGCCACCTTCATGTTTTACCGTCTTCTGAGTGAACCGAGGATTAAACTCTTGGCCTTTAGAACGACGAACAAAGATTCTGCCATCTGGTCCTATCCTGTTAATTTTTGTTTCGTCACTCCATAACACGTTTTTCCAAAAATTAATGGGATTTTCCTTATGGGTTCTGGCGAAGGTTAGTCGTTTTGAAATATTTTTTTTTGGGAGAAGGGGCTTTTTTCAGGAAATGCGCCCAAACAAATTTTGCCTCGTTTAGTCTTCTTCTGACAAGTCTGCTTGATATTTCCATGTTAAAATTTTCATTAATATCCGATGCTATCTGCCTTGATGACTTGAATGAATCAATTTTCACCATTCGTACTATAGCTGCATCAGTACGCTCATCTGTTTTTCGTGGCCTTGGCTTCCGAATTTTACCCTTAGTCAATATATCGGGATCCTCAACACAAGAATTAATTGCATTGTAGACTTTTTATCGAGAAATTTGAATTATCTCAACAATTTCAATTCTCAATTTCCGCTACTTTTTTTCCATCTTCATACATTTTCCATATGATCCGCCTTTCCTCACCTGTGGTATGTTTTCCTGATCCCATTTAAAAAATTTTTTAACTTTTTATATTTATTTTTGAACTACGAAAAATATTTATTGCTTCGAATTAAATCTACCGGCTACTGCCTATTTTAAGTAAATTGTGCCATTTATATATCCACTTTAAATCAGCATTGTAAACGCAAAAATGATAACGGTAAATAATAAGCAAAACATAACGGAACATTTGAGCACTATTAAGACAAACATTTTTCGCCCTCAACAAATTTTCGGGGTAGAGTGTTGCCGTGTTTTTCCTCCTTTTTGTTAACGTCATGTGTAAATGCCAAGGTTGGTTACCGTTATCGTTATAATACCGTTATCGCTAAAATACCGTTTCAAATTGAATACCGTTACCAATACCTCTAAAAAAATTTCCAAATACCCTTATCGTTTCCGTTATTTTTAAGAGTAGTTTCCGGTATTTAACCCGTATTTATTAATTTATTTAAAAAATTAATTTTTTTTATTTTATAATTTTGAGTTTTTTTACAAAAAATAATTTTACTTATTAAAAATACCAGCATCGAATTTATAGCCCATAATCAGTAATTTTAACACTTAAAATTAAGCAATAGGCTCAATTTTTACTTGTTCTCATATGTTTTTAAGGCAATTTATTATACGCTACCATAAAAACCAATAACCTTTTGTTTATTATTTTTTTTTAATATTTTAGGCAAAAAATATTTTTTTCTTCATACATTTATTTTTACCGGCAAAACTGTTGAGTATATAGAAAAACGTTATATGAACAGATTAAAGGAATTGTAATTTTTTTTTAAAATTGTTTGAGCAAAATCGGACTAGTGGTTCTCGAGTTATGTCAAAAAAAAGACCACCAAAGGTCAAATCGATATATCTCGATTCCTAGGGGTGACCCAGCGAAACGCCAGGACACGTATAACTTCTTTTTTACCGATATAACTTTCCCCGGTAGTTTGAACCCTTCCCGACCCCTACCATTTGTCTCACAGTGTTATTTATAGTAATTTCATTGTACTAAAATTATTGATTTTTAGCAAATTTTTTAACTGATTTTAGCAAATCGATTTTAAATTGTAGTTTACAACAATTTTGCTAAAATTTAGTAGCGACTACTAATTTTTTCTTCTAATCTTGTTGTACTACAGATCAGCAGACATGTGTTGCTAAAATTAGCAAAAAATACCTCAAAACAGTTAAATATCCCGTAATAACAGCAACATTTTCAGTAGCCATTACAGACTTTTTTGGTTGAGTGTAGGGTACGGCTAAGGAATACATAACGTATCTATCGTTTTAGCGGTTGTGTGTTTGTACACAAACCCAATGCGGTACACTATGATTGTCTGATAAATACAAACGCTACGATTATGTACTGTACTTTCAACACATATTCACACCCGCAGCGTACCGAATTCGGCTTGTGTGTATAAACAGAAACACTAATCGGAGAGAATAACGTATATGTTTTCTACGCAACCAATATGCTTTCTTATTTTTCAATGTTTCGTGTATTTTATTCAAACTTCTTCAGGAACTTAAATTTGTTTCAAATGATTTTTTGTTACATCGTTTTTTATTGCGGTTGGCGTTGTCGATATCGAAGTTAGGCGCTTTTACTAAAAAGTTGTTATAAAAACACTTCTTGCAAAATATTGCCAGCTACCTTACATGTCCTCCAAATTGCAAGGGTTTTGCCGTGAGAATTATATATATTTATTTGGAAATTCTAAAATAAAAAATCATTTTCAGAACTTTAAAAAATTAATCCTGTAAGTGCGTACAAAGTGTCAAAGTTTCAATTTGAATTACTTATACCATCACTAGAGCGCGCTATAAAAATCGCAAAAACATGCAATCCATGCTTGGTAAAAAATGGGTTAATATTTGTTGATTATACTTTTTTCTTTGCATGTATGCAAAAAATTAACGAATTTAGTGAAAAGTTTACTTGGAACAATTCTATGAAAACTTCATGGGTTTTATGAACAATGAAGATAATTCTGTTAGCAAAGATATCGTCAGATAGTCAGGGACCATAAAACTTTCATAAACGATTTTCATTTCCCAATTTTTAATTTACGAAAAAGCCGTTTCCTAAGATTAAAGTTCAAGAAAATTAACATTTAATTAAGTTAGAGATCTAATAATTTATGTAAAATTTATTAATTTCATAATTTGTTTAAACAGAGGACTACAAATTTCTATGGGTCGATAGGGTTTGGAGGATAAATAATTAAAACAAAGCTATTTTTTATAATTTGTGTGTGTGTGTTGAATTCTTTTGTATTTAATAATTAATTGATTTATTTAAATTATATATGTAATATTTATATTTTATTTTAATGCTGTACATAAAATTAATTTAAAATTATACAAAAAATAAAATAATAATAATTAACATTACTATAATGATAATAATAAAACATTAACCATATTGCTGGAGAGGGAGGGGATTTATTTTTTAATTTTTTTTGTCAATGTTTTCTTTTTTTCATTATTAATTATTGATAATTTAAAAAGTTCTTTGGCGATAAATTAAGCCTCCGATTTATATATTTTTTTTATAAAAAAATTATATAAATATTTTTTTTATTTAAAAAACAAAAAACAAAATTATTATATTACAGTTATTAAACCGATTAATGAGAAAATTTAAAGATTTTTTTTTTGACAATAAATATTTTTTATTAGACATTTAAAATGAGAAAAAAATAACCAGCAATTCAATACATTTACAAAAAAAAAACATTCGATATTTTTCTTTTTGTTAAATAAAGATAAGAACTAGCTTCATTTGAAGGCAACAAGGTAGATTTATATGTTTTTGTTTGTTTTATGATTTTAACTAACTTTTGTTTTGTTTAATTATAAAAAAAAGTATTAAACTTATGATATAAAGTGAAAAATAAAATTTAACTAATTTGTAAAGTAATATAGTTTAATAAAGTGTTTGATTACTCTAATTCAAACAAATATATAGTAGTTTCAAGGCACACTGTGGTGAATAAAAACAAAATGTAAGGCCGGTGTTTTTTTTTATATATTTGTTAATGAATGAGACAATAGAATTTTAACGGAAAATGTTATATATGATTATTTTGTATTATAAATTATAAATATTTATAAAAAAGTGCTTGATTTAAAATTAAATTACAAACTAAGGTATTAAAAAAACGAAAAATAATTAATTGCACACAAACTTATAGTCAATAGAGGGTGAGGGGGATGGTCACACTAAACCCTAGATAACAAAACATAGACCTTTAAAATTAAGATCCTATCTATGATTTAGTAAAACCGAGTTGTAAAATTTTGTTTAGTATTTTTTTATGATTTTTGTAAAAGAAATTTTAAAACAAAAACGCAAACACTGTTACAATTTTTGAAAATTGAAAAAATAAAAAAAAAATTTTAAAATTAGAAAAAATTAAAATGATTTTTTCAAAATTTGTTAAAAAAAATATAACAAAATGAAAATAAAAAAAAAAACTATAACAAAAAACTAAAAATAAAAAAATAATATTAACAAAACAGAAAAATTGGATTTTTTGTAAACAAATTCTTAATTAACATAATTTTTTCAAAGTTTCTTTTTTAAAGAAAACTTTATACCGGGTTTGTAGTATTTGTGGTTTGAAAATTTTCGTTAAATTGAAAGTTTTTTTTTTTTTGTAATATAATATTAATTATATTTAATGGAAATTATTAGTTGATAGAGAATAGATTATTTTTTTTTATATAAATTAAATTATATTTATGTAAAATATATATAGTTAATGATTTTGGAATATTTTGGAAGCCTTTTTTTTGATATTTTTAAAAATGTTATAATTTTTTATATAACACTTGTTATAACCGTAGCACAAAAACTTTAATATTTTACAAACTTCCTTAATTTGTTTTACGTTTTGTCTAACTTTTTATAAAAAAAGGGTTTTACTATTTTTAAAGCCGAAACCTTTGCTTATTTTTTGTTTATACATAAAATGTTACATTAAACCAACATCACCTAAAATGGGTAATGGTTGCCTTCACTGCGCCACCGCTGCAGCTGTAGCTATAGATGTAGTTGTTGTTGCAGGTGTAGGTGTAAGTGTGGGTGTTGCCATGGTTAACGCTCCCGGTGTTGAACTAACCGATGACGCTGATGATCCAATCGGCGTGGAGGTATTTAATAAAAGACCGGCCATACATGCCGATTGATTTGATAAATCAGGTTTTACATCGGGTGGTGTAGGTGTTGAAGCTGCACTGACATTTTGTGATCCCGATGCGGACATAGGAACTGGCAGAGCCAGCCCACCGGCAGAGGCTACAGCTGCCAAAGCGGATGTGGGATTTTCAATTTTATGTATGATTTTAACATGAGCGGTCATATTGTCTTTTCTAGTGAATTCTTTGAAACAGAATGGACAGGGATACACCTTGACATTACGTTTATGGGACGTTACATAGTGGCGGCAGAAATTACTTATGTGGGTATAGACACGGGAGCAGATTTTACAACGATACGTATGTTCACCCTCTTTGGTACAGTAGTCACGTACAGAGCCTTCGCCTTCGGGACCTTCTACAACAGAATTACATGAGGTGTTAAGTTTTGTTTTAGGTGGTGGTGAATTAATGTTTAAACTACCAGTGCTGGCGCTAAGGACAGATTTCAATTTGGCAGCTTGAACAGCAGCATTAGCCGAATTCATAAAGTTTCCAGATATAATGTCCATGTAGTCTCCAGTATTAAAAGGCTAAAAAGGTAATAGGAGAATGGTTTAATGCAGCTTTACAGGTAAAGTAAATTCAAATTATTTTAAGAAAAACAAATATTGGACTCTAAAAATTCTAATAAAATATGATTTAAAATCAATGGAAAATAAAAATATCTTTTTATTTTTCTTTAATTTTCTGATCTGAACCTCGGTGTAATGTATTTAGCGCTCTGGGCACATAACCTATTTGTAAGTTGTGTGTGATTTTATTGAAGTGTCGTCCTTCTATGACTACGCTCAAAAAAGTTTGACAGTTACTACATGACAGTTGTTTGTGTAGTAATCAGTAGTTGTTGTTTTTAACAGTAATTACAGTTGTTTTTCTATAGAAAAATGAAAAACAACTTTTATGACGGTTATTTAAGGAAACAGCTAACGAAAGTATCGTAATTTCGTAAAACTTGTTTAAAGCAGTTATTTTTAATATCATAATAAACAACTACCAAAACAGTAATTTTACAGTAAACAGTTATTTTTGGTACTTACTTAAAAAATAAAAAAATTCGTTGAAATTTTTTGAATTTTAAAAATTTTTGTTTAGTTTATATTTGTTATTATTGATATATGTATTTCTAGTTTGCAAATAAAAATTAGAAACTTGTAGTGTATCTCCAATGCATAAAAGCATAATAACTGGAGAACGGTTTGGAATTTTTACTTCGAATTTTAAATAGGCTGAAGTAATAACACATATTTTTATAATCGAAAGAAAAAAAATTATTTTGTTTCTTATTAAAATATACTTTTATAAACAAAAAGTATTGACTGTAATAAACAGTAGTTTTTACCGATTTTGTTAGTTGTTTCGAAATTTATGTAGTCAAAATTTATCAGTTAATTTTACGATATTGGTAGTTATTTTTAATGCATTTTTTAGTAATTTTTCAACAAAAATTTTAGTTATTTTAAAGTTAAATACATTTGTCGCCTTTTTAACTGCATATACCTTTGTTTTAACTGTCATTTTCAGTAGATTCTACTCAAGATATTGTCATGCAGTGTTATAAATTCATATTATTAGTCAAACCAACATAGTTCACTAAGTAGACACAAAGTTCCCTTGTGTATTATAAAATTCGATTATGTGCTATACCTATCTATTCATTATTTCTTTTATTACATACAATAAACTTAGGTAATCTGCAGAAGAAAGTGTACAACTCACCAAAATATAACTTCGTAGTTACCATTGTAAAACATGGTTACTTTTGACTACTCAATACTTTTGAATTGAGTAATCGATACTACTTAAACTTTTTTCCTTCATAGCAATCCATTTAATTTTTTAATAAAAGCTGTGTTTGTGCGGCAAGCTATCAACGTTAGCTTATGTCATTCTCATATAAATTTGACATTAGCCAACGTTTAATGTTAACTCTCAACGTTACTAATGTCAAATTTGTATGGAAATGACTTTAGTCTACGTTGATAGCTTGCCGCACAAACACAGCTAAAAATAGTGTTGTATCTTTATGTGTAATTTTAATAGCAAAATTACGTAGTTATGTGGAAAAATACAATCCTAAAAGTATTTAATAGTTAATTTTCAGCATTGAGTACCCTAAAAAACAGTCAAAATTGAGTACTCAGTATTCAATATTTTTAATTAATTTTCTAATTCCTATATTTTATACATAAATAGATTCACATTTCCATACAAGGTGTTATTGAATGGAAAGGACAACTTATACTTATACTCCAAAATGAATGTTACAAAATGGACAAAAATTGCAGGTGTGTGGAAAATAAGTAAAACGAAAATATTTGAAAACTATAATATAAATAAAAATAAAATTGTCAATTTCTGCAGAAGAAAGTATTTTGTTTGTTATTAATTTGCCCAAGTTTTTAAGTATAAATGTCATTACATTTTATTGATATTTATTTACCAAAGGGTTTTGTATAATAAAGGTATTCATTTAATGTATTTACGCCTCGTATACTGTGTATGTGTTGTAAGTTTACTCAATTAATGTCAAAACTAGTTTACGAGCCCTGGTAAATATACGCTTACATTTTTGTGTGTAAACTTTTTCGTATCTATACATACATTTGAATATCAGGTTTGTTTTTTTTCGAATTTTATATAAATATTCCATACAAATTTAAGCATTTATAAAAATTTTAAGTAGGTATAAATTTAGCTTCTTAAAAATTAAGTAGTTATAAAAATGCTGCCAAGTCTTGAAAATTCTTGGCTTTTCTCTTTCAAATGTAAACAAAATTATTTGTCACGGAATTTTAGTATTTTAAAATTGATAAAATATTAAAAACAACAAATGCTAACAAATGAATTATGTGGTTGTTAGTAAAGTAATTGCTCTATTTAGCGTTCCGGGCAAGCCCATATACGAAAACAGATTTCGTCGAAATGCAGCCTCAAATGTTTAAATTTTATTTGTTTACAAAAAATAAATACAATTCACGTAAGTACGGATAGTTGTTTTTTTTTACAAGAATTTATAGATATAGATATAAAATTCGAAAAAAACAAACCTATTGTCAAAAATAAAATTATTTTGAATCTTTTTATGTGTTGTTTTTTATTTTCTGTTTTATTTGTTTTTAAATAAAGAAATGTGAATAGTTTTAAAAGGTGCGTTCATTCAAATAAACAGGTAAGGTTATAAATATACGCGATTACAAAAATACACGGTTTACGAAGGCATAAATCCAGTTAGATGAATACCACTAATATGTCGTTAAACTTTTGTAGTTGTATAATATATATAATAAAATTAGGCAATTTATATGTTAAAATTAGTTAATTATATACTTTTTTCTTTGAGTGTACTTACAATTTAATAGGGAAATTGACCAAATGTTAGAGTTGATTTATAGGAAGAAATGTTATTAGATATAAGTTGTATAAATTTATGTTGATGCAATTAAATACGAAATCACATTAACCACACCAGATTAGATATAAATTTATCAAATTATACAATACTTTATTAAAACTTTTGTTTATAGGGTACGTAGTGTTAACGAGGGCGCATCGACCTAATTTTTTATTTGAGAAATTTGAAAGTTAAGCACCGTAAGTTGTTTGAGTTTCACGTGAAAAAACTGTTATACTCCATATAAAAAAAGAAAATAAAAAATTCTTCAGAAAAAGAGAGCAAAATCATATGACACACTCAAAAAAGTTTGTAGGTAGAATCAACTGAAAATGATAGTTAAAACAAAGGTATATTATGTACCTTTAAAAATAAGTCGAAATGTCGTAAAATTAAATGATAAATTTTTAATAAAAAATTTTTAAAATACAAGCAGAGAAAACATATGGTTGCAATATGATATTGGCTACAAAACTATGTTTGCTGCAATCAAATTATTAATGAATTAATTACACTTTACAAATACTATGATCGCCTATAATCATTTTATAGTTAAAATCTCTCTTTTAGCGGTTATTATTCTCTCGTATACAATCACATATTAGGTGCGTTTAGAAAATATCTCCAAGAAATCCCCAACTAGAAAATATGTTAAAAAGAGGTACTCGAGTTTATTTAATATGCTAAAATTTTCAAGATTTTGAACTAATTTTTTAAAGAATTCGTAACTTTGAATTTTTCAATCACACAATCACGCTTTTAAAAATATAATTCTTTGATTTTTGTTTTCTAAAAATTATTCAAAATTAATATAATCTCCAAAATTTACTAAAGGTTGTAATATCCCCAAAAAATCCCCAAAATATTTTTTATATCCCCAAAAAAATCCGATGTCCCCAAATGAAAATTTTTGTCCCCAATACCAACAAAATATCCGCAAACTTGGGGATAAAACCCCAAATCTGGCCAGCCTGACTAAGAGGCCCATTTTCCTTTCTCATACTCTCACCAATGTTGTCAACTAGTGCCGGTAAATTCGGTTACTTTTCAATACTCGATACTACTCGATATTTTTAATTTGGATACTCGATACTACTCGATACTTTTAACGGTTTTTAAAATTGAAATTTTTTAAAATTCTGTAGTAAAATTCTTTAAAAATATTTACGTTGATTCAATATTTAAATTCATAAACATATTTTTTAACTGTTTTACTAACTTTTCATTTTGATTTCCTAGTTTCTTAACATATACTTTTAAATATTTTACTTCTGATTTTTTATTTTAGTAGAATTGTAGTTTTGTGATAAATATTTTAGTGGAGTCAAATTTCTTAGGTAAATATTTTAGCAAAGTCACGTTTTTATATATTTTTTTCCGGTCCAAAATACAACTCTAAAAATATCGCGTAGTAGTTTTAAATATCGAGTACTAAAAAAAAAAACAAAAACTCGATACTCACTACTCGTATTTCTACCAGCACTATTGTCAACATATCAAAGAGTAGTTAACAAAGGGAGTCTTATATATTTTAATGCAAGCAATTTATACCCAGGAAAGTTTTCTGTTCCAAAGAATCGGTTGTCAAATACCTACTTTTCCTTTGGAAACACTTCTACTGCCAATTCTAAAGGCTTCATTAGTCTAATCGTAAAGTAAAAAACGTATCTGTAATTAATTCAATGTGTTAAAATAATATAGAAATATATTTTTATCTTTTTTCTATGCATTTAAACTGTTGTCAAGTAAAATCGTAAAAAAGTTCTGTTGAAAATAGAAATTTTCTATTTTATTACTTGACATTTAATTCTATGCACAAGAAAAAGATAAAAAATACAATATTTTTATTTTTTATACCCTTTTTATTCATTATGAGAATGATACGTTACTTTTTTTTACGATACTTCCAAACTAATTTGGGCTTAACACCGATGATTTTTGTATGAAATTGTACAAAAGCAACCGATTCTATAGATCAAAAGTTGAATCGGTTGCCCTAGAATTTCTAGGACTGATTCCTAGCCAGCAAACTTTGGTTATTATTTTTTTTAGTGTTCTTATTATCAGGGTAAAGTTCGGTAAAATGAGAGTAAGCACAAAATCCTCTCACAAAATGAAAAAATTACCCAATAGTAGGCGAATGCAAAAAAACCACTTTTCTAGCTCAAAAATTTATTTAAAAAAATAATACGAAAAATGCGTATAATTTCAGTTTGCAAAATTTCACAAATACACATGTTTATTTGCATTTAAAACTCCTTTTTGATTTTATTCAATTAATTCTTGTAAAAAGATATTTCTTTATTTTCTTTATTTCATTAAAATTTTGAGTTTATTTTCACAATTGTTTATGTATCTTTGCATCAGCTGTTCGTTTTATAAGTTACCAAAGTTTACCTGAAGAAAAAGTCTGGGTAAATTTTGGTAAAAAGAGAAACACTAACTATTGGCTGTGCTAAAATGCTAGCACTGGCAAAAAGTTTACTAATATGCCAGCGTTGGAAAACAAAAAAGTTGATTTTATAAAACAAAACATTTTTTAAATTAAAAAAAAAAAAATGTTTTGCTTGTAACCTCATTTGAACTCGGAACCTTCTGACTACAAAATCATTGCTCTACCACTGAATGGATTTTTGTACCGCTGGCAATTTCTGATTAGGTTGCAGTGTATAATCACTGGTTGCAAAAGTTGGCATAGTACTCTAAGCCCATTCTTTGCCAGTGGTTTTTGTTGTATGCCACCGATATTTTTGTAAAACAAATACTGGCAAAACGATTTCAAAGCATCCCAAATGAGTGTTCTGCCAGTAATTTATTTTTAACACCGCGGTTATCCAGTGCTTGATTTTTTGTACCACTGGCAATTTCTGACTGGATATATTTTGTAAAATTTTCTTTCTCCAAATTAAAATGATCAAAAACTTGTTAAAGATGTCAAACAATTTTTGATTTGTGTGTTTTTAGATTGCTTTTAATGGTGAATATCGAAATTCCAGGAGATCGTTGCAGATATGAACGCAGCTTTAAAGCTTTAAGATTTTAAATAGGGGGGGATTTTTGAATTCTCCTCTGTTCAACACGAACAATTTTAGGCCAAATTAGTTTGGAAGTAAAGTGTGGCGAAATAAGGTATCGTGAAGTAGAAATCTATTTTCAATAGATTTTCTTACCTCACATGTACTTCCAAACTAACGCTGGGTCTCATACTGCAGGTTTAAACTTTAATTAATAGTTAACCCAAAAATTTGTTGTTGTTTTGTGTACATTTTTTTGACATTTTCTTTTGTTTATAGTTAAGTTAAAGTTAAACCTAAAGTATGAGACCCACCGTAAGTAGTTTTGTGTTTTGTCATTAACTAAAAGTAAACAGCTGACACGTTACTTTACGATACTGCCAGGCTAATGGAGCCTTTAATGGTTTTTTAGTAACCCCCATCCGAAAATAAAAGTGATCTTGTGTGACGTTTACATGACGGCTATTTTTAAGACTCCGTAGTACCAAAATACGCAAGAAACAACAATCAAAACCAAACAATACTTTTTGGTTAGATATCAGGGATGAAAAAGTTGATACCGTGTTACTTTATTTATACTATTTAATAATAGTTTATGTTTCTTTTATTTAATTGCTTATTAATATAAACACAAGAGCAACGCAAATATTTTAATACTAGTGGTGTCAAAAAAGTACTCTTCAATAAGTTTTTTGATACCGAAATGAAAAACCCAGGGGTATGGCATCACCAAACACATAAGTTATAAAGTTGTCGTTATCACTAGATGGCACCAGGGGTATGGCATTACCAAAAACAAAAGTTATAACGACATCGTTATCACTAGATGGCACGTTGTTCAAAAAATTGACAATTTTCTTTTCTTATTTAAATTGAAATAATAAGAAACAAAAAAGCAAATAAAAAAAAGGAATTTTCAAATTTTATTATTTGAACATATTTTGCGCTTGATTTTTTCTTATTTTGCGCAGTTTTCAGCAATTTTTGAGTTTTTAAACATAGGCTCAGATGATTCTAAAGTGATACTAAATAGTTGCTCAGGTGATACTAAATTTCAGCGCCCCCTAGCGGTGAGTAGTGTAAGTTTTGATTTCCTATCTCTATAATTAATAGTCTCTGGAAAAACCTATTTCCTTTATGTCAATCTTGGATTTTTCAACATTTAAAATTGTACTTCCGACGTACATATTTAAGGAGCTTTCATACAAAATGTGCTAAACAATATTTTTTTGACAGTACATTAAGCTTTGCAATTTGAGATTTTGGAGATTCTTAAAAAACCTGAAACTTTTTCATGTTGGTGAAGAGCGAACATTTCTCTTTATATTAAATTTTAATCCCTCTAACCATTTTTTTAAGTAAATTACCAAGTTATTTCTATAAATATCTTAGAATCCAATCATATTTGTTCAATAAGCTTTATCTCTTCAACTTACCTTGATATCAGGTCCTACACCATTTGGCTTCAATTTAACACGCTTATTTATCTTTGGCTTATTTTGTTTAGCGATTGGTGCCAATTTGGGTATACTGACCATATTATTTAACAAGGTTACAGTACCCGGTAATGGACCTGTACCCACTATAGCGGACATTTTCATGCCACCAGCCGCCGCAGCGGCAGCAGCAGCTTCTACCAATTGTTGTTGATGTTTTTGTTGGGCCGCAAGTAGGAAGGCTTGTTGTCTGGCTTGTTGACTTATATTGGCGTTATCTTGTGAGGGGGAATTGGTGGCATTTGGATCAAATTTAAATTCAACAGGTTCATCATATTCATCCAACATTAATTGTGGTTCCATATATGAAGTATCCATTTGATCGTCATTTTCACTATCGTTGCCATCTAGAATTGAATCGATGGTAGGAGTGGAAATGTTAAAATGTTATAGCAAATACGAGATAATGTAGTATATGGAGAGGGTAGTGAATATGTATAATGCTGTTTTTATAAAAATTACAAATTATACGAAAAAAGAAAGTTGTGTTATGGTTTTCTTAAAAAAAAAACATAGTGTCTAAATTTGGATCGGAAAAGCCATAGGGATTTCAAGCCATTTTTCAAATTATGTTTTTTTTTTTGTTTTGTACAAAAAATACTTAAAAACTAATTAATGTTTTTGCTTTTGCATAAATTTTGTTATGATTTTTTTGCTTGTTTTTTTTTTTGTAATAAACGAAATTTTGGTTTATAGATTTTCGAAAGTGGTAATATTAAACATTTTTTTTAAACATTTTTTTCATACAAACGTTTAACGATTTTCACGTCGGCCATAAATCCCTAAAGCTCATACCGATTTGATTTGATATATTTTTTTTTTTTTTGGTTTTTAATGAAATTGAAATATTAATTTTTAAAAAAAGAAGCTTTCTATTTTCGTTATTCTTTGCAATTTTTAACGGCATCATACGTTTAAAAATTTCCATTTAAAACTCACCTGCCGACGTAAAACGTATGTTTCTTTTCTTGTTTACCGAATTCGAAAATCACTAAACACTTTTCTTTAAAAACACTTTGTAAAAATTCTCATTAAGAAAATACTTTACTTTCTTTTCGCTTAATGTAAAATCCCTTTTTTATTAGCTTTTCCGATACACATTTTGACGCGTTTTTTTAAATTATGTTCTAATTCTAACACGTTCTATAAATGTTAGTTTAAAAAGGGTGCATTTTTAATAATGAACAATGATGTTGGATTATGATAAATGTATTTTTGTTTCACTTTTAACAATTTTCAAATAAAATGCAGGTGATTTCTAATTTTAATAGTTTAAATTGAATTTTAAAGTTTTCGATTTTTTTAAATTATTATGGAATTGATTGCAAAGTTTATGATGTGATTGCAATAAGATGATTTAAAAATAAATGAAATAAAAAGACTTACCGGAAGTGCTGTTATCATCTTGTTGTTGACTTCTTTGTTGTTGCTGCTGTTGTTGTTGTTGATGTTGTTGCTGATGTTGTTGCTGCTGTTGTTGTTGCTGCTGTTGTTGTTGCTGCAGCTGTTGGTGTTGAATTTGTATTGGTTTAGATTTTTTGGAGGGTGATACAGAGTCGCGGCTTTCCTGTAAGAAAATAATTTAACAAAATGTTTTTAATTTTGATGTTAATAATTAAATTTGAATGAAATTGTTTAAATTTCATGTTTTAAATTAATGAATTTATGTTTCGAATAAATTTGTTTTGATTTGATTTGCAATTTTTATTTTCTAAAAATATTTAAATTAATACTGAAAAGATTGAAATTTCTCCCTTCCAATTTCTCCGACAAAAGAAAATTGGATCAAATGAATTTTTAAAATAATTGAATTTTGTTGATGCTCAAAAGAAAGATAATTATTTTTGAGTTTTAAAAAAACTATTCAAACAACAGCTTTTTTTATTTATTAATTCAAATAATTTGAAAAATCAATTACCCCAAAAACATTTTGATCAGGAATAAAAAATCATATATCGTCCTATGAAATCAAAAAAGCCGTAAGTTAAATTTAAAAAATTTTACAGGAGAAGCAAAAAACTTCCTAAAAAGAAAAATAAACCAAATTTGTTCAGGGTTGGCAGGTGTAGGCACTTAAAAGCGTTTTATATATTTTAGATATTAGATTTTTATATAAAAGAGTCTTGTCTCCCAGAAAATTGATTATAATAACACAGTACAACAAAATAAGAAAAATTTGATGCATCGGGATTGCGACATATCATTTCTAATACACTTTGGGACGCAGATCACGAATATGGCAATAGAATTTTAAAGTTAGCTATAGATTAAAAAATATTTGCAAAAACGTTTTTGTAGGAAAATTAAATTTTTTTGCAACATTTTAAAATGATGCAATATGCCCTTTAATTTGATATATTGCACGTTTTGACAGCTGCGATAATATTCCCTATATATGCATTTAAAATTGAAATTTCTCTTTTTTCACGATTTCGTTAATAAATAATCTGCGATGAAAGGAATATCTAATATTTGAATTTGTACCTTTAGTTAACATCTCATGTTACCTAATTTATCAAAAAAATTTCTGTTTCAATTTATAGTTAATATTGACTAAACCTGAAAAAGACTGACTTTTTTAATACCTAAAAATTAAGGAGTCTGTAACAAATCTTAAAATATAAAACCCAGATAAAACCATTCAGAAATATTAAACATATGTTTTCCAATCAATTTCAACAAAGTTTTAGATAATTGAAGTTCAAATTTTGAAAAAATAACGATTTTAAAATATGCATGTTCAAAAATGTATTTTATATCCTTTTGCCATAGTAAATTCATATAAAATTTATTTGAAATAAAAAAGGTGTAAAATGTGTATTTCAGATTGAATTTTCTGGAAATGTTGATGCAGAAGTTGTGATTCTTTAGATAAAAAGAATTTAGTGGAATATGAATTTACGTCATATGTAAACATTTTGCAAATCCGATTAAGGGATTTTACTAGACTTGCAAAATAGGAAAATAAGTGAATAAGTTCACTTTAGTTGCAATTATATCCTAGATGCTTTACCTAATCAAAATAAGTTTATATGTTTCTAATAGCCCAAAGTCTATATTTTTAAACCATATTAAAAATTATTCGTGGTTTAGTCAGGTATATGAATAAATAAGAAATCTTAACAAAAAAACTGTCTTTTTGCTAAAAGTTAAATTGGCAAATATTTCAAAAACTAGAGCTAATTTTGAAATTTGGTGTTCACAATCGTGATGTTCATCCTAAAATCTATCAGAATTGATACGTCGCATGCCCGATGCATTTTTAGTGTTGTACTGTGTAATCATAAATATTTTTAGAAAATTTGAAGAATATAATTATTAAAAGAAATGATAATTAAAGTAAGGAAATAAACAAAGTATTTATTTCACAAAGTGAATCTCTAAATCAGACAATACCGCTAAAATACCGTTATCGATTCAAAACCCTTTCAACTGACTACCCTTACCCCAAAAATACCGTTACCTAAATACCGTTATCCTTAAAATATCCAACAATTTCGGAGTACTCATAAAAATGATTATTAGTTTTTTGAAAACACTCTTTTTTTGGCAGAAAATTTTAACCATTTTAAAAAAAATGACATTCGCTGTCAGTGCAACTATCTCATGAGAATGTGTTGGACATACGTCATATACACCCAGTAGCAAATGGTCGAACTAGTTCTAAAATATACTAGTTTCTTGTCTAGTAATTACATAACTAGTTCTCAAAATAATCATTTTGAACCGATGAATACGATCTATGTAGAGACTGTTTAAAAAAATTACCTGAATTAAAATATGAGATTTGAAATTATTTTTTTTGCATTTATATTTAATTAAAAAATCAGAGTTCGTAAATAAACACTTAAATTTTTTTATTGTGAATTGAATTGAGGTGCAAATCAACTGTTACAGTACTGGTGCCAAAGAGTCAATCCAGAACTAGTTTAGTAAATTTCTTATAAGAACCAGTACAGCTTCTTGTTTTTCTTCCAAAAACAATAATTTTTAAGAATTTGTATGCCTAATAGTTTCATTGAAACTGCAGAGATTTCAAAAGATTGAATTTAAATACGAGTTTTGAAATACTACATTTGTTTGTAATACGTGATACATTCTGAGTTTGCAAATAAACACTAAAATGTGTTATTGTCATTAGAAATCATAAACACAAAATATTTGAAATTTCATTTGGTAAATGGATATAATTATCTCAGTAAGAGGAAACTATCGGTCTAATCTGCGTTTTATCAAAGGAAAAACCTCTGTTTTTATCTATATAATTCAGATATAACCACCTGGTACAGTACTATTTCCAAAGAGTCACTTCGGAACTAGTTCCGCGATTGTCACATTAGCACCAGTTTCGCTCCCTATTATCTATATAATTCAGATATAACCAACTGGTACAGTACTATTTCCAAAGAGTCACTTCGGAACTAGTTCCGCGATTGTCACATTAGCACCAGTTTCGCTCCCTATTTTTCGTCCTTAAATTGTAATTTTCAAACTAGTTATACAACTAGTACCAAAGTGGGAGTTTAGCGACAATTGCCCCCATCCCTATGACATCTCCATGTTAAATTCTACAGTTGTTTGTATGGAGAGGCGGTAGAACTCGTACTAGTTGCCTGGTTTAAATAAACTAGTACATAACTGGTTCTGAACTAGTATTTTTTGCAACTGGGCATATACAAAAAATATTTGAATGTGTGTGAAAAAATGTGTTTGTTGAAAAAGAAGAAGTAGAGTAAGAGATCTATGTTATCTACATATGTTTTTCAGACTTCAAAAATATTCCAAAATTATTATTAGATCCATTCGATTAGTGGATAATTTGTACAAATTTTCACTGGAGGGCGTTCGTTAACACAAATACTCAGCAAACAGAAAGACAAAAGAGAGAATAAAGTGACAGTTCTATGTCGAGAGTTTATAAGTCTTCTTCTTTTTCTTCCAAATTTTTACTGGACAAATTTTTGCCATTAAGAATTTGCAAGCAGAAAAAACATATGTTTCGAAAAAAAATTAAAATTTAACAGTTCGTTGTAATTCAAAAATCTGATGTTTATCATACACAGAGTTGTAAAAATAGCATTGTTAGACTTCGTTGATGTTAGTCTAAGTTGAGTTGTTAACATATTCGATTTGCTTTCAACTTTCACATAAGTAGACGATTATCAAATTATTAACCCGTCAAGGCAAATGACACTGATGATGGCTTTGTAGCGAAAGCCGAAAATACGTATTCTGTCTTGCTGGCCTTATCGAATTTTTTCAAAATTTTTTATTCTTTGTAATTTACTTGTGAAAATTGTATCATCTTTCTTTAATTTAAACAGAAAACGATATTTCAAATTTATTTTTATCAGGATAAATAATAATTGCATTATATGAATTAAATGTGCTAAAATCCAAAAATTTATTTGGCAAATTGTGAAAAATAGTCTATTGCAGGCATGTCAGGGGACGACGTTTTAGAATTTTTACAAATATTTATTAGGTTAAATCACAAACTCAATGAGAATTTCTTGTTCTCGTCTAGGAGAGTCATTTAACATTTAAAATATTAAAGAAAAAACAAAAACAACAAAAAAAATTTTTTGTTAATATTAATTTAGAGTCAAACTAAAAAAGAACATTCATTTACCAAATAAAAGATCAGTAATACATATTATGTCCTATGGTTCCATTAGGAACAAAGGGCCATCAGTAATACATACCCTTCATTAATCTAAAAAAAATTATTTTCCAATTGCATATGTTATTTTATGAAAATGCAAAGCAGTAAAACTTTCAAAATAAATTATGGAAAAGATAAGAAAACCTTCTAAAAATTGTCCGTTTAAGATTTAATATCAAAAATTCTCTTCTTCCATAGCGACCAGTTAAAATTTATTTGTATATTTGGTGTTGTAATCAGCTGTGTTTACAAACTTGCAAATTGTACTGTTCGCGTACATGTTTGGGAAAAATTTATTTTAAGAGTTAATCTTGTCTTACTCTCTGTAAGTTTGTACTGAGCAATTCTCACTGGACTTGACTGAGAAAAATAATCGAATGGACCTATTAATTGCTATTATCCTGTGCGACGGTTACAAACACTTATCTAAAAAATTTTTTATTAAATTATAAAAAAAGTTTTGGAATTTACAAAAATCATGGACAATAAAAAAAAAATCGTAAAATTCTTACGGTGTGTCTCATACTACAGAGTTAATTTTATCTTAAGAACAAAACAAAAGAAAATGTCAAAAAATTATATGCAAAACAACAAAACATTTTTTGGGTTAACTAACAGCTAACTAATAAACCCTCACGGTGGGTAGGCTTAACTTTAACTTAACTATGAAACAAAAAAAATTTCAAAAAATTGCATATAAAATAACAACAAATTTTGGGGGTAACTATTAGTTAACTCTTGAACCTTCAGTAGGAAACCCAGCGTTGGGGTGTTAAAAAATCAAATTTTATTAAAAAGTTAAAATGTATAATTGTTTGAGTTGATTTGAAATGTTTTTATTTTACTTACATTCAAATCATCGTTATTTCCAGAATCTCTTTGATTATCATCGGAGCCATCGTCATTCCCAGAATAGGAATCATTGCACATTTTACCATCACCCATTTCACCATCAAATTCATCATAATCACCATCATCACTGCCGGACAATTTACGTGGCCTGCCACGTTTTCGTTTCGGCATTGATGCTAATGCAGAACTAAGCAGTGATTGTTGTTGTTGTTGCTGATGCTGCTGTTGTTGCTGTTGTAATTGTGAAATTTGAGGTCCATTATTATTATTTGCACTAGCTCCAGCGGTTTGATGAGTTTTATGACGCTGTTGCTGCTGCTGCTGCTGCTGTTGTTGTTGCACCATATACGGTTGTATACGTTGTAGTTGTGGTGGCTGAGGTGTAGGTTCAGAATTTGAAGGTTTATCATCATTAACCTCAGTTAAACCTTTAATACGTAGACTTTCAGCTACTCTTAAAAAGGCGGTTAAACGTTCTTGATCTACCGACACTTCACCACGATACATAAAATCTAATAATGATTTCATATCAGCATAGGGAACATCTTTTAATATGACAATAGGGTGTTTTTCCGAATGATTTAAAAATAATGAATTAAAATATGGACTACAGGCTGAAAGGACCATCTGTCAGGAAGAGGAAAAAATATAAAAATAATTAATAAAATCTTAAAATGTTTGCAAATTCCTTAAAATAAAAACTTACTTTGTGGGCTTTAAGATATTGACCATCGACGGCCAATGTGACATCAGTAAAGGTTTCAGCATGCAATAGTTGATCAAAAACTGATAGTAAATTACTCTGATGGTTATTCCATCGTAAACAAAATCTCTGCGAAGCCATCTTCATTTGGAAGCCGTTTTAGTTGTGTTTGCTTTGTTGCAGAGGAATAATAATAAGGATATTAAATGCTCCTTTTCTTTTTTCAAATTTTATATGAAATTATGAGCTGTTGTATAAATTTTCAATTTATAAACATGTTTTTCAAAAACTCCTGTAATAAAAAAGGAAATTTATGAAATCATTAATAAGGATTTTAAAATTTTTTTACATCAAGTACAGTGTAAATGAGACACTGTGATAAAGAATTTGTTTGAAATGTTAAAATAAACTTTCTGATAAGATTCCTTAATGTTTCGCTTACATGTAAATGTTATCTAAAATTAGCCTGCCGCCTGCCTGCCTGTTTAGAGATTTACCTTTCATTTTGATAAAAATAAACCAAAGAATACGAAATTTTATTTTGTAATATATATAAATACACCTAAACCTCCATATACAAGACATATTTTATACATAAAAGGAGCACAAGAGAACAATAAACAGAGGTACAAGTGTTGTATCGTCTTATCGTAAGCTGTGTTCGCGTACTCAATAAGATTGCATACCTATATGTATTCCATGCAAACAAATATGTATTCCATAGTTTTTTGTCCTCTACAACATTTATTAAGATCTGTGATAAGTTGTAAAGTGAAACCAACTGTCACTTTACAGCATAGATTACACAGATCTCTTACTCTTTGACATTTGCTGTAATTGCACGTAACTCATGAAAATGTGTTGGACATACGATCTACACCTACAGAAAAAATATTTGATTGTGTGTGAAAAAATTTGTTTATTGACAAAAGAAGACGAAGAGCAAGATTTCTTTGTAATCTATGCTTCACAGAATAAAAACTTAAAACAAAATGTCATAATTAATCTTTTATGAGTTTATCACAGAATAGTAATCTAGCTTCAGAAGAAGTTCGTTGAAATTTTACAAAAGCTCACTAATTTTCTTCCCACTTTCCGTGTGTGTCTAGTGTCAGGTGTTATTTATATCTTATTTTATACTTCGCTCACGGGTCTTTCGAATGTTTTCTTATTGAAACAATAAAGTCGTATGTTTTTTAACAAAAATAAAAATTCTTTACTAAAAATAGACAAAGGATCATGGCGCTGTATTGAGTGTTGCAGTAGTGGAGAAAGAAATACAGCAGAAAAAAGCACATTCGGATTTGTCATTAACACGAGGAAATAAGAGAAATACAAAACAAATGGGGGAAAAAATCCAATCACCACAAAACCACAATAAACTTGTTCGATTTACTTGTGAAGATAAGAAGTAGGCATTTAAGGGAGAGAGGGGAAAGAGATTTGTATACAAACAAAATCACAGGACTTCACGTCATAAAATCCAGAGATAATTAGCAAGAGAATAGTTTAAAAGAATTAAATTGTGAATAAATTCACTCAACATTTCATCCCAGTGGTAAAAAATACTACACCTTTTGCAATTTTAATTCAGAAAATATCAACTGAAATTCAGTATTTTCGTATGAAATTCAGAAAAGATCAATTGAAATTTAGAGTTTCCATTTGAAATTCAGAAAACATCAATTGAAATTCAGATTTTCCATTTGAAATTTGGAAAATATCAATTGAACTTCAGAAAATATCATTTGAAATTCAGAAAATATCAATTGATATTCAGAAAAACATCAATTGATATTTAGAAAATATCAACTGAAATTCAGAAAATATCAACTGAAATTCAGAAATCGTTATTTGAAATTCAGAAAATATCAATTGAAATTCCGAAAATATCATTTGAAATTCAGAAAATATCAATTGAAAATCAAAAATCGTGATTTGAAATACACATGTTGCAATACCAGTTAAAAACTATTTAGAAAATAGTAGTTGGGAAGTTTTGCCTCACACCACACGCCTTATAGTCAAGATCTTGCCCCGTGCAACTACCATTTGTTTCGATCGATGCAGAACGCTCTCACTGGAATACGCTTCACTTCAGAACAGGGTATCCGAAATTGGCTTGATGCGTTCTTGGCCTCAAAAACTGAGCAGTTCTTTTGGCGCGGAATCCATATGTTGCCATAAAGATGAGAAAAGGTCATAGCTACCGATGGCCAATACTTTGAATAAATTTATATTGCACAAATGTGTCTCAATAAACTCCCAAAATTGTCAAAAATGCCGCATTTTTAAGTTATACACCTTGTAATTTTAAATGCAATATAATTTTATAAATTAACGCCCTGTTTTCATAAAGCGAGTAGAATAATTCCGCATGAGGAATGTGTGTATTTTGTAATTGTAACAAAAACAAAATAACGCAATTCCTCTGGAGGAATAATTCGTTTCGCTTCAAAAAAACATGGGGTAAATATAAAATTAGACTAAAATTAGTTTGTGATTTTTTTGAAAAATTAACAGTTATTTAGAATCTCAGGTTAAAAACAAATCAACTAATCAGAATGCTTAAAACACAGTAAAAATAACCGCATTTGCAGTTTAAAAAGTGTTCACTGCAATTGTATCTAAATTAACTGCAATTCCAATTACAGTTAAAATAACCGCAATATCAGTTACTTTTAAATGCATTTGCAGTGTACACTTTTTTAACTGCAATTGAAGCTAATTTTGCCGACATAATTCTCTTAGTGTAGATTTTAAATTCTTGAGCAAAACTAATTTTTGCTTGTTTTTTATATATGCGTTTTGACCATTAAAAACTAGAAGATCCAAAAACTAGGCAGTTTAAATGCAGTATTAAGCCATTAAAAAGAATTGCGATGAGGTAGAGTAAAACCCAGAAGGGGTTTTACTTGTACTACACTCAGATAGTTATTTTCTTATTACAAATTATGGATTGTTTTTTACTAATTGTCGTTGCTGATTTCAGAAAAACATTTTACTAATTTTTCAAAACCGAGTGCTAAACTTAGCAAAACATATACTGCTCGTAATTTAACAAAAAGTGGATACTTTAGGGAAATTTTATTTACAAGAATTCGTTGATTTTTTAAAATTCTTGTTAAGTTCATATTTGTTATTATTTATATAGTTTGGAAATAAAACTCATAACATTTTTATTGTATCTCCAATGCATAAAAAGGTAATAACTGGAGAACTGTTTGCAATTTTTACTCCAAGTAGAAAGAAAAAAAAATTTTTTAATAAATTTGAGTTTAACTTTTTTTAATTTTACAGTTTGTTTATTTTTAGTACACTTTTTTTTGCTAATTTCAGCAGATTGATTTTAAATTGCAGTTTACAACAATTTACTGAAATTTAGCAGCGTCTATTAATTATTTATACTAATTTCATTGTACCAAAATTTTTGATATTTAGAAAATTTTTAACTGATTTTAGCAAATCGATTTTGAATTGCAGTTTGCAATAATTTGCTAAAATTTAGTAGCGGCTACTATTTTTTTTTACTAATTTTATTGTACTACAAATCAGTAGACTTGTGTTGCTAAAGTTAGCAAAAAATACCGCTGGGCTCAAAACAGTTAAATTTCCCGTAATAACAGCAATCTTTTCAGTAGCCATTACAGACTTTTTTGTTTGAATGTGCCATATTCCAGTACTTTAATTTCGATTTTGTTTGGTTGCGGCTCTAAAATGTTTGTTCTCCACTAAAAGAATAATGTCGGTCAAATTAATTGCAATTGTAGTTAAAAAAGTGTACTAAGTGTAAAAGTGTACTGATATTGCAGTTATTTTAACTACAATTGGAATTAAAAATAACTGCTATTGTAGTTAATTCAAATGCAATTGCAGTGTACACTTTTTAAACTGCAATTGCAGTTGATTTTACCGACATAATTCTCTGATTGCATTGTGTTATCTACAGAAACGAAACAAGTGATATATGTCAAAAATTTTCATATAAAAGCAAACATACACGTTCAATATTATTGAACAATGTTTTTAAAATCAACCAATCTGAACAAAGTATTTAAAAATAAAATGTTCTGATTGGTTGATTTTTGAAAAATTGATCAATAACGTCCTACTTATTGCGTTTAAGTCGAGAGCATGCGCGGTTCTAGCAATTAATATAAGGGGAAAAATCATACGCCTCAGTGCCCAACTCAATGTATTTGTCTACGGTGGCGTATGATTTTTCCCCTTATATTAATTGCTGGAACCGCGCATGGTCGAGAGTAATGTAAAAAATTAAATCTTCATGTATATTGATAGAGCTCACTCATCCCCTCTAGACATACATATTTTTGAGATTTGTTTGCCTAATGCATATTGAAAATTGAACATACTTTGCTTAAAAATTCATAATGAATAAACATTTTCAATTAAATTTTGATTTTAAATCAAAAAATTCTTAGAAAAAGCTAACAACAAAATAAACTTCCCTTCCTCTAAAAAAAAAAGCAACAAGTGAAATATTTCAACCGGTTTATTTTAAAATTACAAAAAAAGACAAAATCTTTTAGGCTTACAGGAAACTATAGAAAATTTACTATTATAAAACCTCAAAGCGAACAAAAAAAAATTAATTTAAAAACGGAAATAGATAAAAACAAGATAATGACCAACAAAAAGCAACAACATCATCATCATTATGATCAATTCAAACATTGCCATCGCATTAAAACCTTAAAATAACATTATAAACAGATCACGTCACAGATGACTGCATCCAAAGAGATAGATATACTAGATACATAGATACTGTTAGATACTGAAAACAAATACATACTGAATATAAATATTGTGTATCCTATGTGTACTCTAAATAAAAGTACAAGCCATTGTGAAAATACATTTAAATTTTTTCCTATACACAATCTAAATGCAACAAGTCGCCTCTGAAATATAATAAACAAAACAAGGGGAGCTGCCCTCTTTTGTAATGTGAAATAGAAAAAACGAGTGAAAAATTAAAGTCGGGCATGCCGACTTTATGATAACCTACATCAGTCTTGATGAAAGTCAACTAATGATTGGTTCACTAACAATGAGAAATACATAGTCCATATGGACATTACGAAGGCAAAGCACTTTAACAGTTGGTACAAGTAACGGCAAAAAGTGCTTTCC
Source organism: Leucophora obtusa (assembly GCA_949987735.1). NCBI lineage: Eukaryota > Metazoa > Arthropoda > Insecta > Diptera > Anthomyiidae > Leucophora > Leucophora obtusa. The sequence goes on from OX465295.1 coordinate 284,977,147, forward strand.
CATTCCCAAAATTATAACATCCCTACGGGAAATTTTAACAAACTGTCACCGAACTGGCCCCTTTATATGAAAAAGACTGGTCACTTTTACATGGCGTTGTCATAGGACGGGGAAATTGACCCCTTGTGATATGTTACAAGACAAATCCCAGGACAGGTCCCTGAACTTTGTTTTTTAAGAGAGTTCAGTAACCTGTCCTAGGATTTGTCTTGTGATATGTCACAAGGGGTCAATTTCCCCCTCCTATGACAACGCCATGTAAAAGTGACCAGTCTATTTGATATAAAGGGGCCAGTTTGGTGACAGTTTGTTAAAATTTCCCGTAGGGATCATTTGACAAAAGGACCGGCTGTTGAAAAGCGCTGGAAATATATTTTCCAAAATAAAATTTAAAAAAAGTTCATATGTATTTTTTTGCTCCTACCGTGGTTTGAACCCGGGCCGTCAGATTGGCAGATGGAAGCTCTGCCCACTGAGCTAACAAGACATAATACATGGTGGCTAAAAACATAAATGAGTGATAACAGCTGGCTGTGCTAAAATGGTAGCAGTGGCAAACAGTTTTTTGGAACTAATCTGCCAGCGTTGGGAAAGCAAAAAAAAATTTTGGTCTTAAAGGAGCTTTTCCACAAACAAAAAAATTGATTTTATAAAAGAAAAAATTTTTAAATTAAAAAAAATAAAAAATAAATGTTTCCTTGCAACCGGATTGGAACTCGCAACCTTCTGACTACAAATCTTTTTGTACAAAGCGTCAGCTTTTTTTTAAATCATTGCTCTACCAGTGAATTGACTCTTGTACCGCTGGCAATTTCTGACTAGGTAGCACTGGACAACCACTGCTTGCAAACGTTGGCATAGCACTCTAAGCCCATTCTAAATAAACAAGCGTCCTAAATAAGTGTTCTGAAATGTTAACAACGCCGTTATCCATTTGGGACAATAAATGACTGGAAGAAGAGAACGCGATTACCCAGCAAGAAATTGACGCTGGCAATTTCTGACTGGGTAGACAGACGGACGGACATCGCTAAATTGACTACAAAAGTGATTCTGAATCAATTGGTATACTAAATGGTAGATCTAGTTCCAATATATTTTGTCGTTACAAACATTAGCACAAATTTATTATACCTTTTCCACATAGTGGTGTAGGGTATAACAAGTATTAAAAAAAGCTAGGCTAAAGTCTAGCTAGGCTGGCAGGCATTAGGGCGCAGTTTTGTTGGTTATATGTATGTAGAAAAAAAATAAGTTAACATTAGAAAAAATTACAACAAATGCAAGATATAAAAAATGTTTATACTAAAGAGTTTCTATGAAAGTGTGTGTATTGGTATGTACGAAGTTTTTTTTTATGTTGTATACATATTACGAAACTCAAAAAGGCGTAACGTTTTCATATATAGTTTTATAGACATAAGAAAAAACATTAAAAGAGGAGCTAAGATAGGAATTATGTATAAAGATACATATGGTAAATATGTATTGTTTGTATATTAGTTTTCATCTTTTTTTGAAATCCCGTTGTTGTAAAATAGACAAATAGAAAAATATATGAACTAAATTATGATTTCAATATTAAGCTTTTAGCGGAAGTTTAAGACACTTAATGGCGCCCATATTTGTACCCAAAACTATGGACTCTTTAAAAGCTCTTTCTATAAATTTTTAAAAATGTCAATAAAATTTTTTTAAATGTCAATAAATATCTTTTCCAAAGTCATAAAAATTTGTTATTTAACTTTTAACAACAACTCAAAAAATTAATGGCGCCCAATTTTTTTTTAATTTTTCCCAAAAAGTTAGATTTTTTAAAAATTAATGGTGCTTTTTGAAATTTTTAGATTTTGTCTACAAAAAGTATATTATCTTATAGAAAATTAATTTTGTGGCGTTTTTATTTTTTTAATAGTTAGCATCACTTTCTATAAAGCTTTTAAGATGACACCAATGAATTTAAGAGTATTGCGATATAAGAGAACTTAATAACAACTTTATTAAGAGTGTTTTGATATAAGATAACGACATTGTTGAAGAGAAATTATACAATTTCCAAATGTAAGTTAAGAGAATAAGTATGCTGCACTCTTTTATGGGAATTATATTATAAAAGTGGTAAAAACAGAATCTAATTAACTTTAAAATGTCAAATAAGTCAATAAGTTAATATAATTGAAGAATTGTAATTGAAATAAAGGAGGATTTATAGTACATACGAAATTCTGTATAAATTAAACTTTGAATTTCGAGTTAACGAGCGAATGGTCTGCACTGTTCATTAAATATTCTATTTGGGCTTATATTACAGCAAATATTTAAAAAATCTATCGTTCTGTGTAAAAAGCGACGATAAAAAAATAATAGTTTACTTAAAGTTAGTATAAAAGCTTGTTCTTAAATTCAGTAAAATATCTTAAAAATAAGTAAATTTTTCTTAAAATTTAAAACACGTTTGAACTTGTACTAATGCAGAATAAACTTATTTTTAGTTCACAGATTAAACTCGTATTAAGTAATTTTCAACATAAAAAACAAAAAAGTTTTTAAGTAATGTTATTTACTAATTTGTAATTCTCATTAGATATATACTTTCAAATATATAAGTATTGTTTACATTTTTTTGAAGTAAGTATTAACGAAAACAATTTCAATAAAATATAAAAATAATTTCAACATTTGAAATGTAAAATTTATTACATAAATTTTACTTCACGAAACTAAAACACTTACTATATAATACAAACTACAAATCAAATAAAAATTTCAAGAGTTAAAATATTTTAAATATTTTTAGACATTTTAAAGAAAGTATTTACTTGAATTTACTAAGTTTAATATACTTGGTTTAAAGAAGTTAAAACGTTTAAACTTAATTTAAACGCTCACCATTTAAATTATTGTTTTCCATACAATTTTAAATTTCTTGATTTTTAGTTTACCCAAATACTTAAAATTTAATATTGTTAACCAAAAAGAAATACATTTTTAACGGTTTTAAGAAATGTTAATTAACGTAATTAAAAAAATAAAATTAAGGAAATCGCTTTATTGTTTTTTAATCAATTAACTTAACAAATATTTCTAGAAATTCTAAAAACGTCGTCCCCTATTTCTCAAGGTACCACAAGTTTAAAAGTACACCCAAGAAAAAGTCAGTAAAGTCAGCAAAAAATTTTGCTGTGTCAGCAAATTTTTAGTCAAAAGCGTGCTTGCAAAAAAGTTGGTAATTTCAGCAAAAGGGGTTTGTTGAAAATCAGCAAGCTGATTTTTACAAAAAAAAAAAAAAAATAGAAATCTAGGCAATAGTTTTGCTAACACTTAGTTAATTCAAAATGAAAAAAAATTCTTGGTAAAATCAATTAAACTTTTTGCTAAATATTAGTAGACTAAAAAAACTCAAAAAAAAATTGATGAGAAATTATACTTTAGTTAATTTATTTGCTGGTAATCCAAGTCTAAAAAGTACGCTTTTGTGATTCTTTTGAATATTATTTAGGAAACTTTGTAAAATATAAAAATAGTAAGACTTAGGCTTGATTACTTAATGTCCAGTTAGCTGCTAACTGGTACTTTAACTGATACATTTATTGTTGTTTCCCATATAAAATTTGAATTTAATGCCGTTTTCTTTTCTGAAAAAAATGTTGCCTTTTTTCTGCCCTATTTTTACAAAATATATTTTTGTGCATAGAAACAAAAAGTAAATATAGGCAAATTAGGTATCAATTAAATCAATTAAAGGTATTTCAAAGACCTATTTAACGGTGTTTAAAATATTTCAAATCATGCTCAACTTATTTAGTAAAACAAAAATATATAGAAAAATGTGAGATTTTGTTAAACTGGGCGAAAATTAGGGAATGATTGGATATGTTTTATACATAATTAGATTTATCTCTAAAATACCTTTAATTTGATATTAAATTTATATAGGTTTACTTTTTACTACCATGCACAAAAAGACATTTTCTAAAAAAAAGGGCAGAAAAAGGCAAAATTTCTTTCAGAAAAGAAAAAGCCATAACTGTCAGCTAAATTTTAACTGGACATTCAGTAATCGGGCCTTAGTACACAATTCTAAATAACAGAAAACTAAATAAATAATGACTTTTATATTATAAAAATCTTTTTCTTAAAAAAACGAAGGGAAACAAAAAAAAATACCTAAACCACTGAAAAAGGTCTGTCCCCATATAATCACTATTTTATACACTCGCATTTTATCTTTATCTTCATTAAATTTAAATATTTTATTTTGTCTATAACTTAAATCATATTTTATCTTATTGTTTTATATTTTTATGTATACGCATCTTTTGGCGTTCTTTTGTTTTATGTATGAAAGACAGATGCAAAAATCTTTCACGGTTATATCTTTTATATTTCTCAGAAGAGTTGTGTTTTTAGTATCATTTTCTTTGTCCACACTACACAATTTCAGCAAAAAAGTTGCTGAGAACTAGTATACATACTTGACAGACAAGACTTTTTACTAGTTTTTCCACTAAGTTATTGTTTTGAGTGTACGCAATTACAACAAGTTTTAAATGTACGAAACTATTACGGAATAAAATAGATTTTTTAAATTTTGTAAAAATTTCGAATAAAAAAGTGTTTGTGCACTGAGAGAATTATCTGCATGATATTAATGAATTTTTGCATAAAATCAATGAAGTTTTATAGGAACTTGTCCATTGAAGCTTTTCAGTGAATTAATGGAATTTTTTATAAAATGTAAAAATTTTTATTTTATTTATTAAAAGTTTCATACATTCAGACCAGTAACGGTCCGTGCAGTTGTCAAAGTGTGCTGCCATTTTTTAAGTTTTGTTTAATTAATTTTGTATATGTGACCTTCTCCGAGAAAAGGGACCTAGTGTGTGAAAATGAAGTTTTGAGAAGAACGCATTTAAATTTAAATTAAAAATAAAATTTTAATGTTTTTCTCATTTTTATCGAAACCCGTTTTTTGTCACACTAGGTCCCTTTTCTCGGAGAAGGTCACATATATTTCATTCATATTCCATTTAAATTCTATTTTACGTACATTTTTCTACTTGTTGACTTTTTTGTTGACCGTGTAAATGGTTCGCAAATAAAATGCTTACTACATAGAATTTGAGTTGCATATCAATCAAAAAAGTATAAAAACAATAATAATCTGAACTCTGTTTATAGTGGAAAGCGAAAGGTCTTTGGAAAATATTCGTTATATGTGACCTTCTCCGAGAAAAGGGACCTAGTGTGTGAAAATGAAGTTTAGAGAAGAACGCATTTAAAGTTAAATTAAAAATAAAATTTTAATGTTTAATGTCATTCTTATCCAAACCCGTTTTTTGACACACTAGGTCCCTTTTCTCGGAGAAGGTCACATATACGTAATTTTTACATTAAAAAAAAGGCAGCACACCTTTGACCGTAACTGATTCAGACCCACTTTTTATTAGACCTACATTAACTACAGTTTGAAAGGTTGTTTGTGTAGTAATCCGTAGTCGCTGTTTTAACTGTAATTACAGTAATTACAGCTGTTTTTCTAAAATACAAAACAACTGTTTTGTCAGTTTTTTAAGATAGCAACTAACGAAAAACACTGTAATTTCATAACATTTGTTTAAAGCAGTTGTTTTTAATATCACTATAAACAACTATCAAAACAGCATTTTTACAGTAAACAGTTATTTCTGTTAGTTATATAAAAAATAAAAATTTCGTTGCTTTTTTAAATTCTTGTTTAGTTTATATTGGTTATTATTACTAATATATTTTTTTTATTTATTATTAATAAAAATCAGAAAATTGTATTGTGTATCTAATACATAAAAACGTAATGACTGGAGCACGGTTAGGAATTTGTATTGCAAAAAAAAAGATCATTACATTTGTTTTCATTAATAGTAATGAAATATTTTTCATTTCCATTATATTCATGTAACTGTAATGAAATTAATTTTAATTTCCATTACAAAATTATACATAGATTTTCATTACCTTTACTTCTATACAGAGGTAAATATTTTTCTTTTTTCGTGTCCTTTAATTTGAATTCATGTTATGCCAATTCCTAGAGTTTGCTGTTCGGTTTTAATCGAAACCGAAACCGCGGTTATTCAAGCCTAAACACCGAAACCGAAAACCGACAAAAATAAGTCGGTTTTTAATAAATACTTTAACCAATTAAAATAAATAATTGTTTGCAATTAGAATCCGAAAAGACTTATAAAAGAGCCCTAAGATCTTCTGAAATTGCTATATGAGTATGTACATATTTCTTCACCGATGAAGCCTCATTCCGAGCGTACTTTTACGACTCATAAAAGACTCCAAATTGAAAAATTTAGAATTTTCTTAGCCATTCTGTGTAATTTAAGATTAATTTTTGAGTTATTTATGAGTAATGGAAAAATTAAAAAAAATGTCGAATACAGTCATAAATTCGAGTCTATTATGTTTCATTTATGACTCCAAATTCTTAGCACTTTGAAAATGATCATATTTTAGAGTCTTTTACGAGTCATAATTTCTGGACGCTCATAAATATGTTGGCTGCGATATTATTGAATCTGGAATTTTGAAAAGGGCTCAGCTCCTATTTTACAAAATTTTGTATTTAATTGCAATGAACATTTTCTCCATTAAATATTAGCTTAAAGATTTTTTTGTTTATGTTATTACAGGTAGCATAAATCAAGTCAAGTCACCAAAAAATCAGGTGGTTTAATAGATATTGAGCTTCACATATTCTGTTCAGATTTTCACAGCGTATTTTTCAAAAAATACTATTTCTTAGGCCGCGAAATTTATAAAATCTTAAATTTATATCGTTTTAAAGAAATTGCTAAAATTTTAAGTCTTGAAAATACAGCTTTAGTTGTTGACAAAGGATTAAAAATATTTAATTTATAACGCGATTCCGTGTTTTCTTCTTCTCTCGAAAGGGTCTAGAAATGAGTAATTGCCTTTATTCGAGTGAGAAATTCAATCGAATTTCAATAAATACATTGAACGTGTTAAAATATTTAATTTTGTTACAAATTTATTTTTTTTAAAACAATTCTATTAATATCACAGGAAAACCGGAAAATAACCGAAACCGCGGTTTTTATAATTTTAAAAAACAGAAACCGCGGTTTTCAAATTTTTCGGTTTTTAGCAAACTCTACCAATTCCTCGTTTAACCCTTTGACGACCATAGGCAAGTATGCTTGCCAAAGGGTTTTTCGCACTTATAATTGCCCAGATAAAAGATAGAGTAAATATGTAGGCAAATATTGAGGTCAACCACAATATTTATATGAAAATTCATAACTTTGCCAAAGCACGACTATAGAAAAAAATAAAACGATATTTGCTTTGTATTCCTGTCATTCACAATAGTTGTGGAACTGAAATAATAAGTGTGTTTGTTTAAAAGCTATTTTTACTAGCTTTACCATTTTTACCAGTTTTACTCAAAAATCCGTTCGAGTACAAAAAAAAAAAAAAAATAGTAAAAACTAGTAAAAAATTTAAGGCGAAATTTTACTAGTTTTTACTCGAAAAACTTCTTCCAGCAAAAACTAGTAATGTTTTTTTGTTTAACAAACGAAAAAATCGAACACATTTATGTGAATCGTTATTAAATTAATTAAATCTTATGATTCGCGTTAAAGTTTGCACTCCGTGGACGTTTTTTTGCGATTTTCGTAAAAATGTTTTGTTTGTTTACTAGTTTTACAATTTTTTGTTCGAGTACTTTTGCATATTTTGACGACTTTTTCAATATTTTTTCTCTTTTACTAGTTTTACTAGAAATGTATTCATACAAACCTAATATATGTTGTAGAACGTATTTAAATTTCGTATTTATTTTTACAACCTTATTCTTGTTATAGAATCAAGGAAATTGATTCAATTTTAGCAGATAATTTTAACTAAAAATGGTTCACAAAATGAACTATTTTCCGAATTGATTAAAAAAAGAATTATCTTTTTAAGTTGTGATATGTATAAAAGTACAAAAATAAAATAAATATCATAAACCTTAAATCTTAACACCAGCGATATTAAAAAAGGTTAATGCTCAAATAATGTTTTCTAAAAAGTACGTACTATTTACAAATCGGCGTTTAATGGGTTAAACCACTCGGGAATTTATTCCAAATCATAGTGATTTAAATAAAATTTCTAAAATCCATACTTTGGAGGTCCATAACTTAGATTTCTATCGAGCAAATTTGAAACAAATCGGAGTTATAACGATAAACTAGATTTTAGCTACTTTGGGTCATATGCATAATCACTTTTAAAATGTATAAGTGACTTATAAAACAAATTTTCCATACAAAATTTATTTTATAAACTTGTTATAAGGTTTTTAAATGATTATGCATAAGTACTTTTATCTTTAGAAATAATTTAAATTTTTATTGTTTTATGTGTATTTATGTGTATGTATCATATGAAATCTATGCGTTTCTTGAATTTCTTTTGATTTACAAATTTCTTTCTTTTGACTTTGATATCCTATAAACATATTTTTGATTTTATACATGCGGTTTTCATTAGTTTGTTTCTAAACTTTTTTGATTGACTGTATTGCTTGAAATAATTGGGATTTCCAAATATACATACATGTATGTATGTATGCATGTATGTATGTATGTAGTTTGTTAATATTTCCATGGTTTGTTTAAAAATGTTATTTTTTTGTTTTAAAAGAGTTTTGTTGAAAAACCCCACAAGTTCAGTCCATTCATTAATTGAATTCATTACACTAAACACAGTTTTAATATCAATTTTTATAGTTTTTTTTAACGAAGTGGTGATTTCACCTTTTTATAATATAACAATACTCTTAAAATTGTACAAACACTCTTAAATATTGTCGATTAGTGTACAAAAACAAATTTATGCACTTGTTTTAATGAGTTTTTTAATTGAGAATTGATCACCTTTTTGTGAGAGTAAAATTTTTATAAAAAAAAAAAATTATTCAATGAATTCCGTTTGTTGAAAATGTACTCACGATAAGAATTCGAAGAAAATTAAGAATTGTAACTAAATTAAACTTATTTTTTTTTAGTTTTTAAAACAAAATCACTGTTATGGTTTTGATTTGAATTATTTTATTTATTGTTTTTTTTTACTGTTATTAAACTGACATTTAAAAAATATTTCGTTTTCTTTTTTTATATAAATTTTTATTTTTTTAGAAATAAATCTCACATTTTTTTATAATAGATTTCCAAATAATTGCTTTTCTTTATAGCTTTTTTGTTGTTGGTATTTTCTCACTAAAAGCTTTTCTTTAAATCTCCAAAATATGTTTTCTTTTATTTAAATTTGATTTCCAGTTACTATATTTTAAATTTTATTTCAATGTAAGGTGGACACGACACGTCCTTACAGTCACGAGTAACAACAGCGTATGAACGTAATGCGTAAAGAAAAAAATATTTTAAACCGTGAGTAGTCAAAGTCCTAGAGGAGTCAATGTTGGCGTTGACGTCAACAGCGTTACACACCACTACACACATATATTTGAACACACACAACTGTTTTTTACAACCACCACTGTTACAACTACTACTAATACACCACTACTATCACTTATACATTCTCAAAAGCATTCAGTATGAGAATTTAATACAAAGTGGCCCCCGCTAGATCACTTTATGACGTTGCGTTAAAATGTTTTTGTTTTTGGGGAGAACTTTTCATTTTTTTAATATAAAATCTTGTGCTCTTTCTTTTTAGTTACTATTTGCTTTTGTAAAATTTTCAAAAGGAAATACCAAAAATTTAAACACTCTTGTTATAAGTAATAAAAAGGGGGGTTTCTCCCCAACCCCTTTTTTATTAAAGTTGAAAACAAATTCTTTATAAACAAAATTTTTTGATATACAAAAACTTTAAAACCAACCTATTTTGTCTTCTTATACATTTTTTTAAATACCCGACTAAAAAAGTTTTTATATAATCTTATATGATTTGATATAACTTTAAATGTTTATATGCGTGGCTTTATATAACCATATAGATCTATATTAACACTTTGGTTTTATAAATATGTTTGATATAACGTTATATATAATCATATGCGATTTGGTCTCCAGCCATATATTAAGAGATCTGCAAATATAGTTCATACATAATTATATATAATGGCATATAAGCTTTTATAAACCATATTATATCAAAATATATAACAAAGTTAATAGAAAATTGTATTAATTTTATATATAATTATATCTGACATGATATCTAATTATACAAAATTTTATAAAGTTTAATTGCAATTTTTAAATTTAAAAATAAAAATTAGAAAAACATATGTTGAAATAAATATGGTTTAAGTTCAGTTATTTTTTCCGTGAAAAAAATTAATTCTGAAAGTTATTTTTTTTTATTTTATAAGACAGTTGTTCCGACAAATTTTTGTAATATTTTATTTTGTCAGCTATTTCCAAGTTTATTAACAAAAATTTTTCTAAACATTAAGCATTAGTATTTAATATGAATAAAAATAAGTGATCTCAACAATATTTACTAAAATTTTATTTGAAAATCTTCATCAAATTATATGTATTAATATATAATTTGATGAAGTTAGATAGACCCATTTTTCGGATCAAATTGTATCAGGTTAGATAACATGCTTATCTCGCTTGATATAATTATATATTCCAATATTCGGATCAAATTAGATATGCCCGTATATATGGGTTTATATATGGTGATATATGATTATATAATATCTTTTTTAGTCGGGTAGATATAATACATTTGTAGGTCTTTCACATAATTTTCTTTTATAGGTATTAATTATTTTTGTAAATTTCTTGTCGTTTTTTTCCGTTTTATGAGAATTGTTTCAGTTTTTTACATCAATATTAACGAAATGACGAACTCTTATCCACGACACTACTACCACGACTAAACAGTCCTCCTGCTCCTCAATGATCGCGTAGGCCAAAAAAAAAAACAGAAATCGTCGTACATATAATAAACATGTAGTGATTCTTCTTCGTCTTTGTCGTCGTCAACAATTTTATATAGGTATTTTATTTATATTTTTCTGTTATATTTCATTCTGTCGTCGTGTACAAGTTGAGTTTATTATTGTTGTTGTTGTTATTTTGCCTAATGTCGTTTATTTCTTATTGTAGTTGTTGTTGTTACTGCCCGTCCTACAATCCACTCTACATTAGAGCAAAGTGTAAATCCTCTTAAAAAACAGCAACAACAAACATCATTATAGCAATCAACCACCATATAAAAACCAACAACAGCAACAACATCATTATTACCTTAAAGCAAAAGCAACAAGCAAGTAGTATCCAAAACCATAGTCATCATTATCATCATACATATTCCAATTTCACATAACACGATTTCTATACAGTTTCAGTTTAGTTTCTTTTATTAGTTAAATTTTCTCGTTTCAGTTTATGTTTATAAAAGTGTAGAATTCCATTTCGGCTTATTTGCTTTCGTGTCTTAATGTTGGTGTGTCTTGCTTTTTTTATAGTCTCCTTTTCCTTTTACGTAAAATTAAAGTGGGTTTATAATGGAAGAGTTATGTTTTTACACTCATATTTGATATGATCAACTCTTATTGGTTATCTCTGAGAGTATTTGTTATTCTCTTTTGTTATATACTCTTCTAATTAGCACTAAACAGGCAATGATGCCAACTTTTTAAGCGTAAAAAGCGTAATAAAATTTTTCAAAAGTGTAAACAACATATTTAGCATTAGACAAGAAGAAAATTTTCAACATTTTTTTCAAAGTTTAAGAAATGTATGAATTTTATTTATTTAAACATGGTACATAAACATATAAGTTGATAGAAGGGAATGTAAAATCCTGCACTCTTTGATTTCCCGGGAAATCAGGAAATTTATTTTGAATTCCCAGTATCCCGCTGAGAAGTAACTTCCCAGTGTAGAAACGGTAATGACATATCATTATTTTATGGACTACCAGTAATGACACCCACTTATCTTTTGCATTATTTTAAAACATATAATAATGAGTTACTGATAATGACTTATTTTTATCATTATTTCAAATAGAAAATAATTTTCTAGATTTTTTTTTAATTTTTTGAAATCTATTTTTAGACTCAATATTATTTAAACACTGGTAAGGATATATGTAACCACATATTTTTTGGTTTTTTGTATGTTGGCGAGTAAGCTTACTTGTGTGCAACAGGTCAATTATGGTTTTATCTATTAAATATTACATGTCAATATACATAGCTCAGATGGTAGAGCTATTGACTGGCAATCTGTAGACCCAGGTTCGATTCCCGCACCAGCAATTTTTATTTAAAAAAAAATACAATAAAAAATATTTTTTTTTATATAATTTATTTTTTTGAAAATCTATTTTTAGAGTCATTATTTTTGTCAGTACTGGTAAGCACATAGGTAACGATGGTGTGTAAGCATAACTCATTATTTTTCGCGACATCGCCAAATAAAGGTAATGAGAAATGTAATAACAAAAGTAACTAGTTACCATTACCAAGTATGTAGTTACATAACCACATATTTGGTAATGATTTTCTACACTGGGTTACAAATAAATTTTAAAGTTGGTTATAAATAAAAGTTCATGGTCGTGAAAAAGCTTAGACCGAACAGTGAACTATAAAGCAGAAAAAAACAAAAAAGTAATTTTGGAATTTATTAACAAAAAATGTCTGCGGTTGCAGATACGGCAAATTCTGGCACGTTATGTATGTAAAAAGTTGTATGACTTCAAAGTTAAGTGATTTTGACAAAAAATTTTACAATTTTTAGGTAACAAAATTTTTTTTGGCGCCCTATGCTCCTTATAGGAACGACGGGAATATATACAGCTTTGGACATGGCACATTTTACCATGAATTTTTTTTTATGCTACTATATTGCAAATACTATTAACAACCAACAAGTTTTTGTTTTTTCCAAATGTTCACTATGCACATTTAATATTGCTATAAACTTTAATTGAAATTCATTAATGTAAATAAAAACTTATCATTATGAAAAAAAAACCCATTGAATTGAGCTGGACACATAAATGACACAATCTTAAAAAAAGAGAAGAAATGGTTTTAATATTGCATTTGTTAAATTTTTTGGTATGTACAAATATTTTACCGTTAATATTTAGTGCTGTGGCCTTTGTTTCTGATGACAGCTTCGCACCTATGACCCATACTTTCCACTAGTTTTTGGCATTTTGTTTTGGTGATGGCGTACCAAGCTTCCTGTGCGGGCGACCACAGTTCGTCCATATTTTTGTAATTTTTCTTGGCGATTTCAACCTTGACTTCATTCCACAGGTTCTCTATTGGATTTAAGTCAGGGCTCTGGGCTGGCCAATCCAAAACATCAATCTTCTCCGCACAAAACCATTTTTTTTACTAGTTTGGAGCAGTGTTTGGGGTCATTATCTTTAATGAATTTCCATTTTATTGGCATGGAGTTGAAGGCATATGGCTCCATATGGTTTTTTTAAAATATCTAAATACTGAAACTTGTCCATTTTTCCATTGATTTTTATAAGCGGACCTACGCCATGCCAAGAAAATGCACCCCAAACCATAATACTGCCACCTCCATGTTTTACCGTCTTCTGAGTGAACCGAGGATTAAACTCTTGGCCTTGAGGACGACGAACAAAGATTCTGCCATCTGGTCCTATCCTGTTAATTTTTGTTTCGTCACTCCATAACACGTTTTTCCAAAAACAAATGGGATTTTCCTTATGGGTTCTGGCGAAGGTTAGTCGTTTTGAAATATTTTTTTTTGAGAGTAGGGGCTTTTTTCTGGAAATGCGTCCAAACAAATTTGCCTCATTTAGTCTTCTTCTGACAAGTCTGCTTGATATTTCCATGTTTAAATTTTCATTAATATCCGATGCTATCTGCCTTGATGACTTGAATGGATCAATTTTCACCATTCGTACTATAGCTGCATCCGTACGCTCATCTGTTATTCGTGGCCTTGGCTTCCGAATTTTACCCTTAGTCAATATATCGGGATCCTCAACACAAGAATTAATTGCATTGTAGACTTTTTTGCGAGAAATTTGCATTATCACAGCAATTTCCGCTACTTTTTTTCCAACTTCATACATTTTCCATATGATCCGCCTTTCCTTACCTGTGGTATGTTTTCCTGATCCCATTTTAAAAATTTTTTAACTTTTTATATTTATTTTTGAACTACGAAAAATATTTATTGCTTTGAATTAAATCTACACGGCTACTGCCTATTTTAAGTAAATTGTGCCATTTATATGTCCACTTTAAATCAGCATTGTTAACGCAAAAATGATAACGGTAAATAATAAGCAAAACATAACGGAACATTTGAGCACTATTAAGACAAACATTTTTTTCAACAATAATCAGAAGAGATAAAACTTGCATTTTAAAATATATTTAGTTGGAAAATACTTAAATTTAAGCGCAATTTAAATTTGTGCCAATTATATGTCCATAGCTGTGTATATATATGCTCCAGTGGGAGTTAGAGGAATATATACTATACATATATATTAGACTGTCCCTTAAAATAGCGATTTGTCGATTTTCGTTCATTACACCCCCAGTTTTATTGGAAATGGTCCCAAATGGAAGAAATTGATTTTTTTTGGAAAACGTTAACGTTAACAGCTATGGACATGGAAATAGGACACTTTTATGTGTTAAGAAACATAATTATTTATTTTTAAAAATAAAACAAAAATAAAATTTTTTATTTCATATACGGGAAGTGTTATTATTGATGATTGTAATTCATTCTTTATTTAAATAAAAATCCGTCAACTATTTTATATATATTGGTAAATATGTATAAACTAATAAAAATACCTGGACTTCTAAATAGGACACATTTTATATTAAAAAAAAAACCGTAAATTTTTTGGGTTTTTAAAACAATTATTATTTTTTTAGCGTTAATATTACACTAATATTTTGTGCTGTATCCATTATTATCAATAACCGCTTCGCAGCTTCTTTGTATACTCTCAACTAATCTCTGGTATCTTTCTTTTGGTATAGAATACCAGGCTTCTTCAATACCAGCCCAAATTTCGGTGGAATTTTTGTAATTGTTTTGCGAAACTTTTGTTTTTACACCATTCCATAGATTTTCTATTGGATTAAGGTCCGGACTTTGGGCTGGCCAGTCCAAAACCTTAATTTGTTCTTGTAAAAACCAATCCTTCACTATGTTCGACGAATGCTTCGGATCACTGTCTTGCATAAATGTCCACTTAACTGGCATATTTTCACAGGCAAATGGCTCCATAACATTCATAAGAATGCTCAAATATTGAGACCTGTCCATTTTGTCCTCTACTTTTACGATAGGCCCAACACCACGCCAGGAAAAAGCCCCCCATACCATAATATTACCCCCCACCGTGTTTCAAGGTCTTCTGAGTGTACTTAATGTTTAAAGCCTGGTTTTTTGGGCGGTGTACAAATGTTCTACCATTTAGTGTGACACGATTTACCTCCGTTCCATCGCTCCAAAGCACATTTTTCCAAAAGGACAACTCATTTCCTTTGTGATTTTGGCAAAATCAATACGTTTCTTAATATTTTTTCTTGAAAGAAGAGGCTTCTTTCTACTTATTCGTCCAAATAAGTTTGCTTCATTCAGTCTTCTTCTTACTAACCTGTCTGACACTTGAACGTTGAATTTTTCCCTGATTTCATTATTTATTTGACGGGAGGACATAAAAGGGTTGAGTTGCTTTTGCGTACTATAGTCCTGTCCATATAAGTTGTAGTGTTACGACGGATTGGCTTACGTTCTTTATTTTGTGTATGATATTTCTTGTCGGCAGCACATTGTATACCATATTTCGCGAACACTTTAGTATTTTAGCAAATTCAGTTGGAGATTTCATCTCGTTGTGGAATTGAGATATAAGTCTTCGTTTTTCTGGATTACAATGTTTTCCACGTCCCATATTGGTACAGTTAGAAAAGAATTTACTTTTTTCAAACGCAAATTATGAAAAGAAAATTATTACTAAGTGCATCGAGTAAAATTTTGACAATTATTGCAAGTGTCCTATTTTTATGTCCAAGTCAAATATGAACAAAGTAAAGTAATTTTGTTGTAAATATTTGCATGTTTTAAATATTGCAAAGTTTTATATATAATCTGAGTCTACTTGATTACCGTTTACTATAATAGAAAAGAAATATAATTATTGCTTTATAATTATTAAGAAAAATGCATGAAGATAATTTTGTATGAAGTGTCCTATTTCTATGTCCATAGCTGTATATTATTATTAAAAATTCCCAAAATTCTAAATTTCAAAAAAATTAACTTTTTATTTCACTTATTCATTTCATATAGCCAAGATTATTCAGATATGGATTTGTGACTTCATCGGATATCATTAACCCACTTTTGCCTGGAATCAAAAATGACCTACGAATTTGATAAAAATGCCAAAACGTGTTTTTTTTAAATTAAATTCAAAGATTTTTTAAAATGCTTAATTTGGAGATGTCGATTGATATTTGTACCATGCAATAGTTGATATTAAAGAAAAAAAAAAATAAATTGGAAAAATAATAATTCGAGTTTGTGTTTGGAGCGACTGCTTTCCAAGACATTTTATCAAAAATTTAACAAAATTTGAATGTTTTCATCAAGTTTTACACAGTTTTCCGAAAAACATCACTTAGATTTGGTTAGAATTTAATTATCTTTATATTTGTTTAAAAAATATTTAACCCTTAGTGACCTTGGGTCAGAAAATTCCCATGAAACTTAATATTAATTAGGACTACGAGATTGTAAAGCCATTAAATTGATAAAAAAAAACAATCTCAACTGTATAAATATAATTATTTTTTGTAACTGTTATTCTGTAAAGTTCAAATCATGTATGGGTTAATAAATTTATATAAAAAATATAATATCTGATCCGAAAAATGGTGGAACTGGTTAATATAATTTTATATAATTAAATATCTTTTGATATAATCATATAAAAATATATGTTTCACAATACTCGACAAGTTATAGTTGTATAAAATCATAAATGATTGTATAAAAATCATATATGAATATATAAAAATCATTTTTACTAGGGATGCTATGACAATTTTATTACAGCGTCATATATAATTAAAAATGGCTTTATCGGAAAACATATAAAGTTTTATATAGCTCAATGTTAAATTTTTTTTCTAAGTTATTTTAGATATGCTTAAGTATAGCGTAATGTAAAAAAAATCTATGTTTTTTGAGATATATTTATGTATGATTTCAAAATATAAAAGGCGTACCTACTCATTATAACTCCTAAATTCTTTGTAAACATTGTATAAATACAAGCAATATTTTTTATGTATGGAATTTGACATTAAACTCATAAACATACTAGGTTTACACACTTTACGGGTAGAATACAAGTTTATATGAGAAGGCTAAAATGCTTGGTTACAATTGTGTACAACTTCTTCTAAATACTTAAATTTTGAATTCTTAAGGGCGTTATTTTTTAATAGTTTTTATTTTGAATCTGCAATATAAAGCATTATATAATTATGTTGCTCTACATCAAATTAGATATAATTATATCGGCTCAAAATCCGGATAAGATTCTATATGATTCACATAGGCGTACCTAGACCATTTTTCTGGGGTGGGCAAGCGACCCATTAATTTTCTGCTGTTTATTTGCCCATTCTCACACTCTTAATCCTAAAAAACACTTTCGGCAATATGCTTACAATTTTTTCACACAAAAAAAAAATCTTAAAAATGATTCCTTGCCTTCTAATAAAATTTTCAAAATTAAATAATCCTGGTAGCTTATCCTATCAAAATCACCATGTTTTTATATAAAACTCTGAATAGTGCATTTATTTTTCTGAAGAAAACCTCGTACAAGGAATGTATTCCAAGCTATATTCTCAGATTATTATGAAATTTAGATATTTAATAGAGAAAAGAAATCTAAGATCAACCTGTCTAATTCGTCCACCTCGGACGAACCTTATCTAACCCCATATTCTGACCATTTAAATTACCGAGGTGGACAAAAATATTGAGATGTTCATCTTAAAATTTTTGTTTCTACAAAATATTGAAATTTCATTGAAATAGCATAGTTGTGTTTAGTTTGAAGTAACTTCATTGTTAGCTATAAACTAATTATTCGTTTAGAAAACTATGAAATCTAAGATATTTAACTCACCAAAAAAGATTCTGCGTTATTTTTCTATTATTGAACAACTTTGCGGTTCTAATAATTTTTCTTAAAGAAAAACTCTTATGGTTAATTTTATAATCAGAACTAAGATAGACTTGTTTCTTAAATATTTCTTATTTAAGAAATATTTAAAACAAAAATCGATCTTAGTTCTGACTATAGAACTGACCATTAGATTTCAACAAATTATCTGTCTAGGAAACCAGTAGACATTTTCCCAAACCAAAAACAAAGGATTGATATAAAAAAAAGTAATATTGTGATACTTTACGCCATCAAAATCATAGATAAAAGAATTCTAGGTAGATTTTTTTTAAATTCTCGGGTGGGCAAAAATTGGCCTAAGTCCGCCAATGATGATTCATTATATCTAGATATAATATCTAGATATATATATCTAGATATATATATCTGATATAATTTTCTCCTTCATTTTTCGGATCACAGTATATCTCCAATTATATTAAATAAGATATCATTACATATGAATTCACATTATTTTTTTACTCGGGTACTATCAGTGGCTTTAAGTACCATTTTTCGATAATATAGCGATTAAGTCGCTATATTTTTGCACATTTTATAAAGGGTGAAGGGCGGATTATGGTACCGTAAACGTAAATGTGATGTAACTGTACCGTGCCGTAGCTAAAAAGTACACTTATAGATTACCGTTAACGACATTCCTATTTAGCATCTATTTCATGTGGTTTTATATTTTATTCTAAATTTTTCTATTTGTTAATTCTTATTCCTTATTTATTGTTTGAATCAATTTTATTTATTCATTTCATATTTTTTCCGACTAAAATCATTCAGCTGTTTCGATGCCACATAGAAAATTCTGATTTCAATAGAATAAACGTAAACGTACTTGCCGGATCATTTTGTTGAAATCAGATTTTTCTATCCGTCATCGCAACAGCTGAATGATTTTAGTCGGAAAAAATATAAAATGAATAAAAAAAAAATAGATTCAAAGAACAAAAAAGAAATAAAAATTAATAAATAAGTGGAAAAATTTAGAATAAAATAAAAATCACATGAAATAGATGCTAAATAGTAATGTTGTCTACTGTAATCTAAAAGTGTATTTTTACGTTTACGGTCCATAATCCGCCCTTTAATCTGCTGATTTTCCAGCGATTTTTGAGTCTCAGCTAGCCATATTTTTTGAAAAATTGTTGGCAACATTGCCTCTTACAGTCTTCTACAAACCCACACAAGAAAAATACATAAAATTAGAAAACGCCGTTATACTCTCTGCTACGCTGACCTGTTTCAGTTTCCTATTTCCTTTACGCCATGCACGAACAACAACAGCACAATAGCAACAAGAACGGGGTGGATGAAAAGTAGAAAAAAGCTTTTAGAGTAAAGAAAAATTTCCCCTGATTGTTAATTTTAAATTCTGGATTACAGAAGGTGGTGTAATTAATAATTTTTGTTTAGATTTAAGGCGGTCCTTTATTATTAAGGGGTTGTAGGAAAAAATGAGGGATTTATATAGAAAACTATGAAGAAAACAACGATTCAAGTTGGTGGTGTTTTCGATTCCACTCCTTGTTTTTCTTTTATAAAGAACTTACGATACAGAATTTTAAAACCCACCTTTAATAATATTGTAACCTTTTTTTTTATTATTGCATCTAATTTTCAAACTCAGTTCTTTGTTTCTTTTTTTTTATTCATTGCCTTGTTTGTCTATTACTATCCAACATTATATCCCCACCTTAGAATTTACTGAAAAAATAAGACCTCAAACACTTTCCTGCTTCTCCCCTTCTGCTAACTTATCTATCTAATGTGCTTAATACATACTATCCTCCTCACAAACAACTAGAAAAACAGACGGACAGCAACAACTACACAAACAAAAAAAGCTTTTGTCATTGAATTGTTGCCTTTCCTTTGCATGAGCAAAGATCACAAACAAATACACAGTATTTTTCTAATGCCCCCATACAAAAAAGCACACACACACATTCGTACATATTACGATCGTACGGACACACCACAAATATGTAAGTTTGTAAGTACTGAACATAGAAATAGAGATAGATACCTTAACTTTTGTGGTACAACTTAAATCAGACGGATGGTTGTTGGATGGATGGATGAATAGACAAACAACACCCAGGCGAAAATATGCTATACACATATTCGTTCATATATATAATTTGTATGTATAATAATCATAGACTAGCACTGTCGTAGTCACTGAATCGTGTCGTGTGGAGTCATTTCGAAAAGTTGAATAGAAAAAAAAGTGTAGGTATGTATGTTCAAAATGGATGAGAGTGTATGAATATTTGTGATTGTGTAGCATGATCATAATAAAAAATTCCGTTTGTGCCTTGTTTGCCTTGCCCTATTGCGTGATTCTTGTTCATTTAGTACAAAAAATAATAATAATAATGAAAAAGAGACATCCTAAACAAATTGAGAACTCTTGCAGAGAGCAAAAGGGAGAGAGAGCTTTAATGATTTTTATCCAGAGATGGTAATGTAAAAATTTACTAATTCCCACTGTTGCCAACTTTTTTCCTAAAAATACCACTAAATCAGACTAAAAAATAAATCGCTAAATTTCACGAACTTTTCGGATTCTGTTGAAAATATTCCCAAAAATAGCTATATTTTTCGAACTTTTTAAAACTTTCTAAAATAATTGTCGATACATCGCTAAATTTTTTCAACTTCGGGATTCCCGGGAAATTAAGCACTTTTCAGTTCCCGCATTCCCGGGAATTTGGACCGGGAATCCCGGGATTTCAAAAAATGCTATTTAAAAAACAATAAAGTTAATTATCTCAAATTTTCATATGAAAAATTTTCAACATTTTGAAAATAGTAAAAATTTTACACAACCCGAGTAAAAATAGTTATATATTGTCACATATAATGTGATTGGGCTATATCTGACAATGAAAGGAGTAACATTAAGACACATATCATTATATACAACTACATCTGATATTATTTTTTCAACGAATTTTTTGTATGGTAATTGATATTATTACATATCCCCAAATCTGACTCCATATATAACTACATAAGCCTTATAAAACTAATGAAACTATATGTAGTGATCGATATGATTATATACGATTTGATACTAAGTTTTATAACACTGTATGTGTCGTTGTACTAAAAATATATTTCAATTTTATATAACTTTCTATATAATCCCATACAAATTAATATATAGTTCAACATCAAATTTAGTTATCTGCAAATTCAGAGTTAATTACTCCATAGCCAAATAATTTTCACGTGATGTTTTTGCATGTAAAATCATATTAAAAAATGATGCGTACGATTTAGAAGACAAAAGTATTCAAATAAATTTTTATTTTATGTTTTAAAATTTGGGTCTTCAAAATTGTTAAAACCATAGACATTTCAATTTAATAGCTGGTATGCATAAAAAGTATGCCTACTATCAGACAAAATTATATAAAATCAGATATTTTTATATCGAATTAGATATAATTTGATGTCCTGGATATGGACAAATCTCGGATCAAACTTTATCAAATTATATCTAATTTGATATAATTAGACACATCTAGATGACCCATTTTTCGGATCAAGTTGTATGTCGTTGTATATGGGGATTTATCAAAAAAGATATAATTATGTATGACACCATATTAAGTTTTTTACCCGGGAAGTCTTTTTTGTTTACTTACCAAAATTTGCTACTTTTAACACAACTGGAAAAATTCAAAAAGTAAACAAAAATTTCCAATTGTAGTAAAAGTGCACTAATAAAAAAGAGTGCGTAAAAATTTAGTTAAAACTACTAAAAATTAGTTAAAAATGATGCTGCAGAAAAAAACTGCTAAATTATCAGATTATTTTTGCTATATATTAGTAATATAGGAACAGCAAAAATAAAACTGTTAAATAAACAGAATTTTAGTTATATTTGAGCTAAATTTTTGTTAATGGAAAATGGCAAATTAACCTGCTAAAATCAGCAAAAAAATTTTTCTAAATAATTAGTAGCCTAAAAAATCACCAAAAAATTTAAAATTTTCGAAGTTTTTTTTTAGGCAAATAAAATTCGAGCCTTTTGAAAACAGCAGTTTACAATTTTTTAGCAAATATTTCAGCTGATTTTAGCAGAATTGACTGCTATTTGCATTCAACTAAATTTAGCTTAAAAATAGCAAAACTTTTGTAGATATAAAAGTTTATTAATTAGAAATTTATCAATTAAAAAGATCGAAAAAAACAATTTTTATTTTTTAAATAAAAATTAAAAACCAACAATTTATAACAGTTTATTTTTGTTATTTTTAGTCTACTACAATAATATTTAGCAAAATTTTCTGCAGATTTTACAGTACAGTTTGATATTTTCAATTAACTAAAAGTAAACTAATATATAATTAAAATTCTGTAAATTTAACAGTTTTTATTATGCTGTTCTTATTTTACTAGTATTTAAAAAAAAATCTGCTAATTTTAGCAGTTTCTTCTGCAGCATAATTTTTAACTAATTTTTAATAACTTCTTCTGCTATTTTTACAGATTTATTTCCATGAATGTAGTAAGATTTTTGAATAAAAGAACACACTGATTAATTTGTGTACTTGGTCGAACATTTTAAGTACCTTTAAGTGGCTTTTAAAACAGGCACTAAAAGGAACTTAAAAAATATATTTTAGCAATTTAGTAAAATTATTATTTATATTAATTTTTTTTTTGGCTGACAAGTTTTTTAGTCTAAAAATTAGTTTTTATTTAATTTTTTTTAATATATAATTATACATATAATTTCTAATATAGATTTAATTCTTTCCAACTACGAAAATTCCAAGAAATTCCAAGAAAACCACTTACGGCCTGAGCATTTTCACGAACTTAAAAATTTAAGGTCTTTAAGATATTTTCTTTATAAAAATTTTTAAATTTCTAAAAAATAATTTCTAATTTACTTCCCTTGCGGGATCCCGGGAATTCAAAATAAATTTCAAATCAAAAAGTGCGGGATTTTGCATTCCTTACTTATACCCCATTCACATGCAAGCTTTGTAGGCGATTTAGCAATTAGATTTGGAAAATAATCAAAACTGTTCACATACGGTTGAAGGGGTTTTCATTATCTCGTTAACAGTTGTTTGTTTATTTTTGTAAACAAAAAATATTTGCGACCTAACCAAAAATTTTAAAAATATTTCAAAAAACATATATTTTCCACTACCGGAATAAAATATTTATTAACTTTGGATGAAATACAACTTTAATATTTATGTATTAAACTTTTCGAACAGGGATGACTAGTTTAAAGATGAAACTTTTGATTTTTTGGTCGGAGGAAGACCGCAGCTATTGAAGATCTGTTTGTATACAATTTGTTGCCCGGAAGGATTATGCAGCTACATTTAACTCAACTGTCTGTGAAATATATAATTAATTTCATTTAAAAGCACAATTTATTTTGTTTTTGTTGATTTTTATTAAACATTAAAATTTATTTTTTCGATTTGTGTTGTTTTTATTTCTTATGATATAGAGTTATAAAAGTATTAAGTATTTGGTTACTGAGTATTCAGTACCGTGTTCTTTTGTCCGACTACTCAATGCCCAAACGAAACTCCTTAGTACATTCAAAGTTGTATTTTTCCAAATATATGCATAATTTTGCCATGAAAATACATCTATATGTAAATACAACTCGTTTAGAAAAGAAATATGAAAAACGGATTATAGAGTAGTATCGAGTACTAAGCTAAACAAGTATTGAGTACTCAAAAAGCACTTCTCAAACCCTGACTTTTAGGAGATAATTGACGGGGTTTATAAATTATTTTGTCAAATTGAAGTGATTATTGATAGAAAATTTGTATGGAGAATAACAAGATAATACATGAGATAATGCAATAATCATCAAGATAACTGAAACCTCGTTCATGTGAATGGGGTATTATTGAAGATAATTTACGTTCAGGCTGTTTATCCATCCAACATCTGACAATGAAGGTCTTTTGGGCCGAGGGGACAAAAGTAAGGAAAATGTTTCCAATTCCTATCATTTACAATTTGCGATTTCCTTATTTCCTTTTTCTCTACAATAGCTGTATTTTTGCGACAAGCTATCAATGTTGGCTTATGTCATTCCCATATAAATTTGACATTAGCCAACGTTTAGTGTTAACTCTCAAAGTTACTAATGTCAAATTTGTATATGAATGACATAAGCCAACGCTGATAGCTTGCCGCACAAACACATAACTTACTTACTTTCATGCATGCATGCTAATTTTTAGTAATGAGCACTATCTGATTCATGAACAAATTTTGATAGGTCCAGTGCAAAAAATCGCTTAAAACCCATTTAAGACAAATACATTTAAGTTTCTATGGCAACTAGGTTAAAAGAAAAACGGTTTTTACGCATTTATGAAACTAAATCAATATAGACAATCCTTTCTAAATGTCAAATTCACCCACAGTCACCCTTACACACGGTATCCACTGTACACACTGACGAGGCTCTGAAGACCGATTATGGGCGGTATAACCCGTCTCTCGCAGGAATTGGACTACATGCCTAGTCGATCGGCTTTATCGGGAATTATTAGTAATTATCTTTAATTTAAAATTTCGTTAAAATTGTTTCAACAACAACTAAAAATCCCTTATTTCGCCGAAACGATTAAAACCATTTTGCTTTATAGTTTAATATTAAAAAAATCCAATTTTGTGATATTTAGCAGCGAAATGAAAAATTTAATTTGAAGGTTCATCTTTCTTGATCAATCCTGGATACATGTCTAAAGCTTTAAAAAAATACCAAAAGCTGTCCTAATTTCTCTTTTTCAGAAAAGTTACACAAATTTTATGAACATTATTTATTGAGAGCATTATTTATTTTATAACATTTTGCTCACTATCTTAAAGCTAAACCAATTTACATAATGCAACAGAAATTCATATATAGGTCAAATCATAAAATGTGATAAGTTTTTAGGCCAAATTTATGAGATACAAAATGTTTTAATATTTCCAAACAATCTTTTATACAAGTTTTCGCAAAAACTTTTTTTTGCACAATTTTAGGTTTTTTTGTGGTAACGGAGTTTACAATTTACACACGGAAAATACAAGGAAAATAAGTCTTCAGTGAAAGGGACTTTTTTGGGCTCCTTTTTAAAAAGGGACAAAAAAGACCCTGTAAGTCGAAGAGACAGAGGGTTAAAATGTTCCACGAAAATATTCCTCGTAGTGTTTTACGTAAGTTCGCTGAACACATCCTATACCTAAAATGGAATTCACAATAAACTTTTGCAAAAGGGGGGAAACTTTAACCCCCAAAAACCAGATGTGAACTTATAAAACGCCGATACACGTGTACTCTTTTTTGGTCACCCCTACCAGGATCAGTTGTCAGAACCTTGATATTTTTTGTTTTGTACAGTATTATTGTATTAAGATTCAAATTAAAAAAAAAAAATAGAAAAATTCATATCTTTTAAAAAAACGACCTCCTGAAAATTTCAGAATATTTTAAGATCAGTTAGATGTTTTATAATAAAAAAATTGAGCATAAAAAATAGGTTTTTGATTTTTTCGATTTTTAAAATTTTAAATTTTAAATATATTTTATTTTTAAATTTTTTTTAAATATATACCCCTCAATTCATAAATGCTTTGCAACCCAGTGTAGAAAATCATTACCAGATATGTGGTTATGTAACTACATACTTGGTAATGGTAACTAGTTACTTTTGTTATTACATTTATATGGCGATGTCGCGAAAAATAATGAGTTGTCGTTACACACCAGCATACGAAAAATCAAAAAATATATCCTTACCTATGTGCTTACCAGCACTGACAAAAATAATGAGTCTAAAAATAGATTTAAAAAAAAATAAATTATATAAAAAAAAATATTTTTTATTGTATTTTTTTTTTTTTTAAATAAAATTTGCTGGTGCGGGAATCGAACCTGGGTCTACAGATTGAGCTACCATCTGAGCTACATCGACATGTAATATTTAATTGATAAAAACATAATTGACCTGCTGCACACAAGTAAGCTTTCTCGCCAACATAGAAAAAATCAAAAAATATGTGGTTACATATATCATTACCAGTGTTTAAAAAATATGGAGTCTAAAAATATATTTCAAAAAATTTTCAAAAAAATCTAAAAAATTATTTTCTATTTGAAATAATGATAAAAATAAGTCGTTATCAGTAACTCATTATTATATGTTTTAAAATAACGCAGAAGGTATGTGGGTGTCATTACTGGTACTCCAAAAAATAATGATACGTCATTACAGTTTCTACACTGGGAAAGTTATAGCAGGCTTACAAAACGTCATTATCATACAAAATTCGTTCAATAAACCTCCTGTAATTTTACAAAGCGTTTATGAATTTAGGGGATAGTTTTTATAATACCTAAATATCCTCTTTAAAACGAGATAAGAACAATTGTTGTAGCTATTATAGTTTTAGAGATATTTAAAAAATAAACTCGTAATAAAACAAAAAATCCGAAAAATGTCATTTTTTGAAAACCATTCCAACCATTGGTCGATTTGAAATGGAATGACGCATGTATTAACCACAAATTGGTCAGATTGTTATAAATTTTGTAAAACAGGTGACAGTGCGTTGATATATATCGAAATATACAAGTCAAATGTAACCCATGCATTAGAAATTAACTGGGGTAGAGGGGGGATCCTTCGCCAGTGGGGCACATACACTAATCCCATTTTTCTCCGATATTAAGGGAAATAAAAAATTGGAAAAAATATATTTTGTGCATTTTTCAATTACCTTTCCTTGACATCCACTTCGACGAATTTATATCACATGTGGTCGCAGACAGACGTGTTTTTGTGTTTTTTCGGGTGCCAAAAAAATAATTGAAAGCAAATACATTTTGCAATAACTTCCTCAAATCGTGTGATAAAAAAATAATTTTTCATTATGTTAGACCTATGATACTAAGCTTTCAGAAAATAATAATTTGATTTTAATAAATGCTTAAAAAGTGTGAAAAAATATTAATTTTATGTTAGTGCCTGTCTCTGGGGCACAATCACCAGATTGCCCCTGGAGCTACGAAGAGTTGGTGCATCCCTGCCTAAAATGCTCTATAAGACTTTTCTATATGTTTAAAATATGTTTAATAGTAAATTAGTACAATCGTGTTTATTCTTAAATTTATATTAATTATTCAGTTTTTTGTAATTTTGATGAATCATTATATTATAAGTTTTAAATTTTTTTTTTAATTGTGGTGAAGATTTATTGATTAAAAAGAATAATATACCTTAAAGAACTTATTCTAAATTATTTATTTCGGTCATTAAAACATTGACTTTGCCGTATTAACAATATTTTTTTCTTGAAATAGTATCTAGCTCTTTTGGCGAATATCCCCCAGGTTTGGGGCAGTTACGCCGATTTGGGTTACTTTGAAAATCATTAAAAAGGTAATAAAAAATATGCA
The DNA here is from genome assembly GCA_949987735.1 of Leucophora obtusa. Taxonomy (NCBI): domain Eukaryota; kingdom Metazoa; phylum Arthropoda; class Insecta; order Diptera; family Anthomyiidae; genus Leucophora; species Leucophora obtusa. The sequence goes on from OX465295.1 coordinate 285,004,877, forward strand.
AATATCTAGAATAAAAATCATAGAAATTAAAGCCAAGATATGTAGATCTTCAATTTGAAAGTAATTTTTGAAAAATAATTAGGGGTTAAGAAATGACAGTGCTTTGAAAAAAAAGTGGCGAAGGATCCCCCCTCTACATGGTTTTTATCACATTTTTTGATATCACCCATATGTATATGATGTTTCTGAAAGTATTGGCTACACCGAAAAAATTACTCAGTTAAAGAAATCCTCAGTTGATTTAAAATAAATAAAAATTATGTGAGCAACTAATAAGCGCATTTTTTAATCACCTGGATTTATATTTTTTCATAAAAAAGTGGATTTATTTATCTGGGTTTACACATAACAATAAAAACACAAATATATGAAACATCCTGTTTATTTAATGTCAGAAAATAATACGAATAAAAGTTAAAAGAGAAACAAAAAAATTGTAAAACCAACAAATAAAAGCTTTTTCTTTAAATTTTTTGTGTTAAAAATAAAAAGTGCATAATTGCCGAAGTACTTCGGTAAAATACAACTTCAAAAGTTTTCTGCTAAGTTGCACAATTCTTTAATTAAAATATAATATTTTCTAAGATAAAATACAAACAAAATACTTAGGTAACTTATCGTATTTTAAGGTGCGTCAAAATTGAATAGGTAAAAAACTAAGCCAAGTTGACAAAAACCAAAAATTGATAAATCTATATGTATTTTTTTACTCACCTACAAAAAATACTTTTGAAGTTTTATTTTACCTAAGTACTTCAATAATTACACACTTTTTATTTTTTCCGTGTTAAGAAAAAAAAACTACTCTTCAAAAAAAAAAAACTACTTTGTTTTCCATCTTGGACAAGGATAAATAGCTGAAATAGAAATAACAATTTTTCACTCTACTGTAAGTAATTTAAGTAAATCCAATTAGTGAATTTTAAATATTGTAGTGGAATATTTTAATTTTGTAGAAATGTAAATTAAAGTGATGAAACTTAAAATTCAGAATACTTCTTGCCGTTTTATTTGAAATTTAATAAAGAATTTAAACTTTCAATAAAATCCTGGATCATTGTATTTATTATTAAAAATTAGGGTGAAAGAAGTTTCGAATAGAAAAAATTATGTTAAAATAGGTGGAATCTACCTCCATCTATTGAGCACTTCGAGAACTAAGTTTTTGATTTATTAAATCCAAGTGAAAAAGTCATTTAGCGTGTTTTTTAATCACCTGGATATAGAATTTTTCATACAAAAAGTGGATTTATTAAATCCAAAAAAAAGCTGGATTTAATAAATCCCCCAGCAAAATATTGGTAATGACACCTCATTACTATCTGCATTACCAAAAAATGATATATCATTACCTTTTGCATTATTTTATAATATAAAATAATGACTTCCTAATAACGGCCTATTGTATTCATTGTTTCTAAATATAAAATAATGACTTACTCGTATTAGTTTAAATAAGTACTTTTTACACAGTTAAATTTTTTTATTATATGTAAATATGTTTTATGTTTAAATTTTTATGGCGAGTCCTAAAATTACACACTAGAGAAAACTTAAATTTTTCTGAATGTATTTCCTTAGGCTAATATTATTTGCCTAACTCCTTATTTTTAAGAATCAAGTAAACAATCGGATAACCACTTATAATTAAACTTTTTGTAAGCATGTGCGTAACCACTTATTATTCAAAATCTTATAACTACTTATTTCTCATTTTTTCGTAAGCGAGCGGGTAAGCGTGACTACTTATAAAAACGACCACGCCAAACAAAAATAATGAGTTTAGACGCCAAAAAATAAGATGTGCGGAGCTATGAATTTCTATTATATAATCACTTATTTGGTAATGAACGATTTTGCTGGGCCATAATAAAAGCACAAATATATGAAACAGCCTATTAATTTAATGTCAGAAAAAAATACGAATAAAAATTAAAAGAGAAACAAAAAAATTGAAAAACTAACAAATAAAAGGTTTTTATTAAATTTTTTTTATGAAATATGTTTAGAAAAAAAAACTACACCTCACCAAATACATATTTTTAATCTTGCACATGGAGAAATAGCTGAAATAGAAATGGCAATTTTTCACTCTACAGTAAGTAATTTAATTAAATCCAATTAGTGAACATTAAATATTGCAATGGAATTTTTCAATTGTGTAAAAATATAAATTGAAGTAATAATGGCAGACTGTTTATCGCTGTTTTATATAAAATATAATTAAAAATTAAAAGTTAAAGTAAAATCCTTCATCATCGAATTCGGTATTAAAAATTAGGGTGAAAGAAGTGTCGGACAGAAAATTCTTTTTAAAATAGGGAGAATCTAACGCCATCTGTTGAGCACTTTTAGAAATACTTTTTGGATTTATTAAATCCAAGTGATTAGAAAAAACGGCTATTGTGAACCAAATATTAACCACTATTTGGTTCACAATGACTATTTTTTTTTTGAGTCAACCTGTAAATTTTAAACTATTCAATTGTCAGCAAATCTACAACAACATTTAAAAAGAAAAGTTGCAGAAAAGGAAAAAATTATGAAAAATATTAGGATTTTTGGTTTCTTGTTTGGATTTTCTTGTTTTTTTCATGGAAATCAAAATTAAGCTTAATATTTTTTTATTCCTTTCAGGTAATTATTGGGTCAGACAAGTCATAGAAGCGTTAATTATGTGAACAATTTTGAAAATTTGTGTATGTACTGAATGAAGAATATAAAATATGGAATATATTCCATAATGGCATGGCAATTGTGTTTTAATTTTTGTTTATTTTAAATAGATAGTGTAATTATTACAGAAAATTGCATTTGGATTTATTTACTGACAACCATATAAATCAGGGGTATGGCATCACCACAAAAATAAGTTATAAAAAAATCCTTATCACTAGATGGCACTTTGTAAAAACAATTGACAATTTTCTTTTTTTATTTAAATTTAAATAATAACAAACAACAAAGGAAAACTGCAAACAAATATTTAATTTTATTATTTGAATATATTCAGCGTTTATTTTTTCCTTATTTTGAGCAGTTTTCAGCAGTTTTTGAGTTTTTAAATATAGGCTCAGCAGATACTAAACTGATACTAAATAGTTGCTCAGGTAATACTAAATGAGGAGTCGCAGAACAAAACGTGACTTTTTACATTTTTTTACAAAGTGGTTTTTTGATGTCATTTGTTGAATTTGGTTAAGTTCTATTGGAAAAAATCTTACTTGGATACTTTTTGTCATCTGATCATAGAAAACTTTGATGTTTAAAAAATTGATGTAGAACAAAACGTGATTTTTTTTTTGTATTTTAACAAAGCGTACTTTTTTACTCTTATTTTAACAAAACGTGATTTTTTATAACGCGTGAGAGTGCGTGATAGTGGGGATAAAATCACGTTCACATCCCTTATTATATCATATCTCATTTTCTCATCTCTAATTATAACAGAACTTTTCGTTAAATTTCTCTTTTCATAATTTTTTTTGCCTGATTAACGTTTCTTGCTTTCAGTAATTGTTCCATATTGAAAGTAAATGGTTTAATCTAGTATACCTATTCGTTAATTGCAATAATTTCAGTATTATCTGTTATTTGAGAGTTATTGAAAATAACACAGCACATTGAACGATGGAAGAATTACAAAATACGGTGAAAGTTCTAAATACTGGAACACGCAAGAAGCAAAAACTAAAAAAATCTCAAAAGCGGTAATATTAAACATTTTTGGAATTAAATACACGTTTGAGTATTTAAGAGGATTCGGTTTCGTTGCAGGGTGTATAAAGATTCTAACACTCTCGGTGGCATTCACAAACATAGTTGCAGTCATAAGGGAAATAGCAAATTTCAATGCATACATTTTAGTGAAGTCGATTGTGTAAAAAATCGACGAATGTTATATAAAAATGAACACAAAATACCACAAGATATTTACTTAAGCAGACTAATATACACCAAAAAACCTCGTCGAAGCCGCAAATTACTTTTCCAATCAACAAAGCAGAACAACATAACATCGAAATATTATTTGATTAAAAATGGTAAAAGAGAATTAGTTTGTAAGGCATACTTTATGAAAGTGCTTTCAATCACTAAAACAAGAATAGAGTTTATTCTTAAACGCATTGTTAATGGTGGAATACCATCAGAGCGAAGAGGCGGAGATCATCGCTCCCACAAATTTATTGAAAAAAAGGAAAGTGTAAAGAAATTTATTAATTCCTTTCCTGCAATTGAGAGTCATTATAATAGATCTAAGTCAAAACGAATATATTTGAATAGTAACCTAAACATTTCCAAAATGTTTTCCATGTATAATGAATCTGTCGATGATAATTTAAAAGTTAGCCAAACTTTATTTCGACAATTTTTTTTGAATAATTTCAATATTGGGTTTTCCTCACCGGCATCAGACGTCTGCACTGTATGTCACTTTACGCAAACTAAAATTAAAAACGAAGTTGATCCTCTGAAGAAAATTAAACTAATGACAGATTTAAGGATACATAAGCTTAGAGCCAATGCATTCTATGGGTTAATGAGAGAGAAACCTGCAAATACTTTGACAATAGTTTTTGATATGCAAAGTGTTCAAATGTTACCAAAATGTCCAATTCAAGAAGCTTACTACTCTCGTCAAATTGGCTTTTACAATTTATGTTTTGTAGGTGTTGATAGTAAGAATCCATCATTTTACTGCTGGACTGAAAACCAAGCAGGTCGAGGATCAAGCGAAATTGGATCGGCCTTATATCACTATTTAAACACAGTCTGTTTAAAAGAAATTAATTATATTAGACTCTTTTGTGATGGCTGTGGCGGTCAAAACAAGAACTCCCATATAGTGCGTACTATATTATTTTGGCTCCAATCGAAATCACCCTCTAATTTACGAAATATTACCATTACATTCCCAGTAAGAGGACACAGTTTTTTACCGGCTGACAGGGTTTTCGGTCGTATTGAAAAAGATATTAAAAGGCATGATGTTATAACAACAGTAGAAGAATATTGTGACATTTATTCCAGACATGGAACAATTTTATTGTTGGAGAAGGATTGGACCATTCTCAATATAAAAGACCTTGAAGTAATGTATAAAAAAATTGAGAAGATTCAAGATATAAAACGGATAGTATTTAATAAACATGTTTCGAAAAATCAGACTACAAAGTGTCTAATTAAAACCTTTAAGCATTTTAAAGTTGAATTAGACGAAGAACAAAATACTAATTTAAACCTGCTAAAACGAGGGAAAACCCCTTCTTCAATTTCACTTACAAACGTTACAACAGGCCGTTGGATTAACGCCGACAAAATAAAGGATGTGACAAATCTTTTGAAGAAGCAGTTTGGGAACGATTGGATACAAAACAAGGCTTTAGTATGGTACAAAGAACTCATTTATAATCAAAATGACAATATCGGAAACAATACAGAGGAAGATGTTCAATGCGGTTGCGTTGAAGAAGATATTGGAAGAAAAGTTTGAAAATTTTAATTTTTGCTAGATATGTTAAATTGATTGAATTGATACTTAATTTTAACAATATATTAATTTATTTAATTTTATTGTTTTTTTTTTTGTTATTGAATTTGCGGTAAAAAAATGTAAATCGCTCAGATAAAAAAATATACATAATAAAACTGAATTTCAATAAAAGCAAATTTAAATCTCAAGTAACAAAATTTAATTTTTGTATTTTAACAAAACGTACTTTTTTACTTTTATTTTAACAAAACGTACTTTTCTACTATTATTTTAACAAAACGTGCTTTTTTCATATTAAAAGTCCTTTAATTTCATACGTCCTTAACATTTATTGTTGCGAATTTTTGTGGTATAATGTATTTTAATATAAGGAAGAAACTTGGTATATTTTGTGGATTCATGCTATATAATAATCCGGTGAAAAAAGTTTTCTTCGATTTCCCAACATTTTGAAATAATCAAAAAGGCACGTTTTGTTCTGCGACTCCTCAAATATCAGCGCCCTCTATCGGTGAGTAGTTCAAGTTTTGATTTCCTATCTCTATAATTAATAGTCTCTGTTTATAGTTAAGTTAAAGTTGAACCTACAGTCAGTGACACACCGTGAATAGTTAAGCTGGGTCGGGCCAGACGCTGGTGTCTCTTTGTGTGTAGTCAGTTTAGGATTCTCTTAAGATTAACAAACGAACTTTAATTAGAAAAATTTTCTGTGGATGTGTAAAATCTTACTTTGGCAAAACATTCCCATCCCTGATAAAACTATATGACGTCTTAATATTCTCTGCCATATTTTAAAGGAAAATATTTGAGAGCTATACAAAAAAAAAATGACATTTTAACTTTTTGTGTAAAGGTTTTAACTCGTGTTTTTTTCATAATTATAGTTGTTGTTGATTTTTGTATTAGAATTGTAAAGAAATCTTAGAAAAATATTTGAAAAGCTTAAATGTAAGTATGTGTATGTATGTATATGTACATATGTAGATATAGCTGTGTATAACTTAGTATGGCAATAGCCTAGAAGAAACCTACTTAAAAACAGCCTACGTGCTGGTTGCAGGAATTATCATCTTCATTTAAAACCAAATCATAATTACGAAAACGATGATGATTATGATCATTATCGTTGTTTAGAGTGTGAGAATGTGTTTTTTTGTAATTTCTTGTAAAGTAACAACAAAAAAATGATGTAATTTTTATTCATAAAATATTTCTTATGAATCTTAAATGAAAAAAAGACAAACATCTTCTATTACACTAGATATTTGATGAACTAAAAAAGTACCTTCGTATAGATCCCCCCATTTTTTGTAGGCTCTAGGAACATTTACGTGATCTATGTATCTTTGAATCATTATGTAGATAAGAGCTTCACAATTAGTTTTGGAGATTGGAAGTCCGGGCGGGAAATATTAGAATTTTTTAAGGTGTAGCAGGAGCAGGCGATAAACTTGTAACAGCGGTATACATATTTTTTGGAGGATGAACTAGATTAAATGAGGGAACGGACGAAGAAGAGAAGAAACTCTAAAAGCTTCTCCCATTATCTTCAAGAAATCAGTTTGAAACTGTATTCGTGGAGAGGGCACAAACGCTTGTTTAAATAAAAATTATAACGGTATTTTTTGCTGTATCGCAATTATATCAATTTAAAAATAAATATGGAATATTGTGAAAAAATCATTTATAAATCTGTAATGGTGCATTAAATAGATAGACCTCAAAAATGAGTCCAATATACATATGTATAAGCGTTTGACTTGAGACCAAAAGCTCATTATTTTTACATCGGAGGAAGAAGGAGTACCTTGCCGCGAAATTTCAAGACGGATAGGCTGTAGTCATCCAACCGTGATAAATTTGCTGAAAAAATAACCAGGACGACCGTTTAGAGAGGAGCAGCAGGAAAAGACCTAGGAGAAACACATCTGACCGAACATATACCATTATACACCGAGTAAGCCTGAAGAATCGTTTTTAAAGTGCCGTCCAAATAAGAAAAGATCTCGAACAAGATCACCAAGTTAGCATTAGTGTGGAAACGGCAGACGACTCCGGGAATCCGGACTTTGTGGAAGTAGACCAGCAAAAAAAAAAACACCTGACACAAAAAATGAGAGCTAAACGGTTGGAGTGGGCCAAAATGCACCGCAATTGGACTCTCGACCAATGGCTAAACGTTGTATGGTCTGATGAGAGCAAGTTTAACTTGCACTGTGCCGACAATCTTCTGTGCGTGCGACGTTTTCCAGGAGAAAGTCAAATGAAGCTGGCTTACTTTACCCAAGGTATGGCCGTATTTTAATGACCCACAAGCCAATATACCTCGTAAGTATACACAAGTATAGTGATATGTAAGTTAGACAACATTTTTGTAAAATTTCACATATTTTTAGTTTCATATACAATTGTTATACACAAATATCCCATATCGAAAGTATGCACAATGTGAAGTACACGAAATCGATTACATTGTGTGGACTTACATGTTTTTCTAAAGGGAAATATAATTTATTGTGACTTTGCAACAACAAATACATGCAGGGATATGGCATCACCAAATAGATAAGTTATAACAAAATCGTTATCAAATTGACAATTTTCTTTTTTTATTTAAATTTAAATAATAACAAACAATAAAGGAAAAAAAAAACAAACGGATATCTCAAATTTTATTATTTGAATACATTTCGCGCTTGTTTTACCTTATTTTGTGCAGTTTTCAGCAGTTTTTGACTTTCTAAATATACGCTGAACTGATATTAAACTGATACTAAATAGTTTCTCAGGTAATACTACACTCATAAAAAAAAGTTAGTACAAAAGTCTGTTAAACGCGTTCTGATTAAATTGAACTAATTTTTCTGTTATTTTCTCTAAAAAGTCCGTACAAATAGGTCAAAATTCTGCTAAAATAACAGGAAATAGTACATGTATTTGCGCCAGCAGAATTTTGACCTATTTGTACGGACTTTTTCTCTACTCTATCAGTGAGTAGTGTAAGTTTTAATTTCCTATCTCTATAATTTATAGTCTCTGAATACATGGGGAATACAATCACAACTAAGAGTTAAAGAATATTCGTAGGAATAGGCACATAAATTAATTTAAAATCTTGTAGTCGAAAATTTGGTATAATAATTGATGACATACATATGTCGATGGTATTGGGATGATGAACTGGTGGAAGACGTCTTGCACTACATTTGTCGTTATGCAACGCTTCTCACAAAGTCGCTTTAAATACTTTGATTCGTTTTTCTTCCAGTAACAAGTGAAAATAGTCGATATAAAAACCCAGATTTTTACTCAGACATTTTAGCAGAAATTCCTAGTTAAATCAGGGAAATTTTCTGCTAAGTTGACTAAAATTGTCTGTGTATTTAGCAGTATGCAAAATTTAGCTTACCTAAATTTAGCAGACCATAATTCTCAACTTCATTGAAAATTCTGCTGGCGCAAATACAGGTGCTATTTCCTGTTATTTTAGCAGAATTTTGAACTATTTATACGGGCTTTTTTTATGAGTGTATTTATCTATTTTGTGATTGTTGCCTTAAAATGAAATTTACTTTTTATTCATCTAGTACTAATAAAAAAAGATAACAAGTCCACAGTCTGCAAAAAGCCGATTATTCAAAAATCCATTTATAGAATTTAAGTTGTGACTTGCTAGTTTAAAAAGGAACTGAAAACAATTGGAATGACCATAATATTTACTTTCTTAGAGGGTATGAACACTTTGTATGCAAGTCGTTCACATTCTATTAAACGCTCTCTCGCAGGCTCTGTCTGACATTTCAAGAAGTAAAATAGCAGCAGTGGGTATTTATCCACCTCGTCTCGCTCAACCGTCGCTCTATTTATTTAGTCGCATTTTTTATGAATAGGGTTTCGCTAATTCTCGAGAGAACCGTGGGTAGCATAGTTTCTATATAAATTATATACTCTTTGATAGTAGTTAAGTTCGGTTGGAGGCCATAAGGCCCAATACGGTTCCATTAGTCTGCCACACATCCAATGGAAAGAAAAATCACGGCCCGAAAACTCCTAAAACCATCCGAATCCCCTTAAAAATCCGCGACACCAGACAGAAACATCTCGCAGACTGTCCAGGTCGTCGAACAACCTGCTTAACAGATGTTTGCCTTGGCTTAAGCAAAGACCATAGGATCCGAGATATCCTTCATTCGGTGAAGAACGTTCACCTCATCCCCATTTCTAATGTCCTCTATAACACCGAATAGCTACACCAGAGACACCAGGACATCCGTCTGTACTGGCACCCGACCGACCCAGAGGCTTTTCTTGCACACTCATCGGTCAGCTCGTTCCCCACGAGTGCAGACGAATCCGGCCAAGGGATGCAGTACAGTGCTCCACATACCCGGATTTAATCGTATCTGATTCCAGGGATTTTTAAGCAGCAAGACTGTCCACAAAGATGCTAATGGATAATCGCGTTCCATTATTATATGCGCTGCGATTTCAAATGCGTAGACCACCTCTACAATTGTCTGGGAGTCATATGTAGACCCTATTTCCATGTCTCCTTCTTCGAACTGTCCGTGTATACCAAGATTTCACCACTCCGAAGAATGAAGACAGCGATTCAGTCCTTCCTGAAGTGATAAGAACTGACATTTGTTGTCATTACTTTTAAATGAGTGAAAAATATTTTTCACCGTTTCACAGCTTTAAAAATCATTCAAAATCGGTACTCTGGTCTGTATAATCACCTAAAAAATTCCCTGGAAGTTCGCGATCCATAAAATTTGTCCGAGTCACGATCCAGGTGCCCTACATCAATCTCACGAATAATGGCTCTGTGCTCCCAGCTACGTTGCCTCAGCTTTTTCATCTCCCTTAGTCTAGGAGCTATTTTTGCCATTGTGCATCGGCGGGATGCCGAGCATCACCTCACGCCTGGGGCGTGCCACGTGACATCCAGATAAGTCAATCATTGCACCTTAGCGAGAATGGAGAGATATGTATACGTGTTCACCGCCGTCCACCACACCAGTATCCCATAGGTCATTAGCGGCCTAACAAAAAATCGTGTACATCCTTAGCATCACATATGACATGACATAAAATGCTAAGAGTCCTCTTTCGTGTACACCCAAAAAAACAGATTCGGTGCTGACAACACAATTTGTTGCCAATCGAATGGTTCAGTTGCAGCAAATGAATTTTTCGGTTGCGATTACCGATTATTGTTGATACAACTGAAATTCTGTCGTCACAACTGAAAAACTGGTCTACCACAGCCTAAGCATTCGATTGAATGAAGCAGCCATGGTGAAATAATATCCAAGGACTCCGTAAAAGCAACTGGAAAATGTCATCCTGCCCTGCAGAATTGTAGGGCTTCAAAAATCATATCGCCCAAGCATTTTTGCGTTCGTCTACACTCAAAGAAAAAAAATCAGTAAAGTCAGAAAAAAATGTTGCTGTATATGCAAATTTTTTAGTCAGGAGCGTGCTACCAAAGATGTTAGTAATTTCAGCAAAAGATGTTTGCTAAAGCAAACGTGTTGCTAACACTTAGTCGATTGCAAATGAAAAAAATCCTTGCTAAAATCACTAAACTTTTTGCTGAATATTAGTAGAATGAAAAAAACTCAAAAATTTGTAGAGAAATTTTACTTTAGCTAATTTATTTGCTGAAAATTTAAATATAGAAATAGTGCAGAGTTGTTTTTTTAATTATCATTTCCGTTGTCTGTACTATTGTACATCCAGACAAGCTACGACATTTACATCTTGTGTATCTGGTTGTCGTCCTTACTATTATCAGCACAACTTTGTAGCAAAATAAATTAGTAAAACATTAGTTCAAAATTAGTTTAGTGCAAAAAAATATAACTATAACTTTTGCTAAAAACGGAATTTCAGCAAAAAAATTGCTGACAACTAGTACACTTGATATACATGACGTTTTACTTATTTTTCTACCAACTAATTTTTTTGAGTGTACCATTGACCAAATGTGCTCGCTTATCTACAACTCAATAGTTTCCCGACTGCTCCCCTGAAGGTACTATCTGGCCTCATAAGAAATCCTGGTGAACTGGGAGCCTTATAAATAATGTTACGAAGCCTCGCAGCTTCGGTAGTACCCTCTATCTAGGCCACGATTACCTTTTATGGTACAATTCAAAAATCTAAAAACTCTATTTATGATATGAAACTTACTAAAATTTTTCACTGTGCACTCGCATTTTCCCAGGTGTACGCAAAGAAAGTTAAAGATATAACTGATCAACGTTTACAAATTAGTTTTTAGCCCATTCATCTGTAAACCAGGCTGAATAAATAGGTGTATCTAGAGATTAGGAAGATATATGTTAACTTTATCTAGATTTTGTTCCAGACAACCACTCCTAGATTGAAATAACAATCAGTCAGTGTGTTCGTTTACTCGAAATTCTTACTACTTTTACTACAATTGGAAAGTTGTGTTTACTTTTTGTATTTAATTTTTCCAGCTGTAGTAAAAGTAGTAACTTGTAGTAAGTAAACGAACACGCCTAATATTAAACAACTCAAGTCTAAAGCTAAAATTTTAGAGTCATAAATGAGTCTTAGTTGACTCTGATAAGTGCACCTTGGTAAACAATTTTAATTATTCATAAAAAGAGTTATAGATGACATTGGAAAAATCTCCTAAAATGTTCTTACTAAGGAATTTTTTATGAGTCATAAAAGAAAGAGTGAATATTTGCTATTGTTTTGTGACTCTTTCGCAAGAATAAGACAACATAAAACAAAATAAGTTCTTTAACAGGTTAATTGTTATCGATAATTTTACATTGTGATTATGAATAACAACAAATAAAGACCCGTCTCCCTTATTAAGAATCTCTGACTTTGAGTGATATAAAGTACCTGTTTATAAATTTTATTTCTTAAGCTGTTTTAGCTTTTAGTTCTGTATATTTGCTTTTGTTTCATATCATCTTCTCCTCTATTCTTTAGTCTTTGCCCTCCTTTGTGTATTTTATCTCTATAAGATTTTATAAACAATTTTCTAATTTTTGTTTTTGTTCTTAACTTTATGTTGTGGCCAAGATTCCTACTAATGCATGAATGTGTTTGTAAGCATGTAAGTTTGTTGTTGTTTATGGTGGTTCCAGTCACCGGTTTGTATCCACCATCGTACATTGGACCATACAAATGGCTTGAATTTACTTCGTTTAAGTTTAAGCTTCATAAGTAGCTATGTTTTTTTAAGTTTTTATATTCAGTTTCATAGAAATAGAAATCCAAACCATATTTCCATCTGTCTAACGTATCTAGTCATATGTGCTTAGCCTGTTTTTGTTGTTTTCTAGGCGTTCTTAGCAAACACACATTTTCTAGATGTTGTTCCAATACGCATGTTTTTTTTTATTTAAAGTGCGTATCCATGAGACTGTTTTGTTGTATTTCTTTGAATGTGTGTGTGTGTATAAGTCTAATATCTGGTTAGATCTAGTAGTAGGTTGCCTTTTTATTTACATTTTTTTTTTTTGTTCATATTGATGTTATGTTTTAAGTCTTACATTTGATATTTTCATGTTATGGTCAGTCAGTCATCATCATCAACATCATTTTCATTCAAACTACGTTCATAGGAGTAGTAATCATCCGTATGTCCATGTGTTGATGGGGGCGAGATCATTTTGTTTGTTAATCAACCACTAATCAATCGTTGGCCTCAATTTCAATTTGTTAGATGACACGCAAGGTTTTTGTTTTTAATAAACTTTCAATTTTTAAAGTCGTGTTTTTATATAAGATTTAACAAAATTTTTATTTAATTGAAATTTACAAATATCCTAAGTAATGTTCACGCTATGCGTTTAAATGTAGTAGATACTTACAGAATATATTTATATTGATAAATATGATTTATTACCTGGAATAAAACAAAAAGAATTTTCGTTTAGTTTAAATCTGAAATATGTTCCGAAATATTAAAGATAATTGCACTAAGAGAATTATATTGGTAATATTAACTGCAATTGAAGTTAAAAAAGTAGACACGGCAATTGCATTTATAATCACTTTTACTGAAGCTATGTGAACTAAAATTACATTTATTTTAACTGCAATGTACACTTTCTTAACTGCAATTGTATTATTGCATGCGGTTAAGACTAGTGCTGGTAAAAATATGAGTAGTGGGTATCGAGTATTTGTCTTTTTTTGGGTACTCGATACTCAAAACTACTACTCGATATTTTCAGAGTTGCATTTTGGACATAAAAAAATATATAAAAATGTGACTCCGCTAAAATATTTACCACAAAAATGTGACTCTGCTAAAATATTTGTCACAAAATTACAATTCTGCTAAAAGAAAAAAATCTGAAGTAAAATATTTAAAATAATATGTTAAACGAGTAAAAAGGTTATGGTCGGGCATGCCGACTATACAATACCCTACACCAGTCTGGGTAAAAGCCAACTAATGTTTGGATCCGAAATTCGAATGGGTTAAAATGGGGCTTGCGTCAAAATTTTCTATAATGTGAGTCAGCGCACCAAATTTCATTAAAATATCTTAATATTTGCGATCTGCAGTTTGTAACCAAGCCAATAAACATGGACCGATTTTAACCAAAATCAATAGGCGTCGTCCGAAGTTTCATCAAAATATCTTAATATTTGCGACCTGTAGAGTGCGCACAAGAATGCATGGACAGAGAGACAGGCAGACGGACGGACGGACAGATGGAATAAAAAAAATTCTGAGCCGATCGGTATACTATAAATATTTTTTGGTGTTACAAACATCAGCACAAACTTATAATACCCTGACCACATAGTGGTGTAGGGTATAAAAACTATGAAAAACGCAATGAATAGTTGGTGAAAAAGTTTAAAAATATGTGCAGATCAAATTCCTTAAATAAACCAGCTCCTTATTATCGGCTAAGTTAGGCTGGAGTGGCAGCCAGCGTTATGTATAATTATCTCACATCGGCTTCGAGGTTCGTTGTGCTGCCATAACAATTACGGATCACTTTGGACGGATCACTAACGATCATCACATCCGACTCACTCATAAAAAGACGATATAAATGTGAATAAATAACGGAAATTTTCAAAAAATGGTTCATCTCAGGAAAGTTTTTATTTTAATAGGAATTTTTTCATATTTAAAGGAGAGATGCGTAATGTCAGCATCCGGAAAATTACAAAGACCACCGATGCCAGAAAAATCATTGTACACCCGATCCGCACACAAGAAAAGGACGTGTTCGATGCTCTCCTACTCGAAGCTACAGCTACAGTCGTCTGTGCGTGTCTCGAAATAAGACAGTGGCCCGACTGGATATCGAAAACAGCTCCTAGGATCCATATTGGATCAGGTCTGTCTTATTATTAACCTACCTACGATTAAACTTCCTGATGATTTGTCGATCGTTATTATATGGGCGGTGCAATTTTTTGAGAATTTACTAGAAAAAAAAAATCAGCGAAATTGCAGAAAAAGTTCAGTTACTACAGTGTGGATAATTTATATAGGATCTAAAAGGCCCAAAAGTCGATCGATTTTATTTATATATAGAGATATAGGGGCATATGTACATATATTATATTAACAAAACAAATATTAACCACTATATTCTAAACATGAACCGATGTTGTTCTTTGGCTAATAGAAACTTGTATAGCAAGAGGAAGAAACCATGTCAACTTAACGCTAAATGTGCCTACACTACAAGAACTCAATTCAGCAAAAAATTCTGAAGAAGAACGTTAAAATTTGACTAAAGTATCGTTACAAAATCGCCTATAAATTTTTAACTACGCAAGAATAACATTTTATAGCCAATAAATTCCAAAAACCTGCAATAATTACACCATTTTAGCCTTTTTTCATTCAATTTGGTGTACAAATAAAATAAAAAAATTAATTAAACAAGAAAGTAATGTTGATGTACTAAGTTTATGTATGTCTAAAGCCGAGCACAGATTATTATTGTGATTATTTTCCATTTTGCAATAATACAGGAATGGCAAAATCTTAACTTTTAAAAATTAATAGAGTTCTGACTAGGGCAGGGCTGGCAAAACTATGACACGCGTGTCAGTAGTGGCACGCGAGTAGATTTTAGGTGGCACGCGAAATTTTGTTGAATATTTAAAAAAAATTTGAACTATTAGAAGATCAGCAAAAATTCAGTTAAATGTTAAATTTCGCTACAAAAATGTGTGATTTAACTCCATAATGGTGAAATTTTTCATATAGCTTGTAAATCGTCTTTTAAAATTAATAACACCCTGCATTGCCACAATTTTTTCTTTAAAGAAATAGTTTAATACAGAACTCGCAAATTCGATTATCAGAAAATTCTGGGAAAATTTCTAAAATTCTAGATTGAAGAAGTTTAATCGGAGAAATAAAAAGTAACAGAGAATTGCACAAAAATGGAAAAGAGCTTGCATTAAAATTGGATCTAAAAAATTAAATTTTTTTTTAAAGGGAAAATAGGTGCTACGAAATAACCATCAATGAAATACTGAACATAAGTTTCATAATGAAATAACTCCCTTTGTTAGATTTTGAAATTGGGTTTTGGTCGTGTTTCGCAGAGCCATTTCATCTGAAATAGAAAGTTCTCTGTTCAAATCCATAATATTCGCTTTTTATTCATTATTATGATGATAAAAACCGCGCGATTTACTTTAACAAAATCAAATTTTTGCCCCCAGCATATTTTTCAAGTATTTTTCTTACGTACTTATAATCAAATGGCGCCCAATAATTTAACTTTTTTTAACAAAATGAAATAACCACCAAAAATGGAATAACTCCCCAAAAAATTAAAAGGCAATAATGTTCAAACTGTTCTAATTTTATTTCATTGGGGATTTTTTCATAATGAAATCATCTCAATTTTTAAAGATTAAATAATCCCCAAAAAATTAAATAACCGTCAAACATTTTTACGTCATTTCTTGGATTTTTCCGTTTGGGGTTTATTTCCTGGGGTTATCCGTAGCGCTGATAAATATGTAAATCTGCAATGATATTTTTTAAGAGAAATTTTCCAAATTTTAAAAATTTATAAAAAAGGACTTTTAAAAGACAACTAAAATTAAGGTGGCACTCGAGAAATTTTTACAAAAAGAATTTGTCCGTTTCTGGCACGCAGCGAAAAAAGTCTTGCCACCCCTGGACTAGGGTATTCAGTCGATTAATCGTTATTCGATTAATCGAACAATTTTGCTCAAAAATTGTTCGAATAATTTAAAATGGCCATATTTCGAATAACGAATAATTCGAACAATTTAATACGATTAATCGAAATTGGTAAAAAATTAATAAAATGTTTCAAAAATATATATTTTTTATTAAAGTAAATATGGGATTTTATTAAAACTTATTTAACAAATTGTAAAAAACATCTTAAATATCAAAGAAAAAACAAAAACATCAACAGTAGTGAGCACTCTGCATTCATAATATCCTTTAGCAAAGAATATTATCCCAAGCCATAGGATTCGAATTAATAAATGGCAAATTAAAAGACAAATAAACATATCCAGGTGTTTTTTATTTGAAAAGTAAGACAAAGAAATGGTCAAAATTAGTATTTATGAGTTCTAAATAATGTTTAATGAGAACTAAATAACCTTTATAGATATGAGATTTTCAGAGCCCAATTCAGATAACTCTGTTAGAAACAAATTTGTCAAAACTAATCACAAGGTTTTTTTAATTCCCTGCGAAATAGTTGCTATTATCAAATAAAGGGATGGGGGGACGTAAACGTGGAGGGAAAATCAATTCTCAACAGAATGTCTCTCTACATTTATGTGTTTTATGAGTTGAATGCATACGAAATAGATACAAATTAATCTACGAGTTGTTCTATTCTTCTTCTCATTGAAGATATTATAGAGCGCTATGTATAATATATGAACGTCTGGCTAATTTTTATAAAATGCTAAATTTAAAGAAAGGTCTGCGGTTCTGCCCGATTTGGATAAAATTTGAATATATTACAGAGAGGTCAGAAGTAATAAAAATTTTTATAAAATATGATCTCAATTATAGCATTTTTATATTTATGAATTTTAGAAGAGTTTCCGAAACTCTTTTTGTTTTTTTTGTATATTATTTTACATAACATTTTTTCGATTAATCGACTAATTTAAAAATTTTATTCGATTAGTCGGTTAAGAAAAAAACCCGAATAATTGAACGATTAATCGATTAACTTAAAATGTCGATTAATTGAATAAACTAGTTCTGACCATCGACTCTATATATTTCGGTCATGCTGATTACAATGGCGTACTTTATTTTTTGATCTAAAGTACAGATTTTTCGCGAAATGCCTTTAAAGTTTAGCGGTTTTCCATTTAGTTTTTTATATGCAAAAATTTTCAAATGCAGTCAATATCAATTTTTGTGGTAAAATTAGTGTTTCCAATTATTCGACATAGGCGGTTAACCGGTTAATGCATTATTCGGAAAATCACTAAAATTAATTAACCGGTTATTCGGGTCGGTTAATCGAGAAAATTGGCGATTAATCGATTAATCGTTTAATGCAAAATTAATGTATTTTCTTAACTTTTTATCAATAAAAATACAAATAGCTGACTTTTTTAACATAAAAAACTAGAAGAGCCTTTTACATTGAGCCATCGATATAAAAAATGTTAAGGTTTATTTGAAAATACCAATTTACTCTGCAAAAATCAGAAAAAATTTTCCTGAATATTAGTAGTCTGAGAATATCATAAATAATTGTTAAATTCTCAGCCTTGTATTCAAAAAAATTTTTTGAATTTTATTGCAGTTTAATAAAACAAATTAACATGCAAAACAACAACAAAAATCGTTCAATTAGCCTCTAATAAGACAAAAAGTTTTTTGTGAATAATCATGTCTGTCTTTTCGGTTTTTAAGGGCCATTAACAATAAACAAATTTTAAGCTAATTTACGCAGACAGAATTTAATTGAACGAGTTTTAATGAAAGTTTTCACTAAACTAGTGTAGTTTTCTTCACAAAGTTTAATGCAAAACAAATTTTAAATTTTCAATAAATAATACGAAATTTTTCATAAAACTGTATCACTTCAGTGAAAAATTTAGTACAGTGTTGTTTTAACGTCCTATAGACAGCTGCAATTAATATTGTAATTAATATGCAATTTTAATTAATAGATTTGAGGTTAAGAAGAAAAAAAAACATTTTTCTCTAAAAATTATAAACACATTATAATTTTCAGATCAGACTAGATCTAGTTTCTGCATTTTTTTTTTTGTATGGACAGGCGTCGTCAGTAATTTTCCATAAAATTATATTAATTATTTATATGTTTTTATTGTCAGATTGTCTCTATATGATAATTTTTTTCAACAACCCGTCACCCAAGTAAGGCCTTGAATGCAATATAACTAATTCGTTGTTTTCTTTCCTATTCAGCTTTCTGTTATTGTTTTTACTCAGAAGTGATCAATACAAACACATACAAACATTCCGTTTTATATTTTTGTTTATTCTCCAATCACCTCCGTGTTTCAATGGACGAATTCCAGCGAAATTTCATTGAATCAATATAAAAATTCATAAAAAGCATGTAGACAATTCCCTCAGTGTGCAGTAACAGATGTCAATATTTCTTTATAACAGATTTTCGAAAGTGAGAGCAGTTTTTCAGCATTTCAAAATTCTATGTTTGCAATAATAAAATTTTAAAAATTAATACGCACTGTTTTTGTTAAAATAAATATAAATAAAATCATCGAATAGAGGCTGAAAAACTGCTCTCACTTTTGAAAATTAAATAAAAAATTGTCTATTGTATTTCCTAAAGCCTGCTCCAGCCAACACATAGAAACTTTGTTATTTTGTTAAAAAAAAAATCAAAAAAAAATTTATTAAAAATTAATTGCGACAATGTAAAACAAATCCGTTTTAAGAGTCTCTTAAAACCCATAACGTGTCTCGCTGCTTGCTTGGAGTTGCTCAAAAAATGGTATCTAAAGGTTTCTCTTTCAATCGATTTTAAAACAATTTGATCGTATTTTAGTTAGTATTTGTTTTTAAGCGTTTCTTGCAATTTTTTAGCCAAAGTTAAGAAAATTATGAAGTTTTGGGAAAAAATAAAGCAAAAAATTACATACTAAAAATTTAAACGGTTAATCGACCTCTTTTAACCGATTATTCGGGTCGAATAATTATTTGAGTTTTAAATTATTTGTTTCGACATTAACCGAAATAGAGGCGATTAATCGAGGAATCGGTTAATCGATTAACCGAATTGGAAACACTAGGTAAAATGTAGGCACAAGACCTGTATTCATATTTAGGGTTAACAATTGATGCCCAAAACTTGATATTAAAACCACTGTTCGCGTTTTATATGGATTTTTACTGTTTTTTACGGTTTTAGACAATTGAATCGCTGAAAGCACTATCGACCTTAATAAATGTTATGGCTTAGTAAAGAAGCAATTAAAAGGAAAATCCGAGGGCAATTCGAAATGTCCTTAGCCTAACAATGAAAAACAAGAGGTAGATTTTTAAAATTATTTTGCTTTTTAATATAATTTCCTGAAACTTCAATACACTTAGTCCAATTATCCCTTGATTAAAATAATTTTCATTCGAGGTAAAACGTTTGCCAGCAAGCAAGTTTTTTAGATTTGGGAACAGGTAAAAGTCAGAGGGAGCTAAATCAGAGAAATGAGAAATTTTTTCTTGCAGAAATCTTTTTCATCTGTAATTCTTGATGCAAAATAAATTGTACTCGATCATTTGAGATGCCTATGGCATTCCCTATTTCACGTCCACTTCGTGGTTTGTCTTCAATGCTTGTCGACCACGTTTAAATTCAGCAACCCAATTTTTTACTTTTGCATATGAAGGAGAACTTTTACCTAACACATTCACCAAATCATTATGAATTTCTTGACCGGATAAACCTTTCTTATGTAAATATTTAATCACACCACGAATTTCTAATTTTTCCATTACAATGAGTTGACAGATCGAAATAAAATTTAACATGTGATCATATGACGGATTAAAGTTTCCATTATACAAAGCTTTTTACTGTTTATACCGCCATCTCCATGTCAGGCTAAGAACATTTCGTACTGCCCTCGTGTTTTAACAAAAAAAAAAAAATGTATCTATAGCGGCCTATACGTTAAAATCGCGATTTTTCAAAAATTTTATATGGCAGCATAGCTTTCCAAATTGTCTCCAAAGTCCAGTGTGTTACACTCTAAAAAATGTTTGTAAATTTACTACTATAAAATGGGTAAAATTTTGTTTAATTTTACGAAAATTCGGTAAATATAAACAAAAAATGCGTAAACTTTTTTTGTACACACTTTCATACGCAATAATACACACACAAAGTATTTTTAGACATTATGTGCTTATAAATAAACACATTGTGCCTAAAATTACTATTGTTTTGTTAAATAAAATTTTTACGCACAAAGTTGGTAAATATACTATCCTATAATAGTAATAAATACTCTGACATTTCAAATTGGAAAAAATTTAAAAAAAATTATAAATAATAAAAAGAAAAAGCGAAAACGGATTATTTTTTGTGAATTACAACATTTCCACAAACACATTAGAGTCTGGAAATAGCAACATAAGCATAAAATTGTTTTTGGTAATTATTATTAACGCATGTGGTAGTCTAAACCTCATTTCAAAATTGAAAACGCCGTAAGAGAGACACGGCCTACGCAGGAACTACTGGGTGCAATAACTCCTGCTCAACAAAATGCCTTCTTTGCAAGGGAGACAGTCAACCAACAACCGTCAACAATAACGGGAGAAAACGCCGTAAGAGAGATACGGCCTAGGTAAAACAACTGGGTGCGATGACTCCTGCTCAACAAAATGCCTTCTTTGAAAGGGAGGCAGTAACCGTCAACAATAACGGGAGAAAACGCCTTAAGAGAGATATGGCCTATGCAGGAACAACTGAGTGCAATGACTCCTGCTCAACAAAATGCTTTCTTTGCAAGTTAGGCAGTACTCAATGAATACTGACTTTGTTGAGCAGGAGTCATTGAACTCAGTTATTCCTGCGTAGGCCATATCTCTCTTAAAACGTTTTCTCCCATTTTTGTTGACGGTTACTGCCCGCCTTTCAAAGAAGGCATTTTGTCGAGCAGGAGTCATCGCACCCATTCAATCGTTATAACAAATTTTTAGATGAATTTTATACAAATGCCTTAAGATCCCAAAACGACTAATTTGGACATAAACGATTATGAGAGAATGACTCGGATATTATTATTAATAAAATACGTACTAAAAATTAATTTGTTATTTTATTTAAAAAAATTTTTGGGTGGTGCTTAAAGTTAGCACACCTGTTGTAAATGTACGCATTATATTTTATTTTTACGCACTTTCTGTGGATTTTTGCGCATTTTTTGTGGATTTTTACGCATTTTATGCGTGCATTTACACGTGAAACGTGCTTTTTTTACACACAAATTTAGTAAATTAACACACTAATTTCAAAATTTCATTTAATTTTTACGCACTTTCAATGTAAAATTACCAATTATTTGTGCACCAACTTAAACACAATGTGCGTATTTTTTTCAATTACGCACATAGAGTAAATTTACCCAATTTATAGTAGGAGTTCAGTTTCCTACTATAAGTTGGGTAAATTTCAACAGAATTTAATTAGAGTGTCGCATAGAACAATCGTAATTAATATTATAATTAATTTCTAAAGAATTTTTTCTAGAGTTGATTTATAGGAAGAAGAAGAAAACGTTTTTATTGAAAAATTTAACAGACACAAGGGAATCACCAGACTGCCGCACTTTCGTCTCACCCAAAGACTCGTCAGTGGTTAGTTTATGTGTCAACTGATCAAAGTAGTTTTTAGTTTGCAAGCAGCAGGATTCATTCAAAAGCAAGGAAATTGGATACCACACGAGTTGAAGCCGAGAGACGTTGAAAGATGATTTTGCATGTCGGAAATGCTGATTGAACGCCATAAAAAGAAGTAATTTTTGAATCGAATCATTACTGGCGATGAAAAATGGATCCATTATGATAACCCGAAGCGCAAGAAATCGAATTTGAAGCCTGGACAACCAGCCAAATCAACGCCAAAGCCGACTATCCAAAGATGGGATTTTTTTTTTATAAATTTGCAAATCTCAAGTTTTGAGTTTTTTAAAATTTTGTTCAACAAAATATAAAGAAAGTGGTCAACGCATAGGAGTTTATTAAATACACCTTAGAGAATAATTCTACTGGAAAATACATATATCCCTCTTTTAACTTAATAGTGACGGAGTTTTAAATTTGAAAATTTTGGAGAAAAGTGTGATTTAGGACAACAATTTAGATAATAGTATTAATTTTTGTGTTTTTAGCTAGCTGTAACAAAATCACTTCCGATTTCTTTTGATTCTGATACAGAAGATTGTTTTCCGAAAATTTTGTTAAACTCCGACAACGTTAACCACAATATCATTAGAAATATGTTTTATAATGAAGGCAACATCAAAAAATTATTTTTTAAGCTTCAAAAATGTAAAAACACCGTTTTTTCTATGACAATATACAAGAAAGAGCAAAATTTGTATGACAGCGCCATCTAGCGTGAGTTTTAGGTAAAAATAAATATCAAAAATGGAATTCTCGACCCCAAAAACTTTCCAGGATAATAATAAATAAGCATTATTTTTATCAAATTTTTGATGATTTTTTCTTGTTAGACATCGTTCCAAAATCACCAATTTCAAAAGCGTGTAAAAAAAATCTCGCACTAAACTTAAAAAACCCCTTGAGGGTTTTGTTATGGAAAATGTCAACTTTCATTTGCTTTTGGTGTCATCCCATTCCGATTTTGGTTGTTGCACTGTGTAATTTATCAATGCAAAATAAAGCTAGTGTCATACGGGCTTTAGCCATTTATGAGTCATTTATAATTCAGTTTTGAGTGATTTATGAGTTTTAAAATTTTCAATTATTTAGCTGCATAAATAAGAGTCAATTAATATATCGTCGCTGCGCCTCAGAAATTAGCTATTTGTTTTCAAAAATTAATTGTAGGTCATCTAAAGTAGGACTTTTTGTGTCTTACCTATGTTTTTTGAAGTAAATAATTCTTTTATAAATGGAAAGTTTGGAGTTTTGTTTATATAGATATGTGACGCGCAAAATAGAAAGGGACCTAAGGGTAAAAACCGGTTTTGTTCAGGAGAGCCATTTTAAAGATTTAAATACGTGTATCTTTGGTGTACCATCACTGAGCGTGTTGGTATTGGTCTCATTTGAAAGCGACACATCTCAGGTCGTCCCTACCTCTTGTTTTGTGTAGTTGGTTTTTACTGTTTTCTACCTAGCGCGCTGTTTCCATGAGTTTGATATCAATTTTGCTCGCGGTTTTTCGAATCCAGCTTTATTTTCTGAAATTATTAATTGTGAATTATAATAAATACTCATTTATAATTCTTTTAAATCGTGAATATCACTCTGTTAGTACGAAAATTTTTTCACATAACCTTAGAATCGTCGACTTCACTTTCATAAAAGGAGCATATCTCTGGGAGGGAACACTTTTGGGGCATGGGATCGGTCTCATTCGATGCTCAGATGTTGTCCACATCAAAAAAAAAATTGATTTTTACCCTTAGGTACCTTTCTCTATGCGCTGTCACATATGTGTAAAAAAATAATTTCTAAAAAATTTCGCGAAAGGCTGAAATAAAGCTGTTTTGTAGGTCTCCTCACAAAAAAGTTTTTCCACAAATAGCAATTTTATTAGGCGCAGCGACGATATGTTTCATTTATGGCACCAAAACAGCAATACCGGTATTTTTTTTTTGTAAAAAAACTCAAGATTATAAAACAAAAATGTTAAAAAATTGGAATTTTTTATTCAAATTAATAAATACCGGTAACTACCTATAAAAATAACGGTATCGGTAACGATAAAGGTATTTACATTTTTTTTAGAGGTATTGCTAACGATAACGGTATTCAATTTGAAACGGTATTTTAGCGCTAAAGGTATTATAAAGAAAACGGTAACCAACCTTGTTAATGACCCAGAAATAAGCTCCAAAAACAAACATTTTTTCACTTTTTCCTATGAAAGTATTCCATGCAAAAAAGCCGCCTGTGAATTTAGAAATAATTCAGGAAAAAGAACGTATAAAATCGAAATTTTCCACATAATATTGAATAATTTTGGTATCTGTTTTGGTTCTAAAAAAATGAATACCTATTTTGAGTCAGCTTTTTAGAGCGTAAAGACAAATTTTTGGATTGTTTTCTAAGGGGATCATATTTTCTACCAAAGTGTTTTTAAAAAAACAAAAATAATTTTTATGAGTCATTTAAAAATCTTATTTATGAGCGCTTCGAAATTGCTAGCTAGGATTTTAAAATCCGGGATGTGGACTATAATAAAACAATACATATACTTTTGGAATCTGGCAAAAGTTGTTATTTTTTGTTATTCTAGAAATTGTGAATTACAACGAATGCACCCTTGTCACTAACAGGATTTTCACATTTTCAAACAAATTATATGTAGGTACATGTAATCATCGACCGAGGAAAAAAGTTTGTTTTGCTAAATTTATGTGTAGTATGTGGTATAGATTTTTGTTCAGACACTTAAGCCTTTTTTCAATACAGCACATCTGTTAATTGAATTAGCGAACAAAAGGGAAACCTATGGAAGGCGCACATTTCTACATGAAAAATAAAAAAGCCAAAGCTCAATGTCCCCTAAAATTTAAATACACACACATATAAGTATGATACATTTCCTATTTAAAAATGGAATCAGGGTAAAGCACTACAAGACCTGAAAAAAATGAAAGAAATACAACAAACGAAACACAGCATGAACTATACTCAACAACTGAAAAGGCTTTATCAGCACAAAAACGAAATGTGGAAAAAATATATAAAATTTCCAATAC
Organism: Leucophora obtusa; assembly: GCA_949987735.1. Taxonomy (NCBI): domain Eukaryota; kingdom Metazoa; phylum Arthropoda; class Insecta; order Diptera; family Anthomyiidae; genus Leucophora; species Leucophora obtusa. The sequence continues at coordinate 285,030,330 of OX465295.1, forward strand.
AAATAGGCACCCTTACGACGTTGATGATGATGATGATGATGTTGGACGAATAAAACGAAATCCATGAGTAGGGGACAATGTCCGTTTAGTGTGCAGAAATATAAAGAGGAGGCACATTTATACATAGTACCTACTCGTACATACTAACTACATACATATATTTGCGAACATGTATATATGTATGAATACAGTAAAAAAGAGAAACTACTAAACCATATTAAAATAGTATTAACAGTGTTGCCATTTCAGTGCTTTTCGGGTATTTTTTTTGCCTTCCCGTACCCGTGGATTTTTTACAAATACCCGTTTAAAAAAAGCGGGTATTTACAGTGCTTTTTCAGATTTCTGGCAGTGCTTTTTGTACAGTTGTTTATATTTTTGGTATTTGCTCTCGTTTTTTTCAATTTTTCTTGAATTTTCTGTCAAAAATACATTTTTTTCACAATGTTTGTAGCACAATTTTAAATAGCAACTTCGTTATGTTCAAACTTCAAAATTTTGAAATATTAGTTTGGTGCTTTTTCATCCCTTTTTTGGTTATTTTTTGAATCTTTTTTACACGATTTTACAAAGCTAAAATGTGTTTTTAAATTCTTGACTTAAATTTTTCAAAAAATTAATATCGTGCTTTTTTACCCAATTTTAGTCAAATTTTTACTCTTTTTACCCGTTTTCACAATGCTGACGGTGCTTTGCTGCCTTCAAGAGTTGGCAACACTGAGTATTAACATTGTGGCATTTATAAAGAGTACACAGATAAAAATATCACCAAATTTTAAGTGACAAAAATAATTATTAAAATTCAGTTTCCATTTCAAAAACATTTTTAATTAAATCAGTTAAATATTTTGTTGATATAACAAGTTTCCAACTTTTTTCAATCAAACTTGTTTGTTAAAAATCAATAAACGTATTTGTTAAATTTTAATAGGTTCTTTGCTGACTCGGTCATTATCCTCAATTCGAGTACGTGAACTAGTTCGATCAATTCATTCTTTTTTGTTAAGTGATTGAACTCCGATATATACCAGCAATTGTTGCAAGGCCTAGTAATGATAATCCGTTCATATCATTAACCCTTTCGACCCCAAAGTTGCCTACAAGCAACTTCGTTGTTTTGTGCCTATAACTCCCGTTATATTTATTTTTTTTCTAACAAATTTTTTTACTCAGTAGCATTGAAGTTCTAGAATACCTGTGTATAATTTCATATAGCAGTCTTTAATAGTGTTCATTTGCGAGCTATTTTTCATAGTGTCAACACACATTTTTTCTCACAGCAAAATTTAAGGAAAAATAAAATTTTTGTTTAAATTAGTCTCAAAAATTGTGTGATGAATAAAATTAAAAAAATCTAAAATTTTTATGTGGAGTTTAGTAATAGAAAAAATATAAAATTAAAATTTTAAAAAAATCTTAACCCGTTCGGGACCGGCAGCATATTAATTTTTGAACTTTAATTCCTTTAAAAAGCCATAAAAGTAATAAAAAAATATTTCTTTGGAATAGATCTACATTTACAAGAAGATTGGTCGGAAAATTTCCAGCCTTTTAAAGTTGGGGTCGAAAGGGTTAAAAAAGTGAATAGTTGAACTAGTTCGATCATGAACGACACAACTCGATTATACACACGCGTTATTTAAATTAAAATAATTTTCCTCTTTGAGAAATGTTGGTTTTCAAAAGACATCATCTTGTCAAATTCGAGTGGTTTATTAGTTTACAATAGAGAATCAAAGTGCATAAATAAATTATTGAAACTATTCGAAATAATCCATTATAGACTTGTATGTGCTTCAGAGTGGTGAAAAAGTTCAACAAGGGCCTAACAATTGAAAGAAAGCCTAGCAAAAGGACCCAGGGACGAGACCAAAAATATGGAGAAGATATTGAGGGCGATTGCAAACATTTCTGGCCGCGAAATCGCACGGTATGTGCAATGTTCGAAAACTTTGGTGCACAAAGTTAAAGCTAACTTTGGGTTTAAAACGTGTAAAGTTCAGAAAGTTCCGGACAGAAATGCTAAGAAGAACGGTGATGACAAACAAAAACGAGAAAAACTTCTCTGTGTTAATTTTTTTTAATGTTTTCTGTTTTTAGTTAAAAATACATCTTCAAATAAATTTAAATTGCAAAAAAATACGTATTTTTTATTCAAAGGGTGTTTTTTTTATTAAAAATAAATCAAAATCAACAAATTCCGTGTTTAAATTTTGCTTTGAATTCCAAAAAACTCGTTTTTTGATATGGCAATATCGTTTGTTATAGTTTGCTTTGAATTTCAACAATTACGTTTGTTGGCTATTTAACTGAAATAAATTCAACAATCAAGTAACAAACATGTTGTTTGTATTTACAAAATCAATTGTATGCTCAATTTCAATTAAAAATTTTAATGTATTTATAGAAAGTTTAATTTCATTTACAGACTATTTTTATCTGTGTACTACATCCACCACACAATCATTTTCAAAGATGTATGAATGTTTGGTGGATAATAACAAAAAAAAAAAACCCCATGATGATGAGTAGCCATAAATGTTAAAGGGGGAATAGGATTGCCAATAGCAACTTTAGGATTTTATATTACATTATTGATTTTACGGTACGTAATAATATGATAAACCGATTTGCCATATTAATATCTTGAAACTTTACCTACACACAAAAAATTAAGAAGTAAGTTTCAAATACGAAATTGATAATATTTGAAATGTAAAAATGACTAAAAATTTTGTACGATTTATTGAAACAACTAACAAATTCAAATATTTATGTAACAGTTTGGTTAGTCTTAATTACGCCGGTCATAATATACGCTGATGCAAACGCGCACTAAATGGTTTGGGGAAGCTCCGGCATCAATGCTAGGGGTGAGTCACTTTTTGATTTTGTTCTCAGAAGTAATTTATCGATAGCAAATGCAGGTAGTAAACCGACCGTTATTTTTGCGAACAGAAGCAATGTTCTTGATATTATGCTCATAAGTGAAAGCAGATTTCAGGTGATTAGGGATTAGAATGTTTCGAGGGATTGTTCTTTTTCAGATTATCAGTATATCAACTTCTCTGTTGATGTTAGAAATCAGGAGAGGAATCTGTACAAAATGATCCACCACTCATAGAGAGTGCGGTTTATATAAAGGACGCCGTGTTCAAGCTAACTGAACGAGGCGACGTCAAGGACATGCAAGCCCGTTGCATATCAGAGCAAGCCACCATGGCGGAACTCTGAAATTGCTAATACACGGGCTGACAGCAGAAGACTGTTCAATGAGTCTAAAGAATCGGTTGAGTGGCCTGCCTACAAGGCCTCGGTGTACAGATTTAAGAACCTGATTAGGAAAGCGAAAGTCTTAGAGAGATTTCTGTTGCGGCGTGGAAAGCTCTTCTGAACCACCACTGCGCCGAGCTTTATCAAAAGACAATGCGGCAGTTGGACCATGTGCAGCCGAGAGTTATTTGGTGCTCTCATGGATGCACATTTTCCGGGTTGTCTTCCTGTGACTGACACAGAAGGCTTTCCGAATGCAGTAACCCTTCCTATACAGGAAAGGAGACTACGCTGGGCTGTCGACACTTTTGACCCGTAGAAGTCACCGGGTCCTGACGGTATCATACCAGCAGACCTGCAGAGGAACTCTGAGCTTATTATACCAAGGCTTGTTATATACACGGCCTGTTTGAAGTGGTCCAACATCCTGAGGGATGGACCGTAAGCAGGGTTGTCTTTATTTCCAAGGGGGGGGGGGGGGTACATCCATACGAAGCCGAAATACTATAGACCAATAAGTCTGTCTTCCTTTCTATTGAAGACCCTGGAGAGAATTATCGATGTACACATTAGGATGTCCATTGAACCAGGTCAGCCTTCCAACATACCTATAATAGGGGCAGGTCCACGCTCGGCGCATCGACAGTATCTAGAGTGGCAGTGAGAGGTACCCCACAGGGGGGTGTACTGTCGCCACTACTCTGGAATCTGACTATGATTCCAGAGTAGTGGAATCATGGTTTCGGTAAATATCCGGATATTCTGTCGGAGCTCGTGGAGTCCTCACTGAAACTTCTCTCTGAGTGGAGTCACTAGCAATAAGATCAGGGGAGCTTTACGATAGTGTCAGCTATTTGGGAATTATCCTTGGTAGAAGGTTGCTATGGAATCTGAACCCTGAAAGGTTAGGGTGTCTAAGGCAGCAGTTGCCATTTATTGCTGCAAAAAGGCCATTCGTCTGAACTGGAGTATCAACCCCCGAAATGTTAATTGGCTTCTTGGTGCAGTCATCAGACCCATACCCCTTCCAGACCCAGCATACACGATTGTAGGATGTGATATTTTCGCTTAAAATTACAAATATATTCAATACTAATAGGTTTATTTAGATAAAAAAATTTCAATTATACTTCTACCTAAATTATATTTCATAAAATATGAATTGAGATTGGGAAATTTGAATAGTTTTAATACCATTTTACCTTAAAGTTATAAAATCAATAAATTTTTGCAAGCTGCTTGGGTCTGAAAGGAATACTGATGTATGAAGTGTCTATTGTATTTGGTGGAGTGCGCTGGATGAAGACACTCACCGGATGATTTTGTGAACAATGGCGTTGTTGATTACGGGCGCTATACGTACTACTCCGATGAAGGCTCTATTACACTGGTTACCAATCGACCTTCTCGCGAGACAAGCTGGCTATAAGGCTGGGGCATGGACATACAGGTCGTTTGGACATGCCAAGATACTAGGCCTGCAGGGGGATGCCTCGGTGCATATTGATTATCGCACGCCATAACTCTTGTTCGATTTTGATCCGATCTGTCAAGGCTCGAATGCCGAACAGATCGGAATGATCGGAAGGGCTCGACCTACATAAGGGGGTCACTCGAGATTTATACGGATGGCTCAATGAGGGATGGAAGAGTAGGGTGGCGTATTTGTGAGTATGGTTATCGACTCTCTTTTAGGCTGCCGGATCAGTGCAGCATTATATAGGCTGAGGCAGCGGCTATACCACGGGCTATGTATTGGATAAGGTGTCAAGGGATATTCTCAGAGGATATCGTTGTTTTCACCGACAGCCAAGCGGCCATAAACTCCCTAGTAGGTATGTTTATCACATCGAGGATTGTCCGTTAATGCCGGGTATCTCTTAACGAGATGGCGAGACATTCGATATTGACACTCATCTGGGTGCCGGGATATGGGGACAATGATGGCAATAATATTGCGAATGAACTAGCTGCGATGATGGAGAGATCGATTACACGGACGGAATACTGCTCACGGCGAGCAAGCAGTGGTCACAGTGGTCAAGCGTCACTACCTGCAGCTTGCCTCGGCCAGGGGCGCTAATCAGCCAACCTGATTGGGTACGAGGAATGTGTGGCTTACATATGACCGTCTCCGTACTGGGACGGTCATTAGGTTACCTCGTTCCCACTTGCGCAACTTGCTGGCGGTGGTGACAGGACATGGCGCTTTTGGCGTGCATGGGACTTCCGTGCAATGATTTCTGCAGGAGCTATCACGATGGGGAAGAGGAGTAGACTCAGTTCCATCTGCTGTGCCAGTGTCCGGCGTCCACGAACAGGTGGAATTTTCTCTTTGGTCATCCATTTCTGGATGACCTGACGGACCTATCTGATGCTGACGTTGGCAGGTTAAGTCTGTTCATCAGGAGGTCCAACTGATTTGGTTGGGACCCTGATATGGTCGCATAACGGATTTACTTCAGTATGGATCGAACTCGCAACCTTATATATAACAGCCCAACGCAGTAACCATTACACCAAAACGCTCAGTAGCAAAAATTTCTTGTTCAAAACCAGTACCACTATGGTACTAATTGTAGAAAAGATAGCGGCAGTAGTCTGAAAAAAAATTACTTTGGTTAAAAGTGGCAACCTTATAAAACATATGTTTTAAGTTTTAAGGCGCCACGTTGTTTAGTATTTTTTGAAGCCATAAACAGTAAACGATGTCAGTGAATTTGTAAAGGTGAAAAAGTGTTGTTTCATCAAGACAATGCACCAGTTCACACATCCTCTATTCTGATGGCCGAAATCAAGGAATTAAAGTTCGAATTACTTCACGACACACCTTGTTCGCCAGAGTTAGCTCCCTTGGATTATGTTTTAAAAAATTGCTCAATGGTAAAAGAATTGCCAACAATGAAGAGGTGGAATCTGCGGTTGATGTCTATTTTGAGGAGCTAGACAGTTCGTAATATAAACAGGGTATCGAAGCTAATGAAAATCGCTGAGAAAAGTGTATCGAGCTAAAAGGAGACTATGTTGAGAAATAAATAAAATTTTTACCAAATTCGTTATGTTCTCTTTGTTAGGTCGGGTAGTTCTGGGACCGCCCTCGCTCGAAAAATAAGGAGCAAAACTTGTCCTAACGTGACACAGTTCTAACGGAGGCAGTTCTAAAGTGACTCTTTGGAAATAGTACTGTACCAGTTGCTTAAGATTTATCTCCTCTTGCTGAGATAATTAAGTCCATTTATCAAATTAAAAATATTTTACAAAGACAAAATATTTATAAGTTTTATTGGATATTTCTTAAAAATAATAATTATAGTTAAATTTTTATTTTTTTTTCTTACCCATAAGTATTTGTCTCCAAATAATATTTTATTGCTTGACTGGTAATAGTTATGGCTAAAGATTTTTTTTTTAGTTATTCATAATTATTACACTCCAATAAATATTTTAATCCTCTATTTGAAATAGTTGCGAATAAAACAGAAAGTTAATGATAATAACTACTCTTCAAGAAATATTTTTTTTTGAGTTACTTAATAATAAAAATTTTACTTTTTTTAAGTACCCAATTAAACAAGTTTTTATAAATTTATATATTTTCGAGATTAAATAAAGCTTTTTTATCAAAGGAAAACATCCATACCCATTAGGTTAATAATTTTACAAAGGTTTCTTTAAATACAAGTTTAATTGTAAGGATTTCCAAAATGCAAATTGAAATTTATTTGAAAAATTTTGCCATTTTTTGAAAATTAAATAGTTTTTATATAAGAAATTATTTTTTATATTTCTTAAAAACTCAAAAATTTTAATTACACTATGCGACAGTCAAAATTGGGATGGGATGAAACCAACGGGAAATGTTATATCGGTCAAAACAAGTTATACGTGTCCCGGCGTTTCGCTGGGTCACCCCTAGGAATCGAGATATATCTTTTTTTGACATAATTCGAGAACCACTAGTCCGATTTTGCTCAAACAATTTTAAAAAAATTAAAAATTACAATTCCTTTAATCTGTTCATATAACGTTTTTTTATGTAATTTTTTACAAAAATTTTGATAATAATTATTTTGGGTTTTTGATATTTTTACATTTATTTTATATGTTAACTTAAGAAAAATAATAAAAAACAAAAATGTTTCCAATTCATATAACTTGGTAATAACAATATAATTAACAAAATGGTTCGAATTCATGTCACAAAAGTAAGTATGCAGTTCACAAAAATCGGCCCTATTTATGGAATCTATAAAGTCAGGTTACAAAAAACGGCACTATTTCTTGAATCTATGAAGTTAGGCGGAGATTTAATATTTTGTTGGATAGCCCTTGGCCTTTTTGATTGATTTCAATCTTGATGGCATATACGCGATAAGATTTTGGGTAACCAAAGGTGGAATTTTATTCCACTTCTCAATTAGTGCAGCTTTAAGGGTGTCTTTGCTTGTAATGTTATGACTTCCGTTTTTTTTTTTCGAGAAAATCCCAAAGATGTTCAATTGGGTTTAAGTCAGGTTATTGGGGGGAGTTTTTAACCGTTTTGGAGTTCGATACAAAAGCCATTCTCTAACAATATGGGCTGTATGCTTCGGATCATTGTCTTGCTGGAATACAAATGATCCTGTTAGACCTAATTTAGCTGTACTTCGGTGTAAGTTATTTTTTAAAATGTTCAAATAAACCGTCTTATCCATTGTTCCTTCGATCATTACCAGATTTCCAGCACCTGATGCTGCCATACACACCCATACCATAATCGATCCACCACCATGTTTAACCCTCTAACCGGCCTAAGCTTTTTTGCAATGAAATTTATACCATGTGTTCCTCACGAAAAATAAACAATAAGTTCTTCAACAAAATTTTTTTTCGTTGCCTACTTTAGGCTATATGGGCCAAAATAGTTTAAGGGTGAATCTCGAAAACTAGCGCATAAAAATTACTAGGTTTAGGCACAAATTATTTCTCTTGCCAAGGTGTAATTGCAATAAAAAAATTACATTTTTTGTGCTGTTACTTAAGAGGTTATAGAGAATTTCGTTTTTCGAAAAATGCGAAATTGAGCGAAAACGCACCAAAACTTCAATATATGTATATTATTCATACTTATAAGCTTTGCTACATATAACATATATATTCTTTTTACCAAATTTCAGAAAAATCCGTCCAATCGTTTTGAAGTTAAGGCGATGTCCTTTAAAGGTATCCTTATGGAATCCTGTGCATCCTTGGACCAAAGTAAGGAACTTTTTGAATAGCTTAAGCTCAAATCTTACTTCATGGTCACTATCAATTGTTTTAGTCAATTTAAATATGTTTTTTAAGATTTTTTAAACTTTTGGTTGTTTTAAAATATTTAATTTTTGAAATTTTACGAAATTTTATCTTTGACACTTTCTCGCTTCCAAACCGTGCATTGTATACAAAAAAATTCTTCACAAAAAATTTTATAAATTTTGTTTTCTGTTGAAAAGCATAATTTCTTTTTATAAAATACCCCTTTGGCGCATTTCTGATCAATTTAATATACCCCGCCTGGAGGCGGGCTTGCCGGTTAGAGGGTTAACTGTCGCAACCATATTTTTTGAATAGAGCTCAGTGTTCACTTTTGTCGACACTTTTTAACATCCATCTGAGCCAAAAATATTTTGTTTACTCTCTTCGGAAAAAATAACTATTTAATTTACAGAAATTTTTATCTTTATTTTCTTCAAGTGTTTTCTTCTATTGGTGCTGTTCACAAATGGCTTTTTGCGGATGTTACGGCCATGGTAACGAATACAGCACCCGACGAATGGTTTGTGGGTTACAGATTTTTCCAGTCTCTTTTTCTATTTCAGCCATTACTCGTCTCGTCTTGGGATTGGCTTCTATTTTTCTGGTGATAATTCGTTTCTCCCTGTCACTGAAGATTTTTGGACACCCAGTTCGAGTCTTATTATTAGTATTGCCCTCCTTATTATATTATTCTATAATTTTCTGTACTGTGGAACTACTTTTATTGATAAGTTTGCCAATTTCACGTTGGCCTTTCTTCTCTTTATAAAGTTTAACAATAACAACTTTTAAATCTTTTGAAAGTTCTTTTCCACGAGGAGCCATAATTCGAATTTACAAAAACTTGCAATAAAAATGTAATTCCGGCATTGAATCAAATTTATAATCACAGTTGTTCACTTTAAACGGAATTTAAATGCGTTTAGTTTAAGTGAAGGTCAAAACTTTAAAAAGTGCATACTTACTTTTGTGATGTGATTTTTACTATTTTTTAAGAAATGATAACGGGATATAATAAGGGGATAATTATTTTTAGGCACGTTTGTATTTTTGTATAAAGCAATACTATATGTTATTGTTAGTGTAAAAAAACATAAATACTTATGCATATATTTTTGGAAAAAATAGAGATTTTTAATTATTTTTATGCTGCATACTTACTTTTGTGATACACTGTATACTAGTAGGTGTAATAAGAAGTTCAAATTCCGATTTCTTCAATATCTGAACGGATTGAATTCACAAAAGCTTAAAGTTTATCTTCTTTAATTAACGGAACTCGCATACCAATTTAGCCCAATCTAGTAGGGGAAGCCATTCCCAATTATAAAGAATATATTTTCAAGTGCTTATGCATAATAATTTGAAAACCTTATAACACGGTTATAAAATGAATTTTGTATGAACAATTTGTTTTATAAGACATTTATAAATTTAAAAAGTGATTATGCATTTGACCTTTATTAAGGTTTATATCAAATAATTTCTATTTATTATATGGCAACCCTTGCCAGCCATCCAAAACAATCTAGCAATTGAAATAATAATAATTTAATCCTCTCAAAGAGGATTTCAATATGATTATTGTTGTTTTTATTATTTTTTTATGAGCTATAATATTGTTTTTCTTTAAAATTTGCACACGTTACCAATAAAATTACAACAACTACATACACCATAAATACAACACTGAGAAACCCCCAAATTGTGTAAACGCCTCTAAAGCAATAGCAACAACTACACCAACAATTAACAAATACAAAAACGTTTTCAAGGAGAATGAAACAGACAGGAAAGTCACCTCTAAAAAACATAAAGAAATACCAATAATGAGTAATAAATAATCAGACATACACATGCGCAAAAAATTATATGAAAAAATTTGTATAATAATGTACAATTGGACATTCTGGGATACTACACGAAATAATAAACTCCTTATAGCAACAACCCTCTTGATATGAAAAATCAAAATAATAATAACAATAAAAAACCCCCTCCTTTGTAGCCCATCCAGCTACAACAACAACAAAATTTATGTGGTTGAACACGATATGGCGATAACACGCCATTTGTATTCCGGTATGCTTTGTACCACCACAACAGCCTAAAAAACATCGAATTGAGGAAAAAAGCAACATTAAACGCGAGTGAGTACGCTTCACTTTATAGCCTGTCTGTCTGCCTGCCTGACTGACTGTGAGTGTAGCCCATGTAGTACGAGTGTATTTTCATTTACTCCCAATTCCATAAAGGGAAGTGAAGTAAAAGGAAAGTTTAAATTTGTTATATTTTAAATTGTTGCTGGCGGTGTTGTATTTATCAGCAACAGGCAGCAGCAATACTAAACCATATACTAATATAAGCAACAATCACTGCAACAACAACTACAAGGAGGGAGAATTAAAAAAAAATATGTATTTTCTACTGCTAACACATACACTCGAATGACTTGACTTGATTGCCTTACTATTGTGACTGTATGCCTTTGACAGAGATTAAAAGAATGATTTTGTTTTCAAAAATTAAAATATTAAATGAAAATGGTTCAATTGTCTTCATTGAACAAATAAGCTTTTAATTGATTCTGTATTTAAAGAGGTCAACATACATATATACGAACTACCCTTGACTTACAGTGGCACAGGAAAGTATTCATACCCACTTGAAAATCCTGTTTTATGAAATAGAATTGCATTTCGGAAAAAAAATATGCAAAATAGTATATTTCTTTTCATTTGAAATATTAAGTATGAAAAAACCATTATATTGATAAAAATAATTTAGTAAATTTGTTTGCATAAATAAAAGTGTAAATTTTAAAAAATTAAGCAAATAGGGAAAGAAATGAGTTTGGATAAGAGCCGAATTATTATAAAGCTTCGTTATGAAGGAAAACCTCTTATACCCCATTCACAAGCAAGTTTTGTAGGTGATTTAGCAATTAGATTTGGAATATAATCGAAACTGTTCACATACGGTTGAAGGGGTTTTCATTATCTCGTTAACAGCTGTTTGGTTATTTTTGTAAACAAAAAATATTTGCGACCTAACCAAAAATTTTAAAAATATTTCAAAAAACATATTTTCCGCTGCCGGAATAAAATATTTATTAACTTTGGATGAAATACAACTTTAGTATTTATATATTAAACTTTTTCGAACAGGGATGAGTAGTTTAAAGATGAAACTTTTGAGTTTTTGGTCGGAGGAGGACCGCAGCTATTGAAGATCTGTTTGTATACAATTTGTTGCCCGGAAGGATAATGCAGCTACATTTAACTCAACTGTCTGTGAAATATATAATTAATTTCATTTAAAAGCACAATTTGTTTTGTTTTTGTTGATTTTTATTAAAAAGTAAATTTATTTTTTCTATTTGTGTTGTTTTCATTTCTTATGTTATAGAGTTACAAAAGTATTAAGTATTTGGGTACTGAGTATTCAGTACCGTGTTCTTTTGTCCGAGTACTCAATGCCCTAACGAAACTCCTTAGTAGAAATATATGCATAATTTTGCCATGAAAATACATCTATATGTAAATACAACTCGTTTAGAAAAGAAATATGAAAAACGGATTATAGAGTAGTATCGAGTACTCAGCTAAACAAGTATTGAGTACTCAAAAAGCACTTCTGAAACCCTGACTTTTAGGAGATAATTGACGTGGTTTATAAATTATCTTGTCAAATTGAAGTGATTATTGATAGAAAATTTGTATGGAGAATCACGAGATAATGCAATAATCATCAAGATAACTGAAACCTCGTTCATGTGAATGGGATATTAGCGAAGTTGGTGATTTGGTTGGATGTTCAAAGGCTACTATCCAAAAATAATTATGAAATATAACCAAAAAAAAAAGTTTTGCAAGTAAGTCCACTAACAGTGACTCCTAGAGTACGTCAGATACTGGGTGAAATAAAAAAAAATCCTAGGACACCAATAGTGGAAATTGCAAATCACCTTGAATCTAATGAATGACATTGCCTTAGTCTACCCAGAAACAGTTCGAAGTGTGCGAAGAAACAACGGTCATAGTCGTGTACATAAAAGAAGCCATACATCAGTGAAGTGAAGATGAAATTTTTTGGGCCAATGTTATGTTTAGCGATGAAACCAAGTTCAATTTATTCGGATCTGATGGAAAACAAAAAGTACGGTGCAAAAAAATTAAGAATTTATGCAGAAAAATCTACTTCCAACAATCAGCATGGTGCAGGTAATGTCATCGTCTAGGGTTGTATGTATGTCTGCGGCTAAAGTAGGGAATTTGGTATTTATGGAGACAATAATGGATCGTTTTCTTTACCTTGATCTTCTAAAAGATAATAATTAAACAAACTGCTGCATAATTGGGTCTTAAACCAAAAATGGGTCTTTCCAGCAAGATAATGACCTGAAGCACACTTCGGGGATTGTTAAGGAATAGCTTCTATATAATGTGCCTCACCAAATACATTCACCACCCCAATCGCCAGATTTAAATCCCATAGAGCATCTGTGTGAGGAATTGGATCGCCGTATCCGAAAAAACATCTGGAAAAGTAAGATGTATCTCAAAAATGCTCTTTTGGAGGAATGGAACGGTATTTCAAAGGATGTTTTACTAAAAAATTAGTTTTTTCTATGAAAAACATATTGACAGCCGTTTTAGCATTCTCCCCTCATTCATTTTAAAACACACATTGACACGGTGCAAAAATATAATTTAAATAACATACATTTAAATTTAACGGTTCGTTGTAATTCAAATAATCTGTGGTTATCATACACAGAGTTGAATAGAATCAGCTGAGATATCTTAAGAATTAAGGTTCAAAGCAAAAAAGAGTAATAATAACAAAGGATAAAAATAGCATTGTTAGATTTCGTTGATATGTATTAGTCTAAGTTGAGTTGTTGATAACAAATTCGATTTGCTTTCAACTGTCACATAAGTAGACAATTATTAATTATTAAACCACTTAAGGCGAAAGGCACTGATGATGGCTTTGTAGCAAAAGCCGAAAATGCGCATTCTGTCTTGCTGGTCTTATCGAATTCTTTCAAAATTTTTTATTCTTTGTAATTTACTTGTAAAAATTGTATCATCTTTCTTTAATTTGAAAATAATTTAAAACAGAAAGTGATATTAATTTATGATCTAGAGTCAAACTAAAGAGCATTCATTTACCAAAATAAGAGATCAATTAAGCATTCCCCTCATTCAATTCTATATAATTTTATAACATTTTTATCTGGACACATGTGATGTGAATAAGATATTTTCACATGGCACATTTTAGATGTGCCATGTGCCCGAAACTTGGCACATGTGGATGTGCCAAATTTCTAAGGCACATAATTTTTTACACATGTGGATGTGGCCACAGGTGTGTGCCAAAACTTACCTTGCTTTAAAGTTCGGGTAAAAATTTTCCATGTGAAAAACAACTTACGGTGCTTAAATATCAATTTGGACCGATATGTTTAGAACCGAAAGTTTTTTTTTTGTTCCCCTATTACTTAACCAACTTTCATCGTTATCTCTCCTTGTAAGACGTTAATATGGTATTCATTGTGTTTAATATCAACGACTATATAATTAAAAGACTACCCAACTCTCCCTACCTCTGTTAAATCACTCTCTTCTTAATTTGTATCCAAAAATTCAGCCATAAAGCGGTTCATACATTAGGGAATATTCGTGAAAAAATGCCCATTTTTTGTGAATGTGTGTGTTTGTGTGTGTGAATGTGTTGATATCGTGCAATTCGTGTTTACAAATTCGTTTGATATTTTTTGTTCCCTACTCAATGTTCCTTAATGTATGGGCTAGGGATACCGAACGGGACTGGTTTTTACAAATCCCGGGAGTCGGGATTTTGAAATTTTAAATCCCGGGATTCCGGTATTTTTCGGGGTTTCGGGATTTTCTTGTTTCATCATATTTTTAATTTTAAAAATAAACAGCTGAAATAAACCCTACAAATTAAAATAATTCATTCATATCTTGCAGTATGAAAAAATAAACAAATTAAGCCGGATTCACAATGCTGGAGTACACCACGCTGCGGAGTGCAGTATGTAAAATAGAGATAGCATGATACAAAAAATGTGTAAGTGCAAAAAAGAAAGGAACACAATCCACTTAGAGTGGAGTACTACAGCATTGTGAAATTGCTTTTTAGAAAACATTGTTTTCTATTGTTGTTTCTACATGAATGGATGTCACTACATTGCTAGATCTGTCAAAACAACAGAGTAGTACATTGTAAGATGACAAAGCAAATTGTGGAAAATTTTCTGTTGTTTTTATTTTTTCTTTGATATTTTAAATGTTTAATAACGCTCCAAGATAAGAACAAGAAATTCTCATTGAGTTTGTAATTTAACTTAGCAAATATTTCCAGAAATTCTAAAAACGTCGTCGCCTGACGATTTCCTTAGGCAAGAATGAAATCCGGATAGGGACATGCCTACAACGGATTATTTTTCACAATTTGTTAAATACGTTTGGGATTTTTAGCATATTTAATTCCTTTAAATAATATTTACCTTTTTCGTATTTTAACAAAAAATATTTGAAGAATTACATATGTATTTATTTAGAACTTTTATATTTCCATAAAATTTCATTAAAAATGAATAGAAAATTAAAAAAAAAATTTTTAAATCGTTTCAAAAATTAATTTTTGAGTGTACAAAAATAGAAAAAAAATAAAGATTTTACAGTAAAAACTACAAAAAATGATTAATTGTGTAAAAAAGTTTCAAAAAATTTTTTTTCGAACTGGTGGGATTCGAAGCCGCTGATTTCTGTGCCAGCACGTTCCTATTCAACCCCCATACAAAATATTAACTTCTTATCACCCATGAAAAAGAATATCTAACTAGCATATGTTTATTGCAGCATTAGATGTAATGAAGGAAGTGATTCATTTAGAATTCATTCCTTTTATTTTTGCTGGGTTATTTCCAACCAAGTTATGAAACAAAATTAAAATTAATTTTTTGTGAATGAATTCTTTTAAAACTCCGTTAATTGCCTTGTTTGCCTGTTGCTATCAAGTTTTTTTATATTTTAAAATAAAACAAGGAAGATTGTAAAAGGAAAGGGGGGAGTGGAGTGCCGAGGGGTTAAGTGTTAATTTTAGAGAAAAGAGAAATTCATTTGAGTTGTCAACAATACCGAATATATCAAAAAAAGCTCTTCCTTCTCTACTAAATTACCCCCACCCCATAAGTACAACAAAAAGAAACGACAGCGATCCTCGCACGATCACAAGTGGATCGTGTTTTATACAAACAGGCATCAGACAGAGAACTGATAAAAAAAGAAAATGACTACAAAATACAAACACTTAAAGTTCTCATATTATGAGTTTTGTTAAACGAAAAGGTGGAATGGAAAAAATAAGAACAACACACGCACATGGCGTGCTTACAGTAATGCCAAATTTTTGAAAGCAAAATAAGCAGGCCCTTAAAAAAGCGCTAATAATAGAAAATAACTCATGCGGTGGAATACCATATGCGTTATGAGTAGGGTTTTTCTTTTCCAGGACTTTTTCATTTCCCGGGAAAGCGGGATTTGTTTGTGAATTTCCCGGGATCCCGGGAATTCCCGCTCGTTAGAAAATGAATATATCCGGCGTATGTTTACTTGAAAAACTCGATATCTATTAAAAAAAATTACGACAAAGTTCATATTTTGGTTGCAGTCATGAGAAAATCTACTTAATATATTCTGAAATAAGGGCTTAATATAAAATATCCATATCTTCCACTTTTTCGAGATCAGTTCGTATAACAGTTTAAATAGCGAACTAATATGCAGGTAATATATGTATTTGTATGGAAGGCCGTCTTAATTTTAAAACAACTTTTAGAAATACATTAATTAAATATTAATTCGCGGTTTAAACGGTTAAACAAATTGAATCATAAATTCTTTCAGGATATAATGGAATTGTTAATGGGTGCAAATTTGTATCGGACCAGCTTAGAATCAGTACTAAGATCAATTTTTTGATTAAATATGGAATTCAAAAATTTCTTTCTATATATTTTGTTTCTATGCAGATTTTCAGAAGTATTCGTCTATTTTTATTAAAAAGTTTAAAAGTGAGTATTTTTCACACAAATTTTTAGGTAAATCGTCTAAATCTTTTTATAAAAATAGACACAAAAATATTATTAAATAGTTTTATAACTTTAATTGGTATTTTTTGAATAGAAATTTTTTATGGCACAACTATTTAAAAAAATTATTTAATTTTCATTGTTGCATTTTTTTTTTTAAATTAACATATAAAAAATCCAAAATAATTTGAAAAAGCATCTGATGCATTATTTCAAAAATAATAGTAAGTTTTAAGTGCAGCGAGAAATTTTCAACTCAGTCCCGTTCAAAAATATATTTTTTAAAATATTGTATTTTTTAAATATCCCAGGGGATGATTTCCGATGCAAATCGAAATATCGGATGAAAATTAAAAAATAAAATATTGAAAAATAAAATACAAATTTTTGGATTTTTATTTTTTTAAAAATCTATGTTCTAAAGCCAAACAATACTAAAAATATAACAACACCAAATGTCAACAATATTTAATCTAACAAAAACATAAAATTTGAAAAATCAACTGAAATAAAGGAATAGAAATTGAAATTTAAATGAAATTATTTGAAGAAGGGTGATTTGCGATGCAAATCGAAATATCGGAAGAAAATTAAAAAATAAAATATTGAAAAATCAAATACAAAATATTTGGATTTTTATTTTTTAAAAATTTATGACCTAAAGCCAAACAATACTAAAAATAAACAACACCAAATGTCAACAATATTTAATCTAACAAAAACATAAAATTTGAAAAATACAACTGAAATAAAGGAACAGCAATTGAAATTTAAATGAAATTATTTGAAGTAGCTAATAAAAACTCAAAACACTTACATCAATTGAGAATACGAAAATATTATAATTTTTTTTTTAATTTTAATGCCGAGTATTTTTGGAGGTATTTGGAGCTGAAATACTGATGTTGAAATGTTGTGTATGTATATTGCTTTATTTGAACAAAGACCATTATTAAAAAATATAAAATTTCCTAGGTACGAGTATTTTTTTTGTTGATATTTAAACTTAAATGTCTAATAAAATTTGTTTTCGGTGTAACTAAACCCAAAAAATTGGGCCTAAATAATATTTTTTTATATTATATATTATATTATTAAATTTTAAATCTCATTTTTTAATTTTAAATGTTTTTTATTTAAAGTATTTTTTAAACAATCAATGTTTCTAATTGAAATAAAGCTTCCAAAATTTTAATTTACTAGCTAAAACTTCTGTAAAAGAATAAAAAAAAATCCCGGGAAATCCCGCACTAAATTCCCGGGATTGCAGGATTGAAAAAAGGGCGGGATTCCCGGGAATTCCCGGGACGGGATATGACTAGTTATGACTCAATTGACTAAAGTATTTTTAACTGTTAAATTATCTCTATATGAAAAACTTTTTGTACAGGGTGGCCCACAATTACCATTGTGTCCCTCGCAGTATGCGATGTGGCTCCATCCTGTTGGAACCATACTTGCGGATGCTTTTCCACGGCTCCGATATCGAACACCGTGTTCATTTTCAAAAAAATTTGGGCCAATTATCCTTTCCGACGAAACACTGCACCAAACAGTACACTCAAGTGGGTGTAATTGTCGCTGTTGAACTACTCTTGGATTTTCCGTAACCCATATCCTGCAGTTTTGCCTATTAACGAACCCATTTAATTGGAAATGGGCTTCGTCGCTCATAATTTAATTATCAATAAAATCATGATTTTCATTTGCTTTTTGTCGGAAACGATTTGGGTACCTTGTTCAATTGTGAGCTATTCCATTTTAAATTCCCCAAGTCTTCTTTACAAAACGCTGAAAAAAATAAAAAATTATAATAAAAGGAATTCAAACCCCTTAGGTAATTTTTGGCCTCCCTGTATATGCCATGTCTGGGAATCGTACCGGCAGTCCTCTACACAGGCTATGACCCGTAGCATCACCTCTTAACGAGATACACCACTGTTGGCACAGCGATGAGTGTGGCTAATTGAAGTTTTGTCAATTATAGCCCAAACAATGTAAGTTTTGTAATCAGTAGTCAGAATTAAATAATACATGAGCCATTTATTTTTAAATTAGAATGTTTCTAATGTTTCCAGCGCTTTTTACAAAAAAAAAATTATTTACATAAAATAATGCGAGTTTTTGGTAGTACCTTCGCGCAAATTGTGGCGCGAAAAGCGCTCAGTTGGCGTTACTGTGTGCTTACGTGAATCTAATTGAAATAAAAACTGCTGGTTGTCTAGCTGCCTGTCGGTCGCACAGACGGACTGACTAGCTTTTCTAAACAGTTGTGTTGTTATTCACATTGTTGTATACTATATAGGAGAGGATCGTTTTGCATTTGGCGCTGGTTTAATAGAGGATCCATAAGGAGGGTGACAGGGGGAATGCATGTGTATTTTGTATATTTCTTATAAAATTTATCATCACATACAATTTCAAGGAGGAGGATGTTATACAGAAAATACAATATAGTTTATAATTTTAGCTAAAAATTAAAGTTTATTTTTAAATTAATTTCAATATGTGGGTGTTTTTTATGTTTTAGAAATTCTTTGTTGTTGGTTTTTTCTTCTGCGAAGACAAAAACGAATGTAGGTCACATGTTTTTTTAAGGATTTTTGTCATTTCTATAGATATGTATTATTATTCAATTTAATTACACTCATTATATTTACTAAATATGCGCTAAGTTTTTTGATCTAGTCGAAATTCTAATATTTAAGTCATTCCTTCCTCTTCAAATAAATAACTATGTACATATAAATACATATGTAAATAAATTACTATAAATAAATAAATGAAAATTAAAAATAACAACTTTTAATTAAAATTATTTGGTATTCTTTAAATTTATAATTTGCACCCTTATCCCCTTGCCGAAAATTTTATGACATTTATATTTTGTCTGGTTAGGTAGGAAGATAACAAACCTTGCGGTTACTTAAAACTTGTGATAAGGGAGTCTTTTTTTAGTTATCTTTAATTTAGGCTCCTTTTGGTATTCTTAGATAACGATTTTTTTGGAATGTTTTCAAAAGGCCTTAGGTTGTAAATAAACAAACAATTTTATGAATGATATTTAAGTTGAAACAGTCATTAAGGCACATTTACACGCGAGAGAAAACTGCTAGAGATAGAGTAAAAACACCCCTAAATTCATTATAGAGTTATTTAAAAGATTTTTTTTTTGCTCTATCTTTAGCTGTTTTCTCTTGCATGTAAATGTGCCATTAGAAAGTAAAGTTCAGTACCTACTTTTTCCAAAAATACTGATTTTTAAAAAACTTCATATTTGTTTGAAAGTACTCTTTTTAGGTGTACCTTGAACATGTTCAATATTTTGCGAAATACTGAATCGTTTGTTTGTGAATCACACAGAGAGAATTTTGCTGGACGATTTTTAATGAAAATTTTTAGTAAACTAATGAAGTTTCCTTTATAAAGTAGATGAAGAATTTTTTGAATTTTGTTTTATAAATCTAATTTTGACGAAACTTTTTCATTGAGTGTAAAATTTTTAATAAATACTGCGAAGTTTTTCACAACTTTTTATGAAAAATTCCATTAACTCAATGAAAATTTCAATGGACGTATTCCATCACTTTCGTGAAATATAATTCTGGCAAGAGCCCTAAAGGAATGTTTAGTAATTAATCTACCTAGAACGCGAAATCACACTCAAAAAAGTTTGACACTACTACTGATACAGGAATCAGTAGTTGTTCTTTTTAACAGAAATTACAGTTGTTTTCTATAGAAATATGCAAAACAACTTTTATGAAAACAACTAACGAAAAGTAGTCAGAACTAAGATCGATTTTTTCTCTTAAATATTCCTCAAATAAGAAAGGTTGTTTGAAAAATTCTTATTTAAGAAATATTTAAGAAACAAATTGATCTTAGTTCTGATTATAAAACAGGCTCTAAGAGTTTTTCTTTAAGAAAGATTATTAGAATCACAGAGTTATTCAATAAGCATCTGAAGACTTTTGATACGAAAATAGAAAAGGATTTTTAACAAGAAAATATCGCAGAATCTTTTTTGGTGAGATAAGTATCTTAGATTTAATAGTTTTTGAAAGAAATATTTAGTTAATATCTAACAAGTAAGTTACTTCAACTTAAGCACTACTATCTTGATGAAATTTCAATATGTTGTAGAAACAAAAATTCTAAGATGAACATCTCACGATTATTGACCACCTTGATACCACCAAAGTATGTGGTTAGAATGGGTTCATTCAAAGTGGACGAAAAAATGAGACAGGTTGATCTTAGATTTCTTTTCTCTACCAAATATCTAAATGTCACACTAATCTGAGAGTATAGCTTGGAATACATTCCTTGTACGAGGTATTCTTCAGAAAAATAGATGTACTTTTCAAAGTTCTTTATGGAGATTTGATAGGATAACCTACCAGGATTATTGAATTTTCCAAATTATAAAAATTTTATCAGAAGTTAATTTTGTTATTTTTACAAGTTGTGTTTATAAAAAAATTGTAAGTATAATGTCGAAAAAAAGAGTAAGAGTCTGAAAATGGGCAAATTAACAGCCGAACATAAATGGGTCCAGAAAAATGGTCTAGGTACGATAATGATTTTTTTAACAAAATAAATCCAAAAATAAATCTAGTGATTAAAAAACGCCTTTTATAGTAGTTTTGATTTAACTGCCTTTTTCTTAAGTGCACATTTGCTATAACTGCACAAAATTTTGGTTTCGTTTCCATTTTACAAAATTATGTACGCAATTGTCTTCTTTAAGTGCACTTTTTGTACCTGCGCATTTAAGACAACTGACTCATATTTTTGCCAGTTTTACATTATTTTAATAAAAAAGATCACCGTTAGCTGCCTATTGTGTTTTTCTTTGTTTTTCAATTCTAGGAAAAAACGAGTAAAAAGGTTAAAGTCGGGCATGCCGACTATACAATACCCTACACCAGTCTGGTGTATTGTTTGGATCCGAAATTCGAATGGGTTAAAATGGGGCTTATGTCAAAATTTTCTATAATGTGAGTCAGCGCACCAAATTTCATTAAAATATCTTAATATTTGCGACCTGCAGTTTGTAACCAAGCCAATTTTGGGGGACCCTTATATGTGCACTAGTTCTAAACATGGACCGATGTTCACCAAAATCAATAGGCTTCGTCCTTGGGCCAACATAGGTCTATGTACCAAATTTCATCAAAATATCATAATATTTGCGACCTGCAGCGTATAAACATTATAATTTTGGTAGGACCCTTATATGGGCACTAGGTCTAAACATGGACCGATGTTCACCAAAATCAATAGGCTGCGTTATTGGGCCAATATAGGTCTGTGTATCAAATTTCATCAAAATATCTTAATATTTACGACCTGCAGCGTATAAACAGTATAATTTTGATAGGACCCTTATATGGACACTAGGTCTAAACATGGACCGATGTTAACCAAAATCAATGGGCTGCATTATTGGGCCAATATAGGTCTGTGTACCAAATTTCATCAAAATATCTTAATATTTACGAACTGCAGCATATAAACAGTATAATTTTGGTAGGACCCTTATATGGGCACTAGGTCTAAACATGGACCGATGTTCACCAAAATCAATAGGCTGCGTTATTGGGCAAATATAGGTCTGTGTACCAAATTTCGTCAAAATATCTTAATATTTACGAACTGCAGCGTATAAACAGTATAATTTTGGTAGGACCCTTATATGGGCACTAGGTCTAAACATGGACCGATGTTCACCAAAATCAATAGGCTGCGTTATTGGGCCAATATAGGTCTGTGTATCAAATTTCATCAAAATATCTTAATATTTGCTACCTGCAGCGTATAAACATTATAATTTTGGTAGGACCCTTATATGGGCACTAGGTCTAAACATGGACCGATGTTCACCAAAATCAATAGGCTGCGTTATTGGCCCAATGTAGGTCCGTGTACCAAATTTCATCAAAATATCTTAATATTTACGACCTGCAGCATATAAACAGTATAATTTTGGTAGGACCCTTATATGGGCACTAGGTCTAACCATGGACCGATGTTCAAAAAAATCAAACTTGTTCGTCCTTGGGCCAACATAGGTCTGCGTACCAAATTTCATCAAAATATCTTAATAGTTGCGACCTGTAGAGTGCGCACAAGATTGCATGGACAGACAGACAGACGGACGGACGGACGGACATCGTTAAATCGAAATAAAAAAAAATTCTGAACCGATCGGTATACTATAAGGTGGGTCTACGACCAATATTTTTTGGTGTTACAAACATCAGCACAAACTTATAATACCCTGACCACATAGTGGTGTAGGGTATAAAAACACACATAAAATAAATGTGTTGTCAACTTTTTTTGTGACAAAAATATCCTACTTTAGTCGTTTTTTAACCATAAAAATCGCAAGATCTGGTGCAAAGCACAAAGTTGTCATCATTAACTTCATTTGTTTTCAGTCTGTATTGGTATACCTGCACATTAAGGCAGGTAAACAATTTGACTTAGCTGCTTTTTTGGCTTACCTGCACAAAAATTCTTGCAAAAGTTGGTTGTGCAGCTAAGTCAAAATTACTGTATATTTGTTTCCAATAATATAGTCTAAGTTTGCAAAAAAGCACTAACATTTTTTATTGTGATTAGAAATCATAAACACAAAATATTTTAAATTTCATTTCGTAAATGGACCTTATAATCTCAGTAGGAGGAAATTATCGGTCTAATCTACGTTTTATCAAAGACAAAAACTTTGAATTTCATCTATGTTATCCTGGTCTTAACCAACTGGTGCAGTTTTATTTCCAAAGATTCACTTCAGAACTGGTTCCGCGTGTGCCACATTAGTACCAGTTTTGCTCCCTCTTTTTCGTGCCCCCATGCCTATGACATCTCCATGTTAAATTCTACAGTTGTTTACGAGTATATGGAGAGGCGGTAGCACTCGTACTAGTTGTCTGGTTCAAATAAACTAGTGCATAGCTGGTTCCGAACTAGTATTTTTTGCTACTGGGTAGTGTCTACAACTGCAATAAAATGTGCAAAGAAATTTGAAAATAACACATAAAGCAACAACGAAAATAATGTTATTGTTGCTACCCTACGGGAAAATGGACCGGTCCCAGATTACACGCAGGATTTGTCCCAAGGGGACAGAGACAGGTCGTTGATCGGTCTTTTTATATGAAAGTGACATATCACTTTTAACATGCCGTTGCCATTGGAGGTGACCAATTGCCACGGATTAGAAACACTTTGACATGTCACAGGAACAATCCAAAAGGACATGTCACCTAACTGACGTAAAGAGACATGTCACCGAACTTACCCAAAAGGAACCACCGTAAAATAAGTCACACTTTGTGACATGTGACCCAACTAACCTAAATAGAACTGACACAGAACCAGTCCCATCATATACTGAAACACATTTTTTGCAACTTTCCTTTAACATGTATACTTTTAAAAGAAGACAACTTTAAATCTTAGCCTTTGTAGACATGTGTAATTATTACGTCAACATTTTTCGATACAAATGAGGAAGAGAGTGATTTAACAGAGGTTGCGAGAGTTTGTACCTCTTTTAAATTATATACTCGTTGATAGAGTCTTATGTTTATTTCAATTCTTGGAATTTCGGAAAAAAATTGCACGCTACCGGTAAGCGATTAAAATTGGGTTAACCCGAGTAAAAAAGTTTATATATCTTATATATAAGAATATAAAAAATAATATAAGTGTTTATATAATCTGATCCACAAAATGGGTATATAAAATTATATCAAATTGTATTGTTTTAGATACAATTCAATCTAATATTATACAATTGCATATACTCTGATGCAATTGCATCCCCAAATTGGGCACATCTAATTGAAT
Organism: Leucophora obtusa; assembly: GCA_949987735.1. Classification (NCBI taxonomy): domain Eukaryota; kingdom Metazoa; phylum Arthropoda; class Insecta; order Diptera; family Anthomyiidae; genus Leucophora; species Leucophora obtusa. Next base: position 285,054,874 of record OX465295.1, read on the forward strand.
CGTATTATATCTAATCTGATATAGTTATATACTATTTAATACAATTGGATTTCAAGATTTATACCCAAAATATGTTGAGTTTTAAAATATGTTTGAATTGTAAAGCTGATATAAAAAATATTTTGCTTTCGAAATTTTTTCTGATTTTAAATAATATAAATTTTTATCAAAAATTGACTCAGAAAATATTTTAAATTAAGATTTATCTAAATGTAATATCTCGGTTGGTTTAGTAAAGCTATCATTTTCTTATTGCGGACAACTGAAGAGTTAGCGTGATGGCTACGAAAAAATTGTATTGTCTTTCAGGAAAATGATCAACCTTTTTTGAAACAACAAATCAAAATCTAATATGACAATATTATATTAGAATTTGGACTTGAGGTAAAAGAATATTCTAACTAAATATATATTTATCTAAATTTATATATAAAATGACTTGGAAAATGTTTTGGAATCTAAATTATATAAAGTTTTATCTAAAATGACTTAGAAAATATTTTTGATAATTGATCATATAAAGTTATATGTAAAACAACTTAGAATTTTTTTTGATCAAGATTTATATTAGGTAAATTATATCTAAAATGACTTAGAAAATTTCTTCAATTTGGGTTTATAAGTGATTATGTATTGGGCGGCCCTATGCTCCTTGCAGGAGTAAAAGGAACAAATATATATATATGTATTGGGTTATATCTTATTGTATAGTAAACCTCAATTTATGGGATCAACCATATCTGATTATATATAGTTATGTGTAACATTAACATTAACACATTTTTTGGTATATGATTTTATATGGTTATACATAAGAAACTTTCGGGAAATATTTAAAAGATATTAGAATATATGAATACATATGGATGCAAAGCCATTTTATATTACTATATGTTAATGTGTATTTTTGTATTAAAAATATATTGTTATATATCGTCACCTAAAATGCAAAAGGGTGTAACAACACTTTTTATTTTTTTACACTAGAACCAAAAAAGAACGTTGTAGAATTAAAGATATTCTACATTTTCTTCTCTTGTTTAAAACACGACTATAAACTTAAATCGATATATAAGTTTAAAATTTTGTAGGGAAATGTAATTTAGTCTAGTGCATCATAATCAATCAGAAAATCGGCTTAAATTTTTTTATTGTTACGCCCTTTTGCATTTTAGGTGACGATATGAACTTTTTTACTCGGGAATGTAAAACTAATATGATCATAATACGATCTAATTGGATACAATTAGATGTTCTAATTTTTCGGATATAATTATATATATCAAGTCTTATATATAGGGAAGAGTAAAGTCTTATTTTTGGAGTTTTCTATTACACACTTATCCAGTTAAATTGTGTGTTCTCGTTTCAGCAGTCACGGGGACAGTCCTTTAAGTATAACTGACACTGCTTAAACCACTGCAATGGTTTATTATACCACTCCTGTGAGAAGTCCTGCTTTAACAAGTCATAGGATAGGTGCTTTTAGGGCAATTGAGTGGTATGTCATCGTTTCACCAGTCACGGGTCTAGTCATTTAAGTATAACTGATCCTGCTTAAACCCAGCAATGGTAAATTATACCAATTCTGTGACAAGTCTTGCTCTAACCAGCCACGGGATAGGTACTTCGAGGACAATTGACCTCTCATTCCCTGTAGGGTATAAGAAATGAAAAAGTCTTTAAAAACTGAGTAATTTTCTATTGGAAGAAGAAGTCCTGGTAGTCTGTAATTAAAAAACATTTTTTACACCAAACATTTTCTTTTTTTCTTATAATTTTATAATTTGGCTGATATTATTATCTAAAATCTTTAGTAACTAAAAGACGAGCAATATGAATAGGTAGATAGCAAAACTGCCAAACGAACGACTGGAAAAATTGTTTTATGAACGACTGAACGAAATTTTCAAAGAGCGATTGAATTCGAAGAGCGAACTAGTTCTGTTTTACAAATTGAACTAGAAAGAGCGGTCACCAAAATGAACTAGAATGCCCAAGTCTAGTGTATAGTCACGTTCTATTCACTTACTCGATGTGAACTAGTCTAGCTACTTTGTTATCCATAGTTTAATGGCTATTAAACATATTTTCAGACTCAGAATCACTTTGTGAGTGGAGTATGCGATGTTCGTCTGTCCTTCTGTTCATGTTAACCTTTTATTTAAATAACAGAACGTAAATATAGAGGGACTTAGATGAAATTTGGCTCTTGGCCCAAAAACAAACCCTGTTGAAATTGATTAGAATCGGTATAAAGTCAGTAAAGTCAGCAAAAAATGTTGCTGTGTCAGCAAATTTTTAGTCAGGAGCGTGCTTGCAAAAAAGTTGGTAATTTCAGCAAAAGTGTTTGTTGAAAATCAGCTAGCTGATTTTTACCACAAAAAATAGTAATCGCAGCAAAAGTTTTGCTAACACTTAGTCGGTTGCAAATGAAAAAACTCCTTGCTAAAATCACTAAACTTTTTGCTGAATATTAGTAGACTGAAAAAACTCAAAAAATTTGTAGAGAAATTTTACGTTAGTTAATTTATTTGCTGAAAATTTAAACATAGAAATTGTGTAGAGTTGTTTTTTTAATTATCATTTCCGTTGTCTGTACTACATCCAGACAAGCTGCGACATCTACATCTTGTCTATCTAGTTGTCGTGCACGGTATAATTGCGGTTATCAGCACAATTTTTGTAGCAAAATAAATTAATAAAACATTAGTTCAAAATTAGTTTAGTGCTAAAAAAATATAACTAAATTTTTGCTGAAATTGGAATTTCATAAAAAAATTGCTGAAAACTAGTAAACTTGATATACAAGACGTTTTATTAATTTTTCTACTAACTTATTTTTTTGAGTGTAATTACCATAGAAAGGTTATAATTTAATTCACACTTATGCCCGTAATTTCAAGCAATATATATCTACCGCTGATATTTGGGTTGTGAAGGCTGCGGCACGGTTTATGCCTCCAAATAAAAAAAAAATAGGACCACATTCAGACCTAGCTCCCATATAAATGCACCTTACCAGTATTTGCCTTAATTAACTTTTGCAGCAATTTCCGCCCATATATTTAACAAGGATTAGGACATTTCTCGGAATTTAGTCCGCTTCTCGGAATATTATCCAGATCGTACTGTGGTGTGGGGATTGTCATGGTCGGGATTGAACAACTATAATTTATTCCCTTGTTTTTTTTCTCTATCTTTGTTTTCTACACCCTATTAGTTTATTCTACCACATACTATATTTCCCGCTTACATTGCAAAAAAAAAACGTTCTCTTCGTTTTTATATTTCTGAATGATCAGAAAATAAGGTTTGGGAATGGGACATTTTTTTTTAAAAATAGTTAAATGTTTTGAAATCAATATAATTCGTTTTAAGATTAAATAAATCCTGTCCGGGCTTTGAATGCTTTTGAGATGACCTTATCATGGTCAGTGTACTTTCATAGCAATTAGCGAATATAAAGGCGCGTCTCAAGTTTGCTTCCCCAAGGTAAAAGTAATTTCACAGTCTTGAAAAGAACTAACAGTACCCAGCAAAAAACAAATGGAGGCCATGCTTTACAAACAGCTTCTTTACTGCTTCCAATGTATCAGTTAGTGTATTTTTACTGCTTTTATAGAAATAATTCTTAACAACTTAAAAAAAATCACTTCTTTCAATGTTCCAGAGTATCTGTTAGTATATTTTTATAGCTTTTTTAGAAGTAATTCTGAACAACATCAACAAAAAAATCCACTTAATTCTTGCTTCTTAACTCATTTTTCGCCGCTATTAGTTCCCGTCGACAGATTTTGATAAAAATTTATATCAAAGCTATTCTGAGCCTAATTAAGAAAATCCCAAATTTTTAAGTTCCAATTTTCCGAAAAATTAGTACATATTTTAATCACCAGGGCAGCGATTTTCATGCACTTAAAAATCGAAAATACGCGCTTAAATATGCACTAAAATATGCAAAATATGCACTTAGATATGGACTAAAAACCCAGAAACATGAACTTAATATCCAAAAATAAACGTTTAAAACTAAAAAACTGCACTTTAAATTTATCGATTTTTGAAAATCATATTTATTATTCGAGTGTTTGGTTAAAAATCAAATCCAATATAAATGTTTAAGTAGTTGACAATTTGATGTTTAAGTGCTACGTTAATGTTAGCAGATTCATCGTTTTCTTTATTTTTCATTAAATCATACTCTTAGTTAAAAAAAAAAATATGAAGAAAATATGCAATTTCCCTTCTTTGCATGATTTTTTCTTTTTTTGTGCAAAAAAAATCACTGTAATGTATTGGGTGACAAGTATAAACCTGCTAACCCGAGTAAAAAAGAGTATATATAACATATATTTTTTAACATAAAAATATACACAGATAAAAATAGTTTGTAAATATGTACAATTAAACTTTTTGTAAATACAATTAAACTTTTAATTGAAATTCCGCTTATAATTGATTTTGTAAATACAAACATTTGAATTTATTTCAATTAAAGAGCCAACAACCACAATTGTTGAAATTCAAAGCAAATTTTGACAAACGATGTTGCCATATCCAAAAAACGAGTTAACGAGGTTATTTTTTAATTAAAAAATACCCTTTGAATAAAAAATACATATTTTTTACAATTTAATTTTATTTAAAGATATATTTAAACTAAACAGAGAAAACACTAATAAAAAAATGTAACACATAAAAAAAAAACACAGAGAAGCTTTCCACGTTGTTTTTGTCATCACCGTTCTTCTTAGCATTTCTGTCCGGAACTCTCTGAACTTTAGACGTTTTAATCCCAACGTTTGCTTTAACTATGTGCACAAAAGGTTCCAAAAATTGCACGGACAGTGCCACTTCGCGGCCAGAAATGTTTGCATTCGTCCTCAATAGCTTCTTATTTTTGGTTTCGTTCCTGTGTCCTTTTGCCCTTGTTGAACTTTTTGACCACTCTGGAAACACATATAAGTCCACAATGGATTGTTTTGAATGGCCTTAATTTTTTTTGTGCACTTTGATTCTCCATTACCACTTGAATTTGACAAGCCGATGTATTATGAAATCTAACATATTTCTCAAAGATATTTTCATCGGGAAAAATTATTTTAATTTATATTACACGTGTGTATAACCGAGTTGTGTCGTTTATGAACGAAGTAGTTCAATTCAACTATTCACTTTTTTAATGATATGAACTTATCATCATTATTCGGCCTTGCAAAAATTGTTTGTTTACCATGTAGCATAGTTCAATTACTAAACAAAAAAGAACGAATTGAACGAACTAGTTTAATTACTCGAATTGATAATAATGAGCGAGTCAGCAAAGAACCTGTTGGGTTTCAACAAAAACGTTTGCTGATTTTTAACAAACAAGTTTGATTGAAAAAAAGTTCGGAACTTGTCATATCAACAAAATATTTAATTGATTCAATTAAAAATGTTGTTGAAACGGAAACTGAATTTTAACAATTATTTTTGTCACTTAAAATTTGGTGATATTTTTATCTCCCGAGTAAAAAAGTTTTGATATAATCATATATTATTTTATGTAATTACATATAGTAACTTATAGTTAGATATGGCCACATATGCTTTTAAATTGAAGCATATAGACTTTAATATAGTCATATATTAAATATTTTTGCCTCAAAGGTTTTAATATTAAGACATATGTGATTTTATATTATTACATACTGGCCTGCATATAAGTGTATGTGCTATATATAAGTACACAAAGTAATATATAAAAGATATAATTACATATACGTTTATATATAATTTAGTATGACACTATACATAATAATATAAAACTATATATGGAGCCATTTAAGAAATATTATATAATAGGTGTTATATATGATTATATATTGACGCATATGAACCCATATATAACTTAGTATGGTTTCATATCTACAATATTTCATGATTTCTTTTATATATAACGATATAACATTCTTTATAAAATCATCTATAATTACACTGTGAGACAAATGGTAGGGGTCAGTGATCGGGAAGGGTTCAAACTACCGGGGAAAGTTATATCGGTAAAAAAGAAGTTATACGTGTCCCGGCGTTTCGCTGGGTCACCCCTAGGAATCGAGATATATCGATTTGACCTTTGGTGGTCTTTTTTTTTACATAACTCGAGAACCACTAGTCCGATTTTGCTCAAACAATTTAAAAAAAAATTAAAAATTACAATTCCTTTAATCTGTTCATATAACGTTTTTCTATATACTCAACAGTTTTGCCGGTAAAAATAAATGTATGAAGAAAAAAATATTTTTTGCCTAAAATATTAAAAAAAAGTAATAAACAAAAGGTTATTGATTTTTATGGTAGCGGTAACAAACATTTATTTTTACCGGCAAAACTGTTGAGTATATAGAAAAACGTTATATGAACAGATTAAAGGAATTGTAATTTTTAATTTTTTTAAAATTGTTTGAGCAAAATCGGACTAGTGGTTCTCGAGTTATGTCAAAAAAAAGATATATCTCGAGTCCTAGGGGTGACCCAGCGAAACGCCGGGACACGTATAACTTGTTTTTGACCGATATAACATTTCCCGTTGGTTTCATCCCATCCCGATTTTGACTGTCGCATAGTGTTATATATTATCCCACATTAGCAATTTTTTCAAAGTGATTTTATATAAAAATATATGTATAAGGTCCTTTTAAAACCGTATTGTATTAAATGTGGTTCCATATTAAAAATGATTTTGAACTAGTTTTAGATTTTGTAATTACTAGGGATTGGCGCATGACACGATCGTGAGTGAAGTTATTCACAAGTGATCGTGAGTAATAATTACTATACCAAAGTAATTCGCCCGTTAGAGTGAGAATATATAATTCGTACGTGAGCGTGAGTAAGAATATATAACCCGTGCATGATTCGTATGTGAGTTTATTTTTTGCATCATATGTTTTTTAGTAATTTTTACTGTTTTGCGTAAGAATTTTCTGATTGTGAGTAAGTTTTTAATATACTCATGTCTGCGTGAGTAAGACACGAAATGCTCGTGCTTGAGTAATTTGTTTTTGTTTAGGAGCGTGAGTTAAAATGGCTAACGCGCCCATAAAATTAACAATACTGAAGCTTTAATATGGAATTCTCTATACTATAACGCACACTTGACTGATCTCTTAAGCTGCCTACACACTAGGGAACATACTTAAAAAAAGAGAGCATTTTTTGTGAATGTGTGAGTGCGTTTGTGTGTGTGTGAGTGTTGAGAGCGTGCATTTCGTGTTTACAAAATTTTTTGATATTTTTTGTTCCCTCAACCATGTTCCCTAGTGTGTAGGCAGCTTTATATCTTGGTTGTATATCACAATCCTATTAAGTTAAAAATTTCAGTGTTGTTAACCTTATTTTAAAATTACTAAAAACAAATAAAAATTTTTTCATGTTTAATGCACTGTCATGGTAAATCTGGATAAAAGTAATGGAAAATTTATCGAAATTATAGGATATCCAGTAGACCTGGGGGTTAATCCTTACATTTTGTAATTAATTACACATTCATTTACACAATTACATGTAATTGTAATTGAAAAAAACTCAATTACAATTACAAATTATTTGTAATTGTAATTCAAAATTCGTAATTCAAAAAAACTCAATTACAATTACAAATTATTTGTAATTGTAATTCAAAAAAGAACAATTACAAGTAATTTGTAATTTGAAAAATGTCAATTACATTTTTTGGGAAAATAAATAATGACAAAAAGCACAAGTTAGGGGTAATCCCAACATGACGTATTCTTTTTATACGCATCCATGCCTATTCAACCTATCCCAGTCAGATTTTTATACAAAATTTTAACAAAAAACACTTTTTAATTCTAAATGTAATTGAAATCACTTTCAATTACAATTACTAGTAATTTGTAATTGAAAATTTTCAATTACAATTGCTTGTAATTTCAATTACAAGTAATTGTAATTGAAATCCCTCAGGTATGATCTCCAGATATTGTATATCTCTTTTTATTTAAAAATATAATTCTGTATATTGTTAGATATGGTCATATATATTATGGTAAAAATATAGGGTTAATATTTAGGTATAATTGTATCAAACTGTGTCCACTTTTATATAATTTTATACAAAAAGATATAATTTTATGTAATTGGATGAGGACAAAATTCGGAAACAATTGTATCATATTGTATCGAATTGTATCAAATTGTACCAAATTGTATACAATTGTATACAATTCGATACAATATGATACAATAAGACGTTCTCATTTTTCGGATATAATTATATCTAATTACATAGAAGATTATATATAATTAAATATAACTTTATATGGCTCCATATCATTTTTTTTTACTTGGGTGTGTATGTTTATATAAAATAATGTAAGCGTCCTTATATGTATGTTTTTATATGATGATATATTAGAATCATCATAAAATCATATATCAATATTAGCCTCATCGTAAATTGTTTACATAGTAGGAATATATAATTGATTAAATAGCTAAAAATTTTATATATAAAGTAGGGTTTGGGATTTCCTGGACTTTTTTATTTCCCGGGAAACGGGAATGAAAAAATTTGATTCCCGGGATTCCCGGTAAATATTTTTGAACAAAATTGTTAACGAAAACCACCTATATAAGTAATTTTTGTTAACAAAAAAACACTATTTCAGTACAAATGCAGTCTGTGTAGCGAGAATTGAAAGTAAAAAATATCAGAATGTTGACCATTTACTCGCAGCACTGCCAAATGAATTGCATGATTCCAGCAGGCACCTACTACTGGACTGTCGGAATCAAACCGTTTCATCACACTTGGCCCATTAGATATGGTGGCCACAATGTTATTTTCCAAAGACAAATAAAACTCTTCTAGTCTTATTTCTACAACTCTTCTTATTTCATCAGCATTACATCTTCCTGATATATAAACCAACCCCAGGTTATAAAATGAATTATTTCCGTTTATACATATGTTTAAATATTCTTGTCCATTTATCTAAGATTATAGTAAATCTCCTATTGTTAGAAATATTGCTCGATATTTCTTTTATCATAATATCTTTTACATGATTGTAGTAATTTAATATAATGTTCTTTACATCGGTTTAATTTTTTTTCAATGCCAGGTTTTTATATTAAAAATTTCTCGAATAAACGAAAATCTAGTTATGGTGCGGATTGACTGCAGCTAATTTGGATACCATTTCAGGAAATGTTTGCCCTACCATAAAACCTTTAATGCCTATTCAGCTTACAATTTTTTTCTTCAGGTAATTTGCTAATTTTAGCTGAAACGTTATTCTTGTTGTTTTCTTCAAGAGAAGTTGCATGACCATCAATTTCTTTTTGTGAACCAAATTTAGATGTCGGATAACCAAATTTAGATACCACCGTTAACCATTAGTCTTTTCTTTTCACATTTATTAATGAAAACGTTACTTATAAAATTATTGACCCTTAATATAAAGGCGTATTTTATATTTAAAGTCGACTTTATTTTTAATCAAACGGTTTTGTTCATTTTGTGTATGAAAACCTTACAAAAATATTTATATATTCAAATATTTTGATTGGTTGAAAATAAATTAACCAATCAGAATGCTCCAAAAATAAACCAAGTCAAGGTATACTGTCACCCAATATTTTAGCTAAAGTCGACTTTACCTAAATTATACATTTGAAAAATTTATATAGTAAGAGCGATTATTAGTAAAGTTGCGTTTACATCTATTTTCAAATCCCGAGATTTCAATGGAAATCTCGAACCGAAATCTTGACCGTTTACATTTGCACTTTGTGACAGTAGCGAGATTTCGATTTGACAGCTGCACTTTTTTTGTAAACAAAGTACCATAAAAAAATAACCTCAAATTTAAAATATTTCTAAAAACCATTTTATTCATTGGCGGAGTACAATTTACATTATTTTGTGTAAAGATCTAACGCTAAATATGTTAGTAAATTTGTTTTTTTATAAGGACGACAAGCTAGAACCCAGATTTTGCAATATTTTGGCGGAAGGAAGACATGCACTTCCCAATGTTTTCTTCATAGTTATGCTTCGCGGGAAGCAAAAATTAGAACCATGCAACACTTCTTATAATCATTACTACATTTCCATTGGGTCTAAAGTCATATTTATTAATTTAATAACAATTTTTTTATTTCATTATTTTGTGTTATTTTTAGGTTATTTTTTTAGTCAGCTGTTGACCATCGTTGCCACTTTTTCATGCAAAAACTCTACAAATTAAGTAAAACACAGTGTTGTATTCTGCAAAAGTCTCCAGATTTGTGAGATTTTCATGAGATTTCTTCAAAATCTCGCAAATTTACAGGATTTTCTTTGTATGGGGAATCTCGAGATTTCACATGAGATTTTCACTGAAATCTCAATTTTAGTCGAAATCTCGGGATTTGGGTGCAGATGTAAATGCAACATAAGAAACAAAGCTATTTTTTCATATTTCTTTTAAACATTTTACCAAGTTTTTAGGTTTTACTAGTTTAATTTTGAATAAGTTATGGGAAAAATCTTTATTAGTTGAAATGCTCCTAATTACTTGGCAAATATTTTATTTCTGTGTCGAATAAATGTATTCGCTTTTAAAATATTTTAACAATGACATTTTTGTTTTGGTATTTAAAATGTTTTTTATGACTAAAATTAAAAAATCCTATTCGAAACAAAAACAATTTAAAAAATTTAATATTTTTAAAATTTCCCGTTTTCCCGGGAAAAATATATTATTTTCCCGGGAATTCCCGGCAAACTTTTCCCGGGATTTCCCGGGAACTCCCGCCGGGGAATTCCCGAACCCCAAACCCTAATATAAAGAGATACGAAAAATATTTTCGATTTAATTTTATATATTAGTTAATCTCGGAACCAAGTTCGAAGCTCAGCTTATCCAATTAAGACAAAAACTATTTTTTTTTGTATGTTTTACTCAACTTTTTCAATTAAATTAATATTTTCTGAGCTTTTCTGACTTTTAAAAGATTTTAAAAATCCAGTTTGAAAAAAATTAACATTTAAAATCATGATCGTAATGGGTTAATAAGTTTAGCCGTGTTGCATACCATTGGTGAAGTATTTCAAGTATCTTTCCAACGACATATATTTTGTGTCTATTGGAGAAATAAGCCACTGAATATTGTTATCGTATATATAATAAGATATAATTTGCAGCTCTATAACTCGGGAACTATGAGCCACCAACAAAAATGAAGTGCATTGCCGGGCTACTCATTTTTTTCAAAATAAAAAAAATACATTGTGGAAAAAATTTCTAAGTTGAAAAAAAAATCCATGTTTGGAAAGAAATTTTCAAAGTCTTTAATAGTTACTCCTTATCAACAGTAGCCTGTGGGTCAATGGTAGTGGGTGCGACGTGAAATCAAAACGTTGTATGTTCAATCCCTGCTGCACTCCAATACAAAGTTTTTTTATCATTTAAATTTAATTGTATTAACTTATATCCAATTTGATCGGGGCAAAACCCGGATATAAGTGGATCATTTGATATAACTTTGTATCACTGTAAATACAATTTTATCCGATTTGATATAATTTAATATAACCATTTTTCGGATGAAATTATATCCAGTTACATATTGCGAATATATCCATTCATATATAATATTATATAAACATTTTTACTCGGGAATTGATAATGAAGCTTTAATTTTTTGACAGATGTGCTCCAATTGAAACAATAGTCATGTAAATTGTTGCTAGCAGCAAAAAACTTACAAATAACGTGTTTGTGTGCATTTTTTGCTTCAATAAATGTTATGATAGAAATTTCAATCATCTTGCAAAGAAGGGTTAATGAATAATATGCAATAAAAATCATAAAATATGTAAAAAATATGCACTTAAAAGAAAAATACGCAAAAATATGCAACAACAAATCGATGCCATTTTGTTGCAAATTCTTTGATTCGGAAAAGTATTTGGTATAAATAATTTTTGGATTAATGACTACAAACATCATTTTAATTTAAAATTGTCAATTAAATTTTAGAATTTTCAATTAGTTTCAGAATTTTTTAATTGTGTTCCACATATATGTAGTTCAGAAATTCAAATGAAAAATTCTGAAATACAACTTTTTATTCCGAGTTTTAATCGATGATTTCCGAAATAGGTATAATAAGAAATACTGCACAACATAGATTTGTATAAAATTATATTTAACAAAAACGGTTTAAAAATATCAACAGGGTTACAATTTCGGAAAAATTACCACATATTTTTGAAATTGTGAAAATCCCGGGATTCGGGACTCATTTTTATTGAATAATCCCGGAATTTCGGGATTGGCATCCCTAATTCTAACCTACCCAGCAAAACCTTGGTAATGACTGGTCATTACTACATGCATTACTTAGATCTCATATCTCATTACCCGTTGAATTACTTTTAAACTGAATGTAATGAGTTACCGATAATTATACCCCACACATTACTATTTCACAATAGCTGAAACCAATAATATATGTTCTAAATCATTAAAAACCATAACTATGGCGTAGCCTAGTGTTTAGCGTTTTTGCATGACAGACATGAGGATCACTGATCAACTCGTGTTAGCTTCCATTGTTGTTTTTTTTTTTGTAATTTATATTAAACATCTATTTATAGAAATGTTGATGTTCATTAAGCAGTGTTTAATAACAACAAGTTTTGTGAAAAATAGACATGTATAACGGTTGCCACAATAAATGTGTACATAAGTTAAAGCATTAAAAATCATAGTGATGTCGTGGTCTAATGGTTAGAGTGTTTGCCTGACAATCGTGGGGTACGCTGATCAATACGTGTCAGCTCCTATTGGTTTTTAAATTTTTATATTTTTTTAAATCTATATTTAATATCTATTTATAGAACAGCTGATAAACTACTTACAGGTAACATCAGTGTAATGACTTTCCTCCAATGACATCACCATGTTAAAATAAGTAGTTTAGTAATTAAAAGGTAACTAGTGAACACTTAAGATTTCAATACCTAAAACTCATTACATGGTAATGAAAGGTTTTGCTGGGTAATACATTAATCTCGTCTAATAACTTCGTGTTCCATAGTGTTTTCATTCACATTGGGTTTCCTCAAACGAATTTGTTGCCAATCATAACGGGACATGACAACAAAAAGAGTTATACACTGTAATATCTAATGTGACTCAAATTTCAACTTATTTTCCAATTTATTTTTGCACTTTTAATACCCATTCAATTGACAATTCCATTTTGTTATGTAATATTTTTAGTGAAAGGAATGTATGATTCATATAGAACCTCGTTAAAAGTGATAATAACATGTTAATTTTTAAAATTCAATAGAATTTTTTAAATTGCGATTACAACTCCTGTTTTATAGTGAAAACACTGAAAGAAAAAATCAGAATTAAACGGATTCAAATGACAGCATTTCATCACCGATACAAAAATAACAATAATAACAAAACACATATGTATAAACATATGGGCCAATGAAATCAATGGAGAAATGAAGTCAAGAAACGGTTTTTGATTTAATAAGAAGAAAAGAAATAAAAAAAAAGATTTAAAAGGAAAGCTATAAAAAAGTGTTAATGATACAATATTGAGAAAATAAAATAACTACAGCAACAACAATTATTTGTAGTCAGTTGTCTTAAGCTGCCTACACACTAGGGAACATACTTAAAAAAAGAGAGCATTTTTTGTGAATGTGTGAGTGCTTTTGTGTGTGTGTGCGTGTTGAGAGCGTGCATTTCGTGTTTACAAAATTTTTTGATATTTTTTGTTCCCTCAACCATGTTCCCTAGTGTGTAGGCAGCTTTACTTGACAACAGGTAGAAAGAAATGATTATGAAAATAAATATTGTACAAAAACGGTTGAAAACATAAAAATTACAAAAACAGGAGAAAGAAACACGAGTAAACAAAAATAAACAGATACGAAAACAAAAACAATCCGTGAAGTAAAGAGTTAAGTCGTCGTATCAAAAAAAATATATGTATATATATGAACCCCTGTTTAACTACTTCACAATAAAATGTTTAACCCTTTAACCGGCATACGCTTTATTGCAATGGAATTTAAGCCATGTGGTCGGCACGAAAAGTGAATAAATAGTTCTTGTACAAAATTTTATTTCATTGATTACTTTAAATTTTTTTTGGCTGCTACTAGGGATGCCAAATGAGATTGACTTTTACTAGTACAAAACTCGAGATTCAAGATTTTGAAAATTGAGATCCCGGGATTTTTTTTTATCATATTTTTGATTTTTTAAATAAATATCTGAAACAAACCCTACAAATTAAAATAATTCATTAGAAATCCCTATAAACAATTTCACTGGAATTCAAGTTGAAATCAAGTTCAATTCCAGCCCTGTTTCAAGGCTTGAATACAACTTTTATTACATTTTATTTCAATAGCATACTCCAGCAAAAGGGAACTAAAAATTCAAGTTTGAAATATTTTTGTTAAATATACAAATGCTCAGAGACATATAATGTAGAGATGTAACATCGATAATTTTTTAAACAAACTGTAGATGACGCTAGCATGTGGTAAATTTTTTCAAAGGAGGATTTTATTTTGGGAAATTTTTTCAAAGGCAGATTTTTTTTATATCAAATGAGGTTTTACAGAGTTGATAGGTAAGGTGATTTAGGCCCAAATTAGGGATTTCGACTTCGTTTTGGAGACAGATTAAAAAATTTGTAAATTTTAAAAGATTTAGTTTTAGGCCCAAAATAAGAAGAATTTTGGTATAATTTATATGCGTATTATTTCAAATTAAAGTTGGTCAAATTAGGTCTGTTAAAGAATTTCAAAATTTCTACGAAATATTTGAATTATTGAAGAAATGTTCTCCAAATATTTATAAATCTTGAAATAACGAAAGGTAACCAAGCTCAATAATTAATCCAAAAAATTCCTATTTTCCAAATACTGAAATTGTTACATGCAAAGGACTCAGAAAAAATAAATTTTTTGTAGGCTCAAAAAGTAACAGGGGTTTTCATAAAACCTCTTATGTACATTCTGAATCCCGTAAACTCGACTTATGCAAACTTAATGTTCAAAAGAGTTGAAATCAAGTTCAATTCCAGCCCTGTTTCAAGGCTTGAATACAACTTTTATTACATTTTATTTCAATAGCATACTGCCCTAGTACTTACACCTACTAGATTTACACTTAACCCAAAATTATAAGTTTTTGAAAACTATTCGTATTTACTTGTCAAATTCTACACAAATCGTGTGAAAATTGTGTAGAATTTTTTTCTCTCGAAAATTTAATATACCACTTTTATTTTGAAACGGTGATATTTCACCTTAATTGTGATTGTCTTTGGTATAATAAATTTTTTTTAGTTTCACAATTTTAACAAATATTTGAGGCCTTTAAAGTTTGAGTGAAAACGTAAATATTTCTTCGTAAAATATTTAATTTTATTTAATTTGCTCACTCATTTCTTAATAATTTTCTGAACTTAAGAGCGATGCTAACTTAGCTCCTATTTTTTTTTCTTTTTAGTTTTTGTTTAAATTAAAATTAATTGGATATAACATTGGGGATTTAATCATTTAAAATTGGAATAAGCTAAAACTTTTCGGGAACCCTGCTCCCCAATAAAATGAAACAGTATTGCCAGAAAAAACAAAACAGCAGTCAGCGCCATCTGTTGCATTAAAAACCGGTATTGCCATTCATTAGGACCATGGGAGTCCCCTGCAAATGCTAGAATTTGAAATCTACTTTACTTCAAGCTAAATTTAAAGCACTTGAATTTTTAAAACCTTTGTGCTTATTGGGATGTTATTATTTATACACCGAAAAAATTTCTCAGTTGCTGGCTACTAAATTTTCAACTGAATCTCAGTTGAAATACCCCTTACTGAATATCAGTTAAAAAAATTAATTGTAAATAACTAAATTGTCAGTTGAAAATTGTATCAATAAATCTAGCTATGAAGTTAGTTAAAAAGAACGTATTTTTAGTTATCATTTAAAAAATTTTCAAAATATTAATTGGCAACCAAAAAATTAAAAAAAAATACTGAAATTTGCAGCCATTTTACTTATTATAATATTTTTACAACTTTCTATTAATTTTTAATGAAAATGTGATAACATTAAACATTTGACAATTTCTTCCATCTTGACTCCTTATTGAATTTCAATAAGCGGAGAAGCTTAGTGGACCAATGTGCGTTTCTGTTGCCAAAATCCAGAAAAAGTTCAAATTTGTTTAATTTTTTTTATTTGTTAAAAAAATATTTGACAATTTGTATTTAAAGAGGGTAACACAAATACTATTGAAATATTTGTTGATAACAATTATTTCAGTTAATTCAGAAATTTTATATTCTAACTGAGAAATTGTTTAACTGAGCAACTGAGAAATTTTATCGGTGTAGCTTGTAGTATGAAAAAATAAACAAACAGAAAGAAAATAAATTATAAAAATATATTATGAAAATTTGCCCTGTGGCGGCAACCCATCTCAGTATATACGAGTACGCAAGTTGCATACTCTTGAAAGGAAAAACCATGCGTCAATTTGGAAACATTTGCAAAATAGGAGACATGGAGGAGTTTGGAAGATAAACAAAAATCTAAAAATAGATCACTTTTGATCACTGCTGTGTAAAAACAGTAAAAACCAATAACAGAAAGTTGAATTGGAAAGAAAACTACGAATTAGTTACATTGCGTTCAAGGCCTTACTTGGGTGAGATCATAATGTGGTCGCAGCTTAGTGTAGTTTGGTTTGTAATGTAGGCATAGGTACATGGTCGAATCCTACAGCCGACGGGTTGTCGAAGAAATTATCATATAGAGACAATCAAAATAGATTTTAAAGTAAAGTCACTGATGAAGCCTATATACAGGAAAAAGCAGAAACTGAGATCTATTCGGTTTTGAAAATTGACTGTGTTTACCTATAATTTTTAGAGAAAACCCTTTATTCTTCTTCTTAACCTCAACCTTACTAAATATAAAAAAAACTACACTCATAGAAATAAATAAAAAGAAATAGCAAAAGAAATCTACTAAAAATCGTTAAAAAGTTCTGCGACAAAAACTGCTGATATCAAGATAATTTGTTTGCTAAATAATTGTTAAATTTCCAAAATATTAATAATACCCATACTCATGAATTTAAGTAAATTGCAAATTACAATTTAGCTCTGCTACATCTACAAAATTTTATTTATATTTGAGCAAAATTTATTGAATACAAATCAAATAATAAATTACTCTGCTGAAATCATCGGAAACATTAAGTGCCCAGCAAAACCTTCTATTACCAGGTAAAGGGAAATGGAATAAGAAACCAAAAATTGTAACTACAGGGTGGCGCAAAAATAACCTTCCGATGTTTTTTGGCTGTAATTAAAAAAAATATGAAAAACTTTGATTCTTCTTGTGGATTATTTTTATTTGGTCTTTTAATTTTTTTTACATCAAGTCGAGAATATGATGTCATGTAAATGTGGGTTACACGCGGATTTTCAGTGCCCCAGAAGCGTAAATTTTGCTTATTTACGTACCCGCTAAGATGGAAATGGGCCTCATCACTCATGATTGAAATGAAATGATGAATGAAAAAATGGGCTCAAATGACAATCAACTGTGGCGGCGGCCATTTACATGACATCATATTCTCGACTTGATGTAAAAAAAATTAAAAGACCAAATAAAAATAATCCACAAGAAGAATAAAAGTTTTTCATTTTTTTTTAAATTATGTACAGCCAAAAAACATCGGAAGGTTATTTTTGCGCCACCCTGTACTTACATTTTGGTCCCATAACACATTATTTTAACATGGGGGTGTCATTGGAGGTAAATGGTTGCCTAAATCGTACCGGTATAGACTGAAATAAGTGATTACTATGGAAGTACTGAAATAAGTTGTTACTTGTAGTATTAAATTCGCTAGTTAGCTAAAATAAGTACATACTTGTATGGAGTAAAATAAGTCGTTACACATTAGGACGTATTTCATTGGTTACATATAGGGAATAAAATAAGACGTTACCAGTAATGACTTTGTTTAAAAGTACATCCATCCGAGCAATGTAATTAGATTATAAATTTTTATTAGTTAAATCGTACTTTCGCATAATAAGTATTTATATAATGCAATACCAATAACTTATTATTTTTACCCTTATTAATAACTTATTATATAACACAATATCAGTAATATATTATTTTAAAGCCTCAAATAAGTAGTGATATATCTCTATATCGGTAACTCGTTATTTCATACCTCCCACATAAGTACTGATATATCACAATATTAGTAACGTATTACTTTAGGTTTTTAAGTAAAACCAAGGGTTAAGGGGTACCCATTGCCAGGCAATGAGTGAAAATAGTCCAACCCATTACCAAGGTTTTGCTGGGTGATTATGTTAGTTTTGTAAAGTCTACTAAATATTAAATATTAAGCACGTATCTCTGCTGATTTTAGAAAGGTAAATTATTATTTACACTGAACTACCCAGTGTAGAAACGGTAATGACATATCATTATTTTTTGGACTACCAGTAATGACACCCACTTACCTTCTGCATTATTTTAAAACATATAATAATGAGTTACTGATAATGACTTATTTTTATTATTATTTCAAATAGAATTCCAGATTTTTTTGAAAATTTTTTGAAATCTATTTTTAGACTCAATATTTTTTAAACACTGGTAAGGATTTATGTAACCACATATTTTTTGATTTTTTGTATGTTGGCGAGTAAGCTTACTTGTGTGCAGCAGGTCAATTATGTTTTGATCTATTAAATATTGCAAGTCGATATAGCTCAGATGGTAGAGCTATTGACTGGCAATCTGTAGACCCAGGTTCAATTCTCGCACCAGCAACTTTTATTAAAAAAAAAAATACAATAAAAAATATTTTTTTTAATATAATTTATTTTTTTGAAAATCTATTTTTAGACTCATTATTTTTGTCAGTACTGGTAAGCACATAGGTAACGATATATTTTTTGATTTTTCGTATGCTGGTGTGTAACCATAACTCATTATTTTTCGCGACATCGCCATATAAAGGTAATAAGAAATGTAATAACAAAAGTAACTAGTTACCATTACCAAGTATGTAGTTACATAACCACATATCTGGTAATGATTTTCTACACTGGGTAAATTTTGACTAAATAACTAAAATGTTACTGTTTATTTTAGTGGGTTTGAGGTTAAGAAGAAGAATAAACATTTGCTTCAAAAGTTATAAACACACTAAATTTGCAAATCAGACTAGATCCAGTTTCTGTCTTTTTTAAGGACAGTCTTCACCAGTGATTTTCCATTAAATTGTATTATTGTTTATATTTTTATTGTCAGATTGTCTCTATATGAATTCTTTCAGAAGTGATCAAACAGACATATACAAACATTCTACTTTAGATTTTTTTGTTTATCTTCTTATTTCCTCCGTGTCACCTTTTCGCAAATGTTGCCGCATTGACGTATGGTTTTTACGTACAAGTACAGGCAATTTGTGTATATTGGAGACGGACAGCCAACAGGGCATTTTTTATTTGTTATAGTAAAGTGTTGTTTTTTCAAACTCGTCGTATAGACCAAATACAATTAGTATTGTAATTCATATGTATTTTTATTAATTCTAATTTAGTAGGTTTGAGGTTAAGAAGAAGAATAAACATTTGCTTCAAAAGTTATAAACACAGTAAATTTGCAAATCAGTCTACTAATATTTGGCAGAATTTTTTTTCATAAAATAATGATTTTAGAAAATCAGAAATAAAATAGTTATAAAGCCACATCTACACGAGAGAGAAAACTGCTAGAGATAGAGCAAAAAACACCTCTAAATAGCTTAAATAAATCACAATAGAGCTAATTACAGGTGTTTTTTGCTCTATCTCTAGCAGTTTTCTCTCTCGTGTAGATGTATATTCTGCGAAATTTCATAAAAATCAGTCTATTCTTTTCCAAATTAAGACGATGTCTTTTGAAGGTATCCCATTGGAATCCTATGTATCTCTTTTATTTTTTATTTTATTTTTCTTTGGCGCATTTATGTCGTATTTAATATACCGCGCCTGGTACCGTGTCTGCCGGTTAGAGGGTTAAAGATAATTTGGTTTTGGGCCTAAATAAACCTTATGATTTTTTTTAATTCTTGTGAAGTTTTTCTAAAGTTAAATTTTTTAGGTTTTTATTGTAAATAAGGTATGTTTAAAGCTATTGTTTTTGTAAATCTATAAAAAAAGCTTAAATTTTATTTTTGTTATTGTTTTTCTGGGGGGAATTTTAACTGACTCTGTTTTTTAATGCTCTTTAACTACATATATTTATGTATATTTTATGCTACTGCTGAAAAATCCAGTAGTTATTTTTTTAAGTTTTGGTGGAAGCATTTAGTTTTTATGAGTATCGAAAGAGAATGCCATATTTTATATTTTATTATAACTCTGAATTTCATACTGAATAAGTCTTCAGTTAACTATTGATTACACACTACAACAGCCAATCTGGGGGGTGAGAAATTCCAAGTCAGGGTGATGGTACTAGGTCAGTATAGTAAAACCCTCAAAGGGTTTGGCGTTCGTATGTGTCATTTTTTTTATGACCTTTTAAATTTTTTCCTTATCTTGATGTTTTTTCGCTTAGTTGTAACTCGAGAACCACTTGTCCGATTTTGATGAAACAAATTTAGAAAAATTTAGAATTACAATTTCTTTAATTCGTTCATATAACATTTTTCTTTATAATCAACAGTTTTGCCGGTAAAAATAAATTTGTGGAGAAAAAAAAATATTTTTTTGCCTAAAAATTAAAATTTTTTTTTTTTAAATTCATAAAAATTTTAATTTTTAGGCAAAAAAATATTTTTTTTTCTCCACAAATTTATTTTTACCGGCAAAACTGTTGATTATAAAGAAAAATGTTATATGAACGGATTAAAGAAATTGTAATTCTAAATTTTTCTAAATTTGTTTCATCAAAATCGGACAAGTGGTTCTCGAGTTACAACTAAGCGAAAAAACATCAAGATAAGGAAAAAATTTAAAAGGTCATAAAAAAAAATGACACATACGAACGCCAAACCCTTTGAGGGTTTTACTATACTGACCTAGTACCATCACCCTGACTTGGAATTTCTCACCCCCCAGACAATAATCCCAAAAATGTTCCATAGTGTTATTAAAAAAAAACAAAATAAAACACAAAACGATAAACGATAAACAAATGTTTGAATCAACTAATATTCCAGAACTTGTTCCAAAACTGATTCTTTCGGCAACCAGTTATACTCTGGGGCTATAGAAACGGTTGCTATTGGGTTAGGGTTGCCATCCGTCCTCTTTTCTATGGACACCGTCCTCTTTTTTATGGCGTCCGGGGCAGTCCTCCTTCTTTTTCAGTAAGTGTCCGGGGTTGTCCCATTTTTTTGCACTTTTCTCCATAATTTTTTTTATTGCTTCTAAACTTTTGAATTGTTGGCATCGCTGTTTTGTCGCTGTTATTTCAATTGACTTGGCATCACTTACTTTGATTGCCAAAATGTAAACCTTATCAGCAGTGAGCCAGCCAAATATTGAATTTTTTAAAAAATTTAATATTGCTTTTAATGATGAAAATTTATTTACTGAATTCCTTGTCCTGAAGAATTATGTAGAAAACTTAAATTCAATTAACACGACTGATTACAAGTTTTGTTGCGATTTTTTTTTATTAAAAATGATGTTTGCTATGAAATGAAAACAACTTGTTGAGTTTTATTTTTGCTTACCAGCAAATAAGGCCAACGTAAAACTTATATTTATTTTCTTTAATCAAGGCGCAGTGGAATCCCAAAAGAAATAAATTGAATCCAGAAACTATTTCCGATGTTATTAGAGGCAAATATAATTTTGATATGAATTGTAAAGAGTTTTATGAATATATGAAGCAATGCGACAGTAATATATTGTTTCAAACTGGAAGCATTGAAAAATAGTCATGAAGTTTTTGACAATTCGTATCAGGAAATAATAGAAATGTACATTCCCGAAAATGTATGCAATAAATTTGTTAATCGTTGTTTTGTCTTTATTTGTTTATTTAGGTACTACTAATTTTAAGTTCAGAATGATTTTTTTTATCTTTTTAGTGAAAGTCTTTTTTTTTTTTTTTTTAACGATAGACTAACACTCAGGGGATGCCTCCTACTAATGCGAGTGCATTGTGTTAGAATTAGGAAAATAGGTTATGGGAGGGAGGAAAGAGGGAGTAGTGTTTGTGGACGTTTGACTTGAATTTCTCTATATTGTAAGTGACTGGGAAGACTTCCGCGGGGAGTTCATTCCACATACAGCTTGTACGACTGATAAACGAATTTTCCCTGTAATGCATTGTGCGATTCACGGGACAATCTACAACAAACGGATGCGCCCTACCAGAGAATCGAGTGTTCCGAACAAAAACCCTAGGCCTAGGAACAAGTTTACTAATCTCGGCAGAACACCTCCCATGATAATATCGATAGAACAGTGATGCACAACCCACATTCCGACGATGCTTCAATGAGTCAATAGAGCTGGAAACCCTACTGTCATTGATGAGCGCCGACACTCTCCTTTGAACACGGTCCAAAAGCTCCAAAATAGACTTTGAAGCTCCTGCCCATATATGGGAGTTGTATTCCATCTTCGGTCGGATAAAGGTGGTATAAATAGTAAGGAGGTCGGATGGAGTGAAATATCTTTTATACCGTTTCAAAAAACCAAGACACTTGAATGCTTCTTTCGATACTTCAAATATGTATGTGTTTATTCCAACGGACATCACACTGAATTCGCATGCCCAGAACATCAAGAGTATCCGATTCCTGAATATCGACACCACCCATATTGACTGATGACATTGACGATCTCGCAGATAATGAAAAGGGAGGGAGATAGAACCGAACCTTGCGGCACCCCTGAATGAAGCTGAAACTCGTTGGATGAGACCCCATCTATAACAACACGTACAGTGCGATCCCTGAGAAAGCTCGAAATAAATCGAGAGAAGTCGTGGCCGACACCAAAAGCAATAGGTTTTGATACCAGTGCGCTGAGCCACACACAATCGAACGCCTTGGAAATATCTAAAGCAACCACCTTACTTTCACCAAACTGGTGAATGGATCGACTCTAACGCTCCGAAAGGAGCGCTAACAGGTCTCCCGTAGACCGACCTCTACGAAAGCCATACTGTCGATCACTTAAAAGTGAATTGGATTCTAGATAGTTAACAAGATGGAAATTCACTATGCTCTCCATCACCTTTGAGAGCGCTAAGCAAATTGCGATTGGGCGGTAGTTTTCAGGGTTATTAGCCGCACCCTTCTTAGGGATTGGCTGAATATTGGCAATCTTACAGCATGAAGGGAAGACCCCAGCACCATAAGAAAAGCTAAAAAGAATAGCCAATGGACGAGCCAGCGTCGAAGAGTACTGTTTCAGCACCAGAAACTATTTCTGATATTATTAGAGTCAAATAAAATTTTGATATGAATTGCTAAGAGTTTTACGAACATTTGAAGAAATGCGATAATAATATATTGATACAAATTGGAAGCGTTGAAAAATATTTATGAAACTCTTGACAATTCGTATCAAGTAATGTACATACATATATTCCTGAAAACGTATGTAATGAATTTTTTTGATTATTTATGTACCACTAATTTGAAGTTCAGAATGATTCTTTGTTTTTTGTGATTTTTTTAGTGGGAATAAAAATTGTTTTCTTTATAAAATTAATTTTTATAAAGAAAATTTATTTTAAAAAAATGCCCTCTTTTTGTAGACAAACATCCTTCTTTTTTGAGCTTTACATCCACCTTTTCTCAAAATGGAAAGGGCAACCCTACTTTTGGGGCAATTTCAAACAAAATACATACGTAGAATTTACAGTAGTAGTAGCAGTATTTACAATTTATTCTTATGAAAAGAACATTTTATATAGTATCAAAAAAGTTAAACAGCATAAAATTTTCCATATCTGATAGTTAACCAAAAAAGTATTGTTTTCTTTTGATTTGTTTTTTGATTATTGTTTCGTGAAGAGCTTCGAAAAATTAATACCCTAATTCCCTTTTTTTGAACTGAATTTATATTTTGGGAATGAATTCCCTGATCAAACTTAAGGAATTGAATGAATTGCTTTTTTTCATTCGACTTATCTTAAAGTAATTCATTAATTTTTTTATAATTCCTTCATAAAATTTGACGCATTCATTCACCAAGGAATTCATTCAATTCTAGTTAATTCAACTTTTGGTTAAGGAATTAATTCCCTTATACATTTAGTTCCCTCAAGGAATTAACTTTTTCGTTTAATTCCCTAAGGAATTAAAAATTTCCTTTAATTCTCTAAGTAATTAACCTTTTCTTTTAATTCCCTAAGGAATTAACGTTTTCGTTTAATTCCCTAAGAAATTAATATTTTCGTTTAATTCCCTGAATTTAAGTTTTTCATTAAATGCCCAAAAGGACATGTCTTTTCACCTAAGAATATAAAATGAAAACCTAAATATTATTTATACAATTCTAATATATTTAATTTAACTAATATGTCGTCGTTGCTATTAAAGGAGGTATACCTTATTAAAATCCATTTTAGTTAAACCAATTATATAAATTATCGGAAGAGCTGAAAAATGAAGAAAAAATGTTAACACTTGAAGGCCTTAAGTGGGCATTAAGTGAAAACTTAAATTCAGGGAACTAAACGAAAAAGTTATTTCTTTAGAGAATTAAACAAAAATTTAATTCCTTAGGAAATTAAAAAAAAAAGTTAATTGCTTAGGAGATTAAACGAAAATTTTAATTCCTTAGGGAATTAAAAGAAAAAGTTAATTCCTTCAGGTAATTAACCCTCTATTTTTATAAAGCGAGCGGAATAATTCCGCCTGAGGAATGTATGTATTTTAATAATTCCTTGATCAAAAGTTGAATTATCTAGAATTGAATAAATTCCTTGACTTAAAATTTAATTAATTAATCGTGTTGAATGAATTCTATAGTGATTGAATTCTTTAATTTTAATGCTTAATGCTTTGGTCAGGGGATTCATTCTCTAAATTTGAATTCTTTGAATTCATTCACAGGAATTAATTCCTGTTTATATCTTATTAATGAATTCATTCCTTGAATTAAAAACTTGAATTAAATTTTTCGGAATTCATTCCAAAAAGGAATTAATTCTTTAAAGCTCTGGTTTCGTGCGTATTTCGGTAGTACGGACTCATAAAAACAGTCCTTACCGTAAACATTGCACGTGACTCACTTTGATTTTGGGATCGGGAAATACATAATTTCTAATTACAGTGCCACCTTGCTTAACACAACAACTCCTTGGTGTATTTTCCAAAAGTTTCGATAATTCAAGATTTTTTGAATAAAAAATTTCGGAATAAATAATATTTTGAAGATATAATTGATAAAAACAGTCGTAATTTTGGGTTGTAAATCCGCCAATCAGATATTTCTACACATAATCAGCAGATTTGGCTTGTGAATTTTTTAACTTGGTTTTTACAACTGTCTCTATACCTAGTTCGGTTAGTTTGTGGTACAAAAAAGTTTTTTTTTAAGTTTTTGCTCACTTTTCTTTTAGTGAATATGAAAATTAAATTAAATGTTTTAAGCTTGATTAATACGCTATGCGTAGCTGTCCATCCTTAAATGGCATTAACAAACGAGAGTTTATAAAAATTTGACGATTAATATACCCAAAATTTGTAACAGTAGATAAGGGTAGTCGGTTTATGTTCAAACTGCTTTATAGGGATTTACAGTCGTTGAATATCGATGTCTACTAAATGTATACCGGCATTGGTGATATGAGTTGTCCATTTTTATGAATTTTCTATTGAAAGTAAAATTTCCAATAAAATGAAATAAATTAAGCTTAACATTCTTACACGATGCTGAGGAATCATTCTTCACCTTAAACTGATCTTGTGATGAAGGGAAACCAAGGGGCTTATAGACGATCAAGAATGCTGTACAGCTTGGTTTGATGGTTCCATGTATTTGTTTTTGTAATTTCCATCAAACAAGCCATTACACGATCAAATACTGCACATGTTGTACAGCATGCTTGATCATCTATAGGCCGCTTTAAGATGAAAGTAAAGTAATGAAGTAAAGATACTCTTTATAACCAACTTATGTCCGAAGTGGGGCATACTTTTAAACCCGAATATCGGCTTCCTCCTTCTCTGGCAGGAGTTTCTCGTCCGTATGTCCTCCAGAAACTCGATTTCGTTGTTAAAATTGCCTGCATTTTTCAGCACACGCCACTGGGTTTGATATAAGTATACCCTCAGCTTTCGATGTCCGCTGAAAGTACTTACAGCTGGTCAAGTTCCCCGTGACAGTCCTTCTGAGCCACCCCATACATTTCTTGTGGTCTCAACTTCTCTCGCGTTGTCCCCATTGTTCTATGAGTACTAACAGTCCATTCTTTTAGTTTAGCTTTAATAGCCTGAAATAACTTTGTATTTTCCAAATTGAATGCGTTCAGAGAAGAAACTTTCCTGGCTAATTACTCGGACATCTCGTACCCTGTGATGTTAAAATTTTCCAGATCCCATGCAATCTAAATACTATCACTGGTGAAGCAGTTATTGATCTCTTCACACCAGAGGATAGTAGCTTGGTCATGATCACGTCATGATATCCGTCTGACAGACGGTATTATGATCTGGGAGGCAGAAACATTTCTATACAGAAAGGTCACAGAAAAAAAGCTTTACCCAGTCTTTATATCTGTCTTGAAACCTTACTTAAAGAAGTGAACGCCTGGATGAGGTAATGCTTACATTATCCAGAGAAGATTATCACCATTTAGAAATTGGGAATTGTGTCCGAAAATGTTCAGACCTTGCCCGCATAACTGAAGTGGGGATTGTGGGCGAATATTTTTCGTACATAACGCCTATGGGAAAGTACATAACACCCAGAATTATGGTCATACTCCTTAAAAAAACTTTGTAAATGCATAGTGTGAATGATATTAATGGTGGGTTCCATCATAGGTCGCATATTGAAAATTTTAGAGTTAACTAATAGTAAATCCAGAAATCTTTTGTTGTAAGCCCTTCGGCTTAGGGGTTTTCTTCTCTGGGGTATTTTCAATGGCGGCTTTGCTAAAACATCCTTTCCTGTGTAGCTGGACTTCGGTCCGGCTTTGGAATTTCCAACACCGGCTTCGCTAAAAATTAGTTTCTGTATAGGAGGCTTTCGGCCGGCCTTAGGGGTTTTCTAATCCGGAATATTTCCAACTCCAACTTCACTAAAAATATGTTTATGTGTAGGCGGCCTTCGGCCGGAATTTAGGGTTTCTACTCTGCGGTTTTTCTTACATCGCATAATCTCTATGCATAAACAAATTTTGGCCACAACAATTGGTCATAATGCCCATGGGATTATATCCGTTCGGGCAATGTCCAGGTCCGTAATGCACAGCCTAAACATACATCAAAAATTGTGATTTTTGTCATAATTTTTTATGATAATATTGTGGCAATATTGCCTTTTTTCATCTGGAAGATAAACACAATTCGTTTAAAGTTTTTGAAAATGTTGGAAAAAATAATACAAAATTTGTACAAAAAACAATTATAAGAAATATGGGAAACAAATACGTTGAAGAATGAAGATTTAGTGAGCGGAAAAAACCCGGTATGATGGCAACAAGATAATTAATGTTTTTGTCAATGGATTATGTATGCAGATATTTTTTTTCAGAGTTAAATTTAATAATGAAAAATATAAATCGTTTAGTTTGTTTCGAGGAGTTAATTTAGCGATATCACCTTTTTATCTTCCAGGTGATAAATTAGCGATATCGCCGATTTATCATTCAGAAGTATCGCTTTCGTATTGCTTGGGAGTATCGCTATAGAGAGGACATTTACTCCCGAAAGGGGGATCTTCCGCAATAAGAATATGATTATTGCCGCAATAAAATTTTTCTTCCAGGCGATACGATTGCGAAACATTCTCGTATTGTAATGTTTGCAGGGGTATATCAAACCATATTTGTAATCAAATGTTTCTACTCTTTCAAACACAAAAATCGAAATAAACAGTTCAAAAATCCCATACGTCTTGTCTGTTTAGTCTGTTTGAAGCCTAAAGCTCTGAAAATAATTCTATTGTAAAAAATAGTATAAACCTATTTTGGAACTCCTAATTGGGATTTTCATCAAAGATTATGCGATTGTACCTAAAAATTGTGTCCTTCTAGAGTAAAAATGTGGGTTGAAGATTAAGCTAATCTGATCTACTTTTCACGAAGAATGATATAAAGAAATTTCTCCCACTTGTCTTGTGTTAATTTTTCGATAAAATTCAATAAAATTTGACTGAAGTTTTGTTGGTTAAAAGTTGGCTTAAATGAATTCGCTGATTTCCGAATATTTTCACAACTATGGAGATTGTTTTTTAATTTTTTATGCTTTGGTTTTATTTCTGCTTTTCTTATTTTTTATTTCAATACGCTTTTTGAAATGTTTTTAATTTGATTTAGTTGGATACGATGAGCTTCGATTAGAAATTAACCAAATTAATAGAGAAAGAACTTTTAAAAAGTTGACTTGGAATGGCTCTCTTCCTTTTCCTTAAATTGACTTTATATAGTTTGGCCTTTAAGGGCAAAAACTCCATTGCGTTGGACTGTTACACATAAGTTTGTGGGTTCGATCCCCAGCCACGGACACATCAATTAAAAAAAAAATACATATGCATGAGTTTTCTATCCCTCATACATATCGTAGCGTCCTCCTTCAGTGTTCCCATAGCACTTAACCACACCGAAGCAAAATAACATAACAGGACTATGATCTAAAAAGCTTCACCAAATTACGCCAACTCTCCATCAAATGGCGCGCAGCAACTGTTCTAAGATTCAACACTTCACGCAATAAGAGGATTGCCGTATTTGCAGCCCTTCGTCTTTCACCACCTTTCTTCTCTATCTCCTTTCCAAAGAAAGAAACACGTTAATTAATAGGAAGAATTACTTTAGTGTTGATTCCCTTAAAGAAAAAAATAAAAATACACAATTGGTGGACAACGGTGAAAATTAGTTAGAAATAGTCGATTCTACTTATAAATTTTCACTTTTTATTAGACTTGGGCATTCTAGTTCATTTTCGTGGCCGCTATTTCTAGTTCAATTTGTTGTAAAGAACTAATTCGCTCTTCTAGTTCAATAGCTCTTTGACAATTTCGTTCAATCGTTCAGAAAACAATTTTTTCGATCGTTCGTTTGGCAATTTTGAATAGGCAGCTATATCATATAGCTCGTCTTTTAGTTAACAAGGATATAAAATATCAGAGAAATTAAGAATTTTAAGAAAAAAAAAAAATGTTAAGTGTAGAAAATATTTTTAATTAATAAATATTTAGGTAATAAAATGAACGATTGAACTAGAAGAGCGATTAGAAGTGAACCAGATCTTTCGATCAATTGAGTGTCTAGTTTAATTGAACTAGTTCGTTCGCGAACGACACAATTCTACTTTTTATTATACCCTACACCACTGCGTGGACAATAGAGCGCCCATATGTGCAAAAGTGTTATTTTTGCAGTTGCCCGCCCATTTTCGGATAGGATGAGAGTAAAAAATAAGATATGTGCAAAAATTGGGTTTGTGCGATGAACACCGGCCAGGCCGTTTACATTTATGTCCTCAAAATTACCCTAAAAAAGCTTCATGGATTTATTCATCTATAAGTCTTAAACTAGAAGTTTCTAGTGATTAACGGTGGGTCTCATACTGTAGGTTTAACTTTAACTTAACTAAAAAAAATGTCAAAAAAATGTACACAAAACAACAACAAATTTTTGGGTTAACTATTAACCTAAGTTTAAACCTGCAGTATGAGACCCACCGTAAGTTACATAGCTGTTGTTTAAACAATGAAAAGGCAAACATTTTCTTTATACAAACTTTTAACTCTCCCATGATCGTTAGTGGTGTTTTCAGCGGTAAACATAAAATTTTTTGTCAACACTAAACTTTTAATGTCTCTCATTTAATTTTGGAGACTTATAAATACGTATACTCTTCACCATATTATAGGAAATTTAGCGCAGATTAAAAGCAAAATAAGCTTTTTTAAAATATTTCGTCCATTCCATGACAGAAGGCCTAAAACTGATGAGTTATAAATTTTTTACATATGTGCACTAGGAAGCCATGTGAATCTTCCATTTTGGGTATAGGATGTGTTCAGCGAACTTATGTAAAACACTACGAGATACAGTTTTGTGGAACTATTTAACCCTCTAACTCTTCAATTAAAGGGACTTTTTTGGACCCGTTTTTAAAAGGGACAAAAAGACCGGTAAGCTAAAGAGTTAGAGGGTTAAAATGTTCCACAGAAATGTTCAACATAGTGCATTACATAAAATAGAAGAGTCACATGGTTTCCTTCTAAAATTTAGGTTTGTGGCCATTTGAGCGGCAACTGTGTATAAGTACGAAATTAGCCCTTAAACACATTTTAAGTTTTGACTTATTTCTGGCATTGAACTTAAATTTTCAACTTTGATGTCTTCAAAGACTTATAGTAGAATTTCATGACAAATATTTTTATGGAATATTTTAACCACAATATAATATAACTCCACAATTAAAGGTACTTTTTGACCCTTTTGACCCACAAACGACTCGTAAGTTGAAGAGCTAGAGGGTTAAAATGTTCCGCAGAAATATTTGTCATAAAATTCTACTATGAGTCTCTGAAGACACAAAGTTTAAAATTGTGGTTCAATGCCAGAAATAAGTCAGAACTTAAAATATGTTTAGTAATTAATTCCGTGCCAATCTGAAGGCGCATTGGAGCACCCAAATGTGAAAAAGTGATATTTTCTCACCTCCCCGCGCACTTTCTGGTAGATTGGGTGTAAAAAATAATATCCCCGCGAAAATTAATCCTCTCGGATTAAAACAGGCCATTCACCCGCGGCTATTAGCCCTAAAAATGGACTAAAATACAGTGTTGCCAACTCTTGAAGGCAGGAAAGCACCGTGAGCATTGTGAAAACGGGTAAAAAGGGTAAAAATTTACCAAAAATGGGGTAAAAAAGCACGATAATAATTTTTTGAAAAATTTAAGTCAAGATTTTAAAAACACATTTTAGCTTTGTAAAATCGTGTAAAAAAGGTTCAAAAAATAACCAAAAAAGGGGTAAAAAAGCACCAAACTAATATTTAAAAATTTTGAAGTTTAAATATAACGAAGTTGCTATTTAAAATTGTACTACAAACATTGTTAAAAAATGTATTTTTTGTATATTTCGTATTATTTTTTCAACTTTAACAGAAAGTCAAGAAAAATTGAAAAAAAAAGGAGAACAAATACCAAAAATATAAACTGTACAAAAAGCACTAAAAGCACTGCCAGAAATCTGAAAAAGCACTGTAAATACCCGCTTTTTATAAACGGGTATTTGTAAAAAATCACCGGGTACAGGAAGGAAAAAAGCACCAAAAAATACCCGAAAAGCACTGAAATGGCAACACTGTAAAATTACTTCAAAGTTTATTTGCGCATAACTCTTAAAGTAAAGGTTTTACAGAAAAATACAATATAGGCATATCTACAGGCAATAATGTGGCTAGCATTTTTCTCTACACATTTTTGAAGTATCAATGACGCATCATGGTGATTTATGAGGTTAAAATCAAAGTGGTTTATATGGTTAAACACAAATTTGGCATTAACCACCTAAATCACCATGATGGGTCATCGATATGTCAAAAATGTGTATGAGAAAAATGCTAGGAATACTACTGCCTGTAGATATGTTTATTTAGTATTTTTCAGTAAAATCTTTACTTTAAGAGTTATAGCGCAAAGAAGCTTTGGTCCTCTCGTTTTAATACGAGAGGACCAATTTTTGCGGGGATATTATTTTTTCCGCCCAATTTACTGGTAAATGATTGTTTCGGAAAACCATATTTTACTAGAATATGGTTTTCCGAAACCATCTAACCATTGAATGTTGTATCTAATACAACATTCAAGACTAAAAGGTACCAAAAATTAAGAATCAAATCGCATTCATCCAAGTAGTGGGTAGTGCTGGTAAGAATATGAGTAGTGGGTATCGAGTATTTGTCCTTTTTTTGGGTACTCGATAGTGAAAACTCCTACTCGATATTTTCAGAGTTGCATTTTACACGGACAAAAGAAATACAAATGTGAATCTTTACCATATAAATATGACTCCGCTAAAATATATTTCACAAAACTACAACTCTGTTAAACGAAAAAATCAAAAGAAACATATTGGAAAGGATATGTTAAAAAACTATGAAAATCATAATGAATAGTTAGTAAAAAAGTTGAGCAGTTTAATTTGAAAAATAATTTAAACAGAAAGTGATATTAATTTATGATCTAGAGTTAAAGTAAAAAAAAAACATACATTTACGTTTTAAAATATGTTTATAAATTTAAATATTGAACATAGTAACTATTTCCCAAGAATTTTATAAAATTTTTTTTTTAAATATCGAGAAATGCCAAGTATTGAAAAGTAATCGAATTTACCAGCACTAGTAATGGGTATGATCTGAAAGCTACAATCATGCGCCATTGACGCCATTTTGGCAAAAATCGTTCCGAAATTATATACTAACACTTAGGCAGGAAAATAGGTTATGGGAAGGAGGAAATAAGGAGTAGTATTTGTAAAAGATATTCCATATACCTGCAGTTCGGCCAAAGGAATAATTCTCTCTGTAATACGATGTGCAACTAATTGGACAGTCGACTACCAACGGATGAGATCTACTGGAAAAGCATGTGTTACTGACAAAAACACGGGGGCTTGGGATAAGTTTACTTATCTCAGCAGAACACTTCCCAATATATGTTAGTATCGATAGAACAGTGTTACACAACCCACATTTCGATGATGCTCCAAAGAATCAATGGAGCTGGATACCTTACTGGCATTGATGAGCCTCTACGTCCTCCTTTGTACACTGCCCAAAAGCTCCAAAGTAGATTTTCGAGCCCCTGCCTGCCCATATATGGGAGTTTTATTTCATCTTTGGAGGAATATAGGTGGTATAAACAGTAAGAATATTAGAAGAAGTGAAGTAGGTCTTACACAGGTTAAGAAATTCCAAACACTTGAATGCCTCTTTCGAAATTTGAATGACGTGATCCTTCCAACAGGCATCACACTGGATTCTCATGCCGAGAATATCAAGAGCTTCAGATTACATTAATACCACCCACGTGGATTAAAATCTACCCTAATCACGCGACCCTATTCAGAGATTGTCATTAGGTCCTGGTCCTCCACAAGGCTTGGCCTATGATCGAAGGAATATGAATGGCAAATGCTGCTGTGATCTGCAAAAAGAATCGATTAAAAGTCTGACAGAGGAAATCGTTAAGATAACAAAAGACAGAAGGAGAAAGAACGGAACCTTGCAGAACCCAGCATTCAACCGAATCTCAATAGATAAGACCCCATCTATAACAACTCTTGTAGTGCAATCCCTGAGAAAACTCGACACGATTGCTTTATGCCACACATAATCAAATGCCTTGGAAATTATCTAGAGCAACGACTCCAACGTTGATACGCCATCCGGTCTACCGTACAACGACTTCCACGAAAGTCATCATTAAGAAGCAAATTCGGCTCAAGATAATTAACTCTTTCACTACCTTTTGGTTACTCAAATGTTTGGGGGGTAGGACAGGGCTGAGAAATTTCAAAAAATCAATTTTCGAAAGTCGTTTTTGGTGGGTAGGAGGGGGAGGAGAAAAAAATATAAATGGGACATAGACCAACTTAAATACTGCTAAATATAATGCATTAAACATCGATGGGTAGCCATACGAAATTGGAAAGAATTCTGAGAATAAGAGCACTATTGACATAATTCAGCGAAACCTCTGCAAAACTTTTTGCCACAAATAATGTTATTAGCATCGGCTATAGACCCATATCAGACATAGTTTTTGGTCATGGAGAAATTCTGAAGTTCAAGATAAACTGGGCAGATAAAGACAGTTGAATTTGACAACATAAGACATGTTGACAACATAAGACATGTTGACAACATAAGACATGTTGACAACATCAAGCTGGCCATACACTTGTAATATTATTGTACAACTTCTCGTTTTAGGTCTTTAATCTACTGCCACACATGGTAATAGAATAAAGAACTAAAACGAGAAGTTGTGCAATAATATTGTAAGCGCATGACCAGCTTAAGATATGCTGTAATAATAACAGCCGGAAAACAGATTTGCTATCCCAACTGAATTTGGCTCACACTGGAACTGAAAGTTGGGTTGGCTCAACATCAGTTTGTTTGTTCTAACACTGTTTCGGTTCCTACAACCCTACTTAAGTTTGTATAAAAGAAATTAAGTTATCACAATCGAATTTCCAGTCGCAGCAAAGAAACGCGTTGGTTGAAGACAAATTCGATTGGGTCAATAAAATTTTGTTTTGTGTACGAAGGAAGTGGTGGACGTTTTCAATACTGGGCAGAGCTTTTTCATCTCCTCAACGTTTCGTTCCTCCAGGAAATTTACCTATTTAATATCGATTACAATATAAAGCAACTTTTCTTTCACATGGGCTGGCAAATTAGCGACTGGCGCTGTTAGCTTAACCTACTGATACACTGTTTTTCCACGACATTGTTTTTAAAGTTTTAATCATGATCATTATGGTCAAGACGATGATCACGACAATCACATACTATTAAAAAAAATGTAAACCAACTAACCATTATCAACACATGAAATTTTGATTCAGATTTTGTTGTTAATGTTGTTGCTTTTTGTCGACTTGGCAAAAGTTTCGTAAGATTTTTCCCTTACACTTTGATTTGTTTTAATGTAGTTGTTGTTTATTTTTGTTATTGTTTTTACAGTCTTCTTTCCATATCAGAGTGTGAGAGTTTGTTTACCACGTTTATTTTTATTTGTTGTTGATTTTATAGCTTTTCATACCATGATTTCGTTACAAAAACACAAAACGAAAGAAAAAACAACAGACAAATTTTTGGTCACTGACCTTTATTTTTATATTTTTTTGTTGCCTATATTCTACTTTCTATACACATCCACCCATTCATTCAATAACAATACCATCTAGCCAACCGACCATCCGTCCATCCATTTGTTCAAACATATAAAAACAGACATAACTATTCGTCCATACAAAAACATTTATTAGAGGTGTGTTTTGTCGTTTTGTTAATATTTTTGTTTGAGTGTATAGAGAAGTGTTACTTAGCAGCAGTGTTGTCACTTTCGTAAAAGTAAAAAAAAAAACGCTGTATGAATACTTAAGAAGAGTGAAAAATATAAACTTTAATAAAATTTTGTACAATTTCTTTCATTGTTTTAAGTCCGCTTTATTATATTCTGCCAAGTAACACAATTTTTAGTTATAATATTTTTTAAGATAAGTTACAAAAGGGAAAACTTATGTAGGTACCCAGCAAAATATTGGTAATGACACCTCATTACTATCTGCATTACCAAAAATGATATATCATTACCTTTTGCATTATTTTATAATATAAAATAATGACTTCTTAATAACGGCCTATTGTATTCATTATTTCTAAATATAAAATAATGACTTACTCGTAATAGTTTAAATAAGTACTTTTTACACAGTTAAATTGTATACATCTTTATTTATTATAGGTATGTAAATATGTTTTATGTTTAATTTTTTATGACGAGTCCTAAAATTACACACTAGAGAAAACTTAAATTTTTCTGAATGTATTTCCTTAAGCTAATAGTATTTGCTTAACTCCTTATTTTTAAGAATTAAGTAAGCAATCGGATAACCACTTATAATTCAACTTTTTGTAAGCATTATTATTCAAAATCTCGTAGCTAATTATTTCTAATTTTTTTGTAAGCGAGCAGGTAAGCGTAACTACTTATAAAAACGACCACGCCAAACAAAAATAATGAGTTTAGACGCCAAAAAATAAGTTGTGCGGAGCTATGAATTTCTATTATATAACCAATTATTTGGTAATGAAAGATTTTGCTGGGTAACTAAATATTTCTTAAAGTGCGTCAAAATAGACCAAAAGTAATTAAAGTTGTCAAAAACTAAAAATTGTATTTTTTATTAACTTATAGAAATACTTTTGAAGTTGTTCACATTTTACCTAAATATTTCGATAATTATACACTTTTTATTTTTTTTCCGTAGTTTTTGATTCAAAATTAATATGGAATTTTATAACAAAATACAATAAATTTCCCTACATCGTTTTTTTTCTTATTGTATTTTCGTTCGTGTGAAGCAAAACGTCATCGAGAAACAACAACTTAATCTACTAATGGGGGAGGGGGGGGGGGGGTTTCTACAAGACGTTCGTCATCAGCCCTTTAGAAAAACGTGCAAGTCCATACAATGTAATCGATTTCGTGTACTTCACATTGTGTGTACTTACTCTATGGGATACTTGAGTATAACAATTGTATATGATACTGAAAATAATTGAAATTTTTCCATTGGCGGACTTAGGCCGGTCTGGGGTGGGCTAAGCCCACCCTAGACTGATTTTTGCCCACCCCAGAATTTTAAAAAAGCTACCTACAATTCTTTTATCTATAATTTTGATGACAAAAAGTATCACAATATTACTTGTTTTATATCAATTAATCCTGTGTTTTTGGTTTGGGAAAATCTCAACTAGATTCCTAGTCAGCTAAGTTGTTGCAATCTAAGGGTCAGTTTTATAATCAGAACTAAGATCGATTTTTGTTTTAAATATTTCTAAAATAAGAAAGTTGTTTGAAAAATTCTTACCTAAGAAATATTTAAGAAACAAATCGATCTTAGTTCTGATTATAAAATTGACCATAAGAGTTTTTCTTTAAGAAAAATTATTAGAATCGCAAAGTTGTTCAATAATAGAAATATAACGCATAATCTTTTTTGGTGAGTTAAATATCTTAGATTTCATAGTTTTCTAAATGAATAATTAGTTAATATCTAACTAGGAAGTTTCTTAAAACTAAACATTACTATGTTATTTTAATGAAATTTCAATATTTTGGAGAAAAAAAAAATTGTAAGATGAACATTTCACTGTTTTTGACCACCTCGGTAATTTAAGTGATCAAAATATGGGGTTAGAAAGGATTCGTCCGAAGTAGACGAATTATACAGGTTGATATTAGATTTCTTTTCTCTATCTTACAAGTACGTTTTTCTAAAGGGAGATAATTGAGTGACTACATGTGTGCAATGTTACCAATTTTGACGATTTATCGTCATTTTGACGACTTTTAATATCGAAAATAGCCAAATGACGATTTTCCTCTTCAAAATGAAGATTTTTTCAATAGGAAATATAGCAACAATTGTTCAAAAATATTTTAATTTTCCCGTTAAATAAATCAATAAATCTGAAAATTTTTTCAAGTAACTCATAAATATTTTATTTAAGGTAGTTGTTTTAGAATCTGAAAGTTTTTTGTAGGAAAACTAACACAGAATCTGATAATTATTTTTATTTAAAAGGGTTTTTCCTAAATCTCTAATGGATGTAACGTTTTTTTCGAAGGGATGTATGTATATATCTCATATCGGTCTCTTGTCAAATATTTCTTTATAAAGTTCTTTAAAATCTAAAGAATTTTCTTTTTCTTTCGAACAATTAATTTCAGTATATAGTAAATTTTCAATGCATACATAAAATTCTTTGAAATTTGGAGAAACGAATATAAAGGCACATCTACACGGGATAGAAAACTCGCTAGACTTTATGAAAATGCAGCACTGTATAAGTTTGCGAAATGTAATCTCTAGGCCATTGAAAATTGCAAATTTACGATAAAAATTAGTGTAAACTATATTAGAGATGACAAATTTAGCGCAAACTCTACGAGTTCTGTCCCGTGTAGACGTGCCTTTGGAGGATTATTTTCTAAAATACTTCGGTGAAGTGTTGCGTTATTTCTATATAAATTGTTATTGTTACAAAATCGATTTACAATTGAAAGTTTCCTTCACTTCAACCAATCAAAAAACTAAAGGCTTCATTAGTCTAATCGTAAAGTAAAAAAACGTATCTGTATAAATTGTATCTGCCGAACGCACCCAATTTAATAGTCAACAGTTCTACAACAGTTGTACAACTATCTGCTAAACGACCTGATCACTAACCACTCAGTCCAAGCGCTCAGGTAGCGCTGTCATATTTTGGTAGCGTAAAAAATGTTTGCTACTTTTGATCAATAAGTGATAAAGTTGTTGTTGTTCATTTACAATAAAAATTGTTTTGTAAGAATGACAAATAAAAACATACAAATATAATTCGAAAACAAAAATTTTAAAAAATAAAAGGAAACTATAGAAAAAGTGTATTTGAAAACAAAACAAAGAAAACATCGTTCAGCAGAGTACTAAGTAATCACAAAGCGCCACAATTCACCGGTATCAGTTTAAGGTTTCTCTGCCGAATGCTACCAATGTGTCTCTAACCTAGTGTCTTCAAATGCAATAATAAATGCCATAAAACTTGCAAGTTATATTTAAAGCAACAAACAAATTGTTTTCGTTGTTGTTGCTTTGTGTATTATTTTTAAATTTCATTGCACTTTTTATTTTATTTGTAGCCAATAGGTTACAAGCAGAGATTTTAAGAATTTATTCTTTAATTCAGTATTTGAATTCTGAATTAAAAATGCAATGAATTGATTTCCAAAAGACTATATATTGCATGGAACTAATTCATATTTGTTTTCCTTCGATTTCTTTTATTACGAAATAATTCAATTGTTATAGCTCTTTTTATTAAATTAAATGAATTAACTTAACTGGTGAATGCGTT
Organism: Leucophora obtusa; assembly: GCA_949987735.1. NCBI lineage: Eukaryota > Metazoa > Arthropoda > Insecta > Diptera > Anthomyiidae > Leucophora > Leucophora obtusa. Next base: position 285,093,799 of record OX465295.1, read on the forward strand.
CAATTTTATAAGTCGAACGGATAAAAAGTGAATTAATTCCTTGCTGAATTAATTAATTCCTTGCTGAATTAATTCACCAAAGAATTCGTTCAATTTCATTTTCATTCAGTGAATTAAAAAAAAAATACGGTCAGAGAATTGAAAAACAAAAAATTACGTCTACTGAATTCAAAAGCTGGTTTCTGCCATTCAGTACACAGTGGAGTGTTTTCAAAATATTTTGTAAATAATTCCGCCATTATTGGTTAGTCAGTATGAGATGAAACTCCACACGCCCATAGCAATACTCTTTTGCCTCCAGATGAAAAATTTCCTTAAGAACACATATACAGGGTCCGCCATCTAACGTGTTTTTTTCAACTAGTTCTTATTTCGTGAATGGTAACACTTAGCTCATGTCTGATTTGACAGATAATTAGTTTTATCCTTCCGCTGAACGAATATGGTTGTGTATACGCTTGAACAACGCTGGGAAATATTGCGAAATTACTTTGAAAATCATGGTAATGTTGCAGAATGTGTGCGAAGTCAATGGCGATCGTTATCGGGCCATGTTGAACGAATTTTTGTTCACAAAAATTGAAGAGGAGGATATTGGCAACATTTGGTTTCAACAGGACGGCGCTACGTGCCACACAGCCGAAGCTACACTCGATGTTTTGCGCCCTGTTTTTGAAGATCGCATTATCAGCCGCAGAGCTGATATCGTTTGGCCACCTCGGAGCTGCGATTTGACACCGTTGGACTATTATTTGTGGGGTGCCGTCAAAGATAAGTGTTACGCCGACATGCCAGAGACAATTGACACTTTAAAGGACAATATTCGTGAAGCCATTGGTGAAATACAGCTGCACACAATCCATAATGTGCTTAAAAATTGGGCCGATCGTGTAGGCTACTGCATGGCCAGCCGAGGCAGCCATATGAATGAAATTATTTTCCATTATTAACCGGAAGGATTGTACTTTCAAATAAAAAAATAAATTTGAGAAAATATTCAGTAGTTTTTTTTATAGCTATTTCAAAAAAAAAAAGTTGTTTGGCGGACCCTATAGTATTTATATTTTTCTGAAAGCATACTTCTTTTAGATAAGCCTAATGGAAAAAAATATTCTCTACTAAAAAAACCTATTTTTGGAAAATATTCACAGTGTTTTGGGAGTTGTGGGATTTTTGCATTTTATCTCAACTTTTTTTCTATTTTTATATAAAGTATAGTAACCAATAAAAAATGTCTGAATTATTGCCAAAATATTTTTAAAACACTCCACTGTGTACTAAATGGCAGAAAACAGATTTTGAATTCACTGAACGTATTTTTTTTAATTCACTGAACGAAAATAAAATTGAATTAATTCTTTTTTGAATTAATTCATTTGGATTAACGATATAATGGTATCAGTTGTTTATCAGTTATATCATTGTGTCAGTTTAGATCTTAACTGATTAAATTATATATTAATCAGATGAAATTGTGTCTGATTTTTGATCTGATACAATTTTATCGGTTTATGTCAGTTAAGAACCAAATAGATTTAATTGTATAAAGACTTATTTAGTTACATCGGAATTTTGACCTGATACAATTATATCAGTTTAAAACTCGGATCCAATTGTATAAGGTAAATGTCCGACACAATTGTATTTTATTTATAAAAAATTGTACCAATTACGATCTAACCAGATACCATTAGATATAAACCGATAAAATTGTATCAAGTCAAAAATCGGATGGAATTTCATCTGATTAATATATAATTTGATGAGTTAAGATCTTAACTGATACAATTAGATAAAAACTGATAAACAACTGATACAATTATATCGGGCAATTTTTCGGATGAAACTGTATATTTATACAGATAGAACTTAATCATATTATACTATGTGTATCTATTTTTTCTCGGAAGGCACTAAATGGAGTTAAATAAAGTAACCCTTACATGGCGTTTTTTCTAAAGCACTCTATAGCTAGTACGAAAAGCGCTTAAATCGCATCGCTGTTTTGGTATGTCCATGTATTTTGTTCTGCTGCGACTGCTGTGTTTGGATGGATGGATCCATTATGTTCGTTCGACTGAGTATGTGTGTTCCACTTTTCTGTTTTTTTATACTTTGAGTATACTTATGTTTTTTTATAAATATATATTTTGTTGTATTTCTTGATTATTATCTTTATTATGTTTGTTTCACATGATTTTGAATACAAAAAAAGTATATATTTCTAATTTGGGACTTGTTGAGTTGTTTTATGAAAATTCGTTTTTATGATTTTTATAGTGAGTGGCTGTGCAAGTGTAACCCTTTTTGCTTTTTAAGTCAATCATTTATTTTGCCAAATTTTTTTTTTCAACATTTTTGTTAATGAACTTGATTTATTTTTGCATCGCAAATTATATGACCTTGACCTACATTTATGAAGCAGATGCAGATAATTAACGTGGTTTTGTATCGGGTGAAGAAATACTTTCAAAAGTGCAGCAATTTAATTTGTATTTAGCTAAGCCATTATCTATAATCAAGTTAACTCATCCGATTTTCGCTTAACCCATTAATACCTACGATGATCTAGAGTAGATAGAAGTGTGAAATTTTGTGTGGAAGATTCTATTGGATATGGCAATGCAATTATTTCGCGCTTCATTATGTCGACATCACAACCCATTGTAGAAAATCATTACCAGATATGTGCTTATGTAACTACATACTTGGGAATGGTAACTAGTTACTTTTCTTATTACATTTCTTATTACCTTTATATGGCGATGTCGCGAAAAATAATGAGTTATGGTTACACAACGGCATACGAAAAATCAAAAAATATATCGTTACCTATGTGCTTACCAGTACTGACAAAAATAATGAGTCTAAAAATAGATTTTCGAAAAATTATATAAAAAAAATATTTTTTATGGTATTTTTTTTTTTAAATAAAATTTGCTGGTGCGGGAATCGAACCTGGGTCTACAGATTGTCAGTCAATAGCTCTACCATCTGAGCTATATCGACATGTAATATTTAAAAGATAAAAACATAATTAACCTGCTGCACACAAGTAAGCTTACTCGCCAACATACAAAAAATCAAAAAATATGTGGTTACATATATCCTTACCAGTGTTTAAAAAATATTGAGTCTAAAAATAGATTTAAAAAAATTTACAAAAAAAATCTATAAAATTATTTTCTATTTGAAATAATGATAAAAATAACTCATTATCAGTAACTCATTATTATATGTTTTAAAATAATGCAGAAGGTAAGTGGGTGTCATTACTGGTAGTCCAAAAAATAATTATATATCATTACCGTTTCTACACTGGGAATTAAAATGAACAATAACATGAAACATGTAGTAGTCACTGCAAATTCTACAATAAGATAATTATCCAAGTAAAGAGATATAAATTGTCGCCATTAAAGTAATTCAGATCCAACATCACCATTCACCAGGCTAAAAACAAAACTAACACCAAGTATATGTGACGCGCAAAATAGAAAGGGACCTAAGGGTAAAGAAAGGGTAAAAAAAGGGCATGGGATCGGTCTCATTCGATACTCAGATGTTGTCCACATCAAAAAAAAAAAAAAATTTATTTTTTTACCCTTAGGTCCCTTTCTCTATGCGCTGTCACATATGTATATGCTTGAGGGCTATAGACCTCAGTGTTGCCACGTTTTGAATAATTATTAAAAAACGGAACCGTTCACACATTCTCTCAGAAAAATGTATGAAATAAAATTATGTTTGCACTTTACTACAACAATGGACACTCAGAGAATTATGTCGGTAAAATTAACTACATTTGCAGTTAAAGAAGTGTACACTTCAATTCCATTTGAATTAACTACAATTGCAGTTATTTTCAGTTGCAATTGTAGTTAAAATAACTGCTAATTTTACAGACATAATTCTCTTAGTGTATATGAGTTTTTACTAAAAATAAATAAAAGTTTTTCACAAAAATTGCACAAAAGTAGTATGTTCGAAATTATTTTTGCCACTAATCTTTGAAATTTCCAACCAGTCGGCAAGAAATGGCCGAATTATTTCCAAAATAAATTTATTCTGCCCCACATAGCGCAGGTACGTTGGCCTGATGTATTGTCTTGAAATAATATAAAAAAGTCTTATAAAATTTTTGTACACTCAGATAAAAAAAGTTTGTAAAAAAATTTGTAAACAGTTTCCAATCGCACTATACTATTTTTATACTGATTATTAGTACAATTTTTATTTTTAGTAATCATTTTTGCTATTCTCTTATTACAAGTTACGGATTTTTTTTACTAATTTTCGCTGCTGATTTCAGAAAAACATTTTACTAATTTTTCAAAACCGAGTGCTAAATTTAGCAGAAAAATATACTAATTTAAAAATATTTTTTTTTTTGATTTTTTACAATTCTTGTTTAGTTTATATTTGTTACTATTGATATATTCTTAGTTTAGAAATAACACACAGAAAATTTTATTGCATCTCCAATGCATAAAACGCCAATAACTGGAGAACCGTTTTGCAATTCAGAAAAATGGTAGTCGTAAGTAGAGTTTGCTAAAACCCGAAAAATTTGAAAACCGCGGTTTCGGTTTTTCAAAATTATAAAAACCGCGGTTTCGGTTATTATTCGGTTTTCTTGTGGCACTAATAGAATTGTTTTCAGACAATTAAATTAGTATAAAAATTAAATAGTTTAACACGTACAATACGAATGAGAGTATGTATAGTTAATCTTTTTTTAATTGATAAATGTTTTTCGTTCGAGATCACATATTAATGATCAAATTTTTTTTTTAAATTATTTTCAAATTAAAAAAATATGAAAAAATTTTTACAAGTTAGAATAAAAATTTTAAAAATTCGATATGGCCAGTAAAATGGAATACATATTTTCGGGTTCCTCTACAGACCCATCCTCAGTATCCTATGCCTACATTCATTAAAATTCAGTGGAATTTCTTTTCAAATAAAGGCAATAGCGCCGTTTCGTACCTTTACGGGAGAAGAAAAGTATGCGGAAAACCGTTATAAATAAAATATTTTTATTCTTTTGTCGGCAACTAAAGCTGTATTTTCACGTATTAAATTTTATCAATATGTTTAAAAGAACATAAGGTTAAAATTTTATAAATTTCGTGGACTACGAAATAGGACTTTTTGAAAAATACGCGTAGAAAATCTATACAAAAAATTCTTTAAAGTAATATTTAGTGGAGAAAATGTTCATTACAATTATGTTAAATACATTTTTCTGAGTACCTAAAAATTATTACTCGTAAGACTCTAAAATATGGTTATTTTCAGAGTGCTGAAATTTGGAGTCATAAATAAACCATAACATATTCGTATTTATGAGTGCAAAAAAAAATTTTTTTTTAATTTTTTAAAAACTCATAAATGATTCAAAAATAAATCATAAATATATAACTCATAATGGCTCAGAAAATTCTGAAGTTTCCAATAATGCTCATAATTCGGAGTCTTTGACGAGTCATAAAAAAAGAAATACCTACGGCTATGATTTCAGACGGCCTTAGGGCTCCTTTATGAATCTTTTCAGATTGTAATTGTACACTGGGATGCAATTTAATTAATTATTTTAATCAGCTAAAGTATTTATTAAAAACCGACTTATTTTTGTCGGTTTTCGGTTTCGGTTTTGAGGCCTGAAAAACCGCGGTTTCGGTTTCGATTAAAACCGAACAGCAAACTCTAGTCGTAAGGATGGTATTAAATAGATAAGTTATAAGTAAGTGGTAAAATATATGGGAATAAGATATTTATGAACTTAGGGCTGATGTTATCATATCCAATAGCATTAGATTTTATAGATTTAAGACTAAATGGTACCCCTGTAGAGTTGGGCTTAATCGTTCTTTTTGGTGTTTTGGTCATATCGTTTAATACAATTCTTTAGGCACATCTACACGGGATAGAAAACTCGTAGAGTTTGTGTTCAATTTGTCATCTCTAATATTGTTGGCACTTATTTTCATGTCGTTCATGAACGAACTAGTTCATTTGAACGGTTCAGTTCATTGAACGATATGACATCGTTCCCCATTATTCGTTCTTTTCGTTCATTTCGTTCATCGTTCATTTCGTTCTTTTTTGTAGTCATAAAAAGTTTGTATACCTTTCTTATTAATTTTATTACAGAATTAAATGTTTTTCTTAATAATTTCAAATTTTTAATAAAATTGTAATTTTCTGACACTACTAGTCTATGCACAATAAAATTAATATAAACATGTAACATGTAGTGCGCCAATAAATTGTCGAATGAACGACACAGTTCACGAATCACTGTTCAGACACAGCTCATGACAAAAAAGAACGATAATAAAAAAAAAACAACGATTGAACGATTTGAACGAACTAGTTCAATGAATTTTATTGAACGATATGACCGAGTCCCCAAAAAGAACGATTAAGCCCAACTCTACAGGGGTACTATTTAGTCTTAAATCTATAAAATCTAATGCTAATGGATATGATAACATGAGCCCTAAGTTCATAAATATCCTATTCCCATATATTTTACCATTTACTTATAACCCAGTAGCAAAAAATACTAGTTCAGAACCAGTTATGTACTAGTTTTTTTGAACCAGGCAACTAGTACGAGTTCTACCGCCTCCCCATACAAACAACTGTAGAATTTGACATGGAGATGTCATAGGAATGGGGGCAATTGTCGCCAAACTCCCACTTTGGTACTAGTTGTAGAACTAGTTTGAAAATTACAATTTAAGGACGAAAAATAGGGAGCAAAACTGGTGCTAATGTAACACTCGCGGAACCAGTTCTGAAGTGACTCTTTGGAAATAGTACTGTACTAGTTGGTTAAGACCTGAATAATATACATATATAGAAATCAAAGATTTTTCTTTGATGAAACGTAGATTAGACCGATATTTTCTTATTACTGAGACATTAGGTCCATTTACCTAACGGAATTTAAAATATTTTATGTTTACGATTTCTAATCACAATAAAAAATGTTAAGTGTTTATTTGAAAACTCAGACTATATAAGCAGTGTTTGTGCAGCAAGCTATCAACGTTGGCGTATGTCATTCCCATACAAATTTGACATTATTTAGTAACATTAAGAATTAACACTAAAAGTTGGCTAATGTCAAATTTATATTTAAACATTGATAGCTTGCCACACAAACACAACTGTTATTAAAAACAAATGTAAACAAAACTAGAATTTCAAAACTCTTATTAAATTCAATCTCTTTCTCTGCATACTTTCAATAAAAATAGTAAATACACATATGGTTCAGAACAGAAAAACAGAAAGCTTTATTGGTACTTATGAGAAATTTATCAAACTATTTCTGGAGTGACTCTTTGGCACCAGTACTGTACCAGTTGATTTGCACCTAAATTAAATTCACAATTAAAAATTTAAATATTTATTTCCAAACTCGGATATTTTTTATTAAAAACAAATGTAAATAAAAAGGAATTTCAAATCTCGTATTTTAATTTATGTAATTTTTTAAACAGGTCCCACATAAATGGGATTTAACTAGTACACAACTGGTTTAAAATGATGATTCTGAGAACTAGTTTCGTAATACTAGTCAAAAAACTAGGACTTTTTAGAACTAGTTCGACCATTTGCTACTGGGAACTTATCTATTCAATACCATCCTTACGACTAGCATTTTTCTGAAGAAATGGAAACACGCAAAAGTTATACCAGTGCCTAAAACCAATTCAGAGTTTAGAGCTATTGCTATATTGACCTTCCTGTCTAAAGTTCTCGAAAGAGTTATGCATGACCAGGTCAGGTCCTACTTAGACACGTTCCAACTTTTGACAATAAAAACAATCCGGTATCAGAAAAAAGCACAGCTGCATTACTGCCTCAGTAAATGTAACGGAAGAAATTCGTCGTAAGATGGATCTAAATAATATTAGTTTTCTAGTTCTACTTGATCATTCGAAAGCATTCGACACTGTAGATCACAATATTCTCTGCTCTAAACTAAAACGTTTGTTTAATTTTTCAAACTACTCAAGAAAACTTATTGAATCTTATCTAAATAGACGGATACAATCTGTTTTCATTAATTATATACATATATTCTAAACCCCGACTGGTCCCCAGAGGCGTACCCCAAGGCTCAATACTGGGTCCGCTGCTATTCTCAATGTATGAAAATGACTTACCTCAACATATAGCCCGGATGTGAGCTTTTTTCTCAATGCGATTCTGCTAGCGCCAAAAGAATGAACGTGGTCTACAACAATATCTAAAGGTATGTGTTTGGGCTTCGTAAACGTGATTCAACTTTGTTTCACTCGAAACGACTTTATGGACTTTCATTTGACAACATTTTGAAAACCAGAGTTGTAATTTTTCTGCACAAAATAATATACTTGAGAGAACCAAAGTACCTCGTTGACCACCTAATCCCTACAAAATCGGAACGGGGCAAAAAGTTGAAACCAATCCGATATCGTAGCCTGATTTTAAAATGGCGGTTTTACTATTTTGCTGTCCATCTCTGGAACTTTCCTCCAAACCGAATTCAGACCATTAGAAACGCATTACTTTTCAAAAAGGAATTGGCTAACCATTTCTCGTAATTCAAATTTTCATTGCATCGTATTCTCTTGTGTTCCCAATTTTATTTGATATTTCATTATAATTTTATTATGCTAATTTAATTTGCTTTTTGTTTCTATTATTTATTTTATTAATTATTGTCATTTAATCTTTTATTTTTTTTCTCTTTTTTTTTAATCTTTTATTTATTTTTCTTATTTTAACTTATATAATTTTTTATTTAATTTTATTTATTATTTAATATTATGTTTATCTATTTATTTAATCATTATGTAAACTATCTTCCAATGATTCTCCCATGCTATAATTTAAAAAAAATGTATGTCTTGTTGCATGGGAACATCGAAAAAGGAACTAAACTAAACAATAATTTTTAAAAATAAATAAAATAAAAATTATGAAAAATAACTTTTTATACACTTGTGAACAAATAATGAAGAAGTATAGAATTGCAGTGCACATTTTAAATTGTTTAATATGTTCTTTTATTGATGAGAATACGACACAATATCTTGAAATGAAAAAGTGGTATCCTATCTGTACTTGAATGTATTGAGCGATTTTAAGCAATTTCTTGCACAGAACCTATGAGTATATAAATTTTTGTTTTTTCATCAAATAGTGCATAGTCTGGGCAAAAAAAATCCATGTCCAATTTTGACTCAGTTTCCTGCGGTTAACTTTTTACGGAAATGTTATTGCTTTTTCGTGGTTTTGAATCGTAACTTTTGGGCGCCTGGCCAAAAAGTTTAACATAGAAAGTTTAAAAGCCTCAAAACAAAACCACAAAACTTAACTATTTACGTAATGTAGTAATTCGGAAACTTTTTAGAATATCTGACCTAACAGAATGGTCAGAATAAATGACCTAACAGAGACTATTAATTATAGAGATAAGATATCAGAACTTGCACTACTGATCTGGGCGCTAAAACTTAAACTTACTTGAGCAATTATTTAGTTTCAGTTCATATCAGCTGAGTCCACATTTAGAGAATGAAAAATTGCTGAAAAACTGCGGAAAATAAAAAAACAGATGCTAAATATGATCAAATAATAAAATTTTAAATATGCTTTCGTTTTTTGTTTGTTATTATTTAAATTAAAATATAATAAAAAAAAGAAAAGTGTCAGTTTACTGAGCCAAGCGCCACCTAGTAATAACGATATCACCGTTTCGTTATCGGTGAAATCGGGATTTCAACCTTTTAAATGACTTTTTATAGAATTATACCTCACTGTGCGATAGACTGTGCTGATTTTTGTTACTGGCAGCAATATTTGACCAAGACCCATTTTTAATTACACCTATTATTGAATGTACACGGGATATTCTATAATATTGTTGGTGCTATTTTTTATCTTATTATTATTTTTTGTACTTTAAAGAATATTTTTTTTCTTCAAATACCATAAAGATACATTTACACGCGAGGGAAAACTGCTAGAGATAGAGCAAAAGACACCCCTAATTTGCTTAAATCATTCACAATAGAGCCATTTAGAGATGCATTTTGCTCTATCTCTAGCAGTTTTCTCTGGTGTGTAAATAACACTGTGAGACAAATGGTAGGGGTCAGTGATCGGGAAGGGTTCAAACTACCGGGAAAAGTTATACTGGTAAAAAAGAAGTTATACGTGTCCCGGTTGACCTTTGGTGGTCTTTTTTTTGACATAACTCGAGAACCACTAGTCCGATTTTGCTCAAACAATTTTAAAAAAATTAAAAATTACAATTCCTTTAATCTGTTCATATAACGTTTTTCTATATACTCAACAGTTTTGCCGGTAAAAATAAATGTATGAAGAAAAAAATATTTTTTGCCTAAAATATTAAAAAAAAAAGTAATAAACAAAAGGTTATTGATTTTTATGGTAGCGGTAACAAACATTTATTTTTACCGGCAAAACTGTTGAGTATATAGAAAAACGGACTAGTGGTTCTCGAGTTATGTCAAAAAAAAAAATATATCTCGATTCCTAGGGGTGACCCAGCGAAACGCCGGGACACGTATAACTTGTTTTTGACCGATATAACATTTCCCGTTGGTTTCATCCCATCCCTATTTTGACTGTCGCATAGTGTAATGTAACAAAATGGTTTTAAAATTGTTACAAATTAAATCAATTATGTATGACAGCAACTGTGAGTGGTCTAGAAATTACATTACGTAGATTTATACAGAGCTGCATTTTCATAAAGTTTTCTATCCCGTGTACATGTGGCTTTATATATTTTACTATTTATATTTCACTGAAATTCCCTTCCCGGAATATCTCCCAAATCGTAATGTGGTGTTATTGAGTCGACATGCCTGACTTTAACTTTTTTAAAAGTGCGTTTACAATGATACAGTACTCCAATCTGTAGCAAATTTAGTTGTTTTCTCTTTCTTTCTAATACATTTTTGTATTTGGCTATCGTTTTTTATTCCACTCCAGAGTTAAATTTGTTTAACTATGGAGTACAGATTTGTTGCACTCTAGAGTTAAGGTTCAATTAGACGTGCCATATCGCCATAGCCATAACCATAACGCCATAGCAGAAAACCAAAATTCAATTGGTTTCTATGGTTACGATTATGGCGTTATGGCATGTCACCAATAATCGTATACATTGTAGCCCGTAAGATTGGTTTGAACAGCTGTTTTATATGGTTATGGATATGGCACGTCTAATTGAGCCTTTAACATCACTCTGTTAACTGTTTAACATGACAAATATAACTAAAAAAACACATCACTAATTTGTTCACATCTCTAATTGTCAACAAATTATAAAAAAATATTGAAAAATAAAAGCAAATAGAGTATATTTTTGTAATAATATATAAAATAAAAAATTATTTTATAATTATTGCAGTGAAAGCCGTGCCAAGATATTCGCAAAAACTGCGTAAGCACTGAAACGTCACATATTTTTTTAAAGTAACTCTACTCTGCATTGTGAACAGTTAACATTTGAATCTGTGCTGCAGAGTAGAACAAAATATATTAAATAAATATAAAATTTGTGGTGTTTTCGGTATGATTTAAGGCGCGTTTACAATGACAGAGTGACTCTACTCTGCAGCACAGATTAAAATGTTAACTGTTCACAATGCAGAGTAGAGTTACTTCAAAAAATATTTGACACTTTAATACTTACATTTTATTTGGCGAATTTTTAGGCCTAAAGGCTTCATTAGTCTAATCGTAAAGTAAAAAAACGTATCCCTAATCAATTCAATGTGTTAAAATAATATAGAAATATATTTTTATCTTTTTTCTATGCATTGAAACTGTTGTCAAGTAAAATCGTAAAAAAGTTCTGTTGAAAATAGAAATTTTTTATTTTATTACTTGACATTTAATTCTATGCACAAGCAAAAGATAAAAAATACAATATTTTTATTTTTTATTCTCTTTTTATTCATTATGAGAATGATAAGTTACTTTTTTTACGATACTTCCAAACTAATTTGGGCTTTATTCCGAGTACCAAATTTTTAAAATAATTTTTTATTTTATAGTAAAATTCCCAACACAAATATTTTATGTTGGTTTTATGTTTTTAAATATTTTTTTTCTAATTTGTTGACAATTAGAGATGTGAACAAATTAGTGATGTGTTTTTTATGTATATTTGTCATGTTAAACACTTAACAGAGCAATGTTACCTCTAGAGTGCAGCAAATCTGTACTCCGGAGTCAAACAAGTTTTACTCTGGAGTGGAATAAAAAGAGATAGTAAAATACAAAAATGTGTTAATATGAAAGAAACTAAATCTAAATTTGCTACAGATTGGAGTACTCCATCATTGTAAACGCACCTTTAAAATAAAAAAAATATTGAAATAAAAAACGATAAAAATTCTGGCAAAAGAGTGGCGAAAATATGAATTAAGTACTAATTATCAAATAAGTTTTGAAGTAACTCTACTCTGCATTTCGAACAGTTAACATTTTAATCTGTGCTGCAGAGTAAAGTCACTCTACCATTGTGAAAGCATTTTAAAGCTGCAGAATGGAATGTACTAAAATAGAGATGACATCATACAAAAAATATGTGAGAGCGAAAAAGCAAGGAATAAAATCCACATAACAGAGTCGAATACTCCAGCATTGTAAATCCAGTTTAATTTTACTATATCATAGAGTAATTTAATGTTGTGAATAGACCCCACTGACGACAACTTTTTGGTTGATTATTTAAGCGGGGACTACTGTACGATTATATATCCCAGCAAGCATGGCAATACGAAGAAGATTGCCCGATCATATTGCCAGGAAGAAAACATTTATTGCCGGCAATATCAATTTCGTATTGCGGAAGTTTCCTCCGTCGGGAACAACTGTTACCCGAAAGCAATACTTCCAGGCAACACGAAAGCGATACCCCCGGAAGATAAATCGGCGATATCGCTAAGTTATCACCTGGAAGATAAAAAGGTGATATCGCCAAATAAACTCCCTGGTGAAAATAAAGGATATATATTTTTTTTTCATTATTAAATTTAAGCCTGAAAAAGAACATCTGCATACATAATCCATTAACCAACACATTAATTATCTTGATTTCATCGTAGCCGATTTTTTCTGGGCATTAAATCTTGATTTTTTCGAGGAATTCGTTTCCTATGTATCTGTTGATTGTTTTTGTACAAATTTTGTTTTAATTTTTTCCAAAATGACAAAGAATTTCAAACAAATTTTCTTTATCTTCCGGATGATAAAAAGGTAATATTGCCGCAATATTATCATAAAAAATTATGACAAAGAATTCAATTTTTGAATTATTTTTTTCCAAATATCACCGAATTATCTTCCAAGTGATAAAAGGAAGATAATTTTAAAATACTACTTGATTATTTTCATTCAAATGAAAAATATTAGATACCTCTTTAATATCTTCTTGGAAGATATCTTCCAAATGCTTGCAGGGATGTTTATGAAATATCCACATACAAATATACAAAAATAAAACACAATAATACAAATTAAGGAAATGGTTTCAAAATACATCCAGCCCAAAAACCAACACGCGCATTTTTGGACTTATTATTTGCACTTGAGGTTAAGTGTCTGATGATTTCATTAAAACAACAACAATGCCAGAAATAAAATAAAAACAGTGTTTCTTTTGTAAGTAAAAAAAAAAAAATACAAATTAACAGCAAGTATGAGCTACATACATACAAGTTGCAAATAATCAGAAAAATAAGGAGAAATAACAACAAAAATTCTTGAAAGTTTAAGAAAAACTTCAACAATAGTGCTGGTAAATTTCGGTTACTTTTCGATACTCGATAATTTTAATTTAGTTATTCTAAATCAGGGATCGGCAAACAAATATAACCACATTTGTATGCTTGTATGGGTGAGCTTCAACTTTTCCTCTCCCAATGCAGTGAAAGAAATTTTGATGTAATTCTCTAAAACCTATTAATGTGAAATGAGCATAGAAGACAAAATAAAATTTGATGGTTAAAATCAAAAAAATATTGTTAAAAAAGAAGAAAAATAGCAAAGGTACAAAACAAAACGCCTTTTAAAAAAAGTTCAAAGTTAAAACAAACAGTAATTTTTTATGAGCAAAAAAATAAGCCTTTTTAGGCAAAAAATCTTTAAATACATAAAGTCAAATTTGTTTTTTCTAGTTATGGGATGTAAAAATAAAAATAACAATTAAAAAAAAAAAAAACAAATCCATTTTTTCTAATTAATCAAATCTATTTTTCTTAAAAAATATTTTTTTTTTGATTTTTTGGATTCTATAAAATCAATAATCATTTGTTCATAAAAATGTTTTTTCAGCTCTAAAGCTAATAAAAATTTCGTTCGTCATTGGTTATATTTGCATATTCATCATGACACAAAGCACAATGCCTGATAAGGTACGATGGTATAGATGTTACTAAACATTTCGTTAAGTGTATTGCTATCAACAAGCGTCGATACACCCTCCTTCAACGAATGCTCAAGCGAGACTGAATAAATTTATTTGGTTTTATTCAATGTTTGAGCATATGTAGGTGTGAGTGAGTTGCACGCGGGCATAGAAATGCCGATCACTGTTCTAAATATATTACACAATAATTTTAATAAGTTTTTTTTTATTTACGGCAGTGTTGTCAGTTTAGGAGATATATCCCCAAATTGGGAAAATTTTTTCGTCAATGGGGATAAAAATTTCCGTTTGGGGATCCGGGGATTTATTAGGGATGACACGAAATTCTAGGGGATTTTTTGGGGATATCATATTATTGCCTTTTTATATTTTTTTGAATTGAACCATGATAATTCTAAATATTTATATATTTCTTTTAAGTATGATGATAATTTTAGGCTACACAAATTTGTGTCTGGAAAGTTAATGTGCGTACAAACCTTAATTCCTTTTGCTGAAAATTTGAATTCCTTTTGGTTCCAAAATATTTCAGGTTATTCGGATGTAATATGAGTTATAAGAAGCTCTTCTTAAATTAAATATATACTTTACATGTTATTCAATTGTCAAAAGTTCAATCCATCTGCTGAAATATTAAAACTTTTTTATACAGTACCATACGCAACAAAATGTCTGAAGCTGATGAATCGGAAAATTTTGATTCTGAAATATTTAAAACGAAAAAATTTGGCTCACATTTTTTTATGCTGTTATTTAAATTTATTTGTTCTTTTTTATAATTTGTTAGAATTACAAAATTTATTGAGTTTGAGTGTATAAGGTACTGAAAAGAATTAAATAAATATGGTATTTTTACATTAATTTAAAAAAAAAGTTAACGAATAAGAATTTTTTCCAGAAAATAAAAATTGGGGATTTTTGGGGATAACAAATTGAAAATTGGGGATTTTTGGGGATAAAGTCTGAAAAAAAAACTGGCAACACTGATTTACGTGGTGTTTTTATGTAGGGTAGATGGGGATCCTTCGCCAGTGGGACACATACAAAAATCCCATTTTCCTCCGATGTTAAGCGAGGCAAAAAATTGGTAAAAATATATTTTGTGTACTTTTTAATTAACAGGTGAAACAACTTTAAAAATTTTACAATTTTTTCATTTGTTTTCCTAAATATTTTGCTTGTAAGATATTTAAGAAAAAATGTCTGTGTGTGTTCGGTTTAGAATTTGTCAGAAAACAAAAAAATATAGAAAAAATTGTCGAATTTTGTAAAGTTCGTATTAAAAGTGTAAAATTATATAGAAATTTGTTTGTGGAACCGTCAAAAACAGTTCGTTTTAAGCGAGTTCATATTAACCGATGTTTTTTATATTGAAATCGTTGCCAAAACTTCGGGATTTCTAAATTAGTTCGTATTAACCGAGAATTCGTCTTATCCGAGTTCATATTAAACGAGTTATACGGTACATTAAAATAATCACAATTTAGCTATTTGGCAAAAACCCACATTTTTTAATAAAAATCACCTTTTTAGGTACTTTTCTTGAAATGAACACGCCTTTCGAAATCATATATAAAAAATGGTTAAAATTGAATAGATTATGCATTTAAGGGTTAAGGGTATGAGAATAAGCAGCTAACTCACAATATGCAGTAATTCAAGGAAGAGGGTTATACATTTTAATTTTTCCCAGTCATCATTTCACTTTTGAGTTTTTCTTGTAGCAGAGTTGTATTTTCAGGCCGATTGGCATTTGTGTAGTATTTATCTACTCGAAATACAAATCTAAAATAGCAAGCAGTTAACTTGTTGGTATCGGGTACCCAAAAATAGGGTAAATACTTTGATACTCGATAGTCACTGATCTTTGTTTTTACCAGCACTACACATCAAATAAAATAGTACGTGTACACGCACCTCTGTTTATGCAAAATTGTACAGTTCATACCATATTGTTTTGAAATGGCATTGCAACTAAGTCAATAGATCTGTTACACGTCGCAGCGGGAATCCAATTAACGCGAACCAACAACAATTTATACACAATTCTGACAACAGAAACACTTTTTGGTAAAATTGAGTATCTGCAGTAATGTACGTGGAACAGAGATAATAAAGTACTTATCCGAACCAGACGATATCAACGGTGGAATTCGCCATATTGAACTCCGAACCTTTGATTCCTCAAGACTATTTCGGTACAAATAAACCTAACGTCAGTTCTTTATTTAACGATTCAAACCACTTCCCAAATACTTCTTAAAGCCAAAACTTAAAATATCCCGATAAAAATAGATTTGAAAAAACTAATATGCATGTGCTTGTGCATATTTAAATGTTACTGGTACTTTAGAAAGCATATTATTTTCTACTGTTTGTTATACATGAATCGATGTCACTACATTGTTAGATCTGTCAAAAAAAAAAAAAAAAAACCGAGTAGTATATTGGAAGATGACAAAGCAAATTGTGGCAAATCTTTTGTTGTTGTTTCTCCTTTGATATTTTAAATATTTAATAACGCTCCTAGCCGAGAACAAAAAATTCTCATTGAGTTTGTAATTTAATTTAACAAATATTTCTAGAAATTCTAAAAACGTCGACCCCTTTCGATTTCCTTAGGCAAGAATGAAATCCGGATAGGGACATGCCTTTAACAGATTATTTTTCACAATTTGTTATATAAGTTTTGGGATTTTAGCACATTTAATTCCTTTAATGCAAATTCTTTAAATTTGCTGAAATAGTGAAAGAAATAATACGAAAGTATGTTAATGTGATAGCACTAAAGTAGTAAATTTTCCATCCATGATACTTACACTTTAAGGAAAATGAAAAAAAAAGTTTTATTTTAATAAAGATGTTCAAATTATGATAGGTTAGCAATGAATGGTGGGTGATGGTTGCGTGGTTGTCACTGTATTAGTGTGAATGTGATTTAAGCAACAACGTTTATGTTGATTTGTTGACATTAAATTGCAATTTCTGTTGTTATTATTGAAAGTTTTATTTATAGAAAAAGCATGTGTTTAACTATGTATGTGACACTTGTTATTTTGTTTTTATTATTATCAACAGCGTCATATTTATTTGTATTGTTAAAGTGTTGTGTCTTTTTTCATAGAAAACGTCACTAATGTGTACCCTCGGCTTTAGTCATTTGTTTTTAGATTGATGGCATCAGTATTTCATGTTCAGTCTACAAATATTTTCATCACTTAAGTGTAAGTGAGTATTTATTTCATATGTACATATTTATGCATAACTGTTAATTGTTTACATATTTTCTAGATACAAAACAACAGCAAATGGAAACATTTATTTTTTTACTCTTTCTATAAAATACATTTCTTTTATGAGTAAATTTTGTTTATAATTTATAATAAACTCTCACTCTTTCTTTTTACGTGAGTTTAAAATATTTTTAATAGAATAAAGAAGATTAAAAATGTGTTTTGTATTTATTAACCCTATTGGTTTAAATAAAACATTTTTTTAAAATTTATAAGCTGTTCTGTTATGGTATCAAATACCTCATTCCAGTTTACTATTGTCAAAATGTTTGGCGATTTGACATTCGAAAATATGATGAGATATTTAAAGCACCCTATAGACGACCAAGCATGCTGTGCAGCATGCTGGCCGGCTGAATGAATTTTATCTAATTTGGCGGCTTGTCAAGCATGTTGGACGAAAAACAACATTTTTTGATTTTTCGGCAGGTTTGACAAACACGCTTTACCGTGTAAAGTTTGTAAAGCTGGGTTGTTATCCATAGAATTTCTTTATAGAATTTCTATTGCCGCAACAATAATTCGTTAGTCTCAACTGAAAAATTCTGTTATCACAACCGAAGCATTCGATTGGCAATAAATTCGGTTGTAAGGACGAATCTATTTTCAGGGTATATTTTCTTTTATGTGTTAGACCAACACTCAGGGGATGCCCCCGACCAACGCAGTGCATTGTGTTGGTATTAGGAAAATTTGTTATGGGGAGGAGGAAAGAGGGAGTAGTGTTTTTGAATATTTGATATAAATTTCTCTACATTGCAAGTAACAGGGAAGACTTCTGATAAACGAATTCTCTCTGTAATGCGCTTTTCGATCCACTGGCCAATCGACTACAAACGGATGTGCTCAACTTGATAAGCGATTATTACCAATAAAAACTCGGGCTGTTTCACTTATCTCAGTAGAACACTTTCAATGGTAATATCGATAGAACAGAGTCACACAACCCACATTCTGACGATGCTTCAATGAGTCAATAGAGCTGGATACCCTACTGGTATTGATAAGCGCCGATGTCCTTCTTTGCACACGGTCCAGAAACTCCAAAATAGATTTCGCAGCTCCTGCCCATTTATGGGAGTAGTATTTCATCTTCGGTCGGACATAGGTGGTATAAATAGTGAGTAAATCGTATGGAGTGAAGTACTTCTTGCACTGACGTAAAAACCTAGATACTTGAAATCTTCTTTCGACACCTGAAAAACATGCTTGTTCCAACGGACATTACACTGAATTTTCCTGCCTAGAATATCCGATTCTTCAATATAGATACCACCCATATGCAGAGATGGCGGTACTGACCCGCAGCCCTATGGGTCAACATACAATATTGGGTCTTGCGTGCATTAAAGTCGACCTTATTCTCATTCATAATCTGCCTTTTGCCCCCAATCTCCTCAGGGTTTGGCTTACGATCGAGGGAAAATTAATGACAAATGTTGCTGTCATCTGCGAAAGAGTAGATAGGTTTGAAAGTTTGACCAAGAAGATAATTGAGAAAGATAAGAAATAGGAAAGGAGAAAGAACAGAACCCTGCGGTACCCCTGAATTCAGCTGAAACTCGTCAGATGAGACCCCATCTATAACAACACGAATAGTGCGATCTCTGAGAGAGCTCGAAATAAAACCAACGAGGTCATTACCCACACCAAAAGCAATAAGCTTTGATACAAGCGCCCCGTGCCTTTAAAATATCCAGAGCAACCACTTTTCCCTCAACAAAACAGTGAATGGATCGACTCCAACGCCCCGAGAGGAACACTAACAGGTCTCCCGTAGGACGATTTTTACGGAAGCCATACTGCCGGTCATTAAGAAGTGAGTTAGACTCTAGATAATTCACTGGATGGTAATAAACCATACTCTCTATCGCCTTATAGAGGGCAGAGCATATTGCGATCGCGCGGTAATTTTCAGGGTTGTTAGCCGCACCCTTTTTGGGGAATGGCTGGATACTGGCAACCTTCTAGCGCGAGAGGAAAACTTCCGCATGGTAAGAAGCACCAAAAAGGTTAGCCAATGGACGAGCTAGCGTCCAAGATCACTTTTTCTGCACCAGTGCTGGTACACTATCCGGCCCCGATGACTTATTTACGGTCAGATCAGCAAGAATCCTGTTAACTGCTCGAACTCAAGCTCAGGCAGTGGTTGATCGCTTTCCGGCAGGACTGAATTCCCTGCAAACATCTCAGCCAAAAGGTTAGCCTTATCAACTGGTGCAGTGAATATTTGGTCATCCTTTATAAGAGATGAGATAGCTGAACTAGCATTATCCTTCACTCTTATAATGAATGACCTAAAGCTCTTACCGCCCCAAAGAGCAGAAAGAACTTTAGTACCAAGACGTTGTTCATAAAGAAACTTTTCACGACTAATTGTGGTTCGATTTCTTTGAGATACTGTGTTCAAACAGTAAGCTTAGCTTTTTTTATTTGTTTTCTAAAACAATTGCAATTGTAGTTGAAATTAGTCAATATTTGCAAAAATTTAAAGCTGTGACAGCATTCCACAGCTGAGGTGATCGACTTGTACAGCCCTCTACCACACCCTATACTGAAACACGGTGTCTCAAAATACATGATTCTGAAAACTCAACATCTTTTCTATAAGCAGCCGGAAACTTTTTGAAATCGAAACTAGAATAACTGACCAAAAAACCGGCTATAGTCTAGAGCTCGATACTTTCGGATTTTGGATAAATCCTTATTTTATAAATTGATTTTAAAAAATAACTTGACAATCGATAAAATCTGAAAGATTTTAAATTAATGATTTTTTCTTTAAAAATTTTTTTTGTAACATACCTTAACAAGCATTTGGAAGAAATATTATCCAGAAGTTATTACGGCAATATCATCCATTTATCATTTAGAAGACATTCAGAGTAGTGTTATGAATATATCTTTATTTTATCTGCTGAAAGATATAACGGCGATATTGAAAAAAAAATGCCAAAAATATATTTTTGTTGGAATTTTTTAATTGTTTTTTATTGGAGAACTACGAATAAACTAAAATAATTAAGAAACAGCTTGATTTGTGAAAAATTTTGCAAATTAACTTGCAAATATTAAGGTAAGATAAAATTGTATTTCATCGATATAATTATATATAGGAGATACAAATTAATAGATACAATTTTTCTTGTTTTTTCAGGAAATGATGTGCTGCAACAGCGAAAATATGAATTAAAACTCGCGGAAGACATATGGATGTAATCGCCTTATTAAAAAAACTGAAGAAAGTGTAAGAATATAAGAGAGTAATACGTTGATTTTTTAAAAAATAGAAGAGATAAAAAATATAAAATATATATAACGTATCTTTATCTTCTGTAGGGTTATATTGGGATATCTTCTTTTTAACTTCCAGATGATACATCGGGGACATTATTTTATCTTCCAGATGATAATTTAGCAATATCGCCAATTTATATTCTAGAAGTATTGCTTTCTTATTACTTGGAAGTATTGCATTCGGGACACGTTTTCTACCAAATGGGGTATCTTCCGCAATACGAAGACGATTGTTGCCGCAAAAAAATTTTTCAGTCAGGCAATACAATTGGGGAATCGTCTTCGTATTGCCATGTTTACTGGACTATACTACAGTATATAAAGGGTTCTTCAATAAGAGCGCTAAATAAAACAAAAACGGTTTTGGATATCAATGAAATTCTTTATTCCTGTGAAAGTACGTTCGATGCCATTATGTATGGAAATCGATCTCTTTTGCATGGCCACCACGGGCACGCTTGCAGAAGTCCAGACGCTGAACCCAATTTTCGACGGTTTTCAAGCATAAATCGTCCGATATTCGTACGAAGTTCATCAATCGTCGCTGGCTTGTTGGCATAGACCATAGATTTGACGTAGCCCCACAGAAAATAGTCCAACGGCGTCAAATCGCACGACCGAGGCGGCCAATCGACTGGACCATTTCGTGAGATAACACGTTCTCCAAACTTGGTTTGCAATAAATTGATTGTGACATTCGCTGTGTGGCTTGTGGCGCCGTCCTGTTGGAACCACATGTCCTCCAAGTCCATATCATCCAATTGGGGCCAAAAATATTCGGTTATCATTGAACGGTAGCGATTCCCATTCACAGTAACGTGCCGGTCTTGATCATCACGGAAGAAGTACGGCCCAATGACGCCGCGGGCCCATAAACCGCACCAAACCGTAATTTTTTCGGGATGCAATGATGACACATGGAGTACGTGTGGATTGCTGTCTGACCAATAACGCATATTTTGTTTATTGACGAAGCCATTCATTATGACGACCATAAATTGGACGTAGCGCTCTTAACGTTGAGGCCACTGACTCCGAATTTCGGTAGTAAATTTTAATAATTTCGACTCGTTGTTGGCTCGTATATCTTTCCATCATGAAATGGCAAACCTTACTGAAGAGAAATGTCAAAAGAGCTGCAAGAAATATGGCGTCGTTTGCTGTCCCTGTCTTTCTACTTTTGTAGCGTCCCTGTTGAAGAACCCTTTACTTTATACGTTGCGAACGGTATATCTTTTTTAAACTATATGATGCCGATGTTCCTTACTTAAGCTTCAAAATGTGGGCCTGATATATTTTTTAAAATTAAAATTGAAATATATTTAGTTAGAATATTTAGTTAGAAAGGAAATATTATATTTTCAGTTTATTTTTGTCATACTAAAAGTAAAACTATGGATTTTGGCTGCAGAATAAGTTATTTTGTCATTCCCATTTCTGGAGCATATGGGATCGAAATCTTATAGAATTTGAGTTAACTTCGTCATCTCTAATATTCATAGAACGAATTTACAAAATTCTAATTAAATTTTTAAACACCTTTCTCATACCAAATTGAATTCAGCTTTATTTTAAGTGTTTTTTTCCAGTGAAAATTCAGGTCATGCAAATTAAAATAATTTGTTTTTCTATTCTTGTCAATACTGAAAAATAAACAAACTAAAAATCAGGTTTTTATATGGAAATATAAAAGGAATCTTAATTTCTTCCTTGGATTCTAATAAATATGTAAGTAATTGATCTTTCTTTGAGCCTAAACTTTATTCTAACATTATTATTTTCTTCTTAGCTAAAAAAAAAAGCACAACCACATTTGATGCTGCCAGAAAAAGGAAGGAGAAACTACAAATAACTAGTTTCCGTCGCCTCGAAATGTTGGATATTAAAAGAAAAATAAAAATGTTAATGTATGTATGACAAAATAATTATATAACTGCAAATAAATTGCATCAAATATTACAATTATCGTGTTTTAATGGGCTTGATTTATGCTTGAAGATAGGGCTTGAATACAAGGGTTTTTACTGTGTTGTTTGAACTTGAATTGAACTGTAATTCAAGTCTTGAATTGAAGCATATTTACACTGTTATTCTCGACTGGAATTCCAGTGCCCCTTTTGCTGGAATATGCTATTGAATTACAGTGTAAATCAAGTATAAATCAAGGCTTGAAATTGGAAAATGTGACTGGAATTACGCTTGATTTCAACTTGAATTCCAGCAAAATTGTTTATTGGGAAATATTTCAAACAAAAAAATTGTTGGGAATAAAATTTCAATTTAAAAGAAAATGTGATTATTTTACAAATTCCCATTGTTGGTGCCTACTGTTTTTTCTGCGTTGTTAGAACTAGGTTTTATCGCAAAATAACCAAAAGAAATTTTTATATTTGTTTTTGCTACTACTCATGACTTAAAGGCTGCCTGGGGTATATTAGCCAAGTGGTTGAGCGCGAAATACTTTTTAAAGTGTCCGTTATTAAAAGGTAGACCAAAAATATCATATTTATGAGTTTGAGTAATTTTAAGAGAATCGGCGGCACTGAAAGGACATTTTACCCCCAAATTTCGATTTGGTGATTCCGTGCATAATCATTATAAATCATATCATATCGACCCCCTATAGCGTTGCAAGGGTTAATAAAATTATAATAAACTCCATTTGTCAATACATATGTATTGCAAATTAGCTGTGTTTATTCGGTAAGTTATCAACGTTGTCTTATGTCATTCCTATCCAACGGTTAGTGGTAACTCTTAACGTTACTAATGTCAAATTTGTAGGGTAATAACTAGGGCAAGGAATTTTATGCAAATGCATGTTTTTTCTCTATAGTCCAAAACAAATATAGCCTTACGCCTAAATTCATAAACGCTTTGTAAAATTATAGGAGGTTTATTGAACAAATTTTGTATGAAAATGACGTTTTGTAAACCTGCTATAACTTTACAAAGCATTTTTGAATTGAGGGGTAAATATTTATCCGAATCATCAAATTTGGAACAAAATGGCATCGATTTGTAGTTGCATATTTTTGCATATTTTGACTTCGAATGCATATTTTTTGCCTCTTTAATGCATATTTGTGGATGTTTTTCGTTTTTAGGAGCATTTTATAATTTGTAAAAAAATATAAAAAATCGATACATTTTCGCATTTTATTCAGTCAAAATATTTTTTTTTATTATTATTTTTAAAAATAAACGTTCTTAAAAACCTAATTGACCAATGGAAAAGCATGGATTTCCGTGTCTTTTTGCAAAATAACTAACATTCAGATATTTTTATATTTTAAAGTGCATTATTTTTGCAAAAATAATCGTTTTTAGTGCATATTTTTTAGGTTTTTAATGCATATTTTTCTTTTTTAACCGCATATGTTAGGCGCATATTTTCGATTTTCAAGTGCATGAAATTCCTTGCCCTAGTAATAACATAAGCCAGCGTTGATAGCTTGCCGCACAAACACAGTTATTGTTGTTGGCATTTTTTATGCAATAAAAAAGTTATAAATAATCGATAATTCTCTTAAATTATCGTTTTTGTTTTATCTGTTATATCTTATTCTTCATCTGTTTCAAATCACTAAAAATAGGTGAAATTGTTTACTAATATTATACATAAATTAACAATTTTTTTTATACAAAGATTTGCATATAAAAGAGATGATTTGTTTGTTTATGATTACAACTACAGGTGGTCACACTCGTGTATAAATATTGATTTATGTATGTATGAGTATCAATAGTAAACACAGGGTTGTTTAAGATGAATATCAATATTGAAAAGTTGCATTTATGTTTGTACTTTTCACTATATATAAATTTCAAATGAAATTTTCTTAAAACTTCCATTTGCTAATTATGTTTTTCGTTTCTATTTTATTGTTTCAGTTTTTTTTTTTTAATAAAAAACCCTTTTCCCCTTTTCCATTTGAAACCACAAATGATCAGTCAAGCATTACAAATTGTTGTTCATATGTTTAGAATAAAAATGAAACAGCATTGATCATATGTTGTATGGATTCAATTTGTATCTATTTGTGAAATTCATTATGAAAAAAAAATAAAAATGGGGAGCAGCTTAAATGAACTTTAACAAAGAAAGAATTATTAGATTTTCTTTTACATAAATTGTTTATTGTAAAACATTCATGCATATATGAGCATTCCATGGGAATATGGGCAGAGCTTTTAAAGAATTTGTTCCTTTAGTGAATTGATAATTCCCCATAACTGCCTGTTCCAAAGAAGAGTCTGTTTCTATTACAAAGGTCTGTATTACTCCAAGCTAAAGGCGGTTCGGAACTAATTGTTCAACCCGTTGCATAGATCGGGGCCCGAAAGTAGTTCTAACATAGATTGAAACCATTTTTAATATTTTTTTGTATAGCGACATGTCTGAAATTTATGAAATTCAAAATTATTTTTACATAACCCGAATGTACTCTCAAAAAGAAAAAGTTTGATACCCATATTGCATATGTTAAGTACTTAGAGGTTCCCAAATCTTTAAAATTATAGACCTTCAGGAAAATTCGTCTCAAACCCGAAGTAGGCCGAATATCGAAAAAGCCGAATTTGACGCTTAACTCTGAATACATCCCAATACAAAACCACCAAAAATTTTGATGTTTTGCGTTATGCCATAAACGAACCCACCGGTAAATAGGCCTTTCAAATACCTGTCGTTTGACATCAAGTTTTTCTATAGTTGCTTTGGAAGAAATATGAAATAAAACAAAAAACCGAAAATTGGGCCTTTTTTACAGAGTAGGAAAATAAACTGTAGACAACATGTAGGGTAGGGTTCGGCTAAGGAACACAAGCCGGATCTATCGTTTTAGCGGTTGTGAGTTTGTACACAAACCGAATGCGGTACACTACGATTGTCTGATGCACGCAAACGCTACGATTATGTACTGTACTTTCAACACATATTTACACCCGTAGCGTACCGAATTCAGGTTGTGTGTATAAACACAAACACTAATTAGAGAGAATAACGTATGTGTTTTCTACGCAACCAATATGCTTGTGTACTGTGTTCGCGATGTGCGGTACGCAACCCAAAAAGTACGGTTCGTTAGAGTTTATTTTCCTACTCTGCTTTTTTACCCCATATTTTAACTCTTAAATAACTCTTGAACCATTAAAATTTTTGTAAAGTATGGCAAAACGCTTTTTGTAAACGCCGGGGAAACGTCACAAAAAGACGTCGAAAAAAACGTGCACATAGCCCTGTTATATTATTTTACTTCGGTGGGGTTAAGTGCTATGGGAACACCGAAGGAGGATGCTG
This sequence comes from Leucophora obtusa, assembly GCA_949987735.1. NCBI lineage: Eukaryota > Metazoa > Arthropoda > Insecta > Diptera > Anthomyiidae > Leucophora > Leucophora obtusa. The sequence goes on from OX465295.1 coordinate 285,120,170, forward strand.
CCATGTGTATAAGGGATAGAAAAAACTCATACATATTTGTTATTATTCTTCATAAATTGATGTTGCCTTGAATGGGGATCGAACCCGCAACCTTATGTGCCAGAGTCCCAAGCGCTAACCATTACACCACAGCGTCCACCTTCGGATATTTATCACCATCAATTTATTGGATTTATATTTTTTATGAAACTTTTTGCAGTTAATTTTGCACAAGCTTATTGAGAACAAAAAACCTGGTCCTAGAAATCAGTTTACTTAACTGGGTAGAACATTTCCAGTGGTAATATCGATAGAACAGTGATGAGTATATCCCACCATGGCCTATAACACTGTGAGACAAATGGTAGGGGTCAGTGATCGGGAAGGGTTCAAACTACCGGGGAAAGTTATATCGGTAAAAAAGAAGTTATACGTGTCCCGGCGTTTCGCTGGGTCACCCCTAGGAATCGAGATATATCGATTTGACCTTTGGTGGTCTTTTTTTTGACATAACTCGAGAACCACTAGTCCGATTTTGCTCAAACAATTTTAAAAAAATTAAAAATTACAATTCCTTTAATCTGTTCATATAACGTTTTTCTATATACTCAACAGTTTTGCAGGTAAAAATAAATGTATGAAGAAAAAAATATTTTTTGCCTAAAATATAAAAAAAAAAATAATAAACAAAAGGTTATTGATTTTTATGGTAGCGGTAACAAACATTTATTTTTACCGGCAAAACTGTTGAGTATATAGAAAAATGTTATATGAACAGATTAAAGGAATTGTAATTTTTAATTTTTTTAAAATTGTTTGAGCAAAATCGGACTAGTAGTTCTCGAGTTATGTCAAAAAAAAAGATATATCTCGATTCCTAGGGGTGATCCAACGAAACGCCGGGACACGTATAACTTGTTTTTGACCGATATAACATTTCCCGTTGGTTTCATCCCATCCCGATTTTGACTGTCGCATAGTGTAATGAGACAATACAGCTGGATACCTCACTGTAATTGATGAGCGTCGATGCCTTATTTTGCATAGACTTTGAAGCTCCTGCCCACATGGGAGTTGTGCTCCATCTTCATTGGGATGTAGGTGGTATAAATAGTAAGGAAATCGGATGAAGTGAAATATTTCTCACATCGTTTTAGGCAATAAGGAAACAGGAATGCTTCTTTCGAAATTTCAAAAACGTGTTTATTCCAACGGGCATCATATTAAATTTGCATGTTCAGGACATCAAGAGTATCCGATTCTTCTATATCGATACCATCCATATTGATTGATGATATTGACAACCACATAGGCCTAAATATGGGTTAAAACACAACATTGCATAGAAATAGACCCTAATCTCAAGAATCCACTCGGAGATTGTTAAAAGATTCCGATTGAGTGTATCATTCATAATGTGGCTACAATGAAACAAAAATGAATGACAAATCTTGCTGTCACGAGTAAAAGAGATTAAAAAGAGAAAGGATTGAATGTTTGATAGAGAAGATGATTGATAAAGATGAGAAGGGAGGAAGAGTCGAACCTTGCGATACCCCTTAATTTAGCTGAAAATCGTTGGATAAGATCCCATCTATAATAACACGTATAGTGCGATTTTTGGGAAAGCTCTCTTGATGTTTTGGGCATGAAAATAAAGTTTGATGTCAGTTGGAATAAGCATGTTTTTTAGGTGTCGAAAGAAGCATTCAAGTGCCTAGGTTTTCTACGTCGGTGCAAGAAGTACTTCATTCCATACGATTTACTTACTATTTATACCACCTATGTCCGACCAAAGATGGAATACAACTCCCATATATGGGCAGGAGCTTCGAAGTCTATTTTAGAGCGTCTGGACCGTGTGCAAAGGAGGGCGTCGACGCTCATCAATGACAGTAGGGTATCCAGATATATTGACTCATTGGAGCATCGTCGGAATGTGGGTTGTGTGACCCTGTTATATCGATATTACCATGGGTAGTGCTCTACTGAGATAAGTGAACTTAGCCCCAAAGTCCAAGTTTTTATTCGTAATACTCGCTTATTAAGTAGAACCCATCCATTTGTAGTCGATTGTACATCGGATCGCACGGCGCATTACAGAGAGAATTCGTTTATCAGTCGCACCAGCCGTATGTGGAATAAACTCCCCGCAGACGTCTTCCTTGTTACTTACAATCCCAGCAAAAACATGGTAATGACAGGTTATTAACATACGGATTACCAAGTAATAATAGGTCAATACCTTTTGCATTACTTTAAACTACAAAATAATGACTTACAGATAATAAGTTGTAGAAGAAGTTCCAAAGTAATCACTTACTGGTAATTGATTAAATAAGTACCGATTTAGTCTTTTTTTATATTAATATTTTATTTATTAATTTGTTATACCCTACATCACTACGTGTACAGGGTATATAAGTTTGTGCTGATGTTTGTAACACAAAAAAATACATTTTAGTATACCGATCGACTCAGAATCACCTTTTGTTTCGACTTATTGATGTCCGTTTGTCCGTCCGTCCATGCATTCTATCTTTGTGAGTAACTACTTAATCTTTCACTATGGATAAACACGCTGGTAACTTATTATTCTTACTTTTTTTTGTAAGCGAGACGGTAATGACCACCCATGAACAATGCGAACAAAAATAATGTTGCGAGTAAATAGCCTGGTAACCAGTGAAACCCTTTGCGTACTACTTACGGTGGGTCACATACTTCTGGTTTAAACTTTAGTTAATAGTTAACCCAAAAATTTGTTGTTGTTTTGTGTACACTTTTTTGACATTTTCTTTTGTTTTTAGTTAAGTTAAAGTTAAACCTACAGTATGAGACCCACCGTTACTCGCTTAACTACTAGGTAATGTCTGTTTTTGCTGGGATATAGAGAAATTTAAATCAAATATTCACAAACACTACTCCCTCTTTCCTCCTCCACATAACCCATTTTCCTAATACCAACACAATGCACTGCATTAGTAGGGGCATCGCCTGAGTGTTGGTCAAACAACAAAAAAAAGTGACAAGATGGTAATAACTAGGGCAAGAAATTTCATGCACTTAAAAATCGAAAATATGCGGCTAAAAAAGAAAAATATGCATTAAAAACATAAGAAATATGCACTAAAAAACATTATTTTGGCAAAAATAACGCACCTTAGAATATAAAAATATATGTAAGTTAGTTATTTTGCAAACAGACTCAGAACTCGAAGTTTTCCATAGGTCAATAAGGTTTTTAAGAATGTTTATTTTGATTGAATCAAAATACGAAAACGTATTAATTTTTTATATTTTTTTACAAAATAAAAAATTATGCCAAAAATGAAAAATATGCATTAAAAAGGCACCAAATATGCATTTAAAGTCAGAATATGCAAAAACATGCATTTTTGACAAAATATGCAAAAATATGCAACTACAAATCGATGCCATTTTGTTCTAAATTTGATGATTCGGATAAATATTTAGTCCATATTAGTTTTGGACTATTGAGAAAAAACATGCATTTGCAAAGAATTCCTTGCCCTAGTAATAACCCATGCTCTCCTTCACCTTCAATAGCATTGATCATATTGCCATTGGGCAGTAGTTTTCATAGTTATTAGTCGCAACCTTCTAAGGGATTGCCTGACCATTGGCAACTTTCCAGCATGAGGGGAAGGCTCCCACACAGCACGAAAAGCTAAAAAGGTTAGCCAATGTACGATTTAGCTTCGATGAACACTATTTCGATACCAGCGCTGGTATAATATCCAGCCTCGGTGACTTATTACATTGATATTCGCAAGAACCCTTTTAGCTGCACGAGCTCGGAAGAATATCTTAGGCATAGTATACAAAACTCTGTCGATATTTGGCAATGGTTTATCGCTTTCGTGCATTAATAAAATTTATTTTGATACACTGTATTTTAATATTTCCAATGAAACATTTAAATTAATGTACGACTATAATCATTTTATTGGAACTGATTTTGTTGACAAAAAGGCTGTATGTAATCCATGGCTACTGAATACCAACTATCAATAAAATAGCAATCCATAGTTGTCAATATTTGGCCGAAAGCCAATATTGCTTTTTATACAAGGCGATTAGATCAATTATACACCTATAACTTGAGTTGCATGATAGATGGGTTTAACAAAACTAAAAATGGATAAAACGAAGTTATTTTTATAAAAAATAAAAAAAAATCATTCTTGTAAAGAAAACGACTAGTAATATTTACAAAAAATAATTAATTTTGTTTTGTAAAAATAAAAACTTTTATCAGGTTTTTATTTTTTTGACTAAAAACTTGGTAAATTTTGCAAAATTTTTGCATAATTTATGCAACAAATTTGGGTATATCCTATTTTACCCGTTTCCTTTCTTTGTTTATAAAAAACGTTATTCTATGCAGAGACTATTAATTATAGAGATAGGAAATCAAAACTTACACTACTCGCCGATAGGCGGCACTGAAATTTGGTATTACCTGAGCAACTAATTAGTATCAGCTCAGCCTATATTTGAAAACTCCAAAATTGCTGAAAACTGCGCAATATGAGAAAATCAAAGCGCTAAATATATTTAAACAATAAAATTTGAAATATCCGCTTTTTTTGCTTTTTTGTTTATTATTTCAATTTAAATAAATAAAAAGAAAATTGTCAATTTTTTGAACAAAGTGCCATCTAGTGATAACGATTTTTTTATAACTTATTTTTATGGTGATGCCATACCCCTGATTCTATGAACCGAAAAAGTCAAACTCGACTGATAAATCGAAGCAGAAATATTTTCCCTTGGTTCACATGAACTATATTGAAATCATTAAAAAAAGAATCGTATATATGGAGGAATAGTTGTAAGATATATATTTTTGTGTAGTTGGTGTTAGAAATCCAGTATTTGTTTAAAAAATAACTGACAAAGAGAGTCTCTTTGTGGGTTCCCTCTGTTTTTTTGTTTTTTTTGGATATGTGATAGAGAGGAAAGACAACAGGAAGAACCCAAGTCAAAGCATCACGAAAAAATGCAATTTTCGGAAACACTATTTTCGATTTTAATGAATTTTCAAAAATATAGTTTTCCAAGATATGGGCTTTGTCGATATATACACAACGAATTATTTTGTATCTTGCAAAGTTGAAAAGTTGTAACCGCTTGTGTAAGAACAATTTAGTGAAATTTTAATATTTTCCCCATTTTATACCCGCAAATATCTTGGATCCGAAAGTCCGGTAATATTAAAGATTTGTGGCGAGTTTCGTTGAAATTGGAGGGGGAGAATTTGAATGGCAGGATGTTTTGACGTGGATTCTCCCAAAATAATCATGTGTATCGTACATAATTATGTATATCTCATGTGTGAGGGGTAAAATGTGGTGTCAAAAATTATTGTACCCCGATTTTTTTCAAATTTATTTTTATCGGGATAAACGTTAATTGTATGAAAGGAATTTAATGGGCTGATATCACAAAAACTTGTTTAACAAATTGTAAAAAGTAATTTTTTGTAGGATTGTCCCCATTCAGGTTTTATTCCTGTCTAAGGAATTAGAATTCTTAGAACTATTTGTTAAATTGCAACATCAAGGAAAATTTCTTGTTCTCGTTTAGTAGCGTTATTCAACATTTTAAATATCAAAGAAAAAACAAAAACAACAATAAAATGTTACCACAACTTGCTTTGTCACCTTCCAAAATACAACTCTATTGTTTAGACAGATAATTTTTGGATATTTTTAATGGTTATTCCAAACAAATACAGACAGATCTGGTTTCAAAAATATTTAAAAGACTTCAAAAAAATTTTATCACCTAAATATCAATATAGGCCGATATGTTTATTAGCAAAATACTATTAATTATCTCCCCTCTATCACTTATCTAAATATCTTCGAAATCTGAAAGAACCCACTAAGACACTCTCCGTGCGAGTAGAAATTTATAAGATAATTGTAAATATATTTGAAAAACAAAAAGAAACTTACCTTGTCAATATTATTAGTTTCTTATCAGGTCAGGAAATGTTTTTATTTTGTAAAATAACATAAAGTTTTAAGATTTGCTTTTGAAGTTTTAGAACAAATAGTTAAGATTGTATAAAATGTTTTAGTTGAGATTTTTCATTTAACACTTTAAACACAGGTTGACATTTAAACAAAAGTGGATTTTTTTTTCATTTGTTATATGAGATTCTTTTCAGAATATTCAATACTAAATAATGCAGTCTTTAGCTGGCATTTAGATTTTGTATTACACTCACAAAAATTAAGTTAGTTCATAAGAAGCGTTTATGGTAATTGCTTTTCGATTATTTAAAATTGTATTGATTTGTTGTTATTTTTTAATAATTAAGCATAAATTATGATTGGGCAAATTATAATAACATTAGATTGTGAATTTGCCAGCAATTAATTAATAATGATTGAATACAATAATGTATGAAAAATAAACCGCACCAGCGGCAAACAACCTCGAAATCGTACTGAAAACGTAGGGATACTAAAATTTTAACATTAGTATGGTGTCCCTGATTGTTGGTTGGTTTTGTTTCGTTTGATTTTAGATTTGTTGTTGCAGTTTATGTTGTTGTTGTTGTTATTGCTATTGTTGGTTGGCTACATTGGCGACCCCAAAATGTACCTAGAGTAAAGTCGCGCGTCCATTAAACGATGGGTGATTTTTTTTACACGATATTATACGAAGCTGTCACGAAAGCTTATATTTATGATGAAACGTAAAACCGAGGAGAGCCTCCCAAATAGCAAACACCAATCGATGGATATTGGAGGAAGCAAAAGATGAAAGGGGGCTGATAAGAAGAGATGTAAGGAGGTAGAAGTAAAAATAATAAAAACCGAACGTAGCAGGAGAGCAAAAACACAGATACACTCATACACTGACACAAATTCACCGGCACTTGTATAGAGTAGAAACACACTCACTGTTTCTTTTTTTTTATATTATAATAATATTTTTGATCCGCGCGATGCCAAAGGCAAAAAGCTAACAATATTTCAAATAAGGTAAAATAAAAAAAACAACACGAAGGTTGACGACGGCGACGAAAGCGTTTTCAATGATTTTAAAGGGGAAGAGGGAATATAAATTACTAAAAATCCCACTCTTAAGTATTAGACACGTGTACGTTTTAGGACGGCTTTTGTTCGAAATTTTAGTTGCGAAGTTAAAGGACGGAATTGTTTTACAGGGAGATTTGTTTTTTTTCCCACCGAGCCGTAATTTATATTTTTTTATTCGCGTTCTCCATTTATAATCAAATGTAAGCGTAAATGGATGCGTTTTTACGAATGTGTACCGTTTAATGGATGAAAGAAATTAAGTAAATTGCCAAGTGGTTGTTATTCATGGTACTCAACAAGTTCTTACACTACAACACCACAAAAGTCATACATTGTTTGTATTTGGGGCGCAAAAACTCAAGTACACACTACACTACACATACATTCGTTATAAAACTGAATATTTTAAGAATCATAGTGGGGATTCAGAGCACAAAAACCCCCCAATAAAATGAGTAAATCTTAGTTTCTCTTCTTCTCTTAAAATCCCACAATAAAAACTTTAATATTTTGAGAAAAAGCTATAAAAGTTTACTAAATTTGTAGAGCTCATCCATCTATCATGCTCTTTCTAGCTCTTTTAATATATTTGTTCAACAAATTTTTCTCTGTTATTGTTTTGAACAGTGTTGTAAACAAGTGCTTTTCTTTGAAATTTCACAAAACGCCAGCTTTATAAACGAAGCTGGTTGCGGTACAGTTTAACCCAGAATAGGCCATTCTAGTGTACATAAACACACACATACCAACCCCTATCTACCATTACCATAATGTACACTCATAGAAAAAAAACGTGTAAAAATATCAGAAAATTCTACTAAAAAATAGTTAAAAACGAGTAAAAAGGTTAAAGTCGGGCATGCCGACTATACAATACCCTACACCAGTCTGGGTAAAAGCAAACTAAAATTTGGATCCGAAATTCGAATGGGTTAAAATGGGGCTTGTGTCAAAATAATCTATAATGTGAGTCAGCGCACCAATTTTCATTAAAATATCTTAATATTTGCGACCTGCAGTTTGTAACCAAGCCAATTTTGGGGGGAACCTTATATGGGCACTAGGTCTAAACATGGACCGCTGTTAAACAAAATCAATAGGCTTCGTCCTTGGGCTGATATAGGTCGGTGTACCAAATTTCATCAAAATATCTTAATATTTGCGACCTGCAGCGTATAAACAATATAATTTTGGGGGGACCCTTATATGGGCACTAGGTCTAAACATGGACCGGTATTAACCAAAATCAATAGGCTTCGTGCTTGGGCTGATATAGGTCGGTGTACCAAATTTCATCAAAATATCTTAATATTTGCGACCTGCAGCGTATAAACAATATAATTTTGGTAGGACCCTTATATGGGCACTAGGTGTAAACATGGACCGATGTTCACCAAAATCAATAGGCTGCGTTATTGGGCCAACATAGGTCTGTGTACCAAATTTCATCAAAATATCTTAATATTTACGACCTGCAGCGTATAAACAATATAATTTTGGTAGGCCCTTTATATGGGAACTAGGTCTACACATGGACCGATTTAAACCAAAATCAATATGCTTCGTCCTTGGGTCAACATAGGTCTGTGTACCAAATTTCATCATAATATCTTAATATTTGCGACCTGCAGCGTATAAACAATATAATTTTGAGGGGACCATTATATGGGCACTAGGTCTAAACATGGACCGATTTTAACCAAAATCAATAGGCGTCGTCCTTGGGCCGACATAAGTCGGTGTACCAAGTTTCGTCAAAATATCTTGATATTTGCGACCTTTAGAGTGCGCACAAAAATGCATGGACAGACAGACAGACGGACGGACGGACAGACGGACATCGTTAAATCGAAATAAAAAAAAATTCTGAGCCGATCGGTATACTATAAGGTGGGTCTAGGACCAATATTTTTTGGTGTTACAAACATCAGCACAAACTTATAATACCCTGACCACATAGTGGTGTAGGGTATAATTACCTTAAAAAATCCGCTGAAATTGCAAAAAAAAAAACTGCTGAAGTTAGCAGATCTTTTTTTTTTTCCTAAATACTTGTAAGATAAGAAAAGCAAAAATAAAACTATTAAATTTACAGAATTTTAGTTATATTTGAGTTAACTTTAAGTTAATTGAAAATTGACAAATTATACTGTGAAATATGCAGAAAATGGTGTTTAATATTATTTAATATTATTATCTACAAAAATTTTGTGATTTCTAAATTAAATTTTGTTGAATGCAAATAGCAGTCCATTCTGCTAAAATCAACAGAAATATTTGCTAAAACAAAAATCGTAATCTGCTGATTTGAGAAGGCAAGATTTTTATTTGCATTTGTAATTTTTTAGACCACTAGTTATTTACCAAAATTTGTTGCTAGTTTAGCATGTTAAGTTATTTTCGATTAACTAAAATTTAATTCAAATATAACTAAAATTCTTGATATTTAACTGTTTCAATTTTGCTGTTCCTATCTTACTAAAATTTAGCAAAAATAATCTTCTAATTTCAGCAGTAATTTCTATTTAACTATTTTCTAGTAGTGTTTACTAATAGGTTTAAAGAGTTTTTTCTATGAGTGGACGGTTAACTCGCATAAAAATTTTAAGAAGTCCTAAGTTGGGCGCCAACAGTATAAAACTCGTATAATATTTCTTGTTCACAAAATTATTCTGAGCCATTTTTAAACTTTCAATTTGTAATTTATTCAAAATTCAACTACTTTTGCAATTGAAATTTTAGTGAAAGCTCACTGTTAGCTATAAAATTCGCTCCTAACACATAGAGGAGACTAACGAAAGTTCGCTTAGTAGGCTGGAAAGAAGCAAATAAATGAAAATTTAATTTTTAGTCCTCATTTGTTAAGTCGGTAAATTCATTGGTCTCACATGTTTCTGAATTACGGCAATACCGGTTTTTAATGCAACAGATGGCGCTGACTGCTGTTTTGTTGTTTGTGGCAATACTGCTCTGTTTAATAGGGAGCAGTGTCGCCCGAAAAGTTTTAGCTCAGTTCTCCTCGCTCTTAAGTTGTTAAGAAATGACTCAGCAAAGTAAATAAAATCGAATATTTTACCAAGAAACACTTACTTTTTCATTCGAAATTTAAAGGCCTAAAATCTTTATTTAAATTGTGAAAGTAAACAGTTTTTTATTATAAGAGAGACACGATCACAATTAAGCTGAAAAGTCACTTTTTCAAAATAATAGTCTTGTACATCAAATTTTCGAGAGAAAAAATTCTACACAATTTTCACACGAAACTTATTATCGTGAACACTTTTTTTTCCAAAATCTGTATACAATTTGACCAGTAAATACGAGTAGTTTTCAAAAACTACTAGTTTTTGGTTAAGTGTAAATCTAGTAGGGCATGTAAACCTACACAAAATTAATTTTTTCTGAGTCCTTTGCATGTAGCAATTTCGGTATTTTGAAAATATAAGATTTTAAACTGGTGTTATTTTTGTTCGGTTTAAGATCAAATATAACAAATTCTAAATAAAATTAAAAAAAAAAAAATTTATTCTTTGTAATTTACTTGTGAAAATTGTATAATCTTTCTTTAATTTAGTCCTTAGAATCCCAGAATTTTTAAAAGACGCAACACCTGTAATCGTTTACGGAGACCCGTTAAGATCTGCGGGTTACACCACTTGTGAGTGATCAAAAACAAGAAAAAACGTGAAAACTCATCTGAGATTTTTAAAACTTTAAATTTTAATTTTAAAAATTTTATGGACCAAGATTTAAGATTTTCTGAAATTTTTAAATTTGGTTTTGGGTTTTCTCTACCTGTTTTGGTCGAAGAAAGATTTAAAATCAAGGACGAGTAAATGTTTAAGTTTTGGAAATATGCATATCGTCATCGAAAATCCAAAAGTAGGTATCATCAAAAAAATTAAAATCGTTTTTTTATTGGTTCTGATTCATTAGGTTAAACTACATGCCTTTACCAATTTTTAGACTTCTGTGACCAAGTCTAAAAATTGTTGTGTTTAAGCCCATATTCGATAATTTTTTGTTATATCTGAAATTTTTTCATTTTATACCGTTTTCTACTTCTCCTATAAAATTAAAAAAAGTGATATTACGAACTTTAGGATTTTCGACGACGATATATGGAATAACAACTTTTTATTTCAGAATCATAACGTTTACAGAGTCCGTTTTGAAGCCTACACTGCGAAAATTAACAATTTTTTGATTTTATAAAAAAGACACAATTATAACAAATATAAAATGGCAATTTTTCACCAGAAAAATAATAGTCTTGTACTTTTCACATGAAACTGATTATCGAGAAAAATCATTTTTTGTATGAAGTATAACAGATTTTTCACCTGAAATCGAAACAACTTTCCGTAAGTTGATTTTCACGTGGAAAAATTTCACTCGAACTTTAAAGGACTCAAATTGCAATTTAATTTATAAAAATCAACAATTTTTTAATTTTATAACAAACAATCACAATAAACACAAAATGTCACTTTTTCCCAAGAAGAATAATAGTCTTGTACATTAAATTTGCCTGAAAACAAACTCTACACAATTTTCACTTGAAATTCATTATCGTGAAAAATTATTTTTTTATATGGAGTATAACAGTTGTTTCACGTGAAATCGAAACAACTTACGGTGCTTTAGAAATAAAGAATGTATTCATCATCTATAATAAATTGGAATCTCAGCAAAATCGGAGTTCTCACTTGGGAGGATCTCCTTGTTAGTTTATTTCCTAGAAAAGTCTAGTTGCTTTTTCAGCAAATATATATATTCCTCTAACTCCCACTGGAGCATAGGGCGCTAAACCAGCAAAACCAACGCTTTTTGATTTCAAACAATTAGCATTACTGTTGATATTGTTTAAGCGGCGTTTACATTATACCATAAAATTCTATAGTGTAAGCCCATTATATCTGATACGAACAGAAAATCCGATTGATATTTTGACAGTCAGATTGCTTTAGAATTATTTCATAAAGTTATGAGAATCCGATGGTAATAGCTGTTTTTACCTGATTGCACTTGATGGTGCAATGATGTAATTGGCAAGATTTTGTTTGACAATCACATCGTTTCTTATGATTTTTAAATTGATTTGACAGACGTAAAATCAGATAATGTAAACCCCCCTTATTAGAGTGCATATTCATGGATACCACCTTAGTGATTTTCGCGCTGGTGCTTTTTGAGGTGCCAAAACGTGAAAAATATTATTCAAACGCGTAATTAAAAAAGCCCTAAATTGGTGCTTTTTCCAAATTTGTTTGTTAGCGATCGTAAAAATTTAGTAGGTTTGAGGTTAAGAATAAATATTTTTTTTTCAAAAGTTCAAAACACGTTTTAAATTTGCAAATCAGACTAGATCAAGTTTCTGCCTTTCTTTTTTCTATGGACAGGCTTCATCAGTGATTTTCCATTAAATTGTATTATTTTTTTTTATCGGAATATACATTAATTGCATTAAACGAATTAAATATGCTAAAAACCCAAATGTATTTAACAATCCGGATTTCATTCTTGCCTAAGGAAATCGTCAGGAGACGACGTTTTTAGAATTTTTAGAAATATTTGTTAAGTTAAATTATAAACTCAATGAGAATTTCTTGTTCTCGTCTAACAATATCAAAGAAAAAACAAAAACAACAACAACAAAAATTTCCACAATTTTCTTTGTCATCTTCCAATGTACTACTCTGTTGTTTTAACAGATCTAGAATTGTAGTGACATCTATTCATGTATAAACAACAATAGAAAACAATGTTTTCTAAAGTGTCAGTAACATTTAAATTTGCACAAGCACTTGCATATTAGTTTTTTTATTTTATTTTATCGGGATATACATTAATTGCATTAAAGGAATTAAATATGCTAAAATCCCAAACGTATTTAACGTTTTTTTATTATTAGATTGTCTCTATATGATACTTTCAGAAGTGATCAAACATACATACAAACATTCTACTTTAGATTATTTGTATATCTTCTTATTTCCTCCGTGTCACCTTTTCGCAAATCTTTCCACGCTGACGTATGGTTTTTATGTTCAAGTGCAGGCAATTTGTGTATATTGGAGACGGACTGCCCAACAGGGCATTTTTTATTTTTCTAAGTGTTGTTTTTTCAAACGCGTCATATAGACCACATGCAATTAATATTGTAATTAATGTGCCTTTTTATTAATTCTAATTTAGTAGGTTTGAAGTTAATTGTTTGGTGTTTTTTCGCCATTTTTTAAACATAAATTAACGCGTTTTTACCCTTTTTTTAATATTTGTTGCGCTTTTTACTACGAAAAAGTTGACATCACTGTGCATATTGTGTTTTTCATCTAGTTTCAGTTTTCTACTACTAGTGTTGTATCATCCGACCATCCCCCCTTTTAGTAGAAAACTGCATTTCGTTGTTTTTGTAATTTTGCTTAGATTGTTTTTTGTTGTTATTATTATAAGACTTGACTCCTCTTAATAATTCTCTAGGTCTTTGTAGTTGGTTATTTTTTTATTTTTTCAGTTTTTAAATTAAGTTTTTTACGAAATATGCTGCCCTCAGCATATTACGAAATATGACAACAATGCAATTTAATTTTTATTTTCGTTGTTGTTGTACTGTTTGTTGTCTCATCATCATTGCGTTGAGTTGTCCTCGTTCTGTATATATATTTTTTTTTTTTTGTAAAGCATTCAAAACAGTTTCTGGGTCTTTTTTGTTGTTTGTAGTTGTTTCTTTAATTTTGCCTTACAATATCAGCAGTTTTCGTTAATTTTCCATGGGTTTTTTTTTAAATTAGATCGTCAGATTTAGGTTGACTTTGGATGTGTTGAAAACTGTTTGCTCTTTATAAAAAAAATATCACAAAATTATTGTTGCAATGAATTTAGAATTGTCAGTGTATATGTGATTAAGAACCGAAATTTCATTTCTGAACAAATTTATATCGCTATATTTAGCCGTCACATCCTAAATAGTTGCAGCAACCAAGATCGTATTGGTTACATCTCAATACAATTTTAATTTAGCTGTGTTTGTGCGACAATTTGTTAATAGGAACATTCACTATAAACTGATAACACCCATGTTACACGTGAATTCTTAACATAAACTAATGTAAAATTTATATGGAATTTCAGAACGTAATTTAAGGCATAGACTGTTATGAATGTGAAGTTATCCATAAATTGTTTTTACCATGGGGAACGTTTAAATGAAACCTGATATAAGTTTTAATAAAAAAGAGACAAAATAAGCGTATTTTAACCAATAAAATCCAGAAAAAGCATAACAAGACATCCTAAAGTAGTTATAAACCAATTTAAATCAATATTAAAATTTTTAAAACAGTTATATGGAAAATTATTAGAAGACGTTTGGATGACCAATTAAAATCAAGGTTGGTTACCGTTATCGTTATAATACCGTTATCGCTAAAATACCGTTTCAAATGGAATACCGTTACCGTTACCAATATCATCAAATACCGTTATCGTTACCGATACCTTTATTTTTATGGGTAGTTACCGGTATTTATTAATTAATATAAAAATGACTATTTTTTACCTTTTTTATTTTATAATCTTGAGTTAAAAAAAAAAAAAAAATTATATATATCTAAGATACCGTTACCGTTACCGGAACAAACAAAGTTCGATACCGTTATTCGTTTCGGTAAAAAACCTTGATTAAAATTGGTGAGCTTTACTTGAGAGTATGTGTCACAGTATTCTGGCAATCTAGTACATATGTTAGAGTTCACCAGTAATTGTCCCGCTGTCCAAATCATCTAAAAAGACAAAGAAAATTTTCAATTAGTCATCCAAACGTCACATTTAATTTTCCATATATTTTAAAAGTTTAAATATGAATTTATATTGATGTAAAACTACTTTAGGATATCTTCAATTAATTTTTGTTGAAATTTACCCAAGTTATAGTAGGAAACTGAACTCTTACTATAAATATGGTATATTTACTCCCAGTCCGTAAATGAAAAAAATTACACATATGATTCGTAAATTAATTGCACACAAAATATGTAAATTTATGCGCAATTTTACCATTTTTGCGCGTAAATAAACTAAATTAAAGAAAATAGTTTTAAAATTTTTTATTAATAATATATTTAATCCTAATACAAGCATCAGATTCTGGAGAAATTTTTCCATTAAAAACCCTCAGATTTTGAGCGCTTTTTCTTAAAGAAAAAGCCTCAATATTTTTCCTATAGAAAAAAGCTTTAAATCCTGGGAGCTTTTCCTATACAAGAAGAATGCTTTTCTATAGGAAATGCCTTAGATGCAGTGTCATTTTTCCTATGGAAAATACACCAGATTCAGAGCATTTTTTTTATAGAAAAACCTCAGATTTTGAGGTCATTTTACTATAGAAATGTCTAAGTTTCAGTGAACTTTTTTCAATAGAAAAATCCCTATGGGACAAGTTCTATGGGAAGTAATCCTCGGAATAGGAGGGTTTTCTCTATAGGAAGTCCTTTTTCTAAGAGAAAACGTACTCAGAATTGGAGGATTCTTTAATAAGAAAAAGTCCTCATAATGAGAGAGATTTTCCATAGGAGAAAGTCTTCGGAGTCAAAATGGATTTTCCATAAGAAAAGTTCCAGGAATCTGAGGGCTTTTTATTGGAAAACGTCCTCATAATCAGATGGTTTATACAGAAAACAATCATCGTAATCTGAGGATTTTTCTTTAGATAAAGTCCTCAGAATCTGAGGGCTTTAATTTAAGAAAAAGTCCTAAAATCTAACACTTTTTCTACAGGAAAAAGTCGTCAAAATCTCTGGCAGAAAAATTCTCAGAATCTTAACAGTTTTCTGTAGGGATATCTTCAGAATCTGAAGGTTTTCATTTGGGAAAAAGTCCTCAGCAGTGAAGAATTTTTTTATAGGAAGAAGTCCTCAGCATCTTAGGGTTCCTTTACAGGAAAAAGTCATTACAATCTTAGCCTTTTTCTTTGGAAGAAGTTCCCAGAATCTAATAATTTTTCTTTAGCGAAAACTCTTCAAAATCCGTGATATTTTTAAGGGATTTATTTTCTAAAGCGCATATAGAATTCGTCACTTTCAAACCACTTTTTTCCTTTGAAAATAAATATGGTTTTCGATTGTATCTTATCCAAAATTTATAATTATTTTATTCCGTCCATTAGGAATATGTTTTTTAAAGAAACAACTGCTAACGAGATAACGAAAACCCCTTCAACCTTAATGTGAACAGTTTTGATTAGTTCTCAAATCTAATTATTAAATCACTTACAATATTTGATTGTGAACGGGGTACTATTTATGCGAACGAAAAATTAATTTATTAAAATTTTTTAACAGAGACCTAAAACAAGGGCGTTAACCGCATGCAAAGTAATTTAAACGATGTTTAGTAATTACAGGATCATTAGAAGACATTAACATAAACATACTAAAGAGCCGTTTACATTATAGGATTGAATCATATGATTTTGAGTAAAAGAAATCATAACACTGGAAATATAATCCTAATTAAAATGTTAAAGACTTTAAATGTGAGAGAGCTAACTTAACAGAGATGACTTTGTGTGTGCAAATCTTATGAGAGAGAATGATTTTTGGAAAAAAGTCTAAAAATGAGAAATCCGATAAGAAATCTTATGACTGCCAAAAGAGTCGTATGACTGCCAAAAAAATCTTAAGCACATGGTTTTTTTGACAGATCCTAGCAATCAATCCTATAATGTAAACTACTCCTAAATGATAAATGATTGAAATACAAACAAACAACAATTAATCAAATTTCTAAAAAATGACTAATGATGACTCACAATTAACAGATACAATTTAATAGATTTACATTTAAGGAGTTAAAAAAATTTCATCTGTTTATAAAATACTTGGCAACTCTGTATTTAAACAAGAAATAAAAAAAATTAACAAATTTTTATGGGGCTGATGGCAAAAGCAATTATAATCGTATAGTTGAATCTTAAAAGGGGGGAAACGGCATTTTTAAAAAATGAAGAGAACTGTAGAGATAGAGAGAAAGATCATTATCATCATTATAACAAAAAAAATTTTTTTTGGAAATTATTAGATATTTTATAGTAGTTAGTTACACTATGTTACAAAAGTATTTATACCCTACTGCTTTATGTGGAACTGGGTGTGTTGTGTTTGTACTGTTTTTAACTACAAAAAACTACAAAAATAAGCGACCTAGACCCAACGATTCATAATCAGTTTTAGAGTCGATTTAGCGATGCCCGTCCGTCAGTCTGTCCATTAGACCGTACCGCAAAAGAAAAAAGTTCGCCCTCCAATATGAAGATTTTTTTGAAATTACCTTGCAAAAAGCAATTTAAAAAAAAAATCTTTTTTTTGCCGAATTTAGGGTTCGCCTTTTTAAAATTTTCGTTATAGCTTCGTCATTTAAATTCGGATTTTAAAGAGTGATATATCGATTTTTTTGCCTCGAGGAGACCAGTGTTTTGCTATAAAGAAAAATCCAATGAAAAAAAAAATTTAAAAAAAATCGGCAAAAAAAATTCTACTGGGTTTCATGAAAAACTTCCTTTGCAAAAGTTTAATGATTTTTTGCGAGCTTTAATTTTCTGACATTAGGTAAGTACATTATGGTGGTACCAACTGAGATCTGGTGGGTAACTACTTGAACGGGGTACTTGAAGTCAATGTTCCTTAGAGCAAAACACTGGTCTCATCGGGAGAAAAACATCGATGTATTATACTTTAAGATCCGACTGTAAATGCCAAAGATATAACGAAAAATGTAAAATGGCGACCCCTACGTTGGGCAAAAAAATTTTTTTTTTGTAACCTCCTTGCAAAAATACTTTTTATTGGAGGGTGTATGGCGCACTTTGTTTTTTTTTTCATGTATCCCTGTATTAAAACTATTACTCCTGAAGAAAATTGGACAAAATTTGGTACATAAGTGTTGGCCCAGTGGTAACGCTTTCGAATATGTTTACAATCGGTTTATGTTTTGACCTGGTCGCTATAAAAATACCCTACTGTATTGAGCTTAAGTGGTGTTACTAAGCCCAAGCGTTTTATTGCACGGAAGCTGTACTCAGAGAATTATATTTGTAAAATTATCTGCAATTGCATTTAAAAAAGTATGCACTGCAATTGTATTTGAATAATCTACAATTGCAGTTATTTGTAACTGCAATATCAAATAATTTTAAACACAATTGCAGTTAGTTTTAACTTTTACTGACAGAATTCCCTTAGTTTGTATAATTTTTTCCACGAATCAAATAGTGCTCATTCTGTGCAACCAAACACGGTTCCAACTTTGGCTCAGCTCCTCCCGGGTTTTAACAGTGTTTTCGCGGAAATAGAAACCAGGAAGTACAAACTGAATATTCTCCGACCTGTTCGCCAAAATCAATTAATTTGCAAGCGTTCGCCCGCCTTAGCTTAGCGAACGCTTCGCATACCCTTGCATATTACAGTAGTTTTGATTTAACTGCCTTTTTCTTAAGTGCACATTTGCTATAACTGCACAAAATTTTGATTTCGTTTCTTTTTTACAAAATTACCCTACGGGAAATTTTAACAAACTGTCACCGAACTGGCCACCTTATATGAAATAAACTGGTCACTTTTACATGGCGTTGTCATAGGAGGGGGAAATTCACCCCCTGTGACATGTCACTAGACAAATCCTAGGACAGGTTACTAAACTCTCATAAAAAATAAAGTTCAGGGACCTGTCCTGGGATTTGTCTTGTGACATGTCACAAGGGGTCAATTTCCCTCTCCTATGACAACGCCATGTAAAAGTGACCAGTCTATTTCATATAAAGGGGCCAGTTCGGTGACAGTTTGTTAAAATGTCCCGTAGGGTATGTACGCAATTGTCTTTTTTAAGTTCACTTTTTGTACCTGCGCATTTAAGAAAACTGCCTCATATTTTTGGCAGTTTTACATTATTTTCATAAAAAAAGATCACCGTTAGCTGCCTCTTGTGTTTTGCTTTGTTTTTCAATTCTAGGAAAAAAAACACACATAAAATAAATGTGTTGTGAACTTTTTTTGTGACAAAAATAACCTACTTTTAACCATAAAAATCGCAAGAACTGGTGCAAAGCACAAAGTTGTCATCATTAGCTTCATTTGTTTTGTTTGTTTTCAGTCTGCATTGGTATACCTGCACATTAAGGCAGGTAAACAATTTGACTTAGCTGCGTTTTTGGCTTACCTGCACAAGAATTCTTGCAAAAGTTGCTTGTGCAGCTAAGTCAAAATTACTGTAATTCATTTGGGTGAACATGTCGATGAACAATCAGTTTATACTTCCTGGTTTATATGTTCAATGGTGTTTTTAAGCACGAAATGTTCGACAAATTGCCAACATTTTATTGCTCTTTCGCATTGTTTTTTCTTCGTCTTCAATTTGCCAATAAAAATCGAGACTCAATGGATATTCCACTTTTTGGACGACGACCTGAATGGCAAACTTTTATATGTTTAATAAGTTTAAGGAGGGTAGAACAACTCGTGTATTATTTGTGTCTCTTTCGTATGCATTGAACACATAAAAAACGTAAATGTAGGGAAATATTTTATTGAGCATTTATTTTCTCTCTACGTGTACGTCCCTCTATCCATTTATTTTATTTGCAAAGAATATTATGAATGCATTATCAAGCTTTATTACATTGAGCATTAATTATAATTAATAATTATAATGCTTACTAATTATAATAATTATTAAGGCTTTCTTTTAATATTAATATTTACAAATTGTAAAAAATAATTAAAAATTTGATTATACGTAAATAGAATAGCAATTTTGGAAAATGACATAGCAAACTGTGAAAATTTTTCGTAGTTTTTGATGTAGGAAAACAAAGAATTCTCATTGAGCTAATAAACTTGTCATATTTGACCTTAAAACCGAATAAAATAACATTAAGCCTATAAATTCTAAAAAGTTGTCGCCTGATGATTTTCTTGGGCCAGAATGAAATCATGGTTGGTACAAGCCTACACCAAATTATGTTTCAAAATGTCTTAAACAAGCTCTGGGATTTTAGCATATTTACTTTAATAAAATTATACATATTTTTTAAATATTTTTGTAAATTGTTGCCAATTTCGATTAATCGATTAATCGCATTAAATTATTCGTTATTCGAAATTTGGCCATTCTAAATTATTCGAACGATTTTTGAGCAAAATTGGTCGATTAATCGATTGAATACCCTAATAAAGCCCCACCAAAATGTTCGACCCGTACCTATTTTTATTTACTTTACATTACTAAATTGAGTTGTTGATACGAAATTCGATTTTCTTTCAGCGGTCACATAAGTAGACAAACATTAAAATATTAGCCCACACAAGACGAAATACACTGATGATGGCTTTGTAGCGAAAGCCATCATCATTTCGAATTCTTTCAAATATATTTTTATTCTTTGTAATTTACTTGTAAAAATTGTATCATCTTCCCAGCAAAATCTTTCATTACCAAATAAGTGGTTATATAATAGAAATTCATAGCTCCGCACAACTTATTTTTTGGCGTCTAAACTCATTATTTTTGTTTGGCGTGGTCGTTTTTATAAGTAGTCACGCTTACCCGCTCGCTTACGCAAAAAATGGGAAATAAGTAGTTATGAGATTTTGAATAATAAGTGGTTACACACATGCTTACAAAAAGTTTAATTATAAGTGGTTATCCGATTGCTTACTTGATTCTTAAAAATAAGGAGATAAGAAATACTATTATCTTAAGGAAATACATTCAGAAAAATTTTTCTCTAGTGTGTAATTTTAAGACTCGTCATAAAAATTTAAACATAAAACATATTTACATACTATAATGAATAAAAATGTATAAAATTTAACTGTGTAAAAAATACTTATTTAAACTATTACGAGTAAGTCATTATTTTATATTTAGAAACAATGAATACAATAGGCCGTTATTAGGAAGTCATTATTTTATATTATAAAATAATGTAAAAGGTAATGATATATCATTATTGGTAATGCAGACAGCAATGAGGTGTCATTACCAATATTTTGCTGGGTTTCTTTGATTTGAAAATAATTTAAACAGAAAGTGATATTAATTTATGATCTAGAGTCAAGCTAAAGGGAACATTCATTTACTTAAAAATAAGAGATCAACTAAATATTCCCCCACTCATACTTTACATTATTTTAAAATGAGGTATCGTGAGGTAGAAATCTATTTTCAATAGATTTTTCTACGACAAATCTACTTCCAAACTAAAGAGTTGTGTATAATATTAGCACTCAAAAGTAAACAGCTGACACGATACTTTACGATACTACCAGACTAATGAAGCCTTTAAAGCCCAAATTAGTTTGGAAGTAAAGTGCGGCGAAATGAGGTATCGTGAAGTACACTCAAAATAGTTTGTAGTTTAAATTAATTGAAAATGTAATTTAAAATAAATGAAAAATCACTTGAAAACCGGTCTACTGATTTTTCATTTAAATCAAAAGAACTTTTCATTTATTTTTAAATGTTAATAAATAAACTACAAAATCCTTAAAAAATAATGATTTTTCATTTATTTCCATTTTTTAAATTTCAAAAAATTAACTACAAAATCCGTAAAAATAAATGATATTTAGTTTATTTCGTTTTTTAACTGACCTAGAAATCGAAAAGGAATTCCTTTTTTTACAAAACATTTTAAATGAAAATATTAACTGTAACAGAAAATCCGTATTTGTTTGTAGTTTATTTTTTAAATAAACGACAAAATCAGTTAAAAAATATATTTCTTTGTATTTTAACTGAATAATCATTTAAAAATAAATGTACGGATAACTTTTTAAATAAACTACACTCAGTTACTGTAATAATATTTTCAGTGTAGAAATCTATTTTCAATAGATTTCCTTACCTCAAATGTACTTCCAAACTAAGTAGTTGTGTATACTGTCATTAAATAAAAGTAAACAGCTGACACGATACTTTACGATACTACTAGACTAATGGAGACTTAAAAAGCCACATTCGCAATGATGGAGTAATCCACTCTGCAGAGTGGAGTGTACTAAAATAGAGATGACATGATACAAAAAATATGTAAGTGCGAAAAAGAAAGGAACAAAATCAACTCTGCAGGGAGGAGTACATAGTATACTATAGTAGCCCCACTCATTAAAAAATTGAGAGCTTGTCCCTATCTCATGTAGTTGTAGTGGTATTAAGAACCATATGTACAAGTAAAATTACAAACACTACCTCATTTTTGCAAATGACAGAAAATGAGTAAAGCTACTATATTATACTATGGGAGTACTCTATCATTGTGAATGTGGCTTAAAGGTCGAAAAAACTATTTTTATTTTAAAATTTAAAAATAAAAATTAAACAAACATATGTTATTTTACATATCTCATTATTTTTAGTGCACCGTCAATTCAAATTTTTTGTTTCGATTTTAAATTTTTTCTGGACGGAAAAATCAGGGGCCAACTTTGGCTCATTCAACCAGCTTTTACAGATTTTTAAAGGCTGGTATGAAATTGTTTGATGAATCGAACCAAATCGGAAAGTAGATCCCTAGGTTGAACTGATAGACCTGATTTGGATGCCCGATTCGGCTAGATACCCAATGACGTGTAAAGTTTAAAAAAATCGCAAAAAAACGAAAAATATACGTGTAAAATTTCAAAACCTTAAAAATTTAAAAAAAAGATCGCCATTTTGGATTTATCTGCGAAACTGTCGAGACGATATTTACTCTACGTACAAATTCGAAACTAGAATTGCTGACCTTAAGCCGGAACCCTGTTCCGCTCCAATATCGGATTAATCGGGATTTGAATTTCTCAAACGCGTTTTTGCAGAATTAGAGTATAATTCTGCATGCGATTTATGATATAATAACTTTGTGGTTATGTTTGTTGCTACCAAAAATACTTAGTGGATTCCCTTTTTTATTACATTTAATTATACAGGGTCCGCCATCTAACGTTTTTTTTTCCAACTAGTGCTTATTTCGTGAATGGTAACACTAAGCTCATGTCTGATTTGACAGATAATTAATTTTATCCTTCCGCTGAACGAATATGGTTGTGTGTGGTTGGTCCAGAGGCATAATTGGGCCATTTTTCTTTGAAAATGAGCAAGGAGTGGCCGTTACAGTCAAAGGCGATCGTTATCGGGCCATGTTGAACGAATTTTTGTTCACAAAAATTGAAGAGGAGGATATTGGCAACATTTGGTTTCAACAGGACGGCGCTACGTGCCACACAGCCGAAGCTACACTCGATGTTTTGCGCCCTGTTTTTGAAGATAGCATTATCAGCCACAGAGCTGATGTCGTTTGGCCACCTCGGAGCTGCGATTTGACACCGTTGGACTAGGTGCCGTCAAAGATAAGTGTTACGCCGACAAGCCAGAGACAATTGACGCTTTAAAGGACAATATTTGTGAAGCCATTGGTGAAATACAGCTGCACACAATCGATAATGTGCTTAAAAATTGGGCCGAACGTGTAGGCTACTGCATGGCCAGCCGAGGCAGCCATATGAATGAAATTATTTTCCATTATTAACCGGAAGGACTGTACTTTCAAATAAAAAAAGAAATTTGAGAAAATATTCAGTAGTTTTTTTTTATAGCATTTTCAAAAAAAAAAGTTATTTGGCGGACCCTGTATATTCTACCATCTTTATTGGACCATTAATTAAAATTACCTTCTAGGAATATGACCCAATTTGTGCTGTGGTGAAGAGTTTTATATAGTCGAGATGCCCGACTTTATTTTTTAACCTGTTTTTAATTTGATTTATTCGAAATATCTCGTTTTCAATTGCGATTTGTTATTATATATTTAGATTTTTTTTTATCAATTTTACACTTTTATATCGACCTTTACCAAACTTACACTTATTCAAATAAATCTGTAAAAGAAGCAGAAAAAGCAACTAAAAATTAGTTAAAGCTGATGTTGGAGAAAAAACTGCTGAATTTAGCAGATTTTTTTTTGCTAAATACTAGTATAACAAGAATGACAAAAATAAAGCCGTTAAATTTGAAGAATTTTAGTTATATTTAACTTAACTATTAGTTAATTAAAAATGACAAATTGTCCTGTAAAATCTAAAGAAAATTTTGCTAAATACTAGTAGACTAAAAATAGCAAAAACAAACTGTTATATCTACAAAATTTTTGTTATTCTTAAGCTAAATTTAGTTAAATGCAAATAGCAGTCTATCCCGCAGAAATATTTCCTTAAAAAATTGTAAACTGCTGTTTTCAAAAAGCTCAATTTTTATTTGCATTTAAAAAAATCCAAAAAAAAAAACAATTTAAATTTCTTCTGATTTTTTCAGCTACTACTTTTGTTGATTTTAACAGGTTAATTTGTTATTTTCTATTAACAAAAATTTAATTCAAATATAACTAATATTCTGTATATTTAACAGTTTTGTTTATGCTGTTTCTATCTCACTAATATATAGCAAACATAATCTGCTAACTTTATCAGTATTTTCTGCAGCATCATTTTTAGCTAATTTTTAGTAGTTTTAATTAAATTTTTATAGACTTTTTACCATTAGTGTACATTTGAGTAAATATTTATTATAATTACACAAGGCAACAAAATCGAAAAAATTTTAAAGGTCTTAAAAACCACTATACAATTTTGATGTGTTGTGGTTCCAGTAGTATAAATATGGTCCAAATTTAAAATTCTATGGAAAGGTTTTTTTTTAAACAATTTTTTAGTAAAATTTTCAAATTTTTTTTAGAAGTTTCTCCACATAATTAATGATAACTCAAAAAGGGTTAGTCCGATCTTATTAAAATAAACTTATAAAAATTATGAGATTTATATAATCTTTAATCCGTTTATATATTGCGTTTCAATATGCTCAGTAGTTCCGGAGTTATAATCAAAAATTTAAGCAAAAAAATATATTTTTTACGTGAAAATAGCAAATTTTTTTGTGTTAAAAAAATCATGAAAAATCGAAAACGGCAAAAATTGTTCAGATTTATTGCTTTATCGCAAAGCACATGTAATAGCAACAAAATGAGATATTGATCATAAAAATCTATTGATTCTTTTCGAATTTATTCACAATTAAGTGAATTCCCTCATTTTCATAAAATTTTAGTTTATTGTTTGATATACATAAAATTGAGTAGTTGATTAGGTTGTTCATAAGGAGTGTGCTATCTGTTGTATCGTTGTATCGTCCTAACAAAAAACAGAGTTGTTAAAATTTTTATTTGTATTTAACTACGATTTTCTATTCAGTTTTCTATCTGTTAGCACACTCAAACATAGGACACTAAACATACGTAAAAATGTTGTATCGTGCTATTCTCAAATGTTGTATTTTTTCAATTTAATTTTTAACAACTCTGTTTTTTGTTAGGACGATACAACGATACAACAAATAGCACACCCCTTGTGAAAACCCTTAATGTTCTTCTTTCGATTTATTGAATTTTGAAAACATTTTCCACATGCTATGTAAAAATTTTCCCATCGAAAATTCCCCTACTAGTCCCTGAACTTTGTTTTTTATGAAAGTTCAGTAACCTGTCCTAGGATTTGTCTTGTGACATGACACAAGGGGTCAATTTCGCCCTCCTATGACAACGCAATGTAAAAGTGACCAGTCTATTTCATATAAAGGGGCCAGTTCGGTGACAGTTTGTTAAAATTTCCCGTAGGGTCATTACATTGTAACATTTCTGTATTTTTGGCAAACCGCTACCTACAATACTGATTCTATTCTTCGGAAAAACATTTGAATTGAATGAGTTTAAATATATTAAACAGTAGAAAATTTATATTTTATTATTTAAATTTATTATAAGAAATAAAATAAAAAAATAATTATTATAAACTACAAACTCTAGAATTTTCTTTTATTCGATTTTCTATTGTTGAATAACGAAGTGTTACTCTGAATACTCCAGCAAAAATCAGCCATCATGTGTGCATCCCAGCGACCCTGATATCGTTCCTCCATTGTCCGGATATCTTGGTGGAATCGTTCGCCCTGTTCCTCACTCAAGTCTCCTAGATTTTCAGGAAAACGATCTAAGTGACTGTGCAGGTAGTGTACTTTGATGCTCATGTTGCATCCAAGATTCTGGAAGTGAGTTAACATCTCTTAAACGTGCATAACGTAATCATCACCCTTGTTATTTCCTAAGAAATTTTGAATAAGCCATACAAACGAATCCCATGCATTCTTCTCAATTTCTGACATTGAATTGCCAAAATCAGTATCTTTCACCAATTTGCGAATTTGTGGGCCGTTAAATATGCCTGCTATCAGCTTTTCCATACTCAGATTAGGAAACTTCCTTGAAATATCCTGGAAACATTCACTATCTTTGTTAAGTGCTTTAACATATTGTTTCATCAGACCAAGTTTAATGTGAGGAGGGGGTAATATGATGCTATCTGGGGCACTAGAGCCACATTTATAACATTTGGCATACCTGGAACCAGTGTTTCCCTAGAAGGCCATTGTCTTCTCTTCCAATGTTCTGCTTTAGCTCTGCTGTCCCATAAACATTAAAAGCAAGGATATTTTGTAAAGCGACTTTAAGTATAAAATATTCCAAATGTATAGGTTAATATCTATACTTACTTTACATTAGAAGACCTCATAGATAAATTCAATCGACATGAAATGTACACCCAGAAAACAGTCTCAGTTGTGGCCACCGAATTTGTTGCCAATCGAATTCGTGCGGTTACGACAACTATCTTTATATTAAAATATATTTTTCGTCGTGAAAGCCAATATTCGGTTGTCTAATTCAACATTATGTTCCACATAAATATTATTATGTTCCACAAAATTTTATTGAAATTAAAAAACTTTTTTGAATTTTCTGGTATTGAACCCGGCCATTCAGGTTAATAGTTCACACTCTTACCCACTGCACCACAACTACTTTTAATTTTCATGGCCATATTTACTGTTTATACATATGAATATTTTATTTTAATTTAAAAAAAAAACATATAAATTTTTGTCTTTTCCGGGATTTGAACTCCGAAATCCGGCGTACTAGCCCAACTCTCTACCGACTACACCACAAACACTTATTAATTTTGAAGTCTAATTTTGAATTTATATGTTTTGCTTGGAAAACAAATATAGTAAAAAATTCGTTTACCAATACCAATCAATAGTTGTGTGTGTTATCAATACAATCCACAATTCGGTTGGTTCTACAGAAACTCGACTTTAATGTCATATTTGATTAAGATACCCGTATTTGTGGTTACCACTTTCGAATATTGAAATTTTTTTAATAAAGGTTATAGGTAACATCAATTTTCTTGTATATACACTAAATAAATGGCTGCTTCTGCTGCATAGAATTACTAAACTGATACTAATTTTAAGATTGATTGGAGATACCAATAATTTGTTAAAAGGATTGTTTTTTAGTTCATTTTCCCTATTTGTAAGGTCTAGTAAAATATTTTTGGTGTAGTATTCAATTATAGGCAACTGCAAATAAAATAACGTCCTGGAAAATTCATTTTAATGGTTTTGATCGAGTTCCAACCAATTTTTTCCTGGGTGTCCAATGCTGGTTCAAATTGTGCGGATATATATTATAGCAATCTTCATATGACTTTTGCAATGAAGTTAAGAAGCAGTTCCGTTTTTTCTCGGTGATATATTGGCCGCACACATAACAAAATCAATCCGCATTGTTTTTACCTAAGAATGTTCTGGCTTTCTTGCTCATTTTTATTAACTTGTAAATTGTTTTTAACTTGTAAGCTGAATGACTCTTTTATAGGGATAAAATGATGTTTCCGTTATTGCAAACACTTCTTGAATAAAATAAAATGGCTCAAGGAGCTCCTATAAATACTGATACTATAATTTGGGATAACCCTGTATGTGAGTACAGTTTATGTGTTCTGCAAATTCTTTTCTTATTCCCAAGAATCATAAAAAACATTAAGGAAATTTATGAAAAAAAATCATCCGTTACAGGTAGCAAACGGAAAAAAGAGCAATTCAGCGTGCACGCACTTTTATGAGCGTTTATGACCTTGCTACCGCAATCGTAATGTTTATTACTTATTTTTTTTAATTCTGAGAATCATAAAAATGTTATAAAGGTTTTTTACAAACAATTTGCTACATGTAAAGGGGGTTTGCCAAAATCCGTGTCGTAAAATGCACCTGTGTTTCTATGTTCTCTATTTTCATTATACCATTTTCTACAGTGCTTGTCAATATGCAATACCTTCAATTAATTGTAAATAAAAATGTAAAGCATGCATCGATATTCATCATCCATATCTACTTTAATTCACGTGATATGTAGCTTCACTACAAATAAATAAAATTTAATACTTTTTGCAGTATTCGATTTTTTTCAGATTTTTTTTTTTTAAATTTTTTTACCAATTTGTTATTTTTGCCTAACAATTTGTTTCATAACTTTGAAACCATTGATCGCATTGAAAACAATTGTATACATCATTTAAAGATATTGCAAATTTAGTTTAACAAAATCGGACAAGTTGTTTTTGAGTTATGACAACATAAGTGCAGCAATGTCTCAAAATATTGCCAATTTTACTAAAAAGTTATTTAAAAAAAATTTATCCATAGAATTGAAAAATTTTACCATTTTTGTACTTAGGTATCCATGATGCATCAAATCTATATAGTGGTTATTCAAGCCTTTTTTTCTGTTGACCTGTGTTATGTTTATAATTTTCATCCCTAATATAATTATAATTTTCATCCTTAATAGGGTAGCCGAAAACCCTTTGAGTGATTTTATAATTGTTATTATTATATTTGTATTTAGGAGACTAATGGTTTTGGTCACTGGAATGGTTTTGTCCAGACTTCTTCTGAAAACCTATCTATAGATAGTATTTTGGTCTCTTAAACCCTTATCCAAAGTAGAAAAAAACTTCCATCACATCGCCTTTCCGAGTTTTGTGGGCTTTTATTTTTCAACCCATTTTTGGCATAATCAAATAGTTTTTGGACATGGTGTTGCGTTAATTTTGGAGGGAGCAACAAGTGTTATTTCCATTATAGTTTTGCGGACGGACTCCATATTTTGTAATTTGTTTTTCTCTCTTATGTACTCTTATGTATATGTATAATTGTAACTTTTTTATAAATGGATGCCGTGTCTAATGATCATTATATGTTTGTACGTAGTGTTTTATTACTCCTCTTCTTCAATATTTGTATGTATGTATATGATCATGCACTATCTTGTTACATCTGTAGTTGTAGAATTGTAATTTACAATTTTAATGTAAAAAAGGGTTTCACGTGTGAATTTTTTTGTTTAGAATCTAAAGTTTACTTAAATTTCATGATAAACGTAGATTTTGTTTCAAGTATAAATTTCTTAGAATAATCATTATTTCATTCTTTCTTTTCATCGGAAATTAAATTCCTTGCAACAAACATAGGATAATAAAAATTGATGTGAGAAGTAAAAAAATATATTGTATGAGAACAAATTAAAATTGAGGAATTTCAAACTTTTGCAAGATCTATCTATTTATGTGAATTATGGCGCGATATAATGGTGTTTATACCATACACCCCCAGGAAAAATTTTTACAGTCGGTTGCCAACCACACGATTTCTGCAACTGGTTCCATTGAAACCGATTCCATGGATTCAGTTTAGCCACGTCCGTCTGTCTTTTTGTCCATATATCTTTGTGCGCACGCTATAGGTCGAAAATGTTAAGATATCTTAATCAAATCTGGAACACCGATTTATATCTATCCCAGTACGAAGTTTACTGATTTTGGTTAGAATTGACTTATGTTTAGGTCCATATAAAGGTCCCCCAGAAGTGGACTTATGCTTGTTCGCACACTAATGGTCGCAAATATAAAGATATTTTAATGAAATTTGGTACGCTATCTCACATGGGCGCAGAAAAACAGCCTATTGATTTTGGATAGAAGCCTTCCATATTTGGAACTACCGAGTTTCTCTTAAACACTTTAAATGTTTCTCTTAAATACTTTCCCCTCAATTCATAAATGTTTTGTAAAGTTATAGCAGGTTTACAAAATGTCGTTTTCATACAAAATTTGTTCAATAAACAACAAAGCGTTTATGAATTTAGGGGTTTATATTGGGCAAAATCAAAATTTCTTACTGATTTTCTAACTTTTTAAACTTTTATTGGCATTCACAAGTCCATTTCAAACCCAAATTCTAATTTCAAATCCAAACATAGCACTAATAGAAAAAAGTCTGTAAAAATTTTAGTTAAAAATACTAAAAATTGGTTAAAAATTACCTTGCAGAAAAAACTTCTGAAATTAGTAGATTATTTTTGCTAAATATTAGTAAGATAGTAACCCGGTGAAAAATGTTCATATACGCTCAAACATGTTCGTATATGGTTTATGTATGGACACATATGAACAAATATGGATTTTTTATGAACATATATGGATTTTATATGAACATATATAGAAGTATATGTGATTCCATATATGGAAAAAATTTCATATACAGACATATATGGAAGCATCTGTTATTTCATATATGGAAATGGCACTCATATATGGACAAATATGAAAGTATATGTTATTCAATTTATGCAAAAGGGACTTGTATATGAACATATTTCGAAGAATACATTTTTCCATATATGTAAAAGGAACTCATATTTGGATAAATATGGAATTATATTTAATTCCATGAATAAAAAAAGGAACAAATGTAGCGCCTCATTCGAATGTCATACATAAATTTATATCTACAGTACAACCTTATAATAAAGGACAGCAACGTTCGCATGTATTCTCATGTATTTAATAAATATATATGTCCATATGTGAACATATACTTAGGTGTTACCTCATTTTTCGAATCCATACATATACGGTTGAACCATAAATGTTCATATATGGACATTTTTCACCGGGAAGAGCAAAAATATAATTTGTAAGGCCCGATTACTGAATGTACAGTTTAAATTTAGCCGACAGTTAAATTCAAATTTTATATCAGAAACAACAACAACAACATTTAGCAGCTAACTGAATATTCAGTAATCGGGCCTAAATATACAGAATTTTAATTATATTTGAGATAAATTTTAGTTAATAGAATATCAGCAAAATATTTTGCTAAATAATTAGTAGACTAAAAAATCACAAAAGTTTCTTAATGCAAATAGAAATCTAGCATTCTGAAATCAGCAGTTTACTATTTTTTGTACACTCAACCAAAAAAGTCTGTAATGGCTACTGAAAATTTTGCTGTTATTACTGGAAATTTAATTGTTTTGAGCCCAGCGGTATTTTTGCCAATTTTAGCAACACATGTCTGCTGATCTGTAGTACAACAAAATTAGTAGTCGCTACTAAATTTTAACAAAATTGTTGTAAACTGCAATTCAAAATCGATTTGCTAAAATCAGTTAAAAAACTTACTAAATATCAATAATTTTAGTACAATGAAATTAGTATAAATAATTAGTTGCAGCTACTAAATTTCAGTAAATTGTTGTAAACTGTAATTTAAAATCAATCTGCTGAAATTAGCAAAAAAGTGTACTAAAAAATAAAAAAACTGTAAAATCTAAATGAAAAAAAAATTATAAAAAAAAATTTTTTTTCTTTCGATTGTAACAAGCGTATAATTACTTCATCGTACTTGAAATTTGGAGTCAAAATTGCAAACGGTTCTCCAGTAACAAATATAAACTAAACAAGAAAATAAATAGAATTTTAGCATTTTTTTCTGCAGCATCATTTTTTTTACTAATTTTTAGTAGTTTTAACTAAATTTTTTACGGACTTTTTTCTATTAGTGTAGCAGGGAAACTTCGCAATTTAGGACCACTTTTTAAAATTTTTATATGACAATCCTGACGTAAATATTTTTATCAAATTAAATGCCCAGCAAAACAAAAAATGGAAGTAATGCTTTACAAACTACTTCTTTCACTGCTTCACAAGCATCCATTAGTGTATTTTTACTGCTTTTTTAGAAGTTATTCTGAACAAATTCGAAAAATCGCTTCTTTCATTCCTTCCAAAGTATCAGTTAGTGCATTTTTACAGCTTTTTTAGAACTACTTCTGAACAATATCCAAAAAAATACTTAAATATTGCCTCTAAAGAGTAATTGCTCTAAAAGTGATCGTAAAAAGTGATTTTGGTATCATTTGGCATTTCCAAACAGAGGGTGCCGGTTTCGATTCCCGGCTGGACCAATATTTTTTTTATTTTTTAAAATTTTTTTTTATTCTATTAATTTTTATAATTAATTTGTATAAAATCAATATATTTTAATTTTGAAAAATATGTATGTACCTATATATAAAAAAATTGTGAGAAATTGCTTTTTGTGCACCTGTAAAAATAGTACTGAAAACAATATTGAATTGGAGTGCACCTTCTACACTTGTTTAATAAGTACTTTTATTGAAGGGAATAAGGAACAATATCTCGCAGTAACAAAGTGGTGTTTTTATGCCAGTCGACTTTCATATCAAATAATATCTCAGCGGTAGAGCGCAATCGTGAGGTCGCAAGTTCGATACCCGGTGGCAGCAATAAAAAAACTTTTGTAAAATAAAAAAAATATTATTTTTTTTGTGAATAATTTTTTTTTAACTTTTAATTGGTGAAAAAGAGGTTCCTTTGCACTCGTTCAAAAAGTACTGAAAAAATGTTGAAGTGGCAGTACTCGTCTCCTATGACAACTCAATGTTATGTTAAAATAGAAGTACATCTAGATCATCATGCTTTTTCTACTGCTTCGGCATCTCTTTTTTTTGCTGGGTAATTTATACAGAGAGAGAATTTTGCTGGACGAGTTTTAATGAAATTTTTCAGTAAACTAATGAAGCTAGCTTACTTCACAAAGTAAATGGAAAATTTCTTAAATTTAATGAAAAAGCTCCATGTATTTCATGAATTTAGTATTAATAAAACTTTTTCATTGAGTGTATGAAACTTTTAGTAAATAAAATTAAATTTTTCACAAGATTTTATCAAAAATTCCATTAATTCAATAAAAACTTTCAATGGACGATTTTCAGTGAATATTCATTGGTTTTATGCAAAAATTCATTAATGTCATACAGATAATTCTCTCAGTGTAGAGCAAAAATGTCAAGTTTTGTATGAAAATTAAAAAACAGTCACATAACTGTAAATTTGTCATTTTATATTGTAGCGATCGGTCAAATTTTGAAAAAAATATGTTGTTGGCAAACCCTGAAGCTTTCCTCATAAAATCAGCCTAACAAATTTAGAAAGCGGGCATTTTATATATTTTCTAATAATTAAAGATTAAAAATCGCCATAAAAATGTAAAAACATGTTTAGTTAATATATTGTTCTACCTCAAGTCCAAATTCTAATATGATATTGTCATATTAGATTTTATTTTTTGTTTTAAAAAATGTTTTTTTTTCGGAAGGAACTATGGCAACCCTGTGCTGATAATTATTTGAAAATTTTTATTGTAATGCATTAAACACATAGACGACTGCGGCTACACGACTACACGACTACAAATGCTGCTGGCTGCAATTGTAGTCGTGTAGTCAGCTACTTAATTTTTTTGAAAACGACAGCAACATGTAAACAGATAATCCTAAATATTTGACGTTTTGATAAATATTAATCTTTTTTGGTTTGTGCTTCTAAAATAATGGCTGAGGAATATTTTGTTAATTTTGTAAGATCCATTTTTTTTTACAAAACATCACAATAAAATTATTTCCAAATATAAATTAATGAAACCTTCAAACAATTGTAAAATATAAACAGCTGTTTCTTCAGTGTTCCCAAAACGGTGATTTTCTAGTCAGAACTAGCGATTTTATTTCGCCTCTAGCGGGAAAAATTGTCCTGTTTTACATATTTTGTTATATTGTCAACACTATTTTTGTTTTGTAGCCAACAAAAATAGAAATTATCCTAAGTTGACTACAGCGGCAAAAGTAGTCGTGTAGCCGTGTAGCTGTGTTGGTGTCAAAATAATCGTTTTCATATAAACGTGACAGGCTGTAGTCGTGTAGCTGCAGTCGTCTATGTGTTTAATGCATAAATGATCTAGAAGACATTAGAAAACTGTTATCAATTAAAATCCAAATCGTTTCTTTGCTATAGAAGTTGCTAAATCCACCCAAAGTTAGTTTATACATATGGATAAAATATAGCGAAAAAGTTTTAGGGAATTCCAAATTTACTAGTCCCTAGTGAAACTGATATTTTTAAGATAACGAAATCAGTGCAACAAAATTATCATGTAAACTTAATACTTTGTAGTATTTATTAGCTAAAAATAAAACTTGACTAGAAGAATTCTAGAACTACGAGTATATTCATTGAAATAATATCTAACAAGAAAAAAATTTCCTAAGTTCCTTTTTATTTATGATTTAGTCACCTTAAAAACCAGTTTTGAACTTAAAAATAATAATAAAAATACAAAACAATACAAGTCGTAAGAAACTTAACACACTAACAACAACAAAAAAAAAACGTTAAATAACATTGTCATTAGAATCCCACACATTTTGAAATCACCTTCAAACCACAAAAAAAAAAACGGAAAATAAAATGATACTTTACGAAACTTTACTCAAAAACCATCAGAGTAATGAAACCAACAGCCACCATTCGCATCAAGTAACTATTTATTAACTGGAGACATCATGACGTTAGAAACAAACCCCCACGCACGCAAATGTTGCTCAACATCCACCATACTTCCACCAACAAAGCACCAATTATTTCCAACCAATAGTCATTCTATACATAGTATAGTCTAGTAGTTGTATGTACTACTCGTACTTCATTATGAGCACTAACAATTCCAATTTGTGTGGAAGCTAAAAATGGATTCATTCATATAAAATTAAAAACTAACCTACAACTTACAGACTAACTTAAGTTACATCAAAGCTTCTTATAGTATAACTAGGTTTAAATACGCTGTAAAGCTTTAAATTAAAATATTAAGTAAATTTTGTAATACGAAATGATCAAGGCTTTAGGAAAAAACGTCACTTGAATAGGACGACTTATAACGAATATCGATGTCTGAGGGCGAGTTTTATAGTCAGAACGATTTCCTTCTAAAAATTAATTTAAGTCAGAAATTTTCAAACAAAATCTCTAACTTAAGAAATATTTAAGACAAAATTCATTTCTAGTTCTGACTATAGAACTGGCCCTTAGGTATAGTTGTTGAGTAGGGTGAAGTTTTAGGAAACAACTCCCCTTGGGCCAGTTTTATACTTGGAACTAAGAACGATTTATGTCTGAAATATTCCTTAAGTAAGAAATTTTCAAATAAAATTACATACTTAGAAAAATATTTAAGAAAAAAATTGACCTTAGTGCTGACTATAAAACCAGGGTTTAAAAAACTACGATTCAAAAAATATTTTTGCTTTTTACTACTGCTACTACTACAAACAATTCATGTAGCTTTAGTAAAAGCATCTGCCTGCTACTTAGTTTATACAAAGTAAGCAGTCATTGTTTTTGATCAACTTGATTTTTGTTCTTGTGCTACTGCTACCACTACAAACAAAACACGGAGCATTTGTAAACAGTAAGAGCAGAAAAACGAAATGAACAACTACTACTGCTACTGCTACAACTACTACTGCTACAAAAAAAAAAAAAAAACAGCAAGAGCAGAAAACGAAAAAAAACAAAGTAGTAAAACATAAAAAAACGAAATATGACTCTTTTTATGCTGAGTAGTTTTTTTTAGCGAAAGAATAAATGATTTTGATTTATCTGATGTGTATTGGGCGCATACAAAATTACATAATAAACTTGAAATGTTTTAATTAAAAAAGCGGCTTATAAATTAATAAAGGTTTATGAGTTCATATTTGAATATGTTTGACCCTTTGTATGCAATATGATTATAATCAGCACCAGTACACTCACAAAAAAAGCCCGTACAAATAGTTTAAAATTCTACTAAAATAACAGAATATACTCGTATTTTCGATGAAGTTGAGCATCACGGCCTGCTAAATTTATAAAAATACAATAATTTAAAAAAAACTTTGTTTAATGGAAATTAAATTATTCAGGTGAAATCAGTATATCGTTGCTGCGCCTAAGAAAATAGCTATTTGTTTTCAAAAATTATTTGTGGAATACCTAAATTAGGTCTGTGTTGTGTGTAGGGTTTGGGGTTCGGGAATTCCCGGGAAAATTTTGCCGGGAATTCCAGGGAAAATAATATATTTTTCCCGGGAAAACGGGAAATTTTAAAAATATTAAATTTTTTAAATTGTTTTTGTTGCGAATAGGATTTTTTAATTTTAGTCATAAAAAACATTTTAAATACCAAAACAAAAATGTCATTGTTAAAATCTTTTAAAAGGGAATACATTTATTTGACACACATATAAAATCTTTGCCAAGTAATAAGGAGCATTTCAACTAATAAAGATTTTTCGCATAACTTATTCAATATTTAAGTAGTAAAACCTAAAAACTTGGTAAAATGTTTTAAAGAAATATGAAAAAGAAGCTTTGTTTCTTACAAATAATCGCTCTTACTATCTAAATTTTTCAAATGTATAATTTAGGTAAAGTCGACTTTAGTTAAAATATTGGGTGGCAGTATACCTTGACTTGGTTTATTTTTGGAGCATTCTGATTGGTTAATTTATTTTCAACCAATAAAAATATTTGAAAATATAAATATTTTTGTAAGGTTTTCATACACAAAATGAACAAAACCGTTTGATTAAAAATAAAGTCGACTTTAAATTTAAAATACGCCTTTATATTAAGGGTCAATAATTTTATAAGTAACGTTTTCATTAATAAATGTGAAAAGAAAAGACTAATGGTTAACGGTGGTATCTAAATTTGGTTATCCGACATCTAAATTTGGTTCACAAAAAAAAAAAAAAAATTGATGGTCATGCAACTTCTCTTGAAGAAAACAACAAGAATAACGTTTCAGCTAAAATTAGCAAAGTAACTGAAGAAAAAAGTGTAAGCTGAATAGGCATTAAAGGTTTTATGGTAGGGCAAACATTTCCTGAAATGGTATCCACATTAGCTGCAGTCAATCCGCACCATAACTAGATCTTCGTTTATTCGAGAAAGTTTTTATAATAAAAACCTGGCATTGCAAAAAAATGAAACCGATGTAAAGAACATTATATTAAATTACTACAATCATGTAAAAGATATCATGATAAAAGAAATATCGAGCAATATTTCTAACAATAGGAGATTTACTATAATCTTAGATGAATGGACAAGAATATCACAAAAGAGATATTTGAACATATGTATAATCGGAAATAATTCATTTTATAACCTGGGGTTGGTTTATATATCAAGAAGATGTAATGCTGATGAAATAAGAAGAATTGTAGAAATAAGACTAGAAGAGTTTTATTTGTCTTTGGAAAATAACATTGTGGCCACCATATCTAATGGGCCAAATGTGATGAAACGGTTTGTTTCCGACAGTGCAGTAGTAGGTGCCTGCTGGAATCATGCAATTCATTTGGCAGTGCTGCGAGTAATTTATGTGAAATCAAATGTTCAACATTCTGATGTTTTTTACTTTGAATTCTCACTACACAGACTATATTTGTACTGAAATAGTGTTTTTTTTTAACAAAAATTACTTATATAGGTGGTTTTCATTAACAATTTTGTTCCCGGGAATCCCGGGAATCAAATTTTTTCATTCCCGTTTCCCGGGAAATAAAAAAGTCCGGGAAATCCCAAACCCTAGTTGTGTGCCTTGGCCATTTTTTTTGGAAGTAATTCTTTTATAAATGAAAGGCTTGAAGTTTGGTTTATATGTGTGTAAAAAAATAATTTCCAAAAAGTTCCGCAAAACGCTGAAATCACAAAAAAGTTTATCGACAAATAGCTAGTTTCTTAGTAGCAGCGACGAATATGTTTGTTGATTAAAAACAAGTAAAAATTCAGTTTTATGTTTGATGTTCCTATCTTACGGATATATAACAAAAATAATATGCTACTGTCAGTAGTATTTTCTACATGGTCATTTTATAGTAGTTTTTAGTACACTCATATAAAAAATTTAGTGCAAAATTTAAACCCGTTCTGATTCAATTAAACTAATTTTTCTTTTGTCTTTAAATTTAACTCAGTTCTAGAGTTCTTAAGCCTAAACCAGATAAACGCAGTGTATTTTATTTTAGGACTTCGGTTAACGATTTTTGTCGAAACTTATAAAAATTATATTTAATAATCTGGCTAATTATGGGATAATCTTCAATGTGAAAAATAAAAAACGCTAAATCTGACGTGACTTCGTATTTTTAAAACAAAAATCCGCAAAATTGTTTTCATTAGCACCAAATAATAATAAAAATATTATCTTTTCAATCAAAGATAGGGATTATATAAAAGGTTAAAATCATAATCTGTGAGATTAGATACTGAGTGTAAAAAAAATTCATAAAAATCTCCAACCACTTCCTAAATCAGCGTAAAAACCGTCCGTCGCCATTTCAAGAATAAAATCTCCAAATGTGTTTGTTAATCGCCACGTTTGGCAATAAATCGCTATATCTGACAACCCTAACAACAAATACTGATCTACGTATGAATTTTGTGTGTATCCTTATTTTGCGACAACCCTAACAACAAATACTGATCTACGTATGAATTTTGTGTGTATCCTTATTTTGTTCTCGCCCACCACTTGTTAACAATTTACCGTTGAAACAGTGCTGTCAAATTGTGACGTAAATTTATGTAACCTAATTCTATCATTATGTGTCTTACAACTGTTAATTTTTAAAACAATAAATAAAATATTGAAAAGTGAATTGGTACCACGGGTGGGTGCGGTTGGCTAAACTAATTCCAAACTAAATTCAGGTTTAAGAGTTTCTTTGAATGTAGAAAATTTTTTAAAACAATTTTTAAAGAAATTTTAAACCCTTTTCTCTATTTGTATTTAGTTTAGAACAAATTTAGCCACCTCACACAGGGCCTACGTAATAAAAAGAAATTTCAAATTATTCATAATTAGGGGTGATTTAAAAATTATATAATATATTATAAAATAAAAAATTTAAAATACAAAATATAAATCATAAAATCAATCGAATATTCCAAAACGGCAAATTAGCATCTTCATGCTTTGTTCTGTTTAACAAAAACAATATAAAATACATACATACACACACACACAGTATTGGAAAAACCAAACAAATAATTCATTTTTAAACAACGAAAAATATTTCTATGACTACTCTGCTGAGTAGTAATTTGGGAGTCATGTATGTTTGGCTGCTACTGCTCTTGCTTAATTTGTAAGTAGACGATTGGTGCTGCGGTAGTTTTCAATTTCAAAACAAAGATGTGTGCTACTGCTTAGCTAATAAAATTTTTGTGTAGTGGTAGTAGTAGCTGAGTAGTAATTTGGGAGTCTTGTCTATTTGGCTGCTACTGCTACTTGTTGAATTTAGTAGCAGACACATCGATTGATGCTGTGGTGGTTTTCAATTTCAAAACAAAGCTATGTGCTACTGCTGTGCTACAGAAAAGTTTGCATAGTGGTAGTAGTAGCGATGTGATGACTTTTAGTTTTGTTGTTTTTTTTACTACAATAATCGTCATTTTTAGTTACTACTGCTACTTTAGTCGTAGCTTTTTCAACCCTGTATAAAACTGACCCTTAAGCCCGCAAAATTCTTATTGCGTTTTGAGAAGATACAAAAACTG
The DNA here is from genome assembly GCA_949987735.1 of Leucophora obtusa. Classification (NCBI taxonomy): domain Eukaryota; kingdom Metazoa; phylum Arthropoda; class Insecta; order Diptera; family Anthomyiidae; genus Leucophora; species Leucophora obtusa. Next base: position 285,159,975 of record OX465295.1, read on the forward strand.
CCTTATCGACAAAAAGTCGCACTGTGGTCGACACTGTGTTTATGTGGTTTCGGCTTTAGAGCCCATAACGTTTCCTTACCCAGCAAAAAAAGAGAATCCAAGGCAGTAGAAAAGGCACTACAATTACTTGATCTAGATGTACTGCTTTTTTAACAGAAACACTAATGATTTTAATATTGAGCTATCATAGTAGAGTAGTACTCCGACTTCAACATTTTTTCAGTACTTTTTGAACGAGTGCAAAGGATTAAAAGTTAAAAAAAAAATAATAAATTAAAAATGTAATATGTATGAAAATTAATTGTTTTATAACAAATTTTTATAAAATCATGTACTAATGTTATCTGCGGTGGCTTCCGTCGGAGCAGTAATTCTTTTGTCTCTGCAACATTTATAATTGCGATAAATAACAATAAATATTATTTGTCTTTCACAGATTGCGTTTCACATTATTCTATCCAGGCTTGTTGAATTTGAGTTCGATGAATAAGACAGTCAGATGGATGGTGAATTGGTGCCTAATCGAAACTTATTACGTAATACGAACCGCTTTGAATTAATTTTCTATAAAAGTAAGAACACATATTGGTATTTTATGATACAAAAATTGTTTTTTCCCTTTTAAAAATGAATTCGAGGGGATTTTCTGAAGAAAAAAAGTTCTGTAAATATGAAGCTTTAGAAGAAAACGTGTCCATAATTTGACGTTTTTCATAAAAAAGTGCTTAGAATCCAAGAATTTTCAATAAAATAGTGCTTAATATCAGTCGCTTTTTCTATTTAATTTTGCCTATCGAAAGAGACCTCTGTACTGGGATTCTCTAATTTTTTAATGACAAAATTCGGTAGTTACGATGTCAGTTTCCTATGAAAACTTGTCAATTTAACTACCGAAATTTGTCGTTAAAAAGTTACAGAATTTCCTCTCTGGTTCTGAAAATTTTTTTCTTTAAAAAGGTCTAGAATCTGAATCTTTTTCCAAAGGAACATGTGCTCAAAATATGAGTCTTTTTCTATAGGAAGAAGAGCTCGAGGCTGAATATTTTTCTATGGTCTTTGGAAAAAAAATCATCAGACAATCCCACTTATTTTAAAGAGATTTTTTCCTCTAAAAAATATTAGACTGTGAAAGCTTTTTCTGAAGAAAAGCCTATAAAATATGGTGACGACCTTTTCCTATAAAAAATTTCTAAGATCCTATAAACTTCTGCTGTAAAATTTTTTTTTTAGATTTTTTTCAGCTTCTGAACACATTTTGTCAGAAATCTGTCAGATTCTGAGAGCTTTCGTCCCAGAGATTTTGACGACTTTTTCCTACAGAAAAGTTGTTAGATTTTAAGATCTATTACTTAAATAAAAACTCAGTTATTCTAAAAAAAAATCTTCAGATTTTAGCGACTTTTGCTTGTAAAAACCATCTAATGCTAAGGACGTCTTCCAAAATAAAACCTTCAGAATCCTGGGACTTCTCCAATGGAAATAACTTTACCCCAGAGGACTTTATCCTATAGAAACTCCCACGATTCCTAGAACTTATATAAAAACCCTCCAATTCTGAAAATAGAAAAACCCTTTCACTCTGAGGACTTCCTATAGGGAAACCCACCGATTCCAAGGACTTCTTCTAATAGAAAATCTTTCAGCATCTATCGAAAAAAATTTATCGAATCTGATACATTTCTACAATAAAAAGTTCTCAAAATCTGAGAGTTTTCTATAGGAAATATAGTCCGAATTTGATGTTTTCTTAGGTATTTCCTACAGAAGAACGGGTTTTTCTATAATAGAATAACATATTTTATTAATAAAATATTTTAAAAATGACTTTATTCTTTTGTTTTTGGACGGTGTAACGCACTCGGAGTAAATTTTATCATATTTATAGTAGGAGAAGAGTTAGTTGGGTAAATATAGGGCAAAACCCTTTTTCAGGTATACTGTGGTGTCAAGGTCAGGAATTTTACCATATTATGTGGGTTTGTGTAATGATAAACAAGAATGCATTGGATTTTTACTTTACTAAAAGTGTGAACTCCCACCGATGTTTTAGTTTTATTACTTTAGACTAGCACGGGAACTGCTGAGGATGTCCTCTACTAATGCAGATATCACAAAAATAAGTTGTGGGAATTAAGAAAAAGAACGGAATTTCTCTAGGGCGCTGTGGTGTAATGATTAGCGCGTTGGACTGTTACGCATAAGGTTGCGGGTTCGATCCAAAGCCAAGGCAACATCAATTTATGAAAAATAATAATATGCATGAGTATTTCCTATCCTTCATGCATATCGCAGCGTCCTTATTCGGTGTTCCCATAGCACTTAACCCCACTGAAGTAAAATAATATAAAAGGGCTATGAACTTAAAAGCTTCAACAAATTTCGCCAACTCACAATCAACTGGCGCGCAACAACTGTTCTAAAATTCAACATCTCACGCAATTACAGTGTTGCCATATTTGAAGCCCTTCATCTTTCACCATCTTTCACCACCTTTCATCTCTTATCTATCCCCTTTCCAAAAAAGCAAAACGTGGTGTGTTGCTTCTCTTAAAAAAAAATAATTATCACAATTATCTGAGCAATATTCAAAAAATTACTTAATTATTGCTTCAAAGAGATCCTAAATGATTTTGGTACAGTTTATTTTCAGGCAGATGATCGAGGGTTTGAAGCCCGACGAGCCTAATATTTTTCATTTGTTTTTATTTAAATTTTTTTTTAATATTTCTAATAAATTTATTAAAATTCAATATTTTTTGATTTTTAAAAATAAATAAAATACAAATTATGAAAAATTGCTTGTGAAAAAAGTACTGAAAAATATGAAACTGCTGGTTACTTTTCAACCACACTAATAAAAGTCTCTACAAATTTTAGTTAAAACTACTAAAAATTAGTTTAAAATTACCTTGCAGAAAAAATCCTTATAGTAGCATATTATTTTTGCTAAATATTATTAAAATAGGAAGAGCAAAAATAAAATTATTAAATATACAGAATTTGTAGTTATATTTGCGTTAAATTTAAGTTAATAGAAAATAACGATTAGTCTGCTAAAATCGGCAAAAAAATTTGCTAAATAATTAGTAGACTAAAAAATCACAAAACAAATATTTAAATTTTATAAGTTTTTTTTTCGATTTTTTATTGCAAAAATTTCTGTTGATTGCAGCAGAATAGACTTATATTGTACTCAGCTTAATTTATCACATAAATAACAAAAATTTTGTAGATATATCAGTTTGTTTTTAGTATTTTAAGTCTACTAATATTTAGCAAAATTTTCTGCAGGTTTTACAGTATAATTTGTAATTTTCAATTAACTAAAATTTAACTCAGCTTGTAAATTTAGCGGTTTAATTTTGCTATTCTTATTTTATTGGTATTTAGCAAAGATGAAAAAAAAAATTGTTAAATTCAGCAGTTTTTTCTGCAAGCTCAATGTTAGCTAGTTTTTAGTAGCTTTTTCTGCTATTTTTATAGGTTTATTTCTATGAAGGCATGGAAGAAAATAAAAGAATTTGGATACACTTAAGCACTCTTGTAAAATTCCACTTTAAAAATTAAGACCAAACATATGCCTTTTTATAAGTTTGTTATTTGGCTTAGGAAAAAAAAAGCAAATTAAGTTTGACCTCAATATTTTCCCTCCACGAAGCCACTTAACAAATGCTCTTGGGTCCCATACATAAGTTGAAGTTAAAGTTAACAAAGAACTCTCCTTTTTACACCAACACAGGCACAGTTACACAACAATGTTTTGAAACTATTTTCAATTCCAAACTAAAGCCTGGATCAGCCAGACGTAAACGTAAACGTATCTCTGCATAGCTGAATTAATAAGTTAGATAAGAACAGGAGATGTGTTGTGTTTTTTGTTTCATTCTTATGCATGTAATATAGAGCAAACGTAAATATACAACGAAAATCTATTCACAACAGATTTTTGTTTTGTATTTACGTCTGCTCTATATTGAATGCATAAGAATAAAACAAAAAACACAGCACATCTTCTATTCTTATTTAACTTATTAATTCAGCTATGCAGAGATACGTTTACGTTTACGTCTGGCTGATCCAGGCTTAACATTTGGTTTGGTGGAGCATTACAACCACAAACACAACGAGAAATGGGGGGAAAATACCAAAGTAATAACTCAAAGATACAGAAAAATCCAATTTGGATTTTACCCAAGTTATCTAAAAATATAGAGAAAAAAACAGAAACGAAACGAAACATTCAAGCAACTAAAGGTTTCTAGAAATTGAATAAAATAGAAGAAGAAAAAAAAAACACATCTAACTATCTAACAACAAAATGTAAACGTGGTCTAAACGTGGTTTCACCGCTAAAGGTACGGTAAACGAGTATGTACCCTTTTCTAAAAAGTGACTGAAAAAAGCTAAAACTTGTGTTTAAGGGGAATTTTAAAAGAATCAATTCGTTTTAAATAGAAATTAAGTTTTATATACTTAAAAGTATGAAAGGAAATATTTTTCTCTGAATTTAAAATTTGATACACTCAAAATAGTTTGTAGTTAAAATTAACTGAAAATGTAATTTAAAATAAATGAAAAATCACTTGAAAACCGGTCTACTGACTTTTCATTTAAATCAAAAGAACTTTTCATTTATTTTTAAATGTTAATAAATAAACAACAAAATCCTTAAAAAATAATGATTTTTCATTTATTTCGTTTTTTTAAATTTCAAAAAATTAACTACAAAATCCGCAAGAATAAATGATATTTAGTTTATTTCGTTTTTTTTAACTGACCTAGAAATCGAAAGGGAATTCTTTTTTTAACAAAACATTTTAAATGAAAATATTAACTGTAACAGAAAATCCGTATTTATATGTAATTTATTTTTTAAATAAACCACGAAAACAGTTAAAAAATATATTTCTTTGTATTTTAACTGTATAATCATTTAAAAATAAATGTACGGATAACTTTTTAAATAAACTACAGTCAGTTACTGTAATAATATTTTCAGTGTATATGTAAGTAGAAATGTGTGCAAAGAAAAATAAAAATATCTCAGTAACCACTTTTTCAAAAAGTTTACATTTTATTAAAGGAAATTTTATTCAAAATAATAAAAAAAAAAGAAATACAAAAAATAATTAATCAATGATACAATTATTTACTTTTTCTGCAACTCCTATCATTAGGGCATTTATAGTGTCTTCCTTGATCCTTTGGCTTGCAGCACACCATTGATACCGAAAATCTACAACGTCCTTAGATACCCGTTTGGTGGTCTTAAATTCCCTTTTTACCAGAGCCCAATATCTCCCGATTGGACAGAGCTCTGGGCAATTCGGTGGGTTCGCCTCTCTAGGGACAAACAATACACTCCGTTTCATAACTATAGCCGCACTTATAAAAGAGCTGATATTAAATAATTAGACATATAATAATTTAGACATATAAAAAAAGACCTTATAACTAAAAGTTATAACATCTTTTAACATTTCCACTAAAAAAATAAATTTCTTTAACGTAGATTAATTTAAATCGCTATTTTTATTTTTACTAGTGTTGTATAACTATAGCCCATACATGGGAATTTTTCATTACCATTGAAATTTCATTACCATTAGTTCATACTAATGACAATGAAAAAAATTTCATTACCATTTAATGGTAATGAAATATTTTTCATTAGAAAAATCATTACTAATGGTAATGAAATTACACTAATGTATAAAAAAACTAATTACAATTGATTAAAAACCATTTGTTTACAAAAAAATTCAGACAAATAAAAACATACAACGAGTTTGGCCGGAGAAGTTATAAAACATAATTTTTTAAGGATGATCCATTCCATTCCGTTAAACTTTACTTGGATACAAATAACAATGTAATGGAAAGTAGTATATAATTTCAAATGATTATGAGCCTGAATTCGCATATTCCAAATTCGATTTCAGCGAGTGTTACTCCGTTTTTATGTTTTTCTGTCAATGGCAATTATTTTTTTTAATTTATTCATTATCAATGGTAATGAAATTTAAAATCATTGCCATTAATCAATGAAATTAAATTTTAGAATCATTACCATTTATTAAAAAAATGGTAATGAAAATAATTTCATTACAATTGATATCAATGCAATGGTAATGAAATCATCAATTCATTAGTCCACCTAATTAATTAGTCCCATGTATGCTATAGCCGCACTTAGAAAAATGGATTTCAAAGTTAAAAACATTTGAGTAAAAAATTAAATAAAATAAATTAATGTTAGCTATATCTCTATAAAGTCTGAACAAAACTTCCAAATCTTATTCTATCTTGAGCCAGGTTTCTCAGTTGAGCCCATGACAGCCCTTTGCTTCTGAATTGGTCTTCGACTGATCTTCGCCAGGTAATTGAATAATTGGGCAACCTCTGTTTCTCGAATCTAGCCGATCCCATTGAAAGCAGACCTTAGCGATATCCTTATTTTAATTTCTAAGCATATGGACGATCCATTTCCATTTTCTTAGTGGAATTTCAACATTTTTCTTACACGTTTGAAGCAGATCTTGGTTGCTTATTCGCAGCTGTCGAAATATTTTAAGCCTCCTCCTTAAGCATTTGTTTATGAATACTTTTAATTTTGTGGAGATTATATTCGTAACTTCCCAATTTTCACTGCCATATAGCAGAACCGACATAACACTTGTGTTAAATATCCTAATCTTATGCTTCTTGGATATTTGAAAAGACTGTCAGACTCGCCCATGCATATGTGTGACGGGCCATGTTGATCCTGCTTTTTAGATCACCATCAGCACCATCATCTGTACTTATTTTACTACCCACCCAGGTAGAAAAATACAAACGGCACAATGTCGGCCCGGTATTGGAGACGGTAGTACATGTACTGGCAATGCGTCGGATTTTTAACTTTCACTGTACTGGCATGTTGTCGAAATGATAACACCAATAAACGCTTGGCCGTAGTTATTTCCCAACGTTGGCGCAGGCTTGGGATTTTATTTTTTTGGTATTATCCCAGTACATTTAATAACAATTTTAGTCGTTTGCTAGTACTTTACTTTCCTTTTAGTGTACATCACACATTTTGTCGAAATTTCACAAGAAAAGAATGGTTATGTCTCTCTTACATACATAAATAATTGTGTAATAGATGCAAAAATATATAAAATTTATAAAATTGTTAATTTTAATAAATTAAAAAAAGCTCGTTAATTTTCAGAAAACAGTACTGGCAAAGCACTTTTAAGTAGTACCGCCAATTCGTAAAAAAAAGTGCTCTCCCAGTACAATTTTTGTTGCAACGTCGGCAATTTCTACCTGGGCAGGTATCTAAACTCGGTAACATCTTCAATGATATTACTGTCTACAATAACTGGAGTGTTGCTGTCAGTTCATATTCTCATAATTTTGGTTTTACAGAAGTTAATCTTTAACGTAACTTTAAGACCATTTTCATATAACCTGTTTACCAGCCAGCGTGTGCGATATCAAGCACAAGTCGTCCGCACAGTCCAGGTCATATAGGCGCTGAGGCAGGCGCTATTTGATACCATCCGGTGCTTCGATATTGGTCTTTAACATTACCATATCCAATACTAATAGAAATAGCGTAGGTGACAGTACGCATCCTTGTATTACTCCATGGTTGATATAGAAACTTTCACTATCAACGCCCTTGAATCGGGCCTTACATTGAAAATCGTAGTACAGCAATTGAATGATGGTGATGATTTTATCCGGAATACTCACGTATCGAAGCCATTGCCAGATAACATCTCTGTTTATTGCGTCGAATGCTTGTTTGAAATCAACAAAAATTAAATATAGTGGGGAATTCCATTCGACTGATTGTTCTACCAATTATTCTTAATGAGATAATATGATCTACGCATGATCTGTTACGTCTAAAACCGGATTATTCTCTACATACACTGATAGAATTTTCGTTCATACTATTAATGAATCGATTTCATTAATCTGAATTCATTGATTTAATAAAAAAATTTCATTGATTTAATGAAAAATTCATTAATTTAATGAATTTTTTCATTATATATTTTCAACTAACCCATAAGATATGCTATAATTTTTATAAGGGTTTTGAATTTGCTAATTACTAAAATAGATATATGTTCCAGTAATGAACGCTAGGGTTGCAAAATGAAATTATTTAAATATAAAGGTCCAAGTAATGACATCATTTTGTTTTGGCTATTTAGATCAATCGGTAACGCGGTAATGTTTACATTCTGGTGATTGCGGGTTCAAGTCGAGTTCAGGGAGATGTCAAAAACGTTATAAAAACAAAAAAGAAATATGTATATGTACAAATAAAAATTAATAAAATAAAAATAAACAATAAATAAAAAAACGCAAAAAAAAATATTTTTTTCAATTAGTTTTCATTTAATGAATACGTTTCATTGATTTAATGAACGCGTTCTTTGGGGACTTTTCAATGAAAAAAATCATTGGATTAATGAAAAAATTCATTAATACTATGCACAAAATTCTATCAGTGTAGGCACGATTCAAGAGTAGGGCAGATACGTTCAAGGACTATAAAAGCTATTATCTTTTGAATGGAATTTAGAAGCGTTATGCCTCGCCAATTTCTACATTCGCTAAGATCTCTCTTCTTTGGAATTGTAACGATGACACCTTCCTTACACTCCTTTGGGATGTTGTCCGTAGTTCTGGTGGGAAGTTATCTAGACCGGATGCTTTATTATTTTTTAATTTTGTAATTGCGTTTGTGACCTCTGCCAGAGTTGGAGCATTTGTTTGTGTATCCCTCCTGGTGTTTCTTCGCACTGGTGTCTCTGTAGATACCTGACTGCTCTCTGATGATATCGGGGATTCAAAGAACTCCTTCCATCTTTGAAGTTGTTCATCAGTCGTAGCGAGCATTCTTCCATTTTAGTCCTTGATATTGGGAGCCGTACTTAAATTCTCTCCACTGAGTTATCTAATTGCAGCAGCTTCGCCTTCACTATCGATGTTATCATAGAATAGACATTTGTCTCTACGGACTAGCTTTTTCACATTTTTTCAGCATTGTTGTAATTTCCTCTAGCGAGTTGTAATTATGCGGTATTATGAGCCGATTGCAGTTTTATGTTCAGCCTTCCCCTTTCTTCGATTGCACTCCATGCCGTGTCACTAATCCATGACTTAATATGGTGTTTGCTATAACCGAGGAGATTTCTTGCACTTTCGCGGCAAGACATTACTTGTTCGATTGCGATTCAGTCTGCTACACACGTCTTTTGAAAAGGATGTGGCCGTTGCGGGGTCTTGTAACCGATGTACGTTGTTGTATTTGCTTCTGCACGATTTTTGATGATAGAAGGCTTTTCGTCGCAACTTTACATTACCCAGCAAAATCTTTCATTACCAAATAAGTGGTTATATAATTGAAATTCATAGCTTATTTTTTGGCGTCTAAACTCATTATTTTTGTTTGGCGTGGTCGTTTTTATAAGTAGTCACGCTTACCCGCTCGCTTACGAAAAAATGAGAAATAAGTAGTTATGAGATTTTGAATAATAAGTGGTTACACACATGCTTACAAAAAGTTTAATTATAAGTGATTATCCGATTGCTTACTTGATTCTTAAAAATAAGGAGTTAGGCAAATACTATTAGCTAAGGAAATACATTCAGAAAAATTTAAGTTTTCTCTAGTGTGTAATAAATAAAAATGTATACAATTTAACTGTGTAAAAAGTACTTACATATTGAAACTATTACGAGTAAGTCATTATTTTATATTTAGAAACAATGAATACAATAGGCCGTTATTAGGAAGTCATTATTTTATATTATAAAATAATGCAAAAGGTAATGATATTTAATTTATGGTAATGCAGATAGTAATGAGGTGTCATTACCAATATTTTGCTGGGGTTTATATGAAAACCCCTAATATAAGGTTTGTTTTTTTTCGAATTTTGTATAAATATTCCATACAAATTTAAGCATTTATAAAACTTTTAAGTAGGTATAAATTTAGCTTCTTAAAAATTAAGTAGTTATAAAAATGCTACCAAGTCTTAAAAATTCTTGGCTTTTCTCTTTCAAATGTAAACAAAAATATTTGTCATAAAAATATTTGATATTTTAGAATTTTTTATTTCATAAAATATCTGAAACAACAAAAGCTAACAAATGAATTGTGCGTTTGTTGGTAAAGGTACAGCAGGGCACACAAGATTATTGCTCCATTTCGAGTTCCGGCGAAGTCTTTGTACGAAAACAGCTTTTGTACAAAGGCGACCCCAAATGTTTTGTTTGTTTACAAAAAATAAAAGAAAATCGGGTAAGTACGGATAGTCGTTCTTTTACAAGTCGTTATATGTATGCATAGCGCATGGTACGGGGACATTTTTTCGATCAAGTTTTTAGTATGGAGACATTTGGTTAGTTTGGGGACTGTCCTCAAACTCTTCCTAGGTCCTGCACATAGTATCAAGACATTTCTGACTCATATACAGCATAGTTTGGGCACATTTTTGGCTATGTCTCCGAACTATGCGCACCACATACATATATAGATGTAGGTATTAAATTCGAAAAAAACAAACCTATATTTTAACGAGTAAAAAGGATAAAGTCGGGCATGCCGACTATGCAATACCCTACACCAGTCTGGTGTATTGTTTGGATCCGAAATTCAAATGGGTTAAAATGGGGCTTATGTCAAAATTTTCTATAATGTGAGTCAGCGCACCAAATTTCATTAAAATATCTTAATATTTGCGACCTGCAGTTTGTAACCAAGCCAATTTTGGGGGGACCCTTATATGGGCACTAGTTCTAAACATGGACCGATGTTCACCAAAATCAATAGGCTTCGTCCTTGGGCCAACATAGGTCTATGTACCAAATTTCATCAAAATATCTTAATATTTGCGACCTGCAGAGTATAAACAGTATAATTTTGGTAGGACCCTTATATGGGCACTAGGACCGATGTTCACCAAAATCAATAGGCTGCGTTATTGGGCCAATATAGGTCTGTGTACCAAATTTCATCAAAATATCTTAATATTTGCGACCTGCAGCGTATAAACAGTATAATTTTGGTAGGACCCTTATATGGGCACTAGGTCTAAACATGGACCGATATTCACCAAAATCAATAGGCTGCCTTATTGGGCCAATGTAGGTCTGTGTACCAAATTTCATCAAAATATCTTAATATTTACGACCTGCAGCGTATAAACAGTATAATTTTGGTAGGACCCTTATATGGGCACTAGGTCTAAACATGGACCGATGTTCACCAAAATCAATAGGCTGCATTATTGGGCTAACATAGGTCTGTGTACCAAATTTCGTCAAAATATCTTAATATTTACGACCTGCAGCGTATAAACAATATAATTTTGGTTGGACCCTTATATGGGCACTAGGTCTAAACATGGACCGATGTTCACCAAAATCAAACTTGTTCGTCCTTGGGCCAACATAGGTCTGCGTGCCAAATTTCATCAAAATATCTTAATATCTGCGACCTGTATAGTGCGCACAAGATTGCATGGACAGACAGACAGACGGACGGACGGACAGACGGACATCGTTAAATTGAAATAAAAAAAAATTCTAAACCGATCGGTATACTATAAGGTGGGTCTACGACCAATATTTTTTGGTGTTACAAACATCAGCACAAACTTATAATACCCTGACCACATAGTGGTGTAGGGTATAATTAAAGAACTGTGCAACTTAGCAGAAAACTTTTGAAGTTATTTTGATATAGGTATTGTAAGTCGTGATTAGGGTTTTTAAATTTCTGACATTTTGCAACTCCCGGGAATCGAGATTTTTTTGGAACAAGCTAAAACTGCTTTAATATTTCGTTATTGCAAATTTATTTTTATCAAGATATATATTAATTGCATTAAAGGAATTAAATGTGCTGAAATCCCAAAAATTATTTAACAAATTGTGAAAATTATGTTGTTGAAGGCATGTCTCTAGCACGAATTTATTCTTGCCTAAGGAAATCGTCAGGGGGCGACACCTGGGAATTTCAAGAAATACCTGCTAGGTCAAATTGCAAACTCCATGAGTATTGCTTGTTCTCGTCTAGGAGCGTTATTCTACATTTAAAATATCAAAGAAATAACAAAAACAATAACAAAAAATTTACCACAATTTGCTTTGTCATCTTCCAATATACTGCTCTCTTGTTTTGACAGATCTAGCATGTAGCGACATCTAGTTACCTATGTATAACCAACAATAGAAAATCTTATGTTTTCTATAATTATCAGTTGCATTTAAATTTGCAAAAGCCTGTTTTTAGAATTTCTAGAAATAGTTGCTATGGGAAATTACAAACTCAATGCAAATTTCCTGTTCTCGTCTTAGAGCATCCTGAAAGGTTTCAGTTAGAGAGAAATTTCAGATTTTTTTTCATTTTTATTGTATTTTTCTTAGAAGAATATAACATTTAAATTTCACCAAAATTTTTTAAAAATTTTAAATATATAAAGGGTTTTCACAAGGGGTGTGCTATTTGTTGTATCGTTGTATCGTCCTAACAAAAAACATAGTTAAGTGTTGTTTTTTCAAACGCGTCGTATAGACCAAATACAATTAATATTGTCATTAATATGTATTTTTATTAATTATAATTTAGTAGGTTTGAGGTTAATAAGAAGAATAAACCTTCCTCAAAAATTATAAATACATTAAATTTGCAAATCAGACTAGATCTAGTTTCTGCCTTTTTATGGACTGGCTTCATCAGTGATCTTCCATTAAATTGTATTATTGTTTATATTTTTATTGTCAGATCGTCTCTATATGAATAATTTCAGAAGTGATCAAACAGCCATATACAAACATTCTACTTCAGATTTTCTCTGTTTATCTTTTTATTTCCTCCGTGTCACCTTTTCGTCAATATTACCACATTGACGTATGGTTTGTACGTACAAGTGCAGGCAATTTGTGTATATTGGAGACGGACAGCCAACAGGGCATTTTTATTTTTTATAGTAAAGTGTTGTTTTTTCAAACGCGTCGTATAGACAAAATACAACATTTGAGAATAGCACGATACAACATTTTTACGTATGTTTAGTGTCCTATATTTGAGTGTGCTAACAGATAGAAAACTGAATAGAAAATCGTTGTTAAACACAAATAAAAATTTTAACAACTCTATTTTTTGTTAGGACGATACAACGATACAACCTAATAAAGTTATTCAAGATATTTTGATTTTATAGCTTTTTTGCTGATTTTCAAGTTATGGTTATTTTAGTGTTTTTCTAAATTCCCAGAAATTATGAGGAAAAATCCCGGTAATTGGGAATCGAAAAATCGATCAAATTCCCGGGAATTATATATATATTCCTCTAACTCCCACTGGAGCATAGGGTGCCAATAGTGGCTTTTGGGACTGTGTAAAATATTTTTTATCCCATTTGCTAACATAAAATTTGGTAGGAAGTTCAGACTGTTCATTAAGGCACATCTACACGGGATAGAAAACTCGCTAGACGTTATGAAAATGCAACACTGTATAAGTCTACGAAATGTAATCTCTAGGCCATTGGCAATTGCTGTCATACATAATTTCTTTTATTATTTAGTAACAATTTTTAAGATGTCTTGTAACATTATTGAACATTAAATTTATTAAATTCATCTTTTGGTATTTGAATAAAAATTATTTTAAAATACAATAATTTTAATAACATCAAATACTTGACAACTAGAGGTGATACTTTTACGGTAAAAATTACTGGCAACTATATTAGAGATGACAAATTTAGCCCAAACTCTACGAGATTTCTATCCCGTGTAGATGTGGCTTTACGAGTATGAAAGACTAGAGTAGTACCATTGACCGAGTTGTATATTATCCTTATATTTGTTTTTTAGCTATGGATCTAATAATTCTAATGGTACTGGATCTAGTTGGTTTCTGGACGGTGGGAACATTTTATTTCATTCCATGGGCAGGTGGGTGACAATTTTTCAAACTAAAATAATTTTTTTAGTAAAGTATTGTTTTTTCAAACGCGTCATATAGACCAACTTCAATTGATATTGTAATTAATATGCATTTTTATTAATTCTAATTTATTAGGTTTGAGGTTAAGAAGAAGAACAAACATTTTTTCAAAAGTTATAAACACATAACATATTAATTTGCAAATCAGACTAGATCTAGTTTCTGCCTTTTTTTATGAACAGGCTTCATCAGTGATTTTCCATTAAATTGTATTATTGTTTATATTTTATTGTCAGATTGTCTCTATATGATAATGTTTTCAACAACCTGTCAGCTGTAGGAATCGAACCCATAATTTTTATTTTGGAGGTGGAAAATTGGGATGGTAAAAAGAGATGGACGGACATGAGAGTGTAAGCGCAGATTTATTGTATGGTCAAAGCGATCTAGAGATGCTATGAATGTTATGTAAAACATACTCCCCCAAGATCTTTACATATTTCAATTATGGGGCCAGCTTATGTATTACCATTGAGTGGCTTTCGGAACTGTATCTAATATTTTTAGATAACAGGACACCCAATATGAAGTTTGGTAGAACGTTTAGTGTAGTCATGCCGAGGAGGTGTAATTTTGATACTTTTTTATTGGTGGTTTGTAAGTCATAAAAGTATACCGTACAATGAAATTATTGATTCTTTTGTAAACATTGGCTCTTTTTCTACTTCTACGGATCAGGAACTGCAGGCATTAGCTTATTACACTGTGAGACAAATGGTAGGTGTCAGTGATCGGGAAGGGTTCAAACTACCGGGGAAAGTTATATCGGTAAAAAAGAAGTTATACGTGTCCCGGCGTTTCGCTGGGTCACCCCTAGGAATCGAGATATATAGATTTGACCTTTGGTGGTCTTTTTTTTGACATAACTCGAGAACCACTAGTACAATTTTTTTAATCTGTTCATATAACGTTTTTCTATATACTCAATAGTTTTGCCGGTAAAAATAAATGTATGAAGAAAAAAATATTTTTTGCCTAAAATATTAAAAAAAAGTAATAAACAAAAGGTTATTGATTTTTATGGTAGCGGTAACAAACATTTATTTTATGGCGAGAATAGACAAAATCACTGACCTCTTATGTATATTATGCTTGGAGGATGAGGACACAATACAACATTTGGTCTGTTACCGTCTAGTTTTCTTTATTTCTAAACACCGTAATTTTTTTTTACTATAGACCAACACCCCCTACTAATGCAATGCATTGTGTTGATATCAGGAAAATAGGTTATGGGAAGGAGGAAAGAGGGAGTAGTGTTTGTGAAGGTTTGACTTGAATTTCTCTAAATTGTAAGTATCAGGAAAGACATCTGCGGGGAGTTTATTTAACATACGGGCGGTTCGACTAATGAACGAATTCTCTCTATAATGCGTTGTGAGACACAATCCGACGATGCTCCAACGAGTCAATAGAGCTGGATACCCTACTGTCATTAATGAGCGCCGACGCCCTCCTTTGTACACGGTCCAAAAGCTCCAAAATAGACTTTGAAGCCCCTGCCCTTATATGGGAGTTGTATTCCATCTTCGGCCGGATATAGGTGGTATAAATAGTAAGGAGATCAGAAGAAGTGAAGTAGTACTTACACCGGTTAAGAAAGTCAAGACACTTGAATGCCTCTTTCGACACTTGAATGACGTGATATTTCCAACGGACATTATACTGGATTCTCATGCCCAGAACATCAAGAGCTTAAGATTCCTTAATATTGATACCACCCATGTATACAGATGACAATGATGGCTCCGCGGTCTTATGAGTCAGCTACCAACATTGGGTTTTACGTGGATTAAAATCGACCCTATTCATCTGACCCCACTCAGAGATTGTAATAAGGTCTTGATTGAGTGTGTCATTCATAATCTGCCTCCTGCCCCCAATATCTGCAAGGCTTTGCCTATGATCGAAGGAATATGAATGGCAAATGTTGATGTCATCTGCAAAAGAGTAGATAGGATTGGAAGTCTGACAGAGGAATTCATTTAGAAAGATAAGAAATAGAGAAGGAGAAAGAACAGAGCCTTGCGGTACCCCTGCATTCAACTGAAACTCATTAGATGAGACCCCATATATAACAACTCTTATAGTGCGATCCCTGAGAAAACTCGTTATAAATCGAGAGAAGTCATCACCGATAGCAAAAGCAATGAGCTTTGACACGAGTGCTTTATGCCACACACGATCAAACGCCTTAGAAATATGCAGCGCAACCACTTTGCTTTCACCAAATCTGTTAATTGACTGACTCCAACGCTCTGAAAGAAACGCCATCAGGTCTCCCGTAGAACGACCTCTACGAAAGCCATACTGTTGATCATTAATAAGCAAATTGGACTCAAGATAATTGACAAGATGGAAGTTAACCATGATCTCCATGACCTTCGAGAGCGCAGAGCAGATTGCGATTGGGCGGTAATTTTCAGGGTTGGTAACCGCACCTTTTTTGGGGATTGGCTGGACATTGGAAAACTTCCAACACGATGGAAAGATACCCATGCGATACGACGTGCTAAAGAGGGTTGCCAATGGACGCGATAGCGTCGAAGAGCACTGTTTCAGTACCAGTGCTGGTATACCATCCGGGACCGCTGACTTATTTACGTCGAGATTCGCAAGAACCCTTTTAACGGCTCGTGATACTCTTTCGAGCACGGGCAGCGGTTGATCGCTTTCCGGCAGAAACGAATTTTCTGCGAACAGTTCATCTAGCAGGTTTGCTTTATCAACCGGGTCGGTGAATATTAAGTCATCATTTATTGAGCAGTGATGTACTGTTAGTGTTACTTTGTAACTCTGAAACTGATTTTAAAGACAAAGGAGGATGACAAAGCGAATTGGTGCAAATTTTCCGTTGTTGTTTTTTCTTTGATATTTTAAATGCGGAACAAGAAATTCTCATTGAGTTTGTAATTTAACCTAACAAATGTTTCTGGAAATCCGAAAAAATGTCGACCCCTTAGGCAGTAATGAAATCCGTATATGGATATGCCTTCAACAGATTATTTTTCATAATTTATTAAATAAGTTTTTGAATTTTAGCACATTTAATTTCTTAAAGGCAAATATGAGAAAGATTTTAGTTTGAATTTAGCATTGCTGACAAATAGCTCTCAGATTTGCACAAATAATCATTTGAATATCTTACTATTACAAACATTTGATATACATTTTTGGAGTTTTCTTAAATATGCGTGGTCCCACGCAAAGAATACAGGCTATGATGATGATTTAAACATCTACAAAGTTGTTGTCTGTACAAAGACATTACCTCAATTGACTTATTCCAATATCAAGATGTCGAATTGTGTCCGAAAGACTTTCCGCCATAATCTCAATAATTGGAATGGCGGTAATGGCCGTGTGCAAAACGGTAATAATACCAATGTGTATTACGATTATCATTACACCCTAAGTATGTTTTTAAACACTGTATTTATATCAGAGTAGGAAAATAAACTCTAACGAACCGTATTTTAGCGTTTCGTACCGCACATCGTCGAATAAAGTTTACAAACACATTCGTTATTGAAAAAAAACACATACGCTATTTCTAAAATTAGTGTTTGTGTTTATACATACAACCCATATTTAGTAAGATACGATTTTGAGATGACGAGTTGGTCACGGAAGAAAATTTACTACAACTACGAGTAAGGGTATATGTTGACAGCATAGTACACGATCGTAGCATTAGCATTTGTGTTCGTCATCAGACAATACTAGTGTACTGCATTCGGTTTATGTACAAATACACAGCCGCTAAAACGATAGATAGAATGTGTGTACCTTGGGCGTACCGTATATGTTAGGTACAGTTTATTTTGCTACTCTGATTTATATACTTTATAAAAGCTTTAGTTATCAGAGCCGGAGTTTGATATATCCCAGAAGAGAGGATACACAAAATTCGTTTATCAACGAAGGCGGTATTGGACATACCCCAGAAGAAAAATCTTATAAGTCCGGCCGAAGGCAAGACTGAAAACTTTATCTAGCTAAGATGTTGGTAAACGTAATATAGAAATAGGAAATATTGTGGGGATCATGACCATTATGTCCATTTTATTTAGGGGTTGATGGCCGAAACTGTTTTGGGCATAGCCCCAATTTCCAGTGTCGCGTTATGTCCCGAAACTTTTTCGGAATTTGGGATCATGTCCGTTGGGGTTATGTCATGTCACCGTTCTTATCATTTACCAATGAAACCTCTAAACGATAACACGCTGAATTTGCTGAAACTCGGATGTGTGATAAAAATAAAAAAATTTCAAAATTTAAGTCTGACCGGTTTTTTAAGTGCCATCTCCGACGTTTTAGGGATAAGAAAACGTACGAAAATTTGGTACTTTTTTCGTTTTCTTAATTTTGTTAGTATTCTTTTAAAGGAGCTATATAAAAAAGTAGTGTTAATGGAAACGGAAAGAGATTCTCAAGAGCCATTTACTAGTATCTTAGCTTGGTACTAAATATATTGGTTGTTGTAAAAAATATAAAAAATTTTTTATAATTTATATGGAGCTGTCAAATCCATATATAAATTTAAAATTTCATCAACCTCGTTTCTCTTTCCGGTTCTCGTGGTTTTTTGAATTTTAACAACTTTTATCCGAAGCCCTATTTCCTATTTTCTTTTAACAAGTGTGTGTAAAAATATAGGCAATATTGAATCTTATATTTTCAGTGTTGATGTGCATATTAATGGTATGCCGATTTCTCTTTGAATTTCGGAAATTTTCGACGTGGTGCCGAACAAAGTAGTAATAAAAATAAACTGCGTTTTTTCTACCCTCCTTTTTATCTCCTAAGCATTAGAAAGAAGGCACATAAAAAATTAGGTTAACCTTATGTATACTATTTGGATTCTCTATTACAAATCCCTTCCCTTATTTGATCGTTGCAGTTTCCAGAAGGGTCGTTTACAGAAAACAGTAACTTTAGTTGTCCACCATATTGTATTAAGGGCTTAATCTCTTATGAATCCCGGCCAGCGATCATTAAAAAAATAAATTCATTCTTTAAAGCTCTGTCATTCAATAAATGTGCTTTTTTAAGTGTGTATGTATGTAGTTATACGATATAAATGGGGTTTTCCTTGATTGAAATTAATTCCTAGACTACAACAATAAAAATAGCATAAAAGGCAACAGCAACAACAACAACAAAACCCAACTACTATATATTTGAAACAACAAGTAGGTAACAACAGTTACAACATATTGTTTGTTGTACGTATGTACTGCGGGTATACATACATACATTTGTATAAGTATGAATATGTGCACGAAGAAAAAATCCACACATATTGTATTTCACAGATAGTTTTCGTTTCTTTTTTATTTTTTTTTCTAGCTTTTAACCAGGCACCTACTCGGATCATTATAACATACATAGAAGGAGAGCAACGAAAGAAAAATAAAATCAAATAGTCAACAATAACGTTCAAAGACAAAGAGTAATAGATATTTTGTTCTCAGGGCCTAAGAGCTTCTCTCAAATTTACTTACAACATTCGAAAACACGAAGGGGGCAACAAGTGTTATGCTAAATAGTGGTGTTAATGAATGTTTTTTTTTTAAGATTTACCGCTGTTTAGGTTTCCCATCTTTTATACAAATAGAGTTGCCATTTGTTGATTTGAAGGTAAAGTTTAGCCGAATATACATACATCTGTGGGAGAAGTGTGAAGATAACAAAATGTACGAAGATAAATTTCTTTACACAAGACTGGAAAATATGGCTTACCTGAAAATCGAGGCATACTCTCAGATTTTAATGAAACATGAATATATTGTAGACACAACTCTGTAGTTGCCCAATCTCATATTTGGGAGTAAATGTGAGACATACCTGTCAATCCCTCCCAGACCGAACTTATCTTGTTCACAAGGAAAAATACTCTGGAGGAGTTCGATTTCCCACTCTTAAACTTTTAGTTGAGGCGAAGTATATATACTATGGGTATTAGGGTTATGACTCATTTTTAACAAAAATTTAACCTATCACCATGGGATAGGCAATACTAAACTAATAATAAAAATCGTGTTTGCGGGTAATTTTGGCAAAAAAAAACCTTCCGCACCAAATGCAATTTATAAAAAAAATTTTCCTCGGGGATTTTGCATAATTTACATAACGAATTATTATAAGAATTATTGTAAACGACAAAAAATGTATTCAAAAGTCCCTCCAAAAAGTTTTCGTAATTTTTACCGTAAGTAGCTTTTAATACGCATCGTTTGAGTTTCATTTGTTTAAAACTTCTGAGAAATATTTTAATTAAACTAAAACAATATATATCAAATTTCAACCCTTTTGGTGCGGGAACTTTTTTGACAGTAGCGAAAAAGTAAGATTGCGTTTCTTAATATTTTTTTATTGCCTTTTTGACTAGGGCATGTAAAATTTGATATTTGCAAAAAAAAATTAAAAAGTCATAACACTAATGGGTATATATATGGATGTTATTCTTGACTCTTTTTTTACGGTTTTGGGTGATTTTTACGATCACAGTTTAAAACCACCGAATACATAATCCCCATTTCCATTTTGCGCATTATCCCCATTCCCATTTCGGATGAAATCCCTAAACGAAAAACGATCATAGTCGCCATGGAAAAAGCCGCTTATGCGGAAAATCTTTACTGGCCGAAACAATTTCGGCCATAATTCTGAAATCGAAAATAGTGGATATATGTGACCGCTGCTTATACTTCCAAGAATGATTTGGAAGGAGGTGCTGTATACTGTTGTATATTAACTAATGGATGCTCACTACAATAATTATCCTTTCGAATCCTGGAATGGTGGATATATAAAAGGCGCGGAAAGCAAGGCAGATCTTAATATACTCTGTGGTATGTGCGAAACCTGTCTTTCCTACATAAACATGTTCTGCGTAGAATACTTCGACGGGGATAAAGGTTTTACTCCTTAGTGGTTTATCCAAAGCCGGCTTTACTGAGTACAAGGTGGCGCAAAAGTCATCACCCTATCGGAAGATGGTATAATTTTTGCAAATGGCAAGTTCTGCTTTGACATTTATAAACAGATACAAAATACACGTCAATAAGACATGAATCGCTAGAGTCATCAAGATCGCGGATTAATTGTTGTCCACGAGGAAGACAACTTTTCATCGAAAATCATCATGAGCGACGAGGCCCATTTTTATCTCTGTGGATACGTGAATAAGCAGAATTATCGCTGCTGGGGCACCCCCTTAAAGTTACTGCATGGTGTGGTTTATTTTTTGGAAAACGCTGCGGGCGAAATGACTACTATGAACGGCGAGCGCTACAGAGCCATGCTCAATGACTTTCTCCTACCTCAACTGGATGAATTGGGACTGGAGAACGTGTGATTCCAAGAGGATGGAGCAATGGCGCTTACTGGTCGACCTACAATCGAAATTCTGAGGTCTGCATTTCCGGATCGCCTAAGCTCTCGTTTTGGTGATTTGCACTGGCCGGCAACATCGCCCGGTTTAACCGTTCCATACTTCTTTTTGTGGGGTTTCTTGAAGTCTTAAGTCTATTTCAACAAGCCTCAGATTCTTGAAGTCCTCAGATAGAATATCTGTCAGAAATGCGGTCCGTATGGTCATCAATTCTGGCGGCGGCCACTTGGCCGATATCGTTTTTTCTACTTAATAAAAAAAAATTAGATATCAAATAAACACAGTCCCAAGCAAAACTAAAGTTTTTTATTTATTAAAAAAATTACAGTCAAAGAACATGACAACTTTTGCGCCACCTTGTATAATAATTTCAGTACAAATGGGACAATAACTTAAAACCTTTGGCTCTACTACTCCCTACTGTAAATTTGTGTTAATCCCCAATATAGAGATTAAGATAATGTTTGTGAGGGTAATGACCAGTCACCAATATGGACTATATTACATCACAAACTTGTTGGGGAGTTTAAAGGTTTTAATTCCAATCAGGAACGACCAGTCCAAGAATTCCCTTATTTCATGTAAATAAGATTTCGGTATCAGTTTTTTCGAGGTCCTATACAGCCTTGCAGGCAGTGGCGGTTCCAGCTTTCGATTTTGTGGGATGGGAAATTTTAAAATTTTGTTTATTACTCACAAGTCACGTACCAATAGGTTTGCTATCTATATCAGTAGAAACATTTATAATTAACCACCTGTTAACCAATTTTAACTCACTTATTGTTCCACTGACAAGGAAGGACTCCCAACGTGAACCGGCAGATCTTAATGAGCTTCGGATATGTTTTAGAGGAGAAAAATCTAAAGGCCACGTATTTTTTTTTAGTTGCCCAAACTCATTTAAAGGCTAAAAAATGGGGGAAAAATTGCCCAATTTTTCCTTTTTTCGGATTATTTTACATTTGTTCCAAAATAACTATGAGGAAATTTGGGGTCAGATGAAAGGTATTACAAAGGCCTATTTACCAGCGTATAAAATATGCTTCACATGCTCATTTGTTTATGGCATAACGCAACACATTTAAATTTTAGGTGGTTTTGTATGGTGGTGTATACAAGGTTAATTGTGAAATTCACATATTTTAATCTTTATAATATTTAAGTAAGGGGGTGTTTAGATTTTTTCGAATTTCGCCTACTTCAGGTTTACGACGAATTTTCCCGACAGTCTATATAAAGATTTGCGAGCCTCTGATTATTTAACGTAGGCAATATGGTTATCAAACTTTTTCTTTTTGAGAGTATATTCTGTTATATTAAAATAATTTTAAATTTCATAAATTTCAGATATGTCGCCATACAAAAAAGTATGAAAAATGTAATTTTTTCCCAAATAACTATTTTGGTTGTTATACATTTCATGTCTACATCAGCTAATGCAGTTTTTAATAAGCTTTCCAGCGATATATAATAGTAGACAAATATAATAGACACAAACATTCATATTCTTGAAAATATATTTTCAAAAATGAAAAAAATCTAAATCAAATAATATCTTTAAAGTTTAAATGCTCGCTATTTCATAACCGTTATCCCGATTTTAATGGCTAATACCTCATTTTAAAGAGAATAGGCCGAATTTTTAATTTGTTGAAAATAATTTGAAAACTATGTATCAAATATTTTTTATTCATCTTTTTTCATAGTGTTATCATTTTGCATATATTTTACAATATTATGTTGTTTTTAAGTTTAATAAAATTTTTAATGAAAGCATAAATTAGACTAAATATAAAATTTCCTTTACAATGATATATAATATGTTATACAAATAACTTATATACTAATTGTAAAAAATCAAATAATTTTTTTAATTGTCTAATTAGGCGGTACTATGTGAAAAAAATGTTACAAGTAAACAAAAGATATACAGACGAACGGACGGACAGACAAACGGGTGTAGATCGCTAAATCGAATCAAACAGTAATTTTGAGTGGATCTATGTAGGAAAGGTGGGCCTAGGTCTAATATTTTTTGGTAAAACTAACATCAGCACAAACTCAATATACCCGTACACTAGACCGTGTTTATCGAAAAACTTCCTTAGCAAAAGTTTAATGATTTTTTTGCGAGCTTTAATTTTCTGACATAAATCTGTAAATGCCAAAGATATAACGAAAAATGTAAAGTGACGACCCCTACGTTCGGCAAAAAAAAAATTTTTTTTTGGAACCTCCTTGTAAAAATATTTCATATTGGAGTTTTTTTGGAACCTCCTTGTAAAAATATTTCATATTGGAGGGTGTACGGCGCATTTTTTTTTGCCTGTAAGGTGGTACGCTCCACTGTACTCTAGACAGTACCGCCGTACATGCAAAAAAAAGTGCGCGGTACAACTTCAAATATAAAGTATTTTTCGGCAAAAAAAACATTTTTTGAAACCTCCTTCCAAAAATAAATTAAGATTGGACGGTGTACGGTGAACTTTTTTTGAGGTTATTGACCGGGCTACCCCCTGGAAATATTTATTTGGGTGTAAAAAGTTAATGTGAATTAAGTAATCTACTACAGAAACATTTTTTAATTTTATAAGTTCCAAGATACTCAGGTAAGAAGTATTTTTCTATATTGTGTTAAGCTAACTAGTAGTGCCAAAAAGGTCAGAATTTTTAAATACTGTTTTCGAATCTACAATTTAAAATTTTGTAAAAATTTTTTAAGGAAATTTTAAAAAATCAACTATTGGACTTTAAGGTTTTATTATGAACTAGGGATGCCAATCGGGATTGGTTTTTTAAAATCCCGGGATTCGGAATTTCAAAATTAAAAAAACGGGATTCCGGGACGGATCGGGATTTTGTGATTTTTTGCCATTTTGAGAATTTTTTATTTAAAAAAATTTTTTTAGATTTTTTATTTAAAAAAAAAGTTATATAAAAGAAATATGGGGTCATAGGCATAAACATTTTTAAAATTTATATGTGACTTATAAAACAAATTTTTCATAAACATGTTATAATGTTTCCAAATTATTAAGAATGAGCACGTTAAAATATAACTGTTTTATATGTTTTTTTACATACTCCTGTTTATTTCTAAAGAACGAAAGAATTGAAAAAACTCAATAATTAAGAATTTAACTCCGTTGATATGTTGTGCTATTTTTGTTTATAATAATTTTATACACACTATTCCTATATCATTTTAATTTAAAACTGGCAATTAAATTTTAGAATTTTCACTTAGTTTCAGAATTTTTTAATTGTTTTCCACATAAAGTGCAGAAATTCAAATAAAAAATTCTGAAATTAAACTTCTTATTCTCAATTTTAATCGATGATTTCCGAAATATAATAAGAAATACTGCACGATATAGATTTAAATAAAATTATATTAAACAAAAACGGTTTAAAAATATCATCAGGGTTGCAATTTTGTAAAAATTACCACATATTTTTGTAATTGTAAAAACCCCGGGATTCGAGCTTAAGAATCCCGGGATTCGGGACTCATTTTTATTGAATAATCCCGGGATTTCGGGATTGGCATCCCTATTATGAACATATTAGAGATTAAAAATTACAAAAATTGTAGTAATTCCTTTTTTCATTTGGCTAGGGCACATATTTTATTTCAGGGGATTTCGAGAAAACAGCGATTTTTGGCACTTATTTAGATTTTAGGCTAGTTTTTGTTTTCTTCTTTAAGTTCTTTTTCTTCTTTTAGTTCCACACGAATACACAAACATTATATAATTTCTGCTTTTCAAAAAGCGTTGATTTATGACTGGTTTTACCAAATCATATACAAAAGTACAAAATTCTCGTCCCATTGAATTTTTGTGCCTTATGCATATTTTTGTCTCGGTTTGTATGTTCCAGTCATAATTTTCTTTTTACGGACAACTGATGAGTTGGAGTGATGCCCACGAAATATCATATTAGAATTTGGATTTGAGGTAGAATAATAGCCGCTTTTTCTAATCACTTGGATTTAATAAATCCAAAAAGTAGTTCTAAAAGTGCTCATCAGATGGGGTTAGATTCTCCCCATTTTAAAAAGAATTTTCTGTCCGACACTTCTTTCACCCCAATTTTTATACCCTACACCACTACGTGGTCAGGGTATTATAAGTTTGTGCTGATGTTTGTAACACCACAAAATATTGGTCCTAGACCCACCTTTTAGTATACCGATCGGCTCAGAATGTTTTTTATTTCGATTTAACGATGTTCGTCTGTCCGTCCGTCCGTCTGTCTGTCCATGCATTCTTGTGCGCACTCTACAGGTCGCAAATATTATTATGTCGGCCCAAGGATGAAGCCTATTGAATTTGGTGAACATCGGTCCATGTTTAGACCTAGTGCCCATATAAGGGTCCTACCAAAATAATATTGTTTATACGCTGCAGGTCGCAAATATTAAGATATTTTGATGACATTTGGTACACAGACCTATGTTGGCCCAAGAACGAAGCCTATTGATTTTGGTGAACATCGGTCCATGTTTAGACCTAGTGCCCATATAAGGGTCCCCCCAAACTTGGCTTGGTTACAAACTGCAGGTCGCAAATATTAAGATATTGTGATGAAATTTGGTACAGCGACCTATATCAGCCCAAGGACGAAGCCTATTGATTTTGGTTAACACCGGTCCATGTTTAGACCTAGTGCCCATATAAGGTCCCCCCAAAATTGGCTTGGTTACAAACTGCAGGTCGCAAATATTAAGATATTTCAATGAAATTTGGTTCGCTGACTCACATTATAGAAAATTTTGACACAAGTCCCATTTTAACCCATTCGAATTTCGGATCCAAACATTAGTTGGCTTTTAACCAGACTTGTGTAGGGTATTGTATAGTCGGCATGCCCGACTTTAACCTTTGTACTCGTTAATACTGAATTCGATGATGAAGGAATTTACTTTAACTTTTAATTATATTTTATATAAAACAGCGATAAACAGTCTGTCTTTTCAGTTTTATCACTTCAATTTATATTTTTACTCAATTGAAAAATTTCATTGCAATAATTAATATTCTCTAATTGGATTTAATGCAAGTAATTTTACAGTAGAGTGAAAAATTGCCATTTTTATTTCAGCTATTACTCCATGTCCAAGATGGAAAATAGGTATTTGGTGAGGTGTAGTTTTTTTTTCTAAACATATTCCATAAAAAAATTTAATAAAAACCTTTTCTTTGGTAGTTTTTAAATTTTTTTTGTTTCTCTTTTGATTTTCATTCGTATTTTTTTCTGACGTTAAATAAATAGACTGTTTCATATATTTGTGCTTTTATTGTGGATTTATTAAATCCAGCTTTTTTTTTGTATGAAAAATTCTAAATCCAGGTGATTAAAAAAAGGCTAAATATTCTAGCAAATATATGTACAATAATGCAAAAAATTAAAATAATTGTTCTTAATTTACTTTTAGAAAATTAACCCTTAAGTTCTGCTTTTTCACACATAATGGCAACCCTAAAGTTTATCCAGTTTAAGCTTTTGAAGCACTTGTTCAAATGTTTTGATCACACTCTCACTTAAATATACAAAAAATATCTAATCTCTTCTTTTTTGTAGATTAAATACTCTCGTTTTTGTTTTCAAAATACTTAAATCTCATTTATTTTAAATATAATTTTCTTAGGATTGCTTAAAAAATGGAATAGTCAAGTCAGTCTTTCACAGTTCCTATTTAGTGAGATGATCTCATTTTGGCATTTATTGTAGGCTTAGACAAGTTTAAGTCTGTACAAAAACAAATTGCAATAATTATAATATAATGATGACTATGAAGATTCCTCAGCACCCTTGTGAAGAAACCAACCAGTGACTGTATATATTCCTCGCAATCCCTCTCGCCCGACAGCATCTACTCCTCACTTGTGTGTTTGTTATGCATGAGACATTTGTAGGTTTTCTATGATCATGTTTTTATTATTCTTCTTTCTACTTTGCTCTATGCTCCATTGTTTGGTTATTTTCAACATACAACCATAAAATATTTCCTATTTAAGCCTTCTTTTGTTAACTTATTACTAGAGACTGGAGTGTGTTAAAAAAAGGTAACTTTATAACGGTACCCTTAGACTAAAAACCATAGAACGGCATGAATCGTCATAGTAAGTTAAAGCTGGGCTTAAAGAATAAAATCCATTTATATAACTTCTACCTTTTGGTTGTTGGTTGGTTGGTTGGTACGTTGGTTAGTTAGTGTCTCTTTTTCTTTCGTTTTTATTATTACTATGGTTTTGTAGTTAAAACAGGTAGTAGTTTGTTGGAATAGGAATAATTGAGTGGTAAGATTTCTCAATATACATATAAATATATTTTCTGAGTTTAGTAACTTGGTTGTTTTTTGTTGTTGTTGTTGTTGTTGTTGTATTTTGTAAAGTTGTTGTATTTAATGCTTCCGTTAACTGTTACTGTATTGTGTGACTCTGACTGTTATTTAGTCAAGTTAGTTAAGTTTAGTTTGCCGGCATGCCTGCCAGCCTGACATCTAGCCAACAACAATACCAATCAGCCTGTATATGTATATGTGGCTGTGTGATTTTCTGACCAACTTAACATACATATTTTATTTTACTTGTCAAGCTTCGTCAGCATACAAAACAAATTGTCGCCGTTGACGTTTTTTTATTTTAATTTTCTTGACGATTTTTTTTGTTTGTTTTGTTTTAAAGACTTTCGAAATACTCTGCTGTAGGGATAGTGCCAAATTTAGATTTTTTTTTAATTTGGACTTATTGCATTTCAAAAAGGCTGGGTCATTTTAAATTTAACCTAAAAACTGTGTAGCTATGTTTTGATACACAAGGTAACATTTTTTTCTTAATCGAATTAGAGTTTGTTTCAGAGTCAATAGCCGTTTTTTCTAATCACTTGGATTTAATAAATCCAAAAAGTATTTCTAAAAGTGCTCAACAGATGGAGTTAGATTTTTCCTATTTTAAAAAAATTTTCTAACCGAAACTTCTTTCATCCTAATTTTTAATACCGAATTCGATGATGGAGGATTCTACTTTAACTTTTAATTTATAATTATATTTTACATAAAACAGCTATTGTTTGCCTTTTCAGTTTTATTACTTCAATTTATATTTTTACACAATTGAAAAATTCCATTGCAATATTTAATATTCACTAATTGGATTTAGTTAAATTACTTACTGTAGAGTGAAAAATTGCCATTTCTATTTGAGCTATTTCTCCATGTCCAAGATGAAAAATATGTATTTGGTGAGGTGTAGTTTTTTTTATAAACATATTTCATAAAAAAAAAATTTAAGAAAAACCTTTTATTTGTTAGTTTTTCAATTTTTTTGTTTCTCTTTTAATTTTTATTCGTATTTTTTTCTGACATTAAATTAATAGGCTGTTTCATATATTTGTGCTTTTATTGTGGATTTATTAAATCCAGCTTTTTTTTTTTGATTTCATAAATCCATTTTTTGTATGAAAAATTCTAAATCCAGGTGATTAAAAAACACGCTAAATGATATCATTTTGTCTATATATAAATAAATTATGATTGAAAAAATACATCCACAGTTAAAACTTCCACATTAAAATCAAAAAAACATAAAATCCTTATACAATCTCAACAAATGTAAAATCACTGATTTCCCAAATGTTGTCGAAAATAGCATTGCTAGATTTCGTTGATGTTAGTTGAATTGTTAACATATTATATTTGTTTTCAACTTTAGCATAAGTAGACGATTATCAAAGAATAACCCATCAAGGCAAACGACACTGATGATGGCTTTGTAGCGATGGCCGAAAATACGTATTCTGTCTTGCTGGCCTTATCGAATTCTTTCAAATGTTTTTTTCTTTGTAATTTACTTGTAAAAATTGTATCATCTTTCTTTAATTTTAAAAAATAATTTAAAGAGAAAGAGATATTAATTTATGATCTAAGATCGAACTAAAAACATTCATTTGCCAAATAAAATAGCAACTATACATACCCCTAGTTCATCTTAAACACAATATACGGTGCAAAATATAATTTAAATAACATACATTTAAATTTAACGGTTCGTTTTTGTTCATAAATCTGTGTTATCATACAAAGAGTTGAATAGAACCAGCTGCGATACTTTAAGAACTGAAGTTCGAAGCATATACAGTAATAACAAAAGGATAAAAATAGCATTGTTAGATATCGTTATGTTAGTCTAGTTGAAATGTTAACATATTATATTTGTTTTCAACTTTAGCATAAGTAGACGATTATCAAAGAATAACCCATCAAGGCAAACGACACTGATTGTGGCTTTGTAGCGAAAGCCGAAAATACGTATTCTGTCTTGCTGGCCTTATCGAATTCTTTAAAAATTTTTATTCTTTGTAACTTACTTGTAAAAATTGTATGATCTTTCTTTAATTTGAAAAATAATTTAAACAGTATGAGATATTAATTTATGATCTGAAATCGAACTTAAAATATAATATTTTCATGTTTATGTTATTACCCGGTAGATGGCGCCACCAGTGTATCCGAAGTTTTGAAGATGGCGCTATTTATTTCCCTCCCGATTTTTTAAAATGGACCATTTCTCGGAAACTAAGAGAGATAGAGTTAGACTACCCCTAACAGAATAATATTCCAGCATAAGAGGTTATCTCTATCAAAAAATGCACCATGGTGGTACCTTGGACCCTCGGTAATTTCTTATAATAATTTTTCACTTCACAAAATGGCCCATATCTCGAAAGTAAGCAAGATAGAGCAAAATGGACAACATGTTTTCATAGTTTTCATATATTTAGTTAGAATATTGTTCTACCTCAAATCCAAATTCTAATATGATATTGTCAGATATTGTTAGATTTTGTTTGTTGTTTCAAAAAAGGTTGATTATTTTCATGATAGACAATACAACATTTGTTTCGTGGTCATGCGCGGTTCCAGCAATTAATATAAGGGGGAAAATCATACGCCTCAGTGGACAACTCAATGTATTAATTGCTGGAACTGCGCATGTTCGTGGTAGAAAGTCCGAAAAAACAATTTTTGTATTTTTTAATGCAAAAATTCAAAATAATTGTTGAATTAAACTGTAGTTTTACAGATTTATTACTTAAATTTAGATTTGTTAAATTTATCAAAAGAATTTGTTAAAATCAACAGATTTTATTTTAAGCAAAAAAAAAGGAATAAATTTTGTTAAAGTAACAAATTTTTCTGTCCAGACTAGGGTTTTTCTTTTCCCGGACTTTTTCATTTCCCGGGACAGCGGGATTTTTTTTAGAATTTCCCGGGATCCCGGGAATTCCCGCTCGTTAGAAAATAAATAAATCCGACCTATGTTGTACTTGAAAAACTCAATTTCTATCGTCGGACAAAGTCTATTTTTTTGTTGTACCCATGAGAAAATCTACTTAATATATCCTGAAAGAAGGGCTAAATATAAAATATATCAATTCGTTTAAAAGTTTATGTTGCGAATTAATTTTAGGTAATATATTTCTATGGAAGACCGTCTTAATTTTAAAAAACTCTGTGAAATATATTAACTATATATTAATTCTTTTTACAAACGAGAAACGAATTTATTTATAAAAAGTGAAAGACATGGGTATTTTTTCATCCCTACTTTCAGGATATATTGGAATTGTTAATGGGTCCAACTTTGTATCGGTCGGTGAAATAACAAATTTATTAAAATGAAGTTAGAGAGATTAAAAAAAATATTTTTAGTCGTTTCTTATATGAAATTCTGGACCACGTTCTTTGTTTTTTCGTTTTGTGTCTTACACAAATTTAAAATTTTAGCCCTGGTTTATATATTACGATATAAAACGATACTTAAGTCCAGTTTTATAATTAGAACTAAGATCGATTTTTGCTTAAATGTTTCTTAAAAATGGAACCAAAAAATTTATGTTTCTAGATATTTTGTTTCTATGTAGATTTTCAGAAGTATTGGCCCAGAACTATTTTTATAAAAAATTTTAAAAATTAGCATTTTTCACTCAAATTTTTAGGCAAATTTTCCAAAATCATTTTATAAAAATAGACACTAAAATATTATTAAGGGTGTGCGAACTGGCTAAATAAAATCTAAACTAAATTCAAGTTTCCAAAATTTCTATGAAATTTTAAGATGTTTTAAAAAAATGCTCAAAGTAATTTAAAACCCTTTTGTTAATTTCTATTTAGTTTAGAATTTGTTTAGCCACCTTGTAAAGGTCTTGAATAGTTTTTTAATTTCAATTGTTATTTTTTGAATAGCTATTTTTTATGCCACAACTACTTAAAAAGCATTTGATGCATTATTTTAAAAATAAACAATATTTTAAAAATACATTTAAAATAAATCAATTTAAATGAAATTATTTGAAGTAAAAAATACTTATGTAAATCAATTAAAAATACGAAAATATTACTATTTTTTTAATTTTAATGCCGAATTTTTTGAAGGTATTTAGAACTGAAATACTGATGTTGAAATATTGTATATATTATTTTAACAAAGATCATAATTTTAAGAAACAAATTTTTTCCGAGGTACGAGAAATTTCGTTGGTAAACTTGTTAATAGCTGAGAATTTGTTTTCGGTTTAACTAAACCAAATTCAACTGATATCGAAAAAAAACTCGGCCTAAATAGTTTTTTTTAATACTAATTCTGTTTATTGAATTTTAAATCGCATTTTTTTAAAAAAATCAATGCTTTGTACTTAAATAAAGCTTCAAAAATTGTAATATACAAGCTAAAACTTCTCTAAAGAATTAAACAATAATCCCGGGAAATCCCGCACAAAATTCCCGGGATTGCGGGATTGAAAAAAAGGCGGGATTCCCGGGAATTCCCGGGACGGACATAAACCCTATTCCAGACGTATTATTTTGAGTGTAATATAGGCACATCTGATACTACTGATATCTTTAATATATACTACGAAATAACTTAAAATACCGTTAACCGTGAAAAACCCTAACGAGATTATTAAAAATACCGTTAACCGCGATCATTTGTTTAAAAATAAACTGTATACAAAATCATTTCCCATTATCACTTTTTGAGCAATAATGCTGTGGAAGTAATAATTAAGTTTTTTTTTTTGGAGTTTTTCAGAATTACTTCTAAAAAATCAGCAAAAATACTCTATTAAATGAAAGTAGTGGTTTGTAAAGCATAACTTGCTGACAAATTTTTTTTCTAGGTTTATATTTGCAATATTTGAGTTTGACTACGATACCAATATTTAAAATTTACTTTTTTAGTACATCCCAGTCAGCAAAATTTGTATACTCATTTGGGGGGTTCTTATTATATAAGTCGAAAATTACTCAAATTCAAAAATGTAAATGAATTTAAGTATTTTGTGAACAATTAAAAAGGCTCAAAAAGTACCCAGCAAAAACAGACATTACCGAGTAATTAAGCGAGTAAGTAGCACTCAAAGGGTTTCACTACTTACCAGGCTATTTACTCGCAACATTACTTTTGTTCGCGATGTCCAAAAATTCATGGGTGGTCATTACCCTCTTGCTTACAAAAAAAGTGCGAATAACGAGTTACTTATAGTGAAAGAATAAGTAGTTACTCACAAAGGTAGAATAAGTGGTTACTCAGAAGTTAGGAAATAAGTGGTTACCCTACATTGTAAAATAGTTGGTCATATTGGCAAAATAAAACTTTTTACCTTTGAAAATTTCCTATTTAGTTCAAAACAAATTTATAAATAAAAAATATTAATATAAAAAAGACTTAATCAGTACTTATTTAATCACTTACCAGTAAGTGATTACTTTGCACGAATGTATAAGTACTTCTATAACTTATTATCGGTAAGTCAATATTTTGTATTTTAAAGTAATGGAAAAGGTAATGACCTATCATTACTTGGTAATCCGTATGGTAATGACCTGTCATTACCATGTTTTTGCTGGGCAGATTAATTTGTGACCCTATAGAATTTATTTAAATCTGTTTGTTTTTATTAATTTTTGAATCAAACGAAGACTCTTTTGGATAAACCACTTCCATACAAAACTTTTGATTTTTAATAATATATTTTGAGCTGATTTTTGGCTGGGGTACAAATATTTTTAAGCAACTTTATCATTTCACAAAAGAAGGCTTTAAAATATTTGTTTTCTAATGTATTTGCTATGTTGCCTTCATGTTAAAACTTGGCTTTGATTTGCTTTAGGGTTTCTTATGTTTTTTCGTATTTCATATCGTTTCTCCTATTAAGTCTTGGCATGTTTTCTTATTGATGTTGTTGCGTTTGTTTTTTCTATTTAAAATGTGTATAGTTTCACTTTAAAACGTCATACCAGCATAAATACTTTTTGGTTGTGTTAAGAGGAATTCATAGGCTCACAGGTGGTTGGTTAGTGGTGTTGCAGTTGTTGTAATATATTAACGGTTTCTTAGTTAATAAGTATGTAATTTAAATGTTTCTTTTCTCTAACTTCTTTTTTTCTTCTTCTTTTGTATGTCGTTAAATATTTTCCTTTCTTTTGTAATATTTCCTTCGTATTAACCGTTATTTATTAGCTGTTGTTTGTTAATTTCAGTTATATGTAAAGGTTTTTATTTATTTGAAAGGGGCCATTTTTTAAAAGTTTATTACCCTTTTACAATGAAATTAAGTTTTGGATGTTACTTATTGATAATTGCTTCTTACCATAGACCCCATGAGAAAGAAATGTGGATTATCACTACACTTTTTCATTTTCAAATGATTTTTTAATTTAATATTTCATTTTTAAGATCTCTAAAGTCGATTAACCAAAATATGCTTAAGGCTTAATTTTATTTTCGTGATTTTGGCCTTAACGAGCAGTTATGTGACTGCCTTTTTGGACCATTAAGCAGTTTTTTCAAGATTATTGTAAAGCCTATTGAAGTGGGCTCAAGACAACAAATATAGCATGTTAATTGTTGTGAAGTTCTAGTGTAGCATCATCCATCGTTGGAATTACTATATCATGCCGAAGATTTCCTGTCATATTTTTATTTGAATTAAAATGGCGCCCAACTCGGAGCACATTTACTGCCTGTTTTTATAAAAACAATCACACGAATTCGTTAAAATATTTTTGTAAAAAACACAAATTTAGAAACATTTATCTTTAAAATTTTTTAGCCGCATTTGTTCTACATAGAAGTCCTAACAAATTTGTGTAAAAATTTTGAATTAAAACGTTTTTAAACTAGTGTTTTTCACACAAATTTTTTAATTAATTCGTCTAATTCTTTTTACAAAAACACCCAGTTATTGTAATCTTAACTCGGAATAAGGTATTAGAAATTCCCATTCCTATAACAAATAAGGAAGCTGACTGAAGTCTGAGTCGACTTCCGGTTGTAGAAAATAATTTTCTGTATTCCTAATAATGATTAAATTCAGCCAAATTATGTGCATTATTTATCTGATAGAAATTACACATGCAATAAAGATATTTATGCATATCATGAGGTTTCTTTCATTTTTAGATAAAAAATTCCTATTGATGTAACGAAGCACAAAATTTCATCAGTTCTCAAGCAACTTTCGGCTACAATGATCGATCTATACTCCTGATAATGATTCAGGCTAATGTTAAAATTAAGTAATATTAATTTTCTAACAAGTTTTTATAACAGTTGTAGGATTTTGACAATGAACAAATAAATATTAGAAAAAACAAGGTTAAATTATTAACATTTATTTGATAATGTTGCATATTGTGTAGGTTGTTGTTTCAGCCATTAATTAAAATTTATTCATTTGCATGCAGCCATACCTTTTTATGTAAAATGTCGATGATCATAAGTTGACAGCATGCAATCGACGGTAAATTTAAACTTAGGTTAAAGGGGGGACATGACATTCGCCGTTTTTTGAAGTCGACTTTTTTTATAATTTTGCATTTTAGTACATATTCTTAAGATTCTAAGAAAAAAAATTTCATGGAAAAGTTCCTACGGGTTCAAAAGTTACAGCCGGATTTGTGAGAGCGCATATTTAATTTTCGCGCTACCTACGTACGGCAGCTGGTATATACTTGTTTTACTTGATACCTGACTTTTGGTGGTTGTTATTTCGTACCTACTTGAAGGGTGAGTTTTTTTTTGTGTTTTTGAATTTCTTGAAAAAAGGCATCTTTATACTTCATATAGTGGAATTTTTATTTTATATGCTCAGTTATTTGGCATCTTTTGCAGCGTGAAGTCGTGGCAGGCATGGCAGATTGAAGGTAACCTTTTTTTTCTTTGTTCACAAACTTTGAACGCGTTTATCTCGAAACCATGTTTTTCGTACTGGTTGCGGCACTAGTGGGTTCATTTTTTGACGAAATTTTTTTTTTTTTGTATTTTTTTAAACTTGATTCGATATCGTATGACACGAGCTTTTTTTCGATTTTTTATGAATTTTTAAAGTCAATATTTTTTTCGAAAAAACACACTTTCAAATTTGGAACATCACCAAAAATTTAAAAAAAATTTAAAAAAAGCTGAGTTATGAAATTTAAAAAAAAGCTCGTGTCATACGATAACCAATTTTGTTAAGATTTAAAAAAGTCATTTTTTTCCAGATCGGACAATTTCTGCGACTCCCAGCGCTGCAACCACGAGACCCCGTTTTTTTCTCTGCCGCCAGTTTGGAGCTCTATAAAACCATGTTGGAGTGAAAAATATATTTTTTTGAATTTTTTTCTTGTAATTTGTTTAATTCTCTACAATAATAAAAATTTTGGAAAAATGTTTGTTTTTGACTGAGTTATGAATTTTTAAAAAAAGGTCTGTTTTCTTTGCCTCGAATGTAATGTCCCCCCTTAAGCAACCTAAATGACCTCTCCACTATATTTAAGTCATTTGTCATCCATATTTCAAATGGTGTTCTTATCGCCAGTTATGAATTGTGAACTTATGTCCATCGATAAACCAGCAACAATCTATTCCAGAACAGCTGCTTTTACAACCGGTTTCATGGAACTTGTTCCCAGAACCAGTTCTGCAATTAGTTCTAGAACCGATTCTAAAGCAATTTGTTCTAGTTTGAAGGAAAAGAATCTATTGCTTTTAGGTCAAACTACGTACAAAAATAATCGATTGTAGAACATACATTAGAACCTATGCTGATGAAGTATAAGTTGTTCTGCAATCAGTTCTTTGGATTTTCCCTTTTTACTGGGATATTTATGTTGTTTGAATGAATGAATATAAAAGAATGGAAACAAATATTTCCCTTAGCTACTTAAGGAGATAAGCTGATTTAGAGCACTTAAAATATCGAAAAACTCTTTTTTTAAATTTTTTTAAAAGAAAAGAAAAACTAAGGGAATTCCTTCTATTAATTATCGTGTTGCTTTCTTTGGAAAAGGGAAAGGGTAGAGATGTAAAGGTGATGAAAGATGAAAGGCTTCAAATATGGCAACACTCTAATTGTTGCCAGGTTTGGAATCTTAGAACACTTGTTGGGCGCCATTTAATGGAGAGTTGGCGAACTGTGGTGAAGCTTTTCAGTTTATAGCCCTGTTATGTTATTTTACTTGGGTGGGATAAGGTGCTGTGGGAATACCTAAGAAGGTGGTGTGGGAATACCGAAGAAGCGTATTCTTTTTCTTAATTGATGTTGTTGTCGCTGGGGATCGAATCCAGTGTATCAGTCCAAGGCAAAACACTAAAATGTTTACACAAATCGATAGCACTTCTCCAAAAAATATGACACTGAAATTTTTAAACAAAAATTCCTATTATTTTCAAAGTTAATTGAATTTTTATAAATTTTAATTGAATTTTTCTCAATATATACCCAGTAGCAAATTATTGAACTAGTTCTAAAAAGTACTAGTTTCTTACTTGTAATCTCAAAATAATTATTTTGAACCAGTTTTGTGGAAGTTTAATACGATCTATATTGGGCATGTTCAAAAAAATTGCCTTAATTAAAATACAACAATTGAAATTCTCATTTTGTTCAAATTTGTTTTTAATAAAAAGTCAGAGTTTGCAAATAAACATTTTAATTTATTTATTGTGTATTAAATTGAGGTTCAAAATAACGGGTACATTAATGGGGCCAAAGAGTCATTCGACAACTGGTAAATTTCTGTTTTTCTTTTGAAAACAATAATTTTGAACCATTTGTGTACGGAAACTATGCAGAGACTGTTTCATAACACTGAATTTAAATACGAGTTTTGAAATTCTGGGTTTGTTTATATTTGTTTTTAATAATGTAGTCTTAGCAAATATACACAAAACTTTTTTCATTGTGCTTAGAAATCATAAACACAAAAAAATTCAAATTTCTTTTGGAAAATGGACCTAATTATATCAGTAAGGGGAAACTATCAGTCTAATCTACGTTTCATCAAAGAAAAAAAACCTTCTTTTTCAATATATATAATTTAGGTCTTAACCAATTGGTACACTACTATTTCCAAAAAGTCACTTCAGATCTGCTTCAACGAGTTCACATAAGCATACGTTTTGCAAAATATTGTTCGTCCTTAAATTGTAATTTTCAAACTATTTCTACAACTAGTACCAAAGTGGGAATTTGGCGACAATTGCCCCCATCCCTGTGACATCATCATGTCAAATTATACAGTTGTTTTTATGGTGTGGCGGTAGAATTCGTAGCAGTTGTATAGTGCATTGCTGGTTCTGAACTAGTATTTTTTGTTACTGGAAATTGTTCTTCTCAGTTACGCGTTGCTTGCGCCGCAGTGAGAGGAATTGAAAACGTTCGAGATCTTTTGGAAGATTTATTCGTTATTGTGGTGTTGTATTCATGCTTTTTTGACGAAATTGCCAGAATTCATTCAATGTTTTTAAGGAGTTTAGTGGTGCTGGACATTCCCTATTCATCTAAGCATACGCGTGACCTTTCTGGATGCTGCCGCTGACCCTTGAGATTTCATCCGTCACCATTCCTATTGCATCCCACTAAGTATAATAATGCAGTAATATATTTGTTCCTTTTTCCGAATAAGTCGGGTTGGCCCAAGAACAGATGAAAATCATATTTTAGAGGACGACTTTGATTCGAACTATTGGTAATGGATTTCGGAATTTCGGATTTTGTTTCCCAGTTCATGCTCAGGCCATGGAATTGCGAATAGTGGCAAAAACGTATATTGAGGCCAGCAGCGAATATATTGAATAAGCACCACGGAGAAGCAGCGGGGAATGGAATGTTGAAGATAAAGCGGTAAGCTCTATAGAAAAAGGGCATACAAATATTTTAATATATTCATAATATAACAAAATAGCTATGTATTGATCGAATGATGAAAAGCTCTGTGAACCATGTCAACTGATGACATGTGTGTGGCAACAATGCACACTACAGCCTAAACCAGAGAAACGCAGTGTCGACCGCAGTGAGACGTTTTGTGGATAAAGCAGTTATTTGTATTTTCTTTATTTGTCACTGCCGAGGAATTAGAAAACTTTCTAAATAAACAAGAGCTAGTTTTAAACAACATTCAATAAGAAATTCTTAAATATATTGAATAGTTTTGGCGAAATTCAAGAATAAAGTTTGACAGCACTGCCACTGTTCACAGGCATTCCGCCTATCTGGTTTGGGAGAAACAAATTTCGTATCGAACCACTATGTTACAGTTAATGATTGAACTCACCTTAATAGTTTAAATATAAACCAAGGAAAATTATTCGCGGACTTGCGTCCAATTTAATAATTGATAAATATATTTATCAAGCACCACATGGTGAAATTGATGCTTTAAGTTCGCCCTTTAGGTAGTTACGATTAAGGAACGATTTCCAGCCTTACCAAATGACTGCTTTAATTTGGAAATTAGAATTAATGAAAATCATTTGTTAAAAGGAAATTGCCTAAAAACACTTGTAAATAATGTGTTGACACCAGCAAAATACACCTTCAGTATTTATCATATATTCAAAAAGATAGTAATCTATTTCAAGAAAAACTTGTGGAATTGATAGTCAACAACAACAAAAATTAAGACAAAACAAATAAAACTTGTCTTAAAGAAATAATATACAGTCAGAGAAAAATGTTAAGCCTGCTAAGATTTGTTGTTTAGACCAACGAAATTTCAACAACAAAGAAAAACTAGGTAAATCTCATAAAAATCTATAATTTAAACACACGACAGCTAAATCCAATATGAGTACCAGCACAAGAACTTTGAAAGAATGCTTCCTCTTACAACAATTATCTATGTTTGAAATTTTAAAGTTTCTGCAAAAAATATGTTATGTTGTTAAGCGATTAGTAAGCATATGAAAATAAATCTTAACTCTAAAATCGATCATAAATCCAACGAAACAGCGCGATGGGATTGTTAGATTATTATCGTCTGGATATGTTAATTTTAAAAATCTAGGGGCTTATGAGAAGCAGAAGTCTGATATTGGTGGCTTTTGATCAATAACGATTGTGAGGGAAAATAAATCATTAACTGCTTTTTTTAATCACTTGGATTTAATAAATCCAAAAAGTAGTTCAAAAAGTGCTCAACAGATGGCGTTAGATTCTCCCTATTTTAAATAGTATTTTCTATCCGACACATCTTTCATCCTAATTTTTGATACCGAATTCAGTGATGATGGATTTTACTTTTACTTTAACTTTTAATTTTTAATTTTATTTTATATAAAACAGCGATAAACAGTCTGCCTTTTCAGTTTTATCACTTCAATTTCTATTTATATTTTATAATTTATTTCTACACAAGTAAAATATTCCACTGCAATATTTAATATTCACTAATTGGATTTAATTAAATTACTTACAGTAGAGTGAAAAATTGCCATTTCTGTTTCAGCTATTTCTCCATGTCCAAGATGGAAAATATGTATTTGGTGAAGTGTAGTTTTTTTTCTATACATATTTCATACAAAAAATTTTAAGAAAAACCTTTTATTTCCTAGTTTTGCATTTTTTTGTTTCTCTTTTAATTTTCATTCGTATTTTTTTTACTAACATTTAATTAATAGGCTGTTTCATATATTTGAATTTTTATTGCTATGTGTAAACCCAGATAAATTAATCCAACTTTTTTTTTTGGATTTAATAAATCCACTTTTTTATGAAAAATTCCAAATCCAGGTGATTAAAAATGCGCTTATTGAATGGGGTTGGCGTCTCTATTGCCATTTCCTCCGTCGCTTATGCCAACTCTGCAATTTATCACTATCAAAGAAGGTAACTCTAAAGTCATTCACTGATTGCGGTGAAATTTGAATATGTGGTACTGGCATCAAAATAAAAGAAAGTATCACTTTTTGTGTAAAAATTTAATTACTTCGCCATCAACGGCTAAAATCAATTTTTTATCAATCGTAAAGGGCATATATTAAGGGCGGATTATGGGACCGTAAACGTAAATGTGATGTAACTGTACCGTGCCGTAGCTAAAAAGTACACTTATAGATTACCGCAAACGACATTACTATTTAGCATCTGTTTCATGTGGTTTTATATTTTATTCTAAATTTTTCCATTTATTTGTTAATTCTTATTCCTTATTTGTTGTTTGAAGCAGTTTTCTTTATTCATTTCATATTTTTTCCGACTAAAATCATTCAGCTGTTTCGATGCCGGATAGAAAATTCTGATTTCAACAGAATAATCCGGCAAGTACGTTTACATTTACGTGTTAGTAACCATTCGTATACATTTCTTCTTGTGGTTTCGAAACAGCAGATTCGTTACAGATACGTTTACGGTTGGGTAACTCAGCCTTTAATCTTAAGTGAAGCATGTTCTATACTTAGGCTTGCCAGATCGAAATTGGCAAAAAGCTTGACATTCAGAGGAAAAAGCTTGATTTTTCTTGACATTCCAAAAAAAAGGCTTGATTTTTCTTGACATTCCAAAAATTTAGTTAAATTAGCAAAAAAAAATTCCAAAATTGACTTGAAAATTTAAATGATATTAATTTATACAGATTTTCTACATTCTTTGTACCACATTTATTAAAGAAATGGGCCCATATGTTGTCAATTGATATGCCTTTTGGCAATTCTTCAAAAACTTTCCGAAGGCAGCAGTAATCTGCATACATCATATCAGTATTAATTGAAATTGATATTTTTAAAATAAATGGTAGCTCTGCTTAATTATTCCTTGACAACAGCGAGTTTTTTGTATTTAAAACAGCAATTTGCTAAAAAAATGATTTTTTCTCCGAAATCATATCTTTTTTCTAAGTATTTTACAGCATTTTGTAAAAATTAGTTAGCTTCTAACTCAAACGTTTCCTTTTCATTGAAAGAAAAAACACTTTTTATGCTTTACTACCAGGGAAACAGTCAATTATCCGTAAAAATTAGTCATGGTACATTTAAAAACAATTAGTTTTTTTTCCTAATGGTTAATTTTTCTTATCAATTTTATGTAAAAATTTCTAAAATTCTGTTTTAACTTGACAAATGACATTTTTTCTTTATTCTTGACACGCATTGAAAAAGCTTGACAATCAACCCAAATCAAGCCCGTCTGGCAACCCTATCTGTACTAAACATTAAAGTCGACCATGGTCATATTTCTGGATTTCGAAATGTTATTGTTCTGGTTAACGTCACAAAGAACAGTCCTTGGTAATTGGTCTGTGGGCTAAACATGTCAATGAACTTAGCGATAGAAGACAGGTCATTTAACCAGAATTCCAAGAAGCATGGATGAATTTATCTGAGGGTAGAGGATTGGTAAATGAGAATAACTATGAAACCAACTCCCTATATAGGACTGATCTAGGTGGATCTCTGGCATTAGCTAAATCTAGCTCCTAATTGCCCAGGAAAACACTTCCGACCTCGAATTTCACTCAGGATTGTTAAGAGGATTTGTGGTCTGAACGGGCTACAGAAAGGGGCAAAAATAATGCGCCACGATAACTGAAAATTAGGATTTTTGTAATGGGTCTATTTATACCTAAGGAAAGAGTTTTCGAGATCTTATGAGCTCAAAATAGCTACACTTAACCATTATCTGGTTGTCAGATACTGAAGTAGAAGCGGACAGCCACGAAACACTAGGGGAACGGTCCCCAAATGTGGATATGGAACTCTGTGGCGTTCATAGTAACTTTACGGCGGCCTCATGAAGATTTCTTATAAAGAATTATTGTAAAGATTTAAATCAATTAATTAGAAATTTATTAATTTAGTTCGAGGCCAATTTCCTTATTATGAATTAATATAATAAGTACTTGTTTCAAAAACTGCTATGTTGACATATTGACAACACTCTAGTACGGAGAAAAAATGTTTTTGCCTCTTCTTGTATTAACAAAGAAGAAGGGTAAAAATAAAAATTGTATTTATTTATACCGATGGTATGAAATACAAAAACAAAAAAACTTTCATAATATTCCTATTGTTAGCATATTTTATTGTTTGATCCATTCCCATTTGGTTAATGTAGCAGACTACATTTAATATGACATTTTGATGCTTCAAATTGCATTACACTACTGCCACCACTTTCTAAAGAAAACTGATGAAGGGGACCTGGAAAATCCCCGAAATTATCGTCTTTTCATTCCTGAAAGTGCAGAGGTTTTTGAAAGAAAAACTCTGTGAAGTATTTGTCAGGAGAGTATCCTGATGAAGAAAAAAAGCAGTTTTTGAAAAAAGTACTTATTATGTTAATTCATAATAAGGAAATTGGCATCGAACAAAATTAATAAATTTCTAATTAATCAATTAAAAAAGTCGAAAACACGATTTTTATTTTTTAAATAAAAATTAAAAACCAACATTTTGATTTAAATCAATTTTATAATTTCATTATGAAGAATGTATTGATCAGCTGTCGGACATTTTTTCCAAAAGCTGGAATAAATCCTAACAAATTTAATAATGGTGGGGTTTTCAAAGCTTTGGATTATGGTTCCAAATAACCTTTATTCTCAAGCTGAATAAAATGGGTATTATCGTCGTGGCATATCCACTTATCTTCGGAGGTCTTATTGAGATCTTTAGGAATATTGTTGTCAAAGAACATTACATGTAGACTTAACACGTAGCCAACAAAGATGCAACTAATTATGTTCACGGGTAAGCGATATAAACCATTTAGCCTTCCCAAACTGAATGCCAATACCTGAAATGAATTGAGAAAATTTGGGATTGAGCAAGGAAGCCATATGCAGTTTGTACTTAGGTCAGAAACTAATTGACTGGAAATGGGGTAAGAAACCAATGCTCTATCACTGGCTGTACACTGATACAGTAATTCCTGTAGCGCCTGTTGTACTGTCGAAATAACCAAAGGAAATATAACAGCTTTATTAAACTTAATAAGAACAATGGAGAAAGTAGCAACTGCTACACCATTTGCTTTTCATATAAGGGAAACCATGATCTCTGATCAGATTACATAAAATAAGCTGTCCAAAAAGCAGGCATATGTGTCATACGAGCATTATACGATAGGAAATTAAGTAAATACTCTTGAAATTGTAACAAGACATAACCCCAACGGATGTTATCCCAATTTCCGGTCTTGGGATTATGTTCAAAAATGGAAGTAAGGACAGTGACCATAACAGTTTCTGTAAAAATTCCCAAAAGAACATGGACATAAAGCCCAGAACAAGCGTCATAATCCCCATAATATTTTCGAATTCTGTATAAGGTATGTATATCGACTTCTGTGCTAATTAAGGCTTTCGTGGGTGGCCGGCCTTTGGCCGAACCTAAGGATTTTGTCCTCTGGGCTATTTTCAATATCGGCTACGGCATTATTTCACCCATAATCCCAATAGAAAAGGTCGAAATACCCATTCGGATTATGACTGTTTAGGATGATGACTTGAGAATTGAGAATTTTGGACATAATCCCAAAACAGGAAATTGTAATGTCCGGCCACCTCTTCGAACAGACTACACGATTATGTACAATCTAAAGTGAAGGGAAGACAAAAGAACAAAATGAACTTTGTAGATACTTGGAGTGGCCACAATAAATCATATCCTGCTGCTACCAACCATCCGTACCATCATTTAATTAAATTTAACAAGGGAGTATAGGGTAATGTGGAAAGTTACGATATATTTGAAAATCCCCTTTAAAGCTAAAAAAAAATTGTATTGTGTTTATGCAGAAAGATAGAGCAAGAACTTAACAATTAATCTTGGTGCAATTATTTAGCCAAATCGAATTCAATAATTTTTG
Source organism: Leucophora obtusa (assembly GCA_949987735.1). Taxonomy (NCBI): domain Eukaryota; kingdom Metazoa; phylum Arthropoda; class Insecta; order Diptera; family Anthomyiidae; genus Leucophora; species Leucophora obtusa. The sequence goes on from OX465295.1 coordinate 285,204,551, forward strand.
AAATCATCATAACAAAACCGATCCGAAAAATTTCTTCTTAACTAATTAAACCATAACTAGCGAACAAAATTTTCTTTCCAAAGAATTGGTTGTAGAATAGCTTTTTTTTGTCACAGCTCCAACTGTGGATTCTACCGCCAATTATTTTTGTTTGATACTCTCTCAGAAGCAGCCACGGCTTTGAAACTAGTTCTAGAAGTGATTCTTCGTCGGCTATATCTTAAATTTAAGTTCCGTGGAACGGGTTAAGGAACTAGTTAAATACAATCAGTTTAAATGAAACTAGTTACAGAATTAGTGCGGTTGGCAAACAGTGCAAAAAAATTCTTTTCGAAAAAATAATTTTGTGTTTAAGACTCTGACCTTAGCATACATTTGGAATAAACTACCTACAACAGCAATAAACAAAGTCATGGATAAATTTTGAGTACCCACAAAGTTTTTAAAAGCTGACGGACAAAACTGGAAAAAACACATGGATCAGATTTTCTTTAAATCTCATGGAAAAGTGACACATACTGTAACAACAACAGCAACAAATATAAAAACAAAAAGACCGATAATAAAAATTGAATTTATATATGAATGTTCATATACTTATTTATATAAGTGAGTTAGTATATATAATTACAACAGCATTCATTCAATCTTACAACTACAATATAATAAAATCAAACAGCATGCTCAAGGTCATTCAAGCGCGCCAAATGCAATCAAACAACAATAACAACTACAAACAACAACAGAGCTAAAGCTTAAAAGTTGAATTAAAGAAATCTCCACAACTGTAGTACAACAACATTCATGCATACAACAACATTCATGCATACAAGATATTCATTCTTATAAATTTAATAGAAAAATAAAGAAAGAAATCTATGGTCTCGAGGCAAAATAGCATAAATCCAGATATGTTAAAAATCTATAGGAAAGACCAACTGTTATTGACTGATGTAAAATGAATGGTGAAAATTATGGTTGAGAACAACCACTTAAACTGGGATTTAAAAAAATGGTTCAAAATATGGACCAACCTTGAGGGCTACAAAGGAGCACTTCAGCTGTTAATGGAATTTAAATATGGTACAATACCTAAAAAATTTAAATCTCTTTGAAATACATTTTTTCTAGTAAACTAGTAAAGTGAATTAAATCCACAGCTCTCAAAAATTTTCTCTAATGGAATGTTTTTGAGAAATCTCTGTTGTTTTTTTTTAAACCTTTTCTAAATCATTAATGTAAATATATCATTAATGTTTTTTTTTCTAATATTACCAATTTACGAAAACATTACACTGCATTTGAGTTTTGAGGAAACAATAATGGCAAATGTGTGTGCTTTGTGGGTCACCCTGAAATAGTTTTCGTGTTAGATGTTTTTATCTTGTTACCTTTGTTATTGAAAAATATAAAGAGATGTGTTTTTCTTATTTTTCTATGCTAAATAATCTTACAAAGAACTTAAAGAATATAATAGTTTTGCATTAAAGTGCATAAGTGCATACAATTTGTAAAGATTACAGTAAACTCGGACCAAATGCCTTTAATGTTCACACTAGCCAAATTTTGCGGCTAAATTCGATTGGGAAAAAGTCTATGCAGACAACCAAATTGATCCTAATTGTAATATGGGTTTGTTATTAAACCTTGTAATTGTTTGCCAGTTGTTTTTAACAAATTTCTCCTCTCATAAAGCGCCACTTATTTTGGTTACACAAGAGTTAAACGAAGTTGCTATAATGTAATTTAAATGCGACAAGCAAATATATCATTTGTTTCGTAATGGCGCCCAACTATACGCAAGCGCATTCAGTTTTGAAAACCAATATTTAGTTTTTACAAACCAAATATCGTTCTTTTGCAAAATGCCAAAAATGGCGCCCAACTTCTGAGCATAGTGGAAAGTATGAACAAGAATTCGTGCTGACAGTTGATTTTGTTGCCAATCGAATAGTTCAAATTGGGTTCCGCGAAATGATTTGACTAATCTAGCCCGTAAGCTGGCTCCGAAATAGGACATTCTATTCGGCTCAGTCGAATTACTGTGATGATGTGTGTAACTCTTAACAAAACTGGATCTATACCCAACTCATGTTATACCAACCGCCTTAGATTCACTAAGTTCACTTAGCGAAGTCCATCCATCTGTCTATGTAAATCTTTTAATACTTATCTATATTTTAAGCTCTGATACCACTCTGTTAACATTATTGAACCTAAAAATTGATATAAACGTAGTATCAGAGACCACGTGTATATTCTCAAATTGAAATTCGGGGTTGGGCCTCGGCCGAAGGCCTCCATACAGAAAATGTTTCCTCAGCGAAGTCGGTTTTGGACTGAACACCGAGAAGAAAACCCCGAAGCACTGCCAAAGGCCGGCTACGCAGATCAAGTTTACTGAGCGAAGCTGGCTTTGAACATAGCCAGTAGAAAACCTTCAAGCCTGACCGAAGGTCGGCTTTGCAGAACAAATTTACTCACCAAAGCCAAAATAAAGCTTGAGAGCTAAAAGTTGGCCCGGAAACGGTTTCAAGAGTACTAAAGAAGTTTAAGGACAACTTGGAGATCTCTCGAAAGATAAGTTCTGGCAGAAAAAAGGGCATCTGAGACCAGAAAAACGCGAACAAAAACAGTGCCATGTTAAAGAAGAATCCCAACATTTCAGGAAGAAAAGTCGCTCAAAGAGTGGATTGTTCGGAGTTTTTACGCAAGGTCAAAAAGGACGCTGACCTGAAAACCTTTAAAGTATAAAAAATTCTAGATAGGAATACTGTAAAGAATACGGAAGCAAAATAGCGTACCAAAAGATAAAAAAAGCTTTTTTTTGAAAAATTCAATTGCTGCATCATGGACTCCTAGACGTTTGTTTTAGCCTACTTCTCACAGCTTCTAGGCCAGGAATTCTACATTGCCGACTAACGGGGGAATATGGACAACAAATTTAAGACAGAAAGGCTATCGAAAATATCTGCATTTGTGGTGAGAGAAGCAAGTCTTTCGTGACCACGGGTAGATTAAACTCGGAAATTTATATCAAAGAGTACTTGCAGAAGCGACTAAAGTCTTTTGTTATACACCATGGACTGTCTTTTGGACTGACCTATCCTCTTGCTATCACAGCAAAGCTGCCTTGGAGTGGTACTTAAATAATAGTGTACTTTTGGTGCTTTGAGAAGCAAATCCACCAAACTGTCCAGAATTCAGCCCAATTGGAAGGTACTGGGATTTGGTGAAAAGGGAAATATAGGAAATAAAAAAGTCAAAGATAACAAAGATTTCCGCAGAAAGTGGTATTTAGCAGCTCGAAAGGTATCTAATAATACCATAAGCGTTGATGGAAGAGGTACCAAAAAAATTAAAAAATGTTGTTAAATAAACATAATAAAAATTTGTATATGTGACAGCGCATAGAGAAAGGGACCTAAGGGTAAAAAATCATTTTTTTTTTGATGTGGACAACATCTGAGCATCGAATGAGACCGATCCCATGCCCTTTTTTTACCCTTTTTTTACCCTTAGGTCCCTTTCTATTTTGGGCGTCACATATGTATATTTCTATAATAATCTTAATAAAAACACGGTTATAAAACAGTTTTTATTTTTAAAATTCAATGACTGGTTCAGCAGATTTTTTGAATTATATGATGGACAATTTTTTTTAACCCAGCCTTTACTAGCATTTAATACGAGTAATCACATATAGCCTTAAGGCAATTTTCATAAACAAATCAAGGAATATATAAACCAGGAAGTACAAAGTGAATGTTCTCCGACATGTTCGCCGAGATGAATTAATTTGCAAGCGTTCGCTAAGCTTTCGTTAAGCATTCGTTAAGCGTTCACTAAGCTAAGGTGGGTGAATGCTTAACGAACGCTTAGCAAACGCTTGCAAATTAATTCATCTCGGCGAACATGTCGGAGAATATTCACTTTGTACTTCCTGGTTTATACAGTGAGGAGCAAAAGTGTAACAGGGTTAACATGGTTCAGATAAATTCCAAATTTTTGCCAAAAAAATGCCTTATTTTTCTATGGTAGCTAGTAAATTCAATCCTCTAATTCTAAACCACTAATTTTTCTTCAATATACTGTGAATTTAAAACATCAGATGAAACCCATTTTCATTAGGGTGCCTATAATTGTAATGAACATGTCAACAGCTTTCATGGTTTGGGGTTCCGTATATGATAGTGTTACCAGAACTATTATTAAACTAATAATATGAACTAGTTTTGTATACAAAATTATTTACTGCCACATTTGTAAATAAAAGATATAAAAATAATATGCTTTTAATTCGTTTATCGACCTTACGACGTTTCCCCCAAAAAGAGGGCTTCAAACATAGAAAATTGTAGCAATCTATTTCACGATATGGGGCTACCTAGTAAAATGGATTTCATCTGATGTTCTATATTGACGGTATATCAAAGGAAAATGAATGCCACAAAATTTAATAACCGAACTTACTAGCTATCATAGAAAACTATCACATTATTTGCCAAAAGTGTAGAACTTTGCCCAAATTCAAAAGTCATCTAAAAAAATGTTTAGTAGGAAAAGCAACCCAAACAGCACATTTCTCAATAAAAATAGTCCGTGCTATTGGCCGACATGAAATATATTTAATACTTCTGAATTTAAGAAAATTTTCAGCATGATAAACATAGCCAGCCCTTAAAAAGAGTTTGCGACCTGAACAATAGGGAAATATTACTTAATACTCACTTTTTCACCAGATAAATGGAATATCTTCCTAATTACACATAAAAGCCGCAAAAAATGTTATGATGTTTTAAGTTAATATTAAAAATTTCTTAAGAAATTTATCAAAACTTAACAGGGTACAAAAATGTAACATTTGTCATAATATAGAAAAATGTCTTCATCTCCTTCATTAATTAAAATACTTTAAATATTGTTATTGATTTCTAATTTAAACAAGTCAATAAACAAATAACATTAGAAAAAAAGATTTGATTTGGTTTCGTAGTTAAAAATATAAAGCAGAATAACTGAACAATGTGTACCCTGTTACACTTTTGCTCCTCACTGTATGTTCCTTGGTTTGGTTAAAATAAAAGAAAAATCAGCAGGACAATTGTTATTTGCATTCAACAAAACTTAAGCATAACAATTAGGGAATGCAAAATCCCGCATTTTTTGATTTCCCGGGAAAGCGGGAAATTTATATTGAATTCCCGGGCTCCCGCAAGGGAAATAAATTAAAAAATATTTTATAATAATTTAAAAATTTTTATAAATAAAATATCTTAAAGACCTCAAATTTTCATGATTGTGAAGAAGCTCAGGTGGGTTTTCTTGGAATTTTCGTAGTGAGAAAGAATTAATTTTATATTGAAAATTATATAATAGTATATTTAGACTGGGCAAAAACTAGTAGTTTTTGGTAATTTTTAGGTTTTGAGCCGAAAACTATAAAATTAATTTAGTTTTTCCATATAATTTTCATACAAACTGAAAACCAGATTCTACTTGGTTTTTGCCAAAAACCAAGTAAAAATATCTGAAATTTGTATTTTTGATACACCCGATTTCTTTTAAAACTAATTTTCGATACATTTTTTATATTTATATTTATATTTTTTATTTTTTTTTAAACATTTCAGTTTTAGTTTAAAATTATGTGTTGTTATATATTTTTAAATGTGTTAATAATTTTTTTAATTTAATTTAACCATAAAAACATAAAGAAAAGTGCTTAATAAAAAAGTGATGTGACAAAGAAAAACTAAAAATTCAGTGTAAATGAATTGGCTTTTGTAATTTAGTTTTGTACAAAAACCATCTGGTTTTTGCTCAGTCTAAATTCAGTTTAAGCCCTTGTTTATGTATGACGAAAATACTCTAAACGAAAGCAAAGTAACGAAAATTTGTTTTTGTTTCCCATGTATTTTAGACGAAAGTGATTGTCAATTTCTTTCGTTTAGACTATTTTCGTAATAGATAAACAGGCCCTAAGTCTAATTATATATTTTTAAAAATTGAATAAACTAAAACTAATTTTTAGACTAAAAAGCTTGCCCGTAAAAAAAAAAAAAAATAAATACAGAAAATAATTTTAGAAAATTGGAAAAAATTTTAAAAATTATGGGAATAAATTTTAACTTACTTGAAAATTTTTAAAAATCAATGGACAAATTTGTCTTTAATTTTGTACAGAATAAGTGCGATTTAAAATTTTTTATACAAACACTATTTGAGTGGTTTTAAGAGGCACTGAAGAGAACTTAAAAAGTTTGATCAAGTACGCAAATTAATCAGTGTGTTCGTTAAATCGAAAATCTTACTACTTTTATTCAATCATTGTTTTGGTTACTCTTTGAATTTTTCCAGTTATAAAAGTAACAAATTGTAGTAAGTAAACGAATAAGCCTAATGTAAAATGTTTACTATTTTCAAAAGGTTGGAAAATTTTGCATAAGAAAATTTAAATTTAAATTAATTAAATTAATTTTAAATTGCATTTTTTGAAATCCCGGTATTCCCGGTCCAAATTTCCGGGAATGGGGAAACTGAAAAATGCTTAATTTCCCGGGAAATCCCGGGATGCATTCCCTAATAACAATATTTTGCCTATAAAATAATTTTTCTTGCTATTTTTTATCTACTTATATTCAGGATTTTTGTTTTGCTAATTTCAGTGGTAATTAACTTAAAAATAACACAAATATAAATAAAATTTTGTAGATTTAATAGATTTTTTTTTGTTATATTTAGGAAATAAATTCTGCTAATAAGAGCAGTTTTTTTTGCAGGGCCGTTTTTAACTAATTTTTTGTAGCTTTTTTTGTTGCTTTTTGTACAATTTTTTTTTCTATGAGTGTAGATGTATTTAAGACAAAGTCAGCAGTATAGTGCATATGGGCGGTAGGTTCAAAAATAGACTGGGCCCATGTGAATTAGTTTATAAATTTCATTAATATATACATTAGAGTGGTCCAAAAAAACATGAAAGTTGGAATTCGCGATCTCCACAATGTTGCCCCTATTCCTTAATGTCTAAAAACTCTCTGTGCCAAGTTTCAGCTAAATCCGCTGTTATTTAGAAGTAGCACAAAAAGTTGTCTTTTAAGAATTAGTAATTTATCTCTAGAGTAATTTATACAAAAAGTAGGGTTGACTTTAAATTTAATTATTTCTTAACCTGTACGCTATTATTTAACAATTTTTTTTTAAATCTGGTCTTAATTAATGTGAATATAAGGAATTTGAAATCAAAACTTAAAAAAATGAAGTAACTTTTAAGTAATTCGCGGTTTTTTTTTAAATTTATACAAAAAAATACATATTTTAGTCAAATTTTCGAAATTTTCCGAAAAGATGTAATTAAACATTCATTTTGTTTTTACCTTGTATGCGAAAATTTCTCAAATCTTATCTTCATTTTAACGAAAATTATGAATCAGCAATCGAAACTTAAAAAAAATTTGTGGTTTATGAATTATTCGCGGTTTTTGAAAATTCAAAAAAACTCAAGTTTTTTGAGATATTTTCCCAATTACCTGTAAACGGTGTTATCGAAAAATGCAATTTGTTATACTTTTGCAATTTACTTACCAAGGACCTTCATTATATATAACACTGATTTTAATTTTAAAAAGGATAACAGATATCCTTGCAAATTAAGTTAAAATTTGAAATTTTTTAATATTTCGCTATTATTTAGATTGCTATAATTTTATTGCTACAAAAACCCCTATCCCACATAATAGGGCATTTAGCAGATATATATTAATGCAAAAAGAAAATTTTCATATTGGTAAATATAAGAAAACATCCTGATAGAAGTTGATCCTTTTATGTATGAAATTTTAAAATTTCGCGAAATCCGCGACTCCGATTTCAATTTTGATTTCATATTCTTAATGTACACCTAAAAATATATTAGATTTGATATGTCGCGATCATAATAATTATATTTAATTTTTCTCATTTTTTCCATTATTTTTAATTAATTAAAAATAATAGAACAAGTACAACCTCGAAACTTCAATTGCGATGTGCTACCTCTAAACAAAACTTTTTTGGTGATTTTTTTGATCAGACTACATTTTTTTTCAAAGTGGCATATTTGTAGGGTTGTGGAGCGTGAAAATTCCAACTTTTTTTTTTTTTGGACCACTCTAATATACATATGTAAGATATATCTTAATATTTTCGCCCTTGGCTGAGAGAAGCCTATATATCGAATTTCATCTAAATATCATTGTATTTGCGACCTGTAGTTTGGTAATCGTATACTATAAGGTGGGTCTATGTCCAGTGTTTTTGGTGGTTAAACACATTAGCATAAACTTTTCATACCATTTCCATGTAGTGATGTAGGGTATAAAAATAAATTAAATAACTACCAGCAATTAACTTAACTGCACATGTCATATTTCTTACCATTTTTTGCTGCAAAAATAAAGTAGCCAAAATAACAGTTAACCCCAATTTACACTAGAATTAAAAACAAGTAGTTTTTACAAACTTTTTGTATTTGATTCAAAATTTGTATGGAAGTTGACAGGTAAATACAAATAGTTTTCTAAAACAACTAGTTTTTGGTTAAGGGTAAATGTCTTATTATTAGTTAATTTTTCAAACAACTGTCCGAAATAGTTATTTTATATTTAAACATAAAAAAATAACTACACTCCAAAAAATTTGACAGTTCCTACATGATAGTTGTTTGTGTAGTAATCAGTAGTGGTTGTTTTTAACAGTAATTATAGTTGTTTTTCTGTAGAAAAATGCAAAACAACTGTTATGACGGTTAAATAAGAAAACAACTAACGAAAAGTACCAGTTGTTTAAATCAGTTATTTTTAATATCATAATAAACAATACCAAAATAACAATTTTACAGCAAACAGCTGTTTTTGGTAGTTATTTAAAAAATGAAAAATTTCGTTGAATTTCTTGTTCCTTGTTTAGGTTATTTGTTATTATTGATATTTTCGTATTTTGCAAATAAAAATCAGAAAATTGTATTGTATCTCTAATGCATACAAGCATAATAACTGGAAAACGGTTTGGAATTTTTACTTCAAATTTTAAATAGGCTGAAGTCATAACATATGTATATTTTTGTAATCGAAAGGAAAAAAATTATTTTTTTTTATTAAAATATACTTTTCTAACACCAAAAAATTAACTGTAAAAATAATAGTTTTTACCCATTTTGCCAATTGTTTTAAAATGTTTGTAGTAAAAATTTATCAGTTAATTTTACGACCTTTGTAGTTATATTTAATGCATTTGGTAGTTATTTTTAATTCATTTGGTAGTTATTTTTAAGCAGTTAAAAATAACAATGTTTTTAGGTATTTTAAAAGTAAATACATTTGTCGCCATTTTTACTACATTTACATTTGTGTTAACTGTCATTTTCAGTAGATTCTACCGACAAACTTTTGTGAACGTAACTTTTGTCAACTTTTTACGTTGACTACATAAATAATTCTAAGTGATATGACCAATAGATTAATGTGTAGTTATATCGATGTTTTTAGGTAAAAGAAGAAATACAATTTTGTTTTGTTGCAAGGTGTAATAGGAGTATTCATACAGACTGCTACATTATCTCTCGGACCTTCTAAACTTGTACTCGTATGTTTTTGTGTTGGAAATTTGACATTGAATTCGAAAACTGACAATTTTTAGCCTATTAACGAGTTTAAATGACAAGTGTAGGAATATCATTATTCTACGTACCATTCATATTTCTTTTTCTAATGCCACAATTAAGCGGATGGATATTTAATCTTTAGAAAATCGATATTATAATTTTGCATTTGATATTATTTGTGTTATATTACATTTACGATGTTACACCAACGCATTTTGTTTAATGTGTATCGTCCTGTTTTTTATATTGGTTTTCGTAATTGTCATACTACATTTCTGATAAGCCTGAGTCAATAACTTTATAACGTTTATTGTAAATAATTACAAAGCAAGATACGAATGAATATACACTCAGGATATTTTGACAGTAACTACATGTAAGTCGTTTGTGCAGTCAACTGTAATACTTATTTTTAACTGCAACTGTAGTTGTTTTTCTACACCCAGAAAACAGATTCAGTTCTGATAAGCGCATTTGTAGCCAATCGCATGGTTCGGTTTGGGTAGCCGAATTTTTCAGTTGTGGCAACAGAAAACCAATTTAGACAGGACTAATTGAAAATATAATTTATATTCGACGGTGTACGGCGAACTTTTTTTGTGGTACGGTCTAGTATACAGTAATATAAAATTAAATACCTCAAATATATTACAGAATTAAATTAGATCAAAATTGATCTCAAAATTGAGGGATCCAATAATATCCAATAATATCAAGTAAGATCTTGATAGATTCCAAAATATTCCATTCGATTAATTTATATCCAGTTAGATACAAAGGGATAATATAATTTTGGCAGCTCGAATTCGATATTTTGCGATCAGAATTTATCCCTATGATAAATAAAGACCGCTTTCGAAAAATTGTCTATCACATAATTCAAAAAATCTGCTGAACCAGTGATTCAATTTAAAAATAAAACAGTTTTATAACCGTCCAATCAGAAATCGCCAGTGGTATAAAAAATCAAACACTGAACTGCCACTGGGTAACCACGGTGTTGAAAATAAATGAATGGGAGAACACACATTTGGTACGCTTTGACAGCGTTTTTGCAGTATATGTTTTACAAAAATTTCAGTGGTTTATAAAAAAAAACACTGGCAAAGAATGGTCTTAGAGTGATATGCCAAGGTTTGCAACCAGTGGTTATCCAGTGCTACCTAGCCAATGCTACCAGTGGTACAAAAACCAATTCTCTGGTAGAGCAATGATTTTATAAAAATGCTGACGCTTCGTTAAAAAAGGTTGACTACAAATCCGGTTGCAAGCAAAAAATTTTTTTTGGATTTTTTTTAATTTAAAAAAAATTTTTTTTAATAAAATCAATTTTTTTGTTTGTGGACAAGTTCCTTTAAGACCAACTTTTTTTTTTGTTCTCCCAACGCTGGCATATTAGTTCCAAAAAACCGTTTGCCAGTGCTAGACTTTTAGCACAGCCAGTAGTTGCCCAGTTATTATTACTCATTTATGTGTTTAGTATTATATGTCTCATTAGCGCAGTGGGTAGAGCAATCGTCTGCCAATCAGGTTTAAATCACGGCAGGACCAATAAAAAATACATATGAATTTTTTTAAATTTTATTTTGGAAAATATATTTATTGATTTTGCCAGCGTTTCGCCAACGTTTAAACATTTTTGGTGAAGAAGAAAACAAATTTTTTGTTGAAGGGTCTAGATCCCGATTTATATGGCTCAAAAATCTAAATACAAAAAAATTACGTGGTTCTGACAATGGATTCTGGTAGGGGAGACAAGAAAAAAATGTATATACGTGTGTCGGCTTTTGAAAGATCACATCGGCATTTTATTTTATGGATGGTTAAAGTTTCCCCCCTTTGGCCTGTTTGTGCAGCATATCGGTATATCAAACTATGTGTTCTTTACACCTGTGGTAATATTAAGGAAAATATTTTTGTGGAACATATTAACCTTCTAACTCCCGGACATAACGGTATTTTCTAATCTAACAAATCAAAAAATTCGTTCAATTATATTTGCACTTATTTTCACTGTCATTTTAAGTAATTTTTATCTACATAATTTGTTGAGTGTATGCGATTACAAAGTATGAGTAATACTTTCATTATTAACAAAATAATAAATTAATGAAAGTAGCACACAGGCATGCAGTTATGTATAAAATACAATTACATATAAACATACTTAGAATAATAAAATGCGTAAACTCCTGATCAGGGATTCCCAACTCATATATTGAGTTTTGCAAAAATATACATAACACATATAGTTGTACTATTCCAGACACCATGATTGACTACCAGGATTGAACATAGGTACTTCCAGATTTTGCAGGAAATCTGTAAAGAAAGTTTTGAATTTAAATTATTGTGATCATATTCTTCGCCTATCTGAATCGATTTGGTAAAATTGGTTTTTTTAGTTTTATTGTAAGAAACTCTGTTTAATAATCAACCAGATACTGATGACTCCTGCTTATTGTGTCTGTGTGTATGGTAACATTGCGTGAAGTGGAAAACATTTTATGTACAATATGGAATTATATTTTTTACTTTTTATTATACCCTACACCACTACGTGGTCAGGGTATAATAAGTTTGTGCTGATGTTTATAACATCAAAAAATATTGGACCTAGACCATACATAGGAATTTTTCATTACCATTGAATTTTAATTACCATTAGTTCATGCTAATGACAATGAAAAAAAATTTCATTACCATTTAATGGTAATGAAATATTTTTCATTAGAAAAATCATTACTAATGGTAATGAAATTACACTAATGTATAAAAAAACTAATTACAATTGATTAAAAACCATTTGTTTACAAAAAAATTCAGACAAATGAAAACGAACAACTGGTTTGGCTAGGGAAGTTATAAAACCTAATTTATTAAGGAATGGAAATAACAATGGAATGGAAAGTAATATTTAATTTCAAATGAGCATGAGCCTGAAGGAGCATATTCCATCTTCGAATTCAATGAGTTTTACTCCATTTTTACGTTTTTCTGTCAATAGCAATTATTTTTTTTAATTTATTCATTATCAATGGTAATGAAATTTAAAATCATTGTCATTAATCAATGAAATTAAATTTTAGAATCATTACCATTAATTAAAAAAATGGTAATGAAAATAATTTTATTACAATTGATATCAATGTAATGGTAATGAAATCATCAATTACTTAGTCCACCTAATTAATTAGTCCCATGTTTGACCTAGACCCACCTTATAGTATACCGATCGACTCAGAATCACGTTTTATTTCGATTTAACGATGTCCGTCTGTCCGTCCGTCCGTCTGTCTGTCCATGCATTCCCCTGCAAATATTAAGATATTGATTTTGGTTATAATCGGTCCATATTTAGACCTAGTGACCATATAAGGGTCCTCCCCAAAATTGGCTTGGTTATACGCTGCAGGTCACAAATATTAAGATATTTCAATGAAATTTGGTTCGCTGACTCTCATGGTCCCAAGGACAAAGCCTATAGATTCTAGATAGGATCGGTCCATATTTGGACCTATCGCCTGTATGGGCTATATTTACGATGTTCTCTTCTTTTATCGTTCTAAAAAAAATTTTGACACAAGTCTCATTTTTAATATTATGGCACAAATTTCCAAGTTGTGCAAACATATTGAAAGTATGTTCAATCTCTGAAGGTTGAGCAATATTAGGTAGTGGATCAGAACACTTTTGATTTTTATATTGATATTTATATTGTATAATCTACTGGCAACACTGTGCAATTTTAATTTTACACTGTCTATGTTTGTGTAAATTTTGAGGTTATGTTGAAATTATAAATTGCATAAAATATTGTGGGGATATTTTGTTACATACATATGTGTTGCAATTCATTGTATGGTGTGTGGTAAAATGATATAAATACTAGCTGTGGTTGCGTACTTTTTTTGGTAAAGTTCAGTAGAATAAGAGTTAACAAAAAATATTCTCACGTAGTGAAAAAAATGTCCAAAAGTACGCGAAAGTGAAAAACAATATTTCTAGCCCTAAAAATATACAAACAATAGACTTGTGCATTATAGTTCGTTTTGGTGAATTTGTTGTAAAGATCTAAATCTAAATGTCCTTCTCAAGCATTTTTATTTACAAAAAAAAGGAATACATAGTTAAACCTGAAAAAGATTTTTATATTAAACAAAAGCTTCGATTTATTTACATATTTGTTTCTTTACTCAATTAGATAAGCGTCTTCAAAAATTTTATAGTTTTTTGCGGAACGAATCAATCGCATAAAACCAGGTTTGAGTGTATGTAACTATTAAATATTAAATATAGGATTCAACAGGTCACTGATGTTCCATCTTAAATCATAATTGAAAAATTTTAAATGACTGATCCAATAGGGGGTACATAAATTTTTTAAACCGTGAGATTGAATTTTTTATATCTGCTAAGTGTTGATTTGCGGTCGTTGATTTTTTTGTTAACTATTTTTATATTATTTTTTTTGACAGAAAAAAAATTACCAAAAATTTTTGTTAGAACTACTAAAAATTTGTTAAAAATGACCTTGAGTTAATTAGCAGATTATTTTTGCTAAATATTAATAAAATAGAAACTATAAAAATAAAACGGTGAAATATACAGAATTTTTGTTATATTTCAGTTAAATAAAAAATAATATTTTAACTCGGGTAAAAAATCTTAATACGGTGTCATATATAATTATATCTTATTTGATAAGTCCCCATATACAACGACATACAACTTGATCCGAAAAATGGGTCATCTACTTGTGTCTAATTATATCAAATTAGATATTATTTGATATAGTTTGTCCATATCCAGGACATCAAATTACATCTAATTCGATATAAAAATATCTGATTTTATATAATTTTGTCTAATAGTAGGTATATTTTTTATGCATACCGGCTTTAAATTCATATTGAAATTTCTATAGCTTAAACAATTTTAAAGGCCCAAATTTTATAACATAAAATAAAAATCTAATTTAAATCGTTTGCTTCATTTTTAATTTAATTTAATATGCAAAAAAAATCACGTGAAAATTATTTGGCTGTGGATAAATTAACTCTTAATTTATATTAATTTGTACGAGATCATATAGAAAGTTATATAAAATTACAAGAAATATATTTTTAGTATGACGATACATACAGTGTTATATAAATTAGTATCGAACCATATAATCATATCGGTCACTACATATATTTTGATTAGTTTTATATGGCTTATATAGTTATATATGGAGTCAGATTTGGGGATATGTAATAACATCAATTACCGTACAACAAATTCATTGAAAAAATAATATCAGATGTTTTTGTATATAATGATATGTGTCTTAATGTGAATCCATTCACCGTCAGATATAACCCTATCACATTATATATAACAATATATAACTATTTTTACCTGGGAACGTGCTAAAATCAGCAAAGAAATTTGCTAAATAATTATAAGCCTAAAATTGCAATTAAAAGTCTAATCTTCTGAAATTAGCAGTTTACTTTTGTTTGATTTTAGCAGGATGGGCTGTTACTTACATTCAACTAAATTTGTTTTTGTTATTTTTAGTCTACTAATATTTAAAAAAATTTTCTGCATATTTAACAGTATAATTTGCTATTTTCTAGTAACTAAAAGTTAACTGAAATATAACTAAAATGCTGTCAATTTAATAGAAAAAAGTCCGGTTTCAAATGGAAACACCCTAAGATTTCTGAATCTCTGGCTACAGGAAACCACTCTGACTTGAGCACTTTTTCCTATAGAAAAACCATTAAATTCTGATCACTTTCTATTACAGAAAAAGCCTCATATTCAGAGGACTGTTCCTATAGAAAAATTCTTCAGATTTCAAAAATGTTTTTCTATAGAAAAACTGTTAAATTCCGGGGACTTTTTCCCACAGAAAATCCCTCAGCTTCTAAGGACTTTTTTCTATAGAACAACCCTTTGAGTGTAAGGCTTTCAGAAATTAAATTTTTTTTATAGAAAAGAAGTTCATAGAATCTCATATTTTGCCATGGGAGAAATGCTTTGATCTGATGTTTTTTTCATAGGAAAAAGTACACATAATCCAAGGCTTTTCCTATAGAAAAAGATCACAGAATCTGATGCTTTTTAAGGGTTAGGGGTTTAGAATCTAAGACTTTTCCTTTAGAAAAGAGTACTTAGAAACTGAGGCTTTTTCTCTAAGAAAAAGGAATTAAAATGTGATGGTTTTCAATAGACAAATCTCCCTGCATTAGGCTTAAATCGAATTATGGAATTTTTTTAAATATAATATTTTAAAAATAATTTTTCTTAACAATTATTTAAATTTTTGCCTTAAAAGACACAAAAATTGTTTTTTTCGGACTTTATATATTTTCATATATTTAGTTAGAATATTGTTCTGCCTGAAGTCCAAATTCTAATATGATATTGTCATATTAGATTTTATTTGTTGTTTCAAAAAGGTTGACCATTTTCATGATGAACAATACAATTGTTTCGTCGGCATCACCCCAACTTAGCAGTTGTTCGCAATAATGATTGGAATACACAAACCGAGACATTATATACACTCTAAAAAATGTTTGTAAATTTACTACTATAAAATGGGTAAAATTTTGTTTAATTTTACGAAAATTTGGTAAATATAAACAAAAAATGCGTAAACTTTTTTCATACACACTTCCATATACAATAATACACACACAAAGTATTTTTAGACATTATGTGTTTATAAATAAACACATTGTGCCTAAAATTATTATTGTTAAATAAAATTTTTACGCACAAAGTTGGTAAATATACTATCCTGTAATAGTAATAAATACTCTGACATTTCAAATTGGAAAAAATTAAAAAAAAAAATTATAAATAATAAAAAGAAAAAGCTAAAACGGATTATTTTTTGTGAATTACAACATTTCCACAAACACATTAGAGTCTGAAAATAGCAACATAAGCATGAAATTGTTTTTGGTAATTATTGTTAACGCATGTGGTAACCTAAACCTCATTTCAAAATTGAAAACGCCGTAAGAGAGGTACGGCCTATGCAGGAAAAACTGGGTGCAATGACACCTGCTCAATAAAATGCCTTCTTTGCAAAGGAAGCAGTCAACCAACAACCGTCAACAATAACGGGAGAAAACGCCGTAAGAGAGATACTGCCAACGCAAAACAACTGGGTGCAATGACTCCTGCTCAACAAAGGCAGTATTGATTGAGTACTGCCTAACTTGCAAAGAAAGCATTTTGTTGAGCAGGAATCATTGCACCCAGTTGTTCCTGCGTAGGCCATATCTCTCTTAAGGCGTTTTCTCCCGTTATTGTTGACGGTTACTGCATCCCTTTCAAAGAAGGCATTTTGTTGAGCAGGAGTCATTGCACCCATTCAATAGTTATAACAAATTTTTATATGAATTTTATACAAATGCCTTAAGATCCCACAACGACAAATTTGGACATAAACGATTACGCGAGAATGACTCGGATATTACTATTAATAAAATACTTACTAAAAATGAATTTGTTATTTTATTTAAAAAATAGCACAACTGTTGTAAATGTACGCATTTTATGGGATTTTTACGCATTTTATGCGTACATTTACACGTGAAACGTGCTTTTTTACACACAAATTTAGTAAATTGACACACTAATTTCAAAATTTCATTTAATTTTTACGCACTTTCAATGTAAAATTACAAATTATTTGTGCACCAACTTAAACACAATGTGCGTATTTTTTTTTCAATTACGCACATAGAGTAAATTTACCCAATTTATAGTAGGAGTTCAGTTTCCTACTATAAGTTGGGTAAATTTCAACAGAATTTAATTAGAGTGTAAGGTACAAAAATTCAACGGGACAAGAATTTTATACTTTTTTATATGAACTGTCTGATTTGGTAAAACCAGTCATAAAACCAATCATATGCGTTTTGTGTAATCCAATCATCATTTTCTTATTGCGGGCAACTGATGAGTTGGAGTGATGCCCACGAAACAATTGTATGGTCTGTGATGAAAATAGTCAACCTTTTTGAAACAAACAAATAAAATCTAATATGACAATATGATTTTAGAATTTGGATTTGAGGTAGAACAATATTCTAACTAAATATATGAAAATATTTTTTTTTTTATTTTTTACGGCCATTATCATGTATTTTATTTGGTAAATTTATGCGCAAATATGATAAAAGTACACAAAGTTTCTGAAAATTTTCAACACATTTTCAATGAATATTTTAAAATTTTACGAATTGTACTTATGTAATATATGTGTAATTTTTTCACGTTAACACTCGGAGTAATATTTATAGTAGGAGCACAGTTTCCTACTCAAAATTAAGTAAATTTCAACAAACATTAATTAAAGTGTAGATAAGATTTTAATTTTAGCAATTTTTTCAATTCTAGTAATATTTTTCTTTTAATTTTTAAAAGTTTTGCAAATTTTTCGATTTGTTTTTCAATTCTAGCAATTGTTTTCATACCAGCGTTTTTTTCATTCCCTCCGCGTTTTTTTTTATTTTGACGATTTTTTTCTATTTAAACAATCTTTGTACTTTTTTCAAATTTTTGATCTATAGTCAAACTAAAGAACATTCATTTTAGCGATTTTTTTTAAATTTCAGCGATTTTTTTTAAACTTTGGGTTTTTTTTAATTTTAGCGATTTTACCGCATATAACAATTTTTTGGTTTTCTAGCGATTGTTTAAAATTTCAGCGATTTATTTTAATTCTAGCGATTATTTCAAGTATTATTGCTTTTTTTAATTTTGAGCGATTTTTCTCCATTTTTAATAATTTATTATAAAATAGACAAAGTAAAAATTGTTTCATCAAAAAAATTGTTTTTGTGCATTTTAAATTTAAATATTGCGTTGGTTAATTTTTCTTTTAATTTACCTACCCTATTTATATTAGGAAACTGTACCTACTCCTACTAGAAATTGTTTAAATTTACTCTAGCTGTGTAAAAGAAGAAAAAACCCACAATATGCTAATAGGGATATTTTAACATTGCAAAAATAAATTATAGTGTATTAAAAATTTTCGAAAGTTGTTTTTACTAAGAATATTTTTGACATTATGATTTCACTTAAAATTATAAAAAATTTCACTTACAACTATAAAAATAATCCAGATTATAGGCATTTGTGTGTAAAAACTTAAAAACTTATTTATGAAAATGCTGAATTATATATTATGTTTTTATTTTTGTAGGAAAAAGTATGCAAATAAGTTGTTGAAGCATATTGTGCCTATTTCTACGCATCTTTTTGTAATTTTACATGAAAACTTCCATAACTTAATGTATCAATTTTACATGTATTTTTTGAGTGTAATTAAGAATTAATTTTTAGTCATTTTATGCTCATATTTGCTCTGAAAAAAACTTTTCATGAATTTAGTAATTTTATAAATTAATTTTAAAATTTCATTTATACGCACTTTCAATGTAAATTTACAAATTATGTGTACAACAACTTACAAATAATGCGTTTACACGCATAGATTAAATGTACCCAATTTGTAGAAGGAGTGCAGTTTCCTATTAGAAGTTAGGTAAATTCTGTTATAATCTGTTGTTAAATTTTGGACAATTCTTACAACCTTAGATTTTAAGAAAGAAAAGATGTTTTTAATTTTAAAGTTTTCTATAAAAAATGTGTTATAAAATATTAAAATTTTTCTATAGAAAAATACTCTTATATCTTCGAATTATAATTTTTTTATTGCATTATTATTTTTGCTTATTTTAAATTCAAGTATATTTTTTATAATTTTTTATTTGCTCCAATTTATTTATATAAAATTATAAATATAATTTAGCTTAATTTGCAAAAATGTTTTGCATTAAAAGAAAGAATAAAATAATAATTAATTGTGACATAAAAGAATTCAATGGTTTAATAAAATGTGGGTCATTAAGTATGACATTTGTTTTCAACATCAACCATTTGTAAGTCTTTAAGAAAATTTTAGTTTTATTTTTAATGAAATGCAAAACCTACAATAAATTTTAAAAAGACAAAGCAAAATATTGAAGAAAACCAAGAACTGCATAAAAACAGTTGGTAATATAAGAATTTATTGTTGAAGGTAATACGTGCCACAAAAAACAAAAGCAATTGTATACCTTAACTCGAGGTTGCAGAAGAAGTTATTCTTAAAACAAAACAAAAAATATGAATTCAAAGTTAAAGGTTAAAAAAAGAACTGTAAACAGTTTTGAAATTTTAATATTTAATATCAAAAAGTAAATAAAAATGCAAGATAACCTCACTTTATCTGAGAATAACTACAAATGGAAAGAAGTGTTATTATTTTTTTAAAACATACATACACTCAAAAAAGTTTGCCGATAGAATCTACTGTAAATGACAACTAAAACAAAATGATATGCAGTTTAAACGATCACAAGGTTATTTAGCTTTGAAACAACTAAAACTATATATATATATATTTGTTCCTTTTACTCCTGCAAGGAGCATAGGGCCGCTAAAAAACTATAATTGTTTTTAACTCTTGAAAAATAAATAAAAAGTCAGTAAAAATAACCATCAATATCATAAAAATAAGTGGCAAATTTTCACTACAAAAATTTTAAAACAATTAAAAAAATTGTTAGGAATTACTATTTTTACAGTTAATCTCTTGACGTTTGCATTAAAGTTTAGTTTTCGAGCTACAAAAGCTTCTTTATAGATTCAGAATTAATAGAAAACTGGATATAAAATAAAATTTTCTTTCAAAAAAATAAAAGATAATATCGATGGAGTGAATAAAAGTTATCACCCTTACTATCTAAATTTGGGTGGCAGTATGCCATGACTTGGAGATTGGAGCATACTGATTGGTTAATATATTTTCAACCAATCAAAATGTTTAAAAATACAAATATTTTTGTAGGGTTTTCATACACAAAATGAACAAAACCGTATGATTAAAACTAAAGTCGACTTTAAATTTAAAGTACTCTTTTTACTATAAAAGCCTATGTTTATATCGACTTTAAAATGCGATTTTGGTTATTTTTGTTTTTTCGTTAAAAGAGTTGAAGAAATAATATTTCAGAAATTTTATTCGGTACATGCGCAATTAAAATAACGATTTCATTAAAAATTTACTGAAAACAATAAGTTACAAAGTTTTTTTTACTTTCCAATAAAATTTCCGGCTAATTTTTCTAAAGAGCATTGTCCACACATGTGAACAATGGCCGTTAATGGCCCAAAAAGAAGTCAATAATGAGATCAATTTATAACCACTTATTTAAAGCCAAAAGTTAAAAAAAATCTAATTTTAAATGTTATAAAATAACTGAATTCTTTATTTCTACAAAAATGTATGTGATTATTTTATTTTTGAACTTTCGGAAATGTGTATAGTGCAGTTAAATTGTCCAGTTATTACGAGTTTTTCAAGGAAATTGTTTAAAAGTGGAAACAAGTTTAACTTTTTCGATATTATTACAATATTTTTTAATAAAAGATATTAAAAAATAATATCATTTTTTTAATTGTATTTTCAAAACTCAACAAAATTTTTATTTCTAATATAACTTGAACTTGACATGTTAAAAAAATTAAATTTCATATTTTAAAAATTTATGACTTTTTTTTAAGAAACAATTGGATAAAGTGAGTTCAGAAAAAAAAATCTACTCCTTAAGAGCTTTTTAAAATTCAGGTCTGATTCGATTTGATTCTGCGACAACCTGATCCTGAAAAATTAAACTTTTACGCTTTTGAAAATTTATGATTCTTTCCTAAAAAACAATTGAATAAAATGAATTGAGAATTAAAACCAAACCCCATGATTTCAATGTTTTTTATTTCTAAAAAATCAATCATTAAAGGGTTTTTAAGTTTATTATGCAAATATTTTCATCTAACAGTGTATTTTAACGTTTTAAAAATGTTGGGTCATTTTGATCTCAAGTGCACATAAGGGTTAATTTCATTTTTGTTTCTTTAAAAATATCAATTTCAGACTTTAGAGACTAACCAAGTCAAATTTCATCAAATCCTTAAAAACTAACAAAATATTAAAAAATTGTATTTTTGGCTTCGGCGAAAAAAGAGGGTCGTTGGCCCATTGTGACAAAATTTTCAGAATATGATCCTTAATTCCAGTAATAGTAAACAAATTTTATCCTACAACCAAATTATGGCGAAAATTCGTCCTTTTCTGCAAATTCGCTAAAATTAAGCAGCTGCCATCGCAAAATTAAAAGAGACATATATGTACAATATACATATAACCCTTTAACCGGCCTACTCTTTTTTGCAATGAAAGTTTTACTACGTGTTCCCCACGCAAAATAAGCAATGAGTTTTTTACGAAATTTTTTCGTTGCCTACTTTAGGCGATATGGCCCAAAATAGGTTAAGAGTAAATCTCGAAAACTAGTAAATGAAAGTTACTATGTTTAAGCAAGATGTAATTACAATAAAAAATTAAATTTTATGTGTTGTTACTTAAGAGGATGTAGCGATTTTCGTCTTTCGGAAAATGCGAAATTGAGCGAAAACGTACCTCAGTCTCAATACCCGGTGAAAAATCTCCATATATGAACATTTATGGTTCAACCATATATGTATGGATCCGAAAAATGAGGTAACACCTAAGTATATGTTCATATATGGACATATATGAACATATACATTTATTAAATATATGCGAATACATGCGAACGTTGCTGTCCTTTATTATAAGGTTGTACGATAGATATAAATTTATGTATGACATTCAAATTAGGCGCTACATATGTTCCTTTTTTTATTCATGGCATTAAATATAATTCCATATTTATCCAAATATGAGTTCCTTTTACATATATGGAAAAATGTATTCTTCGAAATATGTTCATATACAAGTCCCTTTTGCATAAATTGAATAACATATACTTTCATATTTGTCCATATATGAGTGACATTTCCATATATGAAATAACAGATGCTTCCATATATGTCTGTATATGAAATTTTTTCCATATATGGAATCACATATACTTCCATATATGTTCATATAAAATCCATATATGTTCATAAAAAATCCATATTTGTTCATATGTGTCCATACATAAACCATATATGAACATGTTTGAGCGTATATGAACATTTTTCACCGGGTATATATTATTCAAACTTATAAGCTTTGCTACTACCCAACAAAATTTTCCTGAACAGGTTACCTCTGAATCTGTTCTAGGACAGCTCTTTTTACCACCGGTTCCATGGAACAGGTTCTAGAACTGATTCTTGGGATTCAAAATGTAAGATTTCACTGTCGCAGAACCAGTTCTATAACTGGTTCTATAACCGGTTCCAAAGCAACCTGTTCTAGTTTGGAGGAAAAGAACGGTACAAACTCAAACAAAAATCACCGATGATAGAACATAAAGTAGATCAAGTTGCATGCAAGTTCTACAACCAGTTCTTTGCATCCGACAATTTCGCTGGATAATACCAAATATATTCTTTCTGACAAATTTCAGAAAAATCCGTCTATTCCCGTGAGTCCTTGGACCAAAGTAAGGACTTTTTTTTAAAATATAAAGCTTCAGTCTTACTTTGTGGTCATCATCAATGATTTCTATTCAATATGAATATGTTTGTTTTATAAAATTTATTTTTCGAAGTTTTAGGAAATTTTACTTTTGACACTTTCTCGTTTCCAAATTTAGGAAATTAATTTTTTTTTATTATTGGTTTGACCCATATGGGTCAAAAAACGAGAAAAACGATAATGTTTATATTAATTTTTCTTAAAATCTATATGATAAATATAATTTTTTATTTCCACCCTTAATTTCGGCATATATTTTAAACAAAAGTATAAATTTTCCTAAATTTATATACAATAAATCAGAAGTTATTAAGCTGCATATTAAGTTTTGTTTTTCAATTTGACTGTTTTTGCTGCATGAAAGGAGTTCTCTTTTTTATTTGAAATTACTAGAGCTGTAAATACCTGATAACTTTGAGTACTCGATAATATTCAATACTTTTGCAATTAAGTACTCGATAGTTTCTCATACACTCGCAATATATTTTCCATAACCAATTGAGGTTTATTTGAAAAGTACCCAGCAAAATCTCAGTAATGAGTGCTCATTACTGGTATCCAAATAATAAGCAGCAGAATTAGGGTCCATATAATTCGGTGTCAAAACTCATTATTTTTGTTCGACAAAGTCGTTTTTGTAAGTAGTTGTCCATATTCTCTGCAGGAAAAAACACAACAAATTTGTGAACCCACTTACCCGCTGCATTATAAAAATATATAAAATAAGTAGTTACCAAAATAATTAGTTATTCGGCAGCTAATAAGCAGTTAAAAAATAAGTGGTTACAAGTTGTTAAAAATAAGGCTTACTCATACACTTGTTAGTAGTTAAAAAATAAGTAGTTACCAATATCAAATTATTGTTGTAATTAAATAAGTAGTCGCGCGTAAGCTAGACTGCTTACAAACACGTCTTCGTCTAACAAAAATAACTAGTACTGACGCCGAATTATAAGCAGTAAAAAATTTTGGTTTCATTATATAACCACTTATTTGGTAATGAAAGATTTTGCTGGGTAATAGGTAAAGTTTGTTTTCAATTGAAGAATCAATTAAAATACATTGAAACATATTGTTTAACTTCTTATATTCGTCAATATAAAACAAACTACAAAAAATATGTATCGTCTGTAGGAGTTGATATTTTCAGTCAAATATTCTATTTTTAGATTTCTATTTTTAGAAAAAATAATTTAAATAATTTCGTTGTTTTCTGTTTCAAAACAAAAAATTCAAATATTTTCGGTTTTCTTTTTGTTCAAATAGTTTGTTTATATACAAAATTATTTCAATTCAAATTACAAGAAATTCTTTACTCATACACACAAACATATCCAATAAAAATATGAACGTGTGTGTTATGTGTGTAGTGTTTTGAAAATTGAAACAAAAAAAAAAACTTTCAAATATGAAAAAAACAAACCACAAAATCGTTTTTTTTTTAATTTTGTCAGTTAAAAATTGATGATTGTTTGAACAGACTTTTCAATAATTTATTACTATATTAACCCAATAAACATTTACCCTTAAAACTAAATTGAATTCGATTTTATAACAATAATTTTTTCAAATATTAGCCTTAGAGAATACTGTTGAGAAATTGTAGTTCTCGAACTGAGAACTATAGGATTTTCAATAAAAACGACTTGTTGATATCAAGCTTTTTTTGTAAATATTTTTCGAATCAATTATTATACTCGATATTACTACATAATTTAACTTTATAATATTGTTGACAATGATTTGAGAATTTTATCTTTCTCAAACTTGAAAACAGAAAATTTAAATCGAGGAATATTGTTGATAGAAAATATTATATTAAACACTTTGATTATGATTCAATATCAATAATAAATTTCAAAGCATATTTTTAACAAGAAACACGTTTGAGTTTAGACTTGAGATTAATACACAAATTTGAAATTTTTAAAAATAATTCTAATATAGTTTTGTAATTTTTCACAAATGTTTCACAAAGAAAATTCTAACCCCTAAATTCATAAACGCTTTGTAAAATTATAGGAGGTTTATTGAACAAATTTTGTATGAAAATAACGTTTTGTAAACCTGCTATAACTTTACAAAGCATTTATGAATTGAAGGGTTAGGCTATATTTGTTTCATAGGTAATGACTTGAAGTAAACGTTTGATATCAAATAGAGAATTTAAAATTTCTTTAAGGCTTGAATCGATGTTTATTGGGGAAGAACCATATGTACAAGTAAAATTACAAACACTACTTCATTTTTTCAAATGACAGAAAATGAATAAAGCTACTATATTATACTATGGTTTAAACAATGTTCGAAAATACACAGCAAAATGGTTTGAATATAATGAAAAATCAGTAGTCCTTTTTTTAATTTTGTTTTCAATTAATTTAGTATGCATTTTAGGTAGTTTTTAACGATAATATATTGTGAGTTTGGTAAATATCTTAGGAAAATTTGTTACAACAGGTTGTCGATCACACCAACTCTGGAACTGGTTTTACTATAAACGATTCCACAGAACTAATTATAAAATCCCTTTCCGCAATGCTTAATTGTAACGCATGACCGACGGAGAATCAGTTCTAGAACTAGTTACAGAATTGATTCTAGGGGAGCCGGTGCACAGTGGTTTAACCCCATATAACGATTGGACAAAAATAGAAGGAGTGGAGACAGAGTGTTGAAATTTGGTACACTGGCATAGACCCGCTAGTTAAGAAAAAATTTTATTTTTGGAAATATCGGGCCAAGGACACGCCCACCTCCCATAGGTGCTGAAATTTAAAAATATTATATTAGCTACATAAATGGCTGTAAATTTACAAAAAGTGTCCATTGAGATACACATAAAACTGTAAACGTTTGTGTTCATTTTTATCAAAATCGAAGCAAGGACTCTTAGTCCTGCCATATATCCTTTATCTTAAAATCTTTATAAAACCTGCATCTTTATTATTCGATTTCCATGAAATTTAGTACGTGAGTTGATATAAGGTCAAGCCATATTTGTGCCAAATTTGGGTAAAATCGATTTGTTTTCCTAAAATAAAAAAAAAAATTAAATAGGATTAAAATAGGAAACCATGTGTATCCTGCATTTTAGGTATAGGGTATGTTCAGCGAACTACGAGGAATATTTTTGTGGAACATTTTAACCTTCTAACTCTATAACTAAATATTTGTCATGAAATTCTACTATAAGTCTTTTAAGACATCAGCATTGAAAATTTAACTTCAGTGCCAGTAATAAGTAAAAACTTAAAACGTGTTTAAGGGTTAATTTCGTATTTATTCAGAATTGGCGCTCAAATGTCCCACAATCCTGGATTTTAGGGAGAAACTATAGGAATCTTCCATTTTAGGTACAGGATGTTTTCAGCGAACTTATGTAAAACTCTACGAGGAACATTTTTGTGGAACATTTTAACCCTCTAACTCTTCAACTTACGGGTCTTATTTGTCCCTTTTTAAAAAGGGGCCAAGAAATTCCCTTCCATTTAATAGTTAGATGGTTAGAATGTTTTTAGCGGTGATGCTTTAGTGAATTTGCTCCCAAAGTTCAAAGATAGATTTTTTATTTTTCATCAGCTGATAATTTAATTAAAAGATGTAGCTTTTATTACGTGAATGAGATATAAAAAAGAGAATTTAAAAAAGTACAATAATTGTGATTTCTATAAAATAATTGGTAGATATTTATTTAAAATTATAATAACTAAGGGCCTATCCTAACAAAAAAAAATAATAATATGAAAATTAATTAACATATTTTTTTTTAATATATTATCAAACTTTGGTAATTTTTAGGTATATTTAAGGATTTATTAATGAAATAGATAATGTGTTTTTGCCAAAATTTATACTTTTTTTTTTAAATAATATTATCTTAATTTTTCGAATAAAAAATTATACCATTTTATTAAAATCTAACGGTGGGTCTCATACTGCAGGTTTAAACTTAGGTTAATAGTTAACTCAAAAATATGTTGTTGTTTTGTGTACATTTTTTTACATTTTCTTTTGTTTATAGTTAAGTTAAAGTTAAACCTACAGTATGAGATCCACCGTAAGAAAGTTGGAAACTTTTTCGTTACCCATAAAAGATGAAATTACAAAAATACATATTTTGACACTTGGGAAAAAAAAATTTGTTATAGGTAAATTAAGAAATTGGTTCTTCTCTTTATTTTTTCTTAACTGAATTTAGACTAAGCAAAAACCAGGTGGTTTTTGTACAAAACTAAATTATATAAGCGAAGTCATTTACACTGGTCATTTAGTTTTTCTTTGTCACATCACTTTTTTATTAAACACTTTTCTTTATGTTTTTATTGTTAAATTAATTTTAAAAAAATTATTAACACATTTTAAAATAAATAAAAACACACAATTTAAAATTAAAACAGAAATATTTTAAAAAAATATAAAAATATATTTTTGACACTTGCTTTACTTCTATATTCGTTGTAACAGGGTGTATTTAAAATTACTTATAAAGGAAACCGAGTGTATCAAAAATTCAAATTTCAGATATTTTTTTTGGTTTTTGGCAAAAACCAGGTAGAATGTGATTTTCAGTTTGTATGAAAATTGTATGGGAAAACTAAAGTAATTTTGTAGTTTTCGGCTCAAAAACTCAAAATGGTCAAAAACTACTAGTTTTTGCCCAGTCTAAATATACTATTATACAAAATTATAAAAGCATGACAAAAAATTTTAAAATCCATTGATATATTTTTTTTTAAAGATCCATTTAACTTTTGATATTTTTAGGCTCCCAGCAAAAATATTGTAAAAATTCAAAGATTAATTTGATATGTTAATTCCAGATTTTTTTTACAATTTTATTATCTTTTATTGATTTGAATATATTCAAATATTTAAAAAAAGAAAAATTTTGAAGATATCTCTAAAAATGAATTTTTACCAATTTTTTTTTGTAAGATCCACAAAATTCATCTTTTTTCATTACATTCTATGCTAAAAATTTATCTAGTGTAGACAGAAAGGATAATATTTACAAGATTAAGTAATTTTAGTATATATACGAAAAAAATATTTTCGTCAAAATCGGAGACACAAATTTTTTTTTGATTTTTGTCTATGGGACAAACAACTGTGCGGTGCTAATTTTGGGTCTATCGCACTGGTTGCTTTTGGTACAATTTCTAACAAAAATCATAAGTGTTAGAATCGACAATAGAAGGGATTACAAAGGAAAAGAAGTTGTTCTTCAACCGGTTCTTTGGAACAGAAAATGCTGTCGGATCTTTATTTGTTAAATTCAAATGAACAATTGATTCAGTATACTGATGTATTATAAATTAATTGAACTCTCTAAAAAAAAGCCATCACTAATTGATTTAATATAAAATTCTTCTCCATATTGCAGCGACCAAGTCTCCAGCTGAGACCAATAGTTTATCTTGAAATTTTAATCATAAAAAGGCTTTCAAAACTTATATCAAGATATTAAAAACAAAATCCCTTAAGATTTCAAAAAAGATTTATGATATCAACAATGTTGAAAACCATTTTCACGGCAGTTTTAAAAACAATTTATCTCTCTAAAAAGGAAAACAAAAAACAAATTATTATCACTTCTCATTTATGGTTAAAGGGGCGTTGACCGCAAGGAGTCTTATCAGGAAGTTGTTTTTCCAACAATTTAAATAAATAAAATAAATATTCAACACTTGAACTTCTTTAAAAATAAATCCTATTTACAAAAGTTCACTGTATTTCTTTCTTTACCACAATCTACATATTTTCCCAACATAAACTAAAAGGCTTATCAGTTGTAAATAAAAAACATAAAGAACACATGGAAACCTGAAAACTGAACTAAAAGAAAAACACAACAGCAACAATAACATGCTCTAGGAAAATATGTACATTTTCCTTAAATGCCACGAAAGAAAACAATACACAAAAAAAAAACATGCGAATAAAAAAAGTCAAGGGAAAAACAAGGAAAACCTTTAAAAGTACAAACTCATTCATTGATATAGAATTCCAAGCAAATGACACCAGGTCTATTAACGAGTACACACACACACACACACATACTGCAAATGACGATCCATTGCAAGTACCTACATATATGCATGTAATCGCTCATTGACTGACTGACTGAATAAGTGACTCTGTTGTTGGTTCTTTTTTGGCTTACAACACTGTGCAACAAGAGATATTCGGCATTAATAACACTATGCGACAGTCAAAATGGGGATGGGATGAAACCAACGGGAAATGTTATATCGGTCAAAAACAAGTTATACGTGTCCCGGCGTTTCGCTGGGTCACCCGTAGGAATCGAGATATATCTTTTCTTTGACATAACTCGAGAACCACTAGTCCGATTTTGCTCAAACAATTTTAAAAAATTTTGTATAACTTCTTTTTTACCGATATAACTTTCCCCGGTAGTTTGAACCCTTCCCGATCACTGACCCCTACCATTTGTCTCACAGTGTAATTCCAACACGAATTGAAAGTAGATCATTAAGCCAACAAATCCCCCACAGGGTTTCATAAAGTTAGTCCGGACTTAGTTTCTGGTCTTTTGAAATGTCTGTCCGTTTATTATGGTGATACCGGCAAAGAGAATACAGAATAAAGAGATTGGGGGACTCTCTATGACTGAGAAAGCATTTGTTCCATAATGTGATTTCGAACAGGAACATACTCAAAGCAATACTAAATGTATTATATCAAACATCACCCTGCAAGCATGGCAATACGAAGAAGATTTTCCGGTCATATCGCCAGGAATAAAACATTTATTGCCGGCAATGTGAATTTCGTATTCCGGAAGTTTCCTACGTCGAAAACAATTGCTACCCGAAAGCAATACTTCCATGCAATACGAAAGCAATAACCCACGAAGATAAATTTGCGATATCGCTATCACATGGAAGATAAAAAGGTGATACGCTAAATAAAATCCCGGTACAAAATAAGCGATTTATATTTTTCATTATTAAATTTAAGCGTGAAAAATAATATCTGCATATATAATCCATTGACCAACTTATAAATTATCTTGATTTTATCTTAGTCGATTTTCCGCACTCAATTAATCTTGATTTTTCCACGAGTTTATTTCCTATATATCTTCTGAATGTTTTTGTACAAATTTTGTTTTAATTTTTTCCAAAATGACAAAAGATTTCCAAAAAATTGGCTTTATCTTACAGATTATACAAAGCTGATATTACCGCAATATTATAAAAAAAATGATGACAAAACATGAAATTTTTCAATTTTTTTTCCAAATATCGCCGAATTATCTTCCAAATGATAAACGTAAGACAATTTCAAAGTAAATACTACTTGGTTATTTTCCTTCAAATCAAAAATAGAGGATATCGCTTTAATATCTTCTTGGAAGATATCTTCCAAATGTTTGCAGGGTCATTATGTTCGCTCTTTGTATGACTCAAAACATCAATTGTAACCAAGGATGGGAAAAAAGATTGATTTGCATTCTGCAAATAAGTTTATCGATGCCAAAAATTTTTTTTCTTTTGCAAATTTCTTTGCAAAATCGCGGAAAGCGAGAAAAAGACTTTATGGTACAAAAAAATAATTAAAAAACATAATCAGCGATTTACATTCTGCAAACAAACATACTGATGCAAAAATTTTCCTTTTTGCAAATGTTATTTTTCGCGATTTTTTTTGCAACTAGCCACCAAACTTTGTTGTATGAAATGTGTATTATAGTCCCTAGAATATAAATTAAAAAAACCCACTTAAAGAATTGCAAAATAATAGCGGAGCGAAAAAAGACTTTATGGTACAAAAATTTAATTAAAAACTTAATCAGCGATTTAGATTCGGCAAACAAATATATTGATGCAAAAATTTCTCTTTTTGCAAATTTTTTCCCCCATTTTTTTTTTCAGCCAACCATCTAAATTTATTGTATAAATGGATATTATAGTCCCCAGGTTATAAATTTTAAAAAACCCGCACTTAAAAAGTTGCAAAATATCGGCGGAATGTGAAAAAGGCTTTATGGTGCGCAAAATTAATTTAAAGAGCTAATCATTCTGCAATCGAATATCTTGTTGCAAAAATTATGCTTTTTGCAAATTTTTTCGCAATTTTCTTTTTGCAAACTGACCACCAAACTTTGGTGTAAGATATGGGTATTATAGTCCTTTAATTATGAATTAAAATAAATCGCAGTTAAAAAATTCCAAATTAATTGGGGATGCCAAAAAAGGCTTTGTACCGCAGAAAATGAATTAAGAAACTTAATCAGCAAACGAATATAATGATGAAAAATTTTTCGTTTTTGAAAATTTTTTTTGCGATTTTTTTTTTTTTTTGCAAGCTAACCACCAACTTTTCGTATAAGATATGGGTATTATAGTCCTTGGATTATGAATTTAAAAATAATCGCACTTAAAAAATCGCAAAATAATGGCGGATTGTGACAAAATCTTTATGGTGCAGAAAACGAAATAAAAGATTTAACCAGCGGTTAAAATTCTGCAAAAGAATATATTGATGGAAAAAAATTTTTTTCCAAACTATACACCATACTTTGGTATAAGATATGGGTCCCTTGTCTAGTTAAACAATTTTTAATATCGTATGAAATGCTATTGGAAATGCTGTATTTAACTTTCTGCCGATATTTGCTAATATCTAAATATTTAATTTTGGTTTTTTTTAACGAGCCAACGAGGAAGTTATTTGTTTTTAAGCTACTTACATTTTTACATAAGAGCGAGCTAACATTCTTTGGTATAAGAGCCCGAATTGAGTGAGCCTTTTCCAACTGATTAAATAGTCGGAGTTCGTTCCTGTTCGAAGGCACATAATATTTTTTTTTCCCCAAAAAAATATTGAGAGAGTTTCAAGGCCACTGATACCGGCTAGCAGTGGTGCCAGGCCTTTTCAGCCTTCGTCAGCAATTTTGTGATAAATTGTCAAGAAATCGTCATGAGTTAAATACAAGGTTGGTTACCGAAACGAATAACGGTAAGTATAACGGTATCAAATTTCGTTTGTTTCGGTAACGGTAAAGGTAACGGTATTTAAGACTGATTCGGTAACGGTATACCGTTATCGAAACAGCAATACCGGTACGTACCGGTATTAAAAATTAGCATATTCTTGTTTGAAGTCTTAAAAATACAGATTATAACATATAAATTCAATGCCGGTAGTTTTAATAATTAAAATTGTTGTCTATAAATTTTTTTGTAAAAATAACTCAAGATTATAAAATAAAAAAGTTAAAAAATTCGCATTTTTTATATAAATTAATAAATACCCATAAAAACAATGGCATCAGTAACGATAACGGTATTGGTAAATTTTTTTTATAGGTATTGGTAACGGTATTATAACGATAACGATAACCAACTATGGTTAAATATCATAAAACAATAGTTTAATCTATTTTTTTATTCAAAATTTAATTAATTTTAACTTCTTTCCCATATTATAGCTCTTAAAATAATTTACAACTTTTATAAATTCGAATTATATATAACTGGACGTTATTTTGTACTTTATATGTAAAAAGGTGGTATTTATGCTACGATTAGTTACAGATAAAACACCTCATCATGCGTTATGCTGCTTAAATTCTCATAAATAATTTATATAGACTTTAAGTTCGCGATTTCGAACTCTGTTCGTGTCATAAAAAAATCGTCAATATGACGTAAAATCGTCACACCTGGCACCACTGCCGGCCAGATAACCGTTTATTCCTTTTTATCCAGAATCTTTTTAATTCTTTCATGCAGATTTGTGTTCAAAATAATCAAAATTGGTGTAGTGGATAAAAAGTTGTGAGTAAAATCAGCTAAAGTTTTTCCATAGAAAATAGTACAGTTTTGTGATTTCCGAAAATGGAGATTTTAGAGGAGATTTTTAATGGAAATTTTAGGGACAAAAATGGGCAGGATCGCCGTTACAAAAGAAACACAAAAGGTCATAAAATAAAGTACAAATTATGTAACCCCTTAACCACACGAACACAATGTCTTCTTAGCTAATAACTGGGACTTTAACTGACACATTTGCTGTTGTTTATCGCATAAATTTTAAATTTAAATGTAGGTTAAATTTTAACGGGACATTGTCTTAACCGGCCTTTGGGTGTTTGTTCCCAGCAAAAACATGGTAATGACAGGTCATTACCATACGGATTACCAAGTAATGATAGGTCATTACCTTTTTAATTACTTTAAAATACAAAATAATGACTTACCGATAATAAGTTATAGAAGTGTTTACATATTATTGCAAAGTAATCACTTACTGGTAATTGATTAAATAAGTACTGATTAAGTCTTTTTTATATTTATATTTTATTTATATATTTGTTTTGAACTAAATAGGAAATTTTCCTAGGTAAAAAGTTTTTTTTTCCAATATGACCAACTATTTTACAATATAGGGTAACCACTTATTTCCTAACTTCTGAGTAACCACTTATTCTATCTTTGTGAGTAACTACTAATTCTTTCACTATGGGTAACTCGTTATTCGCACTTTTTTTGTAAGCGAGAGGGTAATGCCCACCCACGAATTTTTGGACATCGCGAACAAAAGTAATGTTGCGAGTAAATAGCCTAGTAAGTAGTGAAACCCTTTGTGTGCTACTTACTCGTTTAATTACTCGGTAATGTCTGTTTTTGCTGGGTTCGTTTATTTAAATGTATATTTTCATTTCGCTTTGTAATCAAATTTGTTGTTGCACTGTGTTATAAGTAAAAAGAGAAAAATATCAGGAGTTGATGATAACATAACAAAAATATAGTTAAAATGTTGAAGAATACATTAGAGCCTCTTATATTCAAACAGTTTAATGCCCTTATTCCATGTGTGTGTGTGCGACTTTAGTGCACTACATATACTCAAGGTACATAGAGAGCCAGTTTTCTATTCCAAAAAGAAAACAATTAAGGAGAAACTATCAATGATATTAAGCGACAATAATTTGCTCTATAAAATCTGTTAAAAAATTCCTGAAAGTATTCGGAATTATATTCTCCTCCTCAAATTAATCATTTCAGATTCATCCATTATAAACGCTGTCTATTGGGATGTAAGTACCCGGCGAAAAATGTTCATATACGCTCAAACATGTTCATATATGGTTTATGTATGGACACATATGAACAAATATGGATTTTTTATGAACATATATGGATTTTATATGAACATATATGGAAGTATATGTGATTCCATATATGGAAAAAGATTTCATACACAGACATATGGAGGCATCTGCTATTTCAAATATGGAAAAGGCACTCATATATGGACAAATATGAAAGTATATGTTATTCAATTTATGCAAAAGGGACTTGTATATGAACATATTTCGAAGAATACATTTTTCCATATATGTAAAAGGAACTCATATTTGGATAAATATGGAATTATATTTAATGCCATGAATAAAAAAAGGAACATATGTAGCGCCTAATTTGAATGCCATACATAAATTTATATCTATCGTACAACCTTATAATAAAGGACAGCAACGTTCGCATGTATTCGCATATATTTAATAAATGTATATGTTCATATATGTCCATATATGAACATATACTTAGGTGTTACCTCATTTTTCGGATCCATACATATATGGTTGAACCATAAATGTTCATATATGGACATTTTTCACCGGGTAGTAAAAAATAAAAATTTTCGATTTCAATCTGGTTCGTATGCGAAATATTTATTTCTAGCTGCGCATATTACACATGCAAAATTTCATTTCGATCAGATGAGATCTTAATTCACCAGTAACTCGTTGAAATTTGGGCAAAAAGTCAAAATGGGTTAAATTTCAAAATAATAAAAAAAATTTTTTTTTTGCTAAATTATTCCATTAAAAGTAGTTTTCGTATTACATTTGAACTCAGATACTTAGCTGCAAAATATAAATATTTTTAGGATATCGCTAACCTGCTCTAACGCACATAAGGCAAAAAAACACAAATATGTTGCATGTTTTTCAAACCGCTAATATTGAATATTTATTTAAAATTTAATTATTAAATTTGTTAATTATTAAAATTAAAATATTTAATTATTAAAATTGCAAAAACCGGAGTTCTATTACCTTGGTTTTATTAATTCGGCTAAAGTTTACTTTTTCGGGCACCACTTCAAAAAAAAAATATGACAGCCCCTCTGGAATTAAAAAAGAAATTATTTTTCTATATGCTGATAAGAGGGCCCCTGGGACCCGCTGTATCCCAAAAACCGAAACACACCCAAAATGGTAAGTGTGACGACTCAAATTAAAGGCAATTTTCTCACGATTTCAAAAATTGATTTGGTTTTATGATCCATAAAGTGTGGCTTCTACTAGATTCATTTAAGACCCCCAGAAATCTAATATAATCAGTTAATGTACTAATCATAAAGTAGGGGACTCAAAGAAACGGACATTTTCTTACGAATTCAAATACGATCACAATGTACCAAGAAATTAAAATTTTGTTGAAAAAATCGATAGATATAACTAAAAATTACTGAAAACTAGTATACCCGATACACAAGACGTTTTACTAATTTTTCTACTAACTTATTGTTTTTTTGAGTGTAGTTACTACACTACTAGAAATATATTATTTAGTAAAATTACTATAAATTAGTTAAAAACGAGTAAAAAGGTTAAAGTCGGGCATGCCGATTATACAATACCCTACACCAGTCTGGTGTATTGTTTGGATCCGAAATTCGAATGGGTTAAAATGGGGCTTGTGTCAAAATTTTCTACAATGTGAGTCAGCGCACCAAATTTCATTAAAATATCTTAATATTTGCGACCTGCAGTTTGTAACCAAGCCAATTTTGGGGGGACCCTTATATGGGCACTAGTTCTAAACATGCACCGATGTTCACCAAAATCAATACGCATCGTCCTTGGGCCAACATAGGTCTATGTACCAAATTTCATCAAAATATCTTAATATTTTCGACCTGCAGCGTATAAACAGTATAATTTTGGTAGGACCCTTATATGGGCAATAGGTCTAAACATGAACCGATGTTCACCAAAATTAATAGGCTGCGTTATTGGGCCAATATAGGTCTGTGTACCAAATTTCATCAAAATATCTTAATATTTGCGACCTGCAGCGTATAAACAGTAAAATTTTGGTAGGACGGACGGACGGACAGACGGACATCGTTAAATCGAAATAAAAAAAAATTCTGAACCGATCGGTATACTATAAGGTGGGTCTACGAGCAATATTTTTTGGTGTTACAAACATCAGCACAAACTTATAATACCCTGACCACATAGTGGTGTAGGGTAGAGTTTGCTAAAAACCGAAAAAATTGAAAACCGCGGTTTCGGTTTTTCAAAATTATAAAAACCGCGGTTTCGGTTATTTTTCGGTTTTCTTGTGATATTAATAGAATTGTTTTCAAATAATTTAATATGTATAAAAATTAAATATTTTAATACATTCAAGATATTTATTAAAACTCTATTGAATTTCTCACTCGAATAAAGGCAATAAAGCCAATAAAAAATACGGAAACCGTTATAAATTAAAATTTTTATTCGTTTTTCGGCAAATAAAGCTTTTTAAAACAATATAAGGTTAGAATTTCATACAATAAATTTCGCGGACTACGAAATAAAATGTTTTGAAAAATAAGCGATGAAAATCTGAACTGAATACGTGAAACTCAATATCTCTTAAACTACATGACTTTTTGGTGCAATTTTTTTCTCAAATTATAATCCTCAGCTTATATTATATGTAATAATAAAAACAAAAAATCTTCAAAGTAATATTTAATGGTGAAATTTTTCATTACAATTAAATACAGAATTTTGTAAAATAGGAGCTGAGCCCTTTTCGAAATTCAGGACTCAATAATATGTAATTTAATTAATTGTTTTATGTATTTATTAAAAACCGACTTATTTTTGTCGGTTTTCGGTTTCGGTTTTGAGGCTTGAAAAACCGCGGTTTCGGTTTCGATTAAAACCGAACAGCAAACTCTAGTGTAGGGTATAATTACCTTGCAAAAAACTGCTGATATTAGCAGATAATGTTTGCTATATTTTAGTAAGACAGGAACATACAACTAAATTTAGCTTAAAAATGACAAAAATTTGGTGACATAATAGTTTGTTTTTACTATATTTAATCTACTAATATTTAGCAAAATTTTCTGCAGATTTTAGAGTATAATTTGCCATTTTAAATTAACTAAAAGTTAACTCAAATTTAACTATAATAATTCCGTAAATTTAACAATTTTATTTTTGCTGTTTTTATCTTACAAGTATTTAGCAAAAGATCTGCTAATTTCAGCAGTTTTTTCTGCAAGGTAATTTTTAAGCAATTTTTAGTAGCTTTTTTCTGCTATTTGTACAGGTTTATTTCTATGAGTCTAGTATATTAGTTGTAGTGGATATGTAAGTCATAATAAGTAGTTATGTTACAACACTAAAAAATATGATGAATTAACTTCTGGGTTTTAGAAATGTCCTTTTTGTCATTGATTTTTGATTTGCATAGTGTAGGGTACAAAATAAAAGAAAATCTAATAAAATATAATAAGTGTTTCCCGGACTTTTATAGAACAATCCAGGCACAGACACATAGTCAATTATCAAGTGAGTTAGTAAGTTCTCTAGTTAATAATGATGAAATTTACTGAATGACTTCTAAGAAATGCACCCTTAAAAAGTGTAACACACATTTTTCTTATAAACTTTTTCATAACTTTGAATGTTTTGTAATAGACAACGACACTTTTCGCAGCTCCCTGGCCGAGAATAGTCAAAACAGTGTTTCTGAAGAGTATCGTATGGAAAAACCATAGAAATTTCAGAGTATGAAAAGCCATTTGTCGGTGTCATTGCTTCCATTTCTAAGACAACACAACGTATCTACATTTTTCTGGCAAGATTTGGCATATAAATGTCATTTTTGTATCAAATATAACATTATTTATTATTTTAATTTTAACTTATTTCTATCATATTTTATTTTTATTTATTTTTTTACGCTACACTTTTTAATGGCACACTCCTTACCGACTACGAACAACAGTAGCAAGTAGTACTGTGACGAATAAATATTTATGTTGGTGAGGGTTCATTGTACGATTTGTTTAGAAAATCGCACTGTAATCTATTAGAGGCTCTAATGCAAAAGGAACCAACAATAGCAACAACTGCAACTAAAAAGAAAACACAATGTATCTGAAGTGTGAAAATTGTAATAAGAATAGAACAAAACAATAAAAAGAAGAGAAATATGAAAATAAAGAAAATTGTTAATAAGTCCTTTAACCTTTCTAAACTGAGATTATTGAGTTGGTATTTCCCATTAATTTATTTCCTGTATTGAACTGAAAAATTTTACAATTTCAATTAAATATTTTTTTTCTCATCGACCTCTTTAAACAACCTCTAATAAAGTTCAATTGTTTGAACGTAGAAGTGAAATAATGTATGTCACTTTTATTGGTAATTCTGCGGGTACTCAAACTCATAGAATGTGTGACTACTGTTACAGTAGTGGCGTTTTATTAAGGATTCCCCATGTACGTAGAGGAAATCATCCACCAGAGTTTTTTCTTTTGATTGAATTTAATTGCTTTGAACAAAAAAAAAAAAAAGAGGTCATCATTAATTTTTCTTTTTTTTCAATGTAAATTGATGATTTTAGCTTGGTTTGTTTTTTTTTTTTTGGGTAAAGGTTTTGCACGCGTCGTTAAA
The DNA here is from genome assembly GCA_949987735.1 of Leucophora obtusa. NCBI lineage: Eukaryota > Metazoa > Arthropoda > Insecta > Diptera > Anthomyiidae > Leucophora > Leucophora obtusa. Next base: position 285,243,497 of record OX465295.1, read on the forward strand.
AACACGCAATAACAAAGAATTATGCAGGATCTATTAAATAAAACTTAATGTAAATTGGTGAGGATAAGGGCAGGATCAATAAACTTGTGCCAATGTTATTTATTGGGTTGATAAAAAGAAAACTACCGTATAAATTAATTGAATGATTCTTATACTGAGATATTTGGAGAAAAGTCAGAAGTTTATAATATTCGTATGTAGGTACATTAGATAATACCTGAAGAGAATTGGTGATATTTTTAAGTTTCCATTCTGCAGTGGAATGGTGTTGTTTTTATTATATCGGTGCGCATTCAGTATATAAATTGAGTTAAGGGAAAAATTTACCTTCTTCTTCTTTCAGTTACTTTACTACACCTTTTGCAACTGTAATTCAGAAAATATCAATTGAAATTCAGAATTTCCATTTGAAATTCAGAAAATATCAATTGAAATTCAGAAAACATCAATTGAAATTCAAAAAATATCATTTGAAATTCAGAAAATATCAATTATTATTCAGAAAACATCAATTGAAATTCAGAAAATATCAATTGAAATTCAGAAAATATCAATTGAAATTCAGAAACCGTCATTTGAAATTCAGAAAATATCAATTGAAATTCTATTGATATTTTCTGAATTTCAAATGACGGTTTCTGAATTTCAATTGATATTTTCTGAATTTCAAATGACGATTTCTGAATTTCAATTGATATTTTCTGAATTTCAATTGATGTTTTCTGAATTTCAATTGATATTTTCTGAATTTCAAATGATATTTTCTGAATTTCAAATGATATTTTCTGAATTTCAATTGACATTTTCTGAATTTCAAATGATATTTTCTGAATTTCAATTGATATTTTCTGAATTTCAAATGGAAAATCGGAATTTCAATTGATGTTTTCTGAATTTCAAATGGAAATTCTGAATTTCAATTGATGTTTTCTGAATTTCAAATGGAAATTCGGAATTTCAATTGCTATTTTCTGAATTTCAATTGATATTTTCTGAATTTCAATTGCAAAAGGTGTAAACCATTTATAACAAATGTCGTAATTTCGGCAAATTCTTCATTTCCATAGGAATACTTGATTGTTGAAATTATTTCAATTAAATAGCCAACAAATACATTTGTTGAATTTTAAATTAATTTTTAACAAACGATGTTGTTGACCTGATTGTTAAATGTTTTCAATTAAATAGTTTGTCATATCAACAAACGAGTTTGTTGAAATTTTAAGCATAATTTAACAATCGAATTTTTTTATATTTATCTTTTAATTAAAAAAACCCCTTTTAATTTTTTAGAACAAATTTAATTTTTAATTTTTTTATACTCAGTGTAGAAACGGTAATGACATATCATTATTTTTTGGACTACCAGTAATGACACCCACTTACCTTCTGCATTATTTTAAAACGTATAGTAATGAGTTACTGATAATTACTTATTTTTATCATCACTTCAAATAGAAAATAATTTTCTAGATTTTTTTTTAAATTTTTTGAAATCTATTTTTAGACTCAATATTTTTTAAACACTGGTAAGGATATATGTAACCACATATTTTTTGATTTTTTGTATGTTGGCGAGTAAGTTTACTTGTGTGCAGCAGGTCAATTATGTTTTTATCTATTAAATATTACATGTCGATATAGCTCAGATGGTAGAGCTACTGACAATCTGTAGACCCAGGTTCGATTCCCGCACCAGAAAATTTTATTTAAAAAAAAAAATAGAATAAAAAATTTTTTTTTTTATGTAATTTATTTTTTTGAAAATCTATTTTTATACTCATTATTTTTGTCAGTTGTGGTAAGCACATAGGTAACCATATATTTTTTGATTTTTCGTATGCTGGTGTGTAACCATCAATCATTATTTTTCGCGACATCGCCATATAAAGGTAATAAGAAATGTAATAACAAAAGTAACTAGTTACCATTACCAAGTATGTACTTACATAAAAATATATCTGGTAATGATTTTCTCCACTGGGTATTTTAAAATAAACAACCATAGCACTTGTATATTTTCATATTTTTTATTTAATTTCGGCACTTTTATATTCTTGGTAAGCATTTACGCGTATATATAACAACATCGTTGTGTCGTATATGAACGAACTAGTTCAATTGAAAGATTCAGTCTTTTAAATGATATGAATTAGTTCATCATTATTCGGGCTTTGGTTCAATCCATTAAACAAATTTCTTTTATTTTTAATAAAGTTGCAGATTTTCTGATGACTTTAGCTTGCACACAACTACATCGAATAAACATGTAAAAGATAATACATCCCAGCAGAAATTACTGCTTGCTTGGAAGCAGTTTTATCAGGGAAAGTTGAGCAGTGAAGCGATTGCATTATTGATGATATCATGCCTGATTTTTGTTCGAGATACCTCGCGTGAAAACACTTGTTTCGAGATCCGAAAATGGATGAATTCCCGCTTTTAATTAGTGCTCCTGTTTTTCTTTTAAAATGTGGATAATTCATGCCATCTCGGAAGTGCATATTATAAAGCTTTTCAATTATTTAAAATCATGCCTTCTCAAAAGCACAATATTCCTACATATTTCTCCGTAAAGAGAAAATGCCTCTTATTTTTAGTAAAACCTCTTATTTTCATTAAAATAACTTTTTTCCTCATTTTAAAAAATTTTGATAAAAAAAAACCGCAAAAATATTTAAGCAATAAAAATGTATTGCTCATTTCATTTTGAAAAGCACAGCAGAAAGCGATGTAAACAATTAATCAACTTAGGCCTTTCATTAGTGCTGTTTACGAAGCTATACATTTTTAGAAGCGGCAAAAGTAGCAGTAAGGAACATTTTTGCTGGGATAGTTCATAAAAAAGTTGTCAAGCGAACAAATCCCTTCACCCCATGCGGTTCAGTCACTTCACAAAACAAAAATTAAACGTTTTGAATGAACTAGTTTATCGAAATGACGATAATGACCGGGTCTGCAAATAACTAGTTCAGTTTGAACAAATACGTTGGTTGAGTTTCATCAAATAGTTTTAATTAAAAAAACTTGGAAAATTGTCATGTCAACAAGAAAAATATTTTATTGATTCAATTAAAACTGTTGTTGAAATGGAAATTGAATTTTAATATTTATTTTTGGCACTCAGAATTCATGATATTTTGATTTGTTTACTTGTTGTAAAATTTTATTACGCCTCTACACTCTAATTGATTTTTGTTTAAATTTACCCCACTTATAGTAGTAAATATGAAGATTTTACTCCCAGTACGTAAATGAAAAAATTTACACACATGATGTATACGTTAATTACACACAAAACTTGTATATTTATATTGAAAATGCGTAAAAAATTTTCAAAAAAGATTTGTAATTTTACCATTTTTCTGCGTACATTTTTTGAAATAAAATACTTAATGCCGACCAAAAATAAAAATATAAAATTATTTTTACATATTTTATTAACAATAAATGTTATAATAATATTTAAGAATAATACAAGCCTTAAATTTTGAGGAGATTTTTGTTCTCTGACTTTTTCCTAAAGGACATCATATTATGAGAACTTTTTCCTATAGAAATACTCGTATCCATTTTCTTAGGAAAAGTCTTAGATTCTGTTTTGTTTTTCCTGCAGAAAAACATCAGATTCATAAGATTGTAGAAAAACTCTCAGATTTTTAGGACTTTCTTGTATGGAAATGTCTAAAATTCAGCAAAATTTTTTGCCATATGAAAAAATTCTTAGAAAATGAAGGATATTTTATGGAAAGAAGTTCGCAACATTCAAGGATTTTTCTGTAACAAAAATTTCTCCAAATCTGAGATTTTTTATAGAAAGATTCCTCAAAATCCAAAAATTGAAGCGTTTTTCTTTGGGTGAAAGACGTCAGACACTTTGAGTTTTTCTATAGAAAAAATTCCTCTAAGTCTAGGGATTTTTCCATAGGCAAAATAACTCAGAATCTGAGGACTTTTTAGAGGAAAAAGTCGTCAGAATCTGTGGATTTGTCTTTAGAAAAAGTTATCAGAATATCTGACCACATTTTATTATTCAAAAAGGCTCTTACTTTTATATAAAATTAATTCAAAACAGGTGGTATCACTTTAAAGGTTTCCATTTAAGCACCGTAAGTTGTTTGAGTTTCACGTGAAAAAACTGTTATACTCCATATAAAAAAATGATTTTTCACGATAATGACTTTCACGTGAAAATTGTGTAGTTTCTTTTCACTCAAATTCAATGTACAAGACTATTGTTTTTCTTGGGAAAAAGTGACATTTTGTCTTTATTGTGATTGTGTCTTTGTTATAAAATTAAAAAATTATTCATTTGTTTTAATTAAATTGCAATTTGAGGCATTTTAAGTTCGAGTGAAATTTTTCCACGTGAAAAACAACTTACGGTGCTTAAGCACCAATGCACTACCGATGAACCTTCCTGATTCGCCAAAGTCAAATTTAGAAACGGAAACTTTTAAACAAAAACAAAACTTATCGTTACCTCTCAAGTGTAGATATTGTACAGTAGACCGTACCACCTTACAGGCAAAAAAAGTGCGCGGTACACCATCAAATATAAAGTATTTTTGCTAGGCAGTTTCAAAAAAAAAAATTTTTTTGCCGAACGAGAAAAACAGCGATGTATCATACTTTAAGATCCGACAGTAAATGTCAAAGATATAACGAAAAATGTAAAATGGCAACACATACGTTCGGCAAAACAAAAAAAAATTTTTTTTAAACCTCCTTGAAAAAATATTTCAGATTGGAGGGTGTACGGCGAACTTTTTTTTGAGGTACGGTCTATTGTACAGACATACCAAACTGATTGGTCAGGCTGGAGCCAAATTATAACATTGATACACATTTTTATAAACATTTATTAGAAAACAATTTATTTGTATATTTTAATTTAATTAATTTATTGGACTTAAAAATGCGGGATTCACAACCAGAGACCCAAAATAACTGTTATAATTCTAAAAAAGTCACCACCCAAATTTATTTAATTATAATATTTCAATAATGCACTATATTTTATAAATCATATTGCACAAAAAAATCACAAAGTTTGGCAAAGATTTTAATTTTTTCAATTTTTATATTTTACTTTATAAATTTCTGTTGTTTTTTTGATTTTTATTTTAAAACTTTTTATAAAAGTTACAGAATGATTTTTTTGAAAAAATTAAGCACTAACTTTTTTATTTGATAATAAAATAAAAATTAAAAATTGACCTAAATGGAATGCGGGAAGTTGCTGGAATATACATATTTACTCACTTTAAATCACTATTCAATCTTTTATTAACACTAGTTGACATCATCAGGATATTATAATTGTTGAAGTCATTGGTTCTATGGCTTTTGATTTATATTCTTAACTGTTATTTTTTGATAAAGAAAAAAAATCACAAAATAACTTTTATTATTTTTAAAAAAATAAAAATCGTATTTGGATTGTTTTTGTTTGAATTAAAAATAAAAATCAAACAGAGCAAATAAACAGAAAATTAAAAATACTGAAACAAGAAATAATTGTAAAACAATAAGTTTTTTGAATAAAAGTTATAACTGTTACGTCCCTGTTCACAACAGATGGCGTATCTTTTATCAACACAAAAAAGTAATTTTCGCATCGAAACATTACTGGCGACGAAAAATTGATCAATTACTACAACTCGAAGCGCAAGAAATCGTATGTGAAGCCCGACCAACCAGCTAAATCAACGACAAAGCCGAATATCCCTCGTGCCAAGGTAATCCTCTGTATTTGGTGGGATCAGAAGGGTCCCATCTATTATAAGCTGCTGAAATCGGGCCAGACGATCACATGGTTCCTATGCCGAACACAATTGATTCGTTTGAAGCGAGTATTGGCCGAAAAATGGCCGGAATATGCGATCAGACAGGAAGCCTTGATATTCCATCATGACAACGCTCGGCCACAAATTGCAAGACCGTTTAAAAACTATTTAGAAAATAGTGGTTGGGAGGTTTTTTTTTGCCTAGACCGCCTTATAGTCCAGACCTTGCCAGGTCCGACTACTGATTGTTTCGATCTATTCAGAGAATTCTCACTGAATACGCTTCACTCCAGAACAGGGCTTGCCAAAAATCCAGCATTTTTAAGTTATACACCCAACATAACATTAAATTTCTTGAATTTTTTTCAAATGCAAATTTGTATGTATTTTCATTACTATTATAAGCTAGTAAATCCACAAAATTACATTCATTTCTAGAGTGTGGCTAGGAGTACAAACACGAATTCCTTTCTTTTACGTATATTTTGTTGTTGTTTTTAAACAAAAAATATGACAAGACGTGTTTATGAACCACACCATAATTCTCTTTTCGCAAGCTACGAATATTATTTTCTTTGTATCTGAAGATCTAGAATATTGTCACAATGCGTTGGGCGCCACTTGTTAATTTTACCAAGAACCCTTGATTTTTGCCACACATCTATTAAACAATTGCAAAACCTTCAAACTTTGACTTGTTCAAATATTTAATGCCCTAAAATCTAAATGACTCCTTTACTTTAACTATTTTAAACTATTCATGGATAATAAAGAGAAGACGAGATAAATGGACTTATTTTTGTTCTTATTGATCCAATTTCATAATAAGGGTGTTTTTTTTTTAAATTATATCTGGTTCTAACAAAAAAATGAGGTTTACATACCTAACTTCAATATTTAATGGGTTATTCGGTGTAAGTTACTGGGTATTACGGCTTTTTCTATGTTTCTGATAGATAGAAACTTTACTTTAACTATTTTAAATGACTGGTAACTACTGGTCCATAACATAGGCAATTTGAAGTTATAAACAACAAAAAGTTAACGGGTTTATTTTTTTACATATGGTGTTAAGGGGGCCGAGGACCCTGGGACCTGCTAAGTCCAAAACACCGACTACTCAATTTTATCACGATTACAAATATGCATTTTGTTTCAAGATCCGGGAAATATAATTCGTGCTAGGTCCATTTTAGTAAATTTTAGGAAAGAGAAAAGCAATTATTTTTGGGCACCGCTCAAAAAAAAAATGACCTCCTCTGGAATTAGAAAAGGAAATTTTCTTTGTATTAAGTGCCGTGCACGCTGAGACCCACTAGGTGCAAAAAAAGCGAAACATGGTCTACAAGGTAAGTGTGACTACTTAAATTAAATGAAAATTTTCCAGGATTCCAAATATGCATTTTGTTTCAAATCCGGAAAATAGAATTCGGTTCATTTAGGTCCAATTTTGCTAATTTAAGGTGTTAGAAAATACTAGTGTAAACTTTATTTTGCTAGAAGTCGGGAATTTTTCTAACAAAAAATTAAATTTTTATGAACCTTAGTGCGTTCTTTGTACACTGTGATAAATAACGCCGAAGGTGAAAAATTCGTTCGTTAACTTGATTTTGCTAAAAGTCGGGGGTTCTTTTTTTTTACAAAAAATTTAATTTTTATGAATCTTAGGGGGGTTTTTGTACATTGTAGTACATAGTGCCGCATTGTGGTCATATTTGAATTCGTAAGAAAATGTCCGTACCCATACTTTATGATTAGTACATTAACTGGTTATTTTGGACTCCTGGGGGTATTAAATGGATCCAGTAGGGGCCATACTTTATGGATCATGAAAACAAATTTGAGTCGTCACACTTACCCTTTTGGGTGTGATTCAGTTTTTGGACCTAGCGGGTCCAATGGGCCCCGGCGCCCACAAAGAAAAATTTTTTTTTATTCCAGAGGGGCTGACATACTTTTTTTTGAGGGGTGGCCGAAAAAGTAAACTTCAACCAAATTTACCCCTAAATTCATAAACGCTTTGTAAAATTATAGGAAGTTTATTGGACAAATTTTGTATGAAAATTACGTTTTGTAAACCTGCTATAACTTTACAAAGCATTTATGAATTGAGGGGTTACAATATATTTTGAAATCGATTAATTATAAGAAAAAATAAAATAAAAATAAGAAAAGTATTTATTGTTAAGAATTTATTTATAGATGAGCTTTATTATTATTGAGTGATGGTTTTTGCTTTTAATTCTGCTCAAGGCCATAAAGTTTAAAAATAAAAACAAATTTTTGTATACGTTTTATTTTTAAAAACTGTTGATTTTCTTATTTTCAATTTTATCGGGACATATATTAATTGCATTAAAGGAATTAAATATGCTAAAATCCCAAACATATTTTACAAATTGTGAAAAATAATCTGTTGGAGGCATGTCCCTATCCAGATTTCATTCTTGCCTAAGGAAGTCGCCAGGGAACGATGTTTTTACAGCAAAAAATGTGTTAAATTTCGTAATGTTCAATCTAATGATATCAACGTTTCATCTGGTGTACCTCAGGGCAGCCATTTAGACCACTTCTATTTATACTCTTCATAAATAATCTTCCATCGGCTTTTCAACACTGTAATTCTTTGATGTATGCAGATCACTTCAAATTATTTCTTTCCTTTAAAAATCGTTGTGACCAATTTGTATTACAAATAGATATTAACAGCTTTACTACGTGATGTAAATTAAACTTAATGGATTTAAATGTAAAAAAATGCAAATATATGGTATTTACAAGATCTCACACAATTGATCGCTTTTGCGTGATTAATGAAATGCGACTGGATATATCTCCAGGATAATTAATAAGGCAACAGATGTACTGGGATTTATCAAACGGTGGGCAAAGGAGTTTTCTGATCCTTATACAACAAAGCAACTGTTCACCACATTAGTAAGACCAATCCTTGAATATGGATCTGTAATATGGGATCCTTGCTACAATGTACATTCTAATTCCACTAAATCCGTTCAAAAACAATTTCTTATATTTTGCCTTTGTGGACTTGGTTGGGAGCCTTACCTCCTTATAAAAGCCGTCTTGCTTTCATAAAGCTTCCTAGACTTCAAAGTCGTCGAAAAATGGTAAATGTTACTTTTTTGATTAATGGCGAACGATTAGAACAAATAAAAACTTGTTAATACGAGATTAAAAATCTTATTTAACTATGATTAAAAATGACAAAGATGTAATTTGATATTGATTTAAAAAAATATCCAACAGTGCCATTTCACACCAATCCACTCCTTAAAGAGAAAATGATTAATTTTATCTTCAAAGAAACAAATTATTGTAATAGGGTAAAATATAAGCAACAAGAAAATTTAGTATCATATTACTTAAATGTAGGCGTATTTGTTTTCGTTATCAGGCCTACTAATATTTGAAAATTTTACGGAAAAAAACAACAAAAATTATCCTTAAAAATCTATTTTGACTTTTTTCTCCTCAAACATATACAAATTCCAAGAAAACACGTGTACGGGTTTTTTTTGGTTTTTGCTAAAGAAAATCTATTTCCAAAAATAGTTTAATCCCTTTATCAGCCATGTAATATTGCGGTAGTCAGACAAACTACATAAATATATTATCCTTTTGTTGTGTTTAAAGCATAAAATTGTTTATTTGGCTGTTGTTGTTTTAAAATCAGATTTAGATTGTTGGAAATATATTTAAAAAGGATGGTGGGTTGACTACAAGATACAACGATACGTATTTTATAATCATCATATCCATCCTGTTTTTAATCTGTCCGTCCATTACACACACATACATCTTTGTATTTCTAGCTTTGTAAATTTTTATTATAAGATCATTAGCAAGTTAAATCTTTTGTATACAGTTTTTGTTTGATGCCCTTTATTTTCTCCTCATTCTTTTTGAATTTCTTTAGTCTTTTGTTGTTGAAGAAATGAAAAATCTTTTAACTTTATGACGTTTGACTCAGCATGTTTCTTTTATGGTTGGTTTCATAATAAAACACTCTTTTTTCCCTTGAGTTTGATATTTTGTGTTGAACAGATCTTGGAAGGAATTAATTCATTTATAAAAAAATGTTAATTCTCAACAGAAATTCTAATAAATTTCCACACTTATCTATTATCTACTTTCTAAGGAAGCTCTACCAAAATTATAAAGAAGTTCATTCAACATTTCGTACTGGCTAATAAGAAATATACAATATTGCCTGCACTTGTACGTAAAAACCATACGTCGTTGTGGCAATATTTGCGAAAAAGGTGGCACGGAGGAAATAAGAAGATAAACAAAAAAATCTAAAGTAGAATGTTTGTATAAGTCTGTTTGACTACTTCTGAAAGCATTCATATAGAGACTCTGACAATAAAAATATAAACAATAATACAATTTAGTGGAAAATCACTGATGAAGCCTGTCCATAGAAAAAGGCAGAAACTGGATATAGTCTGATTTGCAAATATAATGTGTTTATAACTTTAGAAGTAAATGTTTATTCTTCTTCTTAACCTCAAACCTACTAAATTAGAATTAATAAAAATACATATTAATAACAATATTAATTGTATTTGGTCTATACGACGCGTTTGAAAAAACAACACTTTACCAAGAAAGATATGTAGTTGGAAGTGGCGCCTAACTCTAGAGAATTCAGGGTGTCATAGCCTGCGAAGCATGTGAAAAAAAGTTGTTTAATTTTAAAGTTCCAGTTTCTCTAGGCAAAATATAGACTAGGGATATGAATGTAGTTAATCCTTACAAAATAAATACTAATTTTAAATGACGCCCAACCTAAGAAGTAATATGGTGTCAAATATTGATGGTTGTTTGAATTTGCAAACTTAAAATTACAAAAACCCAAATTCTAAACGCTTTCAATTCTTACCCTAAAAGTAAAACAGAATTTTCACTTCTTGCCAGTGGGAAAGTATGTGCCACTATGTGCACAGTTACACTCATAGTAACTTGGTTCGTTTTAAATTCACATTACGAGTACTATGAATTCCAAATATGAAATTATAATTTCTACAACAAATGAAGAACAAATTTGGAAAAAACTTATTAGAAAAACATGTTACCGCTAATACATTTTCGTCCTTAGCAAGGTAATTATCGGGTATTTCAAATGGCGCCCAATGCGTTATATAAAATATCGTGATCGACAGATCTTTTTTTAAATATAAAGCCGATTATCGACAACTTTTGGGACCTCAAGTTTATGCCAACCGATCTTAAAGAGAGCGTCATTGTGAAACTTCCTAAAAAGGGGAACCTTTCGATTTGTAAAAATTGGAGATAAATAACACTGTTGAGTATGATAAATAAAACTATATCACGCATCAGTTACACCAGACTCATTTTGAGTTTTTTTTTGCAAATATCAAATTTTACTCAAAAGGCCACAAAAAAGTATTAAGAAACGCATTCTTACTTTTTCGCTGCTGTCAAAAAAGTTCCCGCATCAAAATGGTTGAATTTGGTCTATAGTTTTTTGGTTTAATTAAAATATTTATTCGAAGTTTTAAACAAGCGAGACTCAAAACATGAGTATTAAATGCTATTTACGGTAAAAATTACGAAACCTTCTTGGAGGGACTTTTGGATACATTTTTTGTCGTGTACAATAATTCGTTATGTAAATTACGCAAAATGCCCGAGCAAAAAATAATTTTTAGAAACTGTATTTGATGCGGAAGGTTTTTTTTTTGCCAAAATGACCCCAAAACACGATTTTTATTATTAATTTATTATTGCTTATCACGTGGTGATAAGTAAAATTTTTGTTAAAAATGAGTCATAACCCTAGTGAACATGCAGGTTCTAGACCTGGCCGCTCATGCGTTGATAAACTTAATAGCCGCCGAATCTTTGTACAAAAATCTGTTGGGTGGTGGTCTCCGCTATATTATATGTTTATAGATTTCGAAGAGAAAAATTAATTAAACTGCATATTTTCGCCTCTTCTCTTCAACATAGTCCTGGACACTTTGATGAGACGTGCAACCGCTATCAGAAGAGGTATAACTTACAGGGTAGATTAGAATATTTTGATTTCGCCAATGATATCTGCTTACTTTCAAACAACTTCGAGGATATGGCGCAAAAATTACCTTGGTAAATGAATTGGAAAGAAAAGTCAATAAATATCAATAAATATTATAAAGTTACAAATAGATTGGCATGAATTGGGATAGCTTCTGCTATCTTCGGAGCATCATTTCGCCTTCGGGAAGATCCAATCATGATATTAAATGGCGTATAAATAAAGCCAAACAAGCATTTTAAGCCTTCAAACCAGTATGGAAATACTTTCAGTTCTCTCTAAACACGAAACTAAGATTATTCTTCTCAAATGTAAAATTAACACTATTTATGGACCATGGAGTAAATCAAAGGAAATAGTAAATGATCTCCAAGTTTTTGTGAATAAATCCTTAAGAAGAATCCTTCGCATTTTCTGGCCGTCAACCATATCAAACGTCAAGCTTCGAAAAGTAATAAAACAAGTGCCTATTAAATCTGGTATTGCCACTGGAAGGCGGAATTGGTTAGGTAATATATGTATTAAGAAGACTAAGTAGATATTGCACGAATGGCAATTGACTGGAAGCCACAAGGCAGCAGACGACAGGGCAGACCAGCTCACACTTAGAGACGTATGCTCGAAGTGGAACACAAATAATCTCGTAAAAGTTAGCGTGAAATAAAAATGCTGCAACAGGACAAATCGGAATGGTAGAAGTTCGTTGTGGCCCTAAGATCCTCAATGGAACCCTAAGATAATGTATACATATATAATAAATTTCTAATTCAACTCTTTTTGGCTTCCTAAACAGCTGTTGGAAGGCAATCGAATTTTAAAGGCATTCTCTATCATCAAATGTTAAAGAGTAAGGAACGAATTAAAAACACCTCAGCATGAAGTGAAAGAAAATATTGAAATTGAACTGTTTATAGCCCCGAATCTATTTCAGTTCTGTATAATATTTTCACGTCTGCAATTAGTTTTCAAAGTAGAGAATTCGTTAACCATTTGACGACCATACATTTTCTGCCGAAGCGATTTTGAAATTTTTACGATTTTCATGATATCTGACCTAATAATTGTTATGCTAAGAAAAATTAGCTCCGTTGAACCCCTCCTTACCCCTCATTTCGCTTGCCAAATATTTTTCCCATTTGACGACCCCGCCGTTTCGGACGAAGCGATTTTTATTATTATTTTATTTTCGTGATCTGCAACTAAATTATAGATATTTCACAAAAAATTGGCCTCATAGACCCATTTCTTGCCCTTCATTTCGCATGTTAAGGTTTGTGCTTTTTACCCCTCAAATGAAGAATCCTAGTTAACCAACTGCGAGGGTTCGCAAGGGGAAAGTGGAGCAAGGTAGACATTTACTCCCTACTACACTTTTGTTGCCTTAACCCTCCTTTACAAATCACCTTTGGACATATTTATTATATCTTTTGTCTGGGCAATTATAATTGCGACAAAGCCTTTGGCAAGCATACTTACCTGTGGTCGTCAAAGGGTTAAAGTAACAATACTTATAATCATGGGACTTGTAACAATTATTCCACTAAAAGTGGACAACAACTAAAACGCAAATTTGTCTACTGAAGGAAGTTTTTTATTTCCTATTGAATGGATGGAAAATAGTTAAAATTTTATAGAATTTATAAATTCTATAAATCAATATGAATGAGTTCGTAAAAAAGTTTCCTTCTTTATTGATAAATTCACTGTCAGAAAACAATTCAAATTTTAAAATAATACATTCTTTGAAAAGCTGGTTTCGTTTATAAACTACTTTAACTTCTGTATATGTGAGGGTATGTGGGTATTTTTTCAATGTGTGTTTGAATTTTAAGGTTGAGAGGATCAGTTGTGTGTTTATCATCTTAATGATCAAACATAAATGATCATTATAATGCTGATATTGTTGTCGTGTGTAGGGCAACATACCCATTGTTTACATTTAAATGTGTGTACTCAAACTCTCGTACACATACCTACACACACTCTTACACTTTCTTATCCAGTTTTTCTTTTCCCATTGTTTGCTTATGATTTTCTTTCTATTCAGACAATACAACATAATTCCTTGTGTCAGGGAACTATGATTTCCAGTTCATTGAACTCTTTTTCATTTTCTTCAAACTATGTATAAGTAGGACCCACGTGTGCTTTGATGAAAAGGGTTTTCTTTCATTGTTAAACCTTTAAATATCATTAGAAAAACTTAAATAATCATTAAAAACTAAAAATTGAAGTCAAATGATGTTTCTTGAAATGGTAGTAATGGTTTTTAAATAAAAATTATTTTCCTATCATGGTAAATACAATACTATGTCGAATTAATTTAATATGTTGTTAGAAAGTAAACAGTTCTTACTCATGGTTGTTGACTTTCCCAAATAATCTATTGGACGATTTAAGTAATTAAATCACAAAAACTTGTAAGAGAATTATCATGCTCTAAACAATAAAAGCATGCGAAGACTAGATATGTATAAATGCACTTTTCTGTGGGGATAACTCTGTTGATTCCACGACCCTTTTGGATCAACTTTGAGTCTTTTGTGCATCAAAATCGGCCATACTTGCATGATTCCATGCGTCAGTGTTGCCAGTAACTTCATTTCGAAATATGCTAAATCAACCAAAAAGATATGCTAAAATCTGCTAAATCATGATACAGGAAAATATGCCACACGAAAATTTCAAAAAGTGTTGTAATTTTATTCCGCTAAAAATCTGCTAAATCACCACGAAAAAAAAATATGTTAAATAAAAGCTTTTAGCATATTTTTAGCAAAGAAATATGCAATTTTCTAATTCAAACTGCTAAATCTAGTAGGAAATATGCTAACATGGCAACACTGCCACTCGTAGATTTTTTCAAAGTCCTTAACGGAGTGTGTCGTTCATATTCTACATCATGGCTTAGTCTATATGAAGTTTAAATTTCGATAGGAGGAATATAATTGACAAATAGTATTTGTTGATCCGAGAAGCTTAGAGTGTAATGTCTACTTTACAATATCCTTATAAACTTGAGAGAGGTAACTGGGAGCAGTTCATTGAAAAGATTCATAATACGCTCTTAAGCCCTAAAGAATATGCTGTATAAAAAGGTACAGTTACGACCCCTATTATGGTTATGTGGGAGGCCAAGCATTTTGTTCCCAAATTAGGCCATTACATCTGTGAAAATCAACTACATTTAAGTTCGTCGAGTCTATTCACAAAAAAGTCAATTTTGTTGACTAATTTTGTTTAAAAAAACTGATCCGTTCGCATAGATATTTTCGAGATTGTTAACTTATTTTTCTTGTAGCTTTCGACTGATATAACAGAAAATGTTGTTCTATATTGCGAATAATACTGTTACTAATCTTTCATAATTATAAAAGTTATTTTAAGAAAACTGTGTGAGTTGTTGAAACTCCTTGTTTCTGCAGCAAAATTTCCACGGATGCATTTTCCCTGTTGAATGTTGATTTTATTTTTTTGCTAGCGACAGGTGCTTTTGTGGCAGTCCTGCGATAGGTTCTTTCGGATAGTCCTGTAACAGATAAATAAGCGTCAGTCCTGCGACCGGTTCTTTTGTCTCAGTCCTGTGACGGCTTCTTTTGCTTCAGTTCTGTGGCTGGCTCTTTTACGTCGGTACTTTGACATTTCACAGGGGGTAAATAACTTCCTGCTATTACAACCACATGCAAAAGTTACCGGTCCTTTGCATATAAAGGAACCGGCCCCTGTCCTGAGACGAAACACTCAGGAAAATCGTCCTATTAATTAACGTGTTGCTTTCTTTGGAAAGGGCATAGAGAAGAAGTGAAAGGTGAATGAATGGTGATGAAATGCTTCAAATATGGCAACACTGTAATTGCGCGAGATGTTAAATCTTAGAACAGTTGTTGCGCGCCATCTGATGAAGAGTTGGCGAACTTTGTTGAAGATTTTTAGTTCATAGCCCTGTTATATTATTTTACTTCGGTGTGTTTAAGTTCCGAAGGAGGACGTTGCAGTTTGTATTAGGGATAGAGAAAACTCATATATATTATTATTTTTCATAAATTGATGGGGATTGAACCCACAACCTTATGTGTAACAGCCCAAAGCACTAACCTATGCGCCTATGTACCATTACTATCTAGTCAATTATCTAAATTCGTTTTTAAGCAATTGACACTATGACTTTCCTAGAAGTCGTTCTACACAGGGGTATGGCATCACCAAAAACAAAAGTTATAACTTTTTGTTAAAAAAATTGACAATTTTCTTTTTTTATTTAAATTGAAATAATAAGTGTGTTTGCGTACCCGAAAATTTGTACAAATTCGTACAAATTTGTACAAGTTTTTACTGGAAGGTGTTTGTTTACACAATTACTCAGTAAGGAGAGAGGAAAAATAGAGGGTAAAGTGACAGTTCAATACCAGAGAACTTACAAGTTTTTACTGGATGAATTTTTGCTAGTAAGAATTTGTAAGAAAAAAAACATATGATTGAAGAAACAAAACATTTGTCTAAATAATTTTGAAATAATTTTTTGTAAAAATAAAAAATATTTAAATAAGCTTATTTACGATGGAAGGAGTAAGTAAGTGATCATTTTATTAGGTTTTATTTATTAATCCAATAATTTGAATAGGTTTATTTCGCAATCAGCTATTTTAATAACTGTTGCCAATTTAGCTATTTTCTCGGCAAATCTAGCGATACTTCAACTCGTTTAGCGGGATAAAATATAATTTAGCTATTAGCGGGAAAACTAGCGATTTTTCTTTTTAAGACAGTCTTCACATTTTCTTAGCATTTTTTTACATTTATTTCCTTGACAGAATTTTTGAATCATTATTATTCAGCGATTTATCGGTAAATTTTTATGGAAAACAAAAAGTTCGAAAAATTTGGCGATGTATCAATAATTTTTTAAGAAAGTTTTAAGAAGTTTGAAAAATATAGCTATTTTTGTGAAATTATTCAACAGAACCTAAAAAGTTCGTGCAATTTAGGGATTTATCGCTATTTAATTTTTTTTATAATTTAGATATTTTCCAGTGATTTTTTAGTTTGATTTAGCGATATTTTTAGGGAAGAAGTTGGCAGCAGTATTTTACTAATTCTTACAATTTTTCTGTTTGCGTACATTTTTAGATATTTTTCTTTTTGAGAGTAAATTTTGCCTTACTCTCTGTAAATTTGTTACTGAGTAATTTTTACTGGACTTTACTGGAAAAGTACCCAAACACACCTAATAATAAAAAAAAAGCAAATAAAAAAGGAATTCTCAAATTTTATTATTTGAACATATTTTGCGCTTGATTTTTTCATATTTTGCGCAGTTTTCAGCAATTTTTGAGTTTTTAAATATAGGCTCAGCTGATGCTAAAGTGATAGTAAATAGTTGCTCAGGTGATACTAAATTTCAGCGCCCCCTACCGGTGAGTAGTGCAATATTTGATTTCCTATCTCTATAATTAATAGTCTCTGGTTCTACAGGAGACCTGTTAGAATTCCCAACAAAGCGTTGATGTCGATCTTGTTTGGTTAATTTTGTGAAAGTCCTTGTTTTAGATATATTTAAAAGGCGTTCGATTGCTTTTGGTTAGTTTTTCTCGATTTATTTAGAGATTTCTCAGAGATCGAACTATACGTGTTGTTATGGATGGGATCTCATCTAACGAGCTTCAGCAAAATGCAGAACTACTTTAAAATTCAATTCTCCATCTCCTTTTCTCATCTTTATTAATCATCTTCTTGATCAAACTTTCAATCCTATCTACTCTTTCGCTGATAACAGCAGCATTTGTCACTAATTTACGTTTGAGTGTAAGCCATGCCTTTCCGAGGTTGGGGATAAAATGCAAATTATGAATGTCATACTCAATCGAGACCTCCCTAAAATCTCCAAGTCGAGTCTTTCGAATAGGGTCGATCGAATGCGCGTAAGACCCAATTTTATATATTGATCAATAAGTCTGCATGGTCGTGTCATATGCTCGAAAAAACGCATACAAAAAATTCAATAAAAGCTGTGTTTTCGACTTAACTATATCCGCTAACTCACAAAAAATTCAAAGTGAATAAAAACGCGTTTAAGACGAAAACTAACACATTACTTTTCGTATGCACGTTATTTTTCAACACGGATAATTACACTGTGAGACAAATGGTAGGGGTGAGTGATCGGGAAGGGTTCAAACTACCGGGGAAAGTTATATCGGTAAAAAAGAAGTTATACGTGTCCCGGCGTTTCGCTGGGTCACCCCTAGGAATCGAGATATATCGATTTGACCTTTGGTGGTCTTTTTTTTTGATATAACTCGAGAACCACTAGTCCGATTTTGCTCAAACAATTTTAAAAAAATAAATGTATGAAGAAAAAAATATTTTTTGCCTAAAATATTAAAAAAAAAGTAATAAACAAAAGGTTATTGATTTTTATGGTAGCGGTAACAAACATTTATTTTTACCGGCAAAACTGTTGAGTATATAGAAAAACGTTATATGAACAGATTAAAGGAATTGTAATTTTTAATTTTTTTAAAATTGTTTGAGCAAAATCGGACTAGTGGTTCTCGAGTTATGTCAAAAAAAAGATATATCTCGATTCCTAGGGGTGACTCAGCGAAACGCCGGGACACATATAACTTGTTTTTGACCGATATAACATTTCCCGTTGGTTTCATCCCATCCCGATTTTGACTGTCGCATAGTGTTATCAACGTTGAAAACTCAACGTTTATACATTTTAGCATCTAACATAACTTATTCGCGTTACTTCCTTAAAACTTTTGCTGACGTATTTACGTTCGATTATAACGGAAAAATTATAAACTTAACCTGTTTAAAATTTTTTTATACGACAATCGGTTTAACATAGATTTGCTTTAAATACTTAACGTTGATAGGCATGAGGCTAAATACAGCTAAAATATGGATTTCAAAATAATTCATAAATTTTTCTCAATTTAAATAAAATTTTACTAAAATTTCCGAAAAACAAATAAAAATTGCTGAATATGAGTAAAAGCGAAATAGTTATATGTATATTAAAAATATATAATAATTTTTTTGAGTAATATTTCGTGATTTTAGGAAAACAATTTTCTACCAAATACAAATTTTTTATTTTTTCGAAAAAATATCTTGCTTTTAAGGAATTTGCATCTTAAAAAAATTAAACTCTTGTATTTGGTTAGAATATTGTTCTACCCCAAGTCCAAATTCTAATATGATATTGTCATAAATATTAGATTTTATTTTATTTGTTGTTTCAAAAAGGCTGATCATTTTTATGATAGACAATACAATTGGATAACAATATTCTAACTAAATATATGAAAATATAGAAAGTCCGAAAAAAGAATTGTTGTATTTTTAAATGCAAAAATTAAAATAATTGTTAAAATTAAACTCTGTTTAGTTAAAAAAATATGTGTCTTACTTAGCACGAGTAAATATTGTGACTTAATGTGAGTTAATTTTTTCACTCTAATAAGTTTAACTAAACTTTCGAAAGCTATTTCAAAATTTTGTTTTTAAGTATATTACTTTCTAATATTTGAGAATTGTTTTATAAAAATTAGTTCAGATAAATAAATACAAAAAGTACCAATTATTTTCGCATGCAATAATAAAAATTTATTTGGTTTTAGAAATTGATAAACTATTTCTAAGAAAAATTTATTATAATTTAGTTCGGAATAATTTTAAAATATTTCATGAAATAGTCTTTTTTATAAATTAAAGTTTTCTATGTAGTTTTTGGGAAGTAATGAACTTATTTTATAAATTAATTCCTTAAATAAAAAAAGAAAGTAAGGAAGTTTTGCCCTAGTTTTTAAAAATATATATCTATTGAACTAAATAATAGGAAACTTTTTTAAACCCAAACGAAAAACTGACTTAACGAAAAATTCAAGATGATATACACAGAAAAAACTAAAAACGAGTTTTAATTACGAAATTGATTATATTAATTAAAATTTTAATTGATTTTGCACCTATCACTCAAATGATACTATTAATTACTAAAAATTATATAAGATTAATTGAAACAATTAAAATATTAATCAGGGTTGGCAGGCAGTACCGCTAAAATACCGTTATTGATTCAAAACCCTTTCAACTGACTACCGTTAAACCCTAAAATACCGTTAGCGAAATACCCGGAATACCGTTATCCTTAAAATACCGTTACCGAAATAACAGAAATACCGTTATCCCTAAAATACCGTTACCGTTATTTTAAATTTTATGCTTTTGGTAATTTCACGTGGTTATTGAGTATTTTGTACATTAAGTTGATAAATTGGTTCTGTTTTTAATCTCGTTTGTTTTTTGTAAAAAAAAAGTACGGGATGCATCGAAATAACTAACTACCGTTACCCTTAAAAAACCGTTACCGATATAACTGAAATAGCGTTAACCTTAAAATACCGTTACCGAAATAAATAAATATATAAAATATCGTTACCCTAACGATAACCGCATTCGTTTCGGTTACCATCCATGATATTAATTAATTCAATTAAATATTTGTTTAAAAACAGTTTTTATTTTTATCATATGTTTAATTTGATATTTTAGATTAATTATTTTTTCTGTGTATGACTAATTGAATGAAAATTTTGTTTAGTTTAAATAGTAAAATGTTACTAGAATTTACCAAGTAAGTTAACAGCCGCATTTTTTAAACACTTGGATCTAATAAATCCAAAAAGTACACTCTAATTAAATTCTGTTGAAATTTACCCAACTTATAGTAGGAAACTGAACTACTATAAATTGGGTAAATTTACTCTATGTGCGTAATTGAAAAAAAATACGCACATTATGTTTAAGTTGGTGCACAAATAATTTGCAATTTTACATTGAAAGTGCGTAAAAATTAAATGAAATTTTTAAATTAATGTGTTAATTTACTAAATTTGTGTGTAAAAATGCACGTTTCACGTGTAAATGTACGCATAAAATGAGTAAAAATCCACAAAAAATGCGCAAAAATCCACAGAAAGTGCGTAAAAATCTAATATAATGCGTACATTTACAACAGTTGTGCTAACTTTAAGCACCACCCTAAAATTTTTTTTAAATAAAATAACAAATTAATTTTTAGTACATATTTTATTAATAATAAAACGGGAAATGAAACCAACGGGAAATGTTATATCGGTCAAAAACAAGTTATACGTGTCCCGGCGTTTCGCTGGGTCACCTCTAGGAATCGAGATATATCTTTTTTTTTGACATAACTCGAGAACCACTAGTCCAATTTTGCTGAAACAATTTAAAAAAAAATTAAAAATTACAATTCCTTTAATCTGTTCATATAACGTTTTTCTATATACTCAACAGTTTTGCCGGTAAAAATAAATGTTTGTTACCGCTACCATAAAAATCAATAATCTTTTGTTTATCACTTTTTTTAATATTTTAGGCAAAAAATATTTTTTTCTTTATACATTTATTTTTACCGGCAAAGCTGTTGAGTATATAGAAAAACGTTATTTGAACAGATTAAAGGAATTGTAATTTTTAATTGTTTTAAAATTGTTTGAGCTAAATCGGACTAGTGGTTCTCGAGTTATGTCAAAAAAAGACCACCAAAGGTCAAATCGATATATCTCGATTCCTAGAGGTGACCCAGCGAAACGCCGGGACACATATAACTTCTTTTTTTACCGATATAACTTTCCCCGGTAGTTTGAACCCTTCCCGATCACTGACCCCTACCATTTGTCTCACAGTGTAATCGTTTATGTCCAAATTGGTCGTTTTGGGATCTTAAGGCATTTGTATAAAATTCATATAAAAATTTGTTATAACTATTGGATGGGTGCGATGACTCCTGCTCAACAAAATGCCTTCTTTGAAAGGGAGGCAGTAACCGTCAACAATAACGGGAAAAAACGCCTTAAGAGAGATATAGCCTACGCAGAAACAACTGAGTGCAATGACTCCTGCTTAACAAAATGCTTCTTTGCAAGTTAGGCAGTACTCAATGAATACTGATTTTGTTGAGCAGGAGTCATTGCACCCAGTTGTTTTACCAAGGCCGTATCTCTCTTACGGCATTTTCTCCCGTTATTGTTGACGGTTGTTGGTTGACTGCCTCCCTTGTAAAGAAGGCATTTTGTTGAGCAGGAGCCATTGCACCCAGTTGTTCCTGCGTAGGCCGTGTCTCTCTTACGGCGTTTTCAATTTTGAAATGAGGTTTAGACAACCACATGCGTTAATAATAAATTCCAAAAACAATTTCATGCTTATGTTGCTATTTCCAGACTCTAATGTGTTTGTGGAAATGTTGTAATTCACTAAAAATAATCCGTTTTCACTTTTTCTTTTTATTATTTACTAGCGGGCGCAGCCCGCTACGTTGTTAGCGTGCCTTAAAGGTTAAGGGGGGGGGGGGAGGGCTACGCCCTCCCCCCGGGGGGCTGCGCCCCCCACAATTTTTATTAAATTCGTTTTTTTATTTAAAGCCTTCACCCAGCCACCACAAATAAATAATTCTGCACAACAATGGGTTTAAAATAAATAAATATTTGATCACTTTTGCTCATGAGAGTGGATTGTTAGTAATGAATCCATAATAATTTGCAATATACGTGTGTATGTCAAGATAATTTGGTAAAGTGCGAACTTAGGTAGATAGACCCGTAAGTAGTTTTGTTCATTTGTGTTTTGAATGAAAATAAATAACGTATAGCAGGGTTGAAAAGCATTTTATAATATTAAAAATAGCGGGCAAAGCTACGTTGTTAGCGTGTCTTAAAGTTTTTTTTTTAATTCCAGTTTATGTAAAGGTAGACCTGGCAATTCAAGTAAATTCACAAATTTAGTTGGAAAATTTAATGCGTCGGTTTCTTCCACCGGTGCTTCGTTACATGAAGTTTAAATATCGGAATATATAAGTTCCATTCCTTTTCTAAGGTTTTTTCTCTTTCAGAAAATTTGTTTAACTTTTTGGAGAGTATGTTTCAATGCTACATAAGTTTCATATTCCGTTGATAGTGTTTGAACAGGTAATTCCCTCTTCCAATCCATTTGCAATGTCTATAATTTCAATTCCACTCGTTCAACGTTTATATCCATTTCATTCCACTTGTGTAGTGTTTCAATTACACTCGTTTCCTATTTAGTTTCTTAATTTTAGTGTTTCATATACACTTGTTCTTTAAGTTTTAGGTTTCTAGCTAAAGACGCAGACGTTAAGGGGGGGGGCAATTTTCCCCTTTTGAACCACCATTTTTACCACGTTCCTGTCCAAAGTCCTAGAAATGCCTTGTCGATAAGTTAGCCCATACTCCAAGGAAAACATATTATATATTACAGGTTTCTAGCCGAAGGTTTCGGTTAGGCCATCAAGGGGGAGAATTATTCCGTTTTTACCCCTCCCGGTAGGAATTTCCAAAAATTCCGTCTTAGAGGACGTCTGCGTTGGAGGAGGAACCTACTACATACATAATTTTAGGTCTCTATATCCAGCAGTTTGGCCAGGCCGTCAAGGGGGAAGTTTTTTCCCTTTTTACCTCTCCCGGTATGAATTTACAAAAATACCATCTTAGGGGACGTCAACGTTGGAGAAGGAACCCAAATACCGAATTTAAGATCCCTTGTTCCAGCAGTTTGGCCAGGCCGTTAAGGGGGAGACTTTTCCTGTTTTTGACCCTACCTGTAGAAATTTCCAAAAATCTCATCTTAGCGGATGTCTACAATAGAAGAGGGACTTTAATACCAAATTTCAACTTCCTACCTCCAGCGGTTTGGGCAGGCCTTTAAGCGGCACTTTTCGCTTCATTAATCCCCATTTTTGCAATGTCCCTGTCCAAAAAGCACCTTCTCGGTAAGTGAGCACATACTCCAAGTAACATATGTTTTACATTTCAGGTTTCTAGCCAACTTTTACTATTTGTGCCCCTCTCGGTAGGAATTTCCGAAAATCCATCGACAGGGAATTCCAGCTTCCTAGTTCCAGCAGTTTGAGCAGGCTGAGAGGAACTTAAGTACCGAATTTCGGCTTCCTAGTTCCAGCAGTTTGGACAGGTCGTTAAGGGGCAACTTTCCCTTTTTGAGCCCCCATTTTATAACGACCCTGTCCAAAATTCAAAAAAGTATCTTTCTAATAAGTTAGCCCTCACTCCAGGGACCCACATTTTAAGCTTCAGGTTTCTAGCCGAAGGGGTTTTTACCGGCCCCCAAGGTGAGGCTTTTCTTCTTTTTGCCCCTCCCTTTAGGAATTTACAAAAATTCCATCTTCGCGGCTATCTGCGATGGATGAGGAACATTCATACCAAATTTCAACTGCATTGCCTAAGCGGTTTGGGCAGGCCGTTAGTGGGGACATTTTTCCCTTTCAACCACCATTTTTACTATGTTCCTGTTCCAAAATAGAAAAATTACGTTGCCGGTGAGTTAGTCCTACTCCAAGGAATACATATTTAAAATTTTAGGTTGGCCAAAAGGGATTGGGCAAGCCGTGAGGAGGAGACTTTTACCTTATTTCCCCTCCCGATAGGAATTTCAAAAATTCCGTCTAAGCGGACGCCTACACAGAAGGAGGAACTCACATACCGAGTTTCCTTTTGGGATATCCTGTAGGGAATTCCAAAAATACAAACTTAGTCGATGTCTACTACAGTGGAGGAACCTTTATACCAAATTTCAACTTCTTACCTCCAGTGGTTTCGGCAGGCACTTTTCCAATTTGTGAGACTGTTTATGGGGAGACTTTTCCCCTTTTTGCCCGTTCCGGTTGGAATTTCCAAAAATCCCGTCTTAGCGCACGTCTATGCCGAATATCAAGAAACCTTGTTTTAGTGGAGATATCCGTGGGGGGAGGAAAAAAAGTAGTTTTTTTGAAATTATATACTATTTTAAATGGTACTTTTTGGAAAAACGAAATTTTTTGGAAAAAGATACTACGTTTTTACAAAGTACTTTATTTGTACTTTTTTTGGAAAAGGTATTTTTTTTTAAAAAGGTGTTTTTTTTTGGAAAAATGTATGTTTTTTGGAAAAAGGTACTTTTTTGGAAAAGGTACTTCTTTTGGTACTTTTTTTTTTGGGGAAAAGGTACTTTTTTTTAGAAAAGGTACTTTTTTTTGAAAAAGGTATTTTTTTGAAAAAATGTATGTTTTTTGGGAAAAGGAACATTTTTTTAGAAAAAGGTACTTTTTTTGGGAAAAGGTACTTTTTTTGGAAAAGGTACTTTTTTTGAAAAAGTTATTTTTTTGGAAAAATGTATGTTTTTTGTGAAACGGTACTTTTTTTAAAAACGTACATTTTTTTAGAAAAAGGTACATTTTTTGGAAAAAGGTACTTTTTTTAAAAAAGGTACTTTTTTTGGAAAAAGGTACATTTTTTGGAAAAAGGAATTTTTTTTGGAAAAAGGTACTTTTTTTGGAAAAAGATACTTTTTTTGGAAAAAGGTACTTTTTTTGGAAAAAGGTACTTTTTTTGGAAAAAGGTACTTTTTTTTGGAAAAAGGTACTTTTTTTGGAAAAAGGTACTTTTTTTGAAAAAAGGTACTTTTTCTGAAAAAAGGTACATTTTTTGGAAAAAGGTACTTTTTTTTTGGAAAAGGGTACTTTTTTTTTGGAAAAAGGTACTTTTTTTGGAAAAAGGTACTTTTTTTGGAATAAGGTACTTTTTTTGAAAAAAGGTACTTTTTTTTGGAAAAAGGTACTTTTTTCGGAAAAAGGTACTTTTTTTGGAAAAAGGTACTTTTTTTGGAAAAGGTACTTTTTTTGGAAAAAGGTACTTTTTTTGGAAAAAGGTACTTTTTTTGGAAAAAGGTACTTTTTTTGGAAAAAGGTACTTTTTTTGGAAAAAGGTACTTTTTTTGGAAAAAGGTACTTTTTTGGAAAAAGGTACTTTTTTTGGAAAAAGGAATTTTTTTTGGAAAAAGGTACTTTTTTTGGAAAAAGGTACTTTTTTTGGAAAGAGGTACTTTTTTTGGAATAAGGTACTTTTTTTGGAAAAAGGTACTTTTTTTTTGGAAAAAGGTACTTTTTTCGGAAAAAGGTACTTTTTTTTGGAAAAAGGTACTTTTTTCGGAAAAAGGTACTTTTTTTGGAAAAAGGTACTTTTTTTGGAAAAAGGTACTTTTTTTGGAAAAAGGTACTTTTTTTGGAAAAAGGTACTTTTTTTTGAAAAAGGTACTTTTTTTGGAAAAAGGTACTTTTTTGGGAAAATGGTACTTTTTTTGGGAAAAGGTACTTTTTTTGGGAAAAGGTACTTTTTTGGAAAAAGGTACTTTTTTTGTCCCCTTTTTGCCCCTCCCGATAAGAATTTCCAAAAATGCCGTCTCAACGGACGTCTACACCGGTCGAGGAATCTACATACCAAATTTCAACTTCATAGCTCCAGCAGTTTGAGCAGGCCCTCAAGGGGGAGACTTTTTCCCCTTTTTGCCCGTCCCTGTAAAAATTTCCAAAACTCCCGTCTTGGCGGATGTCTACGATAGTGGAGGAACCTTTATACCAAATTTCAACTTCCTACCTCCAGCGGTTTGGGCAGGCCGTCAAGGGGGGCCTTTTTCCCCCATTTTTACAACGTCCCTGTCCTAAATTCTAGAAAGTACTTTCCAGAAAAGTTAGCCCCTACTCCAAGGAACACATATCTTAAATTTCAGCTTTCTAGCCAAAGGGGTTTTGGCAGGCCGTCAAGGGGGACACTTTCCCCCTTTTTGCCCGTTCCGGTAGGAATTTCCAAAAATCCCGTCTTAGTGGACGTCTACCCCGAAAGAGGAACCTACATACCAAATTTCAACTTCCTAGCTTCAGCGGTTTGGGCTGGGCGATGTTGAGTCAGTCAGTCAGTCAGTCAGTCAGTCAGTCAGTCACGTTATTCTTTTATATATAGAGATAATTTTTTTTAAATTTTTTCCAATTTGAAATGTCAGAGTATTTATTACTATTATAGGATAGTATATTTACCAACTTTGTGCGTAAAAATTTTATTTAACAAAACAATAGTAATTTTAGGCACAATGTGTTTATTTATAAACACATAATGTCTAAAAATACTTTGTGTGTGTATTATTGTGTATGGAAGTGTGTATGAAAAAAGTTTACGCATTTTTTGTTTATATTTACCGAACTTTCGTAAAATTAAACAAAATTTTACCCATTTTATAGTAGTAAATTTACAAAGATTTTTTAGAGTGTAGTTCAAAAAGTTTTCAATAGATGGGGTTAGATTCTCCCTATTTTAAAAAGAATTTTCTATCCGACACTTCTTTCACCCTAATTTTTAATACCAAATTCAATGATGAAGGATTTTACTTTACCTTTTAATTTTTAATTATATTTTATATAAAACAGCGATAAACAGTCTGCCTTTTCAGTTTTATCACTACAGTTTATAGTTTTAAACTACTAAAATATTCCACTGCCATATTTGATAATCAGTAATTGGATTTAATTACATTACTTACAGTAGAGTGAAAAAATGCCATTTCTATTTCAGCTATTTCTCCGTGTCCAAGATGGAAAATGTGTATTTGGTGAGGTGCAGTTTTTTTTCTAACCATATTTCATACAAAAAATTTTAAGAAAAACCTTTTGTTTGCTAGTTTTGCAATTTTTTCGTTTCTCTTTTAATTTTTATTCGTATTTTTTCTTAAATTAAATTAATAGGCTGTTTCATATATTTACATTTTCATTGCTATATGTAAATCCAGATAAATAAATGCAACTTTTTTTTTGGATTTAATTAATCCACTTTTTGTAAGAAAAATTCTAAATCCGGATGATTAAAAAATTCGCTTAATATACCTACAGTTTTGTTAAGTTTTGTTGTTGGTGTATATATTTTTTATTTAATCGTCCGTGAACTTTTGTGGTATTTTAATGCTAACAATTCTAGTGTCAAAATCCATTAATAAATGTTGTATTTGTATTTAGTTTTGTTATCATCCGTATAGTGCAAGTAGTTTGGCACATTCAGTTCAAGTCTGTTTTCGTAAGAGATCAGTATTGGTATTTCTGTTCATACGAAAGATTCTGAAAATTTTTCACCTGAATGAGGATGTTCTAAAATGAGACTGACTCTAAAAAAATAAGTCCTTTAAATCATTATTTCTATATAACATAAATCCCTTAAATAGAACGTTTTCATAAATGTAGTTTCAAAGATAATCTACCTTAGGGGTGCTCTACTGTTGTGACATCAGTAGCGTTAAGTGGCAAACACCCCCTCATCGAACATAGAAAGACAAAATTGAAAATTTCGAATATAATTTACTGAAACTCTACTAAGACTACAAAATATTCTTTATTTATAAGACTGCGGGTGTAAATGCTGGTATTTAAGTATTTAGCTACTCCTACAGTTATTTTTAAGCGATTAAAAAATTTAAATATCTTCAAAATAAAAGGAAGGGTGAGATTCTTGTATAACATTTCAAAGTGCTTAAGGTCCTTCATCCCCAAAAGCGAAGAATTGTATTGTTTAAATATGAAACAAAAATAACTTATGGATTTATGTGGGCGCTCTGCTTTAAAGTCAATTAAAAAAAAAAAAAATGATTGCAACACATGACTTTTACTGGAATTTCTGCTTGATTTAGTTTTCATTTTATATAAAATACAATATTCGTATTGAAACGTTATGTGGGTCCTTTTCTTTTGCTGATAGAGATTATTATGTAAAAACTATACCCGCACTATCCCAATCAAATACATTTAAATTTCAGTTTTATTTGAATTTATTATAAAGATCCTTTCGGTCACACGCAAATTAATTTCGAAAGAAGGATTTCTTTTTGGTATGTAAAAGGAACCCCTATGATTTCCGTTATTAGGAAGTACTTATACATTGCTAAGAGGTCAATTATATATCAATCATTTAAACATTTAACCCTTGGACGACCACAGGCAAGTGTGCTTTCCTTATGGGTGTCACTACTTATAACTGTCCTGGTAAAAGATAGATTAAATATGTTTCAACATAATTTGTGGATTTAGGGTTGGACCAATAGTAAATGTAGTGGGTGACAAATCTCTATATGGTCCCATTTACTTCTCAGGAGTTCCCAAAATAAGTAAAAAATAATTATTAATTGAAGAAGCAAAAGGAACAATTTTCGACTAGCGAAATGTGTTTGTCGGTAGAGCGTAGCCGATTTATTGTTTTGCTGCAGATCACGAAAATAAAAAAAAAAATCACTTCTGCCGAAACTGTACACAGAAAAATTTATGTATTGTATTAGTCAAAAATATCTAATAAAAGATTTGTTTAAAATAAAATTACTTTTTATTTTAACACTTAATTCCCATATTCTTTTTCCTAAAACTGCATGTTTAAACAGAAAAATTTTAGTTTAAAAACCAAATGCATTTGAAATTTACAAAAAAAAAAAAAAAAACACATACAATGCACTGTGGGTGAGCAGCTTCATATTTTGGTAAAAATTGCATTTCAGGTAGATCTAAAACTTAATTATATTTTCAGAATAATATTCTACGAATGTTGTGTATTATATGAGTAAAATATTACATCATTCTGTTTAACGTAATTTTGTTGATAAAAGTTCAAAAATCAAAATTACAGATTTTTTTGATATTTTTGAATTTCAGCAATGTATAGTTCAATACAAAATTTTTAAAAAATTTTTCTTTTTGGTTATCACAAACTAATAAGTTATAGCCAATTCACAAAACAGAAATGGAAAACAGCTGAGAAAACTTATTAATTTTTATTTGAGTATTAGAATTATACAATTTTTTTTAAAAAGAAGCAACACTCATGAAATCTATTAATTAACGTGTTGCTTTCTTTGGAAAGGGGATAGAGAAGAGGTGAAAATTGCTGAAAGATGAAGGGCTTCACTGTAATTGCGCGAGATGCTGAATCTCAGAACAGTTGTTGCGCGCCATCTGATGAAGAGTTGGCGAACTTTGTTGAAGATTTTTAGTTCATAGCCCTGATTTATTATTTTACTTCGGTGGGGTTTGGGAACACCGAAGGAGGACGCTGCGATATGTATGAGGGACAGAAAGAACTCATACATATTATTTTTAATAAATTGATGTTGCCTTGGATGGGGATCGAACCCACAACCTTAGGTGTAACAGTCCAATGCGCTAACCAATATGCTTTTCCAAAAAAACCTCCAAAAATTTACAAGAGTTATTTAAAAATTTTTAATGCCAGTTTATTCCCCAGGATCTCTCCAACCTAAGTTTTACCGGTCTAAAGTAACTTTTCATAAATTTTCTTAATTTGAACTTACATATAACTGAAAAAGAACCTTCAGATCTCGCTGATTTCCGGCATTCCAAAGTTTTAGTGAAAACTAAAAAAAAGACTAAAAATTACCTTAAATGAAAGTTCTTGTAATTACAAAAATGAAATCTAATTACAAAAATTAAATCGCAATTAAAAATGGCGGATCCAATATGGCGCCAATTCTGAATAAGTACGAAATTAACCCTTGAACACATTTTAAGTTGTGACTTTCTTCTGGCATTAAAGTTAAATTTTTAACTTCGTGTCTTCAGAAAATTATAGTAGAATTTTATGACAAATATTTTTGCGAGACATTTTGACCCTCTAACTCTTCAACTTACGGGTCTTATTTGCCTCTTTTTAAAAAGGGTCCAAAAAAGACCCTTTAATTGCAGGGTTAGAGGGTTAAAATGTTGCACAAAAATGTACCTCGTAGTGTTTTGCATAAGTACGCTGAACTCATCCTATACCTAAAATGGAAGATTTACATGGTTTCTAATGCAGATTCACAAAAGGGGGGAAATTTTATCCCCCACAAAACAAGGCCGTACACGTATATTTTTTTGGTCCCCGCTGCCAGAATCACTTGCCAGAACATTGTTTTGTGTTGTACAGTGTAATTTATTTTCCAACGCATAACAATTTTAAATTTATGGCCGCCATATTTGATCCGCCATGTTGAATTTTTAAAATTGGATTTCAGACTTGTAATCTGATACCAAAAACCTTCCCCTAGTGGAGATTTTAAGTAAATCAGACGACATAAGAAATTTAATGAAAAAATGTTCGTCGCCATACTGGATCCGCCATTTTGAATTTTAATTTCAGATTTTTAATCAGCGGCTCCCAGACCTATACAATTGATCATTTTAAGTCCAATATATTAAAAACTAAATATCATGGTCGCCATATATACACAATATTCTAGGTTTGGCCAAAATTCGATGATGTTTGCCCACAGTGCAGTGTTGTAAGAAAATTTTATTAACAGTTTCAATTAATGAATGTTTTTTTAGTTTGACTCTAGATCATAATATTTAATATCATTTTCTGTTAAATTATTTTCAAATTAAATAAAGATGATACAATTTTAACAAGTAAATTACAAAGAATAAAAATTTTTGAAAGAATTCGATAAGGCCAGCCAGAAAGAATGCGTATTTTCGGCTTTCGCTAGAAAGCCATCATCAGTGTCATTTGCCTTGAATTCTGTCTTGCTGGCCTTATCGAATTCTTTAAAAAAAATTTTATTCTTTGTAATTTAATTTGAAAATAATTTAACAGAAAATGATATTAAATAATATGAACTAGAGTCAAACTAAAAAAACACTCATTTACCAGAATAAAAGATCAACTAAACATTCCCCTCATTCATTTTCAATTAATATTGCAATTGATATGACTAATAGGCTGATCGAAACGGTTTTTAAATGCAGATTTTTTCTGCTTTGTCGTTTTCGTTTTTTTTAATCTTCATTTTTCTAATACCGAATAACCCGGTTTTTGTTATCGAATATGCGGTTATTTAACTATGTTTGCTTCAATTTATTAAAAACGGTAATTTTTCAAAATCAATTGGTTATAAAATGGCAAAATCAGAACTTTACAAATTTTGTATGTGCCCAGAAAAGCTTTCAAAATGAAAATGTTTCTGTGAAAAGACTTTAAAATTTTCCATTAGCTAAAAAATAGATCGGTTTTTTTTTTTAATTTTTCCGATGTTGTGTTGTCTCTCTTCAAGAATTTTATTAGAATATTTACAAAATGACATAGAAAAAAATTTAAAAGTTTATAATTTTTAAATAAAAAAGATTTTCTTAAATCATGTCTGAAACATTTTTTGAATGAAATAACTTTTCCTCAAATGTTGGTGGTTTTAATCATAGTTTTAATGGTTATTTTTAGAAGGCTCTTATTTTTGTACCAACAATAATAAAATGACAAAACAAATTTAAAATCTCAAGAATATGCTTTGTTTGAGGTGTTTTCGACTCAAATTAAAATTCAGAAAAGCTTCAAAAAATTGTATTCCTGATTTTTAACTGATACACGAAAATTTATCATACAAGACTGCGAAGTTATTCAAATTCACGGGAAAAATATTTTGATTGTATACGTTGTTTTCCGAGTCATTTCTGAATGAACCGAAGTGAAAAATTTTCATGTTTTTGGTCGCCTTATCTGAGCCATAAAATATTGTCTTTGCTTGCTGGGGTTTTTTTTAATTTTGTTTAGCTCGATTTCATACTGATGGTTGTAAGTTAACTATTAGTTAACCTAAAAATTTGGTGTTGTTTTCTATATAACTTTTTAGAGGTGAAATTAAAGTTAATCCTACAGCATTAATGTTGAAATATAATTTTAATTTTCTAAAAAAATTGGGAGCCATTATTATTATTAGCTCAGAGATCACTAAAAACGTGAAAAATTCAAAATCCCTTCAGTGGAAAATGTATGGTCGTTAAAGGGTTATGTTGAGTATTTTGTATTACAATAATTTATCATTGCATGTTTGCTGGATAAAAGATCCTTTTCTTTATTTTATCGGTCTTCAAAATTTCAATTCGTTATGGTTGAGATAAACCACAGAAATCAATCAAATATTTATCTTTGTATGTATTGATTTCAATACTTTGTTTTCCTCTCTGCTTCTATATCTTGATGGTTTTACGATAATTATCTGTAATAAATCTTGATACACGAACAAAAGTTATTTTATAATATTTTTCTCAAAATTTTTCAATGTTGATACATATAAATATAAATTTGAGATTAATATCTTTGAAAACACCCCAGTTTAATTTTTTGTTCCTTTGTTTCTTTGCATTTAACAGTTTCGTTTACATAATATTTATAGTGCTCATGCATAATAATCTAAAAACCTTATAACACGTTTATAAACTGCATTTTGTATGAAAAATTAGTTTTATAGGTCCCTTATAACTTTTAAAATTGATTATGCATATGACCCTATATTCATATTTATAGCAGTATTGAGTTTTCGTTTTTGTTTGATCATCATTAATCAATTTAAAAAAAATTAAAGTCGGGCATACCGACTATAGTAAAGTTTACACCACAGTACGATTTGGGTCGAATTCCGAGAAGCGGATCAAACTCCGCGAAGCGAATTTCAATTTAAAGGTAACGGTAGTCAGTTATTTCTGTGGATACCGCATTTTTTGTTGCAAAAAAACAAACTGTAAATGTAAAATAAAAACAAAATAAATTTATAAACTTAATTTTTGTTAAATACTAAATAACCACGTGCAATTACCAAGAGCAGAGAATTAAAAATAACGGTAACGGTATTTCATTTATTTCGGTAATGGTATTTTGTGGGTATCGATATTTCATATATTTCCGTATCGGTATTTTAAGGAAAAGGTATTTCAGTTGTTACGGTAACGATATTTTAAGAATAACGATATTTCGATTATTTCGGTAACAGTATTTTAAGCGTAAAGCACCGTAAGTTGTTAGAGTTTCACATGAAAAAACTGTTATACTTCATATAAAAAAAAAAAATGATTTTTCGCGACAATGAGTTTCACGTGAAAATTGTGTAGAGTTTGTTTTCACACAAATTTAATGTACAAGACTATTATTTTTCTTTGGAAAAAGTGACATTTTATGTTTATTGTGATTGTGTCTTTGTTATAAAATTAAAAAATTGTTCATTTGTTTAAATTAAATTGAAATTTGAGGCATTTAAAGTTCGAGTGAAATTTTTCCACGTGAAAAACAACTTACGGTGCTTAACAGTTGAAAAGCTATTGAGTTGAAAACGGTATTTTAGCGGTATTGCCTGCCAACCCTGCAAAAATATCATATTTTCGGTCATGATTCGGCACTGGTAAACTATTTCTAAAAAAATAGCATTCGTCCATTTTGAACCAACTACCACAAAACTGGACGTGTAATGAATTTAAGGGACATCCTAATAATTTAAGGGACATCCTAATATACATTGTTTTAAAAATATATGCATGTCTTGAAAAAACTTAATGAACAAACAAACATGGAACGTATCCCTGGGGTTATCCACCGATTTCGTTGATATATGAATATGGGATTGAGGAGGGAAATTAATGAACATTCGTTTCCCATGAGTCGTGCGTGAGAGTGAGCTGAGAGGAAATATTCGTGCGTGAGTCCTATTTATCTTTTTTTTCATTTGTTGGATTACATTAATATTATACAACCTCTACAATAGACAGTACCACTTTACAGACAGAAAAAAAGTGCGCCGAACGTACCGATCGCCATTTTACATTTTTCGTTATATCTTTGGCATTTACAGTCGGATCTTAAAGTGTGATACATCGATGTTTTTCTCTCGAGAAGACAAGTATTTTGCTCTAAGCGCCATTTACCTTAAGTATCCCGTTCTACTATTTACCCACCAGTTCTCAGTTGCTACCACCCTTATGTACAACCCCTAATGTCAGAAAATTAAATCTAGAAAAAAATCATTAAACTTTTGCTAAGAAAGGTTTTCGATAAACCCAGTAGAATTTTTTTTATATACTGGTTTCCGAACGTAGGGGTCGCCTTTTTAATTTTTTTTTCATTGGGTTTTACCTTTAAGGCAAAGCACTGGTCTCCTCGAGGCAAAAAATAGATATATCACACTAGACTTGGGCATTCTAGTTCTTTTTGGTGACCGCTCTCTAGTTCAATTTGTTGTAAAGAACTAGTTCGCTCTTCTAGTTCAATAGCTCTTTAACAATTTCGTTCAATCCTTCAGAAAACAAATTTTTCGGTCGTTCGTTTGACAATTTTGAATAGGTAGCTAATTCATCTCATCTTTTAGTTAACAAGGATATAAAATATCAGACAAATTAAATTTAAGAAAAAAAGAAAAATGTTTAGTGTATAAAATATTTTAAATTAATAAAAAGAAATAAAATTATCCGCGGCCAAAGATAATAAAATGAACGATTGATCTAGAAGAGCGATTAGTAGTGAACTAGATCTTTCGACCAATTGAGTGACTAGTTCAATTGAACTAGTTCGTTCACGAACTCACACTTTAAAATCTGACTTTAAGTGCCGAAGCAATAGCGAAAAATTAAAAAAGGCAACCCCTACGTCCGGCAAAAAGTTTTTTTTTGAAATTGCCTTGCATATATACTTTATATAGGAGGGTGTAAGGCAAACTTTTTTTGCGGTACGGTACGGTCTAGTGTAGGTACAATAAGGTGTTTCACAAAAATAAATAGTGAATAACTCGCCCAGAAATATTTAATTGGGTGTAATTGGGCTCTTTTCAAATTTCCAATTTTGAATTTTTGGATCTTGTTCTTTCAAAAACAAATTAATGTTTTAGGAAAACAAGCGCTATGAAGACACTCTTTTCAAGTGTTGGTAAAGCGTCCAAATTTACTGGTTTATCAGTACTTCTTTTTAAAAGACCACGGTCTACTAGTACTTTGCCAGTGCTTCTTTTTTATTACCACACATAATTTCTACCTGGGACGTGCTGGGAAGTTAAATTTCTTAGCGTGTTTCTAGTTCTTTATCATTTTATAGAAAAATTTTGACACAAGTCCATTTCAATGCATTCGAATTGTGGATCAAAACATTAGTTTTCTTTTAACCAGACTGGCATGCCCGACTTTAAATTTTTTACTCATTTCTATTAAAAAAAACCGTTGTATTTTGTTAGTGAAGAGACTAACTACACAGCTTGTCTGGAAACGGAAATGACTAAAAAAGAAAAACAACTCTACACATACTCTATATTTAAATTTTCAGCAAATAAATTAACTAAGGACTGAGATCATTAAAATATTAACACACATAAAGTTATTTTATTTAAATGAAATTTATTTATTTTTATTAAATGAAATTTAATATAAAATCAAACAAAAAAACCGCAAGGAATTCTAAACACTACGAACAAAGTTATCAACTTTTTCTGGAAACCCTCCCATTAAGGCTTTTATGGTAGTTTCTGTCACCTTTTTAGAGCAGGTGGTCCATCTACGTTTGAAATCTTGCATGTCCTGGGAGATCTTTTTCGTGCCCTTTAATTCTCTTTTAACAAGAGCCCAATATCTCTCCACTGGCCTTAGCTCCGGGCAGTTTTGTAGATTTGCCTCTCTTGGTACAAAAACCACATTATTATCATTATACCACTCCAGCGCATGTGACAAGATGCTAAATCGGGCCAAAAGTGGATGCATTGTGCTGACTCAAAAATGGAAGAAGTCTCTTCTGCAAACCCTCCTTGATATAAATTTCGCTGTTTATAGAGCCAGATGTCACAAATGACTGGCTTCTTTGGCCGCAGCTACATATGGCTTGCCATACTAAGAATTTTTAGGGAATTTCGTCTGCTTTTTCGACCTAAATTTTTCACAACATTTCCTCGAATCGGAAACATAAAATTCTTGACCAGGGAGCTGCGAAAAATCAGCCAGGACATAAGTTTTGTCGTGCATTACCCAAAAGTTGTATTTTTGTTTAAAATTTAATTTCAATTTCCGAGCTCGGGTTTTGGCCTCCAAATTTTTAAAAGCGTTTCTATCGGGAATTTTTTGAACTTTGTAGGACTTTAGTCCTGCCTTACGTTTCAATTTACGTATAAAAAAGTCCGAGCATTGCGCTAACCGAGCTGTTTTTCTGTCAGATGTGTTACGAGCTCTCTTAAGGATGCTTTTAACTTTATATGCCTTACCAATGTTATGATAACCAGTCATTGTTCCTGTTCCCGGCTTCCTTTCAATTGTTAGGTGTTCCAGATACATTGTTACCACTTTTGAAACTGTTTGGCGGCATACATTAATTTCTTTGGCAATTTTTTTGTATGCCCATGTTTGGTTTTGTTGAAAATATTTAATTATTTTTGAACGCACTTTTCTTTCATCGCCCATTCTGTAAAAAATTGCAAACTAAAACTCGTTATGTAAATTAATTTATTATCTGACATATTTTTAAAATGTAAACTGCCGAACAAAAAAAAAAATATATGAGAAGCTTTAAACCAAAGTTATAGGCAAAAATGCATGTTAACATTTTTATGATCTCACTCCTTAAAGTAAAATTTCGCTACAGGTTTTTTGAGTTTTTTTCAGTCTATTAATATTCAGCAAAAAGTTTAGTGATTTTAGCAAGGATTTTTTTCATTTGCAGTCGACTAAATGTTAGCAAAACTTTTGCTGAAGATTACAATTTTTTTGGTAAAAATCAGCTCGCTGATTTTCAGCAAACCTTTTGCTGAAATTACCAGCTTTTTTGCAAGCACGCTCCTGACTTAAAATTTGCTGACACAGCAACATTTTTTTTACTAATGTAGGTAGGTCTTAAAAGAAATTAAAGAGATAATGAATGGAACAAAATATATATTTGAAGTACTTTTGCTAAAATAAAACTTTAGCTTAATTCATTTGCGCACACATTGTAAGATGCTTTCGAAAACTATGAAATCTAATGCTTTCCAAAACTGTCATTAATTTTTCTACTTAAAACACTCCTTTCACATTTGTTTTTCTCACCACATATTGTTCAAACGTTTTAAATGACAAAAATTATCATAAAAATTTGTCAACAATATTATTCATTTTTAGGAAATTTGTCATCGTATTGATGTTAGCTAAATGACAGATGTAATGCCATTTGTAAGCATTATAGAGCCCAAGAAAACTTTATAGTAATTTTGTATTTTAACCCTCCGGCAAACATAAAAAAAATTAACACACCTCACAACAATAGTATATTTTGCCTTAGGTTATTGTTAATAGTCCTCTTTAATTATTTAATTTTTATAAATGTTTATTAAAGCAAGTGGTCGTATTTAAGCATTTCAAAAAGCAAATCAACATTCAAGTAATTCTTCCTATTAATTAATCGGATAGAGGACTTCATGGCAACACTGTAATTGCGCGTGCTGTGGGAACACCGAAGTAGAGTAAATGATATTGCAACCTTTCGCAAGAAAAGTAATTATAAGTTTAGGAATCCCATCAACGACTATATAATTAAAAGAATATCCAACTCTCCCTACCTCTGTTAAATCACTCTCTTCTTAATTTATGTCGAAAATTCAGCCATAAGAATTACACACGTCAACAAAGGCTAACATTTTCGATACAAATTGTCAATCTTCGAAAGAGAGCGACGAATACCGCCTGATCTCATCACTCCATGTTGCCACTGTCGCAATTATTTTGTTCGATGTTGTGGCCGATATATGATTCGGCAACCCAGCAGAAATTCGGAGGCGGTAAAAATAATTTTAATCTACTGCTTCTTAAGATTATAGGTTGCAGTAGTGTATCGAAAAGGAAATAGAGTTTTGTTTACCAAACTTTACGCTTTGCGAAAACACTAAAGACGGACAATGTCAATAAAAATTACTTGTTAAAATCAGGGATTTCATTCAAGCCTTTATTTAGAACTGTGCTAGAAGCACATAACGGATATCGAAACAGGTGCCTCACTATCACTGCTGAGGAACCTGCTGGGAAGGATGAAATATTTTTATATTGTTCGTATCTTTTGTGTAATAGTCCAACTCCCATTGAAGTGTAAAAGGGTTAAAACTATTTCTTACACAGTTTGTCACTTGTTCTGCAATTTATGTACTGTAAATCTGTTAGTTGTGTCTTAGTTGTTTATTTTCGCCAAATACCCTCTAATTTTCTTATATTTAACACGTGAATAACCTGGAAAATGCTAAATTAGCGCAAACTATGTTGCTGTATATATTTTCTTTTTATTTTCCTTTCAAGTGTTGTTGTTGCTAGTATCCATTTGAAAAAATTTCTTTTGAAAATGGCATGTTACAAAAAGGCTTTTGAACTCTATTTATTGTTTGTGAAAATTCAGTTGTTTGCGCATGCGCAAATGTGGTAAATAAAAAGAAAAATAACTCTGAACTTGCAGTGTGTTTTATATTGAAAATGAAGTCATAACTATAGGGGAGAATATCTAACGAAGAAAAATTTACAATAAAAGGAAATTATTTTTTATGTGAAAACTTCAACTTTGTAGATTATATGGTATAAAAGTACAAGAACCACTGTCTAAAGTTTATTGACCTCTTTTAGTTTCCTTGGGTTATGTTAATGAAATCTTAAAATTAGAACTCGTAAGCAAAAGGAAAATTTAAAAAACATATCAACTATAGACAAAGAAAAATTATATAGTCCACAATAGAAACAGAAAAAATATTATAAAATCAAGCAAAAACAACATTGAATTAAATAGAAACCACTTTTAAATTAAAACTAATAAGTAAAGTATCCCATGTGATTGTCCCCGATTTTGATGAAATTCGGATATGCGATAGAGAATGGAAATCTAAGAACAACCTATTTCGTTATTTTGATCCTCTCGTGAATTTATGGGGCAAAATAGGCGAAAGTAAATCGACCATTTTGGGTACTTTTTTGTACAGCAGCATGTCAGAAACCTTTGACATTCGTTATAAAAACTAGATAAAAATAAAATACTCTTCAAATGAGGAAGTTTTTTATGCATAATGCCTAAGTTTTTTGACAAGGTTGCTAAGTTGTTCCAAAAAGTACAAAATAAGGGCTTCGGCAAAAATTCGATAAATGCCGAAATAGTACGAATATCGAAAGAAGAAAAAAAAAACACATGTCCGTCTAAACTTAACATCTGTATATAGTTTCTTTGAAAAAAGGAAAAACAACTTGAAAAGAACAAAACAAAACAAAAAACACTTTTAACCCCCTAAAAAACAGAGATGTTCGATAATATCAGACATACCAAGAAAAACATTTTAATTAAATAAGCGAATTGCCAGTCTGCCGCTGTTTAGTTCCATCCAAGGACTCGTCAATGGTTAGTTATGCATAATTGAGCAAAATAGTTTAACTTGTTAACTTGTCTCTTATTAAAAACTTTTTTCTACAAAGTATATGTCGTAACTATGCATCGAACCGGCAGCCCTTCCTTAATGAGATATACCACGGTCGGAACTACTAGTTTTCTTAAATTCTAATTGACATTCTCTGAATTATAATTGCAAAAGAAATAAATAGTTACAGATACACCTTTTGGAACTGTAATCCAGAAAAAAATCAGTTTAAATTCAGAATTTCCATTTAAAGTTCAGGTAATATCAATTGGTATTCAAAATGTCCAGCTGATATTCTGATAATAGCCTTGTTTTGTTATGCGGCAAATAGACTATACAAGTCACTTGCACAATAACGAGTTTGTTCAAGTCACCTTACTCGTCACACACCACTCAAGTAAACTGTGCAATATTCATTTTAATTTACACATAGCAGCAGAAACATGTAGCGGATTGTTATTGCTATGAGGAAATATTAGTCCTTAAAAGCTTTATTTTACACTTTGCGCAGGCCAAAATACCAGAAATTCGTTGGTGATGTCAATAAATTTATATTAACATTTTTTACTTTACGTTTATTGATACTTTTAATTTTTTTATCCGTATTTATGATGTTCACTCTTCAAAAATTACTGCTGAACTGTGCTAATTTCAGCATACACCTCGCAAATGACTTGCACAAGTTCTAAAATATTGCGTAAAAATCAAAATCGTTTTGATTTTTACTCAAGTCTAAAAATATACTTGTACAAGTACACAAACCAAGCCACACACTGTTCAACTGACCTGCACAAACTCATTATTGTGCAAGTAACTTGAGTAGTCTATAGGCCGCATTACTCACACTTAACATGAACACGAAAAAAACGGCAATATATTTTCGGCAACATATTTTTGTATACAATCTGACAGTCATTATCGACGTTGAAAAAATTTAAAGAATTAACTTAACATGCCCAATGTCAAAACTTTCGTAACATGCATAGGAACAAAACGAGCCTAATATCAATTAATATTTCGAATTTGCAGTTGATATTCAAAAAA
Organism: Leucophora obtusa; assembly: GCA_949987735.1. Lineage (NCBI taxonomy): Eukaryota > Metazoa > Arthropoda > Insecta > Diptera > Anthomyiidae > Leucophora > Leucophora obtusa. The sequence goes on from OX465295.1 coordinate 285,284,438, forward strand.
ACATCAACTAAAGTTCAAAAAATATCAATTAAAATTTAGAAAATACAATTAGGTTGTTCACAAGGGGTGTGCTATCTGTTGTATCGTTGCATTGTCCTAACAAAAAACAGAGTTTGTTAAAATTTTTATTTGACTTTAACAACGATTTTCTATTGGGTTTTCTATCTGTTAGCACGCTCAAACATAGCACATTAAACATCCCAGTGTAGAAACGGTAATGACATATCATTATTTTTTGGAGTACCAGTAATGACACCCACTTACCTTCTGCATTATTTTAAAACATATAATAATGAGTTACTGATAATGACTTATTTTTATCATTATTTCATATAGAAAATAATTTTTTAGATTTTTTTGAAAATTTTTAGAAATCTATTTTTAGACTCAATATTTTTTAAACACTGGTAAGGATATATGTAACCACATATTTTTTGATTTTTTGTATGTTGGCGAGTAAGCTTACTTGTGTGCAGGAGGTCAATTATGTTTTTATCTATTAAATATTACATGTCGACATAGCTCAGATGGTAGAGCTGTTGACTGGCAATCTGTAGACCCAGGTTCGATTCCTGCACCAGCAAATTTTATTTAAAAAGAAAAAATATAATAAAAAGTATTTTTTTTTATATAATTAATTTTTTTGAAAATCTATTTTTAGACTCATTATTTTTGTCAGTACTGGTAAGCACATAGGTAACGATATATTTTTTGATTTTTCGTAAGCTGGTGTGTAACGACAACTCATTATTTTTCGCGACATCGCCATATAAAGGTAATAAGAAATGTAATAACAAAAGTAAGTAGTTACCATTACCAAGTATGTAGTTACATAACCACATATCTGGTAATGATTTTCTAAACTGGGATACGTTAAAATTTTGTATCGTTCTATTCGCAAATGTTGTATTTTTTCAATTTAAATTCTAACAACTCTGTTTTTTGTAAGGACCTTACAACGATACAACAAATAGCACAATTCAGGATTTCTGAAATTCATGTGATATTTTCAGAATTTCAGTTGATGGATTCTGGACTTCAATTGCTATTGTTTGAATTTCAATTGATATTTTTTGAATTAAAGGAATTAAATATGCTAAAATCCCAAACGTATTTTACAAATTGTGAAAAATAATCTGTTGGAGGCAGAAATCTCTATCCGGATTTCATTCTTGCCTAAGGAACTCGTCAGGGGACGATGTTTTTAGAACTTCTGGAAATGTTTGTTAAGTTAAATTACAAACTCAATGAGAATTTCTTGTTCTCGTCTATAAGCGTTATTAAACATTCAATTTTTTGAATTTAAATGGATATTTTCTGAATTACAATTGATATTTTCTGAATTTCCATTGAATTTCAAACAAGGTTGGTTACCGTTATCGTTATAATACCGTTATCGCTAAAATACCGTTTCAAATTGAATGCCGTTACCGTTATCGATACCTCTAAAAAAATTTCTAAATACCGTTATCGTTACCGTTATTTTTATGGGTAGTTACCGGTATTTTACCGGTATTTATTATTTTATATAAAAATTACAATTTTTTTTATTTTTTATTTTATAATTTTGTGTTTTTTTTTACAAAAAATTTATAGATAATAATTTTACTTATTAAAACTACCAGTATTGAATTTATAGCTTAAAATCTGTATTTTCAGTACTTAAAATTAAAAATATGCCATGTTTTTACTTGTTTTTATATGTTTTTAACATAATTTTTAATACCGGTACGTACCGGTATTGCTGTTTCGATAACGGTATACCGTTACCGAAACAGTCTTAAATACCGTTACCTTTACCGTTACCTAAACAAACGAAATCTGATACCGTTACCGTTACCCCTATCGTTATTCGTTTCGGTAACCAACCTTGATTTCAAATGATAGTTTCTAAATATAAAATGATAATTTCTGAACTTCAAGTGGAAGATCTCATTTTCAATCGATGTTTTCTTAGCTCCAAATATAAATTGTGAACTTCAATTGATGATTTCTGAATTTCTTTTTTTTATTTATTTATTTGTAGGTACAGAAATTCTTTAACAACATAATTTGGCCTCAGCGCCTTATAGGCATTATTGAGACAAAGTTGGCAATCAAATTAATTCAACATAACCCAGTGTAGAAAATCATTACCAGATATGTGGTTATGTAACTACATACTTGGTAATGGTAACTAGTTACTTTTGTTATTACATTTCTTATTACATTTATATGGCGATGTCGCGAAATATAATGAGTTGTGGATACACACCAGCATACTAAAAATCAAAAAATATATCATTACGTATGTGCTTACCAGTACTGACTAAAATAATGAGTCTAAAAATAGATTTTCAAAAAAATAAATTATATAAAAAAAAATATTTTTTATTGCATTTTTTTTTAAAATAAAATTTGCAGGTGCGGGAATCGAACCTGGGTCTACAGATTGCCAGTCAACAGCTTTGAGCTATATCGACATGTAATATTTAATAGATAAAAACATAATTGACCTGCTGCACACAAGTAAGCTTACTCGCTAACATACAAAAATCAAAAAATATGTGGTTACATATATCCTTACCAGCGTTTAAAAAATATTGTATCTAAAAATAGATTCCAAAAAATTTTCAAAAAAATCAAGAAAATTATTTTCTATTTGAAATAATGATAAAAATAAGTCATTATCAGTAACTCATTATTTTATGTTTTAAAATAATGCAGAAGGTAAGTGGGTGTAATTACTGGTAGTCCAAAAAATAATGATATGTCATTACCGTTTCTACACTGGGATACGAAGAAAAAAATTATTTTACAATTTAGTTTATTTAAAAAAAAATGAGTTTATAGATTTTATAAATTTAAAATTATTAAAAAAGGGGTTTTTATAGCTTGACAAATTTTAACTTAAAAGCGTTTCAAATTTACCACATAGATATTGTTTTAGAGAAAGTTTAAACTTTGAAACGGCAATTTTGAATTCCAATTGATATTTTCAGAACTTCAATTGATATATTCTAAATTCCAATAGTAAAAGGTGTAATTTTACTAGAAATATATTCAGAGCTATTAATATAAATACGAAAAAGTTTATTTTACCTAGAATCATATTTACTTTAATTCACTAATTGCTTCTCCATTCTTTTATTCGGAAAATTAAAAGCCATCAGTAGTTTAAATACTTCCTTACTTCTTTTCATTTTAGTTTTTACTATCGTACATGTTCTATAGTAAATAGTTGTTTTAAAGTTTAGACACTTTAAAATTCCTTTTACGAAACGTAACTACCCAGGTAGAAAAATACAAACGGCACAATGTCGGCCCGGTATTGGAGACGGTAGTACATGTACTGGCAGTGCGTCGGATTTTTAACTTTCACTATACTGACATGTTGTGGAAATGATAACACCAATATACGCTTGGCCGTAGTTATTTCCCAACGTTGGAGCAGGCTTGAGATTTTATTTTTTTGGTATTATTACATTTAATAACAAATTTAGTAGTTTGCTAGTACTTTACTGTCCTTTTAGTGTATATCACAGATTTTGAATGTATTTTTTGGAAACTTCACAAGGAAAGGATGGCTATGTCTCTCTACATAAATAATTGTGTAATATTATGTAAAAATACGTAAAATTTATAAAATTGGTAATTTTAGTAAATTAAAATAGCTCTTTAATTTTCAGAAAACAGTACTGGGAAAGCACGTTTTATGTAGTATCGGCATTTCGTAAAAAACAGTGCTCTCCCAGTACAATTTTTATTGTAACGTCGGCAATTTCTACCTGGGTACATATTTAAAAGTTAACCGTAAATAGATAATTTGCAGGAATTTGTAAACCCAGTGCATGACTATGACAACTTAAGTAAAACTTCGTATTTGATGAGCTTGTTTTAGTATTAACCCTATTTCAGGAGATACAAGCATCTTCTAAACTCAATTTGTCTTGCATGGCATTTTAAGTATGCATAAAAATGTGAATAATTATAGAAAATTGGATGTGAAACATGGTGCTGCATGTAAAAAATTCCAGTAAAAACAGCAACAACAAAGTACGTCGTCTTAGGAAAAAGCAACAACTAGCAACAATACATACCATGACTAGGATGGATAAATATCACAATTTAGACATTGTAAAATAGTAAAACATTGGCATTTGTTGCACTAAGCTTAAAGAGAACTCCGAGCTAGATTAAGTGAGTATTTTGGTACGGATTTCAATGACTGATATTTATATACCCTATAGTATACATTAGCAGGTTAAGTAAAGTTTAGGCCGTTTTGTTTTTATAATAATTAGCGTTACTTTTTAATCACCTGGATTTAGAATTTTTTATACAAAAAGTGGATTTATTAAATCCAAAAAAAGAACTGGATTTAATAAATCCAAAATAAAACAAATATATGAAACAGCCTATTAATTTAATGTCAGAAAAAAATAAGAATGAAAGTTAAAAGAGAACAAAAAAATATTGAAAAACTAACAATTAAAAGGTTTTTATTAAATTTTTTTTTATGAAATATGTTTAGAAAAAAAATACTACAACTCACAAAATACATATTTTCCAACTTGGACATGGAGAAATAGCTGAAATAGAAATGGCAATTTTTCACTCTACTGTAAGTAATTTAATTGAATCCAATTAGTGAATATTAAATATTGCAATAGAATTTTGTAAAAATATAAATTAAAGTGATAAAACTGAAAAGGCAGACTGTTAATCGCTATTTTATATAAAATATAATTAAAAATTGAATTGAATCACTGAATTCGGTATTAAAAATTAGGGTGAAAGAAGTGTGGGATAGAAAATTCTTTTTAAAATAGGGAGAATCTAACCCCATTTGTTAAGTACTTTTAGAACTACTTTTTGGATTTATTAAATCCAAGTGATTAGAAAAAGCGGCTAATATAGCTTTCGGTTATCCATAAGCCTGCTCCTAATAGGTTAGTAGAATATCAGCATGTTTGGGACAACTGCTAATTTGTCTATAACACATTTTTTAAAATCTATTTCCATCACTGTTGTCAGAAAGTGTCGAAAGCACCTACAAGTGCTTCGAAAATTCAGCTGAAGACAGGTAATGTTAGTATCTTCGAAAGCGGGTCAATAAGTCCGTGATTTTTTTGAACTTCCCCTCGTAGTTAATTAATCCTTTGACGCCCACAGGTAAGTATTCTTGCTCAGGGGTTTTTTGCATTTATAATTTTCTAGGTGAGAGATAGACTAAATATGTCCGAAAGTGATTTATGTATATAGTAAAGGAAGGTTGGCGGCAACAAAAATTTAGTGGGCGATTAGTCCCTATATGACCCACTTAACCCCTCGGAGCCCTCAAAGTTGGCCTAAAAGTGGTCTTAACTCAGGGGGTTGCTAAGGGCGGACCTGGCTGAGACTCAGGTATGTTTTGGATTACTTCTAGCCTATCAGAAAATGTAGTGTTTGTAGACTTTGTGTGGATACCAACGTGCTTGCAGGCAACAAAAATATGCTTGGCAAGCTTATTTCAAACTGTGGGTTGAAACGGAATAAAATGAACCAAATACATATTTCTGCGTTTCTTGCTTGTTTTTGCCTATTTTTTATTGATATTTAATTGAAATGTATGTACAGTTCGGCCAAAAAGTGACATTTAGTCGATTTTCTGTTATTTGAAAGTATTAAGGTGCGTTTACAATGACGGAGTACTCCAATTAGTAGCAAATTTTGTTTTTTTCTCTTTCATACTAACACATTTTTGTATTGTGCTATCTCTTGTTATCCCGAGTAAAAATAGTTATATATTGTCATATATCATGTGATTGGGCTACATCTGACAATGAATGGAGTCACATTAAGACACATTTCATTATATACAACTACATCTGATATTATTTTTTCAACGAATTTTTTGTAAGGTAATTGATATTATTACATATCCCCAAATCTGACTCCATATATAACTACATAAGCCTTATAAAACTAATCAAATTATATGTAGTGATCGATATGATTATATATGATTTGATACTAAGTTTTATAACACTGTATGTGTCGTCGTACTAAAAATATAATTTAATTTAATATAACATCAAAATTAGTTATCTGCAAATTCAGAGTTAATTACTCCCTAGCCAAATAATTTTCACGTGATGTTTTTGCATGTAAAATCATATTAAAAAATGATGCGTACGATTTAGAAGACAAAAGTATTCAAATAAATTTTTATTTTATGTTTTAAAATTCGGGTCTTCTTTGGGTGTTAAAACCATAGACATTTCAATGTCAATTTAATAGCTGGTATGCATAAAAAGTATGCCTACTATCAGACAAGATTTTATAAAATCAGATATTTTTATATCAAATTAGATATAATTTGATGTCCTGGATATGGACAAATCTCGGATCAAACTGTATCAAATTATATTTAATTTGATATAATTAGACACATGTAGATGACCCATTTTTCGGATCAAGTTGTATGTCGTTGTATATGGGGATTTATCAAAAAAGATTTACTTATGTATGACACCATATTAAGATTTTTACCCGGGATTCCACAGATTTGCTACACTCTGGAGTTAACATTGGTCTGTTAACTGTTTAACATGACAAATATACCCAAAAAAAACACATCTCTAATTTGTTCACATCTCTAATTGTCAACAAATTAAAAAAAAAATAATAACAAAATATAATAAATAAATATAAAATTTGTGGTGTTTTCGATATTATTTAAAATAAAAATAATATTGAAATAAAAAAACGATAAAAATTCTGGCAAAAGGGTGGCGAAAATATGAAGTAAGTACTAAATGTCAAATAAGTTTTGAAGTAACTCTATTCTGCATTTCGAACAGTTAACATTTTAATCTGTGCTGCAGAGTAGAGTCACTCTACCATTGTGAAAGCACCTTTAGGGAGAAACTTTCATACTGCTAAAATATTTAAGGAAACTCGGTAGTTTAGCTGTAAAGTTAACTGTTTGGCCGCCAAACTTTGAACTTGTTGCTTAACCTCGGACTTTTCCTTAAATTTTACACTCAAAATGCACTCTAATCGGCCCAACAAATATTTTTCCATAAGGAAAAATTATCCATAAAGGTGCTTTCACAATGATAGAGTGACTCTACTCTGCAGCACAGATTAAAATGTTAACTGTTCACAATGCAGCGTAGAGTTACTTCAAAAAATATTTGACACTTAAATACTTACATTTTGTTTCGCGAATTTCTAGGCTTTATTTCCAATGCCTAAGTTTTAAAATATTTTTTTATTTATTTATTAAATCCCAAAAACAACTATTTTGTGCTGATTTTACGTTTTGTAATATTTTTGTTTTTAATTTGTTGAAAATTAGAGATGTGAGCTTATTAGTGATGTGTTTTTTAAGGTATATTTTTCATGTTACGTATCTAACAGATCAATGTTAACTCTAGAGTGCAACGAATCCGTACTAGATTTGCTACACTCTGGAGTTAACATTGGTCTGTTAACTGTTTAAAATGACAAATATACCCAAAAAAACACATCTCTAATTTGTTCACATATCTAAGTGTCAACAAATTAAAAAAAAATAATAACAAAATATATTAAATAAATATAAAATTTGTGGTGTTTTCGGTATAATTTATAATAAAAAAAATATTTAAATTAAAAAGGGTAAAAATTCTGGCAAAAAAGTGGCGAAAATATGAAGTAAGTACTAAAATGTCAAATAAGTTTTGAAGTAACTCTACTCTGGATTTCGAACAGTTAACATTTTAATCTGTGCTGCAGAGTAGAGTCACTCTACCATTGTGAAAGCACCTTTATGCTTCAACATACCAAATAACAACCAAATACATTTTCTGGCCGAACTGTTCGGTCGGACACTAATTATTTCAAGCTGCATTTTTTGCACATTTTTGCGTTGCTTGTTTGCTTATGTCAACAGAAAGTATATTCCAAAGTTATTTCCGGGCGATAAATATATAAATCGAGCCAAAATCAGGTACTTTACATAGGATATCATTTCTGTAGCCAAGTGGATGGACAATCGTGGTGTGTACTAAAGGCCTGCATAAATATATTCGTTTTTTTTTTGTCTTCACGTATAACATGCTTCAACTGTATTGTAAAAAATATAACAACTACTCTGTTCAACTTATCAACAGGCAAAAATAAAAGTGAACATTAGTATGGTATATGAAAACAAAAAATTAATGATTTTAGTTTTCAATACTTGCTTCTTTTTTTATTGTTTTATCGCTTCAGTGAACTAGTGTATGACCTGTTGCACTGAGTTTTAGGTGAAACATGGTGTATTTTGTTATAATATGTAAATTGTTATTATCTTAGTGTTTTAATTTCTATTATTCAATAAATGGAAAAAAGGGGGGGGGTCTGTTTCATAAAAATTGATTCCTGCGAATCGTTGTCGGACCTACCTCATGTGAATAATAGGAACGTGTACATGTATTCAAAACTTGGAAAAATGTTGTCCGTTTTTCTCTATCTCGCTAAGTTTTCAAGATAGAGGTCATTTTGTAAAATGGCGATTTTTATAAAATGGCACGTTTCTCTAAAACTAAGCGAGATAGACAAAACGGATTTTTACCCCTATGGAGTATTAACTCACACCAATAACACATGGCCTATTTGTCTTGTAAAGCGTCCGATGTGTGACAGACTTCATACCGTTTTGAGACAGAACAATGATGTTAAAACTTAATGCTAAACCAATAATGACAGCTCAAATCTGGAAATTATAAGTTTATGTAAGGAAATGGAAAAATATTAAAATTGACAAAACCGCATGATTTAAATCTAATTATTGGGGACTTTAATGCGAAAATTGGAAGGGGTAATTTTGGTGAAACCGTTGGTTCTTATGGTCTAGGCACAAGAAACGAAAGGGGTGATTTACTTGTTGAATTCTTCCAAGAATTGAATCTGAAGGTTATAAATAATTGGTTCTGTTTACCTTCAAGAAGATTATATACTTGGAAATCGCAGGATAGTGAAAACAACCTAGTCAGAAACAAAACAGATTTCATATTGATAAATAAACGCTTTTCTTCCTCCATAAGCAAAGTAACCTCATATCCCGGAGCTGATGTACCCAGTGATCACAACTTATTACCAGCAAAGATAAAACTGAAGCTTGCAAAGTTTACACGCCAAAAAACCAGCTGTAACCTAAATCTCAACAAACTGCTAAACCCGGAGGTAAGAAATTGACTAAGTTCCGAAATCAATAACACTGTGAGACAAATGGTAGGGGGTCAGTGATCGGGAAGGGTTCAAACTACAGGGGAAAGTTATATCGGCAAAAAAGAAGTTATACGTGTCCCGGCGTTTCGCTGGGTCACCCCTAGGAATCGAGATATATCGATTTGACCTTTGGTGGTCTTTTTTTGACATAACTCGAGAACCACTAGTCCGATTTTGCTCAAACAATTTTAAAAAAATTAAAAATTACAATTCCTTTAATCTGTTCATATAACGTTTTCCTATATACTCAACAGTTTTGCCGGTAAAAATAAATGTATGAAGAAAAAAATATTTTTTGCCTAAAATATTAAAAAAAAGTAATAAACAAAAGGTTATTGATTTATTTTTACCGGCAAAACTGTTGAGTATATAGAAAAACGTTATATGAACAGATTAAAGGAATTGTAATTTAACTTATGGTTGAAAGACAAAAATATAAGAACAGAAATCATGGCGAGTATCACCGCATTAATAGGCTAATAAAGTCCAAATATCTCCAAGGGAAGACCGATTGGCTATGAGTCCAATGTGAAGAAATAGAACAACTACAACTAACTAATACACGATGACTTAAACCTTCATAATAAAATTAAAGTACTCTGCGGAACACAAATAAAGCAAATTCCATCTACTTTAACTGGCAGTAACAATCGAATCCTAAGAGACGTAAATGAAAGGAAAAACGAATGGGAAAAATACATCAAAACTCTTGGACGATTGTAATATAAGTGCGGATACCGCTACAGTACAACACCATCTAAGCGGGCCAACGATAACAAAGGATGATGTGAGATATGCTAAAAGGTCGAAAAACAAAAAGGCCCCAGTCGTTAAAGGCTTACCTACGTAGATCATTAAACTAAAAGATGAACATAATCTGGAATATAATACTGGAATATACCCTTCTATGTGGTTAAAATCTACTTTTATAACTGTTCCAAAAAAGAATAATCCCAAGTCGTGCAATGACTACAGACTTATAAATCTAATAAGCCATGCTCATCAGGAACTGGTACCGAATAATCATTGTTCTGCATCCAAACACTGGTACAAAATTGTACAGATGTACGTAAACATGTCTTTTTATGTTTTGTAGATTAAGAGAAAGCATTTGACAAAGTAAAACATGATACACTGATGGAAATTTTACGTAGATTTGATATAGATGAGAAGGACATTCAATGCATTAGGAATCTTTATTGGAACCAAAGTGTACACGTCAGAAACAATGATGGCTACACGATTTATGTAGATATTAAAAGTAGAGCGTGGCAAGGCTGTATCCTTTCACCTTTACTCTTCAATCTATATGCAGAAGCTATATTTCACGAAGCTACAGAAGACATTGAAAAGGGTATAAAAGTAAATGGCGAGTTTATCTATAATATACGTTATGCAGACGATACCACTTTAATAGCAGACAATCTCGCAGACCTCCAGTCACTCCTTAACAAAATCCTAGAACACAGCAACATATATGGTCTAAAAATTCCCATAAATAAGACCAAAATAATGGTTGTACGTCTCTATAAAACTCCACATACAAATGCACTACATGCTATTAACAACAATCCGATAGAACGTGTGTCTGGTTTTAAATATTTAGGTACATTGCTTATGGAAAATTGGACAGCAGATGAGGAAATCAAATGCCGAATTGAAATGGACAGAACTTCTTTTATAAAATATAAAAAAAACAATGTTATGTAGTCGCAAAATAGACATACAACTTCGCTTCCGTATTGTTAAGTGCTACATCTGGTCAATACTGCTATATTCCATTGAGTCTTGGACCCTTAAAACTGACCACATGAATAAGCTTGAAAGTTTTGAAATTTACTTCATATTCCCATATTGTCGGTCAATTCAAATAACAACCATGAAACTATGTGTCCACACACAAAAAAAACTATAGGTAATATTGCCTAAAATTATAGGATGATATCACCTATTTTCAAAGGCAACATAGAGTTTGCTATGTTCTACGGCATTATTGCCATAAAAAATAGTTAATATCTATTTGACTTTTATGTTCGAAGAATTACCTATGTTTTTTGTTAAATTAACTGGGAGAAATAGGTGTATTACCAAATTCACCGTAGGCAAAATACAGGCAATATTATATTGATATTAGGTATTTTTTATTTCAAATAATTGCATAAATAACACAATTTTGTATATTTTTTAAATTAAAAGTCGTTTATTAAAAGATAAATAAAAATACATGTGAGTTTCACTACTTATTTAACTATGCAAATTACACACACTATTACCACAATATACAACATTACATTAGCTTTTTTTCTATAAAAAAATATTCAACATTTAAGAATTTTTCTATAAGAACAAGCCACCAGAAAAGTCATCAAATTCTGTGGGGTTTTCTATAAGAATAATTCACCAGAGGGTTTGTCTGCATGAAAAAATTCTCAGATTCTAAAGGGTTTGCTATAAGAAATAGTCTTAATATTCTAAGGGAGTGTCCCTAGGAAAAGACGCCCCTTTTGGGAGTTTTTCTGTAGGAAACTGTACTTATAATCTGAGAGTTTTTCTAACCAAAAACTCCTCAGAATCAAGAGGGTTTCCTATAGAAAAAAGATTTCATAATCTAGAGGGGTTTTCTACAACAAAAATTATCAGAATTTGAGTTTTTTCTGTAGGAAAATATCCTCAAAATTGTATGGTTTTATGAAGGAAGAAATTCTTAGAATCTAATGGATTTTCTTTAGAAACGACACTCAAAATTTTATGGATTTTCTTTTCGAAGAAGTCTTCGGAATCCAAGGGTTTTTTCTATAGAAACAAATCCACAAATTCTAAGGGTTTTCTATAAAACATTTTTAGAATCTAAAAACTAATTCTATTGTATATGAAAAAGTCCTCAGAATGTCAGATTTTTCCACATTAAAATCTTAAATTCTCAGAAATTTTTCTTAAGGTACATGTACATGGGAGAGAAAACTGCTAGACATAAAGCAAAAAGCAACCATAAATAGCTTAAAACATTCACAATAGAGCTATTTAGAGGGGGTTTTTGATCCATTTCCAGCAGTTTCCTCTCGCATGTAAATGTGCTTTTATAAAGAAGTACTCAGATTTTTTGCAGGACTTTTTCGCATAGACAAACTGCCAAAGAAAGAAACTTGTCTAAAAAGTACATCTTGAATAATTTTTCCTGCAAAAAATACTTAGATAAAGCCAAGATATTGAGTAATTATTCTTATAAATTCTTCAGAGAATTGTTTTAAGAGCAAAAAACACCACTAAATAGCTCTATTGTGAATGATTTAAGTTATTTGGGGGTGTTTCTGCTCTATTTCGTGTTAAAGATACCACATTAAAATTGAAGATTTAAGTAGAAGATTTTGCACAGCAAGCAGCGACAGTAAAAATAAATGTTGGTCTCAACATGAATAGCGCATTTCAAAACGTCCAAGTTTTGTGATTTTAGCTCATTTACTATGATGCTCAGGAAGATGGAAAGCATTCGCCATAACTTTTCTGTGGGAAAAATAAATTTAAATTTATTTTACTTTACTTTTAGTACAGGCATGAACTATGTGCAATGTACATTAACTGAATTGTCAACGGAATTCACAGTTCGCACTATGAACTCCTTCCAAATTCCAAGACATTAACGCAGGTACCTGCTGCAAAGTTCGCAGTAACCCAATTTATCCGTACAACAATTTACACAGAATTTTGAAAAGAGCAAAGCTTTTTGGTAAAATTGGGTATCCGCGGTAACGTACACAGTGCAAAGATATTACCTTTAAAACATTTAAAATCCCCATCCATCAATGGTTTAATAGAAGCATCCACAATGCCATAATTCCATCCCAATGCTTTAAAAGATTTATGTATGTTCTTGTTAGTTGCACAAATATATGAAAATTTTTATTGTTATTTGGTGTACAATTAATAAAAAAAAAAATATTTTTAATTTTGTTATTTAACATTTTAATGAAAATTCCAAACTATAAAATTAATTTATGTTTTGACATTTTGAAATTCGAAAAGATTGTTCGAACGTTACCTATTTTCATTAGTTGAATTTTTTTTGCCAATAGGTAAAATGATTACATATTGTCATAGGTAATAAAACTATTTTTTTTAATGTCACCCTAAATGAGGCTACCTATGCCAGCCAAGGAAATATACCTTCTAATATTTTTTTGTGTGCAGTACATGTAAACTTTGGTATACGAGTAGATTCATGAACAGGGGAAATTTTCAGGGAATGAATAGGCAAACGTGAAGAAAAGTTCTACTGTGGCTGTTTCATATGCGCAAAAAACTACTATTCCCTCAATTGTAAAGTTATAGCAGGTTTACAAAACGTCATTTTCATACAAAATTTGTTCAATAAACCTCCTATAATTATACCCTACACCACTATGTGGTCAGGGTATTATAAGTTTGTGCTGATGTTTGTAACACCAAAAAATATTGGTCGTAGACCCACCTTATAGTATACCGATCGGTTCAGAATTTTTTTTATTTCGATTTAACGATGTCCGTCTGTCCGTCCGTCCGTCCGTCCGTCCGTCTGTCTGTCCATGCAATCTTGTACGCACTCTACAGGTCGCACCTATTAAGATATTTCGATGAAATTTGGTACATATACCTATGTTGGCCCAAGGACGAACAAGTTTGATTTTTTTGAACATCGGTCCATGTTTAGACCTAGTGCCCATATAAGGGTCCTACCAAAATTATATTGTTTATACGCTGCAGGTCGTAAATATTAAGATATTTTGATGAAATTTGGTACACAGACCTATATTGGCCCAATAACGCAGCCTATTGATTTTGGTGAACATCGGTCCATGTTTAGACCTAGTGCCCATATAAGGGTCCTACCAAAATTATACTGTTTATACGCTGCAGGTCGTAAATATTAAGATATTTTGATGAAATTTGGTACACAGACCTATATTGGCCCAATAACGCAGCCTATTGATTTTGGTGAACATCGGTCCATGTTTAGACCTAGTGCCCAAAAAAGGGTCCTACCAAAATTATACTGTTTATACGCTGCAGGTCGTAAATATTAAGATATTTTGATAAAATTTGGTATACAGACCTACATTGGCCCAGTAACGCAGCCTATTGATTTTGGTGAACATCGGTCCATGTTTAGACCTAGTGCCCATATAAGGGTCCTACTAAAATTATATGGTTTATACGCTGCAGGTCGCAAATATTAAGATATTTTGATAAAATTTGGTACACAGACCTACGTTGGCCCAAGGACAAAGCCTATTGATTTTGGTGAACATCGGTCCATGTTTAGACCTAGTGCCCATATAAGGGTCCTACCAAAATTATATTGTTTATACGCTGCAGGTCGCAAATATTAAGATATTTTGATGAAATTTGGTACACCGACTTATGGCAGCCGAAGGACGAAGCCTATTGATTTTGGTGAACATCGGTCTATGTTTATACCTAGTGCCCATATAAGGGTCCCCCCAAAATTATATTGTTTATACGATGCACGTCGTAAATATTAAGATATTTTGACGAAATTTGGTACACAGACCTATTTTGGCCCACGGACGAAGCCTATTGATTTTGATGAACATCGGTCCATGTTTAGACCTAGTGCCCATATAAGGGTCCTACCAAAATTATACTGTTTATACGCTGCAGGTCGCAAATATTAAGATATTTTGATGAAATTTGGTACACAGACCTATATTGGCCCAATAACGCAGCCTATTGATTTTGGTGACATTAGTTGGCTTTTACCCAGACTGGTGTAGGGTATTCTATAGTCGGCATGCCCGACTTTAACCTTTTTACTCGTTTTACAAAGCGTTTATGATTTTAGGGGTATATTTATAAAATTATTAGGGGTTTTTATATAAACTCGTAAATGCCTTGCAAAACTTGTATAAACACAAACCATATTTTTTATGTATGGATTTGGACATTAAACTCATAAACATACCAGGTTTACACCGTTTACGAGTAGAATAGGAGTTTATATGAAAACCCCTATTATATGTTCAGATTTGTCATATGACAATTTAAAAAATTGTCAAAAAAAAATATTTTTTCCGCAAAAATTTATAAATATTTTAACTCAAAAAAAAATAAAAAGATTGTTATATTTTGAATATGAATTTGTCAAAAAAATATATACAGAAATAACATTTTTAAAATATCTTGATCCGTTTGGGATTTGTATCCACTAGAGGGCGCTATAAGGAAAATATAATTCAAAAAATTCTTAATGAAGCATTGGCCTATATACATATCTGCTAAGTCAGCTGAAAAAATGTTCAGCGGATCCAAGACTTGTCCTTAATGAGTTAGATAGGCAATACCCAAATGCTTAATACTCTTAAAACTCTAATAGGTAGACCCCTTCGTACTAAATCCTAACGTACAGTGTGGTAGTACACTGGGAGAGAACATAACTTTGGTTAATCTGATCAGTTATCTTAATCTTTAAGTTTGAATTTCTAGATTTGGAACAACTCTACCGAATATAATCTAAATAATATCCATTCTCAATTTTGACTTGTCCCAATAATGAACCAATTCTCTTTAACACCTATTAGGATGTTTCACGGTAGTCAATCTTGATCTACTTTCAATGTTCCTATTCGTTTAAATCTTTGCTGTAGTTGTTAGTTTTGTAAGTCATCTCCAGTTGATGAACAATGTGTTGCAACAAAAGTAACATAGAAATGTCAGTGGACGACATAATGGCTGAGCTTTAGATTTTTTATTATTATGTTCCTCTTTCCGTTGCATGAATGAGTTGAAAATTACTTAGGGAATACGTTACGAACTGGGAGGTATTAAAAATGAACCGTTTGTTTCTACGTTTGTTATTTTTTGTCATCTCATTTCTATAGAGGAGGATGTGCTGTCTTGTTTTATTTTTTCAACTACTCTGCAATATGAGCCTTATTTTGCAACATGATTCTCTGAAGTGCATAGTGAAACTGATTTTTTTTCTACTGCAACATTAAGTTGAACAAATCATATCGAATGTATGAGGAGTTGTAGTTGTTCTTTATGCTTATTTGAAACTTCTTCTTGGAAAGGATTTCTTCGTTTTTGATTTCTTGACTTATGTGGTTATTTTTCTTATATCGCTCGCTTAATTTTTTTTTTTTTGCAATTTGTACACTCATGGCAGTTTTATTGTTAATTTGTTTGTGTGTGATGTCGTTGTCATAATCATGTTGCAGTTTAAAATTTTTATTGCAAATATTTATACACGATTGTTTTCCTGGATAGGGTTTCTTTTGAAAAAGTTTTTATTAATCCCAAATAGAATTTTTAGTAATGTCAACAAAAATTTCTTTAGTAATAACCCTGTGTTTTGATTGTTGGAATCGATTTATTTGGTTGCTAACAGTTTTGGTTATCATTGTCTCAAAAGAATAGTGAAAGGGTCTGATGTTCCTCAAGAGTTCTTGCTAAATATTTGAATGGATTCGCGAAATAGTAAAAACTTTCCAGGGATATTAAAAATAATAACAAGAAATTCGAAATACATTTGTCATTTCAATTGCAATGCACAGAATATCTGTGATGCTGGAAACCCTAATTACTACATTCAAAATATTTTCCTTTCCTTATTGTCATCCATTTTTTATATCCACCAACAAAACATGCATGTAAAATAAAAGCCTGTACGATGGATGGATGGATGGACGGATTGTTGGTTGGTTGGCTTGGCTTGGCTTGTTGAATAGATGTCTGGACAATAGTTATAAATATTAGCATGGTTTGTTTATTACACACATTCGTGTATTGCTGGCTTCTGGTTATGAAATCCAATTCCATAAACATTCAAGAAGTACATATTTAAGTTTATATTTACTGCAGATTTCTCACTTGATAATTTTTGAACCATTTTTGTATTGTTTTGCCTGGCATTACGGTTTCTTCTTCTTAGTTAGTTTTTGGTCAAAGCAGGAAATGAGTTTTACAAATAAGATAATTAGTTGACAAGGAAACATTTCTGTTTTAGTTTTCTTCTTAATTCTTTAATATTTAAATTACAAAGGAAATTTATTAAAGTTTAAATGCTAAAAGGGGTTTTGAACTTACAAGGATTAATCGGTATTTGAAACGATATAATGTAGTGATAATTTTGCTTTTAAAAACGAATTTTGTGTTACAAAAAGAACTTTCGTTAATGATTTTAGTTCATTTATAACAGTAGTTTAAAGTCATATTTTCATGAAGTATTTAAATCGATGTCTAGATAAAAAGTTACTGTACGAAAATTCACTCTGTGCCAATACTAGAAGAAAAATTCGCCGGAATCGAATGATTTGGTTGCAGCAACTAAAGTTTTTGATATGCATATCAACTTTTCTAGATCATGCCGTATGGTCACAATAAATTTCTGTTATCTTACAACCAAAACATTTTTTACAGTGCACTATAGGAAATTTTACCCCTTTTTTTGGCCAAAATTAATTACAGCCAAATGGCTGGACCGATTTAAATGATTTTTTGGATTTGACCCTGGAAATACTCCCCCTTAAGACCCTTACAATTTTTTCTACACCAGGCGCGGATCCAGCTTTTGTGTTTGGGGGGGGGGGTCATTTAAATTTTTTTGTATTTTCATACGTATATATGTGCTGACTATTATCAGTTAAAAATAATCGGTTTGGGGTGGACATATCCCGAATGTCCCCTCCCGTGGATCGGCGCATGTATACACTAACCCTCGATGATAACAGTAGAACATTTTTTACCCATATAGAATTCGTTCTACGAAATTTTAAGAAGTAACAAACAACGTTATGTTTAAAAGAGGATTTTATTCAAAAATTTGATTTTCGAGTTCCAAATTGTCAACTACATTTAAAAAACATGGATTCAAAATGCCACTATTCTCCATTTCTTCATCTTCGCTTTCGGAATTTTCTTCATCTGTTTGCTGGTAATTTTCCACAAAATTTTGGTCCCCTGATCTCAGTAATTCGATCACTTCTGGTGGAAGCTTTAATTTCTTCTGGTGATTGATGCGTTTATTTAACGAAAGGCTGGAAATAAGTGGATCTGATGTGTCTAATGCTCGATTAAAAACGTCTGTCAAGTTATTCACACGGCTACTTTTTCGTGCATGAAGCAATTTGTCGGATTTATACATTTTATGGCGCGATTCAGCGGCATCTTCACCAAAGCAGCCAATTGGAAGCAGTCCAGGTTTCGGTTTAGTAGAGGCAATCTGCGTTTCACGTTTTATTATCGAAGTACTGCCTTTAAGCCATACAGCATGTTGAATTTCAAAAGCTTTCAAACACCTACAACTCTTACGCCATTTCGTATTCATATTTGAACAAAATATTCGTGACTTCTCCCCTAAATATTGCTTAAAGTTTTCGGAACAATCGCTCTCAGCAATATATGCAAAGAAATGGGCATAAATAGCTGCTCTTTTGTCGGCTTCGCCATGTTTCTCTCGCCATATACTGAATAATTCTGAATTTGACACGCTGTATTTACCTAGAAAAATGCGGATTTTTTTAGAAAATTGCAAATATTTGCAACAAAAATAAATTAAATTCGGAAGATAATTGATTGGCCTAGAGAACTATTATGGTGTTATGTCTATCGAATGCTATCATTTTTTTGTAAGTCTAAATAAAATTAAAATTCATAATTCCATTAGTTCATCTTAAGGTCACTTCAATTTTTCCGATTTAATCAATATAATAGACGAATTCAAAAACATTTCAGTATAAATTAATAAAGTACTCACGTTCGACATTGTTTTCCATTTTTTAATTTTTAAAAACTATAAATTATTATATTTAAAACTTTTATTTGAAATTGACACGTAATTCACTGCACAGTGTGTGCAGTGCACACAATCGCTTTTTGTTAACTCATTTAGAAACCTCATGCAAAACAACTGATAAAGTAACGGTAAAGCCACGTTGTCGAAAATTTAAACAGAGGTGTTTACTTTGTTATGTTTTTGTTATATTAAAGCAAAAAAAAATGCATTTTGCAAAATGTTTAATTTTGAATTTTGGCCAAAAAAAGGGGTAAAATTTCCTATAGTGCAGTGTTGTTTTAACATCATATAGACCAGCTGCAATTAATATTATAATTAATATGCATTTTATCAATTTTAATTTAGTAAGTTTGTGGTTAAGTAGAAGAATAAACCTTTTTCTCTAAAAATTATAAACATATTAATTTGAAAATCGGATTAGATCTAGTTTTTGCCCTTTTTCTCTTTATTTTTCTTTCTCTTATGGACAGGCTTCATCAGTGATTTTCCATTAAATTGTATTATTGTTTATATTTATACCCTACACCACTATGTGGTCAGGGTATTATAAGTTTGTGCTGATGTTTGTAACACCAAAAAATATTGGTCGTAGACCCACCTTATAGTATACCGATCGGTTCAGAATTTTTTTTTATTTCGATTTAACGATGTCCGTCTGTCCGTCCGTCCGTCCGTCCGTCCGTCTGTCTGTCTGTCCATGCAATCTTGTACGCACTCTACAGGTCGCACCTATTAAGATATTTCGATGAAATTTGGTACATAGACCTATGTTGGCCCAAGGACGAACAAGTTTGATTTTTTTGAACATCGGTCCATGTTTAGACCTAGTGCCCATATAAGGGTCCTACCAAAATTATATTGTTTATACGCTGCAGGTCGTAAATATTAAGATATTTTGATGAAATTTGGTACACAGACCTATATTGGCCCAATAACGCAGCCTATTGATTTTGGTGAACATCGGTCCATGTTTAGACCTAGTGCCCATATAAGGGTCCTACCAAAATTATACTGTTTATACGCTGCAGGTCGTAAATATTAAGATATTTTGATGAAATTTGGTACACAGACCTATATTGGCCCAATAACGCAGCCTATTGATTTTGGTGAACATCGGTCCATGTTTAGACCTAGTGCCCATATAAGGGTCCTACCAAAATTATACTGTTTATACGCTGCAGGTCGTAAATATTAAGATATTTTGATAAAATTTGGTATACAGACCTACATTGGCCCAGTAACGCAGCCTATTGATTTTGGTGAACATCGGTCCATGTTTAGACCTAGTGCCCATATAAGGGTCCTACTAAAATTATATGGTTTATACGCTGCAGGTCGCAAATATTAAGATATTTTGATAAAATTTGGTACACAGACCTACGTTGGCCCAAGGACAAAGCCTATTGATTTTGGTGAACATCGGTCCATGTTTAGACCTAGTGCCCATATAAGGGTCCTACCAAAATTATATTGTTTATACGCTGCAGGTCGCAAATATTAAGATATTTTGATGAAATTTGGTACACCGACTTATGGCAGCCGAAGGACGAAGCCTATTGATTTTGGTGAACATCGGTCTATGTTTAGACCTAGTGCCCATATAAGGGTCCCCCCAAAATTATATTATTTATACGATGCACGTCGTAAATATTAAGATATTTTGACGAAATTTGGTACACAGACCTATTTTGGCCCACGGACGAAGCCTATTGATTTTGATGAACATCGGTCCATGTTTAGACCTAGTGCCCATATAAGGGTCCTACCAAAATTATACTGTTTATACGCTGCAGGTCGCAAATATTAAGATATTTTGATGAAATTTGGTACACAGACCTATATTGGCCCAATAACGCAGCCTATTGATTTTGGTGACATTAGTTGGCTTTTACCCAGACTGGTGTAGGGTATTCTATAGTCGGCATGCCCGACTTTAACCTTTTTACTCGTTTTATTGTGAGATTGTCTCTATATGATAATTTTCCAACAACCCGTGGGCTGTAGGAATGGAACCTGTGCCCATTCCTACATTACAAACGTAACTATACTAGGGTACGGCTCACTCACACAAGGCCTTGAATGCAATGTAGCTAATTCATAGTTTTCTTTCCTATTCAGCTTTCTGTTATTGTTTATTAAGCTCAGAAGTGACCAACCACCGACACATACAAACATTCTACTATTTTGTTTTAAGTTTAAAGGTGCCAAGTGATGTAGTTTTTTTTTTTTTTTTTTTTGGAGCCATCAATAGTAAACGATCTCAATGAATTTGTAAAGGTGAAAAAGAAAGTGTTGTTTCATCAAAACAATGCACCAGTTCACACATCCACTATTCGGATGGCCAAAATCAATGAACTAAAGTTCGAATTACAATTTCACGTACCTTATATGCCAGATTTATTATTTTTTTAAAAAAATTGCTCGGTGGTAAAAGACTTACCAACAATAAAGAGGTGGGGTGATGGCTATTTTGAAGAGCTAGAGAGTTCTTACCATAAACAGGGTATCGAAGCTATTGAAAATCGCTGGGAAACGTGTATCGAGCTAAAACGAGACTATGTTGAGAAATAAAGAAAATTTTTCATAAATTTGTTGTGTTTTCTTTGTTAAGTCGGCTAGTTCTGAAACCGCCCTCGTATGGGAAGACTATTTCTCTAAAATATTTTAAGAATAGTAATACCGTTACTAAACTATTTGCGATGACATATCTTTTCGCTTAATCTATAATATGACAATCCGAGATATAAAAATACTTCACTTCCTGCAATTAGGAATCATTGGCAAGTATATGCCTGTTTGGTCGTGCACAACAAGATCTTCTTAGACAATCTACCCCCATAGTTTTTCAATTTTTAGAATTTTTTGTAAAGAAAAAGTTGCACTAGTTCAGTATTATTAATATTAGTCTATTAGAATCTTGTATTTTTGTAAAAAAAAATCCTCCATAAATTTTGAATTAAGTAAAAGCTTTGTTTAACTTACGTTATCGCAAGTATCCAATTTTACCAGAAAGCGTTTCTTTAGTCGAAATTGTATGTAAATTGTTGTTGCTTCTTCGGGTAATTGGTTAAAGTCTCTTCTTTTTAATAATAAAATGCATTTTGTTTAAATAATTTATGACGACACCTCCTTATAAAAAGACCCCATAAGAACAACTAATAATGTATTCATGGAAAAAAAGTACAGTCATTCAAAGACTACACTACTTGAATACATAAACTTCTTTTTTTTTAGCTTAAAATGAAAAAAAGGATACCTTTTGGCCAAACACACAACCAGCGATAAGAGTCCATAAAAACGAATATTTAATCAAACAAGAAAACACAAAAAAGGAATCACTACATTAAAAAAGTAAAAAATATATTTAAAATAAAAAAACGAACAAAATCACACCGAATACACAAAAAGGACAGACAGATCCCTAAACAAAAATGCAACAGCAACAACATTCATTCCATTAACTCCAATCTTTTATACATATACTCGTACAATACAACATTCATGATGATATCCTCTTAGACGCACAACAATATTTGTGTTTGTACGCTGAACGTAGTCAGAGAGTTTGGTAATCTTAACAAAACGATCCCCCATTTGAAGTTGAACATATAAACAGAGTCAATACTAAGCAATATCCACAAAGCACACTGGGCGAAGGGATGATATTTTTTGGTAAAAAAAAGAATTAAAGTTTATGCATTAAAACTCTTCAATAGCCGACAGTGAGGCAGAGAATTTTTCCATTATAGGGAAGTAACCGCTTTTCTGAGTTATTTTACTCCGCAAAAATTAAATTTGTTTGAATCTCAACTCGGAAGATAAAGAAAGATATGGAGATATTACAAATATCTTCTCCACAAAATTTTGACTTTCCAAAAACAAAATATCCCAATGGGAAATTGTACGAATCGGCCTTTATATGAAAGTGACCAAGCTTGTATGGCGGAAAATAAATTTTGAGTTATTGACCAGGCTACCCCCTTGAAATATTTATTTGGATGTAAAACTACGTCCCCCAAAAAATTAGGATAATCGGATATCGGGAAGACGTGCCGCATTGACCCTGAAGTTTGGAACACGTATTACAAGAGGGAAATATAACTTTTTGTATATTTTCTCAAAAACATTGATAATTTAAAACGAATTCGAATTAAAAACATTAAAGAATGGTGATTTGGAGTGAATTGTCTTGGTAAAAAAGCAATAGAAACTTAAATCGGTTACAAAACAGCCGAGTTATTACAATTTCCCCCGGCAACTGATGTGTCGCAGACCACTTAATCAAGAAATTCGGGTGCAAATTTTAAAATTTATTGAAATAATATACTACAGAATAATTTTTTTTATTCTATAAGTTCCGAGAAATTTGTTTATATTGTGTTTTGCTAACTCGTTCTAAATTAATGCCAAAAAGGTCAGAGTTTTCAAACACTGTTTTCAAATTTACAATTTTAAATTTTAAAAAACTAACGGATTGACTTTAGGGTTTTATTAAGAACATATTAGAGATTAAAAACTACAAAAATTGTAGGAAATCCTTTTTGCATTTGGCTAGGGCAGAGATTTTCTTTCAGCGGATTTTGATAAAATTGCGATTTTTGGTACTTATTTAGCTTTTAGGCCAAAATTTTTTTATTCTTTTAGTTTCATATGATTTTAGCCTGAATATAACAACACAAGATTAATTACTTCAATCCTGAAAATTAGGGCAAAATAGAAATACATTAAATTGCCCCTGTGTAAGGTCAAAAGTAAAATTTTAGGAGATTTTAATTTTTTTTGAAACATATTAATATTGAGTTGTTCGATAATTAATGTCGTTTTTTTTTCTCATATATGACATGAAGTGTCAACGTTGGTTTGCTCGCTTTCGTTCTGGAAATTTTAATGCGCAAGGTGCACCACATGCTGGTCGTCCAACCACTACTGATGACGGCAAAATAAAGGCGTTAACCGAAACTACCGGCGTATGACAAGTCGAGAGATAGCAGAGAAGCTCGACATATCGAATTCAACCGTTGACTTGCACTTACAACAGCTTGGTTACGTAAACAAACCGGATGTTTGGGTTCCTCACGAATTAAAGGAAATCCACCTCACCAAACGCACTAACATATGCGACTTTTTGCTGAATCGTAACCAAAACGACCCATTTCTAAAAAGAATAATAACGGGTGATGAAAAATGGATTGTTTACGATAACGTAGTCCGAAAACGATCATGGTCCAAGCAAAATAGCCACACAATCGACATCCAAAGCAAATATTCACCAAGAGAAGATTATACTTTCGGTGTGGTGAGATTGCAAGGGTATAGTCTACTTTGACCTGCTTCCCAGAAACCAAACTATTGGTTCGAATGTCTACTGTCGTCAACTATCGAAATTGAATGAAGAAATCAAGAAAAAACGCCCTAAAATGGCCAATCGCAAAGGCGTGATGTTAACGTAACGTACCCTTAAGTGCTTTTGGGGACTATACTTTCCATTGCAGAAATATGCCAGCAAAAATAAATGGAATGACTTCTAAATGAATCACTTCCTTCATTACATCACAAAGAATTACTCCCTTAGGAATGGGTTTTAAACAACATCTAATGCTGCAATAAATATATGCTAGTCAGAAGTTCTTTTACACTGGTGATAAGAACCCAGGAAAAAATTACCCATTACCTTAACAAGGCATTGCCATATAACCGCTTACAAATCTCATTGCCAAATTTCTTTACTGCATTACCAAACACATTCTAACAAGATCGTAAAAAAAGCAAGAGGTATTGTAATCAATTCTAAAAATCAAAACAAACAAGGCATGAAAGTCATTCAAATATAATTATTTACTAACAAAAGTTTTCAAAAATTAATAATTTACTTTTTAAATTATTTGATCTTAGAAAGTAACCGTTTACATTTTGGTAGTAAAACAACAAATTAAGAAGTAGTTCCATATTTTGAAAAGAGAAGTTATTTAGTTTTAAACATAACAGTGAAAAAATTATTTTAAAAATTTTGTGCTAATACGGCATTTTAATATTTAAAGGACTATTTCCCATTTCTTCCCAATAAATTTGCGCTTTATCACAAATATTATTTTTGATATACACAATCACTGCATGAAGAGTAAATAAATGTTCAATGGTAATTAAAAAAGTAAACCAGAAAAGTTGTTTTCGATTAAATAAATAGTAACATTACAAAGAAATATATTTTTTAATTTTTCTTAGCAGTTATTCAAAACAAAATATAAAAAATTACTAAAATTTCTTTTAAGTTATTATATTGAGAATTAAAATAAAAGGAAAATCTATTGTCTTTTGCAATTTTGTCAGTTAATCGATTAATTTTAATTTATTGCTTTGTATTTTGCAAAACGTCCAAAACAAATCTTTTGGCAAAGTAGTTTAAAAAGGCCAACAAAACCCCATATTTTTTCATTTGATACATACCATTATTTTCTGACTTGAAATCAGTACAAATTTTTTAAAATATAACCAAAAAAAACAATTATAATGCCAATATAATGGTTCAGTTGCTGCAACAAATTTTTTCGGATAATACTACCGAATTTTTGTTTAGGACAGCGAATTTCCGTTCTCGGAAATAACCCTATTGGAAATTTTAACAAACTGTCACCGAACTGGCCCCTTTATATGAAATAGACTGGTCAATTTTACATGGCGTTGTCATGGGAGGGGGAAATTGACCCCTTGTGACATGTCACTAGACAAATCCTAGGACAGGTTACTGAACTCTCATAAAAAACAAAGTTCAGGGACCTGTCCTGGGATTTGTCTTGTGACATGTGACCAGTCTATTCCATATAAAGGGGCCAGTTCGGTGACAGTTTGTTAAAATTTCCCGTAGGGAAATTACATTCTAAAAACTAATTTTCTGATAGATACAAACGAAATATTCCACTAGAACCAATCCATTGGCTACACTCAAAAAAGTTTGACAGTTGTTTGTATAGTAATCAGTAGTTGTTATATTTAACGGAAATTACAGTTGTTTTTCTACAGAAAAATTCAAAACAACTTTTATGACGGTTATTTAAGATAACAACTAACGAAAAGTACTGTAATTTTGTAACAGTTGTTTAAAGCAGTTATTTTTAATATCATAATAAACAACTACCAAAACAGTAATTTTACAGCAAACAGTTATTTTTGGTAGTTAATTAAAAAATAAAAAATGTCGTTGATTTTTTTTATTTAAAAATTCTTGTTTAGTTTATATTTGTTATTATTGATATATTTCTAGTTTGCAAATAAAAATCAGAAACTTGTATTGTATCTCCAATGCATAAAGCATAAAAACTGGAGAACGGTTTGGAATTTTTACTTCGAGTTTTTGTAATATTTTTTTGTGATATTTTTGTAATCGAAAGAAAAAAAATAGTTTTTTTATTAAAATATAACTTTTATAAACAAAAACATTTGACTATAAAAAACAGCAGTTTTTACCGATTTCGTCAGTTGTTTTGAAATTTTTTTAGTAAAAATTTCTCAGTTAATTTTACGACATTAGTAGTTATTTTTAATGCATTTGTTAGTTATTTTTCAGGAGGTAAAAATAACACAATTTTTAGTTATTTTAAATGTAAATACCTTTGTCGCCTTTTTAACTGCATATATCTTTGTTTTAACTGACATTTTCAGTAGATTCTACCGACAAACTTTAGTGAGTGTAATATGTTTTCTCTTTGCTAATATCTGATTTATTTCTGCCATAGAAAAACGTTCACATTCTGACTACTTTTTCCATTAAAAATGGTTTATATACAATTTTAAGGTTTTGGGAACCTTTTCTATCGAAAAACCCTCTGATTCTGGGAACTTTTCCTTTCGAAATTTCCACATAAAAACATTCAGATATTGTTGTTAGGACAATTGAAATTTTATAATTTATTTATTTAATTTATTAATTTATTTAATCTATTTATCTAATGTATTTAATTTATTCAATAATTTATTTAATAATTTATTTAATAAATTATTTAATAATTTATTTAATAATTTATTTAATAAATTATTTAATAATAATTATTTAATTTATTCAATTTATTAACTTATTCAATTTATTTAATTTGTTTAATTTATTTAATTTATTTAATTTATTTGATTTATTTTATTTATTTAATTTATTTAATTTATATAATTCATTTAATTTATTTAATTTATTTTATTTATTTAGTTTATTTAATTTAATTTTTTCATTTAATTTATTTAATTTATCTAATTTATTTAATTTATTGAATTTATTTGATTTATTTAATTTATTTAATTCATTAAAATTTATTTATTTTATTTGATTTATTTAATTTATTTAATTTATTTATTTAATTTATTTATTTAATTTATTTCATTTTATCTAGTTTAATTTATTTGATTTATTTTATTTTATTATATTTTATTTATTTAATGTTGATAAGTAAGAGTGGAAGTACAGCTAATATAATAAATATACACTAAACCTGATATGCTATTTAGTATAAGTCGAATTCTATTAGTTTAACCATAACCATAAAGCGATTTTAATATTCGCTTCCCTTTTCTGTAATTTGCAAGGTGTATTGTAAGGCCTTATATATAAATTCTAAAGAACTACCTCTTTTATCAAAAAAACAAGCTTGTGCTAAAAAGTATAAAGTAATTATAAAAAAATAAAATCTGATTTAAGCTATAAATTATCATGCAAGACGGTGGCTCAGTGGAAGAGTATCCGCCTGACACGCAGGAAGCCAGGGATCAAATCCCAACGAAACACATGTGTAAGTTTTTTTTATTTATTTTAAAATTTAATTCGTAAATTCTATTTTGAGAATATCTATTTTTAGAAACTCGCTTATTCTTTTTATTATTAGAACACCTTCTTTTACTAAAAATCAAAGGTGTTCTGTAAGAAAAATAGTAACTAGCTACCATTGCGATTCCAAAGAATCGATTGCATTTAGTCTCACGCCTTGTTAAAAGAAACAAGTTGGTAATCCAATTGGGAAGGCGTTCTACCAAAAATACCTGATTCCCAACTCGATTCCCTATTTTGAAAATTTTTTGCTGGGAAGTTAATATTTTGTATGTGGGTTGCATAGGAACGTGCTGGCACAGAAATCACAGGGTTGCGGGTTCGAATCCTAAGACGTCGAAAAAAAATTTTTGAAACTTTTTTTACTCAATTAATAACTTTTTGTAGTTTTCACTGTAAAATTTTTATTTAAAAAAAAATAAAAATTGTTTTTTCGACCTTTTTAATTGATTTATTAATTCAGTTCTAGGCCAATTTCCTTCTAAAAACAATTTTTATTTTTTTAATTAAAATTAAAAACCAACATTTTGACAACACTCAAAAAAAAATGTTTTTGCCTCTTCTTGTATTAACAAAAAGAAGGGTAAAAATAAAATTTGTATTTATCTATACCGATGGTATGAAATACAAAAACAAAAAACTTTCATAATATTTCTATTGTTGGCTACACTTTGCTGAAGACTTCGAAAACATATTTTATTGTTTGCTCCAATCCGATTTTGTTAATGTAGCAGACTACATTTAATATGAGAATTTGATGCTTTTAATTTGCATTGCACTACGCCACCACTTTCTAAAGAAAACTGATGAAGGGGACCTGGAAAATTTCCGAACCGATCGTCTTTTCATTATTGAAAGTGTATATGTTTTTGAAAGCAAAAACTCTGTAAAGTATTTGTCAGGAGAGTATCCTGATGAAGAAAAATAGCAGTTTTTGAAAAAGTTTTAATTATGTTAATTCATAATAAGGAAATTGGCCTCGAACTGAATTAATAAATTCCTAATTAATTTTTATTTTTTTTTTTTATTTTTGTAGACTCAAATAATTTTTGAAACGATTTAAAAAAATTTTTTTATTAATTTTTAATGAAATTTTATGGAAATATAAAAATTCTTAATAAAAATGTAATTCTTTAAATATTTATTGTTAAAATACCAAAAAGGTAAATTCCAATAAACCAAACGACATCGTCACGATATCGCCTAGGTGATATTTATTGTCATATATGATAAACACTTGTGATACGAAAACGATAGGTTTTTTGTTCTAAAATATACCTTTCGTAACGATATCGTATTTGCAAGGAATTATAATACCGTTTTCACTATCGAAATTCCCTGGAATAACGATAGTAAAATCGCCAAAATCTGGTCCAGCACCGAAACACTCGTTATTCCAGGCGATTTCGATATCGAAAATGATATCATATGTTATAGCAAAAGCGGAATTCTTTTAAAATGAACTGAAATGAAGTCATAATGAAAAATTGATAATGAAATCGTCATATTCAGAAGAAAAGTCGAACTCACCTAGATTTTGCAACTATAATTGTCAAATAAAAAGGAGTATAAAGGCCAAAAGAAGTAAAAATTGCAAGTTTTTATAAATTTTATTTGTTTCTGAAAACTATTTGAATTTTTGTAAATAATGAAATATACTTTATCATTAAACCTTATAGAAAACGATATTATAATCTTATTGGAATATGATATCGTTTTCGGATATTTAAAGTGATAGCGATTTCGCTATCGTATAGTTCTTTGTTGTATTGGGATATTACAATTTTGTTTGTCTTTAAAAAATTGTAATTTAAAAAATCCATATTGATCAAATTTTTACTCAATATATTTATTATTACACTAACAGAAAAAGAAAAATCCTATAAACATTTTAGTTAGAACTATTAAAAATAAGTTAAAAATTACCTTGCAGAAAAAACAATTTTTTACCTACTAATATGTATGCTGCAAAATTACGGATTTTATCACGGTAATTTGTTATTTTTAATTAACTAAAAGTTAACTTAAATGTAACTAAAATTTTGTAAATTTAACAGTTTTCTTTTTCCTGTTCTTACTAGTATTTAACAAAAAAATCTGCTAATATCAACAATTTTTTTGCAAGGTAATTTTTAATTAATTTTTAGTAGCTTTTTCTCCTATTTTTACAGCTTTATTTCTTTATATGAGTGTATTATTTTTTACAAAAATAACACTTAAAAAAAAAACAACTTTATATACATATTTTTCCAATATGTTATATATATTCTGTTAATAAAAAATTAAAGAAATGAAGATAACACTTTACTGAACAAGACTACTAAAAGTCAGCTATCATTTATAACAAGCAATAGCATAGGGGGTAGAGCGTCTGCTTGAAATGCCAACAAACGTGAGTTCAAACCCCGCACCATGCATGATGATTTTTTTTTTTATTAAATTAAAATAAAAAGAAATGAAAAAGAACTTCATTTTCATTGGTTACATAATTTGTTTTTAAAAAGAACTTCCTTCCTATGACAAACCAATGTTAAATTCATCGGTGAAAAACCCGAAAAAGAACAACTCACTTTTTTTGCTGGGATTAGTCTACAATATTTTCACCATAGGGTCAATAAAGCGCCAAAAGTTCAAATACAGGATGGCGCAAAAATAACCTTCCGATGTTTTTTGGCTGTAATTTAAAAAAAAATGAAAAACTTTGATTCTTCTTGTGGATTATTTTTATTTGGTCTTTTAATTTTTTTTACATCAAGTCGAGAATATGATGTCATGTAAATGGCCGTCGCCACAGTTGATTGTCATTTGAGCCCATTTTTTCATTCATCACCAATCATGAGTGATGAGGCCCATTTACATGACATCATATTCTCGACTTGATGTAAAAAAAATTAAAAGACCAAATAAAAATAATCCACAAGAAGAATCAAAGTTTTTCATTTTTTTTTTTAAATTACAGCCAAAAAACATCGGAAGGTTATTTTTGCGCCACCCTGTATTAGCATGGTGCCGGTCCCGAACTTTTAAAATTTTTTTTTTTAATTTTAATTTTATAATTTTTCTATTATGTACTAAACTCTACTTAAAATCTTTAGAGTTCTTGAATTTTATTCATCACGCAATTTTTGAGACTAATTCGAACTGTAGCACTTATATGTGTATTTAAAAAATTTACTACAAAAAATCCATCGACTTGATCGAATGAAAAATTCTATATAAAGCACAAAATGTTTAACTAATGTTAAAGAAGAAAGTAAAGTAAAGGTTTGTACGATCTTTTTCTAATAATTTGTTTTGCAAAATTTACCGTTAGAAATGAGTAATGTATTTTTGTATACATACAACAAATGCATGAAAGGGTTAAGTAAAAGATTTTAACCATAAAATTTTAAAAATGTATCCATTGTGCAATATGGAGACTCATCGTATTGTATATGAGTAAGATCAGATTTTTATGGTAGAAGGACATTAATGTTGATTTTTCACTTCTTTTCTTTTGCATTCTACTCGTATATGGGACCATAATGGGCTTTTTACGCCAACTCATGATTACATGTATGTATATTATACGTATTTACTCCTCGTTCATTCGTTCGCATAGGGACATATATGATAATATATAGTATTTTTGATTGTGTGTTGAAATAAATGAGGATACGAATATTGTATAATAATATTGTACATTAATGCAAACTGGTTTCTTATGGGGCGAAGTGAAACTCCTTGGCCGCTTACAGAAAAAGGCAACAAGCAACAGGAATATTTTTGGTTGACTTTCAAACCAGTTTACTTCGTTTCTTTATATTATTTGTGCCAGAATACAAATCTTTACAATTTACCTGGGGTACACTCAAAATAATATGTCTGTTGGCTGAACAGAAAAATGTGTTACCTTAACAAAATTTATTCCTGTTCTTTGGCTTAAAATAAAATTTGTTGATTTTAACACATTTTTTGTTAAATTTTATGGAATGGATTTTTTTTAGGAAATTTTCGAAAATCCAAAGTCCATTTTTAGATAGAGATAACCTTTTCACGGGGGATATTACAGTAGTCGCTCGGTTATATGAACTAATTCAAACAGAGCCTGTTCACTAAATGGAGAAGTTCACATAACCGAGAGAATATAAAATAAGTAATTCAAATGATTTTTATTACATTAAGTTTTTATTTTTAATAAGTTTTTTAATAATTAATGTACATGAAAGTAGTCGGTTATATTTTTTTGTGCTTTTTTGCAATGCCAAAATATTATTAATATCAGATATATTATTTTCACTCCAAGCAATAACTTTATTGAATGCTTCAATTGCCTCCGTTGTGCTAAATTCAGCTGTTGTTACGATGCACTGCTCTTGATCATCATCTTCAAATTCGCTATCTATATCTTCGCTACCAATGTCTTGATTCCACGTCTGAATCTATTCCCGTGAAAGCTGTTCACATAATAGAGATAGGCTGTGTTCACTCTTTAGAACCTCCTGTGTTTAAATTTTGTTGTTCACTATTCTGGAAGTTTACATAACTGGATATTCATATAACCGAGCGGCTACTGTATATAGTTAGGGGTGGCCGAAATTTAATTATCTCTCTTAGCTTTCAAGGTATGAGCCCAGCAAAACCTTGGTAATGACTGGTCATTACTACATGCATTACTTAGATCTCATATCTCATTACCCGTTGAATTACTTTTAAACTGAATGTAATGAGTTACCGATAATTATACCCCACACATTACTATTTCACAATAGCTGAAACCAATAATATATGTTCTAAATCATTAAAAACCATAACTATGGCGTAGCCTAGTGGTTATCGTTTTTGCCTGACAGACATGAGGATCGCTGCTCAACTCGTTTTAGCTTCCATTGTTGTTTTTTTTTTGTAATTTATATTAAACATCTATTTATAGAAATGTTGATGTTCATTAAGCAGTATTTAATAACAACAAGTTTTGTGAAAAATAGACATGTATAACAGTTGCCACAATAAATGTGTACATAAGTTAAAGCAATAAAAATCATAGTGATGTCGTGGTCTAATGGTTAGAGTGTTTGCCTGACAATCGTGGGGTACGCTGATCAATACGTGTCAGCTCCTATTGGTTTTTAAATTTTTATACTTTTTTAAATCTATATTCAACATCTATTTATAGAACAGCTGATAAACTACTTACAGGTAACATCAGTGTAATGACTTTCCTCCAATGACATCACCATGTTAAAATAAGTAGTTTAGTAATTGAAAGGTAACTAGTGAACACTTAAGATTTCAATACCTAAAACTCATTACATGGTAATGAAAGGTTTTGCTGGGAGGGTAAGAAATAGTGCCAACTATAAATCTTCGGACACACTGGTGGCGCAATCTACCTGTTAATAGAAGAAAAATTAAAATATAAAGTGTGTAAATTTTAAGAAATGGGTTCTTAAAAATTTGTTATAAATAATTTAAAAAATTTAAAACACACAAAGAATTATTTTAATTAATAAAATATTGTCCTAGTACCTCAAGTCCAAATTCTAATATGATATTGTCATATTAGATTTTATTTGTTGTTTCCAGGGTTGGCAGGCAATACCGCTAAAATACCGTTATCGATTCAAAACCCTTTCAACCGACTACCGTTACCCCTAAAATATCGTTATCGAAATAACCGAATTACCGTTATCCTTAAAATACCGTTACCAAAATAACTGAATTGCCGTTATCCTTAAAATAATGATATCGAAATAAATAAAATATCGTTACCCTTAAAATAGCGTTACTGAAATAAATGAAATATCGTTACCCCTAAAATACCTTTACCGTTATTTTTAATTTTCTGCTTTGGTAATTGCACGTGGTTATTGAGTATTTTTCGTACATTAAGTTTTTAAATTAGTTCTGTTTTTAATCCCGTTTGTTTTTTGTAAACAAAAATTTCGGGATGCACCGAAATAACTGAAATACCGTTAACATTAAAATACCGTTACCGAAATAATCAAAAACCGTCATCCTTAAAATACCGAATTCGAAATAAATGAAATATCGTTACCCTTAAAATACCGTTACCGAAATTATCTAAAATAGCTTTATCCTTACCGATAACCGCATCGTTTCGGTTACCATCCATGGTTGTTTCACAAAATTAGTTAAAATACTGTGTCTTTTTAATATTGTATTAAATTAAGATAACTTAAATCAGTGTTTCAACTAAAAATTTGTTAAAACTTAGTCAAGTCGATTTGAAACCCATTTGACAGATTTTTTTGCTGACGTAAAATTTTGGGTGTAGAAAACAAAACTAAAAGATCATGCAACAAGGGTCCCACATACCACATTTTGATGTGGTGTGTGTCTTTTAACTTGAGTTTTGTTTCGGTGTTTTGTTTTTATTTTAGGGAGGATATGAGGACGTTTAATGTTTATTCAATAAATACAACTGAAGTATCTGTGTTATTTTTTGCTATCAACATTGTAGTTGTTGTTATTGGATAGATGGATGGCTAGTTGGTGGTGGTGGATACAAACTCGTTCCCTACAATCCTTTCGTTGTGGGGATAATGTTTATTCTTCTGATTTTTTTTTTCTTATTTCGTCGTTTGTCTTTTAATTCTTCCTTTTTGTATTTGACTTTATGCAGTAGAGTCAAACTTATTATCAGGGAATAAGAGAAAATAAAATGTTTACCTTTTTTAGTTTTTAAAGTCTTAAATAAATATAAATGAAGAAATATCGCACCCATGTGTTGAATAAAATTATTATGTTTGAGTCTGTTGATCGTTTTTTTTCCTCCCCTCATTGCGTAGGATATCATGACTCAAGTTTTATTTTTAACTCAAGGTTTTTTACCACTAAAATTTGCTAAAAGTTTTGCTATTTAATACAATAAGTCAAAATTATTTCTCTAAACCTTATTTTGGTCGTAGATTGGTCGCTAATTTTAAATAATACCTCAGTAGATATATCTGAAAAATTACTTAAATAAACAAAAAGTTCGAGTTTTTTCTGGTTTTAAATAAAATCAGTTCAAATTAAACACTTTCATTGTACAACATGGTTATTTTGTTACACAAAAACAGCACTTTATAAATATGAACTTTGTTGCATTCCTCTTAAAACTTGATTTTTATCGCTAAATGCAATAAAATCCGGGAAAGAAAATTACTTAGAAAATTAATTAGAGAATTACTTGTAAATCGAATTGGAATGAAAGCTCTTTATAGGGGGAATGAATGTAAATGAAACGACTGTTTCATTAGTAAAAAAAAGCATTATTCAGATAAACTTTCTTCATAAGCAGTAAGTAACCGCATGGGTCCGAGCGTCCAATAATCTCCTATAGTGCGTATTAGGATCATTGTTACTCCAATCCAGGCGCATCTGCTCCCACATTTGCCAACGTCCTGGTTTACATTTATTTTTCTTACACGAATAGAAAAATGTCTGTAAAAATTTCAGTTAAAACTACTAAAAATTAGTTAAAAATTACTATTTTTGCTAAATATTAGTAAGATAGAAACATATTTTAATAGAATAATTTGTCAGTTTCAATTAACTAAAAGTTACCTTAAATATAAAATAAAAATCGACATAAATGGATCCATACAGATTTAATGTATGTTCGTGCATTGTCATAAACGTGCATTTCAAAAAAAATTTTTTTTTTGCCGAACGTAGGGGTCGCTTTTTTTTGACTTTTTGTTATAGCTTGGGCATTTAAAATCAGATTTAAAACTATAATATATCTTTTTTTTTTGCCTCGAGGAGACCAGCGTTTTGCTATCAAGGATAAATCCAATGAAAAAAAGGCAACCCCTACGTTCGGCAACGAAAAAATAAAAAAAATTTCCACTGGGCTTATCGAAAAACTGTAGTAGCTTTTATTAATCATATATAGCCCTCAGGGCTTTGGTTATATAATTTAAAGTTAATAAATTCTGTATTTATTTCAAGTTGTCGAATAAAAATCAAAAATGTTTTGATTCACTACACTGAGGGAATTATCCTTCATGATATTAATGATATAAATTCATAGAATTTTTTTCGTAGATCCAATGAAGAATTTCATTATGTATATAATATTTAATTAATATTATGAAATTTCTCATAACTTTTCTTTTATAAAATTTCATAATTTCATTAAAAAAATTCATTGAATTTCATAAATTAGATCTCCATAAATTTAATGAAAATGTTCTTTATACAGTCATGTGCAATATAATAGGGACATTACAGTTTTTTTCTAATTTTATTCTCGTTGCCTTTATTTTTAAAGATTAAAATATTGGATAAATTCGCCCCAAAATGCAAGGAGAGAGTTCAGAAAATTGTGCAGAATTTTAATGTAATGTCTGTTTTTTTATTTTGTCACTTGTTTTAAGTAGGCGTGGCTTTTAATGAAAAATAAACGATATCGACCTTCTATCAAATTGCATAGTAAAATTTAGCGAGTGCTGATCAGTTCTGTAAAAACTGTATATTTTTGGAATTCCTATAAAATTTCCTTAAGTATTGCATTATTTTTTTCTACAAAAGGTCGCCACACTTAAAATTGCAGTACCTTAAAAATGACCAAATTTTTCTTTGTTTTTAGCGATTTTAAAATTATTATTCTATACCTAGCGCGGTATAACAAATCAGTCAAGGTTTTTTTACGTTATAGTATAAAGAATTCCGTATTTAAATTTCAGTGTTGTTAACTTTATTTTAAAATCGCTAAAAACAAAGAAAAATTTGGTCATGTTTAAGGCACTGACACTTTAAGTGTGGCGACCATTTGTATAAAAAAATAATGCAATACTTAAGGAAATTTTATAGGAATTCCAAAAATATACAGTTTTTACAGAACTGAATTTTACTATGCAATTTGATAGAAGGTCGATATCGCTTATTTTTCATTAAAAGCCACGCCTACTTAAAACAAGTGACAAAATAAAAATACAGACATCACGTTAAAATTCTACATAATTTTATAAATTATCTCCTCGGATTTTGGGGCGAATCTATCCACTATTTTGATCTTTAAAAATAAAGACAACGAGAATAAAATTAGAAAAAAACTTTAATGTCCCTATTATAT
The DNA here is from genome assembly GCA_949987735.1 of Leucophora obtusa. Classification (NCBI taxonomy): domain Eukaryota; kingdom Metazoa; phylum Arthropoda; class Insecta; order Diptera; family Anthomyiidae; genus Leucophora; species Leucophora obtusa. The sequence continues at coordinate 285,321,311 of OX465295.1, forward strand.
TGCACATGACTGTATATATGAAATTGTTCAATACTATTTACTTTTTTAATTTTTTTATAAAATATCATCATTTCCTGAGAGAATAATCTTTTTTAATTTTTATTTTTTTTTATTAATTTTTTATTATTAATTTTTGATTATGAAATTGTTTTATAAATTATATTAATTTTTACGAAACTTTTTTTATGAAACTTTAATTTAATGAATTCTTTCTTTAGACATATTTTGTACATCCGTAAAATGTGCTACGATTTTATTATGCCTTTTATATTTGCTAATTATTTTTTATTTATACACTCCAGCTAGCAACGACAACAACCAACTATAATAAATAATAGTAAATGAAATTGCTTCATAGATTTTATGAAGCTCTTCATTGGCTGAATTACTTATTCATTGGACGAGTGGCCTATTAATTTTATGAAGAGATTCATTAATTTTATGAAGAGATTCATTAATTTTATGAAGAGATTCATTAATTTAATGAACTTTTCATAAACATTGACTTTAATGAAACCTGTTTCATAGATTCTATGAAAAGTTTCAATGGACGAGTTCCAGTGACAATTTTCATTGAAACTATGAAGAAATTCATTACTGAAGTGATGACAATTCTCTCAGTGTACATAATATCGCTCAACCTTCAATTTAATACATACACGGACAATAAGCTTGCAGCACTTGCAAAGTTGTACCATAATATTGCAAATGTTTGGCCCGCTTTACTAACAATTCGATTCGATAGATTTATCTATTGTAAAATTTTAATAAATTTGTTACAAAAAGCAAAACAAAGCTTAGCGAGTAGAAAAAATTATTTTTTCTTACTCTAATCAATGAACGATGCCAAAAAACTATTTTAAAATCAAGCAAAAACAACATGAAATTGAGGGGAAACAGCTTCGAAATCCAACTTAGTTTGCTTTCTAACATATTTAATTTTAATATATTCCTTAATATTTTTAAAATGCGAAAACAAAATCTAATATATTGGCATATTAATTAAAATACGAAATCGTTTATTATAACTAGAATCGTATTTATTTACAATAAAATTTATACTGAAAATACAAATTTTACCGTAGATTTTTAGTTAATCTGAAGATTGTTACAATGAGAAAGTAAAAATTTTCATAAAAAAGACATTAATTCAAATATAATTTTTTTAATTTATATATAAATTTGTTCTCTGTATAATTAAACTAATGTTTGATTTTCTTATTAAAGAATTTCAATTATATATTCAAGGAAAACTATGCATTTAAATTTTCAAATAAATAAAAAAAAAAACTATATAATAAAGAAATATAAAATTTTAATATTAGGGGACTTGTGGATAAACTTTGTACTTAATAACAAAAACATCTTGATTAAATTTTTGTTTTTATAAAAGCAATTAAAATGCAGCTTTATAGATTTTCAAATGCATCATGTGTTTGAAACCATGAATCAAATCTACTGTTTACTATAAATCAAGCAGAAATTCTACAAAAATTTTCATTTCATATTAAAAAAAAATTAACCCCATCATATTTGAATACAAATGGAATGAGAAACATGTACAATATTCCTTGAAAATCCTCTTGAGTAATTCAAATAATATCAAAAAAAGTTAAAAATCAAACATATAAACATTTAACGGCGACAACGAAATTCAAAAGAATTACGAAAAAGGGATACGCGATCTACTACAACTACAACAAATAAGAAAGAAAAAAAAAAAAAATAACCAAGTCAGCAATTCCCATAAATGTACAAATATTTGATAATGATGTTAAAGTTGATGATGAAATAAACCATCTTAGAATTGTATTAATATAATAATGAAGATCCAATTCAGTACTTTAAATAATGCATTCCTTAAATAATCGTATAAGTTAAATTCATATTATCAAATCCTATTTGACGCCGTTGGAGCCAGACTGATCTAAGCGACATTTTTATCAAAAATGATATCATTACACAATGGCATAGAAAATTGATAATTCTTCCATTGCACCCTTATGTAATTGCTCTTCAGCGCTTTCCTTCTTGAGAAATAGCAACATCTCACTATAGAATTAGTGCGGTCTGCAAAGTAAAGGCATACCATACTGATCTAATCTTAATTTGCTCAGAAACTTAATTTTGTGCCGTAGATCAGTCTGGCTCCAACGTCGTCAGTTATACACTTCATAGTGTTTAGAGAACTCAAATTTAAACTTATTCAAATGCGAAGAGAAAAAATATGGTTACAATATGATTACAACTATGGTTCCTATTGCCATAGTTGTTTGCTGCAATTAAATTATTTTTCTGTAGATTACAGAATGATCTATAATCATTTTATAGTTAAAATATATCTCTTTTTTCGGTTATCGTATTATTCTATCATTTACAGTTAGTAATGCCAACTTTTTTGAAAGCAAAACGCGCGTCAAACCTTTAAAAAAGAACTAACAAGCACAAAATGATAATCATAGCTTCCCCAAGGGAAATTTTAACAAACTGTCACCGAACTGGCCCCTTTATATGAAATAGACTGGTCACTTTTACATGGCGTTGTCATAGGAGGGGGAAATTGACCCCTTGTGACATGTTACTGAACTCTCATAAAAAACAAAGTTCAGGGACCTGTCCTGGGATTTGTTTTGTGACATGTCACAAGGGGTCAATTTCCCCCTCCTATGTCAAAATTGAGATATTATCGAGATATAAGTACATAATATACATATACTAGCGGGCGCAGCCCGCTACGTTGTTAGCGTGCCTTAAGGCCCCCGACAATTTTTTTTAAATTCGCTTTTTATTTAAAGTACAGTTTTTATATAGTAAAAGCCTTCACCCAGTCACCACAAATAAATAATTCTGCACAACAATGGGTTTAAAATAAATAAATATTTGATCACTTTTTCTCATGAAAGTGGATTGTTAGTAATGAATCCATAATAAATTTCAATATACGTGTGTATGTTAAGATAATTTGGTAAAGTGCGAGCTTAGGTAGATAGACCCGTAAGTAGTTTTGTTCATTTGTGTTTTGAATGAAAATAAATAACGTAAAGCAGGGTTGTTAGCGTGCCTTAAAGTTTTTGTTTTTTAATTCCAGTTTATGTAAAGGTAGACCTGGCAATTCAAGTAAATTCACAAATTCAGTTGGAAAATTTACTGCGTCGGTTTCTTCCACCGGTGCTTCGTTACATGAAGTTTAAATATCGGAATATATAAGTTCCATTCCTTTTCTAAGGTTTTTTCTCTTTTAGAAAATTTGTTTAACTTTTTCGAGAGTATGTTTCAATGCTACATAAGTTTCATATTCCGTGGATAGTGTTTGAACAGGTAATTCCCTCTTCCAATCCATTTGCATTGTCTATAATTTCAATTCCACTCGTTCAACGTTTATATCCATTTCGTTCCACTTGTGTAGTGTTCAATTCCACTCGTTTCCTATTTAGTTTCTTAATTTTAGTGTTCGATATACACTTGTTCTTAAGAGGGGGGGGGCAATTTTCCCCTTTTGAACCACCATTTTTACCACGTTCCTGTCCAAAGTCCTAGAGATGCCTTGTCGATAAGTTAGCCCATACTCCAAGGAAAACATATTATATATTACAGGTTTCTAGCCGAAGGGTTCGGTTAGGCCATCAAGGGGGAGAATTATTCCGTTTTTACGCCTCCCGGTAGGAATTTCCAAAAATTCCGTCTTAGAGGACGTCTGCATTGGAGGAGGAACCTACTACATACATAATTTTAGGTCTCTATATCCAGCAGTTTGGCCAGGCTATCAAGGGGAAAGTTTTTTCCCTTTTTACCCCTCCCGGTATGAATTTCCGGAAATACCGTCTTAGGGGACGTCTACGTTGGAGAAGGAACCCAAATACCGAATTTAAGCTCCATAGATCCAGCAGTTTGGCTAGGCCGTTAAGGGGGAGACTTTTCCTGTTTTTGACCCTACCTGTGGAAATTTCCAAAAATCTCATCTTAGCGGATGTCTACAATAGAGGAGGAACTTTAATACCAAATTTCAACTTCCTACCTCCTGCGGTTTGGGCAGGCCTTTAAGCGGCACTTTTCGCTTCATTAATCCCCATTTTTGCAATGTCCCTGTCCAAAAAGCACCTTCCCGGTAAGTGAGCCCATACTCCAAGTAACATATGTTTTACATTTCAGGTTTCTAGCCAACTTTTACTATTTGTGCCCCTCTGGGTAGGAATTTCCGAAAATCCATCGACAGGGAATTTCAGCTTCCTAGTTCCAGCAGTTTGAGCAGGCTGTCAAGGGGGACACTTTTTCTTTTTTTGTCCCTCCCGGTTGGAATTAGGCTGGAAGAGGAACCTAAGTACCGAATTTCAGCTTCCTAGTTCCAGCAGTTTGGACAGGTCGTTAAGGGGTCACTTTCCCTTTTTGAGCCCCCATTTTATAACGACCCTGTCCAAAATTCAAAAAAGTATCTTTCTAATAAGTTAGCCCTTACTCCAGGGACCCACATTTTAAGTTTCAGGTTTCTAGCCGAAGGGGTTTTTACAGGCCCCCAAGGTGAGGCTTTTCTTCTTTTTGCCCCTCCCTTTAGGAATTTACAAAAATTCCATCTTCGCGGCTATCTGCGATGGATGAGGAACATTCATACCAAATTTCAACTGCATTGCCTAAGCGGTTTGGGCAGGCCGTTAGTGGGGACATTTTTCCCTTTCAACCACCATTTTTACTATGTTCCTGTTCCAAAATAGAAAAATTACGTTACCGGGGAGTTAGTCCTACTCCAAGGAATACATATTTAAAATTTTAGGTTGGCCAAAAGGGATTGGGCAGGCCGTCAAGGAGGAGACTTTTCCCCTCCCGATAGGAATTTCAAAAATTCCGTCTAAGCGGACGCCTACACAGAAGGAAGAACTCACATTCCGAATTTGCTTTTGGGATTTCCTATAGGGAATTAGTCGATCTCTACTGCAGTGGAGGAACCTTTATACCCAATTTCAACTTCTTACCTCCAGGGGTTTGGGCAGGCACTTTTCCAATTTGTGAGACTGTTTATTGGGAGACTTTTCCCCTTTTTGCCCGTTCCGGTGGGAATTTCCAAAAATCCCGTCTTAGCGGACGTCTACGCCAAAAGAGGAACCTACATACCAAATTTCAACTTCCTAGCTTCAGCGGTTTGGGCTGGGCGATGTTGAGTCAGTCAATCAGTCATTCAGTTAGTCACGTTATTCTTTTATATATAGAGATTATCACATTGACGAATGCATTGATTGTATACTCTGTTCAGTTTACTTAGGATCATTCTGCAACTATAATGTTCATACCCAGGAAAATTTTTTACAACCGGTAGCCAACCACACCCATTCTACAACTGGTTCCACCGCAACCGATTCCATGGAACTGGTTCCGGAACCAGTTCCGGGGATCCTATATGGAAGGTGTGGGTGACGTAGAATCAGTTCCAGAACTAGTTCCAGAACTGATTCTAGAGCAACCGGTTCCACTTTGGAGCTATAGAAGGGGTTGCTTTTGGGACAATTTCAAACAAAAAGAATCGGTGTTAGAATCGACAGTAGAAGGGGTTGTGAATGAAAAGCAGCTATTGTACAACCGATTCTTTGGAACAGAAAATTTTCCTGGGTAATGATGAAATGTTCACATTTCCTTGTACGTTTCTTTTTCAATATAAACCAACACATACATTATATAAAGTGAAATCTAAAGCCTCCCAAAGAGTTATAGAAAAGAAAAAAAACAAATACGATTTCGATTCCTGTTGCTCCTTTACAGTTGTTGATATTTACACAATTCAGTTTGTTGTATTGTATATTACTTTAAGCTGCTTTGGGGTATATGTATGAACAAGTATCTAAGTATCTGCTAGTATGTACTCGTATCTGGTTGTTGTTCTGTTACAGGCTGCCAGGCAGGCAGGCTGGCTGGCTGGCTCGATAGTTTTGGTTGTTGTAATGTAAGATATCAGGCGGCTCGCTGCTGCCGCTGCTGCTATGCAATTACAAACCAAGCATCCATCCAGCAACAACAATAACAACAAGGCAACAAGTCACTTAAGAAAGGGGGAGATCATAAAAAAGAAAAGGATTGTATGGCTGCTTTTTTGTTGTTTGTATCTTTATTTTCAAAAAAAAAAAAATGTGGATGGATGCTATAAGATCATTGAATACACTCACACATATACACTTACACACATGTACACGTTGTTGCATTACATTCAGAGAAACTGAGGTAACTTGAGTACATTGAACTTGTTTCGAATAAACAGATACAAAATGTTTCAACATTCAACACAAAAGGAGCACAACACACAAGTTTTTCTTGTACAGTAGATTTTCCTGGCATTAACTCTATCATTGCAAAACAAACCAGTGAACGCTATGGGGCAGGATTTAAAATTTTTATGAACATAAGAATTATGATTACAATTTTTAAAGAAATCTTGGGATAAAGTCGTCAGTATTGCAAAGTTTTTCCACAAGAATAATATTTCATAAACTGTTAGAAAACTACCTCAGCCTTTTTTAATTGAAAAAGTCCTTATGAACTGTGAGTACTATATAGGGAAACAACTTCAAAATCTAAATGAATTCTTGTCAGATTCCAAGAGGTTTTCCAAAACAGAAAGAAGTTTGCAAAATCTGAAAGATTTATATCATATTGGAAACTGTCTTCAGGATGAGATAGTTGTAACAACTAAAGATGCAGATAACTGAGAAATAAAGATCTTTTTTAAATATAAAACTCTTTGTATTCTTAAACTTTTAATGAGCAGAACCGAATGGATTTGTTGCAGAACCGAATGGATTTACCACTTGTGGCACTTACCTCTTTGTCTCTATATTTAGGTCTTGTTTCGTTATGTGCACATTCCTTTCTCCTTGAGGAAAGTGAATACCGTTCTAATTCTGAAGGCCGATTATAGATTAAAGCCTCATTCATACTGAACCCAAAACTAGAAGTTTTCGTTTTTTTTTTAAGTTTTCGATTTGAAATTTGTATGGGATTTTACAATCGAAAACAAAATAAATTTGAAAACTACTAGTTTTGGGTACAGTATGAATGAGGTATTACATGCCTATTCCTACAAAAAGTCTGTGACTCTTAGTTGTGACTGTATTCTCCATGTATTTGTTGTTGCAAAGTCACAATAAATTATATTTATTCAAATTTTTGTTTGAAAACTTCAAAAAAATTAAGACCTGCTATCGACACAATCATAACGTTGACAAATAAAATTTGTTTTGTATGAAAAGTTAAGATTCTCAGTCTTAAAAATAGTCTTATGACGGTCACAATGAATAGGCACCTTCCAAAATCATATTAGTCTTCACTTTGTTTTGGTTGAAATCGATGGAGAGGTTACTAGACTAACACTTAGATCAACATTAATTGTTTCCCCTCTTCAGAAGACCCAGTTTGCTTACGCGAAGGGAAAATCAAGTCTTGTGATGAGGATAGCAAAATTGCGCTATCTGCTATCCTTTATATTAAGACAGCTTTCGATAGCACATATTTCCATATGATACCATTGCGTCTTATCTTCATTATGAAGAAAGTATTGAAATAAGTTATTATTTGCAATATTAAATTCACTAGTTAGCAATAAGGGCTAAAATAAGTACATACCTGTATGAAGTAAAATAAGTCGTTACAAATTAGTACGTAATGTATTCGTTATATATAGAGAATAAAATAAGACGTTACCAGTAATGGCTTTAAACTCATTAAAAATAAAAACAATATAACACAATATCAGTAATACATTATTTCAAAGCCACCAAATAAGTAGTTAGATATCCCTATATCGGTAACACATTATTTCTTCCGTCCCACATAAGTACTGATGTACCACGTTATTAGTAATGTATTACTTTGTGTTTCAAAGCAAAACAAAGGGTAAAGGGCTAACCATTGCTAGGCAATGCGTGAAAAAGGTCCAACCCATTACCAAGGTGTTGCTGGGCACCTGAACATGCTGGATTTTTAGATTTGCTCGAAAAGGAGTTTAATTTACAACATTGAATGTTTAATATTTAAATTTTATTTGTTTTGGTGGAGCTCCTCAATAGGGTCAAAGGTGGGGGTGGGGTGAAGTATTAAAAATCCACAAAAAGCCTCACAACGCCGACCCCCAATATTTTTTCAACGCCAACAATTTCTTGGAACGTAGGTACCTACCCGCTATCTTTAACCCTTAAGTGGGTCCCCATAAACATTTTTTATATTATTTTTTTTTTTCATTAAATCAGCTCTTACCGCTCCCATGGTGCTTCCTAGAGGGGTAAAAATAAGACCGACCTAAATTAATTTTTCCCCCCCAACACTTTTTAAGAACATACCAACCCTCTATCTCACTCCCTAAGAGTGCTCCCACACAAAAATGAAATTTTTATAAAATTTGCTCCCAACGCTCTAACTGTCCCCAAGGTGCCCCTAGAGGAGTTAAACGTATGACCTCCAATATTTTTTCAACTCCAACATTTTCTCGGAACATACCTATCCTCTATCTTCAACCCTTAAAGAGGTTTTTTTATAATGGAATGAGCCCCTACTGCTCCCATGATGCCTCATAGAGGGGAGAAATGTACATTTCAATTGCAGTACATAAACATGATGAAAAGATATCGTTGGGACAGTTTTATAAAAATGCGATTTTCGTATGGGAGTCCCCTTACGGAATGGAGATAGGGGGTAGGTATGTTCGAAGGTAATGTGGTGGGGGGTAATTTAATTGAGGTCGGCCTTACATTTCACTGCTCTAGGAGAGACTCCGGGGCAGTTGTAGGACTTTTTGTCGATTTTTAATCCTGCACCACCACCTTTGACACCGATGAGGAGTGATTTGAACCACCCCACTTCCACCATTTCTTGGCTCATACATGTTTGTCCAACATCACAAAATTAGGAGTTCTAGCGTACACAAATCTTGTTATTTAGAATCTCCATACAACACTGCCCCACCCCTAATGGGTAGTCGTTGTTTACAAGCACCCTGTGGGAAAAGAAACCGGTCACCGGACACGTCCTTGGGGACGGGTACCGGTTCTTTTATATGAACTACATGGGCTTGTCCTAGGAGGGTTCAATTGCCCCTTGTGACGTGTAACAGGACCGACGCAAAAGAACCAGTCACAGGGCGCTGTGGTGTAATGGTTAGCGCTTTGGACTGTTACACGTAAGGTTGCGGGTTCGGTCCCCAACCCAGGCAACATCAATTTATGAAAAATAATAATATGTATGTGTTTTTTCTATCCCTCATACATATCGCAGCGTCCTCCTTCGGTGTTCCCATAGTACTTAACCCAATCTAAGTAAAATAATATAACAGGGCTATGAACTAAACAGCTTCAACAATCAAATTCACCATCAGATGGCGCGCAACAACTGTCCTAAAATTCAACATCTCGCGCAATTACAGTGTTGCCATATTTGAAGCCCTTAATTTTTCACCACATTTCACTTCTTCTCTTCCCCTTTCCAAAGGAAGCATCACGTTAATTAATAGGAAGAATTTCCTCCCAGGAAAATTTTCTGTTCCAAAGAATCGGTTGTACAATAGCTACCCAGGAAAATTTTCTGTTCCAAAGAATCGATTGTAGAATAGCTACTTTTCATTCACAACCCCTTCTACTGTCGATTCTAACACCGATTATTTTTATTTGAAATTGTCCCAAAAGCAACCACTTCTATAACTCCAAAGTGGAACTGGTTGCTCTAGAATCCGTTCTGGAACTAGTTCTGGAACTGATTCTACGTCACCCACACCTTCCAAATAGTATCCCAGGAACTGGTTCCGGAACCAGTTCCATGGAATCGGTTGCAGAGGAACCAGTTGTAGAATGGGTGTTGTTGGCTACCGATTGTAAAAAATTTTCCTGGGTACTTTTCATTCACAACCCCTTCTACTGTCGATTCTAACACCGATTCTTTTTGTTTGAAATTGTCCCAAAAGCAACCCCTTCTATGGCTCCAAAGTGGAACCGGTTGCTCTAGAATCAATTCTGGAACTGATTCTACGTCACCCACACCTTCCATATAGGATCCCAGGAACTGGTTCCGGAACCAGTTCCATGGAATCGGTTGCAGTGGAACCAGTTATAGAATGGGTGTGGTTGGCTACCGATTGTAAAAAATTTTCCTGGGCTGAGTGTTGCTTCTCTTTAAAAAAAAAGAACCTGTCACACGACTGACACAGAAGAACCTGTCACGATTGACGTAAATGAATCTGCTACAGGACTAATCCAAAAAAACCTGTCACAGAACTGACGCAAAAGAACCTGACGAAAAGAATCTGTCAAAGTATGCAAAAACGTGTATTTTTGTCAAAATATGCAACTACCCAGGAAAAATTTTTACAATCGGTAGCCAACAACACCCATTCTACAACTGGTTCCACTGCAACCGATTCCATGGAACTGGTTCCGGAACCAGTTCCTGGGATCCTATATGGAAGGTGTGAGTGACGTATAATCAGTTCCAGAACTAGTTCCAGAACTGATTCTAGAGCAACCGGTTCCACTTTGGAGCCATAGAAGGGGTTGCTTTTGGGACAATTTCAAACAAAAAGAATCGGTGTTAGAATCGACAGTAGAAGGGGTTGTGAATGAAAAGTAGCTATTGTACAACCGATTCTTTGGAACAGAAAATTTTCGTGGGTACGAAACGACCCAGGAAAATTTTTTACAACCGGTAGCCAACCACACCCATTCTACAACTGGTTCCACCGCAACCGATTCCATGGAACTGGTTCCGGAACCAGTTCCGGGGATCCTAAATGGAAGGTGTGGGTGACGTAGAATCAGTTCCAGAACTAGTTCCAGAACTGATTCTAGAGCAACCGGTTCCACTTTGGAGCTATAGAAGGGGTTGCTTTTGGGACAATTTCAAACAAAAAGAATCGGTGTTAGAATCGACAGTAGAAGGGGTTGTGAATGAAATGCAGCTATTGTACAACCGATTCTTTGGAACAGAAAATTTTCCTGGGGATGTCATTTTGTTCTAAATGTGATGATTCGGATAAATTTTTAGTCCACATTAGTTTTAGACTATCGAAAAGATAATGCATTTGCATGGAATTCCTTGCCCTATTAAACACCAATTTACTGCCTGTTTTTATGAAAAGAATCCGACGAATTCGTTAAAACATTTGTGTGAAAAACACAAACTTAGATAAATTTTTCTTTACAATTTTTTGCCCGCATCTGTTCTACATAGTTGTCCTAAGAAATTTGTGCAAAAATTTTTAACCAAAAATATTTTTAAATTAGTGTTTTTGACACAAATTTTTTAACGAATTCGTCCGAATCTTTTTACAAAAACACCCAGTTAGATTTAAATTTTTGTTTTATTTTGTTTATTTTAAAAAAATTATTTATAATTTGTTGACAATTAGAGATGTGAACAAATTAGTGTTGTGTTTTTTTAGGTATATTTTTCATCCCAGCAGAAATTACTGCTTGCTTAGAAGCAGTTTTGTCAGGGAAAGTTGAAATTAAGAAAATTAAATTAAGGAAAACGCTTTATTATTTTTAAGTTCATAAGAATGTTGAATTAACTAAATCAAATTACATTTGCATTATTTGAAAGTAATTTTATTTATTTTTAAGTAATTTTATTTAAACTCATTCATCAAGCTAAAAAAAATCAGACTTATTGCGGTTGTCGTTGTCGTATTACGACAGCAGGCGTTGTCGTGTTTGTTATTTTTTGGCATTGTGTAAAATATACGACAGAGAATATAAGAAAATTAAATATTTCATTTTTTTTGTAGTGTTTTATAAAATAATCAAAAAAATTGAATTTTTTAATAATAAAACAATTATTGTCTCATACCCAGCATAAAAAGAGATGCCGAAGCAGTAGAAAAAGCACTACAATTGATGATCTAGATGACCTTCTTTTTTAACATAAACACTAATGATTTTAACATTGAGTTGTCATAGGAGAGGAGTACTCCTACTTTAACATTTTTTCAGTACTTCTTGAACGAGTGCAAAGGAAGCTCTTTTTCACCAATTTAAAGTTAAAAAAAATTCTTTACAAAAAAAATTATACTTTTTTTTATTTTACAAAAGTTTTTTTATTGCCGCCACCGGGGATCGAACTTGCGACCTCACGATTGGTAGTCTAGCGCTCTACCGCTGAGCTATTCTTTGATATGAAAGTTGACTGGCATAAAAACACCACTTTGTTAATGCGAGATATTGTTCCTTATTCTCTTCAATTAAAGTACTTATTAAACAAGTGTAAAAGGTGTACTCCAATTCAATATTGGTTTCAGTACTATGTACCTGTAAAGTACATATAAATCAATTTCTCACCATTTTTTTATATAAACATATTTTTAAAAATTTAAAAATTAAAAAAATATTGAATTTAAACAAATTAATTATTAATATTAAAAAAAAAATTAATAAAATAAAAAAAAATTAAAAAAAAAAATATTAAAAAGTATTGGTCCCGCCCGGAATCGAACCCGGGACCCTCTGTTTGGAAATGCAAATGATACCAAAATCCGTTTTTACGATCAATACTTAAATGATTTTTTGGATGTAGTTCAGAAGTAATTCTAAAAAAGCTGTAAAAATGTAATAACGGATACTTGGGAAGCAATGAAAGAAGTGATTTTTTGAAGTTGTTCAGAAGTATTCTAAAAAAGCTATAAAAATGTAATAACGGATACTTGGGAAGCAGTGTAAGAAGTGATTTTTTAAAGTTGTTCAGAATAACTTCTAAAAAAGCAGTAAAAATACACGAAGGGGTACTTCTGAAGCATTGAAAGAAGTAGTTTGCAAAGCACTACTTGCAATTTCTGCTTTAATTTAATTTGTTAATATATTAAAGTGATTTTAAGTTTAATTTTACTTATTTTAATACTTTTTTTAAAGAAACTACCTAGTTTTTGACTCTTGCTGTTTTTAAGTGTCAAATCGCATACATAAAAAACAGTCAAAAACTAGTTTTGTACGAAATCTATGTAGTTTTTGCTCAGTCAAAATGCAGCATAACAATCAAAAAGAAAACAGATTTATTTTTAAACCAATTAAAATTTTAAAGTCGTTTTTCTGCGTAACTTTTTGGTCGGAAAAGGAAATTTTTATTTTTTTGAGCACAACATATTTTTATTTTTAACAATCGATTTTGTAAGTATAGAGTTTCTAATGAACTGAAGCTAAAAAATACATTTAAAAAAACCGGGTATTCGACAAAAAAAAAACAGGTTATTCGATATAAAATAACATTAAAAATACCGAAACCGACAAAGCACAAAAAACCGGTTTCAACCGCTTTTTAAAACCCCGGCTCAATCGCCCTAATTCCCAGCTTCTGGCGGGCAACATAATATTAACTAACCCCTAGTCTACATTAGAAATAAATATGTAGACATATTTTACGTTTTTATCTTTTAAAAATATGGGTTTATTTCCTTCAAATAAACCGGTTTCTTTGCAATCAAAATAACCACACTCTTTTGTTTGATATTGAGCTTATTTATTTAACACTTTATTACTTTACCTACAACAATACAATACACACAACTATAAAAACGCTATTGAGCAACTGACTTTACAAATTTAAGTTTGTACTTTTTCTATCCCATAGTTTAATTACCAGTTCATAAGAAAACTTTATAAACTACTTGCTTAGTTGCCTGCCTGCCATTTTGGTTATTATCCTATTTTTTTTTCTTGATGATTTAAGCAACTAGATGTTTCTACTCCCTTTTAACCACCTGGTTAACAAAACTATGCAAATGTAAGTACAGGAAGGAAATCATCAACCTTAGAGAGTAAAGTATAAAAAAACTCTTTATCTTTAAATTCATTTGCAATACTCGATTGTATACAAATCCTCCATAAAAACACTATACAATGTAACTTGGTGCTCTTTTTATACATACATATAAGTACTTACATAAAAATAGCTGCATCCAAATGCAATTTACGATCAGAGACCTCAATTCCAATAGTCTATATCATGATCTGCTGCAGGCAGGCATTAGAAAAATGTATCTGTGTATACATTCGAGCGAGCACATATTTTTTTCATCTTATGCGCATCTTGTATGGGATACGCATTAAAAATGTATCCATCTATCTATCGTACGTACATCGAGCGGCTGTTACTGTATAGACAAAGGAATAAAAATAAGAATTTTTATATATATTTCGCTATTAATAGTTTTACAGGCATTTTTCCTATTCTCTTTTCTACATTTTTTGCTCACATTTTTGAAAATTTTATTTTATTTTTTTCCTGAAAAATGACATGTGCCATGGAAAAGCTGTTTAATGGGTGTGTATTATCAATATGTGTATAACATTTAGATGGAATTAACATAAAAGTTGTAAAGTTTTTGGAAGAAATCTTAATAATTGCAAATAATACGATAATTGCTGAGTATTAGATACTTAATGAAGAATATTTGGCAAAGAATTTTCCAACACTGATTCCCAGCGTCTAACACTTTTATTAAAAATCCGTCAAGGTATCGAACTGAAAGTTTTTCAAGCTCTAGCAAGGAAGTATCTCATGTGATAATCTCCGAACTTAATAAAATTGGGATATTTTGTTGGGAAAAAATTCTAAGGTTAGGGTGTCTGAGATTATCGGCCATCTCGAGCATTTAGGGGGTTAAATTGGTGTTAAAAATGTCCCATTTTGTTGTTTTTCTTTCTATTAATTTGTCATTGGATCCAGAGAAACTACATATAAATGTTATATTTTCGGATAGGGATTTTTATGGGTTCCTTTCTTTGGGACGTTTTTGTTTTTTTAATTTTGTGTTAATTTTAGGGTACACTCAACAAAAAAAGTCTGTAATGAAAATTTTGTTGTTAAGGCACATCTACACGGGATAGAAAACTCGCGAGATTTTATGAAAATGCAGCTCTGTATAAGTCTACTAATTATAATCTCTAAACCATTGATAATTGCTGTCATACACAATTTTTTTAATTAGTAACAATTTTGAAAATGTTTTGTTACATTAGCTGTGTTTGTGCGGCATTCCTATCAATCATATCTCTAAAAATTTTGACAGTAGAAAGCCGGAATACGTTGAAAAACTGTCAAAATCGTTCTTGATAACACTGATAGAGAGTCGCACAAATACAGCTATTATTGAACATTTTAGTTGATTAACATGGGGTTTCTAGAAGACGTTCGTTGTCACACGAATGAGTGACTACGTGTATTTTGTTTTTGTATTGCATGTATTTTGTTATTGTATTTTCGTTCGTGTGAAGCAAAACGTCATCTAGAAACACCACCTAAATGCACTTTTTGGAATTTGGAGAAAAAATTATTCTTTGAAATACAACAATTTTATTAAAAACAAATACTTGACAACTAGAGATGATACTTTTACGATAAAAATTAGTGCCAACAATATTGGAGATGACAAATTGAGCGCAAAATCTACGTGATTTCTATCCCGTGTAGATGTGCCTTTATAATGAGAATTTAAATATTTGCTTATTTTAGTAACGCATGGCTACTGATTTGTGGTACAATGAAATTAGTAGAAAAAATTACTAATTTTAGTAAAATTGTTGTAAACTGTGATTTAAAAATTATTTGATAAAATTAGCAACAAATTTTACTAAATATTAGTATCACTCGAAGAAAGAACTGCATCATATTTATAAAGAAAAGCTTTATAAATGTGATGGAAAATAAAAATAAAACTTGATAAATGTAGAAAAAAGTCCTCAAAATCTAAGGAATTTACGTTAGGAGGAAATCCTTAGAATATGAGTGTTTTTTAATATGAAAAAGTTATCAGAACCAGAGGTTTTTAACTGTAGAAAAAAGTCTCAGTAGCTTAGGAGTTTTCCAAAGGGAAAATTCGTCAGATTTTGTGGGGATACCCAAGGTAAAAAAGTACAACCTAAGGGCTTTTATGCGTGGTAAATTCGTCAGAATTTAAGGGATTTCTGAGGAAAATATTTTTTCTACACTCAGGGAACTTCTGCAGTGAGAATTTGTTAGTTATTCAATTAGTATTTCAGTGAAGTTATTTTAAATGAAAATAAATAACATTAATTTGTAGAAGAAATTAAAATTTTAACTACATTCGCAAGTCATTATGAAAATTAACATAAACTACTGGAAATTCGTAACACTAATTTTATGTAGTCGTTTTGATTTTGTTTTTTTGTTAATAAACCAAATAAAATATATGTAAGTAAATTTTGTTAGTTCTTTTGACTAATTTGTGGTTCAAAAGAAAATGTAAGTTGAATTAAATGAAATGTTAGTAGTCCTGTTTTAAAGTGAAATTTTATTTGAGTAGCTGAGATGCAAAACTCGTTCGTTACAAAAATTAGAAAAAATGAGATGACAATTGATTCTGACGGTTCTTTTGGCGCTTTATGAGAAGAAATATACTGATTGTATCAATGCATGTCCTTTTCCATGTTTATTTTATGACTTAAAATTGCAGTTAGTAGCAAAACTGGTTTGTTCTATTTAACAGTTATTTTCAAAGGAGCAAAGGTCGCTGGTTCACTGTTTGACGCCAAGATAGCATCCTGTATGGCGAGTTTCCAAAACATTATTTTAATTATTTTACTCTATATTAGTTGTTAAGACCTTAATAGGTGAAACTTTCCTACTGTGTCATTTGTCAAAAATTACCCCCTGTTTTTATAAAGCGAACGGAATCATTCCTCCAGGGGAATTGTGTGCATTTTGTTTTTGTTACAATAACAAAATACACACATTCCTCAGGCGGAATTATTCCACTCGCTTTATAAAAACAGGGGGTTAATATTGCAATTTACAACAACTTATAAAAATTCTGTTTCAATGTGCATCTACTAGGGATGCCAAACGGGAAATACCGAATCCCGAAATCCCGGGATTTTCGGGATTGGCCAAATCCCGAATCCCGGGATTATTTCTCAAAAATCCCGGGATTTTCTTATTTTTTAATATTAATATAAACACAAATAAACAAAGTAAGACATTTTAGATTAACTACGTTTTTTCTTGAATTTTCTCAAATTGACAAGAAATTGATGCCAAGATATTGGTAAAATTATAAATTAAGTAGATTATTTGAGTAAACTATGCAAAGACTTTGCAGAAAAATTTGAAATTTTGGTAAACAATATTAAGTTTTTGAGTAATACATGCGAAAAATCAAGTTTGTTATTTTACCGATTTATTCTTCCAAGCGAAATTCGATTTCTGGCTGGGACTGTAAGTTTGAATTCTTCCATGAAAACATTTGATAACGATAACCAAATAACTTTGTTGCTGTAATTACACGATTTAGTGGGCAAGGTTATCGCAACGAATCTGTTTTAAAATCGGCTTACAAAATACTGGGCGCAAGTGTACTTAATGACAGGCCTTCATATATTATCCCAGCCAGAAAAATACAAACGGGAAAGCGATGGCAAGGTATTTTAACAGGTGGTACAAGTACTGACAAAAATTGCTTTCCCATTTCCAATATGATAATGTCAATAGACAAAAGGACCGGCAGTTCAAAAAGCGCCGGAAACGTACTGGAGAAACAAAATTTTTAACTTTGGCAAAACGCTGCCAAAACCAATAAATAGGTGGTTTGGAATTATATTTTCCAAAATAAAATTTAAAAAATGTTCATATTTATTTTTTTTTTTTGCCCTGCCGTGATGTTTTGTAAAACAAATACTGGCAAAACGATTTTTGCAAACGCTGGCAAAGTGTCCCAAATGAGTGTTCTGCCAGTCATTTATTTTTAACATCGCGGTATGCAAGTACTTGATTTTTTGTACCACTGTCAATTTCTGACTGATATGTTTCAATATTCATAAAATGTACCACATTATTAATTAACAACTATTAAATAATTATAAAACGCTTTATTCTATAAAAAATTAGTTACATAACATAAAAATTTTTACAAATAAAGGAAAATTTAAATCCCGAAATCCCGTAAAATCCCGGGATCCCGAAAAATCCCGTAGTCCCGAAAATTTTTCATACAAAATCCCGAATCCCGGGATTTGCAAATATCAATCCCGTTTGACATCCCTAGCATCTACCAACAACATATATACACATTAGGGTTACGACTTTTTAATTTTTTTTTTTTGCAAATATCAAATTTTACATGCCCTACCCAAAAAGGGCATAAAAAATATTAAGAAACACAATCTTACTTTTTCGCTACTGTCAAAAAAGTTCCCGCACCAAATCGGTTGAAATTTGGTCTATATTTTTTAGTTTAATTAAAATATTTTTCCGAAGTTTTAAACAAATGATTCTCAAACGATGCGTTTTAAAAGCTACCCAGCAAAAAAAAATTGGAAGTAGTGATTTACAAACTACTTCTTTTACTGCTTTACAGGTATCCGTTAGCGTATTTTTACTGCTTTTTGAGAAGTAATTCTGAATCACTTCGAAAAATCACTTCTTTCATTGCTTCCAAAGTATCCGTTAGTATATTTTTACAATTTTTTATAGAATTACTTCTGAACAACATCCAAGAAATCACTTAAGTATTGCTTCTAAATCATTCCTCTCCTATGACAACTCAATGTTAAAATCATTAGTGTTTATGTTAAAAAAGAAGTACATCTAGATCATCAATTGCAGTGCTGTTTCTACTGCTTCGGCATCTGTCTTTTGCTGGGTATTTACGGTAAAATTACGAAACGTTTTTAGAGGGACTTTTGGATACATTTTTGTCGTTTACAATAATTCTTATAATAATTCGTTATGTAAATTAAACAAAATCACCGAGAACCTTGATACGGTGTACATTACGGAAAGTTAGGAGCGAGGTTCCTATAAATGACTGCAAAACTGCTGCAGGTCCTGTGCTGAAAGCACCAGGTCAACTGCATTTCCAATTTCAACTTTCAAAGCGAATTATTATAGAAAAAATAGGGAAAGGAAGGATGACTCGGCAAGGAGAGATTAATTACAGAACCAAAATACAGAAACCCTTCTTGAAACGAAGAAAGAAAATCAATGACTTTATTCCATAACTACTTCCCATTAATGTGGCCATTAAAACTGAAAAGAAAAAAGATTTTGAAACCCTTTTATAACACAACTTAATGACTTGCAATTTTATGTTTCGGTCTTGGACAACAATGAGGAGTACATTGAAAATGAAGTTTTTTCTTTATCTGTTTTAAAATTCACATTTGTTCTTTAAACTTTTTAATATAACCCAGCCAACAAATTTCTGAGTGCTTATAAATAATGACTCTTAATTGAGTCAGAAATATGAGCCATTTATGAGTCCTCTTTATTCCGAATCCAAAATGTATCATATTTGGTGTTTTTTTATGAGCCTTTCAAATATTATACTCTAAAAGTACACTTATTTCAGACCAATTTTTGAATATTCGTAAAAGATTCAAAAATGAATCCGAAACAAGGACATTTTTTTAAAAGGGAAATTTAAAATGACATGCTCAATAATTGCACATATTTTGGAGTGTTTTCAGAAGACTCTATAATGAGTCAAAAGAGAATCAAAAATATTAATTTTTAAGAATCTTTTTAGAACACTCTAATCATAAATATGTTACAATAAATATGTACAATATTTGAGCTTTAGTTTTTGTTTCAATTTTCATTTAAATATTGTCAAATAATTTTGGATTTTTTTTCTATATTGTTTTGTTTTAAATTTTCCGGAAAGTATCGCTTAAAACTTATAAAATCACGCATATAATACCTTGTGCATAAACAAAAAAGCTCAACAATTTGCGAAATTAAAGGAAAACAATTCCAACAAATTTTATAAAATATTTATATCGTAATTTGGAGAGCTATTCAAGACACAGTATTTTTCTTCAGAGGATTAACTTATCAAGCAACCAATTAAAATTGTATCAAGATTTGTGTGTTATTTGTTAATATTTTATAGTTATATGTTAATTGACCCAGCAAAACCTTCTATTACCTGGTAATGACTTTGGTAAGAAGAAATAAGGCTAGGTAATCACTTACTTTTCTATTACCAAAGCTATTATTTTAACAAGGGCATGTCCATCGAGGTAACTCCTCGATGGACATTCTGAAAGAAATGAATTCAGTTGCGACAGCCGATAATTCGGTTCCTGCAACCGAATTGAAATCGAATTCGGTTGCCACAACTGAATTCGGATTTCCACAAGGGAATTGTTCTGAGAGTCAACTTCTTTATCGTTGGTTCAAATATACATCATTTGTTTTCAAAAAGAACAACTTCCTTCCTATGGCAAGCCAATGTTAAATTCATCGGTAAAAAGCACGAACTTTAAGAGTTAACACTAAACGTTGGCTTATGTCAAATTTATATGAGAATGACATAAACCAACGTTGATAACTTGCCGCACAAATTTTGAAATGAAAATGGCTTTATTGTTTTTCAAAATATTCCCCTTGATGATCAATACACTTTTGCATTGGTTCAAACCATATGTCATAGCAGTTTTTCCATTCCTCTTGAGACACCTCCAAAACATGGTTTTTGAATGCTTCAACTGCTTCTTCGGCGCTCGTAAGTCGTTGACCACGCAGTTTACCTTTGATATTCGGGAACAATAAGAAGTCATTAGGTGCCTAATCAGCACTGTACGTCTGATTAGGCACCTAATGACGTCAACAATTCGATGTTTTGACTGCTAAAAAATTCACCTGTTTGACGAAATGTGTGAGAGCTCGCACTGTCATGATGGAGAATGATTCGTCTTTGGCGGTTGGTTTTACGAATTTCTCCGAAGACTTCCGGCAAATAAATTGTCATAATTGGCCGTCCTACGTTGCTCAAGCGGAACAGTGGCCACATGTTCTTCTTTCAGAAACAACTTTTGTTGGATTTCGCTCGTCTTGGAATACCCACACGGTCGATTGCTGTTCTGTTTCCGGCTCATACGCATATATCCATGATTCGTCACCTGTTACGATTTTATACACATCTTTTGAAGCACCACGGTCGAACTTTTTAATCATTCCCTTACTCCAATCGACGCGAACCTTTTTTTGAGCGATTGGCAAATTATGGGATATCCAACGAGAGCAATTTTTTTTTACAACTAAGTGTTCATGCAAAATCGAATCTATTGAAGTGGAACTAATGTGCAAGGATGCCTCTATCTCACGATATGTCACATGACGATCTTGCATTATCAGTTCATTCACTGCATCGATGTTTTGTGGCACAACAAGCTATTTTTGACGACCTTCAAGGAATTCGTCTGCGACCGACCTACGACCACGATTGATTCACTATACCAGCGATATAATGTGGTTTTTGATGGTGCTTTATCGTCATACAAAGAACTGAGTTCATCGACACATTCTTGTTGAGATAATCCACGTCGGAAGTTGTGAAAAATAATCCAACGAAAATCGATTTTCTTAACTCACTGTAAACAAAAGAAATAGCACTTGTACATCAAAACCTTGTGAGTACCTTTAAGCTAAAAAATGTTAGGCTTTATTATGGTGTTGCCAGATTTTAGCTGTTGACATTAGTGTTGCCAGTTCCCGAAGTATAAATAGTACCCCTCGTACAATTTTACATGATATATTTTTGAATAATTTTTTAACCCTTAACAAACCATAGCAAGGGTCATTTGATCCCTAGTTCGTTATATAATGTAATATGCGGCTATAATATATCAAATATGGGATTTTAAATTATCCGGAATGAGAAGCTGAAGCCAAAATTTAATTAGCGGATCTAATTTGGTGGACATACATTTTTCAAATCAGTGACAATTTATGGTCACTGATATCGCATATTTCTAAGGAATACAATTCTAAACCCTTAATAAAATGTTTTCAATAAAATATTAAAATTATAGGGTTTAAAAGGGTCCTGACTACGAATCCGAATTCATAGTTAAAAAATTTTAAAAATCCTATGTGAAGAATAACATTTTTTTTACTTGGATGACTTCCAAAATAATTATTCACCCCCAGAATATAATCTCAGATTTGAGTTACAATATAATTAAGTAGAGTCTTTATCGAATCAAAATGTGATTCTGATTTGATTTGTAAACTTAAAGGTGGTGTTACAAATATCATCACAAAATCGATATACCCAGTGCAGTAGTGATGCATCAATTTTAATCTATTCATATAACGTTTTTCTATATACTCAACAGTTTTGCCGGTAAAAATAAATGTATGAAGAAAAAAATATTTTTTGCCTAAAATATTAAAAAAAACAAAAGGTTATTGATTTTTATGGTAGCGGTAACAAACATTTATTTTTACCGGCAAAACTGTTGAGTATATAGAAAAACGTTATATGAACAGATTAAAGGAATTGTAATTTTTAATTTTTTTAAAATAGTTTGAGCACAATCGGACTAGTGGTTCTCGAGTTATGTCAAAAAAAGATATATCTCGATTCCTAGGGGTGACCCAGCGAAACGCCGGGACACGTATAACTTGTTTTTGACCGATATAACATTTCCCGTTGGTTTCATCCCATCCCGATTTTGACTGTCGCATAGTGTTATAATATCCTGATGATGTCAACTACTGTTAATAAAAGATTAAACAGTGATTTAAAGTGAGTAAATATGTATATTCCAGCAACTTCCGGCATCCAATTTAGGTCAATTTCTAATTTTTATTTTATTATCAAATACAAAAGTTAGTGCTTAATTTTTTCAAAAAAATCATTCTCTAACTTTTATAAAAAGTTTTAAAATAAAAATCAAAAAACAACAGAAATTTATAGAGTAAAATATAAAAATTGAAAAAATTAAAATCTTTGCCAAAATTTGTGATTTTTTTGTGCAATATGATTTATAAAATATAGTGCATTATTGAAATATTATAATTAAATAAATTTGGGTGGTGACTTTTTTTAGAAATATAACATTTATTTTGGGTCTCTGGTTCTATCCAATGGAGTACAAAAAATACAAAAATGTTTAGAGCCACTTTAAAACTGATTTCTATTCCTCGAATATCAAGTTAAGCCGATATGTTTATTACCGAATTTTTTTTTAATTTTGTCCCCTTAATCACTTACATAAATTTTATTGAAATCTGAGGGATTAAATTACTTTTAAAATCTCACCCAGCAAAGCATGAAGTTGAAAAAATTTTCCCGCGATTTAACTGTTTTGATTGCATAATTTATTTTGATTGTTTTTTTTTTGTCGAATAAGTTTGTAATTCACAGGACCATGACTTGTATGAGAACTTGTGTATAAATAAGTTGTTGCATATAAATAGTCTACAACGTATCCTTTGTTATCCTTTAAGCCACAGGTGTTTTCACTCTTAATTTTAAGGGTGTACTTTTTTCAAGTGTTAAATACCGTGAAATATAATTCAATATATATTTACCCTGCTGGGAAAAATTATTTTTAAACAACTTGTTGTTTAGTTGGTGAAACTTTTTCTTTATTGTTATGGTTATTAAATTTTCTAACAAGGATAATGATAATTTTATGGTAATTATTTATAAGTTTTTTAGGTTATTTCTAAACTATATTCACACAGAAGTTAATAGAGTGTGTAGATTTGTTTATGGTTTTAAATTAAAAAAAATTTTTTTTTTAATTATAAAATTTCAAAATCACCCCTTTTTAATGAGATTTGTTTTTAAGGAAACAAGTTCATAGTGTCACAAATTGTTTCCGTTTTTTAATAAAATTTTGATTTACTTTCTTTTGAAAGTACATCTCTTATAAAACACCTTGTGTTAATTGTCAAAATTCAATTTGTCATTTGTATAACTTGTTTCAACTGCAGCGGATGTTCCCAAGATGATTACCTGTTTGATGTGAGTGTGAGGATGACGATGATGTAATTATATTTAATATTTTAGTGTTACTATTGAAGAAAAAATTGTTACAACCAAGAATTAAATCAAGATGATATTAGTTGTGTTCCCATTCTATTTGGTTAAACTGTATAAACACAAAATCTTCCTACAGAATAACAAAATTGTCAAAAAATGCGATAACGCAAAAGAAAAACACTCTTCTAGGACAAACATTTACTTTAAAGAACAAGATTGAATAGAATGGAACGAGCTTGAATAGAACAAGGTTGAATAGAACCAGCTGAGATAACTTAAGAATTAAGGTTCAAAGCAAAAAAGAGTAATAATAACAAAGGATAAAAATAGCATTGTTAGATTTCGTTGATGTTAGTCTAAGTTGAGTTGTTAACATATTTGATTTGCATTTAACTTTCACATAAGTAGACGATTATCAATTATTAACCCTTCAAGGCAAATGACACTGATGATGGCTTTGTAGCGAAAGCCGAAAATACGTATTCTGTCTTGTTGGCCTTATCGAATTCTTTAAAATATTTTATTCTTTGTAATTTACTTGTGAAAATTTTATCATCTTTTATTAATTTGAAAAAATAATTTAAACAGAAAGTGATATGAATTTATGATCTAGAGTCAAACTAAAAACATTCACTTACCAAATAAAAGATCAACTATACATACCCCTCATTCAAGATAAAAATTGTCATAATCTTGATTTAAAAACTTGCATAAATACATATTGTATATTTATTTGCATTCTTATTGAACTTTTTCGATTAATACTTTAAATACGACTTTTCTTTTGTGCATTTCTTTTTTAAAATCCAATTTTCTATTTATTTTCACAACCATAATACAGATGTTTTCTGTTTGTGATTGCATCAGCTACTTATTTGAGAATTTAGTCAATTTTTTCGAAGAAAACGTCTGTGTAACTTTCGGTAAAAAGAGAGAAAGACAAATAGACTCTCATAAGGATTCCTGTTTACACAATTTTCGAGTTCGGGAACTCTTTTGGGTTAATTTCGGTAAGTTTGCTTGCCAGCGGTAACGTACGGGAACACACTTATTGTTGCTGTTAAAAGGAAATGATACATATGTATATAGAAAATCTTATTTTAAAGTCTATACTATTTGGAGTTTAGATTAATTTGAAACTCATTCTACAAAAGGTATAAAATAATCATATTAAAACAGTAGCCCTTAGAATAATGTTAGTTTCGGTCAAACACTTGTTTTATTGCTGCGAGTATATATTATTTCCTTAACATTTTACTAAACAATTTCCTAAGAAACTATTTTTATTTTACTGTACTGTAGTCATATAAGATCAAACAAACCGTTATCAAACAAATACATTTTACGACTTTACTGCAGACTTCGTCAAACAGAAACCTGTAAAATTAAATTTCCGAAAAAAAATGTTAACCCTCTAATGCCTAAGGTCGCCAAAAAAAAGGCGCTCTTTAGATTTTAAATACTTTTTGGCTAAATAACAATTTTTTTATTAAACCAGTTAAATTATGTCAATAGAAAATATAAAGGAAGGCTTTTCAAGCAAGAAGGATTTGAAAATTTCGTAAATTTGAAAAAAATTAGGTTTTCAAAACAGGAAAAAAACAATTTGAAAAATCGTCAAAAATATTTTTTCGATCTGGCATACATTATCGATAATTTTAAAGGTGGCTTAGAATCTCTACTTGTGAAAGGAGTTACTATTTTTGCTCCAGAACACACAGGATAATGTCAGGATACCTCTTACCATTATCTCTCTAACTCAAAAATTAACTGCCAGAGTTTTCTATAATTAAGCCCAGATTATATAGTTATTAATAAGCAAAACAAAAATTTCGTTGAAATTGGTATATAGTAACAAATTCGCCAAATTTTGTAATCACGAAAATCACCATAACTTCTGAAATAACAACACTAGATCAACAATTTTCGGTATGAGATTTTATTTTACTGATAGTGTTATTTATAGCAAAAACCTAAATTATTTGTATATTGGAATTGTTGATTCGTCTTGAACCTTTAATGTGCTATATCGCTTAAATAAGGCGATAAATAAAAATTTAATATTTATTCCATACTAGGTTTTCAATTCCAAATATATAATTTAAATATTAGTGCAATCAGAAGAAAGAGCATTAGAGGGTTACAGTTAAAAACTTTGAAAAATTGAATGCATTTTAAGAAATTGCGATTCCAATGTAGAATTTGAAGTGTACCTTGGAACTTGTAAAAATCAAGGAAATTTCATTAAAAAAAATATTGCCCCATATTAAATTTTAATGTAATATTTGCAGCAGGGCTGATATCTACTTGAAATGTGGCAATGCAATTCAACATTTCTATAAAAAAGAGCATTTATAAAAAATGCCGGCAATTTTAACTCAACCCTTATGTCGTAGAAAATCAAATTAATTTAATCATTGGTTGTATAAATAGAAGAGAAATTATTAAAAAAGTTTCAAGGTAAACAAACATTTTTATTGGGTGTATATTTTGAAAATGCGGGATTCACAATACATGGCGCATCTTTTACAAATGGTTTGTGTCTTTAATAACTTATATGGGATTTTGAAGGGTAAACATCTGTCGTTTATTCTCACTTAGTCATTGAACGAAATAAGTAGTATAAATAACAAAGTTTTTTTTTTTTGTTTCCAAAATTTCGAATTTTGTGCCAACAAAGCATCATTTGCGGGAAGTTCTTTCTTTATTAATTATTGAAAAAAAAGTGCAGCTGAAGCACATCGATTGCTCACCGAAGAGATGATTTGTGGGTTTCAGAAATCGTGATTTTGACACGGAAGAGAAAGACCTCCCAGGTGAACTAAAAACATTCGAAGATATTGAATTGAAGACCTTGCAAAATCATTGGGAGTCACTCAAGCAGCAATTTCAAAACGTTTGTAAGCAGTAGGATTCTTCCAAAAGCAAGGAAATTGGAAAACGATTTTGCATGTCCGAAAAGCTGCTTTAACGTCATAAAATAAAGTAATTTTTGCATCGAATCATTACTGGTGTTGAAAAATGGGTCCATTACGACAACCCGAAGTGCAACAAATCGTATGTGAAGCCCGGCCAACCAGCCAAATAAACGCCAAAGCCGAATATCAATGGCCCAAAAGTAATGTTCTATATTTGGTGGGACCAGAAGGGTTCCATCTATTATGAGCTGCTGAAATCGGGCCAGACGATCACAATTGATTCGTTTGAAGCGAGCATTGGCCGATAAACGCCCAGAATATGCGATCAGACATGAAGCCGTAATATTCCATAATGACACCGCTCGGCCACATGTTGCAAAATAGGTTAAAAACTATTTAGAAAATAGTGGTTGGAAAGTTTTGCCTTACCCGCCTCATAGTCTAGACCTTGCCCCGTCCGACTACAATTTGTTTTGATCGATGCAGAACGCTCTCTGGGGAATACGCTTCACTTCAGAACAGGGTATCCGAAATAATCTTGATACGTTCTTGGCATCAAAAAATGAGCAGTTCTTCTGCCGAGGAATCCATATGTTGCCAGAAGGATGGGAAAAGGTCGTAGCTAACGATGGCCAATAATTTCAATAAATTTATATTGTACCAATGTTTCACAATAAATGCCAAAAATTTGCCAAAAATCTCGCATTTTTAAGTTATATACGCAATAAACTTAAAAAGAGAATAATTGGGCCAGTTTTTATCCCACCTTTTTAACCCTTAAAACGAGTCCTTTAAATTTTTTTCTCTACAATATATCTAAAGCTCATTAAGATCTGCAGGGCTGCGTTGGGAGACTTCCGTTGCAAGCCCGAATTTGGAAATATCTTTCTTATTTTTAAAAAATTAAATTAAATTCTCTTTTTTCATTCCAAGGCACACGCACCCGCTTTTTTATTTGAAACTTTGTGTATGTTAAAATGACCATTAAGCATAGTATCGTAAGTTGATTTTTCTCGATAATGAATTTTACGTGAAAATTGTGTTGATTGTGTCTATATATCTAAAATTAAAAATTTAGATTTTAACAAGTTAAATTACGATTGCATCCCGGGATTTCCCGGGAAATTAAGCATTTTTCAGTTCCCGCATACCCGGGAATCCCGGGATTAAAAAAAAATCCTATTTAAAACCATAAATAAATTGTGATTATCTCAAATTTTCATATGCAAACTTTTCCAAAACTAGTGAAAATAGTAAAAATTTTACACTAGTCTTGTTCGTTTACTAAAATTTGCTACTGTTACCACAACTGGATAAATTCAAAAAGTAAACTAAATTTTCCAATTGTAGTAAAAGTAGTAAGATTTTTGAGTAAACGAATACACTGATTAATTTGTGTACTTGATTAAACATTTTAAGTGCCTTTTAGTACCCAGCAAAAACAGACATTACCGAGTAATTAAGCGAGTAAGTAGCACACAAAGTGTTTCACTACTTACCAGGCTATTTACTCGCAACATTACTTTTGTTCGCGATGTCCCTCTAGCTTACAGAAAAAGTGCGAATAACGAGTTACCCATATCCAGAAAGTTGTCTCTACAATCTAAAAAGCTGTCTCAAAATGAGGGTTGATTTTTTGGACTCAAAGAAGATTCCAAAATTTTTTAAATTTATGAGAAAAATTTCGAATTTATACGTTCTTTTTTCTGAGTCATTTCTGAGTACGCAGGGGGCTCTTTTGAACGTACCACTTTCTTAGGAAAAAGTGGAAAAATGTTTATGTTTTTGGAGCTCATTTCTGAGTCACTGATGATCATCTTTGTTTGCTGGGATATTATTTTTTTTATTTATTTATTTTTTTTTACGGACAAGTTTTTTAGTCGAAAAATTAGTTTTACTTTATTAATTTTTTTTTTAATATATAATTAGACATATGATTTATAATATAAAACTAATTCTTTCCCACTACCAAAATTCCAAGAAAAACCACTCACGGCCTGAGCTTTCCCACGATTCTGAAAATTTGATGATAAAAACAAATCCTTTTTATAGCTTTAACCCTTAAAATATTTTATTACATATATTTAATGTATAAAAATAAAAAAAAAGGATTTAGTACATTTATGATCCCGCAATCAAATGCAATGTTATAAATACAAATTCCCTTAAAATGTTATCCTGTATTTATTTATAAACTATACGCTCCCCATAAGTTCAACAAGTTTTTCTGGTTTATTTTAAACAACTTCTGATTGTCTGCATGAATATTTTTCAACCCCCACTCACAATCTGCTGTACACCAGTGTACACCATCCAAAATTAACAATCATTATTCAAACTCTGTCATGTCATCGTGCTCTTGTCTTGCTTGGTCTTGCAAGAGATGATGTTAAAAATACACAAAAAAAATGAACAATCCTGTTGCTGGCCTCAAATTTATCAACAAGTTAAATTTTGACGTATGTTTGTGTGTTTGTGAAGAAGGGGAATTGAAAGAATCCTTTTTTATACTTAATGTTGTATTTACACAGATATACACTCATACACTTTCATATAACTGCGCAGTTGCGCAAGGATATTTATAGATGTGACGTTGATTTAACATTAATTTTCGAGTTTTAATTTACCCCAAAAAAAAAGTCTGGGATATTTCTTTTTTTTTTGGATTTTTTTTCTGTACCGTCCGCTATTTACATTATTGTTGTTGTCAATTATCCTCTACACGTTTTGTATTTAATTGTTTGTGAATAGATTTCATAAAAAACACCTGGTTATTTATTTAGGATGATAGACATTTATACGTTTCAATAAAGTAAACTCTGAAAGTAAATTTTTTATATAAAAAAATCTTATAATTCTTTAACCTGTTAAACGCTTAGTTAAGTTTTAAATGGAAAGTGGATACAAAGATTATATCAGAATTATGGTTCGAAAATTTGCTATAGTTTATCATGTAATATTTTATATCACATAATATTTCCTTGGCTTCAGATAATATTTATATAGTGAATATATTCGCCAAGTCTAGTGATTCCATTTGGTATTGATTTGGATCTGAAAGTTTAAAAATGTGAGTAAAGCCCCCCATACATTTGCAATATTATGTGCAATATAATGGCACAGTATTTTTCTCGTTTTGCTACACACCATACAATAAATTGCAACATATATGTATGTATGTAATAAAAGATCCCCACAATATTTTATGCAATATATGTATTCAACATAACCTCAAAATGCACACAAACATAAACAGCGCAAAATTAAAATTGCACAGTGTTGCCAATAGATTATACAATATTTCAAGTTATCCAATAAAAATAAAAAGTGTTTTGATTCACTACATAATATTGCTCAATCTTGAATTTAATACGTACACGGTCAATATGCACTTTTGAACCCATTGGCGTTCCAATTTGAAATTTGCACAGTCTGTAGCTGAAATATTGAGTTATCTGCTTCAATAATTTAAAGAAAATTAAAGATGGGTTTTTTGAGATATTTGCAAATTAAGGATATTTTTCAAATTGTATTATCCTTTTTGCATTACATAATTTATTTTTGCAATTTATTTTGAAAGTAGATTATATAAGCATTACTGTTGAAAATTTTATAACAATCGGATAACGCGTTCAAAAGTTGTAATCATTTGAACATCATGTATTTTTAATAAATTTACTGAAAAAAATCAACTAAAAACAGCGATAGAACGCGTACCAAAATGTATTTGGAAAAAAAGTTTTTACATTTAACATCGTGACAATTAGTAGAATGTATGTACCAAGTTTTGTAAAAATCGAAATGGATCATGTCCAAAAACTTCCATTTTTGTATACATTTAATATGGAATGATACTTTAGTCTTTTTTCCCTAAAGCACAGTAAGTTGTTTTTCACGTTGAAAAATTTTACTCGAACTTTAAAGGTCTCAAATTGAAATTTAAATTCATTGTCACGACATTGAAAATTTCCACTGAAAATTATTTTATTTTATATGGAGTACAGCAAATTTTTCACGTGAAATCCGAGCAACTTGCGGTGCTTTGCTATCAAAAAGTATTTTACGTTAAAAGTAGACTTTATATTTAAACATATGGTTCTGTTAATTTTGTATATGAAATCCTAAAGAAATATTTACAATTTCAAACATTTTGATTCGCTGAAAATAAATTAACCAATCAGAATGGTCCCAAAATAAACTACGTCAAAGCATACTGCCACCCAAAATTTTAACTAAAGCCGACTTCAACTAAAATATAAATTTTAAAATTTAAATATTAAGGGCGTTTATTTTTATTTTATTTAATTAAAATCGGAATTTCGTATTAAAAAATGCGAAATTTTAAAATGAAATTTATTTTTGTCATTTGACAATGAAAATTTCTTTTTTGCATTAATATATATCTGTGGAATGTGCTATTAAGTGCGTTCCCGTACTAGATTTTGCTAAAAACCGAAAAATTTGAAAACCGCGGTTTCGGTTTTTCAAAATTATAAAAACCGCGGTTTCGGTTATTTTTCGGTTTTCTTGTGATATTAATAGAATAATGATATTAATTTAATATGTATGTATAACAATTAAATATTTTAATACATTCAAGATATTTATTAAAATTTGATTGAATTTCTCACTCGAATAAAAGCAATAACAACATTGCCGGGGAAAAAACGCGGAAACCGTTATAAATTAAAATTTTTTATTCTTTTTTCGGCAGATTAAACTGTATTTAAAGAGTTTAAATTTGGAATTTAGCAATTTGTTTAAAACAATATAAAGTTAAAATTTTATACAATAAATTTCGCGGAATACGAAATAAAACTTTCTGAAAAATAAGCGGTGAAAATCTGAACTGAATACGTGATTTTGGTACAATTTCTTTCTAAAATTATATTCCTCAGTTTATATGTTGCTTCTCTTATCAAAAAAAAAAAAATAATATTTATTGGAGAAATTGTTCATTACAATTAAATACAGAATTTTGTAAAATAGGAGCTGAACCCTTTTCGAAATTCTAGGCTCAATAATATATAATTTAATTAATTACTTTAATTGTTTTAAGTATTTGCCAAAAACCGACTTATTTTTGTCGGTTTTCGGTTTCGGTTTTGAGGCCTCAAAAACCGCGGTTTCGGTTTCGATTAAAACCGAACAGCAAACTCTATCCCATACGTTCCCAATGTTACCGAAATTTACCCAAAAGCGTTCCCGTACTCGAAGATTGGGTAAATGAGAGCGCTAATGAGAGTGTATTAGTGTTTCTCTTTTTACCAAAATTTACCCAGACTTTTTCTTCGGGTAAACTTTGGTAAAACAGCTGATGTAAATATAAACAAAAAACAATTGTGAAAATAAATTTAAAATTTTAATTAAATAAAGAAATAAGCAAAAGAAACTTGTTTTTTTATAAGAATTAATTGAATAAAATGAAAAACAACTTTTAAATGCGAATAGGTATGGGTATTTGTGCCAATTTGCAAACTGAAATTATACGCATTTTCACATCAGTGATGGGATTTGTGGCACAATCTAAGATTGATTGGTATAATGGCACAACCGATACTATTTTGGCACATTTTGGTTATCTACAAAATTTAATAGAAAATGAATTTAAAAAATAACAATTCTTTAAAAATTCTTTAATTTTTAGTTTCTAAGCATTTATTGGTATTAAAATACCTTTTCGAACAAAGCAAAACTAAATAATGTCATCGAAGATATTACCGAATAACCCATAGAATTTTAAAAATTCAAATGATTTAAATTTAGTTCAGAGCTTCGAAAGAATTAATTTAAGTTTAATTCATGAAAAATTTAATTCAATTTTAGAAAATGTTTATACGTACACCATTCCGTGTAACCATTCCTAAAGAATTCATTTATTGGCTGCATTCCCAAATCTTTAACAAGAATCGAATGAATTTCATTTATCACTCACCTTTTAATTGAATGAATTCAAGAAAATTTTAATTCATTCGGTTAGAATTCATTCATAATAGAATTAATTCCATAAGAATACTATTACGAAATGAAATTAAAGTTGAATTACACAAAATGAAATTAGCACATTTTAGTCACACACTTGGCACAAAACAAAATTTTCCATCCCATCACTGTTTCACATTATTCTTTGAAATAAGGTTTTGGGCTAGAAAAGTGGTCTTTTGTGTTCCCGTACCATTGGGTAATTTTGTCATTTTGTGAGAAGATTTTGTGCTTACTCTCATTTTACCGAACTTTACCCAAAACACACCTATTATGTGAGATAGGGCTTTTGGCACCAATAAAATTATAGCAAGCTATAGCGAAATATTAAAAAAAGTCAAATTTTAAGTTAATTTGCAAGGAAATATGTTATTCTTTTTAAAATTAAAATAAGTGTTATATATAATGAAGGCCTGTGGTAAGTAAATTGTAAAAGTATAACAAATTGGATTTTTCGATAACACCGTTTACAGGTAATTAGGAAAATACCTCAAAAAACTTGAGTTTTTTTTAATTTTAAAAAATCGCAAATAATTCATAAACCACAATTTTTTAAAAAATTTTGATTGCTGATTCGTTAAAATAAAGATCAGATTTGAGAAATTTGCGCATACAAGGCAAAAACAAGTTGAATTTTTAATTACATCTTTTCGGAAAATTTGGAAATTTTAACTAAAATATGTATTTTCTTGTATAATATTTAGAAAAACCGCGAATTACTTACAAGTTACTTAATTTTTTTAAGTTTTAATTTCAAATTCCTTTTGTTCTTAATTAATTAAGACCAGATAAAATAAATATTGTTAAATAATAGCGTACAGGTTAAGAAATAGTTAAATTTAAAGTCAACCCTACTTTTTCTATAAATTACTCTAGAGATAAATTACTAATTCTTAAAAGACAACTTTTTGTGCAACCTCTAAATAAAAGCGGATTTAGCTGAAACTTGGCACAGAGAGTTTTAAAACATTATGGAATAGGGGCAACATTGTGGAGATCGCGAATTCCAACTTTCATGTTTTTTTTGGACCAATCTAATGTGTACATTGCAATATTGTAGCTGTCATACATATATGGTAAAAAGTAGAGGTCCAAGTATAAATCCCTGCGGCACACCCTTTAAAACTGGCAGAGCATCAGAAATGTTGTTCTTTATAGAGACATATTGACGACGACCTGATAAATACGATGCTATTAATCGAGTAGATAATGTAGAAAAATTAAACTTTTTATGTAACTGGAGGCAGAGGACTTCATGGTATACAGTATCAAACGCTTTTGAGTGATCCAGAAGTACAATGATAATATCACCAACATCAAAATGGAGCACTGATAACAGCCGATCTTTGACTATAATATCCAACATTGCAGACGAAAAACGTTCGAATAAAACTCAGATTTTGAATTTTTGATCATTACATTTACTTCTCTGCGTGCATTTCTGTATTCCATATGTAGTTCATAAGTTTTGAAGTACTTCCATCGTTTATAAGCAAAATCTCTGTTAGCAATTGCTAATTTTATTTCAGTATTGAACCACGGTTTCTTTTTGAAGTCCTGTCTAACCGTTTTAATTGAAACTGACTTTGCACAAACTTTTGATAAGTTTTGCCCTAAGAAATTAAGCTGTTCGTCCACTGATGACATGTAATAAATTGAGGATCAATCAATACTTTACAGCTCATAGGTCATGATATCATAATTAATCAAAGTAAGTAAGCGCTTCGTAAACATACTGCAACTGGAAATCAAATGTCAGAAATAAAAGGTCATGTTTGGGAAACATGGTGCTGATCGTAGAGTTATTATTATATTACTGACAAAAAATATATCAAGCAATGAGATATTTGTAGAAGTAAAATGGGTTGGAGTTAAAGTATTTGTTGGCTCAAAGCCAATGGCTTTCATTTCATTGACAAAGTGATTTTAATGAGTGTGTTGGAATTAAAATCTCCACATATATATTTTTTTTTTATAAAGAGAAGCAACACTAAGGAAATTCTTCCTATTAATTAACGTGTTGCTTCCTTTGGAAAGGGGATAGAGAACAAGTGAAAGGTGGTGAATAGGGATGCCAATCGGGATTGATATTTGAAAATATTGATCAAGGGATTTTCGAGAATACGGGATTATTCGTGATCCCGGGATTTTTCGGGATTCCGGGATTTAAATGTTCCTTTAATTATCAAATTTTTTTTGTTATGTAACTAATTATACCCTACACCACTATGTGGTCATTATACCCTACACCACTATGTGGTCAGGGTATTATAAGTTTGTGCTGCTGTTTGTAACACCAAAAAATATTGGTCGTAGACCCACCTTATAGTATACCGATCGGTTCAGAATTTTTTTTTATTTCGATTTAACGATGTCCGTCTGTCTGTCCGTCCGTCCGTCTGTCTGTCCATCTTGTGCGCACTCTACAGGTCGCAAATATTAAGATATTGTGATGAAATTTGGTACGCAGACCTATGTTGGCCCAAGGACGAACAAGTTTGATTTTGGTGAACATCGGTCCATGTTTAGAGCTAGTGGCCATATAAGGGTCCTACCAAAATTGTACTGTTTATACGCTGCAGGTCGTAAATATTAAGATATTTTGATGAAATTTGGTACACAGACCTATATTGGCCCAATAACGCAGCCTATTGATTTTGGTGAACATCGGTCCATGTTTAGACCTAGTGCCCATATAAGTGTCCTACCAAAATTATACTGTTTATACGCTGCAGGTCGTAAATATTAAGATATTTTGATGAAATTTGGTACACAGACCTATATTGGCCCAATAACGCAGCCTATTGATTTTGGTGAACATCGGTCCATGTTTAGACCTAGTGCCCATATAAGGGTCCTACCAAAATTATACTGTTTATACGCTGCAGGTCGCAAATATTAAGATATTTTGATGAAATTTGGTACACAGACCTACATTGGCCCAATAACGCAGCCTATTCATTTTGGTGAACATCGGTCCATGTTTAGACCTAGTGCCCATATAAGGGTCCTACCAAAATTATACTGTTTATACGCTGCAGGTCGTAAATATTAAGATATTTTGATGAAATTTGGTACACAGACCTATAATGGCCCAATAACGCAGCCTATTGATTTTGGTGAACATCGGTCCATGTTTAGACCTAGTGCCCATATAAGGGTCCCACCAAAATTATATTGTTTATACGCTGCAGGTCGCAAATATTAAGATATTTTAATGAAATTTGGTACATAGACCTATGTTCACCAAAATCAAGGACGAAGCCTATTGATTTTGGTGAACATCGGTCCATGTTTAGAACTAGTGCCCATATAAGGGTGCCCCCAAAATTGGCTTGGTTACAAACTGCAGGTCGCAAATATTAAGATATTTTAATGAAATTTGGTGCGCTGACTCACATTATAGAAAATTTTGACATAAGCCCCATTTTAACCCATTCGAATTTCGGATCCAAACAATACACCAGACTGGTGTAGGGTATTGTATAGTCGGCATGCCCGACTTTAACCTTTTTACTCGTTTTTAAATAAGCTTAAAAAGTACAATATTGTTTTGAAAAATTAGGGTCATCCCCGTAAACTCCACTTGCTCCCCAGAGATACTTTTAATCACAATTTTCATATTAAAATGGTTCGTCCAAAATAAATAGAAACTTTTCTCATAAATTTTAATAATTTATATATTTTATGAGTAGGACAAATTTTCAACCATTTCAATTTAGCTTTATTTAAAATTTTGCATTATTTTTGGCGAGTTAAAAATATGCAGTAATTTTTATGAGTCATTTAACATTCTGTTTATAAGCGCTCCAAAATTGGTGGATTAGTTTACAAAAAATTTGTAACATTAGCAAATCTTCTGTTAAAAATTAGTAACTAAAATTCAGCAAAATACTGTAAAGTTAGCAAATTTATTGTTAAAAATTAGTAACTAAATTCAGCAAAAAAAATAGCAAAAAAATTTGTAAGTTAGTAATGTGGAGGAAGCAAAAAAATTAACTAAAAATTAATTTTTAACTAAAAATTAGTTAAAAATTTGTTAAGATGAAGTACTAACTTTTCTAAAAACTTTTTTCTATGAGTGTACCTGCACGATGAAAAAAAACGGCCTGTCCCAAACATATTTTTGCTGGTAATATATATATATTTGGAGAAATTGTTAAACATATTCGCCGTGTTTTTACTAGAAGCAATATATATTGGCATGCAAATATATTATGTTTGCAAGCAAATATATTATGTTTGCCTGTAAATATATAATATTTAGATGAAATGAAATGACGCTATCGACAAATATTATATGTTTGGCAGCAAACATATAATATGTTTGTCATAAACAAATTATGTTTCAATGCAAATACTATATATAAATAATATATTTAGTTATAAAGCAATTATTAATATATGCCAAACAATAGGCGTATTTATTATACTCTCCAAATTTCTCTATATTTTAATGGAAAAACATAAAAAGTAAAATTAATACATCTACTGTTTGGCGATTATTTAATAACTAAATATATTATAAATCACATTGAATTTTACATCTAATACATTCATTGAAAAACAATAACTACCAATCTCTTCATTTATTTTTTATTTATTTTTATTAACAAATATTAATTAAAAACTCTTATAATAAGTTAATACTTTAATATACACAATTATATATTTTTTTGTTCTTTTTAACACAATTTTACGTTTTATTTACACTAATTTTTGTTATTGTTTCACATCTTTTACAATAAAATTAATAAATAAAGGAAAAATATCACTAAATTTTCTGACTAGATGCAGTCTAGCTAAACTGAACGATTATTACCAACTACAAAAGTTAAAATGGCTACATACAACTTTATATGTATCAAGAATGGAAATTCGCCGTTTTTTCAAATATATGTTAATTGTATCCACAAATATATTTATTACCGGGAAATATATGTATAGCAACTACAAAAATAATATAATTGGAAGCACACTGCAAATACATATATGGTAGTTTGTAAACATACATTGATTACCTCCAAACATATACAAAAACGTCTTTTTCCTCCGTGTGCATACTACTGGGTAATAGCGGTGTTAAAAATAAATGACTGGCAGAACACTCATTTGGGACGCTTTGCCAGCTTTTGCAAACAACGTTAAAGTACCTTGCCATAGCTTTCCCGTTTTGTATTTTTCTGACTGGGATAATATATGAATGCCTGCACTTAAGTATACTTGCGCCCAGTATTTTGTAAGCAGATTTTAAAACAGATTCGTTGCGACAACCTTGCCCACTGAATCGTATAATTACAGCAACAAAGTTATTTGGTTATTCACGGAGGAAAATGTTGCATTTTAGAACAGTTGTTGCATGCCATCTGATGGTGATTTGGCGAACTTTGTTGAAGCTTTTTAGTTCATAGCCCTGTTATATTATTTTACTCCGGTGAGGTTAAGTACTATGGGAACACCGAAGGAGGACGCTGCGATATGTATGAGGGATAGAAAATACTCATACATATTATTATTTTTCATAAATTGATGTTGCCTTGGTTGGAGATCGAACCCGCAACCTCACGTGTAACAGTCCAACGCGCTAACCATTACACCATAGCGCCCATTTACATCATCGTGGGAGTATCCAGTTTTTCAAGAAAATCTTTAGTATCTACACTACGGTTAGGCCTATAGGCGGATCTTACGAGTAATTTTTTTTCCACAGGCTAGGATTTTAATAAACAAATATTCTATTTTAATACTTAGATTATAAGATGAATTATCATCTGAATTATCAACAGCCCAGTCAGAAATCGGCAGTGGTACAAAAAATCAAGCAATAGCATACCACTGGGTAACCACGGTGTTAAAAATAAATGACTGGCAGATCACTCATTTGGGACGCTTTGCCAGCGTTTGCAAAAAGCGTTTATAAAAAAAACCTCTGGCAAAGAATTGGGTTAGAGTGATATGCCAAGGTTTGCAACCAGTGGTTATCCAGTGCTACCTAACCAATGCTACCAGTGGTACAAAAATCAATTCACTGGTAGACCAATGATTTTATAAAAATGCTGACGCTTCGTTAAAAAAGGTTTGTAGTCAGAAGGTTCCGAGTTCAAATCCGTTTGCAAGGAACAATTTTTTTCTGATTTTTTTTAATTTAAAACTTTTTTGTTTTATTAAATCAATTTTTTTGTTTGTGGGAAAGCTCCTTCACGACCAACTTTTTTTTTGCTCTCCCAACGCTGGCATATTAGTTACAAAAACTTGTTTGCCAGTACATACTAGCATTTTAGCACAGCCAGTAGTTGTCCAGCTGTTATCACTCATTTATGTGTTTAGCCACCAATTATTATATGTGTCGTTAGCTCAGTGGGTAGAGCAATCGGCTGCCAATCTGACGGCCTTGGTTCAAATCACGGCGGGACCAAAAAAAATACATATGAACTTTTTTTAAATTTTATTTTGGAAAATATATTTTCAGACCACCTATTTATTGGTTTTGCCAGCGTTTTGCCAACGTTCAAAAGTTTTGTTTTTCCAGTGCTTTTCCGGCGCTTTTTGAACAGCCGGTCCCAAAATGATAACATCATTAGACAAACTAATGATGTTATCATTTTGGGAATGGGAAAACACTTTTTGCCAGTACTTGTACCACCTGTTAAAGTGCTTTGCCACCGCTTTACCGTTTGTATTTTTCTGACTGGGGGTATTCGAGTCAGTACACATTTTGCTTACTACTCCCTTTTTAGCATATATTGGCACGCCATCACCATGAGTTTTCCTATCGCAACGATATATTTCGTAGTTGCTTAAGTTAACAATAACATCTGGAATCGAATTCTTAAACCACGTTTTAGATACACATACAATGTCGACCCCAGAATTCTCAAAAATATATCGGAATCCATCAATTTTAGATTTTAAGCTTTGAGCATTTATATGACATATCTTAATACCAGACCATTGTTTGCATAATATGTGAACCATATCATATATCACATCTTTGGAATATTTCACCATCGTGCTTCCTTAAAAAGATACAAAATTCTTGACCTTAATTCGTTGATCTCAAAAATAACCAAAATCACGATATTTGTAAAATTTTAACTCGTGATAAAAATTTTTGAGACCAGTAGGAATAAAGATTGCGTGAAATTGGTGGTAAACGACTCGATCCGGATACGGACTAAATACATTCCATCGATTGTAAACTTTCTGTGGACTTTAAAGGTTAGTATATCTATCAGAAAACATTTTTTAAACATTTTTAAGTATAAATACTCGATACCCACTACTCATATTTTTATCAGCGCTAGTGAAGAGAGACCAAAGGAAATCACAATAAACTGCCTGGCCTCCGAGTGTACTCGCCCATTGAACCCAAGCTTACCTAAGATTATAGAAATAGCCACATCCACGAGAGAGAAACTATTTTAAACATAGAGCAAAGGGGCCTCTGAGGGCCAATTCTGCAACTTTTTAACGACAAAATTCGGTAGTTAAATTGACAAGTTTTCATAGTAAACTGATTAGTCACAAATTTAACAATATAGCTATTCGGAGTAGTTCTTTCAGTGTTGCCACCAGTAAAACAAAAAATTACACAGCTGTAGATCAAAAATTATCCAAAACCATATGAAATTACACAAAAAATATATTTTTCATATTATTTCAAAATAAACTCTCCTGGGCACAGTGGAGAAGAATACAAATATTTCGGGAAGAATTTCGCCATTTCTTACCGACTGATATGATAATTTCACACTGCAAGTTTTGGATGGCCAAAACTGCAAGAGCTATGCCATTCGACTCCAAAGTTTGGCCATTTTTCTATCTACACACCGATTTTTAAAGACGTAACATTTCGATCATCTACAAAGTGCAAAAGTTATTTGCATTTTAAAACTAAAATTTAGCATTTTTGCTATAAACTGTTCCGTGTTTTTGCCTTCTGCAAAAGCAAATCCAGGCCAATTTCTCAGAAAATATTATAACAAATTATTCTATTAACTAAAGGGAATTTCAATGCAATATCTTTTTCAGGATTAAAATAGCGTGCTAATTTGAATATTAAAAAAAATGGTATTTTATCCATATTAAAAGTTTCTTTCAGAACAAAGTATTTATGTTTTCAGAAAGGCTATTTCAGTCAGATGCACTGCATGTAAAAATATTACTTACTTGCTAATTATTCTCCCCCATATTCCTCAAAATTTAACCGTTTATATTTAAATTAAACCAATTTGTTTCTGAGTACAAAGCTGGAATTAAAAAAAAAAAGCTCGAATAAATAGATCCTCCAAGGCGTCCGTAATGTGATAGCGTAAGCCCTGTTCAACCCTAGCTTTAAGCCCAAATTAGTTTGGTAGTATCGTAAAAAAAAGTAACGTAGCACTCTTATAATGAATAAAAAGAGTACAAAAAATAAAAGTATCGTTTTTTTATCTTTTTCTTGTGCATAGAATTAATTGTCAAGTAATAAAATATAAAATTTCTATTTTCAATAGAACTTTTTTACGATTTTACTTGACAACAGTTTCAATGCATAGAAAAAAGACAAAAATATAATTCTATATTATTTTAACATATTGAATTGATTACAGATACGTTTTTTTACTTTACGATTAGACTAATGAAGACTTTAAATGTCGGCAAGACAGGGAAAATTTTAAAAATAACGTATTTGTAAAATTTTGCCTGTTTTCTTTAGTTTTTATGTTAATGGTAGAAAGTCAGATCTTTACATGAAATTTCTTTGCAGTATGTGTATCAACAAATTTTCTTTTAAAAAATAAAAATATAACATTTTTTTCAAAAATTCCATACGATTTTGTTGAAATCTGAAACATGCTGGATTTACAGAATTCTAAAATATTCTGATTCTGTTCCACCTCGCTGCGTTAGCAAAATTTTTTTCTGGTCAAAGTCCAGTATCATAATAACTACAGGAAAAAAAATTTTCAGACTTTAGAAAGTCACGTTATAACAAACTCAAATTTTCCCACTATTTCGCTGAATTTTTAAATGTTCTTGAAAACCATAAGTATTTTGAAAAGAAGCTTGACAATTATTTTTGCAAAAAATAAAAAGGCGGTGCTTTAAACAAAACAAAAAATACATAACACCACTTTTGATTTCTTCTAAATTGAGTTTAGTGTTGAAAAAATCTACAAAAGTAATTCACCAGAAAATGGACATTTGTGGTAAATGTTTCACTGACAAACTCGTTTCGTCTAAATATCGACTAATTTTTATTAATTTATTAAAAAGCTCCGGGACTTTTAAAAATTTGCGGAAATTTCTTTAAAAAGTGAAATTACACAAGAACTACACAAAAATGTCATTATTCAAAAATTATCCAATGAATGTGTAAACAGTCCCGTTTTTGAATAATTATTCAAAAAGTGGCAACACTGAGTTCTTTTCTGTATCCTGCAGTTTTTTATACCATGTTCATATATCCAAACACAATTTGTTTAAGATCTTTGATCAACGAGGATATAATTAAAAGAGGTACCAACTCACCCAACCTCTGTTAAATCACACTCTTCTTAATTTGTATCGAAAAATGTTAAAAAAAGGTTAACATTTTTCGATACAAAATGTCAATCTTCGAAAGAGAGCGACGAATACCGCCTGCTTTGATAAAATTTTTAAGAAAAGGCAGTTTTGATACATCCACGGTCTCCTTATTAAATTTTTCACTATATTCTTAAAAATAATTCATCTTAAATATAGGAAACTAGCGGGCAAGCCCGCTAGATTTAGCGGCGTGCCTTAGGCCTAGTTTTTGGGATGTCAGTTAAACCGAAAACGAATTTTGTCGTATCGGGCAAGCCCGCTAAAAATTTAAAATGTAATTTGTTTTGTATAGGAATTAAATATTTTTATGAAAATAAAATACAATGTTTTTTATTAATGTAAAAATCTTCAAAATAAAAGGCCCCTTCGATGAGAATGCTTATTAGGAGCTTATATAAAAAATAAATAATTTCAGAAATTATTATTCAGAGGAAGCTTAGGTTAAAACAAATTTTCTACTTTTTAAGTAAAAATAAAACAAACAGACACACTTAATAATTAGAAATAAATACCGATGACGATGTAAGAGCTGTGGTGTAATGGTTAGCGCGTTGAACTGTTACACATGTGGTTGCGGGTTCGATCCCCAGCGACCGCAACATCAATTTGGAAAAATAATGTGTATGATTTTTTTATCCCTAATACAGTGTCTACCTTCACTAATCTCATGGCACTTAAACCCACCGAAGTAAAATACTATAACAGGGCTATGAAATAAACAGCAAAAGGTTCGCCAACTAATATTCTGAAACTAACACAATTTTCAAAAATCTAAAAAATATATTTAAGTTTACTTTTAAACCATTGATAATACACACAAAGTAAGACTACAGCTTTAGCTTTTAAAAAAGTCATTACTTTGGTCCAAGCACATACAGGATTCTATCAGGATACCTTTCTGGGGCATCGTCTTAACTTGAAAACGAATTATTATGAAATTTGACCAAAAAGAATAAATTTAGTATTAGTACCAATATTTATTAACATTAAGACCCGTTCTCGCTCAATTTCGTAGCTTCCGAATAACGAAAATCGTTACATCTTCTTAATCAAAGGCACAAAAAATTTAATTTTTGGATTTTATATATTTCACTTTGGTGAAAAAGCATAGGTCTTTTAGAGAGTAAAATAAGTCAGTCAGTCACTCTTATATGTAAACACTATGACTCTCTTTGCGATTTGTTTATTGTCATTGCGAATCCATTCGTTCCCCGTTCTGTTTCATTTCTTTCCGCATTCCACTTCATTTCGTTCTCTGTTCCATTGCCCTTTTCTCGAGTTTTAATTCCACTTGTTCCCCGTTTAATTTCCCCGTTCTGTCTTAAAAAAAGTGTTTTAAAAAAACAAAAAAAAAATGGTCGTAAACAAACTCTATATTACTTTCCTTAATAAAAATGCGTGTTTATTTAAAAAAAAAAAATTGTTAAAAAAAAGTGCGCGTAGACAAATTTTCTTTCGCTAAAGAGTGTTAAAAAAAAGTGGTCGTGGACAAATTTTCTTTCCTGAAAGTGTGTTAAAAAAAATGTTTCCACAAAAAAAAGTGTTGCCAAATAAAAGTGTTTCCACAAAAAAGAAAGTTTACACAAAAAAAGTGTTTCCAAAAAAAATGTTTCCACAAAAAAAACGTATTTCCACAAAATTTCCACAAAAAAATAGTTTTCACAACAAAAAATGCTTCCACAAAAACAAAAGTTTACACAAATAAAACAAAATTTCCACAAAAAAAAATTTTTCAACAAAAAAAGAAAAAGGTGTTTCCACAAAAAAGTGTTTGCACAAAAAAAATGTTTACACAAAAAAGTGTTTCAACAAAAAAAAAAAAAAAAAATTCCACAAAAAAAAAAATGTTTCCACAAAAAAAGTGTTTGCACAAAAAAAAGTAACCACAAAAAAAAAAAGTTTCCCCAAAAAAAAACTTTCCTCAAAAAAACAAAAGTTTCCACAAAAAACAAAGTTACCAAAAAACTAACTTTCCACAAAAAAAATATTTCACAAAAAAAAAACGTTTCCACAAAAAAAATGTTTCCACAAAAAAAGTGTTTCCACAAAAAAAAAAGTTTCCACAAAAAAATAAAAAAAATATTTCACAAAAAAAAAGTTTCCACAAAAAATAAAATTGAGATGAGATAAATGAGATAGGATGAGCTGAGATTAGATTAGGTTAATGCTATAAGTGCTGTCTGGTTGTCATACCAACACGAAAATTTTATATGTAGGGACGCCATATCTCCGGAACCACTGGGCCAATTTCGTGCAAACTTCACATAAACCTCAACGTACCCTGAAATTTTGGTTGAAATCGGTTGACAGAAATCCGTTGAAAAATAAAATTTTGTATATCGATCACACATTTTATGTGGGAAAAACACACCATCACAAAAGTGTGCGTATAACGCGTATGCGTAGACATTTTTCGTCATTTTTTTTAAGAACCATCAGTAAAAGTAGACCTTTCCAACGCATGTATTGGTTTGTAAATCGGTTGAGTGGTTCTCGAGTTATAAAATGACGAACATATACCAACTTATTTTTATATATGTGACAGCGCATAGAGAAAGGGACCTAAAGGTAAAAAAAT
The DNA here is from genome assembly GCA_949987735.1 of Leucophora obtusa. NCBI lineage: Eukaryota > Metazoa > Arthropoda > Insecta > Diptera > Anthomyiidae > Leucophora > Leucophora obtusa. The sequence goes on from OX465295.1 coordinate 285,366,102, forward strand.
CAATTTTTTTTTTGATGTGGACAACATCTGAGCATCGAATGAGACCGATCCCATGCCCTTTTTTTACCCTTTTTTTTACCCTTAGGTCCCTTTCTATTTTGCGCGTCACATATATAGATTTTCGTATGGAAACTATAAAAATTCATGTCTCCTTTAGCACAATACATTTAACAAGCATATATGGAAATTTGTATACACTATCCGTATATATGTATGCTTCAAAGTTGACATTTGTTAACAATGAAAGAATTCCTTTATACTACATTATTTAGCCTTCGAAATATCCGTATCTTTATACAAAATTTCTATAACTCTGCATATGAAAAAAAGGGATCAGACATTCGTCATGGTCACATGGGTTGGGCTCCATAATGTATATAAGCTTTATGTGTGCTTATTCAGCTCACAAGACACACTTTGGAATGCAAATTGTTTTCAAGTAATATCCTCTGAAATGACTTTAAATCATACAAACACTCTTACACAATAATGCCAACCCAAACAAACAAAATCATGCCAGCAAATATTAAAATCGTATACGATCACTTTGAGAAAGATATGGAGAAAAAACCAATATTGTTTCTTGTATACAGATCGTGTATTATACACTCGTATCTCCCCTTTTTTTATTTGTATGTTAAAGTGAAGTTGGAATCACACAAAGAAATACAAATTATTCTTATGAAATACAGAGTCATAGCACAGCAAAAGCTATTCAAGAGCATGAGCACCCTGTGGGGATTTAATAGCGCACACAAATTCTTTTGATAGTTTGGTTGGTATTGAGCAAAAAGTATAGAAGGGGGGCCTACAGAATTTGCTGTAATTTCAAAATTATTTTAGAAAGGAAAGAAAATAAAGCAAGGGTTATAAAACAGTTTAAAGGGTTGTGTTTAAAAAAAAACCTCCTAAGAAATTTTTGTCAAAGAACAAATTTATCCAAGTTGATCAAGGATCAGTTTTGAGTGTTTTAACAATCAAGTAAGATTGGGCTTAAAATGAATACATGTGCATGTACTCGTGAGTGCATGCAAAGAAATACATATTTATTTTAAATTTCTGAAGGGTGCTTAGTAAAAGGTTTCATGAATTTTTAACTTTTCATCATTAAAATTTTACTGTGGCATTTTTAACCGATTAACGCCCACTGTCCATATATGGGAACACCTCGGTTATTACGATTTTCTCTAAGATTTTTAAACCTTAATTTAAATAAAATAATTTTTGACTACCAACTAAAAATAAAATTTAAAAATATGTTTTTTTCTGATCTAAAAATTTTAATGTCATTTACCTTAGCAAAAATGTTTATTAAAGGATTAAAGGAATTAAATATGCTAAAATCCCAAACGTATTTTACAAATTGTGAAAAATAATCTGTTGGATTATTTTTCACAATTTGTCCCTATCCGGATTCTTGCCTAAGGAACTCGTCAGGGGACGATGTTTTTAGAACTTCTGGAAATATTTGTAAAGTTAATTACAAACTCAATGAGAATTTCTTGTTCTCGTCTAGGAGCGTTATTAAACATTCAAACTATCAAAGAAAAAACAAAAACAACAACAAAGAATTTACCACAATTTGCTTTGTGATCTTCCAATATATAGGGTTTTCCAATTACAACTTTTTTTAAATAACGTACGTCGCGTCAAATGGTCCATCGGCTTCAATTCTTGAGTCAGCTTGATCTTGTATGGGTGTAAACCAAGATTTTTACGCAAAATTCGCCATAAAGTGGTCTTGGCAATACCCAGTTCTTGAGAACGCCGCGGAATCGACTGATTTGGATCGTTTGCTACGGACGCCTGAACGGCAGCAATATTTTCGTCACTTCGACCAACCCGTTATCTCAGTGGACGGCAGCATCACACAATGAATATGTAGACTCAAATTTGTGCACTATACTTGTTATTGCTTGTCTTCTAGGGCGAGAATAACGACCGAAAATTGGAGTTAATGCTCTTAAAGTTGCGGTCACCGACTCCGAATTTCGGTAGTACATTTTTTCATACGTTGTTCGTTCGTGTACTTTACCATGATGAAAATGTTGAGTTTACTGAAAAAAAGGAAAGTAACAGTTAGATAACACTATGCGACAGTCAAAATCGGGATGGGATGAAACCAACGGGAAATGTTATATCGGTCAAAAACAAGTTATACGTGTCCCGGCGTTTCGCTGGGTCACCCCTAGGAATCGAGATATATTTTTTTTGACATAACTCGAGAACCACTAGTCCGATTTTGCTCAAACAATTTTAAAAAAATTAAAAATTACAATTCCTTTAATCTGTTCATATAACGTTTTTCTATATACTCAACTGTTTTGCCGGTAAAAATAAATGTTTGTTACCGCTACCATAAAAATCAATAACCTTTTGTTTATTACTTTTTTTTAATATTTTAGGCAAAAAATATTTTTTTCTTCATACATTTATTTTTACCGGCAAAACTGTTGAGTATATAGAAAAACGTTATATGAACAGATTAAAGGAATTGTAATTTTTAATTTTTTTAAAATTTTTTGAGGAAAATCGGACTAGTGGTTCTCGAGTTATGTCAAAAAAAAGACCACCAAAGGTCAAATCGATATATCTCGATTCCTAGAGGTGACCCAGCGAAACGCCGGGACACGTATAACTTCTTTTTTACCGATATAGCTTTCCCCGGTAGCTTTAACCCTTCCCGATCACTGACCCCTACCATTTGTCTCACAGTGTAATCAGTGAAATAGTGCGTTCACAAATTAAATTCAAAGTTGTCAAGTACCTATAGGAAAACCCTATACTACTCTGTTGTTTTGACAGATCTAGCAATGGAGTGACATCCATTCATGTATAAACACCAATAGAAAACAATGTTTTCTAAAGTGTCAGTAACATTAAAATTGCACAAGCACTTGCATTTTATTTTTTTTTTTTTATTTTTATCGGGACATACATTAATTGCATTAGAGGAATTAAATATGCTAAAATCCCAAACGTATTTTTTATTGTTGGAATTTTTGATAGTGTTATGAAATATATTAGAGGTGTATATTATTTATTTAGGCACTAAATATTGTAAATCTGTTGAATCAAGTTTAATATTCCGAATTTCTAAACTGTTCGAGCGGTAGAGTTGTTTTTCTCTTTTCTTTACCTATTTACAAGGATATCTTATAAATTTTTTCGATTCTGATGTCACTTTTTTATATTTGACACCTTTTACATAAAAATGTTTTTATTCAATTCTCTCAGCCATATTTCATTTGGGCTTTAATGGGTTAAATCCACAAGTCATGATTAAGTAAGTAATGCATCATTTTCTGTATATATGTAAGTAGAACGAAATTATACAAATTAAACCTTGAAATATGATGAAAAACAATATATTTAATTGCTTACAGGACAACTGTTTGTGGTTTGTTTCATTAATTGATCATATTTCATTGCCACTGAAATACTCCTGATATATAAAGTATCAAAGTTAATGTTAAAATATTTAGATCAACCTAAAGTAGGTTTATACTGGTTATAAATATCAACTGTTTTATAATATTAATTGCTTGGATTTCTAAACTCATTCATACACTAATAGAAAAAAGTCTGTAAAAAATTTAGTTAAAACTACACAAAATTATTTAAAAATTACTTTACAGAAAAATTACTAAAATTAGTAGATTACACTGTACAACAATTTCGAACTTTTACAGAATTACAGGGTTCTGACAATGGATTCTGGTAGAAAAGACAAAAAAGAAATATATGTGACAGCGCATAGAGAAAGGGACCTAAGGGTAAAAAAATCAATTTTTTTTTGATGTGGACAACATCTGAGCATCGAATGAAACTGATCCCATGCCCCAAAAGTTTTCCCTCCCAGAGATATGCGCGTTTTATGAAAGTGAATTCGACGATTCTAAAAAAATTTTCGTACTAACAGAATGATATTCACGATTTAAAAGAATTATAAATGAGTATTTATTATAATTCACAATTAATAATTTCAGAAAATAAAGCTGGATTCGAAAAACCGCGAGCAAAATTGATATCAAACTCATGGAAACAGCGCGCTAGGTATAAAACAGTAAAAACCAACTACACAAAACAAGAGGTAGGGACGACCTACGCGCGTTTTCAAGGTTGACCAACACGTTCCTGACGTCATGAGATGTGTCGCTTTCAAATGAGACCAATACCAACACGCGCAGTGATGGTACACCAAAGATACACGTATTTAAATCTTTAAAATGGCTCTCCTAAACAAAACCGGTTTTTACCCTTAGGTCCCTTTCTATTTTGCGCGTCACATATACATGTGGTGGCGTTTTGAAAAAACACATCAGAATTTTATTTTAGGAGGGTTAAAGTCGCCTCCCCCCCTTTCAAATGTTTATTGTGAATCGGCATAGGAAACCATGTGAATCTCCCTTTTTAGGTATGTTCAGCGAAGTTATGTAAAATTCTACGAGAAACATTTTTGTGGGACATTTTAGCTCTCTAACTCTTCAATTAAAGGTACTTTTGTCTTCAGAGAATTATAGTAGAATTTTATGCCAAATATTTTTGGGGAACATTTTAACCCTCTAACTCTTCAACTTACGGGGCTTTTGTCCCTTTCTAAAAAGGTGTCAAAAAGCCCTTTATTGAAGAATAAGAATAAGTTAAAATGTACGCAAAAGTATTTGTCATGAAATTTTACTATAAGTCTTTGAAGATATCAAAGTTGAAAATTTAACTTCAGTGCCAGAAAAAAAGTCGAAACTTAAAATGTATTTAAGGGTTAATCTCGTACTTATTCAGAATTGGTGCTCAAATTTTCAAAAAATCTGGATTTTAGAGGGAATCTATATGAATCTTCCATTTTAGGTATAGGATGTGTCCCCAACTTATGTAAAATATTACGAGGAACATTTTTGTGGAACAATTCTTCAACTAACGGTCTTTTTTGTCCCTTTAAGAGGGTTTAATTTGTTCCACAAAAATGTTCCTCGTAGTGTTTTACATAAGTTCGCTGAACTCATCATATACCTGAAACAGAAGATTCACAGGGTTTCCTATGACGATTCACAATAAACATTTGAAGAAGGGGGGAAATTTTAACCACCCTAAAATAAAATTTTGATGTGATATTTCAAAACGCCGACACACGTTATTTTTTTTTGTGTCCTCTACCAGAATCCATTGTCAGAACACCGTAATTTTTTCGTGTTGTACTGAGTAATTTTTGCTATATATTAATTAGTAAGATAGGAACAGCAAAAACAAAACTGTAAATATACAAATATTTTAGTTGTATGTATTTGTGTTAAATTTTTGTTAATAGAAAATAACAAATTAACCTGTTAAAATCAACATAAAATTTTACTAAATTTAAAATTTTCGAAGTTTTTTTTAGATTTGTTTTTTACGTTAATGCGAATAAAAATCGAACCTTTGGAAAACAGCAGTTTGCAGTTTTTTTTTAGCAAATATTTCTGCTGATTTTAACAGGATAGACTGCTATACAAAAAGGCTTTTTTTGCTCTCAAAAAATATATTTTTTCTAACAACTATGAACTTTTTTTAAAAGTGTTATTTTTCCAAGTTTTTTGTTTACTTTTGTTTTTTTTTAAAGATTTTTTTACCAATTTTTTTTTTGCTTTAAATACAAGGGATTTTGCTTTTTTTGTTCTTAATGAAATTTTCTGCAACATATTTTTTATAGATTTTAAACAAAATGTTCTATATTAATATTTTTATGGCAATTTTTTTATATTTTGTTTTTTTTTTTATTTCTATTAAAGATCTACTATGAAAGATATTACTATGAAATTAATTATTATATCTTTTAATTACATATTCCCTAGATTCCTTAAATGTTTTATAACGTAAAAGGCATTGCATGATATCAAAAACATTTTCTGAATGTCATAAATATTTGTTTTCAGTGCACTTGAAAAAAATATCAAAACACCCGCTAAGCATGTGCACTCGTCGCTAACTCATTGACGACTAAATTAAAAAAGCATAAGAATATGTGTGAATAAGTAAATTCACAATTGTGCTTTGAAATGCGCACCACTGATTTAGAGAGAATCCGCAGTGCGTTTTTAAAGGCTAATTTAGCAATACGTAACGTAACGTGACGAATCAGCTGATTCAATCTAAAATAATGAGTAAAAAGGAAATAGACTGTCAGCTATGCTCTTTTAACTCATTAGATTTTCCATAAAGAGACTCGTCACGTTACGTCCATGTATAGCTAATTCTATCTTAATTGTCCAAACTCCATATAAAAAAAATAAACGCAGAACAAGCCGCAAGGTTGTATCTCTACATATCAGTGTTGCCAACTCTTGAACGCAGAAAAGCACCGTGAGCATTGTTAAAACGGGTAAAAAGGGTAAAAATTTACCAAAAATGGGGTAAAAAAGCACGATGTTAATTTTTTGAAAAATTTAAGTCAAGAATTTAAAAACACATTTTAGCTTTGTAAAATCTTGTAAGAAAGATTCAAAAAATAATCAAAAAAGGGGTAAAAAAGCACCAAACTAATATTTCAAAATTTTTAAGTTCAAATAACCCGAAGTTGCAATTTAAAATTGTACTACAAATATTGCGAAAAAAATGTATTTTTTGTAAAGTTCGTATTATTTTTTCAACTTTGATAGAAATTAAAAAATAAAAATTGAAAAAAACGAGAACAAATAGCAAAAATATAAACTGTACAAAACGCACTAAAAGCACTGCCAGTAATCTGGAAAAGCACTGTAAATACCCGCTTTTTTGAAACGGGTATTTGTAAAAAATCAACGGGTACAGGGAGGAAAAAAGCACCAAAAATACCCGAAAAGCACTGAAATGACAACACTGCTACATATATACAGTATACAGAAGTTGATCTACTTGTCAATTTTGCATACAAAAAGGATAATGTATAAATTGAATTCGTGGTAAATGGGTCAAAACAATAAAAAAAATATTGCATATAAAATTTAAAAAAATATATTTCATTATTAGTTTGCTGCATTACCGTAACACCGAAGCTAAATTAAAACAAAAAAGAGAAATACGCTTACATAGGTGCATGATAAAAGCATAAATAAAGTGTAATTCAAAAATAGAAATTGATATGCAGCACAAAAATATGAAAATTAAACAAAATGTTTTTCAGGTAAATTTTAAGAAAATTTATGTAAACATACTTTATCGTTTTTCTCGATATCGACTTTTTGGCATAATAAGCTAACGATATGTACTTAGGCTCTAATGCATAAACTTTTCTTAATTTTGCGTTAAGGTATACAATTGATAATGTATTCATTTTCCTTATTAAACGTTTATTAAAAAATGTTATGCATAATCGTTAAATAACAGTTTGTTAATTTCTAGGTTTATTCTGGCAACACCCTAATTGAATGTGTCTCCACTATCAAATAAATTTTTAGTCATTTATAAAGTTAGTAAGCGATTGGCTCGTTAATCGTAGGTGAATAATATTGTTTTGAAGATTTTATCAATAAAAATAATTTATAATAAATCAAAACATGATAAAAAAAATGTTTATACATAACGAAGAAGTAATAATGGAAAACCAAAATTTTAAAGAGAATTTAATAGTACGAATACTGAAAGTATTCGAATGACGATTATGTTTTGATTTAATTAACATCACTATTTTGTTTAGTTTATTTTGTATTTTATTTGTACACCAATTTGAGAAAATTTAATGAAAAAAGGGGTACAATTGTTCCAGATTTTTTTAATTTGTTGGATATAAAATATTGGATTTTACATATTCTTGGGTGTATGATCCTTAAAAAAGTCTTTAAATAGATAAAAACTCTATATTTATGATTTCAATTGAGACTTTTATTTTCCAAATTTTATGAAATGCTTATTTTAGACACTACCCTACTTTAACAGATTGTTAAATTTGTCGTTATTAAACGAATTATGCACACTGCTTTTGGCAAATATGGTTCACAAATTCAGACCAATTTGGTTCTTCAGAAGCAAAAATAATTGTTCTGCATGCCATTGATCCAAATCTGTTTTGAAAATTCTTTCAGCAATCGAAAATTCAAAAACCTGGGGGCAAATTACCGCAGTCGTGATCGAGTGTTATTCGATAGCAATTATTAATACTTAAAACATTAACACTTCAATTGATAAATGCTTACAGGTTTACAAAACGTCATTTTCATACAAAATGGTGTAATGGTTAGCGCGTTGGACTGTTACACATGAGGTTGCGGGTTCGAGCCCCAACCAAGGCAACATCAATTTATAAAAAATAATAATATGTATGAGTTTTTTCTATCCCTCATACATATCGCAGCGTCCTCCTTCGGTGTTCCCATAGCACTTAACCCCACCGAAATAAAATAATATAACAGGGCTATGAACTAAAAAGCTTCAACAAAGTTCGCCAACTCACCATCAGATGGCGCGCAACAACTGTTCTAAAATTCAACATCTCGCGTAATTACAGTGTTGCCATATTTGAAGCCCTTCATCTTTCATTACCTTTCACTTCTTCTCTATCCCCTTTCCAAAGGAAGCAACACGTTAATTAATAGGAAGAATTTCCTGAGTGGTGCTTATCTTAAAAAAAAAAATTAAAAAAAATAAAAAATAAAAAATTTGTTTAATAAACCTCCTATAATTTTACAAAGCGTTTATGAATTTAGGGGTAAGAATATCAAAACTAGGTTAGGGGTGAATCATTTCGTTCCTATGATACAAATATAAGTTAAACTTAGAACAATAGTTATTCATTTTCTTTTATTTGTAATTTAAAAACGTGATCTTTAAACAATTTCGAACGCTGGCCCCTGAGTTGGCCTACTCTTTAAGGGTTAGATTAGTTTAAATGGGAGAGCCAGTAGGTGAGTGTACTTGGAGATTATTGCGATTCCCCTAAGTCTCCCCATATATCGATGAAAAATCACGACCTAAAGCAATTCGTATTATTTACTTCGAAAATCCCTCTAGACCTGAAGTACACGCAAAGAAAAAACATTGTTGTGATTACCAAATTCGAAGAGCATCACATACGTTTGGGTTTATTATTGCGACAATCATATCATAAAATACCTTTCTTATCATAATATGATCCTTAAATTATCATATTATAGTTCCAAAATGATTCCAATATTATTATATTATAGTCCTTCATTTCATAATATGATCCCTATAGTATTTTACCAGAATTCTCTTGAAGCTGAGTTAAAAATCAATGCACGTTTTGTTTTATTAAAACGAGTAAAAAAGTTAAAGTCGGATATGCCGACTATAGGATATAATATCCCAATCTGGTTGAAAGCCAACTAATGTTTGGATCCGAAATTAGAATGGGTTGAAATAGACTTACGTCAAATGATCAAAACATTAAAAAACGTTAAGAAATTTTGATTTTACTTAGCTGTAGGTGTTAAAGAGAAAATCGTAATATAAATCATATGGGCGATGAGTTCAAATATGGACCCATCCTATCTAAAATCAATAGGCTTTGTCCTTGGGCCAATATAAGTCAGTGTACGAAATTTCATGAAAATGTCTTAATATTTGCGACCTGTAGCGTGCTAAATTTGTCTTTTTATGGGGGTCCTTTATACGGGCACTAGGTCTATACAGGACTGATTTTAGACCAGATCAACAGACTTTGCCCACCTGTAGCGTGCGGTGCGAATAAATCAATTTTGGGGGGGAACTTTAACCTTTAACCATGGATCGATTGTAACCATAATCAATTGGCTTCATCCATGGGCCGATATAAGGCGGTGTACCAAAGTTCATCAGAATATCTTAATATCTGCGACCTGTAGCATGCGAAAATGCCCGTCTTTGGGGGACCTTTATACGGGGACTAGGTTTAAACATGAGACGATTCTAGACGAGACCTATAGAATGCATCCTTCTATCGGTAGAAGCCGGTGCACCGAATTACATCAACATATCTGAATATTTACGACCTGTATCGTGTGAAAAAGCCAATTTTGAGGTCCTAGGTCCAAACATATAGCAATATAAACCGAAAAAAATAGTCGATGTACTAAATTTCATCAAAATATTTTAATTTTTAACACAAAAACAATAATCTTTGCCCATGGGCCCATGTGAATCAGTGTACCAAACTTCATTAAAATATCTTCGCATTTGCGACCTGCAGCATGCGCCCAACCCAATTTTGAGGGAACTTTTATATGGAAATTAGGTTTAAACATGGACCGATTTTAACCAAAATTAATAAGCGCTGTCCTTGCGACCTGTAGCGTGTGCACAAGAATACATGGGCAGACAGACAGACGGTCGGACGGACGGACGGACAGACGGATGTCGTTAAATCGAAACAAAAAGTGATTCTGCGTCGATCGGTATACTAAAAGTTGAATCTAGGTCCAATATTTTTTGGTCTTACAAACAACAGCACAAGCTTATTACACCCTGTCCACATAGTGGTGTAGGGTATAAACAGCATTTTAAAATAGTTCTTAACAGCTGTAGGTACTGAAGCAAAATAAATTCTTCTTCAGTCGGTTGTTTGAACAAACATATTTGCTGGGAAGTTTCAATGAATTTCAATAAGTCTTTCAATCATGCTCCTTACACTTAAATTTAGATTTTACTTCAAAAAAACTTAAGTAAGATATTTCTTAGATTATGTAATTTTTATATTTCCTTAACAGCAGGTGTTTCCTTTAATTTATCCTTCTAACCAGAATATAATAATTACTTGAACAACAAATTTAAAAACACATTTTCTTTTAGAAATAAATTTATATGATTGCTCATTTTAGTCACTATACCTACTTCAGATTTGAGGTTATGAACACAGACTACACAGACAGGTTACCAATGACATATGTTAAAAAAGTTTTGGTTTTTTACATTACTGCAATTTGCAGAGTGAGATAGAAATAAAAAGTTCCATATAAATTGTATATATCTATCCTTTTCTGCCTATCACCACAATTTTGACATTCCATTTAACCAAAGTCCACTTGAATCAGAAATGCCATTGCCATTTCTTTGAATTAGTGACATCACAGGCTGTGCTGTCAAATACATGGCATTCAGCAAATTGTCATTATGCGATATACTTTTTGATACGGTAACATTTGCCATATATTGATTTATGACCTATGTTTTGAGTGCTTATGAGATTCTATACAAAATGTTACTTTATCAGTGATTTACTAACACCCACAGTCGATTTTGTAAACAATAAAAGAAATTTTGTCCGAAATATTATTCCATAGTCAGAAATACTTTACAACGATACGTCAAAGGAATCAGCTGATTTTCAACGTTTACGTTTGACTTGTTCTGCTTTTTCGAATACGACACTTTTAAAAGGGTATATAAAATTCGACCAAACCGCTTATATCATAATTGGGTTATGTTTATTGTTTAACTTATGATCTTTTTTTCTACTTTGAAATATAAACTCCTGTTTAATTGTTTACACAACTTTTATGTAAAAGAAACTTACCTGCTCTGTTTGTTTGAATTCGTAATCGTAAAATCTGTTCCACAAAGAAAACACTGAGCGATAAAGGCCAAAGACCTTCTTTTTCTTTAGTTCGATGTTAATGTATTTCATGGTACTACTCTACTCGTATTGTAACATACATACACGTGTTGGACATTAAATTGTTTTTGAAGTGTTTCATAGGATGTGTTAATTTTTATGGACATGATGTTTCAGTTGAAGTATTATTTTGAAAGTTAAAGTTTGTTTGGTTTCTTTTCTTTAGAAAATAAATTTGAAAGTTTATCGAGTTATGGAACTCTTGCGTGTTAAATAGAAGGTTGAAAATTTAATACTTGGAACAAAACTCGCTGCAAGTTGAAGTAAATTCGAATTTTTTAAAGTTTTACTTGGACTTGATCTAATAAGTGGGTTCAAATTTTAAAACAAACCCCTACTTTTCTAGCTATTGAGAAAAGAAATAATTTCTTTGGTTTCTATTGAAATTAGATAAGGATTGACCAATATTCTTTAACCAAGTTTTTAATCAACGTGTCTTTAAAGATACATTATGTTCTGTTTAAAGGACTGCAAAAAATCCAAATGGAAACCTACGACAATAACTGTTACTGATTCAGAATATATAACATTGGGTGCACTCGGCAGATATAATTTAATAAATAACAGTTCTACAACAGTTGTACAACTATCTGCTGAACGCTCAGTCTGAGCGCTCAGGTAGCACTGTCATATTTTGATAGCGTAAAAAATGTTTGCTGCTTTTGATCAAAAAGTGATACATTTGCTGTTTTTAATTAAATAAAAAAAAAATTTAATGAATTACAAATATAATTCAAAAACAGAAAATTTAAAAATAAAAGGAAAATATAGCGCTACATGTCACCGTAATCAGTTTAAGAATTCTCTGCTGAAGGCTACCATTTTGTCTATCAAAAAAAATTTTTTTTAATTTATTTAAAACTTTTAAAAAGTTTGCGTTTTTTTGACAAAAAAATTTTTTTTTCTTAAATGGGAACAGTCAAATCTTGTTTTTCATGGAGAAAAAAGCATTATTACCCAGCAAAAAAAATTGCAAGTAGTGCTTTACAAACTACTTCTTTTAATGCTTCACAAGTATCCATTAGTGTATTCTTACTGCTTTTCTATAAGTTATTCTGAACAACTTCAAAAAATCACTGCTTGCATTGCTTCCAAAGTATCCGTTATTACATTTTTACAGATTTTATGTACCTGTAAAAATAGTACTGAAACCAATATTGAATTGGAGTGCACCTTTTACACTTGTTTAATAACTACTTTTATTGAAGAGAATAAGGAACAATATCTCGCATTAACAAAGTGGTGTTTTTATGCTAGTCAACTTTCATATCAAAGAATAGCTCAGCGGTAGAGCGCTAGACTAGCAATCGTGAGGTCGCAAGTTCGATCCCCGGTGGCGGCAAAAAAACTTTGGGATAATAAAAAAATATAATTTTAATTGGTGAAAAAGAGCTTCCTTTCCACTCGTTCAAAAAGTACTGAAAAAATGTTGAAGTGGGAGTACTCCTCGCCTATGACAACTCAATGTTAAAATCATTAGTGTTTATGTTAAAAAAGAAGTACATCTAGATCATCAATTGTAGTGCTTTTTCTATGCTGGGTACGTTCAAGAAAAAAAAGTCAGTAAAAAATATAGCTGTGTTCTCAGCAAAAGTTATTCTTACACTTACAAGGAAAGACTCCCAATGCGGACCGGCTGATCGTAGTAAGCTTCAGATATGTTGTAGAGGAGAAAAAAAACTTTTTTTAGCTACACAATCTCACATTTAAGAGTTAAAAAATGGAATAAAAAAATGCAAAATTTTTGTTTTTTTCGTTTTATTTCATATTTCTTCCAAAGTAACTATAGGAAATTTGGTGTCAACCGAAAGGTAATTGAGAGGCCTTTTTTATCGGTATATAAAACATGTTTAAGCATGATTATTTGTTTTTGCCATAACACAAAACATCAAAATTTTAGGTGGTTTTGTATGGGGATATATACTGGATTAAGGTTCAAATGCACATACAGTCATGTGCATAATAGGGACATTAAAGTTTTTTTTCTAATTTTATTCTTGTTGCCTTTATTTTAAAAGTTAAAAATATTGGATAAATTCGCCCCAAAATGCAAGGAGATAGTTCAAAAAATTGTGCAGAATTTTAATGTAATGTCTGTTTTTTTATTTTGTCACTTATTTTAAGTAGGCGTGGCTTTTAATGAAAAATAAGCGATATCGACCTTCTATTAAATTGCATAGTAAAATTTAGCGAGTACTGATCAGTTCTGTAAAAACTGTATATTTTTGGAATTCCTATAAAATTTCCTTAAGTATTGCATTATTTTTTTCTACAAATGGTCGCCACACTTAAAATTACAGTGCCTTAAACATGACCAAATTTTTCTTTGTTTTTAGCGATTTTAAAATAAAGTTAACAACACTGAAACTTTAAAGTGAGTGGGCTTATTCTATACTTACTGCGGCATAACAAATCAGTCAAGGTTTTTTTACGTTATAGTAGAAAGCATTCCTTATTTAAATTTCAGTGTTGTTAAATTTATTTTAAAATCGCTAAAAACAAAGAAAAATTTGTTCATGTTTAAGGCACTGTCATTTTAAGTGTGGCGACCATTTGTAGAAAAAAATAATGCCTACTTAAAACAAGTAACAAAATAAAAATACAGACATCACGTTAAAATTCTACACAATTTTCTAAACTATCTCCTCGTATTTTGGGGCGTATCTATCCACTATTTTGATCTTTAAAAATAAAGACAACGAGAATAAAATTAGAAAAAACTTTAATGCCCCTATTATATTGTACATGACTGTATGGCAGTCGCTTGACTGTCGGACATGCCTTGGAACATATCAAAATCGCATAAACTTCCACCTGGGATATAGATGGATACTTTATCATCGGAAATATCCACCTCCGTGTCCTCCTTGGACTGCCTAGAGCCATACCATCCTTATACCACATATGTCCTCATAGCCCCGTGAACCAAACGCAGACCATCGGGTAGACCTTGTTTAATATATCCCTAGGTAGACCTTGTTTAATATATCCCTAGCCGTCAATTGCTCAACTTTCCACCAAGCGTACGTAATTTTCGGTCTTATTATAGCGTTAAAAGAGCAATAAATCATTCCCGCCCTCAATCCTCAAGTCTTATTAAAAATCCTCTGATAGGCATACAATGCCCTGGTGTACATTGGACACATGGTCCTTATCCACTTGAGAAATTTGTCGAGAACGATCTCTAAGTAAGTTCACCTCGTGTACAAACTCCATAGCCGCGTCACCACATATCGCGCTGATTAGTTTCAGTCACCTGCTTCTGGAGAAAGGTATCAGGATCCACTTAATTGGCTTAATAGTTAACCCTTTCTCCTCGCCACAATTGAAAGTGATGTTAATGCCAGTTGCATATGATCAGATATGGTTGTGCTATTTCAGCCCACCAACGAAATCTCCAAATCACCAGCGTCCTAACAACCGGATCATTAACCAGATCATCTATTGCCAGAGTCGACAATAAAGGCGATAGTACACCACCTTGTCGCTGTTATGATGCCAAAGGATCTAGCCGTATAACTTTATATGCAATAACATCAATTATTCAATTTATTATCACTGGTGAAACATCTTTTACAATCATCGCCAGTATGATAACTTCGTAGGCGGTGTTGTCAAAAGCACCCAATGTCTCCTCCATGGTCTTATGGTAAAATCAGTTATAAGATTTAGGCGTCTATTCAGACTTTTGTCTTAACCTTGGTATGAAAACCACTTTGTCCTCCCGCCAAGTGGTCGGAATGTAGCCTTGAAGTAGGCTGGAGCTAAAGATATCGGATAATTACGATTCAATATCACATACTGGTGAAGGAAGCACGGGTAAATGTCATTAGGTCCCAAAAATTTATATTGGCCAAAATAGAATATAGGAAATTTTACACGCCCTTTCCGAAAGAACATGCCTGTAAGTCGCAAAGACCTATTGGTTATAGAAGGTATCTTCAA
Organism: Leucophora obtusa; assembly: GCA_949987735.1. NCBI lineage: Eukaryota > Metazoa > Arthropoda > Insecta > Diptera > Anthomyiidae > Leucophora > Leucophora obtusa. The sequence goes on from OX465295.1 coordinate 285,381,604, forward strand.
TAGTGCATGGAAACCCGACACTGACAGTGACTTTGGGAAATGAGTATCCAATAAGAGTTCACAAGTCTCATCGCGATTTTCTGTGTAAGTCCAATCAGGATGTTTCAACGAACAGAGATCATTTGAACGATCCTAAGATAAGGCCTTTTGTAGGCGAATTGTTTTAGGAAGACTATTAATCTTCTAGCAGTAATTTCTCTACATGATTTTTCGGATCTTCTAAATTCCCTGTTATACCTAGTCACTTGTTTCTTTTACCCTATTAAGCGCCTACCCTATTTCCTCAGCCTTTAAATACCATTTTATTTAGATGCTGTTTACGTCAAGATGGAAGAGAAAGTGAATTGAAAAAGAAAGGCCATGTAGAACATGGAGAAGTTCAACAGAATCCGAAATGAACCAACTAGGTATATCTTGGAACGAATTAAGATCTATCGCTCAAAATCGAGTCAGATAGCGATATGCTGTTATTGGCGCCCTTATGCTCCAGTGGGGGTTAGAGGAATACATATTTATTTCAAGACCAGGATCACCAGAGAAGACCCTTCTTTGGCATTCTGGTCCTAGCTATCCTCAAAATATCCTATCATGCTCGAACTCAAATCATCAGCCTCAAAGTCGATTTCCCTTAAACCATAGATCCAGCCCCCGATAAGTTTACAAAATCACCTAAGTGAAAATATGAGAGATCACATTTTTTGCATCCCTAGGACTTCGATAAGTCTGTCCGTGTACCAATTCGAGAAGGTCCTCACCGTTTGTTGATGTTGGTACTTCCGCAAACCAGATATTCTGGTACTCTCTCTTTAGCAGAAAAAATTCTCACTAGGTTCTCGTGTAAGAATTCTGAAATAGGGAGGTATATTAACTATTCCTTACTTACAAGGCCGCCCTAGGCCTGGGGTGATTAGAAAAGTTAGTAAGATTGCCTTGGTTATCATGGAGTCTTTTAATGACTCCTGAACTGCTCAAAGGTTCCTGAACAAAAACAGGGTCCTTTAGATCGGTGTTGAACCTTTGACATAGCACTTGTTAGGCTGCCTTGGCATGATAAAGGTTCACTTGAAGGCGCTTAAAGTGCGGTTTTTAGCCATTTATCTTTGGTATAGTCATCATTGGGAGTATATAGTGCCTCTTTTCATCCTTTTTTTCACTGATTGGAGCCTAATAATACGGCCTCCTGTGTAGAAGTTTTGTCCTATTTATATGGTCTATTGCTGGGAACAAACCTGCCATGCTTTCTAGTGTCGGCTTTTTCAGTAACCTTAACCACCGGTTTGCTCGCGAGAGGTGTTGTAATCCCATTCGAGCAGCATTTTTTTCACTGGATATCATGAAGTGTTGTTTAACCCCGAGATCCCGATTGGCCATATTTGCAAGCTTGGATTTCAATCACTTACTTATCCGGTTTGGATAAGTGAAGGAGCAGTTTGGTTTGTCATCAGTTTAGGGAGAATAAGTGTTAATCACAGTACTATATTGGATTTCTATAAGTAACAGTTGCACTTAAATTTGCACAAGCACGTGCATATTCGCTATTTCATTAATTTATTTCTATCGGGATAAACACTAATTAAATCAAAATAATTAAATGGGCTAAAACCCCAAAACTTTTCTAACAAATTTAGAAAAATAATTTTATAGAAAACATATGATTTTCTATTACTGCTTGTAAATAAATAGATGTCATTACATTGCTAGACTTATCGAAACAGTAAAATAGTATTTTGGAATGTGACTAAGCAAATTGTGGTTGTTTTTTTTTCTGTTCTTTTTGTTTTTTCTTCTATATTTGAAATGTTGTATAAAGCTACTGGAAAAGAACAAGCAATTTGTATTCAGTTTCCAACAAATATTTCTGAAAATTCTAAAAACGTCATCTACTGACGATTTACTAAGGCAATAATGAAATCCGGATAAGCACAAGCTTAAAAAAATAATTTTTTCAGAATTTGTTAAACCAGTTTTATAAATTTAGTTTTTTTTTTTATTTAATTTGGTTCTTTTAATGTTTTTTTATTATTTAACTGTTTTTGGTATACAGAGATACGTTTACATCTGGCTAATTCAGGCTGTAGCCTCGTCAACCTGATGTAGGAATTTCGTTGCTTCATCGGGGAATTTTTTGCTTTACATCAGACTCAATCAGCACAAGTGAGCATCTGGTATTACAACAAGAGGGCAACACTTTTTCCATTGTGTCTTATTGTAGTCGTTAATGTCAACGCTTTTGTTTCCAGCAATATTTCCTTAATTATGATAATTGTTTTCAACATATACACACCCATTAATTAATTAAAATATCTACAAGCATTAACGGTATCTACAAAAACCTCCTCTACTTTAACCATTCACCTTGGGTGACATTAAAAGAAATTTTCCGTCCAACTATCAAAGTGAAAAAGAACAACAACGACAACTCTATACAACATTATATATGTATATTAAATCAAAAGCAATTAAGAATATCTTAATGATATTACATCAATTAAAACAAACAATAATTACAAATGACCAACAATTTGTTGATCACCATCAACCAACATCAACATTTCGATCATTTTGATAGTCAGTCTCTCAATGAATCGATCAATTTCGGATGGAAATACTAACTTGTATGTACAATATATAAAAGAAAGACATATGTAGTGTATGAGTAAATGTATGTCAGATACAGTAAACATAAATCAATTTTTATTAAAATTTATACTCGTATAAGTATACACTTGTCACCAACATATTGGTATGTCTTTCTATAGTTCTCCCCATTTTACATGTGCAACTGTTTTGAAAAAAAAAACTCATAAAAATTTGTAAACAAACACTCTGTTTTGTTTTTGTAAAAACTCTTAATTCACCCAAATGAGAATCATAAATTTTACTCTCCCCATTGTGATTCTCTACAAAAACATATTGTTCTCCCGCTTACTAAAGCATTATATTATCTCTTTACTAAAAGTTCGTATTTTACTTAGAAAAAAGCTTTTTTAGTAAAAGCTTTTCTCTCTTCTTAAATTGTTTTCCTACATACTGAGAGGGGGTTATTTATTTTGTATAAAGGCATTAGAAAAGAGTCAGTATAAAGGAACGCCTTTTTAAACGCATTTATTATGGATGAACATTTGTTTTTTGCGGTTATTGTTTCCAACCATCCACTGTCGTGAAAAACAACCACCATCAACAAAAGTAGCTGTAGCTGTAGCAGCAGCAACAGCGACAATAACAATACAGCTACCACTTATTTCAAAACATTCATCCATACAAACACAACAAACTCTTTATTTGCCTGTTGCTATTTTACTATTTCTTCACTTTAAGCTGCCATTGCTGTTGTTGTTGCCATGGAGCATGCACAACAAATTAAGGAGAAGAAATCCAAACTATTAGCTCTTTTATGTTTCATCTATCCCCACAGCAACGAGTGTGTGATTGTGTGTGTGAATGTGTATAGCATAACACCACACTATTACAGAGCTCAGCTCTGAACATAATCATTATTATTATCATGATGACGATGGTGAAGCAACAGTAAAAAGGGTTCTTGAACTTAAAAGAGGTCAAACATTTTTCAAAAAAAAAAAAAAAACTCAAACAAAGCTTTGAAAGAAACATCGTCTATAATAGAAAAAGATTTGTTAACTAAGATAGAGAACAGGAGTTGTTTTCTATGTTGGGCCGGTTGCTTATTTTCTTAGTTTAAATTATGTGTCGTCTGTCGTCTACTTATTAACATTTGATGTTGATAAAACTTTCTATTTTATTACCTATTGATTCGTAGAGGAGGATTCTATTACCAAATAGAATATTTATATTATTTGTTGAAGATCGACTTTAAAAAAAAAAATGGTACCTATATGGGTGTACCAAAAATGTGCGTAGGTTAGTACTATGGGGGTGAAAGGAAACTGTACACGTTAGACTTTTATATTTTCGGGTTTATTTCACTAATTTGCTTTATCATTTAACTCGACGTTTTATACTTTTTTAAATTTAATTTTTTTTTTAGTATTTCCTCTTCTCTCCTTTTATTTAAAAAGCAGTAATAATAACAAAAAATACTATTAACAGCGTCAAAAGAAATTGTACAATCAGAATAAGAAACGAATTTTAACGAATTTAGTATATGGTTTGCCTTCTATTTGATTTGATTACATTGATTCCACTAGGCTTCTGGTAAATGCGGCAGAGGTTTGCTGTTATTGGTCAATTATCAAAGAGTCCTAACTGATAATTTTTTTTTGTCTTATTTGCCGGTCCAGATGCTCCCAAAATTTTTCAATGAGGTTGTGGCCGGGTGACTGGGGAAGGTGATTCAACTGTTTGCGCTATGTGCTAGGGATCATTGTCTTGTTGAAGACCCAAGTTTGATCCATGATCAATTTTTGGAAACTGGGTAGCAAATTATCTTTTAAAATGGCGGGATAATCTTTTTTATTCATAGCTCTTTATAAAAATCGAGTTGCCTCCCCATGACCGAACCACCACCGTGTTTCACTGCGAATATTTCATTTTGTTGGGCAAATTCTGAATTTTTGCATCTTCAAATTTTAACAAGTTTTTTTCTTACTAATAATTTTAAATTTGCTTTTTTTAAATTTAAATTTGTTTTTTCAGAATATATTGGGTTTATTTTGATATTTTTTGGCAAAATCTTGACGTCGCTGTTGATCTATTCTCGATATATACGGTGTTCTTCTTGGAACTCGTCCATATAGTCCATTTGCATGTAGCGCTCTAACACATCGACTGAAAAATCCGTAGGATGACCCATAGGTGGCGCCACTAATGAAAAATCCATGTGATGTTTTGGAACTACCAACCTTAAGATGATACCTGTCAACATTTAATGACAATTCGTTCAGTAGTGAACAAGTTACAGCTGTTTTAGTGACGCTACTTTTGCGGTTTTGAAAACAATGCATTCAAAGCAATTTCGTGTGTTGATTTATCATTGCTTTTTAATTGGAAAGAGCACCGTTCAATTCAAAGTTTGGCTTGACAAGTGTTATTCGGACTCTGATTCATCGATACAAATGGTAAGCAAGTGGTTTGCTGACTTTAAACGTGGTCGTACAAACGACGATGAAGCCGAACTCTCTGGTCGCCCAAAAGAGGTGGTGATACCGGAAAACATCAAAACAAGTCCACAAAATCGTTTTGGCAGACCGTAAAGTGAAGTTCCAGGAGATATCTGATGCCTTAAAGATACCGAAGGAACATGTCGGCTTTAAATCCATGAGAAATCTGTTTTCGAAATGGGTACCGCGTTTGCTCACAGTGCACCAAAAACAACAACGTGTTGAGGATTTTGCGAGCTGTTTCGGCGAGATAAAAAAGGATTTTTTTCACTCCAGATTCAGCTGAGTGGACAAAAACTGGCGAACCTCGCCCGAAGAAACCAAAGACGCAACATTCAGCTGGTAAAGTTATGGCATCAGTATTTGGGAATGCGGCTGGAATTTTGTACATTGATTATCTTGAAAAAAGCCAGACCATCAATAGCGATCGCAGCATGGCCATATTGGTGCATTTGAAGAAGGAAATAACAAAAAACGGTCCCATATGAAGAAGAAAAAAGTGCTCTTTCACAAGTCGTTGGGTACCATGTCCAAATTGCACTAATTACACTTTCAATTGCTTCCGTATACGCGAGATTTGGCTCACAACGATTTCTACTTGTTTTCAGACTTCAAAAAAATGCTCGCTGGAAAGAGATTTGGTTTGAATGAAGAGGTGATTGCCGAAACAGAGGTCTATTTTGAGGCCAAAGATAAATCTTTCTATAAAAAAGATATCGAACTGTTAGAAAGGCGTTGGAGTGATTGTATCGCTCTTGAAGGAGACTATGTTGATGAATACAGCCGAATTTTGTCAAAAAATTGTTGTTTTATTGATTATCCCACGGACTTTTCAACCAGTGTTAAAGTTATTTGTAGCCATAGCGCCCACACATTACTTTACACCTTTCCAGTAAAAAAAGAGATGCCGAAGCACTAGAAAAAGCACTACAATTGATGATCTAGATGTACTTCTTTTTTAACATAAACACTAATGACTTTAACATTGAGTTGTCATAGGAGAGGAGTACTCCCACTTCAACATTTTTTCAGTACTTTTGGAAAGAGTGCAAAGAAAGTCCTTTTTCACCTACTAAAATTAAAAAAAAAATCTTCGTAAAAACAAATTATATATTTTTTTTTTATTTTACAATAGTTTTTTTACGCCAATACAGCAAAGTACTTAGGAATGAATCTAGATTGTAAGCTTCGTTGGAATGAGCACGTAAAAAAGAAAGTTACTGAACTAAATCTTAAATGGAACAAATTGAAATGGCTTATTGGAAGAAAATCTACACTTTCCATTAAAAATAAAATACCATTATACAACCAATTGATAAAACCTATTTGGAGCTACGGAATACAACTCTGGGGTTGTACAAGTAACACTAATATTCAACTTATTCAAAGCTTTCAAAATAAAGTCCTTAAAAGTATAGTTAATACACCTTGGTATGTTCGTAATGCTGATATCTATCGTAATCTGGGCATAGAACAAGTACGGGATGTGATTCGCAAATTCGCTGAAAAACATTATACCAGGCTCAGACAACACGAGAACCCTGAAGCTTTAGCCCTAACCCATATAGATGGCCAATCCCGAAGACTTAGACGTAGAATACCAGCTGACTTGGTTAGACTTTCGCCAACATTTTAACATAAAAATATTAAGAAATTGTTTCTTGCAAATTGTTTAATAGTAATCTATTGTATAAAAATTGCTTGTTAGTTATAGTTAACTAGTTGTAATAAATACAAAAAAAAATAGTTTTTTTATTGCCGCTACCGGGTATCGAACTTGCGACCCCACGATTGTTAGTCTAGCGCCCTACCGCTGAGCTATTGTTTCATATGAAAGTTTACTGGCATAAAAACACCACCTTGTTACTGCGAGATATTGTTCCTTATTCTCTTTAATAAAAGTACTTATTAAACAAGTGTAAAAGGTGCACTCCAATTCAATACTGTTTTCAGTACTATCTTCACAGGTGCATAAAAAGCAATTTCTAACCATTTTTTTTATATATACATATTTTTAAAAATTTTTAAATTAAAAAGATATTGAATTTAAACAAATTATTAATTAATTATAAATATATAAAGAAATTAATAGAATAAAAAAAATAAAAAATATTGGTCCCGCCGGGAATCGAACCCGGGACCCTCTGTTTGAAAATGCCAAATGATACCAAAATCACTTTTTACGATCACTTTTAGACAGGGTTGGCAGGCAATACCGCTAAAATACCGTTATCTATTCAAAACCCTTTCAACTGACTACCGTTACCCCTAAAATACCGTTACCGAAATAACTGAAATACCGTTAACCTTAAAATACCGTTACTGAAATAACTGAAATACTGTTATCCTTAGGAAATAAATGAAATATCGATACTCTTAAAATACCGTTACCGAAATAAATTAAATACCGTTACCCCTAAAATACCGTTACCGTTATTTTTAATTTTCTGTTTTTGGTAAGTGCACGTGTTTATTGAGTATTTTTCGTACTTTAAGTTGGTAAATTGATTTTGTTTTTAATCTCGTGTGTTTATTGTAAAAAAAATTGCGGGATGCATCGAAATAGCTAAATACCGCTATCCTTAAAATACCGTTACCGAAATAACTAAAAAACCGTTATCCTTAAAATACCGATATTGAAATAAATGAAATAGCGTTACCCTTAAAATACCGTTACCGAAATAATCTGAAATAGCGTTACCCTTACCGATAACCGCATCATTTCGGTTATCATCCATGCTTTTAGAGCAATTACTCTTTAGAAGTAATACTTAAGTGGTTTTTTGGATGTTGTTCATAAGTAATTCTAAAAAAGCTGTAAAAATATACTAACGGATACTTTGGAAGCAATAAAAGAAGTTGTTCAGAATAACTGCTAAAAAAGCAGTAAAAATACAATTACGTATACTTGTGAAGCAGTGAAAGAAGTAGTTTGTAGAGCATTATTTCCAATTTTTTTGCTGGGTTACTTCACTGATGAATTTTACAGGCGATGAGCCCCAAGGTTATGTATGGGGAGGAGGAGATTAAGTAAGTAGTTACGTATGTGGTTACGAGGATGGGAAAATTGGTGTGTCTAAAAATAGATTTTCATAAAAATATTTTATTTAAAAAACTTATCAAAATGGTCACGTTGGGATAAGAACTTGAGATCCCTGCTTGTTAGCCGAAAGCTCTACCCGCTGAGCTATCGACACATATAATATTTGATTGCTTAAAAAGTAAACGAATTATTATGGTTCGTACGAGTATTTTCGTTCGTAATAATGCAAAATATATACTTTACCCCCATACTTACAAAAACACATAAAGTAATGTGTTAAAAAATAGATTTTAAAAAATGTTTTAATCATTAGTATGCGTTTATAAATCATGCAATACCTAAACAGTGATCGGTAAGTCATTACTTTTTGTTTTGAAATACAAGGCATTACGTGAGTATTCGAGGGCAGTTCGAAATGTTCTTAGCCTAACAATGAAAAACAAGAGCTAGATTTTTAAAAATATTTTATTTTTCAATATAATCTCGTTTTTCTAGCAATTCTATCCCTTGATTAAAATAACATTCCTGAAGCTCCTCAAAATAATTGTTTACAGCTGCCATTGTATCTTCATTCGAGGTAAAACGTTTGCCAGCAAAGAACTTTTTTTAGATTTGGTATCAGGTAGAAGCCAGAGGGAGCTAAATCAGAGAAATGGTGAGAAATGAGAAACTTACATTCGAATGCGGCACCCATCTTGCAGAAAGCTTTTTCATCTGTAATTCTTGATGCAAAATAAAATGTACTCGATCATTTGAGATGCGTATGGCATTACGTATTTCACGCACTTTCACTCGCCGATCGTCTAATATCATATCATGGACTTTAGCTATGATTTCTGGCGTTGTTGCAGTTTTTGGAAGTCCACTTCGTGGTTCATCTTCAATGCTGGTACGACCACGTTTTTTACTGTTGCATATGAAGGAGCACTTGCACCTAACACATTCACTATATCATTATGAAATTCTTGTCCCGATTAACCTTTCTTATGTAAATATTTAATCACACCACGAATTTCTAATTTTTCCATTCTAAGGAAATCATTTAAGCGCATTTTTTGAACACCTGCTAATATACGAATGAGAAGATTTACTAAATCGTCAATCTGGCAGAAGAAAACTATATAAGGCTGCCATATGTCATTTAGTTAGTCAGTTGATTACAATATTAGCGATTGTGTAATTCAGTCGGGCTTAAATAAATCGTTGTGTTAAAATTACTAGAGTGTGTGTGTTATATTGTTGTATGTAAAGTAATAAAGCTTTTAATAAATAAGTGTTTAAGCTAAATCAAACTTAAAAGAGAGTGTGTTATTTTTATTTACTAAGAGCGCCAGCCCGATTTATATAAATGAAATAAACGAACGTTTTTTAAGGTAAAACCATAGACCAATTACCAAGGACTGTTCTTTGTGATGTTAACCACAATAATAACATTTCAAAATGTGATCATGGTCGACATTAATATTCAGTACAGAACTTGCTGTACTTAAGATTAATTAATGCCCTCTACGATTCATAAAAGTTAAATTTTAGCCTACACTCATAAAAAAAGCCCGTACAAATAGTTAAAAATTCTGCTAAAATAACAGAAAATAGTACCTGAATTTGCGCCAGCAGAAATTTCTAAATTTTAGGTAAAACAGTTACTTCAAATACAATAATTTACAAGAAATATTGTTTAATGTAAATGAAAATTACTCAGCTGAAATCAGCACATGTATTCTGCTAAATTTTAGTTGGTTAAAAACAGGTAAAAAATTCAGTAAACATTCAAAAATTTAGAAGAATGTTCGTTTAATAGAAATCAAAGTGGGACAATTGAAATCAGCAAAACATGCTGCTAAAATTACAATCACTTTTTGTTATTAATTGAATAAAAACAAATTCATGTAAATATTGTTAATTTTATTTTTGAATAAATTACATAATCCAAAAACACTATTTGCACTAAATATCACTTTTATTTTCTTGCCAATATGTGTGCCAGCGGAAGTTGTATTTTTTGGTTCCTTTTTTCGTCTACCTGAAGGTAGAATTTAGATGAAAATGTTAAAGGGCTGAAATAAAAGAAAAACAATAACATATTTAATAGTATTCCCGTAAATAAATATAGTTTATATTATAGAACAAACCTTATTAGTTTATTTGTTCAATACAATTTTTAAGTGCGAAATGTTAATGTCCAATATACCTCCGTTTTCTTTTAAGTTCCTGTGCTGACTAAGAGATGCTCTTATCATATTATTTTATTTACTAGAACTTTCTTAAAGCGGCGAATACATTAAGGACCATTGAGTAGGGAACAAAGAATATTAAACAATTTTGTAAACACGAATTGCACGAATGTCAACACGAACATTAACATACACAAATCAACATTCGTAAAAATATGGCAATTTTTTCACGAATGTTCCTTAATGTATTCGTCGCTTTACAAGCGCCATATTATTTTTATTTATATTGGTAAGCGTCATCAGTGATGACTCATCTCTAGACCACCCAAATTTCAAAAAGTATTTTTTTGTTTGCTCCACCGGCAATTTCCGATAGATTGGACATAAAAAATAATACGTGTACAAAAATTGGATCTCTCGGGCTCATACAGGCCAGTCAGTTTGAACTTTTGACCCTAAAAATTAACTAAAAACACTTAAAAGATATTTTGCGCTATAACTTCTAAATTTGACGTTTTCCGCAAAAATACTATATAAGTGTTGTTATGCAGAATAAAAGGACAAACACTTTCCTCATACTAATTTTTGGCCTAAGTGTTACTTATCGTGGTGTTTTAAGCGGATAAAGTAAAAATTTATGTAAAGAATTCATTTTAAACGGCCCTCGTTAAAATTTGAACAGAGCCAGTGAGGATCGGTTTTAATTTTTTTGTAGAGCAAGATATGTCGTTTTTATAAACCAATTACATTTGGAACATATATCTGTTATTTATTCCACGAAAGAGAGACCAAAATCGGGCTGAAGTACCGATTTATTATATGTTGTACGCTAGACCGACTCACGAAAAAAGGGGAAAAAAACAATGCCCCTCAAAATAAACCTTGGTTTGTTATAAGATGATTCCTAAAATATTTAGGGTCTAGCAATAAGATCTCACGAGCTGGACCATTTTTAAAAAAGGTATTTTTTTTTAGTTTTTGTAAGAAATTTGCATCTTAGCTGAAGACAACATACTCAATATGGGTATCAATATGAAAGATTTTTTGTAGGCGCGTCCAGCGGTATATACATATAACATATTTAAGCATATCCTGACATATCCTATTTTCAAGGATATTCTATAAAAAAAACAAATTTTTGACTCTTTTGTACGTAGATATTTGTGATGGAAATGTCATATTTTACCTATCATAATCTATAGACGATTTAAGTGAACACATGTTTCAGATTTTTTTGAAATTCGCGATTTTCCGCGTTTTATCAGAAATTCAATATGGTGGAAACAATATTAAATTTTAATTCATCGATGATTTTGAGGTACCCCAATTCAATAAAAAAAATTTATGAAATCCTTTGTAGGTTTATTACACAGCACAACACTAAAAATGCATCGGGCATGCGACTTATCAATTCTGATAGATTTTAGTATGAATATCACGAATGTGAGCACCAAATTTTTAAATTAGCTCTAGTTTTTGAAATATTCGCAAAATTAATTTTTAGCAAAAAGTCAGTTTTTTCGTTAAAATTTCTTATTTATTCATATATCTGACTAAACCACGAATAATTCTAAATATGGTTTAAAAGTATAGACTTTGGGCTTTTGCACACATACCAACTTATTTTGATTAGGTAAAGTATCTAGGATCTAATTGCAATTCAAGTGAAAATTTCACTTATTTTCATATTTTGAAAATATAGCAAAATCCCTTAATCGGATTTGCAAACTCTTAACACATGACGTAAACTCAAATTCCACTAAATTAATTTTATCAAAAAAATTACAACTTTTGCATCAACATTTTCCGAAAATTCAATCTGAAACACAAATTTTATCGCCCTTACTATCTAAGTATTACAAATGTATATTTTTGTTCATTTAAAATTTTGGATGGCAGTATGCTTTGACATGGTTTTTTTTTGGAGCATTCTGATTGGTTAATTTATTTTCAACCAATCAAAATGTTTGAAAATATAAATATATTTGTAGGGTTTTCATACACAAAATGAAAAAAACCGTTAGTTTAGAAATAAAATCAATTAAATTTAAAATGCTCTTTTATAGTACTTTTTTCAACATACATACATATTTTAAAATCGTCTTTTTCAGGAATTTGCAATTCAATTATCTAAAACTTTGTTGAAATTGCTTCGAAAATATATGTGTTACAGATTTCAATGGTTTTATCTGAGTTTTCAATTTAAGATTAATCACAGACTGCTTAATTTTTAGGTATTAAAAAAATCAATCTTTTTCAGTTTTAGTCAATTTCAATTTTTACTTAAAATTAAAACATAAAGTGCGAAATTTTTTTGATAAATTAAGTAACATGAGATGTTTACTAATTGTATAAATTAAAAAAATATATATTATATTTATATTAACGAAATCGTGAAAAAAGTGAAATTTCAACTTCCCGATTTTGGTCTCTCTTTCGTGGAATAACAGATATATGTTCCAAATGTAATTGGTTTATAAAAACAACATATCTTGCTCTACAAAAAAATTAAAACCGATCCTCACTGGCTCTGTCCAAATTTTAACGAGGGCCGTTTAAAATGAATTCTTAACACATATTTTTACTTTATCCGCTTAAAACATCACGATAAGTAACACTTAGGCGAAAAACGTCAAATTTAGAAGTTATAGCGCAAAAAATCTTTGAAGTGTTTTTAGTTCATTTCTAGGGTCAAAAGTTCAAACTGACTGGCCTGTTTGCCACGGAAAAATCCAATTTTTACACATATATTATTTTTTGCACCCAATCTACCGGAAACTGCCGGTGGAGCAAACAAAAAAAACATTTTTGAAAATCCCATACATTTCATGGGTGGTCTACTCATCACACACATTGAAATACACTTACTAGAAATTTTCTAATTTGAAGAAAACCATCAAGCATCATCAATCACTATACACTAGCGCCCCTATCGTTTTCTTTTGAAAACACAGATATTAAAAAAGTTGCCAACAAATTTATGTATATTAGCTGATACATCGTCAAAATCATTTATAAAAAAATAACTAAATAGCAGGAGGAAAAATTAGTTCAAGTACAGCACAAATATGTTTTTGTGGTGAAATTGGATAACTAACAACTTTAGCTAAACAACGGATTTAAACGAAAACAAGAGGAAAAATTAGTTCAACTGAATTAGAGCGCGTTTACCAGACTTTTGTAAGTTTTTAAAACATTTTTTTTTTTTCATAATATGCCCAGGATTACCAAACTTTAAGCCCTATTTTTTTCCAAAATTCGGTGCGAAAAATTTAAAATAAATTCACTAACAATTCCAACTTCAAACGGCGGTAGTGATCAACTAAAAGTACCCTCGAAATTTTTTCCAGAGACAGCTTTTTTATACACGTGGTTTGAGTGTTATTACGTTAGATTTTCCAATTTCAGTATACTCTACACTCATAGAAATTAATCTGTAAAAATAGAAGAAAAAGTTACTAAAAATTAGTTAAAAATTATGCTGAAGAAAAAAACTGCTAAAATTACAGATTATTTTTGCTATATATTAGTAATATAGGAAAAGCAAAAATAAATTTTTGTTAATGGAAAAAAGCAAATTAAGCTACTAAAATCAGCAAAAAATTTAGCTATATAATAAGTTGCCTAAAAAATCATCAAAAAATTTTAAAACTTTCTAAGTTTTTTTTCGACTTTTTTGTAAATGCAAATAAAAATCGAACCTTTTGAAAACAGCAGTTTACAATTTTTTAGCAAATATTTCTACTGATTTTAGCAGAATAGACTGCTATTTGCATTCAACTAAATTTAGCTTAAAAAAAATAGCAAAAATTTTGTATATATAACAGTTTATTTTCGCTATTTTTAGTCTGCTAATATTTAGCAAAATTTTCTGCTGATTTTACAGTAAAAATTTCTATTTTCAATTAACTGAAAGTAAACTTGAATATAACTAAAATTCTGTGAGTTTAACAGTTTTAATTTTATTGTTCTTATTTTACTAGTATTTAGCAAAAAAATTTGCTATTAGCAGTTTTTTCTGTACCATCATTTTTAACTAATTTTTAGTAACTTTTTCTGCTATTTTTACTGATTTACTTCTATGAGTGAATTATACAGTTAGAAGTTTAAATTTTTTGCATCCTTATAAACATTTAGGCAGCCTCGATTGACCGTGCAGAACGTTTGGCGCCACCAGCGCTTGTGTGACCCAACGAAACTCACTAATTCACGTTTTTATTATTAAAGCTGATGGAGCAGAGTCCCCACAGTACTTTAAAGACCCTCGTTGGTTTCAGTGGTATTTTTTTCTGCAAAAAATAATATCGTATGAGCCCTCAAGATTTACTTTTTTCCTTTTTTGAAAAAATTCACTAGGATATATGATTTGAATATAGTGCTGGTAAAAATATGAATAGCGGGTACCTTTTTTTTAGGTGCTGGATACCTAAAACTACTACTCGATATTTTCAGAGTTGAATTTTAGTTGGAAAAAAGATATACACCTCTAAAATATTCACCACAAAAATGTGATTTCCCTAATATATCTATTTACAATATTAATCCTATCACTTTAAAGTTTTATAAGATTAATTGATTTTGCTAGAGATTTGAATCTTGGAGATCATCTTTCAAGAAAATAAGAATGATATAGAACTTCTAAATTCGGGTGTGAATAGAGTAAATTTTCAGGTACCAACAAAATCATCTTTTGGCCAGTAATAATGATTGTGTTAAAACACCTGACTAATAAATACACACTAAACGAAAACTGAAAACAACAATAACAACTGGCACCTAATTAATAACATTTGAATGAACGCATATTTATTTATTTATTTTTATTAACAAAAGCTTCCAGTTAGTAAGTTTTAACTAAAAAGTAACTTCAAAATAAGTCTCTCACTTTTATATATTTATGTTAATTTGTGAAAATATTTTTTATATTTTCTTTGGAATTCCTTTAGTTTATTAATGTTAATTAAGTCTATATATAGGTCATAATCAGATAGAAATATCTTTGAACTTCATTGGAGATATGAGATTTCCTTACTTCTTTCGTCCTTGGCTCATATGAGGAGTAGACTTGGGAGTAGACTAGAAATTTAATTTTTTAATTTTCGTTTAAATTTCCTGCTATTCTACCAGCCAATTGGTAAATTTGGACTTAAAAGCCATTCCTAAGCCCAAAGCAATTACTTCGAAGTAATTGCTAAGTTTTATTCATATGACATATTGTCTGAAGAATTGTTAAAAAATATTCAGAATCGAAAAAAAAAACACAAGACAGAAAGTGAGACAATTCCTTACACTATTAGCACATCTGCCTTTTAATGCTTTCTAAATCTATTTTCGAATAAGTTTGGGTAAACAAAATATATCGTCACTGCGCCTAGAAAAATAGCTATTTGTTTTCAAAAATTATTTGTGGAACACCTAAACCAGGTCTTTATTTTGTGTCTTGGGCATGATTTTTGGAAGTAATTCTGTTATAAATGAAAAGCTTGATGTTTTGTTTATATACATATATGTAAAAAAATAATTTCTAAAAACTTCCGCAAAAGGCTGAAGAAAAAGATTTGTAGGTCTTTTCACAAAAAAGTTTATCGACAAATAGCTATTTTCTTAGGTGCAGCGACGATATATATTTTCAATATAAACTAATTAGAAATTAAGTATCACTTTTTCGTATTTACTTAACATTCAAACCAGTTGTCTTCCTTCAATTTGTTATTAGTTATTTCGAGATCCATTTAAAGCTTATATTGACTATTAACAGCAAACAAAAAGCTTTTAATCAACCTTGAACTGCAAAACCTTTCAAATAATCAAACTCATCCGCAATTGAAAAAAACAGTCAGCAACTACTTTACCAGAGTACATTATAAAGTTGTTGTAACAGTCACAGGCTTTTTAAGAAATACAAAAATCAAAAGCAATTGTATGTACCCAGCAGTTTCATGTCCACACAAGATTAAATGAAAAATACATAAAGCAGAGGTGTCCAAATTCATATTTTGTTGGTTCGGTTACAACACCTTTATTTTTTCAAAGTAGTCAGAAAACATAATACAGATTTCGAAAATATAATGTGGATTAACACATTGGATGAAAAGTCTGTAGGATAACCAATAAAACTACAATTTTTTTTTGGCAAAATTCGACTTTATTCATCAACACAGTCTCCTTCAAGAGCGATACAATCACTCCAACGCCTTTCTAACATTTCGATACCTTTTTTATAGAATGATTTATCTTTGGCCTCAAAATAGGCCTCTGTTTCGGCAATCAGCTCTTCATTCGAACCAAATCTCTTTCCAGCGAGCATTTTTTTTTTTTTTTTGAAGTCTGAAAACTGGGTAAAATCGCTAGAAACCAAAACTGGCGAATACGGTGGGTGCGGAAGCTACTGAAAGTGTAATTCGTGCAATTAGGCCATGGTATCCAACGACGACACGGCGCATTGTTTGGTGAAAGAGCACTTTTTTCTTCTTAAAATTTTTTTGCGATTTCCTCCTTCAAACTACTGTTTCCAATTATTCGACATAGGCGGTTAACCGGTTATTGCATTATTCGAAAAATCACTAAAACTGATTATCCGGTTATTCGGGTCGGTTATTCGAGAAAATTGCCGATTAATCGCTTAATCGTTTAACACAAAATTAATGTATTTCCTTAACTTTTTACCAACAAAAACACTAACAGCTTCCTGTTTTTGTTAAATATCAACATGACACATGAACACGATGTATTTAAAAAAAATTTTCAAATTAAAAACACATCTACACTAGAGAGAAAATGCTAGAGATGAAACAAAAATCACCTCTAATTATCTCTATTTTGAATGAGTTTATCTATTTTGGAGTGTTTTTGCTCCATCCCTAGCAGTTTTCTCTCGCGTGTAAATGTACCTTAAGGTTGAAAAGTTTCGGAATCTGAGATTATCTAAATTGAAATATTTCTTATACTAATAGAAAAATGTATGCAAAACATACACTCAGAAAAGTTCTGCAGTTACTACATGACAGTTATTTGTGTAGTAATGCGGTTGTAATTATTTTAACTACAATTGTAGTTAATTTACTTAGAACAAAATTTTTCAATGTTTTTGACAGTTATTTTTTTAAACAAACTACAAAAACTACTACATTGTAGTAACATTTATTTTATGCAGTTATTTTGAATTTTATTTACAAATACTTAAATTTTCAAGTGTGTGTGCACACACACGAAGCAAACAGGAATATGTGTATGAATCACTTGTTTAGAAATTTCTAGTGAAAGAATATGAGAAGAACATGTTTTCTCTTGTCTTAGTCATAAAACAACGCCAAAGAGTGAGGACGCGTAATACGGAAAAGGTTATATATTTTTTATTAAATTATTAAAATAATAAGGTAAGTTTTATAATATAAATTTATTTACGGGGAATGTTAAAAAAATATTGTATTTATTTTCTTTCAGTTCTTTTATATTCTCATCCCTTTCTACCTGGAGAAAAAAAGGAAGCCAAACAACAGCATATTTCATCCCTCACAGACGGACATGTACAACAATATCTTAATAGTGAAAAATAAAAGTGACATTAAGTGTAAATTGTGATTTCTCAATTTTAAATTTATTATAGAATAAAATTAAGTTAATAGTGTTTACATAAATTTGTTTTTTTTTATTAAATTAATAATTAAAAAAAAATTTTTATCTATGTTTTTTTAACTACATTTGCAGTTGTTTGTACAGTTTTACAATAATTTGCATGTATGTTGTTTTAATTGCATTTGTAGTTGTTTTTACTACATTTGTCAGTTGATTTTTAACAGTTAAAAATTACTTCATATTGCAGTTAATTTAACTGCAAATGTAGTCTACACCTTTTTAAGTGCAAATGCAGTTATTTTAACTGTCATTTGCGATTGATTCTACCTACATAATTCCCTGAGTGTAGCTGAAGCTGTTAAAAATTAGTTAAAAAAAAGTTAAAAACTGCTGAAACTAGGAGATTTTTTTTTTCTAAATATTAGTAAGTTAAAAATAGCATAACTCAAGGTAGATTTTTTACTTCTTACGAATTTTTTTTTTTAATCTGTAAAACTTTGGATACAAAATTTCTTTGAATGCATATTTAATCAATACTACAATAAATATAATATTGCATATAAAAAAATTATTATCCAAAGTTCTTCCTCCTCCCCTGAAGAATAAAAAAAATTTAGTTCCATTTGAGTAAAATATTAGTTAAATGAAAATACCAATTTACTCTACAAAAATTTGCAAAAAAATTTTCTGAATAGTAGAGTTAGTAGACTAAAGAATATCATAAACAATTGTTAAATTTCTCAGTCTTTTTTCCGTTTTTAAGGGCCATTGACAATAAACAAAATTATCCAAAGTTTGAGCTAACATTCCCTTCTGTATTTATGTATTTAATAAAACTCTAAATTTTTCCAAATGTATTTCAGAAATTTCTATTTTTATTTTAAAAGCAAGTCTCATAATTCCTATAAAATTTTCATTATGAAAGAGAAAACATGTATGTTTGTAAAAATGCTTTTAAAATAAAATAGAAATTTCTGAAATACATTTGGAAAAATTTGAAATGCAATTGGAATTTTATTAAATACATTTGAAAATTTTGGAATACAAATAAAGTCTTTTTAAATACATTTGGAAATTTCTGAAATACATTTGGAGAATTTTGAAATACAAATGGAATTATTTTGAATGCAATTTTACAATTCTGAAATACAGATTTAAAATTTTTAAATGCAAGTGAATAATTTTGAAATGTATTTGAACAATTTTAAAATACAAATATAATTTTCTTAAATACAAATCAAATATATTAAAATATATTTGTAATTTTGAATTACCTTTTGAAAATTTTAAAATACATTTTGGACAATTTTGAAATGCAATTGGACAAATATCAAAGTTTTTTAGACAATTTTGAAACTTTTTAAACAATTTTAAAATATATTTGGATAATTTTAATACATTTTTAAACAATTTTGAAATAAAACTGAAAATGGTGTAGTTGGACATGTTGTAGAATTGATGTGGTTTTGAATCGAGATGTGAGAAAAGGTAGAGTTTGTACAGAATTAAGATGTCAGTTGACAGTTGTAGGACACATATTTGAAAAAATGCAACCTTGCCTTGAAGGACATGGAAATAGAATTTACATTAGCTTTAATTTTTAAAAGAACAGAATCAAAAATCGCCTACTGTATTGATTAAAGCCTATAGAGCACTTCGACGCTGATCCAGCTAGACACTTCGTGTATTTTGGGTAGTTTTAGAAATACCTTTATTTTTCTTAAAAAAGATATCTAAAGGCTTAACGACCTCTTTCATTCAATTTTAAAAGAATTTGGTGGTATTTTAGTAATTTTATGTTTATTCTAAGCTTTTCTTGTAATTTTTTAGCCAAAGTTAAGAAAATTATGAAGTTTTGGGAAAAAATAAGAGAAAAATTCCATATTAAAATTGTAACCGGTTAATCGACCTGTTTTAACCGATTATTCGGATCGAAAAATTATTTGAGTTTTAAATTATTTGTTTCGACATTAACCGAAATAGAGGCGATTAATCGAGGAATCGGTTAATCGGTTAACCGAATTGGAAACACTACTTCAAACGCACCAGTTGGGCCATTTAGCGATCGTTAACGATGGTTTGGCCTTTCTCAATGTACAAAATTCTATCTGCATCCCAAAATACTGATAACATAACTTTACCAGCTGACTGTTGCGTCATTGGCTTTTTCGGGCGAAGTTCGCCAGTTGCTGTTCACTCAGCTGACTGACGACTCGACTCTAGAGTGAAGTGGCAGATCCAAGTTTCGTCCGTTTTTATATACCAACACAAAAAGCCCTTTTACTCTCAGAATCAAACAGCTCTCAGAATCATCGAAACGTTGTTGTATTTGGTGAAAACAGCTTTCTCATGGACAAATGTTCATGCAAAAAAAGCCGCCACATTCTTTGCTTTGAATCCATTGTTTTCAAAGTCGCAAAAGTAGCGTCACTAAAACAGCTATAACTTCCCTACGGGAAATTTTAACAAAGTGTCACCGAACTGGCCCCTTTATATGAAATAGAGTGGTCACTTTTACATGACGTTGTCATATGAGGGGGAAATTGACCACTTGTGACATGTCACAAGACAAATCCTAGGACAGGTTACTGAACTATCATAAAAAAACAAAGTTCAGGGACCTGTCCTGGAATTTCTCTTGTGACATGTCATAAGGGGTCAATTTCCCCCTCCTATGAAAACGCCATATAAAAGTGACCACTCTATTTCATATAAAGGGGCCAGTTCGGTGACAGTTTGTTAAAATTTCCCTTAGAGTTGTTCAATAATGAACGAACTGTCGTTAAATCTTGACAGGTATCATCTGAAGGTTAGTAGTTCCAAAACATCATATGGATTTTTCATTAGGGGCGCCACCTATGTGTCATCCTGCGGATTTTTCAGCCGATGTGTTTTAAGCCAAATTGTGGACTTTATTTCCGCTTTATGGATTATGACCCAAAAAATCTTTGGTTGGTAATCCCAACTTTAAGTATGAATGTTATGTCCGAAATATGTTCGGCTATAATTCCAAAATCGGAAATTGGAATAATGTCCATTGCCAACATGTCATTTTCTATGTCACTTGATTTAAGCTAGGGTATTTTTTGGTATTTATTTTTTTATTTTTGTGCTGGTTTGGGCTTAACCGAATGGGTGGCAACTGTAGATCCAAACAATGGGTAATATGGGTGTCAGCTATTTTTCTTTTTTGTGGTGCAATTCCGTAAATTTTTAATGAAAAAATTCGTTAATTACGTAAGTAAAAATAGTTACCTAGTAAAGTTATTTTCTAAGTTTTTCTAGCGCAACTTGTCGTTAACAAAATTATAACTTACACATAGAAAAAAAGGTCTAAGATTATAAAAATTAGAGCAAAAGTTTACAAAGTTTTCTGGTAGATATACAACTACAATATATAAAATTAGCAACCGATTTTTCTTATTAGACAAAATTTACTACGCAATAATTATATTTTTTCTAATAATACATGGTAAATGCCAAAAGTGCTTCGAATTTTCTTTGATTTACGCAAATCAATATGAAGGATGCAATACTCAATACTTTTAGGGTTGTATTTTTCCATATAAATACGCAATTTGCCATTAAAATTACACTATAAAATATATTTTTTATTTTTGTTTCCATTAATAATACGAGTATTATAAAATAAAAACTTGAATAAATACAACATCGTTATTTTTTTATGTTAGGGATGTACATCCGTCATATTGATTAGCGGTTGTCAAAGAAAATTCTAAACGTCTTTTGGCCAGCGATGCCAGAATTTTTTGGTTAAAAATCGTCAAAAATGCAAAAGTAAATCGTAAAAATTGTCAAAAATTTTATGAAAAATCGTTATCGGTAAAATAGAACAAAAATATGAATTATACTTATTATTAAATCAAAATTTGAATGTTTTTTAGTTTGATTTTAGATCATAAGTTAATATCACTTTCTGTTTAAATTATTTTTCAAATTTTTTCATAAAACTGAAGCAACAATGCATTTAACTGTGTCCGTTAAAATTTAACCCAAAATTAAACAACAACAAATGTGTTAGTTAAAGTCCCAGTTAGTATCTAAGTAACATGACACTGTGTTAATGTAGGTTAGAGTTATGAGTAAAGGGCGGATTATGGGACCGTAAACGTAAATGTGATGTAACTGTACCGTGCCGTAGCTAAAAAGTACACTTATAGATTACCGTAAACGACATTACTATTTAGCATCTATTTCATGTGGTTTTATATTTTATTCTAAATTTTTCCATTTATTTGTTAATTCTTATTCCTTATTTGTTGTTTGAATCAATTTTCTTTATTCATTTCATATTTTTTTCCGAGTAAAATCATTCAGCTGTTTCGATGCCGGATAGAAAATTCTGATTTCAACAGAATGATCCGGCAAGTACGTTTATATTTACGTGTTAGTAACCATTCGTATACATTTCTGCTTGTGGTTTCGAAACAGCTGATTCGTTACAGATACGTTTACGGTTGGGTAACTCAACCTTAAGGCGATTCTCCAACTTTTATTTGATGATTTTATCGATTTCGTTAACTAACGATAATTGTCTGTTGAGTTACCCAAAAAGCTGTTCTGTATTGTTTTAAATATTTGACAAGGGATGATTACAAAAGTAGTTAATTTGAATTTTATTTGCCTTGAAATTTTTTGAAACAACAACAAAAATCGTTAACTTGAACTTAAAAAAATTCTGTAGATAAGTTAACTATGTTTAACTACAAGTTGCGGTAGAAAAAGTTTGAAGAATCACATTTAATGAATTTTGTTGATAAATATTGAATTTTGACAATCTTACTGCCAAATTAGCTCTGTTCTCGCAGTTAACATTGGGATCCCGCAGTCATGAGAGATTAATATTCTTTTTCTTCTTACACGAAGAAGTTAGTAAGAAGTGGGTAAGTTGTTTTTATCAGCTGTTATATCATCAGCAGGCTTCAACTAACTCAATTGAACTATTCACTAATTTGAACTAAAGAACACAACTAACAGCTAGTTTTATTTCAATCGTTCTAAATGAATGCATTTAGAAAAATATGTGTATCATTTATAAATATTAGTGTAAAAGTTGCCAAAGTGGCGCAAAAGTAATTTCATAATGTGAATGTGCTTTAATTTTTGCAAATGGCACCAAATGTCATTGTGCATTGACATCTATGTTGTAGACAGATAGAGAATTGTTTGACAACAATCAATGGAGCGATACACACCTGAAGAACATGGAATTATTGTTAAGGTTTCGTTACTAGATCGTAAATGTAACGAGAACGAGTCGTAACGTGGTATTTTATTTTTGCTAAGTTAGTCAAAGTATGTAACTTGCTATTAAGGATTGATAAATTTGATTTTCAGAATAGTTCCAACCAGTTTAAAAATAGTACATTTTCGACCCCTATAGTACCAAAACTTGCACTTTTTTATAAAATAACAAGCAAGAACTTTCATAAAAATTCATTGTGGATTATATTTTATCCCTGAAAATCGGATTCAATTTCATTTTAAATCGAAAATAATTTGTAGTCGATTTAGCTCATTTGATTCATTCAATCATTAAATTAGTTTTTATTTTTTATTTACTTAATTTGTTTACTTTTCAAATATAATATTTTATGTGTTCGTTTTAAACAAAAATTTTTGTATGAAAATTAAAAAAAAAAATTATTGTTTTTGCCAATTAATTTCTTTTTTAAATAAACTGGATTTCTATAGAATATTTGGAAATAACAAAAGTGTGCCAGTGTACCAATTACACTTTGATTGTGCCAAACATTGTACAATTGTGCCACAAATTCCATCAGTGATATGCAACTAAAAACAGCTGATTTGCTCTCTCACGTAAAAACGGAGAAAAAGTTCTGTTTTCAACAGAAATGTCCGGCACGTTACGACTCGTTTACGTTTAGTACTCAGCCCTATGTGTTTCTCATTAAGCAGGTTCGTCACGTTACATTTACGTTCAAGTAATTTGGGCTTTAGTGCTTATTTGACCAATTTTTGATCTGTTGTTTTAACGCAAAAATCATAATGAGCGACGAAGCCCATTTAACAAACAAAATATGCGTTTCTGACGCACAGAGAACCCACATGAAATGCAAGAAGAGCCATTGATTGCATCCGCTCAAAGTGACTGTTTGGTGATGTTTTGCGAGCAATAATGCAAAATGCCGTAAAACGAGCAGAAATGTGCATCAACTCGTGGTCATTTGACCGATATAATTTCTTCAGCTTAATGTAATAAATTTTACATCTTCAAATAAAATTTTCGTGAAAACAGAAAACAAAATAGTAGGCAATTCACATTATGACATTAATTTTGCGCCACCCTGTATTATCCACAAATTTTTGAAGATGCTTATTTTAATGTGTAAAGAGATAAATATGCAAATAAATCGAAGCTTTTGCATTAATATTTAATATTAAAACCTTTTCCAGGTTTAATAAACTCTGTTTCCTTTTTGTAAATAAAAACTCTTTAGAAGGACATTTTTATTAAAATTTTTAATTTAAAAAGGGGTTGAACTAGAAGACCTAGAGATTTAGATCTTTATAACAAATTTAACTAGAACTAGAAAGAGTGCTCAGCAAAACGAACTACAATGCCCAAGTCTATTGACGTTTGTTTTTTCGGCTTGAAATATGGTTTTTCGCGATCGCGTACTTTTGTACAATTTTGTCACTTCGTGAGGGTATTTCTTGTTAACTCTAATTTTACCCAAAAATTACGCAAACACAGCTATTTTGTCGTTAAAAAGTTACGGGATCGCACCATAGAACTTTTATAATTCCGAATTTTTGTTAAATGGATGTCATTTCGTCTGCAAAAAGTCTGGCACTTATGTTACGATTAGTAACATATAGCAAAATGGGTGATCAGCTTGATAAATCTGATAAATTATTTATATAGAATGGTAAATAATCTTGCTTTTAAAACCTTCCGCTACGTCATAATTGTTCTAAACTTAAAAATAAGCCCAGATCAGGAATTGTCTAACGCGATTTTATCAAAATTATGACGAAGTTTGGCACAGAGATTAAGGATCAGAGACTCTAAAATTTCTACAATAATTTTGTATTAAAGTTCAACCCCTTCAAAAAAATTTGTAAACCTGTGCAATTTAAATTAATTTACTTAATACTTAATGCGTATAGTAATTTTTCACGCTGTTTATAATTAGAAAAGTTCCACTGCCAACATCAGTAGTAGGCAAATGATTTTGTAACAGTCCCGTAAGCCCCTACATAAATGAAAGGCTGGACATCTCTTAAGCTATCATATAATATGAAGATCCGTTTGTATACACATATCGATTTATACTCAGGTTTGTAATCATTTGCCATTTAGCAATGATCATGTATCTAAATCTCAACATAAACATCCGCCTTGCAAAATTTCAATTTCATTTTCATTGAGTGGTCGTTTTTTATAAACAGAATTCAACATAAAAAAGATATAATATTCTTATTGTAGGCGTTCATTCAAACATTTGTAAACAAAAAGGAGTAAATTTTATAAAACAAAAACATGTTTAATCTGGCATTTACTAGAAAACCGTTTTGAAAATTAAACAACTTAAACCGTTAATCTATATTTATATAATCTGTTACACTACAAACCAAATAAAATCTTAACCGAATTACGGTTTAAGTTAACAGAACTTATAAGCCCTCATCTATGGCAAAGAAAAAACCTCAAAGGGAAAATAAAAACAATAAAAAAAAATGTCACCTTTTAGCATGGGAAAATATTCTGCTACTAAGAAGCGGTAACAGAAAAGAACTGAAACAACTATGAACATAAATAAAAAACCAATCTCTTCTACAATTCCATAGAACAAAAATATTTCTCAACCTCAATCATCATGGTCACCCTAATTGCATTATCCAATCCAACCAGCAGTAACACAAAAACAAAAGCAACTGTCCAATCATTCATTTTTATCCATGAGTCTGGCATAGAAAAACTGAGAAAAAAATTTACTTGTACCGCTGCTCATGCGTGCCTATAATACAACTTACAATATACTTACTACTCGTACAAGCCGAAGTAGAAGTATAATAACAGCTATTTTTGCGGTGTTAACTCATTACCATGTCATGTGAAAAATCCATTCATTCTTTTTTTCGTTGTTTTTTTTTTTTTGTCACTGGAAACTACTATGTGAGTAGTATGTGAGTAGATTAATTGATAAGTGATTAGAATTAAAAGAGAACATATTTGAAACACAACATTCTCTAATATTCTTCTAGGGAACTATGTTGTTCGGTTTAAGTAAATTTTGTGGACCATAAAATTCGATCCAAAGTTAAGTGAACGGAACAGTAATGATAAGAACTAAAAACTGCGCCATCATTCTTGAGATTCTGGAGAAAAAACAAAATTAATTAAAAATGTCGTAAGAGTAAACTGGATGACCGAGACACGGTGGAAAACACACAATTAGTGTGTAAAAGATAACACCAAAAATTAAATTTTAATCCAAAAAAATTTTTTTTCCAAAGATCAATAGGTACATGGCATTAACATTTCAAAAGTAGTTCGGGCATATGGGCACCGCGGCTGTTCTTGACGAAGCGCATTCTAGACGTCCAATTTGGGCCACTTTTTCGAACTTTGCTGGTCGTATGTCACTAATAACGCGAACAATGTTGGCCTCCAATGCGTCAATTTTTCATGGTTTATCAGCATAAACCAGTGCCTACACGTGGC
Source organism: Leucophora obtusa (assembly GCA_949987735.1). Taxonomy (NCBI): domain Eukaryota; kingdom Metazoa; phylum Arthropoda; class Insecta; order Diptera; family Anthomyiidae; genus Leucophora; species Leucophora obtusa. The sequence continues at coordinate 285,408,187 of OX465295.1, forward strand.
CCCACAGAAAATAATCGAGAGGTGTAAAATCGCACGAACTTGGAGGCCAATTGATAGGTCCATTTCTTGAAATTAACTTATCGCTAAATTTTGATTTCAATAAGTCGATGTTTGCGGTCGCCGTATATCACTTTGCGCCATCCTATAGACAACACATCTCCCCGTATCAATGTCATCCATATTTTCCAACAAAAAACCATTGACCGTAACGTGAGCTCCGGCTTCATTCTTGAAGAAATAAGGTCGAAACGTTGCATTTTTCTGGATGTAATGGAGTCTGTAGGGTTTGATGTGGATTGGTTTCAGTCCATATATAGCAATTTTGTTTATTAACAAACCCGTTAAGCAATAAATGAGCCTCATCGATAAACACAATTTTGCGTCTATAAGTTGCGTCAATTGATGAATGATTTTCAAAATAAATCTGGATAATTTGATAGCGTTGTTCAAGCGTTACTCTATTCATGATGATTTGCCAGATCATAAATGGCAAAAAGTTCGAAATTTAGTATTTTTACACAAAATTATATATACGAAGGAACCTGATTATTTGTACCGGAAAATTAATATGTCCAGATCAAGTCGAACAAGCAATATTATTACGCCTGCTTATAATTACTTATCATCCTCAAGATTGTTCTTTGTTAGTGCTGTGAAATTGTGGAACTCTTTACCTAATCAAATTAAATCCGAACCCCGTGTATTGTTTTTTAAAATGGCAATTATGAATTTGTTCAAAGATTAATCGTTTATGTTGTTCTGTTTTTTTTTAGGTTTGTTGTTATTATTACTGTCTATTTTTAAGATTTTATGTATCTTATTTAAGCATTTAATCACTGTGACTTAAAATGTTTGAGGTGCTTTAAGAGACTCTAAGTCTTATTTGTACCAATGATTGAAATAAATAAATTAAATTAAGTGAGCGCAGTATAACAGTTTGTTTGACAGTTACCCCTTCGTAAATTCCATCGTGCTTAAAAAATATCCTTTAGAAAGTAAAAAGTTAAATGAAATCACAACGGAGGAGAACATCTATAGTGCAAGAATATTCTTTGGAGTACCTGCTTATATAAGGAAGTTTTATTAAATATTCAGTCGATAGAAGTGGTTTAAATAGTAAGATTTTCCCACGAAATTACGAAAATTTTATTGCTTTTTCATTCTTAGGAGTTGTCGAATGAAGTGTATTAATTCGAAAAGTAAAACACTACACAGAAAAAAGTATCACAAAATTTTAAGTAATTAAAAAAAATTGTTGGTTTTTTACTTAGATATCTAACAATTTTTTTATTAAATGTTTGTAAATTGTATCAAAAATATCAAAAAAATAGCCTTAGTATTTTTTGAAACAAAAAAAAAAACAAATCATTTATTTTTTGTTTTCAATTGCTCAAATGTTTGTAAATTGTAACAAAAATTTCAAAAAAGTATTTTTTTTTTGTCAATACGACAACATAAAGGGAAAAATTGTTTTAATATAACAAACTCGTTTTTGAATTTTATTTTTTTATTTTTAACAAATACAAACAAGTTACAAAAAAAAATTATTGTATTTACAAAACACATTGTTAAAAAAAAATTGATTTTATTTTTAACAAATTACAAAAAAGTTACAAAAAGGGATTTGTATATACAAATTCTATTGTTGGTGCCTTTTTAAAAAATTTTTTGTTTGTTTATGCAAAAAAGGTGTTTAACATTACAAACAGAATTTTGTAAATTTTTTCTGTGTACACAGAAAAAAGTATCACAAAATTTTAAGTAATTAAAAAAAATTGTTGGCTTTTTACTTAGATATCTAACAATTTTTTTATTAAATGTTTGTAAATTGTATCAAAAATATCAAAAAAATAGCCTTAGAATTTTTTGAAACAAAAAAAAACAAATCATTTATTTTTTGTTTTCAATTGCTCAAATGTTTGTAAATTGTAACAAAAATTTCAAAAAAGTATTTTTTTTTTTGTCAATACGACAACATAAAGCGAATAATTGTTTTAATATAACAAACTCGTTGTTGAATTTTATTTTTTTATTTTTAACAAATACAAACAAGTTACAAAAAAAAATTATTGTATTTACAAAACACATTGTTAAAAAAAAATTGATTTTATTTTTAACAAATTACAAAAAAGTTACAAAAAGGGATTTGTATATACAAATTCCATTGTTGGTGCCTTTTTAAAAAATTTTTTGTTTGTTTATGCAAAAAAGGTGTTTAACATTACAAACAGAATTTTGTAAATTTTTTCTGTGTAGACCTAAATGATAGATTACACTCTAAAAAATGTTTGTAAATTTACTACTATAAAATGGGTAAAATTTTGTTTAATTTTACGAAAATTCGGTAAATATAAACAAAAAATGCGTAAACTTTTTTTATACACACTTTCATACGCAATAATATACACACAAAGTATTTTTAGACATTATGTGCTTATACATAAATAAACACATTGTGCCTAAAATTACTATTGTTTTGTTAAATACAATTTTTACGCACAAAGTTGGTAAATATACTATCCAATAATAGTAATAAATACTCTGACATTTCAAATTGGAAAAAATTGAAAAAAATTATAAATAATAAAAAGAAAAAGCGAAAACGGATTATTTTTTGTGAATTACAACATTTCCACAAACACATTAGAGTCTGGAAATAGCAACATAAGCATGAAATTGTTTTTGGAATTTATTATTAACGCATGTGGTAGTCTAAACCTCATTTCAAAATTGAAAACGCCGTAAGAGAGACACGGCCTATGCAGGAACTACTGGGTGCAATGACTCCTGCTTAAAAAAATGCCTTCTTTGCAAGGGAGGCAGTCAACCAACAACCGTCAACAATAACTGGAGAAAACGCCGTAAGAGATATACGGCATAGGTAAAACAACTGGGTGCGATGACTCCTGCTCAACAAAATGCCTTCTTTGAAAGGGAGGCAGTAACCGTCAACAATAACGGGAGAAAACGCCTTAAGAGAGATATGGCCTACGCAGGAACAACTGAGTGCAATGACTCCTGCTCAACAAAATGCTTTCTTTGCAAGTTAGGCAGTACTCTATGAATACTGACTTTGTTGAGCAGGAGTCATTGCACTCAGTTGTTCCTGCGTAGGCCATATCTCTCTTAAGGCGTTTTCTCCCGTTATTGTTGACGGTTACTGCCTCCCTTTCAAAGAAGGCATTTTGTTGAGCAGGAGTCATCGCACCCATTCAATAGTTATAACAAATTTTTATATGAATTTTATACAAATTCCTTAACATCCCAAAACGACTAATTTGGACATAAACGATTATGAGAGAATGACTCGGATATGATTATTAATAAAATAAGTACTAAAAATTAATTTGTTATTTTATTTAAAAAATTTTTGAGTAGTGCACTTTCTGTGGATTTTTGCGCATTTTTGTGGATTTCTACGCATTTTATGCGTACAGTTACACATGAAACGTGCTTTTTTACACACAAATTTAGTAAATTAACACACTAATTTCAAAATTTCATTTAATTTTTACGCACTTTCAATGTAAAATTACAAATTATTTGTGCACCAACTTAAACACAATGTGCGTATTTTTTTTTCAATTACGCACATAGAGTAAATTTACCCAATTTATAGTAGGAGTTCAGTTTCCTACTATAAGTTGGGTAAATTTCAACAGAATTTAATTAGAGGGTAAGGTATGGGTGCTTTAACCGGCTAGGAAGTTTCAAGACCCCAAAAAACTAAAAATACATTATTGTCATTTTGGATTTATTGCGGAAACTTCGCAGCCGATATTTATGCAACATGTCAATTAGAAAACTAGATCTGGTCCAATACACAGCATATGAAGCAAACAATAAAATATGTTTTCGAAGTCTTCCGCAATTGTTTGCTTCATTCGCATTTTGTTGATGAAGCAGCAGACTACATTAAATATGAGATTTTGATGCTTTAATTTGCAGTAATGGCAACCACTTTCTAAAGAAAACTGATGAAGGGGACTTGGAAAATACCCGAAACGATCGTCTTTTCATTCCTGAAAGTGTATAGGTTTCTGAAAGCAAAAACTCTGTGAAGTATTTGTCAGGAGAGTATCCTGATGAAGAAAAATATCACTTTTTGGAAACAAGTACTTTTTATGTTAATTCATAATAAGGAAATTGGCCTCGAACTAAACAAATAAATTTCTAATTAATCTATTAAAAAGGTCGAAAAAAACAATTTTTATTTTTTAAATAAAAATTAAAAACCAACATTTTTTTTTTTTCAAATGTTTGTTTTATTCGACTTTGCAGCCAATGTGTTAATTGCTTGTGAAAGGAGAGACAATAAGATTAAGAGAGGAAAAATTCTACCTGAAAAATAAATGGCTCATGTATTAGTTAATTCTGGCTCTTCTGATTACAGACACACTGTGTAGGCTGTGATTGCTCTTTTTTTTGAGTTATTGACCGGGCTACCACTTGGAAATATTTATTTGGGTATAAAACTACGTCCCCCTTAAGGCGTAATTACTAAATATTTGATCCCAATTGTGTACTAAAAACAACAGCTCTTTTAGAATTACAATGTTAAATAAAACAATAGATTTCCAGAAAGCCACAGCCAATCTCGTTGATAAAATTAAAATAAAAGTTTAAAAACTTCTTAAAACTGCTGTACTCCAACAAATTATAACGAAACAGCAGTCAAATATTGGTAATCACAGTTTTTATACCGATATAAATAAATGTTAACTTTAAAAACGAATAAAAAATATGTTAGCTAAAAGTTAGCACTTTTTGACACTTTGCGAACAGAGTTGCCAACTTCATATATAACAATACGAATAATGCGATATCTGAAAAAGCTGGAAATCAAACAAACGAAGTCATTACCCACACCAAAAGCAATAAGCTTTGCTACTAGCGCCCCATGCCAAACACGATCAAAGGCCTTTGAAATAATCAGAGAAACCACTTTATTCTCACCAAAACGGTGGATAGACCTACTCCAACGCTCCGAGAGGAACGCTGACAGGTCTCCCGTGGAACGATTTCTAAACTCAAAAAATAAATACAGTCACTTTTTGTTAGTTGTTTCTGAAGTTTTTGAGTACAGTTATTGTTAAAAGTAATAACAGTTGTTCGTAGAAGAAAAATAATTCTTAACTTTTTTCACAAGTTATTAAAAAACTTTACTAAATCAAAATACGGATTATCGAATTCTTTCAAAAATTTTTATTCTTTGTAATTCACTTGTAAAAATTGTATCATTATTCTTTAATTTGAAAATAATTTAAACAGAAAGTGAAATTAATTTATGATCTAGAGTCAAACGAAAGAACATTCATTTACCAAAATAAGAGATCAAATAAACTTTCCCCTCATTCAATTGTTAAATCTTTTAAACATTTATTAATCAGCTAAATAATTGCCAATCTGGCTAACAACTATAAGTTATGCCATTTATAGATATTTTATTTTCAACAATATATTAATATTAAAAACGCTTTTAATATACATATCTATTAATAAATTATAATAATAGATGAAGTCTCATCCGACGAGTTTCAGCTGAATTCAGGGGTACCGCAGGGTTCTGTTGTTTCTCCTTCCCTATTTCTTAGCTTTGTCAATGATCTTCTTGTTCAAATTTTCAACCCTATCTACTCTTTCGCAGATGACAACAACATTTGTCATTCATTTTCCTTCGATCGTAGGCCAAGCCTTGAGGAGATTGGGGGCAAAAGGCAGATTATGAATAACACACTAAATCGTGACCTTTCTGTAATCTCAGAGTGGGGTCTTGCGAATAAAGTCGACTTTAACGCTCGCAAGACCCAATGTTTCATGTTGACCCACACACTCATATAAAAAAGTTTGTAAAAAAAATTGTAAACAGTTTCCATTCGCACTATACTATTTTTATACTGATTATTAGTACAATTTTAATTTTTAGTAATTATTTTTATTAATTTTTCAAAACCGAGTGCTAAATTTAGCAGAAAAATATACTAATTTAAAAATATTTTTTTTTGATTTTTTACAATTCTTGTTTAGTTTATATTTGTTACTATTGATATATTCTTAGTTTAGAAATAACACCCAGAAAATTTTATTGCATCTCCAATGCATAAAACGACAATAACTGGAGAACCGTTTGCAATTTTAACTCCAAATTTCTTTCAAGTACGATGAAGTAATTAACGCTTGTTACAATCGAAAGAAAAAATTTTTTTTTTTTTTAGATTTTACACTTTTTTTTATTTTTTAGTACAATTTTTTGCTAATTTCAGCAGATTGATTTTAAATTACAGTTTACAGCAATTTACTGAAATTTAGTAGCTGCATTGTACTGAAATTATGATATTTAGTAAGTTTCTTAACTGATTTTAGCAAATCGATTTTGAATTGCATTTTACATAAATTTTACTAAAATTTAGTAGCGACTACTAATTTTTTGTACTACAGATCAGCAAACATTTAAATTTCCCGTAATAACAGCAACATTTTCAGTAACCATTACAGATTTTTTGGTTGAGTGCAGGGCTGCGGGGTTAACACTGCCATCTTTACATATGGGTGATATCGATATTGAGAAATCGGATACTCTTGATGTTTTGGGCATTGAAATTCAGTATGATGTCCGTTGGAACTAACATGTTTTTCAGGTGTCGAAAGAAGCATTCAAGTGTCAAGGTTTTTTACGTCGATGCAATAAGTAATTCACTACATTCGATTTACTCACTATTTATACCACCAATATCTGACCGAAGATAGAATACAACTCCCATATATGGGCAGGAGCTTCGAAGTCTATTTTGGAGCTTCTGGACCGTGTGCAAAGGAGGGCGTCGGCGCTTATAAATGACAGTAGGGTATCCAGCTCTATTGACTCGTTGGAGCATAGTCAAAATGTGGGTTGTGTGACTCTGTTCTATCTTGTGGTGTCCCACAGGGATCCGTTATCGGACCACTTTTATTTATGATTTATTTAAATGACCTTTTACAAACGGTTAATGGCGTTTCTTGCGTGCCTTTTGTATACGCTGATGAGGTTCAGTTCGTTTGTTATTCGAATGCTGAATTTGTAGATGTGTTACAAGAGGGTGTCAATTATATAATTCGGGAAGTTGTGTCTTGGGCGTCTGATAATGGGCTTAGTGTCAATCCGGCAAAGACAAAATTGATGGGGTTTGGATTTGATACTGATGACATAGATATTAGAATTGGTGGGATTTCTGTTGAGTTTGTCGATAAAATGAAATGCTTAGGTCTTGTCTTGGATAATCAATTAAATTTTTCTCCACATATTAATTATTTATCCTCACGGGTATCATTTCTTTTGAAAAGGTTGTATTCTTTGAATATTTATTTACCTCGTTCAGTTAAAAGGCGGGTTGCTACTTCTATCTTGATGCCACATATATTGTACTGCATGGAGATCTTTTCGGGTACTGGGAATTACGCTTTGAGGAAATATCACCTTACCTTTAACAGGATTATCCGTTATGTTTTTAATTTGAAAAGAAGAGATCATGTATCTCAACATACATTTAATTTTCTTGGATCGTCTTTTAAGAATTTTATTAGCATTAGGATATTACTGTTTTTTTATAAATCCATTATTAATGGTTATCCTGTTTATATAGTTGATCAATTTAATTTCACTCGTTCGATTAGAAATCCCCAGATAATACCACCTATAAGGCATTTAAATATTTTTGTGAAATCATTTCAGATTCGTGTGTCAAGAATATGGAATGCTTTGCCGAGAGAATTGAGAATGTTTAATTATACATTGCTTCAATTCAAGTCCAAATTAGTAGAATTTGCGAAACTGTTGTTTTTGAAAGTGCGAAAGGCGAAAGGAAAGAATGTTGAAATAATATGTATTTATCTTAGTGATATTAAGGCTTCTTATGGAAATTGATTCCTGGCATTCACTGTGATTTTATTTTGGTTCTTTTTTTTTAATTTGTAATGCTTTATTTTATGTGATCTCATATACATATGTAATTATGAATTTTTTATATTGCGATTTATTATATATTTTAATAATTAACTTTAATTTTATATAGAAGTTTGTTATTTAGTTAGTAGCTTTAATTAACTATATAAGGCTCTAAGGGCTCGGTTATGTAATTGAAGAATTAATAAAAAAAAAAAATAACAATTGGTAAGTTGTTTCCGTTATATTTTAGAAGGTTAATAGAAAAATGGTTGTATATGCTAACCATTAAGTATTTTTTATAACGTCGTAATTATTTTAGAATTCGAAATGGATAAGCTTCTTTGTAAATTTTTTCATCTTGTAATTTCGGCACACTTAATTAAAATCAAACTTGAAAAATATTGGGTCCCGTAGGAATTAATAGTGGTTAGAGTAGTATAAGTTAATTCACATCCATACATTTCACAAGTTTTATTTTAGCTAATTATAAATTTACCCTCGTATTAACAATGGTAGAATAAAAACTGGCTATAAAAATTTAATAACCATAAACAACTAATAAACAGATTTTATTTCATTCGTTTTCAACTATGTAACTAATGTTATTTCTTATACTTGTTGTATTTAGCCCGCTAGATTGTTGATTTCATATTCATACCAACATCATCAAACAAGCCACCCTCTTAAATTAATTGTACTTTTTTTTTTAAAATAAATTTTTCCTGCACCCACCACTATTTCCCACAACACTAAAAAGTTTGTAATTTTTAAAGTTTTTACTTATTAATATTTACAATAAAGTACGCAATTAATGTGATACTTGAAAATTAATTAAAATGAGGGAAAAAGTTAAAGTCGAGCATGCCGGCCATAGGATTCCCTACCCCAGTCTGAATCAAAGTCAACTAATGTTTGCATCTGAAGTATTAATGGGTTGAAATATAATTAGGTTTGTTCCACGGAATTCTGGGTAAAGTCTGGTAAAATGCAATAATTATCTCAAATTAACCAAAAATTAACGTCAAAGTTATTCATATAAACAAAAGCTATTTTTAAGAATAAAATACACAGTACAACAGCCAATCTGGGGGGTGAGAAATTCCAAGTCAGGGTGATGGTCAGTATAGTAAAACCCTCAAAGGGTTTGGCGTTCGTATGAGTCACATTTTGTTTATAGGTTATGTGACTTTACATGAAATTAATAACACTTGATCCTTTTTTCCGTTTTGGATTTTTTATGAATTTAAAAAAAAAAAAATTTAATTTTTAGGCAAAAAAATATTTTTTTTTCTCCACAAATTTATTTTTACCGGCAAAACTGTTGATTATAAAGAAAAACGTTATATGAATGGATTAAAGAAATTGTAATTCTAAATTTTTCTGAATTTGTTTCATCAAAATCGGACAAGTGGTTCTCGAGTTATGTTAAACTACGTTTTTGCCAAAATGTTACAACTAAGCGAAAAAACATCAAGATAAGGAAAAAATTTAAAAGGTCATAAAAAAAAATGACACATACGAACGCCAAACCCTTTGAGGGTTTTACTATACTGACCTAGTACCATCACCCTGACTTGGAATTTCTCACTCCCCAGACAATAATCCCAAAAATGTTCCATAGTGATATCGAAGAAAATAAAGAAAAAATATTATAACGTGGTATTTAATAACGCTATTATTTATTGTTTATGTTTTGTTTTGGTAATTAGTTTTACAAATTTAAAACAGCTGATTTATAAAAGGCTAGTGATTTGACAGTTTAACATTTTACCCGAAAAAAGTACGGGTAACTTCTGATAAAAAGAGAAACAAATTATTCTCTCAGCAACGCTCTCATTATAGAGATAGGAAATCAAAACTTACACTACTCACCGATAGAGGGCACTGAAATTTAGTATTACCTGAGCAACTATTTAGTATCAGCTGAGCCTATATATATAAACTCAAAAACTGCTCAAAATAAGTAAAAAATAAACGCGGAATATCTTCAAATAATAAAGTTTGAAAAAGAAATTTTGATTTTGTCTAATGTGAAGGCACATTTACACGCAAGAAAAAACTGCTAGAGATATAACAAAAAATATCCCTAAACAAAAAATATCCTAATCATTCACAATAGAGCTATTTAAAGGTGTTTTTGCTCTATATCTAGCAGTTTTCTCTTGCGGATAAATATGCCTTTATAAATAAATAAATCGACAATAAAGTCCATACCGATATTAGGTCCAGAGATCGACCGATTATATCCGTAATCAATAGGCTTTGTTCTTATGCCCACATGAATCAGTGTACCAAATTTCATTAAACATTAACCGATACCAAATTTCACAAAAATATCTTCATATTTATGACATGTAGCGTGTGCAAGAATGCATGGGCAGACAGACAGGCAGACAACCAAAGAAATGGACAGAAAGAAACACAGACAGACAGAAGGACATTTCAAAATCGAAGCAAAAAGTGATGCTGAGTCGATCGGTATACTAAAAGGTACATCTAGGTTCAATATTTTTTTATATTACAAACATCAGCCAAACTCATTATATTTTGACCCCGTAGTGACGTAGGGTATAATGATGATCCGCTAAACATAAACCAGGAAGCAAACGGACTCGACTAAACTTTACCACTAAACTTTATTTTCGGTAGTTCTTTCTACTCCAGGCGGGTTATAGCTTAAGGCTTCTCCTTAAAATTTAAATTAAAAATTCAAAATGGTGGATCTAAGATGGCACTCATGAATTTTTAATGTATTGGCCTTCAAATAATCAATAATATAGGCTTAGGGGCCACTGTTTACGAATCTGAAATTGAAAATTAAAATTTAAAAATGTCGGATCAAATAGGGCGACAAAAATTTTTCGATAAAATTTCCGATGTTGTCTGATTTACTTTAAATTTCCATTGGGGGGTTTCATAGGCAGCTGATTACTAATCTGACACCAAATTTTAAAAATTGTAGATAACAAATCTGAAATAAAAAATTTAAAATTCAGGATCCAAGATCAAAGATGGCGGTCATGAATTTATTTTTCTAATGAAGTAGACTTAATCGGAATTACTTTAAATTTAAATTAGGGATTTTAATCTGAAACCAATCTTCAATATGGCGGCTATCAAATTAGAATTATAAATCTGAATTCAATCATTGATAAATCAAAAATTTTTGTATTCCATATGTAGCATGAAATTCTCATAGCAAATGTAAAATCAAAAGTTTAATACTTTATCAGGTTGATCCAATGTTATTTTATTTGAAATCGGTTCATGTTTACACCCTGTGTCAGTATGACGGTTCCCGAAGAAGGGCATATTCTCACTCTACAAGACATTTTGATGAAATTTGGTGAAATTGGCTTGTTCGCAAGCTACAAGTCCCAACTGCAAGATATTTTAATGACATTAAATACTCATGCACAAAGCGTGTTGATTTTGTCTAGAATGGATACAGGTTTAGACCTGATGCCCGTATAAAGGACTCCCAAGAATGGACATTTTTAAACGCTATATCGCAAATAATAATATATTCTTATGGCACCTTATGGTACACCGAATAACATATCAATTTTTTTTCATATTTTTTAATAATATTTAAACCAGAGCTGTAAATGAATCATTCTTTTTTGATTTCAATTCATTACGAATTAGCTAAATTTTGAATTAATTCTTTTCACCAAGAAAAAGAATTGAATGAAATTTGAATCAATTCAAATGAATTTGGCAAAAATGAATTGCAATTCATATTCAATTCAAATGAATTTGGAAAAGTGAATGGCAATTCATTTCCAATTCAAATGAATTTGTCAAAATGAATTGCAATTTATTTCCCATTCAAATGAATTGAATTGATTTTGAATTAATTCAAATGAATTAAAAATGAATTGCAATTAATCAAAGTAAACATGGTGTTTGGAGTTCATTCCTTCAAGTGTTACTTATTTTGGTTTTGACATACGTTGAACGACAAAAACACATTTAACCCTCTAACCGCAATAAGCTTTTTTGCAATGAAATTTATACCATGTATTCCTCACGAAAAATAAACAATAAGTTGATCTACAAAATTTTTTTTCGTTGCCTACTTTAGGCGATATGGGCCAAAATAGTTTAAGGGTGAATCTCGAAAACTAGCGCATAAAAATTACTAGGTTTAGGCACAAATTATTTCTCTTACCAACATGTAATTGCAATAAAAAAATTACATTTTTTGTGCTGTTACTTAAGAGGATGTAGCGATTTTCGTTTTTCGAAAAACGCGAAATTGAGCGAAAACGCACCAAAACTTCAATATATATTATTCAAACTTATAAGCTTTGCTACCTATACCAAATATATTCTTTTTACCAAATTTCATAAAAATCCGTCCATTCGTTTTGAAGTTAAGGCGATGTCCTTTAAAGGTATCCTTATGAAATCCTGTGCGTCCTTGGACCAAAGTAAAGAACTTTTTGAATAGCTTAAGCTCCAATCCTACTTCATGATCACTATCAATTGTTTTAGTCAATTTAAATATGTTTTTAACATTTTTGAAAATCTTGGTTGTTTTAAAATATTTAATTTTTGAAATTTTACGAAATTTTATCTTTGAGACTTTCGCGCTTCCAAACCGTGTATTGTATATAAAAAAATTCTTCACAAAAAATTTAATAAATTTTGTTTTCTGTTGAAAAAGCATAATTTCTTATTATAAAATACTCCTTTGGCTCATTTCTGGTCAATTTAATATACCCCGCCTGGAGGCGGGCTTGCCGGTTAGAGGGTTAATATTTAAGAAGCAATTAACAATTTCATTGCAATTCATTTTTATAATTAACCCTTTCACTACCGACTTTTTGTTTGCGAATGTACCGTTATTTTAACTTCAGATTCTTATGAGAAAAAGACATGTAACAAATTTTCCCTTCCTATCCACCAAAAATGACGTTCGAAAATCAATTTTTTTAAGTTTCTCATCCCCGTCTTATACCTTAAACATTCGAATTACCAAAATTCGAATTGCCTGCACATGTACGTACAAACCATACGTCAATGTGGCAATATTTGTGAAAAGGTGACACGGAGGAAATAAGAAGATAAACAGAGAAAATCTTAAGTAGAATGTTTGTATATGTCTGTTTGATCACTTCTGAAATTATTCATATAGAGACAATCTGACAATAAAAATATAAACAATAATACAATTTAATGGAAGATCACTGATGAAGCCTGTCCATAAAAAGGCAGAAACTAGATCTAGTCTGATTTGCAAATTTAATGTGTTTATAACTTTTGAGGAAGGTTTATTCTTCTTCTTAACCTCAAACCTACTAAATTAGATTTAATTAAAATACATATTAATGACAATATTAATTGTATTTGGTATATACGACGCGTTTGAAAAAACAACACTTTACTACAAAATTCCTTTGGTTTGTTTTCTTCTTGTCATAAAACGAAGTTATATGCCTAATCTTAATTATCTATCGTCATTAGTTGATGAGAAATACCAAAACCCCCTTTTCGCGGAGATTGATATATTCAAAATATTAGACTTCATTACCAAATATCGCGACTGTATTGCCATGTTCAACTGCTTATACATATAATGATTTTTCTTTTAAGGCCAAGAGTCTAATACACGTATTTACAGAAAACATAAGGTTTTTTTGGCATTATCAAATTTTATATATTCTTTTAAAGATGTGTACACTGTAGTGTACAAGGTAAGTGTCGAAACAAATTTCAAATATTTGAATAGTTTATAAAATGGCGCTGTGAAAAGAAATGTCTACACTTTTTTAAGGTGTTTGCAAAGAAAAACTTTTTTTTATAAAGGATTAGGGTTATAGAGAAGGAATAGGAAAAAACAAAAATAGTAGTATACACAAATTGCCTGCACTTGTACGTAAAAACCATACGTCAGTGCGGCAACATTTGTGAAAAAGGTGACAAAGACGAGATAAGAAGATAAACAAAAAATCTAAAGTAGAATGTTTGTATGTCTGTTTGATCACTTCTGAGAGTAAATTATCATATCTGACCTTCTCCGAGAAAAGGGACCTATTGTGTCAGAAAACGGGTTTGGACTTAAGAGTGGATTCTGGTACCTAAAAGGGTGTAGAATAAGATGAAATGAGTTACACTAGGAACGTCACATATAGAGACAATCTGACAATAAAATATAAACAATAATGCAATTTAATGGAAAATCACTGTTAAAGCCTGTCCATAAAAAAAGGCAGAAACTAGATCTAGTCTGATTTGCAAATTAATAATGTGTCTATAACTTTGAAAAAATATTTACTCTTCTTCTTAACAACAAACCTACTTAATTAAAATTAATAAAAATGTATATTAATGACAATATTAATTGCATTTGGTTTATATGACGCGTTTGAAAAAACAACACTTTACGGGGAAAATATTAAAATGTTGAAAATTTTCACTAACAAATTTATAAAATTTCAGTATTGTCTTTTCGAATAAAAAAATGTTTTTATAAAATTTTCATAAAAAAATATCAAAAATTGTTCGCTATTGAGAGGTCAAAAAATCGTCCGAAATGTAAAAAAGTGCGTCTAATTAATCCGCTACTCTGATTTTAAGAGCGCTGCTCAAAAAGGAAATGCCCATTATTGGGAGTGTTAGTTTTGACAAAATCGCGAAATTTTTCTTATTAAATTATTCAGCAATTTTTTTAGCCTTATTTTAGCCATTTTTGATAACCAAGTTTTGGCAACACTGTAGTGTTTTCACATCTCGATTTAACATCGAGTACTCCAAATTAAGCCTTGCCATAACTATCGGGTCGATATTCGAGAATCACAAATCTTCCCGAGTAAAAAAAATTATATATAATCATATGTGGCATATATTACAATATATAATTATACATGTCGTTATGTATATCCATATATAATTATATATGACGTTTTTCACAAAATTTTTCCTTATATTATGTCATATATAATATCATCTAATTAGATATCGGCCTTCATAATATTAGATATGGCATATATAATTATATATTACATAACATGGTTGATCTTATTGCATATATAGTTATATATAGGACTACCCGGTGAAAAATGTTCATATACGCTCAAACATGTTCATATATGGTTTATGTATGGACACAAATGAACAAATATGGATTTTTTATAAACATATATGGATTTTATATGAACATATATGGAAGTATATGTTATTCCATATATGGAAAAAGATTTCATATACAGACATATATGGAGGCATCTGCTATTTCATATATGGAAAAGGCACTCATATATGGACAAATATGGAAGTATATGATATTCAATTTATGCAAAAGTGACTTGTATATGAACATATTTGCAAGAATACATTTTTCCATATGTGTAAAAGGTACTCATATATGGATAAATATGGAATTATATTTAATGCCATCAATAAAAAAAGGAACATATGTAGTGCCTAATTCGAATGTCATACATAAATTTATATCTATAGTACAACCTTATAATAAAGGATAGCAACGTCCGCATGTATTCGCATATATTTAATAAATGTATATGTTCATATATGTCCATATATGAACATATACTTAGGTGTTACCTCATTTTTCGGATCCATACATATATGGTTGAACCATAAATGTTCATATATGTACATTTTTCACCGGGTATATCTTAATATATATGGTGGCATTTTAGCAATATATAATTATACATGGTATCATTTAAACAATATATAATTATATGTGGTGACAGTTAAACTAGATATTATCATATATGGTGCCATTTAAACAATATATGGTCATATATGGTACCTCATTATATAGTGCGATATATATTTATATATGGTGCTATTTAAGCAATATATTATCATATATGGTGCCATTCAAACCATATATTATCATATATGGTGCCATTCAAACCATATATTATCATATATGGTACCATTTAAACCACATATTATCATATATGGTGCCATTTCAACAATATATGCTCATATATGGGACCTCATGAACAACATTTTTAATACAGTTTCAGATATAATAATATATGCTACTATATATGGTGCAATATATATTGATATATGCTATCATTTAAACAATATATCCTATTTTTGACTTGATACAATTTTATCGGTTTATATGTAACGGTGTCAGGTTTGACCGTAATTGGTTTAATTTTATATAAATAAAATATAATTGTATCCGACATTTACCTTATACAATTGTATTTAAGTTTTAAACTGATATCAGGTCAAAATTGGGATATAACTATATAATTTTGTATACAAATATATATATTTTGACCTAAACTGATACCATGTGATATAAACCAATAAAATTGTATAAGGTCAAAAATCAGATACAATTTCATGTGGTTAACACATAATTTAAACAGGTCAGATCTAAACTGATACAATTAGATAAAAACTGATAAACAAATGATACAATTTTATAGGGCCATTTTTCGGATCAAATGGTACATGGATGATTCTAAGTTATATATTACCATATAAAGCTCCATATTATTTTTTTTTTAATAGGGAACATACCATATATGGTGCCATTTAAACAGTATATTGTCATATATGGTGCCATTTAAACAATATATGGTCATATATGGTAACTCAACTACAATATTAACTATATTTCAGAAGCTATTAATTGCATTTCAGAAATTTTAAATGTATTTCAGAAATTATGGAATGTATTTCAGAAATTATTAATTGTATTTAAGAAATAATCAAATCTATTTCAAAACTTGTTGATTGTTTATCATAGTTAATATAGAAAATAAATTACATTTCATAATTTCTGAAATACAATTGATAATTTCTGAAATACAATTGATAATTTCTGAAATACAGTTTGATAATTTCGGAAATACAATTAATAAATACTGAAACAGAATTGATAAAACTGAACTTCAAGTGATTAGTTCTGAAATACAATTCATAAATCTGAAAAATAATTGTTAAGTTCTGAAATACAATTGATAAAACTGAAATTCAATTGATTATTTCTGAAATAAAATTAATAAATCTTAAAAACAATTAATACAATTGAAATGGTGTAGAGCGTTAAAAAGATGTAAATAAAATTATTTCATTGAAAAATTTCAATTTAATAAAAAAAATAAATATATAATTTTATAAAAAAATTTATAGAAAAAAAAATTTTAATTTTATAAAAAGAAATTCATTTTGTAAAAAAATGCATATCGAACTCGAGACCTTCTGAGTTTAAACCTTATTTTAACAAAATATTGTAATTTTTATAAAATCAGTGATCTGCCAGTGTATTATTTTTTGAACAGTTGGCATCTTGGATCTTATTTAATCCCAAATAAATGGAGATCTTACGTAGTACCCAAATATAATGCGGCATCTAATTTTATCTGTCATTTTTATGGATACCCGAGTAAAAACAGTTACATATAGTCGTATAAAATGCGATTAAGTTATATCTGTATAAATATACTGTTTCATCCGAAAAATGGCCCGATGTAATTGTATTAGTTGTTTATCAGTTTTTATCTAATTGTATTAGTTTAGATCTCAACTAATAAAATTATACATTATTCAGATGAAATTATATCCAATTTTTGACCTGATACAATTTTAGCGGTTTATATCTAATGGTATCTGTTTAGATCGATGTTGATACAATTTTATATAAATAAAATATATTTGTATACGACATTTGCCTTATATAATTGTATCAACGTTTTAAAGCAGATCTAATTGCATCAGGTCAAAATTCAGATATAACTATATAAGTTTGTATAGTAATGTATCAATTTGGATCTAAACTAATACCATGCGACATAAACCCATAAAATTGTATCAGGTCAAAAATCAGATAAAATTTCATATGCTTAATATATAATCTAATCAGTTAAGATCGAAACTGATACAATTATATAAAAAGTGATAACCAACTGACACAATTATATCGGGTAATTTTTCGGATGAAATGGTATATGGATCACATTAAGTTATATATTACCATATAAAGCTCCATATTAATTTTGTTTAATAGGGTAGTTTTAGATGTCAATCCCCAAATATATTGCTGTTTCTAATTCTATCTGCCATTTTAATACCTAAATAAATTGCTGGATCTATTTCGATCTGCAATTTATGGGAAAAATTAAGATCTTACCAAATCACTAAATATATCACTGGATTCAATTCGATCTGCAACTTATTGAAAAAGTTAAGATCTTACGCAATCCCGAAATATATTACTAGATCTAATTTCATCTGTTATTTTTTTCCATAAATTTAGATCTTATGTAATCCCCAAATATAATCCTCGATCTAATTCGATCTGCCGTTTTCCAGATAAAGTTAGATACAACTTAATCCTAAAATATATATGTATGTGACCTTCTCCGAGAAAAGGGACCTAGTGTGTGAAAATTAAGTTTTGAGAAGAACGCATTTAAAGTTTCATAACGCATTATCACTTTGAACACACCTTCAGTTGGGAGATGCGATTTGGTATGGTTAGTTATGATTGGGTGCCTCAACTCAATTCATCTTATTCTACACCCTTTTAGGTACCAGAATCCACTCTTAAGTCGAAACCCGTTTTTTGGCACACTAGGTCCCTTTTCTCGGAGAAGGTCACATATACCTAGATCTACTTTTTCGTATAAATTTAGATCCAAGTTTATCCCCAAATATATTGCTGGATCTAATTCGATCTGCCATTTTCCGGTTAAATTTAGATCCAAGTTTATCCCCATATATATTGCTGGATCTAATACGATCTGCCATTTTTCTGATAAATTTAGATCCAAGTTTATCCCCAGATATATTGCTGGATCTAATTGGATCTGCCATTTTTCGAATAAATTTAGATCTAAGTTAATCCACAAATATATTGCTGGATCTAATTCGATGTGCCATTTTTCGGATCAAATTAGATCTAAGTTTATCCCCAAATATATTGCTAGATCTAATTCGATCTGCCACTTTTTCGGATCAAATTAGATCTAAGTTTATCCACAAATATATTGCTGGATCTAATTCGATCTGCCAAAATTGAGATCAAATTAGTTCTAAGTTTATCCACAAATATACAGCTGGATCTAATAGGATCCGCCATTTTTCGGATCAAATTAGATCTAAAAATATCCCCAAATATATAGCTGGATCCGCCAATTTTCGGATCAAAATAGATCTAGGTTTATCCCCAAAGATATCATTGGACTTCCCAATTTTGAGATATAACTTGATCTTAGTTTATCCCCATATATATAATGGGATCTAATACGATATGATTGCCCGAGTAAAAAAAATTGATCTAGCGCAATATCTAATTATATCCAATTTGATATTGTTTAAGATCTGCTGTAATATCTAGCTGATCCAATTAGATCTCAAAATTGGGTGTATCCAATCATATCGTATTAGATCCCATTGTATATATGGGGATAAACTAAGATCAAGTTATATCTCAAAATTGGGAGGTCCAGTGATATCTTTGGGGATAAACCTAGATCTATTTTGATCCGAAAATTGGCGGATCCAGCTATATATTTGCGGATATTTTTAGATCTAATTTGATCCGAAAAATGGCGGATCCAATTAGATCCAGCTATATATTTGGGGATAAACTTAGATCTAATTTGATCTCAATTTTGGCAGATCAAATTAGATCCCGCAATATATTTGTGGATAAACGTATATCTAATTTGATCCGAAAAAGTGGCAGATCGAATTAGATGTAGCTATATATTTGGGGATAAACTTAGATCTAATTTTATCCAAAAAATGGCACATCGAATTAGATCCAGCAATATATTTGTGGATAAACTTAGATATAAATTGATCTGAAAAATGGCAGATCAAATTAGATCCAGCAATATATTTGTGGATTAACTTAGATCTAAATTTATCCGAAAAATGGCAGATCGAATTAGATCCAGCAATATATTTGTGGATAAACTTGGATATAAATTGAATAGAAAATTGGCAGATCAAATTAGATCCAGCAATATATTTTGGGATTTAGTAAGACCTTATTTGATCCGAAAAATGGCAGATCGAATTAGATCCAGCTATATATTTGTGGATAAACTTAGATCTAATTTGATCCGAAAAAGTGGCAGATCGAATTATATATTTAGGGATAAACGTAGATCTAATTTGATCTCAATTTTGGCAGATCTAATTAGATCTAGCAATATATTTGTGGATAAACTTAGATCTAATTTGATCCGAAAAAGTGGCAATATATTTGTGGATAAACTTATATCTAATTTAATCCGAAAAATGGAAGATCGAATTAGATCCAGCAATATATTTGGGGATTAAGTAAGATCTAAATTTATCCAAAAAATTACAGATAAAATTAGATCCAGTAATATACTTCGGGATTGCGTAAGATCTTAACTTTTCCGATAAATTGCAAATCGAATTAAATCCAGTGATATATTTGGGGATTTAGTAG
This sequence comes from Leucophora obtusa, assembly GCA_949987735.1. Taxonomy (NCBI): domain Eukaryota; kingdom Metazoa; phylum Arthropoda; class Insecta; order Diptera; family Anthomyiidae; genus Leucophora; species Leucophora obtusa. The sequence continues at coordinate 285,428,541 of OX465295.1, forward strand.
GATCTTAATTTATCCCATAAATTGCAGATCGAATTAGTAACAGCAATATATTTGGAGATTGACATCTAAAACTATCCAGAAAAATTACAGCTAAAATTAGATCCCGCATTATATTTGGGTACTACGTAAGATCTCCATTTATTTGGGATTAAATAAGATCCCAGACAGATATTGACAATAGTTCAAAAAATAATACACTGGAAGAGCACTGATTTTATAAAAATTACAATATTTTGTTAAAATAAGGTTTAAACTCAGAAGGTCTCGAGTTCGATACCTTTCACGTCTATGCATTCTTTTTTTTATAAAAATGCGCATTCTCCTTGCTGGTCTTATCGAAATTTTTTCAATAATTTTTATTCTTTGTAATTTACTTGTAAAAATTGTATCATCTTTCTTTGATTTGAAAATAATTTAAACAGAAAGTGATATTAATTTATGATCTTGAGTCAAACTAAAATAACATTCATTTACTTAAAAATAACAGATCAACTAAAAACATTTCCACCATTCAAAAGAATTTCTTTTTATAAAATTATAATTTTATTTTCTATAAATGTTTTTATAAAATTATATTTTTTTTATTAAATTGAATTTTTTTTTTTAAATAATTTTATTTACATATTTTTAACGCTCTACACCATTTCCAATTGTATCAATTGTTTTTAAGATTTATCAATTGTATTTCAGAAATAATCAATTGAAATTCAATTTTATCAATTGTATTTCAGAACTTATCAATTATTTTTCAGATTTATGAATTGTATTTCAGAACTAGTCAATTGAATTTCAATTGTATTTCAGAAATTATTAATTGTATTTCCGAAATTCACAACTGTATTTCAGAAATTATCAAACTGTATTTCAGAAATTATCAATTGTATTACAGAAATTATGAAATGTAATTTAGAAATTTTTCTCTATTAACTATGATAAACCATCAACAAGTTCTGAAATAGATTTGATTATTTCTGAAATACAATTAATAAATTTCTGAAATACATTCCATAATTTCTAAAATACATTTAAAATTTCAGAAATACAATTAATAGCTTCTGAAATACAGTTAATATTGTAGTTGCTGATGAGTTACCATATATGATGGCACCATATATGACAATATATTGTTTAAATGGCACCAATATGGAGCTTTATATGGTAATATATAACTTAGATTCATCCATATACCATTTGATCCGAAAAATGGCCCGATAAAATTGTATCAGTTCTTATTTGTATCAGTTGTTATCTAATTGCATCAGTTTAGATCTGACCTGATTAAATTATGTGTTAATCAGATGAAATTGTATCAGATTTTTGACCTGATACAATTTTATTGGTTTATATTACATGGTATCAGTTTAGGTCCAAATAGATATATTTGTATACAAAATTATATAGTTATATCCCAATTTTGACCTGATATCAGTTTAAAACTTTGATACAATTGTATAAGGTAAATGTCGGATACAATTATATTTTATTTATATAAAATTGAACCAATTACGATCAAACCGATAAAATTGTATCAGGTCAAAAATCTGATACAATTTCATCTGATTAACACATAATTTAATCAGGTCAGATCTAAACTGATACATTTAGATAAAAATTGATAAACAATTGATAAAAATATATCGGGCCATTCTTCGGATGAAACTGTATATTTATACAGATATAACTTAATCACATATATGACTATATGTAACTATTTTTCCTCGGGTTGTTTAAATGATACGATATATCAAAGTATATGGTACTATATATGGTAGCATATATTATCATATCTGCATCTGTATTAAAAATGTCGTTCATCAGGTACCATATATGAGCATATATTGTTGAAATGGCACCATATATGACAATATATGGTTTAAATGGCACCAAATATGTTAATATCCCATGTGAAAATCGAAATATATATGAACGTACATGATCATATATGGCCTAGTATATGATCATGCATGGGCATACATGATCATATACATCCATGCGTAGTTCAGTGCATGACCACCCGAGTAAAAAAAATTATATATAATCATATGTGGCATATATTACAATATATAATTAGACATGTGGTTATGTATATCCATATATAATTATATATGACGTTTTTTCCGAAAAATTTTCCTTATATTATGCCATATATAATTTCATCTAATTAGATATCGGCCTTCATAATATTAGATATGGCATATATAATTATATATTACATAACATGGTTGATCTTATTGCATATATAGTTATATATAGAACTATATCTTAATATATATGGTGGCATTTTAGCAATATATAATTATATATGGTATCATTTAAACAATATATAATTATATATGGTGACAGTTAAACTAGATATTATCATATATGGTGCCATTTAAACAATATATGGTCATATATGGTACCTCATAAACAAAATCTTTAATTCAGTTCCAGATATGATAATATATGGTACTATATATAGTGCGATATATATTTATATATGGTGTTATTTAAGCTATATATTATCATATATGGTGCCATTCAAACCATATATTATCATATATGGTACCATTTAAACCATATATTATCATATATGGTGCAATTTCAACAATATATGCCCATATATGGTACCTCATGAACAATATTTTTAGTACAGTTCCACATATGATAATATATGCTACCATATATAGTGCCATATATATTTATATATGGTGTTATTTAAGCAATATATTACCATATATGGTGCCATTTAAACCATATATTATCTTATATGGTGCCATTTCAACAATATATGCTCATATATGGTACCTCATGAACAACATTTTTAATACAGTTCCAGATATGATAATATATGCTACTATATAGTGCCATATATGTTTATATATGCTGTTATTTAAGAAATATATTAACATATTTGGTGCCATTTAAACCATATATTGTCATATATGGTGCCATTTCAACAATATATGCTCATATATGGTACCTGATGAACGACATTTTTAATACAGATGCAGATATGATAATATATGCTACCATATATTGTACCATATACTTTTATATATCGTATCATTTAAACAACCCGAGGAAAAATAGTTACATATAGTCATATATGTGATTAAGTTATATCTGTATAAATATACAGTTTCATCCGAAGAATGGCCCGATATATTTTTATCAATTGTTTATCTAAATGTATCAGTTTAGATCTGACCTGATTGAATTGTGTGTTAATCAGATGAAATTGTATCAGATATTTGATTTGATACAATTTTATCGGTTTGATCGTAATTGGTTCAATTTGATATAAATAAAATATAATTGTATCCGACATTTACCTTATACTATTGTATCAAAGTTTTAAACTGATATCAGGTCAAAATTGGGATATAACTATATAATTTTGTATACAAATATATCTATTTGGACCTAAACTGATACCATGTAATATAAACCAATAAAATTGTATCAGGTCAAAAATCTGATACAATTTCATCTGATTAACACATAATTTAATCAGGTCAGATCTAAACTGATGCAATTAGATAACAACTGATACAAATAAGAACTGATACAATTTTATCGGGCCATTTTTCGGATCAAATCAAATAATCTAAGTTATATATTACCATATAAAGCTCCATATTGGTGCCATTTAAACAATATATTGTCATATATGGTGCCATCATATATGGTAACTGATCAGCAACTACAATATTAACTGTATTTCAGAAGCTATTAATTGTATTTCAGAAATTTTAAATGTGTTTTAGAAATTATGGAATGTATTTCAGAAATTTATTAATTGTATTTCAGAAATAATCAAATCTATTTCAGAACTTGTTGATGGTTTATCATAGTTAATAGAGAAAAATTTCTAAATTACATTTCATAATTTCTGAAATACAATTGATAATTTCTGAAATATAGTTTGATAATTTCTGAAATACAGTTGTGAATTTCGGAAATACAATTAATAATTTCTGAAATACAATTGATAAAACTGAAATTCAATTGACTAGTTCTGAAATACAATTCATAAATCTGAAAAATAATTGATAAGTTCTGAAATACAATTGATAAAACTGAAATTCAATTGATTATTTCTGAAATACAATTGATAAATCTTATAAACAATTGATACAATTGGAAATGGTGTAGAGCGTTAAAAATATGTAAATAAAAGTATTTTTTAAAAAAAATTCAATTTAATAAAAAAAATATAATTTTATAAAAACATTTATAGAAAATAAAATTATAATTTTATAAAAAGAAATTCTTTTGAATGGGGGAAATGTTTTTAGTTGATCTGTTATTTTTAAGTAAATAAATGTTATTTTAGTTTGACTCAAGATCATAAATTAATATCATTTTCTGTTTAAATAATTTTCAAATCAAAGAAAGATGATACAATTTTTACAAGTAAATTACAAAGAATAAATATTATTGAAAAAATTTCGATAAGAACAGCAAGGAGAATGCGCATTTTTATAAAAAAAAATGCACAGCCGTGAAAGGTATCGAACGCGAGACCTTCTGAGTTTAAACCTTATTTTAACAAAATATTGTAATTTTTATAAAATCAGTGCTCTTCCAGTGTATTATTTTTTGAACTATTGTCAATATCTGTCTGGGATCTTATTTAATGCCAAATAAATGGAGATCTTACGTAGTACCCAAATATAATGCGGGATCTAATTTTAGCTGTCATTTTTCTGGATAGTTTTAGATGTCAATCTCCAAATATATTGCTGTTTCTAATTCGATCTGCAATTTATGGGATAAATTAAGATCCTACCAAATCCCCAAATATATCACTGGATTTAATTCGATCTGCAATTTATCGGAAAAGTTAAGATCTTACGCAATCCCGAAGTATATTACTGGATCTAATTTTATCTGTAATTTTTTGGATAAATTTAGATCTTACTTAATCCCCAAATATATTGCTGGATCTAATTTGATCTGCCAATTTTCTACTCAATTTATATCCAAGTTTATCCACAAATATATTGCTGGATCTAATTCGATCTGCCATTTTTCGGATAAATTTAGATCTAAGTTAATCCACAAATATATTGCTGGATCTAATTTGATCTGCCATTTTTCAGATCAATTTATATCTAAGTTTATCCACAAATATATTGCTGGATCTAATTCGATGTGCCATTTTTTGGATAAAATTAGATCTAAGTTTATCCCCAAATATATAGCTACATCTAATTCGATCTGCCACTTTTTCGGATCAAATTAGATATACGTTTATCCACAAATATATTGCGGGATCTAATTTGATCTGCCAAAATTGAGATCAAATTAGATCTAAGTTTATCCCCAAATATATAGCTGGATCTAATTGGATCCGCCATTTTTCGGATCAAATTAGATCTAAAAATATCCGCAAATATATAGCTGGATCCGCCAATTTTCGGATCAAAATAGATCTAGGTTTATCCCCAAAGATATCACTGGACCTCCCAATTTTGAGATATAACTTGATCTTAGTTTATCCCCATATATACAATGGGATCTAATACGATATAATTGGATACACCCAATTTTGAGATCTAATTGGATCAGCTAGATATTACAGCAGAACTTTAACAATATCAAATTGGATATAATTAGATATTGCGCGAGATCAATTTTTTTTACTCGGGCATACATTATCTCATATATTTCCATATATCTTCGGATCCGAAATTTGAGGGTATATGGCTTTACATGTTCATATATGACCATATATGCTCACATATGATTCATGTATGCTCATATATGACCATATATGGCCATATACTTCCATATACCCTCAAATTTCGGATCCGAAGATATATGGAAATATATGAGATCATGTATGGTCATACATTGAACCACATATTGACGTATATGATCATGTATGCCTATGCATGCTCATATACTAGTCAATGTATGATCATGTATGATCATATATATTTCGATTTTCACATGGGATATTTCTTAATTAACAGCATATATAAACATATATGGCACTATATACTAGCATATATTATCATATCTGGAACTGTATTAAAAATGTTGTTCATGAGGTACCATATATGAGCATATATTGTTGAAATGGCACCATATAAGATAATATATGGTTTAAATGGCACCATATATGGTAATATATTGCTTAAATAACACCATATATAAATATATATGGCACTATATATGGTAGCATATATTATCATATGTGGAACTGTATTAAAAATATTGTTCATGAGGTACCATATATGGGCATATATTGTTGAAATTGCACCATATATGATAATATATGGTTGAAATGGTACCATATATGATAATATATGGTTTGAATGGCACCATATATGATAATATATGGTTTGAATGGCACCATATATGAAAATATATAGCTTAAATAACACCATATATAAATATATATCGCACTATATATAGTACCATATATTATCATATCTGGAACTGAATTAAAGATTTGGTTTATGAGGTACCATATATGACCATATATTGTTTAAATGGCACCATATATGATAATATCTAGTTTAACTGTCACCATATATAATTATATATTGTTTAAATGATACCATATATAATTATATATTGCTAAAATGCCACCATATATATTAAGATATAGTTCTATATATAACTATATATGCAATAAGATCAACCATGTTATGTAATATATAATTATATATGCCATATCTAATATTATGAAGGCCGATATCTAATTAGATGAAATTATATATGGCATAATATAAGGAAAATTTTTCGGAAAAAACGTCATATATAATTATATATGGATATACATAACCACATGTCTAATTATATATTGTAATATATGCCACATATGATTATATATAATTTTTTTTACTCGGGTGGTTACACTCAATTTTGAGATCTAATTGGATCAGCTAGATATTACAGCAGATCTTAAACAATATCAAATTGGATATGATTAGATATTGTGCGAGATCAATTTTTTTTACTCGGGTTTTTTCGAATTTTATATCTATAATAAGTACTTGTAAAAAACGACTATCCATACTTAACAGACTTTTCTTTTATTTTTTGTAAACAAATAAACCTTAAACATTTGGGGACACCTTTGTACAAAAGCTGTTTTCGTTCAAGGACTTCGGCGGAATGCGAAACGGTGCAATTATCTTGTGTGCCCTGATCTACATTTACTAACAAACGAATAATTCATTTGCTAGCTTTTGTTGTTTTTTAATATTTTTTGAAATAAAAAATACTAACATTTCAAATATTTTTGTTTACATTTGAAAGAAAAAAGCATTTTTATAACTACTTAAATTTTAGGAAGCTAAATTTATAACTACTTAAAAGTTTTATAAATGCTTAAATTTGTATGGAATGTTTATACAAAATTCGAAAAAAAAACAAACCTAATATTTACTTGTAGAAAACAGTAAGTTTTTGTTCTTAATTAGAACTGTGAAAGTAGTGCATTTGGAATCACGAAACAAGTGCTTTCACGCAAGCTATTGCGAACAAAAATCATGCCATACATACATATATCACCAATAATGCAAGTGAAAGTAGTATTTTTTGCTGGGATAGTACCCCTGTTTAGTCTTAAAGTGTGTGACTTATATTAATTTGATAAAATTTTTAAACGTCTAGTTTCACTATAAAATGTTCAAGAACATAAAATGTAATTTCTCCAAAACAAAAAAATAAAAATAAAACAGATTTCGCCTTGCAGGGAGAATCATAAAATCCGCTGTCCACATAATTTTCTTTTCTAACAATAAGTTTTAAAGTGCCTTTTATTTAGAAAGGAAAAAAATAGAAAATATGTAGAAAGAAAGATGAAAAAGTTGAAAATTATAAAAACAAACAATTTTGAAAAATAGTTACAAAAAAAAAATCTTAACGGTCATTGAACCTGTTGAATGGTTTGTGGGATTTTTTTTCCAAACCTTAAAAAGAAATAAAACCAAAACAAAGTTAAAACTTCTAACATAAAACTCGTAGTTTTTTTTCTTGTTTCTTGGGAACCTGTTGATAAATTTTGTTTATGAGTTTTTTTGATTGTTTGACATGTTTGTTAGTATGGGGTACCGTATACTGAATTTCCCAGCAACACTTTGGTAATGGGTGCGATATACTCCGCTTAACCTTGTAATGACACCTCGTTACCTTCTGCATTATTTAAGACCAAAAAGTAATGACTTACCAATCACTGATAACGTAATGCATGATTTATAAACGGAAAGTAATGACTAGAATATTTTTGAAAATCTATTTTTAGGCACATTACTTTGTGTTTTTTTGTAAGCATGGGTGTAAGGTATATATTTTTCGACATTACAAATGAAAATACGAAGCACAACAAAATTCATTTACTTTTTAAGCAATCAAATGTTATATGTGTCGATAGCTCAGGTGGTAGAGTTCTCGACGAACATGCAGGGATCCCAGGTTCGAATCCCAGCGTGACCACGTTCATATATTTAATAAAAAAATATTTGTAATAAATTTTTTTTAAATAAAATTTTTTTTACGAAAATCTATTTTTAGACCCATTACTTTTCGCATCCTCGTAACCACATAAGTAACCAATTACTTTATCACTCCCTCCTCATACATTACTTTGGGGCTCATCGCCTGTAAAATTCATTAGTGAAGTAAGGTATAAAGTAATGCATCGGCCCCTATGGCAACACATTACTTTACACATTATCTGGTCATGTTGGTTTTGCTGGGTTATTCAGTGTTTTGTAGGATTTCTTTTCCCACTTATGTGTGTGACATTTTTCAACACAAAAAGGTGAGTGTTAAGTAATTTGTTGCACTTTTTCGACTTGCATTTTAGAAAAGGATTTTTTGTTAGTTGAATGTGCCTTAAATTTACAAAAAATCCTAAAATAAAATTATTACAGCATTCTCGATTTACAATAGCTTAAGATTTTGAAATTATTTTGTTAAGACAAGTTTTTTTAAAACTTTTTTTTAAGATGAATGAGGGGAATTTTTTTTTTAACTTTAACAGGAGTTTTTTATATACATACATATATTTTTTTTCGAAGCAGCACTAACCAGATAAGGAAATGTATTCAGGAAAATCGAGGAAGAAAGGAAGTTCTTAACAACACGAGTAAAAAAAATTGATCTCGCACAATATCTAATCATATCCAATTTGATATTGTTTAAGATCTGCTGTAATATCTAGCTGATCCAATTAGATCTCAAAATTGAGTGTAACCACCCGAGTAAAAAAAATTATATATAATCATATGTGGCATATATTACAATATATAATTAGACATGCCGTTATGTATATCCATATATAATTATATATGACGTCTTTTTCCAAAATTTTTCTTAATATTATGCCATATATAATTTCATCTAATTAGATATCGACCTTTATAATATTAGATATGGTATATATGATTATATATTGCATAGCATGGCTGATCTTATTGCATATATAGTTATATATAGAGCTATATCTTAATATATATTGCGGCATTTTAGGAATATATAATTATATATGGTATCATTTAAACAATATATAACTATATATGGTGCCATTTAAACAATATATGGTCATATATGGTACCTCATAAACCAAATCTTTAATTCAGTTCCAGATATGATAATATATATAGAGCTATATCTTAATATATATTGCGGCATTTTAGGAATATATAATTATATATGGTATCATTTAAACAATATATAACTATATATGGTGCCATTTAAACAATATATGGTCATATATGGTACCTCATAAACCAAATCTTTAATTCAGTTCCAGATATGATAATATATGGTACTATATATAGTGCGATATATATTTATATATGGTGTTATTAAAGCTATATATTATCATATATGGTGCCATTCAAACCATATATTATCATATATGGTGCCATTCAAACCATATATTATCATATATGGTACCATTTAAACCATATATTATCATATATGGTGCAATTTCAACAATATATGCCCATATATGGTACCTCATGAACAATATTTTTAATACAGTTCCACATATGATAATATATGCTACCATATATAGTCCCATATATATTGATATATGGTGTCATTTAAACAATACTAATATATAGACATATATGGTATCATTTAAACAATATATTGTCATATATGGCACAATTTAAACAATATATGGTCAAATTTGGTACCACTACAACATTTTGAATACAATTCTATATATGGTTTAATTCGAATAATGTAAAACTGTATGGCGCTATAAAAAATATTATCAGATATGTTACTTCATTAACAATATTTATAATACGGTGTCATATATTGTAATATATGTATATCATTCAATATATATTGATGTATGGTAATGGTACAATAATTCCAATATCAGTTGAGATACAATTTGTGGGTCCATATCAACAATTTGTTCACGTACATTTAACATATATATTTGTACATTTAAGTTATAATTTATAAACACTTTATAAAGTTAAATAGTTCCATAAACCTCGTCTAACTGTATAGAATGTTTATGAATATACGATTTAATATATAATAATTACAACTACAAATTGGTGCCATTATCTAAAATTTAATTTAATGTTAACTTATAATAAAATAAAAATGTATTTCCTAAAAATAAAAATATAGTGTTAATTAATGTTAATATACAACAGTTTAACATCCCGAGTAAAAAAATTATATATAATCATATATGGCATATATTACAATATATAATTATACATGTCGTTATGTATATCCATATATAATTATATATGACGTTTTTTCACAAAATTTTTCCTTATATTATGCCATATATAATATCATCTAATTAGATATCGGCCTTCATAATATTAGATATGGCATATATAATTATATATTACATGACATGGTTGATCTTTTTGCATATATAGTTATATATAGAACTATATCTTAATATATATGGTGGCATTTTAGCAATATATAATTATACATGGTATCATTTAAAAAATATATAATTATATATGGTGACAGTTAAACTAGATATTATCATATATGGTGCCATTTAAACAATATATGGTCATATATGGTACCTCATTAACAAAATCTTTAATTCAGTTCCAGATATGATAATATATGGTACTATATATAGTGCGATATATATTTATATATGGTGCTATTTAAGCAATATATTATCATATACGGTGACATTTAAACCATATATTATTATATATGGTACCATTTAAACCATATATTATTATATATGGTGCCATTTAAACAATATATGGCCATATATGGTACCTCATGATGAAAATTTTTAATACAGTTCCAGATATGATAATATATGATACTAAATATAGTGCCATATATATTTATACATGGTGTTATTTAAGTAATATATTACTATATATGGTGCCATTTAAACCATATATTATCATATATGGTGCCATTTCAACAATATATGCTCATATATGGGACCTCATGAACAACATTTTTAATACAGTTTCAGATATAATAATTTATGCTACTATATATGGTGCAATATATGTTGATATATGGTATCATTTAAACAATATATTACCATATGTGGTGACATTTAAACCATACATTATGATATATGGTGCCATTTCAACAACATTTTTAATACAGTTCCAGATATAATAATATATGCTACCATATGTAGAACCATATACTTTGATATATCGTATCATTTAAACAACCCGAATAAAAATAGTTACATATAGTCATATATGTGATTAAGTTATATCTGTATAAATACAGTTTCATCCGAAGAATGGCCCGATATATTTTTTATCAATTGTTTATAAATTTTTATCTAATTGTATCAGTTTAGATCAGACCTGATTAAATTATGTGTTAATCAGATGAAATTGTATCCGATTTTTCACTTGATGCAATTTTATCGGTTTATATGTAATGGTGTCAGGTTTGATCGTAATTGGTTTAATTTTATATAAATAAAATATAATTGTATTCGACATTTACCTTATACAATTGTATTAAAGTTTTAAACTGATATCAGGACAAAATTGGGATATAACTATATAATTTTGTATACAAATATATCTATTTGGACCTAAACTGATACCATGTGATATAAACCAATAAAATTGTATCAGGTCAAAAATCAGATACAATTTCATCTGATTAACACATAATTTAATCAGGTCAGATCTAAACTGATACAATAAGTTAAAAACTGATAAACAACTGATTCAATTTTATCGGGCCATTTTTCGGATCAAATGGTACATGGATGACTCTAAGTTATATATTACCATATAAAGCTCCATATTATTTTTTTTAATAGGGAACATACCATATATGGTGCCATTTAAACAGTATATTGTCATATATGGTGCCATTTAAACAATATATGGTCATAAATGGTAACTCAACTACAATATTAACTGTATTTCAGAAGCTATTAATTGCATTTCACAAATTTTAAATGTATTTCAGAAATTATGGAATGTATTTCAGAAATTATTAATTGTATTTCAGAAATAATCAAATCTATTTCAAAACTTGTTGATTGTTTATCATAGTTAATAGAGAAAAATTTCTAAATTACATTTCATAATTTCTGAAATACAATTGATAATTTCTGAAATACAGTTTGATAATTACGGAAATACAATTAATAATTTCTGAAACAGAATTGATAAAACTGAACTTCAATTGACTAGTTCTGAAATACAATTCATAAATCTGAAAAATAATTGATAAGTTCTGAAATACAATTGATAAAACTGAAATTAAATTGATTATTTCTGAAATACAATTAATAAATCTTAAAAACAATTAATACAATTGAAATGGTGTAGAGCGTTAAAAAGATGTAAATAAAATTATTTTATTCAAAGATTTCAATTTAATAAAAAAATAAATATATAATTTGATAAAAAAATGTATAGAAAAACAATTTTAATTTTATAAAAAGAAATTCATTTTGTAAAAAACATGCATATCGAACTCGAGACCTTCTGAGTTTAAACCTTATTTTAACAAAATATTGTAATTTTTATAAAATCAGTGCTCTGCCAGTGTATTATTTTTTGAACAGTTGGCAATATATGTCTGGGATCTTATTTAATCCCAAACAAATGTCGATCTTACGTAGTACCCAAATATAATGCGGCATCTAATTTTATCTGTCATTTTTATGGATAGTTTTAGATGTCAATCCCCAAATATATTGCTGTTTCTAATTCTATCTGCCAATTTAATACCTAAATAAATTGCTGGATCTAATTCGATCTGCAATTTATGGGAAAATTTAAGATTTTACCAAATTACTAAATATATCACTGGATTCAATTCGATTTGCAACTTATTGAAAAAGTTAAGATCTTACGCAATCCCGAAATTTATTACTGGATCTAATTTCATCTGTTATTTTTTTCATAAATTTAGATCTTACGTAATCCCCAAATATAATCCTCGATCTTATTCGATCTGCCGTTTTCCAGATAAAGTTAGATACAACTTAATCCTGAAATATATATGTGACCTTCTCCGAGAAAAGGGACCTAGTGTGTGAAAATTAAATTTTGAGAAGAACGCATTTAAAGTTTCATAACGCATTATCACTTTAAACACACCTTCAGTTGGGAGATGCGATTTGGTATGGTTAGGTGCCTCAACTCATTTCATCTTATTCTACACCCTTTTAGGTACCAGAATCCACTCTTAAGTCCAAACCCGTTTTTTGACATACTAGGTCCCTTTTCTCGGAGAAGGTCACATATACCTAGATCTACTTTTTCGCATAAATTTAGATCCAAGTTTATCCCCATATATATTGCTGGATCTAATTTGATCTGCCAATTTTCTATTCAATTTATATCCAGGTTTATCCACAAATATATTGCTGCATCTAATTGGATCTGCCATTTTTCGGATAAATTTAGATCTAAGTTAATCCACAAATATATAGCTGGATCTAATTGGATCCGCCATTTTTCGGATCAAATTAGATCTAAAAATATCCCCAAATATATAGCTGGATCCGCCAATTTTCGGATCAAAATAGATCTAGGTTTATCCCCAAAGATATCATTGGACCTCCCAATTTTGAGATATATACCCGAGTAAAAAAAATTGATCTCGCGCAATATCTAATTATATCCAATTTGAAATTGTTTAAGATCTGCTGTAATATCTAGCTGATCCAATTAGATCTCAAAATTGGGTGTATCCAATCATATCGTATTAGATCCCATTGTATATATGGGGATAAACTAAGATCAAGTTATATCTCAAAATTGGGAGGTCCAGTGATATCTTTGGGGATAAACCTAGATCTATTTTGATCCGAAAATTGGCGGATCCAGCTATATATTTGCGGATATTTTTAGATCTAATTTGATCCGAAAAATGGCGGATCCAATTAGATCCAGCTATATATTTGGGGATAAACGTATATCTAATTTGATCCGAAAAAGTGGCAGATCGAATTAGATGTAGCTATATATTTGGTGATAAACTTAGATCTAATTTGATCCAAAAAATGGCACATCTAATTAGATCCAGCAATATATTTGTGGATAAACTTAGATATACATTGATCTGAAAAATGGCAGATCAAATTAGATCCAGCAATATATTTGTGGATTAACTTAGATCTAAATTTATCCAAAAAATGGCAGATCGAATTAGATCCAGCAATATATTTGTGGATAAACTTGGATATAAACTGAATAGAAAATTGGCAGATCAAATTAGATCCAGCAATATATTTTGGGATTTAGTAAGACCTAATTTGATCCGAAAAATGGCAGATCGAATTAGATCCCGCTATTAATTTGTGGATAAACTTAGATCTAATTTGATCCGAAAAAGTGGCAGATCGAATTAGATCCAGCAATATATTTAGGGATAAACATAGATCTAATTTGATCTCAATTTTGGCAGATCTAATTAGATCTAGCAATATATTTGTGGATAAACTTATATCTAATTTGATCCGAAAAATGGAAGATCGAATTAGATCCAGCAATATATTTGGGGATTAAGTAAGATCTAAATTTATCCAAAAAATTACAGATAAAATTAGATCCAGTAATAACTTCGGGATTGCGTAAGATCTTAACTTTTCCGATAAATTGCAGATCGAATTAAATCCAGTGATATATTTGGGGATTTGGTAGGATCTTAATTTATCCCATAAATTGCAGATCGAATTAGAAACAGCAATATATTTGGAGATTGACATCTAAAATTATCCAGAAAAATGACAGCTAAAATTAGATCCCGCATTGTATTTGGGTACTACGTAAGATCTCCATTTATTTGGGATTAAATAAGATCCCAGACAGATATTGACAATAGTTCAAAAAATAATACACTGGAAGAGCACTGATTTTATAAAAATTACAATATTTTGTTAAAATAAGGTTTAAACTCAGAAGGTCTCCAGTTCGATACCTTTCACGGCTATGCATTTTTTTTTATAAAAATGCGCATTCTCCTTGCTGGTCTGATCGAAATTTTTTCAATAATTTTTATTCTTTGTAATTTACTTGTAAAAATTGTATCATCTTTCTTTGATTTGAAAATAATTTAAACAGAAAGTGATATTAATTTATGATCTTGAGTCAAACTAAAATAACATTCATTTACTTAAAAATAACAGATCAACTAAAAACATTTCCCCCATTCAAAAGAATTTCTTTTTATAAAATTATAATTTTATTTGCTATAAATGTTTTTATAAAATTATATTTTTTTTTATTAAATTGAATTTTTTTTAAAAACAATTTTATTTACATATTTTTAACGCTCTACACCATTTCCAATTGTATCAATTGTTTTTAAGATTTATCAATTGTATTTCAGAAATAATCAATTGAAATTCAATTTTATCAATTGTATTTCAGAACTTATCAATTATTTTTCAGATTTATGAATTGTATTTCAGAACTAGTCAATTGAATTTCAATTGTATTTCAGAAATTATTAATTGTATTTCCGAAATTCACAACTGTATTTCAGAAATTATCAAACTGTATTTCAGAAATTATCAATTGTATTACAGAAATTATGAAATGTAATTTAGAAATTTTTCTCTATTAACTATGATAAACTATCAACAAGTTCTGAAATAGATTTGATTATTTCTGAAATACAATTAATAAATTTCTGAAATACATTCCATAATTTCTAAAATACATTTAAAATTTCTGAAATACAATTAATGGCATCTGAAATACAGTTAATATTGTAGTTGCTGATGAGTTACCATATATGATGGCACCATATATGACAATATATTGTTTAAATAGCACCAATATGGAGCTTTATATGGTAATATATAACTTAGATTCATCCATATACCATTTGATCCGAAAAATGGCCCTATAAAATTGTATCAGTTCTTATTTGTATCAGTTGTTATCTAATTACATCAGTTTAGATCTGACCTGATTAAATTATTTGTTAATCAGATGAAATTGTATCAGATTTTTGACCTGATACAATTTTATTGGTTTATATTACATGGTATCAATTTAGGTCCAAATAGATATATTTGTATACACAATTATATAGTTATATCCCAATTTTGACCTGATATCAGTTTAAAACTTTGATACAATTGTATAAGGTAAATGTCGGATACAATTATATTTTATTTATATAAAATTTAACCAATTACGATCAAACCGATAAAATTGTAACAGGTCAAAAATCTGATACAATTTCATCTGATTAACACATATTTTAATCAGGTCAGATCTAAACTGATACATTTAGATAAAAATTGATAAACAATTTATAAAAATATATCGGGCCATTCTTCGGATGAAACTGTATATTTATACAGATATAACTTAATCACATATATGACTATATGTAACTATTTTTCCTCGGGTTGTTTAAATGATACGATATATCAAAGTATATGGTACTACATATAGTAGCATATATTATCATATCTGGAACTGTATTGAAAATGTTATTCATGCGGTCCCATATAGGAGCATATATTGTTTAAATGGCACCATATATAATAATATATGGTTTAAATGGCACCATATATGGTAATATATTGCTTAAATAACACCATACATAAATATATATGGCACTATACATATTTTCTTATATTATCATATCTGGAACTGTATTAAAAATGTTGTTCATGAGGTACCATATATGAGCATATATTGTTGAAATGGCACCATATAAGATAATATATGGTTTAAATGGCACCATATATGGTAATATATTGCTTAAATAACACCATATATAAATATATATGGGACTATATATGGTAGCATATATTATCATATGTGGAACTGTATTAAAAATATTGTTCATGAGGTACCATATATGGGTATATATTGTTGAAATTGCACCATATATGATAATATATGGTTTAAATGGTACCATATATGATAATATATGGTTTGAATGGCACCATATATGATAATATATGGTTTTAATGGCACCATATATGATAATATATAGCTTAAATAACACCATATATAAATATATATCGCACTATATATAGTACCATATATTATCATATCTGGAACTGAATTAAAGATTTTGTTTATGAGGTACCATATATGACCATATATTGTTTAAATGGCACCATATATGATAATATCTAGTTAAACTGTCACCATATATAATTATATATTGTTTAAATGATACCATACCCTACTAAAAAAAATTATATGACTTTTGATATTATATCTAATTATATCCGAAAAATGAGAACATCTAATTGTATCAAATTAGATCGTATTTTGGTCATATTAGACCTAATTTGACACAATTAGATCTAATTTGATGGAATAAGATATGGTTTGATACAATTTTATCCGGATTTTGTCCTCATCCAAATGTATCAAATATAATATAATCATATCCAACTAGATGTAATGGTATATAATTCGATACAATTATACATAATTATATGAGGCATATGTAACTATATATAGGTCTATATATAATTGGATATTGTAATATATTGCGCTATATATCGTGCAATATATAACAAGATATAGTTATATATTTAGGATATAATTTCGTAAAATTTTATATAATTATATCTTGTTATATATGTTCCAATATATAATTATACAAAATTTTATATGATTATATATGACTATATCAAAACTTTTTTACTTGGGTATGTAATTATTTATTGCTAAAATGCCACCATATATATTAAGATATAGTTCTATATATAAATATATATGCAATAAGATCAACCATGTTATGTAATATATAGTTATATATGCCATATCTAATATTATGAAGGCCGATATCTAATTAGATGAAATTATATATGGCATAATATAAGTAAAATTTTTCGGAAAAAACGTCATATATAATTATATATGGATATACATAACCACATGTCTAATTATATATTGTAATATATGCCACATATGATTATATATAATTTTTTTTACTCGGGTTGCTAAAATGCCACCATATATATTAAGATATAGTCCTATATATAACTATATATGCAATAAGATCAACCATGTTATGTAATATATAATTATATATGCCATATCTAATATTATGAAGGCCGATATCTAATTAGATGAAATTGTATATGGCATAATATAAGGAAAAATTTTGTGAAAAAACGTCATATATAATTATATATGGATACACATAACGACATGTATAATTATATATTGTAATATATGCCACATATGATTATATATATTTTTTTTTACTCGGGAACCTATTGTTATCATTGTAATTCTCTCGTGCTTTTGTGTAGCGACAAATTTTTTGTTCACCAAAGATCTACTGCAGGATATAAACCTTGAGAAGCAGGAGAAGAAGCGGAAAAGAAGTAGTAATCATTTCTAACGTTTCTGAATTTCTGCTGGTATAATATAGCAGATTCGAAAACTTATATATATAATACTTTAAAATCATATCATTTAAAATTTAGATCTCCTAGTTTTCTACATGTGCACCAAAATTATGACGAATCGGTTAAAGAATATTTGATATAGTAACCCTAATAATCTTAAAAACGATGGTAGAAAATGTATTATACATTCCTATTTGGTCAAAATGCTATTGTTTTGTACAGTTTTTAATTTATTTTCTATATTTGAATTACTCTTATAGCTTATATGACGTGCCTTCGCCCACCAGCCTCCCTCGCATAGAAGGCGTTTTGCTGTGCAGGAGTCATTGGCTTTTCTTTAAAGACTGCGTGCAATTTCGGCATCTTTGGATGTGCGAGTAGTTTTTATTTTTTTGTTTTGCCTTGTTATGCAATATAAGATCTCTAGTAACAAAAAAATTAAATAAAAATGCAACGAAAAAATGTTATAAACAAATTTAACGCCTAGAATCAGTGTTGCCAGAACTTGGTTACCAAAAATGGCTAAATATCTGGGGAAAAATGGCTAAAAATGGCTAAAATAAAGCTAAAAAATGGCTGAACAATTTTTAAGATGAATCTCCCGATTTTCTTTAAAAATTTATTAAATGCAATAAAACCTACCGACAGCATTCATTCCAACAGTCTTTTAACAGACAATTTTTGAGCAGCGGCTCTTTGTATGAAAATTATGGAGTATAAAATTACCTAAAAGAAGGGAATCATCTCTTAGTCCAATGCGCTTAAAAACTCACTTTTTGTAAAGGGTTGTTCAACAGGGACGCTACAAAAGTAGAAAGACAGGGACAGCAAACGACGCCATATTTCTTGCCGCTCTTTTGACATTTCTCTTCAGTAAGGTTTGCCATTTCATGATGGAAAGATATACGAGCCAACAACGAGTCGAAATTATTAAAATTTACTACCGAAATTCGGAGTCAATGGCCTCAACGTTAAGAGCGCTTCGTCCAATTTATGGTCGTCATAATCGTCCTAGCAGATCAACAATTGAGCGTGGGGCTACGTCAAATCTATGGTCTATGCCAACAAGCCAGCGACGATTGATGAACTTCGTACGAATATCGAACGTGAAATTGCAGCAGTATCGGCCGATTTATGCTTGAAAACCGTCGAAAATTGGGTTCAGCGTCTGGACTTCTGCAAGCGTGCCCGTGGTGGCCATGCAAAAGAGATCGATTTCCATACATAATGGCTTCGAACGTACTTTCACAGGAAGAAAGAATTTCATTGATATCTAAAACAGTTTTTTTTTTATTTAAACTTTTTTACTTTTGTAGCGCTCTTATTGAAAAATCCTTTAGTTTTGAAGGATATATAGGAAATTTATTAAAATGTTGGTTTTTCATTTTTATTTAAAAATAAAAATTGTTTTTCTCGACCTTTTCAATTGATTAATTAGAAATTTATTAATTTAGTTCGAGGCCAATTTCCTTATTATGAATTAACATAATACTTAAATACTTTTTCAAAAACTGCTATTTTTTTCATCAGGATACTCTCCTGACAAATACTTCATAGAGTTTTTGCTTTCAAAAAACCTCTATACTTTCAGGAATGAAAAGACGATAGTTTCGGTGATTTTCCAGGTTCCCTTCATCAGTTTTCTTTAGAAAGTGGTGGCATTACTGCAATGCAAATTAAAGTATCAAAATCTCACATTAAATGTAGTCTGCTACATCAGCAAAATGCGAATGAAGCAAACAATAAAATATGTTTTCGAAGTCTTTTGCAAAAGCATAACCAACAATAGCAGTGTTATGAAAGTTTTTGTTTTTGTATTTCATACCATTGGTATAAATAAATACAAATTTTATTTTTACCTTACTTCTTTATTAATACAAGAAGAGGCAAAACATTTTTTTCTCCATACTATGAGTGTTGTCAAAACGTTGGTTTTTATTTGTTATTGAAAAATAAAAATTGTTTTTCTCGACCATTTTAATTGATTAATTAGAAATTTATTAAAATCGTCTTTTCATTCCTGAAAATGTAGAAATTATTATTATTCATATATTTAATCAAAAACTTCCAAATATTGGACACATTGATATGAAAAGATTCCGAGCATATACATTTTTAGTCAGTAAAATATTTAAAAAAAAATAAATAAAAAATTAATATAAACAAATCTTAAAAACTAAAGAATTTCAAATATTGAAAATTAAATTCCTAAGAACCATACACACCTTTCGCAAAAAAAAATATTAAAAATACCTAAAATACTGGCGATAAGTCATTTATTATGTTTTCATTTTGGCCATTTTATAAAAGAAAAATTTTTGACTTATTATGTTAAGTGCAGTTAGTTGAATTTATAATTAAATCCTCATATCTTTAACGCAGTTAAATACAAATTTTTGGATTTTTTTTAATTAAAAAAAAAAAAAGTTTTTCTTGAAACGAACTTTTACAAAGTGTAGGAATTTATTTTCGTTCTATCATTTTTTAAAACAAAGTACGTGTTTGAAATTTATATCAATACTTATTATATGTTCAATTTTATTTGAATGAATTAAATCCGGACAAAATTATTGTCGTTGTTGTTGGTTTGTAAGTTGTTTTCAATTTTCATAACAGGTTAATTTTGATTTTTTTTCTTCTAGAAAATGCTTAATTAAAGGTCTTTATATCGATTTTCATGTCAAATGACACATTTGTACCTTTCAAAAATTTGGGGTCATTTTGACCCCAAGTGCCTATAAGGGTTAATTTCTAATTTTTTATTACTATGTATAAAATTTGATGCTAACAGATTTATTTGGACAACTTTTATCAAATTCCGCAAGAAACAACACATTGTTTTGATATACTTCCAGGAAAAATCGAAAAATTTCAAAACTTTCACTTTTGACCTTGGTAAATAAAGGGTTAACGTTGTCGGAGTTTTACAAAATTTTTGGAAAATAATCTATTGTATCAGAATTAGAGAAAATCGAAAGTGATTTTGTTGCAGCTAGCTAAAAACACAAAAATGAATACTATTATCTTAATTATTGGCCAAAATCACACTGTTAGTTAAAAGAGGGATATGTGTAATTTTCAGTAGAATTATTCTCTAAGGTGAATTTAATAAACCCCTATGCGTTGACCACTTTTTTAAATTTTGTTGAACAAAATTTTAAAAAACTCAAAACTAGAGTTTTGCAAATTTATAAAAAAAACAAAAACAAATCCCATCTTTGGCCATACCTGGGACTAGGTTATCATAAGCCAAGAGAGACAAAAATTTATATCTGAATATTTGTGGATCGTAGAAATGAAACTAGAGTATAACATTGTAAATTTTTGAAAGAAATATTTTATTTTTTACGCTTTTCATAATTTATCTAATTTTAACTCTACAAGGGTCTAAGGAAATTGCAATTACTAAAACATTTTCCAACCGATTTTGGATTTTTATACATTACCAGAAAGATAATTCAGTCTAGATTATCAATATTATTTACATTTTCAAAAATACGGTTATTAAAGAGCCAGTATTTTGAAAGAAAGGCAAACAATTTCGCCTTGTAAATCGTATTTAAAACTTCAAGGCCGATGCGGCACGTGTTCCCGTTATCCGATCACCTTAATTTTTTGCATGGTGTATTTTTATACCCAAAGACACATTTCTAGGGGGGGGGGCGGGTTAAAGGTCGCCATTTTTTTTCTTCCATATAAGGTAGGTCCCCCTAATGTACATACATGTAGATGAGAGTGTCCCTTAAGGGGGGTAAATATAGTACTGTAACAACAGCATTTTAAAGGGCATATTTGAACGGTTGTCAAAAATTCAATTAACCATATTTTTAATATTTTATTTTTTAAATCATGTTATTGTAGTATTTTTAAAAAATATCAGTTTTATATTTTCCCAGCCAAAATCACCAGAGTTGCCACTTCCTTACTGGCCTTTTTTCAATAAGGAAAAATCGGCTGCCACTGTGCAGCATTCATTAGTTATCGGAAAATAAAAATGTAGTGATTCTAAATCGCAGATAAATTCTCTAGTCCTTATCGTGGCCCGATTTTTATTTTTAAAATTTTTTTTAACAAAGTTGCCACATAAACTTAAAAATTCTAAAAAAGGCACATTTGCTCGGGGATATAAAATTTGTTTGACCAAAATTCAAAAAAGGGCCACGACAAGGACTAGAGTTTTTTGTTGCCTACAGTGGCAGCCGATTTTGAACTCAGGGTTGTGGGAAAACGCGTTTAAAGTTTAAAATTAATTTTACGCTAAGATAAAGAGTATTTTATATATTAACCCAAATTTTTTTAAAAACGATGGTAGAGAATTTATTAGACATTTCCTTTTGGTCAAAATGTTTTTACTTCGTACATTTTTCAATTTGTTTCTTTTTTATTTTTTATATAGGGGAGAGTCGTGTACCTTGGTACTTTTGAAAATCCTGTGTCAATATCTCTAAGATTAAGATAGATACGAAAAATCTTTTAATGCAGAAATATTAGTGTTGGTGTTGTTATAGATTGCAAATAATAAAAACTTTAATAATTATTATCCATTTTAAGAAATTTAAATTTTTTTAGAAAAGCGAAAAATTATTCCAAATTACAAATTGGCGTGTACCTTGGAACTCGTAAAAAATGAAGGGAATTTCTTAAAAAAAATACTGCCCTATAGTGAAATATATAGCATTATTTGCAGTAGAGTTAATATCTACTTGAAATCAGACAATTCAATTTAATATTTGCATGAAAACATCATTTTTAAAAAATGGCGAAAATCTTAAATCAAAGGTTATTTTGACGCGAATTAAATTCAAAAAGTACAGTTAACCTGTGAAGCTTCAATTAACCGTGTATTGAAATTTGTTGGATACACAGAAGGGGAAATATTCAAAAAGGTCCAAGGTACACGCATTTTAATTTTTGCAAAAAAGATACTTTTTTTCTTATTTGTACAATATAGTTAAGAAATTTACTGGTTACTGCATTACGAAAACGACAAACTTTATATTGATTTAAGCCCGTAACTTGAAATATCTTGATTATTTTTAAAAAATTAGTTTAAATTTTTGAAAATCTTTTTTGCAAAAATTA
Source organism: Leucophora obtusa (assembly GCA_949987735.1). Lineage (NCBI taxonomy): Eukaryota > Metazoa > Arthropoda > Insecta > Diptera > Anthomyiidae > Leucophora > Leucophora obtusa. Next base: position 285,452,422 of record OX465295.1, read on the forward strand.
AAATGCGTGTACCTTGGACCTTTTTGAATATTTCCCCTTCTGTGTATCCAACAAATTTCAATACACGGTTAATTGAAGCTTCACAGGTTAACTGTACTTTTTGAATTTTTTTTCAAAAATTTACTTTTGCCGATCCAAGGTACACGCACCCAATTTTAGTGTCTCCTATAGACTTATCTGAAACTTTGAGTAGTTTAAAATGAAATCGATTAGGCAAAATAAAAAACTTCATATAAGAAGACCTTACAGTAAAACATTAACAAATAGGAGAAATATGCAAAGTTCCAAGGTACACGCGATCCAAGGTACACGGCTTTCCCCTACATTGATTACTTTTATGGCTTATAAAAATCCATCAGTACCTGCCTCATATAACGGGCCTTCGCCCACCCTCGAGGAATCGTCATTGGCTTTTCTTTAAAGACTGCGTGCAATTTTTGCATCTTTGGATGTAGTTTTTTTCTTTTTGTTGTGCTGTATTATGCGAAATAATATTTATAATAAAGACAATGATAAAAAACGCTCCCAAAAATTTTTGTGTACAAATTTAATGCATAGAATATTACTTTGTGACTAAAATATATTTTACAAAAAAACATGTGGAAATTCTATTGCTTCGAATTTTTTATAAATATTTTCTGAGCATATACTGAAGAGTATGCTCTATCCAAATAAAATATAAAAAAAATTCGGAAACAAAATTTTTTCCTAGAGTCGATACCCCCCTTAAAAATAGATTTGTCATTACGCCCCCCAATTTAATTGGAAATGGTCCCAAATGGAAGAAATCGATTTTTTTGGAAAACGTTAACCCGTGCCCATTTCGGAAAAAATGGGCATTCCCAAAATTCGAAATTTCGAAAAAAAATTATTTTCTCTTTTTTGGAGCTTCTGTTTTAAACACAAAATAATATTTTTGAAAAACAAGCCATGGGATTATTGGTTTGCCAGTACTTCTTTTTGTAAGACCGCGGTCTACTTTTGCTTTACCAGTGCTTCTTGTTTGTTAGCACACATAATTTCTGGAAGATTGAAGAAGAGTAAGATATATATGGTAATCTACGAGAGATCTAACGAATGGTGTATACAAATATTGCTTAGTACTCAAAATAAATTGGCTTCTCTATCAGATTCATATATCCAAATTATAACCGAAATCTTTAAGGGCCCCGGCGGAGGACCTTCTTTGTGATTGCGATAATTTGTTTTCTTATTTCAAATTGTTGACGAACTTTAGTTTTCATCATTACTAAGGTCACTGACTTTAAAATAGTTTTTGATTTGTAAATAAAATAAAAAATCTAATAAAGCATCTCTGCTTTTATTGTAATATCAAACTAATTCTAAATTCAATTTTTCTTCTTTTTTTTTGTAAAGAATATTATGCACCCTCTATTTTACGCTTTTGACTTTAATAGCATTATTTCCTGATCATTTCCGTCCCTTTGTTTAATTTTACTTCCCTAAACAATGCAACAACTAACATTAACTCCCCATATAACAACAAAATATCAAAAACCTTCCTTCCTTCCATCCGTCCGTCCAACAATCATCATAAATAGTTTTAGTAATTTTTCAACATACAGAAACAAACAAAAAAGAAAACAGATAGACAGACCAAAATAACTTCACCCAAGTGTCCGGAAATGAGATGCAAATTTTATGTGGGATTCATATCAATGTCCTGCTTACACGTAACAATTAAAAACGAAAAAAATATACTACTTAAATATTTGTAATAATTTTAGTATTATTTTTTAAACTCTTATTTTTGTTAAACCACCACCACCACCACTATGACCCCTTGAAATGAAAATCGTCAATTTCATTCTTAGCGGCATTTAAAGACGTTAACTTTATCATAAACTATTTTCCCTAAAGGGTAGTTTTTCATTTATCTTCAAAGTCTTTAAAGAAGACCTTGAACAAGGATGTCTTACACGCCAGTTGTGTAACGTCTTTAAATAAAATTTCTTTGCTTCGTTGGTTGCACTTTTATTCTAACGAATTTTTTAAAATTACTCTTGTTGCTTCTTTTATATGGGTGTTGCGCGCCAGTATGTTGGTGCATGTAAATTTAGGGTGTATTCAAATTAGTTTCTTTTTCTTTTGGAAAACAAAATAAAAAATAAGAAAAGTTTTTCTTTGATCAAAAAAATTTACAGGTGGAATTTTCTTAAAGAAAAAGGGAAATTATAAATTTATATAATTATAAATTTATATTAATATTTTTCCCACGATTTTGGGTGACATGCACTAATAGAAAAAAATGTGTAACGTTTTATGTAAAAATTAGTCAAACATTAACTTGCAGCAAAAGTACTAAAGTCAGCAGATTTTTTTTTGCTAAATATTAGTAAGAGAAGAACAGCAAAATAACACTGTCAAATATACAGGATTTCAGTTATATTGCAGTTAAATTTTAATTAATAGAAAATAACAACTTATCCTGCTAAAATCAGCCAAAAATTTAGCTCCTAGTATACCAAAAAATCACAAATTTTTCGGAATTGTTTTTTTCCCATTTTTAAACCGAATAAAAATTTTGCCTTTTGCAACCAACAGTCTAGTATTTTTTAGCACTAGGGTATTCAATCAGAGCTTTGAAGAATTAATTCCTTAATTCAATTTTTCAATTCTGAATTAAAAATTCTATGAATTAATTCACTAAGCACCATATATTGAATGGAATTAATTCATATTTGCTTTCGTTCGATTTATTTCGTTACGAATTAATTCAATTGCAATAGTTCTATTTATTAAATCAAATGAATTAATTCACCGGTGAACGCGTTCAATTTTATAAATCGAACGGAAAAAAAAGTGAATTAATTCCTTACTGAATTAATTCACCACTGAATTCATTCAATTTCATTTTCATTCAGTGAATTAAAAAAAAAAATTACATTCAGTGAATTAAAAAAAAAAATAATAAGTTCACTGAATTGAAAAAAAAATAAAATAAGTTCACTGAATTGAAAAAAAATAAAATAAGTTCACTGAATTCAAAGCCTGTTTTCTGCCGTTCAGTAGAAGAAAACAATAATGTACAAATAAAATTTTTAAATAAGCAATTTTACAGTGTGTGCTAATAACAAATTAGAAACCGGATGCTGTTTATCAACCTACATGATTCAAAAATAAAGCCTTTTACTATTAAAAATAAAAACTTTACAGATATAGATAAATTTGGAAAAAAAAATATAACTATATAACTAGTTTGAAAAATCAATAGTTATATTTTTTTCCAAATTTATCTATATCTGTAAAGTTTTTATTTTTAATAGTAAAAGGCTTTATTTTTGAATCATGTAGGTTGATAAACAGCATCCGGTTTCTAATTTGTTAATAGCACACGCTGCAAAATTGCTTATTTAAAAATTTTATTTGTACATTATTGTTTTCTTTTACTGAACGGCAGAAAACAGGCTTTGAATTCAGTGAACTTATTTTATTTTTTTTCAATTCAGTGAACTTATTTTATTTTTTTTTTTTAATTCAGTGAACTTATTATTTTTTTTTTTTAATTTATTGAATGTAATTTTATTTTTTTTTTAATTCACTGAATGAAAATGAAATTGAATGAATTCAGTGGTGAATTAATTCAGTAAGGAATTAATTCACTTTTTTTCCGTTCGATTTATAAAATTGAACGCATTTACCGGTGAATTAATTCATTTGATTTAATAAAAAGAACTATTGCAATTGAATTAATTCTATGATTTTGTTGTTTAATGAACGCATTCAATTGAATGAATTCAGTGAATTACTTAAGAAAAGGAATTCATTCAATTCTAGAGAAAATTGAATTCGATTGGTAGTGAATTCATTCAAAGAGGAATTAATTCTTCAAAGCTCTGTATTCAATTAATCGACTTTATATTTTAATCGATTAATCTTCAACGAATTCTTCGTTTTTTTTTTTTTCTTAACCGGTTAACCGAATAAAATTTAAAATTTAAATTTTATATAAAATAATAGCTGTGTTTGTGCGGCAAGCTATCAACGTTGGCTTATGTCATTCCCATATAAATTTGACATTAGCCAACGTTTAGTGTTAACTCTTAACGTTGGCTAATGTCAAATTTATATGGGAATGACATAAGCCAACGTTGGTATCTTGCCGCACAAACACAGATAATATAATTTTTTTTTTGTATTTTAAATAATATTATTTAAAAAAGGAACAAATAAAAGTTTAGCCTGTTTTAGCTAGAACTCCCTCCCTTTATTTGATTTTATTGAGTATTTCGCAGGGACTTCAAAAAAACTTTGTAATTAATTTTGTCAAAATTGTTTCAAAGAGAGTTTGGCTTAATCGGCTTCTGAAAAGTTTGTGTGTTAGAAACTTTATTTAGTATTCATTAAAGATTATTTAGATCTCAATAAAGATTAATTTTGATTATTAGTATTTTGGAAGATGACAAAGCTAATTGTGATATTTTTGTTGTTTTTTCTTTGATACACTCACAATATATTTTCCATAACCGATTGAGGTTTATTTAAAAATTAAAAGGTAAAGTTTGTTTTTAGTTGAAGAATCAATTAAAACCAGGGACGTAACAGTTATAACTTTTATTCAAAAACTTATTGTTTTACAATTATTTCTTGTTTCAGTATTTTTAATTTTATGTTTATTTGCTCTGTTTGATTTTTATTTTTAATTCAAACAAAAACAATCCAAATACGATTTTTATTTTTTTCAAAAATAATAAAAGTTATTTTGTGAGTTTTTTTCTTTATCAAAAAATAACAGTTAAGAATATAAATCAATAGCCATAGAACCAATGACTTCACCAATTATAATATCCTGATGATGTCAACTAGAGTTAATAAAAGATTGAACAGTGATTTAAAGTGAGTAAATATGTATATTCCAGCAACTTCCGGCATTCGATTTAGGTCAATTTTCAATTTTTATTTTATTATCAAATATAAAAGTTAGTGCTTAATTTTTTCAAAAAAATCATTCTGTAACTTTTATAAAAAGTTTTAAAATAAAAATCAAAAAAACAACAGAAATTTATAGAGTAAAATATAAAAATTGAAAAAATTAAAACCTTTGCTAAACTTTGTGATTTTTTTGTGCAATATGATTTATAAAATATATGCATTATTGAAATATTATAATTAAATAAATTTGGGTGGTGACTTTTTTAGAATTATAACAGTTATTTTGGGTCTCTGATTAAAACACATTGAAACATATTGTTTAACTTTTTGTATTCGTCAATAAAAAACAAACCAAAAAAAAATATGTATCGTCTATAGGAGTGGTTATTTTCAGTCAAATATTCTATTTTAAGATTTTTATTTTTAGAAAAAATAATTTAAATAATTTCGTTGTTTTCTGTTTTAAAACAAAAAACTCGAATATTTTCGGTTTTCTTTTTTGTTAAAATAGTTTGTTTATATACAAAATTATTTCAATTCAAATTACAAGAAATTCTTTACTCATACACACAAACATAGCCAATAAATATATGAGCGTGTGTGTTGTGTGTAAGTGTTTTTGAAAATCCAAACAAAAAAAAAACTTTCAAATATGAAAAACAAACCACAAAATCGTTTTTTTACGTTTTGTCAGTTAAAAATTGATGATTTTTTTAATAGACTTTTCAATTATTTTTATTTCTTTTATGGATTGTTAAAACAATGTTTGAAAATAAATAGCAAAATGGTTTGAATATAATGAAAAATCAGTAGTCCTTTTTTAATTGTATTTTCAATTAATTTAATATGTATTTTAGGTTGTTTTTAAGAATAAAATATTGTGAGTGCATTTAAGATATACAAAAAGGGTCCTAGAGGAAAACAAAAAATTCTCATTGAGTTTGTAGTTTAGCCTAAAAAATTATGAAATCCGCAAAAGTACAAGCCTACAGCAAATTATTTTTCAAATTATACCATACGCAACTACGTGCAGATGATATAATTAGTTTGTGCTGATGTTTGTAACACCAAAAAATATTGGACCTAGACCCATCTTATAGTATACTGATCGACTCAGAATTACTTTTTATTTCGATTTAACGATGGCCGTCCGTCCGTATGTATGTCTATCCATGCATTCTTGTGCGCACATTACAGATCGTAAATATTTAGATATTTTGATGAAATTTGGTACACCGACTTATGTCGGCCCAAGGACGAAGGCGATTGATTTTGGTTAAAATCGGTACATGTTTAGATCTAGTAACCATATAATGCCCTACTTATTTTTTAACCACTAGTAAGTATATAAGTAAGTCGTATTTTTTGACAACTTGTATCCACTTATGTTTTAACTGCGTATAAGCACACGAATAACTACTTATTTTGGTAACTACTTATTTTATATACTTTTGTAATGCAGCGGGTAAGCGGGTGCACAAATTTTGTGCGTTTTTCATGCAGCGAATATGGACAACTACTTACAAAAACGGCCTTGTCGAACAAAAATAATGAGTTTTGACACCGATTTATATGCAGTAGACCCTAATTATACTGCTTATTATTTAGATATTAGTAATGAGCACCCATTACTGAGATTTTGCTGGGCTCTTAACAAGAATATGCAGTGAAAATAACGATACATTAGCACAGGGGTGGCAAAACTATGACACGCGTGTCAGTAGTGGCACGCGAGTGGATTTTAGGTGGCACGCGCCGTTTTCAAAAAATTTAAACCATTAGAAGACCGGCAAAAAATTCAGTTAAATGTTAAATTTCATTACAAAAATGTGTGATTTAACTCCTTAATGATGAAATTTTTCATAGAGCTTGTAAATCGTTTTTAAAAATTAATCGCAAGTTCGATTATCAGAAAATTCTGGGAAAATTTCTAAATTTCTAGATTGAAAGAAGTTTAAATGTTTCGATGGGAAAATGCCTCATAATCGGAGAAATAAAAAGTACAAGAAAATTGAACAAAAATAGAAAAAATTTGTAATAAAATTGGATCTAAAAAATTAATTTTTTTTAAAGGGAAAATAGGTGTTACGAAATAACCCTCAATGAAATAAAGGCTGAAAATAAGTTTTATAATGAAATAACCCCCTTTGTTGGAATTTGAAATTGGGTTTTGATCGTGTTTCGCAGAGCCATTTCATCTAAAATAGAAATTTCTCTGTTCAAATTCATATTATTAGCTTTTTATTCATTATTATGATGATAAAAACCGCGCGATTTATTTAAAAAAAATTTAATTTTTGCCTGAATCACATTTTTCAACTAATTTCTTACGTACTTAAATAATTGATAGCGCCCATTAATTTAACTTTTTTTTAATAAAATTAAAAAACCACCAAAAATGGAATAACCCCCCAAAAAAATGAAAAGGCAATAATGTCCAAACTGTTTTAATTTGATTTCATTGGGGATTTTTTCATAATGAAATATTTTCAATATTTAAAGATTAAATAAACACCCAAAAATTAAATTACTGTCAAACATTTTTACGTCATTTCTTGGATGTTATTTAATTTTTCCCTTTGGGGTTATTTCATGGTGGTTATTCGTAGCGCTGATAAATATGTACATCTGCAATGATGTTTTTAAGAGAAAATTTCCAAATTTTTAAAATTTTTAAAAAAGCTAAATTAAGGTGGCACGCGAGAAATTAAAAAAAAAAATTTCTTTGTTTCTGTCACGCAGCGAAAAAAGTCTTGCCACCCCTGCATTAGCAAGTAAAAAGTCGGTAGTGGAAGGGTTAAGCGAGTAAGTAGCACGCAAAGGGTTTACTGGTTACCAGGCTATTTACTCGCAACATTACTTTTGTTCGCGATGTCCAAAAATTCATGGGAGGTCATTACCGTCTCGCTTACGAAAAACGTGAGAATAATGAGTTACCAGCGTGGTTACCCATAGTAAAAGAATAAGTAGTTACTCACAAAGATAGAAAAAGTGGTTACTCATAAGTTAGGATATAAGTGCTTTGTGAAATAATTCGTCATATTGGCAAAATAACTTTTTACCTTGGAAAATTTCCTATTTAGTTCAAAACAAATTAATAAATAAAATATTAACATAAAAAGACTAAATCGGTACTTATTTAATTAATTACCAGTAAGTGATTACTTTGCAAGAATACATAAGTACACTCAAAATAGTTTGTAGTTTAAATTAACTGAAAATGTAATTTAAAATAAATTAAAAATCACTTGAAAACCGGTCTACTGACTTTTCATTTAAATCAAAAGAACTTTTCAATTATTTTTAAATGTTAATAAATAAATTTACAAAATCTTTAAAAAAATAATGATCTTTCATTTATTTCGTTTTTATAAATTTCAAAAAATTAACTACAAAATCCGTAAGAATAAATGATATTTAGTTTATTTCGTTTTTCTAACTGACCTAGAAATCGAAAGGGAATTTTATTTTAACAAAACATTTTAAATGAAAATATTAATTGTAACAGAAAATCCGTATTTATATGTAATTTATTTTTTAAATAAATGACAAAAACAGTTGAAAACTATATTTCTTTGTTTTTTAAATGTATAATAATTTAAAAATAAATGTACGGATAACTTTTTAAATAACAGTCAGTTACTGTAATAATATTTTCAGTGTACTTATATAACTTATTATCAGTAAGTCATTATTTTGTATTTTAAAGTAATGCAAAAAGTAATGCATTACTTGGTAATCCGTATGGTAATGACCTGTCATTACCATGTTTTTGCTGGGTATAACAAAAACTCAGCACTAAAAATGAATAGAAGTGATTTTACCTGGAACTATAAAAATTCGGTTGGGGAAAAATTCGGATCTTTTTTTGTGGTTTTGCAATTGAATTTCAATTTCCTCAACAAATACTTGCTTAGCACAACCAAGGAATATATAAACAAGAAAGTACAAACTGCCTGTAAGGTGTTTATTCAGCGTAACGAACAATGTTCGCGCGCCGAGCGAGAATGCTGTTTGCAAAAATTATCTCGCGAACAGTGCGAACATTTGTTTGCGATGTTCGTGAGTTATTTTTCACAAACAGCGTTCACGCCGAGACAAGCGCCTCAAATTCAGTTTTTACTGCCTTCTTTATATGTTCCACAGATTAATACCAGATGTGAAACCAATGACAGGTGTCAAAAAAGTATTGTCGAACCGTATGAATTTGTTTACATGGAAGTCAAGTCAAGAGGGAGATAACAATATAAAATCTCCATACATTTTTTATTGTGCATTTTTTGTATATATCTGTGTCTTTTTAGATTATTGTGCTTTATCTTTTGTGTGTTTCGTAAATTTTTGCGTTTTGTTTTGCTCATTTTCTGTCGGCCATATTGCCCAAATCAGCTGATTCATATCTGGTGTAATTTGTGATATGTTCCTTGGTTGAACTAGAACAATAAAAGAAAAAGATAACAACACTATTAAAAACAGAACATAGTAATATAGTTTTATCCACCAAGAAATAAAGATTCATAGATACATATTCTCTGTCTAGGCAAACCCAAAAATTTTGTTTATCATCCTATACATCCGTATATGTATAAAAACGTTGTAGATGACACTTTGATGATGATGATGATCAACTTCATTATCGTCATCATCGTCATCATTATCAACTTAAAAGTCCAGCCACATACATTAAGTTCAACGAACTGTAGCAAAGTACTCATAGTCGTGCCAAGATTGCGTCCACGCGCGCGTTTTTCATGATCTCTTTTTTGTCTATTCTATTCCAGTAGTAAAGTTTTTTATACATATAATAACCTAGGAATTAGATAAGAGTGTAAACAACAAATACAGAGCATAGATACGAACGTACAAGAATTTTTTAAATTGAGGAGCTGAAAGGAGCTTTTTTTACTTTGTACGAAAGAAAATATACAGAAGTGATCTTTTTCATTTTATTATTCGAAAAACGTTTGGTTGTTTGGTTTAGAAATGTATATTAATTGTAACACAAACAACACTATAATTTGGAGAGGGTATAAAGCAGCGGTTGCCACCAACTTTAACATGGGGTTTCTAGAAGACGTTCGTTGTCACACGAATGAGTGACTACATGTATTTTGTTTTTTTATTGGATGTATTTTGTTATTGTATTTTCGTTCATGTGGAGCAAAACGTCATCTAGAAACACCACCTTACTCCATGGACTCCTTGAGACATTTATCACGCCGTTAATCACGGACCCCAAATGTTTAATATAAAGAACAAAAAATAATTCCCAGCTCATGATTTTTAGAGAAAATGTATAAGAATATAGAGAGAGAAAAATGTTTTTTTAAATCAACAGAATTTAATTATTGGAAATTAAAAATGTAAAGTGATTCTTAATACCAGAAAAATTCTCTAGTCATTATCGTGGCCCGATTTTTACTTTATAAATTTTTTTTTTTTAACAAAGTTGCAACACAAACTCGAAAATTCCAAAAAAGGCAAGAAAAAAAAATTTCACTTGGGAATATAAAATTTATTTGACTGAAATTCAAAAAAAGAGCCACGATAAGCCTACAGTTTTTTGTTGACTATGAAAGAAAAAAACCGGGTCGAAATCGGTTAACTTACCTTGGCTTTACAATGGCAGCCGATTTTAAACTCATGGTTGTGAGAAAAACGCGTTTGAAGTCTAAAGTTAATTTTAAGCTAAGAATACAGCAAAATTTCAAAAAATTGTGAATGAGGAAAAGTTATATCTCCTAGCTTACTACATGCCCACCAAATTTGGGACGAATCGGTTAATGGGTATTTGATAAATTAAACCTAATAATCTTAAAAAACGATGGTAGATATATTATTTTACATAATGCCACTCATATTATTTTGTTAAAATGCTATAATTTTGTACATTTTTTAATTTATTTCGTATTTTGTTCCCCCATTTTTTTATATCGCACTTGATCAACAAGAGGGTATAACTTCAAAATTTTTAAATTTTCAGTAGATGTGAAAAACTGTTTGTGGTTACATTTCAAGAGAATTTGAAAATCCGAATACATCATAGTAAAGGGCGGATTATGGGACCGTAAACGTATATGTGATGTAACTGTACCGTGCCGTAGCTAAAAAGTACACTTATAGATTATCGTAAACGACATTACTATTTAGCATCTATTTCATGTGGTTTTATATTTTATTCAAAATTTTTCCATTTATTTGTTAATTTTTATTCCTTATTTGTTGTTTGAATCATTTTTCTTTATTCATTTCATATTTTTTCCGACTAAAATCAGTCAGCTGTTTCGATGCCGGATAGAAAATTCTGATTTCAACAGAATGATCCGGCAAGTTCGTTTACATTTACGTGTTAGTAACCATTCGTATACATTTCTTCTTGTGGTATCGAAACAGCTGATTCGTTACAGATACGTTTACGGTTGGGTAAGTCAACCTTAAGCAAATTCCATTTGTGAAATATATTTACATTGTTTTTCTTTTAAATTTTTGCAATTATTGCAAAAAAATCTATTTTTTGAGTTAATACCATTTTTCTGATACTTTTTGTTGATATAAAGCTAGTCACTACACTATCACGAAAATGGTCTCAAATGTGCATCCAGAAAACAGATTCGGTGCTGACAACCCCATTCGTTGCCAATCGAATGGTTCAGTTGCATCAAATGAATTTTTCGTATGCGGCTACCGAATTATTCTTAATACATCTGAACTTCCGTTGTCACAGTCTAATTAGTCTTGTCTCAATTGGTTTTCTGTTGCCACAACTGGAAAATTCGGCTACTACAACCGAACCATGCGATTGACTACAAATGGGGTTATCAGAACTGAATCTGTTTTCTGGGTGTGGTAAGAGTAATCGGAATACGTTGACATTTTTACAATATATAGATATTGATGTCCCAGGAAAATTTTCTGTTCCAAAGAATCGGTTGTAGAATAGCTACTTTTCATTTACAACCCCTTCTGTTGTCGATTCTAACACCGAATCTTTTTGTTTGAAATTGTCCCAAAAGCAACCACTAGAATCAGTTGTGGAACTAGTTCTAGAACTGATTCTACGTCAGTCATACCTTCCATATAGGATCCCAGGAACTGGATCCGGAATCAGTTCCACGAAATCGGTTGCAGTGGAACCAGTTGTAGAATAGGTGTGGTTGGCTACCGTTTGTAAAAAATTTTCCTGGGGTTGTTAGTTGATTTCTTGGAAAAATTGAAATTTTAAAAATTTTGAGTTGATCAAGTGCGATATATTGATGTTGATCAAGTGCGATATATTGAATACTTTTATAACTTATACGAGTATTAAGCCATCAACACCTGCCCCATATGACGTGTCTTCAACATCCATCAATGCATCGTCATTGGCTTTTCTTTGAAAACTGCGTGCAATTCTTACATCTTTTGATGTAGTTTTTATCTTTTTATTCTGCCCTGTTATAAGATATACGATTTCCAGAGACCCAAAATAACTGTTATATTTCTTAAAAAGTCACCACCCAAATTTATTTAATTATAACATTTCAATAATGCACTATATTTTATAAATCATATTGCACAAAAAAATCACAAAGTTTAGCAAAGATTTTAATTTTTTCAATTTTTATATTTTACTCTATAAATTTCTGTTGTTTTTTGATTTTTATTTTAAAACTTTTTATAAAAGTTACAGAATGATTTTTTTGAAAAAATTAAGCACCAACTTTTTTATTTGATAATAAAATAAAAATTAAAAATTGACCTAAATTGAATGCCGGAAGTTGCTGGAATATACATATTTACTCACTTTAAATCACTGTTCAATCTTTTATTAACACTAGTTGACATCATCAGGATATTATAATTGGTGAAGTCATTGGTTCTATGGCTATTGATTTATATTCTTAACTGTTATTTTTTGATAAAGAAAAAAACTCACAAAATAACTTTTATTATTTTTGAAAAAAATAAAAATCGTATTTGGATTGTTTTTGTTTGAATTAAAAATAAAAATCAAACAGAGCAAATAAACATAAAATTAAAAATACTGAAACAAGAAATAATTGTAAAACAATAAGTTTTTGAATAAAAGTTATAACTGTTACGTCCCTGACGATTTCTAATAAAAACAAATTAATAAAAAGGCAAACAAAAAACGCTGTACACAAATTTACCACATAGAGCAGGGGTGGCAAGACTATTTTCTCCGCGTGCCAGAAGTGGACAAATTTTTTTTGTAAAAATTTCTCGCGTGCCACCTTAATTTTGGTTGTCTTTTAAAAGTAATTTTTTTAAATAAATTTAAAATTTGGAAAATTTCTCTTAAAAATATCATCGCAGATGTACATATTTATCAGCGCTATGGATAACCCCCATGAAATAACCCCCAAAGGAAAAATTAAATAACATCCAAGAAATGACTTAAAAATATTTGACGGTTTTTTAATTTTTGGGGGTTTACTTATCTTTAAATATTGAGATTATTTCATTATGAAAAAATCACCAATGAAATATAATGAAAACAGTTTAAGCATTATTGCCTTTTCATTTTTTGGGGGTTTATTCCATTTTTGGTGGTTATTTCATTTTGTTAAAAAAAAATTAAATTATTTGGCGCCAAAAATTATTTAAGTATGTAAGAAACTAGTTGAAAAGTGTGCTTCGGACAAAAATTTGATTTTGGTCAAATTAATCGCGCGGTTTTTATCATCATAATAATAAATAAAAATTCAAATTCCAACAAAGTGGGTTATTTCAGTATGAAACTTATTTTTAGCCTTTATTTCATTAAGGGTTATTTCGTAGCATCTATTTTCCCTTTAAAAAAAACGTAATTTTTTAGATCCAATTTTATTACAAGTTGTTTTCCCTTTTTATGCAATTTTCTGGTACTTTTTATTTCTCCGATTATTAGGCCTTTTCTCATCGAAACATTTAAAAGTCTTTCAATCTAGAATTTTAGAAATTTTCCCAGAATTTTCTGATAATCGAATTTTCGAGATCTGTATTAACCATATTTCTTTAAACAAAAAGTGGTGGCAATACAGAGTTTTATTCATTTTAAAACACGATTTACAAGCTCTATGAAAAATTCCACCATTATGTAGTTAAATCACACACTTTTGTAACGAAATTTAACATTTAACTGAATTTTTTGCTGGTCTTCTAATAGTTTACATTTTTTGAAAATATCCAACAAAACGTCGCGTGCCACCTAAAATCCATTCGCGTGCCACTACTGACACGCGTTTCATAGTTTTGCCAGCCCTGACATAGAGTATTACTTTCGGACTAAAACATATTTTCCAAAAAAACATGTGGACATTTAATTTCTACGAATTTTTTATTGAAATTTTCGGAGCATATAGAGAAAAGTATGCTTAAGAAATTTTATCTAAATTAAACATATAATTTTCTGCTTTAACTACACTAATAGAAAAAAGTCCGTAAAAAATTTAGTTAAAACTACTAAAAATTAGTTAAAAATTTGTGCTGCAGAAAAAAAACTGCTAAATTAGCGGGGTATTTTTGTTATATATTAGTAATATAGGAACAGCAATAATAAAATTGTTAAATATACAGAATTTTAGTTATATTTGAGCTAAATTTTTGTAAATAGAGAATAGCAAATTAACCTGCTAAAATCAGCAAAAAAGTTTGCTAAATAATTAGTAGCCCAAAAAATCACAAAAAAATTAAAATTTTCGAAGTTTTTTTAAAATTTTTTTTTTAATTCTAATAAAAATCGAGCCTTTTGAAAACAGCAGTTTACAATTTTTTAGCAAATATTTCTGCTGATTTTAGCATAATAGACTGCCATTTGCATTCAACTAAATTTAGCTTGAAAATAACAAAAATTCTGTAGATATAACACTCTATTTTTGCAAATATTTAGCAAAATTTTCTGCAGATTTTACAGTACAATTTGCTATTTTCAATTAACTTAAAGTTCGCCTAAATATAACTAAAATTCTGTAAATTTAATTTTGCTGTTCTCATTTTACTAATATTTAGTAACAAAATCTGATAATTTTAGCAGTCTTTTCTGCAGCATCATTTTTAACTAATTTTTAGTAACTTTTTCTGCTATTTTTACAGAATTATTTCTATGAGTGTAACAGTTTCTGCTAAAGTTTCGTTTAAAATCTGGGTTTTTGGACTCTACGGATTTGAGTCGAGACAGGCCCACTTTAATTATTGGAAGTACACTCATAGAAAAAAGTTTGTAGAAAAGTTAGTAAAACTGTTTGTACTTCAACTTAACAACAATTTAGTTAAAATTTAATTTTTAGTTAATTTTTTTGCTACCTCCACATTACTAACTTACAAATTTTCTTGCTATTTTTTTTTTGCTGAATTTAGTTACTAATTTTTAACAATAAATTTGCTAACTTTACAGTATTTTGCTGAATTTTAGTTACTTATTTTTAACAGAAGATTTGCTAATTTTACAAATTTTTTGTAAACTAAACCACCAATTTTGGAGCGCTTATAAACAGAATGTTAAATGACTCATAAAAATTACTGCATATTTTTAACTCGCCAAAAATAATGCAAAAAGTTTTTAAATAAAGCTAAATTGAAATGGTTGAAAATTTGTCCTACTCATAAAATATCTAAATTATTAAAATTTATGAGAAAAGTTTCTATTTATCGTAATACATTAATTTTCAAAGATCAAGGTATTTTTTGGACGAACCATTTTAATATGAAAATTGTGATTAAAAGTATCTCTGGGGAGCATGTGGGGATGACCATAATTTTTCCCACAATATTGTACTTTTTAAGCTTATTTAAAGAATACGATATTTTTAATAGGCCACACCTTCTTTCCTGTGGGTGGAGCTTTAGAGGTGAAAATGGAAACTCAAATAAATTCGGAAGTTCATATCCGATCAGTAAACAATGAAAAATCAAAAGAAGGGTCTCTGAAATACATTTTGTTATGGTTAACATATTAGGGGTTTTTGGCATTACTTTATCTCAATGTCAATGCCAACAAATTTCATCACCATTCAATGCCAATGAAATTTTTTTCAATTAGCATTGATAAAAACAATGGTAATGAAATGTACACATAATTGAAGAAAAAGCATTGTAATATAAAAAAAACGAGTAAAAAGGTTAAAGTCGGGCATGCCGACTATACAATACCCTACACCAGTCTGGTGTATTGTTTGGATCCGAAATTCGAATGGGTTAAAATGGGGCTTATGTCAAAATTTTCTATAATGTGAGTCAACGCACCAAATTTCATTAAAATATCTTAATATTTGCGACCTGCACACTCAAAAAAAAGATGAACTAAAAATGACGAATTTGAACTAAAAATGAGGAAAACTGATAATGATTAAGTGCTAAAGCCATTTTAACTACGAACAAGTTCATGATTTTACTTACTAAAAGGAAACTTATTAAACTTGATATTGGTATTCATTTAGTAAAACTAATTAAAAGTTTATTATACGGGAATAAAATTTAACTAAATAGTTTTAAAAATCCCAAAAATTTAGTTTAATGTATTGGCAAATTAGTACTAAGTTTTAAGAAATATTGCATCAAATGAGGTATATATAAACTAAAATAAAAACTAATTTTACTAAAAGTTGGGTTATTTGAACTTATTTCTAGTTTGCCATGCGTTCCTTTTTTTTATCAAATTCAAGTTAAAAGTATAAGCATTTAGTACAGAAATTAATTATACGGGAATAAAATTGAACTAAAAAAATTAAAAAATTCCAAAAATTTAGTTTAATGTATTGGCAAATTAGTTCTAAGTTTTAAGAAATATTGCATAAAATTAAGTATATATAAACTAAAATTAAACCTAATTTTACTAGAAGTTGGGTAATTTGTACTTATTTCTAGTTTGCCATGCGTTCATTTTTTATGAAATTCAAGTTAAAAGTACAAGCATTTAGTCCAAAAATTTATTATACGGGAATAAAATTGAACTAAAATAATAAAAAAATTCAGAAATTTAGTTAATGCATTGCCAAAAAAGGTATAAATTTTGAGAAATATTTGCGTTAAATTAAGTACATATACACTAAAGTGAAACCCAATTTTATTATAAATTGGGTTATTTGTACTCAATTTTAGTTTACCATGTGTTTCTTTTTTTTCATCAAATTTAAGTTAAAATTACAAGAATTAAGTTCAAAAATTACTGAAAAATATCCTACATAAGGAAAAATTACTAACATTTAGTTTATTTTTAGGAATATAAACTTAAAGTAATGAAATTTTATTTATTTGAAGTACGTTACAATATTTCCTAATTTAGAGAAAATTTATAAAATTGTCCTATGAATAAGTTCATTTTTATTCAAAGTAAACACAAAATATGATATTATACACAATTAAAGTACTTAATTTGAGTATATATTTCTTCGTTTTGTGTAAATGTGCCCTATGGTAAAAGAAAATTATTATTAAAACAAGTTTATATTTTATTAATATAGATTTATTTTAGTTAATATATATACCTAAAATTAATACAACATATTAAATATTATGAATAAAAACTTAGATATAAATATGTATGTGTACTATAATATTCTGTTCCTATTTGGTTAAGAGTTATACCAATTAAAAATCGAAAATTTAACATTTCTACACTCAAAAAAGTTTGACAGTTACTACATGACAGTTGTTTGTGTAGTAATAAGCAGTTGTTGTTTTTAACAGTAATTACAGTTGTTTTTCTATAGAAAAAAGCAAAACAACTTTTATGTAGGTTATTTAAGAAAACAACTAACGAAAAGTGCTGCAATTTTGTAACAGTTGTTTAAATCAGTTATTTTTAATATCATAATAAACAACTACAAAAACAGTATTTTTACAGTAATCAGTAGTTTTTTTTAGTTATTTAAAAAATTGAATTTTTGAATTTTTTTGAATTTCAAAAATTCTTGTTTAGCTTATATTTGTTATTATTGACATATTTCTAGTTTGCAAATAAAAATCAGAAACTTGTATTGTATCTCACATCCATAAAAGCATAATAACTGGAGAAGGGTTTGGCATTTTTACTTCGAATTTTAAATAGGCTGAAGTAATGACACATATTTTTGTGCCAGAAAGAAAAAAAATATTTGTTTTATTAAAATATACTTTTATAAACAAAAAGATTTGACTGTAAAAAACAGTAGTTTTTATCGATTTTGTCAGTTGTTATAAAATTTTTGTAGTAAAAATTTATCAGTTCATTTTCCGACATTGGTAGTTATTTTTAATGCATTTGTTAGTTATTTTTCAACAAAAAAAGTTTTAGTTATTTTAAAGGTAAATACCTTTGTCGCCTTTTTAACTGCATATACCTTTGTTTTAACTGTCATTTTCAGTAGATTCTACCGACAAACTTTTGTGAGTGAAGATGCTAACAGAAAATTTAGACCAACAGGTTTTGAAAAGTATTAACCACCTCTTAATAATAGTGAATCAAATAATTTTATCAGAGCTTTTATATGAAATTTTTGAAAATTTAAAATCCTTTTAGTTTTTTCTTCTAAAATTTTGATAGAAAACTCATGATAAAGAGTCTCGAAACAAGTAAGTTTTGATATTTTTAAATTAAATGTTTAAATTAAATCATAAAACATAATATTTTTTAAATAATACCTGAATTTATCTTTGATTTACTTAAAATAATTTAAAAATTTCGAAATGAAATTAAGAAAAATGTATATTGCAAAAAATTTTAATTTTTTAATTTTCATATTTACTTGGTTTTCATTTTTGATATGATAAATACTTATACAAAATTCCATTTGGTCTTCTAAACAAGTTTCAAGTCCGGTTTCTGCACGAGATAGGAATCGTCTCACCAACGATCTAAAATAAACAAATATGTTAGTAAAGCTGGTAACTAAAAAATTTATTTTAATTTTAACTTAGATTTTTAAAATTATTAAATTATTAAAATTGATGCTGTTGGATGAACATCAATGGTTTAAACTAAGGTTGGTTACCGTTATTGTTTAAATACCCTTATCGCTAAATACCATTTCATTTTGAATACCGTTTCCAATACCAAAAAAAAATCAGATACCGTTATCATTGCCGATACCGTTATTTTTGTGTGTATTTACCGGTGTTTATTAAAAAATAAAAATAAAAATGGCAATTATTTACACTTTTTACAAACAAATGTATGGATAATAATTTTAGTTTTTTAAACTATGTACCAACATTGAATTTAAAGCTTATAATCTGTATTTTTAACACTAAATGAGGGTATCGAAAAAAAAATCAAAAGTCTTTTTGATTTTTTTTTTAAGTTTTATTTGAATGAAGCATACGTTACACTATACGATTCCTCGATGGTGGTCGAAGGCACATCATATTGGGCAGGTACTGATGGCTTTATGTAAGCTATAAAAATAATAAATGTGTATAAAAAATAAGCAACAAATAAAAAATAAATTAAAATGTTTGTTGGTTTTTAATCTTTATTTAAAATAAAAATTGTTTTTTCGACCTTTTTAATTGATTAATTAGAAATTTTTTAATTTACTTCGAGGCCAATTTCCTTATTATGAATTAACATAAGTACTTTTTTCCAAAAACTGCTATTTTTCTTCATCAGGATACTCTCCTGACAAATACTTCACAGAGTTTTTGCTTTCAGGAATGAAAAGACGATCGTTTCGGGGATTTTCCAGGTCCCCTTCATCAGTTTTCTTTAGAAAGTGGTGGCAGTAGTGCAATGCAATTTGAAGCATCAAAATCTCGTATTAAGTGTAGTCTGAACATCAACAAAATGCGAATGAAGCAAACAATAAAATATGTTTTCGAAGTCTTCTGCAGTACTTATTATATTAATTCATAATAAGGAAATTGGCCTTGAACTAAATTAATAAATTTCTAGTTAATAAATTAAAATATGTGCACTCAAAAAAGTCTGACAGTTACTACATAACAGTTGTTTGTGTAGTAATCAGTAGTTATTGTTTTTAACAATTTACAGTTGTTGTTTTATAGAAAAAAGCAAAACAACTTTTATGACGGTTATTTAAGAAAACAACTAACGTAAAGTACTGTAATTTCGTAACAGTTGTTTAAATCAGTTATTTTTAATATCATAATAAACAACTACCAACACAGTAGTTTTACAGTAAGCAGTCGTTTTTGTTAGTTATTTAAAAAATGGAAAATTTTGTTGAATTTTTTTTAATTGTAAAAATTCTTGTTTAGTTTATATTTGTTACTATTGACATATTTCTAGTTTGCAAAGAAAAATCAGAAACTTGTATTGTATCTCCAATGCATAAAAGCATAATAACTGGAGAACGGTTTGGAATTTTTACTTCGAATTTTAAATATGCTGAAGTTATAACACATAATTTTGTAATCGAGAGAAAAAATTTTTTTTTTTTTATTAAAATATACTTTTATAAACAAAAAGATTTGACTGTAAAAAACAGTAGGTTTTACCGATTTTGTCAGTTGTTTTGAAGTTTTGGTAGTAAAAATGTATCAGTTAATTATTTTTCAACAGTTAAAAATAACAAAAGTTTTAGTTATTTTAAAGGTAAATATCTTTCAGTAGATTCTGCCGACAAACTTTTGTGAGTGTGCAATAATAGCACTTTGACCCTCTGCGTTTATTCTGTCATCAATTTTGACTTCTGGTCCAACACCATCACGGGATAATGCACCTTAAAATTAAAATTTAAACAAGTGCGTTACATTTGAGATAACGATTTCTTACCCCACAGCATTAGGGATCCCCCGCCGCACATTGGGTTGAAATCGCAAAAAATGGAGATTAATTGAATAATGAAAATGAAGTTTTTTAAAAAATACTTATTACTCGATTAAAGAGTACTAAATTCTACATCGCTACCGAAAATTTCAATGTCATATGTTTTTTACTTTTCTTGCTACGTAGCCTTAAAGTTAAGAAATTTTTAAGTTTTTTTCTAATAGTTGTGAAAATTGAAATTTGTCATACTTTAAAGCTAAATATTTTTATTTTTAACAGTCAAAAGTGATACTTTTATTATGGAATCTTCAACGTCAGGTATTTTAACGTAATTAAAAAAAAAAAAAATTTAACAAAAAATATGTAGAAATATTTTTAATTTTTTTTTTAAATATGCTTAAATTTGGGCTATTTTTAAAATATATGTGGAGTTTTAAATGGGAATAGGGTAAAATTGGGTAAAAGTGTATATTGTGTATTAAACTGTAGTATGTAAGCTTTCATATTTATAAATAAAATGTTGCGCGTTTTTGCGCCAATTAAATATATTTAATAAATTAAAAAAATAGCCACTCATAAAAAAGCGGTTCTTGTTGTCTTTAATTTGTTTTGTTCTCGTTTTCGCTGTTATGATTGTTATTGTTATACTACAATTTTTTTGTTTGTTGGTAGCAGTGTTGCCATAAGATAAATATGAAATAGTGCTAGGGCATTTAAAAAAAGTTGCTAAACAGCTCTTAAAAATTAATTAAAGGCCCTGCAGAAAAAAAATAGTAAAATTACTAAATACGCAAAAAATAAAATTATTAAATTTAGAAACAATAAAAAAAGTTTTAAAAAGAGCTAAACAAAAAAATAGCAAATTTTAAAAATGTTGGTTGCTAGATTGTGCTAGATCTAGCACCCAAGGTGTAAAAATGGCAAGCCTGGTTACTAGTTATTCGTTATTTTTGTGTTTGTGAAAACGTCAAATGTACTGAAAGTGCTGTAAAGTTTGTTATTGGGTAATTGGTACAAACAAATACTTTAAGCTTCTGATTTATAATATGCTACTGTCTAAACTTTTTAGGAACAAGCTCCAAAACAGTATTTTTCTCTCGTCAGAGTCTTTACGATATTTTTCGGAATGCAGACTCTTTGCTATTTAAAGAAAAAATTAATATTTTGAAAGAAGAAATAATAAAACGTACAAACCCTGTTGATATGAAAGATTTTCAAACTAAATTTAATAGTTTCGTTTTTGATTTTAAGAGTCGATGGTCTAAATCAAATAGACATGATGGCCGTTTTTGTAGAGATAATAAAAACTGGTTAGATTCTTCCATCTCATTTGTAGTGCACACAAATAAAAGAGGCCGCAAAGAAATGGAGTTTGATGAATGTTCATCAAAAACAAAAACAAAGAAATGCAAGGATTTAAGAGATAAGTCATCGCTGTCTGTGTTAAGCTATGCCACTCAAATGAGTTTACGAGCTTCTCGCCATATAGAAGCATCAAAAATATTGAAAGATGTTAGTTCTTCCCCATCTAGAGCTGCAAAATATAAGGCAAGTTTGACATCACAAGAACGTGCAAAACAACTAAGTGCAGAATCTGCGCTTATAGTGCTGGCAGAAGCAAAGCTTACTCGTAGCCAGTATAATGTGATTAGAAAAGCTGCTCCGGAGAAGTTTCCTTCTTACACAATCGTCCAACAAGCGAAAAAAGATTGTTACCCAATGGAAGACGCAATACGAGTAACCGAAACAACAGCTCAAATAAGTCTGCAAGCTCTTCTTAATCACACTGTTGAGCGTTTAGTTTTACTGCAAAAAGATGTTATTGCCACCTTATGTGATTACGAATTGTCAAAAATTATCTTATACACAAAGTGGGGATTTGATGGAAGCTCCGGACACAGCTCATACAAACAAGCTTTCCATGGTCATGGTGCAAGTGACGCAGCGGTTTTCATAACGTGCATTGTTCCACTTAGAATGGTGTGTCAAAAAAAAGTTATCTGGCAAAATCCTCGCCCATCATCAACAAGATTTTGTAGGCCATTAAAAATTGAATTTGTTAAAGAATATTTGAGTGTCTCCACACAAGAAAAAAAAAGGGTGGATGAAGAGATAAATGAGCTTGAAAATTCTCTAGTATTCACAGAAGACAGATCTGTAAGCGTAGCTCATAAGCTTATGTTAGTAATGGTAGATGGAAAAGTTTGCAATGCACTCACAGACACAAAATCAACCCAGAGGTGTTATTTATGTGGGTCATCCAGTAAAGATTTTAATAATGTGGAAAGAATGATCGCCAAGGAGGTAAAAACAGATACGTTGGATTTTGGTCTATCTATATTACATGGTTGGATTCGTTTTTATGAATGTCTTTTACATGTGTCGTATAAATTACCAATAAAAAAATGGCAAGCTAGAACTGATTCCGATAAAACAATAGTTGCTGAAAACAAGAGACGAATTCAAACAGTATTTAGAAATAAAACTGGTCTTATTATAGACCAACCAAAACCCGGCTTCGGCAATTCGAATGATGGCAACACGGCTAGAAGATTTTTTGAAAACGCTAGTATATCAGCAGATATAACGAAAATTGATTTTGAACTAATTGAAAAGATGCACACAATTTTAATTGTTGTATCTTCTGGTCATGAAATCGATGTTGAAAAATTCAGGCAATTTTCATATAATACAGCTCGACTTTTTGTAGAGAAATATCCGTGGTTTAACATGCCTCCTACTCTGCATAAGTTTTTAATACATGGTCCAGAAATCATTTCGCACGCTTTATTACCGATTGGCCAACTGTCAGAAGAAGCACAAGAAGCTCGAAATAAGGATTTTAAAAACTACAGAGAAAACTTTACGCGTAAATGTAGCCGGGAGGAATCGAATCGGGATATACTAAATAGGTTTCTATTAACCTCAGATCCAATTATTTCTGGAAAAATCAAGTTAAATAAAAATAAAATAAAACACCTCCCAAAATCAGCAGTGGAGCTATTAATTTCGCCGTCAATTTTGCCGACAGAAACAGAAATCGCTTATTATATAGATGACGATGATGAGGCTGACGGTGTCGATGGATGGGAATCTGAAGAGTTTGGACATATATTCTAAAAAAGCAGGTTAGAAACATTTTACAAAATAAAATGTATATATTTTTGCTACTTTTTCGATAAAAGGCTACAAATATAATTTTCATTTCTCGAATAATATAGGAAAACAGTATAAAAACCAAGAATAACATCAACAAAATGATTTAATGACTAGACAAGTGTGGGTCAAAATGGGTTAAAGTTCCAAAATTGTCATTTTCACTTGGTGGTGTAAGGTACAACACTCATAGCAAATTTCATCAAAATCGGATGTCGTAAGGCTCTCCAGTTGCTTGATTTGAGAAATATTAATGCAAATTCTTTAATATAATATTAGTTAAATTAAATAAATAAAAAAAGTTTTCTTCAAAAGTATACAATATTTTTGTTTTTTTTTTATAACTTATGTATAACTAATCCAAAAAAAATACTACCTAATCAATTAGACCCTTCGTTGAATTAATCTCCATTTTGGGGAAATCGAACCCACTGTGCGCCGTGTCGAACGCGTTGTTTCTAGTATCTAGGAGAGTACGATTTATTTGGTGGTCTACGGATGAACTTCAAACTTCAAATAAATTTGATTTTGCTTCGTCACTAAATAAAACCTTTGCCCATTGTTCTTGTGCCCAGTGCTTATGACGCTTTCCAAAATCGAGACGCTTCTTTGTATTCACTTGACTTATGAAGGGTTTCTTTGCTGGACGTTTGTTTCCTTTAAGCGTCTATGTGCGGTATGAAATCCGACGGTTGCGCCCAAATGTTCTGAAGCATACTGCATAAAATCTACGGCGGTCTTATTGGGGTCGCTTTAACAATAGAAATTATATTTCTGTCCTGTCTTTTAATTGCTTTTCGGGGTCTTCCACTACCTATTTTCCTATGAATATAACCGCAAGCCTAATGCCGAGTTGCAATTCCTGACACAGTGGACTTGTTTCCTAGAAACATGGTTCCGATTTCAAGTAAAGGTTTGCCTTCCCAAAGAGCTGTAATAATAGCAGCACGGCTATCATTTGATAGTTGTTTTTTGTAAAGAATAAACAATTTAGTTAATTTTGGTTAATTCAGTTCAAATTTCGTGAATAAATTAAATTTTTATACTTACCTGATACATACTATTTTTTCGTTGCATTTTTTTTTTGCTCGCACAGTTGGTAAAAACTAATTCACATAAATAAATGCAAATCAAACGAACTAAAATATGAACCTACATATCAACGAATATAATAACAAAAGATAAGCGCAAATAAAAAACCATTAGAAGAAATCAAAACAAATTTACATGATTTAGCGTAGAGTTGCATTTCTTATGCTCGCAAATGTATGTACACCCTTAATATTAAATATATGAAAAGTTTTTACATGTTTTTATGTTTTTAACTTAATTTATATTAATATATTATAATATACCGTTACCGAAACCATCTTAAATACCGTTACCGAAACAACCGAAATTCGATACCGTTACTCTTACCGTTATTCGTTTCGGTAACCAACCTTGGTTTAAGCCCTATAAAATGTTGGGTTTATTAGAGTATTTAATTTTAAAGGAAATATTCCAACAAAACCTCCTATTACCTTTGCGGTGAAGGTTTTGCTGGGATATTAAATCTTACCTATTCTTTCCGCAATTTGATAATACATAATTACTCGGGATCCATATCAACGTTTAAGAACATATAAATAAGAGAAGAAGAAAAATAGAATCAAATTAGAACAAAACATTATTTTTCTAAATTTGAATTTAATATAAGATAGTAAGTAATATTTGAGTTAAATTTTTGTTAGTAGAAAATAACAACTTAACCTCCCAGTGTAGAAACGGTAATGACATATCATTATTTTTTGGACTACAAGTAATGACACCCACTTACCTTCTGCATTATTTCAAAACATATAGTAATGAGTTACTGATAATGACTTAATTTTATTTATTTATTTTTTTTAAATCGAACAAAAATCGAATATTCAAGAAAAGGATAAAGAACTAATATCATTTAATTTAATACGATATACCATTAAAGTCTTAAATTGTAAATACCCTCATTGTTCTGAATTATTAACATGTTTTATTATTAATATAATTATTTAAAATTTAATATGAATACGTGTATTCAAAAATTGTGTATTATATTATTTGCAATAATGTAAATAATTTACAAAATGTACTTCAGGAAACCCTGAAACATAATAAGCTGTGACAAAGTCAGAACCTTTTTATGGTCAATTAGAGTTCTCGTAAAGTGAACTACGATGAAGGGACGCTCTTCGTGACGCACGGCTCTGTGGCTAAGGCACACTAGAGGTCCTTAGGCTTCACTAATTGACCAGCTAAAGGAAATCGTTGCAAAAAAGAGAGTGCAAATATGTGAAATTTAAATTTTTTTAAGTTTTTTAGTATTTATGCAAAAGTAATGTTTCAAAATCTTTGTAAATACGTTTTAAGCTTAAACTAAAAAACTTATATTGTATTATACTGACATATTTTACATTCTTGTCAACGAACAGCATTATTACGTTAAAGCGCAAACTCGAAAACCATTTACATTTGCTAATAAAATATCGAATTATTAGTATTTTAAATATTTATTTTTTTTTTCAATCGAACAAAAATCGAATATTCAAGAAAATTTTTATAAGGTATAATAAAATCATTTGTTTGCCGTCACGCAATGTTGTTTAGACAAATTTTAAATTCCAAATAAAAATCTACATATATAATTATAATATTATATAATCGAAACTGAAACGAAATGGATAAAGAACTAATATCATTTAATTTAATACGATATACCATTAAAGTCTTAAATTGTGAATACCCTCATTGTTCTGAATTATTAGCGTGTTTTATTATTAATATAATTATTTAAAATTTAATATGAATACGTGTATTCAAAAATTGTGTATTATATTATTTGCAATAATGTAAACAATTTACAAAATGTACTTCAGGAAACCCTGAAACATAATAAGCTGTGACAAAGTCAGAACCTTTTTATGGTCAATTAGAGTTCTCCTAAAGTGAACTACGATGAAGGGACGCTCTTCGTGACACACGGCTCTGTGGCTAAGGCACACTAGAGGTCCTTAGACTTCACTAATTAACCACTTAAAGGAAATCGTTGCAAAAACGAGACTGCAAATATGTAAAATCTAAATTTTTTAAGTTTTTTAGTAATTATGCGAAAGTAATGTTTCAAAATCTTTGTCAATACACTCATAAAAAAAGTCCGTACAAATAGGTCAAAATTGTGCTGGTCAAAATTATGAGTGTACATTTGAAGCTTAAACTAAAAAAACTTATATTGTATTATACTGAGTTTGCATCGTATTATACATATTTAACATTCTTGTCAACAAACAGCATTATTACATTAAAGCGCAAACTCGAAAACCATTTACATTTGCTAATAAAATATCGAATTATTAGTATTTTAAATATTTATTTTTTTAAATCGAACAAAAACCGAATATTCATGAAAATTTGTACAAGTATAATAAAATCATTTGTTTGCAGTCATGCAATGTTATTTAGACAAATTTTAAATTCCAATTAAAAATCTACATATGTATATAATTACAATATTATATAATCGAAACCGAAACGAAATGGATAAAGAACTAATATCATTTAATTTGATACGATATACCATTAAAGTATTTAATTGTGAATACCCTCATTGTTCTGAATTATTAACATGTTTTATTATTAATATAATTATTTAAAATTTAATATGAATACGTGTATTCAAAAACTGAGTATTATATTATTTGCAATAATGTAAACAATTTACAAAATGTACTTCAGGAAACCCTGAAACATAATAAGCTGTGACAAAGTCAGAACCTTTTTATGGCCAATTAGAGTTCTTCTAAAGTGAACTATGATGAAGGGACGCTCTTCGTGACACACGGCTCTGTGGCTAAGGCACACTAGAGGTCCTTAGGCTTCACTAATTGACCACTTAAAGGAAATCGTTGCAAAAAAGAGACTGCAAATATGTAAAATTTAAATTTTTTTAAGTTTTTTAGTATTTATGCGAAAGCAATGTTTCAAAATCTTTGTAAATACGTTTAAAGCTTAAACCAAAAAAACTTATATAGTATTATACTGAGTTTGCATCATTTTTTACATATTTTACATTCTTGTCAACAAACAGCATTATTACGTTAAAGCGCAAACTCGAAAACTATTTACATTTGCTAATAAAATATCGAATTATTAGTATTTTAAATATTTATTTTTTTGAAATCGAACAGGAATCGAATATTCACGAAAATTTTTACAAGGTATAATAAAATCATTTGTTTGCCGTCACGCAATGTTATATAGACAAATTTTAAATTCCAATTAAAAATCTACATATGTGACCTTCTCCGAGAAAAGGGACCTAGTGTGTAAAAATGAACTTTTGAGAAGAACGCATTTAAAGTTTCAAATTTTAATGTTTTTCTAATTTTTATCGATTTTCCCAAGTTCCCGTTTTTGACACACTAGGTCCCTTTTCTCGGAGAAGGTCACATATGCATATAATTATAATATTATATAATCGCAACCGAAACGAAATGGATAAATAACTAATATCATTTAATATAATACGATATACCATTAAATTCTGAAACTTACTGGGAAATATGTATGTGCATAAACTGCTCCTCTTTTAGAGCAACCAGCACTTCCAACAAATCGTCAGCTTCACTTGGCTCTCCATAAACTGAAAATAATATCAAGAGAGGAAAACACATTTTTTTTATAAATTACTTTTTTAATAAAAGGTATTTTTATAAAATGTATATTTTATAAATGATACTTATTATAAAAGGTACATTTTGTAAAAGGTACTTTTTGTAAAAGAGTCAACCTTGTTCCGAAAGTTGTACACATTCATTCGGTTTAAAGAAAATACTTGAAATTTGATGTACGAAAGGTTCTTTTTATAAAAGTTACATTTTAGGAAAAGTATTTTTTATAAAAGGCACTTTTGATAAAAAATATTGTTATGTAAGGCACTTTTTTAATAAAAAGGTAGTTTTTATAAACACACTTTTCAAATATAAATTTTAAAAATACTGTCAAGTTTTACTAAAAAAATATATGGTTTTTTATATGTACTTTTAGTACAGGTTAGTTTAGCTTGAACTAAAACAATATAATTAGACCATATTTTAAACTTCAATTCAAGTATGATAAAAATAACTAGAACGATTTCTTTATAAAAGTTCATATAACTTAACTTTTAGTTCAATTAAACTAGTTAGAACTTTGCAATAATATTAATATTTTGAACTAAAATCTAGTTAAATTAAACTTGAAGTGTTATTTTATAAGTAACTAGTAACAAGTAACAAGTACAGTTTTATTAAAAGTATGGAAATTTATTATTGAGTTTATATGAGTAGCTAACAATTTAGTTCAGTTTAGTTCATTTTGAACTTGAAGGTTATAATATTATGTATTTTAAATACAGTTTAGTTTAATAAACTAAAACAATGTAATTAGGCCATATTTTAAACTTCAATGTAATAAAAATAACTAGAGCGTTTTTTTTTTTATAAAAGGTCATATTCCTTAACTTTTAGTTCAATTAAACTAATTTTTAGTTCAACTAAACTAATTTTCTAACCTTTGCAATACTATAAGTTGCTAATAATTTTAGTTCAGTTTAGTTCATTTTGAACTTAGGAATACAAATTGATCATTGTTTAAACTAAACTAAAACCAAAGCGATTTATTTATGAAGGTACATATTTAAGTTCAACTAAACTAATTTTCATACATGATCTATAATTAAGTTAAACTTGAAATATAAATAGTTAAAAGTACTATATGAAAAGAAAAAGTTAGTTTACTTTTATTCTGTATAAAGAAATGTGTAATTAGATTCATATTGTACTTTTAACTTTTGACAGTAACTAAGTTCAACTGAACTAAAATTTAAGTATTGAGAAATCTTATAAAACATGTGAGAAACAAAAATGATTGTGCATGTATTTGTAGCTTGGCTTCCTTTTTTAAGTTCAATGTTTATTCCTTCTTAGTTAAATTAGAACAATATGTTAACTAATTTTAGTTAACATGCAGTTCACTAAACTAAAATTGAAAATATATAAACTGAAAAAAGGACGCCAAGCTACGCATACATTCACAAACAATACATGTTTTTCTTCACTTTTTTTACATTGTTTTAATTATTTAATCTGTTTAATACTTACCAATTTTTACAACACACACTTTATTAAATTTTCATATTTAACTTTTAAATATTTTTAAATGAAATTATTTTTAAACAAATTAAATATTTGTATATTATTATTAAAAACACCCCCGCACGATGTGTATAGGTCAACGAGAACTTGCATACTGATTTATTTCATTTATTCTCTTTCTAGTTACTCACTTCTACTTTATTCTTTTTGTAGTTGCTGTTTTATAAAGTATTTTCCACACATATATAAAAACCAGTTTTATTGAAAACAACAGATTACTCAAACAATACATACTTTTGCTTTGGAAGTTCATATAAACTTATTTTGAATGATAGAAAAGTTCATAATAAACTTTGTTAATAGAATTTTGTCAAGTTAAATAATTTGTAGGAAAATAAACTATTATTAAGAAAATTTTTATTGCTTTAAGTAAAATTTTCTTAAATTTTTTTTTAAAATATTTTTTAAAAAATTATACAAACATTTTAGTTTATGTTTACTAAATCTGAATGCAAAAGCAAACTTGGAAAAATATTGATTTTTTTATTTTTGGAAGAGTTTAAATTCCTCTACTTAAGTTAAGCTATGTACTGTATTTTGGTAAATTTATGAACTTGAATCAATTAACTTTAACTTAAACTAAAATTTAACACAGAAAATTAAAGTGAACTAAATTCAACGGAATAAACTATTCAGAAGCTAAAATTATTTTCTACAAATGAGTACAATATACTTAATATTATAACAATTTAACTAATTTTTGGTTAAATAATTTGAGTAAAATTTTGAACTATTCCTGAGTTTATGAACTATTTTTTTTTACTCACATTTAGTAAATTTTCCAAATTTTAAGTTTTTTTTCGCTACTTTAAGTAAAATTTAACTTATTTCAATGAACTTTTCTGGAGTTCATTTTGAACTGCAGTTTAGTTCACTTTAGTTCAATCTTTTTTCTGAGTGCAGTTTGTAACCAAGCCAATTTTGGGGGGACCCTTATATGGGCACTAGTTCTAAACATGGAGCGATGTTCACCAAAATCAATAGGCTTTGTCCTTGGGCCAACATAGGTCTATGTACCAAATTTCATTAAAATATCATAATATTTCCGACCTGCAGCGTATAAACAATATAATTTTGGTAGGACCCTTATATGGGCACTAGGTCTAAACATAGACCGATGTTCACCAAAATCAATAGGCTGCGTTATTGGGCCAATATAGGTCTGTGTATCAAATTTCATCAAAATATCTTAATATTTGCGACCTGCAGCGTATAAACATTATAATTTTGGTAGGACCCTTATATGGGCACTAGGTCTAAACATGGACCGATGTTCACCAAAATCAATAGGCTGCGTTACTGGCCCAATGTAGGTCCGTGTACCAAATTTCATCAAAATATCTTAATATTTACGACCTGCAGCTTATAAACAGTATAATTTTGATAGGACCCTTATATGGGCACTAGGTCTAAACATGGACCGATGTTCACCAAAATCAATAGGCTGCATTATTGGGCCATTATAGGTCTGTGTACCAAATTTCATCAAAATATCTTAATATTTACGACCTGCAGCATATAAACAGTATAATTTTGGTAGGACCCTTATATGGGCACTAGGTCTAAACATGGACCGATGTTCACCAAAATCAAGAGGCTGTGTTATTGGGCCAATATAGGTCTGTGTGCCAAATTTCGTCAAAATATCTTAATATTTACGACCTGCAGCGTATAAACAGTATAATTTTGGTAGGACCCTTATATGGGCACTAGGTCTAAACATGGACCGATGTTCACCAAAATCAATAGGCTGCATTATTGGGCCAATATAGGTCTGTGTACCAAATTTCATCAAAATATCTTAATATTTACGACCTGCAGCATATAAACAGTATAATTTTGGTAGGACCCTTATATGGGCACTAGGTCTAAACATGGACCGATGTTCAAAAAAATCAAACTTGTTCGTCCTTGGGCCAACATAGGTCTGCGTACCAAATTTCATCAAAATATCTTAATAGCTGCGACCTGTAGAGTGCGCACAAGATTGCATGGACAGACAGACGGACGGACGGACAGACGGACATCGTTAAATCGAAATAAAAAAAAATTCTGAACCGATCGGTATACTATAAGGTGGGTCTACGACCAATATTTTTTGGTGTTACAAACATCAGCACAAACTTATAATACCCTGACCACATAGTGGTGTAGGGTATAAATATAAGAAATACGCGAATTTTTTAATTTTTTTTTCTTAATTTATTCTTTTATTCCCAGTGTAGAAACGGTAATGACATATCATCATTTTTTGGACCACCAGTAATGACACCCACTTACCTTCTGAATTATTTTAAACCGTATAATAATGAGTTACTGATAATGACTTATTTTTATCATTATTTCAAAGAGAAAATAATTTTCTAGATTTTTTTAAAATTTTTTGAAATCTATTTTTAGACTCAATATTTTTTAAACACTGGTAAGGATATATGTAACCACATATTTTTTGATTTTTTGTATGTTAGCGAGTAAGCTTACTTGTGTGCAGCAGGTCAATTATGTTTTTATCTATTAAATACTACATGTCGATATAGCTCAGATGGTAGAAATCTGTAGACCCAGGTTCGATTCCCGCACCAGCAAATTTTATTTAAAAAAAAAATACAATAAAAAATACTTTTTTTTATATAATTTATTTTTTTGAAAATCTATTTTTAGACTCATTATTTTTGTCAGTACGGGTAAGCACATAGGTAACGATATATTTTTTTGATTTTTCGTATGCTGGTGTGTAAGCATAACTCATTATTTTTCGCGACATGCCCATATAAAGGTAATAAGAAATGTAATAACAAAAGTAACTAGTTACCATTACCAAGTATGTAGTTACATAACAACATATCTGGTAATGATTTTCTACACTGGGTTAAAACATGAAAATAAATACTTCGTTCATCATAAATAAAATGGGCATTTAGGCATTGAATAATGCCAATTGAAAAAATTTCAATTAATTGACACATTGAATAAACTGGTCCCAAGTATGTTTTTAAATACACATTTATTTTTTATTTATTAATTTTCATTTCATTTGCTCCTTTTTTACCTTTTTCCAGTCCACTAGTAATCTGCAAAAGTTTTGTTGATTTCAGAAAATTTTAGCAAAAATTTTGTAAATTTAACAATTTTTTTTCTATTTTCATTCTACTATTATTTAGCAATTTATTTTTGCTGATTTCAGCAAGTTAAATTGTTATTTTCAATTAACAAAAATTCAGCTCAAATATTACTAAAATTCTGTAAATTTAACAGTTTTTTTTTCTGTTTTCATTTTATTAATATTTAGCAAACTGATTCTGCTAATATTAGCAGTTTTTTCTGCAGCATCATTTTTAACTAATTTTTAGTAAATTTTTCTGCTATTTTTACGGACTTATTTGTATGAGTGTATAGGTGTTTATAAGAACTAATTTAGAGTTACAAAGTAAGGAATTCTTGTACATTTTTCTCTATCTCGCTTAGTTTTCAACATTATTTTATGATTACAAAACAAAAAATATGTTGCAAAAATCAAAGTCCAAAAAGCAAAATTCGAAAAATCACCTAAAAAGCACAGGAAAAACGAATGAAAAATGACATGAATTCCGAATTTCCCCCAAAAGAAATAAAAATCCCCAAATAAAAAAATCAAGGATTTCTTAATAATTTTTAAACTTCTGTAAGGTATGAGCATCTGCAGCAATTGTTCTACAGTTCGCCAAACTTGTGTGCCAATTTTAAGAGACATTCATTTCAGCCAAAGCTTCGAAAGGCTTAATTCAATTTAAGGTTAAATCACGAAAAATTTAATTCAGATTTAAAAATATTCATGTGCCATTCCGTTAAACCATTCGCAAAGAATTCATTCATATAATAATTGAGTGAATTCCCAACTTGAATCATTCAAATCATTCACTTAGCGCAGTGTAGTTTGAAACTAACACATAATCAAAACCAAAGCATACAGGCTCTAATACAGCATACAATACTATTTACAACGCCTATATAATTAAAAGACTTCCCAACTCTCCCTACCTCTGTTAAATCACTCTCTTCTTAATTTGTATCGAAAAATGTTGCCATAAGAATTACACAAGTCTGCAAAGGCCAACATTTTTCGATACAAACTGTTAATGTTCAAAAGAGACGATGAAATATTTGCTAATATTTAATCATGTAATTTAAATTTAAAATTTTTCATTTAGCTAAATGAATAAAAGAAATTAATTTTTCATTCACCTTTTTACTAAATGAATTCAGGGAAATTTGGTTTCATTCAATTAGAATTCAATAAAAATAGAATTAATTCATATAATTCAAAGCTTTCGGGAATTAAACTATCGAATTAATTCCATAAGAATGCTATTATGGAATGAAATTTAACTCAAATTACATTAATTTTTAAAAAGTGAATGAAAGAATTAACCTTTTAAACCTTTCACTTCAGCATCCCAGTGTAGAAAATCATTACCAGATATGTGGTTATGTAACTACATACTTGGTAATGGTAACTAGTTACTTTTGTTATTACATTTCTTATTACCTTTATATGGCGATGTCGCGAAAAATAATGAGTTGTCGTTACACACCAGCATACGAAAAATCAAAAAATATATCGTTACCTATGTGCTTACCAGTACTGACAAAAATAATGAGTCTAAAAATAGATTTTCAAAAAAATAAATTATATAAAAAAATATTTTTTATTGTATTTTTTTTTTTTAATAAAATTTGCTGGTGCGGGAATCGAACCTGGGTCTACAGATTGCCAGTCAACAGCTCTACTATCTGAGCTATATCGACATGTAATATTGAATAGATAAAAACATAATTGACCTGCTGCACACAAATAAGCTTACTCGCCAACATACAAAAAATCAAAAAATATGTGGTTACATATATCCTTACCAGTGTTTAAAAAATATTGAGTCGAAAAATAGATTTCAAAAAATTTTCAAAAAAATCCAAAAAATTATTTTCTATTTGAAATAATGATAAAAATAAGTCATTATCAGTAACTCATTATTATATGTATTAAAATAATGCAGAAGGTAAGTGGGTGTCATTACTGGTACTCCAAAAAATAATGATATGTCATTACCGTTTCTACACTGGGATATTAAATGTCTGCACCCAGAGAACAAATATTATTTCCTTGTTACATAATATGATCCTAACTAAGCATATTATAATCATTGCAGATGATTTTATATTCTTTAAGGATCATACTATGATTAAGTCGTATGTAGAATCATAACATGATGCTCCTAAATCGTATTTTTCCTTAGAAATACAATAATAAAGCATTGGGATTTTTTGTTCTTCTATACGGTTAAATAATAATCTGTAAATATTGATAAATTATTTATTTTTTTGTTTAAGATAAAATGAAATTTTAACGGTGGGTCTCATACTGTAGGTTTAACTTTAACTTGACTAAAAACAAAAGAAAATGTCAACAAAATGTACACAAAACAACAACAAATTTTTGGGTTAACTAATAACTAAAGTTTAAACCAGAAGTATGAGACCCACCGTAAGTTGTTAGATTTAATTTATGGAATTGAGATAGTTGTGCGGCATGGAAAAAAATATTATTAAACCAAAATCTTCCATATTATTGATAAAATTTACCGTATCTTTATAATAATTGGCATGTATAATAAAAATGTTATACTTCACAGAGTTTTTGCTTGGAATTTGTTGTTTTATAATTGCAGTAATGCCACCACTTTCAAAAGAAAACTGATGATGGGGAACTGGAAAATCCCCGAAACAATAGTCTTTTCATTCTTGAAGGTATAGATTATTTTACGAGAATATCCTGATGAAGAAAAATTGCAGAGTTTTTGAAAAAAGTACCTACTTATTAAGTTATTTCATAATAAGGAAATAATTGACCTCGAACAAGAATAAATCAATTTTTCATTGTAGAATTAAAGGTCAAAAAAACCATTTTTTTTTTAAATTTAAAAGTAACACATCGGCTGTAAAGTCCAATAAAACAACAATTTTGTTGGATAACCAATAAAACAACAATTTTGTGGCAAAATTCGACTCTTTCAAGAGCGATACAATCACTCCAACGCCTTTCTAAAATTTCGATAACTTTTTTATAGAATGATTTATCTTTCGCCTCAGAAAAAGGCCTCTGTTTGGGCTACCAGCGATTATTTTTTTTGAAGTCTGAAAACAGGTAAAAATCGCTGGGAGCTAAATCTGGCGAATACGGTGGATGTGAAAGCAATTGAAAGTGTAATTCGTGCAATTTGGTAATTCGTGCCCTTTCCTGGTGAAAGAGC
Organism: Leucophora obtusa; assembly: GCA_949987735.1. Lineage (NCBI taxonomy): Eukaryota > Metazoa > Arthropoda > Insecta > Diptera > Anthomyiidae > Leucophora > Leucophora obtusa. Next base: position 285,488,652 of record OX465295.1, read on the forward strand.
ACTTTTTCTTCTTCATATGGGGCCGTTTTTTGGCGACTTCCTCCTTCAAACGCTCCAGTGGGGCCATGTAGCGAGGTTCGCCAGTTGCTGTCCACTCAGCTGCCTGGCGATCCAATTCTGGAGTGAAGTGGCAGATCTAAGTTTCGTCCATTGTTACATACCGATGCAAAAAGTCCTTTTTATCTTTCTCATGGATAATAAAGCCGACACGTTCCTTCGATATCTTTAAGGTATCAACTATCTCCTGCAACTTCACTTTACGGTCTGCCGAAACGATTTTGGGAAATTTTTTGATATTTTCCGGTATCACGCGACCAGAGAGTTCGGCGTCATTGGTACGACCACTTTTAAAGTCAGTAAACCACTTTTCTACCATTTGTCTGGATGGAGCAGAGTCCGAATAACACTTGTCAAGCCAAGCTTTGGCTTGAACGGTGTTTTTCCCATTAAAAAGCAATGATAAATCAACACACGAAATTGCTTTGAATCCATTGTTTTCAAAATCACAAAAGTAGCGTCAATAAAACAGCCGCAACTTAACGGATTATTAAGTAATAATAGGTCATTAACTTTAGCATTATATTAAAATACAAAATAATGATTTACTGATAATAAGTTAGAGAAATACTTATATATTCATGCAAAGTAATCACTTACTGGTAATTGATTAAATAAGTACTGATTAAGTCTTTTATATTAATATTGTACTTATTAAATTGTTTCGAACATTTTTCCAACTGAATAGAAAATTTTCCGAGGTAAAAATTTATATTTCCAATATGACCAACTATTTCACAATGTAAAGAAACCACTTCTGAGTAACCACTTATTCTGAGTAACTACTTATTCTTTCACTATGGGTAACTCTTTATGCGCACTTTTTTTGTAAGCGAGAAGGTAATGATCACCCATGAATTTTTTGACATCGCGAACAAAAGTAATGTTGCGAGTAAATAGCCTGGTAAGTAGTGAAACCCTTTGTATACTACTTACTCGCTTAATTACTCGGTAATGCCTGTTTTTGATGGGTAGTTGCGCGCTTCTCTAACTCATATAGTGCTTACTGTAGGATCTACGGGATTGAGGAAACATAACAAACAATGCAGTATCTGATCTGAAAATATCCTGAACGGAATGAAAGGTGACTCTGGGTAATAGATTCTTTAGAGGATTCGACAGTTTATGGAATGTACATTTGTATGGTCTCTTCAGCACTTTAAGGAAATCGGGGTATAAGGAGGAACTAAATGATATAAGGGAAAAATAAAGGGAATCACATTGAGCTATACACTCACAATATATTTTCCATAACCTATTGAGGTTTATTTAAAAAGTAATAGGTAAAGTTTGTTTTCTCTTCAATTGAAAACAAATTAAAATACATTGAAACATATTGTTTAACTTTTTTATCAATCAATAAAAAACAAACTATAAAAAATATGTATCGTCAGTAGGAGTTATTTTCAGTCAAATATTCTATTTTTAGATTTCTATTTTCATAAAAAATAATTTAAATAATTTCGTTGTTTTGTGTTTTTTGAACGGTTTTCTTTTTTGTTAAAATAGTTTGTTTATATACAAAATTATTTCAATTCAAATTACAAGAAATTCTTTACTCATACACACAAACATAGCCAATAAAAATATGAACGTGTGTGTTGTGTGTGAGTGTTTTTGAAAATCCAAACAAAACAAAAAAACTGTCAAATATGAAAAACAAACCACAAAATCTTTTTGTTTTTACGTTTTGTCAGTTAAAAATTGATGATTGTTTTAATAGACTTTTCAATATTTCAAATTGTTTTAATAGACTTTATTTATTATTGTTTAAACAATGTTTGAAAATAAATAGCAAAATGGTTTGAATATAATGAAAAATCAGTAGTCCTTTTTGAATTGTGTTTTAAATTAATTTAATGTGTATTTTAGGTTGTTTTAAGAATAAAATATTGTGAGTGTATGACTTTTTTGTTTACTTACCTTTCTGCGAAATCCCGTTTAACATAACCTGTCCTTAAGTCAAGTCATCATTTTTGTCACTTATCCATTGATTCACTGTTATACAAACATATAGAAAATTGTGAAATTCAACAACAACAAAGAGGATTTTTTGGTGCAAATATTCTTGAAAAAGCACAATTTCCTGATTTCACAACCATAGAGGGAAGAATTTCAAATACTAAGTTGTTGCGCTAGTGGATGGACTCATATGGACAATGAGTTTCTTTGAAGAAAGAAAATGAAGAAACAAGAGGAATTGCAATTTCAATTAGCTCTTATACGGGCGTGTGTATTTGCTTCCTGTCAGGCCATACTCAACCACCAACCAAACATACAAACAGTCAGTCACATAGTCATCCAGTCATATATTCATATGATAGCAATTCAAGTCCATTTGCCGGTACTTTTTTATGTGATTTTAATGCCTGCCTGCCTGCTGCCTTCCCGGCTGGCTGGTTGCCACAGTTAGTTTTGTTGTATTTGCTTTAGTGTCTGTGTGCTGTATTTTTCGTATGTGATTGTATTTTGGGACGTGCTTGTCCATAGCCTGGCACTTGATCATGATGATGATTATCATCCACTTTTGTCGTATTCTTGACTCGATCGCCTTTATACACTTCAGTTACTTAACAAAATAACAACAACTACTTACGTTTCCTTTTGTTGCTTTCTCTTCATGTATGAGATGCAACCAACAAAAACTGAATCTTTATAATTTTGCAACAACTGTTTTTTTTTTAATCAAATGATGAATTTACTTTTGCGCTTTTCTACATTTCAATTGTTTTCATTTACTTTGTGTGTGTGTCTGTGAACGATGCGGTTGCACATTAAGTGCCTGGAATTTCCAAGTGGTTAAATTTGTTTTGTTGTTGTTGTTTTAGGCTCCTTTTCTTTAGAGGGAGTTCAGAGACCCTTATTGTATTTTTCAACAAGAATTACAATAACTTTAATTTAGTTTTTCTTTGTATTTTAAGTAACAAGGGAGTGGAGTTGCATTTACATTAAGCATGGTTGGTAACCGAAACAAATAACGACAGTATTGGTATTGATTTGTTGTTTGTTTCGGTATTGGAATCGTTAACGGTATTGACATAACCGTACCGCTATTATCGCATTTTCACAATAAATTATGTGTTGTTCTAAAAAAAAAACACAATGTTGCCAACTCAAATTAAAAGTTGAAACAAAACGACAGCTTAAGCAATACAATTTTATAATAGTATCAAACACCGATAGAATTCGATTAATTTAAAATTTTGGATATTTTCTTAAAAAAAAATTATATTTTTTGTTTAAAACGTAAAAGAAAATTTTTTTTTGGTAGCTGATTCAATACTGGTACGATATCGGTATTAAGGAAAAGGTTTTGGAATACCGGTATTTTGTTAATTAAGAGTTTCGGTATGGATGTGAGTACAGGAAAGGAGTATATAAAACTAGGAAATGTAATCGCTATCAGATGGCACATCGGACCGGATATCGGACAGAATATTATGGCGTTATCTGACAAGGTCATAAAGTTCTGTCCGATGTCCGGTCCAATGTGCGATCCGATAGCGACTGTATCTCCTTGTTTTATATGCTTCTTGGCATGGTAATCGGTATTGGTTATCAATTTGAAAGGGTTTTGAAATAGATAACGGTATTGGTTGCCAACCTTGACTTTAAGAGGATAACATTTATTATTTCATACTGTTTCTACTGTTAAGGGTATAGAGTAAATTTATTCGTGGAATGTCTTGAGGAATAATTAACTTAATTTATCTACTTTAAAGTATATTGCATGTGATTTAAAACATAGACTAGACTTTAATGAAGATTGCGAAATTGTGAAGAAAATATACAAGGAAGATGGAATTAAGTTTGCGGGGGAAAATTTTTATATATGTGTAATAGAGTGGGTCAAAACTTATGAATGTAACTTTTGCTCTGGAAAAGTTTTTTCTAAATTTAAGAAATTCTATATAGGAAAATGCCTGTAAGCCATAAATATTTTAGTGCCGAAACGCTTGGAAAAATATGTTTTAAAATATTTGTTCTATGTGTCTATTCTAAAAGTCTTCAAGATATATTTCAAACAGATATCGACCTCCTGATTCAGAGTCTATTAATTAAAGAGATAGGAAATCAAAACTTATACTACTCACCGATAGAGGGCGTTGAAATTTAGTATTACCTGAGCAACTGTTTAGCATCAGTTTAGTTTCAGCTGAGCCTATATATAAAAACTCAAAAACTGCTGAAAACTGCTCAAAATAAGGAAAAAAAGCACGGAATATATTCAAATAATAAAATTTGAGATATCCGTTTGTTTTTTTGCTTTGTTGTTTGTTATTATTTAAATTTAAATAAAAAAAAAAGAAAATTGTAAATTTTTTGAACAAAGTGCCATCTATTGATAACAATGTTTTTATAACTTTTTTTTTTGGTGATGCCATACCCCTGTCCTGATTAGTAATCGATAGTAGCGATTGTCATAAATAGATTTTTCAACATTTGCCTTTTTATAAAATTTAAATTAAACAAGTCTTAAGTTTCTGGCTCCAACATAGTCTAAATATAATGACATTTCCACAAAGAAAACACTTCAATTAGAGGTAATTAAAATATTCGTTTTTTTTGCTCTATCTCTCTCAGTTTTCGGAACGGTATAGCGTTATGTGGCGCCATCTAACGGTTGATAGCAGCGACATAAAGAAAAAGAACTTTAAAAAAATAATTGCTGATTAGGTCCTTAGTGCATTCTTCGTCAAATGCAGAATCACTCAAATCACATACTATCTAAGATTTCAAAGCAGCTCGTCAGAAGCAGAGTATACACGGAGTCTGTGTAGTCTTTTGCAACTCTCTTTAGTTTCCACTCACATCCTCATGAAAACCGCGACCCAAAATTATCCAAATTTGCTCAAAAGATCCGCGAGCCGGTTAAAGAAAAGTTCTTCACACTGGCTAGTAGAGTTTTATGTTCGGTTTTAATCGAAACCGAAACCGCGGTTTTTCAAGCCTCAAAACCGAAACCGAAAACCGGCAAAAATAAGTCGGTTTTTAATAAATACTTTAACCACTTAAAATAAATAATTAAATTGCATATTAGTGAATCTTTAATTTCGAAATGAGCTCAGCTCATATATTACAAAATTTTGTATTTAATTGTAATGAACATTTTCTCCATTAAATATTAATAATAAAGAGTAAGATATCTATGTAATCTATGGCTCACGGTGCTTTCAAGAGTTGGCAACACTGGCAGGAGATCACTGTGATGAATAAATGATGACATGTCTTTAGAAAGTCGTCACTGACATTTCTTTTTACTAAACTTATGAAGTTTTCTTTACAGACTAAATGAAAAATTTCATAAAATTGATGAAAAAGCTTCATGTACAATATTTTATGATACTTTTAATAAATAAAATGAAATTTTCACAATATTTTATAAAAATTCCATTAATTCAACGAAAAGTTTCATTTGACGAGTTCCAGTGAAATTTCATTGGTTTTAAGCGAAAACTCATTAATATCCAGCAGATAATTCTCTCAGTGCAGATTATTACAAAAATCCAAAATTTTCAACAGTAATTAATTCTCATAATTTTTGTAATTACAAAATGTATGGAAATTAATTAGTTAGTAGTAATTAAAAAAATATTTTGATACTGCCCCGCTGTGCACAGGAGAGATGGTCTAAATAGCCTCATATATTGTTTTGAAATAATTTTAATCCCTATAAAAAATCGTAGCAATTTTAACAAGCCTAAAGATGGCAAGGCGAAAACTTAAATATTTGACAATTCAGGTGATAACGTGAAAATCCATCACGAAGACGTGGGGATTTACTTAATAATATTGGTGTGGTTGTAGGTGATGTAGTCAACTGAGGTGATTTACAAAATTAACACCTAAGGGTTCTTTCGTTTGTGGAATGTTCAAATCCGGGTTCCTTGAGGCAAGAATTTTTGTGTACCGGCCATTTCTTTGAAATAACGACCAATCAATTTTTGATCATAATTCCTACAACGAATCGGTCTTAACCCCACGAGGACTATAAGCGTTTTGTAAATGGCCTTATACCACAATTTCTGGGGTTTAAGGCCCCCGTTATCGAAACGGGATAATGAGCTCTCACCTGATACCAAAGCTTTGTTAATAACATTGGTCTTTTGGAACTACTAAATAAAATTAAATTAGTGGATAACTGGAAATCAATTAGTTTCTCTCCTCGATTATTGCTGATTGCGCAGCTTTACAGAGAATGATGAACATTGGCATTACCCCCTATCACAAATCATGACCCCAGAGTTTTTCTTGTCATAAGGGTTGACATGACATTGGGACGTAGTCACAAATTTCCGGTTTTCGGTCACAAATAGTTTCGGACGTAATCCTCACACTGGAAGTTGGGACTAAGACCAAATATTTTAGTACGTAATCCCAAGAAGAACATGGACTTAAGTCAAGATTAAGGATTTTCTGCAGTAGGATATGTTCTTCTCTGGATTATATGCAAACCCGACTTCACGTACCGAATGGTTTTGTGTTTATATATTCAAACTGTCATAAACCCCATTTCCATTATTTGGATAGTCTCTGAAAGTTTAGAGACAATCCAATTAACCCAATATCCGGGCTTAATTCAAAACCGGATATTGGGTTAATATCCGACAACCATTTCGTTCCCTTATTAAGACAAAAAATTATTGATACACTTCTTATATAATATATATACAAATTCCTTTAAATTCCTAGAAGGAACATAGGGCTACAACAAGATTATTCCATTCATCTCTGTTTTCGGCAATAGGTTTGATTTGACTCCAGCTATATCCTGCGTCTTGGACCTCATTGATAGTGTTACATCTCCAGGTGTTACTCGGACGACCCCTTCTTCGGCTGCCTTGGGGATTAAATTCAAGCGCTTTCCCTGTGACGAGGTTTACGAGGAGTTTGACCTGTTTATATTTGCAATTTTTTATAGATTGTGTGATCTGGTTTCGAAACCAAAGCTCCTCGTTACTAATTGTTTCTGGGCAGAACACTTTTAAGATGCGTCTAAGACAACCGTTTACAAACGATTGTAGTCTTCTGGAACTGTTTGTGAAAGGTTCCAAGTTTCACAGCCATAAAGTATTGTTGACTTCACGTAGCAATTGAAGATTATTATTTTGTTGGGTCGGGATTTGTTTCAAGATTTCTTCCACATTTATCAATGATGGATCCCAAATACAGAAATTCAATTACATCTTCAAGGTCTTGATCATAAATTTTAAAATGGCGGGAAACGTCAGTACGGATACGCAAAACTTTCCGACGTATTTATCTGTAGTCCCACTTTGTCAGAGTAATGTTAAGTTTTTGTTGCATTTCGGCAAAGTTTTGACAGACTAAACAGATGTCGTCTGCATAATCTAGATCATGCAGTCTTGCCGATATACTAAGGATGATACCGCCTTCATTTGGGATGAAGTTTCTAATTGCCAGATCGAGCACCACATCAAAGATTAAGGGAGATAGGACACAACTCTGTCTGACTCCAGTATTAACATCTATGAAATTGCTTTTTAAACCTTCGTAGAGAACCAAACATCGTGCATCATCATAAAGAGCCTTGATTATTGCCTTGAGCCTTGACGTATGATTTTAGGTGGTGTACCTCTCCCAGATAGCGGATGGAGTCAAAATCTCTTTTAAAGTCTATGAAAATGAAGTACAGTGGGGCTCCGAATTCGACAGATTGCTCCAATACTATACACAGGCTGTTTAAGTGATCAACACAGGATCTGTTGGGACGAAAGCCTGCTTATTCTGGACGTAAATTTGAGTCCAACGCTTTGAAGATTCGATGATGGAGAATTTGTGCAATGATTTTATTGATGATATTGAGGAGAGTGATTCCTCTCCATTTCGAGAATTCCATTAAGTTTACTTTTTTGGCGATTTTGATAATAAGTCTGTTTTTCATATCATCTGGCATATTTTCTGAGCTCCAAAACTCGGTAATTATCGGCATTAAAAGTGTTGCAGTCATTGTGCTGTTGATTTTGAAAAGTTCCGGGGGTAGGTTGCCTTAATATACCTATGTTCCTTCAATAAATGGATTGCCTGAGTTATTTCTTCGGTATCGGGAGTATTTGTAGCTATAGGGTGGAGGTCGTGGATGTAACAGGTGCACAATGATTGAATGTGATTTGAATTTGGAGACTATAAGTTTCTGTAATAATTTCCCCATATACAAACTTGGTCATGTTTGGCGTACTTTATGACACCATTCGCATCTTTTAAGGGTTTATTATTTGAATGGGTTTTCCCTGCCATGAGTCTGATAATTCTGTACATGTCTCTCGAACGGTTGTTCCCAGTAACAGCTTCAGCCTCTAGGGCCAGATTTTCTATCCATTTATTTTTTTCGCTCTGGCACTACGTTTGACCTTTTTATTTGCCAGGTTATAAGAAATTTGGTGGTGTTGTTTCTGACTTCTAATTTTAGCATGGTTTTGGTAATTTTTCAAGTTTTTCCTTTCATCTATAAGCTTCCAAGTTCCATCGAATAACCATGGTTTATTGACATTTTTTTCATAGCCGATACATTTTTCTACCGGTTTTGTATAAGCGTTTTTTACTTCTCCCCAGTACTCTTATTGACTGCATCAAGACCTCAACTTTTTGGTAGAATTGTTGTTTGACGTCTTCATTTATTAATTTAAGTAAGTCAAATCTGGTGCGTTTTACACGTTCTAGCTTCAATTGGAGGTCTTTGATTACTAAATAGTGGTCGCCTGCAATATCTGCTCCTCGCTTCTTACGAACGTCGAATAGGGAATGACGCCTGAGTTTGCTTTTCGCGATATGGTCTATCTGGTTGTGTGTTCTTTGATTTCGATGATTCCACGTAACCTAATGGTTTTTTTATGGGGAAATATTGTTCCTCCAATAACCAGATTGTAGTTGGCGCATGTCTAAAGAAAGAGTTCTCCTTTTTCGCTTAATCTTCCAATGCCATGATTGCCCATAATAGCTTCTCTACCAGTGTTGTCACTTCCAACCTGTGCACTGAAATCTCCCATGAGTATTTTAATGTCACCATGGATTGTTCTAAAAGTTTTATTTTTAGTCCTTATCTCTGTTATTTAAGTCTTTATCTGAGCATAACATCCCTACCGGAAATTTTAACAAATTGTCACCGAACTGGCCCCTTTATATGAAATAGAGTGGTCACTTTTACATGGCATTGTCATAGGAGGGGGAAATTGACCCCTTGTGACATGTCACAAGACAAATCCCAGGACAGGTCCCTGAACTTTGTTTTTATATGAGAGTTCAGTAACCTGTCCTAGGATTTGTCTTGTGACATGTCACAAGAGGTCAATTTCCCTCTCCTATGACAACGCCATATAAAAGTGACCACTCTATTTCATGCAAAAGGGGCCAGTTCGGTGACAGTTTGTTAAAATTTCCCGTAGGGATTGTATACATGTAAGGTTTCTGGTTTCTGATCAAATTTTTCAAAAATGATGCGGTCGCCATGAGGTTGCCATTCAATTAGTGCTTCTTTAGCTTTCTTTGAAAGTAAAAACCGATTCCGCTTGCACTTATTTGGTTACGAGGTCTGCTCGAGTAAATTAGCCTGGAATTATTAGCTGTTCTGTGTTTGCCACAATCGCACAGGCCAAGAAAAAGTAGTTTGTATCTATTCAATTCTCTTTCTACTTGCTCAAGTTTGGAAATATCTAATAGCGTTCGTATAATCCATGTGCCAAATCGTGTCCTTTCTTTAATGGAATGGTCGTCAACTGATTTCAATTTTGGATTCTTCTTCGTTTGTGATTCAGACGAGTGGATGATTGGTCCACCGTGTCCTAGACTGGTGCTGGTGTTGCCAGATTTTAGCCTCCAGTCCCGCTACTGTTATTACCAAATGGAAAGGCATTGGTTATATGATGGCGCCAATTTTCGCCATGACAATTAGAGCCTCATTGGTACTCAAACATGTAAAATTTACACGATTATCACACGGGTACTTCTGAGACCCTCTTCTGTAATCCGCTGAAATATCCGCCACTGCTTATTTAATTTGCAATTTGCCATTATGCCATACAATGGGTTTTTCTGCCACTATCCGCAACATGTGAAGGCGTTTCGTAGCACGTCAGCTATGCTTCCCTATTGGGCTTTATATTTTATCTCCAGGGATAGATTAGCGAGATAAAATATATAATATCCCAGTGGGGAAACTGATACAATATATAGTTTCTATTCTTACCTTTAACTGGAGAAGAGACAAGCATAAAATTACGAGACCCACATAAATCTATGATTATCGGAAAGCCAGAGATCTTGAATTAGGACCATGACAATGTTCTTTTCCCCCATAAAATGCAGCAATTTTTCCAAAGCTGCCTCATAGTGGTGAAGAGTAAAATAATAAGTAAAATTATCAAGCAGTGATAGATTTGATTTGAAAAATGTACATATTTTTCCACCTGCAACGTACTAAGAAGACCTATTAAAGCGTTCTTCGGTTAAAAAAAATGTAACCGTTTTTTATAGTTGCAGGCAATAACAAACCCTGAATAAATATTCTACTAAAAAGACAAACTACCCCTATTAAAGTACTCATCATATCCGACGTGCAATCCTACCACCTCACAAAAAAAGAAGCAACAATTTAAATATTCAAATGTTGTTCACACTTGAACTATTAACGTGCATTTATATACCTGTTGTATCAGTTGACATGACTTAACAGTGATTCCTTAGCTTGAGGTCATTAAGTGTAACGTCTTTTTTTAAGGACAGGGATGAGTCCAGGGTTGTTTTCTTTTATTGTACGTTAGATTTTAAGAAATGTTAATTACCATTTAAAGGAATTGCTAAGGTTCGCTGAATGTTTTGTTCGGTTATAAACTTATTTTATATTCTATAATTCAGGTGTTTGTCAAGGATTTAAAGACGAGCATACAGGTGTGGAATAGTCGTGGTAGTACTGGTGATGGTAAATGATCCTAAATGTTGCCTAGAATAGAATCTTCTTTATAGCAAAGTTAATTTACCCTGCAAGAACTACAAGAGGGATATTTGAATAATTATTTTAATACAATTCAAAAAAAAAAAATACTTGTACCCTGTGCTTTATATTTCATTAGGAAGAGAGACCTGTTTGATTTTATGTACTTTACAATTATTAGGGTCTGTATATTTTAAATAATGTTCCACCTGATGGATTTTTAGCATAATCACAGTTTCATTTTATGGCTTTGTTGTAGAAGAAGTCAGAATAGTGACTATGCAACAGTCATTCACTCAAAATACGATAGTATCCTGTCTATATCTGTTTAACCAACCATAAAACAGGATGCAATTGAACATTTAGGAAAAACTATAAAAAAGCAATTTTAAAACGTGATTATTACAACTTGATTGGATGATTTAATAATTTCCTATTTTCTGCATAAAGGAAATGAACATGATTATAATTTCATATTATTGAAAAGTTGTTTTTTATTTATCTTCCTTAGGGACTTTTTCCAACTTTTATCAACCTGTGTTTTTGGTATGTTAATAATTATCAAAGTTTTGCAGCAAACTACTGTTAACTCTTTTTTATATTAAAATTAAGCAGAAAAACGAGGTCAAAACGTATTAAATTTCCTGTTTGTAACATAAAAACAAACAAAGAAAGTGATGAATTGGCCAACCTAAGTCTAGCCTGAAAACCATAGACGATACCAACATTAATGTAATGCCTTTTGGCATACCTACAAACAAGAAAAAAAACGCACATTAACAATAAAAGTAGTTAACAAGAATGTGTTCTTTTTTTTTGCATATGAGAATGTTTGGCTTAAACCTACAAAGGGAGTGTATTAGGGATATAACTTTTGCATATTTTGCAAATATCAAAAATTACAGACAAAGCAGTCTTGCCTTGGGAAAATTATAAAGGAATGTGATATTACTTTTATGAGGTCGTTTCATTTAATATTTTTTGCAATAATTGCTCATGAAAAATATCCTTTGGAATTAATATCATTATTCTGTATCGGCAAAACAATTTTAATAAAATCGAATAGCCTGATTCCTGGATTAATCGCCTCTGCTTCGGCTGATGTCAAAACAAATAAATAGTTTAAAACTTGAATAATTACACTGCGTCACACTCAAAAAATTAATGGAGATCTTATCATCAGTTCTATATATTTCGGATATGCTGCTTACAATGGCGTACTTTATTTTTTGATCTAAGGTTCAGATTTTTCGCTAAATGTCTTTAAAGTTTGGCGGTTTTCCATTTAGTTTTTTTAAATACAAAAATTTTCAAATGCAATAAATATAAATTTTTTGTGGTGAAATGTAGGCACAGGACCTGTTTTCATATTTAGTCTTAACATTTTATGCATAAAACTCGATATTAAAACCACTGTTCGCGTTTTATATGGATTTTTATGATCTTTTAAGGTCTTAGCCAATTGAAAGCAAAATCGGCTTAATAAATGATATGGCTTAGTAAAGAAGTAATTAAAACCAAAATATTTCAACAAAAAAAATGTATTCATCTATAGCGACCTATACGTTAAAATCGCGACTTTTCAAAAATTTTATATGGCAGCATTTATTTATTTATTTATTTATTTATTTATTTATTTTATTTATTTAGTATATGGAATTAATCCTTACAGACAATAATATTAAAATTTACATAATTTTTAAAAAAATATTATAAGCGAACTATGTATTCAGAATTAAAATGATGCTACGTTTAATGCAATTAACGTTATTTGAAAAATCAATACAATTATAAAATTCATTAAAATCGTTGCACATTCTTATAATAGGATCCGCGTCAGCATAGTTTTGAGTTTTGCTTTTTTTAATCACTTGGATTTAATAAATCCAAAAATTAGTTATGAAAGTGCTCAATAGATGGAGTTAGTTTCCACCTATTTTAACAGGAATTTTTCTATCCGACCTTATTTCATCCTAATTTTGTATAATAAATTCAATGATGCAGGCTTTTATTGTAACTTCAAATACTTTATTATATTTTATATAAAACCTGCCTTTTCAGTTTTATCACTTCAATTTATATTTTTACACAATTAAAATAGTCCACTGCAATGTATAATATTCACCAATTGGCTTTAATTAAATTAATTACCGTAGCGTGAAAAATTGCCATTTCTATTTCTCTGTGTCTAAGATGGAAAATAAGTATTTACTAGGGTATTCAATCGATTAATCGTTATTCAATTAATCGAACAATTTTTCTCAAAAATTGTTTGAATAATTTAAAATGTCTAAATTTCGAATAACGAATAATTCGAATAATTTATTACGATTAATCGAAATTGGTAGAAAAGTACAAAAATGTTTAAAAAATATAAGTTTTTTATTAAAGTAAATGTGCTAAAATCTCAAAATTTTTTTTAAAAGATTGTGATAAATAATTTGCTGTAGGCTTGTACATATCCGGATTTCATTCTGGCCTAAGAAAATAATTAAGGGACGACCTTCTAGAATTTCTAGAAATATTTGTTAGCTTCAACTTAATGACAATTTCATGTTTTCAAGTAGGAGCGTTAATAAACATCTTAAATTCCAAAGAAAAAACAAAAACAGCATAAAATTATCAAAGTTTGCTTTGTCATCTTCCAAATTACTACTCTGTTGTTGTGACTTATCTAGTAAAGTAGTGGTATCTATTTACGTATAATAAATATTTAATTATTTTTTACAACTTTTTAAACATTGATATTAAACGAAAGCAATAATAATTTTCGTATTTAATTAATGATTATTATTATTATTAATTATAATTAATGCTCAATGTAATAAAGCTTGTTTAGTGAGCACTCTAAATTAATAAAATAAAGGGATGGAGGTACGGAAACGTAGAGGAAAAAGCAATTCTCATCAGAATTCCTCTCTACATGTACGTTTCTATGTATTCAATGCATACGAAAGAGATACAAATTAATGTACGGGGTCTTATATTCTTCTTTAACTCTTTAACTCATTGCGGTGTGGTTCTCCCCGATTTGAATAAAATTTAAATATGTGAAAGAGGAGACAGAAAAAATAATGACAGAATCTGATCTCAATTATTAATTTTTTTTATTTTTATGAATTTCAGAAGAGTTTATTTTTGTTCCTTTTTTAAATAAAATAATTAAAAACACAACAAGTGTATGTATATTATTTTAAAGAAATTTTTTTAGATTATTCGATTAATTTTAAAATTTTGTTCGATCAACCGGTTAAGAAAAAAACCCGAATAATTATTTGCACGATTAATCGATTAAAATAAAAAGCCGATTAATTGAATACTCTAGTATATATAGAAGTGCAGTTTTTGTTTTTAATATTTAGAACAAAAAATTTAATGAAAATGCTTTTTTTTTCTAGTTTTCCATTTTCTTTGTTTATCTTTTAACATTCATGCGTATTTTTTCTGACATTAAATTAACAGAATGTTTCATATATTTGTGTTTTTATTGTGTAACAAGTTTTCTTTGGCTAAAATTGAAAGACGTAATTTTTGGAGAGGAGACGATTCGGTGTTCAGGAACCTAGCTTTGCTCAGCTGTCGTGGGGATCTTGTCTCCGAATGTTTTTTAGCTCTGTTACAAAAAAAAAAAATTAATAACACCGAAAATAGCAAGAAGAACAAAAAATAAAAAAATACCACTCAGTGAAGTACCAGTACCAATTCCAAACGTACTGATATGGCCTTTTCTCCCTACCCAACCATTGAATAACCAAATGGCCCACTACCGGTTATTCCCCTAACAAAATAAATCACGTCATTCCCCTAAATTCTCCTACCTCATGTCAGAAGCTTACTTCATTTTTTTTTTTTAATTATAATAATTCACAGTATAATTACAAAATATATTAACATGTAAAAATTGGTATTAACGATTAAATTTCTAATTATAATAAGTATCGAAACGATTGAATCTACTTAACAATACCCAAGTAAAAAGGTTTTGATATAGTAATATATTATCATATAAAATTTTTTATAATTATATATTGGGACATATATACCAAGATATAATTATATAAAATTTTATGAAATTATATCCTAAATATATAACTATATCTTGTTATATATTGCAAAATATATAGTGCAACATATTACAATATCCAACTATATATAGACCGATATATAGTTACCTCATATAATTATGTATAATTGTATCGAATTATATACCATTATATCTAGTTGGATATGATTATATTATATTTGATACATTTGGCTGAGGACAAAATCCGGATAAAATTGTATCAAACCATATCTTATTCCATCAAATTAGATCTAATTGTGTCAAATTAGATACGATCTAATTTGATACAATTAGATGTTCTCATTTTTCGGATATTATTATATATAATATCAAAAGACATATAATTTTTTTTAGTATGGTAAAAAAAAATCAAGTGAGAAACTTGATTATACATATGTATTTAAAAATGGTAAACAATTTCAGACAAAAAACGTAATTAACCGTGATGAAAAGAAATAATAATGAGATAAACCAATTAACGATATAAAAAAAAACCATAGAAGTTATTCCGATCTTCCGAGCAATATTTTAGGATTCTTTCCTCATATCATTGTATAAGATAATATTCATTTTTACTCACCCAGAATAACAGCCGATGAATTTTGCACATTTCATTGCTACAGGTGTTTAAATGGTCCAAAAAAAATTCTCTACGAAAATTCAAAGGCTTTAACCGTTCATAAAAAAATTACAATTTTTACCGTGAATTACGTTTAACATAAAAGTAAAAAAAATAACAAAAAACTAATGATACTAATAAAGAATTAAAAAATAATTAAACAATCATAAACGGGAAAACTGGAAAAAAAATAAATAAAACAAAACAAAACGACTGAGCCAAGCCTTAAAACAAACTGATAATATACAGCCTTGTAAATAAATTATCTATGACTGAGCCAAAGAAATGAGGCTATATAACTTCTCGAAGATCTTGAAATTTCGAGTAGGTCCGACCCATTTGTTGACCATTAGCCCCTTGATTCTTCGCAAATAAATATTCCCCAATAAATTCAACCTTGACTACCATCTGAACAAAATTATCTGGTTAGAATGAAATATAGACCTCCTTGGTTTTTGTATCTACGATGATTGATGGAATTATATCAGTGTTGTTCAATTAGATCCAACATATAAGATGTCACAAAATATTAAGTTTTCTCCAGCTAAAATAACCCCAAAGATGAAACCTTTTCAACCTAAATTAACTAATATATCACGTCCTAACTTACCAACAAAAATCATCGCTGGATTCCACAGAAAAAAAGAAGAAAATTTAACCGCTTTTATACTCAGTCTTCTGGTCCAGATCCAACGAAAATCGGATTATTATCCATTCGCCAATAAGCAAAACTTGCCCCATGATTATATCCAAAATAATTTACAATGGTCCTATGAGTACTTCTTTCCTTTTTATATTCTACTTTTTTAGAAAATTTCCTATTAACAAAAATTTTACAATTTTGTCAAAGCCAACCAAATTGTTTAAAAATTCAAAATCTATATTCAGGGTTTTCATTTATCGAATGAAAATATCATTGGGGAGAAACAGTTAAAAGATGGATGACAAAATTATGATTATCGTTCAATACAAAAAAAAAAATGGCTGCCACAATTGTTATGTGTAAACCCAGATAAATAAATCCAGCTTATTTTTTTTTTTTATTTAATAAATACATTTTTGTATGAAAAAATCTGAATCCAGGTGATTAAAAAATTCGCTTATTGACTTTCAGCTTTTATTGAAAAGCTAATGCTGGTGTTTGCACACACATATAACATTTCACGAAGTGAAGACTCGTAATATTGTTATTTGTTAACCTTAAAATAACCAAACGGAATATTTTTAAAACCCGTTAACCCTACACTGAGAAATTTATCTGCATGATATTAATGGATTTTTATATTAATTAAATGAATTCGTCCATTGAAACTTTTTATAAAATTTATGCAGTTTTCCAAAAAATTTTATGAAAATTTTCATAGTATTTATTAAAAATTTCATACACCTAATAAAAAAGTTTCATTAAAATAGTTTCATAAAAATTATGATGTTTTTTCATAAAATTTAAGAAATTTTCCATTCAATTTGTGAAGAAAACTTCATTAGTTTAGTGAAAAACTTCAGTGAAACTTGGCCAAGGAAATTCTTTCTGCATAAAATACTTTACGAAATAACTTAAACTATGGAAAACCTTAAAATACCGTAACGAAATACTTATAAAATAACGTTATTCATTATCCCTGAACTCTGAAAAATGTCAATTTAAATTCAGAAATCATGAATTGAAATCTATGTAATATTTTCGGAATTTTAAATTTCAAATGATATTTTCTGAATTTCAAATAGAAAATCTGAATTATGATTTTCAATTAATATTTTCTGAATTTCAAATGGAAGTTCTAAATTTGAATTAATATTTTCTAAATTTCAAATAATAATTCTTAATTTCAATTGATATTTTCTGAATTAAAGTTACAAAATGGTGTAGTTCCAGAATTGTACCTGTTCTACTTTGGAGCGAGGGAACCGGTTGATTTTGGAATAATTTAAAACAAAAATCATCGGTATTAGAATTAACAGTAGCACAAATTAAGAAGGAAGAGAATTTATTCTTAGCTTTAGGAACTACTTTCAAAAATTCGCACATTCCGTGACTTGAGAATTTTTCTTTTAACGTTTTTGTTGAACTTAAAATTCAAGAATTAAAATTTTTGTTTGAAAAAAAAGAAAATTTAATTTTTTTAACACTTTAGTTAAGTGTAAAAATTGATAAGTCCAATTTTATAAAGTTTACAGGAGAGACAAAAACTGTTAATTCATAAATACAATTTTTATAAAATCGCTAAAAGATGATATTTTTAGAAACTGGCCTGGGTTCGGAACGTTTTCTCTACAAAATGACCCAAAAAAAATCATTTTGACACAATCAGAAAACAGAGTTGGTACTGACAACCGCATTTGTAGCCAATCGAAGGGTTCGGTTGGGGTAGCCGAGTTTTTCAATTGTGACAACAGAAAACCAATTTAGAAAAGACTAATTTGATTATGACAACGGAATTTTAGTTGTATCAAGAATATTTCGGTATTCGCACCCGAAAAATTCATTTGATGCAACTGAACAATTCGATTGGCAACAATTTGGGTTGTCAGCACCGAATCTGTTTTTTTGGTTGCAGTACAGCATCGCCCATATCGTGTTGTCCTGCAATATTTTCGCCTAAAAGAGTTATACCCCTAGTGTGTATGCAACAAGAAATTACACAAACAATGAAAATAAAGAAACCTGCATTCAAATTATTTTATACAAATACGATACACATGTGGCAAAAATGTTAACAATTTAGGTTTCATTACTTTAACCTAATATTGTATTCAGATTGAGCAAATCTGCCTAGTTTTTTTCTTTTGCTAGTTTTTATTAAAGGCCTGCATGAACACATTCCCAGTCAGAAATCGCCAGTGGTACAAAAAATCAAGCACTGGCATACCACTGGGTAACCACGGTGTTAAAAATAAATGACTGGCAGAACACTCATTTGGGACGCTTTGCCAGCGTTTGTAAAAAGCGTTTTACCAGTATTTGTTTTACAAAAATTTCGGTGGTTTATAAAAAAACCACTGGCAAAGAATTGGCTTAGAGTGATATGCCAAGGTTTGCCACCAGTGGTTATCCAGTGCTACCTAGCCAATGCTACCAGGCGTACAAAAATCAATTCACTGGTAGACCAATGATTTTATAAAAATGCTGACGCTTCGTTAAAAAATGTTTGTAGTCAGAAGGTTCCGAGTTCAAATCCGCTTGGAAGCAAACAATTTTTTTTGGATTTTTTTTAATTTAAAATTTTTTTTGTTTTATAAAATCAATTTTTTTGTTTGTGGGAAAGCTCCTTCAAGACCAACTTTTTTTTGCCCTCCCAACACTGGCATACTAGCTACCAAAAATTGTTTGCCAGTACTAGCATTTTGGCACAGCCAGTAGTTGTCCAGCGATTATCACTCATTTATGTGTTTAGCTATCAAATATTATATGTCTCGTTAGCTCAGTGGGTAGAGCAATCGTCTGCCAATCTGACGGCCTGGGTTCAAATCACGGCAGGACCAAAAAAAATAGATATGAACTTTTTTTAAATTTTATTTGGAAATTTTGTTCCTCCAGTGCTTTTCCGGCGCTTTTTGAACAGCCGGTCCTTTTGTCTAATGATGTTATCATTTTGAGAATGGGAAAGCACTTTTTGCCAGTTCTTGTACCACCTGTTAAAGTGCTTTGCCACCGCTTTCCCGTTTGTATTTTTCTGACTGGGTTGTTTTCGCGAATGTTTCGCTTACTGATAGAATGGAAAAATAATGTTTTGCTTGTGGGTTTAATGTTTGTGAATAGAGTTAAAAACCCAAACGAGACGAAACGAAATCTATGTTCCTCTCTAGAATTAAAGCCTCATTAGCCATACGTAGACGTAACGTACTCCAACGTAACGGGATGGAGCAGAAACTGACAAAGATAAACGAAAGGTTTTCATAAGTTTTTGGCAAAAGCTGTTAATTTTCATTGTTATTCAATATTAAATTTGCATAATTGTTAAATTTCATCACTTCATATTGTTTATACTATCCTTTTTTCATTAGTTTTACCCAGGGTTGGCATGCAATCCCGCTAAAATACCGTTATCGATTCAAAACTGTTTCAATTGACTATCGTTACCCCTAAAATAATATCCTTAAAATCCCGGTACCGAAATAAATGAAATAACACTATCCCGTCACCGTTATTTTTAATTTTCTGCTTTTGGTAATTGCAAGTGGTTATAGAGTAGTTTTCGTAAATTAAGTTGATATTTAAATTGGTTTTGTTTTTATTCTCGTTTGTTTTTTGTAAAAAAATTTGCTGTATACAGCAAAATTAAAATAATAACTGACTATCGTTAACCTTAAAAACCCGTTACCGAAATAACTTAAAAACCGTTAACCTTAAAAAACCATTACTTGGAAAATCAAAATACCGGTACCCTTAAACTACCGTTACCGAAATACCTAAAATACCGTTACCGAAATAATTTAAAATAGCGTTACCCTTACCGATAACCGCATCGTTTCGGTTACAATCCAAGGTTTTACCATGGCATAATAAACATATTAGCAATATCAGCTGTCACATAAATACGCAAAGAAACCAAAATTTTAACAGGTTCTTCCGTTCCGACTCGTTTCGTTTACTTGGGGTAAGTGCTTGCGTTGTTGAGTCATTTAAAAAAATCGAATTAAACAAATTACAAAAAAATCCTCAAAATGGAAATAAACTCTTATATTGAATTGCAAAAAATTTTAAAAAATCACCGAAATTGTAAAAAATTTCCACTATCAAAAATTGCCAAAAAAATTTATAAGATAGAAAAATCTCTAAAACTGAAAGAGTTGCCAAAATTAAAAAAAATCGCTCAACTTAAAAAAAAAATAACCAACATTAAAACAAAATTTAATAAAATCGCTTAAATTAGAAAAAAATACACAAAAAAACTCCAATTTTGAAAAACACCAAAATTGAGAAAAAAAATCGCAGGAATTAAAAAAAATCGACAAAATTGCAACATTGCTAAAATTAAAAAAAGCGATAATACAAAATCGTTTAGCTTAGAAAAGATCACTAGGTTTTCAAATTGCTGGTTTTGAATTTTTTTTTTTTTCAAAATTGAAAGCAATCGCTAAAATTAAAAAAAGTCGTTAAAATTAAAGAAAAATCAGGGCCAAAACCTTTATCCATTTAATTTATCTCATTTAGCCACACGGACAATATTCCAAATAAACGCCCTTTTCTACCTACAATGCGCGATAAGCGTGGTGTATTAATCGATTCAATTAAGTCCAAATTCGGGAACTGGCATCGGGTTAATGAGGGTGGGTTTTGATCTCTGGTGCAAATATTGTTCAATAATCGTTCATATCTAAACTAAAAGAGCTAGGCAAAAAATATATGTACTTCAACAAGCAAAATTTCCAAGATGTATTTATATTTAGCCCTAATTTTCAGGACTGAAGTATTTAGTCTTGTGTTGTTATATTCTTGCCAAAATCATGTGGAATTAGAAGAAGAAAAAAGAAAAACTTCCATAATGGCTAAATAAATGCCAAAAATCGCTGTTTTCTCGAAATCCGCTGAAATAAAATCTCTGCGCCAGCCAAAAGAAAAAAGGAATTTCTAAAATTTTTGTAGTTTTTAAT
Source organism: Leucophora obtusa (assembly GCA_949987735.1). Taxonomy (NCBI): domain Eukaryota; kingdom Metazoa; phylum Arthropoda; class Insecta; order Diptera; family Anthomyiidae; genus Leucophora; species Leucophora obtusa. The sequence goes on from OX465295.1 coordinate 285,509,934, forward strand.
CTCCAATATGTTCTTAATAACACCCTGTAGTCCAATCGTTGATTTTTTAAAATTTCTTTAAAAAAATTTTAAAAATTTTAAAATAGTAGATTTGCAAACAGTGTTTAAGAATTCTGACCTTTTTGCCAATAATTTAAAGCGAGTTAGCAAAACACAATAGAAGAATGTACTTCTTATCTGAGTATATTGGAACTTATAGAATAAGTAAATGTTTCTGTAGTAGATTATTTCTATAAATTTTAAAATATAAACCCGAATTTCTTGCGACACATCACTTGCCTGGGGAAATTGGAATAACTCGGCTGTTTTTTAACCGATTTAAGTTTTTGTTGCTTTATTAAAAAGAGAATTCACTCCAAATCAAGATTCTTTATTGTTTTTTATTCGAATTAGTTTTAAAATATCAGGGCCGTTGCGGCACGCCTTCCCAATATCCGATTATCCTAATTTTTTGGAGGACGTAGTTTTACACCCAAATAAATATTTTCAGGGGGTAGCATGATGCAAAACTCCAAACAAATTTTTTTTGGAGCACCCTAAAGTACATATACATATTTAAAAATGAACACGATTGACCTAGTTTACTATTAAATATATGTTATATAGGTATACAAGTTAATAAGGTTTAAGGTTTCTCTGGTGAATACTACCAATGAATCAAGCCAATTTCTGATACCCTGTTCTGAAGTGAAGCGTATTCCAATAAGGGCGTTCTGCATCGATCGAAACAAATGGTAGTCAGAAGGTCTGGGCTATAAGGCGGGTGAGCCAAAACTTCCTATCCACTGTTTTCCAAATAGGTTTTGACCGGTCTTGCAACATGTGTCCGAGCATTATCATGATGCAAGATTATTGACTCATGTTTGGTCGCATATTCTGGTCGTTTTTCGTTAATTGCTCTCTTCAAACGAATCAATCGTGTTCGGTACAGGTCGCCTGTAATCGTCTGACCCGATTTCAATAGCTCATAATACAAAACACCCTTCTGATCCCACTAAATACAGAGCATTACCTTGGCGCCACGGATATTCGGCTTCGGCGTTGATTTGGCTGGTTGGCCGGGCTTTACATATGACTTTTTGCGCTTGGGGTTATCCTAATATATCCATTTTTCATCACCAGGAACAATACGATGCAAAAATTACTTCTTTTTGTAGCTTTCAAGCAGCATTTCCGACATTCAAAATCGCCTTTCAACGTCTCTCGGCTTCAATTCATATGGGACCCAATTTCATTGCTTTTGAATGAATCCTAATGCTTTTAAACGTAGGGAAAAGGCTCGTTCTGTGACTCCCAATGGTAATGCAAGTTCTTCTTGCGTTTGACAACAATCTTCGTGGAGTAATGCTTCCAATTCTTCATTTTCAAACTTTTTCGGCTGACCAGGCCTCTCCTTGTCTTCTGTGTCGAAATCACAACTTTTGAATAGCGCAACCCATCGTTCACAGGTTTTTTGAGCTGGTGCATGTTGACCGTTAGCTTCTACCAACAATCGATAACTCTCAGCAGCCGTTTTCTCCAAATGAAAGAAGGTTATCTGACTTCCCCGCAAAACATCTTTTTTAGGCACAAAATTCGACATTATTATAGCGATTGAAAAAATGTGTGTTTACACTTTAGCGTCGATCGAATATTGAATTATAATGACAGATGTTGACCCACCAAAATACCATAAGTATTTGTTATTATTCACACAAACCATATGTGACAGTTATGCCATATGTTGTCCAAATCGACATTATTAACTTGTATACTAGGATGAGCGATCCGGTGATTTTTGAATAACGTCAGTGATCGTGATTTTCAAATCACCGTTCTTTTAAACAGTGACCGTGATCACGGGTTTGTAACAGAGATGGGCGATCCGGCGATTTTTCAGTAACATTGTTCTCAGTGAATGTGATTTGCAAATCGCTTTTCTTTTAAACTGTGATCGTGATCACGGTTTTTCTATGGAAAAGACTGCGATTTTCTGATAAATAAACGAAATAATATTTATGGCGAGTTTTTAAGATGTCAGTTAAACTTGGTTTAGTTAAACCGAAAACGAATTTTGTCAGCCATTTCAAATTCTATTTACAAAAATTTGCCGGAAAAACTTTTTCTCGAGTATAATTAATTTCTTTATTGAAATAAAACAAAATAAAGCACATTTTAAAAGCAGTATTCAAGTTACAAACTGCGTTAAACTAAGTTTAAAGATAATCCACTTCCTAAAAACTGGGCCTTAAAAGAAGAATAGTTGCGACCGGTAACAAAGATATGATAGAAGGAGACATTTTATTCAGAAGAGTGTGAAAGCAAGTCACTGTTATTGAAAAAAAACATGTGTTACTGTGCACAATGAAGTTTGCAAGAAAGAATAGTACAAAAATTTAAAAGAACGACATTCCGAGTAACTGCGACTTGAAATATTTGATCACTGCCGTTACCAGTGATTTATCAATAACTGTGATTAAATCACCGGTATGAAAATGTCGATCATCTCTATTGTATACCCAGAGGCAACCACTAATATAAAATTATTTTTTTTTCGCAGTTTTTAATTATTTATTAAAATCAAATTATTACAATATTATTCGAAAGCTTAGGGTTGTTTTTTTTTTTTTTTTGTACCCCAAAAATCACGTCAGTCTGCGACCCATTTAAGTGTCAATGAAAGGTAGGGTAGAGGGGGACTCTTCGCCAGTGGGGCACATACACTAATCCCATTTTTCTCCAAAGTTAAGGGAAATAAAAAATTGGAAAAAATATATTTTGTGCATTTCTCAATTACCTTTCCTTGACATCCACTTTGACGAAATTATATCACATGTGGTCGCAGATAGACGTGTTTTTGTGTTTTTTGGGGTGCCAAAAAAATAATTGAAAGCAACTATATTTTGCAATAACTTCCTCAAATCGTGTAAAAAAATAATTTTTCATTATGTTAGACCAATGATCCTAAGCTTTCAGAAAATAATAATTTGATTTTAATAAATGCTTAAAAAGTGTAAAAAAATATTAATTTTATGTTAGTGCCTGTCTCTGGGGCACAATCACCAGATGGCCCCTGGAGCTACGAAGAGTTGGTGCATCCCTGCCTAAAATGCTCTATAAGACTTTTCTATATGTTTAAAATATGTTTAATAGTAAATTAGTACAATCGTGTTCATTCTTAAATTTATATTAATTATTCAGTTTTTTGTAATTTTGAAGAATCATTATATTATAGTTTTAAATTATTTTTTTTTATTGTAGTGGAGATTTATTGATTAAAACGAATAATATGCCTTAAAGAAGTTATTCTAAATTATTTATTTCAGTCATTAAAACATTGACTTTGCCGTATTACCAATATTTTTTTGGTGAAATTGTATCTAGTTCTTTTGGCAAATATCCCCCAGGTTTGGGGCAGTTACGCCGATTTGGATTACTTTGAAAATCATTAAAAAAGTAATAGAAAATATGCAAATAATTAGAATAAAAATCATAGAAATTAAAGCCAAGATATGTATGTAGATCTTCAATTTGAAATAAATTTTTGAAAAATAATTAGGGGTTAAGAAATGACAGAGCTTTAAAAAAAAGTGGCGAAGGATCCCCCCTCTACCCTAATTTCAAAATACAAAATATATATTTTTTCCAATTTTTTACCTTCCTTAACAACGGAGAAAAATGGGATTGGTAATTCTTACTAGATTTTTGTAATTTTTACTAGATTTGCACTTGATTATACAATATAACTATTTTATGTTAGTCATTTTGACCGTTTTTTGTAGTTGTTTTTACTAAATTTTTACTAAATAAATAATTGTTTTTTTTTTTTAATTTTTCATATATTTAGTTAGGTTTTTGAGTAGTTAAAAATTACTAAATTGTTAGTAATTTTTATGAAAAATACTGTTATCGCTTTTTTAATTGCATTTGTAGTTATTCTAATTGGCATTTTTAATCATTTCCCTGAGTGTATTAGCCTTAATATAATACATACAGCCGGTACTGCACAAAAAAGTTCTATTTTTATTTTAAAAATCGAGTCTTCCAAATTCATAAATATTATGGTAACATTTAATCAAAGTTTAATTTAAATAATACAAATTTAAAACATTTGAAAACAAGTTTTTTAAGCAACCTTGACAGAAATGCACACAAGGCACTCATAAATCTGTTAACGGATGTTATACATTAGATTTGTCAGATGAAAAATAGTTGCAAATTAATCAAATATCATGCAGTTAAAGGAAAAAAAAACAGAAATAGTTATGCCGTAGTCGTAGAAGTTAGTATTTAGGTGTCAGATACAGATTTGAAAAAGATACATATGTATGTTGCACATAAAGATACACAATTAACTCAAAACTTAGTTTAGCTGAAGTGCAAAAACCAGTTGTCAGAAATCAAATGTATTAAAGTCATACAAATAACACAATAAATAGTTAAACAACATGTTGCCAACAAAGTTTAAAGTATTAAAATCAAAGTGCGTAATATTATCAATTCTCTTTAGAAATTGCAACACAACTTAGGCGTCAGGCAACTATAAAATTTACCGCATTTAATTGGGTCAACATCAGTAAAAGCAACCAAGGAGGAATTTTAATGAGTTTTAAATGGAAGAAAAAGAAGACAAGAGGGAGTAATGTACAAGGAAAGAAGAATCGATGACACTTTTTTTTGTTGCAATGCAGAAAAAGGAATAAACCGTATCATTGTGATCATCGAACATTTTTTAAATGCAGACTGTGTTGTTAAAAAGCCTTTCCAATCCAAACAAAACTGGCTTAAATCCCTGTCACATATTAAGCCATTAATGTCCTCCTTATTGTTGTGTTTATTACCAAAGAGAAATTGTGCATAAACGCACGTTTTTAACATTTCACTTCCATTTCTACCTTCAATCTCCTTTCCCTGTGTTGGCAACTTAATTTGTTGATTTATTTTGTTAACATTCTGGCAAATAACCAACCAACAACTCCTCCCTCTCTTTTTGTTGTATTTTTACAAAAAAACAGTCACTTGGAATGCATTGAATGTCTTGGTTACAAATATGGATATGTTAAATCTATACAAACATATCGCTTCGCAGAATGTTACATTACACTTCTTAACCTCAATTCATATTTTCAGTCATGCCGATTACCACGAAGCCAACAACAGACAAAAAACCATTTGGTTAATATTGAAATGTCTTTAAAGCATGGTTGGCAAACATTAACCCTAATATATCAATAACGATTCAAATGACTGCCGTTAACCTTTAAATACCCTAACGAAATAATTCAAAATACCGTTAACCCTAAAATAACCAAAAAAATATAATTTACATTACCGTTACCCTAAGGTTGCGTTTACACTTACATCCATATTCGCCACTCCGGAAAATCAATGAAGAAAAGATTATATGCGTTCAAAATTTTACAGAATGCATCTAACTTTGTGTGCTTTATTCAAAACATATAAGCTTTCCGTCCTTGTTTGTTTTAGAGTGGTGAATATCGAAATTTCAGGATTTTGATGTAGGTAAACGCAGCTTAACTAAATAACTTGAAATTTTTCATTTCTTTCTCTTAAAAAGATTTTACATGAAATATTGATCTTCAGGTTTTATTGAACAGATAATGCTGTTGCTTACACACACATAAAAGGTTTCCGAAAAAAAAATTCAAAAAGAGACTATCTTTAAATTTGCGTTTACACTTGCATCGAAATCCCGAGATTCCGATATTCACCACTTACTTTCAACTTTCACATATGTAGACGATTATCAAAGTTTAAGGGCTCATTTAGCCATACGTAACGTGACGAATCAGCTGATTCAATCTAAAATAATGATTAAAAAAGAAATAGACTGTCAGCTATGCTCTTTTAACTCATTGGGTTTTCCATAAGGAGATACGCCATGTTACGCCCACGTATGGCTAAATGAGCCTTAATCCGTCAAGGCAAACGACACGGATGATGGCTTTGTAGCGAAAGCCGAAAATACGTATTCTGTCTTGCTGGCCTTATCGAATTCTTTCAAGTTTTTTATTCTTTGTAATTTACTTGTGAAAATGGTATCATCTTTCTTTAGTTTGAAAAATAATTTAAACAGAAAGTGATATTAATTTAGGATCTAGAATCTAACTAAAAACATCCATTTACCAAATAAAAAGATCAACTAAATATACCCCTAATTCATTTTTAGAAAAATGTTTATATTTTTGGTTCGCTTGAGAGCTTTTTCCATCCCTGATTGTAGCTTATTTTATATATCAGGATTTTTGTAAACAAATGGTTTTTTAATGAATTGTAATTAGTTTTTTGTTGCATTAGTGTGATTTCATTACCATTAGAAATGTTTCTTCTAATGCAAATATTTCATTCTCATTAAATGATAATGAAATCTTTTTCATTCTCATTAGTGGCAACTAATGGTAACGAAATTTCAATGGTAATGAAAAATGTCCATATATGCTTAAAATAGATACCGTTAACCTTAAAATAACCAAACGAAATTGCTTGAAATAGCGTCAACCCTAAAATAACTTATGCTATATTTACACTTAACCAAAAACTATTAGTTTTTGGAAACTACTTGTATTTACCTGTCAAATTCTATAAAAATTTTGATCAAAACTAAAAGTTTTTAAAAACTACTAGTTTTTGGTTGTAGTGTCAATTGGGCTTTAACAAAATAATTTAAAATACAGATAACCTTAAAATATCCTAAGAAAAATACTTTTGAAAGAAAGTTATACATTATTACTAGGGCAACCAAAAAAAGCCCTAAAAGCAATGTTTTAAGCTCTTAAAAAAAGCTCGAAAAAACAGTAAAATAAGCAGTTAAAATGCAAAAATAAGCCCTTAGACTTCATTACTTCTTCATTAAAATCCTCATGAAATTAAAATTTTTTATTTAATACAATGCTACATTCTTTGGAACTTCAGTAATCAGACAAATTTGTGAGATTCTTAAATTTATTTTCATCGGGAAATGCATTAAAGAATTAAATGTGCTAAAATCATTCCTGCCTAAGGAAATTTTAACAAAAGAGATTTTTTAATTTAAAATAGATTTTAAAAAACAAATTTTAAATAATTTATGTCGACTTAAAATAATTTTTAAAATTACTGATTTTATGAAAAAAAAGCAAAAATATGCTCTATTTTCGCATAAAAAAGCTAAAATAAGCTTATTTTTCAAAGAAAATAGCAAAAATAAGCCAATATTTACAAAATAAGCAAAAAGGAGCAAAATTAGAAAAAAATAAGCAAAAAAAGCTCTAACAAATATAGCTTAAAATTCTTATATTTTTAAGATCGGAAATTGTATTTAATCTAAATTGTTCTATATCTTCAAATAAAAAACATGCCCTGGCTTCTTTTTGGTTGGCCTAATTATTACTAATCTTATGAATCGGTTGCCAACCCTGCTTTAAAGATAAGCATAAGTACAATTGCTTTAGAGTTTTCCTTTATGAAATTGTAAATTTTCTGGGTAACTGTCGGCCAAGTTCCCGGCAAAAGCATGATTTCAACTACTTACCAGCCTATTTACTCGCTTTATTACTTTTGTTCGTGATGTCTCTAAAGTAATGGGACAACATTTTGTCTTAAGACCTAATGAGAACCTGTTCCGGCAACATCCTGTCCGTGCCCCTTGAGATTGGGTCGTCCATAAAAATTTCGGCTATCAAACCTGCTGGCAGCGTCCATTACGAAAATAAGCAACAGTGGAATGCCCAGCATGACTTCGATGAATGCGGTTAAGAAAACCCGAACAGTTAAACATTTTTTTTGAGACTTGAAGAAATGAATAAATTTTTTTCGTTAAAACTTCAGTAATTTGTAAAATGAGAATAGCAAACATATCTACTAAGGTATATTGTAACGATTTTTATATTCAACGGTTTAGAAAACGGTTCCGGTAGCTGTTGCATTTTATTCCGAATGTTACTACAATAAGAACTGATTATTTTCAAAAGAAATTTTTGACCACGGTAACCGGGTAGTATAATCGACTACACCTAACCCCAGCGAAGGGTGTTACCTCTATCCAAAAATTAACCTTGGTGGGGCCTTGAACCCTCGGAAATTTTTAATAAAAATTTTCCACTTCATAAAATGGTCCATATCAAAATATTTGGAGTGCCCTTTTATGTCCTCACATGATATGGACTAGGCCCGGGGAGGGTCCCGAGACTCTAAATTTGAATAAATTCTAAGACTCAGTATAATTACAGATAAAACTGTAGTTTCACAAATTTTTTACTTAAATTTAGATTTGTTAAATTTAACAAAACAAAGTGTTAAAATCAACAAATTTTATTTTAAGCCAAAAAACAGGAATACATTTTGTTAAATTAACAAATTTTTCTGTTCAACCAACAGACTTATTATTTTGAGTGTACGAATAACCCTTGATAAGATCTATTTATTTTTAAAAGTGCGGAGTTTTTCTTCCCTTAAATATTTTTTACATGGCTTTATCGAAATCAACATACCACTTTTAATCATGGTTGACAAACACTAACCGTAAAATACCGTTAACGACTCAAACCCCTTTCAAAGAACTATTTTTAACCCTAAAATACCACTAACGAAATAACTTAAAATACCGTTAGCCTTAAAATACCCTAACGAAATAAATTAAAATATCGATAACCTTAAAATTATGCTTAAAATACCCTAACGAAATAGGATTAGTTTTTTTTTCTCTAAAAAACATAAAAATTAAATTTAAAAAAATAACTGTGTTATTCAAAAACTTTTAAAATAGCCTAATTACAGATTTTTAAGCTAATTTGGTAAAAAGAATATTCACAAATGATTAATAAAGAAAAATTTATTAAACGCTTAAAGCAGGGTATAGCCTAAAATATCTGTTTGATAAAATTTGGAAAAAGAAAACCACTGTAAAAAACTAAATAAAGTGAATTTTCAATGAGGGTTAAATGAATTGTTTAAGGGTCATCCACCCAAGAATAGATGGAATACAACATTTTGTATCCAACCGAAACAAAAAAACTGCAAAAATTCCACGACTAAACTCTTTTTTCGAAAATTTTCCCAAATTTGCATGAAAATAAATTAAAAATAAATTCAATAAAATAGTGATGGATTTGTAATAAAACCATGTTCGATATTCGAATACTTTCAGTATTCGTAACATAAAAAATTCTTTAACACAGTTTGTTCCCATTATTACTTCTCAGTAATGTTTAAAAATCGTTTTTTAATATGTTTTGATTTGTTATAAAACATTTTAATTTCCATAATTTACAAAACAATATATTTACCTACAATTAGCGAGTCAATCGTTCACTAAATTCATGTATCACCAGTGTTACCATATATTTTTTTAGAAAAACTGTAAAAAAAACTGTTTCTTTATAGAAAAACTGTTTTTCGAAAAAATTTTAAAAATCATAAGACATTCTGGGATTCTGAAGTTTCATGGCACTAAAATATTATCCCAGGGTCTCACTTTTCAAAATATCGAGATTTGAATAATTTAATTGCCTTTGGCATTTATAGTAATCGACTTTTTGAACAGCCTTCCAATAAAACTTTTTTTTTGAGAATTTTGGTCTCCTAGGCCTGACTCTGAAGTTAAAAAAGTTCATCGAATCATCCTTCCGAGATGTGAACCATTTTTTATTAACCCCTGACTTAGGATAGAATACTTTACTGGTCAGTGTTGTACTTCAAAATATTTTTTATGGATTTGCATTCCACATGAAATTACCCCTTAAAAAAATACGTTTTTTTTGAATTTTCCTTGATCATACTTGCAAAAAAAGCTGTAAATTGTTATCCAGAATTGGCAAATATTAGGTTTGTTCCACGTAATTCTGGGTAAAGTCTGGTAAAATGAGAGTAAACAAATAATAATCTCAAAAAATGGTAAAATTGCTCACAATACCTGGAACGCACAAAACCACATTTCAAGCCCAAAAATTAAGGTCAAAGTTATTCATATAAACAAAAGCTATTTTAAGAATAAAATATCGAAGGGAATAAAGAAAAAATGTTAGAACGTGGTATTTGTTAACGATATTAATTATTGTTTACAAGTTTTGTTAATATTTAAATTATTTTTACAAATTTAAAACAGCTGATTTACAAACAACTAGTGATTTGACAGTTTTACCATTTTACCCGCAAAAAAAGTACGGGTAACTTCTGGTAAAAAGAGAAACAAATGATTCTTTCATCAACGCTCTCATTTACCCAATTTTTAACAATAGAAACGCTTTTTGATAAGATTGGGTTCCCGCGGGTACCCGCGGTAACGTATGTGGAACAGAGCTATTTATTAAAAAAATAAAAAATCAATTTCGGACTTTTTTGATGAGACATTGTTTCAAAAATTTTTTCAAAAAAATATAAATTTATAAATTATCCTTCATTTAGAAAGGATCTGAAAAGTTCGACTAAAAAATCTCCATCATATCTATACCGTGTCAGATATGGTTTAGCCAATTTTATTCCGTGCTAATTTTTGATGAACTTTGTTATCGAAATGTTTCGTTTTTCCAGTAAGCATATTTTGTAGTATTATATTGGCATTTTTAAGTTTATTTATGTTTCGATTTGTACCTAATTTTTTACAATATGAAAGTTTTATTATAATTTTTGGATCATATGCATAATCACTTTCTAAGTTTACAAAATTCATTTTATAAACTTGTTATAAGATTTTCAAATTATTATGCATTAGCACTTCTATATTTTAATTCTTAAATTTTAGTTAAAAAAATAAAAAAAAATTGTAAATGAAACAAATGCAGGCGGTTTTCACCGCCTCTTTAGAACATTGACAATTTGTATCGAAAATATTAGCCTTTGCACACGTGTGTAATTCTTATGGCTGAATTTTCGATACAAATTAAGAAGAGAGTGATTTAACAGAGGTAGGGAGAGTTGGATAGTCTTTTAATTATATAGTCGTTGACAAATGTGCCGATTTAATATGAAAAAACTGTAAAAGAAATCCATGAATTTAAAAAAAACTGTTTTTTACATGAGAAAACTGGAACACTCTTAGACATCCCAAAAAACTGTAAAAAAAACTGTTAAAACTGGCTATATGGCAACACTGTGTATCACTACCCAGCTAACATATTTCTGAGTGCTCATAAATTATGACTCTTAACTGAGACCAAAATATGAGTCAATTATGAACGCTCATAAATTGGAGTCAGAAATGATTTATATCTGATACATTTTTATGAGCCTTTCAAAACTTATGCTCCGAAAATACACTTATTTCTGTATCTTTTTTGAGCATTCATAAAATAAGAAGGTAATTTTTTGAAAAAGGAAATTTAAATGACATGTTCAAACATTCAACTTTTTTTGAGTATTTTCTGAGGGTTATAATAGTTGATTCAGAATAGAGCCCAAATTGTATATAAAAAGTATATTTTTAGAACACTCATAAAAGTCTCATAATTATGGAGAAATTATGAGGTTATACATTTTTGAAATTTTCTTTGTAAATCAAAATATTCTATTTATTTTTTTTTTCAACAATTATATAAAACCTGTGTAATTCCACAAAATGGTTTTAGAAATAAATACGCGAAAATTGCTGGAGAGTGAACTACATATAGCAATCAATTATACTGAAAAATTTCTATAAAGATATCTTGTTATGGCTATATCTATCGTGCGCAGTTTTTAGATTGGACTTTGATTGGATTTGCTAAAGTCTGCAAACGTTTATAAAAATTAATGGATTGTGAAGTTAATATCACGAAGAAAAGAATATTAAAGAAAACGTGAACTGTTTTGTGTATATTTTAAGTATATTTAATTAACCACAGTTATTACCCAACAATAAAATCGTTCCGTTTACGTACCGTTTTCGGTCTGTCATAAACGGAATCCAACTCCATTTACGTACCGTTTTCCGGATCCGTATACGGACCAGAAAACGGATTTTAAGGAACATCGAAACTGATTCGAATCCGTTGAAAGTCCGTCAATGACGGACCGTTTACGGACCGATATGTCGTGTAAAAAACTGACAAGTCCGTTGAAAGTCCGTCATTGACGGACCGTTTACGGACCGTTGCGTCGTGTAAAAAACGGACAAGTCCGTTGAAAGTCCGTCAATGACGGACCATTTACGGACCGTTATACCGTGTATAAACGGAGTGACTTCGGACCAAAAACGGACTTGTATATCTATCTAAATTGACTAATTTTGAGTAAAATTTTTTTTTATTTTTAATAGATTTATTAATAACGATATTATTTACATTTACACTATATTTAGTACATCAGTTTACCTTTGAGTTTACCTCTTTATCTTGCGCATCAATACACGATAGTCACCCATAACAAAATCGATCATCTACATGCAAAAGAAAAAGTAAATTAGTTATGGTTTAATTGACGCACCCTTAACGAACGTGGAACAGAGCGTTTGTTACAAAAACAAACGATCTTACACAAACCATTGAAAAACACGGACTAAATTTTATTAATCTTACCATCTAATATATGTATGCGACTTGAAGTTAGTTAATTGATGATGTGTTGGACCCAGCTACCGTCATCAATTTCTCGCCACAAAAAGTTTTTAAAATAATTTAATTGTTTTTGCTGTGAACACAAAGTAAAATCAATTAAGTCCGTATTTTACGGTACGGAAACGGAGTTAAAACGTATTGTGTTCGAAAATCAGATTATACAGTCCGTTAATGTTACGTATATGTACAAGCTTTGACGGATACGTGTATTACGGACCGTTAATGTGCCGTAAAAGCCAGATTCATGATTCCGTACGTGCCGGAGAGTCCGTAAAAATGTTTCTTGGGTATGTACAAATGTAGTTTTTTGCTAAAAAATAAAGTTATTGAATTTATATTTCATTGTGTTATTAAGCTTATTTTAAATCAGATTTCGCAAAGACTCAAATAAGGCTCATAAGTTTTTGAAAATGACTCAAAAAACTGACTAAAACTCTTTGTAAAAGATCCTTTTGTGACTCATTTCGGAGTCCGAATAATCTACTTTTCTGAACACTCTTTCATCACTCAGAAAATGCTCTTAAAAAAGAGGGAAATTTCCCCTTCCAAGGCTCATAACTAGGAGTCTTTTATGAGTCATAAAAGAACACTCAGAAAGTGGCTTCACCCGTAAAGAAAAACATCCTCATATTGTTATGATTTCAGAAGGTCTCAGGACTCCTTTATGAGTCTTTTCAGACTCCAATTGTACACTGCCCAGTTAACATTTGGAGTCCGAAAAGACTCATAAAAGAGCCTTGAGACCTTCAGAATTAATAACAATAAGAAGGTGTTTTTCTTTACAGGTGAACCCTCTTTCTGAGGCTTCATTTAGGAGTCATAAATGACTCCTAATTATGAGCTATTAGAGGGGAAATTTCCCTCTCTTTTAAGAAACTTTTCAGAGTAATTTAAGTACATGCCTAGGAATCGTTTTCTGAGTCATTTTGTACATATTTAAGTATCGATTTCGGATGTGTTTTTACGCGATTTTGGTACTTACATACATCTTCTATTTTTATTCTTTGATCTTAAAACAAACACTGATCATTTTCAAATGCATTAATTTTATTAAAATATAAGTAAATCATAAATTTACAATAATTTTCGTTTACAATAATGAACATTATTAATTTAAATAAGAAACTTGATCTTGGAATCCTTAAACGGTAATGTTGTTTCTTTGCAGCATGAATCCATTTTATTAGGGTGAACATCCAATGAAGGTAAACCGGGGGATATTTGTTGCTTGAAAAAGGTCCAAAGTCTTGAGTATAATAAGAAGAAACACAAACACATTCAGTGATTAAAATTGATGCGCAATATTCTTTAATTTGAATTTATTTCACTTTTGTTTAACTTATTTGATTATAGAGAAATTGTATCTCTTTGAAGAAAATAATAATAAATTTTTTGACAAAAAATAAACAACAAAATGAAATCATATACTTATTTTATTCATATTTTTGAGGCTTTTTCGAGTGTTCTTAAAATAAAGTTATTTGTACACAAATAAGACTCTTTTAGGACTCATGATTAAAAAGGTCATATTTTTGAGTCTTAATTTCTTAGAGTCATAATTTCTGAGCACTCAGAAAATTGTTGGCTGGGTGGGTACCTTATTTTTAATATTTTTGTGTACATATTTTAATAATAGGGGTTTTCATGTCAAACTCCATACATAAAAAATATGGTTTGTATTTATACAAAGTTTACAAGGAACTTACGATCTTATATGAAAACCCCTAATTTGTTTCATTGATTTTCGTATTTTAAACTCCGATAGTTAATTTGTTCATTTTAAATATAATATTTGGTATCAAAATAAAAAATAAAACATGAAAATTTGTAAATAGTACTAAATGAGTCCTAGTACTTTTGAGGTTCTAATAGTACCATAAAAAGTACTATAGTACTAACTTTGTCATCCCTGGTTAGACCTATTTCACGCATTGCCTGGCAATGGGTACCCCTTAACCTTGGTTTTACTTATAAACCTAAAGTAATACGTTACTTTTATTGTGATACATCAATACTTATGTGGGAGGTATGAAATTATGAGTTACCGATATATGGATATCACTACTTATTTGGAGGCTTTAAAATAATATATTACTGATATTGTGTCATATAATAACTTATTAATAAGGGTAAAAATAATAATCTGATATCTTTAAAATATACTACACTCAACCAAAAAAGTCTGTAATGGCTACTGAAAATTTTGCTATTATTACGGGAAATTTAACTGTTTTGAGGCCAGCGGTATTTTTTGCTAATTTTAGCAACACATGTCTGCTGATCTGTAGTACAATAAAATTAGTAGAAAAAATTAGTAGCCGCTACTAAATTTTAGTAAAATTTATGTAAAATGCAATTCAAAATCGATTTGCTAAAATCAGTTAAATAACTTACTAAATATCATAATTTTAGTACAATGAAATTAGTATAAATAATTAGTTGCAGCTACTAAATTTCAGTAAATTGCTGTAAACTGTAATTTAAAATCGATCTGCTGAAATTAGCAAAAATTGTACTAAAAAATAAAAAAACTGTAAAATCTAAAAAAAAAAATTTTTTTCCTTTCGATTGTAACAAGCGTATAATTACTTCATCGTACTTGAAATTTGGAGTTAAAATTGCAAACGGTTCTAAATTTATTGCCGTTTTATGCATTGGAGATGCAATAAAATTTTCTGGGTGTTATTTCTAAACTAAGAATATATTAATAGTAACAAATATAAGAATTGTAAAAAATCAAAAAAAAAAATATTTTTAAATTAGTATATTTTTCTGCTAAATTTAGCACTCTGTTTTGAAAAATTAGTAAAATGTTTTTCTGAAATCAGCAGCGAAAATTAGTAAAAAAAATCCGTAATTTGTAATAAGAGAATAGCAAAAATGATTACTAAAAATAAAAATTGTACTAATAATCAGTATAAAAATAGTATAGTGCGATTGGAAACTGTTTACAAATTTTTTTACAAACTTTTTTATCTGAGTGTACGAAATAACGTAAAATACCCTAACGACATTATTTAAAATACCGTTAACCTTAAAATACCCTAACGAAATAACGTAAAATACCGTTAACCCTAAAATAACTTAACGATATAACTTAAAATACCGATAACCTTAAAATGACCTAACGAAATACTGTTGAAATAACGTTATCACTTATCACTAACTTTATGAAACGTTTGCCAACCTTGCTTTTAATACGCCGCTCTTCCTCATAATTTAAAATATTTTTAGAAAAAAGTGCTTTGAAAAAAATTCAAAAATATTTTTTTTTTAAATCATTATATGACAACCCTGGAAGTCAAATTTTTATAATTTTTTAAATATCGGCCTCAGAGTATCACATGCTCTCTACGCCATTGTAATATCGATGCTTTGTAAAGTTATAGGAGGCTTATGAAACAAATTTTAAATGAAAAGTTTTGTTTTTGTTTATTACCCTCTTACTCTTCAATTAAAGGGACTTTAATTTTAACCTTTCTAAGAAGGGGTCAATTCTTAGAAAGGTTAAAATGTTCCGCAAATATATTTGTCATGAAATTCTACTATAAGTCTCTGAAGACATCAAAGTTGAAAATTTAACTTCAATGCCAGAAATAAGTCAAAACTTAAAATGTGTTTAAGGGTTAATCTCGTACTTATTCAGAATTGCCACGCATATGTCCAACAACCCTGGATTTTAGGGGGAAACATGTGAATTTTCCATTTTAGGTATAGGATGTGTTCAGCGAACTTATGTAAAACACTAGGAGGAACATTTTCGTTGAATATTTTAACCCTCTAACTCTTCAACTTACGGGTATTTTTTGTCTCTTTCTAAAAAGTCACTTTAATTAAAGAGTTATGGGGTTAAAATTTTCCTCGTACTGTTTTACATAAGTTCGCTGAACACATCCTATACCTAAAATGGAAGATTCATATGATTTCCTATGCCGATTCATAATAAACGTTTGAAAAAAGGGAAACTTTAACCCCTCCGATGTGGTCTTTTGAAAGGCCAAATCAAGTATATTTTGTTTTTGTCTCCTCTACCAGAATTCATGGTCAGAACTCCGTAATTTTGGAAAACGTTCCTTGTACAGTTTAGTTAATAGAGAATAATTTCTGAAATGCATTTGATAATTTCTGAAATACAATTGACAGTTTCTGAAATGCAATTAACACAGTGTACACTTATTAACTGCAATTGCATTTTATTTTACTGACATAATTCTCTTAAACGCCATTCACATGAACGAGATTACTAATCTCCTCGTTTTTGGTTCTTTATTCTATTACCATACACTCAAACAAAAAAGTCTGTAATGGCTACTGAAAATTTTTCTGATTTTACGGGAAATTTCACTGTTTTGAGCCAGCGGTATTTTTTTGCTAAATTTAATGGATTTGTAATACAATAAATTTATTAGAAAAAATTAATAGCCGGTACTAAATTTTAGCAAAATTGTTGTAAACTGCGTTTCAAAATCGGTTTGCTAAAAGCAGTTAAAAAATTTATTAAATATCAATAATTTTAGTACAATGAAATTAGTATAAATAATTAGTGGACGCTACGAAATTTCAGAAATTGTTGTAAACTGCAAGTTAAAATAAATCTGCTGAAATAGCAGAAAAGTGTACTAAAAAATAAACAAACTATAAAATCTAAAAAGACAAAAAAATTAAAACCAAACTTAATAAAAAAAATATTTTTGTTCTTTCGATTGTAAAAAATGTATAATTACTTCAATATACTTAAAATTTGGAGTAAAAATTGAATACGGTTCTCCAGTTATTACCTTTTTGTGTATTGGAAATATAATAAAATTTTCTTAGTTTTATTTCCAAACCAAGAATATATCAATAATTACAAATATAAACTAAACAAGAATTCTAAAAATCAACGAATTCTTGTAAATAAAATATCCTTAAAGTATCCACTTGTTGTTAAATTAGTATATTTTTTTTTTAAGTTTAGCACTCGGTTTTAAAAAATTATTAAAATGTTTTGCTGAAATCAGCAAAGAAAATTACTAAAAAATCCGTAATTTGTAATAAGAGAATAGCCAAAATTATTACTAAAAGAAATTGTACTAAAAATCAGTACAAAAATAGTAAAGTTCAATTGAAAACAGTTTACAAATTTGTTTCACTAACTTTTTTATATGAGTGAATACATAATGTCAAAATGTGATATCACAATATATGGTAATAGAATAAAAAACAACAATGAGATTTAGTTATCTCGCTTATGTGAATGACCTATTAGTTTACAGAGATATTTTTAAATGTTTTTATAAATAAAATCTTAAGCAAAATTACGGGTATTTAAGTTGATGACATTTAAAAATTCTTTGAAAAAACTTTAAAAAGTTTTTAGAAAAATATCTAAATTCATAAATCCTTTCAATTACTATATTCTACTAGTAGTTATAACGTTGTTGTAACCTCTTTGATATTATGGACCAAAAGATCGGTAACCTTTATGTTGTTTGTGGGAAAAATCTTAATAAAATTGCATCAGAGTTTAGAATTCAATTCACTTTTTTTATTTGGTTGTTGTAGTATGTTGTTTCTTCATTGCAGATTCCCGTGCTGCCAACACATTTTGTTGAAAAATCGTCAAAATCGTAATTTTCTAAATGAGAAATAGTCAAAAAATAGTCAATCGAAAACTTGTTATATTTCTAATGAAAGAAGAAAAATTTTTATTTTAAAATCCGTCTGTAACAATTTCACATTTTTATGTAAAAACATTTTTCAATTTTTCAAAAATGTTTGACAGTTACTACATGACAGTTATAATCAATAGTTGCTGTTTTTAACCATAATTACAGTTGTTTTCTAAGGAAAAATACAAAACAACTTTTATGTCAGTTATTTAAGAAAACAACTAACGAAAAGTACTGTAATTTTGTAACCGTTGTTTAAATAAAATATTTTTAATATCATAATAAACACACTGAAAATATTATTACAGTAACTGACTGTAGTTTATTTAAAATGTTATCCGTACATTTATTTTTAAATGATTAAACAGTTAAACTTTTTTTTGTCATTTATTAAAAATAAATTACATATAAATACGGATTTTCTGTTACAGTTAATATTTTCATTTAAAATGTTTTGTTAAAAAAAGAAACAATTAGATTTCTAGGTCAGCTAAAAAAACGAAATAAACTAAATATCATTTATTCGTATGGATTTTTTAGTTAATTTTTTGAAAGTTAAAAAAACGAAATAAATGAAAAATCATTATTTTTTAAGGATTTTGTAGTTAATTTATTAACACTTAAAAATAAATGAAAAGTTCTTTTGGTTTAATTGAAAATTTAGTAGACCGTTTTTGAAGTGATTTTTCATTTATTTTAAATTACATTTTCAGTTAATTTAAACTACAAACTATTTTGAGTGCAGCTACCAAAACAGTATTTTTACAGTAAACTGTTGTGTTTGTTAGTTATTTAACAAAAAAAAATCGTTGAATTTCGTTGATTTTTAAAAATTCTTGTTTAATTTAAATTTGTTATTGATATGTTCCTAGTTTGCAAATAACAATTAGAAACTTTAGTATTTCACCTCCAATATATACAGAGTAGAGTGGAGCAATTTGTATGGACAAAAATTTTTTGATATTGTGCCATCGATTTTTCGATAGCTTTTGGCATGAGGAAAAAAATTTCCACTACGACATATGAAAGAAATCATTTTCGAGGCGCCCAAATTTATAATAAATGCTAGATTAGCGCCATCTTGCGGTGGCTTTTTGAAACAAGAGGTAAAATCATCATTATCACATTTCATCATCAAGCAGAAAATAATTTTAATTATATACTTTTACCTCTAGTTGCCACATTTTTTATCCGATTTTCATAAGGAGTACCTTTCTGTTGTAATGTTATATTATTTTACTATTAATTATAGAGATAGGAAATCAAAACTGACACTACTCACCGGTAGAGGGCGCTATAATTTAGTATTACCTGAACAACTATTTAGAATCAGTTTAGTATCAGCTGAGCCTATATTTAAAAACTCAAAAACTGCTCAAAATAAGGAAAAAAACAATCGTGGAATATATTCAAATAATAAAATTTGAGATATCCGTTTGTTTTTTTTTGCTTTGTTGTTTGTTATTATTTAAATAAAAAACTAATATTGTCAATTTTTTTAACAAAGTGCCATCTAGTGATAACGATGTTTTTATCATAGTATAATATAGTAGCTTTACTCTTTTTCTGTCATTTGAAAAAATGAAGTAGGGTTTGTAATTTTACTTATACATATGGTTCTTAATATCACTACAACTACATGAGATAGGGACAAGCTCTCAATTTTTTAATGAGTGGGGATACTATAGTATACTATGGTTTTTATAACTTATTTTTTGGTGATGCCATACCCCTGAATGTATAAAAGCATAATAACAAGAGAACGGCTTGGAATTTTTACTTCAAATTTGAAATGGGCTGTATTTCGGTATCGTTATTTTAAGGCTAACGGTATTCAACCATTTTGGTAACGGTATTTTAAGGGTAATGGTAGTCAGTTATTTCGGTGCGTAGCGCAAATTTGTTTACAAAAAAACCAATGAAAGTAAAAACAAAACAAATTTATCAACTTAATACCTACCCTAGTAAAAATGATTTTTATATAATCAGATATGCTTTTTATATAATCGTTTATGATTTTATACAATTATAACTTGTCGAGTATTGTGAAACATATATTTTTATATTATATTAAAAGATATTTAATTATATAAAATTATATTAACCAGATCCACCATTTTCCGGATAAAATCATCTATGGGTTAATATAATTATATAAAAAATATATTATTTGATCCGAAAAATGGTGGATCTGGTTAATATAATTTTATATAATTAAATATCTTTTGATATAATCATATAAAAATATATGTTTCACAATACTCGACAAGTTATAATTGTATAAAATCATAAATGATTGTATAAAAATCATATATGAATATATAAAAATCATTTTTCCTAGGGTACATGTAAAATATTCAATAATCACGTGCAATTACCGAAAGCAGAGAACTAAAAGTAACGGTAACGCTATTTTAAGGATGACGGCATTTCATTTATTTCGGTACAGTATTTTAAGGGAATCTATTTTCATTCATAGTCAGTTGAAAAGCTTTTGAAGTGATAAGGATATTTTAGCGGTATTGCCTGCCAATCCTGTTTTTATACATGAAATTTTGCAAAGTCTTCAATCGTCATTTTATCAGACGCCAGATTCCAGCAGTCGTAAGCATTCGAAATTGTTAAAAAATCACGTTTTTAAAGTGCAAATAAAAGAACACGAATAACTATTGTTACAACTTAAATTAATATTTGTAATAAAGGAAGGAAATGCTTCACCTTTAACTTAGTTTTAATCCTTGTAATGCTTTAAGTAACAATAATTGCTATCGAATAAAACTCGATCACGACTGCGGTAATTTGCCCCCAGCCATCACTTCAAAAATCGTCAAATTGAAGACATACCGTCAAAATTGGCAGCGCTGCAATGATCTTTAAATCTTCTACAATTCAACTCTCAATTTTCATAAAAAAAAATGTTTGTTTATCTGCAATATTTGGGTAACGTACATCACGTTTTATTGTTTCTCCCAAAACAAAAAATGAATTTCAAGAAACCAGAATTACCCAGCAATGAAATCAAGTCAAAACACCAGCCAGACAATGAGACTAGTCGTCGTTGTCATTGTATCATTGACAGGGCTGCCAGAATTGCCAATTTTTCGGTATTTTGCCGATTTTTTGTTAAAAAATATGCAAAATGCCGATTTTTGCTCGAAAAATTTGGATTTTTTGATACAACCCAAAAACCAGCAATTTTAATTTTTAATGATTTATTATGCAAAGTAATAAAAAAAATTCTATCATTTAAATTATTAAAGAATTTACTATTTTTATACATGAATCTAAAAAGCAAGAATTCGATTTTAAAGGTACACCACGTTTGCAACTTTTCGTTTGCAACTTTTGACATAGAGTGTCCAAAACCGTAACCGAAAACCGGTTAACCGGTTTTTTTAATTTTAAAAAACCGACCGGTTTCGAATAATTTCTAAATTCGAATAAACCGAAAACCGGTTATTATTTGTCCGTTAACCGGTTTTATTAAGATGTTTTTATCAAAACTATTTTAAGCTAATCATTCGAAAATTCTTTATTTCGACTGCATTTTATTTTTAAAGACTTAATTTTAATAAACGAATCTTCAGTTTTGTACTCCTTTATATAAAAATAATATCTTTTCACATGTATTCAAACAAATAAGATACGAAAGTCCTTTGGGTGACTAATGAATGTTGCTACAAAAAACATAATTACTTTTTTTCTGCGTAATTAATTGGTTCCATTTAAGAAAAATATACGATTGGATGATGAAACAAGAACTGTTAAATCTAAAAAAATTTTAGTCATATTTAAATAAATTTTAGTTGAATAAAAATAACATTCTATCCTGCTAAAACCGGTAGACATTTTTACTGAATATTAGTAGAGTTAAAATAGCGAAAATAAATAGTAAGTACTGCTGTTTTTTTTTATTTTTTTAAATGAAATTTTGGAAATGTAATTGTTTTTCTGTAATGTTATTAATTTACTAATATCGGGCATTTTTTCTGATTTCAGCAGTGTAAAATGATCTTTGCAATTAACTAATTACATCTCGCATTATTTTCGGTTAGCGCTTTTTATAGAAAGGTGTTGTTTGACATTTTTTTATTTTTTATTTAGCGCTTTATGGTGAAACCTTAGCGCTTTTTTGGGCCTGCCTGCGAGTTTTGTTCTTAAAAGGTTGGCATCATTTCATCTGTTGATGTAAACGCAAATAGATTTGCGAAAAGATTTGTTTGGCAATCACATCATCTCATAGGATTTTTTGTTTGATTTATCAGACGTAAAATCAGATAATTTAAATCCCGCTTTAGAAAACAGATTCAGCTGATTTTAATAGTTGTTTCTGCAGGGCGCTTTTAACTAATTTTTATTAGCTTTTTCTATTATTTGTACAAATTTATTTTTATAACAAAAAAAACCGAAACCGGTTTTAACCGGTTTTTAAAGAAATCCGTAACCGAAACCGGTTTTTTTTAAATAGTAATTTTCGAACAAACCGAAAACCGGTTTTCCGAAATTGCTGGTTTTTTGGACACTCTATTTTGACATTGTGCGAAAATCACCTGTGTATGTCATTTTTGAATGTTGTGAAATATATTTAGGTTGTTCACAAGGGTTTTTATTGTTATTTGACTTCAACAATTATTTCATATTGATTTTTTTCTCTGTTAGCATCCCTACGGGGAATGAGGAGTCAATTGCCCTCCAAGGACCTATCCCGTGACCGGTCAACCGAAGGCATATTACTAAATTAGTACAAATATGAACAAAAGAAAATTAATTAATTTTCTAATTATTTTCTGATCCGTTATTTTCACTGTTGCTTTTAAAAAAACTTGACCGATACCGAAATAAAAACAAAATTCGCGGCATATTTTTAAAAATATTTTTTATTTATTTTACTCTTTCATTTATTTTTAACTTTATTTTTTCACGATTTGCTTATTTTAACTCTTATTTTAAATTTCTATAATGTTTTGCTAGGAAATTTTAAGTTTTGTATTTTCAACGTTTTTTTAATGTTAAAGCTGTTTTAGTTTTAACAATTGGTATTTCATTTAACTTTTCTTTGTAACTTAATTTTTTAAATTTTTATTTATATTATCAGTTTTGAGGTAATTTTCTAATTATTAATTGATTTTTTAATTTAATTTTGGCCAACGAAAAAAACAAGTCAACTGCCATTAAGGGACCTATCCCATGACCGGTCAATCGGGGGCATATTCAAGGCACTTCCACCATTTGTGTGTGTGTTAATGTTGTTTTCTTTTCTATTTGTTTCTTTGCCATGTTTTTTTTATTTGCTGTGTGTGTGTTTGTTTTTCATTCTCTTTTTTATTTGAACAGAAACGAAAAACATAACTTAACCATCAGCCAGCCATCACGCATAAACAACGTTAGCTCAAACGGTAGAGCGTTTGCCTTACAAGCAGAAGGTTGTGTTATCGAGCCCTACTTCGACGCCAAGTAGATTATTTTTAATTCTTAATTTTTTATTAGTTTATTTGAAAAGCTATTTTTAGACACACCACCTTACTGCCACAATGTGTCTAAACTGTGGCAATTGGTCATTTCCAATGACAACGCCATGTTAAAGTGATATGTCTCTTTCAAACAAAAAGACCGATCAGCGACCGGTCTCCGCCCCCTTGGGACCTATCCTGCGTGTCATCTGGGACCGCTCCCTTTCCCCGTAGGGATACTTAAAGATAGTACACTAAACATACGTAAGAATGTTGTATCGTAATATTCTCAAATGACGTAATTTTTAAAATTAAATTTTAACAACTCTGTTTTTTGTTAGGTCAATACAACGATACAACAAATAGCACACCCCTTGTGAACAACCTTATTGTAAGACATTCAAAGAGCATTTGATTCTTATTGCGTGCATAAAAAAAGTATTTTATAATGTTATGTCCGCATTGTGCAATTTTTATATGTCTCCAAAATAAAAAAAACAGTTATGCCATATTTTGTATAAAAGTATTGTACAACGTATTGCTTTATGTAGGGCCAAACGACGATAATATTGGAGTAGTATTTGCAATAATATTGCAAGGTATGTGGGTACCTTAGAGATTAATCACAACTGGGTCGACAACGAGAATTGCTTTTTCATATATTTTGTATGGGAAGCAAAATGTCCCCATGTCGTCCGGCGATTTGTCGTCGTAATAGAATCTATTCTATTTTGATGACGACACACTAACACACACTCAAAATATTTGTCAAATTGTTGCCATATTTTGAACTAATTAATGGTTGCCATTAGAACAGATTGTAGAAATTCGTATTAGAGTTGCAAAATGTGGCGAAACAAATACAACCATATTCTTGTTTTGCTCTCCTTTTTTTCTAAACGTCAACAAATGTCGACGGTCGCTGAATTTAAATTAATCGCGACGACTTTTGCTGTCGTCGGTCGACCCAGTTGTGATTAAACTCTTAAGTACGGATTCTTTTCCGGGTTTAACTCAATTTGTTTATATATATATAATGCCTTGCTCGTCGTCCTATGATTACGAGCTTCCTCTATACTGGGCACAGGCGGTCTATAAGTTGTCTCCATCTTTCTCGACGTGCGGCTAGATCTTTGAGCTCTCCTATGTTGTTGACAGTTTTAGGACGTCCATTTTTTCTACTTCCCTTTGGGTTGTAAACAAGGGAGTGATTACATACTTCTTCAGGAGGTTTTCGCAGGGTGTGGCCAATCCATCCAAATTTTCTTTTACGGATTTCTGTGTTAACATTTCCAACACCAGTTCTGATCCAAAGTTGTTCATTTGTGATTGTGCGAGGTCAGAAAATGTTAAGAATTTTGCGAAGACATCGGTTAACAAAAACTTGCAATTTATTCTGTATTACGTCTGTAACAAACCAAGTTTCGAAACCGTAGAGAAGTAATGAAAGAAGACAGGCTTTAAAGATGTGTTGTTTGATGTTGACACTGTAACTCGAAGAGTTCCAAACATTGTGGAGTTGTGTAAATGAGCCTATTGCCTTTCTGATTCGATTCTCAAAGTCCTTCAGAGTTCCTCCGTTCTCAGTAATCGTGCTACCTAAATATTGAAACTCTTCTACTCTATGAACTTGGCCGTGCATAACGTTCAAAGGTTCTGTTGATCTGCAGTTAATGCGCATTTCCCTCGTCTTAGAGACGTTAATTCTGAGACCAACTTTGTGGGATTCTCGTGAAAGGTCATGTAGTTTTTCTTGGATATCACTAAGCCGGTGAGCGAGCTCGCATTTATCGTCAGCATAATCGAGTGATTCTAGTCGGACGTTTGGCCTAAGGTGGTCCCACACAATACCCTGTGGCTTGTTATCGTAAGCACGCCTGGACACAGCATCCATTACAATAAGGAACAATAGTGGTGATAGCAAGCAACCTTGTCTTACGCCCAAGATGGTGTTAAATGGTACAGACATTTTACCTTCATGGAGTACGGTGCATTTGAAACCCTCATAGCTGATTCGTATTAGATAGATGATCTTATTTGGAGCCCCCATGTTCCTCAGTTCGGCCCAAATACTTTCTCTATGAATGGAACCGAATGCTTTTTCATAGTCAATAAATAGGACATATAGAGGAGATCGCATTTCCACGGCCTGTTCAATTATAATCCTTAGGGTGTTAATTTGATCGATACATGATCTACCGCTTCTGAATCCAGCTTGTTCGACACGTACCTTACTATCGACCTGTCTTATCATTCGTTCCAGTATGATCTTCATAAAAACTTTCATTATAGCGCAAAGAATTGTAATACCACGCCAGTTGTTGCAATCAGTTGCATCTCCTTTCTTAGGAAGATTCACTATAATCCCTTGCAACCAGTCCGTCGGGTACTCCTCTAAAATCCATACTTGTTGAAACAGAGGGTGAAGTATCTTAGCAAATATATTGGGGTTTGCTTTGAGTACTTCTGAAGTGATGTTGCCTAAGCCGGCTGCTTTTCCAGTTTTCAGAGCTACAATGGCATCAATAATTTCCCGTTTGGATGGTGGATCGGTTCTTATGGGCAATGTACTTTGATTGTCGTTATGCGTTATGCTGATACCTTCTCGCTGCACGTTTAGTACGCTTTCAAAGTGCTCTTTCCATCGTTTAAGTTGTTCATCAACGTTGGTAATTAACTTCCCGCTCTGGTCTTTGACAGGGACCGTTCTTTTTTATTAGAACCAGCAATCTTTTTGGTGATAATAAAAAGCTCTTTCATGTTGCGAGCCGCAGCTGCATTTTCAGCTTCTATCGTCATACTGCGCATGTGCTCCTTTTTATCATCCCTTATATTTCACTTAACTTGTTTATCCATTTGGCTGTATTCTTTTTGGGCGTGTTTCCTCTCGTTGATGTTCCTGGGAGAGTTGATTTTGTTCTTTAGAGCTGAACGATCATCAATAAGTGCCCATGTTTGTGGTGATGTAAATTCTTCTCTTTTGTTGCATGCTTTACTAAGACCCTCTACACAAGCTTCTGTCACTGCAGTTTTGATGTTATTCCAATTTTGTTGAATATTGTTTAAGAGCCGTTTACATTATAGGATTGAGTCATATGATTTTAAATAAAAGAAATCATAACATTGGAAATATAATCCTAATTAAAATCTTAAAGACTTTAAATGTGAGAGAGCTAACTTAACACAGATGACTTTGTGTGTGCAAATCTTATGAGAGAGAATGATTTTTTTATAAAAGTCTAAAAATGAGAAATCCGATAAGAAATCTTATGACTGCCAAAATGATCATATGACTGCCAAAAAAATCCTAAGCACGTGGTTTATTTGACAGATCTTAGCACTCAATCCTATAATGTAAACTACTCTTTATTGTTATCGGCTCTGGGATAACAAATCATTTTTTATTGTGGCTGTTATGGTGTTATTTACTATATCATAGAAAGCATCCTTCGTTTCCGCTGTTGCATCTTCGGTAGGAGCATAGCATTGTATTACCCTTAGATTTTTCTTGTGGCTCTTGAACCTGATGGTTATAATACGTTCACTTATGAATTTACAGTCAATTACAGAGTTTCGGAACCTACTGTTGACTAAAATACCAACACCATATTGGTGTATATCATCCTCATCCTATCATTACATGACCATGAGTAGCCGCTATTTGACCACACTGATTCCACCTAACTGCACTCATGCCAATGAACGAGAGATTGTAATTCTCAAGAACTCTAACGGTCTGCTCCAATTTTCCAGCCTGATACAGCGTCTTAACATTCCACGTTCCAAATCGTAGTCCTTTTTCAAAGCATAAGGTCGTCATCGTATTTCGGATCGTTTTTTCTTTCTTGCTTATAGACATTCTGGGAATAACTTGAATTTCAGACACGACGGGTTATCGGCCTATCGTCTCCAATCCTGATGATTGGGCTGCCATCTTTGCGCCATCAGGCTGGCCAGTTTATGCAGGGATTTAGTCCATGCAAGTAATAGGCCTCGTTTTAGCTATTTCTCCATATCCTAGGTGGAAAATAAGTATTTGGTGAAGTGTAATTTTTTTTGAAACACATTTAAGACAAAAAATTAAAATTTAATTAAATTTCATATATTTGTGTTTTTATTGTTATGTGTAAACCCAGATAAATAAATAAATAATAAATAAATCCAACAAAATAATAAGTCTGTTGGCTGAACAGAAAAATTTGTTACTTTAACAAAATCTATTCCTGTTTTTTGGCTTAAAATAAAATTTGTTGACTTTAACAAATTTTTGGTTAAATTTAATAAATCTAAATTTAAGTAAGAAATTAGTAAAACTACAGTTTTATTTGTAATTATACTGCGTCGCACGCTGGGGATTTTTGTATGGAGGTGAGGAAAAAAAGTTTTTTTTTTTAAATATAGTAGTTAAATGATGTAGTTTTATTTATATAGTAGAACATAAAATAGTTGAGATTGAAAACACATATGGTTCATCTCAAATTGACCAATGCTTGGAATCGATCCCTTTCGATTTGGATGAATTTTGGTCAGAACTTTTCTTATATCATATAACGAAGTTTTTTGCCGAAGTTTTTTTTTAATTTTTTTATATAAAACCTCTAACTGATCTTAAAAGATCCTGAAATTTTTAAAAGGGGGGTTTTTGAAAAGAACCCTACGGGAAATTTTAACAAACTGTCACCGAACTGGCCCCTTTACATGAAATAGACTGGTCACTTTTACATGGCGTTGTCATAGGAGGGGGAAATTGACCCCTTGTGACATGTCACAAGACAAATCCCAGGACAGGTCCCTGAACGTTGTTTTTTATGAGAGTTCTGTAACCTGTCCTAGGATGTGTCTTGTGACATGTCACAAGGGGTCAATTTCCCCCTCCTATGACAACGCCATGTAAAAGTGACCAGTCTATTTCATGTAAAGGGGCCAGTTCGGTGACAGTTTGTTAAAATTTCCCGTAGGGGAAAGATGATTGTTTTATTTGTTATTTTTAAGTTTAATCCTAATAAAATAATATTAAACAAATATCCAATTTTGTAATTTTGAGCAATAAAAATCAAATTTAAGGCTTTAGAAGCACAGAATTTTCTGTTTATTCACGTTTTATCAGTTCCTTTCGGGTTTCCTTTATCGGACGAGTATTTCAGTTGACTCTCTTGTTCTGTCTTTGTCACATTCCATAAGCTTCAAGCATAAAGCCACGTATGAAATATAAAAACTTGCCGTTATCGTGTATAGAACTCACTCTAATAATCACATAATAGATACACGCTGAAAAAAAAACGTGAGAAGAAATTGTTAAACATATTCGCCGTGTTTTTACTAGAAATGTTTGGATGAAATGACGCTATCGACAAATATATATATGTTTGGCAGCAAACATATAATATGTGTGTCATAAACAAATTATGTTTCCATACAAATACTATATATAAATAATATATTTAATTATAAAGCAATTATTAATATATGCCAAACAATAGGCGCATTTATTCTACTCTCCAAATTTCTCTATATTTTAATAGAAAAACATAAAAAGTAAAATTAATACATCTACTGTTTGGCGATTATTTAATAACTTAATATATTATAAATCACATTGAATTTTACATCTTATACAAATCTTTCATTGAAAAACAATAACTACAATCTCTTCATTTATTTTTATTAACAAATATTAATTAAAAACTCTTATAATAAGTTAATACTTTAATATACACAATTAAATAATTTTTTTTTTTTCTTTTCACGCAATTTTATGTTTTATTTATACTAATTTATTTTATTTTTTCACATCTTTCACAGTAAAATTAATAAATAAAGGAAAACTATCACTTAATTTTCTGACTAGATGCAGTCTAGCTAAACTAAACGATTATTACCAACTACAAAAGTTATAATGGCTACATATAACTTTATATGTATCAAGAATGGAAATTCGCCGTTATTCCAAGTATATGTTAATTCTATCCCACAAATATATTTATTGAGCAATTCCATATGAAAACGATCAAAATTGGCAAATTTTTGGACGACCCCTCTCCGATTTTAAAATAAATAGTCTCAATCGATTGCCCAGCAAAAAATAATGTACCTACATATTTTTTTTTTTTTTTATAGTGACTGGTTTAGTGGTGGTGTACACCACTGTCATGTGACAAAATTGAAGAATTCTTCATAAGGGACCTCATTGAAAGTTGTTTTACTACTAAAGCGATCGCAACGAGTAATAGCTCGTTGGAAAGGTATTGAATCAGGCTTTAATTGAAAAATAAAATTTTCCTAATTTTTCTCAGAAATTTTATTTTCATGGGAAAATTAAATTTTCCCATGAAAATTAAATTTTCCGATTTTCCACAGAAGCTCCTAAATTTTACGGCTAATTTTTTTTTTTTTGTTGGATTCCTCATAATTTTTGCTTTAAGAATCAGCAATAAAAAAATGGGCCCCGACTCCTTGTTTGGACAGGAGAGGAGCATTTAAGAGACCACTTTTTCTCATTGTTTTTATATTTTTTATAATTGAATTATTTGTAATTATTTAACATTGTTTTATTTTATTATTAAAAATACATTTTAAAAATTATTTTACAGTTAAAAATACATTTATGAAGAAAAAATCAATTTTTTTTAAGAGCCCCAAGTTGAGTGTGTAGTGAATATGGTCTGCCTGCCTTCACAAGATCGGCCATAAATCCATGGATAATAGCAGCAGTGGCATGTAATGGCACACCAAACCCGACTGAGGCTACAGGTCATAAAATGTTTTGTAAATTTTTTAAATTACCAGGTAATAAATATTTCGCCTAAAATGACACGTGCAGAAACAAGTCATAAAACACGGATTTTCCATAAATATGGCGAAATATTTATTACCTGGTAATTTAAAAAATTTACAAAACATTTTATGACCTGTGGTCGGCTTATTGGCAGTAACCAATTAAGTCCCTCTTTAAAAAACATTTTATGACCAGTAGTTCACGCAAATTTTCCTATTAAAGAAAAGCAAATATCGCTTGTTTTATTTACCTATTTTTTACCAAAAAATAAATATAAATACTTCACACACTCTGAGTCAAATTTTAGTTGAATACTAAACGTGAAAGTGTTAAAGTGTTTTTTTTGTAAAGTAAAGAGTGAAGCTGTAAAGACAATTTAAAGTAAAATGAATACATTTTGCTGCAATCCGTTTAACAAGAGTGGAGATCGTTCGAAAAAGATAAAAGTATTAAAATTAACTGGTGTTTCGAAGCGATACATGAATGAATTAAATATACAATATGGTGAAGAAGCAGAATTCATTTGCCCCAAGTGTAAAATCGATTTGTCTCAACAAGCAAATGCATTGAAACAAATGCAACCACAATCCGAGAGTGAAATGACAATTGAACAAAATGTTTCATCTGATAGTGAGGCAGACATTCCGATGGTCAATATGTCTTTGAGTCCTTTGAATGAGGCTATTACCACTTTAGGTGAATCGCCTATTACAAAAAGAAAGTTGCGAAGTGAAAAATACAGGAAAGAGAAAAAAGGCAAGGTTATGAGTGCAATCGCGACAATATTTGATGAAGGCTCTGATAACGAATGCAGTCAAGCAGATGACGTTGATGACGGCAAACAAATGATTGAGCAGTTGAAAAGAAAATTTAATTTAGCGACCACTTTTCCGGAGAAATATCTCATTTTATCTGTGCTGCCTCAATCATGGTCTATACGCAAGATTTCTGAACAGTTTCAAACATCTTTTTACATCGCGAGAAGAAGCAAAGAATTAGTTCGACAGAAGGGCATATTGGCGACTCCCACCAAGAAATTTGGCTCAAGGACCCTCAGCGAAGCAACGGTGAAATTGATTCAAGATTTTTACTGCAATGATGACAACAGCCACGCCTGCCCAGGTACACGTGACTATGTTATCACACGTGAAGATGGAGAAAAAGTACACAAGCAGCGCAGATTATTATTATGTAATTTATCCGAAGCATACCATCAGTTCAAAGAGAAATACCCAGCAGAAAAAGTGGGATTTTCTAAGTTTGCCATCCTACGACCAAAAGAATGCGTGCTGGCATTAGACAGGCACGGAACGCATTCAGTCTGCGTTTGCATGTTTCATCAAAACATCAAATTAATGTTCTTTCCATGCAAGAAATTGAAAGTATTTCACGGTGAAATTGAAACATATAGGGACCTCCTGTCGAAGTCGTTGTGCGCATACCCCACGGAAAATTGTCATCTGTCCAAATGCGACAATTGTCCGAAGATTGACGAGCTAGAGCAATATTTGGCGGAAAAGTTTGAACAGCTGTTAATTCAGGAGGTGCATTTCAAACAGTGGATAATTAGCAGCGGCAGATGTTCCCTTGAGACCGTGGTAAAGCAGATTCCGGAATTCATCGAGGAATTCGGATTCAAGTTGAATGAGCTGAAGGCGCACCATTTCATATCCGAGATGCAATCGAAATTTCTAAAGGAAAGTGATAAGCGACTTTGCCGAGAATTACACTTTTCTCGTTCAGGATGAAATTCAGGCTTATCACTGGGCAAACGACCAGTGCACGGTGCATCCTTTTTGCATTTATTTCAAAAATGAAGATAACGAACTACAGACCGTAAGCCTTGTTGTTGTCGCGCAGAGTTTAGCTCATAATTATGTGTCCGTTTATTTATTTCAAATGAAACTGTTTGAATTCTTAAGATCAAAATTCGATGCAATCGACAAAGTAACGTTTTTCTCAGACGGCGCGGCTTCTCAGTACAAGAATAAAAAAAATTTTAACAATCTTTGCATAATTGAAGAAGAACAAAACTGCAAGGTCGAGTGGCACTTTTTTGCGACGTCCCACGGTAAGGGCCCATGCGATGCGTTAGGGGGAACCCTAAAACGCATGGCGACTAAGGCAAGTTTGCAAAGGCCATATACTGACCAGATCTTAAATGTACAACATTTGTTTTCGTGGATTCAAAGCAAGGAAATTGCCATTAACACAGTTTTATGCACTCAAAAAGAACACGATGCCATGGAGCGACGAATTCAAAACAGATATAATAATGTCAAAACTATAACTGGAACGCAAAAGTTTCATTGCTTCATACCAAATATTTCTGATATGTCAATTAATGTAAAGCGGTACTCTTCGTCTGCCGACGTGCTAAATTTAAAGTTACTTTAATTTTATAATGATGCCAAGACAATTGAAATTTTTAATAAATATTGTAATTAAGTATAAGCAGCAACATAAGAAAGATTTTTTCTTCATAAATGTATTTTTAACTGTAAAATAATTTTTAAAATGTATTTTTAATAATAAAATAAAACAATGTTAAATAATTACAAATAATTCAATTATAAAAAATATAAAAACAATGAGAACAAGGTGGTCTCTTAAATGCTCCTCTCCTGTCCAAACAAGGAGTCGGGGCCCATTTTTTTATTGCTGATTCTTAAAGCAAAAATTATGAGGAATCCAAAAAAAAAAAAAATTAGCCGGAAAATTTAGGAGCTTCTGTGGAAAATCGGAAAATTTAATTTTCATGGGAAAATTTAATTTTCATGGGAAAAAAGGTAAATTTTTTGAGAAAAATTATGAAAATTTTATTTTTCAATTAAAGCCTGATTCAATACCTTTCCAACGAGCTATCACTCGTTGCGATCGCTTTAGTAGTTTTTTTTTTTAAACAACTTTCAATGAGGTCCCTTATGAAGAATTCTTCAATTTTGTCACATGACAGTGGTGTACACCACCACTAAACCAGTCACTATAAAAAAAAAAAAATATGTAGGTACATTATTTTTTGCTGGGCAATCGATTGAGACTATTTATTTTAGAATCGGAGAGGGGTCGTCCAAAAGGTGATCGCTTTCATATGGAATTGCTCTATTATAAAGTTAAAAATGCAAAGATATGTATTCTTAGATGACAAAATATGACTAATTTACAAACAAACCCATGTTTACCGGGAAATATATGTATAGTAACTATAAAATCAATATAATTGGAAGCATACTCCAAATACATATATGGTAGTTTGTAAACATACATATAATTACATCCAAAAATATACAAAAACGTGTTTTTCCTCCGTGTACTAGTAAGTGTTTACACGTAAGTTAACCATAAAGTAATTGTTTGCAATAGCTGCCTTGAAAATATTGCGTCAATCCGAGCAGTTCAAAAACGCAACTAATTAAAAAGGAGCACCTAGGTGCAGCTGAAATTGATTTAAAATGTAAAAGCTGATATTAGGCAATGGATTGGTAGTGGTTTCCAACTGTAGGCAAATGTAGCTAAACTTAAAGGTCCAAGAGTTTGGAGAAATATTGCCTTTTTATTCTATGTTCATAAAAATATTTTTAAACAGAATATGAAAGTCTCTGCAGTGTTTATTTTTCCAACCTTAGCTTATTGAAATATCCTATTTAAAATAAAAAATAAAAAGAAAGACGTCAGCTCAAGCAATAATATAATATTTGTCTTGAAATTCTTAGGTTTAATTTCAGTCAGTTCAATGATGATTTATGGCTAATGATTTTGAAACGACTAAAAAGAAAACTAGTAGTCATATCAAAGTAATTCTTTTTGATTTGATTGTAGCAGTTATTCCCAAATTTAAAAATACCATTGCATATTGCATTAATAGTATGTTGACAATTTTTTGTCCGCAAAATCCCCAGTGTGCGTCGTAATTTTGGTTCGTATGATCTAAACGCATGTATTTTTAAGGGCACTCCAAAGGAGCATACATTTGGCCGTTTTGGTCTATCTAGCTTATTTTCCGAGATATGGGCCATTTTTGGATAAAGAAACTCCTCTCAGGGGGGTAGTGTACGTTTGGAGGTAGTCGAAATTTTCATCAATTTTGCCGTATCTCTTTTAGTTTTCGAGATATGGGCCATTTTAAAAAGTCTGGAGGGAAAGAAATAGCACCATCTTTAAAAATTTTATATTTTGTAAAATTTAACTAATTTTAAATTAGTTATAAACAGTTCTAAAAATTAACACTCAAAACTAGTTAAAGTGCTGAAGATTTTTAGTATAGTGTTAAATAAAGATAACTAAAATCTTGGTTTAATTCAATGTTTTAACTAAAAATTCGTTAAAAATTGGTAAAATAGATTTCAACCCCGTTTGACATATTTTTCTACTGACGTGTTATTCGTGTTATTTTAAGTGTATCTTTAATTGTGCAGTGCCAAAAGTACTGATTTTTTTTGGAAAAAGTGCCCATTTTTCATTAAAAACATCTGGCAGCTCTGATCATTGAATGTTTATGAACTTGTGTGCTCACAGCGGCGCACTTGATCATGTTTTTTTTAATATATACAATAAGATTGATTAAAACTGGCCAAAGCTTTTCAACATTCCTACTCATAGTTTTATAATAGTAGTCAAACGACGACAACGGTGGTGGCTAGACGGTTTCTGACCAATTTTGTAATGGCTAAATATTATGCGATGGTAGAATGGAGAAAAAATATAGGTTATTAATGCTATTATTATTGCATAATATTAAAAATGATAACTGATGAGAATTTTAATTGATAAGATTTTATCCAACGACATTATAGAAAAAGAGCTTAGAACGAAATGTAAACAAGAGAAAAAACAGCTAAAGACATAGCAGAAAACACACCTCTGAATAGAGCAAAATCGGGGATGGAAAATTGGATTTTTCAGTTGTTTGCCACATCATTGGCATTGTTTCGCATTTTAATCGAAGTAATACTGGACCTTAACCTTCGCACTCCTGAAACCCACCCGGGTGGGTTTTTTAGGTTTTCAATAACACTATGCGACAGTCAAAATCGGGATGGGATGAAACCAACGGGAAATGTTATATCGGTCAAAAACAAGTTATACGTGTCCCGGCGTTTCGCTGGGTCACCCCTAGGAATCGAGATATATCTTTTTTTTGACATAACTCGAGAACCACTAGTCCGATTTTGCTCAAACAATTTTAAAAAAATTAAAAATTACAATTCCTTTAATCTGTTCATATAACGTTTTTCTATATACTCAACAGTTTTGCCGGTAAAAATAAATGCTTGTTACCGCTACCATAAAAATCAATAAGCTTTTGTTTATTACTTTTTTTTAATATTTTAGGCAAAAAATATTTTTTTCTTCATACAAAAGGTCAAATCGATATATCTCGATTCCTAGAGGTGACCCAGCGAAACGCCGGGACACGTATAACTTCTTTTTTACCGATATAACTTTCCCCGGTAGTTTGAACCCTTCCCGATCACTGACCCCTACCATTTGTCTCACAGTGTAATCGATAACTTTACGATTTTTGGTCAAAACAAAAAATGCTTTCGACTCAGTGACTAATTTTTTTACTTTTATCAGAAACTGGTAAATTATTCAAGATTCTAATATTCTTTATAATTTTTTTCTTTAGTTTTTCAATTTTTCTACGTTGTCGCCTGAATCCCACCCAGGGGACTTGTTTCAGAATATTGGGGTTTTTATCACTATTTAGTATAAATATAGTACAGAAAGCATAATTACTTTTTAAAAATATTGTTTTTATTCATTTATTATTCAAAATACAATGATATTTTGACAAATTTATCTAAAATTTATTATTCATTGTTAGTCCTTTTTTAAATATTTTGTTGATAAAAATTACAAGAAGTTTGAACAAGAAATTTTCTAGAACCGGTTCCAAAGCTACACCTGTTCTACTTTAGAGTAAAAGAACCTGTTGCTTTTGGGAAAAAAGTTGTTCTACAAGTTGTTCTACAACCAGTTCTTTGCATCCGACAATTTCGCTGGGAAGTTTAATACATTCAAGCTCAGATAGGACCTTACCACGGCGACTTGTTCAGAACATGAACCGATTTTATCCCTTTCCCATAAGATTTGTCCTTGGGCCAAAACAATCTGAAGTACCAAATCGTCAAATTATATTCAGAATTGTGACCTGTAATTTGATTTCAAGGGTCGCTTATTTTACATAGCCAGACGACGTAATATACATAATACACATACAAAATATATAATTCTGCGTTGATTGGTATACTGTAAGACGGGTCCAGCCCCTTTTTTTAGTTACAAACAGCACTATTTTGATATATCCTGTTATACAAAGTTTTGTTAGAGAGAATTTGTTTTATTTATTTTTGGCAATGTCGTTGAAACTGGAATTTGTTCAAATTTCAGAATTTCAAGGGAATGGGAACAACCCTTTCAATGCAATGGTTATTAGACCGCCTGGCGCTGTGGTGTAATGGTTAGCGCGTTGGACTGTTACACGGGACGTTGCGTGTTCGAGCCCCAACCAAGGCAACATCAATTTATGAAAAATAGTAATATGTATTAGTTTTTTCTATTCCACATACATATCGCAGCGTCCTCCTTCGGTGTTCCCATAGCACTTAACCCCACCGAAGTAAAATAATATAACAGGGCTATGAACTAAAAAGCTTCAACAAAGTTCGCCAACTCACCATCAGATGGCGCGCAACAACTGTTCTAAAAATACAACATCTCGCGCAATTATAGTGTTGCCATATTTGAAGCCCTTCATCTTTCACCACTTTCACTTCTTCTCTATCTCCTTTCCAAAGGAAGCAACACGTTAATTAATAGGAAGAATTTCCTGAGTGTTGCTTCTCTTTAAATAAAAATAAAAATCCTGTTATACAAAGTGGCCTAAAAATAGAACAGAATTAATGTAAAAACTAAAACATATTTTTTCTGTCAACCGCTAAATGTATACTAATGAACTGTGTCCGTAAAATTAACTACAATTGAAGTTAAAAATATGTTTACTGCAATTGCGTGTAAAATTAACTGATATTGCAGTTATTTTAACTAAATTAACAGTTAACTGCAATTGCAGTTAATTTGACCAACACTATGAGGATTATGACGATAAAATTAACTGCAATTTCATTTAAAATCAACTGAAATTGCAGTTCTTCTAACTACAGCTGCAGTTAAAAACAACTACAATTGTAATTAATTTAAATGCAATTGCTGTGGACACTTTTTTAACTGCAATTGCAGTACATTTTACCGACATACTTTTCTGAGTGAGTATGTTACCCCGAGAGTAGCCCAAAATCGTTTTTTCGAATCAGTTCCTAAACGTGTTCAGCGGAACTGCTTGCTTTGTGAAAACCTCAAACTAAAACGAGTAAAAAAGTTAAAGTCGGGCATGCCAACTATATAATACCCTACACCAGTCTGGTTAAAAGCCAACTTATGTTTGGATCCGAAATTCGAATGGGTTAAAATGGACTAGTTATAAATAAAATGATAAAATAAGAGAAAATCGGAAATATACCCCATATAGGCGATATAGGCGATAGGTCCAAATATGGACCGATCCAATCTAGAATCAATAGGCTTTGTCCTTAAGACATGCGAAATCGAAAACGAAAAAAAAGGGAAAGAAAAGAGAAAAAGGAAAAGAAAAGAAAAAAGGGAAAAGAAAAAAGAAAAGAGAGAAAAAGAAAAAAATTAAAACAGAAAGCAATATAGAAACAAAAGTTTTTCCAAAGCGGAAAACTGTGCTAAAGCAATTTAACAAAAAAATCACCCCTATACTCAAACGTTTTAGATTCTGAAAAAATCACAAACTATTTAATCAATTACGAGAAAAAAATACACAAATTACGAAATACTTATGTAAATTTTTATTTCTGGCAATCTTTCATTTGGAAAAAAACTACAAATGAATATGTTTATGTAAATTTTCCTAAAGAACATTTGGGATATTTTTCGTTTGAGAACTCTTTTTATGAAAAGTTTGTCAAGCTATAAAAATATTTTTTTAAGAATTAAATTTCAATTGTGATATTGTTTTTCGTAAGAACATTTTTTTTATATTAAAATATATAATAGTAAAAATATTTAGGTCAAAGGCTTCAAAAACTAAATTTTTACAGTAAAGCACCGTAAGTTGTTTTTCACGTGGAAAAATTACACTCAAACTTTAAAGGCCTCAAATCGTAATTTAAATTCTGAAAATGTGCAATTTTTTTAATTTTATTAGAAAGACACAATCACAATATACACAAAATGTCAGTTAGTTAGTTTTTTTATATGAAGTATAACAGTTTTTTCACGTGAATTTTTTCCCATTTTCACCCGAACTTGAATCTAAAGGCCTCAAATGGTTATTTAAATTGTGAATAAAAACATTTTGTATTTTATAGAAAAGATGTTGTTACAACAAACACAAAACGTTAATTTTTCACCAATAAATAATACTAAATTTGCTGAAAAACAAATGCTAAAGAATTTTCACACATAACACTTACCGTGAAAAATATTTTGCTTATATGAAAAATCGAAACAACTTACTGAGCTTAAAATAACAAATTTTTAAAAATTTATTGAGGAAACGTTTTTGCAAATAAATTTTTTTCTTACTCCGCAGACTCTACAATTGTTTCTCTTTTAAAACTGCCGAGTGTATATTAAAACCTCAAAATATGATAATAAATTTTTTAAATGAGAATTTGATTGAGATCTGAGGATTTTCTACGTACAAGAAATTTAAATAAACTATATTTTCAAATTGGAAATTTATTAATTCTAGTTCGAGGCCAATTTCCTTATTATGAATTATAATAACTAATAAGCACTTTTTCCAAAAACTGCTATCTGTCTTCATCAGGATATTCTCCTGACAAATACTTCACAGAGTTTTTGCTTAAAAAAAAGGACTTATTATGTTAATTCATAATAAGGAAATTGGCCTCGAACTAGAATTAATAAATTTCCAATTTATCAATTAAAAAAGGTCGAAAACCAACATTTTAACTATATTATCCTAAAAGCGCAATGAAGTAAAATTTAAATATAAAATGTTAAAAATTATTTATGGTTTTGAAATCTACGGAGATCAAGTTTTCATTTGAGTATAATAATGTATTTGTACACTTAAAATAATACGTAAGTAGAAAAATCTGTCAAACCGGTTTCAAATCGATTTGACTAACTTTTAACAAATTTTTAGTTGAAACACTT
Organism: Leucophora obtusa; assembly: GCA_949987735.1. NCBI lineage: Eukaryota > Metazoa > Arthropoda > Insecta > Diptera > Anthomyiidae > Leucophora > Leucophora obtusa. The sequence continues at coordinate 285,549,529 of OX465295.1, forward strand.
ATTTAAGAAAAGATTTTGGTTATCTTCATTTAACACTATACTAAAAATCCTCAGTACTTTAACTAGTTTTGTGTGTTAATTTTCAAAACTATTTATAACAAAATTTTAAAACCCCATTCGTTAAATTTTACAAAATTTATTGTTAAAATATAATATTTTCATGTTTCTGTTATTACCCGGTAGATCGCGCCATTTCTTTCCCTCCCGATTTTTTAAACTAAGAGAGATAGAGTAATATTGATGAAAATTTCGACTACCCCTAACAGTGCAATACCTTAGCCAAAGGGGTTACCTCTATCCAAAAATGGACCTTGGCGTGGCTTTGGACCCTTGGAAATTTTTAAATTTTTTTTAAATGTAGAAATTCATAGAGATTTCTATATAGGAATATCTATTTTAAGAATCAGGAGGATTTCCTGTACGGCAAAGTTTCCAGAATTAAACGAGTTCTGTAAAATAAATATCCTGGAAATCTAAGTGGTTTTCTATGGAAGAGTCCTCACTATTCGAGTAATATTTTCATAAAAGAGTCTTTTAAATGTTAGGGATGAATTTCTCAAAATCTTAAAGTTATCGTAATAAATTGCTGTTAGAATCTTAAAATTTTTTAAAGAAATTGTAAGAGATTTCATTATGAATCATTCCTCAGAATCCGAAATAATTTTCATAAAAGTAAATCCCTATAATCTTAAAATTACACACGTTATCAGATACTATTCGGCAAATACTCTCCCAATATTTATACTAAGAAAAATACACAGAGGGAATTTTACTGGACGAGTTTTTTTGTTGAAATTTTGCAGTAAGCCAATGAAGTTTTATTCACAAAGTAAATGAAATTTTTTTTTTAATTTATATATTTTATGAATCCCGATTAAATGAAACTTTTTGATTGAGTGCATGAAACTTTTAATTATTAAAATGATATTTGTCACAACATTTAAATTAATGAAAAATTTTAAAGGTCGAGTTCCAGTGAAACTTCATTGGCTTAATGCAAAAATTCATTAATATCATGCAGGTAATTCTCTTAGTGTAGTTCAGCACTACACTAAAGAGAAGAGAATAAATTTTAGGTTTTTCTTCAGATTACACAGAAAGAATTTACAAAATTCCAATTAAATTTTTAATTACCTTTCTCATACCAAATTTGTAAATACAAAAAAAAAACCTTTTTAAAAAGGCACCAACAAAGAAATTTGTAAATCCAAAAAAAAAAATTTATTTTTATTTTTGTAACTTTGAATTTTTATTTTTAAACAATTTTTATACGAAAGATAACAATTTACATACGAGTTACAAATATTTCAAACAAAAAAATTGTTGGAAATAAAATTTCAATTTAAAAGAAAATGTAATTGCTTTTACAAATCATATTACAAATTCCCATTGTTGGTGCCTACTGTTTTTCTATGTACTTTTAAATTTTTTTTATTTTTTTAAAGAGAAGATAAACTCAAGAAATTTGTTACATTAATTAAAGCTACCTTCTTTGGAAAGAAGATAGAGGACAGATAAAAGGTGGTGAGAGATGAAAAGATTCCATTAGTAATATTACTACCTATTTAAAAAATAAAACTATAATTTTTTTACCCCATTCAGTAAAAAGAATATTTTGATAATCAGAACTAAAAACGATTTTTGTCTTAAATTCAACTTATATAAGTAATTTTGTTTAAAATTTGATTACTTAAGTCAAATTTTATAAAAAATTAATTCTTAGTTTTCGCCCATAATAATTTGTTCTAAAACAATTACAAAAGGTATTCGTTACTTCCGAAAAATTACTCAATTTCTGTCTAAACCCAATTTCGAATTTTGAAAAATGTAACATGTATTTTTTTCACACAAAGGTAGTCACAAAATTCTCGGTAGAACAATTAGTGGGCAAAAATGGGTTAACAGGTGGTTAATTATAAATATTTCGACTGATATAGCAACCCTATGGATTATACGTGACGTATAGGGGTTGGGGTTCGGGAAAAAATTAAAAATCCTATTCGAAACAAAAACAATTTAAAAAATTTAATATTTTTAAAATTTGCCGTTTTCCCGGGAAAAATATATTATTTTCCCGGGAATTCCCGGGCGGGCAAATTTTAAAAACATTAAATTTTTTAAATTGTTTTTGTTTCGAATAGGATTTTTTAATTTTAGGCATAAAAAACATTTTAAATACCAAAACAAAAATGTCATTGTTAAAATCTTTTAAAAGGGAATACATTTATTTGACACACAAGCAAAATCTTTGCCAATTAATTATGAGCATTTCAACTAATAAAGATTTTTCGCATAACTTATTCAAAATTTAAGTAGTAAAACCTAAAAACTTGGTAAAATGTTTAAAAGAAATATGAAAAAAAAGCTTTGTTTCTTACAAATAATCGCCCTTACTATCTAAATTTTTCAAATGTATAATTTAGGTAAAGTCGACATTAGTTAAAATATTGGGTGGCAGTATACCTTGACTTGGTTTATTATTGGAGCATTCTGATTGGTTATTTTATTTTCAACCAATCAAAATATTTGAAAATATAAATATTTTTGTAAAATATTAAATTCTTCACAAAATGAACAAAACCGTTTGATTAAAAATAAAGTCGACTTTAAATTTAAAATACTCCTTTATATTAAGGGTCAATAATTTTATAAATACGTTTTCATTAATAAATGTGAAAAGAAAAGACTAATGGTTAACGGTGGTATGTAATTTGGTTATCCGACATCAACCTGGGGTTGGTTTATGTAATGCTGATGAAATTAGAAGAATTGTAGAAATAAGACTACAAGAGTTTTATTTGTCTTTGGAAAATAACATTGTGGCCACCATATTTAATGGGCCAAGTGTGATGAAACGGTTTGTTTCCGACAGTCCAGTAGTAGGTGCTTTCTGCTGGAATCATGCAATTCATTTGGCAGTGCTGCGAGTAATTTATGTGAAATCAAATGTTCAACATTCTGATATTTTTTACTTTGAATTCTCACTACACAGACTGCATTTGTACTGAAATAGTGTTTTTTTAACAAAAATTACTTATATAGGTGGTTTTCATTAACAATTTTGTTCAAAAATATTTCAAATTTTTTCATTCCCGTTTCCCGGGAAATAAAAAAGTCCGGGAAATCCCAAACCCTAGTGACATATGAGTAATAAACAAAATTTTAAAATTTCCTCCCCCAAAATCGAAAGCTGGAACCGCCACTGCCTTAAGACCATGTGAGTCAGCGAACCAATATATTGAAATATCTTCGCATTTGCGACCTCCATCGTGTAAACAAGCCAATTTTGGGGGGAACCTTATATGGGCACTAGGTCTAAACACGGACCGATTTTAACCCAAATCAACAGGCTTCGTCCTTGGGCCGACATAGGTCTGTGTACCAAATTTCATCATAATATCTTAATATTTGCGACCTGTAGAGTGCGCAACAAGAATGCATGGACAGACAGACGGACATCGTTAAATCGAAATAAAAAGTGATTCTGAGTCGATCGGTATACTATAAGGTGGGTCTAGGTCCAATAATTTTTGGTGTTATAAATATCGTCACAAACTTATTCTACCCTCTTCACGTAGTGGTGTAGGGTATAATCATCGATGATAGCACTGATAATAGAATGGAATCCACAGAACGAAAAGAGGTTCTACAATCGGTTCTTTGAAGCAGATAATTTTGCTGGGATATTACGCTTCTCTCTAAGAACCTCAGGCCCTCTATGGCAGCGGTTGACTACCTTCGACCTGATATTAACATTACTTAGAAACGCATATCACATATGTTCATCGGCATCATTCAAATTTTTCTTGTTACAGCCCAATTTAGTAAACATCACAAGCTATATCATTTTTCATTTCGTATCTATCCACAAAGGTGTTCACTTTAGCGTATTCAACTTGTTTGTATAACTAATAATCCAGTGATGAGTTCGCCGTGACTCGCCTAAGTAGAAGGTTGTATTGTAACCCGCATTATTTTTTAATACGGAATATGGGTTAATTGTTCTTGTTTTGCGATACTCTAAAGCGTGTTTCCGCATGCCGTTAGACTGTGGAGTCTAACCACATGCAAACCGTTCGAATTCCTTTGGAAACATAGTTTACGCCTCCATTGCGACGGTAATGTTTGTTTTGTGATCGTGTTGGCCTATTACAATTTGTTCATAATTAAAACCCGACAAATAAGTATCCCCATAAAGCTCACTCCGCTGGATTTGACACACATTGTGCGTCAAACGAAGAAGACGATCATACACTGATGAAATAATAACATTTTCCATGAGTTAGAATGTACAAAAACCGTCATAAATATTGTTACGTTTTTACTCTTTAAAAACGTTGTTTTATTTTCTTTAAATTAAACGGGTTCTTTTCTATTGCAATCAAAATAACCAATCCCACTGCTAAAACCAATTATGTATTACGTTTTACCTTTAGATAAACCGTGTTGTTGCTCTTTGCAATTAAAAAAACACACATTCTTTTTGTTAAAGACTTATTTATTAAACACTTTATTACTTTATACACAGCAGTTTAACACACACAAACTCTAATGATTTTAATACACGATTTATTAGAGCCCTTCTAACTAAACAAGCTCTAATACACTCATACAAATAAGTCCGTAAAAATAGCAGAAAAAGTTACTAAAAATTAGTTAAAAATGATGCTGCAGAAAAAACTGCTAATATTAGCAGAAACAGTTTGCTAAATATTAATAAAATGAAAACAGCAAAAAAAAACTGTTAAATTTATAGAATTTTAGTAATATTTGAGCTGAATTTTTGTTAATTGCAAATAACAATTTAACTTGCTGAAATCAGCAAAAAAATTGCTAAATAATAGTAAAATTAAAATAGAAAAAAACTGTTAAATCTACAAAATTTTTACTAAAATTTTCTGAAATCAACAAAACTTTTGCAGATTACTAGTGGACTGGAAAAAGGTAAAAAAGGAGCAAATGAAATGAAAATTAATAAATAATAAAAAAATGTGTATTTAAAAACATACTTGGGACCAGTTTATTAAATTTTTTCAATTGGCATTGTTCAATGCCTAAATGCCCATTTATAAATGATGAAAGCAGTATTTGTTTTCATGTTTTAATAAAAGAATAAATTAAGAAAAAAATTAAAAATTCGCGTATTTCTTATATTTTTTTTTTATTACAATGCTTTTTCTTCAATTATGTGTACATTTCATTACCATTGTTTTCATCAATGTTAATTGAAAAAAATTTCATTGGCATTGAATGGTGATGAAATTTGTTGGCATTGACATTGAGATAAAGTAATGCCAATTATATTTCAATGTCAATGAAAATTTCCCAAGAATGATTTTTTGTAAAAGTGGTAATATTTATAGACAATAATAGGGGTTTTCATATAAACTCGTATTTTACTCGTAAACGGTATAAACCTGGTATGTTTATGAGTTTAATTTCAAACTCCATACATAAAATATATGGGTTATATTTATACAAGGTTTACAAGGCATTTACGAGTTTATATGAAAACCCATAATATGTTAACCATAACAAAATGAATTTCAGAGACCCTTCTTTTGATTTTTCATTGTTTGCTGATCGGATATGTACTTCCGAATTTATTTGAGTTTCCATTTTCACCTCTAAAGCTCCACCCACAGGAAAGAAGGTGTGGCCGATTAAAAATATCGTATTCTTTAAATAAGCTTAAAAAGTACAATATTGGGGGAAACAATTATGGTCATCCCCGTAAACTCCACTTGCTCCCCAGAGATACTTTTAATCACAATTTTCATATTAAAATGGTTCGTCCAAAATAAACCTTGATCTTTGAAAATTAATGTATTACGATAAATAGAAACTTTCCTCATAAGTTTTAATAATTTAGATATTTTATGAGTATTACAAATTTTCAACCATTTCAATTTAGCTTTATTTAAAATTTTGCATTATTTTTGTCGAGTTAAAAACATGCAGTAATTTTTATGAGTCATTTAACATTCTGTTTATAAGCGCTCCAAAATTGGTGGTTCAGTTTACAAAAAATTTGTAAAATTAACAAATCTTCTGTTAAAAATTAGTAACTAAAATTCAGAAAAATACTGTAAAGTTAGCAAATTTATTGTTAAAACGAGTAAAAAGGTTAAAGTCGGTCATGCCGACTATACAATACCCTACACCAGTCTGGCGTTTTGTTTGGATCCGAAATTCGAATGGGCTAAAATGGGGCTTGTGTTAAAATTTTCTATAATGTGAGTCAGCGCACCAAATTTCAATAAAATATCTTAATATTTGCGACCTGCAGTCTGTAACCAAGCCAATTTTGGGGGGACCCTTATATGGGCACTAGGTCTAAATATGGACCGATGTTCACCAAAATCAATAGGCTTCGTCCTTGGGCCAACATAGGTCTGTGTACCAAATTTCATCAAAATATCTTAATATTTGAGACCTGCAGCGTATAAACAGTATAATTTTGGTAGGACCCTTATATGGGCACTAGGTCTAAACATGGACCGATGTTCACCAAAATCAATAGGCTGCGTTATTGGGCCAATATAGGTGTGTGTACCAAATTTCATCAAAATATCTTAATATTTGCGACCTGCAGCGTATAAACAGTATAATTTTGGTAGGACCCTTATATGGGCACTAGGTCTAAACATTTACCGATGTTCACCAAAATCAATAGGCTGCGTTATTGGGCCAATATAGGTCTGTGTACCAAATTTCGTCAAAATATCTTAATATTTACGACCTGCAGCGTATAAACAATATAATTTTGGTAGGACCCTTATATGGGCACTAGGTCTAAACATGGATCGATGTTCACCAAAATCAAACTTGTTCGTCCTTGGGCCAATATAGGTCTGCGTACCAAATTTCATCAAAATATCTTAATATTTGCGACCTGTAGAGTGCGCACAAGATTGCATGGACAGACAGACAGACGGACGGACAGACGGACATCGTTAAATCGAAATAAAAAAAAATTCTGAACCGATCGGTATACTATAAGGTGGGTCTACGACCAATATTTTTTTGGTGTTACAAACATCAGCACAAACTTATAATACCCTGACCACATAGTGGTGTAGGGTATAATGACCACATAGTGGTGTAGGGTATAATTAGTAACTAAATTCAGCAAAAAAAAATAGCAAAAAAGTTTGTAAGTTAGTAATGTGGAGGTAGCAAAAAAATTAACTAAAAATTCAATTTTAACTAAAAATTAGTTAAAAATTTGTTAAGTTGAAGTACTAACAGTTTTACTAACTTTTCTACAAACTTTTTTCTATGAATGTACGCCACTAACTTTACACAGTAGACCGTACCGCAAAAAAAAAGTTTACCATACACCCTCCAATATGATATATTTTTGCAAGGAAATTTCAAAACGAAACATTTTTTTTTGCCGAACATAGGGGTGGCCTTTTTTAATTTTTCGCTATAGCTTCGGCATTTAAAGTCAGACTTTAAAGTGTGAGGAGAACAGTGTTTTTCTATAAAGGAAAAATCCAATGAATAAAATTTTAAAACGCGATCCCTACGTTCGGCAACCAAAAAAAAAAAAAATCTACTGGGTTTATCGAAAAATTTCCTTAGCAAAAGTTTAATGATTTTTTGCGAACTTTAATTTTCTGACATTAGGGTTGTACATTAGGGTTGTAACAACTGAGATCTGGTGGGTAACTACTAGAATGGGATATTTGAGTTCAATGTCCCTTAGAGAAAAATACTGGTCTTTTGGAGAGAAAAACATCGATGTATCATACTTTAAAATCCGACTGTTAATGCCAAAGGCATAACGAAAAATGTAAAATGGCAACCCCTACTTTCGGCAAAAAAAAAAAATTTTTTTTTGAAATTGCCTTGCAAAAATACTTCATATTGGAGGGTGTACGACGCACTTTTTTTGCCTGTTTTAGCGGAACTTAACAGCACAGCTACTAGTAGATTTTGCTGTTCGGTTTTATTCGAAACCAAAACCGCGGTTTTTCAAGCCCCGATAAAAATAAAAATAAAGAACTAATATGCAAGTGCTTGTGCAAATTTGAATGTTACTGACACTTTAGAAAACATTGTTTTCTATTGGCGTTTATACATGTGTTTGCGTGAAGGCAAAATATGAAAATAAATAAAAACAATAAAAATTTTGATTTTGGTGAGAAAAAAGTATTCTCTAATTTACTTATATAATTATTAAATTACCGTCGGTAAATTGATGTTGATCGTATGTAGTAAGGACAACGAAAAGAATAAGAACAAGAATTCTTAAGGCGGTGAACAACAACGTTTAAGTACTCGCTAGAATCTGTATAAAAAGTCCCAACAAAGTTGTACAAAAAGGGGAGTAAAAGTTAGATTCTAGTGAAAATTAACCCATCAATGGCAAAAGTGCCCAAAATGTCATAAAGAGACAAATTATTGATTTGTAATTAAACATTGCCGGCCACCTTGCAACATCCAGGTGTGTTGCAACCAAAATCTTATATCTAGGCTATATTTAAAAAAAATGTATAGTTCAGTTTATACATAAAATGATGTGAGCTTGAATTCAAATAATTTATTTTCAAATAACACTTAAAACTAATTGGGTCAGTAGGGACCCCGTAGAAAATTCATACAAAGTTCATGGTTTGAATCATAGTATACTATAGTAGCCCCACTCATTAAAAAATTGAGAGCTTGTCCCTATCTCATGTAGTTGTAGTGGTATTAAGAACCATATGTACAAGTAAAATTACAAACACTATTTCATTTTTTCAAATGACAGAAAAAGAGTAAAGGTACTATATTATACTATGGTTTGAATGGGCCAGTAGGGACCCCGTAGGTTATAAAAAAAAAACAATAGTGGATCAGTAGGGACCCCGAAGCGGCCAGTAAGGACCGAGTAAATAAATTTAGGTGGCCAGAATGACCAGTTTTGTGATCGGTCGTTTTACAACCCCGTTTGCTGTACGTATATCAGCTACCCTTACATGTCCGTAGCTTCCAGGATAAACTTTAATAACCCTTCCTAGTCGCCACGAAGTCGGAGGTAATTGTTCATGTCTTACCACGACTAAGTCATTTACCTGAAGATCGCGTTCCGGATTTTTCCATTTATATCGTTTATGTAAACTCGCCAAATACTCTTCCTTCCACCGACGGCAGAAGAGTTGTGCGATAGCTTTCATTTTCCGAAATCGATTAATTAAATTCAAAGGGGACTCGTGCACTATAGGCTCTGGAGGGGCCAGAATTGGAGAGCCAATCAAAAAATGACCAGGAGTCAGGGCAACCGGGTCCTGGGGATTGTCCGTCATAGGACAAAGAGGACGCGAATTCAAACAAGCTTCAATTCGAGAAAGAACTGTAGAGAACTCCTCAAATGTATATTTAAAAGCTTGTGCCTCTTTCCTAAAATGGAGTTTAAAACTCTTGACACCGGCTTCCCAAAGACCACCCATGTGAGGAGCCCCAGCTGGGATAAACCGCCACGACAGACCCTGAATGTGATAAGCAGAACACAGAGTTGTATGACTTTCCCTAATAAAAGCTTTAAAATCCCTCTCTATTTCACGCGAAGCACCGACAAAATTTGTCCCATTGTCAGAGAATATTGTATTCGGACAACCTCTTCTCGAAATAAATCTATGAAAAGCCGCTAAAAAGGTCGGCGTAGACAAGTCAGAGGTTGCTTCCAAATGAATTGCCTTTGTAGAAAATCAAACAAAAACACAAACGTAGCCTTTAGTAATCTTACAAGCCCTACCAGTAAAACTCTTAATATCAAAGGGGCCTGCAAAGTCCACGCCAGTTGTAGTGAAAGGCCTATCGAGAGTGCTCCGTTCGGGAGGAAGAGCTGCCATAATCTGACTACAAGACCTTTTCCGGTCAATAATACACCGTTTACAACGACTAATAACTCCGCGAATCTTAGATTTCAATCGTGGTATCCAATATTCTATGCGAAGTATTCGCAACATTAACTGATTTCCACCGTGAATAGAAATCAAATGAGTATATTCCGTCAAAAGTAGCGCAAATCTACTGGAATACGGCAAAATTATAGGATGCCTCTCTGTATAAGAAAGAGAAGGCGATTTAGTCAAACGACCATTCAGTCGAATGAATTTAAAGGGAGGAGAGAACTTTTCGAACGTAAGGGTTTTCTCTCCAGAAGGCATTTATATTCCTCAGCAAAATAGTATTTCTGAGCCATAATGGCCAAACGCAACATGGTCCTTTTCACCTCAAGACTAGAAAGAGCCTTATTCTCGTATATATTACGACCTAATTTATGAGCCGGGTGAGTATTCCCAATGAACCTGAAGACATACGATAGACCACGAAGTGCCCGATCAAGACTCGAATAATTCGTGAGAATATCCTCATATACGTCAGCGCCTCTGGCATCGGTAAAAAACGAAGCATGAGTTCGAACTACTCGACACTCAATGTCCGTATTAAGGCAAGAAAGATCGGAGACAATCCACTTAGTTTTCTCCCGACGAAGCCATTGTGGGCCGTGCCACCAAAGTTCACTAGTTGCCAACTCAGAGGGAGAGGTTCCCCGACTACCTAAATCTGCAGGACTGTCCTCAGATCGGACATGGTACCAATTATGATTTCCCACATTCTCCTGAATACGACAAACTCTATTTGCCACAAACGTGGTCCAAGAACAGGGTGCCCTTTTCAACCAAGAAAGGACTATAGTGGAATCAGTCCAGCAATAAATTTGATCCAGTTTAATATCAATTTCGCTTAACACTGTTCTCAAAAGGTCAGACGCCAGTACTGCACCACACAGTTCAAGTCGCGGTAAAGAAATTGACTTAATGGGAGCCACTTTTGTCTTCGATGCAAGCAAATGGGTGTGAACATCTCCGGTAGAGGTCTCAATACGAATATAAATCACCTCCGCGTATGCCTTTTCCGAGGCATCAGAAAAGACATGAAGTTCCGCCGAAGTTTCTGGGGTATAATGAACCCACCGTGGAATCTTAATATAATTAACTTCATGATAGGAAGCAACAAATTTACGCCAGTCATTTTCCGTAGAAAGCGGAAGCAAATCATCCCAATTGATATTATCAAGCCAAATCCTTTGCATGATAATTTTCGCGACAACAATAACAGGACTTAACCAACCTACAGGATCGAACAATTTTGCTATGGTAGATAAAACTTCCCTCTTTGTATAACCTGACTTATGTGCTATAGGATTCGCATTAAAATAGAAAGAGTCTAGCTGAGCATTCCATTGGATTCCCAAGGTCTTTGAGCTACTGGATTCTACAAAAGTCAATAATTTAGCGTCAACTAAATGTTCCGAAGGAAATCCGTCCAATATTGTACGTTCGTTTGAAGTCCACTTTCTAAGTTCAAACTTAGCAGAAGATAAGGCTGCGATAAGCTGATCACGAGCGATCAAAGCAGTTGAAACGTCGTGAGTTCCCGTTAAAACGTCGTCAACGTACATACACTTTCGTAAAATGTGTGATGCCATAGGAAACTCAGCTTCAGAATAGTCCGCTAACTGTAGTAAAGTCCGAATCGCAAGTAATGGAGCGCAATTGACGCCAAAAGTCACAGTCTGTAACTCGTATTCCCTAACGTCCTCAGTCGGAGAACTTCTAAACAAAATACGCTGAAATGGGGTATGAGAAGAATGGACCAGAATTTGTCGATACATCTGAGTAATGTCACAGTTGAAAACAAATCTAAAAAGACGCCATCGAAGAATTAAGAGGACTAAGTCTGCCTGCAGTGTTGGCCCAACGTAAAGACAATCGTTAAGACTACTTCCATTTGAAGTCTTATTTGACGCATTGAAAACAACTCGCAATTTTGTAGTATTCCTTTCAGGCTTAATGACCGGATGATGAGGCAGGTAGCACGAAAAATTAGGATCCAAGGTAGGGTTCGAAACTGGATGCATATGACCGAGATCTGTATACTCCCAAACGACGTTATCATACATCTCCTTCATCTCAGGTTTCCGCTGAAGAGAAGATTCCGTCCTAAGATACTGTCCCATGACACTCAACCTAGACGATCCTAGCGAAAGAGATTCAGGAAATTCTGGTTTAAAAGGTAGAGATACAATATATCTACCATCAGGGGAGCGACGAGTAGTCGCCTTATAATTTTCCTCACAATATTTGTCAAAAGGTGACAAATTTTTCCGTCTAGGAGATTCCTCAAGTTCCCAGAACCGAAGGAGATTTTTATTAAGGCAATCTTCTTCTGAAAATTCTACATGAGTAGAATATACTTGAACCCGAGGTTGCAAGAGAGGACCAGAAATAATCCAACCAAACGCAGTGTTTTGAGTAATCAAAGAACCCAAAATATGCCGAGGAAGGTCCGCAACAATGATTCTGGGATATAGTTCAGAACCGAGCAAAAGATCGACAGGTCTACTGTCGTAGAAATTAGAATCAGCCAAACGAAGATTTGGCAAATTTCCCTTTATATTCGAAGGTACTCAAAAGATGGCAGATTTCCAGAAACCTTGGTCAACACAAGAAGTAAGGCCTCTATTGAAAACGCAGAATCAATAGGAGAGCCAACTTTAACCGAACAAAGCTTTTTCGATGAAGTCGAGATCATTTCCACACCTGAAACGCCGACTTTCGTAGAAAGTGTAGGAAGTTTCAAACGATTTACCAAACGTTCCGAAATAAACGAACTTTCGGAGGCGGGATCAATAAGCGCACGAGCTGGGTACGTAATACCCTGGTGAACGATGTTAACCATAGCCGTTCCCAAAAACACATTCCTATTCACCGATGCGTGAAATACCTGTCGATTCGATGGCAATGTGGGATTGCCACCACTAGAAGTGGACTGTATATTTGGATCAACTAACGCAGAGTTGGGAAGACGAGGAGCTGTACCCGAACCTGCAGTCAAATTTGTAGAATTATTCCCCCTTGCTTCACCAGCAGCTAAATCGCGATGCAACAAAGTGTGGTGACGTTCACCGCACATTGAACAATTATGTGTACTTGTACAGTTTTTAGCCTCATGTGTCCTTGAAAGACAATTGACATAACAATGAAACTTCTTCACATTCAAATACCTATCAGCAACCGATAGACTTTTGAAGCGTGGGCAAGAGCGCAAAAAATGCACCTGATTTTTACACAAAACGCACGAAGTGCTCGCAGACGTGGAGGCCGCAGTATGGTGTGCCTTTACTTTCAATTCCGCGGATCTTTTTGACAGGTGCGAACCCCTAAGATCACGAGAACACTCTAAAGTGTCGATTCTTTCCGTCAGAAAGCGATCTAAATCACTCCAAAGTGACAAAGCTTTTTTATCCCTAACGGACTGCTCCCAAAGATTCACGGTGATGGCAGGTGACCGTTGGATACACATAAAAACGATTATATGTGAACTTAAATCACCGTTCGCGGAAATGTCCAAAGCAGATAAGGCTGAAAGACAACTATTTATACCGCGCTGTAACTTTTTCAAACCCTCATCCGTTTCCTTGTCAAGGAAGGGAAGATCGAAAAGCGTAATGAGCTGGTGGTTCACCAATCGACGCAAATTTTCGTATTTATCCGTTAAACTTTTCCAGGCAATGTCGAAGCCCCTGTTCGTTAGCGGCGCTTTTGAAACTATATCATGTGCGTCACCACGAGTTTTCTCTAATAAAGCAAATAATCGCACAATTGGACTAATACGCGAGTTATTCATGTAAACCGCGGTGAAAAGATCCCGAAAAGTGGGCCAAGAAATAACTTCGCTATCGAAAACTGGTATGTTGCACGGCGGAATGTTAAAATTATGACCAAAATCATCCGTCATAACCGGAACGGCCGGAGAATCTTCGTTTGATTTCGCGTTAGCATTGTTTCGCGGTTCCAAGTTATGCAATTTTTCATTAATTGCTGCCAAACAACTAACATATGCGTTAAAACTTGCGTCGTATTTCGCCTCGGCCGCGTCCACATCAGCGGGTTCGGCGTTTTCCGCGTTTTCCAAAAAACCTAAACACGATTTGTAGGATGATTTAACGCTTTCCCACAAAACACTTAGTTCCTTTCCGCGAATTTCAAGTGTAAACACCGTATGTACGTTCTCGCGAAGTTCATTGAACTTTGCCTCAAATTTAATAAGAGCGTCGGACTCTCTAATAAAAATATCTAAAGCGTTACTAGACATTTTGTATATATTCGATGGAAAAAAAATTTAAAAAATACGAAAATTCCCAAACTACGAAAAATTTTACGAAAGAAAAATTAAATTAGTGAAATTTAATTCAAAATCTCAATAAATTCAACAAAAAATATTAAAAGAATAATATTTTCCAATGTAAGACACAAACGTTATAAGTCGCGACTATAATGGACTATAGGGTGCATATACGTAGTTAAATGAAACACTAACAACAATACAGTGTTTGTACGCGAGTTAATTTCAAATTGTAAACAATACAGATTTTAATGCTTTTAAGTTAAATTTAAAGAATATAGCACAAAGGAGAACACACAAAAAAAAATAGAAAACACTTGTATGTACGTACGTAGGTATGTATGTTCCTTAATAAATTAAAGGTTTGTATATAAACTTTAATATAAAAAAAACTCACTTATCACTTTGAAAATAACCCGGCTTTTTTACAATAAAAAACAAGAACTAATTTTACTTTATTTCACCACTTAATAAGTTATTAATCTTAAGGTAATTAAAAACACTATTATTTTAAAAATTTTCAGAAAAAAAATAATTCTGTCCGTCCACGTAAACAACTACACGGTCGCGAAAAAAAAGCAACAAAATTTATAAAAATGAGAAATGAGAAAAAGCACTGTATTAAATAAGGGTTGTAAAACGATCTTTAAAACATAAAGGTATAAAAAATATACTTTTTTATGTTGTATATGCAAGTTTAACACAATTAATTAATTCTTAATTTTTGCACTTTTGCAATATTTATTCCTTTTTTTTCTTTCACTTAAAAAGCTCACATAAAAACTGAACTATACGTACCTTAAAAAAAATTAAAATAATTTGTTGAAAAAAATTGATTTTGTTGTTGCACCAAGATGGAGGCTGTTAAATAAATAAATTTTTCCAATTAAACCAATCTTTCCAAATGTAGGCCAAGATCCGGCTCGGAGGATCAAATGTAGAGTTTGCTAAAAACCGAAAAATTTGGAAACCGCGGTTTCGGTTTTTCAAAATTATAAAAACCGCGGTTTCGGTTATTTTTCGGTTTTCTTGTGATATGAATAGAATTGTTTTAAAATAATTAAATATAAAAATATTCTAACTAAAGATATGATAATTAAATATGCATATAAATTAAATAATTTAATACGTCCAAGATATCTTTTCAAATTCGATTTCGAAATCTTTCCGGGAGAAGAAATAAACGCGGAAAGTTGTATTTTAAAGAGTTTAAATTTAAAACTTAGCAATTTGTTTAAAACAATATAAAGTTAAAATATTATAAATTTCGCGGAATACGAAATAAGGCTTTTTGAAAAATACGCGGTGAAAATCTGAACTCAATATTTCTTAAACCACTTGACTTTTTTATGCAATTTTTTTCTAAAATTATAAGCTTCAGTTTATGTTATCCGTAATAACAATAACAAAAACAAAAAATTCTTTAAAGCAATTTTTAATGAAGAAAATGTTCATTACAATTAAATACAAAATTTTGTAAAATAGGAGCTGAGACTTTTCTAAATTTAAAATTTAATAATATGCAATTTAATTAATTATTTTAATTCGTTAAAGTATTTGTTAAAAACCGACTTATTTTTGGCGGTTTTCGGTTTCGGTTTTGAGGCTTGGAAAACCGCGGTTTCGGTTTCGATTAAAACCGAACAGCAAACTCTAATCAAATGTTTGAGTGAAGGCAAAATATGAAAATAAATAAAAACAATAAAAATTTCGATTTTGGTGAGAAAAAAGTATTCTCTAATTTATTTATATATGTAATTATTAAATTACCATCGGTAAATTGATGTTAATCGTATGTAATAAGGACAACGAAAAGAATAAGAACAAGAATTCTTAATGCTGTGAACAACAACGTTTAAGTACTCGCTAGAATCTGTATAAAAAGTCCCAACAAAGTTGTACAAAAAGGGGAGTAAAAGTTAGATTCTAGTGAAAATTAACCCATCAATGGCAAAAGTGCCCAAAAAGTCATAAAGAGACAAATTATTGATTTGTAATTAAACAACATGAATGGATGTCACTACATTGCTAGATCTGTCAAAACAACAGAGTAGTATATTGGAAGATGACAAAGCAAATTGAGATAAATTCTTTGTTATTGTTTTTTGTTTGATATTTTGAATATTAAATAACGCTCCTAGACGACAACAAGAAATTCTCATTGAGTTTGTAATTTAACTTAACAAATATTTACAGAAGTTCTAAAAACATCGTCCCCTGACGAGTTCCTTAGGCAAGAATGAAATCCGGATAGGGACATGCCTCCAACAGATTATTTTTCACAATTTGTAAAATGCGTTTGGGATTTTAGCATATTTAATTCCTTTAATGCAATTAATGTATGTCCCGATAAAAATAAAAATTTTTTTTTTTACATTGTTATTTAACTCAATTTGATTTAGTTATAAATATTCTTTTACAGATCTTAAAAAGATTAAACCATTTTGTGTCAACAGCATCTGCAAATTATGTTTTTAATTAATAGTATTTTAAATATATAATTAGATATCGTAATATATAAAAAAAATAGTTATAGTTCTGAATTTGAGTTCTTCCAGAGCGAAAATAATTTTTTTTGTAATATTTCTACATACAATTTTGGCAATATTCTTATTTTTTACTCCTACTTTTTTTTAATACCAACAAAAGAACTTGTGAAAAAGTGTTGAATAAGAGTATTTTTCCAAAGGATTGCTAAGCTTATACATGTCATACCTTATTTAAAAGACATTTATATTACCTCTTCAACATCATGTATATTGTTTTTATCCCATTTTAATTTCGCAAATACAGACTGTTGATATTTAGGCTTGTATTCACAAATGATTAATAAATTTAAAATAGGTTTATTACACAAATTGTGTATGGAAATTCTTGCAAAAAAACAAAAATTAAAAATCTTAAATTTTTTCCACTCACGGAATTTTTCGGTGAAGAAGATCTCGGCACCGATTTGTATGGCTCAAAAGTCTAAGGCTTGTGTATTCACAAATGCTTAATAAATTTAAAATAGGTTTATTAAACAAACAAATTTTCCATACAAAATTTGTTTAATAAACCTATTTTAAATTTATTAAGCATTTGTGAATACACAAGCCTTAGACTTTTGAGCCATACAAATCGGTGCCGAGATCTTCTTCACCGAAAAATTCCGTGAGTGGAAAAAATTTAAGATTTTTAATTTTTGTTTTTTTGCAAGAATGTTATTAATTTATTTTTTTTAAGTCATCTATATTTATAAATTTATATAATTATATAAAACTCAGTAACACGAACAATGTTGTCTCATATAGTCAGTCTTTTTGTATAGCAGTGTGTGGCTGAGTGAGTTAAGTGGCCGACTACAACGCCAGCAATCTGGGTTCAAATCCAGCCGACGGCATTTTTTTTTGTTGTTTTTTTTAATGAAATAAATGTTTTTTTTTAATTTTTTGTGTTATTTTTAAATTTTATTAAAATTTAAATAATTCCAAATATATCATAGGATAAATTTTGATCTCAAATTATCCAATTCGATCTGCCAAAATTAGCTTATCAGTTTGCATCTAATTGAATCTAAATTAATCCCATAGGATATTTTGGGATCTATCAGGATCTCAATTTTATATTATTGGATCTCCCAATTTTGATATCTATTTGGATCTAATTTAATCCTGTAATATATTTGAGGGATCTGATTGGATATTACTGGCTACCCCAATTTTTTTGAGATGAACTTAGATAAGATAAAATGTCGATCTATATCAAATGAGATATGACTACACCGATAAAATTTCTCAGTTCCTCAGTTGAATAATTCCTCAGTTAAAACCGGAAATTTTCAAAGTTACTGAAACAATTTTTATCAACTATAGTTTCCGTTACAAATAACATTTTTACATTGCCCTGTATATTCAAAAATGAAAATTTTTAATTGTCAGTTTTCAAAAAATAAATAAAATAAAAGTTTTTGTTTACCCGATTTTTACACGTGAACGCTAATTTGGAGCAAAATAATGTTTAAAAAAAAACGCCGTTAATAATTTGCATAAAACAAAAATATTTGAAGACAAGTTTAAATTTTTAATGATACAACATTAAATTCTTAAAAATTTTTTATTATAGAAAGCAAGAACGTTCACCATGTTTTTAATCTATCTGCACTCTTATAATTACATCAAATGAGAGATTTTTGGTACTGAAAGGTAAAGAAATGTTGGTGCAAAAAAATTTTGCATGCTAAGCTGGATCGAGCCAAAAAAGTTTTATTCTTTTAAATAATTTTAATGTCTTACATTTGTATGATTTAATTTGTAATAATAAAATGCGTTAGAAATGTAGAAAAATGCTTATTATCAGGATCGCCAATAAAATTTAATTCCGTAGAATTTTAAATTACATTTATTGGTTAATTATAACTAATGTTCGAATTTCTCTGATTTTGACTAAAGGCTAGTTCATTGTAACTGTTGTATTAGTTATATTTTCAAATCAGAACAATTAGCTAAAGGTAATTGTCCACTCAGTTATCTACAATTGATTTTATTAACTGAGCCTCAGTAAGGGGTATTTCACCTGAGGCTCAGTTAGAAATGTAGTAGCCAGTAACTGAGAAATTTTTTCGGTGTACATATGCTAGATAGAATTCTTTTTTGATCGGGTATTTACATTTTAAACTTATTTAATTATTTTAAAACAATTCTATTATTAGCACAAGAAAACCGAAAATTAACTGAAACCGCGTTTTTTATAATTTCGAAAAACCGAAACCGCGGTTTTCAGATTTTTAGGTCTTTAGCAAACTCTAGCTGCTAGAGGTCAACTTCACCCACAAATTAACTTCCTTCGTAAAGTGTGGTCTTATATACACAGCTTAACGGCCATGGATGTAGAACATTGCAGAAAATTCCAGTGCTTCTAAAATTATAACACTTATGTTATTCATAACCAGAGAAGACACAAAAAAGCAAAATCCGATGTGTTTAAGGCAAAAAAAGTATTTTTGGGCAAAAAGTCTTAAAAAACGCAATTAAAAGCACAAAAATCTTAAGAAAAAGCTATTTTAAAGCTAAAAAACGGAAAATCCAAAAAATCAAGAAGAAGCAGATATGAGTAAAACAAGCAATAAAAAGCATAAAAAGCAAAAACAGCAGTTTTGTCTTCTCTGTTCATAACAGAGCGCCCAAATAGTTAATATTATACTGAGTATTAGGACAAGGAATTTCATGCACTTAAAAATCGAAAATATGTGCCTAAAAAATGCGGCTAAAAAAGACAAATATGCATTAAAAACATAAAAAATATGCACTAAAAACAATTATTTTCGCAGAAATAACGCACTTTAGAACATAAAATATTTTTTATTTTTATTTTTTATTTATTTATTTATTTATTTCTTAATATTCAGTGCAAAGATTTAATCTTATATGAAAGCACTAAATTACAAAGTAGTTATAATGAATACCGTTCATATTAAATACAAAATTCGAAAAAAGAAAAATAAAATTAAAAATAACAATAAAATATATAAAAAGAATAAAAAGAATAGAATTATTAACAAAAGTCAGAGAAAATTTTTAACATTAAAAGTGGTATAAAACATTATATAAAAAATTGTCATGAGAATGGTTTTAAAAATATTTTAAACAAAAATGCTAGATATTATTTGTAATAATCAAATATACTTTTTTTGAATTGCGTTGCGCTGCGGACCACCTGTAAGTGATGGGGAAGATGATTCCAAATACTAATGGTATAAATAAAAAAATGTTGATCCGAAAAATGAGTGCTGTGTGGTATTTGAATAATACGATATCCTCTTTCTGATCTAAAAGGTATTATTCTATCATGTAAATATTGTGGTTGACCTGTATATATAAGCTTATGGAGGTAAATTAGCGATCTACATTTTAACAAATTCTCGAATGTAACTCCAAAGATCTGTTTCGAATAATGCGATATTCTACTAGAGCGGTCTATACCAAAGACATATCGAGTAATGCTATTAAACGCTATTTTCAGTTTACTCAAACTAGACGCATCACAACCAGAAAACAATTCGCATCCGTATAGCAATGTAGGTATAAGGTATGTTTTGGCCAGCAGCATTCTGACTTCAAAAGGTATAAACCATTGTGAACACCATAAGTTCCTTAGCATTCCATAAGTTTTGCCAGTTGTTATGCTGACATGGTCACTCCAAAGCAAATGTTTATTGAAAGTGATACCCAGATTTTTAAAATTATCAAATATATTTATTTCTGATTGGCCCAGAACAATATCCGGTATATAAGGTATATTCTGTCGCTTCTTCGTAATAAGCATATATTTAGATTTACTAGGATTTAGACATAATCCATTTATTTTGCAAATAGACACAGAACTCGACGCTTTTCCATATGGCTTAAGAATGCTCTTTTTAAAAATAATGAAAAAAAAAAATAATAATGAAAAGGTACCAATTTTTAATATTTTTTTACAATTGTTGGTTTTTAATTTTAATTTAACAAAAAATTAAAAATAGCTTTTTCGACCTTTTTAATTTATAAATTAGAAATTTATTAACTCTTGTTCGAGGCCAAATTCCTTATTATGAATTAACATAATAAGTACTTTTTTCCAAAATCTAAACAAATACAGTGTTTTTGGTTTTTTTAGTTTTTGCCTGATGAAGAAAAATAATAGTTTTAGGAAAAAAGTACTTCCCAGCAAAATATTGGTAATGACACCTCATTACTATCTGCATTACCCAAAATGATGAATCATTACCTTTTGCATTATTTTATAACTTAAAATAATGACTTCCTAATAAGGGCCTATTGTATTCATTGTTTCTAAATATAAAATAATGACTTACTCGTAATAGTTTAAATAAGTACTTTTAACACAGTTAAATTTTATAAAAATTTTATTTATTATATGTAAATATGTTTTATGTTTAAATTTGTATGACGTGTCCTAAAACTACAACTTAAATTTTTCTGAATTTATTTCCTTAAGCTAATAGTATTTGCCTAACTCCTTATTTTTAAGAATCAAGTAAGCAATCTGATAACCACTTATAATTCAACTTTTTGTAAGCATGTGTGTAACCACTTATTATTCAAAACCTCATAACTACTTATTTCTTATTTTTTCGTAAGCGAACGGGTAAGCGTGACTACTTATAAAAACGACCACGCCAAACAAAAATAATGAGTTTAGACGCCAAAAAATAAGTTGTGCGGAGCTATGAATTTCTATTATATAACCACTTATTTGGTAATGAAAGATTTTGCTGGGTTATTATGTTAATTCATAATAGGGAAATTAGCCTCGAACACGAATTAATAAATTTCTAATTTATTATTTACAAATTAAAAAATGCTATTAAAAATGAAAAATATGCACGAATATTCATTAAAAAGTACAAAATATTCATTAAAAAGGCACCAAATATGCATTAAAGTCAAAATATAAAAAAATAAATAAAATATGCAATAGCATACAACTACAAATCGATGCCATTTTGTTCTAAATTTGATGATTCGGATAAATATTTAGTAAATATTAGTTTCACACTATCGAGAAAAAAATATGTATTTACATGGAATTCCTTGCCCTACTAATTATACATCTTATATGCAGTGCTGTCAATTTGACGGTTTAGTAAACCCCGCCTCTCGGGACATGTTTCTCCCAAAATTACAGAATTTTGTATACTAAAGCAATCCAATTTCATAACCATATACTAACATATTCGCTGAAATATACATATGACATCCTTTTGTTTGTACACTCTTAAGACCTAGCTTTTAATTCTCCCTGAGATGAAGATACTATAGTGAACAAGCATCCAATGATAAAGAGGAGGTGGTTTCCATATATTATAGTGTTTCCAATTATTCGACGTAGGCGGTTAACCGGTTAATGCTTTATTCGAAAAATTACTAAAATTGATTAACCGGTTATTCGGGTCGGTTAATCGAGAAAATTGGTGATTAATCGCGTAATGCAAAATTAAAGTATTTCTTTATTTTTATGTCAATAAAATCTAGTGTTTCCAATTCGGTTAATCGATTAAACGATTCCTCGATTAATCGCCTCTGTTTCGATTAATATCGAAACAAATAATTATTCGACCCGAATAATCGGTTAAAATAGGTCGATTAACCGGTTACATTTTTAATATTGAATTTTCCCTTTATTATTTCCCAAAATTTCATGATTTTCATAACTATGGCTAAAAAATTGTGAGAAACGCTTGGAAAAAACAAATACTAACTAAAATACGATCAAATTCTTTTAATATCTACAGAAAGAGGTCTTTAAACTTTTAGATACATATTTTGAGCAACTCCACGCAAGTGGACAATGCTCCAGCGAGACACGTGATGAGTTTTTAAGAGACTCCTAAAACGGAACAATAAAATTTTTTGGAATTTTTTTAACATCGCGAAAGGCCAAAATAAAGGTCTTTTTAAACTTACCAAAACACACTACGTTTCTGGTTGGAGCAGGCTTTAGGAAAGACAAGCTGTGTTTGTGCGGAAAACTATCAACATTGGCTTATGTCATTCCCACATTATGTTGACATCAGCCAACGTTTAGCGTTAACCTCTAAACGTTAGTAATGCCAAATTTGTACGGGAATGACATAAGCCAACGTTGATAGTTTGCCGCACAAATACAGCTACAATAGAAAATTTCTGATTTCGGTTTTAATTCTTTTAAAAAGTAAAACTAATTTTCAAAAGTGAGAGCAGTTTTTCAGCCTCTGGTTCGACGTTTTTTATTTATATTCTGGTTATGAATTTTTACTTTGAATCAATGAAGTTTCGCTCGAATTGGTCCATTAAAACTTTTCATTGAATTTATGAAAAATTTCTTATTATTTATTGAAACTTTCATACACCCAATGAAGGAGTTTCAATTTCAAACTTTCATTGATTTCACTGCAGAGTAAATTGGTATTTTCAAATACGCTAAAAATTTTTATATCGATGGCTCAATCTAAAATAGCTCTTGATAAAATTTGGGAAATACATTCCGAAACTTTTTAAAATTATTTGCAATCGGTTGCCAACCACACCAGTTCTGCCACTTGTTTTACTAGAACCGATGCCATGGAACTGGTTCACGAACCCGTGCCACGGATCTCATATATAAAGTATAAGTTCTCAGTTCTAGAACTAGTCCCAGATGTTCTACACTCAAAAAAAAAAGTCAATAAAGTCAGCAAAAAATGTTGCTGTGTCAGCAAATTTTTAGTCAGGAGCGTGCTTGCAAAAAAGTAGGTAATTTTAGCAAAAAGGTTTGCTGAAAATCAGCAAGCTGATTTTTACCAAAAAAATAGTAATCTTTAGCAAAAGTTTTGCTAACAGTTAGTCGATTGCAAATGAAAAAAATCCTTGCTAAAATCACTAAACTTTTTGCTAAATATTAGTAGACTGAAAAAAACTCAAAAGACTTGTAGCGAAATTTTACTTTAGTTATTTTATTTGCTGAAAATTTAAATATAGAAATTGTGTAGAGTTGTTTTTCTTTTTTTTTCATTTCCGTTATCTGTACTACATCCAGACAAGCTGCGACATCTACATCTTGTCGATCTGGGTGTCGTCCACGCTATAAATGCGGTTGTCAGCACAATTTTTGCAGCAAAATAAATTAGTAAAACATTAGTTCAAAATTAGTTTAGTGCTAAAAAAATATAACTAAAAATTTTGCAGAAAACGGAATTTAAGCAAAAGAAAATGCTGAAAACTAGTACACTTGATATACGACGTTTTACTAACTTTTGTACTAACTTATTTTTTTGAGTGTAGTATTAGTTCCATAATTTTTCCAGAGCAACCATTTTCACTTTAAGGGTTATAGAAAAAATCATCGATGTTAGAATTGATAGTAGAAGGCATTTCAAAGGAAAAGTAGTTATTCTACAACCGATTCTTTGGAACAGAGGATATTCCTGGATTAGAATATGAAACCTTTTTTAAATACATCGAGTTATTTATATGTCACGTTAACATTAAAAAAAAGCAGGTAGCTCTTTGTGTTTTTATTGGTAAACAATTAAGGAAATACATTAAGTTTTCCATTAAACGATTAATCGATTAATCGCCAATTTTCTCGTTTAACCGACCCGAATAACCGGTTAATTAATTTTAGTGGTTTTTCGAATAATGCATTAACCGGTTAACCGCCTATGTCGAATAATTGCAAACACTAATAAAAACACAAAGAGCTGCCCCTTTTCTGTTAAATACCAATGTGACATAAACTCGATGTATTTTAAAAAAAGTTTTCATATTCTAAGGTTAAAAGTTTCGGAATCTGAGATTTTTTAAATTGAAACATTTCTTATACTACTAGAAAAAGGTCTGTAAAAATTTTGCTAAAGCTATTAAAATTCCTCAGAAAGAACTCCTGAAACTAGCAAATTTTATTACTAAGTTTGGGGTTAAAATGAAAAATAAACCTTTTTCTTCAAGAATTATAAACACACATTAATTTGCAAATCAAACTGCATCTAATTTCTGTCTTTTTCTATGGACAGGCTTCATCAGTGATTTTCTATTAAACTGTATTATTATTTATATTTTATTGTCAGATTGCCTCTATATGATGATTTTTCAACAACCCGTCGGCTGTAGGAATCGTACCTGTGCCTATTCTTACATTACAAACGTAACTATACTAAAGTGCGACAGCTTATCCATCTCACTCAAGTAAGGCCTTGAATGCAATGTAGCTAATCCAACTCTCCCTACCTCTGTTAAATCACTCTCTTCTTAATTTGTATCGAAAAATTCAGCCATAAGAATTACACACGTCTGCAAAGGCTAACATTTTTCGATACAAACTGTTAATATTCGAAAGAGGCGATGAAAACCGCCTGGCTAATTCATAGTATCTTTTCTAATTAGCTTTCTGTTATTGTTTTTACTCAGAAGTGCTCAATAGGGCAAGGAATTCCATGCAAATGCATGTCTTTGCTCGATAGTCCAAAACTAATGTGGACTAAATATTTATCCGAATCATCAAATTAAGAACAAAATGGCATCGATTTGTAGTTGCATATTTTGACAAAAATGCATGTTTTTGCATATTTCAACTTTAAAAGCATATTAAGTGCCTTTTTAATGCATATTTTTTGCTTTTTAATGCATATTTGTGCATATGTCTCATTTTTAGGAGCATTTTTTATTTTGTAGAAAAATATCAAAAATTTATACAATTTATACATATATTGATTGAATCAAAATATTTATGTTTGTGTTATTATTTTTAAAAATAAACATTTTTAAAAACCTTATTGACCTATGGAAAAGCTTGGATTTCTGTGTATGTTTGCAAAATACATAACTTAATATATTTTTAAATTTTCAAGTGCATTATTTTTGCAAAAGTAATAGTTTTTTGTGCATATTTTTTATATTTTAAATGCATATTTGTCTTTTTTTTTGCCTTATTTTTTAGGGGCATATTTTCTATTTTTAAGTGCTGAAATTCCTTGCCCTAGTGATCAAACAGAGATACATACAAACATTCTATTTTTTAGTTTTTGTTTATCTTCCAATCTCCTCCGGGTCTCCTTTTTCGGAAATGTTGCCAAATTGAAGTATGGTTTTTACGTTCAACAGCAGGCAGCTTGCGTATATATTGGAGACGGGTTGCCGCAGGGAAAATTTAATTTTTGTTGGAAAATATTAGTAAGTTAAGACAAGAAAATATAAAATTGTTACATATTGACAACTTAATGTAATTTTTTTAGAAGGGTAAGGTAAAACGTAACAATTGGTGTTGGTTACTTTGAAAAATCTTATCAAAATTTGGTCCAGAGCACCGTAAAAACGTATTAATGTTGCAATATTCTAAACTATATCCACTCAGCGATGACTTACTTGTCAAAAGAAAGGTATTGGTATCCTTATTATCTCATTGCTAGACCCGAAATATTTTGGGAATCATCATAAAACAAACCAGTGAGTCGGTCTAATATACTTATATACAGCAGTATTAGCCCTAGAAAGTGATCCCTGTAATATTATAGAACTGCTCAGTATAATGAGTAATCTTTTGAATTGCCTTAAAAATCGGTTAAAAGACGAGTTTTATGAATCCAAATTTGCAACTATTTTAAAGAAAATATCGAAATAAAAAAATCACGAAACAAAAATTTTCAAATTAGAAGCAAATTAGTTTTTAATAAATGCAGTTACTTACTTGGAGCAACGATATGATTTCGGACCCGAATCACTTTACAACAAAATTTCTGTTTTAAATTTAAAACAATCTGTTTTATCGTAGGATACCTTATCAAAGCTTCCAGAAGTTTTAGAAATATTAAATTTAATTGACAACGATATGTTGTACACTGACTTCTGCTGCCTGCGAGAAACCTTTGATAATTTGCCGAAAGATCCCTACGGGAAATTTTAACAAACTGTCACCGAACTGGCCCCTTTATATGAAATAGACTGGTCACTTTTACATGGCGTTGTCATAGGAGGGGGAAATTGACCCCTTGTGACATGTCACAAGACAATTCCTACGACAGGTTACTAAACTCTCATAAAACACAAAGTTCAGGGACCTGTCCTGGGATTTGTCTTGTGACATGTCACAAGGGGTCAATTTCCCCCTCCTATGACAACGCCATGTAAAAGTGACCAGTCTATTTCATATAAAGGGGCCAGTTCGGTGACAGTTTGTTAAACTTTCCCGTAGGGATATTTCAATTTATAAACTATGGGCCATTCTTTTCAAAAATGCAATAAAAAAATAACGTACAAAATCTATATAAATTAATCTCGTTTGTTTTTTTTTTCGATACCAATTAGCAATGCTTTTTGTGAAATAACTTTTAGGCCTGGTATCTTATGTGATATTAAACAATGATTAAGAAGTAAATCATTGTTTAGCACTTAATTACAGTAACTCATCAAATTTTAATCTCTGATTTTACTCTAAACATTGCTTAAATTTAATTACAGAAATTTCTGTGATTAAGACCTTAAACATAGATTTTCCACCCTACAAATCATGTTAGTATTAACATTTTTTTCTAATGTTTGTAACTTTTTAAAAAGTTTTATGTAGACCAATTAATTTGTAAATAAACACCGTACAACATCTTTATGTGCCATCTGAGTAATGAGCATCGTTAGTAACTTGCACATACATATATCTTCTCTAAAAATACCAATTGGAATTAAGAAAATATTTGTTTAGTTTGTTAGAATCGGTCATAATTTTGATCTTTATTTAACACAAATAAACCATGATTCGTGGAAGGAAAATTTGACCAAAAAATGTGTTTAAGGTGTCTCACAATAATTTCTTTAATTCTGCCATTTTTAATTACAAATAATTTAAATTTTCGAATTTTCTGGAAAAATATGAGATATATAAAGATATAAGACATCCTTCACGTGCTCCTGCAAGATTTTAAATTGCAGTTAATGAGTATAGTTTTTTATTAAATTTTTTCTTATTTTGCTTATTTATCGAACCAATTTTTACTATTTAATAAAATTTAACCATAAAACTTAATCTACCACATTCTATTAAAAATTGTTGAAATATCGGACAGAGTCAGTTAACAGAGGTTAAGATTTATGCATACTGCTAAGATTCTATGGTAGTTGTTTAGATCAGTTATAGGCACCCGAGTAAAAAAAATTATATATAATCATATATGGCATATATTACAATATATAATTATACATGTCGTTATGTATATCCATATATAATTATATATGACGTTTTTTCACAAAATTTTTCCTTATATTATGCCATATATAATTTCATCTAATTAGATATTGGCCTTCATAATATTAGATATGGCATATATAATTATATATTACATGACATGGTTGATCTTATTGCATATGTAGTTATATATAGAACTATATCTTAATATATATGGTGGCATTTTAGCAATATATAATTATATATGGTATCATTTAAACAATATATAATTATATATGGTGACAGTTAAACTAGATATTATCATATATGGTGCCATTTAAACAATATATGGTCATATATGGTACCTCATAAACCAAATCTTTAATTCAGTTCCAGATATGATAATATATGGTACTATATATAGTGCGATATATATTTATATATGGTGTTATTTAAGCTATATATTATCATATATGGTGCCATTCAAACCATATATTATCATATATGGTGCCATTCAAACCATATATTATCATATATGGTGCAATTTCAACAATATATGCCCATATATGGTACCTCATGAACAATATTTTTAATACAGTTCCACATATGATAATATGTGCTACCATATATAGTGCCATATATATTTATATATGGTCCCGGTGAAAAATGCTCATATACGCTCAAACATGTTCATATATGGTTTATGTATGGACACATATGAACAAATATGGATTTTTTATGAACATATATGGATTTTATATGAACATATATGGAAGTATATGTGATTCCATATATAGAAAAATTTCATATACAGACATATATGGAAGCATCTGTTATTTCATATATGGAAATGGCACTCATATATGGACAAATATGAAAGTATATGTTATTCAATTTATGCAAAAGGGACTTGTATATGAACATATTTCGAAGAATACATTTTTCCATATATGTAAAAGGAACTCATATTTGGATAAATATGGAATTATATTTAATGCCATGAATAAAAAAAGGAACATATGTAGCGCCTAATTTGAATGTCATACATAAATTTATATCTATCGTACAACCTTATAATAAAGGACAGCAACGTTCACATGTATTCGCATATATTTAATAAATGTTTATGTTCATATATGTCCATATATGAACATATACTTAGGTGTTACCTCATTTTTCGGATCCATACATATATGGTTGAACCATAAATGTTCATATATGGACATTTTTCACCGGGTGTGTCCAGAAATAATGAAATCTATTTCAGAATTTCATAGGTAATAGAGAAAAATTTCTCAAATACATTTCATAATTTCGGAAATACGATTGATAATTTCTGAAATACAGTTTGATAATTTCTGAAATACAGTTGTGAATTTCGGAAATACAATTAATAATTTCTGAAACACAATTGATAAAACTGAACTTCAATTGACTAGTTCTGAAATACAATTCATAAATGTGAAAAATAATTGATGAGTTCTGAAACACAATTGATAAAACTGAAATTCAATTGATTATTTCTGAAATACAATTGATAAATCTTAAAACAATTAATACAATTGGAAATGGTGTAGAGCGTCAAAAAGATGTAAATAAAATTATTTTATTCAAAGATTTCAATTTAATAAAAAAATAAATATATAATTTTATAAAAAAATTTATAGAAAAAAAAATTTTATTTTATAAAAAGAAAATAATTTTGTAAAAGAAATGCATATTGAACTCGTTACCTTCTGAGTTTAAACCTTATTTTAACAAAATATTGTAATTTTTATACAATCAGTGCTCTGCCAGTCTATTATTTTTTGAACAGTTGGCAATATATGTCTGGGATCTTATTTAATCCCAAATAAATGGAGATCTTACGTAGTACCCAAAGAATGCGGCATCTAATTTTATCTGTCATTTTTATGGATACTTTTAGATGTCAATCCCCAAATATATTGCTGTTTCTAATTCGATCTGCCATTTTAATACCGAAATAAATTGCTGGATCTAATTCGATCTGCCATTTTTCTGATAAATTTAGATCCAAGTTTATCCACAAATATATAGCTGGATCTAATTCGATCTGCCATTTTTTGGATCAAATTAGGTCTTACTAAATCCCAAAATATATTGCTGGATCTAATT
This sequence comes from Leucophora obtusa, assembly GCA_949987735.1. Classification (NCBI taxonomy): domain Eukaryota; kingdom Metazoa; phylum Arthropoda; class Insecta; order Diptera; family Anthomyiidae; genus Leucophora; species Leucophora obtusa. The sequence goes on from OX465295.1 coordinate 285,579,499, forward strand.
TGATCTGCCAATTTTCTATTCAATTTATATCCAAGTTTATCCACAAATATATTGTTGAATCTAATTCGATGTGCCATTTTTCGGATCAAATTAGATCTAAGTTAATCCACAAATATATTGCTGGATCTAATTTGATCTGCCATTTTTCAGATCAATTTATATCTAAGTTTATCCACAAATATATTGCTGGGTCTAATTCGATGTGCCATTTTTCGGATCAAATTAGATCTAAGTGTATCCCCAAATATATAGCTAGATCTAATTCGATCTGCCACTTTTTCGGATCAAATTAGATATACGTTTATCCACAAATATATTGCGGGATCTAATTTGATCTGCCAAAATTGAGATCAAATTAGATCTAAGTTTATCCCCAAATATATAGCTGGATCTAATTGGATCCGCCATTTTTCGGATCAAATTAGATCTAAAAATATCCGCAAAAATATAGCTGGATCCGCCAATTTTCGGATCAAAATAGATCTAGGTTTATCCCCAAAGATATCACTGGACCTCCCAATTTTGAGATATAACTTGATCTTAGTTTATCCCCATATATACAATGGGATCTAATACGATATGATTGGATACACCCAATTTTGAGATCTAATTGGATCAGCTAGATATTACAGCAGATCTTAAACAATATCAAATTGGATATAATTAGATATTGCGCGAGATCAATTTTTTTTACTCGGGCATACTTAAATATTGCCTGCAGTACATTTTTTAAGTACGCCATATATTTTTTCCTCCGAGGAATATTTTTGGATTCATATCTTTCCGAAAATTCTATTTGTTCAATTAACACAAAATGTTACAGATATGACTCTTCAGAAGATTTTTGCTTTGTACACAAAATTGTTGCAAGATATCTTAAAAATAGAATCAAGAAAATCAAACGTTTAAGTTCATTTATACAAAAATTTTAAATTTGGAAATTTTTTAAATTATACCAAATGCATCGCGGTAGTACCACGGTACCAACGGAGGTCAAAATGTACCCAAAAAAGTACAATTGTACCATGTTTTCCATCCCTGGTATGTGTATATTAAATTTGATCCAGATATATTTACCTAAACGAATAACAAATAATATAGAGGCATAGTTATTTTACTTTTCCTTTGAACCTACCCAGTCAGAAATCGCCAGTGGTACAAAAAATCAAGCACTGGCATACCACTGGGTAACCACGGTATTGAAAATAAATGACTGGCAGAACACTCATTTGGGACGCTTTGCCAGCGTTTGCGAAAAGCGTTTTACCAGTATTTCTTTTACAAAAATTTCGGTGGAATTGGCTTAGAGTGATATGCCAAGGTTTGCAACCAGTGGTTATCCAGTGCTACCTATCCAATGCTACCAGGCGTACAAAAATCAATTCACTGGAAAACCAATGATTTTATAAAAATGCTGACGCTTCGTTAAAAAATGTTTGTAGTTGGAAGGTTCCAAGTTCAAATCCGGTTGCAAGCAAAAAATTTTTTTTGGATTTTTTTAATTTAAAATTTTTTTTGTTTTACAAAATCAATTTTTTTGTTTGTGGGAAAGCTCCTTCAAGACCAACTTTTTTTTGCCCTCCCAACACTGGCATACTAGTTACAAAAAATTGTTTGCCAGTACTAGCATTTTGGCACAGCCAGTAGTTGCCCAGCTATTATCACTCATTTATGTGTTTAGCCATCAAATATTATATGTCTCGTTAGCTCAGTGGGTAGAGCAATCGTCTGCAAATCTGACGGCCTGGGTTCAAATCACGGCAGGACCACAAAAAAATACATTTGAACTTTTTTTAAATTTTATTTTGTAAAATATATTTCCAGACCACCTATTCATTGGTTTTGCCAGCGTTTTGCCAACGTTTAAAAATTTTGTTCCTCCAGTGCTTTTCCGGCGCTTTTTGAACAGCCGGTCCTTTTGTCTAATGATGTTATCATTTTGGGAATGGGAAAGCACTTTTTGCCAGTACTTGTACCACCTGTTAAAGTGCTTTGCCACCGCTTTCCCGTTTGTATTTTTCTGTCTGGGTATGCATGTAGCATGCAAAAAGACACTTCCTATTTAAGGCATTTAGCGATTGATGATTTTTAAAACAACAATTTGGTCATCTATTTTATAATGTTATGACCCCGTATCATGCGAAAAATTCAATAATAAACTCTTATTTCGCGAGTTTCCAATTTTTTTTTATTTCTTATTCGTATTGTCAAATTAAAATATCTAAAATTAACAAATCATGGATTAAATTTTTATAAGTTACCGATATTATTTTAAGTAAGTTTAAGTTTCTAAATCAATGATTAAAATAAACTAAGCATTGGAGATAAGATACCAGCCCTTACACTCATAGAAATAAATCCGTAGAAATATCAGAAAAAGTTACTAAAAATTAGTTAAAAATGATGCTGCAGAAAAAACTGCTAAAATTAGCAGATTTTTTTACTAAATACTAGTAAAATGCGAACAGCAAAATTAAAACTGCTAAATTTACAGAATTTTAGTTATATTTAGGCTAACTTTTAGTTAATTGAAAATAGCAAATTGTTCTGTAAAATCTGCAGAAAATTTTGCTAAATATTTGTAGACTAAAAATAGCAAAAATAAACTGTTAAATCTACAAAATTTTTGCTATTTTTAAGCTAAATTTAGTTGAATGCAAATAACAGTCTATTCTGCTAAAATCAGCAGAAATATTTGCTAAAAAATTGTAAACTGCTGTTTTCAAAAGGCTCGATTTTTATTTGCATTTAAAAAAAAAATCGAAAAAAAAACTTAGAAAATTTTAAATTTTTTGGTGATTTTTTAGGCTACTAATTATTTAGCAAAATTTTTTGCTGATTTTAGCAGGTTAATTTGCTAATCTCCATTTACAAAAATTTAGCTCATATATAACTAAAATTCTGTATATTTAACAGTTTCAGTTTTGCTGTTCCTATATTACTAATATATAGCAAAAATAATCTGCTAATTTAGCAGTTTTTTTCTGCAGCATCATTTTTAACTAATTTTTAGTAGTTTTTACTAAATTTTTTACGGACTTTTTTCTATTAGTGTAGTATTTTAAATAATCTATATTCACGAGAAAGGAATAGAATGTCCTTCGACCTAATAAAGGCTGAAATTTTTATAAGAATAAATGTTGAAACAAGTTGCAAAAATTTTCAAATATTTTTGCTTACCACTAAAGTAGAAGTGTAAGTAAATTCTGTAAATAATAATGCAAAATATATGTGTCAAAAAAAAATAGTTATACTTTTTTATGCGATTTAAATATGACGTAAGTCTGAATTTAAATTGCTACGTTTCCTTGTTTTTTATGTTATTATCATTTTGTTTATTTTTGAAGAAAAAAATTCAAATAAAATTTTACTTTTTTGAAATATAAATGCATTTTTAAATTGTCCAGTTATTTTTTTTAAATCCAGGTGAATTTTTTCCATTGTCCAGTTATTTGACTTTTGGTATCTGGCAACTCTACTCTCTTGACTTATGAAAACCTAGTCCCAGGTATGGTCAAAGATGGGATTTGTTTTTTTTTTATAAATTTGCAAAACTCCAGTTTTGGGTTTTTTAAAATTTTGTTCAACAAAATATAAAAAAGTGGTCAACGCATAGGGTTTTATTAAATACAGCTTACAGAATAATTCTACTGAACATATCCCTCTTTTAACTTAACAGTGACGGAGTTTTAAATTTGAAAATTTTAGAGAAAAGTGTGATTTTGGCCAATAATTTAGATAATAGTATTAATTTTTGTGTTTTTAGCTAGCTGTAACAAAACCACTTCCGATTTCTTTTAATTCTGATACGAGAGATTGTTTACCGAAAATTTTGTAAAACTCCAACATAGTTAACCCTTTCTTTACCAAGGTCTAAAGTGAAATTTTTGAAGTTTTTCTATGATTCTAGTTAGGGCTACGTTTTATGGATAAAAAAAAAGAATAGCATTTTTGAATTCGTGAGACAATTTCCTTTAATTTGAGTACCCACACTTACAGTAGTGGACTAAAGTGGATACATTAATTCAACATTTTTCGAAATTTGTTATAATTTTTATTTTATTATAGAAACTTAAATGATTTTTTTTAAAGCATAAAATTAAAACATACTTCTTCAATAAAAACCTAAATAGAGTAGACTATATCATTAAGAAGTTAATGAAAAAAATAGTTGCAAATTGTGACCGCTTTTATCCAGTATTGTTCATATTTTAAATTTTCGGCAAGCTCTTTCTTTAATATTTTGTCGCAAGTCCTTTGTCCTTTAAAACAGATTTTATGCGAGAAGGAATGCTTTTCGCGAGATTTTTAATAGTTTGAGGTGGAATATTAGCCCATTCCGCTGAAACTCCTGACCAAAGATCATCTTGGTCGGTGCTCGTTCGCATTGGGAGAGTCTTCTTTTGACAATTGCCCACCAATTCTTGATGGGATTCAAATCGGGGCTCTTCAAAAACTGGAAAAACTACACTTGGATATCACAAATTGAACAAAAGTTATTAATACAGATTTAAAAATATTCAAATATGTATTCACTTTAGTCCACTACTGTATATGTTACTATGTTCCCCCGCTTTTAGGGTATTTTAGGGTTAACGGTATTTAAATAATTTCGTTAGGGTCTTTTAAGGTTCACCGTATTTTAACTTATTTCGTTAGTGGTGTTTTACGGTTAATGGTAGTCATTTGAAAGGGTTTCAAATCGTTATTGTCATTTTAGGGTTAGTATTTGGCAAACATGATTTTAACTGACATCCCAGTCTAAGTGTTGTATTGTCCTATTAAAAAACAGGTATTATTTTACCGTTTCTACACTCGGTTGATTTGAGTTTTATTGTAAACAAATATTAGTTCATTAAATGATTAAAAAATACAAAGCGAAATATTTCAAGCACCCGATAACTTATTTAACTAAAATTAACTATCCTATTTTTTACAAGAAACTACTCAGTGGTGTAACCTGCAGATCTTAATAAAGCTCGTAGGGAGCAAACAATTAACAGACAATAATTTTTAAGTTGCGCAAATTCACGTTAAAGGGCTAAAGAGTGGGGTCAAAAATAGCAACGTTTTTGCACTAAAGCGTGTCTAAAAATCACGAAATTTAGTTTTTGATGTACACAGATTGAAAATATTCTAGAAAAAAGTATTTTGACACCCATATTGCTTATGTCTTTGACCCAGAGTTGACACATATTTGAAATATTTAAAATAAAGGTTAAAAATCTCTTCGGGAAAAGTCGTCTCAAAACCGAAATATTATGAATATAGCAACAAAATTTTTAAACATGTTTGAACATGATTTATATAACGTTGAATGCGGCTTCGAAAAAACTATTTATATTCAATTTGCTTGCTTTTGTATATTTAATTGGAAATAAATGTAAAACAAAACCAAAAAACGTGTAATTTTTGACTGTAGCCTTTAAATATTAAAAGTGAAATTGCGTACCTAAAAAAATACGTGTCTAGTAATTTATTGCCCTCTAAAATATATCGGGTTACACCATTTCAGAGTTTTCTTGTTAGAGTTCATCTTAATCAACATCTAATTTCCCTCTATACCAAATAGTTCGGATGCATTTTTAGGTTTGCCAGGGCGTAATTTTTCATTAATTCGATGAACACGTTCATATTCCATTATTTCATTACGATTATCACGCAATTTTCCATAAGAAACCTCTGTAAATAGAATACCATTAATAAAGCTTTCAAATGATACGGAGAATAGAAGAAACTTACCTGTCAAATTAATCATTTCCTTTTCTAGCCCATTATAATCTTTGGGTAAAATTTCTTTAGGAACAAATTCATAAAAATCTTCCAACGAATCATGTAAATGAAGCATGCTTTCTAATTCCTTTTTCATAAAAGGATTCATTAAAGCTAAAATTTTATCCACAAATGGAACAGTATTAATGAAATGAACACCGACCAGACGTAGGGCAACGGCATCCTATAAAAAGAGGAAAAATTCAATTATTTTATGATTTGAAAACTGCAAAGAATAAACTTTTCTTCATATCCTACCTGTAAATAAAATATGAACTTTTTCATTTGTAACAAATCAATTCGGGCTACATGCTCCAGTGTGCAACCTTTAAGATCTATTACAATTATGTAACCGGGACGTAAACCATCTTCTCGTAGCAAAAGTTCAAGAATTAGACAATATCTATTGTATATTAAATACAAAGTTTTAGTATTTATTAAATTATTTCAAATTATTAAATAAATAATGTAATTGCTATAATAAAAAATCTTTATTATTAGTGACTATTATTACTTTAAAAGTTAATTCTAATGTCTAACTGTCCATTTAAGTTTAGGTTAACCAAGTTTTTCTTATTTTACTGAATAACACTGCATGACAATCAAAAAATTTATGGAGATCTGACCATCAGTTCTATATATTTCGGACATGCTGATTACAATGGCCTTACTTTATTTTTCGATCAACGGTACAGATTTTTCACTAAATGTCTTTAAAGTTTGGCGGTTGGTCATTTAGTTTTTTATATAAAAATTTTTTAAATTCAATTATAATGAATTTTAGCATTTTAAAATGTCTTTAGTACGATACTATTTACTTAGTACGATACTAACCTTAGTAAAAAATGGAACTGTTTTGCTTCAAATTTTGCAAGAACAGTTTTTAGAGGTAACCCCATATTATACTATAAGTTGGACTTTGGGGACATCTTGGAAAGCATATCCATACAAAATTTTTGAAAAATCCCGATTTTAACATATAGGCCGCTATATATGAATATATTTTTTATTGAAATATTTTCCTTTTAATTGCTTCCTTACTAAGGCATTACATTTATTGACGTCGATTGTACATTCGGAGAGTAAAGTCGCTGCAATAGCAAAAAACCATAAAAACCTATATAAAAGGCAAAGTAGTGGTTTAAATATCAAGATTAGCACATCGTATATATATCGTAAATATGGCCACAGGTCCTGTGCTTATATTTTAACACATAAAAATTCATATTAATTGAATTTGATAATTTTTTTATATAAAAAACTGAATGGACAACCGCCAAACTTTAAAGACATTTGCGAAAAATCTGTACCATTGATCGAAAAATAAAGTACGCCATTGTAATCCGCATATATTTATACAGAATTGATAGTCAGAGCTCTATTAATTTATAAAAATCAAGATTTTGTCATGCAGTGTAGTTGAGGAAGAAAAATATCATATTTATTGAATTAAAAATATACATATATTCCCAATGTTTGCACAGTGGGTTAAGCGATAGCAAAATAAATGCTTAAAAATTAATAACATTTTAATCAGTGAAAATTGATAACTGCAGAGCAGGAGTAAAGGCCTAACTATCTATAAGTTGTAAGCGGATTACTATGAAAATACAGTGAACACCCATATTTAGCTTAAGGCAACATTCATAATGTTCCGTCTCTGTTAATTTCTTTAATTTTCAATCGAAATTGATCATACTCAACTTAAGCAAATTAAAAATATTTCAAACAAACGAAAGAAATTAAAAAATAATAACTAAAAAAATTTATCAAAGAAAAATATATAAAATAAAGTCGCAAACACACAAAAAATGATTATTATTTTATATCTACCCAGTAAAATTTTTTACAATCGGTTTCCAACTATGCCAGTTCTACAACTGGTTCCTCTACAACCGATTCCATGGAACTTGTTCCGAAATCAGTTCCACGGAACCTATATGGAAGGTATGACTGACATAGAATCGATTCTAGAACTAGTTCCAGAACTGGTTCTAGGGCAACCGGTTCCACTTTGGAGCTATAGAAGCGGTTGCTTTTGGGACAATTTCAAACAAAAATCATCGTTGTTAGAATTGACAGTAGAAGTGGTTGTAAAGGAAAAGTAGCTATTCTACAACGAAGTCTTTGGAACAGAAAATTTTCCTGGGTAATTAAAATTGTTTCTAAACAAATATTTAATTAAATCATTTAAATATTAGAACTGTTTAATTGTTTCAAATAATCGTACACAATTTTTAGTAAATTCGTTTTTAATTTTTTGTATGAATCTGGCAAATTTTTAAAATTTTACTAAGTCAAATATGGGCGCTGTTTAATTTGGAGAAAAATTAAGCCAAATTTCAAACAAACTTAACACACGGTAAATCAATTGTGGTTACACTGATAGAATTTTGTGCATAGTATTAGTGAATTTGTTCATTAATCCAATGATTTTTTTCATTGGAAAGTCCCCAAAGAACAAGTTCATTAAATCAATGAAACGTATTCATTAAATGAAAAATAATTGAAAAAAAATATTTTTTTCTTTTATGTTAATTTTTTATTTATTATTTTTTTAATTTTTATTTTTACATGTATATTTTTTTATGTGTTGTCACGTTTTTGGCATCTCCCTGAACTCGACTTGAACCCGTAATCACCAGATTGAAAACATTACCGCGTTACTGATTTATCTAAATAGCAAAATGAAAACGATGTCATTATTTGGACTTTTATATTTAAATAATTTCAGTTTGCTACCCTAGCGTTCCATACTGGAACACAGGCAAGTAGCTTGGGGGCTCGAGCCCCCCCCCCCCCCCCCCCCGAAATGATTTCACAAATTTTGAAACTTAACAAAATACGTCAAAAGCAACAACATTTTTTAAAAAATGTAATAAAAATATTTATTTTTTGTTGAAACCAAATAACAAATGGACAAGTTTCTTAAGTTTTCATAAATAAAATAGACTCTAAATCTATTTTCTAAAAATTTTTCTAACCTTTTTGGTGGCCATGGCAACTGTTTTCTATGGTTTTTTTTTGTAGAAATCTTGAATAGTTGCTATTGTGCTATGCTTAATCAAAGAGGTTAGAAAATAAATAGAATCCAATCCTCTATTTTACTGAGAAAAACTTTATAAAATGTGACTGCGAATAGGAAACAGAAATTTTTTCGCTACTTTTAATTGAAAAGTGGCTATTTTTTATTGTTACTATTGATAGCTTTCGTCATATTTATTATAAGATAAACATAAAATTAACAAATTAACCTTCGGTTTTCCTTAAAAATTCCAGGTTTCCTGCTTGCAGACACAAGCTGTTACTATAGGGTGATAATTTGGCATAATTCGACATTTTACAATTTTTTCCCACCCTAAGTTAAGCATTATAATGTTGGATTTTCATAATTTTTTTTTTAAATTAAAATTATTAACTGTCCGTGTAAAAGCGTACCTTAGGAGAAACAAGAAATTTATGCTCGAAGTGACTGTAAATTAAATACATATAGAAATTCGGATTTGTCTCAAGAAGCTTCTTGCAGTATATTTAACAAAACTATATTCTGATCAGAATCAATGTTTCGAGCACGAAATGAAAGTACACTGTTTCTAAAACAAAACCCTCAAAGAGTTTTGCAAATCTAGCTCGGCTTTTAATTTGATGGCCTCTTGAAACATGTGTCTATTTTATTCACGTTTTCGTCACAAAGACGCACTATCAGTTGCTTTTTTTCATATTGTTTGTTATTAGCAGTTTGGTGTTAGAAATTGTCGAAATCTATTCTATTTTCCTAATTCTAACACAATGCACTCGCATAAGTAGTGGGCATCCCCTGAGTTTTAGTCTATCGTAAAAAAAAATTAGAAATTGTGAGTAAAAATGTGAGCACACCCGGAAATTTTCATACAAAATAAAACATTTTATGCAAACAAATAATCGGAATAAAAATTACTAGAATTTGGCATTATAGTTCACATTTCATTTCAATCAATTTTATTTTTGAACTAGTGTGTTCTTCTAGTTCACTTGTTCATTCGAGAAATTTTTTCAGTTGTTCATACACTAATATAAAAGTCTTTAAAAATGTTTGCTGAAAAAACAGCTGAATCCAGCAGAATCTGTTTGCTTAACATTAGAAAGATACAAACAGCAGGAAAAAATATGTTAAATTTACAAAATTTCAGCTATATTCTAGTTAATCGAAAATGACAATTTACCCTGCTAAAATCAACAAAAAATTTCATGGAAATTAGTCGATCAAACCATCACAATGAATTTAAAATTTTTAGTATTCTTTTATTTTCTTAATGCGAATAAAAATCTGCACTACAGAAAGCAGTCTACTATTTTCTAGTAAATATTTCTGTTTATTGTAGCAGGAGAGACCGCTATTTGTATTCAACTCAAATTTAAAGATAAATTAACTTTTGAATATATAACAATTTCTTTACTGATTTTTGTCTACTAATATTCAGCAATATTTTTTGCCAATTTTAGCAAGGTAAATTTGGAATTGAATTAAACGAAATTTAACTCAAATATTACTAAAACAGTTGCATTTTTGCTGTACTTATCTTACTAATATTTAGCACAAAGGATTTACTAATTTCAAAAGCTTTCTGTGCAGGGCCCCTTTTGAGTACCTTTTTTTGCTATTTCTTTTAGGATTATTCTATCAGTATAAGATTATATTATGTCAGTGGTTTGTTCGATAATTCCGAATAAAATAAAAGAACTGAAAAGAACAGTTGAAATTTTACTTATTCGTGAACGCGAGAGAGTTCCTAACTCTTAAAATGTGCAACATTTTTGGGCTTTCGCGCCACACAGATATTTCAAGAGGTCATAAAATAAAAACCCGAGCTAACTTTGCAAAATCCTCTGGAATTTTATGTGCTTTGAAATTAGTCTAGGATCATATTGGAATGGCGCACTCCATTGGAAATCAAAATTATAATGATAGCTGTGTTTTCGACTTAACTATATCCGTTAACTCATAAAAAACCTCAAAGTGCATAAAAACGCTTTTAAGACAAAAACTAACACATTACTTTTCGTATGTACGTTAACTTTCAACACGGATAATTATCAACGTACATACATTTTCACATCTAACGTAACTTATTCGCGTTACTTCCTAGGAACTTTTGCGGACGTACGTTCGATTATAACGGAAAAATTATAAACATAACCTGTTTAAAAAAATTTTATACTACAATCGGTTTAAAGTAGATTTGCTTTAAAGACTTAACGTTGATAGGCATGAGACAAAATACAGCTGATGTAATTTACTTTACATATTTAACCTTTCCGATAATCTAAAAAATTGTAATAAAGCCCCAGCATAAAAAGAGATACCGAAGCAGTAGAAAAAGCACTATAATTGGTGATCTAGATGCACTTCTTTTTTAACATAAACACTAATGATTTTAACATTGAGAGGAGAGGAGTATTACAACTTCAACATTCTTTGAAAAAAAAATTATGTGTTTTTTATTTTACAAAAGTTTTTTATTGCCGCCATCGGCTATCTTACTTACGACCTCACGATTGCTAGTCTAGCGCTCTACCGCTGAGCTATTCTTTGATATAAAAGTTGAGTGACATAAAAACGACACTTTGTTACTGCGAGATATTGTTCCTTATTATCTTCAATAAAAGTACTTATTAAACAAGTTTAAAAGGTGCACTCCAATTCAATATTGTTTTCAGTAATATTTTCACAGTTGCATAAAAAGCAAATTCTCACCATTTTCAAAAATATTGAATTTAAAAAAAAATTAACAGAATAAAAAAAAAGCGGGCTAAAGCCCGCTCGATGGTTTGTATAAATCCCCAGATGACTGGGAACTTATACAAACCAAAGATTAAATTTGGCTGTGCCGAGTCTTTAGATACCCTCCATCCTGGTGTTTTTATTCGGGGATTCTACTAAGTACAAACAAGTATGAATTATTACCCATTTTGTATTCGGTCAATCCACTGTGCAACAAATGTGTATGATTTTTTCCACCACCACAAGTAAATATTTCAGTTTAATCTTGTTTAGTCTCAGTGCTGCCACAAGCAAGATTCAAAATTCCCAAAAGTTTAAACAAAATTACCAAAAAATATGAAATTATAAATGACTTCAATTAACATATTATTACAATTTGGTAATAACCTCAGCGTTATATTATTACAAAGAAAAGTTCCTTAAAAATGCAGCATTTTTGATGAACTTTTGAGTCTTATATGAATCTTCATTAAATTTAGAGAAAAAATTAACTTTAGAACAAAACACTTAAAAAGCTTGTAAATAAGAATCAGTTATGATCACATGTGAACGATTTAAAAATGATCTTATTTTAGAGTCTTTCAAAAATCAAGTTTTATTTGCGTTTTTAAATACACACAAAAAAATCTTTGGCAAGCAATTGGGAGCACTTCAACTAAAATAATGTTTTTGTGGCATACACAATATAATAAATTATTCGATAAAACTTTATTAGTTGAAATTGGGTTCGGGTCGAAATCCTGTGTATAACAAAATCCTGTGTATAACAAAATCCTGTTTTCAAAATCCTGTTTTCAAAATCCTGCTTTTCGTAATACTGTTTTACAAAATACTGTATAACACAATACTGTTTCACTGGGCGGCGAAAATTTTTGTAAAAATAAAGCAAAAAAGCGCTCGCTTTTTTTTCTTTATATTTACAAACATTTTAATATGAAGATGAAGATTTTCTTAAACTGTGAGAGTGGTTTAAAAAAACTACTTCAAGGGCTCATATCACCCAAAGTATCCTGGAACCTTTTGGTCGGTTTACGATGACAGTACTCAAAATAGTGTGGAAGCTTGGCATAGAAGACTGAAAGTTGTTGTTGGGCTTATAAAGTCAGGATTATACCACCTTATCAGGCAGTTGGGTAATGAGGTCGTGGTAGCTGTAAATACCATTTCAAAACGCGCGAATGGAGAAAGACGTTACATAAATTCAAAGAAAAGCGTACACAAACATTAAAAGAGTTATAAGAAAAAGGTGTGAATTAAGCCATACAGGCTACCTAAAGCGAATTGCAAAAAATCTTGTACTAATTTAAGTTTATAAAATGCATTGAAATTAATTTATTGTTAAATGTTTTTGTTAATTTTTGAAAATTATATACTTTTGTTGAAGTTATTTTTAATAAAATAGATTTTGTAAACCAGCATTTTTACTTAACAGAATTTTGCAAAACAGTACAGTGAAATCCAGTATTTTGCAAAACAGAATTATGAAAAGCAGGATTTTTAGAAATTTTTTGACCAGTATTTTGTCTAAACAGTATTTTACATAACAATATTATATACGTATCCCGTTGAAATTTGCTTAATTAATTGGTAACAATTTTTTTGTGTACGTTAATAGCTTATTTGTATAACGAAAGAATTTCAAAGCATGTATAGATTAATACACTTTCCTGATGTATCGGTTTAATTCGTGGATGATCAGTCGCTGTGAATCAATTCATTAACTCGTATGAATAAAAAATAGATATTGGAATTTTTATGCAAACTTCACAATTAGATGTTAAGTCATTCATAAGCCAAAAGTACCCTACGGGAAATTTTAACAAACTGTCACCGAACTGGCCCCTTTACTTGAAATAGACTGGTCACTTTTACATGGCGTTGTCATAGGAGGGGGAAATTGACCCCTTGTGACATGTCACAAGACAAATCCCAGGACAGGTCCCTGAACTTTGTTTTTTATGAGAGTTCAGTAACCTGTCCTAGGATTTGTCTTGTGACATGTCACAAGGGGTCAATTTCCCCCTCCTATGACAACGCCATGTAAAAGTGACCAGTCTATTTCAAGTAAAGGGGCAAGTTCGGTGACAGTTTGTTAAAATTTCCCTTAGGGTAATTACATACATTGAGGCAGGGTTGGTAGGCTCTCTATCGCTAAAATACTATTATAGATTCAAATATCGATACATTTAAAATACCAGTACCGAAATTAATGAAATACCATTATCCTTACAACACCATTATTTTTTAGTCTAAACTTTTTGTAATTCCACGTCGTAATTGTGAATTTTACATACACTTAGTTAATAAATTTATTTTACTTTACTTTGTTTTTTCATAAAAAAAAATTTGCGGAATGCACCGAAATAACTGAATACCGCTTATCTTAAAATACCATTATCGAAATAATTACAATACAGTTAACCTTAAAATACCGTTATCGAAATACAATTATCCTTAAAATACTGTAACCGAAATAATCTACAATAGCGTTACTTACCCTCACCGATAATCGCACCGTTTCTGCTACCAACAATGCTTTGAAGTAATTGCTAAGTTGTATTCATAGACCCACTATCTATTGGCTAGTTTATGAATTAAATTCTTTTTTTATGTGTAATATATTTTTTTATTTACAAATTTGATAACTTTCTCAATTCATTCAATTGAATTGAAATTTAAGTGAAAAACTAAAGAATTTAATAATTGCTATCATCCATGCCCTACCCATAAAGTGGCAACACTGCTTATGTTATTCATATAGCTGTGTACAGACCTTTAAAAATATAATTCCTTAATTCGTATTTTAAATCTCAATTTTGCAATAAGTTGATCTCAGTGAATTTTTTTACCCCGATGTAGTACTGTACGCGGAAAGACCTCTGTAGGGAGTTTATTTCTGTGAAAAGTTTGGAAATGGACTTAGCTACATATATCTAAGTCATTTATAGTCGGATTGGAACAATATATATATACTAGGGTGGGTCGATTTAGCAATCGATATTGCGTACTCGATTTTTTGAAAGCTTTTAGCATGGGGAAAAAAAGTTCCACTACGACATATCAAAAAATCATTTTCGAGGCTCCCAAATTTAAATTTTTTGCAATTTTCTAATAAATGCTAGATTAGCGCCATCTTGAGGTGGCTTTTTGAAACAACTAATAAAGTTGTAAACAATATAACATTACAACCTTTCCAGAAAGGTATTACTTATGAAAATCGGATAAAAAATGTGGCAACTAGAGGTAAAAGTATATAAGTAAAATTATTTTCTGCTTGATGATGAAATGATGATAATGATGAGAAATGATGATAATGATGTTGATGACAAAAGGAGAAAATAATTTTACTTATATACTTTTACCTCTAGTTGCCACAGTTTTTATCCGATTTTCATAAGTAATACCGGCGAATGAGATTTATTTTTAAGATTTTTTAAAATAAACCGTTTTTATAAAAACCACCGTATACTACCACATAATTTTTTACTTATTAATATATTCTCAAGATTAAAAACTTTTGAGATGTAGATCAAATTTTATCACTTCAAACACCGAAGATATTAGAAGTCAAACCTATTTTTTTTTTGCAGATGGTACATAAGATACAACTTTGACTCTAACCAACAATTATACTGAATTAACTCATCGGGAATCGAACATATTTTGGGAGTAAACACATTTTAAACCTACCCTACGGGAAATTTTAACAAACTGTCACCGAACTAGCCCCTTTATATGAAATAGACTGGTCACTTTTACATGACGTTGTCATAGGAGGGGGAAATTGACCCCCTGTGACATGTCACAAGACAAATCCCAGGACAGGTCCCTGAACTTTGTTTTTTATGAGAGTTCAGTAATGAACTTTATGAAATGAATCCAATTTTATGCATATAAATTCAAAAAAAGAATTATCTCTTTCAAGATCTGGGTGTGTATGTATGTATATTTTGCTTATTAAGTAACAACAACACACAGTTAATATATTTTTTCATGTTAATATGGAAAAATCTAGAGGTGCTTTTACATTTTCATTCATAACTTTTAAACGTCTGGACCAAATATGCCCATTTCCAATACCAAACTGCTTAAGAAATTGGACAAAAATTTTGACTAAAAATTAACATCCTAGCACAACTATTTTGAGCGTGATCGTGATTTCAACAGACAGACAGACGGACACGGCTATATCGGTTTCGCTATTGATAACGATCAAGAATATATATTTTTTTTATGTCCCAGATTTTTTTTTCGATGAGTTACAAACGGAATGACAAAATGATATATACCCTCCTGCACAGTGGGATGGAGGGTATAAAAATGGAAACAAATTATTGGTCCCGCCAGAAATCGATCCGGTCGGTATCGGTACGAAAAAGTTAACAGTCCACTTTTTTTTATTGTTTTTTATGATTGTTGATTAAAGCGGTAACAAAAACAACTTTAATAATGAAATAAATAATAAATAACACAGTACAAGAAAATGAGAAAAATTTGATGCATCGGGGTTACGACAAATCACTTCTAATAGACTTTGGGACGCAGATCACTAATATGGCCATTAGAGGTGTTCTTATTAGTATGGCCAAATTTTAAAGTGTTTTGATTCCAGTTCGCCGGTCAGATTTTTATTCCTTTATATTAAAAAATTAAATAAGTAAAATTTGGAGCGAATCCGATCACTTTTAGTGGACCCGGAAACGAATTCAATATACCTCTAACAAATAAATAGAACAAAATTACAGTTTTGAATAATTTTTTCTAAATTTTTTTTTTTATTAATTTGAATACATGTTACAAAAATCAAATTGGAATAGATAATTAGTTTTTGGATCTATATTTCTAAAAACTAAGGATATAATATTAGATGAGACTTTTTTACGATAGATATTTTTGTCGACAAGCCTCAACAAGCTGAAGCAACAATTGTTTTTTCTCTTCATCATTGGTTAATATTCAGTTAAGGTCTTGTATGAATTTAACGCTTCTGTCAGCAGTATCATTTACAACAAACATGTCCTTACAGGATATAAAACCTTCCTCAAATTCAAAATCTAGAAATTCCAGGGATAAACTAAACCGATTTAAGGAATACTTTGTTTTCTCTGATACAAAAATCACATAATCAGTTTTTTGGTTTTCGAAAGTCTATTAAATTCGAATAGTATTGACCATTTTTTAATTTTACAATTGGTTCTTTTAATTTAAGTTTTTCAACCATTTTAAGTTTTTCTTTAAAACTTATATTTGAATGCAAAAAGTCTAGAGCTATTGGGTCATATGAATAAAACTTAGCAATTACTTCGAAGTAATTACTTTGGGCTTAGGAATGGCTTTTAACTCAAAATTTACGAATTGGCTGGTAGAATAGGATGAAATGTAAACGAAAAGTTAAAAAATTAATTTCTAGTCTACTCCCAAGTAGACTATCTAGTCTAGTGAAGTAATTGCTTAAAAAACCCTGTATTTCCCCCTATTAGTAATATCTATTTTTTATTCATATGAGCCATTGTTTCCTCAGAAATATACCATAAATTGTTGCTCATTTTTTTAAGAATTACTGCTAAAATTTTTGGGTTAGTTTCTGAATACTTTATAGCATCTTAAATAAAAGTCAAATCTTAAAGCGGTGCGTCTGTGGCATTAGTTGTACATCTGAACCAGACTTTAATATAAAGTTTCACCAGGCGGTATTCGTCGCTCTCTTTCGAAGATTGACAATTTGTATCGAAAATGTTAGCCTTTGAAGACGTGTGTAATTCTTATGGCTGAATTTTCGATATAAATTAAGAGGAGAGTGATTTAACAGAGGTAGGGATAGTTGGATAGTATTTATACCCTACACCACTATGTGGTAAGGATATTATAAGTTTGTGCTGATGTTTGTAACACCAAAAAATACTGGTACTAGACCCACCTTATAGTATACCGATCGGCTCAGAATTTTTTATTTCGATATAACGATGTCCGTCTGTCCGTCCGTCCGTCTGTCAGTCCGTCTGTCTGTCCATGCATTCTTGTGCGCACTCTACAGGTCGCAAATATTAAGATATTTTGATGAAACTTGGTACACGAACTTATGCCGGCCCAAGTACGAAGCCTATTGATTTTGGTTAACATCGGTCCATGTTTAGACCTAGTGCCCATATAAGGGTCCTCCCAAAATTATATTGTTTATACGCTGCAGGTCGCAAATATTAAGATATTTTGATGAAATTTGGTACACAGAGCTATGTTGGCCCAAGGACGAAGGCTATTGATGTTGGTGAACATCGGTCCATGTTTAGACCTAGTGCCCATATAAGGGTCCCCCCAAAATTGGCTGGGTTACAAACTGCAGGTCGCAAATATTAAGATATTTTGATGAAATTTGGTACACCGACCAATGTCAGCCCAAGGAAGAAGCCCATTGATTTTGGTTAACACGGGTCCATGTTTAGACCTAGTGCCCATATAAGGGTCCCCCAAAATTGGCTTGGTTACAAACTGCAGGTCGCAAATATTAAGATATTTTAATGAAATTTGGTTCACATTATAGAAAATTTTGACACAAGTCCCATTTTAACCCATTCGAATTTCGGATCCAAACATTAGTTGGCTTTTAACCAGACTGGTGTAGGGTATTGTATAGTCGGCATGCCCGACTTTAACCTTTTTACTCGTTTTATTATATACATAGTCGTTGGTTTCACTAGAAAAATGCAAATAGCGCGTTATCCAATTTTCTCTAGAATTAAATGAATTCCTTTACTTAAGTAATTCACTGAATTCTTTCAACTGAACGCGTTCATCAAACAACAAGTTCAAAGAATTAATTCAATTGCAATAGTTCTTTTTATTAAATCACATTTTTTCGTTCAGTGAATTAAAAAAAAATAAAATTTCAAAAAAATAAACGTTCATTGAATTAAAAAAAAAAACGTTCACTGAATTAAAAAAAAAAATTATGTCCACGTAATATACGTATATATATAAATGCTTTCTTCTATTGAACGGCAGAAAACAGGCTTAGAGTTCAGTGAACGTATTTTTTTTTTGTTTCAATTCAGTGAACGTATTTTTTTTTCTTAATTCACTGAACGTAATTTTATTTTTTTTTAATTCATTGAACGAAAATGAAATTGAACGAATTCAGTGGTGAATTAATTCAGTAAGGAATTAATTAATTCAGTAAGGAATTAATTCACTTTTTTTTCCGTTCGATTTATAAAATTGAACGAGTTCACCAGTGAATTAATTCGTAACAAAATACATCGAACGAAAACAAATATGAATTAATTCCATTCAATATGTGATGCTTTGTGAATTAATTCATCCAATTTTTAATTCAGAATAGAAAAATTGAATAAAGAATTAATTCTTCAAAGGTCTGGTTGACAACACTATCTTCTTCACTCCACTCCGTGTTGTAACGATTGAAGAGCTTGGTGCTTCTTCCGCAGTCGATGATATTTTGGACTTCCTAAGTATTAGATATATTATATTTTAGTAGGTTAGAGTGGACCACATTTTTGTCTCGCCCAAAAAAATACCCACAAATATCTTTTTCAATTTTTTAAAATGCCCGAGTAAAAAAATGATCTGGCGCCCCATGTCCCACTTTACCCCACTCTACCCTACATAATATTGAATAATGTAAAGAGAAGAAAATTAAAATAAATTTTTTTTCAATATTTTGCTGAAGAAAGTAATGAAAAACTGTGATTAAAAAGTGACAAATGTATAAAAACAGATAGTTTGCCCATATTTACTCGTTAATATTTCAAGTCGTTTCCGGGTCCACTTAAAATTATCGGATTTGCTCCAAATTTGATTTATTTATTTTTTTTAATATAAAGGAACAAGAATCTGGCCGGCGGTATATAAAAATCCAATATTTCAAAATAAGAACACCCCTAATGGCCATAAAATTTTAAAGTTGCCCGAGTAAAAAAAATTATATATAATCATATGTGGCATATATTACAATATATAATTAGACATGTCGTTATGTATATCCATATACATATAATTATATATGACTGCTTTTTCCAAAAATTTTCCTTATATTATGCCATATATAATTTCATATAATTAGATACCGGCCTTTATAATATTAGATATGGTATAATGATTATGTATTATTGCATGTCTGATCTTATTGCATATATAGTTGTATATAGAGCTATATCTTAATATATATGGTGGCATTTTAGCAATATATAATTACATATGGTATCATTTAAACAATATATAACTAAATATGGTGCCAGTTAAACTAGATATTATTATATATGGTGGCATTTAAACAATATATGGTCATATATGGTACCTCATGAACAAAATCTTTAATATAGTTGCAGATATGATAATATATGCTACTATATATAGTGCAATATATATTTATATATGGTGTTATTTAAGCAATATATTAGCATATATGGTGCCATTTAAACAATATACTATCATATATGGTGCCATGTCAACAATATATGCTCATATATGGGACCTCATGAACTACATTTTTAATACAGTTCCAGATATGATAATATATGCTACTATATAGTGTATAGTACCATATACTTTGATATATCGTATCATTTAAACAACATACCATGTATGGAAACATTTAAACAATGTATTGTCATATATGATAACTCATCAGCAACTACAATATTAACTGTATTTCAGAAGGTATTAATTGTATTTCAGAAATTATAATTGTATTTCAGAAATTATCGAATGTATTTCAGAAATTATTAATTGCATTTCAGAAATAATCAAATCCATTTCGAATCTGTTGATTGTATTTCATAGTTAATAGAGAAAAATTTCTGAAATACATTTCATAATTTCTGAAATACAATTGATAATTTCTGAAATACAGTTTGATAATTTCTGAAATACAGTTGTGAATTTCGGAAAAATAATTAATAATTTCTGAAATACAATTGATAAAACTGAAATTCAATTGACTAGTTCTGAAAAACAATTCATAAATCTGAAAAATAATTGATAAGTTCTGAAATACAATTGATTATTTCTGAAACACAATTGATAAATCTGAAACACAATTGATAAATTGATAAATGGAGTAGAGCGTCAAAAAGATGAAAATAAAATTATTTTATTAAAAAAATTCAATTTAATAAAAAAAAATATAATTTTATAAAAAAATGTATAGAAAAAAAATTACAATTTTATAAAAAGAAATTCATATTGCAAAAAAAAAAAAATTATCCGAAGAATGGTGGATCGTACTGCAGTAATTTAGATCCACCTTGGATCTAATCAAGAAGTAATTTCAATAGAATTGACAATTTAATGCAATCTGAGCGATATCTGAATGAATTATTTTTGTCTAATGGTATCAAATAAAATGTAACTTTTTGTATTAAATCTAATTTTATATAATTAGATTAACCCATTTTTTCGATCTGCCATTTTTTGGATCCAATTAGAACTAAGTTTATCCCCAAATATATTGCTGGATCTAATTTGATCTGCCATTTTTCGGATCAAATTAGATCTAAGTTTATCCCCAAATATATTGCTGGATCTAATTCGATCTGCCACTTTTTCGGATCAAATTAGATCTAAGTTTATCCACAAATATATTGCTGGATATAATTCGATCTGCCAAAATTGAGATCAAATTAGATTTAAGTTTATTCACAAATATATAGCAGGATCTAATTCGATCCGCCATTTTTCGGATCAAATTAGGTCTAAGTTTATCCGCAAATATTTAGCTGGATCCGCCATTTTTCGGATCAAATTAGATCTAGGTTTATCCCCAAAGATATCATTGGACCTCCCAATTTTGAGATATAACTTGATCTTAGTTTATCCCCATATATACAATGGGATCTAATACGATATGATTGGATACACCCAATTTTGAGATCTAATTGGATCAGCTAGATATTACAGCAGATCTTAAACAATATTAAATTGGATATAATTAGATATTGCGCGAGATCATTTTTTTTTTACTCGGGTAGCTATAGTTTAAGAAATATTTGCACGTTTCGATATCTGCGATATTATTCCCCAACGCGTATTTAAATTCGAAATATCCGGTTTTTCAAGATTTCATTAACAAATAACACAGTACAACAAACTAAGAAAAATTTATAAAAAATATAAAATTGACAGTAATAACGCTATTTTTTGCAACATTTAAAAACGTTGAAATATGCCCTTTAATTTGATATATTGCACGTTTTGACATTATATGCATTCAAAATTGAAATTTCTCTTTTTTCACTATTTCGTTAATAAATCAGCTGCGTACAAAGGAATATCTTATATTTGAATTTGTACCTTTAGTAAACATCTCATGTTACTTAATTTATCAAAAAATATTCGCAATTTCTGTTTTAATTTTAAGTCAATATTGACTAAACTTAAAAAAGACTGACTTTTTTAATACCTAAAAATTAAGAAGTCTGTGACAAATCTTAAAATACAAAACCCAGATAAAACCATTCAGAAATACAAAACATATATTTTCTAATCAATTTCAACAAAGTTTTAGATAATTGAAGTACAAATTTCAAAACAAAAATAACGATTTTAAAATATGCATGTTCAAAAATGTACTTTATTTCCTTTTGCCATAGTAAATTCATATAAAATTTATTTGAAATAAAAAAGATGTAAAATGTGTATTTCAAATTGAATTTTCTGCATATGTTGATGCAGAAGCTTTGATTGATTCTTTTGATAAAAAGAATTTAGTGGAATATGAATTTACGTCATATGTAAAGATTTTGCAAATCCGACTAAGGGATTTTACTAGATTTGCAAAATAGGAAAATAAGTTAAGTTTTCACTTTAATTGCAATTATATCCTAGATCCTTTCCTTAATCAAAATAAGTTGATATGTTTCTAAAAGCCCAAAGTCTATATTCTTAAACCATATTAAAAATTATCCGTGGTTTGAGCAGGTATATGAATAAATAAGAAATGTTATCAAAAAAACTGCCTTTTTGCTAAAAGTTAAATTTGCAAATATTTCAAAAACTAGAGCTAATTTTGAAATTTGTGTTCATATTCGTGATATTCATCCTAAAATCTATCAGAAATGATATGTCGCATGCATTTTTAGTTTTGTACTGTGTAATTAATCTTAACCCACATTCTCCTGAATTAAGAAATAATTGTGTCACTTGTTGAAAACTTACATGATTTGCTATTGAGGGCCCTAGGAATACGAAACTGAAGTAGAAATTATTTTGTCTTATATAGATCCATAGTTATTGCCTGTCGTCATGTGACGTCGCTAGGAGAATATGTGTACAATTGTTACAAAATAAATCCAAAAAATGTTTAAGAATAACAGGAATATTTTTTAAAAACTACATTCTTCCATTATAGGTATAGAAAATTAGCATTATTTTCCAAAATAAATTCAAATACACTTCAATTTCTTAAATTAACTAATATTATTTCATTGAATAGCTACAAAAAAATAAAATTATAACTCTCGTAAGTGGCATATATAAAAAGAAGATCTAGCATCGCATTTGGAACACTCTGCCCGACCTGTCGATTTGATATCGGGGCCTCGACATTGTCTTTGCTTATCGTTGTGACTTCTTTTTAGGAAGAGTTCTATTCGACCATAACGTACAGTATCTACTACGGGAAGTTTAAGGCTATTTTCCTGTGGATCTTGGTAGATTCCATACTGAGGTAAGGTACGAAGCTTCAAACCTTGTCAAAGACAGCCCAAAATGACTGTATTAAAAGAAAACAAATAAAAGTTTTGTACATTTTGTACACATATTCTCCTAGCGTCGTCATATGACGACATCCAAATTCATTAAATTATATAATTTTTCCTAATTGCGATGATTTTACCAATATGGAGCAAATTTAGTTGGCTTTTAGAAAAACCAAACAAGAAAAACATATTAATGTAATAAATTTAAATTTTTTCCTTCTTTATTGAAAGAAATTATAATTTTTGCAGTTTTGGAATTTTTGTGATTTTCGGCCATTCACTGTGTCCAGAAACAATAACCAAAGTGTATAAAATAAACACAGAATGATTATTTGACATTTTTTGTTTACAAAACTCTTAACAGAAGTCCTTCCACGTTTAAAGTAATGGTATTATTCACATTTAAAAAGAGGCATTTTCATGTCGTCATATGACGACAATAGGATAGATAGTATGGGTTAATACTTTTCTTTATTGTTTTCACTTTTGTTTTTTGATTGTAAAACCGTTTTTATTAAAATTTTCTCTTTTCCCGACTTCCTTCATTTTATCTCGTTCGCTGTTAAAGTATTTACTAGAGATACTACCGTGCTCACCGTTTTTTGTTGTTATGTATTGAACTTCGAAAAGCATATGAAAACATTTTTGTACTTAGAAAAAATTGCATTGCAACATGTTAACTAAAATTTGTTGCAATCAACACCAACTTTTATTTTGCATTTATAGGATGGATGGTAACCGAAACGATGCGGTTATCGTTAAGGGTAACGCTATTTTAGTGTAACGCTATTTTAGTTAATTTCGATGCATCCCGCAATTTTTCTTACAAAAAACAAATGAGATTAAAAACAGAACCAATTTACCAACTTAATGTACGAAAAATACTCAATAACCACGTGCAATTACCAAAAACAGAAATTTAAAAATAACGGTATTTTAGGGTTAACGGTATTTCATTTATTTCGGTAACGGTATTTTAAGGGTATCTATTTCATTTATTTCGGTATCGGTATTTTAAGGATAACGGTATTTCAATTATTTTAGTAACGGTATTTTAAGGATAACGGTATTTCTGTTATTTTGGTAACGGTATTTTAGGGGTAACGGTAGTCAGTTGAAAGGGTTTTGAATCGATTACGGTATTTTAGCGGAATTGCCTGCCAACCCTGATTTATAGTGTTATTTTCTATTAAAATTTAATATTTTTTATTTAATTTTAATTATTTGTTCGTTAAAATACTGAATATTTTAAAAACGTGTTGAAATATTATTAAAAAATATAAAAAAGTGAATTAAGAGAGTCATATTTTACACTCAGCGTTTTCGTTTGCCTTGAGCGACTTCTCGAATTTTTAAATATCCAGTATTTGAAGTAACAAGTAATTAAAATAAAAAAATATTAAAATTTATTAGAAAATAACGCAATAAAAGCAAAATAAAAGTTCGTGTTGATGGCAACAATTTTTAGTTAACATGTTGCAATGAAATTTTTTCCATATAAAAAAATGTTTTATTTGCTTTGCCAAGTTCGACACACAACAACAAAAAACGGTGAGCACGATAGTCTCTCTAGTAAATGAATACTTTTTGATAGAAGGCCACTGGTTAAATTTCTTCAAATTCCTTGCATTTTTCCTGTCATTCGTGTGTGAAATTTTTAGGAAACTACACACTCTTAAAACACCTTAATGCATACCCCCTGATTTAACCAGTTGCCTTCTATACTTCTCTGCCTCTGTCAATCTTTGTTCTTTATTTTTGTTCGTGAAGTCGGGTAAAGTAAATGAAAACATTGGGTGTAAAATATGACTGTCTGAATTCACTTTTTTCACATTTTTCAATAATACTTCCATAGATTTTTTAAATATTCAGTATTTTGACGAACAAATAAATAAAATAAAATAAATTAAATTTTAATCAATGTTGGTTACCGAAATGGTATTGGTAACGGTAACGGTATTTAATTTGAAACTTGATTTTAATAGAAAATAACACAATAAATACAAATTTAAAGTTGGTGTTGATAGCAACAATTTTTAGTTAACATGTTGCAATGCAAATTTTTATAAGTAAAAAAATTTTTTCATTTGCTTTCCCAAGTTCGACACACAACAACAAAAAACCGTAAGCACGGTAGTCTCTCTAGTAAATAAATACTTTTTGATTTAACATAATTTCTTGGGATGAGATCTGTTCCTTTAAGTCCTCTTTGGTACTACGCAAAAAACTGTCACGTAGTACCTTACAAACTTTTTTGCTAGCGATATTTATAGGACGAATTTTTTTTTTAATATTTAAGCAACGAACATAATCTCAAGAGTATGCATGCGTCCCTACCTCTGGTAACTGGCTCTGGCCAACATTTCAATAAATTTTATTGGAAGTTGAAAGGTTAAGTTTTATGGATAAATTTTAATAAATATCAAAAACTTTCAATATATATGCATAATTTGAAAAAATATAATAAAAAGAACTAAACCCGTTATTTGTAATTTAACTTTTTGAAATGTCAGACAGAGCCAGTGAGAGAGCGCGTAACAGTAGATGAGCGATTTGCATAGAGCCTTATTTAAGGCATACTTACATGCGAGAGGCGACTGCTAGAGATAGAGTAAATAACACCTCTAAAACCATAGAACTAAATATAGTGAATAAATTTATATATTTAGCGGTGTTTTTGCTCTAGCAGATTTCTTTCACGTATAAATTTACTTTTTTAAGGATTTAAATATTTAGTTCAGAATTTTTACCATCATATATTTATCAAATATACTGAGTTACTCACAATTTTATTGAATCAGCAAAACTGAAGTTGGAAGCATTTGTATCGATTAACTTTCCCATAATAACTCTATATCCTTCGAGTGTTGGTTTTGGTACTGTACAAATGGCACTGCAAATTAAAAAATGTACATTATAAATTTAATACAATTTTATCCTTTGCAATTTGAAAACATACACAGTATTCATAACACGTTTAAATTCTGGACGTTCAACATCTAAATTGGCGAAAAATTCATCAATATGTGTGCGATATGTTAAATTCGTATCGAGTACTTGTTTGGAAAGTTCCATACTATAATGACATGCAAAAAAGAAGAGTAAAGCTTCTTGTTCGGGTAAATCGGGCAAATGGGGTTGAGCCTTAATCCATTCTTGTAGTTTTATAACTTCTTCACGTTTCATTTCGCGATACCGTGAATAATATTCTGCTAAATCGAATAATTTCAACATTTTTTTTTTAACTTTTTATTATACAGAACTATTAACGGTTTAAATGTTGTAACTGTTTAACTAAGATTAAATGATACAATGGTTTTAAAATTTTAATAAACCTGTTGCTTCAATCCGTTGTCTTCTAATGTAATAAATAATATTATACCAAATGTCAAATCGATTGCAGAAAAACATCAAAACTATTTCAATTGCACTATAGTAGGGAGCACTTGCCCATTTCAGTGCCTAAGAAATATCAAAGTTTTTTCTTTGAAAAACACAAAATTTTATCAACATTTAATTTTTATCTAAAAGTAATTAATATATTATTAAATTTTTTCCGTTGTCTTTTACTAAAATCTATGTTTGATTACTATTTAAATTAAAATGAAAAATAAAATTGACATTTGATGGCAGAGATAATTGCAAGAGCCGTTTGTATGTCGACGATATCATGATATTGCATAATAACTTAACCTTCTAATGCCCAAGGCCGCCTTTTGGCGGTCTTCAGATTTTAAATAGGTTTTGGCTAAATAACAATATTTTATTAAACAAGTTGTATTATATCCATACACTCACAATAACTTTAACGTAAAAGTTCAACAGTTTTTTAAAAAGTAAATCAGTAAAGTTGTTTCAATTGAAGAAGTAGTTAAATTGCAAAGAAATATATTTTTTAACTTTTTCTATCAGTCATTCAATAAACAAAATACACAAAATACGGACTTTCAGTAGAAGTTAAAATATTCAATCAAAATTTTCTGTTAAAAACAATCAGTTGTTTTAATACGATTAATTTTAAAATAAACGAGAAATCTATTGTTTTTACCGACTTTGCCAGTTAATAAATTAACAATTAAAAATAAACGACAAAATACAATTGTTTTGAACGAAAAGTGGGTAGTCCTTTTTTTAACTTATTTTCAATTGTTTTAATGTATATATTCGGTTGATTTTAAGGAAAAAATATTGTGAGTGTAGAAAACTTAACTGTCTACTTTTTTTGCCTTCAAACTTTTTTTGTATAAGAAACGGTTTTCAAGCTAGAAGCATGTAAAGTGAAAATTTTAAAAAATTAACTTTTTAAAACAGAAAAGAATATTTGAAAAATTGCCAAAAATACATTTACGATCTGCCGTACATTAGCGATACCCAGCAAAATCTTTCATTACCAAATAAGTGGTTATATAATAGAAATTCTTTTTTGGCGTCTAAACTCATTATTTTTGTTTGGCGTGGTCGTTTTTATAAGTAGTCACGCTTACCCGCTCGCTTACGAAAAAATGAGAAATAAGTAGTTATGAGATTTTGAATAATAAGTGGTTACACGCATGCTTACAAAATTTTGAATTATAAGTGGTTATCCGATTGCTTACTTGATTCTTAAAAATAAGGAGTTAAGCAAATATTATTAGCTTAAGGAAATACATTTAGAAAAATTTAAGTTTTCTCTAGTGTGTAATTTTAGGACACATCATAAAAATTTAAACATAAAACATATTTACATATAATAAATAAAAATGTATAAAATTTAACTGTGTAAAAAGTACTTATTTAAACTATTACGAGTAAGTCATTATTTTATATTTAGAAACAATGAATACAAAAGGCCGTTATTAGAAAGGTAATGATGTATCATTTTTGGTAATGCAGATAGTAATGAGGTGTCATTACCAATATTTTGCTGGGTAATAGCAAATCTGGCTTAGAGCCTCTAACTGTAAAATCAGTTAAAAATTTTTATCCAGGACTCACAGGATAACTCAAAAACTAGCCAACAGATTTTTTTGAAATTAAACACAGATTATATACTTAAAGAACTAACTTCGTCAAAATTTATTGATGTTCGCCAAATTTCGTAATTTTTAAAAAGCGAAAATCGCCATAACTTTTGATATAACAACAATTGATCAACAATTTTCGGTACGTAATTTTATTTTATTGATAGTGTTATTTACAGCAAAAACCGAAATTATTTGACTATTGGGTTTCAAGATACGTCTTCAACTGTGCTATATCGCATAAAGTGATAAATTAAAATTTTAATATTTGTTCCATAGTAGATTTTCATCGCCAAATATATGGTTTAAATATTATTGTAATCAGAAGAAAGAGCATTAGAGGGTTAAGACCGGTATTTTGTTAATACTTTTGCGAAAAAGCTGTCAAACTCCATACAAAAAAAAAATGATTTTTCACTTGTGTGGAATTGTTTCAAAATTGCGGTGGAATTTTTCTCGCATTAATTTAATACACAGGACCATTTGAAAATGTAGCGCAAAAGTGACATTTGGCTACGTTATGATTGTAGCTTTCTGTAGACTGTAAACAAATTTTATTATAGTTTTTGGTCTACAAACATAGAGCGAAAATACTGGGCTTTAAGCTGAAATCATTTTGAAAATTGCATGCTATCGTTTTATTGCATGTGAAGACACTAGGGTATGGAATGATGATTTTGTATGGATGTTTCACTTTCATATATGTATGAAAATAATTACATTAGGGTGGCAGCCGAAATGTTGAATTTAGAGATGTACACAATGCTGGATGGAATTAGGACTTTGAAGGAATTCTGCACTCAAAATAGTTTGGCAGTTACTATGTACATGATAATTGTTTATGTAATTATCAGTAGTTGTTGTTTTAAACTGTAATTACAGTTGTTTTTCTATGAAAAAATTCAAAACAACTATTATGACAATTATTTTAAAAACAAATAACGAAAAGTACTGTATTTTGTAACAGTTTTTTAAAGCAGTTATTTTTGTTTTCATAATAAGTGATCTGTTTGATCACTTCTGAAATTATTCATATAGAGACAATCTGACAATAAAACGAGTAAAAAGGTTAAAGTCGGGCATGCCGACTATAGAATACCCTACACCAGTCTGGGTAAAAGCCAACTAATGTCACCAAAATCAATAGGCTGCGTTATTGGGCCAATATAGGTCTGTGTACCAAATTTCATCAAAATATCTTAATATTTGCGACCTGCAGCGTATAAACAGTATAATTTTGGTAGGACCCTTATATGGGCACTAGGTCTAAACATGGACCGATGTTCATCAAAATCAATAGGCTTCGTCCGTGGGCCAAAATAGGTCTGTGTACCAAATTTCGTCAAAATATCTTAATATTTACGACGTGCATCGTATAAACAATATAATTTTGGGGGGACCCTTATATGGGCACTAGGTCTAAACATAGACCGATGTTCACCAAAATCAATAGGCTTCGTCCTTCGGCTGCCATAAGTCGGTGTACCAAATTTCATCAAAATATCTTAATATTTGCGACCTGCAGCGTATAAACAATATAATTTTGGTAGGACCCTTATATGGGCACTAGGTCTAAACATGGACCGATGTTCACCAAAATCAATAGGCTTTGTCCTTGGGCCAACGTAGGTCTGTGTACCAAATTTTATCAAAATATCTTAATATTTGCGACCTGCAGCGTATAAACCATATAATTTTAGTAGGACCCTTATATGGGCACTAGGTCTAAACATGGACCGATGTTCACCAAAATCAATAGGCTGCGTTACTGGGCCAATATAGGTCTGTATACCAAATTTTATCAAAATATCTTAATATTTACGACCTGCAGCGTATAAACAGTATAATTTTGGTAGGACCCTTATATGGGCACTAGGTCTAAACATGGACCGATGTTCACCAAAATCAATAGGCTGCGTTATTGGGCCAATATAGGTCTGTGTACCAAATTTCATCAAAATATCTTAATATTTACGACCTGCAGCGTATAAACAGTATAATTTTGGTAGGACCCTTATATGGGCACTAGGTCTAAACATGGACCGATGTTCACCAAAATCAATAGGCTGCGTTATTGGGCCAATATAGGTTTGTGTACCAAATTTCATCAAAATATCTTAATATTTACGACCTGCAGCGTATAAACAATATAATTTTGGTAGGACCCTTATATGGGCACTAGGTCTAAACATGGACCGATGTTCAAAAAAATCAAACTTGTTCGTCCTTGGGCCAACATAGGTCTATGTACCAAATTTCATCGAAATATCTTAATAGGTGCGACCTGTAGAGTGCGTACAAGATTGCATGGACAGACAGACAGACGGACGGACGGACGGACGGACGGACGGACAGACGGACATCGTTAAATCGAAATAAAAAAAAATTCTGAACCGATCGGTATACTATAAGGTGGGTCTACGACCAATATTTTTTGGTGTTACAAACATCAGCACAAACTTATAATACCCTGACCACATAGTGGTGTAGGGTATAAATATAAACAATAATACAATTTAATGGAAGATCACTGATGAAGCCTGTCCATAAAAAGGCAGAAACTAGATCTAGTCTGATTTGCAAATTTAATGTGTTTATAACTTTTGAGGAAGGTTTATTCTTCTTCTTAACCTCAAACCTACTAAATTAGAATTAATAAAAATACATATTAATGACAATATTAATTGTATTTGGTCTATACGACGCATTTGAAAAAACAACACTTTACTTTAAAATAGTATTTTATTTTTTCAATAAACAGTTATTTAGTTATTTAAGAAATAAAACATTTGTTCCTTATATACAGCCGATTTTCCCCAATTAGACTACTGTGCTATGTCAATATTTGCTGATGACACAGCGGTTCTCAGCTCCGAAATATTGATGTAATTACTAATCTTCAAAGAGCCTTAATTGAATTGCAATCATATTTTAACAAATGGAAAATTATGTTAAACTTTGACAAAACTCAGGCAATATATTTCACTATAAAACGCAAAGATTGTTTTCTGCCACAGAATTGTATTATGTTTGATAACAATGCTATCCAATGGGAACAAAAAGTTAAATATCCAGGTGTTATGCTTGACCCTAAAATGAAATTCAAAGACCACATACCGTATATAACAAATAAGGTATATCTATTAACTCGAATACTATATCCCTTTATATATATAAATTCAAGACTGAGCATTAGCAATAAAAAATTAATTCTAAAGTCAATTTTCCATGCTGTCATTTTCTATGCAGTTCCTGTTTGGTCCACAAGTGCGAATTGTCATTTACAAAAATTGCAAGTAACGCAAAATAAATTACTGAAGTTAATTTATAATCTTCCATGGTTTTTCTCGACTGAGCGACTTCATTCTCTTGCGGGTATAGAATCAGTTAAAGAAAAGATAAAAATACTCACTGAAAATTTTAATACTAGATGTTTAAGCTCTGCCCAGACAGGAATTGCCAACTGTACCAAAAACAAAACACTGGCAGAGCACTGATTTTGTAAAAATAACTACGCTTTGTTAAAATAAGGTAAAGCCGGAAGGTCTCGGGTGCGATTCCGGTCACGAGCATACAATTTTTTTATTTTATTATATTTTTTTTTATAAAATTACATTTCTTTTTATTAAATTTAATTGTTTTTTATAAAATAATTTTTATAAAGTTTTTTGACCATCTATATTTTGGTTTTCCTGACGTTACGCCAACGTTGGTATTTATAAATCCCGGGACTTTCGGGATTTAGAAATCCCGAAAACCCGGGATTGGTCTTGAAAAAATCCCGGGATTTCCGATTTGATTATTTGGCATATTTTATATCTCTTTGTATTTGTTTTTATTGTTATATTCGACCTAAATCACATAAATCTAATATCTTCCCGGTGAAAAATGTCCATATATGAACAATTATGGTTCAACCATATATGTATGGATCCGAAAAATGAGGTAACACCTAAGTATATGTTCATATATGTCAATTTATTAAATATATGCGAATACATGCGAACGTTGCTGTCCTTTATTATAAGGTTGTACGATAGATATAAATTTATGTATGACATTCAAATTAGGCGCTACATATGTTCCTTTTTTTATTCATAGCATTAAATATAATTCCATATTTATCCAAATATGAGTTCCTTTTACATATATGGAAAAATGTATTCTTCGAAATATGTTCATATACAAGTCCCTTTTGCTAAATTGAATAACATATACTTTCATATTTGTCCATATATGAGTGCCATTTCCATATATGAAATAACAGATGCTTCCATATATGTCTGTATATGAAATTTTTTCCATATATGGAATCACATATACTTCCATATATGTTCATATAAAATCCATATATGTATGTTCATAAAAAATCCATATTTGTTCATATGTGTCCATACATAAACCATATATGAACATGTTTGAGCGTATATGAGCATTTTTCATCGGGTTATTAAATGTTATTAAAGAACTAATTTTTCCCATTCATAAATAATAGATTAAAATATGTAGATTACAGATTAAATAAAACTGAATAAAACCTTTAATTTAAATACTTTTATTCAGCTGTGAAACTTTTGAAAATCGTAATTCAGCTTTATTAAATCTTTTAACGGACATGTTTATATTTATTTTATTGATGATTTGCTAAAATCATAAGTTCATAAAATCATAAAATCTAACAATCTGCCTTTCTGAAATCAGCTGAGGTATGTGCTTAATATTTTATGGTAATTGATTTTAAAAAAACTAATAGTCACTAAATATTTCTGATGATTTCAGCAATTCAATTGATTTTAGACAAATATAGCTTTGTTTTAGCTAGTTTTGGTTAAAAAGTTTCTGCAAAGGTAAATTGTAATTTGCAATTTGCTTAAATTTAACTCATAGTTATATTTTTTATATTTCGAAAATTTAACAATTATTTAGCAAACAAGCTTTTTCTGCTATTCTTACATACTTATTTCTATGAGTGTAGTTTCTGTTTGAAGCCAGATTCACAATGCTGTATTACTCCACTCTGAGTGGATTTTGTTACTTTCTTTTTTGCACTTACATATTTTTTTATCATGATATCTCTATTTTACACACTCCACTCTGCAGCGTGGAGTACTCCAGCATTGTGGATCCGGCTTAATTTGTTTATTTCTTGATACTACAAGAAATAATAAGTAGATTTATAATAAATTATTTTAATTTGTAGGGTTTATTTCAGCTATTTATTTTTTAAATTAAAAACATAATGAAACAAAAAAATTCCGAAACCCCGAAAAATCCCGAAAAATCCAGGGATCCCGATAAATCCCGGGATCCCGAAAAATCCCGAGATCCCGGGATTTAAATTTTCAAAATCCCGAATCACGGGATTTGTAAAAACCAGTCCCGTTCGGCATCCCTAGTACATAGTAACTGCCAAACTCTTTTGAGTGCAAAATTCCTTCAAAGTCCTAATTCCATCCAGCATTGTGTACATCTCTAAATTCAACATTTCGGCTGCCACCCTAATGTAATTATTTTCATACATATATGAAAGTGAAACATCCATACAAAATCATCATTCCATACCCTTCTTCACATGCAATAAAACGATAGCATGCAATTTTCAAAATGATTTCAGCTTAATGCCCAGTATTTTCGCTCTATGCTTGTAGACTAAAAACTATATTAAAAATTTTTTACAGTCTACAGAAATCTACAATCATAACGTAGCCAAATGTCACTTTTTCGCTACATTTTCAAATGGTCCTGTGTATTAAATTAATGCGAGAAAAATTCCACCGCAATTTTGAAACAATTCCACACAAGTGAAAAATCATTTATTTTGTATGGAGTTTGACAGCTTTTTCGCAAAAGTATGAACAAAATACCGGTCTTAAGTTAGGAGACTTACAAACGGCTCTTAGGAGACTTACAAATTGCCATCAAATGTCAATTTTATTTTTCATTTTAATTTAAATAGTAATCAAACATAGATTTTAGTAAAAGACAACGGAAAAAATTTAATAATATATTAATTACTTTTAGATAAAAATTAAATGTTGATAAAATTTTGTGTTTTTCAAAGAAAAAACTTTGATATTTCTTAGGCACTGAAATGGGCAAGTGCTCCCTACTATAGTGCAATTGAAATAGTTTTGATGTTTTTCTGCAATCGATTTGACATTTGGTATAATATTATTTATTACATTAGAAGACAACGGATTGAAGCAACAGGTTTATTAAAATTTTAAAACCATTGTATCATTTAATCTTAGTTAAACAGTTACAACATTTAAACCGTTAATAGTTCTGTATAATAAAAAGTTAAAAAAAAAATGTTGAAATTATTCGATTTAGCAGAATATTATTCACGGTATCGCGAAATGAAACGTGAAGAAGTTATAAAACTACAAGAATGGATTAAGGCTCAACCCCATTTGCCCGATTTACCCGAACAAGAAGCTTTACTCTTCTTTTTTGCATGTCATTATAGTATGGAACTTTCCAAACAAGTACTCGATACGAATTTAACATATCGCACACATATTGATGAATTTTTCGCCAATTTAGATGTTGAACGTCCAGAATTTAAACGTGTTATGAATACTGTGTATGTTTTCAAATTGCAAAGGATAAAATTGTATTAAATTTATAATGTACATTTTTTAATTTGCAGTGCCATTTGTACAGTACCAAAACCAACACTCGAAGGATATAGAGTTATTATGGGAAAGTTAATCGATACAAATGCTTCCAACTTCAGTTTTGCTGATTCAATAAAATTGTGAGTAACTCAGTATATTTGATAAATATATGATGGTAAAAATTCTGAACTAAATATTTAAATCCTTAAAAAAGTAAATTTATACGTGAAAGAAATCTGCTAGAGCAAAAACACCGCTAAATATATAAATTTATTCACTATATTTAGTTCTATGGTTTTAGAGGTGTTATTTACTCTATCTCTAGCAGTCGCCTCTCGCATGTAAGTATGCCTTAAATAAGGCTCTATGCAAATCGCTCATCTACTGTTACGCGCTCTCTCACTGGCTCTGTCTGACATTTCAAAAAGTTAAATTACAAATAACGGGTTTAGTTCTTTTTATTATATTTTTTCAAATTATGCATATATATTGAAAGTTTTTGATATTTATTAAAATTTATCCATAAAACTTAACCTTTCAACTTCCAATAAAATTTATTGAAATGTTGGCCAGAGCCAGTTACCAGAGGTAGGGACGCATGCATACTCTTGAGATTATGTTCGTTGCTTAAATATTAAAAAAAAAATTCGTCCTATAAATATCGCTAGCAAAAAAGTTTGTAAGGTACTACGTGACAGTTTTTTGCGTAGTACCAAAGAGGACTTAAAGGAACAGATCTCATCCCAAGAAATTATGTTAAATCAAAAAGTATTTATTTACTAGAGAGACTACCGTGCTTACGGTTTTTTGTTGTTGTGTGTCGAACTTGGGAAAGCAAATGAAAAAATTTTTTTACTTATAAAAATTTGCATTGCAACATGTTAACTAAAAATTGTTGCTATCAACACCAACTTTAAATTTGTATTTATTGTGTTATTTTCTATTAAAATCAAGTTTCAAATTAAATACCGTTACCGTTACCAATACCATTTCGGTAACCAACATTGATTAAAATTTAATTTATTTTATTTTATTTATTTGTTCGTCAAAATACTGAATATTTAAAAAATCTATGGAAGTATTATTGAAAAATGTGAAAAAAGTGAATTCAGACAGTCATATTTTACACCCA
Organism: Leucophora obtusa; assembly: GCA_949987735.1. Taxonomy (NCBI): domain Eukaryota; kingdom Metazoa; phylum Arthropoda; class Insecta; order Diptera; family Anthomyiidae; genus Leucophora; species Leucophora obtusa. Next base: position 285,615,495 of record OX465295.1, read on the forward strand.
ATGTTTTCATTTACTTTACCCGACTTCACGAACAAAAATAAAGAACAAAGATTGACAGAGGCAGAGAAGTATAGAAGGCAACTGGTTAAATCAGGGGGTATGCATTAAGGTGTTTTAAGAGTGTGTAGTTTCCTAAAAATTTCACACACGAATGACAGGAAAAATGCAAGGAATTTGAAGAAATTTAACCAGTGGCCTTCTATCAAAAAGTATTCATTTACTAGAGAGACTATCGTGCTCACCGTTTTTTGTTGTTGTGTGTCGAACTTGGCAAAGCAAATAAAACATTTTTTTATATGGAAAAAATTTCATTGCAACATGTTAACTAAAAATTGTTGCCATCAACACGAACTTTTATTTTGCTTTTATTGCGTTATTTTCTAATAAATTTTAATATTTTTTTATTTTAATTACTTGTTACTTAAAATACTGGATATTTAAAAATTCGAGAAGTCGCTCAAGGCAAACGAAAACGCTGAGTGTAAAATATGACTCTCTTAATTCACTTTTTTATATTTTTTAATAATATTTCAACACGTTTTTAAAATATTCAGTATTTTAACGAACAAATAATTAAAATTAAATAAAAAATATTAAATTTTAATAGAAAATAACACTATAAATCAGGGTTGGCAGGCAATTCCGCTAAAATACCGTAATCGATTCAAAACCCTTTCAACTGACTACCGTTACCCCTAAAATACCGTTACCAAAATAACAGAAATACCGTTATCCTTAAAATACCGTTACTAAAATAATTGAAATACCGTTATCCTTAAAATACCGATACCGAAATAAATGAAATAGATACCCTTAAAATACCGTTACCGAAATAAATGAAATACCGTTAACCCTAAAATACCGTTATTTTTAAATTTCTGTTTTTGGTAATTGCACGTGGTTATTGAGTATTTTTCGTACATTAAGTTGGTAAATTGGTTCTGTTTTTAATCTCATTTGTTTTTTGTAAGAAAAATTGCGGGATGCATCGAAATTAACTAAAATAGCGTTACACTAAAATAGCGTTACCCTTAACGATAACCGCATCGTTTCGGTTACCATCCATCCTATAAATGCAAAATAAAAGTTGGTGTTGATTGCAACAAATTTTAGTTAACATGTTGCAATGCAATTTTTTCTAAGTACAAAAATGTTTTCATATGCTTTTCGAAGTTCAATACATAACAACAAAAAACGGTGAGCACGGTAGTATCTCTAGTAAATACTTTAACAGCGAACGAGATAAAATGAAGGAAGTCGGGAAAAGAGAAAATTTTAATAAAAACGGTTTTACAATCAAAAAACAAAAGTGAAAACAATAAAGAAAAGTATTAACCCATACTATCTATCCTATTGTCGTCATATGACGACATGAAAATGCCTCTTTTTAAATGTGAATAATACCATTACTTTAAACGTGGAAGGACTTCTGTTAAGAGTTTTGTAAACAAAAAATGTCAAATAATCATTCTGTGTTTATTTTATACACTTTGGTTATTGTTTCTGGACACAGTGAATGGCCGAAAATCACAAAAATTCCAAAACTGCAAAAATTATAATTTCTTTCAATAAAGAAGGAAAAAATTTAAATTTATTACATTAATATGTTTTTCTTGTTTGGTTTTTCTAAAAGCCAACTAAATTTGCTCCATATTGGTAAAATCATCGCAATTAGGAAAAATTATATAATTTAATGAATTTGGATGTCGTCATATGACGACGCTAGGAGAATATGTGTACAAAATGTACAAAACTTTTATTTGTTTTCTTTTAATACAGTCATTTTGGGCTGTCTTTGACAAGGTTTGAAGCTTCGTACCTTACCTCAGTATGGAATCTACCAAGATCCACAGGAAAATAGCCTTAAACTTCCCGTAGTAGATACTGTACGTTATGGTCGAATAGAACTCTTCCTAAAAAGAAGTCACAACGATAAGCAAAGACAATGTCGAGGCCCCGATATCAAATCGACAGGTCGGGCAGAGTGTTCCAAATGCGATGCTAGATCTTCTTTTTATATATGCCACTTACGAGAGTTATAATTTTATTTTTTTGTAGCTATTCAATGAAATAATATTAGTTAATTTAAGAAATTGAAGTGTATTTGAATTTATTTTGGAAAATAATGCTAATTTTCTATACCTATAATGGAAGAATGTAGTTTTTAAAAAATATTCCTGTTATTCTTAAACATTTTTTGGATTTATTTTGTAACAATTGTACACATATTCTCCTAGCGACGTCACATGACGACAGGCAATAACTATGGATCTATATAAGGCAAAATAATTTTTAATTCAGTTTCGTATTCCCAGGGCCCTCAGTAGCAAATCATGTAAGTTTTCAACAAGTGACATAATTATTTCTTAATTCAGGAGAATGTGGGTTAAGATTAATTACACAATACAAAACTAAAAATGCATCGGGCATGCGACATATTAATTCTGATAGATTTTAGGATGAATATCACGAATATGAACACAAATTTCAAAATTAGCTCTAGTTTTTGAAATATTTGCAAATATAACTTTTAGCAAAAAGGCAGTTTTTTTTTGATACAATTTCTTATTTGTTCATATACCTGATCAAACCACGGATAATTTTTAATATGGTTAAGAATATAGACTTTGGGCTTTTAGAAACATATCAACTTATTTTGATTAAGGAAAGGATCTAGGATATAATTGCAATTAAAGTGAAAACTTAACTTATTTTCCTATTTTGCAAATCTAGTAAAATCCCTTAATCGGATTTGCAAAATCTTTACATATGACGTAAATTCATATTCCACTAAATTCTTTTTATCTAAAGAATCACAACTTCTGCATCAACAGAAAATTCAATTTGAAATACACGTTTTACATCTTTTTTATTTCAAATAAATTTTATATGAATTTACTATGGCAAAGAGAAATAAAGTACATTTTTGAACATGCATATTTTAAAATCGTTATTTTTTTGAAATTTGTACTTCAATTATCTAAAACTTTGTTGAAATTGATTAGAAAATATGTTTTATATTTCTAAATGGTTTTATCTGGGTTTTGTCTTTTAAGATTTGTCACAGACTTCTTAATTTTTAGGTTTTAAAAGTCAGTCTTTTTTAAGTTTAGTCAATACTGACTTAAAATTAACCTTCGCACTCCTAAAGCTTTTTACATACGTCGTATACTGAAACTCACCCGGGTGGGTTCTTCATATTTTACACACATTTTAAATAAAAAAAAATGCATTTACTCCAACGTATAATAGGTTACATAATTGGTTAATGAAGAAGAGATGAAAAAAAGAATAATAACAAAAAACTATAGAAAGTATGGTTAACAATATATACCGTGAAGCATAAACATAAATATGCATAATTTCTTGTTCAAACTTCTTGTAATTTGTATCAACAAAGTATTTAAAAAAGGACTAACAATGAATAATAAATTTTATAAAAATTTGTCAAAATATTATTGTATTTTATATAATAAATGAATAAAAACAATATTTTCAAAAAGGAATTATGCTTTCTGTACTATTTTTATACTAAATAGTGATAAAAACCCCAATATTCTGAAACAAGTCCCCTCGGTGGGTTTCAGGCGATGACATAGAAAAATTGAAAAACTAAAGAAAAAAATTATAAAGAATATTCGAATCCTGAATAATTTACCAGTTTCTGATAAAAGTAAAAAAAATAGTCACTGAGTCGAAAGCATTTCTTGTTTTGACCAAAAATCGCGAATATTTTTTGATAAATTAAGTAACATGAGATGTTTACTAAAGGTACAAATTCAAATATAAGATATTCCTTTGTACGCAGATTATTTATTAACGAAATAGTGAAAAAAGAGAAATTTCAATTTTAAATGCATATAATGTCAAAACGTGCAATATATCAAATTAAAGGGCATATTTCAACGTTTTTAAATGTTGCAAAAAATAGCGTTATTACTGTCAATTTTATATTTTTTATAAATTTTTCTTATTTTGTTGTACTGTGTTATTTATTAATGAAATCTTGAAAAACCGGATATTTCAAATTTAAATACGCGTATGGGGAATAATATCGCAGATATCGAAACGTGCAAATATTTCTTAAAATATAGCTAACTTTAAAATTTTATGGCCATTTTAGTGATCTGCGTCCCAAAGTCTATTAGAAATGATGTGTCGTAACCCCGATGAATCAAATTTTTCTTATTTTATTGTACTGTGTTATTTATTATTTATTTCATTATTAAAGTTGTTTTTGTTACCGCTTTAATCAATAATCATAAGAAACAATAAAAAAGTGGACTGTTAACTTTTTCGTTTTTCTTTTGTTTCTCTTATTATTCACAGGAATTAACAGGATCACTATCCATATAAACTTTGAGAGAACCAAAGAGTGTACATTATGGATTTGGGTTTTATGATGATTTTATGTTTTATGATGATTTCCAAAATATTTCGGGTCTAGCAATGAGATCTCACGATCTCGACCATTTTTAAAAAAGGTATTTTTTTTTAGTTTTTGTAAGAATTTTGCATTTTAGCTGAAGGCAACCTACTCAATATGGGTATCATATGAAAGGTTTTTTTAGGCGCATCCAGCGGTATATATTAGATGTTCAAGGATATCCAGACATGTCCTCAAATTTTTGACTCTTTTGTACGGAGAAGTTTGTGATTGAAATGTCAAACATTCTTCAGTAAAAATGCAAAATATTTTGGGAATCGTCATAAAACAAACCAAGGTTTATTTTGAGGGGGTACTTTTTTTCTGTCCATATAAGTATATATTTAGCAAAATTGGTCAAGAATGTCTCTTAAATCAATATTTCCAGTCTTAATCTGTGTACTGATAGAATTTTTGTTCGTACTATTAATGAATCGATTTCATTAAATTGAATTCATTGATTTAATGAACAATTTTCATTGAATGAATGAAACATTCATTAATTTAATGAATGTTTTCATTATATATTTTCAATTAACCCGTAAGGTATGCTATAAATTTATAAGGGTTTTGAATTTGCTAATTACTGACATACATCCCAGCAGAAATTACTGCTTGCTTGGAATCAGTTTTGTTAGGGAAAGTTGAGCAGTGAAGCGATTGGTTTATTGATGATATCATGCCTGATTTTTGTTCGAGATAGCTCGCGTGAAAGCACTTGTTTCGAGATCCGAAAAAGCATGAATTCACCGCTTTTAATTAGTGCTCTAGTTTTTCTTTTAAAATGCCGATAATTCATGCCTTCTCGAAAGTGCATATTATAAACCTTTTCAACTATTTAAAATCATGCCTTCTCAAAAGCAAAATATTCCTTCATATTTTTCCCTGAAGAGAAAATGACTCTTATTTTCAGTAAAACCTCTTATTTTCATTAAAATAACTTTTTTCCGCATTTTAAAAAATTTTGATAAAAGACCCGCATAAATATTAAAACAATCAAAATGTATCGCTCATTTCATGCCTTTTTAAAAAGCACAGCGAAAAGCGATTTAAACAATTAATCAACTTAGGCCTTTCATTAGCGCTGTTTACGAAGCTATACATCTTTAGAAGCGGTAAAAGTAGCAGTAAGGAAGCAGTAACCGTTTTTACTGCTTCCACATTTTGCTTCCAGTAATGAACGGTAGGGTAGCATACTCAAATTATTTAAATATAAAAATAAAAGTAATCACATCATTTTGTTTTGGCTATTTAGATCAATCGGTAACGCGGTAATGTTTATATTCTGGTGATTACGGGTTTAAGTCGAGTTCATGGAGATGCCAAAAACGTGACAACACAAAAAAATATACATGTAAAAATAAAAATTAAAAAAATAATAAATAAAAAATTAACATAAAAGAAAAAAATATTTTTTTTCAATTATTTTTCATTTAATGAATACGTTTCATTGATTTAATGAACTTGTTCTTTGGGACTTTCATTAGCAGTATGCACAAAATTCTATCAGTGTAACCATAATTGATTTACCGTGTATTAAGTTTGTTCGAAATTTGGCTTCATTTTTATCCAAATTAAACAGCGCCCATATTTGACTTATTAAAATTTTAAAAATTTGCCAGATTCATACAAAAAATTAAAAACGAGTTTCAATTACGAAAATTTTATTTTGCACCTATCAAGCAAAGGATATTATCAATGACTATTGAAAGACTATCCAACTCTCCCTACCTCTGTTAAATCACTCTCTTCTTAATTTATATCGAAAATTCAGCCATAAGAATTACACACGTCTGTAAAGGCTAACATTTTCGATACAAATTGTCAATCTTCGAAAAGTGTGTACGATTATATGAAACAATTAAACAGTTCTAATATTTAAATGATTTAATTAAATATTTGTTTAGAAACAAATTGTATTTTAAACAAATATTTATTTACCCAGGAAAATTTTCTGTTCCAAAGAATCGGTTGTAAAATGGCTACTTTTCCTTTCCAACCCCTTCTATTTCGAAATGTAACACCGATGATTTTTGTTTGAAATTGTCCCAAAAGCAACCGCTTCTATAGCTCCAAAGTGGAACCGGTTGCCCTAGAACCAGTTCTGGAACTAGTTCTAGAATCGATTCTATGTCAGTCATACCTTCCATATAGGTTCCGTGGAACTGGTTCCGGAACAAGTTCCATGGAATCGGTTGCAGAGGAACCAGTTGTAGAACTGGCATACTTAGTTGGCAACCGATTGTAAAAAATTTTCCTGGGTAGATAATTCAGGCTAATCATTTTTTGTGTGTTTGCAACTTTATTTTATATATTTTTCTTTGATTAATTTTTTAATTTCTTTCGTTTGTTTGAAATATTTTTAATTTGCTTAAGTTGAGTATGATGAGTTTCGATTGAAAATTAATAGAGATAGAACTTTATAAATGTTGACTTAAGCTAAATATGGGTGTTCACTGTATTTTTATAGTAATCCTCTTTCAATTTATATGCAGTTAGGCCTTTACTCCTGCTCTGCAGTTATCAATTTTCACTGATTAAAATATTATTATCGATGACCCCACTGTGCAAACATTAGGAATATATGTATAAATATTTTTGATTCAATAAATATGATATTTTTCTTCCTCTATTACACTGCATGACAAAATCTGACAAGTTAATTCTAATGTCTCAATTGTCCATTTAAGTTTAGATTAACCAAGTTTTTCTTAATTTACTGAATAACACTGCATGACACTCAAAAAAGTAATAGAGCTCTGACTATCAATTTTATATATTTCGGACATGCTAATTACAATGGCGTACTTTATTTTTCGATCAATGTTACAGATTTTTCGCTAAATGTCTTTAAAGTTTGGAGGTTGTCCATTCAGTTTTTTAAATAAAAAAATTATCAAATTCAATTAATATGAATTTTTATGTGTTAAAATATAAGCACAGGACCTGTGGCCATATTTCCGATATATATACGATGTGCTAATCTTGATATTTAAACCACTACTTAGCATTTTATATAGATTTTATGGTTTTTGCTATTACAGCGACTTTAGTCGCCGAATGTACAATCGACCTCAATAAATGTAAGGAAGCAATTAAAAGGAAAATATTTCAATAAAAAATGTATTCATCTATAGCGGCCTATACTTTAAAATTGGGATTTTTCAAAATTTTATATGGCAACATATCTTTCCATAGCGGCCCTATGCTCCTTGCAGGAGTAAAAGGAACAAATATATATATATAGCTTTCCAAGATGTCCCCAAAGTCCAACTTATAGTATAATATGGGGTCACCTCTAAAAACTGTTCTTGCAAAATTTCAAGCAAAACAGTTCCATTTTTTACTAAGGTTAGTATCGTACTAAGTAAATAGTATCGTACTAAAGACATTTTAAAATGCTAAAATTCATTATAATTGAATTTAAAAAATTTTTATATAAAAAACTAAATGACCAACCGCCAAATTTTAAAGACATTTAGTGAAAAATCTGTACCATTGATCGAAAAATAAAGTAAGGCCATTGTAATCAGCATGTCCGAAATATATAAAACTGATGGTCAGATCTCCATTAATTTTTTGATTGTCATGCAGTGTTATTCAGTAAAATAAGAAAAACTTGGTTAACCTAAACTTAAATGGAGAGTTAGACATTAGAATTAACTTTTAAAGTAATAATAGTCACTAATAATAAAGATTTTTTTATTATAGCAATTACATTATTTATTTAATAATTTGAAATAATTTAATGAATACTAAAACTTTGTATTTAATATACAATAGATATTGTCTAATACTTGAACTTTTGCTACGAGAAGATGGTTTACGGCCCGGTTACATAATTGTAATAGATCTTAAAGGTTGCACACTGGAGCATGTGGCCCAAATTGATTTGTTACAAATGAAAAAGTTCATATTTTATTTACAGGTAGGATATGAAAAAAAGTTTATTCTTTGCCGTTTTCAAATCATAAAATAATTGAATTTTTCCTCTTTTTATAGGATGCCGTTGCCCTACGTCTGGTCGGTGTTCATTTCATTAATACTGTTCCATTTGTGGATAAAGTTTTAGCTTTAATGAATCCTTTTATGAAAAAGGAATTAGAAAGCATGCTTCATTTACATGATTCGTTGGAAGATTTTTATGAATTTGTTCCTAAAGAAATTTTACCCAAAGATTATAATGGGCTAGAAAAGGAAATGATTAATTTGACAGGTAAGTTTCTTCTATTCTCCGTATCATTTGAAAGCTTTATTAATGGTATTCTATTTACAGAGGTTTCTTATGGAAAATTGCGTGATAATCGTAATGAAATAATGGAATATGAACGTGTTCATCGAATTAATGAAAAATTACGCCCTGGCAAACCTAAAAATGCATCCGAACTATTTGGTATAGAGGGAAATTAGATGTTGATTAAGATGAACTCTAACAAGAAAACTCTAAAATGGTGTAACCCGATATATTTTAGAGGGCCATAAATTACCAGACACGTATTTTTTTAGGTACGCAATTTCACTTTTAGTATTTAAAGGCTGCAGTCAAAAATTAAACGTTTTTCGGTTTTTTTTAAATTTATTTCCAATTAAATATACAAAAGCAAGCAAATTGAATATAAATAGTTTTTTCGAAGCCGCATTCAATGTTATATAAATCATGTTCAAACATATTTAAAAATTTTGTTACTATATTCATAATATTTCGGTTTTGAGACGACTTTTCCCGAAGAGATTTTTAACCTTTATTTTAAATATTTCAAATATGTGTCAACTCTGGGTCAAAGACAAAGGCAATATGGGTGTCAAAATACTTTTTTCTAGAATGTTTTCAATCTGTGTACATCAAAAACTAAATTTCGTGATTTTTAGACACGCTTTAGTGCAAAAACGTTGCTATTTTTGACCCCACTCTTTAGCCCTTTAACGTGAGTTTGCGCAACTTAAAAATTATTGTCTGTTAATTGTTTGCTCCCTACGAGCTTTATTAAGATCTGCAGATTACACCACTGAGTAGTTTCTTGTAAAAAATAGGATATTGGTACCAATTTTGTTATCGGTTAGTTAATTTTAGTTAAATAAGTTATCGGGGGCTTGAAATATTTCGCTTTGTATTTTTTAATCATTTAATGAACTAATATTTATTTACAATAAAACTCAAATCAACCGAGTGTAGAAACGGTATTGAACTAAAATAACAGATGTGTTTTTTAATAGGACAATACAACACTTATGCTGGGATGTCTGTTAAAATCATGTTTGGCAAACACTAACACTAACTAAACGAGTAAAAAGGTTAAAGTCGGCCATGCCGACTATACAATACCCTACACCACTCTGGTTAAAAGCCAACTAATGTTTGGATCCGAAATTCGAATGGGTTTAAATGAGATTTGTGTCAAAATTTTCTATAATATGAGTCAGCGAACCAAATTTCATTAAAATATCTTAATATTTGCGACCTGCAGTTTGTAACCAAGCCAATTTTGGGGGGACCCTTATATGGGCACTAGGTCTAAACATGGACCGGTGTTAACCAAAATCAATAGGCTTCATCCTTGCGCTGCCATAGGTCGGTGTACCAAATTTCATCAAAATATCTTAATATTTGCGACCTGCAGCGTATAAACCATATAATTTTAGTAGGACCCTAATATGGGCACTAGGTCTAAACATGGACCGATGTTCACCAAAATCAATAGGCGTCGTCCTTGGGCCGACATAATATTTGCGACCTGTAGAGTGCGCACAAGAATGCATGGACAGACAGACAGACAAACAGACGGACGGACAGACAGACGGACATCGTTAAATCGAAATAAAATAAATTCTGAGCCGATCGGTATACTATAAGGTGGGTCTAGGACCAATATTTTTTGGTGTTACAAACATCAGCACAAACTTATAATACCCTGACCACATAGTGGTGTAGGGTATAAAAACACTAACGATTTGAAACCCTTTCAAATAACTACGATGAACCGTGAAATACCACCAACGAAATAAGTTAAAATACTGTGAACCTTAAGAGACCCTAACGAAATTATTTAAAATACCGTTAACCTCAAAATACCCTAACGAAAAAATTCTTTCTCTGAAACGAATGTTGCCTTTTAGCTTTTAGTGAAGAACAAATGCTGCTGCTTATACATTAGGGTGTCCCTTAAAAATAGATTTGTCAATACATCCCCCAGTTTTATTTTAAATGGTCTCAAATGCAAGAAATCGATGTTTTTGAAAAACGTTAACCCATGCCGGAAGTTGGACGAAAATGGCCCATTATACCCTACACCACTATGTGGTCAGGGTATTATAATTTGTGCTGATGGCTCAGAATTTTTTTTTTATTTCGATTTAATGATGTCCGTCTGTCTGTCCGTCTGTCTGTCCATGCATTCTTGTGCGCACTCTACAGGTCGCAAATATTAAAATATTTTGGTGAAACTGGGTACACCGACTTATGTCGGCCCAAGGACGAAGCCTATTGATTGATCGGTCCATGTTTAGACCTAGTGCCCATATAAGGGTCCCCCCAAAATTGGCTTGGTTACAAACTGCAGGTCGCAAATATTAAGATATTTTGATGAACTTTGGTATACCGACCTATATCAGCCCAAGGACGAAGCCTATTGATTTTGGTTAATACCGGTCCATGTTTAGACCTAGTGCCCATATAAGGGTCCCCCAAAATTGGCTTGATTACAAACTGCAGGTCGCAAATATTAAGATATTTTAATGAAATTTGGTTCGCTGTCTCACATTATAGAAAATTTTGACACAAGTCCCATTTTAACCCATTCGAATTTCGGATCCAAAGATTAGTTGGCTTTTAACCAGACTGGTGTAGGGTATTGTATAGTCGGCATGTCCGACTTTAACCTTTTTACTCGTTTTTAAATTAATTTTAAAGATTTTTTAAAATGCCCAGCAAAACCACACATTACCAAATAATGGATAAAGTAATGTATCGCCATAGAGTTGGACTGGTTACTTTACACCTTACTTCACTAATGAATTTTACAGGCGATTAGCCTCAAAGTAATGTGTCATTGTTACCAGTATTCTTTAAAAAAAATGAAGAGTACTGGGTTACCTAGTTGCAGATAGATATTAAAAAAGTAATTGGTTACCCATATGAATACGAAGAGGCTGAGAATAATTGGTTACGCATATAATTACAAGGACTGAAATTACCCTATAATTACAATTTAGATAAAAAATTATCTAAGTAAATAATTTTTATATTAAAACAATGTATTTTGTAATAGTAGTTACTTTATATTTATTTATAATGCATTATGTAATCAACATTCGGTAGCACATTACTTAATGTTTCAAAATAATGATACATGTATGCAGTATACATTACAAAGTAATGCACTATGTAATCAACTATAGGTAACTCATTACTCTGTGTTTCTAAATAATGCTCAAGGTAAGGAATATACATTACAAAATAATGCATTATGTAATAAATTTTCGGTAACTAATTACTTTATGATCCAAAATAATGATGAAGGTAAGGAGTATTCATTACAAAGTAATGCATTATGTATCCAATTATCGGTAACCAATTACTTTATGTTGAACAATAATTATACTTGTAAGGAGTACACATTACAAGGTAATGCATGAGTTTGTCGCACCCATTACCAAAGCTTTGCTGGGTGCCTAATTTAAAGATGTCGATTGCTATTTGTACCACATAATAGTTGATATAAAAGATAAAAAATAAATTGGAAAAATTATAATTCGAGCTTGTGTTTGGAGCGACTGCTTTCCAGGACACTTTACAAAAATTGCGTATTTTGTCAAAAATTTAACAAAGTTTTCATAAAATTTTATACAGTTTTCGAAAAAATATCACTTAAATTTGGTTAGACTATAATTAACTTTACATTTGTTTAAAAAATCTTAAACCCTTGGTGGCCTGGGGTCTGAAAAGACCCATGAAACTTAATTTTAATTATGACTACGAGATTGTAAAGTCATTAAATTGATAAAAAAAAAATCTCAACTGGATAAAAATAATTACTTTATGTAACATGATCTATATGGAGTTAATTTTTACAGGATAACATTTATCATATTTTTATTAAATTGGAATATGAGATAGATCGTACAAAACTAACGAACTAGCGCAATTCTCTATAATCCCAATCTTTTTTATGGGTTAAAAAGGTGGGGTCAAAAGTGTCAGTATGCTCATAGCAATTTTAGTTTTGTACTCGTATTAGATTCTGACTAAAAGCTTTGTTTATTATGCATTTATTGTTTTCTATTTGAAAAGACGTTATTCTGTAAATTTTCAAGTGGGTATTTTCTGCCGAAAAGTGAAAACATTAACCCTATATGGATCAAGTTACACAAAATAATAATTTTTATCAAGTTTTAATTTTGATCAGGATGTTTTCTTATATTTACCACTATTTCTCTTTTGCATTAATACTTATATCTCTATGGAATGTCCTATCATGTGGGATAGGATTTTTGGTAACAATAAAATTATAGCAAGCTAAACAATAGCGAAATATTAAAAAAGTCAAATTTTCAGTTAATTTGCAAGGACATCGGTTATCCTTTTTAAAGTTAAGTAAATTGCAAAAGTTTAACAAATTGGATTTTTCGATAACAACGTTTAGAGGTAATTAGGAAAATACTTGAGTTATTTTGAGTTTTCAAAAACCGCGAATAATTTATAAACCACAAATTTTTTTAAATTTCGATTGCTGATTCATAATCTTCGTTAAAATAAAAATCAGATTTGAGAAACTTGCGCATATCAGGCAAAAAAAGTTCCATTTTTAATTACATCTTTTCTGAAAAATTGGAAATTTTAACTAAAATATGTATTTTTTTGTATAATTTAAAAAAAAAACGCGAATTACTTAAAAGTTATCTAATTTTTTTAAGTTTTGATTTCAAATTTCTTTTCTTCACATTAATAAAGACTAGATTTAAAAAAAATTGTTAAATGATAGAGTATAGGTTAAGAAATAATTCAATTTAAAAACAACCCTACTTTTGTATAAATTATCAAAATTTGGTCCAGAGCACCGTGAAAAAGTATTAAATTTGAAAAATTCTTAACTATATTCACTCAGCGATGATTTACTTGTCAAAAGAAAGGTTTTGTTATCCATATTGCCCTATTTAGAACATATTGTTTCCACCACATTGAATTTCTGATAAAACGCGGATAATCGTGAATTTCAAAAAAAAATCTGAATTACGTGTTCACTTAAATCGTCTATATATTATTATATCTAAGTTTGACATTTCAATCACAAATATCTCTGTACAAAAAAGTAAAAAATTTGTTTTTTTATAGAATATCCTTGAAAATAGGACACGTTAGGATATGCTTGAACATGTTATATAGGTATACCGCTGGACGCGCCTCTAAAAAACCTATGATACCCATAGTGAGTATGTTTTCTTCAGCTAAGATGCAAATTTCTTACAAAAACTAAAAACAAGACCTTTTTAAAAATGGCCCAGCTCGTGAGATATTATGCATATCGATTTAAAGGGTACATTCAAGCCTTACACTGATAGAATTTTCGCTCATACTATTAATGAATCGATTTCATTAATCCGAATTCATTGATTTAATGAAAAATGTTTATTAAATTAATGAAAAATTCATTAATTTAATGAGTTTTTTCATTATATATTTTCCACTAACCCATAAGATATGCTATAATTTTTATAAGGGTTTTGAATTTGCTAATTTCTACAATAGATATACATATCATACATGGGAATTTTTCATTACCATTGAAATTTCATTACCATTAGTTTATACTAATGACAATGAAAAAATGTTGATTACCATTTAATTTTAATGAAATATTTTTCATTAGAAAAAGCATTACTAATGGTAATGAAATTACACTAATGTATAAAAAACTAATTACAATTGATTAAAAACCATTTGTTTACAAAAATATTCAGACAAATGAAAACGAACAATGGGTTATGACTAGGGTTTGGGATTTCCCGGACTTTTTTATTTCCCGGGAAACGGGAATGAAAAAATTTGATTCCCGGGATTCCCGGGAATCCCGGGAATTATTTTTAATCAAAATTGTTAATAAAAACCACCTATATAAGTAATTTTTGTTAAAAAAAAACACTATTTCAGTACAAATTCAATCTGTGTAGTGAGAATTCAAAGTAAAAATATCAGAATGTTGAACATTTGATTTCACATAAATTACTCTAAGCACTGCCAAATGAATTGCATGATTCCAGCAGAAAGCACCCACTACTGGACTGTCGGAAACAAACCGTTTCATCACACTTGGCCCATTAGATATGGTGGCCACAATGTTATTTTCCAAAGACAAATAAAACTCTTCTAGTCTTATTTCTGCAATTCTTCTTATTTCATCAGCATTACATCTTCCTGATATATAAACCAACCCCAGGTTATAAAATGAATCATTTCCGTTTATACATATGTTCAAATATCTCTTTTCTGATATTCTTGTCCATTCATCTAAGAATATAGTAAATCTCCTATTGTTAGAAATATTGCTCGATATTTCTTTTATCATGATATCTTTTACATGATTGTAGTAATTTAATATAATGTTCTTTACATCGGTTTCCTTTTTTTGTAATGCCAGGTTTTTATTATAAAAACTTTCTCGAATAAGCGAAGATCTAGTTATGGTGCGGATTGACTGCGGCTAATTTGGATACCATTTCAGGAAATGTTTGCCCTACCATAAAACCTTTAATGCCTATTCAGCTTACACTTTTTTCTTCGGGTACTTTGCTAATTTGAGCTGAAACGTTATTCTTGTTGTTGTTTTCTTCAAGAGAAGTTGCATGACCATCAATTTTTTTTTTTGTTTGTGAACCAAATTTAGATGTCGCATAACCAAATTTAGATACCACCGTTAACCATTAGTCTTTTCTTTTCATATTTATTAATGAAAACGTTACTTATAAAATTATTGACCCTTAATATAAAGGAGTATTTTAAATTTAAAGTCGACTTTATTTTTAATCAAACGGTTTTGTTCATTTTGTGTATGAAAACCTTACAAAAATATTTATATTTTCAAATATTTTGATTGGTTGAAAATAAATTAACCAATCAGAATGCTCCAAAAATAAACCAAGTCAAGGTGTACTACCACCCAATATTTTAACTAAAGTCGACTTTACCTAAATTATACATTTGAAAAATTTAGATAGTAATGTCGATTATTTGTAAGAAACAAAGCTATTTTTCATATTTCTTTTAAACATTTTACCAAGTTTTTAGGTTTTACTACTTAAATTTTGAATAAGTTAGGCGAAAAATCTTTATTAGTTGAAATGCTCCTAATTACTTGGCAAATATTTTATTTCTGTGTCAAATAAATGTATTCCCTTTTAAAAGATTTTAACAGTGACATTTTTGTTTTGGTATTTAAAATGTTTTTTATGACTAAAATTAAAAAATCCTATTCGAAACAAAAACAATTTAAAAAATTTAATATTTTTAAAATTTCCCGTTTTCCCGGGAAAAATATATTATTTTCCCGGGAATTCCCGGCAAACTTTTCCCGGGATTTCCCGGAAATTCCCGCCCGGGAATTCCCGAACCCCAAACCCTAGTTATGACACATTTGCGCATTTAAAAAAATTTTTCAAAAAATGTACCATTTATGAAATAGCACAATTTTTCAACAAAAAAGTACCATTTTTGCGAAAAGGTGAAATTTTACAAAAAAAAAGTACAATTTTTGAAAAAAATTACCAAAAAATTAAAATTTTTCAAAAAAATTTAAATTTTTCAAAAAAATTAAAATTTTTCAAAAAAATTTAAATTTTTCAATAAAAAAATTGTTTCAATTGTAATTAGTTTTTTTATACATTAGTGTAATTTCATTACCATTAGTAATGCTTTTTCTAATGAAAAATATTTCATTAAAATTAAATGGTAATCAACATTTTTTCATTGTCATTAGTATAAACTAATGGTAATGAAATTTCAATCATTTAACAATTTTTTTTAAATCTAGTCTTTATTAATGTGAAGAAAAGAAATTTGAAATCAAAACTTAAAAAAATTAGATAACTTTTAAGTAATTCGCGGTTTTTTTTTTTTAAATTATACAAAAAAATACATATTTTAGTTAAAATTTCCAATTTTTCAGAAAAGATGTAATTAAAAATGGAACTTTTTTTGCCTGATATGCGCAAGTTTCTCAAATCTGATTTTTATTTTAACGAAGATTATGAATCAGCAATCGAAATTTAAAAAAATTTGTGGTTTATAAATTATTCGCGGTTTTTGAAAACTCAAAATAACTCAAGTATTTTCCTAATTACCTCTAAACGTTGTTATCGAAAAATCCAATTTGTTAAACTTTTGCAATTTACTTAACTTTAAAAAGGATAACCGATGTCCTTGCAAATTAACTGAAAATTTGACTTTTTTAATATTTCGCTATTGTTTAGCTTGCTATAATTTTATTGTTACCAAAAATCCTATCCGACATGATAGGACATTCCATAGAAATAGTGGTAAATATAAGAAAACATCCTGATCAAAATTAAAACTTGATAAAAATTATTATTTTGTGTAACTTGATCCATATAGGGTTAATGTTTTCACTTTTCGGCAGAAAATACCCACTTGAAAATTTACAGAATAACGTCTTTTCAAATAGAAAACAATAAATGCATAATAAACAAAGCTTTTAGTCAGAATCTAATATGAGTACAAAACTAAAATTGCTATGAGCATACTGACACTTTTGACCCCACCTTTTTAACCCATAAAAAAGATTGGGATTATAGAGAATTGCGCTAGTTCGTTAGTTTTGTACGATCTATCTCATATTCCAATTTAATAAAAATATGATAAATGTTATCCTGTAAAAATTAACTCCATATAGATCATGTTACATAAAGTAATTATTTTTATCCAGTTGAGATTTTTTTTTATCAATTTAATGACTTTACAATCTCGTAGTCATAATTAAAATTAAGTTTCATGGGTCTTTTCAGACCCCAGGCCACCAAGGGTTTAAGATTTTTTTTAACAAATGTAAAGTTAATTATAGTCTAACCAAATTTAAGTGATATTTTTTCGAAAACTGTGTAAAATTTTATGAAAACTTTGTTAAATTTTTGACAAAATACGCAATTTTTGTAAAGTGTCCTGGAAAGCAGTCGCTCCAAACACAAGCTCGAATTATAATTTTTCCAATTTACCATTTATGAAATAGCACAATTTTTCAACAAAAAAGTACCATTTTTGGGAAAAGGTGAAATTTTACAACAAAAGTACAATTTTTGAAAAAAATTACCAAAAAAATTAAAATTTCTCCAAAAAATTAAAATTTTTCGAAAAAATTTAAATTTTTCAATAAAATTTAAATTTTTCAAAAAAAGTACAATTTTCAAAAAAAGGACCTTTTTAAAAAAGTACAATTTTTGAAGAAAAGTACAATTTTTGAAAAAAAAGTACAATTTTTGAAAAAAAGTACAATTTTTGAAAAAATTACAATTTTTCAAATAAAGTGCAAAGTTAGGTGGAATTTGTTTTCATTCACTAAAGGGGTTTTATGGGTGTATTAACACCAACAGGGCAAAAATTTTAACCGTTTTGCTCTATCTCGCTTAGTTTTCGAGATAGAGGAAAACGGTTAAAATGTTTGCCCTTTGGGTGTTAATTAGGGTTTGGGATTTCCCGGACTTTTTTATTTCCCGGGAAACGGGAATAAAAAAATTTGATTCCCGGGAATCCCGGGAAATATTTTTGAACAAAATTGTTAATGAAAACCACCTATATAAGTAATTTTTGTTAAAAAAAAAACACTATTTCAGTACAAATTCAGTCTGTGTAGTGAGAATTCAAAGAAAAATATCAGAATGTTGAACATTTGATTTCACATAAATTACTCTAAGCGCTGCCAAATGAATTGCTTGATTCCAGCAGAAAGCACCCACTACTGGACTGTCGGAAACAAACCGTTTCATTACATTTGGCCCATTAGATGTGGTGCCAAAATGTTATTTTCCAAAGACAAATAAAACTCTTTTAGGCTTATTTCTACAATTCTTCTTATTTCATCAGCATTACATCTTCCTGATATATAAACCAACCCCAGATTATAAAATGAATTATTTACGTTTATAAATATGTTCAAATATCTCTTTTGTGATATTCTTGTCCATTCATCTAAGATTATAGTAAATCTCCTATTGTTAAAAATATTGCTCGATATTTCTTTTATCATGATATCTTTTACATGATTGTAGTAATATAATATAATGTTCTTTACATCGGTTTCATTTTTTTGCAATGCCAGGTTTTTATTATAAAAACTTTCTCGAATAAACGAAGATCTAGTTATGATGCGGATTGACATTCCGTCTACTGTGGCTAATTTAGATACCACTTCAGGAAATATTTGCCCTACCATAAAACGTTCAATGCCTATTCAGCTTACACTTTTTTCTTCGGGTACTTTGCGAATTTTAGCTGGAACGTTATTCTTGTTGTTTTCTTCACGAAAAGTTGCATGACCACCAGTTTTTTTTTTGTGAACCAAATTTAGATGTCGGATAACCAAATTTAGATACCTCCGTTAACCATTAGTCTTTCAGGGCAAATATTGCACTGCGCTGCATTGTCCCTTTTTGTGAAGTATTTTCATACTCCGGACATTTTATTCTTTAATATAAAAGAATATATTAGTTTGAAAGCAGGTGTATTAAAATAAAGTAAACTTACTTGAAAATATCACATTTATTAATGAAAACGTTACTTATAAAATTATTGGCCCTTAATATAAAGGAGTATTTTAAATTTAAAGTCGACTTTATTTTTAATCATACGGTTTTGTTCATTTGGTGTATGAAAACCTTACAAAAATATTTATATTTTCAAACATTTTGATTGGTTGAAAATAAATTAACCAATCAGAATCCTCCAAAAATAAACCAAGTCAAAGTATACTGCCACCCAATATTTTAACTAAAGTCGACTTTAACTAAAATATACATTTGAAAAATTTTAAAAATCCTATTCCAAATAAAAACAATTTAAAAAACTAAATATTTTTAAATTTCCCGTTTTCCCGGGAAAAATATATTATTTTCCCGGGCATTCCCACAAACTTTTCCCGGGATTTCCCGAGAATTGCCGAACCTCAAACCCTAGTGTTAATACACCCATATAACCCCTTCAGTAAAAACTAATTTTACCTAACTCAGCTAGATTTTTAAAGAAGGGAAAGGACGTTTATTTGGGTTGTCGCCTATATCTCGATTTTTTTTTAATTTTACTTTTTTATTTGAAAAATTGTACTTTTTTGAAAAATTTTACCTTTTTGGAAAAATATTTTTTTTATTAATTTTTTTTTTGAACAATGAAAATTTTTTGAAAAATTCTACTTTTTTTAAAAAATTATACTTTTTTAGCAAAATAATCCTTTTTTATTAAAAATTTTACTTTTTTTGAAAATTTAATTTTTTTTTTGAAAAATTGTACTACTTCTTTTGAAAATTTTAATTTTTTTAATGAAAAAATCATTGGATTAATGAATAAATTCATTAATAATATGCACAAAATTCTATCAGTGTAAGAATTACACACGTCTGCAAAGGCTAACATTTTTCGATACAAACTGTTAATGTTCGAAAGAGACGATGAAGACCGCTTGATGCAACTGCTGTTTGTGGGCGAACGGCGTAGGGAAGCAAATAGGGTAGCAAAAGAAGCTTAATTTTCGATTTTCGTCATTCTTTTTGAAATTTCTCTTTGCACACATTTTTATTCTTGTTTTGTTGCTCCTTTTATATTCATCTTTTGAGTTGATAAGGTGTTTTTGAGAAGAAAAATTAAAAAATCTGAAGCAAGGACCTGACCGAATTTTTACTAATAAAATACCAACAACACGAAAATCTTTATAATAAGTGTGTTTGCGTACCCAAAAATTTTTACAAATTCGTACAAGTTTTTACTGGAAGGTGTTTGTTTACACAATTACTCAGTAAAGAGAGAGGAAAAATAGACAGCAAAGTGGTAGGTCGATGCCAGAGAATTTACAAGTTTTTACTGGATGAATTTTTGCTAGTAAGAATTTGTAAGAAAAAATACATATGATTGAAAAAACAAAACATTTGAATAAATAATTTTTAAATATTTTTTTGTAAAAATAGAAAATATTTAAATATAAGCTTATTTACGATGGAAGAAGTAAGTAACCCCCAGTCTAGATTAGCAATAAATATGTTGACATATATTGCAGCAAATATCAAAATTATGTCATCTTCAGTGTAGACCCCTCAATTGCGTACATATTTATTGCTGGCAACATATGTCGCAAGAATTGTTAGCGAATCTTCGTTAACAATTATTGCCGACATATTGCTGAGATGAAATGTCAAACTCAGATGACATTTTAGTTTGACATTTATAAAAAAGGATTATTTGCTCGAAAATTTAGACTGCTGTTTGATTGTGTACCAACCATATAGACCATTGTTGCAGTTGGTACAGGATATGGGTCAAGAAGATCAGCTGTTAACGTTAAGTTGGCATATTGTTAATGATTCTTTATCCACCATATCAGATTGCTATTGCCTGTTTTCAAATTGCTTGTGTTATCCTACAAAAAGATTCATAAGGTGCAAGAAATAATACGAGCCATAGTAAACCTCTTTGAGTTATGAAAATATTGGAAAGGAAAAGATGAAATACAAAATTTGCTTTCGAAAATTCCTAAACCAAAACCAGCAGCACAGCGTTAAATAAAAATATATATATTTTTGAGCATTTAATTTTATAATTATTTAAAAAAAAAGTCATTGAATTCTATTCTAGGCCACTATTGATGCATTGGAAAGAGACGTAACCCGCAGCAGATGTAAATATAGTATAAATTTAAATAATCAATGTTAATAATAATAAATCTAAAAAAAATACTACTCATAATTTAAAAAATGGAGTGAATATATGTAGATGTACAAGTGCGTTTTTGTTTAAAAAATCGGTATGGATACGGACCAGAAACGGAGTGCCTCCGTTTTTTACACGACATAACGGTCCGAAAACAGTCCGTCATTGACGGACTTTAAGCGGACTTGTCCGTTTTTTACACGATATAACGGTCCGGAAACGGTTCGTCATTGGTGGACTTTCAACGGATTCATGTCCGTTTTTTACACGGTATATCGATCCGTCATTGACGGACTTTCAACGGATTCGAATCAGATTCGATGTTCCTTATGTAAACGGAGTTCGATTCCGTTCAAGACGGACCGAAAATGGTACGCAAACGAAACGTATTGTTTGATGGGTTTTTACAAGGATATTTACAAGTAAGCGTCGCATAACCTTCTTCGATGAATTATTGTAAATTATGAGTTAACATAATTACGTGTTCTCATACCCTTAACATAAGCTCGGCAATAAGCAATTTTATGCCTTTATTCTGCCGACGTACTTAACTTATTGCTAAGATATTTATTGCTAATCTAGACTGGGGGTAAATGATAATTTTATTAGGTTTTATTTATTAATCCAATAACTTGAATAAGTTCCCAGCAAAACCTTCTATTACCAGGTAAAGGGAAATGTAATAAGAAACCAAAAATTGTAACTACTTACACTTTGGTCGCATAACACTTTATTTTAACATGGGGGTGTAATTGGGGGTAAATGGTTGCCTAAATCGTACTGGTATAGGCTAAACTAAGGGATTACGAAGGAAGTACTGAAATAAGTTGTTACTTGTAATATTAAATTCACGAGTTAGCTAAAATAAGCAAGGTTGGTTACCGAAACGAATAACGGCAAGGGTAACGGTATCAGATTTCGTTTATTTAGGTAACGGTAAAGGCCAGCAAAACTTTTTAGAACGTAAAGCAAAGAAGTTATGTTAGATGTGTAAACGTTGAGTTTTCAACATTGATAATTATCCACAATGTGGATAATTATTCACGTTAAGTTAACGTGCATACGAATAGTAATGTATTAGTTTTTGCTTCACGTTTTTGTGTACTTTGAGTTTTGTTTTCTGAGTTAACGGATATAGTTAAATCGAAAATACAACTAATTACGTCCCAGCAAAAACATGATTATACACGGATTACCAAGTAATGATAGGTCATTACCCTTTGTATTACTTTAAAATGCAAATTAATGACTTGCCGATAGTAAGTTATAGGAGTACTTATATATTCGTGCAAAGTAATCATTTACTGGTAATTCATTAAATAAGTGCTGATTAAGTCTTCTTTATATTAATATTTTATTTATAAATTTGTTTTGAACTAAATAGGAAATTTTCCAAAGCAAAAAGTTTTATTTTGCCAATATGACTAACTATTTTACAATGTAGGGTAACCACTTATTTCCTAACTTCTGAGTAACCACTTATTCTATATTTGTGAGTAACTACTTATTCTTTCACTATGGGTAAGCGAGAGGGTAGTGACCACCCATGAATTTTTGGACATCGCGAACAAAAGTAATGTTGCGAGTAAATAGCCTGGTAAGTAGTGAAACCCTTTTTGTGCTACTTACTCGCTTAATTACTCGCCCAGTGTAGAAAATCATTACCATATATGTGGTTATGTAACTACATACTTGGTAATGGTAACTACTTACTTTTGTTATTACATTTCTTATTACCTTTATATGGGGATGTCGCGAAAAATAATGAGTTGTCGTTACACACCAGCATACGAAAAATCAAAAAATATATCGTTACCTATATGCTTACCAGTACTGACAAAAATAATGAGTCTAAAAATAGATTTTCTAAAAATAAATTATATAAAAAAAAATATTTTTTATTGTATTTTTTTTTTTTTTTAATAAAATTTGCTGGTGCGGGAATCGAACCTGGGTCTACAGATTGCCAGTCAACAGCTCTACCATCTGAGCTATATCGACATGTAATATTTAATAGATAAATATATAATTGACCTGCTGCACACAAGTAAGCTTACTCGCCAACATACAAAAAATCAAAAAATATGTGGTTACATATATCCTTACCAGTGTTTAAAAAATATTGAGTCTAAAAATAGATTTAAAAAAATTTTAAAAAAAATCTAAAAAATTATTTTGTATTTGAAATAATAATAAAAATAAGACATTATCCGTAACTCATTATTATATGTTTTAAAATAGTGCAGAAGGTAAGTGGGTGGCATTACTGGTACTCCAAAAAATAATGATATGTCATTACCGTTTCTACACTGGGAAGGAATTCATTCAATTCTAGTTAATTCAACTTTTGGTCAAGGAATTCATTCAATTCTAGTTAATTCAACTTTTAGTCAAGGAATTCATTCAATTCTAGTTAATTCAACTTTTAGTCAAGGAATTAAATTTATTTCGTTTAATTCCCTAAGGAATTAAATTTTTTCGTTTAATTCCCTAGGAATTAAATTTTTTTCGTTTAATTCCCTGAATTTAAGTTTTCAATTAATTAATTAAGGTTTCAATTGAATTAACTGCGGCCCTATGCTCCTTGCAGGAGTAAAAGGAACAAATATATATATATAACTTGAATGAATTCATTGACCAAAAGTTGAATTAACTAGAATTGAATGAAGTCCTTGACCAAAAGTTGAATTAACTGGAGTTGAATGAATTCCTTGACCAAAAGTTGAATTAACTAGAATTGAATGAATTCCTTGACCAAAAGTTGAATTAACTAGAATTGAATGAATTCCTCGACCTAAAGTTGAATTAGCTAGAATTGAATGAATTCTTTGACTTAAAATTGAATTAACTCGTGTTGAATGAATTCTTTAGTGAATGAATTCTTTAATTCGAATGCTTAGTGCTTTGGTCAGAAAATTCATTCTATAAATTTGAATTCTTTGAATTCATTCACAGGAATTAATTCCTGCTTATGTTTTATTAATAAATTCGTTCCTTGAATTAAAGAATTGAATTAAATTTTTGGGAATTCATTCCAAAAAGGAATTAATTCTTTAAAGCTCTGACAACAATTATATTCCGTAGAAAAAAAGTAGCTAAACAATTTCTAAAAATGGCTAAAATAATGGTTAATGGCTAGATCTAGCCATAAAATGGCTACATTGGCAACACTGTTACTGCTTGCCCCCTTGGGAAGATTTATCTTAAAACGATTCAACCCGAACTTCACCATTCCCTTGGAGAGATGCCGGAGGCGCAAAGACTCAAACCCGACTTTTAGCCAAAGGTCTTTTCCGTCTCCTTTGTCCGTTTCTCATCGCCTGATGATTCTCCAATCATCAGAATCAACTCCCTTATTTTGGCGCTTAAGCAGTATGAGTATAAATTTAACCTGACATACTGACAAAAAAATGAGTCTAAAAATAGATTTTCAAAAAAATTAGTTTTATAAAAAAATCTTTTTATTGTAAATTTTTTTTTAAATAGAATTTTCTAGTGCGGGAATCGAACCTGGGACTCCAGCTTGGCAGGCAATAGCTCTACCATTTGAGCTATCTCGACATGTAATGTTTGATAGATAAAAACATAACTGACCTGCTGCACACAAGTCTGCTTACTTGCCAACATACAAAAAATCAAAAAATATGTGGTTACATACATATATCCTTACCAGTGTTGAAAAAATATTGAGTCTAAAAATAGATTTCAAAAAATTGAAAAAAATCTATAAAATTACTTTCCATTTGAAATAATGATAAAAATAAGTCATTATCAGTAACTCATTATTATATGTTTTAAAATAACACGGAAGGTAAGCCGATGTCATTACTGGTAGTCCAAAAAATAATGATATGGTATATGTAACATTAAAAATAAAATCATATCATTTAACAACTATTTAAAACAAATGCAAAATTTAGTTTGCAGAATGTCAATCGCTGATTGTGTGTTTTAGTTAATTTTTTCTACCATAAAGCGTTTTTCCGCGTTCCGCGATTATTTTACGATTTTTTAAGTGTGGTTTTTTTAATTCATAATTTAGGGACTATAATACTTATTTCGTACACCAAAATTTGTTGCTTAGTTTGAAAAGAAAGAAAAAAAAATCGCGAAAAATAATATTTGCAAAAAGGAAAATTTTAGCATCATTATATTTGTCTGTAGAATGTTAATCGCTGATTGAGGTTTTTTTAATTAATTTTTTGTACCATAAAGTCTTTTCGCATTCCCCCATTATTTTGCAATTTTTTAAATGTGTTTCTTTTAAATTCATAAATTATAGACTATAACACATATTTCATACAACAAAGTTTGGTGGCCAGTTGCAAAAAAAAAGCAAAACTCTGGCTCTTTCAAGAGCTCTTTCCATCCTTGGAAAAAGTAAATTAAAAGGGAATATATTGATGAAAGAATAATCCCTTTTATAAAATTTTTTTGCAACCTTTTTTTTACAAACCAATTAATCCTTGGAAAAAGATATGGGTATTATAGACCCTATATTACAAGTTTTAAAATCCGCACTTAAAAAATTGCAAAATAGCGTAACGCAAAAGTTTTTATTTTTGTAAAAATTTTTTTTATCGATTTTTTTTGCAAACTAAACACATGATTATTGCAAAATTTCAAGGTAATAAAAAATAAAATCAGAAACTAACATTCTGCAAACGAATAAAATTATGCAAAAATTTTCCTTTTTAGAAAAGTTTCTTCGCAAATTGTTTTTTGCAATTATCCACGTCATTTTGATAAAAGATACGGGTATTACAGACTTAGTCAGCGATAAACATTCTGCAAAGAAATATATTGATGGAAAAATTTTCCTTTTTTTGAAAAATGTTGTAAACTGGCCAGTATCTCGAAAACTAAATGAGATATCGCAAAACGGAGAGAACTGTTCAATTGGCTCATATTAAAAGCATCTTCTTTTATACACGCTCCGAGTTTTTTTTTCCAAAAAGATCAAAATTTTTGCTCCTGCCAACTAGAAGATATTCCGCTAATGAAAAGGCCCACGAGTGAACGCTCTATCTAAAATGTAAAAGAAGACTGTTAAAAGTAAATTTTGTATACCTTCTCTTATTACATCTACCAAACCAGCAAATGTCATAAACGTTTTTTTTTTTTAATTTTTGAACACTGGTCCAAACTTTACACGGGCATTTAGCCATAATTGAGGTTTATGTTTATATTTATTTATTTCTTGAACACAGTCAGTCTCTCCTAGCTGATTTTGTGGTAATTATGTTTCAAATATTTTGATGAACAAATTTTGTATGTATTTTAGAAATAAAATTTTGACAATTTTAACATTACTTCTTTAAAGTAAGTACGATTACATATTTTTGGCCTAAAATAAATTTTACATACAATATATGTAAATATAAAGTGATAATGCTTATTCTATATAGGAACATGTTTACCAATATGCAAAATACTATACTTTTTATGTAACTTTACTCACAAGAAAGCATAAATAAATTTTTGAAACACTTTGTGCTTAAATTTACGCATTTCCTGTAATTTTACATGAAAATTTAAATATTTTACACTCTAATAAAAATTCTTGTAACTTTACCCCATTTAAAGTAGGTATTTTTTCTCCTACTATAATTTCAATAAAAATACATTTTTGTGCCTAATTTGAAATATTTACATACATTGTGTGTACATTAATTAGGCACAAAGTATGTAATCATACCTATTTATGTGCTTAAAAAATGTTTAGGAACATACGAATTTCATGTAAAATTACAGAGTTTGTGCTTAAAAGAGCATTCAAAAATATGTAGAAATACAGACAAAATGCTTACAACCACACGTAAAATATGTATATATACATTCCTGGTGCTTTATATTAAACCACCGAAATGATTCCCACTGCCATTTAAAGGATTTAAAAACAATAAATGTATTTTTAAAGGATATTTTATTAGAAATTGCAAATGTAAATTTGAAACAATTAAAAACAATAAAATAACAATAAAGTAACTAATATATTAATTAAATAAAATAATAAAAAGTATTTTCGCCAGAATTTTTGGCTCGCTCATTTATTAATTTGAGCAAGAGCCGAAAAATGGCTCTTTCTCAGAGTTTAGCAGCAATTTGGCTAGCGCGCCGTGTTAAAAAAAATAATAATAGATTATAAATTTAAAAAACCGCACTTAACAAATTGCAAAATAATGGCGGAACGCGAAAAAAGGCTTTATGGTAGAAAAAATTAATTAAAAAACTCAACCAGCGATTAACATTCTGCAAGCAAATATAATGATGCAAAAATTTTCCTTTTTGCAAATTTTATTTTTCTATAATTTTTTTTCTCAACTAGCCACCACACTTTGTTGTATGAAATGTGTATTATAGTCCCTACATTATGAATTTAAAAGAACCACACTTAAAAAACTACAAAATAATGGCGGAACGCGAAAAAAAAAACTTTATGGTAGAAAAAATTAATTAAAGCACAGAATTAGCGATTAAAATTCTGCAAACAAATATAATGATGGACAAATTTTCCATTTTGTAAAATTTTTTTTTCGCGATTTTGGTTTTGCAAACTAAGCAGCAATCCTTGGTGTATGGAATTGGTACTATAGTCCCTAGATTACGTATTAAAATAAAAAACACACTTAAAAAACCGCATGATAATCGCGAAACGCGAAAAAGCCTTTATGGTACAAAAAATTAATTAAAAAACTTAATCAGCGATTTACATTCTGCAAACAAATGTGTTGATTCAAAAATTTTCCTTTTTGCAAATTTTTTCGCAATTTTTTTTTTTTTTGCGTTGCGCGATTATTTTGCAATCTTTTAAATGTGATCATGATCTAGAAACTATAATACCAATTTCATACGCCAAAGATTGGTTCTTAGTTTGCAAAAATAAATCTCGTAAATTTTTTTTCCAAAATGAAAAATTTTTGCATCATTATTTTCGTTTTCAGAATGTCAATCGCTGATAGTGTGTTTTAATTAATTTTTTCGCTGGTTGAGTTTTTTAATTAATTTTTTCTACCAAGAAGTCTTTTTTCGCGCTCCGCCATTATTTTGCAATTTATTAAATGTGGTATTTTAAATTTATAATCTACGGACTATGGTACACATTTCATACTAGTTAGGTGGCTAGTTGAAAGTTAGGTGGCTAGTTGCAAAAAAAAAACAAAAAATTAATCGGGAATAAAAAATTAGTTATTTGTTTGCAGAATTACACCTCTTTTTTAGACACCTCAATTTTCTCTCCTCTATCACATATCCTAATTTTTGCGAAGTCGTTGGATGGCCTGGGCTTCCTTGTTAGCTTAATTTTTTTGCACAAAATATTTTATTTTATTTAAAAGGTATTTTTGCGAAAACCAAATTTGTAAACAAAACTATCGTTCTCAAAATATACTTCGTATATAAAAATTTTCTTTTTGAGCGAATTTTTTTTTCTTTTGTGTAACTTTTTTGCATCGATAAAATAGTGCTAGAGTACGCATATCGGAGTTATAATGGACTACGGAGATCAGTCACATTAGAGTGTAGGATGCGTTATTTACTAATTGCTAACCGCTAAGCGCTTATATAAATAAGAGCATACGCTACATTTTTCATCTTGAAGCTCCTAAAAGGTACTGCTATACTTTTGAGCCCATAGAGTTTAAAAGGTCAAGGGCATTTTTTTTAGCTGCTTCCAAATAAGAGCTTAAAGTTGAGCCGTTAAGATCACTTATTTTGTTGATTAGTTTGTTCTTCTAGGGAATACATATGGGATGATTTTGATCATAGGTTTTGATGTTCCTAAATTTCTTTCCCACAAATCTATAGAAAAACATTTAGGTTATCAGAATTTACATTGATAAATAATGATGCACTTCAAAAAATTTAAATACCTTTAACAATGAAAAATCCCTGCAGTTTCACATTATTTTATTGTAATTTGGGCGCGACATCTGGCGAATTACGAAAAACAATGAATTTATATTCATGTTTTGTTATTTTTTCAATAATAATTTGACAAATATTTTGTTACTGTAAAAAGTATCTACTTTTACAGAAAATGTGTTTATAAGTTGGAAACATGTTTATCAACATACAAAACACTGTATTTTGTGTCTATTCTTGTAGACAAAAGTATGTAATTAAGTCTGTTAAACATATTGTGCTTAAATTTGCGCATTTTCTGTAATTTTACATGGAAAGTTACATACTTAATAGTGGTAATTTTACATGCATTTTTAAGAATGTATAGTAGTAATTTTACAAGCATTTTTTAGAGTGTATTTAACTCGTTTGTAAATTGTTATCTTTCATATAAAAATTGTTTAAAAATAAAAATTTAATGTTACAAAAAATAAAAGAAATTTTTTTTTGGATTTACAAATTACCTTGTTGGTGCCTTTTTAAAAAGTTTTTTTTTGTATTTACAAATTTGGTATGAGAAAGGTGTTTAAAAATTTAATTAGAATTTTGTAAATTCGTTCTGTGTGTGTTCGAATCCTGCTGACGGAGTTTTTTTATGAAATAAATATGTTTTTTAATAAATAAATATTTTTTTTATTAATAATTTTTTTTTTTTAATTTCTTGTGTTATTTTTAAAATTTTATTAAAATTTAAATAATTCCAAATATATCATAAGATAAATTTTCATATCAAATTCGATCTGCCAAAATTAGCCTATCCATTTGTATCTAATTGGATGTAAATTAATCCTATGGGATATTTTGGGATCTATCAAGATCTCAATTTTATATTATTGGATATTATTGGATCTCCAAATTTTGAGATCTATTTGGATCTAATTTAATTCTGTAATATATTTGAGGGATCATATTGGATATCACTGGATACCCCAATTTTGAGATGAACTTGGATAAGATTAAATGTCGACCTATATCAAATGAGATATGGTTACATATGCTAGATATAATGTTTTTTTGATCGGGTACTGATTTTTCATTATATTCAAACCATTTTGGTAATTATTTTTAAACATTGTTTAAACAATCCATAAAAGAAATAAAAATAATTGAAAAGTCTATTAAAACAATCATCAATTTTTAACTAATAATCTAAAAATAGAATATTTGACTGAAAATAACAACTCCTACAGACGATACATATTTTTTTATAGTTTGTTTTTTTTATTGATTGACAAAAAAAGTTAAACAATATGTTTCAATGTATTTTAATTGATTCTTCAATTGAAAACAAACTTTACCTATTACTTTTTAAATAAACCTCAATCGGTTATGGAAAATATATTGTGAGTGTACAACCTCGAAACTTCAATTGCGATGTGCTACCTCTAAACAAAACTTTTATGGTGATTTTTTTTATCAGTCCATATGCTTTTTCAAAGTGGCATATTTTTAGGGTTGTGGAACGTGAAAATTCTTTTTTTTTTGGACCAGTCTAATAGACATACATCCACTAAGGCATGATTATATATGTTTGGGTTTTTTTATGGGGAGGAACAAAAAAGGATAAAGAGCCCCTTTTAATTACATGTGCAAATACTTTTAGCAAGGAATACGAATTTTAGCATTGAAGCACACTCTACAAAAAGGTTAAACAAATTTATTAAAAGACAAAAAACCTTAGAAAAAGAATGCAATTTATATATTCCCTTATATCGGTGGAAGAAACCGGCGCAGTAAACTTTCCAATTAAATTTGTGAATTTACTTGAATGGCTACTTTTATATAAACTGGAATCCCGTGTAAAAAAGTTTAGATCTGACCAGATCTTTTTGGTTCTCAATAGATATGATTCAATCTAATTAGATCCTGTACCAGATCACATCAAATATGATCAGATATGGCATATGTGATAATACCTTATGGCAAGATCTGATAAGATCTAGTGCCAAATTTGTTCAAATCTAAAGTGATCTGGACAAATGCGCAAGATATGCCTAGATCTGATCAGATCTAACTAGATCTCAAATTTGTCCCCAATTTTGAGATCTGATTAGATCTGGTAAGATCTACGAAGATCTGGCCAGATGTGCCTAGATCTGATCAGATCTAATTAGATCTCAAATTTGTCCCCAATTTTGAGATCTAATTAGATCTGGTAAGATGTGCTGAGATCTGGCCAGATCTGATCTTTTTTACACGGGATTATATAAACTTTAAGGCACGCTAACCCCCCCCCCCCTCCTCCCCCTCCCGCAACGATTTTAAACATTTTTAAACGTAACACAGTACGTCGAAACTAACAATGATTTTTAAAAAATGTTATACAAAAATATTTATTTTTTGTTAATGTCAAATAGGCAATGACCAATTTTCTGAAATTTTTATAAATAAAATATACACGAATTCCAATTGCAAAAACTGTTTTCTAAAATTTTTTTTTATAAAAATCCTAAGTGCTAAGCATAATTCGACATTTCAAAAATTTGTTTCCACCCTAAGTTATGCATTATCCCAGCAAGCATGTCAATACGAAGAAGATTTCCCGATCATATCGCCAGGAAGAAAAAATTTATTGCCGGCGATACCAAATTCGTATTGCGGAAGCTTCTTTCATTGGGAACAAATCTTACCCGAAAGCAATACTTCCAGGCAATACGAAAGTAATACCCCAGGAAGATAATTCGGCGATATTGCTAATTTATCACCTGAAAGATAACAAGGTGATATCGCTAAATAATCTACCCGGTATAAAATAAAAGATTTTTTTTTTCATTATTAAATTTAAGCCTGAAAAAAATATCTGCATTCATAACCATATATTAACCAATATATTAATTATATTGATTTCATCATAGCCGTTTTTTCGCGCATTAAATCTTGAGTTTTCGACGAGTTTGTTTCACTAATCCCGTCGACTTTTGAGAAAGTGCTTCAAAATATTTGGCCTGTATGGGAGGTGCCAAAACCACCTCGTCATAAAAGTAACGTTAGGAATGTCCCAACATTTCCATGGATGTTGTAAGGTTTACAAAGTTTGTGTTCACATTCAGACCATTGAAAAAGTACTTCTTTAAATTTATACGCTCATAGAAATCAATCTGTAAAAATAGCAGAAAAAGCAACTAAAAATTAGTTAAAAACTATGTTGCAGAAAAAACTGTTAAATTAGCAGATTTATTTTCTAAATATTAGTAAAATAAGAACAGCAAAAATAAAACTGTTAAATTTACAGAATTTTAGGTTTATTTCAATTAACTTTTAGTTAATTGAAAATAACAAATTATACTGTAATATTTGCAGAAAATTTTGCTAAATAGTAGTACACTAAAAATAGAAAAAATAAACTCTTATATTTAAAAAAAATTGCTATTTTTAAGCTAAATTTAGTTGAATGCAAGTAGAGTCTATCCTGTTATAAAAATTGTAAACTGCTGTTTTCTAAAGGTTTGATTTTTATTTGAGTTTAAAACAAACTTCGAAAATTTTAAATGTTTTCGTTATTTTTTTGGCTACTAATTATTTTAGCAGGTTAGTTTATTAAATTTAACTCAAATATAACTAAAATTCTGTATATTTAACATTTTTAGTTTTGCTGTTCCTATCTTACTAATATATAGCAAAAATACTCTGTTAATTTAGCAGCTTTTATCTGCAGCATCATTTTTAACTAATTTTTAGTTTTTTTATATACTTTTTTCTATTCGTGTACTTTTTGGACAGAGATACTTTTTTGTTTTGGAAAAAGAACTTTTCTGTAAAAGTAATTTTTCTGGAAAAAAATATTTCTTTATAAGAAAAAGTACATTTTTTGAAAAAGAAGTATTTTTTCCAAAAGTACCCCAGCAAAACCTTGGTATTATATGCATATACTACTATGCATATTACCTGGTAATATAACAAACCGCTTACCCTTGCATTACTTTGGACCCTTACACCTTACCCTTGCATTACTTGTACATAGAGTTTGCTGTTCGGTTTTAATCGAAACCGAGGTTTTTCGAGCCTCAAACCCGAAACCGAAAACCGATAAAAATAAGTCGGGTTTTAATAAATATTTTACCGAATTAAAATAACTAATTGAATTGCATATTTTTGAGTCTTGAATTTCGAAAAGGGGTCACCTCCTAAATATTATTTTAAATAACTTTTGTTATTGCGGATAACACAAACTTAGGCTTATAATTTTAGAAAAAAAAAATTGCACTAAAACTCAAGTGGTTTAAGAGATATTGAGTTTCACATATTCAGTTCAGATTTCACTGCGTATTTTTTAAAAAGTCCTATTTTGTAGTCCGCGAAATTTGTACCATTTTAAATTTATATTATTTTAAACAAATTGCTAAAAATTTAAATTTAAACTCTTAATATTACAGCTTTAGTTGCCGACAAAAGAATAAAACAATTTAATTTGTAACGGTTTTGCTCTCTTTTTTTCTTCTCCCTCAATTGACTCGAAACGGCATTATTGCCTTTATTCGAGCCAGAAATGTAATCGAATTTTAATAAATATCTTGAAGTATCTAATTTTCATACATATTTAATTATTTTAAAAAATTTCTATTAGTATCACAAGAAAACAAACCAAAAAATAACCGAAATTGCGGTTTCTATAATTTTGAAAAACCGAAACCGCGGTTTTCAAATTTTTGCGGTTTTTAGCAAACGCTACTTGTAAATACCAAATTCATACGTTTGGATGTTTTATTGGTATAAATAATTAGTTTTTCTTGAAAACCTTTGAAATTCAATTTTTTGTTAAAAACCAGTGAATTTAAAACTGATATGTATTCGGTTTGAAAAATTCAAATTTAAACAAAATGTTTTTAAAAACTCCTTACCTGTAAGTTCATAGCCGATATAATGCTATTTCAAATTTCCGGTTGTATATAATGTTGTATAAATTGTTCCGTACGGCCCAGTTTTTGCAGAATATCTATTTGGAAACACCAAGTTTTGCTCAAATATGTATGTTCAACATAAACGATTTAAAGCAGCTAAGAAAATTGATTGCATGTGAGTGTCACGCCCCCTTTTCCTATAACGCCCACTTTTGCCACAGTACTTAAATATTTTATTTTCCAAGCGCCGTGTCAAATTTTGTTTATATAGATTCAACAGGAGCAGAGGTAAAGCTATTGTATGAGACGTACCACGCCCCTAGGTCCTATCGCGCCCACTTCTGGAACAGTTCTTAAGGATCTGTTAGAAACCACCCTGCAAGGTTTTGCTGAAATATGATCCAATGCCTATAAAGCACTAAAAATTTGGATTATATGGATGTTGCCACGCCTCCTTGTCATATAGCGCCCACTTTTGGAACAGTACTTAAGAATTTTATTAGAAAGCACCCTGGTTTTGCTCAAATATATTTAACTGAAGCCTACATAAAGCGCTTTGCATTTTATGGGTGGTGCCACGCTCCTTATCCTACCCCACCCACTTTTAGCACAGTGCTTAGTAAAAATTGTATAAGATGTGCATAATTGTATTCGAAACAGTTGAACAGGAGCCGAGGAATATCACATCAAAATATTGGTGTTTTGTGGTCCGATCACGATTTAATATCGCCTATTTTAATTTTGAGAGTTGGTAATGACTGTACAGATAATTTCAAGAAAATTGGTTCAGCCGTTTGGGTGTGATGTCGCCACAAACAGACAGACAAACAATCACATTTATAATATTAGTAAGCATTTTTCCCAATATGGAGGTTAAATGCTTCTTCTTGTAACATTGTTGTTGTTTGACATTAGTTAGAATGAAACGGCGTGAAAATGCTTTCGTGTTCTTGCTGTTTTCTTATGTATTTTGTAAACGTCAAAAGTTAAACCGTTTGCTGTTACTAATACATGTGCATGATCAATGCAACCATGTTATCGAGTATACTGTGGTCTTAACATTCAAAACGTTTTTTACACTTGTTTGCAAGGTTGAATATCGTTATCGTTATATACCGTTATCGCCAAAAATACCGTTTCAAATTGAATACCGTTACCAATACCTCTAAAAAAACGAATACCGTTACCGTTACCGATACCGTTATTTTTATGTGTAGTTACCAGTATTTATTAATTTATATAAAAATGTCAATTTTCTAACTTTTTTTATAATCTTCAGTTTAAAAAAAAATATTTAATAATTTCACTTATTAAAACTACCAGCACGGAATTTATAGCTTATAATCAGTATTTGTAGGAATTTATTATACTGGTACATACTGGTATTGATGTTTCGATAACGGTATATCTTTACCGAAGCAGTCTTAAATGCCGTCACTTTTGCCGTCACTCTAGCCTTACCATCATTCGTTTTGGTAGCCACCCAGGTAGAAAATTACAAAGGGGCCAGCACTGGCAAAGCACCGACATGGGTGGTATGAGTGCTTGTTAACAGCGCTTTCCCAACGCCCAAATGATAACACCGTTCCACGGTGGTGCCAATGTTTTACCAAGCCCTGGGAAAGCACCCATAAACATAAAAAGCAAATGCTTTGCCAACGCGCAAATAAAAAAATTAAAGTGCTTTCCTGAAACCCAAATGATAACACCGATCTATTTAATGCTTTGCAAAGTATTGAGATACCAAGAAACATAAAAATCAAATTATGAGCCCTCATCACTGAAGAATTTTAAATTTCTCTAAAAATAGACGATTCTTGGAGTTACTGTATTCTGTAGTCAAAAATTATTTAAATATTCACTCTTTTGGAGTTTCTTTTTCAAAAACAAAATAATGTTATAGGAAAACAAGCGCTGGGAATTCACCCTTTTAAAGAGTTGGGAAGGCGTCCAAATTTAATGCTTTGCCAGTACTTCTTTTTGTAAGACCGCGGTCTACTTGCGCTTTGCCAGTGCTTCTTTTTTGTTACCACACATAATTTCCACCTGGGCAACTTTGATTTTTTGTCAACCAGATAATTTCAGCATATTTTCGTCATACTTGTGTCAAGAAAAGTACAAACACTTGTGTGATAATGTGAACGGTTCTTTAGCATTCCCCACTATTGTGCAATTGAAATAATTTTGATGTTTTTCTGCAATCGATTTGACATTTGGTATAACATCAGGTATATCCAT
Organism: Leucophora obtusa; assembly: GCA_949987735.1. Classification (NCBI taxonomy): domain Eukaryota; kingdom Metazoa; phylum Arthropoda; class Insecta; order Diptera; family Anthomyiidae; genus Leucophora; species Leucophora obtusa. Next base: position 285,651,811 of record OX465295.1, read on the forward strand.
CAGCTTGATATGAAATTGCTTAATGCTCCAATAAAATTCACACAAGAATGAGAAGAAAGCACAAAAGAATGTAAAGAAATTTAACATCGAACAAGATAAAAAATGAAGGAAGTCGGGAAATAAAAAAGTTAATAAAATCGTTTTTGCAACCAAAAAACAAAACTTAAATAAAAGGAAAAAATTAATTAAAATTAATTATTTATTATTTATTTCATTATTAAAGTTGTTTTTGTTACAATTTGTTCAATAATTAAAAAAAAATACACTGTTAACTTTTTAATTTTTCTTTTGTTTCTCTTATTCTTCAAGAAAATTAACATTTCAGAGCATCCATACAAATAATAAGAGAACCATTTAACATAAATTCTTGGGATGAGAACTCGTTCCTTTACATGTCCTCTTTGATAATATCATTTATTGCACTTAAAGACACCGGGTTAAAGCAACAGGTTTATTAAAATTTGAAAACAGTTGTATCATTCAATCTTAGTTAAACAGTTATAAATTTTAAACCGTTCTAGTTCAATATAATAAAAATTTAAAAAAAAATGTTGAAATTATTCAATTTAAAAGAAAGTTATTCACGTTTTCCCGAAATAAGACGTGAAGATGTTAAAAAACTACAAGAATGGATTAAGGCTCAACTCCATTTGCCCGATTTGCCTGAAGAAGAAGCTTTACTCTTCTACTTTGCATGTCGTTTTAATATGGAATATTCCAAACAAGTAGTCGATACGAATTTAACATATCGCACACATATTGGTGAACTATTCGGTAATTTAGATGTTGAACATCCAGAATTAAAACGTGTTATGAAAACTATGTATGTTTTCAAATTGCAAAGGATAAAATTTTAAAATTGTAAAATTTATAATGTTTTTTAATTTGTAGTGCCATTTGTACTTTACCAAAACCAACACCAGAAGGATATAGAGTTATTATCGCAAAGTTAATCGATACAGATGTTTCCAACTATAGTTTTGTTGATTCATTAAAATTGTAAGTAACTCGGTATATTTGGTAAATGTATGGTAGATATTTTTAAAGCGGTATTCAGATTATTTTTTCGAGTTTTAAGTACAATTAAATGTACAGGTATATGGCGCTGTCAGGTTAACAAGAATCCGTTTTAATATGCAGTATAAAAAAATAATATGGCGGACTTTCCAGAAACTTCCGTTAACGTTATTTACAAATCAGACGCACGGGAACACCAGCAGCACATATACAGCCATTGCCTTCACAATCGAGGTTTAGCGTGATGAGGCCCCAATAAGCCAAAAAATACATACACTCAAAATAATACGTCTGTTGGCTGGACAGAAAAATTTATTACTTTAACAAAATTTATTCCTGTTTTTTGGCTTAAAATAAAATTTGTTGATTTCATTTTTATAAGAAATTGCCGAGGGTCCAAGGCCCTACCATGGTCCATTTTTGTATAGGGATAACCCCTTTCCATGGGGTATTATTTGGTTAGGGGTAGTCGAAATTTTCGTCAATTTTGCTCTATCTCTCTTAGTTTTCGAGATATGTGCAATTTTAAAAAAATCGGGAGGGAAAGAAATAGCGCCATTTTTAATACTTCGGATACACTGGTGGCGCCATCTACCGGGTAATAACAGCAACACGAAAATATTATATTTTAACAATAAATTTTGTAAAATTTAACGAATGGGTCCTTAAAAATTAGTTATAAATAGTTTTGAAAATTAACACTCAAAACTACACCTTTTGCAATTGCAATTCAGCAAATATTAATTGAAATTCAGAATTTCCATTTGAATTTCAGAAAATATAAATTGAAATTCAGAAAATATCATTTGAAATCAGAAAATTTCATTTGAAATTCAGAAAATATCAATTAATATTCAGAAAAACATCAATTGAAATTCAGAAAAACATAAATTAAAATTCAGAAAATATCAATTGAAATTCAGAAAATATGATTTGAAATTCAGAAAATTCAGAAAATATCAATTAATATTCAGAAAAACATCAATTGAAATTCAGAAAACATAAATTAAATTTCATAAAATATCAATTGAAATTCAGAAAATCAATATCAATTGAAATTCAGAAATTGTCATTTGAAATTCAGAAAATATCATTTGAAATTCAGAAAATATCATTGGAAATTCAGAAAATATCAATTGAAATTCAGCAAATAGCATTTGAAATTAAGAAAATATCATTGGAAATTCAGAAAATATCAATTGAAATTCAGCAAACAGCATTTGAAATTAAGAAAATATCAATTGAAATACACATTTTTTAAAGGAATCCGTCCAGGTACATAATGTTATCCCCTCTAAAAAATTTATATATTTATGCGTTTTATCAAAATAAGTAGCACTCATTTTACTCACGCGAGTGAGAAATATTTCAAATTTGTGTGCCTGAATGATTTTATGTAGACCAATTTCTTTCTTGTAAAGAATTATAAGGTTTTTAGTCGACTAAAATTAAGCAAAATTTGTCGCTGATTTTAGCAGGGTCTACTATTATTTTCAATTAACTAAATCAAAGTTATAATTTTGTTTTTGCTGTTTTTATCTTACTAATATTTAGCATTGGCGTACCTAGACCATTTTTCTGGGGTGGGCAAGCAACCCATTAATTTTCTGCTGTTAATTTGCCCATTCTCACACTATTAATCCTAAAAAACACTTTCGGCATTATGCTTACAATTTTTTCACACAAAAAAATCTTAAAAATGATTCCTTGCCTTCTAATAAAATTTTCATAATTTTCAAAATTAAATAATCCTGGTAGCTTATCCTATCAAAATCGCCATGTTTTTATACAAAACTTTGAATAGTGCATTTATTTTTCTGAAGGAAACCTCGTACAAGGAATGTATTGCAAGCTATATTCTCAGATTATTATGAAATTTAGATATTTAATAGAGAAAAGAAATCTAAGATCAGCCTGTCTAATTCGTCCACCTCGGACGAACCCTATCTAACCCCATATTCTGACCACTTAAATTACCGAGGTGGACAAAAATAGTGAGATGTTCATCTTACAATTTTTGTTTGAAGTAACTTCCTTGTTAGATATAAACTAATTATTCGTTTAGAAAACTATGAAATCTAAGATATTTAACTCACCAAAAAGATTCTGCGTTATTTTTCTATTATTGAACAACTTTGTGGTTCTAATAATTTTTTTTAAAGAAAAACTCTTACGGTGGGTCTCATACTGTAGGTTTAACTTTAACTTAACTAAAAACAAAACAAAATGTCAAAAAAATTTACACAAAACAACAACAAATTTTTGGGTTAACTATTAACCTAAGTTTAAACCTGCAGTATGAGACCCACCATTATAGTCAATTTTATAATCAGAACTAAGACAGATTTGTTTCTTAAATATTTCTTATTTAAGAAATATTTAAAACAAAAATCGATCTTAGTTCTGACTATAGAACTGACCCTTAGATTTCAACAAATTATCTGCCTAGGAAACCAGTAGTTCCCAAACCAAAAACACAGGATTGATATTAAAACGAGTAAAAAGGTTAAAGTCGGGCATGCCCGCTATACAATACCCTACACCAGTCTGGTGTATTGTTTGGATCCGAAATTCGAATGGGTTAAAATGAGGCTTGTGTCAAAATTTTCTATAATGTGAGTCAACGCACCAAATTTCATTAAAATATCTTAATATTTGCGATCTGCAGTTTGTAACCAAGCCAATTTTGGGGGGACCCTTATATGGGCACTAGGTCTAAACATGGACCGATGTTCACCAAAATCAATAGGCTGCGTTATTGGGCCAATATAGGTCTGTGTACCAAATTTCATCAAAATATCTTAATATTTACGACCTGCAGCGTATAAACAGTATAATTTTGGTAGGACCCTTATATGGGCACTAGGTCTAAACATGGACCGATGTTCACCAACATCAAACTTGTTCGTCCTTGGGCCAACATAGGTCTGCGTACCAAATTTCATCAAAATATCTTAATATTTGCGACCTGTAGAGTGCGCACAAGATTGCATGGACAGACAGACAGACGGACGGACAGACGGACATCGTTAAATCGAAATAAAAAAAAATTCTGAACCGATCGGTATACTATAAGGTGGGTCTATGACCAATATTTTTTGGTGTTACAAACATCAGCACAAACTTATAATACCCTGACCACATAGTGGTGTAGGGTATAAAAAAGTAATATTGTGATACTTTACGCCATCAAAATCATAGATAAAAGAATTCTAGGTAGATTTTTTAAAAATTTGGCCTAAGTTCGCCAATGATATTTAGCAAACCAATTCTGCTAGTTTTGGAAGTTTCTTCTGCAGGGCCACTTTTAAAAAGTTTTTTTTTTCAATTTTTAAAGATAAACCACCAAACATCATCCTAAAACTTAATAAAGAGAACTTTTTTGGTTATTACAACTCTCTGATTTTTGGAGGCGTTATTTTCTCAGACAAAGGCGTTAATGATATATTTTTGAGAAAGAATAGTCGTTTTGGAACTTAAAAAGTTCTCTAATAAGAATAAATCATGATTTCCATATGTGAAGGATATAAAATTTATAATATCTTATTTTATGTCCACTATATTCAAAAAAATTCCGTTATTTCCCCGAGTCTGTTTAATTTTTCTATAAAATACTTTTTCCTTCCTACAAAATAGCATATTTAAAAATCAATTAATTTATATGGGATTGGCAGACGCTTTCAGAAATTTAAGAAAACATTAAAGGACTACACATTGAAAAGAGATTCATTGTGGCAACCGAATTGTTTGCCGACTGATTGGTTTGGTTGCATCTACCGATATATTTGTTTCTGGCAACAGAAATTCGGTGAATACAATAGAATTTCGGTTGAAACAATATATTTGAATTATGTCAGGAATACATTTGATTGCACCAGCCAAATAATTCGGTTACCGCTATCAAACCATTCAGTTGGCAAGAAATTCGATTGTCACAATGAATCCATTTTCTCTGTGTACAATAAATTACACCAGAACTTCTAACTTTTTTTAATGAATTATCTGAAAAATCAAATTCACTTTATTTGAATTGGAATTGTCGGAGTTAGTTTTTCTTTATTCAATTACCCAGCTAAAAATCGACATATGTGGATCCATACAGGTTAAATGTATGTTCGTTCATGCTCATAAACTTGCATTTATGTATGACCATATGTGACAGCGCATAGAGAAAGGGACCTAAGGGTAAAAAATCAATTTTTTTTTGTGGACAACATCTGAGCATCGAATAAGACCGATCCCATGCTCTCCTGACCTTAGGTCCCTTTCTATCCTTAGGTCCCTTTCTATTTTGCGCGTCACATATGTGTGCATTAACGAAATTTGAGGTAATATCTACATGTATGATCATGCATGTTCATGCGCGTTCATGTATGTTCATATATTTACACACATGTAGATATTACCTTAAATTTCGTTAATGCACATATATGATGCATGTATGGAGAGTTGTGTACCCACGTATGGACCTGAATGCATGTTTATGAGCATACATGAACATACATTTAACATGCATGGATCCATGTATGTCGATTTTTAACTGGGTAATTAAAAAAACTGAAAATATCATTTATCCAATTGACGCATTGAATTATTTTTTAATTTATTTATTTATCCGATTACCCAAAAACTACTCATGAAAGCAATTACCCGCGCTCTATCCATGAAGGAAAAAATTACCCGCGATTTGGGTTTTCGCGTTCCTCAAATATCTGCATTAAAAATACAGTTGTGGACACGTCTTTAAATTAATTCAAGTTTTTTCTAATTTTAGTGTTGTTGCCTTTATTTTTAAAGATCAAAATAGTGGCTAAATTCGCCACGAAAGGCAAGGAGATGGTTCAGAAAATTGTACAGAATTTTAAAGTAATATTTGTTTTTTATTTTGTCACTTGTTTTAAGTAGGCGTGGCTTTTAACGAAAAATTAGCGATATCAACCTTTTATCAAATTACATAGTAAAATTTAGGCAGTACAGGTCGGTTCTGTACAAACTGTATATTTTTGGAAATCCTATAAAATTTCCTTAAGTCTTGCATTATTTTTATCTACAAATATTCGCCAGACTTAAAAGTGCAGCACTTTAAAGATGACCAAATTTTTCTTTGTTTTTAGCGATTTTAAAAGAAAGTTAACAACACTTGCTATTTTTTATAAAATCATGTTTTCTGGATTCGTTTATGAATTGGCGCTAGTTTTTATTTTTGAAATCTAAACAGAATATATGGCGCTATATAACTGTATTTCAGAAAGTAGCAAAATCGGCGCGATTTTCTTGTTATATGATCGAAAACTCAAAAATTAGACCAATTTCGGTCAATGCTGTACGTAGGGTGAATTTGGATTAAAAGCATCTTTAAACCCCATTCTCTACGAATATATAATAAAACATTAACTTTTATTAAATAACTTCTCAGTAAAAAGTGAAAAATTTATAGCATCTTTTTGAGAAAAAAATGCAATTTTTTCGATCAACGAAAAATGTTTGACTTTGGAAATTTCTCAAAACTAAATGGTTCGAGATACTTACAGTTTCATTTCTTAAACTGGTGCCTATATTTCAGTATTTTTTACAAAATTATCGTTATAATATCGAATTCACAATCGGCCAAAAACTAAAAAAAGTCGAAGAGAAAAATGAGTTTTTTTATTTTTGAAATGAAATAACTTAAAACCCATAACAGTTATTATAGTAAAGTAAACATGTTTTTTCTTCGTTTCTCCAAGCTCATTCCAAAATATAAAAAATCAGCCATATTGGGTAATAATTGAAAGAGCTACACGGTCCAAAAGCTATTTTACTTTTGAGGTGGACGCCCAATAACTCACCCTGTGATAACACAGGCTAACCATGAATCCAAAATTTAGAAATCCTGGGTCCTCCTCAACAAATATCTCATACATACTGATCCAATCGGACTTATAGTTTAGAAGATACAGATTTATTACCACTTTTTTTTTTTTGTTTCAAACCACTGTGTGCCGATAGAATTAATAAACGACCAGCACAGCACAAAAATAATGTAAATACTGACCTGATAAATATTGAACATCCCAGCAAAAATATTAAGGACTACTTCAAAAAGAATGACTATTTTATCTACATCCAACAAAATAATATACAAAAATAAAATAAAACGAGTAAAAAGGTTAAAGTCGAGCATGCCGACTATACAATACCCTACACCAGTCTGGTTAAAAGCCAACTAATGTTTGGATCCGAAATTCGAATGGGTTAAAATGGGGCTTGTGTCAAAATTTTCTATAATGTGAGTCAGCGCACCAATTTCATTAAAATATCTTAATATTTGCGACCTGCAGTTTGTAACCAAGCCAATTTTGGGGGGACCCTTATATGGGCACTAGGTCTAAACCGGTGTTAAGCAAAATCAATAGGCTTCATCCTTGGGCTGACATAGGTCCGTGTACCAAATTTCATCAAAATATCTTAGTATTTGACACCTGCAGAGTATAAACAGTATAATTTTGGTAGGGCCCTTATATGGGCACTAGGTCTAAACATGGACCGATGTTCACCAAAATCAATAGGCTGCGTTATTGGGCCAATAAAGGTCTGTGTACCAAATTTCATCCAAATATCTTAATATTTGCGACCTGCAGCGTATAAACAATATAATTTTGGTAGGACCCTTATATGGGCACTAGGTCTAAACATAGACCGATCTTCACCAAAATCAATAGGCTGCGTTATTGGGCCAATATAGGTCTGTGTACCAAATTTCATCAAAATATCTTAATATTTACGACCTGCAGCGTATAAACAGTATAATTTTGGTGGCACCCTTATATGGGCACTAGGTCTAAACATGGACCGATGTTCACCAAAATCAATAGGCTGCGTTATTGGGCTAACATAGGTCTGTCTACCAGATTTCATCAAAATATCTTAATATTTACGACCTGCAGCGTATAAAGAATATAATTTTGGTAGGACCCTTATATGGGCACTAGGTCTAAACATGGACCGATTTTAACCAAAATCAATAGGCGTGGTCCTTGGGCCGACATAAGTCGGTGTACTAAGTTTCATCAAAATATCTTAATATTTGCGACCTGCAGAGTGCGCACAAGAATGCATGGACAGACAGACAGACAGACGGACGGACGGACAGACGGACATCGTTAAATCGAAATAAAAAAAAATTCTGAGCCGATCGGTATACTATAAGGTGGGTCTAGGACCAATATTTTTTGGTGTTACAAACATCAGCACAAACTTATAATACCCTGACCACATAGTGGTGTAGGGTATAACAAATAAAACAACACATAGCGACATGACGCACAAGCATAGTTTTCTACTGAAAAATTGTTAAATTTACAGCAGTATCGATTCTTTCCTATAACACGCACGTGTTAAATTCATTGATGGAAATGCCAAATTTGTGTTTTTTCTAGAACTGGTAGTAGTTCAAAATTTGGCATTTCCATCAATGAATTTAACATGTGCGTGTCATAGGAAAGACCCGATACTGCTGTAAATTTAACAATTTTCAGTAGAAAACTATGCATGTGCGTCATGTCGCTAACTGTTGTTGAATTTGTTTTATTTTATTTTTGCATTATCTTATTTTGAATGTAGAGAAAAAAGTCATGCATAAAAAAGTGTATGTTCTCTTTTTGCAGGGATGTATTTATTTTAGCGTTTTTAATATTAATTTTATTAAGTAGGACTGTATCATTTTAAAAAGTAGTTTAAACATTGAAATCTATCGTTTATGATCATCCTATAACTTTCGTCTTCATCATAAAAATTTAAAAAAAAAATGTTTTTTTAAAGATTTTATTAATGACCAAGTTCTATCAATTTTATTTCTGGCTTTTTTTGTCAGTATTTTATATTGAAGATGTAAATAAAAAAGCAATTTATTTCAGATTTTTTCTTTTAATTTTTTTTTAAAGATTTAGGGCCATATGCATAATCAATTTTAAAATTTATAAATGGCTTATAAAATAAAATTCTCATACAAAATTCATTTTATAAACGTGTTATAAGGTTTTCACATTATTATACATAAGCACTTTAAATTGTGTAAAAACTCAGTTTTAGTGAGAATCAAAAATAAGTTTTAAAACAGTAATTTGTGGAAAAATATGCATTTATTAACAAAATTCATTTGTAGCAAAATATGCACTAACAATCGCTGCAATTTTGTTGTACATATGTATTTGCACGAAGTTCTAAAAGTTTGTGAATTGTCACACTCAATAATCTCCGGAAAATTTAAATCTCCGGAATATGAATTTAAGGCCAAATTTTATTTTATATATTGTTTTGTTTTTTGGAAAAAAAAATATTGATGTAGATGGCACTTTCACTTCTAAAATCTAATTTATTAAAATTTTTTTCAGAATTTTCCCTTAATATACTTTTTTTAAAAAAAAAGGTTAAGGCTTTTTTCACAAAAATAAATAAATAAATAAATAAATGTAGAGGTCTAACTTCCAAAATTAGCAGACTCAGTTTGCTAAGTATTAGTATAATGAAAACTAAATAACTTTTATGAAACTTAATAATTTTTTCTGAAAAATTACAAAAAAAAAATAATATTAAGAAGGGCTATAGCAGTGAAGTGATAAAAACTGTCATTTGTTATCATTTATTTTAAATGAGTGAAAAATATTTTTCACCGCTTTACAGCTTCACAAAAAAAAAATAACGATCATTAATTAGGCTAATTGTGAAACAGTATATACTAGACCGGCCCTTCGTGTATTGGCGATTTTTAAGTTGCTCAGAAACCCGCTCCCAACGGCTTATTTTGTGAGGTTGCTGGAAAAACGAATCCATAAAAAAATTTCAGCTCAATCAAAAAAATACCTTTAGAAAAAATCGAAAATTTTCAAAAATTTCACCTTTGACCTTGGTAAGGAAAGGGTTAACGCTGTTGGTGTTTTACAAAATTTTCGGAAAACAATCTCTTGTAACAGAATTACAATAATCGGAAGTGATTTTGTTACAGCTATCTAAAAACACAAAAATGTGTATTATTATCTAAATTATTGGCCAAAATCACACTTTTTTCTAAAATTTTCAAATTTAAAAGGCCGTTACTACTATGTTAAAAGAGGGATGTGTGTAATTTTCAGTACGATTATTCTCTTAGGTGTATTAAAAAAACTCGTTGCGTTGACCACTTTTTTTACATTTTGTTGAACAAAATTTTAAAAAATTCATAAGTAGAGTATTGTAATTTTACAAAAAAAAATCCCATCTTTGGCCATAGCTGGGACAACACTGATAGAATTTTCGTTCATAGTATTACTGAATCAATTTCATTAAAATGGATTCATTGATTTAATAAAAAAATCATTAACTGTTTGAAAATTAACTTTTTATATTTTAATAATTTCATAAAAAAAATTCATTAAATTAATGAAAATTTTTAAAATGTTTTAAATAAATTTAACTTATAAAATTTTAAATTTAGATTATAAAATTAATTTCATATACAATTTTACCTCTTTTTGTTATACCGTACACCACTACTTGGACATTAGACCGTACCTCAAAAAAAAGTTCGCCGCACACCCTCCAACATGAAGTATTTTTGCAAGGCAATTTCAAAAAATTTATATATTTTTTTGCCGAACGTAGGGATCGCCTTTTTCAATTTTTCGTTAAGGCTTCGGCATTTAAAGTCGGATTTTAAAGTGTGATATATCGATTTTTTTCCCTCGAGGAGACCAGTGTTTTGCTATAAAGGAAAAATCCAATAAAAAAAAATTTAAAAAGGCGACCCCTACGTTCGGCAACCAATATAAAAAAAAAATCGACTATATTTATCGAAAAACTTTCTTAGCAAAAGGTTAATTATTTTTTGCGAGCTTTAAATTTCTGACATTAGGGTGGTAGCAACTGAGATCTGGTGGGTGACTACTAAAACGGGATACTTGAGGTCAATGGCCAACGATGAATCATACTTCAAGATCCGACTGTAAATGCCAAAGATATAACGAAAAATGTAAAATGGCGAACCCTACGTTCGGCAAAAAAAAGAAAAAATTTTTTTGAAACTTCCTTTCAAAAATACTTCATATTGGAGGGTGTACGGCGCACATTTTTTTTTGCCTGTATGATGGTACGCTCTAGTGGACATGGTATTATAATAAGTTTGTGCTGATGTTTGTAACACCAAAAAATATTGGACCTATACTCCACCTTTTAGTATACCGATCGACTCGGAATCACTTTTTGATTCGATTTGATGATGTCTGTCAGTCCGTTTGTCTGTCAGTCCATGTATTGTTATGCGACGCTACAAGTCGCAAATATTAAGATATTTTGATGTACATCGATTTATATCGGCCCATGGACGAAGCCTATAGATTTTGGTTAAAATCGGTACATGTTTAAACCTAGTGTCCGTATAAAGGTCCACCAAAAATGGACATGCTCGCCAACTACAATTCGTAAATATGAAGTTATTTTAATGAAATATGGGGCTTTGGCTCACTTGGGCCCAAAGACAAAGCCTATTCAATCTAGATAAAATCGGTCCATATTTGGACCTAACAAAATTTCTTAGCGTTTTTGTATCTTTTGATTATATTATGTACAAATTTTGTTACAAGTCTTTTTCAACCCATTATAATTTCGGATTCGAACATTAATTGGCATTCCACCAGGCTGCACAGAAAAAAGTATCACAAAATTTTAAGTAATTAAAAAAAAATTGTTGGCTTTTTACTTAGGAGCAATTCCATATGAAAACGATCAAAATTGGCAAATTTTTGGACGACCCCTCTCCGATTTTAAAATAAATAGTCTCAATCGATTGCCCAGCAAAAAATAATGTACCTACATATTTTTTTTTTTTTTATAGTGACTGGTTTAGTGGTGGTGTACACCACTGTCATGTGACAAAATTGAAGAATTCTTCATAAGGGACCTCATTGAAAGTTGTTTTAAAAAAAACTACTAAAGCGATCGCAACGAGTGATAGCTCGTTGGAAAGGTATTGAATCAGGCTTTAATTGAAAAATAAAATTTTCCTAATTTTTCTCAGAAATTTACCTTTTTTCCCATGAAAATTAAATTTTCCCATGAAAATTAAATTTTCCGATTTTCCACAGAAGCTCCTAAATTTTCCGGCTAATTTTTTTTTTTTGATTCTTCATAATTTTTGCTTTAAGAATCAGCAATAAAAAAATGGGCCCCGACTCCTTGTTTGGACAGGAGAGGAGCATTTAAGAGACCACCTTGTTCTCATTGTTTTTATATTTTTTGTAATTGAATTATTTGTAATTATTTAACATTATTTTATTTTATTATTAAAAATACATTTTAAAAATTATTTTACAGTTAAAAATACATTTATGAAGAAAAAATCAATTTTTTTTAAGAGCCCCAAGTTGAGTGTGTAGTGAATATGGTCTGCCTGCCTTCACAAGATCGGCCATAAATCCATGGATAATAGCAGCAGTGGCATGTAATGGCACACCAAACCCGACTGAGGCTACAGGTCATAAAATGTTTTGTAAATTTTTTAAATTACCAGGTAATAAATATTTCGCCTAAAATGACACGTGCAGAAACAAGTCATAAAACACGGATTTTCCATAAATATGGCGAAATATTTATTACCTGGTAATTTAAAAAATTTACAAAACATTTTATGACCTGTGGTCGGCTTATTGGCAGTAACCAATTAAGTCCCTCTTTAAAAAACATTTTATGACCAGTAGTTCACGCAAATTTTCCTATTAAAGAAAAGCAAATATCGCTTATTTTTTTTACCTATTTTTTACCAAAAAATAAATATAAATACTTCACACACTCTGAGTCAAATTTTAGTTGAATACTAAACGTGAAAGTGTTAAAGTGTTTTTTTTTTGTAAAGTAAAGACTGAAGCTGTAAAGACAATTTAAAGTAAAATGAATAAATTTTGCTGCAATCCGTTTAACAAGAGTGGACATCGTTCGAAAAAGATAAAAGTATTAAAATTAACTGGTGTTTCGAAGCGATACATGAATGAATTAAATATACAATACGGTGAAGAAGCAGAATTCATTTGCCCCAAGTGTAAAATCGATTTGTCTCAACAAGCAAATGCATTGAAACAAATGCAACCACAATCCGAGAGTGAAATGACAATTGAACAAAATGTTTCATCTGATAGTGAGGCAGACATTCCGATGGTCAATATGTCTTTGAGTCCTTTGAATGAGGCTATTACCACTTTAGGTGAATCGCCTATTACAAAAAGAAAGTTGCGAAGTGAAAAATACAGGAAAGAGAAAAAAGGCAAGGTTATGAGTGCAATCGCGACAATATTTGATGAAGGCTCTGATAACGAATGCAGTCAAGCAGATGACGTTGATGACGGCAAACAAATGATTGAGCAGTTGAAAAGAAAATTCAATTTAGCGACCACTTTTCCGGAGAAATATCTCATTTTATCTGTGCTGCCTCAATCATGGTCTATACGCAAGATTTCTGAACAGTTTCAAATATCTTTTTACATCGCGAGAAGAAGCAAAGAATTAGTTCGACAGAAGGGCATATTGGCGACTCCCACCAAGAAATTTGGCTCAAGGACCCTCAGCGAAGCAACGGTGAAATTGATTCAAGATTTTTACTGCAATGATGACAACAGCCGCGCCTGCCCAGGTACACGTGACTATGTTATCACACGTGAAGATGGAGAAAAAGTACACAAGCAGCGCAGATTATTATTATGTAATCTATCCGAAGCATACCATCAGTTCAAAGAGAAATACCCAGCAGAAAAAGTGGGATTTTCTAAGTTTGCCATCCTACGACCAAAAGAATGCGTGCTGGCATTAGACAGGCACGGAACGCATTCAGTCTGCGTTTGCATGTTTCATCAAAACATCAAATTAATGTTCTTTCCATGCAAGAAATTGAAAGTATTTCACGGTGAAATTGAAACATATAGGGATCTCCTGTCGAAGTCGTTGTGCGCATACCCCACGGAAAATTGTCATCTGTCCAAATGCGACAATTGTCCGAAGATTGACGAGCTAGAGCAATATTTGGCGGAAAAGTTTGAACAGCTGTTAATTCAGGAGGTGCATTTCAAACAGTGGATAATTAGCAGCGGCAGATGTTCCCTTGAGACCGTGGTAAAGCAGATTCCGGAATTCATCGAGGAATTCGGATTCAAGTTGAATGAACTGAAGGCGCACCATTTCATATCCGAGATGCAATCGAAATTTCTAAAGGAAAGTAAGGAGAAATTAGCCCAAAATGAATTCATTGTGATAAGCGACTTTGCCGAGAATTACACTTTTCTCGTTCAGGATGAAATTCAGGCTTATCACTGGGCAAACGACCAGTGCATGGTGCATCCTTTTTGCATTTATTTCAAAAACGAAGATAACGAACTACAGACCGTAAGCCTTGTTGTTGTCGCGGAGAGTTTAGCTCATAATTATGTGTCCGTTTATTTATTTCAAATGAAACTGTTTGAATTCTTAAGATCAAAATTCGATGCAATCGACAAAGTAACGTTTTTCTCAGACGGCGCGGTTTCTCAGTACAAGAATAAAAAAAATTTTTACAATCATTGCATAATTGAAGAAGAACAAAACTGCAAGGTCGAGTGGCACTTTTTTGCGACGTCCCACGGTAAGGGCCCATGCGATGCGTTAGGGGGAACCCTAAAACGCATGGCGACTAAGGCAAGTTTGCAAAGGCCATATACTGACCAGATCTTAAATGTACAACATTTGTTTTCGTGGATTCAAAGCAAGAAAATTGCCATTAACACAGTTTTATGCACTCAAAAAGAACACGATGCCATGGAGCGACGAATTCAAAACAGATATAATAATGTCAAAACTATAACTGGAACGCAAAAGTTTCATTGCTTCATACCAAATATTTCTGATATGTCAATTAATGTAAAGCGGTACTCTTCGTCTGCCGATGTGCTAAATTTAAAGTTACTTTAATTTTATAATGATGCCAAGACAATTGAAATTTTTAATAAATATTGTAATTAAGTATAAGCAGCAAAATAAGAAAGATTTTTTCTTCATAAATGTATTTTTAACTGTAAAATAATTTTTAAAATGTATTTTTAATAATAAAATAAAATAATGTTAAATAATTACAAATAATTCAATTATAAAAAATATAAAAACAATGAGAACAAGGTGGTCTCTTAAATGCTCCTCTCTTGTCCAAACAAGGAGTCGGGGCCCATTTTTTTATTGCTGATTCTTAAAGCAAAAATTATGAGGAATCCAAAAAAAAAAAATTAGCCGGAAAATTTAGGAGCTTCTGTGGAAAATCGGAAAATTTAATTTTCATGGGAAAATTTAATTTTCATGGGAAAAAAGGTAAATTTCTGAGAAAAATTAGGAAAATTTTATTTTTCAATTAAAGCCTGATTCAATACCTTTCCAACGAGCTATCACTCGTTGCGATCGCTTTAGTAGTTTTTTTTTAAAACAACTTTCAATGAGGTCCCTCATGAAGAATTCTTCAATTTTGTCACATGACAGTGGTGTACACCACCACTAAACCAGTACATTATTTTTTGCTGGGCAATCGATTGAGACTATTTATTTTAGAATCGCAGAGGGGTCGTCCAAAAGGTGATCGCTTTCATATGGAATTGCTCTTAGATATCTAACAATTTTTTTATTAAATGTTTGTAAATTGTATCAAAAATATCAAAAAAATAGCCTTAGAATTTTTTGAAACAAAAAAAAAAAAACAAATCATTTATTTTTTGTTTTCAATTGCTCAAATGTTTGTTAATTGTAACAAAAATTTCAAAAAAGTAGTCTTAGAATTTGTTGAAACAGAAAAAAAACAAATCATTTATTTTTTTTTTGTCAATACGACAACATAAAGCGAAAAATTGTTTAAACATAACAAACTCGTTGTTGAATTTTATTTTTTTATTTTTAACAAATACAAACAAGTTACAAAAAAAAATTATTGTATTTACAAAACACATTGTTAAAAAAAATTGATTTTATTTTTAACAAATTACAAAAAAGTTACAAAAAGGGGTTTGTATATACAAATTCCATTGTTGGTGCCTTTTTAAAAAATTTTTTGTTTGTTTATGCAAAAAAGGTGTTTAACATTACAAACAGAATTTTGTAAATTTTTTCTGTGTGGTGTCATCGACATGCCCTGACTTTAACATTATACATTTCATAATTTAAATAAAACCAACATGAAATGAATGCAATAACAAAATAAATGCAAATTTTAAAAAAAATGTTTGCAAATTTTTTATTCTTTTAACGAATTATTTTTATAAAATCTATTAAAGGCTTCATTAAAAATATGAACAATAGAGCGTACCACCTTACAGGCAAAAAAAAAGTGCGCCGTACACCCTCCAATATGAAGTATTTTTGCAAGGAGGTTTCAAAAAAAAATTGTTTATTTTTTTTCCGAACGTAGGGGAGGGTGTACGGCGAACTTTTTTTTTGAGGTACGGTCTAATAAACAAGCCATTATACTAATAATAATTTCTTAATGAAATAATTTCCCAGTTTAGAAACGGTAATGACATATCATTATTTTTTGGACTACCAGTAATGACACCGACTTACTTTATGCATTATTTTAAAGGATATAATAATGAGTTACTAATAAATATTTACTTTTTTCATTATTTCAAAAAAAAAAATAATGTATTACCAATAATGACTTGTTTTTATCATTATTTCAAAAATAAAGTAATATTCTAGATTTTTTTTTGCAAATTTTTTTGAAATCTATTTTTTGACTTAATATTTTTTAAACACTGGTAATGATATATGTAACCACATATTTTTTGATTTTTTGTATGTTGGCGAGTTAGCTGACTTGTGCGCAGCAAGTCAATTATGTTTTTATCTATCAAATAAATATTACATGTCCAGATAGCTTAGATGGTACAGCTATACATAGTCTGGCAGTCTGGAGTACCAGATTCGATTCCCGCACGAGAAAATTTTATTAAAAAAAGTGTTTACACTAAAAAAATATTTTTTTATAAAACTTATTTTTTAGAAAATCTATTTTTAGAGTCATTATTTTAGTTAATAGTGGTAAGCACATAGTTAACGACATATTTTTTTAATTTGTATATGCCGTTGTGTAACTCATTATTTTTCGCGACATAGCCATACAAAGATAATAAAAAATGTAATAATAAAAGTAACTAGTTACCATTACCAGGTATGTATTTAAGTACACTGGGTTCATTAAGTCTGTGTTAAACTGAAAAATATAAAAATATTTCATACAGGTAATGAATTTATTTCATTAAACACTTAAAACTTTCATAATGTTTACATATGTATTAGGGCGGGTCAAATTGTATGGATAAAAATTTTTTGATATTGCGTACTCGATTTTTCGAAAGCTTTTAGCATGGGGAAAAAAAGTTCCACTACGACATATCAAAAAAATCATTTTCGAGGCTCCCAAATTTAAATTTTTTGCAATTTTCTAATAAATGCTAGATTAGCGCCATCTTGAGGTGGCTTTTTAAACAAGTAATAAAGTTGTAAACAATATAACATTACAACCTTTCCAGAAAGGTATTACTTATGAAAATCGGATGAAAAATGTGGCAACTAGAGGTAAAAGTATATAAGTAAAATTATTTTCTCCTTGTTGTCATCAACATCATTATCATCATTTCTCATCATTATCATCATTTCATCATCAAGCTGAAAATAATTTTACTTATATACTTTTACCTCTAGTTGCCACATTTTTTATCCGATTTTCATAAGTAATACCTTTCTGGAAAGGTTGTAATGTTATATTGTTTACAACTTTATTACTTGTTTAAAAAGCCATCTCAAGATGGCGCTAATCTAGCATTTATTAGAAAATTGCAAAAAATTTAAATTTGGGAGCCTCGAAAATGATTTTTTTGATATGTCGTAGAGGAACTTTTTTTCCCCATGCTAAAAGCTTTAGAAAAATCGAGTACGCAATATCGATTGCTAAATCGACCAACCCTAATATGTATATATAAAAATAAAAATTTTCATTATTTTATTAATAGAACATGTTTCATTGATTCAATGAAACCGTTTTTTGGAGATTTTCCAATGAAAAAAATCATTGTATTAATGAACAAATTCATTAATACAATGCACAGAATTCTATCAGTGTATGTTGATTACTTATATCTCAATATTTATAGAAATAAAACTAGAGTATAACATTGCAAGTTTTTGAAAAAATATTTAATTTTTTACGATTTTCATAATTTATTCCATTTTAACCCTACAATGATCTGGGGAAATTGCAATTACTTAAATATTTTCCAACCGATTTTCGATTTTCATGACTTTTTAGAAAAGTAATTCAGTCTAGATTACGATTTTCTAGATTTTCCAGAAATACAGTTATTTAAGAGCCTGTATTTTCAAAAGAAGCCAAAAAAGTTATTTTTTTCTCCCTATTCAAAACTTTGAAGCAGGGATACCTCAAAAATTCTTCGATAGAGCTGAATTTTTTTCTGGATTAGTTCTAATTTTAGTAACCTCACAAAATAAGACTCGGGAGCGAAATTCGGAACAACTACAAATAAGGGCCAATCTCCTAAACATGAAAAAAATTGTCGAATATTAAATTTTGACTTGAGATGTCTGTTTTGAGTGCATTTGTTTGACTCGTTGAAATACATTATATAAGGCATTTTCTAAAAGCCGAGATCTTTCTCTTCAGTTCTTGTGAATATTTTTTTCCGATTGGATCAGTAGTTTAGAAGATCCATAGTTATTACTATTTTTTTTTTTTGGGTTTGGAACCACTGTGCACCTTCTAATAAAATTTCTTGAAATGTCGGCCAGAGCCATTTAACAGAAGTAGGGACGCATTTATACTCTTGAGATTCTATGCTTATATATAAAAAATGACTTCGTCCAATAACTATCGCGCGCAAAAAAGTTTGTAAGGTACCAGGTCAACGACTATATAGACTAAAAACAAACCACCAGCCTCAACTGCTGTTAAAAAGTCTCTTTAATTTTATATGCAAACTGATTTTAAGAGAAACAGTTTTTAGTGTTTTTTTAACGCGTATTTTTTTAATATTAATAAGCAAACTTTTGTGCTAATTATGCAAAACTAATGCAGAAGAACATATCAAACAACACAAGTTCACTTTACAATTTAATTAAAATTGCTTAAAAACAATAAAAATAATTAATTAAAAATACCACTTTTTCACGTTTTTTGTTATTTTACATTGAACTCTCTTAAAACCAGTTCAGTTTTTCAGATGAGAGCCGTGGATAGTGCCTGACCAGGTACATGACAGTTTTTAGCGTAGTACTCAGTCCCATCAGTCGGTTTTCATCGCCTCTTTCGAACATTAACATTTTGTATCGAAAAATGTTAGCCTTTACAGTAGGGTTTGGGATTTCCCGGACTTTTTTATTTCCCGGGAAACGGGAATGAAAACATTTGATCCCGGTAAATATTTTTAAACAAAATTGTTAATAAAAACCACTTATATAAGTAATTTTTGTTAAAAAAAAACACTATTTCAGTACAAATGCAATCTGTAATTTTTTCTTTTGATTTCATAAAAATTACTCGCAGCACTGCCAAATGAATTGCATGATTCCAGCAGAAAACACCTACTACTGGACTGTCGGAAACAAACCGTTTCATCACACTTGGCCCATTAAATATGGTGGCCACAATGTTATTTTCCAAAGACAAATAAAACTCATGTAGTCTTATTTCTACAATTCTTCTAATTTCATCAGCATTACATAAACCAACCCCAGGTTATAAAATGAATTATTTCCGTTTATACTTATGTTCAAATATCTCTTTTGTGATATTCTTGTCCATTCATCTAAGATTATATATAGTAAATCTCCTATTGTTAGAAATATTGCTCGATATTTCTTTTATCATGATATCTTTTACATGATTGTAGTAATTTAATATAATGTTCTTTACATCGGTTTCATTTTTTTGCAATGCCAGGTTTTATTATAAAAACTTTCTCGAATAAACGAAGATCTAGTTATGGTGCGGATTGACTGCGGCTAATTTGGATACTATTTCAGGAAATGTTTGCCCTACCATAAAACCTTTAATGCCTATTCAGCTTACACTTTTTTCTTCGGGTACTTTGCTAATTTGAGCTGAAACGTTATTCTTATTGTTGTTTTCTTCAAGAGAAGTTGCATGAACATCAATTTTTTTTTTTTTTTGTGAACCAAATTCAGATGTCGGATAACCAAATTTAGATACCACCGTTAACCATTAGTCTTTTCTTTTCACATTTATTAATGAAAACGTTACTTACAAAATTATTGACCCTTAATATACAGGAGTATTTTAAATTTAAAGTCGACTTTATTTTTAATCAAACGGTTTTGTTCATTTTGTGTTTGAAAACCTTACAAAAATATTTATATTGTCAAGTATTTTGATTGGTTGAAAATAAATTAACCAATCAGCATGCTCCAAAAATAAACCAAGTCAAGGTATATTGCCACCCAATATTTTACCTAAAGTCGACTTTACCTAAATTATACATTTGAAAAATTTAGATAGTAGGGGCGATTATTTGTAAGAAACAAAGCTTTTTTTTCATATTTCTTTTAAACATTTTACCAAGTTTTTAGGTTTTACTACTTAAATTTTGAATAACTTATGCGAAAAATCTTTATTAGTTGAAATGCTCCTAATTAATTGGCAAAGATTTTGCTTGTGTGCCAAATAAATGTATTCCCTTTTAAAAGATTTTAGCAATGACATTTTTGTTTTGGTATTTAAAATGTTTTTTATGACTAAAATTAAAAAATCCTATTCGAAACAAAAACAATTTAAAAAATTTAATATTTTTAAAATTTCCCGTTTTTCCCGGGAATTGCCGAACCCCAAACCCTACTTTACAGACATGTGTAATTCATATGGTAACATTTTTCGATACAAATTATGAAGAGAGTGCTTTAACAGAGCAACTTTTGTTGAGCAACTTTTGAGTTTGTTGGTAATTCGTTTGTTTTTAATTTATTTTATTTCATTCAGTTCATTTTAAATTAAAGGAAAATGAAAATTGCTGAACAAAATTTATCTGTGCGAACATTAAGGCAACTTTAAAGGTGCGTTTACAATGATGGAGTACTCCAATCTGTAGCAAATTTAGTTGTTTTCTCTTTCCTTCTAATACATTTTTGTATTTGGCTATCTTTTTTTATTCCACTCCAGAGTTAAATTTTTTTAACTCTGAAGTACAGATTTGTTGCACTCTAGAGTTAACATCACTCTGTTAACTGTTTAACATGACAAATATAACTAAAAAAACATCTCTAATTGTCAACAAATTATAAAAAAATATTGAAAAATAAAAGCAAATAGTTTATATTTGTAATAATATATAAAATAAAAAATTATTTTATAATAATTGCAGTGAAAGCCGTGCCAAGATATTCGCAAAAACTGCGTAAGTACTGAAACGTCACATATTTTTTTAAAGTAAATCTACTCTGCATTGTGAACAGTTAACATTTGAATCTGTGCTGCAGAGTAGAGCCACTCCATGATTGTGAAAGCACCTTAAAAGAGAATTGACAAGAATTGCCGCAACAAAAGTTGCTCCGTGTGAAACGGGACTCAGTATTTGTTGTTTCTAACTGTAATTACACGTAAAAAAACACGAGTAGAAAAGTTAAAGTCGGACATGCCGACTTTCTGATACCCTACACCAGTCGGTTCAAAGCCAATTAATATTTGGATCCGAATTTCCAATGAGGTGAAAGCGGTGTTGCCAGAACTTGGTTATTAAAAATGGCTAAATTTCTGGGGAAAAATGGCTAAAATAAAGCTTAAGATGAATCTGCCGATTTTCTTTAAAATTTTATTAAACCCAGTGAAACCTGCCAACAACATTCATTCCAACAGTCATTTAACAGACAATTTTTTAGCAGCGGCTATTTATATGAAAATTATGGAGTTAAAAATTAGCTAAAAGTAGGGAATCATCTCTTTTTAATTTTAGCCGTTTTGCTCTATCTTGCTTAGTTTTCGAGATATGAAATGAAAAATTTTTATTAAAAATGTCCGAGGGTCCAAGGCCCCACCAAGGACCATTTTTGGATAGAGATAGCGATTTTATGGTTAGGAGTAGTCGAAATTTTCGTAAAATTTGCTCTATCTCTGTTAGTTTTCGAGATATGGGCCATTTTAAAAAATCGGAAGGGAAAGAAATTTCGGATATATTGGTGGCGCCATTAGTTTGTTATTAGTTATAAAAAATTTTGTAAATTAACACTCAAAATAAGTTAAAGTACTGAGGATTTTCAGTATTGTGTTAAACGAGGATAACTAAAATCTTTGTTTAAATCAGGGTTTCAACTATAAAAATTAGTCAAATCAATTTGAAACCAGTTTGCAGATTATTTTACTGACATATTATTTTAAGTGTAATCATTTGACTTTAAGTATGATTTATAATTAAATCCTAATATTTTTAACACAATTAAATACAAATTTTGGATTTTTTTAAATTAAAATTTAATTTGTAAAAATTTATTTTTGTTCAGTAATTTTTTAAAATAAAGTAGGTGTTTGAAATTTGTATCAATACTTATTACGTGTTCAATTTTATTTGAATTACTTAAATCCGGATATGGACATGCCTTCAACAGTTTATTTTTCACAATTTTTTAAATAAGGTTATGAATTTTAGCATATTTAATGCAATTAATTTGGCAGATTGAGCAAAATTCCTTAATTTAGCTATAGATTCACGCTCAAAAACTATATTTTGTACATAAACGAAAAATGGCTAAACATTTTCTAAAAATGGCTAAAATAATGGCTAATGGCTAAATCTAGCCATAAAGTGGCTAAATTGGCAACGCTGCTTGAAAGGGACTTTCGTCAAAATGTGTTAAAAATTATATACAAAATCCCATTGAAATATTTTAATATTTGCGCCCTATAGCGTGCGAACATGCCCATTTTTTCAGTCTACTAATATTCAGAAAAAGTTTTATTGATTTTAGCAAAAAAGTTTCCATTTGCAAAAGTTATGGCAATAAATACATTTTTTACTAAGGTTAGTATCGTGCTAAAGACATTTTAAGATATTAAAGGGTCTTTAGTACGATACTAACCCTAGTAAAAAATGTATTTATTGCCGTAACTTTTGCAAATGGAAACTGTTTTGGTTGAAATTTTGCAAGAGCAGTTTCTAGAGGCGACCCCATATTATACTAAAAGTTGGATTTGGTGACATCTTGGAAAACTATGCTTAACGTATAGGCCGCTATAGATGAATACATTTTTTTTTAAATATTTTCCTTTTAATTTCTTCTTTACTAAGCCATATCATTTATTAAGGCCGATTTTGCTTTCAGCGATTCAATTGGCTAAAACCTTAAAAAACCGTAAAAATCCATCTGAAACGCGAACAGTGATTTTAATATCAAGTTTCATGCATCAAATTTTAAGCCTAAATATGAATACAGGTTCTGTGTCTACATTTCACTACAAAAAATTTATTTTTGTAGTGAAATTTTTGATTGCATTTCAAAATTTTATTATATAAAAAACTAAATATAAAACTTCCAAACTTAAATGACATTTAGCGAAAAATCTGTACCATCCCAGCAAAAATATGTGTAAGTCATTCAAAACAAACAACTTTTAAATTGGTTACAATAAAGCGATAAGTCCTCTTTTTCTGTTTCGAATGTATGTGCTTTAAACCAACTTTAAAAAATGTATATATAATGTTGTTTTTTCTTTGTAAATGCATTTGTTTGTAAATTACGAATTTATTAGAGATTCCAGCTTTTATCTCTAAAAAAACAAAATAGTTAATTTTATTAACGTACTTTATTAATTTACGATTATTTACATATTTTTTAATTATTCGTACATATTTTAAAAAATACTTCAATTACAGTTCCCATTGAAAAAGGGAAGGAAATAAAGAATTGGAGCCCATTGAATCTCTTGGAATATGACCCAAATATGAATTCTTCTTTTCACTAAATCAACTTTAAAATGTCCATTAAAGTTCCAAATTTTAATAAAAGTTAAAATTTTGCTAAATGAACTTCTTCAACATAAGAATTTAACTACCCGGTGAAAAATGTTCATATACGCTCAAACATGTTCATATATGGTTTATGTATGGACACATATGAACAAATATGGATTTTTTATGAACATATATGGATTTTATATGAACATATATGGAAGTATATGTGATTACATATATGGAAAAAATTTCATATACAGACATATATGGAAGCATCTGTTATTTCATATATGGAAATGGCACTCATATATGGACAAATATGAAAGTATATGTTATTCAATTTATGCAAAAGGGACTTGTATATGAACATATTTCGAAGAATACATTTTTCCATATATGTAAAAGGAACTCATATTTGGATAAATATGGAATTATATTTAATGCCATGAATAAAAAAAGGAACATATGTAGCGCCTAATTTGAATGTCATACATAAATTTATATCTATCGTACAACCTTATAATAAAGGACAGCAACGTTCGCATGTATTCGCATATATTTAATAAATGTATTTGTTCATATATGTCCATATATGGACATATACTTAGGTGTTACCTCATTTTTTGAATTTCTTCATATATGTGCAAACCATATATGAACATATACGAACATTTTTCACCGGGTAATCACGATTGCAAATTATAGCATTGGAACTTATTGCATCGTTTAATGAAAACGTTGATTTTAAGCTAACGATGGTTGACTTGCAAATTCAAATGACGACATGTTATGTCTGGGGAAACTGTCCTCCAACGGTTCTCAGATTCTTTAATGGATTTAAAGTTAAAATTTCAATCATAGATCTGCGGCTTTAGCAAATTTATAGTGATGGCCTTATTACTGTACACTCAGATAAAAAAATTTGTAAATAGTTTTCAATCGCACTATACTATTTGTATACTGATTATTAGTACAATTTTTATTTTTAGTAATCATTTTTGCTATTTTCTTATTACAAATTACGGATTTTTTACTAATTTTCGCTGCTGATTTCAGAAAAACATTTTGGTAATTTTTCAAAACCGAGTGCTAAATTTAGCAGAAAAATATACTAATTTAAAAATATTTTTTTTTGATTTTTTACAATTCTTGTTTAGTTTATATTTGTTACTATTGATATATTCTTAGTTTAGAAATAACACACAGAAAATTTTATTGCATCTCCAATGCATAAAGGTTAAATTAGACGTGCCATAACGCCACAGCCGTAACCATAACGCCATAGCAGAAAACCAAAATTCAATTGGTTTCTACGGTTACGGTTACGGTTATGGCGTTATGGCATGTCACCAATAATCGTATACATTGTAGCCCATAAGATTGGTTTGAACAGCTGTTTTATATGGTTGTGGTTATGGCACGTCTAATTGAACCTTAAAACGGCAATAACTGGAGAACCGTTTGCAATTTTGACTCCAAATTTCAAGTACGATGAAGTAATTATACGCTTGTTACAATCGAAAGAAAAACAATTTTTTTTTTTTTAGATTTTACAGTTTTTTTTATTTTTAGTACAATTTTTTGCTAATTTCAGCAGATTGATTTTAAATAACAGTTTACAGCAATTTACTGAAATTTAGTAGATGCAACTAATTATTTATACTAATTTCATTGTACTAAAATTATGATATTTAGTAAGTTTTTTAACTGATTTTAGCAAATCGATTTTGAATTGCATTTTACATAAATTTTACTAAAATTTAGTAGCGGCTACTAATTTTTTCTACTAATTTTATTGTACTACAGATCAGCAGACATGTGTTGCTAAAATTAGCAAAAAATACCGCTGGCTTCAAAACAGTTAAATTTCCCGTAATAATAGCAAAATTTTCAGTAGCCATTACAGACTTTTTTGGTTGAGTGTAGAGTTGTAAAATGTCGATGCTTTTCTTTCCTTTATTTGTTAAAATGAAAAAAAAAAAAATATGAAAAAATTGTGTCCTAGTACGCTTTAATATTCTGAAAATTCCTTGAGTTACATATAACTTTTAGGCCCAGCTTTTAGGATGTAGATTGTCTTTAAACTTAGTTTAACGCAGTTTATAAATGGAATACTGCTTCTAAAATCTATTTGATTTTCTTTCAATGAAGACATAAATTCTAAATGAGAAAAAGTTGTTCGGGCAAATTAAAATAGCTGATATAATTCGTTTTCGGTTTAACTAAACCAAGTTTAACTGACATCCCAAAAACTCGATCTTAGTGTAGTAATATTATTTAATTCAATATCGTATCTCTTTTGAATTTAAAGACTGAAGTATACATTCTACAAACTTATTTAAAAAAAACTGTTGAACAAAAATTTTAAAAAAATTTTGGTTTTGTCTGATTTTGACTTAATCGAATTGATTCAGATGCAAAAGAAGTGTTTCCTTAATATTGCCCTACAAATAATAATAAATTGAAGCTTTTGCTACACAATAGGTTCAAAATGGGCTCTGTAAAGGCTAAACATTAAAATAGCCTCTAAAATATGCTATTTCAGACATTATAAAAAGCACATTTAAATCTCTTTGAAAAATGTATTATATTATATATTATAAAGAGTACTTCTAAATCACTCTAAAAATGCAAACAAAATGTACTCGTATTGATATGATAAAAAAGTATACCTAAAAACAATACTTTTATTAACATCATGTAATCACTTTTAAATTACTAACAAAATGCTTAAATTGAACTACTGACAACATGGGACATCACGTGTAAAATAAATCAGTGTTAGAGCTAAATTGCAACTACTTCACAATCAGTTGATGCTATTCGGAGTGCTTTTAAAATAACTTTTTTGTAATGACTTTTTTTGCTGGGATTGATCGAAAAATAAAGTACGCCATTGTAATCAGCATGTCGGAAATATATAGAATTGATGCTCAGAGCTCTATCAATTTTTAAAAGTCTAGATTTTGTCATGCAGTGTTATGATTGTCCTATTAGGGTTCTCCAACTTTGTATGGAGCAAAAAAAAATGCCAGTTATTGACTGCCCCCCCCCCCCCTAAAATATGTATTTGGCAGTAAAACAACGTCTCCCAAAAAATTAGGACAATCGGATAAGAGGAACACGTGCCTCAACGGCCCTGAAGTTTGAAATACGGTATACATGGGAAAAATATGACTTTTTTTTAATTTGTTAAAATTTTTAAAAAATCGTAATAAACAGTAAATTATCTTTTTAATAAGGCAATAAAAACTAAAATCGGTTAAAAAAAACCAAGTTATTACAATTGCCCCTGGCAACTAATGTGTCACAGAACGCTTAATCAAGAAGTTCGAGCACAAATTTTGAAATTTGTAGAAATAATGTAATACAAAAACAGTTTCTTATTTTATTAAATCCAAGGTACTCAATTAAAAAGGATTTTTTATCTGCAAACTCGTTTTAAATTAGTGCCAAAAAGGTCAGAATTTTTAAACACTGTTTTCAAATCTACAATTTTACATTTTTAAAATTTTTTTTAAAGAAATTTTAAAAAATCAACGATTGGACTTTAAGGTTTTATTAAGAACATACTGTAGATTAAAAACTACAAAAATTGTAGGAATTCCTTTTTTCATTTGGCTGGGGCAGAGATTTTATTTTAACGGATTTCGAGAAAACGGCAATTCTTGGTTAAATTTTAGGCGTTTTTAATTTTTCTTAAACATATTTATTTATTTATATAACATATATTCCTGAGCGGATTTTAATGAAACTTCTTGGTATTATTTTTCTAAGTCTAAAAACAAAATTCCTAATTTAGTTTTAGAAAATTAACCCTTAAGTGCCCTTGGAGCTTTTTTGGCCCTATGGTAAAAAAAATCCTAATATTTTTTCAGTGGGGCATACAGGCCCCAACAGCTCTTAAGGGTAAATTTTCTGAAATTAAATTAAGAATATTATTTCAAGGCCTACAAAAATAATATCAGAAAGTTTCATCAATATTCGCTCAGGAATATCTGTTATATTAATATGTTTAAAAAAATTTAAATCTCTTAAAATTTGACCTCTGACCTTACACAGCGGCAATTTAGTGTATTTATATTTTGCCCTAATTTTCGGGATTGAAGTATTCAATCTTGTGTTGTTATATTCCGGCCTAAATTATTTGGAATTAAAAGAAGAAAAAAGAAAAACTAGGCAAATGCCAAAAATCGCTGTTTTCCCGAAATCTGCTAAAATTAAATCTCTACCCCAGCCAAATGAAAAAAGGAATTCCTACAATTTTTGTAGTATTTAATCTACAATATGTTCTTAATAAAACCTTAAAGTCCAATCGTTGATTTTTTAAAATTTCTTTAAAAAAATTTTTTAAATGTAAAATTGTAGATTTGAAAACAGTGTTTAAGAATTCCGACCTTTTTGGCACTAATTTAAAACGAGTTTGCAAAGCACATGATAAAAAATACTTTTTAATTGAGTACCTTGGAGTTAATAAAAAAAGAAAATGTAATATAAAAAATATATTATTTGATCCGAAAAATGGTGGATCTGGTTAATATAATTTTATATAATTAAATATCTTTTGATATAATCATATAAAAATATATGTTTCACAATACTCGACAAGTTATAATTGTATAAAATCATAAATAATTGTATAAAAATCATATACGAATATATAAAAATCATTTTTACTAGGGAAATTAAAAAAAGTCATATTTTTCCACATGTATACAATATTTCAAACTTCAGGGCCGTTGAGGCACGTGTTCCTCTTATCCGATTGTCCTAATTTTTTGGGAGGCGTGGTTTTACAACAAAATACATATTTTAAGGGGCGGGGGGGGGGCATTCAATAACTCACAATTTTTTATTTTTTGGAGACCCTAATGGTCATATATGAGTCATGTATAAAGATTTATGTATCCATGTATGCTCATGAATGCCTGTTTATGAGCATGCACGTACATTAGGGAGGGTCAATTTCTGAAATGATTCTACGAAGAATTCTAAGCAACTTTGCCCTAGAAACCATAGGTCTAAAATGGATTTCGAGCTTGCGGAAATTTAAAAATATGTTGTTTGAATAATGAGTTTTATTAATTATACCCTTCACCAGTACATGGACAGGGTATAATAAGTTTGTGCTGATGTTTATAATTCCAAAAAATATTGAAACTAACCACCTTTAAGTATTCCGATTGGCCCAGAATAACATTTTGTTTCGATATAACGATATCCGTCTGTCCGTCCGTCTGTCGGTATATCCACATATTTTTGTGCGCATGGTAGAGGTCGCAAATATTAAGATATTTCTAAAAATTTGGTATACCGACTAACTTCTGCCCAAGGACAAAGTCTATTGATTTTGGTTCAAATCGGTCCATGGTTAGACCTAGTGCCTATATAAAAGTTCCCCCAAAATTATATTGTTTGCACACTACAGGTCGCAAATACGAAGATATTTTAATGAAATTTTAAACACGGATTCAAATGGGCTCATGAATAAAGGATATTCATGACCTATAGACCTAGTGCCCGTATAAAGGTCCCCCAAATATGGGCATATTCGCTCGCTAAAGGTCGCAAATATTAAGATACTTTGATAAAATTTGGTACACAGAAAGAATTTACAAAATTCCAATTAAATTTTTAAACACCTTTCTAATACCAAATTTGTAAATACAAAAAAAAAACTTTTTAAAAAGGCACCAACAAAAAAAATTGTAAATCCAAAAAAAATTTTTTTTTTTTTTGTAGTTTTGAATTTTTAAACAATTTTTATATGAAAGATAACAATTTTCAAACGAGTTACAAATATTTTAAACAAAAAAATTGTTGGGAATAAAATTTCATTGTTGGTGCCTACTGTTCTCATTGTTGGTGCCTACTGTTTTTTCTGTGTACACAGACTTATATCTGTGTACACAGATACATACGTACATACATTAAACCTGTATGGATCCATATATTTCGATTTTTAGCTGGGAGGTTATCTACTTTTATTTCTTCTTACAAAAGTCATTACCGGGTAATAGAAAGTTTTACTGGGTTGTGACAGAAACACAATTATCATGTGAAATAATAATAGTTACTAATTATAAAGACATCTTTATTTTCACTACAATAAAATTTACAATTAATGTCATACCATAGTAATGTAAAAACAGTGCCTTGCTTAGTGATGGGATCCAAGCTACCTCATTGTGGGCATAGGCTATCAATAAGAGTCTTCCATCAGGAACGTGAAGCTGCAACTTTTTCATGTCATAACATTTTTTTTTTTTTTTTTTTTTTTTTTGTTTATCTCTTCTCTTTATTTACAATCTATCCATTTAAGGACAATAAGTAAATCTTATAACATTAAAAATAACATTAATTGTTGAACTTCATTGAGAACAACAATATAGATATAATCAAAAAGATAGTATAACTTTTAAACAATATATACAAACTTGTACATATATTCTTGAGAATAACTGATTAGCTGCGGAACGGCAGATCCAGGATATGGAACCTTTTAAGTCTTCTTACTTCCTCTGTGTCATCGAGTAGAGCTATAGCTAACGGATTAATGTGATTACTTAACCTTTCTAAATAGTTCTAACTGTATCTTCTGACTTTATCTATAATCTTTGGAATAAGGAGATCGTCATGAATAGATTTATTTGATATAAACCATGGAGCATTTACAATTGACCTTAGTGTTTTTGACTGATATCTTTGTAAGATTTCAATATTGGAGTTACTGGCTGTTCCCCAAAGCTGTATTCCATATGTCCAGACAGGCTTTAGAAATTAAAACTTTATTTTCCAAGTTTAACTGCGAATTTGGGCCCAATAACCAGAAGAGTCGTTTTGTTTTGAATGTCATAACATAACATGAAAATTTTAAAATTCAATTGTAATGAATGACACGCCATATCACTTAACTAACTAAATTAATAATTAAATAATAATTGACAAAAGTAGAAAAGTACTAAAACTTTGTATTTAATATAGACTTATTCTAATACTTGAACTTCGGGTACGAGAAGATGGTATACGTCCCGGTGACATAATTGTATTCGATCTTAAAGGTGTCACATTGGGACATTTGGCCCGAATTGGTTTACAACAAATGAAACACTTTTTGTATTATTTACAGGTAGGATAAAACAATTGTATTCTTCACCATTTAAAAACAGAAGATAATTGAAAAGCTTTTCCTCTTTTTTATAGGATGCCATTGCCTTACGTCTGGTCGGTTTTCATTTCATCAATACTGTTCCATTTATAGATAAAATTTTAGCATTAATGAATCCTTTTATGAAGCAGGAATTACAAAACATACTTCATTTAAACAGTTCGTTGGAAGGTTTTTATGAATTTGTCCCTAAAGAAATTTTACCCCAAGATTATAATGGGCCAGAAATGGAAATGATTAATTTGAGAGGTAAGTTTCTATTATTCGTCGTATTATTTGAATGCTTTATTAATGCTATTTTATTTACAGAGGTTTCTTATGGAAAATTGCGTGAAAATCGCAAAGAAATAATGGATTATGAACGTGTTCATAAAGTTAATGAACAATTACGCCCTGGCGAACCTAAAACTCCATCCAATCTATTTGGTGTACGGGAAACTTTTAAGAAATTATTTTAAGTTGAACCCAATATGTTTTAGAGGGCGATAAATTATTAGACAAGTATTTTTTAGATTTTTTTTTTGAAGACGTATTTAACGTTATATAAATCATGTTCAAAGAACCACCACTGAGTAGTTTCTTGTTGAAATAGAATATTGCTACCAATTTTGTTATCGGATAGTTAATTATAGTTAAATAAGTTATCGGGTGCTTGAAATATTTCGATTTGTATTTTTTAATCACTTAATAAACTAATATTTGTTTGCAGTAAAACTCAAATCAACCGTATGTAGAAATGTTAATGAGGTTTAATAGGACAATACAACACTTAAGGTGCGTTTACAATGATGGAGTACTCCAATCTGTACCAAATTTAGTTCTTTTCTCTTTCTTACTAATACATTTTTGTATTTTTTTATTTTCTTTTTTTATTCGATTCCAGAGTCAAATTTGTTTGACTCTGGAGTACGGATTTGTTGCACTCTAGAGTTAACATCACTCTGTTAACTGTTTAACATGACAAATATAACTAAAAAAAACTAATTTGTTCACATCTCTAATTGTCAACAAATTATAAAAAATATTGAAAAATATAAACAAATAGTTTCAATATAGAATAAAATATATAATAAAATTTTTTTTTATAATAACAGCAGTGAAAGCCGTGGCAAGATATTCGCAAAATCTGCGTAAGTATTGAAACGTCACAATGTTAGAGTGACTCTACTCTGCAGCACAGATTGAAATGTTAACTGTTCAAAAAGCAGAGTAGAGTTACTTCAAAAAAAAATATTTGACGTTTCAATACTTACGCAGATTTTGCGAATAATTTGCCACGGCTTTCACTGCTGTTATTATAAAAATTTTTTTATTATTTTTTTTATTCTATATTGAAACTATTTGTTTATATTTTTCAATATTTTTTATAATTTATTGACAATTAGAGATGTGAACAAATTAGTGATGTGTTTTTTTAGTTATATTTGTCATGTTAAACAGTTAACAGAGTGATGTTAACTCTAGAGTGCAACAAATCCGTACTCCAGAGTCAAACAAATTTGACTCTGGAGTGGAATAAAAGAAGAAAATAAAAAATACAAAAATGTATTAATAAGAGAGAGAAAAGAACTAAATTTGCTTCAGATTGGAGTACTCCATTATTGTAAACGCACGTTTAGACTGAAGGGTTCGTTAGCCATACGTAGACGTAACGTACCCTAACG
Source organism: Leucophora obtusa (assembly GCA_949987735.1). Classification (NCBI taxonomy): domain Eukaryota; kingdom Metazoa; phylum Arthropoda; class Insecta; order Diptera; family Anthomyiidae; genus Leucophora; species Leucophora obtusa. Next base: position 285,684,636 of record OX465295.1, read on the forward strand.
TAACGGGACGGGGAAGAAAATCGGCAGTTATAGATAAAAGAAAACGGATCATACACTGAGAGAATTATCTGCATGATATTAATGAATTTTTGCATAAAACCAATTAAGTTTTACTGGAAATCGTCCATTGAAACTTTTCATTGAATTAATGGAATTTTTCATAAAATATTGTCAAAAATTTCATTTTATTTATTAAAAGTTTCATACACTCAATGAAAAAGTTTCATTAAAACTAGATTCATAAAATATATGAAGCTTTTTCATCGAATTTAAGAAATTTTTCATTTATATTGTGAAGAAATTCATTTATACGGAAAGAAAATCAAATTTCAACAGTTTCTTCCGTTCCGACTCGTTTCGTTTACGTAACATAAGTGCTTCTGTGTGTTTTCTATAGCATAGGTTGAATCTGCTGATTCGTCACGTTACGTTTACGTATGACTAATTCTACCTTAAGATGTCGTGGTTTGCAAACACTAACCCTAAAATGCCTTTCAAATGACTACCATTAACAACAAAACAAGACTAACTAAATAACGTAAAATACGGTTAACCTTAAAAGACTCAAAGGAAATTATTATTTAAAATACCGCTAACAATAAAATACCCTAAGGAAATATTTTAAAATACCGTTAACCTTGAAATACCCTAACAAAATAACTCTAAATATTTTACTTCTTTCTCTCAAAAAGAGCGTACAACGATTATTGGACCTTTAGCTTTTATTAGTGTCCGACCGAGTATTCGGCTTCGGAGTTCGGCCAAAAAGTAATGTTCGGCCAAGTTCGGTGTTCGGCAAAATTTTGGCCGAATACCGAACTTTTCGAGAAATCAATATTTTGCAACATTTAGCTCTTTAATTTTGTATAGTAACTTATAAATATGCACATTTTTAACTTAATTTTTACTAAAAATACAACTTTTTTATGTTTTTGCAATTTAGAAATATTTAGAAATTGGTTTCCGCGTTTTTGAATTTGTAAAAGTTGCATAAAATTGTATTTTTATTCAAACACAAAAGTATTCGGCTTCGGTTTCGGCCGAACTTAGTAATTTTGGCCGAAGTTCGGCTTCGGTTCGGCCTTAAAAAAGTGAGTTCGGTCGGACACTAGCTTTTATTGAAGAGCAAATGCTGCTGCTTATACACTAGGCTGGTTCATAAAAAACAAAAGTTAGATTTTGGTATGGGGTAGCCCGAATATATATTAAGCACCGTGGAAAATTAACACATGATTTTTTAAAATTTTTTTATTAAGGCTTAGGAGTCGCTACCGGGCCCCAAAAGTTGGTATTTTTGAGAAAAATCGCTGAATCTATTCTTTTTTTCTTGAGTGTGTATTAAAGAAAAATACAAAATTTATTTTTATGAATGCCATTATTAAATGAAGAATTGTAAAAAAAAAATTGTGTAAGATTTTTTACAGAACCTCTTTCTGAGGCGATTTGGCTACTCTTGTCCGTCCGTTCATCTGTTTGTACACGGAAAAAAGGGTGAAAAATTTATAACATTAAAGCCCAGTATTTTGTTCAAAAGGGAGAAAAAATTTCGCTCTATGTATGGAGCTCAAAAACTATAATAAAACATTAAAATGCATAAATTTTTTATGGTGTATAAAAAGTTACAGTCATAATTAACCCAAATGTCACTTTTTCGCTACATTTTCAAATGGTCCTGTCTATTAAATTAATGCAAAAAAATTCCACCGCAATTTCGCAACAATTCCACGCAAGTGAAAAATAATTTTTTTATATGGAGTTTGACAGCTTTTTTCGCAAAAGTACGAACAAAATACCGGGCTTAAACACGAAGGTATTTGTTTACATTCGTCTTCCCAGGAAAATTTTTTTACAATTGGTTGCCAACCATACTAGTTCTGGAAGTGGTTCCACTAGAACCGATTCCATAGAACTGGTTCCGGGACCCGTTCCATGGATCTTATATGCAAGATATAACTGAAGGAGAATCAGTTCTAGAACTAGTTGAAGAAGTTATAGAACTAGTTGCAGAAGCTCTAGAACTAGTTCCAGAACTGATTCTAAGGCAACCGGTTACACTTTGGGTGCTAAAGAAGCGATTGCTTTTTCAAAGAAAAATCGTTGACAGTAGAAGGGGTTACAAAGAAAAAGCAAAAAAGATATGTTGAGATATCTTTCACTACAGACATAAGATTAAAAAATGGGAATCGCCGGAGTTTAATTATACCCAATAAGCATTCGGAAAAAATATCACCCAAAAGTTATGAAGACAATGAGTATACTGCCATTAACTAAAAGTAAACAGCTGACACGATACTTTACGATACTACCAGACTAAAAGCTCCATTAGTCTAGTAGTATCGTAAAGTATCGTGTCAGCTGTTTACTTTTAGTTAATGACATCCCTACGGGAAATTTTAACTAACTGTCACCGAACTGGCCCCTTTATATGAAATATACTGGTCACTTTTACATGGCGTTGTCATAGGAGGGGGAAATTGACCCATTGTGACATGTCACAAGACAAATCCCAGGACAGGTCCCTGAACTTTGTTTTTTATGAGAGTTCAGTAACCTGTCCTATGATTTGTCTTGTGACATGTCACAAGGTGTCAATTTCCCCCTCGTATGACAACGCCATGTAAAAGTGACTAGTCTATTTCATGTAAAGGGCCCAGTTCGGTGACAGTTTGTTAAAATTTCCCGTAGGGATTATACACAATTATTTAGTTTGAAAGTACATTTGACGTAAGAAAATCTATTGAAAATAGATTTCTACCTTACGATACCTCATTTCGCCGCACTTTACTTCCAAACTAATTTGGGAGCTTTAAGTGATACATTTGTTGTTGTTCATTTACAATAAAAATTGTTTTGTAAGAATGACAAATAAAAACATATAAATATAATTCGAAACCAAAAATTTTAAAAAATAAAAGGAAACTATAGAAAAAGTGTATTTAAATACAAAACAAATAAAACATCGTTCAGCAGAGTAAGTAATCACAAAGCGCTACAAGTCACCGGTATCAGTTTAAGGTTTCTCTGCCGAATGCTACCAATATCGTTTAGAAGAAAATCAAAGAAGTATTTTGAACAAATCTTCTTTTTATCCACTGAAAGATATGTCGGCGATATTTAAAGAAATGTCAAAAATTAATTTTGGTTTTATTTTAAAATTTTTGTGCTGGGGTTCCGTTGAATTTAAGACAACTTGTGCAATTTATATTGCAAATATTAAGGTAAGTAAACAAATTTGTTTTTCCAATTTTGCAATTGCAAAACAAATTCAAATCCACGAAAGAGCGGTGGATATATGAAAATGCAGATTAATATTGGTGAATTAAAAGTGAAAATGTCTATAATAAAAAATTATAAACTAAAAAACGTACTTTTATTCTATGAATAGTTATCAGGCAATATCATATTTTTAACTTCCAGATGATATTTTGGCGATATATACGATACTTTTTTTATCGTCCAGATGATAATTTAGTGATTTCGCCAATTTATCTTCTAGAACAATTGCTTTCATATTGCTGTGAAGTATTGCATTCGGGACACGTTTTTAACAAATGGGGTATATTCCAAAATACGAAGATGATTGTTGCCGCAATAAAATTTTTCATACAGGCAATACGATGGGGAATCGCCTTCATATTGCGATGTTTGCTGGGGACCAGACCTTTAAAATTAATTCAATCATCAGTAGTAATTTAATTTCTAAAAAAGGACCAATAAAATTTGTTTTTGATTCTCGAATTATGTCTGGATTTATTTGAGTCGCGCGAATTATCCTTTTATTTTTTTATTCTCGAATTAAAATTGTATTTCTATGATTCGCTAATCAATTTTAGTCATTAATATATCTATAAAAAATAAACTTGCATTGAATACTTTTATTTAACAATAATTTCAAATACAAAATTATATTTACTCTTAATAAATCAATGTTTTGAATTGTAATGGAGTCTTTTAAACGAATAAAAAATATACATTAATTCGCGAATCAAAACAAAAAATTTGATTCACGAAATAAAAAATATGGAAATAATTCGCGCGAATTATATTATTTTTTTACTATAAAATCTGCAGCAACCTAAGTAAATATGTATTCCATCCGGCTATTTTTGAAATATATCTTTTTAAATATGTATATGGATAAAAAATATATTTGCAAATCTTTTACTTGAGTGGTCTTACTACCATTATTAAAATACAGACTAAAAAACTTAAATAAATACAAAAGTTAAGGGAGAGTTGGGGCGAGGATTGGTTTTTCAGGCCACATTCCTGTTGTTATCATTTTATTTAGATTAACCCAGGGAAATTTTCTGTTCCAAAAAAGCTGCTTTTCCTATGTAACCCCTTCTACTGTTAACGATTTTACTTTGAAAAAGCAATCGCTTCTAAGGCACCCAAAGTGGAAACGGTTGCCTTAGAATGAGTTCTGGAACTAGTTCTAGAGGTTCTGGAATTAGTTCTATAACTTCTGGAACTGGTTCGAGAACTACTTCTAGAACTGATTCTCCTTCAGTTATATCTTGCATATAAGATCTATGGAACGGGTTCCCGAACCAGTTCTATGGTATCGGTTCTATTGCAACCACTTCCAGAACTAGTGTGATTAGCAACCAATTGTAAAAAAATTTCCTGGGAAGACGAATGTAAACAAATCCCTTCGTGTTTAATGTTACAAATTTGTTCACCGTGTTCCGTGTACAAACAGACGGACGGACGTACAAGAGTAGCCAAATCTCCTCAGAAAGAGGTTCTGAAGAAAATCTTACACAATTTTTTTTTACTATTCTTCATTCAATAATGGCGTTCATAAAAATAAATTTTGGATTTTTCTTAAATACACACTCAAGAAAATAAAAATAGATGCAGCGATTTTTCTCAAAACTACCAACCTTTGGAGCCCGGTAGCGTCCCCTAAACCATAATAAAAAAATTTAAAAAAAACAACTGTTAATTTTTCAAGGTACTTAATATATATTCGGGCTGACCCATACCAAAATCCAACTTTTGTTTTTTATGAACCAGCCTATTATACACTCACCAAGCAAAATCTTTCATTACCAAATAAGTGGTTATATACAACGGTGGGTAACTGTGGCCCTTTGTTGATATTTATGCAGCCCTTGTTGAAATTTAAATTTAGATTTTTTTATTTTAAAACATTTTTTTTAATATTTCATTTCGCAGTTTCTTTAAGTTTTTTATTTGGAAAATTTTTAGATAGATTACACAGTTTTATAGTCAGAACTAAGATCGATTTAAAAATTTTTTACTTAAAAGATATTTAAATAAGGCGACCAGATTTTGAAAAAGAAAAAAGATGACATTAAGAAAAAAAAATTTATTTGAATTCAACATTTTTTACAGAAAAATTTACATTCACATATTTAAATATGTAAAATTAGTTAAAACAAAAACAGAAAAATTTACTTTTACTTCTAAATATATAAAGTTAGTTAAAAAAAAATAAGGAAACTTAAGAAATAGCATAATGGAACTAATTGTTCGCAATGTAGCAACCCTGTACTCAAAGCTTACAGGAGCACATATACGATACTGCAAGTCGTCCAACTTGCTGGATGTACGTGTGCATTTTGTTTTTGTAATGGTCGTCAAAGAAGCCCATACACGATAAAAATCGCATTTTCATTCAACAAATTGTATGAAAAGAAAATAAGTGCTAAAATTTATTTTCAAAATCAAAAGTTAAGTAACTCTTACATAGTCTTGACGAGAGGTTGATTTGTTTGCCCAAAAACTAAATGTCGGCAGAATAACGGGAAAAAAATTGTCTATTTGTTTTGGGTGGAGAATACGTAATGTCAGACAATTCATTATTTTTTGGTTTTTGTTGGAGTAGGTCACAAACGAAACTATATATTTTCATGTTTTCAATGTGTTTTTCACTAATTTTTTTCTAATAATAAAAAGTAAATTGCAATAAATTCAATAATAATGCAAATTATTTACTTTTTCTTAACATTTTATTTTATAAGTAAAAACGAGTAAAAAGGTTAAACTCGGGCATGCCGACTATACAATACCCTACACCAGTCTGGGTAAAAACCAACTAATGTTTGGATCCGAAATTCGAATGGGTTAAAAGGGGCTTGTGTCAAAATTTTCTATAATTTCATTAAAATATCTTAATATTTGCGATCTGCAGTTTGTAACCAAGCCAATTTTGGAGGGACCCTTATATGGGCACTAGGTCTAAACATGGACCGATGTTTACCAAAATCAATAGGCTTCGCCCTTGGGCTGACATAGGTCGGTGTACGAAATTTCATCAAAATATCTTAATATTTGCGAACTGCAGCGTATAAACAATATAATTTTGGGGGACCCTTATATGAGCACTAGGTCTAAACATGGACCGATGTTCACCAAAATCTATAGGCTTCGTCCTTGGGCTGACATAGGTCGGTGTACGAAATTTCATCAAAATATCTTAATATTTGCGACCTGCAGCGTATAAACAATATAATTTTGGGGGGACCATTATATGGGCACTAGGTCTAAACATGGACCGATGTTCACCAAAATCAATAGGCTTCGTCCTTGGGCCAACATAGGTATGTGAACCAAATTTCATCGAAATATCTTCATATTTGCGACCTGCAGCGTATAAACAGTATAATTTTGGTAGGACCCTTATATGGGCACTAGGTCTAAACATAGACCGATGTTCACCAAAATAAATAGGCTGCGTTATTGGGCCAATATAGGTCTGTGTACCAAATTTCATCAAAATATCTTAATATTTGCGACCTGCAGCGTATAAAGAGTATAATTTTGGTAGGACCCTTATATGGGCACTAGGTCTAAACATGGACCGATGTTCACCAAAATCAATAGGCTGCGTTATTGGGCCAATATAGGTCTGTGTACCAAATTTCATCAAAATATCTTAATATTTGCGACCTGCAGCGTATAAACAGCATAATTTTAGTAGGACCCTTATATGGGCACTAGGTCTAAACATGGACCGATGTCCACCAAAATCAATAGGCTGCGTTATTGGGCTAACATAGGTCTGTGTACCAAATTTCATCAAAATATCTCAATATCTACGACCTGCAGCGTATAAAAAATATAATTTTGTTAGGACCCTTATATGGGCACTAGGTCTAAACATGGACCGATTTTAACTAAAATCAATGGGCATCGTCCTTGGGCCGACAGAAGTCGGTGTACCAAGTTTCATCAAAATATCTTAATATTTGCGACCTGTAGAGTGCGCACAAGAATGCATGGACAGACGGACATCGTTAAATCGAAATAAAAAAAAATTCTGAGCCGATCGGTATACTATAAGGTGGGTCTAAGACCAATATTTTTTGGTGTTACAAACATCAGCACAAACTTATAATACCCTGACCACATAGTGGTGTAGGGTATAAAAAATTCTGAGCCGATCGGTATACTAAATATAAGGTGGGTCTAGGACCAATATTTTTTGGTGTTACAAACATCAGCACAAACTTATAATACCCTGACCACATAGTGGTGTAGGGTATAATTAGATCTGGCATCGTGGTTGATGTTGCACATAGTTGTGAAAACAATTGTGCTGACAACTTTGTCTGAACAAGAACAAAACATGACTAAGAGTGGTCCACACGAGACAAATTCATGGGTGAACAAGAAATTGTTCGTTGATTGAACATATCGATTTGTCGTGAAGACGCTAAGTAAAAGTATGAACAGAACAAGCAAGGCACGACATTTTTCATACGATTTGACACAAAAAAACGCACCGGCGTGAAATAAAATTTGTTGTAATTTTTAAAGGAAACCGTTCCTTCGGTAGTGCTTGTACTGTTCGTACTATAAGATCAAAAATAAAAAATATTTATCATGCTTTGAAAAATAAAGATGATAAAAGATGACCGATTATGAAAAAGGTGACAGAAAGAGAGCACAAATTTTATAGATGACAGCGAGTGAAAATAGATGATTTTTCTCCAAAAAACATGACAAATGGTCACCTTAATCTAAAGGAACAATCGATCTAGTACAAATGGCAATGTTTTCATTTGTTTTGCCCGACTTCACGAACAAAAATAAAGAACAAAGGTTGACAGAGGAAGAGAAGTATAGAAGACCACTGATTACTCATTTTCGCAAAGGCCAGACTTGCGAGATACTTTTTTTTCGTTATTCCCAAACAAATATTAAAATATCCCCAAAAAGTCCCCAACTATAAATAATTTTAAAACAGGAAATCGAGTTTATTTAATTTTCTCAAATTTACAAGATTTTGAACTAATTTTCTAATGAATTCGTAAATTCGAATTTTTCAAATTTGTCTCCACAATCAGGCTTTTAAAAATATAATTCTTTAATTTGACTTTTAAATCTGAATCAGTTAGTCAATATCTTATTCAAAGAATTTTGAACTTGAATTTATTTATTTGAATTTCTATGCTACAAGATATAATCTTATAATTACAGCATAGAACTTAAATTGATTTACATAGGTTGATTGTTTTATTTCAAAAAAATTGATTATATAAATAAAAGTAATGAATAATTTGAAAAAAAATAATACAATAATAATTAATTGAATAATTAAATATAATAATAAAACCAAAAGAAATTAAAATAACATATAATAGTAAAAATTAACAAAAGAATTTAAATAAAAGAAAAATAGAAAATATAGAAAAATAGAAAATATAATAACATTAATAATTAAAATTCACAGAAAAAAAAAAGATTTGAATTGAATGAAAAAAATTATTTATTTTAGAGAGTGAAAAATGGATTTTTTTATTTTTAATGAACTATGTAAGTAAATTTATTATTTCATTTTTAAATTTTAATGCGTTACTATTCTGCTGGGTGTGGGGTGGTAATGCGTTCCAAAAACGTATGGGATTAATAAAAAACTGCCACTCTGAAACCAGAGTCTGAAATAATACTGGAGTAACTCTCCTGCCTCTATTAGAAATGTTGAAAGTTAGCTTATCATAAAGGTATTTAGGAGATTTATCATAAATAATCTTGTGTAGAAATAGAAGAGTCATAAGTTTAAGGAGACTTTCGAGAGATAGAACTGAGATATATGAATCAAGAATCAGTTTGATTTTTGTTGATTCTTTACATAAAGCTAACTGATTCAATTTTAACATATCAATTTAATCAAAAACGTTTGCCTTGATTTATAGTTCGCGAATCATATCATAAGACGAAAAATTTAGGCCAATCAAAATGATTCAATTCAAATTTGAATAAATGTCATCCTAACTTTATTCAATTTAACCCTCTAATGATTTAATTTTTTATTGCGATAATATTTAAACCATATATTTGGCGTTGAAAATCCACTATGGAACAAATATTAAAATTTTAATTTATCGCTTTATTTAGCCGATATATCACAACAAAGGTTGAAGACGTATCTAGAAACCCAGTAGTCAAATAATTTCTGTTTTTGCTAAAACCCTCTAACTCTTCAATGAAAGGGAATTTTTTGGCCCCTTTTTAAAAGGGACAAAAAAATACCCGTAAGTTGAAGAGTTAGAGGGTTAAAATGTTCACACAAAAATGTTCCTCGTAGTGTTTTATATAAGTTCGCTGAACACATCCTATACCTAAAATGAAAGATTCCCATGGTTTCGCCTTAAAATCAAGTTTTGTGGGACATTTGAGCACCAATTCTGAATAAGTACGAAATTAACCCTTAAACACATTTTAAGTTTTTACTTATTACTGGCACTTAAGTTAAATTTTCAATGCTGATGTCTTCAAAGACTTATAGTAGAATTTCATGACAAATATTTTTGCGGAAGATTTTAACCCTCTAACTCTTCAACTTAGGGGTCGTTTTTGTTCGTTTTAAAAAGGGGCCGAAAAAGTCCCTTTAATTGAAGAGTTAGAAGGTTAAAATGTTTCACAAAAATATTCCTCGTAGTGTTTTACATAAGTTCGCTGAACATATCCTATGCCTCAAATGGAGGATTCACATCGTTTCCTATTTTAATCCTATTTAATTTTTTTTTGTTTTAGAAAAATCATTTTAAGCCTTTAAAACCTATTTTTTGTGAAAGGCAATTTTTTTTTTATTAATGAATCGATTTTACCCAAATTTGGCTTCACCTTATATCAATTCACTTGCTAAATTTCACCATAATTTATTCAGATTTTAAAATAAAGGATATATGGCAGGACTAAGAGTCCTTGTTTCGATTTTAATAAAAACCGACACAAACGTTTCCAGTTGGGGGGACCCTTATATGGGCACTAGGTCTAAACATGGACCGATTTTAACCAAAATCAATAGGCGTCGTCCTTGGACCGACAAAAGTCAATGTACCAAGTTTCATTAAAATATCTTAATATTTGCGACCTGTAGAGTGCGCACAAGAATGCATGGACAGACAGACAGACGGACGGACGGACGGACAGACGGACATCGTTAAATCGAAATAAAAAAAATTCTGAGAATATCGGTATACTATAAGGTGGGTCACGACCATTATTTTTTGGTGTTACAAACATCAACACAAACTTATAATATCCTCTCCACGTAGTGGTGTAGGGTATAATTATTTTTCTAACGCATTTTCTAAGTTCTAAACTAAAACTTCGTAGAAAGATAGGTAGACGTATCTTTAGATATTTATATGTTGGTAAAAAATGGGTTAAACAATTTAAATACTGTATCTTATAATTGTGTTACTTGATTTTAACAGTGAAATTATATTTTAATACTTTTTGGACAAATTTTTGATTTATTAGTGCGGTTTCCTTGTTCGATATTAGTTTTAAAAGGTCCCAGCAAAAAAATTGGATGTAATGCTTTACAAACTACTTCTTTCACTACTTCACAAGTATCCATTAGTGTATTTTTACTGCTTTTTTAGAAGTTATTCTGTTCAAATTCAATATTTAAAAAATATGTATATTAGACCGTACCTCAAAAAAAAAGTTCGCCGTACACCCTCCAATATGAAGTATTTTTGCAAGGCAATTTAAAAAAAAAATTTTTTTTTTGGCCGAACGTAGGGGTCGCCTTTTTCAATTTTTCGTTATAGCTTCGTCATTTAAAATCGGATTTTTAAGTGTGATATATCGATTTTTTTGCCTCGAGGAGACCAGTGTTTTGCTATAAAGGAAAAATCCAATTAAAAAAAATTTTAAAAGGCGACCCCTAGCGAAAAACTTCCTTAGCAAAAGTTTAATGATTTTTTTGGAGCTTTAATTTTCTGACATTAGGGTTGTACATTAGGGTGGTAGCAACTGAGATCTGGTGGGTAACTACTAGAACGGGATACTTGAGGTCAAAATGTCCTTAGAGCAAAACACTGATCTCCTCGAGAGAAAAACATCGATGTATCATACTTTGAGATCCGACTGTAAATACCAAAGTTATAACGAAAAATGTAAAATGGCGACCCCTACGTTCGGCAACAAAAAATAAAAAAAATTTTTTGAAACCTCCTTACAAAAATACTTCATATTGGAGGGTGTACGGCGAACTTTTTTTTTGCCTGTAAGGTGGTACATATATATATAATGTACATATATATATAAAAAAAAATATTGAGAATTTGCTTTTTATGCACTTGTAAAAATAATACTGAAAACAATATTGAATTGGAGTGCACCTTTTACACTTGCTTAATAAGTACTTTTATTGAAGAGAATAAGGAACAATATCTCGCAGTAAAAAAGTGTGTTTTTATGTCACTCAACTTTCATATCAAATAATAGCTCAGCGGTAGAGCGCTAGACTAGCAATCGTGAGGTCGCAAGTTCGATACCCGATGGCGACAATAAAAAATTATTTTAAAACGATTAAAAAGGTTAAAGTCGGGCATGCAATCTTGTGCGCACTCTACAGGTCGCAACTATTAAGATATTTTGATGAAATTTGGTACGCAGACCTATGTTGGCCCAAGGACGAACAAGTTTGGTGGACATCGGTCCATGTTTAGACCTAGTGCCCATATAAGGGTCCTACCAAAATTATATTGTTTATACGCTGCAGGTGATAAATATTAAGATATTTTGACGAAATTTGGTACACAGACCTATGTTAGCCCAATAACGCAGCCTATTGATTTTGGTGAACATCGGTCCATGTTTAGACCTAGTGCCCATATAAGGGTCCTACCAAAATTATACTGTTTATACGCTGCAGGTCGCAAATATTAAGATATTTTGATGAAATTTGGTACATTGACCTATGTTGGCCGAAGGACGAAGCCTATTGATTTTGGTTAACACCGGTCCATGTTTAGACCTAGTGCCCATATAAGGGTCCCCCCAAAATTGGCTTGGTTACAAACTGCAGGTCGCAAATATTAAGATATTTTAATGAAATTTGGTTCGCTGACTCACATTATAGAAAATTTTGACACAAGCCTCATTTTAACCCATTCGAATTTCGGATCCAAACATTAGTTGGCTTTTAACCAGACTGGTGTAGGGTATTGTATAGTCGGCATGCCCGACTTTAACCTTTTTACTCGTTTTTATATAAAATATTTTTCATATTCAATTAATTTGAAGTTTTTGTGTAAAACTGTAAGCACAGGACCTGTGGCCATATTTACGATATAAATGCGATGTGCTAATCTTGATATTTAAACCACTACTTAGCGTTTTATATAGGTTTTAATAGTTTTTTGCTATTTCAGCGACTTTAGTCACCGAATGTACAATCGACCTCAATAAATGTAATGCCTTAGGAAGAAAATTAAAAGGAAAATATTTCAATAAAAAATGTTTTCATTTATAGCGGCCTATACGTTAAAATCGCGATTTTTCGAAAATTTTGTATGGCAGCATAGCTTTCCAAGTTGTATCCAAAGTCCAACTTTTAGTATAATATAGGGTCACCTCTAAAAACACTATTCTTGCAAAATTTCAAGCAAATCAGTTTTCATTTGCAAAAGTTATCGCAATAAATACATTTTTAACTAAGGTTAGTATTATACAGAATTATTTACAGAATTATGACTGACTAAAATAAATTCGAAAATCAAAACAATCAGCATATCAAAAACAATCAGCGAATCAAAGATATTTTTTTATCCTTTTTTTAGAAATTGAATTATTACTGATGATTAAATTATTTTTTTTTTTTTTTAAGTTCTGAATCAAATGAATCATTTTTAGTCACCGGCGTAGCTAGACCATTTCTCTTGGGGGGGGGGGGGGGGGGGGGGGGCTTTAGCCCCATCTTATAAAAATGTTTTTTTTTTTTTATTTATCAAAAAAATCATCTAAAGTTTTATAGGCCTTTTAAATTTTTGGTTCCTCTGTTTCGTTTACGATCTTGTGTACGATCGCAAGATAGCTATTCGGACAAGTTAGGCTTTACCCAATAATCACTACAAAAATTGAAGTGAAATCAAAGTTAAGGCTTACATTTTGTTTGAATTGCACTTTGTTTTATGACGTACACCAGCAATACAAATATACTTGTAGAAATAAAACTGTACAACTAGCAGAAAAAGCTGCTAAAAATTTGTTAAAAATGGCCCTGCAGAAAAAACTGCCGACTGTAGCAGAATCTGTTAAGTAAATTTTAGTTAGATAAAAACAGAAAAATAAAACTGTTAAATCTAAAGAATTTCATATATGTTTGGGTGATATTTTGGTTCGTTTTAAATGACAACTTACCCTTCTCATATCAGGAAAAAATTATCTGAATATTAGTAGAAAACACACAGAAAGGAACAACTATTACCTCTTTAAATTTTTTGTTATATTTACGTTAAATTTAGTTAAATGAATATAATATTCTATTTTGCTGAAATTAGCGGAAATTTTTGCTGAAAAATTGTTGAATATGAATTTGAGATTGGGAGATTTTCAATTTATTTTACAAAATAAAGTATATTAAGGGAAAAATTCTCAAAAAAAATTTTAAAATTAGTTTTTAGTTAATTTGTTATTAGAAAAAGGGACTTTATGCAAATGCATATTTGCAATAAAATGCCATCGAATTGGTAATATGTATTAATGCTAGAAGTGCATATTTTTGCATATTTAGCTATAAGTGCATATTTTAATATATATTGTAGCTTAGCATGTTTTATTGCATATTATGCCAATAAATCCATATTTTTGCATATTTTGCTAAAAATAGATGTTACAAATCGTACTTTTGATTCTATCAAAATCTTAGTTTTTTTTTTTTTTTTGGAAAATTTACCTTTAAAATAATTTTTTTCCTTAAATTTATAAACATTTTTTGGATCTTTTAATTCACGGAGACGAAAGTGATATAGTTACTAACTTTTTGACGAAGATATTTAAACTAATTTTAAGATAATAATACTATAGCCTACTTAAGAAAAATAATATTGAGAACGCTGAAATAAATAATAAATTCATGTTTAAAAACTTTGTAATAAAAACTTTCCGATGTTTAATATATACTTTATGTATATAAAACCCGATTTTTACAACATTTCTTGCCCTGGTCATTACTGACGATCTACTTTCATAAGAAAGTTGAGTCAGAAATGGATAAGAATTTTTATTTGAAGTAAAAATTAAATGTTAAAAAAAATCTGGGGGGATAAACTATTTCTGGGGGGTGCTTAGCCCCCCCCCCAAACCGGCCTATCGACGCCTATGTTTTTAGTTGAAATAAATCAATTCATTTGAATCTATGAAAAGAATCAACAAAAATCAGTAGTGTCCCACCGAACAGTTCGAGCAAAAAGCGACATATGGTCATCTTTTTAGTATTTGGAGCCATTATTTAGAAATTTTAATACTGGAAAATGCTTGTTGAGCCGAGTTAATGCAATTTTGTGTTCCAAAATTAAGGAAAACCCCGAAGTTGAGCTGTAAAGGTTTGGCCGAACTTTCGGCGCTTGAACAGTGAATTAATTCGTTGCTTAACTTCGAACTTTTCCTTAAAATTGACAGAATGGATTGCAATCGGCCCAACAAACATTTTTTCATAAAAAATGTTCCATAAAAACACCGATCAAATTCATTTTCTGGCCGAACTGTCCGGTCGAATACTAAAAATCAAATAGGTTCTTTGAGAAATTGATTAAACAAAGTAGCCATAATAATTAATAATTAATCAATTAAACTGAGTTTTGGCAATCGACTTGTATAAAATTAAATCAGATTTGTAAATCGAATTAAGGAATTATGTTTTTAAGGTTCTGGTTATAAATGTCTGAGAATTAAGGGCGGATTATGGGACCGTAAACGTAAATGTGATGTAACTGTACCGTGCCGTAGCTAAAAAGTACACTTATAGATTATCGTAAACGACATTACTATTTAGCATCTATTTCATGTGGTTTTATATTTTATTCTAAATTTTTCCATTTATTTGTTAATTTTTATTCCTTATTTATTGTTTGAATCAATTTTCTTTATTCATTTCATATTTTTTGCGACTAAAATCATTCAGCTGTTTCGATGCCGGATAGAAAATTCTGATTTCAACAGAATGATCCGGCAAGTTCGTTTACATTTACATGTTAGTAACCATTCGTATACATTTCTTCTTGTGGTATGGGAACAGCTGATTCGTTACAGATACGTTTACGGTTGGGTAACTCAGCCTTAAGAAAATAACTTTTTCATGAAAAACTATTGTTAAACATAAAAAATTTTAGAATTTGATATTTTAGTAAGTTAACAGCTTTAAAAGCTCTTGGTACAACAGTGTCAATTTCTTTACCATCCCTGAAATATATTTTATTCCATTCTTTATATAAAATCTCTTTATCTCTTACTCTCTCTAACACTCTCTTTATATTATAGCGCTTCTATCAGTGTTGCCATTTCAGTGCTTTTCGGGTATTTTTTGGTGCTTTTTTCCTTCCCGTACCCGGTGATTTTTTACAAATACCCGTTTATAAAAAGCGGGTATTTACAGTGCTTCTTCAGATTTCTGGCAGTGCTTTTAGTGCTTTTTGTACAATTTATATTTTTGGTACTTGTTCTCCTTTTTTAAATTTTTCTTGAATTTTCTGTCAAAGTTGAAAAAATAATACGAAATATACAAAAAATAAATTTTTTCAAAATATTTGTAGTACAATTTTAAATAGCAACTTCGTTATATTTAAACTTCAAAATTTTGAAATATTAGTTTGGTGCTTTTTTACCCCTTTTTTGGTCATTTTTTGAACCTTTTTTACACGATTTTACAAAGCTAAAATGTGTTTTTAAAATCTTGACTTAAATTTTTCAAAAAATTATTATCGTGCTTTTTTACCCCATTTTTGGTAAATTTTTACCCTTTTTACCTGTTTTCAAAATGCTCACGGTGCTTTCCTGCCTTCAGGAGTTGGCAACACTGGCTTCTATTCAACAACGAAGCAAATACATTAATAACAGGGATGATAAAGTTAGTACTATAGTACTTTTTGTGGTACTATTGGAACCTCACAAGTACTATAGTACTCCTCTGACTTATTTAGTAGAGTTGTGAAATTTCGGTATTTTTTGAGTACTCAATACTACTCAATACTTTTCAATTGAGTACTCGATACTACTCAATACTTTTAACGGTTTTTTTAATTTAAAAATAAAAATGTTATGAATTCGTATTTATTAGGAAAAATGATCACAATTCACATACACGTGTTAAATAACTATTGTTATTTACATTTTAATTAATTTAAAACATTTTAAATAAATTAATTAAATAATTTTTCACAAAAATTCGTTACAAATTTCTTTGCTTCACAAATAGAGTTGTATTTTCAGAGCTGTATTTTTAGAGTACTATTTTTAGAGTTGTATTTTTATACGAAAAATACACATTTCTACGGAAAATTGCATCTTTAAAAGTATTGAGTAGTACCGTTTTAGTATTGAGTACTCAAAAAAACAGTCAGTATTGAGTACTCAGTACCGGAATACTCAATACTTTTACAACTCTATTATTTAGTACTATTTACACATTTTTCGATTTTTTAATTTTTTGTGCTTTTTAAATTTTCAGAGATATTATTTTGTTTATAGCGACACATCAAATATCGGAGTTTTAAATAAAAAATACTTATGTTGAAAATATTTAAAATATTGGATGTTACTATTGAAAACTCAAGTTAAACACATAAAAAATGTTCTTAGAAAATTTTTGTTACTTTTAAGTTAAATTTAGTTAAATGAAAATAGCAGTCTATCCCGCTAAAATGAACGGAAATTGTTGCTAAAAATAGTAAACTGCTGATTTCAGAAGACTAGATTTTTATTCGTACTAAAAGAAATAGAAAAAAAGCTTTCTAGATTTAAAATTTTTGGTGATTTTTGGTCAACTAATTATTATTTATTACTAATTTTAGCAGGTTAAGTTTTTATTTTCTGTTAACTAAAATTTATTCAAATACGAGTAAAAAGGTTAAAGTCGGGCATGCCGACTATACAATACCCTACACCACTCTGGTGTATTGTTTGGATCCGAAATTCGAATGGGTTATAATGGGGCTTGTGTCAAAATTTTCTATAATGTGAGTCAGCGCACCAAATTTCATTAAAATATCTTAATATTTGCGACCTGCAGTTTGTTACCAAGCCAATTTTGGGGGGACCCTTATATGGGCACTAGTTCTAAACATGGTCCGATGTTCACCAAAATCAATAGGCTTCGTCCTTGGGCCAACATAGGTCTATGTACCAAATTTTATCAAAATATCTTAATATTTGCGACCTGCAGCGTATAAACAATATAATTTTGGTGGGACCCTTATATGGGCACTAGGTCTAAACATGGACCGATGTTCACCAAAATCAATAGGCTTCGTCCATGGGCCAACATAGGTCTATGTACCAAATTTCATCAAAATATCTTAATATTTGCGACCTGCAGCGTATAAAAAGTATAATTTTGGTAGGACCCTTATATGGGCACTAGGTCTAAACATGGACCGATGTTCACCAAAATCAATAGGCTGCGTTATTGGGCCAATGTAGGTCTGTGTACCAAATTTCATCAAAATATCTTAATATTTACGACCTGCAGCGTATAAACAGTATAATTTTGGTAGGACCCTTATATGGGCACTAGGTCTAAACATGGACCGATGTTCACCAAAATCAATAGGCTGCGTTATTGGGCCAATATAGGTCTGTGTACCAAATTTCATCAAAATATCTTAATATTTACGACCTGCAGCGTATAAACAGTATAATTTTGGTAGGACCCTTATATGGGCACTAGGTCTAAACATGGACCGATATTCACCAAAATCAATAGGCTGCGTTCTTGGGCCAATATAGGTCTGTGTACCAAATTTCATCAAAATATCTTTATATTTACGACCTGCAGCGTATAAACAGTATAATTTTGGTAGGACCCTTATATGGGCACTAGGTCTAAACATGGACCGATGTTCACCAAAATCAATAGGCTGCTTTCTTGGGCTAACATAGGTCCGTGTACAAAATTTCGTCAAAATATCTTAATATTTACGACCTGCAGAATATAAACAGTATAATTTTGGTAGGACCCTTATATGGGCACTAGGTCTAAACATGGACCGATGTTCACCAAACTCAAACTTGTTCGTCCTTGGGCCAACATAGGTCTGCGTACCAAATTTCATCAAAATATCTTAATAGTTGTGACCTGTAGAGTGCGCACAAGATTGCATGGACAGACAGACAGACGGACGGACGGACGGACAGACGGACATCGTTAAATCGAAATAAAAAAAATTCTGAACCGATCGGTATACTATAAGGTGGGTCTACGACCAATATTTTTTGGTGTTACAAACATCAGCACAAACTTATAATACCCTGACCACATAGTGGTGTAGGGTATAATCAGTAGTGTTTATGTTAAAAGAGAAGTACATCTACACCATTTTCAATCTACAAAAAAAATGTATTCTGTGTAATTTATTTGTGCAAATTGTATCATCTTTCTTTAATTTGAAAAATAATTTAAACAAAAAGTGATATTAATTTATGATCTAGAGTCAAACTAAAAAAACATTCATTTCAGTTTTATTTCAGAAAATTCCAAATATATTTCAAAATTGTCCAAAAATATTTTAAAATTATCTAAAAAGTTTTTAAAATTGTCCAAAAATGATTTAAAATTGTCCAAATATATTTGAAAATTGTCTAAAAATGTTTCAAACTCAACTCAACTCAATGTTAAAATCATTAATGTTTATGTTAAAAAAGAAATACATCTACACCATTTTCAGTTTTATTTCAGAAAATTCCAAAAATGTTTTAAAATTGTCCAAAAATCATTCAAAATTGTCCAAAAATGTTATATAATTGTCCAAAAATCTTTCAAAATTGTCCACAATGTATTTTTGAAAATTTTCAAAATGCCTTTCAAAATTATACAAATATATTTTAAAATATTACAAATATGTATATTTTAAAATATTTTATTTGTATTAAAGAAAATTCCATTTGTATTTTAAAATTGTCCAAATGTATTTCAAAATTATTCATTTGTATTTAAAAATTATAAATCTGTATTTCAAAATTGTTCAAATGCATTTCAAATAATTCCATTTTTATTACAAAATTCTCCAAATGTATTTGAGAAAATTCCAAATGTATATAAAACAAGCGGGCTAAAGCCCGCTCGATGGTTTGTATAAGTCCCCAGGTGACTGGGAACTTATACAAACCAAAGATTAAATTCGGCTGTGCCGAGTCTTTAGATACCCTCCATCCTGGTGTTTTTATTCGGGGATTCTACTAAGTACAAATAAGTATGAATTATTACCCATTTTGTATTCGGTCAATCCACTGTGCAACAAATGTGTATGATTTTTTTCACCACTACAAGTAAATATTTCAGTTTAATCTTGTTTAATCTCAGTGCTGCCACAAGCAAGATTCAAAATTCCCAAAAGTCTAGACAAAATTACCCAAAAAATATGAAATTATAAATGACTTCAATTAACATGTTATTACAATTTGAACTCCGAAGAAAGGTAATAACCTCATCAGTAAACTTAAAAAAAAGTGATTTGGCCATTTCAATTGTCCCATCGTTCTGGGCGTTATATTATTACAAAGAAAAGTTCCTTAAATATGCAGCATTTATGATGAACTTTTGAGTCTTATATGAATCTTCATAAAATTTAGAGAAAAAATTAACTTTAGAACAAAACACTTAAAAAGCTTGTAAATAAGAGTCAGTTATGATCACATGTGAACGATTTAAAAATAATCTTATCAAGTTTTATTTGCGTTTTTAAATACACACAAAAAAATCTTTGGCAAGCAATTGGGAGCACTTTAACTAAAATAATGTTTTTGTGGCATACACAATATAATAAATTATTCGATAAAACTTTGTTAGTTGATATTTGCTTAATTACTTGGTAACGATTTTTTTGTGTACGTTAATAGCTTATTTGTATAACGAAATCGTGTGAATAAAAAATAGATATTGGAATTTTTATGCAAACTTCACAATTAGATGTTAAGTCATTCATAAGCCAAAAGTAATTACATACATTGAGGCAGGGTTGGTAGGCTCTATCGCTAAAATACTGTTATAGATTCAAATATCGATACATTTAAAATACCAGTATCGAAATTAATGAAATACCATTATCCTTACAACACCATTATTTTTTAGTCTAAACTTTTTGTAATTCCACGTCGTAATTGTGAATTTTACATACACTTAGTTAATAAATTTATTTTACTTTACTTTGTTTTTTCATAAAAAAAAATTTGCGGAATGCACCGAAATAACTGAATACCGCTTATCTTAAAATACCATTATCGAAATAATTGCAATACAGGTAACCTTAAAATACCGTTATCGAAATACAATTATCCTTAAAATATTGTAACCGAAATAATCTATGATAGCGTTACTTACCCTCACCGATAATCGCACCGTTTCTGCTACCAACAATGCTTTGAAGTAATTGCTAAGTTGTATTCATAGACCCACTATCTATTGGCTAGTTTATGAATTAAATTCCTTTTTTATGTATAATATATTTTTTTATTTACAAATTTGATAACTTTCTCAATTCATTCATTTGAATTGAAATTTCAGTGAAAAACTAAACAATTTAATAATTGCTGCCATCCATGCCCTACCCATAAAGTGGCAACACTGCTTATGTTATTCATATAGATGTGTGCAGACCTTTAAAAATATAATTCCTTAATTCGTATTTTAAATCTCAATTTTGCAATAAGTTGATCTCAGTGAATTTTTTTTTACCCCGATGTAGTACTTTTCAAGCTGTTAAAAAAAAAATCCGCGGAAAGACCTCTGTAGAGAGTTTACTTCTGTGAAAAGTTTGGAAATGGACTTAGCTACATATATCTAAGTCATTTATACTCAGATTGGAACAATGTATATATCATTGAAAGATAGTAAAAATATCTTATGGACGACATTTTTTTTTTGTTTGTTTACCCATTACCGGCGAATGAGATTTATTTTTAAGATTTTTTAAAATAAACCGTTTTTATAAAAACCACCGTATACTACCACATAATTTTTTACTTATTAATATATTCTCAGGATTAAAAACTTTTAAGATGTAGTTCAAATTTTATCACTCCAAACACCGAAGATATTAGAAGGCAATCCTAATTTTTTGCAGATGGTACAAAATATACGAGTTTGACTCTAACCAACAATTATACTGAATTAACTCATCGGGAATCGAACATATTTTGGGAGTAAACACATTTTAAACCTATTGTCGGTATTGAGATTTTTCATTTGTCAAAAGTTAGCCATACTTTGAAAGAAAAAAAATCTCACGATTTTGACCTCTAATATCTTCGGTGTTTGAAGTGATCAAAACTTGATCTATATATCAAATAAAAGCTTTTCGTCTTGATAACATTCTAATAAGCACAATTTTTGTTCTTATATAGGTTTTTTATGGAATAAAAACATTAGAAAAACAAAAAAATTAAAATTCCTACGCCGAATCATAATGGGTCAACAAAAAAAATGCTATCCTAAAGATATTTTTATTACCTTTCCAATGGTGTACATATTGTTCCAACCCTATCATAAATGAAGTAAATATAGTTAAGTTCATTTTTAAACTTTAAACCGAAGTAACAGGCTGGAAATCCAGGCTTTTCGCTGAAAAAAAATTTCTTCGGGCCCCCAAAAGAGAGTTATATCAGTAGTAAAAATTTAGAGTCAATCGATGAGGTGCCTCTAAAGCCAACATACGTCCAAATTATTCAATAGAATCGAAATTGAATCAACACAAATAGGAACAAATCTTATCTCACTTTATTCAATGTCCAATCATTGATTTAAAGGCATTATGAATTATTCAGTAATTTATAAAATGAATCCAATTTTATGCATATAAATTCAAAAAAAGAATTAACTCTTTCAAGGTGTAAATGATTTATTTATGTAAACCCGGTGAAAAATGCTCATATACACTCGAACATGTTCATATATAGTTTATGGAAGGACACATATGAACAAATATGGATTTTTATATGGATTTTCTTATTTGAACATATAGGGAAGTACATGTGATTCCATATATGGAAAAAGATTTCATATACAGACATATATGGAATCATCTGTTATTTCATATATTGAAATGGCACTAATATATGGACAAATATGGAAGTATGTATATGTTATTCAATTTATGCAAAAGGGACTTGTATATGAACATATTTGGGTGAATACATTTTTCCATATGTGTAAAAGGAGCTCATATGGATAAATATGGAATTATATTTAATGCCATCAATAAAAAAGGAACATATGTAGTGCCTAATTCGAATGTCATACATAAATTTATATCTATAGTACAACCTCATAATAAAGGACAGCAACGTCCGCATGTATTCGCATATATTTAATAAATGTATATGTTCATATATGTCCATATATGAACATATACTTAGGTGTTACCTCATTTTTCGGATCCATACATATATGGTTGAACCATAAATGTTCATATATGGACATTTTTCACCGGGTTATAACGTTCTTTATAAAATCATCTATAATTATATATCATCCCACATAGGCAATTTTGTCAAAGTGATTTTATATAAAAATATATAAGGTCCATATAAAACCGTATTGTATTATATTTGGTTCCATGTTATCAATGATTATGATTTGGCGCGTGACACGAAATGTTCGTGAGTCACGTTATTCACACGTGATCGTGAGTAATAATTACTATACTTAAGTGATTCGTGCGTGAGCGTGAGTAAGAATAACCCGTGCATGATTCGTGTGTGAGTTTATTTTTTGCATCATATGTTTTTAGTAATTTTTACTGTTTTGCGTGAGAATTTTCTGATTGTAAGTTTTTAATATACTCATGTGTGCTGAGGAAGAAACGAAATGCTCGTGCGTGAGTAATTTGGTTTTTTTTTGAGCATGAGTCAAAAATGGCTTACGCACCGCACCCATAACATTAACAACACTGAATCTTTAATACGAAATTCTCTATACTATAACGTACACTTGACTGATTTCTTATATCTTGGTTGTATATCATAATCCTATTAACTTTAAAATTTCAGTGTTGTTAACTTTATTTTACAATTACTAAATTAAAAGAAATTTTTTTTCATGTTTATTGCACTGTCATGATACATCTGGATAAAAGTAATGGAAGATTTATCGAAATTATAAGATCTCCAGCAGGCCTGGGGTTAATCATTACATTTTGTTTTAATTACACATGCAATTACACAATTACATCTAATTGTAATTGAAAAAAAACTCATCTATAATTACATATTATTTGTAATTGCAATTCAAAAAAGAACAATTACAATTACAAGTAATTGATAATTTTTTTTTATTTAAAAAAATAATTTTTGTATGTACATATATTGTTAGATATGGTCCTATATGATATGATAAAAAGTATAAGGTTAATATTTAGATATAATTGTATCAAACTATGTCCACTTTTATAACATTTTATATAATTTTATACAAAAAGATATAATTTGATGTAATTGGATGAGGACAAAATTCGGATACAATTGTATCGAATTGCTTAAAATTGTATCAAATTGTACCAAATTGTATACAATTGTATACAATTCGATATAATATGATACAATAAGACGTTCTCATTTTTCGGATATAATTATATCTAATTACATAAAAGATTATATATAATTAAATATAACTTCATATGGCTCCATATCATTTTTTTTTACTTGGGTAGTCATATTGGAACAATATATATATACATATCATTGAAAGATAGTAAAAATATCTTATGGACATTTTTTTTTTTTTTTGTTTACCCATTACCGGCGAATGAGATTTATTTTTAAGATTTTTTAAAATTAAACTGTTTTTATAAAAACCACCGTATACTACCACATAATTTTTTACTTATTAATATATTCTCAAGATTAAAAACTTTTAAGATGTAGTTAAAATTTTATTACTTCAAACACCGAAGATATTAGAAGTCAAGCCTAATTTTTTTGCAGATGGTACAAAAGATACAACTTTGACTCTAACCAACAATTATACTGAATTGACTCATCGGGAATCGAACATATTTTGGGAGTAAACACATTTTAAACCTATTGTCGGTATTGAGATTTTTCATTTGTCAAAAGTTAGCCATACTTTGAAAGAAAAAAAAATCTCACGGTTTTGACCTCTAATATCTTCGGTGTTTGAAGTGATCAAAACTTGGTCTATATATCAAATAAAAGCTTTTCGTCTTGATAACATTCTAATAAGCACAATTTTTGTTCTTATATAGGTTTTTATAGAATAAAAACATTAAAAAAACAAAAAAATTAAAATTCCTACGCCGAATCATAATGGGTCAACAAAAAAATGCTATCCTAAAGTTATTTTTATTACCTTTCCAATGGTGTACATATTGTTCAAACCCTTTCATAAATGAAGAAAATGTAGTTAAGTTCATTTTTAAACCGAAGTAACTCCCCATACAGGCTTTTCGGTGAAAAAAAAATTTCTTCGGGCCCCCAAAAGAGAGTTATATCAGTAGTAAAAATTTAGAATCAATCGGTGAGGTGCCTCTAAAGCCAACATACGTCCAAATTATTCAATCGAATCAAAATTGAATCAACGCAAATAGGAACAAATCTTATCTCACTTTATTCAATGTCCAATTATTGATTTAAAGGCATTATGAATTATTCAGTAATTTATAAAATGAATCCAATTTTATGCATATAAATTCAAAAAAAGAATTAACTCTTTCAAGGTCTGGGTGTGCATGTTTGCATTTTTTTCTTATTCAGTAACAACAACAACACACAGTTAATATATTTTTCATGTTAATATGGAAAATTCTAGAGGTGCTTCTACATTTTCTTTCATAACTTTTAAACGTCTGGACCAAATATGCCCATTTCCAATAGCAAACTGCTTAAGAAATTGGACCAAAATTTTGACTAAAAATTAACATCCTAGCACAACAATTTTGAGCGTGATCGTGATTTCAACAGACAGACAGACAGACGGACACGGCTATATCGGTTTCGCTATTGATAACGATCAGGAATATATATTTTTTTTATGTCCCAGATTTTTTTTTCGATGAGTTACGAACGGAATGACAAAATGATATATACCCTCCTGCACAGTGGGATGGAGGGTATAAAAACTACATTTGTATTCCAGAATAGAGTTTTTTTTTTTGTATAATTTTGAAATACATTTCGAAAATTTTAAAAAACATTTTGGACAATTTTGAAATGCAATTGGACAAATATCAAAGGTTTTTGGCAATTTTAAACAATATTTGGACAATTTTGAAAGATTTTTGGACAACCTTAAAACATTTTTGGAAAATTTTGAATGATTTTTGGACAATTTTAAAACATTTTTAGAAAATTTTAAAACATTTTTGGATAATTTTTAAACATTTTAGACAATTTTGAAACATTTTTAGACAATTTTAAAATATATTTGGACAATTTTAAAACATTTTTGTACAATTTCAAAACATTTTTGGATAATTTTAAAACATTTTTAGACAATTTCGAAATATATTTGGATGTTTCTGAAATAAAACTGAAAATGGTGTAGAACACCAGAACAAAATAAAATTGATTGAAATCAACTGTGAAATATAATGCCAAATTCTAGTCATTTTTATTCCGTTTGTTTTTTTTTTGTACAAAATGTTTTATTTTGTGTGAAAATTTCCGGGTGTGCTCACATTTTTACTCACAATTTAAAATTTTTTTTACGATAGAATAACACTGAGGCGATGCCCCCCTACTTATGCTAGTGCATTGTGTTAGAATTAGGAAAATAGAATAGATTTAGACAATTTTTAACACCAAACTGCTAATAACAAATAATATGAATAAAAAGCAACTGATAGTGGGTCTTCAAGAGGTGCGTCTTAAAATTAAAAACCGAGCTAGATTTGCAAAACACTTTAAGGGTTTTGTTTTAGCAAAAGTGTACTTTCTGACCGCGATGATCATTTAGCAGGATCTTCTAAAACCGCAGAATATATGTATCACAAATTATACCAGATATGAATCAGCTGATTTGGGCAATATGGCCGACAGAAAATGAGCAAAACAAAACTGAAAAATTTAAGAAAAACACAAAAGATAAAGTACAATAATCTAAAAAGAGACAGATATATACAAAAAATGGGCAATACAAAACGTATGGAGATTTTATATTGTTATCTCTCTCTTGACTCGACTTCCTTGTAAACAAAACCATATGGTTCGAGAATACTTTATTGACACCTGTCATTGGTTTCACATCTGGTATTAATCTGTGTAATGTATGCACAGCGCATGCCACGGGGACAGTTTTTCGATCAAGTGTTTAGTATGGAGACATTTGGTTAGTTTGGGGACTGTCCTCAAACTCTTCCTAGGTCTAGCGCATAGTATCAAGACATTTGTGACTCATATACAGCATAGTTTGGGTACATTTTTGGCCATGTCTCCGAACTATGCGCACCACATACCCTAGTAAAAATGATTTTTATATAATCATATATGAATTTTATATAATCATTTATGACTTTATACAATTATATCTTGCCGAGTATTGTGAAACATATATTTTTATATGATTATATCAAAAGATATTTAATTATATAAAATTATATTAACCATATCCACCATTTTCCGGATCAAATCGTGTATGGGTTAATATAATTATATAAAAAATATATTATTTGATCCGAAAAATGGTGGATCTGATTAATATAGTTTTATACAATTAAATATCTTTTGATATAATCATATAAAAATATATGTTTCACATAAAGTACGCTTTTTCATGGACAGTTAATAATTTTAATTTTAAAAAAAATATGAAAAGCCAACATTATAACAATGGCCTTGCAACTCTCTCAATATTTTTTATTTGAAAAAATATTAGGCGGAACAGGAACGAACTCCGACTGGTTAATCAGGGATGGAAAAGGCTCACTTAATCGGGCTCTTATACCAAAAAATGTTAGATCGCTCTTACATATTTAAAAATGTAAGTAACTAAAAAATAGCTTCCTCTTTGGCTCGTTAAAAAACATAAAAATTAAATAATTAGATATTAGCAAATATTAGCACAAATTGCGAAGAAAAACATTTGCAAAAAGCGAAATTTTCGCAACAATATATTCGTTTGTAGAATGTCGATCGCTGATTACCTCTTTTAATTCATTTTCTGTACCATAAAGCCTTTTTCGAATTCCGCCGTTATTTTGCAATTTTTAAGTGCAGTTTTTTTAAATATATAACCTAGGGATTAAATTTTTGTACCATAAAGTCTTTTTTTCAAATTCCGCTATTATTTTGCAATTCTTTACGTGCGTTTTTTTTTTTAATTTATATTCTAGGGGCTATAATACACATTTCAGACAACAAAGTTTGGTGGCTAGTTGCAAAAAAAAATCGCGAAAAATAAAATTTGCAAAAAGGAAAATTTTTGCATCAATATATTTGTTTGCAGAATCTAAATCGCTGATTACGTTTGCTAATTAATTTTTTGTACCACAAAGTCTTTTTTTCGCGTTCCGCTTTTATTTTGCAATTTTTTAAGTACGTTTCTTTTTAATTTATAATCTAGGGACTATAATACACATTTCATACAAAAAAGTTTGGTGGCTAGTTGCAAAAAAAAAAAAATCGCGGAAAATAAAATTTGCAAAAAGGATAAATCTTTTCATCAATATATTTGTTTGCAGAATGTAAATCGCTGATTAAGTTTTTTAATTAATTTTTTGTACCATAAAGCCTTTTTTCGCTTTCCGCGATTATTTTGCAATTTTTTAAGTGTGGTTTTTTTAAATTTATAATCTAGGGTCTATAGTACCAATTTTATACACAAAAGTTTGGTGCTTAGTTTGCAAAAAAAAAATAAATCGCGAAAAAAATATTTGCAAAAAGGAAAATTTTTGCGTCATTATATTCATTTGCAGATTGTTAATCGCTGATTGAGTTTTTTAATTATTTTTTTCTACCACAAAGTCTTTTTTCGCGTTCCTCTATTATTTTGCAATTTTTTAAGTGCAGTTTTTTAAATTTATAATCTACGGAGTATAATGCCCATTTCATAAAACAAAGTTTGGTGGTTAGTTGCAAAAAAAGAAAATTTTGGCATCGTTTGCAGAATGTAAATCGTTTAATTAATTTTTTGAACCCCAAAGACTTTTATCGCATTCCGATATTATTTTGCAAAGTAAAAAGTATGGTTTTTTAAAATTCGTAATCTAGGGCTATAATACTGTTGGAATAGTATAATTCCATAGTATAGTTCCATTCTTTATTTTTATAACTAAATTATTATTTTCCATCCCTGGTTACAATCGATGTTTGAGTCATACAAAGAGCGCACATAATGACCCTGCAAACATTTAAAAGTCACCTTCCAAGAAGATATTAAAGCGATATCTTCTATTTGTCATTTGAATGAAAATAATCAAGTAGTATTTACTTTGAAATTGTATTCCTTTTATCACTTGGAAGTTAATTCGCCGATATTAGGAAAAAAATAATTCAAAAATTTTATCTTTTGTCATAACTTTTTATGACAATATTGCGGCAATATCACCTTTGTATCATTTGGAAGATAAAGCAAATTTGTTTGAAATCTTCTATCAATTTGGAAAAAATTAAAACTAAATTTGTACAAAAACAATCAAAAGATATATAGGAAATAAACTCGTGAAAAGTTAAGATTAATTGCGCGGGAAAAATCGGCTAAGATGAAATCAAGATAATTTATAAGTTGGTCAATGGATTATGTATGCAGATATTGTTTTTCAGGCTTAAATTTAATAATGAAAAAATTAAATCGTTTTTTTATTGTACCGGGAGTTTATTTAGCGTTATCCCTTTTATCTTCCATATGAGTTATTTCTTTCATATTGCCTGGAAGTATTGTTTTAGTGTAACAGTTGTTTCCGACTGAGGAAACTTCCGGAATACGAAATTAATATTGCCGGCAATAAATGTTTTCTTCCAGGCGATATGTTCGGAGAATCTTCTTCGCATTGCCATGTTTGCTTGGTGATATTGGTTTGAGTATGTTCCTGTTCCAAGGCACATAATAGAACAAATGCTTTCTCAGTGATAGAGAGTCCCCCAATCTCTTTATTATATACACTCTTTGATTATAATGCTTAACTTAGGGTGGAAAAAAATTGTAAAATGTCGAATTAAAAAATTTCTGTTTCCTATTTGCAGTTACATTTTATAAATTTTTTCTCAGTGAAAGAGCCCAGGTAGAAATTGCCGACGTTACAAAAAACAAAGCACTGGCAAAGCGTTGCTTTACAATGGTACAAAAAAAAGCATTGCAAAAGCACTAATTTAGAACGCTTTGCCAACCTTTGGAAAGAGTGCTTTCCCAATACTTGTTTTACAAAGTTTACCACTGTTTATGAAAAAAAACCACCGGCAAAACATCGGTTCAAAACGATTTGCCAACGTTAGCTAAAAGGACTTTGCCAGTGCCTGTTTTACAAAATTTACAACCGTATATAAAAAATACCACCACTGGCTTAAAACGAATTGCCAACGTTTGCTAAAAGGACTTTTCCAGTACTTGTTTTACAAAATTTACGACTGCATGAAAAAATACTACTGGCAAAACATTGGATGCAGCGCTTTGCCAACATTTGCAAGAAGGATTTTGCCAGTACTTGTTTTACGAAACATGACTGTATGTAATAACTACATAAACTGATCACTTAATGTTCACCCTATTTAAGTACCAGTTTTCAAGTCTATTGATAAAACTGGAAAATTGTTCTTATGGTAAAATTCGTTTGAAAATCTATTGAATTTGTAGTTTTAAGCAGAGATGTATTCGCTTATTAGATACAGTGTTGCGATACTAAAATCTACGTTTCTCTTTTTTTTCGGGATTGGGATTTTACAGATTTTTTCATGAAGAATTGAATAAAAAACAGTTGAACCAAAATACCGATTGGCAGAGCACTTATTTTACTATTTTTACCAACGCTTTGCCAACGTTCGGAAAGATAAACGGCCAACCGAAGATCGACGTTATCATTTCAAGGTTGACCCAGTACTTTAATTTTCTAAAAACGGACGCTCTGCCAGCGCTTGTACCACCATATACAGTGATTTGCCAACGTTTTGCCGTTTGTATTTTTCTACCTGGGAGAGGATTGCATTCTATTTATTTTCTAACCTCTTTAAGTATGCCTAGCACACATAAATCTTCCATTCAAGATTTTTACAAAAAACCCCATAAAAACAGTTTCTATGGCCACCAAAAAGCTTTGAAAAAATTTTTAGAAAGCAGTTTTCGCAATTGCATTTAGAGTCTATTTTATTTATGAAAACTTAAGAAACTTGGCCATTTGTTATTTGATTTCAACAAAAAATAAAAATTTTTATTACATTTTTTAAAAAATGTTGTTGCTTTCTACGTAGTTTGTTACGTTTCAAAATTTGTCAAATGATTTCGGGGGGCTCGAGCCCCCCCCCCCCCCCCCACCACCTAGCTACGTGCCTGGGAGGAAACCATGTAAATCTTCCATTTCATGTAAAACACTATAAGGATAATTTCAACAGTTAGAGGGTTAAATAGTTCCAAAATATGTACGTCGTAGTGTTTTACATAAGTTCGCTGAACACATCCTATACCCAAAATGGAAGATTCACATGGTTTCCTAGTGCACATATGTAAAAAATCTATAACTCATAATCAGTTTTTGGGCTTTCTGTCATGGAATGGACGAAATATTTAAAAAAAACTTATTTTGCTTTTAATATCCTCTAAATTTTATAAATTTTGATGCACCACTAACGGTCATGAGAGGGTTAAACGTTTATATAAATAAAATGTTTGCCTTTTCATTGTGTAAACAACAGCTATGTAATTTAATCACCAGAAGCTTCTATTCATGAACCTTTTTTGAGGACATAAATTTAAACGGCCGGCCGATTTACATCGCAGAAACCCAATTTTTGCACATATCTTATTTTTTACTCTCAACCTATCCTATCCGGCCCTATGTTCCACTGGGAATTAAAGGATTAAATATATATATATCCGAAAATGAGCGGGGAGCTGGAAAAAATTATACTTTTGCACATATGGATGCTCTAATGTATAGCTGATCTTTTATTTTGGTAAATTAATGTTTTTCATTCGATTCTAGATCATATATATTAATATCTTTTTCTGTTTAAATTATTTTCCAAATTAAAGAAAGTTGATATAATTTTCACAAGTAAATTACAAAGAATAGAAAATTTTAAAGAATTCGATAACGCCAGAAGGACAGAATACTTATTTTCGGCTTTCGCTACAAAACCATCATCAGTGTCGTTTTGCCTTGATGGGTTAAATATTGATAATGGTCTACTTATATGAAAGTTGAAAGCAAATCTAATAAAATCTAAACATTTCTAAAAAAAAGTATTTTTCTGAAATGTGTTTTTTATTTTTTTTTTTTTTTGAAAAACAATACTTTTTTGGAAAAAAGTACTTTTTTGATAATTTTCCTTTTGGGAAAAATGCTGTCTTGTGGAAAAGCTACTATTTTTTTGGAAAAAGTTAGGTTTTTTCCATAAAATTTACTTTTTTGAGAAAAAGGTATTTTTTGGAAAAAAAAGTTTTTTTTTTTAGAAAAGGTACTTTTTTTTGAAAAGTAGTTTTTTTTTTAAATGTACTTTTTTTGAAATGGTTCCTTTTTTCGAAAAAGATCTTTTTGTCAAGTTTCGTTCATATCCCTTACCAGTAGCCGAGGTAAAGCTATTTAAAATTTCGGATCGTATTGGATTTTCCACGCCCCTTATTCTGTACCGCCGTACTTTTGGCAAAGCACCTATTTGGGAACACCATGCCAATTTTTATTCAAATATGTTCAACATAAGACAATGTTAAGCAGTTAAGAAATTTAAATTGTATGAAAGTACCACGCCCCCTTTTCCTATAATACCCACTTTTAACACAGTACTTAAACATTTTATTTTGAAGGCGCCGTGGCAAACTTTGGTTATATAGATTTAACAGGATTCCACTTTTATAACAGTTCTTAAGAATTCTGCTAGGAACCACCCTGCAAGGTTTTGCCCAAATATGTTCAACAGAAGCCTATATGAAGCACTTTAAAAATTTGAATTATATGGGTGTTACCACGCCTCTTTTTCACATAGCGGTCACTTTTGGAGCTGTACTTAAAAATTATGTTAGAAAACTCCCTGCCAGGTTTTGCTCCAATATGTTTAACTGAATCCTACATAAAGCGCTTTGCATTTTATGGGTGTTGCTACTCCCATATGGGTGTTGCTACTCCCTTTATACTATCCAGCCCAGTTTTAGGGGCTGGATAGTATAGGATCGTCCGACCACGGTCTAATATGGCCTATTTTAATTTTGAGAGTCGTTAATGACTGTTCAGATAATTTCAAGAAAATCGGTTTAGCCGTTTGCGGCTGATGTCGCCACAAACAGACAGACAGACCAATAATCACATTTACGAGTACAATATTAATAAGGATTTTTCCGGTCAGATGCTTCTTCTTGTTACATTGTTCAAAATACTATGGTGTTGTTACTGTTTCCTTAAGTATTTTGTAAACGTCAAAAGTTAAACCGTTTGCTGTCACTAATACATGTGCGTGATCAATGCAACTATGTTATTCTAATATCCAGTATACTGTGGTTTGAACTAGAGCTAGGCACGTGAACAGAATTTTGCCTGATTCACGCATGACTAAAACCTTAAATCGTGAGTGCACTGAAAGAATTATCCTTCATGATATTAATGATATAATTTCCTGGAATTCGTAGAATCAATGAAGAATTTCATTATGTATATAATATTTATGCCGTTTTCTTTTCTGAAAAAAGTGTTGCCTTTTTTCTGCCCTTTTTTTAAAAAATGTATTTTTGTGCATAGAAATAATAAGTAAATATAGGCATATTAGGTATAAAATTAAAGGTATTTTAAAGACCTATTTAACTATGCTTCCAAAATGTCCAACAATATTCAACTTATTTAACAAAACATCAAAATATAGAAAAATGTGACATTTTGTTAAATTGCACGAAAATTAGGGAATAATTAGACATATTTTATACACGGTTAGATTGATATCTGAAATACCTTTAATTTGATACCAAATTTGTCTATGTTTACGTTTTATTACTATACACAAAAAGGCATTTTGTAAAAAAGGGCAGAAAAAAGGCAACATTTTTTTCAGAAAAGAAAACGCCATTAACTAAAATTATGAAATTTTTCATAACTTTTCTTTCGTAAAATTTCATAATTTCATTAAAAAAATTCATTGAATTTCATAAATTAGATCTTTATAAATTTAATGAAAATAATCAAATAATAGTATTTACTTTTTTTAATTTTTTCAATAAAATATCGTCATTTCCTGAGAGAATAATCTTTTATAATTTGTATTTTTTTTTTTAATAAATTTTTTTATTAAATTTTGGTCTATGAACTTTTTTTATAAATCATATTAATTTTTTCTAAACTTTTTTTTATGAAACTTTTTAATTTAATGAATTCTCTCATCTCTATATACAGGGTGGCCCAAAATTACCTAAAGGGTTTGAATTCCTTATAACTTTTTTATTATAATTTGTTTTTTATTTTTTTTTTTTCAGTATTTTGTAAAGAAGACTCGGGGAATTTAAAATGGAACAGTACACAATTAAAGAACGTGCCCAAATCGTTTCCGGCAAAAAGCAGAAGAAAATCATGATTTTATTCATAATTTAATTATGAGCGACGAAGCCCATTTTCAATTAAATATGTTCTTTAATAGGCAAAACTGCAGGATATGGGCTACGAAAATCCAATAGTAATTCAACAGCGACAATTACAGCCTCTTAAGTGTACTGTTTGGTGTGGTGTTTCGTCGGAAAGGATAATTGGCCCATATCTTTTTGAAAACGCACACGGTGTTCGATATCGGGCAATGTTGGAAATTTTTTTAAGGGGGAAAGTCTCCCACTTGACGGCCTGCCAAAACCCCTTTGGCTAGAAAGCTGAAATTTTAGATATGTGTTCCTTGGAGTAGGGGCTAACTTTTCTAGAAAGTACTTTCAAGAATTTTGGACAGGGACGTTGTAAAAATGGGGGTTAAAAAGGGGAAAAGAGCCCCCCTTGACGGCCTGCCCAAACCGCTGGAGGTAGGAAGTTGAAATTTGGTACCTTTTTCCAAAAAACGTACCTTTTTCCAAAAAACGTACCTTTTTCCAAAAAACCTACCTTTTTCCAAAAAAAGTACCTTTTTCCAAAAAAAGTACCTTTTTCCAAAAAAAGTACCTTTTTCCAAAAAAAGTACCTTTTTCCACAAGAAGTACATTTTTCCAAAAAAAAGTACCTTTCTCCAAAAAAAAGTACCTTTTTCCAAAAAAAGTACCTTTTTCCACAAGAAGTACATTTTTCCAAAAAAAGTACCTTTCTCCAAAAAAAGTACCTTTTTCCAAAAAAGTACCTTTTTCCAAAAAAAGTACCTTTTTCCAAAAAAAGTACCTTTATCCAAAAAAGTACCTTTTTCCAAAAAAAGTAACTTTTTCCAAAAAACAGATGGAATTTTTGTAAATTCCTAAAGGGAGGGGCAAAAAGAAGAAAGCCTTCCCTTGGCGGTCTGTAAAAACCCCTTCGGCTAGAAACCTGAAATTTAAAATGTGGGTCCCTGGAGTAAGGGCTAACTTATTAGAAAGATACTATTTTAATTTTGGACAGGGTCGTTATAAAATAGGGGCTCGAAAAGGGAAAGTGGCCCCTTAACGACCTGTCCAAACTGTCCTCCCAGCCTAATTCCAACCGGGAGGGACAAAAAAAGAAAAAATGTCCCACTTGACAGCCTGCTCAAACTGCTGGAACTAGGAGGCTGAAATTCCCTGTCGATTGATTTTCGGAAATTCCTACCCAGAGGGGCACAAATAGTAAAAGTTGGCTAGAAACCTGAAATGTAAAACATATGTTCCTTGGAGTATGGGCTCACTTATCGGGAAGGTGCTTTGTGGAATTTTGGACAGGGACATTGCAAAAATGGGGATTAATGAAGCGAAAAATGCCGCTTAAAGGCCTGCCCAAACTGCTGGAGGTAGGAAGTTGAAATTTGGCACTAAAGTTCCTCCTCTATTGTAGACATCCACTAAGATGAGATTTTTGGAAATTTCCACAGGTACGGTCAAAAACAGGAAAAGTCTCCCCCTTAACGGCCTGGACAAACTGCTGGAACTAGGGAGCTTAAATTCGGTATTTGGGTTCCTTCTCCAACGTAGACGTCCCCTAAGACGGTATTTTTGGAAACTCATACCGGGAGGGGTAAAAAGTGAAAAAACTTCCCCCTTGCCGAGTTGGGCAAACTGCTGGATATAGAGACCTAAAATTATGTATGTAGTAGGTTCCTCCTCCAACGCAGACATTCCCGGAATTTTTGGAAATTCCTACCGGGAGGGGTAAAAACGGAATAATTCTCCCTCTTGATGGCCTTGGAGTATGGGCTAACTTATCGACAAGGCATTTTTAGGACTTTGGACAGGAACGTGGTAAAAATGGTGGCTCAAAAGGGGAAAATTGCCCCCCCCCTGAACATCTGCGTCTTTAGCTAGAAACTTAAAATTTAAAGAACGAGTGTATATGGAACACTAAAATTAAGAAACTAAATAGGAAACGAGTGGAATGGAAACACTATACAAGTGGAACGAAATGGATATAAACGTTGAACGAGTGGAATTGAAATTATAGACAATGGAAATGGATTGGAAGAGGGAACGAAAAGAAATGGACTATAGATCGAAATGGAATGAGGAGCGAGATGGCATAGAATGGGAAACGAGTGAAATTGAAACACTGCAGTTAAAAGAGGAATGGAACGGAGCAAGTGCAAATAAATGGAATGGAAAGAGAAGCGACTGATATCGATACACAAGACAGTATGAACGAAATGGAATGAAACGGGGAACGATTGGAATTGGAATAACAGATAATGGGAACGAAATGCAATGGAATGGTGAACGAAATGGAATCTTGGAAGGAGTTGCATTGGAACACTGAAATTGTTAAACAAAATGGAATGGAATTTGAATGACTCAAACTGCCGGAGTTTGGTACTTGAAATTTCGCACGCGATTGAGGCAGATTATATATATTTGGGATTTTTACTGGGAGGAGCAAAAAGGGGTGAAGAACCCCTTTTAATTACCTATTTAAACACTTTCCACGGAATATGAAACTTATGTAGCATTGAAACATACTCTCCAAAAAGTTAAGCAAATTTTCTAAAAGAGAAAAAACCTTAGAAAAAGAATGGAACTTAGATATTCTGATATTTAAACTGCAGGTAACGAAGCCCCGGTGGAAGAAACCGACGCAGTAAATTTTCCAACTGAATTTGTGAATTTACTTGAATTGCCAGGTCTACCTTTACTTAAACTGGAATTAAAAAAAAACTTTAATGCAGGCTAGGGATGCCAAACGGGAAATCCCGAATCCCGGGATTTTCGGGATTGGCAAAATCCCGAATCCCGGGATTATTTCTCAAAAATCCCGGGATTTTCTTATTTTTTAATATTAATATAAACGCAAATAAACAAAGTGAGCAATTTTAGAATACCTACGTTTTTTCTTGAATTTTCTCATATTGACAAGAAATTGATGCCAAGATATTGGTAAAATTATAAATTAAGTAGATTATTCGAGTAAACTATGCAAAGACTTTGCAGAAAAATTTAAAATTTTGATAAACAATATTAAGTTTTTGAGTAATACATGCGAAAAATCAAGTTTGTTTGTTATTTTACCGATTTATTCTTCCAAGCGAAATTCGATTTCTGAAACTGGGACTGTAAGTTTTGGCTGGGACTGTAAGTTTGAATTCTTCCATGAAAACATTTGATAAGGATAACCAAATAACTTTGTTGCTGTAATTACACGATTTAGTGGGCAAGGTTATCGCAACGAATCTGTTTTAAAATCTGCTTACATATATTATCCCAGCCAGAAAAATACAAGCGGGAAAGCGATGGCAAGGTATTTTAACAGGTGGTACAAGTACTGACAAAAATTGCTTTCCCATTTCCAATATGATAACGTCAATAGACAAAAGGACCGGCAGTTCAAAAAGCGCCGGAAAAGTACTGGAGAAACAAAATTTTTAACTTTGGCAAAACGCTGCCAAAAACCAATAAATAGGTGGTTTGGAATTATATTTTCCAAAATAAAATTTAAAAAAAGTTTATATGTATCTTTTTTTTGCCCTGCCGTGATGTTTTGTAAAACAAATACTGGCAAAACGATTTTTGCAAACACTGGCAAAGCGTCCCAAATGAGTATTCTGCCAGTCATTTATTTTAACATCGCGGTTACCCAGTGGTATGCAAGTACTTGATTTTGTGTACCACTGTCAATTTCTGACTGAGATGTTTCAATATTCATAAAATGTACCACATTATTAATTAACAACTATTAAGTAATTATAAAACGCTTTATTCTATAAAAAATTAGTTACATAACATAAACATTTTTACAAATAAAGGAAAATTTAAATCCCGAAATCCCGTAAAATCCCGGGATCCCGAAAAATTCCGTAGTCCCGAAAATCATACAAAATCCCGAATACCGGGATTTTGAAATATCAATCCCGATTGGCATCCCTAATGCACGCTAACAACGTAGATACGTAGCTTTGCCCGTTATCTTTAATATTATAAATCGCTTGCCAACCCTTATGGGTCTATCTACCCAAGTTCGCACTTTACCAAATTATCTTGACATACACACGTATATTGCAATTTGTAATGGATTCATTAATAACAATCCACTTTCATGAGAAAAAGTGATCAAATATTTATTTATTTTAAACTCATTGTTGTATCAGAATTATTTATTTGTGGTGGCTGGGTGAAGACTTTTATTATAAAAACTGTACTGTAAATAAACAAAGCGAATTTACCCACCCAACCACGAATACGACCTATCTACGCCGATGGCTTGAACAACAGACAATTAGTTGTTACATGATTTATTTATATAAAAATGAAGAGGCAAAAAATAGTGTTTGTACTTAAACATTACAATAAATTTACCTTAACAATTATTTTATCTTAATAACAAATATTGTGTTTTATTTTATCTAAAAGAAATTTAATTCTAAACTTTAAGGCGTGCTAATAACGTAGCGGGCTTCGCCCGCTATCTTTAATATTATAAATCGCTTACCAACCCTGCTTTAAATGTTTTTTTATTTTCATTCAAAACACAAATGAACAAAACTATTTACGGATCCATCTACCTATGTGCGCACTTTACCAAATTATCTTGACATACACACGTATATTGTCAAGAATTATTGTTGTGTCAGAATTATTTATTTGTGGTGGCCACGAATACGACTTATCTATAATAAATTTACCTTAACAATTATTTTGCCTTAGCAACAAATATTTTGTTTTATTTTATATAAAACAAATTTAATTCTAACCTTTAAGGCACGCTAACAACGTAGCGGGCTGCGCCCGCTATTTAGATATATTTTGTACATCCGTAAAATATGCTGCAATTTTATTACGCTTTTTGCATTTTTTAAATACTTTTTATTTATCCACTTCAGCGACAACAACCAACTATAATAAATAATAGTAAATGAAATTGCTTTATAGGTTTTATGAACCAATTTCATGCTTATGAAGCTCTTCTTCTCATACACATTGACTTTAATGAAAAGTTTCAATGGACGAGTTCCAGTGACAATTTTCATTGAAACTATGAAGAAATTCATTACTGAAGTGATGATAATTCTCTCAGTGTGTGCGTGAGTCAAATTTTTGCGTGAGTGAGTGTGTGCGAATCGAATTTTACCGACATTTTTTGGTTCGTTACCGTTATCGTTATAACACCGTTATCGCCAAAATGCCGTTTCAAATTGAATAACGTTACCAATACCTCTAAAAAATTCTAAATACCGTTATCGTTACCGATACCGTTATTTTTATGGGTAGATACCGGTATCTTACCTTTATTTATTAATTTATAGGTTTGTTTTTTTCAAATTTTATATCTATAACTACTTGTAAAAAAAAGACTCTCCGTACTTACCTGACTTTTCTTTTATTTTAAGTATTTTTATGACAAATATTTTTGTTTACATTTGAAAGAGAAAAGCCAAGAGTTTTTAAGACTTGGTAACATTTTTATAACTACTTATGTGATAATTAGGGTTTGGGATTTCCCGGACTTTTTTATTTCCCGGGAAACGGGAATGAAAAAATTTGATTGAATCCCGGGAAATATTTTTGAACAAAATTGTTAATGAAAACCACCTATATAAGTAATTTTTGTTAAAAAAAAAACACTATTTCAGTACAAATTCAGTCTGTGTAGTGAGAATTCAAAGTAAAAATATCAGAATGTTGAACATTTGATTTCACATAAATTACTCTAAGCACTGCCAAATGAATTGCATGATTCCAGCAGAAAGCTGCCACTACTGGACTATCGGAAACAAACCGTTTCATCACACTTGGCCCATTAAATATGGTGGCCACAATGTTATTTTCCAAAGACAAATAAAGCTCTTCTAGTGTTATTTCTACAATTCTTCCTATTTCATCAGCATTACATCTTCCTGATATATAAACCAACCCCAGGTTATAAAATGAATTATTTCCGTTTATACATATGTTCAAATATCTCTTTTGTGATATTCTTGTCCATTCATCTAAGAATATAGTAAATCTCCTATTGTTAGAAATATTGCTCGATATTTCTTTTATCATGATATCTTTTACATGATTGTAGTAATTTAATATAATGTTCTTTACATCGGTTTAATTTTTTTGCAATGCCAGGTTTTTATTATAAAAACTTTCTCGAATAAACGAAAATCTAGTTATGGTGCGGATTGACTGCGGCTAATTTGGATACCATTTCAGGAAATGTTTGCCCTTCCATAAAACCTTTAATGCCTATTCAGCTAACACTTTTTTCTTCGGGTACTTTGCTAATTTTAGCTGAAACGTTATTCTTGTTGTTGTTTTCTTCAAGAGAAGTTGCATGACCATCAATTTTTTTTTTTTTTTTTTTGTGAACCAAATTTAGATGTCGGATAACCAAATTTAGATACCACCGTTAACCATTAGTCTTTTCTTTTCATATTTATTAATGAAAACTTTACTTATAAAATTATTGACCCTTAATATAAAGGAGTATTTTAAATTTAAAGTCGACTTTATTTTTAATCAAACGGTTTTGTTCATTTTGTGTATGAAAACCTTACAAAAATATTTATATTTTCAAATATTTTGATTAGTTAAAAATAAATTAACCAATCAGAATGCTCCAAAAATAAACCAAGTCAAGGTATACTGCCACCCAATATTTTAACTAAAGTCGACTTTACCTAAATTATACATTTGAAAAATTTAGATAGTAAGGGCGATTATTTGTAAGAAACAAAGCTATTTTTTCATATTTCTTTTAAACATTTTACCAAGTTTTTAGGTTTTACTACTTTAATTTTGAATAAGTTATGGGAAAAATCTTTATTAGTTGAAATGCTCCTAATTACTTGGCAAAGATTTTATTTCTGTGTCAAATAAATGTATTCCCTTTTAAAATATTTTAACAATGACATTTTTGTTTTGGTATTTAAAATGTTTTTTATGACTAAAATTAAAAAATCCTATTCGAAACAAAAACAATTTAAAAAATTTAATATTTTTAAAATTTCCCGTTTTCCCGGGAAAAATATATTATTTTCCCGGGAATTCCCGGCAAACTTTTCCCGGGATTTCCCGGGAATTCCCGCCCGGGAATTCCCGAAACCCAAACCCTAGCGATAATTCATAAAAAAATGTATTTGGTATTTGAAGCTTGCTATAGTTAAAATAGATATTTCGCTTAATAAAGAGTTATTAGAAATCTTGATTCATAATCGTATTTTAACTACACTCTAAAAATTGCGCAGTTGATGAACACTATTTTTTCAACTATGTCATAGGTGAAATAACCCTCACTATGTCATAGTGGGTACAAAGTAGTGAACACTAACTAGGTTTATTTTAAATAAACAAATCAACTATGGAGAATGTTATTAGCAACGATTTTATAGTTGCAGTGGAATTAATTTTAAAAATAGTTGATATCAACGATTACTCATTTGAAAATCTTTAATAGAATCCACAAATCCAGCAGTTTGGAGTGCATTAGAAAAGTAAATAAGAAGAAATCTTTCATTTTACACTTTTTATTAATATTTTCAAAATTTAAAATTTGAATACTTAAGATGTTACCCTTTGCAAACACTCTGAATCCGCCATATTCATTTAATTTTATTTTGGAAGTCCTCCTTTTGGAATATTTTCTTGATGGCTTCTTTTCTTTTCAAATTTTTAATCTGTAAACAAATTGTGATTTAATATTAAAACCATTTTAAAAGACGCTAACAACATTTACTTACAATTAAATAAAATTTGTCCGTCCGTGGTGTATATATTGTTTTAGTTTTGTTTTTTTCTTAATTGGTCAATTAAAAAATGTTTTATTTTTTCTTTTTCCATAGTTATTATTGATTATAATAGTGGATTTATTTAAAATTCAAATTGACTATGGATTTTGTTTACTATGCCACTATGTAATATTTTGGGTGTATAAATTAATTTTTCGATTTGATACTGGCAACACTAATGTTTATTTTCTCTCTTCTCCCAAATAAGTCGTAAGTGATTTACAAATTTAGTAAATGATTGACTCGGTAATCGGAAGTGAAAATGTATTTCCTTAAATTAGAGAACTAATGATGTGCTAAGATAAATTTAAAAGCCATTGAAAATATTTTTTTTTTTTTATTTATAAAGCAAATAAATGGAAATGTGTGTAAAAAAGTAATTTTTTAGAACATATTATTCAAAGCATACAAAAGTAATTGAATTTCGAATAATGTTTTGACAGTTTGTACATCACTATTGTTTTGTTTTTCGTTTTAATTTACTTTTTACATTTTTTTGGAAATTATTTCGAAAATGGTCATTGGCTACGCAATTGTTGTAGTTTTTTTCAGTTTGATGGGTGCAAGTTGTTGGAAGCCACACATTCTAGGGATGGGATGGCTTTAATAAATCATTTCATGCCTGAAAATGAAATAATTAACAATTAAATGGTGGCTTCCTCACTCCAAACTTTATAAAAGGTTTAAAGTTAGTGAGTACCAACTATAAACTTTTATTATTTTTTTCATTATTAAGCAAATATGAATACTGTTTTTCACAAATTAGCTTAAAATCCTGCAATAAGACTGTTGTAAAAGTTTATGAATTAGACCATTACTGTGTTATTCAAAAACTTTTAAAATAGCCTAATTACAGATTTTT
This sequence comes from Leucophora obtusa, assembly GCA_949987735.1. Lineage (NCBI taxonomy): Eukaryota > Metazoa > Arthropoda > Insecta > Diptera > Anthomyiidae > Leucophora > Leucophora obtusa. The sequence continues at coordinate 285,727,393 of OX465295.1, forward strand.
AAGCTAATTTGGCACAAAGAATATTCACAAATGATTAATAAAGAAAAATTTATTAAACGCTTAAAGCAGGGTATAGCCTAAAATATATGTTTGATAAAGTTTGGAAAAAGAAAACCACTGTAAAAAACTAAAAAACGTGAATTTACAATGATTAAATGAATTGTTTAAGAGTCATCCACTTTAGAATAGATGGAATGCAACATTTTGTATCCAACCGAAACAAAACAACTGCAAAAATTCCAAGACTAAACTCTTTTTTCGAAAATTTTATCAAATTTGCATGAAAATAAATTAAAAACAAATTCAATAAAATAGTGATACATTTATAATAAAACCATACTCGATTCTCGAATACTTTTAATATTCGTAATATAAAAAATTCTTTAACACAATTTGTTCCCATTATTACTTTTCAGTAATAATTAAAAATCGTTTTTTAATATGTTTTGGTTTTATTACAAACCATTTTAATTTCCAAAATTTACAAAACAATATATTTACCTACAATTACCGAGTCAATCGTTCACAAAATTCATGTATCACTAACAATAAAAAGAGAGAATATACAAAGTGTTGCCAGAATTAAAAACAATATTAATAAACTTTTATTGTATGTTTTTGAATACAATTTTTTAATAAAGGTTTAATAGAGATAATGAATGCTTTAGCAAATTCATGTTTTAAAGCTAAATTAAGAAGTTTCTTTTGAATAACAGCATTAATTTTGTATGGAATATTTATACAAAATTCGAAAAAAAACAAACCTTATATAAAAATGCCAATTTTCTAACTTTTTTTTGCAAACTTCAGTTAAAAAAAAAATATAGATAATAATTTTACTTATTAAAACCACCAGCATGGAATTTATAGCTCACAAATCAGTATTTTTAGCACCTAAAATTAAAGTTGTTTTTATATGTTATTAACGTAATTTATTATAGCGGTACATACCGGTATTGCTGTTTCCATAACGGTATATCGTTATCGAAGTAGTCTTAAATGCCGTCACTTTTACCGTTACCTAAATAAACAAAATTAGATACCGTTACCCTTACCGTTATTCGTTTCGGTAACCAACCTTGCTTTTTTGACAACTAGACCATTTCAGCATACTTTTCGTCATACTTGTGTGACGAATAGTATAAACACTTGTGTGATAATGTGAACGGTTCTTTAGCATTCCCCACTATTGTGCAATTGAAATAATTTCGATGTTTTTCTGCAATCGATTTGACACTTGGTATAATATGAGGGAGTATCAGGGGATATACATCAGAGGAGAAACACAAACGAATGTGAAGAAATTTAACATCGAACAAGATAAAATGAAGGAAGTTGGGAAAATAAAAAAGTTAATAAAATTGTTTTTATAACCAAAAAGCAAAATTTAAAAGGAAAAAATTGATTTAAATTAGTTATTTATTGTTTTTGTTACCCTTTTGTTCACTAATCGTAAAAAAAATAAACTGTTAACTTTTTAATTTTTTTTCTCTTATCTTTCATAATAATTAACATTCCAGAGCATCCATACAAATAATAAGAGAATCATTTAACATAAATTCTTGGGATAAGAACTCTTTCCTTTACATATATCTATCCTCTTTGATAATATCATTTATTGCATTTAAAAGCACCGGGTTTAAGCAACAGGTTTATTGAAATTTGAAAACAGTTGTATCATTCAATCTTAGTTAAAAAGTTATAAATTTTAAACCTTTCTAGTTCAATATAATAAAAAGTTTAAAAAAATGTTGAAATTATTCAATTTAAAAGAAAGTTATTCACGTTTTCCCGAAATAAAACGTGAACAAGTCATACAACTACAACAATGGATTAAGGCTCAACCCCATTTGCCCGATTTACCAGAAGAAGAAGCTTTACTCTTCTTCTTTGCATGTCGTTTTAATGTGGAATACTCCAAAGTAGTAATCGATACGAATTTAACATATCGCACACATATTGATGAATTTTTCGGCAATTTAGATGTTGAACGTCCAGAATTTAAACGTGTTATGAATACTTTGTATGTTTTCAAATTGCAAAGGAGAAAATTTTAAAATTGTAAAATTTATAATGTATTTTAATTTTTAGTGCCATTTGTCCTATACCAAACACAACACCCGAAGGATATAGAGTTATTATCGGAAAATTAGTTGATACAAATATTTCCAACTTTAGTTATGCTGATTCAATAAAATTGTAAGTAACTTGGCATATTTGTTAAAAGAATTCTAGATATTTTTAATACTACATTTATACCTAAGCCAGACTACCTGGTTTTTGGCTCTTGCAGTTTTTAACTTGTCAAAACGCATACAACAAAATAAGCAAAAACTGGTTTTGCACAAAAACTAGGTGGTTTTTGCTCAAGGATAAATATAGTATAAAGCATTATTCGAATTATTTTTTCGAATTTTAAGTACAATAAAATGTGCAGTTATATGGCGCTGATAAAAAACAGATAAAAAAATAATATGGCGGACTTTCTACAAACAACAACAAAACATATACAACCATTGCTTTCACAATCGGGGTTCAGCGTGATGAGGTCCCAATACGCCAAAAAATTTTTGAATATGGTTAGACTCTACAGTCTAGCGCCATGCTGAGACTCGCTTATAAGTATCGTAAAACAAAAACAAGCGTTATTCCCTATTAACCCCTTCATTACCGACTTTTTGTTTGCCGATGTATCGTAAATTTGACTTCAGATTCTTGTTTAGAATGTTTTCCCCTCCCCCTTCTATCCACCAAAAATGGCGTTTGGAAATCGGGTTTTTGTAACTTATCATCCCATTTTACCCCTTCAACATTCAAATAGCTAAAAATCCTTTGGTTGGTTTTCTTCTCGTCCATTGGCGTGCCTAGACCATTTTTCTGGGGTGGGCAAGCGACCCATTAATTTTCTGCTGTTTATTTGCCCATTCTCACACTCTTAATCCTAAAAAACACGTTCGGCATTATGCTTACAATTTTTTCACACAAAAAAAAACTTAAAAATGATTCCTTGCCTTCCAATAAAAATTTCATAATTTTCAAGATTAAGTAATCCTGGTAGCTTATCCTATCAAAATTTCCATGTTTTTATACAAAACTCTGAATAGTTCATTTATTTTTCTGAAAAAAAACCTCATACAAGGAATGTATTCCAAGCTATATTCTTACCCCTCAATTCATAAATGCTTTGTAAAGTTATAGCAGGTTTACAAAACGTCATTTTCATACAAAATTTGTTCAATAAACCTCCTATAATTTTACAAAGCGTTTATGAATTTAGGGGTTAGATTATTCTGAAATTTAGATATTTAATAGAGAAAAGAAAACCAAGATCAACCTGTCTAATTCGTCCACCTCGGACGAACCCTATCTAACCCCATATTCTGACCAGTTAAATTACCGAGGTGGACAAAAATAGTGAGATGTTCATCTTACAATTTTTGTTTCCACAAAATATTGAAATTTCATTAACATAACATAGTAGTGTTTAGTTTGAAGTAACTTCCTTGTTAGATATAAACTAATTATTCGTTTAGAAAACTATGAAATCTAAGATATTTAACTCACCAAAAAAGATTCTGCGTTATTTTTCTATTATTGAACAACTTTGCGGTTCTAATAATTTTTCTTAAAGAAAAACTCTTATAGTCAATTTTATAATCAGAACTAAGATAGATTTGTTTCTTAAATATTTCTTAGGTAAGAATTTTTCAAACAACATTTCTTATTTAAGAAATATTTAAAACAAAAATCGATCTTAGTTCTGACTATAGAACTGACCCTCAGATTCAACAAATTATCTGCCTAGGAAACCAGTAGACATTTTCCCAAACCAAAAACACAGGGTTAATTGATATTAAAAATAAGTAATATTGTGATACTTTTCGCCATCAAAATCATAGATTAAAGAATTGTAGGTAGATTTTTTAAAAATTCTGGGGTGGGCAAAAATCAGTCTAGGGTGGGCTTAGCCCACCCCAGACCGGCCTAAGTCCGCCAATGTTCTCGTCATAAAACGAAGCTATATGCCAAATTTGAATTATCTATCTTCATTAGTTTATGAGAAACACCAAAACCTTCTTTTCTCGAAGATTATAATATATTCAAAAAATTATACTTCATTAACAAATATCGCGACTATATTGGCATATTGATCTGCTTATACATATAGGTAATGCTTTTTATTTAAAGGCAAAGAGCCTAGTGAACTTCTTTACAAAAAGTATAGTTTTCTTTTGCATTATCAAATTATATATGTACATTGTTTTAAAAATGTGTACACGCTTTAACAACGATTCTCTATTGGGCTTTATTTCTGTTAGCACCAAACCATATCATTCCCGCTCACTCTGCAAAAACCTTTCTCTTGGTTTTTATATGTGCAGATTACGAAGGTTCGGTATGGGAATTTTGCTCAAATTTGCTTTTAAATAGGGGAAATTTGTTTTGAAATCAAAGAAATCGTCTATGGTAAGACGATACAACGATACAAGGAATAGCACACCCCTTGTGAACAACTTTTATGTATTTACACTCCTAAGTATACAGTCTCCGATCTTTTAATGTCGATTTTTCCAATTTGCTTCCTCTTTGTAGAGTATACAATTTACATTTGTTAAGATGTTCCTTTTAATATTCAAAATTTATATTTGAATTGTTTTCCTTCTGCAATTAGCAGTTTATTTACAATTCCTTAATTTCCACGGATTTTAATTTTTGTTAAAATGAAAATTTTTGTTTTCTTCTTAATTTATCAAAATTAAATGACATTTTTTTACATTTACAGGATAATACAAAAAAGTTATATGTAACTGAAACATTAGTTGATAACGGGTATTTCAGTTAATTTGAATCCTTTGAGTTTTAACTGAGAAATTCTGTGACTGAGCAACTGAGAAGTTTTTTCGGTGAATTTATAGGTTTAAAAAAAATTAATATGGGTCACGAAATAATTAATCAGTACAACAGCCAATCTGGGGGGTGAGAAATTCCAAGTCAGGGTGATGGTACTAGGTCAGTATAGTAAAACCCTCAAAGGGTTTGGCGTTCGTATGTGTCATTTTTAAAATTTTTTTTTTTTAAATTCATAAAAAATTTTAATTTTTAGGCAAAAAAATATTTTTTTTTCTCCACAAATTTATTTTTACCGGCAAAACTGTTGATTTTAAAGAAAAATGTTATATGAACGGATTAAAGAAATTGTAATTCTAAATTTTTCTAAATTTGTTTCATCAAAATCGGACAAGTGGTTCTCGAGTTACAACTAAGCGAAAAAACATCAAGATAAGGAAAAAATTTAAAAGGTCATAAAAAAAAATGACACATACGAACGCCAAACCCTTTGAGGGTTTTACTATACTGACCTAGTACCATCACCCTGACTTGGAATTTCTCACCCCCCAGACAATAATCCCAAAAATGTTCCATAGTGTTATAATTCATAGTTTATATATATTTTTTTGTTATTTTTTCATACACGTTAAAATAACCACAATTTAGCTATTTGGCAAAAAACATATTTTTCAATAAAAATCACCTTTATTTTAAATCATTTTTTTTGGTATTTTTTTTTTGGTATCACTCACGAACAATATTTTTTTACTCCCACTCACTCACGCTCACGTGAGTAAATTCAGATCTTACTCACACTCATGCGTGCTTCACTACCCAGGAAAATTTTTTACAATCGGTAGCCAACCTCACCAATTCTGCAACTGGTTCCGCTGCAACCTATTCCATGGAAAGTATGACGGATGTAGAATGAGTTCTAGAACTAGTTCCAGAACTGATTCTAGGGCGACCGGTTCCACTTTGGAGCTATAGAAGTGGTTGCTTTTGGGACAATTTCAAACAAAAAGAATCGGTGTTAGAATCGACAGTAGAAGGGGTTGTGAATGAAAAGAACCCAGGAAAATTTTTTACAATCGGTAGCCAACCACACCCATTCTACAACTGGTTCCACTGCAACCGATTCAATGGAACTGGTTCCGGAACCAGTTCTTGGGATCCTATATGGAAGGTGTGGGTGACTTAGAATCAGTTCCAGAACTAGTTCCAGAACTGATCCTGAGCAACCGGTTCCACTTTGGAGCTATAGAAGGGGTTGCTTTTGGGACAAATTCAAACAAAAAGAATCGATGTTAGAATCGACAGTAGAAGGGGTTGGGTATGAAAAGTACCCAGGAAAATTTTTTACAATCGGTAGCCAAACACACCCATTCTACAACTGGTTCCACTGCAACCGATTCCATGGAACTGGTTCCGGAACCAGTTCCTGGGATCCTATATGGAAGGTGTGGGTGACGTAGAATCAGTTCCAGAACTAGTTCCAGAACTGATTCTAGAGCAACCGGTTCCACTTTGGAGGCATAGAAGGGGTTGCTTTTGGGACAATTTCAAACAAAAAAATCGGTGTTATAATCGACAGTAGAAGGGGTTGTGAATGAAAAGCAGCTATTCTACAAGCGATTCTTTGGAACAGAAAATTTTCCTGGGAAGCTATTCTACAACCGATTCTTTGGAATAGAAAATTTTCCTGGGTAGAATCATGCAAACTGACGAAACCCCATCTCAACGTAAAAAAATAAAATGCAAAAATGAAGGAAAATTGTGAATGTTAAACTAAAAATTGCTATGAATATGTAATTTTGCCTCTAATTTCTAATTTCAAAAACCCAAGAACATAAAATCGTCAAAAATATTAAGGGAAATACTTCCCAGCAAAATTTTTTACAATCGGTAGCCAACCACACCCATTCTACAACTGGTTCCACTGCAACCGATTCCATGGAACTAGTTCCGGAACCAGTTCCTGGGATTCCATATGGAACGTGTGGGTGACGTAGAATCAGTTACAGAACTAGTGCCAGAACTGATTCTAGAGCAACCGGTTCCACTTTGGAGCTATAGAAGGGGTTGCATTTGGGACAATTTCAAACAAAAAGAATCGGTGTTAGAGGCGACAGTAGAAGGGGTTGGGAATGAAAAGTAGCTATTCTACAACCGATTCTTTGGAACAGAAAATTTTCCTGGGTTATTAAAAGCGGAAAAAAATTTCAATAAAATAGATACTCACGAAAAAATTTGTTCCACCCACACTCACTCACGTGAGTAAATTACGCCAACGAGTGTAAACTCTTTCCTTTAAATCCTCTTTGGTACTACTCAAAAAACTCTCTTGTACACTCAAAAAACAAAGTCAGTAAAGTCAGCAAAAAATGTTGCTGTTTTTGCAAATTTTTAGTCAGGAGCGTGCTTGCAGAAGAGTTGGTAATTTCAGCAAAAGATGTTTGCTGAAAATCAGCGAGCTGATTTTTACCAAAAAAAAAAAACAGTAATCTCAGCAAAAGTTTTGCTAACACTTAGTCGATTGCAAATGAAACGAGTAAAAAGGTTAAAGTCGGGCATGCCGACTATACAATACCCTACACCAGTCTGGTTAAAAGCCAACTAATATTTGGATCCGAAATTCGAGTCGGTTAAAATGTGAGTCAGCGAACCAAATTTCATTAAAATATCTTAATATTTGCGACCTGCAGTTTGTAACCAAGCCAATTTTGGGGGGACCCTTATATGGGCACTAGGTCTAAACATGGACCGGTGTTAACCAAAATCAATAGGCTTCGTCCTTGGGCTGACATAGGTCGGTGTACCAAATTTCATCAAAATATCTTAATATTTTCGACCTGCAGCGTATAAACCATATAATTTTGGTAGGACCCTTATATGGGCACTAGGTCTAAACACGGACCGATGTTCACCAAAATTAATAGGCTTCGTCCTTGGGCCGACATAAGTCGGTGTACCAAATTTCATCAAAATATCTTAATATCTGCGACCTGCAGTTTGTAACCAAGCCAATTTTGCGGGGACCCTTATATGGGCACTAGGTCTAAACATGGACCGATATTCACCAAAATCAATAGGCTTCGTCCTTGGGCCGACATAAGTCCGTGTACCAAATTTCATCAAAATATCTTAATATTATCGACCTGCAGCGTATAAACCATATAATTTTGGTAGGACCCTTATATGGGCACTAGGTCTAAACACGGACCGATGTTCACCAAAATTAATAGGCTTCGTCCTTGGGCCGACATAAGTCGGTGTACCAAATTTCATCAAAATATCTTAATATTTGCGACCTGTAGAGTGCGCACAAGAATGCATGGACACACAGACAGACGGACGGACGGGCAGACGGACGTCGTTAAATCGAAATAAAAAAAAAATAAAAAATTCTGAGCCGATCCGTATACTATAAGGTGGGTCTAGGACCAATATTTTTTGGTGTTACAAACATCAGCACAAACTTATAATACCCTGACCACGTCGTGGTGTAGGGTATAAAAATCCTTGCTAAAATCACTTAACTTTTTGCTGAATATTAGTAGACTGAAAAAAACTCAAAAAATTTGTAGAGAAATTTTACTTCAGTTAATTTATTTGTTTACAATTTAAATATAGAAATTGTGTAGAGTTGTTTTTTTAATTATCATTTCCGTTGTCTGTACTTCATCCAGACAAGATCTTGTCTATCTGGTTGTCGTCCATGAATTCGACCCGCAGGTAGACGAAAAAAAGGAACCAAATAATACAACTCCAGCGGAAGTTTAACATATTGGCAAGAAAATAAAAGTGCAAATAGTGTTTTTGGATTGTGTAATTTATTTGAAAATAAAATTAACAATATTTACATTAATTTGTTTTTATTCAATTAATAACAAAAAGTGATTGTAATTTTAGCAGCATGTTTTGCAGATTTCAACTGACCCACTTTCATTTCTATTTAACGAAAATTCTTCTAAATTTTTGAATGTTAACTAAATTTTTTACCTGTTTACAACCAACTAAAATTTAGCAGAAAACATGTGCTGATTTCAGCTGAGTAATTTTCATTTCCATTAAACAACATTTCTTATAAATTATTGTATTTGAACTAACTTTTCTACCTAAAATTTAGGTCACCTAAATTTAGCAGACCATGATTCTCAACATCATTGAAATTTCTGCTGGCGCAAATTCAGGTACTATTTCCTGTTATTTTAGCAGAATTTTTAACTATTTGTACGGGCTTTTTTTTATGAGTGTAGAAAAAAAATTTTAAATATAAGACGAAGTCCGATTTTAAATATCAAAGCCAATTTGGAAAGAAAAAAGTCCAAAATTTGTATATATCCCAGCAAAAAATACTGCATACCTAAAAGCAGTTTTGGAAGGCATTATTATACCCTACACCACTATGTGGTCAGGGTATTATAAGTTTGTGCTGATGTTTGTAACACCAAAAAATATTGGTCCTAGACCCAATCGGCTCAGAATTTTTTTTTATTTCGATTTAACGATGTCCGTCTGTCCGTCCGTCCGTCCGTCTGTCTGTCTGTCCATGCATTCTTGTGCGCACTCTACAGGTCGCAAATATTAAGATATTTTGATGAAATATGGTACACCGACTTATGTCAGCCCAACGACGAAGCCTATTGATTTTGGTGAACATCGGTCCATGTTTAGACCTAGTGCCCATATAAGGGTCCTACTAAAATTGTATGGTTTATACGCTGCAGGTCGCAAATATTAAGATATTTTGATGATATTTGGTACACCGACTTATGTCGGCCCAAGGACGAAGCCTATTGATTTTGGTGCCCATATAAGGGTCCTACCAAAATTATATTGTTTATACGCAGCAGGTCGCAAATATTAAGATATTTTGATGAAATTTGGTACACCGACCTATGTCAGCCCAAGAAAGAAGCCTATTGATTTTGGTTAACACGGGTCCATGTTTAGACCTAGTGCCCATATAAGGGGTCCCGTCAAAATTATATTTTTTATACGCTGCAGGTCGCAAATATTAAGATATTTTGATGGAATTTGGTACACCGACCTATATCAGCCCAAAGACGAAGTCTATTGATTTTGGTAACAACCGGCCCATGTTTAGACTTAGTGCCCATATAAGGGTTCCCCCAGAATTGGCTTGGTTACAAACTGCAGGTCGCAAATATTAAGATATTTTGATGAAATTTGGTTCGCTGACTCACATTATAGAAAATTTTGACACAAGTCCCATTTTAACCCATTCGAATTTCGGATCCAAACATTAGTTGGCTTTTAACCAGACTGGTGTAGGGTATTGTATAGTCGGCATGCCCGACTTTAACCTTTTTACTCGTTTAATTGCCGTTCGCTTCCTAAACTAATTACAGAAGACATGATTTCTGTTCGCGATGTCCCACTTGGTATGTCTCTTTTCAGCAGGTGAAATGCGCTTCTTTCATTGCACTTAAGAAGTAATAAAATCAGGACTTCATAAGCAATGAAATGCGCATTTTCTTCAGCTTTGAGATACACTAAAATAATGTGTATTTAATACAATTTAAAGCACTTCACTCTTTTCTCCAAAGATGTAGTAAAATACTTGCTTCAGTAATGTGCTAATTTAATGCATAATTTTCATTGACATCCTAGCTCCAGTAATATCAAAGATTATATATTTTATAGATTGACTATGCTACTCACGGTTCTCTCGATAATTAGCGAACTCGGGAAAAGAGAAAAATGCATAAGAAAAGCTATTTATAAAAAATGCGACCAAATAAATTGAGCGAAGATTGAGCGAGATAAGGTGGATAGATACCTACTGGTAATATACCATAGGCGTACCTAGACCATTTTTCTGGGATGGGCAAGGGCCCCATTTATGTTTGGCTGTTCACTTGCCCATTCTCAGACCCTTAATCTTAAAAAACACTTTCGACATTATGCTTGCGATTTTTTCTTCTAAGGGTTGCTCATGAATACAACAAATTACAGTCTACTTTAAAGACATTTGATTTTTCTACAAAAACATACAAAGAAAAACTTTTTCAAATATTTTCAAATACTTACCCCTCAATTCATAAATGCTTTGTAAAGTTATAGCAGGTTTACAAAATGTCATTTTCATACAAAATTTGTTCAATAAACCTTCAGTAATTTTACAAAGCGTTTATGAATTTAGGGGTTAATTTATTATTATTTTTTGGCCATTATTTTTATTTTATTTTTTCTCTCAAATTTTTTCAAAGACCTGGGAATTGAATATAAATCTGTTATCACTCTTATTTATTATTTATATTGTTTTTATTTTTTTTTTTATTTTTAAGATTATTATATTTAAATTAAATTTTATTTAACACTTTATTTTATTTGTATTAAATTTTATTGTTTGCTTTGCAAACTTTTAGTAGTATTTGCAACCTGGCCTTTATGGCCTTTCGGCTAGGTTATTGTAATAAATAAAGAAATTGAAAAACAATTAAAAATAATTCCCTCCCTTTTGATAAAATTTTCAAATGTTTTTTATAGAAAACTCTGAAAAATGCATCCTTTTGTCTGAAGAAAATCTTTATGCAGGGAATGCTATACGCTCAGTATAGTATAAAACTTTGATATTTGATAGAGAAAAGAAATCTAAGATCAACCTGTCTTATATTTTCTCCCACTTTTGACGAACCCATTCTTACCCGATATTTTGACCACTTAAATTACCGAGGTGATGAAAAACTGACATTTTCATCGAAGAATTTTTGCTTCTACAAGATATTGAAATTTCCTCAAAATAGTACAGTCATAGAAACAAATCTGTAAAAATAGCAGAAAAAGTAACTAAAAATTAGTTAAAAATTATGCTGCAGAAGAAACTGTTAAATTAGCAGATTTTTTTTGCTAAATAGAAATAAAATAATAACAGCAAAAATACACCTGTTAAATTTACAGTTTTACAATTTTTTAGTAAATATTTCTGCTAATTTAACATTATAGACTGCTATTTGCATTCAACTAAATTTACCTTAAAAATAACAAAAAATTATTATATAACAGTTTATTTTTGCTATTTTTAGTCAACTAATATTTATTTTCTGTAGATTTTACAATACAATTTGTCATTTTCAATTAACTTATAGTTAACTTAAATATAACTAAAATTCTGCAAATTTAACAGCTTTATTTTTGCTGTTCTTATTTTACTAGTATTTAGCAAAAAAAAAACAGTTCTTTCTGGAGCATCATTTTTAACTAATTTTTAGTTGCTATTTTTACAAATTTATTTCTATGAGTGTAATATTAACTAATTATTCCTTTAAAAACTACTAAATCCAAGAAATTTTTCTCTTATAGCCAGAACTTGTTTCTGAAATATTTCTTAAGTATACCCAGGAAAAAGATTGGTTGGAATTCGATCAAAACCATTAAAATGAATTTGCCAGGACGTTATTTTATTTGCAGTTGCCTAGAAGTGAATACTACACCAAAAATATTTTACTAGGTATTAAAAATAGGGAAAATGAACTAAAAAACAATCCTTTTAACAAATTATTGGTATCTCCAATCAATTTTAAAATTAGTATCAGTTTAGTAATTCTATGTAGTAAAAGCAGCCATTTATTTAGTGTATATACAAGAAAATTGGTGTTACCTATAACCTTTATTAAAAAAATTTCAATATTCGAAAGTAATAACTACAAATACGGGTATCCTATTCAAATATGACCTTAAAGTCGAGTTTCTGTAGAACCAACCGAATTGTGGATTGTATTGATAACACACACAACTATTGATTGCTATTGGTAAACGAATTTTTTATTATATTTATTTTCCAAGCAAAACATATAAATTCAAAATTAGACTTCAAAATTAATAAGTGTTTGTGGTGCAGTCGGTAGAGAGTTGGGCTAGTACGCCGGATTTCAGAGTTCAAATCCCGCAAAAGACAAAAATTTATATTTTTTTTTAAATTAAAATAAAATATTCATATGTACATATAAACAGTAAATATGGCTAAGAAAATTAAAAGTAGTTGTGGTGCAGTGGGTAAGAGTGTGAATTATTAACCTTAAAGGACGGGTTCAATACCAGAAAATTCAAAAAAAAGTTTTTTAATTTCAATAAAATTTTGTGGAACATAATAAAATGTATGTGGAACATACTATTGAATTAGACAACCGAATATTGGCTTTCACGACGAAAAATATAATTTAATATAAATATAGTTGTCGTAACCGCACGAATTCGATTGGCAACAAATTCGGTGGCCACAACTGAGACTGTTTTCTGGGTGTAAGAATTTTTCAACAACATTTTTTATTTCAGCAATTTTCAAGACAAAAATCGATATTAGCTCTGGATGTAAAACTGACCTCTAGATTCCAACAAATTATCTTCCCAAGAAACTAGAAGATATTTTCCCAATCAAAAATACAGGATTTACTGATATTAAAAAAAAATTATTAAAGAACAAGAATTATGGCCAGTTTTTTTTTTAAATTCTGGGGTGGGCAAAAAGCAGTCTAGGGTGGGCTTTGCCCACCCCAGACCGGCCTAAGTCCGCTAATGTAATATACACATTCTGAAAGAGCTTATTTTGAGCTCAAAAAGATAGCATTCTTTTTAGTTAATATAAAATGCCTAAAAAAGCACACATAAAAGCCCCATTTAAGTGCACAAAAATAACTCATTAATTTTTTTAAATAATTTATGTTTTTAACTAATTTCATAAGTTACAATATAAGTTAATTAATGTATTTATAAAATAAAATCAATTCAAATACATAACCCAGCAAAACATGTATCAGTTCCAGAACTAGTTCTGCAAGTAGTTCTTTAGAGCCAGTAGTAGTTCTAGTTTGGCACTGTTACCCATGATTTGAGGAACAGCTACTAGTTCTACGGAACGGTTCTAGAACCTATTCTTGTATCCGTGATTTTTATATGGAATTTTCGGCTCAGAACTAGTTTCAAGAAGCCATCATATAGCATTAATTCGTTTGGTAGGTCGGTTTTAAAACTAGTATTTTTAGTCATACTGAAACAGTTTCAAGAACAATTAGTTTTGCAAAAATATATTTTAAAAGAAAAAAAAAATTGTTCAAAACATTTTTTTAATAAATTTGTTTTACAAATTCGTATAGGTACATTCATATGTTAGTTAATAGTATTTCCGGGAAAAATATTCCAAAGCAGACGAAGATATCTTCATCCCGAAAATTGGAACGAAACAAATTTGGAGAAGATACACATTTTATTTATATTAAGTTTGCCCGTTTAATAGATTAAGATATAGTGAATCTCTTCTACTTTTTTATATTCTGTGTGTTTCTACATATTAGCTTTATTCCACGAAGTTTACCACGGGAACCCAATTTTACCACAAAGCGTTTCCACTGTCGTCACTGTGAAAACATAAATTCCTATCTTTAACAGTTATTTCCATACAAAGTTCTTGGGCTATTTTCCATTTTAAATTAAAATCTAATTTAAGAAAGAAAAAATATTTCAAATTTTCTAAGTTTTTCAAATTGCTCGGTTCCTGGGAACCGATGTAGAAGTAATGAATAACTAGTTCTAAACTACAAGTTCCCAAAAAATTTTAAGGATGTGCGTTAGAGTGAGCCGAACTTTGCCGAATTGCGAATTTCAAAAACGGGGGGTGCGGAAAAGTTGCGTATGCGTCCAGTAACCAGTAAGAAATAAAAATTTTAAAAATCGGTTTACGTTCAAGGTTAGCGGTTGAAATTTCGAAATTTCGGAAAGTTTAAAAAAAATCCTTAAATTTTGTTAAAAAATATTTGTTATTGTGATATATTATTTCTAATAAATTATAGTTCGCTGAATCCAAAAAAAAAAAAATTTTTTAATCGGCCGAAGGGGTTCTGAAATATTGCTACTTGAATTTTGCTGAAAAACACGATTTTTCATTTTTCAGTCGGGCCTTCAAAAAGTTAGTCTAAAAATGTTTCATTTTTAAATCTACTATCTATATAAAATTGTCTTTCATTTGAGTGTAAAAAAGTTGAAAAATGTTGAAGGGTATTCCAAGGACGCTGCGACAAATGTTGTAAAAATTTTCACAGTCAAAAGTGATTGTTTTTTGTGATCACTGTTGTTTTATTAAGTGATCAGAGATTTTACCCATTTATTGTTTTGGATCAACATAAAATAAAATTTTTATGACTGGTCCATATTTTTTAATAATTTTGGGTATTTTGATAATAAATATAAACAAGTGTGATCGGATCTCGAGATTTCGGACACAATGCTCGAAAAGTATTCTCTTTTTTGTCCACACAATGTTCGAAAAGTATCCCACTTCATATTTTTTGTTGTATTAAAAGAATATTTTAGAATAAAATTAAATACCTAATAGTTTTTTTGTAAAAGTTTTGAAAAATATTTTATACACTGTGCCACAAAAAAATATATAAAAAATTTATTTGAATATAACTTAATGTATTAATGTTCAGTAAATATTATACAAAATTAAATTGCGTGCTTGGATTTAGAATTTTGTAACACAATGTTCGAAAAGTATACCCATTTTTGTCCACACAATATTCGAAAAGTATATTTTAGAATAAAATTAAGAGAATATTTTAGAATAAAATTAAACACTTAATAGTTTCTTTGTAAAAGTTTTAAAAATATTTTATACACTGTGCCACAAAAGTATATATACAAAAATGTAATTGTTTATACCTTAATACATTAGTTTTTAGTAAATATCATAAAAATTAAATTGCGTGCTTGGATTCAAAATTTTGTAAAACCATGTTCGTAAAGTATCCACACAATGTTCAAAATGTGTTTTACTTATACTTTTGTGGCACAGTGTATACAAAATTTTTCAAAACTTTTACAAAGAAACTATTAAGTGTTTAATTTTATTATAAAATATTCTCTTCCTACAACAAAAAATATAAAGTAGAATATTTTTCATATATTGTGTGGACAAAAAAGTGCATACTTTTCGAACATTGTGTTACAAAATTTTAACTCCGAGCACGCAATTTAAGTATTTTAATATTTGCTATACACTAATGTATTAAGTTCTATTCAATTATATTTTTTTACATATACTTTTGTGGCACAGTGTATAAAATATTTTTCAAAACTTTTACAAAAAAACTATTTAAATTTATGCTAAAAAAACTATTTAAAACTATTTAATTTTATGCTAAAATATTCTTTTAATACAACAAAAAATATAAAGTTGGATACTTTTCGAACATTGTGTGAACAAAAAAGAAGATACTTTCCTAGCATTGTATCCCAAATCTCGAGATCCCATTACGCTATTTTATATTTATTATCAAAATACCCAAGATTATTAAAAAAGATAGACCAGTCATAATAATGTTATTTTATGTTAATCCAAAACAATAAATGGGTAAAATCTCTGATCACTTAATAAAAAAACAGTGATCACAAAAAACAATCACTTTTAACTGTGAACATTTTTACAACTTTTGTCGTAGCGTCCTTGGAATACCCTTCAACATTTTTCAACTTTTTTAAACTCAAACGAAAGACAATTTTATATAGATAGTAGATTTAAAAATGAAAAAAATTAGAAACATTTTTAGACTAACTTTTTGAAGGCCCGACTGAAAAATGAAAAATCGTGTTTTTCAGCAAAATTCAAGTAGCAATATTTCAGAACCCCTTCGGCCGATTAAAAAATTTTTTTTTTTTTGGATTCAGCGAACTATAATTTATTAGAAATAATATATCACAATAACAAATATTTTTTAACAAAATTTAAGGATTTTTTTTAAACTTTCCGAAATTTCGAAATTTCAACCGCTTTGCGGGGACCTTGAACGTAAACCGATTTTTAAAATTTTTATATCTTACTGGTTACTGGACGCATACGCAACTTTTCCGCACCCCCCGTTTTTGAAATTCGAAATTCGGCAAAGTTCGGCCCACTCTAATGTGCGTGTACAAAATATTTTTTATCAAAAAAAATTGTTTTCGACTTTAGTAATGAAAATAAAAACAAATTGTCCCAAACAGATTCAATGATTTCATATAACGCGTTATTAAAGGGTTATATACTTTAAACAAAACATAGTTTGGACGATTTTTTTAAAGCAAATTTTCATTATTTTGATTGGCTTTAAAAAAGATCGCTTTAAAGCAGCCCTCAAAATTGTTAAAATTAATTTTCTTTAATTAACGCATCAAACAGCGTTTTTTAAGAGTTATACTTTAAACGAAAAATAACAAAAAATTTTGGCAACTTTTTTAAAGCAATTCTTATTATTTCGATTGGCTAAAAAGGTTAAAATAAATCTGACAGCAAAGATGCACTTTGTCGGGCATTCTTCAGAAAAAAGTAGGACCCCTTCTGGAATTGAAAAAGAAATTTTTTTATCTGATTCTAAAGGGGTCACTTACTTTTTTATTTTTTGAGGAGCTCCCGACAAAGTCCAGTCTGGTAACACTTTGTCGTAAAATCGATAATAAAATCTCTGCCTTCTTTCCTGCTTATAAAAGAAGCAGTTTAGAAGGCAAAATAAAAAAATGTGTGCTCGTAACAGATCGTATGTATGTCAGAAGCATCGTACTGTTCGTAACAAATCGTTTAATCAACAAAAGAAATCTCTGCATTCGTTACTGCTTCAAAAGTATGCAGTTAAGAAGGCAAAGCAAATTAAAATAGATTTGATTTTCTGCCTTCTTTAATTGATTTCTTGAACGCATAAAGTTTAAGCGCTATTTTGGAAGTATACACCCAGGAAAAAGATTGGTTGGCTTTCGATCAAAACCATTAAAATGAATTGCCAGGACTTTATTTTATTTGGAATTACCTATAATTGAATACTACATCAAAAATATTTGACTAGGTATTAAAAATAGGGAAAATGAACTAAAAAACAATCCTTTTAACAAATTATTGGTATCTCCAATCAATTTTAAAATTAGTATCAGTTTAGTAATTCAATGCAGTAGAAGCAGCCATTTATTTAGTGAATATACAAGAAAATTGGTGTTATCTATAACCTTTTTTAAAAAAATTTCAATATTCGAAAGTGGTAACTACAAATACGGGTATCCTAATCAAATATGACCTTAAATTCAAGTTTCTGTAGAACCAACCGAATTGTGGATTGTATTGATAACACACACAACTATTAATTGGTATTGATAAACGAATTTTATACTGTATTAATAAAACACATAAATTCAAAATTAGTCATTAAAATTATTAAGTGTTTGTGGTGTAGTCGGTAGAGAGTTGGCCTAGCACGCCGGATTTCCGAGTTCAAATCCCGGACAAGACAAAAATTTATGTTTTTTTTTAATTAAAATAAAATATTAATATGTATAAACAGTAAATATGGCTAAGAAAATTAAAAGTAGTTGTGGTGCAGTGGGTAAGAGTGTGAACTATTAACCTGAATGGCCGGGTTCAATACCAGAAATTTCAAAAAAAGTTTTTTAATTTCAATAAAATTTTGTGGAACATAATAATATTTATGTGGAACATAATATTGAATTAGACAACCGAATATTGGCTTTCACGACGAAAAATATAATTTAATATAAAGATAGTTGTCGTAACCGCACGAATTCGATTGGCAACAAATTCGGTGGCCACAACTGCGACTGTTTTCTGTGTGTACAAATATAGTTACTGCTTACCAAATCGAGGTTATTTTTTGCTGGGATGTCATTTTGCATAAACAAATTATATGCACTCCTAGAGATTTTTGTAATTAAATTCAGATTAAGAAAAAACAGTATCCACTGAATTAAAAAATTTGCAAATTTTTCGTCAAAAACGAATTAAGGAGAAAAAACTAGTAAAAATAGTAGAAACTAGCATGTAAACAAACAGACATAATAATAAATAAGATAAACAAAATAGTGTCTCAATTAGCTAAACGCAAGGATTTTTTCGATACAAGGCTTCGTTAAACTCTCACTATCGAACTCTCACTTTATTTTCTCTTGTTTCTTTCTGTTTACTGAGTATTTTTGTTAACAAACGCCATCCAGTAAAAACGCCATCTTGTACAAAATTATCCAGTTGTCGAACGGAACTATTATAAAGATTTTTTAATTTCACTACGCTAAAATTTATAATTAATGTCATATCATAATAATATAATAATAGTGCCTTGCTTGGTGATGGGATCCAAGCTACCTTATTGTAGGCATTGGCTGTCAATAAGAGTATTGCATCGGAACGTGAAGCTACAACGCTATTTATTTAGCTTTTAAATTCGGGAAAATCGTTGACTACAACTAACGTTGAACGACGCACAGTGGGTTGAACGATATGAAAAGTGGCGATTATCAGAGAAGTCGTAATTTTAAAATATTAAAGGTATTCGTTTAAAGTATTTACGCCTCGTATACTGTGTATATGTTGTAAGTTTACTTGATTAATGTCAAAACTAGTTTACGAGCCTTGGTAAATATACGCTCACATTTTTGTGTGTAAACTTTTTCGTATTTATACATACATTTGAATATTGTCAAAAATAAAATTATTTTGAATTTTTTTGTGTGCCCGAGTAAAAAAGTTCTGATATAATCATATATTATTTTATCTTATTGCATAAATTAACTTATAGTTGCATATGGCCACATATGCTTTTAAATTCAAGCATATATAGTTTTATATAGTTTTATATAGTATAGTTTTAATATGGATACATATGTTATTTTATATTATTACATACTGGCCTACATATAATTGTATGTGCTATATATAAGTACATAAATTAACATATGAAAGATATAATTACATATGCGTTTATATATAATTTAGTATGGCGCTATACATAATAATATAAAACTATATGTGGAGCCATAGATGCTGCCTCGGAACATATCGGCTTCAAGGAACAAAAGCGTAAAGACTGGCTATCAGATGGAACATGGGAATTAGTTGAGGAGAGAAAGAAACTCAAAGCAGCACTCAACTCTGCAAAAACACGCACTTCTAAAGCCACCCTACGGATGCAACATTCCACATTAGACAACTTGTTGCCAACTCTAAGAAAACAACAGGCTGGGTTCCGTCCAAATATGTCATGTATTGACCATATTAATTCATTAAGAATAATCGTGGAACAATCAGTCGAATTGAGATCCATTATACCTTATTTTTATTGACTTTGAGAAAGCATTCGACACTCTAGCCCACAATATTATCTGGAAAGCTCTTGAATGTAAAGGCGTTCCACGTTCCACTGAAACTGATTCAAATAATCAGAAGCCTATATCAAGGGGCTTGCTGTCGGATTCTACACGATGGCCTGCTTTCTCGCAATATCGAGGTCGGCACAGGAGTTCGCCAAGGATGTGCAATGTCACCACTACTGTTCAATATCATGCTAGATATTGTTATGAGTCAAGCAATGATCGAAAACCGGGGTATTGTTTGGGGGCTCCACGAAAGGTTAGAGGACCTCGAGTATGCAGATGATATCTGCCTCCTCTCCGACAGCTATTCTGATATGTCAATGAAGCTTCAGAAACTATCGGAAATATCAACAAAAGCTGGGCTAAAAATTAACATCAGCAAGACAAAAGTTATGAGAATTCGGTCAGAAAACACAAGTCCCTTTTTGATTAATAACGAAACACTAGAGGAGGTAGACTCCTTTTGTTATCTTGGGGCTGTTATTACCAATACTGGAGGTTCAAGCGCAGACATCTCAAGTCGAATTAAAAAGGCAACTCAATCTTTTGGGCAGCTCACTAGGGTGTGGAAAACGTCTTCTATCTCGCGTCGTGTTAAATTCAACATATTCAACTCCCATGTGAAGTCAACATTGCTATACGGTTGTGAGTCCTGGAATGCTAACTCTAAAGATATCCAGTCACTACAAGTGTTTGCAAACAAATGTCTTCGTAGAATACTACGTGTTTTTTGGTCACACACCATCTCGAATAAAAACTTGTGGCTTGAAACCCGACAAATACCAATAGCCGTATAAATTCGAAAACGAAAGTGGAACTGGCTTGGGCACACCATCCGTAAAGGACCATTAGATATTGCTAGAAATGCTATCGATTGGAATCCACAGGGAAGCCGCAGACAAGGTCGACCAGCTCATACATGGCGCAGACAAATCCAAACCGAAGCTAGTAAAATGCGAAAAACCTGGCCCGAAATCAAAAGCATTGCGATGGACAGATCCGAATGGAAGAAATTTGTTGAGGCCCTATGCTCCTTATAGGAACGATGGGAATATATATATATATGTGGAGCCATATTTGCTTATGAAACAATATTTGTTGGTCCGATTAGAATGCATTTTGAGGGTCAAACTTAAGGAAAAGTCCGAAGTTAAGCAACAAATTCACTGTTCGGCCACCGAAAGTTCGGCCAAATTGATAAAAGTTCGGCGGCCGAACAGTTAGCTTTACAGCTAAACTACGGAGTTTTCCTTAAATTTGACACTGAAAATCGAATCAAATCCGCTCAACAAACAATTTAGCAGTATGAAAATTTCTCCACAATGCTTTCAAATAACAGAAAATCGACCAAATGTCACTTTTTGGCCGAACTGTTCGGTCGGATACTACTAGTTTTAGATTTCATAATTACTAGGGATTGGCGCGTGACTAGAAATGTTCGTGAGTCACGTTATTCACACGTGATCGTGAGTAATAATTACTATACTCAAGTGGTTCGTGCGTGAGAGTGAGAATATATAATTCGTACGTAATTCGAGCGTGAGCGTGAGTAAGAATATATAACCTGTGCATGATCCGTGTGCGAGTTTATTTTTTGCATCATATGTTTTTAGTAATTTTTACTATTTTGCGTGAGAATTTTCTGATAATGAGTAAGTTTTTAATATACTCATGTGTGCGTGAGTGAGAAACGAAATGCTCGTGCGTGAGTAATTTGTTTTTGTTTAGGAGCATGAGTCAAAAATGGCTTACGCTCCCATAAAATTAACAACACTAAAGCTTTAATACGAAATTCTCTATATTATAACGTACACTTGACTGATTTCTTATATCTTGGTTGTATATCATAATCCTATTAACTTTAAAATTTCAGTGTTGTTAACTTTATTTTATAATTACTAACGGTGTGTCTCATACTGTAGGTTTAACTTTAACTTTACTAAAAACAAAAGAAAATGTACACAAAACAACAACAAATTTTTGGGTTAACTATTAACTAAAGTTTAAACCTGCATTATGAGACCCACCGTAAAAACAAAGAAAAATTTGTTCATGTTTAATGCACTGTCATGGTAAATCTGGATTAAAGTAATGGAAGTTTTATCGAAATTATAGGATATACAGCAGACCTGGCGGTTAATTATTACATTTTGTAAATAATTATACATGCAATTACACAATTACATGTAATTGTAATTGAAAAAACTCAATTGCAATTACATATTATTTTTAATTGTAGTTCAAAAAAGAACAATTACAAGTAATTTGCAATCGAAAATTTTCAATTACACATTACATATGTATAATTGTAATTGAAAAAATGTAAATTACAATGACATTTTTCCGAAAACAACTAATGACAAAAAGCACAAGTTAGGGAACATGACGTATTCTTTTTATACTTATCCGCGCCTATCCAGTCAGTTTTTTCTACAAAATTTTAACAAAAAGCACTTTTTAATTCTAAATGTAATTGAAATTTGAAATCAATTTCAATTACAATTACTTGTAATTTGTAATTGAAAATTTTCAATTACAGTTACATGAAATGTAATTGAGTTTGTTTTTAATTTCAATTACATTTATTTGTAATTGTAATTGAAAAATTTCAATTACAAATTACAATAATTGTAATTGAAATCCTACAGATATTGCATATATTTTTTTATTTAAAAAAATAATTTTTTATATTGTTAGATATGGTCATATATAATATGATAAAAAATATAAGGTCAATATTTAGATATAATTGTATCAAACTATGTCCACTTTTATAACATTTTATATAATTTTATACAAAAAGATATAATTTGATGTAATTGGATGAGGACAAAATTCGGATACAATTGTATCGAATTGCATAAAATTGTATCAAATTGTACCAAATTATATACAATTGTATACAATTCGATACAATATGATACAATAAGACGTTCTCATTTTTCGGATATAATTATATCTAGTTACATAAAAGATTATATATAATTAAATATAACTTCATATGGCTCCATATCATTTTTTTTTACTTGGGTGTTGTTTTTATTTTCTGTTTTATTTGTTTTTAGATAATACAAATTTAAAAAATTCTGTGTTTAATTTATGAAAAGATCGAAAAAGTGGCTAAATGCAAAATTGAAATATAAATAGTTTTAAAAGGAGCGTTCATTAAAATAAACAGGTAAAGATATAAGTATACGCGATTACAAAAATACACGGTTTACGTGGGCATAAATCCAGTTAGATGAATACCACTATTGTTATTTTTATTGATGGATATTCATAAATACATAAAAAACCAGCATTTAAAAAAAAAAGGTGAAATATTTTTTTTTAACCTTTAATAGGCTTTTTTGTATTTTGGAAAAATGGTCTTATTGCACAATTTTCGCTGTAACTTTGGAATGAAAAACGATTAATTAGTAAATTAAATTGCAAATTAGTACATACCTAATGTGCTTTTAGAAAAAAAAAAATATTTAAAAAAAAATAAAAAGGAATAAATAAATATTTTGCAATAGTATTTACTTTTTTTTAATTTTTTTGTAAAATATCGTCATTTTCTGAGAGAATAATCTTTTATAATTGTTTTTTTTTAATTAATTTTTTATTATTAATTTTGGACTATGAAATTTTTTTCTGCGGCAGGAGTAAAAGGAACAAATATATATATAAAATTTTTTTATAAATCATATTAATTTTTTCTAAACTTTTTTTTATGAAATTTTTTAATTTAATGAATTCTTTCTTTAGATATATTTTGTACATTTTATATTAGTAAAATTTTAAATTAAAATCCGATTTTTTTCTCCAAATTCCATAATTCCACAAATTTGACTCAAAAAAGTAACATTAGAAAATATTATTATTTTTTATTGATCAATATAAATACAAAACAAACAAGCATTTCAGAGAAAAAAATATTGAAAAAAATAGAATGGCTTTTTTATTTACTTCATTTCATTAACTTCAAAAGTAATATTTACGTCATAATCATCATTTACTTTATAATCATCATTAAATTCATTAAAATAATCTTCATCATCATCGTCACCAACATCATTTTCATTGTGGGGAAGAATAAGTCACTCCAATGCAGACTTTCTTTTTACAACTATTTCTCATGCTTGAAATTAATGGATCAGAACTTGAAAGAAATCTATTGAACACGTTTTCTATTGTATTTTCCCGACTGCATTTATGCGAAAAGTGCTCCCTTTAACTTTTGGAGTCCTTATTTCTAGCTTCCAGAGATTTTTCAGTTAATAAAGTATTTATGTAGAGTAGCCCTGGCAGTGTCATTAGCGAAATTGAAAATCTTTCAATATTGACCTCAATACCACTACACTGAGAGAATTATCCTTCATGATATTAATGATATAATTTCATAAAATCTTTCTCGTAGAACCGATGAAGAATTTCATTATGTATATAATATTTAATTAATATTATGAAATTTTTCATATCTTTTCTTTCATAAAATTTCATAATTTCATTAAAAAAATTCATGGAATTTTATAAATTAGATCTTCATAAATTTAATGCAAATGTTCGTTATAATTATGATATTGTGCAATGGTATTTACTTTTTTTTTAATTTTTTTGTAAAATATCGTCATTTTCTGAGAGAATAATCTTTTATAATTTTTTTTTTAATTTTTTATTATTAATTTTGGACTATGAAATTTTTTTCTGCGGCCCTATGCTCCTTGCAGGAGTAAAAGGAAGATATATACACTTGTGCTCACGAAATTAAGTCAATTCAATTTTTTTTTTTAAATTTTATTGTTGTTGCCTTTATTTTTAAAGATCAAAATAGTGGCTAAATTCGCCACGAAAGGCAAGGAGATGGTTCAAAAAATTATGCAGAATTTTAGTGTAATGTTTGTTTTCTCATTTTGTCACTTATTTTAAGTGGGCGTGGCTTTTAACGAAAAATTATCGATATCAACCTTTTATCAAATTACATAGTAAAATTTAGGCAGTACTGATCGGTTCTGTACAAACTGTATATTTTTGAAATTCCTATAAAATTTCATTAAGTCTTGCATTATTTTTATCTACAAATAGTCACCAGACTTAAAATTGCAGCACTTTAAACATGACCAAATTTTTCTTTGTTTTTGGCGATTTTAAAAGAAAGTTAACAACACTGAAATAGCCACTATTTTGATCTTTAAAAACAAAGGCAACAACAATAAAATTAAAAAAAAAATTGAATTGACTTAATTTCGTGAGCACAAGTGTATATATGAAATTTTTTTATAAATCATATTAATTTTTTCGAAACTTTTTTTTATGAAATTTTTTAATTTAATGAATTCTTTCTTTAGATATATTTTGTACATCCGTAAAATATGCTACGATTTTATTACGCCTTTTGCATTTGCTAAGTACTTTTTATTTATCCACTCCAACTTAGCAACGACAACAACCAACTATAATAAATAATAGTAAATGAAATTGATTCATAGATTTTATGAAGCTCTTCATTGGCTGAATGATTTATTCATTGGACGAGTGGCCTATTCCTTTTATGAAGAGTTCCATTAATTTTATGAAGAGTTTCATTAATTCTAAAAACTTTTCATAAACATTGATTTTAAAGAAACTTGTTTCATAGATTCTATGAAAAGTTTCAATGGACGAGTTCCAGTGACAATTTTCATTGAAACTTTGAAGAAATTCATTACTGAAGTGATGAAAATTCTCTCAGTGTGGAAACAACTACAGTAATTTTGATTTAGCTGCACAACCAACTTTTGCAAGAATTTTTGTGCAGGTAAGCCAAAAACGCAGCTAAGTCAAATTGTTTACCTGCCTCAATGGGCAGGTATACCAATACAGACTGAAAACAAATGAAGCTAATAATGACAACTTTGTGCTTTGCACCAAATCTTGCGATTTTTATGGTAAAAAACGACTAAAGTAGGATATTTTTGTCACAAAAGGAGTTGACAACACATTTAACTTATGTGTGATTTTTTTTTCTTAGAATTGAAAAACAAAGCAAAACACAAGAGGCAGCTAGCGGTGATCTTTTTTATGAAAATAAAGAAGACAATTGCGTACATAATTTTGTAAAAAAAAATTTGAAAATTTTGTGCAGTTATAGCAAATGTGCACTTAAAAAAAAAGGCAGTTAAATCAAAACTACTGTATTAATATTATGTGCACATTTTTTGTCAGCTGTAAATCAATTTTTGTAATTTCTACAGATACTTCGGCATTCTTAAAAAAACTCCTTGCAGTTTTACCATCGTTTGAGTTTCCAAAGCTTGGTTTTGGTTTGTCAACAATCAATCCAATTTTCTTTCTAAATTCCCTTTGAATGCGATTTTTTGTATCAGTAATAATTTTTTTTTCATCATCACATCTAGTTTGCGTTTTTTTAATCTGAAGTTTATATGACAAGTGAATAAGACACTCAAAATTATTCGACATAGGCGGTTAACCGGTTAATGCATTGTTCGAAAAATCACTAAAACTGATTAACCGGTTATTTGGGTCGGTTAATCGAGAAAATTGGCGATTAATCGATTAATCGTTTAATGCAAAATTAATGTATTTCCTAATTTTTTTGTCAATAAAAACACAAAGAGATACACCTTTTTTGTGAAATAACAATGTGCCATATAAACTCGATTTAAGGTGCGTTTACAATGATGGAGTACTCCAAGATGTAGCAAATTTAATTCTTTTCTCTTTCTTACTAATACATTTTTGTATTTTGCTATCTTTTTTTATTCCACTCCAGAGTCATAGTTGTTTGACTCTGGAATACGGATTCGTTGCACTCTAGAGTTAACATTGATCTGTTAGCTATGTAACATGACAAATATACCTTAAAAAACACATCACTAATAAGCTCACATCTCTAATTGTTAACAAATTAAAAACAAAAATATTACAAAACGTAAAACCAGCACAAAATATTTGTGTTTGGGATTTAATAAATAAATAAAAAATTATTTTAAAATTTAGGCAGTGGAAATAAAGCCTAGAAATTCGCGAAACAAAATGTAAGTATTTAAGTGTCAAATATTTTTTGAAGTAATTCTACTCTGCATTGTGAACAGTAAACATTTTAATCTGTGCTGCAGAATAGAGTCACTCTATCATTGTGAAAGCACCTTTAATTAAAAAAATGTTTTCATATTCTAAGGTTAAAAAGTTTCGGAATCTGAGATTTTTTAAATTGAAACATTTTTTATACTACTAGAAAAAGGTCTGTAAAAATTTAGCTAAAGCTACTAAAATTTCGCAGAAAGAACTGCTGAAACTAGCAAAATTTTTGTTGGTAAATATTAGTAAGTTACGACAAGCAAACCTAAAACTGTTACATATTGATAACTTACGGTGGGTCTCATACTGTAGGTTCAACTTTAACTTAACTAAAAACAAAAGAAAATGCCAAAAAAATGTACACAAAACAACAACAAATTTTTGGGTTAACTATTAACTAAAGTTTAAACCAGAAGTATGAGACCCACCGTTAGTGTAAATTTTTTATTTCGTTAGAAACAAATTTTAAAAATCTTCAAAACTGTAAATAAAACATTTCTTTGAATGTAGTGCAATGTTGATTAAAAACAATACTGCCGCAATAAAATTTAATATTGCATTTAAATAAATGCTTAATTTATATCAAGTTTTGAAGATTTTATTACGATTCTTCCTCCTCCTCTGAAGAAATAAAAAACGTCTTAGACCTAGTTTTTTGAATGCCAATTAAACTTAGTTCAATGGGATGTTTAGTTAATCTCAAAAGAAAATTAAACCAAGTTTTGCTGAGCGTGATGTTTTTCAGTTCTAGTTTAAGAAATGTCAAATTACTTGATATAGACACACTGATTGTGTCGAAATAATTTATATCCAATTGGCAAGTTCGAATTGGCATTGTCATAAAATATTGGTAGCACTCAGTATTTTATCACAAAGTGATGACAAATTTCTTAGATTTTGTGAAAAACTTCATCATTTGTATGAAGCTCTTTTAATAAATCTGTTTTTTTTTTTGTATATGAAATTTTTTATAAATAATGTGAAATTTTTCATAAAATTTTCTGAAAAACTGCATAAATGCAATGAAAAGTTTCAGTGGACGAATTCCAGCGAAACTTCGTTGAATCAGTGTAAAAAATCGTTAACAGCATGTAGTCAATTCTCTCAGTATGCTGTTACAGATGTCAAATTCCATACAAAATTTAAATTTTTTTTACTTCCAATTTGTGTTGACTTTAGCTTATTTCCTTTAATTCGAATAAAAATTTAAATTCATTGAAACGGGTTCGGGTTCGGGTTCCATGGTATTCCAGTGGAACATGTTGTAGAATTTATGTAATTTTGAACCGATTACTCAGTACAACAGCCAATCTGGGGGGTGAGAAATTCCAAGTCAGGGTGATGGTACTAGGTCAGTATAGTAAAACCCTCAAAGGGTTTGGCGTTCGTATGTGTCATTTTTTTTATGACCTTTTAAATTTTTTCCTTATCTTGATGTTTTTTCGCTTAGTTGTAACATTTTGGCAAAAACGTAGTTTAACATAACTCGAGAACCACTTGTCCGATTTTGATGAAACAAATTTAGAAAAATTTAGAATTACAATTTCTTTAATCCGTTCATATAACGTTTTTCTTTATAATCAATAGTTTTGCCGGTAAAAATAAATTTGTGGAGAAAAAAAAATATTTTTTTGCCTAAAAATTAAAAATTTTTTTTTTTAAATTCATAAAAAATCCAAAACAGAAAAAAGGATCAAGTGTTATTAATTTCATGTAAAGTCACATAACCTATAAACAAAATTTAACGCGTTCTGCTTTTATTTACAATTAAGTGAAGGTATCCCATTTTGACAAGAATATTGATATTTGTTTTTATTCAAAAAAGTGTCATTTATCGCCTTTTTCATAAATTTTCCCCAATAACTCCAGACTTCTGGCCATAAACTACTAAAAAAATTAAGTAAACATTTTAATAATTTTTTATTTTTATTTTATTTATTTATTTTTATTTATTTTAATAAATATTGCCTAGACTTTTTCGATGGTGGTTGTTCGGGACTAGTGGCATCGCATTCATCGCTATCATCAGTTTCTGAAACACACATAATGTCAATGTGTGACTCCACTGTTGGCCCTTCTGCATCTCCTGAAAATTCTTTATCATCAAGATCATCCTTGTCTTGCCACACTAACTTACTCCACCAGCAAATTTCCGCAATTATTGCACTCGGCGACTTTTTGCCTCTATATCTGTAAGTTTTTGTTTTATTAAAATGAGTTTGAAAATAAAAAATCAGTATTACCTCATTTCAAATGGCATAGCAACTTGATGATAGCGTTCACCTTGTTCATCAGATTCGGTAGCCAATTGTTTGCTGAAGTAGTCCAGATGATGATGTAAATAATGGATTTTCAAGGACATGTGGACACCAATTTCCGAGAATGCTCTTAACATCCTTGCGATAGAAACATCGTAGTTGTTAGAACGATGCTTTCCCAATAAGCCTTCTATTACTTCTTTGATTGCCTGCCATGCATTCAATTCAGCGTCAATCAAAATATTGTTGAATGCGTCACTTTTAATCAGCTTTCGTATATCTGGACCATTTAGTACGCCTGATTGGAAAAAATTAATTTGTTAAGATGGAAAATCATGGGAAATGAATGTAATATTATAACTTACCTTCTTTAATTTTACTTTCGCTGAGTCTCGGGTAAATTAGTTTCAAACACAAGAAAACTTCATCTCTTTTGGCGACAGTTTTGATAAAATTCTTAACAATTCCAAGTTTAATATGCAGTGGAGGCAGCAATATCTTCTCCTTCGGCACTAGAGGCTCACGAATAATATTGGCCGTTTGTAACCTGCTGTGCTCTCTGAGTTTCCATCCGTGGCATGCATATTGGTCACCGGAAAATCGTGTGTCCCAATCGCACAAAAAGCACATATATTTTATATAGCCGCTTTGAAGACTGCAAAGCATTGCTATAACTTTTAAATCGCAGCATATGCGCCACATATGTTTGGCGTAGTTAACCATTTTTAAAATATTTTCCAGTGCATCATATTTTTCTTTCGTTTCTGTACTGTAGGCGATTGGAACTGAAGGTTTTTTATTGGTCTTATGCAGTAAAACCGCCTTCAAGCTGAGTTTTGAACTGTCAATAAATAATCTCCAGTCATCTGCTTCATATTTTATTTCTATTGCGTCCATCAATTTTCCTACATCCGGGCAAAATGCAGAAGTTTTTTCATCATTCACAAGGAATAAACTTTGGAGTGTTGCCTGACGACTTCGATAAGCTGTGACTTTCACACCGGGTGCCAACAAATTGTTTGATTTCAAAATGGAAGCCAGCTCTTCCGATTTATGCTGTGTTAATTCCAACTTGGCAACAATTGAATCAAGCTTATTTTGATTTATTAAAATTGGCTCATTGGATACTGATGGCTCATATGGGGAATCATCACGTGCATGATATGTCGGAGCAGTCGTAGGAGAGAAAATATCTGGGCTAGAAGCTTTTGGCACAGGAATGTGGTCCGAATGAGGCAATGGTGTTGCGGCACTTGCAACACCAACGTAATTATACGATTTTCTTATTCTTTTTGCGGCTCCTTTATTCGCACATGCATAGCAATTCAATGGATTGTGACCTTCGCCAGGATTAGTCCAAGTCATTGGGATACCGAATGGCATACTTTCACGTCTTCTATTTTTCCAATCCATTAGACGGTTGTAGCAGCTTTTACACACTATATTTGGTACCCAATTTTCGTTCATTATAACATTTTGGTTGAAGTACATCTCGTATGTTTGAACAAAATCAGTACTGAAATTTCCCCTTTTTTTATGTGTTGAGACATATTGACCACAGCAGTAGCAAAAGCTATTTATATCTGGCTTGCACAGTTGCATATTCTGTTCTCTTTTGTTCATTTTTAAAAAACTGGAGAAAAATCACTTTTACTGTTCGCGTTCGTCGGCACTTGTTGAATGACAAAAATCACAGAACCAATGTGAGAAAGAGAAGAAGTATTATGACAATGCATGTTTTATGTGAACATTACAGAACCAGTGTTGCCACATCAATATTTCTCTTTTAGTACAGTAGAAAAATATGAGAGAGTTCGGCTTGTGAGTGTCAATGTTTTCTCCAAATAATGTTGTGCATATCTAGAGCAAATTTTTGAAATTCATACATTTACCTAATTGTGAATAAATGAGAAACGCGTGCATCGATTTTCATGATCTATGCCTTTTTTTGCTCATGAGTTATGTGACTTTACGCGAAAGTAATTAGTTTTGGCACTTTTTTCCATTTTGGATTTTTTATGAATTTTTAAAAAAAAATATTTAAATTTTTAGGCAAAAAATACTTTTTTCCCTTCATACATTCATTTTTAACTTCGAAAGTGTTGCACATATAGGAAAACGGTATAGAAAGAGATTAGAGAAATTGTAATTCTAAAGTTTTCTAAATTTGTGTCATCAAAATCGGACAAGTGGTTCTCGAGTTATGTTAAACTACGTTTTTGCCAAAATGTTACAACTAAGCGAAAAAACATCAAGATAAGAAAAAAATTTAAAAGGTCATAAAAAAAAATGACACATACGAACGCCAAACCCTTTGAGGGTTTTACTATACTGACCTAGTACCATCACCCTGACTTGGAATTTCTCACCCCCAAAAATGTTCCATAGTGTTATAGACACTTTCTTGTGAGAAGTAAAAAAAGTTCGAGTTCTTAAAAAATTAACATGTCAGTTGTGTGACACATTTTTAAGCAAATGCAACTTTGTCTTAAAGGACATGGTAATGTAATTAACATCAGTTTTATTTTTAAAGAATTAAAACAGAAAAGAAAAATTGTCAATTGTATTTTCTAAACTTTATTTTGGCCTTTCGCAATGTATTTCAAAGCTTTTTTAAGCTTCTTTTTTAATACTTTGATATTTTACAAAAAATTTTATTAAATGCAATGTCGTTGCTGCAATGTCGACTTGCTTGGAGTTACTCCAAAGAAAGTATCTAAAGGCTTAAGGACCTCTTTCACTCGATTTTTAAAGAATTTAATAGTATTTTAGTTAGTATTTGTTTTTCTAAGCTTTTCTTGCAATTTTATTTAATAAAGGTTAAGAAAATTATGAAGTTTTGGAAAAAAATAAAGGAAAAATTCCATATAAAAAATGTAACCGGTTAATCGACCTATTTTAACCGATTACTCGGGTCGAATAATTATTTGAGTTCTGAATTATTTGTTTCGACATTAACCGAAATAGAGGCGATTAATCGAGGAATCGGTTAATCGATTAACCGAATTGAAAACACTACAAGTAACTCATATTTTTAAACGAAACTTTGTAAGTAATTTGTGCGTTAGTATAGATTTCAGAGTTTAAATGTGTAAAATATATATAGAGTAAGATTTAATTATTTATGCATTAAGCTTTAATTAAATAAATACCCACGAAAAAAAGTGAGGAAAAAGAAGTAGTAAAAACATAACAACAGATGAATAGGAAGTAGTGATAATTTGTGATTTTCAGTGATGAATTTAACATTGGCTTGTCATAAGAGGGAAGTTGTTCTTTTTGAAACAAATTATGTATATTTGAACCGATGAAAAGGAAGTTCATTTTCACTTGTTTGTATTTTAATTTAATTAAAAAAAAAACATCATGCATCGTGTGGGGTTTGAACCCACACTCGTTGGCATTTCAAGCAGACGCTCTACCCCTTATGCTATGGCTTCCCTGCAAAAAGAGAACATCCACTTTTTTATGCATGACTTTTTTCTCTACATTCAAAATAAGATAATGCAAAAATAAAATAAAACAAATACAACATGACGCACAAGCATAGTTTTCTACTGAAAAATTGTTAAATTTACAGCAGTATCGGATCTTTTCTATGACACGCACGTGTTAAATTCATTGATGGAAATGCCAAATTTTGAACTACTAACAGCTGCAGAAAAAATACAACTCAAAAATAAAAGTAGTTCAAATTTGGCATTTCCATCAATGAATTTAACACGTGCGTGTCATAGGAAAGATCCGATACTGCTGTAAATTTAACAATTTTTCAGTAGAAAACTATGTTTGTGCGTCATGTTGCTTATTTTTGTATATTATTTTATTGGATGTAGATAAAATAGTCATTCTTTTTGAAGTAACCTTAATATTTTTGCTGGATTGTTATAACTTATATCTGACTTTTAGCAGTCTTGTTCAGTAAATTGTTATATTTATATATTTCTTTCTATTTTTATTAACAAAAATATATAACATATTGGAAAATATATAAAGTTGTTTTTTTAAGTGTTTTTTTTTTTTTAATAATACACTCATAGAAAGAAATAAAGCTGTAAAAATAGGAGAAAAAGCTACTAAAAATTATGTAATAAAAAATGACCTTGCAAAAAAACTGCTGATATTAGCAGATTGTTTTTTGCTGAATACTAGTAAGATAAGAAGGAAAAATAAAACTGTTAAATTTACAAAATTTTGGTTACATTTAAGTTAACTTTTAATACCGATTACCTTGATAAAATCCGTAAAAAATTTTGCAGCATATTAGTAGATAAAAAATAGTTTTTTCTGCAAGGTAAATTTTAACTTATTTTTACTAGATCTAACTAAAAAGTTTACAGGATTTTTGTTGTTCTGTTATATTTAGTTTCTAAATACATTTAGTAAAAATTGTATCAAAACCCTATAAACAATTTCACTGGAATTCAAGTTGAAAACTAGTCCAATTCCAGCCCTGTTTTCCAGTTTCAAGGCTTGAATAAAACTTTAATTACATTTTATTTCAATAGCATACTCCAGCAAAAAGGAAACAAAAATTCAAGTTTGAACTATTTTTTTTTTTAAATATACAAATGCTAGAATTTGAAATATACTTTACTTCAAGCAAAATTTAAAGCACTTGAATTTTTAAAACCTATGTGCTTATTGGGAATGGATTTTTTAAATTATAATTTGTTTAAATCCCAGCTAAAAATCGATATAAAGGGTTCTTCAACAGGGACGCTACAAAAGTAGAAAGACAGGGACAGCAAACGACGCCATATTTCTTGTCGCTCTTTTGACATTTCTCTTCAGTAAGGTTTGCCATTTCATGATGGAAAGATATACGAGCCAACAACGAGTCGAAATTATTAAAATTTACTACCGAAATTCGGAGTCAGTGGCCTCAACGTTAAGAGCGCTACGTCCAATTTATGGTCGTCATAATGAATGGCTTCGTCAATAAACAAAATATGCGTTATTGGTCAGACAGCAATCCACACGTACTCCATGAGTCATCATTGCATCCCGAAAAAATTACGGTTTGGTGCGGTTTATGGGCCGGCGGCGTCATTGGGCCGTACTTCTTCCGTGATGATCAAGACCGGCACGTTACTGTGAATGGGAATCGCTACCGTTCAATGATAACTGAATATTTTTGGCCCCAATTGGATGATATGGACTTGGAGGACATGTGGTTCCAACAGGACGGTACCACAAGCCACACAGCGAATGTCACAATCAATTTATTGCAAACCAAGTTTGGAGAACGTGTTATCTCACGAAATGGTCCAGTCGATTGGCCGCCTCGGTCGTGAGATTTGACGCCGTTGGACTATTTCCTATGGGGCTACGTCAAATCTATGGTCTATGCCAACAAGCCAGCGACGATTTATGAACTTCGTACGAATATCGGCCGATTTATGCTTGAAAACCGTCGAAAATTGGGTTCAGCGTCTGGACTTCTGCAAGCGTGCCCGTGGTGGCCATGCAAAAGAGATCGATTTCCATACATAATGGCATCGAACGTACTTTCACAGGAATAAAGAATTTCATTGATATCCAAAACCGTTTTTGTTTTATTTAAAAAAACTTTTGTAGCGCTCTTATTGAAGAACCCTTTATATGAATACATACAGGTTAAATGTATGTTCATGCATGCTCATAAACATGCATTCATGTCCATACATGGATACATAAATCTCCATACATGCATCATATATGTCCACACATGTGCATTAACGAAATTTGAGGTAATAATGATCATGCATGCTCATGCGTGTTCATATGTGTACATACATGTACACACATGTAGATATTACCTCAAATTTCGTTAATGCACAAGTGTGGACATATATGATGCATGTATGGAGATTTATGTATCCATGTATGGACATGAATGCATGTTTATGAGCATGCATGAACATTCATTTAACCTGTATGTATTCATATATGTCGATCTTTAGCTGGGATACCAACAAAATTGTAATATTTACCTTTTTCGTATTTTAACAAAAAATATTTGAAGAATTACATATTTATTTAGAACTTTTATATTTCCATAAAATTTTATTAAAAATTAATAGAAAATTAAAAAAAAAATTTAAATTGTTTCAAAAATTAATATTAGTGTGTACAAAAATAGAAAAAATAAAAATTTTACAGTAAAAACTACAAAAAATTATTAATTGTGCAAAAAAATGTCCAAAAAATTTTTTTCGACCTGGTGGTATTCAAACTCGCAACCCTCTGATTTCTGTGCCAGCACGTTCCTATGCAACCCCCATAAAAAATATTAACTTCTTATCACCCATGAAAAAGAACTTCTGACTAGCATATATTTATTGCAGCATTAGATGTTATTTAAAACCCATTCTTAAGAGAGTAATTCTTTGTGATATAATGAAGGAAGTGATTCATTTAGAATTCATTCCATTTATTTTTGCTGGGTATTAACTATTTATGAGAAATTTCTCGCTCGTGAGTGAAAATCAAACATGTGATGTCATTATAGCATGAACATATGTGAAAAATTCTATTCGTTGTGAATAAACCATAATTTTTTTTTTCGTGAGTGTGCGTGATTTAAAATTACTCACGCACCCATCTTTAATAAACCATACGGAATATAAAGACAAAAGATAATAAAAACGAATTGATTTTTTTTTGTTTTTTTCACATATTTAGATTTTTAGCAACTGGAGTTCTTTCACAAAAACTTTGATAAGTCAAAAACCGCAAAAAGATTTATTAGCTGAAATCTCATATTTTAAGAGCGGTTTTTCCTGGTTTCACCCAGAAAGTTGTAGAAACTCAATATATATTAATTAGAAATCTCAATATACATATATATCAGAAATACCCCATTTGTAGAGCAATTTGATTTTTTTTTTCAATATTTCCAAAACTTTATCTAAACAAAAAATAATTTATTATATGCTCAAATCAGAGACCCAAAATAACTGTTATATTTCTAAAAAAGTCACCACCCAAATTTATTTAATTATAATATTTCAATAATGCACTATATTTTATAAATCATATTGCACAAAAAAATCACAAATATTGGCAAAGATTTTAATTTTTTCAATTTTTATATTTTACTCTATAAATTTCTGTTGTTTTTTTGATTTTTATTTTAAAACTTTTTATAAAAGTTACAGAATGATTTTTTTGAAAAAATTAAGCACTAACTTTTTTATTTGATAATAAAATAAAAATTAAAAATTGACCTTAATTGAATGCCGGAAGTTGCTGGAATATACATATTTACTCACTTTAAATCACTGTTCAATCTTTTATTAACACTAGTTGACATCATCAGGATATTATAATTGTTGAAGTCAGTGGTTCTATGGCTTTTGATTTATATTCTTAACTGTTATTTTTTGATAAAGAAAAAAAATCACAAAATAACTTTTATTATTTTTGAAAAAATAAAAATCATGTTTGGATGGTTTTTGTTTGAATTAAAAATAAAAATCAAACAGAGGAAATAAACAGAAAATTAAAAATACTCAAACAAGAAATAATTGTAAAACAATAAGTTTTTTGAATAAAAGTTATAACTGTTACGTCCCTGGCTCAAATACCTGAAGTAGACGGTTCCATTACAAAAGTTTTATTTTTAGATGTCTTAATAAAAAAAATAATCACTTGAAATATCAAAATTTTCACTTTTAACCAATGTGCGCAAAAATAATAATAATTATTGAACTTTAAATACACACTGGAAATTGCTAAAGTAAACAACTTAGAACTTTTATTTTTGCAGTTAGTGATGTAGAATTTTATCTATTTTCAATCCGCTGCCAAATACGGTGATGAAAGTTAAAGTTAATCTTTTGAATTAATTTCCGCTTTTGATTGATTTCGCCCCTCTGTGCGACGCTATGTGTTACGGGGTCGGCCGCGTTTTCTGATTCCTTGAGGGTTAAAAATAGGGTTTGGGATTTCCCGGACTTTTTTATTTCCCGGGAAACGGGAATGAAAAAATTAATTTCCCGGGATTCCCGGGAATCCCGGGAAATGTTTTTTCACAAAATTGTTAATGAAAACCACCTATATAAATAATTTTTGTTAAAAAAAACACTATTTCAGTACAAATGCAGTCTGTGTAGTGAGAATTCAAAGTAAAAAATATCAGAATGTTGAACATTTGATTTCACATAAATTAATCGCAGCACTGCCAAATGAATTGCATGATTCCAGCAGAAAGCACCTACTACTGGACTGTCGGAAACAAACCGTTTCATCACACTTGGCCCATTAGATATGGTGGCCACAATGTTATTTTCCAAAGACAATTAAAACTCTTCTAGTCTTATTTCTACAATTCTTCTTATTTCATCAGCATTACATCTTCCTGATATATAAACCAACCCCAGGTTATAAAATGAATTATTTACGTTTATACTTATGTTCAAATATCTCTTTTGTGATATTCTTGTCCATTCATCTAATATTATAGTAAATCTCCTATTGTTAGAAATATTGCTCAATATTTCTTTTATCATGATATCTTTTACATGAATGTAGTAATTTAATATAATGTTCTTTACATCGGTTTCTTTTTTTGCAATGCCAGGTTTTTATTATAAAAACTTTCTCGAATAAACGAAGATCTAGTTATGGTGCGGATTGACTGCGGCTAATTTGGATACCATTTTAGGAAATGTTTGCCCTACCATAAAACCTTTAATGCCTATTCAGCTTACACTTTTTTCTTCGGGTACTTTGCTAATTTTAGCTTGTTGTTGTTTTCTTCAAGAGAAGTTGCATGACCATCAATTTTTTTTTTTTTTTGTGAACCAAATTTAGATGTCGGATAACCAAATTTAGATACTACCGGCAACCATTAGTCTTTTCTTTTCACATTTATTAATGAAAACGTTACTTATAAAATTATTGACCCTTAATATAAAGGAGTATTTTAAATTTAAAGTCGACTTTGTTTTTAATCAAAGTTTAACTAAAGTCGACTTTACCTAAATTATACATTTGAAAAATTTAGATAGTAAGAGCGATTATTTGTAAAAAACAAAGCTTTTTTCATATTTCTTTTAAACATTTTACTAAGTTTTTAGGCTTTACTACTTAAATTTTGAATAAGTTATGCGAAAAATCTTTATTAGTTGAAATGCTCCTAATTACTTGGCAAAGATTTTATTTGTGTGTCAAATAAATGTATTCCCTTTTAAAAGATTTTAACAATGAAATTTTTGTTTTGGTATTTGAAATGTTTTTTATGACTAAAATTAAAAAATCCTATTCGAAACAAAAACAATTTAAAAAATTTAATATTTTTAAAATTTCCCGTTTTCCCGGGAAAAATATATTATTTTCCCGGGAATTCCCGGCAAACTTTTCCCGGGATTTCCCGGGAATTCCCGCCCGGGAATTCCCGAACCCCAAACCCTAGTTAAAAATCAACACACAGACGCTAATTTCATCGCGGGGTTTTCTAAATGTGAGGCCAATCCAACAAAATTTCCTCTTCATGTCATATTATAACATGATAAATGAGGGGAATTTTTAGTTGATCTTTTATGCTGGTAAATGAATGTTTTTCAGTTTGACTATAGATCATAAATTAATAT
The DNA here is from genome assembly GCA_949987735.1 of Leucophora obtusa. Classification (NCBI taxonomy): domain Eukaryota; kingdom Metazoa; phylum Arthropoda; class Insecta; order Diptera; family Anthomyiidae; genus Leucophora; species Leucophora obtusa. The sequence continues at coordinate 285,766,268 of OX465295.1, forward strand.
CACTTTTTGTTTAAATTATATTAAAATTAAAAAAGGATGATACAATTTTCACAAGTAAATTACAAAGAATAAAAATTTGAAAGAATTCTATAAGGCCAGCAAGACAGAATACGTATTTTCGGCTTTCGCTACAAAGCCATCATCAGTGTCGTTTGCCTTGAATGGGTTAATAATTGGGTTAATTATGTGAAAGTTGAAAGCAAATCGAATATCAAAATCAAATTTTTATTCTTTGTAATTTACTTGTGAAATTGTATCATATTTTTTTAATTTGAAGATAATTTAAACAAAAAGTGACATTAATTTATGATCTAGAGGCAAACTAAAAACATTCATATAACATGATAATTTTAAAATTCAATTGTAATGAATGACACGCCATATCACTTACCTAACTAAATTAATTATAATTGAAATTATTAAACAATATAAAAAATACTAAAACTTTGTATTTAATATAGATATATTCTAATACTTGAACTTTGGGTACGAGAAGATGGTATACGTCCCGGTCACATAATTGTATTTGATTTTAAAGGAGTCACATTGGGACATGTGCCCCTAATTGGTTTAATACAAATGAAAAACTTTTTGCTTTATTTACAGGTAGCATAAAACAGTTGTATTCTTCACCATTTAAAACTTAAAAACAGAAAATAATTTAAAAATCTTTTCCTCTTTTTTATAGGATGCCATTGCCATACGTCTGGTCGGTTTTCATTTCATCAATACTGTTCCATTTATGGATAAAATTTTAGCATTAATGAATCCTTTTATGAAGCAGGAATTAAAAGACATACTTCGATTACACAATTCGTTGGAAAGTTTTTATAAATATGTCCCTAAAGAAATTTTACCTCGAGATTATAATGGGCCAGAAATGCATATGATTTATTTGAGACGTAAGTTTCTATTACACTGCTCTACAAAAATAAAGGTGAATGATATTGCTGGATTTAGGATAATTGGGGGGTTTATTCGAATTGGATCTAGATTTTGCACAATTCGGGTTTAATTTCTTCCATTTTTCAACAGATTTTTTCAATAAAACATTTAAAATTTAGTAACTATACCCTACGTCACTTTTACATGGCGTTGTCATAGGAGGGAGAAATTGACCCCTTGTGATATGTCACAAGACAAATCCTAGGACAGGTTACTGAACTCTCATAAAAAACAAAGTTCAGGGACCTGTCCTGGGATTTGTCTTGTGACATGTCACAAGGGGTCAATTTCCCCCTCCTATGACAACGCCATATAAAAGTGACCAGTCTATTTCATATAAAGGGGCCAGTTCGGTGACAGTTTGTTAAAATTTCCCGTAGGTTAGCTTCTAAAAGAAAACCCTTTACATAGTTTAAGTTTAATTCCATGCCCTATTTTTCAAACTTAAGTGTGTATCAATATCTAAATAACTTTTGTAAACATAGTAGCTCAAATTCAAAATATAAAATTTTTTTAAGGTTTTAAATATATATCAAAGCGGATTTGGAAAGAAAAGAGTCCAAAATCTGTATATACATCAGAGACTATTAATTATAGAGATAGGAAATCAAAACTTGCACTACTCACCGGTAGGGGGCGCTGAAATTTAGTATCATTATTAGTATTAGTAGAAACTATTTAGTATCACTTTAGTATCAGCTGAGCCTATATTTAAAAACTCAAAAATTGCTGAAAACTGCGCAAAATAAGAAAAAATCAAGCGCAAAATATGTTCAAATAATAAAATTTGAGAATTCCTTTTTTTATTTGCTTTTTTGTTTGTTATTATTTCAATTTAAATAAAAAAAGAAAATTGACAATTTTTTTAACAAAGTGCCATCTAGTGATAACGATGTCGTTATAACTTTTGTTTTTGGTGATGCCATACCCCTGATATACATATTTCATATTGCATAAAGAAATTATATGCAATTTTAAAGCCTTTTGTAATTAAATTTAGATTAAAAAAAATCGACTGCAAATCTATTGTACTATTACTGAATTATTTTTTTCTAAAAACATCAGATTTCATTCACCATTGGTTTTTTTGGCGATATTAGCTGTGTTTGTGCGGCATTCCTATCAATGATATCTTGAACAATTTTGACAGTAGAAAGCCGGAATACGTTGAAAAACTGTCAAAATCGTTCTTGATAACACTGATAGAGAGTCACACAAACACAGCTAATATTGCGATTTGCAAAGTTTATATTTAAATCACAATATTTTCGTATACATTCAAAATGAGTTCGTCGAGAAATAATTGTGGAAACAGTCCGAATGCATGATTTATATATAAACTTTGAATTCACAATAATTTCGCAACAATAACAATACACTGAAAATAGTTTGACAATTACTACATGACAGTTGTTTGTTTAGTAATCAGTAGTTCTTGTTTTTAACAGAAATTACAGTTGTTTTTCTATAAAAAAAATTCAAAACAACTGTTATGACCGTTATTTATAGAAAAATTCAAAACAACTGTTATGACGGTTAACTAACGAAAAGTACTCTAAATTCGTAACAGTTGTCTAAATCAGTTATTTTTAATATCATAATAAACAACTACCAAAACAGTAATTTTACAGTAAACATTTTTTTTGCTACTTATTTAAAAAATAAAAAATTTCGTTGAATTTTAGAAATTCTTGTTTAGTTTATATTTGCTATTATTGATATATTTCTAGTTTGCAAATAAAAATCAGAAACTTGTATCGTATCTCCAATGCATAAAAGCATAATAACTGTAGAACGGTTTGGAATTTTTACTTCGAATTTTGAATAGGCTGAAGTAGTAACACATATTTTCGTAATCGAAAGAAAATAATTATTTTCTTTTATAGAAATATACTTTTATAAACAAAAATAATTGACTTTAAAAAACAGTAGTTTTTATCAATTTTTTCAGTTGTTTTGAAATTTTTGTAGTAAAAATTTATCAGTTAATTTTACGACATTACCCAGCAGAAATCCGGAAGCGGTAAAAATGATTAGTGCTTCTTTTCTGCTTCGTTTACTGCTTCTGAGGATTTATAGCTTGCAGTAGTGTGTTAAAAAAGGCAATAGAGTTTTGTTTACCACACGTTATCGCTCTAACAAAGCACGAAAGAATGACAATGATAACCGAATTTACTAGCTAAAAGCTGTAATTTCATGCCATTATTTGGAGCTATGATAGAAGCGCATATCGGATATCGAAACAAGTGCTTTCACGCGAGCTATCTCGAACAAAAATCATATATCAGAAATAATGCAAGGGCTACACTATTTTCTTTCCCTGACAAACCCGCTTCCAAGCAAGCAGTATTTTTTGCTGGGTAGTAGTTATTTTTAATGCATTTATTAGTTATTTTTCAACAGTTAAAAACAACAAAAGTTTTAGTTATTTTAAAGGTAAATACCTTTGTAGTCTTTTTAACTGCATATACCAAGTGTGGGCACGGATTTGCCACCGAGGGCCAAATTATAGTTTTTCACAAATTATAAAGGGCCGCACCATACATTTAAAAAAAGTAAAACTACTAAACTAAACGGAACTACTGTCTTACCTTTTTAAGTAAAATTCGGATTAAACTCCATCTGTTCCCAAACTGGTTCCACAAGAACCGATTGTAAATTCAACTTTTGCAAAGCTACACCACAACTTATTATTATACTCTAATGCAGTAGTGGAAAGGGTAAAATTTTGTGATGATGTTTGTAACACCAAAAAATATTGGACCCAGACCCTCCTTTTGTGTACCGATCGACTCAGAATCATTTTTGTATCGATTGTCTGTCCGCCCATGTATTCTTGTGCGCGCTCCAGGTCGCAAATACTAAGATATCTTAATGAAATTTGGTACACCCACTTACATCGGCCCACGAACAAAGAATGTTGATTTTGGTTTGAATTGGTCCATGGTTGGACATAGTGCCCATATAAAGGTCCCCCAGAATCGGATTTTCCCACGCTACAAGTCACAAATAGGAAGATATTTTAATGAAATTTGGTTCGCTGACTGACATGTGCTCATGGATAAAACCTATTGATTTTAGATAAGATCGGTCCATATTTGAACCTAGCGCCCATATGGACTATATTTCCGATTTTCTCTTAAATGCACCTAAAATTAGGTAAAACCAACCGTTACCCTGTTTTTTATCATTTTATAGGCAAATTTTGACACAAGTCCATTTTAAACCATTCGAATTTCGAATCCAAATAAATAATATTTATAGCTTTACCATAACATAGCTTTCAACCATACTGAAGTAGGGTATAATATTTTTCGTTTTAAATTATGTAAGTTTTTAATTTTGGGAATATTTGTAAAGTTTTTCTTCTTTGATCCCCGGAATCTGCCAAATGATAATTTATAACTCAATGAGTTATAAGAGGGTGAATAAGAAATAGCCTCCTAGATTTAATTTTTATTTAATAATTTTATGTTCGTGGTCTTTATGAAATTCCCACCGGAATTGGATTGGAAACATATTCGATTCTGTATACGGATTTATAAAAATTAACGGAAATTGCTTTCAATGACGTCATAAAACTTTTAGTATATTTAAATTTTAAAATATTAAATAAAAGCATATAATAAATATATAATGCTTAAAATTTTTTATTAAAATTAATTAATTTAATGAAAACAATGTTAATCGGATTGGAAATTTCCTTATCAAATCCGTAGACAGGATTTATAGAACCCAATATCGAAAATTTCCGTATAAAAAGAAAAATTAGGAAATTTCCTACATTTCTCTTATGGAAATTTCCGATTGTTGAATTCTATAAATCAACTCGACGGATTTGATGAGGAAATTTCAGATCTGAATAAAATTTTTTCCTTAAGATAACATATTTTGACATCCAATTTTTAGTTATTTATTTGTTACACATATTCATTCAAATTTCTGAAATATAAATATTTAAAAAGTTCTATGACGTCATTGTAATGCCATTTCCGTTAATTTTATAAACCCGTTTACAAAATCCAATTCAGTTCCAATCCAATTAGCTTCCAATCAAATCCGGTACGGATTTCATAAAGACCACGTTTGTCAGGAATTTAAGTGCTTTTGATGAATTAAAACGCTAACTTTTCACACAGTTCTAAATTTACTACAAATATTATTATAGTCGAAATTAATTACGAATTTTTACCAAAACTCAAGTAAACAATTTTCAAACAAAATTCATACTTAAGTAAAATTTGAGTATAAAGTCTTAAGTGCTTAATTCTGACTATAAAACTGGCCCTATAGGTGATATTTTAACTTTAAATTTAATTTGAATTTATTTTGTTAATAACTAAGAATCAGTTTAATAGTCAGAACTAACATCGATTTGATTCTTGAATATTTCTAAGTGAGAAATTTTCAAATCAAGATCTTACTTTTAATGAAAATTGTGAAAAAAATACTTAAAAAAAATTTAAATTTGAATTTCAGCAAGGGCCACACTAAAATCAACAAAGGGCCGCATGCAGCCCAATGGGCCGCATTTGCTTACCGTTGGCATATATACCTTTGTTTTAACTGTCATTTTCAGAAGATTCCATCGACAAACTTTTGTGAGAGTAGTGAAGGAAATCTGATGTTTTTATAAAACAAAAATGATTCAGTAATAGTACAGAGAAGTTTAGTACAGTAAAATATATATATATTTGTTTAACCCTTAAATTCATGATCTCTTCATTTTTAACCTTTTTTTATATTCTGAAAATTATTTTAAATAAAAAGTTGTTTTTTATTGAAAAATATGTTTTTCGCCAAATAGCTACATTAGAGTGTGTTGGAATTCGCGATCTCCACAATGTTGCCCCTATTCTTTAATGTCTAAAAACTCTCTGTGCCAAGTTTCAGCTAAATCCGCTTTTATGGTATTTAGAGGCAGTAAGAGTTGTCTTTTAAGAATTAGTAATTTATCTCTAGACTAATTTATTCAAAAAGTACGGTTGATTTTAAATTGAATTATTTTTTAAGTTGTACGCTTTTATTTAACAATATTTTAATTAATGTGAAGAAAAGGAATTTGAAATCAAAACTTAAAAAAATTAAGTAACTTTAAAGTAATTCCCGATTATTTTAAAAATTATATAAAAAAACTATATATTTTAGTTAAAATTTCCAAATTTTCCGGAAAGATGAAATTAAAAATTCAACTTGTTTTTGCCTTATATGCACAAATTTCTCAAATCTGATCTTTATTTAAACAAAGATTATGAATTAGCAAATGAAATTTAAAAAAAAATTGTGGTTTGTAAATTATTCGCGGTTTTTGAAAATTCAAAAAAACTCAAATTTTTTGAGGTATTATCCTAATTACCTGTAAACGGTCCCAGTCAGAAATCGCCAGTGGTACAAAAAATCAAGCACTGGCATACCACTGGGTAACCATGGTATTAAAAATAAATGACTGGCAGAACACTCATTTGGGACGCTTTGCCAGCGTTTGCAAAAAGCGTTTTACCAGTATTTTTTTACAAAAATTTCGGTGGTTTATAAAAAAAACCACTGGCAAAGAATTGGCTTAGAGTGATATGCCAAGGTTTGCAACCAGTGGTTATCCAGTGCTACCTAGCCAATGCTACCAGGCGTACAAAAATCAATTCACTGGAAAACCAATGATTTTATAAAAATGCTGACGCTTCGTTAAAAAATGTTTGTAGTCGGAAGGTTCCGAGTTCAAATCCGGTTGCAAGCAAAAAAATTTTTTTGGATTTTTTTTAATTTAAAATTTTTTTTGTTTCATTAAATTAATTTTTTTGTTTGTGGGAAAGCTCCTTCAAGACCAACTTTCTTTTTGCCTTCCAAACACTGGCATACTAGTTACTAAAAATTGTTTGCCAGTACTAGCATTTTGGCACAGCCAGTAGTTGTCCAGCTATTATCACTCATTTATGTGTTTAGCCATTAAATATTATATATCTCGTTAGCTCAGTGGGTAGAGCAATCGTCTGCCAATCTGACGGCCTGGGTTCAAATAACGGCAGGGTCAAAAAAATACATATGAACTTTTTTTAAATTTTATTTTGGAAAATATATTTCCAGACCACCTATTTATTGGTTTTGCCAGCGTTTTGCCAACGTTTAAAAATTTTGTTCCTCCAGTGCTTTTCCGGCGCTTTTTGAACAGCCGGTCCTTTTGTCTAATGATGTTATCATTTTGGGAATGGGAAAGCACTTTTTGCCAGTACTTGTAACACCTGTTAAAGTGCTTTGCCACCGCTTTCCCGTTTGTATTTTTCTGACTGGGTAGTTGAAAAATGTGCTTCGGGAAAAAATTTGATTTTGTTAAAATAAATCGCGCGGTTTTTATCATCGTAATAATGAATAAAAAGCGATTATTATGGATTTGAACAGAGAAATTTCTATTTCAAATGAAATGGCTCTGCGAAACACGATCAAAGCCCAATTTCAAATTCCAACAAATGGGGTTATTTCATTATGAAACTTATTTTCAACCTTTATTTAATTCAGGGTTATTTCGTAACACCTATTTTCCCTTTAAAAACAACTTACGCCCTTACTATCAATATTTTTCAAAGGTATATTTTTGTTAAAGTCGACTTTATTTTAAAGCAAAGATTTTGTTTTAACAGTACTATACGAAATATTTAAAATGGAACATTTAAAATAATGCCAACCATATACATTCAAAAATTTTGTTCATGTTTATTGAAAATCAAAACAAATTTTGAAAACAATAAAAAGGAAATAAGTAAATATAAAATAAAAGAAAATGAAAACTTCAAATTTGAAACAGAATTTTAATGCATATTTTAAATATTTTGTATAGTACGAAAATTAAAATAATAGTCGACTTTTGTGATTTAAAATCGACTTTTTCTTTTTTATAGTAAAGGTGTTAATTTTTTAGATCCAATTTTATTACAAGTCGTTTTCCATTTCTGTTGCTGGTACTTTTTACTTCTCCGATACTTTTTCCTTTTCTCAGTGAAACAATTAAACTTCTTTCAATCTAGAATTTTAGAAATTTTCCCAGAATTTTGTGATAATCGAATTTGCGAGTTCTGTATTTAACCATATTTCTTTAAACAAAAAATGGTGGCAATACTGAGTTTTATTCATTTTAAAAGACGATTTACATGCTCTATGAAAAATTTCACCATTATGGAGTTAAATCACACATTTTTGTAGCGAAATTTAACATTTAACTGCATTTTTTGCTGGTCTTCTAATAGTTTAAATTTTTTGAAAATATCCAACAAAGCGTGCCACCTAAAATCCACTCGCGTGCCACTACTGACACGCGTGTCATAGTTTTGCCAGCCCTGCACTAGGCACTACAAAACATTCAAGTGAAATCAAATTGAATTCCACTTCTTAAGTCAAGGCCTGCATTTTATTCGAATTGTGCTTTAGTTTTATGACTTGCTCCAGTAATATTAATCCCCTAATATAAAAAAAATCTGTGCAAATAGCTACTAAAGCTTTGTTAAAAAGAGCCCCGCAGGAAAAACTGCTAATTTTAGAAGAATCTGTTTGATAAATGTTAGATAAAAACAGAAAAACAAAACTGTTAAATATACAAAATTTCAGTTACATTTACAGTAGTGGATTAAAGTGGATACATTAATTCAACATTTTTCGAAATTTGTTATAATTTTTATTTTATTATAGAAACTTAAATGATTTTTTTAAAGCATAAAACTAAAACATTCTTCTTCAATAAAAACCTAAATACAGTAGACTATATCATTAAGAAGTTAATGAAAAAAATATTTGCAAATTGTGACCGCTTTTATCCAGTATTGTTCATATCTGAAATTTTCGGCAAGTTCTTTCTTTAATATTTTGTCGAAAGTCCTTTGTTCTTTAAAACAGATTTTATGCGAGAAGGAATGCTTTCCACGAGATTTTTAATAGTTTGAGGTGGAATATTTGCCCATTCAGCTGAAACTCCTGACCAAAGATCATCTAAGTTGGTCGGTGCTCGTTCGCATTGGGAGAGTCTTCTTTTGACAATTGCCCACCAATTCTCGAGGGGATTCAAATCGAGGCTCTTCAAAAACTGGAAAAACTACACTTGGATATCACAAATTGAACAAAAGTTATCAATACAGATTTAAAACTATTCAAATATGTATCCACTTTAGTCCACTATTGTAGGTTATATTTTAGTTTACTTTGAGTAACAACTTACCCTTCTAAAATTGGGGAAAAATTATTTCAATATTAGTAGAAAAAGTAGAAAGAAAAAAACTGTTATATCTATAAAACTTTATTTATTTTTAAGTTAAATGCTGAAATTAGCAGAAATGTTTGCTGAAAATTTGTTCACTGTTGATTTTAGAAGGGAAGACGCATAAAATAAATGTAAAAATATAAACATATAACACTTTTTCCTGAAATTTTTAGCTTAATATTCAACAAAATTTATGGCTGTACTGTTCAAGGTAAATTGTCATTTGCAATTAACTAAAATATAATTAGCTTACATTTTGTAAATTTAAGAGACTTTTACTTGTTGTTGTCATTATACTAATACTTAGCAAACTGAGTCTGCTAATTTTGGAAGTTAGACCTCTATATTTATATATTATTATAAGGGAAAATTCTCAACAAAAAAATTTAAATAAATTAGATTTTAGAAGTGAAAGTGCCATCTACATTAGGGTTATGACTCATTTTTAACAAAAATTTTACCTATCATCACGTGATGGGCAATACTAAATTAAAAATAAAAATCGTATTTTCGGGTCATTTCGGCAAAAAAACCTTCCGCACCAAATGAAATTTCTTAAAATAATTTTTGCTCGGGGATTTTGTTTAATTAACATAAGGAATTATTACAAAAACTATTGTTAACGACAAAAAATGTATCCAAAAGTCCCTCCAAAAAGGTTTCGCAATTTTTACCTTAAATAGCTTTTAATAAACATCGTTAGAGTCCCATTTGTTTAAAACTTAGGAGAAATATTTTAATTAAACTAAAATCATATAGACCAAATTTCAACCCTTTTGGTGCGGGAACTTTTTTGACAGCAGTGAAAAAGTAAGATTGGGTTTCTTAATATTTTTTTATGGCCTTTTTGGCTAGGGCATGTAAAATTTGATATTTGCAAAAAAAATCAAAAAATCATAACCCTAATCTACATGTTTTTTTTTCAAAAAACAAAACAATATATAAAATAAAATTTGGTCTTAAATTCATTTTCCAGAGATTTTCGAGTGTGACAATTATAGAACTTTTAGAACTTCATGCAAATACATTGTGCAGCAAAATTCCAGCGATTTGTTAGTGCATATTTTGCTGCAAATGCATTTTGTCAATAAGTGCATATTTCGCCAAAAATTACTGTTTTAAAATTTATTTTTGATTTCACTAAACTGGATTTTTACACAATTTAAAGTGCTTATGTGAGTGTTATCAAAAAATGTGATATAAACCGTGTAACCACCTAATTTCTAATGCATGGATTACATTTAAGTTATATATTTCAATATATATCAGCGCATTGTCACCTGTTTTACAAAATTTGTAACAATCTGACCAATTTTTGGTTAGTACATAAAATTTGTAACCAATTTTATAGGCCAAATGTAAACTCCGTAACAAGTAACTCATAAGGTTTTTTAACTTTAATAGCTTTTATTTTAATAACCAATAAAGCTAAACACTAACTGTAAGAATTTTTATGAAGAGGAAAAATGCCGTTTTTAATAAAAATTAATACATTTTAAAAACTTTTTCGTATGTCTTAGCTATCACGACTTCAACTCTGTAACGATTTTTCGTCATAATTTTTGATAAAAATGCATATACCAGAATTTTGGAGTTATCTATTATTTATATTGCGAAAAGTATGTTTTTTATACTCAAATGATCGTTGGACTGTAAGAAATCATCCAGTATAACAGACTTGAAACTTTAATGCAGCATGTAACATTCTCGAGATGAAAAAGGATGTCTTTAATAAGATTTGAAAAAATGTTGTAAACTCCGTTCCTAATTTTTACACCAAACTATTTAACGAGTAAGAAAAACAATGTCATATTTGGATTCACCTTGTAGGCATCATGCGATTTTGTTTCGGAAAAAAAATTCTGGCAATGCGTTTCTGAAAGAAAACGAAAAAAGTAACCAAATGTAAACTCCGTAACTGTAAACTCCGTAACATCAATTGTTTGCATCAGATTTCATTCAAATAAATGTAGATAAATGTTTAAAATATTTTAAAATAACCATAAACAGAGGTGATTCAACTAATATTTATGCGTCAAAAAACGATTCAACTAATAATTTTGCGTCAAATCAAAAAAAGTTATCAATTTTTTACCCTAAGCTGCTGGAGCGAAAAACGATTGATTTTGCATTTCATTGGTTTTGAATCTATATTTCGAGTCATTACTGACATTAGTTTGACAAATTAAATTTGTTTCACACAATTTAAGAATTTTTTATCGCGAAATGTTATGTTTTTAATATATTATTTTTTAACTGCGCAACCGCTCTTTGGATTTTAAAAAAGTTTATATTTTTGAAAAGCATTTAAAAGGACCAAAAATACAAAATTTAAAAAAAAAATTTTTTTCGCGTAATGAATTATATTTTTATTCGCGAAACCGCCAACTTGATAAACACAAATTATATATCATTGGAAAGCAAGTTGAAAACTCAAATACGAAAAACTAATAAATTGAAGAAAATTCGTACGCAATTTTTTTTTGTTATATCTTTTGCTTGCAGAAATGTAAACTCCGTTACCACAAAAAAAATTAAAATTGTTCAAAAAAAGTTATTGCGACAACTTGTAGAAGAGATTTTTTGCAATTAGGTTTATAATGACTAAACTTAATGATTCCATTAAGAAAAAACCGAAATATTAACACTTTTTGCTTCTCACAAATTTGGCCGAAAAATGTATCACATTTTTTGATTTCACCCATGTATAATAATGTGAAAACCTTATAACACGTTTATAAAATTAATTTTGTATGAGAATTTTGTTTTATAAGCTATTTATAAATTTTAAAAGTGATTATACATATGGCCCTAAATCTTTAAAATAATTTAAAAGAAAAAATGTGAAATAGATTGTTTTTTTACTTACACCTTCAATACAAAATATTGTCAAAAAAAAGCCAGAAATTAAATTGATAGAACTTGATGAACTTGGTCATTAATAAAATCTTCAAAAAACAAAATTGTTTTTTTTTAATTTTTATGGTGAGGACGAAAGTTATAGGAAACTAATAACACTGTGAGACAAATGGTAGGGGTCACTGATCGGGAAGGGTTTAAACTACCGGGGAAAGTTATATCAGTAAAAAAGAAGTTATACGTGTCCCGGCGTTTCGCTGGGTCACCCCTAGGAATCGAGATATATCGATTTGACCTTTGGTGGTCTTTTTTTTGACATAACTCAAGAACCACTAGTCCGATTTTGTTCAAACAATTTTAAAAAAATTACAATTCCTTTAATCTGTTCACGTTTAACGTGAACGTATAACTTGTTTTTGATCGATATAACATTTCCCGTTGGTTTCATCCCATCCCGATTTTGACTGTCGCATAGTGTAATTTTTCGATGATGATAAACGATAGATATCAACGTTTAAACTACTTTTTAAAATTATACAGTCCTACTTAATAAAATTAATATTATAAATGGTAAAATAAATATATGCATATTTTTAAAATTTTAATGCAAATCCTATGGTTTTAACATATATTTTTTGAACATAAAATACGAATTTTCTTAATCTGGGCATTACTGACGATCCACTTTCAGATAAAAACTTGAACAAATATTTATTCATTTTTAATTTATTAGGTTTGAGGTTAAGAATAAGAATAAACCTTTTTCTCTAAAAATTATAATAAACACACTAATTTTCAAATCAGACTAGATCTAGTTTCTGCCATTTTCTATGGACAGGCTTCATCAGTGATTTTCCATTAAATTGTATATCATTTTGTGCCCATTGTTGAGTCAAAAATGTGTAACAAATTTAATTTTAAGTAATAGCAAATTAATTTTTTTTATTCTGGGGAGGGGATAAATTATTTCTGGAGGGAACTAACCTCCCCCCCCCCCCAGACCGGCCTATCTACGCCTATGTTCAACACACTTTATTGATTCCTAACTGTAAAATATTCAAAACAAATTTCTCTGATAATAAATATTAATACTACTAAATGACAATGTTTTAATTGATATTATTACTACTTTAATCAAAATTTTATTAGTTAATAGTATCATTTGATAGGTGCAAAATCAATTAAAATTTTAATTGATATAATCAATTTCGTTGTTAAAATTCGTTTTTAGTTTTTTCTGTGTATATTTATATATGTATGTATAAGTTATAAACTATGCAGTTATTGTCGCCAAAATGAATTTTATTGCGAGAATACCACTTTAAATATTTAAACAAACATTTTTGAATTACACTTATTGTAAAAAAAACGCGTGTTTTAGATTTTTCACAAATATACGAAGCAAAACCAAGATTTTTCCTATAATTGTTTAAAAAATCTGCGCTAAACTATAAGAACACTTCCCAGGTAGAAATTGCCGACGTTACAACAAAAGTTGTACCGGGAGAGCACTGTTGCTTACGAAATGCCGGTACTACTTAAAACGTGCTTTGCCAGTACTGTTTTCTGAAAATTAACGAGCTTTTTTTAATTTATTAAAATTAACAATTTTATAAATTTTACGTATTTTTACATCTATTACAAAATTATTTATGTAAGAGAGACATCGCCATTCTTTTCTTGTGAAGTTTCGAAAGTATACATTTGAAGAAATTCCATCAAGTCTCAAGACATTGACAAAAAAAAATAAAAAAAAATCTGTGATGTACACTAAGAGGATAGTAAAGTTCTAGCAAACTACTAAATTTGTTATTAAATGTACTGGAATAATACCAAAAAAATACAATCCCAAGCTTGCGCCAACGTTGAGAAATAACTACGGCCAAGCGTTTATTGGTGTTATCATTTCGACAACATGGCAGTACAGTGAAAGTTAAAACTCCGACGCATTGCCAGTACATGCACTACCGCCTCCAATACCGGGCCAACATTGTGCCGTTTGTATTTTTCTACCTGGGTTTGTACACAAAATGCCTTAATGCCTAAAAATGCAGTTTTGTGCATCAAGTGGGTTTTTTTTTATTAAAATACTGGTATGTTGCTACACTATGCATTTAAGGGTTAAGTCTAAATTTAATTACAAAAGGCGCTAAAAGTGCATGTAATTTGTTTAGACAGTAATGGACTCTTGTCCTTCCAAATTGGCTTTGATACTTAAAATCGGACTCCGCCTTAAATTTTTTTTGTTAGAAAACTTTTAAAAAATTTTAAATTTTGAATTTAAGCGACTATATTCACAAAAGTTATTGAGATATTGATATACACTTAGGTTTGAAGAATAGGGCATGAAATTAAGCTTAAATTGTGTAAAGGGTTTTCTTTTTGGAGCTATACCCTACGGGGAAAGGGACCGGTCCCAGATGACACGCAGGATAGGTCCCAATGGGGCAGAGACCGGTCGTTGATCGGTCTTTTTGTTTGAAAGAGACATATCACTTTAACATGGCGTTGTCATTGGAAATGACCAATTGCCACAGTTTAGACACCTTGTGACAGTAAGGTGGTGTGTCTAAAAATAGCTTTTCAAATAAACTAATAAAAAATTAAGAATTAAAAATTATCTACTTGGCGTCGAAGTAGGGCTCTATAACACAACCTCCTGCTTGTAAGGCAAACGCTCTACCGTCTGAGCTAATGTTGCTTATGCGTAATGGCTGGCTGATGGTAAAGTTATATATTTTTTGTTTCTGTTCAAATAAAAAAGAAAAAGAAAAAACAAACACTACCAGCAAATAAAAAAAATGGAAAAGAAAACAACATTGACACACACACACAAATATAGTGGAAGTGCCTTCAGTATGCTCCCGATTGACCAGTCACGGGATATGTCCTTTAATGGCAGGTGGCTCGTTTTTTGCATTGGCCATAATTAAATTAAAAAATCAATTAAAAACTCTGATAATATAAATAAAAATTTAAAAAATTGCCCTTAAGTTAAAAAGAAAATTAAATGAAATACTAATTGTTAAAACTAAAACAGCTTTAACATTAAAAAACGTTGAAAATACAAAACTTAAAATTTTTTAACAAAAAATTATAAAAACTTAAAATAAGAGCTAAAATAAGCAAATCGTAAAAAAATAAAGTTAAAAATAAATAAAAGAGTAAAATAAATAAAAAAATATTTTTAAAAATACATATGTCGCAAATTTTGTTTTTTATTTCGGTATCGGTCAAGTTTTTTAAAAGCAACAGTGAAAATAACGGATCAGAAAATACTTAGAAAATTAATTCATTCTCTTTGGTTCATATTTGTACTAATTTAGTAATATGCCTTCGGTTGACCGGTCACGGGATAGGTCCTTGGAGGGCAATTGACTCCTCATTCCCCATAGGGTAGTTATTGAATTATAAATTTTTAATTGAAAAAATCGGTTGAAAAATAGAAAAAAAATCGCCAATTTGAATAAACTGGTTCCAGATTCGAAATCAGCACCCCCAGTTATCCTTAATCCACTGCAAAGTTGTGCAACTTATAAATATCCCAGCAAAACCTTGTATTACCAGGTAAAGGGAAATGTAATAAGAAACGAAAAATTGTAACTACTTACACTTTGGTCGCATAACATATTAAGGGTTTTCACAAGGGGTGTACTATTTGTTGTATCATTGTATCGTCCTAACAAAAAACAGAGTTGTTAAAAATTAAATTGAAAAAATACAACTTTTGAGAATAGCACGATACAACATTTTTACGTATGTTTAGTGTCCTATGTTTGAGTGTGCTAACAGATAGAAAATTGAATAGAAAATCGTTGTTAAACACAAATAAAAATTTTAACAACTCTGTTTTTTGTTAGGACGATACAACGATACAACAGATAGCACACCCCTTATGAACAAACTAATTATTTTAACTGAACTCTCATAAAAAAACAAAGTTCAGGCACCTGTCGTGGGATTTGTCTTGTGACATGTCACAAGGGGTCAATTTCCCCCTCCTATGACAATGCCATTTAAAGTGACCACTCTATTTCATATAAAGGGGCCAGTGCGGTGACAGTTTGTTAAAATTTCTCGTAGGGATTAAATTCACTAGTTAGCTAAAATAAGTACATACTTTTATAGAGTGAAGTAAGTCATTACACATTAGTACATATTTCGTTGGTTACATATGGGGAATAAAATAAGACGTTAACAGTAATGACTTTGTTTAAATGTACACCGATCCGAGCAATGTAATTAGATTCTAAATTTTTATTAAATCGTACCTTCGCATAATAAGTAGTTATATTATGCAATACCAATAACTTATTATTTTTACCCTTATTAATAAGTTATTATAAAACACAATATTGGTTATATTATTTTAAAGGCTCCAAATAAGTAATGATATATCTCCATATCGGTAACTCATTATTTCATACCTCCCACATAAGTATTGATGTATTACAAAATTTGAAACGTATTACCTAAGGTTTCTAAGTAAAACCAAGGTTAAAGGGGTACCCATTTACAGGCAATGCGTGAAAAAGGTCAAACCCATTTACAAGGTTTTCTGGGATTGTCTTATTTTGTAGAGTTGTGTTATTTTTCGTATGATTTGAATGCTTTATTAATGCTTTTCTATTTACAGAGGTTTCTTTTGGAATATTGCGTAATAATCGTAATGAAATAATGGAATATGAACGTGTTCATAAAGTTAATGAAGAATTACGCCCTGGCGAACCTTAAACTGCATCCAATCTATTTGGAATAGGGGAAACTTCTGAGAAATTATTTTAAGATGAACTCTAACAAGGAAACTCCCTGATATGATGTAACCCGATATGTTTTAGAGGGCAAGATACGTATTTTTTTTGCAGTGGAACATGACCTAACTTTTCGTTTTTTAAATTTATTTCTCATTAAAGTTAAAACAACAAATAAATTGAAAATAAAAGATTTGAAGACGCATTCAACGGTATAAAAATCATATTCAAATATGTTTATATATTTTGTTTTGATATTCATAACAGTTCGGCTTTGAGACGAATTTCCCGAAGAGATTTATAACCTTTATTTTAAATAAAAACGAGTAAAAAGGTTAAAGTCGGGCATGCCGACTATACAATACCCTACACCAGTCTGGTTAAAAGCCAACTAATGTTTGAATCCGAAATTCGAATGGGTTAAAATGGGACTTGTGCCAAAATTTTCTATAATGTGAGTCGTTGAACCAAATTTCATTAAAATTTCTTAATATTTGCGACCTGCAGTTTGTAACCAAGCCAATTTTGGGGGGACCCTTATATGGGCACTAGGTCTAAACATAGACCGGTGTTAACCAAAATCAATAGCCTTCGTCCTTGGGCTGCCATAGGTCGGTGTACCAAATTTCATCAAAATATCTTAATATTTGCGACCTGCAGCGTATAAACAATATAATTTTGGTAGGACCCTTATATGGGCACTAAGTCTAAATATGGACCGATGTTCAAAATATCTTAATATTTGCGACCTGTAGAGTGCGCACAAGAATGCATGGACAGACAGACGGACGGACGGACAGACGGACATCGTTAAAACGAAATAAAAAAAAAATTCTGAGCCGATCGGTATACTATAAGGTGGGTCTAGGACCAATATTTTTTGGTGTTACAAACATCAGCACAAACTTATAATACCCTGACCACATAGTGGTGTAGGGTATAAATACATGTCTATTAATTGTTTTCTACCTACGAGCTTTTTTAAGATCTGCGGATTACACCACTAAGTAGTTTCTTGTAAAAAATAGGATATTGCTACCAATTTTGTTATGAGATAGTTAATTTCAGTAAAATAAGTTATCAAGTGCTTGAAATATTTCGCTATGTATTTTTTAATTATTTAATGAACTTATATTAGTTCACGGAAAAAAGTGTATAATTATCGAAGTACTTAGGTAAAATACAACTTCAAAAGTATATTTTGTAAGTCAGTAAAAAATACATGTAGATTCATCAATTTTTGGTTTTTGTCAACTTGCCTTAGTTTTTGATCCCATTTTCACGCACTTCAAAATATGTTAAGTTACAAAAGTTTTTTCTTTTATAAATTGTCTTAGAAAATATTATATTTTAATTAAAGAATTGTGTAACTTAGCAGAAAACTTTTGAAGTTGTATTTTAACGAAGTACTTCGGTAATTATCCGCTTTTTATTTTTTGCGTGTTTGCAATAAAACTCAAACCAACCCAGGATTGGGATTTCCCGGACTTTTTTATTTCCCGGGAAACGGGAATAAAAAAATTTGATTCCCAGGAATTCCCGGGAATCCCGGGAAATATTTTTGAACAAAATTGTTAATGAAAACCACCTATATAAGTAATTTTTGTTAAAAAAACACTATTTCAGTACAAATTCAGTCTGTGTAGTGAGAATTCAAAGTAAAAATATCAGAATGTTGAACATTTGATTTCACATAAATTACTCTAAGCACTGCCAAATGAATTGCATGGCTCCAGCAGAAAGCACCCACTACTGGACTGTCGGAAACAAACCGTTTCATCACATTTGGCCCATTAGATATGGTGGCCACAATGTTATTTTCCAAAGACAAATAAAACTCTTCTAGTCTTATTTCTACAATTCTTCTTATTTCATCAGCATTACATCTTCCTGATATATAAACCCACCCCAGGTTATAAAATGAATTATTTCCGTTTATACATATGTTCAAATATCTCTTTTGTGATATTCTAAGATTATAGTAAATCTCCTATTGTTAGAAATATTGCTCGGTATTTCTTTTATCATGATATCTTTTACATGATTGTAGTAATTTAATATAATGTTCTTTACATCGGTTTCATTTTATTATAAAAACTTTCTCGATTGTCTCCGATTGTCATTCCGTCGACTGTCGACTCTTTGCCAATTAATTAGGAGCATATCAACTAATAAAGATTTTTCGACTAACTTATTCAAAATTTAAGTAGTAAAACCTAAAATCTTGGTAAAATGTTTAAAAGAAATATGAAAAAAAAGTTTTGTTTCTTACAAATAATCGCCCTTACTATCTAAATTTTTCAAATGTATATTTTAGTTAAAGTCGACTTTAGTTAAAATATTGGGTGGCAGTATACCTTGATTTGGTTTGTTTTTGGAGCATTCTGATTGGTTAATTTATTTTCAACCAATCAAAATGTTTGAAAATATAAATATTTTTGTAAGGTTTTCATACACCAAATGAACAAAACCGTATGATTAATAAAAATAAAGTCGACTTTAAATTTAAACGAGTAAAAAAGTTAAAGTCGGGCATGCCGACTATACAATACCCTACACCAGTCTGGGTAAAAGCCAACTAATGTTTGGATCCGAAATTCGAATGGGTTAAAATGGGGCTTGTGTCAAAATTTTCTATAATGTGAGTCAGCGCACCAAATTTCATTAAAATATCTTAACATTTGCGACCTGCAGTTTGTAACCAAGCCAATTTTGGGGGGACCCTTATATGGGCACTAGTTCTAAACATGGACCGATGTTCACCAAAATCAATAGGCTTCGTCCTTGGGCCAACATAGGTCTATGTACCAAATTTCATCAAAATATCTTAATATTTGCGACCTGCAGCGTATAAACAGTATAATTTTGGTAGGACCCTTATATGGGCACTAGGTCTAAACATGGACCGATGTTCACCAAAATCAATAGGCTGCGTTATTGGGCCAATATAGGTCTGTGTACCAAATTTCATCAAAATATCTTAATATTTGCGACCTGCAGCGTATAAACAGTATAATTTTGGTAGGACCCTTATATGGGCACTAGGTCTAAACATGGACCGATGTTCACCAAAATCAATAGGCTGCGTTATTGGGCCAATATAGATCTGTGTACCAAATTTCATCAAAATATCTTAATATTTACGACCTGCAGCGTATAAACAGTATAATTTTGGTAGGACCGTTATATGGGCACTAGGTCTAAACATGGACCGATGTTCACCAAAATCAAACCTGTTCGTCCTTGGGCCAATATAGGTCTGCGTACCAAATTTCATCAAAATATCTTAATATTTGCGACCTGTAGAGTGCGCACAAGATTGCATGGACAGACAGACAGACGGACGGACGGACGGACAGACGGACATCGTTAAATCGAAATAAAAAAAAATTCTGAGCCGATCGGTATACTATAAGGTTGGTCTACGACCAATATTTTTTGGTGTTACAAACATCAGCACAAACTTTTAATACCCTGACCACATAGTGGTGTAGGGTATAAATACATTTCTTCAGGCATTTGAATCAAGGTAATCATCAAGGTAATTATGGACATATATTTTCTTCGGGCATTTCAATGCCAATTTTTCTTCGACTAATCAAAAGCGAACATACAAAAAGTTTAGCAATTAGCATCTCCGATAACAAAATAAATCAAATTCAGTATTCTCTCAATTAATATTGGTTATCAGGTCCTCGGTATCAACATTGTTTTAACATCATGCATTAAATAATATTCTTTATCTTCCTCAACATTTTAAGTTAACATTAATTTCGCAATACGTTTTTATTATTTTTTTTTTTTGGAAGGGGAAGTTACATATGTAGGTATCTTTCCCTACATGTACTTTATAGTTTACAAAAATATTATATAAAGTAACCTTTTTAAATTTGTCTTTAGTTTTCAATTTTTTATAAATTATTATTCTTTTTATATTTTTATTAATAAAACAACATTCAAAAATAAATAAAATTTATTTTATTTATGGAATCCCTTAAGGTTCCTAAACCATAAAACGTTCAATGCATATTCAGCTTACACTTTTTTCTTCGGGTACTTTGCTAATTTTAGCTGGAACGTTGTTCTTGTTGTTGTTTTCTTCAAGTGAAGTTGCATGACCATCAATTTCTTTTTTTTTTTTTTGTGAACCAAATTTAGATGTCGGATAACCAAATTACATACCACCGTTAACCATTAGTCTATTAGGGCAAATATTGCACTGCGATGCATTGTCCTTTTTTGTGAAGTATTTCCATACTCCTGACATTTTATTCTTTAATATAAAAGAATATACTTATTAGTTTGAAAGCAGGTGTATTAAAATAAAGTAAACTTGAAAATATCACATTTATTAATGAAAACGTTACTTATAAATTTATTCGCCCTTAATATAAAGGAGTATTTTAAATTTAAAGTCGACTTTATTTTTAATCATACGGTTTTGTTCATTTTGTGTATGAAAACTTTACAAAAATATTTATATTTTCAAACATTTTGATTGGTTGAAAATAAATTAACCATTCAGAATGCTCCAAAAATAAACCAAGTCATTTAATTTATCTTCCCTGCGTTAATTTGGTGATAAAATTTCGCGGAATTATCTTCCAGGGGAATTGCTTTGTATTGCTTTCACATAACAGTTTTTGCCATGCTTGCTGGGTTATAATTATAATTACTCAAAAATACATATTTACATTAGGGTGGCAGCTTCATTTCAAAATATATGATGAAATTTTGAGGAAAATTGGACACTATTACACGCGATACAATGGGATGAAATTCTGAAATTTTCGATGATCAGAAATTAAGAATTTTGTCGATTCCCGAGATCTCGATATTCATCATTAGCTGTATGTATAAAAAAACAAATCCCATCTTTGGCCATACCTGGGACTAGGTTATCATAACCCAAAGAGACAAAAAGTTTTATCTGAATATTTGTGGATCTTAAAAATGAAACTAGAGTATAACCTTGTAAATTTTTGAAAGAAATATTTTATTTTTTTCGATTTTCATAATTTATCTCATTTTGACCCTAATGGTCTGAGGAAATTGCAATTACCGAAATATTTTCCAACCGATTTTGGATTTTAATACATTACCTGAAAGGGAATTCAGTTTAGATTATGATTATATTTACATTTTCCAAAAATACAGTTATTTAAAAGCCTGTACTCCCGAGTAAAAAAAATTATATATAATCATATGTGGCATATATTAAAATATATAATTAGACATGTGGTTATGTATATCCATATATAATTATATATGAGGTTTTTTCCGAAAAATTTTCCTTATATTATGCCATATATAATTTCATCTAATTAGATATCGGCCTTCATAAATTTAGATATGGCATATATAATTATATATTACATAACATGGTTGATCTTATTGCATATATAGTTATATATAGAGCTATATCTTAATATATATGGTGGCATTTTAGCAATATATAATTATATATGGTATCATTTAAACAATATATAAATATATATGGTGACAGTTAAACTAGATATTATCATATATGGTGCCATTTAAACAATATATGGTCATATATGGTACCTCATAAACCAAATCTTTATTTCAGTTCCAGATATGATAATATATGGTACTATATATAGTGCGATATATATTTATATATGGTGTTATTTAAGCTATATATTATCATATATGGTGCCATTCAAACCATATATTATCATATATGGTGCCATTCAAACTATATATTATCATATATGGTACCATTTAAACCATATATTATCATATATGGTGCAATTTCAACAATATATGCTCATATATGGTACCTCATGAACAATATTTTTAATACAGTTCCACATATGATAATATATGCTACCATATATAGTGCCATATATATTTATATATGGTGTTATTTAAGCAATATATTACCATATATGGTGCCATTTAAACCATATATTGTCATATATGGTGCCATTTCAACAATATATGCTCATATATGGTACCTGATGAACGACATTTTTAATACAGATGCAGATATGATAATATATGCTACCATATATAGTCCCATATATATTGATATATGGTGTCATTTAAACAATATTAATATATAGACATATATGGTATCATTTAAACAATATATTGTCATATATGGCACAATTTAAACAATATATGGTCAAATTTGGTACCACATCAACATTTTGAATACAATTCCATATATGGTTTAATTTGAATAATGTAAAACTGTATGGCGCTATAAAAAATATTATCAGATATGTTACTTCATTAACAATATTTATAATACAGTGTCATATATTGTAATATATGTATATCATTCAATATATATTGATGTATGGTAAAGGTACAATAATTCCAATATCAGTTGAGATACAATTTGTGGGTCCATATCAACAATTTGTTCACGTACATTTAACATATATATATGTACATTTAAGTTATAATTTATAAACACTTTATAAAGTTAAATAGTTCCATAAACCTCGTCTAACTGTATAGAATGTTTATGAATATACGTTTTAATATATAATAATTACAACTACAAATTGGTGCCATTATCTAAAATTTAATTTAATGTTAACTTATAATAAAATAAAAATGTATTTCCTAAAAATAAAAATATAGTGTTAATTAATGTTAATATACAATAGGTTTAAGTTTAACATCCCAGACAGAAAAATATAATCGGCACAATGCTGGCAAACCGTTGGCGATGGTCGGTTATGCGTTGGCAGAACGTTGCATTAACTATCTTGGCAAAAAAATAGATTTCAAAAAACATTTTTCAAAAAATTGAGAAAACTTTTTTAATATTTGTTAATTTATTTTAATATTTTAAAAATAACTTATAAGCATCGAAAAAAGGTATTCCAGAAATTATTAAATGTATTTTAGAAAATTTTAATTGTATATCACAAAATATTATTTGCACTTCAGAAACTACAATATTACGCAAATTTAATTATTTATTTATTTAGTTGTGTCCAGAAATAATGAAATCTATTTCAGAATTTCATAGCTAATAGAGAAAAATTTCTCAAATACATTTCATAATTTCGGAAATACGATTGATAATTTCTGAAATACAGTTTGATAATTTCTGAAATACAGTTGTGAATTTCGGAAATACAATTAATAATTTCTGAAACACAATTGATAAAACTGAACTTCAATTGACTAGTTCTGAAATACAATTCATAAATGTGAAAAATAATTGATGAGTTCTGAAACACAATTGATAAAACTGAAATTCAATTAATTATTTCTGAAATACAATTGATAAATCTTAAAACATTTAATACAATTGGAAATGGTGTAGAGCGTCAAAAAGATGTAAATAAAATTATTTTATTCAAAGATTTCAATTTAATAAAAAAATAAATATATAATTTTATAAAAAAATTTATAGAAAAAAAAATTTTAATTTTATAAAAAGAAATTCATTTTGTAAAAGAAATGCATATTGAACTCGTTACCTTCTGAGTTTAAACCTTATTTTAACAAAATATTGTAATTTTTATACAATCAGTGCTCTGCCAGTCTATTATTTTTTGAACAGTTGGCAATATATGTCTGGGATCTTATTTAATCCCAAATAAATGGAGATCTTACGTAGGACCCAAATATAATGCGGCATCTAATTTTATCTGTCATTTTTATGGATACTTTTAGATGTCAATCCCCAAATATATTGCAGTTTCTAATTCGATCTGCCATTTTTCTGATAAATTTAGATCCAAGATTATCCGCAAATATATTGCTGGATCTAATTTGATCTGCCATTTTTCAGATCAATTTATATCTAAGTTTATCCACAAATATATTGCTGGATCTAATTCGATGTGCCATTTTTCGGATCAAATTAGATCTAAGTTTATCCCCAAATATATAGCTAGATCTAATTCGATCTGCCACTTTTTCGGATCAAATTAGATATACGTTTATCCACAAATATATTCCCGGATCTAATTTGATCTGCCAAAATTGAGATCAAATTAGATCTAAGTTTATACCCAAATATATAGCTAGATCTAATTGGATCCGCCATTTTTCGGATCAAATTAGATCTAAAAATATCCGCAAATATATAGCTGGATCCGCCAATTTTCGGATCAAAATAGATCTAGGTTTATCCCCAAAGATATCACTGGACCTCCCAATTTTGAGATATAACTTGATCTTAGTTTATCCCCATATATACAATGGGATCTAATACGATATGATTGGATACACCCAATTTTGAGATCTAATTGGATCAGCTAGATATTACAGCAGATCTTAAACAATATCAAATTGGATATAATTAGATATTGCGCGAGATCAATTTTTTTTACTCGGGTTTTCAAAAAAAGCCAAAAAAGTGATTTTTCACTTTTTTAAACCCTCAGCAGCACGGGTTAACATACTCCAATCGAGCTCAAATTTCGGGTATCTCAATATCTGGAAAGGGGAATCGTTTTATAGGGTCCAGACGGACAAAATTCCGACATCGATTTTTTGCGGTCACTAGGGTATTCAGTCGATTAATCGTTATTCGATTAATCAAACAACTTTACTCAAAAATTGTTCGAATAATTTAAAATGGCCATATTTCGAATAACAATTAATTCGAATAATTTAATACGATTAATCGATTAATTGAAATTGGTAAAAAATTAATAACATGTTTCAAAAATATATATGTATTTTTTATTAAAGTAAATATGGGATTTTATTAAAATTTATTTAACAAATTGTAAAAAAACATCTTAAATATCAAAGAAAAACAAAAACATCAACAGTTTGCTTTGTCATCTTCTACTCTGCATTCATAATATCCTTTAGCAAAGGATATTATTCCAAGCCATAGGATTCGAATTAATAAATGGCAAATTAAAAGATAAATAAACATATCCAGGTGTTTTTTATTTGAAATGTAAAAAACAAAGAAATTTACAATTAAGTTGTTAACAAGATTATAGTCACAATTAGTAGTTATCAGCATGTTATGAGTTCTAAATAATGTTTAATGAGAACTAAATAACCTCTATAGATGTGAGCTTTTCAGAGCCCAATTCGGATAACTCTGTTAGAAACAAATGTGTCCAAACTAGTCACAAGGTTTTTTTTAAATTCCCTGCGAAATAGTTGCTATTATCAAATAAAGGGGTGGAGGGAAAATCAATTCTCAACAGAATATCTCTTGTGTTTTATGAGTTGAATGCATACAAAATATGTACAAATTAATCTACGAGTTGTTCTATTCTTCTTCTCATTGAAGATATTATAGAGCGTTATGTATAATATATGAACGTCTGGCTAATTTATGGTTCTCCCCGATTTACAGAGAGGACAGAAGTAATAAAAATTTTGATAAAATATCTCAATTATAACATTTTTATGAATTTTAGAAGTGTTTCCGAAACTCTTTTTGTTCTTTTTTTTAAATAAAATTATTAAAAATACAACAAATGTATGTATATTATTTTACATAACATTTTTTCGATTAATCGATTAATTTTAATATTTTATTCGATTAATCGGTTAAGAAAAAAACCCAAATAATTATTTTAACGATTAATCGAATAAATTAAAATGTCGATTAATTGAATACCCTAGCGGTTACCCTAATGTATATACGTATGCGTATATGTAAAAAAAAAAGTCAGTAAAGTCAGCAAAAAATGTTGCTGTGGCAGCAAAATTTTAATCAGGAGCGTGCGTGCAAAAAAGTTGGTAATTTCAGCAAAAGGTTTGCTGAAAATCAGCTAGCTGATTTTTACCAAAAAAATAGTAAGTAATCTTCAGCAAAAGTTTTGCTAACACTTAGTCGACTGAAAGTGAAAAAAATCCTTGCTAAAATCACTAAACTTTTTGCTGAATATTAGTAGACTGAAAAAAACTCAAGAAATTTGTAGCGAAATTTTACTTTAGTTAATTTATTTGCTGAAAATTTAAATATAGAATATGTGTAGAGTTGTTTTTCTTTTTTGTCATTTCCGTTTCCAGACAAGCTGCGACATCTACATCTTGTCTATCTGGTTGTCGTCCACGCTATGAATGCGGTTATCAGCACAATTTTTGTAGCAAAATAAATTAGTAAAACATTAGTTCAAAATTAGTTTAGTGCTAAAAAAATATAACTAAAAATTTTGCTAAAAACGGAATTTCAGCAAAAAAATTGCTGAAAACTAGTACACTTGATATACAAGACGTTTTACTAATTTTTCTACTAACTTATTTTTTTGAGTGTATGTAAGCAAAAGATTTTAAGTACCCTACGGGAAATTTTAACAAACTGTCACCGAACTGTCCCCTTTATATGAAATAGACTGGTCACTGACCCCTTGTGACATGTCACAAGACAAATCCCAGGACAGGTCCCTGAACTTTGTTTTTTAAGAGAGTTCAGTAACCTGTCCTAGGATTTGTCTTGTGACATGTCACAAGGGGTCAATTTCCCCCTCCTATGACAACGCCATGTAAAAGTGACCAGTCTATTTCATATAAAGGGGCCAGTTCGGTGACAGTTTGTTAAAATTTCCCGTAGGGTAGTAATGCGAAAAAGTTATTTTAGAAGTGAAAATGCCTAAATGTTGAGTTTTTAACGTTAATAATTATCCACGCTGAAGGTTAATGTACATTAGGGGCTCCAAGCTTGTATGGAGGAAAATAAATTTTGAGTTGTGGACCGAGCTACCCTCTGGAAATATTTATTTGGGTGTAAAACTATTTTATCCACAAATATATTGCTGGATCTAATTCGATGTGGCATTTTTCGGATTAATTTACATCCAAGTTTATCCCTAAATTTATTGCTGGATCTAATTCGATCTGCCACTTTTTCGGATCAAATTAGATCTAAGTTTATCCACAAATATATTGCTGGATGTAATTCGATCTGCCAAAATTGAGATCAAATTAGATTTAAGTTTATCCACAAATATATAGCTGGATCTAATTCGATCCGCCATTTTGCGGGTCAAATTAGATCTAAGTTTATCCGCAAATATATAGCTGGATCCGCCATTTTTCGGATCAAATTAGATCTAGGTTCATCCCCAAAGATATCATTGGACCTCCCAATTTTGAGATATAACTTGATCTTAGTTTATTCCCATATATACAATGGGATCTAATACAATGTCATTGGATACACCCAATTTTGAGATCTAATTGGATCAGCTAGATATTACAGCAGATATTAAACAATGTCAAATTGGATATGATCAGATATTGCGCGAGATCAATTTTTTTTACACGGGTTGTTGTAAATAGTAATTTAAAATCAATCTGCTGAAATTAGCAAAAAAGTGTAAAAAACTGTAAAATCTAAAAAAAAAACTTTTTTTTTCGATTCCCTACTAAAAAAAATTATATGACTTTTGATATTATATATAATTATATCCGAAAAATGAGAACATCTAATTGTATCAAATTAGATCGTATTATGATCATATTAGATCTAATTTGACACAATTAGATCTAATTTGATGGACTAAGATATGGATTGATACAATATCATCCGGATTTTGTCCTCATCCAAATATATCAAATATAATATAATCATATCCAACTAAATGTAATGGTATATAATTCGATACAATTATACATAATTATATGAGACATATCTAACTATATATAGGTCTATATATAATTGGATATTGTAATGTGTTGCACTATATATTGTGCAATATATAACAAGATATAGTTATATATTTAGGATATAATTTCGTAAAATTTTATATAATTATATCTTAGTATATATGTTCCAATATGTAATTATACAAAATTTTATATGATAATATATGACTATATCAAAACTTTTTTACTTGGGTTGTAACAAGCGTATAATTACTTCAGGGTTTATGTCCCGGGAATCCCGCCCTTTTTTCAATCCCGCAATCCCGGGAATTTCGTGCGGGATTTCCCGGGATTTTTTTATTCTTTTACAGAAGTTTTAGCTAGTATATTAAAATTTTGGAAGTTTTATTTCAATTAAAAAATATTTAAAATTAAAAAATGCGATTTAAAATTCAATAATATATATATATATTTGTTCCTTTTACTCTTGCAAGGAGCATAGGGCATAATATAATATATAATATAAAAAATATTATTTGGGCCGAATTTTTTGGGTTTAGTTAAACCGAAAACAAATTTTATTAGACATTATCAAGTTTAAATACCAACAAAAATACTCGTACCTCGGAAATTTTATATTTTTTAATGATGGTCTTTGTTCAAATAAAGCAATATTCATACATATAATTTCAAAATCAGTATTTCAGCTCCAAATACCTCCAAAAAAACTCGGCACTAAAATTTATAAAAATGATAATATTTTCGTATTTTCAATTGATGTAAGTGTTTTGAGTTTTTGTTACTTCAAATAATTTAAATTTCAATTGCTATTCCTTTATTTCAGTTGTATTTTTCAAATTTTATGTTTTTGTTAGATTAAATATTGTTAATCTTTGGTATTGTTATATTTTTAGTATTGTTTCATAAATTTTTAAAAAATAAAAATCCAAATATTTTGTATTTTGTTTTTCAATATTTTATTTTTTAATTTTCTTCCGATATTTCGATTTGCATCGCAAATCATCCTCTGGGATATTTAAAAAATGCAATATATTAAAAAATATATTTTTGAACGGGACTGAGATGAAAACTTCTCGCTGCACTTAAAGCTTACTATTGTTTTTAAAATAATGCATCAGATGCTTTTTCAAATTATTTTGGATTTTTTATATGTTAATTTAAAAAAAATGCAACAATGAAAATTAAATATTTTTTTTAAGTAGTTGTGCCACAAAAAATTTCTATTCATAAAATACCAATTAAGGTTATAAAACTATTTAATAATATTTTAGTGTCTATTTTTATAAAAAGATTTAGACGATTTGCCTTAAAATTTGTGTGAAAAATACTCACTTTTAAACTTTTTAATAAAAATAGACGAATACTTCTGAAAATCTGCATAGAAACAAAATATCTAGAAATAGAAATTTTTGGATTCCATATTTAATCAAAAAATCGATCTTAATTCTGATTCTAAAGCTGGTCCGATACAAATTTGCACCCATTAACAATTCCATTATATCCTGAAAGAATTTATGATTCAATTTGTTTAACCGTTTAAACCGCGAATTAATATTTAATTAATGTTTTTCTAAGAGTTGTTTTAAAATTAAGACGGCCTTCCATACAAATATATTACCTGCATGTTAGTTCGCTCTTTAAACTGTTAAACGAATTGATCTCGAAAAAGTGGAAGATATGGATATTTTATACTAGGCCCTTATTTCAGAATATATTAAGTAGATTTTCTCATGACTGCAACCAAAAGATGAACTTTGTCGTAAGTTTTTTTTAATAGATATCGAGTTTTTGAAGTAAACATACTTCGGATATATTCATTTTCTAACTAGCGGGAATTCCCGGGATCCCGGGAAATTCAGAAAAAAATCCCGCTGTCCCGGGAAATGAAAAAGTCCGGGAAAAGAAAAACCCTAGATGGGATGAAACCAACTGGAAATGTTATATCGGTCAAAAACAAGTTATACGTGTCCCGGCGTTTCGCTGGATCACCCCTAGGAATCGAGATATATCTTTTTTTGACATAACTCGAGAACCACTAGTCCGATTTTGCTCAAAGAATTTTAAAAAAATTAAAAATTACAATTCCTTTAATCTGTTCATATAACGTTTTTCTATATACTCAACAGTTTTGCCGGTAAAAATAAATGTTTGTTACCGCTACCATAAAAATCAATAACCTTTTGTTTATTACTTTTTTTTAATATTTTAGGCAAAAAATATTTTTTTCTTCATACATTTATTTTTACCGGCAAAACTGTTGAGTATATAGAAAAACGTTATATGAACAGATTAAAGCAATTGTAATTTTTAATTTTTTTAAAATTGTTTGAGCAAAATCGGACTAGTGGTTCTCGAGTTATGTCAAAAAAAAACCACCAAAGGTCAAATCGATATATCTCGATTCCTAGAGGTGACCCAGCGAAACGCCGGGACACGTATAACTTCTTTTTTACCGATATAACTTTCCCCGGTAGTTTGAACCCTTCCCGATCACTGACCCCTACCATTTGTCTCACAGTGTAATTCTTGTTATCAGTTAATCCTGTGTTTTTGATTGGGAAAATGTATTTTAGTTTCCTAGGAAGATAATTTGTTGGAATCTAAGGGTCAGTTTTACAGCCAGAACTAATTTCGATTTTTGTCTTGAATATTTCTTAAATAAGAAATGTTGTTTAAAAATTTTTACTTAAGAAATATTTAAGAAACAAATCGATCTTAGTTCTGGCTATAAGAGAAAAATTTCTTGGATTTAATAGTTGTTTAAAGGGATAATTAGTTAATATTACACTCATAGAAATAAATCTGTAAAAATAGCAGAAAAAGCAACTAAAAATTAGTTAAAAATGATGCAAAAAAAAACTGTTTTTTTGCTAAACACTAGTAAAATAAGAAAAGCAAAAATAAAGCTGTTAAATTTGCAGAATTTTAGTTATATTTAAGTTAACTTTTAGTTAATTGAAATTGTATTGTAAAATCTACCGAAAATTTTGCTAAATATTAGTAGACTAAAAATAGGAAAAACAAACTGTTACATATATGTATATAATTTTTTGTTATTTTTAAACTAAATTTGGTTGAATGCAATTAGCAGTCTATAATGTTAAAAAAGCAGAAATATTTACTAAAAAAAATTGTAAAACTGTAGATTTATCAGGTTTGTTTTTGCTGTTCTTATTTTACTTGTATTTAGCAAAAAAATCTGCTAATTTAACAGTTTCTTCTGCAGCATCATTTTTAACCAATTTTTAGTTACTTTTTCTACTATTTTTACAGATTTATTTCTATGAGTATACTCTTTTGAGGAAATTTCAATATGTTGTTGAAAATTTTCATTAGAACTCATTCAGCAAAATTCCCTCTGTGTATTCTGAGCGTATAGCATTCCCTGCACGAGGTTTTCTTTAGAAAAAAGGATGCATTTTTCAGAGTTTTCTATAAAAAGCATTTGAAAATTTTATCAAAAGAGAAGGAGTTATTTTTAAAAGTCTTTCTTTGTATGAAAAAATCGCAAGCATAATGTCGAAAATGTTTTTTATTATTAAGGGTCTGAGAATGGGCAAATATATAGCCAAACATTAATGGGGCCCTTGCCCACCCCAGAAAAATGGTCTAGGTACGCCTATGAATCTACTACAGAAACGTTTTTTATTCTATTTGTTCCAAGAAATTCAGACAAAAAGTATTTTTATACCCTACACCACTACGTATTTTTATACCCTACACCAAGGACGACGCCTATTGATTTTGGTTAAAATCGGTCCATGTTTAGACCTAGTGCCCATATAATGGTCCCCCCAAAATTATATTGTTTATACGCTGCAGATCGCAAATATTAAGATATTTTGATGAAATTTGGTACACAGAGCTAAGTTGGCCCAAGGACGATGCCTATTGATTTTGGTGCACATCGGTCCATGTTTAGACCTAGTGCCCATATAATGGTCCCCCCAAAATTATATTGTTTATACGCTGCAGGTCGCAAATATTAAGATATTTTGATGAAATTCGGTACACAGACCTATTTTGGCCAAAGGACAAAGCCTACTGATTTTGGTGTACATCGGTCCATGTTTAGACCTAGTGCCCATATAAGGGTCCCCCCAAAATTGTATTGTTTATACGCTGCTGGTCGCAAATATTAAGATATTTTGATGAAATTTGGTTCACCGACCTATATCAGCCCAAGGACGAAGTTTATTGATTTTGGTTAACAGGTCCATGTTTAGACCTACTGCCCATACAAGGGTCCCCCCAAAATTATATTTTTTATACGCTGTAGGTCGCAAATATTAAGATATTTTGATGAAATTTGGTACACAGATCTATGTTGGCCCAAGGACGAAGCCTATTGATTTTGGTGAACATCGGTCTATTTTTAGACCTAGTGCCCATATAAGGGTCCCCCCAAAATTGGCTTGGTTATAAACTGCAGATCGCAAATATGAAGATATTTTAATGAAATTTGGTGCGCTGATTCACATTATAGAAAATTTTGACGCAAGCCCCATTTTAACCCATTCGAATTTCGGATCCAAACAGTAGTTGGCTTTTACCCAGACTGGTGTAGGGTATTGTATAGTCGGCACGCCCGACTTTAACCTTTTTACTCGTTTTAATAGTTACATTGTTTGTGGAAGAAGAAATTCGGTCTAACCAGGAAACTTGAAATTAGATTGTACTCTAAAGTGTTATAAAATAAGTAAAAAGTGATTTATTTTGTACTCACACAAAAAAATGAATGTTAAAGAGCGTCCATAATAAGTAGTGCTACAGCTTTTCATTTTGTACGGAAGTCTAGTTGAAAAACTGTACGAAATTGGAGAAAATATAAAGAGTGTATGAAATAATCATAATATGTTCCTAGTGATCATAATATGATCCTAACTGATCACAAAATTTTCGACATGACAATAATATGATCATTGTAAAAATACTGTGATCATCAAGAAAATATTATGATCTAAGGAACATATTACGATGATTTTTGGATGTATTGTGAAATTGTATTCTTATCAATATTTTTCTGCATTTTATAGCTTCCATAATTTATTTTTATCTCTATGTATGTGTAAATTAGTCATTGAATAAATATTGTCAATTAAAACATGCATATCTTTTCAATCCAGCGTCAGCAGAATTCTGGGAGAATACTATAGGGATAATAGGACAATAATATGATAATATGTACACTCTAATTAAATTCTGTTGAAATTTACCCAACTTATAGTAGGAAACTGAACTCCTACTATAAATTGGGTAAATTTACTCTATGTGCGTAATTGAGAAAAAATACGCACATTGTGTTTAAGTTGGAGCACAAATAATTTGTAATTTTACATTGAAAGTGCGTAAAAATTAAATGAAATTTTGAAATTAGTGTGTTAATTTACTAAATTTGTGTGTAAAAAAGCACGTTTCACGTGTAAATGTACGCATAAAATGCGTACAAATCCACAAAAAATGCGCAAAAATCCACAGAAAATGCGTAAAAATAAAATATAATGCGTACATTTACAACAGGTGTGCTAACTTTAAATAAAATAACAAATTAGTACGTATTTTATTAATAATAATATTCGAGTCATTCTCTCATAATCGTTTATGTCCAAATTAGTCGTTTTGGGATCTTAAGGCATTTGTATAAAATTCATATAAAAATTTGTTATAACTATTGAATGGGTGCGATGACTCCTGCTCAACAAAATGCCTTCTTTGAAAGGGGGCAGTAACCGTCAACAATAATGGGAGAAAACGCCTTAAGAGAGATATGGCCTACGTAGGAACAACTGAGTGCAATGACTCCTTGCGTATGAAAGTGTGTACAAAAAAAGTTTACGCATTTTTTGTTTATATATACCGAATTTTCGTAAAATTAAAC
Organism: Leucophora obtusa; assembly: GCA_949987735.1. Lineage (NCBI taxonomy): Eukaryota > Metazoa > Arthropoda > Insecta > Diptera > Anthomyiidae > Leucophora > Leucophora obtusa. The sequence goes on from OX465295.1 coordinate 285,800,517, forward strand.
AAAATTTTACCCATTTTATAGTAGTAAATTTACAAACATTTTTTAGAGTGTAGGACTATAATATGCTAATATTGGGAGCATTTTGCAATCATAGTGAGGTAATTTATTGACCATATTATGACAAAAAAGAGGTAAGAGTATGATTGTCACAACTATATAATAACATGATTGTCACAATCATAAACCCAAAAATATATGATGCTCTTCAAATATGGACATCCCAACCATGTTTTTTCTTTGCGTGTATTGAGTTTTGCTAACTCGTTTTAAATTAGTGCCAAAAAGGTCAGAGTTTTTAAACACTATTTCAGTGTTGCCACCAGTAAAAAAAAAATTACACAGCTGTAGATCAAAAATTATCCAAAACCGTATGAAATTACACAAAAAATATATTTTTCATATTATTTCAAAATAAACTCTCCAGGTCACAGTGGAGAAGAATACAAATATTTTGGGAAGAATTTCGCCATTTCTTACCGACTGATATGAAATTTCACAATGTTGGTTTTGGATGGCCGAAATTGCGGGAGCTATGCCATTCGACTTCAAAGTTTTGCAATTTTTCTATTTACAAAATGATTTTTAAAGACGTAACATTTCTATCATCTACAAAGTGCAAATGTTAATTGCATTTTAAAACTAAAATTTAGCATTTTTGCTATAACCTGTTCCGTGTTTTTGCCTTCTGCAAAAGCAAATCCAGGCCAATTTCTCAGAAAATATTATAACGAATAATTCTATTAACTAAAGGGAATTTCACTGCAATATCTTTTTCAGGAATAAAATGGCGTGCTTTTAAATTTGAATATTAAAAAAATGGTATTTTATCCATATTAAAAGTTTCTTTCAGAACAAAGTATTTTTGTTTTTCAAAAAAGCTACTTCATTCAGATGCATGGCATGCAAAAATATTAGTTACTTGCTAATTATTCTCTCCCATACTCCTCAAAATGTAACCATTTATATTTAAATTAAACCAATTTTTCTCTGAGTACAAAGCTGGAATTTATAAAAAAAAAGCTGGCCTGTTCAACCCTAGCTTTAAATGCTTAGTTTTTTTAATTTTTTAAAAAATAAAAATATAAGTTTTTTTTTCAAAAATTTCATACGATTCTGTTGAAATCTGAAACATGTTGGATTTACAGAATTCTAAAATTATCTGATTCTGCTGCACTTTGCTGCGTCAAAGTGTTTGTCTGGTCAAAGCCCAGTAGCATGATAACTACACCAAAAAACATTTCAGACATTAGAAAGTCACAACCATAACAAACTCAAACTTTCCCACTCTTTCGCTGAATTTTTAAATGTTCTTGCAAACCAAGAGAATTTTTAAGAAAATCTTGATAATTATTTTCGTAAAAAATAAACAAAAGGTGGTACTTTAAACAAAACAAAAAAAATCAAGGTTGGTTACCGAAACGAATAACGGTAAGGATAACGTTAACGGTATCGAATTTCGTTTGTTTCGGTAACGGTAAAGGTAACGGTATATAAGACTGATTCGGTAACGGTATACCGTTATCGAAACAGCAATACCGGTACGTACCGGTATTAAAAATTACGTTATAAACAAGTAAAAACATAGCATATTCTCATTTTGAAGTTTTAAAAATACAGATTATTACCTATAAATTCAATGCTGGTAGTTTTTATAATTAAAATTATTATCTATAAATGTTTTTGTAACAATAACTCAGGATTATAAAATAAAAAAGTAAAAAAATGGCATTTTTTATATAAACTAAATAATACCGGTAACTACCCATGAAAATAATGGTATCGGTAACGATAACGGTATTGGGAAATTTTTTTAGAGGTAATGGTAACGGTAACGGTATTCAATTTGAAACGGTATTTTAGCGATAACGGTATTATAACGATAACGGTAACCAACCTTGAAAAAAATACATAACACCATTTTTGATTTCTTCTAAATTGGGTTTTGTGTTGAAAAATTCTACAAAAGTAATTCACCAGAAAATGGAGATTTGTAATAAATGTTTCACTGATAAACTCGTTTCGTCTAAATATCGACTAATTTTTATTAATTTATTAAAAAGCTCCGGGAATTTTAAAAATTTACGGAAATTTCTATAAAAAGTGAAATTACACAAAAACTACACAAAAATGTCATTATTCAAAAATTATCCAACGAATGTGTAAACAGTCCCGTTTTTGAATAATTATTCAAAAAGTGGCAACACTGCACTATTTTCAAATCTACAATTTTAAATTTTTTTTAAAGAAATTTTAAAAAATCAGCTATTAAACTTTAGGGTTTTATTAAGAACATATTAGAGATTAAGAAGTACAAAAATTGTAGGAATTATTTTTTTCAATTAACTAGGGTAGATATTTTATTTCAGCGGATTTCAAGAAAACAGCGATTTTGGCAAGTTTTTCTGTTTTATTCTTTTAAATCCACATGATTCTGGCCGGAATATAACAACACGAGATTAAATACTTCAATCCTCAAAATTAGGGCAATATATAAAGACATTAAATTGCCCCTGTTTAAGGTCAAAGGTCGAATTTTACGAGATTTTTTTTTAACATTAATATTCATTTAATATTATTAATGTAACAGATATTCCTGAACGGATATAGATGAAAGTTCTTGATATTATTTTTCTAGATCTTAAAATAATGTTCTTAATTTTATTTCATAAAATTAATCCTTAAGTACTGTTGGGGCCTATATGCCCACTGAAAAATATTAGTCTGTTTTCATAACAGGATCAAAAAAGCCCCAAGACCATTTAAGGGTTAATTTTCTCAAATTAAATTAAGAATATTATTCTTAGGCCTAGAAAAATAATATCAAAAAGTTTTATTAACAAGTTTAAAAAAAATTAAAATATCCTAAAATTTGACATTTGACCTTGCACAGTGGCTAATTTAATGTTTTCTATTTAGCCCTAATTTTCAGGATTGAAGTATTTTAACTCGTGTTATTATATTCCGGCTACAATCATGTGGAATTTAAAAAAGAAAAAAGAAAAACTTGCATAAAAGCTAAATGCCAAAAATCGCTGTTTTCTTGAAATCCGTTGAAATCTCTGCCCTAGCCAAATGAAAAACGGAATTCCTACAATTTTGTATTTCTTAATCTCTAATATGTTTTTAATAAAACTTTAAAGTCCAATAGTTGATTTTTTTAAATTAATTTTAAAAAAATTTAGAATATGCTCGAAATTTAAGTGTTTTCATATAAAATATTTCTTCATTCTCTTTTATTGGCGAGAAAAACGGGAAATTCGATCAGACAAAAAATTTCAGCAGCTGGATTTAAGAGGTTCAAACTCATTCAAAGTGATAAAAAATAACTTTTTTCGAACAATTCGCTGGGGAAACTAAAAAGTTTGTCCGATCGAAATTTCTGGTCATTTTCGTTAATAAAAGAGATTGAAGAAATATTTATTGTAAAAAACTTTTGATTTCTAAAATAAACTTTTTACTTTGTTTAAATATTTCACATTTTTAGAAGAAAAGCGCAAGACGAAATCGATTTGGCTGAAACTTTTTATAAATACTTATTACATCTATCCACAACTTGTCTATCCCTCCCCTTTGCGCACTCAATAAAGCTTGTCGATAGAATCTACTGAAGATTACAATTAGGGCAAAGGTATATCAGTTAAAAAGGCGATAAATGTGTTTAAAATAACTAAATATGTAGTTTTTTTAACTGTTGAAAAATAACTAACAAACGTTTTAAAAAATAACTAACAATGTCGTAAAAATGCAAAAAAAAATTAACGCAGCTGCCAAATATATTATATTATAAAAATTATAGAGCAATTCCATATGAAAACGATCAAAATTGGCAAATTTTTGGACGACCCCTCTCCGATTTTAAAATAAATAGTCTCAATCGATTGCCCAGCAAAAAATAATGTACCTACATATATTTTTTTTTTTTATAGTGACTGGTTTAGTGGTGGTGTACACCACTGTCATGTGACAAAATTGAAGAATTCTTCATAAGGGACCTCATTGAAAGTTGTTTTAAAAAAAACTACTAAAGCGATCGCAACGAGTGATAGCTCGTTGGAAAGGTATTGAATCAGGCTTTAATTGAAAAATAAAATTTTCCTAATTTTTCTCAGAAATTTACCTTTTTTCCCATGAAAATTAAATTTTCCGATTTTCCACAGAAGCTCCTAAATTTTCCGGCTAATTTTTTTTTTTTTTTTTGGATTCCTCATAATTTTTGCTTTAAGAATCAGCAATAAAAAAATGGGCCCCGACTCCTTGTTTGGACAGGAGAGGAGCATTTAAGAGACCACCTTGTTCTCATTGTTTTTATATTTTTTATAATTGAATTATTTGTAATTATTTAACATTATTTTATTTTATTATTAAAAATACATTTTAAAAATAATTTTACAGTTAAAAATACATTTATGAAGAAAAAATCAATTTTTTTTAAGAGCCCCAAGTTGAGTGTGTAGTGAATATGGTCTGCCTGCCTTCAAAAGATCGGCCATAAATCCATGGATAATAGCAGCAGTGGCATGTAATGGCACACCAAACCCGACTGAGGCTACAGGTCATAAAATGTTTTGTAAATTTTTTAAATTACCAGGTAATAAATATTTCGCCTAAAATGACACGTGCAGAAACAAGTCATAAAACACGGATTTTCCATAAATATGGCGAAATATTTATTACCTGGTAATTTAAAAAATTTACAAAACATTTTATGACTTGTGGTCGGCTTATTGGCAGTAACCAATTAAGTCCCTCTTTAAAAAACATTTTATGACCAGTAGTTCACGCAAATTTTCCTATTAAAGAAAAGCAAATATCGCTTATTTTTTTTTACCTATTTTTTACCAAAAAATAAATATAAATACTTCACACACTCTGAGTAAAATTTTAGTTGAATACTAAACGTGAAAGTGTTAAAGTGTTTTTTTTGTAAAGTAAAGAGTGAAGCTGTAAAGACAATTTAAAGTAAAATGAATAAATTTTGCTGCAATCCGTTTAACAAGAGTGGACATCGTTCGAAAAAGATAAGAGTATTAAAATTAACTGGTGTTTCGAAGCGATACATGAATGAATTAAATATACAATACGGTGAAGAAGCAGAATTCATTTGCCCCAAGTGTAAAATAGATTTGTCTCAACAAGCAAATGCATTGAAACAAATGCAACCACAATCCGAGAGTGAAATGACAATTGAACAAAATGTTTCATCTGATAGTGAGGCAGACATTCCGATGGTCAATATGTCTTTGAGTCCTTTGAATGAGGCTATTACCACTTTAGGTGAATCGCCTATTACAAAAAGAAAGTTGCGAAGTGAAAAATACAGGAAAGAGAAAAAAGGCAAGGTTATGAGTGCAATCGCGACAATATTTGATGAAGGCTCTGATAACGAATGCAGTCAAGCAGATGACGTTGATGACGCCAAACAAATGATTGAGCAGTTGAAAAGAAAATTCAATTTAGCGACCACTTTTCCGGAGAAATATCTCATTTTATCTGTGCTGCCTCAATCGTGGTCTATACGCAAGAATTCTGAACAGTTTCAAACATCTTTTTACATCGCGAGAAGAAGCAAACAATTAGTTCGACAGAAGGGCATATTGGCGACTCCCACCAAGAAATTTGGCTCAAGGACCCTCAGCGAAGCAACGGTGAAATTGATTCAAGATTTTTACTGCAATGATGACAACAGCCGCGCCTGCCCAGGTACACGTGACTATGTTATCACACGTGAAGATGGAGAAAAAGTACACAAGCAGCGCAGATTATTATTATGTAATCTATCCGAAGCATACCATCAGTTCAAAGAGAAATACCCAGCAGAAAAAGTGGGATTTTCTAAGTTTGCCATCCTACGACCAAAAGAATGCGTGCTGGCATTAGACAGGCACGGAACGCATTCAGTCTGCGTTTGCATGTTTCATCAAAACATCAAATTAATGTTCTTTCCATGCAAGAAATTGAAAGTATTTCACGGTGAAATTGACACATATAGGGACCTCCTGTCGAAGTCGTTGTGCGCATACCCCACGGGAAATTGTCATCTGTCCAAATGCGACAATTGTCCGAAGATTGACGAGCTAGAGCAATATTTGGCGGAAAAGTTTGAACAGCTGTTAATTCAGGAGGTGCATTTCAAACAGTGGATAATTAGCAGCGGCAGATGTTCCCTTGAGACCGTGGTAAAGCAGATTCCGGAATTCATCGAGGAATTCGGATTCAAGTTGAATGAACTGAAGGCGCACCATTTCATATCCGAGATGCAATCGAAATTTCTAAAGGAAAGTAAGGAGAAATTAGCCCAAAATGAATTCATTGTGATAAGCGACTTTGCCGAGAATTACACTTTTCTCGTTCAGGATGAAATTAAGGCTTATCTCTGGGCAAACGACCAGTGCACGGTGCATCCTTTTTGCATTTATTTCAAAAACGAAGATAACGAACTACAGACCGTAAGCCTTGTTGTTGTCGCGGAGAGTTTAGCTCATAATTATGTGTCCGTTTATTTATTTCAAATGAAACTGTTTGAATTCTTAAGATCAAAATTCGATGCAATCGACAAAGTAAAAAAAATTTTTACAATCTTTGCATAATTGAAGAAGAACAAAACTGCAAGGTCGAGTGGCACTTTTTTGCGACCTCCCACGGTAAGGGCCCATGCGATGCGTTAGGGGGAACCCTAAAACGCATGGCGACTAAGGCAAGTTTGCAAAGGCCATATACTGACCAGATCTTAAATGTACAACATTTGTTTTCGTGGATTCAAAGCAAGAAAATTGCCATTAACACAGTTTTATGCACTCAAAAAGAACACGATGCCATGGAGCGACGAATTCAAAACAGATATAATAATGTCAAAACTATAACTGGAACGCAAAAGTTTCATTGCTTCATACCAAATATTTCTGATATGTCAATTAATGTAAAGCGGTACACTTCGTCTGCCGACGTGCTAAATTTAAAGTTACTTTAATTTTATAATGATGCCAAGACAATTGAAATTTTTAATAAATATTGTAATTAAGTATAAGCAGCAAAATAAGAAAGATTTTTTCTTCATAAATGTATTTTTAACTGTAAAATAATTTTTAAAATGTATTTTTAATAATAAAATAAAACAATGTTAAATAATTACAAATAGTTCAATTATAAAAAATATAAAAACAATGAGAACAAGGTGGTCTCTTAAATGCTCCTCTCCTGTCCAAACAAGGAGTCGGGGCCCATTTTTTTATTGCTGATTCTTAAAGCAAAAATTATGAGGAATCCAAAAAAAAAAAAAATTAGCCGGAAAATTTAGGAGCTTCTGTGGAAAATCGGAAAATTTAATTTTCATGGGAAAATTTAATTTTCATGGGAAAAAAGGTAAATTTCTGAGAAAAATTAGGAAAATTTTATTTTTGAATTAAAACCTGATTCAATACCTTTCCAACGAGCTATCACTTGTTGCGATCGCTTTAGTAGTTTTTTTTTAAAACAACTTTCAATGAGGTCCCTTATGAAGAATTCTTCAATTTTGTCACATGACAGTGGTGTACACCACCACTAAACCAGTCACTATAAAAAAAAAAAAAAAATATGTAGGTACATTATTTTTTGCTGGGCAATCGATTGAGACTATTTATTTTAGAATCGGAGAGGGGTCGTCCAAAAGGTGATCGCTTTCATATGGAATTGCTTTATATATTTTTTATATTATAAAAATATACTATTTTAATTTATATAAAATATTTTAACTAAATATATTTGGATAAAAAAAATAGGTAGACTTTTTTTCTTTTGATTACAAAACAAAAATGTGTCATTTCCAGCAAAACCTTGGTATTATATGAGTACTACTATGCATGTTACCTGGTAATATATCAAACGGCTTACCCTTGCATTACCTTGGACCCTTACACCTTACCCTTGCCTTACTGTTAATACCAAATTCATACGTTGGATGTTTAATTGTTATAAATTATTCGTTTTTCTAGAAAATTTTAGAAATTCTATTTTTTGCTAAAAACTCGTGAAGTTAAAATTGATATTCGGCTTAAAAAATTAAAATTTAAACAATATGTTTTTAAAAACTCCTTACCTTTAAGTTCAGAATAACATGTTACTAGGTAAGGAGTTACATCGATGGGCATGCCCTTGTTAAAATAATAGGTCTAGTAATAGAAAAGTAAGAGCTTACTCCTTCATTACAAAATGCTTATTTTTATAACCAAAACTTATAAAAAAAAATTTCCCTAATTTTTTGGTAAAATTACGTAATTTTTAATTACTTAAATAGTCAATATGAAACAAGATGAAATTTTAAGAAAAAAAAACGTATTATTTTAAGATTTTTTGTAACGTAGAGGTAATAGGTAGGTGTAACATGTAAGTCCAGAATAACATATTACTAAGTAAGGAGTTACCTCGATGGACATGCCCTTGTGAAAATAATAGCTTTGGTAATAGGAAAGTAAGAGGTTACCTAACCTTATTTCTTCTTATCAAAGTCATTACCGGGTAATAGAAGGTTTTGCTGGGTTACTGCATCCTACTTAAAATTTGAAATCAAAATTCGAAACAATTCTCCAGTTATTACGTTTTTATTCATTACCCAGTGTAGAAAATCATTACCAGATATGTGGTTATGTAACTACATACTTGGTAATGGTAACTAGTTACTTTTGTTATTACATTTCTTATTACCTTTATATGGCGATGTCGCGAAAAATAATGAGTTGTCGTTACACACCAGCATACGAAAAATCAAAAAATATATCGTTACCTATGTGCTTACCAGTACTGACAAAAATAATGAGTCTAAAAATAGATTTTCTAAAAAATAAATTATATAAAAAAAAATATTTTTTATTGTATTTTTTTTTAAATAAAATTTGATGGTGCGGGAATCGAACCTGGGTCTACAGATTGCCAGTCAACAGCTCTACCATCTGAGCTATATCGACATGTAATATTTAATAGATAAAAACACAATTGACCTGCTGCACACAAGTAAGCTTACTCGCCAACATACAAAAAATCAAAAAATATGTGGTTACATATATCCTTACCAGTGTTTCAAAAATATTGAGTCTAAAAATAGATTTCAAAAAATTTTCAAAAAACTCTAAAAAATTATTTTCTATTTGAAATAATGATAAAAATAAGTAATTATCAGTAACTCATTATTATATGTTTTAAAATAATAAAGAAGGTAAGTGGGTGTCATTACTGGTAGTCCAAAAAATAATGATATGTCATTACCGTTTCTACACTGGGTAGAGACGAATTCTTCCATAGATGGTAACCGAAACGAATGCGGTTGTCGTTAGGGTAACGTCATTTCATTTTCATTTATTTCGGTATCGGTATTTTAAGTATAACGGTATTTGAGTTATTTAGGTAACGGTATTTTAAGGATAACGCTATTTGGGTTATTTCGGTAACGGTATTTTAATGTTAACGGTATTTTAGTTATATCGGTATTTTGAGGATAACGGTAGTCAGTTAATTCGGTACATACCGCTTTTTTTTTGTTGCAAAAACCACACTAAAGTAAAATAAAAACGAATTAATTGACTTAATTTATGTGAAATACTCAATAACCACGTGCAATGACCAAGAGTAGAGAATTAAAAATAACGGTAACGGTATTTTAAGGATAACGCTATTTATTGTATTTCGGTAACGGTATTTTAAGGTTATCGATATTTCATATATTTCGGTATTGGTATTTTAAGGATAACGGTATTTCAGTTATTTCGATAACGGTATTCCGGGTATTTCGGTAACGGTATTTTAGGGGTAACGGTAGTCACTTGAATGGGTTTTGAATCGATAACGGTATTTTAGCGGTATTACCTGCCCACCCTGGTTTATTTTTGATATAACTAACAAAAAAACTGTTTGTTGTAAAAAAATACTGTTTTGTTAGTTATTTATTATAAAATTGAAAATAACTGCTTTAATAACTGTTAGGAAATACAGTACACCTCGTTAGTTGTATTTTAAATAACAGTCATAATAGTTGTTTTGTATTTTTTCACAAAAAACAACTGTAATTACAGTTTAAAATAACAACTACAGAAGCAATTGTCATGTAGTGACTGTAAAACTTTTTTGTGTGTAAAATTCCTTCAAAGTCCTAATTCGGTCCAGCTTAGTTTACACCTCTAAATTCAACATTTCAGCTAAATTCACTGCCACCCTAATGTAATTATGTTCATATATGAAAGTGAAACATCTATACAAAATGATCATTCCATAACCTAGTGTCTTCACATGTAATAAAACGATAGCATGCAATTTTCAAATATGATTTCAGCAGTTTATAAGTGAAACAGTATAATAGTAAAGTCCAATTTACACTACAAACAAAAAATATGTAGTGGTTTTTAAAATCTTTTAGTTTCTGATTCATAATTTGTATGGAATTTGACAAGTAAATACAAGTAATTTTCAAAAACTGCTAGTTTTTGGTTAAAGCTAATTTACACTACAACCAAAAACTAGTAGTTTTTAAAAAATTTTGACAGAAAAATACAAGTAGTTTTCAAAAACTACTAGTTTATACTTAGGCAAAAACCACCTAGTTTTTGTACAAAACTAGTTTTTGATTGGTTTTTTGCATGAGTTCTGACAAGTTAAAAACTACAAGAGCCAAATACAGGTAGTTTTTGCTCAGGTATAAATGTAGTATAAGAATAAATACAGTTTAAGTGTAAATCTAGTGCAAGTGTTCCCTACTATAGTGCAATTGAAATAGTTTTGACGTTTTTCTGCAATTGATTTGACATTTGCTATATAATATAATTTATTGCATTTCAAGACACCGCATTAAAGCAACAGGTTTATTAACATTTGAAAACAATTGTATCATTCAATCTTAGTTAAACTGATACAACGTTTGAACCGCTCTAGTTCTATATAATAAAAAGTTTTAAAAAAATGTTGAAATTATTCGATTTAGAAGAAAGTTATTCGCGTTTTCCCGAAATAAAACGTGAAGAAGTTATAAAATTACAACAATGGATTAAGGTTCAACCCCATTTGCCCGATTTATCCGAACAAGAAGCTTTACTCTTCTTCTTTGCATGTCATTATAGTATGGAATTTTCCAAACAAGTACTCGATACGAATTTAACATGCCACACACATATTGATGAATTTTTCGGTAATTTAGATGTTGAACTTCCAGAATTTAAACGTGTTATGAATACTGTGTATGTTTTCAAATTGGAAAGCATAAAATTTTAAAGTTGCATTTAATTCATAATGTATTTTAATTTGTAGTGCCATTTGTACAATACCAAAAACAACACCCGAAGGATATAGAGTTATCATGGGAAAGTTAATCGATACAAATGCTTCGAACTTTAGTTTTGCTGATTCAATGAAATTGTAAGTAACTCAGCATATTTGATATTTTTAAAATAGTATTCAGAATATTGAGAAATTTTGAACTAAATAGTTGAAGCATATTTACATGCAGGGTTGGCAGGCCATACCGCTAAAATACCGTTATCGATTCAAAACCCCTGCAACTGACAACCGTTACCACTAAAATGCCCTTACCGAAATAACAAAAATACCATTACCCGTAAAATACCGTTACCCAAATAAGTGAATTACCGATATCCTTCATAATAAAATTTGTATAACTTTTGTCGCAGCATCCTTGGAATACCCTTCAACATTTTTCAACTTTTTTACACTCATATAAAAGATAATTTTATATACAATCGGCGCTGTTCTAAGTTCCGAATCCACATAAAAAAAATTATAAAGTGAAACATTCCGAAGTTTTTTGTTGTTCTGTGATCCACATCCAAATTATTTTTTTCGCTTTATTTCGTGTAGAAAAAGCTGGGTGGAAGTAAAACGACAACAATTACTATATAAAAATTCATCTTAAAACTTGTTTAAAAATTTTAAAATTTGTTCGAAACAGCAAATTTCCGAAATTTTTAATTCCGTGTGATTTTACAAATCCACTCTAATTAAAAAGTTTCGGAACTCAGAACAGGGGTAATAGATAGTAGGTTTGAAAATTAAAAACATTTTTTGACTAACTGAAAAATTAAAAAACGTGTTTTTCAGTAAAATGCAAGTAGCAATATTTCAGAACCCCTTTGGCCGATTAAAAAAGTTTTATTTTTTTTGGATTTAGCGAACTATAATATATTAGAAATAATAATCACAAGAACAAATATTTTTTAACAAAATTTATGTCTTGTTGTTGGTACACATGTTTTTATATTTTTATGAAAATATATTACATACATATTTTCATAAAAATTTGTCAGATATTTTTACGATATTGTTAGTATTTTTAACTGCAATTGTTAGTTATTTTTCAACAGTTTAAAACAACTTCCCAGCAAAGAAAGTGAGGAAAAAGCAGTATTTGAAATACAGCAACTATTGAATACACGAAAAAAATAGAAAGTGTATAATTATCGAAGTACTTAGGTAAAATACAACTTCAAAAGTATTTTTTGTAAGTTAGCAACAAAATATATGTAGATATATAAATTTTTGGTTATTGTCAACATGCCTTAGTTTTTACCTATTCCAATTTCACTTACTTCAAAATGTGTTATGTTATTGTACATAAGTTTTTCCTTTTGTAAATAATCTTAGAAAATATTATATTTTAATTTAGGAATTGTGTAACAGAAAACTTTTGAAGTTTTATTTTACCGAAGTACTTCGGCAATTATGCACTTTTTATTTTTTGTGTGTAGAAAATTGTTTTAGTTTCGGTCAGAGCTTCGAAGAATTAGTTCCCTAATTCCCTTTTTTTGAACTGAATTTATATTTTGGGAATGAATTCCCTGACCAAACTTAAGGAATTGAATGAATTCCTTTTTTTTCAATCGATTTATCTTAAAGGAGTTTATTAATTTTTTTCTAATGCCTTCATAAAATTTAATGAATTCTTTCAACAAGGAATTCATTCAATTCTAGTTAATTCAACTTTTGGTCAAGGAATTCATTCAATTCTAGTTGATTCAACTTTTGGTCAAGCAATTCATTCAATTCTAGTTAATTCAACTTTTGGTCAAGAAATTCATTCAAGTTAATTCATTTTTTGGTCAAGGAATTCATTCAATTCTAGTTAATTCAACTTTTAGTCAAGGAATTAAATTTATTACGTTTAATTCCCTAAGGAATTAAATTTTTTTCGTTTAATTCCTAGGGAATTATTTAATTCCTTGACTAAAAGTTGAATTAACTAGAATTGAATGAATTCCTTGACTAAAAGTTGAATTAACTAGAATTGAATAAATTCCTTGACCAAAAGTTGAACTTGAATGAATTCCTTGACCAAAAGTTGAATTAACTAGAACTGAATGAATTCCTTGACCAAAAGTTGGATTAACTAGAATTGAATGAATTCCTGACCAAAAGTTGAATTAACTAGAATTGAATGAATTCCTTGATCAAAAGTTGAATTAAGTGCACAGTTGAATGAATTCCTTAGCCAAAAGTTGAATTAACTAGAATTGAATGAATTCCTTGACTTCAAATTGAATTAACTAGTGTTGAATGAATTCTTTAGTGAATGAATTCTTTAAATCGAATTCTTAGTGTTTTGGTCAGGGAATTCATTCTATAAATTTGAATTCTTTGAATTCATTCACAGGAATTAATTCCTGCTTATGTTTTATTAATAAATTCATTCCTTGAATTAAAGAATTGAATTAAATTTTTGGGAATTCATTCCAAAAAGGAATTAATTCTTTAAAGCTCTGCTTTCGGTTTTCATTGATCAATTTAACAATGGCTTGTCATACACACAAAAAAAAACTATAGGTAAAATTGTCTATAATTGTAGGGTGATTTCACCTATTTTCAAATGCAACATAGCATTTGCTATGTTTTACGCCAATATTACATTAAAAAATAGGTAATTTCTATTTGACTTTTATGTTCGAAAAATCACCTATAATTTTTGGTAAATTAACTGAGAAAAATAGGTGTTTACCAATTTTAATGTAGGCAAAATATTGGTAATATAACTTTGATATTAGGTATTTTTTATTGCAAAATGCCCTTTTAGTAATTCAATTTTATATTTTATTATGTATAAATTTATTTATTAAAAAATATATAAAAACACAAATGATTTAATTATGGAAACTACAGATACACTATACAATAGAGCTTACCACCTTACAGGCAAATAAAAAAAATTGCGCCGTACACCCTCCGAACGTAAGGGTCACCATTTTACATTTTTCGTTATATCTTTGGCATTTACAGTCGGATCTTAAAGTATGATACATCGATGTTTTTCTCTCGAGGAGACCAGTGTTTTGCTCTAAGGGCATTTTGAGCTCAAGTATCCCGTTCTAGTAGTTACGCACCAGATCTCAGTTGCTACAACCCTAATGTACCACCCTAATGTCAGAAAATTAAAGCTCACAAAAAATCAGTTAACTTTTGCTAAGGTAGTTTTTCGCTAAACCCAGTAGAAATTTTTTTCATATATTGGTTGCCGAACGTAGTGGTCGCCTTTTTAAATTTTTTTTAATTGGATTTTTACTATGTAGTAAAACACTGGTCTTCTCGAGGCAAAAAAATCGATATATCACACTTTAAAATCCGATTTTAAATGCCAAAGCTATAACAAAAAATTAATTAATTAATTCTATAGAAAAATTACTTCAAAAGAAAAAGTCTTCAGAATCTCAGAATTTTTGTACAAGAAAAGTCATCAGCATCTAAGGGTTTTTCTGTAGAAAAGGGGTTTTCTATAGGGTAAACCCCATAGAAAAGTTCTCAGAATCTGAGTGTTTTTTGTAGGAACATTCATCAGAATCTGAGGGTTTTTCTTAGGAAAGGGTTTCAGAATCTGAGGGTTTTTCTTAGGAAAGGGTTTCAGAATCTGAGAGTTTTCCTACACTCAAAAAAGTTTGATACTACAGACAGTTGTTTGTGTAGTAATCAGTAGTTGTTCTTTTAACAGTAATTACAGTTGTTTTTCTATAGAAAAAAGCAAAACAACTTTTATGTATGAAAAGTAAATAATTGTATAAAAAAGTTCCAAAAATTTTGTTTCGGCCGCCCAGGATTCGAACCCGAAACCCTCTGATTTCTGTGACAGCACGTTCCCATGCAACCCCCATACAAAATATTAACTTGTTCTCACTCACGAAAATAAACTTCTGACTAGCAATATATTTATTGCAGTTTTGGATGTTGTGCAAAAAGCCTTCCTAAAGGAGAACTTCTTGGTGATGTAATGAAGGAAGTGATTCATTTAGAATCTGTTCCATTTATTTGATGGGTTCATATTAGTGTTTCCAATTATTGGACACAGGCGGTTAACCGGTTATTGCGGTTATTCGGGTCGGTTAATCGATAAAATTGGCGATTAATCATTTAAAGCAAAATTAATGTATTTCCTTAACTTTTTATCAACAAAGACACTAAACAGCTTCCTGTTGTTGTTAAATATATACATGACATACGAACACGATATATTTTAAAAAAAGTTTTCAAATTAAAAAGCACATCTACACGAGAGAGCATAGGCGTACCTAGACGAATTTTCTCGGGTGGGCAAGGGCCCCATTTATGTTTGGCTGTTTAATTGCCCATTCTCAGACCCTTAATAATAAAAAACACTTTCGACATTATGCTTAAAATTTTTTCATACAAAAAAAGACTTTTAAAAATAACTCCTTCTCTTTTGATAAAATTTTCAAATGCTTTTTATAGAAAACTCTGAAAAATGCATCCTTTTTTCTAAAGAAAACCTCGCTATACGCTCAGAATACACAGAGCGAATTTTTCTGAACGAGTTCTAATGAAAATTTTCAACAACATATTGAAATTTCCTCAAAAGAGTATACTCATAGAAATAAATCTGTAACAATAGTAGAAAAAGTAACTAAAAATTGGTTAAAAATGATGCTGCAGAAGAAACTGTTAAATTAGCAGATTTTTTTTTGCTGAATACGAGTAAAATAAGAACAGCAAAAATAAACCTGTTAAATCTACAGTTTTACAATTTTTTTTAGTAAATATTTCTGCTTATTTAACATTATAGACTGCTATTTGCATTCAACTAAATTTAGTTTAAAAATAACAAAAATTATATATATAACAGTTTGTTTCTACTATTTTGAGTCTACTAATATTTATAAAAATTTTCTGTAGATTTTACAATACAATTTGTCATTTTCAATTAACTAAAAGTTAACTTAAATATAACTAAAATTATGCAAATTTAACAGCTTCATTTTTGCTATTCTTATTTTACTAGTATTTAGCAAAAAAAAAACATCTCTTTCTTTAGCATAATTTTTAACAAATTTTTAGTTGCTTTTTAGTTCTGGCTGTGAAACTGAGCCTTAGATTCCAACAAATTATCTTCCTAGGAAACTAGAAGACATTTTCCCAATCAAAAACACAGGATTAACTGATAACAAGAATTATAGACAGATTTTTTTAATTCTTGGGTGGGCAAAAAGCAGTCTAGGACCGCCCTAAGTCCGCCAATGCGAGAGAGAAAACTGCTAGAGAAAAAACAAAAATAACTATAACAAACCCTATTTTGAATGAATTTAGCTATTAGGGGTGTTTTTTGTTCCATCTCTAGCAGTTTTCTATCGCGTGTAAATGTACCTTAAAGTTGAAAAGTCTCGGAATCTGAGATTATCTAAATTGAAACATTTCTTATACTAATAGAAAAATTTATGTAAAAATTTAGATGAAGCTACTAAAAATTATTTAAAAATGGCAAAAAAAAACTGCTGAAGCTAGTAGATTTTTTTCCTAAATATTAGTAAGTTAAACACAGCATAATTCAATGTAGGATTTTTATTTCTTTAAAAAAAAATAGAGATTCATTTTTTTTTTTGCATACAAATTTCCTTTGAACGCAAATTTAATCAATATAATATTCCATTTAAAAAAATTTGTATCCAAAATTCTTCCTCCTCCTTTGAAGGCGATGCCATATCCCTGGTTTTTGGTGATGCCATACCCCTGGTTTACATTTAAAAGACAAAAGCCAAGAATTTTCAAGACTTGGCAGAATTTTTGTAACTACTTAATTTTTAAGAAGCTAAATTAATGCCTAATTCAAATTTTTACAAATGCTTAAATTGGATTCAATAAAATTTTCTAAATTTCATTTACAAAAAGAACTTTCAAAAAATCAACGAAATTAAAAATTTTTCTTTTTTCGGTTTTCTGATGATTATATTATTTAAAAATGTTTTAAGCAACTGTTACGAAAGTAATTTTTTAGTTATTTTTTTAACTAACTGCTATAGTAGTTGTTTTGTATTTTCCATAAAAACAACTGAAATTACAGTTAAAAACAACAACTACTGATTACTACACAAACAACTGTCATGTAGCAACTGTCAAGCTGTTTTGAGTGTATCTTTCTCTAAACGTTTTTTTTATTTGCAAATTTTGTTTTATACTTTGTACTGATTTAATAAACATAATACCACTTTTTTAAAATTAGCTGTTAATGACGCTTTTAATTGTCGTTTAATTGTTAATGATGGTCTGAAAGCCTTGAATGAGCGAATGAATTTAAAGTACATTTAACTCATTTATTCCGATATCATTGGGCAGGTTTAGCAGAGAAACCCGCTACCACTACAATTGATATATAGCGCTTTATGATGACTTCAATCTGGTGAACAATGCACATTTTGTTTTAAAATAAAAATATTTATAGTTTTATTTGCATTTTTTTCTTTCTTTTATAATTATATTTGAATTTGTTTTTCATCCATCACTGTGAAGTTTTATATAAAATGCTGGAGTAATCCAAACAACAGATTGGAATTTGTTACTTCACACTAATTTTTGTTTACACCCTGTAATTTAAAGAATTAAGTCGGATTCACAATGATGGGATATCCACTTTGTAAAGTGTACTAAAATAGAGATGACATGATAAAAAAATTTGTAAATTCAAAGGAGAAAGGAATAAAATCCACTCTGCAGAGAGGAGTACTAAGTCATTGTGAATCCGGATTAATTCTTTAATTTTCGTAAAGGGTGTAAACGAAAATATTTTTATAAAGTTAAACGCGAATCGTGAAAAATCTACAGGGAGAAAAAAATCAGTTAAATCAAATGTTTTCATATTTGACTTAAAATTATTAAATATTATTAAATAAATTTTTCATACAAAATTCATTTTATAAACGTGTTATACGATTTTCAAATTATTATGCATAAGCATTCTTAACTGTATATTTTTAAAAGATCTCTTTAACTTTAAGTAAAAACATCCAAGGCTCACTGCATACAAAAAGCACATAACTCTATTTCTTATTTTTTAAAGGGCTATAAAAAAAGCTTAATAGAATCTAAATAACTTTGAATCTAAAATTTATTTGAATGCATTTTTTATCACTAAAAAATTTCATTCACACATATTCACACTTTTTAGATTTTATTTTATTTTTTCTCCTTCTCCTCTAAAGAAATAAAAAAGTTAACTAAAATAAATGATCTAAACAATTTTTTAAACTTCTACTTATGGATTTATTTTAATAGTTAATTTGTTGTGTTTTGTTACTAATAAACTATAAAACCTACAAAAAATGGATAATTTTTGCGAAAAAATAATGAAGTAAAATTGTTACTCTAGTAATTTTAAACCTAACACTATTAATCGAGTTACTAGAGTAATTTTAAAATCTTACACGATTAATCGAGCAATTTCAAAACCTCAAAATCGAGTTACTTGGTTACTTGAAAAAAGCAAAACCCGAGTAATTTGAATACCCTAATTGATACTCAAAGGGTACTTTTATGTAAAATTTTGCTTTTCAAAAAGTGTTGACTGGTTTTACCAAATCAAGCAGTTCAAATCACAAAAGTACAAAATTCGGGTCCCGTTGAATTTTTGTACGTTATGTAATGTCTCGGCTTGTGTGTTCCAATCATCATTTTCTTATTGCAGACAACTGAAGATTGGGGTAATTACCTATGGGGTGAATGCCTATGAAACAATTAACCTTTTTGAAACATCAAATAAAAATCAAATATGACAATATCATGCAAAAAATGCAAAACAACTGTTAGGACGGTTATTTAAGAAAACAACTAACGAAAAGTACCGTAATTTCGTAACAGTTGTTTAAAACAGTTATTTTTAATATCATAATAAACAACTACTGTCATAATACAGTAAACAGTTGTTTTTGTTAGTTATTTAAAAAATAAATTATTTGAATTTCTTTGAATTTTAGTCTACATTTCGTCGGCTTGCCTGCATGTAGTGATATGTGTTTTTTGATAGATTTTCAGGAGAGCGAAAAAACTGAAAAAATGCCATTTTAAGATATTTTATTGACATCATATGCCTTAATGATGATTTTAGTAAATGAGGTCGTGAATCATTAAGGCACAAGATGCCAATAATATAGCCTAAAGGGCTATTTTTTAACAGTTTTTTCACTGTCCTCGAAACTTGTTAAAAAACACATACCACTGCTTGCAGGCAAGCCGACGATTTGTTGTTATTGATATATTTCTATGTGCTAATTCATAAACAAAATTTATTTGGTATTTGAAGCTTGCTATAGTTAAAGTACATATTTCGCTTAATAAAGAGTTATTAGAAATCCTGATTCATAATCTTATTTTAACTATAAATTAATTTTTCGATTTGATACTGGCAACACTATTGTTTATTTTCTCTCTTCTCCCAAATAAGTCGTAAGTGATGTACAAATTTAGTAAACGATTGACTCGGTAATCGGAAGTGAAAATGTATTTTCTTAAATTAGAAAACTAATGATATGCTAAGATAAATTTAAAAGCAATTAAAAATATTTTTTTTTTATTTATAAAGCAAATCAATGGAAATGTGTGTAAAAAAGTAATTTTTTAGAACATATTATCGGAAACATACATAAGTAATCGAATTTCGAATAATGTTTTGACAGTCTGTACATCACTATTGTTTTGTTTTTCTTTTTAATTTAATTTTAACATTTTTTGGAAATTTTTTCGAAAAAGGTCATTGGCTACGTAATTGTTGTAGCTTTTTTCAGTTTGATAGATGCAAGTTGTTGGAAGCCACACATTCTAGGGATGGGATGGCATTAATAAATCATTTCATGCCTGAAAATTAAATAATTAACAATTAAATGGTGGCTTCCTCACTCCAAACTTTATAAAAGGTTTAAAGTTAATGAGTATCGACTATAAACCTATATTATTTTTTTCGTTATTAAGCAAATATGAATACTGTTTTTTACAAATTAGCTTAAAATCCTGCAATAAGACTGTTGTAAAAGTTTATGAATTAGACCACTAGTTTGCAAATAAAAATCAGAAGCTTGTATTGTGTCTCCAATGTATAAAAGCGTAATAACTGGAGAACCGTTTAGAATTTTTTTTTCAAATTTTAAAACGGCTGAAGTAATTAAACATATTTTAGTAATCGAAGAAAAAAATTGTTTTTTATTTTATTAAAATATACTTTTATAATAACAAAAGAATTAACTGTAAAAAACAGTAGTTATTACCCATTTTGTCAGTTGCTTTGAAATTTTTGTAGTAAAAATTTGTCACTTAATTTTACGACATTGTTAGTTATTTTTATGCATTTGTTAGTTATTATTAAAATGTTAAAAATAACAAAAGCTTTAGTTATTTTAAAGGTAAATACCTTTGTCGACTTTTTTAAGGCATATACCTTTGTTTTAACTGTCATTTTCAGTAGATTCTACCAACAAACTTTTGTGAGTGCATAAATTAATATCTATGTACTTTGTAAATGATATAATAAATGTATTCATGTAACATATTTACGCCTTGTATACTGTGTATATGTGGCAAGTTTACTCGTTCAATGTGGAAACTATTTTACGAGTCCTATATTGCGATTCTCTAACTTTTGTTAACGATTTATTTCGTTTGAATTTGAAATGAAAAAACCTAAAAAGAATGATTGGAAACATTTGTCAACAAATTAGCCCCTAAATTCATAAACGCTTTGTATGAAAATGACGTTTTGTAAACCTGCTATAACTTTACAAAGCATTTATGAATTAAGGGGTAACAATATACAAAAACGAGTAAAAAGGTTAAAGTCGGGCATGCCGACTATACAATACCCTACACCAGTCTGGTGTATTGTTTGGATCCGAAATTCGAATGGGTTAAAATGAGGCTTGTATCAAAATTTTCTATAATGTGAGTCAGCGCACCAAATTTCATTAAAATATCTTAATATTTGCGACCTGCAGTTTGTAACCAAGCCAATTTTGGGGGGACCCTTATATGGGCACTAGTTCTAAACATGGACCGATGTTCACCAAAATCAATAGGCTTCGTCCTTGGGCCAACATAGGTCTATGTACCAAATTTCATCAAAATATCTTAATATTTGCGACCTGCAGCGTATAAACAATATAATTTTGGTGGGACCCTTATATGGGCACTAGGTCTAAACATTGACCGATATTCACCAAAATTAATAAGCTACGTTATTGGGCTATAGGTCTGTGTACCAAATTTCGTCAAAATATCTTAATATTTACGACCTGCAGCGTATAAACAGTATAATTTTGATAGGACCCTTATATGGGCACTAGGTCTAAACATGGACCGATGTTCACCAAAAAAATCAATAGGCTGCATTATTGGGCCAATGTAGGTCTGTGTACCAAATTTCATCAAAATATCTTAATATTTACGACCTGCAGCATATAAACAGTATAATTTTGGTAGGACCCTTATATGGGCACTAGGTCTAAACATGGACCGATGTTCACCAAAATCAATAGGCTGCGTTATTGGGCCAATATAGGTCTGTGTACCAAATTTCGTCAAAATATCTTAATATTTACGACCTGCAGCGTATAAACAGTATAATTTTGGTAGGACCCTTATATGGGCACTAGGTCTAAACATGGACCGATGTTCACCAAAATCAATAGGCTGCATTATTGGGCCAATATAGGTCTGTGTACCAAATTTCATCAAAATATCTTAATATTTACGACCTGCAGCATATAAACAGTATAATTTTGGTAGGACCCTTATATAGGCACTAGGTCTAAACATGGACCGATGTTCAAAAAAATCAAACTTGTTCGTCCTTGGGCCAACATAGGTCTGCGTACCAAATTTCATCAAAATATCTTAATAGTTGCGACCTGTAGAGTGCGCACAAGATTGCATGGACAGACAGACAGACGGACGGACAGACGGACATCGTTAAATCGAAATAAAAAAAAATTCTGAACCGATCGGTATACTATAAGGTGGGTCTACGACCAATATTTTTTGGGTGTTACAAACATCAGCACAAACTTATAATACCCTGACCACATAGTGGTGTAGGGTATAATAAAACAAAAGTATAAAAACAGATAAATTCCAATTGTGTACATGGATAAATTTGCCTTTGAAGTGGGATTATGCAATAAAAGTACGCCAACCAAACTGAAAGTACTTTAAAATAGTGAAATAAATAATAAAGCTTTTTGTCGGGCTCATTGGTTCCTCTAGTATTCACCTTTTGGTTGTTTGTACTTATATACATTAAGGTGACCTTCGTTTTATGGGCGAAAAAAATGGCGATCAGTGACCGTCCCCCCTATAGAAATGTTCGTTTGGGTATAAAAATTCATCACGCAAAAAATTAAGGTGATCGTATAACGGGAACACGTGCCGCATCGGCCCTCAAATTTGAACTATGATTTACTAGGGGAAAAATTACTTTTTTGGCTTTTTTTGAAAAAAAACTATCTCTGTATTTCTGGCATGGATGGTAACCGGTTAACGGTAAGGGTAACGCTATTTTAGATTATTTCGGTAACGGTATTTTAAGGACAACGCTATTTCATTTATTTCGGTATTGGTATTTTAAGGATGATGTTTTTTTTATTACTTCGGTAACGGTATTTTAAGGATGATGTTTTTTTTTATTACTTCGGTAACGGTATTGTAAGGACATCGGTTGTCAGTTATTTCGATGTATCCCGCAACTTTTTTTTACAAAAAACAAACGAAATTGAAAACAGAACCAATTTACCAACTTAATATACGAAAAATACTCAATAACCACGTGCAATTACCAAAAGCAGAAAATTAAAAATAACGGAAACGGCATGTTGTGGATAACGGTATTTCATTTATTTTGGTAACGGTATTTTAAAGGTGCTTTCACAATGATAGAGTAACTCTACTCCGCAGCAGAGATTAAAATGTTAACTGTTCACAATGCAGAGTAGAGTTACTTCAAAAAATACTTACATTTTGTTTCGCGAGTTCCTAGGCTTTATTCCATCTGAAATAGTTTTGAAATAATTTTTTATTTTATTATAAATTTTCCAATACAAATCTTTTGTGTTGGTTTTATGTTTTTTAATATATTTTTTTTTAATTTGTTGACAATTAGAGATGTGAACAAATTAGTGATGTGTTTTTTAGTTATATTTGTCATGTTAAACAGTTAACAGAGTGATGTTAACTCTAGAGTGCAACAAATTCGTACTCCAGAGTCAAACAACTTTGACTCTGGAGTGGAATAAAAAAAGATAGCAAAATACAAAAACGTATTATTAAGAAAGAGGAAAGAACTAAATTTGCTACAGATTGGAGTACTCCATCACTGTAAACGCACCTTAAGCGTATCGCTATTTCATTTATTTTGGTATCGGCATTTTAAGAATAACGGTATTTCAGTTATTTCGGTAACGCCATTTTAAGGATAACGGTATTTCGGTTATTTCGGTAACGGTATTTTAGGGGTAACATTGTGTTGTTTCTTGCGGAATTTGGTGAAAATTATTGAAATGACTCTTTTAACACCAGATTTTATAAACCCAGAAAACAGATTCGGTGCTGACAACCCCATTTGTTGCCAATCGAATGGATCAGTTGCATCAAATGAATTTTTCGGTTGTGGCCACCGAATTATTCTTGATACAACCAACGAGCATAGAAACTCAGGAGGATGCATGTGTCTCTTTCAATGTTAACTGGCTCTGGCCGACATTTGAAGAAATTTTATTAGAAGGTGATAGATTAAGTTTTATTGTCAAATTTTAATAAATATTAAAAATTGTTTCAATAAATATGCATAACATGAAAAAATGTAATAAAAAAACTAAACCCGTTAGCTGCAATTTAACTTCTTGAAATCTCAGCCAGAGCCAGTGAGAGAGCGGTTAACAGTACGTGAGCATCTTGCATAGAGCCTGATACAACTGAAATTCTGTTGCCATAGTCAAATTAGTCCTGTCTCAATTGGTTTTCTGTTGCCACAACTGAAAAATTCGGCTGCCACAACCGAACCATGCGATTGGCTACAAATGCGGTTTTCAGAACTGAATCTGTTTTCTGGGTGTATGTAGTAATAAAAAATTCTAAATTAACGCTTACAGGCACATGGGGTCAAAATTACCCCAAATTTTTTAAATATAAGAAAAGTGTCATTTGACATGGAAATCGACATAAAAACCTTTGATTCAGCATTAGCTCTGTTTCTTTACTTTTTGGGTAAAGTTCGGTAAAATGAGAGTTGACAAGAAATACTCTCCCGAAATAACAAAAATGCACAAAAGTAAACGAACGCGAAAAACCACTTTGAAGCCCGAAAAACAAATGTCAATAGATTTGTGCATTATAGTTCGTTTTGGTGAGCGCTCTTTCTAGTTCTTGTTCAATTTGTTGTAAAAATCTAGATAGCTTTTCTAGTTAAACCCCTTTTTAAATCAAAAATTTAATAAAAAATTCCCCTTTTAAGCATTTCTATTTACAAAAAGGAATACATAGTTTATTAAATTTGGAAAAGATTTTAATATTAAACAAAAGCTTCGATTTATTTACATATTTAACTCTTTAACACATTTAAACAAGCGTCTTCAAAAAATTGTCGGTAATTTTATGGAGTTGTAAAATCACCGATAAGCTTTTGCAACTATTATACTAATTTTTGTAAATGATAAACATATTTTCTGAATGAATGAAATGATCGATTGAACTAAAAGAGCTATTAGTTGTGAACTAAGTCTTTGGTTCAAATCAGTGAAGAGTTCAATTGAACTAGTTGCACCCAACTGATGATATAACAGCTGATTAAAACAATTTACCCAAATTTACAGGAAAAAAAAAGGTCTGGGCTTTCTCGTGCAAGAAGAACAAGAATATTACTCTCTCATGACAGCTCTCATTTACCCAATTGTGTAGTAAGAAAACGCTTTTCTGTAAAATTGGGATCCCGCGGGATCCCAATGTTGAGTACCCGAACACAGCTATTTTCTAGAAAAAAAATTAAAATTAACCTGTTGGAGAACATAGTGTAAAAATTACCAAGTTTTTATATTAAATAACGCTAGTTGGCTTAAAAAATTATATAGAAACCGTAAAAAAATCGAAATTAACTCTTTTTCTAAACAACATTTTATGGTTTCCACATAAATTTTTCAGCCAACGTTATTTAACATAATAAATGGGTCATTTTCACACAATGCTCTCAAACAGGTTAGTTCTTTCTAGATTTCCATGTCAAATAGCTCTTTTTTACAAAAATACGGAAAACAATCTCTTGTATTAGAATTAAAAAGAATCGGAAGTGATTTTGTTACAGCTAGCTAAAAAAACACAAAAATTAATATGTACTTTTATCTAAATTATTGGCCAAAATCAAAGTATTCTCTAAAATTTTCAAATTTTAAACGCTGTCACTGATAAGTTAAAAGAGGCATATGTGTAATTTTCAGTAAAGTTGCTCTCTGAGGCGTATTTAAAAGAACTCTATGCATTGACCACTTTTTTATATTTTGTTGACCAAAATTTTAACCCTTTCACTACCGACTTTTTCTTTGCAGATGTATCGTTATTTAGACTTCAGATTCTTATTAAGAGTCCCAAAAATTAGAAAAAAATATGTAAAATTTTTTCCCCCTCCTATCCACCAAAAATGACGTTCGAAAATCGATTTTTTGAAACTTCTCATCTACATTTTACCCCTTAAAACTTCGAATAGCCAAAATTCCTTTGGCTGGTTTACTTCTCGCCATAAAAAGATGCTTCATATGCGCCAAATTTCAATTATCTATCTTCATTAGATTGTGAGAAACACCAAAACCCCGTTTTCTCGGAGATTATGATATATTCAAAAAATTAGACTTCATTGACAAATATCGCAACTATATTGCCATGTTGAACTGCTTATATAAATAATGATTTTTGTTTGAAGGCCAAGAGCCTAATAAACTTATTTACAAAAAGCACAAAGTTATTTTGCATTATCAAATTTTATATATTCTTTTAAAGATGTGTACTCGTATACTGTACTCAAAATTAGGCTTTTGCAAATTTACAAAAGAATAAATCCAATCTTTGGTCATACCTGGGACTAGGTTAGCATTGTCCAAGAGAGAAAAAAATTTATATTTGAATATTTTTAGATTTTGGAAATGAAACTAAAGTACAACATTTAGAGAATTTGAATAAAATATTTTATTTTTTACGATTTTCATAATTTATCTAATTTTAACCCTACAATGGTCTGGGAGAATTGCAATTACTTGAATATTTTTCAACCGATTTTGGATTTTTATGCCTTGGTAGAAAGGAAATTTAGTCCAGATTACGATTCTATTGACATTTTTAGAAATATAGTTATTTAAGAGCCAGTATTTTCAAAAAAAAAATAAAAAAAAGTAGTTTTTTCCCTTGTAAATCGTAGTACAAAACTTTTAAGGGCCAGGGATAGCTCAAAAATTCTTCGATTGAGCTGAATGTTTTCTGGATTAGTTTTTCCAGTCACCTCACAAAATATGACCAGGGGAGTGGTTTTCGGAACAACTTTTCCAATAAGGGCCAGTCTAGTGTGTACATCATGTTTATATACTTGAAGTACTGCATATGTAAGTATTAGTTTTGTTTGTGAACTGCAAAGCATTTGGTTGTTATATTAAAACTTTCTATTTATGCATACAGCTTCAGAAAAAACAACATGGGAATTATGTTACACATAGTAGTTATGTAACAAATATTTACTGAAATATTTAAAAGTTAATTAAAATATTAATTGATTCAATTAAATATTTGTTTAAAAACATTTTATTTTTAACATATGCTTAATAAATTAAATATTTAAGTTTAATAAGTTTTTATGTGTACTTATTAAAATCAGTCAAGGGTACCTCTTAAATCAATATTTTGAAAGTCTTTAGCTGTGACCACAATTTACTTATCGTTTGTTAAGTTTCTTTCAAATTTGGCTTAATTTTTCTCCAAATTAAACAGCGTCCGTACTTGGCTTATTGTAATTTTAAAACTTTCCCCAGATTTACGAATTTAATTTAAGTGTAAAGTAATAAATGCTTTATAAAGTTATAGGTGGCTTATGAAACAAATTTTGTATGAAAAATTTGTTAAGTTGGGTACATGAGTTTCGATTGAAAATTAAGCAAATTAATAGAGCTCTTTCAAATTCGCTAAATACAGTTGGGCCTTTTACTCCTGCTCTGCAGTTATCTATTTGCACTTCATAAAACGTTATTAATTTTCCACTGTGCAAACATTGGGAATATACATTTTTGCTGATTCAATAAGTATGATATTTTTCTTCCTCTATTAATCAGCAAAATTGTAAGAAAAACAGGGTTAAGCTAACCTCAAATTAACAGTTGTGACATTAGAATTATCATGAAAAGTAATAATAGTCACTAAGTATAAAGATTTTTTTTCTATTCACTACACTAAAATTTACAATTAATGTCATCTCATAACATGATAATTTTTTTAAAATTGAATTGTAATGAATAGCATGCAATATCACTTACCTAACACTAAATTAATAATTAAATAATAATTGAAATTATTAAACAATATAAAAATACTAGAACTTTATATTCAATATAGATATACTCTAATACTTGAACTTTGGCTACGAGAAGATGGTATACGTTCCGGTCACATAATTGTAATCGATCTTAAAGGTTGCACATTGGGACATGTGGCCCGAATTGGTTTATTACAAATGAAAAAGTTTCTATTTTATTTACAGGTAGGATATAAAAAAAATTCATTCTTCGCCGTTTTCAAAAACAGACAATAATTTAAATAGCTTTTCCTCTTTTTATAGGACGCCGTTGCCTTACGTCTGGTCGGTTTTCATTTCATCAATATTGTTCCATTTGTGGATAAAATTTTAGCATTAATGAATCCTTTTATGAAAAAGGAATTACAAAGTATGCTTTATTTACACAATTCATTGGAAGATTTTTATAAATTTGTCCCTAAAGAAATTCTACCTCAAGATTATAATGGACCAGAAATGGAAATGATTAATTTGAGAGGTAAGTTTCTATTCGTATCATTTGAATGCTTTTTTAATGATATTCTATTTACAGAGGTTGCTTATGGGAAATTGCGAGATAATCGTAATGAAATAATGGAATATGAACGCGTCTATCGAATTAATGAAAAATTACGTCCTGGCAAACCTAAAAATGCATCCGATCTCTTTGGTATAGAGGGAAATTTTAAGAAATTAGATATTGATTAATATGAACTCTAACTAGGAAACTCTGATATGGTATAACCCGATATGTTTTAGAGGACAATAAATTATAAGACACGTCTTTTTTTTCAATGTGCGCAATTTCACATTAGGAGGTGGTCGAACATGTTTAAGTTTTGTTTCGATATTTGAGACGACTTTATTTTAAATATTTCAAATATATGGCTACCCTGGGTCAAAAACGTAGGCAATGTGGCTATTCTCGAATACTTTAAAACTAAATTTCGTGAATTTTATATGGGGTTTCTAGAAGACGTTCGTTTTCACATGAATGAGTGACTATATGTATTTTGTTTTTGTATTGCATATATTTTGTTATTGTATTTTCGTTCGTGTGGAGCAAAACGTCATCTAGAAACAACACCTTATTAAACATGTTTCAATGTAAAAACGGTGCCACTTTTACCCCACTCCTTTAACGTTAGTGTGCGCACCTAAAAAATGAGTGTCTATTAATTGTTTGCCCCCTATACCACTGAGTAGTTTTTTGAGTATGGTGCTACCAATGTTGTTGTAGGATGGTTAATTTTAGTTAAATAAGTTATTGGGTGCTTGAAATATTTCTCTTTGTACATTTTAATCTTCTAATGAATTAAGATTTGTTTGAAATAAAACTCAAATAAACCGAGTGGAGAAACGGTAATCAGGTAACACCTGTGTTTTTAATAGGATAATACAACACATACATACAAGACTTAGGCTGGGATGTCAGTTAAAATTAGTTTCCGAAAACGAATTTTGTCTGCCTTTCCAAGTTTATTAACAAATTAGGGGTATTTTTCCTCTATATCTTGCAGTTTTCTAATTTAAATACAATTTTATCCGAAAAATTTTGAAGCAAATTGTATTAATAAGATCAGTGGGCTCTACGTCTCGCTCACCCTTTGCTCTTTTTATTTATTCGTGAAGTCGGGCAAAGCAAATGAAAACATGTTGGTAAAATATAACACTTTTAATTCACTTTTTTCATATTTTTTAATAATATTTCTCATACTGTAGGTTTAATTTTAACTTAACTATAAACAAAAGAAAATGACACAAAAATATACACAAAACAACAACAAATTTTTGGGTTAACTACTAACTAAAGTTTAAACCTGCAGTATGAGACAAACAACTAATTAAAATAAGATAAAAATATTAAAATTTAATAACACAATAAAAGCAAAATAAAAGTTCGTGTTGATAGCACCGACTTTTAGTTAATATTTTGCAATGAAATTTTTTCTACACTCACAAAAGTTTGTCGGTAGAATCTACTGAAAATGGTATATGCAGTTAAAAAGGCGACAAAGGTATTTACTAGGGTGTCCATTATAAAGTGTTTGGTCGATTTTCGACACGCATAGCCTCCAATTTTTTTACAAATAGTCCCAAATTAACAAAATCGATTTTTTTTTTTTGAAAACGTTAAAAAGTGCATTATTATTAAAAATTCCCAAAATTCGAAATTTTGAAAAATTTAGCATTTTGTTTCTATTATTCATTTAATACAGTCAAAATGATTCAGACATGGAATTTTGACTTTATCGGATATCATTAACCCACTTTAGCCTGGAATCCAAAATGCCCTAAGAATTTGATAAAAATGCAAAAACGTGTTTTTTTTAAATTAATTTTAAAGATTTTTTAAAATGTCTAATTTGAAGATATCGATTGCTAGTTGTACCACATAATAGTTGCAGTTGACCCCTTGTGGACCAAGACTCGAAAGCATTGGAAACTTTGTATTTTTTTGACTAAATCTTAATTAATATGCCTTCTTAAAGTTATATATATACAAAGTTTAAAATTTGTCAAGGACCTGCAAGGATATTAGTTATGACTGGTACTCCTAAGGGTAAGGATGAGTTAAAAAGTAAGAAAGAAACATTGCTTTTTTTTTGTACTTTTAATAAATTGGTATTAAAGTATTTGTTAATTAATTGATTCCATGCTATTAAGAAAAACAATTTATTTATCATTATAACTTAAGCATTTTTCATTAATCGTAATTAGTGCCACCATATCTTAACCAAACAGCTAAAATACATTTCGAATTACCGTTATACTGAGAAGACGGGCTCGCCAATAGTCGAAAAAAGATCTTATTAGAAAAATTATAGTGTACTCTAACATACCTATGGCCCAAAGGTATACAACAACTTTTATGAGCTCGTAACTGTAATGGTACTTTTAAGTACCGTCGGTCGACAAGGGGTTAAAAAAAAAATAAATTGGAAAAATGATAATTCGAGTTTGTGTTTGGAGCGACTGCTTTCCAGGACATTTTACAAAAATTGCTTATTTTGTCAAAAATTTAACAAAATTTGAATGTTTTCATAAAATTTTATATAGTTTTCGGAAAAATATGACTTAAATTTGGTTAGACTATAATTATCTTTACATTTGTAGAAAAAAATATTTAACCCTTAGTGGCCTGGGGTCAGAAAAGACCCATAAAGCTTAATATTATTTATGACTACGAGATTGATAAAAAAAATCTCAACTGGATAAAAATAATTATTTTATGTAACATGGTCCATATCGGGTTAACTTTTATACTTTTGGCCAAAAACGCCCCACTAGGAAATTGACAGAATAACATCTTTAATAATTTTCGAAAAAATATCATTTTAAATGACTAACAAAAAAATTTTTTCCACTTGATAAAAATTATTATTTTGAGTAAATTGATCCATATAGGGTTAATGTTCTCACTTTTCACAAAAAAAGCCCACTAGGAAATTTACAGAATAACATTTATCAGATTTTTATTAAATTGGTATATTCGATAGAGGGTACAAAACTAACGAAAAAGCTCAATTCTCTATAGCCCCAATCTTATTTTTAAGGGTTAAAAAGGTGGGGTCAAAAGTGTCCATATACTAATAGCAATTTTTGTTTTGTAATCGTATTAGATTCTAATTAAAAGCTTTTGCGTTTTTTTTTTGTCGAAAAGTTAAAACATTAACCCTATATGGATCAAGTTACACAAAATAATAATGTGTATCAAGTGGAAAAAAGATTTTTTTGATCTATTTGAAGTGGTATTTTCCCGAAAATTATGAACGGTGTTATTCTGTAAATTTCCTAGTGGGTCGGTTTTGGCAAAAGTGTAAAAATTAACCCTATATGGATCATATTACATAAAATAATTATTTTTATCAAGTGAAAATTTTTTTATCGCATATCCCAATTTAATAAAAATCTCATAAATATTATTCTGCAAATTTCCTAGTGGTCCTTTTTTGTGAAAAGTGAGAACATTAACCCCATATGGATCAAGTTACGCAAAATAAAAATTTTTATCAAGTGGAAAAATTTTTTTTGTCATTCATTTAATGTGATATTTTTCCGAAAATTATTAAAGATGACAAATTTTTACTACAAAAATTTCAAAGCAACTGACAAAATGGGTAATAACTACTGTTTTTTACAGTTAATTCTTTTGGCATTAAAAAAGTATATTTTAATAAAAAAAAAAACAATTTTTTTTTCTTAGATTACAAAAATATGTGTTATTAGTTCAGCCTAATTAAAATTCGTAGTAAAAATTCCAAACCGTTCTCCAGTTATTATGCTTTTATGCATTGGAGATACAATACAAGTTTTTGATTTTTATTTGCAAACTAGAAATATATCAATAATAACAAATATAAACTAAACAAGAATTTTTAAAATTAAAATAAAATCAACGAAATTTTTTAAATAACTAGCAAAAATAACTGTTTACTGTAAAATAACTGTTTTGGTAGTTGTTTATTATGATATTAAAAATAACTGTTTTAAACAACTATTACGAACTTACAGTACTTTTCGTTAGTTGTTTTCTTAAATAACCGTCATAAAAGTCGTTTTGCATTTTTCTATAGAAAAACAAGTGTAATTTTTGTTAAAAACAACAACTACTGATTACTACACAAACACCTGTCATGTAGTAACTGTCAAACTTTTTTGAGTGCGTAATCAAAATTATTTCATGAATTTATTAATTAAATTTTAGGCCTAAAATTATGCATCAACAAATTACAATATTCAATAGTTTCCTTGAAGATTACTATAAGATATTAGAAATTTAGCGATGAATATTTTTAAGCTCAAAATTTATTTAATAAATGAACTCTAAACTGTTGGAAAGAAAAACGATTAATTTTGTATTGGTTGGGAATCGATATTTTGAGACATTAACCGCATTTTTTAATCACTTAGATTTAATAAATCCAAAAAGTAGTTCTCAAAGTGTTCAATAAATGAATGCTCGAATAATGAAGTTCCACCTATTTTAACAGAATTTTTCTATCCGACCTTCTTTCACCCTTATTTTTAGTAATAAATACAGTGATGCAGGATTTTATTGTAACTTTAAATGCCTTGTTATATTTTATACAAAACAGCAAGAAACAGTCTTTCTTTTGAGTTTCATCACTTTAATTTATATTTCTACACAAGCTGTGATTGTGCGGCAACGTTGGCTCATATAAATTTGACACTAGCCAACATTTAGTGTTAACTCTTAAAGTTACTAATGTCAAATTTGTATGGGAATGACATAAGCCAACGTTGATAGCTTGCCGCACGAACACAGCTACAATTAAAATATTCCACTGCAATATTTAAAGTTCACCAAGAGGATTTAATTAAATCACTTACAGCAGAGAGAGAAATTGACATTTCTATTTCAGCTATTTCTCCTTGTCCTGGATAGAAAATAAGTATTTGGTGAGGTGTAGTTTTTTTTCTAAACATATTTAATACAAAAAATTTAAAGAAAAAGCTTGTTTGCTAGGTTTTTAATTTTTTTGTTTTTCTTTTAACTTTCATTCTTATTTTTTTTCTTATATTAAATTAACAGAATGTTTCATATATTTGTGTTTTTATTGTTATGTGTTAACCCAGATAAATAAATCCAACTTTTTTTGGATTTAATAAATCCAGTTTTTGCATGAAAAATTCTAAATCCAGGTTATTAAAAAAAGTGCTTATTACTTACCTTAGTTTGACAAATGCCTATAACAAGGCGCATTAAATTTGTTTCACACAATGTAAGATTTTTTTTGCGAAATATTATGTTTTTAACATATTATTTTGTAATGGCGTAACCGATGATTAAATTTTTAAAAATTTTATTTTTTCGAAAAGAATTTAAAAGGACCAAAAATACAAAATTAGAAAAAACTAAAATTTTTTTTCGCGGATGAATAATATTTTTTTATCCCGAAACAGCTAATTCGATGAATACAAATTGTATATTATTGGAAAGCTTGTTGAAAAACCAAATATAAAAAATTAATAAAGTAAAAAAAGTGTTATGCAATTTTTTTTGTTAAATATTTTGCTTGTGGAAATTTAAACTCCGTTACAACAAAAGAACCTAAACTTGTAAAAAAAAAGTTTTTGCGACAACTTGTAGAAGAGATTTTTTTGAGTTAATAATGACTAAACTTACTTACATCTCACAAATTTGGCCCAAAAACTTACCACAGTTTTTGATTTCACCCATATAAGAAATTAAAAATGCATTTCTTATGCACCATAATAATTATGTTATTAAAGCGGAAATTTAGCGTTTAATTATCATCATAATTCAAATTGTGAAAGAAAAGGGCAAGAAATTAAAAAGAAATCGTCATGATTTTGTACATTAAGGTGTAAATTCATAAATACTTTATAAAGTTATAGAAGGCTTACAAAACAAATTTTAAATACAAATTTTGTTTCATAAGCCTCCTTTAATTTTACAAAGCGTTTATGAATTTAGGGGTAAAAATATAAACAAATTCATACATTGTAAGGAAAAGTTTTGAATAAAAAGTAACATAATGTAGAATTCATCCAATTTATGAAAAAACTTATTGTATGCATGAAGTATATTTTTCTGTGTGGTAAAATGTTGGTTTTTAATTTTTATTTAAAAAATAAAAATTGTTTTTTTTTCGACCTTTTTAATTGATTAACTAGAAATTTATTAATTCAGTTCGCGGTCAATTTTCTTATTATGAGTTAACATAATAAGTACTTTTTTTCAAAAACTGCTATTTTTCTTCATCAGGATACTCTCCTGACAAATACTTCACAGAGTTTTTGCTTTCAAAAAACCTCTACACTTTCAGGAATGAAAAGACGATCGTTTCGGGGATTTTCCAAGTCCCCTTCATCAGTTTTCTTTAGAAAGTGGTGGCGTAGTGCAATGCAAATTGAAGCATCAAAATCTCATATTAAATGTAGGCTGCTACATCAACGAAATGAGAATGGAACAAACAATAAAATATGTTTTCGAAGTCCTCTGCAAAGCATAACCAACAATAGAAATATTATGAAAGTTTTTTATTTTTGTTTTGTCATACCATCGGTATGAATTAAATACAAAAATATAAATTAAATGGAAAATCCCCGAAGTGATCGTATTTTCATTCCTGAAAGTGTAGAGGTTTTTTGAAAGCAAAAACTCTGTGAAGTATTTGTCAGGAGAGTATCCTGATAAAGAAAAATAGCAGTTTTTGAAGTATCGCTATAGAGAGGACATTTACTCCCGAAAGGGGGATCTTCCGCAATAAGAATATGATTATTGCCGCAATAAAGTTTTTCTTCCAGGCGATACGATTGTGAAACATTTTCGTATTGTAATGTTTGCACCGTATCGATTTATTTAAAAATAATGTTGATTGTGTATGTAGCCTTTTATATAAAAACAACAAAAAAAAAATTAAGCAATGGTAAAGAAATTCTGATTACATGTAAAAAATTATAAAGGTTTTGTTTTAATTTCATTTGTGTAGAAAATCATAATGAATAAATTAAATTAATTATTAAAAAATCATTTGTCGCAACTCTGCATGTATTTACTTTCGTCATATAAAGAAAAGAACGATCAATAAAATTTTACTTCTTCACTTCACGCGAATTTACGGGATTTTATTTGTATGGGGAATCTTGGGAGCAAAATCTGAATTAAAGTCGACATCTCGGGATTTCGATGCAGATAGATGTAATTGTAACTTAAGATGGACATCTTAAAATTGCAATTACAATCCACTGCTAAAAGGTTAAACAAATTTATCAAAAGAGGAAATACCTCAGAAAAAATATTTCAATATTCTTCTAAATATATTTCGATATTTAAAACTTCCGGTAATGAAATATAGGGGATTTAAACTAGTATAAATAAAACAATTTATATATTTTTAATTCATTTGTATATTCTTGATACAATATACCTTGATGATAAGGTATAGTAGATATTCTCTGTTTTTATAATTATTAATTAATAAAAGCTTATTTGTAACAGTCCTAGATAAGTTGAATATATGTATGTATGTATGTATAGTAAACTTTCCTCCTGACTATGTAAGGCGTTGATGTATTCACTAAAAACGCCTCCATACAAATCCAATTTTCCAATATCCAAATTAACAAATATTAAAATTTTCAAATATAATACAATTTTGATAAAATATAAGTATTACTTGACTGTTGTTAAATGTTGCAAAAATAGTCGTTAAAAACGTCTACGTCTTCGTCTACGCCTTATATAATCAGGGGGTATATAAAATACAATTCTTAGTATTAAATATAATAATAAAAAAAATTAAATAAAGATGGAGAAATTTTAAAAAAAATATTAAATATTTACAAGTCATAAATATAATTGGAACGTCCTTCTAACGGCGGTTACTGTGTAATGCGATTCGAAATGTTCGTTTACTCGAATTTCTTACTACTTTCACTTCAATTAGAAAGTTTTGTTTACTTTTTTATTGAATTTTTCTAGCTGTAGTAATGTAAATGTAGTAAGTAAACGAACAAGCTTATAGTTATATCAAATGATTTATATCGAAAGTATTAAATATTGTATAAATATTTCCACAAAATTTAATTTATTATTATTTGTACAATTTTTTTTTTTATTTAAAACTTTTCAAAAACATCGCGATTTTGTGAAAAAATTTTAAAATAATATTTAGTTATTTTTGTCAAAGCCGTAACAAAATTTTTTACACGTGACTTTGTTTTTGAATTGAATTATACATTAACCCGCCTATTTGTGAAATAGTTGTTGGGTTAAACAACAAAGTAAATAAAGTTAAAAAAAGAAAGCACATTTAAATTATTTAAATTTTAAGCCTACAACTTAAT
This sequence comes from Leucophora obtusa, assembly GCA_949987735.1. Classification (NCBI taxonomy): domain Eukaryota; kingdom Metazoa; phylum Arthropoda; class Insecta; order Diptera; family Anthomyiidae; genus Leucophora; species Leucophora obtusa. Next base: position 285,837,148 of record OX465295.1, read on the forward strand.
AACTATTAATTTATAAATGTATATACAAAAGGTTGTTTATTTAAAAAGATATCGTTGTTTCTGTTTTTTTTTTTTTTTTTAATTAATGATGAATCATTTTTACACTAAAGTATTATAGTTGAAATTTTTTGCGGTCCAAAAATCCAAGCAAGTAAAAACGCAAGCAATCAAATTTATATCACAATTTGTTTTATAATTTCATTTTTAATTTTTTAATGAGCAAAATGGGGTATTTTAAAGAGTCAAAGTTGAATCTGTTTTAATGATAACGTACTTGTGTTTTGGAGGATTTATTTGTTATTATTGTACCACCAGTACGTTGTGGATGTTGTAATGTAGGTTGTGGTACACTAGAAATGGGTGCGGCTATTGTTGCCGAACTTGTTGTTGAATTATTGCCACTATTGCTGCTGTTTACATTACCACCACTACTCATGACCCAACTATTGCCTTGCTGCACTATTGTAAAGGTTTGAGGACTATTGGTATTAGCAGGTGTTGTTATGGGAAGCTGAAAAAATAATTAAAACAAATTATTAAAAATTAATCAAAATAGAAATTAGTTTTTTAAATAACTTAGAAATCTCCTTCTTATTATAATAAGAACATGACTTTAAATTAATTTTTTAGAATCTTTGAAATAAATAATTCTCTGACAGAATCTGAGAACTCTCTTAACCAGAGGGTCAAAAGCCCAAATCAAATACGCTGTTATTCCTGAGGACCACAGAAATATCCCATAACACAAGTCTATAATGTTTTATGTCCAGACTTCTACTAAAAAATGTTTAAAGTACAATATTTTGGATTACTATAATAAAAGTTCCGTCAAATCGATTTTTCAAGTTATGGGTTTTTGTTTATTTAACCCCTGACCCAGGGAAAAATAATTTATGGTTTAATATTGCGAAGAACTACTTTAAAACTAATTTTTAATGGATTTTAATTATCCATTATATTACTTTTTATTTGAGTGTAATCATGACGGGAAAGCACAACAACTTAAGCTTTGGCAGCAATTCTACGATCCACTCATACCCACCGAGTGTCTTAGTTACTTTGAAATTAAAGACGCAATAAATTCGCTCAAAAACAACAAGTCGCCTGGTCTGTATACTACGAGGGCAGTACGAAATGTTATTAGCCTAACATAGAGATGTCGGTATAAATAGCAAAAAGCTTTGGTTAATGGAAACTTTCATCCGTCATATGAACACATGTTAAATTTTATTTCGATCTGTCAACTCATTCGTATAGTAACAGGTGTTCAAAAATGGAAATGATTTTTTATAATGGAAAAATTAGAAGTTCGTGGTGTGATTAAATATTTACATAAGAAAGGTTTATCGGGACAAGAAATATATAATATAATAATAATAATGATATGGTGAAAGTGCTCCTTCATATGCAATGGTAAAAAATTGGGTTGCTGAATTTAAACGTGGCCGTACAATCATTTATGAACCACGAAGTGGACGTCCAAAAACTGCAACAACGCCAGAAATCATAGTTAAAGTCCATGATATGGTATTAGACGATTGAAAGTGCATGAAATAAGTAATGCCATAGGCATCTTAAATGATCGTGTACATTTTATCTTGCATCAAGAATTACAGATGAAAAATCTTTCTGCAAGATGGGTGCCGCATTTGTTAATAGTTGGCCACGCATTCGAATGAAAATTTCTCAAGTTGTTTGGATCGATTTTAGCGAAATAAAATGGATTTTGAGCGTCGTTTTATAACTGTTGTTGAAACATGGATCCATCACTATTCACCAGAGACAAAAGAACAATCCAAACAATGGACTGAAGCTGGTGAAAGTGCACCAAAGAAAGCAAAAATAGTTCAATCGGCTGGTAAGGTCATGGCAACCGTTTTTTTTTTTTTTTGGATTACAAAGATATTTTATTGATCGACTATCTTCAAAAAGGTAAAACAATAAATTCGGAATATTATTGTAACTTTTTGGATCAATTGAATTTGAAAATTCGAGAAAAACGAACTGGTTTAGAACACAAAAAAATAATTTTTCATCAAGACAACGCACCATCTCACAGGAGTGTCTTAACAATGACAAAATTCAACGACTTGAAGTACGAATTGCTTGACCTCCCTTGAAACCCTTGCTGGCAAACGTTTTACCTCGAATGAAGATGCAATGGCAGCTGTAAACGAGCTTCAGGAAAATTATTTTAATCAAGGGATAGAATTGCTAGAAAAACGTTGGACTAAGTGTATTGAAGTTTCAGGAGATTATATTGAAAAAAAAAATAATTTTAAAAATCTAGCTCTTGTTTTTCATTGTTAGGCTAAGAACATTTCAAACTGCCCTCGTATACCTCCAGAACTCTTGTCAACGGACGCAACAGTAAGTGATCAAATAAATTCTGGCGCACTAAGGATATTTCAATTGAAATTGCAGAGGGGGTGATCGTTAATTTACCCAAAAAAGGTGATCTAACAGATAGCAGAAACTGGAGAGGCATTACGCTACTGAGCATAGCAAACAAAGTTATTGCACATATTCTGAATAAAAGACTATCTGCAACAATTATACCAGAACTAAGAAGAGAACAAGCTGGCATTCGCGTTCATAAATCGTGTGTTGATCATGTGAACAGTGGAGTGGAGATTTCCTCTTTAGATATCAATCACAACTGGGTCGACAACGACAACAAGAATTGCTTTTTCTTATATTTTGTATGGGAAGCAAATTTTCGCCATGTCGTCGTAATAGAATCTATTCTATTTTCGTGACGACACACTAACACACACTCAAAATATTTGTCAAATTGTTGCCACATTTTTTTATTAATTAAGGGAACAGAGTTGCAAAAATTCGTACTTTGTTTACAAAAAATTTATTTTTTTGTAGAAGAAATATAATTGAAAATAAAAACAAATAATTTACCGCAAAAAAGCAAAATTAAATACAAAAAAATGTAAAACAACAAGAAATAATGCAAAACAAATAGAATTGGTGAAGAATTGTGGCGAAACAAATACAACCATATTCTTGTTTTGCTTTCCTTTTTTTCTAAACGTCAAAAAATGTCGACGGACGATTTTCGCTGAATTTAAATTAATCCCGACGACTTTTGCTGTCGTCGGTCGACAATCGACCCAGTTGTGATTAAACTCTTACTTAACATTTGTAGCATTCGGCAGAGAAACCTTAAACTGATACCGGTGACTTGTAGCACTTTGTGATTACTTACTCTGCTGAACGATGTTTTCATTGTTTTGTTTTAAAATACACTTTTTCTATAGCTTCCTTTGATTTTTTAAAAATTTTGTTTTTAAATTATATTTGTATGTTTTTAATTGTCATTCTTTCAAAAAAAATTCTTTTCAAATCAACAACAACAAATGTATCACTATTTGATCAAAAGTAGCAAACATTTTTTACGCTACCAAAATATGACAGCGCTACCTGAGCGCTCAGACTGAGCGGTTAGTGAAAAGGTCGTTCAGCAGATAGTTGTACAACTGATGCAGAACTGTTGACTATTAAATTGTATCTGCCGAATGCACCCATTCATTGGTTTTGAGATAGCGTTCGACATTTTAAAGAAAAATAAGAATGAATTAGTTATGTTTAGGGCAAGGAATGCCATGCATGTTTTTTCTCGATAGTCCAAAACTAATATGGACTAAATATTTATCCGAATCATCAAATTTAGAACAAAATGGCATCGATTTGTAGTTGCATATTTTGTCAAAAACGCATGTTTTTCATATTTTGGCTTTAAATGTATATTTAGTGCCTTTTTAATGCATATTTTGTGCTTTTGAATGCATATTTGTGCATATTTTTCATTTTTAGGAGCATTTTTTATTTTGTAAAAAAATATAAAAAATTTATACGTTTTCATTAGGGTTTGGGATTTCCCGGACTTTTTTATTTCCCGGGAAACGGGAATGAAAAAATTTGATTCCCGGGATTCCCGGGAATCCCGGGAAATATTTTTAAACAAAATTTGTTAAAAAAAAAAACACTATTTCAGTACAAATGCAGTCTGTGTAGTGAGAATTCAAAGTAAAAAATATCAGAATGTTGAACATTTGATTTCACATAAATTACTCGCAGCACTGCCAAATGAATTGCATGATTCCAGCAGAAAGCACCTACTACTGGACTGTCGGAAACAAACTGTTTCATCACACTTGGCCCATTAGATATGGTGGCCACAATGTTATTTTCCAAAGACAAATAAAACTCTTGTAGTCTTATTTCTACAATTCTTCTTATTTCATCAGCATTACATCTTGATATATAAACCAACCCCAGGTTATAAAATTAATTATTTCCGTTTATACATACCCAGGTAGAAATTGCCGACTTTACAACAAAAATTGTACTGGGAGAGCACTGTTTTTTACGAAATGGCGGTACTACTTAAAACGTGCTTTGCCAGTACTGTTTTCTGAAAATTAACGAGCTTTTTTTAATTTATTAAAATTAACAATTTTATAATTTTTATGTATTTTTACATATATTACACAATTATTTATGTAAGAGAGAAATCGCCATTAATTTCTTGTGAAATTTCGTGATGTACAATAAGAGGACAGTAAAGTACTAACAAACTACTAAATTTGTTATTAAATGTACTGGTATAATACCAAAAAAATAAAATCCCAAGCCTGCGCCAACATTGGGAAATAACTACGGCCAAACGTTATCATTTCGACAACATGCCAGTATAGTGAAATTTGGAAATCCGACGCATTGCCAGTACATATACTACCGTCTCCAATACCGGGCCGACATTGTGCCGTTTGTATTTTTCTACCTGGGTATGTTCAAATATCTCTTTTGTGATATTCTTGTCCATTCATCTAAGACTATAGTAAATCTCCTATTGTTAGAAATATTGCTCGATATTTCTTTTATCATATCTTACATGATTGTAGTAATTTAATATATTTACATCGGTTTCATTTTTGCAATACCAATTTTTTATTATAAAAACTTTCTCGAATAAACGAAGATCTAGTTATGGTGCGGATTGACTGCGGCTAATTTGGATACCATTTCAGGAAATGTTTGCCCTACCATAAAACCTTTAATGCCTATTCAGCTTACACTTTTTTCTTCGGGTACTTTGCTAATTTTAGCTGAAACGTTATTCTTGTTATTGTTTTCTGACCATCAATTTTTTTTTTTTTTGTGAACCAAATTTAGATGTCGGATAACCAAATTTAGATACCACCGTTAACCATTAGTCTTTTCTTTTCACATTTATTAATGAAAACGTTACTTATAAAATTATTGACCCTTAATATAAAGGACTATTTTTAATTTAAAGTCGACTTTTTTTTAATCAAACGGTTTTGTTCATTTTGTGTATGAAAACCTTACAAATATATTTATATTTTCAAATATTTTGATTGGTTGAAAATAAATTAACCAATCAGAATGCTCCAAAAATAAACCAAGTCAAGGTATACTGCCACCCAATATTTTAACTAAAGTCGACTTTACCTAAATTATACATTTGAAAAATTTAGATAGTAAGGGCCAGTATTTGTAAGAAACAAAGCTTTTTTTCATATTTCTTTTAAACATTTTACCAAGTTTTTAGGTTTTACTATTTAAATTTTGAATAAGTTATGCGAAAAATCTTTATTAGTTGAAATGCTCCTAATTACTTGGCAAAGATTTTATTTGTGTGTCAAATAAATGTATTCCCTTTTAAAAGATTTTAACAATGACATTTTTGTTTTGGTATTTAAAATGTTTTTTAGGACTAAAATTAAAAAATCCTATTCGAAACAAAAACAATTTAAAAAATTTAATATTTTTAAAATTTCCCGTTTTCCCGGGAAAAATATATTATTTTCCCGGGAATTCCCGGCAAACTTTTCCTGGGATTTCCCGGGAATTCCCGCCCGGGATTTCCCGGGAATTCCCGCCCGGGAATTCCCGAACCCCAAACCCTAGTTTTCATATTTTGATTCAATCAAAATAAACATTCTTAAAAGCCTTATTGACCTAAGGAAAATCTTCGAGTTCTGTGTTTGTTTGCAAAATAACTAACTTAAATATATTTTTAAGTCTTAAAGTGCATTATTTTTGCAAAAATAATAGTTTTTAGTGCATATTTCTTATATTTTAATGCATATTTTTCTTTTTCTATTTCGCATATTTTAGGCGCATATTTTTCATTTTTAAGTGCATGAAATTCCTTGCCCTACACAGAAAGAATTTACAAAATTCTAATTACATTTTTAAACACCTTTCTCTTACCAAATTTGTAAATACAAAAAAACTTTTTAAAAAGGCACCAACAAAGAAATTTGTAGTGTCCGACCGAGTATTCGGCTTCGGCTTCGGAGTTCGGCCAAAAAGTGATGTTCGGCCAAGTTCGGTGTTCGGCTAAATTTTGGCCGAATACCGAACTTTTCTATAAATCAATATTTTGCAACATTTAGCTCTTTAATTTTGTATAGTAACTTATAAATATGCACATATTTAACTTAATTTTTACTTAAAGAGCGAAAAAGACAACTTTTTTAGGTTTTTGCAATTTAGAAATATTTAGAAATTGGTTTCCGCATTTTTGAATTTGAAAAAGTTGCATGAAATTGTATTTTTATTCAAACACAAAAGTATTCGGCTTCGGCTTCGGTTTCGGCCGAACTTAGTAATTTTGGCCGAAGTTCGGCTTCGGCTTCGGTTCGGCCTTAAAAAAGTGAGTTCGGTCGGACACTAGAAATTTGTAAATCCAAAATAAAATTTCTTTTATTTTTTGTAACTTTGAATTTTTATTTTTAAACAAATTTTTTATATGAAAGATAACAATTTACAAACGAGTTACAAATATTTCAAACAAAAAAATTGTTGGAAATAAAATTTCAATTTAAAAGAAAACGTGATTGCTTTTACAAATTCAGCTGTTGGTGCCTACTGATTTTTCTGTGTAGTTATGTTATAAAAAAAGAAAATGTATTGATACTATTGCACCGAACAAAATCACTTGGATTTGTTTGTTGGATTTTTTTAGTATTTATGTCCTTATGTGATAAATTTTAGCAATGAGCGAATGAAAAAAGAAATAAACATAAAAGTAATTAATATGTAATAAAAAAATATTCTTTAAGAAAATACCCAGTCAGAAATCCCCAGTGGTACAAAAAATCAAGCACTGGCATACCACTGGGTAACCACGGTGTTTAAAATAAATGACTGGCAGAACACTCATTTGGGACGCTTTGCCAGCGTTTGCCAAAAGCGTTTTACCAGTATTTGTTTTATAAAAATTTTGGTGGTTTATAAAAAAAAAAACACTGGCAAAGAATTGGCATAGAGTGATATGCCAAGGTTTGCAAGCAGTGGTTATCCAGTGGTACCTAGCCAATGCTACCAGGCGTACAAAAATCAATTCACTGGTACACGCAGAAAAAAAAACAGGCGTATCTTTTAAAAAGCCTGCTATGTAAAATATGCATAGTATTGCACTAATTCAAAAATACAAGTCCCAAATTCCTGGTAATTAATTGATATGCATTTTTGCTAAATTACGAATACTTTTTTTTTGTTAAGTTGGCTAAGTACGTGCTTTGTTAACTTTACATTGGTGAAATTTATTTAAAAAAGTACTATGTAAAATTTGCATTGATAAAATTTTGAAAACAAAATAAGCAATATGCATATTTTTCTAATAAGACAGGTAAATGTCAAAAAGCGCTTAGAATTTCCTTTGACGTATGCAAATCAATATGGTGGATGTACATCTCTAATATAAAAGAATAATGATGCTGGATTTTCTCAAGTTTGTATCTTATAATATTATTAATGCAAACAAAAATAAAAAATATTAATGCAAATAAAAACAAAAATAATATATTTTTATTGTAATTTTCATGTCAAAATTGCTAACTTGTTGAAAAAATTCAAGCCTAAAAGTATTGAGTAATTACTTTTCAGCATTGGGTACCCTAAAAAGAAATCGGAAATGAGTACTCGATATTCAACACTTTTACAGACATAGTAATTTTTTATTTAGTCAATTTTTTTTTGCAAAATGTGTCTTATAATTCTCATTTGTTTTTTAGACAAATGGTTTTTATATATACATCATTATTATACCTACAGTTATTGAACGGAAAAGACGAATAGAGCAATGAAGGGTTAGTAAACACAAAATACAATTACAGTTCGGCCGCAGAGGAATTTAGGACAAAGAAACATATTAAAATATAAATAAAATTAATTAATTAAAATTAAACAAACTAAAATAAAAATACAGGATTTGCAATTTTTCTTTTAATTATTTAAAAAATAAACCATGTTTTTTTTACTAAAAGAAAAAAGTTTATTTTCCTTTGCGTGTTGTTATATTAAACAAAGGCTTCGATTTAATTACATATATATCTCTTTGAAAATTTACCTAAGCGTCTTGACAAATTTGTCGTTAATTTTATGTAGTTGTATATCTACCACGGAACTTTGTAAACTTTTACTCTAATTTTTGTAAATGTTACACCTTTTTTTTCTGCGTGTAGATCAATGATTTTATAAAAATGCTGACGCTTCGTCTGCCAATCTGATGGCCTTGGATCAAATCACGGCAGGACCAAAAAAAATACATTTGAACTTTTTTTTAATTTTATTTTTGAAAATATATTTCCAGACCACCTATTTATTGATTTTGCCAGCGTTTTGCCAACGTTTAAAAATTTTGTTCCTCCAGTGCTTTTCCATCGCTTTTCCAGCCGGTCCTTTTGTATAATGATGTTATCATTTTGGGAATGGGAAAGCACTTTTTGCCAGTACTTGTACCACCTGTTAAAGTGCTTTGCCACCGCTTTCCCGTTTGTATTTTTCTGACTGGGTAGGTACATGAGTTCTTTGGCAATAATGCATTGGGTAAAAAAATAGATAAATAATGTTATAAATATTTAATGTTTTCATATAAACTCGTAAATTCCTTGTAAACCTTGTATAAATAGAAACTACATTTACACCGTTTACGAGTAGAATACGAGTTTTTATATGAAAACCCCTATTAATAAATTTAAAAAAAAAGGAAAAAAAAATAAAAATAATTATTTTATATTAATTCTTATTAAATACAACAAAGTTGAAAATCTCTGCATTGTAATTGTTTTTAATATAAACAATTATAATACATAATAATATATTTTAATATAATAATACATACACTCACAATATATTTTCCATAACCGATTGAGGATTATTTAAAAAGTAATCGGTAAAGTTTGTTTTCAATTGAAGAATCAATTAAAATACATTAGAACATATTGTATAACTTTTTTATTAATCAATAAAAAACAAACCAGAAAAAAATATGTATCGTCTGTAGGAGTTGTTATTTTCAGTCAAATATTCTATTTTTAGATTTCTATTTTTAGAAAAAATAATTTAAATAATTTCGTTGTTTTCTGCTTTAAAACAAAAAATTCAAATATTTTCAGTTTTCTTTTTTGTTAAAATAGTTTGTTTATATACAAAATTATTTCAATTACAAGAAATTCTTTACTCTTACACACAAACATAGCCAATAAAAATATGAACGTAGGTATGTGTTGTGTATGGTGTAGTGTTTTGAAAATTAACAAAAAAAAAAACTTTCAAATATGAAAAAACAAACCACAAAATCGTTTCTTTTTACGTTTTGTCAGTTAAAAATTGACGATTGTTTTAATAGACTTTTCAATTATTTTTATTTCTTTTATGGATTGTTTAAACAATGTTTGAAAATAAATAGCAAAATGGTTTGAATATAATGAAAAATCAGTAGGTAGTCCATTTTTATTTGTGTTTTCAAATAATTTAATATGTAATTTAGGTTGTTTTTAAGGATAAAATATTGTGAGTGTATATTTTAATTTCATCGGTTGTTGTAAAATACTATCTGTGTACTTATTTTACCAAACAAAGCGACATCAACTTTCTTTGTTGAATGCTGAAAAGCAACTAAATGACTTTTTTTTGCTTTTCATGCTCTTTGTTTTTTGTTTCGATGTCGTTCGGGTTGTGTTACACCCAAAAGAGAAGCAACACTCAGGAAATTCTTCCTATTAATTATCGTGTTTCATTCTTTTGAAAGGGGATAGAGAAGAAATGAAAGGTGGTGAAAGATGAAGTGCGAGATGTTGAATTTTAGAACAGTTGTTGCGCGCCATCTGATGGTGAGTTGGCGATCTTTGTTGAAGCTTTTTAGTTCATAGCCTTGTTATATTATTTTACTTCGGTGGGGTTAAGTTGAGAACACCGAAGATGGATGCTGCAATATGTATGAGGGATAGCAAAGTCATACATTTTACTTTTCCAAATTGATGTTGCGGTCGATAGGGATCGAACCCGCAACCTCATGTGTAACAGTCCAACGCGCTAACCATTACACCACAGCGCCCACAATATTACTGAATCTTGAATTTCGAAAAGAGCTCAGCTTGTAAACTGAGGCTTATATATTTTAACATGAAATGCTTATTTTTATAATGTAAAACAAATCTTGACTGATTTGTTATATTGTGGTAAGAAAAGCATAAAAATATTCACTTTAAAATTTCAGTGCTGTTAACTTTGTTAAAAATCGTTAAAAACAAAGAAAAATTTGGTCATGTTTAAAGTGTTGCAATTTTAAGTCTGGCGACTATATGTAGATAAAAATAATGCAAGACTTAAGGAAATTTTATAGGATTTCCAAAAATATACAGTTTGTACAGAACCGATCAGTACTGCCTAAATTTTACTATGTAATTTGATAAAAGGTTGATATCGTTCATTTTTCGTTAAAAGCCATGCCCACTTAAAACAAGTGACAAAATGAAAAAACATTCTGTACAATTTTCTGAACCATCTCCTTGCCTTTCGTGGCGAATTTAGTCACTATTTTGATCTTTAAAAATAAAGGCAACAACAATAAAATTAGAAAAAAACTTGAATTGTCTTAAATTCGTGGCCACGACTGTATATATATATATATATGACGGGAAATGTTCAAAGATATTTAAAGACCCCATATTTCGAAAATTGTATTCTTACCATTTGTGCTTACAACATTCAGATTTGCAAAAAGAAACGAGTTAAAGTGGGGCACACCAACTATATGATACCCTACACCAGACTGGTTGAATGTCAGCCAATGTTGGGATCCGAAATTAGAATGGGTTGAAATTGACTTGTATTAAAATTTGTCTATAAATTGGTTTAAAAAATAGAAAATCAGTAAGAAATTTTGATTTTCCCTATTGTTAGGTGTTAGCGAAAATCGGAAATACAGTGCAATTTAAACTCAATAGGGTTTGTCCTTGGCCCATATGAATCAGCGTACAAAATTACATTAAATTATCTTTATATTTGCTACCTGTAGCGTGCAAAAAAGACACCTTTTGGGGGACCTTTATACAGGCACTAGCTCTAAACATAGACCGATTCTAACCAAAAACAATCAGCTTTGTCCTTGAATCGGTATACAAAATTTCATTAAAGTAAAACTGTAGCGTGCGAACAAGCATAAGACCCAATTTTTGGTGGCCTAGGTCTAAACATAGGCTTCGTCCATGGCCCGATATATGTTGGTAAAGCATATTTCTTTCGAATCGGTAAACTAAAAGGTGGGTCAAAAAAAAAACAGTAACGTCATTCAGGAGGGTGCCTGCAGAAATATTGCTTATTTTAAAATCAGCGAGCCGATTATTAGCAAATTAGTATATTCAGCAAAAGATGATCTAACATCTAGTCGATAGCAAATGAAAAAGATCCTTTGTAAACCCAATAAAACTTTTTGCTGAATATTAGTCGACTGAAAAAAATTTTAAAAATTTGTAGAGAAATTGTACTTTAATTTATTTGCTGAAAATTTAAATCTAGAAATTGTAATTTTTTGATTCTTTCATTATTCAGAAAACTTTATGAAATATAAAAATGTTCAGACTTCCGAATTGTCGACATTATTTAATTAAAAATATAGAAATATATAAAAATAACTACAAATAATAAAACAAAATGTATCTCAATTACTTTTAACCAGTGCAAGTTTAAAATGGCTCAAAAAAAAGTTGAATTTGGCACGCAAAATGGCACGAAACACAGTAAAATTGGCACAAAAAAGGCAAAAATGACACGCTTATTCCAAAAATTTTGAAGTATATTAGTTGATTTGTGTCTTTTTGAAGGTTTTTAACATAATACAATAATGACGGAATTTACACTTGAACTGATAAAGCGCAATCGGTGAAAAATAGTATGAGTTTTAAAGATTGAAATTTTTGTTACACTCAGATAAAGAAGGTAGTAAAAAAAAATTGTAAACAGTTTCCAATCGCGCTTTACCATTTTTATACTGATTTTTAGTACAATTCTTTTTTTAGTAATCACTTTTGCTATTCTCTTATTACAAATTACGGATTTTTTTACTAATTTTCGCTGGTGATCTCAGCGAAACATTTTACTAATTTTTCAAAACCGAGTGCTAAATTTAGCAGAAAAATATACTAATTTAAAAAATTTTATTTACAAGAATTCGTTGATTTTTTACAATTCTTGTTTAGTTTATATTTGTTACTATTAATATATTCTTAGTTTGGAAATAACACTCAGAAAATTTTATTGCATAAAAAGCTAATAACTGGAGGACCGTTTGCAAATTTTGACTCCAAATTTCAAGTACGATGAAGTAATTATACGCTTGTTACAATCGAAAGAAAAAAAATTTTTTATTAATTTTTTTTTTTTAGATTTTACAGTTTGTATATTTTTTAATACACTTTTTTGCTAATTTAAGCAGATTGATTTTAAATTACAGTTTACAACAAATTACTGAAATTTAGTAGCTGCAACTAATTATTTATACTAATTTCATTGTACTAAAATTGTTGATATTTAGTAGGGTGATCAATCGAGTAAAAATCGAGTAAGCCTTCACGCAGAGAAAAGATATTGTTGCAATATGATCACGGCTACAAAACTATGATCCCTACTGCCATACATGGTTGTTGCAATCATACTATTAATATATTAATCATACTTTACAAGTTATATGGTCGTCTGTAATCATTTTATAGTTAAAATCTCTCCTTTTTTCGCTTATCATATTTTTCTTTCGGCTACAATCATATATTATCCGGACAACCATATTCCTCTCTTCGAATTACAATCATATTATTATTTGTACTGAGAGATATCATGTTCACAATCATTGGTATGGTTTCGACAACTATAAGATGGTCAGTATATCTTTTTATGAGCGTCATTGACCAGTTAGCGTCATTCTTGTTTCAGATTTTGTGAAAAGAAGTTATAAGACACAATCAAAGAAAATAATACATTATAAAAAAATTAAAAAAACAAAAAATAGCAAACAACTTACTGATATTCATTTTAATAGTGACATGGTTTGTAGAAGAAAGAATTCGGTCTAACCAGGAACCTTCAAATTAGATTTTACTTTGAAGTGCTCAGTGTTATAAAATAAGTAAAAAGTGATAAAAAAAGTGTTTTTTTTGTACTCACGTCGAAAACTTTTGTGCAAAAATCAAATTGAAGAAATGTACAAAATTGAAGAAAATGTAAAGAGTGCACAAAATAATCATAATATATTCCTAGTGATCATAATATGATTCTAAGTGATCACAAAATTTTCGACAGGACAATAATAGGATCACTGGGAAAATATTATGATCATCAAGAAAATATTATGATCATCAAGAAAATATTATGATCATAAGGAAAATATTATGATGATTTTTGGATGTATCGTGAAATTTTAATCCAGCTTCAGCAAAATACTGGGAGAATACAATAGGGATTATAGGACAATAATATGATAATATGCAGGATTATAATATAATAATATTGGGAGAATTTTACAATCATAGTGTGATAATTTATTGACCATATTATGATAAAAATGAGGTAAGAGTATGATTGGGCCAACTATGTAATAACATGATTGTCGCAATCATAAACCCAAAAATGTATGATGCTCTTAGAATATGATCATCTCAACCATGTTTTTTCTTTGCGTGTTTTAACTATTTTAAATGTGGACCAATAGAAACATTTAAATTTTTGGCAACATGAATAAGATAAAGAAACACTTGAAATAATTTAAATTACTCATCATTATTAATTTAATTGAGTAATTTTGGTCCAGTTACGTTTTTTAATAAACAAAACTGCTTTTTGATCGAGTAATTCTTACTTGAACAATTTTTCGAGTAAGGGGTAACAAAAAATTGGTTTCTCTTAAAATAAGTTATATTTGATGGGTTTTACTACATGTTAGAAAATGTTTACATTTGAAAATTGATTGACAAAGTTAGAAGCAATTTATCTTTTACTCGGTTTACTCGATTTGAATACTCTAATATTTAGTAAGTTTTTTAACTGATTTTAGCAAATCGATTTTGAATTGCAGCTTAGAACAATTTTGCTAAAATTTAGTAGCGACTACTAATTTTGTTGTACTACAGATCAGCAGACATGTGTTGTTAAAATTAGCAAAAATACCGCTAGGCTCAAAACAGTTAAATTTCCCGTAATAACAGCAAAATTTTCAGTAGCCATTGCAGACTTTTTTGGTTGAGTGTACTGTAAAAAATATTATTTTTTGTAAGTTTTTTCCAAAAATTATCTGCATTTTTTTAATGAAAAGTCTAAAAAAAAATCGATAAAATGAAGTTTTGGCCCAGATTTGTAAAAAAACGGCATTTAATAGCAAAGGCCAAAAAATTTTTGTTTGTATAAATGTGTTTAACAGGGCAAATTTGGTAGCAAAAAATAATTAGTAAGATTAGTTAAAAACTACACCTTTTGCAATTGTATTTCAGAAAATATCAATTGAAATTCAGAATTTCCATTTGAAATTCAGAAAACATCAATTGAAATTCAGGTTTTCCATTTGAAATTCAGAAAATATCAATTGAAATTCAGAAAATATCATTTGAAATTCAGAAAATACCAATTGATGTTCAGAAAACAGAAAATGTCAATAGGAATTCAGAAACCGTCATTTGAAATTCAGAAAATATCAATTGAAATTCAGAAAACATCAATTGAAATTCAGAAAAATGTAAACAGAATTTTTTAAAGAATCCGGCCAGGTAGATAATGTTTATAAAATTTATATATGGATTTTATCAAAATACGTTTAATTAATAAGTGGGAGTAAAATTCATTTTATTTACGCGGGTGATGATTATTTAAAATTTGTGTGCCTGAATGATTCTATGTAGACTAATTTCTTTCTTGCTACGAATTGTGGCTCCAATATGTAAGGCTGAAATTTAAAGCCAAATAATAGCCTTTAATATCAGCGTTACGTTTTAATGTCTAATCAAGCCATAATTCGTTACAAGAAAGAAATTAGTCTACATAAAATCATTGATGCACACAAATTTTAAATATTTTTCACTCGCGTGAGTACAATGAATTTTACTTCTTTTGATAAAACTCATATATAAATTTTTTATAGGGGATAACATATCTACCTGGACAGATTCTTTTAAAAAATGTGTTTACATTTTTCTGAATTTCAATTGATGTTTTCTGAATTTCAATTGATATTTTCTGAATTTCAAATGATATTTTCTGAATTTCAATTGATATTTTCTGAATTTCAAATGATATTTTCTGAATTTCAATTGATATTTTCTGAATTCCAAATGATATTTTCTGATTTTCAAATGATATTTTCTGAATTTCAAATGATATTTTATGAATTTCAATTGACATTTTCTGCATTTCAAATGATCTTTTCTGAATTTCAATTGATATTTTCTGAATTTCAATTGATATTTTCTGAATTTCAATTGATATTTTCTGAATTTCAAATGACGGTTTCTGAATTTCAATTTATATTTTCTGAATTTCAAATGACGGTTTCTGAATTTCAATTTATATTTTCTGAATTTCAATTGATGTTTTCTGAATTTCAATTGCTATTTTCTGAATTTCAAATGATATTTTCTGAATTTCAATTGATATTTTCTGAATTTCAAATGATATTTTCTGAATTTCAATTGATATTTTCTGAATTCCAAATGATATTTTCTGATTTTCAAATGATATTTTCTGAATATCAAATGATATTTTCTGAATTTCAATTGACATTTTCTGCATTTCAAATGATCTTTTCTGAATTTCAATTCATATTTTCTGAATTTCAATTGATATTTTCTGAATTTCAAATGACGGTTTCTGAATTTCAATTTATATTTTCTGAATTTCAAATGACGGTTTCTGAATTTCAATTTATATTTTCTGAATTTTAAATGATATTTTCTGAATTTCAATTGATATTTTCTAAATTTCAAATGATATTTTCTGAATTTCAAATGACGATTTCGGAATTTCAATTGACATTTTCTGAATTTCAAATGACGATTTTTGAATTTCAATTAATATGTTCTGAATTTCAATTGATATTTTTTGAATTTCAATTGATATTTTCTGAATTTCAAATGATATTTTCTGAATTTCAATTGATATTTTCTGAATTTCAATTGATATTTTCTGAATTTCAAATGATATTTTCTGAATTTCAATTGATATTTTCTAAATGATATTTTCTGAATTTCAAATGGAAATTCTGAACTTCAATTGATATTTTCTGAATTTCAAATGGAAATTCTGAATTTCAATTGATATTTTCTGAATTACAGTTGCAAAAGGTGTAGTTTAATGTTGAAAAATATACATAACTAAAATCTTTGCTGAAACTACAATTTCAGCAAAACAGTTTACATTTGAAAAAGTTATAGCAATAAATACATTTTTTACTAAGGTAAGTATCGTACTAAAGACACTTTAGTATATTAAAATGTATTTAGTACGATACTAACCTTAGTAAAAAATGTATTTACTGCGATAACTTTTGCAAATGGAAACTGTTTTGCTGAAATTGTGGTTTCAGCAAAGATTTTAGTTACATATATTTTTCAGCATTAAACTGGCCGAATATGTAGAGTTTGCTGTTCGGTTTTAATCAAAACGGAAACCGCGGTTTTTTAAGCGTCAAAACCGAAACCGAAAACCGACAAAAATATGTCGGTTTTTACGGTTTTAAAAAAATTAATTTTTTTGAAGTTTTTTGCTATATTTTTGTTGCGAACCTTTCTTGGTTTTGTTTTGTCCAAATAACACTCTGTTTCATATATGATAAAAATTCATAATAACGGAAAACTCACAAATAAAATTGTATGACACAACAAATGATGACAACTTACGGCAAAATAGTCAAAAACTTACGTTATTATAGAGAGTTTATGAGTTTTTACTCTCAATCTATTAGCATCACTGGTAACTATTTGAAAAAAAACAAAAAGTAAAACAGCAAATTCAAAACATATTTTTAAACGTCATTGCAAAAGTTTCCATATTTTTGTGTAATTTTTAGCTTTTACAAATAAAATATTTAATATCCGCATTTTAATCAATATTTTATTTTAGAATAATGTCGGAATTAAAGTCGGGAGTATGGAAACACTTCAAAATATCAGTGCATGAGTCGATTAAAACTGTTTGTCAGATTTGCAAAAAATCTTTATCATATAAAGGGTTTTTCAACAGGGACGCTACAAAAGTAGAAAGACAGGGACAGCAAACGACGCCATATTTTATGCCGCTCTTTTGATATTTCTCTTCAGTAAGGTTTGCCATTTCATGATGGAAAGATATACGAGCCAACAACGAGTCGAATTTATTAAAATTTACTACCGAAATTCGGAGTCAGTGGCCTCAAGGTTAAGAGCGCTACGTCCAATTTATGGTCGTCATAATCGTCCTAGCAGATCAACAATTGAGCGTCTAGTGGAAAAATTTGAATCCACATGCACAGTACAAAATGTTCCCGTGCCAGTGAGACAAAGAAGTGCCCGTAGTGTCGAGAATATTGCTGCCGGTGAGGCTTCAGTTGAAGAAAGCCCAAATGTGTCTCTCACACGTCGTTCTCAAGCGTTGGGCATCTCTGTGACGTCGTTGTGGCGAATTTTGCGAAAAGATCTTGGCCTACATCCTTACAAGATCAAATTGACGCAAGAACTGAAGCCGCTTGACCACCAGAAGCGTCGTATGTTCGTGAATTGGGCTGAGCAACAACTTGAAAATGATTCGGATTTTCATCGAAAAATCATCTTCAGCGATGAGGCTCATTTCTGGCTGAATGGCTTCGTCAATAAATATGCCTTATTGGTCAGACAGCAATCCACACGTACTCCATGAGTCATCATTGCATTCCGAAAAAATTACGGTTTGGTACGGTTTATGGGCCGGCGGCGTAATTGGGCCGTATTTCTTCCGTGATGATCAAGACCGGCACGTTACTGTTAATGGGAATCGCTACCGTTCAATGATAACCGAATATTTTTGGCCCCAATTGGATGATATGGACTTGGAGGACATGTGGTTCCAACAGGACGGCTCCACAAGCCACACAGCGAATGTCACAATCAATTTATTGCAAACCAAGTTTGGAGAACGTGTTATCTCACGAAATGGTCCAGTCGATTGGCCGCCTCGGTCGTGCGATTTAACGCCGTTGGACTATTTCCTGTGGGGCTACGTCAAATCTATGGTCTATGCCAACAAGCCAGCGACGATTGATGAACTTCGTACTAATATCAAACGTGAAATTGCAGCAGTATCGGCCGATTTATGCTTGAAAACCGTCGAAAATTGGGCTCAGCGTCTGGACTTCTGCAAGCGTGCCCGTGGTGGCCATGCAAAAGAGATCGATTTCCATACATAATGGCATCGAACGTACTTTCACAGGAATAAAGAATTTCATTAATATCCAAAACCGTTTTTGTTTTATTTAGCGCTCTTATTGAAAAACCCTTTATAAAGGGGTCAACGAGTTCCATGAAAAATCATTTAAAAGCTGTACAAGCATTGAATGCGGAAACTAATAAAATTTCGGAGGAGTCCATTCCAAATTATATACATCACAACAAAAATATAATGGACAACTTTATGAAAAGAGACACATTAGCAATAATTGTATCGAAACTTTCATCTGTCGATGGTTTTTCCATTAGAGGAATAACACAATCAGCATTTATACGCGAATCCATTTCAGCTTAAGGATTGTCTTTGCCCAAAAACGAAACAAACGTGATGAATCTTGTTTTAAAAGATTTTAAGCAAAAACGACATTTTTTAAAAGACCAGCTTAAAGCCGAAAAATTAAAAGGTGAAAGGTTTAGCTTAACAATGGATGAATGGACAAGTACTAGAGACAGCAGATATATGAATGTTAATATACATGATTCCAAAGGAAACTTTCACAATTTGGGGCTTAGTCGTATATTCGGTTCTTGCAACTCGGAAAAAAATTCAAGAAATTATACGAAATAAATTGATGGAATTTGGAATTTCTTTAGATTCAGATATTGTTGCGTGTACTTCTGATGGAGCCGCAGTAAATGTAAAATTTGGGACAGAAAATACAACCGTGTTTCAATTATGTTTGATTCATGGAATTCACCTTGCAGTTATGGATGTCGTATATGAGAAGTGTGATGATATAGAAAATATAACAGAAATTGATGGTAATGAAAATGAAGACGATTTTGATGATTCCGAAGATATTGATTCCTCTATCCAAATAAAAATTATTCCTCATCTCTATGCACATATTCAAGCTGTAAGAAAAGTTGTAAAATATTTTAAAAATTCATCAGTACGCAACAACATTCTACAAGCAAATGTTAAAGAAATTCATAATCTTGAATTGGGTTTACAATTAGATTCTCCGACTAGATGGAATTCAATCGTTATAATGCTTGAAAGAATGTTACTTTTAAAAGACTGCATTTGTAAAAGTTTGGAAGAGTTGTCTGCTTTGCATTTATATGAAGCTATAGATTTTGATTTTTTAGTTTCTTTCAAAGAATCTGTGACGTTAGTTAAAATGACTGTGGAAGCACTTTGCCAATCGGATATAAACATAATTCAAGCCGAAGGTGCAATTTCATTCTAATGTACAAAACTGCAAAACGTAAATTCAGATACAAGTCAAAAGTTATTAACAGCTATTAAAAAAAGAATCAACGTCAAAATAGAAATCCTCTTGATTTGGCCAAGTATATTTTAAATCCGAGTATTTTACCATCTAAGTTAATTTTAGCAGCAAATTTATTGAAGCGACTGTATCCAATTGATGAAGAAATGTCCGATTCAGAAGAAGATGAGGAGGAAAATTTTTCGTTGCAGGATAAATTAAAATCAGCTATTAAAAAGCATTGACAGAGCCGAAGCCCAAAGGAGACTTTTATATGCTACGCCAAGAATTTAATTTATATAAAAATACCAAAAATAAAACTAAAAGTATATCACTACTACACAACGCAATATTAACAATTAAGCCAACTTCCACAGAATGTGAAAGAGCCTTTTCAGTAGCAGGAAATTTTTGAACAAAGATAAGGTCAAGATTAAACGATTCTTCTTCGAATGCTTTAACATTTTTGAAGTTTCATTATTTACATACATAAGTCATAGTATGTATTTGTGTATCATTGTTTTTACTTTAATAAAAAATGTAAATGAATGGGTTATTAATAAATATCTAACTATAATAAGTTAATTTGTGTGCATATATTATTATTTTTCAAGTTTTTTAATATTACAAAAAAAAAACCAAAACCGCGGTTTTAAAATTTTTCGGTTTTTAGCAAACTCTACGAATATGTACTCGGTTGGATACTATTTATTACAATAGCCGCTTTTTTTTAATCACTTGGATTTAATAAATCCAAAAAGTAGTACAAAAAGTGCTCAACAGATGGGTGTAGATTCGCCCTATTTTAAAGAGAATTTTCTATACGTCGCAGGGAATTAATTCGATCGAATTCAAATATAAGGAATTCAATCAATTTATCTCATGCGATTTTATCAATCATTGAATTCAATCATTAAGAATTCATTCCATTTCTTATTCATTCGATAGACAATTTGAGAATTCAATCGATCATTCGAATTTTTATCACTTGATTGAACAATTTGGGAATGAGTATGGGAATGATTTAAACTGTTTTTTGTATTTTTCTTGTATTTGTAAAAAACTATTAATTTTTCATTAATATAAACTAAACTTAGTTGTTTATTTTAAAAATTTTAAAATCGAATGAAGAAAATCGAATGTTATTTCAAAATAACTCAATCGAATGAATAGAAATCGAATGAACTAGAAATCAATTCAATTCCCAAATTACTCAATTGAATGATCCGAAATCGAATGAACTAGAAATCAATTGAATTCCCAAACTTGTAAGTAGATTTAATTCCTAACGATTGAATTAAAAGACTGAACAAATCGAAAGATGAAAAATGATTGAAGAAGTCTTTTAAAATTGAATAGAATGACACCAATTAAGAATTCATTCGTTGTGTAAAAATTGTAGTTTAAGAATTCAATTCTTTCACAGTCAATCAGAGCAGAAAATAGAATGAGGGATTGTAAGCCTTCAAGAAGCTCTGAAAGAGGTATACACAGCTTTCACCATTCAGTCCCATTTTCTCCCGAGTAATAAAAATATTATTGTCTTTATAATAATAAAATATTGAAAAATCTGAAATAAAAAAATTCGACGAAATTATTACTACAAGGGAGATATTATTAAGATTCGAAAATTGAAGCGAATGGTGAAAGTGAGTTAACTATGGTTTAAACTAAAATACAGTAACTAGAAATTGTTAAGATCTTAAATTCAGAAAAAATTACTTTAAATTAGTTGCAACAAATTACAGATTTTACAACTATTTAACTTATTTTTTATTAAAGATAAAAATGAATAAGATTTAATTATTTTACTTACATATTTATTGAAATTATTTGATTAAAAGTATTACAGTTATCATCATATGAATAAAACAATCAATCCTTCAGGATATTGTTCATTACATCTAATCTTATTTGTAAACCAGTTTTAGTGTTCCACGATTCAGGACTTGGCGATATTAATCTCTCATTTTGTAATTCAAATTCTAGTTCCGGAAAGTCCATATTGTAGTTAATACAAATGTTATGCATTGCCGCACAAACAGCTATTATTTTTCCACACATTTCTGGAGGGTATTGCAATGTACCATCTAAACACTGGAATCGCTGCTTCAGATAACCTACTGTTTGTGTAACTATCCAATCTCTAGCTTTTGCATGAGCCAAATTGTAACGACTCTCTAGACTTTCCGGTTTAGCCGACCTAAATGGTGTCATTAAGCAGTGCTCTAACGGATAATTTATATCTCCTAAAATTAAATGAAAAAAGAAAAGATGCAACAGACTTCTAAAGCCAAACATGTATTTGCGGTATTCGAAAAATTTACCTAACAACCATGTATTTTTATGTTTGCTATAGGTTCGGTTAAATGCATGTCTTAACTCGCTGCAATTCCAAATAGCCGCATCTTCTTTACATCCGGGACTATGTGGAGATATGAAACGTATACGCCGTTTATAATCAAATACCTGGCAAGAAGCAGATTTACAAAATATACAATTTTTGATCATTTCAACTAAGCATATTTTTCAATTACCAACCATCATTGCATTTATGGAATAGTTTTTTTGGCTATTTAAGTATTTGGAAGGTTCTTGGATTGTAGGCTCTAAAATTTTAATATGAACATTTGTTACACAACCAATTATTCCAGGAAATTTTGATTTACTATAGAAATGCAATTTGCTATCAAATTCTTCCTTTTCGTCCATTTTAAATGATATCCATTTGGGACAAATTTCATAGTATATAACATCAATGCATTCTTCGAAAGCACTATTAGCATCCTGCTGAGATATGGGCATGTAGATATCATCATCTTCGGGTTTTTGATAACTACCCTTAGCCAGGATTATCATTGTAACTGCTAATTTCATTTGTTTTGAAACTGTCGAAGAGTCTGATAATTTACTTGCAATATCGGCCAGGACACATTGAAAAGCTTCTATTTTCAATATAAAGTACTTCATAAATCTATAAAAGAATTACATAATATAATTTTAATAAGAAAAAAAAAACTAAGCCCTCAATTCATAAATGCTTTGTAAAGTTATAGCTGGTTTACAAAACGTCATTTTCATACAAAATTTGTTCAATAAACCTCCTATAATTTTACAAAGCGTTTATGAATTTAGGGGTTAAAATGTATTCTCCGACTTACTTGGGATTTGGCAGAGTATATAAGTTAGTTTGTTGCCATGGGCCAGTAACACATATCTTCTTAACATTTTTTTCCTATTCAGAAGAGGAAAATAAAGTCACACTTTACTTTTTTATGTTAAGCCCAATTTACACTACAACCAAAAACTAGCAGTTTTGAAAAACTTTCAGGTTTTGATTCAAAAAATGTATTGAATTTGACAAGTAAACGCAAATAGATTTCAAAAAAAACTACTAGTTTTTATTTAAGTGTAAATGTTGTTGTATTAAATTATATATATAAATGTAGTTTCGAATAATATTTTACATACAGCGTCTCTTTAAGTAGACCCTTAGAAGGGGATAGGTAAAATCAACCGCAAATAACAGTTAAAATAAATGCATTTGTAGACGAATTTGCATTTAAATCAACTGTAATATGTAGTTATTTTTAACTGGTAAAAATTAACTGAAATTGCAGTTAAAACCACTACAAATGCAACAGAAATGAAAATTATTGTATTGTAAAACTGTACAAACAACTACAAATGCAGTTAAAACAACAGACATAAAAATTATTGTAAAACTTTAAAAACTACTATTTTTACAAGTTAAACTTGCTGCTAAAATTACTAACACCGATTCTTATTAAATTAAAGACAAATTTATACAAATATAAAAGCACCTATACTGTTCGGCACGAATGCGTTCAAATTGAGGTGAAAAACGCATTTTTTTAAACATTGTCTTGACATAGGAGACTGCTTTGCACGTCATAAAAATGAGTGCTTGGATGTTCTTTTTTATATGGGAAAACAATTTATTTTTTTATTGTTTAAGGAGCGATGAAAAGCAACTTCTTGTGAATGCATTCAAATATATGTTTAACTCTTTCACTACCCTACATGTTACATATTTTTTATAATTTGAGGCCTCTTAACAAGAATCTGAAGTCAAAATAACGATACATCCACAAACAAAGTCGGTTAAAACAGATTAAAAAATAGTTTATTATACAGAAAATACTTAAATTCATTTTTCGTGTGTTTAAGAAGAGAGGAAATATAAGTTATTGTGAATGCATTCAAATATTTTAAAATGATGATGTTTATCACATGCTTTAAAACAAATTTAAAAAATTTAAAAATTCTAAAAAATTAAAATTAATTTCATTTCGCACAACTAAATCGAAATAAATCTAAAGTATAGCCCGATTGTAATTATAACTTTAAATCAAACCAGAAAAAGGTTTCGTTCGTTTTTGTTGCGAAGGATTTTGGTTAGCCATCTTATTACATTTTAGTGTTATTTAACCCTCGAAGTGGCACATATTTTGAGCCCTTAGTTCTGGCACATGGTGTCTGGCCAGACCCCTATACATTTACACGCATTTGTATGGAAATAAGGGATGTTTGCCGTTAAATTTTTTACTAAGATAGGAAAATATTTGTTATATTTTGTGTTTCTATTTCTTTTTACTATGTTATTAGCTACCTGAGGAAGAAAAAATAGACCTGAAAAAATCTTTGGAATGAAAAGGGCAACAATTTTTTTGTTCTATATATATTCTCTTTATTATGGGTAAAGTAATAAATGTTTATGACAAAATAGAAAATTATTATGAAGAATACATGGATTTTTTTATTCAGAATTTTGCGGAAGGCAACAAAAAAATAAATAATCTACTTTTGAATGTTGCTGACAAACAGGATTGTTGCATTTGCTGCAAAAAAAGCGTGTCTTACCTTACCTGCAGGCAAATTCTGCAATCTTTTTTGGCAGCTAATGTGTCTGGACCACTGCGTGAAGCCACATTAAGGTTTGCTGTATTGAGAGGTCTCCCAAAGAACGCTTCAAATGCTATACGAGTTGTTGGTTGAGCCACAATGTGCGGATTATTGATGCGATTTTCAACGTTGGCCAGTACCAATTGCTTTGCAAGTTTATATAAAAATATGCGTCTTCTTTCTTTTCTTGTATTTTCATCATTTAGCTAATATATAATGTAACTTGTCAATGCCATCACATCAATCATGTTGCAGAAAAAACGCGTCCAGCGTCTGGTTGACCGTTTTGTTGTGTAATGAATTAGCATTTGATCCATCGTATCGACTCCGGCTTTAGTTGAATTATAAAATAAAATTGCTTCCGGTTTCATGGCTACGCCTTCAACATGTTTCGTGTAATGCACGGTTGAAATTAAATTGACTGCCTTATTTTTTTTGGGCACGTAGCTGCAAAGTGCAACAAGATTTTCATGAAAACCAAACACACTTGAAAGAATTGGTCGTCTGGTGCTCTTCATAACTTCCTTAGGAAGAAATCTTTTGTTTGCTCGAATGGTGCCAACAAATACCAGTCCCAAAGCAGCAAGTCGTTTAGCGCCGTTCAATGAGGTGAAAAAATTATAAGAAATAATTGTTCTGCCGCTGTTTGCGTAACAATTTGCGAAATACATTAGAACGTTTTCACCTTGATTTATCTCCCGAGTGTCTCCTTCCTTTCCAGTGTATAGTTTTCCTTTCAATGGAAATTTAGTTTTAGCATCGCATGCCCACCAAACTTTGATCCCATACCTTGCAGGTTTTGATGGGATATCGAGCCGTTACAGCAAAAATAGCTTATGCGACAAAAAGAAAATTTTACAGGAGAAGGTTTTTTTTAATTATCTTCGCTTTAAATTGAAGTATGGCCTAGAAATTCGGTATATAAACATTGTTTTGTCAGACATATGTGATGCAAGTGGTTTTATTTGCGTATCTACAAGATAACGGTAGTTTTTGTCGCTTAAGCTATTTTCGCTGTCATGCTGGTAACCTAGTATTTATAGTTCTGTCGGTTAAGATAAAATAACATTTTAAAAATAAACAGTTTTTTGTTTTCATTTTTTATTTTTCAGTTATTCTTGATTACAAAAAATAAAATTAATATTTTAAAACATAAATTTGAATGGTTTGATGAAATGTAACATAAAATAAAAATAACTTAAAATCGAATTCAATGTAAAAGCACGTTTTAATGCTAATATTAATAAAACTTATACTTGTTAACTATAAAGTAAATGATTTTGGTATAAAATGACATAACATAAAATAAGAAATACCTTTGACAGATTGATCATATTTAAAATTTAAATATTCGTGGTGGAATTTTGCGGGTACAATGTTTTTATCGCAGAGTGTTTTTAAATCTCTATATTTGGCTGTAGAAATTTTTAAAATATTATTATATATTGGAACAGGTCCATTGCCGACAATATTAGTGTTCCGTCTAGATCGTGCAATCGAGTTGAGATCATATTCTTTCATTTCAGAATTATCACAATAGCCATATTTTAGTACCATAATAGGGTTATTTTTTTCAAAATAGGCGGAACGTAAATTTGGAAACGATATTTTCATTGAGTTGGGAAACATCGCCTGCGAATATGTCTTCCAATCTTTGAAATCAACGTGAATCATTTCAATGCAATAATAACCTGTTGGATTAGTTCGTGCATTAGAAATTGTAGTATACCATTCACTAGGGGCCCAAATAGTTTTATCGCGAACGGAAGACTCAATAGTGCTATGAATGGAGTCGACAGGCATCATTGTGTGCCCGGGTAATAAATATGTTATTTTTATGTTTTTAATATAATTTGAATTATCAAGAAAATACGTTAAGGTGGCAAGCATAGCTCTATTTCGATTTTGGCCTGCGCAACTGTCGCAGTAAAGACTGATCGAAGATTGAGTTTTTCTTTCATCAACAAGTTTCAAATATTGAAAAACAATGGTGGATATTTCATTGCATCCCCGTTTTCCATTACTTTCACCCCACAAGAAGCAATAACCATTTCTGGTGCCACTTTCATAAATGCTCTCATTATAATATGAATATTTTCGTGAATAGAATAATGTTACACTTTTTCCGTGAGGTGTATTTAAAACCTTTTGCAGACCAAAACTAGCACATAAAAATGACGAATTACCTTTGCTTTGTTTCTGCTCCTCCAAAAAAATTTCCTTAGATTTCTCTTTATCACTAATATGCATTTGATACTCTTGTGTTGACTCCATTGCTGTTTTCGATTCAGTATCTAAATTGTTATAATTTTCACATATACCACATTTGTCCTTTTTTGGCAGATGGAATCCTATATGAAAGTTGTTTTTAAAAACGCTTCGAAAAACTCTTAAAGACAACTGTGAAAGTTGTTTGTTTATAGTTTTCAAATGTTCAGTATAGCACTTATATACTCCTTTAATATTCCGAAATTCTTGAGGTAAGTACAACTTATTGCTTTTATTTCGACAGTAATGAGAGGGAACAGCTGGTAATTGTTCAATAAAAGATTTTATGAGAGATACACTAGCTTCGTCAGACTTATTGTGTGGATGATATTTTCTTTTATTTTCATTAACGGTGTTTAAATACTGTTTTTTACTTCTTATAGATTTTATCATCATTTGAGAAACGTGTAGCGTTTTCAACAAAAATTGCTGACATACATTGATGCTAGTATTATTAAAATTAAGAACGTACTTATAGCTGTTTTGCTTTTTGTTACCATCTCCCCTTTTTCTTTTAATGCTCACTCGCTTAATACATGAAGCCAACCAGTCTTGTTGTCTAATTTTGTTCCCAATGCCCCAAAAATGTTCATTTATTTGTACTCGATCAGATTCGCTTAACTTATCACCACATGAGTTTCCACATTTTTTGTTTTTACATGGATTAAGTTGAACACTAGTATCCCGGGTTTTCAATTTTTGCAGCCTTTTAGGTAATTGTTTTTGCTTTTTATATCCTCTTTTTCCCACACATGTCTCTTCTTCAATCTCAGTCGTAAATTCTGCAGTATTTATATGGTCGTTGGCTTCAGAGGAATTATCAGAATCGCTGTATGGAACGAGTGTATTTTGAACTTTATACTAAAACAAAAATTATTCATAACATCAAAAACAATAATATGGTTTTCAATACAACAATAAACACTTACCTCCATATTATTGCTCGAACATTTAAAAAACACCAATTTAATATAATATTTGTATATTATTGTAATATTTTTATAATAAAACTGTTTTATATTTTGATATTATTGTAATTTGTCACTTTTTTCATTAATTTGTTAAATAGAATTTTAGCTTAAGCGACACTTTGCTGTCACAAAAAATGTAAACAAACAAGCAATGTGTACTTAAGCTAAAATTGCTTTTGCTGTAAATTCGTAACGGTACTTCGCAGACCTTTAAAATTTTGAATGATGGTGCAAATGATAGTAAATTATCGATTTCCATCAAAAAACGAAAATCGAATATCATGTCGCTTAAGCTATTTTTGCTGTAACGGCTCGATATATTGGGTGTACTTTGTGCGCCCACGATACGAAAACAACTGCTCATCGATGGTGATATTTTCATAAGGTTCATAATAATTTTGCAGATTTTCATTGAGACTATTATCGAAACGAATATATCTGGACAGAGTAATGAATCGTTTGTGCGACATAGCCGCACGGAATATGGGCAGCGAATCAGAACGCCACAATATACTGGAGTCTTGCATATTATTATGGCTGAGACCAGAAGGCAACAAAATCCCAATGAATGCATCTAGCTCAGAGCTTGTCAAATCAATCCATTTTCTTTGGGTAGACTCTGGATGTTCTTCATTCCATTTTCTAATTGATTCTCGCCCATGCCGATTTGTTTCACTAATGATGACGAACGTAATATTGGTTGAGAAAAATAGATTGAATACCTCAACTGGATTGGTGAGCCTTGTTTTTGTTCCAGATTGAAAACGCATGATATTATGCTGGCGCAAACGAGATGCAGGGGGTTCAGTTTCTTAACATTTAGTACCGTCTTTACCTTAAAAACAGCCTGAGTCGACTTCATTTGCTGCTTCAGCATCATTTCCACTTTCTTCTTCTTCATCTACGTCTTCATCACTATCATAAAGTTCGTTAGGTTCAATTTCCAAATCATTTTCTATGTCTGATGCATCATCTTCTGGCACATAATCAGCAGTGTCGTCACCATCGTTTTCAAAAACATCATCATTTTCATCAGCTTCTACCTGACTTTGAAAATCACGCACTAATGCCTCTGACAATTGAGGTTGCAAATTCGCGCTACGCAAGCGTGTATTATAAATAACTTCCAGTTCATCAGCCATAATATACTAACAACGCAACAAATCTACCTGCGTAAAATTATTCACAAGTTCAAAATTAACGCACAAAAACTAGATTACTTCTTCACTGTTCAACGTTCAATGAATAACTAACTCACAAACAAAATCAGAAAAAAGAAAGAAGCATAAAAGAATAAAGTAAATACAAATTTCCAACTCGTGCCATGTGCTTTGCCTATGCGTTCATACAAAATGCATAGGGGTCTGGCCAGACACCATGTACCAAAAGTAAGGTGAAGAACCATGTGGCCAGAACCATGTGCCACTTCGAGGGTTAAAATAAAATAAATAATACGGAATTCAAGTTTTTTAGAGATCGCTATTTAAAAGTTATATAAAGTCATATTTAATTCATTAGTTGTGAAGTTCAGGTAGAATATTAAGAAATTTAAATTCTTTCTATCATGGAAATATAACTTACACCATGGAAATTTTTTCTTTGGAACAATCTGTGGTACTACCGTCAACTTAATGTTTGCTTTACTAAATAATAATAAAAAGTAATAACTAGCTTTAAACTTTTCTAAAATAATTTTATCAAACAATACTTTTTTGAGGGTTCTTATTCTATGAGTCAAAACTTAGTCAAATAAAACACATTTTTTGTCAAAAATTGCTCATATTTTGGACGAAAATGAATCATAAAAGACACAAAAAATTGAGCCAAATTATTAAATCCAAAAGATGGTTCAGTTTTGACTCAGAAATGTAAACAAATTTGAATATTTTGTGACCAATTCATAAAAGACTCAAAAAAAGATTAATTTTTGATCCTTTCCAATTTTTTTAAATCATTTTTTTGAGTTATTTTTTAATCAAAAAGAAGGCTCTTTTCAGTGTTGCCACCAGTAGGGTAGAGGGGGAATCCTTCGCCACTTTTTTTTTCAAAGCACTGTCATTTCTTAACCCCTAATTATTTCTCAAAAATTACTTTCAAATTGAAAATCTACATCTATGATTTTTATTCTAATTATTTGCATATTTTCTATTATTTTTTTAATGATTTTCAAAGTAACTCAATTCGGCGTAACTGCCCCAAACCTGGGGTATATTCGCCAAAAGAGCTAGATACAATTTCAACAAAAAAATTTGTTAATACAGCAAAGTCAATCTTTTAATAACTGAAATAAATAATTTATAATGAGTTCTTTAAGATATGTGATTCTTTTTAATCAATAAATCTCCACTACATTAAAAAAAAATAATTTAAAAATATAATATAATGATTCTTCAAAATTACACAAAACAGAATAATTAATATAAATTTAAGAATGAACACGATTGCTCTAATTCACTATTAAACATGTTTTAAACATATATAAAAGTCTTATAAAGCATTTTAGGCAGGGATGCACCAACTCTTTGTAGCTCAAGGGGCCATCTGGTGATTGTGCCCCAGAGACAGGCACTAACATAAAATTAATATTTTTTCACATTTATTAAAATCAAATTATTATTTTTCGAAACCTTAGGTCTAACATAATGAAAAATTATTTTGTAATCACACGATTCGAGGAAGTTAGTGCAAAATGTAGTTGCTTCCTATTATTTTTTTGGCACCCCAAAATAACACAAAAATACGTCTGTCTGCGACCACATGTGATATAAATGCATCAAAGTGGATGTCAAGGAAAGGTAATTGAAAAATGCACAAAATATATTTTTTCCAATTTTTTATCTCCCTTAATAGCGGAGAAAAATGGGATTAGTGTATGTGCCCCACTGGCGAAGGATCCCCCCCTCTACCCTAGATCAAAAAATTACACAGCTGTAGGTCAAAAATTATCCAAAATCATAGGAAATTACACAAAAAAGAACTACAAATTTTTTGTTATATTATTTCAAAGAGTGGCTATTTTATATACAAAAATTATAAAATACAAACATGTGGTCCTTTGGACCAACTCTTCCAATTTGCACCTATTGGGGTAGAATCAAAATATTTTGAAAATAATGTAGCCATTTCTTAACTGCTGGTTGGATTCCTATGACATTTCAAACATTTCAAAATAATTTCTAGTTAAAGTTTTGAAGGGCCAAGAAATATGCTTATGGCTGCGGGTTTTCTCTTAAAACGTAAAATTTATTTTCATTTGAAAATTTAAATTCAGTATTTTTACAATAACATTGGTAGCATTCGGCAGATAAACCTTAAACTGATACCGCTGACTTGTAGCGCTTTGTGATTACTTATTCTGCCGAACGATGTTTTCTTTGGTTTGTTTTAAATACACTTTTTCCGTAGTTTCCTTTTATTTTTTTTTTTTTAAATTTTTGTTTTCGAATTATATTTGTATGTTTTTATTTGTCATTCTTACAAAACAATTTTTATTGTAAATGAACAACAAGAAATGTATCACTTATTGATCAAAAGTAGCAAACATTTTTTACGCTACAAAAATATGACAGCGCTACTTGAGCGCTCAGACTGAGCGGTTAGTGATCAGGTCGTTCAGCAGGTAGTTGCACAACTGTTGTAGAACTGTTGACTTTGAAGGAAACTTTCATTTATATGTATTTTATAAATAAATATTTCCCAGTTGCTAGTTATTCTCTTCACAGGGCCTTCCAAGTTCAACCATTTTGTACTCAAATTTCCACTGAACACAACATACTTATAAACGTTTTTAATTTTAAAGCTCATTGGAAATATCAATAGTTGGATAAAAGATTTATTTTTTAGTTCCTTTCCCTATTTTTAATTCCCAATACTATATTTCTGATTTATTAACTGATTTAGGTAATGTCAAATAAAATAAATTCCTACCAAATATATTTAATGGTTTTGATCGAATTACAACCAATCTTTTCCGTGGGTGAAAATAAAGATTTTGCATTTTCACAAAAAATTCCCAAACAAATACAATTTACCCACAAATATCATACAAATAGTGAATTATAGGGCGCCATAATAATGTAAAAGCACTAAACTGTTATAAAAACTTTAACAGTTCTAGTGCTTTTTGCAGACAAACTCATTTTATATAAATATCGACTAGTTACACCTAGACTTCGAATAAAATTTACGAAAATTTAGGTAAAAAGTGAAATTACACAAAAACTACACAAAAATGTCATTATTCAAAAATTATTAGTGTTTTCAATTATTCGACATAGGCGGTTAACCGGTTGACTCATTATTCTAAAAATCACTAAAATTAATTAACCGGTTATTCGGGTCGGTTAATCGAGAAAATTGGCAATTAATCGATTAATCGTTTACAAATTAATGTATTTTCTTAACTTTTTATCAATAAAAACACAAAGAGCTGACTTTTGTAACATTAAAAACTAGAAGAGCCTTTTACATTGAGCCATCAGCATAAAAAATGTTAAAACTCTAATTGAAAATACCAATTTACTCTGCAAAAATCTGAATATAAGTAGTCTGAGAATATCATAAATAATTGTTAAATTCTCAGTCTTTTCGGTTTTAAGGGCCATTAATAATAAACAAATTTTAAGCTAATTTACGTAGAGAGAGTTTAACCAACGACTATATAGACTAAAGACAAACCACCAGCCTCAACTGCTGTTAAAAAGTCTCTTTAATTTTATATGCAAACTGGTTTTAAGAGAAACACTTTTTAGTGTTTTTTTTAACGCGTATTTTTTAATATTAATAAGCAAAATTTTGTGCTAATTATACAAAACTAATGCAGAGAACATATCAAACAACACAAGTGCACTTTACAATTTAATTAAAATTGCTTAAAAACAATAAAAATAATCAATTAAAAATACTACTTTTTTACGTTTTCTGTTATTTTACATTGAAACTCTCTTAAAACCAGTTCAGTTTTTCAGATGAGAGCCGTGGATAGTGCCTGGTTTAACTGGACGAGTTTTAATGAAAGTTTTCAATAAACTAATAAAGTTTTCTTCACAAAGTTTATGCAAAACAAATTTTATGAAAAAGCTTTTTCATTGGGTATGTAATTTTCAATAAATAATACGAAAGTCTTCATAAAATAAATAAATCTATTTTCAATAGATTTTCTTACCTCAAATGTACTTCCAAACTAAGTAGTTGTCTATACTGTTATTAACTAAAAGTAAAAAGCTGACACGATACTTTACGATAATACCAGACTAATGGAGCCTTAAATCTTTTTCTCTAAAAATTATAAACACATTGTAATTTTCAGATCAGACTAGATCTAGTTTCTGCATTTATTATCGTCAGTTATTTTCCATTAAATTGTATTAATTATTTATATGTTTTTATTATCAGATTGTCTCAATATGATAATTTTTTTTAATAACCCGTCACCCAAGTAAGGCCTTGAATGCAACGTAACTAATTCGTTGTTTTCTTTCCTATTCAGCTTTCTGTTATTGTTTTTACTCAGAAGTGATCAATAAAAACACATACAAACATTCTGTTTTTAGATTTTTGTATATCTTCCAATCTCCTCCGTGGACGAATTCCAGCGAAATTTCATTGAGTCAATATAAAAATTAATAAAAACAATGTAGACAATTCCCTCAGTGTGCAGTAACAGATGTCAAATCTCAAACAGATTTGTTTGTTCGAACTTTATCACAGATTTTCGAAATTGAGAGTAATTTTTCAGCCTTTCGAAATTCTATGTTTGTAATAATAAAATTTTAAAGATTAATAGCACTGTTTTTTTAAATAAATATAAATAAAATCATCGACTAGAGGCTGAAAAACTGCTCTCACTTTTGAAAATTAATTTTACACTTTAAAAGAATTAAAACAGAAATAAAATTGTATTTCCTAAAGCCTGCTCCAGCCAACACATAGTGTTAAAGCGTTTTTTTTTTTACAAATAGAAACTTTGTTATTTTGTTAAAAAAAATCAAAAAATTGTATTAAAAATTAATTGCGATAACGTAAAACAAATCCGTTTTAAGAGTCTCTTAGAACCCATGACGTGTCTCGCTGGTTCAATGTCAACTTGCTTGGAGTTGCTCAAAAAATGGTATCTAAAGGTTTCTCTTTCAATCGATTTTAAAACAATTTATCGCATTTTAGTTAGTATTTGTTTTTTTAAGCGTTTCTTGCAATTTTTTAGCTAAAGTTAA
Source organism: Leucophora obtusa (assembly GCA_949987735.1). Lineage (NCBI taxonomy): Eukaryota > Metazoa > Arthropoda > Insecta > Diptera > Anthomyiidae > Leucophora > Leucophora obtusa. The sequence continues at coordinate 285,871,506 of OX465295.1, forward strand.
GAAAATTATGAAGTTTCGGGAAAAAATAAAGCAAAAAATTACATATTAAAAATTTAACCGGTTAATCGACCTATTTTAACCGATTAATTATCGAATAATTATTTGAGTTTTAAATTATTTGTTTCGCCATTAACCGAAATAGAGGCGATTAATCGAGGAATCGGTTAATCGATTAACCGAATTGGAAACACTAAAAATTATTCAACGAATGTGTAAACAGTCCCGTTTTTGAATAATTATTCAAAAAGTGGCAACACTGGCTCTTTTGAATGAACCACTTTCATACAAAAATTTTAACTTTTAATAATATTTTTTGAGCTTTTTTATTCAATTTTGGGCTGGGTATTTTTAATCGTATGAAAAGTAATATCGAATCCATTTTAAAGCTGTAAAGTCTTTAATTAATGGCATTTTGGAAGTCATTTAAAATAGGTTTATTGGAAGTAAGAAATCAGCATATATAGTTATTTTATATGCAGTAAAAAAGGCTTATTATTGAATGCATTCGGTTTTTTTTGCTGGGTATGTATTAGGCAGTGTTGCCACTAGTACAAGAATAAAATACACAGCTCTAGCTCAAAAATTATCCAAAACTGTATAAAATTACACAAAAAATTAATATTCCCTAATTAGTTTCAAATAATCACTATTTTTGTAAAAAAAAAAAAAAATAATAATGCATGCATTTAGACTGCTCACAGTGGTCCAGAATCGAAATAATTTGGAAACAATTCAGCCAACAACAATTCAGTTGGATGGCCATGAAATTTCACATTGTCGTAGAGTTTAACAAGTATTCTACTAAATTATGGAATCGTGCGAAATTTTCAACGGAAAGAGCTGTACCCAAATTATATTTTTATACACTTTCTATTATTGCACGCACAGCTTTCTCTATCGGAGATATTAGCAGCCAAATTCGAAATGTTAACCCATTCCTAAATGGGTCAAGATTTTTTCAAAATTATATTTTTACTTTGTTCTCTCAATTAAAATCTACGTAAATAATCAAAAATAAAAAATTAATACAAAGATTTAAGGGTTTTTCCTTCTTTTTTTATTTGGATATAATTTGGAGAAAATTTGTCAATATTTAGACCCAGTTTACCAGCAAAGGTCATATAAATAGTCAATTATAGGGTGTCATTTATAATAAAAAGGGCCTTTGCATGTTAAATAAGGCGGAAATAATTATTTAAAAGATATTTGCTTCTGCCCCGTTGTGCTGCTATAAGAAAATGTTTGTTTGATCAAAGCCCACCAACTGTTATGAAATCTTTGAAAATTAGTAGTCTTTTTCATTCATGAGAAAGTCAAAATCATAAAAAATCTTTCTTTCGAAAGATAAAAATATTATTTTGCATGCAGTTGGACAAATATTTCCTCAAAAAATTAACAAAATACGGGGTTTATATACAAATAAAATATTAATCAATATTTTTGAATTCCTCTAACTAAATTCGGTTGCGTGTTGAAAAAATTTACAAAAATAATACATCAGAGATTGGAAATATGTGGTAGATGTTAAACAAAGAAACTCATTTTATCTACTGTCGGACTTCAAAGCATGGAATTTATTATATTTTTCAGTAAAATGTGAAATTTCACAAAAACTACACAAAAATGTCATTATTCAAAAATTATCCAAGGAATGTATAAACAGTCCCGTTTTTGAATAATTATTCAAAAAGTGGCAACACTGGTATTAGGGTATTCAGTCGATTAATCGTTATTCGATTAATCGAACAATTTTGCTCAAAAATTGTTCGAATAATTTAAAATTACCATATTTCCAATGGTCATATATGAACGTCTGGCTAATTTTTATAAAATGCTAAATTTAAAGGTCTGCGGTGTGGTTCTCCCCGATTTGGATAAAATTTTAATATATTACAGAGAGGACAGAAGTAATAAAATTTTTTATAAAATATGATCTCAATTATAACATTTTTATACCCTACACCACTATGTGGTCAGGGTATTATAAGTTTGTGCTGATGTTTGTAACACCAAAAAATATTGGTCGTAGACCCACCTTATAGTATACCGATCGGTTCAGAATTTTTTTTTATTTCGATTTAACGATGTCCGTCTGTCCGTCCGTCCGTCCGTCTGTCTGTCTGTCCATGCAATCTTGTGCGCACTCTACAGGTCGCACCTATTAAGATATTTTGATGAAATTTGGTACGCAGACCTATGTTGGCCCAAGGACGAATAAGTTTGATTTTTTTGAACATCGGTCCATTTTTAGACCTAGTGCCCATATAAGGGTCCTACCAAAATTATACTGTTTATATGCTGCAGGTCGTAAATATTAAGATATTTTGATGAAATTTGGTACACAGACCTATATTGGCCCAATAATGCAGCCTATTGATTTTGGTGAACATCGGTCCATGTTTAGACCTAGTGCCCATATAAGGGTCCTACCAAAATTATACTGTTTATATGCTGCAGGTCGTAAATATTAAGATATTTTGATGAAATTTGGTACACAGACCTATATTGGCCCAATAACGCAGCCTATTGATTTTGGTGAACATCGGTCCATGTTTAGACCTAGTGCCCATATAAGGGTCCTACCAAAACTATAATGTTTATACACTGCAGGTCGCAAATATTAAGATATTTTGATGAAATTTGATACACAGACCTATATTGGCCCAATAACGCAGCCTATTGATTTTGGTGAACATCGGTCTATGTTTAGACCTAGTGCCCATATAAGGGTCCTACCAAAATTATACTGTTTATACGCTGCAGGTCGCAAATATTATGATATTTTGATGAAATTTGGTACATAGACCTATGTTGGCCCAAGGACGAAGCCTATTGATTTTGGTGAACATCGGTCCATGTTTAGAACTAGTGCCCATATAAGGGTCCCCCAAAATTATATTATTTATACGCTGCAGGTCGCAAATATTAAGCTATTTTGATGAAATTTGGTACATAGACCTATGTTGGCCCTAGGACGAAGCCTATTGATTTTGGTGAACATCGGTCCATGTTTAGAACTAGTGCCCATATAAGGGTCCCCCCAAAATTGGCTTGGTTACAAACTGCAGGTCGCAAATATTAAGATATTTTAATGAAATTTGGTGCGCTGACTCACATTATAGAAAATTTTGACATAAGCCCCATTTTAACCCATTCGAATTTCGGATCCAAACAATACACCAGACTGGTGTAGGGTATTGTATAGTCGGCATGCCCGACTTTAACCTTTTTACTCGTTTTTTTTATTTTTATGAATTTTAGAAGAGTTTCTTTATTCTTATTTTTAAATAAAATTATTAAAAATACAACAAATTTATGTTTATTATTTTACATAACATTTTTTCGATTAATCGATTAATTTTAAAATGTTATTCTATTAATCGGTTAAGAAAAAACCCAAATAATTATTTGAACGATTAATCGATTAAATTAAAATGTCGATTAATTGAATACCCTAGTATGTATTGATCAAAGGCCAAGATTTTAAGCTTTCGTTTAAGGTATTGTATGGTTTGACCCATTAGTTATGGGATATCTAAATTTTTACCAAATGATTTTGTCAAAATAACTTTGTATAAATTGGATTGGTGTCAGACCATGTAAAGGGTGTTTTTTTAAGCTAGATAGAACTTTAAATTGTAAAAAGTAACACAAAAAATTAAATTTTGATGAAACATTTTTTTTTATTTGTTTCAGTATACTCTGACAAATCATCATGAATAGACTCACGCTTGAACAACGCTACGAAATTATCCAAATTTACTTTGAAAATCAGTCGTCGATTCGCGCAACTTATAGACGCAAAATTGTGTTCAGCGATGAGGCGCATTTTTGGCTTAACGGGTTTGTTAATAAGCAAAATTGCCGCATATGGAGTGAGACCAATCCACAAGAGACCCTACAGACTCCATTACATCCAGAAAAATGCACCGTTTGGTGCGGTTTTCACGCTGGTGGCATCATCGGACCTTATTTCTTCAAAAATGAGGCCGGAGCTCGCGTTACGGTCAATGGAGATCGTTACCGCACCATGATCAATGATTTTTTGTTTGAAAATATGGATGACATTGATCCGGAGGAGATGTGGTTTCAACAGGATGGCGCTACGTGCCATACGGCGAACGCAACCATCGACTTATTGAAATCAAAATTTGGCGATAAGTTGATTTCGAGAAATGGACCTGTCAATTGGCCTCCAAGGTCGTGCGATTTGACACCTCTCGATTATTTCCTGTGGGGCTACGTGAAGTCACTGGTTTATGCTGATAAACCAGCAACAATTGATGCCTTGGAGGACAGCATTGTTCGTGTTATTCGTGACATACGGCCAGCAGTGCTCGAAAAAGTGTCCCAAAATTGGACGTCCAGAATGCGCTTCGTCAAGAACAGCCGTGGTGCCCATATGCCCGAAATCATTTTCAAATGTTAATGTCACGTATTGATCTTTCCAATAAAAAAAAATTTTGATTACAATTTAATTTTTTGTGTTATTTTTTACAATTTCAAGTTCTATCGGGCTTAAAAAAACACCCTTTATGTAAATTCGGAAAGAATACCATTCTGCCTCTATTTTATATTTGTCTAAAATACAAGATAGTAGGTGTGTTTGGGTACTTTTCCAGTAAAGTCCAGTAAAAATTACTCAGTAACAAATTTACAGAGAGTAAGTCAAAATTTACTCTCAAAAACAAAAATATCTAAAAATGTACGCAAACAGAAAAATTGTAAGAATTAGTAAAATACTACTGCCAACTTCTTTCCTAAAAATATCGCTAAATCAAACTAAAAAATCACTAGAAAATATCTAAATTATAAAAAAAAATAAAAAAGCGATAAATCCCTAAATTTCACGAACTTTTTAGGTCCTGTTGAAAAATTTCACAAAAATAGCTATATTTTTCAAACTTCTTAAAACTTTCTTAAAAAATGATTGATACATCGCCCAACTTTTCGAACTTTTTTGTTTTCCATAAAAATTTAACGATAAATCGCTGAATAATAATGATTCAAAAATTTTGTCAAGAAAATAAATGTAAAAAAATGCTAAGAAAATGTCTAGTTTTCCCGCTAATAGCTAAATTATGTTTTATCCCGCTAAACGAGTTGAAATATCGCTAGATTTGCCGAGAAAATAGCTAAATTGGCAACAGTTATTAATATAGCTAATTGCGCAATAAACCTATTCAAATTATTGGATTAATAAATAAAACCTAATAAAATAATCACTTACTTACTCCTTCCATCGTAAATAAGCTTATATTTAAATATCTTTTATTTTTACAAAAAATTATTTCAAAATTATTTAGACAAATGTTTTGTTTCTTCAATCATATGTTTTCAATTATATGTTTTTTTTCTTACAAATTCTTACTAGCAAAAATTCATCCAGTAAAAACTTGTAAGTTCTCTGGTATTGAACTGTCACTTTACTCTCTATTTTTTCTCTCTCCTTACTGAGTAATTGTGTAAACAAACACCTTCCAGTAAAAACTTGTACAAATTTGTACGAATTTGTACAAGTTTTAATTTATAGCAAAAACATTTTGAACTTAAATTTTCTTTGTGTTTTCTTCATATAAAATGTTGTAAAAGAAATTTCGCGAGCTCATTTGCTATCGAGTAAAAAAATATGGCACGGTTGCGTTCGAATTTTTGCTCGATATCGAATGCGATCATCAGAAATTTCGATAGGCTTTACTTGATATCGAATAAGAGAATCCCAAAAGTTAAAAAATTCGAACGTTAGACTTTTTCTGGTGGGGTTTCCTTAAGTCGCAGTTGTATGCCAACAAGCCAGCGACAGCGCTGTCGTGTAATGGTTAGCGCGTTGGACTGTTGCACGTAAGATTGCGGGTTCGATCCCCAACCAAGGCAACATCAATTTTTGAAATATAATAATATGTATGAGTTTTTTGTATCGCTCATACATATCGCAACGTCCTCCTTCGGTGTTCCCATATCACTTAACCCCACCGAAGTAAAATAATAATAATATAACAGGGTTATGAATTAAAGGCGGCCCTATGCTCCTTGCATGAGTAAAAGGAACAAATATACATATATATGAATTAAAAAGCTTCACCAAAGTTCGCCAACTCTTCATCAGATGGCGCGCAACTACTGTTCTAAGATTCAACATCTCACGAAATTACAGTGTTGCCATATTTGAAGCCCTTCATCTTTCACCACCTTTCACTTCTTCTCTATCCCCTTCCCAAAGGAAGCAACACGTTAATTAATAGGAAGAATTTCCTGAGTGTTGCTTCTCTTTAAAATAAAAAATTACCGGTGTCCGGAAAAATATTGCATTCACTCATAATATGTCTGTTCCCGTACTTTACCGAAGTTACCCAAACTAGCCCAAAGGCGTTCCCGTACTCAAAATTGCGTGTAAATTGTTGTTGTTTGGGCTGTTTTGGGTTCCCGCGGGTACCCGCGGTAACGTACAGGAACACACATAATGTCTGTCATTGATAGGACATTCAAATAAAATAAAAAATTCTTTATATCTCACACGCAACTTGTTTTATTCAATTTAAACTTCTCTTTGGAAAACCCTTTAGAAAAACTTATAGTCTGTACCGAACACATGGTATAAATTGTATTGCAAAACAGTGTAAGACCGTTAGAGGGCTAAGTTATTGGCAACCAAAGAAAGTCAGTGAATGTTTTTTTTTTTTTTTAGTTTGACTCTAGATCATAAATTAATATCACTTTCTGTTTTAAATTATTTTTCAAATTAAAAAAAGATGATATAATTTTCACAAGTAAATTACAAAGAATAAAACTCAGGATAAAAATGAAGATTTTGAAGTTCTAAATCAAATATCTCTATATATAAAAGAATAACGTGACTGACTGACTGACTGACTGACTCAACATCGCCCAGCCCAAACCGCTGAAGCTAGGAAGTTGAAATTTGGTATGTAGGTTCCTCTTTCGGGGTAGACGTCCACTAAGACGGGATTTTTGGAAATTCCTACCGGAACGGGCAAAAAGGGGGAAAGTGTCCCCCTTGACGGCCTGCCAAAACCCCTTTGGCTAGAAAGCTGAAATTTAAGATATGTGTTCCTTGGAGTAGGGGCTAACTTTTCTGGAAAGTACTTTCTGGAATTTTGGACAGGGACGTTGTAAAAATGGGGGTTAAAAAGGGGAAAAAGGCCCCCCTTGACGGCCTGCCCAAACCGCTGGAGGTAGGAAGTTGAAATTTGGTATAAAGGTTCCTCCACTATCGTAGACATCCACCAAGACGCGAGTTTTGGAAATTTTTACAGGGACGGGCAAAAAGGGGAAAAAGTCTCCCCCTTGACGGCCTGCTCAAACTGCTGGAGCTATGAAGTTGAAATTTGGTATGTAGGTTCCTCGACCGGTGTAGACGTCCGTTGAGACGGCATTTTTGGAAATTCTTATCGTGAGGGGGCAAAAAGGGGACAAAAAAAGTACCTTTTTCCAAAAAAGTACCTTTTCCCAAAAAAAGTACCTTTTCCCAGAAAAAGTACCTTTTTCCCAAAAAAGTACCTTTTTCCAAAAAAAGTACTTTTTTCCAAAAAAAAGTACCTTTTTCAAAAAAAAGTACCTTTTTCCAAAAAAAGTACCTTTTTCAAAAAAAAGTACCTTTTTCCAAAAAAAGTACCTATTTCCAAAAAAAGTACCTTTTTCCGAAAAAAGTACATATTTCCAAAAAAAGTACCTTTTTCCAAAAAAAAGTACCTTATTCCAAAAAAAAGTACCTTTTTCCAAAAAAAGTCCCTTTTTCCAAAAAAAATTCCTTTTTCCAAAAAAAGTACCTTTTTCCAAAAAAAAGTACCTTTTTCCAAAAAAAGTACCTTTTTCCAAAAAAAGTACCTTTTTCCAAAAAAAGTACCTTTTTCCAAAAAAAGTACATTTTTCCAAAAAAGTACCCTTTTCCAAAAAAAGTACCTTTTTCAAAAAAAGTACATTTTTTCCAAAAAAAGTACCTTTTTCCAAAAAAAGTACCTTTTTCCAAAAAAAAGTACCTTTTTCCAAAAAAAGTACCTTTTCCCGAAAAAAGTACCTTTTTCCAAAAAAAGTACCTTTTTCCAAAAAAAGTACCTTTTTCCAAAAAAAAATCCTTTTTTCCAAAAAAAGTACCTTTTTCCAAAAAAAGTACCTTTTTAAAAAAAGTACCTTTTTCCAAAAAAAGTACCTTTTTCCAAAAAAAGTACCTTTTTCCAAAAAAAAGTACCTTTTTTAAAAAAAAAGTAGCTTTTTCCAAAAAAAAGTACCTATTTCCAAAAAAGGTACCTTTTTCCGAAAAAAGTACCTTTTTCCAAAAAAAGTACCTTTTTCCAAAAAATGTCCTTATTCCAAAAAAAGTTCCTTTTTCCAAAAAAAAGTACCTTTTTCCAAAAAAAGTACCTTTTTCCAAAAAAAGTACCTTTTTCCAAAAAAAATTCCTTTTTCCAAAAAAAGTACCTTTTTCCAAAAAAAAGTACCTTTTTCCAAAAAAAGTACCTTTTTCCAAAAAAAGTACCTTTTTCCAAAAAAAATTCCTTTTTCCAAAAAAATTACCTTTTTTCAAAAAAAGTACCTTTTTTAAAAAAAGTACCTTTTTCCAAAAAATGTACCTTTTTCTAAAAAAATAGGTACATTTTTTTTCCAAAAAAAAAGTACCTTTTCCCAAAAAACATACATTTTTCCAAAAAAATAACTTTTTCAAAAAAAGTACCTTTTCCAAAAAAAAAGTACTTTTTCCCAAAAAAAAAAATACCTTTTTCTAAAAAAATTTTCCCTTTCCCAAAAAACATACATTTTTTCAAAAAAATACCTTTTTCAAAAAAAGTACCTTTTCCAAAAAAAAGTACCTTTTCCCAAAAAAAAGTACCTTTTTCTAAAAAAATTTTCCTTTTCCAAAAGAAGTACCTTTTCCAAAAAAGTACCTTTTTCCAAAAAACATACATTTTTCCAAAAAAAAAACACCTTTTTTAAAAAAAAATACCTTTTCCAAAAAAGTACAAATAAAGTACTTTGTAAAAACAGAGTATCTTTTTACAAAAAATTTCGTTTTTCCAAAAAGTACCATTTAAAATAATATATAATTTCAAAAAAATTACTTTTTTTCCTCCTCCCACGGATATCTCCACTAAAACAAGGTTTCTTGATATTCGGCATAGACGTGCGCTAAGACGGGATTTTTGGAAATTCCTACCGGAACGGGCAAAAAGGGGAAAAGTCTCCCCATAAACAGTCTCACAAATTGGAAAAGTGCCTGCCCAAACCACTGGAGGTAAGAAGTTGAAATTTGGTATAAAGGTTCCTCCACTGTAGTAGACATCAACTAAGTTTGTATTTTTGGAATTCCCTACAGGATATCCCAAAAGGAAACTCGGTATGTGAGTTCCTCCTTCTGTGTAGGCATCCGCTTAGACGGAATTTTTGAAATTCCTATCGGGAGGGGAAATAAGGTAAAAGTCTCCTCCTGACGGCTTGCCCAATCCCTTTTGGCCAAGCTAAAATTTTAAATATGTATTCCTTGGAGTAGGACTAACTCACCGGCAACGTAATTTTTCTATTTTGGAACAGGAACATAGTAAAAATGGTGGTTGAAAGGGAAAAATGTCCCCACTAACGGCCTGCCCAAACCGCTTAGGCAATGCAGTTGAAATTTAGTATGAATGTTCCTCATCCATCGCAGATAGCCGCGAAGATGGAATTTTTGTAAATTCCTAAAGGGAGGGGCAAAAAGAAGAAAAGCCTCACCTTGGGGGCCGGTAAAAACCCCTTCGGCTAGAAACCTGAAGCTTAAAATGTGGGTCCCTGGAGTGAGGGCTAACTTATTAGAAAGATACTTTTTTGAATTTTGGAGAGGGTCGTTATAAAATGGGGGCTCAAAAAGGGAAAGTTGCCCCTTAACGACCTGTCCAAACTGCTGGAACTAGGAAGCTGAAATTCGGTACTTAAGTTCCTCTCAGCCTGCTCAAACTGATGGAACTAGGAAGCTGGAATTCCCTGTCGATGGATTTTCGGAAATTCCTACCGAGAGGGGCACAAATAGTAAAAGTTGGCTAGAAACCTGAAATGTAAAACATATGTTACTTGGAGTATGTGCTCACTTACCGAGAAGGTGCTTTTTGGACAGGGACATTGCAAAAATGGGGATTAATGAAGCGAAAAGTGCCGCTTAAAGGCCTGCCCAAACCGCTGGAGGTAGGAAGTTGAAATTATGTATTAAAGTTCCTCCTCTATTGTAGACATCCACTAAGATGAGATTTTTGGAAATTTCTACAGGTAGGGTCAAAAACAGGAAAAGTCTCCCCCTTAACGGCCTGGCCAAACTGCTGGAACAAAGGATCTTAAATTGGGTTCCTTCTCCAACGTTGACGTCCCCTAAGATGGTATTTTTGGAAAGGGAAAAAACTTCCCCCTTGACGGCCTGGCCAAACTGCTGGATATAGAGACCTAAAATTATGTATGTAGTAGGTTCCTCCTCCAACGCAGACGTCCTCTAAGACGGAATTTTTGGAAATTCCTACCGGGAGGGGTAAAAACGGAATAATTCTCCCCCTTGATGGCCTAACCGAACCCTTCGGCTAGAAACCTGTAATATATAATATGTTTTCCTTGGAGTATGGGCTAACTTATCGACAAGGCATTTCTAGGACTTTGGACAGGAACGTGGTAAAAATGGTGGTTCAAAAGGGGAAAATTGCCCCCCTCCCCTTAACGTCTGCGTCTTTAGCTAGAAACCTAAAACTTAAAGAACAAGTGTATATGAAACACTAAAATTAAGAAACTAAATAGGAAACGAGTGGGATTGAAACACTACACAAGTGGAATGAAATGGATATAAACGTTGAACGAGTGGAATTGAAATTATAGACATTGCAAATGGATTGGAAGAGGGAATTACCTGTTCAAACACTATCAACGGAATATGAAACTTATGTAGCATTGAAACATACTCTCCAAAAAGTTAAACAAATTTTCTGAAAGAGAAAAAACCTTAGAAAAGGAATGGAACTTATATATTCCGATATTTAAACTTCATGTAACGAAGCACCGGTGGAAGAAACCGACGCAGTAAATTTTCCAACTGAATTTGTGAATTTACTTGAATTGCCAGGTCTACCTTTACATAAACTGGAATTAAAAAAAAACTTTAAGACACGCTAACAACGTAGCTTTGCCCGCTATTTTTAATATTATAAAATGCTTTTCAACCCTGCTTTACGTTATTTATTTTCATTCAAAACACAAATGAACAAAACTACTTACGGGTCTATCTACCTAAGTTCGCACTTTACTAAATTATCTTGACATACACACGTATATTGCAAATTATTATGGATTCATTACTAACAATCCACTCTCATGAGCAAAAGTGATCAAATATTTATTTATTTTAAACCCATTGTTGTGCAGAATTATTTATTTGTGGTGGCTGGGTGAAGGCTTTAAATAAAAAAAACGAATTTAATAAAAATTGAGGGGGGCGCAGCCCCCCGGGGGGGAGGGCGCAGCCCTCCCCCCCTAAACCTTTAAGGCACGCTAACAACGTAGCGGGCTGCGCCCGCTAGTGTTTATATATGGCTATAAGACTGGACCTTAATCTACGAGGGGTAATCCAGTCATTCGGAGGTGTTCTGAAAAACGAAACCACATAAAATTATTCGGTTTCACATAAAATTACATGTTGTTGTTGTACAAAAACGAATAATATTATGTGGTTTCGTTTTTCAGAACACAAAAACAAAGAAAAACACAATTTTTTGGGTTGATTTTTTTTTATTATTCATCATAGTCTCTAGTTAAATGGGAAGTTTATTTTTCTATTCTTGATTTCTTCGCTTAATTCTCCCAATAATGATTCTCCAGTTATTATATTTACTTTTTCCAAGTAGTCAGGTAAGGGTACCAGCCGATTTTACTGTCGTTGCTTTCTTCGGGACGGATTCACTTGGTAAACTCCATTGCTTTGACTGTTGTTTCATTTCAGGTGTATAGTGGTGAATCTAAGTTTCATCAAACATAACTGTTGGCGAAGAAATTCAACAGGATCGCGACGGAAACCCGCTTTTTAATATCCAATTTACAGTAAATTTCGTGATGTAATAGCACTCAAACGATGGGTATTATCAAGCAAATTTTGGAAAATAGAAAAAGTCTGTAAAAAATTTAGTAAAACTACTAAAAATTAGGCAAAATTACCTTGCAGAAAAAACTGCTGAAATTAGCAGATTACTTTTGCTATATATTAGTAAAATAGGATCAGCAAAAATAAAATTGTTAAATATACATAATTTTAGTTATATCTAAGTTAAATTTTCATTAATACAAAATAAAAAAACCTGCTAAAATCAGCAAAAAGTTTTTTTCGATTTATTTTTTAATGTAAATAAAAATCGAATCGAAAAAATAAATAAATAAAAAACAGTGAAAATTTTCTGCAGATTTTACAGTATAATTTGTAATTTTCAATTAACTAAAAGTTAACTTAAATATAACTAAATTTCTGTAAATTTAACAGTTTTATTTTTGCTGTTCTTATTTTACTAATATTTAGCAAAAAAAAAAAAAAAATGCTAATTTCAGCAGATTTTCTACAGTCATTTTTAACTATAATTTTTTGTTGCTTTTTCTGCTATTTTAACATTGTATCTTATTTTTAATTTGCTCTTGAATTTTTTGACAAAATGACTTTAAGAAATATCAAAAACAAGTGCAACAGAAGTACGCGTGACCATGCAATTTTTTTCCAGAGTGGTCAAAAAACCTTTTAATATTTTAACAAATTCCAGAGAGTAATTTTGGTCTACCACAGACAGCATCATTTGGTTTGAAACAACTAATTTTTATGTTTTGTTTTAGAAATGTATTTAGGACTAGAAATTTATCATTATTTTTATGAAATAAAGTGGCTATTAGATAAATTTTGACCAAATATCCAAAACAAGAGAAAAAAATTTAGTTGATTCAAAATAAGTGATGCTCCACGGAATTTTTTTTTAAATATTTCCCGTAATATACTCAGCACTATTAAACTCTTCAGCACTATTTTGTTCAAAAATTCGGATTTTTTTTAACCCTACATGATCTCTTCGATTTTAACCATTTTTTATATATGTATGTATTCTAAAGAAGTGTACATTTCAAAAAAAATACTAAAAAAAAATTATTTAAAAAAAAGGTGATTTTTATTGTAAAATATGGTTTTTTGCCAAATAGCTAAATTGTAATTATTTTAACGTGTATGAAAAAAAAACAAAAAAATCTATAAACTATAATTTAATAAATAAATTTATTGTTGCCAAAATGAATTTTATTGCGAGAATACCACTTTAAATATTTAAAAAAAATATTTTTGAATATTACACTTTTTGTAAAAAAAAAAAAACGCGTGTTTTAAATTTTTCACAAATATACATAGCAAAACCAAGATTTTTACTCTAACTGTTTAAAAATTCTGCGCTAAACTATAGGAACACTATGTACAGAAGGGGCCCCTATTGCCCAAAAATGCAGTATTGTGCATCAAGTGGGTTTTTTTTTTATTAAAAAAACCGGTATGTTGCCAAATGGCTACACCATGCATTTAAGGGTTAATACACTACAAAGGCCAACTTTAAACGTGGGTAGCGAACTAAAAGTGCGCTAGAATTTTTTTTTTGTATTTTTCCCATAATCAGCTTGTTTCTACGCATCGTTTGATTGCTATTATGTATTTTTAATTTAATTTTCGGGACAGCCTAATGTCCGTGGCCTTAACTAGTTTATGCACTCTATCTCGTTAGTAGTGAATTTTACCGATGATTTCCGAAGTAACTGCCTCAACTGAATAATGAGATAGATCATTTGTGATGTACGGCCACGTTTAACTTCATTTAAGCTCCGTTTACATTACCTCAAAATAGCGAGGTTTAGGTATTCTCCGCTGTGAAAAACAATGAAGAAAAGCGTGAAAACGATAAATTTTTAGAGAAGGTATTTGTGTTAATAAAACTATGTTTACTTTATTCAAAATGTACTTTATGCATTGTTTTTTCACAATATCGCAATCTTTAGTGAGTTGTATGTGAGCCATATTTGGCCCTATGGGCTTGGTTTGAAATTGTAAAAATAAATAAATAAATCTCGAAATTTCGATGCAAGTGTAATTGCAACCTTACACAATTGCACATAGTCTTAGGTTCATATGCATAATCACATTTAGAATTTATAAGTGACTTATAAAACAAATTTTCCATACAAAATTCATTTTATAAACGTGTTATAAGGTTTTCAAATTATTATGCATAAGCACTTTAAACTCTGGTGCAGATGGTCCATGGATTTCGTCTAACACATCTTTGATTTTTTTTAAAGTGTTTTGTCTTTCAAGTAAAGTGTCGATTGTTTAAGTTTGTAAGTCGTCTTTTGCAACTTGACATTTTTCAGAAACCTACTTTGTTTTTGATTTCTTAGTTCTTCTTATATGATTTTATGACGACTTGTTAACTTCCCTCGTAGAACACAAAATTCTAAAATCAGTCAAACCTTTTTGATACATCCGAGATAGCCAACATTCGTCTTTAACCTTTAATCCTAGGGAATGACTAGCACAATTTCGACCCTTACTGGTGTATAATAGCGGTACCGTTACTAATATCGAAGGAAACAAATGTTTTAATAATGGTATACCATCACTTCTTTATATTTTAATTGTCATTCTAAAAAACAACAGTTCTATTCTGATCGAAAATTTTTGTGTGAAAATTAATTTTTCGTTTTCTTAATTTAAAATTTTTAAAATCTTATATTGTTTCAATTTCATATTTATACAATTTTTTTTTTCATTTTATGATAACTTAAACATACTTTTTTACTTGTTAAACAAGCGAGTTATGTAATAAAATTATTTAGTCTTTAATTGACCATATGATTCATTATATTCAATCTAATAGATTTAGCCATTTTATCATTTGTTTCTGGCCACGGACAAATTATTCTGTCCATTCCAAATTCCATTTCAGGAAATTCCACATTATAATATATACAAATATTATGCAATGCTGCACAGACTGTAATAATTTTTCCACACATTTCTGGTGAGTAGTGCAATGGTTTTCCGCCACGACCACTACCTAAACATTGAAATCTCTTCTTTAGATGACCTATAGTTTGTGAAACTATCCAATCTCTAGTATTTGAATGTGCCAAGTTGTAACGACTCTCTGGACTATTCAATTTGGTTGATCTAAATGGTGTCATTAAGTAGGGCTCTAAAGGATAATTTACATCACCTAAAATTAAATTTAAATTTATTTAAAATTGTTCACAAGTTTATTTTATTTGTTTTTCGGATTTTGTATATTTACCTAACAACCATGTATTAAGTCTGCCATTGCCATATTTATTTTTGAGAGATTCTTTTAATTCACTATCATTCCATATACGCGCATCTTTTGCTTTTCCAGGATTGTCAGTTGATATATAACGTATACGTTTTTTATGATCACATACCTAAGTAGTAGTAGTAAGATATTTTTTTAGAATTTTTATATAGATTTAAAATTTCTTTTACATTACCACCATTGCATTGAGGGAAGAGTACTTATGCCTATTTATATATAGGCGACTATGTGGTGAGATAATTTTAATATGGGTATTAGTAAGACAGCCTATAACACCAGGAAATTTGGATATGGCGTAGAAAGAAGCCTTTAATTCTTGTTTGTCCTTTTCGTTCATTTCATATGTTATCCATTTTGGACAAATTTCATCGTACATCAATTCAATGCATTCAACAAATGCTGTTTTTATTGCCATGTAAGACAAGGGCATCATATAATCATTATCATCATCTTCGTCAGTGCCTTTTTTGTAAAATCCCTTAACTAGAACTTTCATTGTTGCTGCGAATTTCATTATGTTTGGTGTGCGGGTTGCTCGATGCGATTCTGGTATATGTGATTCAATTTTTTGGAAAATAAATTTGAAAGCTGTTTTACTCAATCCGAAGATGCGTATAAATCTATAAAAGACATAGATAGTTTAGGTTTATTAAAATAAGAATTGAATTTTCGGACTTACTTGTCATTTGACAGGGAAAATATGCTGGATGGATCACTTATATGTCTTCGTATAATAACGAATCTCCTCTGAACATTTTTCATTTCCTAGTCAGAAGAGGAAAATAAAACCACACTTTACATTTTTATTTAAATTGTTATTCATAAGTGTAAGAGAAAAACATTTTTTAAATCGAATTTCTTTACTGTTAAGGTAGTTTATAGTGTCCGATCGAACTCACTTTTTTAAAACCGAACCGAAGCCGAATAAATAAACTGAAATAAATGAAAAAAAAAACTTCGGCTAAAATTACAAAGTTCGGCCGAAACCGAACTCTTTAACATTTGAATATAAAGAAAGAAAACTAGTAGTTTTTGGCCATTTTTAGTTTTGGAGCCGAAAACTACAAAATTAATTTAATTTTTTCAAACAATTTTCCACCTGATTTTTGCCAAAAACCAAGTAAAAATATCTGAAATGTGAATTTTTGATACAGCCGGTATCATTTATAATTAATTTTCGATACACCCTGTTACAACAAATATAGAAGTAAAGCAAGTGTGAAAAAAACATTTTTTAAATTTTTAAGAATATTTCTGGTTAAATTTAAATGATTCAATTGTTAATAAATTTGCAACAATATTTAAAAACAAAAGACACAGTAAAGGGAAACAATGAAAAATTTTTGGATTTTTGCTAAGTTCTTGTTTTTTTATGGAAATTAAAATCAACCTTAATAATTTCAATTTTTTTTTATTGTTTACAGGAATTTTTTGACAAAAAAAAACAAGATATAAAAAATATTCCTGTGAATTTTTTGACAATAGAAGAAAACAAAGTATCCCAGCAAAACTTTCTATTACCTGGTAATAAGGTTTGTAAGAAGAAATTAAGGTATGTAACCTCTTACTTTGCTATTCCAACAGCTATTATTTTAACAAGGGCATGTCATTGGAGGTATGTACTTTCCAAAAGAGGGTTAGGTAACAATATAAGAACATGTTACTTTAATGTTACATGTTAGGAGTTACGTAACCACTTACATAACCGATACTGAGCACAATACAACTTACATAACAGCTTAAAGTAAGGCCAAAAAAATGTGTTACAAACAGGTCTGAAATAACACATTAAAATTATGCGCTTACTTACTGTATAAAAATATATACTTACTTCTTACAAAAAAAAATTAAAATAAGACGTCATCGTGTTGGTTTTTTATAAATGCTAAAAGGAAGCATATTCATATTTAATTAATATTTACTCAGATTAATATAAAGTTAACAAAAAACATCTGTAATAAGTCGCTGCTATTATTTAGAACTCATGTTGTGTATTACAAGTAACTCTTTTCTTTGAGGTGTTTAAATATATCATTAATAATAAGTTGCTATTACTACCCAGTAGTTATGCAGCACATTATACGTAAGACATTACATTTTAGTTATGAAATAATGCAATGGTAAGGGGTATGGTATTACCAGGTAATGTGTTCTGTAATACCAACATATTACCAAGGTTTTGCTGGGATTGTGAGCTAGTTTTTGTTTATTTTAAATAAATAGTGTAATTATTACAAAAAATTCCATTTGGTTTTATTTATTGACAACCACATAAATATTTATTATTTAAATTTGTTGATTCAGTTATTACCCTACGGGAAATTTTAACAAACTGTCACCGAACTGGCCCCTTTATATGAAATAGACTGGTCACTTTTACATGGCGTTGTCATAGGATGGGGAAATTGACCCCTTGTGACATGTCACAAGACAAATCCTAGGACAGGTTACTGAACTCTCATAAAAAACAAAGTTCAGGGACATGTCCTGGGAGACGAACACTCGGTTAAAACGAACTGTTTGTGATGGTCCCACAAACAAATTTCTATATAATTTTCCAATTTTAATACGAACTTTACAAAATTCGATCATTTTTGCTATATTTTTTTTGTTTTCTGACAAATTTTAAACCGAACACACAGACATTTTTCTTAAATATATTGCAAACAATATATTTAGGAAACCAAATGAAAAAATTATGAAATTTTAAAGTTGTTTCAAGGAAATTTAAATATTTTGTGGATAAATAGAACATTTTAAATAAATTTTATCCCGGTTAATACGAACCTCGCTTACAACGAACTAATTTATCTAGTCCCCTGGAGTTCGTCTTAAGCGAGTTTTACTCGATCACACTTTAAGATCCGACTATAAATGCCGAAGCTATAACGAAAAAATAAAAAAGACAACCCCTACGTTCGGGAAAAAAATATTTTTTTTTTGATGTTTCCTTGCAAAAATACTTTATATTCGAAGGTGTACTGCGGACTTTTTTTTGTTGCCTGTATACAAAGAATACTCAGGTTTTGATAAATTTGTTCTCCTGAAAAACTCTGAGAATATATTTGTGTCACTATTAGCGTTTCTTAAACAATATTTTTCACTTTTTTATTTAATATTAATTTTTGGTGTTTTTTAATGTTTTTTTAATTCTTGGTCGGTTAACCGGTTTAACCGGTTTTTTCACAAACGGTTAACCGAAATCCGGTTTTTTGAAATGGCCCATTTTCGGTTAACCGACAAACCGGTTTTTAAAAAAGTCGGTTTTTTGGAAACACTAGTATAACTGTCACTTTCTGTATATGAACACTATTTTAACATTACATTTTACCGCGTAACTCGATTCGAAAAAAAAGTTCGAATTCGTAAATTTTGTACATTTTGTAAAAAAAAGCTTTAGCAAAAATCTTACTTTTTGAATTTTTATGTGTAGTGTACAACGTTTAGGATAAAAATAAATTAAAAAGTAGAATTTTTAGACAGAATTATATTTTTAGCAATATTTGCAAGATTTACGAATTCGAAAAATTTTTTACAATCCAGTTATGCGGTTACCCCCTGATTTTCTTGATCAAGTCAGCTGATACCCATCTGTATATAATAGGGGTTTTCATATAAACTCGTATTCTACTCGTAAACGGTGTAAACCTGGTATATATATATGAGTTTAATGTCAAACTCCATACATGAAAAATATAGTTTGTATTTATATAAGATTTACAAGAAATTTACGAGTTTATATGAAAACCCCTAATATGTTACCGTTACCGCGGGTACCCGTGGGAGCTCAAAACTGCCCAAATAACAACAACTTACACACAATTTTGAGTACGGGAACGCTTTTGGGCTAGTTTGGGTAACCGCGTTAAAGTACGGGAACAGACATAATATATGATATGAGCATTCTAAAATGAGGCATAAGCAGGTAAAGTTTTTTTTTTGTAATTTACAAAAAAAAATATATATTTTTTAATGTTGGTAAAAATGAAATTACAGATTTTTTATAGCAACAAAAAGTTCAATCTTTAAAAATTATACTAATTTACGCCGATTGCACTTGCCCTGGTCATAAGATACACAAATTTGAGGCAAATTATGAAGTCCCAAAAATTATTCAGAAATGTTAATAAATTGGATATTCTGTGAGCAATTCAAAAAAGCCTTTGTACCTTTAGTAATATTTTTTTAAAGTTTTTTTTGATCATTTTTTGTCTGCGTTAATTTAAATTTGTTTATTATTTTTTAACTAAAACGTGGTTTTGCCATTTTTAATTCTACAAAGCCGAATATATTCTGATCAAAATAATTAATACTGTTTTAATAAAACACATAAGAGTTTTAGTTTTTTTGAATAGCATTGTTTTTTATTATTTTCTTGACTATTATGTTCTTTTCATGTATTGTCTTTGCTCTTTGGCCTAGTAAGAAAAATATTTACGGTTGGTCTCATACTGTAGGTTTAACTTTAACTTAACTAAAAACAAAAGAAAATGTCAAAAAATATACACAAAACAACAACAAATTTTTGGGTTAACTATTAACTAAAGTTAACAGTATGAGACCCACCGTTAAAATCTAAGTACAAAAAATACAGTCTTAAAACTAGAGTAGGAAAATAAAATGTACACAACATGTAGGGTAGGGTACGGCTAAGGAACACATACCGTATCTATCGTTTCAGCGGTTGTGTGTTTGTACACAAACCGAATGCGGTACACTACGGTTGTCTGATGAACGCAAACGCTACGATTATGTAGTGTACTTTCAACACATATTCACACCCCGTATCGTACCGAATTCGGGTTGTGTGTATAAACACAAACACTAATTAGAGACAATAGCGTATGTGTTTTCTACGCAACCAATATGCTTATGTACTGTGTTCGCGATGTGCGGTACGCAACCCTAAAATTACGGTTCGTTAGAGTTTGTTTTCCTACTCTGCTTAAAACAATTCTTTTCATAAATTTTGTAAAATTTAGATTTCTTTTCATAATCTGCAGTAAAAGTTAAGATATTTTATATAAACTATTTCCTCAACTATTGGAGATTATAAAAATCGATCTTTACAATGTTATAACTAAAAAAAAATTATACAAATTAACCAGAGTTTAAAAAAATAAACAAAAAAATTGTATTAAAGGTAAATATTATTTAAATGACTTAAAAGCGCCTTAAAAATAACCTCCCGATTAAAGCCATCATTTAAATAAATTTTGAGATTAATAATTTCCATTTTGAAATAATTTTGTTAATTTAATTTTTTTGTTTACAAAAAAAAAACTCTAATTAATTAAGGAAGTTGAAAAAGCCTTATGATTTTGGAGGTTATAAATCAATTCAAATTCTTAACTAATAGAAAGCATTGGCGTGCCTATAGAGGTCAGATTAAATTGTGAGTATACAGCTTTTGGCAAACAAATGGAAGAATGGCGACAGCTTAGCCATTGGAGTACAATTTGGTTTACAATAAATTTTTACCATAAATGGTAAGTTAAGGTTTTGCAATTTTAAATTATTAAAAAAAAAACAAATGCAATAAATATCTAGAGAATTTTAGGTAAAGAGCCTAATGAAAAATTTCTCAAAATTAAAAAACAATTTTAAACTTACCATTAACAAAAGAGCAAAAGAAAGTTTGAATTTTATAAATTTTTAAAAAAATTCTTGCTCCCGTAAAACTGTACCCGATCAAAAAAATTCATCTATAGTCATATATGGTAATATCTTGTTTTATCTTATAATATGTGAATATATATGTTGTCATGAATAGCCATATATAATGTTTCTTATGTTGTACCTTATATAACCATATATTTTTGTATATTGTCTTTTACAAAATTAGATACCAACCATATATGCTATAAATAATGAGATATGACAGATCAATTGTCATATATAATAATAAATGATCATAACATAATATATGATCACATATGGTGGCATATAAGCCATACATTTTGAGATATAATGATATATGTCCTCCTATAAAAATTTTTTGGTTGTATGATATAAGATATTTTTATACATGATTATATATTATATTAAATGCTCTAAGATATTGTTATATATTATTCCATATATGGTGCAAGATTAACAATATAATTTGAGATATTTCTATGTGTTTAATATATAATTATATATATATATATTAGGGCGGGTCAAATTGTATGGGTAAAAATCTTTTGATATTGCGTACTCGATTTTTCGAAAGCTTTTAGCATGGGGAAAAAAAAGTTCCACTACGACATATCAAAAAAATCATTTTCGAGGCTCCCAAATTTATATTTTTTGCAATTTTCTAATAAATCTAGATTAGCGCCATCTTGAGGTGGCTTTTTGAAACAACTAATAAAGTTGTAAACAATATAACATTACAACCTTTCCAGAAAGGTATTACTTATGAAAATCGGATAAAAAATGTGGCAACTAGAGGTAAAAGTATATAAGTAAAATTATTTTCTCCTTGTTGTCATCAACATCATTATCATCATTTCTCATCATTATCATCATTTCATCATCAAGCAGAAAATAATTTTTCTTATATACTTTTACCTCTAGTTGCCACATTTTTTATCCGATTTTCATAAGTAATACCTTTCTGGCAAGGTTGTAATGTTATATTGTTTACAACTTTATTAGTTGTTTTAAAAAGCCACCTCAAGATGGCGCTAATCTAGAATTTATTAGAAAATTGCAAAAAATTTCAAAAAAAAATTTTAACCCAATGGAAATTATTAAGATTTTTGAACATTACAGAATTAAACAGTGGCATGGATATAGTTGAATTTTGGGATGAAGAATCTAAAAACAAAAATGGAATGGTTGAAAAATATTTTGAATAACTAATTTATTTTGATCAAAATTCACTGACATTGCCACAAAGTTCAGCTGCTGCCGAAAGAAAATTTTCACAGCTTATTTTAAGAAAAACAAAGTTTCGAAATAACCTTGATTTTAAAACTATTAATAATAATATAATGCAATCAAAAGAATTGTGCAAAAACCAAAATCATTCCCATTATGTGTGTTCTGCCAAACCCAGCAAAATCTTTCATTACCAAATAAGTGGTTATATAATAGAAATTCATAGCTCCGCACAACTTATTTTTTGGCGTCTAAACTCATTATTTTTGTTTGGCGTGGTCGTTTTTATAAGTAGTCACGCTTACCCGCTCGCTTACGAAAAAATGAGAAATAAGTAGTTATGAGATTTTGAATAATAAGTGGTTGCACACATGCTTACAAAAAGTTTAATTATAAGTGGTTATTCGATTGCTTACTTGATTCTTAAAAATAAGGAGTTAGGCAAATACTATTAGCCTAAGGAAATACATTCAGAAAAATTTAAGTTTTCTCTAGTGTGTAATTTTAGGACTCGTCATAAAAATTTAAACATAAAACATATTTACATATTATAAAAAATTTAACTTAGTAAAAAGTACTTATTTAAACTAATACGAGTAAGTCATTATTTTATATTTACAAACAATGAATACAATAGGCTGTTATTGGGAAGTCATTATTTTATATTATAAAATAATGCAAAAGGTAATGTTATATCATTTTTGGTAATGCAGATAGTAATGAGGTGTCATTACCAATATTTTGCTGGGAAGAGATGTTTTAACCTTATAGAATATTTTTTTTATACCTCAAATAACATAGTGATGAATTTTACCTGAAACTAATTTGTTGATCTCTATTTAGAATGAAATTAAATTAAAGTTTTTTAGTTATTAACGGTGGGTCTCATACTGAAGGTTTTAGAGTTAAATAATAGTTAATCCAAAAATGTGTTGTTGTTTTTTATACAATTTTTTGACATTTTCTTTTATTTAATATTTAAGTTAGTAAAGTTAAACCTAAAAATAAAAATTTTGTCTCAAATTGTGAGTAAAGAAGGATTTTTTTAAAGATAAGAAAGTAACTCGAACAAATGAGAAAAAACTTATTTGGTGTGATTGCTTTGCCGCCAAGAGAGGGCGATAAACTCAGAGCATGTTATGCAAAAATTACTTAACAGAAAAATGGTTTTTAAATGTTTCACGAAAATAATTCTCAAAAATACATTTTTTAAAAAACTTGTTCGAAGATTTGTTTTTTAATTGCTTCAATGTATTTGTAGTTAAATTAAAATATGGATTTTAGTATATGTTTACAAAACAATTATTTTTTATTGCTCCGAAAAACACATTTTTTTTTGTTGAAAATCCAAAAATTACTTAAGTTTGATGGAGTATAAAAAAAAATTATATAAAATTAGATTTTTTCCTTTTTTTGTAAGTTTATACTGTTATATAATAGATCATTAAAAAATTAATTACTATTTTTTACAACAAATAAAAAAATCGATGTTTTGAAATGCCTAAATTCGTGATTTTTACACACATTTCACGCATTTAAGAGTGTTTAGTATTCAAACCATGCGAACCTTCCATTTTAGGTATAGGTAGTGTTGAGCGGACTTTTGTAAAACACTACGAGGAACATGTTTGTGGGACATTCTAAGCCTCTAACTCTTCAATGAAAGGGAATTTTTTGGCCCCTTTTTAACAAAAAAGACCCGTAAGTTGAAGAGTTAGAGGGTTAAAATTTTCCACAAAAATGTTCCTCGTAGTGTTTTACATAAGTTCGCTGAACACATCCTATACCTAAAATGGAAGATTCCCATGGTTTCTCTCTAAAATCCAGGTTTGTGGGACATTTGAGCACCAATTCTGAATAAGTACGAAATTAACCCTTAAACACATTTTAAGTTTTTACTTATTACTGGCACTTATAGCGAATTTACACTGTGATCGAAATCGAGTTAAAAGTAGATTTCGACGGAAATCCAATAAAAATTTGAGATTTCAAACAGATTTCCCATAGGAAATGAAATCCCAATTTAATTTGGATTTCAGCGAAATCTCATAGAAATCCAAATTGAAATCCAATTTTTCTCCCATATTTGCAGAAAAGTAGGGAAGTATGCAAAAAAAGTGGTAACATTTAGCAGCTGATCATGTCATAAAAAATTAATAAATAATAAATTTTAATAACTTTAAGAAATTAAGGAATAACATAATAAAGTCTGTTATTTTTAATTGAAAGAAATATTTAAAGTTGAAAACGGCTATTTTATTGTATCCGAAGAGAAACTATGAAAAATCATCTAATGGCGCCGGCAAGACCACTGACAAAACATTGAATATTTTAGCTTTCTACTAATCATCCCTATACTTAAACACATTTCTTAGCAAATATAACATTGTATCCTTCATAATATAAATGATTTTTGTGTTCCGCCATTAAATAAAATGGTTTTTAGAAAATCTTTTAATTTTGGTTATTTTTTAAGGTTAGTTTACAAAAAAATTGTTGTTGGCCGATCGAAATCCCATTCATCTGTCAAATATTGTAATGTAAACGATATAGATTTCGAATTGGATTTCAAAACGAAATCTAGTGAACATTTTAACAATGTAAATTCGCTATTAAGTTAAATTTTCAATGCTGATGTCTTCAAAGACTTATAATAGAATTTCATGACAAATATTTTTGCGGAACATTTTAACCCTCTAACTCTTAAACTTACGGGTCGTTTTTGTCCGTTTTAAAATGGTTTGTTCCACAAAAATATTCCTCGTAGTGTTTTACATAAGTTCGTTGAACATACCATATGGCTAAAATGGAGAATTCACATGGTTTCCTATTTTAATCCTATTTTTTTTTTTTTTTTAGAAAAATCATTTTAAGGTTTACACCCCATTTTTGTGAAAGGAAAGAAAAATTTTTTTTATTAATTAATCGATTTTACCCAAATTTGGCACAAATATGGCTTGACCTTATATCAATTCACGTGCTAAATTTCATTTGCAGGTTTTATAAAGATTTTAAAATAAAGGATATACGGCAGGACTAAGATGCCTTGCTTCGATTTTGATAAAAATTTACACAAACGTTTCCAGTTTTATGTGCATCTCAATGGATACTTTTTGTAATTTTGCATCCATTTATGTAGCTAATATAATAGGGGTTTTCATATAAACTCGTATTCTACTCGTAAACGGTGTAAACCTGGTATATTTATGAGTTTAATGTCAAACTCCATACATAAAAAATATGGTTTGTATTTATACAAGGTTTACAAGGAATTTCCGAGTTTATATGAAAACCCCTAATATTTTTAATTTTCAGGACCTATGGGAGGTGGGCGTGTCCTTGGCCCGATATTTCCAAAAATTAAAATTTTTCTTAACTAAGGGGTTCTATGTCAGTATACCAAATTTCAAATCTCTGTCTCCACTCCTTCTATTTTTGTCCAATCGTTATATGAAATCAAAGTACTGTGCACCGTAGTAAGTATTTAATAAGTGTGTTCATTTACTTACTACAAGTTACTACTTTTACTACAGCTAGAAAAATTCAATGCAAAAAGTAAACAAAACTTTCCAATTGTAGTAAAAGTAGTAAGAAATTCGAGTAAACGAACACACTGAATATGTTAAATTATTTTTGTTTAGTTTTTTGTTAACTCTAAAATACAAATTTTGTTAATAATTAAATTTAAATAATAATAAATATAATAAATAATAAATATTATGATCTAGAGTCAAACTAAAAAACATTCATTTATTTTAATATATTTAAATAAAAACTAAAAAACTTGAAATTTTGGTTATTTTTTTCTCATTTGGTAACTTTTTTTTAATATTTTGGTTACAAAAAATTTTTGTACGTGGCAACACTGGTATAGATAAATTTTGCTATAAGTATGGAGTGTACACATAATTGTTGAATCGCAAATAAGTGTTAGTTAATATTATTGGTGTTGTATATATAGACACACCCCATAACGAAAAAGTATGCGTAAATATTTAAATCACTTGTTTCTTGAGTACTCGCTGTCAGTCTCTGGTAAGTACATCTTTTAGTGCCTTTAGAACCACGTATATGTCCCTGTTCCTGAGCTTGATCTTCCATCATATTATGTTGGATGATACGACCCTTTTCCAATAATTCACGAAATGTTTTAATATCATGTCTGGCAATATGTTTACGATATTTTATATTAAGAAGACC
Organism: Leucophora obtusa; assembly: GCA_949987735.1. NCBI lineage: Eukaryota > Metazoa > Arthropoda > Insecta > Diptera > Anthomyiidae > Leucophora > Leucophora obtusa. Next base: position 285,897,923 of record OX465295.1, read on the forward strand.
ATAGATTAAATCTATTTCGGTTTCTTTGTCTTGTCTATTACCGGGTAATTGAGCCAACAAAGCTCTCTTCTGGCACACAAATGTATCGATAGCGGCTTTATCATGCTGTTTATTCTCAAAAATTTCCATATATATTTGATAGGCCGGTTTTGTGGGTGAAAAATGGCCACGGATCAGTAACAAAACATCGTCCCAACATTTAGCTTCCTTGCGTACACCGTGCCAGCAAGTAGAGGCCAAGCCATAGAATAGCAAAGAAATATCTTTTAAGGCATCTTCATCACAAATCGATTCAATTTCTTTATAGGTAACAATTGAGGTTATAAATTCTTCAACAGCTTCATGATCACGTTGACCCCCAAAACGGGAAGAACAATTACTAAAACTTCCCTTTGATTTGGTTTCCACTGCTTCGTTGTTAGCAGCTCCAGAGGCAGCAGAAACACGTACAGCTTCTATCAATTGTTGCAATTGTTCGGTAGTCATTTGTGCCATTTGAGGCATTTTGTAAGAATTTGTTGTTTTTCACTTTCGGTTTTAAATAGAGATTAAAATTTTATACATCAACGGCATTTTTCTGTACAACAAAGCCACTTATAACTTGGCGAATGTTATTTTAATTAAAACCGTTGTTTTTTTAATAATGGTCGTTCCGTTTTTGAAAACGCGCTGTAGACTGAAGTTTCCACAGCAATGCATCTACCTTAACCTAGTGTCTTGACATGCAATAAAATGATAGCAAGCAATTGTCAAAATGCTCTCATCTCAAGTGAAGACACTCAATTTCAATTTTATTGCAATATCATGATATCGCTGACATGCCATCGGATCTTGCAATGATGCCAGAGATCAAATGTCACTTTTAGTTTTCATTTTAATTTTGTAATAGAAAAACAACAAAAAAGTTGGTACAAAGGAATGGAAAAGTGTTTAGTTTTTTTATTATTTGTCGGTAAACGTTAATGTTTCATAAAATTTGGTTTTTTTCGAAGAAAAATCTATGATATTTCTTATCCATGAAATGGTCAAGTGTTCTCCACCACTCTGCAATTGATATCATTTTGACGTTTCGCTGCCATGGTTTTGACATTTCATATCATATAATTTATTGCATTTGAAGACACCGGGTTAGGCTCAATTAGACGTGCCATAACCATAACCATATAAAATAGCTGTTCAAACCAATCTTATGAGCTACAATGTATTCAGTTATTGGTGACATGCCATAACGCCATAACCGTAACCGTAGATACCAATTGAATTTTGGTTTCCTGCTATGGCGTTTTGGTTACGGCTATGGCGATATGGCACGTCTTATTGAACCTTTATATACCCGGCATTTGTGAAATTACCAAAACTACATATTTTACTCATGCAATACCACAAGAGCAAAAAACCCATATATAAAAAACATACTCTAATACAAAATTTAACACTAGTGTTTCCTAAATACTAAAAATATTGAAAAAAAAACAAACTCTTAGTGACTGCCCAGAATAACAGCGCAGAGGCTAGCGGTTATCGCTCTGAGAAAAAAACACGCACGAAATAACGACGTACATCGGCAGCGACATAATTGAGCATGTGTTATACATATATAACAAGGAGACTTTATGTCACTCATATGTCTCTTAGTTTACTGCAAACATAATACACAATGCTAAACGATGAACTAACGAGCTACTAATAATGTTCAATATCTCAGTTGAATAAAGAAAACAAAATTTTAATAATTGAAAAATTTTATTTTTTTTTGCAAAAAAAATAGAAAAACAGTCAGAAGAGCCATTGATTTGTTAGCTGTACTCTTTGATATTACAAAATGTAGTGAACACAAGCAAAAATAACAATAGAGTTGACAACATTGGTGACAGTATGAGAAAGAAAAAATGGGAGAATAACAAAAACAGCCATTAAAATAAAAAAGATTCTATCTCACAACAGCCCAGCGATTTTTAAATGTCAAAATGTATGGAAAAAATCACTGCGCTCTTATTCTGGGCCTACACTTATTCATATTGCTTATCATTAAATTTGTTATTATTACTATTATTATTAATAAACCCTTTTATTTATAGATAAATACCATAATGATCATAAAAAAGTTATAAATTTTAATCAAAAAGCTTAAAAATGTATGGAATTGAAAATGTATACATTGCATTTCAACATTTTGTTAAATAAAGCTATTTTGATTTTTCAGAGCCAATATTTATCTCTGGTCTACTAATTTTGAGCTAATAAAATTACTAATTATATGTATCAGTTCTTAGAATTGCATTGTCCGTTTTTATACAGTTAGAAGTTTTTGTGTAATTAAATATTTTTTAATGGCTTATATTGATTTTCTCGGAAATATGTTTTGTACATGTAATAAATCATTTCTTAGTCATGAAGTATATAATTAAAACTTTTTTTATCGAGTTTTCTTTATTCTGATAAAGATTTCATTTAGATTGGCCTTGTGATAACATAAAAGAAAATTTCACTCAAAAAACGTAATAAAACTTGAGCGACGGATATCCAAAAAAAAATTTTTTTTCAAATTGAGGTAAATTTCCACTAAATTACAAAACTAGAGTATTTGCTTAATTCTAAGTGCATCGTTATAGCAGAAACTAAATTTATAAAGGACCTCGAAAAAGGTTTGCAAAAATGAACAATGTTAAAAAAAAATTAAAACAAAACCATTGCGTGTTAAAGCAAACTTTAGCGGTTTTCATATAAAATAGTAAATTCCTTGTAAACCTTGTATAAATACAGACAATATTTTTTATTTATGGAGTTTGATATTAAAGTCATAAACATACCAGGTTTACTCCGTTTACGAGTAGAATACGAGTTTATAGGAAAATCCCTTTTTTATATTTTATATAAATAACATACATATCAGAGAACAGTTTGAGTGCCTTATTTTATGCTTTTGAAAGTGAGTATGACGAAAGTCATGCATTGCACTGCATTTCTTCTGTTAATCTTACCTAACACTCGCAAAATACAAAACGAATGGTATGAATACAAAACGATTGTTACGAATGGTCTAATTTTGTTGGTAGTATAAAAATTAAAAATTTTGTTCTGTCAAATAGTTTAGTATATTTTTGGTGTTTATTTTTTTTTCACTTAAACATTTACAGAATGAGAAAATATATATGTACATATTTAATTTTTAAATAAAATAAATGGAAATTTCTTCACACTGCATTTTTAAAAATACTGCAACAGGTCAACGAATACTAAACGAATGTTGTGATTGATTATATTTTTTTAAAGTGTCATCACTTCATTTCGTTGCTTGACGTGTGGTGGCATTATAAAAATAATGCGTAAAAACCACTCATCAAAAACAATGAATGTATATTAGAGTGTTACTTAAAAATAGATTTGTCATTACACCCCCAGTTTTATTGGAAATGGTCCCAAATGGAAGAAATCGATTTTTTTTTTTGGAAAACGTTAACCCGTGCCGAAAGTTGGACGAAAATGGTCCATTTTGGAAAAAAGTGTATTACTATTAAAAATTTCCAAAATTCGAAATTTCGAAAAAAAAAATTACTTTTTATTCCATTTATTCATTTAATATAGCTAAAATGATTCAGACATGGAATTTAGACTTCATCGGATATCATTAACCCACTTTAGCCTGGAATCCAAAATGACCCACGAATTTGATAAAAATGCAAAAACGTATTTTTTTTAAATTAATTTTAAAGATTTCTTAAAATGCCTAATTTGGAGATGTCGATTGCTATTTGTACCACATAATAGTTGATATTAAAGAAAAAAATAAACTGGAAAAATGATAATTCGAGTTTGGAGCGACTGCTTTAAAGGACATTTTACAAAAATTACTCATTTGGTCAAAAATTTAACAAAATTTTAATGTTTTCATCAAATTTTACACAGTTTTCGGAAAAACAACACTTAAATTTGGTTAGACTATAATTATCTTTACATTTGTTTAAAAAATATTTAACCCTTAGTGGCCTGGGGTCAGAAAAGAACCATGAAACTTAATATTAATTATGACTACGAGATTGTAGAGCCATTAAATTGATAAAAAAAAAAAAATCTCAACTGGATAAAAATAATTATTTTATGTAACGTGATCCATAGTTAGGTTAGGTTAGGTTGAATGGGAGCCCGCCAGAACGGCGAGTTCACTCGGAGGCTATAGGGCCCATTGTGATTCCCTTAGTTTTACCACGACCCGAGAAATCTAGAACCATCCCGATCCCCTTAAAAAGTTCGCAAGACCAGACAGAGAAACATCGCGTAGACTGTCCAGGTCGTCGAAGAACCTGCACCCCAGATATCTGAGTCGCCGTTCCTTCAGTCCCGGACATTCACAAAGCAGATGATGCACTGTCTCCTCCTCCTCCTCCTCGTCCCCACAGCCCCTGCAGTAGTCCGCCTGGGCGTAACCCCAACGCGCAGCCATTCGGCCTATCGCGCAGTGTCCCGTTAGAACCCCTACAAGCATCCCGACCGTCCGCTTGCCAAATCCAAGAAGAATCTTTGTCCTCCCCGGATCTGGCAGTGGCCATAGGGTCCGAGATATCTTACAATTGGTCAAGGTTGTCCACCTTGCCCTCGTCTCCCTATCCGATATATCCCCTATCACACCGAATAGCTCCACCAGAGGAACCAGGACCTCCGTCTGTATAGGGTCCTCAACCGACTCGGAGCCATTCCTCGCACACTCGTCAGCCCGCTCGTTCCCCGCAATCCCAGCGTGTCCAGGGACCCACGCCAGCCTTACCGAGTGCCGACGAATACGGTCGAGGGATTCAATACAGTGTCGCACACACCCCGATCTGACAGTATCGGATTCCAGGGCTTTCAAAGCAGCAAGACTGTCCGCAAAGATGCTAATGGACGATGGATCCAAATCCCGTTCCATTATCATCCGTGCGGCCACGTCAATTGCATACACTTCCGCCTGGAACACGCTACAATCGCCCAAGAGTCGTATGGAGATTCGAAGGTCCAGTTCGCCGGAGTAAACTCCCGACCCTGTCCCCATGTCCGTCTTCGAACCGTCCGTGAACACTGAGATATCACCACTCCGAATAACGGAGTCGGCTGCCCAGTCTTCCCTGGTCGGTACAATCACCTCAAAAGTCCTCTGGAAATTCGTGACCGGTACAATAGAGTCCGTTTCACGATCCAGTAGTGCACCACCAATCCCATGCAGAATGGTACTGTGCCCCCAAGTGCGTTGCCTCAGCTCCTGCATCTCCCTGAGTCTGAGAGCTGCCTTTGCCGCCGTGCCCCTGATATAAATATCCAGTGGTGGGATGCCAAGCATCACCTCCATATGAGGTTAATTTTTATAATTTTGGCCAAACACGCCCCACTAGGAACTTTACAGAATAACACCTTTCATAATTTTCGGAAAAATATCACTTTGAATGAATAAAAAATATTTTTTTCCACTTGATAAAAATTATTATTTTGATTAACTTGATCCATATAGGGTTAATGTTCTCACTTTTCTGCGTTTATTTTTTTTATATGGAGTTTTGACAATTAAAAACGCACTGCGGATTCTCTCTAAATTAAAACTTAATTTAATTTCTCTGTGTTTTCTCTATTTTCATTCGCAATCTCACTACAGTGTTCCCATATTTTCAAAAAATAATCCCGATATTTGATGATGTTCAGAGATGGAAAAGTTGAAACGATTGAACTTTTATTTTGAAAAATCATTGTTTTTCATGGTTATTACTAGTTTCGAACTCATTTAGCCTATCATTTTAATTTAATTATCTTTGCCGAAGTTAAAATGAAAAAAAATATAAAAAATTAAGTTTTCCTATACTGAAACAAAAACCTCATTTCCCATCGCTGGTGCTCGCCACACATACATTAAATGTACACACGCATACGTGAAAAGAAAGTGTGAATGTATTTATAAAAACAACCGTCACTGCAGCCGCAGTCATTTAATTTGTTTTTTCTCACCGCAACGGAATCCGCAGCCGCAAGGTTGTATCTCTACTCCAAGCCAGACAACAGAAAAGTTGAAAATTTTAAATTCTTTATTGATAAAACTCTACAAGTATTTAAAAAAAAAAATACTTCATAACTTTTGAATAAAATTCTTTAAGATATTTTTTTAAATTAAAGAGTTCTAAAGATAAAATTCTCTATTGAATAGTATTTTGAATTTTATAGAGTTTTATTTTTCTATAAAAAATATTTTTTATAGAAAAATAAAAATGTATTTAAAATTGGTAAAAATTTTAACTTGTGATAAAAATTAGCATGTAGTTAACAAAATTTTATATAAAGAGTAGTTCTGAACATTTTATTCCCTTCATACGAAAATATCACGTCATGCTTTTTCGCATTTAGCCATTATTTTGGAATTTTTTATTTTGATATTCCTTTGCAGAATGTAAGCTGACTAACAATAAGCTTTTTAATGAATATTTTGTACCATAAAGGCTTTTTTCGCGTTCCGCCATTATTTTTTAAAATTTTTTAAGTGCGGTTTTCTTAATTCATAATCAATTAACTTATCAAAAAGCTTTGTGGTTGGTTTGCAACAAAATTCGCGAAAAAATTTTTGCAGAAAGGAAAATGTTTGTATCAATATATTCGTTTGCAGAATGTAAATCGCTGATTAAGCTTTTTAATAAATATTTTGCACCATAAAGACTATTTTCGCGTTCCGCCATTACTTTGCAATTTCTTGAGTGCGATTTTTTTAAATTCATAATAATAACCATTTCTTATAAAAAAAGTTTTGTGTTAGTTTGCAAAAAAAATTGCAAAACAAAATTTTTGCAAAAAGGAAAATTTTCGCATCAATATATTCGCTTGCAGAATGTAAATCGCTGACTGAGCTTTTTAATAAATATTTTGTACTTTTTGGCTTTCCGCTATTATTTTGCAATTTTTTAAGAGCGCTTATTTTAAATTCATAATCTAGCAACTATAATACCCATTTCTTATAAAAAAGTTTAGCGGTTAGTTTCCAAAAATAATTCCCAAAAAAATATTTTGCAAAAAAAAAATGTTTGCATTAATATATTCGTTCGCGGAATGTAAATCGCTGATTAATTTTTTAAATTCATTTTTTGTACTATAAAGCCTTTTTCGCCCTTTTCCGCGATTATTTTGCAATTTTTTAAGTGTGGTTTTTTTAAATCTTTAATCTTAGTTCTTAGGTTCTTAGTTTGCAAAAAAGAAATCGCGAAAATATTTTGCAAAAAGGAAAATTGCATCATTATATTCCTTTGCAGAATGTTAATCGCCGATTGAGCTTTTAAATTATTTTGTTCTACCATAAAAGCTTTTTTAGCGTTCCGATATTATTTTGCAATTTTTTAAGTGTGGTTTTTTTTTAATTTATAATCTAGGGACATCGCCTAAAATAAAGTTTGGTGGTTAGTTGCAAAAAAAAATTTACGAAAAAAGATATTCTCAAAAAACTTTTATGTATACCTTATAGAATTCAAATATTTTAAATTTATATGCAGATATAGACTTCTGTATTTGAAAATAAATTTGTTTGTAGATATGGGAAAATGTAAAATGTTTAAAAAAGTGGCAAAGAATGGGTATTTCACTTCCAAATTGATATCGTAGATGGATATAATATCAACAATGGCCAAAATTGCAGATATAGAGTATTGAATATAGGGTCTCGATATATATTGTTCCAATCCGACTATAAATGACTTAGATATAGCTAAGTCCATTTCCAAACTTTGCACAGAAATAAACTCCCTACAGAGGTCTTTCCGCGGATTTTTTTTTTCAAATCAGCTTGAAAAGTACTACATGGGGGTAAAAAAAAATTCACTGAAATCAACTTATTGCAAAATTGAGATTTAAAATACGAATTAAGGAATTATATTTTTAAAGGTCTGCACACATCTATATGAATAACATAAGCAGTGTTGCGACTTTATGGGTAGGGCATGGATGATAGCAATTATTAAATTGTTTAGTTTTTCACTTAAATTTCAATTCAATTGAATGAATTGAGAAAGTTATCAAATTTGTAAATAAAATAATATATTATACATAAAAAAGAATTTAATTCATAAACTAGCCAATAGATAGTGGGTCTATGAATACAACTTAGCAATTACTTCAAAGCATTGTTGGTAGCAGAAACGGTGCGATTATCGGTGAGGGTAAGTAACGTTATTGTAGTTTATTTCGGTTACAGTATTTTAAGGATAATTGTATTTCGATTATTTCGATAACGATATTGCAATTATTTCGATAATGGTATTTTAAGATAACCGGTATTCAGTTATTTCGGTGCATTCCGCAAATTTTTTTTTATGAAAAAACAAAGTAAAGTAAATTCACAATTACGACGTGGAATTACAAAAAGTTTAGACTAAAAATAATGGTGTTGTAAGGATAATGGGATAATGGTATTTCATTAATTTCGGTACTGGTATTTTAAATGTATCGATATTTGAATCTATAAAAGTATTTTAGCGATAGAACCTACCAACCCTGCCTCAATGTATGTAATTACTTTTGGCTTATGAATGACTTAACATCTAATTCATCCGTTGACTTGTAGAAGAGAATGAAATATTAATAAAAATAAAAATTTTAGACTACTCGCAAACTGACTAAAATTGTGAAGTTTGCATAAAAATTCCAATATCTATTTTTTCTTCATACGAGTTAATGAATTGATTCACAGCGACTGATCATCCACGAATTAAACCGATACATTAGGAAAGTGTATTAATCTATACATGCTTTGAAATTCTTTCGTTATACAAATAAGCTGTTAACGTACACAAAAAATCGTTAGCAAGTAATTAAGAAAATTTCAACTAATAAAGTTTTATCGAATAATTTATTATATTGTATATGCCACAAAAACATTATTTTAGTTGAAGTGCTTCCAATTGCTTGCCAAAGATTTTTATGTGTGTATTTAAAAAGCGCAAATAAAACTTGATTTTTGAAAGACTCTAAAATAAGATTATTTTGAAATCGTTAACATGTGATCATAACTGACCCTTATTTACAAGCTTTTTAAGTGTTATGTTCTAAAGTTAATTTTTTCTCTAAATTTTATGAAGATTCATATAAGACTCAAAAGTTCATCATAAATGCTGCATATTTAAGGAACTTTTCTTTGTAATAATATAACGCCCAGAACGATGGGACAATTGAAATGGCCAAATCACTTTCTTTAAAGTTTACTGATGAGGTTATTACCTTTTTTCGGAGTTCAAATTGTAATAATATGTTAATTGAAGTCATTAATAATTTCATATTTTTTGGGTAATTTTATCTACACTTTTGGGAATTTTGAATCTTGGTTGTGGCAGCACTGAGATTAAACAAGATTAAACTGAAATATTTACTTGTAGTGGTGGAAAAAATCATACACATTTGTTGCACAGTGGATTGACCGAATACAAAATGGGTAATAATTCATACTTGTTTGTACTTCGTAGAATCCCCGAATAAAAACACCAGGATGGAGGGTATCTAAAGACTCGGCACAGCCGAATTTAATCTTTGGATACAGTCACCTGGGGACTTATACAAACCTAGCAAGCGGGCTTTAGCCCGCTTGTTTGTTAATATTTTTGGTTTTAATTTTACGTTTTATATTTTTGTTTCATATATTCCTCCGGAAAGTTCGGAAATAATATATGAAGCACATGTGTCCAATATCACATTACTGGATGCAAATATGGTGGCAAACTCACATATCTGTATACTTGGCGACTTTAATCTTAAAGATATCTTTTGGTCACAAATTGGTGATAGTATTTTTTTTTTATTACTATTATATTTTATCGATAAATAAATGCACACGTATTTTAATATTTAACGAAGTAATTCATTTTATTCTATCAAAAAAGAAAAAGGAACAATGTGTGTTATCGCTTATGCTACAAAAGAAAAAGTATGTATCCATATTTTAAAAAAAAGACAAGATCAAAAAAGGAAAACGTCAAAGAATATTTAGTACAACCAGGTTGCCATGTAGTTTGAAGATATAACAATTCTCCCGCGCTTAATAGGACAGCTTTAAGCTTCAGCAGTATAGTTATCCCAATAGGCTGGTGCCTTGCGTACTCGAGTGGTTCTACGTAAAGGTTGTTGTTGACGAACTGCATCTAGAGTATTATGACCATCAGCGTTTGAGTCTTCTGCGTTCTCATCTGTACGATTTTCTACGTTGGTTGGAGATTCTATAAACTCTTGTAACTCTGGGTTATGAATCATAAGATTCATATCCTGTTGTTTTGTCTCAACAAGTTCTGGCTCTTCCGCTTGTTGAACTCCTGTTGATCTCAGTTGGTTTATGTGTCGTTTGAAAATATGACGATTATCTAATTTAACCAAATAGTGTAAATGGCCCATTTTCTTTAAAATTGTGCCCAGCTTCCACAGATTCTTATTATTCGCATAATATCGAGCTTGAACCCTCTCTCCCTCGCATAATTGACGAGCCTTGCATTGACCCATGTGACCTTGATTATTAATCTGAGGAGGTTTGAGTGCATCTAATTGAATCCGTATTTGCCGGTTTAGGTATAGCTCAGATGGAGTCTTACCATTTAACAGTGGGGTTGCTCGATATCGAAAAAGTATTTCTCTTACCTTTTCCCTAATAGGACGATGATCATTAATCATAGATTTCAGTCGATGTTTTAGGGTTTGAACATTTCGTTCGGCCAAACCGTTTGTTGCCGGATGTCCCGGAGCAATAAATTTTTGGAAAATACCACGACCTGTACAAAATAATTGAAACTCGTCACTGGTAAATATTGTGGCGTTGTCGGACAGGATTACATCCGGATATCCATGTCTTGCAAATAAGTCTAGGAGCATCTCAATTGTAGAGCTAGATGTTGGAGAAGTTGGCGTTATACCAATTTCGGCCCACTTCGACTTTGCGTCCATTACAACCAGATAATAAAAGCTTTGGAAAACTCCTGCGTAATCCATATGAATCCGTTGCCAGTTATGTTCTGGTTCCTCCCAAGTGTGTAACTTTGCCTTGGGGGGACTTGATTTGACAATACCACAGGATAAACACTCTTTTACTAAGCGTTCAATATCCTTATCAATTGATTTCCAGTACACGTACCTGCGAGCTAATTGCTTCATCTTCGATATACCAATATGTGTTTGGTGAAGTTCTGTTAAAACTGCATTTTGTAACGTACGGGGTATTACTACACGATGACCTCTAAAAATGATGCCATTGTTAATAGTGAACATGTCTTCCACTCGATTATGTTGAAGATGTTGTACAAGTTTTGAGAGTTCCTCATCAGCCTGTGTTTCGGCTTGCAGAGTTTTATAATTTAATTTTAACGTTGAAATTTGTTCTATGGTTGATTCAAATAGTTGATTTACTTCATTATTGATCGATGTGTCTGTTAAAAACGGTGTTTTTACTGGAGCACGTGAAAGGCAGTCAGCATTGACATTCTCGCTGCCCTTTTTGTAAACAACTTGATAATTAAATCCTGAAAGGAATGCTGCGTACCTTTGAAGCCGTGAAAAAGTCATTTGGGGTAGCTTGGCATTCTGATGAAAAATTCGGACCAACGGTTGATTATCTGTTATTAATACAAATGGTTTTCCGAATAAATATTGGTAAAAATGATCCACTGAAAATACGATGGCTAACGCTTCACGATCAATTTGCGAATAGTTCCTCTCAGCGTCTGTAAGCGATCTTGAGGCGAATGATATTGGACGTTCCTCATCATTTATGATGTGAGATAACACCCCCGCAATACCCGTTGGGCTGGCGTCGCAAGCCAATTGTACAGGATAGGTTGGATCGTATGGTACCAGTACACGATCACTTGCTATTTCATTTTTAATATTTTTGAAAGCTGTATCACAGTCTCGAGTCCACACAAATTTAGATTTTTTCTTTATAAGGTTCCGTAGTGGTGAAGTAATCGTAGAGCAATTTGGAATAAAACGTGAATAGTATGTAACCATTCCTAAAAATCTGCGAACGTCATCTGCCGATTCAGGTTCCGGCAGGTCGGTTATAGCCGCAATTTTTCCTTTAGATTTTGATATTGTGTTGTGATGAATGGTGTGACCCAAAAAATCGATTTCTTGTTGAAAAAACCTACATTTGTTTTTATTGAGATGTAAATGATAAATTTTCCTTGCACTCTAATTTTGATGAACCGTGTACGATAATATCATCGAAGTAAGCTTCTGTTTTTGGGACTTCTTGTAAGATTTGATTTATTATTCGATTAAACTCAGAAGGCGCAGTTTTAATACCGAATGAAAGCCGGTTAACTTTGTAGGTGCCACGATGTGTAGACATTGTTTGAATTTTACTTGAATCTTCGTCTACCGGAATATGCAAATACGCCTTGTATAAGTCCAATCTGCAAAAATATTTTGAGTTACGTAAGCAATTAAAAATATCTTCAACTTTCCTAATTGGGCTATGGGCGTCTACGAGCTTTTCGTTTACCCCCACCTTATAGTCCACACACAATCGTACACCCCCGTCCGATTTTGGTATAACAACAAGGGGGGAACCCCAATCACTGATCTCGGTTTTCGAAATGACACCAGCTGTTTCTAGCTGATCCAATTCATGATTGACTTTGTGTGTCAACGCATATGGTATTTCACGTTCCCTATTAAAAATAGGTTTAACATTATCGCGTAATTTTAGCGATACTGTGTATTGCTTTACGCACCCAATTTCGGGTTGAAAAATTTTTTCAAATTTCCTATATATTGAATCGATTTCGTTTTCATCAGCAGTTGAATTAATGTTGTATACAGAGTTGACCTCGTTTAAATTGATATTAAATTTTCGAATCCAATTACGACCAAGAAGAGCTGAATACTCCTCTGGAACAACGTATATTTCATCAGTTATTTTTTTACCATCATATTCACCTTCAACTTTAATTTTCCCATCAGGGGTAAAAACGTCCTTAGTATACGACCGGAATGCCATATTTGTTGGTAAAAATGGTACTTTGAGATCTAGCCTTGCAAATTGATCTCTTGGTAAAAACGTGTATCCTGACCCAGTATCGATTTCAAATTGTACAGGCTTACCTTGAACATTAACTGTTATAAAAAATCTATCGAAATTTCTCGAATCATTTTGGTGTACGTCGACTACACTCAACACACCATACTGGTGAATATCTTCAATTTGATTTGTGTTATTTTGATTACTTTTACCTTCCCTCATGCGTGCCTTTATACAAACTTTAATTACATGACCAGTCTTTTTGCATTCTGAACATTTTAAATTATTCTTATTGCAGGGACAATCTTTGACATAGTGGTTGTTTTTGCCGCACCTCAAACAGAGACCATCAAGGCCTAACGCCTTAAAATCAACATTATACGTTTCACGTTTTTGCTTATTTTGCTTAACATTACCACTTTTCTTGTGATTGTATTTTTTTCCTGAAATTTTGTTTATTTCATTTGACGTTGGTTGAATTGCCTTATTAGCGATTTCTTTTGAATCGCTTTTTGCTGCTTCCAACGTTAGAGCCTTTGCCACAATGTCCTGAAATTCTGATATTTCTTTTTGTGATTGCAGCAGCTGCTCACGAATGCCACTGTCTTTGATACCACGAATAAATTGTGCACGCAGGAAAATGTTCGCAACTGATTTTCTGCATGGACAATTGAATTCACAGTCCCCAATGTCCATCCTCAACATAGCAACATATTCCGATATAGACTGATTTTCCAATTGATATTTAGATAAAAACTTATGTTGAGCGACTAACACATTCTGTTGTGGGGACAAATGCTTTTGTAGCAGTTCCGTCAGCGCATCGTAAGACAGACTGTTCGGATTATCGGGTGCTGCAAGAGCAGTCACAATAGAATAATTCTTGGAACCAATTGAGTTTAGCAATAAATTTGCACAGTGTTGTCTATTGGCATGTATGCCCTTCATCTGTGTATAATTTTCGAATCTAGACTTATAGTTCAATTACCAAGTAATGTAAATAAGGATAAGGAAATTGCTATAATTGATAGTTTCTTAGCTTAAATTTGGTTCAGAGGATGATGTATATAATGGTATAATGCAAATTAAGAATAATTTTAAATGTGATTCAGATGGCCTTTGTGCACATTTAATAAAGAAATTGAATCGTCTATTAACTTTGCACTTTCCTATATTTTCAACTCTTCTATGAGAGAAGGAGTTTTCATTGATAAATGGAAGTCAGCTTCTATTTCACCTATTTTTAAAAGTGGTAGAAAGAAAGATTTTACTAGTTATAGGCTTATAAGTAAGTTATCTTGTATTTCAAAAGTTTTTGAACATGTGGTTCACAATAAACTTTTTTTTCTGGCTAAGTCTATTATATCCCTATATCAACATGGGCTTTATTCTGGTGGATCTACTGTTACTAACTTAACAATATTTAGTGAATATTGTCTATCGGCTTTAGAGCGGGGTAAACCGGTTGATGTTGTTTACATTGACTTTTCTAAGGCATTTGACAAAGTGTCACATGCTATTCTTTGTTCCAAATTGCAGTTGATGGGGTTCCATTCACGTGTTTTATTGTGGATAATATCATATCTACCGCATAGAGTACACTCAACCAAAAAAGTCTGTAATGCCTACTGAAAATTTTGCTGTTATTACGGAAATTTAACTGTTTTGAGGCCAGCGGTATTTTTTGCTAATTTTCGCAACACATGTCTGCTGATCTGTAGTACAATAAAATTAGTAGAAAAAATTAGCACTCGGTTTTGAAAAATTAGTAAAATGTTTTTCTGAAATCAGCAGCGAAAATTAGTAAAAAAAGCCGTAATTTGTAATAAGAGAATAGCAAAAACGATTACTAAAAATAAAAATTGTACTAATAATCAGTATAAAAATAGTATAGTGCGATTGGAAACTGTTTACAAATTTTTTTACAAACTTTTTTATCTGAGTGTATGTAAAGTTGTAATTGAAGGAATTGAATCCTCAACTTATATTCAAACATCAGGTATCCCACAGGGTAGCATTTTAGGTCCGTTATTATTTAATCTATTTATTAATGATATATCGGATGCTTTTTCTAGTGCAAATTTCCTCTGTATGCAGATGATCTAAAATATTTTGTACAATTGCCACCACTGCTGATGTACTAGATCTACAAAATGATTTGGACCGTCTTGATAATTGGTGTTCGCTTAAGGCCTTCACCTAAATCTTTCTAAGTGTCTTTATATTTCCTTTTCCAGATCTCGTAATCCGATACTATCGTTTTACCGAATAGGAAATCATAATTTGGGAACTGCTGCTTCGATTATTGATGTGGGAGTTGTTTTCGATTCAGTAATGTCTTTTGTCCCTCATATGAATTATATTATTCCAAAGGCTTATGCTATGCTTGCCTTCATAAGGAGAAGTTGTTCGGACTTTTCGGATCCCGTTAATTTATACGTCTTATGTTAGATCAAAGTTGGAGTATGCCTCTATAGTTTGGAGTCCACATTGTGGGACTCATATCTCTCGTCTTGAGAGAGTACAGCGAATATTTGTAAAGTATGCTCTTTCATCAGTTACATATGTTGACCCTATTCCTTCATACGAATCTAGGGCACTATTTTTAGGTTTGGAAACATTAGAATATCGTCGTAGACTCTATTATTATTTATCTTCGATATAATCACTGGTGGTATTGATTGTTTTGATTTATTATCACAGATATCTTTCTATGTACCCCCTAGAACGTTTCGTGATCATTATATATTTGCTATACCGTTTCACCTTACGAAATATGCCCAAAATAGTACTTTAAATCGGGCATGTATTGATTTAAACGAACTAAATGAAATTGCTTTAAACGAGAATTCAAATAGGCCAATAGAATTCTGCATATCAAAAGATAGGTTTAAGTTGTATCTTTTTGAATTATTAAATTTGTAAAATTTTGTATTTAATTAAATATTAAAAATGTATTTTTATTTTAGTCTGAAAGGAATTTTTATTCCATTGACTTAAATAAACGAAATGAAATGAAAATTGCTCTACTTTTCGTTTTTAAAATTCTCGAAGACACTCCACTTTTGTATTTATTTTTAGTTTTTCTAATGTTTTGAAAACGTTCTATAAACAAATTTCTAACGCTTTAAAATCACTTTATTTTTAGCTTATGCATCGTTTCTAAAATACTCTTCTAAATAAAAAACCTGGGACCGTAAATCATGGATATCATTTTAGTGTTCTGAGAACACTATAAAACCTAAAAATATGTTGCTTTGATAACGCTTCAACCACCATAGAAAGTGCTTTCAGAACGCTTTAAAGTTTGTCAATTTCTGGCTGGGTAGTTATAAATTACTTCTACATCGGTTCCCAAGATCTTATACTAGTTCCAGAACAGCTGCGTAGAACTTAGAAAATTTTGAATGTTTCTTCTTCCTTAAATTAGCAAAAAATTTCTGAAAATGTTTCCGATCAAAATGGAAAACAGCTCAAGAACTATGCAAGAAAATAACCGTTAAAGAAATCAATTTATGTATTCTCGGTTGATAGTTTTTCGAAATGATGTTTTCTGATACAAAATAGGAATATTCCACGTTATCACGGGAGGCCATATTTACATGAATTTACACACAATGCTGACGGTGTAAACGCTTTGGAGTAAAATTAGGTTCTCGCGGTAAACTCCTTGGAATAAAGCTAATAGAAATAAACTGAATGTAAATAGTCTTATACTGCATTTAGACTGAGGAAAAACTACTATACCTGGTTTTTGGCTCTTGCTCGTTTTTAATTGTCGAAACTCATACATATATAAAAACAATCAAAAACTAATTTTGTACAAAAATTAGGTAGTTTTTGCTCAGTCTATATGCATCATTATATTAAACTGACAAGCTACCCAGACAGAAATTGCCAACTGTACCAAAAATAAAACACTGGCAGAGCACTGATTTTGTAAAAATTACTACGCTTTGTTAAAATAAGGTAAAGTCGGAAGGTCTAGGGTTCGATTCCGGTCATGAACAGAAAATTTGTTTTCTTTTCTTATTTTTAATAAAATTACATTTCTTTTTATTAAATTTAGTTGTTTTTTGTAAAATAATTTTTCTTAAGTTTTCTTGACCATCTATATTTTGGTTTTCCTGACGTTACGCCAGCGTTGGCAAGTGAGGTCCAGCAGACGTTATGTCAATGTTTACATATTAGCTATTGTTATCATTCATTTATTATTTAAGCTATGTTGTACTACATGTCTCGTTAGCTTAGTGTGTAGAGCGATTGTCTGGCAACCTGACGTCCCGGGTTCGAGTCACAGCCCGACCATGTTTTATTTAAAATAATTATAATTAACATTTTTATTATAAATAATTTTTTTTTCGCAAAAAAAGTTTTTTTATTAAGTTTTTTGAACCATCAATTTTTTTGTTTATCCAACATTATGACAATGTTGGCCGCTTAGTGTCAACTAACCTTTTGCCGACGCTTGTAAGTTAGCTACAATAGCTGTTATCATTGATCTAATTTTTTAGCTATTAGATATTACAAGTCTTGTTAGCTTAGTGTGTAGAGATCGCGGCTGACAACCTGGCGGCCTGGGTAACAGGACAATATTGTCAAGATTGTTAATCCCACGTTCTACCAACGCATAACCGACCATCGCCAACGGTATGCCAACATTGTGCCGATCGTATTTTTCTGCTTGGGTAAATACAAATAAAATATGTAACGTCTACAAATCTGTCTTGTTCCAATTTTCGGGATAATGATATCGTCGTCTACTTTGGAATATTTTTTCTGGAAATACAATTAACTAACATATGAATTGACCTTTACGAATCTGTATAAAAAATTTATTAAAAGAAATGGTTTGAAAAAATCTTTTTTTTTTCAAAATATATTTTTGCAAACCTCTTTCAGTATGACTAAAAATATTAGTTTTAAAATCGATCTTCCAAAAGGATTATTGCTTCTCGATGGCTTCTTGGAACTACACCATTTCCAATTGTATTTCTGAACTTATCAATTGTTTTTCAGATTTATCAATTATATTTCAGAAATTATCAATTGAATTTTAGTTTTATGAATTGTATTTCAGAAATTATTAATTATATTTCAGAAATTATCAATCGTATTTCAGAAATTAGCAAATCTATTTCAGAAATTATTCTCTATTAACTATTAAATATTAACTCTATTAACTATTAAAAAAAAAAGCAAACCAAATTACCCCAAAAAAAATCCACGTCTGTCAATTTGCAGTTGCAGCAAAACAAAACAAGCCAGTGGTTTGTGAGTTCTGCTTCAATTAACTGGGAAATATGTACTAAAGAGTGTTTACAGAAGAGACTGCTGCCAGTAATAGCACAACGTCTCCATATACTTTTGCCCAAATTTTGCATCATGGCACAATAGTAAAACTGCTCTCGAGTGGTATTAAAAAATAATGTACTTTTTGTACCCAGTAGTGGGATTCTCTAACTTTTTAACGACAAAATTGGGTTGTTCAGTTGACAGTTTACTATGAAAACTTGTCAACTTAACTACCTAATTTTGTTGTTAAAAAGTTACAGAATTGCCCTCAGGAAGGCAAACCTAACAACTGCCCAGAGTTCAGTCCTGTGTAATTCTATTAAAACTAAATATGAAGATTGCAAAAAAGGTATCCAAGGACATGGCAGATTTTGTTGCAAAAAAGTTACAGAAGCAAAATAAAATCTTTACTGGGAGATATTCCAGGAAAAACTGATAAAAGCGTAATGGCTAGTAATATTCAAAAAAAGGTTTATGTTACATAAAATTGCAACAAATTAGAACTTAATTTTAAAATTTTAAATTAAACGGTTGAATTTTTATTTAACTTTACGTGTGTCGGTTTATTTTCGTGTCGGTTTTATTCAATATTTTTAATTACTCTGTACCTTTTTGTTTAATTTTTCCCTGTACTTTAATTATAAGATTTAATTTTGTTGTGCAGGATATCAATAATAAATTAAGCTTAAGATGTTGGGTTTTAGGTTTTTAAGGAGTTGTTTTTCTTTTTTTTTTTTTAAACCATATTGCCAACATTTTTCTCTGGAAAATCTTCTAAATTTTGTTGATTTAAGTAAACACAAGAAGTTTTCAACAATTTCTACACCTTTTGCAACTCAGAAAATATCTATTGAAATTCAGAATTTCTATTTGAAATTCAGAATTTCTATTTGAAATTCAGAAAACATCAATTGATGTTCGAAAAATATCAATAAGTTTGCAAAATATGTAGTTTTTGGTTGTAGTATTGTATAAAAATTGGGCTTAAAATCACACGATTTTAAATATTTTTTATTTTAATATAAAAAATTTTGAAAATTGGAGTCCGTAAAGTAAAAGGCAGGAACCGCTGCTATAGAGGATATAAAAAATCGGTAAAATCTAATGTAATTCTTTTAATTGCTTAATAATTATTGTTCCAAAAATGGCTGGTTGTTGACATATTTGTATAAAATTTAGAATGTGTAGAGAATTTTTTTTTCAAACAAAGGCCACATTTTTCACTAACTGGAACTTTGACACATTTGTTGTTGTTTCAAAGTAAAATTTTAACTGTTAGTTAAATTTTAACGAGACATCCATTAATAGGGCCTCAATCAAAAAAACTTAAAATTAATTTAAAATTGAAATGTCAGATATTTAATTCAAATTAAACCAATTAAGCTATTCTACCCAAGTAGAAATTGCCGACGTTACAACAAAAGTTGTACTGAGAGAGCACTGTTTTTTACGAAATGCCGGTACTACTTAAAACGTGCTTTGCCAGTACTGTTTTCTGAAAATTAACGAGCTTTTTTTAATTTATTAAAATTAACAATTTTATAAATTTTACGTATTTTTACATCTATTACACAATTATTTATGTAAGAGAGACATCGCCATTCTTTTCTTGTGAAGTTTCGAAAGAATACATTTGAAGAAATTCCATCAAGTCTCAAGACATTGCCAAAAAAAAAATAAAAATAAAAAAAATCTGTGATGTACACTAAGAGGACAGTAAAGTTCTAGCAAACTACTAAATTTGTTATTAAATGTACTGGAATAATACCAAAAAAATAAAATCCCAAGCCTGCGCCAACGTTGGGAAATAGCTACGGCCAAGCGTTTATTGGTGTTATCATTTCGACAACATGGCAGTACAGTGAAAGTTAAAAATCCGTCGCATTGCCAGTACATGTACTACCGCCTCCAATACTGGGCCAACATTGTGCCGTTTGTATTTTTCTACCTGGGTAGAAGCTTAGTCTAGAAACTAAACTTAAATGGTCATGATTGATTGGATTTTTCAAAACCATTTTATCGAGTTTCTTTATACACAGAAAAATTCACAAACTTATATATACATATTTGTATTATTAAAAACCTATCACACATATTTTTTGCAAAAACCAAAAATAGAATTTGTAAATGTAAACACATTTTCGTAATTCAGAATTTTGTTTAAAGGTTTTTCTTTGAAAACAACAATTTACAAAGATTTCAATTATTTGAACCGTTGTCAAAAAATCAATTAACAATATTTTTAGGTTTGTATTCACGAAAATGTTTAGAATTTTACTACAGTTTAATAAAGCAAATTTACATGCGAACCAACAACAAAAATTGTTCAGTTAGCCTCTAATAAGACAAAGTTTTTTTTGTGAATAAGCATGTTAATATTTTATTTTTTTTTAAATCATGGTATTGTAGTATTTTTAAAAAATATCAGTTTTATATTTCAACGGCCAAAAACGCCAGAGTTGCCACTTCATTACCGGCCTCTTTTAAAAAAGGCAAATAAAATATAAAAAAATTCGAAAACAAAATTTTTCCTAGAGTCGATACCCCCCTTAAAAAAAAATTGTTAGAAATCGATTGTGAATTTAAAAAATATTTTCAATTATGTACTTCGAATTTTGTGATTTTTTTTCTGTGCATATTTCTTAACTGTGAAGTATCTATATCATTTATTACTATAAAAATTGTCCACGTTCTTAATATGTATATTTATAACTAAAAAGTAAAAAATGTTTGTATAAACTTACCGGTACATTAAAACGTTGGACTGGTATACTATAAGTAGTATTACAACGCAGTGTTTGATTATTAAGACTCGTACTTGTTACTGGTCTCAAATATGTGTTTGATGGCAATTTTAATACTTCAGTATTTGTGCGTGATGTGGATGTCGTGGCTGTTGTTGATATTGATGACGGTATGATAATATTGGAGGTATTTTTTGTTATACCTCCAACTTTTTCTTTTTTATGGGTAATAGTTGTGGTTGTTATTGGTGTGGATTTAATAAAATTAACCGAAGGAATTAAAGTTGTGGAACTATTCGATTTTGTGGCCTGCTGACGTTGCTATAGAAAGACAGAATAAATAAATAATTATAAAATAAATCCATTACGATCGTAGAGTCGTTAACTAACCTCTTGCTGTTGATTTATAATATTAGAAGATCCAATTGTTGTCGACGTTGACGAAGTTGACGTTGTATTTGTTATATCATTACTGCCACCACTTGGTCGTGTTTGTGCACAACTATGTGCATGACGGGACCAATGCAGTTGTTGACAAGGATAATCACAATAGGAAGTATTCCAGCAACAATAGAAATTTGCTTCACGAAAACAATTCGCACACCATTGTTTACGTTTAGTTTCTTCTACTGAACGTATTCTTTCCAATTCACATTGTTTGCGTATTTCAATTGCTAAACGGGTCTTTTCATTTTCCATACTTTTACGCATTTCACATAACATTAAATCCGAGGTTCGTTTTAATTCTGTAATTTCTTGATCATATGCTTGTTTAGAACGTTCCAATTCCATTGTGAGTAATGTAATTTTAGCTTGTAGACTAGCATCATCACCCTGGGCCATTTCACCCATAGTATCTTCCACAACGGAAATGAAAAAGTCTGTTAACTGTAAAAAGAAATAAAAACGGGAATTAATAATAATACAGCCCTGCATGGTCAAGTTACAAAAATGAAGAAGACGAATCAAGTCTCAAAAATTGTCAGGTTTCGCAGTAAATTTAGGGTAAAATGCAAAAAATGCCAATTTTGTACAAATTTATGATGTTATCGTAGATAGTTTATCCAAAATTTAGTGGTTTTTCCGGTAAAAATTGTTTTATACTTATAATTCTAGTCCAATGTTTTGTTAATAGTCCTGGCAGCCAGAACTAGACTAACCACTTAATATGACTGAATCGGTCAGATCATTGGTGTTTTCCTACGAGGGAGAAATTAATGTTGGGACAGCTGTAGGTTTGAATAAAAGGAAACCATGACCATTCGTTTAATGGCATTTATTCAACTATACACAGAACCAAATTCGTACATAATTAGTATGAATTGCTTTTATTGAATTAAATTCATACTGTGTATGAACAAATTTATACAATTTATAATTATGTAAAAATTCAAAAACAAATTTCAACAATCTAGTAAGTTTAAAAAGAAAACATGCCAAGACAATACATTATTATTTTGTTTATAAGAATATTTTTGTAATAAAAAAAATGATTTTAGCGGATTACTAAAGCGAGAAATTCGTAAAGGGTATGGAAAATACCATGGTAAATAAAACGACTTAATTACAATAGTTTTTCTTTTTTGTATCTTTTTAGAGGACTACAATTCAAAGAATTCTGAACTCGAAAAGAAGAAAACTGTTTTAAAAAATTGTTGAAGATATTCCAAAAGCTTTGAATATTCAACGTGAATGTTGCAGCAGAAGATCTTAGGAGCCCCCGCGAAAATGTTTGAATCATTCTAATTTTAATTTTCTGTGTATTTTTTTAACCGTTTAATAATAAAGGAGATTATTTACTTTAGTTTGTGTTTATTTTTATTTCTTTTCTGCTGTAGGACGAGTCCGTACACGCAAAAAAAAAAATAGGTGGAACTTTACCTAAGTGCTATGTAATTATACAACTACATAAGTTCGAAGTAAGTTTTACAAATTTCTAGCAAAATATATGTAATTTTTCGGATATTTTCCACTATATATATGTTCCATCGGTTCCTATAAGGAGCATAGGGCCTTAACAAATTTTCGCCATTCCGATTTATCCGGTGCCAGGTTCACCCCAACTTCTTCAAGACATTGTGACTTCCTTCTTGACCTGTCTACTCCATGTATGCGCTGGACGCCCTCTTCTACGGCTACCTTGGGGGTTCCATTCAATTGTAGTACGGGCTATATCATCAGGATCTTTTCTGAGGGTGTGACCAATACAATTCCACTTTCGCCTTCGTACTTCAAGGGCAATAGGGGTTTGTTGTGTGAGTGACCATAACCTTGAGTTAGATATTGTAATGGGCCAGACAATCTGCAGAATTCTACGCAGACATCTGTTGACAAAGACCTGCATTGCGTTTATGTCAGGAGGTGCTGCATTCCAGGTCTCACATCCATAAAGCATGATAGACTTAACGTTGGAATTAAATATTCTTATCTTAACATGTTGGGATAATGTTGTTGATCTCCATACGTTACTGAGACGTCTAAAAGCCTGTTTTGCTGTTTTTATTCTGTTTGCGATGTCCGGTTTGGATCCACCAGATGTTGTTAGAATACTACCTAAGTAGCAAAAGGAATCGACGTCCTCAATAATATCATCCTGAATTATAAATACTCGCGATACATCGGAATTTATGCGCAGCGCTTTCGTTTTATTTATATTTATCCTCAGCCCTGCTAATTTTGCTGAGTTGACAATAGTTTCAAGCTTCGTCATCATGTCTGAGAAACTGTGTGACAACAGACAAATGTCATCCGCGTAATCGATATCTTCCAGCCGTGAATTCATGCCCCACATTATACCTCGCTCTAATCTTGTGGCACGCCTATGTTCGCGATATGTTCCTACTTAGTTGGTTTTCATGCAGGTTATGACAGCTGGCGTCCTCATATAAAGCCTTAATGAGGGATATTAGTTTCTTCGGTACCTGTTTACATTCGAGTGCGGACCATATGACATTATGCGGCAATGTGTCAAAAGCCTTTTCAAAATCAATGAAGATGAGATACAAAGGCGATCGCCATTCAACAGATTGCTCCACAATTATACTAAGGCTATTAACGTGGTCTACACAAGATTTATTTGGACGAAATCCGGCTTGTTCTGGGCGCAACTCGGGTGTTAATTTATTCGATAGCCTTTTTGTTATTATATGGGCAATAACCTTCTACACCATACTAAGAAGTGTTATACCCCGCCAATTAGTACGTTCAGTTAAATCTCCCTTTTTTGGTATCTTAATAATAATTCCTTCTTTAAGTTCATCAGGCAGCATTTCACTCGACCAAAATGTTCTTATTAGAGGCATAATGAGTTGTGCACTTATGTTAGGGTCAGCTTTCAGTAGCTCTGGTGCTATACCGTCAAAGCCAGGCACTTTGTTGTTCTTCAGCGCTTTAATAGAGTCAATTATCTCGCATAGTGATGGAAAATCAGTAAACTCAGATAAAAAAGTTTGTAAAAAAATTTGTAAGCAGTTTCCAATCGCACTATACAATTTTTATACTGATTATTAGTACAATTTTTATTTTTAGTAATCATTTTTGCTATTCTCTTATTAAAAATTACGGATTTTTATACTAATTTTCGCTGCTGATTTCAGAAAAACATTTTACTAATTTTTCAAAACCGAGTGCTAAATTTAGCAGAAAAATATACTAATTTAAAAATATTTTTTTTTTTTTTTTACAATTCTTGTTTAGTTTATATTTATTACTATTGATATATTCTTAGTTTAGAAATAACACCCAGAAAATTTTATTGCATATCCAATGCATAAAACGGCAATAACTGGAGAACCGTTTGCTATTTTGACTCCAAATTTCAAGTACGATTAAGTAATTATACGCTTGTTACAATCGAAAGAAATTTTTTTTTATTTTTTAGATTTTACAGTTTTTTTTATTTTTTAGTACAATTTTTTGCTAATTTCAGCAGATTGATTTTAAATTACAGTTTACAGCAATTTACTGAAATTTAGTAGCTGCAACTAATTATTTATACTAATTTCATTGTACTAAAATTATGATATTTAGTAACCCCTAAATTCATAAACGCTTTGTAAAATTATAGGTTTATTGAACAAATTTTGTATGAAAATGACGTTTTGTAAACCTGCTATAACTTTACAAAGCATTCATGAATTGAGGGGTAAGTTTTTTAACTGATTTTAGCAAATCGATTTTGAATTGCATTTTACATAAATTTTACTAAAATTTAGTAGCGGCTGCTAATTTTTTCTACTAATTTTATTGTACTACAGATCAGCAGACATGTGTTGCTAAAATTAGCAAAAAATACCGCTGGCCTTAAAACAGTTAAATTTCCCGTCATAACAGCAAAATTTTCAGTAGCCCAGGAATATCCCCTCTCTCAGTATGTGATTGGCATTCACACAAAGAATTTGACATGGGGTTATCTAGCGACAACATGCCCGAATAATAGTCAGCCCATAGCTCTAACTGTTCATCTATTGATGTAATTAGATTACCCCTATCATCTCTTAGAGGCTTGCCTGTTACGGTCGTGTGACTAACTAGCTTTTTTATGGTTTTATACAGGTCACCATTACGATTAGTTTCGGCTGCTGTTTGTGCCTCTTGGGCAAGTTCGTTTGACAAATTTCGTTTGTCCTTTCGTGCGCTATGTTTTACCGCACGGTCTAAGTTTTTGTAGCCTATTTGGAGTGTTGCTTTTAAGTTCCTTGTTTTGGCGGCGTTTAAAGATGCTTTGGTTTCCTTTCTTTCCTGTATTAATTGCCATGTACCGTCTGATATCCAGTTTTTTCGGTTAGGATCGGTAAAACCAACATGATTCTCAGCGGCAGTTATAAACGTGTTCCTTATCGTATTCCAGTCGGCAGTTTGCACATTGCCTCCCTCAGCAATAGATTGTTTAAGGGCATCAGTCAAGTTCATATAATAAAGTAGAGAAGTAAAGCCATATTACAATGATGGAGTACTCCACTCTGCAGAGTGGAGTGTACTAAAATAGAGATGGCATGATACAAAAAATATGTAAGTGCGAAAAATAAAGCAACAAAATCCACTCTGCAGGGTGGAGTACTCTATCATTGTGAATCTGGCATAAAGGTCTTGGAAAACAGAAATATAACGGTATTATAACGATAACGGTAACCAACCTTGATTTTAACAGGTGGTACAAGTACTGACAAAAATTGCTTTCCCATTTCCAATATGATAACGTCAATAGACAAAAGGACCGGCAGTTCAAAAAGCGCCGGAAAAGTACTGGAGAAACAAAATTTTTAACTTTGGCAAAACGCTGCCAAAACCAATAAATAGGTGACTTGGAATTATATTTTCCAAAATAAAATTTAAAAAAAGTTCATATTTATCTTTTTTTTGCCCTGCCGTGATGTTTTGTAAAACAAATACTGACAAAACGATTTTTACAAACGCTGGCAAAGCGTCCCAAATGAGTGTTCTGCCAGTCATTTATTTTTAACATCGCGGTTACCCAGTGGTATGCAAGTACTTGATTTTTTGTACCACTGTCAATTTCTGACTGAGATGTTTCAATATTCATAAAATGTACCACGTTATTAATTAACAACTATTAAATAATTATAAAACGCTTTATTCTATAAAAAAATTAGTTACATAACATAAAAATTTTTACAAATAAAAGAAAATTTAAATCCCGAAATCCCGTAAAATCCCGGGATCCCGAAAAATCCTGTAATCCCGAAAATCATACAAAATCCCGAATCCCGGGATTTTCAAATATCAATCCCGATTGGCATCCCTAGTCCTTACCCACCCTAATTGTGCCCGAAGTCTGGAAAATGGGCAGGGTGGTACCACTTTTAAAGCCGGAAAATGACGCTGACCAGGGAACATCCTATAGACACATCTCCCTATTTTCACCGGTCGAGAGGACATTTGAGACATTACTCCTTCCCAGCCTTAGACAGCATTTTCAGCATGCTCAGCACCAGCATGGATCCAAAAGCACTTTTTTTAAGCAAATAACATTTCAGGCCACAATTCTTAACCGATTTTCAAAATTCTTTTTTTGTATCTGTACTTACAAAATTCCCAGCCTTAGACAGCATCTTCAGCATGCTCAGCACCAGCATGGATCCAAAAGCACTTTTTTTGAGCAAATAACATTTCAGGCCACAATTCTTAACCGATTTTCAAAATTCTTTTTTTGTATCTGAACTTACAAAATTCCGTACAAATCTGTCATGGCCGATTTTTAAATTTCAATTTGTAAATATGTTTTTTTTTTGCGAAAAAACACTCATTTTTTTTAATTTTTTCCAATAAAAACCAATAGGAATTAGGGGTATTTAAATATTAATCCTCTGTCGGTAGCTCGAACCATAGATTACATAGATATATCTTACTCTTCTTCTTCTTTTGTCAACAAACAAATTTTTACTCACACATTGAAATATTTTTTGTATACGTATAGGACGTATGTCGGACACATTCTCATGAGATACGTGCACTGACAGCGAATGGCAAAGAGTAGGGGATCTATGTAATCTATGGCTCGAACAAACAATTTTTTTTTTATTTATTTTTTTATTTATTTATGTCTCCTATGATCAATTTAATTTTCGAAAATTGACATTTTAATTTTCTTTTATCTTCCTTATTTTGGTACCATATTCCAATCCATCTTTTTTTATGACTACTTCTAATACTACTTCCTTATTAAACGCCGTATTGTCAAATACTTTAAATATTTTTTATATTTTTTTAAATATCTTTTTAAAGATAGGTGGACTCTTTTATCATATTTTATATATACTGATATTTACCTTAAATAAAATGTAATTTAATCCTCTATCAATCCCCTTTTACACATTTTTCTTTAATTTCTTTTTTTTTTTTGGATTTTTTGCATATGTTTTTATCAAAAAAAAGAAATGATTAAGGCGATCGATAGAGGATTAAAATGCCTTTAATTTAAGGTACATATCAGTATGTATAAAACAAATGCAACAATTTTATGATAAAAAGAGTCCACCTATTTTTGAAAATCCCTACTAAAAAAAATTATATGACTTTTGATATTATATATAATTATATCCGAAAAATGAGAACATCTAATTGTATCAAATTAGATCGTATTATGATCATATTAGATCTAATTTGACACAATTAGATATAATTTGATGGAATAAGATATGGTTTGATAAAATTTTATCCGGATTTGGTACTCATCAAATATAATATAATCATATCCAACTAGATATAATGGTATATAATTCGATAGAATTATACATAATTATATGAGGCATATGTAACTGTATATGTGACAGCGCATAGAGAAAGGGACCTAAGGGTAAAAAATTCAATTTTTTTTTTTTTTTTTTTTTGTGGACAACATCTGAGCATCGAATGAGACCGATCCCATGCTCTCCTGAACAAAACCGGTTTTTACCCTTAGGTCCCTTTCTATTTTGCGCGTCACATATAGGTCTATATATAATTGGATATTGTAATATGTTGCACTATATATTGTGCATTATTAACAAGATATAGTTATATATTTAGGATATAATTTCGTAAAATTTTATATAATTATATCTTGGTATATATGTTCCAATATATAATTATACAAAATTTTATATGATAATATATGAATATATCAAAACTTTTTTACTTGGGAAAAAAATAAAAAAAAATTTAAAGCATTTTACAATATGACGTTTAATAAGGAAGTAGTAGTTCAAAATCTTCGTCGACTCTCTTCACCACTTGGACGAAAGAAGTAAGGCAGGAACTGAATGTAGTAGTCTACGGCGTACGAATTCCACGAACGCTTAACCACCCCAAAATTCGCGGGGTCACATTCGACAGCCTGTTTATTTCCTCATACCACGCCACTGCAAATTTCAAAAAAATTCAGAATAGGAACGTAGTCCTCAATTTTTAGGGTACAGACAAAGA
Source organism: Leucophora obtusa (assembly GCA_949987735.1). Classification (NCBI taxonomy): domain Eukaryota; kingdom Metazoa; phylum Arthropoda; class Insecta; order Diptera; family Anthomyiidae; genus Leucophora; species Leucophora obtusa. The sequence continues at coordinate 285,926,873 of OX465295.1, forward strand.
AACCTTGTTGGCAACCTACAATACGATTGGTCGGTCTGTAGTCAATTATGATGTGCCTGTGTGGTCGGCTAGAGCCCGCGATACCCAGTGAAGAAAACTCCAAACACACCAAAGTTCTACCCTCAGGACTATTAACGGATGCGTACAGATGTCCTCATTACAACATCTCCATCTCTCGTACATTTTAGTCCAACAACAACATTAAACTGTACTAAAAGACATCAATTTGTATGGAAAATTTAAAGGTACTTTCACATTTTCACTCACAACATTTTAACCGATATTGCTCATTTTCAATAACAAACTGCTCGGTAACATGTCCACTAATCTAGGTAAAAATGAGAAGCCATGCTTGCGTCTTCGCGTTGTGATCGCCATTTCAACAGACAGCGGACATCGCCAGATCGGCTTAATGTTACAAGCGGGATGATATGATATGTGGAGGGTATAAAAAGGCAAACAAAAACCCCACAAATTAAAAAAATAATAGTAATAAAAAATAAACAAAAACTGTACAAGAAAAACACTATAAAATTAAAAGAAAAAGAAATAATTGGTCCTGTTCTGAGTATTGAATCCATATAAAAAATTCTAAAGTAATTTAGATTTTTTTTTATTTTTTTTAAAAAGAACCGACACTCAGGAAATTCTTCCTATTAGTTCATGTGTTGTTTTCTTTGGAAAGATGTAATTGCAGGAGATGTCAAATTTTATAACGTGATATCTGATGGAGAGATGGCGTCTTGTTAAAGCTGTTTAGTTCATAGCCCAGTTATTTTATTTTACTTCGGTGGCGTTAAGTGCTATGTGACGCTGAGGATGTTGTTGACGCTGTTGCTCGAACCCGCAACCTTCTGTTTAACAGTCCAACGCACTAACCATCACACCACAACGCCCACATAACGAATGCAACTGTTTCCAACAATGATTGTATAAAAGTTTATTTTTAAAATTGTCTATAAATTTTTAAATTTTTCGGAACATCAAATTTCTAAAAAATTTTAATTCCGAGTGATTTCAGTTCAGTGATATTTATATCTTCTTTTCGCCAGTCAAAGGATAGATATACCTTTAGACAACTATAGAGGTTTCTAAACACTTGTTCAATATGTTTCGAATCACACTTACCTTATGAACATTTTCCACTAAACGTTTACACACAGGACCAGCCTGTGATGGAAACATTGGATGACCCTCAGATTGTAAAGGACCACCTGGGCGTATGGCTAACTTAGGAGGACCCCTACAAATAACATCAGTAATGGCCGAAGCTAAACTCGTGGTGACAAGGCCACCCAAAATATGTGTATCGGTTGGAGATGGTGGTATAGCCGAAGAAGGTGGTGCTACACCCGAAGATGATGATGGTGTTGAGGGATTTGAGTCAATTGTACCATTTTGTTGTTGTTGTTGTGTATTACTTGCTATAGAATTAGATAAACCAGCCAATGGTGGTGGTGTACTCATAGTTAAAGGATTTGTTGGAGTAGATTGTTGTTGTATTTGTAATGATGATGATGATAACGGGGGTACTATAGTAGATGCTACAGTTATAGGAGACATTCTAACTGTAGTAGTTGCTGTTAATGAAACTGTTGTAGAAGTTTTAGTTTGTGGCACTACTGAAGGTGTTGTTGTTAAACTGCCGGAAGTAGTTGATACTATTAAAGTATTCGGAGAATTACGAGCCATTGAAATAAGTGACGCTGTAGAATGCGGTATTGTTTTGGAGACGGCCGTCAAGGGAGGCACTGGTATGCTGCCTATAATAGTACCCACACATGTTGACGTCCTTTGGGTGGCCACATCAACGGGTATGGCAACCATAGTAGTTTTTGCCATTGATTTTTTAGGATCCAAATGGGAATTTGTTGTTGATGTAGAATTTGATATTATTTGTGCCGAAGTACTTTGTTGTTGCTGCTGTTGCTGTTGTTGTGGTGGAGTTAGTACAGTTGCATTAGCTATTCTTAGCTTTTCCATGGGCGGTGATTGTTGAGGAAATGTTTTTTTAGCTCGTGGTTGTAAGGTTACCAATTCATTTTGTTGGAATGTTTTGGAGGCAATTGTTTTAGGAAATGCTGTAGCTGGCAGAGGACCAAAGGGAATACCCCTTAATGAAGCACGTTTGGAGTTATTGTTAGTATTTTCAACTGTTGCGCTCGTACTAGGCGTATTATATAGTTGCGCTTGTGGTTTACAGGTTAATTTTTGTATAGTTGTATCACCCACCACTCGGACCTCTAAAGTATTTGAAATTACATTTTGTTTTTCTTTAGGAGTTAAAGTCACCGGTTTTATTGTTAGTTTGGAACTATTAGTGGCCACATTTCCTTCATCATCTTCATCTGAAAAAACTTCTTCTTTAACTTGTGTTATAATTGGGGGATTGGTTGAAGCATCTTTATCTATAGCATTTAATGCAGATGTTGTTGCAGATGTTGTTGCAGATATTGTTGCAGTTGTATTGTTATTTATAGCAGTCTCTTTAGCTGAAGTCTCACTGGGCTTTTGTTGGTGTTGTTGATTTTGGGAAGTATTAATTGGTTTTTGAGTTTCTGCATTGGGATTAGTTTGTGCTGCAGATGACATTTCCTTTGGTTGTAGTGGCTTTTCTACTTCCTGCTCATTATCCGATAGCACTTCTTTTTTAACTTCAACAAATGGTACTAGACCCTTTAATATATTATTCACTTTTAGATTTTCTTTTGCCTTTTCTTCTTCTGCCTTTTGTTTAGCCAGTGTATCTTTTGAAGATTCTATTGGTGTCATAGGTGATGTTGAAGGTGTATCTTTGTTATTTGATTTATTTTGTTCTGGACTATTGCCAATTGCTACACCATCTTTAACAATTTTCTTAATAGTTACACCCTGTATACTTTTTACCAAATTTTCCACCACTTTTTGTGTAGCCAACGTTTCTGGGCATTCATTTGTGTGTTGAGGTGCAGCTGTTTGAGTTTGTTTTGTTGGTGATGCAACATTAGCATCTTTGGTAGCTACTTCCAATGATGTTTTATTACCTTCACTTGTTGTTTCTTTAGTTATTGTTGTCTTAATTGTTATAATTGGTATTTTAGGTTCTGTTTTAGGGTGTTTAGCTTTGGATTTTTCTAAAAATTGTGTTTCTGATTTTCGCTTTATATTCGCTTTAGTTGCTTCACTCTCAGCCATTATGTGTTCTTCAATTTTAGTCATTTTCGGTAAGGGCAGCTCTATTGCATCATCTTCAGTTAATTTTTTTACATCGCCATTAACAGATTTACGTTTTAATATAACCGTACCCAATTTAGATGAATTACTATCATCGGATGTAACTTTTGAAATCACTTCATATTTGAGATCCACTTCACTTAAAGATGACTTCTTTTTCTTATCCTCTGTATCTGGGGTGGTTGAAGGTGGTTGTAATTCCGGTGTAGTCGAAGCTTTTTGTACAATTGATAAATTATTGTCTGCAGTTTTATAAATTTTAAATTGTAATGACGGTTTTATATTTAAAACCTGTTGTTTTTTTATAAACTCCTGAACACCCGGCATCATTTCTTCTAGTTGTTTCATTTCATCAATTGGTTCATAGGGCGTTTTAAAGGCTGCATATTTAAATGCTCCCACTTTGACACGTATCTTTTCTATATGTTCTTGTACTTCCTTTATACAATCGGCCAATTCTTTAGCTGCCCTTTTGCCGGTACCCGTATTAGGCTCTTGTTCTGAATATAGATAACAATCTTTTAACGGTACAAATGCCCGATCGTGTTCACCAAAGAATCGCACATTAACCCCATTTTGTCCCAAACCCATTGCTTTAGCTGGCCAATAGGGAAATCCTTTTAGTTTGGCCCACAACAATAGATGTGGTTGTGAGCATACGTCTACAAACCAGTCCGTACGTGTGTTGGCATTTAAATAACATTCAGCACATGTTTCAATTTCATTGGCTTCTTGTCGGCATATTTTAAATATGGCTTTGGCTGCTATAACTGTTTTCGTGTTACCTGTAAAAAAATATATTATAAATTAAAATTTGTATACAAATCAAGTATAATTCTATATTATTCCAACTTACTGCCACCACTTAATATGTATGCATTGTGTAACATCCATTTTGTTTCATTAACCAATTCTTCGGCGCATCGATATTGCTTCATTACAATTTTTGATTGTAAAGTATTTAGTGTTACCGGGTTCACTATATATTTATTGTATATTTTTGATTCTTCATAGGGCATTAGGAAATTATAGTGCTGGAAGAAGGAACAATTAAAAGTTAAATTTGATAAAATAAAAAGAAACAATGACGCGAGCAAGATAATTCGAGATTACGATCAATATTTTTTAGATTTTTTTTTACTAATGATCAGCAAAACATCCTTTCTAAACTCAGTAAAACTTTTTGCTGAATATTAGACTGAAACAAACTAAAAAAAAATTGTAGTGAAATTATAAATAAGTACTTTCCACATTGTCGACATAATTTAATTAAAAATACAAATATATATAAAAATAAATAATTGTGGGTTGCGGTGTAATTAGGGTTTGGGGTTCGGGAATTCCCGGGAAATCCCGGGAAAAGTTTGACGGGAATTCCCGGGAAAATAATATATTTTTCCCGGGAAAACTGAAGTGATCCTTCGGGGCATGAAAATTTTAATTGGTGTGAGTTACTTGCCTAATGGTAATTTAAATGTTTTTGAGGAATCTATGGGAGATATTCTTGTTGAATATGCAAATGTTTGCATTATAGGTGATTTTAATATGAATATGTTTTGTAGTAGGAAATCTAATTTGGTTCGGCTAATGTGTAGTAGGCTGGACTTAGTGTGCCATCACAACTCAGCCCCCACTCATTATGATATTAATAAGGATTCTACGTCCCTTATTGATTATTTTCTAATGAGTCCCTCTCTTGTTGTGAGTACTTTTGGTCAAATGCAGTGTCCAGGAGTATCGCACCATTCACTAATTTTTATTGCTGTCGATATTCCGAAACCTACTTCCCAACAATATGTGTCCTACTTGGACTATAATTCTGTGAATATGGAAGTTTTAGAACGAACTGTTCATTCTCTTGATTTTAGTGGAATGTATGCAACGGATAATGTAAATCTTCAATTGGAGGTTTTTATGGCTAACCTCTATGTTTTACACTCCTTAGTGCCTGTCGTACGGCGTAAGATAGTTTTTAAGTCTGTTGACTGGTTTAACTCCCCTAATATTGTCTATCATATATCTTTACGAGACTTAAGGTACGGTCACATTAGGCAAATATTTGACGTAAAACGTCAAATATTTCTTTGCCGTAGTCTGACCACAAAATATTTTTGAGAGGCAAGCAACAAAACAGCTGATTTTGGGAAAACAAAATTATTTGCCTACAAACAAAAATTTGCCTAATGTGAACATAGTGTGACCACTAAAGGCCAAATATTTTCCTTCTTTTTAGGCAAACAATTATTTGATCTTACAAAATTTTTGTAAGAGCAAACAATGGCAAATAACAGCTGTCTCAAGAAGTGTTGTCAGCTATTAACACTTAAATGATTAAAATCTAAAAAAAATCGCTAAATATATAAAATCATTGAAATTTAATGATTTTATTTGTTTGAAACTCATTAAATTTTTTTTAAAAAAATATTTTGATTTAAAATCTACTAGTAGACTAAAAATAGCAAAAACAAACTGTTAAAACATTTTTGTTATTTTTATGCTAAATTTAGTTGAATGCAAATAGCAGTCTATCCTGCTAAAATCAACAGAAATATTTGCTAAAAAACTTGTAAACTGCTGTTTTCCAAATGTTCGATTTTTATTTGCATTTAAAAAAATCGTAAAAAATACTTCGAAAATTTTAATTAAATGAAAAAATCTCAATACCGATGATAGCCTAAAAAATTTTCCAAAAAAAATGTTTAACTTCATTCTCAAGGGGTTAATTCTTCAGTATAATGGCTTTTAAGTCAGGCTGTTTTTCACGTAACATATAAAAGAGTTAAGTGTGGCCCCAAATATCTTTTGTATTTGATGTGATAAAAACTTGATATGTATCTCAAATGAAAGCTTTAAGTCTTAACAATATACATATAAGTACAAATTTTATTCTTATATAGGCTTTTTTATGAAATAAAAACGTGTCTTAAAAAAGCAAAATAAAATTTCTTCGCTGGGTCGTAATGGGTTAATAATAATAAAAAAAAATGTCGTCGAAAAACATTTCTATTACCTCTCCAAGGGTATATATATTGTCCCAATCCGACCATAAACGACGAAGATATAGCCAAGTCCATTTTCAAACTTTGCACCGAAATAACTCCCGACATAGGCGTTTCCGCGAAAAAAAAAGAAAATATATCGTAGGACTCTCAAAAAAAGAGTTCTATCAGTGGTAAAAATTTGGGGCCAATCGGTGAGGTGCCCCTAAACTCGACTTGAGCCGTTTTAACTAAAATTTTTACAAAATTTTTCTATCAGTGTAAGAAAACTTCTGCGGTTGATATACTTCCTAGTACTAGGTAAAGAGTTTTTATGTGTAGAATAATTTTAGACAGATAATATTACACGATTTTGCAATGTAGGAAAGAATTAAGCAATATGATTTACCTTTCAAAATAAATCGTTAAAAGTAAAATGTTTGCGCGTTTGTCGTTAAAAATAGCACCCAGTTGTCTATACCTTAATAATATCAACAAATAAACAGCTGTTTCGTCACTTGACGCACAAAAAATATAAAATAAAATAATATTTTTAAATAATATTAAATAAAAACAAGTAAGTAAAATTATTGTATTAACATAAACCGAAAATAATGTGTATATTTTATTGTTATAGAAAATGGAATGGTTGATTTTCTAGTTCCAGGTTAAACTTAAGTAGTAAATGATTGGGATGATGAAGATGTGTTCAGATTAATTTTGTTTGTAGAAGACTGGCCGTATTTGTGTAATGCAAGCGATGAAGGATACCACAATAAAATATTACGTGAAAGCGCCTGGCAGGACATTAGCGAAAATTTTGGGTCAAAATGTTCCACAGATGGCCTTAATGCAAAATGGACCAATCTTCGAATCCAATTTCGGGGCTACGCTGGCAGAGTCAAAACAAAATCAGGTCAGGGAGCTGCGGAAGCTCCAAAGTGGAAATATTTTAATGCCATGGGTTTCGTAGAACGAGCTGATCAGCAAATAAAACCAACTACTTCCAATATTGATTTTGAAATTGAATCAGACAGTAATTGTGAGTTTACCATAAATGCATGAATACAAATTAAGAGCTAAACTTCAGTGTACGGGCATTAATCCGATCATTCTAAAATTTGTCTCATAGCTTTAAAATTTTTTTGTGAGTAGGATGTGGCCAATAAAAAAAATCTACACAAAAAGTATTACATTAAGAAAAAATATTAAAAAATCGGAGCTATGTCCTTAAACTGCACCCTAAATTAATTATTATAATAAAAACTCTTCTATATATTCCCTTCTAGCTCTAGATATCTCTACTTCCTCTTCCAAAAGTACCGCAGATGCTGCTCCACAGCACAAAAAAAAACGTTCGTCGTCCTTCATCATTATTTTAATTAACAAATTATTTATAGCTTTTAATTTTTTGGAAAATAAATTTATGTTTTATGCCAGTTTGATCAAACAAATTTTATTGTCAAATATTTGTTCAAGTGTGACCATAGGGCAAACATGTTTTCCCTCATTTATGTTTTCGACTATTTGAAAGTTGTTTGAACAAACAAAAAGAGTCTAATAAATGTGTGTAGTGTGACCACAAAATAAATTCTTTATTGATTTGACAAAATTTTGAGCAAATATGTGCAAACATATTTGCGGCAAATATTTGCCTAATGTGACCGTAGCTTTAGCCTACAAATATTACCTTCTGAACAGAAGTTCACTGAATTGGGCTGTTTATTGTGAGCACAGAAATCGTGCAAAGAGAGTTATTAGGGTAGCTAAGAGGCGTGCCTATTCAAGCATGTTTAGGGATCTTAGTCCTAGACAAATGTGGAGCTATTTAAGGGGAAATGGTTGTTTGGAGACTGATAATCAGTTTATCTCTGCTAATGCTGACGAGGTAAATGACTATTTTGTTTCGTGTCAGATAGATGATAATCCCAATTCAATGGATTTTTCAGGGGGTACTTTAGTTGGTGGTTTTTCGTTTCGTTGTGTGAATCTGGGAGAATTGCGCGCAGCATTGGGGAAGATTAAATCTAATGCTGCAGGTAATGATTATTTACCATTGACATTTATTAATTTAGTTTTTCCGTTTGTGTCTTCCCATATTCTTCGGTTGGTTAATTCTATTTTTACTACTTCCGTCTTTCCTAACGATTGGAAGAAAGCTAGGGTGATTCCCATAAAAAAGGAAGGTCTTTCCAACTCTTTGGATAATTTGCGTCCGATATCTGTCCTTCCGATTCTCTCGAAGGTGGTTGAGCATATTGTAAAGGATCAAATGATCCTACACCTTGATAGTAACTCTTTAATACTAATGGTAAAAATGTAGTTCTTCTTTCACTGGATTTATCTAAAGCTTTTGACCGAGTGATACATTCGAAACTTGTGGACAAACTGTTTAATTTGTTTGATTTTTCATCACAAGCTTGTAAACTTATATCCTCTTATCTGAGTTGTAGAAGTCAGTTTGTTTCGATTGGCGATTCTTTTTCATTAACGAAACCAATAACCAGTGGTGTACCTCAGGGGTCTGTTATTGGCCCACTACTGTTCATGATTTACTTGAATGATCTTCTTACATTTGGGAATGGTCTATCATGTCAGTCTTACGTTTATGCGGATGATGTTCAGTTTCTTTGCTATGCCGATTCGCAATTTGTAGATGTCTTCGAAGAGGGTGTAAATTTCATCATACATGAGGTTATATCTTGGTCTTCTGGCAATGGTTTTGTTGTCAATCCAAGAAAGACGAAGTTAATGGGTTTTGGTTTCGATACTGATAATATAATGGTTACTCTCGATGGCATGAGAGTTGAATTTGTGGATAAGATTAAATGCCTTGGAGTTTTAATTGACAATCATTTAAATTTCTCATCGCATATTAATAACGTTTCTTCGAAAATATCATTCTTGTTGAGAAGGTTGTATTCTCTTGACTTATATCTGCCTCTCTCAATTAGGATGCGTGTGGCACATGCCTTGTTGATGCCTCATATATTATATTGTGTCGAGGTATTTTCTGGTACCACAGGCGGTGAATTTAATAGGTTTACCAAGATTTTCAATAGAATTATTAGATATGTTTTTGGCCTAAGACTTCGCTCTCATGTGACTCCGTACGTAATCCAATTTCTTGGGTGCTCTTTTGTTAATTATGTAGGTATGAGGTTATTGATATTTTTTTACAAAGCAATGGTTAATGGGTTTCCGGACTATATAGTTGACAACTTTCTTTTGTCCAACTCGGAAAGAAACCCCCAACTGGTTTATCCAACACATCATACTACTATGTACGAGCGATCATTTAAGATTAGGCTTTCAAGAATATGGAACGATCTACCTCTATACCTGAGAGGTTTTGCTTTTTCACCCCAGGTCTTTAGGCGAAAGCTTAAGGATTATGTAGCTATTCACGAGTTATAGCTTTTTATTTGTGCTACTATTTTTATCTCTCTCGATCTTTTCTTTTTTTATTATCGCTGCACTTAGGAAAATCTGGTGATTGTATTATTTTTTTTTTAAATATCTAATTATATTATTCAAGATAATGTTTTCAGTATTTTTTTTATATGATAGTTTTACTGTATTTTTTACTTATTTTTTTTATTGTTTATTTTTATTATTATTTATTTTTATTATTATTTATTTTTATTTATTTTTATTATTATTTTTTTTTTTTTATCTTTATTTAAATTATTTTTTTGTAGTAGCTTTTATTAATCATATATGGCCCCAGGGCTTTGGTTATGTAATTTGAAGTAAATAAATGCTGTATTTATTATTAAAAAAAAAAAAAAAACGGGAAATTTTAAAAATATTAAATTTTTTAAGTTGTTTTTGTTTCGAATAGGATTTTTTAATTTTAGTCATAAAAAACATTTTAAATACCAAAACAAAAATTTCATTGTTAAAATCTTTTAAAAGGGAATACATTTATTTGACACACAAATAAAATCTTTGCCAAGTAATTAGGAGCATTTCAACTAATAAACATTTTTCGCATAACTTATTCAAAATTTAAGTAGTAAAGCCTAAAAACTTGGTAAAATGTTTAAAAGAAATATGAAAAAAAGCTTTGTTTTTTACAAATAATCGCCCTTACTATCTAAATTTTTCAAATGTATAATTTAGGTAAAGTCGACTTTAGTTAAAATATTGGGTGGCAGTATACCTTGACTTGGTTTATTTTTGGAGCATTCTGATTGGTTAATTTATTTTCAACCAATCAAAATATTTGAAAATATAAATATTTTTGTAAGGTTTTCATACACAAAATGAACAAAACCGTTTGATTAAAAATAAAGTCGACTTTAAATTTAAAATACACTTTTATATTAAGGGCCAATAATTTTATAAGTAACGTTTTCATTAATAAATGTGAAAAGAAAAGACTAATGGTTAACGGTGGTATCTAAATTTGGTTTTCCGACATCTAAATTTGGTTCTGAAGAAAACAACAAGCTAAAATTAGCAAAGTACCCGAAGAAAAAAGTGTAAGCTGAATAGGCATTAAAGGTTTTATGGTAGGGCAAACATTTCCTAAAATGGTATCCAAATTAGCCGCAGTCAATCCGCACCATAACTAGATCTTCGTTTATTCGAGAAAGTTTTTATAATAAAAACCTGGCATTGCAAAAAAAGAAACCGATGTAAAGAACATTATATTAAATTACTACAATCATGTAAAATATATGATGATAAAAGAAATATTGAGCAATATTTCTAACAATAGGAGATTTACTATAATCTTAGATGAATGGACAAGAATATCACAAAAGAGATATTTGAACATAAGTATAAACGTAAATAAATCAGTTTATAACCTGGGGTTGGTTTATATATCAGGAAGATGTAATGCTGATGAAATAAGAAGAATTGTAGAAATAAGACTAGAAGAGTTTTAATTGTCTTTGGAAAATAACATTGTGGCCACCATATCTAATGGGCCAAGTGTGATGAAACGGTTTGTTTCCGACAGTCCAGTAGTAGGTGCTTTCTACTGGAATCATGCAATTCATTTGGCAGTGCTGCGATTAATTTATGTGAAATCAAATGTTCAACATTCTGATATTTTTTACTTTGAATTCTCACTACACAGAGTGCATTTGTACTGAAATAGTGTTTTTTTTTAACAAAAATTATTTATATAGGTGGTTTTCATTAACAATTTTGTTCAAAAACAAATTTTTTCATTCCCGTTTCCCGGGAAATAAAAAAGTCCGGGAAATCCCAAACCCTAGACCCAATACACTTCCCTGCGGTATACCAGCATTTATTTCATATAGTTCTGATCTTTCGTCGTTGACTTTAACGTAAAAATGTCTATTGGATAAATAACTTCTAAAAAATTGAAAATAAGGTGCAGGTAAAAACTGTTTTATTTTATAGAGTAACCCCAGATGCCAAACCTTATCAAAGGCTTGCTGGATATCAAGAAAAACCGCAGAGCAGTATCTTTTTTTCTCAAGAGCATCTCTTATAACATTCAAGATTCTATGTATCTGTTCAGGAGTACCGTGATTGTGTCGAAACCCAAATTGATATTCAGGAATTATGTTTCTTTCATTTAGAATTGGTGATAATCTTCTTAAAAATATTTTTTCAAATATTTTGGAGAAAGTTGTAAGCAAACTTATTGGTCTAAATGAGGATGGTATGTTGTTTGGCTTGTTAGGTTTTTTTATCATTATAATTTCTGCACATTTCCATTGAGATGGGAAGTGGCTAAGACGTAAGATTGAATTATAAAGTGTAGTTAGAAATACAATACATTTCGGAGTTAACAGATTGACAACATTTGCGTCAATTAGGTCGTATCCAGAACATTTCTTTTTATTTAACATTTGTATTTCATTTTTAACCTCGTTTGGTGTAAAACATTCAATTGGAATGCCCATTTGTAACGGACAAGTTAAATAGTCTAATACTTCTTCTTGTTGTGTTGTTGTGTTGAAAGAAAGTGGCGTAAATATATCTTTTAAGCGAAGAGCAAATGCCTCTGAAGTATCTTTATCCGTTTTACACCACAAACCATCCGATTTTTTTATAAGAATATTGCTTTTTGTTGGCCTCTTAAGATATTTAGTAGCTTTCCACAGCAGGTGCTCATCATATTTTGAATTATTGATTTCTTCAAGAAATTCCGACGTTTTTGCATTCTTGTATACAAACATCAAATGTTTAAGATCTTTGCATGCTTTATTAAATAAACGTTTATCATTTACATTTCTACTTATTTGCCACCTTTTGCGTAGCCTTCTTTTTTCTGTTATGAGTTGTCGAATTTCGAATGATATTTCATGGTTTACGGGTTGTTGTGATATTTCTTGCATTGGAGTTGAAATTTGTGCTGCTTTGTGTATCTCATTTGTGAAATATTCAACCGCTTCGTCTAGCTCGAAAGCAGTTTTGAGACTTATTCTAAGATTAACATTGTCATCCAAGTATTGTTGAAATAATGAAATGTTTGTGTTTGATTTTAATACCTGATACTTTGGAGGTTTCATGGTGACAGTGGCGTTAAGGTTTACTAAGACAGGCGTGTGATCTGAGCTTAAGTCAATAAGACTTTTAATTTCTAATTTTTGGCTATCTATACCAGTGTATACAATAAAGTCCAAAAGATCTGGAATTTTACGCGGATCACTTGGCCAATACGTTGGCGTTCCAGTAGATAAAGATGAATAGTTTCTCTTTCTTAAGCATTTGAAAAGTTCTGTGCCTTTAGGGTTTGTCAGTCTTGAACCCCACCACGGATGTTTGGCATTACAGTCACCACCAAAGATAAATCGTCTACCAAGTGATTCGAAGAATTCCTCGTATTTTTCACATTTAACGTTATGTCGTGGTGGAAAATAGATTGAGGAGACAACCAGATCACCATCACCATCATCACATTTAAGTTTAATGCTTGCTGCCTGCAGATATGTTTGCTGAACTCCATTTAAGATTTCATATTTTATTGTTGATTTTACCAAAATTCCTGAACCTGCATGAGCTCTACCATCAGGATGGTTGGTATTTATAAAGTCATAACCATTAATTTTAAAGAAACTTCTATTAGTAAAATGAGTCTCAGAGACTAAAAGTAAATCAATGTAGTTTGATTTGAGAAAAATTTCTATTTCTCTTGTATGATTGGATATGCCATTAGCATTCCATATTGCTAAGCGTATATTTAAACGCATAATTTTGTTATAATGAGTTGCATCATATTTAAAAGTTTGTTGGTTAATTCATTTTGTTTTTGGAAAAAAATTTCTAAACTTTTCAAAATGTTTTGTTCTTGTTGGCTGCTATTATTTCTAACAGCTTGAGCATAGCTGTACTGATTACCTTCAAAACAATTGCTAGATCCGTTGTTATTATTGAACGTAGTAAAACCATTATTTGTAAACGGGTTGTTTGTTTCAGGTGTATTTCTATGTTGTCTACGGTAGGCATTCTTTTTTTTTCAATATATCTCTATAAACACCACATCCCTTATAGTTTGCTGTATGACGTTGCAGACAATTGACACACTGCGGAGGAGTGTTATCTGGTTTAGGGCAATTATCAGTTGGATGATTTAATCCACACTTTACACAATTAAACAGTTTCCTACAATATTTTTTTGAGTGACCAAACTGCTGCCATCTATAACATTAGACAATTTCATTTATATTTATAGGGGGTTCCATTTTTACAACTGCACTGAGAAGATATCTGACTCCATAAATCCTCTTGTTGTTTTGATTTGGCTCTAAGTCAATGTAAAACATAGACATTGGTTGCTTGGTTACTCTACTTTTAATATTTATAACGTTCCGGACTTGATGCCCTAGACTTTGAATTTCTTCTTTAATCGCTGAAATTGGTGTAGAAAAATGTAGATTTTTAACAACTACTCTGTAGGCTCTCTCTTGCTTAAGTTGGTAGGTGTGAAATAATATTTTTTTATCATCAAGATATTTGACTAGCACCCTATATGATTTTACATTTTTAATCATCAGTCTTACCTGACCATCTCTCATAGATTTGTAGGAAAAATCTTCAGGATTTATTAATTTATTAAAGTTATTTATCATCACTTTTATATCAGATACATCAGGAATTATTATTGGTGGTGGTTTTGCTTCAGAAGCTTCATTATTAACGTTATCATCATTATCATTATTATCAATATCATCATTACCATTAGTTTAATCCATATCATTATTTACATCAAGTGCAGCAAACTTGTTGTTGCTAGTACTTGGTAAATCACTATTGTTGTTATTGGAATTTACATTTTTCAAAGCTTTGCTTTTATGTTTAAAAATTTCTGGTGATTTTATTAATCGCCGTTTTGTTGTTTTATTATCAGAAACTATTTGCCAGACAGCTTCGTCTTCTTCACTATTTTCGCTGCCACTAGTCATTCTGCTGTTACAGCAGAGGATTAGTAAGGCAGAGTACTAATCCCTTTGTTTTTACTTTTAATAAAAAGTAATAGTTTTGTTGTTGATTTAAACACACAAGTATGTTAGAATATTATTTTAACGATTGTTATTGTTTTAGATCTTAGGATTTTTGTTTTGTGTTTTAGAAATTAATCACTTTTTACGTCTGCACTTTATCAAGGTCAGAAAGATAATAGTAAAAATGTTTGAATTTATTTCTCATTCCATTATTTATTTGGAAGTTTACATAACTACAAAAACTTATTAAACTACATTATAGTCTAGAGAGAGCCCCATAAAGACAATCTGATGATAGTGCTTGGTAGCACTTGAATATGCATTATTTGTCAACCATTGGTTCTAGGAAAGTTTTTTTCTTTTCATAAGTTTTTTTTTTCTCTATTTGTTGTAAAATAAATTATGAATTCTATTTGGAATTTGTCATATTTGATCTCAAAATCGAACAAAAATAACACTCATTGTAACAATCTTCAGATCCATCAGGGAGTATTAACCCTTAGAAGATCGGTTTTTAATCCAATATTTTTAATCATACATTGAGAGAATTATCTGCATGATATTAATTAAATTTTTAGTGAATTAATGGAATTTTTAATTGAATTTTGTAAAAAATTTTATTTTATTTATTAAGAGCTTCAAACACTCAAGGAAAAAGTTTCATTAAACCTAATTATTCATTTACTTCGTGAAGAAAACTTCATTAGTTTACTGAAAAATGTCATTAAAACTCGTGCAGCAAAATTTCTCTGTGTACTGAAAGATTTGTCCAAACTATTTTTTTAATAATTTTTTATACAGATTCGTATATGTACACTAGACTGTACCACCTTACAGGCAAAAAAAAGTGCGCCGTACACCCTCCAATATGAATTATTTTTGCAAGACAATTTAAAAAAAAAAAATTTTCTTTGCCGAACGTAGGGGTCGCCATTTTACATTTTTCGTTATATCTCTGGCATTTAAAGTCGGATCTTAAAGTATGATAAATCGATGTTTTTCTCTCGAGGGGACCAATGTTTTCCTCTAAGGGCCATTGACTTCAAGTATCCCGTTCTAGTAGGTACCCACCAGAATGTACAATCGTAATGTACAACTCTAATGTAAAAAAATTAAATCTCGCAAAAAATCATTAAACTTTTGCTAAGGAAGTTTTTCGATAAACCCAGTAGAATTTTTTTTTTGTTGCCAAACGTAGGGTCGCCTTTTTAAATTTTTTTTCATTGGATTTTACCTTTAAACACTGGTCTTTACTTTATCTTTTTAAGACTTTAAACGACGAAGCTATAACGAAAAATTGAAAAAGGCGACCCCTACGTTCGGCAAAAAAAATAAAATTAAAATTTTTAATTGCCTTGCAAAAATACTTCATATTGGAGGGTGTACGGCGGTCTTTTTTTTTGCGGTACGGCTACTGTAATGGCTACTGAAAACTTTGCTGTAATTACGGGAAATTTAACTGTTTTGAGCCCAGCGGTATTTTTTGTTAATTTTAGCAACACATGTCTACTGATTTGTAGTACAATAAAATTAGAAGAAAAAATTAGTAGCCGCTAGTAAATTTTACCAAAATTTTTAAAAACTGCAATTCAAAATCGATTTGCTAAAATCAATTAAAAAATTTATTAAATATCAATAATTTTAGTACAATGAAATTAGTAGAAATAATTAGTAGACGCTGCTAAATTTTTGTAAATTGTTGTAAGCTGCATTCTAAAATCAATCTGCTGAAATCACACTCAACCAACGACCATACAGACAAAAGACAAACCAATCGTCTCTACCTCTGTTAAGAAGTCTCTTTAATTTTATATGTAAACTGGTTTTAAGAGAAACAGTTTTTAATGTTTTTTTCAATGCGTATTTTTTAATATTAATACTCAAAATTTTGTGCTAATTACACAACACTAATGCAGAGAACATATCAAACAACACAAGTGTACTTTACAATTTCTTTAAAATTGCTTAAAAACAATAAAAATAATTAATTAAAAACGCCACATTTCTCATGTTTTTTGTTATTTTACACTGAAACTCTCTTAAAACCAGTTCAGTTTTTCAGATGAGAGCCGTGGATAGTGCCTGACTCAACCAAGAAAGTCTGTTGCAGTTAAAAAAGTTTACTAAATATCAATAATTTTAGTACAATGAAATTAGTATAAATAATTAGTAGACGCTACTAAATAAATTTCAGTAAATTGTTGTAAACTGCAATTTAAAATTAATCTGCTAAAATTACCAACACAGTATACTAAAAAATAAACTAGCTGTAAAATCTAAAAAAAAAAAAAAAAATTTTTTCTTTCAATTGTAAACAACCCAGTAGCAAATGGTCGAATTAGTTCTAAAAAGTACTAGTTTTATGACTAGTAACTATAAAACTAGTTCTCAAAATAACCATGTTGAACCAGTTGTGAACCAGTTTAATACGATCTATGTATGGACTGTAAAACAAATTAACTAAATTAAAATGCGAGATTTGAAATTCTCATTTTGTTTACATTTGTATTTAATAAAACATCAGAGTTGCCAAATAAACACTTAAATTTTTTTGCTGTGAATTGACTTGAGGTGCAAATCAACTGGTACAGTACTGATTCCAAAGAGTCACTCCGGAACTAGTTTGGTAAACTTCTCATAAGTACCAGTACAGCTCCCTGATTTTATTCTTAAAACAATAATTTTGAAACATTTGTGTACCTATTAGTCTCATTGAAACAATGCAGGGCTAGAATCGAAAGATTAATTTTAAATAAGAGTTTTAAAATTCTAGTTTTGTTTACATTTGTTTATATAATAATAATAATATAATAATATAGTCGGAGTTTGCGAATAAACGCTAAAAATTCTTATTATGATTAGAAATCATAAATACAAAATATTTTAGATTTCATTAATTTTTCATTCATTTCATAAATTAACCTAATTATCTCAGTAAGGAAACTATCGGTCTCATCTACGTTTCATCAAAGAAAAAGCCTTTGTTTTTTATCTATATCATTTAGGTCTTTATCAACTGGTACAGTACAATTTCCAAAGAGTCACTTTGGAACTGGTTCCGCGAGTGTCACACTAGTACCAGTTTTGTTTCCTATTTTTTGTCCTTAAATTGTAATTTTCAAAGTAATTCTACAACTAGTACCAAAGTGGGTTTTTGGCGACAATTGCCCCCATCCCCATGACATCTCCATGTTAAATTCTACAGTTGTTTGTATGGAGAGGCGGTAGAACTCGTACTAGTTGCCTGGTTCAAATAAACTAGTATATAACTGGTTCTGAATTAGTATTTTTTGCTACTGGGAATTTATAATTACTTCAACATACTTGAAATCTGGAGTAAAAATTGGAAACGCTTCTCCAGTTATTACATATTTATGTATTGGATATACTAAAAAATTGTCTAAGTTTTATTTGCAAACTGAAGTGCCTATGCATAATAATTTGAAAACCTTTTAACACATTTATAAAATGAATTTTGTATAGGTTTTTTTTGCCTCAAAATTTTAAACTCTTGAACTCTTTGTACATAAATATTCTATGAAACATTGTAAATAATATTTATACAAATAAATTGAAATTGAAAATTAAAATTGTACTGTAGTGTGCTAGGGTAATAAAAGGGTCAAAAAGGTAAAAAATACTTTTCAAAATTAAACAAAAAATAATAAACTTAAGAATAGAATATATTTTAAACTACTTTCAACATAATTATCACACTTACCCCTTTGGCATAACGCATACGTTTTAAAGCAAACGAGAGTAATTGACTTAACAAGTCCAAAGATAATTCACAACGTCTTGACCTAATTGTATGATAATGAAAATAAAAATAATTAATTTAAGACAATGATGATTTAAATTACCTTTTAGGATTATTTAACATATTATAGAGTGTGGCACATTCTGGACATAACCATGAATTATCCAATTTATACATTTTAGCACAAGCAGCATGGAAAGTGCGAACACATTTGGAACAACACAAATCTACTTTAGTTTCATGACATTTCCAACAAAAGCTATCAGATTCGGGCTGAAAAAAATTAATTTTATATGAAACATTTATCCTTATGAGTTCTTTACAATAGAAAAATGCTCTAAAGCCGAGCACACACGGTCAATATAATTTATTTCAATTTTATTGATCTCTGCACACACATCAACGATACTAGAAAAATATAAATGAAATTAAAATTGATCAATATTTTCCATCCTAGAAAAAATTGCAAAAATTAACGGACTTTAAAATGAAACCACGTTTATAGTGATTATTTGTTTATTTTGCAATAATTTATATATTCTGTTAATTTTATTTATTAATTTTTTAACAACAAAAAATTTAAAAAACCAACATTTCAATATTGGCCACACACTTTTCAATAATATGAAATTGAAAAACAAAAATCCCAAACATTTTGAATTTTTCAATTTTATTGATAAACTTTCAATACAGAGTACAGACGTTCAATTAATTTGTAAACAATCAAAAATTGATCAATAATATTGAACGTGTATGCCCTACTTAATCCGAGTGATGTTCTCGTAGAAGTACGCTTAGATTCTAGAAATTTATCGTATTTAATATAATTTAAATTCTGAGGGACTTAAAGGGTTGAAGAAAAATTCCCAAATTTTTAAGCTATTTTTGTTGAAGAATAAGAGTGAATACTAAAGTTTATGTCTGGGGAATGCCGCCCAATCGCGGGAATTTTATGTGGGATTTACCGGGATGTTTTTTTTTTTACAGAGTTAGTATATCAGCAGGCTTGCCATATACTTTTTTTCGTTGTCCCCAACTAAATCCAAAAATATCCCCAAGAAATCCCCAACTACAAAAAATGTTGAAAAGGATAGTAAAGCTTATTTAATTTGCTTAAAATGAACATTATCCGCATAAAGACTACAATTAAATATAAAAATAGCACTAACAATAACTGTTTTTAAAAATTCTTGGATTGCTTTTGTATAAATGTGTAGAAAAATTCTCAGAATTTAGGGACTTTTACGAAAAAAACGGTCAATTTTTATTAAATTATTTTAAAAAAAACCAATCGAACCGTAAACATATTTTATTTTGAAATTTTCAAGAATTTAAGGCATTTTTAAAGAATTTTTAAATTTGAATTTTTCAAGTTTATCTGTTTGTTTAATGCAATAGACCTTCATCCATAATCGATATGATGTTTTTTTGTATAAACAAAATTTAAGATTCTGGGATATAAATTATATAAAACTCTCAGGCAAAAAGGATTTATTTGTGTTAAAAAGCTTTAAATTAATATAGAAAATCCATAAAAGGGTGAATTTGCTACTTTTTTTTGAAATTATTCGAACAAACTTGACTGATGTTTTCTGAAAATTACACAAAGTTAATACAATCTTCAAAATTTTAAATATCCCCAAGAAATCCCCAAAACATTTTTTAAATCCCCAAAAAAATCCCCTGGCCCCATATGGAAATTTTTGTCCCCAATACCAACAAAAAATCCCCAAATTTGGGGACAAAACCCCAAGTCTGGCCAGTCTGTATATCAGAGACATATAATATAGACATCACTCTTGCATTATCATTTGATTTGTTAAGTTTATTCTGTTTCCTTAAGTGTAATAAAAGTTTACGATTTATTTTTTTTTTTTCTTTATTTCTTGTTGTTATTGTTTGTTAACAATATCTAAATATTAAAAAAAAAGCAAAAACAAAATTAAACGCAATCGAGAAGAAGATGTTGATACCTGCTCTGGGTATAACATGAATAGAAAAAAAGGCCACAAACAGCTCTCAGAGAGCTAGCAATTCAAATTATTTTGCACCTCTGCAAACTATCGATGATGACGACAATAGGTCCATTCGATTACTTTTCTCAGTCAAGTCCAGTAAGAATAACTCAGTACAAACTTACAGAGAGAAAGATAAGATTTACTCTCTGAATAAAATTTTCCCAAGCATGTACGCGAACAGAAAATTTGCAACAATTTGCAAGTTTGTAGACACAGCTGATTGCAACACCAAATATACAAATAAATCTAAACTGGTCGCTATGGAGGAAGTAAATTTTGATGTTAAATCTTAAGCAGACAAATTTTAATTTTCTTATCTTTTCCATAATTTGTTTTGAAAGTTTTACTGCTTTGCATTTCCCTAAAATAACGTAATTGGAAAATATTTGTTTTCTATTTACAATCAACAAACATATATTTTCGAAACATATGTTTTTTCTGCTTGCAAATTCTTACTGGCAAAAATTTTTACAGTAAAAGTTTGCAAGAAAAAGAACAAGACATAGAAACTCTCAACATAGAACTGTCACTTTATTCCCTCTTTTTTCTTTCTGTTTACTGAGTATTTGTGTTAACGAACGCCATCCAGTAAAAATTTGTACAAATTAGGTCTAGATAAAACAGACCCATCAGTTGTTAAGTCCAGACTTTTAGACATGGGCCTTAAATGTATCGATGTTAAAATTGTTACTACACCTTTTGCAATTGTAATTCAGAAAATATCAATTGAAATTCAGAAAATATCAATTGAAATTCAGAATTTCCATTTGAAATTCAGAAAACATCAATTGAAATTCAGAATTTCCATTTGAAATTCAGAAAACATCAATTGAAATTCAGATTCTCCATTTGAAATTCAGAAAATATCAATTGAAATTCAGAAAATATCATTTGAAATTCAGAAAATATCAATTGAAATTCAGAAAATATCATTTGAAATTCAGAAAATATCATTTGAAATTCAGAAAATATCAATTATTATTCAGAAAACATCAATTGAAATTCAGAAAATATCAATTGAAATTCGGAAAATATCAATTGAAATTCAGAAATCGTCATTTGAAATTCGGAAAATATCAATTGAAATTCAGAAACCGTCATTTGAAATTCAGAAAATATCAATTGAAATTCAGAAAATATCATTTGAAATTCAGAAAATGTCAATTGAAATTCAGAAATCATCATTTGAAATTCAGAAAATATCATTTGAAATTCAGAAAATATCAATTGAAATTCAGAAAACATCAATTGAAATTCAGAAAATATCAATTGAAATTCAGAAATCGTCATTTGAAATTCAGAAAATATCAATAGAATTTCAATTGATATTTTCTGAATTTCAATTGATGTTTTCTGAATTTCAAATGACGATTTCTGAATTTCAATTGATATTTTCTGAATTTCAAATGATATTTTCTGAATTTCAAATGATATTTTCTGAATTTCAATTGACATTTTCTGAATTTCAAATGATATTTTCTGAATTTCAATTGATATTTTCTGAATTTCAAATGACGGTTTCTGAATTTCAATTGATATTTTCTAAATTTCAAATGACGATTTCTGAATTTCAATTGATATTTTCTGAATTTCAATTGATATTTTCTGAATTTCAATTGATGTTTTCTGAATAATAATTGATATTTTCTGAATTTCAAATGATATTTTCTGAATTTCAAATGATATTTTCTGAATTTCAATTGATATTTTCTGAATTTCAAATGATATTTTCTGAATTTCAATTGATATTTTCTGAATTTCAAATGGAAAATCTGAATTTCAATTGATGTTTTCTGAATTTCAAATGGAAATTCTGAATTTCAATTGATGTTTTCTGAATTTCAAATGGAAATTCTGAATTTCAATTGATATTTTCTGAATTTCAAATGGAAATTCTGAATTTCAATTGATATTTTCTGAATTACAGTTGCAAAAGGTGTAGAGCCTATGCTGGAGCAAGGGACAGTAACAACGAACAAATTATATTTATTGTCTACTTTGAAAAAAAGTCAATCACATTCTCTTAATGCAAAACTACTCAGCCATAAACTACATAAAAGTCAGGTGGGAATACCAAAAACCCAACAAAACAAAACTGACCCAATGTTATAATTGTCAGATGTATGGACACGGTGCCAGCAGATGCAATGTTAAAACATTTTGTGCCCATTGCGCCGGGAATCACAAAACTGAAGAATGCAAGTCAACCATTGTAAAATGTGCTAATTGTAAAGGCTATGTCCCCTGACTGCCCTAATATGGAAACATATAAGCAAATTAGGCAACGTGCTCAACCAAAGAGTACCACACAAAGAAGCCAACAATTCAACAAACAATCAAATTACAAAGTTAATTTTCCAAATGCTTTAAATCAAAGCGAAACACCAAATCCATCTAGAACGGGTTATAACCAACCATTCACCCAAAATAACGATAATAATAATTTGTTCTCTTTAGAAGAATTAAAAAATCTTACCTTTGAATTAATTTCAAACTTAAAAAAATGCAGGTCTCGTGAAGAGCAATTCGAGGTTGTTACAAACCTTGCTTGCAAATTTTTGTACCAATCAACAGCAACAAAACGTTATCACAATGGAATGCTTGTAGCATTCGCACTAAAAAAGACGAATTATTCCATTTCTTGGAAAAAACCAATATTGACATTTGTTTACTTTGTGAAACCTGGCTAAATAAAAAAATTACAATAAAACATCAGAACTTCTACTGCTACAGATACGATCGACAACGTGGTGGAGGAGGTGGAGTAGCTATTTTAATTAAAAAACACATTCAGCATCAACTTATACCTCCTATTAGCACAGAACTGATTGAAAACATAGGTGTTAAGGTAAAATCTAATGACTTTATAAATATTTATTCTTGCTATTATCCTGGTGGGTCAACAAACAGGGACCCTAGAAGAAAACAAACATTTGCGACAGATATTCGTAAACTAACGAGCATATTAGGAGATTTTAACTGCAGACATAGTTATTGGGGATGTCAAAGAAGTAATGGCTGGGGTAACATATTATGTCTGTTCCCGTACTTTACCGAAGTTACACAAACTAGCCCAAAGGCGTACCCGTACTCAAAATTGCGTGTAAATTGTTGTTTGGGCTGTTTTGGGTTCCCGCGCGTACCCGCGGTAACGTACGGGAACGCACATATTATGAGAAACTCCAACTAAACCAAACACAAATAGTGTTTCCCCTTGAATATACTTATGTTCCGGCTGATCCAAGTAAACAACCGTCAACTCTAGATTTTTTTCTAAGTAACATATCTCAAAATATGTCCGCAGTAAAAGTTATAAATGACTTGAGTTCTGACCACCTACCAATCATTAGTACAATTAATTTAAATTATGAAATGGTAGACAATTTATGCTACGCTTTCAGCAAGGCAAACTGGCCGCATTTTATGAAATTCATAAACAGGAATCTTCCTGTGGCGGATAGTTTTAATGAAATAAACAACAGCACTCAAATTGACAACATCATAAATGTTTTAATAATGTAGTAAAAATGGGAATAGATGAATGTGTGCCCAAACGTAGAATTGCACCAACCTCTAAACCCTTACCAAACAACATAAAAATTATGATACAATTAAAGAACGTATTTAAAAGAAACTGGAAGCGTTACAGAGATGTTAATGATCGTCGAGCTATGACACGTTTAAATAAAAATATTACGAATGAAATAAACCACTTCAGAAACCAAACTTGGAATAACATGTTGTCCAATTTGGACAAAGCATCTTCCCCTTTTTGGAAAGTTTCAAAAATGTTAAAGAAGAAATCTAGCAATATTCCAATTTTAAAACACAACAATGTAGTATGTTTCACCCGGCAAGAAAAGGCTGAAATTGTGGCTCACAACTTTAATTTGAACCACTGTATTTCATCAAATCTAAGTGATACTACTACGATTACTGAGGTTAATGGTGTTGCAAACCTTATTCGTAATATTAACCCAATCCCACAAAACTGTTACTTCAATACTACTGAAAAAGTTGGTGTAATTATAAAAAAATTGAAAAACAAAAAAACTCCAGGTTTAGACGGTATTAATAATAAATGTCTAAAAAATGTACCTAATAAAGGTATCAACTATCTAACGAACATCTTTAATGCTTGCCTTAAATTATGCTACTTCACCAGTAATTGGAGAATCTCAAGAACCATACCAATACTCAAGCCAAATAAACCTCCTGATTCTAAACTTTCTTATAGACCAATAAGTCTGCTCTCTTCTATAAGTAAAATCTTGGAAAAAATTATTAAGGAAAAGCTTATTAATTTTATCGATGCAAACAATATACTTCCAACAATTCGGGTTCAGAAGTGAACATAATACGTCTCAACATCCTTTAAGTCAGAAAATTAGTTAAAAATAATTTTCAAAACGGCAAATCAACTGGAATGATATTGCTAGACATAAAAGCTGCGTTTGACTCCGTTTGGCATAATGGACTTATTTTTAAATTGAAAAAATTCAACTTTCCAATTGAACTCATAAAAATTATTCAAAACTTTCTTCAAAATAGATCGTTCAGCGTTTACTTGGGTAAAACCTGTTCACAACAAGTAAATATCATTGCAGGATGTCCACAAGGTTCTTGCCTGTCGCCAGTTCTTTACAACTTCTTAATGCTGACATTTCAACATTTTCCAATTGCATTACGTCTATATTTGCAGATGATACATCAATTCTTAGTTCTGATGTTTATTCAGCTGATATTATTACAAACTTGCAGTCTGCTCTTACTGGGTTGAGTAATTATTTTGATAAATGGAAGATTTTGGTTAACCCTGAAAAAACGCAGGCTATTTATTTTACAATAAAACGTAAGTCTTGTTTTATACCCCAGAGTTTACCTCGTTTCATGAACCATGATATTCCATGGGAAAACAACGTCAAATACTTGGGCGTAATGCTTGATACAAAGCTTAATTTTAATAATCATATTCCCTATGTAGTGGACAAAATTAACAAAATTATTAGAATAATGTACCCAATTATAAACAGAAAGTCGGAAATGAACATAGACAATAAAAAACTCATCATCAAATCTATATTCCACCCCATAATGTTTTACTGTGCTCCAGTTTGGTACACGTCTGCAAAATGTCATATAAAAAAACTCCAAGTAGCACAAAATAAGCTACTTAAAATGATATTTAAACTACCATGGCACTATTCCACCCGACGCCTACATAGTCTCGCTGGCTTCGAACTCGTTCTGGATAAAATCGCCAACTAATGGAAGATGCCAACTCTCACAACATGTACATATCAATGAACTCATCTCATCATAATTTTATCTACTTTATTTTTTTCTCATTTCTATCTTATACCTCTGCTTCATAAAGGTTTTTGTAAATTTTTTCCCTTCTGTTTAATAATAATGTACATAAATTTCATAAATTAAAAAAATATATTTATATATCTAAGTAGAAAAGGAACGAAGTTCCTAAACTCTTTGCTTCTAAGTCAAATGTAAATAATATAAATATTATAAGAAATAAATTGAATTGAATAATATAGAGATGCAACATCGATCATTTTTTAAACAAACTCTAGATGTCGCCAAGGGTCTCACATGATCCTGATTAATGGCAATACCGGTTTATAATGCAACAGATGGCGCTGACTGCTGTTTTGTTTTTTTTTTCTGGCAATAATGCTTCATTTTATTGCGGAGCAGTGTTGCCCGAAAAGTTTTAGCTCATTCCCATTTTGAATGTTTAAATTCCCAATGTTATACCCAATTCATTTTAATTTAAACAAAAACTCAAAAAAAAATATAGGGGCTAGGTTAGCATGAGTCAGCAAAGTAAATCCAATTGAATATTTTACGAAGAAATATTTACTTTTTCACTCGAACTTTAAAGGCTTCAAATTTTTGTTAAAATTGTGAAAGTAAAAAATTTTATTATACGAAAGACAAATCACAATAAAGTTGAAATGCCACTGTTTCAAAATAAAAGTCGTACATTAAATTTTCGAGAAAAAAATTCTACACAATTTTCCCACGAAACTCCCAGGTAGAAAATTACAAAGGGGCCAGCACTGGCAAAGCACCGAAATGGGTGGTATGAGTGCTTTCCCAACGCCCAAATGATAACACCGTTCCACGTTGGTGCCAATGCTTTACAAAGCCCTGGGAAATCACCCAGAAACATAAAAATCAAATTCTTTCCCAACGCTCATATAAAATAATTAAAATAATTAAAGTGCTTTCCTGACACCCAAATGATAACACCGATCCATTTAATGCCATGCACAGTATTGAGATAGCACCAAGAACCACAAAAATCAAGTGTTTCCCTGGCACCAAATCATGAGCCCTCATCACTGAAGAATTTTAAATTACTCTAAAAATAGATGATTCTTCGAGTTCTTGCATTGTGGAGTCAAAAATTATGTAAATATCCACTCTTTTTTGGAGCTTCTTTTACAAAAACAAAATAATTTTTTGGGAAAACAACAGCTGGGAAGTCACCCTTTTCAAGCGTTGGTAAAACGTCCAAATTTAATGCTTTGCCAGTACTACTTTTTGTTAAACCGCGGTCTACTTGTGCTTTGCCAGTGCTTCTTTTTATTACCACACATACCTAGTCAGAAAAATACAAATGGGAAAGCGGTGGCAAAGCACTTTAACAGGTGGTATAAGTACTGGCAAAAAGTGCTTTCCCATTCCCAAAATGATAACATCATTAGACAAAAGGACCGGCTGTTCAAAAAGCACCGGAAAAGCACTGGAGGAACAAAATTTTTAAACGTTGGCAAAACGCTGGCAAAACCAATAAATAGGTGGTTTGGAAATATATTTTCCAAAATAAAATTTAAAAAAAGTTCATATGTATTTTTTTAGTCCTGCCGTGATTTGAACCCAGGCCGTCAGATCAGGCCGTACGTTACCGCGGGTACCCGCGGGAACCCAAAACAGCCCAAACAACAACAATTTACACGCAATTTTGAGTACGGGAACGCCTTTGGGCTAGTTTGCGTAACTTCGGTAAAGTACGGGAACAGACATAATATTTAATGGCTAAACACATAAATGAGTGATAATAGCTGGACAACTACTGGGTGTGCCAAAATGCTAGTACTGGCAAACAATTTTTTGTAACTAGTATGCCAGTGTTGGGAGGGCAAAAAAAAAGTTGCTCTTGAAGGAGCTTTCCCACAAACAAAAAAATTGATTTTATAAAACAAAAAAAATTTTAAATTAAAAAAAATCCAAAAAAAATTGTTTTGCTTGCAACCGGTTTTGAACTCGGAACCTTCCGACCAGTGGTGTTCGACTTTTTTTTTGAAAAATCGTCAAAATTTAGGAAAAAAATCGACAAAATCGTCAGGAATTTCGAAAAAAATCGTCAAAAAATCGTCACGGAGAAAAACGATTAAAACACAATCTTTTACTTCATAAAACTAATTTTTATTAATAAAAAAATAACTTTTGTACAACACAAAACAATTCAATAGTGTTATTAAAATAATAAAACACTTTAAAACATAAAATAACAGTAAAAACTAAAACTAATAATACTTTGCGTATTTACCTATTAAATACTATACATATAAAATTTAAATTTAGACGTACATATTTTTGGAATTATGCTTTTTTATAACACTTTTTGGAATGTTAATATTAATATCTTTTAAATAATCCTTTGAAAACAAAATCCCTTCCAGAGTTTTTGTTTCCAATGAATTTCTAACCTTAGTTTTATTAAGGTTTATTTGGCTAAAAATTCGTTCAACATTAGCTGATGAATTTGGTAAAGCCATTAAGTTATTAAAAAATTCACATAAATTTGGAAAAGCGGGTTTATTGTTTGATAAGTTAATTGACTTTACTTTTTTCCAAAATATGTTTATATCTAACGAACTTTCATCAAAATTAATAAATCTTAGTTCCCTTACTTCATTTTCTATTATTTGATACTTGTGTTTAGGCACCAAATTAGGAAAAAATTTTAATAAAGGAAGTATATCTGAATTTTTATTTAAAATCACAGATGGGGTAATTAAATTTAAATTTTTTATAATCGTGTTGTCAAAATCAAATTTTTTTTTTATTTGATAACACAATTCAATATAAAATGATAAGCAATTATCTATAAATTGATTCTGAATTTCAGCATTAATTGTACATTGGGAAATCTTTTCTTTGTCATAGATCCCAAGATAAATTTCTTCCCTCTTTAAAAAATTACTTTGGTCATAAAAATCTATTTCATTCAAAGGAAATTTTTTTATACAATCATCCTTTAAAAAATTTGTTAAGATATTTTTGAAAAGTTTTGACATTTCATTGTGCATAATTATGAATTTAAATTCCTTCACTTTGAAATGTCTTGTTAATATTGTTAATAAAATTAAGAATATATTTTAAAAAACACAGATAAAGCTCATTTATATCATTCAAATTTCTAAATATATCTTTAGCAGTATCGATATCATCAATATTAGCAGCGAAAAATATATCTTTAAAGCTTCATACAATTCTAAAATGCGAGAAACTACTGCTTCTAAAGAAAGCCATCTGGTTTGGGATGGGTGAAGCATTTTTTTGGTTTAATCTCCAATAAAGATTGTATATTGAGAAACTGGTTATTACGTTTTGGGCTATTACCAATGTAATTATAAATATTTCTGGCAAGAGTTTCAACAGATGAAGGTATTTTTAAACATGCATAGGATGAGCATAGATCTAATGAATGACATATACATTTTAAAACCACTAAATTGGGAATTTCATCTTTAAACAATTTAGCTACAGAATGGTTCTTACCGGTCATATTATTTGCCCCATCAGCAGCGAAACCAATCATGTCTTTTTTAAAATCTATTTTGTGTTTTTGGAAGTATTCTGCAATACAATTATATAGTGATAACGCATCACAGTTTGTTACACTTAGAAGTTCAAAAAATAGATCCTTTACTTGGAGATTGATGCAAACTCTGACTACTATACATAAATCCTTTGTATTGCTGACGTCTGTGGACTCGTCAATGCAAATATAAAATTTGTTTGTTTGCATGTATTCACAAACAATATCAAATTGTTCTGCTCCAACCACTTTCTTAACTATTTGAGTTGATTTTGCTCTTCCCAAGGCGATATTTTGAGCCACAGCTGAGTCATTGAAACAGCTTTTTAATAGTTTTGTTAAGTGATCCACACCTATAAATGCAATATTGTGTTCTGCCAGAAACAAAGAAATTTTAATTTCGGCTTCTTTTGATTTTATTTTAGGATCGGTAAAAACAGACGAAATAGAGGGTTGGCATGGATCTTTGATGGCATCTAAATGTTTTTTAGAGAGAGTGACTTAGCAGGTCCAACCTACCTGAAGCAACTTTTAAGCTACTCAGGCAAACATTGCACTTAACCTGTGAATTATTTATTTCAACCCATTGGAATTCTTTAATCCACTCATCTCGAACTTTTCTTTTTTGGTAAAATCTATAAGACCAACACCATTATAAAAATAAATTCATAATACATGGTAAAAATGTATATACCTTATCCAAAGTGTTCTGCTCATCAATATCAAAAACATCCTCTTCATCATGATCACTATCACTTAGATTTTCATTTTGGTCTGAAACAATATAACAGTGTTAATTATATTTCAAATTGAAATTATTTTCGCTTACCTATCCTTCTCAAATATCGTTCCATTACTCGTTCCAGTATCCAAATGTATTGAATGGTTTAATAATTTCCTTTTTTAATAAATACTTTTATTCACAGAACACTAAGCTTTATATTTCACTTGAATTGAATTAAGCCCAAATTAGTTTGGAAGTATCGTAAAAAAAGTAACGTATCATTCTCATAATGAATAAAAAGAGTATAAAAAATAAAAATATTGTGTTTTTTATCTTTTTCTTGTGCATAGAATTAAATGTCAAGTAATAACATAGAAAATTTCTATTTTCAACAGAACTTTTACGATTTTACTTGACAACAGTTTCAATGCAGAGAAAAAAGATAAAAATATATTTCTATATTATTTTAACACATTGAATTGATTACAGATACGTTTTTTTACTTTACGATTAGACTAATGAAGCCTTTATTTTTTTTTAATTTACAGTTACATTTGCAAAAAAATATTCATGCTGTTCATTTGTCTCCTTTTTTCTACAGCCTTTTGAATTATTGTCTATTTTCTTTTATTTTTGTTGTCATAAAAGACGAAATGTTATACTTGCCAGATTACTTATTTTACTTCAAAAAGTAAAAGATAATGATGCCAGATATCAAATTTGAGTCATTATTCTTGCCAGATTTAAGTTTTTAATCAAAAAAGGAGAGATGCCAAAAAAATCGTCAGATTATAAGGAGTTCTCTGATAAAAATCGTCAATCGTCATTTTGATAAGTTTACACAAAAAAATCGTCAAAATGACGTAAAATCGTCACGTCTGACACCACTGCTTCCGACTACAAACATTTTTTAACGAAGCGTCAGCATTTTTATAAAATTATGGGTTTTTCAGTGAATTGATTTTTGTACGCCTGGTAGCATTGGCTAGGTAGCACTGGATAACCACTGGTTGCAAACCTTGGCATATCACTCTAAGCCAATTCTTTGCCAGTGGTTTTTTTTTATAAACACCGAAATTTTTGTAAAACAAATACTGGTAAAACGCTTTTCGCAAGCGCTGGCAAAGCGTCCCAAATGAGTGTTCTGCCAGTCATTTATTTTTAATACCGTGGTTACCCAGTGGTATGCCAGTGCTTGATTTTTTGTACCACTTGCGATTTCTGACTGGGTAATTTCTACCTGGGTCATTATGGTGAAAAAAAAAATTCTAAAATTTGTACGGAATTTGACAAGTAAATACGACTACCCAGTCTGAAATTCCCAGTGGTACAAAAAATCAAGCACTGGCATACCACTGGGTAACTGTGTTAAAAATAAATGACTGGCAGAACACTCATTTGGGAGGCTATACCGGCGTTTGCAAAATGCGTTTTCCCAGTATTTGTTTTACAAAAATTTAGGTGGTTTATAAAAAAATATCACTGCAAAGAACTGGCTTAGAGTAATATGCCAAGGTTTGCAACCAGTGGTTATCCAGTGCTACCTAGTCGGAAATTGTCAGCGGTACAAAAATCAATTCACTGGTAGACCAATGATTTTATAAAAATGCTGACGCTTCGTTATAAAAGATTTGTAGTCAGAAGGTTCCGATTTTTAAATTTTTTTTTTGATTTATAAAATCAATTTTTTTGTTTGTGGGAAAGCTCTTTCAAAACCAACTTTTTTTTTGCTCTCCCAACGCTGGCATAATAGTTCCAAAAAACTCTTTGCCAGTATTAGGAGAAAAATTGTTCGATTAATCGAATAACGATTAATCAATTGAATACCCTGGTGGGTACCCTACGGGGAAAGGGACCGGTCCCAGATGACACGCAGGATAGGTCCCAAGGGGGCGGAGACCGGTAGTTGATCGGTCTTTTTGTTTGAAAGAGACATATCACTTTAACATGGCGTTGTCATTGGAAATGACCAATTGCCACAGTTTAGACACCTTGTGACAGTAAGGTGGTGTGTCTAAAAATAGCTTTTCAAATAAACTAATAAAAAATTAAGAATTAAAAATAATCTACTTGGCGTCGAAGTAGGGCTCGATAACACAACCTCCTGCTTGTAAAGCAAAAGCTCTACCGTCTGAGCTAATGTTGCTTATGCGTGATGGCTGGCTGATCGTAAAGTTATATATTTTTCGTTTCTGTTCAAATAAAAAAAAAAGAAAGAAAAAAAACAAACACTACAAGCAAATCAAAAAATGGAAATGAAAAAAATAGAAAAGAAAACAACACTAACACACACACAAATATAGTGGAAGTGCCTTCAGTATGCCCCCGATTGACCAGTCACGGGATAGGTCCTTTAATGGCAGTTGACTCGTTGTTTGCGTTGGCCATAAGTAAATTAAAAAATCAATTAAAAATTAGAAAATTACCTCAAAAACTCTGATAATATAAATAAAAATTTAAAAAATTGTCCTTAAGTTAAAAAGAAAATTAAATGAAATACCAATTGTTAAAACTAAAACAGCTTTAACATTAAAAAACGTTGAAAATACAAAACTTAAAATTTTTTACCAAAAAATTATAAAAATTTGAAATAAGAGCTAAAATAAGCAAATCGTAAAAAAATAGAGTTCAAAATAAATAAAAGAGTAAAATTAATAAAAAAATATTTTAAAAAATATGCCGCGAATTTTATTTTTTATTTCGGTATTGGTCAAGTTTTTAAAAACAACAGTGAAAGAAGCGAATCAAAAAATACTTAGAAAATTAATTCATTCTCTTTGGTTCATATTTGTACTAATTTAGTAATATGCCTTCGGTTGACCGGTCACGGGATAGGTCCTTGGAGGGCAATTGACTCCTCATACCCCGTAGGGTAGAGCAATCGTCTATCAATCTGACGGCCGGGTACAAATCACGGCAGGCCAAAAAAATACATATGAACTTTTTTTAAATTTTATTTTGGAAAATATATTTCCAGACCACCTGTTTATTGGTTTTGCCAGCGTTTTGCCAACGTTAAAAATTGTTGTCCCTCCAGTGCTTTTCCGGCGCTTTTTGAACAGCAGCTCCTTTTGTCTAATGATGTTATCATTTTGGGAATGGGAAAGCTCTTTTTGTCAGTACTTGTACCACTTGTTAAAGTGCTTTGCCACCGCTTTCCCGTTTGTATTTTACTGACTAAGTAGTTTTTTAAATTAATAGTTTTTGTTTAAGTGTAAATCTAGTATACTCAACCAAAAAAGTCTGTAATGGCTACTGAAAATTTTGCTGTTATTACGGGAAATTTAACTGTTTTGAGCCCAGCTGATCTGTAGTACAACAAAATTAGTAGAAAAAATTAGTAGTCGCTACTAAATTTTAGTAAAATTTATGTAAACTGCAATTCAAAATCGATTTGCTAAATTCAATTAAAAAACTTACTAAATATCAATAATTTTAGTACAATGAAATTACTATAAATAATTAGCTGCAGCTACTAAATTTTAGTAAATTGTTGTAAACTGTAATTATTTAAAATCAATTTGCTGAAATTAGCAAAAAAGTGTACTAATAAATAAAGAAACTGTAAAATCTAAAAAAAAAAAATTAATTAAAAAATTTTTCTTTCTTTCGATTGTAACAAGCGTATAATTACTTCATCGTACTTGAAATTTGGAGTCAAAATTGCAAACGGTTCTCCAGTTATTAGCTTTTATGCATTGGAGATAAAATAAAATTTTCTGATTGTTATTTCCAAACTAAGAATATATCAATAGTAACAAATATAAACTAAACAAGAAATGTAAAAATCAACGAATTTTTTTAAATAAAATTTTTTAAATTAGTATATTTTTCTGCTAAATTTAGCAGAAAAAAATGAGTAAAATGTTTTGCTAAAATCAGCAGCGAAATTAGTAAAAAAAATCCGTAATTTGTAAGAGAATAGCAAAAGTGATTACTAAAAAAAAAAAATTGTACTAAAAATCAGTACAAAAATAGTAAAGTGCGATTGGAAATTGTTTACAAATTTTTTTACTAACTTTTTTATCTGAGTGTATTTGTAAGTTCTAGGGCTTGTAAACTTTTTTGAACATTAAGATTTCATAAGTTGGGTTTACACGATTCAGAAGGTACATAAGAGGTTATATGAAAACCCCTGGTACTTTTCTGCACCTACACAAAATTTATTTTTTCTGAGTCCTTCGCATTAGAGTTGTAAAAGTATTGAGTATTCCGGTACTGAGTACTCAATACTGACTGTTTTTTTGAGTACTCAATACTAAAACGGTACTACTCAATACTTTTAAAGATGCAATTTTCCGTAGAAATGTGTATTTTTCGTATAAAAATACAACTCTAAAAATAGTACTCTAAAAATACATCTCTGAAAATACAACTCTATTTGTGAAGCAAAGAAATTTGTAACGAATTTTTGGGAAAAATTATTTAATTAATTTATTTAAAATGTTTTAAATTAATTAAAATGTAAATAACAATAATTATTTAACACGTGTATGTGAATTGTGATAATTTTTCCTAATAAATACGAATTCATAACATTTTTATTTTTAAATTAAAAAAACCGTTAAAAGTATTGAGTAGTATTGAGTACTTAATTGAAAAGTATTGAGTAGTATTGAGTACTCAAAAAATACCGAAATTTCACAACTCTATTTCGCATGTAACAATTTCGGTACTTTAAAAATAGAAAATTTTTTGTTTAAAAAATTTTTTCATTACCCAAAAGATTATTAATATGATATTTGAAGGTGAGGATCCAATGCATTTTAAAGAAAGTGGATGGCAGCAGTGAATGATGAACTCGCTTCAAAAAAAAAAACGAAACGTGGGAAATTGATTCACTACCCACAGGTCGAAAAGCAACCGGATGTAAGGGGACTTTTGAAATAAAAAAAGATGAAAATGGACGTGTTGCCAAGTTTAAAGCTCGGTTGGTTGCTCAATTTTGCACACAAAAATTCGGCGTGGATTACGAGAAAGTCATTGCTCCTGTTGTTCGGCGAACGACATTTTTCGTACTTTTAAATTTTGATGTCAAATATAGTTTAAAACATTGTGATGTAAAAACACTCAGAAAAAAGTAATTTTAAGCTGCAAAAAAATAGTAAATTCAGCAAAAGTTGCGCTATTCGAATGCAAATGAAAAAAAGTTGAAAGCTGAAATTTTGAATCTAGAAATTGAGTTTTTGTGATTATTTTTGAAATTATTTGGAAAACTTTGTAAAATATAAAAATTGTCGACACCATTTAATTAAAAATATAAAAATATATAAAAACAATTGCCCGGGTGAAAATGATCATATATGCTCATATATTGGCATATATCGTTGCATGTATCATCATATATGAATGATATATGAACATATCTGACATATATGGGAGAATATATGGGTAAATGCATCCAAAATAAAAGTTCATATATGGAAATGTATAACACCATATATGATAATACCTAGCATATATTGCTCCATATATGCCATACATCTTCATATATGAATGCATGTATTGTTACACATATGATAATATATGTCACGTACGTCCATATATGGAGTCATATACATTTTTATTTTTTTATCCATATTCTACTGAATTAAAATCCGCATGAATTTTTAAGCGAAATTCGTATGAATGTATAAATGAACGATATTTACCAGGATTCTTGAATGAATTCGACTTTACGTCTGTGCAATAAATAAATTATTATCACCAAATTGAAATTCGTTCAAAAGCATTTTGAAAAATTTGAATTCAGAACATTTTCTTTTTGTTTATTAAGGGCACGTTATTTAATAGAGTGCCCTTAATAAACTATATCCTATTTTGAGGTAAGGAGTTCTTTAAATAAATTTCTTATTCAGACATATTCCTTTCAGAAGAAAAGATAGTCTTATAAATCATTCATTGAAAAAACATGTTGGGGACAAACAAATTAAAAGAATACAAATCTCTTAATTTCATTTCCAACAATTGTATTAAAATTTATTATTTTTTATTATAGCTGGCATTTGCAAGCAATATTGAAGAATATGTCCAGAGTATCCTATTATGCCCTATGCTCCTTGCAGGACTAAAGGAACAAATATATATATATCCTATTATAATCTATAAAAACTTGGTACATTTTGAAATGCAATTGAAAACGTATGAGATACAGCTGGGAAGTTGTCGAATAATCTCTACTTGCAGTACAATAATTTATGTTTATTAATCCATTAACTTGTTTAAAATTTCTGAATTGTTATTAGCATATAAATAGATGTATTATAAGATAGATTTTGAATTATTTAGACTTTAAATTAAAACAAATTTATGATATTGTTAATAATTTACTTAACTATCAATTTCTTTAAAGTTTTTGTTGAAAAATACAAAAAAATCATATTTTTATATATGAGCAAAAGTAGGTATATGAGCATATATGAACTCATATATGTCCATATATGATCATTTACGGTCATATAACCTCAAATTACGGATCCGAGCATATATGTAATCATATATGAACCCATATATTTGGTCATATATCATCATATATGACCATTTTCACCCGGGTGTAAATAAATAAAATGTAAACCAAATTGTACCTTAATTACCCAACAAAAAAGTGAGGAAAAAATAATTAAAAACTGCAACTGTTAAATTGGAATAGTTGTTCTAATTTGGAATAGTTGTCCACATTGGCTTGTAATATTAAGGACCCAGCAAAAAAAGTTGCAAGTAAGCTTTAGAAATTACTTCTTTCAATGCTTCACAAGTATTTGTTAGTGTATTTTTACTGCTTTTTTAGAAGTTGTTCTGAACAACTTCAAAAAATCACCTCTTTCATTGCTTCCAAAGTATCCGTTATTACATTTTTTACAGCTTTTTTAGAATTACTTCTGAATCACATACAAAAAATCACTTAAATATTTCTTCTAAAGAGTAATTGCGCTAAAAGTGATCGTAAAAAGTGATTTGGTATCATTTTTTGTTTTTTATTCTTTTTAATATTTATAATTAATTTGTTTAAATTCAATATTTTTTTAATTTTTACATTTTTAAAAATATGTATATATTAAAAAAATTGTGAGAAATTGATTTTTATGCACCTGTAAAAATAATAAGGAACAATATCTGGCATTAACAATGTGGTGTTTTTATGCCAGTCAACTTTCATATCAAAGAATAGCTCAGCGGTAGAGCGCTAGACTAGCAATCGTGAGGTCGCAAGTTCGGTATCCGGTGGCGGCAATAAAAAAAACTTTTGTAAAATAAAAAAAATATAATTTTTTTTGTAAAGAATTTTTTTTTAACTTTTAATTGGTGAAAAAGAGTTTTCTTGCACTCTTTCAAAAAGTACTCCTCTCCTATGACAACTCAATGTTAAAATCATTGGTGTTTATGTTAAAAAAGAAGTACATCTAGATCATCAATTGTAGTGCTTTTTCTACTGCTTCGGCATCTCTTTTTTTACTGGGGAAGTTATTCTTTTTAAAAACAAATGGTGTATATTTGAACCAATGATAATTTATTGAATTATTTTTATTTTAGTTAAAAATAAAATTATCATGCCACGTCTGGGGTTTGAAACCCACACTTGTTGGCATTTCAAGCAGACGCTCTACCCCCTGTGATATCGCTTGTTATACATGATAGCAATCGCTATGAATTGAATTCATTTTTTATTACAAGTATGCAACAAAGTATTGATAGTATACCATTTATAAAATATGAGAACATTATCGAAGAAAATCCACATTAAAATTTTAAATTTAATGCTATTGATATAGCGATGTTAAAAGAATACAAAAAGATCTATGAATAGTAAAAAAAACAAAATTTCCTTACAGTAAAAATGCTACTAAATAATTATGATTATAAAATATACATTGTATAGGCTGTGATTGAAAAAACTTCAATTAGTCACACTCAGCGATATGCCGACCGTGGTGTATCTGGATAAGAGGTGCTACTGAGTCATAGCGTATGCAGAGGGCTGCCGGTTCGAACCCCGGTTATGGCAATACACAAAAAGTTTTTCATATAGAGACAAATTAACAATTAAAAATACAGTAAAGTCCCGGTGAAAAATGTCCATATATGAACATTTATGGTTCAACCATATATGTATGGATCCGAAAAATGAGGTAACACCTAAGTACATGTTCATATATGGACATATATGAACATATACATTTATTAAGTATATGCGAATACATGCGAACGTTGCTGTCCTTTATTATAAGGTTGTACGATAGATATAAATTCATGTATGACATTCAAATTAGGCGCTACATATGTTCCTTTTTTTATTCATGGCATTAAATATAATTCCATATTTATCCAAATATGAGTTCCTTTTACATATATGGAAAAATGTATTCTTCGAAATATGTTCATATACAAGTCCCTTTTGCATAAATCGAAAAACATATACTTTCATATTTGTCCATATATGAGTGTCATTTCCATATATGAAATAACAGATGCTTCCATATATGTCTGTATTTGAAATTTTTTCCATATATGGAATCACATATACTTCCATATATGTTCATATAAAATCCATATTTGTTCATATGTGTCCATACATAAACCATATATGAACATGTTTGAGCGTATATGAGCATTTTTTACCGGGGTGTATCTTTATTTGTTTATTAACAAAACGAGTAAAAAGGTTAAAGTCGGGCATGCCGACTATACAATACCCTACACCAGGGTCCTGCATGGACAGACAGACAGACGGACGGACCGACGGATATCGTTAAATCAAAAAAAAAAAAAATTCTGAGTCGATCGGTATACTATAAGGTGGGTCTGGGACCAATATTTTTTGGTGTTACAAACATCAGCACAAACTTATTATAATACCCTGACCACATAGTGGTGTAGGGTATAAATATACAACACATTGGAAAAATATATCAAGTTGTTATACCCTACACCACTATGTGGTCAGGATATTATAAGTTTGTGATGATGTTTGTAACACCAAAAAATATTGGTCCTAGACCCACCTTATAGTATACCGATCGGCTCAGATTTTTTTATATTTCGATTTAACAATGTCCGTCCGTCTGTCCGTCCGTCTGTCTGTCTGTACATGCATTTTTGTGCGCACTCTACAGGTCGCAAATATTAAGTTATTTTGATGAAATTTGGAACACCGACCTATGTCAGCCCAAGGACGAAGCCTATTGATTTTGGTTAACACCGGTCCATGTTTAGACCTAGTGCCCATATAAGGGTCCCCCCAAAATTATATTGTTTATATGCTGCAGGTCGCAAATATTAAGATATTTTGATGAAATTTGGTACACAGACCTATGTTGGCCCAAGGACGAAGCCTATTGATTTTGGTGAACATCGGTCTATGTTTAGACCTAGTGCCCATATAAGCGTCCCCCCAAAATTATATTGTTTATTAAAGGGCTGAATGAATGTCTTACAAAACATTCTCTTGCATGCGCTGATGAGAGATTTGACGATTTTTAATACTAAATATAACAAAAATTGAACATTTTACTTATTTGTATTTATTTACAAGATGTTAAAATTCAGATCATTACAAAAAATATATAAATAAAACAGAAAACAAAAAAAATATTTTGGTGTTGTATAAGAAAATGTTTTGTGAATGTCATGCAAAACATTCATACTGGCCTCTATTGTTTATACGCTGCAGGTAGCAAATATTAAGATATTTTGATGAAATTTGGTACACAGACCTATTTTGGCCAAGGGACGAAGCCTATTGATTTTGGTGAAAATCGGTCCATGTTTAGACCTAGTGCCCATATAAGGGTCCCCCTAAAATTGGCTTGGTTACAAACTGCAGATCGCAAATATTAAGATATTTTAATGAAATTTGGTGCGCTGACTCACATTATACGAGTAGAAAATTTTGACGCAAGCCCCATTTTAACCCATTCGAATTTCGGATCCAAACATTAGTTGGCTTTTACCCAGACTGGTGTAGGGTATTGTATAGTCGGCATGCCCGACTTTAACCTTTTTACTCGTTTTTAAAATAGTGTTACATATTTTTTTTATAAAAAAAATTAATACACTCATAGAAACAAAACTGTACAAAAAAACTGTTCAAATTAGCAGATTTTTTTTTTTTTGCGTTAACTTTTAGTTGATTAAAAATGACAAATTATCCTGTTAAAATCTGCAAAAAATTTTGCTGCATACTGGTATACAAAAAACAGTTTTTCTGCAAGATAATTTTAACTAAATTTCAGTAGTTCTAACTGCAATGTTTACAAACTTTTTCTTTTCGTATTAGTGTAATAAAAATTATATTTACACCCTTATTCTAAACTTTATATGCAACACTGTGGAGAATGGTCTGTGGTGTCACAATTTTGTCATTGTTATAAAGTTTAGAATAACACCCATAGTATGAATTTAATCAAAGTGTATTTTTTTAGTTACAATTTTTTAAATAGAAACAAAATTTAAAATGTTTACCGTTTTGGCATTTTAACAAAAATATTTTAAGAATAACATTTTTATTTGGAATTTTTTTATTTTCATAAAATTTCATATAAATTAATATGAAATTAAAAAAAAATTAAATCCTTTCAAAAATTAAGTGGACAAAATTAAAAAATAAAATAATAAAAACAACAACAAGTAAACACTAGTAATTGCATAAAAAAAATTCCAAAAAATTGTTTGTGCCCTACTGGGATTCGAACCCGCAACACTCTGATTACTGTGTCAGTGTGTGAATATGCAATTCCCATAAAAAATAGTAACTTCTTATTACCCATAAAAAGAACTTCTGACTAGCATATATTTATTGCAGATTTGTATGTTGTTCAAAGAAACTTCCTAAAGGAGAAATTCTTTGTGATGTAATGAAGGACGTCATTCATTTAGAAGTTGTTCCATTCATTTTTGCTGGTGAAAATACACTAACGGATACTTTTGGAGTAGTGAAAGAAGTGGTTTGTAAAGCATGACTTCCACTTTTTTTTTTTCATGATATCTAGCTTACGATATTTGGGTTAATTTGGAGATGGTGAAGCCAAATTTTTGATTATGTATTTTGGTTGGTTTTATATGGAACAATAGAAATGCTTGAATTTTAAAAGGTTTGGGTTCAGCTACCAAAGATAGTCCTTTAGGGTCTCACGAAGCTTTATTTTCAGATCTATTTTCAATACTCTAAATGAATGACAGCTCCTGTTCCAATATGGGTATCAAATTTTTTCTTTTGCTCCCATATAAACAATTATACATTTTCAGCTCTTCATTTTGCGCCTTAAATATGAATTTGGCGCGATAAAAATATGTGTTTACTAATTTTTTGTCTCATCTATCACATATCAGAATTTCAGTGACTTCCTCATTTTCTTACTACAACCACACAAATTTTGAGTTGAAGGAAAATCTTAAAGTAAAAAAGGTCAGAAAATCTCACTTACTAAGAAATGTTCCTACTA
The DNA here is from genome assembly GCA_949987735.1 of Leucophora obtusa. Classification (NCBI taxonomy): domain Eukaryota; kingdom Metazoa; phylum Arthropoda; class Insecta; order Diptera; family Anthomyiidae; genus Leucophora; species Leucophora obtusa. The sequence continues at coordinate 285,968,284 of OX465295.1, forward strand.
AAATTATTGCTATTTTATAGAACAATTCTAGGATTTTTAGACATTATTCTAATACAAGTAACCTCAGATTCTGGGCCATTTTTTCTTTAACAAAACTTTATCACTAAAAATTTTGCACAAGATTTTTGTTTTAACAGATTCACAAACAAAAAATTTTTAATATTTTGAGTTATTTGTTCTGTACATTTTTTGAAATAGATTTTGCTTTAAAAAATATCAGATTTTGCATTAAAACCCTTTTTATTCCTTTTTTAATTTACCTATTGAAAATTTCTTATACTGAATTTAGACTGAGCAAAAACTACCTAGTTTTTGTACAAAACTAGTTTTTGCTTGTTTTTTTATATATGCCTTTTGACAATTAAAAACTAGCAACAGCCAAAAACTAGGTATGTCAATCTAAATGCAGTATTAGATTCCAAATTTTTCCATTATTGCCTGGTTAACAATGTCCTTAAAAAAACAGTTGAAATGACAGTTAATATTCAAAAAACAATGTCCTTTTAAAAACTTTTTAGATTATGAAAAGTGCTAACGTGCCATTACGCACTCTACAGTGCCAAAAATGGCACTGTTGTGCCAATAATGACACTATTGTGCGACTTTTACCAAGACATATACATATTTTAAAATTCAATAATTACCTTAGGTGGTGATTGCCACACTGCCTTTAAGTTAGCATCTAAAGTATCCGCATCTGTAACGCCTGTATCGACAACAGCACTAACACCCAACACAGAAGTATTACTTTCATTTACCGATACATCATCTGGATGTTGTTCGATTGACAATTGCTGTTGTTCATCATTATCGAGACTAGTCTCATTTTTAATACGTTTCGAGGTACGTTCCTTACTTGAACTTATCTTGTGCGATTTTTGATAATTTCCTGCTGAAACACTGCCACCTCCTCCACCGCCTGCTGTTTCTATTGTTGGAGTTTTTCTACCCGCAGATCTTGATCTAGATCTGGAACGACTTCGAGGTGTTTCACATCTAAGACGTTGTAAAAATTCCATTTGTTTTTGTACAAATTCTGAATTTTCAGAACGCATATTAGTTCTTTTATGTATACGTTCTTCGGAGGGCCATTTTCTAAGTTTTTTATGTAAACCACCACCACTACCACCCGGCGACATCGAAGCAAACTCGCTATTGTGCATACTCTTGCTACGAGATCTTGGTCGAAGATTTGATGTATCTACTTCAGTGTCATGATATTTTAAAGGAGCATAACGTTTACTATATTGACGTTTAGCTTGAGATAATGGACTAATACTATTTGTTGAATCATCATTATCACCACAAAAGCCTCCTTTATCCGGCGATAACTGCGAATAACTATTATTACTTTTACGTCTTGATGAATAAGAATGATCTATTGTAGATGTAGAAGAATTGTTGTGTGAATCTTTTGTTCTTAATTTTCGTGGTTTTTCACTTGCAGCATCAGTAACAAATTCTGTTAGAATTTTCGATTCATTAACAGATCTTTGTAGTGCTAAATATTCCCTAGACATAGGAGTACTGCTACGTGGTTGTAAATGTTGAGGATGTAATGTTGGTTTATTAATTTCAGCTGTGGATGATAAACTTTGTAATTTTTTTATTTTAACCGGTTTTTGTTTATCTGTTTCAGTTTGATTTAAATCTTTATGGTTGTAAATTTTAATTTTCTTAATCATGCCATCACCATCTTGTACAATTAACGGATCATGTTTATCTGGTATGACATGTTCTACATACGAATTTGATTCGTCTTGTATTAATTGCTCCGAAACATCTTCTTCATCTCCTTCAAAATTTTGAGAAAATTCTTCTTCATCGACTTCGTCTTCATCTTCTTCAATGTCATTATTCAGAATATTTTCTTCTTTTGATGGGTTTAAAGTTATTGTTGATGATGATGATGATGATGATGATGATGCCGGTATTTTAGTGTAGTTTTCAATTTCTTTTTCTATCTCGTCACCATCATCTTCAGCTTCCATATAGGAATTATTATGATTATTTTCTGTTTCCATTGTTAGTGATGAATTTGTGGTATTATCCATATTATCTTCTTCTTCCTCATCCGGTTGTTCCTCTTCCAAAGTTTCACATATGGGTTGCGTTACTGAATCCAGACTTCCATCAGCTGCTGCAGCTGTTTGCTTTTTTTCCATACTTTATATTTATGTATAATAGCCAATGAATTCCAAGTTTTGTTTAGTTTTTAAATAATTCAAAATCTACAATAAAAGGAAATACATTAAGTTCAGTTTTGTAAAGTGTTAATCATTAAATTACATAAGTTCTAGAAGCTATAGCAGATATTACATATATTGTTGTTAATAATGTCAGCTGCCCACGATTAATCCACTTTTTCTTCATAAATGTTCTTGAGTTTTCGTTCGTAAATGCAATTATGCAGAGACCTTTTACAAAAAAAATCAGCCGAATGAATCCACCGATGTATATTATTGAAAATTTGTCTACCGAATCGCGTTGTCAAAGTTTACGTTTTGTTATACTTGTATTATACTTGTACTAAAGAGTAGTACAAAATATCAAAATCATAATAATCACATAAAAAAATGGAAAAGAAAAGGCACAAAACATGAAATAAAAAGTAATATGTATATAAAAATAACACGCAAAATGGGAGCCAAGCAATACAATTTACAATCTGACTGCTGACTCTTTGACTGTCTGCTACAAATACATATATTTGATACCAACAAAAACTACCACATGGCAAAATGTAGACTTTTTCTGTTTGTTTATGTGAGAATTTGGAGATTTGTTTTGTTAATAAAATACTCTACGTTTATATTGTGAGAGCTTAAATACTTATTAATTGTGTGTAGAATTATTTATGCTAAAATATTTTTTATTTTATAAAATCATATTGAATTTTCTTCAGAATTTTTTAATAAATTTTAAGAAATTTTTACATTTTTTGAGAGCAGCTAGTTTTGGAAGAAAAAGGTTGCGTTTACAGAGTGGTTGGTGTCGAAATTCCGACATTTAGATATTCACCACTCTGGAAAACAATGAAGAAAAGTTTGTAGCCCTTCTATTTTGGATAAAGCCCAAATTAGTTTGGAAGTAAAGAGAGGTGAAATGAGGTATCGTAAAGTAGAAATCTATTTTCAATATATTTTCTTACGTCAAATCTACTTCCAAACTAAGTAGTTGTGTATACTATCCTTAGTTGAAAGTAAACAGCTGACACGATACTTTACGATACTACCAGACTAATGGAGCCATAAAGCTGCGTTTACAGCGCACCGAAATCTTGAGATTGCGATATTCACCACTCTGAAAAAGCAATGAAGGAAAGCTAATAGATGTTCATTTTGAATAAAGTACACATATTTAGTTCTAATAAATTAATTTTCCAAAAAAAATTAAAGTTTATACGCATATCTTCACTGTTTTTTCAGAGTGGTGAATATCGAAATCCCGGGATTTCGGTGCAGATGTATACGCAGCTTAAAACACACATACATATGTAGGTAAAGTTGCATTTACACTTGCATCTAAATCCCGATATTCACCGCTCTGAAAAAGCAATAAAGGAAAGCACATAAATGTTCAATTTTGAATAAAGCACATATAGCTCAAATAAATATATTCCCTAAAAATTTGACGTCTATAAGCTTTTCTTCATTGCTTCGATATTCGAAATTTGAACTGAAATCCCAAGATTTCGGTATTCACCTCTCTGAAAAAAACTGTGAAGATAAGCGTATAAACTTTAAATTCTTAGAGGATGTATTTGTTCGAACCAGTATCTATGCAAGGCGCGTACTATTACGCGCTCTCTCAGTGGCTCTGTCTGACATTTCAAGAATTTAAATTCAATTTTTTAAAATTTTTCATTATATAAAATTTAACTAATCACCTCATAAAATTTCTTGAAATGTCGGCCAGAGACAGTTAACAGAGGTAGAGACGCATGCATACTCTTGAGATTATATGCTCGTTGTTCGAACTATGTGTGCTTTTTTCAAAACTGAACACTTAGGAGCTTTTCTTCAATGTTTTTTCACAGTGGTGAATATCGAAATCTCGAGATTTCAATGCAAGAGTAAAGTTGCGTTTACACTTGCATCGAAATGCCGAGATTTTGATATTCAACACTCCCAAAAAACAATGAAGGAAAACATATAGACGTTAAGTTTTAGCTCCATGGAGCTAAATAGGTGTGCTTTTTTCAAAATTGAACATTTATATGATTTCCTTCATCATTTATATTTGCTAAGAAATGTGTTTAAGTATAGGGATGATTAGTAGAAAGCTAAAATATTCAATGATTTGTCTGTGGTCTTGCCGGCGCCATCAAATGATTTTTCATAGTTTCTCTTCGTCGGATCCCAATAAACCACAAAACGATACAGTATCGTTAACGAATTCATATTAAGGGTGCGTGCGAACTGGCTAAATAAAATCTAAACTAAATTCAGGTTTCCAAGTTTCTATGAAATTTGAAAAAGTTTTCAAAAAAATTTCAAAGACATTTTAAACCCTTTTGGCAATTTGTATTTAGTTTAGAATTTATTTAGCCACCTCGCACAGGGCCTAAGTATCATATTTGCTATCGTTTATGATACAAAAATATGAATTCGTAATGATATCATAATTTTTAAAAATAACGATAAATTTTCTGAAAAAGTCAAATTTGTTTGTTCTAATTTAATCGTTAAAGATATACACTTAAGTAATTTTTTATGCGGTAGATGCATTCCAGAAAAAACCGCATAAAAAAGAACTCTACTTCCATACAAAAATGGGAGATGCGTTCCGAAAAGATGCGAACCGCATAACTTTAAAATAAGGTGAGAAAATTGAATTAAAATCGCATAAAAAAAATCTATAAAATAAAAAATTAAAAAAAAATGTTTCATTTATTTTTACTTTTAACTGAAAATAATACTTGTATTCTTACAGTACATACCAAAAAAACAAAAAATCAATAAAAAGTAATACCCCGGCTAAAAATCTACATATATGAATTCATACAGGTTTAATGTATGTTCGTGCATGATCATAAACATGAATGCTTTTCCATACATGGATACATAAATCTCCAAACATGCATCCACATATGTCCACACTTGTGTATAATGAGAATACGATTGTATTCCCGAGAATTCGATGGCAATGTTAAAGTCAGTTGTGAGCCAGAAATAACAGATTTTAATTGCGCTTATTAAAGATTCTCTAAGTTTAAAATATTTTCCAATAGAGGCTTATCTTTCACAATTTTCTATGCGAACTGGAATTATCATTTTTGTTTCTAACGAAATTACTGTCTTTTTCTTGGTTTTATCCATTTCTAAAATTTTGGAAAAGAAAATTTTAAGAAAAGCTTTTAAAAATAAGAACATTTTTTTATTTTATTTTAAATTAAATAAAAAGTATTATAAAAGTTGTAAAAAAACGCAACGTAAGTCGATTTTAAAACCCCATAACTTCAAATCCGCATAAAAAAAACCGCATGAAAAGAGACTTAATTGTATACTTCTTTATTTCGATATCGTTAATGATATCATATTTTCATCGAATAGTGATAAAATAGCGACAAAAATTTTGCAATGTGACGAAAATGTTATCGTATTGCCTGATATTTTCGATATCATAACGATATCGTTATTTCATGAAAAACGTTAACGAATGTGCATTTTTCTTCACAGTACCTATTACTTATGAATCGTTAATGATATCATCCTCGGACAAACGTATCATCGATATGATATCGTTACGAATTCGAAACGATGTCGTTTTGTTTGTTGGGATACAATAAAATAGCCGTTTTCAACTTTAAATATTTCTTTCAATTAAAAATAACAGACTTTATTATGTTATTCCTTAATTTTTTAAAGTTATTAAAATTTATTATTTATTAATTTTTTTTGACATAAACAGCTGCTAAATGTTGCCACTTTTCTGAAATCCAAATTAAATTGGGATTTCATTTCCTATGGGAAATCTGTTTGAAATTCCAAATTTTTATTGGATTTCCGTTGAAATGTATCGAAATCTAGGGTACGTTCGTAAATGCAGTAAATTTGTGCAACACTGCGGCAGTTATGCCAAGTTTTGTTGCTGATGCGTGATTAGCAACAAAAAAATAAAAAACAATTATTATTGAAAAATCTTGATGGTGAAAATGACAATTTTTTGTTGAGTTATAATAAAAAGAAGAATTAAAAGAAAGATGAAACGACTTTGGATTATTAAAAATCCAAAAAATGCTAAAAAAATAAACATTATTTAAATTCGTATTAAGAATTTTTATATAATGCACTACTTACTCTTCCATTATGCACCAACGTTTAGTTGTCTTTTTGTATTAAATGATTTTAACATAAAAATTTAGAACGCGCAATATTGCATCAGAAATTAAAATGATGCAATAGTTGCAAAAATTTGCAGCAGCACTGTGACAGTGCTGCCAGAACTCTTAAATGGAAATATGCTAGATTCCTAAAAAATTTCTGCTAAATCCTAAAATAAAAAATATATGCTTAGAATATGCTAAATTAAAAAATCGCAATTTTTTTATTATATTCATTATGCTAAAGATCTGCTAAATTTAATACAAAAAATATGCTGTAAATCTGCTAAATAATTTTTTTGTATTATTTAATAAAGTCTTATTAATGGAAAAATACTTTTTTTAAACAATGTTTATAAAAAATTATATTTTAATACTTATTTAAACTATCTTAGAATAAATATAAAAGTTTACCCCTTAATTCATAAATGCTTTCAAAAGTTATAGGAGGTTTATCGAACAAATTTTATGTGAAGAATTTGTTTTGTAAACCTCTTAGAACTTTGCAGAGTGTTTTTGAATTGAGAGGTAAACTTTTACATTTATTCTAAGATACTTTAAAAAAGTATGAAAAGATAATTTTTTGTAAATACTGTTTAATCTTTCTTTGAGACTAAAAAAATAACTTTCTCAATTAATTTTTTCACAATAAACATAACTGATTTAAAATTTTTACAAGATTTTATTATGGTTTTTGTAGCATTTTCGAATTATAGTAGTATATCAATACTACTAAAAAAGTTTACATTCAAAAAAGAATTGAATATAATTACGCATTAAATAAAAAGTTATGAAAACATTAGCCGCTTTTTCTAATCACTTGAATTTACTAAATCCAAAAAGTAGATCTAAAAGTGCTCAACAGATGGGGTTAGATTCTCCCTATTTAAAAAAGAATTTTCTGTCCGACACTTCTTTCACCCTAATTTTTAATACCGAATTCGATGATGAAGGATTTACTTTAACTTTTAAGTTTTAATTAAATTTTATAAAAAACAGCAAAAGACAGTCTGCATTTTCAGTTATAACACTTCAATTTATATTTTTATACAATTGAAAAATTCCATTGCAATATTTAACATTCACTAATTGGATGTAATTAAATAACTTAGAGTAGAGTGAAAAATTGCCATTTCTATTTCAGCTATTTCTCCATGTCCAAGATGAAAAATATGTATTTGGAGTGTAGTTTTTGTTCCAAACATATTTCATATGTTTCAATAAAAACCTTTTATTTGTTAGTTTTTCAATTTTTTTTTTTTTTGTTTTTCTTTTAATTTTCATTCGTATTTTTTCTGACATTAAATTAATAGGCTGTTTCATATATTTGTGCTTTTATTGTGGATTTATTAAATCCAGCTTTAGTTTTTGGATTTAATAAATCCCCTTTTTGTATGAAAAATTCTAAATCCAGTTGATTAAAAAAAACGCTAATTGTTATTGTTATAAATATTGTTGCAGAAAAAATTATTTTGTTGAAAAATATGCTAAAAATATGCTTTTATTAAATAAAACAAAATATGCTAAAAAATCTGCTTTTGTCCAACAGAATATGCTAAAAAGCAGTTAGCATATTTTTATAAAAAAATATATGCAATTGCCCAACTCAAGCTGCTAAATCCAGCAGAAAATATGCTAAAATGGCAACACTGGCACTGTCAATTGTTTGCATAAAAAAACGTTTGACGTATATGAGTGCATTCAAGTGTTGCTTTTTTGAACGTTTTAAAGCGGGGTTTACATTATCTGATTTTGTATCTGATTTTACGTCTGACAAATCAAATAAAAAATCCTACGAAACAACGCGATTGTCAAAAAATCTTGTATATTTATTTACACCATCAAATGCAATCAGATGAAAACAACTGTTACCATCGGATTCTCATAATTTTATGAAATATTTCAAAATCAATCTGACTGTCAAAACTTCAATCAAATTTTCTGTAAGTATCAGACGAAATATGTTTACATTATAGGATTTTGGCTATCTGACTAATTTTTTGACAGATCCTATGACTTATGGTATAATGTAAACCCCGCTTAAGGGGAGAATGCACGAAGGAACATTGAGTAGGGAACAAATAATATCAAAAAATTTTGTAAACAGTAATTGCAGGATGTCATCACGCACACACACACACATTCACAAAAAAATTTAAATTTTTTCACGAATGTTCACTCGTGTATTTTCCGCTTTACTTTTATTATGCCGCAGTGATGCCTAACTACTGCATTTACGAACGTACCCCTACTTTTAACCAGGGTTGACAGGCAATACCTCTAAAATACCGTTATCGATTCAAAACCCTTTCAACTGACTACGGTTACCCATAAAATACCGTTACCGAAATACCGCTATCTTTAAAATACCGTTACCGAAATAACTGAAATACCCTTAAAATACCGATACCGAAATAAATTAAATATCGATACCCTTAAAATACCCTAACCGATATAAATGAAATACCGTTACCCCTAAAATACCGCTACCGATATTTTTAATTTTCTGTTTTTGGCAATTGCACTGGATTATTGAGTATTTTTCGTACATTAAGTTGGTAAATTGGTTCTGTTTTTAATCTCGTTTGTTTTTCGTAACAAAAATTGAGGGATGGATCAAAATAACTGACCACCGATACCCCTAAAATACCGTTACCTACCGAAATAACAGAAATACCGCTAACCTTAAAATACCGTTACCGATATAACTAAAAAAAACCGTTATCCTTAAAATACCGATACCGAAATAAATGAAATAGCATTACCCTTAAAATACCGTTACCGAAATAATCTAAAATAGCTTTTAAGTCTATTTCGATCATAATTTAAATTCGCTATAAAGTATTTCTTGCAAATAAAAATTAAAGATTTTACTATTTCAATTTTTAAAAGTTTTTCAGTGTTATTAAATTGTATTATTAATTTTTTATGGCTTCGATGAGATTTCGCTGAAATCCAAATTAAATTGAAATTTCATTGTTTATGGAAAATGTGTTTAAAAATAAAAAAAAAAAAATTATCGGATTTCCGTCGAAATCTATTGAAATCTGCTTTTTTAATCGTTAGATTTTTAGAGAATTTATTAATTAGAGCTATGTAACTATTTGTGCTTTATTCAAAATTGATCATCTATGTGCTTGCCTTCACTGTTTTTTCGAAGCGGTGAATAGCGAAATCACGGGATTTTGATGAAAAAGTAAACGCGACTTAATGTAAATTCGCTATTATAGATTTTGAAAATAAAGCCGGGTTCAAGTATTTAGGCTGCGTTCACAGTGCACCGAAATGCCGAGTTTTCTATATTCACCACTGTGAAAATCATTAAAGAAAAGCGTATAAATGCCAAATTGTAAAAGAATATATCAGAACCAAATATGTGCGTTTTAATCAAAATTGTCTATTAAATTTTCGTTTTTTACAGCGGCGAATATCAAAATCTCGGGATTTCGATGTAGTAAGGAAATCATATCGATGTCCAATTTTGAATAAAAAACACATAATTAGCTCTAATAAAAACTCTAAAAATATAAACTAATAAGCTTTTCTTCATATTTTTTTCAGTGGTGAATATCGAAATATCGGGATTTCGATGCAATATAATCGCAGATTAACTTTTTTTTACGAGATAACTTGTTTTGTATGAAAATAAATTCATTGTACATACTATTTTTCATAGTCTATCTCTGCATTAGCAAAGCATTCAATATAAAATTTTGGTTACTTTTTTGCAATGCAGACAGATGTAAAAAAAATGCAGGATATTGAAAGTGTCCAATTTAAAAAGGCAACTATGAAAACAAGTTGAAATACACGATGCCACATCATTAAAGCAATAGAAGACATAATCAGGCAGACAAATAAAACGATTTGATGAACGAAGACTTGAAAACACCAATACCAAAGCCACACACAAGGCAATGATAGCAATCAAACCAAACCGAAGACGACCAATAAAATTCATGGTAGTTTTTTGGATTTACAGTGGAGGTATGAGGGCTACAAAATGCAAATGATTTGACCAATGAATTCAGGAAGATGGAAATGTAAGGAATTTTTTTAAACATTAATTTGAAAGATATTAAGGAAAAACCCACTTCAACATACGTACCTTTTATCACGTAAAAAAGCACGCAATTTTATTTTATACAAGTCTACACTAATCAAAGATTATTCTACAATTCAGCTACGATTTCTGGCAGCAATATATTCTTAATTGTTAGGTTATATTTCAATATTTTAATATTTTTCTTCAATTCTTTTTAAATTCTGTTAATTTTGACTTTAGCTTATACCATTCCTATATTTTCTTTTGTGAACCAAATCACTCAATACATTTTTCGTCTTATTTCATTTTATTCTTTGTTTGTGGTGTTTTGAATATTTCCTTCTTTTTTCTCTCCGTTTTTCGCACAAATTATCTTATTTTGTGATCTTATTGCAACGACTATATAATTGCTTATTTTTGTTTGTAAACAATAGAACTTTTGTTGATATTTTCAATTTGATTTCTATATTTATTTATTTCATAACGAATTTTCTAAATTTTTGATGCTGCACTTTCACATTTTCTCTATTTTTACACAATTTTTTTATTCCTATTTTACTTTGAAACAAACCGGTGCTGCCATAATTTTAAAATTACTTTAAGTATTGTAGTGTTGCCGGCTGTATGCACTTTGTCGGGCGTTCGCCAAAAAAATATGTGACCCGCAAGACACATTTTTACGCTCTGTCCGGCTCGTACGGAATCATAATTCCGGCTTTTACGGTACGTTAATAGTCCGTAATGCACATATCCGGCAAAGATTGTGCGTGTACGGAACATTAACGTACCGTATAATCGTATTTTGGACACAAAACGTTTTAACTCCCTTAAATACGGGCTTCACCGTTTTTCATCAGTTTTGATTCCGTAGCAAACGGGCCTTTTTTTATTGTATTTGTTATCAAAGTAAAAATAATTAAAGAGATCACTTATATCGCATAACCTTCCGTTAATTTCAAAAATGTGTGCATGCACAATAAAGTGCAAATATAGTAACCTAAAGAACTTTTACACAGTTTATCGAAAAGTACTTTTCACAATACAAAAACATAAAATCGTGCATCAATTCAAGACCACCAGCATACATCAGCAACACACAAATGTCTTCATGTGTCAATTGTAAGATGGTAAATATTTATGAAATTCGAAAGGTGTTTTTACGATGTGTGGAATGAATCTCATGATGCAAATAAAATACGTCCTAAATGTCAATAGTTTTGGCGAAAAAGAGTATTCAAATTTGTGTTATGTGTAAAAACTTCATTGCACCGAAAAAATATCTCAGTTGCTCACTTAAATAATTCCTCAGTTAAAACTTAAAAAAATAAAAATAACTGAAATAATTGAACTCAACTTTTGTTCATATAAAATTCCCTGTGTACGAAAATGAAGTTTTAAAATTGTCAAGCAATTTTCATATGATTTTCAAAGACAAAGTCAATAAGAACAAATAATTAATTTCAAGTTTATTGTGTTTATTTCGGTAATTTTCAAGCTTATTCTGCTCATTAAAATGCCATCGATATTCAATTTATTTAAATAAATTCAGATAGAAGAAAACAATTTATGGAAAGTTTTCTTTTGCTTATTTGATAATGTCTCTTCAGAAATTTTAAAATTTTTTGTAGAGGAAGTACGGAAACAAAAGGACAAGTAATCCAGGAGAATGCGAATTACTATCCAGCCATGAGTGCAAACAAAAAAATATAATTTGAAGGAAATTAATCTATCCCAGTGTAGAAACGGTAATGACATATCATTATTTTTCGGACTACCAGTAATGACACCCACTTACCTTCTGTATTATTTTAAAACATATAATAATGAGTTACTGATAATGACTTATTTTTATCATTATTTCAAATAGAAAATAATTTTTTAGATTTTTTTGAAAATTTTTTGAAATCTATTTTTAGACTCAATATTTTTTAAACACTGGTAAGGATATATGTAACCACATATTTTTTGATTTTTTGTATGTTGGCGAGTAAGCTTACTTGTGTGCAGCAGGTCAATTGTGTTTTTATTTATTATATATTACATGTCGATATAGCTCAGATGGTAGAGCTGTTGACTGGCAATCTGTAGACCCAGGTTCGATTACCGCACCAGCAAATTTTATTTAAAAAAAAAATACAATAAAAAATATTTTTTTTTATATAATTTATTTTTTAGAAAATCTATTTTTAGACTCATTATTTTTGTCAGTACTGGTAAGCACATAGGCAAGGATATATTTTTTGATTTTTCGTATGCTGGTGTGTAACGACAACTCATTATTTTTCGCGACATCGCCATATAAAGGTAATAAGAAATGTAAAAACAAAAGTAACTAGTTACCATTACCAAGTATGTAGTTACATAACCACATATCTGGTAATGATTTTCTACACTGGGATATATTGAAAAATTATTGAAACCCGGAACAAAAGTTCTTAATATCATTTAATTTTTGTGAAAATATTAAATAAAATTAAACAATATATAAAACTCTCATTAATTGCCAGTATTGCTGAAAAAATTGGTTGTACTATTTATTAATTATTAACTAAAAAATTATTCCAAATAACTGATTTCTCAGTTACACATACTGACATTATATTTAACTAACAATTTAGTTGTCTTCAATTAATTTTTTTAACTGAGCCTCAGTAAGGGGTATTTCACCCGAGACTCAGTTGAAAATTTAGTAGCCAGTAACTAGTGTTTCCAATTATTCGACATAGGCGGTTAACCGGTTAATGCATTATTCGAAAAATCACTAAAATGGATTAACCGGTTATTCGGGTCGGTTATTCGAGAAAATTGGCGGTTAATCGATTAATCGTTTAATGCTAAATTAATGTATTTCATTAACTTTTTATTAATTAAAACACAAAAAGCTGACTCTTTTCATTAAATATTAACGTCACATATGAATACGATGTATTTAATAAAAAAGTTTTCATATTCGAAGGTTGAAAAGTTTCGGGATCTGAGATGTTTTTAAAAAAAAGGTCTGTAAAAATGTTGCTAAATCTTATAAAATTTCGTTGAAGATGGCAGAAAGAACTGCTGAAACTAACAAAATATTAGTAAGTTACGAACAGCAAACCTAAAATTGTTACATATCGATGTATTAACGTAGATTTTTTATTTATAAAAAAATTTAAAAATCTGAAAAGCTTAGATACAAAATTTCTTTTGATTTTTAATCTCAGTATTGACTATAAAATTTAATATTGCATTTTACTTTTTCAGACCCAACTAGCTTGCAAAAATGTATTAATTTTATAACTTTGAGTTAAAATGGTACTAAAACTATTAAAATTTCCTGGTGTCAATTCATATTTTATGAAATATAATTTAGCTAAAAGTATAACTGAAATTTTTTATCTAAATAACCTATTAGTATTGAAAATATTTGTAATTTTAAGAGAAAACATCACATCTCACAATCGTGTATGCTGGGTCTGAAAGGGTTAAAGAAATGCTATACCTAAAGTTTTTTAAATTTTAATAAGATTCTTCCTACAGCTACGAAATTTTCATTAAAGGCATCGATAAAAAAATTTGAGTTCTCTTTGAGATTAATTTCAGTTAATTGAGAATACCAATTTACTTTGTTTCTCAGTATCTTTTCCGTTACTAAAGGCCATTAACAGTAAAAAAAAACCTAAAGTTTGAGCGTACTTACTCTGACAGAATTTTATCGGACGAGCTGTAAACAAAATTTTCAATAAGCTAAGGATATTTTTTTCAAAAAGTAAAAGCAAAATTTATTAAATTTTATGAAAAAGCTTCACAATTTTTATGAATCTCTTTCTAAAAAAACTTTTTTGGGTGTATGACATTTTTAATAAATAATATGAAATTCTTCATAAAATTTTATGAAAAATTGCATCAATTCAATTAAAAGTTTCATAGACGAATTCCAGCGAAACTTAATTGAATCAGTGTATAAATTCATCAATAGCATATAGACAATTCACTGAGTGTGCAGTTACAGAGTGAAATTCTATATAAATTTAAATTTTTTAACTTTAGGTTATTTGTTTTAATTCGAATTTATATTCCTTGAAACGGGTTCGGGTTCAATGTTGCTCTATTGGAACATCCCTACGGGAAATTTTAACAAACTGTCACCGAACTGGCCCCTTTATATGAAATAGACTGGTCACTTTTACATGGCGTTGTCATAGGAGGTGGAAATTGACCCCTTGTGACATGTCACAAGACAAATCCCAGGACAGGTCCCTGAAATTGAGAGTTCAGTAACTTGTCCTAGGATTTGTCTTGTGACATGTCACAAGGGTTCAATTTCCACCTCCTATGACAACGCCATGTAAAAGTGACCAGTCTATTTCATATAAAGGGGCCAGTTCGGTGACAGTTTGTTAAAATTTCCCGTAGGGATGTTTTAGAATTGATGTGGTTTTGAACCGATGTGTATGTACACTAGGGTTATGACTTTTTGATTTTTTTGCAAATATCAAATTTTACATGCCATAACCGAAAAGCCCATAAAAAAATATTAAGAAACGCAATGTTACTTTTTCGCTACTGTCAAAAAAGTTCCCGCACCAAAAGGGTTGAAATTTGCTCTATATGGTTTTAGTTTAATTAAAATATTTCTCCGAAGTTTTAAACATATGAGACTCAAACGATGCTTATTAAAAGCTATTTACGGTAAAAATTACTAAACCTTTTTGGAGGGACTTTTGGATACATTTTTTGTCGTTTACAATAATTTTTGTAATAATTCGTTATGTAAGTTAAACAAAATCCCTGAACAAAAATTATTTTTAGAAAATGCATTTGGTGCGGAAGGTTTTTTAGCCGAAATAATCCGCAAATACGATTTTTAATATTAATTTAGTATTGCCTATCACGTAGTGATAGGTAAAATTTTTGATAAAAATGAGTCATAACCTTAATGTACACTTTCTTAGGAAAAATAAGAAAAGTTAAAGTTCTTTCAGAATTAGCATGTTAATTGTGTAACAGTTTTAAAACAAATGCAGCCTTGTCTTAAAGGACATGGAGATATACATAATTTATATTAGTTTAAATTTTTAAAAGAATTGAAACAGTAATGCAAAATTGTCTATTTTATTTCATAAAGCATCCTCCAGCCAGTCGTGTATTTCGTGTGTTTTGTGAAGTTTTAAAAAACACCTTCATTTTGGCCTTTTGCTACGTTCTTAAGGCTTTTTTTTTTGATACATATTTTTTTAAAAACATTTGCCCAAAATTTTATTAAAAATTGGGAGTCTGATGGTACAATGTCGACTTGTTTGCGGTTGCTCGAAAAAGGTATTTAAAGGCTTAAGGACCTATTTTACACGATTTTTAAAGAATTTGATGCTATTTTAGTTAGTATTTGTTTTTTCTAAGATTTTCTGGTAATTTTGTAGCCCAGATTAAGAAAATTGTGAAGTTTTGGGGAAAAAATAAGGAAAAATTCCATATTAAAAATGTAACCGGTTAATCGACCAATTTTACCGATTATTCGGGTCGAATAATTATTTGAGTTTTAAATTATTTGTTTCGACATTAATCGAAATAGAGGCGATTAATCGAGGAATCGGTTAATCGATTAACCGAATTGGAAACACTACCAGTAACTGAGAAATTATTGTTTTTTTTTATCAGGTATTTAATTTTGTAAAAGTATAAAATTACAAGTGATGATGGATGAAATTTAAAAAAAAGGACAAAATTACAAGTGATGATAGATGAAGTTGCAAACTGTTGTGTTTTTCCTGTTTTTTTTTTTTTTATTTGAATAAACAGAAAAAAAAATATAATATGTAGTACCCAAAATTAATAGAAAAATAGGAAAAATTTAGGTATATATACAAGTCCGTTTTTGTTTTAAAAAACGGTACGGATACTGAACGAAAACGGTAATCTAAAAACGGAGTCGCTCGGTTTTTTACGACATAACGGTCCGTCATTGTCGGATTTTCACCGGACTCATGTTTGTTTTTTGAACGACATAACGGTGCGTAAACGGTCCGCGGTTGACGGACTTTCAACGGATTCGAATCAGTTTCGATAAACCTTAAGTTCCGTTTAAAGGTGTTTTCACAATGGTGGAGTGGCTCTACTCTTCAGCACAAATTCAAATGTTAACTGTTCACAATGCAGAGTAGAGTTACTTCAACAGAATATGTGACGTTTCAGTACTTACGCATATTTTGCGAATATCTTGGCATGGGTTTCACTCCTATTCTTATAAAATAATTTTTTATTTTATATATTATTACAAATTGAAACTGTTTGCTTTTATTTTTCAATATATTTTTATAATTTGTTGACAATTAGAGATGTGAACAAATTAGTGATGTGTTTTTTTAGTTATATTTGTCATGTTAAACAGTTAACAGAGTGATGTTAACTCTAGAGTGCAACAAATCTGTACTCCAGAGTCAAACAAATTTAACTCTGGAGTGGAATAAAAAAAGATAGCCAAATACAAAAATGTATTAGTAAGAGAAAACAACTAAATTTGCTACAGATTGGAGTACTCCATCATTGTAAACGCACCTTAAAGGTGCTTTCACAATGTTAGAGTGACTCTACTATGCAGCACAGATTAAAATGTTAACTGTTCGAAATGCAGAGTAGAGTTACTTCAAAACTTATTTGACATTTTAGTACTTACCCCATATTTTCGCCACTCTTTTACCAGAATTTTTATCGTTTTTTAATTTAATATTTTTTTTATTTTAAATCATACCGAAAACACCCCAGCAAAACCACACATTACCAAATAATGTGTAAAGTAATGTGTTGCCATAGGGGCCGATGCATTACTTTATACTTTACTTCACTGATGAATTTTACAGGCGATGAGCCCCAAAGTAATGTATGAGGAGGAAGTGATTAAAGTAATTGGTTACTTTGTTTAATTGTTGACACTTAGAGATGTGAACAAATTAGAGATGTGTTTTTTGGGTATATTTATCATGTTAAACAGTTAACAGACCAATGTTAACTCCAGAGTGTAGCAAATCTGTACTCCAGAGTCAAACAAGTTTTACTCTGGAGTGGAATAAAAAAAGATAGGCAAATACAAAAATGTATTAGTAAGAAAGAGAAAACAACTAAATTTGCTACAGATTGGAGTACTCCATCATTGTAAACGCACCTTAAAGGTGCTTTCACAATGTTAGAGTGACTCTACTATGCAGCACAGATTAAAATGTTAACTGTTCGAAATGCAGAGTAGAGTTACTTCAAAACTTATTTGACATTTTAGTACTTACCTCATATTTTCGCCACTCTTTTGCCAGAATTTTTATCGTTGTTTAATTTAATATTTTTTTTATTTTAAATCATACCGAAAACACCCCAGCAAAACCACACATTACCAAATAATGTGTAAAGTAATGTGTTGCCATAGGGGCCGATGCATTACTTTATACTTTACTTCACTAATGAATTTTACAGGCGATGAGCCCCAAAGTAATGTATGAGGAGGAAGTGATAAAGTAATTGGTTACTAATGTGGTTACAAGGATGCGAAAAGTAATGGGTCTAAAAATAGATTTTCGTAAAAAAAAATTTATTTAAAAAAAAATTTATTACAAATATTTTTTTTATTAAATATATAAACGTGGTCACGCTGGGACTCGAACCTGTGATCCCTGCATGTTAGCCAAGAACTCTACCACCTGAGCTATCGACACATATAACATTTGATTGCTTAAAAAGTAAATGAATTGTTGTGATTCGTATTTTCATTTGTAATGTCGAAAAATATATACCTTACACCCATGCTTACAAAAAAACACAAAGTAATGTGTCTAATAATAGATTTTCAAAAATATTCTAATCATTACTTTCCGTTTATAAATCATGCATTACGTAATCAGTGATTGTTAAGTTATTACTTTTTGGTCTGAAATAATGCAGAAGGTAACGACGTATCATTACAAGGCAATGCGTGAGTATATCGCACCCATTACCAAAGTTTTGCTGGGACCACAAATTTTATATTTATTTAATATATTTTGTTATTATTTTTTTTAATTTGTTGACACTTAGAGATGTGAACAAATTAGAGATGTGTTTTTTGGGTATATTTATCATGTTAAACAGTTAACAGACCAATGTTAACTCCAGAGTGTAGCAAATCTGTACTCCAGAGTAAAACTTGTTTGACTCTGGAGTACAGAGTCAAACAAATTTTAGATAGCCAAATACAAAAATGTATTAGTAAGAAAGAGAAAACAACTAAATTTGCTACAGATTGGAGTACTCCATCATTGTAAACGCACCTTAAAGGTGCTTTCACAATGTTAGAGTGACTCTACTATGCAGCACAGATTAAAATGTTAACTGTTCGAAATCCAGAGTAGAGTTACTTCAAAACTTATTTGACATTTTAGTACTTACCTCATATTTTCGCCACTCTTACCAGAATTTTTATCGTTTTTTAATTCAATATTTTTTTTATTTTAAATCATACCGAAAACACCACAAATTTTATATGTATTTAATATATATTGTTATTATTTTTTTTAATTTGTTGACACTTAGAGATGTGAACAAATTAGAGATGTGTTTTTTTGGGTATATTTGTCATGTTAAACAGTTAACAGACCAATGTTAACTCCAGAGTGTAGCAAATCTGTACTCCAGAGTCAAACAAGTTTTACTCTGGAGTGGAATAACAAGAGATAGCACAATACAAAAATGTGTTAGTATGAAAGAGAAAAAAAAAAACAAAATTTGCTACAGATTGGGGTACTCCGTCATTGTAAAGTTTTTATTATAGTTTTTGGTCTACAAACAGAGCGAAAATACTGGGCTTTAAGGTGCTTTCACAATGGTAGAGTCACTCTACTCTGCAGCACAGATTAAAATGTTAGCTGTTCAAAATACAGAGTAGAGTTACTTCAAAAGAATATTTGACCTTTCAATACTTACACAGCTTTTAGCGAATATCTTCAGACGACTTGCACTGAATTTAATACAAAATAATTTTTTATTTTGTAAATTACCCGTAATTGAAAACATTTACTTATATTTTTTAATATTTTTTTATAATTTGTTGACAATTAGAGATGTGAACAAATTAGGGATGTGTTTTTTTAGTTATATTTGTCATGTTAAACAGTTAACAGAGTGATGTTAACTCTAGAGTGTAGCAAATCTGTACTCCAGAGTCAAACAACTTTGACTCTGGAGTGGAATAAAAAAAGATAGCCAAATACAAAAATGTATTAGTAAGAGAAAACAACTAAATTTGCTACAGATTGGAGTACTCCATCATTGTAAACGCACCTTAAAGGTGCTTTCACAATGTTAGAGTGACTCTACTATGCAGCACAGATTAAAATGTTAACTGTTCGAAATGCAGAGTAGAGTTACTTCAAAACTTATTTGACATTTTAGTACTTACCCCATATTTTCGCCACTCTTTTACCAGAATTTTTATCGTTTTTTAATTTAATATTTTTTTTATTTTAAATCATACCGAAAACACCCCAGCAAAACCACACATTACCAAATAATGTGTAAAGTAATGTGTTGCCATAGGTGCCGATGCATTACTTTATACTTTACTTCACTGATGAATTTTACAGGCGATGAGCCCCAAAGTAATGTATGAGGAGGAAGTGATAAAGTAATTGGTTACTAATGTGGTTACAAGGATGCGAAAAGTAATGGGTCTAAAAATAGATTTTCGTAAAAAAAATTAATTTAAAAAAAAATTTATTACAAATATTTTTTTTATTAAATATATAAACGTGGTCACGCTGGGACTCGAACCTGTGATCCCTGCATGTTAGCCAAGAACTCTACCACCTGAGCTATCGACACATATAACATTTGATTGCTTAAAAAGTAAATGAATTGTTGTGATTCGTATTTTCATTTGTAATGTCGAAAAATATATACCTTACACCCATGCTTACAAAAAAAACACAAAGTAATGTGTCTAATAATAGATTTTCAAAAATATTCTAATCATTACTTTCCGTTTATAAATCATGCATTACGTAATCAGTGATTGTTAAGTTATTACTTTTTGGTCTGAAATAATGCAGAAGGTAACGACGTATCATTACAAGGCAATGCGTGAGTATATCGCACCCATTACCAAAGTTTTGCTGGGACCACAAATTTTATATTTATTTAATATATTTTGTTATTATTTTTTTTAATTTGTTGACACTTAGAGATGTGAACAAATTAGAGATGTGTTTTTTGGGTATATTTATCATGTTAAACAGTTAACAGACCAATGTTAACTCCAGAGTGTAGCAAATCTGTACTCCAGAGTAAAACTTGTTTGACTCTGGAGTACAGAGTCAAACAAGTTTTAGATAGCCAAATACAAAAATGTATTAGTAAGAAAGAGAAAACAACTAAATTTGCTACAGATTGGAGTACTCCATCATTGTAAACGCACCTTAAAGGTGCTTTCACAATGTTAGAGTGACTCTACTATGCAGCACAGATTAAAATGTTAACTGTTCGAAATCCAGAGTAGAGTTACTTCAAAACTTATTTGACATTTTAGTACTTACCTCATATTTTCGCCACTCTTACCAGAATTTTTATCGTTTTTTAATTCAATATTTTTTTATTTTAAATCATACCGAAAACACCACAAATTTTATATGTATTTAATATATATTGTTATTATTTTTTTTAATTTGTTGACACTTAGAGATGTGAACAAATTAGAGATGTGTTTTTTTGGGTATATTTGTCATGTTAAACAGTTAACAGACCAATGTTAACTCCAGAGTGTAGCAAATCTGTACTCCAGAGTCAAACAAGTTTTACTCTGGAGTGGAATAACAAGAGATAGCACAATACAAAAATGTGTTAGTATGAAAGAGAAAAAAAAAACAAAATTTGCTACAGATTGGGGTACTCCGTCATTGTAAAGTTTTTATTATAGTTTTTGGTCTACAAACATAGAGCGAAAATACTGGGCTTTAAGGTGCTTTCACAATGGTAGAGTCACTCTACTCTGCAGCACAGATTAAAATGTTAGCTGTTCAAAATACAGAGTAGAGTTACTTCAAAAGAATATTTGACCTTTCAATACTTACACAGCTTTTAGCGAATATCTTCAGACGACTTGCACTGAATTTAATACAAAATAATTTTTTATTTTGTAAATTACCCGTAATTGAAAACATTTACTTATATTTTTTAATATTTTTTTATAATTTGTTGACAATTAGAGATGTGAACAAATTAGGGATGTGTTTTTTTAGTTATATTTGTCATGTTAAACAGTTAACAGAGTGATGTTAACTCTAGAGTGCAACAAATCCGTACTCCAGAGTCAAACAACTTTGACTCTGGAGTGGAATAAAAAAAGATAGCAAAATACAAAAATGTATTAGTAAGAAAAAGAAAATAACTAAATTTGCTACAGATTGGAGTACTCCATCATTGTAAACGCACCTTAATCGCACCTTAATGGTCCGTATACGGATACAGAAAACGGTACGTAAACGGAGTTGGATTCCGTTTGTGAAGAACCGTTAACGATTAGGGATGCCGAACGGGACTGGTTTTTACAAATCCCGGGATGTTGAAAATTTGAATCCCGGGATTTTTCGGGATCCCGGGATTTTTCGAGGTTTTGGGATTTTCTTGTTTGAAATAAACCCAAAAAATTAAAATAATTCATTATAAATCTACTTATTTATTTCTTGTAGTATGAAGAAATAAACAAATTAAGCCGGATTCACGTGAAAAAACTGTTATACTCCATATAAAAAAAATGATTTTTCACGACAGTGAGTTTCACGTGAAAACTGTACAGAGTTTGATTTCACGCGAATTTAATGCACCAGACTATTATTTTTCTTGGGAAAAAGTGAAATTTTGTATATATTGTGATTGTGTCTTTGTTATAAAATTAAAAAATTTTTCATTTTTATAATCTAAATTGCAATTTGAGGCTTTTAAAATTTGAGTGAAATTTTTCCACGTGAAAAACAACTTACGGTGCTTAAACGAAAACTACACTTATAGAAATAAGTATGTAAAAATAACAGAAAAAGCTACTAATCTAAAATTAATTGAATGTAAATACCAACTACTCTGCAAAATTCGTCATCAGAAATATGTAGTGATATTAGATTTTTTAAGTCTACTAATATGAAATATTGAGTATATTTATACCTCTGCTGATTTCAAAAAGGTCGATTGGTGGATTTTAATAAACACTATAACAAAAATTTGCTGTTTTTGGTATACTAATATTCGGTAAAATTATTTTGCATGAAGTTATGATTTCAGAAAATCATTAATAAAATAAATAAAAACATGTCCGTTAAAATATTAAATAAACCCAAATTACGATTTTTTAAGGTTTCAAAGCTGAATAAACGTTTTTTAAATTATTAAGGTTTTTATTCAAATACCCGATCAAAAAAATTTATATATAGTCGTATATAGTAATATCTTGTTTTATCTTATAATATGTGAGTATATATATGTTATCATAAATAGCCATATATAATTACATGTTTCTTATGTGGTACCTTATATAACCATATATTTTTATATATTGTCTTTTATAAAATTAGATATCAACAATATATGCTATACATAATGAGATATGACAGATCTGTTATCATATATAATTATAAATGATCATATATAACATAATATATGAACACATATAGTGGCATATAAGCCATATATTTTGAGATATAGTAATATATGACCTGTTATAAAAATTTTTTGGTTGTATGCCCGAGTAAAAAAGTTTTTATATAATCATATATTATTTTATGTAATTACATATAGTAACTTATAGTTAGATATGGCCACATATGCTTTTAAATTGAAACATATAGACTTTTATATAGTCATATATTAAATATTTTTTCCTCAAATGTTTTAATATTGAGACATATGTGATTTTATATTATTACATACTGGCCTACATATAAGTGTATGTGCTAAATATAAGTACATAAAGTAATATATAAAAGATATAATTACATATACCTTTATATATAATTTAGTATGACACTATACATAATAATATAAAACTATATATGGAACCATTTAAGAAATATTATATAATAGGTGTTATATATGATTAAATATTGACGCATATGAACCCATATATAACTTAGTATGGTTTCATATCTACAATATTTCATGATTTCTTTTATATATAACGATATAACGTTCTTTATAAAATCATCTATAATTATATATCATCCCACATTAACAATTTTTTCAAAGTGATTTTTTATAAAGATGTATGTATAAGGTCCTTTTAAAACCGCATTGTATTACATGTGGTTCCATATTAAAAATGATTTTGAACTAGTTTTAGATTTAGTAATTACTAGGGATTGGCGCATGACACGATCGTGAGTGAAGTTATTCACAAGTGATCGTGAGTAATAATTACTATACCAAAGTAATTCGCCCGTGAGCGTGAGAATATATAATTCGTACGTGAGCGTGAGTAAGAATATATAACCCGTGCATGATTCGTGTGTGAGTTTATTTTTTGCATCATATGTTTTTAGTAATTTTTACTGTTTTGCGTAAGAATTTTCTGATTGTGATTAAGTTTTTAATATACTCATGTCTGCGGGAGTAAGACACGAAATGCTCGTGCGTGAGTAATTTGTTTTTGTTTAGGAGCATGAGTCAAATTTGTTCACGTTTAATGCACTGTCATGGTAAATCTGGATAAAAGTAAAGGAAGATTTATCGAAATTATAGGATATCCAGTAGACCTGGGGGTTAATCATTACATTTTGTAATTAATTACACATGCATTTACACAATTGCATGTAATTGTAATTGAAAAAAACTCAATTACAATTACAAATTATTTGTAATTGTAATTCAAAAAAGAACAATTACAAGTAATTTGTAATTTGAAAAATGTCAATTACATTTTTTGGGAAAATAAATAATGACAAAAAGCACAAGTTAGGGGTAAGCCCAACATGACGTATTCTTTTTATACGCATCCATGCCTATGCAACCTATCCCAGTCAGATTTTTCTACAAAATTTTAACAAAAAACACTTTTTAATTCTAAATGTAATTGAAATTTGTAATTGAAATCACTTTCAATTACAATTACCAGTAATTTGTAATTTAAAATTTTCAATTACAATTACTTGTAATTTCAATAACAAATTACAAGTAATTGTAATTGAAATCCCTCAGGTCTGATCTCCAGATATTGTATATCATTTTTTAATTTAAAAATATAATTTTGTATATTGTTAGATATGGTCATATATATTATGGTAAAAATATAGGGTTAATATTTAGGTATAATTGTATCAAACTATGTCCACTTTTATAACATTTTATATAATTTTATACAAAAAGATATAATTTTATGTAATTGGATGAGGACAAAATTCGGATACAATTGTATCATATTGTATCGAATTGTATCAAATTGTACCAAATTGTATACAATTCGATACAATATGATACAATAAGACGTTATTATTTTTCGGATATAATTATATCTAATTACATAAAAGATTATATATAATTAAATATAACTTTATATGGCTCCATATCATTTTTTTTTATTTGTATATATACAAAATTAAAGAACCGACTGAAAAAGTTTTCATATAATCTTATATGATTTGATATAATTATAACTGTTTTATATAACCACCCGAGTAAAAAAGTTTTGATATAACCATATATTATTTTATGTAACTGCATATAGTAACTTATAGTTACATATGGCCACATATGCTTTTAAATTCAAGCAGATATACTTTTATATAGTCATATGTTAGATATTTTTTCCTCAAAGGTTTTAATATGGAGACATATGTGATTTTATATTATTACATATTGGCCTACATATAATTGTATGTGCTATATATAAGTACATAAAGTCACATATAAAAGACATAATTACATGTACGTTTATATATAATTTAGTATGACACTATACATAATAATATAAAACTATGTGGATCCATATAAGAAATCTTTTATAATTTGTATTAGTTATGATTATATATTGACGAATATGAACCCATATATAACTTATAACGTTCTTTATAAAATCATCTATAATTATATATCATCCC
Source organism: Leucophora obtusa (assembly GCA_949987735.1). Taxonomy (NCBI): domain Eukaryota; kingdom Metazoa; phylum Arthropoda; class Insecta; order Diptera; family Anthomyiidae; genus Leucophora; species Leucophora obtusa. The sequence continues at coordinate 285,993,725 of OX465295.1, forward strand.
ACATAGGCAATTTTTTCAAAGTGATTTTATATAAAAATTTATAAGGTCCATATAAAACCGTATTGTATTATATTTGGTTCCATGTTATCAATGATTTTGAACTAGTTTTAGATTTAGTAATTACTAGGGATTGGCGCGTGACACGAAATGTTCGTGAGTCACGTTATTCACACGTGATCGTGAGTAATAATTACTATACTTAAGTGATTCGTGCGTGAGCGTGAGTAAGAATAACCCGTGATTGATTCGTGTGTGAGTTTATTTTTTGCTTCATATGTTTTTAGTAATTTTTACTGTTTTGCGTGAGAATTTTCTGATTGTAAGTTTAATAAGTAAGTTAATATAATCATGTGTGCTGAGTAAAAAACGAAATGCTCGTGCGTGAGTAATGTTTTTTTTTTAGCATGAGTCAAAAATGGCTTACGCACCGCACCCATAACATTAACAACACTGAAGCTTTAATACGAAATTCTCTATACTATAACGTACACTTGACTGATTTCTTATATCTTGGTTGTATATCATAATCCTATTAACTTTAAAATTTCAGTGTTGTTAACTTTATTTTAAAATTACTAAATTAAAAGAAATTTTTTTTCATGTTTACTGCACTGTCATGATAAATCTGGATGAAAGTAATGGAAGATTTATCGAAATTATAAGATCTCCAGCAGGCCTGGGGTTAATCATTACATTTTGTAATTAATTACACATGCAATTACACAATTACATGTAATTGTAATTGAAAAAAAAACTCATCTATACTTACATATTCGGCCTTATTACGAGTGTCGTAGTCATAGTCGAAACTAAGTCGAATTTGCTGAAAATTCACTAAAAACGCAACTTTTAAACAATTTTTCAATTGTATTTACCATATATAGCACTCAGATTTAAAAAAATCCAGCATCAGAGTTTCATTTCTTTATAATTTCCATTATATACAAAATCATTTTATATGGAGTCGAAAATTTCGACTACAAATTCCACACTCGTAATCAGGCCGATTATATGTAATTGCAATTCAAAAAAAGAACAATTACAATTACAAGTAATTGAAAATTTTTTTTTATTTAAAAAAATTATTTTTGTATGTATATTGTTAGATATGGTCCTATATAATATGATAAAAAGTATAAGGTTAATATTTAGATATAATTGTATCAAACTATGTCCACTTTTATAACATTTTATATAATTTTATACAAAAAGATATAATTTGATGTAATTGGATGAGGACAAAATTCGGATACAATTGTATCGAATTGCATAAAATTGTATCAAATTGTACCAAATTGTATACAATTCGATACAATATGATACAATAAGACGTTCTCATTTTTCGGATATAATTATATCTAATTACATAAAATATTATATATAATTAAATATAACTTCATATGGCTCCATATCAAATTTTTTTACTTGGGTGATGTAAAATATTTTTATATATGATTATATATTACATTAAATGCTATAAGATATGATTATATATGATTCCATATATGGTGCAAGATTAACAATATAATTTGCGATATGATTATATATGGTCCCACGTCAGTAATATTTTCTATGTGTTTAATATATAAAGGGTACTCACGATGGGTATTGCAAACGATGCAAACGTTGCAAATGATTGCAAAAAAACAACGATTGCATCAACACAACAACAAAATGTATGTATTTGCAATTTGCTTTATTTTTCTTCATTTGCAATAAAAAAACCTTTAGCAAAAATCACTTTGCATATAAGCTAAGTTGCAAATAAAACAAAACATCTGTTTTTAACATATCAGCCGCCATATTATGATTTATAAAATAAAATATTAAATAAAAAAATTGTTTGTGATTTTTTATTAACATAAAATTTTTTTTATTTATTATTTTATTATTATTTTTATGATTCACAAATTTTCTCAAAAATACGATTTATTTTTACTTTTGACGTAAACAAAATCACTGTTGCCAATTTAGCTATTTTCTCGTCAAATCTAGCGATATTTTACCATTTTCGGCTATTTTCTAGTGATTTTTTAGTTTGATTTAGCGATATTTTTAGGAAAAAAGTTAGCAGCAGTGAACAAAATAGCTCATAAAGCAAATATGCAATTGATCCTAAAAAAGACGCTCACGATATGTTACAATTTGCATAGCAAATTGCAAATATGCACATGTACCATCGTTAATACCCTTACAATTATACTAGCGGGCAAGCCCGCTAGATTTAGCAGCATGCCTTAGGCCTAGTTTTTGGGATGTCAGTTAAAGCGAAAACGAATTTTGTCGTATCGGGCAAGCCCGCTACGTTGTTATCGTACCTTAAAGTTTAAAATATAATTTGTTTTGTATGGGAATTAAATATTTTTATGAAAATAAAATACAATGTTTTTTATTAATGTAAAAATCTTCATAAACAAGCCCCCTTCGATGAGAATGCTTATTAGAAGCTTATATAAAAAATAAATAATTTCAAAAATTACTAATTAGAGGAAGCTTAGGTTAAAACAAATTTTCTACTTTTCAAGTAAAAATAAAATCAAATAGACACACTTAATAATTAACAATATGTGCGTTCCCGTACGTTACTTGGGTACCCGCGGGATCCCAAAACAACCCAAACAACAACAATTTACACGCAATTTTGAGTACAGGAACACCTTAAAAAAAAATGTTTCCACAAAAAGTGTTTCCACAAAAAAGTGTTTCCACAAAAAAAAACGTACTTCCACAAAAAAAACTGTGTTGCCACAAAAAAAGTTTCCACAAAAAAAAAAAGAGTTTCCAAAAAAAAGTGTTTCCGCAAAAGAAAAAGTGTTTCCACAAAATAAAGTATTTCCAAAAAAAAGTGTCAACAAAAAAAACAAAAACAGTTTAAATAAAAAAAAGTTTCCACAAAAAAAAGTGTTTCCACAAAAAAAAAAAAGTTTCCACAAAAAAAAATGTTTCGAAAAAAAAACTTTTTCCACAAAAAAAAAATATTTCCAAAAAAAAAAAAAAGTTTCCACAAAAAAAAGTTTCCAAAAAAAAAACCTTTTTGAACAAAAAATAAGTATTTCACAAAAAAAAGTTTCCACAAAAAAAGTGTTTCCGAAAAAAAAAATTGAGATGAGATAAATGAGATAGGATGAGCTGAGATTAGATTAGGTTAGACCTGGTTGTCATAGTAACACGAAAATTTTATATATAGGGACGCCATACCTCCGGAACCACTGGGTCAATTTCGTGCAAACTTCACATAAACCATCTACAGACCATCCTCAACGTACCCTGGTTGAAATCGGTTGACAGAAATCCGTTGAAAATAAAAATCACACATTTTATATGGGAAAAACACACCATCACAAAAGTGCGCGTATAACTTGTATGCGTAGACATTATTCGTAATTTTTTTAAAGAACCATCAGTAAAAGTAGACCTTTCCAACGCATGTATTGGTTTGTAAATCGGTTGAATGGTTCTCGAGTTATAAAATGACGAACATATACCAACTTATTTTTATATATATAGATATAGTCACATCCCAGTCAGAAAAATACAAACGGGAAAGCGGTGGCAAAGCACTTTAACAGGTGGTACAAGTACTGGCAAAAAGTGCTTTCCCATTCCCAAAATGATAACATCATTAGACAAAAGGACCGGCTGTTCAAAAAGCGCCGGAAAAGCACTGGAGGAACAAAATTTTTAAACGTTGGCAAAACGCTGGCAAAACCAATAAATAGGTGGTCTGGAAATATATTTTCCAAAATAAAATTAAAAAAAAGTTCATATGTATTTTTTTTGGTCCTGCCGTGATTTGAACCCAGGCCGTCAGATTGGCAGACGATTGCTCTACCCACTGAGCTAACGAGACATATAATATTTAATGGCTAAACACATAAATGAGTGATAATAGCTGGACAACTACTGGCTGTGCCAAAATGCTAGTATGTACTGGCAAAAAATTTTTTGTAACTAGTATGCCAGTGTTGGGAGGGCAAAAAAAAAAGTTGGTCTTGAAGGAGCTTTCCCACAAACAAAAAAATTGATTTTATAAAACAAAAAAAATTTTAAATTAAAAAAAATCCAAAAAAAATTTTTGCTTACAACCGGATTTGAACTCGGAACCTTCCGACTACAAACATTTTTTAACGAAGCGTCAGCATTTTTATAAAATCATTGGTCTCCCAGTGAATTGATTTTTGTACGCCTGGTAGCATTGGCTAGGTAGCACTGGATAACCACTGGTTGCAAACCTTGGCATATCACTCTAAGCCAATTCTTTGCCAGTGGTTTTTTTTTATAAACCACCGAAATTTTTGTAAAACAAATACTGGTAAAACGCTTTTCGCAAACGCTGGCAAAGCGTCCCAAATGAGTGTTCTGCCAGTCATTTATTTTTAATACCGTGGTTACCCAGTGGTATGCCAGTGCTTGATTTTTTGTACCACTGGCGATTTCTGACTGGGATATTACCTGAGAGACCCTACTATCGAATCCCAGCTCGGGCACAAAAAAAAATTTTTTTTTTATACTTTTTTAACTCAATTTAATTTACTTGTAAATATTCTTTTTACAGATCTTAAAAAAATTAACTAATTTACTGCCAACAGCACCTGAAAGTTATGTTTACTGCAACTTGGGATTAATAATATTTTAATATGTTATTATATATTGTCATATATAACCACACACATAATTATATATGTGACTGAGGTACTATTATCGAATCCCAGTTCGGACACAAAAAAAAAGTTTTTTTTTTACGTTTTTTAACTCAATTTGATTTACTTATAAATATTTTTTTTACAGATCTTAAAAAGGTTGAACCATTTTGTGTCAACAGCATCTGCAAATTATGTTTTCAATTAATAGTATTTTAAATATATAATTAGATATCGTAATATATAATAATTTCGTTAAAGTTCTTTTTTTTTTTAATACCAACAAAAGAACTTATGAAAAAGTGTTGGATAAGAGTATTTTTTGCAAAGGATTGGTAAGCTTATACATGTCATACCTTATTTCAAATACATTTATATTACCTTTTAAATAACATACCAAGAAACATTTTTACGGACTCTCCGGCATGTACGGAATCATCAATCCGGCTTTTACGGAACATTATCGGTCCGTAAAACAGGTATCCGTCAAAGCTTGTACGTATACGGAACAATAACGGACCGTACTTTCGGATTTTCGAATATAATACGTTTTGAATCCGTTTTGGTGTATCCGTGTCTGCACCATTAAATACGGACTTCACCAATTTTCATCAGTTTGAACTCCGGAGCTAACGGTGTCGTCTTTCTTCAGTTTATTCGTGAATTTTTGTCGTCAAAATAGAATTATTTAAATAATTTAATACGGGTCGCGCGGTAAAGTCGGTTAAAAAAGTTTCTGGATGTCGCAAAAACGAGCATCTTGTCTTGGCCGTTGCCGCAGTAGCCAAATTACTTCAATTCACACAGAATCATTATATAGTAAGTGTTAATGAAATTTTATGTTTTTTTCACGATAGTTTGTGTAACCGAATGCAATTAGGCAAATATATCGTATCCTAAAGCTGGGTTTACATTAACTGATTTAACATCGAATTCTTATAATGTTATGAAATATTAAAAAAAAAAATCTGACTCAAAATTTCAATCTGTACTTATCAGTCATAATATGTTTATACTATAGGATTTTGGCTATCTGCATCTCTTTTTGGCCAGGTTCTATGACTTATGATATAATGTAAACCCCGCTTAAACCGTTTTAGTAAAAAAGTTTGCGAATTGTCATCGTATGAAAACATTCAATCGTGAATAAATTTAATTAAACCTCAATTAATAAATTGTTTCTTTTGCTTGTAGATATATATTGGATCTAGTTATGTGTCAATTTTGCGAATTTTGATTTTGCTGTTTTAAATTTTGCCGATTAGTGAAGTTAATTGCACCGGCTGTAAACATAGTTTTTAATAAAATTAATAAATAATTTTATAAATCTATTAAAAATCATACACCCGACTAAAAAAGATGTTATATAATCATATATCACCATATACATATAAACCCATACATACGTCCATATCTAATTTGATCCGAATATTGAAATATATAATTATATCAAGCGAGATAAGCATGTTATCTCACCCGATACAATTTGGTCCGAAAAATGTGTCTATCTAACTGCATCAAATTATATATAAATACATATAATTTGATGAAGATTTGCAAATAAAATTTTGGTAAATATTATTGAGATCACTTATTTCATTCATATCCCCCCTGATTAGGTAAGGCGTAGGTGTAGACGTTTTTAGGCGTTTTTTACAGTAAAGTCGTTATAACAAATATTTGTGCAATATTTAACAGTCAAGTAAGACTTATATTTGATCAAAATTGTATTAGATTCGCCAGGAAAATTTCACTTTTTGTTAATTTCGATTTGAAAAATTCGATTTGTATGGAGACGTTTTTACAAAATACGGCAACGCCTTACATAATCAGGGGGATTAAATACTAATGCTTAATGTTTAGAAAAATTTTTGCTAATAAACTTGGAAATAGCTGATAAAATAAAACATTACAAAATAAAAATTTGTCGGAACAACTTTTTCTAGGTTAAAGTTTTGATCCTTCTTACAAAATGTGTCTTTCTTATAAAATAAAAAATTAACTTTCACAATTAATTTTTTTTTCACGGAAAAATAAATGAACTTAAACTATACCCAATAAGCATTGAAAAATTAAAAAATCAAGTGCTTTAAATATTGCTTAAATTTAGATTTATTTTAAGTATTTTTTTTTCAGTCAGAATCAAGTTAATACAAAGTGAAATAATTTGTTTGTTTTTCGTTTGTTGTCAGTATTGAAAAATCCAAATTCACAATTTTCCTGTAGAGATTTTAACAAAGTCTGAATTTCTTCCAAGGATTTTCTTCAAAAGGTAAGTCGCATTTGTTTCGAGCTAAATTCGGTCCTTATATTCTCTTTTTTCATATTTCAGAAAAGTCCTACAAAGTTCTACGCTTCTAGAGAAAATATGAACAAATAATGGAAACAATTGATACATCAAGAGTGTTATTCCGTGCGCAAAATCAAGCATCAAAAACAAAATGAATGTGTATGTATGTTAAAAATAATATGTAAATGTTAATAAATTATACTAAAAATAATGAAAACCGTGTTTTTATGGCTTGGTTTAAGCTTGAAGTTAGGACTTGAAAACAAGTGTTATTATAATGTTGTTTGAACTTTAATTGAACTGTGATTCAAGGCTTGAATGCAAGCATATTTACACTGATATGTTCGACTGGAATTCCAGTGTCCCTTTTGCTGGAATATGCTATTGAATTACAGTGTAAATCAAGTATAAATCAAGGCTTGAAATTGGAAAATGGGACTGGAATTACGCTTGATTTCACTTGAATTCCAACAAAATTGCTTATTGGGATATTAATTTCAACATATCCCAATAAGCAATTTTGTTGGAATTCAAGTTAAAATCTAGCGTAATTCCAGAAATGAAGAAAACTTCATTAATTCACTAAAAAATTTCATTAAAACTCGTCCAGCAAAATTCTCTCTGTGTATGTACAGAAGGGGCCCCCAATGCCCAAAAATGCATCAAGTGGTTTTTTTTATTAAAAAACCGGTATGCTGCCAAATGGCTACACCATAAGGGTTAACATTATTTTTAGTTTAATAAAGAGTATTTTGCCAACTATTTGAAAAATATACGTTAAATTCAATTATAAACATTTATTTATGTATATGTCAAAGTGCAAAATTCAAAACCAGATCCACAATTTCAGAGTTTTTTTTTAATTTTTATAGTGCAATTAAGCTTTATAAAATTTTGTATAATTAGAAATCATGTCAGATAAATTTATACATGAAATTAATACAATTTTATATTAACTTTGTTATATATTTTAATATAAGATTGTTTAGAGAAGCTTATACGCCATTATATATAATCATGTATAAACTATATATGCAGATCTCTTAATATCTCTTAATATATAACGTCATATCAAACATATTTATAAAACCAAAGTGTTAATATAAATCTATATGGTCATATAAAGCCACACATATAAACATTTATAATTATATCAAATCATATAAAATTATATGAAAACTTTTTTAGTCGGGCAATATTAAAGTTAGTAATATGTCAATTTAGGTAGCTATAAAAGTCCGAAACAGCATTCTAAAAACGGAGTCACTCCGTTATTTACACGACATAACGGTCCGGCACTCACGGAATTCCAGCGGACTAGTCCGTTTTTTACATGACATAACGGTCCGTAAACAGTCCGTCATTGACGGACCTTAGGTGGCGTTTACACTTGCATCGAAATCCCGAGATTTCGCTATTCACCACTCTGAAAAAACAATGAAGAAAAGCATATAAATGTGCAATTTTTAATAAAGCACACATAGTTAGCCCTAATAAATACATTTTCTAAAAATTTAACGTTGATATGCTTTCCTTCATTGTTTTTTGAGAGTGGTGAATAGCGAAATCTCGGGATTTCGATGCAAGTGTAAACGCAACCTTAAACGGACTTGTCAGTTTTTAACACGACATAACGGTCCGTCATTGACGGATTTTCAACGGATTCGAATCAGTTTCGATGTTCCTTATGTTCCGTTTTCTGGTCCGTATACGGATCCAGAAAACGGTACGTGTACGGAGTTGGATTCCGTTTATGACGGACCGAAAACGGTGCGTAAACGGAACGAATTGTTTGTTGGGATGTATATTGATCTTATCCCATTACACTGTGAGACAAATGGTAGGGGTCAGTGATCGGGAAGGGTTCAAACTACCGGGGAAAGTTATATCGGTAAATAAGAAGTTATACGTGTCCCAGCGTTTTGCTGGGTCACCCCTAGGAATCGATTTGTTCTTTGGTGGTCTTTTTTTTGACATAACTCGAGAACCACTAGTCCGATTTTGCTCAAACAATTTTAAAAAAATTAAAAATTACAATTCCTTTAATCTGTTCATATAACGTTTTTCTATATACTCAACAGTTTTGCCGGTAAAAATAAATGTATGAAGAGAAAATATTTTTTGCCTAAAATATTACAAAAAATGTAATAAACAAAAGGTTATTGATTTTTATGGTAGCGGTAACAAACATTTATTTTTACCGGCAAAACTGTTGAGTATATAGAAAAACGTTATACGAACAGATTAAAGGAATTGTAATTTTTAATTTTTTTAAAATTGTTTGAGGAAAATCGGACTAGTGGTTCTCGAGTTATGTCAAAAAAAAGATATATCTCGATTCCTAGGGGTGACCCAGCGAAACGCCGGGACACGTATAACTTGTTTTTGACCGATATAACATTTCCCGTTGGTTTCATCCCATCCCGATTTTGACTGTCGTATAGTGTTATTAATTTCGCAAATACAGACTGTTGATATTTAGTGGGTTATTTTGTAAAACGCAACGCCTTGCGTTGCGTTGATTTATGTATAAAGTGTTATTGTTACAAAAACAATTTGTATGGAAAACAACGCAACGCAAGGCGTTGCGTATTACAAAATAACCCCCTTAGATTTTTGAGCCATATAAATCGGTGCCTTGACCCTTCAACAAACATTTTTTTTGATCTTATTCACCAAAAAAATTCCGTCAGTGGAAAACATTCAAGATTTTTAATTTTTGTTTTTTTGAAAGAATGTTATTAATTTATTTTTTCTTAGTCATCTATATATATAAATTTATATAATTTTATATAACTCAGTAACACGAACAATGTTGTCTCATATAGTCAGTCATGTTGTATATCAGTGTTTGGCTGAGTGAGTTAAGTGGCCGACTACAACGCCAGCAACCTGGGTTCAAATCCTGCCGACGGCATTTTTTTTTGTTTTTTTTTAATAAAATAAATATTTTTTAAATAATGTTTTTTTGCATTGAGTGTTATTTTCTTTCGGTTTAAGATCAAATATTACAAATTCTAAATAGAATTTACAATTTTTATTTTACAACCAATAGAGAAAAACTTATGAAAAAAACTTTCCTAGAACCAATGGTTGACAATTAATGCATTTTCAAGTGACACCGCTCACTATCATCAGATTGTCTTTATGTGTCCACTCTAGGCTATAATGTAGATTTTAGTTTTTTGTATATATATGATCAATTTCAAAGATATGCATTTTGAGAAGTAAATTCAAACATTTTTACTTATCCATTTTTCATTATTAGCTGTGTTTGTGCGGCAAGTTATCAACGTTGGTTTATATCATTCTCATATAAATTTGACATAAGCCAACGTTTAGTGTTAACTCTTAAAGTTACTAATGTCAAATTTGTATGGGAATGACATAAGCAAACGTTGATAGCGTGCCGCACAAACACAGCTATTATAACTAACGAAAACCACATGTCGTTAACAAAGCTATTATTTTTCCCTATGTTGTAGTTGTGCTTTTTCATTGAAGTTCCTTCAATATGTAAAGCAATGATTCGTGCTTTTTAACATTCAAGCTTTTAATTCTATTTATAGAAATTAGAACTAAAGCAAAGAAACTTTTACACGGTTGTTTTATTTTTGTGTATAACATCCTAACACAACATGCCGTATAAATACTAACATGTTGCAATTAAGGAATATTACTTAACAATTTGGACTGTACCTGGTCTGTGGGTATTTTATTGTAGATTTTTTTTAAATTTTTTGTGTTATTTTTAAAAAATTTTTTAAATTTAAATAATTCCAAATATATCATAGGATAAATTTTGATCTCAAATTATCAAATTAGATCTGCCAAAATTAGCTTATCCGTTTGCATCTAATTGGATGTAAATTAATCCCAAGGGATATTTTGGGGTCTATCAGGATCTTAATTTGATATTATTGGATCAGGGTCACATATGGGTGGCGCTATTTCCCATATTTTTAATTTCATAATCAGAAAATACCTTATTTCTCGGAAGCTAAGCGAGATACAGCACATTGGCCAAAAATTCGTCCCTCCGTACCTATAAATTTCTCCTTAAACTACATTTACACACGAGAGAAAACTGCTAGAGATAGAGCAAAAAACACCTATAATTTGCTTAAATCATTCACAATAGAGATATTTCGAAGTGTATTTTGCTATATCTCCAGTAGTTTTTTCTCGCGTGCAAAAGTGCCTTTATAATCTACAACTCTCAATAATAAATATGGTGATATCTTGGGTTGGATCCGGAGTGAAATTTTTAGAAATTTTTTACACCAAGTAAAATTTCTCTTGAATTTAGCCTAAATTTTTTACTTAAATTGTCCATATATTTAGCAGCTTGCTAAAATTTAGTCTACACGTGAGAAAAAGGTTAGATTTGACCTGATCTATTAGATCAAATTATATATCATTCTATATAATTATTTTATTACTGACTTTACAAAAAAGGGGGAAAAAGTCGCACAAAGTTAGGAAAAGTGGCAAAATTAGGCTAGTTTGAAAAAGTCGCACACAAAGTCAAAGGCCGTCAAAAAGGTTGCAAATTGCAACTTTAGTCGCACAACAGTAACACTGTGTATAATGTTCTATCAAGCCGATTAAGTCGCCGCCGATTATTTGGTTGCGCCGCCGCCGCCGATTTTTATCCGGCTCAACCTTAACAAATTTTCTACTTTTAAGTAAAAATAAAATCAAATAGACACACTTCATAATTAACACTAAATAACGATGACGATGTGAGGGATGTGGCGTAATGGTTAGCGCGATGAACTGTTACACATATGGTTGCGGGTTCGATCCCCAGCTACCGCAACATCAATTTGGAAAAATAATGTGTATGACTTTTTTATCCCTAATACAGTGTCCTCCTTCACTATTCCCAAAGCACTTAACCCCACCGAAGTAAATTAATATAACAGGGCTTTGAAATAAACAGCCTCAACAAAAGTTCGCCAACTCACGCGCAACAACTATTCTAAAATTCAACATCTCGCGCAATTACAGTGTTGCCATATTTCAACACCTCCTATCTCTTCTTATCCCCTTTCCAAATAAAGCAACACGCTAAATAAGGTTGGATTAGATTAGGTTAATGCTATAGTTCTGCCTGGTTGTCATAGTAACGCCAAGGCTTAGTTGTTATAGCAACACGAAAATTTTATAAAATAAGATACGATAAGATAAGGATTAAGATAAGATAAAGATTATGGATTAAGTAACGCCAAGGCCTGGTTGTCATAGCAACACGAAGGTTGTCATAGCAACACGAAAAAAAAATTTTTTCCCGGCGGTATGAAAAATACCTTACAACCTATTCTCATACCTACCAAATACACATACAAAATTTCATAAAAATCGGTCGAGCCGTTTCGGAGGAGTTCGACCACAAACACCGTGACACGAGAATTTTATATATACATATAGATATATAATATAACTCAGTAACACGATCAATGTTGCCTCATATAGTCAGTCATGTTGTAAAGCAGTGTTTGGCTGAGTGAGTTAAGTGGCCGACTACAACGCCAGCAACCTGGGTTCAAATCCTGCCGACGGAATTTTTTTTGGTTTTTTTTTAATGAAATAAATATTTTTTTAATAATAAATGTTTTTTTAATTTTTTGTGTTATTTTTTAAATTTTTTTAAAATTTAAATAATTCCAAATATATCATAGGATAAATTTTGATCTCAAATTATCCAATTCGATCTGCCAAAATTAGCTTATCCGTTTGCATCTAATTGGATGTAAATTAATCCCATGGGATATTTTGGGATCTATCAGGATCTTAATTTGATATTATTGGATATTATTGGATCTCCCAATTTTGAGATCTATTTGGATCTAATTTAATTATGTAATATATTTGAGGGATCTGATTGGATATTACTGGATACCCCAATTTTGAGATGAACTTGGATAAGATCATATGTCGATCTATATCAAATGAGATATGACTACATATGCTAGATATTATGTTTTTTTAATAGGGTAAGTATTTTTGCATATTTCATATGTTTTTAATGCATATTTTTCTTTTTTGGCTGCATTTTTGAGGCGCATATTTTCGTTTTTTTATGTGCATGACATTTCCTGCCCTAATAATTATATTAACCCATACATGATTTGATCTGCAAAATGTTGGATCTTGTTAATATAATTTTATATAATTAAATATCTTTTGATATAATCATATAAAAATATATATTTCACAATACTCGACAAGATATAATTGTATAAATTTATAAATGATTATATAAAAATCATTTTTACTAGCCCAAGTAAAAAAGTTTTGATATAGTCAGATATTATCATATACAATTTTGTATAATTATATATTGGAACATATATACTAAGATATACTTATATACAATTTTACGAAATTATATCCTAAATATATAACTATATCTTGTTATATATTGCACAATATATAGCGCAACATATTACAATATCCAATTATATATAGACCTGTATATATTTACATCTCATATAATTATGTATAATTGTATCGAATTATATACCACTAGCGGGCGCAGCCCGCTACGTTGTTAGCGTGCCTTAAAGGTTAAGGGGGGGGGGGGGGGCTGCGCCCTCCCCCCGGGGGCTGCGCCCCCCACAATTTTTATTAAATTCGTTTTTTTATTTAAAGTTTTTTTATTTAAAGCCTTCACCCAGCCACCACAAATAAATAATTCTGCACAACAATGGGTTTAAAATAAATAAATATTTGATCACTTTTTCTCATGAAAGTGGATTGTTAGTAATGAATCCATAATAAATTGCAATATACGTGTGTATGTTAAGATAATTTGGTAAAGTGCGAACTTAGGTAGATAGACCCGTAAGTAGTTTTGTTCATTTGTGTTTTGAATGAAAATAAATAACGTAAAGCAGGGTTGGAAAGCATTTTATAATATTAAAAATAGCGGGCAAAGCTACGTTGTTAGCGTGTCTTAAAGTTTTTTTTTTAATTCCAGTTTATGTAAAGGTAGACCTGGCAATTCAAGTAAATTCACAAATTCAGTTGGAAAATTTACTGCGTCGGTTTCTTCCACCGGTGCTTCGTTACATGAAGTTTAAATATCGGAATATATAAGTTCCATTCCTTTTCTAAGGTTTTTTCTCTTTCAGAAAATTTGTTTAACTTTTTGGGGAGTATGTTTCAATGCTACATAAGTTTCATATTCCGTTGATAGTGTTTGAACAGGTAATTCCCTCTTCCAATCCATTTGCATTGTCTATAATTTCAATTCCACTCGTTCAACGTTTATATCCATTTCATTCCACTTGTGTAGTGTTTCAATCCCACTCGTTTCCTATTTAGTTTCTTAATTTTAGTGTTTCATATACACTTGTTCTTTAAGTTTTAGGTTTCTAGCTAAAGACGCTGACGTTAAGGGGGGGGGGGCAATTTTCCCCTTTTGAACCACCATTTTTACCACGTTCCTGTCCAAAGTCCTAGAAATGCCTTGTCGATAAGTTAGCCCATACTCCAAGGAAAACATATTATATATTACAGGTTTCTAGCCGAAGGGTTCGGTTAGGCCATCAAGGTGGAGAATTATTCCGTTTTTACCCCTCCCGGTAGGAATTTCCAAAAATTCTGTCTTAGAGGACGTCTGCGTTGGAGGAGGAACCTACTACATACATAATTTTAGGTCTCTATATCCAGCAGTTTGGCCAGGCCATCAAGGGGGAAGTTTTTTCACTTTTTACCCCTCCCGGTATGAATTTCCAAAAATACCATCTTAGGGGACGTCAACGTTGGAGAAGGAACCCAATTTAAGATCCCTTGCTCCAGCAGTTTGGCCAGGCCGTTAAGGGGGAGACTTTTCCTGTTTTTGACCCTACCTGTAGAAATTTCCAAAAATCTCATCTTAGCGGATATCTACAATAGAGGAGGAACTTTAATACCAAATTTCAACTTCCTACCTCCAGCGGTTTGGGCAGGCCTTTAAGCGGCACTTTTCGCTTCATTAATCCCCATTTTTGCAATGTCCCTGTCCAAAAAGCACCGTCTCGGTAAGTGAGTAGATACTCCAAGTAACATATGTTTTACATTTCAGGTTTCTAGCCAACTTTTACTATTTGTGCACCTCTCGGTAGGAATTTCCGAAAATCCATCGACAGGGAATTCCAGCTTCCTAGTTCCAGAAGTTTGAGCAGGCTGAGAGGAACTTAAGTACCGAATTTCAGCTTCCTAGTTCCAGCAGTTTGGACACGTCGTTAAGGGGCAACTTTCCCTTTTTGAGCTCCCATTTTATAACGACCCTGTCCAAAATTCAAAAAGTATCTTTCTAATACGTTAGCCCTCACTCCAGGGACCCACATTTTAAGCTTCAGGTTTCTAGCCGAAGGGGTTTTTACCGGCCCCCAAGGTGAGGCTTTTCTTCTATTTGCCCCTCCCTTTAGGAATTTACAAAAATTCCATCTTCGCGGCTATCTGCGATGGATGAGGAACATTCATACCAAATTTCAACTGCATTGCCTAAGCGGTTTGGGCAGGCCGTTAGTGGGGACATTTTTCCCTTTCAACCACCATTTTTACTATGTTCCTGTTCCAAAATAGAAAAATTACGTTGCCGGTGAGTTAGTCCTACTCCAAGGAATACATATTTAAAATTTTAGGTTGGCCAAAAGGGATTGGGCAAGCCGTCAGGAGGAGACTTTTACCTTATTTCCCCTCCCGATAGGAATTTCAAAAATTCGTTCTAAGCGGACGCCTACACAGAAGGAGGAACTCACATACCGAGTTTCCTTTTGGGATATCCTGTAGGGAATTCCAAAAATACAAACTTAGTCGATGTCTACTACAGTGGAGGAACCTTTATACCAAATTTCAACTTCTTACCTCCAGTGGTTTGGGCAGGCACTTTTCCAAGACTGTTTATGGGGAGACTTTTCCCCTTTTTGCCCGTTCCGGTAGGAATTTCCAAAAATCCCGTCTTAGCGCACGTCTATGCCGAATATCAAGAAACCTTGTTTTAGTGGAGATATCCGTGGGGGGAGGAAAAAAAGTAGTTTTTTTGAAATTATATATTATTTTAAATGGTACTTTTTGGAAAAACGAAATTTTTTGGAAAAAGATACTTTGTTTTTACAAAGTACTTTATTTGTACTTTTTTTGCAAAAGGTATTTTTTTTTAAAAAGTTGTTTTTTTTTGGAAAAATGTATGTTTTTTGGAAAAAGGTAATTTTTTTGGAAAAGGTACTTCTTTTGGAAAAGGAAAATTTTTTTAGAAAAAGGTACTTTTTTTTTGGGAAAAGGTACTTTTTTTGGAAAAGGTACTTTTTTTGAAAAAGGTATTTTTTTGAAAAAATGTATGTTTTTTGGGAAAAGGAACATTTTTTTAGAAAAAGGTACTTTTTTTGGGAAAAGGTACTTTTTTTTGGAAAAGGTACTTTTTTTGAATAAGTTATTTTTTTTGGAAAAATGTATGTTTTTTGGGAAAAGGTACTTTTTTTTTGGAAAAGGTAAATTTTTTTAGAAAAAGGTTACATTTTTTGGAAAAAGGTACTTTTTTTAAAAAAGGTACTTTTTTGGAAAAAGGTACTTTTTTTGGAAAAAGGAATTTTTTTGGAAAAAGGTACTTTTTTTGGAAAAAGGTACTTTTTTTTGGAAAAACGTACTTTTTTGGAGAAAGGTACTTTTTTTTGGAAAAAGGTACTTCTTTTGAAAAAAGGTACTTTTTTTGGAAAAAGGTACTTTTTTTGGAAAAACGTACTTTTTTTGGAAAAAGGTACTTTTTTTGGAAAAAGGTACTTTTTTTGGAAAAAGGTACTTTTTTTGGAAAAAGGTACTTTTTTTGGAAAAAGGTACTTTTTTTGGAAAAAGGTACTTTTTTTGGAAAAAGGTACTTTTTTTGGAAAAAGGTACTTTTTTTTTGGAAAAAGGTACTTTTTTTGGAAAAAGGTACTTTTTTTGGAAAAGGGTACTTTTTTTGGAAAAAGGTACTTTTTTTGGAAAAAGGTACTTTTTTTGGAAAAAGGTACTTTTTTTTGGAAAAAGGTACTTTTTTTTGGAAAAAGGTACTTTTTTTGGAAAAAGGTACTTTTTTTGGAAAAAGGTACTTTTTTTGGAAAAAGGTACTTTTTTTGGAAAAAGGTACTTTTTTTGGAAAAAGGTACTTTTTTTGGAAAAAGGTACTTTTTTTGGGAAAAGGTACTTTTTTTGGGAAAAGGTACTTTTTTGGAAAAAGGTACTTTTTTTGTCCCCTTTTTGCCCCTCCCGATAAGAATTTCCAAAAATGCCGTCTCAACGGACGTCTACACCGGTCGAGGAACCTACATACCAAATTTCAACTTCATAGCTCCAGCAGTTTGAGCAGGCCGTCAAGGGGGAGACTTTTTCCCCGTTTTGCCCGTCCCTGTAAAAATTTCCAAAACTCCCGTCTTGGTGGATGTCTACGATAGTGGAGGAACCTTTATACCAAATTTCAACTTCTTACCTCCAGCGGTTTGGTCAGGCCGTCAAGGGGGGCCTTTTTCCCCTTTTTAACCCCCATTTTTACAACGTCCCTGTCCAAAATTCTAGAAAGTACTCCAGAAAAGTTAGCCCCTACTCCAAGGAACACATATCTTAAATTTCAGCTTTCTAACCGAAGGGGTTTTGGCAGGCCGTCAAGGGGGACACTTTCCCCCTTTTTGCCCGTTCCGGTAGGAATTTCCAAAAATCCCGTCTTAGTGGACGTCTACCCCGAAAAAGGAACCTACATACCAAATTTCAACTTCCTAGCTTCAGCGGTTTGGGCTGGGCGATGTTGAGTCAGTCAGTCAGTCAGTCAGTCAGTCACGTTATTCTTTTATATATAGAGATTACATCTAGTTGGATTATATTATATTTGATACATTTGGATGAGGACAAAATCCGGATAAAATTGTATCAAATCATATCTTATTCCATCAAATTAGATCTAATTTTGTCAAATTAGATCTAATATGACCATAATACGATCTAATTTGATACAATTATATGTTCTCATTTTTCGGATGTAATTATATATCCCTTTCAGACCTGGCTATACCGATTGTGAGATCTGGTTTAAATTGCTTAAAATACAGATACATTTTTATTTTTTTGCTTTTTTACAAGTATGGAGTAATTGTGAGTTCTCCTGTGTTTTCTATGCTCAAAAGAGAATTAAAAAAATTGAAATATGTTATAAAATTAAATTAATTTAATCAAAGAGTATACATAATAAAGAGATTGGGGGACTCTCTATCACTGAGAAAGCATTTGTTCTATTATGTGCCTTGGAACAGGAACATACTCAAACCAATATCACCCAGCAAACATGGCAATACGAAGAAGATTCTCCGAACATATCGCCAGCAAGAAAATATTTATTGCCGGCAATATCAATTTCGTATTCCGGAAGTTTCCTCCGTCGGAAACAACTGTTACACTAAAACAATACTTCCAGGCAATATGAAAGCAATAACTCATATGGAAGATAAAAGGGATATCGCTAAATAAACTCCCAGTACAATAAAAAAACGATTTAATTTTTTCATTATTAAATTTAAGCCTGAAAAACAATATCTGCATACATAATCCATTGACCAACTTATAAATTATTTTGATTTCATCTTAGCCGATTTTTCCGGCGCAATTAATCTTAATTTTTCACGAGTTTATTTCCTATACATCTTTTGATTGTTTTTGTACAAATTTAGTTTTAATTTTTTTCCAAATTGATAAAAGATTTCAAACAAATTTGCTTTATCTTCCAAATGATACAAAGGTGATATTTCCGAAATATTGTCATAAAAAGTTATGACAAAAGATAAAATATTTGAATTACTTTTTTCCAAATATCGTCGAATTATCTTCCAAGTGATAAAAGGAAGACAATTTCAAAGTAAATACTACTTGATTTTTTTCATTCAAATGAAATATCTTCTTGGAAGGTCTCTTTTAAATGTTTTGCAGGGTCATTATGTGCGCTCTTTGTATGACTCAAAACATCGATTGTAACCAGGGATGGAAAATAATAATTTAGTTATAAAAATCAAGAATGGAACTATACTGTGGAATTATACTATTCCAACAGTATTATAGCCCTAGATTATGAATTATGATTATAACGATGCCAAAATTTTCTTTTTTTGCAACTAACCACCAAACTTTGTTTTATGAAATGGGCATTATACTCCGTAGATTATAAATTTAAAAAACCGCACTTAAAAAATTGCAAAATAATAGAGGAACGTGAAAAAAGCCTTTGTGGTAGAAAAAAATAATTAAAAAACTCAATCAGCGATTAACAGTCTGCAAATGAATACAATGACGTAAAAATTTTCCTTTTTGCAAATATTTTTTTCGCGATTTATTTATTTTTTTTTTTTGCAAACTAAGCACTAAACTTTTGTGTATAAAATTGGTACTATAGAACCTAGATTATAAATTTAAAAAAACCACACTTAAAAAATTGCAAAATAATCGCGGAAAGCGAAAAAAGGCTTTATGGTACAAAAATAAATTAAAAAACTTAATCAGTGATTTACATTCTGCAAACAAATATATTGATGAAAAAATTTATCCTTTTTGCAAATTTTATTTTTCGGGATTTTTTTTTGCAACTAGCCACCAAACTTTGTTGTATGAAATTTGTATTATAGTCCCTAGATTATAAATTAAAAAGAAACGTACTTAAAAAATTGCAAAATAAAAGCGGAACGCGAAAAAAGACTTTGTGGTACAAAAAATTAATTAGGAAACGTAATCAGCGATTTAGATTCTGCAAACAAATATACTCATGCAAAAATTTTCCTTTTTGCAAATTTTATTTTTCGCGAATTTATTTGCAACTAGCCACCAAACTTTGTTGTCTGAAATGTATATTACAGCCCCTAGATTATAAATTAAAAAAAACGCACGTAAAGAATTGCAAAATAATAGCGGAATTTGAAAAAAGAAAATTTAATCCCTAGGTTATATATTTAAAAAAACCGCACTTAAAAAGTTGCAAAATAACGGCGAAATTCGAAAAAGGCTTTATGGAACAGAAAATGAATTAAAAGAGGTAATCAGCGATCGACATTCTGCAAGCGAATATATTGTTGCAAAAATTTCGCTTTTTGCAAATGTTTTTTTTTCGCAATTTGTGCTAATATTTGCTAATATCTAAATATTTAATTTTTTAACGAGCCAAAGAGAAAGCTAGTTTTTAGTAACTTACATTTTTAAATAAGTTAGAGCGATCTAACATTTTTTGGTATGATCGACCGATTAAGTGAGCCTTTTCCATCCCTGATTAAACAGTCGGAGTTCGTTCCTGTTCCAAGCCGCCTAATATTTTTTCAAATAAAAAATATTGAGAGAGTTGCAAGGCCATTGATTTAATATCGTCTTCTGATAAGGGTTGACATGCGGCCACGTGGTCAGTGATATTGTTTTTATTAAGCAATAAATTTAACTTTAATTAGTGATTTCTGGTGATTCCGAAAATGTACGTTCCCCTTACAAAATAAAACTTACAAAATTTTACATTTTTAGAGAATCTTATTAAATTAAAAAACTGATATCACAATTGTGCTGTTTAGGCACAACTTGACGTTTTTTTCTATGCTCACGATTTTGTGATCTCATTATTTTCTTTAGGAAAACACTTTAATTTGTCAGAAAACTATGACATTGAAGCTGCATTGGCGATTCTAGACCAGTCTAATATCAGATATGACCGCTATGACCATTGGCCTGAGTTCTCTGGCGAACCACCAAGAGAAGACGATGCCAAAAATGTTGAGTAGCCTTTGTCTCGCAAAAAATGAAGATTGTTTCAAAGGTTATCATTTAAAATAATGAAGGTGAAACATAAATTTAGTTTTACTTTGCAAACAGTCATGAATCCGTGTTATTTTCTCACGTATCAATCAATAATTTTATTATTTTCTTAGTATTAAAAGGCAACGAAGTACCTAAATATGAATAGGGATATATTGTTTTTGTTTTCTTAATACTTATTTGTTATTTAATTACTAAAAAGTGAAATAAACGCAATAAAGCAATAAAATTTGTTTTTCATTCATCAAAATTATAATTCAGCTTATAACCCAGCCCACACAATCGTGCTATGTTCTTTTTCAAAAAAAGGACCTTACAAAAATTTAGAACACCCCAGGAAAATTTTTTACAATCGGTAGCCAACCACACCCATTCTACAACTGGTTCCACTGTAACCGATTCCATGGAACTGGTTCGGGAACCAGTTCCATGGAATCGATTGCAGTGGAACCAGTTGTAGAATGGGTGTGGTTGGCTACCGATTGTAAAAAATTTTCCTGGGTTATTTAAAAAAAATAGTACTTTTTCTGAACAATTGTACTTTTGTTTAAAAGGTACTCTTTTTTTTAAAAATGTTACTTTTTTGTTAAGATATTTAGTTGACCTGTGGTGTTGTTATGTGGTGATTTTACTTTTACTTTTACTAAAGAGTTACTTTTCTAAAGAATTGCTTTCTTTAAAAAAATGTATGTTTTTTTAATTTTTTTCAAACTGTATAAAAAAAATTGTGACTTTTTTCAAAAATGGTACTTTTTTAAATGTTACTTTTCGAAAAAAGGTACTTATTTTAAATGGTTTTTTAATGCTACTTTTTTGAGAAATATGTACAGTGAAGAGCAAAAGTGTAACAGGGTTAATATGGTTCAGATATTTTGCTTAAAATTTTTAACTATGAAAGCAAATCCAATAATTATTTCTAGCGTTACCTATATATTTATTAACTTGTCCTAATTAAAAAACAAGAAAAAAATTTAACTATTTTATTTAACTGGGAATTTTTAATTTTTGATAATTTTCTTTAAAAAATTTAAATATAAACTTAAAAATCATTAAATTTTTGCTGTTTTTCTATGCATTTGGGTGAATTGTTGCAAAATATTGCATTTATCTCTTGAAAAATTAGGTGTCAAATAAAATGTTCCTTATTGTTCAGGTCGCAAGCCCATCTTGAGGTATGACAATATTAACCATACTAATTTTTTTAGTAAATCCAAAAATATTTAACGGGACAATAGAATGGACTATTTGGTATTCAAAAATGTTTCGATTGGGTAGCTTTTCCTATTAAATAAAATCTTTTTGAATACTATGTATATTGCAAATTTGGCCGAAATTCTAAATTTTTACCAAAAAATGCCTTATTTTTCTATGGTAGCTAGTAAATTCAATTCTCTAATGCTAAGCCATTAATTTTTCTTTAATATACTGTCAATTTAAAATATTAGATGAAACCCATTTTCATTAGGGCGCCTAAAATTGTAATGAACATTTCAACAGCTTTCATGGTTTGGGGCTCCGTATATGGTAGTGTTATTAGAATTATTATTAAACTAGTAATATGCGCCAGTTTTGTGTACAAAATTATTTACTGCCACATTTTTAAATAAAATATATAAAAATAATGTGCTTTTAATTCGACCTTAAGACGTTTCCCCCAAAAAGAGGGCTTCAAACATAGAAACTTGTAGCAATCTACTTCAGCGGCTGCCTAGTAAAATGGGTTTCATATGATGTTCTATATTTACGGTATATCAAAGGAAAATGAATGCCACAAAATTTAGTAAGCGAACTTACTAGCTATCAGCGACCTGAACAATAGGGAAATATTACTTAATACTCACATTTTCATCAAATAAATGGAATATTTTCCTACTACACATAAAAGCCGCAAAAATGTTACTTACGATTTTTTAAATAATATTAAAAATTTCTTAAGAAATTTATCAAAACTTAAAAGGGTGCAAAAGTGTAACATTTGTCATAATCAGAGCTTTGAAGAATTAATTCCTTTTTGAATGAATTCACTACCAATCGAATTCAATTTTCTCTAGAATTGAATGAATTCCTTTTCTTAAGTAATTCACTGAATTCGTTCAACTGAACGCGTTCATCAAACAACAAATTGAAAGAATTAATTCAATTGCAATAGTTCTTTTTATTAAATCAAATGAATTAATTCCTTACTGATTTAATTCACTACTGAATTCGTTCAATTTAATTTCCGTTCAGTGAATTAAAAAAAAAAATTACGTTCAGTGAATTAAAAAAAAATAAAATTACGTTCAGTGAATTAAAGAAAATAAAATTACGTTCAGTGAATTAAAAAAAAAATAATAAGTTCACTGAATTGAAAAAAAAAATAAAATAAGTTCACTGAATTAAAAAAAAATAAAATAAATTCACTGAATTCAAAGTCTGTTTTCTGCCGTTCAGTAAAAGAAAACAATAATGTAGAAATAAAATTTTTAAATAAGCAATTTTACAGCGTGTGCTAGTAAAAATAAACAAATTAGACACCGGATGCTGTTTATCAACCTACATGATCCAAAAATAAAGCCTTTTACTATTAAAAATAAAAACTTTACAGATATAGATATAACTATATAACTAGTTTGAAAAATTAATAGTTATATTTTTTCCAAATTTATCTATATCTGTAAAGTTTTTATTTTTAATAGTAAAAGGCTTAATTTTTGTATCATGTAGGTTGATAAACAGCATCCGGTTTCTAATTTGTTTATTTTTACTAGCACACGCTCTAAAATTGCTTATTTAAAAATTTTATTTGTACATTATTGTTTTCTTCTACTGAACGGCAGAAAACAGGTTTTGAATTCAGTGAACTTATTTTATTTTTTTTCAATTCAGTGAACTTATTTTATTTTTTTTTTTAATTCAGTGAACTTATTATTTTTTTTTTAATTCACTGAACGTAATTTTATTTTTTTTTAATTCACTGAACGTAATTTTATTTTTTTTAATTCACTGAACGAAAATGAAATTGAACGAATTCAGTAGTGAATTAATTCAGTAAGGAATTAATTCACTTTTTTTCCGTTCGATTTTTAAAATTGAACGTGTTCACCAGTGAATTAATTCATTTGATTTAATAAAAAGAACTATTGCAATTGAATTAATTCGTAACAAAATAAATCGAACGAAAGCAAATATGAATTAATTCCATTCAATATATGGTGCTTAGTGAATTAATTCATCGAATTTTTAATTCAGAATTGAAAAATTGAATTAAGGAATTAATTCTTCAAAGCTCTGGTCATAATATAGAAAAATGTCCTCGCCTTCTTCGTTAATTAAAATATTTAAAATATTGTTATTGATTTCTAATTAGAAGAGGCTAATAAACAAATAAATTTAAAAAAATTATTTGATTTGGTTTCGTAGTTAAAAATATAAAGCAGAATAACTGAACAATGTGTACCCTGTTACACTTTTGCCCCTCACTGTATGTATCAGGAATGGGAAAGTTGATACGATCGTACTTTTTTTGATACTATTTCATTCAGAAAAGTACACATTAAAAAAAGTTTGTAGAAAAGTTAGTAGAACTGTAGTACTTCAACTTAACAAACTTTTAACTAATTTTTAGTTAAAATTTAATTTTTAGTTAATTTTTTTGCTACCTCCACATTACTAACCTACAAACTTGTTTGCTATTTTTTTTTTTGCTTAAATTAGTTACTAATTTTTAACAATAAATTTGCTAACTTTACAATATTTTGCTGAATTTTAGTTATTAATTTTTAACAGAAGATTTGCTAATTTTACAAATTTTTTGTAAACTAACCACCAATTTTGGAGCGCTTATAAACAGAATGTTAAATGACTCATAAAAATTACTGCATATTTTTAACTCGCCAAAAATAATATAAAAAGTTTTAAAATAAAGCTAAATTGAAATGGTTGAAAAATTGTCCTACTCATAACATATCTAAATTATTAAAATTTATGAAAAAAGTTTCTATTTATCGTAATACATTAATTTTCAAAGATCAAGGTTTATTTTGGACGAACCATTTTAATATGAAAATTGTGATTAAAAGTATCTCTGGGGAGCAAGTGAGTTTACGGGGATGACCCTAATTTTTTCCCCCCAATATTGTACTTTTTAAGCTTATTTAAAGAATACGATATTTTTAATCCGCCACACCTTTTCTGTGGGTGGAGCTTTAGAGGTGAAAATGGGAACTCAAATATATTCGGAAGTACATATCCGATTAGCGTTCCTCTCGGAGCGTTGGAGTCGGTCCATCCACCGTTTTGGTGAGAGTAAAGTGGTTGCTCTGGATATTTCAAAGGCGTTTGATCGTGTATGACACGGGGCGCTTGTATCAAAGCTTATTGCTTTTGGTGTGGGTAATGACTTCGCTCGTTTTATTTCGAGCTTTCTCAGAGATCGTAGTATTCGTGTTGTTATAGATGTGATCTCATCCGATGAGTTTCAGCTGAATTCAGGGATACCGCAGGGTTCTGTTCTTTCTCCTTCCCTATTTCTTATCTTTCTCAATGACCTTCTTGGTCAAACTTTCAACCCTATCTACTCTTTTGCAGATGACAGCAACATTTGTCATTCATTTTCCGTCAATAGTAGGCCAAGTCTTGAGGAGATTGGGGACAAAAAGCAAATTATGAATGACACACTCAATCGTGACCTTTCTACAATCTCTGAGTGGGGTCGTGTGAATAAGGTCGACTTTAATGCACGCAAGACCCAATGTTGTATGTTGACCTATAGGGCTGTGGGGTCAACACTGCCATCTGTAAATATGGGTGATATTGATATTGAGGAATCGGATACTCTTGATGTTCTTGGCATCAAAATTCAGTGTGATGTCCGTTGGAATAAGCATGTTTTCCAAGTGTCGAAAGAAGTATTCAAGTGTCTAGGTTTTCTACGTCGGTGCAAGAAGTACTTCACCCCATCCGATTTACTCAATATTTATACCACCTATATCCGACCGAAGACGGAATACAACTCCCATATATGGGCAGGAGCTTCGAAGTCTATTTTGGAGCTTCTGGACCGTGTGCAAAGGAGGGCGTCGGCGCTTATCAATGACGGTAGAGTATCCAGCTCTATTGACTCATTGGAGCATCGTCGGAATTTGGGTTGTGTGACTCTGTTTTATCGATATTACCATGGGAAGTGTTCTGCTGAGATAAGTGAACTTATCCCCAGAGCCCGAGTTTTTATTTGTAATACTCGCCTATCAAGTAGAGCACATCCGTTTGTAGTCGATTGTCCAGTGGATCGCACAACGCATTACAGAGAGAATTCGTTTATCAGTCGCACCAGCCGTATGTGGAATAAACTCCCCGCAGAAGTCTTCCCTGTTACTTACAATGTAGAGAAATTCAAATCAAATATTCACAAACACTACTCCCTCTTTCCTCCTCCCCATAACCTATTTTCCTAATACCAACACAATGCACTGCGTTAATAGGGGTCATCCCCTGAGTGTTGGTCGAAAAAAAAAAACAATGAAAATCAAAAGAAGGGTCTCTGATATACATTTTGTTATTGTTAACATCATGATACAACCATACTAGGTAGATGCATTAGGGAGAGTTTGACAGTTCAGGGTTTTATTATGACAGCTCAGGGATTTTTCGTATGCTTCGCTATGTATTTATCAAAGGTAGCCGATTACATTTTTTGTTGTTGTTTGTTGTTCTAATGCATCTACCTAGTATGGTTGTATCATGGGTTAACATATTATTGTCTATAAATATTACCACTTTTACAAAAAATCATTCTTGGGAAATTTTCATTGGCATTGAAATATAATCTTCTTCTATATATAAAAGAATAACGTGACTGACTGACTGACTGACTCAACATCGCCCAGCCCAAACCGCTGAAGCTAGGACGTTGAAATTTGGTATGTAGGTTCCTCTTTCGGGGTAGACGTCCGCTAAGACGGGATTTTCGGAAATTCCTACCGGAACGGGCAAAAAGGGGGAAAGTGTCCCCCTTGACGGCCTGCCAAAACCCCTTTGGCTAGAAAGCTGAAATTTAAGATATGTGTTCCTTGGAGTAGGGGCTAACTTTTCTGGAAAGTACTTTCTAGAATTTTGGACAGGGACGTTGTAAAAATGGGGGTTAAAAAGGGGAAAAAGGCCCCCCTTGACGGCCTGCCCAAACCGCTGGAGGTAGGAAGTTGAAATTTGGTATAAAGGTTCCTCCACTATCGTAGACATCCACCAAGACGGGAGTTTTGGAAATTTTTACAGGGACGGGCAAAAAGGGGAAAAAGTCTCCCCCTTGACGGCCTGCTCAAACTGCTGGAGCTATGAAGTTGAAATTTGGTATGTAAGTTCCTCGACCGGTGTAGACGTCCGTTGAGACGGCATTATTGGAAATTCTTATCGGGAGGGCCAAAAAGGGGACAAAAAAAGTACCTTTTTCCAAAAAAGTACCTTTTCCCAAAAAAAGAACCTTTTCCCCAAAAAAATACCTTTTTCCAAAAAAAAGTATCTTTTTCAAAAAAAAGTACCTTTTTCCAAAAAAAAGTACCTTTTTCCAAAAAAAAGTACCTTTTTCCAAAAAAAGTACCTTTTTCCAAAAAAAGTACCTTTTTCCGAAAAAAGTACCTTTTTCCAAAAAAAAGTACCTTTTTCCAAAAAAGTACCTTTTTCCAAAAAAAGTACCTTTTTCCAAAAAAAGTACCTTTTTCCAAAAAAAGTACCTTTTTCCAAAAAAAATTCCTTTTTCCAAAAAAAGTACCTTTTTCCAAAAAAAAGTACCTTTTTCCAAAAAAAAGTACCTTTTTCCAAAAAAAGTACCTTTTTCTAAAAAAGTACCTTTTTCCAAAAAAAGTACCTTTTTCCAAAAAAAGTACCTTTTCCAAAAAAAGTACCTTTTTCCAAAAAAAGTACCTTTTTCCAAAAAAAGTACCTTTTCCAAAAAAAAGTACCTTTTCCCGAAAAAAGTACCTTTTTCCAAAAAAAGTACCTTTTTCCAAAAAAAGTACCTTTTTCCAAAATAAGTACCTTTTTCCAAAAAAAGTACCTTTTTCCAAAAAAAGTACCTTTTTCCAAAAAAAATTCCTTTTTCAAAAAAAGTACCTTTTTCCAAAAAAAGTACCTTTTTCCAAAAAAAGTACCTTTTTCCAAAACAAGTACCTTTTTCCAAAAAAAGTACCTTTTTCCAAAAAAAAAGTACCTTTTTTAAAAAAAATACCTTTTTCCAAAAAATGTACCTTTTTCTAAAAAAATGTACCTTTTCCAAAAAAAAGTACCTTTTCCAAAAAAAGTACCTTTTCCCAAAAAACATACATTTTTCCAAAAAAATACCTTTTCCAAAAAAAAGTACCTTTTTCTAAAAAAATGTTCCTTTTCCCAAAAAACATATATTTTTCAAAAAAATACCTTTTTCCAAAAAAAGTACCTTTTCCCAAAAAAAAGACCTTTTTCTAAAAAAAATTTTCCTTTTCCAAAAGAAGTACCTTTTCCAAAAAAAGTGCCTTTTTCCAAAAAAAACATACATTTTTCCAAAAAAAAACACCTTTTTTAAAAAAAATACCTTTTCCAAAAAAGTACAAATAAAGTACTTTGTAAAAACAAAGTATCTTTTTCCAAAAAATTTCGTTTTTCCAAAAAGTACCATTTAAAATAATATATAATTTCAAAAAACCTACTTTTTTTCCACCCCCCACGGATATCTCCACTAAAACAAGGTTTCTTGATATTCGGCGGTTTCTTGATATAGACGGGATTTTTGGAAATTCCTACCGGAACGGGCAAAAAGGGGAAAAGTCTCCCCATAAACAGTCTCACAAATTGGAAAAGTGCCTGTCCAAACCACTGGAGGTAAGAAGTTGAAATTTGGTATAAAGGTTCCTCCACTGTAGTAGACATCGACTAAGTTTGTATTTTTGGAATTCCCTACAGGATATCCCAAAAGCAAACTCGGTATGTGAGTTCCTCCTTCTGTGTAGGCGTCCGCTTAGACGGAATTTTTGAAATTCCTATTGGGAGGGGAAATAAGGTAAAAGTCTCCTCCTGACGGCTTGCCCAATCCCTTTTGGCCAACCTAAAATTTTAAATATGTATTCCTTGGAGTAGGACTAACTCACCGGCAACGTAATTTTTCTATTTTGGAACAGGAACATAGTAAAAATGGTGGTTGAAAGGGAAAAATGTCCCCACTAACGGCCTGCCCAAACCGCTTAGGCAATGCAGTTGAAATTTGGTATGAATGTTCCTCATCCATCGCAGATAGCCGCGAAGATGGAATTGTTGTAAATTCCTAGAGGGGCAAAAAGAAGAAAAGCCTCACCTTGGGGGGCCGGTAAAAACCCCTTCGGCTAGAAACCTGAAGCTTAAAATGTGGGTCCCTGGAGTGAGGGCTAACTTATTAGAAAGATACTTTTTTTAATTTTGGACAGGGTCGTTATAAAATGGGGGCTCAAAAAGGGAAAGTTGCCCCTTAACGACCTGTCCAAACTGCTGGAACTAGGAAGCTGAAATTCGGTACTTAGGTTCCTCTTCCAGCCTAATTCCAACCGGGAGGGACAAAAAAAGAAAAAGTGTCCCCCTTGACAGCCTGCTCAAACTGCTGGAACTAGGAAGCTGAAATTCCCTGTCGATGGATTTTCGGAAATTCCTACCGAGAGGGGCACAAATGGTAAAAGTTGGCTAGAAACCTGAAATGTAAAACATATGTTACTTGGAGTATGTGCTCACTTACCGGGAAGGTGCTTTTTGGACAGGGACATTGCAAAAATGGGGATTAATGAAGCGAAAAGTGCCGCTTAAAGGCCTGCCCAAACCGCTGGAGGTAGGAAGTTGAAATTTGGTATTAAAGTTCCTCCTCTATTGTAGACATCTGCTAAGATGAGATTTCTACAGGTAGGGTCAAAAACAGGAAAAGTCTCCCCCTTAACGGCCATGCCAAACTGCTGGAACAAGGGAGCTTAAATTCGGTATTTGGGTTCCTTCTCCAACGTTGACGTCCCTTAGATGGTATTTTTGGAAATTCATACCGGGAGGGGTAAAAAGGGAAAAAACTTCCCCCTTGACGGCCTGGCCAAACTGCTGGATATAGAGACCTAAAATTATGTATGTAGTAGGTTCCTTCTCCAACGCAGACGTCATCTAAGACGGAATTTTTGGAAATTCCTACCGGGAGGGGTAAAAACGGAATAATTCTCCCCCTTGATGGCCTAACCGAACCCTTCGGCTAGAAACCTGTAATATATAATATGTTTTCCTTGGAGTATGGGTTAACTTATCGACAAGTCATTTCTAGGACTTTGGACAGGAACGTGGTAAAAATGGTGGTTCAAAAGGGGAAAATTGCCCCCCCCCCTTAACGTCTGCGTCTTTAGCTAGAAACCTAAAACTTAAAGAACAAGTGTATATGAAACACTAAAATTAAGAAACTAAATAGGAAACGAGTGGAATTGAAACACTACACAAGTGGAATGAAATGGATATAAACGTTGAACGAGTGGAATTGAAATTATAGACAATGCAAATGGATTGGAAGAGGGAATTAGCTCTTCAAACACTATCAACGGAATATGAAACTTATGTAGCATTGAAACATACTCTCCAAAAAGTTAAACAAATTTTCTGAAAGAGAAAAGGAATGGAACTTTGATATTCCGATATTTAAACTTCATGTAACGAAGCACCGGTGGAAGAAACCGACGCAGTAAATTTTCCAACTGAATTTGTGAATTTACTTGAATTGCCAGGTCTACCTTTACATAAACTGGAATTAAAAAAAAAACTTTAAGACACGCTAACAACGTAGCTTTGCCCGCTATTTTTAATATTATAAAATGCTTTCCAACCCTGCTTTACGTTATTTATTTTCATTCAAAACACAAATGAACAAAACTACTTACGGGTCTATCTACCTAAGTTCGCACTTTACCAAATTATCTTAACATACACACGTATATTGCAATTTATTATGGATTCATTACTAACAATCCACTTTCATGAAAAAAAGTGATCAAATATTTATTTATTTTAAACCCATTGTTGTGCAGAATTATTTATTTGTGGTGGCTGGGTGAAGGATTTTATTATAAAAACTGTACTTTAAATAAAATTGTCGGGGCACGCTAACAACGTAGCGGGCTGCGCCCGCTATCTTTAATATTATAAATCGCTTGCCAACCCTGCTTTACGTTTTTTATTTTCATTTAAAACACAAATGAATAAAACTACTTACGGGTCTATCTACCTAAGTTCGCACTTTACCAAATTATCTTGACATACACACGTATATTGCAAATTATTATGGATTCATTACTAACAATCCACTTTCATGAGTAAAAGTGATCAAATATTTATTTATTTTAAACCTATTGTTGTGCAGAATTATTTATTTGTGGTGGCTGGGTGAAGGCTTTAAATAAAAAAACTTTAAATAAAAAAACGAATTTAATAAAAATTGTGGGGGGGCGCAGCCCCCCCCCTTATCCCTTAAGGCACGCTAACAACGTAGCGGGCGCAGCCCTAACAGCCTCTAACTCCCACTGGAGCATTTGGCATTACTTTATCTCAATGTCAATGCCAAAAAATTTCATCACAATGCCAATGAAATTTTTTTCAATTTGCATTGATGAAAGCAATGGTAATGAAATGTACACATAATTGAAGAAAAAGCATTGTAATATAAAAAAATATAAGAAATACGCGAATTTTTCATTTTTTTCTTAATTTATTCTTTTATTAAAACATGAAAACAAACACTTCTTTCGTCAATTATAAATGGGCATTTAGGCATTGAACAATGCCAATTGAAAAAATTTCAATTAATTGACACATTCAATAAACTGGTCCCAAGTACATTTATTTTTTATTTATTAATTTTCATTTCATTTGCTCCTTTTTACCTTTTTCCAGTCCACTAGTAATCTGCAAAAGTTTTGTTGATTTCAGAAAATTTTAGCAAAAATTTTGTAGATTTAACATTTTTTTTTTGCTATTTTCATTTTACTATTATTTAACAATTGTTTTGCTGATTTCAGCAAGTTAAATTGTTATTTGCAATTATTAACAAAAATGCATTTATTAACAAAAATTTAGCTCAAATATTACTAAAATTCTGTAAATTGAACAGTTTTTTTTGCTATTTTTATTGTACTATTATTCAGCATTTTTTTTTTTTGCTAATTTTAGCAGGTTAAATTGTTATTTGCAATTAACAACAATTTAGCTCAAATATTACTTAAATTCTGTAAATTTAACAGTTTTTTTTTTGCTATTTTTATTGTACAGTAGACGCTCGCAAATTAGAGCTTTCGGTAATTCGAACGTCCAGAAATTAGAATCAATGTTTGCAATACATTAAATGCTCTGAAATTCGAATTTAAGATTCTAATTTCTGAGCGTTTTTTTTTTTTTTGGTTATTTGAATACACAGGAAATCCCCAATTTATTTTTATTCTGTTTGAATAAAGTAAAACTAAAAAGGGGAATCACCAAATTATATATGTTTTTCCCTATTTGTTTTTTTTTTGTCGCATTTATGTACATTTTTGGCTAGTTTATTTGTGAAATTTGATATGCGTGTGTACATATTATTTGGCAGTCTCTATTAAATAGTGAAAGTGTATCATTTAAAATGTTAAATAAACGTAAAAAAAACACTTTATCATTGGAAACGAAACGAAAAAAAACGTCCAGAAATTAGAATAATTCAGAAATTAGAATTGCCTCAAAAACAAAGCGGTTCTAATTTGCGAGCGTCTACGTACTACTATTCAGCATTTTTTTTTGCTAATTTTAGCAGGTTAAATTGTTATTTGCAATTAACAACAATTAAGCTCAAATATTACTAAAATTCTGTAAATTTAACAGTTTTTTTTTTGCTGTTTTCATTTTATTAATATTTAGCAGTTTTTTCTGCAGCATCATTTTTAACTAATTTTTAGTAACTTTTTCTGCTATTTTTACGGACTTATTTGTATGAGTGTACCGTAGTACTCCTCATTTGGCCGGTTTTGAATTGATATTTACTTTTTTCTTCTGTTGGCAATTTTGCTAATATTTCGTCAAAGCTAGTAATTTTCAAACATATTTAGCGGGATTAAATATGATTTGCTTTTAGCGGGAAATCCAACGATTTTTGCAAGCGATTTTTGCATATTTGCAAGCAACGCACAGAGGAGTATTTGACCCTATGTGCAACGTTAAATTTGTATTCAAAACTTGAAATGATCAAAAAGTTTATTTTAAGAAAATTCGATTTTTTTGTATATTTCACAAATTTTTGAACACTATCTGGGGTTTATTACGTAAGCGGATTCGAAAAATATTGTTCGAATTCGGAAATTTTAAAACTCTTGTAAAAAGATATCCGTTCTTGAAAGTCCATTTTTTTTATTTTTCACTTTTACTAGACATTGCCTACACGTTTTCAACATTTTCCATTACTAAAAACAATTTTCTGTTATAGAATTTTTAATGTCAAAATTCTGTTCTAAAGCGATTTCCTTTCGAATCGAATTACATAATAACCCCCCTGGAAAACTTCGAACAACTTTTTTATAATATGCTAGGCATTTATAAGTTTTAATTGAAAATTGTTTAAACATTTTCTTGTTACAAAAATAAAAGGAAATAAAAAAAAAGAATTTCCGATTAAAAGAAAATTAAAATCTGAATTTCAAAGGAATCAACTACCCTCAAAATTGTATTAACTTTAACTTTTTAACTCATTTTATCTAAATTTAAATTCTTTTAATTAAGTTTTGTAGATCATTGTGTAAAAACCCCTAAATATATTTTCGCCTACAAAAGTTTCGTTTTACTAACAAAAAAATTGAGCCACCTAATTTAAATCCTGGTATTAAAAAAAAATCCTCTTTAAATATAACAAAATACGCAACATAAAGTCGATGCCATTTGGTTGCAAATTCTTATATTTGAGAAAGTATTTGATGAAAATTGCGTTTCGGCTACAAACAATAAACATGCAATTGCATGAAAGCATCTACCTCGTAATAAATATTCGCGTTATATCGAAATTCTGCTAAAAACTCGTAAATCGAGGGTTTATATAATTTTCTATTTCTTATTTATTTAAAAGAGGTAGAAAATTTTTTAGTACTCTGAGGATCGAAGAAGTACCCTACAAAAATTGTTTTAATACCGAAATGAAAATCTCGTTTCCCATCCCTGGAATGTATTACTTTTTTAAAAATTGTTCTTTTTATGAAAATAACACTTTTTTTCAAAACTGCTTATTTTTAAAAATTATGGTTTTTTAAAAAATGATACTCTTTTCTGAAAAATTATACTTTAAAAAAAAAGACAATGTTTTTTAATATATTTCGGCCCATGTACATTTATTCACATTAGCCACATGAAAAATGTGACAACACCTCCAGCAAATTTCACATTTTAATATGAACTGTGTCAGTACCATAGGTCAGTACCGCCGCACATTTCACATGCCAGGCACATTACATTTTTAACTGGGCATATGTGATGTGCCGACGGTATTTTCATTTGCACATTTAAGTGCGAAATGTGCTTAGACTCTTAGTAAATGTGAATGTGCTTACATGTGGCCAAATCGGTACACTTTTAACTTACCGTGTTAGATATATGATACATAAATACATACAGTTAACAAATCAGGCTTTTTTTATAATTACTATTATCACTTAATTATTTTCTAATACATAAAAGTATTTTGTTTTTCTCCTTTGCAGTGGCATTGTCATATTAGTTTCGTATTTTAAATTAATTTGTCAATCATAAATTGCTTCTATAGTTCCACATTATTTAAATTGGAACCAGATGATGATGGTAAATCAACATCGTTTGGTGGAATAAATGTGCCTTTACTCTGTACAGATTTATTCTTTTCCGATAATTTTAACATTTCACTACGAAGTTTTTCTAAAATAGCATGATTTGGTTGATTAATGGCAGCCTTACTTTGTAATACGGTAATTTCTTGTTCCTCTTGTTTCTTTTCTTTAAACGTTTTGATCGAATTGTTGCCATACAATCGCAACAGAGAACCCCAAGTTTTAATATGAGGATGTAAAATCTGTGTTACAAACAAAATCATTATTAAACACAAATTTTGTGATAAAAAGACTTTACGTTGACTTACCTGTAATATGGCTTGTGAGGCCAACTGTTTTCCTTCACGTTTATTTTTGCATAAAACTTTTGCTGTATGTTTACCTACTGTCATGGTAAATTCATTTTTTTTATTATGTGTTCGATTAATTTCATAGTTAATTTGAACATCGTCACCTAGACCGAAATTACGCTGCAAACATGTCAATAGTATGGCATGTGGTGAAGGTTCAGTTGTTTTGTTACAAAATTCTGTAACACGCGGATCTTCTATTCGAATATCATCGAAAACCTGTTTATTACAAATAGAAAAACTGTTAAAATATAGTAAATGATAGTAAATGTTAAACAAAAAGTACACATATGACATATGAAAAAGGTATTCGGACCTTTATCAAATATTCGGTTAATAATTCTGTCCATAAAAATTTCATTTAAAAAAATGTACAATAAGAGAGAATATACCCAGCAAAATCTCAGTAATGGGTGCTCATTACTAATATCTAAATAATAAGCAGTAGAATTAGGGTCTGCTGCTTATATTTCGGTGTCAAAACTCATTATTTTTGTTCTACAAGGTCGTTTTTGTAAGTATACTTGTATAGTTGTCCATATTCGCTGCATGAAAAAAACGCACAAAATTTGTGCACCCGCTTACCCGCTGCATTACAAAAGTATATAAAATATGTAGTCACCAAAAAAAAGTAGTTATTCGTGTGCTTATACGCAGTTAAAAAATAAGTGGTTACAAGTTTTTAAATAATACGACTTACAGTGGTGGCCACGAATTTAACACAATTCAAGTTTTTTCTAATTTTATTGTTGTTGCCTTTATTTTTTAAGATTAAAATAGTGGCTAAATTCGCCACGAAAGGCAAGGAGATGGTTCAGATTATTGTACAGAATTTTAACGTAATGTTTGTTTTCTCATTTTGTCACTTGTTTTAAGTAGGCGTGGCTTTTAACGAAAAATTAGCGATATCAACCTTTTATCAAATTACATAGTAAAATTTAGGCAGTACTGATCGGTTTTGTACAAACTGTATATTTTTGGAAATCCTATAAAATTTCCTTAAGTCCTGCATTATTTTTATCTACAAATAGTGGCCAGATTTAAAATTGCACCACTTTAAATTTGTTCAAATTTTTCTTTGTTTTTAGCGATTTTTAATAAAGTTCAGTCTTGCATTATCATTTGATGTGTTAAGTCATAGTTTATTCTGTTTCCTTAAAGTGTAATAAAAGTTTACGGTTTATTTGTTTCTTTATTTCTTGTTGTTATTGTTTGTTAACAATATCTAAATATTAAAAAAAAAGCAAAAACAAAATTAAACGCAATCGAGAAGAAGATGTTGATGCCTGCTCTGGGTATAACATGAATAGAAAAAAAATGGCCACAAACAGCTCTCAGAGAGCTAGCAATTCAAATTATTTTGCACCTCTGCAAACTATCGATGATGACAATAATGATGAAACAATTATCGAACCAGCTGTTAAAGTTAACATACCACCAATAACAATCTTAAAATGTAAAATTGAACAAGTTCATGAAAGGTGTAGAATATTAAAAATCAAAGATTACTCTATACGTAAAATTTCCATCGGTCTAAAATTGTTTTGCACAAATAACGATTTTACTACCGTTTGTGACTCTCTCACTAAGAAGTTTCAGCTCGAATATTTCACATATGCTGCTAAAAACGAAAAGCACTATTATCGATGTTAATTTCGTGGCCACCACTGTATATACTTACTAGTGATTAAAAAAATAAGTAGTTACCAAATTCACATTATCTTTATAAATAAATAAGTAGTCGCGCGTAAGCTAGACTTCTTATAAAAACGGCTTCGCCTAACAAAAATAACTAGTGCTGACGCCGAATTATAAGTAGTGAAAAATTTTAGTTTCATTATATAACCACTTATTTGGTAATGAAAAATTTTGCTGGGTATTGGGCAATACAATGATTTCTAAGTTGAAAAATCCAAATATTAATAGCATGTCGACTATACGAAATAATTCCAAATACGAAAAAATATTGTTCTGGTGTCTTCTTAGATGTACAACAAGCGTTTGATAAAGTCTGGCATAGCGGGTTACTCTTTAAGCTTAAAAAACTGCTTCCAACACCATACTATTTGCTACTTAAGTCATATTTAAGTGATCGTCATTTCTACTTTAAAGTAAACAACGAAACATCACAAATATATAATATAATGGCAGGCGTTCCTCAAGGCAGCGTTTTGGGACCAACACTCTATACTATATTTACATCAGATATGCCTATCAATGACAATGTTTTAGTTGCAACTTATGCAGATGATACAGCACTATTAGCTTCTAGCACATGCCCAATTGAAGCCTCAAATCTTGTCCAAAGAGAACTTAATCAAATTGAAATATGGTTGAACAAATGATCACTTAAATCATATTTAAGTGATCGTCATTTCTACTTTAAAGTAAACAACGAAACATCACAAATATATAATATAATGGCAGGCGTTCCTCAAGGCAGCGTTTTGGGACCAACACTCTATACTATATTTACATCAGATATGCCTATCAATGACAATGTTTTAGTTGCAACTTATGCAGATGATACAGCACTATTAGCTTCTAGCACATGCCCAATTGAAGCCTCAAATCTTGTCCAAAGAGAACTTAATCAAATTGAAATATGGTTGAACAAATGGAATATAAAAGTCAACACTGAAAAATCTGTTCATGTAGTATTCACATTACGTAAAGGTGTCTGTCCAAGTTTGTTTATCAACAATAGTGAAATTCCCCAAAAAGACAGTGTGAAATATCTAGGACTTCATATTGATAAAAGATTAACATGGAAGACTCACATTAAAGCTAAAAAGGAGCACTTAAAATTAAAAACAAAACGACTCTATTGGCTGTTAGGCCCGAAGTACCAAGTTAATATTGAATCTAAAATAATAATATATAAAACTATACTTAAGCCAGTGTGGACGTATGGGATTCAACTATGGGGTACTGCCAGCCATTCGAATATTGAGATATTACAACGATATCAAAATAAAACATTAAGATCAATAATTAAAGCTCCATGGTTTGTTTCTAATAATACTATACATAATGATTTATTTATTCCAAAGGTTAAAGATGAAATCAACAGATTCAGCACAAATTATCTCGAAAGGTTAAGTAATCATTGCAACCCATTGGCCATTTCCCTACTTGATGATACTGAAGAAGTTAAAAGACTGAAACGGCATCATATTCTCGATTTACCATTTCGTTAATTAATTCATTATTTCTAAAATGTAATCTCACACTAATGTAACCATTCATTTATCCTTCTGTAAATATTCATTCATTTTAATCGCAATAGAAACATATTTAATTCATTTATAAATAATTGTATAAAAACTAGAAAGTTAGTTTGTAGTTTGTTGTTGTACTTGCT
Source organism: Leucophora obtusa (assembly GCA_949987735.1). Classification (NCBI taxonomy): domain Eukaryota; kingdom Metazoa; phylum Arthropoda; class Insecta; order Diptera; family Anthomyiidae; genus Leucophora; species Leucophora obtusa. Next base: position 286,031,965 of record OX465295.1, read on the forward strand.
GTAGTCCAACAACCAATGTAAATATTATTATATCAAATTTGCTTATTATCCTTAAATGGATAGATTGTAAATAAAATGTTTTATGAAAAAAAAAAAAAAAAAAAAAAAATGTTTTCAATTCAGTTTTTTTAAGACGTCAAGACTTGTGTATTTTTTTACCCGGTTTTGCAGTATAAAATTGGACCACAGAGAGAAATTCTGGCGATTCGTTTCTCTTAAACTTACCGATAAATCTTTTTGATTACTTTTCGCCACCGCACTTTTGTCCTGTTTAACACCCGTTATTTTATCTTTCATTTCAGGTATTAGAATTTCCAATGTTTCACGAGCTGCTTCTGATTTTGCTTGTCGTTTACTCGTACCATAACCCGTACCATATTTTAAATCATTTATAGAAACGGTGGCAGCGTAGGGAGTGGCGGCATTTTCTAATTCCTTAAATTCATAAGTAGGTTGCTTTTTTAACGCATGTTGGACATATTCATGCAAAATGCAAACATAACTTTTACCACTTGGATTCATAATCCATTCTCGGCGGGCACGAGGATTTGATTTACCATCACCAGGTACTAAAACAGGAAACTTGATAAGTTTTGTGCCATCCGGTAGTGTTGGTCTTTGTATATTCTTGAGATTTTTGCGATTTTTGGTGAATTTACGTCTAGCATTCCATGAACGAAAACGTAACACACGTATAACACGAAATTTAAATAAATGTTTACAATATTGATTAAATTGATCGGGTGTAAGAGATTCTTTTTGGATATTTTCATTGACAGTAACAATTTTGGCAGCTGGTACTAAACTACGTAATTTATCTTTATCCACAGGATTTGTTGAGGTGGAAGATTCATTGGAATTTTCTTTATTACTAGGTAACCCGTTTTGTTCACACAAAGTATTTGTTGGTGTCACACTTGTGGTATTATCTTCATTAGTATTGGCAGAAAAACCAAAAGGACAACGAGCTGTGGCAACAGGTGGTAGATTTGTGGTGGATGAAGGTTCTGTAGAAGTAACTTCGGTTTGATTGTCTTCTAAAGTAGTAGCAGCAGCTTGTGCTGTTCTAAGTTCTGCTGCGATTTCTTCATTTAAAGCACGACGATAATTAAGACAGGGTATTGAACCCACGGGTATAGCATGTTTCTTTAATTTAAAATAGATAGATAATGAAAATATTTTAAACAAGTTATTCTAGAGTAAAATTAATAAAATTTACCCTGGCACTTCCTGTACCCAGAAAATATGGTCTTGCCGGAGTAACTACCCTAGTCTTTTTGTGTAAATACAATGGCATACCACTGTTATGTGTTACTTGTACCCATCCTTCTGGCAACACTTCAAAATGATTTATGCGTTTTTCTTGAAAAACCGATCAGATTAACAAGAGTTTTAAGAATTTATGAGAAATAACGGTGTCTTTACTAACCTTCTAATACTGTTTTAAATCGTTCTTCATATTTTGGTTTTTTTGAACCCTTTAAATCGTCTGGTAGATTCTCATCCAGCAAATGTTCAATTTCATCATCATCTAAGTCCAATTCCGATGATTCTTCACCAGCATCGTCATCACCATTTTGTCGACTACCATCATCGCCATTTTCACTGCCATTATCTAAATTTTATTAGATTTGTAAAATTTGTAAATTTTTTTTCTAATTTTAATTTTATAACTATTGAACAGTTATTAGGCTGGGTCTCATACTGAAGGTTTAAGAGGTAACTAATAGTTAACATAAATATTTGTTGTAGTTTTGTATATAATTTTTTGTCATTTTCTGTTGTTTAATGGTTAAGTTAAAGTTAACACTTCAGTATGAGATCCACCGTTTTAGTTTTTATTACTTAAATCCGATGGGAATTACCATAATTAGGCTTATATCCTTTACCTGTTCTATAATCATAATATTGTTCACTTATGTCCATACGTAATATAGGTAACATACGCATTTTTATATCGCTTTATTGTCAATTCAAATATGTTTAAAAATATTAAATTTTGTCATGCAATTAATAGAGAGTAAGATTGGTCAAAACTACATTTTTGCAATTTACAGAATGTTACACGATTTAAACACTAACAAATCACACCTTTAACTAAAGTTTTATTTAATTTGATATAAAAATTGTATAAGATACAGCCTCTTTAGTTGGTTTCTTATCTTATAAAATATGTATTTATGTAAATCAAATGTGTATGAGTGTGTTGATTTAACGATAAGAAAATTTAGATTTGATTTCTCAAGATTTATTTAAAAGATAAAAAAAAAGTTAAATAAAAACAGCCACAAAATCTTGAGAAAAGATAACAATAAAAAATTTGACTGGTTTTATTTTGACTTCTTGGGTCCAACTACTGACCATAACTCCTTAGATCCAATGACAAACTTTTCAACTCAATTTTTATGTGGAAAACAGCTCCAAAAGTCAAGCGTGATTTTCAACATTCCCCTTAGCTAATAACTGAAACTTTATTGTTTTTCATATACGATTTGAATTAAACAATTTTATTGAGTTTTAAAGTTCTTCACTAATATCTACACTCTTTCAAATCGTTATTCCATATACGAAAGTTTCTGTATACTTGCATTCAAAAAAGTTGACAGTTGTTTGTGTAGTAATCTGTATTTCTTGTTTTTAACGGTAATTATAGTTGTTTTTCTATTGAAAAATACAAAAAACTAATATTATGACAGTTATTTAAGAAAACAAATAACGAAAAGTACTGTAATTTCGTAACAGTTGTTTAAAACAGTTACTTTTAATATCATAATAAATATTTTTGCAGTAAACAATTGTTTTTCTTAGTTATTTAAAAAATAAAACATTTCGAATATTTTGGAAATACTTGTTTAGTTTATATTTGTTACTATTAATATATTCCTAGTTTGCAAATAAAAATCAGAAACTTGTATTGTTGTAGAAGTATTAACAAATATTTTTGTAATCGCAAGAAAAAAATTATTTATTTTTCATTAAAATATACTTTTATAATACCAAAAGAATTAACTGTAAAAACAGTAGTTTTTACCCGTTTTGCCAGTTGTTTTAAAATTTGTTTAGTAAAAGTTTGTCAGTTAATTTTACGTAATTTTTTGCTATTTTTAATGCATTTGTTATTACTTTTTAACAGTTAAAAACATTTTAGTTATTTTAAAGGTAAATACCTTTGTTTCAACTGTCATTTTCAGTAGATTCTACCGGCAAATTTTTTGAGTGTACCAGTGTATCCGATGTGGGCGCTGTGGTGTAATGGTTCGAGCCCCAACCAAGGCAACATCAATTTATGAAAAATAGTAATATGTATGAGTTTTTTCTATCCCTCATACATATCGCAGCGTCCTCCTTCGGTGTTTCCATAGCACTTAACCCCTCCGAAGTAAAATAATATAACAGGGCTATGAACTAAAAAAAGCTTCAACAAAGTTCGCCAACTTACCATCAGATGGCGCGCAACAACTGTTCTAAAAATTCAACATCTCGCGCAATTACAGTGTTGCCATATTTGAAGCCCTTCATCTTTCACCACCTTTCACTTCTTCTCTGTCCCCTTTCCAAAGGAAGCAACACGTTAATTAATAGGAAGAATTTCCTGAGTGTTGCTTCTCTTTAAAAAAAAACCCATGAGACGGTCATCTCTGAACAAAAATGGATGTTGTTTGGGCCTTGGACCCTCTGACATTTTTTTTAAAGTTCCATTTTATAAAATGGCCCATATCTCGAAAACTAAGCAATATAGAGCAAAACGGACAAAACGGGATGTCACACCTACAAAAAAATTTATTGTCCCAACCGAATTTGGTTCAACCGAATCGTTCGGTTGCTGTCACAACCCTATTTCAGTTGGAACAACAAAAATAGGGTTGTTTCAACCGAATTATCGGTTGCAGCAACCGAACGATTCGGTAGGAACAAATTCGGTTGGGACAACAAAATTTTTTTGTAGTTGGAGTAAAACTTGGTTTAGTTAAACCGAAAACGAATTTCGTCAGCCATTTCCAAGTTTTCTAATAAAAACTTGCCGGAACAACTTTTTCTCCATTAGAATTTCAGTGTTTATTAAAATAAAACAAAAGAAATCATATTTCAAAAACAGTATTCCAGTTACAAACTGCGTTACTAAGTTTAAAAATAATCAGTTAAACTTGGTTTAATTAAATTTTGTCAGCCATTTCCAAGTTTATGAACAAAAATTTACCGGAAAAACTTTTTCTCGTTTACAATTTATTTCTTTATTAAAATAAAACAAAAGAAACGAGATTTTAAAAGAAGTATTCTAGTTACAAACTGCGTTAAACCAAGTTTAAAGATAATCCACATCCTAAAAACTGGGCCTTAAGGTATCAATACATGTCCTCATTAGTTATGGACCATGTCAAGTGAAAAAGTGCAAATAAAACTGCAGTTTAACAACTTCTTTACTTAAATTTCGAATTGTTTAATTTAACAAAATTTTCTTAAAAATCAGCAAATTTGATTCTAAACCAAAAATTGGAGTCATTTTTGTTAAACTAAAAAATTTTTCTATTGATCCAGCAGACCAATTATTTTGAGTGTATACACTGAACCAAAAGTCGTAAGTGAAATCAACATAAAAATTTTGTTACTTTTTGATGAAACGAATTGTTAAAACAATATATTTTTTATTCAAATTAATGTGTGTTTTTTTTAAATCAACTACTTTTTTTTTAAATGAACATACTTATTTCCGTCAATAACTCTCTACAAAACAATTGTTGTTTTTATAATTTTTTGCCCATTTTTTAACAAAATTTAATTTGTTAACTCTAAAAAATTTTGTAAAAAAGCAGCAACGTAAATTTGATATAATTTTTCTTCAATTTGAAAAAAATAGTATTAAATCTGTGGAAAAAAGTTTAGTGAGGTTAGTTTTGTCGCGTCATTACTCGTGCTAGCATGTGTATTTGTAATTGTCGGAAATATCAATAAATTGACAATAAGTGTTTTTGTTTTTCAAAGTATAGATAATTAACAAATTCAGTGACTTACAGTGAATTGCTATTTGAAGATTTATTAATTTAAATAAATTTATATAATTTTGAACGTTCTCAATTAAATCGTACATTTAAATTTCTGTCATTAATTTTGATATTATCTATCTTTTTGTTATGTTGTTTAAGGCAAACTATTAATGAAAGTTATAAATATAATGTATTTGAATTATTAATTTAAATAAAGTTATATGTTTTTGTATATAAAATGGTACATGTGTTTTTTAACAAATTCATTATAAAAAAGACATTGTATGTATATTGCTTAAAAAAATTTGAAATTTGTGAAATATAAAAAATAATGAAATATAAGTCTAAAAATTAATAATAAATCGATAAAAAATTAATTAATTAAATAAAATGCATTGTTGAATTTAATAAAATGCATTGGTAAAACAACAAAATCATTATGCAATTTAATTAAATATAATTGTTAAGACAACTAATTTTTGTTAATACATTTGACAATATTTTGTCAAAATAATACCACATAAAATAGTTAAACGTCAAAATATAAATCTACTAAACAATGCGTTAAATTGATGGACAGGTTTTGTTAGTTGTATAGGGATCACCCATTCTTCAATTTAATATGAATTTTAGTTGATTTCACAGCTGTTTTTGGTTCAGTGTAAGTTATAAAAATAGAAAAGTATTTTATTAAATTAATATTTTGAAAACTTACGCTCAAAACTATTTAACCCTAGAAGTGCATTGTTACTCGATTCGACTAACATCAACTGTGCTTTTCAAACAGCGAGAAAAATAGCGATGCACTTCTACACTAAAAAAAAGTCAGTAAAGTCAGCAAAAAATGATGCTGTGTCAGCAAATATTTAGCAGGAGCGTGCTTGCAAAAAAGTTAATAATTTCAGCAAAAGGTTTGCTGAAAATCAGCGAGCTGATTTTTACCAAAAAAATAGTAATCTTCAGCAAAAGTTGTGCTAATATTTAGTCGACTGCAAATGAAAAAAATCCTTGCTAAAATCACTAAACTTTTTGCTGAATATTAGTAGACTTAAAAAAACTCAAAAAACTTGTAGCGAAATTTTGCTTTAGTTAATTTATTTACTGAAAATTTAAATATAGAATATGTGTAGAGTTGTTTTTCTTTTTATGTCATTTCCGTTTCCAGACAAGCTGCGACATCTACATCTTGTCTATCTGGTTGTCGCCCACGCTATGAAATCAGTTATCAGCAAAATTTTTGTAGCAAAATAAATTAGTAAACCATTAGTTCAAAATTAGTTTAGTGCTAAAAAAATATAACTAAAATTTTTGCTGAAAACGGAATTTCAGCAAAAAAAATTGCTGAAAACTATTTAGTACACTTGACATACAAGACGTTTTACTAATTTTTCTACTAACTTATTTTTTTGAGTGTAGGGTTAAAGTACTGAGGATTTTTAGTATTGTGCTAAATCAAGATAACTAAAATCTTTGTTTAAATCAGTTTTTCAACTTAAAATTTGTTAAAAATTAGTCAAATCGATTTGAAACCCGTTTCACAGATTTTTTGTACTGGCGTATTATTTTAAGTGTACTAAAGAGCTTTGAAGGGTTAATTCGTTTTTAATTGAATTCATTAACAATCGAATTCAGATTTGTTTTGAATTAAATGAATTCCTTTTTTAAATTAGAATTCTTCAATTCAACGCGTTCGCCTAAAAAAATTCAAAGAATTAATTAACTAGTCCCGTTTCACACGGATCAACTTTTGTTGCGGCAATTCTTGTCAATTCTCTTTTAAAGTTGTATTCATGTTCAACAGAGAAATCTTTTTAAACAATTTTCGTTTTCCTTTAATTTAAAACCTGCAGGGATGGAAAAAATGTACTTGTTTGTGGTCCATTCGAACCTTTGTTGGTTCATTTTGTACAATTTCAAAATATTCCAAATTTAAAATTTTTGTATTGATATCAACTTGATGTCAATTTAAAGCTTTGAACAAATAAAGCACTGCTAAAATTATAGCGCACTTACTAATAATAAATTGGTGCTTAAATACCTCGCCAACGGTTCAACAGAAAATTATATTTTTTCAGTTTATAAACGCAATTTGATTGGAAATTTAAAAATACAGATGCTTCCTTGTTTCTCTAACTTTGAAGAAAAAAATTGGCCACAAAGCTACCTTAGCTTAAAATGAGTGGTTCCAAATTATAGCACACTTAAGCCTATATGACACTTGCTAGTTTCAGTATTAATAATCCAAAATAGAAGACAGCACGAATTTCCTTATGTGAGAAATAATGTGTGTGAAGAGAACAACTATATCGAAAAACTATTAAACTGTCAAATTAATGTTGGTAATGCAGTACCCTTCATATGATTTGCATTGATGGTGCAAAAAACTAGAATCTAGAAACTAGCAAGTGTCATACAGGCTTTACACAGAATATTAAAAAAATACTTTATTTAGTGCGAAATATTTCAGTTTTTTTATTTAAATATATTATTTAACTTGCTTTTTAAGACTTCAGCTATTTTTTACCCAAAATTTCAAAAATTTGTGTCTAAATTTTTGGAAAACACCAAACTGTTCTTAATTTTCATAAAGAAAATAAGCTTTTTGCTAAATTAAATATTTGAAAACATTTTGTAAACTGATTTTTATTAATTTGGTATTAGATAGTCTTCACTGTTCCTGTATTAGATTTATTTTTAAATTTCAGAAAAATATCGTAGCTTAAAATATGGGATTTAATAGTTAAGAAGTTATGGTTACGACTATCATCATATTTTATTCAAAAATATCACCTAATATAGTAATATTCCAATTTTAATAAAAAAGCTGAACTACAATTGTAATGTCATCCGAAATTTATATTCAAGCCCTATGTTTACCCACTCTACTCTACTCTACATTAATGTCTTTACCTCCCATGTCGTATATCCTTGTAAAAATTTTAAAAACAAATCACATATCTTTCGTGCAAAAAATACTTATAAGTAGGGCAAGGAATTTCATGCACTTAAAAATGGAAAATATGCGCTTAAAATATGCGGTTAAAAAAAAAAATTTGCATTAAAAATATAAGAAATATGCACTAAAAACTATTAATTTTGCAAAAATAATGCACTTTTAAACTTAAAAATTTAAGTTAGTTATTTTGCAAACAGACACAGAACTCGAAGATTTCCCATAGGTACCCGAGTAAAAAAAATTATATATAATCATATGTGGCATATATTACAATATATAATAAGACATGTCATTATGTATATCCATATATAATTATATGTGACGTCTTTTTCCAAAATTTTTCCTTATATTATGCCATATATAATTTCATCTACTTAGATATCGGCCTTTATAATATTAGATATGGTATATATGATTATATATTATATAGCATAGCTGATTTTATTGCATATATAGTTAATATATATGGCGGCATTTTAGGAATATATAATTATATATGGTATCATTTAAACAATATATAACTATATATGGTGCCAGTTAAACTATATATTATCATATATGGTGGCATTTAAACAATATATGGTCATATATGGTACCTCATGAACAAAATCTTTAATACAGTTGCAGATATGATAATATATGCTACTAAATATAGTGCCATATATATTTATATATGGAGTTATTTAAGCAATATATTAGCATATATGGTGCCATTTAAACCATATATTATTATATATGGTACCTTATGAACAACATTTTTAATACAGTTCCAGATATGATAATATATGCTACCGTATATAGTACCATATACTTCGATATATCGTATCATTTAAACAACCCGAGTAAAAATAGTTACATATAGTCATATATGTGATTAACCCGGTGAAAAATGTCCATATATGAACATTTATGGCTCAACCATATATGTATGGATCCGAAAAATGAGGTAACACCTAAGTATATGTTCATATATGGACATATATGAACATATACATTTATTAAATACATGAGAATACATGCGAACGTTGCTGTCCTTTATCATAAGGTTGTACTATAGATATAAATTTATGTATGACATTCGAATGAGGCGCTACATTTGTTCCTTTTTTTATTCATGGAATTAAATATAATTCCATATTTATCCACATATGAGTTCCTTTTACACATATGGAAATTTTTATTCTTGCAAATATGTTCATATACAAGTCACTTTTGCAAAAATTTAATATCATATACTTCCATATTTGTCGTAGCAGATGCCTCCATATATGTCTGTATATGAAATCTTTTTCCATATATGGAATCACATATACATCCATATATGTTCATATAAAATCCATATGTGTTCATAAAAAATCCATATTTGTTCATATGTGTCCATACACAAACCATATACGAACATGTTTGAGCGTATATGAACATTTTTCACCGGGAAGTTATATCCCCGTGAAAAATAAATTATTCGGTAGCATATCTTTTTTTATTTGTCATCATACTAAATTATATAAAATTTGAACCGGAAATTGGATTAATCAAATTGTTATAAAGGCCCGGTGAAAAATGTTCATATACGCTCAAACATGTTCATATATGGTTTATGTATGGACACATATGAACAAATATGGATTTTTTATGAACATATATTGATTTTATATGAACATATATGGAAGTATATGTGATTCCATATATGGGAAAAATTTCATATACAGACATATATGGAAGCATCTGTTATTTCATATATGGAAATGGCACTCATATATGGACAAATATGAAAGTATATGTTATTCAATTTATGCAAAAGGGACTTGTATATGAACATATTTCGAAGAATACATTTTTCCATATATGTAAAAGGAACTCATATTTGGATAAATATGGAATTATATTTAATGCCATGAATAAAAAAAGGAACATATGTAGCGCCTAATTTGAATGTCATACATATGTAAATTTATATCTATCGTACAACCTTATAATAAAGGACAGCAACGTTCGCATGTATTCGCATATATTTAATAAATGTATATGTTCATATATGTCCATATATGAACATATACTTAGATGATACCTCATTTTTCGGATCCATACATATATGGTTGAACCATAAATGTTCATATATGGACATTTTTCACCGGGGGAATAAAAAAGATATTTGAATTGATATAATTTCATCCAATTTTATCGGAGTTTTGGTCTTATTCAACTGCATTAAATTTTGTTTTTTTTATATGAATAAGTAGTGTTGGAAAACAACCAATTAATTAACTGAGAGAATTATCTGATATTAACAAATTTTTGTATAAAACTGATACATTTTAACTGGGCCTCGGCCACTGAAACTTTTTATTGACTTAATGGAATGTTGTGAAAATATTCACAACATTCCATTATTAAAAGTTTCATACACTTAATGAAAAAGTTTCATTAAAACTGGATTCATAAATTAAATGAACCCGGTGAAAAATGTTCACATACGCTCAAACATGTTCATATATGGTTTATGTATGGACACATATGAACAAATATGGATTTTTTATGAACATATATGGATTTTATATGAACATATATGGAAGTATATGTGATTCCATATATGGAAAAAATTTCATATACTGACATATATGGAAGCATCTGTTATTTCATATATGGAAATGGCACTCATATATGGACAAATATGAAAGTATATGTTATTCAATTTATGCAAAAGGGACTTGTAATGAACATATTTCGAAGAATACATTTTTCCATATATGTAAAAGGAAGTCATATTTGGATAAATATGGAATTATATTTAATGCCATGAATAAAAAAAGGAACATATGTAGCGCCTAATTTGAATGTCATACATAAATTTATATCTATCGTACAACCTTATAATAAAGGACAGCAACGTTTGCATGTATTCGCATATATTTATTAAATGTATATGTTCATATATGTCCATATATGAACATATACTTAGGTGTTACCTCATTTTTCGGATCCGAGAAGCTCTTTCATCTAGTTTAAGAAAATTTTTCATTTACCTTCCCGGTGAAAAATGTCCATATATGAACATTTATGGTTCAACCATATATGTATGGATCCGAAAAATGAGGTAAGACCTAAGTATATGTTCATATATGGACATATATGAACATATACATTTACTAAATATATGCGAATACATGCGGACGTTGCTGTCCTTTATTATAAGGTTGTACTATAGATATAAATTTATGTATGACATTCGAATTAGGCACTACATATGTTCCTTTTTTTATTGATGGCATTAAATATAATTCCATATTTATCCATATATGAGTTCCTTTTACACATATGGAAAAATGTATTCTTGCAAATATGTTCATATACAAGTCACTTTTGCATAAATTGATTATCATATACTTCCATATTTGTCCATATATGAGTGCCTTTTCCATATATGAAATAGCAGATGCCTCCATATATGTCTGTATATGAAATCTTTTTCCATATATGGAATAACATATACTTCCATATATGTTCATATAAAATCCATATATGTTTATAAAAAATCCATATTTGTTCATATGTGTCCATACATAAACCATATATGAACATGTTTGAGCGTATATGAACATTTTTCACCGGGTTACCATATAAAGCTCCATATTGGTGCCATTTAAACAATATATTGTCATATATGGTGCCATCTAAACAATATATGATCATATATGGGAACTCATCAGCAACTACAATATTAACTGTATTTCAGAAGCTATTAATTGTATTTCAGAAATTTTAAATGTATTTCAGAAATTATGGAATGTATTTCAAAAATTTATTAGTTGTATTTCAGAAATAATCAAATATATTTCAGAAATTTTTGATGGTTTATCATAGTTAATAGAGAAAAATTTCTAAATTACATTTGAAAATTTCTGAAATACAATTGATAATTTCTGAAATACACTTACTTGTGAATTTCGGAAATACAATTAATAATTTCTGAAATACAATTGATAAAACTGAAATTCAATTGATAAAACTGAAATTCAATTGACTAGTTCTGAAATACAATTCATAAATCTGAAAAATAATTGATAAGTCCTGAAATACAATTGATAAAACTGAAATTCAATTGATTATTTCTGAAATACAATTGATAAATCTTAAAAACAATTGATACAATTGAAAATGGTGTAGAGCGTTAAAAAGATGTAAATAAAATTATTTTATATATTATGCAAGATTCAAAATTCCCAAAAGTGTAGATAAAATTACCCAAAAAATATGAAATTATAAATGACTTCAATTAACATATTATTACAATTTGAACTCCGAAAAAAGGTAATACATAACCTCATCAGTAAACTTAAAAAAAAGTGATTTGCCCATTTCAATTGTCCCATCGTTCTGGGCGTTATATTATTACAAAGAAAAGTTCCTTAAATATGCAGTATTTATGATGAACTTTTGAGTCTTATATGAATCTTCATAAAATTTAGAGAAAAAATTAACTTTAGAACAAAACGCTTAAAAAGCTTGTAAATAAGAGTCAGTTATGATCACATGTGAACGATTTTAAAATAATCTTATTTTAGAGTCTTTCAAAAATCAAGTTTTATTTGCGTTTTTAAATACACACAAAAAAATCATTGGTAAGCAATTGCGAGCACTTCAACTAAAATAATGTTTTTGTGGCATACACAATATAATAAATTATTCGATAAAACTTTATTAGTTGAAATTTGCTTAATTACTTGGTAACGATTTTTTTGTGTACGTTAATAGCTTATTTGTATAAAGAAAGAATTGCAAAGCATGTATAGATTCCCGGTGAAAAATGTCCATATATGAACATTTATGGTTCAACCATATATGTATGGATCCGAAAAATGAGGTAACACCTAAGTATATGTTCATATATGGACATATATGAACATATACATTTATTAAATATATGCGAATACATGCGAACGTTGCTGTCCTTTATTATAAGGTTGTACGATAGATATAAATTTATGTATGACATTCAAATTAGATATAATTCCATATTTATCCAAATATGAGTTCCTTTGACATATATGGAAAAACGTATTCTTCGAAATGTGTTCATATACAAGTCCCTTTTGCATAAATTGAATAGCATATACTATCATATTTGTCCATATATGAGTGCAATTTCCATATATGAAATAACAGATGCTTCCATATATGTCTGTATATGAAATTTTTTCCATATATGGAATCACATATACTTCCATATATGTTCATATAAAATCCATATATGTTCATAAAAAATCCATATTTGTTCATATGTGTCCATACATAAACCATATATGAACATGTTTGAGCGTATATGAGCATTTTTCACCGGGTTAATACACTTTCCTGATGTATCGGTTTAATTCGTGGATGATCAGTCGATGTGAATCAATTCATTAACTCGTATGAATAAAAAATAGATATTGGAATTTTTATGCAAACTTAACAATTAGATGTTAAGTCGTTCATAAGCCAAAAGTAATTACATACATTGAGGCAGGGTTGGTAGGCTAAAATATCGCTAAAATACTGTTATAGATTCAAATATCGATACATTTAAAATACCAGTACCGAAATTAATCAAATACCTTTATCCCATTATCCTTACAACACCATTATTTTTTAGTTTAAAATTTTTGTAATTCCACGTCGTAATTGTGAATTTTACATACACTTAGTTAATAAATTTATTTTACTTTGTTTTTTCATAAAAAAAAATTTGCGGAATGCACCGAAATAACTGAATACCGCTTATCTTAAAATACTGTAACCTTAAAATACCGTTATCGAAATACAATTATCCTTAAAATACTGTAACCGAAATAATCTATGATAGCGTTACTTACCCTCACCGATAATCGCACCGTTTCTGCTACCAACAATGCTTTGAAGTAATTGCTAAGTTGTATTCATAGACCCACTATCTATTGGCTAGTTTATGAATTAAATTCTTTTTTTATGTATAATATATTTTTTTATTTACAAATTTGATAACTTTCTCAATTCATTCATTGGAATTGAAATGTAAGTGAAAAACTAAACAATTTAATAATTACTGTCATCCATGCCCTACCCATAAAGTGGCAACACTGCTTATGTTATTCATATAAATGTGTGCAGACCTTTAAACATATAATTCGATGTAGTACTTTTCAAGCTGTTAAAAAAAAAATCCGCGGAAAGACCTCTGTAGGGAGTTTATTTCTGTGAAAAGTTTGGAAATGGACTTAGTTACATATATCTAAGTCATTTATAGTCAGATTGGAACAATATATATATATTATTGAAAGATAGTAAAAATATCTTATGGACGACATTTTTTTTTTGTTTGCTTACCCATTACCGGCGAATGAGATTTATTTTTAAGATTTTTTAAAATAAACCGTTTTTATAAAAACCACCGTATAATACCACATAATTTTTTACTTATTAATATATTCTCAAGATTAAAAACTTTTAAGATGTAGTTCAAATTTTATCACTTCAAACACCGAGGATATTAGAAGTCAAGCCTAATTTTTTTGCAGATGGTACAAAAGATACAACTTTGACTCTAACCAACAATTATACTGAATTAACTCATCGGGAATCGAACATATTTTGGGAGTAAACACATTTTAAACCTATTGTCGGTATTGAGATTTTTCATTTGTCAAAAGTTAGCCATACTTTGAAACAAAAAAAATCTCACGATTTTGACCTCTAATATCTTCGGTGTTTGAAGTGATCAAAACTTGATCTATATATCAAATAAAAGCTTTTCGTCTTGATAACATTCTAATAAGCACAATTTTTGTTCTTATATAGGTTTTTTATGGAATAAAAACATTAAAAAAACAAAAACATTAAAGTTTAGTAGGTTTGAGGTTAAGAAGAAGAATAAACCTTCCTCAAAAGTTATAAACCCGAGTAAAAAAGTTTTGATATAATCATATATTATTTTATGTAATTGCATTTAGTAACTTATAGTTACATATGGCAGGATATGCTTTTAAATTCAAGCAGATATACTTTTATATAGTCATATGTTAGATATTTTTTCCTCAAAGGTTTTAATATGGAGGCATATGTGATTTTATATTATTACATACTGGCCTACATATAATTGCATGTGCTATATATAAGTACATAAAGTAACATATTACAGATATAATTACATATACGTTTATATATAATTTAGTATGACACTATACATAATAATATAAAACTATATGTGGAGCCATATAAGAAATATTTCATAATTTGTGTTAGATATGATTATATATTGACGAATAAGAACCCATATATAACTTAATACGGTTCCATATCTACAATATTTCATGATTTCTTTAATATATAACAATATAACGTTCTTTATAAAATCATCTATAATTATATATCATCCCACATTAGCAATTATTTCAAACTGATTTTATATAAAAATATATAAGGTCCATATAAAACCGTATTATATTATATGTGGTTCTATGTTAAAATTGATTTTGAACTAAATTTAGATTTAGTAATAACTAGGGATTGGCGCGTGACTAGAAATGTTCGTGAGTATATTTAATTACATGAAATGTAATTGTTTTTTTTTTATTTCAATTACATTTATTTGCAATTGTAATTGAAATCCCCCAGGTCTGATCTCCAGATATTGCATATCTTTTTTATTTAAAAAAATAATTTTTGTATATTGTTAGATATGGTCCTATATAATATGATAAAAAGTATGAGGTCAATATTTAGATATAATTGTATCAAACTATGTCCACTTTTATAACATTTTATATAATTTTATACAAAAAGATATAATTTGATGTAATTGGATGAGGACAAAATTCGGATACAATTGTATCGAATTGCATAAAATTGTATCAAATTGTACCAAATTGTATACAATTGTATACAATTCGATACAATAAGATACAATAAGATGTTCTCATTTTTCGGATATAATTATATCTAATTACATAAAAGATTATATATAATTAAATATAACTTCATATGGCTCCATATCACTTTTTTTTACTTGGGAACACATTAAATTTGCAAATCAGACTAGATTCCTAAAATTCCTTCGCCGAATCATAATGGGTCAACAAAAAAATGCTATCCCGGTGAAAAATGTTCATATACGCTCAAACATGTTCATATATGTCCATATATGAACATGTTTGAGTATATATATGTACCTAAGTATATGTTCATATATGTCCATATATGAACATATACTTAGGTGTTACCTCATTTTTCGAATCCATACATATATGGTTGGATCATAAATGTTCATATATGGAAATTTTTCACCGGGATCCTAAATATATTTTTATTACCTTTCCAATGGTGTACATATTGTTCCAACCCTATCATAACCCGGTGAAAAATGTTCATATACGCTCAAACATGTTCATATATGGTTTATGTATGGACACATATGAACAAATATGGATTTTTTATGAACCCAAGTAAAAAAGTGTTGATATAGTCATATATTATCATATAAAATTTTGTATAATTATATATTGGAACATATATACCAAGATATAATTATATAAAATTTTACGAACTTATATCCTAAATATATAACTATATCTTGTTGTATGTTGCACAATATATAGTGCAACATATTACAATATCCAATTATATATAGGCCTACATACAGTTACATATGCCTCATATAATTATGTATAATTGTATCGAATTATATATCATTATAGCTAGTTGGATATGATTATATTATATTTGATGCATTTGGATGAGGACAAAATCCGGATAAAATTGTATCAAACCATATCTTATTCCATCAAACTAGATCTAATTGTGTCAAATTAGATCTAATATGATCATAATACGATCTAATTTGATACAATTAGATGTTCTCATTTTTCGGATATAATTATATATAATATCAAAAGTCGTACAATTTTTTTTTAGTAGGGAACATATATGGATTTTATATGAACATATATGGAAGTATATGTGATTCCATATATGGAAAAAATTTCATATACAGACATATATGGAAGCATCTGTTATTTCATATATGGAAATGGCACTCATATATGGACAAATATGAAAGTATATGTTATTCAATTCATGCAAAAGGGACTTGTATATGAATATACAGTAGCCGCTCGGTTATATGAATATCCAGTTATGTAAACTTCCAGAATAGTGAACAACAAAATTTAAACACAGGAGGTTCTAAAGAGTGAACACAGCCTATCTCTATTATGTGAACAGCTTTCACGGGAAGAGATTCAGACGTGGAATCAAGACATTGGTAGCGAAGATATAGATAGTGAAGTTGAAGATGATGATCAAGAGCAGTGCATCGTATCAACATCTGAAATTAGCACAACGGAGGCAATCGAAGCATTCAATAAAGTTATTGCTTGGAGTGAAAATAATATATCTGATATTAATGATATTTTGGCATTGCAAAAATGCAGGGACAAGGCACTACAGAAATCCCTTGAAGCAAAAAAATATAACCGACTACTTTCATGTACATTAATTATTTAAAAACTTATTAAAAATAAAAACTAAATAAAAATCATTTGAATTACTTATTTTATATTCTCTCGATTATGTGAACTTCTCCATTTAGTGAAAAGGCTCTGTTTGAATTAGTTCATATAACCGAGCGACTACTGTATTTCGAAGAATACATTTTTCCATATATGTAAAAGGAACTCATATTTGGATAAATATGGAATTATATTTAATGCCATGAATAAAAAAAGGAACATATGTAGCGCCTAATTTGAATGTCATACATAAATTTATATCTATCGTACAACCTTATAATAACCCGAGTAAAAAAAGTTAGATAACTTTATTGAAGTTGCTGTCCTTTATTATAAGGTTGTACGATAGATATAAATTTATGTATGACATTCAAATTAGGCGCTACATATGTTCCTTTTTTTATTCATGGCATTAAATATAATTCCATATTTATCCAAATATGAGTTCCTTTTACATATATGGAAAAATGTATTCTTCGAAATATTTTCACATACAAGTCCCTTTTGCATAAATTGAATAACATATACTTTCATATTTACCATATATGAGTGACATTTCCATATATGAAATAACAGATGCCTCCATATATGTCTGTATATGAAATTTTTTCCATATATGGAATCACATATACATCCATATATGTTCACATAAAATCCATATATGTTCATAAAAAATCCATATTTGTTCATATGTGTCCATACATAAACTATATATGAATATGTTTGAGCGTATATGAACATTTTTCACCGGGATACATAAATTTATATCTATCGTACAACCTTATAATAAAGGACAGCAACGTTCGCATGTATTCGCATATATTTAATAAATGTATATGTTCATATATGTCCATATATGAACATATACTTAGGTATATGTCCATATATGAACATATACTTAGGTGTTACCTCATTTTTCGGATCCATACATATATGGTTGAACCATAAATGTTCATATATGGACATTTTTCACCGGGAATGAACTTAACTACCCGGTGAAAATTTTATGTATGACATTCAAATTAGGCGCTACATATGTTCCTTTTTTTATTCATGGCATTAAATATAATTCCATATTTATCCAAATATGGGTTCCTTTTACATATATGGAAAAATGTATTCTTCGAAATATGTTCATATACAAGTCCCTTTTGCATAAATTGAATAACATATACTTTCATATTTGTCCATATATGAGTGCCATTTCCATATATGAAATAACAGATGCTTCCATATATGTCTGTATATGAAATTTTTTCCATATATGGAATCACATATACTTCCATATATGTTCACATAAACTCCATATATGTTCATAAAAAATCCATATTTGTTCATATGTGTCAACCATAAACCATATATGAACATGTTTGAGCGTATATAAACATTTTTCACCGGGTTTTTAAACTTTAAACCGAAGTAACTCCCCATACAGGCTTTTCGCTGAAAAAAAATTTCTTCGGGCCCCCAAAAGAGAGTTATATCAGTAGTAAAAATTTAGAATCAATCGGTGAGGTGCCTCTAAGTCCAACATATTCAATCGAATCAAAATTGAATCAACACAAATAGGAACAAATCTTATCTCACTTTATTCAAAGTCCAATCATTGATTTAAAGGTATTATGAATTATTCAGTAATTTATAAAATGAATCCAATTTTATGCATATAAATTCAAAAAAAGAATTAACTCTTTCAAGGTCTGGGTATGTATGTTTGTATTTTTTTCTTATTCAGTAACAACAACAACACATAGTTAATATATTTTTCATGTTAATATGGAAAATTCTAGAGGTGCTTCTACATTTTCTTTCATAACTTTTAAACGTCTGGACCAAATATTCCCATTTCCAATAGCAAACTGCTTAAGAAATTGGACCAAAATTTTGACTAAAAATTAACATCCTAGCACAACTATTTTGAGCGTGATCGTGATTTCAACAGACAGACAGACAGACGGACACGGCTATATCGGTTTCGCTATTGATAACGATCAGGAATATATATTTTTTTATGTCCCATATTTTTTTTTCGATGAGTTACAAACGGAATGACAAAATGATATATACCCTCATGCACAGTGGGATGGAGGGTATAAAAATAGTAGGAAATTGTTATTCAGAATTGGCAAATATTTATTTAAAAAAAAAATAAAAAATCAATTTTGGCCTTTCTCGATGAGACATTGTGTTAATTTTTTCAAAAAATATAAATTTCTAAATGATCTTAAAAGTTCGGCTAAAAAATGTCCGTCGGGTCCATGACTTTTCAGAAATGGCTTAGCCAATTTTATTCCGTGTTAATTTTTGATGAAATTTGTTATAAAAATGTTTCGTTTTTCCAGTAAGCATATTTTGTAGTATTATATTGGTATTTTTAAATTTATTTATGTTTCGATTTGTACCTAATTTCTGACAATTTGAAAGTTTTATTGTAATTTTTGGGTCATATGCACTTTCTAAGTTTATAAATGGCTTATAAAACAAATATTTTATACAAAATTCATTTTATAATCGTGTTATAAAGTTTTCAAATTATTATGCATAAGCACTTTTATATTTTAATTCTTAAATTTTAGTTAAAAAAAATATAAAAAATTGTAAATGAAACAAATGTGCCGATTTAATATAAAAAACTGTAAAAAAAATCCATGAATTTAAAAAAACTGTTTTTTACATGAAAAAACTGGAAAACTGTTAGGCATCCCAAAAAACTGCAAAAAACAGTTAAAACTGGCTATATGGCAACACTGTACAAGACTGAAATAAAACGTTTTAAAAGTATTAATATCGGGTGCCTGGTTTTCGCCTCAAAAACTTTAAAAACACTATTACGAAATTTGAAAAATTTTTAAACGAAAAAACCTTCAAACGAAACCGAAGTTTTTTTTTTAGTTAAGTGTTTGTTTTTTTAGTTAAGTTTCGTTTTATAAAATGACCTCTTAATACATCAATAAAGTTGTCTTATCTTGTGGCTTTGCCTTTTTCTCCCCCTGAGACTAGATATTTTTTTAAAACTTAAACAATCAAGAAAGTTGTCTTATCTTGTGGCTTTTCCATTTTCTCCCCCTGTGACTACATATTTTTTTTAACTTACTGTAACAACAGAATTTTAAGGTGCATATTTAAACGGTTGTCAAAAATTCAAACAACAATATTTTTAATATATTATTTTTTTATTTAAAATAAATGTTATTGTAGTTTAGAATCGGTTAATGGGCATTTGATATATTCAACCTAATAGTCTTAAAAATGATGGTAGATATATTATTATACATAATGCTACTCATATTATTTTGTAAAAATGCTATAATTTTTTATATTTTTTAATTTATTGCGTTTTTTTTTCATTTTTACATATATTAGTTGTTGGAATAATTAAATAAATTGGGACTCCTTTACCCCCGTTTCCACATGCAAGTAAATGATTGCAAGTTGAGAATACGTATTATCAGCGAAAATTTCGAAAAATACCGAAAAAACATTAAAATTTTACATGTGTCCACGCTACTTGCTGCAAGTTCATTTTTAAAATGTCGTTGAAGGCATAGGTTGTCACTAAATAGCACTCCAGTATTGCCAAGTATTCAATATTCTAACAAAGCTGGGAAAAAATTTTGTTCTTAACAATTTTTTTTTTCAAAAACTTATAAAATTGATATTTTAAATTACCATTAAGATATGCAATTGTGTTATTTTTACTTTTTTTTACAAATAAATACAAAATCAGTTGCATTACAACTTTTACTTTACCAAATACTAGTAAATTAATAGAAAACAATACTAGGCAACACTGTTTTCTTTATTCTGTCATTTCACTTGCCGCAAGTATCAAAAATCCACTGTCTTCAAAATTTACTTGCAAGTTGAGCCGCAAGTCGTATAAGTGTGATAGTATTAGTGAAAAAGTGTGAGTGTATTGAGTTTTTCGAACTTGCACTTGCATGTGGAAACGGGGGCTTAGATCAATTTAATTTGCGTGCTTTATTCGACAGAGTTCAACTTAAGACTAAAATAAAAAATCAGTTACAAAGTCAATTCAAAAGGTGTAACATTAAAGCATAAAAGAAAACTAGCAATAAAAGATAAACGTCAAAAGAGATACCCGAAATAATAGGGTTGCCATCAATTCGAACAACTTCGTTTATCCCAACAATGGTCTTGCATCATTGGATTTCCAAAGTGGTAGAGTATAATTTTACTTTACACTAACAAAATATATAGAGTTGAATTTGCTACACCTTTGCAAATATACAACACCAAAAACCAATAGTTTATATTTACTATGCGTATGCAACACTTAATTGCAAACTGCTAATAGCTGTCAGCTGAGTTGAAATAAAAAATAAACTACTAAACTAAACTAATAAATTTAAATTAATAAATTTCTAATTAAAAAAATAAACGCTAAATTCGAAATAAAAATTTGACGCTTTTTTCGACATAAAATTTATTGTAGCGAAAATTTCAGTATAAATTAATTTTGTTTTTTACTAATCAGCTGTGAATTTCGTGCTTTGCAACAAATGTTGCAAACAAACATAAAAAGACAGTTCACAATTGATAGCAAATATTTGCAATTGCATAATTTTGTAATCTCAAATGCACAGGATTGTGAATAGGGCTATTGATTACTTTTATAACTTATATTAATCCATCAGCACTTGCCCCATATAACGTGTCTTCAACATCCATCAAGGAATAGTCATTGGATTTTCTTTGAAAACTACCTGCAATTCTTACATATTTTGATGTAGTTTTTATCTTTTTATTCTGCCCTGTTATAAGATATACGATTTCTAATAAAAACAAGTTAATAAAAATGCAAACAAAAGTCTTACACACAAATTTACCACATAAGGTCTGTTTCTTTACTTTTTGGGTAAAGTTCGGTAAAATGAGAGTTAACAAGAAATACTCTCACGAAATGACAAAAATGCACAAAAGTAAACGAACGCGAAAAACCATATTTGAAGCCCGAAAAACAAACGTCAATAGATTTGTGCATTATAGTTCGTTTTGGTGAGCGCTCTTTCTAGTTCAATTTGTTGTAAAAATCTAGATAGCTTTTCTAGTTCAACCCCTTTTTAAATCAAAAATTTAATAAAAATTTTCTTTTTAGGCATTTCTATTTATAAAAAGGAATACATACTTTATTAAATTTGGAAAAGATTTTAATATTAAACAAAAGCTTCGATTTATTTACATATTTATCTCTTTAACACATTTAAACAAGTGTCTTCAAAAAATTGTCGGTAATTTTATGGAGTTGTAAAATCACCGATAGGCTTTTGCAACTATTATACTAATTTTTGTAAATGATAAACATATTTTCTGAATGAATGAAATGAGCGATTGAACTAAAAGAGCTATTAGTTGTGAACTAGGTCTTTGGTTCAAATTAGTGAATAGTTCAATTGAACTAGTTGAACCCAACTGATGATATAACAGCTGATAAAAACAATTTACCCAAATTTACACGAAAAAAAAGGCTGGTCTTTTTCGTGCAAGAAGAACAAGAATATTACTCTCTCATGACAGCTCTCATTTACCCAATTGTGTAGTAAGAAAACGCTTTTTGGTAAAATTGGGATCCCGCCGGATCCCAATGTTGAGTACCCGAACACGGCTATAGAGTATTACTTTGGGACTAAAACATATTTTACAAAAAACATGTGGAAATTTATTTTATCTTTATTATTATCTTTCGCAGCATATAGAGAAAAGTATGCTCCATCCAAACAAAATATAAAAAATTCGCAAAAAAAATTTTCCTAGAGTCGATTCCCCCCTTAAACCTAGTTTATTATTCAAAACAGAGAGCAAATTTCGAACTATGTTTGTAGCCTTAAATTGGAATAATAACTTTAAAAATCACAAATTTTTTACATTCATTGGAAAACCTAATGTCTCATTTTCGTTACATTTTCGTTGGATTTTCAAATGGTCTTGTCTATTAAATTGATGCAAAAAAAATCTCCACTAAAAAATACAATAATTGTTTTTTTTTTAGTTTGATTTTTTCACTAGAGTTATGTATGCTGCAGATTGATTTCAAGAAAATAAGAAACAGAGTGATACAAAAAATATGTAAGTGCGAAGGAGAAATGAACAAAATCCACTCTGCAGAGTCGAGTACTCCTGCATTGTGCAGTGGCCAGTTTTTGAAGTATTAGAACGACAACTCCAGCGATTCTACTCCACTGAAAAGGCTTTATAATTCCCGCAGCGATATATTTTCCGCCCTTTGAATAAAAGAAATTTGCAACGGCTTCTAAATGCGACTTGGCTCATCGGGCTTTGAGCCGTTCAGCGCTTTTGGGGGAGCCCGAGCCCACGCAACTATTCACAGATATCTTAGATTTGAAAAAAACATTGACACAGCAGGAGCTAAATATGATAAAATTTTGAAACAAATTAAATTTTTTAAATCCTGAGAAAATGTCTTTTCATTTAAGTACCCACACTTTTTTAGTCCCGGGGGCTCTATGACCCTTAATCTCAAATACGTACATAGAAAAAAATTTAATTCGCCGGGGGTATTTTTTTTGTTTTTAAATCGATTACTCAAAAATATTTATGTCGCATACCAAGCAAGATGGCGATATCTTATGAAACAAATTTTAAATGCATACTGGATTTCCAATACACTTACCCTCCTCTTCTTCATCATCTGAATTAGATCCAACTTCATCCAAAACTTGAAAGTGACGTAATTGTTGATCCAAGCTTTGGCTGTTACTGTCCTCTTCAGCACGATTACGCATTTCTGCTATGGCACTCAAAGAAAATCCTGCCACTTTCATAGCCTTAGCATGATCATCCAAAGGTGTTGATGGAGTTGAGTCATCGAATTTCATTTTCTTACACTCGGGACCGGCCATTGATGAAGACGTCATCTCCTTGTTTTTATCCATATTTCTTGTTGGAAAAATTTTTATAAACTACTTTTTTAAAGATTTTCTAATTACTAAATTTAAAAATTACGTGGATTGTGGTATTACTCGTTTTAATAGCCAATTATGATTAAATCCAACTTATTTTTTGTTTGGAAATGCTTTTTGGTTACTGCAAAAGCATAGAATTGGATTAAATCAAATTGATTATGTTCGAGAACCCAGTTTTTTACAATGCAAAACACTTTCTCATATGTTACATCAAAATTCTGTTGAAAATCTTAATTTAATGTTGAATGGTTTTTTCTTGGTCGTATCGATTTTTGTGCATGCCGTGTTTTTCTATTTGAGAAACGAAGCCACTTTCACAATGGTTTCTGATATCATATGTTTTATTTAGAAAAAATCGACATAAAACCTATTGCAAAAGTACTCCTTTTGTTGTTTATATTACAAGAAGTTTCAGTTTAATTGTCTATTTATTATTAAAAAAAAATAAACCACTAAAAAAATCCAGCCGCTGCAAAATATAGAACAATTAACGAGTGTTGCCAATAAGTTTTTTTAAAAAATACACTCAAAATAAATCCCTTTTCCTCTAAAAGCTAGAATTTAAGGCTGAGTTACCCAACCGTAAACGTATCTGTAACGACTCAGCTGTTCCGATACCACAAGAAGAAATGTATACGAATGGTTACTAACACGTAAATGTAAACGAAATCAGAATTTTCTATCCGGCATCGAAACAGCTGAATGATTTTAGTCGGAAAAAATATGAAATGAATAAAGAAAATTGATTCAAACAACAAATAAGGAATAAAAATTAACAAATAAATGGAAAAATTTAGAATAAAATATAAAACCACATGAAATAGATGCTAAATAGTTCTGGGCTTATGTTGGGGCACAGGGTATACTAGTGAAGTCAAAAGTGACAGCTGTCAAACGAGTAAACAGAAACCGTATGGTGTGGTTGTTGTTGTAATTTTTAACCGAAGTGCGAAGGAGATTTAAAAAAAGTATTATACGAAACCCATGAGTAAAAGTAATCAACTACACGCAGAAAAAAAACAGGGGAAATATTACCTAAGAAATATGTAATTATACAACTACATAATTTTTTAGTTAGTTTTACAAAGTTCTAGTAAAATATCCACATATTTTTGGAAAATATATACAATCCTTGCAAAATATATACATGTGTAGTGGAAAATATCCGAAAAATTACATATATTTTGCTAGAAATTTGTAAAATTTACTTCGAACTTATGTAGTTGTATATCTACATAGCGCTTAGATAAAGTTCCACCTGCTTTTTTTCTGCGTGTATACAGCATGTTTTCAAACATGTGTTCACAAAAAAAAGTAAAAGATAGCCTAGAAAGTATGAAGATACACACCATGGTTGTATTGGGTAAATAGTTTAACTTCCTTTGTGTGTTACAAACTCACAAAATAATTATATATTTGTAGTTACACATTGTAATGAATAAAACAATATTAATTTAAACTTTTCTATAAAATTTGTGCACATTAATGCCCTTTATTAACAATACCCTGCAAGCATTTGGAAGATATCTTCCAAGAAGATATTAAAGCGATATCTTCTATTTTTCATTTATATGAAAATAATCAAGTAGTATTTTAAAATTGTCTTCCTTTTATTACTTGGAAGATAATTCGGTGATATTTTGAAAAAAATAATTCAAAAATTTAATTTTTTGTCATAGGTTTTTATGATGATATTGCGGCAATATTACCTTTTTATCATCCGGAAGATAAAGAAAATTTGTTTGGAATTCTTTGTCATTTTGGAAAAAATTAAAACAAAATTTGTATAAAAACAATCAACAGATACACAGGAAACAAATTCCTCGAAAAAATCAAGATTTAATGAGCGGAAAAAAATCGGCTACGATTAAAGCAAAATAATTAATGTGTTGGTCAATGTATTACACGCAAAAAATAAAAAGTGCAAAATCAACTAAAAAAAGCGTATAAGTTGCCTAAATTTATCACTATAGGAAACTTAAATTAGTTTAAACGAAAAAAGTGGGTGAAGTTCAAGTTTGATCCTTAATAACATTGGTATTAGCCAAACCAACGTGTTATGTCATATACCAATTTAAAGCTCGAACTCTTGTCTATCCCTTTCTTTAAACTTAATTTATTATTATATATATGCAATTTTGAAGAGGCATCAAAAATTATAAAAAATCTAAAAATGTTTAATTGCTCCCCAACGGATTAAACAATTAGGTCATAGATAGAATAAATATTTCAGATACCTTTTCTATGGTGTACATTTTCTCATTAACCAATAATATTTCGGGACTTATTCAAAGCAAACTTATTCAAATTTTCAGCTTTGAAGCCTCTCCAACTCAAAAAAATAAGGACAAGATTAATGCAGTTTGGTGCTCATAAACTATAGATAAATCCAAAAATTATCTGGCAATATGTTTACCGGTTAAAGGTGAAAAATATCCTTATTATCATCAATAGTAAAAACACTGACGGTGGCGGCACAAATACTTGTTTTTTACGACGTCTTTGAACTCCTCTAATTATAAGTTCACCTTTTATCCGTGGATTTTAGTTTTGTATGGCTTCAGAGTCATTGGTAGCATTCGGCAGAGAAACCTTAAAATGATACCGGTGACTTGTAGCGCTTTGTGATTACTTACTCTGCTGAACGATGTTTTCTTTGTTTTGTTTTTAAATACTTTTTTTCTATATTTTCCTTTGATTTTATAAATTTTTTGTTTTTGAATTATATTTGTATGTTTTTATTTGTCAATCATACAAAACTAAAAATTTTTTAAAATCAACAACAACAAATGTATCACTATTTGATCAAAAGTAGCAAACATTTTTTAAGCTACCAAAATATGACAGCGCTCAGACTGAGCGCTTAGTGATCAGGTCGTTCAGCAGATAGTTGCACAACTGTTGTAGAACTGTTGACTGTCAAATTGTATCTGCCGAACGCACCCATTGTAATTGTGGTTCCGGACAACGAAGATCCTCAGAGATCTTGCATTATGAGCTTACAACACATCTGTGGGTAATTGTGTTTTACTACATTATAGTATTTCAACATAAAACAAGGATAGCTACCTTAATAGAAAATATTTAAACAATATATTAAAATTAGCTCCAATTTTATTAAAACATAAGTATACTTACATTTTTCTAAACAATTTTAAATTATGTTTTACAATTTAGCACTCTATTAGGCATCCCAAAATGGGACCACCATTTCCATACTATTATTAGTATATTTTAATACTTGCTTTAAATTTATTTTATGTATATATTCAGGGTATATATTTATATTGATTTAATTCAATTAAAATAATGTCGACTCAAATGCTTCCCGAATGTTTTTTTAGATTTTTTTTATTCACCATGTCTACATTGTATCATTCAAACACAATTAATCGTCAATATAAACTAGTTTTCTTTAATCTGGAAACTAAGTTACCAGTTTGATATATTGTTAAACTTACACTTTGGCATTTTTTAAGCTTATTTTAGTAAGTTACCAAAAAAAACTTAGGCAATATATAAAATTTTATAAATTGTAAAAAGATAAAAGTGAATTATTTTAAAGTACAATATAACTAAGCATCAACAAAAGGAACTTAGTTATTTTACAAAACAAGCAATACATGTAGTTTACATTTGTACTACGGTTTGTAATACGCCCGCTAATCCTTGAGTAGATTTTTCTACAAATTATTCAAATTCTAATATAATAAATTGCGGTATGAGTTTATGTCAAGTCTGGCATGGTAAAATAAAACGAAACCCTGGCTAGCTCTGTCAGGTTGGTAAGTTCCTTGACCCGTGCTCATGGCGTATTGACATATTCCTAAACTCTCCATGCCACAATAAAACCAAGAGTTTAGATAAAAAAAATTAATATAAAAAAAAGTAAAATTTATTTGTTCTTTCAAAATGTTTTCCCGAATGAACTGCATCGGCAGCTAACGGTGTGGTATGATTAGATGTTGTGTCATACCGGGGTACATTTGACCCACCCTTGCGCCATTGACAGCATGGGTACCCTACTATTTAACTGTCCCTAAATATGACCATTTTCCCTGCTTACCTGGTTTTCCCTAACATCCTCCCAATTAATAAGATTATTGGCTCATTTTAATCATTCTAATGTTTTATTTTAGAAGAAACAATAAATTGAGTAACTGTTTTCATATACAACGGTTGAATTCATTAATTGCTATAATAATAATTTTATTATAAGTAGAATAATTGTAAGGTAAGTATTAGAAAAAAAAAATATGTATAAAGTAAGTTAAATGTAAGTATATAAGTAAGTAGTTATAGTTTAATGTTTAATAATAATAAGGTAAGTATAAAAATAAGTATATAGGTAAGTATTAAAGATAAGTTAAGGGTAAGTATAAGAAAAAAAAATTAAGTTATAATATGAATGGTAAGTATAAGTAAGAATATTTAATAATAATTATAATATTAATAATAATAATATTAATTATAATACTAATTATAATGATAGCTTTGATAATAATGATAATTATAAAGTTTAATTTTTTCCTTATCTGTTTTGGTGACGACGTATTTGCTGCTATGCCGCTACCGTTGTGTTTTCGTGGCTGTTTCTGTTGTTAATTTTATAATTGCTGTTGTTGTTGATTTATGTAGTTTATGGTTTCTTTTTATTTTTCTTTGTTAATGTTTTGTTAGTTTTCTTGTACAGTATTAGTACGGTAAATCAATTTGGTTTTTATGTTTTATAAGTTTGTATAATTTTTGTTCTAAATTTGGTTATTTTAATATTGTACAGAAATATAAATGTAACGGTTTTACTCTTTTGTTTCTCTTTCTTTTACTTTAACCTTTTTTTAACCTTCAACAGTTCAAGCAAACACAGCCTATTATTTTATTTCAGTCAAATATTCATTTGTTGGTTTTTTTTTCCAATTTTGTACATTATATGGTATCCTTAGTATTTTGGTTATTTAATTAAATATTTTTATTTTTCTTTTTTACAAAAAAAACTTATCCAAAAAGGATATTCAAGTTTTATACACGTTTTAAGGTATTTAAATGTTATTCTTTTAAACAAATTTTCACCGTTTATTTCACGTTTTAATTATAGTTCTTGTGCGCACGGCCGCACGGCCACGACCGGCCACGATCACTGTTAAATCCCAACTAACTATTTTTCTCCATTTCGATTTAACACTGCACTCAATTTTCCTTTCTTTCCACACCAAAGATCAGTGCTGCCAGACTTTTTTGACAAAAGCCAACGTTAACAATTTCCTCTAAATCGTCACAACATATAACGATTTTTCTCCGAAAATCGCCAACAGGAGGGATCGTCAAAATGACGAAAAAAAATCCGTAACAGACCTGCTTCGTATCGAGGTCTAAGATCGAAGAACGAACAGGAAGGATTTTCGAAAATTCCTGAAACTCTCACGCAATGGTGCAATTTTATAAGGAAAGAATCTTGGTAGAAAAATCTACCTTCAACGTGTGGCTCGACCCACGAAGCCGGGCAAAATATATTTGTAATCAATGGGTGGCTTTACCACGAAAATCTATCACCATTTGGCATAGTAGAAAAATCTACATCCAGCGTGTGGCTCGATCCACGAAGCCGGGCAAAACATGTGTATAATGAAGTAAAACAAATTTCAAGCAGAAAATTGAATTAAATACACCAAAAAAAAATCCGCAGTTGATTTAAAATAAGTAATAACAACTGAGCAACCTGTAATTTTTTAAATTCTCCAACTGTCAATAAATTTACAGGACCCTTTTTAAAACGAAGTTTTTCCTGGAAATATTACGTCTATTAATGGCATAATCATTTTGTGTTTTGTTCTATTTAAAATAATTGTTATTATAAAAAAAATGCATTTGGTTTATTTATTGACAACTGTATGAATACATGTTGAATCAATTATTAGCTACATATGAATCGGTCATTAGCTACTAATTCCATGTTCGTTCCATTTCAACTAAAGGCATAGTTGAATTTTGAAATGATATCAGTTAACATCAACTGAAAGTCAGCAAGGGTTATTTCACCTGAGACCCAGTTGAAAATTCAGTAGCCAGTACTGAGAAATATCTTCGGTGTGGCCATATAGGTCCTTAATCTCATAAAGAGAATTTCCATTAAAAAAAAATTACATTACTTGAAGATTCTGACATTAATGGTTTTAAGAAACTAAATCTTGTAAGGTGCACAGAAGAAACTAAATCCAAGTTTCAATTACGAAACTGCTTATACTAATCAAAATTTCAATCAATTTTGCACCTAACACTCACATGACACTGTCAATTGCCAAAACTGTACACGATTAATTGAAATAAATTTAATTAAAATAGCACTAATATTAATTAAAATATAATTGACATTGAAAAAAAATTATGACATTGAACACGAATGTGTGTACGTGACGTTTATATATTCGAGGCACCGCACACGTAGCTGTTTAACTGTGAACCATAAAGCCTTAGCTGTTAACTAAAATTTGCATTTATGTATTCATTTCAAGAAGAAAAAAAAATCATGGAAACTATGCAATCCATAATTGTGAGACAAATATTTACTGAAGCATTTAAAGTCAATTAAAATATTAATTAAATTGGATAACCATTTGGTTAAAGATAATTTCCATCTTCAATATATGCTCAATTTTATATTTAAGATAAAAAAATTTCTTTTTCTGTGGTGGTCGACGACAATAAGCGATTGACAGTTATTTGATTTGAAGCATATTATTTCCCTTTTTCTTTTTTTCTCCTCTGTATTAGGATGTTCTGCGCCATTAATTACTTTCGCAGTATTAGGAACGTTAGGTACGTCAGTGTCCAGCCGTACGTTAGGCCTGGGTATAATTCACCTAAACCTGATTAAACAATAAGATCACTTGGCTTCTTAAAGAAATAAAACGAGAAATCGTGAATGAAAGTCAGTGGCAACAAGAAAGAAAAATCAAATCGAGTTTTTTTTTTTTTTTCTTTTTCGGAGAAAATGTGAATAAAAAGGAAAATCTAAATTTTATACTTGAGAAAAAAAAAATCAATCAAAGAGCGACAGATTATTTTATAATAATTATTTGACAAAAAAAAAAATTTTAATGATTATAATGAGCAATTAACCGATTAAAAAAAATGGTTTCAAAAAAAAATTTACTTTATATCAAAATTTTGCGACAATAAATTTTTTCGAGTGTAGCAAAATATCATGTAAATCATTTTGCAAAAAAAAAATGAAGTTAGAAAAAACAATTAAAGCGTATTGTAATTGATCAGAAAAAAATCAACCAAAAGATAGGGAAAAGCGTTATATGATATTAAAATTATTTAACCTTTAAATGACAAAAAAAACTTTAAGCAAAAAAACTTTATGTAAAATTTCTTTATATAAAAATTAGAAAAATTTATTTAAACACTAAAATCATGTAAATTAGGAAGGAATGTCAGGTATTACAGATGTTCGTAGGAAAAATGATCATATTAATTCATGAGAATGCTTAGATACTGAAGTATTCTGTCTCTTCCCATGTTTTACTTGGCCCATCAAATCTCAATAAATGGAAATGATTTGATGCCTCAAGTAATAAAAAAAAATGTTTTCTTTTTGTTCTCGGAGAACCCGTGTGAATAAAATGTACTGATACATAGCACTCGCGTGCTCAAATCTAATTGTTATGCAACATGACTACCCGCTTTAGAAAAGAGTCAGACATGGACTTTAACAATACAGATTTCGACCACATAATGTTAAAGAAAAATCTTAAGCCTTATAGCAACAGACAACTGAACGACTCGTTGTCGTCAGTCCGGACTTATAAATTTTAAAATCACTAAAACAAAATTTGAGATGTTACTAAAACTGGTTCCGAGTATATTTTACTTTCATTTAAAAATTACGTTTTGCATCGCAAATGATATCAGGACTAATTATCCCAAAAATCATGACTTATGACAAGACCATAAAATCAATAAAAGTAAAAAAAAACCGTTATGTGAAATAAAATTCACATTACCAATGCAGTAAAACGATGATGGTACAAAATTTGAAATATTTTGCCACACATGTTTGAAATTTGAAAGAAAAATTTAAATTTAAATTTTCGAGCCACCCTAAAGTGACCGTTATCTAGAAGAAAAACATTCCAGTCACCCTACAGGCGGCTTTTAACGTTGGGCGCCAGATATGTAATACGCCCGCTAATCCTTGAGTAGATTTTTCTACAAATTATTCAAATTCTAATATAATAAATTGCGGTATGAGTTTATGTCAAGTCTGGCATGGTAAAATAAAACGAAACCCTGGCTAGCTCTGTCAGGTTGGTAAGTTCCTTGACCCGTGCTCATGGCGTATTGACATATTCCTAAACTCTCCATGCCACAATAAAACCAAGAGTTTAGATAAAAAAAATTAATATAAAAAAAAGTAAAATTTATTTGTTCTTTCAAAATGTTTTCCCGAATGAACTGCATCGGCAGCTAACGGTGTGGTATGATTAGATGTTGTGTCATACCGGGGTACATTTGACCCACCCTTGCGCCATTGACAGCATGGGTACCCTACTATTTAACTGTCCCTAAATATGACCATTTTCCCTGCTTACCTGGTTTTCCCTAACATCCTCCCAATTAATAAGATTATTGGCTCATTTTAATCATTCTAATGTTTTATTTTAGAAGAAACAATAAATTGAGTAACTGTTTTCATATACAACGGTTGAATTCATTAATTGCTATAATAATAATTTTATTATAAGTAGAATAATTGTAAGGTAAGTATTAGAAAAAAAAAATATGTATAAAGTAAGTTAAATGTAAGTATATAAGTAAGTAGTTATAGTTTAATGTTTAATAATAATAAGGTAAGTATAAAAATAAGTATATAGGTAAGTATTAAAGATAAGTTAAGGGTAAGTATAAGAAAAAAAAATTAAGTTATAATATGAATGGTAAGTATAAGTAAGAATATTTAATATTAATTATAATATTAATAATAATAATATTAATTATAATACTAATTATAATGATAGCTTTGATAATAATGATAATTATAAAGTTTAATTTTTTCCTTATCTGTTTTGGTGACGACGTATTTGCTGCTATGCCGCTACCGTTGTGTTTTCGTGG
Source organism: Leucophora obtusa (assembly GCA_949987735.1). Lineage (NCBI taxonomy): Eukaryota > Metazoa > Arthropoda > Insecta > Diptera > Anthomyiidae > Leucophora > Leucophora obtusa. The sequence goes on from OX465295.1 coordinate 286,065,485, forward strand.
CTGTTTCTGTTGTTAATTTTATAATTGCTGTTGTTGTTGATTTATGTAGTTTATGGTTTCTTTTTATTTTTCTTTGTTAATGTTTTGTTAGTTTTCTTGTACAGTATTAGTACGGTAAATCAATTTGGTTTTTATGTTTTATAAGTTTGTATAATTTTGGTTATTTTAATATTGTACAGAAATATAAATGTAACGGTTTTACTCTTTTGTTTCTCTTTCTTTTACTTTAACCTTTTTTTAACCTTCAACAGTTCAAGCAAACACAGCCTATTATTTTATTTCAGTCAAATATTCATTTGTTGGTTTTTTTTTTTCCAATTTTGTACATTATATGGTATCCTTAGTATTTTGGTTATTTAATTAAATATTTTTATTTTTCTTTTTTACAAAAAAAACTTATCCAAAAAGGATATTCAAGTTTTATACACGTTTTAAGGTATTTAAATGTTATTCTTTTAAACAAATTTTCACCGTTTATTTCACGTTTTAATTATAGTTCTTGTGCGCACGGCCGCACGGCCACGACCGGCCACGATCACTGTTAAATCCCAACTAACTATTTTTCTCCATTTCGATTTAACACTGCACTCAATTTTCCTTTCTTTCCACACCAAAGATCAGTGCTGCCAGACTTTTTTGACAAAAGCCAACGTTAACAATTTCCTCTAAATCGTCACAACATATAACGATTTTTCTCCGAAAATCGCCAACAGGAGGGATCGTCAAAATGACGAAAAAAAATCCGTAACAGGTTATTTAAACTTGATTTGTATAATTTATGTCAACTCTATATAAAAAAAATAATTACAAAGTTGACTTCTATACTTTTACACTAGTTTTTTTTTGCGTGTATGTATGCAGATGTTCTTTTTCGGGCTTAAATTTTATAATGAAAAAATAAATCCTTTATATTGTACCGGGGAGTTAATTTGGCGGTATCACTTTTTAATCTTCCAGGTAATAACTTAGCGATATCGCCGATTTATCTTCCTGGGGTATTGCTTTCGTGTTGCCTGGAAGTATTGCTTTCGGGTAACAGCTATTCCCGACGGAAGAAACTTCCGCAATACGAAATTGATATTGCCGGCAATAAATGTTTTCTTCCTGGCAATATGATCGGGGAATCTTCTTCGTATTGCCATGCTTGCTGGGATAGGGGTTACACGATCAATTTTTTCCTTTCAAGTTTTAATCCACTCACACTTTTTTACTAACACACTCACCTTTTTAAAATTGAACAGCAACTTGATATCAATTTTTGCTTTCAAGTTTTGAGAAAACTTGACGGTCAAATTTTAAACAGCTGATCAAATTTCTTGTAAATTTGTTTTTCTTTTTATAAATATTGTGCCGCAATAAAACACGATTGATAAAATACGGAATGTGAATATTTCGGTATATCGACGAAATTATTTAAAAATAAATAAAAAACCAATTTCTGCTGACATGAAAATGTCTGTTGAAGATGTGAAGAAAAAAATAAAAAAGTCTTTTCGAACAGCCTACAGTGCGGAAACAGCCCACAGAGGCGAGCAATTTTAGTTCTTTCCTTGACGACGGCATCTTTAAAGCAAAATTGACTATCAAGTTGCATGCAGCCTACGTCACAACTTCAAGTTCAACTGAATTTGACAAGCAGTATATGTTATCAATATGGTTGCCAACACTTGAACTGAAAAAATAGGTAGATTACGGATAAAAAATGGCTAGAAATGGCTAAAATTAGAAAATAATGCTAAAACCCAAGAATTTCAATATAAATAAATCAGTGATAATGAAGAGTTCTAACACGAATTTCATGAAAGTAGCCTTTAAATTTTAATGTTTTCCGAATTTCTAAAATATTTTCATTTAAATTTTACAAAAACCTGATTTTAAATCGAATGTAAAAATTACATGAGTCTAGGAACCCAAATAAAAGTTTTAAAAATTGAAAATTTTGTACTAAAATTTTGAAAATCATAAAAATTCAAGAACTTTTATATGAAATTAACTGTAAAAATTAAAAGAAAATATGCCTAGGGCAAAATAAAATGGCTAAATCTGCGGCTAGATCCAATCTAGCCATTTTTTTATGGCTAGATGAAATTAAAATGGCTAGATCTAGCCGGAAAATGGCTAAATTGGCAACCTTGGTTATCAACTTGAAAGCAAAATCTTGATCATGTAACCTCACTGTTACACAAACGATGCCGTGAAGAAAATTTATTAAACAAACTAAAAAAAGCACAACATATCGTCAGCTTAGTATTGGTTTGGTCGATATGCCAAAAAGTCTTTATCCAAAAAACGATAAAGAGATTTACATCTTTTTAATTTGTGTATGCACTAGGTGACTCATATATGATACACTAGCGGGCTGTGTTAGCGTGCCCTAAAGGTGAAGGGGGGGCTGCGCCCCCCACAATTTTTATTAAATTCGTTTTTTTATTTAAAGTTTTTTTATTTAAAGCTTTCATCCACCCACCACATATAAATAATTCTGCACAACAATGGGTTTAAAATAAATATTTGATCACTTTTACTCATGAAACTGGATTGTTAGTAATGAATCCATAATAATTTGCAATATACGTGTGTATGTCAAGATAATTTGGTAAAGTGCGAACTTAGGTAGATAGACCCGTAAGTAGTTTTGTTCATTTGTGTTTTGAATGAAAATAAATAACGTAAAGCAGGGTTGGAAAGCATTTTATAATATTAAAAATAGCGGGCAAAGCCCGCTACGTTGTTAGCGTGTCTTAAAGTTTTTTTTTTAATTCCAGTTTATGTAAAGGTAGACCTGGCAATTCAAGTAAATTCACAAATTCAGTTGGAAAATTTACTGCGTCGGTTTCTTCCACCGGTACTTCGTTACATGAAGTTTAAATTTCGGAATATATAAGTTCCATTCCTTTTCTAAGGTTTTTTCTATTTCAGAAAATTTGTTTAACTTTTTGGAGAGTTTGTTTCAATGCTACATAAGTTTCATATTCCGTTGATAGTGTTTGAACAGGTAATTCCCTCTTCCAATCCATTTGCATTGTCTATAATTTCAATTCCACTCGTTCAACGTTTATATCCATTTCATTCCACTTGTGTAGTGTTTCAATTCCACTCGTTTCCTATTTAGTTTCTTAATTTTAGTGTTTCATATACACTTGTTCTTTAAGTTTTAGGTTTCTAGCTAAAGACGCAGACGTTAAGGGGGGGGGGGGCAATTTTCCCCTTTTGAACCACCATTTTTACCACGTTCCTGTCCAAAGTCCTAGAAATGCCTTGTCGATAAGTTAGCCCATACTCCAAGGAAAACATATTATATATTACAGGTTTCTAGCCGAAGGGTTCGGTTAGGCCATCAAGGGGGAGAATTATTCCGTTTTTACGCCTCCCGGTAGGAATTTCCAAAAATTCCGTCTTAGAGGACGTCTGCGTTGGAGGAGGAACCTACTACATACATAATTTTAGGTCTCTATATCCAGCAGTTTGGCCAGGCCGTCAAGGGGGAAGTTTTTTCCCTTTTTACCCCTCCCGGTATGAATTTCCAAAAATACCATCTTAGGGGACGTCAACGTTGGAGAAGTAACCCAATTTAAGATCCCTTGTTCCAGCAGTTTGGCCAGGCCGTTAAGGGGGAGACTTTTCCTGTTTTTGACCCTACCTGTAGAAATTTCCAAAAATCTCATCTTAGCGGATGTCTACAATAGAGGAGGAACTTTAATACCAAATTTCAACTTCCTACCTCCAGCGGTTTGGGCAGGCCTTTAAGCGGCACTTTTCGCTTCATTAATCCCCATTTTTGCAATGTCCCTGTCCAAAAAGCACCTTCCCGGTAAGTGAGCACATACTCCAAGTAACATATGTTTTACATTTCAGGTTTCTAGCAAACTTTTACTATTTGTGCCCCTCTCGGTAGGAATTTCCGAAAATCCTTCTACAGGGAATTCCAGCTTCCTAGTTCCAGCAGTTTGAGCAGGCTGAGAGGAACCTAAGTACCGAATTTCAGCTTCCTAGTTCCAGCAGTTTGGACAGGTCGTTAAGGGGCAACTTTCCCTTTTTGAGCCCCCATTTTATAACGACCCTGTCCAAAATTCTAAAAAGTATCTTTCTAATAAGTTAGCCCTCACTCCAGGGACCCACATTTTAAGCTTCAGGTTTCTAGCCGAAGGGGTTTTTACCGGCCCCCAAGGTGAGGCTTTTCTTCTTTTTGCCCCTCCCTTTAGGAATTTACAAAAATTCCATCTTCGCGGCTATCTGCGATGGATGAGGAACATTCATACCAAATTTCAACTGCATTGCCTAAGCGGTTTGGGCAGGCCGTTAGTGGGGACATTTTTCCCTTTCAACCACCATTTTTACTATGTTCCTGTTCCAAAATAGAAAAATTACGTTGCCGGTGAGTTAGTCCTACTCCAAGGAATACATATTTAAAATTTTAGGTTGGCCAAAAGGGATTGGGCAAGCCGTCAGGAGGAGACTTTTACCTTATTTCCCCTCCCGATAGGAATTTCAAAAATTCCGTCTAAGCGGACGCCTACACAGAAGGAGGAACTCACATACCGAGTTTCCTTTTGGGATATCCTGTAGGGAATTCCAAAAATACAAACTTGGTCGATGTCTACTACAGTGGAGGAACCTTTATACCAAAGTTCAACTTCTTACCTCCAGTGATTTGGGCAGGCACTTTTCCAATTTGTGAGACTGTTTATGGGGAGACTTTTCCCCTTTTTGCCCGTTCCGGTAGGAATTTCCAAAAATCCCGTCTTAGCGCACGTCTATGCCGAATATCAAGAAACCTTGTTTTAGTGGAGATATCCGTGGGGGGAGGAAAAAAAAGTAGTTTTTTTGAAATTATATATTATTTTAAATGGTACTTTTTGAAAAAACGAAATTTTTTGGAAAAAGATACTTTGTTTTTACAAAGTACTTTATTTGTACTTTTTTTGGAAAAGGTATTTTTTTTTAAAAAGGTGTTTTTTTTTTGGAAAAATGTATGTTTTTTGGAAAAAGGTACTTTTTTGGAAAAGGTACTTCTTTTGGAAAAGGAACATTTTTTTAGAAAAAGGTACTTTTTTTTGGGAAAAGGTACTTTTTTTGGAAAAGGTACTTTTTTTGAAAAAGGTATTTTTTTGAAAAAATGTATGTTTTTTGGGAAAAGGAACATTTTTTTAGAAAAAGGTACTTTTTTTGGAAAAAGGTACTTTTTTTGGAAAAAGGTACTTTTTTTGGAAAAAGGTACTTTTTTTTGTAAAAGGTACTTTTTTTTGAAAAAGGTACTTCTTTTGGAAAAAGGAATTTTTTGTGGAAAAAGGTACTTTTTTTGGAAAAAGGTACTTTTTTTGGAAAAAGGTACTTTTTTTAAAAAAGGTACTTTTTTTTGGAAAAAGGTACTTGTTTTGGAAAAAGGTAGAGTTGTAAAAGTATTGAGTATTCCGGTACTGAGTACTCAATACTGACTGTTTTTTTGAGTACTCAATACTAAAACGGTACTACTCAATACTTTTAAAGATGCAATTTTCCGTAGAAATGTGTATTTTTCGTATAAAAATACAACTTTAAAAATAGTACTCTAAAAATACAGCTCTGAAAATACAACTCTATTTGTGAAGCAAAGAAATTTGTAACGAATTTTTGGGAAAAATTTTTTAATTTATTTAAAATGTTTTAAATTAAATAAAATGTAAATAACAATAGTTATTTAACACGTGTATGTGAATTGTGATAATTTTTCCTAATAAATACGAATTCATAACATTTTTATTTTTAAATTAAAAAAACCGTTAAAAGTATTGAGTAGTATCGAGTACTCAATTGAAAAGTATTGAGTAGTATTGAGTACTCAAAAAATACCGAAATTTCACAACTCTAGAAAAAGGTACTTTTTTTGGAAAAAGGTACTTTTTTTGAAAAAGGAATTTTTTTTGGAAAAAGGAACTTTTTTTGGAAAAAGGTACTTTTTTTGGAAAAAGGTACTTTTTTTGAAAAAAGGTACTTTTTTTGAAAAAAGGTACTTTTTTCGGGAAAAGGTACTTTTTTTTTGGAAAAAGGTACTATTTTGGAAAAAGGTACTATTTTGGAAAAAGGTACTTTTTTTTGTAAAAGGTACTTTTTTTTGAAAAAGGTACTTCTTTTGGAAAAAGGAATTTTTTGTGGAAAAAGGTACTTTTTTTGGAAAAAGGTACTTTTTTTGGAAAAAGGTACTTTTTTTAAAAAAGGTACTTTTTTTTGGAAAAAGGTACTTGTTTTGGAAAAAGGTAGAGTTGTAAAAGTATTGAGTATTCCGGTACTGAGTACTCAATACTGACTGTTTTTTTGAGTACTCAATACTAAAACGGTACTACTCAATACTTTTAAAGATGCAATTTTCCGTAGAAATGTGTATTTTTCGTATAAAAATACAACTTTAAAAATAGTACTCTAAAAATACAGCTCTGAAAATACAACTCTATTTGTGAAGCAAAGAAATTTGTAACGAATTTTTGGGAAAAATTTTTTAATTTATTTAAAATGTTTTAAATTAAATAAAATGTAAATAACAATAGTTATTTAACACGTGTATGTGAATTGTGATAATTTTTCCTAATAAATACGAATTCATAACATTTTTATTTTTAAATTAAAAAAACCGTTAAAAGTATTGAGTAGTATCGAGTACTCAATTGAAAAGTATTGAGTAGTATTGAGTACTCAAAAAATACCGAAATTTCACAACTCTAGAAAAAGGTACTTTTTTTGGAAAAAGGTACTTTTTTTGAAAAAGGAATTTTTTTTGGAAAAAGGAACTTTTTTTGGAAAAAGGTACTTTTTTTGAAAAAAGGTACTTTTTTCGGGAAAAGGTACTTTTTTTTGGAAAAAGGTACTATTTTGGAAAAAGGTACTTTTTTTGGAAAAAGGTACTTTTTTGGAAAAAGGTACTTTTTTCGGAAAAAGGTACTTTTTTTGGAAAAAGGTACTTTTTTTCGGAAAAAGGTACTTTTTTTCGGAAAAGGTACTTTTTTTGGGAAAAGGTACTTTTTGGAAAAAGGTACTTTTTGGAAAAAGGTACTTTTTTTGTCGCCTTTTTGCCCCTCCCGATAAGAATTTCCAAAAATGCCGTCTCAACGGACGTCTACACCGGTCGAGGAACCTACATACCAAATTTCAACTTCATAGCTCCAGCAGTTTGAGCAGGCCGTCAAGGGTGAGACTTTTTCCCCTTTTTGCCCGTCCCTGTAAAATTTTCCAAAACTCCCGTCTTGGTGGATGTCTACGATAGTGGAGGAACCTTTTTACCAAATTTCAACTTCCTACCTCCAGCGGTTTGGGCAGGCCGTCAAGGGGGGCCTTTTTCCCCTTTTTAACCCCCATTTTTACAACGTCCCTGTCCAAAATTCTAGAAAGTACTTTCCAGAAAAGTTAGCCCCTACTCCAAGGAACACACATCTTAAATTTCAGCTTTCTAGCCAAAGGGGTTTTGGCAGGCCGTCAAGGGGGACACTTTCCCCCTTTTTGCCCGTTCCGGTAGGAATTTCCAAAAATCCCGTCTTAGCGGACGTCTACCCCGAAATAGGAACCTACATACCAAATTTCAACTTCCTAGCTTCAGCGGTTTGGGCTGGGCGATGTTGAGTCAGTCAGTCAGTCACGTTATTCTTTTATATATAGAGATTATAGCAAGAAACTGTTTCAAAATCTGAATGAAAATATGTATTTAATAAATTTTCTAATTCGATATTTTCCAAAATGGCCAGTGGGCCGAACTAATAATAATGCGACGAATTGGAAAACTTTTGGGAAAGAGAGACAGAACTAGTTGTAATATATTTGTTTCTCTCGCACTTACGTTTTTGGTGCAGCTCTGCTAGTTAGTTGCAGAGTTGCAAATTTCGGTAGTTCCAAAAACGTCCGCCCGCAGCGCTAGTGCGTGTCTTCACTGGTATACGTTAAGCGTATGAGAACCCGTAATTATGTTAACTCATAATTTGCAATAATTCAACAAAGAAGGTTATGCGACGCTCACTACACGCGACAATCGACCGTCGACATTTGTTGACGTTTAAGCTGCCTACACACTAGGGAACATGGTTGAGGGAACAAAAAATATCAAAAAATTTTGTAAACACGAAATGCACGCTCTCAACACTCACACACACACAAACGCACTCACACATTCACAAAAAATGCTCTCTTTTTTTAAGTATGTTCCCTAGTGTGTAGGCAGCTTTAGATAAAAATGAAAGCAAAACTAAATAGAATAGATTCTATTACAACGACAAATCGCCGGACGACATGGCGACATTTTGCTTCCCATACAAAATATATGAAAAAGCACATGTCGTTGTCGACTCAGTTCTGATTAATCTCTGAGTTTGACATTTCATCTCAGCAATATGTCGGCAAAAATTGTTAACGAAGATTCGTTAACGAAGATTCGTTAACAATTATTGCGACATATATTGCCAGCAATAAATATGTACGCAATTTGGGAGTCTACACTGAAGATAACATAATTTTGACATTTGCTGCAATATATGTCAACATATTTATTGCTAGTCTAGACTGGGGTCAGCCTTTAACCTAGTGTCTTCAAATGCAATGAAATGTGCAAAGCAGTTCGCCGTGAGTCGCCGAAGAAGAAGGTTATCGCGTGACCTGTATTAAATTTTTTAATAGGGAAATCGGTTAATTGTTTTTGTTTTGCGATACTCTAAAGCGTGTCTCAGCATGCCGTTAGACTGTGCAGTCTAATCACATGCAAACCTTTTCGGGCGTATTGGGGCTTCGTCGCGCTTAGCTTCCATTGTGAAGGCAATGGTCGTATATGTGTTGCTGTGGTTCCTGTGCGTCTGTTTTATTCTGACGTATTACGACTTAATTGCGCGTAACCTCCATTGTGAAGGCAATGGTTGTGTATGTGTTGTTGCTGTTCCTGTGCGTCTGTGTTGTTTATCACATTGTTTTTTTTATATTGCGTATCAATACGCATCGTGTTTATAACCTGGCAATATGTCTGTTTGGTAACAGCGCCATTTAACGGTACATTTACATGGGGGTTACACGATCAAGTTTTGCCTTTCAAGTTTCAATTTTTTCACTAACACACTCACACTTTTCCAAATACATATTTGGAAAAGTTTGAGTGTGTTAGTAAAAAAGTGTGAGAGTATTGAAACTTGAAAGCCAAAAATTGATCGTGTAACCCCAGTATTAACTGTACTTTAAAACTCAAAAAAAAAAAGAAATGTGCAAAGAAATTTGAAAATAACACACAAAGCAACAACAAAATTATTTTCGTTGTTGTTGTTTTGTGTGTTATTTTCAAATTTCTTTGCACATTTCATTGCATTGAAGACAATACCCAGCAAAATAGTGGTAATGATACCTCATTGCTGTCTGCATTACCAATAATGATATATCATTATCTTTTGCATTATTTTGTAATATAAAATAATGACTTCCTATTAACGGCCTATTGTAGTAGTTGCTTTTAAATATAAAATAATGACTTACTCGCAATAGTTTAAATAAGTACTTTTTGCAAAGTTAAATTTTATACATTTATATTTATTACATGTAAACATGTTTTGTGTAAAATTTTTACAACAAGTTCTAAAATTACACACTAGCAAAAACTTTAATTTCTCTGAATGTATTTCCTGAAGCTAATAGTATTTGTGTAACTCCTTATTTTTAAGAATCAAGTAAGCAGTCGGATAAGCACTTATAATTCAACTTTTTGTAAGCATGTTTGTAACCACTTATTATTCAGAATCTCATACCTACTTACTTCTCATTTTTTCGTAACCGAGCGGGTAAGCGTGACTACTTATAAAAACGACCACGCCAAACAAAAATAATGAGTTTAGACGCCAAAAAATAAGTTGTGCGGAGCTACGAATTTCTATTATTTAACCACTTATTTGGTAATGAAAGATGTTGCTGGGTAGGTAAACGAGATAACGGGCGTAGTGTAAATGCAACCATGGTTGGTCATGTTAGCTAGTGCCACAGATTAATACCAGATGTGAAACCAATGACAGGTGTCAAAAAAGTATTCTCGAACCGTATGGTTTTGTTTACATGGAAGTCAAGTCAAGAGGGAGATAATAAAAAATCTCCATACATTTTGTATTGCGCATTTTTTGTATATAGCTGTCTCTTTTTAGATTATTGTGCTGTATCTTTTGTGTTTTTCTTAAATTTTTGGGTTTTGTTTTGCTCATTTTCTGTCGGCCATATTGCCCAAATCAGCTGATTCATATCTGGTATAATTTGTGGCTAGTGTCCTCAAATGCAATGAAATGTGCAAAATTTTAAAATAACACAAAGCAACAACAAATTTATTTTCGTTGTTGTTGTTTTAGCTGCCTACACACTAGGGAACATACTTAAAAAAAGAGAGCATTTTTTGTGAATGTGTGAGTGCGTTTGTGTGTGTGTAAGTGTTGAGAGCGTGCATTTCGTGTTTACAAAATTTTTTGATATTTTTTGTTCCCTCAACCATGTTCCCTAGTGTGTAGGCAGCTTAAATTTCTTTGCACATTCATTGCATTTGAGACACTAGGTGAAGACACTAGGTTAAGCAACAACAATTTTATCAGCTGTTTTTATTTTTGTTTAAATTTTTTTCCAACTATGAGATTAAACGAGCACACAAAAATCCTAGGAAAACAAGTAATCCTAGTCCCGTACGAAGCCAAACATGTACCTAAATACCACACCTGGATGAAATCTGAAGAATTACAAGAGCTAACAGCTTCTGAGCCACTAACACTGGAAGAAGAGTATGATATGCAACGAACTTGGCGTGAAGATGAGGACAAGTGTACTTTCCTCATACTTTGTCGAACAAAATATGAAAAATCTTTAGATGAAATTGAAGCTTTAGTGGGTGATACCAATCTATTTTTATCCAGTGATCCTGAAACCAATGAAAAAGTGGCTGAAGCTGAAATTATGATTGCAGAAACCAATGTACGTTGTAAAGGCTACGGTTGGGAATCTATGTTGTTAATGATGAAATATGCTCAAGAGTATATGTCTATCGACAAGTTTGTAGCTAAAATTGGTATGGACAATGATAAATCTTTAAAAATGTTTGAGAAAATGCAATTTGATGAAGTACAAAGGGCGGAGATTTTTCGAGAAGTAACGCTGGAGCGAGTGGTAACAAGTGAATGGATCAAGTGGTTAGATCGCCAAGTTATTTTATGTATAGAAAACTATAAATAAGAAAATAAAAGAAAAAATATTGGCTTAATTCTAGTTTACGTGCATAACTCATTTTAGATTTTCACAATCGATAGATCTTTTAATGCGGAGTTCCATACCAGTGATGGTATTTGAGAATTTTCGTTTGGTGCCTAAATGATGCCAAAAAAGCTTTAAAAGTGCCAAAACAATTAAGCAACATGCAAATGTTTCAAAAATTATGTTCAGCTTTTATTTCAAATATTTATACATTTATACCCTTATTCTAAACTTTATAACAATAACAAAAGTGTCGCAAAACTGGTGTGAATGGAAATTATTATAATTTTGGTATTCTGAGAAAAATTGTCACAGCAAAACCTTGACAAAATTATCATGTACCAAAAAGCACAACAAACAAATATTTTCATTTGTCAACAATTTAAAATATAAAAATTTTATTTTCTTTTGAAGAATTTTATAATGTTTCTTCACAGAAATAAAATATGAAATACCTAATTCATATTTTGAGATATTATTTTAAGATGCATCGAACCTTTTACCGATTCTAAAATTCCTGCAAATTTCTCCAAAATATTACATATTAACATGGGATTTTTGGGGCTAAAGTTGTTAGGAATAAGCTCAGGATGCTTGATGCTAAAATTTAAAGGAAACTCCAAGTGCTGAGAACTAGTTCTCTTGTGTTCTGCGGTTCCTGGACATTTTTTTAAGTTTTCATTTCATTTAAGATTTCATAAAATTATCGAAAAAATCGTAATTTTTTACAAATTACAATTTTTTGATCGTTTTATTTTATTTTTGGCAGAAAAAGCTTTAACCATTGTATGGTGAAATTTTTAAAAATTTTGCTAGTCATAAAAAAACTAGAATACCATAACAAATTTTTGAAAAATTCCAGTGACAACAATAGAATCAATTAAAGTTTTTCTAATTTTATCCCCATTGCTTTTATTTTTAAAGATCAAAATAATGATTAAATTGTCCCCGAAGAACTGGAAGCTGGTCCAGAAAATTGTAGAAATTTTTAGTGTGGCGATTGTTTTTTAATTTTGCTACCCGTTCTAAGTAGGCATGGCTTTTAATGAAAAAGCGATATCGACCTTTTATCAAATTATATAGAAATTTTCTTAAAAAGTGCCAAAATTCTATAAAGAGTGCCATGGTGCCATTGAACATTCAATAGTGCCACAAATGGCACTTTTGTGCCACTTTTACCAACAGTGTTGTGTATGCCACAAAAACATTATTTTAGTTGAAGTGCTCCCAATTGCTTGCCAAATATTTTTTTGTGTGTATTTAAAAACGCAAATAAAACTTGATTTTTGAAAGACTCTAAAATAAGATTATTTTTAAATCGTTCACATGTGATCATAACTGACTCTTATTTACAAGCTTTTTAAGTGTTTTGTTCTAAAGTTAATTTCTTCTCTAAATTTTATGAAGATTCATATAATACTGCATTTAGACTGAGAAAAACTACCTAGTTTTTGGCCATTTGTAGTTTTTACTTGTCAAAACGCATGCATAAAAAACAAACAAAAACTAGTTTTGTACAAAAACTAGGTAGTTTTTGCTCAGTCTAAATGCAGTATAAGACTCAAAAGTTCATCATAAATGCTGCATTTTTAAGGAACTTTTCTTTGTAATAATATAACGCCCAGAACGATGGGACAATTGAAATGGCCAAATCACTTTTTTTTAAGTTTACTGATGAGGTTATTACCTTTTTTCGGAGTTCAAATTGTAATAATAAGGGTATTCACAATGGTACATGTGCATATTTACAATTTGCTATGCAAATTGTAACATATCGTGAGCGTCTTTTTTAAGATCAATTGCATATTTGCTTAATGAGCTATTTTGTTCACTGCTGCTAACTTTTTTCCTAAAAATATCGCAAAATCAAACTAAAAAATCATAAAAATAAAAATATAGCTGAAAATGGTAAAATATCGCTAGATTTGACGAGAAAATAGCTAAATTGGCAACAGTGATTTTGTTTACGTCAAAAGTAAAAATAAATCGTATTTTTGAGAAAATTTGTGAATCATAAAAATAAAATAATAAATAAAAAAAAATTTTATGTTAATAAAAAATCACAAACAATTTTTTTTATTTAATATCTTATTTTATAAATCATAATAGCTGTGTTCGGGTACTCAACATTGGGATCCCGCGGGATCCCAATTTTACCAAAAAGCGTTTTCTTAAGCTGCCTACACACTAGGGAACATACTTAAAAAAAGAGAGCATTTTTTGTGAATGTGTGAGTGCGTTTGTGTGTGTGTAAGTGTTGAGAGCGTGCATTTCGTGTTTACAAAATTTTTTGATATTTTTTGTTCCCTCAACCATGTTCCCTAGTGTGTAGGCAGCTTTACTACACAATTGGGTAAATGAGAGCTGTCATGAGAGAGTAATATTCTTGTTCTTCTTGCACGAGAAAGCCCAGACTTTTTTTCCGTGTAAATTTGGGTAAATTGTTTTTTTTTTTTTTTTTTTTTTTCATTCATTTATTTATTTTGTATTTTCTCTAAAAATATTCATTACATTTTCATTTTTTCCCTAAACAACTTGCAAAGCCTTGTAGGCTTGTCTACAGGTAATTAAAGATTATTAAAAAATGTTATTAATATTCATATATGATTTCACAAAATAGTTACTTTACAAAATTTTTTCTTCCTTTCAAACTAAAATATTTAAATAAAGTAAGTATGTCATTCAATAAAGGAAAAAAAAAAAAAAAATTTAATTAGCTGAGTACTCATTGCGTACTTATATAATAATTTTTTAAAATTTTTCTTCTTTTCATATTGGTTTCACCATTTCTTATAATATTATAAGGCATATTGTTAAATATTTTTGGGATTACAACGGACAGTGCTCTCCTTCCATATTCATTTCTGTAGCTTTGGATCTTGAATCTTCCTTCTTCATTTCTTCGTGTTCCGTAGTTGTGGTTGATTGTTTGTAAAAATCTGGTATCGTTATAAAAATCTATTGCCAGTGTAATGTTGTATATATTATTTACATTAAGTATATGTTGATTTTTAGCAATACTTGTTAGTTGATTGTTTGTATTTCTATTTATTGGATTTTCCAGCTGTTCGTTGATAAGGCACATCTACACGAGAGAGAAAAATTCTAGAGATAGAGGAAAAAACACCTCCAAATAGCTTAAATCATTCACAATGGAGCTAATTAGAGGTGTTTTTTGCTCTATCTCTAGCAATTTTCTCTCTCGTGTAGATGTGCCTATAGTGTTGTGTGATTTTAAAATTTTAAGTAATTGATTTTGTGTTTGTTGGAGCTTTTTGCAGCTTGTTGAACTTCCCCAGGCTGTTATACCATGACGAATGTGAGATTCGGCCAACGAATAGTATACTTGTCTCATTACCATTTTATTGGAACAAAAATTTAAGTGATATAGTATATACGCTGCCTTTCTTAATTTTTTCCGAACTTCTTCCACGTGCACGTGCCACTTAAAGTTTTGGTCTACATACACACCAAGATATTTATACGTATTAACGATTTCTATAAAAGTTTGACAATGATCGTTACTATAATCAAAGTTCATTAACTTATTGTTGTGCAGACATTCAGTGTTATGAAATTTAAGTTTAATATCTGCGTATCGAAAATGCGGAGTTTTTATATGCATTAGCTTTGTCTTGGATGCGTTGATGACTAATCCATGATCGTGACACCATCTTATTGCCGTATCGAGTTGATGTTGCATCAAATTGGTTGCTACTTGCAAATCTTTGTGGGCTACGACTATGGCAGTATCGTCTGCGTAAGCGAATATTTTGCTTAGTTTTAATGAGTTGATTAGTTCATTAGAATATATGATATAAAGAATTGGTCCCAGTTTGGATCCTTGAGGTACTCCATATTCTATGGCGGTTTCATCGCTTAGGTTGTTTGATACTTTAACATAGTATTTTCTAAAGGATAGATAGTTTTTGAACCATTCTAGACAATGCCCTCTTATTCCAATTTTTTCTAGCATTAGAATCAATTTTTCATGTGACAATGTGTCAAAAGCTTTACTAAAGTCAATAAACAACGTTAAGCAGTGATGATTTTTACTTAGTTGTTCATTGATGTAGTTTGCGAAATTGCCCAGTAACTTATTAATGCTTTTACCTTTTTGAAATCCAAATTGGTTGACGTTTATGATTTTATATTTATCCAGAAAATCTGTTAATCTTCTACTTACTATCTCTTCCATTATTTTTTCAAAAACAGACAAAATTGCAATTGGTCGATAATTGTTAACGTCAGATTTTTTTCCACTTTTAAAAATTGGTCGAACACAAGATATTTTAAAAATTTCTGGTATTGTTGAGCTATCTAGTATAAGATTAATAAGTTTTGTTGTAATTGGTGTTAAAACCGAAGCGTTATTTTTTAAATCAATAGGTCTGATTTCATCAAAGCCGGCGCCTTTTTTAGAGTTTAAGGTGTTCAATATATTAAAAATTTCTAATTCATCCGTGCTACGCAAATGAAACGAGTTTTGAAGTACAAGAGGTGGGTTGTTAAATGTTTGTATTTTACAAATGTGTATAATTTTTTCAACATTTTTTTTTAAAGTTCACAGCAAAGTTATTGCATATTTCTTGTATATTTAAGTTTTTGAAGTTTTTTACAATAGTTTCATCTAAGTTATTAGATTTTTTACCGATTAATTCATTTACTATTTGCCACGTTATGCGAATATCATAGCGGTTTTCATAGAATTTATTTTTATAGTATGAGTTTTTAGCATTAATTAATTTTTTATTTAAAATATTTCTGTATTTTTTGTATTCAATTTCATTTTGTTTGTTATTTTTATTTAAATACCATTTTTTATAAAGTTTATCCCTAATTTCACAGCTTTTAATAAGATTTTCTGTCATCCATGGACTTGGGATTCTATTTTTCTTTTTACGTGTTATTGTTTTTGATTGTTCATATATATAATTAAATTTTTCATTTATAGCACTATACATTTCTACTGGATTTGTCGTATTTGCAATCGCGTGCCAGTTAGTTGTACGTATATGTCGATTTACTCTAGAGTTACATATTTTTGTTTGTTGGGTGTTACTTTTTTCTTTATTACTGGTATTATTTACTACTGCATTGAGGGGATAAGAGAAAAATATAGTGTAGTGGTCTGAGATGTTGGTTTTTATTATTGATGCATATAGTTCTGTGTATATATCTTTGGTACGAACAAAGAGATGGTCAATACATGTGCGGGTGTTTTTACTAATATCTTCTCTTGTGTAATCGTTAATTATGGATTGCATACCATTGGACGTGAGAATGTCTAGATAATGAGTTGTTATTATGTTCTCTTTTAAAATATCGATATTAATATCTCCCACCACAATAGCATTACGTTTTTTCTTGATTGTTTTTAATAAATCACCTAGTTCCCTTAAAAATATATTTACATTAAGAGATGGGGGACGGTAGATTGCAAAAATTGAAACCTCTTCTTTTACTGCAGTGGTTATGTTTAATAATTCAAACGACGTTGTTTTTGTAGAAATGATGTTGTGTGTTATATTCTCCTTAATATATACAGCTACACCTCCTCCTCCTCTGTCGGCTCTATTAATAAATGTGGAGTGAAAACCTGGTATGCCGTAGAAATTATTTTCATTATCGTTGATGTTTGTTTCAACGAGAATAATTATTTTAATATGACTAATTATGTTGTATATTGATGCCATAAAAGAGTTGAAATTTGCACGTAAAGAACGAATGTTCATAAAAAGTAATGAAAAGGGATAACTTAAGAGATCAGTGTTTATGCTGTTAAAGCTTTCAAGTGTTTCGGATACTATATTGTTCATAGTTATTGATTTATATTTGTATAAGAATCAAAGTAAAAAAAAAAGTAATAGTTTATAAAGATTTATTAAATATTTTGTTTAAGATATAAGTTCAATATCACACGAATTAACTATTAAAATAGATGTTGAATGTTCATTTTTTTTAGCATAAATATGACCATTGCTGAACCACACGAATTTCCATCCGATTTCCTTTGCTTTATTTTTTGCAAGCCAGAGAAGATAACGATTATTTTTAGTAAGATGGTCATTTACATAGACAATGTTTTGATTATTTTGGCCGTTGTTGTTGTTAGAGGTGTCAATATTTTCATTAATAGGGTTAAACTTGTTAAATATATTACCATCTACTCGATGACCACGTATTTTCGACATCACTTCCTTTTTTTTGTTTAATGAACAAAATTCTACCACAATCTTGTCCGTATTTTTTATCCTATAGGCATTATCTATATCGGAATCTTGCATATTAACTTCAACAGAGGCAGCAATTTGTTTAATTATTTCACTGGGGGATAGATTTTGGTTTTGAACATTTTTTATTTCGACGCTCTTTTTTATTAATTGTTGCTCTAGATTATTTACTTTGCTCTCCATATGTTGTATTTGTATGTCCTTCTCTAAGTTCTGTTGTTTAAGTTCACTGACCTGAGTAGCTAAGTTACCCATGGTTTCAGTGAGTTTAATAAATGCAATAGACATCTCTTCTCTTAGTGCGTTATGTGATGAGGTTATGCTACAGTTTAGCTGGTTAATGCTGGTGTTTATGTCAGTCAAACTGTTTGATACAGTTGTTTTAAAAGATGTTAAATCAATTTTAATTTCTGACACATTTGAGTTGACAGTGTTTATAGAAAGTGCGTCTTTAAATTTTTTATTAACTCCATCATCCTGCTTATCATCATCATTATCGACCTCTCGTTGTTGTTTGTTTGATTGTTGTTGTTGAGGATTTTGTTCCTGTTGATCTTCATGGATGATTTCATGGTACCGACTATTTGGGGATTTGCTTTTATTCCCTCTACATTTGTGACATGTCCACATTGCTTTCTTTTCAGCTGTCAAAACTGAGTATGTCGACTCAGAAAGTGTACCGCACGGAGAGTAGTGGTAACTAGTGTTACATTTGAAACATTTAATAAAATCTCCTGTTAAGGGTAAAGGTTTATTACATGTACCACATAAAGCACTTGTTGCTGAGAGATAATCCTTTGTTGGCATATTAAGAGATTTTTTTTTTTTTTTTTTGGTTTTATTATTAAATTATTAAATACCGTCTGTTTTTTTTTGTGTTGATTTATGTAAGGTATAACTTTTTTGATAAATCTGTTTTTTAATGATAAAAACACTTTAATTTGTTATTAATATTTCAATTTTTTGATGAAATCACAATAGGAGTTTATAATGTATTTTGTTTTGCGTTTTTGTGGGTTTAATTAGCACTATTTCAATTATTAATATGAGCGTGTTGAAAAAACGCGTCTGATCGCAACGAATACTCAAATAAGTTTGATTTGAACCAAAGACCTAGTTCACAACTAATAGCTCTTTTAGTTCAATCGATCATTTCATTCATTCAGAAAATATGTTTATCATTTACAAAAATTAGTATAATAGTTGCAAAAGCCTATCGGTGATTTTACAACTCCATAAAATTACCGACAATTTTGTGAAGACGCTTGTTTAAATGTGTTAATGAGTTAAATATGTAAATAAATCGAAGCTTTTGTTTAATATTTAAATCTTTTCCAAATTTAATAAACTATGTATTCCTTTTTGTAAATAGAAATGCCTAAAAAGGAAATTTTTATTAAATTTGTGATTTAAAAAGGGGTTTAACTAGGAAAGCTATCTAGATTTTTACGACAAATTGAACAAGAACTAGAAAGAGCGCTCACCAAAACGAACTATAATGCACAAATCTATTGACATTTGTTTTTCGGGCTTCAAATGTGGTTTTTCGCGTTCGTTTACTTTTGTGCATTTTTGTTATTTCGGGAGAGTATTTCTTGTTAACTTTCATTTTACCGAACTTTACCCAAAAAGTAAAGAAACAGAGCTAATATGGCGGCTGATATGTTAAAAACAGATGTTTTGTTTTATTTGCAACTTTTGCTAAAGGTTTTTTTTTATTGAAAATGAAGAAAAATAAAGCAAATTGCAAATACATACATTTTGTTGTTGTGTTGATGCAATCGTTGTTTTTTTGCAATCATTTGCAACGTTTGCATCGTTTGCAATACCCATCGTGAGTCCCCTTAATATGTTAATTGAAGTCATTTATAATTTCATATTTTTTGGGTAATTTTGTCTACACTTTTGGGAATTTTGAATCTTGCTTGTGGCAGCACTGAGATTAAACAAGATTAAACTGAATATTTACTTGTAGTGGTGGAAAAAATCATACACATTTGTTGCACAGTGGATTGACCGAATACAAAATGGGTAATAATTCATACTTGTTTGTACTTAGTAGAATCCCCGGCACAGCCGAATTTAAACTTTGGTTTGTATAAGTTCCCAGGCACCTGGGGACTTATACAAACCATCGAGCGGGCTTTAGCCCGCTTGTTTCTATTCCGTTTTAACTTTTTCGTAACTAACCAAAAACTTTAACAAAAACCCTAAAGTCAAGAAAAAGTTAGAAAAAAAGCAAGTGCCATAAAGCGGCCCATATACTAAGGAACATTCGTAAAAAATACCCATTTTTTTGTGAATGTGTGTGTGTGTTTGTGAGTGTGTGCGTGTTGACATCGTGCAATTCGTGTTTACAAAATTTTTTGATATTTTTTGTTCCCTACTCAATGTTCCTTAACCCTGGACGGTTACTCTTCATTTTAGTACATTAAAGTTACTCTTCGTCGAATCGACAAACTATTAAAAAAAAAAATCAAGCCGACCGATTTTTAAAGTAAAAAATAAACAACAAATTTTTTTAGTTAAGCATTTTATTAAGAAATAAAAAAAAAAATAAAATATAAAAATAAAAATTCTTTTTCTGCCTTAAAATTCGATACGAATTTGAACTCTTTTTTTTTTGGTTTTTTAAATTCATTAACTTTTTAAAACAACAAAAACTTAAAAGATAAAAATAAAAATGACTTATTTCATACACAGGCTTTAAAGATAATCAGTCAAATAATACAAAAGGGCTAAAGCCCGCTTGTTTCTATTCCGTTTTAACTTTTTCGTAACTAACCAAAAACTTTAACAAAAACCCTAAAGTCAAGAAAAAGTTAGAAAAAAAGCAAGTGCCATAAAGCGGCCCATATACTAAGGAACATTCGTAAAAAATACCCATTTTTTTGTGAATGTGTGTGTGTGTTTGTGAGTGTGTGCGTGTTGACATCGTGCAATTCGTGTTTACAAAATTTTTTGATATTTTTTGTTCCCTACTCAATGTTCCTTAACCCTGGACGGTTACTCTTCATTTTAGTACATTAAAGTTACTCTTCGTCGAATCGACAAACTATTAAAAAAAAAAATCAAGCCGACCGATTTTTAAAGTAAAAAATAAACAACAAATTTTTTTAGTTAAGCATTTTATTAAGAAATAAAAAAAAAAATAAAATATAAAAATAAAAATTCTTTTTCTGCCTTAAAATTCGATACGAATTTGAACTCTTTTTTTTTTGGTTTTTTAAATTCATTAACTTTTTAAAACAACAAAAACTTAAAAGATAAAAATAAAAATGACTTATTTCATACACAGCCTTTAAAGATAATCAGTCAAATAATACAAAAGTATAAAAAAATTTAGTTATTAGTCTTATTTTATGCATGAGACACAAAGGTCAACTTTGTGTTCCCCACATATGCTTTTCTTGCATATATTACATGTAGTTTTCGTCATTCTGCGTTTGCTATACGGACAGAGGTGACAAATTTTATGCTTTTTTGGTCCTCTATCAACTATTTCGACACCTTCTTGCGGATTAGGTATTATATTCCGAATTTTTTCTTTAATTGAGGTCTGCAAGGTGTCTCGAGTCTGCCTCTCAAATAGGGAGCCACCAGAGATTCATGAAGATCTTTCAGGTACTGTCGTCGGTTTTTGGGTTTTTGACCTTTAAGGAACATATTGTGGGTATATATGACGTAGCTGTTTACAAAATTAATATTTAAAATTCCAAAAAATAGACACATTGGCCACCTGTTGGTTTTTCGAGAACACGAGACAATACTGCACATTTGATCCAAAGTGTCGACACCGCCTTTTGTCTGATTATAAAATTCTACCATGTGGGGTTTTCCCGTTTTCGGATTTATGGTTCCTTCTTCATCGCAGCTTGATAAAAGATAAATTAGTTTATTTGGTTTTGGCTTGTAGGATAATAAGGTCAGTTCATTGTCGTAACAAAACATGGAGGTTCCAGCTCTGCGGCCTTTTACATTTCCCATTTCCTTCGGATTTTCTCTCTTGTTTGACCGTAAAGTGCCAACACTAGTCAATTTATAGGGTTCCAGAAGCAGTGATTTGACAAGGGGAATTGATGTGAACCAGTTATCCATTGTAATATTGCGATTCGTTCCATGAACAGTTTTCGTCAGCTCTTTTACGTAATATTCTCCCAGAGAAGTTTCTGTTGGATTAGAGCCCTTTCCCAGATATGGGCTAGCATCTAACATATATTTTGTACCACTATCGCAAACCATTACCAACTTTAACCCATATTTAGCTGGCTTATTTGGGATATACATTCGAAATGACCAATGACCTCTAAATGCAAGTAGCTGCTCATCAATTGTTAAATTGTTGTTTGGCGGCATTTTTCGATAAAAAGATCCCAAACTTTTCTTATAGGAGCAAATTTATCATTAATCATTGTCATTCTTACACTTTTGTCGTCAAAGCGAAGGCACGCCATCAAAAATTTGAACCGCATTTTACCCATGGTAGACAAGTAGCGCGAGCCGCAATAGGTAGTTCGTCTGCTGCAAGGTGGTTATCTTTTTTAATGGCTGTAAGAACTAGGAGTCCTAGAAGGGCATATATCTCACACGCATCAGTGGTACCCATTTGCTTATTAGATTTCGAACGGCTCTGTATCTCGACGTTTGTCCACTGCACAATCTCATCAATAATTTCAGAAGTGATGAACAATTTAAAGCATTCAAGAGGGTCTTCCACTCCTTTGCATTCTCGTGACGGACCTCTAGCCTTGTGGACATAGGTAATAGCCCGGCGATGTGATTTTCCTTTTTTAGTGGACCATTTATGAAAATTTTTTCCGCGCAGATTTGTTTTTGAAAACTCAATGATATTCATTTTTGAGCGAAGCACATTGAGTGGTATGTCATCTTCATCTGAAATTTCTTCATCGGAAAAATCCGCCGACAGTGGTACGTCATCTCCAGCGATGCGTGCCTGCTCTTCTTCTAAATTACTGTTTTCGCCACCTTCGTAGCTGTCGCCCTCTTCTTCCTCTAAAGCATCAAAAAAATTTAAATCGTCGTCGTCACAATTTTGTAAAAATCTTTCGATGTCAGCGTCTGTTAGTACTTTCTTAGAGCTCATTTTCTATTCCAAAAAAAATAAAAATATTTAATATATTTTAATTTAACAATAATAAATTGTTTAAAATAAAATATTTTGTAACAATACTAACACAACTAATGCAAAACAATAAAATAACACATAAAACAAAAAAACCACAAATGTATTACCCTATAAACGCAAAAAGTCACACTAAAGGTACTCTTCGTCGTTACGACGAGTACATACCTGTGAATTTCAACTTAAAAAAAAAAGTATCCAGCGTACGTCCGCTCACTGCAAGCTTTCGTGATCAACTAACGTTGTTGACAAAAAGAGCGAAATTTGAACACGCATAAAAAAGTTAGATGATAAACAGTAAATGAACTTCGTTGATTCGACGAAGAGTAACCGTCCAGGGTTAATGTATGGGCCGCTTAAAGGCTTTATTACATCATACAATTGTAAAGAGTTGCCATTACATCATTGGTTTTTCATTACAGGATTGTACCCGCGGGATCCAAAACGGCCCAAACAACAATTTACATATTTTTGATTTTTTAGTAAGATTTTTTAAATTTGTTAAAAAATATACATTTTATTCGTTGATAGTATGTATTGTGGATGTGAGTTTTTTTGTTTGTTTGGCTCAGAGACTATTAATTATAGAGATAGGAAATCAAAACTTACACTACTGGTGAGGGGGCGCTGAAATTTAGTATCACTTGAGCAACTATTTAGTATCACTTTAGTATCAGCTGAGCCTGTATTTAAAAACTCAAAAATTGCTGAAAACTGCGCAAAATAAGAAAAAAGCAAGCGCAAAATATATTTAAATAATAAAATTTGAGAATTACTTTTTTTCTTTGATTTTTTGTTTATTATTTCAATTTAAATAAAAACAGAAAATTGTCAATTTTTTGAACAAAGTACCATCTAGTGATAACCACGTCGTTATAACTTTTCCTTTTTGGAAATTATGTAAAAAAGGCTGATTACAGTTATTTGCTAAAAAACAAAATAACTACAAAAAAAATTTACTACACTACTGAGTTTTTTCGGATAATCAAACTTAATAACAGTCAGAAATAGTTATTTTGCATTTATACATAGGAAAGCTACAGTTAAAAATAACTATCTGAGTGTGCTACCCTGAGCACCAGTAAATGAGTTCAAATTCGTGTCATAGTGTTATGTAAATATGCCATAAAGGATCGATCAAGTGAACTTGTTTAAATATGATTATATTTTGTTAATTTTAAATACCAATAATTTTACAATTAAAACTACATTTTTTGCGTGGTAATTTATATTGATTATTTGTTGTTCTTTGATACAAAATTATTTTTTTTTTCTTTAATTTTGTCATATAAAAATTAAGTAAAAAATAAACAAAACTGATGTAAAATTTACATGAAAGAAAATCAAGGCTGTATTCCTACACTACTGTTTTGCAGTTCCTAAAATACAATTCAATATAATATCAGATTCAAATAAAAAAATTTTTGTAGATTGACTTCATTTGAATAAAATGAAAGAAATAATTAGGTTGTTCACAAAGGGTGTGCTAACTGTTGTATCGTCCTAACAAAAGCAGAATTTTAAAAGTTTTATTTGACTTTAACCCTTTCGATCCCAACTTAAAATGGCTGAGAATTTTCCAACCAAACTTCGTGTAAATGTAGATCTATGCCAAAGAAATATTTTTTTTTATTATTTTTATGGCTTTGCAGTACCCCTAGCGGAGTTTTTTGGAATTAACGTTAAAATATTAACATGCAGAAGTTCCCGAACGGGTTAAGATTTTTTTTCAATTTTAACCCCTCAATTCATAAATGCTTTGTAAAGTTATAGCAGGTTTACAAAACGTCATTTTCATAAAAAATTTGTTCAATAAACCTCCTATAATTTTACAAAGCGTTTATGAATTTAAGGGATATTTTTATATGATTTCTATTACTAAACTCTACATAAAAATTTTAAAGTTTTTGCATTTTATTGATCACACAATTTTTGAGACTAATTTAAACAAAAATTTTATTTTTCCTTAAATTTTGATGTGAGAAAAAATGTGTGTGGGCACTATGAAAAGCAGCTCGCAAATGAACACTATTAAAGCCTGCTATATGAAATTATACACAGGCATTGTGGAACTCCAATACTACTGAGAAAAAAAAATTGTTATAAAAAATTAAAAATAACGAGAGTTATAGGCACATAATAACAAAGTTGCCTGTAGGCAACGTTGGGGTTGAAAGGGTTAACAACGATTTTCTATTGGGTTATCTATCTGTTAGCACACTCAATTTTAGGACACTAAACACATGTAAAAATGTTGTATCGTGTTATTGTCAAATGTTTTATTTTTTCAATTTAAACTTTAACAACTCTGTTTTTTGTTAGGACGATTTAACAGATAGCACACCTCTTGTGAACAACCTAAATGTTTAAAAATGTTTTTTCTAGAACATATTAATATAAATAAATATAATTGTTTTAAAATGTTTACAAAATATTTGTTTTTAATAGATTTTATGTTTATTTAATTTCAATAGAAAATAAAATAAGAATAAAACTTAGCGTTTATTTTTTTGTTTAATTTATATCTTTTTTTTATATGTATATATAATCGTATATAATGTAATCTTTTAAGTTTACACTTTTTAAAGCAATTATCAAAGGCATTATTTTAAAAATAATAATAATAAACTAAAGTAAAACAATAATAAAAATATAAATATGTATTAATGTGTATGTATAACTAAAAAGTAATGATGATTAAATTGCAAACTGTTCTTGGTAATTTCAAGTGTATTAATGTTTCCCACCAACATTCGAAACAAAAAAATATAGTTTTGTTACTACACCGTCACGTTTCTTTTTTGTTGTTGTTATTATTTCTGAAATCTAAGCGAGAGCACGTGGACCATCTATGGGCATTGCATGTAGAACTTCGTCCAATAATTGCAGAGCACGATGCAAATGTACCTCAATCCAACAAGGTGTTTCTTTGATCGATTGTCGTGGATAATCAGGGCCCCAACCTTTGACAAAACTTAAACGTAAAATACATAAACGACGTAAATCATCGACGCCAATACCAGCTGCAGCAGAAATATCTAAAGAAAACAATATAAAAATTAGCAATTTCTGACCTCACGTCATCCGACTTTCTTAACAGGAAGACTCTATGCAGCAATTGTAATGCACGTTTATAATTATTAAATGGTTTAAGTAGAAGAGCCACATTTTCTAAAGTTGACTATTTCAAAAATTTCAAAAGCAACTGGAAGCTGCAATTGTTTACTTAAAGATTTGTTAGAGACCTTCTCCACCCTCCCCGCTATTAAAAAAAAAATAATGAAGGAATTCATAGTTTAATTGCTAACGTTAGCACGTTGTAAAACAGCATGATTTTTTTAAATTTAACCCATAGAAAATTGTCAAATTTACGATAAATGCTAATTTACTACTTAAAGTAAAGAGGATACCAATCCAGATACTCACAGTGCCAGTAAACTGCAGCAGTGCTGTCAAAATTATTTATTGAATTTCGGGAAAACTATTCAATTGCTTTTACAAATTTGTTATTCCATTTTGTTTGAAGTCAGCTCTTGTTTATTTAAAATCTTTTCTAATTTCTCGACAGTGAGAAATAAAGAAAATAAAAAACCGACAAAACGTTGCACTGCGGTAAAATACTGACGACACTGCGTTTATCTGGCACTGGTATGTGCACCCCCGACTAAAAAATATGTTATATAATCATATATCACCATATATACGTCCATATCTAATTTGATCCGAATATTGGAATATATAATTATATCAAGCGAGATAAGCATGTTATCTCACCTGACACAATTTGATCCGAAAAATGGGTCTATCTAACTGCATCAAATTATATATAAATACATATAATTTGATGAAGATTTTCAAAGAAAATTTTAGTAAATATTATTGAGATCAATTATTTCATTCATATTAAATACTAATGCTTAATGTTTAGAACAATTTTTGCTAATAAACTTGGAAATAGCTGACAAAATAAAACATTACAAAAATTTGTCGGAACAACTTTTTCTAGGTTAGAGTTTTGGTCTTTCTTATAAAATAAAAAATTAACTAATTAGAAATTTATTAATTCAGTTCGAGGCCAATTTCATCGTCTTTTCATTCCTGAAAGTGTAGAGGTTTTTTGAAAGCAAACACTCTGTGAAGTATTTGTCAGGAGAGTATCCTGATGAAGACAAAAACACTTTTTGAAAAAAGTACTTATTATGTTAATTCATAATAAGGAAATAGGCCTCGAACTGAATTAATAAATTTCTAATTAATGAATTAAAAAGGTCGAAAAAAACAATTTTTATTTTTTAAAATAAAAATTAAAAACCAACATGATAAAAAATTAACTTTCAAAATTAATTTTTTTTACGGAAAAATAAATGAACTTAAACCATATTTATTTCAACATATGTTTGTCTAATTTTTAAATTTAAAAGTAAAACTAAATATTTCGACCTTTAATTCCACAATGAAAAAAAAAATTTTTTCCCTTATTTATTTCTTTAAAATTATTTTTAGTTTAATAAAGAGTATTTCGCCAACTATTTGAAAAATATATGTTAAATTCAATTATAAACATTTATTTATATGTCAAAGTTAGGGGTTGGGAAATCCCGGGAAAAGTTTGCCGAGAATTCCCGGGAAAATAATATATTTTTCCCGGGAAAACGGGAAATTTTAAAAATACTAAATTTTTTAAATTGTTTTTGTTTCGAATAGGATTTTTTAATTTTAGTCATAAAAAACATTTTAAATACCAAAACAAAAATGTCATTGATAAAATCTTTTAAAAGGGAATACATTTATTTGACACACAAATAAAATCTTTGCCAATTAATTAGGAGCATTTCAACTAATAAAGATTTTTCGCATAACTTATTCAAAATTTAAGTAGTAAAACCTAAAAACTTGGTAAAATGTTTAAAAGAAATATGAAAAAAAGCTTTGTTTCTTACAAATAATCGCCCTTACTATCTAAATTTTTCAAATGTATAATTTAGGTAAAGTCGACTTTAGTTAAAATATTGGGTGGCAGTATACCTTGACTTGGTTTATTTTTGAAGAATTCTGATTGGTCAATTTATTTTCAACCAATCAAAATATTTGAAAATATAAATATTTTTGTAAGGTTTTCATACACAAAATGAACAAAGCTGTTTGATTAAAAATATAGTCGACTTTAAATTAAAAATACTCTTTTATATTAAGGGCCAATAATTTTATAAGTAACGTTTTCATTAATAAATGTGAAAAGAAAAGACTGGTTAACAGTGGTATCTAAATTTGGTTATCCGACATCTAAATTTGGTTCACAAAAAAAAAAAAAAAATCGATGGTCATGCAACTTCTCTTGAAGAAAACAACAACAGGAATAACGTTTCAGCTAAAATTAGCAAAGTACCCGAAGTAAAAAAGTGTAAGCTGAATAGGCATTAAATGTTTTATGGTAGGGCAAACATTTCCTGAAATGGTATCCAAATTAGCCGCAGTCAATCCGCACCATAACTATATCTTCGTTTATTCGAGAAAGTTTTTATAATAAAAACCTGGCATTGCAAAAAAATGAATCCGATGTAAAGAATATTATATTAAATTACTGCAATCATGTAAAAGATATCATGATGAAAGAAATATCGAGCAATATTTCTAACAATAGGAGATTTACTATAATCTTAGATGAATGGACAAGAATATCACAACAATGTATAAATGGAAATAATTCATTTTATAACCTGGGGTTGGTTTATATATCAGGAAGATGTAGGGTAGAGGGGGGGTAAAAAATATATTTTGTGCATTTTTCAATTGCCTTTCCTTGACATCCACTTTGACGAATTTATATCACATGTGGTCGCAGATAGACGTGTTTTTGTGTTTTTTGGGGTGCCAAAAAAATAATTGACAGCCACTACATTTTGCAATAACTTCCTCAAATCGTGTGATAAAAAAATACTTTTTCATTATGTGAGACCTATGATCCTAAGCTTTCAGAAAATAATAATTTGATTTTAATAAATGCTTAAAAAGTGTGAAAAAATATTAATTTTATGTTAGTGCCTGCGTCTGGGGCACAATCACCAGATGGCCCCTGGAGCTACGAACAGTTGGTGCTTCCCTGCCTAAAATGCTCTATTATAAGACTTTTCTATATGTTTAAAATATGTTCAATAGTAAATTAGTACAATCGCGTTTATTCTTAAATTTATATTAATTACTCAGTTTTTTGTAATTTTGAAGAATCATTATAGTATAGTTTTAAATTATTTTTTTTAATGTAGTGGAGATTTATTGATTAAAAAGAATCATATACGTTAAAGAACTTATTCTAAATTATTTATTTCAGTCATTAAAACATTGAATTTGCCGTATTAACAATATTTTTTTGTTGAAATTGTATATAGCTCTTTTGGCGAATATCCCCCAGGTTTGGGGCAGTTACGCCGATTTGGGTTACTTTGGAAATCATAAAAAAAGTAATAGAAAATATGCAAATAATTAGAATAAAAATCATTGAAATTAAAGCCAAGATATGTAGATCTTCAATTTGAAAGTAATTTTTGATAAATAATTAGGGGTTAGCAAATCACAGTGCTTTGAAAAAAAAGTGGCGAAGGATCCCCCCTCTACCCTAATGCTGATGAAATAAGAAGAATTGTAGAAATAAGACTAGAAGAGTTTTATTTGTCTTTGGAAAATAACATTGTGGCCACCATATCTAATGGGCCTAGTGTGATGAAACGGTTTGTTTCCGACAGTCCAGTAGTAGGTGCTTTCTGCTGGAATCATGCAATTCATTTGGCAGTGCTGCGAGTAATTTATGTGAAATCAAATGTTCAACATTCTGATATTTTTTACTTTGAATTCTCACTACACAGACGGCATTTGTACTGAAATAGTTTTTTTTTTTAACAAAAATTACTTATATAGGTGGTTTTCATTAACAATTTTGTTCAAAAATCCCGGGAATCTAATTTTTTCATTCCCGTTTCCCGGGAAATAAAAAAGTCCGGGAAATCCCAAACCCTAGTCAAAGTGCAAAATTCAAAACCAGATCCACAATTTCGGAGTTTTTTTTTAATTTTTATAGTGCAATTAAACTTTATAAAATTTTGTATAATTATATATCATGTCAGATAAATTTATACATACAATTAATACAATTTTATATTAAGTTTGTTATATATTTTGATATAAAATTGTTTAGAGAAGTTTATACGCCATTATATATAATTATGTATATATAAACTATATTTGCAGATCTCTTAATATATGGCTGGAGACCACATCGCATATGATTATATATAACGTCATATCAAGCATATTTATAAAACCAGTGTTAATATAAATGTATATGGTCATATAAAGACACACATATAAACATTTATAATTATATCAAATCATATATTATATGAAAACTTTTTAGTCGGGCCCCGTTCCTGATCTAATGCGAGAAATTTGCGCATCGAGAAATGCATGGTCACTCTGCATTACCTACAAATGCAATGAAATGTGCAAAGAAATTGAAAATAACACGCAAAGCAACAATACCCGAGTAAAAAAATTATATATAATCATATGTGGCATATATTACAATATATAATTAGACATGTCGTTGTGTATATCCATATATAATTATATATGACGTCTTTTTCCAAAATTTTTCCTGACATTATGCCATATATAATTTCATCTAATTAGATACCGGCCTTTATAATATTGGATATTGTATATATAATTATATATTACATAGCATGGCTGATCTTACTGCATATATAGTTGTATATAGAGCTATATTTTAATATATATGGTGGCATTTTAGCAATATATAATTAGATATATAATTATCATTTAAACACTATATAACTGTATATGGTGCCAGTTAAATTAGATATTATCATATATGTTGCCATTTAAACAATATATGGACATATATTTGTGGATAAACTTTGATCTAATTTGATCCGAAAAATGGCGGATCGAATTAGATCCAGCTATATATTTGTGGATAAACTTAGATCTAATTTGATCTCAATTTTGGCAGATCGAATTAGATCCATCATAATATTTGTGGATAAAATTAGATCTAATTTGATCCGAAAAAGTGGCAGACCGAATTAGATCCAGCAATATACACTTCCCAAGTAAAAAAATGATATGGAGCCATATGAAGTTATATTTAATTATATATAATCTTTTATCTAATTAGATATAATTATATCCGAAAAACGAGAACGTCTTATTTTATCATATTGTATCGAATTGTATACAATTTGGAACAATTCTTTTTTTTTTGTTTTTAAAGAGAAGCAACACTCAGGAAATTCTTCCTAATAATTAACGTGTTGCTTCCTTTGGAAGGGGATAGAGAAGAAGTGAAAGGTGGTGAAAGATGAAGGGCTTCAAATATGGCAACACTGTAATTGCGCGACATGTTGAATTTTTTAGAACAGTTGTTGCGCGCCATCTGTCGGTGAGTTGGCGAACTTTGTTGAAGCTTTTTATTTCATAGCCCTGTTATATTATTTTACTTCGGTGGGGTTAAGTGCTATGGGAACACCGAAGGAGGACGCTGCGATATGTATGAGGGATAGAAAAAACTTATACATATTACTATTTTTCATAAATTGATGTTGCCTTGGTTGGGGCTCGAACCCGCAACCTCTCGTGTAACAGTCCAACGCGGTAACCATTACATCACAGCGCCCACAAATGTTATAAAAGTGGACATAATTTGATACAATTATATCTAAATATTAACCTTATACTTTTTATCATATCTAACAATATACAAAAATTATTTTAGCTGTATTTTCGACTTAACTATATCCGTTAACTTTAAAAAAACCCAAAGTGCATAAAAACGTTTTTCAGACGAAAACTAACATATTACTTTTCGTATGCACGTTAACTTACAACGTGGATAATTATCAACGTTGAAAACTCAACGTTTATACATTTTCACACATAGCGTAACTTCTTCGCGTTACTACCTAAAAAGTTTTGCTGATGTACGTTCGATTATACCGGAACTATCATGAACACTAACTATTTAACAAATTTTTATACTCCGATCAGTTTAACGTAGATTTGCTGTAAATACTTAACGTTGATAGGCATGAGAGAAAATACAGCTTTTTTTAAATAAAAAAAAATTTTCAATTACTTGTAATTGTTCTTTTTTCAATTGCAATTGCAAATAATATGTAATTGTAGATGAGTTTTTTTTTTTTAAATTATAATTACATGTAATTGTGTAATTGCATGTGTAATTAATTACAAAATGTAATGATTAACCCCAGGTCTGCTGGATATCTTATAATTTCGATAAATCTTCCATTACTTTTATCCAGATTTATCATGACAGTGCAATAAACATGAAAAAATTTTCTTTTAATTTAGTAATTTCAAAATAAAGTTAACAACACTGTCAAAGTCAGTCAAATGTACGTTATAGTATAGAGAATTTCGTATTAAAGCTAGTGTTGTTAATGTTTTTGACTCATGCTCCTAAACAAAAACAAATTACTCACGCACGGGCATTTCGTGCTCAATCGGGGTTATTCTTATTCTTACTCACGCTCACGCACGAATCACTTAAGTATAGTAATTATTACTCACGATCACGTGTGCATAACGTGGCTCACGAACATTTCGTGTCACGCGCCAATCCCTAGTAATTACTAAATCTAAAACTAGTTCAAAATCATTGATAACATGGAACCAAATATAATATAATATAATACGGTTTTATATGGACCTTATATATTTTTATATAAAATCACTTTGAAAAAATTGCCTATGTGGGATGATATATAATTATAGATGATTTTATAAAGAAGGTTATAAGTTATATATGGGTTCATATTCGTCAATATATAATCATAACGAACACAAATTATAAAATATTTCTTATATGGATCCACATAGTTTTATATTATTATGTATAGTGTCATACTAAATTATATATAAACGTATATGTAATTATATCTTTTATGTGTTACTTTATGTACTTATATATAGCACATACATATATGTATATGTAGGCCAGTATGTAATAATATAAAATCACATATGTCTCCATATTAAAACCTTTGAGAAAAAAATATGTAATATGTGACTATATAAAAGTATATATGCTTAAATTTAAAAGCATATGTGGCCATATGTAACTATAAGTTACTATATGCAATTGCATAAAATAAAATATGATTATATCAAAACTTTTTTACTCGGTTTAAGTCTCTTTATGCGGTTTTTTTATGCGGATTTGAAGTTATGCGGTTTTAAAATCGATTTGCGTTGCGTTTTTTTTCCAACTTTTATAATACTTTTTATTTAATTTTTGGCCATTTTTAAATATTGACATAACCCGATTAAAAAAAATTGATATGGGGCTTTATACAGTCACCCGAGTAAAAAAGTGTATATAAAATTATATGTGAATGGATATATTTGCAATATGTAACTGGATATAATTTCATCCGAAAAATGGTCATATTAAATTGTATCATATTGGATATAATTGTATTTACAAGGATACAAAGTTATATAAAATGATAAACTTATATCCGAATTTTGTCCCGATCAAATTGGATATAAGTTAATACAATACGATATGATTAAATTTAAATGATAAAAAAACTTTGAATTGGAGGGCAGCAGGATTTCGGGTCCTACACACTCAGGGGCGTGATGAAAATCGAAAACGAGCAGTTTTTCAATCTAGAATAATTTGTTTCGCGAAAATCAAATTGGCTTCAAATTATTATTTATCGTTTTATTTGACGCCGGACATCTAAATTAGGAAATAAAAAATAATTGGTATTGTACAGATCCATCATCACATGCCTGACTGTCAGCCGAGGGCTATTGTTGATAATGAGTAACTATTAAAAACGTTAATGTGTAAATCTGTTATTCTTTAAAAACTAGATAATTTTTTATAAAATATGGGAATTTTCTTTGGACTTAGAATTTTTTTTTTAAATATGTATGTTAAGCTTTTTTTTTATTTTAAATAAAATTTTAATGGTTAGCCCGGCAATGCACTTCTTTTTTGTTGGAGGCTCATAGTTCCCGATTTATGGAGCTGAAGATGATCTTCAACAATATTCAATGGCTTATTTCTCCACTCAAAACTTATCGGACCAGAACAAAATATATATATCGTTGGAAAGGTACTTGAAATACCTTTCCAATGATATGCAACATGCCTAGACTTATTAACCCATTACGAGCCGGGCCATGATTTTAAATGTTAATTTTTTTTAAATTGGATTTTTTAAATTAAAAAAAAAATTTTTAGAAGTAAAAAGGCTCAGAAAATATTAATTTAATGAAAAAATTGAGTAAAACATATAAAAAATTGTTTTTGATCAAATATTACATTAATCACGAATATATTAGTTAATCTCGAACTTGGGTCTGATATAAACTAATATATCGTCGGCTTGCCTGCAAGAAGTGGTATGTTTTTGGTTTTAACAGGTTTTCAGGAGAGCGAAAAAACTGTTTTATATTATCCTTTTAAGATATTTTATTGACATCATATGCCCTAATGATTCACGACCTTATTTATTACAATCATTATTAAAGCATATGATGTCAATGAAATATATTAAAAAAATATTAAAACCTGTTAAAGAACATATAACACTACTTGCAGGCAAGCCGACAATATTGTTATATAAAAAATAAAATTAAAAATATTTTTCGTATTTATTTATATATAAAATTTTTAATGGTTTTATCAATAATATATTCCTATATATACAATTTGCAATAAAGCAAATACTGATGTATGATTTAATATGATTACATATGAGAAAATTTCTAAAAAAATTTCTAATATATCATCATATAAAAACTTATAAGGTCGCACACAATATTTTATATTCCCGGTGAAAAATGTCCATATATGAACATTTATGGTTCAACCGTATATGTATGGGTCCGAAAAATGAGGTAACATCTAAGTATATGTTCATATATGGACATACACATTTATTAAATATATGCGAATACATGCGAACGTTGCTGTCCTCTATTATAAGGTTATACTATAGATATAAATTTATGTATGACATTCAAATTAGACGCTACATATGTTCCTTTTTGTATTCATGGCATTAAATATAATTCCATATTTATCCATAAGAGCTCCTTTTCCAAATATGGAAAAATGTATTCTTCCAAATACGATCATATACAAGTCCCTTTTGCATAAATTGAATAACATGTACTTCCATATTTGTCCATATATGAGTGCCTTTTCCATATATGAAATAACAGATGCCTCCATATATGTCTGTATATGAAAGTTTTTCCATATCTGGAATCACATATACTTCCATATATGTTCATATAAAATCCATATATGTCTGTATATGAAAGTTTTTCCATATCTGGAATCACATATACTTCCATATATGTTCATATAAAATCCATATATGTTCATAAAAAATCCATATTTGTTCATATGTGTCCATACATAAACCATATATGAAAATGTTTGAGCGTATATGAGCATTTTTCACCGGGTTATCATATATTTTAATATTAAAAAATATATGTTATATATACTCTTTTTTACTCGGGCACATGTAATTTAACATGAGTCTTTATATAATTTTATCCGAGAAATGGGCCCATATAATTTCATAAGTTTGCATCAATTCAGTTATAATTGGATAATATCAGATATAAATATATCCGAATAATTTGATCAGACTTTATATAGTGGTATAAAATTATAGCTCAAATGGTACAAACATATAGAAAATCAGATATTGTTATATCCAGTTTATTAACTATTTTGCTTTACCTAAAGATAGTTTTAAGTATATTATTCAGGCTATATTACGTAAACTTTAGCTGCGATTAGTCTGTAAGGATTTTTTGTATTTCCATAGACTTAATAAAGATAAAAATAATAATAATAAATTTAGTTCTGATTTCTATAAATAGAATTAAAAGCTTGAATGTTAAAAAGCACGAATCATTGCTTTACATATTGAAGGAACTTGAAAAAGCACAACTACAACATAGGGAAAAATAATAGCTTTGTTAAAGACATGTGGTTTTCGTTAGTTATAATAATGAAAAATGGATAAGTAAAAATGTTTGAATTTACTTCTCAAAATGCATTTCTTTGAAATTGAACATATATATACAAGAAACTAAAATCTACATTATAACCTAGAGAGGACCCCATAAAGACAATCTGATGATAGTGAGCGGTGTCACTTGAAAATGAATTAATTGTCAAACATTAGTTCTAGGAAAGTTTTTTCATAAGTTTTTCTCTATTGGTTGTAAAATAAAAATTGTAAATTCTATTTAGAATTTGTAATATTTGATCTTAAACCGAACAAAAATAACACTCATTGTAAAATAATAAATTTCACTGAAATCCTAAGCCCTCAATTCATAAATGCTTTGTAAAGTTATAGCTGGTTTACAAAACGTCATTTTCATACAACATTTGTTCAATAAACCTCCTATAATTTTACAAAGCGTTTATGAATTTAGGAGTAAATGTTTAGAGAAATAATTACCTGAGAGTTTGTCACCCAGCAAAATATTGGTAATGGCACCTCATTGCTGTCTGCATTACCAATAATGATATATCATTACCTTTTGCATTATTTTGTAATATAAAATAATGAAAAAATTTTATACATTTTTATTTATTATATGCAAATATGTTTTGTGTTAAAATTTTTATGACGAGTTCTAAAATTACACACTAGCAAAAACTTTAATTCCTCTGAATGTATTTCCTGAAGCTAATAGTATTTGTGTAACTCCTTATTTTTAAGAATCAAGTAAGCAGTCGGATAACCACTTATAATTCAACTTTTTGTAAGCGTGTATGTAACCACTTATTATTCAAAATCTCGTAACTACTTATTTCTCATTTTTTCGTAAGCGAGCAGGTAAGCGTGACTACTTATTAAAACGACCACGCTAAACAAAAATAATGAGTTTAGACGCCAAAAAATAAGTTGTGTGGAGCTATGAATTTCTATTATATAACCACTTATTTGGTAATGAAAGATTTTGCTGGGCAGGCCTAAAACTTCATGAAAGCTTAAACTTTTTTGGATTTTGACAAAAGGACATTTTACAGGAAAGCACAAACGCCTTTAGTATTGCTTTAAACTGTTTGTATAAATTTTTTAACAATTTCTTTCCATTGCAATGTAATATAAAATTATATCCAAAAGGCGACTGACAAATGTTTTAGTGTGGCTCTGAATGGGGTATATATAATTCTATCCAAAACGAAATCGTGTTTTTTTGAAAAAATTATATTATATAAAAACATATATTATTTTCCATTATGTACTAAATAGTTATATATAACGTCATATAAAATTGGATTATCTGTATTTAATTGTAAATGCAATATACAATTATGTACTGATCGATATGTAATAAGATGCAACTAAATACGACATCATATTACAATTTTTTGAGAAAGAAAAAATTATATATGGATACATATAATTATGTCCGCTTTTTAATTTTAGTCATAAAAAACATTTTAAATACCAAAACAAAAATGTCATTGATAAAATCTTTTAAAAGGGAATACATTTATTTGACACACAAATAAAATCTTTGCCAATTAATTAGGAGCATTTCAACTAATAAAGATTTTTCGCATAACTTATTCAAACTTTAAGTAGTAAAACCTAAAAACTTGGTAAAATGTTTAAAAGAAATATGAAAAAAAGCTTTGTTTCTTACAAATAATCGCCCTTACTATCTAAATTTTTCAAATGTATAATTTAGGTAAAGTCGACTTTAGTTAAAATATTGGGTGGCAGTATACCTTGACTTGGTTTATTTTTGAAGCATTCTGATTGGTCAATTTATTTTCAACCAATCAAAATATTTGAAAAATATAAATATTTTTGTAAGGTTTTCATACACAAAATGAACAAAGCTTGTTTTGCTTGAAGTTTTGCAACAACAGTTTTTAGAGGGGGTCACCTCTAAAAACTGTTGCAAAACTTCAAGCAAAACAGTTTCCATTTGGAAAAGTATTATACTAAAGTTTATATTATATACTAAAGTTTGGACTTTGGGGACATCTTGGAAAGCTATGTTGCCATACAAAATTTTTGAAAAATAGCGATTTTAACGTATAGGCCGCTATAGATGAATACATTTTTTTATTGGAATATTTTTCTTTCAATTTCTTCCTTACTAAGGCATTACATTTATTGAGGTCGATTGTACATTCGGCGACTAAAGTCGCTGAAATTGCAAGAAACCATAAAAACCTATATAAAACGCTAAGTAGTGATTTAAATATCAAGATTAGTACATCGCATTTATAACGTAAATATGGCCACAGGTCCTGTGCTTACATTTTAACACAAAAAAATTCATATTAATTGAATTTGAAAAAATGTTTATATAAAAAACTGAATGGACAACCGCCAAACTTTAAAGACATTTAGCTAAAAATCTGTACCATTGATCGAAAAATAAAGTACGCCATTGTAATCAGCAGGGCAAGGACTTTCATGCAAATGCATGTTTGTAGTCAGTGGCCCAAAAATGATTTTGACCAAATACTTTTCCGAATCAAAGAATTTGCAAAAAAATGGCATCGATTTGTTGTTGCATATTTTTGCATATTTTGTTATAAATGCATATTTTTGCATATTTTGCTTTTAAGTGCATATTTTATTGCATATTTTATGATTTTTATTGCATATTTTTGCATATTTTGCACATTTTTTAATATTTTTAAATATGAAATTCGATTTAAGAATTCATACTTTAAAACTAAAAAAAATTCTAAAGAATTAATTATTCGGAAGCTCTGTTGATAATATAACACTTCAGTAGAAAGAGAAACTAATAGTATACAATATGTTGTCATCCACTAACACATTTTTTATAGATGTAATTTTAAATTAACATTTTCGGATGTTATTGCTCACAAACAGAAAGTTGAAAAATTTTTTTTTTTTATTTTAAGGAAACTTGTCCCCGAGCATTAATTTCTGCCACTTTTTTCTCTGAGTTACGAAAGTAAGTTCTATTTTATAATAACGTTTTTTTCAGGTAAAATGCCACACACAAAAATATATTTAACTATGTGTATTTGAAGACATATTCCGTGTGTTCGTTTACTCGAATTTCTTACTACTTTTACTACAATTGCAAATTTTTGTTTACTTTTTGTATTGAATTTTTCCAGCTGTAGTAAATATAGTAACTTGTAGTAAGTAAACGAACAAGCTTATTGTAACCGATACCTGAATTTTTACGTTTATGTTAGTTTTTAATAAATATAATAAAAAAAAAACATATATTTTTAATTGCATATTTCGTTATAAATGCATATTTAAGTGCATATTTTCCATTTTATAGTGCATATTTCAAGCGCATATTTTCGATTTTTTAGTGCATGAAAGTCCTTGCCCTGGTAATCAGCATGTCCGAAATATATAGAATTGATGGTTAGAGGTCTATTAATTTTTAAAAGTCAAGATTTTGTCATGCAGTGTTGTTATGGAATCAAATAATCAAGTGACTAAAGATTAAATTTGTTGTGAAATTTTTATTTAAAAATTAATAAAATTCAATTAAAAGAAAAAATTGTATTTAATTTAAATAAAATTAGTAAAAAAAGAGGGCGAAGGAAGACATTGGGTTGATTTGGTCGAAATTTTCACAATATATTTATTGGCAGCTTACAATAGGTATCTATTGTACAATCTTCATTATCTGTTTTATTTTTTTGAGCATACCATAGAAAAACAAATATATTACGCTCATTCTCTCTTTATTTATTTACACACAATCTACTAGAAAGAATAGCAATACCAACTTATAGAAACACTAAACTATTTATCAATACGCATTCACATCAGTAGACACTAGGGTTCTATAAGTCGACTTTCGACTAATCGATTAATCGACTTTTTGCGAAAATTTTCGACTTTTTGAAAGTCGACTTTGTTGTGATGCAAAAGTCGAAAAGTCGACTTTTGCTTTCGACTTTTCGACTTATTACCAT
Source organism: Leucophora obtusa (assembly GCA_949987735.1). NCBI lineage: Eukaryota > Metazoa > Arthropoda > Insecta > Diptera > Anthomyiidae > Leucophora > Leucophora obtusa. The sequence goes on from OX465295.1 coordinate 286,105,098, forward strand.
ATGGCTAAGAAGTAAATTTTGTTTTCGCTGATATAACACTATAGAAAAAATTAAGCAAGTGTTGCTAATCTATTGGAAAACAAAACAGTGAAATATGACATAAAAAACTCTAAAATGTCTACGACACACAGTGGTTTTAAACTGAGAAAGTGGTAATACATACACAACTTCTAAACTAATCGTCCGATTTGGACAAAGTTTATAGAATATAGTAGAGTAGGAATAAGGCTTTTTGTCAACCTGTTTTATTAATAGGGCATTTATTTAGCACCAGCGTGCAAAGTAGACCACCTCGAGTGATAACAAGCTTTCGGAACCCTTGGCTTCTTAAATTGTCGGTCGATTTCAATGAATTTATACTTTTTGAATTATACTTAGGGCAAGTAACGTTTTTCCAATGTAACCATGGTTAAACGTTAACCCCAGATATTTTCATATAAATTTTAGATTCAAAACTATGGTTAAGCACTAAACTCAGTTTATTTTGGGATAAGTTAGCAGGTCTTAATAACAATTTTTCAACAAAACTTTTCGTTAATTTCAGCAGGATAGAATATTATTGGCATTTAACTAAGTTTAACTTTTAACAAAAAATTTATAGAAATAACAGTTTTTTCATTGTGTTTTGTCTACTATTGAGATAATTGTTTTGCTAATATGAGAAGGGTAGTTTTATCTAACTAAAATTTACTAAACAGATTCGGCAGTTATTTTGTGCAGGGCCATATTATCTGCTATTTGCACAGATTTATTTCTATCAGTGTATTAGTATTACTGGAGTCAAAGGCCTTGCAACTCTCTCAATATTTTTTATTTGAAAAAATATTAGGCGGCTTGGAACAGGAACGAACTCCGATCAGGTTAATCAGGGATGAAAAAGGCTCACTTAATCGGGCTCTTATACCAAAAAATGTTCGATCGCTCTTACATATTTAAAAATGTAAGTAACTAAAAAATAGCTTTCTCTTTGGCTCGTTAAAAAGCATAAAAATTAAATATTTAGATATTAGCAAATATTAGCACAAATTGAAAAAAAAAACATTTGCAAAAAGCGAAATTTTTGCAACAATATATTTGCTTGCAGAATGTCGATCGCTGATTACCTCTTTTAATTAATTTTCTGTACCATAAAGCCTTTTTCGAATTCCGCCGTTATTTTGCAATTCTTAAGAGCGTTTTTTTTAAATATATAACCTAGGGATTAAATTTTTGTACCATAAAGTCTTTTTTCAAATTCCGCTATTATTTTGCAAATCTTTACGTGCGTTTTTTTTTTAATTTATAATCTAGGGGCTATAATACACATTTCAGACAACAAAGTTTGGTGGCTAGTTGCAAAAAAAATCGCGAAAAATAAAATTTGCAAAAAGGAAAATTTTTGAATCAATATATTTGTTGGGGAATAAAATATAAATGATAGGAAAAATATATTTTTATATTTTGTTTGCAGAATCTAAATCGCTGATTACGATTCCTAATTAATATTTTGTACCCCAAAGTCTTTTTTCGCGTTCCGCTTTTATTTTGCAATTTTTTAAGTACGTTTCTTTTTAATTTATAATCTAGGGACTATAATACACATTTCATACAACAAAGTTTGGTGGCTAGTTGCAAAAAAAAATCGCGAAAAATAAAATTTGTAAAAAGGATAAATTTTTTCTTCAATATATTTGTTTGCAGGATGTAAATCGCTGATTAAGTTTTTTAATTAATTTTTTGTACCATAAAGCCTTTTTTCACTTTCTGCGATTATTTTCCAATTTTTTAAGTGTGTTTTTTTTAAATTTATAATCTAGGGTCTATAGTACCAATTTTATACACAAAAGTTTGGTGCTTAGTTTGCAAAAAAAAAAACAAAAAATAAATCGCGAAAAAAATATTTGCAAAAAGGAAAATGTTTGCGTCATTGTATTCATTTGCAGATTGTTAATCGCTGATTGAGTTTTTAAATTATTTTTTTCTACCACAAAGTCCCCAGTCAGAAATCGCCAGTGGTACAAAAAATCAAGCACTGGCATACCACTGGATAACCACGGTATTAAAAATAAATTACTGGCAGAACACTCATTTGGTACGCTTTGCCAGCGTTTGCAAAAGCGTTTTACCAGTATTTGTTTTACAAAAATTTCGGTGGTTTATAAAAAAAAAACCACTGGCAAAGAATTGGCTTAGAGTGATATGCCAAGGCTTGCAACCAGTGGTTATCCAGTGCTACCTAGCAAATGCTACCAGGCGTACAAAAATCCGAGTTCAAATCCGGTTGGAAGCAAAAAATTTTTTTTGGATTTTTTTTAATTAAAAATTTTTTTGTTTTATAAAACTAATTTTTTTTGTTTGTGGGAAAGCTCCTTTAGGACCCACTTTTCTTTTGCCCTCCCAACACTGGCATACTAGTTACAAAAAATTGTTTGCCAGTACTAGCATTTTGGCACAGCCAGTAGTTGTCCAACTATTATCACTCATTTATGTGTTTAGCCATCAAATATTACATGTCTCGTTAGCTCAGTGGGTAGAGCAATCGTCTGCCAATCTGACGGCCTGGGTTCAAATCACGGCAGGACCAAAAAAATACATATGAACTTTTTTTAAATTTTATTTTGGAAAATATATTTCCAGACCACCTATTTATTGGTTTTGCCAGCGTTTTGCCAACGTTTAAAAATTTTGTTCCTCCAGTGCTTTTCCGGCGCTTTTTGAACAGCCGGTCCTTTTGTCTAATGATGTTATCATTTTGGGAATGGGAAAGCACTTTTAGCCAGTACTTTTACCACCTGTTAAAGTGCTTTGCCACCGCTTTCCCGTTTGTATTTTTCTGACTGGGTCTTTTCGCGTTCCTCTATTATTTTGCAATTTTTTAAGTGCAGTTTTTTTAATTTATAATCTACGGAGTATAATGCCCATTTCATAAAACAAAGTTTGGTGGTTAGTTGCAAAAGAAGAAAATTTTGGCATCGTTTGCAGAATGTAAACCATTTAATTAATTTTTTGAACCCCAAAGCCTTTTTTCGCATTCCGGTATTATTTTGCAATTTTTTACGTATGGTTGCTTAAAATTCATAATCTAGGGCTAAAATACTGTTGGAATAGTATAATTCCATAGTATAGTTCCATTCTTGATTTTTATAACTAAATTATTATTTTCCATTCCTGGTTACAATCGATGTTTTGAGTCATACAAAGAGCGCACATAATGACCCTGCAAACATTTAAAAGATACCTTCCAAGAAGATATTTCATTTGAATGAAAATAATCAAGTAGTATTTACTTTGAAATTGTCTTCCTTTTATCACTTGGAAGATAAATCGACGATATTTGGAAAAAAGTAATTCAAAAATTTTATCTTTTGTCATAACTTTTTATGACAATATTTCGGCAATATCATCTTTGTATCATTTGGAAGATAAAGCAAATTTGTTTGAAATCTTTTATCAATTTGGAAAAAATTAAAACTAAATTTGTACAAAAACAATCAAAAGATATATAGGAAATAATCTCGTGAAAAGTTAAGATTAATTGCGCGGGAAAAATCGGCTAAGATGAAATCAAAATAATTTATAAGTTGGTCAATGGATTATGTATGCAGATATTCTTTTTAAGGCTTAACTTTAATAATGAAAAAATTAAATTTTTTTTTATTGTACTGGGAGTTTATTTAGCGATATCCCTTTTATCTTCCATATGAGTTATTGCTTTCATATTGCCTGGAAGTATTGTTTTAGTGTAACAGTTGTTTCCGGCGGAGGAAACTTCCGGAATACGAAATTGATATTGCCGGCGATAAATGTTTTCTTCCTGGCGATATGTTCGGAGAATATTCTTCGTGTTGCCATGTTTGCTGGGTGATATTGGTTTGAGTATGTTCCTGTTCCAAGGCACATAATATAACAAATGCTTTCTCAGTGATAGAGAGTCCCCCAATCTCTTTATTATGTATACTCTTTGCTGGAGTAAGTCATAAAATCAAAGTGAAATTTAAACAAAATGTAAGCCTTGACTTTAATTTCACTTAAATTTTTGTAGCGCTTATTGGGTAAAGCTTAAAGCAGAACTTGTCAGAATAGGTATCTGCCGATAGCACTGATGATCATAATGAAAACAGAGGAACCAAAAATTTAAAAGGCTATAGCCCCCCTAGAAAAATGGTCTACCTACGACGGTGTATGCAATCTACGCTCATCATTTGTTGAAAGCGAGAAAATTTTTGAACTTAATTTTAAGTTTTCACATGAGCGTAAAATATAGCTCCCCAATTTTTTTAGACAGAGAAATTATTGTAAATACTTGATTACAATTAATCCAACCTTTTAACCTACATCGTTTAAACATGCTTTTTTTTGTCAGTTAAAAAATTAACTGGACAGTTAAAAGTTTAACTCTGCCAGCTTAAAATATCAAGGTGATGCTCAAAAAACTAAAAGAACACTGTCTATAGAAGGGGCTCCAAAGCCCAAAAATTCAGTTTTATGCATCAAGTGGGGGTTTTTATTAAAAAAAAAATGGTATGTTGCCATATGGCTACACCATGCATTTAAATGTATAAGAATAAGGGGATAATTTTCTAACACTTCGGTGAAGTGTTGCGTTATTTCTATAGAAATTGTTTTTGTTACAAAAACAATTTACATTGAAAGTTCCCTTCACTTCACCCAAGTGTTTTACGAAATTAGGTAGTTAAATAAGCCTTAATGTATATAAGTTTTGTGCTACATTTTATGTTTAAAACCACTGTGCGATGATAAAAAACAAGGAAAAATTTTATTTTATATGCATAAAAGTCGAATTTATGCTCATTATCAACAAGGTGCAATTCTACGTTTCGAATCTAGTTAACTGACCCCCAAATAAGCTAAAAAATATGATTTTTTGCTATTTAGAAATTTTCATATAAATAGTCGATTAATCGACTTTTACCTATAAAAAGTCGGAAAGTCGAAAAGTCGACTTTTCAAAATTTGAAAAAAGTCAAAAAGTCGATTAATCGACTTTTACCTATAAAAAGTCGGAAAGTCGAAAAGTCGACTTTTTAAAATTTGAAAAAAGTCAAAAAGTCGACTTTTTGTTGCAACTATATAACCCTAGTAGACACATAGAAACTTGTACAAATGGTTATATCTGTGCGCGGCTTTATTTCCTACATGTAGTTCTTCATAGGAAACTCAGGTTTCATGTCATGCTAAAACAACTGTAAACGAATGAATTTGTTAAGGTATAATTAGTTTGTACGTAACGTGCCGTGACGAATCAGCTGATTTGTTTTTGTTCTATGAAAAAGCATTTGAGTCGTTAGTTTGTCTGTAATGTAACGTGCCGTGCCGGATGAACCTGTTGAAAAGAGAATTTTTGTTATCCGTTAAGTGGCAGCTGGTATTTTGAGACCTGCTACGAATGGCATTCACCGGCTAAGCTTAGCCGCCGTCTAATTTTTGTCACCGCCGCCGTCGGAAATTTTTTTACACGATAAAAACCTAAAAATATTATATATTTTTGTAATTTTCTTTTTTTACCGTTAAGCCGATGTTTTGTATGTGTCAACTTAAAGTTGGCTAGCTGATCAGCTTTTGGCTCACAGCCAGTTTTAAGCCGCCGCTGCAATTTTTTTATTTAGCCACCGCAACCGATTAATCTGGTTGGTGCAGATCTCTGCTAAGAAATACAACATTAAACAGCTGATACGTTGTTACGGAAAAGACTACACAAAAGAGCCATCCGGCACGGCACATTACAGAAACGTCACGGAACGCAAAGACTAATGGAGCCTTTAATCGCCTTTCAAGTTCTTTTTTGCAAGAGATTTTTTATATGGGGGTACATTCAATGAATATTATTTTTGTTCGGTTTAAGATCAAATATTACAAATTCTAAATAGAATTTACAATTTTTATTTTATAACCAATAGAGAAAAAACTTATGAAAAAAACTTTCCTAGAACCAATGGTTGACAATTAATTAGGGTTTTTCTTTTCCCGGACTTTTTCATTTCCCGGGACAGCGGGATTTTTTTCGGAATTTCCCGGGATCCCGGGAATTCCCGCTCGTTAGAAAATATATAAATTCGACATATATTGTACTTGAAAAACTACTTTTTGGTTAAACACCGTTCGACAAAGTTTATCTTTTGGTTGTATCCATGAGAAAATCTTCTGAAAGGAGGGCTAAATATCCATGTCTTCCACTTTTTCCAGGTCAATTCGTTTAGCAATTTAAATCGTGAATTAGTATTTATGTAATATATTTATATGGAAGGCCGTCCTAATTAAAAAAAACAACTCTTAGTAGTATATTAACTAAATATTAATTTCGCGGTTTAAGCTGCTAAACGAATTGATATAAAAAAGTGAAAGACACGGTTATATTATTTTCATCCCTTTTTTCAGGGTATATTGGAATTGTTAATGGGTGCAAACTTGTGTCGGACCAGTTTTATAGTCAGAACTAAAATCAATATTTTGCTTAAATATTTCTTATACATGAAATCCAAAACTTTCTATTTCTAGGTATTTTGTTTTTTTCTATGCAGATTTTCAGAAGTATCCGTCTAGAATTAGTTTTATAAAAAAGTTTAAAAGTGAACATTTTTCACAGAAATTTTTAGGCAAATTCGCCTAAATTGTTTTATAAAAGTAGACACTAAAATATTAAATAGTTTCATAACTTTAATTAGTTTTCTTGAATAGAAATTTTTTATGCCACAACTCCTTAAAAAGAAATTATTTAATTTTCATATTTAGTTGCATTTTAAATTAGCATATAAAAAATTCAAAATAATTTGAAAAAGCATCTGATGTATTTATTATTTTAAAAATTAATATTTAAAAAATATATTTAAAATAAAGGAATAGCAATTGAACTTTAAATGAAATTATTTGAAGTAAAAGAAACTCAAAATACTTATGTTAATTGAAAATACGAAAAAATTACTATTTTTTAACTTTAATCCCTAGTTTATTGGAGGTATTTGGAACTGAAATAATGATGTTGAAATGTTGTATAAGGCTGGTTTACAGTATAAGATATTCGGTACGATTTTACTTCAGTACACGTGCAAAACATATAGGCAAGGTCGCAAAATCTTTCCGAGAATCTTGTAGTTTAAAACAGCCTATATAAATATTGCTTTATTTGAACAAATATCATCATTATAAAGAAGAAAAAAATTCCCGAAGGACAAGTACTTTAGTTTGTAAATTTGGTAATTGCTAATATAATATTTTTCGGTTTAACTAAACCAAATTCAATTGGCATCCAAAAACAATTTGGCTTAATTCAGTTTATTAAATTTTAAACCGTATTTTTTAATTTTAAATATTCTTTATTTAAATTAATTTTAAAAAATCAATGCCTTAAATTTAAATAAAGCTTCAAAAATTGCAATAAAACTAGCTAAAACTACTGTAAAAGACTAAAAAAAAATCCCGGGAAATCCCGCATAAAATTCCAGGGAATGCGGGATTCAAAAAAGGGCGAGATGCATAAACCCTACAATTAATGCATTTTCAAGTGACACCGTGTAGTGTCCATTACTACATACACCTTCTTATCATGTTATATTATTTTACTTGTTCAATAATTGTCGTTCTAAAATATTTTATAATAATTTTATTTCCGTTTCCTTTCAATTTGCTTTTCAAAAATTTTCATTCTGATTTTAGATTTTGTAATAAAAACAAATCGATTATTTTATAAAAAGAATAAAAAATTTTCTTTTGTTAATAAACATTTAAGTTACCATACACCGCATCACTATCATCAGAATGTCTTTATGGGGTCCTCTCTAGGCTATAATGTAGATTTTAGTTTTTTGTATATATATGTTAAATTTCAAAGAAATGCATTTTGAGAAGTAAATTCAAACATTTTTACTTATCCATTTTCCATTATTATAACTAACTAAAACCACATGTCTTTAACAAAGCTATTATTTTTCCCTATGTTGTAGTTGTGCTTATTTATTGAAGTTCCTTCAATATGTAAAGCAATGATTCGTGCTTTTTAACATTCAAGCTTTTAATTCTATTTATAGAAATTAGAACTAAAGCAAAGAAACTTTTACACGGTTGTTTGTTTTTGTGTATAACATCCCTACGGGAAATTTAAACAAACTGTCACCGAACTGGCCCCTTTATATGAAATAGACTGGTCACTTTTACATGGCGTTGTCATAGGAGGGGGAAATTGACCCCTTGTGACATGTCACAAAACAAATCCTAGGACAGGTCCCTGAACTTTGTTTTTTATGAGATTTCAGTAACCTGTCCTAGGATTTGTCTTGTGACATGTCACAAGGGGTCAATTTCCCCCTCCTATGACAACGCCATGTAAAAGTGACCAGTCTATTTCATATAAAGAGGCCAGTTCGGTGACAGTTTGTTTAAATTTCCCGTAGGGATCCTAACACAACACACCGTATAAATGACTAACATGTTGCAATTAAGGAATATTACGTTACAATTTGGACTGTACCTTGTCTGTGGGTATTTTATTGTAGATTTTTAGTTGATCTGAAGATTGTTACAATGAAGGTTATTTTTGTTCGGTTTAAGATCAAATATTACAAATTCTAAATAGAATTTACAATTTTTATTTTACAACCAATAGAGAAAAAACTTATGAAAAAAACTTTCCTTCACTATTAAAGCGCTCTATAAAGAGTTCTATGGCGATATTTTACTTTAAAGTTATTTTTAAAAAATTTAATTTGGCTTTTGCAAAAGCCTGGAGCACCAAGAAAAAGCTGGCTCGACCAACACAATTTTTTCAAAATATTTCTACGATTTATACAAACCTCTGTAGCAAAGTATATGGGGAGAATTTTAGTAAATAACTTTATGAACATTAAGGGGCGTGGATCACCTATTTTTCTCAAATCATATATTTTGACAGGAGAGGTCTGCATTCTAAATTTAATGACGATAGCTTGTCGGGAAATATTTTTTGTCATGACTCTGAGATTTTGGGCCATAGAGCGCTGTACCTAAATATGAAGAATTTTTGTTGTACATTTTTTGTTATTGTAAGATTTTTGTTATTGTTTGCTTATAAAATGAGAAATTAGAAAATATATTTGTCAAAAAATATAAAATGTTGAATTAAATGATAAAGCAAATTAGAAAATAAAGTTGAAAACATAAAAGTCTAACGTGTACAGTTTCTTTTGACGCTCATAATGTATATTTACACAGACAGCAAAATTTAGATACTTTTTTGAGGGTTCTAATTCCATGAGTCAAAACTTACTCAAATAAAACACATTTTTTTTTTGTTAATCCCAGCAAACAAAGATGATCATTAACGACTAAGAAATAGCTCCAAAAACATAAAAATTTTTCCACTTTTTCTCATGAAAGTGGTCCGTCCAAAAGAGCCGCCTGTGTACTCAGAAATGACTAAGAAAAAGAACGTATAAAATCGAAATTTTCCCTTTAAATTTAAAAAATTTTGGAATCTTCTTTGAGTCCGAAAAATTAACCCTCATTTTGAGACAGCTTTTTAGATTGTAGAGACAACTTTTTGGGTTGTTTTCTGAGGGTTCATATTTTCTACCAAAAAAGGAGTGTTTTCAAAAAACAATAATCATTTCTATGAGCCATTTAAGAATCTTATTTATGAGCGCTCCGAAATTGCTGGCTCAAAAAAAATTAATTTGGATTCAAAAGGCTTTATTTTTGAATCCAAAAAGAACGCTTTTTTGGATAAACCATTTTCATACAAAAATTGAGCCTTTTTTGAATTGTTCACAAAATATTCAAATTTGTTTACATTTGTGAGCCATCTTTTGGATTTAATAATTTGACTCAAATTTTTGTGTCTTTTATGATTCATTTTAGAAGGCTCATATTTTCGTCCAAAATATGAGAAATTTTCGACTAAAAATTTGAAAATTTGAAAAATTTGCTTTGTTTGAATAAGTTTTGAATCATAGAATAAGAACCCTCAAAAAAAGTATCCAAATTTTGCTGGCTGGGTGGGTATTTATAATTCAATTACGATACGAAAGCCATTTAGGGCAGCAATTCCCAAATTGTGATAAAATAATTTATCATTTTCACTTCACAGCAATTTATCACACCACATTTTCACTTAAGCACCATACGGTTGCTTTTCACGTGGAAATTTTTCACTTAAACTTTAAAGAACACCACTCGTAATTTAAATTCTGAAAATTGAAAATAAACATTTTTAATTGTATTAACCCTTTGACGACCATAGGCAAGTATGCTTGCGCAAGCGTTTTTCGCATTTATAATTGCTCAGACAAAAGATAGAGTAAAAATTTCCAAAGGTAATTTGTGAAGGAGAAATGGGAGAACAAAAATGTAGTAGGCAGGAGATCCCTACCTAGTCCCGCTTTCCCCTTGCGAGCCCCCGAAGTTGGTTATTTAGAATTCTTAATGGGTAAAAAGTACAAACTTTGACAAGTAAAATGAAGGGCAAGCAAGGGGTCTATGAGGTCAATTTTTTGTAACATATGCATAATTTAGTTCTAGAGCAAGAAAATAAAATAATAATAAAAATCGCTTCGTCGGAAACGGCAGGGTCGTCAAATGGCAAATATTTTTGGCAAGTGAAATGAGGGGTAAGGAGGGTTTTTACGGAGCCAATTTTTCTTGGCATAACTATTATCAGGTCAGAGATTATGAAAATCGCAAAATTTTCAAAATCGCTTCGGCAGAAAATGTATGGTCCTCAAAGGGTTAAGGCTCATTTACACGCGAGAGAAAACTGCTTGATATAGAGCAAAAAACACCTCTAAATAGCTCTATTGTGAATGATTTAAGCTATTTAGGGTTCCTTTTTGCTCTATCTCTAGCAGTTTTCTCTCGCGTGTACATGTGCTTTTAGAAAGACACAATCATAACAAACACAAAAAGTGTTGCATAAAAACAAAGTCTTGATAGTTTTCACTTGAAACTAATTATCGTGAAAAACTATTTTTTATATAGAATATAACAGTTTTTTCACGTGAAATCGAAAGATCTTACTCCGCTTTAAGCATAGTAAGTTGTTTAGGTTTGACATGAAAAAACTGTTATACTACATATAAAAAAAATAATTTTCACCATAATGAGTTTCACGTGAAAATTTTTTAGAATTTGATTTCACGAAAATTTAATGTACAATACTATTTGTTTGCTGGTGCAAAAGTGACATTTTGAGTTTATTGTGATTGTGTTCTTCTAAAATAAAAAAAAATATATATTTTTATAATTTAAATTACATTTTGAGGCTTCTAAAGTTCGAGTGAAAAATTCCGCCGCAAACAACTTACGGTGTTTTAGAGCGATTCCTTGTTCTCATTATGAAAAAATTTGGTGTAATGAAAACCATCTGTCAAATTTTTTGTCTCATTCCACTTGTTTCGGTAATCTTGACAACGCAATACACAATAAGAAAATAAAATTATAATTAATTTAATTGTATTAAATGAACTGTTTTTCACAAATAATCAGTGTGTTCCTTTACTTGAAATTCTTACTACTTTTACTACAATTGGAAAGTTTTGTTTTCTTTTTGTATTGAATTTTTCCACCTGTAGTAAAAGTAATAACTTGTAGTAAGTAAACGAACAAGCTTACGATTTGTATTACACTGTGGAACAAATTCAGGTTAGCAAAAGTTAGGTCGATTCTGAGAGTGAGGGGTGATAATAGAGGCTAAATTAGAAGACCCGTATCGCGGCGTTTGCTTATGTTAGTTAGAATTTTTTCATATTGTTTATATGGTTTTTTTGGCTATAACTCGTCGACTAATTGATATTTTTTAATTCTGTAAAAGCCAAATTATTGCTAGAGACCTGTTCAACAATTAAAATTTTTTTAAAAATTGATTTGATGGATTTTTTTTTTTTGAATTGTTGCACAGGTCTCTAGCAATGGCCTTGCAACTCTCTCAATATTTTTTATTTGAAAAAATATTAGGCGGCTTGGAACAGGAACGACTCCGACTGGTTAATCAGGGATGGAAAAGGCTCACTTAATCGGGCTCTTATACCAAAAAATGTTAGATTGCTCTTACATATTTAAAAATGTAAGTAACTAAAAAATATCTTCCTCTTTGGCTCGTTAAAAAACATAAAAATTAAATATTTAGATATTAGCAAATATTAGCACAAATTGCGAAAAAAAAACATTTGCAAAAAGCGACATTTTTGCAACAATATATTCGCTTGCAGAATGTCGATCGCTGATTACCTCTTTTAATTCATTTTCAGTACCATAAAGCCTTTTTCGAATTCCGCCGTTATTTTGCAATTTTTAAGTGCGTTTTTTTTAAATATATAACCTAGAGATTCAATTTTTGTACCATAGTCTTTTTTCAAATTCCGCTATTATTTTGCAATTCCTTACGTGCGTTTTTTTTTAATTTATAATCTAGTGGCTTTAATACACATTTGGTGGCTAGTTGCAAAAAAAACAAAGTTTGGTGGATAGTTGCAAAAAAAATCGCGAAAAATAAAATTTGCAAAAAGGAAAATTTTTTCATCAATATATTTGTTTGCAGAATCTAAATCGCTGATTACGTTTCCTAATTAATTTTTTGTACCACAAAGTCTTTTTTCGCGTTCCGCTTTTATTTTACAATTTTTTAAGTACGTTTCTTTTTAATTTATAATCTAGGGACTATAATACACACTTCATACAACAAAGTTTGGCGGCTAGTTGCAAAAAAAAAATCGCTAAAAATAAAATTTGCAAAGAGGATAAATTTTTTCATCAATATATTTGTTTGCAGAATGTAAATCGCTGATTAAGTTTTTTAATTAATTTTTTGTACCATAGAGCCTTTTTTCGCTTTCCGCGATTATTTTGCAATTTTTTAAGTGTGGTTTTTTTAAATTTATAATCAAGGGTCTATAGTACCAATTTTATACACAAAAGTTTGGTGCTTAGTTTGCAAAAAAAAAAAAAAAAATAAATCGCGAAAAAAATATTTGCAAAAAGGAAAATTTTTGCGTCATTGTATTTATTTGCAGATTGTTAATCGCTGATTGAGTTTTTTAATTATTTTTTTCTACAACAAAGTCTTTTATTTTTCAATTCTATTATTTTCAATTCTTATATATTTCAATTTTAAATTTTTAATCTACGGAGTATAATGCCCATTTCACAAATCAAAGTTTGGTGGTTAGTTGCGAAAAAAGAAAATTTTGGCATCGTTTACAGAATGTAAATCTTTTAATTAATTTTTTGAATCCCAAAGCCTTTTTTCGCATTCCGATATTATTTTGCAATTTTTTACATATGGTTTTTTAAAATTCATAATCTAGGGCTATAATACTGTTGGAATAGTATAATTCCATAGTATAGTTCCATTCTTGATTTTTATAACTAAATTATTATTTTCCATCCCTGGTTACAATCGATGTTTTGAGTCATACAAAGAGCGCACATAATGACCCTGCAAACATTTAAAAGACACCTTCCAAGAAGATATTAAAGCGATATCTTCTATTTGTCATTTGAATGAAAATAATCAAGTAGTATTTACTAGAGGGCTGAATGAATGTCTTACAAGACATTCTCTTGCATGCGCTGATGAGAGATTTGACGATTTTTAATATTAAATATAATAAAAATTAACAATTTTACTTATTTTACAAAAAAAAAAAAAAAAATAAAACAGAAAACAAAAAAAATATTTTGGTGTTGTATAAGAAAATGTTTTGTGAATGTCTTGCAAAACATTCATACTGGCCTCTAGTATTTACTTTGAAATTGTCTTCCTTTTATCACTTGGAAGATAATTCGGCGATATTTGGAAAAAAATTCAAAAATTTAATCTTTTGTCATAACTTTTTATGACAATATTGCGGCAATATCACCTTTTTATCATTTAAGATAAAGCAAATTTGTTTAAAATCTTTTATCAATTTGGAAAAAATTAAAACTAAATTTGCACAGAAACAAACAAAAGATATATAGGAAATAATCTCGTGAAAAGTTAAGATTAATTGCGCGGGAAAAATCGGCTAAGATGAAATCAAAATACTTTATGAGTTGGTCAATGGATTATGTATGCAGATATTGATTTTCAGGCTTAAATTTAATAAAGAAAAAATTAAATCGTTTTTTTATTGTACTGGGAGTTTATTTAGCGATATCCCTTTAATCTTCCATATGAGTTATTGCTTTCATATTGCCTGGAAGTATTGTTTTAGTGTAACAGTTGTTTCCGACGGAGGAAACTTCCGGAATACGAAATTAATATTGCCGGCAATAAATGTTTTCTTCCTGGCGATATGTTCGGAGAATCTTCTTCGTATTGCCATGTTTGCTGGGTGATATTGGTTTGAGTATGTTCCTGTTCCAAGGCACATAATAGAACAAATGCTTTCTCAGTGATAGAGAGTCCCCCAATCTCTTTATTATGTATACTCTTTGTCTCTAGCTATAATTTGGCTTTTACAGATTTAAAAAATATCAATTAGTCGACGAGTTATAGCCAAAAAACCATATAAAAAATTCGAATTAACATAAGCAAACGCCGCGAACGGGTCTTCTAATTTAGCCCTCACTCTCAGAATCGACCTAACTTTTGCTAACCTGAATTTGTTCCACAGTGTTATTATTATTTTAGAAGTGTTGCAACTTAGTATTTTTATAAATCGATTTAGGCCCATTAACTTTTCTCGAGCAGTTAACTTTAACTTAACCATGGGTAACTAACCAATACTAAATATTTATCCCTATGAAAATTTGACAATAATAACTTATCAATATTTTAACTCTGGGTAGTTAACCTTAGTATGAAATGTCAGAATAAAAACAAAAGGAAAAACAAAAATTAATAACAAAAAAATTTTTTTTCAATACGGGAAAATTAAAAGTTTTTCTCGCGGTTTTTTGTGTGTTTCTGGTTATAAAAAAAATAATACACGTCCTTTTTTTAAGATTCGCGGTCGCTAAATATTATAAAATGATTGTGTCTTTTTGCATACTACGCGAGGTGATTTAATTAAATCCATGTGGAAAGTCTATAAATTAAAAGTGGAATTATTTGAACTATTAATAACTATTTCGTGCTTATAGAGCCAACCGCGGAAAGATTCGCGCATAAAATTACAAAAAAATAGTGGACATTTTTTGATAGATTATTAAATTAAGGCAATTTATGCGATCAGCACATCAAAGTGAGTAGAAAAATAATCGCTGTGCATGATTTTGTATCTTTTTGTAATTGCGAGGCAAAACTGTGGGTTGTCCAGCGGTTCCTCACATACTTTTAAAATATTTAAAACAAGATTGTTCACATTTAGTTAATTCGAGAGTGATTTCTATGCGCTTTTTTATATTTAAGAATAAAATTCAGTAGTCTTGTACTTCACGTGTACCAAAATTCTGCAAATCCTTGATATCACACCTCAACAAACTTTCAGAGGTTTGAAGTTTGATACATGATTCATTTTGAATTTGATACGCTGATTCCAAATCCTTATATGCAAGTTACCCAAAATTGATGGAATAATTGTTTTTCTGAGAGTGGTTTTCAAAAGAATTTTTTCTATAACGGTACACAAATTAAAAAAATGTTGTCCTATGAATTTTAGAGAACAAAGTTCATTCTTTACTACCATCGTAACAAAAAGTCTTAAGCTCCCAGTGAAAAATGCTCATATACGCTCAAATATGTTCATATATGGTTTATGTATGGATACATATGAACAAATATGGATTTTTTATAAACATATATGGGTTTTATATGGACATATATGGAAGTATATGTGAATTCATATATGGAAAAAGATTTCATACACAGACATATATGGAGGCATCTGCTATTTCATACATAGATAGAAAAGGCACTCATATATGGACAAATATGGAAGTATATGTTATTCAATTTATTCAAAAGTGACTTGTATATGAACATATTTGGAAGAATAAATTTTTCCATACGTGTAAAAGGAACTCATATTTGGATAAATTTGAAATTATATTTAATGCCATGAATAAAAAAAAGAAACATATGTAGCGCCTAATTTGAATGCCATACAAAAATTTATATCTATAGTACAACCTTATAATAAAGGACAGCAACGTTCGCATGTATGCGCATATATTTAATAAATGTATATGTTCATATATGTCTATATACTTAGGTGTTACCTCATTTTTCGGATCCATACATATATGGTTGGACCATAAATATTCATATATGGACATTTTTCACCGGGCTATTAAAATGCGTTTTGTATAGTATTTTAAAATACGCTATTTTTCGCGTTTCTAATCACGATTTTCTTAAAATTGAGAGGTGATAGAGAATTCGGAATAGAGATTTGGAATCAGCAAGTAAAATACTAAAAGTATGTATCAAGCTTCTACCAACAGCGACTTTTCATTTTGTAGAGGTGTATAATTCGTGACAAATTGTTCTAATATTGGTCTCCATTTTTGGTTTTAATTACTCAAGACAGATTTTGGCTCCTTGAACCCATAAAAAAATAAATTTTTCCTATTTCCTTATATGAGGCCAATTTCTGTAAGCTATCGCAGAAACCTAAATCCTAAATAGCAAAAATTTGTGCACGATTTTAAGTACTGATGCAATTTTTGTAAGTTTTGGTAAAGTGGGGAAATGCACATTACAAGTATAATTTACTAAAATATCTTATGTAGGGTGAATTGTTCTAAAATAGCCTTGGTTAAGTTTTTTAACCACAGAAATTTCTAAGATTAAATTTAAGCATTGGTTAGAAGAAATGCTTGGTTAAAATTTAGATAAGTTATTCAAAAAATATGTTTACCAGTGGTTAAGCCTAGTATAGGTCTTAACCAGGGCATAAATTGAGATAAGTTAACGGGCCTTAAGCGAATTTTGTTTTTTATTAAAGTGGTAAAAAGATTTTAAAACTATTTTGATATAAAAGTAAATTTTATATTTGGTTAAAAATTTTGTATTAAAATAATATGAAAATCTTTGCAAATTAATTAATTTTAAACAAAATCGACAAGAAAGTTCGTTAAAATGTACAGCACTGGCACTTTCGCCAGCTTTTACTCTGGAAAAAAAATCTCTATATGGGTGATATCAAAAAATGTGATAAAAACCGTGTAACCACCTAATTTCTAATGCATGGATTACATTTGAGTTACATATTTCGATATATATCAGCGCATTGTCACGTGTTTTACAAAATTTATAACAATCTGACCAATTTTTGGTTAATACATAAAATTTGTGACCAATTTTATAGGCCAAATGTAAACTCCGTAACAAGTAACTCATAAGGTTTTTTAACTTTAATAGCTTATATTTTAATAAGCTAAACACTAACTGTAAGAATTTTTATGAAGAGGAAAAGTGCCGTTTTTAATAAAAATTAATACATTTTACAAACTTTTTCGTAAATCTTATCTATCACGACTTCAACTCTGTAACGATTTTTCGTCATAATTTTTGATAAAAATGCATATACCAGAATTTTGGAGTTATCTATTATTTATATTCCGAAAAGTATAATGTTATTTATACTCAAATGATCGTTGGACTGTAAGTAATCATCCAGTATAACAGACTTGAAGTTTTTCTGCAGCATGTAACATTCTCGAGATGAAAAAGGATATCTTTAATAAGATTTTAAAAAATGTTGTAAACTCCGTTCCTAATTTTTACACCAAAATATTTAACGAGTAAGAAAAACAATGTCATATTTGGATTCACCTTGTAGGCATCATGTGATTTTGTTTCGGAAGAAAAATTCTGACAAAGCGTTTCTGAAAGAAAACGAAAAAAGTAACGAAATGTAAACTCCGTAACTGTAAACTCCGTAACCACAATTGTTTGCATCAGATTTCATTCAAATAAATGTAGATAAATGTTTAAAATATTTTAAAATAACCATAAACAGAGGTGATTCAACTAATATTTATGCGTCAAAAGACGATTCAACTAATAACTTTGCGTCAAATCAAAAAAAGTTATCAGTTTTTTACCCTAAGCTGCTGGAACGAAAAACGATTGATTTTGCATTTCATTGGTTTTGAATCGATATTTCGAGTCATTACTGACATTAGTTTGACAAATTAAATTTATTTCACACAATTTAAGAATTTTTTGATCGCGAAATGTTATGTTTTTAATATATTATTTTGTAACTGCGCAACCGCTGTTTGGATTTAAAAAATTTTATATTTTTGAAAAGCATTAAAAAGGACCAAAAATACAAAATTAAAAAAAATTTTTTTTTTCGCGGAATGAATTGTATTTTTATTCACGAAACCGCCAATTTGATAAACAGAAATTATATATCATTGGAAAGCAAGTTCAAAACCCAAATACGAAAAACTAATAAATTGAAGAAAATTCGTACGCAATTTTTTTTGTTATATCTTTTGCTTGCAGAAATGTAAACTCCGTTACAACAAGAAAAATTAAAATTGTGCAAAAAAAGTTTTTGCGACAACTTGTATTAGAGATTTTTTGCAATTAGGTTTATAATGACTAAACTTACTGATTCCATTAAGAAAAAACCGAAATATTAACACTTTTTGCTTCTCACAAATTTGGTCCAAAAATTTATCACATTTTTTGATTTCAGCCATATATAAAAGAATACCCCCTACGGGAAATTTTTACAAACTGTCACCGAACTGGCCCCTTTATATGAAATAGACTGGTCACTTTTACATGGCGTTGTCATAGGAGGTGGAAATTGACCCCTTGTGACATGTCACAAGACAAATCCTACGACAGGTTACTGAACTCTCAATTTCAGGGACCTGTCCTGGGTCCCTGAAATTGACGGGCAGCCCCCCCCCCCCCCACACATCGACCACGAAAACGACTTATCTATAATAAATTTACCTTAACAATTATTTTACCTTAGCAACAAATATTTTGTTTTATTTTATATAAAAGAAATTTAATTCTAACCTTTAAGGCACGCTAACAACGCTATTTATCATATAATAAAATTTTGACAGATGCTTTTCATAAAACCCGAATCAGGAATCGCATTTTCTATACTTTTATCATTTCATCTCTTCGCCAAATGGGAACATAATGGGCCAAATTTTGCAACATAATGGGAAGTTTATTTTTAATTAAACAACACTCACTTCTTGGTGGTGCACCCAATTGTGCACTTGGTAGACCTGCAACTGCTGCTGCTTGCGCCGCTGCGGCAGCCTGAGCATTACTAGCTAGTGAGTGCATTTGTTGATGACATTGACGTAAATCGAAAACCTAAAAATATTGAAAAATGTGTTAAAATTAAGTTCGACATTATGATAACTTTAAAAATATCTGAAACGTTTATGAAATGAACGTCTTGCTCCAATAAGGGTATTAATTCCATTTTTTTTCAAAACGGGTTTTATTATTTTCGATACTTCATAGCTCTATGTTAATTTATAATTTCTTATAAAAATCTATTTTTAATTTTAAAATATTGTTGTTGTTTATTTAGTCTGGCAATTAACAATTAAAAATATTAAAAACAAATAGTTTTTAAATAAACAACAACAACATTAAAAGTCAACTATACATACTTTTAACATTTTCAAACATTAAAAAAAAAATTTAGTGTAATATGAATAGCTCAATTGGTAGAGCTATTGTGTACGAAAATTTTGTTCTTTACATGCCTGGGTTCGAAACCCAGTTTAGGGCTATGACAATTTTTTTTATAACATCTATTTGATATATTCCACAAAGCACATGACAATTTGTTTCATTGCAAAAAATACCTTGTAAAGTCGTTGTTACATTAAATTATAGCAATTTATAAAAACAAATAAAATTTTTAGCCTCGCCAAATATCATATTACAAAAAAAAACGCACAGAATTTTTTTTATTTATTATTTGTTTGGTGTAAAAGTTTTGCTTTCACAATTTAAAATTTTTTATTTTAAAGTATTTTTTTTTTGCAAAATTATTAATATTTTAAAGATTTTGCAAACGTGTGGTAACGATCTCCATTAATAATTTTATTTAAAAAAAATTTGGGTACCGGGCTCATATTTCTCCAACGTAGTTTGGAATGAGTCCATATTGTGTACAGTTACTGCAAGTACAGCCAAGATTATTTGCGCGAAATTTTATTCATTTGGTGGAACGATGTGGACTTTCTGGTCCGGTACCAGAAAAAATCAATAATTTAATTTAAAAAAAAATGGTAGACCCGAATGATTCAATATTTCGTACAATTATTATAAGTACAGCCAAAATTATTCGCGCGAAATTTTAGTTCATTTGGTGGAACGACGTGAACTTTGTGGTCCAGTACCGTAAAAAATTAATACCTAATTTGATATAAAAAAAATTTTGGTATCGGGCTCGTTTTTCCACATCGTAGATCCGAATGCGTCAGTATGTGGTACACTTATAACTAATGTACCTGAAATTCTTCACAACCAATTTCAGTTCATTCGGAGGAGCGATGTGAAATTTTTGGACCGGTACCAGAAAATATTGCCACATGGTAGATGCGAATGCGTCAGTATTTAATACAGTTACCTCTAGGCCAACCAAAAAGAAGCCACAGTATGTTTTTTATTTGAAAAGATAAAAAAATTTAAATTAAATACAAGTTCTTATCTTAAAAATATAAGAATTTTAAGCCATATTTGTTACAGCTTTTTTTTGCTTATTTTATTTAATTTTGCTTGTTTTTGCTTATTTTGTAAATATTGGCTTATGTTTGCTATTTGCCTTAAAAATTAAGCTTATTTTACCTTTTTCTGCACATATGGGAAAATCTACGAAACAGGTCGATTTAAGATTTTAAAAATAAAAAAATTTAAATTTAGTGGCACACATTTTTTTTTCTAGATTAGCTTATTTAAAATACATTAAAAAGAAGTAATCTGTTCGCGTGAATAAATTTTTTTGAGTGCTGAATAAGTTATAAACAAAAAACCGCACACATTTTCGCTAATAAATATTTTTAAATTTTTGGATTTTTCGGGCATGCTACTACACATTTTCAAGTAACCTTTCCGTGCTGATTCCGAATTTGGTTTCCAAATATTTCCAATACATCTGGTTTTTATTTTTAGCAAATTGAGGTCAAAGTTAACAAAAACCTTTTTTGGCTAGTTTTGAGTTCTTTTTACACACTTTTACCTCGAGTTAATGTAAAAAGATGACACAACCCATTCAGAAATCGCCAGTGGTACAAAAAATCAAGCACTGCATACCACTGGGTAACCACGGTGTTAAAAATAACCACTGGCAAAGAATTGGCTTAGAGTGATATGCCAAGGTTTGCAACCAGCGGTTATCCAGTGCTACATAGCCAATGCTACCTGTGGTACAAAAATCAATTCACTGGTAGACCAATGATTTTATAAAAATGCTGACGCTTCGTTAAAAAAGGTTTGTAGTCAGAAGGTCCGGTTGAAAGGAAAAAATTTTTTTTAATTTAATTTTTTTTTTTTTTTGTTTTATAAAATCAATTTTTTTGTGAAAAAGTAATGGGATTTGTGACTCAAATGTGCCAAATGGGCCTTTATTGTGCCAAAACTCAATTTTCACTCAGTACCCGTGTTTTCAACTTTAATTTCATTTCGTGAAATTCAACTTTAGTTCCATTTTGTAATAGCATTCTTATAGAATTAATTCTATTTTGAATGAATTATAACCGAATAAATTAAAATTTTCTTAAATTCATTCAATTAAAAGGTGAATGAAAATGAAATTCATTCGATTCTTACTAAAGATTTGGCAATGCAGCCAATGAATGAATTCTTTAGGAATGGTTGCACGGAATAGTATACATATAAACATTTTCTAAAACTGAATTAAATTTTTCATGAATTAAACTTAAATTAATCCTTTCGAAGCTCTGAGCTAAATTTAAAGCATTTGCATTTTTAAAATTCTATGGGTTATTCGGTAATATCTTCGATGAAATTTTTTAGTTTTGCTTTGTTCGAAAAGATATTTTAATACCAATAAATGCTTAGAGACTAAAAATTAAAGAATTTTTAAAGAATTGTTATTTTTTAAATTAATTTTCCATTAAATTTTGTAGATAACCAAAATGTGCCAAAATAGTATTGGTTGTGCCATTGTACCAATCAAACTTAGACTGTGCCAAAAATGGCACAATTGTGCCACAAATCCCATCACTGATGTGAGAATGCGTATAATTTCAGTTTGCAAATTGGCACAAATACACATATTTATTCGCATTTAAGTTGTTTTTGATTTTATTCAATTAATTCTTATAAAAAACAAGTTTGTTTTGCTTATTTCTTTGTTTAATTAAAATTTTAAATTTTTTTCGCAATTGTTTTTGTTTATATTTACAGCTGTGTTACCAAAGTTTACCCGAAGAAAATTTACCTGAGAATTTACATGATTTAACTGTTTCTACTGATACTTTTAAAAATAGACTTTTACGTAATTTCCAGAGAAACCAATTTCTGGAGAATAAGTAAATTTGTCGAATTTCGCTGATTGGGACTACTAATTGATAATAGTTATTTCATATATGTATCGTTGCCATATCTTACAAGTGTTTTTCTTTTTTTTTTAGGTTGCTACTTTATATTGATTTATATTTTTTACTTTTTATTATTATTATTGTTAATAATACATATATATATATATATATATATATATATATATATATATATTTAATTATAATTTTTCTTATAATTAGTTAAGTATTTAGTACTACTTAGTAATACGTTCTTTGGCATTGTAGGCTTATTGTATTACGACCCAGTGTAGAAAATCATTACCAGATATGTGGTTATGTAACTATAGTTATGTATATATATATGTATGTATACATACTTGGTAATGGTAACTAGTTACTTTTGTTATTACATTTCTTATTACCTTTATATGGCGATGTCGCGAAAAATAATGAGTTGGTGTTACACACCAGCATACGAAAAATCAAAAAATATATCGTTACCTATGTGCTTACCCGTACTGACAAAAATAATGAGTCTAAAAATAGATTTTCTAAAAAAATAAATTATATAAAAAAAATATTTTTTATTGTATTTTTTTTTTAAATAAAATTTGCTGGTGCGGGAATCGAACCTGGGTCTACAGATTGCCAGTCAACAGCTCTACCATCTGAGCTATATCGACATGTAATATTTAATAGATAAAAACACAATTGACGTGCTGCACACAAGTAAGCTTACTCGCCAACATACAAAAAATCAAAATTTATGTGGTTACATATATCCTTACCAGCGTTTAAAAAATATTGAGTCTAAAAATAGATTTAAAAAAATTTTCAAAAAAATCTAAAAAATTATTTTTTATTTGAAATAATGATAAAAATAAGTCAATATCAGTAACTCATTATTATATGTTTTAAAATAATACAGAAGGTAAGTGGGTGTCATTACTGGTAGTCCAAAAAATAATGATATGTCATTACCGTTTCTACACTGGGGAATAAATAAAAAAAAAAAGTCTGGGTAAATTTTGGTAAAAAGAGAAACACTAATACACTCTCATTAGCGCTCTCATTTACCCAATTTTCGAGCAAGGGAACGCTTTTGGGTAAATATCGGTAACTTTGGGTACGTCTATTTTGTTAAAATAAACTTTTTGGTTTTTCCAACCTGAATTGTAATAGTCAGGCCTTTAAAAACATAATTCATTAATTCGATTTTTAAATCTAATCGAATCGATTCGCAAAACTCATTTTATTTATTGAATTACTGCCTACTTTATTCAATCAATATCTTATTCAAAGAATTAATTTGATTTTTGTTGATTCTTTTCATAGCATCAAGCGAATTGATTCAATTTAACAAAAAATGATTGCCTTGATTTATAGTTCGCGCATCAAATCATTAAACAAATAATTCAATCGAATCAAAATTGAATCAATTGAAATTTGGATAAATCAGATCCTTACTTCATTCAATATCAAATCACTGATTTAATAAATTAAATCAATTTTAATGGGAGTTTATTATTATTTATTCTGGTAATAGTACACTCATAAAAAAAGCCCGTACAAATAGTTCAAAATTCTGCTAAAATAACAGGAAATTGTACCTGAATTTGCACCAGCAGAATTTTCAATGAAGTTAAAAATCATGGTCTGCTAAATTTAGGTAAGCTAAATTTTACATACTGCTAAATATACGGACAATTTCAGTTAAATTAGCTAGGAAATTTGAGCTGAATTCAGCAGAAATTTTACCTGATTTAACTACAAATTTCTGTTAAAATGTCGCTTAAAATTTCGACTTCTGGGATCTGACCCTAGACGGGCCCATATTTATTATTGGGAGTATATGTATCTAATAAGGCTTACTTTATAGGTACAGAGTGACGAATTTTTGTCCATTTTGCTCTATCTCGCTTAGTTTCCGAGATACAAACTATTTTACGATCTTATAATAAAAAAAATTAAAATATAGCGCCATCTCTATGTGATATTGATAGCAGAGACACAAAAATATAATAATTAGAAAATAATCGTGGTTTAAATTAGCTGAAAAATTTGTAAAGTTAAGAAACACAAATTACTAAAAATTAGCATGCAAAGTTAGTTCAAATTAGAGATGGGCACGTGAGCAGAATTTTGTGTGATTCACGTGAATCACGCGTGAGTTAATTTACTCACGTGAACGTGAGTGAGTGTGAGTAGAAGAAAATTGTTCGTGAGTGAGTGTGCGTGAGTAAAATTTTTGCGTGAGTCGAATTTTAACGACTCACGCTGTTTTTTTTTGGGATTTTTATTCATATTTTCAAGTAATTGTTTTAGGCGATTTTATATTTTTGGGTATTTTTAATACAAAATAAATGGCAAAATTTCGTACTGGACTAGGGTTTCCCGGGAGATGGGAATGAAAATCGAAAAGTATCAGTTTTTTGGTAACATTTTTTTTATTTTGATTTGTTTTATTAATATATTGTAGAAAGCCTTTAAGTCGTATTTTATGTAGAACGCCAATTTTAATGTAGAACGTCAAAAGAATGGAAATATTTAAATCAATGAATTTCGGTTTAAATGTCTACTTTTTGTAAGACATTTAAATAGTTCTCTTATCAAGTCAAAAAAAATCTATGCCAAGTTAATTTAGGTCTTGTCAAGTTTCAAGCTAAAATATAATTTGCCAAGTTAAAAATACAGGTTTACACCGTTTACGAGTAGAATACGGATTTATATGATATTGGTAATTACTAGGGCAAGGTATTCCATGCAAATGCATGTTTTTTCTCGATAGTCCAAAACTAATATGGATCCGAATAATATTTATCCGGATCATCAAATTTAGAACAAAATGGCATCGATTTTGTCAAAAATGCATGTTTTTGCATATTTTGACTTTAAATGCATATTTGGTGCGTCTTTAATGCATATTTTGTGCTTTTTAATGCATTTTGTGCATATTTTTACCTCTGAATTCATAAATGCTTTGTAAAGTTATAGCAGGTTTACAAAACGTCATTTTCATACAGAATCTGTTCAATAAACCTATAACCTCCTGTTCAATAAACCTATAACCTCCTATAATTTTATAAATCGTTTATGAATTTAGCGGTTAATTTTTTGGAGCATTTTTTATTTTGTAAAAAAATATAAAAAATTGAAATTTTCATATTTTGATTCAATCAAAATAAACATTCTTAAAAACCTTATTGACCTATGGAAAATCTTCGAGTTGTGTGTCTGTTTGCAAAATAACTAACTTAAATATATTTTTTAGTTTTAAAGTGCATTATTTTTGAATGAATGCTATGTATATTTGATCTTTTTATTTGGTAAATGAATCTTTTTAGATTGAAAAATTAGTTCAATAGAATCAGAACGCGTTTAACAGACTTTTGTACTAACTTTTTTTATGAGTGTACAAATATGACACAACTTTATCTGATTCCTGAAGTTCCAAGGAATGTCACATTGTGCTAAATACAAAATTTAATTTTTATAAGGATTTTAATGAAGAAATGATGAAATTTAACTGCTTATTTTTGAATTTTAACTACTTATTTTACTGTTTTTTCGAGCTTTTTTTTAAGAGCTTAAACGTTGCTTTTAGAGCTTTTTTTATTGGTTGGCCTAGTTATAACTAATGCACCTGAATTCTTCACACCCAATTTCAGTTCATTAGGAGGAACGATATGGAATTTTTGGTCCGTAAAGCACCGTAAGTTGTTTGAGTTTCACGTGATAAAACTATTATACTCCATATAAAAAAAATTATTTTTCACGACAATGAGTTTCACGTGAAAATCGTGTAGACTTTGTTTTCACGCAAATTTAATATACAAGACTATTCTTTTTTCTTGGGAAAAAGTAATATTTTGAGTTTATTGTGATTGTGTCTTTGTTATAAAATTAAAAATTTGTTCATTTTTATAAATTAAATTCCAATTTGAGGCCTTTAGTTTTCGAGCGAAATTTTTCCACGTGAAAAACAACTTACGGTGCTTTACCGGAAAAAATTAATAATTTTATTAAAAAAATTTCCACATTGTAGAAAAACTCAATATTTGGTACAGTTACGCCTATATGACACTTGCTAGTTTCAGTATTAATAATCCAAATTAGAAGAGAGCACGAATTTCCTTATGTGAGAAATAATGTGTGTGAAGCGAACAACTATATCGAAAAACTATCAAACTGTCAAATTTATGTTGGTAATGCAGTACCCTTCATATGATTTGCATTGATGGTGCAAAAAACTAGAATCTAGAAACTACCCAACAAAGTCTTTCATTACCAAATAAGTGGTTATATAATAGAAATTCATAGCTCCGCACAACTTATTTTTTAGCGTCTAAACTCATTATTTTTGTTTGGCGTGGTCGTTTTTATAAGTAGTCACGCTTACCCGCTCGCTTACGAAAAAATGAGAAGTAAGTAGTTATGAGATTTTGAATAATAAGTGGTTACACAAATGGTTACGAAAAGTTAAATTATAAGCAGTTATCCGATTGCTTACTTGATTCTTAAAAATAAGGAGTTACACAAATACTATTAGCTTCAGGAAATACATTTAGAGGAATTAAAGTTTTTGCTAGTGTGTAATTTTAGAACTCGTCATAAAAATTTTAACACAAAATATATTTGCATATAATAAATAAAAATTTATAAAATTTAACTTTGTAAAAAGTACTTATTTAAAATATTGCGAGTAAGTCATTATTTGATATTTAAAAGCAATGACTACAATGGGCCGTTATTAGGAAGTCATTATTTTATATTACAAAATAATGCAAAAGGTAATGATATATCATTATTGGTAATTCAGACAGCAATGAGGTGCCATTACCAATATTTTGCTGGGTAGCAAGTGTCATATAGGCTTTACACTGTGGAACAAATTCAGGTTAGCAAAAGTTAGGTCGATTCTGAGAGTGAGGGGTGAAAATAGAGGCTAAATTAGAAGACCCGTATCGCGGCGTTTGTTTATGTTAGTTCGAATTTTTTATAATCGACCTTCGAACTTTGCAGTCAAATGCCGATTTTCAGCATATTGTTTATAAGCTATAACTCGTCGACTAATAGATATTTTTTAAATCTGTAAAAGCCAAACTATTGCTAGAGACCTGTGCAACAATTAAAATTTTTTAAAAAATTGATTTAGAAAATTTTTGTGGAATTTTTGCTTATGAAGCAAAATGTTGGAAAAAAATTTTTTTTTCATGCTTTTTGAAAATATTTTCCACAAAAATAAGTCTTTTTTGCTTTCTGTTTCAAAAAAATATAATTTTGAAATGTTAGTTAGAAAAAGTTTTAAGTAAAAAAATTAAATAAATTAAATTAATGATTTGGCCAGTTGCCGTTTAGCAGGCGTCTGTGGATCAACATCACCGCTCTCTCTAATATCTTGGTCATCGTCATCAGAAAGGTCGATCATTTCGTCCAACAGCTATTCTGGAAGTTCATCTTTGTCTTCCCCTTCTTCCTCTTTTTCCTCGTCTTCTTTAAAGGTGTTTTTATACCACCAACAAATTTCAGCGAGTATTGCATGTGGAGATTTCTTTCCTCTGTACCTGAAACGAAAATAGTTTTCTATCGTTAACATGTTTAAATTGTGCACTCTGACAAAGATTTTAGAAAAATCTAGGAATTCAAAATATGCACACTCTATAGTTACCTTATTTCAAATGGAAGCGCAGTTTGGTGATAACGTTCGCCTTGCTCATCAGATTCAGTTGGCAAATGTTGAGCGAGTTGATCAAGATGCTGATGCAAGAGATGAATTTTGTACGACATATTTACCCCAATTTCATCGAAAGCTGCCAACATGTTTACAACAGATTGCCTGTAGTTGTCTTTGCGTTCTTTACCCAAAAGTCCTTTAATGACTGCTTTCAATGCGAGCCATGCATTTAATTCTCGGTCTGTCAGAACTTGGTCACTCATTAGTTTCCGTATGTCGGGACCATTAACAACCCCTTCCCGAATTTTGGCGTTACTTAGTCTTGGGAAAATGTCTTTTAAACGGTTGAATACTGCTGCTTTTTTTGCGATACATTTCAAAAAAATTTTAGGAATGCCAAGTTTAATGTGGAGCAACGGTAACAAAATTTTCATTTCAGGAACAAGACTTTCGTATAGCCTATTGTCTTTAGGCCATTTCCGTCCAATTCGACTATTCCAGTTATGCTGTTTGTACTGGTTTCTTCCTTTAATACCTTCTCCGTATCGTGAATCCCAATCGCACAAAAACACGGATATTTTGGACGCCCAGATGCTGTTAAGCCTGTAATCAATGAAACTATTTTGAGGTCGCAGCAAATGCGCCACTGGTGTTCGTTATATTTGACTACTTCCAGAATGTGTTTCAAATTATCGAAATTTTCACTAGTGTCAGTGCTATACGCAATCGGAACAGAAGGCATTCTATTTGTCTTGTGCAAAAGCACAACTTTTAAGCTGATTAGTGAACTATCGATGAATAAACGCCAATCATCTTTTTTATAGGTTAACCCTATCGTCTCCATTAACTTTTCAATATCGTTGCAATAAGCGAAATTTTTTGCATCATTCACATTGAAGAACTTATCTAAATCTTTTTGGCGTTTTCGATATGCTGTTACTTTGGTACCTTTCGCCAGCAAATTATTTCCTTTCAAAAATGAAGCCAGTAGTTCTGATTTTTTCTGAGTCAAACACAAATTTTCAACAATTCCATCCAATTGGTTTTGTGTGACTAGGATTGGGTCCTTTGATGTTTCAGAGGATGCACCTTCACCAGGGTCGTATTCTGAGAAGAAATCCATGGATGTAGCAGCGGCGGTTGTAGTACTGATATCTGTTTGAAGATCAATACTTCGGTATGTTGGTACTGGAACGAATTCTGAGTGCGGTAATGGTAATTGGACACTGGGCACTGCTACATAAGTTTTATTCTTTGCTTTCCTTCTATTCAAAGTTTTATGGTAGTTGATACATTCATAGCAATTTTCTTCTTGATGCGGGTTGTTGTCTAACCACATCATTGGTATACCAAAAGGCATAGCCTTCTTCTTTCCACCTTTCCATTGCATAGGAGTTGAATAGCAATTAAAGCAAACTTTTTTATGGGCATAGTTTACGTCAGTGATAAACTCTTGCGAGAAATATTGTTTATAGGCTTCCAAAAAAAAAAAAATCACTCGCATTGCCACATTTTTCATCGCTTGTTATGAAACGTCCACAAACATTACAAAAATGGTCCATTTTACATTTTGGTTCCGACATTTTTAATACAATATATATTATTCAATGTTTTTTTTGTTATTTTTATGAAACCGATGCACTTAACTTAAATCACTCACAAAATGAAATAAGTTCCAAAAAAATTAATAGCGAATTTTATCACGACCGAGCGAAAATTAAACGACATCAGCTTCGGCTGAGTTCCGAGTCTTAACTGAATCTTTATTTTTGAAATTAGTTCGCTTGTACGAAATAAAAAAAAAATTGTACGGTGGTTGAAAACAAAAAATTTGTTTTGTTGGTATAAAAACACCTTTGAAGAAGAGGAAGACGATGAAAAAGAGGAAGAAGGGGAAGACAAAGAAGAAACTGAGAAGCATATTATAGATCAAACAGAAAGCAAAAAAGACTTAGTTTTGTGGAAAATATTTTCAAAAAGCATGAAAAAAAATTTTCTAAATCAATTTTTTTAAAAATTTTAATTGTTGCACAGGTCTCTAGCAATAATTTGGCTTTCACAGATTTAAAAAATATCAATTAGTCGACGAGTTATAGCCAAAAAACCATATAAACAATATGCTGAAAATCGGCATTTGACTGCAAAGTTCAAAGGTCGATTAAAAAAAATTCGAACTAACATAAACAAACGCCGCGATACGGGTCTTCTAATTTAGCCTCTATTTTCACCCCTCACTCTCAGAATCGACCTAACTTTTGCTAACCTGAATTTGTTCCACAGTGTTATTGTATATGCAGCCAAGATTATTCGCGTGAAATTTCAATTCATTTGGTGGAACGATGTGAAATTTTCGATAAAAAAGATTTCGGTACCGGGCTCGTATTTCTCCAACGTAGTTTGAAATGTGTCCATATTTGGTACAGTTATTACAGATGCAGCCAGGATTATTCACGCGAATTTTGGGTTCATTGATAGAAAGATATGGAATTTTTGATCCGGTACCCGAAAAAATCAATCGATTTACATTCTATGGGAT
Source organism: Leucophora obtusa (assembly GCA_949987735.1). Taxonomy (NCBI): domain Eukaryota; kingdom Metazoa; phylum Arthropoda; class Insecta; order Diptera; family Anthomyiidae; genus Leucophora; species Leucophora obtusa. The sequence goes on from OX465295.1 coordinate 286,135,679, forward strand.
TACATTTTTTCAAAAGGGTAAGGATTAACCCCCTATTCCTTTATCGGATTTCGTCGGAACTTGACACAGACAAACTTAACACCGACAATACTAACTATTGATGCGGGGTATCTTTTTCTGGCTCTACCAAACTTGGGACTCATGAATTAACCGCGGTTATTAAATTCCTCCATGTTTTTGAATTAAACATTTTTTTAATGATTTCCCATGTAAAACTCCTCATTTTTACTGAAAAATAATCTATTTTTCAATAGGCTATTAAATTAAATTTATGTTGTTTCGTCATCAAATAAACAATGTGTTTCATATATTTATATTTTTGTTACTTTTTGTATGAAAAATAATATTACCTTAATACAAGCAGCTGGATATATTTTATGTACAGCATCGCCAGGAGTGCGACCTGCCTCACGATCTAAATAGTAACTTTGTACAAAAACAGAATTATCGCTAAGGCAACGTAACCAAACATCACCTTCACCACGTAAATCCAATTGAACACCTTTGCCAATATGTAGTCTAATAAAAAAAATGTAAAAGAAGATAATCGGCAATATAGAGGACATTTAAATGTTTTAATACCTAGCTCTTTCGGATTGTTCTTGTCGATGTACATTACTAAGTGCTCCCAAACAAAAACGATTTCCACCGGATGGATCAACATAACCATCAACAATGACATTTGGTTTTGCTGAGGGTACTTTAAAGGTTTCACCCACTTGAGTGTCTAATTCGAAATAGGCTATTGAACACCAATATTCGGGAGGAGGTTGTCGTGAAAGCAAACGTAGAGGTTCTTGAGGCGGCATAACATTAATATTGTTCCCTGAGAAATAGAAGAGCACAAATTTTAAATTACATTGCATATGCCATTATAAAGAACATATTGCTTACAATAGCCTCCTGGTAGTAACGTTCTTGGATCTGGTGGTTGCATGGCTTGTGTATATGTTAGCGTACTTGATCCTGTCCAAGTACCAGCAGGAGTATTATTGCCTGGTACTCCTCCTGTGGCATTAGGTTGATTAGTATTTTGAGCATTATTTACGGTTACTTGCTGACCATAATTTGGTTGACCTGGTGGTTGTCCTGAAACATAACCATTTTGTTGCATATGCGGTGAAATGGGTTGCTGACCTCCACCACTATTGAGAGCCGCATTAAATTTAGCCTCAGCTACATTGGGCATTTGTGATGTTGTAGGTGAGCCGTAATAACCGTCCTGCTGACTGCCATTGGGTGCTCCTGTAGGTGGACCAGACTGTTGGGACTGCTGCATTCCTAGACCGGTAGGATCATTGGGAGAATTCGCCTGAACATGATGTGGTGGTCCTCCATGACCATTGCCCTGAGGATTTTGTGATTGTGATGGTGCCATTACAGGTCCTGGATTCATGGGACCAGACATTTGCATAGCATGACCCACTGCTTTAAAGATAACAAAATATTAAAATTACTATTTATAAACAAATAGGGAATGCATAACTGAAAATAGTTAACAAATTGATAAAAATTAAAAAAATAAACTTTTAATATTTCCCTTACAAAGCGAATGTTGCGGCGATTGCGCAGTATGTTGTTGTTGCTGCTGCTGCTGTTGTTGCTGATGCTGCTGCTGTTGTTGTTGTTGCTGTGTAGGGGTCTGCAGTTGTGGTCCAGGTGGTTGTTGTTGTTGCTGTACAACCTGTGGTGGCTGAAGCCGCGGTGGTGGTGGCACCATCCAAGAACTACGTGGCCCACCACCACCACCTTCATTTGGTTCAATTTTTGGTATTGTACGTCCAGCTACAGCAGCAGCAGCGTACATAGCAGCGGCATTCATATGATTTGGATCAGGAACTAAATTATACAAAAATTATAACACAAACATAAAAATAAACAAATTGAAATTAAAACAAATGAAAATCAAAAATCGAAATGACAAAACATTTTAATTCTTGTTCACCTGGTCCCTGTGGATAACCATAACCTCCGCCTGGTGGTCCTACCATTTGTGATGGATGATGTTGTATGGTCCCAATGTCATTGCCATCAATATCCATACCACCCACAAGTGGTCCTGCTGAGTATTCATCTTTAACGAGACGACTGGGTCCCGATTGTAAACTTAGTCCGGATAAATCAATACCCGGTGATACCACACGTTCATAATGATAGGGATTAACACAAACGGAATCACATTTGAGATCGAAAGCAAATGCACAATATTTAACATGCTTTAATTCATTTTTATGCAAATCCGGCCAACGCCAAATGCGAGCGTATATTACATGGGGAAAACCTTTCCGACCAGCAACCTATAATTTTAAATAATTATTTTTAAAGCAAATAAAATCCATCCAACTTTCCAGTCCTAGTAAAAAAGGTTTTAATAAAATATTGTATAATTTGATATAATTATATCTAATCACGTGCGGTTAATCTGATATGATATATAATTGTCTATAACTGAATCAGCATAAATAAATTTATACAACTTACAAAGATCTAATAACATTGAGTCAATTTCTTTTTTAAAATCAAATCTTCAATTTGATTAAATTATTTGGCTATAATAAAGTTTATCGAAATAACTCAGAAATTGATAAAACTTGGTCCGTCGACAAAAATACTACGCTGGTCGGATATATATCGGATCGGATATATCCTATAAAATTTCCTCAAATCCTGCATTATTTCTATCCACAAATGGTCTCTAGAAGACTTACCATGAGAGTGCCTTAGACATGAATAAGGTTTTCTATGTTATTAGCGATTTTAAAATAAAGTTAACAACACACAGTGGTTTAAAAATAAAAACTTTGTGCTGCTTGTAACTTTCTTAAATACTAATCGATTTTAATGATTTTCACCTTTTTGGGTTCTGCTAAACAAGAAAAGAAATCTTCGCGTAAGTGTTTTTGTATCTCTTACAGTTTAAGAGATATTTCACTTCGAAAATAATTTTTTTCATTTTTTGAACCGACTCTTTTTGGTTTTTTGCTTATAACTAACTGGTGCGATTTTAATTAAAATTACACCATTCAATTTTCTAAGTAAATATAATAATATATACCGGAAAATGTAGAGGCTGTTATGGTGACGACATTAGAGAGCCGTGCAAAATTGCCCAGACTTGAAAGCAAAAAAGACTTCAAACAGTAATTTTTTTTATTTTCTTTTCTATTACTAAGTTAAATTAATTTTTTCATTTACATATGTTCTGACTAAATAAATTTCTAAGGAGAAAAAATAAATAAAATAATAAAAATAAATAAAAAATAATAAAATAAAGTGCCAAAAATGGTGATTTTTTAAAATGTTTGTATGGGGAACCCCCCAGGGGAGTTCCAGGGGGTGTGCCACTGGCATGGGTGGATCGGCCCTCCAAAGTTAGTGGGGGTCGGTCATACATTTGGACTCGATTGGGGCACTCTAAATTGGTCAAAGTGTGATTTTTCAAAACTTGACCCTACGGGACAAAAGTCAACAGTTGGTAGTAGAATTCGTTTTAGAGGTATGGTTCCTTCGGCAAAGTTTCTTATTTTGATCCCTAGAATACGATTTTCCCTGAGCCATGGGCGATTTTTTTGCCTCCCCACAAATCGACCCGGCCTAATGTATATGTTCATATCTAATTTGATCTGAATATTGGAATATATAATTATTTCAAGCGAGATAAGCATATTATCTAACCTGATACAATTTGATCCGAAAAATGGGTCTATCTAATTGCATGAAATTATATATAAATACATATAATTTGAGGAATATTTTCAAATAAAATTTTAGTTAATATTGTTGAGATCACTATTTTCATTCATATTAAATACTAATGCCCGATAGAACAGTTTGGCTAACAAAGTAGGTATCGGTCGATCTTTGGTATTTTGATGCAATAGAGAAAAATTTTATTGATGGAAAGATGTTTGAAATGAGGATTGGATGCGATTTAGGCCGTTTTTAGGACGCAGATTGTCGTTAAACTTAGAATAACGCAGTTTATTTTGTTTTATTTCAATAAAGACCAAAATTCAAAACGAGAGTAAGTTGTTTAGAAAAATTTTAGCTAATAAACTTGGAAATAGCTGACAAAAATAAATTTTCAGTTTAACTCAACATTACAAAAATTTGTCGGAACAACTTTTTCTAGTTTAGAGTTTTGGTCTTTCTTAAAAAATGTGTGTCTCTCTTATACAATAAAAAAAATACCTTTCACCTTTTAAATTTAAAAATAAAAATTGCACTTTCGACCTTTAATTCCACAACGAAAAAAAATTTACATTATTTATTTCTTTCTTTAAAATTTTTATTTTAATAAAGAGTGTTGTGATAAATATTTCAAAAATAGATGTTAAATTAAATTATAAACATTAATTTATATGTCAAAGTGCAAAATTCAAAACCAGATCCACAATTTCTAAATTTGTTTTTCTTAATTTTTATAGTGCAATTAAACTTTATAAAATTTTGCATAATTAGATATCATGTCAGATATAATTATATATCAAGTTAATACAATTTTCTATTAAATTTCTTATATATTTTGATATACGATTGTTTATAGAAGCTTATACGCCATTATATATAATTATATATAAACTATATCGCAAATCTCCTAATATATGGCTGGAGACCAAATCGCATATGATTATATATAACGTCATATCAAACATATTTATTAAACCAAAGTGTTAATATAAATGTATATGGTTATATAAAACAGTTATAATTATATCAAATCATATAAGATTATATGAAAACTTTTTCAGTCGGTTCTTTAATTTTGTATATAAACAAATAAAAAAAAATGATATGGAGCCATATAAAGTTATATTTAATTATATATAATCTTTTATGTAATTAGATATAATTATATCCGAAAAATAATAACGTCTTATTGTATCATATTGTATCGAATTGTATACAATTGTATACAATTTGGTACAATTTGATACAATTAGATACAATATGATACAATTGTATCCGAATTTTGTCCTCATCCAATTACATAAAATTATATCTTTTTGTATAAAATTATATAAAATGTTATAAAAGTGGACATAGTTTGATACAATTATACCTAAATATTAACCCTATATTTTTACCATAATATATATGACCATATCTAACAACATACAAAATTATATTTTTAAATTAAAAAATGATATACAATATTTGGAGATCAGACCTGAGGGATTTCAATTACAATTACTTGTAATTTGTAATTGAAATTACAAGTAATTGTAATTGAAAATTTTAAATTACAAATTACTAGTAATTGTAATTGAAAGTGATTTCAATTACAAATTTCAATTACATTTAGAATTAAAAAGTGTTTTTTGTTAAAATTTTGAAGAAAAATCTGACTGGGATAGGTTGCATAGGCATGGATGCGTATAAAAAGAATACGTCATGTTGGGCTTACCCCTAACTTGTGCTTTTTGTCATTATTTATTTTCCCAAAAAATGTAATTGACATTTTTCAAATTACAAATTACTTGTAATTGTTCTTTTTTGAATTACAATTACAATTAATTTGTAATTGTAATTGAGTTTTTTTCAATTACAATTACATGTAATTGTGTAAATGCATGTGTAATTAATTACAAAATGTAATGATTAACCCCCAGGTCTACTGGATATCCTATAATTTCGATAAATCTTCCTTTACTTTTATCCAGATTTACCATGACAGTGCATTAAACGTGAACAAATTTGACTCATGCTCCTAAACAAAAACAAATTACTCACGCACGAGCATTTCGTGTCTTACTCCCGCAGACATGAGTATATTAAAAACTTACTCACAATCAGAAAATTCTTACGCAAAACAGTAAAAATTACTAAAAACATATGATGCAAAAAATAAACTCACACACGAATCATGCACGGGTTATATATTCTTACTCACGCTCACGTACGAATTATATATTCTCACGCTCACGGGCGAATTACTTTGGTATAGTAATTATTACTCACGATCACTTGTGAATAACTTCACTCACGATCGTGTCATGCGCCAATCCCTAGTAATTACTCAATTTAAAACTAGTTCAAAATCATTTTTAATATGGAACCACATGTAATACAATGCGGTTTTAAAAGGACCTTATACATACATCTTTATAAAAAATCACTTTGAAAAAATTGCTAATGTGGGATGATATATAATTATAGATGATTTTATAAAGAACGTTATATCGTTATATATAAAAGAAATCATGAAATATTGTAGATATGAAACCATACTAAGTTATATATGGGTTCATATGCGTCAATATATAATCATATATAACACCTATTATATAATATTTCTTAAATGACTCCATATATAGTTTTATATTATTATGTATAGTGTCATACTAAATTATATATAAAGGTATATGTAATTATATCTTTTATATATTACTTTATGTACTTATATTTAGCACATACACTTATATGTAGGCCAGTATGTAATAATATAAAATCACATATGTCTCAATATTAAAACATTTGAGGAAAAAATATTTAATATATGACTATATAAAAGTCTATATGTTTCAATTTAAAAGCATATGTGGCCATATCTAACTATAAGTTACTATATGTAATTACATAAAATAATATATGATTATATAAAAACTTTTTTACTCGGGTAGTAATTTATAAATATGCACATCTTTAACTTAATTTTTACTTAAAGAGCGAAAACTACAACTTTTTTTATGTTTTTGCAATTTAGAAATATTTAGAAATTGGTTTCCGCATTTTTGAATTTGAAAAAGTTGCATAAAATTGTATTTTTATTCAAACGCAAAAGTATTCCGCTTCGGCCGAACTTAGTAGTTTTGGCCGAAGTTCGGCTTCGGTTCGGCCTTAAACAAGTGAGTTCGGTCGGACACTACAAATTATTAGTGTCCGATCGATTAATCGGCATCGGCTTCAACCAAATATTCACAATCGGAAAATAATCGGTAATCGGCTGTAATTCTCAAAATTTATTTAGCAAATTGTGTAAAATAATTTTCTGTAGGCTTGTACAGGGTGGCGCAAAAATAACCTTCCGATGTTTTTTGGCTGTAATTTAAAAAAAAAATGAAAAACTTTGATTCTTCTTGTGGATTATTTTTATTTGGTCTTTTAATTTTTTTACATCAAGTCGAGAATATGATGTCATGTAAATGGCCGCCGCCACAGTTGATTGTCATTTGAGCCCTTTTTATGGCATTTTCGAAGAAAAAAGGTCCGATGACTCCTCTAGCGAAAACAGCACACCATACAGTGACTTTGAGCGGGTGTAATGGCTCTTCGTGGGTTACACGCGGATTTTCAGTGCCCTAGAAGCGTAAATTTTGCTTATTTACGTACCCGCTAAGATGGAAATCTTTTTCACTCATGATTGGTGATGAATGAAAAAATGGGCTCAAATGACAATCAACTGTGGCGGCGGCCATTTACATGACATCATATTCTCGACTTGATGTAAAAAAAATTAAAAGACCAAATAAAAATAATCCACAAGAAGAATCAAAGTTTTTCATTTTTTTTTTTAAATTTCAGCCAAAAAACATCGGAAGGTTATTTTTGCGCCACCCATTATCTATCCGGATTTCATTCTGGCTTAAGGAAATCATCAGGGGACTTTTTAGAATTCCTAGAAATACTTTTTAGTTTCAACTCTTGTTTTGATCTAGAAGCGTTAATAAACATCAATATAAACATCATCATACCAAAGAAAAAAAACCAACAAAAAATTATCAGTTTGCTTTATCATCTTCCAAAATTCTCCTTTATGTTGTGACTAGGGATGCCAATCGGGATTGATATTTGAAAATCCCGGGATTCGGGATTTTCGGGACTACGGGATCCCGGGATTTTACGGGATTTCGGGATTTAAAATTTCCTTTATTTGTAAAAATTTTTATGTTATGTAACTAATTTTTTTATAGAATAAAGCGTTTTATAATTATTTAATAGTTGTTAATAATGTGGTACATTTTATGAATATTGAAACATCTCAGTCAGAAATTGACAGTGGTACAAAAAATCAAGTACTTGCATACTACTGGGTAACCGCGATGTTAAAAATAAATAACTGGCAGAACACTCATTTGGGACGCTTTGCCAGCGTTTGCAAAAATCGTTTTGCCAGTATTTGTTTTACAAAACATCACGGCAGGGCAAAAAAAAAGATACATATGAACTTTTTTTAAATTTTATTTTGGAAAATATAATTCCAAACCACCTATTTATTGGTTTTGGCAGCGTTTTGCCAAAGTTAAAAATTTTGTTTCTCCAGTACTTTTCCGGCGCTTTTTGAACTGCCGGTCCTTTTGTCTATTGGCGTTATCATATTCGAAATGGGAAAGCAATTTCTGTCAGTACTTGTACCACCTGTTAAAATACCTTGCCATCGCTTTCCCGTTTGTATTTTTCTGGCTGGGATAATATATGAAGGACTGTCAGTAAGTACACTAGCGTCCAGTATTTTGTAAGCAGATTTTAAAACAGATTCGTTGCGATAACCTTGCCCACTAAATCGTGTAATTACAGCAACAAAGTTATTTGGTTATCGTTATCATATGTTTTCATGGAAGAATTCAAACTTACAGTCCCAGCCAAAACTTACAGTGCCAGTTTCAGAAATCGAATTTCGCTTAGAAGAATAAATCGGTAAAATAACAAACAAACATGATTTTTCGCATGTAGTACTAAAAAACTTAATATTGTTTACCAAAATTTAAAATTTTTCTGCAAAGTCTTTGCATAGTTTACTCGAATAATCTACTTAATTTATAATTTTACCAATATCTTGGCATCAATTTCTTATCAATATGAGAAAATTCAAGAAAAAACGTAGGTAATCTAAAATTGCTCACTTTGTTTATTTGCATTTATATTAATATTAAAAAATAAGAAAAACCCGGGATTTTTGAGAAATAATCCCGGGATTCGGGATTTTGCCAATCCCGAAAATCCCGGGATTTCGGGATTGGGGATTTCCCGTTTGGCATCCCTAGTCTAAATTCAGTATTATTAATCGATTAATTTTTATATTTTGTTCGATTAACCGGTTAAGAAAAAAATTCGAATAATTATTTGCACGATTAATCGATTAAAATAAAAAGTCCATTAATTGAATACCCTATTTGATACATACTGGTTTTTGTTTGTCTACACCATCGGTTCCCAAATGGGGGTCCGCGGACCCCCAGGTGTCCGTAGCAGAATTCCAGGGGATCCGCGAAGAGATCCGACAAAAAACATAAAACAAGTTATTTAAAAAAAACAATTTTTTTTATAATTTTTAAATTCCCAGCAAAAATATGTGCAAGTCATTCAAAACGAACAACTTTTAAATTGGTTACAATGGAGCGATAAGTGCTCTATTTCTGTTTCGAATGTATGTATGTGCCTTAAAACAACTTTCAAAAATGTATATATAATGTTGTTTTTTTCTTTGTAAATCCATTTGTTTGTAAATTACGAATTTATTAGAGATTCCATTTTTTTATCTCGAAAAAAAAAACAAAATAGTTAATTTTATTCACGTACTTTATTAATTTACGATCAGTCTTGCATTATCATTTGATGTGTTAAGTCATAGTTTATTCTGTTTCCTCAAAGTGTAATAAAAGTTAACGGTTTATTTTTTTCTTTATTTCTTGTTGTTATGGTTTGTTAACAATATCTAAATATCATAAAAAAAAACAAAAACAAAATTAAACGCAATCGAGTAGAAGATGTTGATGCCTGCTCTGGGTATAATATGAATAGAAAAAAAGGCCACAAACAGCTCTCAGAGAGCTGGCAATTCAAATTATTTTGCACCTCTGGAAATTATTGATGGTGACGATAATGATGAAACAATTATCGAACCAGCTGTTAAAGTTAACATACCACCAATAACAATCTTAAAATGTAACATTGAACAAGTTCATGAAATGTGTAGAATATTAAAAATCAAAGATTACTCTATACGTAAAATTTCCATCGGTCTAAAATGGTTTTGCACAAATAACGTAGATTTTACTACCGTTTGCGACTCTCTCACTAAGAAGTTTCAGCTCGAATTTTTCACATATGCTGCTAAAAACGAAAAGCCTTATAAGGCTGTGCTATTAGGTCTAGATAAAACAGACCCATCAGTTGTTAAGTCCAGACTTTTAGACATGGGCCTTAAATGCATCGATGTTAAAATTGTTACTAGAGCCTATGCTGGAGCTAGGGACAGTAACAACGAACAAATTATATTTATTGTCTACTTTGAAAAAAGTCAATCACGTTAAGAGAATTAAGGCAGAACTACTCAGCCATCAACTACATAAAAGTCAGGTGGGAATACCAAAAACCCAACAAGACAAAACTGACCCAATGTTATAATTGTCAGATGTATGGACACGGTGCCAGCAGATGCAATGTTAAAACATTTTGTGCCCATTGCGCCGGGAATCACAAAACTAAAGAATGCAAGTCAACCATTGTAAAATGTGCTAATTGTAAAGGCCCCCATAAGGCTATGTCCCCTGAATGCCCTAATAGGGAAACATATAAGCAAATAAGGCAACGTGCTCAACGAAAGAGTACCGGACAAAGAAGCCAACAATTCAACAATCATTCAAATTACAACGTTAATTTTCCAAATACTTTAAATCAGAGCGAAACACCAAATCCATCTAGTACGGGTTATAACCAACCATTCACCCAAAATAACGATAATAATAATTTATTCTCTTTAGAAGAATTAAAAAATCTTACGTTTGAATTAATTTCAAATTTAAAAAAATGCAGGTCTCGTGAAGAGCAATTCGAGGTTGTTACAAACCTTGCATGCAAATTTTTGTACCAATGAACAGTAGCATAACGTTATTACAATGGAATGCTCGTAGCATTCGCACTAAAAAAGACGAATTATTCCATTTCTTGGAAAAAACCAATATTGACATTTGTTTACTTTGTGAAACCTGGCTAAATAAAAAAATTACAATAAAACATCAGAACTTCTATTGCTACAGATACGATCGACAACGTGGTGGAGGAGGTGGAGTAGCTATTTTAATTAAAAAACACATTCAGCATCTACTTATACCTCCTATTAACACAGAACTGATTGAAAATATAGGTGTTAAGGTAAAATCTGGTAATGACTTTATAAATATTTATTCTTGCTATTATCCTGGTGGGTCAACAAACAGGGACCCTAGAAGAAAACAAACATTTGCGGCAGATATTCGTAAACTAACGAGCTCAAATAAATACATATTAGGAGGAGATTTTAACTGCAGACATAGTTATTGGGGATGTCAAAGAAGTAATGGCTGGGGTAACATATTATATGAGAAACTCCAACTAAACCAAACACAAATAGTATTTCCCCATGAATATACTTATATTCCGGCTGATCCAAGTAAACAACCGTCAACTCTAGATTTTTTTCTAACTAACATATCTCAAAATATGTCCGCAGTAAAAGTTATAAATGACTTGAGTTCTGACCACCTACCAATCATTAGTACAATTAATTTAAATTATGAAATGGTAGACAACTTATGCTACGCTTTCAGCAAGGCAAACTGGCAGCATTTTATGAAATTCATAAACAGGAATCTTCCTGTGGCGGATAGTTTTATTGAAGTAAACAACAGCACTCAAATTGATAATATGATAAACGTTTTTAATAATGTAGTAAAAATGGGAATAGAGGAAAGTGTGCCCAAACGTAGAATAGCACCAACCTCTAAACCCTTACCTAACAACATAAAAATTATGATACAATTAAGGAACGTATTTAAAAGAAACTGGAAGCGTTACAGAGATGTTAATGATCGTATAGCTATGACACGTTTAAATAAAAATATTACGAATGAAATAAACCACTTCAGAAACCAAACTTGGAATAACATGTTGTCCAATTTGGACAAAGCATCTTCCCCTTTTTGGAAAGTTTCAAAAATGTTAAAGAAGAAATCTAGCAATATTCCAATTTTAAAACACAACAATGTAGTATGTTTCACCCAGCAAGAAAAGGCTGAAATTTTGGCTCACAACTTTAATTTGAACCACTGTATTTCATCATATTTAAGTGATACTACTACGATTACTGAGGTTAATGGTGTTGCAAACCTTATTCGTAATATTAACCCAATCCCACAAAACTGTTACTTCACAACTACTGGAAAAGTTGGTGTAATTATAAAAAAAACTGAAAAACAAAAAAACTCCAGGTTTAGACGGTATTAATAACAAATGTCTAAAAAATTTACCTAATAAAGGTATCAACTATCTAACGAACATCTTTAATGCTTGCCTTAAATTATGCTACTTCCCCAGTGATTGGAAAATCTCAAAAACCATACCAATACTCAAGCCAAATAAACCTCCTGATTCTCCACTTTCTTATAGACCAATAAGTCTGCTCTCTTCTATAAGTAAAATCTTGGAAAAAATTATTAAGGAAAAGCTTATTAATTTTATCGATGCAAACAATATACTTCCATCGCAACAATTCGGGTTCAGAAGTGAACATAATACGTCTCAACCCCTACTAAAAATCAGAAAATTAGCTAAAAATAATTTTCAAAACGGCAAATCAACTGGAATGATATTGCTAGACATAAAAGCTGCGTTTGACTCCGTTTGGCATAATGGACTTATTTTCAAATTAAAAAAATTCAACTTTCCAATTGAACTCATAAAAATTATTCAAAACTTTCTTCAAAATAGATCGTTCAGCGTTTACTTGGGTAAAACCTGTTCACAACAAGTTAATATCATTGCAGGATGTCCACAAGGTTCTTGCCTGTCGCCAGTTCTTTACAACATCTTTACATTCCAACATTTTCCAATTGCATTACGTCTATATTTGCAGATGATACATCAATTCTTAGCTCTGATATTTATTCAGCTGACATTATTACAAACTTGCAGTCTGCTCTTACTGGGTTGAGTAATTATTTTGATAAATGGAAGATTTTGGTTAACCCTGAAAAAACGCAGGCTATTTATTTTACAAGAAAACGTAAGTCTTGTTTTATACCCCAGAGTTTACCTCGTTTCATGAACCATGATATTCCATGGGAAAACAACATCAAATACTTGGGCGTAATGCTTGATACAAAGCTTAATTTTAATAATCATATTCCCTATGTAGTGGACAAAATTAACAAAATTATTAGAATAATGTACCCAATTATAAACAGAAAGTCGGAAATGAACATAGACAATAAAAAACTCATCATCAAATCTATATTCCACCCCATAATGTTTTACTGTGCTCCAGTTTGGTACACGTCTGCAAAATGTCATATAAAAAAACTCCAAGTAGCACAAAATAAGCTACTTAAAATGATATTTAAACTACCATGGCACTATTCCACCCGACGCCTACATAGTCTCGAGGGCTTCGAACTCGTTCTGGATAAAATCGAAAGATTGACTCTAAATTTTAATGGAAGATGCCAACTCTCACAACATGTACATATCAATGAACTCATCTCATCATAATTTTATCTACTTTATTTTTTTCTCATTTTTATCTTATACCTCTGCTTCATAAAGGTTTTTGTAAATTTTTTTCCTTCCGTTTAATAATAATGTACATAAATTTCATAAATTAAAAAAATATATTTATATATCTAAGTAGAAAAGGAACGAAGTTCCTAAACTCTTTGCTTCTAAGTCAAATGTAAATAATATAAATATTATAAGAAATAAATTGAAATTGAATTGAATTAATTTACGATTATTTACATATTTTTTAATTATTCGTACATATTTTAAAAGATACTTCAATTACAGTTCCCATTGAAAAAGGGAAGGAAATAAAGAATTGGATCCCATTGAATCTCCTGGACTATGACCCAAATATGAATTCTTCTTTTCACTAAATGCAAATATATAAAACTTAACAATTAAAATGTATTGTTAAGGCTCTATGTAAGTCGCTCGCGTACACCAAAGAAATATGTTAATAAAATTTGTTGCAATGTTAACACAATTTATCGTATAAAACAGACCAATCAAGAGGTTCGTTAACAGATGTTGGTCCCTTACCTTTGCTTATACATAAAAAGTTCTATAAATGTCACCTGTTTTAAATGTCGATATGCTTTAATTGTTAATACAACTTAAAAGTCGTAAAATCAAACTAAATTAGTAATTCTATAGTGACAAAAAATATATTATTTCTTCAACTCAAAAATAGATTTAAAAAAATAACTGCCGTAAACTTTAAAATGTCCATTAAAGTTCCAAATTTTAATTAAAGTTAAAATTTTGCTAAATGAACTTCTTCAACATAAGAATTTAACTAATCACGATTGCAAATTATAGCATTGAAACTTAATGCATCGTTTAATGAAAACGTTGATTTTAAGCTTGCAAAATCCAAATGACGACATGGTATTTGCCGGTTCTCGGATTCTATAATAAGTTTAACGCTAAAATTTCAATAATAGATCTGCGGCTTCAGCAAATTTATAATGTAGAGTTGTAAAATTATTACTGTAGAGTTGTAAAATTTCGATGCTTTTCTCTTCTTTATTTGTTAAAATGAAAAAAAAAAAATATATGAAAAAATAGTTTCCTAGTACGCTTTAATATTCTGAAAATTCCTTGAGTAAAGTTTTTAAAAAAATTAATCAGAGGGTTACATATAACTTTTAAGCCCAGCTTTTAGGATATAGATTATCTTTAAACTTAGTTTAACGCAGTTTATAACTGCAATACTACTTTTAAAATCTATTTTATTTTCTTTCAATGAAGACAAATTCTAAACGAGAAAACGTTCTTGGTGAAAATTTTTGTTAATAAACTTGAAATGGCTGATGTAATTCGTTTTCGGTTTAACTAAACCAAGTTTAACTGACATCCCAAAAGCTTGGTCTTAATGTATTATATTTATTTAATTCAATATCGTATATTTTTTAAATTTAAAGACTGAAGTAAACATGTTACAAACTTATTTAAAAAAAAACTGTTGAACAAAAATTTTAAAAAATTTTGGTTTTGTCTGATTTTGACTTAATCGAATTAATTCAGATGCAAAGGAAGTGTTTCCTTAATATTGCCGTTCAAATAATAATAAATTGAAGCTTTTACACAATATGTTCAGAAATGGGCTCTGTAAAGGCTAAACATTAAAATTGCCTCTAAAATATGCTATTTCACACATTATAAAAAGCACATTTATTTTAATCACTTTTAAAAATATATTATATTATATATTATAAAGAGTACTTCTGAATCACTCTAAAAATGCAAACAAAGTGTACTCTTATTGATGTGATGAAAGTGTATACCTAAAAACCATACTTTATTAACATCATATAATCACTTTTAAATTACTAACAAAATGCACAAATTAAACTACTGAGATAGAACATGGGACATCACGTGTAAAATAAATCAGTGTTAGAGCTAAATTCTAACTACTTCACAATCAGTTGATGCTATTGGGAGTGCTTTTAAAATAACTTTTTTGTAATGACTTTTTTTGCTGGGTTATTTAACAAAATATTGATTTGAAAAATGTTTTTGTCCTTATTCCTGCTTAAAATTGGCCATCATTTAAAATAAGCAGGTGCTTTTATTAATTTTGCCCCATAATTTATAAAGTACCTCTCGCTCAACACTGGTTTGGGGGTCCGTGAGCTAGTAGAAATGTCTCAAGGGGTCCGTAAAGCAAAACTTAGTGGGAACCGCTGGTCTACACGGTGGATATCTACGCACTGATAATTACTTGGTACGAATAAAACAACAAGTAGACTAAAATTTTTAGAAATCGCGAAAACAAGGGATTTAGTGAATTTTTTCTTTCATAGAATATAAATCGAATACCATTCCTCCAAATAAAAGTTGCTAATATAATTTTTTACCCTACATGCGCATTAACCAATTAGATCGCATTAATTCCAGGGTAAGTCAAAATGTGCCGATGTGGCCACATGTGGCGCACATCTGGCACATCCACATGTGCCATGTGCCAATAGTCGGGCACATGTAAATGTGCCATGTAAAAATATCTTCAGCACATCACATGTGCCAAGACAAAAATGTGATGTGCCCGACTATGGCACATGGCACAGTGGCGAATGTTGCCACATGTGGCGCATTTAAAAAAATTTTTTAAAAAAAGGTACCATTTATGAAAAAAGCACAATTTTTCAACAAAAAAAGTACCATTTTTGGGAAAAGGTGAAATTTTACAAAAAAAGTACAATTTTTGGAAAAAATTACAAAAAAAATAAAATTTTTCAAAAAAATTAAAAATTGAAAAAAGTACCATTTTTGAAAAAAGTACCTTCTTGAAGAAAAGTACCATTTTTGAAAAAAGTACCATTTTGCAAAAAAGTACCATTTTTCAAAAAAGTACCATTTTTTCGAAAAAGTACCATTTTTGCAAAAAAGTACAATTTTTCCAAAAAAACGTGCAATTTTTGAAAAAAAAGTACAAAAAGCTTGAATGTTAAAAAGCACGAATCATTGCTTTACATGCGGCCATATGCTCCTTGCAGGAGTAAAAGGAACAAATATATATATTGCTTTACATATTGAAGGAACTTCAATGAAAAAGCACAACTACAACATAGGGAAAAATAATAGCAAAAAACGACATGTGGTTTTCGTTAGTTATAATAATGAAAAATGGATAAGAAAAATGTTTGAATTTACTTCTCAAAATGCATTTCTTTGAAATTGAACATATATATATACAAAAAACTAAAATCTACATTATAGCCTAGAGAGGACCCCATAAAGACAATCTGATGATAGTGAGCGGTGTCACTTAAAAATGCATTAATTGTCAACCATTGGTTCTAGGAAAGTTTTTTCATAAGTTTTTTCTCTATTGGTTGTAAGATGAAAATTGTAAATTCTATTTAGAATTTGTAATATTTGATCTTAAACCGAACGAAAATAACACTCAAAAAGTACAATTTTTGAAAAAAGTACAATTTTTCAAAACAGTACAATTTTTGAAAAAAGTACAATTTTTCAAAACAGTACCATTTATGAAAAAAGTACCATTTTTCAAAAAAAGTCCGTACAAATAGGTAAAAACTCAACGAAAATAACAGGAAAAAATATATGTATTTGCATTAGATTTTAAAATTGCAAATATCTCGTAAACTAGCAATGCTAGAAGGAAAAGGACCAAAGGGGTTCTATGTGTGTATTAACACCCAAAGGGGTTCTATAGGTGTATTAACACCCGTAGGTCAAAAATTTTAACCGTTTTGCTCTATCTCGCTTAGTTTTCGAGATCTAGGCGAAAACCCAAATAAACGTCCTTTTCCTTCTAGCATTGCTAGTTTACGAGATATTTGCAATTTTAAAATCTAGAAGAGTTAGGTGAAATTTGTTTTCGGTAAAGGGGTTCTATGGTTGTATTAACACCCGTAGGGCAAACATTTTAACCAAATTTAATGAAATGTGCCATGTGCCCGGCACAAATGTGTGTGGCAAAACTTACCCTGATTAATTCAAATGCATTAAATTAGTTCAATTGGAATAATTTGTACATAAACTTTTATGAATGACGGTTTTTCATGCTTTTTTAGCCATTTACTTCTGTTTTTTCGTGCTTTTGAATTTGTTTGTAGTGATAAATAATATCAACCCAGCAAAAGATAGACATTTTTGCAGCTCTTCCTGTAAGCGAAAGATACAAGCAGAGTTGGAAGTCAATAATTGTTTTGTAATGATCATTACTAACTTTCATTACCATTACATAATTCATGGTATGCTGATTCGTCGCTTAAAACCCAAATAACGAATAAGCTTCAATTTTGAGGTCTCAAGGTATAAAAAATACCCCATAAGCCAGAACCACAATATTTTATATGAAAATTAATAACTTTGTCAATAAAGGTGCGACTATAGAAAAAATCAAACGTATATCGATATAAAATCATTACTTTACTAAAAGCGATAGCTTTTTAATGAATTTTTTATTACATTAAAAAAAAGTAATGGAAATGAAAATCAAACTATTACTTTTTATTTAATGGTAAAGTCCAGTATTTTGTTCAAAAGAGCGAAAAAATTTTGCTCTATGTTTGGAGCTTAAAAACTATAATAAAAACATTAAAATGCACAAATTTTTATGGTCTATAAAAAGTTACAATCATAATTAACCCGAACGTCACTTTTTCGCTACATTTTCAAATGGTCCTGTCTATTAAATTGATGCGAAAAAATTTCACCGCAATTTCGCAACAATTCCACGCAAGTGAAAAATCATCTTTTGTATATGGAGTTTGACAGCTTTTTTCGCAAAAGTACGAACAAAATACCGGGCTTAATGAAGATAAAACTGTCATTACCATTACATAATGTAATTGAAATTAAAATGGAATGGTAATAATTTTGGCCCATCTCTGGATACAAGTAGCACTAAAAATGCATTTCTAATTCTGCAGTGCTGCTAAAACCAAGTATATTTTTTGCTAGGATTTAAAATTACTTATTTCAAAATAACGAGAAAATAAAACGTGTAAAAAAGTTAAAGTCGGGCATGCCGACTATATAATACCCTACACCAGTCTGGTTAAAACCCAACTAATGTTTGGATCCCAAATTCGAATGGCTTAAAATGGACTTGCGTTAAAATTTTACATAAAATAAGAGAAAACCGGAAATAGAGCCCATATGGGCGATAGGTCGAAATATGTCCCGATCCTATCTAGAATCAATAGGCTTTATCCTTGGGCCCATGTGAGTCAGTGAGCGAAATTTCATTGAAATATCTTTGTATTTGCGATCTGCAGCGTGTAAACAAGCCAATTTTGGTGGGACCATTATATGGGCACTAGGTCCAAACATGGACCGATTTTAACCAAAATCAATAGGCTTCGTCCCTGGGTCCACATAGGTCGTTGTACCAAATATCATCAAAATTACTTAATATTGCCGACCTGTAGAGTGCGCACAATAATGCATGGAGAGACAGACGGACGGACGGACATCGTTAAATCGAAACAAATTCTGAGTCGATCGGTATACTAAAAGCTGGGTCTAGGTCCAATATTTTTTGGTGTTACAAACATCAGCACAAACTTATTATAGCGTCTCCACGTAGTGGTGTAGGGTATAAATATAGAATACCTGATCACATATTTTTTTCGAATCGCGGAACGCTAAAGGCGTTAAATTTAAGGTATATTTTTTAAGCTATAGATGTGAATGAACATTTTTTTTAATTTCTTCAAAAAGTTAAGTTTACGCGGTTTTTTACTTTGTTAATTGATAAACTGTGTGATTATTAGTGAAATTAAAGTTATCCAAGTAAGTCGTGCGAATACGTGATTGAAAAAATCGCTGTGATTCAGCTACAAAGTTAATGACACATTTTTGCAATTAATGCGATTTCTTTGTGCTTTTTCAACACCAAAGCCAAAACGAAAATTATTTTGCTGATTGACAAAATCAACTATGTTCACATTGAAGATGCAAACACATTCAAAGAAGTTTGGGACAAATTAAAGGCTGCTTTCCAGGACTCTGGACTTACACGAAGAGTTGGACTGTTGCGTCAGCTAATTACAACTAGTTTTTCTACATCCGAAAACATTGAAGAGTAAGTAAGTAAAATTGTTTCAACAGCACACAAACTTAAAGAGGTTGATATGCCCGTAAGTGACGAGTGGATTGGCACACTCTTGTTGGCTGGTCTGCCTAAAGAATATGCGCCCATGATTATG
Source organism: Leucophora obtusa (assembly GCA_949987735.1). Lineage (NCBI taxonomy): Eukaryota > Metazoa > Arthropoda > Insecta > Diptera > Anthomyiidae > Leucophora > Leucophora obtusa. The sequence goes on from OX465295.1 coordinate 286,155,346, forward strand.
GGAATTGAAAGCTCCGGCGTCAAGATTACGTGTGATTCTATTAAAACCAAACTGCTGCAAGATATTAAAAAGCCAACAGAAGGGAGAGCTTTGTTTTCTAAAACAAAAAATAAAACTAATCTAAAAAAAGGATTTCGTTGTTTTAATTGTAATCGCTACGGCCACAAAGCAGCTGATTGCCGTGCAAGTGTAAAGAAAGATAATAAACAAAGCAGAGGTAGGTTTTTGTACTGTTTTTGCTGCGAGGGTCATAAATGGTCACGATTGGTTTATACATTCCGGTACCAGTATGCATATGTCTTTACGTCGTGATTGGTTTGTAAAGATGAACAAACCCCTCGTAAATGTAATTTATGTTGCGAATGAGCAAAAATTGAAAGTTGAAGGCGTTGGAGACATTATACTGCAAGTTGAAAATAGTATTGGTGAATTAGTAAATATTACTGTACACAACTTGCTTTATGTTCCGGACTTGACAGTGAATCTTTTGTCAGTAAGTCAAATAACAGAAAGAGGGCTTGTGGTCTAATTTGAAGGCGAAAAGTGCATAATAACTTCAAACAGAAAAATCGTTGCAACTGCTCATAAGGAAAATTATGTTACGAATATGGCTTGGCCTAGTATAGAAAACTCTGGACTTTTCTAGAAGAAGGTAGCCCAAGAGACGGGATGGACGAAATACATCAATCTGGCAACATAGTACTATATTTAATTATATACCTGGGTATATGCTATGATTAATTACGTATTAGAATTGTATAGTTGGTTAATGCTGTGTTTATGTGTGTGTATAGTCTTTAAGCGTAATGTAGGTTTATAATAACAGTTTGTGTGTATGTATAGTCTTTAAGCGTAATGTAGGTTTATTATAACAGTTTGTGTGTATGTATAGTGTTATGATTAATGTAGAGTAATATTGTATAGATGGCTGTGTGTATAGTCTTTAAGCGTATGTAGTTAAGTATAGCATTCTAGAATTATCTAGAAATATGGCTGTTACTATATAAGGCGCGCGTTAACATTAGTGAAGAAGAAGTTGATTATTAACAGTTGTGCTGTTAAGACCGCGAGTTAGTATCGTGTTAAAGTTAGTAGCGCTATAGTAATGATCGTAATAGAGAGAGTTTGTTAATAAGTAATAGTGTGTAAATAAATACGAGTGTCTAAGCTATTTCAAACTTAAGTGTGTACGTGTTTTGGTTATTATAATTGGGCTATTAACGCTGTGACAGCACCTGGACGGTTTACCTAAGGGAGATAAACGAACGTTTTATAAGGTAAAACGTAACAATTGGTGTCAGCGTTGGGACTGGTTATTTTGATTGCAATAGAAAAGAATCCGGTTTAAGGGAAATCAACGTTTTTAAAAGGTAACAACGTAACAATATGTTTAAATTGGATCGTAACAAAATGCAATTGTGCATGTTAGCTGCACATGCAGTTATGGCATGCTCGTATGGGTCATTTAAATTACTCAGACTTGACCAAAACAAAAGAATTGGTAACTGGAATGGAATTTCAACAAAAGGCTAATGAGACCTGTGTTCCATGCATTAAAGGTAAAATGGCAAGAAAACCATTTAAAACTTCAGAAACCCGTACCACAGATTTACTTCAGCTCGTACATTCGGACCTTTGTGGCCCGATGGGGGAGGCATCAATTGGTGGAGCTAAGTATTTTCTTACATTTATATATGATTTTTCGCGTAAAGTTTCTATTTATATTTTGCAGGCAAAAACGGGAGTACCAGCATTATTTGAGCAATTTAAGGCCAGAGTAGAAATTGAAACTGGTCGAAAAATACAATGCTTGCGTACTGACAACGGCACCGAGTATTGCAACCACCAGCTGTCAAAGGTATTGAATAAAATTGGCATACAACATCAGACAACCGTGCCGTACAGCCCCCAGCAGAAAGGCGTCACTGAGCGCATGAACCGCTCCATTGTTGAACGCACCCGATGCATGCTGTTACACGCTATCTTCCCAAAGAAATTTTGGGCTGAAGTCGTTGCAAATGCCGTATACGTCATAAACCGCTCCGTTTGCTCTGTAATTAAAAGAAGTACACCACAAGAAGTTTGGTCAGGTGTCAAACCTGATTTGAGCCACCTACGTGTATTTGGTTCTCGTGCTATCTCATATGTACCCAGTGTTGCCATATAGCCAGTTTTAACTGTTTTTTGCAGTTTTTTGGGATGCCTAACAGTTTTCCAGTTTTTTCATGTAAAAAACAGTTTTTTAAATTCATGGATTTTTTTTTACAGTTTTTTATATTAAATCGGCACATTTGTTTCATTTACAATTTTTTTTTATTTTTTTAACTAAAATTTAAGAATTAAAATATAAAAGTGCTTATGCATAATAATTTGAAAACTTTATAACACGATTATAAAATGAATTTTGTATAAAATATTTGTTTATATATTATATATATTTATAAACAAAGAAAGTGGTTATGCATATGACCCAAAAATTACAATAAAACTTTCAAATTGTCAGAAATTAGGTACAAATCGAAACATAAATAAATTTAAAAATTCCAATATAATACTGCAAAATATGCTTACTGGAAAAACGAATCATTTTTATAACAAATTTCATAAAAAATTAGCACGGAATAAAATTGGCTAAGCCATATCTTACAAGTCATAGACCCGACGGACATTTTTTAGCCGAACTTTTAAGATCATTTAGAAGTTTATATTTTTTGAAAAAATTAAAACAATGTCTCATCGAGAAAGGCCAAAATTGATTTTATATTTTTTTTAAAATAAATATTTGCCAATTCTGAATAACAATTTCCTACTCTTTTTTCAATTATGATCAAGGACAATTTCAAAAACCTAATTTTTTCAAACAAACAATTCCCGACATAACAATACTCAATCAAATGAATATCAATTTTATGTGGAAAAAACCAAAAACCTAATTTTTTCAAACAAACAATTCCCGACATAACAATACTCAATCAAATGAATATCAATTTTATGTGGAATGCAAATCAATAAAGAATATTTTGAAGTACAAAATTGACCAGTAAAGTATTATATCCTAAGTTAGGGGTTAATCTCGGAAGGGTGATTCGATGAACTTTTTCTAACTTTAGATTCGGGCTTAGGATACCAAAATTCTTAAAAAAAGTTTTATTAGGAGGCTATGCAAAAAGTCGATTACTATAAATGCCAAAGGCAATTAAACTATTAAAATCTCGATATTTTGAAAACTGATACCCTGGGATAATATTTTAGTCCCAGGATACTTCGGATCCCAGAATTTCTTCTGATTTTTAAAATTTTTCCGAAGAACAGTTTTTCTATAAAGAAACAGTTTTTATTTACAGTTTTTCTAAAAAAATATATGGTAACACTGTATGTACCCAAAGAGAAACGAAAAAATGGGACCCTAAATCACAGGATTTAATTTTTGTTGGTTATTGTGAAAATACCAAAGGCTATCGATTACTGAACCCAGATAGTTACCGTGTTGTTAAAAGCCGTGATGACCAGCAGTTTCATTTCATACAATTAAATGATATGAATTTAGTGGAGGAAAACAATGATGTCGTTGGTGATGACGACAATGATTTTTATAGTGATCGTGATAGTTATGAGTCTTCCGATTATTATAAACCGGATGTTACTTCTACTAGTGAAGGTGATACCACTTTGATAAGTGTGGAAAATAATTCTGAAGTTCGGCGTTCAGAACGTACCACAAAGCCAATAAATATGCCTGATTGTCATTTGTATTCAGTGAGGCAAATGTGGCGGGGGATCCTCTCACTGTGAATGAGGCTATGAATAGTGAAGAGGCAGCTTATTGGAAACGTGCTATGGAAGATGAATATAAATCATTAATAGCAAAAATAAAAGCTGGTCTACAACAAACGTTTTCGATGAAGGATTTGAGAGAGGCTAGAAGCTGAGTTAGCCTTCGAATAACAAGAAACCCGTGACAAAGGAAAAGCATCTGAAGTGTGCCAAGATGCTGGGCCTCACGAACTTCGAACCAGCTTTTAGTGAAGGTGTTGATATATGAAAATCGGGCATCTCGCCAACAGCTAATCTCATGCACTTATGTGCAACTATTAAGTGCGTTCCTTTACTTTTTGGGTAAAGTTCGGTAAAATAAGAGTAAACAAAAAATCCTCTCACAAAATGACAAAATTATCCAAAAGTAAAGGAACGCACAAAACCACTTTTCGAGCCCAAAAATGCATTTCAAAGAAAAATGTGACACGGAGGAAATAAGAAGATAAACAGAGAAAATCTGAAGTAGAATTTTTGTATATGTCTGTTTGATCACTTCTGAAATCTCTATATATAAAAGAATAACGTGACTGACTGACTGACTCAACATCGCCCAGCCCAAACCGCTGAAGCTAGGAAGTTGAAATTTGGTATGTAGGTTCCTCTTTCGGGGTAGACGTCCGCTAAGACGGGATTTTTGGAAATTCCTACCGGAACGGGCAAAAAGGAGGAAAGTGTCCCCCTTGACGGCAGCAAGGGGGACACTTTGGAAAGTACTTTTTTCCAAAAAAAAGTACCTTTTTCCAAAAAAGTACCTTTTTCCAAAAAAAGTACCTTTTTCCAAAAAAAGTACCTTTTTCCAAAAAAAGTACCTTTTTCCAAAAAAAGTACCTTTTCCAAAAAAAAGTACCTTTTTTCAAAAAAAGTACCTTTTTCCAAAAAAAGTACCTTTTTCCAAAAAAAAGTACCTTTTTCCAAAAAAAGTACCTTTTTCCAAAAAAAGTACCTTTTTCCAAAAAAAATTCCTTTTTCCAAAAAAAGTACCTTTTTCCAAAAAAGTACCTTTTCCAAAAAAATAACTTTTTCAAAAAAAGTACCTTTTCCAAAAAAAAGTACCTTTTCCCAAAAAAAGTACCTTTTTCTAAAAAAATGTTCCTTTTCCCAAAAAACATACATTTTTTCAATAAAAAAAAAGTACTTTTTCCAAAAAAAAGTACCTTTTCCCAAAAAAAAGAACTTTTTCTAAAAAAATTTTCTTTTTCCAAAAGAAGTACCTTTTCCAAAAAAAATACCTTTTTCCAAAAAACATACATTTTTCCAAAAAAACACCTTTTTAAAAAAAAATACCTTTTCCAAAAAAAGTACAAATAAAGTACTTTGTAAAAACAAAGTATCTTTTTCCAAAAAATTTCGTTTTTCCAAAAAGTACCATTTAAAATAATATATAATTTCAAAAAAACTACTTTTTTTCCTCCCCCCACGGATATCTCCACTAAACAAGGTTTCTGATATTCGGCATAGACGTGCGCTAAGACGGGATTTTTGGAAATTCATACCGGAACGGGTAAAAAGGGGAAAAGTCTCCCCATAAACAGTCTCACAAATTGGAAAAGTGCCTGCCAAAACCACTGGAGGTAAGAAGTTGAAATTTGGTATAAAGGTTCCTCCGATGTAGTAGACATCGACTAAGTTTGTATTTTTGGAATTCCCTACAGGATATCCCAAAAGGAAAGTCGGTATGTGAGTTCCTCCTTCTGTATAGGCGTCCGCTTAGACGGAATTTTTGAAATTCCTATCGGGAGGGGAAATAAGGTAAAAGTCTCCTCCTGACGGCTTGCCCAATCCCTTTTGGCCAACCTAAAATTTTAAATATGTATTCCTTGGAGTAGGACTAACTCACCGGCAACGTAATTTTTCTATTTTGGAACAGGAACATAGTAAAAATGGTGGTTGAAAGGGAAAAATGTCCCCACTAACGGCCTGCCCAAACCGCTAAGGCAATGCAGTTGAAATTTGATATGAATGTTCCTCATCCATCGCAGATAGCCGCGAAGATGGAATTTTTGTAAATTCCTAAAGGGAGGGGCAAAAAGAAGAAAAGCCTCACCTTGGGGGCCGGTAAAAACCCCTTCGGCTAGAAACCTGAAGCTTAAAATGTGGGTCCCTGGAGTGAGGGCTAACTTATTAGAAAGATACTTTTTTGAATTTTGGAGACGTCGTTATAAAATGGGGGCTAAAAAGGGAAAGTTGCCCCTTAACGACCTGTCCAAACTGCTGGAAATAGGAAGCTGAAATTCGGTACTTAAGTTCCTCTCAGCCTGCTCAAACTGCTGGAACTAGGAAGCTGGAATTCCCTGTCGATGGATTTTCGGAAATTCCTACCGAGAGGGGCACAAATAGTAAAAGTTGGCTAGAAACCTGAAATGTAAAACATATGTTACTTGGAGTATGTGCTCACTTACCGAGAAGGTGCTTTTTGGACAGGGACATTGCAAAAATGGGGATTAATGAAGAGAAAAGTGCCGCTTAAAGGCCTGCCCAAACCGCTGGAGGTAGGAAGTTGAAATTTGGTATTAAAGTTCCTCCTCTATTGTAGACATCCGCTAAGATGAGATTTTTGGAAATTTCTACAGGTAGGGTCAAAAACAGGAAAAGTCTCCCCCTTAACGGCCTGGCCAAACTGCTGGAACAAGGGAGCTTAAATTCGGTATTTGGGTTCCTTCTCCAACGTTGACGTCCCCTAAGATGGTATTTTTAGAAATTCATACCGGGAGGGGTAAAAAGGGAAAAGTCTCCCCCTTAACGGCCTGGCCAAACTGCTGGAACAAGGGATCTTAAATTGGGTTCCTTCTCCAATATTGACGTCCCCTAAGATGGTATTTTTGGAAATTCATACCGGGAGGGGTAAAAAGGGAAAAACTTCCCCCTTGACGGCCTGGCCAAACTGCTGGATATAGAGACCTAAAATTATGTATGTAGTAGGTTCCTCCTCCAACGCAGACGTCCTCTAAGACGGAATTTTTGGAAATTCCTACCGGGAGGGGTAAAAACGGAATAATTCTCCCCCTTGATGGCCTAACCGAACCCTTCGGCTAGAAATCTGTAATATATATGTTTTCCTTGGAGTATGGGCTAACTTATCGACAAGGCATTTTTAGGACTTTGGACAGGAACGTGGTAAAAATGGTGGTTCAAAAGCGGAAAATTGCCCCCCCCCCCCTTAACGTCTGCGTCTTTAGCTAGAAACCTAAAACTTAAAGAACAAGTGTATATGAAACACTAAAATTAAGAAACTAAATAGGAAACGAGTGGGATTGAAACACTACACAAGTGGAATGAATAAAACGTAATATAAACGTCGAACGAGTGGAATTGAAATTATAGACAATGCAAATGGATTGGAAGAGGGAATTACCTGTTCAAACACTATCAACGGAATATGAAACTTATGTAGCATTGAAACATACTCTCGAAAAAGTTAAACAAATTTTCTAAAAGAGAAAAAACCTTAGAAAAGGAATGGAACTTATATATTCCGATATTTAAACTTCATGTAACGAAGCACAGGTGGAAGGAACCGACGCAGTAAATTTTCCAACTGAATTTGTGAATTTACTTGAATTGCCAGGTCTACCTTTACATAAACTGGAATTAAAAAAAAACTTTAAGACACGCTAACAACGTAGCTTTGCCCGCTATTTTTAATATTATAAAATGCTTTCCAACCCTGCTTTACGTTATTTATTTTCATTCAAAACACAAATGAACAAAACTACTTACGGGTCTATCTACCTAAGTTCGCACTTTACCAAATTATCTTAACATACACACGTATATTGCAATTTATTATGGATTCATTACTAACAATCCACTTTCATGAGAAAAAGTGATCAAATATTTATTTATTTTAAACCCATTGTTGTGCAGAATTATTTATTTGTGGTGGCTGGGTGAAGGCTTTAAATAAAAAAACTTTAAATAAAAAACGAATTTAATAAAAATTGTGGGGGGCGTAGAAATGCCGTAAAAATTTAAGGCACGCTAACAACGTAGCGGGCTGCGCCCGCTAGTTATTCATATAGAGACAATCTGACAATAAAAATATAAACAATAATACAATTTAATGGAAGATCACTGATGAAGCCTGTCCATAAAAAGGCAGAAACTAGATCTAGTCTGATTTGCAAATTTAATATGTTTATAACTTTTGAGGAAGGTTTATTCGTCTTCTTAACCTCAAGCCTACTAAATTAGCCTATAATTTTAGTTTGAAAAATTGAATAAACACACATATTTGTTTGCATTTAAAAGTTCTTATTGATTTTTTTGAATTAATTTTTATAATTAACACATTTTTTTTGCGTATTGGTTTGTTTAATTTAATTTTTCAATTTATTTTTACAATTGCTGTTTTTGGTTATCTTCGCATCAGTTGTTAGTTTTACAATTTACCAAGTTACTCGAAGAAAAAGTTTGGGTAACTTTGGTAAAAAGAGAAACACAAAAGCACTCTCTTGAACTCTCTCATTTACTTTCGAGTACGGGAACGCTTTTTGGGTAAGTTTGGGATCCCGCGGGTTCCCGCGGTAACGTAAAGGAACGGACCTATTATATGTATCTAGTTATTCTTTTGTCTTCTTTGATCCTCGACACTTCCGTTTGCATTTACTTTAATAAATACTCTTTTTTGTACATTGTTCCGAAATCAATTGGCTTTTATTTATAACATCACAACACAAATTATTTTTAGAAGTACCGTTGAATACAATTATTCAATTTGAAATGGCATTTTAGCGATAACGGTATTATCTGTAATGATTTTAATATAAAAGTATATAAACAAATATTAAATCGGACATTGTTGTTAGCAACATGACGATGACACATTGGTTGCGGTCAGCAGATACTCTTTGATAGTATACAGTTCTACAACTGTTTTACAACTATTTCCATAAACGACCTGATATCTAACCACTTAGTCTGAGCGCTCAGATAACGCTGTCATATTTTGGTGCGTAAATTGTTTTCCACTTTTGATCATATAGTGATATATTTGTTGTTGTTGGTTTAATTTTTTTTTATGTAATAATAACAAGTAAAAATATACAAATATAATTTGAAAAAAATCTAAAAACAAGGAAAACGTCGTTCAGCAGATTTAGTAATCACAAAGCTCTACAAGTCACCGGTATAAGTTTAAGGTTTCTCTGCTGACTGCTACTATTGATAACTAGTAAATTATTGGGAAGAATCAGGGTTGGCAGGCAATACCGCTAAAATACCGTTATCGATTCAAAACCCTTTCAACTGACTACCGTTACCCCTAAAATACCGTTACCGAAATACCCGGAAGACCGTTATCCTTAAAATACCGTTACCGAAATACCGTTATCCTTAAAATACCGATACCGAAATATTGATACCCTTAAAACACCGTTACCGAAAAAAATGAAATAGCATTATCCCTAAAATACCGTTATCGTTATTTTTAGTTTTCTTCTTTTGGTAATTTCACGTGGTTATTGAGTATTTTTTGTACATTAAATTGATAAATTGATTATGTTTTTTATCTCGTTTGTTTTTTGTAAAACCCTTAAACTACCGTTACCGATATGACTGAAATACCGTTAACCTTAAAATACCGTTACCGAAATAACACACATTAAAATACCGTTACCGAAATAACTCAAATACCGTTATCCTTAAAATACCGATACCGAAATAAATGAAATAGCGTTACCCTTAAAATACCGTTACCGAAATAACATAAAATATCGTTACCCTAACGATAACCGCATTCGTTTCGGTTACCATCCATGGGAAGAATAATAAATAATGCAGAAATGTCTAGACTGATTCTATTTTGCGATATCCAAATCTTTCAAACGATAAGAAATATAAATAATTGCAATCCAATATACTCAAATCGGAAATACTTTTAGTGATTGACTCAAACACACGCAACTACAACTTACCTGTAAACGACCATCCAAAGTACGTTGTATTGTTACACATTTACTAGGATGAGCACCATTTGTGGTAATAGCGGTGATAAGAGAATCTAACTCATCGCGTTTTTCTTTGAGTTTTTTAACCAATGACTCAATGGCACGCTTGGCAAAACCTTCACTTTCGCCACCCTGACGATGACACATTAACGAGTGGACAATACTAAGACATGCATCAGCAGAGGTAGGTGCATTTGAGGGAGGTGGGGGTGGCATTTGTACAATATCCCGAACTGTAGTAAAGAGATTGGAAGTAATCAAACACATATTGATAGCAATTTACAAACTTACTATCTTGTGGGCCAACACCAGGATACATATGAGGTGGTCCCACACCAGGGGGGCCCACAGGGGGAGCACCAACTCCTGGGCCACCATTTGTGACGCCACCAGAACCACTTCCAGGCATTCCCACCATGCCCGGATAGTCCTGGGGCCCAAGGCCACCACGGGAATCCACTTTGCCGGCGTTTGTATTGTCGCCGTCACAATAACTGAAACCCGTCGATGGCCACAAAGTGATCTTTTTTTATAACTCTCCGAAAAAAAAACTATTTCAATATAGTTTTGGAATTTTTTTTAAATTTTTCCCGAACTTAACAAATAAAAAAATAAACACGCGAATGGCAGATCAAAACAAAAAAAAATATTAAAAATGTCCCACACAAATGGAAAGCTTTGCTGTAAAAAAAAAACGATTACAACTTTTTTCCAAAAGAAATTTTTCGTTTGTCAATTTTGTTATTATTGTTAAAAATCACAAACAAAAACGATGATTGGTACAGAATAAAATAGAAAAAAATTTACACATACACAAATTATATGCCGCTCTTTTTCGCACTTATACTTTTATACGATTTTCTTTGTTTTACTAATTTTACACAATCTCAAAATTCTATTTTTATGCACAAATTAACGCAGCTTGTGGCAATTTTTTGCATTTATCATTAGTTTTTGATAAAAATTTTCCCAATATTTTAAGCCTTTTCCAAAACACTTGCTTAAAATTTCACGATTCTTGGAAGATATATTTCATTTAATCAATTTTATTAGTATATTGACCAACATTATAAATTGGAAAAATTGTCCTCTACCACCCGGTTTCTTTAATTAAATTTATTTTGCTACAGTTTTAGAAAAATATGTTTTTGTTATATATACTTTTTGCAAATTTGATATTTCACTTCATATATTTTAATTTATTACTTTATTTTTTCGCAAAAACTATTTTTAAGAAGCGGCTTTGTTCCGAGATACAAATCGAGTTACCCAAAGGCAATGGGCCGCCGCACTAGACCTTTTTGGGTGTCGAGCCGTCGCCGAAATAAGCGGCAGGTTTCGACTTAGAGATTAATCACAGCTGGGACCGACTGTCGACCGACGATAGCAAAATTCGTCGCGATTAATTTAGTTTCTGCAACAATCGACCGTCGACATTTTATGACGTTTATACTGCATTAGACTCAGTTTGCTAGTTTTTACTTGTCAAAACGCATACATAAAAAACAAACATAAACTAGTTTTGTACAAAAACTACCTAGTTTTCGTACAAAACTAGTTTTTGGTTGTTTTTTTATATATGCGTTTTGACAAATAAAAACTAACCAGAGCCAAAAACTAGGTAGATTTTGCTCAATCTAACAATTCCAAAAACAGAATAACAAATATTTACCACGTTTTTTGTATAGTTATTATTATTATAGAACTATTGCAATTGAATTAATTCGTAACAAAATAAATCGAACGAAAGCAAATATGAATTAATTCCATTCAATATATGGTGCTTAGTAAATTAATTCATCGAATTTTTAATTCAGAATTGAAAAATTTAATTAAGGAATTAATTTCTCAAAGCTCTGGTTATTGTTAGTTTTTGTTTTCTTATTTTATACCAAGCATCCCAAGAAACATTTTAACGGACTCTCCGGCATGTACGGATTCATGAATCCGGCTTTTACGGCACGTTAACTGTCCGTAAGGTACGTATCCGTCAATGCTTGTACGTATATGGAACATTAACGGACCGTATAAATGGATTTTCGAACACAATACGTTTTAACTCCGTATTGGTGTATCCGTTTCGGTACCTTTAAATACGGATTTCATCGGTTTGTTTACAAAATAAAAAATTTTTGTAAAGTCGATGAAAATATTATTATAATGGGAATATATGGAGAATATGCAATAGAGGGAATTCTTTCTATCACACCATTAATCAAACAACATCAAGTAACAAGGTAAGATTTATGAAACTTAATGTTTTACAATGTTTTGTGTATAACATGTGAGAATTTGCATCGTGTACACAGTCAATTAAACCATAACTAATTTATTGTCTCTTTTCCATATAGATGTTGGATTTTACTCCGGGTCCCTAAGCGCTGGATAGATACACTCAGGGAATTATGTAGGTAGAATCAACTGCAAATGACAGTTAAAATAACTGCATTTGCACTTAAAAAGGTGTAGACTACATTTGCAGTTAAATTAACTGCAATATGAAGTAATTTTTAACTGTTAAAAATCAACTGACAAATGTAGTAAAAACAACTACAAATGCAATTGAAACAACATACATGCAAATTATTGTAAAACTGTACAAACAACTGCAAATGTAGTTAAAAAAACATAGATAAAAAAATTTTTTTTAATTATTAATTTAATAAAAAAAAAACAAATTTATGTAAACACTATTAACTTAATTTTATTCTATAATAAATTTAAAATTGAGAAATCAAAATTTACACTTAATGTCACTTTTATTATTCACTATTAAGATATTGTTGTACATGTCCGTCTGTGAGGGATGAAATATGCTGTTGTTTGGCTTCCTTTTTTTCTCCAGGTTGAAAGGGATGAGAATATAAAAGAACTGAAAGAAAATAAATACAATATTTTTTTAACATTCCCCGTAAATAAATTTATATTATAAAACTTACGTTATTATTTTTTTAATAATTTAATAAAAAATATATAACCTTTTCCGTATTACGCGTCCTCACTCTTTGGCGTTGTTTTATGACTAAGACAAGAGAAAACATGTTCTTCTCATATTCTTTCACTAGAAATTTCTAAACAAGTGATTCATACACATGCTCCTGATTGCTTCGTGTGTGTGCACACACACTTGAAAATTTAAGTATTTGTAAATAAAATTCAAAATAACTGCATAAAATAAATGTTACTACAATGTAGTAGTTTTTGTAGTTTGTTTAAAAAAATAACTGTCAAAAACATTGAAAAATTTTGTTCTAAGTAAATTAACTACAATTGTAGTTAAAATAACTACAACCGCATTACTACACAAATAACTGTCATGTAGTAACTGCAGAACTTTTCTGAGTGTAGGTAAACCGAGCTAGATGTGCTAAATATTGTAATGATAAATAATAATTATTAATGCATTTATAAAAAAGAAAAAAAAGTACTTTGTATTGAAATAATAAACATATGGTCTATTTTTTTTTGAAAAAATCGGTAGGATATGGACAAGGAAATACTCCGTTATTACACGACCTATCGGTCCGGAAACGGTCCGGCATTGACGGACTTTCAGCGGACTAGTCCGTTTTTAATACGACATACCGGTCCGTAAACGGTCCGTCATTGACGGATTTTCAACGGTTTCGAATCAGTTTCGATGTTCCTTATGTTCCTTTTTCTGGTCCGTATACGGATCCAGAAAACGGTACGTATACGGAGTTGGATTCCGTTTATGACGGACCGAAAACGGTGCGTAAACGGAACGAATTGTTTGTTGGGATATTATATAAGTTATACCCAAAACTTGGGTAGAGCTATAATACATACTAAAACTAGGTAACTTATACCCTTATTTTATGTGGTTTCCCCCTTTTTATTTTTTGTGTGTACAATAAATTGCAACATATATGCAGAGATGGGAGTAATTATTTACTTTGTAATGACCATTGCGGGTTTTCATTACCATTAAATCTATAAAATGAAAATTAAAAAAAAATTCATTACCATTACAAAATGTAATTGCAATGAAAAAAATGTTAATTTCATTTGTTTTCTTTACATGTAATGAAACGTTTTTATAATTTTCATTACAATACGCAATGGTAGTAAAAACAAAAAATCATTTTTATTCAATAGGGAAAAAAGCTGCATAGAGAGAGCTTTCTGGATAAATTTTCAATGAATTTCTTTCACGCAATAATTCATTAACATTATGCGGATAATTCATTAAAATCATGCAGATAACTCACTGAATGTTGAAAATATTTATAAAAATACGAAATCTGCAGTTTGGACCGGTGATGAGCTATCTGAATACTTTGAAACTTACACAGGTGTTAAGCAAGGATGTCTTCTGTCACCAGTGCTTTTTACACTATACTTAAATGACCTGCACGATCATTTAGGAGGTGGTTTAGTAATAGATAATATAAATGTACGCCTGCTTCTTTACGCCGATGACATTGTGTTGCTGACAGATGATATTGAAACAATGCATAAGATGGTTAAAAATTTAGAAAGTTACTGTAACCGTTGGAACATGGAAGTAAACATGAATAAATCAGAAATGATGGTATTTCGAACAGGTGGCAAACTAGCAGCAAGTGAGAAAATTGAATACATGAACCAAAAAGTAAAAATAGTTAATGAATACAATTATCTAGGAGTAATTTTAACTCCGAAGTTAAGTTTTAGAAAGCATGTTGAAAAAAGATATGTTTCAGCTAAAAACAGTATTAATGCTACATGGACCAGTTTCATGAATAAGTCAAATATATCACTTAAAGCGAAGTGGAAGCTCTTCCAATCAGTTTGCCGTTCTATACAGGCGTACTCTGCCCAAGTTTGGGGATGCTGGTTATATGATGAAGTTGATAAATTACAACGCTACTTTTTAAAACGAATTTTAAAATTACCCGATTTTACACCTAACTATGCTTTATTGCTAGAAACCAGTGCAGAATGCAGTTACTTTTATACACTTGAATTACATATGAATTATATCTACAAGACGTTATTTCAGTACAATCTAGACAGGCTTCCGAATAGACTGTCTTGGTTGATGATACGAAACAATACTTTTTGGGCAAAAGAAATAAACGATTTGGGTAGTGAATTTGGATTACAAGTCGAATATGAAAATGTTTCCCCAGAAAATTGGATTCACAGAGGGACTGTATTACTACAAGAATTAAAATCTAAAACTTTTATGAGTATGCAACATGAAGCAATTAATAGCCGGTCTCGATTCTATAAAAATCTTGATTACAGTTTGCAGACAAGCTATATAGATAGTTTAAATAAGCTACATCAAATTACAACCATTTTTAAAACAAGATGCGATCTGTTACCATTGAACTCCAATACTTTTAATGCCACAGACAATAAAAAGTGCACATTATGTAATACAGAAAAAGTAGAAAATTTACAACATTTTATGGCTGATTGCCCCATACTTAAGGAACTCAGATATGCTCAATTTGGAAAATTATACTTAACTGAAATCGAACTTATTGATATTCTAAATGGCAAAATACCCAACGCGTGGAGTAAACTTTATAGATACGTAAATAACGCATTATATTATAGAAAAATGATCATTGAAGAATTCTTTTAAATTACCTACTGAAGATTGCTATCTACTAAAACCATATATATTTTAAAACATGTTTATACATCTTATTGTGATTATACATCTTATTGTGAATATATTTGTATTTATACAACAGACGACTATATGTCATTGTTATTATTAATTATTATTTCTTTATTAAATTCTATAATCTGTAAAAATTTTATAATTTTAAATAAAGATATACATACATACATACATACATACATACACTGAATGTGTGATTGCAGACCCCTACGTACACCTAAGGGGCCTAGAGACGATTCCCTGCTTGGGTCATCGATGATCTAACTACCCTACCGGTCCGTCAGTCCGGTAATCCTGCGGCAAGACAAAACAGGGGAAAAAGGAGCCCTAAAATGTCAAATTTACCGGTTCCTTCATCCATTTCAACACCCTGCTAACAAATTGAACAAAGAAACCCCACACATTCTAACAACAGAAAACTAAAATCGAAAAAACCCCAGCACCCGTGCAATAACATAGCCGTGTAGGCACTTGGGCAATTCCTGAAGCGCTTTCGTCCCCTGCCAAAGGGACTCATCAGCAGGATCAACCTAATAGTTCCGTGGAACCCCTGTGAGACGCATATATAATATGCTCCCGAACATAACAAACCAAATCCTAAACCCGTCCCAAAAAACCATAAATCAAATTAATCCAAAAACCCTACCCCATTCCTCCCAGTTCCACGCCCGAGAATCAATAGCCGCTGGTCACAACACCCGCGGACTATAACACACACTCGCGAAACCACACAATAAAATTCGAACAACACAAACATATCCCAACAAACAATTCGTTCCGTTTACGCACCGTTTTCGGTCCGTCATAAACGGAATCCAACTCCGTATACGTACCGTTTTCTGGATCCGTATACGGACCAGAAAACGGAACATAAGGAACATCGAAACTGATTCGAAACCGTTGAAAATCCGTCAATGACGGACCGTTTACGGACCGGTATGTCGTATTAAAAACGGACAAGTCCGTTTAAAGTCCGTCAATGACGGACCGTTTACGGACCGTTATGTCATGTAAAAAGCGGACTAGTCCGCTGAAAGTCCGTCAATGCCGGACCGTTTCCGGACCGATATGTCGTGTAATAACGGAGTATTTCCTTGTCCATATCCTACCGATTTTTTCAAAAAAAAAAATAGACCATATGTTTATTATTTTCAATACAAAGTACTTTTTTTCTTTTTTATAAATGCATTAATAATTATTATTTATAATTACAATATTTAGCACATCTAGCTCGGTTTACCTATCTATCCAGCGCTTAGGGACCCGGAGTAAAATCCAACATCTATATGGAAAAGAGACAATAAATTAGTTATGGTTTAATTGACTGTGTACACGATGCAAATTCTCACATGTTATACACAAAACATTCTAAAACATTAATTTTCATAAATCTTACCTTGTTACTTGATGTTGTTTGATTAATGGTGTGATAGAAAGAATTCCCTCTATTGCATATTCTCCATATATTCCCATTATAATAATATTTTCATCGACTTTACAAAAAATTTTTATTTTGTAAACAAACCGATGAAATCCGTATTTAAAGGTACGGAAACGGATACACCAATACGGAGTTAAAACGTATTGTGTTCGAAAATCCATTTATACGGTCCGTTAATGTTCCGTATACGTACAAGCATTGACGGATACGTACCTTACGGACAGTTAACGTGCCGTAAAAGCCGGATTCATGAATCCGTACGTGCCGGAGAGTCCGTTAAAATGTTTCTTGGGATGCCATCCATACCCCATATCCAGATTCCCAAAAAAAACAACAAATTCAAAAACTCACCCCATCGACTCCATGCAGCACCCACAAATGACACCTTCCGCTTCCATAAAGACCATCACACACATTTCCAACAATTACACTCGCGACAAGAATAATAAAAATAAAAACACAATACCGAACCGAACACATCAAATGAAATACAAAAAATATATTTCAAAATTGTCATAAAATAACAAACCCTATGTGATCAGGTCCCCAAACACAAATCACAATCAAGATACCAACCGTACCAGTAAGCAGTGGCAGTAACACCAAACTGCCAAATCCCGTAAAACCAGTCCAATAACCTCATAACCTCCGCCATATCCCAATGACAATCCCAATCCACCCAAAAAAAAAAAAAAAAAAAAAAACAATGAATGGACGTTACCAATAAATTGACAAAATTAAAATAATATCTAAGAACCGTCAATAAAACATAATCAACACATCCACAGGACCTGAGAGAGATACCTACCGAAACGTGGATTTGTCCACCAACTTTATACATTCTATTGCTCAAGAAAATCCTATTGAGGAACTTGATTTTTTTTCTCAATAACATTTTCAAGGCAAAAGTTCCTATAAAGTCAATAGGCAGTGTTAATTCCCACCTAAAGCTACGTGGAGATGAGAGGGAGGTACGGGAGCCATTTTTTTTTTTTTTTATTATCATTACTTAACATAATGATGTAAAGAACGTTTTGTTCTTTGTTCTACACTAAAAAATTTTACTTTATGGAAATTTTTTTTCGCAATTTTTTTTTTGGCAACTAGCCACTAAACTTTTATGTATGTCTCTAGATTATAAATTTTAAAAAACCGCACTTAAAAAATAGCAAAATTATGGCGGAACGCGAAAAAAGACTTTATGGCAGAAAAATTCAATTGAAAAACTTAATCAGCGATTAACATTCTTCAAACAAATATACTGATGCAAAAAGTTTCGTTTTGGCAAATTTTTTTCGCGATTTTTTTTTTTGCAACTAACCACCAACATTTGTTATATGAAATAGGCATTATAGTCCCTAGATTACAAATTTTAAGAAACCGTACTTAAAAAATTCAAAAACAATGGTGGGGCGCGAAAAAAGACTTTATGGTAAAAAAATTTAATCAACACACTTACTCAGCGATTTACATACTGCAAACAAATCCATTGATGTAAGAATTTTCCTTTTTGAAAATTTTTTTTTTCGCGATTTTTTTCGCGGTTTTTTTTTAACTAGCTCCCAAACTTTCTTGTATGAAACGGGTATTATAGTCACTAGAATATAAATTTTAAGAAACCGCACTTAAAAAACTTCAAAATAACGGCGGGACGCGGAAAAAGACTTTATGGTAAAAAAATTTAATTAAAACAGTTAATCAGCGACTTACATTCTGCAAACAAATCTATTGATGTAAGAATTTTCCTTTTTGTAAATTTTTTTTTGGCGATTTTTTTACGGTTTTATTTTAACTAGCTCCCAAACTTTGTTGTATGAAAGGGGCATTATAGTCCCTAGATTACAAACCGCACTTAAAAAACTCCAAAATAATGGCGGGACGCGAAAAAAGACTTTATGATAAAAAAATTTAATTAAAACACTTATTCAGCGATTTACATTCTGCAAACAAATCTATTGATGTAAGAATTTTCCTTTTTGGAATTTTTTTTCCGCGATTTTTTTCGCGTTTTTTTTTAACTAGCCCCCAAACTTTGTATTTGTCAGTTGATTTTTAATATTTAAAAATTACTTCATATTGCAGTTAATTTAACTGCAAATGTAGTCTACACCTTTTTAAGTGCAAATGCAGTTATTTTAACTTTTATTTGCAGTTGATTCTACCTACATAATTCCCTGAGTGTATAAATTACCTAAAAATATAATTTTTTATTGGTACATTATAAATACTTTTCTACATTATGTTAAATCACTTTCTTTTCTTATCTATTTAAAAAATTGTCAATATTTAGTTATATTATGGGATAATGATAAAAAATTTTATGTATGAGACCCAAAATAAACTTAGGAAGTTTTAGAATTAATTTATTTGTTGCCAGAAGTTTGTAAAATGTGTATAAAAATAGCAATAAAATTGCCAAAGTTGAAAATTAAAAAAAAAAAAATAAAGAAGATAAAACAATATGGCGAAAAGTAGATGCCAAGAGTAAAAAAAGAATTGAAGACAATATAATACATACAAATTTAATTCTAATAAATAAAATAAATCATATAGTGCCACAGAGAAATCCATGTGCATATTCCAAGGAAGATGTGAAGGAAGGAAGCTATCGTACAAGTAACATATGCATAAGTTCATTGCGGCCAACACGTTAAGTAATTAATATAATTTTTTTGTTTATTATAAGTATTTTTAGTAAAATATATATTTATAATATACATATAGTAATAAGTGTGCAATGTAATATACCTAAAGGCACATCTACACGAGAAAGAAAACTTCTAGAGATAGAGCAAAAAAAACCTCTAATTAGCTCTATTGTGAATGATTTAAGCTATTTAGAGGTGTTTTTTGCTCTATCTCTAGGAATTTTCTCTCTCGTGTAGATGTGCCTTTACGACGACAAATCGTCGGACGACATGGCGACATTGTGCTTCCCATACAAAATATATGAAAAAGCAATTCTCGTTGTCGACCCAGTTGTGATTAATCTCTAAAATAGGGTTTCACAGTTTAATACACAGATAAGAATCAGCTGATTTGGGCAATATTGCCGACAGAAAATGAGCAAAATGAAATGCAAAAATGTAAGAAAATCACAAAAGAGAGAGCACAAAAGTCTAAAAAGTGACAGATATATCTTCTGATTCGTCACGTTACGTTACGTATGGCTAAATGAGCCTTTATCCATACGTAACGTAACGTGACGAATCAACTGAGTCAATCGAAAATAATGAGTATAAAAGAAGTAGACTGTCAACTATGCTCTCTTAACTCATTAGATTTTCCATAAAGAGATACTTCACGTTACGTGTCTAAGCGCACAATTAACTCTTTGCGGGGCACAGTAAAAATGAACAGAATTTCCATTAGCTTTCATTTATTATAGTCCTTGTTGGACTATAATATATATAAGTTATGAGAACGAATAAATAAAACACGTCAATCTGTTTCCAATACCAAATATCAACTAACTCTTTATTTAATTCTTTCTTTTTATAATAACAAAATAACTTATTCTAAAATTGGGGTTAACACAATTATGCTTACTCGTCTATAGTTTAATATTTATTTTTTGTTTATATGTTTTGTTTATTGTTGCACTTCTTTAAATGCATTGTCTTTTCAATGAACTTAATATTTTCTGCTCATATTTCACTGATCTAAATTTATTAAGTGTGTCGTTATGGAATTTAGTGTATTGACTTTAAAATTATGTTGTGTAAGCAAGTGCATTAACTTTAATTAATAATGGAAAAAAGTGGTGTAAGTAAGTGTATTAACTCCCCCCTTCTTAAGAATCAGCGTCTCGCTGATCATATAATTCACGGATAATTTATTTTGATTTCTGGAAAATTTGTGATTGTTGGAATTTTGAATGTTTGACGATTGTTTCTGTACCTGGCACTTAACTGAATTGCTAAAATTATGAAAAACCCAGCGAGGAGTATGAAAAAATTCAAACCGATTGAAATAAAACCCTTATGTGAGAGATTACCTATGTTTTCAATATTTTTAAGATGAAGGTGATGAAGATATTGTACACTCAGAAAAGTTCTGCAGTTACTACATGACAGTTATTTGTGTAGTAATGCGGTTGTAGTTATTTTAACTACAATTGTAGTTAATTTACTTAGAGCAAAATATTTCAATGTTTTTGACAGTTATTTTTTTAAACTAACTACAAAAACTACCACATTGTAGTAACATTTATTTTATGCAGTTATTTTGAATTTTTTTTACAAATACTTATATTTTCAAGTGTGTGTGCACACACACGAAGCAATCAGGAGCATGTGTATGACGCGCTTATTTAGAAATTTCTAGTGAACGAATATGAGTAGAACATGTTTTCTCTTGTCTTAGTCATAAAACAACGCCAAAGAGTGAGGACGCGTAATACGGAAAAGTTTATATATTTTTTATTAAGTTATTAAAATAATAAAGTAAGTTTTATAATATAAAATAGAAATTTATTTACGGGATTGTTAAAAATTATTGTATTTATTTTCTTTCAGTTCTTTTATATTCTCATCTCTTTCTACCTGGAGAAAAAAAGGAAGCCAAACAACGCCATATTTCATCCATCACAGACGGACATCTACAACAATATCTTACTAGTGAAAAAAAGTGACATTAGTGTAAATTTTGATTTCTCAATTTTAAATAGAATAAAATTAAGTTAGGAGTGTTTACATAAATTTGTTTTTTTATTAAATTAATAATTTTTAAAATAATTTTTATTTATGTTTTTTAACTACATTTGCAGTTGTTTGTACAGTTTTACAATAATTTGCATGTATGTTGTTTCAATTGCATTTGTAGTTGTTTTTACTACATTTGTCAGTTGATTTTTAACAGTTAAAAATAACTTCATATTGCAGTTAATTTAACTGCAAATGTAGTCTACACCTTTTTAAGTGCAAATGCAGTTATTTTAACTGTCATTTGCAGTTGATTTTACCTACATAATTCCCTGAGTGTAAGTCTAATTTAATATCCTTTTCAGTTAGGTTACTTTGAAGAACTGGTGGAAGAATTTGAAAGGAGGTTGTTTGCCAATTCGAATAGTGATCGTTTCGTTTAAGAAATTTATGATATAGATTTGGAAATAAAATTCTTGTTTGCACCCGTATCTACAAGATATTTTAAGATTCTCCCGTCTCTCAAGCGTAGTTATAAGGCACATCTACACGAGATAGAAAACTTCTAGAGATAGAGCAAAAAACACCTCTAATTAGATCTATTGTGAATGATTTAAGCTATTTATAGGTGTTTTTTGCTCTACCTCTAGTAATTTTCTCTCTCGTGTAGATGTGCCTATAGATAGGGTATGCTAGAGAGGCTCCTATCATAAAATTTAATTCGTCTTGTTCATTTTCAAGAGTTGGTTCATCGCAAAAGTCTCCTTCGCCTTCATAATCCTCGTTCTGCATTTCATATTCCTGGTCAGGACGCTGTTCGTAAGCTTCCATTGTTTCAACATTGAACACGCGTTGCTGCTTTCGCGGAATGTTGGAAGAGTAAGTTCCAGAATTTGGAAGAGGAGACTTTTTAGGTCTATTCATATAATTTATCTGCCGCGTTCTTACGGAAGGATCGACTTCCATTGGTATGGGTGGCTTTGGTTGAGTGGGTCTTGGAGGTGGATCCTTTTGTGTGTATTGTTGATCCCGTCTTATTGGGATTGGTGCATTATAAATGCGAACTTCTATAGGGAGTACCGGATTTATTCATTTGACCCTCTACCCGATTAGTAGGTGCACTAATAGTATTGTGCCTATTATTGCGCGGGTGAATAGAGGTATTCCTATATTTCATATTTTGGAACTCGAGGCAAGAAGTATATGCCTCTGGAAGTGTCGCTGGTTTTTGAGTTGCCAGCATTTTCGATATGTCGCCATTTATCCCCCGGATGAATACGTCCAAAGCTCTGTTTCTGTGACTTGAAATTAAAGCTTCGACTGTTTCAGCCGAATAGTTATCCGACTTGATTTTGTTTATGATCAGCGATAATTGGTGATTAATTTTCGCATAAAATTCGTCAACCGTATTATTACGCTGCGACATAACGCTTAGTTCGTATTCTAAGGTTCTCACATCCCGTTTATCCGCATAATGCAAGGACAAATAATTTTTTATCTTCTCCCAGCTCTCATCGAATATATTATAAGATATTAGGGCCGTATCGGCAGGACCCCTTACTTTGTGTCTTATATGCTGCAGAATTGCCCTATAGATCGGTTTATCTCTTACTATCGCATAATCTTTTAATATGGATTCTACGCTGTGAATCCAAGAAATGTACTGGACGGGGTTACCGTCAAAGACTTGTAAATCCCTTACGCAATCGGGAAGTTTTCGTATTTCGACCAAGTCCGCCTAGGTCCTTGGAACGGGGAGTATTGCATCCCGAGTAGGATAAGGATTGGATCTACCCTCCAAGGCAGTTATTCTGCCGGTGAGAAGTTTCATTTGTTCTATCTGCGCGTTAAGGGCACCGGTAAGCTGTGTTATAGCATCCTGAATCCGGTCCATTTCGAAAAATTAACTTTGCTTTGAAAAGTGTTCGTTAAGCCAAAAGGGTATTTGATTCGTTAAACCAATGATCTATTCACAATCTTCCAGATATTAAAAAAAATTTTTTTCCAAACAAATTGTTTTGTGTAAAAAGGTGTGTGTAAATATTTTGAAAAAAGAAAATCTGTATTTTCGTTTTCCAAAAAAAATTTTATACTTTAGGTTTTTTGAATTTTATGAACGATAATTTAAAATATTTTCCAAAAAATTTTATAATTCTCACTTTAATATTTTTACAAAAACTTTACTTACTTTTTCTTTTCCAAATTTGCTCTAATTTCCACGATAAGGAATATTTAAAATATTTTCAAAACAAAAAAAGAAATTAGTTTGTTAAAAAAAAAATTTTTAATTTGCTTTAGGCCCGTTAACTTATCTCAATTTATACCCTGGTTAAGACCTCTACTAGCCTTAACCACTGGTAAACATATTTTTTGAATAACTTATCTAAATTTTAACCAAGCATTTCTTCTAACCAATGCTAAAATTTAATCATAGAAATTTCTGTGGTCAAGAAACTTAACCAAGGCTATTTTAGAACAATTCACCCTACATAAGATATTTTAATACATTAGACTTGTAATGATGATTATTAAAAAAATTTAAAGCGCAGTTTTAACCAAACTTTGACTAAGAATCGTTTATGACACATGTAAGGATTTTCGATGTGCATTTCCCCCACTTTACCCAAACTTATAAAAATTGCATCAGTACTTAAAATCGTGCACAAATTTTTGCTATTTAGGATTTAGGTTTCTGTGATAGCTTACAGAAATTGGCCTCATATAAGGAAATAGGAAAAATTAATTTTTTTATTGGTTCAGGGAGCCAAGATCTGTCTTGAATAATTAAAACCAAAAATGGTGACCAATATTACAATAATTTGACACGAATTATACACCTCTACAAAATGAAAAGTCGCTGTTGGTAGAAGCTTGATACATACTTTTAGTATTTTACTTGCTGATTCCAAATCTCTATTCCGAATTCTCTATCACCTCTCAATTTTGAGAAAATCGGAAAAAAATTCTTTTGAAAACCACTCTCAGAAAAACAATTGTTCCATCAATTTTGGGTAACTTGCATTTAAGAATTTGGAATCAGCGTATCAAATTCAAAATGAATCATGTATCAAAGCTCAAGGCTACTGAATGAAGTACAAGACTACTTAATTTAATTCTTAAATATAAAAAAGCGCAAAGAAATCACTCTCGAATTTACGAAATGTTAACCAATCATGTTTTAAATATTTTAAAAGTATGTGAGGAACCCCTGGACAACCCACAGTTTTGACTCGCAATTACAAAAAGATACAAAATCATGCACAGCGATTACACTATGGAACATTTTTGGGATTATTGTCTGGGGGGTGAGAAATTCCAAGTCAGGGTGATGGTACTAGGTCAGTATAGTAAAACCCTCAAAGGGTTTGGCGTTCGTATGTGTCATTTTATGATCTTTTAAATTTTTTCCTTATCTTGATGTTTTTTCGCTTAGTTGTAACTCGAGAACCACTTGTCCGATTTTGATGAAACAAATTTAGAAAAATTTAGAATTACAATCTCTTTAATCCGTTCATATAACATTTTTCTTTATAATCAACAGTTTTGCCGGTACAAATAAATTTGTGGAGAAAAAAAAATATTTTTTTGCCTAAAAATTAAAATTTTTTTTTTTAAATTCATAAAAAATTTTAATTTTTAGGCAAAAAAATATTTTTTAAAGGATAAGGAAAAAATTTAAAAGGTCATAAAAAAAAATGACACATACGAACGCCAAACCCTTTGAGGGTTTTACTATACTGACCTAGTACCATCACCCTGACTTGGAATTTCTCACCCCCCAGATTGGCTGTTGTACTGTGTTATTTTTCTACTCACTTTGATGTGCTGATCACATAAATTGTCTTAATTTAATAATCTATCACAAAATTTCCACTATTTTTTTTTTTTTTTAATTTTATGCGCGAATCTATCCGCGGTTGTCTAGATTAGCACGAAATACTTATTAATAGTTCCAATAATCCACTTTTATTTTATAGACTTACCAAATGGATTTAATTAAATCACCTCTCGTAGTATGCAAAAAGACACAATCATTTTATAGCATTTAGCGACCGCGAATCTTAAAAAAAACGACGTGGTCAAGTGTATTATTTTTTTTACGACCAGAAACACACAAAAAACCGCGCGAAAAGCTTTTAATTTTCCCGTATTGAAAAAAAAATTTTTGTTATTAATTTTTGTTTTTCTTTTTGTTTTTATTCTGACATTTCATACTAAGGTTAACTACCCAGAGTTAAAATATTGATAAGTTATTATGGTTAAATAGGGATAAATATTTAGTATTGGTTAGTTACCCATAGTTAAGGTAAAGTTAACTTCTCGAGAAAAGTTAATGGGCCTTAATCTCCACTATAAGGATAATAACTTTATAATAAAAAAAATTTATTTCCTTTTCATAAGCTGAAAAATTTTATAATATTCACTTTCCTAATTTTAATATTCTTTTTCTTAATTTTAACTTTTTGTATAATTCCAATATGACTTACAACATAGTTTTTATGAAGATCCACATTCCATTGGAGATTCCTGCTTATCCTTTTTGAGGGTTTTAACCGTCTACTAGGGTACGGATACTCGTCACTGTGTGGTTTCCTCTTATTTGTCCCTCTGGTATCGGTGGTGTTGTCTCTAGAGATGAGCGATCCGGTGATTTTTGAATAACGCTACTACCAGTGATCGTGATTTTAAATCACCGTTCTTTTAAACAGTGACCGTGATCACGGGTTTGTATAGAGATGGGCGATTCGGCGATTTTTCAGTAACATTGTTCTCAGTGAATGTGATTTGCAAATCGTTGTTCTTTTAAACTGTGATCGTGATTACGGTTTTTCTATGGAAAAGACTTCGATTTTCTGATAAATAAACGAAATAATATTTATGGCGAGTTTTTAAGATGTTAGTTAAACTTGGTTTAGTTAAACCGAAAACGAATTTTGTCAGCCATTTCAAAGTTTATTAACAAAAAAAAAATATGCCGGAAAAACTTTTTCTCGAGTATAATTTATTTCTTTATTGAAATAAAACAAAATAAATCACATTTTAAAAGCAGTGTTCCAGTTACAAACTGCGTTAAACTAAGTTTAAAGATAATCCTCTTCCTAAAAACTGGGTCTTAAAAGAAAAATAGTTGCGACCGGTAACAAAGACATGATAGAAGGAGACATTTTATTCAGAAGAGTGTGAAAGCAAGTCACTGTTATTGAAGAAAACATGTATTACTGTGCACAATGAAGTTTGCAAGAAAGAATAGTACACAAATATTAAAAGAACGACATTCCGAGTAACTGCGACTTGAAATATTTGATCACTGCCGTTACCAGTGATTTATCAATAACCAGTATGATAATATCGCTCATCTCTAGTTGTCTCTTCTTTTCTGAGTTTACCTCCACGTTCTTAAGCGTGAGTTGTTGAGTTGTATGGTTAAATGCACAGATACTGATGGGTTTCCAGGATCGGTAGATCATTCACAATAGAGCTACATAGAGGTGTTTTTTGCTCTATCTCTAGCAGTTTTCTCTCGCCTTTAAGGCACATCTACACGAGATGGAAAACTCGCTAGACTTTATGAAAATCATACTTGGGAGTAATAATTAGGTGGACTAATTAATTGACGATTTCATTAACATTGATTGATATCAATGGTAATGAAATTATTTTCGTTACCATTGTTTCAAATTAATGTTAATGATTTCGGAATTTGATTTCATTGAAAAATGAAAAAAATTATTCTTTAAAATACAACAATTTTAATAAAAACAAATTCTTGATTACTAGAGATGATACTTTAACGATACAAATTAGTGCCAACTATATTAAAGATGACAAATTTAGCGAAAACTCTACGAGATTTCTATCCTACACACAGAAAAAAAGAATGAATATTGCCGAGAGCTATGTAATTATACAACTACAAAATTTTCAAGTTAGTTTTACAAAGTTCTAGTAAAATATGCACATTTCTTTGTAAAATATATATAATCCTTGCAAAATATATACATGTGTAGTGGAAATTCAATTCAATTTCTTTATTTATAATAAAATTTTACACTTGCATATATACATATACATTTAAATTTATGACAATATAGAGAGTTTAGATTTACATCTTTTCTGCTCAAAAATAAAATATATTTCAACTAAATTAATTAAGGAACAAGTAACACTTTATGTTGCATTTACATCTGCACCCAAATCCCGAGATTTCGACTAAAATTGAGATTTCAGTGAAAATCTAATGTGTAATCCCGAGATTCCCCATACAAAGGAAATCCCGTAAATTTGCGAGATTTCGAAGAAATCTCATGAAAATCTGACAAATCTGGAGACTTTTGCAGAATACAACACTGTGTTTCGCTTAATTTGTAGAGTTTTTGCATGAAAAAGTGGCAACGATGGTCAACAGCTGACTAAAAAAATAACCTAAAAATAACACAAAATAATGAAATAAAAAAATTATTATTAATTTAATAAATATGACTTTAGACCCAATGGAAATTTACTAATGATTATAAGAAGTGTTGCGTGGTTCTAATTTTTGCTTCCAGCGAAGCATAACTATGAAGAAAGCATTGGAAAGTGCATGTCTTCCTTCCGCCAAAATATTGCAAAATCTGGGTTCTAGCTTGTCGTCCTTATAAAAAAACAAATTTACTAACATATTTAGCGTTAGATCTTTACATAAAATAATGTAAATTGTACTCCGCCAATAAATAAAATGGTTTTTAGAAATATTTCTAATTTGTGGTTATTTTTTTATGGTACTTTGTTTACAAAAAAAGTGCAGCTGTCAAATCGAAATCTCGCTACTGTCATAAAGTGCAAATGTAAACGGTCAAGATTTCGGTTCGAGATTTCCATTGAAATCTCGGGATTTGAAAACAGATGTAAACGCAACTTTAGAGGAAAAACTTAACAAAAAACCTCCTTGAACAAAAAAAATTATTATGTAATTTAAGATAAAACTTGCGTTACCTAGTGTCTTCAAATGCAATGAAATGTGCAAAGAAATTTGAAAATAACACACAAAACAAAATCTAGTCTACAGATAATATCATGTTATTGATATGCTAGTATTGAGATAACTAACACCTTTGGTCGAAATTATTTTGAAGCCTTAGTAGTTTTTCATCTACCATTTCGATATTACTAATATTGTGTAATCTTTTTGTTGAGTAGTACCATGGAAAATTATACATCATTTTGAGTATTTTAATCCGAGATATTTGAAGCTTTTTAATGTGACATGTTGCAATATTTGACCAACTAGGAGTACCATAAAACATAATTGAATGAGAAATAACTTTTAACATGATTATTTTGTTTTCAATATTTTTGATTAAAAAAAGGAAATAGTATTCTTTTTGCAATATTAACTTTGTCTATAACATATGAGATATGCTCTTTAAAGGTTAGTTCAGTGTCCATAAAAACACCTAAGTATGTAGTGGAAAATATTCGACAAATTACATATATTTTGCTAGAAAATTGTAAAACTTACTTCGAACTTATGTAGTTATATAATTACGTAGCACTTAGATAAAGTTCCACCTGTTTTTTTCTGTGTTTATCTATGTAGATGTGCCTTTACCCGGTGTCTTCAAATGCAATAAATTATATGATATGAAATGTCAAAACCATTGCAGCGAAACGTCAAAATGATATCAATTGCAGAGTGGTGGAGAACACTTGACCATTTCATGGATAAAAAATATCATAGATTTTTCTTCGAAAAACACCAAATTTTATGAAACATTAATGTTTACCGACAAATAATAAAAAACTAAACACTTTTCCATTCCTTTTTACCAAATTTTTTGTTGTTTTTCTATTACAAAATTAAAATGAAAACTAAAAGTGACATTTGATCTCTGGCATCATTGCAAGATCCGATGGCATGTCAGCGATATCATGATATTGCAATAAAATTGAAATTGAGTGTCTTCACTTGAGATGAGAGCATTTTGACAATTGCTTGCTATCATTTTATTGCATGTCAAGACACTAGGTTAAAAGCGCTTATCAAGTAAGAAAAATATCTAAGTAGGCCCAACAGCACATTTTTGTGCATTTACCAACACTATTAATTTGAAACAAATGTTATTGACAATTGTGCTGTCAAAAACCCATAAAACTTGGCTGATAAGAAAAATGTAATTTCTGTGAGTCGTTTAGAAATATAAAAACTGGCATTAAAATTGTTAAATTTGTATAAATGTTTACAGAAAGGTATAGAAGTAGAGAATTTGTAAATATTATAATTAATAATTGTAGACATTAATTTTATTTTACAATATATTTTTTTTTAGTTTACGTAGCAAACAAAGTGGTTTATTGTATAGTTTATTTTATAACGTACACAATTCTTCAACTTTAAAACAGATAATTAAAGCAGCCGTTGTTTGTAATTATCAGCAACAAAAACGTAGTTATTGCCATCGAATCACTGATAATCATTTGCAAACGAAATCAATTGTTAATAATTTTTGCATCATCAGCAATCGATCGGCATCACAATCAACAATTAATTTAAAGAAAATGTTCAATTACTTACCATTTTTTGCAAGCGGTGAAATTGTTGCTGGATTTGGTCGTGGTTCCAAAGAATTGGGCATACCCACAGGTAAGATATTTAATATAGATTTATTTTCCGTATTTATAATATTCTCTTTTTAATACAGCAAACTATCCTTTAGATGTTGTTAAATCATTGCCGGAATGTTTTCAGCCTGGAGTTTATTTTGGCTGGGCCAATGTTGACAATGGACCAGTTTATAAAATGGTCATGAGTATTGGCTGGAATCCATTTTATGAAAATAAAGAAAAAAGCATGGCAAGTTAAATTATTACGTTCACAACTTAACATACTTTTAAGTAATATAAATGACATGGCATATGTATTAATACATACACGTTTGTGTGTATTGAAATATTTTCTTAATTATTCAATAGAATCAATCATTTAACAACAGATTGCTTTACTTTCTGTCAATCCCCCTCTAACAGTCAAACTCAGTGATGCCAACATTTTCAGAGTAAAAAGTGCAACAAACATTGTAAAAAGCTTACCCTCGTATTCAAAATGAAAAAGCATATGCTAACTAGCTGTCAGCTTTCCCTTACCTAGTGTCTTCAAATGCAATAAAATATGCCATAAAATTTACGAATTACACACAAAGCAACAACAAAATTATTTTCGTTGTTGTTGCTTTGTGTGTTATTTTCAAATTTCTTTGCACATTTCATTGCATTTGAAGACACTAGGTTATGGGAATTTGTGTGTAAAAAAGTTAGCAGCTAGTTAGTTAGCATACACTTTGTCATTTTGAATACGGGTATTAATTTTTTAGGGGGGTTATTTTCTAAAACTGCGTATTTTAGGCCATTTTCATGAACGAGATAACTATAGTTAGATTATCTCATTTTTGTTCTTTTTTCTATTACCACTAGTGTTTCCAATTATTCCACCTAGGCGGTTAACGGGCTAAGGTATTATTCGAAAATTCACTTAAATTGATAAACCGATTATTCGAGACGATTAATCGATTAATAGTTTAATCGTAAAATGCAAAAAAAAATATTTGGTTTTTTATCAGTAAAAGTACATACAGCAGCTTTTTTAATATCAACTTAAGTCGACAAATAGCATTGGCTTATAAAGTGTTTTTTGTTCAGGGTGATTCCAAGCACCTTGAAATTTAAATAAAAAACATTCCTTAGAATCTTGTGGTTGTATTTTATAGGAATATGAAGTGTCTTCAAAAAGAAAATATTCTCAAATACGTTGAGTGGATGTAAACCATTACAGTTAAAGATTTTTTTTTGTTGAAAAAGTTTTAGGAATCCTCCAATGTTCCTATTTTCAAAATAAATTAAACTCGCTTTTGCATCAGAAAGTATTACACTTCCACTTTAAAATTTTCTTTAAATTAAAAATTTATCAATTCTTCTTCGAGGCCAAATATTTTTTTATTATGAAATAACATAAGTAATTTTTCAAAAACTGCCATTTTTTCATCAGTATATTCTCCTAACAAATACTTCACAGAGTTTTTGCTTCCAAAATATTCTACACCTTCAGGAATGAAAAGACTATCGTGTCGGGGATTTCCAGTTCCCCATCACCAGTTGTCTTTAGAAATTGGTGGCATTACTGCAATTATAAAACATCAAGATAATGATTAGGACGTTGGACTGTTACACATAAGGTTGCGGGTTCGATCCCCAGCGACCGAAAAATAATATGTATGATGGTTCTATCCCTCATATATATAGCAGCGTCCTCCTTCGGTGTTCCCATAGCACTTAAACCCTCTGAAGTAAAATAACAGTGCTATGAACTAGAGATGAGCGATCCGGTGATTTTTGAATAACGCTGCTACCAGTGATCGTGATTTTCAAATCACCGTTCTTTTAAACAGTGACCGTGATCACGGGTTTGTAATAGAGATGGGCGATCCGGCGATTTTTCAGTAAAATTGTTCTCAGTGAATGTGATTTGCAAATCGTTGTTCTTTTAAACTGTGATCGTGATCACGGTTTTTCTATGGAAAAGACTGCGATTTTCTGATAAACGAAATAATATTTATGGCGAGTTTTTAAGATGTCAGTTAAACTTGGTTTAGTTAAACCGAAAACGAATTTTGTCAGCCATTTCAAAGTTTATTAACAAAAATTTGCCGGAAAAACTTTTTCTCGAGTATAATTTATTTCTTTATTGAAATAAAACAAAATAAACCACATTTTAAAAGCAGTATTCCAGTTACAAACTGCGTTTAAAGGTAATCCACTTCCTAAAAACTGGTCCTTAAAAGAAGAATAGTTGCGACCGGTAACAAAGACATGATAGAAAGAGACATTTTATTCATAAGAGTGTGAAAGCAAGTCACTGTTATTGATAAAAAAAACATGTATTACTGTGCACAATGAAGTTTGCAAGAAAGAATAGTACAAAAATATTAAAAGAACGATATTCCGAGTAACTGCGACTTGAAATATTTGATCACTACCGTTACCAGTGATTTATCAATAACTGTGATTAAATCACCGGTATGAAAATATCTCTCATCTCTAGTACACACTTACAGAGAGTAAGACAAGATTTACTCTCAAAATAAAATTTTCCCAAACATGTATGCGAACAGAAAATTTGCAACAATTTGCAAACTTTTGAAAACATGTTTTTTTCTTCTTGCAAATTCTTACGGGCAAAAATTTGTCCAGTAAAAATTTTCAAGAAAAAGAAGAAGACTTAGAAACTCTCATCATAGAACTGTCACTTTATTCTCTCTTTTTTCTTAACAAAAAAAAGAACCCTTTTGCAAAAAAAGTACCTTTTCCAGAAAATTTTTTTCCAAAAAAGTACCTTTTCCAAAAAAGTACGATTTTCCGAAAAGAATACATTTTCAAAAAAGAATAT
The DNA here is from genome assembly GCA_949987735.1 of Leucophora obtusa. Classification (NCBI taxonomy): domain Eukaryota; kingdom Metazoa; phylum Arthropoda; class Insecta; order Diptera; family Anthomyiidae; genus Leucophora; species Leucophora obtusa. The sequence goes on from OX465295.1 coordinate 286,188,251, forward strand.
AGCTTTTCCAAACAGTACCTTTTTCAAAAAAAGTATCTTCCCAAAAAAGTATTTTGTCCAAAAAAATTACCATTTAAAAAAAATACCATTTAAAAAAAAAATAAAATAGAATTTAAAAAAAATCCTCTTTTTCCTCCCTTCACGGATACCTCCACTAAGACAGGATTTCTGGATATTCCTTTTTCGAAAAACAAAACTTTTGTTTTAAAGTACTTTTTTCAAAAACAAATACGTTTTACAAATTACCTTTTTCAAAAAAATTTCTTTTTCACAAATAGCTCTTTTTCAAGAAGTACCTTTTCTAAAGAAAAGTACTTTTTCAGAAACAAAGTACCTTTTCCAAAATAAAAAAATTAAGGAAAAGTCTTGCCTTTGTACAATATTTTCCAAAAAAAGTACATTCTCTTTTAAAAAAGAACCTTTGTCCAAAAAAGTTATTTATCCAAAAAAAAAAATAAAATTAACTTTCAAAAAAGTAATTTTTTCCCAAAAAATATCTTATTATACTCGGACATAGACCCCCCACTAAAACGGTATTTTTCCAAAAAAGTAACTTTTTTCAAAAAAAGTACTTTTTCCATACAAAAATATTTACTTTTTTTCAAAACAAAGGAACTTTTTTTAAAAATATAATATATATAATTTTGGCAAATGAATGTTTTTTTAGTTTGACTCTAGATCATAAATTAATATCACTTTCTGTTTAAATTATTTTTCAAATTAAAGAAAGAGAGATGAGATAGACGATCATCAATTATTAACCCATTCAAGGCAAACGACACTGATAATGGCTTTGTAGCGAAAGCCAATTCTTATCCAATTCTTTCAAATTTTTATTCTTTGTAATTTACTTATGAAAATTGTATCATCTTTCTTTAATTTGAAAAATAATTTAAACAGAAAGTGATATTAATTTTTGATCTAGAGTCAAACTAAAAAAACATTCATTTACCAGAATAAAAAATCAACTAAAAATTCCCTCAAATATTAACCCATATTATCCTAGCGTCGTCATATGACGACATGAAAGGCCTCTTTTTAAATGTGCATAATACTATTATTTTTAACATGGAAGGATATCTGTTAAGAGTTTTGTAAACAAAAAGTGTTAAATATTTATTCTGTGTTTATTTTACCCACTTTGGTTATTGTTTTTGGACACAGTAAATAGCCGAAAATCACGATAATTCCAAAACTGCAGAAATTATGATTTCTTTCAATAAGGAACTAAAAAATCGGAATTTATTACATTAATATATTTTTGTTTTTTATAAAAAACAACAAAATGTGCTCCATATTGGTAAAACTACAATGACCTCATCGCAATTTGGAAAAATTTTATAATTTAATGAATTTGGGTGTCGTCATATGACGACGCTAGGAGAATATGTGTACAAAATGTACAAAATTTTTATTTGTATTTATTTTTAATATAGTCATTTTGGGCTGTATTTGACAAGGTTTGGAGCTAAGTACCTTACCTCAGAATGGAATCTACCAAGATCGGCAGGAAAATAGCCTAAAACTTCCCGTAGTAGATACTTTACCTTATGGTCGAATAGAACACTTCCCAAAAAGAACCCACAATGATAAGCAAAGACAATGGCTCATATGAATAAAAAATAGATATTACTAATAGGGGGAAATACAGGGTTTTTTAAGCAATTACTTCACAAATCTAGTCTGCTTGAGAGTAGACTAGAAATTTAATTTTTTGATTTTCGTTTATATTTCATGCTATTCTACCAGCCAATTGGTAAATTTGGAGTTAAAAGCCATTCCTAAGCCCAAAGTAATTACTTCGAAGTAATTGCTAAGTTTTATTCATATGACCCAATATCCAGGTCTCGACCACTTACGAAAGTTATAATTTTTATTTTCTATCGCCATTCAACGAATTATGTTTAATAATGTTTTGAGAAACTAAAGTATATTTCAATATATTTTGGAAAATAGTGTTAATTTTCTATAAATTTAATGGAAAATAATTGGTTTTAATAAATATTCATCTTATTCTTAATAGTTTTTTGGATTTTTTTTAACAATTGTACACATATTCCCCCATAGACAAAAATAAAAAAAAAATTTGTGTCTCCGATTTTGACGAAAATATTTTTTTGTATATATACTAAAATTACTTAATCTTGTAAATATTATCCTTTCTGGTATAACTCACTCTGTCTACACTAGAGGTCGCTAAAGTCGCTAAATTTTGAACATACATGTAATGCAAAAATATGAATTTTTTGGATTTAAAAAAAAAAAAAATTGGTAAAAATTTATTTTTGGAGGTATCTTTAAAATTTTTCATTTTTTAAATATTTGAATATATTCGAATCAATAAAAGATAATAAAATTGTAAAAAAATGTGCAATTAACATATCAAATTATTTTTTGAATTTTTACAATATTTTTGCTGGGAGCCTAAAAATAACAAAAGTTAAATAGAACTTTGAAAACAATTATGTTAATTGATTTTAAAATTTAAAATTTTTTTGTCATGCTTTTATAATTTTGTATAAGAAAAAATAAAGAAAAGAACCAATTTCTTAATTTAACTATAAAAAAAATTTAAATCCAAGTGTCAAAAAATGTATTTTTGTAATTTTATCTTTTATGGGTTACGAAAAAGTTTCCAACTTTCTTAGATTTTAATGAAATGGTATAATTTTTTTCCAAAAATTATGGTAATATTATTTAAAAAACAAAAGTATAAATTTTCGCAAAAACACATTTCTTATTTCATTAATAAATCTTTAAATATACCTAAGTTTTGGTGAAAATCCTAAAAATTACCAAAGTTTGATAATAAGGGACAAAAAAGACCCGTAAGTTGAAGAGTTAGAGGGTTAAAATGTTCAAAAAAAATGTTTCTCGTAGTGTTTTACATAAGTTCGCTAAACACATCCTATACCTAAAATGGAAGATTCCCATGGTTTCTCCCTAAAATCCAGGTTTGTGAGACATTTGAGCGCCAATTCTGAATAAGTACGAAATTAACCCTTAAACACGTTTTAAATTTTTACTTATTACTGGCACTCAAGTTAAATTTTCAATGCTGATGTCTTAAAAGACTTATAGTAGAATTCCACGACAAATATTTTTGCGGAACATTTTAACCCTCTAACTCTTCAACTTACGGGTCGTTTTTGTTCGTTTTGAAAAGGGGCCAAAAAAAGTCCCTTTAATTGAAGAGCTAGAAGGTTAAAATGTTCCGCAAAAATATTCCTCGTAGTTCGCTGAACATATCCTATACCTAAAATGGAGGATTCACATGGTTTCCTATTTTAATCCTATTTAATTTTTTTTTTGTTTTAGAAAAATCATTTCAAACGCATTTTTTATGACAGGCATTATTTTTTTTATTAATGAATCGATTTTACCCAAATTTGTCACAATATGGCTTGACCTTATATCAATTAACGTGCTAAATTTCTTTGCAATCGGATAATTTTTGCAGGTTTTATAAAGATTTTATGATAAAGGATATATGGCAGGACTAAGAGTCCTTGCTTCGATTTTGATAAAAATTGACACAAACGTTTCCAGTTTTATGTGTATCTCAATATATACGTTTTGTAATTTTACGTCCATTTATGTAGCAAATATAATATTTTTAAATTTCAGGACCTATGGGAGGTGAGCGTGTCCTTGGCCCAATATTTCCGAAAAAACAAATTTTTCTTAACTAAGGGGTTCTATGTCAGTGTACCAAATTTCAAAACTCTGTCTCCACTCCTTCTATTTTTGTCCAATCGTTACATGGGTCATATGACGACATGCAATAACTCCGCTTCTATATACGAGAAAATAAGTTCAACTTCAGTTTCGTATTCCTAGGGCCCTAAGTAGTAAATCATGTAAGTTTCAAAGTCGTGGTACAATTAATTCTTAATTCAGGAGAATATGGGTTAATTTTTTCAAAAAATATATTTTGGAAAAAAGCACTTTTTCCAAAAAGGACCTTTTTCCAACAAAATTACATTTTCAAAAAAACTAATTTGCATAATTTTTTTTTCGATTTTTGAATATTCCAGCAGTGAGTGCCTAAAAGAGGAAAACGTCCTTCTTTTTGCAAAAAAATTACATTTTTCCACAAAGGACAGGGACTTTGTAAAAATGGGGGTTAAGAATTGGAAAAGTGCCCCCCTTAACGGCCTGCCCAAACCGCTGGAGGTAGGAAGTTGAAATTTGTTATACCTCATATTACACAAATTTTTAACACCATCATCACAAAAAGTGTTTTCCCCAAAAGTTGGAAATGCGCAAAAATACTACCCATTCCGAAACCAAATAAAGAACATCGTCCCGTTGCTATTTTGCCCTCTTTGTCCAAAGTACTTGAAAGGTTACTGCATCTACAAATAAGGCAATATTTAAAGGATAATAATTTTCTTACGGACAGGCAATCTGGGTTTCGTCCTAAACATAGTTGTGTAACTGCCCTTATTGATGTGTCGGAGAAAATTCGTGAGTATATTGATGATGAGAACATTGCCTTTCTTATACTTTTGGACCATTCAAAAGCATTCGATACTGTGAATCATGAACTACTCTGTATGAAGCTGGAGACAATGTTTAATTTTTCTTCTCCTGCAAATCGTCTAATAGCGTCATACTTAACTGATCGTCAACAATATGTGCACGCAAACAATAAAAATTCTAGGGCACTACCGGTGCTTAAAGGCGTTCCACAAGGTTCGATTCTTGGTCCTCTACTGTTTACAATTTATGTAAATGATCTGGGTTATATCTACTCTTAACAATCAAAGAATTGAAATAGTGACGAAAACTAAAAATCTTGATATAATTTTTAATAAAACTCTAACATGGACTGATCATGTAAATGCTGCTGCCGGTAAAACTTATTCTATGTTACGGTCTTTGTGGAGTACACAACATTTAACACCAGTCCATATACGAGCACTACTTGCGAAAACTTACCTTATTCCAACACTATTATAAGGATGCGAAGTATTTGCGTGCTGCATATAATGCTGTATTGAGATATGTTTATAATTTGAGACGATTTTCCCATATTACACCCTATGAGAAAAAACTATATGGAGTAAGACTCTGTGATCTTATGAAAATAAGGGCACTTACGCTTATGCATAAGATCGTGAACACACGTGAACCTAAATATCTTTATAATCGATTATCCTTTTCACAATCGGAAAGAAATAATAATATAGTTCCCGTTTTGTATGAGTTTCTGGTCTCTGAATGGCAATTTTATACAGAATCTATTCGTCTTTGGAACTCGCTACCGCCAAACATACAATTTTTAAGCAACGCAGGGCAGTTTAAGAAATCAATTTACGAATTTTACAGTTAACATATAAATTTTGATTAATTAAATGTAAACATTTATAAACTTTGCTCTGTTTAACTTTGATCAATTTCAATTGTAATAATTTTTAATTTTTAATGTTAAATCTTAATTTTAATGATGTACTTTTTTTATTTTTTTTTTTCTTTTTTCTAAAAATTTCAATGTTGTACTTTCTATTTATTTATATATATGTTCTTTTTTTTTATTGTACATATATTCTAATAATTACATATAATAATCCTGTACTTTAACTATAAGACTTTTTGTCTTGTTGTACAGGACATCAAATAAATTAAATTAAATTAAAAAAATTAATTAAAATTAAATTAAAAAGGTTCCTCCCCTGTCGTAGACATCCACTAAGACTAGAGTTTTGGAAATCCATACAGGGAGGGGCCAAAAGGGGAATGTTTCCCCCTTGACGGCCTGCCCAAACTGCTGGAACTAGGTAGCTGAAATTCGGAATGTAAGTTCCTTCTCCTGTGTAGATGTCCGCAAAGAAGAAATTCCTATCGGGAGGGGCACAAAGGGAAAATTTTCCCCTTGATAGCCTGTCAAAACCCCTTTGGCTAGAAACCTGAATTTTAAAATATATGCCCTGATGTATGGGCTAACTTATTAGGAAGGTACTTTTTTCAATTTTGGACAGGGGCATTATAAAATGCGGACTCATACAGGAAAGAGCCCCCTTAGTGGCCTGTCCAAACTGCTGGAACTAGGAAGCTGAAATTCAGAATATAGGTTCTTCCTTCAACGTAGACGTCTGCTAATATGGCATTTTAGGAAATTCTAACCGGGAGGGTCAAAAAAAAGAAAAAGTGTCCCCTCGACGGCCTGCCAAAACTGCTGGAACTAGGAAGCTGAAACTCAGTATGTCGATTCCTCCTCCAGCTTGGACGCCCTCTAGGGCGGAATTTTCGGAAATTCTTGCCGAGAGGGTCACAAATAGTAAAAGTATCCCCTTTTACGGCCTTCCAAAGCCCCACTGGCTAGAAATCTGAAATGTAAATTGTGTGTGGGAAGGCAACAAAACACTGCACAAGTGCGATGAAACAGAAATGAACGGGGAACGAGTGAAATTAACACAGTGGACAATGGAAATGAAATTGAAAACGGAACGAAATGGAATAAGGAACAAAATACAATAGGAAGCGAGATGGCATGAAATGGGGAACAAGTGGAATTGAAACACTACAATTAAAAAAGGAATGAAACGGAGCAGGTGCAAAGAAATAGAATGGAAAGAATTTCAATGACTCAATCTGCTGGACTTTGGTACTTGAAATTTCGCATGTGACCACCTTTAATATATACAGCTGTTGATAACTAATTAGAAACGCATTTTTTACACTAGAGCTTGATGATCATTATTGATATTTTCGTAAATTTACCGTTACGTTTTTTGTTTAAAACAATTGTATTATATTTATTACTCTTTTTATTATCATTTACACTCATTTTTGTTGCTGTTTATTTTAAAAGCCATTATAATTTCTGAAAATAGTTTACGTATTGTTTAGTAAAATTCTAAGAAAGTGCGACAACTAATTAGAAACGCGTAATTGTTTATTAAAGTCTTCTTGGCTAAGAGCTATTTTGATAAAAAAATTTATTTTACGGTTATTTGTTTCCAAATTAATGTTTTATAGCAAATAAGAAATTATAATTTTTAAGATTTATCATGGGAAAAGGCAAAAGCTGCACTCCTGAAGAACGGAGCCCAATTTTTGAACTTTAGAAGTCTGGAAAGTCTTATAGAGAAATAGCAGAGCAGCTAAAGTGTTCCAAAAAAAAAATGGTTTTTAATGTTTTACAGCATATCAACAAATATGAGACCATAGCCAATGTTCCGCGAAAGAGGAGACCCAGAAACACATCAGCACATACCGATCGAATGATAACGCGAATCTCCAAATCCGGCCCAAAAAAGTCATCTACCGACAACCAACGTGATATTCAAGAAAATTTAAATGTCACGATATCCAAGCGGACTATTGCACGTCGTTTGGTGGAAGCCGAGCTACATGGAATGGCAGCACGAAAGAAGCCACTTCTGAGTAGGATTCAAAGAAAACGTCGTGCGGATTTCGCAAAGTCCCATTGAAATTGGACAGCAAATCAATGGAAATATGTGATTTGGAGCGATGAAACAAAGATTAATTGCCTTGGTCCAGATGGTCGGAGATACGTTAGATGACCCATTAACCAAGAATTTAATCCTCGCTTCGTTTCACGGGTAGTGAAGCATGGTGAAGGGTCAATTATGGTATGGGATGTATCTCCTGGAATGGTGTTGGCCTATTTGCCTATTATATGGCAATTTCAGCAGGATAATGATCCGGAGCACACGGCGAGGCTGGCAAAAAAACTCTTTGACGATAATTTCATCAACGTTTTGGAATGGCAATCATCCAGTCCGGACTTGAACCCCATAGAACATCTATGGGGGGATGTTAAAACAGCCGTTAGTCTGAAAAATATAACAAATATGGCGACTCTTTTTGAGGATGTTAAGAAAGCATGGGAGGCGATACCAGTAGAGCGATGTCGACGTCTAATAACGTCAATGCGTAACCGATGTGAGGCTGTGATAAAACAAAAGGGATTTGCAACAAAATATTGATAAAAAGTAAGAAAAATTAATTAATAATTATTTTAATTTTTGCATTAAAAAATACAAAAATTGTTTTTTCGGACTTACTATATTTTCATATATTTAGTTAGAATATTCTTCCACCTCAAGTCCAAATTCTAATATGATATTGTCATATTAGATTTTTATTTGTTGTTTCAAAATTGTCTATCATGAAAATGATCAACCTCTTTTTGAAACAACAAATAAAAATCCAATATTACAATATCATATTAGAATTTGGACTTGAGGTGGAAGAATATTCTAACAAAATAAATTAATATTAGTTTTTTTTTTAATAATCTAAAATCGTTTCTAATTAGGTGTTGCTGTTATATTTCAAACAATATAAATACCCCTAAATTCATAAACGCATTGTAAAATTGTAGGAGGTTTATTGAACAAATTTTGTATGAAAATGACGTTTTGTAAACCTGCTATAACTTTACAAAACATTTATGAATTGAGGGCTAAATTTATAAAATGTTTTTAAGACTGAATAATTTTTTAAGTTCTTTTTGTATATTTGTAAACAATTGAATATATTTAATTAAAATATTATGAAATAAATGAATATTAATTTTGTTTTATATAAAAACTTAAGCATTTTTTTTAAAATAAAAGGCGTTTCTAATTAGTTGTCACCAGCTGTATATACTAGCTATATTTGTACCTGGTCTTGCCCGGGATTCAAAGTCTTTTAAAAACTAAAAAATTCATACCAAAAATGGATTTCGTGGGAATTTTTGGACAAAACTTGGTAGAAGGATAGGCCAGTTCCGTATAAAGCATTTTTTGTAATTTTTATGGCTAAGTCGCGCCCTCGGGTGACGGTATAAGTAATTAAAATTGAAACTTTGACGCTCTATACACACTTCAAATTTCTGAAAAAAAAGCAAAAAATTTTAATTAAAGGGCGAACACACCAAAACTGCGACACTTTGGAAAGCTTATAACTTACTCAAAAAAAATTTATATATTTTGAAATTCAAATACCCTAAGTAGGCTATGACCTAAATTTCATGTATGAGAAATTTCATTCGAATTTGACTTTTAGTTTCGTCAAAAATGACCACCGAGTTAGAAACGAGGCGAATTATTTTGCACGAATATATAAAAATCCGGTTCTCAGGCGCGTAAAATAGCTAAAAATGTAAAAGTTCACCAGTCGACAGTTTCCAGGGTTTTACATCGCTACAGGGAAGGCCTGGCAATTGCTATAAAGCCTGGTAGCTGAGGTGAGCATGACCAAAATGATACAAACAATGCTCGCAAGGTCCTCAGGGCATTTTCGCAAGATCCGAAGAATTCCTCACGTTCTGTTGCAAAATCTGTACGAAAATAGCAGTCTTTCGTACAAAAGGTAAAGCGGCAAGCTTCACTAAGAAGTTTTAAAGCTCAAACAGCACCAGATCGAGACGCAAAGCAGAATGTTACGGCGAAATCCTGCAGCCGCAAGTTGTACGAATCCCAAATCACGAAATATGAATGCATTGTCATGGAAGACGAAACCTACTGATTTCAAAATTTCAAATATATTGCTGGCCAAGATTTTTATACTGCTGCAAGTCGTAAAGATGCTCCTGAAAGCTGTAAATTGAAAATAAAGTCAAAGTTTCCAAAAAAATACATGGTTTGGCAAGCCATTTGCTCCTGTGATCGTAAAAGTAGCTCTTTCATCCCATCTGGAACAATGAACGCTCAATTTTATCGGGATGAGTGTCTCAAAAAGCGTCTTCTGCCATTTATTAAGAATCACATCACCAAACTACTGTTCTGGCAGGACCTGGTAAGCTGCCACTATGCCAAGGACACATTGCAGTGGTACAATGCAAATAAAATCGATTTTATATCTCGCGACTGCAATCCACCCAATACCCCAGAGCTACGCCCTATTGAGGAATATTGGTCAATAGTGAAGGGAATATTGAAGAAGACAGGTGAACTGGGAAAATATATTGCAGAATTCAAAACCAAGTGGTTGTCGGCGTCGCGAAAAGTCGATGGTGCACTCGTGCAAAAGATGATTTCGCGTGTGCGACGAAAAGTCCGATCAGTTGCATATGGAACAAATAATAACTAATATTTTAATATTTTTATTACCTTTAAACTTCAAAGTATTCGAATAAAAAAAAATTATTTCAAAGCCATCTAGTTTTTTTCTGGTATTAGTTTCTAAGTGTCGCAAATTTGGTGTGTTCACCCTTTATTTCTATTACAATTTTCTTAAGACCTTTTTTAAAAAAATATTGATTTTTAGACGCTTTTTAAAAATTGCTATTTGGAAACACTAATTGCTTAGATTGTATGCTTCTTTCGAAGTTGAGAGAAAATATCGCATTTTTAATATAACAAATAAAAACTGATTAATTTTCTACATACCTACTTACAATTTTACAAAAACGAATAACCCTTGATTAGATCAGTCAATTTATATTTTAAAGTTCGAACTGAACTCAGACATTTTTTCCCTTAAATATTTTTTTACACGTTTTCATCGAAATCAACATATCACTTTTATTACGCCGCTCTTCCTTATATTTTTAAATATTTTTTGAAAAAGTGCTTTGAAAAAAAGTCACAAATAATTTTTTACAAATAATTGTATGGCAAACTTTTAAGTTAAATTTTTGTAATTTTTATAAATTTCGTTTATAGAAAATTCCTCGAAGTATCACATTCTTTTGACGCCATTGTAATATCGCCTTCCTATCACAAGTTATAGGCACTTAAAAGTCGATGTGACTTTAAAGTCACATTGGTAAGAAATGGGTTAATATATCACTCTGACTGTTGTTCTTGTCGTTATAACGGCTTTAAAATGAGAATTTGTAGTTAATAATTCTCATTTAAAGCCGGAGTGGCAATCCTTGCTCGGATAAATTCGAATACATCCGAATCTTTCCGGCACATAGTCCGATTGCCGTGGGAACCGGGTTATACCGCCCATACTCGGTCGTCAGAGCCTCGTCAGCGTTAACAGGGGACACCATGTCCAAGGTGGACTGTGGGTGAGGTTGGCATTTGGAAATAATTTCCCTTGACCCACCACTCTGACTGTAGATATTGTTTGCTATGCACGCTTTGTAGCCACCGCGACGGATGCCACCACGCCTGCCACCACAGCACTCGCTACTATAGTACCAAAATGATTAGAACTCAACTATTGAAATAATTATGAGAATTGTACATTTTCTTTGTCAAATTTCAGCAACATTTGAAAAGCAGTAAACAAAAAATGAAGAGGATTATGACAAACATACAAATTTTAAAAATTTAAAAGAAAAAAAAAATACAGGATAACAGCGCGTGATCATTTGAAAATTAATAACGATTTTGGACGAGGCGTTTATTAGTACAAAATTTCGATAACATCCATTAAAAAATAATTATTTTGTATCATCTTTCTTTAATTTGAAAATAATTTAAACAGAAAGTGATATTAATTTATGATCTTAAAAACTAAAAAACATTCATTTACCAAAATAAGAGATCAACTAAACATTCCCCTCATTCATCTTAAAAACACATTGACACGGTGCAAAATATAATTTAAATAACATACATTTAAATTTAACGGTTCGTTGTAATTCAAAAATCTGTGGTTATCAAAAAGGATTATGCGTACTAAATAAATTTGAGTAAAATCTGTTGGAAAATAAAAATTTCAAGAGCGAATATTCATTGTAATATAACAAATTCATAATTTAAAATTTATGACAAATTCACAATTCAAAAAAGTGGGCGTAAAAACGGGCATGGTAAACGAAAATTATATTCCGACCTGGCCTAGGATAAAAGGATCATGTGTACAAAATTTGAGCAAAATCACTTGGAAAATAAAAGTTTCTGTAGCGAATATACATTGTTATATAACAAATTCATAATTAAAAAAAAGTGGGCTGAAAAATGGACATGGTTAATGAGAAGTACACTCAACCAAAAAAGTCTGTAATGGCTACTGAAATTTTTGCTGTTATTACTGGAAATTTAACTGTTTTGGGGCCAGCGGTATTTTCTGCTAATTTTAGCAACACATGTCTGCTGATTGTAGTACAATAAAATTAGTAGAAAAAATTAGTAGCCGCTACTAAATTTTAGTAAAATTTATGTAAAATGCAATTCAAAATCGATTTGCTAAAATCAGTTAAAAAACTTACAAAATATCATAATTTTAGTACAATGAAATTAGTATAAATAATTAGTTGCAGCTACTAAATTTCAGTAAATTGCTGTAAACTGTAATTTAAAATCAATATGCTGAAATTAGCAAAAAATTGTACTAAAAAATAAAAAAACTGTAAAATCTAAAAAAAAAAAATTTTTTCTTTCGATTATAACAAGCGTACTTGAAATTTGGAGTCAAAATTGCAAACGGTTCTCCAGTTATTGCCGTTTTATGCATTGGGTATGCAATAAAATTTTCTGGGTGTTATTTCTAAACTAAGAATATATCAATAGTAACAAATATAAACTAAACAAGAATTATAAAAAATTAAAAATTAAATTAGTATATTTTTCTGCTAAATTTAGAACTCGGTTTTGAAAAATTAGTAAAATGTTTTACTGAAATCAGCAGCGAAAATTAGTAAACAAATCCGTAATCTCTATAAAAGAATAACGTGACTGACTGACTGATTGACTGACTGACTCAACATCGCCCAGCCCAAACCGCTGAAGCTAGGAAGTTGAAATTTGGTATGTAGGTTCGTCTTTCGGCGTAGACGTCCGCTAAGACGGGATTTTTGGAAATTCCTATCGGAACGGGCAAAAAGGGAAAAAGTCTCCCCCTTGGCGGCCTGCCAAAATCCCTTTGGCTAGAAAGCTGAAATTTTAGATATGTGTTCCTTGGAGTAGGGGCTAACTTTTCTGGAAAGTACTTTCGAGAAAAGTAAGAAAATAACTTTTCCAAAAAAGTACATTTTTCCAAAAAAAAGTATCTTTTTCCAAAAAAGTACATTTTTCCAAAAAAGTAACTTTTTTCACAAAAAGTACCTTTTTCCAAAAAAGTACCTTTTTCCAAAAAAAGTACCTTTTTCCAAAAAAAAGTACCTTTTTCCAAAAAAAAGTACCTTTTTCCAAAAAAGGACCTTTTCCAAAAAAAAGTGTCTTTTTCCAAAAAGAGTACCTTTCTTTTTTAAAAAAAAACTTCAATGCACGCTAACAACGTAGATACGTGGCTTTGCCCGCTATCTTTAATATTATAAATCGCTTGCCAACCCTGCTTTACGTTATTTATTTTCATTCAAAACACAAATGAATAAAACTACTTACTGGTCTATCTATCTAAGTTCGCACTTTACCAAATTATGTTGACATACACACGTATATTGCAATTTGTAATGGATTCATTAATAACAATCCACTTTCATGAGAAAAAGTGATCAAATATTTATTTATTTTAAACCCATTATTGTGTCGGAATTATATATTTGTGGTGGCTGGGTGAAGGCTTTTATTATAAAAACTGTACTTTTAATAAACAAAGCGAATTTACCCACCCAACCACGAATACGACCTATCTACGCCGATGGCTTGAACAACAGACAATTAGTTGTTACATGCTCACGTGTTGGTATACTAAATGATTTATTTATATAAAAATGAAGAGGCAAAAAATAGTGTTTGTACTTAAACATTACAATAAATTTACCTTAACAATTATTTTATCTTAATAACAAATATTGTGTTTTAATTTATCTAAAAGAAATTTAATTCTAAACTTTAAGGCACGCTAACAACGTAGCGGGCTGCTTTAAATGTTTTTTTATTTTCATTTAAAACACAAATGAACAAAACTATTTACGGGTCCATCTACCTATGTGCGCACTTTACCAAATTATCTTGACATACACACGTATATTGTCAAGAATTATTGTTGTGTCAGAATTATTTATTTGTGGTGGCTGGGTGAGTGAAGGTTTTTATTATAAAAAATTGTATTTAAAAAAAGCAAATTTTAAGAAAATCAACCACGAATACGACTTATCTATAATAAATTTACCTTAACAATTATTTTACCTTAGCAACAAATATTTTGTTTTATTTTATATAAAAGAAATTTAATTCTAACCTTTAAGGCACGCTAACAACGTAGCGGGCTGCGCCCGCTAGTTTGTAATAAGAGAATAGCAAAAATAATTACTAAAAATAAAAATTGTACTAATAATCAGTATAAAAATAGTATAGTGCGATTGGAAACTGTTTACAAATTTTTTTACAAACTTTATTATCTGAGTGTAATAAAAATCTAAATTGTTTTGTGTATAAAAAAATATGTTAGACAAACTACCCCTTAGTTAATACGAACTTCGCTTAAGACGAACTAATTTCTTTGTTCCCACGGAGTTGGTCTTAACCGAGTTTTACTGTATGTACCATTTAAGACATATTTGACCCCATAATTCTTTATACCGTAAATGTGCCATTCAATTTTGTGCTGCAATTTTGGGGCGAACTCTAGTCCAAACATAGACCGATTTAAACTAAAACCAATAGACTTCGTCATTAGGTCGATATAAGTCGGTCTACCAAATTTCATCACAGTATCTTAAAATTTGCGCCATGTAGCATGCGCACAAGAATACATGGACAGACAGACGGAAAAAAAATTAAAAAAACAACATTACCTAAAATTAATAATGGAAATATAGCGCGACTATGCGTTTTCGAATAAACTTACCGTGATGATTGCAAAACTTGTGTCATCTTTTTTCATTAATTCGAGGTAAAAGTGTGTAAAATCAACTCAAAAATATCAAAAAAAAAAAGGTTTTTGTTAACGTTGACCTCAATTTGCTCAAAAACCAGATGTGTTGGAAAAATTTGGAAACCAAATTCAGACTCAGCACGGAAAGGTTACCTGAAAATGCCGAAAAATCCAAAAATTTTAAAATATTTACTAGCGAAAATGTGTGCGGTTTTTTGTTTATAACTTTTTCAGCCCTCAAAAAAATTGATTCACGCGAACAGATTATTTCTTTTTAATGCATTTTAAATAAGTTAATTTAGAAAAAAATGTGTGCCACTAATTTGAAATTTTTAATTTTTAAAATCTGAAATCGACCTGTTTCGCAGATTTTCTCATATAACATATTTCTATTTTTAAAGAAAAAGTAGGTGTAAATATGGGCGTGGTCAATAAAAAGTATATAACAACCTCGCCCGTGATATGAGAATCAATCGCACCAAATTTCAGAGAATTCCGTTGAAAAATAAAAATTTTTTATAGCGACCACAAATTTTATATGGGAAAACACACCACCACAAAAGTGTGCGTACACTGATAGAATTTTGTGCATAGTATTAATGAATTTGTTCATTAATCCAATGATTTTTTTCATTGAAAAGTCCCCAAAGAACGCGTTCATTAGATCAATGAAACGTATTCATTAAATGAAAACTAATTGAAAAAAATATATTTTTTTTGCGTTACTTTTTTATTTATTTTCATTTTATTAATTTTTATTTGTACATATATTTCTTTTTCGTTTTTGACATCTCCCTGAAGTCGACTTGAACCCGCAATCACCAGAATGTAAACATTATCGCGTTACCGATTGATCTAAATAGCCAAAACAAAATGATGTCATTATTTGGACTTTTATATTTAAATAATTTCAGTTTGCAACCCTAGCGTTCATTACTGGAACATATATCTATTTTAGTATTTAGCAAATTCAAAACCCTTATAAAAATTATAGCATATCTTACGGGTTAGTTGAAAATATATAATGAAAAATTCATTAATTTTTCAATTCATGAATTTTTCATTAACTCAATGAAATTTTTTCATTAAATCAGTGAATTCAGATTAATGAAATCGATTCATTAATAGTATGAACGAAAATTCTATCAGTGTATAACGCATATGCTTAAACATTTTTCGATGTTTTTTTTTTTTAAGAACAATCAGTGAAAGTAGGCCTTTTCAACCATGTATTGGTTTGTAAATCGGTTGAGTGGTTCTCGAGTTATAAAATGACGAACATAGGACAACTTATTTTTATGTACAGTGGGTAGGGTTTGGGGTTCGGGAATTCCCGGGATATCCCCGGAAAAGTTTGCCGGGAATTCGGGAAATTTTAAAAATATTTGTATATGTTTAGAATAGGATTTTTTAGTTTTAGTCATAAAAAACATTTTAAACACCAAAACAAAAATGTTATTGTTAAAATCTTTTAAAAGGGAATAATTTTCTTTGACACACAAAAAAAATCGTTGCCAAATAATTAGGAGCATTTCAACTAATAAAGATTTTTCGCATAACTTATTCAAAATTTAAGTAGTAAAACCTAAAAACTTGGTAAAATGTTTAAAATAAATATGAACAAAAAGTTTTGTTTCTTACAAATAATCGCCTATTAATGAATCGATTTCATTAATCTGAATTCATTGATTTAATGAAAATTTTTCATTGAATTAATGAAAAATTCATTAATTTAATGAATTTTTTCATTATATATTTTCAACTAACCCGTAAGATATGCTATAATTTTTATAAGGGTTTTGAATTTGCTAATTACTAAAATAGATATATGTTCCAGTAATGAACGCTAGGGTGTCAAAATGAAATTATTTAAATATAAAGGTCCAAGTAATGACATTATTTTGTTTTGGCTATTTAGATCAATCGGTAACGCGGTAATGTTTACATTCTGGTGATTGCGGGTTCAATTCGAGTTCAGGGAGATGTCAAAAACATTATAAAAACAAAAAAGAAATATGTACATGTACAAATAAAAATTAATAAAATAGAAATAAACAATAAATAAAAAAACGCAACAAAATATATTTTTTTCAATTAGTTTTCATTTAATGAATACGTTTCATTGATTTAATGAACGCGTTCTTTGGGGACTTTTCAATGAAAAAAATCATTGGATTAATGAACAAATTCATTAATACTATGCTAAAAATTATATCCGTGTATCAATATTTTTCAAATTTATATTTTAGTTAAAGTCAACTTTAGTTAAAATATACCTTGACTTAGCTTATATTTGAAGCCTTCTGATTGGTTAATTTATTTTCAACCAATCAAAATGTTTGAAAATATAAATATTTTTGTAGGGTTTTCATACACAAAATGAACAATAAAGTCGACTTTAAAGCTACATTCATAGTGATGGAGTACTCCACTCTACAGAGTGGATTGTGTTCCTTTCTTTTTCGCACTTACATATTTTTTGTATCATGCCATCTCTATTTTAGTACACTCCACTCTGCAGAGTGGTGTACTCCATCACTGTGAATGTAGCTTAAATTTAAAATAATACTATGTATATTAGAGTGGTCCAAAAAAACATGAAAGTTGGAATTCGCGATCTCCACAATGTTGCCCCTATTCCTTAATGTCTAAAAACTCTCTGTGACAAGTTTCAGCTAAATCCGCTGTTATTTAGAGGTAGCACAAAAAGTTGTCTTTTATGAATTAGTAATTTATCTCTATTAGAGTAATTTATACAAAAAGTAGGGTTGTCTTTAAATTTAATTATTTCTTAACCTGTACGATGTTATTTAACATTTTTTTTTTTAAATCTGGTCTTAATTAATGTGAATATAAGGAATTTGAAATCAAAACTTAAAAAAATTAAGTAAATTTTAAGTAATTCGCGGTTTTTTTTTTAATTTATACAAAAAATACATATTTTAGTAAAATTTTCGAAATTTTCCGAAAAGATGTAATTAAAAATTCAACTTATTTTTACCTAGTATGCGCAAATTTCTCAAATCTGATCTTCATTTTAACGAAAGTTATGAATCAGCAATCGAAACTGAAAAAAATTTGTGGTTTTTTGAGATATTTTCCTAATTACCTGTAAACGGTGTTATCGAAAAATGCAATTTGTTATACTTTTGCAATTTACTTACCAAGGACCTTCATTATATATAACACTGATTTTAATTTTAAAAAGGATAACAGATATCCTTGCAAATTAACTTAAAATTTGACATTTTTTAATATTTCGCTATTATTTAGGTTGCTATAATTTTATTGCTACCAAAAACCTTATCTCACATAATAGGACATTCCACAGATATATAATAATGCAAAAACGAAATTTTCATATTGGTAAATATAAGAAAACATCCTGATCGAAGTTGATCCTTTTTTGCATGAAATTTTAAAATTTCGCGAAATCCGCGACGCCGATTTCAATTTTGATTTCATATTCGTAATGTACACCTAAAAATATATTAGATTTGATATGTCGCGATCATGATAATTATATTTAATTTTTCTCATTTTTTCTATTATTTTTAATTAATTAAAAATAATAGAACAAGTACAACCTCGAAACTTCAATTGCGATGTGCTACCTCTAAACAAAACTTTTTTGGTGATTTTTTTGATCAGACCACATTTTTTTTCAAAGTGGCATATTTGTAGGGTTGTGGAGCGTGAAAATTCCAACTTTTTTTTTTTGGACGACTCTAATGTATATAGAAGAGTTTTATTTGTCTTTGAAAAATAACCTTGTGGCCACCATATCTAATGGGTTAAATGTGATGAGACGGTTTATTTCCGACAGTCCAGTGGGGGTACTTTCTGCTGGAATCATGGAATTCATTTGGCAGTTGTTTGAGTAATTTATGTGAAATCAAATGTTCAACATTCTGATATTTTTTACTTTGAACTCTCCTACACCGACTGCATTTGTACTGAAATAGTGTTTTTTTAACAAAAATTACTTATATAGGTGGTTTTCATTAACAATTTTGTTCAAAAATATTTCCCGGGATTCCGGGGAATCAAATTTTTTTATTCCCGTTTCCCGGGAAATAAAAAAGTCCGGGAAATCCCAAATCCTAAAACCTAAACCCTAAAACCTAAACCCTAAACCCAAACCCTAGAAAAATTAACATTATAATTCTACAAATAAAATAATAATATTAAAGGATTTGAAAAAAAAAATTTTTGTTGATTTAAAACCCAAAAAAAAAAATATTTAAATTGTTGTTAAATAACAAAATTAATTTGAAAGTTCTGAAAATTTTTCCATAGATAAAACAATAGTAGGTTTGTTTTTTTTCGAATTTTATATCTATATCTATAACGACTTGTAAAAAAACGACTATCCGTACTTACCTGACTTTTCTTTTATTTTTTGTAAACAAATAAAATTTAAACATTTGAAGTGGCCTTTGTACAAAAGCTGTTTTCGTACAAAGACTTCGCCGGAACTCGAAATGGAGCAATTATATTGTGTGCCCTGCCCTACCTTTACTAACAAACGCATAATTCATTTGTTATTCGGTGCTGTTTTTAATATTTTATGAAATAAAGAATTCGAAAATTTCAAATATTTTTATGACAAATATTTTTGTTTACATTTAAAAGAGAAAAGCCAAGAATTTTTAAGACTTGGTAGCATTTTTATAACTACTTCATTTTTAACAGTTGGTCTCATACTGTAGGTTTAACTTTAACTTAACTAAATACACAAAACAACAACAAATTTTTGGGTTAACTATTAACCTAAGTTTAAACCTGCAGTATGAGACCCACCGTTAGCAGCTAAATTTATATCTACTTAAAAGTTTTATAAATGCTTAAATTTGTGTGGAAAATTTATACAAAATTCGAAAAAAACAAACCTAGTATTAAAATATTGTAAAAAACTGCAGTTAGAGCTTTGCCTATGGGCAGTAAGTTTGGTAAGGGGATCAAAACGAAGAAATTTTAATAGCAATGAAGTTTTAAAAATATCTGAAAATAATGTCTTAAAAAGTAATTATATATCCGGAACAAGAAAAAAGACTTAAACTATAAGTTCATAAGTAAATGAGGCTGAATGGACCGATTCTGGCTTTTAATCACCGATATCTGAGAAGAATCATGTTGCATTTTTAAATGGCTCTAAAGAAAATTAGGTCTAGAAGATTCAATATATTATTTTCCTATTTCATAGTTAAAAATAGTTTTAAAAAATTCCTATTTGCATTTTTTGCCTAAACGTACACATATTATTTCGTTTAAATATGTTAACTTTTATTTTTCATTAAACTCAATGTTTGTATTAGTATGTACTTAATAATTTTGTAAACTGTCCTTTAAGAATATTGGATTCCTGTACTATAATTATAAGATTCACTCTTGTTGTACAGGAAATGGAAAATAAATAAATAAATAAAAATAAATAAATGTGCCCCATTTAATAAATACATTTAAAAATCCAAACTGGACTAATGTTTGCGAGACAAACAAATGGAAAATACTAGACTCCAATTGAACAATTAAAAGAGTTAAGTGCCGCGATGTCCACATATTGGTGTGGGACGGTTTCCTGGGGCAAGTCATCAGGGACAAAATTTATTTAATAAAGGGTATCGTAACCGAAATATGATGCAAACATATCCTTAGCTGAAATATTCAGTGGAAAATGTATGCATATTTGCACGAAATCAAACTTCTGGTCTGGGGACAATGACCAAAAACACAACTTTTGAGCTATGAACAAGTGGCTACAATCTAATAAAATTGTGTTTTGAAATGGCCTATTTAATCTCCGCATCTCGATCCTAAAATATATAACACATTGATATTTATAGATCGTCATTTGCATTAAAAAAATATAGCAAACCTTGAAAATCCCATATAGGCTAATTATTTTGAGTGGCCAAAAGTTGAATATTATCAACAATTTTATAGACTCAAAATCATGGCGTTATAAAGCAGTTCTGGAAAAATAATAAATATCCAATTAAATACTGAACATTAAAATTCGAGCTTTGTTTGCAACTTCGCTATGGTAAAAGTTTCCAATGTTTTACCAAAAGCATAAACATTAAGAATTTCAATTCTTTAAATTTTTTTTCTGAAGTATAGCTTGTTTGTTCCAATTTATATTAATAAAAAAATATAAAAATTATCAGATTAATAAAAAAAGTTCTCCATTTTTACACCCAAAATATAACAACTGACCAATAAAGTTGAAAAAAAATCAATATTTTTAGAAGTTTCCATTGTATTGTCACCCACTGTCGTGGAAAATATAATATATAGAAACGATTCAAGTATTTCCTAATTTTATTCTCATTGCCTTTATTTTCAAAGATCAAAATAGTGGCTAAATTTGCCCCGAAAGGTGAGGAGATTGTTCAAAAAATTGTACAAAATTTTAACGTAACGTTTGTTTTTTACTTTGTCACTTATTTTAAGTGAGCGTGGCTTTTAACGAAAAATTAGCAATATCGACCTTTTATCAAATTACATAGTAAAATTTAGAGAGTACTGATCGATTCTGTACAATCTGTATATTTTTGGAATTCCTATAAAATTTCTTTTAGTCTTGCATTATTCTGATCTACAAATAGTCGCCAGACTTAAAATGGAAGTACCTTAAACATGACCAAATTTTTCTTTTGTTTATATACAGTTTGTACAGAACCGATCAGTACTCTCTAAATTTTACTATGTAATTTGATAAAAGGTCTATATGGCTAATTTTTCGTTAAAAGCCACGCCCACTTAAAATAAGTGACAAAATAAAAAAAAACAAACATTACGTTAAAATTCTGTACAATTTTCTGAACCATCACCTCGCATTTTGGGGCAAACCTTTTGATCTTTAAAAATAAAGGCAACGAGAATAAAGTTATAAAAAAATTGAATCGTTTCTATTATATTTTCCACCACTGTATAATATATATATAGATAAGGTGCGGGTAAGTAAATGCACAAATTTTGTGCGTTTTTTCATGCATCGAATATGGACAACTGCTTACAAAAACGTCCTTGCCGAATAAAAATAATGAGTTTTGACACTGAATTATATGCAGTCGACCCTAATTCTACTTCTTATTATTTACAGCTATGGACATGGAAATAGGACACTTATTTGTTAAGAAACATAATTATTTATTTTGAAAAATAAGAGAAAAATAAAATTTTTTATTTCATATACGGAAATGTTATTATTGATGATTGTAATTCATTGTTTATTTAAATAAAAATCCTTCAACTATTTTTTATATATTGGTAAATATAAAGGGGGTTTCAATAAGAGCGCTACAAAAATTTTTTTAAATAAAACAAAAGCGGTTTTGGATATCAATGAAATTCTTTATTCCTGTGTAAATACGTTCGATGCCATTATGTATGGAAATCGATCTCTTTTGCATGGCTACCATGGGCACGCTTGCAGAAGTCCAGACGCTGAACCCAATTTTCGACGGTTTTCAAGCATAAATCGGCCGATACTGCTGCAATTTCACGTTCGATATTCGTACGAAGTTCATCAATCATCGCTGGCTTGTTGGCATAGACCATAGATTTGACGTAGCCCCACAGGAAATAGTCCAACGGCGTCAAATCGCACGACCGAGGCGGCCAATCGACTGGACCATTTCGTGAGATAACACGTTCTCCAAACTTGGTTTGCAATAAATTGATTGTGACATTCGCTGTGTGGCTTGTGGCGCCGTCCTGTTGGAACCGCATGTCCTCCAAGTCCATATCATCCAATTGGGGCCAAAAATATTCGGTTATCATTGAACGGTAGCGATTCCCATTCACAGTAACGTGCCGGTCTTGATCATCACGGAAGAAGTACGGCCCAATGGCGCCGCCGGCCCATAAACCGCACCAAACTGTAATTTTTTCGGGATGCAATGATGACTCATGGAGTACGTGTGGATTGCTGTCTGACCAATAACGCATATTTTGTTTATTGACGAAGCCATTCAGCCAGAATGAGCCTCATCGCTGAAGATGATTTTTCGATGAAAATCCGAATCATTTTCAAGTTGTTGCTCAGCCCAATTCACGAACATACGACGCTTCTGGTGGTCAAGCGGCTTCAGTTCTTTCGTCAATTTGATCTTGTAAGGATGTAGGCCAAGATCTTTTCGCAAAATTCGCCACAACGACGTCACAGAGATGCCCAACGCTTGAGAACGACGTGTGAGAGACACATTTGGGCTTTCTTCAACTGAAGCCTCAGCGGCAGCAATATTCTCGACACTACGGGCACTTCTTTGTCACACTGGCACAGGAACATTTGGTACTGTGCCTGTGGATTCAAATTTTTCCACTAGACGCTCAATTGTTGATCTGCTAGGACGATTATGTCGACCCTAAATTGGACGTAGCGCTCTTAACGTTGAGGCCACTGACTCCGAATTTCGGTAGTAGTTAGTTAGTTAGTTGACTTTTATTTATAAAATAATAAAGTCATTAAAGGCATTGACATTATGTCGTCAGCCATTATAATTACATTTCATTTACAATAATTAAAATTTTAAGTACTAAGTATCGTATTCTGTAAGCAAAATTTGCCTATATCTTAAAGCATTTATTATAAAAGCTGCTAAATTTCTCCAATTACATTGCTCATTCATACCGTTCAATAGATTTATTAGCTCATATTCATTAATGTAGTTTTTCCCGATATATCTAACCCGGAATTCCCTGAGTATCGGACATCTTCCCATAAAGTGTATTAGGTTCTCAGTTTCACCCAAATTACACAAGCAACATATAGTGGTAGTATTAGTTCTACTACTTCTATGAACATTTTTCAATGGGAGAGTATCGCAACGTGCTCTCAATATAGCTGAAATTTCATTTATACACAAATTCTGGTCGCATATATAAGTTGAACCCATAGCTGGTATTAAATTTTTATAAATACGAGTTTCACTTGCAGAAGCTGCTTGTAACATTTTATTGTAGTTTTTAATTTTAAGCTGAGATACAAAATCTAAACATCTAGAACGCCACTCAATACCACTCATTAAACTGAAGCATATACTGAATTCCTCGCCGATTCTATTAATTTCTTTTGCCCAAAATATATTTTTCTGTAGTATAAGTTTCGATAATTTATGTGGAAGTCTTTCAGTGTTGTAGTTATATATAGCTGCGTTGATGTAATTTAGATGTAGACATAGGGTATAAAAGTGACTATCTTCCGCTCCTGTTTCTAAAGCCAATGCATAATTGGGAGTACAGTCTGGTATTTTTAAAATTCTTTTAAGAAAATATCTTTGTAGTTTATCGACAGTTTCAAACGATGTAAATCCCCAAACTTGCGCACCATAAGATTGTATTGCCCTGCACACAGCTTGAAATATTTTCCATTTTGATTGTAGCGAAATATTCGGTTTATTTAAATAGCTTTGCCATGTTGCATTTATACTGTTTTTGGCAGAATTGTTTCTACATTCTACGTGTTTTTGAAAGGACATTTTTGGGGTAAAAATTACACCTAGATAGCAAAATTGTGTTGTTATCTTAACTTCTTTTTGATTATAAAACCATTTTTCATCTCTAGCCAATCTGCCTCCTTTTCTGAAAACCATCATCTCGGATTTTTCTAAATTCACCTCCATATTCCATTGCATGCAGTATATTTCGAGCTTGTTAATCATTGATTGCATAACCTTTTTATCATCAGTAATTATGACTATATCGTCTGCGTATAAAAGTATTCTTATATTTAGATCTTCTATCATCAAACCTCCTCCCAAATAATCCTGTAGATCATTTAAGTATAAAGTGAACAATAATGGTGATAAAAGACAACCCTGTTTGACACCCGAATATGTTTCGAAATATTCCGATAATTCACTCCCATTCCAAACTGCAGACCAAGTGTTTCTGTATATATCTTCCAGTAATCTAACAATTTTAGATGACAAGCCAATCGAATGTAATTTATATATTAATTTCTGCCTTGGTACTTTGTCGAAAGCTGCTCTAAAATCTATGAAAAAGGCGTAGACTTTTTTATTTTCTTCAAATTTTAGATAGACTATTGAGGCTAAATTGTATATATTATCAGCTGTAGAGTATTGTCTTCTAAATCCGGCCTGAAACTCATTTAATATCTCGTTTTTCTCTACCCATGAAGTTATTCTTTCATTTAGGATTCCCATAAAAATTTTTGCTATACAGTTCATACATGAAATGCCTCTATAGTTACCAGGTATGTTAGGATCACCCTTTTTAAATATTGGAAATATAATGGACTTAACAAAAGTTTCATCTACTTTTCCAGTTTCGAACATCATGTTATACGTTTTGGCCAATTGTTCTAAAAATTGGTTTGATGCATTTTGGAGGAATTCGTATGTGATTCTATCCTCACCAGGTGCTTTGTTCTTTTTCATTTTTTTCATAAGCAAGATAACTTCAGCAGTAGAAATACTTCTGTCTAATTCATTATCCTCATACCACATTGGTGCATATTGTATATTATTTATTATACCTTGGGGGTTTAAAAGTTGATCAAAATAATTTTTAAAATCTTCTGCAGCAATTTCTGCTCCTACTTTCAAGGTATTTCCTCTAATCTCATGTGCTACTTTCCACCAATTTTTTGAGTCACGAACTCCATTTATCTTATTCTCAAGTTCTTGAAGATACTCCAGTTTTCTATTTACACATATAGTTTTATAATTTTGTTGAGCTTTTAAATACTTTTGTTTATCATTCATCTCATTTGAGTTTCTGTATATGTTCAGTAGTCTAAAAACCTTTTCTCTAGCGTTTAAACATTTGTAATTAAACCAGATTTGTTTGAATTTATTACATGTATTTTGTTGGGTTTCAACTGACATTTTAATTGACGCTACTAACTCTTGCAAACTCAAATGTTTTCCTTCATCTACAATTGGTTTTATATTATCGTTTAAATTCTGCTGATAAGTTAATTTATATGATTCTTTCCAAATAAATTTTGGGAGCAGATCTAATTTTTTAGCATTTTTAGTAGAAGTAATCTTTAGACATAGCTTAATTGGCATATGATCAGACCAAATTTGATTTTCAACTTTAAAACTCTGAACCAGCTCTAACCCCTCCTGATAAACAGCACAGATGTCATTTACAGAGCTTCCTTTCGTTTTTATACAAGTATAATTTCCATCCTCGTCTCCAACTGTTCTTCCATTGAATATTACTAGACCATAGTCATTACAAAATTCAATAAACTCTTTACCAGTGCTGTTTGATATTTTGTCTTTAGAATGCCTTTTATGTTTCCCCATTTCAAAAATATCTTCATACATTACGTCTATATCTTGTTGTAAACATCCAATTCTTACATTCATGTCTCCTAAAATAATAGGCATATTATCATTATTATTTTTAAAATAATTTTTTACTATAGTGAACTCATTGTGCCAGTTTACACCTCGAATATACAGGGGTATAAGAGTACATGCTATATGGCCCGAATGTATCTTTATCTTGTCAATACCATTTTCACATATAAATAAATGTTTGAAACCTTTAGTTTTTAAATCCTTCTTCACGCCATACGCACAGCCTCCACTCGCTCTTCCATACATACTACATCTTATTGCAGGCTTCCAATAAAGTTCATGCTTGCTGAAGTATTTGTTCATTTTCGTGGTATTTTCAGCAGTTATATGGGTTTCTATTAATATAAATACATCACTATTTCCGAGATAGTCAAAGAATCCAGGGAATATTTTTTTATTTTCTAAACCATTTATATTAAAAGATACTATATTGATAATATGGGTTTGATTTTTGCTTACAGATTCGACATTAACAATATCTAAGCATTTAGAAATACTAACAATTTGACTACATTTAACATTATTTACTGAATTTGAATTGCTATTATTAAATTTTACATTATTATTATTATTAAATTTGACATTATTATTATTATTATTATTATTATAGTTCAGTTTTTTGGATAAGATATATTTAACAAATATTCATAATCTAAATTAATACTTGAAAATTGTTCACCATATATCTGCTTCATAATCGGCTCGGCTTCCATCTGATCACATACTAACTTTTTATTTGAGTTCCACTTAAACCATTTTTCTGCAATACGCATTCTATCATCTCTAACAACGATACGATGAAATTTGCTGATGTTTAAAATTTCCTTTTTTAACCGCAATAAAACCCTCTTATCTTTCTGTCGGTCTTCATTTAGATCTCTTTCGATGAAGATTTTAGTTCCCACTAACTTTTTTGTATTTCTTAATATGTTGAAAGCACTTTGTTCCGAATCCAGTTCAGCCAATACAGCAACTTTGCCTTCACGTTCGTATAGAGTTTTAGTTGATTTTAGCATCATTGGATCGGGATTTTCTAAGATTTTATTGCAAATCATTTTTACTTCATTATTTGCTGAATTGCTTGCTGACACACCTTTAAATATGAGATTTTTATTCTTAAATTTATCTTCTAACTGTGTGAGTCTTTTTCTATCAGCATCCCTTTCAGATTTTAAGTTTTCCATTTCCGCCTTTAGCATATCATTTTGTTTTTTCAATTCTGAAACATCTACTGTGAGGTAATCTAATCTGTGCAATATCTCCTCGTTTCCCTGCCTTATTATTGATTTAAGGGCATCTACACTCAAGTCGCCAACTTTCATATTTGAGGAACTCGCTTCTTGATCATTCGGAGCAACTTCCGAGAACATTCTCTTATTTCCACTAACTATAACATGCTTTCCCGATTCCTGTGTTGACCCGAATAAAGGTTTATGTGCCATTGTTTAGGAACAGACCTATTGTTTGCAGATTGAAAATTACGAGTTTTTGATTTGTAGCTTTGCTTATGTCACCCTATTGTTTTCGTTGCCAACTCTGTTTATTAACAAAAAAGCTGATTTCTTTGTCAACCAGTATTCAGTGATTTCTTTGTCAACCAGTATTTCGGTAGTACATTTTAATAATTTCGACTCGTTGTTGGCTCGTATATCTTTCCATCATGAAATGGCAAACCTTACTGAAGAGAAATTTCAAAAGAGCGGCAAGATATATGGCGTCGTTTGCCGTCCCTGTCTTTCTACTTTTGTACCGTCCCTGTTGAAAAACCCTTTATATAAACTAATAAAAATACCTAATAATAGGACACATTTTATATTTTTACAAAAAACCGTACATTTTTTGGGTTTTTAAAAAAATTATTATTTTTTTAGCGTTAATATTACAATAATATTTTGTGCTGTATCCATTATTATCATTAACCGCTTCGCATCTTCTTTGCATACTCTCAACTAATCTCTGGCATCTTTCTTTTGGTATAGAATACCAAGCTTCTTGAATACCAGCCCAAAGTTCGGTGGAATTTTTGTAATTGTTTTGCGAAACAATCATTCCGTAGATTTTCTATTGGATCAAGGTCCTGACTTTGGGCTGGCCAATCCAAAACCTTAATTTGTTCTTGTCCAATCCTTCACTATGTTCGAAGAATGCTTCGGATCATTGCCTTGCATAAATGTCCACTTAACTGGCATATTTTCATAGGCAAATGGCTCCATAACATTCTTAAGAATGCTCAAATATTGAAACTTGCCCATTTTGTCCTCTACTTTTATGATAGGCTCAACACCACGCCAAGAAAAAGCCCCCCATACCATAATATTACCCCCACCGTGTTTCAAGGTCTTCTGAGTGTACTTAATGTTTAAAGCCTGGTTTTTTTGGCGGTGTACAAATGTTCTACCATCGCTCCAAAGCACAATTTTTTCAAAAGGACAACTCATTTCCTTTGTGGGTTTTGGCAAAATCAATACGTTTCTTAATATTTTTTCTTGAAAGAAGAGGCTTCTTTCTACTTATTCGTCCAAATAAGTTTGCTTCATTCAGTCTTCTTCTTACTAACCTGTCTGACACTTGAACGTTGAATTTTTCCCTGATTTCATTATTTATTTGACGGGAGGACATAAAATGGTTGAGTTTGCTTTTGCGTACTATAGTCCAGTCCGTATAAGTTGTAGTTTTACGACGGATTGGCTTACGTTCTTTATTTTGCGTATGATATTCTTGTCGGCAGCACATAGACGAATAGCATTGTATACCATACTTCGCGAACACTTTAGTATTTTAGCAATTTCAGTTGGAGATTTCATCTCGTTGTGGAATTGACATATAAGTCTTCGTTTTTCTGGATTACAATGTTTTCCACGTCCCATATTGGTACAATTAGAAAAGAATTTACTTATTTCAAACGCAAATTATGAAAAAAAAATTATTACTAAGTGCATCAAGTAAAATTTTGACAATTATTGCAAGTGTCTTTTTTATATGTCCAAGTCAAATATGAACAAAGTAAAGTAATTTTGTTATAAAAATTTGCATCTTTTAAATATTGCCAAGTTTTATATATAATCTGAGACTACTTGATTACAGTTTACTATAATAGAAAAGAAATATAATTATTGCTTTATAATTATTAAGAGAAATGCATGAAGATAATTTTGTATGAAGTGTCCTATTTCTATGCCCATAGCTGTAGATATGAGTACCCATTACTGAGATTTAGCTGCGAATGTATTATAAGTCAGTTTCTGTGAAACGCATTTTCTTTAATTAGCACAAATGTTTTGTTAAATTATTGAACATTTCAATTTATTAAATGAACTTTTTGGCATTTGGAGTAAAAATTATTGTTTGAAATAAAAACCAATGCTTGGCATTATAGATGGTACTTTTGCGATAAAAATTAGTTCTAATAATATTAAAGATGGAAAAATATTTTGCTCAAACTCTACAAGATTTCTATCTCGTGTAGATGTGCCTTTAAATTTATTTAAAATTATATGCAATTTGTTTTGTTTATTATTTTTTATTTAAAATTAATAATATTTTATGTCTTTTTAGGAAACTCATATCTTACATGACTTCAATCGTGATTTATATGGCTGTTTACTCAAAGTTTGTATCGTTGGTTATTTAAGGCAGGAGCAAAATTTTAAAAGTTTAGACGATTTAGTAGCCTGCATTAAAAATGATATAACGCAAGCCGAAGATGGACTAGAAACTAATGAAACATATAAGACGTTACAAAATCATCCGTTTTTTATTGACAATTGTAGTGTAAGTAATGATAATCTTAAAAATGGTACGGGTAGTAAAAATGTGGGTTATTAGTAAACTTTTTTGTTAATATTTTTAATTTGTTCTGTAATTTGTAAAACACAACTACAAACGTTTATGAGACTAGCAAAATTTCATGTTTCAATGAATAAATCACCTATTTTTTGTAGCTTAACCGATTATTTTGAAATAAATTGTCACAATATTAACTGGAAGTTGACACAATGGGCGCGTTTACCAATTACTTAACTGTTACTAATCTGCTACTCAACAATCTGGTAAAAGTTTTGATAACTTAGCGCTACGTCAAAATGTTGAGGTAGCGCTACCTTGCTTTTTAGAGGGGAAATTGTACTTGTGTTCAAGCTGTCGTATTACGGAAGTTTCCTCCGTCGGCACAAAAGCAATAATTCTAGGGCAATACGAACAGAGCTTTGAAGAATTAATTCCTGAATTCAGTTTTTCAATTCTGAATTAAAACTTCGATGAATTAATTCACAAAGCACCATATATTGAATGGAATTAATTCATATTTGTTTTCGTTCGATTTATTTTTTACGAATTAATTCAATTGCTGTAGTTCTTTTTATTAAATCAAATGAATTTATTAACTGGCGAATGCGTTCAATATTATAAATCGAACGGCAAAAAAGTGAATTAATTCCTTACTGAATTAATTCACCACTGAATTCATTCAATTTCATTTTCATTCAGTGAATTAAAAAATAATAAAATTACATTCAGTGAATTAACAAAATAAAATTACGTTCAGTGAATTAAAAAAAAAATAAAATTACTTTCAGTGAATTAAAAAAAAAAAAAATACGTTCATTGAACTCAAAGCCTGTTTTCTGCCGTTCAGTAGAAGAAAAGATTTATTTAAAAATAAAATTTGCAACTAAGCAATTTTACAGCGTTTGCTAGTGAAAATAAACAAATTACATACATATATATTAAGTGTTAGAGAAACCCGATGTACTTTATCAACCTACATGATTAAAAAATAAAGCCTTTTACTATTAAATATAAAAAATTTACAGATATAGATGAATTTGGAAAAAATATAACTATTAATTTTTCAAACTTATGCTTCCCAGTAAAATGTAGATGCTTCACTATGACGTATTTCATTTATACGTTTTTACAATTTCATTTATACGTTTTCTTCTACTGAACGGCAGAAAACAGGCTTTTAATTTAGCATACGTAGTTTTTGTTTTTCAATTAAGTGAACGTCATTTTTTTTCAATTAAGTGAACGTATTTTTTTCTTTTTTAATTCACTGAACATAATTTAATTTTTTTTTTAATTCACTGAATGTAATTTAGTTTTTTTTAATTTACTGAATGTAATTTTATTTTTTTTTAATTCACTGAATGAAAATGAAATTGAATGAATTCAGTGGTGAATTAATTCAGTAAGGAATTAATTCACTTTTTTTTCGTTCGATTTATAAAATTGAACGCGTTTACCAGTGAATTAATTCATTTGATTTAATAAAGAGAACTATTGCAATGGAATTAATTCTTTGAATTTATTGTTTGATGGACGCGTTCAGTTGAAGGAATTTAGTGAATTACTTAAGAAAAGGAATTCATTCAATCCTAAAGAAAATTGAATTCGATTGGTAGTAAATTCATTGAAAAATTAATTAATTCTTCAAAGCTCTGAATACGAAAGCAATTTCCCAGGAAGATAAATCGTTGATATCGCAAATTTATCATGTGGAAGATTAAAAGGCTATATAGCTATATAAACTCCCCGGTACAAATTAAACGATTTATTTTTTTCATTATTAAATTTAACTCTGAAAAAGAATATTTATCTGCATACATAATCTATTGACCAAAACATTAATTGATTTCAGCATACCCGATTTTTTTCACAGCAGTAAATCTTGATTTTTCAACGTATTTATTTCCCATCCCAGCAAACATTTGAATTTACAAAAAAGCTTGCAAAAAGCTTACATTTACATATAAAAGCGACGTTTTGTAATTGTAGTATAAGAAAAACTGGACAACAAATGCAAACTTCAGAACTTCTTTTAACAAAAGCGTTTTGTTTGATTTACTACGTAAGCTTTAAATATATTCGTAATATAAACACTTTGTAAACGTTATAAAATATAAAAAAGCGCAATTTTGACCTCCCGAGCTATATCTGGCTATGAATGGAATCACATTAAAACATATCATCATATACAACTATGTACATCTGATATTATTTTTTGAACGAGTTTTTTACACGGTAATTGATATTATAATATCCCCAAATCTTAATCCATTACAATAACTACCATATTAAATTAATAAAAATGTATTTAGTGGCCGATATTATTACATATGGTTCCATGCAAAGTTACATAAAAATGTATGTGACGCCATACTAAAAACATTTTCTTGTAATTTTATATAACTTTATATATAATCCGATATAAATTAATATATATGTAGTTCAACATAAAATTAAGTTATCTTTTTTCTTCTTATTTAGTTAGATTTAATTAAACATGGCTTTACATATGACCATATAAAGCTCCATAAACAAATCAAGTTATTTTTTATATATAATTTCATATTAAAAAATTATGCGTGCGTTTCATAAGGCAAAGGCATTCAAATGCATTTTTATAAAACACAACCAATTTTTGTAGAAAAATTTTTGAACATTCGGTTATGTTTTATAAAATTTGGACATTTAAAATTGTTTAAACTATAGAAATTTCAATAGTAAACTTAATAGCTGTTAAGCATAACTTCTAGTCATAAAAAGCCTACCTACTTTCTTATTTAATTATCACATTATCACGCTTTTTTCACATTCAATAGTTGGATACCGAGTGTTGATTGGAGAAGTTGTGTTGCTGCTGTGCAAATTTTTTCAATTTTTATTATTTTCTAGTTAAGTGTTTGTAACCGTCGCATAGGACAATCGTAATTAATATTAGAATTAATTACTGAAGAATTTTTTTTAGAGTTGATTTATAGGAAGAAGAAGAAGAAAACATTTTTATTGAAAAATTTAACAGACACAAGGGAATCACCAGACTACCGCAGTTTCGTCTCACCCAAAGACTCGTCAATGGTTAGTTTATGTGTCAACTGATCAAAGTAATGTTTTTAATTGTTAATTTGTCTCTATATGAAAAACTTTTTGTGTATTGCAATGACCGGGGATTGAACCGGCAGCCCTCTACACAGGCTATGACTCGTAGCATCACCTCTTAACAAGTTACACCACGGTCGGCATAGCGCTGAGTGTGGCTAATTGAAGTTTTTTCAATCACAGCCTATATCAAGGGTGGGCAAGGA
The DNA here is from genome assembly GCA_949987735.1 of Leucophora obtusa. Classification (NCBI taxonomy): domain Eukaryota; kingdom Metazoa; phylum Arthropoda; class Insecta; order Diptera; family Anthomyiidae; genus Leucophora; species Leucophora obtusa. The sequence goes on from OX465295.1 coordinate 286,221,357, forward strand.
TTTGTCACCGAGGGCCATATTGTGGTTTTTCATAAATTGTAAGGGCCGCACCATACAATAAAAAAAGAAAACTACAAATTTTTAAGTAAAATGAAAGGGGAAGGAACTAATGTTTCGTTGTTTTTTTTTTTTTATAAAACAAAAACTGAAACCCGTTCCATCTATTCCAACACTGGTTCTACAAGAACTCAATGAAAACTCAACTTATTTCACATTCTGTTTTGGTATTTTTGAATTACATAAGTATAATTAAACTTTATTGGAACACTTTTTTATAGTTTTTGCGTCGAAAACTCAACGAGTTATAAGAGACTGAATATTACTCCGAAAACAAAAACACGTATAAAAATTCATAGCTTGCTGGATTCGTATTTTTATTTAACGGATACTATGCACTAAACGCTTAATTTAAACGATGATTACAAACTTAAAGATTTTGTCAGTAATCTGAGTGCTTTTGATAAACTAAATCGCAGACTTTTTCACACAGACCAATGCGGTGCATTATTATAGTCAGCACAAAGTACGAATTTTAATAAATCTTTACGTGAGTAATAATTTTAAAATCAGATTTCTCACTATAGTAAAACTTCAGTTTAAACTCGTGCTTTGTGCTGACTATAAAACCCACCCAGTCAACAAAAAAGTCTTTAATGGCTACAGAAAATTTTGATGTTATTACTGAAAATTTATCTATTTGCGCCCTCCGGTATATTTTGCTAATTTTAGTAACTCAAGCTTACTTACTGATTTGTAGTATAATGAAATTAGTAACCGCTACAAAATTTTAATAAAATTGTTGTAAACTGTAATTTAAAAATTATTTGCTAAACTTAGCAACAAATTTTACTGAATATTAGTATCACTTGAAGAGAAACCTCAGTCATGTTTATTAAAAGCTTCATAAATGTGATGAAAAACAAAAATAAAACTTGACAAATGTTTTAAAGTTTTTTTTCTTTTTTTTTTTAATGCAAAATGACATGTTTTTTTTTATATTTATGAAATGATAGTTTCTCATGTATTTGTGAATGTCGACTGTTTCGTAAAAGAAATAAGATCGATTTTTGTCCTAACTACTTCTTAAGTAACAAATTTCTAACTAAAACATAAAAAAGTTAGTACAAAAGTATGTTATAATTGAAATAATTTTTCTGTTATTTTGACATAAGATTTAGGATTGAACTAATATTTTTTGTAAATCCAATTGAGCATTACAGATACTTTCATCAGTATTTGAACCAACTGTGCATGCTAATTTAAACCACAATTATTTCCAAATAATTACATTACTGTGTCTCTTTTATCAATATCACATACTGGTGGCGTTATAATTTCATATTTTTTATTGTATTAAGCGATATAGAGCAAAATGGACAAAAATTCGTTACTCTGTACTTATCAATCCTTATAAAGCACCTATGCTTCTAATAATAAATATGGGCCTGGCTAGGGTTAGATCCGGGGAGTCCAAATTTTAAGCAACATTTTAACATTAATTTGTAGTTAAATCAGGTAAAATTTCTGCTGTATTCAGCTCAAATTTCCTAGCTGATTTAACTAAAATTGCCTATATAATTACACACAGAGAACAGATTCGTTGTGGTAACCGAATTTGTTGCCAATCGAATTTTGGTAGTTACATGTACTATCAGATAATTCGGTTGCAGTACTTATTTTATTTTATTGTGAATACCAGATTTTCAGTTATACCTACTGAATTATAAAACATATTGGTAAACCCGACCGAATTTATTTTAGAATCCCTACCGAATTTGTATATACAATCAAATATTTTTTGTGTGTTTATTTTTATTTTTTTTTTGGTAAAAAATTTTTAATTTTTAAATATTGTAAATACATACTACACATCTTCTTATATATCCTATTTTCTGTAGAATCGATGTGGAAAACATCCAGTTAATGGAAGTGCTCAGATTTTTTTATTTTAACAGCCACAAATTCAGTATCTATGTAAAAAAAATAGGAAACCAATTCAGTCCTGTAGTTTCTTAAAAAACATTTAACTTACCAATTTAATCTGGCTGCATCTTTAATTTTGATTTGTATATTAATCTATTTATTTCATTCCAATGTTATCTAAATTTTACACAATAGGGGCATTATAGAGCTTTTAGAAACATTTCCAAAATTTCTAATTATTTATTTTTTTATTATTGACGTTTAAAAAATGAATATTTTTTTAATAACCAATATATCGGTTTCAATTCCCAAAATTGTTTATATTTGTAATTTTTTCTCAGTTGTGGTAACCAATGTTGTTTCAACAATATTATTTTGGGTGTTATAACTGAAAATCTACTAAGATACTTCCAATATATTATAAACATTGGTTAATGTGGCCAACATTCAATATAAAATTGTTAGTAAAGAACTAATAAAAATAAATATAAAGCAATGTGGTTATTACAACCAATTTTTAATTCCAAAAGCTAACTAATAGCACAAAATGCGCTAAAAAGAATTCTTGAAGTAATTGTCACTATCGAATAGTTGCAAAACATTTAATTTTGACCTTAATTATTTGGAAAGCCCGAATTTTGTATAAAAAATAATATATAATCAGTTGTATTTTCTAATATTCTCTTCCCGGTGAAAAATGTTCATATACGCTCAAACATGTTCATATATAGTTTATGTATGGACACATATGAACAAATATGGATTTTTTATGAACATATATGGATTTTATATGAACATATATGGAAGCATATGTGATTCCATATATGGAAAAAATTTCATATACAGACATATATGGAAGCATCTGTTATTTCATATATGGAAATGGCACTCATATATGGACAAATATGAAAGTATATGTTATTCAATTTATGCAAAAGGGACTTGCATATGAACATATTTCGAAGAATACATTTTTCCATATATGTAAAAGGAACTCATATTTGGATACATATGGAATTATATTTAATGCCATGAATAAAAAAAGTAACATATGTAGCGCCTAATTTGAATGTCATACATAAATTTATATCTATCGTACAACCTTATAATAAAGGACAGCAACGTTCGCATGTATTCGCATATATTTAATAAATGTATATGTTCATATATGTCCATTAGAGTGGTCCAAAAAAACATAAAAGTTGGAAATCGCGATCACCACAATGTTGCCCCTATTCCTTAATATCTAAAAACTCTCTGTGCCAAGTTTCAGCTAAATCCGCTGTTATTTAGAGGTAGCACAAAAAGTTGTCTTTTAAGAATTAGTAATTTATCTCTAGAATAATTTATACAAAAAGTAGGGTTGACTTTAAATTTAATTATTTCTTAACCTGTACGCTATAACAATTTTTTTTAAATCTGGTCTTAATTAATGTGAATATAAGGAATTTGAAATCAAAACTTAAAAAAATTAAGTAACTTTTAAGTAATTCGCGGTTTTTTTTTAAATTTATACAAAAAAATACATATTTTAGTCAAATTTTCGAAATTTTCCGAAAAGATGTAATTAAAAATCCAACTTGTTTTTGCCTTGTACGCGCAAATTTCTCAAATCTGATCTTTATTTTAACGAAAATTATGAATCAGCAATCGAAACTTAAAAAAAATTTGTGGTTTATGAATTATTCGCGGGTTTTGAAATTTCAAAAAAACTCAAGTTTTTTGAGATATTTTCCTAATTACCTGTAAACGGTGTTACCGATAAATGCAATTTGTTATACTTTTGCAATTTACTTACCAAGGACCTTCATTATATATAACACTGATTTTAATTTTAAAAAGGATAACAGATATCCTTGCAAATTAACTTAAAATTTGACATTTTTTAATATTTCGCTATTATTTAGGTTGCTATAATTTTATTGCTACCAAAAACCCTATCTCACATAATAGGACATTCCACAGATATATATTAATGCAAAAACGAAATTTTCATATTGGTAAATATAAGAAAACATCCTGATCGAAGTTGATCATTTTTTGTATGAAATTTTCAAATTTCGCGAAATCCACGACTCCGATTTCAATTTTGATTTCATATTCGTAATGTACACCTAAAAATATATTAGATTTGATATGTCGCGATCATAATAATTATATTTAATTTTTCTCATTTTTTCCATTATTTTTAATTAATTAAAAATAATAGAACAAGTACAACCTCGAAACTTCAATTGCGATGTGCCACCTCTAAACAAAACTTTTTTGGTGATTTTTTTGATCAGACCACATTTTTTTTCAAAGTGGCATATTTGTAGGGTTGTGGACCGTGAAAATTCCAACATTTTTTTTTTTTTTGGACCACTCTAATGTCCATATATGAACATATACTTAGGTGTTACCTCATTTTTCGGATCCATACATATATGGTTTCACCATAAATGTTCATATATGGACATTTTTCACCGGGTTATTAACAAAAACTTTTTATTAACATAATTGATATTATTAATTTGGTATTGAAATTATATTGTAGTGGTAAAATCTTGGTAAATCTATTCGATTTCCAACTGATTTATTCTCTGTGTGTAGCATTATGATTAGCAGTTCATGATTTTCAACTTCATTGAAAATTCTGCTGGTGGGCTTTTTTATGAGTGTAAGATCGATTGTTCCTTTTCATATCTTTTAAGTAAGCAATTTTCAAATCGATCTTAGTTCCGTTTAGTTTATTTTCGAAATAAAAAACTTCAAAAAATTGCGAAATAAAATATTTAAAAAAATGTTTTAAATAAAAAAAATTTTAATTTGAATTTCAAGAAGGGCCGCACAAAAATCAGCAAAGGGCCGCATTTGCCCACCGTTGGCCTATACAATGTATGTTTTGTAATCAGAAGAGCCAGAATTAACTAATACTTGAACAATTTATTTTTCAATTAGAATGTTTCCTCTCTTAATCCTATTGTTTTTTCTCCTTTTTCACAAGTAATTATCACATTATGATGCGCTTTTTTCACATTCAATATTTGGATACCGAGTGTTGCCATATTTGAAGCCCTTCATCTTTCACCACCTTTCACTTCTTCTCTATCCCCTTTCCAAAGGAAGCAACACGTTAATTAATAGGAAGAATTTCCTGAAAAAAAAAATTATTTAAAGTCAGTAAATGAAATATGGACAAATCTCGGATCAAATTGCACCAAATTATATCTAATTTGATATAATTAGACACATGTAGATGACCCATTTTTCGGATCAAATTGCATGTGGTTGTTGTATATGAGAACTTATCAGATTATAATAATAATAAAATATATAAAAATTAACATTTTGTAAAGGTTTTGTAAACGTTTTTTAACCTTTTCCGTAAATTAAAAGAAATATATTAAAGATTTAAAAAAATAATAAAAATTTGTTTGAAAAAAAAACTTCATGCTTTAGTACTTACACTCATAGAAATAAACCTGTAAAAATAGCAGAAAGAGCTACTAAAACTTAGTTGGAACCTTTGTGATTACTTACTCTGCTGAAAGATGTTTCCTTTGTTTTGTTTTTAAATACACTTTTTCTATAGTTTCCTTTTACGCTACCAAAATATATGAGCACTACCGGAGCGCTCAAAGTGAGCGGTTAGTGACCAGGTCGTTCAGCAGATAGTTGTACAACAGTTGCAGAACTGTTGACTATTAAATTGTATCTGACAAACGCACCCAATGTCGAGGCCTCGATATCAAATCAATGGCCTTGCAACTCTCTCAATATTTTTTATTTGAAAAAATATTAGGCGGCTTGGAACAGGAACGAAATCCGACTGGTTAATCAGGGATGGAAAAGTCTCACTTAATCGGGCTCTTATACCAAAAAAATGTTAGATAGCTTTTACATATTTAAAAATGTAAGTAACTAAAATATAGCTTTCTCTTTGGCTCGTTAAAAAACATAAAAATTAAATATTTAGATATTAGCAAATATTAGCACAAATTGCGAAAAAAAAACATTTGCAAAAAGCGAAATTTTTGCAACAATATATTCGCTTGCAGAATGTCGATCGCTGATTACCTCTTTTAATTCATTTTCTGTACCATAAAGCCTTTTTCGAATTCCGCCGTTATTTTTCAACTTTTAAGTGCGGTTTTTTTAAATATATAACCTAGGGATTAAATTTTTGTAACATAAAGTCTTTTTTCAAATTCCGCTATTATTTTGCAATTTTTTACGTGCGTTTTTTTTTCTTTTTATTTATAATCTAGGGGCTATAATACATATTTCAGACAACAAAGTTTGGTGGCTAGTTGCAAAAAAAAAATCGTGAAAAATAAAATTTGCAAAAAGGAAAATTTTTGCATCAATATATTTGTTTGCAGAATCTAAATCGCTGATTACGTTTCCTAATTAATTTTTTTCGCGTTCCGCTTTTATTTTGCAATTTTTTAAGTACGTTTCTTTTTAATTTATAATCTAGGGACTGTAATACACATTTCATACAACAAAGTTTGGTGGCTAGTTGCAAAAAAAAATTGCGAAAAATAAAATTTGCAAAAAGGATAAATTTTTTCATTAATATATTTGTTTGCAGAATGTAAATCGCTGATTAAGTTTTTTAATTAATTTTTTGTACTATAAGTGTGGTTTTTTAAAATTTATAATCTAGGGTCTATAGTACCAATTTTATACACAAAAGTTTGGTGCTTAGTTTGCAAAAAAAAAAAAATAAATCGCGAAAAAAATATTTGCAAAAAGGAAAATTTTTGCGTCATTGTATTCATTTGCAGATTGTTAATCGCTGATTGAGTTTTTTAATTATTTTTTTCTACCACAAAGTCTTTTTTCGCATTCCTCTATTATTTTGCAACTTTTTAAGTGTGGCTTTTTAAATTTATAATCTACGGAGTATAATGCCCATTTCATAAAACAAAGTTTGGTGGTTAGTTGCAAAAAAAGAAAATTTTGGCATCGTTTGCAGAATGTAAATCTTTTAATTAATTTTTTGAACTCCAAAGCCTTTTTTCGCATTCCGATATTATTTTGCAATTTTTTACGTATGGTTTTTTAAAATTCATAATCTGGGGCTATAATACTGTTGGAATAGTATAATTCCATAGTATAGTTCCATTCTTGGTTTTTATAACTAAATAATTATTTTCCATCCCTGGTTACAATCGATGTTTTGAGCAAAGAGTATACATAATAAAGAGATTGGGGGACTCTCTATCACTGAGAAAGCATTTGTTCTATTATGTGCCTTGGAACAGGAACACACTCAAACCAATATCACCCAGCAAACATGGCAATACGAAGAAGATTCTCCGATCATATCGCCAGGAAGAAAACATTTATTGCCGCCAATATCAATTTCGTATTCCGGAATTTTCCTCCGTCGGAATCAACTTTTACCGTAAAACAAAACTTCCTGGCAATACGAAAGCAGTAACTCATATGGAAGATAAAAGGGTGATATCGCTAAATAAACTCCCGGGTACAAAAAAAAAAGATTTACTTTTTTCATTATCAAATTTAAGACTAAAAAACAAGATCTGTATACATAATCCATTGACCAACTTATAAATGATCTTGATTTCATCTTAGCCGATTTTCCCGCGCAATTAATCTTGACTTTTCGCGAGTTTATTTCCTATATGTCTTTTGATTGTTTTTGTACAAATTTAGTTTAATTTTTTCCAAATTAACAAAAGATTTCAAACAAATTTGCTTTATCTTCCAAATGGCAATATTGCCATAAAAAGTTATGACAAAAGATAAAATTTTTAAATTATTTTTTTCCAAATATCGCCGAAGTATCTTCCAAATGATAAAAGGAACACAATTTCAAAGTAAATACTACTTGATTATTTTCATTCAAATGACAAATAGAAGATATCGCTTAATATCTTCTAGGAAGATATCTTCAAAATGTTTGCAGGGTCATTATGTGGGCTCTTTGTATGACTCAAAACATCGATTGTAACCAGGTATGGAAAATAATAATTTGGTTATTATAAAAATCAAGTATGGAACCTTAATTATACTATTCCAAGAGTATTATAGCTCTAGATTATGAATTTTAAAAAACCCATCGCTAAAAAATTGCAAAATAATATCGGAATGCGAAAAAGGCTTTGGGGTTCAAAAAATTAATTAAAAGACTTAATAAGCGATTTACATTCTGCAAACGATGCCAAAATTTTTCGTTTTTTGCAACTAACCACCAAAGCGATTAAGATTCTGCAAACAAATATATTGATGGTAAAATTTTCCTTTTTGCAAATTTTATTTTTCGCGATTTTTTTGCAACTAGCCACCAAACTTTGTTGTATGAAATGTGAATTATAGTCCCTAGATTATAAATAAAAAAATAAAACGCACGTAAAGAATTGCCAAATAATAGCGGAATGGGAAAAAAGACTTTATGGTACAAAAGTTTAATTAAAAAACTTAATCAGCGATTTACATTCGGTAAATAAGTACATTGATGCTAAAAATTTTCTTTTTGGAATTTTTTTCGCGTTTCTTTTGCAATCAACCAGCAAACTTTATTGTATAAATGGGTATTGTAGTCCCTCGCACTTAAAAAGTTGCAAAATAACGGCGGAATTCGAAAAAGGCTTTATGTACAGAAAATACAATTTTTTTTCCGCAAGTTTTGCCAATATTTGCTAATATATAAATTTTTAATTTTTTTTAACTAGCCAAAAAGTTAGTTTTTAGTTACTTACATTTTTACATTTGTAAGAGCGATCTAACATTTTTTGGTATAAGAGCCCGATTGAGTGAGCCTTTTCCATCCCTGATTAACCAGTCGGAGTTCGTTCCTGTTCAAAGTCGCATAATATTTTTTCCCATAAAAAATATTGAGAGAGTTGCAAGGCCATTGGGTTGAGTACCCAAGAAACATTTTTACGGACTCTCCGGCACGTACGGAATCATGAATCCGGCTTTTACGGCACATTTACGGTCCGTTATACACGTATCCGTTATAGCTTGTACGTATACGGAACATTAACGGACCGTTTAATCGGATTTTCGAACACAATACGTTTTAACTCCGTTTCCGTACCGTAAAATACGGACTTAATTGATTTTAATTTGTGCTCGAAATAAAAACAATTAAATTGTTTAATAAACTGAAGGTCAACCCTTTAGTTTGGAAAAAATACTTTTCTGGCGATAACACTATGCGACAGTCAAAATCGGGATGGGATGAAACCAACGGGAAATGTTATATCGGTCAAAAACAAGTTATACGTGTCCCGACGTTTCGCTGGGTCAACCCTAGGAATCGAGATATATCTTTTTTTTGACATAACTCGAGAACCACTAGTCCGATTTTGCTTAAACAGTTTTAAAAAAATTAAAAATTACAATTCCTTTAATTTGTTCATATAACGTTTTTCTATATACTCAACAGTTTTGCCGGTAAAAATAAATGTTTGTTACCGCTACCAAAAAAATCAATAACCTTTTGTTTATTACTTTTTTTAATATTTTAGGCAAAAAATATTTTTTTCTTCATACATTTATTTTTACCGGCAAAACTGTTGAGTATATAGAAAAACGTTATATGAACAGATTAAAGGAATTGTAATTTTTAATTTTTTTTTAAATTGTTTGAGCAAAATCGGACTAGTGGTTCTCGAGTTATGTCAAAAAAAAGACCACCAAAGGTCAAATCGATATATCTCGATTCCTAGGGGTGACCCAGCGAAACGCCGGGACACGTATAACTTCTTTTTTACCGATATAACTTTCCCCGGTAGTTTGAACCCTACCCGATCACTGACCCCTACCATTTGTCTCACAGTGTAATTAGTGGCGGTAACTCGAATAGGCCCAACACATCATCGATTAAATAACTTCAAGATGGTAAGGTTAATCAAATTTAGTGCGTATTTTACAATGGTGTGTGTAAGATGGTTTGTTTTTGTAACAAAAGCTCTGTTCTACATACGGCTACCCAATTTTTCCAAAATTGTGTGTAAATTGTTGTTGTTGCAAGTAATTTGGGAACCAGCAGTAACGACGTGGAACAGATCTAAAGTTTGCGAATTTTAGTCGTATGCAAAACTCCATCATAAATACAATAAATTAAACCATAACTAATTTATTTTTTCTTTTGCATGTAGAAGATCGGTTTTATTATGGGTGTCTATCGGGAATTGATGCGCTATATAAAGAGGTAAACTGAGAGATAAACTGATGTACTAAATATAGTGTACATTGTAATTGTCAGTGATAGAGAGTCCCCCAATCTCTTTATTATGTATACTCTTTGGTTGTAGTATCTAAATATATTAGGGGTTTTTATGATTGCTAAACGTTTTTAAAAAGAATATTTTACATTATACCAAAACTTTTTAAAAAAATATGTGTGAAATAAATAACATTTACAAATTCTTTACTTTGTAAATCATTTTATTGCTTTATAAAAGTACTTTAAAATTACTGACTTAGATGTTTATTTTCGAGTTTTGAAAGCTGTTTCCAAAAAGTTTGTAAGTGATATCGTGTGCATGGTCACTAGGGTTATGACTAGGGTTTGGGATTTCCCGGACTTTTTTATTTCCCGGGAAACGGGAATGAAAAAATTTGATTCCCGGGAATCCCGGGAAATATTTTTCAACAAAATTGTTAATGAAAACCACCTATATAAGTAATTTTTGTTAAAAAAACACAAATGCAGTCTGTGTAGTGAGAATTCAAAGTAAAAATATCAGGATGTTGAACATTTAATTTCACATAAATTACTCGCAGCACTGCCAAATGAATTGCATGATTCCAGCAGAAAGCACCTACTACTGGACTGTCGGAAACAAACCGTTTCATCACACTTGGCCCATTAGATATGGTGGCCACAATGTTATTTTCCAAAGACAAATAAAACTCTTCTAGTCTTATTTCTACAATTCTTCTTATTTCATCAGCATTACATCTTCCTGATATATTTATAAACCAACCCCACACTCATAGAAATAAATCCGTAAAAATAGCAGAAAAAGTTACTAAAAATTAGTTAAAAATGATGCTGCAGAAAAAACTGCTAAAATTAGCAGATTTTTTTACTAAATACTAGTAAAATGAGAACAGCAAAATTAAAACTGCTAAATTTACAGAATTTTAGTTATATTTAGGCTAACTTTTAGTTAATTGAAAATAGCAAATTGTACTGTAAAATCTGCAGAAAAATTTGCTAAATATTTGTAGACTAAAAATAGCAAAAATAAACTGTTAAATCTACAAAATTTTTGCTATTTTTAAGCTAAATTTAGTTGAATGCAAATAGCAGTCTATTCTGCTAAAATCAGCAGAAATATTTGCTAAAAAATTGTAAACTGCTGTTTTCAAAAGGCTCGATTTTTATTTGCATTTAAAAAAAAATCGAAAAAAAAATTTCGAAAATTTTAAATTTTTTGGTGATTTTTTAGGCTACTAATTATTTAGCAAAATTTTTTGCTGATTTTAGCAGGTTAATTTGCTAATCTCCATTTACAAAAATTTAGCTCATATATAACTAAAATTCTGTATATTTAACAGTTTTAGTTTTGCTGTTCCTATATTACTAATATATAGCAAAAATAATCTGCTAATTTAGCAGTTTTTTCTGCAGCATCATTTTTAACTAATTTTTAGTAGTTTTTACTAAATTTTTTACGGACTTTTTTCTATTAGTGCAGGTTATAAAATGAATTATTTCCGTTTATACATACATACATGATTGTAGTAATTTAATATAATATTCCTCACATTTTTTCATTTTTTGGCAAAGCCATGTTTTTATTATAAATAGTTTCTCGAATAAACGGATTGACATTCCGCCGGTATTTGGATACCATTTCAGGAAATGTTTGCCCTACCAAACGTTCAATGCCTATACAGCTTACACTTTTTTCTTCGGGTACTTTGCTAATGTTAGCTGGAACGTTATTCTTGTTGTTGTTTCCTTCAAAAAAAGTTGCATGACTTATCAATTTTTTTGTGAACCAAATTTATATGTTGGATAAGGCTAAGATGTCGGATAAGCTACCTCCGTTAACCATTATTGTCCCTTAATATAAAGGATTACTTTAAATTTAAAGTTGACTCTATTTTTAATCATACGGTTTTGTTCATTTTGTGTATGAAACCCCTACAAAAATATTTATATTTTCAAACATTTTGATTGGTTGAAAGTAAATTAAACAATCAGAATGCTCCAAATATAAACCAAGTCAACACCAGAAAACAGATTCGGTGCTGACAACCCCATTTGTTGCCAATCGAATGGTTCAGTTGCATCAAATGAATTTTTTGGTTGTGGCTACCGAATTATTCTTCATACAACTGAAATTCCGTTGCCACAGTCAAAATAGTCCTGTCTCAATTGGTTTTCTGTTGCCACAACTGAAAAATTCGGCTACCGCAACCGAACCATGCGATTGGCTACAAATGCGGTTATCAGAGCTGAATCAGTTTTCTGGGTGAAGGTATACTGCCACCCAATATTTTAACAAAGTCGAATTTAACTAAAATATACATTTGAAAAATTTAGATAGTAAGAGGCATTATTTGTAAGAAACAAAACTTTTTGTGCATATTTCTTTTAAACATTTTAACAAGTTTTTAGGTTTTACTACCTAAATTTTGAATAAGTTATGCGAAAAATCTTTATTAGTTGAAATGCTCCTAATTAATTGGAAACAATTATTTTTTGTGTGTCAAAGAAATTGATTCCCTTTTAAAAGATTTTAACAATAACATTTTTGTTTTGGTATTTAAAATTTCTTTTATGAATAAAATTAAAAAATCCTATTCTAAACAAAAACAATTCAATACTTTTAAAATTTCCCGTTTTCCCGGGAAAAATATATTATTTTCTCGGGAATTCCCGGCAAACTTTTCCCGGGATATCCCGGGAATTCCCGAACCCCAAACCCTAGTTATGACTCATTTTTAACAAAAATTTTACCTATCACCACGTGACAGGCAATACTAAATTAATAATAAAAATCGTGTTTGCGCGTCATTTCCGCACCAAATGCAATTTCTAAAAATAATTTTTGCTCGGGGATTTCGTTTAATTTACATAACGAATTAATACAAAAATTATTGTAAACGACAAAAAATGTATCCAAAAGTCCCTCTAAAAAGGTTTCATAATTTTTACCATAAATAGCTTTTAATAAGCATCGTTTGAGTGTCATTTGTTTAAAACTTCCGAAAAATATTTTAATTAAACTAAAACCATATAGACCAAATTTCTACCCTTTTGGTGTGGGAACTTTTTTGACAGCAGCGAAAAAGTAAGATTGCGTTTCTTAATATTTTTTATGGCCTTTTTGGCTAGGGCATGTAAAATTTGATATTTGCAAAAAAAATCAAAAAGTCATAACCTTAATGGTCACACTTATGTATATTTCTCTTTTCGTTTACATTCATGTTTGTTGGGATATATCTTTTCATTGTTTTTTGTAAAATTTTTGTTTTATTTGTTTGCAAAGAGACAAAAAATGTCAAACAAATTGTTTTCTACAATATATGAAAAAAAGGTGATGTTGCCGCAATATTATCATAAAAAAGTTATGAGAAAAGTACAATTTTTTAATAATTTTTCCAAATATCACTATTTTAAAATTCTACTTGATTGTTTTCATTCAAGTGAAAAATAAAAGAAATCACTCTTCTTCTTCTTCTTCTTGAAATCTTGTTGAAATATATCATCCAAATGTTTGCCGGGATCAAAGAAATTTGTACAGATATTTTTATTTACAAACAACAACGGAAGTAGCATCGTTTATTAGAGTAAATCAAAAAGCGCTATAACTCAACTGTAATGGTAGCAGATGTTCTTTGCTATAGCTGCCCAATGTGACAATCAATCTAGAAACCTAATACTAGTTCTGGTCTATTTAGGGCCAGTTTTACAGTCAAAACTAAAAACGATTTTTGTCTTATTAAAATTTTTGAAAAAATTCGTTTTAGTAGTGGCTATAAAACTGCACCTTAGATCTTATAGTTTAGTTTCTAGAAAAAAATTCTATGAAACCGGTCCGCAGTGGAAAATGTTGCACATTTTCTAATCATAAATCTGTAAAACTTTTTTTTTTGTATAGTTAGATTTTCAAAATTTTGCAGGAACAATCTCCGAAATATTTTCCATTGATTGTAAAAATCTAATACAAATCGACCTATAGGTTATTGCATAAAATGGTTGGAAAGTGTGCATTTATGTTTTTTTATTATTGTGGCTATACTACACCGAAAAAATTCCTCAGTTACAAGCTACTAAATTTTCAACTGAGTTTCAGGTGAAATACCCCTTACTGAGCTTCAGTTGATTGATTAAGTTGAAGGTAACCAACTTAATTTTGAAAATTTAATTAAACTGAGCCTTCAGTTAAAATGAAACAAAATTTGAAATTAGTAGCTAATAACTGATTCAACAAATTAAAATAACAGATATTTATATGGTTGTCAATAAATAAAACCAAATGAAAGTTTTTGTAATAATTACACTATTTATTTAAATAATCAAAATTAAATCACAATTTTCATACCCTTAATGAATGTGTTCCATACTTTTTCTTCTTTCATTGTCAGCATACACCTAGATTTTAAAAACTTGTCACAGGAATAAAGTTTTACATCTTATTTTACCCAAAAATTTCCTGTAAACAATTAAAAAAAATTAAATCATTAAGGTTAATTTTAATTTCCATAAAAAAAACAAGAACTTACCAAAAATCCAAAAATTTTTCATTATTTCCCTTTTGTGAGACTTGTTTCTAAATATTGTTGTAAATTTATTAACAATTGAGTCATTTAAAATTTACAGGTTGACTCAAAAAAAGTTATTGTGAACCAAATATTAGTTGCTCAGTTAATTTTGATTTATTTTAAATTAACTGGGGATATCTTTAACTGAGCAACTGAGGAATTTTTTCGGTGTAGGAATGGACCAATTAATTGATGATTTCATTGGCATTACAATTGACCAATGCCAATGACATTTTTTGGCATTACAATTGATCAATGCCAATGACATTTTTTTCAATTGGCATTGTTTAAATTCCTAAATGAAATATGGTTAGGATTATTCAATATGGTATGAAATTTTCCCAGAAAATTCTGGGAAAATTTCTAAAATTTAAATAATAAGTTTAAATGTTTCGATGAGAAAATGCCTCATAATCGGAGAAATAACAAGTACCAGAAAATTGCACAAAAATGGAAAACAACTTATAATACAATTGGATCTAAAAAATTAAGTTCTTTTTAAAGAGAAAATCGGTGCTACGAAATAACCCTCAATTAAATAAAGGCTGAAAATAAGTTTCATAATGAAATAACCCCCTTTGTTGGAATTTAAAATTGGGTTTTGATCGTGTTTCGCAGAGCCATTTAATCTGAAATAGAAATTTCTCTGTTCAAATCCATAATAGTATTGTCTTTTTACTCATTATTATGATGATAAGAACCGCGTGATTTATTTTAACAAAATAAAATTTTTGCCCGAAGCAGATTTTCAACTAGTTTCTTACGTACTCAAATAATAAATGGCGGCCAATAATTTAACTTATTTTTAACAAAATGAAATAACCACCAAAAATGGAATAACCCCCCAAGAAAATGAAAAGGCAATAATGTGCAAACTGTTTTAATTTTCATTGGGGATTTTTTCATAATGAAATAATCTCAATATTTAAAGATTAAATAAACCGCCAAAAATGAAATTACCGTCAAACATTTTTACGTCATTTCTTCGATGTTATTTAATTTTTCCCTTTGGGGTTATTTCATGGGGGTTATCCGTAGCGCTGATAAATATGTCCAGAAAAATAATAGTTTTGTACATTAAATTTGCGTGAAAACAAAGTCTAAACGATATAAAAAATATATACAAAATTGTGAATTATGTAAAACGTCTTAAACACCAACGACTTCTCTAAAACCACCAATGTGTGAAATGTTAGTGATTAAAAGGCAATTTCAAAGGCTGCATATGGACCTAATTAGCACTTTTCCACCCACAAAACACGGTAATATTGGCATTTTTATTATTTTGTATCATTTTACCAAATTCACATTTTTAAAGCCTTTACGGAAATTTGTGACTAAGCCGATAACCAACTATTTGAAAAACAAACTCGTATCGTGTTATGGTGTACCAGAAACCGTAGTTTCAGATAATGGTAGTCAATTTAAGTCTAAAGCTGGTCATACACTTACAATATTATTGCACAACTTATAGTTTTAGTTCTTTATTCTGTTACCATGCGTGGTAATAGATTAAAGACCTAAATGGAAAAATTGGGCAATTATATTGCTAATGTATAGATATCTTAAGGAATTTAAAACCTTAATGGATAAATATGGAATTAAACATCAATTTACAGCTGTCCATAGTCCTCAATCAAATGCAAGTGAGGTGGATCAAATAGATCCATCAATGAGGATCTCCGCTCATATGTATATACATACGTAATGATCAAAGGCTACGGGATGAATATAAATGATGATAAATCATGAATATAATGATGATAAATCATAGTCAAGATTACAATATATTAGGAAATTTGAATCTTTTATCTGATCTGAGTTTTCACTTTTGAGAGATTCCATAAGGACGAAAATGAAAGCCGCATGTGATCGAAATGTTAAGACATATAATTTTAGAACTCGGGCTAGAGAATTTAATATCGGTCAAGTCCAAACTTTTTTCAATTTGGCCGAACTTTTGGCGGCCGAACAGTGACTTTGTTGCTTAACCTCGTACTTTTACTTAAATTTGACACTCAAAATGGATTCTAATCGGCCCAAAAAACATTTTTCCATAAGCTAAATTTGTCCATAATGCTTCAACATACCAAATACCGACCAAATGTATTTTCTGGCCGAACTGTTTGGTCGGACACTATAAAATATACAGTACACTCACAATATTTTATCGTCAAAAACAATCTAAAATATATATTAATTTAATTGAAAACACAATTAAAAAAGGACTACTGAGTTTTCATTATATTCAAACCATTTTGCTATCTATTTTCAAACATTGTTTAAACATAATGAAATAAAAATAATTGAAAAGTCTGTTAAAACAATCTTCAATTTTTAACTGTTAAAAAGTTGGAAAAAAACGATTTTGTGGTTTGTTTTTTCATATTTGAAAGTTTTTTTTGTTTGAATTTTCAAAACACTACACACTAGGGATACCAAACGGGAAATCCCGAATGCCGAATCCCGAATCCCGGGATTATTTCTCGAAAATCCCGCGATTTTCTTATTTTTTAATATTAATATAAACGCAAATAAACAAAGTGAGCAATTTTAGATTACCTACGTTTTTTCTTGAATTTTCTCATATTGACAAGAAATTGATTGCAAGATATTGGCAAAATTATAAATTAAGTAGATTATTCGAGTAAACTATGCAAAGACTTTGCAGAAAAATTTGAAATTTTGGTAAACAATATTAAGTTTTTGAGTAATATATGCGAAAAATCAAGTTTTTATTTTACCGATTTATTCTTCCAAGCGAAATTCGATTTCTGACACTGGGACTGTAAGTTTTGGCTGGGACTGTAAGTTTGAATTCTTCCATGAAAACATTTGATAACGATAACCAAATAACTTTGTTGCTGTAATTACACGATTTAGTGGGCAAGGTTATCGCAACGAATCTGTTTTAAAATCTGCTTACAAAATACTGGACGCTAGTGTACTTACTGACAGGCCTTCATATATTATCCCAGCCAGAAAAATACAAACGGGAAAGCGATGGCAGGTAATTTAACAGGTGGTATAAGTACTGACAAAAATTGCTTTCCCATTTCCAATATGATAACGTCAATAGACAAAAGGACCGGCAGTTCAAAAAGCGCCGGAAAAGTACTGGAGAAACAAAATTTTTAACTTTGGCAAAACGCTGCCAAAACCAATAAATAGGTGGCTGGCAATTATATTTTCCAAAACGAAATTTAAAAAAACTTCATATGTATCTTTTTTTGCCCTGCCGTGATGTTTTGTAAAACAAATACTGGCAAAACGATTTTTGCAAACGCTGGCAAAGCGTCCCAAATGAGTGTTCTGCCAGTCAATTATTTTTAACATCGCGGTTACCCGGTATGTAAGTACTTGATTTTTTGTACCACTGTCAATTTCTGACTGAGATGTTTCAATATTCATAAAATGTACCACATTATTAATTAACAACTATTAAATAATTATAAAAAGCTTTATTCTATAAAAAAATTAGTTACATAACATACAAATTTTTACAAATAAAGGAAAATTAAAATCCCGAAATCCCGTAAAATCCCGGGATCCCGAAAAATCTAGTAGTAGTTCCGAATCTCGGGATCCCGGGATTTCATACAAAATCCCGAATCCCGGGATTTTCAAATATCAATCCCGATTGGCATCCCTACTACACACACAACAACATTTTATTCGCTATGTTTTTGTGTATGAGTAAAGAATTTCTTGTAATTTGAATTGGAATAATTTTGTATATAAACAAAATATTTTAACAAAAATGAAAACCGAAAATATTTGATTTTTTTTGTTTTAAAAGAGAAAACTACGAAATTATTTAAATTATTTTTTCTAAAAATAAAAACTAAAAATAGAACATTTGACTGAAAATATCAACTCCATATGTTTCCATGTATTTTAATTGATTCTTCAATTGAAAACAAACTTTACCTATTATTTTTCAAATGAACATCATTCGGTTATGGAAAATATATTGTGAGTGTATGTTATAAGTTCTTTATAATATTCCCTTTCCAAAAACGTATAACACTTACTAGTAGTTAAATTTAATATACCGAAAAATTTACCTTAAATATTGTGTTGCTTGATGATTGTAAATTGCTCAAGATGAAATATCTATATTCAACTACCCAGCAAACCCTTGGTTATATATGGGTACTATTATGAATATTACCTGGTAATATATCAAACCGCTTACCCTTGCATTACCTTGGACCCTTACACATTACCCGTGTATTACTTTTAATACCAAATTCATAGGTTTGGATATTTTATTGGTATAAATAATTCGTTTTTCTAGAAAATTTTAGAAATTCTATATTTTGTTAAAAACCCGTGAATTTAAAATTGATATTCGGTTTAAAAAATTAAAATTTAAACAAAATGTTTTTAAAAACTCCTTGCCTGTAATTTCAGAATAACATGTTAATAGGTAAGGAGTTATATCAATGGACATGTCCTTGTTAAAATAATAGGTCTAGTAATAGAAAAGTAAGAGCTTACCCCGTTGTCTAAAACACGCTTGTTTTAACCACTTCACTGTTGCCAATTTAGCTATTTTCTCGTCAAATCTAGCGATATTTCAACTCGTTTAGCGGGGTAAAATATGATTTAGCTATTGGCGGGAAAACTAGCGATTTTTTTTAAAGACAGTCTTGGTGTTTTCTTAGCTTTTTTTACATTTATTTCCTTGACAGAAATTTTTAATCATTATTATTTAGCGATTTATCGCTAAATTTTTATGGAATACTTAAAAGTTGAAAAAATTTAGCGATGTATCTACAATTATTTTAGAAAGTTTTAAAAAGTTTGAAAAATATAGCTATTTTTGGGAAATTTTTCAACAGAATCCGAAAAGTTCGTGAAATTTAGCGATTTATCGCTAAATTTTTTAAGTTTTTTATAATATAGCTATTTTCTAGTGATTTTTTAGTTTGATTTAGTGATATTTTTAGGAAAAAAGTTGGCAACAGTGATCCACTTTGAGTTTTCTTTTTATAAGTTAGCGGTTGTAGTTAAGTAGGAAACAAAGCTAATAGGGGTTTTCATATAAACTCGTATTCTACTCGTAATCGGTGCAAACCTGGTATATTTATGAGTTTAATGTCAAACTCCATACATAAAAAATATGCTTTATATTTATACAAGGTTTACTAGGGCTTTAGGAGTTAATATGAAAACCCCTAATATAAAAAAGGTTTACAGCAGATAATAATACGAGTAGTATACCATCTCAGCAATACCCATTTTATGTCATAAATCAAAAATTTAGAAAAACTATTTATGATCAGAAACTTAATAATATTTTCTACCGTGCGGTGTCAAAAGATATCTCTTTCTTGAATTTTTAAAAATTATACGAACGTTTGTTAAGTGATTTACAAAATTATAGAAGCCCTTATATTTTATTTGAAATGATGTTACCTCATAATTATCCAATGACGTTTTTCAAGTTTTAGTACTTAAGTACTTGTTTATACAATTTTTGTTTTTTATTTAATCAAATAATTTTAAATTTTAGTAAAAAATGTACTTGAATAGAAAGTAGTTAAAAACATATAGAAATAAAACAAAAGCAATTTTTTCTTGCAAAAATGGGTTTAATTATTATATGCGACATACTTGGGAGGTTTGTAACTAAATTTATTTTCGATGTTTTTAACCACCAAAAATAATTTAGTTGGCTAATATGTACTAGGCGGTATTCGTCGCTCTCTTTCGAAGATTGACAATTTATATCGAAAATGTTAACTTTAACAGACGCGTGTAATTCTTATGGCTGAATTTTCGATATAAATTAAGAAGACAGTGATTTAACAGATGTAGGGAGAGTTGGTTAGTCTTTTAATGATATGGTCGTTGTATGTACTATTTATTTATCGCGAACAGCTGACTGAAGCGGGCATACTTTTTTTAAGCGCAAATTTCTTTCTTTTGATAATTGAGATTAATTAAGTTTTTCAATAGAACGAATTACACTACATGGTACCAATTGTGCATTTAAGTGCGAAGGTGGTGCCAGTTTTGATTAATCATGGATACGGGCTATGAAGCAGACGAAAACTTGAATGAGGACAATCATAATCATTCCAAGCGGAGAAGATCTGGGACATTATTGTCACCTGCGAACATTGACGTCTCCCAATTGGGAGAAACAGATTTGCCTTACTTTCTGGTTTGGAAATCGAAAATTCAGAGAACGTCCCCAAACAGATAAAAGAGGAAGTCATTAAAAAAGCCACAATAAAAAAATGATAATAAATCTTTTTGCCCTCCAATTTTTTTATTTGATGTCAACATTAAACGATTAGTTGATTAATTAGAGGCTAAAATACCTAAGATAACGTTTAAAATAAAAAACGTTAACAAGCGTAAGAGCAATTTATATCTCTCGCATGTTTTGGTGCATTCTGAAATGATGGATCTTTTGAGGCAGAAAAATATTCACTCATACTCATACACACCAAATGAACTAAAACAGATATCTTTTGTATTAAGAGGTCTATATCATGGTACTGACGTTGAAGAAGTTAAGTCTGCTCTGGATAAAATAGTTCAAAATGTAGTTTCCAAATTTACACGTTTTACAACTCCATATACTGTCAAAAATTCATACGACACAGGCCTATTCTTGGTTATGTTAAGTCCAGGTAAATCACTCTCTGACATCTCACACGTAAAAGGCCTTTTGAGCCAAACTATTCTCTGGGAAAAGCCAAAAAGAAAGGAGAAAGAGGTACAATGTCTAATTGCTAAAAATTGCAACTTCCAATGTGTAAAATGCGACCATAGACACCCTAAGGGTGAATGCCAACGTACAAATTCTGATGCTGAATCTTCAGCACCTCACTGCGTAAATGGTAAAGTAAGTGGCCATCCTGCCAAGTTTTGGGTATAACTTATACAATATGCTTGGTATAAAATAAGAAAACAAAAACTAACAATATCTATACAAAAAAACTTGGTAAATATTTCTTATTCTGTTTTTGGAATTGTTAGCACTAATTTATTAAATAAAATAAGCCATATTTTATTTGTTAGTTTACGTTAAATTATTTAGCTCTTTCCTTCTCCCTTATTAAAACAATTTGATTAATTTATTTAATTATTTATTTTATAATTATTACTGGTATTAATAGTTGGATACAAATTAAATCAATATAATCTTCAGTTTTGTTTAAAATATTAAATTTGGAAAACTAATTAATTACAATATAAAAACTAATTTTTTAATTTGTTACCATTCCAAACAAAGCATTGTCAGCCTGTCCTATTGTAATACTAATTCCTTTTCCAGTCTCAATCGTTGGGCCATATAAATAACAGCCTTCAAGTCTAAAACATGTTGATCACCCCTAGCTTGTGAATGCAACTATGAAAAATGACAATCAGCATATTCTGGAAAATCAGCCAACCATTTCCAGATGGCATCAACTTGTTAAAAACTTAAACTGCAATGCAAATAAAAATGAAAGTTATTAACTATTTTAATTTGATTATATAATAGTTTTACTAACCGAAAAGTTTTAGGTGAACCCATTGATGAAAATGTGGACGATAAATTTGTAAACGCACCGATAAATGTGTCTTATGTGAATATAAAGCCATATCCGTTTGAGATTGTCCATTAGCCTTACCCACCGACAATTCCATATGACATTTAGCATAAAATTTTATATTATTTATATTTATATTATTTTATATTTTTTTCTAACTTTTTTCACTTTTGGCATCATACATGGGAATTTTTCATTACCATTGAAATTTCATTACCATTAGTTGCCACTAATGACAATGAAATAAATTTCATTACCATTTAATGATAATGAAATATTTTGCATTAGAAAAAACATTACTAATGGTAATGAAATCACACTAATGTAAAAAAAAAACTAATTACAATTGATTAAAAAACCATTTGTTTACAAAAATCTTAATATATAACATAAGCTACAATCAGGGATGGAAAAGCCCTCAAGCGAGCCAAAAATATAAACATTTTTCTAAAAAGCTAAAAAGCGGAACGCACATGCACATCTCGATGTGCGATGTGCGAATACAAATTCGCACATGTGCAAGTGCAAAGTGGTACTTGCACAGTACACATCAAGATGTGTATGTGCAAAATGATGGATGCAAAAAATCGCAAAAAAATGCAAAAATTAGAAAAAATCGCCAAAATTTGAAAAATGCCTAAATTGAAAAATTTTGTAAAAATTTTGAAAAAATCGTCAATATTTGAAAAAATTGCCCAAATAATCAACATTTAACAAAAAATCGTCAAAAATTAGACAAAATTGCAAAATATCGTAAAAATTTCGAAAAAATTTTCAATATTTGAAAAAATTGCCTAAATTGTCAAAATTTAAAAAAAATCGTCAAAAATTAGAAAAAATCGCCAAAATTGCAAAATATCGTAAAAATTTTGAAAAAATCATCTTGAAAAAAATTGTCAATATTTGAAAAAATTACCAAAATCGTCAAAACTTCAAAAAGTCGTCAAAAATTGGAGAAAAAAAATGACAGATTGAGAAACTTGTAAAACTTTGTGAAAATCGACAAAAATTAGAAAAAATCGCCAAAATTTAAAAAATAGTCCAGGTATTAAAAAACGAAATTTCCAAAATTTATTTCTCGCATTTGTTTTTCCTTGTTCCACATCCGTTGTCCGTTTTCATCTAACTCATTTAGTTTTCGAGATACGGGGGATATTCCAAATAAAAGCCTCTCTCTCTACGAGGCTTAGTTTTCGAGAAAAACGCGATTTTAAAATCTAGCAATGCAAGTCAAAATCTAGTTTCACTTATTTTTTCACAAATGACTCTCTATGACTTTCCTGTACCAAAACCGTTGTTCGTTTTCATTTAACTCATTTAGTTTTCCAGATATGGGGGACATTCCAAATAAAAGCCCTTTTCTCTCTACGAGGCTTAGTTTTCGAGAAAAACGCGATTTTAAAATCTAGCAATGGAAGTCAAAATCTAGTTTCGCTATCGGGGTAAAGGTAGTGAGTTTTGACCTTTGGTGCAGTCATTTTTTTATAGCTCTTATAGTTTTCGAGATATGGACGATTAAAATTTTATTTAAGCGATTTTCAATTTTTGCGAGAAATTAATTTTGGCGATTTTTTCAATTTTGTAAAACCGAAATTTTGGCGATTTTTTCTAATTTTTGAAATTTCGAATTTCCGACAGTTTTGATATTTATGCAATTTTGCAAAATTTTGATGATTTTTTCTAAATTTCACTTTTTTTCAAGTTTGCCGATTTTTTTTAAATTTTTGTGATTTTTTCCAATTTTGGAAATTTTTTCAAATTTCGACGATTTTTTTCAAATTTGGCGATTTTTGCAAATTTTTGAAGATTTTTTTAAATTTTTGACGATTTTTCAAATTTTTACGATTTTTTTTTTAAATTTTGACGATTTTTTCCAATTTTTATGATTTTTTTCAATTTTGGAAATTTTTTCAAATTTTGAAAATTTTTTCAATTTTGGCGATTTTTAAAATTTTTAACGATTTTTTAAAATTTTTGACGATTTTTCAAATTTTTACGATTTTTTTCAATTTGGCGATTTTTTCGAATTTTTGACGATTTTTCCAATATTTTCCAATTTTTGTGATTTTTTTCAATTTTGGAAATTTTTTCAAATTTTGACAATTTCCAACCCTGATTTCAGTGAATTTTCTGCATTTTTACGTTCCTCGAAAAGCTTATCTGTCAATGGTAATTATTTTTTTTAATTATGGTATGAAATTAAAAACCATTGTCATTATTCAATGAAATCAAATTCCAAAATCATTAACATTAATTTGAAACAATGGTAACGAAAATAATTTCATTACCATTTATATCAATCAATGTTAATGAAATCGTCAATTAATTAGTCCACCTAATTCATTAGTCCCAAGTATGGTCGATAACAGTCTGAACACTGAAAAGATTTTCTTTTATACTTTTTTGACAACCAGACAATTTCAGCATACTTTTTGTCATACTTGTGTGAAGAAAAGTATAAGCACTTGTGTGATAATGTGAACGGAGCTTTAAGGGGGTTATTTTCAGTGTTGCCAACTCTTGAAGGCAGAAAAGCACCTTGAGCATTGTGAAAAAGGGTAAAAATTTACCAAAAATGGGGTAAGAAAGCACGATATTAATTTTTTGAAAAATTTAAGTCCAGAATTTAAAAACACATTTTAGTTTTGTAAAATCTATACGTTAAAATCTAAAGGTTCAAAAATAACTAAAAAAGGGGTAAAAAAGCACCAAACTAATATTTAAAAATTTTGAAGTTTAAATATAACGAAGTTGCTATTTAAATTGTACTACAAACACTGTAAAAATGTATTTTTTGTATAGTTCGTATTATTTTTTCAACTTTGAGAGAAAATTGAAGAAAAATTAAAAAAAACGCGAACAAATACCAAATAGCACTGCCAAAAATTTGAAAAAGTACTGTAAATACCCGCTTTTTTTAAACGGGTATTTGTAAAAAATCACCAGGTACGGGAAGGAAAAAAGCACCAAAAAATACCCGAAAAGCACTGAAATGGCAACACTGCTATTTTTATAAAACCCAACGACTTGCATTGCGTTGTTTTCCAAACAAATTGTTTTTGTAACAACCCGATCAAAAAAATTTATATAGTCATAATAATCTCTATATATAAAAGAATAACGTGACTGACTGACTGACTGACTCACTCAACATCGCCCAGCCCAAACCGCTGAAGCTAGGAAGTTGAAATTTGTTATGTAGGTTCCTCTTTCGGGGTAGACGTCCACTAAGACGGGATTTTTGGAAATTCCTACCGGAACGGGCAAAAAGGGGGAAAGTGTCCCCCTTGACGGCCTGCCAAAACCCCTTTGGCTAGAAAGCTGAAATTTAAGATATGTGTTCCTTGGAGTAGGGGCTAACTTTTCTGGAAAGTACTTTCTAGAATTTTGGACAGGGACGTTGTAAAAATGGGGGGAAAAAGGCCCCCCTTGACGGCCTGCCCAAACCGCTGGAGGTAGGAAGTTGAAATTTGGTATAAAGGTTCCTCCACTATCGTAGACATCCACCAAGACGGGATTTTTGGAAATTTTTACAGGGACGGGCAAAAAGGGGAAAAAGTCTCCCCCTTGACGGCCTGCTCAAACTGCTGGAGCTATGAAGTTGAAATTTGGTATGTAGGTTCCTCGACCGGTGTAGACGTCCGTTGAGACCGCATTTTTGGAAATTCTTATCGGGAGGGGCAAAAAGGGGACAAAAAAAGTACCTTTTTCCAAAAAAGTACCTTTTCCCAAAAAAAGTACCTTTTCCCAAAAAAAGTACCTTTTCTCAAAAAAAGTACCATTTTCCCAAAAAAGTACCTTTTTCCAAAAAAAGTACCTTTTTCAAAAAAAAGTACCTTTTTCCAAAAAAAGTACCTTTTTCCAAAAAAAGTACCTTTTTCCAAAAAAAGTACCTTATTCCAAAAAAAGTACCTCTTTCCAAAAAAAGTACCTTTTTCCAAAAAAAGTACCTTTTTCCAAAAAAAGTACCTTTTTCCAAAAAAAATTCCTTTTTCCAAAAAAAGTACCTTTTTCCAAAAAAGTACCTTTTTCCAAAAAAAGTACCTTTTTCCAAAAAAAGTACCTTTTTGCAAAAAAAGTACCTTTTTCCAAAAAAGTACCTTTTCCCAAAAAAAGTACCTTTTTACAAAAAAAGTACCTTTTTCCAAAAAAAGTACCTTTTTCCGAAAAAAGTACCTTTTTCCAAAAAAAGTACCTTTTTCCGAAAAAAGTACCTTTTTCCAAAAAAGTACCATTTTCCAAAAAAATCACCTTTTTCCAAAAAAAAGTACCTTTTTCCAAAAAAAGTACCTTTTTCCAGAAAAAGTACCTTTTTCCAAAAAAAAGTACCTTTTTCCAAAAAAAGTACCTTTTCCCAAAAAAAGTACCTTTGTATACTTTGTAAAAATAAAGTATCTTTTTCCAAAAAATTTCGCTTTCCCCAAAAACTTACATTTAAAAAAATATAATTTCACAAACAGTACTTTTTTTACTCCCCTCACGGATATCTCCACTAAAACAAGGTTTCTTGATATCCGGCTAGACGTGCGCTAAGACGGGATTTTTGGAAATTCCTACTGGAACGGGCAAAAGGGGAAAAGTCTCCCCCTTGGCGGCCTGCCAAAGCCCCTTTGGCTAGAAAGCTGAAATTTATTACATGTGTTCCTTGCAGTATGGGCTAACTTATCTGGAAAGTACTTTTCTGAATTTTGGACAGGGACGTTGTAAAATGTGGGTTAAAAAGGGGAAAAGAGCCCACGATGACGGCCTGCCCAAACCGCTGGAGGTAGGAAGTTGAAATTTGGTATAAAGGTTCCTCCACTATCGTAGACATCCACCAAGACGGGGTTTTTGGAAATTTTTACAGGGAAAAAGGGGAAAAAGTATCCTCCTTGACGGCCTTCGAAAATCCCTTTGTCTAAAAAGATGAGATTTCACATATGTGTTCCTTGGAGTTTGGGATAACGTATTAGGGAAGTACTTCTTGGAAGTTTGGACAGGAACGTGTCCAAAAGGGGAAAAGTGCGCCCCTTGATGGCCTGCCCAAACCGCTGGAGCTAGGAAGTTGAAATTAGGTGTTAAGGTTCCTCCTATGTAGTAAACATCATCTAAAATGGGACTTTTGAAATTTCTACAGGTAGGGGCAAAAATGGGACAAGTTTCCCATTTGGCGGCCTGCCCAAACTACTGAAGCTAGGAAGTTAAAATTCGGTACGTACATTCCCCCTCCAGCGTAGTCCACCCTTAAGATGGCATTTTGGTAATTCCTTCTGGGAAGGACAAAAAGGGGGAAAAATAACCTTTTCTAAAAAAGTATCTTTTTCCATAAAAAGTACATTTTTCCAAAAAAAAATTTTACAAAAAAAGTACCTTTTCCAAAAAAAGTACATTTTTCCAAAAAAAAAATCCTTTTTCCAAAAAGAATCTTTTTTCGAAAAAAGTACCGTTTTCCAAAAAAGGTACCGTTTTCCAAAAACAATACCTTTTTCATAAAAAATACATTTTTTCAAATAAGTACCTTTACCAAAACAAAATCTTTTCCCAAAAAAAAGTACTTTTTACAAAAAAAGTACCATTTCCAAAAAAAATACTTTTTACAAGAAAAGTACCTTTCTCCAGAAAAGTACCTTTTCCCAAAAAAAAGTACCTTTATTCAAAAAAGTACCTTTTTCCGAAAAAATACCTTTTTCCGAAAAAAGTACCTTTTCCAAAAAAAAGTACCTTTTTCCTAAAAAGTACCTTTTTCCTAAAAAGTATCTTTTCCCATAAAAAGTACTTTTCAAATAACCTTTTTACCTTCCCAAAAAAGGTACCTTTTCAAAAAATTACCTTTTTCCATAAAAGTACCTTTTTCACAAAAATTGCCTTTTTCCCAAAAAAAAAACTCCCCAAAAACGACTTTTTCCCAAAGTACGTTTTTCAAAAAAATACCTTTTGATAAAAAGTACCATTAAAATAAACAATACCATTTCAAAAAAAAAAAAAAAATCAATATCGTTAAAAAAAAACATTTTAAAAACATATTTTTTTTTTCTGGCGGATACCTCTACTTTGTTGGTATACGTAATTTTTGGATATTTCTTTTTCCAAAAAAGTACTTTTCCCAAAAACTAAATTCTTTTTAAATATTTTTTACAAAAAAAAAGTCCTTTTCCCAAAAGAAAATTAGGCACCTTTTCCAAAAAACTTCCTTTTTCACAAATAGCACTTTTTTCCAGAAACAAAGTACTTTCTCCAGAAAAGAAGTTCTTTTTCCAAAAGGAAAAAAAATTCCACATCCGCAGAAGATCTCTCGGGATTTTTCCACCAGGGAGGGCCAAAATTGGAAAAGTCTTACTTTTTCCACAAAAAAATATCTTTTCCACAAAGTACCTTTTCCTTTAAAAAAAAAAGCCTATTAAAAAAAAATATTTTTCCAAAAAAATTGTTTCTCCAAAGAAGTAATTTTCCCAAAAAAAAGGTATTTTATTATACTCCAACAAGACCCCTACTAACACGGAATTTTTCCAAAAAAATACCTTTTCCAAAATAGTACTTTCCCAAAAAAGTATCCTTTTCGTCTTTAGAAAATACTTCCTTTCAAAAAATGCATACCTTTTTAAAAAATAGCACATTTTTCAAAAGCAAAGGTTTTGTAGAGTATCCACATACTCCCACAATACAAATAGGCAAGGTCCTGGACAGCTCCCGAGGCATCCATTTTTATACAACAGTAACAGATTAACATTTTTAAATTTTGTTTTTTAACGATTTATGTGATAATACAAATTAACACACTCCTATAATGGACCGGAACATCGGTGCAAATTGGAACGATATGAAATGGAATGGGGAACGAGTGAAATTGGAATACGTGCCGTTGGGAACGAAATGGAATGAAACAGGGATGGAAATTCTTATTCATATTAGTGTATTTATTTCTATTTCAATTTCAATTACAACATAAATTGAAAAAAATTCTATTTCTTCTTTACGACATAAATTTAAAAAGATTGATCACCATATGTGTTTCATAAATACGGATTCTTCGGGATCCCTCTCGATCCTACCTCACCTGAATAATAGGAACGTGAACATTTTCGAACTTGCAAACATTTTACCCATTTTGCTTTATCCTGCTTAGTTTTTGAGATACAGGCCGTTTCGTAAAATGGCTATTTTAAAAATGGCCCGTATCTCAAAAACTAAACGAGATATCGCAAAAGGGACAAAATTATTACCCTTCTGGAGTATGTACACACTTCTGTAATACAAATAGGCCAGGTCCGGAAGATATCCCGATGGATCTCTTTTTATAAAACAGCCAATATAGAGCAATCTAAACATCCCCTTTTTGTAAACAAATGCTGTTTTTGCTCAGTTATAATTAAATTTAATGCATTAATGCGATTTAATTAGCATTAGTAGGACAAATGATAAGCCAGCAAATTTCAGTAGCATTATATGGTAATGTAATTTTTTAGCATTAAAATTACCCAACTAATGCCAATGAAAGAACCCCAAGTATAATTTGTACTTTGCGCCCATTAATAGCTATTAATGATTTTAAATGCCAGGTTGTCAGTGTTGTTAACTTCTGAAAACGGGTAAAAGGGGTAAAAATTTACTAAAAATGAATGATTTTTATTTAGTTCATACTATTTTGTCAACTTTAAAAACTAAAACAAATTTTAATAAAACGTGAACAAAAAAAACCACAAAGTACTAAAAACACTATCTGAAATCGGAAAAACCACTGTAAATACCTATTTTTTTAAAAACGGGTATTTCTAAAAAATCAGTGGATACGAAAATTGTAAGCACCAAAAAATACCCAAAATGCATAAAATTGCAACACTGCAAGTTATCTCTATATATAAAAGAATAACGTGACTGACTGACTGACTGACTGACTGACTCAACATCGCCCAGCCCAAACCGCTGAAGCTAGGAAGTTGAAATTTGGTATGTAGGTTCCTCTTTCGGGGTAGACGTCCACTAAGACGGGATTTTTGGAAATTCCTACCGGAACGGGCAAAAAGGGGGAAAGTGTCCCCCTTGACGGCCTGCCAAAACCCCTTTGGCTAGAAAGCTGAAATTTAAGATATGTGTTCCTTGGAGTAGGGGCTAACTTTTCTGGAAAGTACTTTCTAGAATTTTGGACAGGGACGTTGTAAAAATGGGGGGAAAAAGGCCCCCCTTGACGGCCTGCCCAAACCGCTGGAGGTAGGAAGTTGAAATTTGGTATAAAGGTTCCTCCACTATCGTAGACATCC
The DNA here is from genome assembly GCA_949987735.1 of Leucophora obtusa. Lineage (NCBI taxonomy): Eukaryota > Metazoa > Arthropoda > Insecta > Diptera > Anthomyiidae > Leucophora > Leucophora obtusa. Next base: position 286,251,817 of record OX465295.1, read on the forward strand.
GCCAAGACGGGAGTTTTGGAAATTTTTACAGGGACGGGCAAAAAGGGGAAAAAGTCTCCCCCTTGAGGGCCTGCTCAAACTGCTGGAGCTATGAAGTTGAAATTTGGTATGTAGATTCCTCGACCGGTGTAGACGTCCGTTGAGACGGCATTTTTGGAAATTCTTATCGGGAGGGGCAAAAAGGGGACAAAAAAAGTACCTTTTTCCAAAAAAGTACCTTTTCCCAAAAAAAGTACCTTTTCCCAAAAAAAGTACCATTTTCCAAAAAAAGTACCTTTTTCCAAAAAAAGTACCTTTTTCCGAAAAAAGTACCTTTTTCCAAAAAAAAAGTACCTTTTTCCAAAAAAAGTACCTTATTCCAAAAAAAGTACCTCTTTCCAAAAAAAGTACCTTTTTCCAAAAAAAGTACCTTTTTCCAAAAAAAATTCCTTTTTCCAAAAAAAGTACCTTTTTCCAAAAAAAGTACCTTTTTCCAAAAAAAGTACCTTTTTCCAAAAAAAGTACCTTTTCCAAAAAAAGTACCTTTTTCCAAAAAAAGTACCTTTTTCCGAAAAAAGTACCTTTTTCCAAAAAAAGTACCTTTTTTCAAAAAAAGTACCTTATTCCAAAAAAAGTACCTTTTTCCAAAAAAAGTACCTTTTTCCAAAAAAAAAGTACCCTTTTCCAAAAAAAAAGTATCTTTTTCCAAAAAAAGTACCTTTTTTCAAAAAAAGTACCTTTTTTCAAAAAAAGTACCTTTTTCCAAAAAAAGTACCTTTTTCCAAAAAAAAAGTACCTTTTTCCAAAAAAAGTACCTTTTTCCAAAAAAAGTACCTTTTTCCAAAAAAAGTATCTTTTTCCAAAAAAAGTACCTTTTTCCAAAAAAAATTCCTTTTTCCAAAAAATGTACCTTTTTCCAAAAAAAGTACCTTTTTTAAAAAAAGTACCTTTTTCCAAAAAATGTACCTTTTTCTAAAAAAATGTACCTTTTTAAAAAAAAGTACCGTTTCACAAAAAACATACATTTTTCCAAAAAAATAACTTTTTCAAAAAAAGTACCTTTTCCAAAAAAAGTACCTTTTCCCAAAAAAGTACCTTTTTCTAAAAAAATGTTCCTTTTCCCAAAAAACATACATTTTTTCAAAAAAATACCTTTTTCAAAAAAAAGTACCTTTTCTAAAGTACCAAAAGAAGTACCTTTTCCAAAAAAGTACCTTTTTCCAAAAAACATACATTTTTCCAAAAAAAACACCTTTTTAAAAAAAATACCTTTTCCAAAAAAAGTACAAAAGTAAAAACAAAGTATCTTTTTCCAAAAAATTTCGTTTTTCCAAAAAGTACCATTTAAAATAGTATATAATTTCAAAAAAACTACTTTTTTTCCTCCCCCCACGGATATCTCCACTAAAACAAGGTTTCTTGATATTCGGCATAGACGTGCGCTAAGACGGGATTTTTGGAAATTCCAACCGGAACGGGCAAAAAGGGGAAAAGTCTCCCCATAAACAGTCTCACAAATTGGAAAAGTGCCTGCCCAAACCACTGGAGGTAAGAAGTTGAAATTTGGTATAAAGGTTCCTCCACTGTAGTAGACATCGACTAAGTTTGTATTTTTGGAATTCCCTACAGGATATGTGAGTTCCTCCTTCTGTGTAGGCGTCCGCTTAGACGGAATTTTTGAAATTCCTATCGGGAGGGGAAATAAGGTAAAAGTCTCCTCCTCACGGCTTGCCCAATCCCTTTTGGCCAACCTAAAATTTTAAATATGTATTCCTTGGAGTAGGACTAACTCACCGGCAACGTAATTTTTCTATTTTGGAACAGGAACATAGTAAAAATGGTGGTTGAAAGGGAAAAATGTCCCCACTAACGGCCTGCCCAAACCGCTTAGGCAATGCAGTTGAAATTTGGTATGAATGTTCCTCATCCATCGCAGATAGCCGCGAAGATGGAATTTTTGTAAATTCCTAAAGGGAGGGGCAAAAAGAAGAAAAGCCTCACCTTGGGGGCCGGTAAAAACCCCTTCGGCTAGAAACCTGAAGCTTAAAATGTGGGTCCCTGGAGTGAGGGCTAACTTATTAGAAAGATACTTTTTTGAATTTTGGACAGGGTCGTTATAAAATGGGGGCTCAAAAAGGGAAAGTTGCCCCTTAACGACCTGTCCAAACTGCTGGAACTAGGAAGCCGAAATTCGGTACTTAAGTTCCTCTCAGCCTGCTCAAACTGCTGGAACTAGGAAGCTGGAATTCCCTGTCGATGGATTTTCGGAAATTCCTACCGAGAGGGGCACAAATAGTAAAAGTTGGCTAGAAACCTGAAATGTAAAACATATGTTACTTGGAGTATGTGCTCACTTACCGAGAAGGTGCTTTTTGGACAGGGACATTGCAAAAATGGGGATTAATGAAGAGAAAAGTGCCGCTTAAAGGCCTGCCCAAACCGCTGGAGGTAGGAAGTTGAAATTTGGTATTAAAGTTCCTCCTCTATTGTAGACATCCGCTAAGATGAGATTTTTGGAAATTTCTACAGGTAGGGTCAAAAACAGGAAAAGTCTCCCCCTTAACGGCCTGGCCAAACTGCTGGAACAAGGGATCTTAAATTGGGTTCCTTCTCCAACGTTGACGTCCCCTAAGATGGTATTTTTGGAAATTCATACCGGGAGGAATAAAAAGGGAAAAAACTTCCCCCTTGACGGCCTGGCCAAACTGCTGGATATAGAGACCTAAAATTATGTATGTAGTAGGTTCCTCCTCCAACGCAGACGTCCTCTAAGACGGAATTTTTGGAAATTCCTACCGGGAGGGGTAAAAACGGAATAATTCTCCCCCTTGATGGCCTAACCGAACCCTTCGGCTAGAAACCTGTAATATATAATATGTTTTCCTTGGAGTATGGGCTAACTTATCGACAAGGCATTTCTAGGACTTTGGACAGGAACGTGGTAAAAATGGTGGTTCAAAAGGGGAAAATTGCCCCCCCCCCCCCTTAACGTCTGCGTCTTTAGCTAGAAACCTAAAACTTAAAGAACAAGTGTATATGAAACACTAAAATTAAGAAACTAAATAGGAAACGAGTGTAATTGAAACACTACACAAGTGGAATGAAATGGATATAAACGTTGAACGAGTGGAATTGAAATTATAGACATTGCAAATGGATTGGAAGAGGGAATTACCTGTTCAAACACTATCAACGGAATATGAAACTTATGTAGCATTGAAACATACTCTCCAAAAAGTTAAACAAATTTTCTGAAAGAGAAAAAACCTTAGAAAAGGAATGGAACTTATATATTCCGATATTTAAACTTCATGTAACGAAGCACCGGTGGAAGAAACCGACGCAGTAAATTTTCCAACTGAATTTGTGAATTTACTTGAATTGCCAGGTCTACCTTTACATAAACTGGAATTAAAAAAAAAACTTTAAGACACGCTAACAACGTAGCTTTGCCCGCTATTTTTAATATTATAAAATGCTTTTCAACCCTGCTTTACGTTATTTATTTTCATTCAAAACACAAATGAACAAAACTACTTACGGGTCTATCTACCTAAGTTCGCACTTTACCAAATTATCTTGACATACACACGTATATTGCAAATTATTATGGATTCATTACTAACAATCCACTCTCATGAGCAAAAGTGATCAAATATTTATTTATTTTAAACCCATTGTTGTGCAGAATTATTTATTTGTGGTGGCTGGGTAAAGGCTTTAAATAAAAAACGAATTTAATAAAAATTGTGGGGGGCGCGGCGTAGCCCTCCCCCCCTTAACCTTTAAGGCACGCTAACAACGTAGCGGGCTGCGCCCGCTAGTATATAATATGTGAGTACATTCAGAAAAGTTCTGCAGTTATTACATGACAGTTATTGGTGTAGTAATGCGGTTGTAGTTATTTTAACTACAATTGTACTTAATTTACTTAGAGAAAATTTTTTAATGTTTTTTACAGTTATTTTTTTAAACAAACTACAAAAACTATTACATTTATTTTATGCAGTTATTTTGATTTTTTTTTACAAATACTTAAATTTTCAAGTGTGTGTGCACACACACGAAGCAAACAGGAGCATGTGTACGAAGCGCTTGTTTATAAATTTCTAGTGAAAGAATATGAGAAAAACATGTTTTCTCATGTCTTAGTCATAAAACAACGCCAAAGAGTGAAGACGCGTAATACGGAAAAGGTTATATATGTTATTGAATTATTAAAATAATAAAGTAAGTTTTATAATATAAAATATAAATTTATTTACAGCAATATTAAAATATATTGTATATATTTTCTTTCGGTTCTTTTATATTTTCATCCCTTTCTACCTGCAGAAAAAAGGAAGCCACATCCCTCACAGACGGACATCTACAGCAATATCTTAATAGTGGAAAATAAAAGTGACATTAAGTGTAAATTTTGATTTCTCTATTTTAAATTATTATACAATAGAATAAAATTAAGTTAAGAGTGTTTACATAAATTTGTTTTTATTAAATTAATTTTTTAAAATATTTTTATTTATGTTATTTTAACTACATTTGCAGTTGTTTGTACAGTCTTACAATAATTTGCATGTATGTTGTTTTAATTGCATTTGTAGTTGTTTTTACTACATTTGTAGTTGTTTTTACTACATTTGTCAGTTGATTTTTAACAGTTAAAAATAACTTCATATTTCAGTTGATTTAAATGCAAATGTAGTCTACACCTTTTTAAGTGCAAATGCAGTTATTTTAACTGTCATTTGCAGTTGATTTTACCTACATAATTTCCTGAGTGCACTCAGAAAAGTTCTACAGTTACTACATGACAGTTATTTGTGTAGTAATGCGGTAGTAGTTATTTTAACTACAATTGCAGTTAATTTACTTAGACCAAAATTGTTTAATGTTTTTGCCAGTTATTTTTTTAAACAAACTTCAAAAACTACTACATTTCAGTAACATGCATAAAATATGCAGTTATTTTGAATTTTGTTATAAATACTTCAATTTTCAAGTGTGTATGTGTACGAAGTAACTGTTGGTCTTTGCGTAAGTTAGACGTGCTTATAATGTCGGAAAACAGAATAAATGGTTCAATGTATTTTACCAGTGTCTCGAAAGAGGTATTAATTACGTGCAACATTTGTAATCGAAATTTCCATAACATATGTGTAAATATAAGCGAAGAATTTATATTAAAATCATTAAGGCCCATTAACTTTTCTCGAGAAGTTAACTTTACCTTAACCATGGGTAACTAACCAATACTAAATATTTATCCCTATGAAAATTTAACCATAATAACTTATCAATATTTTAACTCTGGGTAGTTAACCTTAGTATGAAATGTCAGAATAAAAACAAAAAGAAAAACAAAAATTAATAACAAAAAATTTTTTTTTCAATACGGGAAAATTAAAAGTTTTTCTCGCGGTTTTTTGTGTGTTTCTGGTCGAAAAAAAAATAATACACTTGACCACGTCTTTTTTTTAAGATTCGCGGTCGCTAAATGCTATAAAATGATTGAGTCTTTTTGCATACTACGAGAGGTGATTTAATTAAATCCATTTGGTAAGTCTATAAAATAAAAATGGATTATTGGAAATATTAATAAGTATTTCGTGCTAATCGAGACAACCGCGGAAAGATTCGCGCATAAAATTAAAAAAAAAATAGTGAAAATTTTGTGATAGATTATTTAATTAAGGCAATTTATGTGATCAGCACATCAAAATGAGTAGAAAAATAATCGCTGTGCATGATTTTGTATCTTTTTGTAATTGCGAGTCAAAACTGTGGGTTGTCCAGGGGTTCCTCACATACTTTTAAAATATTTAAAACATGATTGGTTCACATTTCATAAATTCGAGAGTGATTTCTATGCGCTTTTTTATATTTAAGAATTAAATTCAGTAATCTTGTACTTCATTCAATAGTCTTGAGCTTTGATATATGATACATTTTGAATTTAATACGCTGATTCCAAATTCTTAAATGTAAGTTACCCAAAATTGATGGAACAATTGTTTTTCTGAGAGTGGTTTTCAAAAGTATTTTTTCCTATAACGGTACACAAATTAAGAAAATGTTTTCCTATGTATTTTAGGGAACAAAATTCATTCTTTACTACCATCGTAACAAAAAGTCTTAAGCTATTTGAATGCGTTTTGTATAGTATTTTAAAATTCATAGAAAGCTATTTTTCGCGTTTTTAATCACGATTTTCTCAAAATTGAGAGGTGATAGAGAATTCGGAATAGAGATTTGGAATCAGCAAGTAAAATACTAAAAGTATGTATCAAGCTTCTACCAACAGCGACTTTTCATTTTGTAGAGGTGTATGTATATTTCGTGTCAAATTGTTGTAATATTGGTCACCATTTTTGGTTTTAATTATTCAAGACAGATTTTGGCTCCCTGAACCAATAAAAAAATAAATTTTTCCTATTTCCTTATATGAGGCCAATTTCTGTAAGCTATCACAGAAACCTAAATCCTAAATAGCAAAAATTTGTGCACGATTTTAAGTACTGATGCAATTTTTATAAGTTTTGGTAAAGTGGGGGAAATGCACATCGAAAATACTTACATGTGTCATAAACCATTCTTAGTCAATGTTTGGTTAAAGCTGCGCTTTAAATTTTTTTAATAATCACCATTACAAGTCTAATGTATTAAAATATCTTGTGTAGGGTGAATTATTCTAAAATAGCCTTGGTTAAGATTCTTAACCACAGAAATTTCTATGGTTAAATTTTAGCATTGGTTAGAAGAAATGCTTGGTTAAAATTTAGATAAGTTATTCAAAAAATATGTTTACCAGTGGTTAAGGCTAGTAGAGGTCTTAACCAGGATATAAATTGAGATAAGTTAACGGGCCTAAATTGTAATAAAAATATACCCGGTGAAAAATGTTCATATACGCTCAAACATGTTTATATATGGTTTATGTATGGACACATATGAACAAATATGAACATATGAACAAATATGTGTCCATTAGGGTTATGACTCTATTTTAACAAAAATTTTACCTATCACCATGTGAATGGCAATACTAAATTAATAATAAAAATCGTGTTTGCGGGTCATTTTGGCTAAAAAACCTTCCGCACCAAATGCAATTTTTAAAAATAATTTTTTGCTCGGGGATTTTGGTAATTTTCATAACGAATTATTATTACAAGAATTATTGTAAACGACAAAAAATGTATCCAAATGTCCTTCCAAAAAGATTTCGTAATTTTTGCAGTAAACAGCTTTTATTACGTATCGTTTGAGTCTCATTTGTTTAAAACTTCGGAGAAATATTTTAATTAAACTAAAACCATGTAGACCAAATTTCAACCCTTTTGGTGCGGGAACTTTTTTGACAGCAGCGAAAAAGTAAGATTGCGTTTCTTAATATTTTTTTATGGCCGTTTTGGCTAGGGCATGTAAAATTTGATATTTGCAAAAAAAATCAAAAAGTCATAACCTTAGTGTCCATACATAATATATATAGTACCTATATAATATAGTAGCTTTTGGCGCACTCTACTGCTATATCTGTTGTCAGAAGCAGAGAAGACAAAATTTACTGTTTTTGATAGTTTTTTACTCATATTTGCTTCTTTTAAATTTTTTTTTTTGGATTTTTTGCTCCAAAATTGACAGCCTATTTTTCGTGTAAAACACTATAAAAACTATCGAAATGTCGATGATCCACCCATTGTAATAAAATTTAATACACCGTATGACAAAAACTATTTTCTAAGAATTGTTGCAGCCCATCGGCACAAATTTAAATCGCCGTTGCGTCTATCTAATGCTGGTTTTCAAAGTGATACCCCTTTTTACATTAACGAAAATCTGACACCACACAATTATGGCATTTTTAAAACAGCGCTTGGCCTAAAGAAGGATATGCTTTTGAAGACAGTGTTCACTCTACGAGGTATTGTTCACGTTAAGCAGAGCGAAAATGATGAACCAATTAATATTATTTTTCCGGAGCAATTGAAGCAGTTTTTTCGTTCTACTGATTAAGTTTTATACTGCTTTTTACTTAATTATTTTTTTAATTGTTTTGACATCGTTTAATGATTATATGACCTTAATATTTTATCTAACGTTAATTTTTAATATTGATTTTTTACAGTTTTTAAATTTTGATTATTTTTTTCATTTTTTTAAAGTAATTTTATATTTAGTCGTTTTTTATATAATTTTTGTTTCTATTAGCATTGCACACTTCAATATACTTTTTTATGACTTTTAACACTGATGAACGTGGAAGATCCAAAGATTCAACAATGAATATGGTCAGGATCTTGGCTAAGCATAAAAAAGGTTTTAAAGTCGTACACATCAATGCCCAAAGCTTAAATAATAAAGTCGATGAATTTAAATTAGTCTTTGAGAACTCCGACATAGATGTTATTTGTGTTTCGGAAACATGGCTAGTAGCATCAACCCCCGATGGTCTCATATGTCCTTATGGCTACAAAGTTTTTAGATCTGACAGGGGAGGCCACGGAGGTGGTGTTGCCATATTTGCAAAAAAAAAATAGTAGTTCTTGCAAAATATGCTGTAAGTCATCTTTTGAAAATAGTTCAATTGAGCAAGTAGTTGAGTTTATTTTTATTGAAATTTTATCATTTGGCAAAAAGTTGTTGGTGGGTTGCGTTTATAGGCCAAATAAGAGAATACCTTTAACCGTTTTGTATTCTACACTTGAAAATCTTGCCTCAGAGTATGATGATATAGTCATTACTGGAGATTTTAATTCAAATGTCTTAATGGAGACGGCACTCCCTGATAATATGTTATCGCTTGGCCTTTTTCCAGTTAACATGACAAACCCAACACACCATACGTCCACAACAAGCACGCTGATTGACCTTTTCCTTGTGTCTAACACAGCTAACGTAATTTTGTATGATCAGATATCTGCGCCATGTTTTTCTAAGCATGACCTTATTTTTCTAACTTATAACTTTCAAGTTCAACAAGCTAAACAGTGTTTCAGTTATCGTGACTTTAAACACCTAGATTTTAATCGTTTATATGAATATTCCTCTTACATTGCCTGGAGTGACATCTATTTTATGTCCTCCGTTGATGAGCAATCTTTATTTTTGGAGCACAATATTCAACATCTTTTTGACTTAACCGTACCTCTGAAACATAAGAAAACAACACCTAAACAAAAACTCTGGTTTTCAAATGCTGTTGAGAATGCTATACACCAAAGAGATTTTGCATATGCCAGGTGGAAAAGATTTAAAACTTCCGAGCTTAAAATACAATATTCCGCTGCCAGAAAACATGTTAATAAACGTATCAGATTTGCAAAAACCGAATATTATTCCAAACGATTTAGTACTGCAATCAATACTCAACAAACTTGGAACACTATTCGTGAAATAGGAATTGGCAATGCAAACAACAATATTGACTGCCAAGTGAATGCAAATATGCTTAACAGAACGTTTACTAACACCCCTGTAACCCAAGCAAATCCCACTTTTTTTAATTTTTCCTCAGACACGTTAGATACTGATAATGAGATAATCGGTGAACATTTTCAATTTTCTTGCGTTACTCAATATGACGTTATTACAACATGTTCTTTGATTAAATCAAACGCAGTGGGTAGTGATAACTTACACCCAAAATTCATAAGATTACTTTTGCCCTTGATTTTGCCGTATGTTACTCATCTGTTTAATACTATTACTAGCGGGCACAGCCCGCTACGTTGTTAGCGTGCCTTAAAGGTTAAGGGGGCTGGCTGCGCCCCCCACAATTTTTATTAAATTCGTTTTTTTATTTAAAGTTTTTTTATTCCAGCCACCACAAATAAATAATTCTGCACAACAATGGGTTTAAAATAAATAAATATTTGATCACTTTTTCTCATGAAAGTGGATTGTTAGTAATGAATCCATAATAAATTGCAATATACGTGTGTATGTTAAGATAATTTGGTAAAGTGCGAACTTAGGTAGATAGACCCGTAAGTAGTTTTGTTCATTTGTGTTTTGAATGAAAATAAATAACTTAAAGCAGGGTTGGAAAGCATTTTATAATATTAAAAATAGCGGGCAAAGCCCGCTACGTTATTAGCGTGTCTTAAAGTTTTTTTTTTAATTCCAGTTTATGTAAAGGTAGACCTGGCAATTCAAGTAAATTCACAAATTCAGTTGGAAAATTTACTGCGTCGGTTTCTTCCACCGGTGCTTCGTTACATGAAGTTTAAATATCGGAATATATAAGTTCCATTCCTTTTCTAAGGTTTTTTCTCTTTTAGAAAATTTGTTTAACTTTTTCGAGAGTAAGTTTCAATGCTACATAAGTTTCATATTCCGTGGATAGTGTTTGAACAGGTCATTCCCTCTTCCAATCCATTTGCATTCTCTATAATTTCAATTCTACTCGTTCAACGTTTATATCCATTTCATTCCACTTGTGTAGTGTTTCATTCCACTCGTTTCCTATTTAGTTTCTTAATTTTAGTGTTTTATATACACTTGTTCTTTAAGTTTTAGGTTTCTAGCTAAAGACGCAGACGTTAAGGGGGGGGGGGGGCAATTTTCCCCTTTTGATCCACCATTTTTACCACGTTCCTGTCCAAAGTCCTAGAAATGCGTTGTCGATAAGTTAGCCCATACTCCAAGGAAAACATATTATATATTACAGGTTTCTAGCCGAAGGGTTCGGTTAGGCCATCAAGGGGGAGAATTATTCCCTTTTTACCCCTCCCGGTAGGAATTTCCAAAAATTCCGTCTTAGAGGACGTCTGCGTTGGAGGAGGAACCTACTACATACATAATTTTAGGTCTCTATATCCAGCAGTTTGGCCAGGCGTCAAGGGGGAAGTTTTTTCCCTTTTTACCCCTCCCGGTATGAATTTCCAAAAATCTCATCTTAGCGGATGTCTACAATAGAGGAGGAACTTTAATACCAAATTTCAACTTCCTACCTCCAGCGGTTTGGGCAGGCCTTTAAGCCGCACTTTTCGCTTCATTAATCCCCATTTTTGCAATGTCCCTGTCCAAAAACCACCTTCCCGGTCCAAAAAGCCCATACTCCAAGTAACATATGTTTTACATTTCAGGTTTCTAGCCAACTTTTACTATTTGTGCCCCTCTCGGTAGGAATTTCCGAAAATCCATCGGCAGGGAATTTCAGCTTCCTTGTTCCAGCAGTTTGAGCAGGCTGTCAAGGGGGACACTTTTTCTTTTTTTGTCCCTCCCGGTTGGAATTAGGCTGGAAGAGGAACCTAAGTACCGAATTGCAGCTTCCTAGTTGCAGCAGTTTGGAAAGGTCGTTAAGGGGCAACTTTCCCTTTTTGAGCCCCCATTTTATAACGACCCTGTCCAAAATTCAAAAAAGTATCTTTCTAATAAGTTAGCCCTTACTCCAGGGACCCACATTTTAATCTTCAGATTTCTAGCCGAAGGGGTTTTTACCGGCCCCCAAGGTGAGGCTTTTCTTCTTTTTGCCCCTCCCTTTAGGAATTTACAAAAATTCCATCTTCGCGGCTATCTGCGATGGATGAGGAACATTCATACCAAATTTCAACTGCATTGCCTAAGCGGTTTGGGCAGGCCGTTATTGGGGACATTTTTCCCTTTCAACCACCATTTTTACTATGTTGCTGTTCCAAAATAGAAAAATTACGTTGCCGGTGAGTTAGTCCTACTCCAAGGAATACATATTTAAAATTTTAGGTTGACCAAAAGGGATTGGGCAAGCCGTCAGGAGGAGACTTTTACCTTATTTCCCCTCCCGATAGGAATTTCAAAAATTCCGTCTAAGCGGACGCCTACACAGAAGGAGGAACTCACATACCGAGTTTCCTTTTGGGATATCCTGTAGGGAATTCCAAAAATACAAACTTAGTCGATGTCTACTACAGTGGAGGAAGCTTTATACCAAATTTCAACTTCTTACCTCCAGTGGTTTGGGCAGGCACTTTTCCAATTTGTGAGACTGTTTATGTGGAGACTTTTCACCTTTTTGCCCGTTCCGGTAGGCACTTCTATGCCGAATATCAAGAAACCTTGTTTTAGTAGAGATATCCGTGGGGGAGGGAAAAAAGTAGTTTTTTTTTAAATTATATATTATTTTAAATGGTACTTTTTGGAAAAACGAAATTTTTTGGAAAAAGATACTTTGTTTTTACAAAGTACTTTATTTGTACTTTTTTTGGAAAAGGTATTTTTTCAATAAGGTGTTTTTTTTGGAAAAATGTATGTTTTTTGGAAAAAGGTACTTTTTTTGGAAAAGGTACTTCTTTTGGAAAAGGAAAATTTTTTTAGAAAAAGGTACTTTTTTTTGGGAAAAGGTACTTTTTTTTGGAAAAGGTACTTTTTTTGAAAAAGGTATTTTTTTGAAAAAATGTATGTTTTTTGGGAAAAGGAAAATTTTTTTAGAAAAAGGTACTTTTTTGGGAAAAGGTACTTTTTCTTGGAAGAGGTACTTTTTTTTGAAAAATGTATTTTTTTTGGAAAAATTTATGTTTTTTGGGAAAAGGTACTTTTTTTGGAAAAGGTCCTTTTTTTTTGGAAAAGGTTCATTTTTTTAGAAAAAGGTAAATTTTTTGGAAAAAGGTACTTTTTTAAAAAAGGTACTTTTTTTTGGAAAAATGTACTTTTTTTGGAAAAAGGTACTTTTTTGGAAAAAGGAATTTTTTTTGGAAAAAGGTACTTTTTTCGGGAAAAGGTACTTTTTTTGGAAAAAGGTACTTTTTTTGGAAAAGGTTTTTTTTTAATAAGGTTTTTTTTGGAAAAAGGTACTTTTTTTGAAAAAGGTACTTTTTTGGAAAAGGTACTTTTTTTGGAAAAAGGTACTTTTTTTGGAAAAAGGTACTTTTTTTGGAAAAAGGTACTTTTTTTGGAAAAAGGTACTTTTTTTGGAAAAAGGTACTTTTTTTTGGAAAAGGGTACTTTTTTTCGAAATAGGTACTTTTTTTGGAAAAAGGTACTTTTTTTGGAAAAAGGTACTTTTTTTTGAAAAAGGTCCTTTTTTTGGAAAAAGGTACTTTTTTTGGAAAAAGGTACTTTTTTGGAAAAAGGTACTTTTTTTGGAAAAGGTACTTTTTTTTTTGGAAAAGGTACCTTTTTTTTAGAAAAAGGTACATTTTTTGGAAAAAGGTACTTTTTTTTGGAGAAAGGTGCTTTTTTTGGAAAAAGGTACTTTTTTGGAAAAAGGAATTTTTTTTGGAAAAAGGTACTTTTTTTGGAAAAAGGTACTTTTTTCGGGAAAAGGTACTTTTTTTGGAAAAAGGTAATTTTTTTGGAAAAAGGTAGTTTGTTTGAAAAAAGGTACTTTTTTTGGAAAAATGTAATTTTTTGGAAAAAGGTACTTTTTTTGGAAAAAGGTACTTTTTTTGGAAAAGGGTACTTTTTTTTGGAAATAGGTACTTTTTTTGGAAAAAGGTACTTTTTTTGGAAAAAGGTACTTTTTTTTGGAAAAGGGTACTTTTTTTGGAAAAAGATACTTTTTTTGGAAAAAGGTTCTTTTTTTGGAAAAAGGTACTTTTTTGGAAAAAGGTACTTTTTTTGGAAAAAGGTACTTTTTTTTGGAAAAGGGTACTTTTTTTGGAAAAAGGTACTTTTTTTTGAAAAAGGTACTTTTTTTGGAAAAAGGTACTTTTTTTGGAAAAAGGTACTTTTTTTGGAAAAATGTACTTTTTTTTGGAAAAAGGTACTTTTTTCGGAAAAAGGTACTTTTTTGGAAAAAGGTACTTTTTTTGGAAAAAGGTACTTTTTTTGGAAAAAGGTACTTTTTTTGGGAAAAGGTACTTTTTTTGGGAAAAGGTACTTTTTTTGGGAAAAGGTACTTTTTTTGGGAAAAGGTACTTTTTTGGAAAAAGGTACTTTTTTTGTCCCCTTTTTGCCCCTCCCGATAAGAATTTCCAAAAATGCCGTCTCAACTGACGTCTACACCGGTCGAGGAACCTACATACCAAATTTCAACTTCATAGCTCCAGCAGTTTGAGCAGGCCGTCAAGGGGGAGACTTTTTCCCCTTTTTGCACGTCCCTGTAAAAATTTACAAAACTCCCGTCTTGGTGGATGTCTACGATAGTGGAGGAACCTTTATACCAAATTTCAACTTCCTACCTCCAGCGGTTTGGGCAGGCCGTCAAGGGGGAGACTTTTTCCCCTTTTTGCCCGTCCCTGTAAAAATTTCAAAAACTCCCGTCTTGGTGGATGTCTACGATAGTGGAGGAACCTTTATACCAAATTTCAACTTCCTACCTCCAGCGGTTTGGGCAGGCCGTAAAGGGGGGCCTTTTTCCCCTTTTTGCCCGTCCCTGTAAAAATTTCCAAAACTCCCGTCTTGGTTTATGTCTACGATAGTGGAGGAACCTTTATACCAAATTTCAACTTCCTACCTCCAGCGGTTTGGGCAGGCCGTCAAGGGGGAGACTTTTTCCCCTTTTTGCCCATCCCTGTAAAAATTTCCAAAACTCCCGTCTTGGTGGATGTCTACGATAGTGGAGGAACCTTTATACCAAATTTCAACTTCCTACCTCCAGCGGGTTGGGCAGGCCGTCAATGGGGAGACTTTTTCCCCTTTTTGCCCGTCCCTGTAAAAATTTCCAAAACTCCCGTCTTGGTGGATGTCTACGATAGTGGAGGAACCTTTATACCAAATTTCAACTTCCTACCTCCAGCGGTTTGGGCAGGCCGTCAAGGGGGGCCTTTTTCCCCTTTTTAATCCCCATTTTTACAACGTCCCTGTCCAAAATTCCAGAAAGTACTTTCCAGAAAAGTTAGCCCATACTCCAAGGAACACATATCCTAAATTTCAGCTTTCTAGCCAAAGGGGTTTTGGCAGGCCGCCAAGGGGGAGACTTTTCCCCTTTTTGCCCGTTCCGGTAGGAATTTCCAAAAATCCCGTCTTAGCGGACGTCTACGCCGAAAGAGGAACCTACATACCAAATTTCAACTTCCTAGCTTCAGCGGTTTGGGCTGGGCGATGTTGAGTCAGTCAGTCAGTCAGTCAATCAGTCACGTTATTCTTTTATATATAGAGATAATGTCAAGTATGTATCCGTTAAACTGGAAACATGCAAAAATTTTGCCATTACCTAAGTCGAATGGAGAATACAGACCTATAGCCATCTTGTGTTTCCTATCGAAAGTTTTAGAAAAACTTTTGTATAAACAAACGATTACATATGTCAATAATCATAATTTGCTTAACAGTATGCAATCTGGTTTTCGTCAGAATCATAGCTGCGTTACGGCTCTTGCGGAAGTAAGTGAGAATATACGGCAAGGACTGGAAAATGGGAACATAAATTTTTTAGTGCTTCTGGACCATTCTAAGGCTTTCGATACGGTAGACCATGATATACTCATTAAAAAACTGAAATACTTTTTTAGATTTAACGATACATCTACTAAACTTATATCATCATATCTTTCGAACCGCACACAATCGGTGTTTGTAAACAATGTATATTCAGATAGCTTATCCCTTATTAGGGGGGTGCCTCAAGGTTCTATTTTAGGTCCACTTTTATTTTCCTTGTACGCAAATGATTTGCCAGAGCAACTGACTAAATGTAAAGTACATTTATACGCAGATGACGTGCAGCTAACTTTAAGTAGCCCAGTTCAAAATATTGCTTCAGGTATAGCTTATCTAAATGATGACTTAAACAGAATCTACCTTTGGGCTTCTGCAAATGGACTCTGTCTGAACCCGCGTAAATCTAAATGCATTGTAATACGAAAGAAAAGTTTAGTTCCCTCGATTTCTGAGGATATTGTTTTAAATGGTGAGAAGATTGAAATTGTTAACACAGCGAAGAATCTTGGTATAATTTTCAATAGCAATTTGTCATGGACTGATCATGTCAATTCACTGGTTGGTCAAACCTATGTAAAGCTACGAGCTGTCTGGTCAACACAATATTTCACCCCGTTAAGAATTAGGGCATTACTTGCCAAGACGTACTTGATTCCCTCCCTGATGTATGGTTGTGAATTATTTGGAAGCTGTGATTCAGTTAGCTATAGAAAACTAAATGTCTTATTTAACAATATTATTAGATATGTGTATGGATTGAAAAGGTTTGATCATGTTTCCTCTGTTTCAAATAACCTTTACGGAGTCTCTTTCGAAAATCTGATAAAAATTCGCACCCTGATTTTCTTGCATAAATTAATAAACAGTCAAACCCCCAGGTATTTATTTGAAAAAATACGTTTTTTCCAATCGCCACGAAACCGAAATATTGTAATACCTCGACATCAATTCCTAATGTCTGAATGGCAATTTTATGTACATGCCGCTCGTCTTTGGAATAATCTTCCACTAAGTCAACAAGTAAATAGCAATGCTAATAGTTTCAAAATATTTTTATTTAATTTTTTCAAATAATTTTTATTTTTTTCTCTTTATGATTATCAATATTGTTATATTTGTAATAAGTTTGTTATGTTAATAATTTATAATTAATTAATAATATGAAAATAATTTTTTTTGTAACGTAATACGCTCCTGTACTATAAATATAAGACTCAGTCTTGTTGTACAGGAAATGGAATCAATTAAATAAATAAATAAATAAATAAATAAAAATAACTTTTTCTTAAAATTATTGAGCTTTAAGCTGCTTTTTTTTAAGACTAGTTGTTTTTATAAGTTTTATTACTTTTACTTTTTTCGTGAGTAATTTTTTCCTTTAAACAAGCTGGATTTTGCTTTTTTTTTTGTCTTCTTTGGTCATAAGTTATCTTTTGATTAGTTAATGCTTTTTTTAACAATAGTATTTTTATTTGCATTTATAATTTTTTAAACCAATTTTCTTAATAACGTATCTGATGATTTCTTTCAATTAATTTCCTTGGCGTCAGATTGCTATTTATTCGAATTTTTAATTGTTTATCTTTTATACAATTGCCAGTTTTATTTATTTTCTTTTTTCCTTTATACATTTTAAGATGAATAGCTTTATAAATTTAGGTCCTGTTTGCAGTGATAACTCTGTAATTCGTAATAACTTTATAACTTTTGAGAGAGAGTTAAAGATAGGTCATTACAATATAAACAGCTTTAATACTTCTTCTTCGACATTCAAATTGAATGAAATAAGGAACATACTTGAGGGAAATATTATGGATATTGTTGGTTTAAGTGAGACATGGCTTAAACCTCATATATTGTCCGAGAGTGTTAATATTCCGGGATATGATATTTGTAGAAGTGATCGCCCAAAGCCTAAAAGGGGTGGTGGAGTGGCTTTACTTATTTCGAAGAGGATTGAATATAGGGTAGTTTTTAGGTCTGATAGGTATGGGGAATCAGAATCTATATTCGCTGAAGTGATCCTTCAGGGCATGAAAATTTTAATTGGTGTGAGTTACTTGCCTAATGGTAATTTAAATGTTTTTGAGGAATCTATGGGAAATTGAATGTTGAATATGCAAATGTTTGCATTATGGGTGCTTTTAATATGAATATGTTTTGTAGTAGGAAATCTAATTTGGTTCGGCTAATGTGTAGTAGGCTGGACTTAGTGTGCCATCACAACTCAGCCCCCACTCATTATGATATTAATAAGGATTCTACGTCCCTTATTGATTATTTTCTAATGAGTCCCTCTCTTGTTGTGAGTACTTCTGGTCAAATGCAGTGTCCAGGAGTATCGCACCATTCACTAATTTTTATTGCTGTCGATATTCCGAAACCTACTTCCCAACAATATGTGTCCTACTTGGACTATAATTCTGTGAATATGGAAGTTTTAGAACGAACTGTTCATTCTCTTGATTTTAGTGGAATGTATGCAACGGATAATGTAAATCTTCAATTGGAGGTTTTTATGGCTAACCTCTATGTTTTACACTCCTTAGTGCCTGTCGTACGGCGTAAGATAGTTTTTAAGTCTGTTGACTGGTTTAACTCCCCTAATATTGTCTATCATATATCTTTACGAGACTTAGCCTACAAATATTACCTTCTGAACAGAAGTTCACTGAATTGGGCTGTTTATTGTGAGCACAGAAATCGTGCAAAGAGTTATTAGGGTGGCTAAGAGGCGTGCCTATTCAAGCATGTTTAGGGATCTTAGTCCTAGACAAATGTGGAGCTATTTAAGGGGAAATGGTTGTTTGGAGACTGATAATCAGTTTATCTCTGCTAATGCTGACGAGGTAAATGACTATTTTGTTTCGTGTCAGATAGATGATAATCCCAATTCAATGGATTTTTCAGGGGGTACTTTAGGTGGTGGTTTTTCGTTTCGTTGTGTGAATCTGGGAGAATTGCGCGCAGCATTGGGGAAGATTAAATCTAATGCTGCAGGTAATGATTATTTACCATTGAAATTTATTAATTTAGTTTTTCCGTTTGTGTCTTCCCATATTCTTCGGTTGGTTAATTCTATTTTTACTACTTCCGTCTTTCCTAACGATTGGAAGAAAGCTAGGGTGATACCCATAAAAAAGGAAGGTCTTTCCAACTCTTTGGATAATTTGCGTCCGATATCTGTCCTTCCGATTCTCTCGAAGGTGGTTGAGCATATTGTAAAGGATCAAATGATCCTACACCTTGATAGTAACACTTTAATACACTCATCTCAGTCAGGCTTTCGTCGTGGGTATAGTACTGGTGCCCTTCTTCTTGGTCTAACGGATTCGATTAGAAAATTTTTGGATAATGGTAAAAATGTAGTTCTTCTTTCACTGGATTTATCTAAAGCTTTTGACCGAGTGATACATTCGAAACTTGTGGACAAACTGTTTAATTTGTTTGATTTTTCATCACAAGCTTGTAAACTTATATCCTCTTATCTGAGTTGTAGAAGTCAGTTTGTTTCGATTGGCGATTCTTTTTCTTTAACGAAACCAATAACCAGTGGTGTACCTCAGGGGTCTGTTATTGGCCCACTACTGTTCATGATTTACTTGAATGATCTTCTTACATTTGGGAATGGTCTATCATGTCAGTCTTACGTTTATGCGGATGATGTTCAGTTTCTTTGCTATGCCGATTCGCAATTTGTAGATGTCGTGGAAGAGGGTGTAAATTTCATCATACATGAGGTTATATCTTGGTCTTCTGGCAATGGTTTTGTTGTCAATCCAAGAAAGACGAAGTTAATGGGTTTTGGTTTCGATACTGATAATATAATGGTTACTCTCGATGGCATGAGAGTTGAATTTGTGGATAAGATTAAATGTCTTGGAGTTTTAATTGACAATCATTTAAATTTCTCATCGCATATTATTAACGTTTCTTCGAAAATATCATTCTTGTTGAGAAGGTTGTATTCTCTTGACTTATGTCTGCCTCTCTCAATTAGGATGCGTGTGGCACATGCCTTGTTGATGCCTCATATATTATATTGTGTCGAGGTATTTTCTGGTACCACAGGCGGTGAATTTAATAGGTTTACCAAGATTTTCAATAGAATTATTAGATATGTTTTTGGCCTAAGACTTCGCTCTCATGTGACTCCGTACGTAATCCAATTTCTTGGGTGCTCTTTTGTTAATTATGTAGGTATGAGGTTATTGATATTTTTTTACAAAGCAATGGTTAATGGGTTTCCGGACTATATAGTTGACAACTTTCTTTTGTCCAACTCGGAAAGAAACCCCCAACTGGTTTATCCAACACATCATACTACTATGTACGAGCGATCATTTCAGATTAGGCTTTCAAGAATATGGAACGATCTACCTCTATACCTGAGAGGTTTTGCTTTTTCACCCCAGGTCTTTAGGCGAAAGCTTAAGGATTATGTAGCTATTCATGAGTTATAGCTTTTTATTTGTGCTACTATTTTTATCTCTCTCGATCTTTTCTTTTTTTATTATCGCTGCACTTAGGAAAATCTGGTGATTGTATTATTTTTTTTTAAATATCTATTTATATTATTCAAGATAATGTTTTCAGTATTTTTTTTATATGATAGTTTTACTGTATTTTTTACTTATTTTTTTTATTATTTATTTTTATTATTATTTATTTTTATTATTATTTATTTTTATTATTATTTATTTTTATTATTATTTATTTTTATTATCTTTATTTAAATTATTTTTTTGTAGTAGCTTTTATTAATCATATATGGCCCCAGGGCTTTGGTTATGTAATTTGAAGTAAATAAATGCTGTATTTATTATTAAAAAAAAAATATGGATTTTTTATGAACATATATGGATTTTATATGAACATATATGGAAGTATATGTGATTCCATATATGGAAAAAATTTCATATACAGACATATATGGAAGCATCTGTTATTTCATATATGGAAATGGCACTCATATATGGACAAATATGAAAGTATATGTTATTCAATTTATGCAAAAGGGACTTGTATATGAACATATTTCGAAGAATACATTTTTCCATATATGTAAAAGGAACTCATATTTGAATAAATATGGAATTATATTTAATGCCATGAATAAAAAAGGAACATATGTAGCGCCTAATTTGAATGTCATACATAAATTTATATCTATCGTACAACCTTATAATAAAGGACAGCAACGTTCGCATGTATTCGCATATATTAAATAAATGTATATGTTCATATATGTCCATATATGAACATATACTTAGGTGTTACCTCATTTTTCGGATCCATACATATGTATATGGTTAAACCATAAATGTTCATATATGGACATTTTTCACCGGGTAGTTTTCAATTGCAATAAATGTTTAATTTCTGGAATTGAGCTAATTTCAACGGTCTCTGCATTATCTATGGAAGTTAAGAGCTAAGAACTTTGTTATTTGAACTCTTAGCTAACGTTAAATCTAAATCCATTAATTTTGATTCTCAATCCGCCTTTAAATCAAATCCCGAGTAAAAAAGTTTTGATATAACCATATATTATTTTATGTAATTGCATATAGTAACTTATAGTTACATATGGCCACATATGCTTTTAAATTCAAGCAGATATACTTTTATATAATCATATGTTAGATGTTTTTTCCTCAAAGGTTTTAATATGGAGACATATGTGATTTTATATTATTACATACTGGCCTACATATAATTGCATGTGCTATATATAAGTACATAAAGTAACATATTACAGATATAATTACATATACGTTTATATATAATTTAGTATGACACTATACATAATAATATAAAACTATATGTGGAGCCATATAAGAAATATTTCATAATTTGTGTTAGATATGATTATATATTGACGAATAAGAACCCATATATAACTTAATATGGTTCCATATCTACAATATTTCATGATTTCTTTAATATATAACAATATAACGTTCTTTATAAAATCATCTATAATTATATATCATCCCACATAAGCAATTATTTCAAAGTGATTTTATATAAAAATATATAAGGTCCATATAAAACCGTATTATATTATATGTGTTTCTATGTTAACAATGATTTTGAACTAGTTTTATATTTAGTAATTACTAGGGATTGGCTCGTGACTAGAAATGTTAGTCAGTCACGTTATTCACACGTGATCGTGAGTAATAATTACTATACTCAAGTGATTCGTGCGTGAGTCTGAGAATATATAATTCGTACTTGATTCGTGCGTGAGCGTGAATAAGAATATATAACCCGTGCATGATTCGTGTGTGAGTTTATTTTTTGCATCTTATATTTTTAGTAATTTTTACTATTTTGTAATATTTTACTATTTTTTTTACTATTTTTCTTATATCTTGGTTGTATAAAATAATCTTATTAACTTTAAAATTTCAGTCTTGTTAACTTTATTTTAAAATTACTAAAAATAAAGAAACTTTTGTTCATGTTTAATGCACTGTCATGGTAAATCTGGATAAAAGTAATGGAAGATTTATCAAAATTATAGGATCTCCAGCAGACCTTTGGGTTAATCATTATAATTGGAAATTAATTACACATGCAATTACACAATTACCTACATGTAATTTTAATTGAAAAAAATTCAATTACAATTACATATTTGTAATTGTAATTCAAAAAAAAGCAATTACAAGTAATTTGTAATTGAAAATTTTCAATTAAACATTACATATAATTGTAATTGAAAAAATGTCAATTACAATTACATTTTTTCGGAAAAGATATAATGACAAAAAGCACAAGTGAGGGGACAGCCCAACATGACGTATTCTTTTTATACTTATCCACGCCTATCCAACCTATCAGTCCAGTCAGTTTTTTTCTACAAAATTTTAACAAAAAACACTAATTCTAAATGTAATTGAAATTTGTAATTGAAAATTTTGAATTACAGTTACATGAAATATAATTGAGTTTTTTTTTAATTTCAATTACATTTATTTGCAATTGTAATTGAAATCCCCCAGGTCTGATCTCCAGACATTTCATATCTTTTTTATTTAAAAAAATAATTTTTGTATATTGTTAGATGTGGTCATATATAATATGATCTAAAGTATAAGGTAAATTTTTAGATATAATTGTATCAAACTATGTCCACTTTTATAACATTTTATATAATTTTATACAAAAAGATATAATTTGATGTAATTGGATGAGGACAAAATTCGGATACAATTGTATCGAATTGCATAAAATTGTATCAAATTGTACCAAATTGTATACAATTGTATACAACTCGATACAATAAGATACAATAAGATGTTCTCATTTTTCGGATATAATTATATCTAATTACATAAAAGATTATATATAATTAAATATAACTTCATATGGCTCCATATCATTTTTTTTACTTGGGATGCTAAAAACTCTTATGCAAATTCTGCTCTTGCTGTACAACGAGGTAATGATCTTGAAGTGGCTGAATTTACGAGACCTTCAGTTGGTGTTGGTGGTATTATCAATAATGATGTAAATGTGGATATAAACAATTGCTCAATTAATGCTGAATGTAATATGCAGTCTGCAAATACTCCTCGTTTATCTAATGCGGTGGAAGCCTGCAATTCTAGTTGCGTAAACAATGGGTGCGTTGGGCAGATACAATTTGACAGTCAACAGTTCTAAAGGGTTCTTCAATAAGAGCGCTACAAAAGTTTTTTTAATAAAACAACGGTTTTGGATATCAATGAAATTCTTTATTCCTGTGAAAGTACGTTCGATGCCATTATGTATGGAAATCGATCTCTTTTGAATGGCCACCGCGGGCACGCTTGCAGAAGTCCAGACGCTGAACCCAATTTTCGACGGTTTTTAAGCATAAATCGGCCGATATTCGTACGAAGTTCATCAATCGTCGCTGGCTTGTTGGCATAGACCATAGATTTGACGTAGCCCCACAGGAAATAGTCCAACGGCGTCAAATCGCACGAATCGCACGACCGAGGCGGCCAATCGACTGGACCATTTCGTGAGATAACACGTTCTCCAAACTTGGTTTGCAATAAATTGATTGTGACATTCGCTGTGTGGCTTGTGGCGCCGTCCTGTTGGAACCACATGTCCTCCAAGTCCATATCATCCATTTGGGGCCAAAAATGTTCGGTTATCATTGAACGGTAGCGATTCCCATTCACAGTAACGTGCCGGTCTTGATCATCACGGAAGAAGTACGGCCCAATGACGCCGCCGGCCCATAAACCGCACCAAACCGTAATTTTTTCGGGATGCAATGATGACTCATGGAGTACGTGTGGATTGCTGTCTCACAATAACGCATATTTTGTTTATTGACGAAGCCATTCATTATGACGACCATAAATTGAACGTAGCGCTCTTAACGTTGAGGCCACTGACTCCGAATTTCGGTAGTAAATTTTAATAATTTCGACTCGTTGTTGGCTCGTATATCTTTCCATCATGAAACGGCAAGAAATATGGCGCCGTTTGCTGTCCCTGTCTTTCTACTTTTGTAGCGTCCCTGTTGAAGAACCCTTTACAACAGTTGTGCAACTATCTGCTGAACGACCTGATCACTAACCACTCAGTCTGAGCGCTCAGGTAGCGCTGTCATATTTTGATAGCGTAAAAAATGTTTGCTACTTTTGATCAAATAGTGATACATTTGTTGTTGTTGTTTTTAAAAACTTTTTGTTTTGTATGATTGACAAATAAAAACATACAAATATAATTCAAAAACAAAAAATTTAAAAAATCAAAGGAAAATATAGAAAAAATGTATTTAAAAACAAAACAAAGAGAAAACATCGTTCAGCAGAGTAAGTAATCACAAAGCGCTACAAGTCACCGGTATCAGTTTAAGGCTTCTCTGCCGAATGCTACCAATAATAATGTTTTTCATATCAGACAAACTAAACCTGCTTCTGTTGATACTCAAACAAGCACGCAATCTTCTCTTAGTTCTATGGATATGGTTAAAATTAACAATCAACAATCAAACTCTTTTTCTCTTAATACTACTGTTGCTGATTGCCATCGTTCATCAAATGCTGTTGTTGAAGGGATGGGGCAATCAAGTTCATGATGCAGATGTTGTTTTTAATAATAATACACAAAAAAGGAATATTCAAGCTTCTAATGAAAACCCGATATTCGATGGCCCTTCAACTCATCATACCAATAAAGATGTTCAAAAAGGAACTGAATGGATTAATGTTTCGAATAAAAATAGATCTAATTATAATAATAAGAATAATAAAAATAATAAAAAGGTAAACTTTGTTGTAGGTCAGAGTGATAGCAGAGAATTAGATGTTATTGTACGGAAAAAATGGGTACATTTATCATCATTCAAACCATCTGTAACAGAAGATCAAATCATATCTTATGTTGCTAAAGCTATTAACATTAATGCGCAAAATATTGCGTGCTATAAACTTATTAAAAAGAGACTAATTTAAATTATGTGTGACAAATTAATTTTAAATTGGGAATTTCCTCTCCATTTTATGATAATCTGTTTAATCCTTCAGTATGGCCCTCAGATATAAGAGTGCGCCCATTTAGAAATTTTCAAAAGGGTATAATAACCTAGCTTTAACAAGAGCTCAAGATAGTTTTAATATATTATCTGGTAATGAAGTTTTAGAGTTCAGTTTTTCTAAAGAGAAGTTTAAAATACTTCTATATAAGGTTTGTTTTTTCGAATTTTGTATAAATACTCCATACAAATTTAAGCATTTATAAAATTTTTAAGTAGATATAAATTTAGCTCCTTAAAAATTAAGTAGTTATAAAAATGCTACCAAGTTTTAAAAATCTTGGCTTTTCTCTTTCAAATGTAAACAAAAATATTTGTCATAAAAATATTTGAAATTGTAGAATTTTTTATTTCATAAAATATTAAAAACAATAAAAGCTAACAAATGAATTATGCGTTTGTTAGTAAAGGTAGACCAGGGCACAGAAGATAATTGCTCCATTTCGAGTTCCGGCGAAGTCTTTGTACGAAAACAGCTTTTGTAGAAAGGCGATCATAAAATATTAAAAACAATAAAAGCTAACAAATGAATTATGCGTTTGTTAGTAAAGGTAGACCAGGGCACAGAAGATAATTGCTCCATTTCGAGTTCCGGCGAAGTCTTTGTACGAAAACAGCTTTTGTACAAAGGCGACCCCAAATGATTAAATTCTATTTGTTTACAAAAAATAAAAGAAAATTAGGTAAGTACAGATAGTCGTCTTTATAGATATACGTAGGTATAAAATTCGAAAAAAACAAACCTATAGTTTAATTTAATATATTTAAGTTTATTTAAGCGAATAGTCTTAAGGATCATATGTAATCCATAGACTTTTATAAATAAAATGAAAATGAAAAAAAATGAGAATGTGTGTACGAAGCATTTGTTTAGATATTTCTAGTGAAAGAATATGAGTAGAACACGTTTTCTCTTGTCTTTTTGTTAGTCATAAAACTACTCTAAAGAGTGAAGACGCATAATAAGGAAAAGGTTATATATTTTATGGAATTATTAAAATAATAAGGTAAATAGAATGCAATATAGTGAACAATAAAAGTGATATTAAATGTAAATTATTATTATGGAATAAAATTAAGTTAAGGGTATTTACATAAATTTGTTATTTTAACTGTCATTTGCAGTTGATTTTACCTACATAATTCCCTGAGTGTGTATATTAAATTTGCGTGAAAACTGTTATATCAACTCACTCTACGAATGAGCGGAAACTCCCTTTTGAATAATGATATTAAGTATCTTGACAAACTGTACTAGTTATAAATAACCAAATGTATTTTTAAGTCTTATGTAGGTTTTGGGATTTCCCGGACTTTTTTATTTCCCGGGAAACGGGAATAAAAAAATTTGATTCCCGGGAATCCCGGGAAATATTTTTGTACAAATTTGTTAATGAAAACCACCTATATAAGTAATTTTTGTTTAAAAAAAACACTATTTCAATACAAATGCAGTCTGTGTAGTGAGAATTCAAAGTAAAAAATATCAGAATGTTGAAAATTTAATTTTACATAAATTACTCTAAGCACTGCCAAATGAATTGCATGATTCCAGCAGAAAGCACCCACTACTGGACTGTCGGAAACAAACCGTTAAATCACATTTGGCCCATTAGATATGGTGGCCACAATGTTATTTTCCAAAGACAAATAAAACTCTTCTAGTCTTATTTCTACAATTCTTCTTATTTCATCAGCATTACATCTTCCTGATATATAAACCAACCCCAGGTTACAAAATGAATTATTTCCGTTTATACATATGTTCAAATATCTCTTTTGTGATATTCTTGTCCATTCATCTAAGATTATAGTAAATCTCCTTTTGTTAGAAATATAACTCGATATTTCATGATATATCATGATATCTTTTACATGATTGTAGTAATTTAATATAATGTTCTTTACATCGGTATCATTTTTTGGCAATGCCAGGTTTTTATTATAAGAACTTTCTCGAATAAACGAAGATCTAGTTATGGTGCGGATTGACATTCCGTCGACTTCGGCTAATTTGGATACCATTTCAGGAAATGTTTGCCCTACCATAAAACGTTCAATGCCTATTCAGCTTACACTTTTTTCTTCAGGTACTTTGCTAATTTTAGCTGGAACGTTATTCTTGTTATTGTTTTCTTTAAAAGAAGTTGCTTGACCATCAATTTTTTTTTTTTGTGAACCAAATTTAGATGTCGGATAACCAAATTTAGATACCTCCGTTAACCATTAGTCTTTTAGGGCAAATATTGCACTGTATTAAAATAAAGTAAACTTACTTGAAAATATCACATTTATTAATGAAAACGTTACTTATAAAATTATTGGCCCTTAATATAAAGGAGTATTTTAAATTTAAAGTCGACTTTATTTTTAATCATACGGTTTTGTTCATTTTGTGTATGAAAACCTTACAAAAATATTTATATTTTCAAACATTTTGATTGGTTGAAAATAAATTAACCAATCAGAAAGCTCCAAAAACAAACCAAGTCAAGCTATACTGCCACCCAATATTTTAACTATAGTCGACTTTAACTAAAATATACATTTGAAAAATTTAGATAGTAAGGGCGATTATTTGTAAGAAACAAAATTTTTTTTTTACATATTTCTTTTGAACATTTTACCAAGTTTTTAGGTTTTACTACTTAAATTTTGAATAAGTTACGCGAAAAATCTTTATTATTTGAAATGCTGCTAATTACTTGGCAAAGATTTTTTTGTGTGTCAAATAAATTGATTCCCTTTTAATAGATTTTAACAATGACATTTTTGTTTTGGTATTTAAAATGTTTTTTATGACTAAAATCCTATTCCAAACAAAAACAATTTAAAAAATTTTATATTTTTAAAATTTCCCGTTTTCCCGAGAAAAATATATTATTTTCCCGGGTATTCCCGGCAAACTTTTCCCGGGAATTCCCGAACCCCAAACCCTAGTCTTATCACATAAGAGAAAAACCCATAATTAATAATATTGACCAAATGTATTTTTAAGTCTTATCACATAAAGGAAAAAACCCATAATTAATAATAATAACCAAATGTATTAGCAATATAATCTTTTAGTACCTTTCCTACACTCAAAAAAAAAAGTCAGTAAAGTCAGCAAAAAATGTTGCTGTGTCAGCAAATTTTTAGTCAGGAGCGTGCTTGCAAAAAAGTTGGTAATTTCAGCAAAAGGTTTGCTGAAAATCAGCGAGCTGATTTTTACCAAAAAAATAGTAATCTTCAGCAAAAGTTTTGCTAACACTTAGTCGACTGCAAATGAAACAAAATCCTTGCTAAAATCACTAAACTTTTTGCTGAATATTAGTAGACTGAAAAAAACTCAAAAAACTTGTAGCGAAATTTTACTTTAGTTAATTTATTTGCTGAAAATTTAAATATAGAATATGTGTGGAGTTGTTTTCCTTTTTTTGTCATTTCCGTTTCCAGACAAGCTGCGACATCTACATCTTGTCTATCTGGTTGTCGTCCACGCTATGAATGCGGTTATCAGCACAATTTTTGTAGCAAAATAAATTAGTAAAACATTAGTTCAAAATTAGTTTAGTGCTAAAAAAATATAACTAAAACTTTTGCTGAAAACGGAATTTCAGCAAAAAAATTGCTGAAAACTAGTACACTTGATATACAAGACGTTTTACTAATTTTTCTACTAACTTATTTTTTTGAGTGTATGAAACAGATAAAAACTTATTCTGTGTTTAGGAAGAAACATCAGGCACCGATAAACGATCACCTACCTGTGTTTGTTTATCAGGATGTATATTATATTATGTGTATTGAAAATATTATAAATAGAGGAACAACTAAATTTAATAAACAGAACTTATTTTACCAGCAAAGAGACATCGTCTCATTTCTTTTCTTAAGCGAATATTAGGAAACGGTTAAATATTTTTCTCAAAAAAGTAATACTGAAAAAGTTGAAAGTAACTTCTTTCAATTCATCCGTATTCAAAATTGGCGCAGTCGATAGGATAACAAAATAGTTTCATTATCCCTGCAAATAAGAACTTACGGTACGCTAACATCCTTAAACGAGTATTAAGGATATCAAGTGCTAACTGTGAATGAGAAATCTATTAGTGAAAATAATAGTAACGAAATACTTGTTAAGCTAAAATTAACAAAAGTATAAAATTCGTAAAAAAGATTTATCGAAAATAAAATCTATAACGAATAATGTCGGTGAACCCAGGAAATCCTGCCCTAGCAGCAGTAGCAGGTGGAGGACAAGGACGAGCGCTTGACATCAATCCACTAACGTATTTGGAAAAAATACAGGGATTCGATGGTAGAAAAGAAGATTTGTCAACCTTTTGTACCAACGTCGATGATATTTTACCCACACTCTTGGCCTATAATGCACAAGCTCAAAGAATGTGCATAAACATCGTAAAATCTAAACTAACTGGAAAAGCTAGAAGAGCAATGGAAATACATCCACATTTAAACAACTGGACAGACATAAAATGAATGCTAGAAACTAATTTCGGAGGATTTCCAACGTCCGATCAACTATACGAAGAACTGAGAGCAGCACAATATCGAGGTAATACCCTAGACTACTACAACTTCATACTACACAAGTTAGCAATGCTGAATCAAAAATCCAGACAAGAAGGAAACCTTCAAGATATTCAAAGAAATATCCAAACAGCTCTAAAAATCTTTATGACAAGATTACCAGTACACATGAGAACAGTATTATGTGCTTGAAAACCAAAAACAATGGAAGAAGCCATCCATGAATTGTCTCAATCAGGATTTCTAACAGAGGAAAAATGAAAGCCTACAACAACAAGTAATCATCAAAATAATCAACAACAAAAAGGACAACCCAAGAGCAATCCAAACCAACAGCTCAACAGAAATTGGATACCAAAGATATACAACCCTCAGCAAAACCAACAACATAGAGGTAATAACCCTAATTGGCAACAGAGGTCTCACCAACAACAACATTATGTTCAACAACCACAACCAGAACCAATGGACACAACCACAATCCAAACTAGAAGACAAAATCATCATCAAACCCCAAAAACGGAATGTAATTGTAAGTGTACAAATTATAAAAATAATGTTGACCAGAATAAAGACGAAATTGTAGAAACTTACGAATCAGGAAATTTTTCATGTACCAGCCTCTCTGAGGGACAACCCAAACGACTTGGACTTCCCTATATTTTACTCAGAGGACAGACAAGAAATCTTAGATTACTAATTGATACAGGATCTACTGAAAATTTTCTCAATTTGGACCAATGTCCACCTAAATTCATTAAAAAATTAAATAAACCCATTCAAATTAGAACCGCTTCAGGAAATTTTCATATTACCCATGAAGGCACAATTCCCAAAAATAATATTCAAGTCCCTTTAAATTCGGACACTACTTTTGGACTCTATAAATTCCACGAATTTTTTAACGGTCTTTTAGGACATCTAACGTTAAAACAAAATACCTCCTTAATTAATTATGAAACAAAACAGACTAAAATCAACGAAAAAACTTTCCCATTGTATTATGAAGGAGATTCAGAGGAAATACTCCCAAAAGATTTAAATCAACTACCAGAATTTTCAATATCGAATATTTAGGGACTAATGACCCATTACGTTTAGAGCATCTTAATTCAGAAGAATCAAAAGCAATAAAAATTTTGATTCAGAACCACGAAGACGTTTTCTATCAGAAAGGTGACGATTTGACCTTTACTAATGAGGTTAAACACAAAATTGATACTGGACCTTCCGGACCAATCTATACCAAAACCTATAGATATCCTGTTACCCATACTGAAGAAGTGGAAAAACAGATGAATGAAATGCTAGAACAAGACATAATTAGACATATGTAGTAATTCCCCATATAATGCTCCTATATGGATTGTTCCTAAAAAAGAGGACAAAGAAGGTAACAAAGAGTGGCGAATAGTCATTGATTACCGAAAATTAAACCAAGTCACTAGAGAAGATAAATATCCTATCCCTAGAATTGACCACGTCTTAGACAAGCTAGGACGAGCAAATTATTTTTCAACTTTAGATCTAACTAATGGATTTTATCAAATAGAAGTAGAACCGGAAGATAGAGAAAAAACTCCCTTTACAACTCACAACGGACATTTTGAATTTGCAAGAATGCCTTTTTGACTGAAAAACGCTCCGGTGACATTCCAAAGAATGATGAATAACGTTTTAAGGGAACATGTAAATAGAATCTGTGCCGTGTACATGGATGACATCTTGGTCTTCTCAACTTCACTACAGGAACACATCGATAATTTGGAAAGAATATCTTTATATAAATCAGATTTTTTAAAGAAGGAAACCGAATTCTTAGGACACATAGTCACAAAAGATGGCATAAGCCCTAATCCACATAAAATAGACGGCATAAAACGTCAAACTATTCCGAAAACCATTAAGGAAATACAAAGTTTCCTCGGACTCAGTGGTTATTATCGTAAATTTATACCTGATTATGCGAAGATAGCTAAACCTTTGACAATCCGCCTTAAAAAGGATTCAATTATCAATGTAAATGATAAGGACTATAAAGAAGCTTTCGAAAAATTGAAAAATATATTAATGTCGAACATGGTGCTAAAATACCCCGACTTTAATGGAAAATTTATTATAACTACAGATGCAAGTAATTATACATTAGGCGCGGTTTTATCTCAAAAAAACGGACCCTTAGCATTTGCATCTAGGACGTTGAATTAACATGAATGCAACTATTCAACTATAGAAAAGGAACTACTGGCCATAGTATGGGTCGTAAAACAATTTAGACATTACCTCTATTGAAGAAAGTTCGATCTTCAAACAGATCACATATCTCATATGGTTAGCCAATCTCAAAGAACCTAATTCTAAACTTATCCGATGGAAAATCAAACTCAATGAATATGAATTTGATATATCTCACGTACAGGGAAAGGAGAATAAGGTGGCTGACGCACTTTCAAGAATTAGAGAAACTAACGTCAATCGAAAGGAAAAGGCAATCAGATTAGGTGACAATATATGCTCTCTTTGTAATGGAAAATATGCCACAATTAGCTCACTGAATAAACATTTAAGAGATATACATAATAGAGAAGATTTAACGGAGGAATCTAAACCAAAAAGAAAATTGAAGGAATTCCACAGAATGACGATATTAGACAATATTCCTATCATCCCTGATGATGATGACCAAACCATACATTCCGCCGAAGAGGATAGTATGGACTTATTCAAAACTACACCGAAAATGTTTCTCAGTTACGGGGTATTAAGTTTTCAACTAAGTCTCAGGTGAAATACCCCTTACTGAGACTCAGTTATTTAAATTAATTAAAATTAACTAATTTTTTTTAATGTAATATTTAACTGAGGACTCAGTTACTGAGAACTTTATTTTAGTTTAAAATAATAAATACTGAATTTCAGGTATAAAGAAACAACTAAAAATTAAAAGTCCACAAAATAGAATAAAAAAGTGAAATGTCATTTTGAATACTTTATTAACAATTTTTACACACGTTTATTTAAATGAAACTGATTTTTAGTTTAGTTGGGTCTGTTCACTGCTCTGCATCTGATCCTAAATGTTTTGCGAAGCTGAATTGGCATTTGTTACCATTAGTTTTAAATGAGTAAAGATAGTTTGTATCCTGATGCAAACCAACTGATGTTTTTGCATCAGACTTTTTGTGATGTGTGCTTTGGCATCATCTTCTTTGATGATGCATTTGTGAACGTCGGACAATTGCATTGTTGCCGGCTAATGGTTTGATAGCACATGGTTTCGCTGCAGAGATGCATTTACGAACAGACCTGTTTTTATTGATTTCATATATTCTTGCAGAGCCAATATGTAATATTCTTGGACCGCTTTATTTCCATTTTTTAGAGACGTGTTGCTAGTTTCTACATGATCTAAAAAAATAAATATTTATTATACACATTTAAATTATAGTTTTAAATTATTTTTACCTTTTTTTGATGATTTTATATTCGTGTTGTATTATTTTGTTTTTATTAAAAAAAGCAAGGGTCTGTATTTTTTTCTATTTATAACTGACATTTTTTATAATTCTGAATAGTAGTTTCGATATCAACTGAATAAAATTTGTATGTATTACTGGAACTTCAGTTGTTAATAAATTATTTTAAAACGACTGAAGATTTCCTTAACTGAGCAACTGAGGAATTGTTTCGGTGTACCGAGAAACCTTTCCAAAGTTTTTCTAACCAAATTGTCCTTAAAAGGGGAATTGAAAGTAATATTGAAAAGGAAATAGTATTCTCAAACAGAAGAACAACATACAATTATGAAAACTTGAACCCTGAACTAATAGCGCAAATATTAGATCAGATTACAGTTGACAAATTAGTAGCTCTTCGTTGTAACAATACAGAAGACTTAATAACGCTTCAAAATAAATTTAAAGAAAGACAATCTAATCCGAATAACATTATAAAAACTGATGTGTTTGTATCTTACGAAACTGTGACAGAAAAAAGTTACGAAGAGATGATAGAAATAATGGCAAAACATCCCAACAAACAATACGTTCCGTTTACGTACCATTTTCGGTCCGTCGTGTACGGAATCCTACTCCGTTTACGCACCGTTTTCTGGATCCGTATACGGACCAGAAAATGGATCATAGGGAACATCGAATCTGATTCGAATCCGTTGAAAGTCCGTCAATGACGGACCTTTTACGGACCGTTATATCGTGTAAAAAACGGATATGAGTCCGTTAAAAGTCCGTCAGTGCCGGACCGTTTCCGGACCATTATGTCGGGTAAAAAACGGACAAGTCCGTTTAAAGTCCGTCAATGACGGAACGTTTAGGGACCGTTATGTCATGTAGAAAATGGATTCACTCCGTTTCCGGTCCGTATCCATACCGATTTTTTAAACAAAAACGGACTTTTATATCTACACTCAGGAAAATTCTGCAGTTACTACATGACAGTTATTTGTGTAGTAATGCGGTTGTAGTTATTTTAACTACAATTGTAGTTAATTTACTTAGAGCAAAATTTTTCAATGTTTTTGACAGTTATTTTTTTAAACAAAATACAAAAACTACTATATTGTAGTAACATTTATTCTATGCAGTTATTTTGGATTTTTTTTACAAATACTTAAATTTTCAAGTGTGCGTGCACACACACGAAGCAAACACGAGCATGTGTATGAAGCGCTTGTTTAGAAATTTCTAGTGAAAGAATATGAGAAGAACATATTTTCACTTGTCTTAGTCATAAAACAACGCCAAAGAGTGAGGACGCGTAATACGGAAAAGGTTACATAAGTATTTTTTATTAAATTATTAAAATAATAGGGTAAGTTTTATAATATAAAATATAAATTTATTTACGGGAATGTTAAAAAAGTATTGTATTCATTTTCTTTCAGTTCTTTTATATTCTCATCCCTTTCTACCAGGAGAAAAAAAGGAAGCCAAACAACACCATATTTCATCCCTCAAAGACGGACATCTACAACAATATCTTAATAGTGAAAAATAAAAGTGACATAAGTGTAAATTTTGATTTCTAGATTTTAAATTTATTATAGAATAAAATTAAGTTAAGAGTGTTTACATAAATTTGTTTTTTATTAAATTAATAATTTTTAAAATAATTTTTATTTATGTTTTTTAACTTCATTTGCAGTTATTTGTACAGTTTTACAATAATTTGCATGTATGTTGTTTCAATTGCATTTGTAGTTATTTTTGTTACATTTGTCAGTTGATTTTTAACAGTTAAAAATAACTTCATATTGCAGTTGATTTAACTGCAAATGTAGTCTATACCTTTTTAAGTGCAAATGCAGTTATATTAACTGTCATTTGCAGTTGATTTTACCTACATAATTCCCTGAGTGTACATAAATTCACCCTATTTTTTAAATTATGAGTAGTATTTTTTTTAGATTTATTTATATTAGTATTGATTATTTAAATATATATATACAATATTTACATCTGGTGCGGCTTACGTCTCTATCCAATGCATCAACAGTGGCCTAAAATAGAACTCAATGACTTTTTTTAAATAATTATAAAATTAAATGCTCAAAAATATATATATTTTTATATAAGGCTGTGGTGCTGGTTTGGGTTTAGGAATTTTCGGTAACAAATTTCGTATTTCATCTTTTCCTTTCCAATCTTTTCATAACTCAAAGAGGTTTACTATGTCTCGTACTATTTATTGCACCTTATCCAGGTCCACATTTATTTCAGCAAACCACTGTTTCATTGAATCCTTTTGAAGAATAACACAAGCAATTTGTAAACAGGCAATAGCAATCTGATATGGTGGATTTAACAAACAAACATCCGTCCGTATAGAATCATTAACAATGCGTTGAATTTCATTTTCATTGAATTTGTAGCATAAAAACGTTTAAAATATACTATTGCGGTGCAATAACCTGCTGGCGTAGCTTTAATTGTTGACCCAAAACCTTGATGGCATTGGCAAAGAATATGAATATTAGAACTTTGCCAAAAATTACCAGCCATTTAGAATCGTAAAAATTATGAAAAATTTAAGCAAAAATCTTTTGCTTCTTGAACTTTTATTTTAAAAACAAACTAACACAGGTGAAGTCCGTATTTACCGGTACGAAAACGGATACACCAAAACGGAGTTAAAAAGTATTGTGTTCGAAAATCCATTTATGCGGTCCGTTAATGTTCCGTATACGTACAAGCGTTGACGGATACGTCCATTACGGACAGTTAACGTGCCGTAAAAGCCGGATTCATGAATCCGTACGTGCCGGAGAGTCAGTAAAAATGTTTCTTGGGATCATAGACTTGATAATAATCACCCAGGTATAACTAAAACTCATGAGGAATGAAAGAAAATTTATTACTATCCTAATCTGAAAAAGGAAATTACTAAATTCATTAATAACTGCCATATTTGTAACTTTAAGCATGAACTATTAAATTACCTTTTGAAAACACGGAAACTCCAACAGAACCTTTTCAAATTTATCATTCGGATATATATTTTATAAACAACCAACAAATGTATGTTACTATGATAGACAAATTCACAAAATACGCAATGATCGTAGAGATATCCAATAGAACAACTCTTACACTGATCAAAGCTTCCCAACAAACAATTCGTTCCGTTTACGTACCGTTTTCGGTCCGTCATAAACGGAATCCAACTCCGTTTACGTACCGTTTTCCGGATCCGTATACGGACCAGAAAACGGATTTTAAGGAACATCGAAACTGATTCGAATCCGTTGAAAGTCCGTCAATGACGGACCGTTTACGGACCGTTATATCGTATAAAAAACTGACAAGTCCGTCGTTGACGGACCGTTTACGGACCGTTGCGTCGTGTAAAAAACGGACAAGTCCGTTGAAAGTCCGTCAATGACGGACCATTTACGGACCGTTATATCGTGTATAAACGGAGTGACTCCGGTTTTCAAATGCCCTTTCATCTATCTAAATTGATTAATTTTGAATAATCATTATTATGCTTTTTTATATATTTATTAATAACGATATTGATTATTTACACTATATTTAGTACAATACATCAGTTTACCTCTCTATCCAGCGAATCAATTCACCCATAATAAAATCTACATCCAAAGAAAAAATAAATTAGTTATGGTTTAATTAATTGTATTTATGATGGTGTTTTGCATACGATTCAAATTCGCAAATTTTAGGTCTATTCTACGTCGTCACCGCGGGTTCCCAATTTACTCGAAACAACAACAATTTACCCACAATATTGGAAAAATTCGGTAGCCGCGTTAACGTACGTAGAACAGAGCTTTTGTTACAAAAACAAACCATTGTAAACACTCACTAAATTTCATTAATCTTACCATCTAATATATGTATGCGACTTGAAGTTATTTGATTGATGATGTGTTGGACCTATTCCAGCTACCACCACTAATTTCTTGCCACAAAAGTAAAATAAAATAAATAAAAAGGGTTGAGCTTCAGTTTGTAAAATAATTTAATTGTTGTTATTTTGAACACAAATTAAAATCAACTAAGTCCGTATTTTACGGTACGGAAACGGAGTTAAAACGTATTGTGTTCGAAAATTCGATTACACGGTCCGTTAATGTTCCGTATACGTACAAGCTTTGACGGATACGTGTATTACGGACCGTTAATGTGCCGTAAAAACCGGATTCATGATTCCGTACGTGCCGGAGAGTCCGTAAAAATGTTTCTTGGGTTATCTGAAGTTATTTATTTTAATGAAGAAACCAAAAAAACTTACTCTAGATAACGAAAAGGGATTTAAATCACCACTATTTACTGATTATTTGGAAAAACAAAATATTCAATATCATTTCACAACACCTAATCGACACACAGGAAATTCAGATATCGAAAGATTTCATGGAACAATGAATGAATAAATACGAATATTAAAGATTAGAGAAATAGAAAATGATATCAATCTAAATATATATTTACCAATACAAGCCTTAAGCAATTATAATAATTTACTTCACCTCACTACAGGTAAAAAACCTATAGACTTACATTTTTCCAATAAAATAAATCTTCAAGAAATATTTGAAAGAATGGAAGATAAAAAAAGGAAAATACGCGAATATAGAAACAAAAATAGGAAGAATTAAGAGATAAACTCTAACTATGTGAAGACATACAAAAACAAATTAGATCATAAAGTAAAGAAAGTTAACGTAAAGAAAACAGATAATAAAAAATACACTAATAATAATCAAGAATTTCGTAAGGATCAATTCATTAGACAGAGGAAATATATTTCCAGATCTTTGGAAGTCCTTATCGATCCTATTGATGATCAACCTAGCTGCGGCACAAAAGCTATTAACAACCGATCTTAATCAAGAAAATGGATTCACTATCATCCAAACAGGAGAGATATCCTTAATTCAAAATTACTCGAAAATATTACACATATTCAAAACTAAAGATTATTTAACTTACATTAACACATTAGAAATCGAAATAATGACACTAGATGACGCATATTTACAACATCAAATTAAACACACTAAACTACAATTCTTGAGTTTAATACCCAGATCCCGTGCTAAACGCGGACTAATCAATATCTTTGGAACAGGATTAAAATACTTGTCCGGAACAATGGACGATGATGACAGGACGGAAATTGAAGAAAAACTTAGAATCAATACTCTTAATAATCATAACGTAATCGAACAATCAAATAAACAAATCAAAATCAATGCTCATTTTGACGAACAATTAAAAACATTAACAAATTTGCAAAACCTACAGACTAAATTACTTATACAAAATATGGAATTAATCAATCAAACTAAAACAGATTCACGCAAAACTTACCTCAGATACGAAATTGAACATGTCGGGAAATTGATTGAACAAGCTATTGGCTTCAAAATTGCGAACACTAAACGGATAAGGAAAGGAAATTAATGACTAACATTACATTGGCAAAAATGGAAAACATCGAATTAGATGTTGCGACCCAACAAAAAAACATCATTTTTATAATTAAGGTACCTAACATGAATCAAAACAACTATAAAGAAATTGTTATACAACCAATACCTAATTTTAACAAAAAACAGTTAACCTTAGTTAATAGTCCGTTAACTTATTTCAATTTATACCCTGGTTAAGACCTCTACTAGCCTTAACCACTGGTAAACATATTTTTTGAATAACTTATCTAAATTTTAACCAAGCATTAATTCAAACCAATGCTAAAACTTAACCATAAAAATTTCTGTGGTTAAGAAACTAAGGCCCATTAACTTTTCTCGACACAGTTAATTTTACCTTAACCATGGGTAACTAACCAATACTAAATATTTATCCCTATGAAAATTTAACCATAATAACTTATCAATATTTTAACTCTGGGCAGTTAACCGTAGTATGAAATGTCAGAATAAAAACAAAAGGAAAAACAAAAATTAATAACAAAAATTTTTTTTTCAATACGGGAAAATTAAAAGTTTTTCTCGCGGTTTTTTGTGTGTTTCTGGTCATAAAAAAAATAATACACTTGACCCCGTTGGTTTTTTTAAGATTCGCGGTCGCTAAGTGCTATAAAATGATTGTGTCTTTTTGCATACTACAAGAGGTGAATTAATTAAATCCATTTGGTAAGCCTATAAAATAAAAGTGGATTATTTGAACTATTAATAAGTTTTTCGTGCTAATCGAGACAACCGCGGAAAGATTCGCGCATAAAATTAAAAAAAAAATAGTGGAAATTTTGTGATAGATTATTAAATTAAGGCAATTTATGCGATCAGCACATCAAAGTGAGTAGAAAAATAATCGCTGTGCATGATTTTGTATCTTTTTGTAATTGCGAGCTAAAACTGTGGATTGTCCAGGTGTTCCTCACATACTTTTAAGATATTTAAAACATGATTGTCCGATTAAAAAAATTGATATGGGGCCATATAAAGTTATATTTAATTATATATAATCTTCTATGTAATTAGATATAATTATATCCGAAAATGAGAACGTCTTATTGTATCATATTGTATCGAATTGTATACAATTGTATACAATTTGGTACAATTTGATACAATTCGATACAATATGATACAATTGTATCCAAATTTTGTCCTCATCCAATTACATAAAATTATATTTTTTTGTATAAAATTATATAAAATGTTATAAAAGTGGACATAGTTTGATACAATTATACCTAAATATTAACCCTATCTGACATGTGATGATAAATGATCGGTTTCAAATCGATCGTTTCTGAAATTTCAATCCTGAATATTTCTTATTATTTTTAATTTGAACGCGATAAGAAGTCGTAAATCGTCGTAAATATACCTAATACAACTACAGCGGTTAAAAACAATTTCAACCGTCTTTGCCTTTTATATTCAACATTTAATTTTTGATTTTTAACCAAATCGATCGAAATCAAAAACGATCGTTTTCCATCACATGCCAGTATATTTCTACCATAATATATATGACCATATCTAACAATAAACAAAATTATATTTTTAAATAAAAAAAGATATACAATATCTGGAGATCAGACCTGAGGGATTTCAATTACAATTACTTGTAATTTGTAATTGAAATTACAAGTAATTGTAATTTGTAATTGAAATTACAAGTAATTGTAATTGAAAATTTTCAATTACAAATTACTAGTAATTGTAATTGAAAGTGATTTCAATTACAAATTTCAATTACATTTAGAATTAAAGTGTTTTTTGTTAAAATTTTGTAGAAAAATCTGACTGGGATAGGTTGCATAGGCATGGATGCGTATAAAAAGAATACGTCATGTTGAGCTTACCCCTAACTTGTGCTTTTTGTCATTATTTATTTTCCCAAAAAATGTAATTGACATTTTTCAAATTACAAATTACTTGTAATTGTTCTTTTTTGAATTACAATTACAAATAATTTGTAATTGTAATTGAGTTTTTTTTAATTACAATTACATGTAAATGTGTAAATGATTGTGTAATTAATTACAAAATGTAATGATTAACCCCCAGGTCTACTGAATATCCTATAATTTCGATAATTCTTCCATTACTTTTATCCAGATTTACCATGACAGTGCATTAAACATGAACAAATTTTTCTTTGTTTTTAGTAATTTTAAAATAAGGTTAACAACACTGAAATTTTTAACTTAATAGGATTGTGATATACAACCAAGATATAAGAGATCAGTCAAGTGTGCGTTATAGTATAGAGATCTCCATATTAAAGCTTCAGTATTGTTAATTTTATGGGTGCGTTAGCCATTTTGACTCACGCTCCTAAACAAAAACAAATTACTCACGCACGAGCATTTCGTGTCTTACTCACGCAGACATGAGTATATTAAAAACTTACTCACAATCAGAAAATTCTCACGCAAAACAGTAAAAATTACTAAAAACATATGATGCAAAAAATAAACTCACAAACGAGCATGCACGGGTTATATATTCTTACTCACGCTCACGTACGAATTATATATTCTCACGCTCACGGGCGAATTACTTTGGTATAGTAATTATTACTCACGATCACTTGTGAATAACTTCACTCACGATCGTGTCATGCGCCAATCCCTAGTAATTACTAAATCTAAATCTAATTTAGAACAATTCACCCTACATAAGATATTTTAAAAAATTAAACTTGTAATGATTAATAAAAAAAATCTAAAGCACAGCTTTAACCAAACTTTGACTAAGAATCGTTTATGATACATATAAGTATTTTCGATGTGCATTTTCCCACTTTACCAAAACTTAAAAAAATTGCATCAGTACTTAAAATCGTGCACAAATTTTTGCTATTTAGGATTTAGGTTTCTGTGATAGCTTACAGGAATTGGAAAGAAATAGGAACAATTTATTTTTTTATTGGTTCAAGGAGCCAAAATCTGTCTTGAATAATTAAAACCAAAAATGGTGACCAATATTAGAACAATTTGACACGAATTATACACCTCTACAAAATGAAAAGTCGCTGTCGGTAGAAGCTTGGTACATACTTTTAGTATTTTACTTGCTGATTCCAAATCTCTATTCCGAATTCTCTATCACCTCTCAATTTTGAGAAAATCGTGATTAAAAACGCGAAAAATAGCTTTTTACGTATTTTAAAATACTATACAAAACGCATTCAAATAGCTTAAGACTTTTTGTTACGATGGTAGTAAATAATGAATTTTGTTCTCTAAAATACATAGGACAACATTTTTTTAATTTGTGTACCGTTATAGGAAAAAATTCTTTTGAAAACAAGTCTCAGAAAAACAATTATTCCATCAATTTTGGGTAATTTACATTTAAGAATTTGGAATCAGCGTATCAAATTCAAAATAAATCATGTATCAAAGCTCAAGACTACTGAATGAAGTACAAGACTACTGAATTTAATTCTTAAATATAAAAAGCGCATAGAAATCACTCTCGAATTTACGAAATGTGAACCAATCATGTTTTAAATATTTTAAAAGTATGTGAGGAATCCCTGGACAATCCACAGTTTTAGCTCGCAACAGAGCTTCGAAAAACTTAATTCAATTTAAGCTTAATTCACTAAAAATTAAATTCAGATTTTAAAAAGATTCATGTACCATTCCCTTAAACCATTCGTAAAGAATTCATTCATAAGCTTCATTCCCAAAGCTTTAATATGAATTGAATGAATTCCTAACTTGAATCATTCAAATCGCATGTTCATTCACCATTTTACTAATTGAATGAAGAAATTTTGTTACCATTCACTTACTGCAGTGTAGTTTGAAACTAACATATAATCAAAACCAAAGCATACAAGCTGTAACAAAGCATACGATACTATTTATTTCTGTTAGATGAATTTTAAACGTTTTTCATTGTATTATGCTAATATTTCAGCAATTACATACAAATTAAAAATTTTCATTTGATTAAGTGAATGAAAACAAATAATTTTTCATTCACTTTTTTATTAAATGAATTCAGGTAAACTGGGTTTCATTCAGTTAGAATTCAATCAAAATAGAATGAATTCATATAATTTTAAGCTATAGGGAATTAAGCTATCGAATTAATTCCATAAGAATGCTATTAGGGAATGAAATTTAACCCAAATTTCATTAATTTTTAAAAAGTGAATGAAAGAATTAAGCCTTTTAAACCTTTAGCTCGCAATTACAAAAAGATACAAAATCATGCACAGCGATTATTTTTCTACTCACTTTGATGTGCTGATCAGAGAAACAAGCCGACCAAAATAATCGGCGGCGGCGGCGCAACCAAATAATCGGCGGCGGCGGCGGCTTGATCGGCTGAAAACAACATTTTGTAATGTGATTTGAAAACGTTTAAGTTTTTTTACGAAAGTTAGATATTTTACTATCACTCTATATGCCTTTACGTTTTTTGCCATTACTCTTATCTGACCATCTCTCAAGGATTTGTACGAATAATCTTCAAGGTTTACTATTTTTGAAAAGTTATTCCTCATCGCTCTTATATCTGAAACATTTGGAATAATTATTGGAGGCGGTTTTTCTTCAGACAGCTCTTTGTTAGCATTATCGTTAATATAATTATCATCATCATTATTGTATACATCAAGTGCAGCAAACATGCTGTTGCTAGTAGGTACTTGGTATATCATCAAGGAATTTCATGCACTTAAAAAGGAAAAATATGCGCCTAAAATATGCGGTTAAAAAAGAAAAATATGCACTAAAAACTATAATTTTTGCAAAAATAATGCACTTTAAAACTTAAAAATATATTTAAGTTAGTTATTTTGCAAACAGACACAGAACTCGACGATTTCCCATTGGTCAATAAAGTTTTAAAAATGTTTAT
Organism: Leucophora obtusa; assembly: GCA_949987735.1. NCBI lineage: Eukaryota > Metazoa > Arthropoda > Insecta > Diptera > Anthomyiidae > Leucophora > Leucophora obtusa. Next base: position 286,295,028 of record OX465295.1, read on the forward strand.
TTTGATTGAATCAAAATATGAAAACGTATAAATTTTTTATATTTTTTTACAAAATAAAAAATGCTACTAAAAATGAAAAATATGAACAAATATGCATTAAAAAGCACAAAATATGCATTAAAAAGCCACCAAATATGCATTTAAAGTCGAAATATGCAAAAACATGCATTTATGTCAAAATATGCAACTACAAATCGATGCCAGTTTGTTCTAAATTTGATGATTCGGATAAATGTTTAGTCCATATTAGTTTTGGACTATCGAGAAATAACATGCATTTGCATGGAATTCCTTGCCCTAATCATCATTGTTGGTAGTTTTTTTATTTTGATTGCATGCTTAACTAATCCTGATGATCGATTATGTCGTCGTTTCGTTGTTTTGTTTTAAGCGACTGTACCAGACAATATCGCTTGCTTCAGTAGACTCGCTGCTACTATCCATTCTGCTGCAACAGCAGAGGATTAGTATAGAAGAATATTAATCCCTTTGTTTACTACTGAATAATAAGTAATAATTTGTTGTTGATTTCAATATACAATGCAGTGTTGCCAACAAATTTTCAAAATAAATGGCTAGATCAGACCCAAAAATCGCTAGAAAATCTCTAGATTATAAACAGTCTAATTATTTAGCGATTTTATCGCTAGATTGTTGAAAAATGGTACTTAAAGCAGTTTTTACTCAAAAATTTCTTTAATATTTTATAAGAAGTGTTATAAACTTTTAAATAATGAAACATTTTACGATTAAGCTTCAAATAATGAGTCCTGATTTTCATTGAATTAATCTTAGTATTGCGAATACACAATAGAGGGCGTTGTACGATGAAAAAGTGCATACCCATATTTTATCGAAATGTGTATTTTTAGAGTTTTTTTTACTAAAATCGTTTAAGATGTTGTGTTTTATAATAAAGGAATATCAATGTGCGAGTTTTATAATATTTTTCAACATAAAACCGAGTTTTAAAAATTATATTACGGCTGATAAAAAAATCACTAGATTTTTGGCTAATAGCTACAGGACAATTTTTCCCGCTAGGGGCGAAATAAAATCGCTAGATCTGACGAGAAAATCGCCGTTATGGCAACATTGATACAATGTATTAAAAAAAAGTTTTTTCCTAAAACAATAACAAATGTTATTGCTTTTAATTTTAAATAGAATTATAGAAAAGAGATCACAATTAACTTCTTCACTTTATCACGGTCAGAAAATCACTCGCAAAAAAAAATATATAAAATCAATTTATATAAGATTTGTTGTTGATTCACGTGTGATTTGTTTCATGTTCGCACAGATCCATGGCTAGTCAAGACTATATCTAACAAATGGACCTAAATATTTCATATAACATACAAGTTTTATTTAATAAATTATAAACATACCCTTTTAGTACCAAGTCCTTTTCGTTGAAACATAACTTGCAAAATATTAATTTTGCCAGCACATTTTTTTGCCAATGTAAAGGGCTCCAAAGTAATCCCAACATTGGGAAAACAATTTTTGCCTCTTATAGAATTTTCAGACAATTAAAGCATACTGGGAAGCAATTTTTTTTATTTATTCTTTTTAATTTTAACAAATTAAGGTTTTTTAAATTTAATAGCTTATATTTTAATAACCAATGAAGCTAAACACTAACTGTAAGAATTTATATGAAGAGGAGAAGTAACGCTTTTAACAAAAATTAATACATTTTACAAACTTTTTCGTATATCTATGCTAACACGACTTCAGCTCTGTAACGATTTTTCGTCATAATTTTTGATAAAAATGCGTACACCAAATAGGTACATATATTGAGTTTTAAATGCAAAGTTAAGCAGCTATGTTTTTTTATTAACTGATTTTTTACACATCTGCAAAGAGTTGCATTCTGAAGTATTATATTAACCCATTAAGAACTTTTTTTTAAAATTTTTTTCACAGTATAAATTTATATAAGCTTTTATAGCTTAAAAAATTATATTTATAAAAATTTAATATTTAGAAGATTTTAACTTTTTTCTTTTCATATAAAAAATTAGTTTTTAGCTCTGGTTGTTCAAGTTTAATGAATTAGTAAATTCTTTTTAAAAAATATATTTATTTTTAAATTTTTTATATTTGAAAATTGATACTTCTAGCCGAAATGAGCCGAAAAAAATCGGCGGCGGCGGCTGAAGCAAAAATGACCGGCGGCGGCGGCTTAAACGGCTCACGGCGGCTGGCTTGTTTCTCTGGTGCTGATCACATAAATTGCCTTAATTTAATAATCTATCACAAAATTTCCACTATTTTTTTTTTAAATTTTATGCGCGAATCTTTCCGCGGTTGTTTCGATTAGCACGAAATACTTAATAGTTCAAATAATCCACTTTTATTTTATAGACTTACCAAATGGATTTAATTAAATCACCTCTCGTAGTATGCAAAAAGCCACAATCATTTTATAGCATTTATCGACCGCGAATCTTAAAAAAAACGACGTGGTCAAGTGTATTATTTTTTATACGACCAGAAACACACAAAAAACAGCGAAAAAAACTTTTAATTTTCCCGTATTGAAAAAAAATTTTTTGTTATTAATTTTTCTTTTTGTTTTTATTCTGACATTTCATACTAAGGTTAACTACACTCTAATAAATTTTTGTTGAAATCTACCTATTTATAGTAGGTAACTTTTTACCTACTATAATGTCAGTAAAGTTACTCTATGTGCGTAAATTCAAAGTGATACACACATTGTGTGTAATACTCATACACACAATGTGTGTAATCTTATAATAAATGTATGTATGTATAAAATGTTCAGAACATTTGCTTCAGTAGTGTAAATGTACCCATTTTTGTAACTAAATTTATCTAAAAGTGTTTGAAAACGCACATTTAAATGCTTAGTAATACAAATAATGCTCATATTTACATGAGTGGTAGTAAATAAATAAGCTATAAGTTTTGTTCTCATAATAAAAACAATATATGAATTGGATTTTTATCATTTTATTAAATTACTTTGTCTCTTGAACATTATCAACAAAATCGTTACTATATTGGCAATGGTTATGGTTCTAATGACTGCCCCAGTTTGCTGGTATTCATCTACTAGTATTCATCCACTGGTATTCAACAAAAGTACATCGAAATCAAGTTGTTAGCAATAAGGACTGTAAAGAAATGATCAAAATAATTCAAAATTTGCTTAAGGATGACAAAGAAAAGTCTAAAATAGTAACATCTGATTTTTTTTTTGCTCTTAAACATTTTTAAAGTTATTTGGTGTGCCGAATTCGAATCAAAATTGTTCCATCACATAAGCTTTTCGAGAAGTCCTTATATTAAAATGAAAACAATTTTTTTTAATATATTGGGGACTCTATATCGTACATACATTTTTTTTTTCACAAAACCAGTTAAAGTACATTCTTTTTTCCCTACCCGAGTAAAAAAGTTTTGATATAACCATATCTTATTTTATGTAATTGCATATAGTAACTTATAGTTCCATATGGCCACATATGCTTTTAAATTCAAGCAGATATACTTTTATATAGTCATATGTTATATATTTTTTCCTCAAAGGTTTTAATATGGAGACATATGTGATTTTATATTTTTACATACTGGCCTACATATAATTGCATGTGCTATATATAAGTACATAAAGTAACATATTACAGATATAATTACATATACGTTTATATATAATTTAGTATGACACTATACATAATAATATAAAACTATATGTGGAGCCATATAAGAAATATTTCATAATTTGTGTTAGATATGATTTATATATTGACGAATAAGAACCCACATATAACTTAATATGGTTCCATATCTACAATATTTCATGATTTCTTTAATATATAACAATATAACGTTCTTTCTAAAATCATCTATAATTATATGTAATTGTAATTAAAAAAAAAAACAATTACAAGTAATTTGTAATTGAAAATTTTCAATTATACATTACATATAATTGTAATTGAAAAAATGTCAATTACAATTACATTTTTTTGGAAAATAAATAATGACAAAAAGAACAAGTGAGAGGTCAGCCCAACATGACGTATTCGTTGTATACTTATCCACGCCTATCCAACCTATCCCAGTCAGTTTTTTCTACAAAATTTTAACAAAAAACACTTTAATTCTAAATGTAATTGAAATCACTTTCAATTACAATTGTAATTGAAAATTTTCAATTACAGTTACATGAAATGTAATTGAGTTTTTTTAATTTCAATTACATTTATTTGCAATTGTAATTGAAATCCCCCAGGTCTGATCTCCAGATATTGCATATCTTTTTTATTTAAAAAAATAATTTTTGTATATTGTTAGATGTGTTCATATATAATATGATCTAAAGTATAAGCTCAATTTTTAGATATAATTGTATCAAACTATGTGCACTTTTATAACATTTTATATAATTTTATACAAAAAGATATAATTTGATGTAATTGGATGAGGACAAAATTCGGATACAATTGTATCGAATTGCATAAAATTGTATCAAATTGTACCAAATTGTATACAATTGTATACAATTCGATACAATAAGATACAATAAGATGTTCTCATTTTTCGGATATAATTATATCTAATTACATAAAAGATTATATATAATTAAATATAATTTCATATGTCTCCATATCATTTTTTTTACTTGGGTATATTAGGTTAAAAAAATTAATATCATTATATTTTTTTAAAATATTTCCCCGTCAGGACGTAGTTTTGCTTTATAGCGAATTTACATTATGATCGAAATCGAGTTAAAAGTAGATTTCGATAGATTTCGACTGAAATCCAATACAAATTTGCGATTTCAAACAGATTTCCCATAGGAAATGAAATCCCAATTTAATTTGGATTTCAGCGAAATCTCATCGAAATCCAAATTGAAATCCAATTTTTCTCCCATATTTGCAGAAAATTAGGGAAGTTTGCAGAAAAAGTGGCAACATTCAGCAGCTGTTTATGTCATAAAAAATTAATAAATAATAAATTTTAATAACTTTAAAAAATTAAGAAATAACATAATAAAGTCTGTTATTTTTAATTGAAAGAAATATATAAAGTTGAAAACGGCTATTTTATTGCAACCGACGAAGAGAAACTATGAAAAATTATTTGATTGCGCTGGCAAGAGCACTGACAAAACATTGAATATTTTAGCTTTCTACTAATCATCCCTATAATTAAACACATTTATTAGCAAATATAACATTGTATCTTTCATAATATAAATGATTTTTGTGTTCCGCGATTACATAAAATGGTTTTTAGAAAATCTTTTAATTTTGGTTATTTTTTAAGGTTAGTTTGTTTACAAAAAAATTGTTGGTTGATCGAAATCCCATTCATCTGTCAAATATTCTAATGTAAACGATATAGATTTCGAACTGGATTTCAAAACGAAATCTAGTGAAAAATTTAACAATGTAAATTCGCTATTAGCTTGAATAAATGGTCTAAGAAATTTAAATTCTCATTTTTGGTTGATTATATACACGTAATGAATTCGTTTTCAGCGTTAAAAAAAATAATACAGTAGTTTTGATTTAACTGCCTTTTTCTTAAGTGCACATTTGCTATAACTGCACAAAATTTTGGTTTCGTTTCTATTTTACAAAATTATGTACGCAATTGTCTTCTTTAAGTGCACTTTCTGTACCTTCGCATTTAAGATAACTGCCTCACATTTTTGGCAGTTTTACATTATTTTCATTAAAAAGATCACCGTTAGCTGCCTCTTCTAATTACTTTGTTTTTCAATTCTAGGAAGAAAAGACACACATAAAATAAATATGTTGTCAACTTTTTTTGTGACAAAATTATCCTACTTTAGTCATTTTTTAACCATAAAAATCGCAAGATCCGGTGCAAAGCACAAAGTTGTCATCATTAGCTTCATTTGTTTTGTTTGTTTTCAGTTTGTATTGGTATACATAACTGCACATTAAGGCAGGTAAACAATTTGACTTAGTTGCGTTTTTGGCTTACCTCCATAAAAATTCTTGCAATAGTTGGTTGTGCAGCTAAGTCAAAATTACTGTATTATATTTCTCTCGCCTATCGAATAAATATTTTTTGTGAAGACATTGTAACGAAAACGCCATTATATTTAGTCTGAACGGAGAATTTTTTCGAGAAGAAGTTATCTAAAAAAAACCAATAATATTTCTCAACTAGTTCTGTAGAAAAAATATGCTTACGTTGTAGTAATAGCGAAAAACATGCGAATCTAAAATCATATTCTGATTTTTGGCGCCAAAGAACTTTAGAAATATATACCTACTTTGGTTTCAGCGTCAGGTGTTTTATGTGATTTTGATGTTATATGTGGGCAGGGCAACTGACATACATAGTTCTATTTTACCTTTCTTGTATTCGACTTTGCAGTAGGTCTTGATTGATATTATGTAGACACAGACCCCTTATCACTTCTGTCACCTCCATCATCTCTTGTACGTACCGCCATTACCAGAACCCAGAAATTTTAAAATAAATAGGACTTTAATAATTACCGTCTTTCTTGTAAGTGTTCCAGCTGATGAAGTTAGATGTCCTTCACGTATTAAAACTGAACATTTTAATTCTGCAATTTAAACTTTCATTTGCCGTCCAGAAGGTGAGAGTCTTGAAGTGCATATTAATTGAAACGATATGCACGCTGCCTCAGAGTGTACGCCCAAGTACTCATCAACATATGTATGCAAAAAAATTAGTGGGAATTTGGATGACATTTTACGAAAATTCGATAATGTAAAGGATTTTTACGTACCTTTAGATGAGGCGAAACCTTGCCACGAGCGAAAGCCTTCTATTTTGGTATTTCGAATAATTTTTAAATCATTTTATCGCGATTTTATTTATTTTATCGTAGTTTATAATTTCTGTTCTTTATTTAATTTTTTAAAGGCACATCTACACGGTATACAAATATCATAGAGTTTGCGCTAAATTTGCCATCTCTAATATTGTTGGCACAAATTTTTGTTGTCTTAAAAGTACCATCACTTGTTGTCAAGTGTTTGTTTTTATTAAAATTTTTGTATTTCGAAAAATAATTTTTTCTCAAACAACCAAAAGGTGAATTTAATTAACTGATATGTTCAATAATGTTAAAAGAGATTTTAAAAATTATTACTAATTAAAGAAATTGTGTAATGACATCAATTGTCAATGGTCTAGAGATTACATTTCGTAGACTTATACAGAGCTGCATTTTCATAAAGTCTCGCGAGTTTTCTATCCCGTGTAGATGTGCCTTAAGAAATATTTAAATGACATATTACTTGTTACTTTAAAATGTTAGTACCTTTACGCACTTTATGCCTAATATGTTTTTTTAGGCACATACTAATAATTGTACACACAAAGTGTTTAATTACACGCTGAAAAAAACGGCCTTTCCCAAACATATTTTTGCTGGTGATATATATATATTTGGAGAAATTGTTAATCATATTCGCCGTGTTTTTACTAGAAACAATATATATTTGCATGCAAATATATTATGTTTGCCTGTAAATATATAATGTTTGGATGAAATGACGCTATCGACAAATATTATATGTTTGGCAGCAAACATATAATATGTGTGTCATAAACAAATTATGTTTCCATGCAAATACTATATATAAATAATATATTTAGTTATAAAGCAATTATTAATATATGCCAAACAATAGGCGTATTTATTCTACTCTCCAAATTTCTCTATATTTTAATGGAAAAACATAAAAAAGTAAAATTAATACATCTACTGTTTGGCGATTATTTAATAACTAAATATATTATAAATCACATTGAATTTTACATCTAATACAAATCTTTCATTGAAAAACAATAACTACAATCTCTTCATTTATTTTTATTTATTTTTATTAACAAATATTAATTAAAAACTCTTATAATAAGTTAATACTTTAATATACACAATTAAATAATGTTTATTTCTTTTTAACACAATTTTATGTTTTATTTATACTAATTTATTTTATTTTTCACATCTTTCACAATAAAATTAATAAATAAAGGAAAAATATCACTAAATTTTCTGACTAGATTCAGTCTAGCTAAACTAAACGATTATTACCACCTACAAAAGTTATAATGGCTACATACAACTTTATATGTATGAAGAATGGAAATTCGCCGTTTTCCCAAATATATGTTAATTGTATCCCACAAATATAATTATTACCAGGAAATATATGTATAGTAACTATAAAAACAATATAATTGGAAGCATACTCCAAATACATATATGGTAGTTTGTAAATATAATATAATTACCTCCAAACATAAACAAAAACGTCTTTTTCCTCCGTGTACAAATAAAAAATGCCTATTAATACATTTTATGCGTATTTTTGCTGACAAAAATATGTAAACAAAAATTTTACACATTTGTATAATTACATATTTTATAGCAGTTAATTTACAAGCACTTTTTAGAGTATACCCAGAGTTAAAATATTGATAAGTTATTATGGTCAAATTTTCATAGGGATAAATATTTAGTATTGGTTAGTTACCCATGGTTAAGGTAAAGTTAACTTCTCGAGAAAAGTTAATGGGCCTTAGTGAAAGATAATATAATCTATGAAAAAACTAACAAAATATCTAACCTAATGGAAGAGAAAGATAATTGTATTCAACACATATTTAACAAAAACCATATGCATTGTAATTATGAAACCAATACTTTAACAGAGATTATGGAAATTGGAGTTAACGCGATTATAGTAATTATTGGAAATTTTAAAGTAAATAACACATGTAATGAATTCCCACTCACCCTGAATGGAAACTATTTAATATATATTGAAGACTGTCAAATTTATCTAGATAAATGGTATAACAGGAAAGGTTATTCTAATACAATAATTGTACCTAATCCTAACAACTAATGATTCACCATTAACTTAAGAACAACTTCATTATAAAAATATAGAAAATATAAAAATAATCAGAGTTAAAACAACATGAAAAAATTCAAAATGTATCTATCTCTACTATTGTAATAATAATTATTACCATAATTTGTATCTACATTTATGTCAAAATCCGGAATAAGAATGTTAAGCAACCTGGAGTTACCGTTAACTTACCCTTAATCCCTTTGGGAACCGGGCAAGCATCTTCGTCTGGGGGTGTTATATCAACTCACTCTACGAATGAGCGGAAACTCCCTTTTGAATAATTATATTAAGTATCTTGACAAACTGTACTAGTTATAAATAACCAAATGTATTTTTAAGTCTTATCACATAAGGGAAAAACCAATAATTAATAATAATAACCAAATGTATTAGTAGTGTTTCCAATTATTCGACGTAGGCGGTTAACCGGTTAATGCATTATTCGAAAAATGCCTAAAATTGATTAACCGGTTGTTCGGGTCGGTTAATCGAGAAAATTGGCGATTAATCGTTTAATACAAAATTAATATATTTCCTTACCCCTCAATTCATAAATGCTTTGTAAAGCTATAGCAGGTTTACAAAACGTCATTTTCAAACAAAATTTGTTCAATAAACCTCCTATAATTTTACAAAGCGTTTATGAATTTAGGGATTAATTTTTTATCAATAAAAACACAAAGAGCTGCCTATTTTTGTTAAATATAAACGTGACATACATATAAGCTCGCTATATTTAAAACAAGTTTCCATATTCTAAGGTTGAAAAGTTTTGGAATCTGAGGTTTTTTTAAATTAAAAATTTTCTTAGTAGACAAAGGTCTGCAAAAATTTTGATAAAGCTACTAAAATTTCATTTAAAATGGCAGAAAGAACTGCTGAAACTAGCAGATTTTTGGTTTGGCAAATATTAGTAATTTAAGAATAATAATCAATACTGCCGCAAAAAAATTATTATTGCATTTAAATACATATACATTGTTATATCTAAAGTTTTGAAGATTTTATTAAGATTCTTCCTTCTCCCCTGAAGAAATGAAAAACGAGCCCTCGATATAAAAAAAATAGTTGAGTTGAATTTCAGTTAATGAAAATACTAATTTACGCTGCAAAAATTAGAATAACATTTTTCTGATTTTATCAGTCTCTTTACCGTTTTCTAAGGGCCATTAATAATAAAAAAAATAACCTAAAGTTTGAGCGAACTTACGCAGATAGCATTTCGTCAAACGAGTAAAATTTTCAGTAAGCTAATAAAGTTTCCTTCCCAATGTGACAAAGCTTCATTATTTTTATGAAGCTCTTTTTAATAACACCTTTTTTGGGTGTATAAAATTTTTAATAAATAATATGAAATTTTTTATAAAATTATATTAAAACTGCATCAGTTCAATGAAAACTTTCAATGGACGAATTCCAGCGAAACTTAATTGAATCAATGTAAAAATTCATAAATAGCATGTACACAATTTTCTCAGTGTGCCGTTATAATGTCAAATTCCATATAAATTAAAATTTTTTAACTTTCATTTTCTGCTTTTTGGTTATTTGTTTTAATTCGAATAAAAATTTCATTTCATTGAAACGGGTTCGGGTTCTATGGTATTCTAGTGGAACATGTCGTAGAATTCACACTTTCTTGAGAGAAGTAAGAAAAGCTAGAGTTCTTACAGAATTAATATGTCAATTATGTGACACAGTTTTAAAACAAATGCAACTTTGTCTTAAGTGATATGGAAATATAATTTAGTTTTAATTTTTAGACGAATTAAAACAGAAAAGAAACATTGTCTATTGTATTTCCTAAAACCTCCCAAACAAAGTTTTGAAAACAGCTTTATATGGGCCTTTCGCGATGTTTTTTAAAGCTCTTTTTTACAAATAGAAACTTCGAAATTTTGTTATAATATTTGCAAACAAATTTTATTAAAATTTATCAGAGTCTTAAAACAGATGAAGTGTCTTGCTGGTGCAAGGCCGACTTGCTTAGAGTTCCTTCAAAAAAGGTATTTAAAAGCTTAAGGACCTCTTTCTTTCGATTTTTAAAGAATTTGGTGGTATTTTTAGTTAGTATTCCCAACAAACAATTCGTTCCGTTTATGCACCGTTTTCGGTACGTCATAAACGGAATCCAACTCCGTATACGTAAGGAACATCGAAACTGATTCGAATCCGTTGAAAATCCGTCAATGACGGACCGTTTGCGGACCGTTGTGTCGTGTTAAAAACGGACAAGTCCGTTTAAAGTCCGTCAATGACGGACCGTTTACGGACCGTTATGTCATGTAAAAAACGGACTAGTCCGCTGAAAGTCCGTCAATGCCGGACCGTTTCCGGACCGTTATGTCGTGTAAATAACGAAGTGAATCCGTTTTTAGAATGCCGTATTCGGACTTTTATATCTACCTAAATTGACAAATTACTAACTTTAATATTGTATGTTTGCATGTTTTTTAATACATTTATTAAATAATTCATTAATTTCATTAAAAACTTTGCTCACAGCCGGTGCAAATAACTTCATTAATCGGCCTCGAAATTCGCAAAATTGACCCATAACTAGATCCAATATATATCTACAAGCAAAAGAAACAATTTATTAATTGAGGTTTAATTAAATGTATGCACGATTGAGCGTTTTCCTACGATGACAATTCGCAAACTTTTTTACTAATACTGCATTTAGACTAAGTAAAAACTACCTAGTTTTTGGCCGTTGTTAGTTTTTACTTGTCAAAACGCATACATAAAAAACAAACAAAACCCAGTTTTGTACAAAAACTAGGTAGTTTTTGCTCAGTCTAAATTCAGTATTAAACTGTTTAAGCGGGGTTTACATTATATCATAAGTCATAGATCCTGTCCAAAAAGAGATGCAGATAGCCAAAACCCTAAAATATAAACACATTATGACTGATAAGTACAGAAAATCCGATTGAAATTTTGAGTCAGATTTTTTTAAATATTTCATAACATTATAAGAATTCGATGTTAACATCTCTTTTCATCTGGTTGCATTTGATGGTGTAAACACATATACAAGATTTTTTTTGACAATCACATCAGACGTAAAATCAGATAAAAATTCAGTTAATGCAAACCCAACTTTAGGATACGAGTACCATAAAATAACTATATTTGCTTAATTGCATTCGGTTACACAAACTATCGTGAAAAAAAAATTTATAAACACTTACTATTTAATGATTCTATGTCAATTAAAGTAATTTGGCTACTGCAGCAGCGGCCAAGACAGGATGCTCGTTTTTGCTACATCCAGAAACTTTTTTAACCGACTTTACCGCGCCACCCGTATTAAATTATTTAAATAATTCCAATTTGACGGCAAAAATTCACGAATAAACTGAATAAAGACGACGCCGTTAGCTCCGGAGTTCAAACTGATGAAAATTGGTGAAGTCCGTATTTAACGGTGCAGAAACGGATACACCAAAACGGATTCAAAACGTATTATATTCGAAAATCCGAAAGTACGGTCCGTTATTGTTCCGTATACGTACAAGCTTTGACGGATACCTGTTTTACGGACCGATAATGTTCCGTAAAAGCCGGATTGATGATTCCGTACATGGCGGAGAGTCCGTAAAAATGTTTCTTGGGTTTGTTTTTCTAATAAGCTTTTCTTGCAATTTTTTAGCCAATGCTAAGAAAATTATGAAATTTTGGGAAAAAATAAAGGAAAAATTTCTTATTATAAATGTAACCGGTTAATCGACCTATTTTAACCGATTATTCGGGTCGAATGATTATTTGAGTTTTAAATTATTTGTTTCGACATTAACCGAAATAGAGGCGATTAATCGAGGAATTGGTTAATCGATTAACCGAAATGGAAACACTATGTATTAGCAATAGGGTTTTTCTTTTCCCGGACTTTTTTATTTCCCGGGACAGCGGGATTTTTTTATAAATTTCCCGGGATCCCGGGAATTCCCGCTCATTCGAAAATAAATAAATCCGAAATATGTTGTATTGGAAAAACTCGATTTCTATTACAAAACCGTCCGACAAAGTTAATTTTTTGGTTGTACCTATGAGACAATCTACTTAATATATTCTGAAACCAGGGCTAAATATAAAATATCCATGTCTTCCACTTTTTCTAGATCAATTCGTCTAACAGTTTAAATCGCGAATTAATATTGAGGTAATATATTTATATGGAAGGCCGTCTTAATTTTAAAAAACTCTTAGAAATAACTGAATATTAATTCCCGTTTATAAACCATTTATAAACGAATTAATATAGGCAAAGTGAAAGACACGGGTATTTTATTTCCATCCCTTCTTAAATGGCTCATAGGAAAAAGTTGAAAACTGTTTGTTTTTGGAGCTAATTTCTTAGTCATTAATGATCATTTTTCTTTGCTGGGTTTTCATAGTTGCATTTTAAATTAACATATACAAAATCCAAAATAATTTGAAAAAGCATCTGATGCATTATTTGGAAAATAAATAATTTTTAAAAAATACAATTAAAATAAAGGAGTAGCAATTGAAATTTAAATGAAATTATTTGAAGTAAAAAACACTCAAATTATTTATATCAGCTGAAAATATGAAAATATTACTAATTTTTTAAATTTTAATGCACAGGCTTTTTGGATGTATTTGGAATTAAAATAATGATGTTCAATGTTGTTGTATATATTGCTTTACTTGAACAAAGATCATCGTTTTAAAGAAACCATTTTTTTCCCGAAGTACGAGTATTTATATTGGTAACTAAACCAAATTCAACTGACATTCAAAAACAATTTGGCCTAAATAATATTGTTTTTATACCCTACACCACTATGTGGTCAGGGTATTATAAGTTTGTGCTGATGTTTGTAACACCAAAAAATATTGGTCGTAGACCCACCTTATAGTATACCGATCGGTTCAGAATTTTTTTTTATTTCGATTTAACGATGTCCGTCTGTCCGTCCGTCTGTCTGTCTTTCCATGCAATCTTGTGCGCACTCTACAGGTCGCAGCTATTAAGATATTTTGATGAAATTTGGTACACAGACCTATGTTAGCCCAATAACGCAGCCTATTGATTTTGGTGAATATCGGTCCATGTTTAGACCTAGTGCCCATATAAGGGTACTACCAAAATTATACTGTTTATACGCTGCAGGTCGTAAATATTAAGATATTTTGATGAAATTTGGTACGCAGACCTATATTGGGCCAATAACGCAGCCTATTGATTTTGGTGAACATCGGTCCATGTTTAGACCTAGTGCCCATATAAGGGTCCTACCAAAATTATACTGTTTATACGCTGCAGGTCGTAAATATTAAGATATTTTGATGAAATTTGGTACACAGACCTACATTGGCCCAATAACGCAGCCTATTGATTTTGGTGAACATCGGTCCATGTTTAGACCTAGTGCTCATATAAGGGTCCTACCAAAATTATAATGTTTATACGCTGCAGGTCGCAAATATTAAGATATTTTGATGAAATTTCGTACACAGACCTATATTGGCCCAATAACGCAGCCTATTGATTTTGGTGAACATCGGTCTATATTTAGACCTAGTGCCCATATAAGGGTCCTACCAAAATTATACTGTTTATACGCTGCAGGTCGCAAATATTAAGATATTTTGATGAAATTTGGTACATAGACCTATGTTGGCCCAAGGACGAAGCCTATTGATTTTGGTGAACATCGGTCCATGTTTAGAACTAGTGCCCATATAAGGGTCCCCCCCAAAATTATATTGTTTTTACGCTGCAGGTCGCAAATATTAAGATATTTTGATGAAATTTGGTACATAGACCTATGTTGGCCCAAGGACGAAGCCTATTGATTTTGGTGAACATCGGTCCATGTTTAGAACTAGTGCCCATATAAGGGTTCCCCCAAAATTGGCTTGGTTATAAACTGCAGGTCGCAAATATTAAGATATTTTAATGAAATTTGGTGCGCTGACTCACATTATAGAAAATTTTGACATAAGCCCCATTTTAACCCATTCGAATTTCGGATCCAAACAATACACCAGACTGGTGTAGGGTATTGTATAGTCGGCATGCCCGACTTTAACCTTTTTACTCGTTTTATATTGTACTAATTCAGTTTATTAAATTTTAAATCGTACTTTTTATTTTAAATATTTTTTTTTATTTAAATTGATTTCAAAAAAATCAATGCTTTAAATTTAAATAAAGCTTCCGAAATTGCAATATATACTAGCTAGAACTTCTATAAAATAATACAAAAAATCCCGGGAAATCCCGCATGAAATTCCCGGGATTGCGGGATTGAAAAAAGGGCGGGATTCCCGGGGATCCCGTCCCGGGAATTCCCGGGACATAAACCCTAATTAGCAATATAATCTTTTCGTACCTTTCCTATGAAACAGATAAAAACTTATTCTGTGTTTAGGAAGAAACATCAGGCACCGATAAACGATCACCTACCTGTGTTTGTTTATCAGGATGTATATTATATTATGTGTATTGAAAATATTATAAATAGAGGAAAAACTAAATTTAATAAACAGAACTTATTTTACCAGCAAAGGGACATCGTCTCATTTCTTTTCTTAAGCGAATATTAGGAAACGGTTAAATATTTTTCTCAAAAAAGTAATACTGAAAAAGTTGAAAGTAACTTCTTTCAATTCATCCATATTCAAAATTAAACAAAGTCTATATAATTTTCACGTGAAACTCATTGTCGTGAAAAATTAGTTTTTTTATATGGAGTATAACAGTTTTTTCACGTGAAACTCAAACAACTTACGGTGCTTAACCGAGAATTCGTCTTATCCGAGTTCGTGTTAAGCGAGTTATACTGTAATTGTCGTCATTTTCCTTAATGCGTAATTACAAAAGCGCAATGAACTAACACAGCTAAAACAGTAACATCTCCACACACGATGAAACTTTGAGTTTGGAAACAAAAAAGATCAAAAAATTTTGATAAAACGAATGTCAAAACGATACATTGATTCACACGAATGAACATTCTTCAAAAAATGGGCATTTTGTGACGAGCGTTCCTTCGTGTGTAGGCAGGTTTACATATTAGTACGTAATTCATTGGTTACATGACTTTAAACTCATTAGAAATAAGAACAATATAACACAATGACAGTAATGCAGTATTTTAAAGCCTCCAAATAAGTAGTGATATATCCCTATATCGATAACTCATTATTTCACACATCCCACATAAGTACTTATATATCACATTATTATTAAGGTATTACTTTAGGTTTTAAAGTAAAACAAAGGGTAAAGGGGTACCCATTGCCAGGCAATGCGTGAAAAAGGTCCAACCCATTACCAAGGTTTTGCTGGGTAACTAAACTGGGTAACTGGGATTGTATTGCCCGTCACTGTATATTATATATGGGCATTTCCATCATGTCGAACGGGACCGTCGAACAACTTTAAAGTGAAAAAAGTCAAAATAAAACGGATTTTTATTTTGACAATAGGCTTTACTTATATCTTTTTATTAGCCCTACAATTGGTGCTGAGTTTGATCTTTAGCAATTTTTCGTTTTCAAGATAATTGTAAAAAAACAAGGCATTCGCACGGGATAAAAACAGAAGTGGTTTTCGCGGCTAACAATTAAAATGCCGATTTCAGCGAAACCTGAAGCAATATTTCAATGTGACTAATTTTACACTGTTGTGCATTGATGTCTTTTAAAAATGGTTATAATTTTACCCAAAAACGATTCATATTATTTTTTTAATTTAATTTTATTCACTGTCGCACGTGACATGTCGCACGGGACATTTTTTTCCACCATGAGATTTATGTTGTTTCTGTTGCTCTTTTTACGAAATTATATATAAACAAGCTTAGTAAAAATGTTTTTAAATCGACAGAAGTATTCAAGGTATTTATTTTAATATAAAAACCAAAAACAAACTTAAAAGAAATATGTAGTATGAATTAACCCAGCAAAATTGTCGGATGGAAAGAACCCACTGTAGAACAACTTGTACGTGCATGCAACCTGTTCTGATTTATGTTCTATCATCGGTGATTTTTGTTTGAGTTTGTCCCAAAAGCAACAGGTTCTTTTCCTCCAAACTAGAACAGGTTACTTTGGAACCGGTTCTAGAACCAGTTATAGAACTGGTTCCGCGACAGTGAAACCTTCTATTTTGACTACCAGGAATCAGTTCTAGAACCCGTTCCACGTAACTGGTGGTAAAAACACCTGTTCTAGAACAGATTCAGAGGCAACCAGTTCAAAAAACTTGCTGGGACGTATTTATTTATATGCAAATATAAAACACAGTTTTTTTTTTAGAATAGGGTGTCCTAGCTGCTTTTACTTCTTGACCATGGTGCATGTCAATTTTAAAAAAATTTAAAAGTATGTATTTACATAAATAAATCATTTACATAAGAAAAAAAATTTCAAATTTTTAAATTTCACACTTACGATGTCGCACGTGACCAACTGTGTATAAGTACCAAGATCACAATTCTTCTTATTTTTCAGGTAGGTTTTTTTTATTTTAATTGTATAAAAAATCTCTGTTTGTAATCAATATTTCATGAGCTTTCTGCGTGTACTTTCGAAGCACTGATAACAAATGTTGTTTTTCAATGTCGCACGGGACATCGAAATATGCGACAATGCAAATCAAAAACTTATAGTTATTTTCAATCGCATTGTTTTTTATGCTTTCTTTTATGACTCTTTGTACCTTTAGAAATATTTTAGAAAGCAAAAGGCAATGCATAACGTCTCTGTTTAAAAACTTTTATCAAAACAAAATGTGCAATAGAAATATCCAAATAAGAAAAGATGCGCTTGGGCGACTTTGCATTCGAATACCTCGAAATGGGTTATAAATAAATGCGAAATCTTTTTACGTTATTTAAATTTGATTGTTTCCCTATGAAAATATGATAAAACAAAGTATTTTCAAGAACTTTTAATATTTTAGTCTCGGTGGACCTTTCGGTGGAAATGCCCATATATAATATCCCAATAAACCAAAGAACGATACGATAGCGAAATCGCTATCACCTTAAATATCCGAAAACGATATCATATTCCAATAAGATTATAATATCGTTTTCGATAAGGTTTTATGATAAAGTACTAGGGTTTGGGGTTCGGGAATTCCCGGGCGGGAATTCCCGGGAAATCCCGGGAAAAGTTTGCCGGGAATTCCCGGGAAAATAATATATTTTTCCCGGGAAAACGGGAAATTTTAAAAATATAAAATTTTTTAAATTGTTTTTGTTTCGAATAGGATTTTTTAATTTTAGTCATAAAAATACCAAAACAAAAATGTCATTGTTAAAATCTTTTAAAAGGGAATACATTTATATGACACACAAATAAAATCTTTGCCAAGTAATTAATATAAAGGAGTATTAAAAATTTTAAATTTAAAATACTCCTTTATATTAAGGGTCAATAATTTTATAAGTAACGTTTTCATTAATAAATGTGAAAAAAAGACTGGTTAACGGTGGTATCTAAATTTGGTTATCCGACATCTAAATTTGGTTCACAAAAAAAAAAAAAAATTGATGGTCATGCAACTTCTCTTGAAGAAAACAACAACAAGAATAACGTTTCAGCTAAAATTAGCAAAGTACCCAAAGAAAAAAGTGTAAGCTGAATAGGCATTAAAGGTTTTATGGTAGGGCAAACATTTCCTGAAATGGTATTCAAATTAGCCGCAGTCAATCCGCATCATAACTAGATCTTCGTTTATTCGAGAAAGTTGTTATAATAAAAACCTGGCATTGCAAAAAAATGAAACCGATGTAAAGAACATTATATTAAATTACTACAATTATGTAAAAGATATCATGGTAAAAGAAATATCGAGCAATATTTCTAACAATAGGAGATTTACTATAATCTTAGATGAATGGACTAGAATATCACAAAAGAGATATTTGAACATATGTATAAACAGAAATAATTCATTTTATAACCTGGGGTTGGTTAATATATCAGAAAGATATAATGCTGATGAAATAAGAAGAATTGTAGAAATAAGACTAGAAGAGTTTTATTTGTCTTTGGAAAATAACATTGTGGCCACCATATCTAATGGGCCAAGTGTAGAGTTTGCTAAAAACCGAAAAAATTGAAAACCGCGGATTCGGTTATTTTTCGGTTTTCTTGTGATATTAATTGAATTGTTATAAAATAATTTAATATGTATAAAAATTAAATATTTTAATACATATAATTATTAAAATTCGATTGAATTTCTCACTCGAATAAAGCCAATAAAGCCATAGCCGGGGGGAAAAATGCGGAAACCGTTATACATTAAAATTTGTATTCTTTTTTCGGCAAATAAAGCTGTATTTAAATAGTTAAAACCGAAATTTAGCAGTTTTTTTTTAAATAATATAATAATAAAATTTTATACAATAAATTTCGTGGACTACGAAATAAAACTTTTTGAAAAATAAGCGGTGAAAATTTGAACTGAATACGTGAAACTCAATACATGACTTTTTGGTGCAATTTTTTTTTCTAAAATTATAACCCTCAGGAGCTAAGCCCTTTTCGAAATTCAAGACTCAATAATATGTAATTTAATTAACCGACTTATTTTTGTCGGTTTTCGGTTTCGGTTTTGAGGCTTCAAAAACCGCGGTTTCGGTTTCGATTAAAACCGAACAGCAAACTCTAACCAAGTGAGATGAAACGGTTTGTTTCCGACAGTCCAGTAGTAGGTGCTTTCTGCTGGAATCATGCAATTCATTTAGCAGTGCTGCGAGTAATTTATGTGAAATCAAATGTTCAACATTCTGATATTTTTACTTTGAATTCTCACTACACAGACTGCATTTGTACTGAAATAGTGTTTTTTTTTAACAAAAATTACTTATATAGGTGGTTTTCATTAACAATTTAGTTCAAAAATATTTCCCGGGATTCCCGGGAATCCCGGGAATCAAATTTTTTCATTCCCGTTTCCCGGGAAATAAAAAAGTCCGGGAAATCCCAAACCCTATAAAGTACACGCAAAAATTAGCGTATATTATATTATACAAACATTCTTGGTAAAAACGATTTCCTACAGAAAAAAAAATAGTTTTCATTAGCTTAGTTTAAATCAAATCCAGGCACCAGAAAACGTTTTTTTTTTGTTTGTCGTTTCAAAATGTTTTTATTTCTCAATCGAAAACAAAAAATTTCAAATGTACTTTAAAACAAAAATATCCCTCAAGTTGAAATTCCAAAAATATCTTTAGGTATAAATATTAAAGATAAAAAAATTGATAAAAAATAAAACTTTTTAAAACGTTTTAAAAAACGTTTTTTTTTTGTTTTTCATCTTTGTACTAAGTACAAAAATATGAATAGAATTTTAAAATTTTTGTTTTATTTTTATGGTGGAGATACTATTCTGGTTTTTGGTTTCAAATCTGTAGAAAATCATATAATACCCTGGAGCAGAGAAACAAGCCAGCCGCCGTGAGCCGTTTAAGCCGCCGCCGCCGGTCATTTTTGCTTCAGCCGCCGCCGCCGATTTTTTTCGGCTCATTTCGGCTGGAAGTATCAATTTTCAAATATAAAAAATTTAAAAATAAATATATTTTTTAAAAAGAATTTACTAATTCATTAAACTTGAACAACCAAAGCTAAAAACAATTTTTTTATATGAAAAGAAAAAAGGTAAAATCTTCTAAATATTAAATTTTTATAAATATAATTTTTTTAAGCTATAAAAGCTTATATAAATTTATACTGTGAAAAAAATTAAAAAAAAAAGTTCTTAATGGGTTAATATAATAACTCAGAATGCAACTCTTTGCAGATGTGTAAAAAATCAATTAATAAAAAAACATAGCTGCTTAACTTTGCATTTAAAACTCAATATACATATGTATTTGGTGTACGCATTTTTATCAAAAATTATGACGAAAAATCGTTACAGAGTTGTAGTCGTGTTAGCATAGATATACGAAAAAGTTTGTAAAATGTATTAATTTTTGTTAAAAGCGTTACTTCTCCTCTTCATATAAATTCTTACAGTTAGTGTTTAGCTTCATTGGTTATTAAAATATAAGCTTTTAAAGTTAAAAAACCTTACGAGTTACTGGTTACGGAGTTTACATTTGGCCTATAAAATTGGTTACAAATTTTATGTATTAATCAAAAATTGGTCAGATTGTTATAAATTTTGTAAAACAGGTGACAATGCGCTGATATATGTCGAAATATATAACTCAAATATAATCCATGCATTTAAAATTAGCTGATTACATGGTTTTTATCA
Organism: Leucophora obtusa; assembly: GCA_949987735.1. NCBI lineage: Eukaryota > Metazoa > Arthropoda > Insecta > Diptera > Anthomyiidae > Leucophora > Leucophora obtusa. The sequence goes on from OX465295.1 coordinate 286,316,220, forward strand.
CATTTTTTGATATCACCCATATATATTTTTTCAATTCTAAAATACATTTTTAAAAATGTAGTTTTTAGTAGCTTTAATTAGCCATATAAGGCCCTAAGGGCTCGGTTATGTAAATGGAGATTTAATAAAAAAAAAAAAAAAAAAAAAAAAATGATCCAGTTGAATATTTTGGATAAATTAGACATTTTGTAACAAATAAATGAAAAAGTAAAGATAAGAGATATTGTAAAATTCTATAATATTTAGAAAAGGACACTTACGGATAAAATGCTCAAACCAATGTTCGAATTGATCACATAATTTCATCATTTAAGGACATTATTGATTGGGCATCTAATTCAAATGGGTCCCTACAAGATATGTGCATCCTGCCCAAACTTTCTAACAAAGCCTCCATTCAAAAGCCTTCAAACAAGTTTAATTTCTTAAATCAATCGATATGTATTTTTTCTATGGTCTTTATTTATTCCTTAATTTGTTAAAATTAAAAAGAATAAATAAAAAAAAAATTGATTCCCAGTATGCTTTAATTGTCTGAAAATTCTATAAGAGGCAAAAATTGTTTTGAGTTCCAAGGGGGTTATATTTTCCCAATGTTGGGATTACTTTGGAGCCCTTTACATTGGCAAAAAAATGTGCTGGCAAAATTAATATTTTGCAAGTTATGTTTCAACGAAAAGGACTTGGTACTAAAAGGGTATGTTTATAATTTATTAAATAAAACTTGTATGTTATATTAAATATTTAGGTCCATTTGTTAGATATAGTCTTGACTAGCCATGGATCTGTGCGAACAGGAAACAAATCACACGTGAACCAACAACAAATCTTATATAAATTGATTTTATATATATTTTTTTGCGAGTGATTTTCTGACCGTGATAAAGTGCAGACGTTAATTGTGATCTCTTTTCTATAATTCTATTTAAAATTAAAAGCAATAAAATTTGTTATTTTTTTAAGAAAAAACTTTTTTTTATTACATTGTATCAGTGCTGCCATAACGGCGATTTTCTCGTCAGATCTAGCGATTTTATTTCGCCCCTAGCGGGAAAAATTGTCCTGTAGCTATTAGCCAAAAATCTAGCGATGTTTTTATCAGCCGTAATATAATTTTTAAAACTCGGTTTTATGTTGAAAAATATTATAAAACTCGCACATTGATATTCCTTTATTATAAAACACAACATCTTAAACGATTTTAGTAAAAAAAACTCTAAAAATACACATTTCGATAAAATATGGGTATGCACTTTTTCATCGTACAACGCCCTCTATTGTGTATTCGTAATACTAAGATTAATTCAATGAAAATCAGGACTCATTATTTGAAGCTTAATCGTAAAATGTTTCATTATTTAAAAGTTTATAACACTTCTTATTAACATATTAAAGAAATTTTTGAGTAAAAACGCCTTTAAGTACCATTTTTCAACAATCTAGCGATAAAATCGCTAAATATTTACACTGTTTATAATCTAGAGATTTTCTAGCGATTTTTGGGTCTGATCTAGCCATTTATTTTCAAAATTTGTTGGCAACACTGCATTGTATATTGAAATCCACAACAAATTATTACTTATTATTCAGTAGTAAACAAAGGGATTAATATTCTGCTATACTAATCCTCTGCTGTTACAGCAAAATGGATAGTAGCAGCGAGTCTACTGAAGCAAGCCATATTGTCTGGTAGACAGTCGCTGAAAACTAAACAACGAAACGACGACAAAATCGATCACCAGGATTAGTTAAGCATGCAATCAAAATAAAAAAAACTACCAACAATGATGATTAGGGCAAGGAATTCCATGCAAATGCATGTTATTTCTCGATAGTCCAAAACTAATATGGACTAAACATTTATCCGAATCATCAAATTTAGAACAAACTGGCATCGATTTGTAGTTGCATATTTTGACATAAATGCATGTTTTTGCATATTTCGACTTTAAATGCATATTTGGTGGCTTTTTAATGCATATTTTGTGCTTTTTAATGCATATTTGTTCATATTTTTCATTTTTAGTAGCATTTTTTATTTTGTAAAAAAATATAAAAAATTTATACGTTTTCATATTTTGATTCAATCAAAATAAACATTTTTAAAACTTTATTGACCTATGGGAAATCTTCGAATTCTGTGTCTGTTTGCAAAATAACTAACTTAAATATATTTTTAAGTTTTAAAGTGCATTATTTTTGCAAAAATTATAGTTTTTAGTGCATATTTTTCTTTTTTAACCGCATATTTTAGGCGCATATTTTTCATTTTTAAGTGCATGAAATTCCTTGCCCTAATGATGATATACCAAGTACCTACTAGCAACAACATGTTTGCTGCACTTGATGTAGACAATAATGATGATGATAATTATATTAACGATAATGCTAACAAAGAGCTGTCGGAAGAAAAACCGCCTCCAATAATTATTCCAAATGTTTCAGATATAAGAGCGATGATGAATAACTTTTCAAAAATAGTAAACCTTGAAGATTATTCGTACAAATCCTTGCGAGATGGTCAGGTAAGAGTAATGGCAAAAAACGTAAAGGCATATAGAGTGATAGTAATATATCTATCTTTCTTAAAAAAACTTAAACGTTTTCAAATCACATTACAAAATGTTGTTTTCAGCCGATCAAGCCGCCGCCGCCGCCGATTATTTGGTTGCGCCGCCGCCGCCGATTTTTATCCGGCTCAACCTCAATCGCCGCCGCCGCCGCCGATTTTTTGCTTGCGCCGCCGCCGCCGATTATTTTGGTCGGCTTGTTTCTCTGCCCTGGAGTGAACTGTTGAGCGGTATATACATACAAACATATACTGCAAATATTTTTTTTTTTTGCTAAAATGTTTGCCAATTGACCAGCATTTTGCACTAATATTATTAATTTTCGGAATGAAATCGCTGTATAAGTTTTCTAATTAAATTTTTGCACCATGAAACCTTTTTCCCGTTCCGCCATTAATTCACAATTTTTTAAGTGCAGATTTTTAAAATTTATAACCTAGGGACCATAATACCCATATCTCATACCAAAGTTTGGTAATTAGTTCGCAAAAAAAAATTGCCAAAAAACAATTTGCAAAAAAAAAATTTTCCATTAATGTATTCTTTTGCAGAATATAAATTGCTGATTAGGTTTCTTAACTATTTTTTTGTATCATAAAGGCTTTTTTCGCATTCCACCAATATTTTGCAATTTTTTGAGTGCGGTTTTTTTAAATTTTTAACCTTAGGACAATAATTCCCATATCTTATGCCGAAGTTTGGTGATTAGTATGCAAAAAGTTTCGCGAAAAAAAATTTAGGAAAAAGGAACATTTTTCCATCAACATATTCATTTGAAGAATGTAAATCGCTGACTGAGCTTTTTAATTTATTTTTTGTACCATAAAGCTTTTTTTCGCGTTCCGCCATTATTTTGCAAATTTTTAAGCGCGGTTTTTTTTTTAACTCACAACCTAGGGACTATAATACCTATACTTATAAAAAGCTTTCCGCGATTTTTTTGCAATTTTTTGAGTGCGGATTTTTAAAATTCATAATCTTGGGACTATAATACCAATATTCTCATATCAAAGTTTGGTGGTTAGTTTGCACAGGGGTATGGCATCACCAAAAAAATAAGTTATAAAAACATCGTTATCACTAGATGGCACTTTGTACAAAAAATTGACAATTTTCTTTTTTTTATTTAAATTTAAATACTAACAAACAACAAAGCAAAAAACAAACGAATATATCAAATTTTATAATTTGAATATATTCCGTGCTTGTTTTTTCTTTATTTGGAGCAGTTTTCAGCAGTTTATGAGTTTTTAAATATAGGCTCAGCTGATACTAAAGTGATACTAAATAGTTGCTGAGGTAATACTAAATTACAGCGCCCTCTATCGGTGAGTAGTGTAAGTTTTGATTTCCTATCTCTATAATTAACAGTCTCTGAGTTTGCAAAAAAAAAATTCTCGAAAAAAATTTTCCGAAAAGAAAATTTTTTGCATCAGTGTATTTGTTTGCAGAATGTAAATTTCTGATAAGAATTTTTAATTAATTTTTTGTACCATAAAGTTTTTTTTCGCGTCCCGCCATTAGTTTGCAATTTTTTAAGTGGGGTTCTTTAAAATCCATAATCTAGGGACTATAATACATATACCCTATACCAAAATTAGCTAGTTAGATTGCAAAAACAAAAAATCACGACAAAAAATTTTGCAAAAAGGAATAGTTTTGCATCAATATATTTGCTTGCAGAATGTTAATCGCTGATTAAATATCAAAATTAAATTTTTGTACCATAAAGCCTTTTTTCGCGTTAAGCCATTATTTTTCAATTTTTTAAGTGCAGTTTTTGTGGTTAGTTGCTCACAAATCCTATGGTTTTAATGACCACAGTTTGTCTTTTGCACAAAATTATTCAGCCTATCATGCTTTGTAGAAGTCTTTTCGGCGGAAATTTTTATTACTTTTTAATAACGCAAAGGTATATATCATTGGATGCAGAAATGTGTCTATATGAATGTTGTTTTAAGAATTTTTACAAAATTTATATGTAATTGTAAACAGAAAAAAAAAAAAAAAACGTTTTAAAACGTTTTATTTTTTTTTCCTCAATACAAAAAAACGTTTTTTTTTTGTTTTTTCCTCTGTACAAAAATAAAAATAATTCTCAACTTTTCTGAAAATATCAGTACGGATATTTTTTAAATTTTGTTTTCGAAAAGAAAACAAAAAATAAAAAAATTGATGAAAACAAAATATTCATCAAGAAAAATAAATTCATTTGTACACAAGTGATTTTTTTTTATTGAGGAAAAAACAAAATAAAACGTTTTAGAAGTATTAATATCGGGTGCCTGATCAAACCCTTAAATTTTTATATAAATTACCTAAAAATATAAATTTTTATTGGTACATTATAGAGATGGGCACGTGAGCAGAATGATCACGCGTGAGTGTGAGTAAAACCTTAATTTACTCACGTGAACGTGAGTGAGTGTGAGTAGAAGAAAATTGTTCGTGAGTGAGTGTGCATGAGTAAAATTTTTGTGTGAGTGAGTGTGCGTGATTCGAATTTTAACGACTCACGCTGTTTTTTTGGGGCTTTTTATTCATATTTTCAAGTAATTGTTTTAGGCGACTTTATATTTTTGGGTATTTTTAATACAAAATAAATGGCAAAATTTCGTACTGGACTAGGGTTTCCCGGGAGATGGGAATGAAAATCGAAAAGTATCATTTTTTTGGTAACATTTTTTGTTTTTATTTGTTTTCTTAATATCAGAGTAGGAAAATAAACTGTACACAACATGTAGGGTAGGGTACGGCTAAGGAACACATACCGTATCTATCGTTTTAGCGGTTGTGTGTTTGTACACAAACCGAATGCGGTACACTACGATTGTCTGATGAACGCAAACGCTACGATTATGTAGTGTACTTTCAACTCATATTCACACCCCATAGCGTTCCGAATTTGGGTTGTGTGTATAAACACAAACACTAATTGGAGAGAATAGCGCATGTGTTTTCTACGCAACCAATATGCTTGTGTACTGTGTTCGCGATGTGTGGTACGCAACCCTAAGAGTACGGTTCGTTAGAGTTTATTTTCCTACTCTGATTAATATATTGTAGAAAGCATTTAAGGGGGGACATGACATTGGCCGTTTTTTGAAATCGACTTTTTTTATAATTTTGTATTTTAGTAAATATTCTTAAGATTCTAAGAAAAAAAATTTCATGTAAAAATTCCTACGGGTTCAAAAGTTACAGCCGGATTAGTGAGAGCGCATTTTTAATTTTACGTACGGCAGCGAAACCATGTTTTTCGTACTGGTTGCGGCGCTAGCGGGTTCATTTTTTGACGAATTTTTTTTTGTATTTTTTTAAACTTGATTCGCTATTGTATGACACGAGCTTTTTTTAAATTTTTTTTCAATTTTTTATGAATTTTTAAAGTCAATTTTTTTCTTTCGAAAAACACACTTTCAAATTTGGAACATCACCAAAAATTAAAAAAAAAAGCTCGTGTCATACGATAACCAATTTTGTTAAGATTTAAAAAAGTCATTTTTTTCCAGATCGGACAATTTTTGCGACTCCCAGCGCTGCAACCACGAGGCCCCGTTCTTTTCTCTGCCGCCAGTTTGGAGCTCTATAAAACCATGTTGGAGTGAAAAATATATTTTTTTGAATTTTTTTTCTTGTAATTTGTTCAATTCTCTACAATAATAAAAAAAAATTTTGGAAAAATGTTTGTTTTTGACTGAGTTATGAATTTTTTAAAAAAAAAAGGTCTGTTTTCTCTGCCGCGAATGTCATGTCCCTCCTTAAGTCGTATTTTATGTAGAACGTCAATTTTAAGGATGAAAGAATGGAAATATTTGAATCAATGAATTTCGGTTTAAATGTCTACTTTTTGTCAAAAAAATCTATGCCAAGTTAATTTAGGTCTTGTCAAGTTTCAAGCTAAAATATAATTTGCCAAGTTAAAAATACAGGTTTACACCATTTACGAGTAGAATATGGATTTATATGATATTGGTAATTACTAGGGTAAGGTATTCCATGCAAATGCATGTTTTTTCTCAATAGTCCAAAACTAATATGGATACGAATAATATTTATCCGAATCATCAAATTTACAACAAAATAGCATCGATTTTGTCAAAAATGCGTATTTTTGCATATTTTGACTTTAAATGCATATTTGGTGCGTCTTTAATGCATATTTTGTGCTTTTTAATGCATATTTGTGCATATTTTTACCTCTCAATTCATAAATGCTTTGTAAAGTTATAGCAGGTTTGCAAAACGTCATTTTCATACAAAATTTGTTCAATAAACCTCCTATAATTTAACAAAGCGTTTATGAATTTAGGGGTTAATTTTTAGGAGCATTTTTTATTTTGTAAAAAATATAAAAAATTTAAATTTTCATATTTTAATTCAATCAAAATAAACATTCTTAAAAATCTTATTGACCTATGGAAAATCTTCGAGTTGTGTGTCTGTTTGCAAAATAACTAACTTAAATATATTTTTAATTTTAAAGTGCATTATTTTTGAATGAATGGTATGTATATTTGATCTTTTTATTTGGTAAATGAATATTTTTAGATCGATTTTAGATCATAAAATCATATCACTTTCTGTTTAAGTTATTTTTCAAATTAAAGAAAGATGATAAAATTTTCACAAGTAAATTACAAAGAATAAAAAATTTTGAAAGAATTCGATAAGGCCAGCAAAACAGAATACGTATTTTCGGCTTTCGCTACAAAACCATCATCAGTGTCGTTTACCTTGATGGGTTAATCATTGATGATGATCTACTTATGCTAAAGTTGAAATCATATTATTATTTTTGCAAACATAATAGTTTTTAGTGCATATTTCTTATATTTTTAATGCATATTTTTATTTTTTAGTCGCATATTTTAGGCGCATATTTTCCATTTTTATGTGCATGAAATTCCTTGCCCTACACTCAGAAAAGTTCTGCAGTTACTACATGACAGTTATTTGTGTAGTAATGCGGTTGTAGTTATTTTAACTACAATTGTAGTTAATTTACTTAGAGCAAAATATTTCAATGTTTTTGACAGTTATTTTTTCAAACTAACTACAAAAACTACCACATTGTAGTAACATTTATTTTATGCAGTTATTTTGAATTTTTTTTACAAATACTTATATTTTCAAGTGTGTGTGCACACACACGAAGCAATCAGGAGCATGTGTATGACGCGCTTGTTTAGAAATTTCTAGTGAAAGAATATGAGTAGAACATGTTTTCTCTTGTCTTAGTCATAAAACAACGCCAAAGAGTGAGGACGCGTAATACGGAAAAGTTTATATATTTTTTATTAAGTTATTAAAATAATAAGGTAAGTTTTATAATATAAATTTATTTACGGGATTATTAAAAATTATTGTATTTATTTTCTTTCAGTTCTTTTATATTCTCATCTCTTTCTACCTGGAGAAAAAAAGGAAGCCAAATAACGCCATATTTCATTCCTCACAGACGGACATCTACAACAATATCTTACTAGTGAAAAATAAAAGTGACATTAGTGTAAATTTTGATTTCTCAATTTTAAATAGAATAAAATTAAGTTAGGAGTGTTTACATAAATTTGTTTTTTATTAAATTAATAATTTTTAAAATAATTTTTATTTATGTTTTTTAACTACATTTACAGTTGTTTGTACAGTTTTACAATAATTTGCATGTATGTTGTTTCAATTGCATTTGTAGTTGTTTTTACTACATTTGTCAGTTGATTTTTAACAGTTAAAAATTACTTCATATTGCAGTTAATTTAACTGCAAATGTAGTCTACACCTTTTTAGGTGCAAATGCAGTTATTTTAACTGTCATTTGCAGTTGATTTTAACTACATAAGTAGTGTAGTAATTACTTACCCACTAAAGCTTCTGTTCCAAAAAATCGGTTATAGAGTAGCTACCTTTTCTTTACAGACCGTTCTACTCTCAATTCTAATACCGATGATTTTTGTTTGAAATTGTCCCAAAAGAAACCACTTCTATAGCACCAAAGTGAAACCGGTTGCAATAGAATTCGTTCTGGAACTAGTTCTAGAACTGATTCTACGTCAGTCTTCGTTCCGGAACCATTTTCATGGAATCGTTTGCAGTGGAACCAGTTGCAGAACTAGTGTGGTTTGAAACCGATTGGAAAAAATTTTTTTCTTGGGGATTCCCGTAAAACTTTTTTCGGGAAATGCCGCCCGGGAATTTCCGAACCCCAAACCCTATACTGGACACATTTTCAAGTTTAAATTTTTCTCAATTTTTGAATATTATTTTGTTTCGTGAATTTGCGTGATTCACGTGAATCACGCTTGAGTGTGACTGAAAGTTCAATTTAGTCACGTGAGCGTGAGTGAGTGTGATTAGAATTTTTTTCTCGTGAGTGAGTGTGAGTGAAAATTCACTCACGTGCCCATCTCTAGTACATTATAAATTCTTTTGTACATTATGTTAAATCACTTTCTTTTCTTATCTATTTAAAAAATTGTCAATATTTAGTTACATTAGGTCTGTTTCTTTACTTTTTGGGTAAAGTTCGGTAAAATGAGAGTTAACAAGAAATACTCTCACGAAATGACAAAAATGCGAAAAACACGAAAAACCATATTTGAAGCCCGAAAAACAAACGTCAATAGAAAAACAAACATCTTTCTAGTTCTTGTTCAATTTGTTGTAAAAATCTAGATAGCTTTTCTAGTTAAACCCCTTTTTAAATCAAAAATTTAATAAAAATTTCCTTTTTAGGCATTTCTATTTACAAAAAGGAATACATAGTTTATTAAATTTGGAAAAGATTTTAATATTAAACAAAAGCTTCTATTTATTTACATATTTATCTCTTTAACACATCTAAACAAGCGTCTTCAAAAAATTGTCGGTAATTTTATGGAGTTGTAAAATCACCGATAGGCTTTTGCAACTATTATACTAATTTTTGTAAATGATAAACATATTTTCTGAATGAATGAAATGAGCGATTGAACTAAAAGAGCTATTAGTTGTGAACTAGGTCTTTGGTTCAACTTAGTGAATAGTTCAATTGAACTAGTTGAACCCAACTGATGATATAACAGCTGATAAAAACAATTTACCCAAATTTACACGAAAAAATAGTCTGGGCTTTTTCGTGCAAGAAGAACAAGAATATTACTCTCTCATGACAGCTCTCATTTACCCAATTGTGTAGTAAGAAAACGCTCTTTGGTAAAATTGGGATCCCGCGGGGTCCCAATGTTGAGTACCCGAACACAGCTATTATGGGAAAATGATAAAAAATTTCATGTATAATAGCGAATTTACATTATGATCGAAATCGAGTTAAAAGTAGATTTCGATAGATTTCGACTGAAATCCAATAAAAATTTTGGGATTTCAAACAGATTTCCCATACGAAATGAAATCCCAATTTAATTTGGATTTCACCGAAATCTCATCGAAATCCAAATTAAAATCCAATTTTTCTCCCATATTTGCAGAAAAGTAGGGAAGTTTTCGGAAAAGTGGCAACATTTAGCAGCTGTTTATGTCATAAAAAATTAATAAATAATAAATTTTAATAACTTTAAAAAATTAAGAAATAACATAATAAAGTCTTTTATTTTTAATTGAAAGAAATATTTAAAGTTGAAAACGGCTATTTTATTGTATCCGACGAAGAGAAACTATGAAAAATCATTTGATGGCGCTGGCAAGACCATTGACGAAACATTGGATATCTTAGCTCTCTACTAATCATCCCTATACTTTAACACATTTCTTAGCAAATATAACATTGTATCTTTCATAATATAAATGATTTTTGTATTCCGCCATTAAATAAAATGGTTTTTAGAAAATCTTTTAATTTTGGTTATTTTTTAAGGTTAGTTTGTTTACAAAAAATTTGTTGTTGGCTGATCGAAATTCCATTCATCTGTCAAATATTCTAATGTAAACGATATAGATTTCGAATTGGATTTCAAAACGAAATCTAGTGAACATTTTAACAATGTAAATTCGCTATAAGACCCAAAATAAACTTAGGTAATTTTACAATTCATTTATTTGTTGCCAGATGTTCACTCAGGGAATTATGTAGGTAGAATCAACTGCAAATGACAGTTAAAATAACTGCATTTGCACTTAAAAAGGTGTAGACTACATTTGCAGTTAAATTAACTGCAATATGAAGTAATTTTTAACTGTTAAAAATCAACTGACAAATGTAGTAAAAACAACTACAAATGCAATTGAAACAACATACATGCAAATTATTGTAAAACTGTACAAACAACTGCAAATGTAGTTAAAAAAATATAGATAAAAATTTTTTTTAATTATTAATTTAATAAAAAAAACAAATTTATGTAAACACTATTAACTTAATTTTATTCTATAATAAATTTAAAATTGAGAAATCAAAATTTACACTTAATGTCACTTTTATTTTTCACTATTAAGATATTGTTGTACATGTCCGTCTGTGAGGGATGAAATATGCTGTTGTTTGGCTTCCTTTTTTCTCCAGGTAGAAAGGGATGAGAATATAAAAGAACCAGGGACGTAACAGTTATAACTTTTATTCAAAAAACTTATTGTTTTACAATTATTTCTTGTTTGAATATTTTTAATTTTTTGTTTATTTGCTCTGTTTGATTTTTATTTTTAATTCAAACAAAAACAATCCAAACACGATTTTTATTTTTTCAAAAATAATAAAAGTTATTTTGTGATTTTTTTTTCTTTATCAAAAAATAACAATTAAGAATATAAATCAAAAGCCATAGAACCAATGGTAGTATTCGGCAGAGAAACTTTAAACTGATACCGGTGACTTGTAGCGCTTTGTGATTACTTACTCTGCTGAACGATGTTTTCTTTGTTTTGTTTTTAAATACATTTTTTCTATATTTTCCTTTGATTTTTTAAATTTTTTGTTTTTGAATTATATTTGTATGTTTTTAATTGTCAATCATACAAAACAAAAATTTTTTAAAATCAACAACAACAAATGTATCCTTATTTGATCAAAAGTAGCAAACATTTTTTACGCTACCAAAATATGACAGCGCTCAGACTGAGCGGTTAGTGATCAGGTCGTTCAGCAGATAGTTGCACAACTGTTGTGGAACTGTTGACTGTCAAATTGTATCTGCCGAACGCACCCAATGACTTCAACAATTATAATATCCTGATGATGTCAACTAGTGTGAATAAAAGATTGAACAGTGATTTAAAGTGAGTAAATATGTATATTCCAACAACTTCCGGCATTCAATTTAGATCAATTTTTAATTTTTATTTTATTATCAAATAAAAAAGTTACTGCTTAACTTTTTCAAAAAAATCATTCTGTAACTTTTATAAAAAGTTTTAAAATAAAAATCAAAAAACAACAGAAATTTATAGAGTAAAATATAAAAATTTAAAAAATTAAAATCTTTGGCAAACTTTGTGATTTTTTTGTGCACTATGATTTAAAAGATATAGTGCATTATTGATATATTATAATTAAATAAATTTGGGTGGTGACTTTTTAAGAAATATAACAGTTATTTTGGGTCTCTGAAAAGAACTGAAAGAAAATAAATACAATATTTTTTTAACATTCCCCGTAAATAAATTTATATTATAAAACTTACCTTATTATTTTAATAATTTAATAAAAAATATATAACCTTTTCCGTATTACGCGTCCTCACTCTTTGGCGTTGTTTTATGACTAAGACAAGAGAAAACATGTTCTTCTCATATTCTTTCACTAGAAATTTCTAAACAAGTGCTTCATACACATACTCCTGTTTGCTTCGTGTGTGTGCACACACACTTGAAAATTTAAGTATTTGTAAATAAAATTCAAAATAACTGCATAAAATAAATGTTACTACAATGTAGTAGTTTTTGTAGTTTGTTTAAAAAAATAACTGTCAAAAACATTGAAAAATTTTGTTCTAAGTAAATTAACTACAATTGTAGTTAAAATAACTACAACCGCATTACTACACAAATAACTGTCATGTAGTAACTGCAGAACTTTTCTGAGTGTTTGTTAAATGTGTATAATTCCTAAAAATAGCATTAAAATTGCCAAAGTTGAAAATTGTTTAAAAACAAATGAAAAAGATAAAACAATATGGCGAAAAGTAGATGCCAAAAGTGAAAAAAGTTAGAAAAAAATATAAAATAATATAAAATTTTATGCTAAATGTCATATGGAATTGTCGGTGGGTAAGGCTAATGGACAATCTCAAACGGATATGGCTTTATATTTACATAAGACACAACTATCGGTGCGTTTACAAATTTAACCTAAAACTTTATAATCAAATTAAAATAGTTAATAACTTTCATTTTTATTTGCATTACAGTTTACATTTCTAACAAGTTGATGCCATCTGGAAATGGTTGGCTGATTATCCAGAATATGCTGATTGTTTTTTTTCATAGTTGCATTCACAAGCTAGGGGTGATCAACATGTTTTAGACTTGAAGGCTGTTATTTATATGGCCCAACGATTGAGACTGGAAAAGGAATTAGTATTACAATAGGACAGGCTGACAACACGGAAAAAATAAAAAGTGTATAGTTATCGAAGTACTTAGGTAAAATACAACTTCAAAAGTATATTTAGTAAGTTAGTAAAAAAATACATGTAGATTTACCAATTTTTGATTTTTGTCAACTTGCCTTAGTTTTTGACCTATTCCATTTTCACGCACTTCCAAATATGTTAAGTTACCTAAGTTTTTTCTTTTATAAATTCTCTTAGAAAATATTATATTTCAATTAAAGGATTGTGTAACTTAGCAGAAAACTTTTGAAGTTGTATTTTACCGAAGTACTTCGGCAATTATACACTTTTTATTTTTTGCGTGAATGCTTTGTTTGGAATGGTAACAATTTAAAAAATTAGTTTTTATATTGTAATTAAATAGTTTTCCAAATTTAATATTTTAAACAAAAATTAAGATTATAATGCTTTAATTTGTATCCAACTATTAATACCAGTAATAATTATAAACAGAGACCCAAAATAACTGTTATATTTCTAAAAAAGTCACCACCCAAATTTATTTAATTATAATATTTCAATAATGCACTATATTTTATAAATCATATTGCACAAAAAAATCACAAAGTTTGGCAAAGATTTTAATTTTTTCAAATTTTATATTTTACTCTATAAATTTCTGTTGTTTTTTGATTTTTATTTTAAAACTTTTTATAAAAGTTACAGAATGATTTTTTTGAAAAAATTAAGCAGTAACTTTTTTATTTGATAATAAAATAAAAATTAAAAATTGACCTAAATTGAATGCCGGAAGGTGATGGAATATACATATTTACTCACTTTAAATCACTGTTCAATCTTTTATTAACACTAGTTGACATCATCAGGATATTATAATTGTTGAAGTCATTGGTTCTATGGCTTTTGATTTGTTTTCTTAATTGTTATTTTTTGATAAAGAAAAAAAATCACAAAATAACTTTTATTATTTTTGAAAAAATAAAAATCGTGTTTGGATTGTTTTTGTTTGAATTTAAAATAAAAATCAAACAGAGCAAATAAACAGAAAATTAAAAATACTCAAACAAGAAATAATTGTAAAACAATCACTTTTTTGAATAAAAGTTATAACTGTTACGTCCCTGATTATAAATAATTAAATAAATTAATCAAATTGTTTCAATAAGGGAGAAGGAAAGAGCTAAATAATTTACCGTAAATTAATAAATAAAATATGGCTTATTTTATTTAATAAATTAGTGCTAACAATTCCAAAAACAGAATAAGAAATATTTACCAAGTTTTTTGGTATAGTTATTGTTAGGTTTTGTTTTCTTATTTTATACCAAGCATATTATATAAGTTATACCCAAAACTTGGGTAGAGCTATAATACATACTAAAACTAGGTAACTTATACCCTTATTTTATGTAATTTCCCCCTTTTTCTTTTTTGCGTGTATACTTCAAAATATCCTTTATTACAAAAATTCAAACATTTTTCAGAAACAAATAAAATTTATAAAAACTTGCAATTTTACTTCGTTTGGCTATTTATACTTTTTTTTTTGGACAATTATAGTTGCAAAATCTAGGTGAGTTCGACTTTTCTTATGAATATGATGATTTCATTATCAATTTTTCATTATGGCTTCATTTCAGGTCATTTTAAAAGAATTCCGGTTTTGTTATCATATATGATATCATTTTCGATATCGAAATCGCCTGGAATAACGATAGTGTTTCGATGCTGGACCAGATTTTGGCGATTTTACTATCGTTATTTCAGGAAATTTCGATAGCGAAAACGATATCATAATTCCTTGGAAATATGATATCGTTACGAAAGGTGCATTTTAGAACAAAAAATCTCTCGTTTTCTTATCACAAGTGATTATCATATAAGATTATATATCACCTAGGTGATATCGTTTCGATATCGTGACGATATCGTTTGGTTTATTGGGATGTATGTAAAATTTTTCGAAAGACTTGGACCTGCTAATTTATCTTAAAATAACGTAAGTTTAGTGCTTTACTATAGTTAAGAATGGCAAATTTATATTAAAATATTTGTGGTAATGTTAAACTCGGATTAATTTTAAGATAAGTTGTCCGCCTTTTTTATTTTTTATGTCTTTTTATTCTTAAAGTAACTAAATGCAGGGGTATGGCATCACCAAAAAAATAAGTTATAACAACATCGTTATCACTAGATGGCACTTTGTTCAATAAATTGACAATTTTCTTTTTTTTATTTCAATTTAAATAATAACAAACAACGAAGCAAAAAAACAAACGGATATCTCAAATTTTATTATTTGAATATATTCCGCGCTTGTTTTTTTCTTATTTTGTGCAGTTTTCAGCAGTTTTTGAATTTTTAAATATAGGCTCAACTGATACTAAATAGTTGCTCAGGTAATACTAAATTTCAACGCCCTCTATCGGTGAGTAGTGTAAGTTTTGATTTCCTAACTTAGTGTCTTGACATGCAATAAAATGATAGCAAGCAATTGTCAAAATGCTCTCATCTCAAGTGAAGACTCTCAATTTCAATTTTATTGCAATATCATGAAATCGCTGACATGCCATCGGATCTTGCAATGATGCCAGAGATCAAATGTCACTTTTAGTTTTCATTTTAATTTTGTAATAGAAAAACAAAAAAAAATTTGGTAAAAAGGAATGGAAAAGTGTTTAGTTTTTCATTATTTGTCGGTAAACATTAATGTTTCATAAAATTTGGTGTTTTTCGAAGAAAAATCTATGATATTTCTTATCCATGAAATGGTCAAGTGTTCTCCACCACTCTGCAATTGATATCAATTTGACGTTTCACTGAAATGGTTTTGACATTTCATATCATATAATTTATTGCATTTCAAGACACCGGGTAATGTATAAATATTTGAAATAAAAGCTGAACATAGTTTTTTTGAAACATTAAATCTTGCTTAATTTTTTTCTGGCCCTTTTTTGGCATCATTTAGGCACCAAACGAAAATTCTCAAATACCATCACTGGTACGAACTGTGAATGCTATCAGTGTTGAAAAGTGCAAAAAATTCACAAACTGGAATTGTTTTGAATTTTAAACTAAAACTGTTATATTTATTAATTAAATTATGTATTAAATTATTTTTTAGTTGTTTTATTTTTTATAAAAAAATACTCCTCTTTTTTCTTTGCTAATAGTTTACTACTATTTATTTTAATGTTTAATTTATTATGGTGGTATTAGTGAACTATAAATATTAAGCAGTAGTAAATAGTGTAGCAAATTGCGCGTGCGAGCGTAAAAATATTTTTAGTGAGTTTAGTGAGTGCTCAGTGCGTAGTTGTGTCAAGAAAATTAGTGTTGCGTGTTTTTTTTTTAACATATTGTTAAATCCAACAAAAATATCGGAAAAGAACTCGTGGTGCACAAAAAGAATTGCGTAAATTAAAGGTTTGTTATACATAATCAATTGAAATTAAATTTTTTAAAAAGTTTTACGGTAAATTCTTAAAATTTTAGATTTAAAACTTTCCATAAAAAATCTACAGAAAACACATGGAGGGATTCGTTGATATAAAAACCTGTAGATTTAATGAAAGTGAATTGGAGGAAGAAATAGTGGAGGCATGTTGTACTACAACTAGTAATTGTTGTAGCACAAGTATAGATAATGCGAGTAAATTTTGCACACAACAGCAAATTGAACTTGAGTTGCCAGAGAATCAACAACAACATAACCATAACACACAATTAAAATCAACGGAAGCAGCAGTTATGCCAGCCGTAGCAGAGTGTGGTAAAGAGGTAACCGGTCTAACACATGAGTGTGGGGTATTTGGAGCCATTGCTTGTGGTGATTGGCCTACACAAATTGATATCGCACACGTGATATGTCTGGGTTTAGTAGCCTTGCAACACCGTGGTCAGGAATCTGCTGGCATAGTTACCAGTGAAGGAAAATGTTCTAAAAACTTCAATATGCACAAAGGTATGGGCATGATTAGCACCCTATTCAATGATGAATCCATGAAAAAACTCAAAGGAAATTTAGGTATTGGCCATACCCGTTATTCAACATCCGGTGCTTCCGAAGTGGTCAATTGTCAACCATTTGTTGTACATACAGCTCATGGTACCATGGCTTTGGCACATAACGGTGAATTGGTAAATAGTGAATCTTTACGACGTGAAGTTTTGGGTCGTGGTGTTGGTCTATCTACCCATAGCGACAGTGAGTTGATATCTCAAAGTCTTTGTAATTGCCCTGAGGGTGTATCAGAACACGACGGTCCCAATTGGCCAGCTCGCATACGGCACTTTATGCAATTAGCTCATCTTTCATATTCTCTGGTGATTATGCTAAAAGATAAAATCTATGCTGTACGAGATGTCTATGGTAATCGTCCTTTATGTTTGGGTAAAATTGTGCCCTTAAATTCCGGCAACACCAAGGTTGAAGATGCTGCGGCTGATGGTTGGGTTGTATCAAGTGAATCTTGTGGTTTCCTCTCTATAGGAGCTCGTTATGTACGTGAAGTAGAGCCTGGAGAAATTATTGAACTTACACGTAATGGCTATCGCACAGTGGATATAGTCGAGAGACCAGATTATAAAAAAATGGCTTTTTGTATATTTGAATATGTTTATTTTGCTCGTGGTGATTCCATATTTGAAGGTCAAATGGTTTACTCTGTACGCATGCAATGTGGTCGTCAGTTGGCTAGAGAAGCTCCCATTAAGGCAGATATTGTTAGTTCCGTTCCTGAATCGGGTACTGCCGCAGCTCATGGCTATGCCAAAGAGTCTGGTTTGGAATTTGCAGAAGTTTTGTGTAAAAATCGTTATGTAGGTCGTACTTTTATACAACCTTCAACACGTCTTCGCCAATTGGGTGTTGCCAAAAAATTTGGTGCTCTTTCGGAAAATGTTGCGGGTAAACGTTTGGTTTTAATCGATGATTCTATCGTTCGTGGTAATACTATTGGTCCCATTATTAAACTTTTAAAAGATGCTGGTGCTGTTGAGGTTCATGTTCGCGTTGCTAGTCCGCCTTTACAATATCCCTGCTATATGGGCATTAATATACCAACACATGAGGAATTGATTGCAAATAAATTGAATGCCGAACAACTGGCTCGCCAGGTGGGGGCTGATAGTTTGGAATACTTATCGGTAGAGGGTTTACAAAAAGCAGTCAATTTGAATCGTCAACCCATGAATCCAAGTAAAAGTGGGCATTGTACTGCTTGTTTGACGGGTGAATACCCTGGTGGTTTACCCGATGAATTGAGTTGGTAAATTGAAGAAAATATAAACAAATAAAAATTTCAACGGAATTTTAATATAGGAATAAAATTTAACTGTAAAAGAGCAATATGGTTTAAAAGCGATCAAATTATATAACATATTATCGTGGTCTTTATGAAGTCCCCACCGGAATTGAATTAGAAACGGATTTGGATTTTGTAAATAGGCTTATAAAAATTAACGGAAATAGTGCTACAATGACGTTATAAAACTTTTAATATATTTAAGTTTAAGAATATTAAATAAATAAAAACATATAATAAATATATAACACTTCAAAATTTTTTATTAAAATTAATTTGATGAAAACAATTTTAATCGCACTGGAAATTTCTTCATCAAATCCGTAGACAATATCTTAAATTTCCGTTTAAAAATTTCGGTAGAAAAAAAAATGAGAAAATTTTCTAAATTTTTCTAACGGAAATTTCCGATGGATTCTATAAAACCACTACGGATTTAATGAGGAAAAATTAAAATAACAGATTTTGACAGTCAATTTTTACAGTTATTTGTTACACATATTTGTTAAAATTTCAGAAACGTAAATATTTAAAAAAATGTATGACGTTATGGTAATGGCATTTCCGTTAATTTTATAAACCCGTTTAGAAAATCTAATTCCGGCATGGATTTTATAAAGACCACGTATATGTCTCTTTTTCGTATTCTAGACAAAATCGCTTCCATTTTCAAATTTGTTTGGACTGTTTTGTGTTTCCACTGAAACCCGTGGTAAGGTAATAACAAAGTCATTCTTGTTATTGTTCTGATATACATGTTACAAATCTGTATTAAATGTTTTTGCTCTAAATTAAAAAAACGTCTAACAATATTTAATTAAAACTCTAATTTATTCGCAATCGAATCTTCTCAATGGACACTACATTCTTTTTTTCATGAAAAAGCATTTTATTTGAAATTATTTATTTTATTAATCATAATAAAATACCTCAACGGAAATTGTATTTGCATTAAAAACAAATTTTCTAACTTTTTATTTAATAAAAAGTTGTAATTTTTGCCTTGAAATTTTAAAAAAGTATATCATTTGCATTCTCTTTATTAAACTTGTAGGCATTAACATTTAAGATAAAAAAAACTACATACCTGTGGACTTTGACAAAACAACTTAACTCATTTTTTACCAACGTGTCTTAAAAGACACATCTAATTTTAAGAGATTATAACTTTTGATAGGGAGGCGAAATAGCAAGGCAGTAAAAAACATGTCATTTGAGGAGCTGAATACAAATGCAATTTAAAAAATTATAAAAACTGTAATATCATGATTTAAAAAAACTATATCTGATTTTTTTAAAGCACTTTTTAAAGAAAAAATTAAAAATAAAAGGAAGGTGCGCGAAATAAAAGTGATATTCTGAGTTTGATAAAGACATATGAAAAATATTGATGAGAAGATACATTTTTGTTCAATTTGTACATTAAAAAGTAAATTGACTGATCCAAGACAAGAGGTTTCCGTATTTGTAAAATTGTAAGTATGCGGAAAATAAATCTGTTTTTATTTTTAATATTAAAATTGGGTCTGATTAGAGTTGCCAAATCACATTTTTAAAAGATATCTAAAAATACAAAATATTTTAAAAAATTCTTAAAAATTTACAATAGTGGTATTCATCTAACTGCATTTATGCCCTCGTAAACCGTATATTTGTAGCTTTACCTGTTTATTTGAATAAACGCACCTAAATGCAAAATTGAAACTATTCACATTTCAATTTTGCATTTTGCCACTTTTTTGATATTTTGTAGCGTTTAGGCCCTGTGCGAGGTGGCTAAATAAATTCTAAACTAAATACAAATTGACAAAAGGGTTTAAAATCTCTTTGAAAATTTTTTGAAAACTTTTTCAAATTTTAGAGGAATTTGGAAACCTGAATTTAGTTTAGATTTTATTTAGTTAGTTCGCACCCACCCCTAAAAGCAAATAAAATAGAAAATAAAAAACAACAAACAAAACAATACAAAATAATTTTATTTTTGACAATATTCAAATGTGTGTATAAATACGAAAAAGTTTAAACATAAAAATGTGAGCGTATATTTACGAGGGCTCGTAAACAGATGATTTTGATGAAAAATCGGCACTTTTTCCAAAAAAAATCGGCACTTTCAAAAATACGTGAAAAAGACATTTCGTGTTTTATGTTTTATTTATGTTTTAAGTTTAACAATTAAATAAAAATAAAGGCTTAAGAGATAAATGAAATGATAATAAAAAAATGTCAGTTGTTATTTTATGAATATTTTTATGATACATATTCAGATATTATCTGACCCATAATATGTACATAAATTAATTTTACAGCTTTTAAAAATAGTTCTTCTCCGAAATTAAGGTACCCGTACACCTTGAAATATTATGCAAAAATTTGCCCTTTTTTTAATCACTGGATTTATTTTATTTCGTTAAAATATTCACATTTTGTTTTTTAATTTTCAAAATTTAATATATATATCTTCTCTACACAGAAAAAAAAAGTTCATAAATAGAAGAAATTTTTTCATAAACTGTATGAATCGAACATACAATTTTTTTCCCAAAACTTTTTATTCAATGTATGAATTTGTTCCTACATATTATGAACAAATTCATGAGGCATTTTTTTGAAAGTTAATTAATTTCCCTAGGCATAATGAATTAAGCATCAACATTATGAACGAATTTGCGAATTATAAGTAAATACTGCACTAATAGGGCATTTTTATTAAGTAAAACTGTTAATATATAACTACATACGATTTCAAAATTAAAAGAATTAATTAAAATAAATATATTGCACTGATTGCATTGATTTCGACGCATTGCCTTTCTGAGACATTACATTTTATGCAAAATTTCTTTTTGCAGAATAGCCAAGACAAACCCTTGACTTTCTTCTTCTGCAACTGATTGGGGTGAAATAGATATAAGCCTTGAAGCAGAATAACTTGATGAAATGGTAGTTTATTATTCAAATTATCCTTAACTACATAGAGATATGGCTAATACAGACAGCTTCCAGTTTTGTCTGATTTCATAAAATATGGTGAAATCTGAAAAGACAAAAGTTAAAAAATGCTGCTTTGTATAAAATGAAAACCATCACACAATTTTTTAAGTTTATACCATTTAATATTCCTTGCTAAAATATTAGCAATTTAAGGTCTCCAAAATTAGTTTGTTTTCAAAAGGAAAATAAAATATTATGACATTTTTATTTCAAGCTAACTTGTTATTTTTAAATTTAAAAACAAATAAAAATATTCATAACTGGAACGAATTTATTCATACATATAATAAACTAAAAATAAGGAAAACAGTTCATACTATTTATGAACAAATTTGGTTCTGTGTATATATAAAAGAATAACGTGACTGACTGACTGACTGACTCAACATCGCCCAGCCGAAACCGCTGAAGCTAGGAAGTTGTAATTTGGTATGTATGTTCCTTTTTCGGCGTAGACGTCCGCTAAGACGGGATTTTTGGAAATTCCTACTGGAACGGGCAAAAAGGGGGAAAGTCTCCCCCTTCACGGCCTGCCAAAACCCCTTTGGCTAGAAAGCTGAAATTTTAGATGTGTTCCTTGGAATAGGGGCTAACTTTTCTGGAAAGTACTTTCTAGCATTTTGGACAGGGACGTTGTAAAAATGGGGGTTAAAAAGAGAAAAAGGCCCCCCTTGACGGCCTGCCCAAACCGCTAGAGGTAGGAAGTTGAAATTTGGTATAAAGGTTCCTCCACTATCGTAGACATCCACCAACACGGGATTTTTGGAAATTTTTACAGGGAGGGGGAAAAAGTCTCCCCCTTGACGGCCTGCTCAAACTGCTGGAGCTACGAAGTTGAAATTTGGTATGTAGGTTCCTCGACCGGTGTAGACGTCCGTTGAGACGGCATTTTTGGAAATTCTTATCGGGAGGGGCAAAATGGGGACAAAAAAAGTACCTTCCAAAAAAGTACCTTTTTCCAAAAAAATTACATTTTTCCAAAAAAAAGTACCTTTTTCAAAAAAAAGTACATTTTTGCAAAAAAAATACCTTTTTCCAAAAAAAGTACCTTTTTCCAAAAAAAGTACCTTTTTCCAAAAAAAGTACCTTTTTCCAAAAAAAAGTACCTTTTTTAAAAAAAAAACATTTTTCCAAAAAATGTACCTTTTTCTAAAAAAATGTACCTTTTCCAAAAAAAAGTACCTTTTCCAAAAAAAGTACCTTTTCCCAAAAAACATAAATTTTTCCAAAAAAAATACCTTTTTCAAAAAAAGTACCTTTTCCAAAAAAAAGTACCTTTTCCCAAAAAAAGTACCTTTTTCTAAAAAAATGTTCCTTTTCCCAAAAAACATACATTTTTCCAAAAAAATACCTTTTTCAAAAAAAGTACCTTTTCCAAAAAAAGTACCTTTTCCCTAAAAAAGTACTTTTTTCTAAAAAAATGTTTCTTGATATTCGGCATAGACGTGCACTAAGACGGGATTTTTGGAAATTCCTAACGGAACGGGCAAAAAGGGGAAAAGTCTCCCCATATACAGTCTCACAAATTGGAAAAGTGCCTGCCCAAACCACTGGAGGTAAGAAGTTGAAATTTGGTATAAAGGTTCCTCCACTGTAGTAGACATCGACTAATTCAGTATAGGATATCCCAAAAGCAAATTCGGAATGTGAGTTCTTCCTTCTGTGTAGGCGTCCGCTTAGACGGAATTTTTGAAATTCCTATCGGGAGGGGAAATAAGGGGAAAAGTCTCCTCCTTGACGGCCTGCCCAATCCCTTTTGGCCAACCTAAAATTTTAAATATGTATTCCTTGGAGTAGGACTAACTCACCGGTAACGTAATTTTTCTATTTTGGAACAGGAACATAGTAAAAATGGTGGTTGAAAGGGAAAAATGTCCCCACTAACGGCCTGCCCAAACCGCTTAGGCAATGCAGTTGAAATTTGGTATGAATGTTCCTCATCCATCGCAGATATAGCCGCGAAGATGGAATTTTTGTAAATTCCTAAAGGGAGGGGCAAAAAGAAGAAAAGCCTCACCTTGGGGGCCGGTAAAAACCCCTTCGGCTAGAAACCTGAAACTTAAAATGTGAGTCCCTGGAGTAAGGGCTAACTTATTAGAAAGATACTTTTTTGAATTCTGGACAGGGTCGTTATAAAATGGGGGCTCAAAAAGGGAAAGTGGCCCCTTAACGACCTGTCCAAACTGCTGGAACTAGGAAGCTTAAATTCGGTACTTAGGTTCCTCTTCCAGCCTAATTCCAACCGGGAGGGACAAAAAAAGAAAAAGTGTCCCCCTTGACAGCCTGCTCAAACTGCTGGAACTAGGAAGCTGAAATTCCCTGTCGATGGATTTTCGGAAATTTCTACCGAGAGGGGCACAAATAGTAAAATTTGGCTAGAAACCTGAAATGTAAAACGTATGTTACTTGGAGTATGGGCTCACTTACTGGGAAGGTGCTTTTTGGACAGGGACATTGCAAAAATGGGGATTAATGAAGCGAAAAGTGCCGCTTAAAGGCCTGCCCAAACCGCTGGAGGTAGGAAGTTGAAATTTGCTATTAAAGTTCCTCCTCTATTGCAGACATCTGCTAAGATGAGATTTCTACAGGTAGGGTCAAAAACAGGAAAAGTCTCCCCCTTAACGGCCAGGCCAAACTGCTGGAACAAGGGAGCTTAAATTCGGTATTTGGGTTCCTTCTCCAACGTTGACGTCCCCTAAGATGGTATTTTTGGAAATTCATACCGGGAGGGGTAAAAAGGGAAAAAACTTCCCCCTTGACGGCCTGGCCAAACTGCTGGATATAGAGACCTAAAATTATGTATGTAGTAGGTTCCTCCTCCAACGCAGACGTCCTCTAAGACGGAATTTTTGGAAATTCCTACCGGGAGGGGTAAAAACGGAATAATTCTCCCCCTTGATGGCCTAACCGAACCTGTAATATATAATATGTTTTCCTTGGAGTATGGGCTAACTTATCGACAAGGCATTTCTAGGACTTTGGACAGGAACGTGGTAAAAATGGTGGTTCAAAAGGGGAAAATTGCCCCCCCCCCCCCTTAACGTCTGCGTCTTTAGCTAGAAACCTAAAACTTAAAGAACAAGTGTATATGGAACACTAAAATTAAGAAACTAAATAGGAAACGAGTGGAATTGAAACACTACACAAGTGGAATGAAATGGATATAAACGTTGAACGAGTGGAATTGAAATTATAGACAATGCAAATGGATTGGAAAAGGGAATTACCTGTTCAAACACCATCCACGGAATATGAAACTTATGTAGCATTGAAACATACTCTCCAAAAAGTTAATCAAATTTTCTAAAAGAGAAAAAACCTTAGAAAAGGAATGGAACTTATATGTATATTCCGATATTTAAACTTCATGTAACGAAGCACCGGTGGAAGAAACCGACGCAGTAAATTTTCCAACTGAATTTGTGAATTTACTTGAATTGCCAGGTCTAGCTTTACATAAACTGGAATTAAAAAAAAAACTTTAAGGCACGCTAACAACCCTGCTTTACGTTATTTATTTTCATTCAAAACACAAATGAACAAAACTACTTACGGGTCTATTTACCTAAGTTCACACTTTACCAAATTATCTTAACATACACACGTAAATTGCAATTTATTATGGATTCATTACTAACAATCCACTTTCATGAGAAAAAGTGATCAAATATTTATTTATTTTAAACCCATTGTTGTGCAGAATTATTTATTTGTGGTGACTTGGTGAAGGCTTTTACTATATAAAAACTGTACTTTAAATAAAAAGCGAATTTTAAAAAAATGTTCGGGGGGGGGGGGGCACAGCCCCCCCTAAACTTTAAGGCACGCTAACAACGTAGCGGGCTGCGCCCGCTAGTGTGTATATAATGTGAAAGAAAATCATTTAATTTTGTAAAAATGTGAACACCGGGATTGAATTAAGGTAAATCCAAAATAGATTTATAAATAAAATAAATCCGTTTTGGATTTAAAAATGTGGATTTTCTAACAAAATAAAATAAATCCCGTGATTATTACTAGGGCTCGTATATTCATGCATTTATAATCGTGTTTTATGATTAAAATCGAAAAATATGCACTTAAAATTTTAAAAATTTGCATTTAAAATTTAAAAAATGTGCATTTATTATTGATTTTTCAACTTTTTTGATATTATCAATTCAGTTTTAGTATAACATATTTGTCTTTAAAAGTAGTTTAAACATTGAAAATTGCCATTATTCATCATCAGAAATTGCTTTATGTTTGATATTTTTGTATTCGGGATCAAAAAAATTTTGAAAAATATTTAGAAATCAGAATAGAATATTGTTCCACCTATATTCTATTCTGACATGATATTTAGAAATTTTAAAAATAGTGTTTTTTGTACAGTGTATAGGCAAAAACACAGTTTTAAAGTAAATCCCAAAAAGTATGCTAAAAAATATTCGTTTTTAGCAAATAATGTAACAAAATATTTTAAAAACATACATTTGCAGCAAAAAATGAAAAAAAAGCATTAACAAATCGATGCCATTTTGCTGAAAATTTGTTGATCGCAAAGATATTTTGTTAACATTCTTTTTCAGATACACTCAAAAAAATATGTTAGTACAAAAGTTAGTAAAACGTCTTGTACATACATATATCAAGTGTACTAGTTTTCAGCATTTTTTTTTCGTTTTCAACAAAAGTTTTAGTTATATTTTTTTAGCACTAATTTTGAACTAATGTTTTACTAATTTATTTTGCTACAAAAATTCTGATAACCGCATTTATATGTAGCGTGGATAGACAAGATGTAGATGTCGCAGCTTGTCTGGAAGTAGTGCAGACATGCGCGGTTTCAAGGGGGGGGGGGGGGGGGATTTCCCATTCCACCCCCCCCCCCCAAACCGAAATCGGAAACGAAAAAAAAGGAAAGAAAAGAAAAAAAGAGAAAAGGAAAAAAATTAAAACAGAAAGCAACATAAAAACAAACCCCTCAATTCATAAATGCTTTGTAAAGTTATAGCAGGTTTACAAAACGTCATTTTCATACAAAATTTGTTCAATAAACCTCCTATAATTTTACAAAGCGTTTATTAATTTAGGGGAAAGTGTTTCCAAAATCCAAAACTGTTCTAAAGCCAGAGCTTTGAAGAATTAATTCCTTTTTGAATGAATTCACTACCAATCGAATTCTCTACAATTGAATGAATTCCTTTTCTTAAGTAATTCACTGAATTCGTTCAACTGAATGCGTTCATCAAACAACAAATTCAAAGAATTAATTCAATTGCTATAGTTCTTTTTATTAAATCAAATGAATTAATTCACCGGTGAACGCGTTCAATTTTATAAATCGAACGGAAAAAAAAGTGAATTAATTCCTTACTGAATTAATTCACTACTGAATTCGTTCAATTTCATTTTCGTTCAGTGAATTAAAAAAAATAAAATTACGTTCAGTGAATTAAAAAAAAATAATAAGTTCACTGAATCGAAAAAAAATAAAATAAGTTCACTGAATTGAAAAAAAAAATAAGTTCACTGAATTGAAAAAAAATAAAATAAGTTCCCTGAATTCAAAGCCTGTTTTCTGCCGTTCAGTAGAAGAAAACAATAATGTACAAATAAAATTTTTAAATAAGCAATTTTACAGGGTGTGCTAGTAAAAATTAACAAATTAGAAACCGGATGCTGTTTATCAACCTACATGATTCAAAAATAAAGCCTTTTACTATTAAAAATAAAAACTTTACAGATATAGATAAATTTGGAAGAAAATACAACTATCCCAACAAACAAATCGTTCCGTTTACGTACCGTTTTCGGTCCGTCATAAACGGAATCCAACTCCGTTTACGTACCGTTTTCCGGATCCGTATACGGACCTGAAAACGGATTTTAAGGAACATCGAAACTGATTCGAATCCGTTGAAAGTCCGTCAATGACGGACCGTTATGTCGTGTAAAAAACTGACAAGACCGTTTACGGACCGTTGCGTCGTGTAAAAATTGGACAAGTCCGTTGGAAGTCCGTCAATGACGGACCATTTACGGACCGTTATGTCGTGTATAAAATAAATTAGTTATGGTTTAATTGATTGTATTTACGATGGCGTTTTACTCGAAACAACAACAATTTACACACAATTTGGGAAAAATTGCGTAGCCGCGTTAACGTACGTGGAACAGAGCTTTTGTTATAAAAACAAACGATCTTACATAAACCACAAACCATTGTAAAACACGCAATAAATTTTATTAATCTTACCATCTAATATATGTATGCGACTTGATGATGTATTGATTGTGTTGTGTTGGATATATTCTAGTTACCGCCACCAATTTATCGCCACAAAAAGTTTTTGAATGAATCTAATTCTTTTTATTTTTAACACAAGTTAAAATCCATTAAGTCCGTATTTTACGGTACGGAAACGGAGTTAAAACGTATTATGTTCGAAAATCCGATTACACGGTCCGTTAATGTTCCGTATACGTACAAGCTTCGGCGGATACGTGTATTACGGACCGTTAATGTGCCGTAAAAGCCGGATTCATGATTCCGTATGTGCCGGAGTGTCCGTAAAAATGTTTCTTGGGTATATAACTAGTTTGAAAAATTAATAGTTATATTTTTTTCCAAATTTATCTATATCTGTAAAGTTTTTATTTTTAATAGTAAAAGGCTTTATTTTTGAATCATGTAGGTTGATAAACAGCATCCGGTTTCTATTTGGTTTATTTTTACTAGCACACGCTGTAAAATTGCTTATTTAAAAAAATTTATTTGTAGATTATTGTTTTCTTCTACTGAACGGCAGAAAACAGGCTTTGAATTCAGTGAACTTATTTTATTTTTTTTCAATTCAGTGAACTTATTTTATTTTTTTTTTCAATTCAGTGAACTTATTATTTTTTTTTTAATTCACTGAACGTAATTTTATTTTTTTTTTAATTCACTGAACGTAATTTTATTTTTTTTAATTCACGGAATGAAAATTAAATTGAACGAATTCAGTAGTGAATTAATTCAGTAAGGAATTAATTCACCAGTGAATAAAACATCATTTGATTTAATAA
Organism: Leucophora obtusa; assembly: GCA_949987735.1. Lineage (NCBI taxonomy): Eukaryota > Metazoa > Arthropoda > Insecta > Diptera > Anthomyiidae > Leucophora > Leucophora obtusa. Next base: position 286,344,648 of record OX465295.1, read on the forward strand.
AAAGAACTATTGCAATTGAAATGTTTTATTCAGTGAATAAAACATCATTTGATTTAATAAAAAGAACTATTGCAATTGAATTATTCGTAACAAAATAAATCGAACGAAAGCAAATATGAATTAATTCCATTCAATATATATTGCTTAGTGAATTAATTCATCGAATTTTTAATTCAGAATTGAAAAATTGAATTAAGGAATTAATTCTTCAAAGCTCTGTCTAAAGCAATTTAACAAAAATTATCCCTATACTCAAATTTTTAGATCCTGAAGAGAATAACAAAATAATCAAATAGAAAAAGTATACACAAATGAGGAAGTACTTACGAAAGTAAACATTTTTTTCTGCAATTTTCCATTAAGAAAAAAATGCAAATGAAGATGATTATGTACTATAAAAAGAATCTTGTTTAAGAATAAACTTTATATTAAGTGCGAACTGTTAAGTACCTTCATATTTACAGGAACCTTAGAAATTATTTCCCCTTTTCCCTAGAAAAAAATTCGCTCGAACTTGAATTTTTAAGGTCTCAAATGGTTTAAATTGTGAATGAAACATTTTTTATTTCATAAGAAATATGTTATTAAAAACAACAAATACAAAACGCCAATTTTTCACCAGATAAATAGTAGTCTGTATATTAAATTTGCTGAAGAACAAAAGATACACAATTTTCAATTTTTTTCAGAAAGGGACTCTTATTCTGCAGACTAAAATTGTTTCTATTTTGAAACCATAGTATGTATGTGAAGCTTCAAAATATAATCATAATTTTCATTTTTTTTTCCTTCGGTATGCAATAATATGGTTTGCGCACGAAATAACTAGTGCACGAATTAGGCGCAATAACTTTTGAACTAAACGTCATATTTAAATAAAAATAATATTTTATTAAAAGACGTTTCATTTGAATTTACATTTTGTTAACAATTAAGGTATACTTTTTGTGTGAAAGTTTTAACTTTATCTGGAATACCACACATTAGGGCTTTAAATCTTTCAGTAATCTTCTTGCTTGACAGACTCCATTTCCGAGAAAAAAATTTCATGCTATCGGCGATTGCTTTACTTGTGGCAGTTAACCCTACACAAATGTAAATCCTAATTTGGTTATAAATTGTTGAAACTTTGGCAACCCCTTTTCAGCAGAAAGGCTGGCAACATGGGGCGCCACTAACATTGTTAGATAGTATTTAGAAAGAACTAGAATATTCTTTTGTTAATGTAGACGCTAAATGTATTTTAAATAGTAAAGACGTAAAAATATTGAATAAAAAATATATGTAAAAATAAGAGAAGTCTTTTAATTTGTTATGAACCCTCTAGGTGGCGCTAGGGGATGTGGCCGACTAGCTCCCGTCAGACCTCTCTGGGTGTGTTACCATCCCTCAACCCTAGCCCATAAGGACCATACCAATTACAAACAAAAACGAACAAAAACTTCTACTCTATTACAAAACACATCTGGAGTGGGAGGAAGATGTAGTCCTCCAGCCGCCCTACCCATCCTTGGTCACTTATCTCCATCATACGTATATATAATGACCCCTTTACTCCGCTCACACTTTCACCACTTACCTTTTATTAACTTCCCCTGCAAATAAATTTACTCAAACATTATTTAAATTTTCTTAATTCCAATACATAATTTTATTATTATAAATCCTAATTTTGCTAAACCTACCTTAATACAACCTATTCTACAATTTTTGTTTAGCTTTAATATTTTATATTTTCAGATAATTAGAGATTTTAAAGTTTTCCAAAATATAACCGTCAATTCAACGAAAGGTCAATAAGACCAAACAACGAGCCCTGTAATACAGGAATATTCAAAAAAATACAAAAAAATGGTAACTCTGGACATCAAAATAAAAATGTTATATTGTCTATTTAAATATGTTAACGCCAAAAGACGCAAAAAAAAACTTTAAAAACCATGAATTCAATATTATTGATACTTCTTATTTTTTTTTTTTAACTAATAAAATTAATCTCTCTAATAAAAATTTAAATTTGTTGTTTATATATATGTTAAGAAAATCTGTAAGTCCTAGTAAGTATAAAGTACATTGTTATATAAAAAGAACACTAACCATCTAATGTCATAATCACATAGAAAACACAAACAAAAACAGCCATATAACGAATTAAAATAATAAAGTCAATTTACGCGTTGATATGCGTTGATACGCGTTCAGTGATCTGACACCGTAATACCCAACACTTAAAATTTTTACAATATTCAAAACTGGCCGTACTCTTTTTTTTATCAACGGCTGATTCACAATAATGCGGGTATATCGTTGCCCTATTTCCGGGATATGGATATGATTTTTACTAAAATTGAAGTGGCCTGAAGGAGCTCCCTTAAACCTTACAATTGAATACTAATTCTTTCAATATTCTTTTTCTTTGAATTCTTCTACCACTATTATTGTGAAATTAACTCTTAACCAAAAAAAAAGGAAAGTAAAACAAAAAAAACTATTTTATTATCTTTGGGTATTTTGGGCAATTTCTCCGTCCGTAACTATTTCAGTCCGTCCCTAAACTAGATACGTAAACTTAAATTAACATGCATTGATATAACATAACTTAACTTAACACTGACACTAAAATTTTCCTAATTATGCTTCCTTTCTTTTCTGAACAGCTGCGCTTCTGACCACTTTCTATTAACGGTATGCCTTGATCTATAGTCACGCCGGTTGTTAAGTGTCTTCAACAAAAAAAAAGGTTACCTGGTAATATTTACTTCTTCACAAAAAGATCGAATTTTAATCTGCTCTTCAAATCCTTTTTTTCAGGAGAACTTTGGTGGGTGATTCCCTGAACCGTTTGGCCTCCACTTTAAATGTCACTGTACTGGCTTTTAACTTTAGTTTATTACTTCTTACTGTAGGAAACTTCTTTTTCATACTAATTGCAGAGCACTTACGACCACTTTACTTCGCGCCTTTCTTAGGAATCCTCCAAAAAGATGGCTGAACCAATTTTTAACTATGTAGTTCTAGCTATATACCAATAAATAAAATTAATCTTTCTGTATATCTAAATTTTTGCTCATGACTTTATCCCTTTCTACATATTTTCTAGTATTTTACTAAAAGACTTATATGATTGCTATCCTTTTCTATTTATTCTGTCTCATTTGGTTCATTCTCCTGCAATTCTAGATTCAAACCATTTTTATCTGTTCAAAATTGAAAATAAAACGCAACGGATTTTCATTCATAAAAACGTTCTGCTATAAATTTGGCACTAACAAAAATAGTTCATACCCTGCTTTTTCCTCCCAACCCTCATAGTACTCTTTTAATACAACTACGTACACAATTCAGCAAATTCAGTAAAAAGGTAAACAAGGTAAGTAATTTTTGTCAAGCTAATATTTAATTAAAATTCTATCTATTTTCAGCCAATTTTCCTCATTTTCCCATTAATATTCCACCATTCTTTTTCCATTTGCAGATTCCCCTGGACCTGGTCAATGCGTACTGAACTTCCTTCTACTTCAGTATACATATTCATCGCGGTAAGGCGGTATCGTTCCGACACATGGTTTTTTTCATTTTGTTAATAATTTATTTTATTTCCCTTCTATTTTCAGCAGAGTCCGGGGTTGACTGTGGTAATACTCGGCCACCTGAGTGTCTTCCCTGCTGCCGATGGTGTCCACCGAGGATTGGCCATCCTCTGATGCAATGGTGGCCCATCACAACCTGAGAGCCGGTAATGGGTGGGAATTTGAAATAATAAAAAAAATATATTATTGGCTCGTCCCATATTCAAAAAAACCCATTACCAAATGAAATATAAAAAAAAACGAATTGTGTGGGGCACGGCCACTTAGGGGTTTTTTTTTTTTTTCTCGGCGATTGGCCATACCGAATAGTGCCCAAAAATCGTTAACCCTAAGACGGCGCCACGCAAAATTTTTTTTTTGGCGTCTGGCCATCAAATTGCGCGCAGGGGCGCACTAGAACGGGTGCCAAACAGGCGAATGGTGTCTCGGGGCCCCCATAGACTAGGACCACCGCAACAAAACTCCAGGATTATCGAGGCAACGATGACAAAGCTGGTGTGCGTGGGCCGTTTGTTGAGTCCTCCGTACGTGGGGAACTCCCACACCCTGATGTCCCACAAGCCGGGCAATCAACAACATAATCCACAAATCAATCGGAACTATTCGGTGAGTAAAAACTTTCTATTACCACCAGAATCTCTGCGTAACTAATTTCACTAAGAAAAAGAATTATGAAAGAAAGTCAACGTTGGGGCTGCTATATAACAGTCTGTTTGACACTAACTTCGTGTTCGGAACCGCGATTTTAATGGGTTTACCTGAACTTTTGTCGAGATTTACCCACAAAAGAAAACTATCAAAAGAAAGTTTGATTCTATTCAATATTAGGTGCGTTCACCTACAATTTTGCAGTGTATACTTCCCCTATACATTTACGTTTTTGTTTCCTTATGTTGCAATTTAAAACAAATGAATTTCCCTTCACATGGTCCGTTCCATTGACGAAAATATAACTTGCCTACAAAATCGGAATAATGAACCGAAAATGTAACATCATTAATTCAATCTTGTACGTTTGTACATGTGTACTACAGGCATATATGACTACAACAAAAACACCGCGATATATGAATACCATCAACTTAAGTGTTTTGTATTTCGATCAAATGTATAAATTCATGCACAAAAATTTGTTCGATACTAAAACAAATGTGAAGGATCTTTCTGCAACTACAAGCAAAACTACTGTCAATACCCCATTTTATAGAAATTATAAAGGACTCAAAAATTTTGAACAGTAGGAATCAGAGAAAGCCTATATTGAAAACATTTTTAAATTATTTTGAAAATTCAAAAATGATTTGTCTATGATTATACTATAGAAAGTGTGTGTAGACCGTTTTGATATGTTTCCTTCTTTTGTTTTGTAAATTTGGTAAGAAAAAACTCAACAACTCATTGCACTATCAAAGAATGCAATGATTATAATCGTGTTGCCATATTAAAATTTCAGAATTTTTTCAAATTTACAATAGAATGGAAACTAACGATAATTTCAACTTTATAATAATATTCTAATAACACTATAGATATGTTAATATAACAAAAATTTATATATACAGAAAAATCAATTATATAGACCGTTTCTACTCTGATTTAAAAAAGAACTTTACAACCAATATAATTTTACAATTTTGAAAATTCAAATGAGCTAATATACGTTTCCATTTTCAGATTTTGCGAGTATTGGCGTTTATGACTATTTTCCATACTCTGGATTCAATTTTAGGGAAGTTAATTTCATAAAAATTCAAATTTAGATTTTACTTTGTGTTTTATTTCCTTGCTTACAGGTGGCCATTCAATCTATAGCTGACATAATGAGGATAATGCACGGCATACCAATTTATCTGGTAGATATTGTTGATACATTCTGAGATGGTATGTATAAATTGTATATACTAAAAGTTTAAATTTTATCGCAACAGAAAATCTATTTCCCCGGGTATTGCGCGAATTATATATATTAGTAAAAACACAACTTTTAATTAAAAGTAGGCTCTTAATAATAAATTGTCTTTGCTATTGTCCTATTGCAACGATTTAGACCCTTTATTACAGATTCATTTTCCTTTTTTCCTCAATAGTTTGTACCTTTAGGCTTTGATATCCTTTACATGAAATACTCCTATCGGTTTCCCCTGCATATCCTCCAGTTCATACATATTATTACCCACTGGTTTTACTATTCTGCACTTCAAAAATTTTTTACAAAATTTAGCGTTAACATTTTTACTAAAATTGCTCAAAACCGTGTTCCTTCGGTACACTTCCTGACCTGGTATGAACTTAATATTCCGAGCCCGCTTATTATATCTCTCGGCACTTTTCTCAAAAGCCTCATGCATATTTATCCTAATTTTTTCTCTTAATAATTCCTGTTTCTCGTTTCGCTCCAATTTACCTATCTCATGATCTGACAATGATAACAGTTTTCTCGCAAGTCTATAATCAGAACCACTTGAAAACATATGGAATCCAAAAAGAGCAAAAAATGGAGTAACTCCTGTAGCGGAATGAACTGAATTTCTCAATGCGCATTCTATTTCCGATAAATATAAATCCCAGTCCCTGTGATCCTCATCTAAATACGCCCTAATCGCTGCCAATATAGATTGGTTCACCCTCTCTGACGCATTTGATTGTGGTGAATAGGGAGCGGTTCTCATATGCCTTATTTTATACGCCTCTATCATTTCTTGAAATCCCTTTGCAGTAAACTGTGCGCCGTTATCGCTATGAATCACCTCTGGTACTCCAAATTTATGGAATACTTCTTGTACTAAAAATTTTACCACATTATTAGTAGTAGCCTCTTTCATAGCTTTCAATAGAGTAAATTTTGTAAAATGATCCACAACAATAAAAACGTAGCAATTTCCACTTTTAGAGCGTGGGTATTTTCCTAAGAAATCTATGTACAGTTTTTGGAACGGTCTTTCCGTTATGACTTCCTGACCGATACCTGGCATTAAATTTCGATTTGCTGGTTTTGTCTCCTTGCATATTTGACATGATTTCACATATTGTTTGATTTGACTTGTCATCCTAGGCCAATAAAAGAATCGTTTCACTTTTTCAAGCGTTTTTGAAATTCCACCATGAGCTGATGTGTTTGCATTATGAGCCTTTTCAATAATAGCGTGTGAGATACTTGTTGGAATCCACAATTTCCATTTAAAATCATCTCCAAGGTTTTGATCGAATTCTGTTTTTTTGAATATCATTCCATCTTCTATTTTTAAGTCAGGTACATGTTCTAAATTTTGCTGTATATTCTTTATAAGTTCTAGATACTCCTCGCTTTCGAACTCTGTGGTTTCAAAATCTAAAAGATCACTTCTCTCTAACCCTACTTCACATATTTCACAATCCAGTGGCAGACGTGACAGCATATCAGCTACGACGTTCTCAGAGCCTTTTCGATGAATGATTTCAAAATCATACGCTTGCAATTGTAAGGACCATCTAGCTAATCTCCCACTCAAGTCCTTCAAGGTCATCAACCACTTTAGGCTTGCGTGGTCTGTCACAACTGTGAAAGGCATCATTTCAACGTATTGCCTATATTTTCGAATCGCCATTACCGCTGCCAAGCACTCCTTCTCTGTCACACTATAGTTTCTTTGACAGCTATTCAACTTTTGTGAGTAAAATGCGATCGGATGCTCTTCCTTTTCACCGTTTAATTGGTACAAAACGGCTCCTATTCCATAGTCCGATGCATCGCATTGTATATAAAACCGTTTTGTAAAGTCAGCGTGTCTTAAAACTGGAGCTGTGGTGAGTGCCCTTTTTAGTTTTTCGAACGCTTCAATGGCTTCGGGGGTCATCACAAATTTCTTAGATTTCTTTAAGGTGTCCGTCAGTGGTGCGGATATTGTGGCAAAGTCTTTGATGAACCGCCTATACCATCCGGCAGTTCCTAGAAAGCTGCGAACCTCTCTTGTGGTTTTCGGCAATTTAATACTACGAATAGCACGTATCTTTTCGGGATCAGTTTTCAACATTCCGCCGCCTATAATAAAACCTAAATATTTCAATTCCTGAAAACAAAATTGAGACTTTTTCAGTCCTATTGTAAGGTTTGCCTCTCGAAGACATTTAGCCACTTCCTTTAAAAGCTTAATATGTTCCTCAAATGTACTTGATATAACCAATAAATCGTCTAAGTAGATAAAAACATTTTCCTTTAATTTTTGTGGGACCACTTTATCCATAAGACGGCATAATCGTTGGGCCGCATTACACAGCCCGAACGGCATTACCCTAAATTGATAAAGCGGTCTACCAGCTACTGTAAATGCCGTAAATGCTTTGCTTTCCTCGTCGAGCTCGATCTGCCAGAATGCGTATTTCAAATCTACACTGCTTATAAAATACGTTTCGTCGATTCTGCTTAAAATGCCATCAATATTTTGCAAAGGATATGCATCTTTGACGGTCAATTTGTTAAGCTTCCTAGCATCCAAACAAAAACGATTTTTTCCTGGCTTTCGGACAACTGTCGTTCTGTTGCTCCATGGACTTTCACTTTCTTCGATGACATTTAATTTTAACATCATATCAATTTCATTGTATGTTATCTCTTGGACGGCTGGAGAAATCGGATAATATCTGTCTTTGACCGGTACAGCGCCCTCTACCAAAGTAATCGTATGCTTTTCTAGCGATGTACGGCCTAAACCCTTCTCCTCAAACGTATCAAAATTTATTACTGCCTTCTCCAATTCTGCCTTTTGTTCAATTGTAAGTTCATGTGGTCTTAATCGGTATTCTGATCTATCATCTACAAAATCTTGCTGAACCTTATCCAAATCTATTGCTTCTACACCTATGATTTCAGGGGCCAAGCGGAAAATTCTCCAAAAATCTATGCCTAAGTAGAGGACCTGTTCCAAATCAGGACAAAGATACAGCAACATTTGATGCTCCTGCTCTTTATACTTTATGGATAACTTTACTTTGCCAAGTATTCGATGTAGCTGACCACTGGCAGTTTTCACGTTGGTTAATATTGGGAGAACACTTAACTCTAAATCCTGGATAAGTTCTCTACATCCCCTGCCCAAAATGCTAACAGATGCTCCTGTATCCAATAGCCCACTTAGTTGTTGGTCACCTACTATAACCTTAACAAAAACTCGGGGATCCATGTTTACACTGGTGGCCCTATGGATAGATTCTACAATATAACGTCTTAATTGTCGGCGTTCAGCAAACTTTTCCCTAATCTTTATAATACGCTTAGATGGTGTTTTAAGTCCTAACTCGGAATTAAAAATACGTGCCCTAACCCTATCGTAATTCTGTTTCCTAATCTCCGTGGGGATATAATGCCTCATTCCGGGTAAGTACCCTATTGTATTTGCACTCTTAATCTTTCCTAATAAACTATTTTTCTTTGCCACCGATATATTACGATATTTTTCTAATCCTTCGAAGATGCAGGGTTTTCGGCACGACGCGGGCCCCCCATCATTCCCACGCCCCGTTTGGAGTTTCCCTGTTGGCAAACTGGGCATTCAGGTGTGATGACATTCGGTTTCCCGCATCTATAACAAAATATGTTTCTTTCCTTTGAAGGACATTCCTTAAAAATATGACCTTGAACTTTGCAGTTCCAACATACGATCGGTTGTTTTTGTTGTTGGTTAAGGCGAACAGCAGCCAATTCTTCATATATTGATGGATGGTTTTCAACTTCAGTTTGGTAATCGAATTGATCGACATACATTTCGTTTACTTGTCTTATTGGCCTGGATTGTGGTTGCATGTTTCTTAAGTCTCTTCTAGGAAAATTTCGCTCGGCTTCATTACATTCAATTCTAAGTTCTTCTACCGACGATACACCAATTGGATAAACGATTCGGGCTACACTTTCTTTAATGTTCCGTTTTAGGATTTTAATCATATCATATTCAGGTATTGATTGAATTAATCTAGCACGCAATTGACACATAACTTGGAAAAATTGATCAATTGATTCATTTTGTTGTTGTTTTCTTTCTACTAGGTCTCGCATGATTTCAAAATTCGAACGCGATGTCTGATATTGACTGAGTAAGGCCTGTTTAAGTCCTGGCCATTTTACGTCATAATGGGTCTGCATAAATAACCAGTACCAATCTTTGGCTGGGCCCGAAAGCAATAAGTGAAAATCTCTCAAAACTTCATCAAAAGATATGTCATATTGAGCCTGTAAACGCTCAATTCGAAATATGAAATCTTCAACACTCAACCGCATCGAATTGCCATCAAAATTCAGACCCCACTTATCAATTCTAATCCAAGTTTTCGGAATATTTGGATACATCATATTACCGCTTATTGGCATATTTGGCTGGGAATAACCATTTGCAGAATTCGTACTACTCGACGGAATGTAATTGTAAAATGGATAAATTACGGGCTGATTTGGTATTGTCACATTTTCTCTCATTGGTAAGTTCCTAGCCCCATTCGAACCGGCATTAGGCAATGCATGAATTGCACCTGCTGCCTGGGTTGTTTGAAAAACGTTCTGGTTATCTGTTGGTATAAAATTTGAAAAAAAATTGCCCACAGCGCGGTTTGCAACCGGTATGTTGCTCGCCACTGTGGGGTTATTCACGCGATTAAGATTAAAACTATCCCTTTGCGCTTGTTCGATACCTTGAACACTTGAAATTGGTATATTCTGTGATGTTCCTATTGACGGTTGTACATTCGTAGCACCCTGATTACCGGCAGTAGTACCCACGGGTGGATTTGCTACCAGTCTGTTCATAGAGTTCGGTGCCATATTGACATTACGATTAGATTCTATGCCAGTCGTGGTAATACCGATATCCGCCACTGGCTCTTTTCGCAATGTCGCCTGAGAAAGTTCTCTTAACGCCTTCTCTAAATTACCTAACGATTTTCTCACATCTACCATCTCTCCCTGAACCATTTCTCTTACTTGTTCTTCCAAAGATCTGCGTACTATCAAAGCCTCACCTACTACCATATCTCTAACTTCAGGCGCTATATCGTCAACTACCTCACTGTTGTTTACCGATGTTGCTCTGAAACCATTATCGGTTGGTGGGTTTCCAGAAGTTCCTGGACCTCCGGCTATTATAGAGTTGGACAAATCTGTTATTTGACCTCCTCCTGTATTCATTTGAACATTACCCTCCGTATTCGACATTGTCGGTCTGGGTGGTTTTCTCCTAGGCTTTTTCGGTTGAGTATGTTGAAATGATCTATTTGAGTCAAAACCGGCTCCGCGTTTTCTATTCCTAGTTCTCGTATTTATCGGATCTCCTACTTGGCCTTCAGATGTTGTTGTCATAACCTGAATAATCGAGACTTAAGTTCTCCAAACTACTGAATAACAAAATAAAATCTTTTAAAAAAATGTACTCTAAATAAAGCCACTAAAAAATTTTTTTTCAAAAAAAAATTTGTGTGAGAATTTAAATAATTTCGTGCAATAATACGAGTATATAAAAAAAATATATTAAACTACAAAAAAAACCTTTTTTTTTTTATGTATGTAAATTTGCGAATCTCAGATAAAATAATATATAAAGTATAAATAAAATATAAATAAAATAAATAAGTAAATAATCAATGGGTTTATAATAAATCAATAGGTTAATAACATTCATATAGAAGGGGTTGTTAATAAAAAGTGGTGGTGTGTGCGGTTTACTTTAATATTGACTCTCGTTTGAAGAGCTTCTCCCATGATGTGTCATTCGATACACTAACTAAAAAATGCAAAAAAAATAAACGATATAGTTCATGCCTTGGCATGTCATTTTCACACCAAGGGCCAGTCATTACCCCTTCCGATACACCAGACCTCTAGGCCCTAGTCCTGAGCGGCTATTGGACAGTTCGAATACTGCTCCATGAACTAATCTCAAGCTGTAACTAATAAAAAAAAATTTATATAAAAGATGGAGGACATTGTGTACTAACAGGGTCGCTTTCAGCCGAACTCCTATGAACAATCAGAGACCCCCACTGGCATAAAACGAATTTCCCCTAAATTCCTCCAGAATCCAAAGCAACAGGTCCTTGTACATCGGACTCCTGGTCTACTATCCAGAACGGCTACAAGGGTTGTTACCTTGTTTTCTGACCTCATTTAACAGAACTCGATAGGCTATTTTCAATAAACTAGTGGTCTATAGTACTGTGTGTAGGTCTTTTACACAACGAAAAAATATACTGTTTGGAGGCGTCTATGACGCCGAAATTCTTCCGTTTGGGCGCCACATTGTTATGAACCCTCTAGGTGGCGCTAGGGGATGTGGCCGACTAGCTCCCGTCAGACCTCTCTGGGTGTGTTACCATCCCTCAACCCTAGCCCATAAGGACCATACCAATTACAAACAAAAACGAACAAAAACTTCTACTCTATTACAAAACACATCTGGAGTGGGAGGAAGATGTAGTCCTCCAGCCGCCCTACCCATCCTTGGTCACTTATCTCCATCATACGTATATATAATGACCCCTTTACTCCGCTCACACTTTCACCACTTACCTTTTATTAACTTCCCCTGCAAATAAATTTACTCAAACATTATTTAAATTTTCTTAATTCCAATACATAATTTTATTATTATAAATCCTAATTTTGCTAAACCTACCTTAATACAACCTATTCTACAATTTTTGTTTAGCTTTAATATTTTATATTTTCAGATAATTAGAGATTTTAAAGTTTTCCAAAATATAACCGTCAATTCAACGAAAGGTCAATAAGACCAAACAACGAGCCCTGTAATACAGGAATATTCAAAAAAATACAAAAAAATGGTAACTCTGGACATCAAAATAAAAATGTTATATTGTCTATTTAAATATGTTAACGCCAAAAGACGCAAAAAAAAACTTTAAAAACCATGAATTCAATATTATTGATACTTCTTATTTTTTTTTTTTAACTAATAAAATTAATCTCTCTAATAAAAATTTAAATTTGTTGTTTATATATATGTTAAGAAAATCTGTAAGTCCTAGTAAGTATAAAGTACATTGTTATATAAAAAGAACACTAACCATCTAATGTCATAATCACATAGAAAACACAAACAAAAACAGCCATATAACGAATTAAAATAATAAAGTCAATTTACGCGTTGATATGCGTTGATACGCGTTCAGTGATCTGACACCGTAATACCCAACACTTAAAATTTTTACAATATTCAAAACTGGCCGTACTCTTTTTTTTATCAACGGCTGATTCACAATAATGCGGGTATATCGTTGCCCTATTTCCGGGATATGGATATGATTTTTACTAAAATTGAAGTGGCCTGAAGGAGCTCCCTTAAACCTTACAATTGAATACTAATTCTTTCAATATTCTTTTTCTTTGAATTCTTCTACCACTATTATTGTGAAATTAACTCTTAACCAAAAAAAAAGGAAAGTAAAACAAAAAAAACTATTTTATTATCTTTGGGTATTTTGGGCAATTTCTCCGTCCGTAACTATTTCAGTCCGTCCCTAAACTAGATACGTAAACTTAAATTAACATGCATTGATATAACATAACTTAACTTAACACTGACACTAAAATTTTCCTAATTATGCTTCCTTTCTTTTCTGAACAGCTGCGCTTCTGACCACTTTCTATTAACGGTATGCCTTGATCTATAGTCACGCCGGTTGTTAAGTGTCTTCAACAAAAAAAAAGGTTACCTGGTAATATTTACTTCTTCACAAAAAGATCGAATTTTAATCTGCTCTTCAAATCCTTTTTTTCAGGAGAACTTTGGTGGGTGATTCCCTGAACCGTTTGGCCTCCACTTTAAATGTCACTGTACTGGCTTTTAACTTTAGTTTATTACTTCTTACTGTAGGAAACTTCTTTTTCATACTAATTGCAGAGCACTTACGACCACTTTACTTCGCGCCTTTCTTAGGAATCCTCCAAAAAGATGGCTGAACCAATTTTTAACTATGTAGTTCTAGCTATATACCAATAAATAAAATTAATCTTTCTGTATATCTAAATTTTTGCTCATGACTTTATCCCTTTCTACATATTTTCTAGTATTTTACTAAAAGACTTATATGATTGCTATCCTTTTCTATTTATTCTGTCTCATTTGGTTCATTCTCCTGCAATTCTAGATTCAAACCATTTTTATCTGTTCAAAATTGAAAATAAAACGCAACGGATTTTCATTCATAAAAACGTTCTGCTATAAATTTGGCACTAACAAAAATAGTTCATACCCTGCTTTTTCCTCCCAACCCTCATAGTACTCTTTTAATACAACTACGTACACAATTCAGCAAATTCAGTAAAAAGGTAAACAAGGTAAGTAATTTTTGTCAAGCTAATATTTAATTAAAATTCTATCTATTTTCAGCCAATTTTCCTCATTTTCCCATTAATATTCCACCATTCTTTTTCCATTTGCAGATTCCCCTGGACCTGGTCAATGCGTACTGAACTTCCTTCTACTTCAGTATACATATTCATCGCGGTAAGGCGGTATCGTTCCGACACATGGTTTTTTTCATTTTGTTAATAATTTATTTTATTTCCCTTCTATTTTCAGCAGAGTCCGGGGTTGACTGTGGTAATACTCGGCCACCTGAGTGTCTTCCCTGCTGCCGATGGTGTCCACCGAGGATTGGCCATCCTCTGATGCAATGGTGGCCCATCACAACCTGAGAGCCGGTAATGGGTGGGAATTTGAAATAATAAAAAAAATATATTATTGGCTCGTCCCATATTCAAAAAAACCCATTACCAAATGAAATATAAAAAAAAACGAATTGTGTGGGGCACGGCCACTTAGGGGTTTTTTTTTTTTTTCTCGGCGATTGGCCATACCGAATAGTGCCCAAAAATCGTTAACCCTAAGACGGCGCCACGCAAAATTTTTTTTTTGGCGTCTGGCCATCAAATTGCGCGCAGGGGCGCACTAGAACGGGTGCCAAACAGGCGAATGGTGTCTCGGGGCCCCCATAGACTAGGACCACCGCAACAAATTATTATTGGTATACGGATAAACAACAACCATATTGGTGACCCCTAACGAGCAAAATGGAAAGTGAAGCTGTAACATCAGGTGCAAATAGTGTCCGTGAAGTTTTTAGAGTATTTACTTTATACAAATGGAATCACAATTTGCCGTTGCCGGAATAAAAACCGACGAGACGATGTATCATCACGTAATTTCATCATTAGAACCACAGTATTTATTACAGGTTGCAGATATTATACGAAACCCACCAGCTGTTGAAAAATATGAAGCTGTAAAGAAAACATTAATTGCCGAATACACTGATTCTGACCATCGTAAATTAAGAAAATTGATCAAGGAAATCTAACTAGGTGATCTTAAACCTTCACAGCTGTTAAAAAGAATGAAGGACTTAGCTGGTGATAAAATATCTGATGACGCATTGAAATCGTTGTGGATGGAACGTTTACCAGAGACTGTTCGCTCTGTGGTGACAATTGTCGATGGTAATTCTACTCAGATGGCTCTGCAAGCGGATAAATTAATGGAGGTGCAAAACTACCCCACCATATCTAGCATTCAACAAGAGTCAACTCTAAAAGCGGAGATAGAAGAACTGCGTAATCAAATTAAAGAGATGCGTGCAAGTCGGTGTGATGGAGGCCATAAGAAAGAGCATAACCATCGACGTCAACGTAGTAAGTCAAGACCAAAAGTCCGTTTCCCTTTTTGCAAGTTTCATTACAGATTTGGTGACAAGGCCCGTAAATTTAAAAAAACTGAAGCCGGAAAACTAACTGCTGCTCAGTCATCGGCGGCAAACAGAGTAAAGGCTGCAGAAAGCCGTCGCCTATTCGTCACAGACCAGAAAACGAAACTGCGGTATTTAATTGACACCGGCGCTGATTTCTCGGTTCTGCCTCCTACAAATCGTGGCTTACCACATTCATACGATTTGTACGCAGCAAATGGTACGCCAATAAAAACATACGGTACGAAAATTATTTCAGTCGACTTCGGCCTACGAAGACAAATGAACTGGGAGTTTCTCATTGCCGACGTTACAAAGCCGGCGGATTTCCTACATGAATATGATCTTTCGGTGGATATACGTAGAAAAGTTTTAATTGACAACAAAACCAAACTTACGGTGAATATAGTTTTCGACAAAAGCTGCTATGAGAAGATTCATACTGTTTCACCAGTGATAAATGGTTGGGTGAAACTGCTACTGGACGAATATAAGGATTTGACACAACCTTTTAAGTATACATCAAATTCGGAAAGTTCTAAAGTTCACCACCATATCGTAACCGAGGGACCGCCGATATTTTCAAAGCCTAGACGACTTAATCCGGAAAAGCTGCCTCTCGCAAAGAAGGAATTTGAATACATGTTAAAACAAGGCATTTGCAGCCCGAGTAGCAGCCAGTGGTCCAGCCCACTCCACATGGCACCGAAGAAAACAGCAGGTGAGTGGCGACCATGCGGCGACTATAGGCGCTTGAACACAGTGAACAAACCCTCACATACACGACATATCGCATATACTTTACAACAAATCCATATTTACTACTCTCGATTTGGAGCGGGCGTATCATCAAGTTCCCATTGCGGCGGAAGATCGTGAAAAAACAGCTATAATCACACCGTTTGGATTATACGAATTTAACGTCATGACATTTGGTCTCCGAAATGCCAGCCAGACTTTCAACGTAACATGGATCAAATTTTCCGTGACTTAGATTTCGTAATCGTATACATTGACGATATATGCATAGCATCATCGGATGAAGAAGAACACGTACGACATGTGAATGTCGTTTTTGAACGTCTGCGGCAGCATGGCCTGAAAATAAAAGTTTCGAAATGTTTCTTCGGGCAAAATGAAATAAATTTTTTGGGACATCGTATAACAAAAGATGGCGTATCACCTACAAAAGAAAAAGTTAAGGCTATTTTGGAGTTTAAAAAACCAACACTCACATGTGATTTGAGACGGTTCATAGCACTATTGAACTTCTACAGACGTTTTCTACCAAATGCGGCATTTAAACAAGGTAAGCTACAAAAACTGATAAAGACCAACAAGAAAAATGATAAAACGTCAGTTGAATGGGATGACGATGCAACAAAGGCTATTGAGGAATGTAAAAACAACCTTGCTGAGGCAACTCTACTTGTTCATCCCTCTTTCAATACAAAATTAGTTCTCCATGTCGACGCTAGCAATTTCTGTGTTGGTGCAGCAATTCATGAGGTAGTAGATGGTAATCTTCGACCCCTAGGTTTTTATTCAAAAAGGATGTCGGATACGCAAAACAGATACAGTACGTTTGACAGAGAACTACTAGCGGTCTACCAGTCGGTAAAATATTTTAAACACATCATTGATGTCCGTAATTGTGCTAAACTAACGGATCACAAACCACACACGTATGCTTTTCAGCAAAATCCGGAAAAGGCTACACAAAAACAAATACGACAACTTAGCTTCTCAGTGAATATACAACCGACATTCAACATATTTCTGGCAGGGACAACATTGTTGCAGACACATTGTCACGTGTCGAGGCCATATTTAACGCCGACCAGATAGATTTTGAGCAACTTGCGTTTAGCCAACAAAATGATGATGAACTTAGAGAAACCGAACAAAATTCCTTACTACAACTTAAATTTATACAGATACCGAACTCACAAGTGTCTATATGGTGCGATGTTTCGACAACGAGAGTTCGTCCTTATATTACCCCACCGTTTCGAAAACAAATATTTAGTTCAATTCACAATATATCACATTCTGGAAAACGTTCAACTGTAAAGCTGATCACCGAACGGTTCGTCTGGAAAAATATGAAAAACGACACTAACAGAATGGTGAATTCCTGCTTTGAATGTAAAAAATCAAAAGTGAGTAAACATAATAGGAGTGCTTTACAACAATTCAGTGTTCCAAACCAACGGTTCCGACATGTAAACATTGACATAGTGGGACCATTGCCAATATCAGATGATTCTAGGTACTGTTTGACCTGTATAGACCGATTCAGTCGTTGGCCATTCCAATTAAGGACATAACCGCGGAAACAGTTGCACGAGCATTCTTGAACGGATGGATATCGCATTATGGTATGCCAAGTGTCATAACTACCGACCAAGGCAGACAATTTGAATCGAAATTATTCAAGGAACTAACTAATTTGACTGGTTCCAAACATCTTCGCACAACTGCTTACCACCCACAGGCAAATGGCCTGGTAGAGCGTATGCATCGTACTCTTAAATGTGCCATTAAGTGCCATACATCTACAAATTGGACTGAAAGTTTACCAATAGTGTTATTAGGCCTCAGAACAACTTTTAAGCCAGATTTAAACGCATCAGCAGCCGAAATGGTATATGGATCCACGATCAAATTACCATGCGAATTTTTTGAGAGTGCAACAGAAGAGTATATTGAAAGTGATTTTGTAAAGAATCTTCGTAACGTAATTAGTAAACTGAAACCAGTTGCAACATCTAATCACTTATCACAAAATGTTTTTGTGCAAAAAGAGCTTAAAACGTGCACTCATGTTTTCTTACGGGACGATACAGTTCGTGCACCACTAAAAGCACCCTACGACGGTCCCTATGAGGTCATAAATCGCAACGAGAAAATTTTTGACATCAAAATCGGCGAAAAAATAGTGAAAGTAAGCATTGACCGAGTTAAGGCAGCGTTTATACCCAACGAACATTTTTCGGAAAGCATTCCAGGTCAAGAACAATATTCGCCTGATACTAATGTTCCACTTGCTCCTGTTAATCAAACACAAAAGGAAACATCAATAAGACAACTACCTTCGGAAAATGTATATGCACCTCCGGGAACATCACGATCTGGTAGGGCAATTAACATACCGAGGAGATTCGTACAATTTGTTGCATAGCAACCATATTGAAGGGGGAGTGATGTGGCAGTTAACCCTACACAAATGTAAATCCTAATTTGGTTATAAATTGTTGAAACTTTGGCAACCCCTTTTCAGCAGAAAGGCTGGCAACATGGGGCGCCACTAACATTGTTAGATAGTATTTAGAAAGAACTAGAATATTCTTTTGTTAATGTAGACGCTAAATGTATTTCAAATAGTAAAGACGTAAAAATATTGAATAAAAAATATATGTAAAAATAAGAGAAGTCTTTTAATTATTATTGGTTATACGGATAAACAACAACCATATACTCATTATCTATTTTTCTACCAATGCCCAATATCTCTCCACTGTCCTTAGTTCTGGGCAATTTGGCGGATTTGCCTATCTAGGATTTTCGGATTTTCGTTAGAAATTATATTTCCACGCACTTTCTGTGTGTTGCTTTTAAAGCAAAATTATATTTTTCAATGCTAACGTGATTAAAAAAATATTTCTGTTTACTTAAGTAATAACCCTACGGGAAATTTTAACAAACTGTCACCGAACTGGCCCCTTTATATGAAATAGACTGGTCACTTTTACATGGCGTTGTCATAGGAGGTGGAAATTGACCCCTTGTGACTTGTCACAAGACAAATCCCAGGACAGGTCCCTGAAATTGAGAGTTCAGTAACCTGTCCTAGGATTTGTCTTGTGACATGTCACAAGGGGTCAATTTCCACCTCCTATGACAACGCCATGTAAAAGTGACCAGTCTATTTCATATAAAGGGGCCAGTTCGGTGACAGTTTGTTAAAATTTCCCGTAGGGAATTTACAAGTGAAAATGTATTCACTAGACATTTCGTGAGCAAGTATAGATACATTTTTTTAATGAGAATTTGATCGAGATCTGATTATTTTCTACGCACAAAAAAATTTAAATAAAACTCAACGTAGAATTTAACTATAAAATTTTCAAAATTAATTATGGTCTTGGAATCTACCGAGGTTAAGCTTTCATTTGAGTATAATAATGTATTATTATGTACGAAGATTTTTTCAGAATTCATATTTTAGTTCACTCATTATTTTTAGAATTTTACGTTTTACAAAACTATCCAGTCAGAAAAATACGAACGGCAAGGTGTTGGTAAAGTATCGGCGAGGGTAGATCAAGTGTTGGCAAAACATCCGACTACCAACTCATACAGCACTGGTATGACGTCGAAATGATAACAACTGAGGACGGTTGGCTCTATGGGTTGGCTACGGGTGTTGGCGAAGCGTTGGCATTTTAAAAATTCAGTGCCTTCGTAGTACTTTAAATACAATAAAATCAGTGATAAAATCAGCACATAAAAAATTTAAATACACAAAAAAGAAAAAAAAGTATAAAATAAATAGTGCTGGAACAGTGTTGCCACTTTTTGAATAATTATTCAAAAACGGGACTGTTTGCACATTTGCTGGATAATTTTTGAATAATGACATTTTTGTGTAGTTTTTGTGTAATTTCACTTTTTACAGAAATTTCCGTGCATTCCTTCCTAGAGCTTCTTAACTCATTTTAAACACACTGTCCTGTTTTCAACCTACACTAATAGAAAAAAGTCCGTAAAAAATGTAGTTAAAACTACTAAAGATTAGTTAAAAATGATGCTGCAGAAAAAAATTGCTAAATTAGCAGATTATTTTTGCTATATATTAGTAATATAGGAACAGCAAAAATAAAACTGTTAAATATACAGAATTTTAGTTATATTTGACCTAAATTTTTGTAGATGGAGAAAGCAAATTAACCTGCTAAAATCAGCAAAAAAATTTGCTAAATAATTAGTAGCCTAAAAAGGCACCAAAAAATTTAAAATTTTCGAAGTTTTTTTCGATTTTCTTTTAAATGCAAATAAAAATTGAGGATTTTGAAAACAGCAGTTTACAATTTTTTAGCAAATATTTCTGCTGATTTTAGCAGAATAGACTGCTATTTGCATTCAACTAAATTTAGCTTAAAAATAGCAAAAATTTTGTAGATTTAACAGGTTATTTTTGCTATTTTTAGTCTACAAATATTTAGCAAAATTTTCTGCAGATTTTACAGTACAATTTTCTATTTTCAATTAACTAAAAGTTAGCCAAAATATAACTAAAATTCTGTAAATTTAACAGTTTTTGCTGTTCTAATTTTACTAGTATTTAGTAAAAAATCTCCTAATTTTAGCAGTTTTTTCTGCAGCAACCGATTTTTAGTAACTTTTTCTGCTATTTTTACAGTTTTATTTCTATGAGTGTAGTATATTTTACTGGATAAACATCATTCAGTGATTTGACAACCATAAAATAGTTTGGAAGACACTTCTGTCTAGAGTTGCCAAATAAATATTTATTAAAAAATAAATTTTTGACCTTTTTTGATGCAACTTTATTCAAAATTAAAAAAATTTGAATAAAGATTTGTCCATAAAAATACACAAAATTAAAATTTTTGAAATATCTTTAACTGTCAAGGATTAATATCTTAAAATAATATCAACTTTGGTTGCCAAAATTTCTACTAGAGGGCGCTATTAGCCAAAAGCAATTACAAATATTTCTTAATGAACCATTGGCCTACATATCTGCCAAAAATGTCCAGCGGATCTATGCCGTGACCTTAATGAGTTGAGAATGAAATGAAAATACATCGATATTTGGGTTGAATGATTTTATGTAAAATTTACCACAAATTTCTAGTTTGTGATGAATTATTTTCATAAATTTGTTCAACACTAAACCCAATTAAGAAGAAATTAAAAACATTGTTTTATTTTTAATATGTGTTTAAAGATCCGTATGTTGTTAACTTTTGGGAAAATGTTTTTCAAACTTCATGTGAAAAAATATTTTTTTCTTGAGTGGCAAGACTATTTGAAAATGTTGCGAAAGAGTAAAATTTTAATTAGTTATGTTTCTGATGGTTTCAAATGGCACAGCTCTCGGTAAGTCTGTGGGATTCGGCCGGCAAAACTTTAGCCCGCAATAAGTTTGGTTGTGACCGTGTGAAATTTGACAGTAATCCAACCAGCCGATAAGAAATGGTAAATTGTTCACAAAATATTTTGATTCTGCCGCATTGTGTGCAGGAGAGTTGGTCTAATGACCGCATATTTTATTTGGAAATTATACAGAATTTTAGTTATATTTAAGTTAACTAATTGAAAATGACAAATTGTACTGTAAAATCTTCAGAAAATTTTGCTAAATATTAGTAGACTGAAAATAGCAAAAACTGGTATATCTACAAAATTTTTGTTTTTTTAAGCTAAATTTAGTTGAATGCAAGTAGCAGTCTATCCTGCTAAAATCAGCAGAAATATTTGCTAAAAAATTGTAATGTTGTTTTAAAAAAAGTGAAAGAAAACTTGGAATATTTGACATTTTTGGGATTTTTTAGGCTACTAATAATTTAGCAAAATATTTTTTCTGATTTTAGCAGGTTAATT
Source organism: Leucophora obtusa (assembly GCA_949987735.1). NCBI lineage: Eukaryota > Metazoa > Arthropoda > Insecta > Diptera > Anthomyiidae > Leucophora > Leucophora obtusa. Next base: position 286,366,592 of record OX465295.1, read on the forward strand.
TGTTATTTTCTGTTAACAAAAATTTAACTCAAACATAAGTAAAATTTTGTATATTTACGGTTTTATTTTTGCTGTGCCTATCTTATTTTTATGTTTTAGTTTATATTGCAAAAGTAATCTGAAGCATCATTTTTCTGCAACATCATTTTTAAATAATTTTTAGTAGTTTTAGCTAAATTTGTTTCAGACTTTTTCTATTAGTTTGTAAAAGAATCATTAAAATTTATGTAAAAATTTATATTTGTTTTTAAATATTTTAGTGCATAACCGATGTTTACACAATTTTGATATAAAATATTGTTCACTAAAGGCAAAATATAAACCCACAATTCAAGAAAAGTTATAGTCTTGAATAACAAATTTGCGCTTATTTGAACGAGTTCTAATAAGCCTTGTGGTTCGTATAACAAAAACTCTTTAGATAAAGCATTTATTATAAACAGAGAGAAATTTAAGTTTAATGAAAATTTTTACTAAACTAAAGAAGTTTTTTCACGAAGTTAAGGGAAAATTTATTAAATTTAAGAAAAGCTTCATAATTTTTATGGAACTCTTTTTAATGAAACTTTTTCATTAGGCGTATGAAATTTTTTTATAAATAATACGAAATTGCTGTTAAAACTTTATGAAAAACTGCATTAAATCAGGCACTATCCACGGCTCTCATCTGAAAAACTGAACTGGTTTTAAGAGAGTTTCAATGTAAAATAACAAAAAACCTGAAAAAGGGGTATTTTTAATTAATTATCTTTATTGTTTTTAAGCAATTTTAATTAAATTGTAAAGTGCACTTGTGTTGTTTGATATGTTCTCTGCATTAGTTTTGCATAATTAGCACAAAATTTTGCTTATTAATATTAAAAATTACGCGTTAAAAAAACACTAAAAACTGTTTCTCTTAAAACCAGTTTGCATATAAAATTAAAGAGACTTTTTAACAGCAGTTGAGGCTGGTGGTTTGTCTTTAGTCTATATAGTCGTTGATTAAATCAATGAGAAGTTTCAATGGACGAATTCCATAAAAATTTTATTGCTTCAATGTAGAAATTCATAGAGGGTTTTTATTAGTGTTTCCAATTATTAAATATAGGCGGTTAACCGGTTAATGCCTTATTCGAAAAATCACTAAAATTAATTAACCGGTTATTCGGGTCGGTTAATCGAGAAAATTGGCGATTAATCGATTAATAAAAATAAATGGATTTTCTTAACATTTTATCAATAAAAAAACAAAGGGCTGACTTTTTTTAACATTAAAAACTAGAAGAGCCTTTCGCATTGAGCCATCAATATAAAAAATTTTAAGATTTATTTGAAAATACCAATTTGCTCTGTAAAAATCAGCAAACATTTTTTTTTAATATTGTAATTAATATAGGGTGACCATTTTTTCTGACTTCAAATCAGTACAAATTTTAAAAAAATATTATCATCATCAAAAAAATTATTATGCAGCCAACCTAATTTGTTGTCAACCGAATGGTTTGGTTAAAACAAAATTTTTCGGTTAACCATCATACCATCCTAAAAAACCTTACACATTTCTTCCTATACAGACCCCAAAACAAAACAATTTTTTTTTGCATGAAAAAATCCAGTTTTTTAAGTACAGGAAACGGACCCATTATTTATAAATTTCAATGATCTGTTACCATTCCTTTTCTAGTTTTTTTTTGTAACAGATCGATGAAATATAGCTATGCTACGAATGGAGTCAAATATGATACCAGGATAGTATGAACGTTAATTTTTCCGAATTTTTATTCAGGCCAACTAATTTCTGTCGTCACGATCAAATTGCATTGTCTAAACTAATTTTCTGTAGATACAAATTAACCAATTGATTGGCTACAAATTTAGTTGTCAGAACAAATCTTTTTTCTCTCTGCTAATTTCTGCATGATTTCTGAAATAGAAAACCTTCACGTTTTGGCTACGTTTTTCTACAAAAGCACGTAAAATTTTTAAAAATGATTCGAAAATTTTTCCATAGAAATACCCACATACGATATACAGTGGTGGCCACGAATTTAACACAATTCAAGTTTTTTCTAATTTTATTGTTGTTGCCTTTATTTTTAAAGATTAAAATAGTGGCTAAATTCGCCACGAAAGGCAAGGAAATGGTTCAGAAAATTGTACAGAATTTTAACATAATGTTTGTTTTCTCATTTTGTCACTTCTTTTAAGTGGGCGTGGCTTTTAACGAAAAATTAGCGATATCAACCTTTTATCAAATTACATAGTAAAATTTAGGCAGTACTAATCGGTTCTGTACAAACTGTATATTTTTGGAAATCCTATAAAATTTCTTTAAGTCTTGCATTATTTTTATCTACAAATAGTCACCAGACTTAAAATTGCACCACTTTAAACATGACCAATTTTTCTTCGTTTTTAGCGATTTTAAAAGAAAGTTAACAACACTGAAATTTTAACATTAAATGCTTTTTACTATAACGTAAAAAAAAATCTTGACTCATTTGTTATATTGTGGTAAGAAAAGCATAAAACTATTCACTTTAAAATTTCAGTGCTGTTAACTTTATTAAAAATCGCTAAAAACGAAGAAAAATTGGTCATGTTTAAAGTGGTGCAATTTTAAGTCTGGTAAATATTTGTAGATAAAAATAATGCAAGACTTAAGGAAATTTTATGGGATTTCCAAAAATATACAGTTTGTACAGAACCCATCAGTACTGCCTAAATTTTACTATGTAATTTGATAAAAGGTTATTATCGCTAATTTTTCGGTAAAAGCCACGCCCACTTAAAATAAGTGATAAAATGAAAAAACAAACATTACGTTAAAATTCTGTACAATTTTCTGATCCATCTCCTTGTCTTTCTTGGCAAATTTAGCCACTATTTTAATCTTTAAAAATAAAGACAACAACATTAAAATTAGAAAAAACTTGAATTGTGTTAAATTCGTGGCCACCACTGTATATCTTCAGATTTTAAGGATTTTTGTACGAGAAAATCTTCAGCTTTTGAGGTCGTTTTCCACACTCAGAAACAGAATCATTCTGACAGTAGCTGACAACCGGATAATTAAAATATTTTTATCAGCAGGGCAAGAACTTTCATGCACTAAAAAATCGAAAATATGCGCTTAAAATATGCACTATAAAATAGAAAAGATGCACTTAAATATGCATTTATAACGAAATATGCACTAAAAACCAAAAAATATGCAAATAAAAATAAATGTTTTTCTAACTAAATATATGAAAATATAGAAAGTCCGAAAAAACAATTTTTGTATTTTTTAATGCAAAAATTAAAATAATTGTTAATAAATGTTTATTTTAATTATATTTATTAAAAACTAACATAAACGTAAAAATTCAGGTATCGGTTGCAATAAGCTTCTTCGTTTACTTACTACAATTTACTATATTTACTACAGCTGGAAAAATTCAATACAAAAACTAAACAAAACTTTGCAATTGTAGTAAAAGTAGTAAGAAATTCGAGTAAACGAACACACTGAATATGTCTTCAAATACACATAGTTAAATATATTTTTAGAAAATTCAGTGAAAATAAAAATAAATACAGTCGATTGTAAATATTAAGGGTGTGTGGCATTTTACCTGAAAAAAACTTTATTAAAAAATAGAACTTAAATATGTGTACTATAAACTCACTTTCGTAACTCAGAGAAAAAAGTGGCAGAAATTAATGGACAAGTTTCCTTAAAATAATTTTTAACTTCCTGTTTGTGAGCAATAACACCCGAAAACGTTAATTTAAAATTACATCTATAAAAAATGTGTTAGTGAATGACAACATATTGTATACTATGCGTTTCTCTTTCTAGTGTAATGTTGTATTACCAACAGAGCTTCCAAATAATTAATTCTTTAGAATTTTTTTTTAGTTTTAAAGTATAAATTCTTAAATCGAATTTCATATTTAAAAATATTAATAACAATATGCAATAATATGCAAAATATGCAAAAATATGCAATAAAAATCATAAAATATGCAATAAAATATGCACTTAACAGCAAAATATGCAAAAATATGCATTTATAACAAAATATGCAAAAATATGCAATAACAAATCGATGCCATTTTTTTGCAAATTCTTTGATTCGGAAAAGTATTTGGTCAAAATCATTTTTGGACCACTGACTACAAACATGCATTTCCATGAAAGTTCTTGCCCTGTTTATCACAGTCAAATAACTGTTGTATCAACTGATTTTCTATTATCGCAATGTAACCAATTGATGGATTCGGTTGTCACCACGAATCTTCTCTATGTATGAAACTATATATTAGATTAAGAAATTTACATATAGAAAAATCATTTTGAATGCTTTCTGGTAGAGAAAACCGCTCACATTCATAAAATGTATCCTATAAAAAAAACTACATTGTATTTGTATTTTGGCTTTTTTTTTTACTAAAAAAAATTTAATATTTTTTTAAATGCCAAAAATCAGTACAATCAGTACAAATTTTAAAAAATCAGTACACGACTTTTTCATCAGTACACGTGACCAAAAATCAGTACATGTACTGATCAAATCAGTACGAATGGTCACCCTAAATTAATATGCAATTTTATCAATTTTAATTAATAGATTTGAGGTTAAGAAAAAGAATAAACCTTTTTCTCTAAAAATTATGAACACATTATAATTTTCAGATCAGACTAGATCTAGTTTCTGCATTTTTTTTGTATGGACAGGCGTCGTCAGTGGTTTTCCATTAAATTTTATTAATTATTTATATGTTTTTATTCTCAGATTGTCTCTATATGATAATTTTTTTCAACAACCCATCACCCAAGTAAGGCATTGAATGCAATGTAACTAATTCGATGTTTTCTTTCCTATTCAGCTTTCGGTTATTGTTTTTACTCAGAAGTGATCAATACAAACACATACAAACATTCTGTTTTAAATTTTTGTTTATCTTCCAATCTCCTCCGTGTTTCAATGGACGAATTTGAGCGAAATTTCATTGAATCAATATAAAAATTCATAAAAACATGTCGACAATTCCCTCAGTGTGCAGATGTCAAATCTTAAGCAGATTTGTTTGTTCGAACTTTATCACAGATTTTCGGAAGTGGGAGCAGTTTTTCAGCTTTTCAAAATTATATGTTTGCAATAATAAAATTTTAAAAATTAATACGCACTGTTTTTGTTAAAATAAATATAAATAAATTCATCGACTAGATGCTGAAAAACTGCTCTCACTTTAGAAAATTAATTTTACATTTTAAAAGAATTGAAAAATTGTCTATTGCATTTCATAAAGCCTGATCCAGCCAGCACAACATTAAAGCATTTTTTTACAAATAGAAACTTTATTATTTTGTTTAAAAAATTCAAAAAAATTTTATTAAAAATTAATTGCGATAATGTAAAACAAATCCGTTTTAAGAGTATCTTTAAACCAATGACGTGTCTCGCTGGTTCAATGTCGACTTGCTTGGAGTTGCTCAAAAAATTGTATCTAAAGGTTTCTCCTTCAATCGATTTCAAAACAATTTGATCGTATTTTAGTTAGTATTTGTTTTTTAAGCGTTTCTTATAATTTTTTAGCCAAAGTTAAGAAAATTATGAAGTTTTGGGCAAAAATAAAGCTAAAAATTACATATTAAAAATTTAACCGGTTAATCGACCTATTTTAACCGATTATTCGGGTCGAATAATTATTTGAGTTCTAAATTATTTCTTTCGACATTAACCGAAATAGAGGCGATTAATCGAGTAATCGGTTAATCGATTAACCGAATTGGAAACACTAGTAATAACACATACATATTTTTGTAATCGAAAGAAAAAAAATTATTTTTTTTATTAAAATATACTTTTATAAACAAAAAGAATTGACTGTAAAAAACAGTAGTTTTTACCGATTTTGTCAGTTGTTTTGAAATTTTTGTAGTAAAAATTTATCAGTTAATTTTACGACATTGGTAGTTATTTTTAATGCATTTGTTAGTTATTTTTCAACAGTTAATAATAACAAAAGTTTTAGTTGTTTTAACTGTAATTTTCAGTAGATTCTACTGACAAACTTTTGTGAGTGTAATATTAATTTTATTAAGTAGGACTGTATCATTTTAAAAAGTAGTTTAAACATTGAAATCTATCGTTTATCACATCGAAAAATTATTAGTTTCCTATAACTTTCATCCTTATCATAAAAATTAAAAAAAAAATTTTTTTTAAAGATTTTATTAATGACCAAGTTCATCAAGTTGTATCAATTTTATTTCTGGTTTGTTTTGTCAGTATTTTATATTGAAGATGTAAATAAAAAAGAAATCTATTTCACATTTTTTCTTTTAAATTTTTTTAAAGATTTAGGGCCATATGCATAATTACTTTTAAAATTTATAAATGGCTTATAAAACAAAATTCTCATACAAAATTAATTTTATAAACGTGTTATAAAAACTCAGCTTTAGTGAGAATCAAAAATAAGTTTCATTTTTGGCAAAATATGCATTTCTTGACAAAATTCATTTGTAGAAAAATATGCACTAACAAATCGCTACAATTTTGTTGCACATATGTATTTGCTTGAAGTTCTAAAAGTTCTATAATTGTCACACTCCAAAATCTCCGGAAAATGAAAATCTCCGGAAAATGAATTTAAGGCCAAATTTTATTTTATATAATTGTTTTGTTTTTTGAAAAAAAAAAATTAAAAATCTAATTTATTAAAATTTTCTTTTTTTTGAGAATTTTTTGAGTAAGTATATTTATTTTTTCATAAAAAAGGTTAAGGCTTTTTCCACAAAAAAAAAATAAATATAGAGGTCTAACTTCCAAAATTAGCAGACTCAGTTTGCTAAGTATTAGTATAATGAAAAAAAAAATAAGTCTCTTAAATTTACTAAATGTAGGCTATATTTTAGTTAATTGCAAATGACAATTTATCTTGAACAGAACAGCAATAAATTTTGTTGAATATTAAGCTAAAAATTTCAGAAAAGTGTTATATTTTTATTTATTTTTTACATTTATTTTATGCAAGTAAAGTCTTCCTTTCTGAAATCAACAGTGAACAAATTTTCAGCAAACATATCTGTTAATTTCAGCATTTAACTTAAAAATAAAGTTTTATAGATATAACAGTTTTTTCTTTCTGGTTTTTTCTACTAATATTGAAATATTTTCTCCCCAATTTTAGAAGGGTAAGTTGTTACTCAAAGTAAACTAAAATATAACCTAAATGTAACTGAAATTTTGTATATTTAACAATTTTGTTTTTCTGTTTTTATCTAATATTTATCAAACAGATTCATCTGATATCAGCAGTTTTTTCTGCAGCGCTCTTTTTAACAAAGTTTTAGTAGCTTTTTCTGCTATTTGCACAGATATTTTTATATCAGTGTATTAATATTGCTGGAGCAAGTCAAACAACTAAAGCAGAATTCGAATAAATTGTAGGCCTTGACTTAAGAAGTGGAACTCAATTTGATTTCACTTGAATGTTTGTAGTGCTTAGTGGGTAAAACTAAAAGCATAACTTGTTAGAGTAGCTATAATCCGATTGCACAGATGAACGTATTCAAAACAGAGCAGCAAAAAATTTAAACGGCTTATGAAAATAATTTTTTCGGAAAAATTAAAAAAAAAAAAATATTAAGAAGGGATATATAGCCCCTCCTAGAAAAATGGTCTAGCTACGCCGATGACTTAGATATTTATATTGGATTTAATTTTTAACCAAATGCACCCGAGTAATAAAAATGATTTTTAAAAATCGATAAATTTAAAGTGAAGTTTTTGGTTTGAAGCGTTTTTTTCTGGATTATTAGTGCATATTTTTAACTTTTTAGTACATATTTCAATTTAAGTGCATATTTTGTTTTTTTACTGCATATTTTAAGCGCATATTTTCGATTTTTATATGCATGAAAGTCGCTGCCCTGGTTATTACAAAACTTATTCTCAAAAAAAAAAATTACTAAATAAAATAGGGATTTGAAATTCTCATTTTGTTTAACAGCATTTGTTTTTAATAACGACTTGATTCCTTTTATGAAAATAAATATAAAATGGATCAAAATAATTGAAATTAAAGTTTTTATTACGTACCCAAAAAAAATTTAATCTTTTAAATTTTAAAAATTTGACTGATTCTCTAAAGCATATTTTCATAATCTTTTAACTCTAATTCTTTTTCTACCAATTGGCTGGCTAAATTATCCACAGTTTCCTGCATACGTTGACGCAATGTTGGATTTTGTATCGAGGAAATTTCTTTAGCTTTTTGTGAATGCTGAGCCTTAATATCTTCCAATTGACGACGTAATTCAGAAATTTTACCATGTATTTGTTCAACACGCATTTGAGGTAAAGCTTCATTGGAGGAGTCATCATCAGAAAGAGTACGTTTGCGTTCTTCAAAGTAGCCAGGAGCTGCCAAATTTGAATTAGAACCACCATATTTGAAGTTTTCATCATCTCCGGCCTTTGGACTGCCAAAGAGAGCTTTACTGAAAACGGGTATATCTTCTTTGGAAGTGTTGAGACCGGTAATATTGCCACCTAATGTGGTATTGTGGTGTCCAATCGAGAAATCTGACATACGGGAATCATCTGCCGATAAACGAGATGTTTCATCCAATTCACGCATACGTGACGCATTATGTCTTCTATCATCTTCATCCTCGGAGGATGAAACTTCCTCACCAAAAATATCATGTTCTCCCACACCACCCATGGGAGCTAAACCTGAGGGGCCATCTTCATCATCACCATCCGATTCAACGTTAATGTCTTTTTGTGAAGACGAATCATTAATGGTTTTATCGCCCATGTTAAGTGTCTCATCATTAAAATCCTCTTCACCTTCATTTTGTTCCTTTAATTGAGGATCAGAAGAGGATTTCGACAAATCTTCGTTAATAATTTCAAATTCAACCTTAACAGCATCATTGTCTATACGCAAAAGACGTTTAACTTCTTTTTCAATTTCGGGTGCTTCAACATTTTTCTTTTTCAATGTTTTACGAAAACGTCTTTTACGTACATTCTTACATGGAGGCGTAATGCCATGAGCCCATAAAAACTTCTTATCTACCTTATTTGGATCTTTCTTTTTACCTTTATTAGGAGATTCTTCCTTATCCAAATCTAGTGGTTCCTCTTTGCATATCATCTAGCGATTAAAATGTATGTTATTAATAACGTGTTAAATCTTTTTGACGACACTTACCATCTGGCATATATCAGCAGACTTATAAAAGCTTTTATTGTCGATTGTCTTAAGACACTCTATGACAGTGGGTAAATCCACAACTTTTGCATGCAATAGCCAATGATCAAATCTAACTTCTCCATATCTTAAATCATTATCCAACTGTATGCTCATTCGATCTTTTAGATTGGAATTAGATGATAATATTGCTTCCTTTAACCCTTTTGCTGGTTCTTCAGGGAGCCTCAAAATAAATTGATTCTCAAGTTCCACTCCATCATCCCTTGGCTTTAGTTCTTGTTTACTTTTGTCAGTTTTCTTTTCAATCATATTATTTAGTTACATTAATACAATTTTTTTTACAACAGTATGTATTATCACAAATAATTGTTTTTCTTCGAGTAATTTCCCCTTCGGTGTAATTTTACTTCAATGAAAAACAAATTAGTAGAGTTGTAAAAGTATTGACTATTCCGGTACTGAGTACTCTATACTAACTGCTTTTGAGTATTCAATTCTAAAATAGTATTCAGTTGCGTTTACATCTGTTTTCAAATCCCGAGATTTTAATGGAAATCTCGACCCGAAAATTTTTTTTTTTGAGTTTTAAAGTACAGTTAAATGGCGCTGTTACCAAACAGACATATTGTCAGGGTATAAACACGATGCGTATTGATACGCAATATAAAAAAAAACAATGTGATAAACAACACAGACGCACAGGAACATCAACAACACATACACAACCATTGCCTTCACAACGGAGGTTACGCGCAATTAAGTCCTAATACGTCAGAATAAAACAGACGCACAGGAACCACTGCAACACATATACGACCATTGCCTTCACAATGGAAGCTAAGCGCGACGAAGCCCCAATACGCCCGAAAAGGTTTGCATGTGATTAGACTGCACAGTCTAACGGCATGCTGAGACACGCTTTAGAGTATCGCAAAACAATTAACCGATGTTCCCTATTAAAAAATTTAATACAGGTCACGAGATAACCTTCTTCTTCGGCGACTCACGGCGAACTGGACCCGAAATCTTGACCGTTTACATTTTCATTTTATGACAGTAGCGAGATTTCGATTTGACAACTGCATTTTTTTGTAAACAAAGTACCATAAATAACCTCAAAAAAAATATTTCTAAAAACCATTTTATTGATTAGCGGAGTACAATTTACATTATTTTGTGTAAAGATCTAATGCTAAATATTGTGGATCAATGCATCCAATTTATCAAAGATTTCAATTAGATTTTTCATTGATGGCGAAATGTAAATTTCACCCGTCATCTTTTTGCCCTGCATAGCCGTACTTATTGCATTGATGAAACCCACCAAATCATAATACGCCTCCGAGCGTAACCACACTTGTACGTCAGACAAATGTTTCACTCGTTTTTCAGGTTGTGCCGCACCGACTAATTCAACTTTAATTTCAAAAATAGAAAAATAAATGATCAATTAACCGACAAGAGATGTTTTACTTACGTGGTATATTTTTAGAATCCTGTACAAACGTATCTGTAGCGAGTTGTTTAATTTATTTTATTAAGGCTTAAAAAAACTTATAATATATTACAAAAACTTTAACTTTTCTTAATACGAACACCAAGCGTCTCTTCTCGAATAATCTAGCACGACAACTGACTGTGTTGTGTAACGTAAAAATCACAGATTAAACCAGATATGAATCAGCTGATTTGGGCAATATGGCCGACAGAAAATAAGCAAAACAAAACGCAAAAATTTAAGAAAAACACAAAAGATAAAGCACAATTATCTAAAAAGAGACAGATATATACAAAAAATGCGTAATACAAAATGTATGGAGGTTTTATATTGTTATCTCCCTCTTGACTTGACTTCCATGTAAACAAAACCATACGGTTCGAGAATACTTTTTTGACACCTGTCATTAGTTGCACATCTGGTATTAATCTGTGGTAAAAATATTAAGTACACAAAAATGATAGTGTTAGTAAATACAAATAAAAGCAAAATGAAATCATTACGTTACGTACGTCGTTACACCACAATACCCCCCACCTAGTTACCAACTAACGCTATTTAAGAGGAAATCGGACGTGCCGTCCTGATGAAGTCACTCGTGTTTGTCGCCTCGGGCTAGTGCTCTCAATTTCTTCGTCTTCTCGAGATGTAGGATCTACGCTATCGCTGCTGAGTTGTGTATCTTCATTGTCGTTATTGTGTTGTGGTTCTTCGGTGGTATTGTGTTGAGGCGTTGTTGTTTCTGTATCTGGCACATCATTAAATATGTATGCGGCTTTAAGACGATCGATAGATATTTTCGACTCTCGCTAATGAATTTTGTTTGATTTTGCTTTTGCGTTCGATTTCGCGTTTGCTCTTCGATTTTACGTTTGCGCTTGATTTTGAGTTTGCGTTTGATTTTGCGTTCGATTTTGCGTTTGTGTGCGATTTTCGGTTCGCGCAAGGCACACGACATTTCTGACGTTTAGCAGATACAGATCGTGAACGACGTTTATAGTTGTTGTTGTATGTACACGCAAAAAATTAGCGTATGTTATATTATACAAACATGCTTGGTAAAAACGATTTCCTATAGAAAAAAAATAGTTTTCATTAGCTTAGTTTAAATCAAACCCTTAAGTTTTTATATAAATCACCTAAAAATATAACTTTTTATTGGTACATTATAAATTCTTTTGCACATTTTGTTATATCACTTTCTTTTCTTATCTATTTAAAAAACTGTCAATATTTAGTTACATTATGGGAAAATGATAAAAAAATTTCATGTACGCGACCCAAAATAATCTTATAGCGAATTTACATTATGATCGAAATCGAGTTAAAAGTAGATTTCGATAGATTTCGATTGAAATCCAATAAAAATTTGGGATTTCAAACAGATTTCCCTCACGAAATGAAATCCCAATTTAATTAGGATTTCAGCGAAATCTCATCAAAATCCAAATTGAAAACCAATTTTTCTCCCATATTTGCAGAAAAGTAGGGAAGTTTGCAGAAAAGTGGCAACATTTGGCAATTGTTTATGTTATAAAAAATGAATAAATAATAAATTTTAATAACTTTAAAAAATTAAGGTATAACATAATAAAGGTTGTTATTTTTAATTGAAAGAAATATTTAAAGTTGAAAACGGCTATTTTATTGTATCCGACGAAGAGAAACTATGAAAAATCATTTGATGGCGCCGGCAAGACCATTGACGAAACATTGAATATTTTAGCTTTCTACTAATCATCCCTGTACTTAAACACATTTCTTAGCAAATATAACATTGTATCTTTCATAATATAAATGATTTTTGTATTCCGCCATTAAATGAAATGGTTTTTAGAAAATCTTTTAATTTTGGTTATTTTTTAAGGTTAGTTTGTTTACAAAAAATTTGTTGTTGGCTCATCGAAATCCCATTCATCTGTCAAATATTCTAATGTAAACGATATAGATTTCGAATTGGATTTCAAAACGAAATCTAGTGAACATTTTAACAATGTAAATTCGCTATTAGGTAGTTTTACAATTCATTTATTTGTTGCCAGATGTTTGTAAAATGTGTATAATTCCTAAAAATAGCATTAAAATTCCCAAAGTTGAAAATTGTTAAAAAAAATAAAGAAGATAAAACAATATGGCGAAAAGTAGATGCTAAAAGTGAAAAAAGTTAGAAAAAAATATAAAATAATATAAAATTTTATGCTAAATGTCATATGGAATTGTCGGTGGGTAAGGCTAAAGGACAATATCAAACGGATATGGCTTTATATTCACATAAGACACAACTATCGGTGCATTTACAAATTTATCGTCCACATTTTCATCAATGGGTTCACCTAAAACTTTTCGGTTAGTAAAACTATTATATAATTAAAATAACTTAGTTAATAACTTTCATTTTTATTTGCATTGCAGTTTTGATGCCACCTGGAAATGGTTGGCTGATTACACTGCTATACAAAAAAAAGGTGGATGTTATTTCAGCGGTTTTAGGATAATTAGGGGGTGCTGATTTCGAATATGCTACCAGTTTGTTCAAATTGGCTTAATTTCGCGTAATTCGCGATTAAATGTTATTAAATTTTTCAGCCCATTTTTTCAATCAAAAATTTATAATTTAGTAACTATAGCTTCGGCAAAAAAACGCTTTACACATTTTAATAGGGTTGCCACATGGCCTTGAATGGCCTTGATTGTCAAGTTAATTCAGGTCTTGTCAAGTGCCAAGGTCAAATTTATTTTGTCAAGTTAAATTTAATTTTTGTCGTATCAGTAGTTAAAAAAAAAACATGCAAAATTAAAAAACTGATGAAATTTATTAGTGTTTAAATTTTTTTGAGTAGCATTTATTTTTAAACAATAAGAAAAGAAAGATGAAGTTTGCAGGAAATCGTTGAAATTTTCAAACTTTAGGCCCAAAAAAATATATAAATTTTCTATAATTCTCGCAACGCCATTTTAAAATTTTAGCATATTTTCTTTTCTGAAACGTAAAAACCAACACTTTTTTTTCATAAATTTATTAAATTGTTGATATATTATCAAAATAAAATGGCGGTTAAGATATATCTTTGGTTTTGGGAGCGTGAGTAGAGATTTACGAAAGACGGTTTTCCTTAAAAATCGGTAAACAATAATTTTACTGGGACAAGAATTATTTTGATTATATATTATTATTATTATTCTTTATTATTCTTTATTCAGTCTATGGAACATCATTTCCTTACAGACTATGATTAAACTATAAAATAATTATAAATATTAATTAATATTATACATGTTTTAAGATATAGGCTTTTGAAAGAACAAGAACGGACGCACTTTTACATTAGTAGGCCACAAGGAAGGCTCAAATAGATTATCATATAATTCAGCGGAGATCCCAATTTTAAAAGAAACACTCCTCAATGTGTTCTGCTCAATTTCCTTTCTAACCAATTTAAAACATTTTAGATGGGTTTTGGAAATATTAGCACCTTTTGCAACATAACTCAGGATTTGTTCTGCTGTTACGCTGGGCTTAAATGAGGAAATATGCACCCATTTTTGATTAGCGATAACTTCTAAGTCTTTGGAATTATTATCTCCAAACACCACATGCTTACGTTTCTTTTTTTTGTAGTTAACTTTAGTCCATCCAGTATTGTTAACTGGGATATTACTTTCTACTTGAGAGTACGCAGTTGAAGCTGAGCTAACAGTATTGTCAGCAGTGTTGCCATTTCAGTGCTTTTCGGGTATTTTTTGGTGCTTTTTTCCTTCTCGTACCCGGTGATTTTTTACAAATACCCGTTTTAAAAAAGCGGGTATTTACAGTGCTTTTTCAAATTTCTGGCAGTGCTTTTAGTGCTTTTTGTACAGTTTATATTTTTGGTATTTGTTCGCGTTTTTTTTAATTTTTCTTCAATTTTCTGTCAAAGTTAAAAAAATAATACGAACTATACAAAAAATACATTTTTTCCAGTGTTTGTAGTACAATTTTAAATAGCAACTTCGTTATATTTAAACTTCAAAATTTTTAAATATTAGTTTGGTGCTTTTTACCCCTTTTTTTAGTTATTTTTGAACCTTTTTTTCACCATTTTACAAAACTGAAATGTGTTTTTAAATTCTGGACTTAAATTTTTCAAAAAATTAACATCGTGCTTTTTTACCCCATTTTTGATAAATTTTTACCCTTTTTACCCGTTTTCACAATGCTCACGGTGCTTTCCTGCCTTCAAGAGTTGGCAACACTGATTGTCAGAGTTTTGAGAACAACAAATGCTAGCTCTTCGTTTAGAATTTAAAACGGCATTTGGCTCAGTAGCAGCAATAACATCATTTGGTTTAATAGTAGCAATAACATCATTATGAATATCATCATCATCATGTAAAGAAAGACAAAGACTAGCTCTACGTATTCGCATATTAGAATTTAAAACATTATTACTTGGTTCAGTAGTATTAACAACATTTTTATGAAAAGCATAATTAGCAGAACTTGAAGAAAAGGAATCACTCAGAGTTGAACGACCTTTTAGTTGTAAATCATTATTTTTTGAATTTAAGCTTGACTCAGCATGTATGTTTTTATTTTTAAAAGAAGCACTCTCAACTGCATTGTTGTTGTATATACAGGCATTGAATAACTTTTTTAATTCTCTTACTTCATTTGACAAAATTGTTATCATAGCAATTAAATTATTAGATCCTTTAGCGCATTTATTGCAGTTATAAACAATATTATTTGATGAAATTAAAACATTAAAATCACGATCACTATTGACACCAGAACACCCTTTATGGAATAGACCACTGCATGTTATGCATCTAATAAATATACTACCAACAGCTCTAAAGCAACTAACACAAGCAGTATTAGACTGCATTAGGAAGAAAAAATAAAAATGAACTTGTTTAAACGACAATCACTACTGAACTCATCCATTTAATAAATTTATAAAAAAAAAGTTTTGGTTTTTTACGTTTCAGAAAAAAAATATGTTAAAATTTCAAATTGACGATTCGAAAACTATGGAAAGTTTATATATTTTTTGGCCTAAAGTTTAAAAAAGTCAACGACTTCATGCAGACTTCATCTTTTTCTTCTTATAATACAGAAATAAATGCTACAAAAAAAAAAAAAAAATAAAACACTAACCAGTTTCGTCAGTTTTTTTTTATTATTTGGTCTATTTAACCCATATGTCCAAACTTCAATGGCTGGTAGCACTATCGAGTTTGTCCCCAAAAATTCAAAAAAAACTGAAATTTTTTTTCATGAATCTTAATAAAATGGCGAGTGTATTTAAAAATTATAAATTTTTGTATTAGGAACCGCCCTACTGCACACATATGCACATTAATATTTTTTTATTGTCAAGTTTTTTTTTTTTAAATCAAGTTATTTTTTGCGAAGTGTCAAGTTATTAGACTTTTGCGATATGGCAACCCTACATTTTAAGCATTATTCTGTGCCCTATTTTTCAAACTTAAAATTTTTTACTGTACTAAAAATCTACTGTACTATTACAGAATTTTTTTTTCTAAAAACATCAGATTTCATTCCCTATTAATTTTTTTCCGTTATTATTGCGATTTGCAAAGTTTATATTTAAATCACAATATTTTCGTACACATTCAAAATGAGTACGTCGAGAAATAATAGTAGAAAGAGTGCGAAGGCATTATTTAAATATAAACTTTGAAAATCGCAATAATTTCGCAGAAACACCAATAGCGAATGAAATCTGATGATTTTGGAAAAAAAAATTATGTAATAGTACAGTAGATTTTTAGTACAGTAAAAAATTTTTTTGTTCATTTTAAGTCTAAATTTAATTACAAAAGGCTCTAAAACTGCACATATTTTGTTAATGCAATATGACATATATATAAATGTTGGACCTTTTTCTTTCCAAATTGGCTTTGATATTTAAATTCGGACTTCGTGTTATATTTAAAAATTTTTTTTAAGAAAACCTTAAAAAATTTTTAAATTTTGACTTTCAGCGACTATATTTAGAAAAGTTATTGAAATATTGATACACACTTAAGTTTGAAAAATAGGGCACGGAATTAAGCTTAAAATGTGTAAAGCGTTTTCTTTCCGAAGCTATAGTTACTAAATTATAAATTTTTTATTGAAAAAATCGGCTGAAAAATTGAATAAATTTAAATCGCGAATTACGCGAAACCTAGAGCAAAATTGAAAAAACTGGTTGCAGATTCGAAATCAGCACCCCCTAAAACCACTGCAAAGTTGTGCAACTTATAAATATTGTAATATTTTGTAGAGCTGTGTTATCCAGAACTAGCGGGCACAGCCCGCTACGTTGTTAGCGTGCCTTAAAGTTTAGGGGGGGGGGCTGCGCCCCCCCCGACAATTTTTTTTAAATTCGCTTTTTATTTAAAGTACAGTTTTTATATAGTAAAAGCCTTCACCCAGTCACCACAAATAAATAATTCTGCACAACAATGGGTTTAAAATAAATAAATAAATATTTGATCACTTTTTCTCATGAAAGTGGATTGTTAGTAATGAATCCATAATAAATTGCAATATACGTGTGTATGTTAAGATAATTTGGTAAAGTGCGAACTTAGGTAGATAGACCCGTAAGTAGTTTTGTTCATTTGTGTTTTGAATGAAAATAAATAACGTAAAGCAGGGTTGTTAGCGTGCCTTAAAGTTTTTTTTTTAATTCCAGTTTATGTAAAGGTAGACCTGGCAATTCAAGTAAATTCACAAATTCAGTTGGAAAATTTACTGCGTCGGTTTCTTCCACCGGTGCTTCATTACATGAAGTTTAAATATCGGAATATATAAGTTCCATTCCTTTTCTAAGGTTTTTTCTCTTTTAGAAAATTTGTTTAACTTTTTCGAGAGTATGTTTCAATGCACTCAGGGAATTATGTAGGTAAAATCAACTGCAAATGACAGTTAAAATAACTGCATTTGCATTTAAAAAGGTGTAGACTACATTTTCATTTAAATCAACTGCAATATGAAGTTATTTTTAACTGTTAAAAATCAACTGACAAATGTAGTAAAAACAACTACAAATGCAATTAAAACAACATACATGCAAATTACTGTAAAACTGTACAAACAACAGCAAATGTAGTTAAAATAACATAAATAAAAATTATTTTAAAAATTATTAATTTAATAAAATCAAAGTTATGTAAACACTCTTAACTTAATTTTATTCTATAATAAATTTAAAATTAAGAAATCAAAATTTACACTTAATGTCAGTTTTATTTATCACTATTAAGATATTGTTCTAGATGCCCGTCTGTGAGGGATGAAATATGGTGTTGTTTTTCTTCAGGTAGAAACGGATGAAAATATAAAAGAACTGAAAGAAAATAGATACAATCTTTTTTTAACATTCCCGTAAATGAATTTATATTTTATATTATAAAACTTACCTTATTATTTTAATAATTTAATAAAAAAATATATAACCTTTTCCGTATTACGCGTCCTCACTCTTCGGCGTTGTTTTATGACTAAGACAAGAGAAAACATGTTCTTCTCATATTCTTTCACTAGAAATTTCTAAACATGCGCTTCGTACACATGCTCCTGTGTGCTTCGTTTGTGTTTACACACACTTGAAAATTTAAGTATTTGTAAAAAATTCAAAATAACTGCATAAAATAAATGTTACTACAATGTAGTAGTTTTTGTAGTTTGTTTAAAAAAAAAACTGTCAAAAACATTAAAAAATTTTGCTCTAAGTTAATTAACTACAATTGTAGTTAAAATAACTACAACCGCATTACTACACAAATAACTGTCATGTAGTAACTGCAGAACTTTTCTGAGTGTGCTACATAAGTCTCATATTCCGTGGATAGTGTTTGAACAGGTAATTCCCTCTTCCAATCCATTTCCATTGTCTATAATTTCAATTCCACTCGTTCAACGTTTATATCCATTTCATTCCACTTGTGTAGTGTTTCAATTCCACTCGTTTCCTATTTAGTTTCTTAATTTTAGTGTTCCATATACACTTGTTCTTTAAGTTTTAGGTTTCTAGCTAAAGACGCAGACGTTAAGAGGGGGGGGCAATTTTCCCCTTTTGAACCACCATTTTTACCACGTTCCTGTCCAAAGTCCTAGAGATGCCTTGTCGATAAGTTAGCCCATACTCCAAGGAAAACATATTATATATTACAGGTTTCTAGCCGAAGGGTTCGGTTAGGCCATCAAGGGGGAGAATTATTCCGTTTTTACCCCTCCCGATAGGAATTTCCAAAAATTCCGTCTTAGAGGACGTCTGCGTTGGAGGAGGAACCTACTACATACATAATTTTAGGTCTCTATATCCAGCAGTATGGCCAGGCTATCAAGGGGGAATTTTTTTTCCCTTTTTACCCCTCCCGGTATGAATTTCCAAAAATACCGCCTTAGGGGACGTCTACGTTGGAGAAGGAACCCAAATACCGAATTTAAGCTCCCTAGATCCAGCAGTTTGGCCGGGCCGTTAAGGGGGAGACTTTTCCTGTTTTTGACCCTACCTGTGGAAATTTCCAAAAATCTCATCTTAGCGGATGTCTACAATAGAGGAGGAACTTTAATACTAAATTTCAACTTCCTACCTCCAGCCAAACCCCCACCAAATTAGTTTCACCCATTTTGAGAAGATGGCGCTGTTCGCGATGAATCAAATATATAAATTCGAAAATTATCTCATTTCAAGGCACAGCTTTTATCTCATTTCAAGGAATATTCGAAAAAGCTCTTGTTACTTATTCTTGTGTTGCCAGAACTGAAAACTGCAATTACACATTGGAGCGGCAAAAATCGCCATAATTAAAATTTTTAATCTCGAGTTTAGATGTTATATTTCATTCGAATTTTCATTCAATAAATTTGGGAGTAAAGTAAAGGCTCAAAAGAAGAGTGAGGTATTACTGGAATTGTTTCTTTTGTCACCGAATTTACTTTCTGACAGTAGGCATTTTCAACAACAGCTATTTTTTTTTAAACAAAAATGTGCCATTTTAACAAGATTTTACGTTTTTTTTAAGAAATAAAAAATTTTTAAAAGCCTTAAGCTTTTAAAAATTTTTAATATGCAAATAAAAGTACTAAAAGTCATTAGAACATATTTTTCTTTACGCAAAAGCCCTTTTAACAAAAATTAAATTTCTTATTATACACAATAAAAATTTTAAACAACGTTAACACTAATAATTCGTTTAAAAAAAAAGCACAAAGTTGTTTTCGACAAGAAGTTCCTTTATTTAAATTCCTAAAATAAAATAATAAAATTTTAATGTGGCAGCACTATTTTAATATTGCAGAGCTTTTGGAAATTTTGGATTACTGTCGCCATCTTGAGATTTCGAAATCAAATTAGATTTTTTCAGCGCCATCAATTACACGATCCGGTGATTTTTTACAAATACCCGTTTTAAAAAAGCGGGTATTTACAGTGCTTTTTCAAATTTCTGGCAGTGCTTTTAGTGCTTTTTGTACAGTTTATATTTTTGGTATTTGTTCGCGTTTTTTTTAATTTTTCTTCAATTTTCTGTCAAAGTTAAAAAAATAATACGAACTATACAAAAAATACATTTTTTCCAGTGTTTGTAGTACAATTTTAAATAGCAACTTCGTTATATTTAAACTTCAAAATTTTTAAATATTAGTTTGGTGCTTTTTACCCCTTTTTTTTAGTTATTTTTGAACCTTTTTTTCACCATTTTACAAAACTGAAATGTGTTTTTAAATTCTGGACTTAAATTTTTCAAAAAATTAACATCGTGCTTTTTTACCCCATTTTTGATAAATTTTTACCCTTTTTACCCGTTTTCACAATGCTCACGGTGCTTTCCTGCCTTCAAGAGTTGGCAACACTGATTGTCAGAGTTTTGAGAACAACAAATGCTAGCTCTTCGTTTAGAATTTAAAACGGCATTTGGCTCAGTAGCAGCAATAACATCATTTGGTTTAATAGTAGCAATAACATCATTATGAATATCATCATCATCATGTAAAGAAAGACAAAGACTAGCTCTACGTATTCGCATATTAGAATTTAAAACATTATTACTTGGTTCAGTAGTATTAACAACATTTTTATGAAAAGCATAATTAGCAGAACTTGAAGAAAAGGAATCACTCAGAGTTGAACGACCTTTTAGTTGTAAATCATTATTTTTTGAATTTAAGCTTGACTCAGCATGTATGTTTTTATTTTTAAAAGAAGCACTCTCAACTGCATTGTTGTTGTATATACAGGCATTGAATAACTTTTTTAATTCTCTTACTTCATTTGACAAAATTGTTATCATAGCAATTAAATTATTAGATCCTTTAGCGCGTTTATTGCAGTTATAAACAATATTATTTGATGAAATTAAAACATTAAAATCACGATCACTATTGACACCAGAACACCCTTTATGGAATAGACCACTGCATGTTATGCATCTAATAAATATACTACCAACAGCTCTAAAGCAACTAACACAAGCAGTATTAGACTGCATTAGGAAGAAAAAATAAAAATGAACTTGTTTAAACGACAATCACTACTGAACTCATCCATTTAATAAATTTATAAAAAAAAAGTTTTGGTTTTTTACGTTTCAGAAAAAAAATATGTTAAAATTTCAAATTGACGATTCGAAAACTATGGAAAGTTTATATATTTTTTGGCCTAAAGTTTAAAAAAGTCAACGACTTCATGCAGACTTCATCTTTTTCTTCTTATAATACAGAAATAAATGCTACAAAAAAAAAAAAATAAAACACTAACCAGTTTCGTCAGTTTTTTTTTATTATTTGGTCTATTTAACCCATATGTCCAAACTTCAATGGCTGAGATTTCGAAATCAAATTAGATTTTTTCAGCGCCATCAATTACACGATTCTGCAACTAATGTCCCCTCACTATTTGCTATATCTTTATACAAAGATATATAATAAATAGTTGCAGAATCGTGTAATTGATGGCGCTGAAAAAATCTAATTTGATTTCGAAATCTCAAGATGGCGACAGAAATCCAAAATTTCCAAAAGCTCTGCAATATTAAAATAGTGCTGCCACATTAAAATTTTATTATTTTATTTTAGGAATTTAAATAAAGGAACTTCTTGTCGAAAACAACTTTGTGCTTTTTTTTTAAACGAATTATTAGTGTTAACGTTGTTTAAAATTTTTATTGTGTATAATAAGAAATTTAATTTTTGTAAAGAAAAATATGTTCTAATGACTTTTAGTACTTTTATTTGCATATTAAAAATTTTTAAAAGCCTTAAACACAATTACATTTTCTTAAAAAAAACTTAAAATCTTGTTAAAATGGCACATTTTTGTTTAAAAAAAAATAGCTGTTGTTGAAAATGCCTTCTGTCAGAAAGTAAATTCGGTGACAAAAGAAACAATTCCAGTAATACCTCACTCTTCTTTTGAGCCTTTACTTTACTCCCAAATTTATTGAATGAAAATTCGAATGAAATATAACATCTAAACTCGAGATTAAAAATTTTAATTATGGCGATTTTTGCCGCTCCAATGTGTAATTGCAGTTTTCAGTTCTGGCAACACAAGAATAAGTAACAAGAGCTTTTTCGAATATTCCTTGAAATGAGATAAAAGCTGTGCCTTGAAATGAGATAATTTTCGAATTTATCTATTTGATTCATCGCGAACAGCGCCATCTTCTCAAAATGGGTGAAACTAATTTGGTGGGGGTTTGGTTAGCCCTTACTCCAGGGACCCACATTTTAAGTTTCAGGTTTCTAGCCGAAGGGGTTTTTACAGGCCCCCAAGGTGAGGCTTTTCTTCTTTTTGCCCCTCCCTTTAGGAATTTACAAAAATTCCATCTTCGCGGCTATCTGCGATGGATGAGGAACATTCATACCAAATTTCAACTGCATTGCCTAAGCGGTTTGGGCAGGCCGTTAGTGGGGACATTTTTCCCTTTCAACCACCATTTTTACTATGTTCCTGTTCCATAATAGAAAAATTACGTTACTGGGGAGTTAGTCCTACTCCAAGGAATACATATTTAAAATTTTAGGTTGGCCAAAAGGGATTGAGCAGGCCGTCAAGGAGGAGACTTTTCCCCTTATTTCCCCTCCCGATAGGAATTTCAAAAATTCCGTCTAAGCGGACGCCTACACAGAAGGAAGAACTCACATTCCGAATTTGCTTTTGGGATATCCTATAGGGAATTAGTCGATGTCTACTATAGTGGAGGAACCTTTATACCAAATTTCAACTTCTTACCTCCAGGGGTTTGGGCAGGCACTTTTCCAATTTGTGAGACTGTTTATTGGGAGACTTTTCCCCTTTTTGCCCGTTCCGGTAGGAATTTCCAAAAATCCCGTCTTAGCGCACGCAAAGATATCTGCTATTTGCTATATCTTTATTTATTATATATCTTTGGTTGTATTCTGCAAAAGTCTCCAGATTTGTGAGATTTTCATGAGATTTCTTCGAAATCTCGCAAATTTACGGGATTTCCTTTGTCACATGAGATTTTCACTGAAATCTCAATTTTAGTCGAAATCTCGGGATTTGGGTGCAGATGTAAATGCAACATTAGAAAGTTATAAAATAAACTTAGGAAAAATTACAATATTTTATAGTTGGAAAACCAACGTAGTGAAATATTTCAAAGTAGAATAGTACTAATCCTCAACTAATGGAACTTTGTTATTTTACAAAAGAAATGATACATGTAATTCATACTTGTACTACGGTTATTTATACTTCACTTGTATAATTTCTTACAACTCTATATATAAAAAAAAATTACAAAGTTGACTTCGATATTCTTAAGCCCCCCATACATTTCCAATATTATGTCCAATATAATGGCACAGTATTTTTCTCATTTTGCCACACACCATACCATAAATTGCAACATATATGTAACAAAAGATCGCCACAATATTTTATGCAATATATGAATTCACCATTAAAGAATCGTAAGTTGTTTTTCACGTGGAAAAATTTCACTCGAACTTTAAAGGCTTGAGGCAATTAATTTAATTTATAAAAATTAACGTTTTTTTAATTTTATAACAAAGACACAATCACAATAAACACAAAATGTCACTTTTTCCCAAGAAAAATAATAGTCTTGTACATTAAATTTGCGTGAAAATAAACTACACAATTTTCACGTGAAACTCGTGATCGTGAAAAAAACATTTGCAATATTATGGTACAACTTTCCAAGTGGTGCAAACATATTGACCGTGTGTGTACTAAATTGAAAGTTGAGCAATATTATGGAGTGAATCAAAACAGTTTTGATATTTATTGGACAACTTGATATATTGTATAATCTATTGCCAACACTGTGCAATTTTAATTTTGCACTGTTTAAGCTGCCCACACACTAGGGAACATTCTTAAAAAAAGAGAGCATTTTTTGTGAATGTGTGAGTGCGTTTGTGTGTGTGCGTGTTGAGAGCGTGCAATTCGTGTTTACAAAATTTTTTGATATTTTTTGTTCCGTCACGCATGTTCCCTAGTGTATGGGCAGCTTTATGTTTGTGGGCATTTTGAGGTTATGTAAATTATTGTGGCGATCTTTTGTTACATATATGTTGCAATTTATTGTATGGTGTGTGACGAAAGGAGAAAAATAATGTGCCATTATAATGGACATAATATGTGCGTTCCCGTACGTTACCGCGGGAACCCGCGGGAATCCATAACAGCCCAAACAACAACAATTTACACGAAATTTTGAGTACGTGAACGCCTTTGGGCTAGTTTGTGTAACTTCGGTAAAGTACGGGAACAGACATAATATTGCAAATGTAAGGGGGACTTAAGCACCGTAAGTTGTTTCGATTTCACGTGAAAAAACTGTTATACTCCATATAAAAGAAATGATTTTTCACGAGAATGAATTTCACGTGAAAATTGTGTAGACTTTGGTTTCACACAAATTTAATTTACAAGATTATTATTTTTATTGTGAAAATTGACATTTTGTGTTTATTGTGATTGTGTCGTTGTTATAAAATTAAAAAATTGTTAATTTTTATAAATTAAATTGCAATTTGAGGCCTTTAAAGTTCGAGTGAAATTTTTCCACGTGAAAAACAACTTACGGTGCTTAAAAGACGAGAAATACATGCAAAATATTAACAATACAAACAATTTGTTGTTGCTTTAGATGTATTTTTCGTATTTTAATATTGATTTTATATTTCGTGGAGACATTACTTTAAGTACCTTAAAAGTAATATCGAGTACCCAATACTTAATACTTTTACATCATTACCATTTTCTTCATCTCATCCCCGATTATTTCACGTTGAGAAATGAAGGGTTTTTAATTATTAATTAAAAAAATTAAAATAGCTAATAAAGTTGATCAAAATTTAATTTAAAGTTTAGTCCAACAAAAGTGAAATAAAATGCATTTCTTAAAAAAAGGCATATTTAAGCTGTTGGTGGTTTTTATTTTTGTAGTTAGCTCAGTAAATTCACTTTATGAGGATCAAATAAAAAAATTCGATTGGTAAGTAGAGCAGTGTTTTTTCTTGGATTGCCGACACGTAAGTTTTATGGAATATGAATACATTATGGTTTCTTGTTTGTAATTTTAGGAGAACTTTACAAATTGGTGGTGTCAATCAAGCCTATTTAGAGCTGAATGGCTTTCAACCACGTCTATTAGTTAGTACTAGAGAAAATGTAGTGGCTTCAATATGTCCCAAAACGGGAGAGCTGATTTGGCGTCAAGTTTTGGAAACTGGAGCAAGAGGAAATATAAAATTATTGCAATTGTCATCGGCATCCACAGGAGCTGATAATACTGCTGCCGCCAGACCCGGTTCAAGTCATGGCTTTGATGTATTAACTGTACAAGGACATGCACCAGCTATGGTACGTGGTTGGAATGCTAATACTGGCCACTTAGAATGGGAATGGTCTCTTATGCCCCTACAAACTGAGAAGGCAGCAACATCGTTGTGGTTTTATCGTAATGCCATTCTTCACCATATTCTACCCGTATGGCAGAGTCATTTGGAAGTTACTCAATATTTTGCTACATCTGGTCAAGCTACTGGCAATACAGCTAAAATTACTGCACCTTGGATTGCAAAAAATAAATGTGTTTTGGCTGGTGTATATTTCACCTGTGCGGAGGGCAATCAATTGATTAGTTTGGATTTAACATCACCTCAACCTCAAGTTATTAGCAAGGCGCTTGGTAGTGGACCAATGCAACCGATTAAATCTTTAGAGGTAAGTTAATCTGGGTTGTTTAAGGGACATTTGAAAGAGTCGAAAAGAAAAATGCTTTTAAGTTTTTTTCAGAGATACTTTTTAAATAAAAGACACATTTTTAATAAAATATATTTTTGATTAAAAGATGTTCTTTTTAATAAAAGCAACTTTCTGATAAAAGATATCTTTTGATAAAACGTACTTTTTGATTAAAGTTGGTACGTTTTGATAAAAAGAATGTTTTAATAAAAGATACTTTTTGGTAAAAGGTATAGAAAGGTACCTTTTGATAAAAAGGTACTTTTTGATAAAGGGCATTTACTTTTTGATAAGAGTATACATATACAAAACAAAACCAGCAAAACCTTTCATTACCATGTAATGAGTTTTAGGTATTGAAATCTTAAGTGTTCACTAGTTACCTTTTAATTACTAAACTACTTATTTTAACATGGTGGTGTCATTGGAGGAAAGTCATTACACTGATGTTACCTGTAAGTAGTTTATCAACTGTTCTATAAATAGATGTTGAATATAAATTTAAAAAAATATAAAAATTTAAAAACCAATAGGAGCTGACACGTATTGATCAGCGTACCCCACGATTGTCAGGCAAACACTCTAACCATTAGACCACGACATCGCTATAATGTTTAATGCTTTAACTTATGTACACATTTATTGTGGCAACTGTTATACATGTCTATTTTTCACAAAACTTGTTGTTATTAAATACTGCTTAATGAACATCAACATTTCTGTAAATAGATGTTTAATATAAATTACAAAAAAAAAACAAAAAAACAAAACAATGGAAGCAGACACGAATTGATCAGCGAATCTTATGTCTGTCAGGCAAAAACGCTAATCCCTAGGCTACGCCATAGTTATGGTTTTTAATGATTTATAACATATATTATTTGTTTCAGCTATTGTGAATTAGTAATGTGTGGGGTATAATTATGGGTAACTCATTACATTCAGTTTAAAAGTAATTCAAAGGGTAAGGAGATATGAGATCTAAGTAATGCATGAATAATGACTAGTCATTACCAAGTTTTTGCTGGGTTAGAGCAGCGGTTCCCACTAAGTGTTGCTTCACAGACCCCTTGAGACATTTCTACTAGCTCACGGACCCCCAAACCAGTGTTGAGCGAGAGGTACTTTATAAATTATGGGGCTAAATTAATAAAAGCACCTGCTTACTTTAAATGATGGCCAATTTTAAGCAAGAATAAGGAAAAAAAACATTTCAAATCAATATTTTGTTAAATAATTTAAAAATTATAAAAAATTGTATTTTTTTTAAATAACTTGTTTTATGTTTTTTGTCGGATCTCTTCGCGGACCCCCGGAATTCTGCTACGGACCTCTGGGGGTCCGCGAACACCTATTTGGGAACCGTTGCAATAGAGTGTGCCGAATTGCGAATTTCAAAAAACTGGTGGTGCGGAAAAGTTGCGTTTGCGTCCAGTAAACGGTAAAAAAAAACACGCTTAACTCTGTGAAGAATTTCAGAGTTAAAAGTGTTCTTTTTTGTGATCACTGTAATTTTAAGTGATTAGAGATTTTACTTATATATTTTTTTGGGATTAACATAAATTAACATTTTTATGACTGGTTCATTTTTTTTAATAATTTTGGGTATTCTGATCATAAATATGATCGGCAGTGTTACCAACAAATTTTCAAAATAAATGGCTAGATCAGACCCAAAAATCGCTAGAAAATCACTAGATTTACAAAGAGTCCAAAAATTTAGCTCTTTTATCGCTAGATTGTTGATAAATGGCAATTAAAGGAGTTTTTACTAGTATTTCCAATTATTCGACATAGGCGGTTAACCGGTTAATGCATTATTCGAAAAATCACTAAAATGGATTAACCGGTTATTCGGGTCGGTTATTCGAAAAAATTGGCGGTTAATCGATTAATCGTTTAATGCTAAATTAAGGTATTTCATTAACTTTTTATTAATTAAAACACAAAAAGCTGACTCTTTTCATTAAATATTAACGTCATATATGAATACGATGTATTTAATAAAAAAGTTTTCATATTCGAAGGTTGAAAAGTTTCGGGATCTGAGATTTTTTTAAAAAAAGGTCTGTAAAAATGTTGCTAAATCTACTAAAATTTCGTTGAAGATGGCAGAAAGAACCGCTGAAACTAACAAAATATTAGTAAGTTAAGAACAGCAAACCTAAAACTGTTACATATCGATTACTTAACGTAGATTTTTTATTTAGAAAAAAATTTAAAAATCTGAAAAGCTTAGATACAAAATTTCTTTGAATGTGATTTTTAATCAATACTGACAAATTTAATATTGCATTTAACTTTTTCAGACCCAACTAGCTTGCAAAAATATATTCATTTTATAACTTTAAGGTAAAATGGTACTAAAACTATTAAAATTTCCTGGTGTCAATTCATATTTTATAAAATATAATTTAGCTAAAAGTATAACTGAAATTTTTTATCTAAATAAACCTATTAGTATTGAAAAGATTTGTAATTTTAATAGAAAACATCACATCTCACAATCGTCTATGCTGGGTCTGAAAGGGTTAAAGAAATGCTATACCTAAAGTTTTTTAAATTTTAATAAGATTCTTCCTACAGCTACGAAATTTTCATTAAAGTCATCGATAAAAAAATTTGAGTTCTCTTTGAGATTAATTTCAGTTAATTGAGAATACCAATTTACTTTGTTTCTCAGTATCTTTTTCGTTACCAAAGGCCATTAACAGTAAAAAAATAACCTTAAGTTTGAGCGTACTTACTCTTAGAGCATTTTATCGGACGATCTGTAAACAAAATTTTCAATAAGCTAATGAAGTTTTCTTCAAAAAGTAAAAGCCAAATTTATTAAATTTTATGAAAAAGCTTCACAATTTTTATGGATCTCTTTCTATAAAAACTTTTTTGGGTGTATGACATTTTTAATAAATAATATGAAATTCTTCATAAAATTTTATGAAAAATTGCATCAATTCAATTAAAAGTTTCAATAGACGATTTCTATTAATTAATCGAATCAGTGTATGAATTCATCAATAGCATATAGACAATTCACTGAGTGTGCAGTTACAGAAGTCAAATTCTATATAAATTAAAATTTTTTAACTTTAGGTTATTTGTTTTAATTCGAATTTATATTCCTTGAAACGGGTTCGGATTCAATGTTGCTCTAGTGGAACATGTTTTAGAATTGATGTGGTTTTGAACCGATGTGTATGTACACTTTTTTAGGAAAAATAAGAAAAGTTGAAGTTCTTACAGAATTAACATGTTAATTGTGTAACAGTTTTAAAACAATTATATTAGTTTAAATTTTTAAAAGAATTGAAACAGTAATGCAAAATTGTCTATTTTATTTCATAAAGCATCCTCCAGCCAGTCGTGTATTTCGTGTGTTTTGTGAAGTTTTAAAAAACACCTTCATTTTGCTATGTTCTTAAGGCTTTTTTACAAATAGAAACTTTGATACATATATTTTTTTAAACATTTGCGCAAAATTTTATTAAAAATTGGGAGTCTGATGGTACAATGTCGACTTGCTTGCGGTTGCTCGAAAAAGGTATTTAAGGACCTATTTCACACGATTTTTAAAGAATTTGATGCTATTTTAGTTAGTATTTGTTTTTTCTAAGCTTTTCTGGTAATTTTGTAGCCCAGATTAAGAAAATTGTGAAGTTTTGGGAAAAAATTAAGGAAAAATTCCATATTAAAAATGTAACCGGTTAATCGACCAATTTTAACCGATTATTCGGGTCGAATAATTATTTGAGTTTTAAATTATTTGTTTCGACATTAACCGAAATAGAGGCGATTAATCGAGGAATCGGTTAATCGATTAACCGAATTGTAAACACTAGTTTTTACTCAAAAATTTCGTTAATATATTCATAAGAAGTCTATAACACTTTTAAATAATGATAAATGTTACGATTAAGCTTCAAATAATGAATCCTGATTTTTATTGAATTAATATTAGTATTTCAAATACTCAATAGAGGGTGTTGTGCGTTGAAAAACTACCCAGTAGCAAAAAATACTAGATCAGAACCAGCTATGTACTAGTTTAATTGAACCAGGCAACTAGTACGAGTTCTACCGCCTCTCCATACAAATAACTGTAGAATTTAACATGGAGATGTCATAAGGATGCGAACAATTGTCACCAAACTCCCACTTTGGTACTAGTTGTAGAGCTGGAAATTACAATTTAAGGACGAAAAATAGGGAGAAAAACTGGTACTAATCTGACACTCGCGGAACCAGTTCCGAAGTGACTCTTTGGAAATAGTACTGTACCAGTTGGTAAAGACCTAAATTATATATATTAAAAACAAAGGCTTTTTCTTTGATGAAAAGTAGATGAGACCGATAGTTTCCTTACTGAGATATTAGGTCCATTTACCAAATGAAATCTAAAATATTTTGTGTTTATGATTTCTAATCACAATAAAATATTTTAGTTTTTATTCGCAGACTCAGACTATATTATTAAAAACAAATGTAAACAAAATTAGAATTTTAAAACTCTTAATTTAATCTTTCGAAATAGTCTCGCATTGTTTCAATGAAATTAATAGGTACACAAATGGTTCCAAATTATTGTTTTAAGAATAAAAACAGGGAGCTGTACTGGTACTTATGAGAAATTTACCAAACTAGTTCCGGAGTGACTCTTTGGTACCAGAACTGTACCAGTTGATTTGCACTTCAAGTCAATTTACAGTAAAAAAAAAAAGTTTAAGTGTTTATTTGCAAATTCTGATGTTTTACATATACAAATGTAAACAAAATGAGAATTTGAAATCTCGCATTTTAATTCAGTTAATTTGTTTTACAGTCCCTACATAAATCGTATTAAACTAGTTCACAACTGATTCAAAATGGTTATTTTGAGAACTAGTTTTATAGTTATGTAGCAATATATTTATGATGTATATAGTTATTTTATGTATTTACAGTGTACCTATTGTAGCAATATATTTATGATGTATATAGTTATTTTATGTATTTACAGTGTACCTATATTATTATAAATTTCTCTGAGTGTTATTTTAAATTGTAGGATAACGGTTTTTATTTTTGATATGTTTTCTAGATTATTCTGTATAACTATATTTATCCCTTACATATACGTTTGCGGTTGTGCACATTGAACAAAACAACACTGTTGCCTACTTTTTTCCTAAACATATCGCTAAATCAAAATAAAAAATCGCTAGAAAATAGCTAAATTATAAAAAAAAATAAAAAATAAAGCGATAAATCACAAAATATCACGAATTTTTCAGATTCTGTTGAAAAATTTCCAAAAAATATGTATATTTTTAGAACTTTTTAAAATTTCCTTAAAAAATTAATGACAAATCGCAAAATTTTTTGAACTTTGCAAGTTTTTAATAAAAATTTAGCTATAACCCCCCGTTTCCACATGCAAGTGCAAGTTCGAAAAACTCAATACACTCACACTTTTTCACTAATACTATCACACTTATACGACTTGCGGCTCAACTTGCAAGTAAATTTAGAAGACAGTAGATTTTTGATACTTGCGGCAAGTAAAATGACAGAATGAAGAAAACAGTGTTGCCTAGTAATGTTTTCTATTAATTTACTAGTATTTGGTAAAGTAAAAATTGTAATGCAACTAATTTTGTATTTATTTGAAAAAAAAAGTAAAAAAGAACACAACGGCATATCATAATGGTAATTTAAAATATAAATTTTAAAAGCTTTTGAAAAAAAAATTGTTAAGAACAAATTTTTTCCCAGCTTTGTTAGAATATTGAATACTTGGCAATACTGGAGTGCTATTTAGTGACAACCTATGCTTTCGACGACATTTTAAAAATGAACTTGCAGCAAGTAGTGTGGACACATATAAAATTTTCATGTTTTTTTTGGTAATTTTCGAAATTTTGGCTGATAATACGTATTCTCAACTTGCAACCATTTACTTGCATGTGGAAACGGGGGGTAAAGTTTTGAATAATAATGACTCGAAAATTCTGACAAGGAGATAATTGCAAAAAAATGCTAAGAAAACGTCAAAACTGACTTTAAAAAAATCCCTAGTTTTCCCGCTAATAGCTAAACATGTTTTATCCCGCAAATTGCGTTGAAATATCGCTAGATTTGACGAGAAAATAGCTAAATTGGCAACAGTGCAAAACAAAGATGTCCTAGTTGCTAAGTTGATAATTGTAACATGATAGATTATTAATAAAATATACGTGAAACTGATCGGACGTATCGCTGTGTATTAATTGAAAGCGCCTAAAATCTCAGAAGTGGGATCGAGGAAAATAATATTTTTTTTCCTTCATAAACGTTTATTAACAACTATTTGTTTTAAATCGATAGTAAAATTAAAAAAAAAGACTAAGAAAACCGAAAAAACAACGACAAATTGTGAAATATACGAGTGAAAGTTTTAAGCAGTAAAAACAAAAAAAAAAGCATTGGAAAAAGAAAAAGCTGGACAAACGTGTATGTGAATTGTTAACCACATTGTAATAAACGGAAAATTGATCGCTGAAGATGGACAGTATTTGTGGCACAAAATATACGTCTGCGCAGCTGCGTCACTGGTTACAGCATCTTGGTCTGCCATCAATAGGTACGAAAAACGCACTTCTAGTTACCCCCCGTTTCCACATGCAAGCGCAAGTTCGAAAAACAATACACTCACACTTTTTCACTAATACTATCACACTTATACGACTTGCGGCTCAACATGAAAGTAAATTTTGAAGACAGTGGATTTTTGATACTTGCGGCAAGTGAAATTACAGAATGAAGAAAACAGTGTTGCCTAGTAATGTTTTCTATTAATTTACTAGTATTTGGTAAAGTAAAAGTTGTAATGCAACTGATTTTGTATTTATTTGTAAAAAAAAAGTAAAAAAGAACACAACGGCATATATTAATGGTAATTTAAAATATAAATTTTAAAAGTTTTTGAAAAAAAAAATTGTTAAGAACAAATTTTGTCCCAGCTTTGTTAGAATATTGAATACTTGGCAATACTGGAGTGCTATTTAGCTGCAAGTAGTGTGGACACATGTAAAATTTTCATGTTTTTTCGGTAATTTTCGAAATTTTCGCTGATAATACGTATTCTCAACTTGCAACCATTTACTTGCATGTGGAAACGGGGGGTTAGACTAAGTGAACTGCCAGCAAAAGACAGAGGAGAATGCCCAACTATAGAAGCCAGCGAACATGTTGAAGAATTAATTAGTTTGGAAAATGATAGTGTTGAAAACGAGTGTGAAGAAGAACAACAAGAACAAAATTATTGTGTGATTGTGCAACAAACAAACGAGTGTCTTGAAGGAGAAAATGATAGTGCAGTACAACAACAGAATGAGTGTGCAGAAAAAAATAAGGGTGGAAATGAATTCTTAAATGAATTATTAAAAAGAGAGTTAGAACTGATAAAACGTGAAAAAGAGTTGCTACGCAAAGAAAATGACTTACTTAAAATGATAGCCGAAAGTGAAAAGAAACGTCAAATTGAAACGGTTGAGAGGGTGATAGCAAATGAAAAAGTAAATAGCGAGATAAACGATAGCGTTGGAAATGAAATTGGAAAATTGTCTTTGGATGCTACCAACAACAAATTTAATGCTTCGTTTAGTATTTTAAAGGAAATGATTCCAGACTATGATGGTGGATTGTTCCCGGAAGTATGGATAACTCAATTTAAGAGCATAAATACTGTTTACCGTGTTGATGAAAATACAGTAAAAGCTTTATTAATGTGCAAATTGAAGGGCAAAGCTCAAATATGGTTACACTCAAAACCGAATTTTGTTAACGAAAGTGCAGATCAAATTTTAAACGAAGTGAAGGAAATTTTTTGCACTAAAAAAATAAGCTTGTAATGCGACGTAATTTTGAGGCCCCTAAGTGGAAGTATGGTGAAACATTTATAGATTACTATAATGAAAAGATAATGTTATCTAGTAAAATCGGTATTGATGACGACGAACTCATTGATCAGTTAATAGAAGGCATTCCTGATGGTCAGCTTAGAGTACAGGCTAGTTTACAATGTTATTCAGATAAAACTCAGCTTTTACAAGCATTTTCGAAAATTCAATTGAAACAAAGACAATTTAAAAAGAAAAATGATCGAGCAGACGAAAAGGAAAATAAATTTCGATGCTACAACTGTAATTCGTTTGGACATTTTGCAGCACAATGTGAAAAACCGAAGCGGCAAATGGGTGCATGTTACGGATGTGGAGGCTTAGATCATCGCGTTGCAACTTGTGCGGAAAGAAAGACGGCAGTTCAGCTGGTTGGCGATGACGAATATGTAAGGTATTTTAAGTTTTCTTTAGATTCTAGTTTTAATGGTAATTTTTCTTTAGAATGCTTAATGGATTCGGGTAGTGTGATCAGTTTTGTAAGGAATTCGAGCATTATGAAATTAATTAATTTAAATGATCTTTTATGTTCTTGTACTGAATTTTTTGGAATAAATGACTCTAAATTAAATGTTTATGGGAAATTTAAATGTTTCGTGATTGTTAACGGTAAGATTATTTGTTTTGAAATGTTAGTCGTATCCGACGAAACCACGTCATATGATTGTGTACTAGGAAAAAACTTTTTAAGGAAAGCTAAATTTAAATTAGTGTCTTGTATTGAGGATGATATTGGGGAGAGAGAGGATGATTTTGGAAGGGCTATTTTATCTATTGATGTGGGTGATAACGATGATTTTGATTGTATTATAAGTGATAATATCGGTTATGATGATAAACGTAAATTAAATAAGTTATATAATGATTATTATGTACGACCCGAGCGTCCGTCTAAACCAGGGGTGTATAGTGAGATCAAACTGAGATTAAATGATGATAAATGTTTCAGTTGTAGTCCTAGGAGACTGTCGTACGCGGAGAGAACTGAATTGCAAAATCTATTAGATGAATATTTGGAAAAAGGATACATAAGGCCAAGTGAATCGGAGTTTGTATCACCAATCGTGTTAGTACGGAAGAAAACTGGTGATTTGAGAATGTGCGTGGACTACCGGATTTTGAACAAGGTAATTGTGAAAGACAGTTATCCTATTCCTTTAATTGACGATTTATTAGATAGGCTTTCTGGAAAGAAATTTTTTACGAAATTAGATTTGAAGAATGGAGTTTTTCACGTTTTTGTTCATCCTGATTCTGATAAATATACATCCTTTGTGACACCTTTGGGCCAATTTGAATTTTTGAGAATGCCGTTTGGGTTAAAAAATGCGCCGTCAGTTTTCCAAAGATTTGTGAACAAAATTTTTGCTGATATGGTAAAGGATGATAAGATTATAATTTATTTGGATGACATCATGATTGCAACGGTTAATATTAACCCGGTGTCTTCAAATGCAATGAAATGTGCAAAGAAATTTGAAAATAACACACAAAGCAACAACAAAATTTGAAAATAACACACAAAGCAACAACAACGAAAATAATTTTGTTGTTGCTTTGTGTGTTATTTTCAAATTTCTTTGCACATTTCATTGCATTTGAAGAAACTAGGTAACGACCATTTTAGAATTTTGAAAGAGGCATCTTGGTCTGCCATCAATAGGTACGAAAAACGCACTTCTAGTTACCCCCCGTTTCCACATGCAAGCGCAAGTTCGAAAAACAATACACTCACACTTTTTCACTAATACTATCACACTTATACGACTTGCGGCTCAACATGAAAGTAAATTTTGAAGACAGTGGATTTTTGATACTTGCGGCAAGTGAAATTACAGAATGAAGAAAACAGTGTTGCCTAGTAATGTTTTCTATTAATTTACTAGTATTTGGTAAAGTAAAAGTTGTAATGCAACTGATTTTGTATTTATTTGTAAAAAAAAAGTAAAAAAGAACACAACGGCATATATTAATGGTAATTTAAAATATAAATTTTAAAAGTTTTTGAAAAAAAAAATTGTTAAGAACAAATTTTGTCCCAGCTTTGTTAGAATATTGAATACTTGGCAATACTGGAGTGCTATTTAGCTGCAAGTAGTGTGGACACATGTAAAATTTTCATGTTTTTTCGGTAATTTTCGAAATTTTCGCTGATAATACGTATTCTCAACTTGCAACCATTTACTTGCATGTGGAAACGGGGGGTTAGACTAAGTGAACTGCCAGCAAAAGACAGAGGAGAATGCCCAACTATAGAAGCCAGCGAACATGTTGAAGAATTAATTAGTTTGGAAAATGATAGTGTTGAAAACGAGTGTGAAGAAGAACAACAAGAACAAAATTATTGTGTGATTGTGCAACAAACAAACGAGTGTCTTGAAGGAGAAAATGATAGTGCAGTACAACAACAGAATGAGTGTGCAGAAAAAAATAAGGGTGGAAATGAATTCTTAAATGAATTATTAAAAAGAGAGTTAGAACTGATAAAACGTGAAAAAGAGTTGCTACGCAAAGAAAATGACTTACTTAAAATGATAGCCGAAAGTGAAAAGAAACGTCAAATTGAAACGGTTGAGAGGGTGATAGCAAATGAAAAAGTAAATAGCGAGATAAACGATAGCGTTGGAAATGAAATTGGAAAATTGTCTTTGGATGCTACCAACAACAAATTTAATGCTTCGTTTAGTATTTTAAAGGAAATGATTCCAGACTATGATGGTGGATTGTTCCCGGAAGTATGGATAACTCAATTTAAGAGCATAAATACTGTTTACCGTGTTGATGAAAATACAGTAAAAGCTTTATTAATGTGCAAATTGAAGGGCAAAGCTCAAATATGGTTACACTCAAAACCGAATTTTGTTAACGAAAGTGCAGATCAAATTTTAAACGAAGTGAAGGAAATTTTTTGCACTAAAAAAATAAGCTTGTAATGCGACGTAATTTTGAGGCCCCTAAGTGGAAGTATGGTGAAACATTTATAGATTACTATAATGAAAAGATAATGTTATCTAGTAAAATCGGTATTGATGACGACGAACTCATTGATCAGTTAATAGAAGGCATTCCTGATGGTCAGCTTAGAGTACAGGCTAGTTTACAATGTTATTCAGATAAAACTCAGCTTTTACAAGCATTTTCGAAAATTCAATTGAAACAAAGACAATTTAAAAAGAAAAATGATCGAGCAGACGAAAAGGAAAATAAATTTCGATGCTACAACTGTAATTCGTTTGGACATTTTGCAGCACAATGTGAAAAACCGAAGCGGCAAATGGGTGCATGTTACGGATGTGGAGGCTTAGATCATCGCGTTGCAACTTGTGCGGAAAGAAAGACGGCAGTTCAGCTGGTTGGCGATGACGAATATGTAAGGTATTTTAAGTTTTCTTTAGATTCTAGTTTTAATGGTAATTTTTCTTTAGAATGCTTAATGGATTCGGGTAGTGTGATCAGTTTTGTAAGGAATTCGAGCATTATGAAATTAATTAATTTAAATGATCTTTTATGTTCTTGTACTGAATTTTTTGGAATAAATGACTCTAAATTAAATGTTTATGGGAAATTTAAATGTTTCGTGATTGTTAACGGTAAGATTATTTGTTTTGAAATGTTAGTCGTATCCGACGAAACCACGTCATATGATTGTGTACTAGGAAAAAACTTTTTAAGGAAAGCTAAATTTAAATTAGTGTCTTGTATTGAGGATGATATTGGGGAGAGAGAGGATGATTTTGGAAGGGCTATTTTATCTATTGATGTGGGTGATAACGATGATTTTGATTGTATTATAAGTGATAATATCGGTTATGATGATAAACGTAAATTAAATAAGTTATATAATGATTATTATGTACGACCCGAGCGTCCGTCTAAACCAGGGGTGTATAGTGAGATCAAACTGAGATTAAATGATGATAAATGTTTCAGTTGTAGTCCTAGGAGACTGTCGTACGCGGAGAGAACTGAATTGCAAAATCTATTAGATGAATATTTGGAAAAAGGATACATAAGGCCAAGTGAATCGGAGTTTGTATCACCAATCGTGTTAGTACGGAAGAAAACTGGTGATTTGAGAATGTGCGTGGACTACCGGATTTTGAACAAGGTAATTGTGAAAGACAGTTATCCTATTCCTTTAATTGACGATTTATTAGATAGGCTTTCTGGAAAGAAATTTTTTACGAAATTAGATTTGAAGAATGGAGTTTTTCACGTTTTTGTTCATCCTGATTCTGATAAATATACATCCTTTGTGACACCTTTGGGCCAATTTGAATTTTTGAGAATGCCGTTTGGGTTAAAAAATGCGCCGTCAGTTTTCCAAAGATTTGTGAACAAAATTTTTGCTGATATGGTAAAGGATGATAAGATTATAATTTATTTGGATGACATCATGATTGCAACGGTTAATATTAACCCGGTGTCTTCAAATGCAATGAAATGTGCAAAGAAATTTGAAAATAACACACAAAGCAACAACAAAATTTGAAAATAACACACAAAGCAACAACAACGAAAATAATTTTGTTGTTGCTTTGTGTGTTATTTTCAAATTTCTTTGCACATTTCATTGCATTTGAAGAAACTAGGTAACGACCATTTTAGAATTTTGAAAGAGGTTTTCGAAAAATTGGTTGAGAATAATTTGGAGATTAGGCATGATAAATGCGAATTCTTGAAAACGTCTGTGAAATATTTAGGGTACACAATTGATGGAAGTGAAATTAGGGCCGATGATAAAGGACTACAGGCTATAATGGATTTCCCGATACCTGACAAGCAACATGCTGTACAGAGTTTTTTAGGTTTGTGCTCATATTTTCGTAGATTTGTCAAGGATATTTCACTAATTGCGAAACCATTATATGATCTGACGAAGAAGGACAAAAAGTTTGTGTTTGGTGAAGTCGAGTTGAAGGTTTTTGAATTGCTTAGAAAAAAGTTAGTTTAGTCACCGGTACTGGCATTAACGATCCTAATGATGAAACTGAGCTTCATTGTGATGCGAGTTCTATTGGTTTTGGGGCTGTGTTGCTGCAAAAGAAAGATGACGGTAAATTCCATCCAATTTTCTATTTTTCGAAGAGAACGACGTACACGGAATCAAAATATCATAGTTTTGAACTTGAAACGTTAGCCATAATTTATGCATTGAAACGCTTTCGGATATACCTTCAGGGAAAGAAATTTAGAATTATAACAGATTGTAATTCTTTGACCATGACGTTGAACAGAAAGGAACTGAATCCAAGAATTGCACGATGGGCTCTGGAACTCCAAAACTATGAATATGAGCTGGAGCATCGGTCGGGCAAGCGAATGCAACATGTCGACGCGTTGAGTAGGAGTACTAATATAATGATAATTGAGTCGAATACGTTTGAGGAGAACTTGATAATTTGTCAGAATAGGGATAACGGAATAAGAGATATGAAGAACAAGCTTCAGAAAAGCGAACATAGTTTGTACGAAATGAGAAATGGCGTGTTGTATAGGAAGACAGTTGATGGTAATTTATTGTTCTACGTTCCTGAGGATATTGAGGATCATATTTTATATAAGTACCACAACGAAATGGGGCACGTTGGTATTGATAAAATGACGGAGCTTATTCTGAAGAGTTATTGGTTTCCGAAAGTAAGGGCAAAGGCTGTCAAGCACATAGGAAATTGTGTAAATTGTATTGTATACTCTTCTAATCGTGGTAGAGAAGAGGGTTTTTTACATAGCATACCAAAGTCGAATACACCATTTGATGTGTTACACATAGATCATTACGGACCGGTGGATAATGGTAGAGCGGTGAAGCATATTCTTGTGGTGATTGATGCCTGTACTAAGTTTGTTAGGTTGTACCCTACGAAGACAACTAACACAAAGGAGGCTATTATGGCGTTAAAAGATTATTTTAGATCTTATAGTCGCCCCAGGTGTGTGATAAGTGATCGAGAAACTTGTTTCACATCGAAAAATTTTGCGGATTTTTTGAAGGAGAATAATGTTGCCCATGTTTTGATAGCGACTGGTTCACCGCAGGCGAATGGACAGGTTGAAAGGGTTAACAGCTCGATAGGCCCAATGTTGGCGAAATTGGGGATATTTTGGGATTCGGTGCTCGGGCACGTTGAATATACGCTGAATAACACTGTACATAGGTCGATTGGGGAACATCCCAGCGTAATGTTGTTTGGTATCGGGCTAAAGGGAAAAATTGTTGATTTATTGAGGGAAAGTTTGATTTATGAAAATGGTGTTCATCGACATGATCTCGCTACAATAAGGCAAAAGGCCGCTGAGAAACAGAAGAGGTTACAGAGCTACAATGAGCAATATGTTGATAAACGGAGAAAGGCTCCGACGAAGTATGAGAGTGGAGACTACATAATGGTGAAAAACTATGATTCAACGGCTGGTGTATCCCGAAAGTTGATTCCAAAGTATAAAGGTCCTTACAGGATATCGAAGGTTGTGCGAAATGATCGTTATATGGTCGGAGATGTTGAAGGATTTCAGCAATCGCGTACACCCTATAAAGGTGTTTGGGCCGTATCCAATATACGTCCATGGTTTGGGGGACGTGAAGGGTCCTGTAGATAACGTGAGATCGGGGGATCTCATTGTCAGGATGGCCGAATTGTAGCAATATATTTATGATGTATATAGTTATTTTATGTATTTACAGTGTACCTATTGTAGCAATATATTTATGATGTATATAGTTATTTTATGTATTTACAGTGTACCTATTGTTAAATTTAGCCTTAAAATGATCAAAAAAAATATTGCGCGTAACCTAGAGCCAATTGGAACAAACTGGTTGGTTGCAGATTCGAAATCAGCACCCCCTAGTTATACTAAAACCACTGCAACAATATTCACCTTTTTTTTGTAGAGCAGTGTAATCTAATCGAAATAACATATCAAAACAACAAATATTTAGGTTGTTTTATTTGTGTTTAACAACGATTTTCTATTCAGTTTTCTATCTGTTAGCACACTCAAACATAGGACACTAAACATACGTAAAAATGTTGTATCGTGCTATTCTCAAATGGTGTATTTTTTCAATTTAATTTTTAACAACTCTGTTTTTTGTTAGGACGATACAACGATACAACAAATAGTACACCCCTTGTGAAAACCCTTATTCTTTAACAAAATTAAATAATTTATTTTAAAACTTTCCGAAATCGAACGTGAACCGATTTTGAAAATTTTTATTTTTTACCGTTTACTGGACGCAAGCGCATCTTTTCCGCACCCCCGTTTTTGAAATTCGCAATTCGGCAAGTTCGGCCCACTCTATTATATATAAAGTGGTTGAGAGGTTCGAAAGTAATAAGTGAAAACCGGAAGAGCAATTAAAAACTCAAAAATTATGATAGAATTATATTTATAATTTTGGAAAGCATTTCTGAGTCATAAATTAGCAAATATGCTTGCTGAAGTATTGTATTTTTATTATTTTTGTGATTTTCTTTTACAGCGTTTGAATGGCATTGTTATTGTTGATGGGAAATTAATACCAGTTAAAGATGAAATTCAAGCATGTAACGGATTAACTAGCCAAAGTTATTTGGCTGGACGTTTCAAAAATCAAAATGTTATAATAACCGCTGATGTTAAAGACAAGGTGAATTTTATTTTCCCTACGTGCTAAACATTATTTCAATTGAAAGGATCTTTTTTATAGGTTTTAAACATTG
Source organism: Leucophora obtusa (assembly GCA_949987735.1). Classification (NCBI taxonomy): domain Eukaryota; kingdom Metazoa; phylum Arthropoda; class Insecta; order Diptera; family Anthomyiidae; genus Leucophora; species Leucophora obtusa. The sequence goes on from OX465295.1 coordinate 286,408,164, forward strand.
AAGGCTATTCTGTTGAAACTTGTCAAACAATATCAGATCTCTCAAACTCTTTAGCATATCCTGATCATTATGGTACACCTACCCTTAGGACATTTGATTGTAAAGTAAATCGTAATAATGATGGCAAGGGATGTCTTTTCATTATTGACACTACAGACGATAGTATCTTAGCTGTGCAACAATCTAAATTCCGCTGGATTAAGTCAGAAGCTTTAGCTAATGTTATTGCCACAGAATTTATCGATTTACCATTGGCTGATAGTGAGGGTGCTTTAGAAAAAGAAATGAAAGGAAAAACTGGTAAGTACTCAAAAATATGCGGCTTTTTAAAATAATTATAATATAATAAATTAATAAATAAGAGTTTTGCTTTAAGTATAAATAACATAGTAAAGATAATCAAAATTAATCTCTGGCTTTTTAACTTTATTCAAAATTATTTTACGTACAAAACGAAACTGTGTTAATTAAAAAAGGTGTTGATCCAAGTTTGGAGAGTAAGTAACAAGTTTTCTCTTTTTTTGGTAGTGCTTAGATTTTTATTTTTTGCTTGATGTTTTATATATATTTTCTGTATTTCTCTAATTTTTATAATTTTGAATGCTACATTAAGAATACATATTTCCAGCTAGCGTTTTACCAGCTCCCATAAACAAAATTTTTAAGTGACTCAAAGTAATTATTATGGATTATTGTTTTTTTAACACCATTTTTTGGTAGAAAATATGACCCTAAGTAAACAATACAGAAATTTGACTCCACAGTGTTAGCAGCTCTTTCAAAATGAGTTATAATATTAAAGACTCCTAAAAGATTGATTAAAATGATTAAAATTTATGAGGAAAGTTTGTAATTTTAACGCTCTTTTATACATATGTTTTTAAAGTATATTTCTGAGTTATCATCATCTTTGTTTTACAGGCTATTTTATTTTTTTACATGGTTGGCAAACACTAACCGTAAAATACCAATGACAATTGAAAAAAATGACTACTGTTAACCTTAAAATATCAAAAGATCATACATAAAATATTGACTTTCACTTTTTTTGGACAGTTATTGTCCAGCAGAAATTACTGCTTGCTTGGAAGCAGTTTTGTCATGGAAAGTTGAGCAGTGAAGCGATTGCATTATTGATAATATCATGCCTGATTTTTGTTCGAGATAGCTCGCGTGAAAGCACTTGTTTCGAGATCCAAAAAGCCATGAACTCACCGCTTTTAATTGGTGCTCCTGTTTTTCTTTTAAAATGTTGATAATTCATGCCTGCTCGGATGTGCATATTATAAAGCTTTTCAACTATTTAAAATCCTGCCTTCTCAAAAGCACAATATTCCTGCATATTTTTCCGTGAAGAGAAAATTCCTCTTATTTTCAGTAAAACCTCTTATTTACATTAAAATAACTTTTCTCCGCATTTAAAAATATTTTGATAAAAGAACCGCAAAAATATTTAAGCAATCAAAATGTATTGCTTATTTCATGTCTTTTTGAAAAGCACAGCAAAAAGCGATGTAAACAATTAATCAACTTAGGCCTTTCATTAGTGCTGTTTACGAAGCTATACCCCAGCAAAAATATGGAAGCAGTAAAAACGTTTTCTGCTTCCTTACTGCTACCCAGTCAGAAAAATACAAACGGGAAAGCGGTGGCAAAGCACTTTAACAGGTGGTACAAGTACTGGGAAAAAGTGCTTTCCCATTCCCAAAATGATAACATCATTTTCATCATAACAAAAGGACCGGCTGTTCAAAAAGCCCCGGAAAAGCACTGGAGGAACAAAATTTTTAAACGTTGGCAAAACGCTGGCAAAACCAATAAATAGGTGGTCTGGAAATATATTTTCCAAAATAAAATTTAAAAAAAGTTCATATGTATTTTTTTGGTCCTGCCGTGATTTGAACCCAGGCCGTCAGATTGGCAGACGATTGCTCTACCCACTGAGCTAACGAGACATAATATTTAATGGCTAAACACATAAATGATTGATAATAGCTGGACAACTACTGGCTGTGCCAAAATGCTAGTACTGGCAAACAATTTTTAGTAACTAGTATGCCAGTGTTGGGAGGGCAAAAAAAAGTTGGTCTTGAAGGAGCTTTCCCACAAACAAAAGAATTGATTTTATAAAACAAAAAAAATTTTAAATTAAAAAAAATTCAAAAAAATTTTTTTGCTTGCAACCGGATTTGAACTCGGAACCTTCCGACTACAGACATTTTTTAACGAAGCGTCAGCATTTTTATAAAATCATTGGTCTACCAATGAATTGATTTTTGTACGCCTGGTAGCATTGGCTAGGTAGCACTGGATAACCACTGGTTGCAAACCTTGGCATATCACTCTAAGCCAATTCTTTGCCAGTGGTTTTTTTTATAAACCACCGAAATTTTTGTAAAAAAATACTGGTAAAACGCTTTTCGCAAACGCTGGCAAAGTGTCCCAAATGAGTGTTCTGCCAGTCATTTATTTTTAATACCGTGGTTACCCAGTGGTATGCCAGTGCTTGATTTTTTGTACCACTGGCGATTTCTGACTGGGTACTTTTACCGCTTCTAAAAATGTACTGCTGCCAAGCAAGCAGTAATTTCTAATGGGACATTTTTAGAAGCGGTAAAAGTAGCAGTAAGTAAGCAGAAAACGTTTTTACTGCTTCCACATTTTTGTTTTGTGTTGTTTACACACACACACGCACACACACACGCACACACACATAAAGGCTCATTTAGCCATACGTAACGTAACGTGAGGAATCAGCTGATTCAATCTAAAATAATGAGTAAAAAAGAAATAGACTGTCAGCTATGCAAATACCGTTAACTTTAAAATAACGTAACGAAATACATACCTTCAAATACCGTCAACGCTAAAATAACTTAACGAAATAACTTAAAATACTGATAATCTTAAAATACTCTAACGAAATACTTGTAAAATAACGTTATCTACGTTATCTAACGTTATCTATTCATAAAGTTAGAATCGGTCGCCAACCCTGATTTTTTACGATTTGGAGTCAAACAAATATTAGCTTTGCTTTAATAAAATTTAGCGAACCATTAAGACTAGAGACGGGCACCTGAGCAGAATTATGCGTGATTCGCGTGAATCAAGCGTGATCATCCCTAATTGAGACCAAAGTATAAAAAAACATTTTTATAAGCTTTCCAGTGATAAAGATTTTGAAAAGATCTTATTTTAATTTTGGAGATAATAAACGTAGTTTCAGGGAAATTCGCTTTTAAGCAAAATGCAACATCCCTAAATGCTTCATTTTGAGTTTATTAATGATTAGTGAATTACGAAAATGGCCTAAACGAAAGCAAAGTAACGGAAAATTATTTTTGTTTCCCATGTAATTTGGACGAAAATAATTGCCAATTTCTATCGTTTAGACTATTTTCGTAATAGATACTCGTAATGTGGCATTACATTTTTATCGATTTGTCGTTATTTATAATTTTGTAAATTATATTTAGTTTTTTTATTGATCCTAGCTATTTATGATTTCGTACATTTTTTTCTACTTTTAATTACCTATTGTATTCATTATTTTTTAATTACCCCCTCCTGCAATATATATCCTAGCTATTTATGATTTCGTACATTTTTTTTTCTTTTAATGAATTATTGTATTAATTATTTTTTTAATTACCCCCTCCTGCAATATATCGAGACACTAGATTCAATACTCTACCCATAGGCGTACCTAGACCATTTTTCTGGGGTGGGCAAGGGACCCATTTATGTTCAGCTGTTAATTTGCCCATTCTCAGACTCTTAATCTTAAAAAACACTTTCGACATTATGCTTAAAATTTTTTCTTACAAAAAAACTTTTCAAAATGGTTTCTTACCTTCTCATAAAATTTTCATAGTTTTCAAAATTAGCTTATTCTATCAAAATCTCCATATTTTTATAGAAAACTCCGAAAAGTGCATGTATTTTTCTGAAGAAACCCTCGTACAAAAAATGTATTCCAAGCTATACTATCAGATTAGTATGAAATTTAGATATTTGATAAAGATATTTAGGATAAACTTATCTCATTTTTTCTTCCACCTCGGACGAACCCATTCTAACCCCATATTTTGACCACTTAAAATTACCTAGGTGGTCAAAAACCGTGGAATGTGCATCTTAGAACTTTTGTTTCTACAGCATATTGAAATTTAACTTCAATTTTAATTTAACTAATTATTTTTTTTAAAAAATATAAATCTAAGATATTTATCTCACCAAAAACGATTCTGCGATATTTTCCTATTAAATTTTTTTTTCCATTTGATTCAGATGCTTATTGAATAACTTTGTGATTCTAACAGTTTGTCTTAAAGAAAAACTCTTAGAGCCTGTTTTATAATCATAACTAAGATCGATTTGTTTCTTAAATATTTCTTAAGAATTTTCAACCAACATTTCTTAGAAAAATCTATCTTAGATCTGACTATAAAACTGATCCTTACATTCCAAGAAATTATCTTTCTAGGAAACCAGTAGACATTTTCCCAACCAAAAACACATGACTACGATAATTAGTATTTTAAAAAACAAAAAATAATACTGTGATAATTTTTCCCATCAAAATCAAAAAAAAAAACAAAAAGACCGGCCAAAGTCCGCCAATGACTCTACCAGAGAACGGTTTGAGTGCCTTATTTTATGCTTTTGAATGCAATCACAAAAAATTAGGATTTTTTTTTTTTTTTTTTTTTTTTTTAATTAACAAAATGAGAAAATATATACATATTTCATATTTAAATAAAAAAAATACTGCAACAAGTCAACGAATACTAAACGAATGTTGTGATTGATTTTATTTTTTTAATGCGTCATCATTTCATGACATCCCAGTGTAGAAACGGTAATGACATATCATTATTTTTTGGAGTACCAGTAATGACACCCACTTACCTTCTGCATTATTTTAAAACATATAATAATGAGTTACTGATAATGACTTATTTTTATCATTATTTCAAATAGAAAATAATTTTTTAGATTTTTTTGAAAATTTTTTGAAATCTATTTTTAGACTCAATATTTTTTAATCACTGGTAAGGATATATGTAACCACATATTTTTTGATTTTTTGTATGTTGGCGAGTAAGCTTGCTTGTGTGCAGCAGGTCAATTATGTTTTTATCTATTAAATATTACATGTCGATATACAGTCATGTGCAATATAATAGGGACATTAAAGTTTTTTTCTAATTTTATTCTCGTTGTCTTTATTTTTAAAGATCAAAATAGTGGATAGATTCGCCCCAAAATCCGAGGAGATAGTTTAGAAAATTGTGTAGAATTTTAAAGTGATGTCTATATTTTTATTTTGTCACTTGTTTTAAGTAGGCGTGGCTTTTAATGAAAAATAAGCGAAATCGACCTTCCATCAAATTGCATAGTAAAATTTAGCGAGTACTGATCAGTTCTGTAAAAACTGTATATTTTTGGAATTCCTATAAAATTTCCTTAAGTATTGCATTTTTTTTTTCTACAAATGGTCGCCACACTTAAAATTGTCGTTATTCAATTTGGTTAGCGTACTTCTTATATGCAATAAAACACGAACACACGTCTTTTTGATTAGAAGTTTTATTAAGAACTAACAAAAAAGTAAAATGTAAAATAACTCAGAGTCATAAGAATACAGTGGAGTAAACAAGAAAAATAACGGTTCATTATAGAACATAGTGAAACACAAATTAGGGTTGCCATCGTGTAATACTTTCAACACCCTTCCACAATTCAAATTTGTGTTTTTACAAAAAAAAAACTATTTCAATCCTAACATTTTCACAAATTTAGAATGTTTTCCTTTCATCAAACATTTAGTTAAAACATCAGTCACCATGTTGTCGGTTGATACATACTTCAATTCAACGTCCCTGTTCTCAACTATTTCTCGCACAAAATGGTACCTAATGTCAATATGTTTAGATCTAGAATGGTAAACAGGATTCTTCGCAAGTTGCTGTGCACTTAGATTATCACCATAGATGACTATTGATGCCCCATCTTCCATATAACAAATTTCGGTCATAAGTCCTCTAAGATAGACTGCTTCCTTAGCTGCAGTGCATAGGGCCATATATTCAGCCTCAGTGCTGCTTAAAGCAACGGAATTCTGTTTCTTGGATTTCCAAGAGAAAGCGCATCCAGCAAGATAAAAAACAAAACCAGTATGAGACTTGCGATCTAAAGTATCGCCTCCCCAGTCTGCTTCCACGTACCCATGAAGTGGTACACCAGTTGCCTTATACTGCAACTTCATTTCACTGGTACTTGCCAAGTAACGGAAAATATGCTTAATACCTGCATAGTGCTCGCTGTGTGGATCTTTATTGTGTTGCGCCAATTTCGAAACTGAATGCAAAATGTCGGGTCTGGTCACCAAAGCCAGAAACATCAGAGACCCAATTATAGACTGATACTCTTTAGGATCAACTTTTATACATCTTTCATCATTACAATTAAGTTTACTACCAGGATCCAATGGAGTTGCTGCGGTTCGACATTCATTCATTCCATGTTGGCTTAATAATCGTTTAATATACTGTGACTGATCGATGGTTATAGATCCACATTCACCATCACGAGTAATTCTCATACCCAAAAACAATTTAAGTTGTCCTGAGTCCACACACTCAAACTTTTCTGAGATCTTCCTTTTGATGTATAGAACGTCATCTTTGGATTGACACCCTATAATAATATCATCAACGTAAATGACAATTAAACATAATTTACCTTTTTTAACAAATTTATAAAGACACGATTCATGATCAGACTGTTTGAACCCAATGTTCTTTAGCACAGAGTCTATTTTGGAGTTCCAATCCCTTCCAGATTGTTTCAAACCATATATAGCCTTGTTGAGTTTCAATACAAGATTTGGGTGGGCTTTATCAACGTAACCCTCAGGCTGCTTCATGTATACATCGTCAGTCAGTTCACTATTAAGATACGCAGTACAAACATCTAGTTGATGAAGATACATTTTCTTTTCCGCTGCAATCGCCAACACCATTCTTATGGTAGCAAAACGACAAACCGGTGAGAAGGTTTCATTATAATTTACGCCAAACTCTTGACTACAACCTTTCGCTACTAGACGAGTCTTATATCGATCAATTTTACCATCAGCACCTCGTTTTACCGTAAAAACCCATTTGCAGCCAACTACTTTTTGTCCATCTGGCAACTCCGTTAAACTCCAAGTTTTATTCGCCTTCAAAGAATTATATTCTTTATTCATGGCATCAAGCCAGTGCTTTGATTCATTACTTTTCATAGCTTCGGACACATTTTGCGGTACATCTACACAATCGCCACAAGTCATGGTATTTAAAACGTTGTATACTTTCTTTGATCTGCCCGGCCTACCAGTACGAATCATTTTTGGTCGACCTGGACCAACGACCAAGTTTTCATCATTATCATTTGAAAAATATTCTAGGTCCTCTAATTCTTCAGCACTTTCATAACATTCGCTATGACGGTCATCATTTTCTTCGGAAATAGAAGCTTCATCTTGCTTTTGTGGTATTTCATCAGAAACTTGAACGTTTTTACTACATTCGTGTCCTAATAAATCGAACGATATACAACTATCTACATTATTTGTTACCTGTTTAGGCTCATCGAACAAAACGTCACGTTTTTCGACCACTTGGTGTGTAACTGGATCATAAAGTCTATACGCTTTTGCTGTTAACGAATAGCCAATCATGCGATATTCTTTACCTTTTGCTTTAAGCTTGCTATGTTGTGTCTTGTCTAGGGCTACTGCAGTACAACCAAAAATTCTCAAATGTTTCACCGATGGCTGTTTGCCACTCCATGCTTCATATGGCGTTACACCTGCTAACGCTCTTGTCGGTGATCGATTACGTATATACACAGCCGTAGCAATTGCCTCAGCCCACAGAAATTCATTCATGTTTGTATGTAACAACATACTCCTGGCCATTTCCACTAAAGTACGGTTAAAACGTTCGGCTACACCATTTTGAGGGGGGCTATAAGGAACCGTAAGCTGCCGTTCAATGCCATTATCTTCTAAGAATTTACTAAATTTCTTATTGACAAATTCGCCGCCGTTGTCACTTCTAATCATTTTGATTTTACGGCCTGTTTGCCGTTCGGCCATATTTTTAAATAATATAAATTTATCAAAAGCTTGGTCTTTTGTTGCCATAAAATAAACAAAAACCCTTCTAGACTTATCGTCTATGAACGTGATAAAATATTTCGATCCAGAAAGTGATTGTTTTTCAAAAAGACCACATAGATCTGTATGTATTAAATCTAAAACGTTTTCCGCTCTTGTCGCTGACGCTTGTGGATACGGTTGTGTGCACACTTTTGCTTTCATACAAGTTAAACATTTTTCCTCTTTAACAAAATTAACATTTCCAATACCACGAACCATTTTCTTAGCATCACACAAACTTTTATAATTTAGGTGTCCGTACCTGTTGTGCCACAAAACTGCAGAAAAGCATTTATTTTTTGCTTCATATTCAACCACATATAGTTTATTTTTCTTCTCGAAAGTAAAAATAATTTCCCCTTTGAAAAACATACTGGCAGAATTTTTGTTGAATTTTACACCGAATCCCTTTTCCGTAATTTTGTCAACAGACAAAAAATTACCCTTCATTGTCGGTACATAAAGCACATCACTTAAAACAAATTCACACTTCTTGAATTTCAATTTTACTTCGCCTACACCTTCGGCTTCAATGTAATTTTCTCCGGCTAGTTGAATATTTTCCTTATGCTCTTTGAATTTAAAAAACAAACTTCGTTCACAACACATGTGCGATGTCGCGCCGCTGTCTAAACACCATGTATTTACGTTTATACTCTGTGAGTCTGTTGCTGCAAGCATTGCAAATGCGTAACTTTGTTCTACCTTACTACCGTCGTTTTTCTTTGTTGTACATTTTGCTGCAACATGTCCATGCAGTCCGCATTTAAAACATTTGCCATTAAACTGTTGTTTTTTCTTTGTGTGTTTGTTGTTGTTACTATTTTTATTGTTTCTTTTATTGTCATGTGCATAAAAAGCTAACTGTTCACTACTCTCATCTGTTGTTTTAGTTTTCTGGCGTCTTCGCTCACCTTCTTCTAGTAGCTTCACTCTTAACACTTTAAGGGGCGGAAGGTCGTCTCTGGTTTCCATAGCAATAACGAAATTTTCATACGTTTTTGGTAAACTTGATAACAATATAATTACCAAAAGCTCATCTTTTATATCAATGTTTACCTCCGATAGTTTTTCCACAATGTCAGTAAATAAATTCAAATATTCTGACATACTCATACCAGCAGACATATTTAACGATAACAATTTTTTGTAAAGAGTAACTTTACGGGCTGGACCACTTGGTTTGTAAATTTCCTCTAAACGTTTCCATGCTTCAAGGGCTGTGCCGAAATTTTTTATATAATTTAATTGCGATGGTTTGACACTTAAAACTATCGTAGCCAATGCCTTATCATTGTTGGCTGTCCACTTTGTTTCATCAGCCTCCTTCTTTAAGGTGCCATTAACAACACTCCATAGCTCAGAATGGATTAAAATACTTTTCATTTGCACACTCCAACAATCATAATTTGTATCATCTAATTTGTCTATTTGATACAACGAGCTCATCTTACTTTTATTTTTTCCTTATTTCAACTGTAGCTTAACCAATACAAATTATTCCTTCTAATTTATTCTTTAATAATTTTCCCATGTAACTGGGCCCATTACCTGTCGTTATTCAATTTGGTTAGCGTACTTCTTATATGCAATAAAACACGAACACACGTCTTTTTGATTAGAAGTTTTATTAAGAACTAACAAAAAAGTAAAATGTAAAATAACTCAGAGTCATAAGAATACAGTGGAGTAAACAAGAAAAATAACGGTTCATTATAGAACATAGTGAAACACAAATTAGGGTTGCCATCGTGTAATACTTTCAACAAAAATGACAGTGCCTTAAATATGACCAAATTTTTCTTTGTTTTTAGCGATTTTAAAATAAAGTTAACAACACTGAAATTTAAATACGGAATGCTTTATACTATAACGTAAAAAAACCTTGACTGATTTGTTATACCGCGCTAAGTATAGAATAAGCCCATTCACTTTAAAGTTTCAGTTTTGTTAACTTTATTTTAAAATCGCTAAAAACAAAGAAAAATTTGGTCATGTTTAAGGCAATGTAATTTTAAGTGTATCGACCATTTGTAGAAAAAAATAATGCAATACTTAAGGGAATTTTATAGGAATTCCAAAAATATACAGTTTTTACAGAACTGATCAGTACTCGCTAAATTTTACTATGCAATTTGATAGAAGGTCGATATCGCTTATTTTTCATTAAAAACCACGCCTACTTAAAACAAATGACAAAATACAAAAACAGACATTACATTAAAATTCTGCACAATTTTCTGAACTCTCTCCTTGCATTTTGGGGCGAATTTATCCAATATTTTGATCTTTAAAAATAAAGGCAACGAGAATAAAATTAGAAAAAACTTTAATGTCCCTATTATATTGCACATGACTGTAGCTCAAATGGTAGAGCTGTTGACTGGCAATCTGTAGTCCCAGGTTCGATTCCCGCACCAGCAAATTTTATTAAAAAAAAAATACAATAAAAAATATTTTTTTTTATATAATTAATTTTTTTGAAAATATAAGTTTAGACTCATTATTTTCGTCAGTACTGGTAAGCACATAGGTAACGATATATTTTTTGATTTTTCGTATGCTGGTGTGTAACGACAACTCGTTATTTTTCGCGATATCGCCATATAAAGGTAATAAGAAATGTAATAACAAAAGTAAGTAATTACCATTACCAAGTATGTAGTTACATAACCACATATCTGGTAATGATTTTCTACACTGGGATGTAGTGGCATAATAAAAAAAAAATATTGCGTAAAAACCACTCATCAAAAACAATGAATGTATAAATAGCAATAGCATTAGTTATTGTTGTTGAATGAATACATGGCAAAAGCAATGAATGGTATGAATGCACAATAAAAACGAATGCACTCAAACCGTTCTCTGGTAGCCACATTTGTTAACGAACCTTAATTCCTTCGGGAATTAAACAAAAAAGTAAATTCCTTACCCCCCGTTTCCACATGCAAGTTCGAAAAGCTCAATACCCTCACACTTTTTCACTAATACTATCACACTTATACGACTTGCGGCTCAACATGCAAGTAAATTTTGAAGACAGTGGATTTTTGATACTTGCGGCAAGTGAAATGACAGAATGAAGAAAACAGTGTTGCCTAGCAATGTTTTCTATTAATTTACTAGTATTTGGTAAAGTAAAAGTTGTAATGCAACTGATTTTGTATTTATTTGTAAAAAAAAAAAGTAAAAAAGAACACAACGGCATATATTAATGGTAATTTAAAATATAAATTTTAAAAGTTTTTGAAAAAAAAAAATTGTTAAGAACAAATTTTTTCCCAGCTTTGTTAGAATATTGAATACTTGGCAATACTGGAGTGCTATTTAGTGACAACTTATGCCTTCGACGACATTTTAAAAATGAACCTGCAGCAAGTAGTGTGGGCACATGTAAAATTTTCATGTTTTTTCGATAATTTTCGAAATTTTCGCTGATAATACGTATTCTCAACTTGCAACCATTTACTTGCATGTGGAAACGGGGGGTTAGGTAATTACACAAAAAGTTAATTCCTTAGCGAGTTAAACAAAAAAGTCAATTCCTTCAGATAATTAAGTGCACATTTGAATGAATTCCTAGGGAATAGTTTGTGATATGTCTCTCTCTCTAGACTTTTGTATTTTCGTTTCATATCTGTGTTTAATCTATGGTTAAAACGTTGAAACAAATTCATCTAGAAAAAGTTGAAGACACGGATATTTTATTATTATCCTTCTTTCAGAATATATTAAATTTTCTCGTGGCTACAGCCAAAAGTTTAACTCTGTCGGACCGTGTTATATTAACAAATATTCATGCTTTATTTTTTTTATCTTGTTTGCTTCCCTTTAAAAAATAAATAAGAATACGATTGAATACGCTGACTCCGAAAATTTCTTTAAGAGTTTATTCTTGTTTTTAGCTTTTCTAGTATAAAAATAAAACTGTTGGTAGTTTTTTTTGCATTTTAAGTTACATTGTGGAAAATATTTTTTTAATATTATTATTTAAAAATATTCTAACTAAATATATGAAGATATTAATTTATTTGTATCACTTTAAATCTCAGCTGATATTGCCAGTGCGTTTTTACATCGTATTACATCACAAGTTCTACACTTTAAAAGTTTATTCCTACATGTGATGGGTTTGGGTCCCAAGCCATCAGATACACAAAAAGCCGGTCTAGTACGTGATTCATTTGGTCTTCACAAAATGCTAGTAATTCTTACAAAGAGTGGTAAAGTCTTTGGTATAGATAATATTAATGGTAAACATCACTGGGAATTGTATTTGGATAATGTTGAAGAATTCGCTAATGGTGAACAAATGCGTTTACTTATACAAAGAACAAGTAAACATTTTCCCCTCCAAGCTTTATGTGCCATTGTAGCTAAAGATAAAACAACGGGCAATGGTGTTTTGTATCGTTTTAATCCCATCACTGGTGCTGCTGCTGAGGGCGGTCTTGTACAATTGAATCATAAAATTAAACAATTATCATTGTTAGCTGAAACAGAAAATGATTTTGTTAAAGGAATTCTTATAATGGATGCCGATAATAATGTTAATGTCTATCCAGAACATGCTAAATCAAAGGTAACACTTAAAATTCCACACGCATACTTGTTTTATTTATAACTTTAATTTTTTGAAAAATAATTTTAGGCAAATGGTTTATATATGTATACTGCTGATAAATCCACTTCATCGTTGAATGGGTTCTTTGTTAAATTTGAAAATAATGTAAGATTGGCTTTATAAAATGATAATCATATTTTATGTAAAATGTTTGAATTTACATAATTTCAGCAATTAACCACTTTACCTTTATGGAATGTTGATTTAAGTGGCCACAATGGCGATCATAAAATTATTACGGTAGCTTCGAAGAATCCTATTGAAACCGTACATTCTCAGGGTCGTGTTATGCCCGATCGTTCGGTATTGTATAAATACATTAATCCTAATTTGGTAGCCGTATTTACACAAGCTACTGATAGCATACACAAATGTTAGTTAAATTTACTGTATGCCAGTAAATATTTTTAATACGAATAGATTTTTTTTCTGTATATTCTTATAGATTTGCTTAATGTTTACTTGATTGATGTTGTCTCTGGTTCGGTTGTATTCTCTATGATGCATCGTAAAGTACGACCACCACTATATGTTGTGCATTCAGAAAATTGGTTGGCATATGCTCATTATAATGACAAAGTTAGACGAACTGAAATAAGTAAGTAAAATAATGAATTATTTATAGTGTAGCAACCAGAGATTATTATGGGGTTTCTAGAAGACGTTCGTTGTCAGAAGAACGAGTTATCGAACTTTTCTTTGCTGTCAGTTTAAAATTTTTGACAGACATAATTTTCGGTATTTATAAATCCAATATTTTATAAATGTTCATAATAAAGCATAGGTGGGCATCAAGTACATTAAAATTATTAAGTACCAGTACCAAGTTTAAAATGTACTTTGCAATTAGTACAATTTACTAGGGAAGTAATTGATACTTAAGTACCAATATCTTAAAATCTACTTGGTACTTGCTAAGTACTATAGGTACTTGATATGCTATGCTACTTTGCTAAATACTGTAGGTACTTGCTAAGTTCTATGGTACTTTCTAAATATTTATAGTTCTTGTTAAGTTCTTTGGTACTTGCTAAGTACTTTTGGTACTTGCCAAGTACCTTTAGTCATTAACATGTTCCATAGTACTTAGCAAGTACCAAAAGTACATAGTACCTGTAGTACTTAAAAAGTACCATGGAACTTGCTAAGTACTAACACGTCGGCTGAAAAGTCCGTAGGATGACATAGGTGTGCCATTAATGAAAAATCCATATGATTTTTTGGAACTACCAACCTTTAGATGATACCTGTCAAGATTTAATGACAATAGGTCCATTCGATTACTGGGTAATTTGTACAAATTTGTACAAATTTTTACTGGATGGCGTTCGTTAACACAAATACTCAGTAAACAGAAAGAAAAAAGAGAGAATAAAGTGACAGTTCTATGATGAGAGTTTCTAAGTCTTCTTCTTTTTCTTGCAAATTTTTACTGTATAAATTTTTGCCAGTAAGAATTTGCAAGCAGAAAAAACATGATTCAAAAACACTTGTTCGTTTATTGAAAACAAAAAAAAATATTTTACAATTATGTTATTTTATGGAAATTCAAAGCAATAAAACTTTCAAAATAAATTATGGGAAATATAAGAAAACCTTCTAAAAAGTTTCTGCTTAAGATTTAACATCAAAAAATATCGTCTTCCATAGCGACCAGCTAAAATCAGCTGTGTCTACAAACTTGCAAATTTTCAGATCGCGTACATGTTTGGGAAAATTTTATTTTGAGAGTAAATCTAGTCTTACTCTCTGTAACTTTGTACTGAGTAATTCTTATTGGACTTGACTGAGAAAAGTAATCGAATGGACCTAATTCGTTCATTACAAGTTGCAGCTGTTTTAGTGACGCTTTTGGGGTAGTTTGTGTAACCGCGACAAAGTACGGGAACAGACATAATATACTCTGTCCACGTAGTTACGTATTTAGAGTGTCCAAAAAACCGGCCATTTCGGAAAACCGGTTTTCGATTTGTTCGAAAATTACTATTTAAAAAAACCGGTTTCGGTTACTGTTTTCTTGAAAAAACCGGTTTCGTTTTTTTTCTGTTATGAAAATAAATTTGTACAAATAGCAGAAAAAGCTAATAAAAAATTAGTTAAAAGCGCCCTGCAGAAACAACTACTGAAATCAGCTGAATCTGTTTGCTAAAGCGGGATTTAAATTATGTGATTTTAGGTCTGATAAATCAAACAAAAATTCCTATAAGATGATGTGATTGCCAAACAAATCTTTTAAATTTTTCGCAAACAGATGAAGTACAGCAACAGATGAAGTAATGCCAACCTTTTAAAGGCTCCATTAGTCTGGTAGTATCGTAAAGTATCGGGTCAGCTGTTTACTTTTAGTTAATGACAGTATACACAACTACTTAGTTTGGAAGTACATTTGAAGTAAGAAAATCTATTGAAAATAGATTTCTACTTTACGATACCTCATTTCGCCGCACTTTACTTCCAAACTAATTTGAGCTTAAGAACAAAACTCGCAGGCAAGCCTAAAAAAGCGCTAAGTTATAAATGTGATCAAAATAGGTAGTTTTCAACTAATTTATGCAACTAAACATTTAAAAAGCGCTAAAATCATTATTATGTTAAAATATAATTTAATATCACATTATTATGAAAATAATAAAAAAACATTTAAATTAGATAAAACTGTATCAAAATAAAGGTTTCACCATAAAGCGCTAAATAAAGACATATTAGTAAATTAATAACATCACAGAAAAACAATTACATTTCCAAAAATTAATTTATATTTTTTTTAATGGGATGACAATCTACTCTTCTAAAAACAGCAGTACTTACTATTTATTTTCGCTATTTTAACTCTACTAATATTCAGTAAAAACGTCTACCGGTTTTTGCAGGATAGAATGTTGTTTGTATTCAATTAAAATTTATTTAAATATAACTAATATTTTTGTAGATTTAACAGTTTTTGTTTCATCATCCAAACGTATATTTTTCTTAAATGGAACCAATTTATTACGCAGAAAAAAAGTAATTATTTTTTTTTATAAAGCAGAACAAAACTGCAGTTTCGTTTATTAAAATTAAGTCTTTAAAAATAAAATGCAGTCGAAATATAGAATTTTCGAATGATTAGCTTAAAAATAGTTTTGATAAAAACATCTTTTTTAAAAAACCGGTTAACCGACAAATAATAACCGGTTTTCGATTTATTCGAATTTAGAAATTATTCGAAACCTTTCGGTTTTTTGAAATTAAAAAAACCGGTTAACCGGTTTTCGGTTACGGGTTTGGACACTCTATATGTATTGTACAGGGTGACCCAAAATTACCGAAGGACTTTGATTTCCTTATAACTTTTTTTTAATTTTTTTCAGTATTTTGTAAAGAAGACTTGGGGAATTTAAAATGGAACAGTACACAATTGAACAAAGTGGCCTTAAAATTTTTTCCAACATTGTCCGATATCGAACGCCCGTGATGGAAACGGCGACACCGTGTTCATTTTCAAAAAATATGGGCCAATTAGCCTTTCCAACGAAACACCGCACCAAACAGTACACTTAAGTGGGTGTAATTGTTGCTGTTGAACTACTCTTAGATTTTCCGTATCCCATATCCTGCAGTTTGGCCTATTTAACGAACCCATTTAATTGGAAATGGTCTTCGTTGCTCATAATTAAATTATGAATAACATCATGATTTTCTTCAATTGTGTACTGTTCCATTTTAAATTCCCCAAGTCTTCTTTACAAAATACTAGTGTTTCCAATTATTCGACATAGCCGGTTAACCGGTTAATGCATTATTCGAAAAATCACTAAAATGGATTAACCGGTTATTCGGGTCGGTTATTCGAGAAAATTGGCGGTTAATCGATTAATCGTTTAATGCTAAATTAAGGTATTTCATTAACTTTTTATTAATTAAAACACAAAAGGCTGACTCTTTTCATTAAATATTAACGTCATATATGAATACGATGTATTTAATAAAAAGGTTTTCATATTCGAAGGTTGAAAAGTTTCGGGTTCTAAGATTTTTTTTAAAAAAAGGTCTGTAAAAATGTTGCTAAATCTACTAAAATTTCGTTGAAGATGGCAGAAAGAACTGCTGAAACTAACAAAATATTAGTAAGTTAAGAACAGCAAACCTGAAACTGTTACATATCGATTACTTAACGTAGATCTTTTATTTAGAAAAAAATTTAAAAATCTGAAAAGCTTAGATACAAAATTTCTTTGAATGTGATTTTTAATCAATACTGACACTATAAAATTTAATATTGCATTTAACTTTTCAAGACCCAACTAGCTTGCAAAAATGTATTAATTTTATAACTTTAAGGTAAAATGGTACTAAAACTATTAAAATTTCCTGGTGTCAATCATATTTTATGAAATATGATTTAGCTAAAAGTATAACTGAAATTTTTTATCTAAATAAACCTATTAGTATTGAAAATATTTGTAATTTTAAGAGAAAACATCACATCTCATAATCGTGTATGCTGGGTCTGAAAGGGTTAAAGAAATGCTATACCTCAAGTTTTTTTAAATTTTAATAAGATTCTTCCTACAGCTACGAAATTTTCATTAAAGTCATCGATAAAAAAATTTTAGTTCTCTTTGAGATTAATTTCAGTTAATTGAGAATACCAATTTACTTTGTTTCTCAGTATCTTTTTCGTTACTAAAGGCCATTAACAGTAAAAAATAACCTAAAGTTTGAGCGTACTTACTCTAAGAGAATTTTATCGGACGAGCTGTAAACAAAATTTTCAATAAGCTAATGAAATTTTCTTCAAAAAGTAAAAGCCAAATTTATTAAATTTTATGAAAAAGCTTCACAATTTTTATGAATCTCTTTCTAAAACAACTTTTTTGGCGTATGACATTTTTAATAAATAATATGAAATCCTTCATAAAATTTTATGAAAAATTGCATCAATTCAATTAAAAGTTTCAATAGACGAATTCCAGCGAAACTTAATTGAATCAGTGTATAAATTCATCAATAGCATATAGACAATTCACTGAGTGTGCAGTTACAGAAGTCAAATTCTATATAAATTAAAATTTTTTAACTTTAGGTTGTTTGTTTTAATTCGATTTTATATTCCTTGAAACGGGTTCGGGTTCAATGTTGCTCTAGTGGAACATGTTTTAGAGTTGATGTGGTTTTGAACCGATGTGTATGTACACTTTCTTAGGAAAAATAAGAAAAGTTAAAGTTCTTACAGAATTAACACGTTAATTGTGTAACCATTTTAAAACAAATGCAGCCTTGTCTTAAAGGACATGGAGATATAATTTATATTAGTTTAAATTTTTAAAAGAATTAAAACAGTAATGCAAAATTGTATATTTTATTTCATAAAGCATCCTCCAGCCAGTCGTGTATTTTGTGTGTTTTGTGAAGTTTTAAAAAACACCTTCATTTTGGCCTTTTGCTATGTTCTTAAGGCTTTTTTACTTTGATACATATTTTTTTTAAAACATTTGCGCAAAATTTTATTAAAAATTGGGAGTCTGATTTCACAATGTCGACTTGTTTGCGGTTGCTCGAAAAAGGTATTTAAGGACCTATTTCACACGATTTTTAAAGAATTTGATGCTATTTTAGTTAGTATTTGTTTTTTCTAAGCTTTTCTGGTAATTTTGTAGCCCAGATTAAGAAAATTGTATATTTAAGTTGTATCTTACCTGTACATAGTTGATTATCTAACAATACATAAATAATTGGCCATGAAGGCTTTCTTTGTATTGATATTAAATAAAAATAAAATAAAATTGTGAAGTTTTGGGAAAAAATTAAGGAAAAATTCCATATTAAAAATGTAACCGGTTAATCGACCAATTTTAACCGATTATTCGGGTCGAATAATTATTTGAGTTTTAAATTATTTGTTTCGACATTAACCGAAATAGAGGCGATTAATCGAGGAATCGGTTAATCGATTAACCGAATTGGAAACACTACAAAATACTAAAAAAAAATTATAATAAAAAAGTTATAAGGAATTTAAACCCCTTCGGTAATTTTGGTCAACCCTGTATATTTACTATACATCACGGTACTATTTTGTATGGAGCTTACTAAAAACGTATTTTCCTTAATTTACACTAAGGTTTTATTTTCCTATATCATGTTATATATTTTCGGAAAGCTTATTGAAAACTACATTAGTGAATGCAGAAAGACATGGCATGTTTTATAACCTAGTGTCTTCAAATGCAATGAAATGTGCAAAGAAATTTGGAAATAACACACAAAACAACAACAACGAAAATAATTTTGTTGTTGCTTTGTGTGTTATTTAAAATTTCTTTGCACATTTCATTGCATTTGAACACAAAACCATAACAACGAAAATAATTTTGTTGTTGCTTTGTGTGTTATTTTCAAATTTTTTTGCACATTTCATTGCATTTGAAAACACTAGGTAACAACCAAATAAAACGTCATTTTTCATACTTTTCCGAAACAATATAGCCTAAACCACATAAGCGCAGTGTCGACCGCTGTGTAAGGTTTGTCGATAAAGCAGTTTTTGTATTTTCTTTATTTGTCACTGCCAAGAAATTAGAAAGGTTTCTAAATAAACAAGAGCTATTTCTAAGCAAAACAAAATAAGAAATTTAAAAAAATTTTGAATCGTCTTCTCGAAATTCAAGAACAAAGTTTGACAGCACTGCCACTGTCCACTGGCACTTTCACGATGTGGTTTGGGCTTATCCCAGCAAAAAAAATTACAAACCACTTTCACTGCTTCACAAGTATCCGTTAGTGTATTTTTACAGCTTTTTTTGGAAGTAATTCTGAACGACTTCAAAAAATCACTTCTTTCAATGCTTCCGAAGTATCCGTTAATATATTTTTACAGCTTTTTTAGAATTAATTCTAAAGCACAATTGCTCTAAAAGTGATCCTAAAAAGTGATTTTGGTATCATTTGGTATTTCCAAATAAATGATCGCGGGTTCGATTCCTGGAGGGACCGATATTTTTTTAATTTTTTAAATATTTATTCATAATTACTTTGTTTAAATTACATATTTTTTAATTTTTCAATTTTTAAAAATATATTAAAAATAAAATTATGAAAAATTGCTTTTTATGCACTAAATAGTACTGAAAACAATACTGAATTGCAGTGCACCTTTTGCACTTGTTTAATAAGTACTTTTATTGATGATAATAATGCACAATATCTCGTAATGAGAAAGTGCTGTGCTTATGCCAGTCAACTTTCATATCAAAGAATACCTCAGTGGTCGCAAGTTCGATACCCGGTGGCGGCAATAAAAAAAATTGTGTAAAATAAAAAATTGAGGTAGAACAATATTCTAACTAAATATATAAAAAATTATATTTTGTTTTGCGAAGAATTTTTTTTTTTCAATTGATGAAAAAGAAGTAGGGGAATGTCGTGTCCTTTTTTTTATAAAAAACTCCATTATCTCGGTAATTAACTTAGATAAAAACTAGCTTTAAAAACGAAATGTTGTATTTTTAAGCGTGCATAGATCTCCTGATAAAGAATTTTCCATTGATTGCCAAATTTAAAAAAATATCGCCAATGTTATTTTTTTTTTAATTTCGATCCAAGGTACACTCATGTCGTGTACCTTGGAACAGTTGGAATGTACCTTGGAACTTTTTTAAAAAATAGCAAAATAAAACGGTTTAAAGCAAACATTTCATGTATTTATTTAATAAAATACTATTACAATAACTGTTGTGTATAAAAAGAAAAAAAGGTAACTAAATATCAAAACTACAAATTAGTTTAAACTAAACTAATATACAACAATTTCGATAATTTAAATTATTTGTATATCGTGAAAAAAACTTATATTTCTAGAAAAAATATGACCGCACGGATTGATGTAAAACTGTGAATAAAACATTTTTCAAAAATTATTTACATGACATTTAAAACAAGGTTTACTAATTATTATATGTTAACAAGGTTTACTTTACCTCAAGGTGTCACAAAAGCAATATTTTATCTTTTTAAAATTGTTCCAAGGTACACGCAAAAATCGATCCAAGGTACAAGCACTTGAATATTTCACAAAAATTAAAAATGTTATTATTTATTAACAAATATATTACTTTATTAACTAATATATGTATAAATATGAGTCTATACATCGATGTTTATTTGCCGCTTTGTTAAAAAAGAAATCTAAACTTGCAAAAAATTACTTCAAAGTTTAATAAATAATTTACTTTTTGCGATCCAAGGTACACGCTCCATATTTTTGTAATTTCCAAATACTTTTTTGATGATAATATTAGCTAAAGATGAAGATAAAGCTAAATAAAACACTTTGTGGAAGACCACATTTTTAAAAACCAAAAGGAAATAGATAAAAAATGCAAAGTTCCAAGGTACACGACTTTCCCCTACATCTAGATCATCAATAGTAGTGCTTTTTCTACTGCTTCGGCATCTTTTTTTTTTGCTGGGATTATAAGGATAAATATATGTATGTGAATTTGCCCCTTAACCCTGTATACATCCCCATATAAAACTACTTAAAATTTTGATGTTCTGTGTTATGCAATAAACAAATAAGCATAGTTAAGCATGCTTTATACACTGGTGAATAGGCCTCTGAAATTTGCGCACAATTCTCCCGATTGTGGACACATTTGGTCGATTATGCTGCCAAAGAAGTGCACGAAATGCATTTTGATTTGAACTCCCATTTTCGTAAAAGGCTTAAACAATCTTAACGCGCTGCTCAATTTTGTAACTCTCCATGGTTGAATTTGTCAAACACTGAAACAAAGAAATGTCAAATTAAGTTGGAATAAAAACTTTACGTTAAGGTGTGACAATTAATATTATGGTTGGACCACCCTTTATTTAAAAAAATCATTTTTTTTTTATAATTTTGTTAAGATGTAAACTAAAACTTGAATTCAGGGAATTAAATACAAAAGTTATTTCCTTCAGGGAATTAAATGCAAATTGAATGAATTCCTTGACCAACAATGAAATTAACTCGATTAGAATGAATTCGTTAGTGAATGAATTCTTTAATTTAATGATTAATGTTTTGATTAGCGAATTCATTTAATTAATATTTAGGGAATGCATTCCAAAAAGGAATTAATTCTTTAAAGCTCTGTGGGTGAGGTTGGTCTTCTAGTAGATGACGTTCGTTTTTAGGTGAATGGAAAATTGAAAAAAAAACAAATGCTGTCAATTTTGTGAGACGAATGAGTGACATCATTTTTTGTTTGTTTTTGTATTGCATGTATTTTCGTTCGTCTGATGCAACACGTTATCTGGAAATACCGCCTAAGAATTTTTAAACTACGAGTATTACTCATATATTATTTCAGCTACTATTGAATTATACGAAGGTAAAACTCAAGCCAATAGCACAGTCTGGAGTTCTTTAAATGCACCACCTATGCCTCTAGTGGAACGTCAATCCTATATCATACCCACCAGTGTAGCCGCTATGTGTGAAACTATAACCGAAAGGGGCATTACGAGTAAAGATGTTTTAAGTAAGACTTTATTTGAATTATAGTTTGACAATAGGTTATTTTAAAAATATAATTTTAAAATTTTAGTTGGTACTGCTAGTGGTGCCATCGTTGAGTTACCCTGGGCTTTATTAGATCCCAGACGCCCCATATCATCGTCATCAAATGGCCGAGAAGAGGGCGCCATGCCATACATTCCTGAATTACCATTACCTACAGAAAATATTATTAATTATAATCAAACTATAGCTAGATTACGTTATATATATACAGCACCAAGTGGTTTGGAAAGTACCTGTTTGGTAGTAGCAGCTGGTTTAGGTAAGCGATATCTTTAAAGCTAGTTACCGATTATTTTAAAAAATTTATACAATTTATAATTAGTACAATCAAAAATCTTTTATTGTCATGTTTTTTTTAGAATATACATCAATTCAATATTTTAGGGGTTTTCATATATACCCGTAAATTCTTTGTAAACCTTGTATAAATACAAACCATATTTTTTATGTATGGATTTTGACATTAAACTCATAAACATACGAGTAGAATACGAGTTTATACGTTTACGAGTAGAATACGAGTTTATATGAAAACCCCTATTGTAATTATTTTATATAAATTCGTTTCATTACAGATGTTTTTGTTACCCGCATAGCACCATCAAAAACTTTTGATATACTTAAGGAAGACTTTGACTACATATTAATTTCCGTTGTTTTGGTAGTTTTAACTTCAGGTTCTTTGGTGGCCAAACATTTAGCATCGCGCAAATCCATTAAACAAGCATGGAAATAGTTTATAATATGCAATAATTAAACAAATTAAAACAAAAAGCAAATGACTTTGTAGCATCATTATATATTAAATTAAATCAAATTTTATATATCAAAGTTATATAGGAAAATTATAATCATTTAATTTTTTTTTTTGACAAACATGTTTTTATTGTTAAATGCAAACTTTGCAATAGGGGTTTTTAATTTATTATTTTCTTCCATTTTTTGTTTTTTAAAGATGAAATTTTAATTTTTATAAAATTTCATATCTAATATATACATTTTTATTAATTTATATATTTTCTTTTTTCCTTTCTCCCTCGTTTTGTTTACAAATTTGGTAAAACTGCCTTTAATATCAATTGCATTTCCTTTATAAAAAAATGTTTTTTTTTTAATTTTCTTTAATGTTTTAAGTTATTTTTAATAACAAAGAAACGAAGTAAACACAGCAGTCATTAAAATAATATTTATTGAAATTTGTATAGATTTAATTTAAAGTAAAATAATTATAAAATACCTACAATAATAAAGAAAAAAGGGAATATGTACTGTGGAAAACAATATTGTTTTGTAATTAATACTTTTTAATAAAAAACGGATGCTTATTTGACAGTAAAATTTTATCAAAACATAAATTCGACCACAACTTCCCTTTAATGAACTCATACACTAGGCAATATTACTGCAAATAACACAAATAACAAAATCTTTTAAAAATTAATAGAGTTCTGACCATCAACTCAGCTGAACATTTAAGAAGCGGTTATAAACGTAATTAAAAATGTATGTAAGCAGGCATCGGCAAACATATACAAACTTATTTTGTATATGTTTGCCGATGTTTGTCAATGCACTGACAAAGAACTTTTGTATAATAATTTGAAAATTCAAAATGGGAATATAAAAAAAAAATTTAAAAGCAAACAACAACTACAAATATCAAAAAACAACACAAAAAAATAAACAAAAAAAAATTAAAAATAAATTACCAAAAAAATGTATCAAACATTATGCTGAGTGTAAAAAATCTGGCAAACAAGCGATGTGACAACCTACTTCATTGAATGCTTGTATGCGACTGAGTTAATTTATTTAATTTTTTGTTCTATGTGCAGTGTTGCCATAACGGCGATTTTCTCGTCAGATCTAGCGATTTTATTTCGCCCCTAGCCGGAAAAATTGTCCTGTAGCTATTAGCCAAAAATCTTGCCATTTTTTACCAGCTGTAATATAATTTCTTAAAATTGGTTTTATATAGAAAAATATTGCAAAATTCGCATATTGATATTGTTTTATTATAAAAAACAACCCAGGTAGAAAAATACAAACGGCACAATGTCGGCCCGGTATTGGAGACGGTAGTACATGTACTGGCAATGCGTCGAATTTTCAACTTTCACTGTACTGGCACGTTGTCGAAATGATAACACCAATAAACGCTTGGCCGTAGTTATTTCTCAACGTTGGCGCATGCTTGGGATTTTATTTTTTTGGTATTATCCCAGTACATTTAATAACAAATTTAGTAGTTTGCTGGTACTTTACTGTCCTTTTAGTGTACATCACAGATTTTTAATGCATTCTGTCGAAACTTCACAAGAAAAGAATGGCTATGTCTCTCTTACATAAATAATTTTGTAATAGGTGCAAAAACACATAAAACTTATAAAATTATTAATTTTAATAAGTTAAAAAAAGCTCGTTAACTTTCAGAAAACAGTACTGGCGAAGCACGTTTTAAGTAGTACCGGAATTTCGTAGAAAAAAGTGTTCTCCCAGTACAATTTTTGTTGCAACGTCGGCAGTTTCTACCTGGGAACTTCTTAAACAATTTTAGTAAAAGACACTTTCTAAAAAATGCACATTTCAATAAAATATGGGTATGTAGTTTTTTACCGCATAACGCCCTCTATTGAGTATTTTAAATACTAATATTAATTCAATGTAAACCGGAATTCAGTATTTGAAGCTTAACCCTTCTTTGCAAGATTGGAGTTCCTTAAGGAATATGGAGTTCCTCAAGGAAGTCTATTGGGTCCACTATTATTTAAAATTTATATAAATGATATAAAAAATTTTCAGTTATTTGGAAAGTTAATAACCTTCCTCAGAATATAAAAAACATTGTTCGAATTTCCATTTTCAAAAAAACACTTTTAAGGGTATCTTTTACAAAATTTAGAAATGCTTCTGCTGTCATTATTAATTGATCTCAGTTCTATTTTAAAAAGTTTTTTATTTCCCAGACAGCAAAATGTGGATTATTTTTTAAGGGTTCTTATTCTATAAGTCAAAACTTATTCAAATAAAAATAATAAAACAGTTTTTTCACGTGAAACTCAAACAACTTACGGTGCTTAAATTGTTTGAGTTTCACGTGAAAAAACTGTTATACTCTATATAAAAAAACTAATTTTTCACGACAATGAGTTTCACGTGAAAATTGTGTAGACTTTGTTTTCACGCAAATTTAATATACAAGACTATTATTTTTCTGGTGAAAAATTGACATTTTGTGTATATTGTGATTGTGTCTTTGTTATAAAATTAAAAAATTGTTAATTTTTATATTTAAATTGCAGTTTGAAGCCTTTAGAGTTCGAGTGAAATTTTTCCACGTGAAAAACAACTTACGGAGCTTTAAAAAAGAAAAAAACCATCTGAAACCGTTATTTAGAAACGTAAAAATAAAAGGTCGGATGAAACTCTTAAAAAGAGAGTTCTATTTTGCCGCCATAAAGTAAAACTCATTTGAAGAGTTTTATTTTCCCGTCATAAAATAAAACTAATTTGAGGAGTTTTATTTTTCCCGTCAGAAATTTAAAACTCATTTCATGAAAATTGACACCCTCATAAAAAGTTAAACTAAATATGCAAAAAAAAAACTCCACATAAGGTAGGTTCAATAAAAAAAGATTGCAGATATGAATAAAATAAACAAAATGAGTTTTATTTTAGACGGAAAGAATATAACTCCTCAAAAGAGTTTTATTTTATGTCGGTTTATTTTATGACTGCAAAATATAAGAAAATAAACAAGGCGAGTTTTATTTTAGACGGAAAAAATAAAACTCCTCAAAAGAATTTTATATTATGACGGGAAATCAAACCTCTATTTTTAACAGTTTCATCCGATATTTTATTTTTTCGTTGAAAAATAACTCTTAACTGTGGAGTTTAGTTTGTATAGGTATCCGTTGACAGTATACATATGTCTCCGTTGACTCTAACAAAAACAGTTTTTGAGTTAGAATTTTCTGCATAACTGTTATTTACGGTCCCTGGTTTTTACTGAAAATTGTATTATAATTTCTTTAGTACGATACTAACCGTTGTGATGTAGCTATGCTAGTATTCTGCTGCCGTTGTGGTTGTTGAAGCCCATCGTTGCAACAGCGACCTTGGAATCCATCATTCCAGCTATGCTAGTATTCTGCTGCCGTTGTGGTTGTTGAAGCCCATCGTTGCAACAGCGACCTTGGAATCCATCATTCCAGTTAGGATGGGAGGCAGATATAACACTAAACCAATGACATATTTATATATATGGGCCTTAGACCGTACCTCAAAAAAAAAAGTTCGCCGTATACCCTCCAATATGATGTATTTTTGGAAGGCGATTTCAAAATAAATTTTTTTTTTGCCGACCGTAGGGGTCGCCTTTTTTAATTTTTTGTTATAGTTTTGGCATTTAAAATCGGATTTTAAAGTGTGTTATATCGATATTTTTGCCTCGAGGAGACCAGTGTTTTGCTATATAGTAAAAATCCAATTAAAAAAAATTTAAAAAGACGACCCCTACGTTCGGCAACCAATATATAATGATTTAATGATTTTTTGCGAGCTTCAATTTTCTGACATTAGGGTGGTAGCAACTGAGATCTGGTGGGTAACTACTAGAACGGGATACTTGAGGTCAAAATGTCCTTAGAGCAAAACACTGGTCTCCTCGAGAGAAAAACATCGATGTATCATACTTTAAGATCCGACTGTAAATACCAAAGATATAACGAAAAATGTAAAATGGCAAAAAAAAATAAAAAATTTTTTTTTGAAACCTTGCAAAAATACTTCATATTGGAGGGTGTACGTAATAAATGGTAATGACAATAAATAAAGAAAAAAAAATATTGGAGGGTGTACGGCGCACTTTTTTTTTTGCCTGTAAGGTGGTACGCTCTAATGGGCCTACAACAAATACAGCATAGCCAGACTTCAGGTGCTGTATTGGGTTCAATGCCGGCACGAAGTAGTAGTAACTGGAGCAGGCGTTCCCATGAGGTAGATGGCTATGATGAGGTTTTTGCTGCAGAGAGTATAGTCCTTGGACGTTGCCATGTAATGATTACATCGTGTTGTTCCGGGGCATAGAACCGACCTTTCATGGAAACCCTGTGTCTTAATATTATCGGTGTTGCATGCATGGGTATGCACAAGCTGTCTTTGTGCGGCATTATTAACGTGTACTTGTGTCGTTCCCATATAAAATTGACATTAGTAACGTTAAGAGTTAAAGCGGCCTATATACGAGCAAGCATGCTGTCCAGCTTGTTTGACAAACAAAAAATGGTTCTTGGATTACACGGACAAGCATGCTGTAAAATTTGACTTCAAAACCACAAAATCAACACAGCGGATGGTAATGACAAAATTATTTTTATTAATTTTTTTCTTGGAATTTCATTTTTGAATTTCTGTTTTTGCATTTTTTTAGTTTATTTATTAACGTTATCCCTTTCTTGTCACAAAATAACTTATTAAAAATGTAAAATTCTACAATGTTTGATGAGTTTTTTCATAAGACGGTAAAGCGTGTTTGTCAAACCTGCCGAAAAATCAAAAAATTTTGTTTTTCGTCCAACATGTTTGATAAGCCGTCAAATTAGACACTACATGATCAAATTCATACAGCCGTCCAACATGCTGTACAGCATGTTTGATCTTCTATAGGCCGCTTGACACTAAACGTTGGCTATGTCATATTTATATGGGAATGATATAAAACAATATGTGCGTTCCCGTACGTTACCGCGGGTTCCCGCGGAAACTCAAAACAGCCCAAACAACAATTTGCACGCAATTTTGAGTACGGGAACGCCTTTGGGTTAGTTTGGGTAACTGCGGTAAAGTACGGGAGCAGACATAATAGGTTTGTTCCACGTAATTCTGAGTAAAGTCTGGTAAAATGAGAGTAAACAAATAATCTCAAAAAATGTTAAAATTGCTCATAATACCGGGAACGCACAAAACCACATTTCAAGCCCAAAAATAAACGTCAAAGTTATTCATATAAACAAAAGCTATTTTTAACAGTAAAATATCGAAGGGAATAAAGAGAAAGTGTTAGAACGAGGTATTTGTTAACGACATTAATTAATGTTTAAAAGTTTTGTTAATATTTTAATTATTTTTACAAATTTAAAACAACTGATTTATAAACAACAAGTGATTTGACAGTTTTACCATTTTACCCGAAAAAAAAGTACGGGTAACTTCTGGTAAAATGAGAAACAAATTATTCTCTCATCAACGCTCTCATTTACCCAATTTTTAACAAGAGAAACGCTTTTTGGTAAGATTACGTTCCCGCGGGCACCCGCGGTAACGTACGTGGAACAGAGCTAATATTAGCTGTATTTTGTTAAGTTAAGTATTTAAAGCAAATCTACGTTAAACCGATTGTAGTATAAAAAATTTTTAAACAGGTTATGTTTATAAATCAGTGATGGTATTTGAGAATTTTTGTTTGGTGCCGAAATGATGCCAAAAAAGTGCCAAAAAAGCTTTAAAAGTGCCAAAAAAATTAAGCAACATGCAAATGTTTCAAAAATTATGTTCAGCTTTTATTTCAAATATTTATTTGCACCCTTATTCTAAACCTTTTAACAATAACAAAATTGTCACAAAACTGGTGTGAATGGAAATTATTATAATTTTGGTATTCTGAGAAAAATTGTCACAGCAAAACCTTGACAAAATTATCATGTAACAAAAAGCACATAACAAACAAATATTTTCATTTGTCAACAATTATGTTATAATGTTTCTTCATAGAAATAAAATATGAAATACCTAATTCATATTTTGAGATATTATTTTAAGATGCATCGAACCTTTTACCAATTCTAAAATTCCTCCAAAAGATTAGGTATTAACATGGGATTTTTGGGGCTAAAGTTGTTAGGAATAAGCTCAGGGTGCTTGATGCTAAAATTTAAAGGAAACTCCAAGTGATTAGAACTAGTTCTCTTGTGTTCTGCGGTTCCCGGACATTTTTTTAAGTTCTCATTTCATTTAAGATTTCATAAAATTACAATTTTTTGATAATTTAATTTTATTTTTGGCAGAAAAAGCTTTCACCATTGTATGGTGATATTTTTAAAACTTTTGCTTGTCATAAAAAAACTAGAATACCATAACAAATTTTTGAAAAATTCCAGTGACAACAATAGAATCAATTCAAGTTTTTCTAATTTTATCCCCATTGCTTTTATTTTTAAAGATCAAAATAATGATTAAATTGTCCCCGAAGAACTGGAAGCTGGTCCAGAAAATTGTAGAAATTTTTAGTGTAGCGATTGTTTCAAATTTTGCTACCCGTTCTAAGTAGGCATGGCTTTTAATGAAAAACCAGCGATATCGACCTTTTATCAAATTTTTCTTAAAAAGTGCCAAAATTCTATAAAGAGTGCCATGGTGCCATTCAACATTCAATAGTGCCACAAATGGCACTTTTGTGCCACTTTTACCAACAGTGTTATAAATATTCCGTTTTAATTGTGTAGCATATAACGTATATAAGTTTAGTTGGCAGATGTTGTCTGATAGGCTAGGTTAGCAAGGCACGCTATTATCCCGGGTTTCCGACTCGCCGGAGGGAGGGTTCTGTTGCTAAAATGCACCGGTTCCAACAGGCCACACATAAATTTTGTTTTGCGTGCCAAAATAAAGAAAATCAAATATAGAATGTAATTTAGAAGGAAAGTTGACATACCTGAACAATTTTTAATTTTTAATTTCATATAATACCCGGAAAATTTTGATTGCAATTTAGATGTTACCGAAGCAACCGCTTGCTCACCCGACCTTGCTCACAGATGACTAAAGTCCTAAAAAACCAGGGTATGTATCTGTGATCCCATCTATACTCACGATCAAGTCCTCACCACTAGCTAAAAATCAAACAATAGAATTTATAATTCAACCGGAAATCATATTGATTTATTTAATAGACAAAACTTCATTCAGTGATCGGAAATAAATTTGGTATTAAATTCAGATTTATTTTAACAATATGACTCGGAAGATTCATTAAATTCGCGTACACTTAAATAACATCTTAAATAAAAAAAATTTATTAATAAAATAAAATTAATTTAATTAATAATAAATACTAACTAACTTGGATAATAAATATTCAGAAAATTATGCACTTGAATTGAAATAAAACTGAATAAATTATGAAACCAAATTAGAAGTGCTTCATGGGTTAAACCCGAAAAGTATGTCGGCGTTCTTTATAAAAATTTTATAAATTTTCAAGTAAAAAAAAAATATATGTATATATAGTGAACCAGCAAAAAAAAATTTACATTCCCACTTGGGCATAAAAATAAAAATCATTTAATCGATTAAAATAAAATAATAAATGGAAAAAAAAATGTTATGTTGATGAAAGTATGTTTTGAAGTTTGCAAAAAAAACAAAATATGTAAATAAACAAAATAAAAAAACAGATCCAGACTTACATTACTGTTGCTCCCACGGCGAAAGTACTTTCGATGAGCGCAGTCACTGTTGATCGCTGGTTTTTTTCCACCTCTCTAGATTCAAACGAGTAAAAAGGTTAAAGTCGGGCATGCCGACTATACAATACCCTACACCAGTCTGGTGTATTGTTTGGATCCGAAATTCGAATGGGTTAAAATGGGGCTTATGTCAAAATTTTCTATAATGCGAGTCAGCGCACCAAATTTCATTAAAATATCTTAATATTTGCGACCTGCAGTTTGTAACCAAGCCAATTTTGGGGGGACCCTTATATGGGCACTAGTTCCAAACATGGACCGATGTTCACCAAAATCAATAGGCTTCGTCCTTGGGCCAACATAGGTCTATGTACCAAATTTCATCAAAATATCTTAATATTTGCGACCTGCAGCGTATAAACAGTATAATTTTGGTAGGACCCTTATATGGGCACTAGGTCTAAACATAGACCGATGTTCACCAAAATCAATAGGCTGCGTTATTGGGCCAATATAGGTCTGTGTATCAAATTCCATCAAAATATCTTAATATTTGCGACCTGCAGCGTATAAACATTATAATTTTAGTAGGACCCTTATATGGGCACTAGGTCTAAACATGGACCGATGTTCACCAAAATCAATAGGCTGCGTTATTGGCCCAATGTAGGTCTGTGTGCCAAATTTCATCAAAATATCTTAATATTTACGACCTGCAGCGTATAAACAGTATAATTTTGATAGGACCCTTATATGGGCACTAGGTCTAAACATGGACCGATGTTCACCAAAATCAATAGGCTGCATTATTGGGCCAATATAGGTCTGTGTACCAAATTTCATCAAAATATCTTAATATTTACGACCTGCAGCATATAAACAGTATAATTTTGGTAGGACCCTTATATGGGCACTAGGTCTAAACATGGACCGATGTTCACCAAAATCAATAGGCTGCATTATTGCGCCAATATAGGTCTGTGTACCAAATTTCATCAAAATATCTTAATATTTACGACCTGCAGCATATAAACAGTATAATTTTGGTAGGACCCT
Organism: Leucophora obtusa; assembly: GCA_949987735.1. NCBI lineage: Eukaryota > Metazoa > Arthropoda > Insecta > Diptera > Anthomyiidae > Leucophora > Leucophora obtusa. The sequence goes on from OX465295.1 coordinate 286,440,077, forward strand.
TATATGGGCACTAGGTCTAAACATGGACCGATGTTCAAAAAAATCAAACTTGTTCGTCCTTGGGCCAACATAGGTCTGCGTACCAAATTTCATCAAAATATCTTAATAGTTGCGACCTGTAGAGTGCGCACAAGATTGCATGGACAGACAGACAGACGGACGGACAGACGGACATCGTTAAATCGAAATAAAAAAAATTCTGAACCGATCGGTATACTATAAGGTGGGTCTACGACCAATATTTTTTGGTGTTACAAACATCAGCACAAACTTATAATACCCTGACCACATAGTGGTGTAGGGTATAAAGAGAATTATTGGATTAAGAGATCGATTTTAAGAGAAAGGGTTTATATTATTCTACCCAAAAAAGCACTGTAACCAGTGTTACCATATATTTTTTTTAGAAAAACTGTAAATAAAAACTGTTTCTTTATAGAGAAACTGTTTTTCTAAAAAATTTTAAAAATCAGAAGAAATGCTGGGATCACGAAGTATCCTGGGACTAAAATATCCTAGGGTCTCAATTTTAAAAATATCGAAATTTAAATAAATTTAATTGCCTTTGGCATTTATAGTAATCGACTTTTTGCACAACCTCCTAATAAAACTTTTTTTTTTAAGAATTTCGGTCTCCTAGGCACGAATCTGAAGTTAAAAAAACTTCATTGAATCACCCTTCCGAGATGTGAACCTTTTTTATTAACCCCTGACTTAGGATAGAATACTTTACTGGCCAATGGTGTACTTCAAAATATTCTTTATGGATTTCCATTCCATATAAAATTACCTTTCATTTGATTGAGTATTGTTATGTCGGAAATTGTTTGACGGTGAGTAAAACCCCGTAAAAAAATTAAATTTTTTCGAATTGTCCTTGACCATTATTGGAAAAATAGTAGTAAATTGTTATCCCGAATTGGCAAATATTTATTAAAAAAAAAAAAAAAAAATCAATTTCGGCCTTTTTTGATGAGATATTATTTAAAAATTTTTTCAAAAAAATATAAATTTCTAAATTGTCCTTCATTTAGAAATGATCTAAAAAGTTCGGCTAAAAAATGTCCGTCGGATCTATGACGTGTTAGATATGGTTTAGCCAATTTTATTCCGTGCTAATTTTTGATGAAATTTTTTATAAAAATGTTTCGTTTTTTCAGTAAGCATATTCTGTAGTATTATATTAAGATTTTTCACAAGGGGTGTGCTATTTGTTATATCGTTGTATCGTCCTAACAAAAAACAGAGTTGTTAAAAATTAAATTGCAAATATACAACAACTGAGTCTAGCACGATACAACATTTTCGCGTATATTTTGTGTCCTATGTTTGAGTGTGCTAATAGATAGAAAACCGAATAGAATACTGTTGTTAGACTCAAATAAAAATTTTAACAACTCTGCCTTTTTTTAGGACGATACAAAAGATAGCACACCCCTTGTGAACAACCTAATTGCCATTTCTAAATTTATTTATGTTTCGATTTGTACCTAATTGTTTACAATATGAAAGTTTCATTGTAATGTTTGGGTCATATGCAAAATCACTTTCTAAGTTTATAAATGGCCTATAAAACAAATATTTTATACAAAATTCATTTCATAAACGTGTTATAAGGTTTCCAAATTATTATGCATAAGCACTTATATTTTAATTCTTAAATTTTAGTTAAAAAAATAAAAAAAATTCTAAATGAAACAAATGTGCCGATTAATTATGAAAAAACTGTAAAAAAAATCCATGAATTAAAAAAAAAACTGTTTTTTACATGAAAAAACTGGAAAACTGTTAGGCAACCCAAAAAACTGTAAAAAACAGTTAAAACTGGCTATATGGCAACTTTGACTGTAACTTAACCGAATGATTTTAAATTTTAATAAATGTTAAATAAAAAAAAAAATTACATCAAATAGAAAAAACTCAATCAATCCACTGATACCTAAAACACACGTAAACAACCTTGTAAATTAAATTGCAACCAGTGTTACCATATATTTTTTTAGAAAAACTGAAAAAAAAACTGTTTCTTTATAGAAAAACTGTTTTTGTAAAAAAATTTAAAAATCAGAATAAATTTTGGGATGCCGAAGTATCCTGGGACTAAGATATTATCCCAGGGTCTCAATTTTCGAAATATCGAAATTTGAATAATTTAATTGCGTTGGCTTGCCAGAAATGAAATCGACAAAAAAAGTACATCGAGGAAAAAAAGGCAGTACAATTACTAAAAAAGAAGTACCTACATTCTTTTTCATTAAAATATCTTAAAATTCAGTATTTATATACTTTGTAATTGATAACAAAATATGCCAATCACCCTTTTCGCTACTAATTTTTCAGACGTGAATATATTTATATTTTAACTTCAGAATCTTTTTACGTGCCCTCAAATTAAAAAACACCATTTGAAATTTCTTAGACTCCTTTTTACCCCTTAAACATTCGAATAGCCAAAGACTATTTGTTTGGATTTGTTATAAACCCGAGTAAAAAAGTTTTGATATAATCATATATTATTTTATGTAATTAAATATAGTAACTTATAGTTAGATATGGCCACATATGCTTTTAAATTGAAGCATATAGACTTTTATATAGTCATATATTAAATATTTTTTCCTCAAAGGTTTTAATATTGAGACATATGTGATTTTATATTATTACATACTGGCCTACATATAAGTGTATGTGCTATATATAAGTACACAAAGTAATATATAAAAGCTATAATTACATATACGTTTATATATAATTTAGTATGACACTATACATAATAATATAAAACTATATATGGAGCCATTTAAGAAATATTATATAATAGGTGTTATATATTATTATATATTGACGCATATGAACCCATATATAACTTAGTATGGTTTCATATCTACAATATTTCATGATTTCTTTTATATATAACGATATAACGTTCTTTATAAAATCATCTATAATTATATATCATCCCACATTAGCAATTTTTTCAAAGTGATTTTATATAAAAATATATGTATAAGGTCCTTTTAAAACCGTATTGTATTAAATGTGGTTCCATATTAAAAATGATTTTGAACTAGTTTTAGATTTTGTAATTACTAGGGATTGGCGCATGACACGATCGTGAGTGAAGTTATTCACAAGTGATCGTGAGTAATAATAACTATACCAAAGTAATTCGCCCGTGAGCGTGAGAATATATAATTCGTACGTGAGCGTGAGTAAGAATATATAACCCGTGCATGATTCGTGTGTGAGTTTATTTTTTGCATCATATGTTTTTAGTAATTTTTACTGTTTTGCGTGAGAATTTTCTGATTGTGAGTAAGTTATGTCTACTCATGTCTGCGTGAGTAAGACACGAAATGCTCGTGCGTGAGTAATTTGTTTTGTTTAGGAGCGTTAGTCAAAATGGCTAACGCGCCCATAAAATTAACAATACTGAAGCTTTAATATGGAATTCTCTATACTATAACGCACACTTGACTGATCTCTTATATCTTGGTTGTATATCACAATCTCATTAAGTTAAAAATTTCAGTGTTGTTAATCTTATTTTAAAATAACTAAAAACAAAGAAAAATTTGCTCATGTATAATGCACTGTCATGGTAAATCTGGATAAAAGTAATGGAAGATTTATCGAAATTATAGGATATCCAGTAGACCTGGGGGTTAATCATTACATTTTGTAATTAATTACACATTCATTTACACAATTACATGTAATTGTAATTGAAAAAAACTCAATTACAATTACAAATTATTTGTAATTGTAATTCAAAAAAGAACAATTACAAGTAATTTGTAATTTGAAAAATGTCAATTACATTTTTTGGGAAAATAAATAATGACAAAAAGCACAAGTTAGGGGTAATCCCAACATGACGTATTCTTTTTATACGCATCCATGCCTATGCAACCTATCCCAGTCAGATTTTTCTACAAAATTTTAACAAAAAACACTTTTTAATTCTAAATGTAATTGAAATTTGTAATTGAAATCACTTTCAATTACAATTACTAGTAATTTGTAATTGAAAATTTTCAATTACAATTACTTGTAATTTCAATTACAAATTAAAAGTAATTGTAATTGAAATCCCTCAGGTCTAGGGTTTTTCTTTTCCCGGGACAGCGGGATTTTTTCCAGAATTTCCCGGGATCCCGGGAATTCCCGCTCGTTAGGAAATAAATAAATTCGACATATGTTCTACTTGAAAAACTCGATTTCTATTAAAACACCGTCCGACAAAAGTCATTTTTTGGTTGTACCCATGAAAAAATCTACTTAATATATTCTGAAAGGAATTCTAACATGATATTTACATATTAGATTTTATTTGTTGTTTTAAAAAGGTTGATGATTTTCATGATAGATAATACAATTGTTTCGTGGGAATCACCCCAACTCATCAGTTGTCCGCAATAAGAAAACTATGACTGGAACATACAAACCGAGACATTACATAAGGTACAAAATTTCAACGTGACGAGAAACAACAAATAAAACCTAAACGACAACATCATATTCAAATTTGGACTTGAGGTAAAAGAATATTCTAACTAAATATATAAAAACTAGCGGGCGCAGCCCGCTACGTTGTTAGCGTGCCTTAAAGGTTAAGGCTGCGCCCCCCACAATTTTTATTAAATTCGTTTTTTATTTAAAGCCTTCACCCAGCCACCACAAATAAATAATTCTGCACAACAATGGGTTTAAAATAAATAAATATTTGATCACTTTTTCTCATGAAAGTGGATTGTTAGTAATGAATCCATAATAATTTGCAATATACGTGTGTATGTCAAGATAATTTGGTAAAGTGCGAACTTAGGTAGATAGACCCGTAAGTAGTTTTGTTCATTTGTGTTTTGAATGAAAATAAATAACGTAAAGCAGAGTTGGAAAGCATTTTATAATATTAAAAATAGCGGGCAAAGCCCGCTACGTTGTTAGCGTGTCTTAAAGTTTTTTTTTTAATTCCAGTTTATGTAAAGGTAGACCTCGCAATTCAAGTAAATTCACAAATTCAGTTGGAAAATTTACTGCGTCGGTTTCTTCCACCGGTGCTTCGTTACATGAAGTTTAAATATCGGAATATATAAGTTCCATTCCTTTTCTAAGGTTTTTTCTCTTTTAGAAAATTTGTTTAACTTTTTGGAGAGTATGTTTCAATGCTACATAAGTTTCATATTCCGTGGATAGTGTTTGAACAGGTAATTCCCTCTTCCAATCCATTTGCATTGTCTATAATTTCAATTCCACTCGTTCAACGTTTATATCCATTTCATTTCACTTGTGTAGTGTTTCAATTCCACTCGTTTCCTATTTAGTTTCTTAATTTTAGTGTTTCATATACACTTGTTCTTTAAGTTTTAGGTTTCTAGCTAAAGACGCAGACGTTAAGGGGGGGGGGCAATTTTACCCTTTTGAACCACCATTTTTACCACGTTCCTGTCCAAAGTCCTAGAGATGCCTTGTCGATAAGTTAGCCCATACTCCAAGGAAAACATATTATATATTACAGGTTTCTAGCCGAAGGGTTCGGTTAGGCCATCAAGGGTGAGAATTATTCCGTTTTTACCCCTCCCGGTAGGAATTTCCAAAAATTCCGTCTTAGAGGACGTCTGCGTTGGAGGAGGAACCTACTACATACATAATTTTAGGTCTCTATATCCAGCAGTTTGGCCAGGCCGTCAAAATGGAGTTTTTTTCCCTTTTTACCCCTCCCGGAACCCAATTAAGATCCCTTGTTCCAGCAGTTTGGCCAGGCCGTTAAGGGGGAGACTTTTCCTGTTTTTGACCCTACCTGTAGAAATTTCCAAAAATCTCATCTTAGCGGATGTCTACAATAGAGGAGAAACTTTAATACCAAATTTCAGCTTCCTACCTCCAGCGGTTTGGGCAGGCCTTTAAGCGGCACTTTTCGCTTCATTAATCCCCATTTTTGCAATGTCCCTGTCCTTTTCCTGTTTTTGACCCTACCTGTAGAAATTTCCAAAAATCTCATCTTAGCGGATGTCTACAATAGAGGAGGAACTTTAATACCAAATTTCAACTTCCTACCTCCAGTGGTTTGGGCAGGCCTTTAAGCGGCACTTTTCGCTTCATTAATCCCATTAAAAGCACCTTCCCGGTAAGTGAGCCCATACTCCAAGTAACATATGTTTTACATTTCAGGTTTCTAGCCAACTTTTACTATTTGTGCCCCTCTCGGTAGGAATTTCCGAAAATCCATCGACAGGGAATTTCAGCTTCCTAGTTCCAGCAGTTTGAGCAAGGGGGACACTTTTTCTTTTTTTGTCACTCCCGGTTGGAATTAGGCTGGAAGAGAAACCTAAGTACCGAATTTCAGCTTCCTAGTTCCAGGAGTTTGGACAGGTCGTTAAGGGGCAACTTTCCCTTTTTGAGCCCCCATTTTATAACGACCCTGTCCAAAATTCAAAAAAGTATCTTTCTAATAAGTTAGCCCTTACTCCAGGGACCCACATTTTAAGCTTCAGGTTTCTAGCCGAAGGGGTTTTTACCGGCCCCCAAGGTGAGGCTTTTCTTCTTTTTGCCCCTCCCTTTAGGAATTTACAAAAATTCCATCTTCGCGGCTATCTGCGATGGATGAGGAACATTCATACCAAATTTCAACTGCATTGCCTAAGCGGTTTGGGCAGGCCGTTAGTGGGGACATTTTGCCCTTTCAACCACCATTTTTACTATGTTCTTGTTCCAAAATAGAAAAATTACGTTCCCGGTGAGTTAGTCCTACTCCAAGGAATACATATTTAAAATTTTAGGTTGACCAAAAGGGATTGGGCAAGCCGTCAGGAGGAGACTTTTACCTTATTTCCCCTCCCGATAGGAATTTCAAAAATTCCGTCTAAGCGGACGCCTACACAGAAGGAGGAACTCACATACCGAGTTTCCTTTTGGGATATCCTGTAGGGAATTCCAAAAATACAAACTTAGTCGATGTCTACTATAGTGGAGGAACCTTTATACCAAATTTCAACTTCTTACCTCCAGTGGTTTGGGCAGACACTTTTCCAATTTGTGAGACTGTTTATAGGGAGACTTTTCCCCTTTTTGCCCGTTCCGGTAGGAATTTCCAAAAATCCCGTCTTAGCGCACGTTTATGCCGAATATCAAGAAACCTTGTTTTAGTAGAGATATCCGTGGGGGGAGGAAAAAACGTAGTTTTTTTGAAATTATATATTATTTTAAATGGTACTTTTTGGAAAAACGAAATTTTTGGAAAAAGATACTTTGTTTTTACAAAGTACTTTATTTGTACTTTTTTTGGAAAATGTATTTTTTTTAAAAAGATGTTTTTTGTTGGAAAAATGTTTTGTTTTTTGGAAAAAGGTACTTTTTTTGGAAAAGGTACTTCTTTTGGAAAAGGAAAATTTTTTTAGAAAAAGGTACTTTTTTTTGGGAAAAGGTACTTTTTGTTGGAAAAGGTACTTTTTTTGAAAAAGGTATTTTTTTGAAAAAATGTATGTTTTTTGGGAAAAGGAACATTTTTTTAGAAAAAGGTACTTTTTTTGGGAAAAGGTACTTTTTTTTGCAAAAGGTACTTTTTTTGAAAAACGTATTTTTTTTGGAAAAATTTATGTTTTTTGGGAAAAGGTACTTTTTTTGGAAAAGGTACTTTTTTTTGGGAAAGGTACATTTTTTTAGAAAAAGGTAAATTTTTTGGAAAAAGGTACTTTTTTTAAAAAAGGTACTTTTTTGGAAAAAGGTACTTTTTTTGGAAAAAGGTACTTTTTTCGGGAAAGGTACTTTTTTTGGAAAAAGGTACTTTTTTTGGAAAAAGGTACTTTTTTTGGAAAAATGTACTTTTTTTGGAAAAAGGTACTTCTTTTGAAAAAAGGTACTTTTTTTTGGAAAAGGGTACTTTTTTTGGAAAAAGGTACTTTTTTTTGGAAAAAGGAATTTTTTTTTTGGAAAAAGGTACTTTTTTTGGAAAAAGGTACTTTTTTTGGAAAAAGGTACTTTTTTTGGAAAAAGGTACTTTTTTTGGAAAAAGGTACTTTTTTTGGAAAAAGGTACTTTTTTCGGAAAAATGTACTTTTTTTGGAAAAAGGTACTTTTTTTGGAAAAAGGTACTTTTTTGGGAAAAAGGTACTTTTTTGGGAAAAGGTACTTTTTTGGAAAAAGGTACTTTTTTTGTCCCCTTTTTGCCCCTCCCGATAAGAATTTCCAAAAATGCCGTCTCAACGGACGTCTACACCGGTCGAGGAACCTACATACCAAATTTCAACTTCATAGCTCCAGCAGTTTGAGCAGGCCGTCAAGGGGGAGACTTTTTCCCCTTTTTGCCCGTCCCTGTAAAAATTTCCAAAACTCCCGTCTTGGTGGATGTCTACGATAGTGGAGGAACCTTTATACCAAATTTCGACTTCCTACCTCCAGCGGTTTGGGCAGGCCGTCAAGGGGGGCCTTTTTCCCCTTTTTAACCCCCATTTTTACAACGTCCCTGTCCAAAATTACAGAAAGTACTTTCCAGAAAAGTTAGCCCATAGTCCAAGGAACACATATCTTAAATTTCAGCTTTCTAGCCAAAGGGGTTTTGGCAGGCCGCCAAGGGGGAGACTTTTCCCCTTTTTGCCCGTTCCGGTAGGAATTTCCAAAAATCCCGTCTTAGCGGACGTCTACGCCGAAAGAGGAACCTACATACCAAATTTCAACTTCCTAGCTTCAGCGGTTTGGGCTGGGCGATGTTGAGTCAGTCAGTCAGTCAGTCACGTTATTCTTTTATATATAGAGATATAGAAAGTCCGGAAAAACATTTTTTGTATTTTTTAATGCAAAAATTAAAATAACTGTATTCTTAGAAATATATTAACTAAATATTAATTTGCGGTTTAAACGGTTAAACGAATTGATATAGATATATTGGAATTGTTAAGTGGTACAAACTGGTGTCGGACCAGTTTTATAGTCAGAACTAATATCGATTTTATTGATTAAATATTTCTTAAATATGGAATTTAAAAATTTCTATTTCTAGATATTTTGTTTCAATGCAGATTTTCAGAAGTATTCGTCTAGAATTATTTTCATTAAAAAGTGTAAAAGTGAGTATTTTTCACACCAATATTTAGGTAAATTCGCCTAAATACTTTTATAAAAATATTCACCAAATTAATATTAGATAGTTTTTTAACTTAAATTGGTATTTTTTGAATAGAAATTTTTTATGCCACAACTACTTAAAAAGAAATTATTTAATTTTCATAGTTGCATTTTAAATTAACATATAAAAAATCAAAAATAATTTGAAAAAGCATCTGAATTGAAATAAAGCAAAAGCAATTGAAATTTAAATTTAAATGAAATTATTTGAAGTAAAAAACTAAAAATCAGTTGAAAATACGAAAATTTTACTAATTTTTTTAGTTTTAATGCACAGGTATTTGTAGGTATTTGGAACTGAAATACTGATGTTGAAATGTCCCAAGTAAAAAAAAATGATATGGAGCCATATGAAGTTATATTTAATTATATATAATCTTTTATGTAATTAGATATAATTATATCCGAAAAATGAGAACGTCTTATTGTATCATATTGTATCGAATTGTATACAATTGTATACAATTTGGTACAATTTGATACAATTTTATGCAATTCGATACAATTGTATCCGAATTTTGTCCTCATCCAATTACATCAAATTATATCTTTTTATATAAAATTATATAAATTGTTATAAAAGTGGACATAGTTTCATACAATTATATAAATTGTTATAAAAGTGGACATAGTTTCATACAATTATATCTAAATATTAACCTTATAATTTTTATCATATTATATAGGACCATATCTATCAATTACTTGTAATTGTAATTGTTCTTTTTTGAATTGCAATTATAAATACTATGTTAAGAGAAATATATTTTTTTTCAATTACAATTACATGTAATTGTGTAATTGCATATGTAATTAATTACAAAATGTAATGATTAACCCCAGGTCTCCTGGAAATCTTATAATTTCGATAAATCTTCCATTACTTTCGTCCAGATTTATCATGACATTGCATTAAACATGAAAAAAAATTTTCTTTTAATTTAGTAATTTTAAAATAAAGTTAACACTGAAATTTTAAAGTTAATGGGATTATGATATACAACCAAGATATAAGAAATCAGTCAAGTGTACGTTATAGTATAGAGAATTTCGTATTAAAGCTTCAGTGTTGTTAATGTTATGGGTGCGTAAGGCATTTTTGACTCATGCTCCTAAACAAAAACAAATTACTCACGCACGAGCATTTCGTTTCTTACTCAGCACACGTGAGTATATTAAAAACTTACAATCAGAAAATTCTCACGCAAAACAGTAAAATTTACTAAAAACATGCAAAAAATAAACTCACACACGAATCATGCACGGGTTATTCTTACTCACGCTCACGCACGAATCACTTAAGTGTAGTAATTATTACTCACGATCACGTGTGAATAACGTGACTCACGAACATTTCGCGTCATGCGCCAATCCCTAGTAATTACTAAATCTAAAACTATTTCAAAATCATTGATAACATGGAACCAAATATAATATAATACGATTTTATATGGACCTTATATATTTTTATATAAAATCACTTTGAAAAAATTGCCTATGTGGGATGATATATAGTAATTATAGATGATTTTATAAAGAATGTTATAAGTTATATATGGGTTCATATTCGTCAATATATAAATATATATAATCATAACTACCACAAATTATAAAATATTTCTTATATGGATCCACATAGTTGTATATTATTATGTATAGTGTCATACTAAATTATATATAAGCGTATATGTAATTGTATCTTTTATATGTTACTTTATGTACTTATATATAGCACATACATATATATGTAGGCCAGTATGTAATAATATAAAATCACATATGTCTCCATATTAAAACCTTTGAGGAAAAAATATCTAATATATGACTATATTAAAGTATATATGCTTGAATTTAAAAGCATATGTGGCCATATGTAACTATAAGTTACTATATGCAATTACATAAAATAATATATGATTATATCAAAACTTTTTTACTCGGGGTTGTATATATTGCTTTATTTGAACAAATATCATCATTTTAAAGAAAAAAAATTTTCGAAGCACGAGTAGGTACTTTTGTTGGTAAATAAAATTTGTATTGGGTTTAACTGATAAAATTTGTATTCGGTTTAACTAAACAAAATCAACTGACATCCAAAAACAATTTGGCCAAAATAATATTTTTTATACTAATTCAGTTTATTAAATTTTAAATCCTATCTTTATATAAATATTTTTTATTTAAATTAATTTCAAAAAAATCAATGCTTTAAATTTAAATAAAGCTTCAAAAATTGCATTATATTCTAGCTAAATCTTCTATAAAAGAATAAAAAAAATCCCGGGAAATCCCGCACAAAATTCCCGGGATTGCGGGATCGAAAAAAGGGCGGTATTCCCGGGAATCCCGTCCCGGGAATTCCCGGGACATAAACCCTACTCAGGTCTGATCTCCAGATATTGTATATCTTTTTTTATTTAAAAATATAATTTTGTATATTGTTAGATATTGTCATATATATTATGGTAAAAATATAGGGTTAATATTTAGGTATAATTGTATCAACTATGTCCACTTTTATAACATTTTATATAATTTTATACAAAAAGATATAATTTTATGTAATTGGATGAGGACAAAATTCGGATACAATTGTATCATATTGTATCGAATTGTATCAAATTGTACCAAATTGTATACAATTGTATACAAGTCGATACAATATGATACAATAAGACGTTCTCATTTTTCGGATATAAATATATCTAATTACATAGAGGATTATATATAATTAAATATAACTTTATATGGCTCCATATCATTTTTTTTACTTGGGAAACCACAAAATCCCCTTTTCTTCAAGACAGTAATGGCAAATTAAAAATATTTAACTTCGTTGACAAGAGTCTAATAAACATAAAATCGCAGCTTTAAAGATTTTTCGATTTCGTGGAATTGCAACTTAAAATCTTAAAATTTTTTATGGTTTTGAAATTTATGTAGTTAAGCTTCCATTTGGGTATAATAACGTTTTTAATCTTGTGTCGAAATACATTGGATATATCCTAAAATATTTGAAAAATAAATCAAAATTTCAATCAAATTTTATTTTTTTCTTCATGAAAAATTGTGGTATATGTTAATGTTTTCAGTTAATATTTTAACAAATAAAATCAAGTTTTCATATAAATTAAAAACAAAATATTAAAACTAAAGGCACGTTTACAATGATAGAGTGACTCTACTCTGTAGCACAGATTGAAATGTTAACTGTTCAAAATACAGAGTAGAGTTACTTCAAAAATTTATGACACTTCAATACTTACATTATATTTTCGCATAGTTTATGCCACCACCGCAATTTATTTTCGTATTTAATTTTTTTTAATACTTTTTATATAGTTTATTAAAAAAATTTCGTTTCATTTTGTTTATTTTAAAAAAGTTGTTTTTAATTTGTTGACAATTAGAGATGTGAACAAATTAGTGATGGGTTTTTTTATGTATATTTGTCATGTTAAACACTTAACAGAGCAATGTTAGCTCTAGAGTGCAGCAAATCTGTACTCCAGAGTAAAACTTGTTTGACTAAAAAGAGATAGTAAAATACAAAAATGTGTTAATGTGAAAGAGAAAAAAAAAAAATTTGCTACAGATTGGAGTACTCGATCATTGTAAACGCACCTTATATTTTAGAACATATCCAATGGTTTTGCAACTTTGATACAAAATAAACATAGTTAATTAAAGTGTATTGTTTATATATTAATAAAAAGCAACGAAATCCATCAAAATTAAAAATAAAAAGGATTAAACAAAAAAATTTAATTTTCTGAATTCTTACAAAATTCTGGATACATTCTTAAATATTAAAAGACATTATTAAGCGGCCCATATATTAAGGAACATTCGTGAAAAAATGCCCATTTTTTGTGAATGTGTGTGTGTGTTTGTGTGTGTGTGCGTGTTGACATCGTGCAATTCGTGTTTACAAAATTTTTTGATATTTTTTTTCCCTACTCAATGTTCCTTAATGTATGGGCCGCTTTAAATTCAAATGAAAGCTTACCTTCTGTTGATTTAAAAAATATAAAAATTGAGCCAAAACTTCTGAAAAACAGTGCTTTTAATGAAATCTAAAAGTTAAAAAATCTCGAAAACTGGCCTACCGATTATTTTTTTTTTTTAGCGTCAATAATCTGATAGTGTTATCAAAAAAGAAAAAGTTTTCTCTTATTTAATGTTGTTAACAAAAAAAAGTACAAAAAGAAGTACAGAAGCTAAAAAAAGTACTTTTGCGTACTTCTTTAGGAGTTATGCAGGAAGCAGTACAATTAGTAAAAAAAAAGTACGCGTACTGCTGAAAACAGTACGTCTGGCAAGCCTAGTTGGACTACAAAATATTCTTCATGGATTTGCATTCCACATAAAATTACCTTTCATGGGATTAAGTATTGTTATGTCGGGAATTGTTTGACGATGTGTAAAAAAACCCCGTAAAAAATTACGTTTTTTTTGGAATTATCCTCGATCATTATTGCAAAAATAGTAATGAATTGTTATCCAGAATTGCCAAATATTTATTTAAAAAATAAAAAATCAATTTCGGCCTTGTTTCATTTAGAAATGATCTGAAAAGTTCGGCTAAAAAATGTCCGTCGCATCTATGACGTGTCAGATTTGGTTTAGCCAATTTTATTCCGTGCTAATTTTTGATGAAATTTGTTATAAAAATGTTTCGTTTTTCCAGTAAGATATTTTGCAGTATTATATTGGCATTTTTAAATTGATTTATTTTTCGATTTTATTTAATTTTTTACAATATGAAAGTTTTATTGTAATTTTTCAATTTCTAGGCTTATAAAATAATTTTTTATACAAAATTCATTTTATAAACGCGTTATAAGATTTTGAAATAAATAATAATGCACTTTTATATATATATATAATAATGCACTTTTATACACTCAGGGAATTATGTAGGTAAAATCAACTGCAAATAGGTTAAATGACTGCATTTGCACTTAAAAAGGTGTAGACTACATTTGCAGTTAAATTAACTGCAATATGAAGTTATTTTTAACTGTTAAAAATCAACTGACAAATGTAGTAAAAACAACTACAAATGCAATTGAAACAACATACATGCAAATTATTGTAAAACTGTACAAACAACTGCAAATGTAGTTAAAAAACATAAATAAAAATTATTTTAAAAATTATTAATTTAATAAAAAACAAATTTAGGTAAACACTCCTAACTTAATTTTATTCTATTTAAAATTGAGAAATCAAAATTTACACTAATGTCACTTTTATTTTTCACTAGTAAGATATTGTTGTAGATGTCCGTCTGTGAGGGATGAAATATGGCGTTGTTTGGCTTCCTTTTTTTCTCCAGGTAGAAAGAGATGAGAATATAAAAGAACTGAAAGAAAATAAATACAATAATTTTTAATAATCCCGTAAATAAATTTATATTATAAAACTTACCTTATTATTTTAATAACTTAATAAAAAATATATAAACTTTTCCGTATTACGCGTCCTCACTCTTTGGCGTTGTTTTATGACTAAGACAAGAGAAAACATGTTCTACTCATATTCTTTCACTAGAAATTTCTAAACAAGCGCGTCATACACATGCTCCTGATTGCTTCGTGTGTGTGCACACACACTTGAAAATATAAGTATTTGTAAAAAAAATTCAAAATAACTGCATAAAATAAATGTTACTACAATGTGGTAGTTTTTTTAGTTAGTTTGAAAAAATAACTGTCAAAAACATTGAAATATTTTGCTCTAAGTAAATTAACTACAATTGTAGTTAAAATAACTACAACCGCATTACTACACAAATAACTGTCATGTAGTAACTGCAGAACTTTTCTGAGTGTATTATAAATAATAATGCACTTTTATATTTTAATTCTTAAATTTTAGTTAAAAAAAATAAAAAAATTTTAAATTAAACAAATGTGCCGATTTAATATGAAAAAACTGTAAAAAAAATCCATAAATTTAAAAAAACAGTTTTTTACATGAAAAAAACTGGAAAACTGTTAGGCATCCCAAAAAACTGTAAAAAACAGTTAAAACTGGCTATATGGCAACACTGATTGCAACAGCAATATGATTATGCATGGATATTAATAGAGATGAGCGATATTTTCATACCGGTGATTTAATCACAGTTATTGAGAAATCACTGGTAACGGCAGTGATCAAATATTTCAAGTCGCAGTTACTCGGAATGTCGTTCTTTTAATATTTTTGTACTATTCTTTCTTGCAAACTTCATTGTGCACAGTAATACATGTTTTTCTTTTCAATAACAGTGACTTGCTTTCACACTCTTCTGAATAAAATGTCTCCTTCTATCATGTCTTTGTTACCGGTCGTAACTATTATTCTTTTAGGGCCCAGTTTTTAGGAAGTGGATTATCTTTAAACTTAGTTTAACGTAGTTTGTAACTGGAATACTGCTTTTAAAATGTGGTTTATTTTGTTTTATTTCAATAAAGAAATAAATTATACTCGAGAAAAAGTTTTTCCGGCAAATTTTTGTTAATAAACTTTGAAATGGCTGACAAAATTTGTTTTCGGTTTAACTAAACCAAGTTTAACTGACATCTTAAAAACTCGCCATAAATATTATTTCGTTTATTTATCAGAAAATCGCAGTCTTTTCCATAAAAAACCCGTGACAGAGAACTTATATTCTTAGAGAAGGTGCATTAGAAAGCTCACTTTTTTTTGAGCTTTCTATGGCGTGAACGATGAGGGCAAAAATTTGATTTTAGCAAATTCTACTTCATCACTAGATGACGTTAGTGTTCCCGTGAACTGAAGGGACAAATTATTTTTGTTTACGAAATGTGGTAAGGTAGGACATGTAAGAAATGTAATAGGCGAGCAGCAAAATTAGGATGGTTGAAAAAAACAAAAATCAAGAAATTTTTTTTTTCTTTTAGGCGAGGGGGTTGCATATTATTACATGTTATTGTTTATGATATTTGGGTGTGCGGGGGTGTAGAAAATGATTTTTTTATTGGTGGATAGGTTTCTTGACATGGGGGTATAGTTAAATGTTTGTAACTTAAGGGACGAGGAGGGATGGGTAGATTTTTGTTTTAATGGGTATAAATTGCATTAGATGCGTGTGTATGTGCATTTTTGTTTACATTTGTAACAACAATAAGCTTTACACGCAGGAGCAACAACAATGTTTACAATGTTTTTTATTTGTTGTTGTTTTGGTTTTTTTATTTTGTTTTTTTTTTTTGTTTGGTGAAGCAAAAGATAAGCAAACCAACAACAAACATACTGTTTTTTATTGTTGGACAAAAATATTTTCTATCATTATATATGTACATATATATGTACATACATATATATGTAGGTGTTAAAACTTATTAAATTTTAATTTTTTTGAATTTGCCAAATTTCACTATTCTTTGAAATTTGGCAACATGGCTTGTGTTCGTATATTGTGTATTACAATTACCAGAGAACTTATATTCTTAGAGAAGGTGCATTAGAAAGCTCACTTTTTTTTGAGCTTTCTATGGCGTGAACGATGAGGGCAAAAATTTGATTTTAGCAAATTCTACTTTATCACTAGATGGCGTTAGTGTTCCCGTGAACTGAAGGGACGAATTATTTTTGTTTACGAAATGTGGTAAGGTAGGACATGTAAGAAATGTAATAGGCGAGCAGCAAAATTAGGATGGTTGAAAAAAACAAAAATCAGGAATTTGTTTTTCTTTTAGGCGAGGGGGGCGCATATTACTACATGTTATTGTTTATGATATTTGGGTGTGCGGTGTTGTAGAAAATGTTTTTTTTTATTGGTGGATAGGTTTCTTGACATGGGGGTATAGTTAAATGTTTGTAACTTAAGGGACGAGGAGTGATGGGTAGATTTTTGTTTTAATGTGTATAAATTGCATTAGATGCGTGTGTATGTGCATTTTTGTTTACATTTGTAACAACAATAAGCTTTTCACGCAGGAGCAACAACAATGTTTACAATGTTTTTTTTTGTTTTGGTTTTTTTATTTTGTTTTTTTTTTTTTGTTTGGTGAAGCAAAAGATAATCAAACATACTGTTTTTTATTGTTGGACAAAAATATTTTCTATCATTATATATGTATATACATATATATGTACATACATATATATGTAGATGTTAAAACTTATTAAATTTTAATTTTTTTGAATTTGCCACATTTCACTATTCTTTGAAATTTGGCAACATGGCTTGTGTTCGTATATTGTGTATTACAATTACTAACATAAAATATTTTTGGATTTAAAATCTAAAAAACATCTTTATTTCTGTTTGTAAAAATGGTAATGTATATTTGAAATTTTTGAAATATTTGAAATATTTGCAACATTTCAAAAATTTCAAAATATTTAAAAAAAGAAAGCTAAGTATTTTACTTAACTACATATTTCATTTATTTCAAAATATTTATATTTCAGCTTTGAAGTATTAATATTAACAAAATATTTATATTTCAGCTTTGAAATATTAATATTTATTTACTTACTCCAAATTATTTGAAATAAATAAAAAAATATTAATATATTAAAACTCAAATATAAATATTTGTTTACTTAAAAACCTTTTTAAGTAATAAAATACTTATACTTGAACTTTAAAATATAATTACGAAAAATATTTCAAATTGTTAATTTAAGTAAATATTTTTAAGTAATTATACAGCTTTGTTCCTGGCACGAGCAAATTTTTTTTAAAAAACAATTAACAATAAAAAAATACTATATAGGTAAATTATTTTTTCGAAAATCTATTTTTCAATACTGATAAGCATATACATTCAAAAATGCTTGACAGTTACTACATGACAATTGTTTGTGTAGTAATCAGTAGTAGTTGTTTTCAACTGTAATTACTGTTGTTTTCCTATGCAAAAATATAAAACAATTGGTATGACAGTTATTTAAAGAACTAACAAGAAGTACTGCAATTTTTTAGCACTTGGTTAAAGCAGTTATTTTTAATATACCAGTGAAAAATGCTCATATACGCTCAAATATGTTCATATATGGTTTATGTATGGACGCATATGAACAAATATGGATTTTTTATGAACATATATGGATTTTATATGAACATATATGGAAGTATATTATGTGATTCCATATATGGAAAAAGATTTCATACACAGACATATATGGAGGCATCTGCTATTTCATATATGGAAAAGGCACTCATATATGGACAAATATGGAAGTATAAGTTATTCGATTTATGCAAAAGTGACTTGTATATGAACATATTTGGAAGAATACATTTTTCCATCCCGGTGAAAAATGTTCATATACGCTCAAACATGTTCATATATGGTTTATGTATGGGCACATATGAACAAATATGGATTTTTTATGAACATATATAGAAGTATATGTGATTCCATATATGGAAAAAATTTCATATACAGACATATATGGAAGCATCTGTTATTTCATATATAGAAATGGCACTCATATATGGACAAATATGAAAATATATGTTATTCAATTTATGCAAAAGGGACTTGTATATGAATATATTTCGAAGAATACATTTTTCCATATATGTAAAAGGAACTCATATTTGGATAAATATGGTGTAATAACTCGTGTTAAATAATAAACAAATCACTTTAATTAACATTTATAAGAAACTTAGATTTTATTTCATTTTATTATATACAGCTGTTTTTGTTAGCGATTACAATACTAGAATAGAACATGAGTTAAATAGATATCGATAAAGATCAGTGTTGCCACATCCCTTCCACCTTTTTTAGTTTTAGCTTCAACGGTCCTTGCTGTGGAAACGATGACGACTCCGGCGGTAAAACGTTGGGTGGATCGTTGGCAGATAATGAAGGTTGATTGTTGGGCGATGATACCAAGTCGTTAATAGGCAATGATGGTTCTATGCAAAGATGCTGGTTAGATGTTGTGTCCTCTGGAAATTGAGCGCCTGGAATCTTTTTCAACATGCTTATGTTTCTTGTATATGTTTTCCCTCCTCCAACGACTCTTACTTCACTTCCATTTCTCTCAACAACTTCATATGTCGTTTTATCAAAGTTTGGAGTGAGTTTATTAGGAAAAATAACGTTTTTCAACAACACCTTATCTCCTACTTCAATATTAAATTCTTTTGCATTTCTTTTCAAGTCAGCCTTTTCCTTCCCTTTTTGTTTGTTTATCAAGTCATTATCCCTAGCAAACGAATCAATAACATTTTCGGTTATATCCTCGATGCCTGGAATCTTATCACGAATACGTCTGTTAAACATAAGCTCACTCGGAGCTGAGCCCGTTGTACCATGTGGTGTCACATTATACATTAGTATAAACTTTTGAATTTCCTCTTTGTAATCGCGCTTATTTGCCGCAGCTATTTTCAACCGTTTTACCAAAGACCTGTTCATATTTTCTACTTCGCCGTTTGCCTGAGGCCAATAGGGAGGTGTTCTGATCAATGATATGTTATTTTCGGCACAAAAAGACTTGAACTCATCGCTGACGTACTGTCTTCCATTGTCGGTTCTTATTGTCTTGGGTAAACCAAGTCTAGAGAAAATGTTCCTCATCGCCTTGATTATAACATCAGAAGTAATGCGTTTCAAGAAAACAACTTCTTGGTATCGAGAATAGTAATCAATTAGCACTAAAACATATTCGCCATTAGGCAACGGTCCTAGCAGATCGGTAGCCAAAAATTGCCAGGGCCCATTGGGAAATTGGTGTCTTTGCATTGGGGTTGGATTAGACGGCTGTGAAACCAGGAGACAATCACGACACGCTTTTACGAAATTTTCAGCCTCCCTATCAATTAAAGGCCACCAGACCTTAGAACGAAGACGACGCTTCATTGCCGACTCCCCAGGATGGCCCTCATGAGCCAGCTCTAACACTTTTGGTCTTAACGATTTTGGTATTATGATACGGTTTCCCCGCAACAAAATTGAGCCAATAGCCGATAATTCAAACCGAAAAACATAATATGGATTCGTTATGTTCGAATCCCAACATTCATTCTCCATGCTGGAAATTGCATCGCAAATATCCACGTCCTTGCCACTTTCCTTGCTAATCAGAGAAATGGTTAAAGTGGCAGGAACTGAGTTCTCCACCAAATGGAAAATTGACTCCTCGCAAGTTCCATCAAACGAGTCCTCATCAGAAATTTTACAGAGTCTGGATATTGAGTCCGCTATATTATCTTTTCCGGAGCGATATATTACCTTGAACTTGAAAGCCTGCAATCTAAGTAACCACCTCTCGATTCTAGCAGGAGGTCTTGAAGTTGGTTTGAAGATAGCCTCCAGAGGCTTGTGGTCAGTTACTAGCTCAAAATCCAACCCAGCTAGATAATAATAAAATCTTTCTACCGACCAAACTAAAGCCAGGCTCTCTTTTTCGGTTTGAGAATATCTCTTCTCAATGTCAGATAAACTCTTACTTGCAAAAGAAATGATTCTGGGTTCACCATTACCATTGAATTGCAACAAGACTGCACCCAACGCCACCGGGCTTGCATCAGCTATTACTCGTGTTCTTAATTTTGGATCGAAGTATGAGAGATTCGGAATTTCGGATAGCATCGTCTTTAATTTACTAAACGCTTCCTCTTGTCTGCGATCCCACACAAATTTAGCATCCTTCGTTAACAGTATCCTGAGAGGTTCGGTCATATCTGCTAAATCTGGTAAGAACTTTCCAATGTATGTCACTAAGCCCAAAAAACTGCGTACTTCCTCTTTTGATTTTGGAGCTCGGAATTGTTGTATGACCTTAACCTTCTCAGGATCTGCAGTAAAACCATCTGCCGAAAGTACGTGTCCCAGAAACTTGAGCTTTTTAGCTTTCCATACACATTTTTGCTGGTTAAGGGTAACATTGTTTTTCTTCAAAACATCTAAGACAGAATTCAACGCTTTGTCATGATCTTCGTCGCAGCTTCCAAATATAATAATATCATCGATGTAATTAAGCGCATTCGGGCATGTAGAAAGCATCCCTTCGATAATTTTCTGAAAAATTTCGGGAGCAGAGTTGACCCCAAACATCAATCGTTTATATCTAAACAAACCTTTATGCGTAACAAAGGTTGTGATTTCACGACTTGACTCATCCAATTCCAATTGATGGTAAGCAGACTTGAGATCCAGTCTAGAGAAGATTTTCGCTGACCTCAATTCGCTCATAAATGAATCAAAGGTGGGCAAGGGGTAATTTTCGCGAAGAATAGCTCGATTAGCACATCTCATGTCAACACAAAGACGAATGTCGTCGTTACCTTTAAACGCAATAACTATTGGCGAAATCCATTTGCTGGGGCCGAAAACTGGTTCTATAATATCAAGTCGCAATGCTTCCTCTATTTTCTTGGTAACCATTTCCTCCAGCGCAACTGGAACACGGCGTACTGGTTGTTGGACAGGTTTTATAGTATGATCTATAGATAATGAAACCTTGATACCATGTATTTTCGGAAAGGGCTGTTGTTTTTCTTTCTCCTCAATGTGATTAACACCCACACCCAGTCTCAGTACATTTAGTTGGAGCGCTGTTTCTCTTCCTAGGAGGGATTGGTTCCCGTTTTTAATAACATAAAATGAAGTCATTACTTCATTTCTGTCGCCCACACATATAGGAGCGTCAAAGACCACAACAATTTCCAACGGATAACTGGCAGCATATGCTTTAAAATTGTTTGATGAATGTGACCGTATATTCCACATCACAGCCTCTGATTTGTTCAATAGATTCCAATCGTATTCGCTTATAAGATTAAAACGACACCCGGAGTCAATAACCATTGCAATTTCTTTTCCCCCAATAATGCAGCTTATGTTTTCGTCATTATGCCCATCATTCCCAATCTTGAAACAACTGAATTCGCGAATTTCAGAGGTAAAGTTATCTTCGTCTTCAATGTTTCGGACATTAGCAGTAAGACGATTCCTTTTGTAGGTTCCGTTGCTGTTGTTATCAATTTTTCTTTTCTTAGTTCTACATCTTATTGCAAAATGTCCTTGCAACGAGCACTTATTGCATTTTGCATTCCTGGCAGGGCATTCAGGAGAATTTGATAAGTGCCCTTTTCTTCCGCATCGGCTGCACTCAATTTGGGAATTTGATTGAACATTGAATTTAGAGGAAATTTTGTTTACCTGCTCCTTTTCAGTGCACAGCGAAATGCTACGAGAAGTCTTATTTATCTGCTCATACACTTGGCATGAATCAACAATTTCTGTGAGACTCTGTTCTTTCTCCAGCAATCTCTTTCTCAAATCAAGGGGTGCCCATGAATCTATTATTTTATCCTTTATTGAAATTTCCTCAATTTCTTCCTTAGTGTTGCCGAATGAACATTTTGCCACTTGCTGGCGCAACCGCAGCAAAAATTTGTTGAAATTCTCGCCCTCAATAGAAGTTATATTTCTAAACAAATGCCTTTCAAATGTAGTATTTCTTTTTGGAGAGAAATATTCATTTAATTTCGCTACCAAAACATCATAAATCTTAACATTATCCTTCCCGTCACTTTCCACAAGAGCCCCAGGAATGTTGAATATTACTTCTTGCAACTGGGGGCCACCCAAGTGCAAAAGTTTATTTTTCTTCTTGACATCATCAGTAATTTCTTCCGCAGCCAGATAAAGTGTAAAGGATCTCAACCATTTTTCCCATTCATGTCGAAGAAGCGACTTGTCAATTGTATCACAAAGGAAGGGTCTTATTACCTCCGCCATTTCACCAAACGAGCAACTGCAACAATAAATGTTAATATTAGTATTATCTGGTCAAGTTGACCTACCAAATGCAACATGTGTCTACACCTCAGGTGTCAGTCCACATTTTACGTATTTCATATGATTCCGAATTTAATCGGTAACATACCAATATTATAAATTCGTTTTGGTAATCCAATATACGCAATTTAATGCCCATTCACTAATCCAAAAACTTTTAGTGAAAGTCTGCCGCAATTTAATGCAATTCGTGGTTTTCTACCAATTAAAAAAAAAATCAACCAAATTATCGCAATTTAATGCTAGATATCAAATTTTGTAGTTTACCAATCGTCGCCAATGTAATAACTCGTGTTAAATAATAAACAAATCACTTTAATTAACATTTATAAGAAACTTAGATTTTATTTCATTTTATTATATACAGCTGTTTTTGTTAGCGATTACAATACTAGAATAGAACATGAGTTAAATAGATATCGATAAAGATCAGTGTTGCCACATATGGAATTATATTTAATGCCATGAATAAAAAAAGGAACATATGTAGCGCCTAATTTGAATGTCATACATAAATTTATATCTATCGTACAACCTTATAATAAAGGACAGCAACGTTCGCATGTATTCGCATATATTTAATAAATGTATATGTTCGTATATGTCCATATATGAACATATACTTAGATGTTACCTCATTTTTCGGATCCATACATATATGGTTGAACCATAAATGTTCATATATGGACATTTTTCACCGGGCATATGGAAAAATGTATTCTTCCAAATATGTTCATATACAAGTCCCTTTTGCATAAATTGAATAACATATACTACCATATTTGTCCATATATGAGTGCCATTTCCATATATGAATGTATATGACAGACATATATATATGTCTGTATATGAAATTTTTTCCATATATGGAATCACATATACTTCCATATATGTTCACATAAAATCCATATATGTTCATAAAAAATCCATATTTGTTCATATGTGTCCATACATAAACCATATATGAACATGTTTGAGCGTATATGAACATTTTTCACCGGGAAAGGACAGCAAAGTTCGCATGTATTCGCATATATTTAATAAATGTATATGTTCATATATGTCCATATATGTCCATATATGAACATATACTTAGGTGTTACCTCATTTTTCGGATCCATACATATATGGTTGAACCATAAATGTTCATATATGGACATTTTTCACCGGGTATATAGTAATTTTTTATTGTTAATTGTTTTTTAAAAAAAATTTGCTCGTGCCAGGAACAAAGCTGTATAATTACTTAAAAATATTTACTTAAATTAACAATTTGAAATATTTTTCGTAATTATATTTTAAAGTTCAAGTATAAGTATTTTATTACTTAAAAAGGTTTTTAAGTAAACAAATATTTATATTTGAGTTTTAATATATTAATATTTTTTTATTTATTTCAAATAATTTGGAGTAAGTAAATAAATATTAATATTTCAAAGCTGAAATATAAATATTTTGTTAATATTAATACTTCAAAGCTGAAATATAAATATTTTGAAATAAATGAAATATGTAGTTAAGTAAAATACTTAGCTTTCTTTTTTTTAAATATTTTGAAATTTTTGAAATATTGCAAATATTTCAAATATTTCAAAAATTTCAAATATACATTACCATTTTTACAAACAGAAATAAAGATGTTTTTTAGATTTTAAATCCAAAAATATTTTATGTTAGTAATTGTAATACACAATATACGAACACAAGCCATGTTGCCAAATTTCAAAGAATAGTGAAATGTGGCAAATTCAAAAAAATTAAAATTTAATAAGTTTTAACATCTACATATATATGTATGTACATATATATATACATATATAATGATAGAAAATATTTTTGTCCAACAATAAAAAACAGTATGTTTGATTATCTTTTGCTTCACCAAACAAAAAAAAAAACAAAATAAAAAAACCAAAACAAAAAAAAACATTGTAAACATTGTTGTTGCTCCTGCGTGAAAAGCTTATTGTTGTTACAAATGTAAACAAAAATGCACATACACACGCATCTAATGCAATTTATACACATTAAAACAAAAATCTACCCATCACTCCTCGTCCCTTAAGTTACAAACATTTAACTATACCCCCATGTCAAGAAACCTATCCACCAATAAAAAAAAACATTTTCTACAACACCGCACACCCAAATATCATAAACAATAACATGTAGTTATATGCGCCCCCCTCGCCTAAAAGAAAAACAAATTCCTGATTTTTGTTTTTTTCAACCATCCTAATTTTGCTGCTCGCCTATTACATTTCTTACATGTCCTACCTTACCACATTTCGTAAACAAAAATAATTTGTCCCTTCAGTTCACGGGAACACTAACGTCATCTAGTGATAAAGTAGAATTTGCTAAAATCAAATGTTTGCCCTCATCGTTCACGCCATAGAAAGCTCAAAAAAAAGTGAGCTTTCTAATGCACCTTCTCTAAGAATATAAGTTCTCTGCAATTACTAACATAAAATATTTTTGGATTTAAAATCTAAAAAACATCTTTATTTCTGTTTGTAAAAATGGTAATGTATATTTGAAATTTTTGAAATATTTGAAATATTTGCAATATTTCAAAAATTTCAAAATATTTAAAAAAAAGGAAGCTAAGTATTTTACTTAACTACATATTTCATTTATTTCAAAATATTTTTATTTCAGCTTTGAAGTATTAATATTAACAAAATATTTATATTTCAGCTTTGAAATATTAATATTTATTTACTTACTCCAAATTATTTGAAATAAATAAAAAAATATTAATATATTAAAACTCAAATATAAATATTTGTTTACTTACTTAAAAACTTTTTTAAGTAAGTAATAAAATACTTATACTTGAACTTTCAAATATAATTACGAAAAATATTTCAAATTGTTAATTTAAGTAAATATTTTTAAGTAACTGTACAGCTTTGTTCCTGGCACGAGCAAATTTTTTTTAAAAAACAATTAACAATAAAAAAATACTATATAGGTAAATTATTTTTTCGAAAATCTATTTTTCAATACTGATAAGCATATACATTCAAAAGTGCTTGACAGTTACTACATGACAATTGTTTGTGTAGTAATCAGTAGTAGTTGTTTTCAACTGTAATTACTGTTGTTTTCCTATGGAAAAATATAAAACAATTGGTATGACAGTTATTTAAAGAACTAACAAGAAGTACTGCAATTTTTTAGCACTTGGTTAAAGTAGTTATTTTTAATATGATAATAAACAACTACCAAAACAGTATTTTCACAGTAAACTGTTATTTTTGTTAGTTATTTTAAAAGCACAAATTTTTTTCAATTTCGTTTAATTTGAAAAATTTATGGTTAGCTTATATATGTTCCCAGTGTAGAAAATCATTACCAGATATGTGGTTATGTAACTACATACTTGGTAATGGTAACTAGTTACTTTTGTTATTACATTTTTTATTACCTTTATATGGCGATGTCGCGAAAAATAATGAGTTGTCGTTACACACCAGCATACGAAAAATCAAAAAATATATCGTTACCTACATATGTGCTTACCAGTACTGACAAAAATAATGAGTCTAAAAATAGATTTTCTAAAAAATAAATTATATAAAAAAAAATATTTTTTATTGTATTTTTTTTTTTTAAATAAAATTTGCTGGTGCGGGAATCGAACCTGGGTCTACAGATTGCCAGTCGACAGCTCTACCATCTGAGCTATATCGACATGTAATATTTAATAGATAAAAACACAATTGTCCTGCTGCACACAAGTAAGCTTACTCGCCAACATACAAAAAATCAAAAAATATGTGGTTACATATATCCTTACCAGTGTTTAAAAAATATTGAGTCTAAAAATAGATTTCAAAAAATTTTCAAAAAAATCCAAAAAATTATTTTCTATTTGAAATAATGATAAAAATAAGTAATTATCAGTAACTCATTATTATATGTTTTAAAATAATACAGAAGGTAAGTGGGTGTCATTACTGGTAGTCCAAAAAATAATGATATGTCATTACCGTTTCTACACTGGGTTGTTATTGATATATTCCTAGCATGCAAATAAAAATCAGAAATTCTTATTGTATCACCAATCCATTAAAGCATAATAACTGAAGAAACGTTAGGAATTTTCGCTTTGAATTTTAAATATGCTGAAGTAATTACACATATTTTTGTAATCGAGAGAAAAAAAATTGTTTTTTTTATAAAAATATACTTTTATAATATCAAAAGGATTAAGAGTAAAAAAACAATGGTTTTTACCAGAGTTTCGAACGACTGCTAATAGCAGTCGTAATTTAGTTAAATTTTCATATTTTGTAAGCAACGTGCTTAAAAAAAAGCACTCGCTTTCATTTTATATTATGAACTTGCTTATTTCAGTCTAACTGTGTAAGTAAATTTTAAAACACACACAGTCATCATTTACATTTTTTAAGTTTTCAAACTAAGCGCAGCGTAACTGTGTGAGTTCAGCAACAAAACAAGTTGTGTTTCTTCTGCTTGCTGCGTTTTGAGTTACTGGTTAATGTGTTTTTACTTGACTGAGTAACGAAAAAAAAAACTGCATAGTAGACTTCGAATAGCAGACTGGATAGTAGACTGGGGTCAGCAAACTATGTAGTTGGAACTTAAAGAGTTTTGTATATGCAAACAAAAGAAAAAAGAAACACTAGCAGCTTTAAAAAGGAAATACAATTAAACTTATCATATTTCCTATTTTATTTATTATTTTGTTAATTATATAATTTATATATTAATTAATTTCACACTTTATCGTAAATATGTATGTACGTATAATACTTTATTCTGATCAATTGTGGTACATAGTACATATGATTTGATTTTTTTAAATTGTCATTAATATGACACTAACTTACAACAATTGATTTTTTGGACAAATTACTACACCCAAAAAATACATGGTAGTTGATCATTATTTTTTCAATTGTGTCATATGTTGGCTGAACAGAAAAATTTGTTATTTTAACAAAATTTATTCCTGTTTTTCAGCTTAAAATAAAATCTGTTAATTTTAAAACAGTTAAATTTAAAAAATCTAAATTTAAGTAAACTTTATTTTTTTATTACTATTCTTTTGTTTTTGTTAATTAATTCATATATTAATTAATTTAACACTTTATCCTAAATATATACATTTCTGCATTGATTCAATTGGTACATATAATTTGCAGGTTTTTTTTAATTAATCCACTCTGATATATGTATGTAGGTATATGTAAAAAATATGTCGTTTAGGTAACACTACCTTACAACAATTAATTTTTTGGCGAAATTACTACACCTAAAAAAATACATAGTTGTTGATCACTATTCAGTTATGTCATATGTACTAAATATTTTTTTTTTCAAGGTCGGTTACCGTTATCGTTATAACACCTTCATCGATAAAATACCGTTTTAAATTGAATACCGTTATCAATACCTCTAAAAAAAATTGGAAATACCGTTATCGTTACCGATATCGTTATTTTTATAGGTAGTTCCCGGTATTTATTAATTTATGTAAAAAATGCCAGTTTTTGAAATTTTTTATTTTATAATCTTGAGTTTTTTATAAAAAAATTTATAGATAACAATTTTACTTATTAAAAGTACCAGCATTGAATTCATAGCTCATAATCTGTATTTTTAACAACTAAAATTAAAAATATGCTATATTGAATGAGGGGTATGTATTGTTGATCTTTTATTTGGTAAAGCACCGTAAGTTGTTTGAGTTTCACGTGAAAAAACTGTTATACTCCATATAAAAAAAATGATTTTTCACGACAATTAGTTTACGTGAAAATTGTGTAGAGTTTGTTTTCACGCAAATTTAATGTACAAGATTATTATTTATCTTGGGAAAATGTGACATTTTATGTTTATTTTGATTGTGTCTTTGTTATAAAATTAAAAAATTGTTCATTTGTTTAAATTAAATTGCAATTTGAGGCATTTAAATTTCGAGCGAAATTTTTCCACGTGAAAAACAACTTACGGTGCTTAAATGAATGTTTTTTTTTTTAGTTTGACTCTAGATCATAAATTAATAGCACTTTCTGTTTAAATTATTTTTCAAATTAAAGAAAGATGATACAATTTTCACAAGTAAATTACAAAGAATAAATTTTTTTAATACCGGTACGTTACCGAAACAGTCTTAAATGCCATTACCTTTACCGTTGCCGAAACAAACAAAATTTGATACCGTTACACTTAACGTTATTCGATTCGGTAAGCAAACTTGCTTTTTTGTTTGTCATCATGCTAACTCATGCATTTTCCCGATAAAATTTTATGGAATTTAATACCAGAGATGGGCGAAAATAAATTTTCATTTGCATTGCGACAAGAAATGATCATACGTGGGCTTTTTTAGTTTGCATTGTATTTTAATTTGCATTCTCCATTTATTACAATTATTAGAAATACAAAATTTTGAATTAATAAATAAATTGGCAACATAATTAATTTTTTTAAATGGTTGTTGAATTTGTGGCAATTGAAATAAATTCAATTTTGATTCTGAGTTTAAAATATAATTTGTAACTTTTTATATTAAGAGTTTTTATATAAACTCGTAAATTCATTGTAAACCTTGTATAAATAAAAACCATATTTTTTATGTATGGAGTTTGACATTAAACTCATAAACATACCAGTTTTAAAATGTTTACGAGTAGAATACGAGTTTATATGAAAACCCCTATTTTGTTTGATTTTGGCAATTTTTTAAATCTATTTTCACAATAGTTTTTTTGTTTATATTTACATCAGCTGTTTAACCAAAGTTTACCCGAAGAAAAAGTCTGGTTAAATTTTGGTAAAAAGAGACACACTAATACACTCTCATTAGCGCCCTCATTTACCCAATTTTCGAGTACGGGAACGCTTTTGAGTAAATTTCGATAACATTGGGAACGTACGGGAATGCACTTATTGTCATATGCTTTATGTGTCATCATTCTATAAGTGCCACCCTCCAAAAACGCCGGAAAATTGAATCCAAAATTTTAATTATTTTTTTGTTAATCTTTACAAAAATCTAAGGTCAAATACAGCTACTCCGAAATTTTAGAAGTACCCATATATTTAATGTGTTTTTTTTTTTTAAATTGCCTGTAGGTGATATTTATAGAATATTCGGTGTATATATTGTATAGGTTCTTCAACCAATATATCGATAAGCGTGTTCGTTTACTTACTACAAATTGCTACTTTTACTACAACAGGAAAAGTTCAATTCAAAAAATAAACAAAACTTTCCAATTGTAGTAAAATTAGTAAGAATTTCGAGTAAACGAACACACTGGATATCAAATGAAATGTCAACGTAAAATAAAAAATTGCCAAAATCAAACAAAATATAAAAAATTACAAATTAAGTGGGTTATTTTGTAAAACGCAACGCCTTGTGTTGCGTTGATTTGTGTATAAATTGTTATTGTTACAAAAACAATTTGTATGGAAAACAACGCAACTCAAGGCTTTGCGTTTTACAAAATTACACCCTAAATTTTAAACACAAAATCAAAATTGAATTTATTGCAATTGCCAGAAATTCAACAACCATTTAAAAAAAATTAATTATGTTGCCAATCTATTTATTAATTAAAAATTTTGCATTTCTAATACTTAATTTGAATAAATGGGGAATGCAAATTGAAATAAAATGCAAATTAAAAAAGCCCACGTACATATGATCACTTCTTGTCGCAATGCAAATGAAAATTTATTTTGGCCCATCTCTGGTACTAAATTTCATAAAATTTTATCGAGAAAATGCATTAATTCAAATTATATATGTATATACTCTACGGGTTAGTATTATGCCAAACAAAAAAAGATATGTAGTACATATGACATAATTGAATAGTGATCAACAACTATGTATTTTTTTAGGTGTAGTAATTTCTCCAAAAAATTAAATGTTGTAAGGTAGTGTTATCTAAACGACATATTTTTAACATATGTGACAGCGCATAGAGAAAGGGACCTAAGGGTATAAAAATCAATTTTTTTTTTGTGGACAACATCTGAGCATCGAATGAGACCGATCCCATGCTCTCCTGAACAAAACCGGTTTTTACCCTTAGGTCCGTTTCTATTTTGCGCGTCACATATACCTACATACATATATCAGAGTGGATTAATTAAAAAAACCTGCAAATTATATGTACCAATTGAATCAATGCAGAAATGTATATATTTACGATAAAGTGTTAAATTAATTAATATATGAATTAATTAACAAAAACAAAAGAATAGTAATAAATAAATAAAGTTTACTTAAATTTAGATTTTTTAAATTTAACAAAAAATGTTTTAAAATTAACAGATTTTATTTTAAGCTAAAAAACAGGAATAAACTTTGTTAAAATAACAAATTTTTCTATTCAGCCAACATATGACACAATTGAAAAAATAATGATCAACTACCATGTATTTTTTGGGTGTAGTAATTTGTCCAAAAAATCAATTGTTGTAAGTTAGTGTCATATTAATGACAATTTAAAAAAATCAAATCATATGTACTATGTACCACAATTGATCAGAATAAAGTATTATACGTACATACATATTTACGATAAAGTGTGAAATTAATTAATATATAAATTATATAATTAACAAAATAATAAATAAAATAGGAAATATGATACGTTTAATTGTATTTTCTTTTTAAAGCTGCTAGTGTTTCTTTTTTCTTTTGTTTGCATATACAAAACTCTTTAAGTTCCAACTACATAGTTTGCTGACCCCAGTCTACTATCCAGTCTGCTATTCGAAGTCTACTATGCAGTTTTTTTTTCGTTACTCAGTCAAGTAAAAACACATTAACCAGTAACTCAAAACGCAGCAAGCAGAAGAAACACAACTTGTTTTGTTGCTGAACTCACACAGTTACGCTGCGCTTAGTTTGAAAACTTAAAAAATGTAAATGATGACTGTGTGTGTTTTGAAATTTACTTACACAGTTAGACTGAAATAAGCAAGTTAATGGTTGAATATGAAAGTGTGAACTATTTTAAGCACAGTCACCAGTTGAGGCAAATTTTTTTTAAACTTGTTATTAAACACTGGTTTTTACACATTTTGTCAGTTGCTTTAAAATTTTTGTAGTAAAAATTTTTCAGTTAATTTTACGATATTGTTAGTTGTTTTTAATGTATTTCTTAGTTATTTTTTAACACTTTAAAATAACAACATTTTTAGTTATTTTAAAGTTAAATGCCTTTGTCATTTTTTTAACTGCATATACACTTTTTTAACTGCCATTTTCAATAGATTATACCGACAAACTTTTTTGAGTGTATATGACGACATTTTTTTTTGGTTTTCTAATATGCTGGCGTATAAGCACAACTCATATTTTGTTCGTAAAGACCGCTGCAAATGTAATTTAAAACAAATGAAATTTTATTTGAAAACATGACTACTACAATTTCATTAGATTAAACTTACATTTTCTTATTGACTGTTAATAACACTATGCGACAGTCAAAATCGGGATGGGATGAAACCAACGGGAAATGTTATATCGGTCAAAAACGAGAACCACTAGTCCGATTTTGCTCAAACAATTTTAAAAAAATTAAAAATTACAATTCCTTTAATCTGTGCATATAACGGTTTTCTATATATTCAACAGTTTTGCCGGTAGAAATAAATGTATGAAGAAAAAAATATTTTTTGCCTAAAATATTAAAAAAAAGTAATAAACAAAAGGTTATTTGATTTTTATGGTAGCGGTAACAAACATTTATTTTTACCGGCAAAACTGTTGAGTATGTATATAGAAAAACGTTATATGAACAGATTAAAGGAATTGTAATTTTTAATTTTTTTAAAATTGTTTGAGCAAAATCGGACTAGTGGTTCTCGAGTTATGTCAAAAAAAAGATATATCTCGATTCCTAGACGTGACCCAGCGAAACGCCGGGACACATATAACTTGTTTTTGACCGATATAACATTTCCCGTTATATGCACAGATTAAAGGAATTGTAATTTTTAATTTTTTTAAAATTGTTTGAGCAAAATCGGACTAGTGGTTCTCGAGTTATGTCAAAAAAAAGATATATCTCGATTCCTAGACGTGACCCAGCGAAACGCCGGGACACGTATAACTTGTTTTTGACCGATATAACACTTCCCGTTGGTTTCATCCCATCCCGATTTTGACTGTCGCATAGTGTTATTAACAGCCAAAAAGAAAATGTAAGTTTAATCTAATGAAATTGTAGTAGTCATGTTTTCAAATAAAATTTCATTTGTTTTAAATTACATTTGCAGCGGTCTTTACGAACAAAATATGAGTTGTGCTTATACGCCAGCATATTAGAAAACCAAAAAAAATGTCGTCATATACACTCAAAAAAGTTTGTCGGTATAATCTATTGAAAATGGCAGTTAAAAAAGTGTATATGCAGTTAAAAAAATGACAAAGGCATTTAACTTTAAAATAACTAAAAATGTTGTTATTTTAAAGTGTTAAAAAATAACTAAGAAATACATTAAAAACAACTAACAATATCGTAAAATTAACTGAAAAATTTTTACTACAAAAATTTTAAAGCAACTGACAAAATGTGTAAAAACCATTGTTTTTTTACTCTTAATCCTTTTGATATTATAAAAGTATATTTTTATAAAAAAAACAATTTTTTTTCTCTCGATTACAAAAATATGTGTAATTACTTCAGCATATTTAAAATTCAAAGCGAAAATTCCTAACGTTTCTTCAGTTATTATGCTTTAATGGATTGGTGATACAATAAGAATTTCTGATTTTTATTTGCATGCTAGGAATATATCAATAACAACCCAGTGTAGAAACGGTAATGACATATCATTATTTTTTGGACTACCAGTAATGACACCCACTTACCTTCTGTATTATTTTAAAACATATAATAATGAGTTACTGATAATTACTTATTTTTATCATTATTTCAAATAGAAAATAATTTTTTGGATTTTTTTGAAAATTTTTTGAAATCTATTTTTAGACTCAATATTTTTTAAACACTGGTAAGGATATATGTAACCACATATTTTTTGATTTTTTGTATGTTGGCGAGTAAGCTTACTTGTGTGCAGCAGGACAATTGTGTTTTTATCTATTAAATATTACATGTCGATATAGCTCAGATGGTAGAGCTGTCGACTGGCAATCTGTAGACCCAGGTTCGATTCCCGCACCAGCAAATTTTATTTAAAAAAAAAAAATACAATAAAAAATATTTTTTTTTATATAATTTATTTTTTAGAAAATCTATTTTTAGACTCATTATTTTTGTCAGTACTGGTAAGCACATATGTAGGTAACGATATATTTTTTGATTTTTCGTATGCTGGTGTGTAACGACAACTCATTATTTTTCGCGACATCGCCATATAAAGGTAATAAAAAATGTAATAACAAAAGTAACTAGTTACCATTACCAAGTATGTAGTTACATAACCACATATCTGGTAATGATTTTCTACACTGGGAACATATATAAGCTAACCATAAATTTTTCAAATTAAACGAAATTGAAAAAAATTTGTGCTTTTAAAATAACTAACAAAAATAACAGTTTACTGTGAAAATACTGTTTTGGTAGTTGTTTATTATCATATTAAAAATAACTACTTTAACCAAGTGCTAAAAAATTGCAGTACTTCTTGTTAGTTCTTTAAATAACTGTCATACCAATTGTTTTATATTTTTCCATAGGAAAACAACAGTAATTACAGTTGAAAACAACTACTACTGATTACTACACAAACAATTGTCATGTAGTAACTGTCAAGCACTTTTGAATGTATATGCTTATCAGTATTGAAAAATAGATTTTCGAAAAAATAATTTACCTATATAGTATTTTTTTATTGTTAATTGTTTTTTAAAAAAAATTTGCTCGTGCCAGGAACAAAGCTGTACAGTTACTTAAAAATATTTACTTAAATTAACAATTTGAAATATTTTTCGTAATTATATTTGAAAGTTCAAGTATAAGTATTTTATTACTTACTTAAAAAAGTTTTTAAGTAAGTAAACAAATATTTATATTTGAGTTTTAATATATTAATATTTTTTTATTTATTTCAAATAATTTGGAGTAAGTAAATAAATATTAATATTTCAAAGCTGAAATATAAATATTTTGTTAATATTAATACTTCAAAGCTGAAATAAAAATATTTTGAAATAAATGAAATATGTAGTTAAGTAAAATACTTAGCTTCCTTTTTTTTAAATATTTTGAAATTTTTGAAATATTGCAAATATTTCAAATATTTCAAAAATTTCAAATATACATTACCATTTTTACAAACAGAAATAAAGATGTTTTTTAGATTTTAAATCCAAAAATATTTTATGTTAGTAATTGTAATACACAATATACGAACACAAGCCATGTTGCCAAATTTCAAAGAATAGTGAAATTTGGCAAATTCAAAAAAATTAAAATTTAATAAGTTTTAACACCTACATATATATGTATGTACATATATATGTACATATATAATGATAGAAAATATTTTTGTCCAACAATAAAAAACAGTATGTTTGTTGTTGGTTTGCTTATCTTTTGCTTCACCAAACAAAAAAAAAAAACAAAATAAAAAAACCAAAACAACAACAAATAAAAAACATTGTAAACATTGTTGTTGCTCCTGCGTGTAAAGCTTATTGTTGTTACAAATGTAAACAAAAATGCACATACACACGCATCTAATGCAATTTATACCCATTAAAACAAAAATCTACCCATCCCTCCTCGTCCCTTAAGTTACAAACATTTAACTATACCCCCATGTCAAGAAACCTATCCACCAATAAAAAAATCATTTTCTACACCCCCGCACACCCAAATATCATAAACAATAACATGTAATAATATGCAACCCCCTCGCCTAAAAGAAAAAAAAAATTTCTTGATTTTTGTTTTTTTCAACCATCCTAATTTTGCTGCTCGCCTATTACATTTCTTACATGTCCTACCTTACCACATTTCGTAAACAAAAATAATTTGTCCCTTCAGTTCACGGGAACACTAACGTCATCTAGTGATGAAGTAGAATTTGCTAAAATCAAATTTTTGCCCTCATCGTTCACGCCATAGAAAGCTCAAAAAAAAGTGAGCTTTCTAATGCACCTTCTCTAAGAATATAAGTTCTCTGTTGCTTGCCACTATGGTTTGGGGTTCGGGAATTCCCGCCCGGGAAAAGTTTGCCGGGAATTCCGGAAAAATAATATATATTTCCCGGGAAAACGGGAAATTTTAAAAATATTAAATTTTTTAAATTGTTTTTTTTTCGAATAGGATTTTTTAATTTTAGTCATAAAAAACATTTTAAATACCAAAACAAATATGTCATTGTTAAAATCTTTTAAAAGGGAATAAATTTATTTGACACACAAATAAAATCTTTGCCAAGTAATTAGGAGCATCCCAGCAAAACTTTCTATTACCTGGTAATAAGGTTTGTAAGAAGAAATTAAGGTATGTAACCCCTTACTTTGCTATTCCAACAGCTATTATTTTAACAAGGGCATGTCATTGCAGGTATGTACTTTCCAAAAGAGGGCTAGGTAACAACATAAGAACATGTTACTTTAATGTTACATGTTAGGAGTTACGTAACCACTTACATAACCGATGCTGAGCACAATACTACATACATAACAGCTTAAAGTAAGGCCAAAAAAATGTGTTACAAACAGGCCTGAAATAACACATTAAATTTATGCGCTCACTTACTGTATAAAAATATATACTTCTTACGAAAAAAATTAAAATAAGACGTTATCGTGTTGGTTTTTTATAAATGCTAAAACGAAGCATATTCATATTTAATTAATATTTACTCAGATTAATATAAAGTTAACAAAAAACATAAAAGATATTTCAGTCAATATGTATAAAACATAAAAATTATTTGTATCGAATATTTTAAATAGAAAATAACACTCATGTATCGCATTACAAATAACTCCTTATTGTGAGGTATTTGAATACACCATCGGTAATAAGTGGATATTTCTATTAAGTGATCACGTATCACATTAAAAGTAACTTCTTATTTTACGGTTTTAAAATATCCCATCTGTAATAAGTCGCTGCTATTATTTAGAACTCATGTTGTGTATTACAAGTAACTCTTTTCTTTGAGGTGTTTAAATATATCATTGGTAATAAGTTGCTATTACTACCCAGTAGTTATGCAGCACATTATACGTAAGACATTACATTTTAGTTATGAAATAATGCAATGGTAAGGGGTATGGTATTACCAGGTAATGTGTTCTGTAATACCAACATATTACCAAGGTTTTGCTGGGATTTCAACTAATAAATATTTTTCGCATAATTTATTCAAAATTTAAGTAGTAAAACCTAAAAACTTGGTAAAATGTTTAAAAGGAATATGAAAAAAAACTTTGTTTCTTACAAATAATCGCCCTTACTATCTAAATTTTCAAATGTATAATTTAGGTAAAGTCGATTTTAGTTAAAATATTGGGTGGTTTTGGAGCATTCTGATTGGTTAATTTATTTTCAACCAATCAAAATATTTGAAAATATAAATATTTTTGTAAGGTTTTCATACACAAAATGAACAAAACCGTTTGATTAAAAATAAAGTCGACTTTAAATTTAAAATACTCCTTTATATTAAGGGTCAATAATTTTGTAAGTAACGTTTTCATTAATAAATGTGAAAAGAAAAGACTAATGGTTAACGGTGGTATCTAAATTTGGTTATCCGATATCTGAATTTCGTTCACAAAAAAAAAAAAAATTCATGGTCATGCAACTTCTCTTGAAGAAAACAACAACAAGAATAACGTTTCAGCTAAAATTAGCAAAGTACCCGAAGAAAAAAATGTAAGCTGAATAGGCATTGAACGTTTTATGGTAGGGCAAACATTTCCTGAAATGGTATCCAAATTAGCCGCAGTCAATCCGCACCATAACTAGATCTTCGTTTATTCGAGAAAGTTTTTATAATAAAAACCTGGCATTGCAAAAAATTAAACCGATGTAAAGAAAATTATATTAAATTACTACAATCATGTAAAAGATATCATGATAAAAGAAATATCGAGCAATATTTCTAACAATAGGAGATTTACTATAATCTTAGATGAATGGACAAGAATATCATAAAAGAGATATTTGAACATATGTATAAACGGAAATAATTCATTTTATAACCTGGGGTTGGTTTATATATCAGGAAGATGTAATACTGATGAAATAAGAAAAATTGTAGAAATAAGACTAGAAGAGTTTTATTTGTCTTTGAAAAATAACATTGTGGCCACCATATCTAATGGGCCAAGTGTGATGAAACGGTTTGTTTCCGACAGTCCAGTAGTAGGTGCTTTCTGCTGGAATCATGCAATTCATTTGGCAGTGCTGCGAGTAATTTATGTGAAATCAAATGTTCAACATTCTGATATTTTTTACTTTGAATTCTCACTACACAGACTGCATTTGTACTGAAATAGTGTTTTTTTTTTAACAAAAATTACTTATATAGGTGGTTTTCATTAACAATTTTGTTAAAAAATATTTCCCGGGATTCCCGGGAATCCCGGGAATCAAATTTTTTCATTCCCGTTTCCCGGGAAATAAAAAAGTCCGGGAAATCCCAAACCCTACTTGCCACATAAACACAGCTACAATAATGGAAAGAATGAGCAAATACTTGGGTAAAGGCTCCATTAGTCTGGTTGTATCGTAAAGTATCGTGTCAGCTGTTTACTTTTAGTTTATGACACTATACACAACTACTTAGTTTGGAAGCACATTTGAGGTAAGAAAATCTATTGAAGATATATTTCTACTTCACGATACCTCATTTCGCCGCACTTTACTTCCAAACTAATTTGATCTTAAGTCTTTTTTTGAGTACTTGTTCTCACTCTCTGATTCAAACTACACCGCACTAAATTTCGTCATTCTTCGAAGCTCTGGAAGCTATAAATTTATTTCTTAAAACACAATTTGTTTTACTTTTTTAAGTTATATGTTATATTTTCTATTTTTTATTTCATATAAAGACTGTAATAGCCCTGTTCCACGTACGTTGCCGCGGGTACCAAATTTTACAAAAAAGCGTTTCTATTTTCAAATTTGTGTGAAAATGTTTTTTCGGATAAATTGGTTCACGCGGGTACCCTCGCCAACGACTTGGAACAGATCTAATGTATAAATAAATAAAATGCAAGAATATACGAGATTTGTTATGAGAATTGATAAATATAAATAAAAATTATTAAGGGACTAGAAGGAAAACTCTGTTGTTTGTTGTTGTGCATCAAAAGTTTAAGGAAGACTAACTAAAATTATCACACAACATATTAATTCTTAATTTAGGTTGTTATTAAAAGTCTGTTACAATCTCTCCCTCTTCGTGACGTCTAATGGGATCTCCCTTGATCAGAGCTGTTATCATACTGAAAGTAATAAAAAAGCAGTGTTTATAATAAAGTTTTAATATAGTTCTTGTACACAGAGCTTAAA
The DNA here is from genome assembly GCA_949987735.1 of Leucophora obtusa. Classification (NCBI taxonomy): domain Eukaryota; kingdom Metazoa; phylum Arthropoda; class Insecta; order Diptera; family Anthomyiidae; genus Leucophora; species Leucophora obtusa. The sequence continues at coordinate 286,479,507 of OX465295.1, forward strand.
TAAATAGATTTTTTTAATGTATTACTTAAAAATTCAATGAATTAAAGTGATACATAAAAATATAAGACGATATTATCGTCCACTTTGCGAAGTTTAATATCTACCATGTAACATAAAATTTTTAAAACATTGATATAATTCACCACATTAATTAGTAAATTAGCATTTATCGTAAAGTTGTCAACTTTCTATGGGTAAACTTGAGAATGTTTAATTATACATTGCTTCAATTCAAGTCCAAATTAGTAGAATTTGCGAAAGTTCATTTGTTGGAGGGTTCGTAAAATGTACGTTTTTGAGAGTGTGAAAAGCGAAAGGAAAGAACGATGAAATAATAGGTCCGTTCCTTTACGTTACCGCGGGAACCCGCGGGATCCCAAACTTACCCAAAAAGCGTTCCCGTACTCGAAAATTGGGTAAATGAGAGCATTCAGAGAGTGTATTTGCGTTTCTCTTTTTACCAAAGTTACCCAAACTTTTTCTTCGGGAAAAGCCTATATCGCACTTGCTAGTTTCAGTATTAATAATCCAAAATAGAAGAGAGCACGAATTTCCTTATGTGAGAAATAATGTGTGTGAAGAGAACAACTATATCGAAAAACTATCAAACTGTCAAATTGATGTTGGTAATAGGTCCATTCGATTACTTTTCTCAGTCAAGTCCAGTAAGAATTACTCAGTACAAACTTACAGAGAGTAAGACAAGATTTACTCTCAAAATAAAATTTTCCCATACATGTATGCGAACAGAAAATTTGCAACAATTTGCAAGTTTGTAGACACAGCTGATTACAACACCAAATATACAAATAAATTTTAACTGGTTGCTACGGAAGAATAGAATTTTTGATGTTCCCAGCAAAACCTTGGTAATATGTTGGTATTACAGAACACATTACCTTGTAATACCATACCCCTTACCATTGCATTATTTTATAACTAAAATGTAATACCTTACGTATAATGTGCTGCATAACTACTGGGTAGTAATAGCAACTTATTACCAATGATATATTTAAACACCTCAAAGAAAAGAGTTACTTGTAATACACAACATGAGTTCTAAATAATAGCAGCGACTTTTTACAGACGGGATATTTTAAAACCGTAAAATAAGGAGTTACTTTTAATGTGATACGTGATCACTTAATAGAAATAGCCACTTATTACCGATGGTGTATTCCAATACCTCAAAATAAGGAGTTATTTGTAATGCGATACATGAGTGTTATTTTCTATTTAAAATATTCGATACAAATAATTTATATGTTTTATACATATTGACTGAAATATCTTTTATGTTTTTTGTTAACTTTATATTAATCTGAGTAAATATTAATTAAATAAGAATATGCTTCGTTTTAGCATTTATAAAAAACCAACACGATAACGTCTTATTTTAATTTTTTCTGTAAGAAGTATATAATTTTAATGTAGTTATTTCAGACCTGTTTGTAACACATTTTTTTGGCCTTACTTTAAGCTGTTATGTAAGTAGTATTGTGCTCAGTATCGGTTATTTAAGTGGTTACGTAACTCCTAACATGTAACATTAAAGTAACATGTTCTTATTTACAATAAACAAACATATGCTTTCGAAACATGATTTTTTCTGCTTGCAAATTCTTACTGGCAAAAATTTATCCAGTAATAATTTGCAAGAAAAAGAAGAAGTCTTAGAAACTCAGCATAGAACTGTAACTTTATTCTCTCTTTTTTCTTTCTGTTTACTGAGTATTTGTGTTAACGAACGCCATCCAGTAAAAATTCGTACAAATTTGTACAAATTATCCAGTAATCGAATGGACCTATAGCAGTACCCTTCATATGATTTGCATTGATGTTGCAAAAAACTAGAATCTAGAAACTAGCAAGTGTCATATAGGCTTAACTTTGGTAAATTGTAAAATTAACAGCTGGTGCAATGATAACCAAAAACAACAATTGTAAAAATAAATTGAAAAATTAAATTAAACAAACCAATACGCAAAAGAAACGTATTATTTATAATAATTAATTGAACAAAATCATTAAGAACTTTTAAATGCAAATAAATATGTGTGTTTATTCTATTTTTCAAAATAAAATTATACGCCTTTTCACATTTTTCTTTGAAATGCATTTTTGGGCTTGAAAAGTGGTTTTGTGCGTTCCTTTACTTTTGGGTAATTTTGTCATTTTGTGAGAGGATTTTTTGCTTACTCTCATTTTACCGAACTTTACCCAAAAAGTAAAGGAACGCACTTAATATGTATTTATTTTTGTGATATTAAAGCTTCTTATGGATGTTGATTCTTGGCATTCACTATGATTTTATTTTGGTTTTTTTTTTAAATCTTGTAAAATCTGTAATACTTTATTTTATGTGATTTCATATACATATGTACTTATGAATTTTGTAATTAAAATTGTAATAATTAACTTTAATTTAATATAGAACTTTGTTTTTTAGTTAGTAGCTTTATTTAACCATATAAGGCCCTAAAGGGCTCGGTTATGTAATTGAAGAATTAATAAAAAAAAACTTAAAAAATCATGCTATTTAATAAAGATAGCCCATTGGCTCTTAAACTGTGAATTCCTTCACTGTAACAAATTTACTGCGTTATTCAAAATGAAAATTTAGCATAGAGTTAACATGAGTTTTATTTATAATATTGTTGTTAAACTCATTCTAGTATTGTTGCTAAATTCCTTCTAATGTTCTGTTATCAAACGCCAAAAAACAAAAAAATCCATTAAAAGTAATAAAAAAGCCTTGTATTTTTAAACACAGGGTTGCTCTAATTCGGTGTGCTAAGAAATAATTTTAAATAAACTTTATTCTAATAACTTTTCATTTTGAACACGGGGGGTTAGTATTCAGTATTTCAACATTTTTGTAAAATCTTTAAAATGTTAGAAATTAAAAAATCGGCTATAATTTGGCCAAATACCGATTATTACCGAAAACAATCCGAAACAGCCCAAATAACAACACTTTTCACACAATTTTAAGTACGGAAACGCTTTTAGACTGTTTTGAGTTAGCAGAATAAATTATTGCATAAAATGTGTTTTCCTGTACTTTACCGCGCACCCTTAAAATTATTACATAGTTGCTGATCGCTACTTCTTCAACTATGTTATAGGTCAGGGCTGTCAAAACTATGACTGAATATTTTCAAAAAATTTAAATCTTATTACAAGATAGCAAAAAATTCTGTTAAATATTAAATTTCGCTTTAAAAACATGTGATAAATCATAAATCATGAGCTAAAGCTCGATAATGGTGAAATTTTTATAGAGATTGTAAATCGCCTTTTAAAATGAATTAAAATCTGTAGTGGAACTATTTTGCAAAATACACCCTTAAGAAAATTGCCCTGTGACTGGTTTATTGGCAAATTGAAAAAAAGCTGAAATTTTTCTGGGAAAATTTCTTAGAATTCTAGATTGGAAGTTTTTCGATGAGAAAAAGCCTCGTAATCGGAGAAACAAAAAAGTGCCAGAAAATTAAGCAAAAATGAAAACAACTTTTAAAAGAATTGAAGTTTTTTTTATTGAGAAAATAGGGCTACGAAATAACCCAAATGATATAACACCCAAACGAATAAACAAAATAACTCCCAATAAAATAAATCCTAAAAATAAGTTTCATAATAAAATAATTCCCAAAGGAAAAAAATTAAATAATCCGCGATGAAATAATCTCCAAAATACTAAATAATAAAAAAATTATTAATTTGTTTAAATTACACTGTGATAGCCGCAAATTTTAACAAGCTGTGCACCCTTTTGGTAAAGTTAATTCGAGTACGCTGAATTCAATGGTGACAGCCGTTTTTCAAAGTTCGTATTCGCGATTAAAAATTTTAAAACAATGAAAAAATTGGCTATGTTTAAAGTTCTGCCATTTGACTATTTGTAGACAAAAATAATGCAAGACTTAAGGAAATTTTATAGGATTTCCAAAAATATACAGTCTGTACAGAACCGATCAGCACTCTCTAAATATTACTATGTAATTTGATAAAAGGTCGATATGGCTAATTTTTCGTTAAAAGCCACGCCCAATTAAAATAAGTGACAAAATAAAAACACAAACATTACGTTAAAATTCTGTACCATTTTCTGAACCATCTCCTCGCCTTTCGGGGCAAATTTACCCACTATTTTGATCTTTAAAAATAAAGGCAACGAGAATAAAATTAGAAAAAACTTGAATCGTTTCTATTATATTTTCCACCAATGTAAATCATTGAATTATAACAAAATCCTATTGGTTTGTTATTGGGGTTATTTCGTAGCGCCCAAAAATATAACTTTTAACAAAATGAAATAACCACCAAAAACCTCCCAAAAAATGAAAAAGAAATAATGTCCAAACTATTTTAATTTTGGAGTTTATTTCATTGGGGTGTTTTTTCATAATAAAATAATCTCAAAATTTAACGATGAAATAACCCCCAAAAATTATTACGCCATTTTTTGGATGTGATCTAATTGTTCCCTCTGTGAGTTATTTCATGGGAGTTATCCGTAGCGTATATGTAAATCTGTGATATTTTTAAAAGAAAGTTTTCTAAATTTTAAGAATTTTCAAAAAAAGGACTCAAAAGAAAAGTAAAATTAAGGTGGCACGCGAGAAACTTTTTTAAAAAAATTTGTCAGTTTCTGGCATGCAGCGAAAAAAGTCTTGCCACCCCTGTTATAGGTCAAATAACCCTCATTATGGCATAGTTTATATGAAGTAGTGGGAGGCAACTATGTTGATCTCGAATTTACCAATTAACTATGAAGCAAGTTATTGACAACAATTTGCTGGTGGAATTAAAAAATTTTTAAAATATACTATTCAATGTTTAATTTAAAAATATAAAATACGGATCTTCCTACTTTTCCCTTATTTATGCAAAAAAAAAAAAACTGCTAAATTATTAGTTTTTAACGCTTTTTATTTTAAACAACACAAGATGCTATTTTTACTCTTGAAACTATGATTGCACCATATCATTTGCACCGATATTAATATTTATTATTTTTCCTATTGCATATGATTTGAGCATTCTAAAGATGAAATAGAAAAAATAATGCTGAATTATTTTCAATATACTGTTTTTATGCTTTGAAGTTCCTTTTAAAAACAAATTTATATTTACGTTTTTAACTTTTAAAAAGTTGGTTTATCTCCTTTAGATAAACCGGGTTCTTTTCTATTGCAATCAAAATAACCAATCTCAATTCAGACACCAATTCTTACGTTTTACCTTCAAAAACGTGCGTTTATTTCTTTTAAATAAACCTGGCTGGTACAATTAAAAATAACCAACAAACGCACACACTTTTTGTTTATTATTTAAGCACCGTAAGTTGTTTCCATTTCACGTGAAAAAAACTGTTATACTTCATATAAAAAAAAATGATTCTTCACGATAATGAGTTTCACGTAAAAATTAGGTTGAGTTTGTTTTCACGCAAATTTAATGTACAAGACTATTATTTTTCTTGGGAAAAAGTGACATTTTGTGTTTATTGTGATTGTGTCTTTGTTAAAAAATATATTTAAGTTACTTTTAAACCATTGATAATACATACAAAGTAAGACAGCTTTAGCTTTTAAAAAAGTCATTACTTTAGTCCAAGCACATACAGGATTCTATCAGGATACCTTTCTGGGACATCGTCTTAACTTGAAAACGAATTATTATGAAATTTGACAAATAGAATAAATTTAGTATTAGTACCAATATTTATTAAAATTAAGACCCGTTTTCGCTCAATTTCCTAGTTTCCGAAAAACGAAAATCGTTACATCTTCTTAATCAAAGGCACAAAAAATTTAATTTTTTGAATTTTATTTATACTTTGGTGAAAAAGCATAGGCCGGTTAGAGGGTAAAATAAGTCAGTCAGTCACTCTTATATGTAAACACTATGACTCTTTTTGCGATTTGTTTATTGTCATTGCGAATCCATTCGTTCCCATTTCTGTTTCATTTCGTTCCGCATTTCATTCCATTTCGCTCTTTGTTCTATTGCCATTTTCTCGAGTTTCAATTCCACTTGTTCCCCGTTTAATTTCCCCGTTCTTTCTCGAAAGTGTGTTAAAAAAGTGTTTAAAAAACAAACAAAATAGTCGTAAAAAACTCTTTATTACTTTCCTTAATAAAGTGGCCGTGGACAAATTTTCTTTCCCAAAAGTGTGTTAAAAAGTTTTTTCTACAAAAAAACGTGTTTCCAAAAAAAAAGTGTTTCCACAAAAAAAGGGTTTCTAAAAAAAAAATGTTTCCACCAAAAAAAAAAGTTTCCGCAAAAAAAAAGTTCACAAAAAAAAAAGTTCACAAAAAAAGTGTTTCCACCAAAATTTCCAAAAAAAAAAAAAATGTTTCCACAAAAAAATGTTTCAACAAAAAAAAATAACTTTCCACAAAAAAAATGTTTCCACAAAAAAAAAGTTTCCACAAAAAAAAGTTTCCTCACAAAAAAAAAAATTTTCACAAAAAAAATGTTTCCAAAAAAAAAAAAAAAATTGTTCCACAAAAAAAAGTTTACACAAAAAAAAAAGGGTCCACCAAACCAAAAAGTTTCCACAAAATAAAAAAAAGTGTCTCCAAAAAAACTTTTTCCAAAAAAAAAAAAAAATATTTCACCAAAAAAAATAAAATGTTTCCACAAAAAAAAGTTTCCACTAAAAAAAAGTGTTTCCAAAAAAAAAAAGACTTTTTCCACAAAAAAAAAGGATCCACAAAAAAAATGTTTCCACAAAAAAGAAAAAAAAAGTTTCCACAAAAAAAGGGTTTTATTATTTTTCTTGGGAAAAAATGACATTTTGTGTTTATTGTGATTGTGTCCTTCCCGAGTAAAAAAGAATATATATAACATATATTTTTTAATATTAAAATATATAATATAAAATATTGTATGCGATCTTATGTTTTTATATGATGATATATTAGAAAATTTTTTAGAAATTTTCTCATATGTAATCATATTAAATTATATATCAGTATTTGCTTTATTGCAAATTGTATATATAGGAATATATTATTGATAAAACCGTTTAAAATTCTATATATAAACTACCGGGCGCAGCAATCCATTTGCATTGTCTATAATTTCAATTCCACTCGTTCAACGTTTATATTCATTTCATTCCACTTGTGTAGTGTTTCAATTCCACTCGTTTCCTATTTAGTTTCTTAATTTTAGTGTCCATATACACTTGTTCTTTAAGTTTTAGGTTTTTAGCTAAAGACGCAGACGTTAAGAGGGGGGGGGGGCAATTTTCCCCTTTTGAACCACCATTTTTACCACGTTCCTGTCCAAAGTCCTAGAGATGCCTTGTCGATAAATTAGCCCATACTCCAAAGAAAACATATTATATATTACAGGTTTCTAGCCGAAGGGTTCGGTTAGGCCATCAAGGGGGAGAATTATTCCGTTTTTACCCCTCCCGGTAGGAATTTCCAAAAATTCCGTCTTAGAGGACGTCTGCGTTGGAGGAGGAACCTACTACATACATAATTTTAGGTCTCTATATCCAGCAGTTTGGCCAGGCCGTCAAGGGGGAAGTTTTTTCCCTTTTTACCCCTCCCGGTATGAATTTCCAAAAATACCATCTTAGGGGACGTCAACGTTGGAGAAGGAACCCAAATACCGAATTTAAGATCCCTTGTTCCAGCAGTTTGGCCAGGCCGTTAAGGGGGAGACTTTTCCTGTTTTTGACCCTACATATGTTTTACATTTCAGGTTTCTAGCCAATTTTTACTATTTGTGCCCCTCTCGGTAGGAATTTCCGAAAATCCATCGATAGGGAATTTCAGCTTCCTAGTTCCAGCAGTTTGAGCAGGCTGTCAAGGGGGACACTTTTTCTTTTTTTTGTCCCTCCCGGTTGGAACTAGGCTGGAAGAGGAACCTAAGTACCGAATTTCAGCTTCCTAGTTCCAGCAGTTTGGACAGGTCGTTAAGGGGCCACTTTCCCTTTTTGAGCCCCCATTTTATAACGACCCTGTCCAAAATTCAAAAAAGTATCTTTCTAATAAGTTAGTCCTTACTCCAGGGACCCACATTTTAAGTTTCAGGTTTCTAGCCGAAGGGGGTTTTTACAGGCCCCCAAGGTGAGGCTTTTCTTCTTTTTGCCCCTCCCTTTAGGAATTTATAAAAATTCCATCTTCGCGGCTACCTGCGATGGATGAGGAACATTCATACCAAATTTCAACTGCATTGCCTAAGCGGTTTGGGCAGGCCGTTAGTGGGGACATTTTTCCCTTTCAACCACCATTTTTACTATGTTCCTGTTCCAAAAGAGAAAAATTACGTTACTGGGGAGTTAGTCCTACTCCAAGGAATACATATTTAAAATTTTAGGTTGGCCAAAAGGGATTGGGAAGGCCGTCAAGGAGGAGACTTTTCCCCTTATTTCCCCTCCCGATAGGAATTTCAAAAATTCCGTCTAAGCGGACGCCTACACAGAAGGAAGAACTCACATTCCGAATTTGCTTTTGGGATATCCTATAGGGAATTAGTCGATGTCTGCTACAGTGGAGGAACCTTTATACCAAATTTGGGCAGGTACTTTTCCAATTTGTGAGACTGTTTATTGGGAGACTTTTCCCCTTTTTGCCCGTTCCGGTAGGAATTTCCAAAAATCCCGTCTTAGCGCACGTCTATGCCGAATATCAAGAAACCTTGTTTTAGTGGAGATATCCGTGGGGGGAGGAAAAAAAAGTAGTTTTTTTGAAATTATACATATATTATTTTAAATGGTACTTTTTGGAAAAACGAAATTTTTTGGAAAAAGATACTTTGTTTTTACAAAGTACTTTATTTGTACTTTTTTTAGAAAAGGTATTATTTTTTAAAAAGGTATTTTTTTTGGAAAAATGTATTTTTTTTGGAAAAATGTATGTTTTTTGGAAAAAGGTACTTTTTTTGAAAAAGGTACTTTTTTTTGGAAAAAGGTACTTTTTTTTGGAAAAAGGTACTTTTTTGGAAAAAGGAATTTTTTTGGAAAAAGGTACTTTTTTTGGAAAAAGGTACGTTTTTTGGAAAAATGTACTTTTTTTTGGAAAAACGTACTTTTTTTGGAAAAAGGTACTTTTTTTTGGAAAAAGGCACTTTTTTTGGAAAAACGTACCTTTTTGGAAAAACGTACTGTTTTTGGAAAAAGGTACTTTTTTGGAAAAAGGTACTTTTTTTTGGAAAAAGGTATTTTTTTTGGAAAAAGGTACTTTTTTTGGAAAAAGGTACTTTTTTTGGGAAAAGGTACTTTTTTGGAAAAAGCTACTTTTTTTGGAAAAAGCTACTTTTTTGGAAAAAGGTACTTTTTTTGGAAAAAGGTACTTTTTTTGGAAAAAGGTACTTTTTTTTGGAAAAAGGTACTTTTTTTGGAAAAAGGTACTTTTTTTGGAAAAAGGAATTTTTTTTGGAAAGAGGTACTTTTTTTTGGAAAAAGGTACTTTTTTTGGAAAAAGGTACTTTTTTTGGAAAAAGGTACTTTTTTTGGAAAAAGGTACTTTTTTTGGAAAAAGGTACTTTTTTTGGAAAAAGGTACTTTTTTTGGAAAAACGTACTTTTTTTGGAAAAAGGTACTTTTTTGGAAAAATGTACTTTTTTTGGGAAAACGTACTTTTTTTGGAAAAACGTACTTTTTTTTGTAAAAAAGTACTTTTTTTGGAAAAAGGTACTTTTTTTGGAAAAAGGTACTTTTTTTGGAAAAAGGTACTTTTTTGGCAAAAGGTACTTTTTTGGAAAAAGGTACTTTTTTGTCCCCTTTTTGCCCCTCCCGATAAGAATTTCCAAAAATGCCGTCTCAACGGACGTCTACACCGGTCGAGGAACTTACATACCAAATTTCAACTTCATAGCTCCAGCAGTTTGAGCAGGCCGTCAAGGGGGAGACTTTTTCCCCTTTTTGACCGTCCCTGTAAAAATTTCCAAAACTCCCGTCTTGGTGGATGTCTACGATAGTGGAGGAACCTTTATACCAAATTTCAACTTCCTACCTCCAGCGGTTTGGGCAGGCCGTCAAGGGGGGCCTTTTTCCCCTTTTTAACCCCCATTTTTACAACGTCCCTGTCCAAAATTCTAGAAAGTACTTTCCAGAAAAGTTAGCCCCTACTCCAAGGAACACATATCTAAAATTTCAGCTTTCTAGCCAAAGGGGTTTTGGCAGGCCGTCAAGGGGGAGACTTTCCCCCTTTTTGCCCGTTCCGGTAGGAATTTCCAAAAATCCCGTCTTAGCGGACGTCTACGCCGAAAGAGGAACCTACATACCAAATTTCAACTTCCTAGCTTCAGCGGTTTGGGCTGGGCGATGTTGAGTCAGTCAGTCAGTCATTCAGTCAGTCAGTCACGTTATTCTTTTATATATAGAGATAGATACGAAAAATATTTTTAATTTTATTTTTTTTACAGTGATGTGCAATAAAATAGATCCATTCAAGTTTTTTTCTAATTTTGTTCTCGTTGCCTTTATTTTTAAAGATCAAAATAGTTGTTGTTGTTGTTGTAGCAACGCCTCCTACAATAAAATATGTAAGCATATATAATATAATCAATCTTCTTCTTCATTTTGTTCTGCTGACTCAGCTAGATCCAGACCCAAGAACCGGGCCGCGTCAACCGGGTGGGTCCATAGTGACGTGGGATCTAGGTGAGTCGGGTTTGCCGTGCAGCCAAAGAGGTGGTTTACGTCGTGGGGACCTCTCTGGCATGCGGGACATGTGTTCGGGATGGTGGGCTCGATCCGAGACCAATAAGAATTAAGTCGTGAACACCATCCCGAACGCAATTGCGCGAGGAGAACTCTTGTAGATCGTGGGAGAGTCCTCTCCTCGTTCTGCGCAATAGGTGGGGGACGACCTCCAAGAACGATATTCATCCGGTAAGAATTGATGCGTCATTTTCCGTGTCCCGATGAATATCGTTTATACCTGCCCTATAGGATGCTTCGTCCAGCGGATCTCTTATATAACGCTGGACCGTGCCCTCAAAGATACAAAGGTCCTTTCTGACATGCCTCGGGAGGGGGGGGGGATCCACCTCCGTAAGATGGTGATTGGGGTGGTGCCTCCGATGACATCCCAGCAGGAACTGCTTCGAGAGCATTTGGCAGTGTTCCTTTACTGTTAGGACCTTCGTTTCCTCGTGAATATGTTGAACCGAGGACATTTGTAGGCATCCTGTAATTGTCCTGAGGGCAGAGTTTTGGCAGGTTTGGAGCTTTCTTCACTGGGTATCTCTGACTCTAGGCGACCACACTGGCGCAGCATAATTAACCACTGACCGACCAATTGTTTTGTAGGTTGCCAACAAGATTTCTTTGTCCGTACCCCAAGAGCTGCCGGCTAGCGACTTGAGGACCTTGTTCCTACTCTGCATCTTGTTGCAAATTGCAGTGGTGTGCGCTGAGGACATGAACAGGCTGTCGAATGTAACCCCAAGAATTTTGGGGTGGTTGAGTGTCGGAATTCGCACGCCATCGACTATTACATTCAGTTCCAGCCTTACTTCTTTCGTCCAAGTGGTAAAAAGAGTCGCCGAGGATTTTGCAGGGGAGAGCTGCATATTCCTTCCAGTGAAGAAATTCGTAAGATCGTGAAGATAACTGTTCAACCTACCGCATAAGCCATCAATGTCGTGACCCGTCGCCAGTATCGTACAGTCGTCGGCATATGAAATCAATTCCATTCCTTCTGGTGGTGCCGGGAGTTTCGAAACGTAGAAATTAAACAATATCGGGGAGAGAACTCCACCCTGAGGAACTCCTTGTTTAATTCTACGAGGTTTGGATCTTTTGTTACGAAACTCCACAAACGACTGGCGACCACACAGATTATTCGCTATCCACCTCTTCGTACCATTTGGGAGACTTGATTCGGCGATGTCTCTGAAGAGGGTCGCGTGGCTGACCGTATCAAATGCCTTCGATAGGTCAAGCGCCACTAGAACCGTCCTTTCACAAGGGCGGCTCTGATTTAGACCGCTGGTTATCTGTGTGGCAATGGCGGTTAAAGCTGTTGTGGTACTGTGCTGCTTCCGGAATCCATGCTGGTGCTGGGCAAGCTGAAAATGCTGTGTGAGACTGGGGAGGAGTAGAGCCTCAAGTATCTTAGCGACCGATGACAGTAGGGAGATTGGTCTGTACGATGCTCCCTGGTTCGCATCCTTTCCTGGCTTCAAAAGTGGCACCACCCTGCCCATCTTCCAGACCTCGGGCACAATTAGGGTGGATAGGGAAAGGTTAAAGACCTTTGTCAGGTACTCTACTCCTGGCATCTCCAGTTGTTTGATCATCAGCATGGAAATTCCGTCGGGTCCTAGAGCTCTGGATGGTTTGGCTCTTTTGATGGCTTCGTCAACCTCTGTTGACGTAAAAGCTAATGGCTCATCATCGACTCGGAGTTCGTGCATTTTCCTCACGACACTCCTTTTCACCTTGTCTCTCTCGGGGTGCTCTATAAATTGCCGGCTAAAATAGCTCGCGTATAAGCTTCTTCGGGTCCGATATCGTCCTATCGGCAAATGAGATCGATACCCTGTCGTCCCTTTTGGACGGGTTCGAGAGAGCTTTGACCGTTGACCATAGCTTGCTGGCTCCGGTGCTGAGGTTGCATGTTTTCAGATGATCTACCCATTTGTTCCGTTTATGCTCGTTGACCAACTTGCTGATCTCCCGGTTGATTTCGCTGATCCTAGGGTCGCTGGGTTTGGTCGAATGAAGCTCGTCCCGCTCATCCGCGAGTTCTGCCGCTTCGGCTGGGAAATTTGGTCTGATGTTGGCGATCCTTCCAGCCGGAATGAAGCGAGCAGCCGCTGCGTTGACGATTTCACGGAACTTCCTTTCCGCGGAGCGCACATCGGTTGGGGTGGGTAGGTCACTGAATTTGAGGTTGGTGAACTCTCTGAACGCTAACCAATTAGCTTTCTAGTGGTTAATGTACGTGCGACGTTCAGAGACTGACTTCATCGTCTATCGAGCGCGATAACTATAGGAAGGTGGTCTGAGGCCAACGATATAATCGGCCGCCAGGAGGCGCAATTTATCAGACCTGCACTCGAAATTGTTATATCTGGCGAGCTAGTCCAACTTCCTACAATTCTGGTGGGGGCGTCCTCATTCAGTGTGCAGAATGTGGAGTCATCGACCTGTTCCGCCAGGGCTATCCCTCTCTGGTCTTCCCCCAGATTGGAGTGCCAGAGCTCATGGTGCGCGTTAAAGTCGCCCATCACCATGCGGTTATCACCCACCAGAAGGAATCTGATGTCCGGGTGATATCCTGCGGGGCAGCTGGCCACTGGCGGAATATGCACATTGTACAGTTCGATCTCGGCAGCTCCTGACCTTACTGCTATACCTTGATGTTCCATGTATACGTCACGTACGTTTGGGTCAGGCGAGATCATTCTGTACTGCACGGTGTTGTCGATAATGAATGCGAGGCCCCCGCCTCCGCTCCGTGTGCGGTCCTTGCGCAGAATGTTGTAATTACTACAACTCTGGAGTCTACAGGTGGCATTGATGATGGCGAGGCCGACGATGTCGCCGACGTTGACAATTCCGATGAGCTGTTACGTTGGCCTATACAGCATGGGGCCACGTAATTACCACCCCAGTCCCTATGGGTTCTTAACCCACTGCAGTTTCTACTGCTGTCCTTCCTGAGGTGAACCCACTGATTGCAGATGTTACACCTGACTGATGTTCCGCCAGAGTGTAACCGGTCCTGGCAAACCGAGCAGAACCATGGTCCTGGATTTTGTTCGATTCCGGCACGGACCAAAAGGATATGGAGCAAGTTCGCCGGATAAAATTGCTTCAGGTTAGAAAAAAGAAGAGGGCATACATACGTATTGTGGGTTTGTTGAGTTGGCATTCCTTGTTCGGGGCTTGTTGGGCTCCGAGTCGTTCCGGTACGAAGAACCGAGTGCCGCGGCGAATCTATCCACTATCAAAATAGTGGATAGATTCGCCCAAAAATGCGAGGAGATAGTTCAGAAAATTATGTAGAATTTTAACGTGACGTCTGTTTTTTTTTTATTTTGTTACTTGCTTTAAGTAGGCGTGGCTTTTAATGAAAAATAAGCGATATCGACCTTCTATCAAATTACATAGTAAAATTTTGCGAGTAGGTTAGAGGGGGGATCCTTCGCCAGTGGGGCACATACACTAATCCCATTTTTCTCCGATGTTAAGGGAGATAAAAAATTGGAAAAAATATATTTTGTGCATTTTTCAATTGCCTTTCCTTGACATCCACTTTGACGAATTTATATCATATATGGTCGCAGATAGACGTGTTTTTGTGCTTTTTGGGGTGCCAAAAAAATAATTGAAAGCAACTACATTTTGCAATAACTTCCTTAAATTGTGTGATAAAAAAATTTTTCATTATGTTACCCCTATGATCCTAAGCTTTCAGAAAATAATAATTTGATTTTAATAAATGCTTAAAAAGTGTGAAAAAATATTAATTTTATGTTAGTGCCTGCCTCTGGGGCACAATCACCAGATGGCCCCTGGAGCTACGAACAGTTGGAGCTTCCCTGCCTAAAATGCTCTATAAGACTTTTCTATATGTTTAAAATATGTTCAATAGTAAATTAGTACAATCGTGTTCATTCTTAACTTTATATTAATCATTCAGTTTTTTGTAATTTTGAAGAATCATTATATTATAGTTTTAAATTATTTGTTTTTTAATATAGTGGAGATTTATTGATTAAAAAGAATCATATACCTTAAAGAACTTATTCTAAATTATTTATTCCAGTCATTAAAACATTGACTTTGCCGAATTAACAATATTTTTTTGTTGAAATTGTATCTAGCTCTTTTGGCGAATATCCCCCAGTTTTGGGGCAGTTACGCCGATTTGGGTTACTTTGGAAATCATAAAAAAAGTAATAGAAAATATGCAAATAATTAGAATAAAAATCATAGAAATTAAAGCCAAGATATGTAGATCTTCAATTTGAAAGTAATTTTTGATAAATAATTACGGGTTAAGAAATCACAGTGCTTTAAAAAAAAGTGGCGAAGGATCCGCCCTCTACCCTACTGATCAATTCTGAAAAAACTGTATATTTTTTGAATTCCTATAAAATCTCCTTAAGTCTTGCATTATTTTTTTCTACAAATGGTCGCCAGACTTAAAATGACAGTGCCTTAAACATGACCAAATTTTTCTTTGTTTTTACCGATTTTAAAATAAAAGTTCTAAAAGTTTTTTTTTTAATTTAAAAAATATAATTTGAAAAAACTAACATTTAAAACCATGGCCCGGCTCGTAATGGGTAATAATAAGTCTTGGCATGTTGCATATCATTGGAAAAGTATTTCAAGTGCCTCTCCAACGATATGTATATTTTGTTCCGTTACCATAAGTTTTGAGTGGAGCAATAAGCCATTGAATATTATTGTAGATCATCTTCATCTACATAAATCGGGAACTATGAGCCTCTAACAAAAAAGAAGTGCATTACCGGGCTAACCATTAAAATTTTATTTAAAATAAAAAAAAGCTTAACATATTTAAAAAACAATTCCAAAGAAAATTCCCATATTCGATAAAAAAATTATCTAGTCTTTAAAGAATAACGGATTTATATATTAACGTCTTTAATAGTTACTTATTATCGACAGTAGCCCTCGGCTAATAGTCAGGCATGTGATGAATATCGAAAACGATCTGATTTTCAATGGTTAATATTTTACGATCTGTACAATACCAATTCTTTCTTATTTCCTAATTTAGATGTCCGGAGTCAAATAAAACGACAAATAATAATTTGAAGCCAATTTGATTTTCGCGAAACTAATTATTCTAGATTGAAAAACTTTTCGTTTTCGATTTTTATCACACCCCAGAGTGTGTAGGACCCAAAATCCTGCTGCCCTCCAATACAAAGTTTTTTTATCATTTAAATTTAATCATATCGTATTGTATTAATTTATATCCAATTTGATCGGGACAAAATTCGGATATAAGTTTATCATTTGATATAACTTTGTATCCTTGTAAATACAATTATATCCGATTTGATACAATTTAATATAACCATTTTTCGGATGAAATTATATCCAGTTACATATTGCAAATATATCCATTCACATATAATTTTATATAAACTTTTTTACTCGGGCCTTGTTATAAAATTAAAAAATTGTTAATTTTTATAAATTAAATTGCAATTTGAGGCCTTTAAAGTTCGAGTGAAATTTTTCCACGTGAAAAACAACTTACGGTGCTTTACCCTGCAAACATTACAATACGAAAATTTTTGTATATTGTCTTTTATAAAATTAGATACCAACCATATATGCTATACATAATGAGATATGACAGACCTATTGTCACATATAATAATAAATTATCATATATAACATAACATATCACATATGGTGGCATATAAGCCATATATTTTGAGATATAATGATATATGTCCTCCTATAAAAATTTTTTAGTTGTATGATGTAAGATATTTTTATATATGATTATATATTATATTAAAGGTTATATATTATTCCATATATGGTGCAAGATTAACAATATAATTTGAGATATGATTATATATGGTCCAACATCAATAATATTTTTTATGTGTTTAATATATAATTATATATAGTCACTAGGGCGGGTCGATTTATTTTTCCTACGATTTCCATGAAAATTTGCCAAAGGAACCATACCTCTATCGTTAAAATCGAGTCCCCTACTTTTTGTTGGTAGATTTTTTCCCAAATTGACGTTCGTATGAAATATTACCTATACGTTCACATCCATAACTCAAAAACTATCGATCGGGTTTAATCGCCAGTAGGCGCGTTGGAAAGGTGAGCTCATTTTGATTAATTTACTCCATAATCTCCAACATTGGTCCAACGGTTCAAAAGTTACGGGCATTTTTGGTCCAACGGTTCAAAAGTTACGGGCATTTTTGTCCAAATTTTGGAGCATTTTTCCATAAGGGACATAAGAAATAACTTTTTCCTATAACACTGTTTCTATAATGATGTAACCAGCACCATCTAGACACTTCTGGCAACACTACTTAATTGTGTTTACTTTAATAAATTTTGTGTTTAAATAAAGTTAAAGTAAATCAATTTCAAGGACTTATTAAATCAAGGACTTATTATTTTAACAATATTTTAACAGCGATTATAAAAGGATAATCGTAACAATATTTAATTCTTTTAGTGACGGTTTAAAAAATGGATTCAGAGCCTGGTTCATCGCAAAATCCAACAGATACCCAACGCAGTAGTTTGCAACATTTGGTCTCTTATGATGTTTTTTCTTTTGGCGTGGCCTGTGAATTACCTGATATTAATCTGTCAACTAAACGAGATATATTGAAGATCTATTTTTTCTTGGCCGAACGTTCAAAAGCCCAAAGCAAAATGTTTTCGTATAAAAGATTTACTCCCCAAGTAGCAGACAGATTGTTAGAAATTTGGAATCAACTTAATATTGAACTTATACTCAAAGGTAGCATCATTAGAAAATTGAATAATATGCTTGACGCATATAGTAATGCAAATAAACAACGAGTAAAACGCGCAACAGAATTCAAAAAATTCGTAGAATCAACAAACCAATTATTCAACATTGGAAAATGTAAATGCAACTTGAAAGAAAACGACTGCTCATGTGGATCTATCCCAGAAAACTTAAAAGATTTCATGCGCGATCAATATAATGACAGAATACAAACGATACCGGAACACGATAATGGAAGTGAAGAGACGATACCAACGGCTATACCAACAATCTCAGTGAGCAACGATCCTACATACGAACCACATTATGACGAAATGGAAGTTGATGTGAGAGGAGGTTCAGAATTAGTTCTACCACCACAAACATACACTCCCAGATACAATACTAAAAACTATGCAATGATGTGTGACAGATTTGGTGTGCATGATAGGATGGGATCAGCATTGGCAACAGCTCTGATGGAAGACCTGGGCGTAAAAGATGGTCATGACAATCTTGTCATCATGGATAAAAGTAAACTTCGTAGAGAAAGAGAAAAATGGAGACAAGACGCACTTCGTAAGCGGTATGATGGCTCGAATTTGATATCATTTTCATTCGACGGCAGGAAAAATGATGCTCTAACTGTAGAAAAAATTGATGAGAAATTGCATCCAAGGATGGTTAAAGAACCTCATCTAGTTGTTTTGTATGAACCAAAATCTCAATAGATAGGCTACACAAAACTAGAAAGTGAAACTGCGGCAAGCAAAGTCAACAAATTGATCGAATTCTTCCAAGAAAAACAATTGTCTCTAGATTCATTAATTGCCATATGCGCTGATGATGAACCAACAAATACTGGCGTACACGGTGGAATTTTGCGACTATTCGAAAAACAGTTAAAGAGACCACTGCACTGGTTTGTGTGTCTTCTGCACTTTAACGAGCTGCCGTTTAGACATTTGTTTGACACTTTAGACAAATCAACCACCACTGGACCACGATCAACTACCGGAAAGTTGAGCTCAAAAATTGCTGATTGTGAAAATCTTCCGGTATGTAATTTTCATAGCTGATTCTTTACCATTTTTTATTCTATTTTTTAGCTTTTATGTTTTCTTTTCAGGTGGTAACCGATTTTGAGGAAATCGCTTTGGAAAATATGCCTCCTGGTGATTTAAATCCAGAAGAATTATCTACTGATTCGAGGTACTTGATGTTAATGGCCAATGCAATTTCTAATGGTGTGGTTCCTGCGGATTTGTCTCACATAAAACCAGGGCCAATTGCACATTCTCGTTGGCTCACCAAAGCCAGTAGATTATTACGGTTGTATGTGACAACTAATAATCCAACTGAAAATTTAAAAATTCTGGCTAACTATATAATAAAAGTATACACGCCAATGTATTTCAATGTTAAGTATTATAGCTCTGCCGCATACGGTAGTACATTACTTTTTAAATTTATTACTTGGACACGATTTTTACCACCGAATTTACTTGGAGTTGTAAATACAGTAATTCAAGATAATCCATATTTTGCACACTCAGAAAATATCTTGCTATCTATGTTATTTGATGATAGAATGGAAAAACGAAACATTGCTATAAAGAAGATTTTACATTACCGAAGAGATATTGTCGACCCAACGGAACTTAGAGTTTATAAAAAATCTCTTATAAACTTTAATTGTACGGAATATACAAATATGATTGATTTAAATGACGATACCATTTTATTCGAACCACCGTTTACGCAAAGTTATTCGTATGAACATTTGGAGGGATATTTAAATTACGAAATGCCACCGTTCGATGATCCACAAATTCCTTTACACATTCAAGGAACGGAAAGACATGTCCAATTGCTGGCTGCCACTGCTAAACGAGTTGCAGGAAAGAATGTAGAAGGCGCTATGGCGACGACATTAGAGAGCCGTACGAAAACACCCAGACTTGAAAGCAAACAAGACTTTCAGAAAAAATAATGGTTTTTTTCACATTTTGTCTTTTACTACACTCAAACTGAATATTTTTTTTGATAATAGGTTGATAGATACTTTATTATCTCTTAATTTGAATTTTTGTACAAAAAAAATAAAAAGGGGAAAAAAAAGGGTTTTATGTGTTATTTTGTTTTAGCAATATCGCATGAATTAATCAACCGAATTCGATAAATTTGGGCTTAAACTCTTCGTTTTGAATTGTAAATTGAATAAAATAATGGATTGAGCCAAAAAATGGCCATGAAAGTAATATTCTTGGACAAAATCATGAAAAAAATGGAAAAATGCTCCAAAATTTGGACAAAAATGCCCGTAACTTTTGAACCGTTGGACCAATGTTGGAGATTTTTTTTGTAAATTGATCAAAATGAGCTCACCTTTCCAACGCGCCTACTGGCGATTAAACCCGATGTTTTTGAGTTATGGATGTGAACGTGTAGGTAATATTTCATACGAACGTCAATTTGGGAAAAAATCTACAAACAAAAAGTAGGGGACTCGATTTTAACGATAGAGATATGGTTCCTTCGGCAAATTTTCATGGAATAACCCATAGAATACGGAAATCATAGGGAAATTGGTGAATTTTTTCACTCCCTACAAATCGACCCGCTCTAATAGTCACATATAACCTGAGAGACCCTACTATCGAATCCCAGCTCGGGCACAAAAAAATTTTTTTTTTTACTTTTTTAACTCAATTTAATTTATTTGTAAATATTTTTTTACATATCTTAAAAAAATTAACCGATTTTCTGCCAACAGAACCTGAAAGTTATGTTTACTGCAACTTGGGATTAGTAATATTTTAATATGTAATTATAATATCATAGCTGATGGCCATGGCGCCAATGCTAATATCTTTATATTATTCTTATATTTATATAAGGTTAATATCATGTAAATAAATAAATAATTATATATTGTCATATATAACCCCACACATAATTATATACAAAAAAAATTTTTTTTTTTTTAACTCAATTTGATTTATTTATAAATAAAAAAATTAAACCATTTTCTGTGAACAGTATCTGCAAATTATGATTTCAATTAATAGTATTTTAAATATTTTATTAGATATCGTAATATATAATAATTTTCGCTAAGACGGAATTTTTGGAAATTCCTACCGGAACGGGCAAAAAGGGGAAAAGTCTCCCGATAAACAGTCTCACAAATCGGAAAAGTGCCTGCCCAAACCACTGGAAGTAAGAAGTTGAAATTTGGTATAAAGGTTCCTCCACTGTAGTAGACATCGACTAAGTTTGTATTTTTGGAATTCCCCACAGGATATCCCAAAAGGAAATTCGGTATGTGAGTTCCTCCTTCTGTGTAGGCGTCCGCTTAGACGGAATTTTTCAAATTCCTATCGGGAGGGGAAATAAGGGGAAAAGTCTCCTCCTTGACGGCCTGCCCAATCCCTTTTGGCCAACCTAAAATTTTAACTACCCTACTAAAAAAAATTATATGACTTTTGATATTATATATGATTATATCCGAAAAATGAGTACATCTAATTGTATCAAATTAGATCGTATTATGATCATATTAGATCTAATTTAATACAATTATATCTAATTTAATCAAATATAAGATAATCATATCCAACTATATATAATGGTACATAATTCGATACAATTATACATAATTATCAGCTACGTTCTATATTTCATTTTTGGGTGAAAATGAAAATATTCACCTATTTTATGTTCCCAATTTCACAAAAATGGTTTTAAAACGAATTCATTTCGTTTCAAACGATTTCACTTTGTTCCCAACGAAATTGAGGTGAAATTCTGTGTCATGCAAATCGAAGTTTGTGTTGTTTTGTGCGATTTCAAATCACTGTCAGTTAGCTGTGTGAAATTCATGTGAATTTTGCTATAAGTGTCTATAACAGAGAAAAAAGCTACAGTAAGCGGTAAATTCCAATAATTTTCATTAAAAATAAATTTTAAAAATAAAAAAAATGTAAGTAAAATATTTAAATTAAAAAAACTTAATTTGAGAAAAATAATATCTCTTGATAAAATTTTATGGGGGTAAACATAAAAATGCAGCCCAAGAAACTGCAATCGTAAACTTTATGGAGGCGCACAACGATTTAGCAAAAGGATTTTTTAAAGGTGATCGTGTTTTAGCTGAAAATTTATGGAAGGAGTTGAGCGTCGATTTAAACAGCTTGGGCCCTCCAAGCAAGGATGCCAAAGAGTGGAAAAAGGTTTTCTTACGTTTATACAAAAAATTCTGCGTCAAATATTTATTAATTTTTTTAAGGTTATATCAGATTGGAAGAATACAATAAGAAAAAAGTTAGCTCATAACAGAGCCGAAGCATCTACCACTGGTGGAGGGCCATATAACCAGCAGTATCTTACCAAAAATGAAGAAACAGTAGCTCAGATATGTGGACTTTCTAGATCTGTGGAGGGCATACCCAAAGCAAAAACGTTTGGAGCAACAAGCAATTTCGATGAAAGTGCTGAAAATTTTATTGAACAAGTGCTTAAAGATGTTATAGAACCTGAATTAAATATCGGTGAAGCTGAATCGCCACAAAACAAACGAAAGAGGCAGTCAGAGCCAAGTTTGGATCAAACTTTAAAAAAATTTATGAAAGATGAATCTGAATCCAAAGCAAACATGGCCAAAATTATAGAAAGTTTGGTTGAAGTAACAAAGAGTTTAGCTAAAAATCAGGAAGAAACCAATAGAAGTTTAAAAAGAGTGTATAGATCATTAGAAAAAATCGAAGGAACATTAAAAGAGAAAAACGATTAAAACAGAAAATTGTTAAAATAAACTAAAGAAATAATTCAAAACTTTTTTCATTACAAGTCATATTTTCAACTTAAACAAACTCTTTATATAAATTAAAAAAAAATAATAATTTCAGCAGTGGAATATTTAATTGAATTTTCATAAACAATTTAAAACTTTCTTAATTGTTGACCACTTTTTCAAAGTAATGTAAAACCTTATAAAAAAGTATAATGAATTCAAAATTTTTTTAATTAAAACAAATCCCCATTGAATTAATTTTTTTTACTTAAAAATACTTTTTATTATTAGTTTGTTATTTTTATGAAATATGTTTAATAAAATATAATATTAACTTAAACTTCTGGCAATATCATTTCTTATTCTATTGGCTTCATTAAATAAACGAGGGTTGTTATCCTGAGAAACATTGTGAAATGTGTTTTCTGCATCATCAATATTATTTCCAATTTGTAGCTCATCTTGTTGAACATTATAATATCTACAAATATGATGTAGTGCAACGCAGACGTTTACTATTTGTACGACTTTATGTGGGTCGTATGACATTGTCTCAGCGAGGCATCTGAATCTGCTTTTTAAAACGCCAATTGTTCTCTCAACTATATTTCTGCCTGAACAATGCTGTTGATTAAACTTGTGCTCTGCACTTCTAGGTGATGGATCCCTATATGGGGTTAATAAAAAAGTTCTAAACCATAACCGGAATCACCCAATAGCCATGACGATCTTTCTCCATTCTGGTACTTATTCATAAGGTACATTCTTTCGGCACTCATTCTCCATATAAACGAATCATGACTAGATCCTGGACGGCACGCATTTACTGCAATGATGTTCATTTTATAATCACAAATCTAAAAGAAAAAATCATTAAATAAAGTTCCTTTAAATCTATTAGGCTACTTACTATCATTGCATTAATGCTATAGTATCCCTTTCTATTAAAATACAAGTGGCCATCATTGCTTGGGCACTTGATTTTTATATGAGTGCCATCAACGCACCCTATCACACCAGGAATTTTATATTTTGTAAAAAAGTGTCGCTTGGAGTTTCTTAAGTCGTCATCGCTACTTTCGATTGATATCCATTTTGGGCAAAGTTTGTTTTCCAAAATATTAAGCATACTGGTGGGTGAGTATTTTGGACAGAGTACTTCTTCCCATTGCAATGTGGGAATCCTTGGCAATCATTTGTTGCGCACTTCCTTGACCGAAATACCGCAAAACAGTTGCAAGCTTCAAAATTGGGAGAATTGAACTTTGTTGTACATGCGGCATTATTTCTTCCAAGACCATTGTAAAAGCGGCTTTGCTGAGTCTAATACTGAATTTAGACCAAGCAAAAACCAGCTGGTTTTTGTACAAAACTAAATTGCGAAAGCCAAGTCATTTACACTGATTATTTTGTTTTTCTTTGTCACAACACTTTTTTTACTATACACTTTTCTTTCTTTTTTTTATTGTTAAATTAATGTAAACAAATTTTTAATACATTTAAAAAAGAATAACATCACACAATTTCAAGCTAAACTAGAAATATTCTTAAAAAATTAAAAAATATTTTTTTGACACTTGCTTTACTCCTATATTCGTTGTAACATGGTGTAGAGAAAATTAATTATAAATGATACCGGGTGTACCAAAAATGCACATTTCAGATATTTTTACTTGGTTTTTGGCAAAAACCAGGTGGAATCTGGTTTTCAGTTTGTATGGAAAAACTATATTAATTTTGTAGTTTTCGGCTCGAAAACTAAAAATCGCCAAAAACTACTAGTTTTTGCCCAGTCTAAATACACTATACATACGCTTGTTCAGATAACTCCAATGGGTTTGAGCAATCCCGAAGACGTCTTCTGTTTAACTTTTCTTCCTTCATTTTTTCTTTTTCCAAAAAAATTACCGAAACCACAAAAGCAAAACTCATATTTTTAGAAATTCTTAGAATAAACGGTTAAAATTTTCGCCTGTTTTGCTTTTGAATTTTTGTTTAAAAGTGACAATATGAGTGAAAGAAGAATAAAACAAAACAGCTGTTTATTGAAACAAAGCTAAAATGAAATCGATGAGAAATGAAATCGATTATCATTTCATTCGATTTTTGTGACACAGTGAAAGAGTAATATCGATTTCATTTTCACTATCGATTTGAAACCACTACGAAATACAGAACGTCGCTGTATATGAGGCATATGTAACTTTATATAGGTCTATATATAATTGAATATTGTAATATGTTGCACTATATATTATGCAATATATAACAAGATATAGTTATATATTTAGGATATAATTTCGTAAAATTTTATATAATTATATCTTGGTATATATGTTCCAGTATATAATTATACAAAATTTTATATGATTATATATGACTATATCAAAAATTTTTTACTTGGGTATGTATTCCTTGGAGTAGCACTAACTCACCAGCAACGTAATTCTTCTATTTTGGAACAGGAACATAGTAAAAATGGTGGTTGAAAGGGAAAAATGTCCCCAATAACGGGACAGGGTCGTTATAAAATGGGGGCTCGAAAAGGGTATGTGGCCCCTTAACGACCTGTCCAAACTGCTGGAACTAGGAATCTGAAATTCGGTACTAAGGTTCCTCTTCCAGCCTAATTCCAACCGGGAGGGACCAAAAAAGAAAAAGTGTCCCCCTTGACAGCCTGCTCATACTGCTGGAACTAGGAAGCTGAAATTCCCTGTCGATGGATTTTCGGAAATTCCTACCGAGAGGGGCACAAATAGTAAAAGTTGGCTAGAAACCTGAAATGTAAAACATATGTTCCTTGGAGTATGGGCTCACTTATCGGGAAGGTGCTTTTTGGAATTTTGGACAGGGACATTGCAAAAATGGGGATTAATGAAGCGAAAAGTGCCGCTTAAAGGCCCAAACCGCTGGAGGTAGGAAGTTGAAATTTGGTATTAAAGTTCCTCCTCTATTGTAGCCATCGGCTAAGATGAGATTTTTGGAAATTTCCACAGGTAGGGTCAAAAACAGGAAAAGTCTCCCCCTTAACGGCCTGGCCAAACTGCTGGAACTAGGGAGCTTAAATTCGGTATTTGGGTTCCTTCTCCAACGTAGACGTCCCCTAAGACGGTATTTTTGGAAATTCCTACCGGGAGGGGTAAAAAGGGAAAAAAAACTTCCCCCTTGACGGCCTGGCCAAACTGCTGGATACAGAGACCTAAAATTATGCATGTAGTAGGTTCCTCCTCCAACGCAGACGTCCTCTAAGACGGAATTTTTGGAAATTCCTACCGGGAGGGGTAAAAACGGAATAATTCTCCCCCTTGATGGCCTAACCGAACCCTTCGGCTAGAAACCTGTAATCTATAATATGTTTTCCTTAGAGTATGGGCTAACTTATCGACAAGGCATTTTTAGGACTTTGGACAGGAACGTGGTAAAAATGGTGGTTCAAAAGGTGAAAATTGCCCCCCCCCCCCTATAACGTCTGCATCTTTAGCTAGAAACCTAAAATTTAAAAAACGAGTGTATGTGGAACACTAAAATTAAGAAACTAAATAGGAAACGAGTGGAATTGAAATTATAGACAATGGAAATGGATTGGAATATGGAACGAAATGGAATGGACTATAGAACGAAATAGAATGAGGAGCGATATGGCATAGAAAATGAAATTGAAACACTGCAGTTAAAAGAGGAATGGAACGTAGCAAGTGCAAAGAAATGGAATGGAAAGAGAAGCGACTAATATTAATATCGATACACAAGACAATGAGAACGAAATGCAATGGAATGGTGAACGAAATGGAATCTTGGAAGGAGTTGCATTGGAACACTAAAATTGTTAAACAAAATGGAATGGAATTCGAATGACTCAAACTGCCGGAGTTTGGTACTTGTAATTTCGCATGCAATTGAGGCAAGATTATATACATATATTTGGGATTTTTACTGGGTGGAACAAAAAGGGGTGAAGAACCCCTTTTAATTACTTGTTCAAACACTATCCAAGAAATATTAAACTTATGTAGCATTGAAACATACTCTCCAAAAAGTTAAACAAATTTTCTAAAAGAGAAAAAACCTTAGAAATAGAATGGAACTTATATATTCTGATATTTAAACTGCAGGTTACGAAGCACCGATGGAAGAAACCGACACTGTAAATTTTCCAACTGAATTTGTGAATTTACTTGAATTGTCAGGTCTACCTTTACATAAACTGGAATTAAAAAAAAAACTTTAAGGAACGCTGAAAACGTAGCGGGCTTTGCCCGCTATCTTTAATATTATAAATCACTTGCCAACCCTGCTTTACGTTATTTATTTTCATTCAAAACACAAATGAACAAAACTACTTACGGGTCTACCTGCCTAAGTTCGCACTTTACCAAATTATCTTGACATACACACGTATATTGGAATTTATAATGGATTCATTACTAACAATCCACTTTCATAAGAAAAAGTGATCAAATATTTATTTATTTATTTAAACCCATTGTTGTGTCAGAATTATTTTTTTGTGGTGGCTGGGTGAAGGCTTTTATTTAGGGATGTGCGATTAATCGATTAATCAAACAGTATGATTAATCAGAACTTTGATTAATCAATTAATTCATTAATTGAAAATTTGATTAATCAGAATTATGATTAATCGATTAATTTTAATTTTGAGTAATTAAAACTTGAATAATTTTAATTGATATTGAGAATCAGAAAGGTTGTTTGCTCAATGGTCAGACTTGACCAACTCCATTCATAAATTTAATGTTTCTATATTGAACTGGCATTAAAAGGCATCGTCAATGGAGAAAAACAAGATATTATTCAATTATTCATAAACTTGATTAATCAAAAACATGATTAATCGGTTAATCATGTTTTTTATTATTCAAAATAATGATTAATTGATTAATCATGATAATAATCAAAATTGTAGAATAATCGATTAATTGATTAATCTGAATTTTGATTAATCAGGAAGTTTGATTAATCGCACATCCCTATTTTTATTATAAAAACTGTACTTTAAATAAAAAAGCGAATTTAAAAAAATTGTAAAATGGTAAATATTAACCCACCAAGACGAAATACACTGATGATGGCTTTGTAGCGAAAGCCGAAAATACGTATTCTGTATTGCTGGTCTTATCGAATGCTTTCAAATATATTTTTATTCTTTGTAATTTACTTGTAAAAATTGTATCATCTTTCTTTGATTTGAAAAATAATTTAAAACAGAAAGTGAAATTAATTTATGATCTAGAGTCAAACTAAAGAAAAAGAACATTCATTTACTTAAAAATAAGAGATCAACTAAATAATCCCCCATTCAAAAAAACATATTGTTATATATGAACTTTTTTAATCGGGAATTTAAATAATTCCAAATATATCATAGGATACATTTTGATCTCAAATTATCCAATTCGATCTGCCAAAATTAGCTTATCCGTTTGTATTTAATTGGATCTAAATTAATCCCACAGGATATTTTGGGATTGGGATATTATTGGATCTCCCAATTTTGATCTAATTTAATCCTGTAATATATAATATATTTGAGGGATCTGATTGGATATTACTGGATACCCCAATTTTGAGATGAACTTGGATAAGATTAAATGTCGATCTATATCAAATGGGATATGACTACATATGCTAGAAATAATGTTTTTTTGATCGGGCGATTTATAATTTTCATTATTAAATTTAACTCTGAAAAATAATATCTGCATACATAATCCATTGACAAAAACATTAGTTATCTTGTTGCCATCATACCCGGGTTTTTCCGCGAACTAAATCTTCATTTTTCAACGAATTTGTTTCCCATAATTCTATAATTGTTTTTTGTACCAATTTTGTATTATTTTTTTCAACATTTTTAAAAATTTTAACAAATTGTGTTTATCTTCCACATGATAAAAAGGTGATATTGCCGCAATATTATCATAAACAAATTATGACAAAAAACACAATTTTTGAATTGGTTTTTCCTAATACCTCCAAAATATGTTCCAAATGATAAAAGGAAGACAGTTTCAAAATACTACTTGATTATTCATTCAAATGAAAAAGAGAAGATATCGCTTTATCTTCTTGGAAAATATCTTCCAAATGTTTGCAGGGTATTTATTTATTTATTTATTTAACACTTTATTACTTTACAAACAATTTCTCAATGATTTACTAGAGCTAAACTGAACTGTACAAACGCTACTGCGTGACTCCTTCTCCAAACCTAAACTGCAGCCCTTTAATACGTGTAGTGTAATGTCTGTGATTGTAGAACGAGCTCGAAAGTTCCAGAGATACCCATATTGGTTGTAGAACAAACTAGAAGATTCTAGAAGAACCCAGAGTATTCATAACGGAGCCACCAACCACTTGGTTCTTAGCCGATACACAAGCTACTTTACAATATAACACTTTGAAGCACATTATAGCATACTGCGGTATAGAGATGAGCGATCCGGTGATTTTTAAATAACGCTGCTACCAGTGATCGTGATTTTCAAATCACCGTTCTTTTAAACAGTGACCGTGATCACGGGTTTGTAATAGAGATGGGCGATCCGGCGATTTTTCAGTAACATTTTTCTCAGTGAATGTGATTTGCAAATCGTTGTTCTTTTAAACTGTGATCGTGATCACGGTTTTCTATGGAAAAGACTGCGATTTTCTGATAAATAAACGAAATAATATTTATGGCGAGTTTTTAAGATGTTAGTTAAAATTGGTTTAGTTAAACCGAAAACGAATTTTGTCAGCCATTTCAAAGTTTATTATCAAAAATTTGCCGGAAAAACTTTTTCTCGAGTATAATTTATTTCTTTATTGAAATAAAACAAAATAAACCACATTTTAAAAGCTGTATTCCAGTTACAAACTGCGTTAAACTAAGTTTAAAAATAATCCACTTCCTAAAAACTGGGCCTTAAAAGAAGAATAGTTGCGACCGGTAACAAAGACATGATAGAAGGAGACATTTTATTCAGAAGAATGTGAAAGCAAGTCACTGTTATTGAAAAAAAAAACATGTATTACTGTGCATAATGAAGTTTGCAAGAAAGAATAGTACAAAAATATTAAAAGAACGACATTCCGAGTAACTGCGACTTGAAATATTTGATCACTGCCGTTACCAGTGATTTATCAATAACTGTGATTAAATCACCGGTATGAAAATATCGCTCATCTCTACTGCGGTATACTTAGATATAGCGTTACCAGATTGACAGGTTTAGTAAATCCCGTTTCTCGTGATATTTTAATTCCAAAATACCAGAAACAGACCAATCAAATTTCGTAACAGTATCATTCCATATTAAATGTATACAAAAATAGAAATTTTTGCAAATGACCCTTTTCGATTTTAACAAAACTTGGTACATACATTCCACTAATTGTCACGATGTTAAATCAGGAGGTATCCATTAAGGTGTTTTAAGAGTTCGTAGTTTGCCAAAAAATTTCACACACGAATGAGAAGAAAAACACAAAGAATTTGAAGAAATTTAACAGCGAACGAGAGAAAATGAAGGACGTCGCGAAAACAATAAATTTAATAAAAACGATTTTACAAGCAAAAAACAACATTAAAAATAATAAAAAATAAATAAAATTGATGATTTATTATTTATTTCATTCTTAACCCTCTAACTGGCAAGCCCGCCTCCAGGCGGGGTATATTAAATTGACCAGAAATTCGCCAAAGGGGTATTTTATAATAAGAAATTATGCTTTTTCAACAGAAAACTAAATTTATGAAATTTTTTGTGAAGAATTTTTTTGTATACAATGCACGGTTTGGAAGCGAGAAAGTGTCAAAGATAAAATTTCGTAAAATTTCAAAAATTAAATATTTTAAAACAACCAAAAGTTTCAAAAATCTTAAAAACATATTTAAATTGACTAAAACAATTGATAGTGACCATGAAGTAAGATTGGAGCTTAAGCTATTCAAAAAGTTCCTTACTTTGGTCCAAGGACGCAAAGGATTCCATAAGGATACCTTTAAAGGACATCGCCTTAACTTCAAAACGAATGGACGGATTTTTTTGAAATTTGGTAAAAAGAATATATTTGGTATATGTAGCAAATCTTATAAGTCTGAATAATATATATTGAAATTTTGGTGCGTTTTCGCTCAATTTCGCATTTTTAGAAAAACGAAAATCGCTACATCCTCTTAAGTAACAGCACAAATATTGTAATTTTTTCATTGCAATTATTTCTTGGTAAAAGAAATAATTTGTGCCTAAACCTAGTAATTTTTATGCGCTAGTTTTCAAGATTCACCCTTAAACTATTTTGGTCCATATCGCCTAAAGTAGGCAACGAAAAAAAATTTTGTAGAAGAACTTATTGTTTATTTTTCGTGAGGAACACATGGTATAAATTTCATTGCAAAAAAGCTTAGGCCGGTTAGAGGGTTAAAGTTGTTTTTGTTACCGCTTTCAACAATAATCATAAGAAACAATAAAAACAGTGCACTGTTAACTTTTTCGGTTTTCCTTTTGTTTCTCTTATTCTTCACGGGAATTAACAGGATCCCAATCCATATAAACTGTAAGGGAACCAAAGAATGTACTTTTTTCTTATGGGAACTCTTTAGCCTATACCCTCGGTGGTTAAATGTAAAAACTTTTTTCCAAATTCATTTTGGTACGCGTTCTATAACTGTTTTTAGTTGATTTTTTTCAGTAAATTTATTAAAAATATATGATGTTCAAATGATTACAACTTTTGAACGCGTTATCCGATTGTTATAAAATTTTCAACTAGTAATGCTAATCTACTTTCAAAATAAATTGCAAAAATAAATTATGTAATGCAAAAAGGATAATACAATTTGAAAAATATCCTTAATTGAAAATATCTCAAAAAACCCATCTTTAATTTTCTTTAAATTACACTGCATGAAACTCAAAAAATTAATGGAGATCTGACCATCAGTTCTATATATTTCGGACATGCTGATTACAAGGCGTAGGTACTTTATTTTTCGATCAATGGTACAGATTTTTCGCTAAATGCCTTTAAAGTTTGGCGGTTGTCCATTCAGTTTTTTATATAAAAAATTTTTCAAATTCAATTAATATGCATTTTTTGTGTTAAAATGTAAGCACAGGACCTGTGGCCATATTTACGATATAAATGCGATGTGCTAATCTTGATATTTAAACCACTACTTAGCGTTTTATATAGGTTTTTATGGTTTTTTGCTATTTCAGAGACTTTAGTCTCCGAATGTACAATCGACCTCAATAAATGTAATGCCTTAGTAAGGAAGCAATTAAAAAGAAAATATTTCAATAAAAATAATGTATTCATCTATAGCGGCCTATACGTTAAAATCGCGACTTTTCAAAAATTTTATATGGCAGCATAGCTTTCCAAGATGTTCCCAAAGTCCAAATTTTAGTATAATATGGGGTCACCTCTAAAAACTGTTGTTGCAAAATGTCAAGCAAAAAAGTTTCCATTTGCAAATGTTATGGCAATAAATAAATTTTTTACTAAGGTTAGTATCGTACTAAAGACATTTTAAGATACTAGTCACAATTGCAAAAATATGTGGTCATTTTTCCAAAATTGTAATCCTGCTGATATTTTTAAACCGTTTTTGTTAAATATTATTTAATAAAAATCTATATTGTGCAGTAGTTCTCATTATATTTCGGAAATCATCGATTAAAATTCAGAATAAAAAGTTGTATTTCATTATATTTCATATGAATTTCTGCACTATATGTGGAAAAAAATTAAAAAATTCTGAAACCAATTGCAAATTCTAAAATTTAATTGACAATTTTAAAATAAAATGATATGAGAATAGTGAATATAAAATTATTATAAACACAAATAGCAAATAACATATCGCCGGAGTTAAATTCTTAATTCTTGAGTTTTTTTTTTCAATTCTTTCGTTTTTAATAAGTAAACAGGAGTATGTAAAAAACGTATAAAACAGTTATATTTTACAGTGCTCATATATAATAATTTGAAAACCTTATAACATGTTTATAAAATGAAATTTGTATGAAAAATTTGTTTTATAAGTCACTTATAAATTATAAAAGTGTTTATGAATATGAGCCTTTATTTCTTTTACATAAATTTGAAGTTTTTACACATTTTTTTAAATAAAAAATTCCCAAAATGGCAAAAAATCCCGAAAAATCCCGATCCGTCCCGGGATCCCGTTTTTTTTATTTTGAAATCCCGAATCCCGGGATTTTAAAAAACCAATCCCGATTGGCATCCCTAATTCTGACCTTTTTGCCACTAATTTAAAGCGAGTTAGCAAAACACAATAGAAAAAAATATTTCTTATCTGAATTTCTTGGAACTTATAGAATAAATAAATGTTTCTGTAGTAGATTATTTCAATAAATTATAAAATTTGGCCCCAATTTATTGATTAAATGGTCTGCGACACATCACTTGCCTGGGAAAATTGTAATAACTCGGCTGTTTTTTAACCGATTTAAGTTTTTATTACTTTATTACAAAGAGAATTCACTCCAAATCACGATTCTTCAGTGCTTTTAATTCGAATTAGTTTTAAAATATCAATGTTTTCGAGAAAATGCACAAAGTCATATTTTCCCCTTGTAAGCCGTGTTCCAAATTTCAGGGCCGATGTGGCACGTCTTCCCGATGTCCGATTATCCGAATTTTTTTGGGGACGTAGTTTTACACCCATATAAATATTTCCAGGGGGTAGTCCGCTCAAAAACTCAAAATTTATTTTCGTCCTTAATATATAGGGTTTTTCAATAAGAGCGCTACAAAAGTAAAAAAGTTTAAATAAAACAAAAACGGTTTTGGATATCAATGAAATTCTTTATTCCTGTGAAAGTACGTTCGATGCCATTATGTATGGAAATCGATCTCTTTTGCATGGCCACCACGGGCACGCTTACAGAAGTCCAGGCGCTGAACCCAATTTTCGACGGTTTTCAAGCATAAATCGGCCGATACTGCTGCAATTTCACGTTCGATATTCGTACGAAGTTCATCAATCGTCGCTGGCTTGTTGGCATAGATCATAGATTTGACGTAGCCCCACGCTCAATTGTTGATCTGCTAGGACGATTATGACGACCATAAATTGGACGTAGCGCTCTTAACGTTGAGGCCACTGACTCCGAATTTCGGTAGTAAATTTTAATAATTTCGACTCGTTATTGGCTCGTATATCTTTCCATCATGAAATGGCAAACCTTACTGAAGAGAAATGTCAAAAGAGCGGCAAGAAATATGGCGTCGTTTACTGTCCCTGTCTTTCTACTTTTGTAGCGTCCCTGTTGAACAACCCTTTACATACAAATTTGAATAAGTTACTGTTCCTATCTCCTTAAACACAGGGAAAATTAATTTATTTTCTGTATAAAAAAAAAACTCGGATAAGAAGTTCTCGGTTAATACTAATTTGGAAGTCCCGTCGTTTTTGCAACAATCTCTATATATAAAAGAATAACGTGACTGACTGACTGATTGACTCACTGACTGACTGACTCAACATCGCCCAGCCCAAACCGCTGAAGCTAGGAAGTTGAAATTTGGTATGTAGGTTTGCCTTTCGGCGTAGACGTCCGCTAAGACGGGATTTTTGGAAATTCCTACCGGAACGGGCAAAAAGGGGAAAAGTCTCCCCCTTGGTGGCCTGCCAAAACCCCTTTGGCTAGAAAGCTGAAATTTAAGATATGTGTTCCTTGGAGTATGGGCTAACTTTTCTGGAAAGTACTTTCTGGAATTTTGGACAGGGACGTTGTAAAAATGGGGGTTAAAAAGGGAAAAGGCCCCCCTTGACGGCCTGCCCAAACCGCTGGAGGTAGGAAGTTGAAATTTGGTATAAAGGTTCCTCCACTATTGTAGACATTCACCAAGACGGGAGTTTTGGAAATTTTTACAGGGACGGGCAAAAAGGGGAAAAAGTCTCCCCCTTGACGGCCTGCTCAAACTGCTGGAGCTATGAAGTTGAAATTTGGTATGTAGGTTCCTCGACCGGTGTAGACGTCCGTTGAGACGGCATTTTTGGAAATTCTTATCGGGAGGGGCAAAAAGGGGACAAAAAAAGTACCTTTTTCCAAAAAAGTACCTTTTCCCAAAAAAAAGTACCTTTTTCCAAAAAATGTACCTTTTTCCAAAAAAAGTACCTTTTCCAAAAAAAAAGTACCTTTTTCCAAAAAAAGTACCTTTTCCAAAAAAAAGTACCTTTTTCCAAAAAAAGTACCTTTTTCCAAAAAAAGTACCTTTTTCCAAAAAAAGTACCTTTTTGCAAAAAAATTACCTTTTTCCAAAAAAAGTACCTTTTTCCAAAATAAGTACGTTTTTCCAAAAAAGTACCTTTTTCCAAAAAAAGTACCTTTTTCCAAAAAAAGTACCTTTTTCCAAAAAAGTAACTTTTTCCAAAAAAGTAACTTTTTCCAAAAATACCTTTTTCCAAAAAAAGTACCTTTTTCCAAAATAAGTACGTTTTTCCAAAAAAAGTACCTTTTTCCAAAAAAAGTACCTTTTTCCAAAAAAAGTACCTTTTTCCAAAAAAGTAACTTTTTCCAAAAAAGTACCTTTTTCCAAATAAAGTACCTTTTCCAAAAAAAAGTACCTTTTTCCAAAAAAAAAGTACCTTTTCCAAAAAAAAAGTACCTTTTTCCAAAAAAGTACCTTTTTCCAAAAAAAGTACCTTTTTCCAAAAAAAGTACCTTTTTCCAAAAAAGTACGTTTTTCCAAAAAGCGTACCTTTTTCCAAAAATAGTACGTTTTTACAAAAAAAGTACGTTTTTCCAAAAAAAGTACCTTTTCCAAAAAAAGTAACTTTTTCCAAAAAAAGTACCTTTTTCCAAAAAAAAGTACATTTTTCAAAAAAAAGTACCTTTTTCCAAAAAATTTACCTTTTCCAAAAAATGTACCTTTTTCTAAAAAAATGTACCTTATCCAAAAAAAAAAGTACCTTTTCCCAAAAAACATACATTTTTCCAAAAAAATACCTTTTTCAAAAAAAGTACCTTTTTCAAAAAAAAAATACCTTTTCCCAAAAAAAGTACCTTTTTCTAAAAAAATGTTCCTTTTCCCAAAAAACATACATTTTTTCAAAAAAAATACCTTTTTAAAAAAAAGTACCTTTTCCAAAAAAAAGTAGGTACCTTTTCCCAAAAAAAAGTACCTTTTTCTAAAAAAATGTTCCTTTTCCAAAAGAAGTACCCTTTCCAAAAAAAGTACATTTTTCCAAAAAACATACATTTTTCCAAAAAAAAACACCTTTTTTAAAAAAATACCTTTTCCAAAAAAAAAAGTACAAATAAAGTACTTTGTAAAAACAAAGTATGTATCTTTTTCCAAAAAATTTCGTTTTTCCAAAAAGTACCATTTAAAATAATATATAATTTCAAAAAAACTACTT
Organism: Leucophora obtusa; assembly: GCA_949987735.1. Classification (NCBI taxonomy): domain Eukaryota; kingdom Metazoa; phylum Arthropoda; class Insecta; order Diptera; family Anthomyiidae; genus Leucophora; species Leucophora obtusa. The sequence goes on from OX465295.1 coordinate 286,515,169, forward strand.
TTTTTCCTCCTCCCACGGATATCTCCACTAAAACAAGGTTTCTTGATATTCGGCATAGAAGTGCGCTAAGACGGGATTTTTGGAAATTCCTACCGGAACGGGCAAAAAGGGGAAAAGTCTCCCCATAAACAGTCTCACAAATTGGAAAAGTGCCTGCCCAAACCACAGGAGGTAAGAAGTTGAAATTTGGTATAAAGGTTCCTCCACTGTAGTAGACATCGACTAAGTTTGTATTTTTGGAATTCCCTACAGGATATCCCAAAAGGAAACTCGGTATGTGAGTTCCTCCTTCTGTGTAGGCGTCCGCTTAGACGGAATTTTTGAAATTCCTATCGGGAGGGGAAATAAGGTAAAAGTCTCCTCCTGACGGCTTGCCCAAACCCTTTTGGCCAACCTAAAATTTTAAATATGTATTCCTTGGAGTAGGACTAACTCACCGGCAACGTAATTTTTCTATTTTGGAACAGGAACATAGTAAAAATGGTGGTTGAAAGGGAAAAATGTCCCCACCAACGGCCTGCCCAAACCGCTTAGGCAATGCAGTTGAAATTTGGTATGAATGTTCCTCATCCATCGCAGATAGCCGCGAAGATGGAATTTTGTAAATTCCTAAAGGGAGGGGCAAAAAGAAGAAAAGCCTCACCTTGGGGGCCGGTAAAAACCTATTCGGCTAGAAACCTGAAGCTTAAAATGTGGGTCCCTGGAGTAAGGGCTAACTTATTAGAAGGATACTTTTTTGAATTTTGGACAGGGTCGTTATAAAATGGGGGCTCAAAAAGGGAAAGTTGCACCTTAACGACCTGTCCAAACTGCTGGAACTAGGAAGCTGAAATTCGGTACTTAGGTTCCTCTTCCAGCCTAATTCCAACCGGGAGGGACAAAAAAAGAAAAAGTGTCCCCCTTGACAGCCCGCCGAGAGGGGCACAAATAGTAAAAGTTGGCTAGAAACCTGAAATGTAAAACATATGTTACTTGGAGTATGGGCTCACTTACCGGGAAGGTGCCTTTTGGACAGGGACATTGCAAAAATGGGGATTAATGAAGCGAAAAGTGCCGCTTAAAGGCCTGCCCAAACCGCTGGAGGTAGGAAGTTGAAATTTGGTATTAAAGTTCCTCCTCTATTGTAGACATCCGCTAAGATGAGATTTTTGGAAATTTCTACAGGTAGGGTCAAAACCAGGAAAAGTCTCCCCCTTAACGGCCTGGCCAAACTGCTGGAACAAGGCATCTTAAATTCGGTATTTGGGTTCCTTCTCCAACGTTGACGTCCCCTAAGATGGTATTTTTGGAAATTCATACCGGGAGGGGTAAAAAGGGAAAAAACTTCCCCCTTGACGGCCTGGCCAAACTGCTGGATATAGAGACCTAAAATTATGTATGTAGTAGGTTCCTCCTCCAACGCAGACGTCCTCTAAGACGGAATTTTTGGAAATTCCTACCGGGAAGGGTAAAAACGGAATAATTCTCCCCCTTGATGGCCTCACCGAACCCTTCGGCTATAAACCTGTAATATATAATATGTTTTCTTGGGAGTATGGGCTAACTTATCGACAAGGCATTTCTAGGACTTTGGACAGGAACGTGGTAAAAATGGTGGTTCAAAAGGGGAAAATTGCCCCCCCCCCCCCCCTTTAACGTCTGCGGCTTTAGCTAGAAACCTAAAACTTAAAGAACAAGTGTATATGAAACACTAAAATTAAGAAACTAAATAGGAAACGAGTGGAATTGAAACACTACACAAGTGGAATGAAATGGATATAAACGTTGAACGAGCGGAATTGAAATTATAGACAAGGCAAATGGATTGGAAGAGGGAATTACCTGTTCAAACACTATCCACGGAATATGAAATTTGTGTAGCATTGAAACATACTCTCCAAAAAGTTAACCAAATGTTCTAAAAGAGAAAAAACCTTAGAAAAGGAATGGAACTTATATATTCCGATATTTAAACTTCATGTAACGAAGCAACGGTGGTCTACCAGGTCTACCTTTACATAAACTGGAATTAAAAAAAAAACTTTAAGACACGCTAACAACGTAGAGGGCTTTGCCCGCTATTTTTAATATTATAAAATGCTTTCCAACCCTGCTTAACGTTATTTATTTTCATTCAAAACACAAATGAACAAAACTACTTACGGGTCTATCTACATAAGTTCGCACTTTACCAAATTATCTTAACATACACACGTATATTGCAATTTATTATGGATTCATTACTAACAATCCACTTTCATGAGAAAAAGTGATCAAATATTTATTTATTTTAAACCCATTGTTGTGCAGAATTATTTATTTGTGGTGGCTGTACTTTAAATAAAAAGCGAATTTAAAAAAAATTGTCGGGGGGGCCAGCCCAGCCCCCCCCCCCTAAACTTTAAGCCACGCTAACAACGTAGCGGCCTGTGCCCGCTAGTTTCAATATAAAAACATCTGCTAATACGAACTCGATTAAGACGAACCCTAGGTTAAAACGAACTGATTCTGATGGTCCCACAAACAAAATTTCATATAATTTAGCATTTTTAATACAACCCGGTGAAAAATGCTCATATACGCTCAAACATGTTCATATATGGTTTATGTATGGACACATATAAACAAATATGGATTTTTTATGAACATATATGGATTTTATATGAACATATATGGAAGTATATGTGATTCCATATATGGAAAAAATTTCATATACAGACATATATGGAAGCATATGTTATTTCATATATGGAAATGGCACTCATATATGGACAAATATGAAAGTATATGTTATTCAATTTATGCAAAAGGGACTTGTATATGAACATATTTCGAAGAATACATTTTTCCATACATGTAAAAGGAACTCATATTTGGATAAATATGGAATTATATTTAATGCCATGAATAAAAAAAGGAACATATGTAGCGCCTAATTTGAATGTCATACATAAATTTATATCTATCGTACAACCTTATAATAAAGGACAGCAACGTTCGCATGTATTCGCATATATTTAATAAATTTATATGTTCATATATGTCCATATATGAACATATACTTAGGTGTTACCTCATTTTTCGGATCCATACATATATGGTTGAACCATAAATGTTCATATATGGACATTTTTCACCGGGAAAATTGATTATTTTTTATATACATAATTTTTTTTTTTGTATTTTGGCAAATTTTAAACCAAATACATTTTTCCTTCACATACGTATATCGAAATTTATTTAGAAACCAAATGAAGGAATTGCTCAATGTTTGATACTGTTTTTAAGAATTTTAAATATTTTGTGGATAATTAAAAAACTTTAAACTAATTTTACCTCGATTTTACTGTACTACATACTTAAATAAATATACTTACTAATATAATGCAATGAAGAACATTACAAAATAATAACCCAAATAAATCATGGTATTTCGTAGATGAACTTTCAAGAGCCCCCTACTGTGTATATCAACTGGATCATAGACACCCAAACTATCGCGCGGTTGTTTATATAATTCATAGCCCAGCCAAGTGACCATCGGTAAATTCATTATCAACATTGACCAATGACCACCCAGCAGCAGCAATATGCATAATATTAAATGGGAACCAAATTTTGGTATAACCCAAAAATTTAAGCGGCTACAACATTCTTGAGCATTCAGATAATCACATTCTAAGTCAGCTAAAGTAAGAACCTATAAAAAAGTTTCAAGATTTATATATAAATCGGCAAAAGTCTCTATAAGATTTATCTTTCCACACTTACATAGTATATTAATAAAAATAATATAGCACCATAAACTATTAATGTTAAAGCGAACATAGCTGTTTCCGGTAACATTTTTATTTAAGATTTGTGCTTAATTTGTATTTTCTATATTTCACTCTTCTTTTATTTGTTTATTTACAGTTAATATTAATTTCCTGTAAAAGCTTTAAATAAGTTTTTGACAGTTTCCTTTGTTGTGTATATTCTAGAAAAGTGGCAGAAAATTATCGACCATAACCAGGGTTGTCAGATATCACGATTTGGGGATTCCACCAAATACTAGAGATTTTATCCCAACTTTAAACCGAGATTCACAATTGCTAAAAACGTGAATAATTACACTGTGCACGAATCGGGAACTTTTTTTACCGACAGCTGGGACACCCAGTGGGTAAAACTAATTCGGGTACGTTGAATCTAGTGGTGCTAGCCGTTTTTCTAGGTTAGCTCTTAAAAAAAGATATTTTAGTTTGAAAATTGTGGTTCCAAGCACCCCAAAACATTCGATTTTTTAATTTGTTTACCGTTAATTTTTAGTTAAGATGTTTTTTACTCTACCAAGAAGTTTTGTGTTAAAAATAATCAAAATCGGTCTTGTGGTTCAAAAGTTGTGATTGAAAATGTGAGGACACCTTAAAAATCTTCATGCTAAATTTTGACTTCAATACAAATTTCAGTACATTTAAGCCTATATGACACTTGCTAGTTTCAGTATTAATAATCCAAAATAGAAGAGAACACGAATTTCCTTATGTGAGAAATAATGTGTGTGAAAATAACAGCTACATCGAAAAACTATCAAACTGTCAAATTAATGTTGGTAATGCAGTACCCCTCATATGATTTGCATTGATGGTGCAAAAAACTAGAATCTAGAAACTAGCAAGTGTCATATAGGTTTTAACGAAGCAATAAAATGTGCAAATTTGTATAGAAAATTTCGAAGTGTCGTCACAATTTCCCTCAGAACTTTTGAACCGCTGCACCGATTTTGATAATTTTTAACCCAAAGCTGACTGGGGGAGTAACAAAAACCCGGGTAGAAATAGTCAAAAAGTTAGATAAATCGCGTTTTTCGGGGTTTTTGGATCCAGAATTTTCAAACCCAAATATCTTTTTTTGAAGAACTAATCTAGAAAAACGACTAGCACCACTGGATTCAGCGTACTCGAATTAGGTTTACCCACTGGGTGCCCCGCTTGTTGTATTTTTCAACTAGCGCAGTGTTATCAAAGTAGAAAACTCAATGTTTATATATTTTCGCATATAACATAACTTCTTCGCGTTAAGCCACATAAACGCAGTGTCGACCACAGTGCGACGCTTTGTCGACAAAGCAGTTTTTGTATTTTCTTTATTTGTCACTGCCGAGATATTAGAAAAGTTTCTAAATAAACAAGAACTGTCTTTAAACAAAACGCCATAAGAAATTCTTAAAAATATTAAATCGTTTTCGCGAAATTCAAGAACAAAGTTTGACAGCAATGTCCACTGGCACTTTCACAATGTGGTTTGGGCTTTACTTCCCAAAAGGTTTTGGTGGTATCCGTTCGATTATACCGCAACTATTATAAACATTAGTTGTTCATAATTTTTTTATACTTCAAGCGGTTAAATGTTGATTTGTTTTAAAATCCCAAACCACATAGTGAAAGTGCCAGTGGACAGTGCTGTCAAACTTTGTTCTTGAATTTCGCGAAAACGATTTAATATTTTTAAAAACTTCTTATTGTGTTTTGTATAAAAACAGCTCTTGTTTATTTAGAAAATTTTCTAATTTCTCGGCAGTGACAAATAGAGAAGATACAAAAACTGCTTTATCGACAAAACGTCGCACTGCGTTTATGTGGTTTAGGCTTATTACTTAACGTTGATATATGAACGAAAATACAGCTTACATAAAGTTAATTGTATTTGACTAGTTTAGCTGAAATTTTAAAATTAAAATTTTTGTGTACCTCTAAAATGCACTTTTTGAAATTCTCACTATTAAAAATACAAGACTTTCAAATTTTTCTTTTAATAATTAAAAAATAGTCATTCCGGCACCTAAAATCGTCAAATCGTCATTTGCCAAAAAAATCGTCAAAATTATGATAAATCGTCAAACATGGCAGCTATGAAGCCAGCAGCTGATTGTCATTTGGCCTTTTGGGAAAATTAACTGCTATCAGAAAGTATCCAACCAACGGAATAATGGCTCTGCGTGTTTTAGGTATTAATTTACTACAAAATAGTAAAAATTTAACACGAAACTTTCAACATTTCAACAACGTCGCTGTAACAAATGCTGTAAGTGGAAATAACTTGAAACTATCAAAATTTTTATAGAAAATCTGATGGAAAAATGAAACAAATTTTTAGCTCTTGCATAACCTCTCTTTTTTTGTTGTGTTTTAATTAGGTGCTCCATCAGTCAAATTCCGGTTACTCGACAGAAGTGACTGTTCAAGCAGCTCCATTGGAGATAAAGAAACAAAACGTCAGTAAAGCTATGAAGGCTTATCTTGAAAGGGCTCAAGAACATGACGAATTCATGAAAACCCAACAATTGGAATTTCAAATTGGTAAACGTCATTTAGCTAATATGATGGGAGAAGATCCAGAAACATTTACCCAAGAAGATGTAGATGTAAGTATTAGGGAAACATTTTCTTTAAAGCAGTTTCTTAGTTTATTATGTTTCCATTTTAAGAATGCCATTGAGTATTTGTTTCCCTCGGGGATTTATGATAAAAAAGCCCGTCCTGCTATGAAAAGTCCAGAAGAAGTTTTTCCTGCACGTAAAGCAGCCGAATTCGATGAAACCGGTCGACCATTCCATAGTATGTTTTATACTGGCAACCCAAATTTCTTTAAACTATTATATGTAAGTTTTTTTAAGACATTGTTTTTCTTAATCGAATAAAATGCCTTTAATATTTGTATCTATTTTAAGGATATTGTTGAAGAATTAAACAAATTGTATGATTTGGAAGAACGTATGATGCGTCGTGGTCAAACCCCCGATCCTAATCAAAAAGTGTAAGCCCAATGCAAAATAATCTGAAAATACCTTTTAATTGTACATAAATTGTTTCATTTCAGTGATTTAACTGGTTTCAATTGGGTGCCCAAAGAACAATTAGAATTAAGTTTAGTAGAAAAAATCTCAGACATTGAATATAATAGTTTCGTTAAATCCATGGAAAGATTAGCATCACATCCTTATTGCTACAAGAGTAAAACATTAATTGATAGTTATACAAAGCCTTTGATGGATAATGCCAGCCAATTGGAAATACCAAAACCTCATTTTGACGAACAAGGCCGTCAATATATTACCACATATGGTAAGTATTTAAATTGATAAAATTATATGTATATTTTGTAAATTATATTTCATTTAATTATTTCATTCAAATTAAATGAAAATGTATATCAAATTTTGTGGGATATTGTTGTTATTGTAACGGCTTCAAAAAGACCATGGATAATAACTAGGGTTTGGGATTTCCCGGACTTTTTTATTTCCCGGGAAACGGGAATGAAAAAATTTGATATCCCTGGAAATACTTTTAAACAAAATTGTTAATGACAACCACCTACAGTGGTGGAAAATTTATAGGAACGATTCAATTTTTTTTTAATTTTATTCTTATTGCCTTTATTTTTAAAGATCAAAATATTGGCTAAATTCGGCCCGAAAGGCAAATATTTGGTCTATAGTATTATGCAGAATTTTAACGTAATGTCTGTTTTTTTTATTTTGTCACTTGTTTTAAGTGGGCATGGCTTTCAATGAAAAATTAGCGACATCGACATGTTATCAAATTACATAGTAAAATTTAGCGATTACTGATCGGATCTATACAAGCTGTATATTTTTGTAAAATTTACAAAATTTCCTTAAGTCTTGCATTATTTTTATCCAGAAATGGTCGCCAGACTTAAAATGACAGTGTCTTAAACATGAAAAAAAATTTTATTGTTTTTAGCAATTTTAAAATAAAGTTAACAACACTGAAATTTTAAAGCGAATAGTTTTATGCTATACTTGCTACGATATAACAAATAAGTCAAGTTTTTTTCTATGTTAAGTATAAAGCATTTCCTATTAAAATTTCAGTGTGGTTAACTTTATTATAAAATCGCTAAAAACAAATAAAAATTTTTTTATGTTTAAGGCACTGTCATTTAAATTCTGGCGACTATTTCTACTTAAAAATAATGCAGAAGTTAAGGAAATTTTGTAGGATTTCCAAAAATATACAGTTTGTATAGATCCGATCAGTACTCGCTAAATTTTACTCTGTAATTTGATAACAGGTCGATATCGCTAATTTTTCACGCCCACGCCCACTTAAAACAAGTGACAAAATAATAAAAATAAAAAAACAGACATTATGTTAAAATTCTGCGCAATATTCTAAACCACATATTTGCCTCCCGGGGTGAATTTGGCCACTATTTTGATCTTTAAAAATAAATGCAACGAAAAAAAAATTAGAAAAAACTTGAATCGTTCCTATTAAATTTGCCACCACTGTATATAAGTAATTTTTGTTAAAAAAAACACTATTTCAGTACAAATGCAGTCTGTGTAGTGAGAATTTAAAGTAAAAAATATCAGAATGTTTAACATTTGATTTCACATAAATTACTCGCAGCACTGCCAAATGAATTGCATGATTCCAGCAGAAAGCACCTACTACTGGACTGTCGGAAACAAACCGTTTCATCACACTTGGCCCATTAGATATGGTGGCCACAATGTTATTTTCCAAAGACAAATAAAACTCTTCTAGTCTTATTTCTACAATTCCTCTTATTTTATCAGTATTACATCTTCCTGATATATAAACCAACCCCAGATTATAAAATGAATTATTTCCGTTTATACATATGTTCAAATATCTCTTATGATATTCTTGTCCATTCATCTAAGATTATAGTAAATCTCCTATTGTTAGAAATATTGCTCGATATTTCTTTTATCATGATATCTTTTACATGATTGTAGTAATTTACTATAATGTTCTTTACATCGGTTTCATTTTTTTGCAATGCCAGGTTTTTGTTATAAAGACTTTCTCGAATAAACTAAGATCTAGTTATGGTGCGGATTGACTGCGGCTAATTTGGATACCATTTCAGGAAATGTTTGCCCTACGATAAAACCTTTAATGCCTATTCAGCTTACACTTTTTTCTTCGGGTACTTTGCTAATTTTAGTTGAAACGTTATTCTTGTTGTTGTTTTCTTCAAGAGAAGTTGCATGACCATCAACTTTTTATTTTTTGTGAACCAAATTTAGATGTCGGATAACCAGATAGATAGATAGATAGATACCACCGTTAACCAGTCTTTTCTTTTCACATTTATTAATGAAAACGTTACTTATAAAATTATTGACCCTTAATATAAAGGAGTATTTTAAATTTAAAGTTGACTTTATTTTTAATCAAATATACATGAATACAAATTACAAGAATGCTCCAAAAATAAACCAAGTGAAGGTATACTGCCACCCAATATTTTAACTAAAGTCGACTTTACCTAAATTATACATTTGAAAAATTTAGATAGTAAGGGCGATTATTTGTAAGAAACAAAGCTTTTTTCATATTTCTTTTAAACATTTTACCAAGTTTTTAGGTTTTACTACTTAAATTTTGAATAAGTTATGCGAAAAATCTTTATTAGTTGAAATGTTCCTAATTACTTGGCAAAGATTTTATTTGTGTGTCAAATAAATGTATTCCCTTTTAAAAGATTTTAACAATGACATTTTTGTTTTGGTATTTAAAATGTTTTTTATTACTAAAATTAAAAAATCCTATTCGAAACAAAAACAATTTTAAGAATTTAATATTTTTAAAATTTCCCGTTTTCCCGGGAAAAATATATTATTTTCCCGGGAATTCCGGCAAACTTTTCCCGGGATTTCCCGGGAATTCCCGAACCCCAAACACTAATAATAACCGAAACGATGCGGTTATCGGTAAGGGTAACGATATTTTAGATTATTTCGGTAACGGTATTTTAAGGATAACGTTAGTTCATTTATTTCGGTATCGGTATTTTAAGGTTAGCGGTATTTTAGTTATTTCGGTAACGGTATTTTAGGGGTATCGATATTTCATTTATTTCGGTAACGTTATTTTAAGGTTAACGGGTTTTCAATTATTTCGGTAACGGTATTATATAAGTATATAAGGTTAACGGTAGTCAATTATTTCCATGTATAGCGCAAACTTTTGTACAAAAAGCAAACGAGAATAAAAACAAAACCAATTTATCAACTTAATGTATGAAAAATACTCAATAACAAGTGCAATTACCAAAAGCAGAAAATTAAAAATAACGGTATTTTAGGGATAACGGTATTTCATTTATTTCGGTATCGGTATTTTAGGGATAACGATATTTTAGTTATTTCGGTAACTGTATTTTAAGGATAACGGTTTTTCGGTTATTTTTTTTTTTTTTTTTTTTTTTTTTTCATTCATTCATTTATTTAAAAATTTTCTTGTTTGTACAAATTAATTTAATTAGTCTCGCGAAGCCAAGTGCTTGTCTGCAGGAAAAAAAAAAACTAATCTTAATAATTCATTTTAATTAATGCTTTCATTGCGAAATTACATTTTTTTTTTTCTTTTTCTTTTTCTTTTCTTTTTTTTTTTTTTCTTAAATATATATATTTGTATAGAGTTCATTGCAAATTCATAAAAGTTTTCTTTACTAATTTTTTTCTTCTGTATTGGTTATTTATTCTTAAAACTTCTTTTGGAACCATGTTCATTACAGTTGGAAGTGTGACATGTAGGGTGTTTCTGCCATAGTTGTTTTGATGTTTGGGAACTTTAAACCTTTCTTCTGCTCGTCTTCTGGTATTGTGGATGTGGTCAATGCGATGAAGGAATCTTCCATCATTATAAAATTCATTCACTAGTGTTGTATTATAGATGTTTTTAATGTTAAGCATATTACTTTCTTTGCCCAAGTTGATTTTGGCGTTGTGTCTTCTTCGAGCGTTGTTTGTATTGTTGGGTAATGTATGGTTGTTAGGCATGTTGTTGTTTGGGTTGTTTTGAGTGTTATTTGTATTGTTATATAATGTGTTGTTGTGTATTTGTTTTTTTAATAAAATTTTTAGAATTTTATCTTGCGACTGTTGTAATATTCTGCAGTGAGCTGAACATCCCCACGCCGTGATTCCATGACGAAGATGTGACTCTACCAGTGCATAGTAGGCTTGTCGGAGAACACTGTATGTGGAACAATTACTCAGATGGTGTAACATATATGCAGATTTACGCAGCTTCTTTCGAAGAACCTCTATGTGATGTTTCCACTTAAAATTGTGGTCAACATTGACTCCTAGATATTTATAATTCTGTACCAATCCAATGTAGGTAGAACATTTGTCGTTGTTAACGTTTTCCGTTGGTTTGTGAATACATTCGATGCTGTGGAATTTCAACTTTATGTTTTTGTGCTGAAGGTGTGGCGGTCTGATATGCATTACTTTAGTTTTGCTTGCATTAATTAACAATCCAAAATCATGGCACCATTTTTGAGCAGTAGTTAGCTGATCTTGCATTATTTCTATAGCAGTTTCAATGTTTTTGTGGCCAACGATTATGGCAGTATCATCAGCATATGCAAATGTGGCATTTCTCCGCAGTGTGTTTAACATATCATTGGAATAGATTATATAAAGTATTGGTCCAAGCTTAGAGCCTTGAGGTACCCCATATTCTAACGAAGTTTTGGTGCTGAGGGTATTGTTAATTTTAACGCAGTATGATCGCAGTTCAAGGTAGTTTTTGAACCAATTTAAACAGTCTCCTCGAATTCCATTTTTTTCTAACATCAAGAGTAGTTTTTTATGAGAAAGAGTGTCAAACGCCTTACTAAAATCAATAAATAGTGCAAGACAGTGGTTACCTTTACTAAGATTATCATTTATGTGGTTTGAAAAATTTCCCAGCAGCATATTTATATTTTTGCCCTTTTGGAAGCCGTATTGGTTTTCTTTTATTATTTTGTATTTTTGTATAAAATCTACAAGTCTTCTGCAAACCACTTCTTCCAGTATTTTTTCAATGACTGGCAATATGGATATTGGGCGATAGTTATTATAATCATTATATTTACCATTTTTAAATATTGGTCGTATCAGCGATGTTTTAAGTAATTCTGGTATTACAGATTTTTCTAAGCAGGTGTTTACAAATTTAGTGATAACTGGAGTTAATACGTGAGCATTATTTTTTAAATCCTTAGGTCGAATTTCATCAACACCAGAGCCTTTTTTTATATTTAACGTGTTAAGGATACAGAAAATTTCTTCTTCGTTTGTATTTTCAATAAACATTGAGTTTTGAATTGTTCTTACATTATTGTCAATTGTTTGGATGTTGCAATTATGTACAATATTTTCCACATTTTCTTTAAAATTTATTGCGAAGTTGTTAGCTATTTCGGTTGTGTTTTCGTTTTTAAAATTTTTTCTTATTGTTTCATCAATACTAGCAGTCTTTTTTCCGATAATTTCGTTTATTAGTTGCCACGTAACGCGAATGTTTTTCTGGTTTTCAAAGAACTTGTTTTTATAATAATTATTTTTAGCATAAAAAAGTTTTTTGTTTAAAAAGTTTCTAAATTTTTTATATTCTTGTTCATATGTACTATTATTTCTATTATTTAACCATTTTTTATAAAGTTTATCCCTATTGTCGCAAAGTTTTACTAATTCTTGATTCATCCACTGATTTGCGTTTCTTATTTTTTTTACTGGTTTATTTTCGAATTTGAATATATTTCATTAAAATTTTTATAAATTGTTTGATAAATATCATTAACATTATTACTTTCGTTGAGCTGATCATTCCAATTAGTGTTTTGTATATGATGGTTAACTTTGTAGCTGCTAATGTGTTCACCCTGTAAAAGCTTTAATTGAGCATCTTTATCCTTATGTTTATTAGAGAGACAACAGAATAGAGTGTAGTGGTCAGATATGCATGTTTTAACTATTGAAGAATATACTTGAGTCGTTTGTTTCTTATAAAAATATGGTCGATACACAGTGTTGCCAACTTTTGAAGGCAGGAAAGCACCGTGAGCATTGTGAAAACGTCAAGTCAAGAATTTAAAAACACATTTTAGCTTTGTAAAATAGTGTAAAAAAACTTCAAAAATAGCCGAAAAAGGGGTAAAAAAGCACCAAACTAATATCTAAAAATTTTGAAGTTTAAATATATCGAAGTTGCTATTTAAAATTGTACTACAAAAATTGTGAAAAAATGTATTTTTTGTTTAGTTCGTATTATTTTTTCAACTTTGACACAAAATTGAAGAAAAATTTTAAAAAACGAGAACAAATACCAAAAATATAATATATATGTACAGCACTGCGAGAAATCTGAAAAAGCACTGTAAATACCCGCTTTTTTTAAACGGGTATTTGTAAAAAATCACCGGGTACAAGAAGGAAAAAAGCACCAAAAAATACCCGAAAAGCACTGAAATGGCAACACTGTCGATACATGTGCGTGTGCTTCTGTTTATATCAACTCTTGTACTCTCCTTTATTAAGCACTGAAACCCATTAGCCGACATAATGTCAAGGTATTTTGTTGTAATAGCAGTATGTTCAGAGATGTTTATATTCATATCCCCAATAATAAGAGCATTCTGTTGTTTTCTTACTGCATTAATCTTCTCTTCGATTTCTTTTACGAACTCATTTTTGTTGAGACTTGGTGGTCTATATACTGATATGATAGATAAATGTTCATTGTTGATGTGAATATCAATATGCAAGCATTCAAACGATTTAGTATCAGAAGCAATTAGTGTGTGTGTTATATTTTCTTTGATGTAAATGGCTATTCCTCCGCCATTCCCTTCTCTATTTATAAAATGTGAACTAAAACCTGCTATTGTGTATAAATCATTTTCATTATTGGTTATATTAGTTTCAACGAGAATAATAATTATACCCTACACCACTATGTGGTCAGGGTATTATAAGTTTGTGCTGATGTTTGTAACACCAAAAAATATTGGTCGTAGACCCACCTTATAGTATACCGATCGGTTCAGAATTTTTTTTTATTTCGATTTAACGATGTCCGTCTGTCCGTCCGTCCGTCCGTCCCTCCGTCCCTCCGTCCGTCCGTCCGTCCGTCTGTCTGTCTGTCCATGCAATCTTGTACGCACTCTACAGGTCGCACCTATTAAGATATTTTGATGAAATTTGGTACGCAGACCTATGTTGGCCCAAGGACGAACAAGTTTGATTTTTTTGAACATCGGTCCATGTTTAGACCTAGTGCCCATATAAGGGTCCTACCAAAATTATATTGTTTATACGCTGCAGGTCGTAAATATTAAGATATTTGGACGAAATTTGGTACACAGACCTATGTTAGCCCAATAACGCAGCCCATTGATTTTGGTGAACATCGGTCCATGTTTAGACCTAGTGCCCATATAAGGGTCCTACCAAAATTATACTGTTTATACGCTGCAGGTCGTAAATATTAAGATATTTTGATGAAATTTGGTACACAGCCCTACATTGGCTCAATAACGCAGCCTATTGATTTTGGTGAACATCGGTCCATGTTTAGACCTAGTGCCCATATAAGGGTCCTACCAAAATTATATTGTTTATACGCTGCAGGTCGTAAATATTAAGATATTTTGATGAAATTTGGTACACAGACCTATATTGGCCCAATAACGCAGCCTATTGATTTTGGTGAACATCGGTCCATGTTTAGACCTAGTGCCCATATCAGGGTCCTACCAAAATTATACTGTTTATACGCTGCAGGTCGTAAATATTAAGATATTTTGATGAAATTTGGTACACAGATCTACATTGGCCCAATAACGCAGCCTATTGATTTTGGTGAACATCGGTCCATGTTTAGACCTAGTGCCCATATAAGGGTCCTACCAAAATTATATTGTTTATACGCTGCAGGTCGTAAATATTAAGATATTTGGACGAAATTTGGTACACAGACCTATGTTAGCCCAATAACGCAGCCCATTGATTTTGGTGAACATCGGTCCATGTTTAGACCTAGTGCCCATATAAGGGTCCTACCAAAATTATACTGTTTATACGCTGCAGGTCGTAAATATTAAGATATTTTGATGAAATTTGGTACACAGCCCTACATTGGCCCAATAACGCAGCCTATTGATTTTGGTGAACATCGGTCCATGTTTAGACCTAGTGCCCATATAAGGGTCCTACCAAAATTATACTGTTTATACGCTGCAGGTCGTAAATATTAAGATATTTTGATGAAATTTGGTACACAGACCTATATTGGCCCAATAACGCAGCCTATTGATTTTGGTGAACATCGGTCCATGTTTAGACCTAGTGCCCATATCAGGGTCCTACCAAAATTATACTGTTTATACGCTGCAGGTCGTAAATATTAAGATATTTTGATGAAATTTGGTACACAGATCTACATTGGCCCAATAACGCAGCCTATTGATTTTGGTGAACATCGGTCCATGTTTAGACCTAGTGCCCATATAAGGGTCCTACCAAAATTATATTGTTTATACGCTGCAGGTCGTAAATATTAAGATATTTTAACGAAATTTGGTACACAGACCTATGTTAGCCCAATACCACAGCCTATTGATTTTGGTGAACATCGGTCCATGTTTAGACCTAGTGCCCATATAAGGGTCCTACCAAAATTATACTGTTTATACGCTGCAGGTCGTAAATATTAAGATATTTTAATGAAATTTGGTGCGCTGACTCACATTATAAAAAATTTTGACACAAGCCCCATTTTAACCTATTCGAATTTCGGATCCAAACAATACACCAGAGTGGTGTAGGGTATTGTATAGTCGGCATGCCCGACTTTAACCTTTTTACTCGTTTTGATATTGTGGATAATTTTGTGAATTGTTGCCAGAAAAGAAATAAAATTAGTTCGCAAAGAACGAATATTTAAATAGATCAACGACAAAGGATAACTTAAAAGTTGTTTATCAATTTCATTAAAGTTGTCTATACTTTGGGTGCTATACATTTTAAAATTTTATTGTTTTTTTGTGGTGTAAAAAAGAGAAAGAAGAAAAAAAATAGTTGAAAAAATAAAAAGTTTTTTGATTTTTTTTTCTTTTTTTATATGGAATGTGGAAGTGAAAGATTAAATTGTTGGTGTTATTATTTCAATATCAGCAGTATTTGTAATTATAATAGCAAGGGAGTTTTCGTTTCTTCTTGCAAAAATGTTACCATTACGGACCCATACAAACTTCCAGTTCGACTCAGTAGCTTTTGTTTTAGCTAACCAAAGAAGTTTCCTGTTGTAGGGTGTCAGTTCATCATTAATATAGATGTAGCTGTTACAATCTTCGTTTATTATTTTTCCATCAACTCGATGTCTTTGGATTTTACCCATTATTTCTCTTTTTTTGTTTAAAGAAGAGAATTCAATTATTATTTTTCCTTCCTGTTTTTTCAAACGGTAGACATTACTTAAGTCGTGGTCGTTTATTTCAACATTAAGAGAGTTTGCAATTTTTTTTAAAACTTCATGGTCACTAATGTTTGTTGTTGGCACATTTTTAATTTCAATGTTTTTGACGATCATTTGTTGCTCTAGTTTATTTATACGGGTGTCCATCGTTTTGATTTGTTTATCCCTTTCTTCGTCTTTTTTGTTCAGTTCACTGACCTGAGCAACTAATGTATTGAGGCTATTGGTAATTGTTGACAGCGCAGTTCGTATTTCCTCTGAAATATTCAGTTTCATAGTGTTCATATTTGTTGCTATTTGCTCCATTGCACTTTGTACCCCTTTTAAGTCTGATTTGAGCTCTGTGACGTCAGACTGCACTGAGCAAAGTTTGGTGTTAACAGAGCTTACTGTAATTGAGCCTTTGAAACGTTTTGCTTCGTCTTTCTCATCTTCGTTGTCATCATCTCTTTGTTGTTTTTGTAGACCGCTGACAGAATTTGAACGTTTTTTGCATTTTGAACATCTCCAATTAGATTTTTGATCATTGGTCATACTAGAATATGCTTTCTCCGTTACAGAACAGCAGGGATGAAAATGGTATTTGGAGAAACAGTTTGTACATTTAACAAATTTTGTTGTTTTAATTGCATACGAACAATCATCACAGAGAGTGTCTACCATTTTTTTAAATATTTTGGTGGCAAATGAATTTTTTTTTTTTCTGATTTGAAATTAAATTTTTCTGTTTAATTATGTATATTCACCTCTTGTTTTAACAAGTTTTCTATTTAGAAACAATATTTAAGCAAGTAATATTTCTATATATTTTTTTTTTAATCTTTTTAGTAGCACTTTAGCTCGGTTTTTTAATTTTTTCGATGAGCACTTTAATTTTACATCCGTTCGCAACGAAAGCCGGCTTTGAACCGGTAACGGTATTTTAGGGATAACGGTAGTCAGTTGAAAGGGTTTTGAAACGATAACGGTATTTTAGCGGTATTGCCTGCCAACCCTGAAAAAGACAAATTATTTTTAATAATAAAATTCTAAAAATATTAAATTTTTTCAGAATGTCTTCGCAAAACTGCACGTGCTGACGTTACTTTGCGTGTACCTGGTACTGGTAAAATTTCTATAAACGGTCAAGATATTACATATTTCGATGATATACAACCCCGTGAACAGGTAAGTGTGAATTTCTAGATCATTATTTAGTCAAATGAGTTCCGTATTAAGTTTGATGCGAGCATTAAAACCAAAATTTTACCAAAACCATAATTTATTTATTGTCAAATAAATTCGATATTAAATTTTATAAAACATTGGGTTTTTGATAATTTAAGCAAAAAATATCACGGAATAATATACAGGGCGTTTCATAGCTATAACGTAAATGTTTTTCCTAATTTTCTCTTAAACAACTAATCCCATCGCGTTGTTGTCTTGTGGGGGGTACTTATTTTTGTTTAAGACTGCTATAGTGTGTTGTATTTTTTAATTATGTTTTTGAATAGTGTGTCATAACTACAACCTCATTTTAATAAAATTTTTAATTTTTTAGCATAAACGTACAATGTTTTGATGTACAAGTGCTATTTGTTTTGTTTACAGTGAGTTAAGAAAATCAATTTGGCCAAAATATGGAAATTTCAAGAGAAGGTTTTCGTTGGATTATTTTTCACCACTTTTGACGTGGATTATCTCAACAAGAATGTGTCGATGAACTCAGTTCTAAAACGACAGTATATCGCTGGTATAGTCAATTCAATCGTGGTCGTAGTTCGGACGCCGACGAATTCCGTGAAGGTTGTCCAAAATCGGTTGTTGTGCCACAAAACATCGATGGAGCGCGTGAACTGATAATGCAAGATCGTCATGTGACATATCGTGAGATAGAGGCATCCTTGCACATTAGTTCCACTTCAATACATTCGATTTTGCATGAACAAAACAAAATTGTAAAAAAAAATTTGTTCTCGTTGGATACCCCATAGTTTATCAATCGTTCAAAAAATAGCTAGGTTAATTCTGAGTGTTATACGACCATTTGTTTGCCGGAAGTAGGCTTGCTAGATCGGAATTGGCAAAAAGCTTGACATTCAGAGGAAAAAGCTTGATTTTTCTTGACAATTTAATATTCAGTTAAATTAACAAAAAAACTTGCAAAATTGACTTGAAAATTTAAATGATATTAATTTATACAGATTTTCTACATTCTTTGTACCACATTTTTTGAAGAAATGGGCCCATACATTGTCAATGGATATGTCTTTTGGCAATTCTTCAAAAACTTCCCGAAGGCAGCAGTAATCTACATACAACATGTCAGTATTAATTGAATTTGATATTTTCAAAATAATGGCAGCTCTGCTTAATTATTCCTTGACAACAACGAGTTTCTTATATTTAAAACAGCAATTTGCTAAAAAAAAAAGATTTTTCTCCAAAATTACATCTTTTTTCTTGGGTTAGCTTCTAACTCAAACGTTTCCTTTTCATTCAAAGAAAGACTTTTTATGCTTTACTACCATTGAAACAGTCATTTAAGTAAAGAGGATGGATCTAAAGGAAAGAGTTTTCTTCCCAAGAAATTATGTTAACTCGTGCTCAATTATTTGCATCGATGCTTTGGCCTGTTAATTTCAGTGAAGAGTGAGAAAAACAAAAGAAAAGTGAAAAAGTTAATATTTTGTTTTTTTGCGATTACTGATAAAAACACTAACAAAAACAACTTTAATAAGGTAATAAATAATAATTAATTTAAATAATTTTGTTTTCTTTTAACTTTTGTTTTTTTGTTGTAAAAACGATTTTATTATTTTTTTGTTTTCCCGACTTCCTTTATTTTATCTCATTCGCTGTTAAATTTCTTCATATTCCTTCTATTATTCCTCTGTTTCTTGCGTGAAATTTTTTGGCTCATAAAGCGTTTTTAAAAGCAGCTGATGGAAACCCCCTGATTTAAGTATCCGTAAAAATTAGTCATGGTACATTTAAAAACAATTAGTTTTTTTGCTAATGGTTAATTTTTCTTGATTTTTCTTATCAATTTGATGGAAAAATTTCTTAAAATCCATTTTAGCTTGACAAATGAAATTTTTTCTTTATTCTTGACGCGCATTGAAAAAGCTTGATAATCAAGCCAAATCAAGCCCGTCTGGCAACCCTAGCCGGAAGTCTTCGGAGAAATTCGTAAAACTAACCCCCAAAGACGAATGATTCTCCATCATGACAATGCGTGCTTTCACACATCATTTTTACCATAATGAATATTTCAACATTTTTTGTAATTTTTTGTTTGGCATATTTTTAGTATATTTTTCGTTTTTCACGATTTAGCAGAATTTAACATATTTTTTCGGTGATTTAGCATATTTGGTACGAAAGCTTATGTCAACACTGCTAACGGGCCATCCAAATTGATTTAGTTACTATAAAAATAAAAAATGGAACCTTAATGACCATTGGCGGACTTAGGCCGGTCTGGGGTGGGCAAAGCCCACCCTAGACTGCTTTTTGCCCACCCCAGAATTTAAAAAAAAATCTGTCTATAATTCTTGTTCTATGATTATATTTTTTTAAATATCACTTAATCCCGTCTTTTTGATTGGGAAAATGTCTTCTAGTTTCATAGGAAGATAATTTGTTGGAATCTAAGGGTCAGTTTTACACAAGGTTGGTTACCGTTATCGTTATAATACCGTTATCGCTAAAATACCGTTTCAAATTGAATACCGTTACCGTTATCGATACCTCTAAAAAAATTTCTAAATACCGTTATCGTTACCGATACCGTTATTTTTATGGATAGTTACCGGTATTTTACCGGTATTTATTATTTTATATAAAAATTACAATTTTTTTATTTTTTATTTTATAATCTTGAGTGTTTTTTTTACAAAAAATTTATAGATAATAATTTTACTTATTAAAACTACCAGTATTGAATTTATAGCTTAAAATCTGTATTTTCAGAATTTAAAATTAAAAATATGCCATGTTTTTGGTTGTTTTTATATGTTTTTAACATAATTTTTAATACCGGTACGTACCTGTATTGTTGTTTCGATAACGGTATACCGTCACCGAAACAATCTTAAATACCGTTACCTTTACCGTTACCTAAACAAACGAAATCTGATACCGTTACCGTTACCCTTACCGTTATTCGTTTCGGTAACCAACCTTGGTTTTACAGCCAGAACTAATATCGATTTTTGTCTTAAATATTTCTTAAATAAGAAATGTTGTTTAAAAATTCTTACTTAAGAAATATTTAAGAAACGAATCGATCTTGGTTGTGGCTATAAGAGAAAAATTTCTTGGATTTAATAGTTTTTTAAAGGAATAATTAGTTAATATTATACTCATAGAAATAAATCTGTAAAAATAGCAGAAAAAGCAACTAAAAATTAATTAAAAATGATGCTCCAGAAAGAACTGTTTTTTTTTGCTAAATACTAGTAACATAAGAACAGCAAAAACAAAGCTGTTAAATTTGCAGAATGTTAGTTATATTTAATTTAACTTTTAGTTAATTGAAAATAACAAATTGTATTGTAAAATCTACAGAAAATTTTACTAAATATTAGAAGACTAAAAATAGCAAAAACAAACTGTTATATCTATAATTTTTTGTTATTTTTAAGCTAAATTTAGTTGATTGCAAATAGCAGTCTGTAATGTTAAATTAGCGGAAATACTTACTAAAACAATTGTAAAACTGTAAATTTAACAGGTTTATTTTTGCTGTTCTTATTTTATTTGTATTTAGCAAAAAAATCTGCTAATTTAACAGTTTCTTTTGAAGCATAATTTTTAACTTATTTTAAGTTACTTTTTCTCCTATTTTTACAGATTTATTTCTATGAGTGTACTATTTTTAGGAAATTTTAATATGTTGTAGAAGCAAAAATTCTACAATGAAAATGTTAGTTTTTGATCACCTCGGTAATTTAAGTGGTCAAAATATGGGGTAAGAATGGGTTCGTCAGAGGTGAAAGAAAATATGAGACAGGTTGATCTAATATTTCTTTTTTCCACCAAATATCAAAATTTTATACTATTCTGAGTTTTCTTCAGAAAAAAGGAGTTTTCTATAAAAAAACATTTGAAAATTTTATCAAAAGGGAGGCAGTTATTTTTAAAAGTCTTTTTTTGTATGAAAAAATCGCAGGGATAATGTCGAAAGTGTTTTTTAAGATTAAGGGTCTGAGAATGGGAAAATAAACAGCCCTTGCCCACCTTAGAAAAAGGGTCTAGGTACGCCTATTATTATTATTATTATTATTATTATTATTATTATTATTATTAGTATTATAGCCCTAGATTATGAATTTTAAAAAATCACACGTACAAAATTGAAAACTAATGGCGGAATGCAAAAAAGGCTCTGTGGTTAAAAAACTAATTAAAAGATTTAATTTCCCGAGTAAAAAAAATTGATCTCGCGCAATATCTAATCATATCCAATTTGATATTGTTTAAGATTTGCTGTAATATCTAGCTGATCCAATTAGAACTCAAAATTGGGTGTATCCAATCATATAGTATTAGATCCCATTGTATATATGGGGATAAACTAAGATCAAGTTATATCTCAAAATTGGGAGGTCCAATGATATCTTTGGGGATAAACCTAGATCTAATTTGATCCGAAAAATGGCGGATCCAGCTTTATATTTGCGGATAAACTTAGATCTAATTTGATCCGAAAAACTAAACTTAAATCTAATTTGATCTCAATTTTGGCAGATCGAATTAGATCCAGCAATATATTTGTGGATAAACTTAGATCTAATTTGATCCGAAAAAGTGGCAGATCGAATAAGATCCAGCAATATATTTGGGGATAAACTTAGATCTAATTTTATCCGAAAATGGCAGATCGAATTAGATCCAGCAATATATTTGTGGATAAACTTAGATCTAATTTGATCCGAAAAATGGCAGATCGAATTAGATCCAGCAATATATTTGGGGATAAACTTAGATCTAATTTGATCCGAAAAATGGCAGATCGAAAATATGGGTTAATCTATATAAAATTAGATTTAATACCAAAAGTTACATTTCATTTGATACCATTAGATAAAAATAATTCATTCAGATATCGCTCAGATTGATTTAAATTGTCCATTCTATGGAAATAACTTCTTGATTATCATTAGTCACATCCAATTTTATATAATCGTATCGTATTTCATCATATTAGATCCAAGGTGGATCTAAATTACTGCAGTACGATCCACAATTTTTCGGATAAAATTTTATTTTTTTTGCAATATGAATTTGTTTTTATAAAATTATAATTTTTTTTCTATGTTGTTTTTAAGATTTATCAATTGTGTTTCAGAAATAATCAATTGTATTTCAGAACTTATCAATTATTTTTCAGATTTATGAATTGTTTTTCAGAACTAGTCAATTGAATTTCAGTTTCATCAATTGTATTTCAGAAATTATTAATTGTATTTCCGAAATTATCAAACTGTATTTCAGAAATTATCAAACTGTATTTCAGAAATTATCAATTGTATTTCAGAAATTATGAAATGTATTTCAGAAATTTTTCTTTATTAACTATGAAATACAATCAACAAATTCTGAAATAGATTTGATTATTTCTGAAATGCAATTAATAATTTCTTAAATACATTCGATAATTTCTGAAATGCAATTATAATTTCTGAAATACAATTAATAGCTTCTGAAATAGTTGCTGATGAGTTATCATTATTAATACATTGTTTAAGTGGTACCATATATGAAAATATATTGTTTAAATGGTACCATACGTGGTATGTTGTTTAAATGATACGATATACCAAAGTATATGGTACTATACAATATATAGTAGCATATATTATCATATCTGGAACTGTATAAAAAATGTTGTTCATAAGGTTCCATATATGACCATATGTTTTTGAAATGGCACCATATATCATAATATATGGTTTAAATGTCACCATATATGGTAATATATTGTTTAAATGATATCATATATCAATATATATTGCACTATATATAGTAGCATATATTATCATATCTGGAACTGTATTAAAAATGTAGTTCATGAGGTCCCATATATGAGCATATATTGTTGAAATGGCACCATATATGATAATATATGGTTTAAATGGCACCATATATGGTAATATATTGCTTAAATAACACCATACATAAATATATATGGCACAATATATAGTATCATATATTATCATATCTGGAACTGTATTAAAAATTTTGATCATGAGGTACCATATATGGCCATATATTGTTTAAATGCCACCATATATAATAATATATGGTTTAAATGGCACCATATATGCTAATATATTGCTTAAATAACACCATATATAAATATATATGGCACTATATTTAGTAGCATATATTATCATATCTGCAACTGTATTAAAAATTTTGTTCATGAGGTACCATATATGACCATATATTGTTTAAATGCAACCATATATGATAAAATCTAGTTTAACTGGCACCATATATAGTTATACATTGTTTAAATGATACCATATATAATTATATATCGCTAAAATGCCACCATATATATTAAGATTATAGCTCTATATACAACTATATATGCAATAAGATCAGCCATGCTATGTTATATATAATCATATATTCCATATCCAATATTATAAAGGCCGGTATCTAATTAGATGAAATTGTATATGGCATAATATAAGGAAAAATTTTGGAAAAAGACGTCATATATAATTATATATGGATATACATAACGACATGTCTAATTATATATTGTAATATATGCCACATATGATTATATACAATTTTTTTTACTCGGGTAGCTATTTACTTTCTGCAAACGAATATACCAATGCAAGGAATATTCTGTTTTGCAAATTTTATTTGCAATTAACCACTAAACTTTCTAGGAGATGTACATTATTGTCCCTAGATTATAAATTAAAAAAAACGCATTTAAAAAATTTCAAAATAATAGCGGAACGCGAAAAAAGACTTTATGGTAAAAAAAAAATTCTACAAACAAAAATAATGATGGAAAAATTTTCCTTTTTGCAAAATTTTTTCGCTATTTTTTTTTTTCAAACTAAGCATCAAACTTTGGTGTATGAAATAGGGTTCTATAAATCAACTTTCGACTAATCGATTAATCGACTTTTTGCCAAAATTTTCGACTTTTTGAAAGTCGACTTTCTTGTGATGCAAAAGTCGAAATGTCGACTTTTGCATTCGACTTTTCGACTTTTTTACTTATTACCATATGGCTAAGAAGTAAATTTTGTTTTTGCTGATATAAAACAATAGAAAAAATTAAGCAAGTGTTGCTAATCTATTGGAAAACAAAACAGTGAAATATGACATAAAAAACTCTAAAATGTCTACGACACACAGTCGTTTTAAACTGAGAGAACTTCTAAAATAATCGTCCGATTTGGACAAAGTTTACAGAATATTGTAGAGTAGGAATAAGGCTTTTAGAAAAATTTGTAGTCACACTGTTTTATTAATAGGACACCTATTTATCACCAGCGTGCAAAGTAGACCACCTCGAGTGTAAATAAGCTTTCGGAATCTTTGGCTTCTTAAATTGTCGGCCGATTTCAATTACTTTAGGCTTTTTGAATTATACTTAGGGCGAGTAACTTTTTTTCAATGTAACCATGGGTAAACGTTAACCCCAGATATTTTCATATAAATTTGAGATTCAAAACTATGTTTATTTTGGGATAAGTTAACAGGTCCCTAGTAAAAATGATTTTTATATAATCAGATACGATTTTTATATAATCATTTATGATTTTATACAATTATAACTTGTCGAGTATTGTGAAATATATATTTTTATATGATTATATCAAAAGATATTTAATTATATAAAATTGTATTAACCAGATCCACCATTTTCCGGATCAAATCATGTATGGGTTAATATAATTATATAAAAAATATATTATTTGATCCGAAAAATGGTGGATCTGGTTAATATAATTTTATATAATTAAATATCTTTTGATATAATCATATAAAAATATATGTTTCACGAAACTCGACAAGTTATAATTTCATAAAATCATAAATGATTGTATAAAAATCATATATGAATATATAAAAATCGTTTTTACTAGGGGTCTTAATTAACAATTTTTCAACAAAACTTTTTGTTAATTTCAGCAGGATAGAATATTATTGGCATTTAACTAAGTTTAACTTATAACAAAAATTTTATAGAAATAACAGTTTTTTCGTTCTGTGTTTTGTCTACTAATACGAGATTAGAAAAAGAACCAATTTATCAACTTAATGTAAAGAAAATACTCAATGACCACATGAAATTACCAAAAGCAGAAAACTAAAAATAACGGTAACGGTATTTTAGGGATAACAATATTTCATTTGTTTCGGTAACCGTATTTTAAAGGTATTGATATTTCATTTATTTGGGTATCGGTATTTTAAGGATAACGGTATTTTAGTTATTTCGGTAACGGTATTTTAAGGATAACGGTATTCCGGGTATTTCGGTAACGGTATTTTAGGGGTAACAGTAGTCAGTTGAAAGGGTATTGAATCGATAACGGTATTTTAGCGGTAATGCCTGCCAACCCTGAAAATAAGCCTTATGCCGTTTTCTTTTCTGAAAAAAGTGTTGCCTTTTTTCTGCCCTTTTTTTAAAAAATGTATTTTTGTGCATAGAAATAATAAGTAAATATAGGCATATTAGGTATTAAATTAAAGGTATTTTAAAGACCTATTTAACTATGCTTCAAAAATGTCCAACAATATTCAACTTATTTAACAAAACACCAAAATATAGAAAAATGTAACATTTTGTTAAATTGCACGAAAATTAGGGAATAATTAGACATATTTTATACACGGTTAGATTGATATCTGAAATACCTTTAATTTGATACCAAATTTATCTATGTTTACCATTTATTACTATACACAAAAAGGCATTTTGTAAAAAAAGGGCAGAAAAAAGGCAACATTTTTTTCAGAAAAGAAAACGCCATTAATGTCTATAAGTTTTGTGCTACATTTTATGTTTAAAACCACTGGCGATGATAAAAAAACAAGGAAATTTTTTTTTTTTTTTTTTAAGAGAAGCAACACTCAGGAAATTCTTCCTATTAATTAACGTGTTGCTTCTATTGGAAAGGGGAAGTGAAAGGTGGTGGAAGATGAAGGGCTTCAAATATGAAAACACTGTAATTGCGCGAGATGTTGAATTTTAGAACAGTTGTTGCGCGCCATCTGATGGTGAGTTGGCGAACTTTGTTGAAGTTTTTTAGTCCTATTATATTATTTTACTTCGCTGGGGTTAAGTGCTATGGGAGCACCGAAGGAGGACGCTGCGATATGTATGAGGGATAGAAAAAACTCATACATATTACTATTTTTCATAAATTGATGTTGCCTTGCCAACGCGCTAACCGTTACACCACAGCGCCCACAATATAAGCATATAAGCAATATATGCATATAAGTCGAATTTATGCTCATTATCAACAAGGTGCCAATTCTACGTTCCGAATCTAGTTAACTGACCCCCAAATAAGCTAAAAAAAATATGATTTTTTGCTATTTAGAAATTTTCATATAAAAAGTCGATTAATCGACTTTTACCTATAAAAAGTCGGAAAGTCGAAAAGTCGACTTTTCAAAATTTGAAAAAAGTCAAAAAGTCGACTTTTTGTTGCAACTATATAACCCTAGTATGAAATTGGTAGTATAGTCTCTAGATCAGAGGTCGGCATCACCTATGCCCATGGGCGCTCTCTCACACCTACATAATCTCACACATAGAACAAAAAAATAATCAGTCGCATACAAGATTACAATGAAGTAGGTTGTTACATCGCTTGTTTGCCAGATTTTTTACACTCTGCATAATGTTTATTAATACATATTTTTGGTAATTTGTTTTTATTTTTTTTTTGTGCTGTTATTTTTTGCTTTTTTTTTTTTTTTTTGTTAAACAACTTTATTCATATTTAGTTATAGATATTATGCCTCAGCGCCATTATGGCATTATTTTTATTTTATATTCCCATTATAAACATTTAAAATTTTCGAATTATTATACAAACGTTCTTTGTCAGTGCATTGGGAGTGCGAGGCTGCAACTCACTCATAGAAGCACAAAATAAGGTTGTTTGTGATTGCCGATCCCTGCTCTAGATTATGAATTTGAATAAACCATAAAATGATGCAAAAATTTTCTTTTTTGCAAAATTTTTCCCGATTTCTTTTTTTTTTTTTGCAACTAGCCGCCAAACTTTGTTTTATGAAATGGGCTAGATTATAAATTTAAAAAACCGAACTTAAAAAATTAACTAAAAAACTTAAAACAGCGATTAACATCTGCAAACGAATATACCCAGGTGGAAATTGCCGACATTACAAAAACATTGTACTGGGAGAGCACGTTTTTTGTCAACATGCCGGCACTACTCGAAACGTGCTTTGCCAGTAGGTACTGTTTTCTATAAATTAACGTCGGTTTTTTTAATTTATAAAAATTAACAATTTTATTAATTTTCAATATATATTACGCAATTATTTAGTAAGAGAGACATATCCATTTTTTTTTTTTTTTTTATGAAATTCCGAAAGAATGTATTAAAAATTTGTCATGTGCACTAAAAGTACAGTAAAGTACTAGCAAACTACTAAACTATTTATTAAATGTATTGGGATAAAATAAAAAAAATAAAATCCCAAGGCTGTGCCAACGTTGGCAAATAACTACGGCCAAGCGTTTATTGGTGTTATCATTTCGACAACATGCCAGTGACGTAAAAGCTGAAAATCCGAATCATTGCCAGTACATATGTGTACATTTTGGAAGCGAGAAAGTGTCAAAATTTAAATTTCGTAAAATTTCAAAACATAATGCAGTTGTTAACGTTGTAAATTATATATGTCGTGGTTTGGATCGAGGATTTAATGGTGTAGTTGGTATATTTTATGATTTTTCAAAAGCATTCGACCTTGTAGATCATGATATCTTGTTTGAAAAGCTTAATTTTTATGGAATAAGAGGTAGGAACTAAATCTTTTTAAAAGTTATTTGAAAAACAGAAAACAATATGTCGAGTTAAATAACAATCGGAGCTGTCTTGGAGATGTTGAACATGGTGTGCCACAAGCAGAGCTTCGAAAAACTTAATTCAATTTAAGCTTAATTCACTAAAAATTAAATTAAGATTTTAAAAAGATTCATGTACCATTCCCTTAAATCATTCGTAAAGAATTCATTCATAAGCTTCATTCCCAAAGCTTTAATATGAATTGAATGAATTCCTAACTTGAATCATTCAAATCGCATGTTCATTCACCATTTTACTAATTGAATGAAGAAATTTTATTACCATTCACTTAGTGCAGTGTAGTTTGAAACTAACATATAATCAAAACCAAAGCATACAAGCTGTAACAAAGCATACGATACTATTTATTTCTGTTACATGAATTTTAATCGTTTTTCATTGTATTATGCTAATATTTCAGCAATTACATACGAATTAAAATTTTTCATTTGATTAAGTGAATGAAAACAAATAATTTTTCATTCACTTTTTTATTAAATGAATTCAGGTAAATTGGGTTTCATTCAGTTAGAATTCAATCAAAATAGAATGAATTCATATAATTTTAAGCTATAGGGAATTAAGCTATCGAATTAATTCCATAAGAATTTTATTAGGGAATGAAATTTAACCCAAATTTCATTAATTTTTAAAAAGTGAATGAAAGAATTAAGCATTTTAAACCTTTGGCCACAAGGCAGTGTTTTAGGACTCTCTAGTAAAGTATATTAGTATGCTGATGATATATCACTATTTTATCCGTATAAACATGAGACAGTATTGCGAGCGTATATGGAGAGAGACGCTGCTTTAATTTTTGAATATGCAAGGATAAATAAATTAGTCATAAATACGTCTAAAACCAAGGTCTTAAGATTTAAACCATACTTGAGTAGTATGGTAAACGGTGAGGAAGTATTTGAGTGTCATTCGATTAAATATTTGGGAGTGAACCTACAAAGTAATTTATCATGGAATTTACATATTCAAGAGCTTAACCCTCTAACCGGCCTAAGCTTTTTTGCAATGAAATTTATACCATGTGTTTCTCACGAAAAATAAACAATAAGTTCTTCTACAAAAATTTTTTTCGTTGCCTACTTTAGGCGATATGGGCCAAAATAGTTTAAGGGTGAATCTCGAAAACTAGCGCATAAAAATTACTAGGTTTAAGCACAAATTATTTCTCTTACCAAGATGTAATTACAATAAAAAAATTACATTTTTTGTGCTGTTACTTAAGAAGTTGTGGCGATTTTCGTTTTTCGAAAAATGCGAAATTGAGCGAAAACGCACCAAAACTTCAATATATATTATTCAAACTTATAAGCTTTGCTACCTATACCAAATATATTCTTTTTACCAAATTTCAGAAAAATCCGTCCATTGGTTTTGAAGTTAAGGCGATGTCCTTTAAAGGTATCCTTATGGAATCCTGTGCGTCCTTGGACCAAAGTAAGGAACTTTTTGAATAGCTTAAGCTCCAATCTTACTTCATGGTCACTATCAATTGTTTTAGTCAATTTAAATACGTTTTTAACATTTTTGAAACTTTTGGTTGTTTTAAAATATTTAATTTTTGAAATTTTACGAAATTTTATCTTTGACACTTTCTCGCTTCCAAACCGTGCATTGTATATAAAAAAATTCTTCACAAAAAATTTTACAAATTTTGTTTTCTGTTGAAAAAGCATAATTTCTTATTATAAAATACCCCTTTGGCGCATTTCTGGTCAATTTAATATACCCCGCCTGGAGGCGGGCTTGCCGGTTAGAGGGTTAAATCAAAAATATCACCAGTAATAGGAATATTGTATAAATTTAAAAACAAATTTAATGAAGAAACAAAATTGAAACTTTATCAAGCATTAATACAAAATCATCTAAATTATTTGGTGTTAATATATGGTAGTAAAAACAGTACTGAACTCAAATCTCTGCAAAGAGTACAAAATAAAGCACTGAAACCCGTTTTTAAGTTACCTCTTTTGAAACCCACATTAACATTATATAAGAATGAATCCAAAAATATTTTACCTATATATGGACTATATAAAATGCAATTACTCCTATTTGTATTTTAATCATTGCACAATATTGGCCATAATACAATAACTTTCTCAAGAAATCAAACATCTTTTAATACTAGAAATAGTTCAAATTTGAGAACTTCGAAATGCAGACTCGAAACCACAAAGCAAAGAGTTGAATATATTGGTTGTTTGGAATTTAACAACTTACCAGAAAATTTAAAAAATATTAATACAATATTAATTAACTTTAAAAGAATTTTTATTGAATAATTTGGAAATGCTTTTAACGTAATATCTTTTTATCTTTCTACAAATGAATATTGTTAATTTTAAATTAAATGAAAATTAAATTGTATATTAGTTAATTTTTATTTTGATCATATAAAAAGCCAACTCGCCTCAATAATGTCATAGGACGCCGAGGCAAAACAAACTGTAAAAAAAAAATTTGTAAATAAACTAATATCATACAAAAAAAAAAAAAAATTATTCTAAAACGAACACAATTTTTAGAAATCTCAAAAACATATTTAAGTTCACTAAAAACTTTTGATAATGAACTCAAAGCAAGATTGAAGCTTCAACTTTTATAATCAGTCGTTACTTTGGTCCAAGGTCACTTAGGGTTCTATCAGGATACCTTTAAACGACATCGTATTAACTTGAAAACTAATAGACGAATGTTTATGAAATTTGACAAAAAGAATATACATACTTAGTATTGGTAGCAAGCGTTTTAATTTGAACAATATATACTAAAGTTAAGCTACATTTCCGCTCAATTTCGCATTTGTTGAAAAACGAAAATCGTTAAATCTTCTTAAGAAGCAGCACGAAAAATGTAATTTTTCGATTGCAGTTATACCTTTAACCTACTAATATTTATGTATTAGTTATATTATGTATATAGTTCTAACCTATTTTGGCCCATATCGCCTAAAGTAGACAACGAAACAAAAATTTGTAGAAGAAATTATAGTTTATTTTTTGTGCCGAACACATTGTATAAGTTTCATTTCAAAAACGGCAAAAACGTTAGAGGACTAAGCATCGTTTTTTAACTTTGTTTCTTAAAATTGGGTCATTTTGATCCAAACGGTACGGAAGTGTTAAAAAACCAATAATCACATTTTTAATCGATTTCCGATGCGACTTTTATTTATCCGATTGTCCTCAAAATATATAGTATTTTTAAAAATAAAGGAAACATTTTTCATAAAAACTAAGTAAAGGGTGGTCCAACCAAAACGCACGATGTTAATTGTAAACAAATTAACCAATTAACATCGCCACGACGCACAGTGGTACATTTTCAGAGAAGGCGGTCAAAAATCCACAACTTTTGAAGGAGTTGAAGTATTTTAAAACAACAAAATTGTATATTACGGGTTACTCTATATAACACCTGTTTTTGCTAAATTTTAGTCCAGTACTCAAATTTGGGCTGGTAACTTATCTTAAAAGTAGACAAAGCAAAACACTATCGTTTTTCTTTATTTTCCCATTCGTACACTCAAAAAAATAAGTTAGTAAAAAAATTTGTAAAATTAAGAGAGAGGGTGGAGACGTTTTTACTAACATAAAAAAGTTAATGTATTTGCCGTGGGTCGCAAATGTTTCAAAGCTATTATTTTGTTTTCATTGAATGAAAACAAAACTTGTTTGTTCGAACTTTATTCCCAAATTGGTGAGGGCAGATATTATTCAGCCTCTAGTTCGATGTTTTTATTTTTTATTTATTTAAATAAAAACCGTGCATATTTGTTTTTCAAAATTTTGTGCTTGCAAACAGGATAGACTGCTGTTTCGGAGGACGTTACTCCCCCTCATCAGTATCCGCGCAAGATCATTCATTCAATGAACACAAAATAATCGATTTGAAACATTTGCGGGCCATGGCAAAAACATTAACTTTTTTAAGTTAGTAAACACGTCTCCCTAATTTATTGGAAGACATACACAACGGGTATGTTATAGCTGGCCTACTTACACATCATATTAGTTTGATATAATTTTGTTTTGGTTTTTTGGTTACTTTTTAAACTTCGGAGAATACAGAATTCTCAATTATTTAAAGTGGGGATTAGTATAAACTCTGATGTTTTTGCACATAAGCAATCAAACTAACTTTCTTTATTAACCCATATTATCCTAGTGTCGTCATATGACGACATGGAAAGGTATCTTTTTGAATGTGCATAATACCGTTACTTTAAACATGGAAGGACTTCTTTTCAAAGTTTTGTAAACAAAAAATATCAAATTTTCATTCTGTGTTTATTTTATCAACTTTGTTTATTGTTTTTGCACACAGTGAATGACCGAATATCACAAAAATACCAAAACTGCAAAAATTATGATTTCTTTCAATAAAAAAGGAAAAAACTTAAATTTATTACATTAATATATTTTTTTTTGTTTGGTTTTTCTAAAAGCCAACTAAATTTGCTCCATATTGGTAAAACTACAATGTTCTAATTGCAATTTGGAAAAATTATATAATTTAATGAATTTGGGTGTCGTCATATGACGACGCTAGGAGAATATGTGTACAAAATGTACAACATTTTTATTTGTTTTTTTTTAATATAGTCATTTTGGGCTGTCTTTGACAAGGTTGGGAGCTTCGTACCTTACCTCAGTATGGAATCTACCAAGATCGACAGGAAAATAGCCTTAAATTTCCGGTAGTAGATATTTTACGTTACGGTCGAATAGAACACTTCCTAAAAAGAAGCCACAGCGATAAACAAAGACAATGTCGGGGCCTCGATATCAAATCGACAGGTCGGGCAGAGTGTTCCAAATGCGATGCTGAATCTTCTTTTTATATGTTTCACTTTCGAGAGTTGTAATTCTTATTTTCTCTCGCTATTCACTGAAATAATGTTAGTTTATTTAAGTAATTGAAGTATATTTGAATTTATTTTGAAAAATAATGCTAATTTTCTATACCTTTAATAGAAAAATGTAGTTTTTAAAAATATTTCTGTTTTTCTTAAAAATGTTTTGGATTTTTTTGTACCAATTATACACATATTCTCCTAACGTCGTCATATGACGACAGGCAATAACTACGGATCT
Source organism: Leucophora obtusa (assembly GCA_949987735.1). Taxonomy (NCBI): domain Eukaryota; kingdom Metazoa; phylum Arthropoda; class Insecta; order Diptera; family Anthomyiidae; genus Leucophora; species Leucophora obtusa. The sequence continues at coordinate 286,548,646 of OX465295.1, forward strand.
ATATAAGATAAAATAATTTCAACCACAGTTTCGTGTTCCTACGGCCCTCAGTAGCAAATCATGCAATTTTCAAACACTTGGCACAAATATTTCTTAATTCAGGAGAATATGGGTTAAAACATTTGATTTTCTAATACAACAAGATAAAGTATTTTATAAATTACAGTATTAGAATCAGACAAGTTAGAATTTAATTTTGAACAATAATCTATTAATAATACATAAAACAAAAGGGAACAAATAAAATGTATTGTGTTGTGAAAAATCATGTGTTTAACAAGTAAATTACCATTTAAGTAAAAAAGGAAAACTAAATAAATAACAAATAAAAATAATAATAATAAGCAGGGCAAGGACTTTCAAGCACTAAAAAATCGAAAATATGCGCTTAAAATATGGACTATAAAATAGAAAATATGCACTTAAATATGTATTTATAACGAAATATGCACTAAAAACCAAAAATTTGCAATTAAAAATATATGTTTTTTTAATTGTATTTATTAAAAACTAGCTTAAACGTAAAAATTCAGGTATCGGTTACAATAAGCTTGTTCGTTTACTTACTAGAAGTTACTATATTTACTACAGCTGGAAAAATTCAATACAAAAAGAAAACAAAACTTTGCAATTGTAGTAAAAGTAGTAAGAAATTCGAGTAAACGAACACACTGAATATGTCTTCAAATACACATAGTTAAATATATTTTTAGAAAATTCAGTGAAAATAAAAAGAAATACAGTCGATTGTAAATATTAAGGGTGTGTGGCATTTTACCTGAAAAAAACTTTATTAGAAAATAGAACTTAAATATGTGTACTATAAAATCGTACTCACTTTCGTAAGAGGTTAATCACAACTGTGTCGATTGTCGACCGACGTCAGCAAATAATTTAAATTCAGCGACAATCGACCGTCGACATTTGTTGACGTTTAGTAAAAAATTAAAGCAAAACAAGAATATGTTTGTATTTTTTTCGTCACAATTCTTCACCAATTCAATTGCTTTTCCATTAATTCTTGTTGTTTTACATTTTTTTCTATTTAATTTTGCTTTTTTGCGGTAAATTATGCATTTTTATTTTCAATTATATTTCTTCTGTCAAAAAAATAATTTTTTTGTAAACAAAGTACGAATTTTTGCAACTCTAATACGAATTTCTGCAACTCTGTTCCCTTAATTAGTTTAAAATATGGCAACTATTTATTTGACAAATATTTTGAGTGTGTATTAGTTTGTCGTCACGAAAATAGAAAAGATTCTATTAACAAATCGCCGGACGACATGGCGACATTTTGCATCCCATACAAAATATATGAAAAAGCACATGTCGTTGTCGTTAATCTCTAACTCAGAGAAAAAAGTGGCAGAAATTAATGGACAAGTTTCTTAAAATAATTTTTATGAAATTTTTCAACTTTCTGTTTGTGAGCAATAACATCCGAAAACGTTAATTTAAAATTACATCTATAAAAAATGTGTTAGTGGATGACAACATATTGTATACTAGTGTTTCTCTTTCTAGTCTAGTGTTGTATTACCAACAGAGCTTTCAAATAATTAATTCTTTAGAATTTTTTTTAGTTTTAAAGTATAAATTCTTAAATCGAATTTCATATTTAAAAATATTTAAAAAAATATGCAATAATGTGCAAAATATGCAAAAATATGCAATAAAAATCGTAAAATATGCAATAAAATATGCACTTACAGCAAAATATGCAAAAATATGCAACAACAAATCGATGCCATTTTTTTTTTGCAAATTCTTTGATTCGGAAAAGTATTTGGTCAAAATCATTTTTGGGCCACTGACTACAAACATGCATTTGCATGAAAGTCCTTGCCCTGATAATAAGAATTAGGAATAATATTACATTAGCAATTTTTTGAATTTTATTGCGTTGCTGGTTTTTTGAAAACCAGAGATGTATAGCAAAAATGAAGAACTGCAGTTTAGAAGCTGTATCTCGATGTTGAATTTGAATTATAACATTATTTCTGGGCGATAATGTGAGAGGGTTAACCGATTGAATAAGTATTTGGGCTCCTTATTGTTGGTTATTTTATGTAGAAAAACTAGGTTTTTGAACTTTAAATAGTCATCAAGTGAAATGCCCAAGATACGATACGAGTACCGGGACACACTCTCAAATCTTGTAAGACCAAAAATATTTTAGTCATAATCTTTTATGGTTATGATCTTGCGCGGATATAATGAATAATTGTAATATTAACTGTCGATTGCACCGTTTGAATAGTTGTAAGTTACTAATTTATTTATTGAAAATATATTTCATACTAAACATAAATTTCTTAAAACTAATCTAGACTACCTGCAAGCGTTATTTACTATCCTTGTAGGGGATTGAATCTTAACTTGGGTTTTTACTGATAACAGATGTAACCATAACCTCTTTCTTGGTTGCTATCTCCCATAGTGATTCTGTAACTTTTTAACGACAAAATTCGGTAGTTAAATTGCCAAGTTTTCATAGTAGACTGAAAACTTAACTACCAAATTTTTTCGTTAAAAAGTTAGTGAATTCCAACACAGATGTCTAGAACTATGTCGCTAATTTTTGGAATGCAATCAAACATAATCCACATGTGTGATTGTTTTCTACGAACAATCACTAAATCTGTCATTTTTATTCTTTTCTTAGGAAAATGCTAATTAATTCTTAAATTAAATATAAAATTAGTCTTAAATAAATAATAATAAAAAATATGAAATATATATAAAAATGTGTTCAACTTGCTTGAATGATAATGAATAAAAAATAATTAATAGCTGTATTTTGTCTCATGCCTATCAACGTTAAGTATTTAAAGCATATCTTCGTTAAACCGATTGTAGTATGAAAAAATTTCAAGCAGGTTATGTTTACAATTGTTTCGTTATAAATCGAACGTACGTCAGCAAAAGTTTTTAGGAAATATCCCGAATAAGTTACATTAGATGTGAAAATGTATATACGTTGAGTTTTCAACGTCGATAATTATCCGTGTTGAAAGTTAACGTGCATACGAAAAGTAATGTGTTAGTTTTCGTCTTAAACGCATTTTTATGCACTTTGAGTTTTTTTGTGAGTTAACGGATATAGTTAAGTCGAAAACACAGCTATTATTGATCTCAACTCCACAAAATATCAATATTATCAGGTAAAGCCCCCCATACATTTGCAAAATTATGTCCAATGGCACAGTATTTTTCTTGTTTTGCCACACACCATACAATAAATTGCAACATATATGTAACAAAAGATCGCCACAATATTTTATGCAATATATGAATTCAACATAACCTCAAAATGCACACCAACATAAACAGCTCAAAATTAAAATTGCACAGTATTGCCAATAGATTATGCAATATTTCAAGTTGTTCAATAAAAATCTAAAGTGTTTTGATTCACTACATAATATTGCTCAACCTTCAATTTAATACATACACACACACAGGAAAAAAAATGACCAACCGAATTGCTAAGCCTATTTTGGTAGCTACAACCAATAAATTCGGTTGGTGAACCAATATTGGAATGTGATTCCTAAATATTTTGGGTATTGCAACTAAAATTCAGTTGTATAAACTGAATTTTGTTGTGATAACCAATATTCAGTTGGACCAACCTATTTTAGTAGATGTAACCGAATTTCAGTTGGAAAATGGCGTAGTTTTTCTCTGTGTGCACGGCCAATATGCTTGCACCACTTGGAAAGTTGTACCAAACCCCCACCAAATGAGTTTCACCCATTTTCAGAAGATGGCGCTGTTATCGATGTATCAAATAGATAAATTCGAAAATTATCTCATTTCAAGGCACAGCTTTTATCTCATTTCAAGGCATTTTCGAAAAAGCTCTTTTTACTTATTCTTGTGTTGCCAGAACTGAAAACTGCAATTACACATTGGAGCTGCAAAAATCGCCATAATTAAAATTTTCTAATCTCGAGTTTAGATGTTAGATTTCACTCGAATTTTCATTCAATAAATTTAGGAGTAAAGTAATGGCTCAAAAAAAGAGTGTGGTATTACTGAAATTGTTTCTTTTGTCACCGAATTTGCTTTCTGACAGTATGCATTTTCAACAACAGCTATTTTTTTTTAAACAAAAATGTGCCATTTTAACAAGATTTTTACTTTTTTTTAAGAAAATGTAATTGTGTTTAGGGCTTTTAAGATTTTTTAATATGCAAATAAAAGTACTAAAAAGTCATCAGAACATTTTTTTCTTTACGCAAAAGCCCTTTTAACAAAAATTAAATTTCTTGTTATACACAATAAAAATTTTAAACAACGTTAACACTAATAATTCGTTAAAAAAAAAAGCACAAAGTTGTTTTCGACAAGAAGTTCCTTTATTTAAATTCCTAAAATAAAATAATAAAATTTTAATGTGGCACCACTATTTTAATATTGCAGAGCTTTTGGAAATTTTGGATTACTGTCGCCATCTAGAGATTTCGAAATCAAATTCGATTTTTTCAGCGCCATCAATTGCACGATTCTGCAACTAATGTCCCCTCACTATTTGCTATATCTTTATTTATTATATATCTTTGTTATTATATATCTTTGGTTGTACTATAATATTACAAATGTATGGCCCGCTTAACACACTGATACAAAATCGAACTTTCCGAATCGGAATGGGATAAAACCAAAAGCAAATGAAAGTTGACATTTTCCATAACAAAACCCTCAAGGGTTTTAGTTTAGTACGAGATTTTTTTTACACGCTTTTGAAGTTGGTGATTTTGGAACGCTGTCTAAAAAGAAAAAATCATAAGAAATTTGATAAAATAATGCTTATTTATTTTTATTATCCTGGAAAGTTGGGGTACCTTACTGTTTTTGGGGTCGAAGATTCCATTTTTGATATTTATTTTTACTTAAAACTCACGCTAGATTGCGCTGTCATACAAATTTTGTCCTTTCTTGTAGATTGTCATAGAAAAACAGATGTTTTTACTTTTTTTGAGGCTAAAAAAATAAAATTTTGATGTTAGCTTCATTATAAAACATATTTCTAATGATATTACGAAGTAATATCTCAGTACGTTACTATTACAAAAATGGCACTAGCTCCTTCTCGCCCAATTTTGCCCAAAAGTATTTGGTATGCACTACCTACGGGAAATTTGAACAAACTGTCACCGAACTGGCCTCTTTATATGAAATAGAGTGGTCACTTTTACATGGCGTTGTCATAGGAGGGGGAAATTGACCCCTTGTAACATGTCACAAAACAAATCCCAGGACAGGTCCCTGAACTTTGTTTTTTTATGAGAGTTCAGTAACCTGTCCTAGAATTTGTCTTGTGACATGTCGCAAGGGGTCAATTTCCCCCTCCTATGAAAACGTCATGTAAAAGTGACCACTCTATTTCATATAAAGGGGCCAGTTCGGTGACAGTTTGTTTAAATTTCCCGTAGGGCTTTTAGAGGGGAATATGGCCTTTTCAGCAATATGATCCCTTTTGATCCACGTTAGTTATGCTCCAATAAAGGCGAAAATTTTCGTTAAAAAACAAAATTTATCCGAAGCTAATATCTCTGAAAACTAAAAACTATGAACATTTGAACCGTGGGAAAATCTAAAAAAATTTATAAATTTACAAAAAAACAGAAAAAGGGTATTTTGGATCACCCTTTCACTATGAAATAGTAAAAATTTAGCCTTGAATTTTCAGCTCCTTAGGTTCTAAGGTGTCTATTTTAAAATGAGCTAATTGGTTTAAAATCGGTTACAAAAAAAAAAAAAATATTTTTAGCCGCCTTCTCAAAAATGTACCACTGTGCGACGTGAGATAACACGGTTATTGAGTTTCTCGCGCAAAAGAGTCATTGTTTCGTTGGCTGTGTGGCAAGTGGCACCATCCTGTTGGAAGCACATATCGTCCAGGTCCATATCCTCAATTTCTGGCCACAAGAAGTCCGTTATCATCTCCCGATAGCGAACACCATTCACGGTAACTGCTTGATGGCTCTTCTGCTACACTATCGCGAACAACAGCAATGTTTTCCGCAGAACGAACTGAGCACAATTAACATCGTGCATTATGGTTGGACCCAGAGAAACAAGCCAGCCGCCGTGAGCCGTTTAAGCCGCCGCCGCCGGTCATTTTTGCCTCAGCCGCCGCCGCCGATTTTTTTCGGCTCATTTCGGCTGGAAGTATCAATTTTCCAAAATAAAAAAATTAGAAACAAATGTCATTTTTAAAACAAATTTTCTACTTCATCATTTCCTGAACCATCAAGAGTATTTTTTTTAGTTCAAAAAAAATAAAAGAACCAGTTTTATAGTCAGAGCTAAGAAGGATTTTTGTCATAAACATTTCTTAAGTTGCAAGTTTTGCTTGAAAACTTCTGACATATTTCGCTGAAATTAGGATATGCAATTTTAGCTTAATTCGCACAAAACCGAATTCAGCTTTAGAAATTGAATATATATCATTCCATCAAACCATTCCTTTATAATTAATTCATATGTTTCATTTCCAAAGTTTAATATTAAATAGAATGCATTATTATGTTGAATACATTCCTTATAGAATTACAATCAATTTAAATAATTAATTTCTTCGAGTTTATTTTGTGACCAATACTTTATTTATAGAATTTTCTATCCACGGGCTAATTATGGTCAATTAAATGTTAAAATGAAATAAAAATCAAATTATTTCATCCTTTTTACTCGACGTTTCGTTGACGGTATTTCAACTTCTTCTGGAGTGCGAATTTTATTAATTTGATTTTACATATTTACATTGTCAAGTATTTTATTTAAAATTGAATAATTACAACCTAAATAAATCACAGTTTAACCTAACGACTAGTATCACAGAATTTTCATTTTTTTTTTTTTCATTAATTCTAATTTTTTACATATTGGCTTATCAAGTAATTTTATTAAATCCGTAAAAGACTAAGGTATGAATATACCAATGATTCTGACAACACTTTAGTTTATAATTACAAATTAAATAAAAATGTGGCTTATTTTAGGGATTTAATATTGATATCAAATAATAAAAATAATGAAGGTAATTAACCAAAATTTAAAGACGCAAACATTTGTTTTAATATTTTAAAAACCGAATAAAACGTGAAAGATAATTATAAAAATAATGAATTCATTAAAGAATTCATTCACTCTGCATACAAATTAAAAGAGTGATGCCAGTGAATGAATTCATAAGGAATGGTATAAACGAATGATATATTAGTAAATTTTAATTAAAAATTCAAAAGTGAATTAAAGAATTAATTCATTCGAATCTATGGTCGTAGGTTTGGTTAAGTAGATCACATCACATTTTTCAGAAATTTCAGTACACCTAAAATTATTATCAAAAGACACATTTTTAAGCCATTGCGGACGAAAAAAATGTTAAGTAAGTTATTTCTCGGCCGACTTATAAAATTGGGGAGATATTTACAATAATCGACGCTATTCTGAGTTCCGAATTTACAAAAAAATTCTAAAGTGAAACATTCCGGATTTTTTTGCTGTTCCGTGATCCACATCCGAGTTATTTTTTTCGTTTTATTTTGTGTAGAAAAAGCTTGATGATAGTTAAACGAATATATATTTTTTTAACAACAATTATTATATAATAATTTATTTCAAAATTAGTCTATGAATATTAAAATTTGGTAGGAACAGCAAATTTTCGAAATTTTTAATTCCGTGTGATTTTACAAATCAACTCTAATTAAAAAGTTTCGCGACTCAGAACAGGGGTGAATATCTAAATGTTTTTACTTTTCTTTTAATTTTTTCAACTTTGACATCTTTTCGAGCATAATTTTTTCGAACCATATTTTTTTGTAGTTTATTCTAAAAACACATTTAATTTTGAGTGAAAATAGAGTTTGTTTATTTCTAAGTTCCGAATCCACATAAAAAAATTCTAAAGTGAAACATTCCGAATTTTTTTGCTCTTCTGTGATCCACATCTGAATTATTTTCTTCGTTTTATTTCGTGTTGAAAAAGCTTGGTGAAAGTAAAAGGAATATTTTGTTGCAAAAATTGATATGTTAAAATTTATTTTAAAATTTTTCAGTATGCTAAAATTTGTTCGAAACAGTCAATTTCCGACATTTTGAATTTTGTGTGATTTTACAAAACTACTCTAATTAAAAAGTTTCGGAATTCAGAACAGAGGTTATAGTGTCAAAACTCTGTTTTTGAGCGACTTCAAGCACTTAACAATTTTAAATTCAGTAATTTTTCAACCGATTTTGAATCTTGGAACGTTTTTGGAAAGACAAAAAAATTAGCTTTCCAAATAGTATATGTATATAGAATTATTTATTTGTAACTGAAATATGTTGAAAGTTTTTTTAAAAAATATTGACGGCTTTTTTACAGTATTAAAAAATTCTTTACTATTGTAATTTATTCTGAAAGTGGATTTAGTTTTTAGTAAAATCAGATTCTTTTGTTTAAATTAATTGAAAATTGAAAAAGTTATCGTAATTTTTCTAAACATTTAATTTCAGCTATTATAAAACATCTCGATGTTAACTTTTTCAATTTTCTTATAAATGCAGAGATTCCATGTATAACTTTGACAATTTTAAAGCGATTAAAGTAGAACTTCATTTTACTCTGAATTAAGAATAACAAATTTATTAACAAAATATTGTAATTAAAAGCCGTCAAAATTAAACAAAATAAGAAAAAATTAAGAAAATCAGTTTTATTTGAAAATATTTCCACACAATTTTGTTGAATATATAAACATATGTATATATTTGAAAAGCTCTTCTAGGTCCGTTCAAAAACTAAAAATCCTAAATTTGTAATTTTTATCGATGAATTCAACTTTAAATTATTTTTTATTTGATAATTCCAAATTTTTTGTACAATTTTCTACTGCTATTTTTTGGAAACATCCTTAAACATCTTTAAATTACGTGTATAATGTTCTATCAAGCCGATCAAGCCGCCGCCGCCGCCGATTATTTGGTTGCGCCGCCGCCGCCGATTTTTTCCGGCTCAACCTTAATCGCCGCCGCCGCCGCCGCTTTTTTGCTTGCGCCGCCGCCGCCGATTATTTTGATCGGCTTGTTTCTCTGGTTGGACCACCCTTTATAACATGCTAAAATATTTTCATTGTCATTGGGTGCGTTCGGCAGATACAATTTGACAGTCAACAGTTCTACAACAGTTGTGCAACTATCTGCTGAACGACCTTATCACTAACCGCTCAGTCTGAGCGCACAGGTTGCGCTGTCATATTTTGGTAGCGTAAAAAATGTTTGCTACTTTTGATCAGATAGTGATACATTTGTAGTTGTTGATTTTAAAAAAATGTTTGTTTTGTATGAATGACAAATAAAAACATACAAATATAATTCAAAAACAAAAAATTTAAAAAATCAAAGGAAAATATAGAAAAAATGTATTTAAAAACAAAACAAAGAAAACATCGTTCAGCAGAGTAAGTAATCACAAAGAGCTACAAGTCACCGGTATCAGTTTAAGGTTTCTCTGCCGAATGCCACCATTGATAGATAACTATCATTTTCACTCACCATTCTAAGCATTGTTTTTTTATATTTTAATAAAACATAGGTACATTAATAATAGTTTTATGTACATAATGATAAAATATGTAACATTTTTTTATTCAAATTAAATTTAAACAAAAAAGTCATAATATTGTATAAAGAATAGATTTTTTGTTGTATTTTTTATTATAAACTTATCATCTAAACAATACATATAAGAAATGTTTAGCAAACTCGGTCGGCAAAAACACACACAGCCTTAAAATAATAAAATATAAAAAATAATAAATTTTTATAATACAAAGGAAAATAATACACACAAATTTAAATAAAATATATAAATTAATGTCTGCGAATTATATGATGTAATGGAAATTTCTTTTAAAATTTTAATTTAATTTGAAATTTAAATACTGCAAAAAGGAAAAGTTCTAAACAAATTAATTGACTAATTGAAACAAAAATTTAATTTACCTTAAATTATATGAATTTTAAATTATACATTGTGTTTTTTATACTTTTCTTTATTTCTGGATAATAATTTTATTGTTTACTATCTATACACTTAAAATAATACGTCAGTAAAAAATATGTCAAACGGGTTTCAAATCGATTTGACTATTTTTTAACAAATTTTTAATTTAAACAAAGATATTAGTTATCTTTATTTAACACAATACTAAATATCCTCAGTACTTTAACTAATTTTGAGTGTTAATTTTCAAAATTTATTATAATTTTTAAGAACCCATTCGTTATATTAATTGTTGTTAAAATATAATAGATCCTGTTGGCCTTATTAATTTTTATTCTCTGCAATTTATTTGTATGATCTCAAATCTAACAAAAAACATTCATTTAAGTATAATATTTTCATATTTCTGTTATTACCAATTTATTCGAAGTTTCAAAGATGGCGCTATTTCTTTCTCTTCCGTTTTTTTTAAATGGCCTATATCTCGAAAACTAAGATAAAGCTAAATTGACGAAAATTTCGACTACCACTAACCACATAAGCCTTCGTTAATAGGTTATCTCTATCCACAAATGGACATTGGTGGGACCTTTGACCCTCGGAAATTTTTAAAAAAGTGTTCTACTTCATGAAATGGCCCATATCTCGAAAACTAAGCAAGATAGAGCAACGTTTGCTTCTTTGAAGTATCTTTATATAGCCTTAGGATGGTATGGACCAGGTCCGGGGACGCTCCCGAGACCCTATATTTTAAACAAATTTACGCTCAGTATAATTACAAATAAAACTTTAGTTATACTAATTTTTTACTTAAATTTAGATTTGTTAAATTTAACAAAAAATGTCTTAAAATCAACAAATTTTATTTTAAGCCAAAAAACAGGAATACATTTTGTTAAAGTTACATATTATTTTGAGTGTATGTATTTATAATTATTTTTATATAATAATTTGAAATGTTTCTTGGAATAATCATTATTTTTAATTGTCGATAAATATTGTATATATTAACTCTGTTCCACACAAGTTACCGCGGGTACCCAATTTTACCTTTCTATTCCCTAAATTGTGTGTAAATTGATGTTGTTTCGGGTGAATTAGGTTTCTGCGTGCACCCACGGTATAGATATGAAACAGACCTATTCTCTAACAGCTATGTGCTAAAGACGTTATCAGAGCGTCAAGAAGATAATTCTTTTTTTAAGAAAACTCGCATTAAAATTGATTCAGTTTATGAATCAATGAATAATTCAGAATCAAGGTTTAAACAACCGAAACGAATAATAGTAAGGGTAACGGTATGGAATTTCGTTTTTATTTCGTTAACGGTAAAGGTAACGGTATCTCAGACCGTTTCGGTAACGGCATACCGGTTTTTTACCGGTAACTACCCATAGAAACAGGTATCGGCAACGGTGTTGGTAACAGTAACGATATACAATTTGAAACGGTATTTTAGCGATATCGAAATTATAACGATAATGACAACCAGCAATATCGATACGAACCAGTATTATAAATTACGTTAATTTTAAGTGTTAAAAATACAGATTATAAGCTATAAATTTACTGCTGGTATTTTTAATAAGTAAAATTATTATCTATAATTTTTTTTTTTTTTTGAAATTATAACGCTAACGGTAACCAACCTTGCTTTAAATTAATGATTTGAAATTGAATAAAGTGAGATGTGATTTATTGAAATTTATATTGGATCTATTTTGATTCAATTGGATTATTAGGTATTAAGAAATAATGTTTTTCAAGGTGTGATAGAATGGGATATGCAAATATTTCGATTTCGTATAAACTTACAAGGCTCTACTGTCTTTAACCTGATTAAAATCTGACCTATATTTGATATTTGCTAAAATGTCGAAATTATTCCTATTCCATATTTAAAAAAAAACAATCTTTAATTTTTTTATTAGAATCAACTACATAATTGAACATTTTTGCATTACAATTTAAATAAATAATTTCTAGAACATTTATTAAGGCACATTTACATGCGAAAAAAAAAAACCCGCGAAATTTACGCAAATGCAGCTCTGTATAAGTTTACGAAATGCAATCTCTAGATCATTGACAGCTTTTGTCATACGCAGTTTCTTTAATTACTACAAATTTTTAAAATATTTTGTTAAACTGTTGAACTTTTCAGTTTATTAAATGTACCTTTTGGTATTTGCAGTAAAAATTATTTTTATTGAAATAAGAAATATTTGACAAAAACAAATACAGTAAAACTCGCTTAAGACGAACTCCGGGGGACTAGATTAATTAGTTCGTTGTAATCGAGGTTCGTATTAACCGGGGTGAAATGTATTTAAAATGTTCTAATTATCCACAAAATATTTAAATTTCCTTGAAACAACTTTAAAAATTTTACAATTTTTTCATTTGGTTTCCTAAATATATTGTTTGCAATATATTTAAGAAAAAATGTCTGTTTGTTCGGTTTAAAATACAAATTAATTTGTCAGAAAACAAAAAATATATTTAAAAATTGTCGAATTTTGTAAAGTTCGTATTAATATAGAAATTTGTTTGTGGGACCATCACAAACAGTTCGTTTTAACCGAGTGTTCGTCTTAAGCGAGTTCGTATTAACCAATGTTTTTTATATTGAAATTGTTGCCAAAACTTCGGGACTTCTAAATTAGTTCGTATTAACCGAGAATTCGTCTTATCCGAGTTCGTATTAAGCGAGTTATACTGTACTTGACAAAAACAAATACTTGACAATAATGGATGCGTTACTGGGTAGTTATAAACCCGAAAAAATACGTTTTTTTTTAGAAATAACTAAGAAATCATTCAATTTAACAGTTTGTTTTTGGTTTTCCCGCTTAAGCTAGGGTGACCATTCGTACTGAATTGATCAGTACATGTACTGATTTTTGGTCACGCATACTGATGAAAAAGTCGTGTAATGATTTTTACTGATTTTTTAAAATTTGTACTGATTGTACTGATTTTTGGCATTTAAAAAAATATTACATCCTTTTAGTAAAAGTACAATGTATTTTTTTTTATAGGATAAATTTTTGTGAATGTGAGAGGTTTTCTCTACCAGAAAGCATTCAAAATGATTTTTCTACATGTCAATTTCTTAATCTATTCAATATGTATTTTCATAAACAGAGAAGATTCGTGGTGACAACCGAATTTATCAAATGGTTCCATCGCGATAATAGAAAATCAATTGATACAACAGTTATTTGACTGTGATAAAAATATTTTAAGTGTAGGAAACGACATCAAAAGTTGAAGATTTTTCCGTACAAAAATCATTAAAATCTGAAGAAATGTATGTGGGTATTTCCATGGAAAAATTATCGAATCTATGGGATTTTGAATAGAAAAAAGTACACAAAACCTAAAGATTTTCATTTTTAAAAACGTTACGTGTTTTTGTAGAAAATGTTTTAGCCAAAATGTGAAGTTTTTCTGTTTCAGAAAATATGCAGAAATTAGCAAAGAAAAAAATATTTGTTCTTACAGCTAAATTTGTAGCCAATCGATTGGTTAGTTTGTATATACAGAAAATTCGTTTAGACACTGCAATTTGCTCGTGACAATAGAAATTCGTTGGCCTGAATAAAAGTTCGAAAGAATTAACGTTCATACTATCCTGGGGTCATATTGACCCCATTCGTATCATGGCTATATTTCATCAATCTGTTATAAAAAATTAGAAAAGAAATGGTAACAGATCATTGAAATTCCTAAATAATGGATCTGTTTCCTGTACTTAAAAAACTGGATTTTTCCATGCGAAAAAAAGTTTTGTCTTGGGGTTTGTGTAGGGAGATGGTTAACCGACAAATTTTGTTGCCTCAATTATTTTATGATTATTTTTTTTCTAATTTGTACTGATTTGAAGTCAGAAAAAAATGGTCAGCCTAGCTTAAGTACCGTAAGTTGTTTTTCACGTGGAAACTAAGACACAATCACAATAAATACAAAATGTCACTTTTTCGCAAGAAAAATAATAGTCTTGTACATTAAATTTGCGTGAAAACAAACTCAACATAATTTTCACGTGAAACTCGTTATCGAGAAAAATCATTTTTTTATATGGAGTATAACAGTTTTTCACGTGAAATCGAAACAACTTACGGTGCTTTAAAATAAATTATTCAATATTAAATGAAATGGATGTTAAATTTTATAAAAATAAATTGTTCAATTCTCCCAAAAAAATAAATAAAATCAGTTTTATTACTTGTGGCAATATAGTGAAATCTTTGGTGAAACCTAACGCGGACCGCATTGCTCTAAATCGAAATGTGTGGCAGTCATTCGGACAGTTATAGGTTAGAGGAACTTCAAAGTTTGGTTATACATTTTAGCATCCTGTTTAGAAGTAGTGAATGCCCTTAATAGATTCGACGCCTTTTCCAATTATATATCATGGATCCTGGTTTTATTGCTTAGAACTCTGATTTTATTATTTATAGTTCTTCCTCAACCATTCGAGCTATTCAACTTTCGGTGGCTATTTCGTCAAGCACCTCCCTTTAGCGCAACTAGTGAAAAACACCAAAACATTCTCGACTCCTTCACTCTCTCAACTCACATCCTAATAAAAACGATGTAAGAACTCCTGCACCTCCCAGCAAAACGGATCATTACATCATTTCCGCATCCCTTTCGTACCCCGGAGCGTTTTGTTTTTTTTTTTTTTCGAAAAGGCACGTTGTGCTGAGCTCAACGATTCTCCCGGTATTTTAACTGGAATACTTGTTTTCTCGATAAAAACAATAACGTCACTGCGAAAATGGTTGAACACATTATAGCGATTGAAATAAAATGTTTCATTCCAATTAAGCGCATTTCGGTCAACGGGTTTAACAAGATTTGTAAGAATGCAATTAGATCCAGAGAGATGCATTCACAAATTGGCATAACAACAAAACGCTAATACTAATATGCTATGCAAAGAGTGAGATCCAAGTCTTCCAAGGTACAATTGCTATGAAATTCGGATATGTGATAGGGAAATAAATAAGAGATGGTTAAAAGGTGAGATCAAAAATTATTATATTTTTGCATGGAAACATGTCAGTAGTTTATGAAATTTTTCTGTCATACTCAGGGCTGATATTTATTTGAAATATTTAAAATATTGGAAAAAAAAGTTCTTCGCGAAAAGTCATTTATTGTAAATAAAACTAAAGAAACCGAAACATTAGATTGGGTCACTAAAAAATACGTGTATCTTATTTGTTTATCCTCTGTAATATATCCGTACTTCGTCGCAATCGGAGAGAAGTCATCAACGATGCTTTCTTGAAAGACGTGAGAAGCTTCTTAATGACAGCATGTGTGTTCATTCTGTTCGTAAAAAATTTGGGGAAATGCTACAATAGTACATACTTTTATTTTAACTATTTGTTGGAAAGCGATGACCCATTGTCCTAAGTCCAAAGGGTATCTCTTACTATGTCCACGATGTTTTTCCTATATATATTCAGTTAAAAGGGTTCTTGCTGGTCTCAACGTTAATAAATCACAGCGGCCGGATAGTGTACCAGCACTGGTGCTGAAACAATGTTCTTCGGCGTTAGCTCGTCGTTTTGCTAACATTTTCATCGTACTGTGCGGGACTCTTCCCCTTATGATGAACGGTTGACAATGTTTAGCGAATTTCTAAAAATGGATTTCTGACACTTGAAGTGAGGGTGATGGCAATAATACCCATGGCGATGTAGAAGAAACAGAAGACTGAACTTTTGTCACGTAAGTTCTTCTTCGGCGTTCTAAAACTGTACTTTTTTAGTACACCCAAAGCGGAACTGATTTCATTACTACTTTAAGCCGTTAAATATTTCAACATACGTGACGCACTAAAAAAGTTAACTATCACGCTTTTCTAGTTTTCCAATTGAGTTTACGTATGAATATGTTATAATAATTTTGTAGGGTATGAATAGGTTAAGTATCTAAAAATAAACTCACTTTTTCCTAATCGACGGTATGACTTTCATGGAAGAGCTTTAACGATAGAGCTGTTGGCGTTCTTTTCGTAACATTTGAGTTGGTCCATTTACATATTTGGTGAAAGCGAAGTAGTTTCTTTAGATATTTCCAAATCGTTCAAGATTTTTCAAAAATATAGTTTTCCCAAATATGGGCTTTTGAACTCAAGACCCCAAAAAATTACCTCTGAGTTTTTCATCGAAAACATCAGTATATATGTATATTATTTTAAAGGGTACACGTTCATCTTTGAAAGGAAACCACAGATCAAAAGTTATTACCGGTTTTATAAGGACACGTTAGAGAATTTTTAATATTTTTTGCAAATTTTCATGACGTCATATTTCGGAGACGGAAGAGGTCTGGGATCCGAAAGTTCAAGTTTTGTTAAAGGCTAGTAATATGGAACATTTATGGTAAATTTCATTAAAATCGAATATGGTGTTTCCGATGGATTGACATGGTTTCTCGCTTTTATTCAAATTCACCCCATTTGAGGAGATCATACCATCGATATCGAATATGAAATACTAAAATAACAGCAGTTTCGCAGATTCTTATGTTACGATTTTATTAGAACTATATTGAATCGGAATTGCTTTTGGAATAATTTTAAACAAAAATCATCGATGAAAGAGAATGGACGGTAGAGCAGGTTCTGACATAGGGAAAGTTGTTCTTCAACACATACAATTTTTTTGGCACTTATGTAGGACTTTTGACTGTGTCAAAGATTTTAACTAGATTTTAGTAACTGAAAATCTTGATACCCAGGGGGAAAACATTCAATATACTTTAGTTAGAGAAGGTACTACGTTTCGTTAACATGTGCTTATATTTAAATAAATATATTTTTGGAAGTAATTTCATATAATACATTTTATTTAAAAGTCAATTAGTATAAACTAATTAATATAATATTTTCTTTACAACTTTTTATCTACATGTGTGCTAAAATTTACAATGGCACAAATATGCAAAACTTTAGATAAATATTTGGAAAATTAGTTTTCTGTTAAAGTTTCGTTTTTTACCGAGATATTTACTTATTTAAGGACACTTTAATGATCTTAAAAGAAGGCGCTTAATAAAGTTTTCCTTTAAAACTATGTAAACTTTTTAAACACTTTAAAATTCTTTTCATCTCCCTATTTTCTGCTTAGCTTTTTTATGATTTTCTCAAATTATTCTTTTGTTGATTCGATATAACAATCAATAATTTATCGATAACTTTACTAGCTTGTTGTTGTTGACTTATCAAGGCTTGCTTAAGCTCTTGAATTTCCTGTGTCAAATATTCAATACGATCGGTATTGTCATCAATTTTCGTATTAATATTTGTCAATATGGTAGCTTCAAAATCTTCCGGAGCATAGGGTGTTGTCGTGGGTGTTTGATTACTTTCACTATTATATTTGTTTTTATAAGAAAGATAAGTAGCATCAGATGATTTGGCCGATATGGTATGACCGAAATGTTTACGCATTTTACCCACTTCATACGCTTTCATAAGTATATCACGGGGTAAACGTTTTTCACTAGGATTTAACGGTTTAACACACAAAACTACCCGATAGGCCTGCGGTGATACTAAAGCCGTATAGTGTAATAAATTACGTAACCAGGGTGGTAAATAACCATTAAATAGGGCAGATTCTATGTAAGAAATTAATTTCGTTTGCCGGACTAATTTCGAGAGACCAGCAGTCTTTTTTAGACCTTGTATATCGTGGACTGCTATACCTACTAATAGATTCATAAGAATAATCGTAACGAATAGCAGAAATAATACAAATGTTATTTGAGCACTAACTTCTAATAAAAATGGTGGATCTTTACCATCAGGATCATTAATAAGTAGTGATAGATCTTGTTCTCCTATCATCATTACCAATACGGATATAAAACCCATAAATGGATTGGCAAATGATGAGGATGAGGGAAATATAACACAAAATGATATAGTGAATCCTATAAGCATACAAGAATAGGCCATAAAGAGTTTAGCGAATTCGCCCTGCACCCGAGTATACATTGCCACATAAACATCAAACACCGGCAGTTGTCCTATCATTAGCATAAGATTTGTCCAACCCAATAGGACGGCAAATGCGCCTATGTGATTTTGAAAGGTATACGTCTGTTTTGTGTAGATATACGATATGACAAAAACACTGGTTATGACAAACCATTCCATTATATTTTCCACTTGGGTCACATAATGTTTAAACGATGAGTAACCCGTAATGCCATAAACCTTTCGAAATATTTCAACTATAGTGAAAGCTACTAAAGCCCACCATTGCATTTCCATGACAAATGGATTATTACGCAACATATCACCCAAAATTGACTGTTTCTGACACAATTCCTGAGCTTGTATAGTGGTATTATCATCTTTACTGCCATTATAACAATTATGGGCTAAGGCAGTGAGTACGTAAAGGGTTAGAAAGAGTATAAAGAAGAAACAAAATATTAAACGTCCTATATAGTATTTCCTTATTTTACCCCATTTTATATATAAGAATGAAGAACATAGAGGATGTTCCAATATCTCCTTTTGGCCCTCATCTACAAATGTATTCAAATAACTTATCTCTCTAGGATGACAATGTTGTAATAGTTGACGAAAATCCAATTCCAATTCTACCTCACGATTAACTGGATCCTGGGAATGATGTAAAGTTATAGCGGCATCTAGTTTTTGTCTAATCATAGCCACAGATGCTGGAGTCTTGCGGGTTATAACATTCAAAGCAGAAGTACCTTTCTTAGATTTGGTAGTGACATCAGCTCCATGATATATTAGCATTTCTACACATTGAGCCAAACCATCTAAAGCGGCTAAATGCAAAGCGGTAAAACCATATATGTCTTTATGATTAACATTGGCACCCCATTGTATTAGTAACTCCAAAATATCAAAAGCATTTTCGGATTTTCCCACGGCGGCATGTAGTGGGGTTCTATGATCAAAATCTTCGGCATTAGGATCAGCATTGCCATTTCTTAACAATGACTCTACACATTCCAGACTTGAGGTTCTTGCTGCCAAATGTAGGGCCGTAAAACCTCGATGATTTTTTAATTTGGCATCTGCCCCTTTGGCTAACAGTAAATCTACACATTCTACATTTCCCTCATCGGCGGCTAAATGCAAAGCTGTAGATTCTTTTTCTCTTATACAAATCCTTACATTGGGATCTGAACCATTGGCCTTTAGTAAAATCTCTAAGCATTGAGCATTACCCAAGTCGGCAGCTAAATGTATAGCATTAGTACCATTTGGTTTAAGGGAATTTACATCGGCTCCTTCGTTTATAAACAACTGTAGACATTCTAAAGCATTTGCTCTAACCGCGCAATGCAGCAAACTCTCTTCACAGTTGGGTCTATTGGTATCGATGGTAAGTTGGGCTCCATTTGTAATCAAATATTTTGCAGCCTCTGTTGAATTACCAAATGCTGCACAGTGTAAGGGTGTATAACATTTTGGTTGAAAATTAACATTCATTCCTTTGCCCACTAAAAAGGTAAGAGTCGACAAACAACCACTAAATGCTCCCAAATGTAAAGCGGTAATACCATTCTGATCACAAAAATTCAATTCAGCTCCTATATCTAATAGACTTTGCAATAGATCCCATCTTTTTAGAAAAGCTGACCATAGAAAGCAAAGATTCTTTTCGATTTGTGAGGCGGATTCAAAATGTGTTTTAGTATTTTCTCCTATAACATTTCCCTGTTCGATATCTTCAAAATAACGTATACGACCAGCTGCATTTTTCATTTGATCGATTAGACTTATGCGCAGAGTGTCGTTGCATATTTGTACACTTAATTCACTGGTGGGTTCTTCGAAACTATCATACATACTGGGAGCACTTTCGGCTGGCGGTGATGGCCCACATTCCATATATTCAAATTCTCCGGGTGTTGGATATTGGGCTTCGATCATAGCATCGGTATTGTTACGCCATCTTACCATAAGATTAGGTGGTATTGATTTGAATCTGTAATGGAGACAAAAAATTATTAGTTTTGTAAAACAATACTTAAAGATCACATTTATAATTCTGATTTTAAATTACACTATTCCATATCAAAATCCTCCCTATAAAAATAATGTCAGACTTTTATATATTTTGAGCTCTTTATTTCAAATCTGTTTCCAAATTTTCCAAGTACGTACCTATTCGCGATTTAAAATTAAAACGTTATTAAAGAACTTTATAGAGGGTTGCTTTTAAAAACTGATTTTAGAAACTCAATATTAAATAACTTGGATCTACAAATTCCGAAAGTGGTATTGGTTTTTCCATGACCCCTAGTGTTTTGGAATCTTCAGGTAGTCCGCATTTAAAATCACTCTATCTTAAAATGTTATAGCGGTTTTTTGAATTATCAATCCCGATTTTCTTAAAGCTTGATTAACACGCCTACCATCCCTGTCTCCCCGTATCTAAAATGTCACAGTATTGGGTATATGGAATATAATTTTCAAAGGAAATTGTTAAAAATTTGATAATTCGTGACATTTAATATCCCACATACTAGTAATTAGGGGATATACGAGGGCAGTTCGAAATGTTCTTAGCCTAACAATGAAAAACAAGAGCAAGATTTTTAAAATTATTTTATTTTTCAATACAATCTCCTGAAACTTCAATACACTTAGTCCAACGATTTTCTTGATTAAAATAATTTTCCTGAAGTTCCTCAAAATAATCGTTTACAGCTGCTATAGCATCTTCATTCGAGGTAAAAAGTTTGCCAGCAATGAATTTTTTTAGATTTGGGATCAGGTAGAAGTCAGAGGGAGCTAAATTAGAGAAATGATGCGAAATGAGAAATGATGAGCAGTTTTCATTCGAATGCGTTTTTGGTAAACTCTTAACAAATGCGGCATCCATCTTGCAGAAAGCTTTTTTATCAGTAATTCTTGATGCAAAATAAAATGTACTCGATCATTTGAGATGCCTAACGCATTACGTATTTCACGCACTTTCACTCGTCGATCGTCTAATACCATATCATGGACTTTAGCTATGATTTCTGGCGTTGTTGCAGTTTTTGGACGTCCACTTCGTGGTTTATCTTCAATGCTTGTACGACCACGTTTAAATTCAGCAACCCAATTGTTGCATATGAAGGAGCACTTTCACCTAACACATTCGCCATACCATTATGAATTTCTTGTCCCGATAAACCTTTCTTATGTAAATATTTAATCACACCACGAATTTCTAATTTTTCCATTATAAAAAAATCACTGAAGCGCCTTTTTTGAACACCTGTTACTATACGAATGAGTTGACAGATCGAAATGAAATTTAACATGTATTCATATGACGGATGGAAGTTTCCATTATACAAAGCCTTTTGCTGTTTATACCGCCATCTCTATGTCAGGCTAAGAACATTTCATACTGCCCTCGTAGATGGACAGGGTTAGTTAGTATGTAAATGAACCTTACAAATGGTACGTGAGCGAAAAATTTGAAATACAGATTTCGATTCAAGAATGCCAAATCTTTATAGCTCAAGTAAATTTTGTCTAAATCTGTGGAGTAGTGTTATTTAAAATCTCTTTCCACATGATACATTAAATGATGAGAAGTTTTAATATGTTAATGTTATATACAAGAAACTTATGCAGAAATTATAGTTTGAATTTCATCATTCAGGCAAGTTTAAAATTTCAAAGCAATACGAACAAAATATCTACTACAAAATAAAACCTATAAAAGGTTTTTATCAATAATCAGATTCTTATTTAAATAATATTTTCTTAAGTTATATTAACCCTCTAATGGTCTTTCTTCTGATGGCGACAATTTCAACAAATGATTTTTTTTTTTTTTTATAAAGAGAAGCAACACTCAGGAAATTCTTCCTATTAATTAACGTGTTGCTTACTTTGGAAAGGGGATAGAGAAGAAGTGAAAGGTGGTAAAAGAAGAAGGGCTTCAGATATGGCAACACTGTAATTGCGCGAGATGTTGATTTTTAGAACAGTTGTTGCGCGCCATCTGATGGTAAGTTGGCGAACTTTGTTGAAGCTTTTTAGTTCATAGCCCTGTTATATTATTTTACTTCGGTGGGGTTAAGTGCTATGGGAACACCGAAGGAGGACGCTGCGATGTGTATAAGGGATAGAAAAAAATCATACATATTATTTTTCATAAATTGATATTGCCTTGGTTGTGGCTCGAACCCGCAACCTCACGTGTAACAGTCCAACGCGCTAACCATTACACCAAAGCGCCCATAAAATGATTTGCTAGTTATAAACATCAGCACAAACTAAATATACCCTGTACTACAGAGTGGCGTAGGGTATAAAAATCATTACCACGCACAGTGTGTCCAAAATCACTTTTTTGAGCAAATAACATTTCAGGCCGCAATTCTTAACCGATTTTCATAATTCTTTTTTTTTTGCATTTGAATTTACAACATTCCGCACAAATCTGTCACTGCAGATTTTTGAATTTCAATTTCTAAATACATATTTTTATTTCTTTTTGTGAATGTTATGTTATTTTATATATACTGATATGTACCTTAAATTAAAGGTATTTTAATCCTCTATACCTTTAATTTAAGGTACATATATTAAAGGTATAGAGAATTAAAATACCTTTAATTTAAGGTACATATAAATATATATGCAATAAATGCAAGTATTTTATAATAAAATTAGTCCACCTGTCTTTGAAAAGAAATTTAAAAAAATATAAAAAATATTTAAAGTATTTGACAATATGACGTTTAATTAGGAAGTAGTGGTTGTCATATAAAAAAAGATCGAGTGGAATGTGGTACCAACTAGAGGTGGGCATGTGACACGAAATTTGCGTGATTATATTAAACGAGATTGCAATATTTTATAATTTTGGAAAAATGCCCGAGTCTTCCCTTACACAAATAATGTGTATTCCAGTCTGTTCAGCTACTAGCGAACAGGTGTTTTCTACTTCTGCTAGAATTCTCGAGGAAAGAAATCGACTTCCTTGACAAATCGTTTACAAAATGGTGTTCCACCACAAAAATTTGGAATAATATTCAAAGATTTGCAGTGCATTTTTTTTAAATTATTTAAAAATTTTATAAAGCTTCCTTAAAAATTTAATATAAAATTATTTTTCTTGAGTATTTCGTGAGCGTGATTCAAATTAAAATCAATCACGTGAGCGTGATTATAAAAAAATTGTTCGTGTGTGAGTCGTGCGTGATTATTATTTTTCGTTCGTGAGCGTGAGTCAACTAAAGAAGATAAAAGAAAATTAAAATGCCAAGTTTTGAAAATTAAATTAATTATAGGAGATACAAACGATTAAAATACCTTTAAGTAAAGGTACATATCATTTAAATCCCCCTAATTCTTATTGGTTATTCTGAGCAAACATTAAAAAAAAAATTTTTACATTCACAAAAAAAAAATAGAAATTGAAAAATCGGCCGTAACAGATTTCTGCGGAAATTTTGTAAATTCATATACAAAAAAAAATTTTGGAAATCGGTTAAGAAGTGTGGCCTGAAATGTTATTTGCTCAAAAAAAAAATGCTTTTGGACACACTGTCCCACGTTGTAAATTTGACTGAACTAGGCTGTTGTTTCTTCTATCAAACCTTTTTCAGTAGTTCTGATTTTAATCACCAGGGCAGCAACTTTCATGCAAATGCATGAATCATTAATCCAAAAATTATTTTAACCAAATACTTTTCCGAATCAAAGAATTTGCATTAAAATGGCATCAATTTGTTGTTGAATATTTTGTTATAAATGCATATTTTTGCATATTTTAATATTAAGTGCATATTTCTTCCATATATAATAATTTTTATTGTATATTATTCATTAAATTGCTTATTTTCTTCATATTTTTTTTTTAAACTAAGAGTAAGATTTAATGAAAAATAAAGAAAACGATGAATTTGCAAACCTTAACGCAGCACTTAACTAGAAGGAAAGCATCAAGTTGTCATCTACTTAGACATTTATATTGGATTTAATTTTTAACCAAACGCTCGAATAATAAATATGGTTTTTAAAAATCAATAAATTTAAAGGGCATTTTTTGGTTTTAAGCGTTTATTTTTGGATTTTTAGTGCATATTTTTGGGTTTTTAGTGCATATTTCCATTTAAGTGCATATTTTACTGCATATTTTAAGCGCATATTTTCGCTTTTTAAGTGCATGAAAGTCGCTGTCCTGGTAATCACATTGTATAATTGTTAATTTTATAACTGTTTGATTGCCTCTATCACAGATTAATACCAGATGTGAAACTAATGACAGGTGTCAAAAAAGTATTCTCGAACCGTATGGTTTTGTTTACATGGAAGTCAAGTCAAGAGGGAGATAACAATATAAAATCTCCATATATTTTGCATTGCGAATTTTTTGTATATATCTGTCTCTTTTTAGATTATTGTGCTTTATCTTTTGTGTTTTTCTTAAATTTTTGCATTGAGGGTTAAATAAAGTCACGTGAAACTGCAAGTAAAAATCGTTCAATTTTAAAATAACTTCACTAAACACAAAGATTAACCCATTTTGGATAAAAGAAGTTTCTTGTGTTTGAATTCATTTGAGAAGATGTGAAATCATTTATTTAATTTACATAAAAATACCACAAGCCAACCAGATTGTAATGCAATCCAAACTATGATCTTTTGGAATTAATTTGATATAAAAACAATTTCTCAATATTGCACTTAATATTTTTTTCAATACCTCGAGAATTTTTTTTTCTTTTAACTTAACACCTTAAAATTAGATTTGTTGTTACAACAGAATTTATAGAAGCTATCACATTTTTTAACAATGGTTCCTTTTTTAAAAATTGTTTTACTACAAATTTCTTCGAAAGAAATTAAAAATTAATGGCTCTTTCTTGTGGAACAAAGTTACAGGATTTTACGGTTTTTCAACATTTTTCTTAAGTAGAAATTTTCAAACAAAATGTTTAAATCTGGTGCTAATATGTAAAACACAATACAAACAGAATCGGTTGTACACTCAGATAAAAAAGTTAGTAAAAAAATTTGTAAGCAATTTTCAATCGCACTTTACTATTTTTTACTGATTTTTAGTAGAATTTTTTTTAGTAATAATTTTTGCTATTCTCCTGTTACAAAGTACGGATTTTTTTTTTACTAATTTTCGCTGCTGGTTTCAGCAAAATATGTTACTAATTTTTCAAAAAAAATATACTAATTTAGCAACAAGTGGATAATTAATAAAATTTTATTAACAAGAATTCATTGATTTTTTAGAATTCTTGTTTAGTTTAATTTGTTATTATTGATATATTCTTAGTTTGGCAATAAAACTCAGAAAATTTTATTGTATCTCCAATGCATAAAAAGCAAGGTTGGTTACCGTTATCGTTATAATGCCGCTATAGCTAAAATACCGTTTCAAATTGAATACCGTTATCAATACCTCTAAAAAATTTCCAAATACCGATATCGTTCCCGTATATTTATGGGTAGTTACCAGTATTTTACCGGTATTTATTAATTTATATAAAAAAGGCAAAATTTTCAAGTTTTTTTATAATAATCTTGAGTTCTTTTTATCAAAAAAATGTATATATAATAATTTCAATTATTGAAACTACCAGCATTGAATTTAAAGCTTATAATCTGGATTTTTAACGCTTAAAATGAAAAATGTGCTAAGTTTTTAATTGTTATACCCTACACCACTACGTGGTCAGGGTATAATAAGTTTGTGCTGATGTTTGTAACACCAAAAAATGTTGGACCTAGACCCACCTTATAGTATACCGATCGACTCAGAATCATGTTTTATTTCGATTTAACGATGTCCGTCTGTCTGTCTGTCCATGCATTCTTGGCGCACTCTACAGGTCGGAAATATTAAGATATTTTGATGAAATTTGGTACACCGACCTATGTCGGCCAAAGGACGAAGCCTATTGATTTTGGTTAAAATCGGTCCATGTTTAGATCTAGTGCCCATATAAGGCCCCCCCCCCTCCAAAATTAGCTTTTTTACACGCAGGAGGTCGCAAATACGAAGATATTTCAATGAAATTTGGTTCGCTGACTCACATGGACCCAAGGACAAAGGTAAATACCCTTACCTTTACCGTTACCGTAATAAAAAAATTCGATACCTTTACCCTTACCGTTATTCGTTTCGGTAACCAACCTTGATAAAAAGGCAATTTTTACTCCAAATTTTAAGTATATTTTACAATCGAAAGAAAACAAAATATTTTTTTTATTAAATTTGATTTTAATTTTTTTTTAGATTTTACAGTTTGTTTGCGGCTACTAATTTTTTCTACTAGTTTTATTGTACTACATATCAGCAGACATGTGTTGCTAAAATTAGCAAAAAATACCGCTGGGGTCAAAAAAGTTAGATTTCCCGTAATAACAGCAAAATTTTCAGTAGCCATTACAGACTTTTTTGGTTGAGTGATGGAAATAAATTAGAACATATGCTAATGCAGTATAATTTGGTTTACAACCAGTTGTTTGGATCTGACTGTTTCTGACTGGGATTGACCACAATATTTAATGTTTTCTAAAACTCGCTACGCAATATTTACCAAAATCAAATCTAGACATTTATAGTGGAGATTTTAATTTATATAACAAAGTATTTGCTAAGATTAAAAAATGCATTTTAAAAATGTTAGTGCATCTAAAATTGTTTTTGAGTTAAAATTTTGATCTTTTTTAAACAGTGTCAAAAAATGTAGACACGCCAAAAAAAACTGGCTAAAATATGTCTGTCCAAAGTTAGACTAGTCGAACATTTTATTTGATTTGGCTCAATTGGCTTCGGAAAATAATAGAACACGCACAATCACTCACGCAACTATTTTTTTTCTCGTCACAGTCACTAAAATTCACGTGAGTAAATGCAGATTTTACTCACACTTACTCAAAATCTTACCGAACAAAAACAAAGTGAAAAAATCAAGGAAAATTTTGAATTTTAAAATAAAAATTGCTACGAAACTTCGTAATTTTGACCCTTATTTTGTATTTAAAAACGCAATAACATAAAATCGGCAAAATTATTAATTCAAATATTAAATGCAGAACACAAAAATCTGCAAAATTCGGCTCACATACTCACTCAAGAAAAAATTTTACTCACGCACACTCATTTCTCTCACATCCACGCGCGATTTACGTTAGTCACGCAAAATTCTGCCCTTGTCTTAAGTACAATAAAAATAAAAAATATCACTTAGTGCTGTCTTTAAAATTAGCCCGTTGAAATACATCACATAATATGTTCTTTTGAGTTAGTTCTGTGACAGAGTGTCCAAAGTATGTCAATTTCATCCTACAATAATAAAGTTGAAGCGTATTGTGTAACCCAGAAAAAGTAACCACATCAATGGACCAGTCACGTGACTCATCCTATAATTGATCCATTTTCTCGTAGTGTAAGTTTGCCACAAAGGCGAAGTTTTATTTTAATTTTTTACTCAGTATTTTCACTGTCTCTACATTTGTGTTTCAAAGCAAATATCTTATACAATTTACAGTTATGACAATTTGATAAAAACAAAAACTTTTAATTTTTTCTTTGTTGCAATTTTTATTTATAAATTCCACCTGTTTTAATTGAACTACTTCAGTTTTAGCTTGTACCATAAATTTTATTGTCGTGAATATTAAAGAAAATGTGTGTTAAAACATTCCAGTGCGTTTTGTGTTGTTTTTTTTTTTATTGTCAAAAATATAAAAAAGAACATGTGCACACTGAGCGAATTATCATCTTAATGTTAATGCATTTTTAAATGAAATTTCGTTGGAATTCAGCCAATGAAATTTTTATATAAATACAAGCAAATTTGATCAAATTGTTTGAAACATTTCATTTTATTTGTCAAAACTTTAATATATTCAGTTAAAAAGCTAAATGAAGCTAATCGATGTTAACATATTTATCGTTTCATTGGCCGAAAATTCTCTCTGTGTTTGTTTAAAAAAAAATTTTTGTTTTTTGTTAAAAACCACCACCATTTTAAAAACATATTGTTTTTTTGTAAAAATTTATGTTACTATTCATCCAATCTAAAGAAATCGTACATTTCATTTCAAGAATTTATTATTTAACACTTTTTTCACATAATTAAAAAACAAAATACTTAGAATTATAATTTTATGTAAATTTTAGCCAATTTCAAATTCATATTAGTAACACCGTTTTTGTTGTTTGTGATTTGGTTAAACAAAAACTCTACTACACTTAATTATAAAATTTGTTATGATTTTGTTGGGGATTTCTAGAAATGAAAACTTTTTTTTCTGAATTTAAATTAAACATTATACACTGTTTCAAGCCATATCCTTGGATGCTGCCAATTACATAAAGTATTTTCTAATTTCATTTCAATTTTTATTCATTCTTTTCAAACATTTTTAAATAATATAATTTTCGTTAAAATAACTTTTTTTCTTTTGCCAATAATACGTTAATCTCACTTATTTTTTTTTATTTATAGTTTCTCGTTAATCTAGCCATTTTTATTAATACGACCGTATTCATTGTTAGTTAAAATTAAACTGAAATTAAATTTGAAAAAATGTTCGACGATTATCAAAAATTCATTCTACTAATATAAATGTGGTTGTATGTTGTGGAATCAGCCAGTAAGTCAACCAGCCGGTAAGCCAGCCAGCCAAATCAGTAGCACAAAAGTTTAACGATCGATCGATCGCTGGTTGTTGTTGGTTGGCTTAATGCTAAACACCATTAGCGGCTGCAGCACCTACAACAGACTTGGCTATATTATTCATTTTAGACAATTAATTTATAATAATAAAAAAATTAAATCTGTTTAGTATCTTTCATGTGATTTATTTAGCATTTTTTTTAGAAATTTTTTTGTCAAAAAATTGTGTTCCGCGAACATCTTTTTTGTATTAAAAAAACCACAGTTAAATACAATTTATTGACAGAAAATTTTTTAATAATTATTACTACTACACTCATAAAAAACGTCCGTACAAATAGCTGAAAGTTGTGTTAAGATAACATGAAATATATATTTGTGGCTTCAGAAGTTTCAATAAAGTTAGGAATCATGGTCTGTTGTTGTTGTCGTTCAGGTGAGCTAAAAAAAATATATAATCCATGTTTTAGTGCTGGTAAATTCGGTAACTTTCAATACTCTATACTACTCGGTATTTTTAATTTTTATACTCGGTTCTACTCGACACTTAACGGTTTTAAAATTTGAAATTTATTTGAATTTTTTATATATATATTTTTTTTTTGTTGTAAACGATCACGTTTATTGGGTATTTGAATTTTAAAATCATATTCTTAAACTTTTTTTCTTTAAACTTTTCACTCTTGATTTTCTAGCAGAGTCGCATTTGTGTGCTAAATAGTTTAGCGGAGTCGCAGTTTTCTGTCTATTACCTGAACAAATACTTGACACTCGATACCCACACGCAAAGAAAAAACATGGTTGGGATGACCATATTCGAAGAACATCATATATATTTGACAATCATACTTTTACCTAATTTTTATCATAATGTGGTCAAAAATTATCACACCATGATTGCAAAATGCTAACAATATTATCGTATTATAGTCTTATATATTATCATATTGTTGTCCTACGATCCCTATAGTATTCTCCCAGCATTCTGCTGAAGCTGGATTAAAAAGCTATGAATGTTTTTATTGACAATAAGGCATCTATTTTTTCAATGACTAATTTACACATTCAAGTAAAGTTATAATTAAATTATTTTAGTAATCACTTATAAATAAATAAAAATCAATTATGGAAGCTATCAAACGTAGAAAAATATTGTTTAGAAAAAAATTTCACAATACATCCAAAATTCATTATAATATTTTCCTAGTGATCATAATATTTTCTTGATGATCATAATATTTTCCCAATTATCATTTTATTGTCATGTCGAAAAATTACGATTACTTAGGATCATATTATGATAATTAGGAATATATTATGATTATTTCGTGCACTCTTTACATTTTCTTATTTTTGTGCATTTTTTCAATTTGACTTTCGTACAAAACTAATAGCTGTAATACTCCTTATTATGGATGCTCTTTAACAATAACACTAGCCAACAAGGTTTTGGACTGGAGCAACCAAATAACTTTCCTAGGGTAATTTGGTGGGCTGAATTCGAATCTGTAATTGGTTTTTCTTTATCACGTCAGGTTTTCGAGATACAAAAAAAATGTTTTTATTCGTTTTTTACATAAAAAATCATTATTTAAAAATCAATTAATTTTCAAAAGTGAATGGAGTTATTTGAACGTCGTTTGTATTTTGTTGGTTCGGCTTCACGTATTAGAGTTCAGCAATAGTCTCCCAGCATGCTTTTGTCCCAAAATCCTTGATAATTTCTTTAAATTTTCATTAAATCTTGGTGAGCACGCTCCCCTTGTTCGTCGCTCACCGCACCTCGTAGCATTGGGAATGACTGGTAATGGATTATTTGGTGGACGTTGAACTGGTTTGGAAACCGATGGGACGTAAGTAATATTTTTTCGATTTTTCATATTGAATCCAGCAACTTTTGTGAAACAGAAATAACAATCGGTTTGGTGGTTACTTGACTCTCCAAAGTACTGGAATTGAAAAATCGAAATAGACCTTCTTGCCATTTGACCACTTGTATAAAACAGTTGTGCAACTATTGCAAAATATTGTCGGTGTCCACGATTTGTCCAAGTTTCTGACAGCAAAACCAAAATAATGTAAATATGCATATTTTAATGATTCTGATATTGCATATCCATTTTTCCAACCAAATATACACCACACACCAAGCAAAAATAGCTTGAATCAGTGACACACGATCTCCCTGACATGCTTAAATGCTACTATTATGAAGATGTGGGATTCTGTCAAATTAATAATTGTGAAATTGTAGTGTCAGTATTGACTGTTTTACAGTACTGCCAGCATGCGATAAAAAATTAACAACACGTGATAGCTTAATTTTTTATGCCAGATTCGAATTCAGCGCACCCAGATTAGTTAAAAAACATGCTTCGTTTCTGCAGTCAATTTTTTTTTTTTTTTTTTCAAATTTGTAGACCAGTGTAATGAGTACAAAAATTAAAAAATAAATCACTTTTTCCATCACTTTTACTTATTTTATAACACTAAGCACTAAAAAGTACTATCTAATTTGAAGGTTCCTGGTTTGCCCAGTATTTTGTTCAAAAGAGCGAAAATTTTTCGCTCTATGTTTGGAGGTCAAAAACTATAATAAAAACATTAAAATCCACAAATTTTTTATGGTCTATAAAAAGTTACAAACATAATTAACACAAATGTCACTTTTTCGCTACATTTTCAAATGGTCCTGTCTATTAAATTTATGCGAAAAAAATTCCAACGCAATTTCGCAACAATTCCACGCAAGTGAAAAATCATTTTTTTTATATGGAGTTTGACAGCTTTTTTCGCAAAAGTTCGAACAAAATACCGGGCTTTAGACCCAATTCTTTCTTTCACAAGCAGTGTTAATTAATTATAAATTTTAATAGTGAAATTAATACCAATAACCCCCATTAACAATAAACAAATAACCTAAAGTTAACACAAATTCAAAGTTACAAGTTGACATCTGAAACTCTAAGTTAGCTCAAACTTTAGGTTAATTTGTTTATTGTTAATGGCCCGAAGCTATTTTTCTATTTTTTTATGTTTTTCTTTAATATGTATTAATTTCTTTGATTGCTTCTTATAAAATCTCAAACAAGAATGACGCTAACTGATCGATGACTCATAAAAAAATTATACTGACCATCTATCTTATCGTTGTCGAAACAATACCAATAATTCTGAACATGATATCTCTCAATACAAATAATAATATGATTGTAATTGGAAGAGAGGAATATGGTTTTCCAGATAACATATGAATGTAGACGAGAGAATAATGTGATAACCGGAAAAAGAGAGATTTTAACTATGAAATGATTATAGACGATCATATAATTTGTAAAGTATGATTAAAACAATAATAATATGATTGCAACAACCATGTATGACAGTAGGGAATATAGTTTTGTAGCCGTGATAATATTGAACCATATTTTTTCTCTGCGTGCACTATTCGTTTTTTTTTACCCGCACTACCATGTTCTCCTAAATTTCGAAAACGTACTAAATTTTCAAGGAAAATTGGTAGGGCCAGAGACTTGAACACAAATATCGGGGTTTTTGCGTTTTTATTATCCTATCACGCCCTTATCGGGGATATTTGTAACCAAAGTCGAAACTTTGACCAGATCACATACTTGAATTGATCCAGATTTTTAAAAATGATATTTTTAATTTATTTTCTTACACAGAGAAAATAGATTATGATGTCACAACAGAATTGTTTGATTCGATCCACCCTTATATTTGTTTGTGGCGAAAGAAATTCGGTTGTTAAAAAAGAATTTCGGTTGAATCAATACATTTGACTTGTGCCAGGAAAAAATTTGTTTACGACAGCAATATAATTCGGTTGCTCCAATCAAACCATTTAGTTGTCAAGAAATTCGGTTGTGGCAATGAATCTATTTTCTCCGCATCAGATTAAAAAAAAAATATAGCAATTTTAAGTATTTTTTCAGGGTTGGCAGGCAATACCGCTAAAATACCGTTATTGATTCAAAATCGTTTTAGCTGACTACCGTTATCCTTAAAATACCGTTTACAACTCTAAAATACACAAAGTCTGATAAAAATTAACATTTCGATACTGCCGTAAGAATATTTTGGCGCAGTCGACAAATTTCTGTTCAACTGAATTTAACTTTTGGACTTTTGGACTAACTTTTTCACGAGTGTAGATTAATTATTAACACACAATTAGTAGATTTTTTTTATTTTCATTTTACTGATTTAGTTGTCGGTTTTTGTTGTTGCTCTTTAATAGCTATATTTTTTTGGGGATTTGTATAAATTATAATTTGTAACATTTATTTATTATTTTTTTCCAATGGTCTAATAAATTAAATATACAGAATGGTACACTGAAAAAATCTCATTTACGAAAGTGTTTCGTAAAAAATACGAAATGTATGAAATTGTTCATATTGAATGAAATATTTTTACGTTCCTTCAAACTATTTATTAACAGTGGCGGTTTCAGTTTTGAGCTTGGAAGTGAAATTTTTTTTATAGCGTTTGCCGATTTTTCGACATTTTAGCCATTTTTTTGATTTAAAATTAGCCATACGTATATAATCTTAAGAGAAAGCTATTTTAAAGCTCAAAAACAAATAATCCAAAAAAAGAAAAATAAGTAAAAATTAGGGAAAAAAACCAAAAATATCAAATTTGTCTTTTCTGATTAGTAGTCAATACCGACCGTCTTTCAAGTACTCAATATTTAAAATCCTTAATACTTCCAGAGTTGTACTTTTCTGTATATAAGCGCAAGTTTGCCATTAAAAACACTATGATAGTTCAACCCTGTTTTCTGGTGTGAAAATAAATACATTCACATTTGTATGCGAATCGAAGAAAATTGAAATCGAGGAAAAAGACAACCCCAGTAAAAATGATTTTTATATATTCATATATGATTTTTATACAATCATTTATGATTTTATACAATTATAACTTGTCGAGTATTGTGAAACATATATTTTTATATGATTATATCAAAAGATATTTAATTATATAAAATTATATTAACCAGATCCACCGTTTTTCGGATCAGATAATATATTTTTTATATAATTATATTAACACATACATGATTTGATCCGGAACCTAGGATGCGGCTACAGACCCTCCATTTGGGGGTCTGCCTTATATTTTCAAACACAAGGTTGCTCTTAATCGGTGTGCTAAGAAATCACTACGAATAAACTCTATTCTAACAAGCTGCTAGGCCTATAATATATTCTAGTTGACAACTCGTTGTGTGCGACGTATAAGGAGCTACTCTACCCGAACTTTTCAATATGAATACGGGGGATATTGTTTTAATAACCAGCCAGCAAATTTCAGAGCCCTCAAAATATATAGCTCAAGCATTACTCAAAGAGATGACTGTTGGAGCCCTATTATTATAAAAGCAAAATTGATTAAAATACACTTTTTGGAGTTTCCCAATTTTTTTTCGAGAGATATGTGCACATTCCAAAATTAATCCCAAAAAACTCATAAATATATTGTATATAACTTCCCAGCAAAAAAAAAGAGATGCCGAAGAAGTAGAAAAAGCACTACAATAGATGGTCTAGATGTACTTCTTTTCTAACATAAATACTAATGATTTTAAGATTGAGTTATCATAGGAGAGGAGTACTCCCACTTCAACATTTTTTCAGATCTTTTTGAACGAGTGCAAAGGAAGCTCTTTTTCACCAATTAAAAGTTAAAAAAAAATTCTTTACAAAAAAATTATATTGTTTTATTTCACAAAAGTTTTTTTATTGCCGCCACCGGGTATCGAACTTGCGACCTCACGATTGCTAGCCTAGCGCTCTACTTTTATGAAAGTTGACTGGCATAAAAACACCACTTTGTTAATGCGAGATATTGTTCCTTATTCTCTCCAATAAAAGTTCTTATTAAAGAAGTGTAAAATGTGCACTCCAATTCAATATTGTTTTTAGTACTATTTTTACAGGTGCATAAAAAGCAATTTCTCACCATTTTTTTTATATATGCATATTTTTAAAAATTAAAAAATATTGAATTTAAACAAATTAATTATAAATAGTAAAAAAAATTAATAGAATAAAATAAATTTTTTAAAAATTAAAAAATATTGGTCCCGCCGGGAATCGAACCCGGGACCCTCTGTTTGGAAATGCCAAGTGATACCAAAATCACTTTTTACGATCACTATTAGAGCAATTAAGCCCAAATTAGTTTGGAGTATCGTAAAAAAAGTAACGTATCACTCTCATAATGAATAAAAAGAGTATAAAAAATAAAAATATTGTATTTTTTAACCTTTTCTTGTGCATAGAATTAAATGTCAAGTAATAAAATATAAAATTTCTATTTTCCACAGAACTTTTTTACGATTTTACTTGACAATAGTTGCAATGCATAAAAAAAGATAAAAATATATTTCTATATTCTTTTAACACATTGAATTGATTACAGATACGTTTTTCTACTTTACGATTAGACTAATGAAGCCTTTACTCTTTAGAAGCAATACTTAAGTGAATTTTTGGATGTGGTTCAGAAGTAATTCTAAAAAGGCTGTAAAAATGTAATGCTTTTTTGAAGTTGTTCAGAATAACTTCTAAAAAAGCAGTAAAAATACAGTAACGAATACTTGTGAAGTATTGAAAGAAGTAGTTTGTGAAGCATTACTTGCAATTTTTTTTGCTGGGTTACAAATGATTTAGAAAAGAATAAGGAGCAGTAGCGTTTACGAGCAATCTAAAAATGCCCAAAAATGATTTTTGAAAATTTTTAATCTGTTGTGTATCAAATATTTATAAATTTTTTTCAGTGTATTGATTTTTTGGTAAACATGCTGGGTTTTGGTAAATATGCGAGTATATTAAAAAGAAAAAAATAAATATAGATGTTTAAAAATAACTAAATGTACTGTGTTAATTTAAATTGACATTTTGTTTATGAACTATATTTCAATAAATATACTGTATGTAAGTATAAATCGGCTTTCTCCTTTGGTTTTAACTCAGCAATATTTATTATGATATTTATGCCTGATTATTGAATACAAAAAATGTATGAGTTAAAATCTTACTTCATAGCTAACCGGACATTGTGCAAACGGGGCATAGGACGTATTTTTTCCTGCAAAACGTCAATAAATTTCAACACCTACAAAAAGAGAATTTTCTTTGACGAGTTTTAATGGATTTTTTTCAGTAAACTAATGAAGTGGTGTTCACAAAGTGAATGAAAAACTTTTTCATTTCAACGAATATGAAGAAGTTTTATGAAAAACTGCATTCATTTAATGAAAAGCTTCAATGATCCCAATGAAAATTCATTGATTTAATGCAAAAATTCATTAGTAGCACCCGGTTTTGAAAAATTAGGAAATTTTTTTGCTGAAATCAGCAATGAAAATTAGTAAAGAAAATCAGTAATTTGTAATAAGAGAATGCCAAAAATGATTACTAAAAAAAATTTACTAAAAATCAGTACTAAAATAGTAAAGTGCAATTGACAACTTTTTACAAACTTTTGCATTACTTGAAATTTCATTCCGAAATTTTAGTAATTTATAAATAAAAATCCATAATTTGAAGGTTGTAATTTGGGCAGATAAAAAGGTTAGTAAAAAAATTTTAAACAGTTTCCAATCGAACTTTACTATTTTTATACTGATTTTTAATAAAATTTTTTTTAGTAAGCATTTTTGCTATTCTCTTATTACAAATTACAGATTTTTTTACTAATTCTCGCTGCTAATTTTAGCAAAACATTTTACTAATTTTTCAAATCGAGTGCTAAATATAGCAGAAATTTATAATAATTAAAAAAATTTTTTTTTGATTTTTTACAATTCTTGTTTAGTTTATATTTGTTACTATTGATATATTCTTAGTTTGGAAATAACACTTAGAAAATTTTATTGTATCTCCAATGCATAAAAAGGTAATAACTGGAGAACCGTTTGCAATTTTGACTCCAAATTTCAAGTACGATAAAGTAATTATACGCTTGTTACAATCGAAAGAAAAAAAGTTTTTTTTATAAATTTTTTTTTTTAGATTTTACAGTTTTTTTTATTTTTTAGTACACTTTTTTTGCTAATTTCAGCAGATTGATTTTAAATTACAGTTTACAAAAATTTACTGAAATTTAGTAGCTGCAACTAATTATTTATACTAATTTCATTGTACTAAAATTATTGATATTTAGTAAGTTTTTTAACTGATTTTAGCAAATCGATTTTGAATTGCAGTTGACATAAATTTTACTAAAATTTAGTAGCGGCTACTAATTTTTTCTACTAATTTTATTGTACTACAG
This sequence comes from Leucophora obtusa, assembly GCA_949987735.1. Taxonomy (NCBI): domain Eukaryota; kingdom Metazoa; phylum Arthropoda; class Insecta; order Diptera; family Anthomyiidae; genus Leucophora; species Leucophora obtusa. The sequence continues at coordinate 286,585,637 of OX465295.1, forward strand.
ATCAGCAGACATGTGTTGCTAAAATTAGCAAAAAATACCGCTGGGCTCAAAACAGCAAAATTTTCAGTAGCCATTACAGACTTTTTTGGTTGAGTGTAGTGACGATTTATAAATGTCATAAGACTAGTTTTAAGATTGAAAGTCACAACTTTCCATGCAAAACAACAATTAAATTCAAAAAATTCAAATTTTATTTCTCAATGTTATGATTGTTTCGATACCAGTAGTGTGGTTCCCTAATTTTGTCGTTAAAAAGTTAGAAAATGTCCCTCTGAACGACAATTTGTACAATGGGTAGTATAGAAAAATGCCACTATTTATAGTGAATTGCAAATTTATTTTATATACTTTTAATATAAACCAATAAAATTGGATGAAATACCCAGCAAAAAAAAATTGGAAGTAATGCTTTACAAACTTCTTCTTTCACTGCTTTACAAGTATCCGTTAGTGTATTTGTACTGCTTTTTAAGAAGTTTTTTTGAACAACTTCAAAAAATCACTTCTTTTATTGCTTCCAAAGTATCCGTTAGTATATTTTTACAGCTTTTTTAGAATTACTTCTGAACAACATCCAAAAAATCAATTACGTATTGCTTCTATAGAGTAATTCCTCTAAAAGTGATCCTAAAAAGTGATTTTGGTATCATTTGGCATTTCCAAACGGAGGATCGCGGGTGTGATTCCCGGCGGGATCAATATTTTTTTTATTTTTTTTTTTATTTTATTAATTTTTTTTTATTATTTATAATTAATTTGTTTAAATTCAATATTTTTTTTAAATTTAAAATTTTTAAAAATATGTATAGTACATAAAAAATTACGAGGTATTGCTTTTTATGCACCTGTAAAAATAGTACACTCAAAAAAATAAGTTAGTAGAAAAAAATTAGTAAAACGTCTTGTATATCAAGTGTACTAGTTTTCAGCAATTTTTTTGCTGAAATTCCGTTTTCAGCAAAAATTTTAGTTATATTTTTTTAGCACTAAACTAATTTTGAACTAATGTTCTACTAATTTATTTTGCTACAAAAATTGTGCTAATAACCGCATTCATAGCGTGGACGACAACCAGATAGACAAGATAGAGATGTCGCAGCTTGTCTGGAAACGTAAATGACAAAAAAAGAAAAACAACTCTGCACATATTCTATATTTAAATTATCAGCAAATAAATTAACTAAAGTAAAATTTCGCTACAAGTTTTTTGAGTTTTTTTCAGTCTACTAATATTCAGCAAAAAGTTTAGTGATTTTAGCAAGGATTTTTTTCATGTGCAGTCGACTAAGTGTTAGCAAAACTTTTGCTGAAGATTACTATTTTTTTGGTAAAAATCAGCTCGCTGATTTTCAGCAAACCTTTTGCTGAAATTACCAACTTTTTTGCAAGCACGCTCCTGACTAAAAATTTGCTGACACAGCAACATTTTTTGCTGAATTTACTGACTTTTGTTTTTAGTGTACTGAAAACAATATTGAATGGGAGTGCACCTTTTACACATGTTTAATAAGTACTTTTATTGAAGAGAATAAGGAACAATATCTCGCATTAACAAAGTGGTGTTTTTATGCCAGTCAACTTTCATATCAAAGAATAGCTCAGCGGTAGAGCGCTAGACTAGCAATCTTGAGATCGCAAGTTCGATATCCGGTGGCGGCAATAAAAAAAACTTTTGTAAAATAAAAAAATGATAATTTTTTTGCTTAAATTTTTTTTTACTTTTAATTGGTGAAATAGAGCTTCCTTTGCACTCGTTCAAAAAGTACTGCAAAAATTTTGAAGTGGGTGTACTCCTCTCTTTTGACAACTCAATGTTAACATTGAGAGTATCAATTGTAGTGATTTTTCTACTGCTTCGGCATCTCTTTTCTTGCTGGGTATTAATTTAATTAATATTTGATAAATCCATTTTCCGGATTAAATTTTTAATAATTTATTATAGTTTGATGCCAAAATAAAAAAAAGATATGCTACCAAATAAATTTTTTACATGGGAAGTTAACATTTTTTTTAAGGGTGTTCTTTAATCTTAGTGGAATAAGCAACTATTTGTTCGGGATCTTTTTATGAGTGTACCCTAGTTTTCGTGACAAATCGAAAATATACCCTGTTTACACAGAGTGATGTAGAGCATATAATCCAGCCGCCGATATCCTTTTTCGTTAGCCGCAATCGACCCTATCATCTGCAACTGGCTGGTGGCTGAGGAATCTGACATATACAGGGATATCACAGACTTCAATTTCACTTGAAAGTTAAATTGAAAACCCAAATTGCTTCTCCAGAAGTAAATGGTATTTTTGCATATTTAGACCAAATATAATAAACATAATTAATTATAAGTTAAGAATGCTATTTTTAGTAATTTCACTTCAAAAAATTTTTGTTAGTGAGCATATTTAATGTTTTAACACATATTTCGTAAGAAGTTAATATGATTTCGAAGTACAATTTCGTAACGTTTTACTTTTGCTTCTTCAGGTTTTTTGCGTTTTTGTAAATTCTAAAATGTTAAAAAAAATTTCTGCTAAATTTTGATATAAGTTGCCATTTATGGTTAAAAAAGAAGATCGTAGATCAGAATTTAAAATTTTAATTTTTCAGAAAAATTAAGTTTTGCTAATCAATCAGAAAATTATTGAATTTACCAACAAAAAGCGCTTGAAATGTAAATTTTTTTAAGTGAAATAGTAAAAGACACTTTAGGGAATACATACGAAGCACTTTTAAAAAGTTTATATGAGTTTACGCTGCTCTAAATATCAATTCCACTTTGGTTTTTGAAAGTGGAATGAAAACGTTTTTTTTTTTTCGTTTTACGTTTTCTGGAGAAGCTTTTAATGATTTAAGTACCACTATAAAGCCTGGATCATACTCGCTACTTACCAAAACGTTTTATTTTTAATATAAAATTATCCGTAGTAACCCAAACAGCAAATTCGCAAGGAAAAAAATTGTTTTGGATCACTTTAGGAAAAAAAATTGTCAAAGTGAAATTGCGAAATCAAATCAATTCCGAAAAAAACCTGGACATGCTTGATAGAAACATAAACATGAAATCATGGTTCGGCTTGTACTTTTGATGCAAGATATAGAAGTGTGTTTAAAAACTGCCAATCAAAAAATTCAAAAATGGAATGTCATATTTTTTTAATCCTAAAAATTCGTTAAATCATCACTCAAGAAACGTGGTAAAAATCTGGTGCGAGAAAAATGTTAAAATTTTTACGGTAAAGGCACATTTACACGGGATAGTAAACTCGCGAGACTTTATGAAAATGCAGCTCTGTATAAGCAACAATTTTTGAAATGTCTTGTAATATTATTAAACATTTCAGTTTGTTAAATGCACCTTTTGGCATTTGGAGAAAAAATTATTCTTTGAAATACAAACATTTTAATAAAAACAAATACTTGACAACTACAAGATCAGTTCCAAAAATATTAGATATGCCCGTGTAAAAAAGTTTAGATCTGACCAGATCTTTTTGGTTCTCAATAGATATGATTGAATCTAATTAGATCCTGTACCAGATCACATCAAATATGATCAGATATGGCATATGTGATAATACCTTATGGCAAGATCTGATCAGATCAAGTGCCAAATTTGTTCAAATCTAAAGTGATCTGGACAAATGCGCCAGATATGCCTAGATCTGATCAGATCTCAAATTTGTCCCCAATTTTGAGATCTAACTAGATCTGGTAAGATCTACAAAGATCTGGCCAGATATGCCTAGATCTGATCAGATCTAATTAGATCTCAAATTTGTCCCCAATTTTGAGATCTAATTAGATCTGGTAAGATGTGCTGAGATCTGGCCAGATCTGATCTTTTTTACACGGGTGGCAAATTTAGCGCAAACTCTACGAGATTTTTATCCCGTGTAGATGTATGTGCCTTTAGAAAGAAATATGCAATTTTCGAAATCTATCAGAAAATATGTTAACATGATTTTACGTTTATCTCAATATTTTCGCATACTTACCGATTTGTATTATTCTCAGCTAATGGCTGTTCAGCTTCACTTTTTGTAACAACACTGATAGAACGTGTCATACGTCTCGGTTTGGTACTGCCCTCTTTGTAACCAAGATTTTCCATGTTGAATATACTGTGGTCGTCGTAATTTTTGATGACACTTGTTGTCCTTCACTGTTTGATCGTATAGAATATGCATTCAAAATTTATGGTTGAATTTTGTTTTGATGGGTAATATTATCTATCTGTGTAATATTAAAAAAACACATTTCAATGAATTTGAAAACACTTTTTAAATTATTACAAATAATTTAAGAAATAAGAGATTGATTTCTTTTAATTTTTTCAATTGTAAAGAATTACGTGAAAATATTTTTAAACAAATTAATAACCGTTACGCTTCCGATTTTCTCACCATAACACTTAGTTGTAGCAATAGTGGGTGAAATATTTTTGTGGTATTCTAGAATAACCGCGTAACTCCATTTTCCTTGTAGGTCTGATTGATCTCAAATTTGGTAGGTTGATTGATCTCAAAATTGGGGAAAAATTTTAAATAATCAGATCTATTTGATTTTGACTTTAAACTAAAATTAAAGAACTTATACATTTAAATTAATCTTCTTACCAAGTATTTCTTCGAACAAAATTTGTTGGTACATTTTTATTTTTGGTGCTAGCTTAAATGAATAAGATTTGGTGCCACCAGATCTGCTAATCTCTGTCCATGAAAATCACCCAATTTTCCAGATCACTTTAGTGTATCACATATGACATATCTGGTCATATATGATAGATCTTTCACTGGATCTAATTATCATCTAATCTTATCTAATATATATTTAGGTCTAAACAGATCTGATCAAATCTAAACTTTTTTACAAACTGTTTTTTTTCCAAAATATTTTTCAAAAATATGGAGCATTTCCGATTTTTTCTTCTTCTAAAAACAACATAATTTCAATGATTTGCTAAAATAATACATATAACTTTTTTGTCTGTTCTGAAAAACTTTATTTTGTGAGTTACGTGGTTATTCTAGAAAACCACAGATCTTTTGTTTAAATTAATATTTATATTGACAGTTTAGAAATGTATAACAAAAAGCGTACTTTGCTTCGTTTTTTATAAATTTTAAACATACAAAAAAACGTAATTCTGTATTTTACACTTGACTGCATTATAATTTTTAATTTTTTGTTTATATATAATTTGTTTTCATTTTTTTTAATAAAGCTAAAAGTATTGTAAAATAAATTATACTATCACTTGATTACCACCTTTAAATTCAACTTATTTCATGGATAGTTTTTTTGTGCGCCGCCCTGAACGTCCAACCGTTATTTTTTATGCGTTTAATAACTTAGTCCATGTGATTTGAAATACAAATTATTTTCATTCATTAAGTTTGAAAAATTTAGGAATTTTTATTACATTTAAAAGCTTTTTTATTGTACTGTTCAGATTTTATTTTTGTGCCACTTTGTATTCGTTTATATTTTGCAAAAAATTCTTATCATTTGATTTCTGTCTCAGATGAGATAAGCAGCATCTATCCATATCTCATCTTTAGCGTAACTGCAGAATTTGTTTTTATTAAATTTTTTTTTTATCTTAGAGTTTGATAAAATGTTTTTTGATTTGTTTTATATTTACCACCAAAAATGGGTTATGTTAACACTAATAAACTATTTGTAACACTTTGAAATAGTGCAAGGAATGTGAACTGTTACCCATACCTGAGGGTTATCAATTACATTTTGTAATTAATTACACATGCAATTACAGAATAACATTTAATTGTAATTGTAAAATGTCAGTAACAATTACACTAAAAGTTCTACAATTATCACCTGCTTTAAGTAACATATTTCACTCTTCAAAAAAGCCGGAAAATGAAATCCGAAATTTTAATATTTTATTTTCTTTTTAACTCCACAATTTTCTTGAGCGTAAGTAAGGTTTTTCTTTTTTTGTTAATTTTTACAAAAATCTAAGGGTAAATATCCCTATTCCAAAATTTTAAAAATGTCCAGATATTTTATATACAATGTTATTTTATTTGAAATGATTCAAATTTGTTAATTTATTTCACATTCAATATAAATAGATCATCATCAATTAAAAACCCATAAAGGCATGGATTATGATGATGAGTTTGTAGCGAAACCCGAAAATGCGTATTCGAATTTTTCAAATTTTTATTATTTATAATTTATCATCTTTCTTTTATTTGAAAATAATTTATAAGAAAAGCTGATGATAATATGCGATCTCAAATCGAACGAAAAATATTCATTTGCCAATTAAAACATCAAGTATACATAAATAAATTTCATTCATTTTTTTTTATTATTAAAAAAAACTAACAAAATTAACTGTTTACTGCAAAAATACAGTTTTTATAGTTGGATATTAAAAATAACTGTTAGTTGCTTTTTAAATAACTGATAATAGTTGATTTGTATTTTGCCATAGACAATCAACTGTATTTACAGTTAAAAGCAACAACTGCTGAGTACTACACAAGCAACTGTCATGTAGTAACTGTCAAACTTTTTGAGTGTATTAGTACAATTAAAAAGGGTATATAATATTCGGTTTAAACAAATTTAAGATTTTTCTTGTTGTAGCTTCTTCCCTTTCAATTGTTATTGTTTATAAAATATCTACATTTAAATAAGTCACTAACATGCCTAGGCCAGTTTTTTTTTTAACAACTTATTTTATCTTAAAAATTTACACAATTTTGCATAAATATAGGAATTTTTCTACGATATTTCCTAGCTCGAATCTTAACATTTAATCAGTGTTGCCACTTTGAATAATTATTCAAAAACGGCACTATTTACACATTCGTTGGATAATTTTTCAATAATTACATTTTTGTGTAATTTCAATTTCTATATAAATTTTCGTAAATTTCGAAGAAAAAAAAATTTTTTTAAAGCAATAAAAATTAGTCGACATTCCTACAAAAAGAGTTTGTCTGTGAAATGGTTAAAATTCTGATCTTTTAATTTCCAAACTTTTAGCCCGTAAGACACTAGCTTTTTTCTTCGTTTTTATTTTTACTTTATTTAGGGTTTTTATTTGATTTCTTTTTTGTTCTATTCCTCTAAACTTTTTCGTTAATAACAAATAAAAAAAAGTCAAGAAAAAAGCTAGTGTCATTTAAGCCTGAAAAATGATTGCATTGAAATTCTGTTTTGTTAATATAACTGACATATTTGTTGCAAATTATAAATTTTTTGTTAGAAAATTAGGCCTTGTTTGACTTTACAGATTGGAAAAACCGGTTCTAGTTATTGTAAAAATGCATTAATTGTCAACCGTTGGTTCTAAGAAAGTTTTTTTATAAGTTTTTTCTCTATTTGTTGTAAAACAAAAATTGTGAATTCTATTTGGAATTTGTCATATTTGCTCTTAACAAAAATTCTTTAATGTTTTTAATTCAAATTAGTTTTAAAATATCAATGTTTTTGAGAAAATGTACAAAAAGTCATATTTTCCCTTGTAATCTGCCTTTCAATCTTCATGGCCGATGCGGCACGTCTTGCCGGTATCCGATTATCCTAATTTTTTGGGGGACATAATTTTATATCCAAATATTTCCAGGGGATAGTCCGGTCAGTAACTCAATATTTATTTTCCTCCAAACAAGCTTGGAGAATCCTAATGGGTATATATGATCCAGCTGTTTGGGAGTACGGTAAAGCAGCCATCCTTTTACTATTTTTGAGGTTTGCAATGGGATCATTGACTTGTTGAAAGGCAAGTTTAATCCAATCGACACTGGGTGGCAAATTATCTTGTGAAATTGTGAGGAAACCAAGTTACCTACTCCCCTATACCATGACCAATTTTAAATTTGGACTGTGGGTATTACATTTTACTAGGCATATTCTGAATTTTTGCATCACCAAATTGGTTTTTTCTTACCAAAAATTTAAAATAATCTCTCATCGTTAAAGGCCATATTACCCATGGTTTTCTTCTTGGAACTTGTCCATATCGTATAGTCTATTTGCATATAGTGCTCTACGTATTAAAGTTGTAAAATTTCGATACTTTTAAATACTCTAAACTACTCAATATTTTTTACGTATTGACTTGATACTACTCAATTCTTTTTCAGTTCATACAGACACAAAGTTGTATTTGCATACAAAAACAGAGTTGCACTTATATACATAAAAATAAAACTCTGAAATTATTGAGTAGGTACTCTTTAGTACCCGAAAATACGGTCGGTATTGAGTGGTCAACATCCAAATATTTAATATTTTAACAACTCTACTACATATTGCACAATATATTACCCGGTGGACAAACGTAAATCGAGTACGCTGAATCTAGTGATGCTAGCCGTTTTTATAGATTAGCTCTTAAAAAGAATTTTGTGTTTAAAAATTATGGTTTCAAGGACCCCAAAAACCCGATTATCGAACATTTATTTTTACCCCAGTTTTTTATTATATCCCCAATCAGCGTTGGGTTAAAATTTATCAATATCGGTGCAGCGGATCAGAAGTTGTGATTAAAAATGTGAGGACACTTCGAAATTTTCTATACGAAATTTTCTATACAAAAATTGTACATTTTATTGCTTTGTAAATGGTTGCAAAATGTATTGAAATGAAAAAGTTGTATGGAGATTTTTAAGGTGTCCCCATATTTGCAATTACAACTTTTGAACCTCCAGGCCGATTTTTATTATTTTTAACACAAAGCTTTATGGTAGAGCAACAAACAACCTAACTAAAAATTAATCGTAAGCAAGTTGAAAAATCGCGTGTTCTGGGGTCCCTGGGGCCATAATTTTAAAATTAAAATATCTTTTCCTAGAAAAACCTAGAAAAACAGCCAGCACCACTGCATTCAGCATACCCTTATTAGTTTTACCCACTGGGTGCTCCGCTTGTCGGAGACAAAATGTTTCCAATTCGTGCACTGTGTAATTATCCACGTTGAAAGTTGGCATTCATACGAAAAGTAATGTGTAAGTTTTTGCCTAAAACGCATTTCTGTACACTTTGAGTTATGATATAACAGATATAGTTAACGCGAAAACACAGCTGTTATTAATTCACAAATCTGGCGAAAATTTTAAACTTTCAGTAAGTCAAATAAGTCAAAGCTAGTCAGTTGTGGTTATAGCTGTAGACAGCTTTAGACATAGTATAAAAAATAGTAGAGCTACTATATTATACTATTGCTTTAGACTCGGGTATTTTATTGTTTTGGAATAAATTCGATTTTCTCATGGTTGGAACCCAAAGTTGAATTTTGTCGGACGGTGATATATTAAATTGATTTGATTTAATTCCCAGGAATTAGGGATGCCTATTGGGATTTGGGTTGGAGCAATTCGAATTTACTATTACAGCCGAAATACAGTTGCAAAAACCGAATGATATGTATATTTAAAATTGGGAAAAACTAATGAAAAAAGGATAGTATAAATAATATAAAGTGATAAAATTTAAAAATTGTGCAAATTTTAAATTAAATAACAATGAAAATTAAAATCTTTTGCCAAAAACATAAATACGATATATTATCGTTTATCTATACCAGTTTCTGCTCCGTCCCATTACATTGAAGCACTTTACGTCGACGTATGGATAACCAGGCCTTAAGTTACAACTTGTATTTTAGCTGAGGAAGGGATATGCTATCTTTTTTTTTTTTTTATAATTTATTTTTTATTATTCATAAATTTTTTTTACAAAGATAGGTGTTGCCTCAGCGTCTCTTAGACATTTTTGAGGCGAGTTGGCAAAAGTTATATACTTTAGATAACTTAACTACGATTTTTATATATATAAAAAAAAAAAAAAATTTTTTTTAGGAGAAAAAAACAAATAAGATTTTCAAAATTCAGTTAAAAATTACAAAAGAAGCATTTCCAGATTTTCAAGTAAATATTCTTTTAGGTTTTTCTTAAAAAGAGATATTCTTTCAACATTCTTTAAATTATCAGGCAAATTATTGTATTCCAAACTACCCATGTGTTCCACGCGTTGCTTTGTTGTTTCCAGCCTACATCTTGCTATCCAAAGATTCATATTGTTTCTTGTATTAAATACTGATTGATTTCGAGAAAAACTTATAGTATGATGGCCAATATTATGCAGAGATTTAAAGACATAAATCAATAGTTTCATTTTATACAATCCATATACAGGCAACACTGTTTCAGCCACATTTTTATAAAGCAATAACGTTGAATACATTCGCGGGAGATTAAAAACAGTTTTTAATGCTTTATTTTGAACTCTTTGTAACGACTTAAGCTCGTTGCTTTTTTTGTAACTATATATATTGGGTAGGTAGTTGAGATGACTATGTATCAATGCATTATAGATAAGTAACTTAGTTCTTGTATTAAACTTATTCTTAAATTTATAAATTAAACCAATAGCTGACCCAATTTGTGATTTGAGGCTTTGAATATGTGTATCCCACGACAAATTACTTTGCAGATACACACCTAAGTATTTCGTTTGAAAGGTTTCAAAAACTTCTTTGCCATCTATAAAAATACTGAAGTTTAGGTTGTCAGAGTAAGGCTTAAATCTTATTAACTTAGTTTTCTCAGCATTTAAAACCAATTTGTTCAACCTTACAAACTCTGTTATTAAAGCTGAATCTCGTTCCATGTGTACCTTCAACGCAATCTCATGTTTATAGGGATAAAAAATACATATATCATCAGCATATAAAAACAGATTCCCAAGTAATCCCAGATTCATTACATCATTAATATAAATTTTAAAGAGTAATGGGCCCAACACACTGCCTTGTGGGACACCATTCTCGACAACACCAATATAACTTTTGCAGTTATTAATTTCAACATATTGTCTTCGAAAAGTTAAATAATTTTTTAACAACATCACCGCTCGCGTATTTATTCCATAATAACGGAGTTTATTTATTAAAATCTTGTGATCTACAAGGTCAAAAGCCTTCGAAAAATCATAAAAAACACCAGCCACACCTCTAAAACCGTTGTCTAGTCCTTGGCAAATATTATTTACAACATTTACTACTGCTTCCTCCGTACCACACCCCTTTTTAAAACCATATTGACATCTATATAGCAAATTATTTTCATCTAAATATGACGTCAGCTGTTTGCACAATATTTTTTCAAAAATTTTGTCAATCAATGGAAGTAACGCAATGGGTCGAAACTCATCAACTTCAGTGGCATGGCTTTGCTTTGGTATTGGTATAATTTTGGCAATTTTTAAATCATCTGGATACACCGAAGAATCAATCATATTGTTAAAGATCTTGGACAAATGGGGAGAGACAACATCTTTACACTCAAAAAGCATTTTCGGTGAAATTCCATCATAACCACAACTTTTTGTTAAATCTAGTTTTGAAATTATCTCAGAAATTTCCAAATCTGTTGTATAAAAGAAATCAAATGATTGCTGACTTATACTTAATGTTCTTAGCCCATTACAAGAATCACCTGATAAATGTTCAATTTGCTGCTTAAGAGTCTTTGGAATTTCCAGTAAGTATTTATTAAATAAGTCACATTTGTCTTTATTGTCTGTTATAAAATCTCCATTTAAGCTTTTAACATTTATTTGATTTTTTAGTTTTCTACCAAGATTTTCATTTAGAAATTTCCAGCATTTCTTTGGCTCTTGCTGAATATTATTTAAGTTGTTATAGTAGTAATTATTCATAGATTCCCTACAAGCTTTACGAATCAAATTACTTATTCGTTTTAGCCTAACTTCTACATCATCACAGTTACGTTTTCTCCTTTGTTTTAAAAGATTTTTCTTAAATAAAATCAAAGCATGTAGATTTTTACTTATCCAAGGTGTTATTTCATTTCTAGTGAGTCTTTTTTCACATTTTTCTACAGTAAAACTGTTAGCTGCATTTGAAATATAACTTACTAGCGGGCGCAGCCCGCTACGTTGTTAGCGTGCCTTAAAGGTCAAGGGGGGGGGGGGGGGCTGCGCCCCCAAATTTTTATTAAATTCGTTTTTTTATTTAAAGTTTTTTTATTTAAAGCCTTCACCCAGCCACCACAAATAAATAATTCTGCACAACAATGGGTTTAAAATAAATAAATATTTGATCACTTTTTCTCATGAAAGTGGATTGTTAGTAATGAATCCATAATAAATTGCAATATACGTGTGTATGTTAAGATAATTTGGTAAAGTGCGAACTTAGGTAGATAGACCCGTAAGTAGTTTTGTTCATTTGTGTTTTGAATGAAAATAAATAACGTAAAGCAGGGTTGGAAAGCATTTTATAATATTAAAAATAGCGGGTCTTAAAGTTTTTTTTTTTTAATTCCAGTTTATGTAAAGGTAGACCTGGCAATTCAAGTAAATTCACAAATTCAGTTGGAAAATTTACTGCGTCGGTTTCTTCCACCGGTGCTTCGTTACATGAAGTTTAAATATCGGAATATATAAGTTCCATTCCTTTTCTAAGGTTTTTTCTCTTTTAGAAAATTTGTTTAACTTTTTGGAGAGTAAGTTTCAATGCTACATAAGTTTCATATTCCGTGGATAGTGTTTGAACAGGTAATTCCCTCTTCCAATCCATTTGCATTCTCTATAATTTCAATTCTACTCGTTCAACGTTTATATCCATTTCATTCCACTTGTGTAGTGTTTCATTCCACTCGTTTCCTATTTAGTTTCTTAATTTTAGTGTTTCATATACACTTGTTCTTTAAGTTTTAGGTTTCTAGCTAAAGACGCAGACGTTAAGGGGGGGGGGGTAATTTTCCCCTTTTGAACCACGATTTTTACCACGTTCCTGTCCAAAGTCCTAGAAATGCCTTGTCAATAAGTTAGCCCATACTCCAAGGAAAACATATTATATATTACAGGTTTCTAGCCGAAGGGTTCGGTTAGGCCATCAAGGGGGAGAATTATTCCGTTTTTACCCCTCCCGGTAGGAATTTCCAAAAATTCCGTATTAGAGGACGTCTGCGTTGGAGGAGGAACCTACTACATACATAATTTTAGGTCTCTATATCCAACAGTTTGGCCAGGCCGTCAAGGGGGAAGTTTTTTCCCTTTTTACCCCTCCCGGTATGAATTTCCAAAAATACCATCTTAGGGGACGTCAACGTTGGAGAAGGAACCCAAATACCGAATTTAAGATCCCTTGTTCCAGCAGTTTGGCCAGGCCGTTAAGGGGGAGACTTTTCCTGTTTTTGACCCTACCTGTAGAAATTTCCAAAAATCTCATCTTAGCGGATGTCTACAATAGAGGGGGAACTTTAATACCAAATTTCAACTTCCTACCTCCAGCGGTTTGGGCAGGCCTTTAAGCGGCACTTTTCGCTTCATTAATCCCCATTTTTGCAATGTCCCTGTCCAAAAAGCACCTTCCCGGTAAGTGAGCCCATACTCCAAGTAACATATGTTTTACATTTCAGGTTTCTAGCCAACTTTTACTATTTGTGCCCCTCTCGGTAGGAATTTCCGAAAATCCATCGACAGGGAATTTCAGCTTCCTAGTTCCAGCAGTTTGAGCAGGCTGTCAAGGGGGACACTTTCTTTTTTTGTCCCTCCCGGTTGGAATTAGGCTGGAAGAGGAACCTAAGTACCGAATTTCAGCTTCCTAGTTGCAGCAGTTTGGACAGGTCGTTAAGGGGCAACTTTCCCTTTTTGAGCCCCCATTTTATAACGACCCTGTCCAAAATTCAAAAAAGTATCTTTCTAATAAGTTAGCCCTTACTCCAGGGACCCACATTTTAATCTTCAGGTTTCTAGCCGAAGGGGTTTTTACCGGCCCCCAAGGTGAGGCTTTTCTTCTTTTTGCCCCTCCCTTTAGGAATTTACAAAAATTCCATCTTCGCGGCTATCTGCGATGGCTGAGGAACATTCATACCAAATTTCAACTGCATTGCCTAAGCGGTTTGGGCAAGCCGTAATTGGGGACATTTTTCCCTTTCAACCACCATTTTTACTATGTTGCTGTTCCAAAATAGAAAAATTACGTTGCCGGTGAGTTAGTCCTACTCCAAGGAATACATATTTAAAATTTTAGGTTGACCAAAAGGGATTGGGCAAGCCGTCAGGAGGAGACTTTTACCTTATTTCCCCTCCCGATAGGAATTTCAAAAATTCCGTCTAAGCGGACGCCTACACAGAAGGAGGAACTCACATACCGAGTTTCCTTTTGGGATATCCTGTAGGGAATTCCAAAAATACAAACTTAGTCGATGTCTACTACAGTGGAGGAACCTTTATACCAAATTTCAACTTCTTACCTCCAGTGGTTTGGGCAGGCACTTTTCCAATTTGTGAGACTGTTTATGTGGAGACTTTTCCCCTTTTTGCCCGTTCCGGAAGGAATTTCCAAAAAACCCGTCTTAGCGCACGTCTATGCCGAATATCAAGAAACCTTGTTTTAGTGGAGATATCCGTGGGGGAGGGAAAAAAGTAGTTTTTTTGAAATTATATATTATTTTAAATGGTACTTTTTGGAAAAACGAAATTTTTTCGAAAAAGATACTTTGTTTTTACAAAGTACTTTATTTGAACTTTTTTTGGAAAAGATATTTTTTTTAATAAGGTGTTTTTTTTGGAAAAATGTATGTGTTTTGGAAAAAGGTACTTTTTTTGGAAAAGGTACTTCTTTTGGAAAAGGAACATTTTTTTAGAAAATTCGGGAAAAGGTACTTTTTTTGGAAAAGGTATTTTTTTTAATAAGGTGTTTTTTTTGGAAAAATGTATGTTTTTTGGAAAAAGGTACTTTTTTTGGAAAAGGTTCTTCTTTTGGGAAAGGAACATTTTTTAGAAAAAGGTACTTTTTTTTGGGAAAAGGTACTTTTTTTGGAAAAGGTACTTTTTTGGAAAAAGGTACTTTTTTGGAAAAAGGTACTTTTTTTGAAAAAGGTATTTTTTTGAAAAAATGTATGTTTTTTGGGAAAAGGAAATTTTTTTTAGAAAAAGGTACTTTTTTGGGAAAAGGTACTTTTTTTTGGAAAAGGTACTTTTTTTTGAAAAAGGTACTTTTTTTAGAAGAAGGTACTTTTTTTAGAAAAAGGTACTTTTTTTGGAAAAAGGTACTTTTTTTGGAAAAACGTACTTTTTTTGAAAAAAGGTACTTTTTTTGGGAAAAGGTACTTTTTTGGAAAAGGGTATTTTTTTTTGGAAAAAGGTACTTTTTTTGGGAAAAGGTACTTTTTTGGAAAAAGGTACTTTTTTTAGAAAAAGGTACTTTTTTTGGGAAAAGGTACTCTTTTTTGGAAAAGGTATTTTTTTGAATAAGTTATTTTTTTGGAAAAATGTATGTTTTTTGGGAAAAGGTACTTTTTTTTTGGAAAAGGTACATTTTTTTAGAAAAAGGTACATTTTTTGGAAAAAGGTACTTTTTTTAAAAAAGGTACTTTTTTTAAAAAAGGTACTTTTTTTGGAAAAAGGTACTTTTTTTGGAAAAAGGAATTTTTTTTGGAAAAAGGTCCTTTTTTTGGAAAAAGGTACTTTTTTCGGAAAAAGGTACTTTTTTTGGAAAAAGGTACTTTTTTGGAAAAAGGTACTTTTTTCGGGAAAAGGTACTTTTTTTTGGAAAAAGGTACTTTTTTTTAGAAAAAGGTACTTCTTTTGAAAAAAGGTACTTTTTTGGAAAAAGGTACTTTTTTTGGAAAAAGGTACTTTTTTTGGAAAAAGGTACTTTTTTTGGAAAAAGGTACTTTTTTTGGAAAAAGGTACTTTTTTTGGAAAAAGGTACTTTTTTTTGGAAAAGGGTACTTTTTTTGGAAAAAGGTACTTTTTTGGAAAAAGGTACTTTTTTTGGAAAAAGGTACTTTTTTTGGAAAAAGGTACTTTTTTTGGAAAAAGGTACTTTTTTTGGAAAAAGGTACTTTTTTTGGAAAAAGGTACTTTTTTTGGAAAAAGGTACTTTTTTTGGAAAAAGGTACTTTTTTTGGAAAAAGGTACTTTTTTTGGAAAAAGGTACTTTTTTTGGAAAAAGGTACTTTTTTTGGAAAAAGGTACTTTTTTTGGGAAAAGGTACTTTTTTTGGGAAAAGGTACTTTTTTTGTCCCCTTTTTGCCCCTCCCGATAAGAATTTCCAAAAATGCCGTCTCAACGGACGTCTACACCGGTCGAGGAACCTACATACCAAATTTCAACTTCATAGCTCCAGCAGTTTGAGCAGGCCGTCAAGGGGGAGACTTTTTCCCCGTTTTGCCCGTCCCTGTAAAAATTTCCAAAACTCCCGTCTTGGTGGATGTCTACGATAGTGGAGGAACCTTTATACCAAATTTCAACTTCCTACCTCCAGCGGTTTGGGCAGGCCGTCAAGGGGGGCCTTTTTCCCCTTTTTAACCCCCATTTTTACAACGTCCCTGTCCAAAATTCTAGAAAGTACTTTCCAGAAAAGTTAGCCCCTACTCCAAGGAACACATATCTAAAATTTCAGCTTTCTAGCCAAAGGGGTTTTGGCAGGCCGTCAAGGGGGAGACTTTCCCCCTTTTTGCCCGTTCCGGTAGGAATTTCCAAAAATCCCGTCTTAGCGGACGTCTACGCCGAAAGAGGAACCTACATACCAAATTTCAACTTCCTAGCTTCAGCGGTTTGGGCTGGGCGATGTTGAGTGAGTCAGTCAGTCAGTCAGTCACGTTATTCTTTTATATATAGAGATTATTGCAGAAGTATCTGTAGAAGGATTACCAGTTACCTCAAAATTAAGTAAAGAACTACGAAGACTTTCTGTAGCAAGTGCATAATTACAAATTTTTTTGACATTTTCAGTAAATTCATAACTAAAAGCATTACTTTTAAGCTTACAGGATATCAAATTATGGTCTGTCAAGGGGCAGGAAATGGTATCAATAAAAAGAGTTTCCATAGTATTACTATACACGTTATCAATGGATGTCCCAGATTCAGGTCGTGTTATTAAAGTATGACAATTTGAAAAGTTATAGCTGGACAACGCATTTATTAAATCATCAGACGATGTTTTTTGTAAAACATCGACATTTGAATCACCAACAACAATATTAGGGAATCGACCATAACTGCTACACAAACTTTCAACATAATTAAAAAATTTAACAAGATTACACTTTTGTGACCTGTAGAACGATGTAAATTTTAACGGCTTTCCATTAATCTTATAATTTTCTAACGATATTGTTATCGATTCAACATAATAATTACTCTGACACTCTTCAACCTTGTATTGTAAATTCTTTTGGATATAAACTGAAGTTCCCCCATAATTATCGCTTCTACAGCAATGTACCACATTATACCCAGGGATGTTATAAATTTGAACGAGGTCCGCGCAAAACCAAGTTTCCTGCACAGCAATGATGTTGGGTAGTTTTGGAAAATTAGAAATTATCATTTTAAATTTATTAAATTTTTCAATTGCCGAAATGCTTCTCATGTTTACAGAAATAATATTTAAAAAATGCAATTTAATTGTATTAAAATAATTATTAAATTCATTAAAATTTTCAAAATGTTGATTATTAATCATAAAAAAAGTAAATAAGAAAAAAAAAATATTTCATAATTACATGATTTACACTTATGTATATTTCTAAGCAGGTGACATATAATTACGGTTATCTTCATCATCTGAATTTTCCACTGTAACTGGCGGTTGCAAGTTCGATCTACGTCGTGACACTTTATTTGTTGCAGCATCCATTAGCATATCATCTACTTCTTCTTCATTTCGTATTAGTCTCGGTCTAGAAATTTCACTTCTCTTTACGTAAACTCTCCCATTATATGTATATACCGTCTCATAACCAACTGTTTTTAAGGTTTTGGCATATTTAAAAACATTAAGAGTTTCTCTGCTAAGAACATCATTAACATAAACAGATTTTGTTTCCTTATTTTCCTTAAGTTTGGGCTTGGCTGACATTAATTTATCTTTTGATTTTTTGGACTCAAATTTTACTACCATAGTACGTTTTTTAGCAGCAGTAGAAGACTTCATAGATGAATCATCTCTTTTCTTAATAAAATATGCAGCACCAATATCACTTTCATTCAACTCTACACCGACTTCTTTAGAAATAGCCATAAGGGTATCAACTGCTGTTGCATCATCTTTCACAACTACCCCACTAATAAGGCAATCTTTCTTAACACGCTCATCATTCAGATATTTAACAGAATCTTTTAGATTTTTAACTTCACTTTTTAACAAACGATTTTCTTTTTGCAGAGTTTCAATTTTCTTTTTATTTTCTACCACCCCTCGTAGAATGTCATCATATTGTTTTGACATGAAATTCATTGTCTCTTGTAGGTGAGACAGCTGATCGAGTTTGTTCAGTTGTTTTTTTATGTCATTCAATTCATCCTTTACTGTGCCTCCACTTTCATTACAAAGATTGCAGAGAAACTCCTCACTCTCATTTGCCAACAAACTTTCATATTGACGTTTGTTTAAGTTTGTACATATAGCATGTAATGTTTTCGCGCAATTGTCACATTGTATAAAATCGTCGTCTTCTTTAACCTCCATTCTACATTGACCACACAAGTTTTTTGTTTTATTATTACTACGGCGGGGTTTATGCGACATGCTTCAAATGATTTTTATTTTTTACACTTTTTTTTATCACCAGATCAGAAAAAAAAACTAGAATAACAAACCTAACTATTTTTTTTAAATTAAAAAAAGAAATATTGTTGCGGAGAAAAATTATTTGACGTTTATACGTAAGGGTTGCCAACTTTTCTAGTCATAACGATTTTCTATTACTTTTATTTATTTATTATTATTTTTGTTTTTTATACTGTGGCTAATTTCCAATATTCCCAAATTTTTTTATACATTTTTTCTCAAATGAATAAAAATTTTTGTTTCGTTTTGCACCTATCACGCAAATGCTGAAATTAATTACTAAAAATTGTGTACTAATAGTACAATTAAACAATTCAAATATTTAACTGATTCAACTATTTTGAGGTAATAAAAAGGAGATGTGTTCAAAATACTACTTTGATATTTTTCTGATGACAATAAAGAGAAGATATTGTCGTAATATCTTCTTCACGATATATCTACCAAATGTTTATGAAAAAAAAACCGAGGAATTACATTAATTTTTTCATTAAACGATTAATTAATTAATCGCCAGTTTTATCAATTAACCGACCGGATTATTCGGTTAATCTATTTTTGTGATTTTTTTAATAATCCCAATAAGCACATAGGTTTTAAAAATTCAAGTGCTTAAAATTTTGCTTAAAGTAAAGTAGATTTCAAGTTCTAGCATTTGTATATTTAACAAAAATATTTCAAACTTGAATTTTTGTTTACCTTTTGCTGGAGTATGCTATTGAAATAAAATGTAATAAAAGTTGTATTCAAGCCTTGAAATTGGAAAACAGGGCTGGAATTGAACTTGATTTCAACTTGAATTCCAGTGAAAATGTTTAAAGGGATGCATTACCCGGTTAACGTATAATTGGAAACAATAGTTATATTTTTTTAAGTGATATGAATAAAAAATTAATTTTTTTCTGAATTCAATTACAGTTTTAATTGTTGTATTATGAAATATGATTATATTTTTTTTTTGTGCATTTGCTTCGGTTGTAAACTTTAAATGCATTTGGTGTTTCTGTTAAAATATTTCTATTCCCATACAGTTTGTGGTAAA
Source organism: Leucophora obtusa (assembly GCA_949987735.1). Classification (NCBI taxonomy): domain Eukaryota; kingdom Metazoa; phylum Arthropoda; class Insecta; order Diptera; family Anthomyiidae; genus Leucophora; species Leucophora obtusa. The sequence continues at coordinate 286,605,274 of OX465295.1, forward strand.
AGTATATGTCCTACCGGAAAGAGGGGCCAATTGCCCTCCAGGGACCTATCCCGTGACCGGTCACCCTAAGGCATATTACTAAGTTAGTACAAATATGAACAAAAGAGTATGAATTAATTTTCTAAGTATTTTCTGATCCGTTCTTTTCACTGTTGCTTTTAAAAGACTGACCGATACCGAAATAAAAAATATTTTTAAAAATATTTTTTTTATTTATTTTACTCTTTTATTTATTTTTAACTTTATTTTTTTACGATTTGCTTATTTTAGCTTTTATTTTAAATTTCTATAATTTTTTGCTATTTATATTTTATATTATATTAAATACCATTTTCCAATTATTTTGTAAATATGCCATTTTTACATATCCTTGCCAAAAAAAAGTCATTTTGGCGATTTTTTTAGAATTTAATTTAAAAATGCTATAAAATACAGTAAGAACAAACCTTTGCTTATAATTTTTGGAAAAAGTTTATAAAGTTTTTTTAATCTATTTAGTTAGAATATTCTTCTACCTCAAGTCCAAATTCTAATATGATATTGTCATATTAGATTTTTATTTGTTGTTTCAAAAAGGGTTGATCATTTTCATGATAGACAATACAATTGTTTCGTAGACATCACTCTACTCTTCAGTTGTCCGCTAAGAAAATGATAACTTTCCTACTCAAAACGAGACATTACATAAGGTACAAAAAACCAACGGGATGAGAATTTTGTACTTTCGTATATGAACTGTCTGATTTGGTAAAACCAGTTATAAATCAACTCCTTTTTGAAAGCAACAATTACATAAAAGTACCCTTTGGGTACTATTTATATGTATGTCTGTTGTCAATACATTTTGTAAAAACAACTAATTTTAAACTCAAAACAAAATAAATATTTGAATGAGATTTTAGCCGTGGTGTGCTTATTTTCAACCATTATTTTAATTTTTGCATTAAAAAATACAAAAATTGTTTTTTCGGACTTTCTATATTCTCATATATTTAGTTAGAATATTCTTCTACCTCAAGTCCAAATTCTAATATGATATTGTCATATTAGATTTTTATTTGTTGTTTTTGTGGCATTTTCTTAGCGGACAACTGAAGAGTAGAGTGATGTCTACGAAACAATTGTATTGTCTATCATGAAAATGATCAACCCTTTTTGAAACAACAAATAAAAATCTAATATGACAATATCATATTAGAATTTGGACTTGAGGTAGAAGAATATTCTAACTAAATATATGAGAATATAGAAAGTCCGAAAAAACAATTTTTGTATTTTTTAATGCAAAAATTAAAATAATGTTTTTTTTAATCTTTGTAAAAATTAAGTTTCGGATTTTTTTACAGTAACGAAAATTTCAAACTTTAAAAATCACATTAATGTACGCCAATTGCACTTTAACAGTTCAACTGTGAATTCCTTTATTATTGTTTTTTGTTAAAAATATTTAAAAAAAAAAAAAATACGATAAATAAATCAACTAGTATTTTTTTTTTATATTTGGAATAGGCATACCATTTTTGTCATGTTTTGTGCCAACTAAATATGCTGTTTTTTGTGTCATGTTATGTGCTTCAGGTCTTTTTGTGGCATTTTAAACTTGAACTGCTTATTAATATTTTCTTTGCCTTCATGTTGTATTTGGTACTTTATAAATTTTTTTGGTACAAGTGGACAATTTGTATATTAAAAAAAAAAATAAAACATATTCATATGAATTTGACTAAATCATAAAGTTAGACAATATCATTACGACGTCATATTTTGATAACAATGCTAATTGTAGTAATTAAATTACTACTAACCTATTGAATTGCTTGAAAGATGAAAAAGTAAGGAAATTAAAGCACTACATTAAAAACTATTTATTTTAAGCGGCTTGTTTTACAAAAATATAAATAAAAAATTAATTAACACCTACGATTATTAAAAACAAATTTCAATTATAAAAAAAACGAAAATAAAAACTAGAAATGTTTGAAAGATATAAAAAAATAACAAAACAAAATTGAGAATAACATAGACAATTTCTTAAGCACAAAAATAAAAAAAAATTCAAGTGTGAAGATCGTTTACAAATCAAATCATTCATATTTTATTTATTATTATTGTAGCTTTTTTTATTTACATTGTTATCGAATTTAATCTGAAAATAAACATAAATCTTTACAATGTTTTCTTTTTCTTATTCTTTCTTATTATACGTTTGTGTAATTGAAATAAACGACACTTTTGTTAATTAAACTTATCCAACTGTATGTGTGTAGGGTAGTAGGGTTTCGTCAGGTTTAGCGGACGAGTAAATTTTTCGATATCGAATTTGCCTATATCCGGAAAATATTGTATTTATGCCCGCAATTTCAGCTAATAAAGTAAAAAAGTTCAAAGTCTGGAATGCCGACAATGTGATACCCTACACCAGTCTTGTTGAAAGTGAACTAATGTATGGATCCGAAATTTTTATGGGTTGAAATAGACTTATGTTAAAATTTATATATAAATTGGCACAAAATTAGGAAATCAATAAGAAATTTTGATTTTGTCTCTTGTCAGGTGCAGGGGTATGGCATCACCAAAAAAATAAGTTATGAAAATATTGTTGTCACTAGATGGCACTTTGTTCAAAAAATTGACAATTTTCTTTTTTTATTTAAATTTAAATAATAACAAACAACAAAGCAAAAAAACAAACGGATATATAAAATTTTATTATTTAAATATATTCCGCGCTTGTTTTTCCTTATTTTGAGCAGTTTTCAGCAGTTTTTTAGTTCTTAAATAAAGGCTCAGCTGATACTAAACTGATACTAAATAGTTGCTCAGGTAATACTAAATTTCAGCGCCCTCTATCGGTGAGTAGTGTAAGTTTTGATTTCCTATCTCTATAATTAATAGTCTCTGGTCAGGTGTATTTAATGCTAAGTCAGAAATATAATCCATATTAGCGCTACGTCCAAAAATGGATCTATTATGTCCGAAATCAATGTATGCCCTATCTTTACTAATTGACGCATAATTCTTTGTTAGCTTTTGTTGTTCTTAATATTTTGTGAAATAAAAAATACTAAAATATAAAATATTTTCTGACAAATTTTTTTGTTTAATTGCTTAAATTTTATAAATGCCTAAATTTGTATGGAATATTTCTACAAAATTCGAAAAAAGCAAACCTATAATTAATTTTATCTTTCTTTTTCGATCTTTTTTGTTAAATTTTAATAAAAAATAGTTGAACTTGAGGTCAATGTGTTTAAATAAATTTTTATCTACACTCAGATAAAAAAGTTTACAAAAATATTTGTAAACAGTTTCCAATCGCGCTATACTATTTTTATACTGATTAATAGTACAATTTTTATTTTTAGTAATCAGTTTTGCTATTCTCTTATTACAAATTACGGATTTTTTTACTAATTTTCGCTGCTGATTTCAGCAAAACATTTTACTAATTTTTCAAAACCGAGTGCTAAATTAAGCAAAAAAAAATATACTAATTTAAATTTTTTTTTTGATTTTTTACAATTCTTGTTTAGTTTACATTTGTTACTATTGATATATTCTTAGTTTAGAAATAACACCCAGAAAACTTTATTGCATTTCCAAAGCATAAAACGGCAATAACTGGAGAACCGTTTGCTATTTTGACTCCAAATTTCAAGTACGATGAAGTAATTATACGCTTGTTACAATCGAAAGAAAAAATTTTGATTTTAAATTACAGTTTACAGCAATTTACTAAAATTTAGTAGCGGCTAGTAATTTTTTCTACTAATTTTATTATACTACAGATCAGCAGACATGTGTTGCTAAAATTAGCAAAAAATACCGCTGGCTTCAAAACAGTTAAATTTCCCGTATTAACAGCAAAATTTTCAGTAGCCATTACAGACTTTTTTGGTTGAGTGTAGCTTTATTTTTATTTTATATAATTGTAAAACAAATGAAAAAAATTTAGGGCCTGTTTATCTATTACGAAAATAGTCTAAACGAAAGAAATTGACAACTACTTTCGTTAAAAATACATGGGAAACAAAAAAAATTTTTCGTTACTTTGCTTTCGTTTAGAGCATTTTCGTTATACATAAACCAGGGCTTAGTTGAAATTTTCAACTTCGAAATATTTGAAAATATCGAAATTCGACATGAAAAAACTGGTTTTTTGAATAATTTGAAAACCGCCTTTTTCAAAAACCGGTTCAAAAACCCCGCAAATATAGAAAGAATCCCGGGATTGTTTTTGAAAATATTTTGGGTTTTTACTTTGTCACTCCTACTTTTCTATTAGTGTTGTCTACTCGTATGTTAATGCACTTGTAATTTTAGAATTTTATTGTGAGAATTGAAAAAAAACCAAATGCAATGTTTTTAATATTATAATTACAGTATGATTGTAGAGTTTAAAAATCGTACAAAAGATCACAATAGAATGTGCACTTCATTTACAAAGACAAATCGATTTGCGTTTTTTACTTAATGGCAGAAATAATTATTTTAGCCGGCGTTTTTTTCTAATCATCTGTAAAAAAAAAAATACAAAAGCGCAACGGAAGTCTAAAACTATGACGTTTTCACATTTTTTTTTGTTTCGTGAAGCGCCATTTTAAATTATTTTTTACAATTTTGTTGTGTTGTTTATCAAATTTTCGTATAAATGTATGCATGAAATATTCCTTAAGATTTTTACTTTTTCTTTAATTTTTTTTTCTTCGATTCGTATAAATATTTTCTTATTCAATTACAATTTAAATCAATTGTAGTTTATATGTATTATCATCGTCATCATGTCGTTTGTTTTGTTGTTAATGATGATGATCATCATATGTGATCGTTTTTGTTCGTTATAACCACCATTTACTAGATACTATCAACTGCTAATACAAATACATATATACTACTGCTACTTATGTCTCATAATATTTTATTATTATCATGTTGATGATTTTTTACTACTACTAAAACTGCCCTTGAACCTGAGCACAAAAAAATCTTTAAAAATAACGAAGAATTTTCTTTTTTTAGAAAAGAAAACATTCAATTTCTTATGGTTTACTAGGTTATCCAAATTAGTAAATTCTATGCATTTATATTCATATTTATAGCAGACCTGTAATCAGAGTATTAAAGTAGAATTTCTTTTGTTGAAACAATTCTTTAAAAATGAGATCATAACACTGCACAGTGGGATACATTTAAAATAGTTTGGAAATTAGTCATCCTTTTTTTTGAAAGCTGGTCGAATCGCCATAAAACTTAACAAAATCATATCCACCCGTGTAAAAAAGATTAGATCTGACCAGATCCCAGTAGATCTGATTGTGCCAGATCTAATTAGATCTCAAAATAGGGGACAAATTTGAAATCTAATTAGATCTGACCAGATCTATATTGATCTGACTAACCATATATAATCAGATCCAATTTGATTTTGACTTTAAACTAAAATTAAGGAACTGATCTTCTTACCGAGTTATTCTCCAAACAAAATTAGTGTGTACATTTTTATTTTGCTGCCAGTTCCGATGAATAAGATCTGATACCAGATCTGGTACCAAATCTGGCCAGATCTGCTCACATCTGGTCATGAAAATCATCCAGTTTTACAGATCACTTTAGATATGAATAGATCTGGCACCAGATCTGATCAAATCTGACCATAAAGTCTATCACATACGCTAAATTTGTTTAAATAAAAACCTTGAAATTGCCATAACTTTTGATTTCGTCGTGCGATTTTTTTAATATTAATTTTTTTTGAAGGGAAACTAACGTACTTTACCGTGTTTTTTGTATTTTTTGTCAAATATTTATTTTAGCAGTTTTTTTTTCGCTATATCTTACTGCGACGGTGTTTGATATACTTCCCCACCCGTGTAAAAAAGATCAGATCTGGCCAGATCTCAGCACATCTTACCAGATCTAATTAGATCTCAAAATTGGGGACAAATTTGAGATCTAATTAGATTTGACCAGATCTAGGCATATCTGGCCAGATCTTCGTAGATCTTACCAGATCTAATCAGATCTCAAAATTGGGGACAAATTTGAGATCTAATTAGATCTGATCAGATCTAGGCATATCTTGCGCATTTGTCCAGATCACTTTAGATTTGAACAAATTTGGCACTAGATCTTATCAGATCTTACCATAATGTATTATCACATATGCCATATCTGATCATATTTGATGTGATCTGGTACAGGATCTAATTAGATTGAATCATATCTATTGAGAACCAAAAAGATCTGGTCAGGTCTAAACTTTTTTTCACGGGCAGTTAAAAAAAAATATAAAAATTAATACTGGGCTGAAAAAAAATCTACACATTTGCTAATAAAAATAAAATAGTTCTGTGATATTATCTTAAGTAACTAATGACATATGAGAATCGAAACTAATATTTTTTAGAGTTTTCACAAATCTTTGACCCATTTTCGTAAATTCCAAGTCCATTTTTGGCGCCAGTTTTAAATGGAGATATATATTAAAATTCTGAATTCGTTCCAAACTTAAGGCAGAAGGAATTTCGAAAATATAAAAAGCTGTTTAAAAATAAGTTGCCGTATGAAAAATCGAAGGTAATTTCCCCGAAAATGAGCGATGTTTAGATATTTTTCATGGGTTTAGAGAATTAAAGTGGCCATATTTCAGTCCAGCACAGTCGACTTATTAAAATGGCAGTCAACTTTTACTTCTTCATCCCTCGGCAAAAATCGCCACTTTTTCGACACCGTTCTTTCACTAGGGCAGGGCTGGCAAAACTATGACACGCGTGTCAGTAGTGGCACGCGAGTGGATTTTAGGGGGCACGCGACGTTTTGTTAGATATTTTCAAAAAATTTAAACTATTGGAAGACCAGCAAAAAATTCAGTTAAATGTTAAATTTCTATAGAAAAATGTGTGAAATTTTTCATAGAGCTTGTAAATCGTCTTTTAAAATGAATGAAATTCTGTATGGCCACCATATTTTGTTTACAGAAATATCGTTAATACAAAACCCAAAAATTCAATTATTATAAAATTCTGGAAAAATTTATAAAATTCTAAATTGAAAGAGTTTAAATGTTTCGATGGAAAAATGCGTCATAATCGGAGAAATAAAAAACACCAGAAAATTCCACAAAAATTTAAAACAACTTATAATAAAATTGGATCTAAAAAATTTAGTTTTTTCAAAGGGAAAATATATGCTACGAAAAAACCCTCAATGAGATAAAGGCTGAAAATAAGTTTCATAACGAAATAACCCCCTATATTGGAATTTGAAATTGGGTTTTGATCGTGTTTCGCAGAGCCATTTCATACACTCATAGAAATAAATCCGTAAAAATAGCAGAAAAAGTTACTAAAAATTAGTTAAAAATGATGCTGCAGAAAAAACTGCTAAAATTAGCAGATTTTTTTACTAAATACTAGTAAAATGAGAACAGCAAAATTAAAACTGCTAAATTTACAGAATTTTAGTTATATTTAGGCTAACTTTTAGTTAATTGAAAATAGCAAATTGTACTGTAAAATCTGCAGAAAATTTTGCTAAATATTTGTAGACTAAAAATAGCAAAAATAAACTGTTAAATCTACAAAATTTTTGCTATTTTAAGCTAAATTTAGTTGAATGCAAATAGCAGTCTATTCTGCTAAAATCAGCAGAAATATTTGCTAAAAAATTGTAAACTGCTGTTTTCAAAAGGCTCGATTTTTATTTGCATTTAAAAAAAAAAAATCGAAAAAAAAACTTCGAAAATTTTAAATTTTTTGGTGATTTTTTAGGCTACTAATTATTTAGCAAAATTTTTTTGCTGATTTTAGCAGGTTAATTTGCTAATCTCCATTTACAAAAATTTAGCTCATATATAACTAAAATTCTGTATATTTAACAGTTTTAGTTTTGCTGTTCCTATATTACTAATATATAGCAAAAATAATCTGCTAATTTAGCAGTTTTTTTCTGCAGCATCATTTTTAACTAATTTTTAGTAGTTTTTACTAAATTTTCTACGGACTTTTTTCTATTAGTGTATGAAAAAGAAATTTAATTTCTCTGTTCAAACCCATAATATTCGCTTTTTATTTATTTTTATGATGATAATTATTTAGAAAAAATAAATTTTTCCCCGAAGCACATTTTTCAACTAGTTTCTAACGTACTTAAATAATATATGGCGCCCAATAATTTAACTTTTTTAACAAAATAATATAAACACCAAAAATTTAATAACTTCCCAAAAAAAATGAAAAGCCAATAATGTTCAAACTGTTTTAATTTTATTTCATTGGGGATTTTTTCATAATGAAATAATCTCAATATTTAAAGATTAAATAAACCCCCAAAAATTAAATAACCGTCAAACATTTTTGCGTCATTTCTTGGATGTTATTTAATTTTTCCCTTTGGGGTTATTTCATGGGGGTTATCTGTAGCGCTATTAATATGTACATCTGCGATTATTTTTTTAAGAGAAATTTTCCAAATTTTAAAAATTTTTGAAAAAGGACTATTAAAAGACAACTAAAATTAAGGTTGCCCGCGAGAATTTTTACAAAAAAAAATTTGTCCATTTCTGGCACGCAGCGAAAAAAGTCTTGCCACCCCTGCACTAGGGGTTACCAAAGACGAAAAAATCATTCGTTGATGCTAAATCGTGAAAACGTGTTTCCACATCGTAATATTTTGTAATACAATTTTGAGGTAGACAAATATTATTAAATTTCATACGTATCCTCAAAATCTTATAGAAAATTAGATTATTTGTTCAAACTATCACATGCTAAATATTATGAAAATAGTTATCTATAAAACAAAAAGCCGAAACAGCTATAATATTTTTTGTTTCAATTCCTTTGTTATGTTTGTCTTTCTTTTTGCGTATTAACATAAAAGTACCATCGCTGAAACCATAATACTACGTTCACAGTACGATTGTTAAACACGTTTATGTAAATGTTAAACATATTAGTTCACACTTAAAAATGAAGTGTTTAAGTTAAACATCTCGAACAGATGTTCGTTAACAATTGTAGAAAAAAAAAACAAAAATTTGACAAAATTTCCCAAAAAGTAGTTTTTACTTCGGCCGGAGGCAATAATTAATAATTTTTGGCATTATCCAATGTTATAATTGCTATAAAAAGTGAAATAACATTATCCGCCCCAGTCGGAAACAAGATTTTTCAATTTTTAGTTAAGGGAAAACTTCATGGCTGTGTTTGGATTTTTCGTTCACCGGAAGCAAAGTTTAATTAATTGTTTTGTTCATCTATCACTTTAATAAGAAAAAAACACATTTTAACTGGTTTTTATATAGATTTAGTTTATTTTATTCAATTTTAATTTTTTTATTTTTCTTGTTGTGCCTTCTTATGCTTCAAACTTGTCATTCAACACCAATTGATATCAATTTTATCGTGTTTAACAACGATAATTTAGCGTATTAAGGGTAGGAAAAATGTACTGTAAAACATCTCACTTAAACATGTTTAACGCTTAAACACGCCAAATCGAGTTAAACACGTATATGTGAACGCCGTATAAGATTCACAATTTTTTTAAACATTTCAAAAAATTGAGGAAACTATCCATATGCCAAAATTATCGTTCGTTTGTTTTCAAAATCGTATGATTTGTTTTCATAATATAATACGACTCTACATAATCTTTTGACAGATCTTTCTACTAAAGCCCCGTTTAGATTATCACACAAGTGTGTTATACATGTCAGAAATGTGTTGTATAACGAAAATGTATAATAGTGTGAACACTGTTCGTTACACACATGTCAAAATGGGTGCACACATTTTAAAATACGGTCACACTTTTTTGACAAGATTTATTTTTTGAAATATTTCATAAAGTTACCACTTGTCTCAACACAAGTGTTGTGTTATTCACAAATAAATGTTAAACAAAGATTAAAAACAACTAGTGGTGAAAAAAGTAATAATAGAAGAAAAAATAACTGTTTTAATTTATTTGTTGTGTGTGTCGATAACAGTCTGAACACTGAAAAGATTTTCTTTTATACTTTTTTGACAACCAGACAATTTCAGCATACTTTTTGTCATACTTGTGTGAAGAAAAGTATAAGCACTTGTGTGATAATGTGAACAGGGCTTAAATATTACAGTGTAGAAACGCCTTAAATTATATTTTATCACTTGTAGTCCAACAGAGAAGGAAAAAGATTTGTTGGAACTCGATCAAAACCATTAAAACTAATTTGCTCCGACGTTATTTTATTTGGAATTACCTAAAATCGATTACTAAATCAAAAATACTTTATTGAGAATTAAAAATAGGGGAAATGAACTAAAAATTGGTATTTATAATCAATTTTAAATTAATATTCGGTTAGTAAAGCCACTTTCACATTATCACGCAAGTGTATACATACGAGTATATGTACATTTCTTCACACAAGTATGATGAAAGTATAAAAATCCTTTGAGTCGTCAGACTGTTATCGACACACGAAAAAAATAAATAGAAACAGTTATTTTTTCTTCTAATCAAACTCAAAAAAATAAGTTAGTAGAAATATTAGTAAAACATCTTGTACATTCTGGGACATTCGTTTGCACGCACAAAGGAATAGTTTAAAAATGCTGTTCTATTTTATTTTTAAACCAAAATATTGGAGTATGCTTCCAATTATATAGTAACATATATTTCCCGGTAAATATTAGTTTGTTTGTAAATAAGTCATATTTTGTCATCTAAAAATGCATATTTTTGCATTTTTAACTTTCTAATAATTATATCTGTGGGATACAATTAAACATATATTTGAAAAAAAACGGCGAATTTACATTCTTGATTACCCGAGTAAAAATAGTTATATAGGAAATTATATAATTTAATATGGACTAATAATTATGTATAGCTTTTAGTTTTTAAAAAATGTCCTATATGATGTCATATATAGATTAGTATAAATATATATGTCCCTATATATATTAATATGTACCATATGTAGTTACATATGCTATGACAATTTTAATACAATATAAAATAAATAATATAAAGTTTTATATAGCTCAATGTTAAATTTTTTTCTAAGTTGTTTTAGATATGTTTAAGTATAGCGCAATGTAAAAAAAATTCTATGTTTTTTGAGATATATTTATGTATGATTTCTAAATATAAAAGATGTACTCATTATAACTCGTAAATTCCTTGTAAACCTTGTATAAATACAACCATATTTTTTATTTATCGAATTTCAAATTAAACTCATAAACATACCAGATTCACACAGTTTACGGGTTTATATGAGAAGGCTTAAAATGCTTGGTTACAATTATGTACAACTTCTTTTAGAGAATTTTTTATTTTAATTTTGAATCCTTAACTTAGGGGTGTTATTTTTTTTAGTACTTCTTAATAGTTTTTGTTTTGAACCTGAAATATGTATAAAGCGTTATATAATTATGTCTTTCTACATCAAATTAGATATAATTATATCGGGTCAAAATCCGGATAAGATTCTATATGCTTCAATATATTTAGATCTTATCCGGTATAATTTTATCCACCATTTTTCGGATCATAGTATATCTCCAATTGTATTAAATAAGATATCATTACATATGGCATAATATTATTTTTTTTACTCGGGTATATAAAGTTGTATGCAGCCATTATAACTTTTGTAGTTGGTAATAATCGTTTAGTTTAGCTAGACTGCATTTAGTCAAAAAATTTAGTGATATTTTTCCTTTATTTATTAATTTTATTGTGAAAAAATAAAATAAATTAGTATAAATAAAACATAAAATTGTGTCAAAAAGAAAAAAAAAAAATATTTAATTGTGTATATTAAAGTATTAACTTATTATAAGAGTTTTTAATTAATATTTGTTAATAAAAATAAATGAAGAGATTGTAGTTATTGTTTTTCAATGAAAGATTTGTATTAGATGTAAAATTCAATGTGATTTATAATGTATTTAGTTATTAAATAATCGCCAAACAGTAGATGTATTAATTTTACTTTTTATGTTTTTCCATTAAAATATAGAAAAATTTGGGGAGTAAAATAAATACGCCTATTGTTTGGCATATATTAATAGCTGCTTTATAACTAAATATATTATTAAATATTTGCATGGAAATATAATTTGTTTATGACTCACATATTATATGTTTGCTGCCAAACATATATTTTTCGATAGCGCCATTTAATTTCATCCAAACATTTATATATTTACAGGCAAACATATATATCATTGGCTTAGGCGGCAAACCTGTCAAGTCCGTTTTTTTTTAATTTTTCAGGAGAGACAAAAAACTGTCTAACATTGAAAAAATCTTGTGACATGTCACAAGGTGTCAATTTCCCCATCCTATGACAACGCCATGTAAAAGTGACCAGTCTATTTCATATAAAGGGGTCAGTTCGGTGACAGTTTGTTAAAATTTCCCGCAGGGATACTACATCAAAAACTCAATTTGCATAAAAATTGGACTTGACAGGGTTGCCGACTAAGCCAACGATATATTTGCATGCAAATATATATTGTTTCTAGTAAAAACACGGCGAATATGTTTAACAATTTCTCCAAATATATATATATATCACCAGCAAAAATATGTTTGGGACAGGCCGTTTTTTGCTAATTTACAACATGAACTGTGGTTACCCTCAATATAAAAGTTCTTCTGGGGGGGTTATTATTTAATTCTATTCGAAACGGAAATGCTTTCGAATAGAATTTTCACATTAAAAATAAAGTACCAAAAAACATTTTTTACTGGGGTAAAATATTGAAAACGTGTATGAGATTGTCCAGCAAACACACTTTTTCAATGTTTACCCCCATTAAAAACTGGGTTTTGGTACTTGATTTTCAATGTGAAAATACATAATAACCCCCCTGAACTTAATTCTGTGTTCGAATATCCGCAATTGATAATTTATGAGTTTTTTGGGTCATTTAAGTGCTTTTTTCAAGAAATACCAAAAAGGTCGCAAACACCGGTAGTTTAAATGTTCTACGAATATTTATATTCGATTAGCAAATTTGCGAAATATCGGAAGACCCCCGAATGTCGATCTTTTAATTCTCTGAAAAACAGTGATATAATCATAGTTGGGAATAATTAATTATTTTGCAATGATCATTACGTATTTTTATTACCATTATATCAAAGTGATTGTAATGAAAAAAGTTCAGTATTTTTGTTTTCATTATTTGTAATAAAATATTTTTTCATTTCTATTACGCCAATAAAAAAATCACATATTTCTCTTTCAGTAATGAAAAAAGGAACATTTTTTTATTTCACTACAAATAGATATGGAAATGAAAATCAAATTTTATTACTATATTATACTTTTTGTAAAATAATAAAGATTAAACACATATTCGCATCACATAAGTAATGGTAATGAAAATTTATTGATTATGGATTGGCCCATCTCTGGTAAAAGTGTATTATTTTTTTTTTTTAATATGGTAATTTAAAATTATGGTTTCTATGACGTCTTTTATTTACCCATCAATTTCTTTTGTAGCATTGTTATTAAAATAAAAATTTCGAAAAACAAAATTCAATTTTATTTTTTGTTTCATTCAATTAAAAATCATGAATTTTTAATCATTTTTGGGGATTTTTTGAATTTGACGAATTTAATAGATTTCTTTATAACAATTTTGCACTATTTCCATTATTTTTTATAATTTTTTGTAAATTTTAAGACTTTCCCGCACTCAAAAATTTTTATCAGTTAGGTACGACATGACAGTTGTTTGTGTAGTAATAAGTAGTTGTTGTTTTTAACTGTAGTTACAATTGTTTTTCTGTGGATAAATACAAAACAACTATTATTGCAGTTATTTTAAAAAACCACTAAGGAGGAGTACTGTAAGTACTATATTATTTCCCAGTAAAAAAATTACAGGTTTTTGGAAGCAGGATTAAACAAATGCGCTGATGTAAGTGCTTACTATTATAGCATACTGCGAAGCATCAAAATAAATGATGTTTTCACTGACAAGCTGCAGGTTATGAAGAGCTAGCACGCGGTGCAATAAAAAACATGAATGTTAAGAACAAAACATAAAATAATATTAATATGTAAAAAGCAGGGACGTAACAGTTATAAATTTTATTCAAAAAAACTGATTGTTTTACAATTATTTCTTGTTTGAATCTTTTTAATTTTCTGTTTATTTGCTCTATTTGATTTTTATTTTTAATTCAAACAAAAACAATCCAAACACGATTTTTATTTTTTCAAAAATAATGAAAGTTATTTTGTAATTTTTTTTTTAAGAATATAAATCAAAAGCCATAGAACCAATGACTTCAACAATTATAATATCCTGATGATATCAACTAGTGTTAATAAAAGATTGAACAGTGATTTAAATTGAGTAAATATGTATATTCCAGCAACTTCCGGCATTCAATTTAGGTCAATTTTTAATTTTTATTTTATTATCAACTAAAAAAGTTAGTGCTTAATTTAAAAAAAAAAATCATTCTGTAACTTTTATAAAAAGTTTTAAAATAAAAATCAAAAAACAACAGAAATTTATAGAGTAAAATATAAAAATTTAAAAATTAAAATGTTTGCCAAACTTTGAGATTTTTTTGTACAATACGATTTATAAAATATAGTGCATTATTGAAATATTATAATTAAACAAATTTGGGTTGTGACTTTTTAATAAATATAACAGTTAAAGTTGTAATTAAAATAAATATCTATAAAAGTTTATGTAAAATACCTAAATAATATAGAGTGCCTGTTATCATTATTTTTGAATGTTAATAATGTAGACATGAAAAATGTGCTTACTGAAAGCCATGAAATCGCAGCATTTTATATGCGCTAAAATCAACGATTGTTTTTCCCAAAACTAGTGCTTCCAAGTGGGAATTAGACATATAAAAATCATGGCATATGTAAGCAGGTTTGTAAGGGATTATTTTAATTGTTTGCTTTGAAAATCTACTTACAGGTAAGCACCATTTTTTACTGGGTTGCAACTAAGGAAGAGTACTGTATTGCGTTTTTTAAAGCAAATATTTTTAATATTAAGGGTGTTCATTGCAGAAATTTAGGTCTTCTAAAATTGCGAAGGTGTAAAATTTTTTATTGGAATTAAAAAAAAAAAATATTCTATAGAAAGTGAATTTTACTTTATTCACCAGCAGACTGAAAAAAAAACTCATAAAATCAACGACAGAATAGACTAAAGATATACCAATCCTCTCACACGCCAAAAAACACGCTCTTTAATTTTATATGCCAAATGTTTTTAAGAGAAACAGTTTTTAGCATTTTTTAATTGTTTTTTTATCTATTTTATTGAAATATATTTTTGTAATACCGAAAAATTAACTGTAAAAACAGAAGTTTTAACGAATTTTGTTAGTGATTTCTAAATTTATCAGTAATTTTTACGACATTGTTAGTTATTTTTACTTCATTTGCTAGTAGCTTTTGAACATTAAAAGGTAACTACATTATTGGTAATTTTAAAGTTAAACACCTTTGTCGCCTTCTTTACTGCATATATCTTTGTTCTGACCGTCCTTGTCAGTACACTAAAAAAAAAACAGTAAAATCAGCAAAGTTTTAGTCGGGAGCGTGCTTGCAAAAAAGTTAGTAATTTCAGCGAAAGGGGTTTGCTTAAAATCAGCGGGTGGATTTTTACCAAAATAGTAAGCTCTGCAAAAGTTTTTCTATTTCTAACACTTAGTCGATTGCAAATGATAAAATTCTTGCTAAAATCAATAAAACTTTTTGATAACTATTAGTAGACTGAAGAAAACTACAAAAATTTGTAGAGAAATTATACCTTAGTTAATTTATTTACTGAAAATTTAAATGAACATTGTTTAAGCCTATATGACACTTGCTAGTTTCTAGATTCTAGTTTTTTGCACCATCAATGCAAATCATATGAAGGGTACTGCATTACCAACATCAATTTGACAGTTTGATAGTTTTTCGATATAGTTGTTCGCTTCACACACATTATTTCTCACATAAGGAAATTCGTGCTCTCTTCTATTTTGGATTATTAATACTGAAACTAGCAAGTGTCATACGGGCTTTAAGAAACTTCGCAAAATATAAAAATTTCCAGACTTCCACATTAGCAGACAATTCTGAATACCAAAAACGGCAGTGAACTATGGCTTTTATATTATAAAAACATTTTCTTAAAAAAACGAAAGGAAACAGAAAAAATTACCCAAATGACTGAATAAAATGTCTGTCCTTGAATTTCACATAATCACTATTTATAAAAATTTAGTTTATACATTCACATTTTATCTTTATCTTCATTAAATTAAAATATTTTATTTTGTCTATAATTTAAATCATATTTTAACTTATTGTGTTCTATTTTTATGTATACGCTTCTTTTGGCCTCCTTTTGTTCTATGTATGAAAGACAGATACAAAAATATTTCACAGTTGTATTTTTTGTATGCCTTAGAAAAGGTGTGGGGATGAAGTTCGCACTACATCTGGACAATATGCGACATCTACATCTTCTCTGGCTGATTGTTGTCCGCACTATAAATGTGTTTATCACAATTTTGGTAGCAAAATAAATTAGTAAAACACTAGTTCAAAATAAGTTTAGTAAAACATTAGTTCAAAATAAGTTTAGCTAATATACAGGACGTTTTACTAATTTTTCTACCAAATTCATTTTTTGAGCGTGTTTCTACCGGAAAACTTTTTTGAGTGTACTAGTTTAGTAGTTGCTTATTATAATATTAAAAATAACTATTTCAAATAACTGTGATAATTGTTTTTTTGTATTTTTCCATATAAAAGCAACTGTAATTGAAGTTGAAAACAACAACTACGGATAACTACACCAAAAACTGTTATTTAGTAACTGGCAAACTTTTTTGAGTGTAAAGTTCAGATTAAAAAATTGCATTTTTAAAACTTTCAGCTGTATTTATCACGCTTATTTGAATGCTTTATTTGCCAAATCGATTTCTGACTTTTGTAAAATTTAATTTCAAAACACTTTATTGGCTCCTAACTGTATAATATTCAAAAATTTCTCTGATTATAGAATTAACAATACTAAATGAAAAAATTTATAATTTAACAGGAAGTTAAAAAAACCATATGCATTTCTTTGTCATTTTACTCAACTTTTTGTTTTATGGAGTTGATTTGGCAAGTGAATTCATTTTATATTTTCTGAAAAACAAATAATATTTTGTAACTAAAATTGAAAAGTTATAAAACATAGATATACTTCTGAAATTAAAAAAAAAGAATTTTTGTATTTTTTAATGCAAAAATTAAAATAATTGTTTTTTAAAATGTTTAATTAAAATTGTGTGAAAACAGTTAATGTAAAATTGTACTCACAGAATATTTTTAACAATGTATTTAATTTCCTTCCTTCACTAATAAATGCAGAAAAATGTGATAAGATGTGTAAATAAAAAATAATTTATTACATTTTTATATAATTTGGGATTTTTTCCACAATATTTCGCAAAAAGGGGAACAAGTTACGGGATGCTGAAAAAAATCATATCCGGAGTCCCTTTTTTTTTTAAAGAAAACTTTGTTATATTTCAGGTTGTCATTTTAACATAGTATTAACGGAATTTTTTCTAGTTTTATGCTTAAAGCAAAATCATTTAACATTATCAGTTAAAAATCAGTAAAACTACAAAAGTTAAATAGATTTTTAGTGAAATTCTCTTTTAAGTATAGCATTAAAAAACATAAAAATTAGAAATGGTGTTTTAATTTTCGTATGCATTTAATTTATTTTTTGTACTCAATGATTATAAATCTACTTAACACATCATATTTTACGTTAATGGATTTTTATGATTTATTATTGTATTTGCTTGTGTTTTTTTGATGTCATGCTATCGCTATGTGCCATAGGGAGTTTTATTTCTAAAATGTTCTAATTTCAGAATGTCATTCCAGATACTCGTAGTAATTATATAAAAACAGCATATCGAGACACTATATGCAATACTCTATATCTGCAATTTTGGCCAAAATGAGTTTTTGATGGCAAAATCATTGTTGATATTATATCCATATATGATATCAATTTGGAAGCAAAATACCCATTCTTTACCACTTTTTTGAACATTTTACATTTTCCCATATCTACAAAGAAATTTATTTTCAAATACAGAAGTCTATATCTGCATACAAATTTAAATTATTTGAATTCTATAAGGAACACATTTTTCGGAAATATTTTTTTTTTTTTGCAACTAACCACCAAACTTTATTTTAGGAGATGTGCATTATATTCCCTAGATTATAAACTTAAAAAAACAGCACTTAAAAAATTGCAAAATAATATCGGAACGCTAAAAAAGCTTTTATGGTAGAAAAAAATAATTTAAAAGCTCAATCGGCGATTAAGATTCTGCAAACGAATATAATGATGCAATTTTCTTTTTGCAAAATATTTTCGCGATTTCTTTTTTGCAAACTAAGAACCAAGCTTTGGTGTGGAATTGGTATTATATTCCCAAAAAAATTGCAAAATAATCGCGGAAAAGGCGAAAAAGGCTTTATGGCTGCGGCTGCGTTTCTTTTTTTATATGGAGATTTGGCACTTAAAATCGCACTGCGGATTCGCTCTAAATTAAAAATTAATTTCTTTGCATTTTCTCTCATACTCGCATATTTTCATTCTCACATTCTCTTCAATGTTGCCATATTTTCAAAAAATAATCCCATTATTTGGGATTCAAAGATGGAAACATCCGACTTTTATTTTGAAAAATCCTTGTTTCTCATATTTGTTATTAGTTTCAATTACATTAGGCCTAAAATTTTAATTTAATAATAATTACCAAAGTTAAAATAAAAAAAATTTTAAAAATTAACATATCGAAACAAAAACCTCATTTGTCATCCCTGGTGGTGTTTCTATAATATGCGAGTGCTCTCCAATTATAAAATATATGTCCACTAGAGAGTACCACCTTACAGGCAAAAAAAAAAAAAAAAGTGCGCCGTACACCCTGCAATATGAAGTATTTTTGCAAGGAGGTTTCAAAAAAAAATTTTTTATTTTTTTTTGCCGAACGTAGGGGTCGCCATTTTACATTTTTCGTTATATCTTTGGCATTTACAGTCGGATCTTAAAGTATGATACATCGATGATTTTCTCTCGAGGAGACCAGTGTTTTGCTCTAAGGGCATTTTGAGCTCAAGTATCCCGTTCTAGTAGTTACCCACCAGATCTAAGTTGCTACAACCCTAATGTACCACCCTAATGTCAGAAAATTAAAGCACGCAAAAAATCATTAAACTTTTGCTAAGGAAGTTTTTCGCTAAACCCAGTAGAAATTTTTTTCATATATTGGTTGCCAAACGTAAGGGTCACCTTTTTAAATTTTTTTTAATTGGATTTTTACTATATAGCAAAACACTGGTCTCCTCGAGGCAAAAAAATCGATATATCACACTTTAAAATCCGATTTTAAATGCCAAAGCTATAACAAAAAATTAAAAAAGGCGACCCCTACGTTCGGCAAAAAAGAAAATATATTTTTTTTTTTTTGAAATCGCCTTCCAAAAATACTTCATATTAGAGGGTGTACGGCGAATTTTTTTTTTGAGGTACGGTCTAATGTCCACACATACGTGTAAAGAAAATGTAAATGAATCTTTAAAAACAACCGTTATCGCATTCATTTAATTCGTTTTTTCTCACCGCAGCGGAACCCGAGCCGCAAGGTTGTATCTCTCTTCTAATTTTTTGATTCTTGTTCATTATGAACTAACTCTCTTAGTTTTCATGATATTGACCTTTTTAAAAATAAATTAAAAAAAACTATATATACACTTAACATAATACGTCAGCAATAATTTTATACTGAATTTATATTGAGCAAAAACTACAGTTTTCGGACAAAGCTAGTTTTTGCTTGTTTTTTATATATGCGTTTTGACAAGTAAAAACTAGCAAGAGCCGGAAACTGTAGTGCTCAGTCTACATGCAGTATTAGACTAAATTTTAACAAATGTTATAAAACACTGATTTATTCAAATATTATAGTTTTCTTAATTTAACGCAGTACTAAAAATCCTCAGTACTTTACTTATTTTGAGTCTGAACTTTCAAATTATTTATAATTTTTAGAACCTACTTGTTAAATTTTACACAATCTATTGTTTTTTCTCGATAGTCCAAAACTAATATGGACCAAATATTTATCCGAATCACCAAATTTAGAACAAAATGGCATCGATTTGCAGTTGCATTTGACAAAAATTCATGTTTTTTTTTGCATATTTTGACTTCAAATGCATATTTGGTGGCTTTTTAATGCATATTTTGTGCTTTTTAATGCATATTTGTGCAAATTTTTAATTTTTGGGAGAATTTTTTATTTTTTAGAAAAATATAAAAAATTGATGCATTTACATATAATGATTCAATCAAAATATTTATTTTTTTCTCACTATTTTTTAAAAATAAACATTCTCAAAAACCTTATTGACCTATGGAAAAGCTTGGAGTTCTGTGTCTGTTTGTAAAATAAATAACTTAAATATATTTTTAAATTTTTAAGTGCATTATTTTTGCAAAAATAATAGTTTTAAGTGCATATTTTTTATATTTTTAATGCATATTTGCCTTTTGCATGAAATTCCTTGCCCTAGTAATCACAAATAGTTAACTTTTTCACATTACAAAGAAGGTTTAAAACGGTAAGTGGACTCATACCACTCTCAAAATAATAGTTGTCTTGTTTGGACTTAAGTTTTTATGTTTTATTTTATTAGTTGAAATATGAAAGTTTGGTGATTTAAACAAAATAATAGTTACGACCAACCGTTTACTTTATAATAAATATTTGTGATGTGATTTTGATAAATCACTAGCAGAGTACCAAGCTGACCGTCGCAAAATCGGCGGAGCGCCGCCGCCGACAACTTTTATACTTTATTAGCCGCCGCCATTTCAAACGACTCGCTTCGGCTCAAAAGGGCAGCCGACCAAAACAAGAGCCGCCGAATTTTTTTCGCGCCGCCATTTTTTAAATTTATTTTTCTTATTTTAGAGATTAATCAGAACTGGGTCGACAACGACAATTGCTTTTTCATATATTTTGTGTGGCTAACTAACTGGTAACTATGGTTAAGCACTAAACTCAGTTTATTTTGAGATAAGTTAACAGGTCTTAAGCGGATTCAATCAGAAAAGAATTAATTTTTCAAAGCTCTGTTATTAACAGTGCATAGAAAACAATTCGAGCCGTCCATCCAGCCGCCGCCGGTATATATACATAAACGCCGCCGCCGCCGTAGTTGTTTTGGTTGTGCCGCCGCCGCCGAAAATTTTGGGTCGGCTTGGAACCCTGATCACTAGATGTATGAATTGTCTGAAAAATCAGAAAACTTGTTGGAAGATTCTTTTTCTATTGACTTTTAAAAGGCAGTAGTAATGTTAAAATAAAACCTGACGTAGGTAAAATTTTTGACAATTTTTTCCGAATAAATACTTTTTAACAAAAATTATATGAAATATCTAAAGGTATGTGTTTTCATAATGAACTCGACATCACATAATTGTTAAGACAATTTACCATAAAAGAATGCGTTTTTGGTCAACTGTTAACAAATGCGGCACCCATCTTGCAGAAAGATTTTTCATCTGTAATTCTTGATGCAAAATAAAATGTACTCGATCATTTGAGATGCCTATGGCATTCCCTATTTCACGCACTTTCACTCGTCGATCGTCACAAGCACCCCCCAGAAATAGTTTAGCCCCCCCCCCCAGATTTTTTTAAACAATTAATTTTTATTTGAAATAAAAATTCTTATCCATTTCTGACTCAACTTTATTATGAAAGTAGATCGTCAGTAATGACCAGGGCAAGAAATGTTGTAAAAATCGTGTTTTATGTACATAAAGTATTAAAAATCGGAAAGTTTTTATTACAAAGTTTTTAAACATGAATTTATTATTTATTTCAGCGTTTTCAAAATTATTTTTGTTAAGTAGGCTATAGTATTATTATCTTAAAAGTAGTTTAAATATCATCGTCAAAAAGTTAGTAACTATATTTATCGAACACTTTCGTTTCCGTGAATTAAAAGATTCGAAAAATGTTTATAAATTTAAGGAAAAAAATTATTTAAAGGTAAATTTTCCAAAAAAAAAACTAAGATTTTGATAGAATAAAAAGTACGATTTGTAACATCTATTTTTAGCAAAATATGCAAAAATATGCATTTATTGGCATAATATGCAACAAAACATGATAAGCTACAATATATATTAAAATATGCATGTATAGCAAAATATGCAAAAATATGCTAAATACATATTACCAATTCGATGCCATTTTATTGCAAATATGTATTTGCATAAAGTCCCTTTTTTAATAATAACTTAACTAAAAACTAATTTTTAAATTTTTTTTGAAAAATTTTTTCCTTAATATACTTTATTTTGTAAAATAAATTGAAAATCTCCCAATCTGAAATTAATATTCAACAATTTTTCAACAAAAATTTCCGCTAATTTCAGCAAATTTCCCTTCTGTGTGTTTTCTACTAATATTCAGATAATTTTTTGCTGATATGAGAAGGGTAAGTTGTCATTTAAAACGAACCAAAATATCACCCAAATACAGCTGAAATTTTTTAGATTTAATAGTTTTATTTTTTCTGTTTTTATCTAACTAAAATTTACTTAACAGATTCTGCTACAGTCGGCAGTTTTTTCTGCAGGACCATTTTTAACTAATTTTTAGCAGCTTTTTCTGCTAGTTGTACAGATTTATTTCTATCAGTATATTTGTATTGCTGGTGTAAGTCATAAAACAAAGTGCAATTCAAACAAAATGTAAGCCTTAACTTTGATTTCACTTAAATTTTTCTAGTGATTATTGGGTAAAGCTTAAAGCGAAACTGTCCGAATAGCTATCTGGCGACCGTACAGATGATCGTAAACGAAACAGAGGAACCAAACCTTTAAAACTTTAGATACATTTTTTGATAAATTACAAAAAAATAAATTTTTATAAGACGGGGCTATAGCCCCCCTAGAAAAATGGTCTAGTTACGCCTGTGTCGATCGTCTAATATCATGGACTTTAGCTATGATTTCTGGCGTTGTTGCCATATTGGTAAAACCATATTGGTTTTTGATTCCTAAATATTTTGGGTATTGCAACTAAAATTCAGTTGTATAAACCGAATTTTGTTGTGATGACCAATATTCAGTTGCACCAACCTATTTTAGTAGATATAACCGAATTTCAGTTGGAAAATGGCATCTTTTTTCTCTGTGTGTACTTATGTCGGATGGAAGTTTCTATTATACAAAGCTTTTTGGTGTTTATAAGGTTAAGAACATTTCGTACTGCCCTCATAATGCACGAATTCTCTCTGTAATGCGCTATGTGAATAACTGGAAAATCAAATACAAACGGGATGAGATCTAATAGACTTGGGATAAGTTCAGTTATCTCAGCAGAACACTTCACATGGTAGTAACGATAGAACATTGTTACATAACCCACATTCCGACGATGCTCCAGCGAGTCAATAGAGCTGGATACCATACTGTCATGAATAGTGCTGGTAAAAATATGAGTAGTGGGTATCGAGTATCGAGTATTTGTGCTTTTTTTTTGGGTAGTCGATACTTAAAACTACTACTCGATATTTTCAGAGTTGCATTTTGGACAGAAAAATGTGACTCCGCTAAAATATTTATAACAAAAATGTGACGTCGCTAAAATATTTATCACAAAAACACAACTCTGCTAAAAGAAAAAAATCAAAAGTCAATTATTTAATAGTATATGGGTGAAATAAAAAAATATGATAAATTTTTGGGCCAAATTTGTGAGAAGCAAAAAGTGTCAATATTTCGGTTTTTTCTTAATGGAATCAGTAAGTTAAGTCATTATAAACCTAATTGCAAAAAATCTCTTCTACAAGTTGTCGCAATAACTTTTTTGCACAATTTTAATTTTTTTTGTGGTAACGGAGTTTACATTTCTGCAAGCAAAAGATATAACAAAAAAAAAAATTGCGTACGAATTTTCTTTAATTTATTAGTTTTTCGTATTTGGGTTTTCAACTTGCTTTCCAATGATATAATGCTTTCCAATAATTTGTGTTTATCAAATTGGCAGTTTCGCGAATAGAAATACAATTCATTCCGCGAAAAAAAATTTTTATTTTTTTTTTAATTTTGTATTTTTGGTCCTTTTAAATCCTTTTCAAAAATATAAAAAATTTTAAAATCCAAACAGCGGTTAAATTGTGTGAAACAAATTTAATTTGTCAAACTAATGTCAGTAATGACTCGAAATATCGATTCAAAACCAATGAAATGCAAAATGAATCGTTTTTCGCTCCAGCAGCTTGGGGTAAAAAACTTAAAACTTTTTTTGATTTGACGCAAAATTATTAGTTGAATCGTCTTTTGACGCATAAATATTAGTTGAATCACCTCGGTTTATGGTTATTTTAAAATATTTTAAACATTTATCTACATTTATTTGAATGAAATCTGATGCAAACAATTGTGGTTACGGAGTTTACAGTTACGGAGTTTACATTTGATTACTTTTTTAGTTTTCTTTCAGAAACGCTTTACCAGAATTTTTTTTCCGAAACAAAATCGCATGATGCCTACAAGGTGAATCTAAATATGACATTGTTTTTCTTACTCGTTAAATAGTTTGGTGTTAAAATTAGGAACGGAGTTTACAACATTTTTTCAAATCTTATTAAAGGCATCCTTTTTCATCTCGAGAATGTTACATGCTGCAGAAAAGCTTCAAGTCTGTTATACTGGATGATTATTTACAGTCCAACGATCATTTGAGTATAAATAACATTATACTTTTCGCAATATAAATAATAGAAAACTCCAAAATTCTGGTATATGCATTTTTATCAAAAATTATGACGAAAAATCGTTACAGAGTTGAAGTCGTGATAGCTAAGATATACAAAAAAGTTTGTGCAATGTATTAATTTTTATTAAAAACGGCACTTTTCCTCTTCATAAAAATTCTTACAGTTAGACTTTAGCTTTATTGGTTATTAAAATATAAGCTATTAAAGTTAAAAAACCTTATGAGTTACTTGTTACGGATTTTACATTTGGCCTATAAAATTGGTTACAAGTTTTATGTATTAACCAAAAATTGGTCAGATTGTTATAAATTTTGTAAAAGAGGTGACAATGCGCTGATATATATCGAAATATATAACTCAAATGTAATCCATGCATTAGAAATTAGGTGGTTACACGGTTTTTATCACATTTTTTGATATCACCCATATGTTTAAAAAAAAAACTGAAAAGCATATTAATATTTGGTTAACAAGTCTAAAAATATGTTTATAAATGTTTAAATGTTTATAAATTTAAATAAATATTTTTAAAAATTTCAAATTTAAAAACCGCTAAAAGTATCGAGTAGTATCGAGTATCCAAATTAAAAATATCGGGTATTCAAAAGTAACCGAATTTACCAGCACTAGTCATGAATGAGCGCCGACGCCCTTCTTTGTACACGGTCCAATAGCCCCGAAATAGACTTTGAATCGCCTTCCCACATATGGGAGTTGTATTCCACCTTTGGGCGGATATAGGTGGTATAAATAGTAAGGAGATCAGAAGAGGTGAAGTAGTTCTTTCACCGTTTAACAAAGCCAAGACACTTGAATGCCTTTTTCGACACTTAATGACGTGATCCTCCCAACGGACATCAAACTGGATTCTCATACCCAGAAATCAAGAGCTTCAGGTTCCTCAATATTGATACCACCCATGAATACAGATGACATTGATGGCTCCACGGCCCTATGGGTCAGCAAACAACATTGGGTATTGCGTGGATTAAAATTAACCCTATTCACGCGACCCCTTTCAGAGGTTGTCATTAGGTCCTGTTCGAGTGTGTCATTCATATTCTGCTCCTTGCCCCCAACATCCACAAGGCTTGGCCTATGATCGAAGGAATATGTTTGACAAATGTTGCTGTCATTTCCAAAAGAGTAGATAGGATTGAAAGTCTGACAGAGTAAATGGTTCAGAAAGATAAAAAAGAGAGAAGGCGAAAGAACGGAACCTTGCGCTACCCCTGCATTCTACTGAAACTTATTAACATTTCTTATAGTGCGATCTCTGAGGAAACTCGATATGAATCAAGAGAAGTCCTCTTCGAAACCAACAGCAATAAGCTTTGACAAGAGTGCTTTATGCTACTCACGATCAAATGCCTTGGAAATATCTTGAGCAACCATTTTGCTTTCACCAAATCCGTGAATGGACCGACTCCAATGCTCAATATAGGATGTGTTCAGTGAACCTATGTAAAACACTACGAGGAACATTTTTGTGGAACATTTTAACTCTCTAACTATTCAACTTACGGGTATTTTTTGTCCCTTTTTAAATGGGGCCAAAAAATTCCCTTTCATTGAAGAGTTAGAGGGTTAGAATGTTCCACAAAAGTTCCTCGTAGTGTTTTACATAAGTCCGCTCAACACATTCTATACCTAAAATGGAAGGTTCACCGCTTTACAATAAACACTCTTAAAAGAGTGAAGTTTGAGTAAAAATCATGAATTTAGGAATTTAAAAAACACATTTTTTTTTTAATTTGTGGTAAAAAATGGTAACTAATTTTTTAATGATCTATTATATAACAGTATAAACTTACAAAAAACGGAAAAAAAAATATCTAATTTTATATAATTTTTTTTATACTCCATCAAACTTAAGTAATTTTTGGATTTTCAACAAAAAAATGTCTTTTTAAGAGAAATAAAAAATAATTATTTTGCAAATATATACTAAAATCTATATTTTAATTTAACTACAAATATATTGAAGTAATTAAAAAAATCTTCGAACCAGTTTTTAAAAAAATGTATTTTTGAGAATTATTTTCGTGAAACAATTAAAACCCATTTTTTCTATTCAGTATTTTTTGTATAAAATTCTCTGAATTAAGCGCCCTCTCTTGTGGCGGCAAAAGTAGTCACACCAAATATTTTTTTCACATTTATTTGAGTAACTTTATTATCTTTCAAAAAATGTGTCTTTAATCTTAATTTGAGACAAATTTTTTTTTTATTTTTGTCCATGGGACGAAGCATTGTGCGACATGCTTAAGAGGGTTGCCAATGGACGTGATAGCGTCGAAGTGCACTGTTTCAGTGCTGGTATACGAGTACCATCCGGGCCCGTTGACTTATTAACATCGAGATTCGCAAAAACCCTTTTAACTAGACATGTATATATTTTACAAGACTAAAATTTTACAAAAACAACCATACATTTTACTAGAAAATTGGAAAATTAGCTTGAAAATTATGTAGTTGTATAATTACCAGGGTAAGTTTAGCACAAAAAGAGTTGAAATTGGCAATCAAAAAGCCACGAAAAAAACAGCAAAACTGGCACGTAAAATGGCAGGCTTATTCCAAAAATTTAAAAGAATTTAAGTGTTTTTCTCAAATATTTTTAACAAAAAACAATAACAAAGGAATTCACAGTTGAATAGCTAAAGTTTAAGTTTTTTTAAGTTCCTCCAAAAATTCTATATAAAAGTTGGTGCGCAATTTTGAGATCTAATTAGATCTGGTACCATCTGATTTAATAAGATCTGTCCAGATCTAATCTTTTTTAGACGGGTTGTAGTAACCGAATTTTTCGGCTACGACAACAGAAAAACATTTAAGTCAACATCCTTTCTTTTTCTTAAAAAATTCTATAATCTAATAATCAATAACATTGTCAGCACGAAAATTTTCTGCGCTTTCATTTTTAAAATATCCATTTAATTTCCCAAGAAATTTAAATTGTATTAAAAAATTTGCGGAATAGACTTTTTAAACTCGTTGCTAAGGATGTATTTAAGCAGTTAGGAACATACTTTTATTGTGGTAAAAACAATAACATTAAACTCATTTCAGTTTTAAAAAATATAATTTTTCAAAGTTATTCAGATAGAGTTTACTCATATTTGTATCTGCGTTTTATTGATTCGACTTTTTTTTGCAAACATATTTTAACATCAATCTCTTTTACACAGTATTATATTAATATTTTTTTAAATCCTTAATTATCCTGTAATATTTTTTTTTTAATTATTTTTATTTAAGTTTTTTCAAACTTTTTTTTAAAGACAACACTTGGATATGCAAACATAAAAACGAGCCAGTATTTAGAAGTGTACAACATTACGAATATGTTAATATTTCCGTTACATTTTATTTAAAAACTATTTAGACAAAAATCTTTATGTCGCGCGTTAGAAATTAATTATTATAACTGTTTTTGTTTTTATCTTTAAAATTAATAGTTTTTTTTTTTATTTTTCACGCGTCGCCAGTTGTAGGTTGTTTCTTGATTTCAGCTATTGAAATAATTTTTTGACCCGTACGAACTTTTCGCCACGACGTTGAACATTCAAATATTAAAACGGTTTTTTACAGATGACATAAAAGTTCGTTTTGCAAATATAACTACGGTTCACAGTCCGTCTGCGTCTCAAAAAGACTATTGTGTTTTTTTAGTAAATTTTAATTTCGATGTACATATATTTGTTTGTGTATGTGTGCAAGTATTTTATATGATCATCATACATAAATTCATTTTGTATTATAACTCGACAATTTGTTTTTATTTAAACTTTAGTAGCATTTTAATCCATCGCGATACTTGGTTTTTTATTTAATTTTTTATACTTTTTTTTTAATTTTCGTTGATTTTTCTTCATTTACATTTATTTAAACAAACATCAACAAAGGAAAATGGCATTTGAATGTATTTGTTTAAAGATTGTACATTAAATGGTTTTTGTTTTATAAATAAAAAAAAATAAAAACTCAATAAGTCATAAAATTGAAATTTTTAAGATTTAAGATTTAAAATACGTAATAAATTTATAAGATTTTTGAACTTTCATCAGTAAAATCCTCACAGATTTTGCTTTCAGAAAAGACGTCAGTTGTTATTCGCTTTCAAATGAATGGCATTTTAGCTTTTCAACGATATAAAGTTATCCATACTTTCTGTTTTAAGAAATTATGAAAAGTCGTAACAAAATATTATAACACCATTACGTAAGTGTTCTTTATTGAAACATATACAAATTTTATGGCAAAAGTGTAGTTCTTCTTTAAACAAAAACCTTTTTTTAAACCATATTTTAACCAATTATTTTTTTGAAAAACTATTTCTGTTCAAGCCTTTGTGTAGTTGTAGCGGTATCTGAAAATTATAAGTATGTAGCGGTTTTTTAATTTTCCATTTATCTGTATATCTGTCTGTCCGTCTGTCCGTCCAATTCGTCTGTCCACCTACCTGTCTCTGTGTTTTGTACTCAAGTTGTTTGCAGTGAAAGCAATTAAACAAATTTTCGCGTTTATAGTATAGATTGATTTTTAAACATGTGAATTTTTGTCAGTTTTTATCAATGTTAAATATTGAAAAGTTTTTCATTCATTAATTAAGTTTTTAAAACTTTGTGTTTTTTTTTAATGAACTTCAGTTAATTTGAATACAAAAGAATTTGTTGTTACAACATTTTTCTCACCTTAAAAAAGATGTTTACTACAAATTGTTGTGATTGAACATTTTTTCACAAAGTTTACATTGTAACATTTTTCTTGTTTCACTTAATAATTACTTTAGGAAAATTCTAGAGAGAAAGATGTATAAAGAGCCATTCGAAGTATTTTCGAAACGATTTTAGACGTTTTTGAAATGTGAGTGTTTGGATTGCATTGAAAATAGTGAAACCCGGGTAAAAAATCTTAATACCGTGTCATATATAATTATATCTTATTTGATAAGTCCCCATATACAACGACATACAACTTGATCCGAAAAATGGGTCATCTACTTGTGTCTAATTATATCAAATTAGATATAATTTGATACAGTTTGATCCGAGATTTGTCCATATCCAGGACATCAAATTGCATCTAATTCGATATAAAAATATCTGAATTTATATAAATTTTGTCTAATAGTAGGTATACTTTTTATGCATACCGGCTATTAAATTGATATTGAAATTTCTATAGCTTGAACAATTTTAAAGGCCCAAATTTTATAACATACAATAAAAATGTTAATGTTTTTGTCTTCTAAATCGTACGCATCATTTTTTAATATATTTTTATATGCAAAAAAAAACACGTGGAGAAATTAACTATTAATTTATATTAATTTGTATGAGATCATATAGAAAGTTATATTAAATCCAAGAATATATTTTTAGTATGACGATACATACAGTGTTATATAACTTAGTATCGAACCATATATAATCATATCGGTCACTACATATATTTTTATTAGTTTTATATGCCTTATGTAGTTATATATGGAGTCAGATTTGGGGATATGTAATAATATCAATTACCGTACAAAAAATTCATTGAAAAATTAATATCAGATGTAGTTGTATATAATGATATGTGTCTTAATGTGACTCCATTCACCGTCAGATATAACCCAATCACATTATAAATAATAATATATAACTATTTTTACTCGGGAACAATTAATATTTTCAAGAAAATAATATGAGAATCTCGCGCTTAAATAAGAATATTTCTCGATGCCATGGAGAGAGATCCCACTCTAAATTTTTGATATGTTATAGAATATTATAAATATTCACGAATAAATAACGTTTTTGCATTTTTGCCACATTTATATAAAAAGACTGTATTTTTGAAAAAGAGTTTCTAAAAGAAGAAGATCTGAGCTTTTATTTATAAAAATTGCGGGATTTTTACAGTTGCAAAAATATGTGGTAATTTGTCCACAATCACAACTCTATTGATATTTTCTAACCCGTTTTTGTTAAATATAATATATATTGTACATTATTTCTAATTATATTTCAGAAATCATCAATTGAAATTCAGAATAAAAAGTATTTCAGAAACTTTCATTTGAATTTTCCCATTGTATGGGAAACCCAATTAACCCTTTCGACCCCAACTTTAAATGGCTGGGAATTTTCCGACCAAACTTCGTGTAAATGTAGATATATGAGAAAATTTACGAAACAGGTCGATTTCAGATTTTAAAAACGAAAAATTTCAAACTAATGGCACACATTTTTTTTTCTAGATTAACTTATTTATCCGCACACATTTTCGCTAGTAAATATTTTTAAATTTTTTGACTTTTTGGGAATGTGACCACACATTTTCAAGTAACCTTTCCGTGCTGAGTCCGAATTTGGTTTCCAAATTTTTCCAACACAAAAACCTTTTTTTTTTTTGTTGTTATTTTTGAGTGGTTTTTACACACTTTTACCTCGAGTTAATAAAAAAGATGAAACAAGTTTTGCAATCATCACCGTAAGTTTATTGGAAAACGCATAGTAGTGCTATATTTCCATTATTGATTTTAAGTAATATTGTTTTTTAATTTTTCCGTCCGTCCGTCTATCTCTCCATGTATTAATGTGCGCATGCTACAGGTTGCAAATATTAAGATATTGTGATGAAATTTGGTAGACCAACTTATATCGACCCAAGGACGAAGTCTATTGATTTTGTTTTAATTCGGTCTAAGGTAGTGCCTAGTGCCCATATAGAGCTCACCCAAAATTGTAGCACAAAATTGAATGGCACATCCATGGTTTAAAGAATTATGGGGTCAAATATGTCTTGAATGATACATACAGGCGTCGCTTGGTTATATGAACTAATTCAAACAAAGCCTGTTCACTAAATGGAGAAGTTCACATAATCGAGAGAATATAAAATAAGTAATTCAAATGATTTTTATTACAATAAGTTTTTATTTTTAATAAGTTTTTTAATAATTAATGTACATGAAAGTAGTCGCTTATCTTTTTTTGTACTTTTTCGCAATGCCAAAATATCATTAATATCAGATATATTATTTTCACTCCAAGCAATAACTTTATTGAATGCTTCGATTGCCTCCGTTGTGTTAATTTCAGCTGTTGTTACGATGCACTGCTCTTGATCATCATCTTCAACTTCGCTATCTATATCTTCGCTACCAATTTCTTGATTCCACGTCTGAATCTCTTCCCGTGAAAGCTGTTCACATAATAGAGATAGGCTGTGTTCACTCTTTAGAACCTCCTGTGTTTAAATTTTGTTGTTCACTATTCTGGAAGTTTACATAACTGGATATTCATATAACCGAGCGGCTACTGTATTTTGATTACTATTATTATCTGAAAGTGCTAAATGGATCAGATGAACCTTGTATTCTCTACAGCATATCTGTCTCCAAAAATCGCTAAAAGGTTAAATTCAAATTGAAGGCACCTCCACAGTTTTAAGAATTATGGAGTCCAATCCAACTTTTAATTGACTGGCACATCCACAGATAAAAGAATGGTTGAAATCTGGCTTATATGGTATATATCGCTATTAATATTGTTATGTGTAAGTGCCAAATTGATCGGATTCCCGGGCGGGAAATCCCGGGAAAAGTTTGCTGGGAATTCCCGGGAAAATAATATATTTTTCCCGGGAAAACGGGAAATTTTAAAAATATTAAATTTTTTAAATTGTTTTTGTTTCGAATAGGATTTTTTAATTTTAGTCATAAAAATACCAAAACAAAAATGTCATTGTTAAAATCTTTTAAAAGGGAATACATTTATTTGACACACAAATAAAATATTTGCTAAGTAATTAATATAAAGGAGTATTAAAAATTTTAAATTTAAAATACTCCTTTATATTAAGGGTCAATAATTTTATAAGTAACGTTTTCATTAATAAATGTGAAAAGAAAAGACTGGTTAACGGTGGTATCTAAATTTGGTTATCCGACATCCAAATTTGGTTTACAAAAAAAAAAATTGATGGTCATGCAACTTCTCTTGAAGAAAACAACAACAAGAATAACGTTTCAGCTAAAATTAGCAAAGTACCCGAAGAAAAAAGTGTAAGCTGAATAGGCATTGAACGTTTTATGGTAGGGCAAACATTTCCTGAAATGGTATCCAAATTAGCCGCAGTCAATCTGCATCATAACTAGATCTTCGTTTATTCGAGAAAGTTTTTATAATAAAAACCTGGCATTGCAAAAAAAGAAACCGATGTAAAGAACATTATATTAAATTACTACAATCATGTAAAAGATATCATGATAAAAGAAATATCGAGCAATATTTCTAACAATAGGAGATTTACTATAATCTTAGATGAATGGACAAGAATATCACAAAAGAGATATTTGAACATATTTACACTCATACAAATAAGTCCGTAAAAATAGCAGAAAAAGTTACTAAAAATTAGTTAAAAATGATGCTGCAGAAAAAACTGCTAATATTAGCAGAATCAGTTTGCTAAATATTAATAAAATGAAAACAGCAAAAAACTGTTAAATTTACAGAATTTTAGTAATATTTGAGCTGAATTGTTGTTAATTGCAAATAACAATTTAACCTGCTAAAATTAGCAAAAAAAATTTCTGAATAATAGTATAATAAAAAAATAGCAAAAAAAAACTGTTAAATTTACAGAATTTTAGTAATATTTGAGCTAAATTTTTGTTAATTGCAAATAACAATTTAGCTTGCTGAAATCAGCAAAAAAAATGACTAAATAATAGTAAAATGAAAATAGCAAAAAAAAAAAACTGTTAAATCTACAAAATTTTTGCTAAAATTTTCTGAAATCAATAAAACTTTTGCAGATTACTAGAGGACTGGAAAAAGGTAAAAAAGGAGCAAATGAAATGAAAATTAATAAATAAAAAATAAATATGTATTTAAAAACATACTTGGGACCAGTTTATTGAATGTGTCAATTAATTGAAATTTTGTTCAATTGGCATTGTTCAATGCCTAAATGCCCATTTATAATTGATGAAAGAAGTATTTGTTTTCATGTTTTAATAAAAGAATAAATTAAGAAAAAAAATTCAAAATTCGCGTATTTCTTATATTTTTTTTTTATATTACAATGCTTTTTCTTCAATTATGTGTACATTTCATTACCATTGTTTTCGTCAATGCAAATTGAAAAAAAATTTCATTGGCGTTGAATGGGGATGAATTTTTTTGGCATTGACATTGCCAAATATATTTCAATGCCAATGAAAATTTCCCAAGAATGATTTTTTGTAAAAGTGGTAATATTTATAGACAATAATATGTTAACCCATGATACAACCATAATAGGTAGATGCATTAGAACAACAAACACAACAAAAAATGTAATCGGCTACTTTTGATACATAGCGAAAGCATACGAAAAAATCCCTGAACTGTCATAATAAAACCCTGAACTGTCAAACTCTCCCTAATGCATTTACCTAGAATGGTTGTATCATGATGTTAACCATAACAAAATGTGTTTCAGAGACCCTTCTTTTGATTTTCATTGTTTGCTGATCGGATATGTACTTCCGAATTTATTTGAGTTTCCATTTTCACCTCTAAAGCTCCACCCACAGGGAAGAAGGTGTGGCCGATTAAAAATATTGTATTCTTTAAATAAGCTTAAAAACTACAATATTGGGGGAAAAAAATTAGGGTCATTCCCATAAACTCCACTTGCTCCCCAGAGATACTTTAAATCACAATTTTCATATTAAAATGGTTCGTCCAAAATAAACCTTGATCTTTGAAAATTAATGTATTACGATAAATAGAAACTTTTCCCATAAATTTTAATAATTTAGATATTTTATGAGTAGGACAAATTTTCAACCATTTCAATTTAGCTTTATTTAAAAACTTTTTGCATTATTTTTGTCCAGTTAAAAATATGCAGTAATTTTTATGAGTCATTTAACATTCTGTTTATAAGCGCTCCAAAATTGGTGGTTTAGTTTACAAAAAATTTGTAAAATTAGCAAATCTTCTGTTAAAAATTAGTAACTAAAATTCAGCAAAATACTGTAAAGTTAGCAAATTTATTGTTAAAAATTAGTAACTAAATTCAGCAAAAAAAAATAGCAAAAGAGTTTGTAAGTTAGTAATGTGGAGGTAGCAAAAAAATTAACTAAAAATTAAATTTTAACTAAGAATTAGTTAAAAGTTTGTTAAGTTTAAGTACTAACAGTTTTACTAACTTTTCTACAAACTTTCTTCTATGAGTGTGCGGTTTATTAAAATTTGTAATCTAGGGACTATAATGCCCCTTTCATACAACAAAGTTTGGGAGCTAGTTAAAAAAAACCGCGAAAAAAAAATTTCCAAAAAGGAAAATTCTTACATCAATAGATTTGTTTGCAGAATGTAAGTCGCTGATTAAGTGTTTTAATTAATTTTTTTTACCATAAAGTCTTTTTTCGCGTCCCGCCGTTATTTTGGAGTTTTTTAAGTGCGGTTTCTTAAAATTTATATTCTTGTGACTATAATACCCGTTTCATACAACAAAGTTTGGGAGCTAGTTAAAAAAAACCGCGAAAAAAAATTTTCAAAGAGGAAAATTCTTACATCAATAGATTTGTTTGCAGAATGTAAATCGCTGAATAAGTGTTTTAATTAAATTTTTTTACCATAAAGTCTTTTTTCGCGTCCCACCATTATTTTTGAATTTTTTAAGTGCGGTTTCTTGAAATTTGTAATCTAGGGACTATAATGCCCATTTCATACAAATAA
This sequence comes from Leucophora obtusa, assembly GCA_949987735.1. NCBI lineage: Eukaryota > Metazoa > Arthropoda > Insecta > Diptera > Anthomyiidae > Leucophora > Leucophora obtusa. The sequence continues at coordinate 286,640,878 of OX465295.1, forward strand.
GTTTGGGAGCTAGTTAAAAAAAACCGCGAAAAAAAATTTTCAAAAAGGAAAATTCTTACATCAATGGATTTGTTTGCAGAATGTAAATCGCTGAATAAGTGTTTTGATTAAATTTTTTTACCATAAAGTCTTTTTTCGCGTCCCACCATTGTTTTTGAATTTTTTAAGTGCGGTTTCTTAAAATTTGAAATCTAGGGACTATAATGCCTATTTCATATAACAAATTTTGGTGGTTAGTTGCAAAAAAAAAAAATCGCGAAAAAAATTTGCCAAAACGAAACTTTTTGCATCAGTATATTTGTTTGAAGAATGTTAATCGCTGATTAAGTTTTTTAATTGAATTTTTCTGCCATAAAGTCTTTTTTCGCGTTCCGCCATAATTTTGCAATTTTTTATGTGCGGTTTTTTTAAATTTATAATCTAGAGACATACATCAAAGTTTAGTGGCTAGTTGCCAAAAAAAAATTGCGAAAAAAAATTTACATAAAGCAAAATTTTTTAGTGTAGAACAAAGAACAAAACGTTCTCTACAACATTATGTTAAGTAATGGTAATGAAATTTTATTTGTCTTCCTAGTGTAGAAAATATGAAAATGATTTTTTGTTTTTACTACCATTGCGCATTGTAATGAAAATTATAAAAACGTTTCATTACATGTAAAGAAAACAAATGAAATTAACATTTTTTTCATTTTAATTACATTTTGTAATGGTAATGAATTTTTTTTTTAATTTTCATTTTATAGATTTAATGGTAATGAAAACCCGCAATGGTCATTACAAAGTAATTAATTACTCCCATCTCTGCTTTCAGGGACTTCATTCAAACAAAAATCTGAATCAAACGTCAGCACAAAGTTATTATATTCCATACCAAATAATTCTATAGAAACGCATTTAACAAGTTCAAATATCGATTTTTCCGATAGTGGAAGGGATCGTATTTCCGGGCTTATGCTATCTATTTCGTCTGATATTCTAGTTTCCGTGTTGTAAATATCGGCTCGACAGTTAGCGAGAAAAGCCAAAACGATTATATTGATTTTTTCGGGGTTTTATTTTTTTTTATAAAAGCATGAAAAGAAATAAAATATAAATAAAAAGAGCTGTAAAAAAGAGCCGGGAAAAACTAAGCCAAATTTGAGCCTTGGTCTTTGTCCGGAATGATCACTATCTCACTAACGAATAAAATTAAATAGGTCCGGTGAAAGAAATCAAATAAAATTGCTTTGATTGGGTTATACCATTAAATACCAATACATTCAATATCAGATAGGACCTCTTCATGATTACTAAGTCAAAACATGAACCGATTCTAACCATTCTCAATAGCGTTAGTTATCGATGCAGTAGAAAGTAATGTACCAAATTTCGTCAAATATCTTTTAAAATGCGACCTTGTAGTTTGATTATGGGGATCGATCAAGGTTGGTTACCGTTATCGTTATAATACCGTTATCGCTAAAATACCGTTTCAAATTTAATACCGTTACCGTTATCGATACCTCTAAAAAAATTTCTAAATACCGTTATCGTTACCGATACCGTTATTTTTATGGGTAGTTACCGGTATTTTACCGGTATTTATTATTTTATATAAAAATTACAATTTTTTTATTTTTTATTTTATAATCTTGAGTGTTTTTTTTTACAAAAAATTTATAGATAATAATTTTACTTATTAAAACTACCAGTATTGAATTTATAGCTTAAAATCTGTATTTTCAGTACTTAAAATTAAAAATATGCCATGTTTTTACTTGTTTTTATATGTTTTTAACATAATTTTTAATACCGGTACCAACCGGTATTGCTGTTTCGATAACGGTATACCGTTACCGAAACAGTCTTAAATACCGTTACCTTTACCGTTACCTAAACAAACGAAATCTGATACCGTTACCGTTACCCTTACCGTTATTCGTTTCGGTAACCAACCTTGGGATCGATCGTTCATTTTGTACGGACAGACGAACCGACATCATAAGCACCAACTCAATACACCCAAGGAGTGGTGTAGAATACAAAAAATATTTGTTGGTACTATGGAGGTCGAAAAAGTACTATTTTTTAAGCAAGCTGGTACTATTTTGAAAATCCCATCTATCATCCCTGGTGGAGGGTATAAAAAGTGAATCAAAGAATTGATTCTTTAATTAATTTTTTTTTATTAAATACAATTTATTTGGCCAAAGTTAGGCATTGTTATAGTATTCTAACGTCGCAAAACTCACATACATATGACAGCCAAAGGCGCGTTAGGATCTTACATGTTTTGTATAAAAAGTTGTTTTTATGCCACAGCATACATTATTTAAGCAAACATGACCTAAGTCATGTTTTCAATTTTGTATATTGAAAACACTTGTTTTCAAATATTTAGCATCAAAAAATTCGTAATATATGAAACAAGTTTTACCATTAAATAATTAATTAACCTCTTTAAGTGCATAATTTGTAATTGTGTACGTATTAGATTTTTTAATATAAATTAAAAAAATCTTGTTTCCATACTACTACACTCAGAGAAATAAATCTGTAAAAATAGCAGAAAAAGTTGCTACAAATTAGTTCAAAATTATGCTGCGGAAAAAACTGCTAAAGTTAGCAGATTATTTTTGCGAAATATTAGTAATATTTATAAGAACAGCAAATATAAAACTGTTAAATATACAGAATTTTAGTTATATTTGAGTTAAATTTTTGTTAATGAAAAATAGCAAATTAACCTGCTAAAATCAGCAAAAAATTTTGCTAAATAATTAGTAGCCTAAAAAATCAAAAAACAATTTAAAATTTTCGAAGCAAAAAATTTGTAGATATAACATTTTAAAATGTTGGTTTTTAATTTTTATTTAAAAACAAAAATTGTTTTTTCGACCTTTTTTTCTCCCCTATTTTTAGTCTACTAATATTAAGCAAAATTTTCTGCAGATTTTACAGTACAATTTGTTATTTTCAATTAACTAAAAGTTAATTAAAATACCCGAGTAAAAAAATGTATATAAAATTATATGTGAATGGATATATTTGCAATATGTAACTGGATATAATTTCATCCGAAAAATGGTTATATTAAATTGTATCATATTGGATATTATTGTATTTACAAGGATACAAAGTTATATCAAATGATAAACGTATGTCCGAATTTTGTCCCGATCAAATTGGATATAAGTTAATACAATACGATATGATTAAATTTAAATGATAAAAAAAACTGTGAATGAAAATCGAAAACGAACAGTTTTTCAATCTAGAATAATTTGTTTCGCGAAAATCAAATTGGCTTCAAATTATTATTTATCGTTTTATTTGACGCCGGACATTTAAATTAGGAAATAAAATATAATTGGTATTGTACAGATCCTAAAATATTTACCATTGAAAATCAGATCGTTTTCGTTTTCGATATTCATCACATGCCTGACTGTCAGCCGAGGGCTATTGTTGATAATGAGTAACTATTAAAGACGTTAGTGTATAAATCTGTTATTCTTTAAAGACTAGATAATTTTTTATCAAATATGGGAATTTTCTTTGGACTTAGAACTTTTTTTTAAATATGTTAAGCTTTTTTTATTTTAAATAAAATTTTAATGGTTAGCCCGGCAATGCACTTCTTTTTTGTTGGAGGCTCATAGTTCCGGATTTATGGAGCTGAAGATGATCTACAACAATATTCAATGGCTTATTACTTATTTCTCCACTCAAAACTTATCGGACAAAAACAAAATATATATATCGTTGGGAAGGTACTTGAAATACATTTTCAATGATATACTTATTAACCCATTACGAGCCGGGCCATGATTTTAAATGTTAATTTTTTTAAATTGGATTTTTTAAATTAAAAAAAAAACTTTTAGAAGTAAAAAAGTTCAGAAAATATTAATTTAATGAAAAAATTGAGTAAAGCATATAAAAAATTGTTTTTGATCAAATATTACATTAATCTCGAATATATTAGCTAATCTCGAACTTGGGTCTGATATTAAATAATATATCGTCGGCTTGCCTGCAAGAAGTGCTATGTTTTTGGTTTTAACAGGTTTTCAGGAGAGCGAAAAAACTGATTTATATTATCCTTTTAAGATATTTTATTGACATCATATGCCCTAATGATTCACGACCTTATTTATTACAATCATTATTAAGGCATATGATGTCAATGAAATATATTAAAAGGATAATATAAACCAGTTTTTTCGCCCTCCTGAAAACCTGTTAAAGAACACATAACACTACTTGCAGGCAAGCCGACGATATTGTTATATATAAAAAATAAAATTAAAAATATTTTTGTATCTATTTATATATACAATTTTGAACGGTTTTATCAATAATATATTCCTATATATACAATTTTCAATAAAGCCAATTCTGATATATGATTTAATATGATTACATATGAGAAAATTTCTAAAAAAAATTTCTAATAAATCACCATATAAAAACATATAAGGTCGCACACAATATTTTATATTATCATATATTTTAATATTAAAAAATATATGTTATATATACTCTTTTTTTACTCGGGTATAACTAAAATTCTGTAAATTTAACAGTTTTAATTTTGTTGTTCTTATTTTACTAGTATTTAGTAAAAAAAATCTGCTAATTCCAGCAGTTTTTTCTGCAGTATAATTTTTAACTAATTTTTAGTAACTTTTTCTGCTATTTTTACAGATTTATTTCTATATACATATCTTACAAATACATAATCACCCCTGTTCTAGAGAAGTTTAGTTTTTAATTCGAATTAAGTTGTAAAACCACACAATACAAAAAAGTATGTAATGGCTACTGAAAATGTTGCTGTTATTACGGGAAATTTAACTGTTTTGAGCCCAGCGGTATTTTTTGCTAATTTTAGCAACACATGTGTGCTGATCTGTAGTACAATAAAATTAGTAGAAAAAACTAGAAGCCGCTTCTAAATTTTAGCAAAATTGTTGTAAACTGCAATTCAAAATCGATTTGCTAAAATCAGTTAAAAACCTACTAAATATCAATAATTTTAGTACAATGAAATTAGTATAAATAATTAGTTGCCGCTACTAAATTTCAGTAAATTGTTGTAAACTGCAATTTAAAATCAATCTGCTGAAATTAGCAAAAAAGTGTACCTACTAATAAACAAACTGTAAAATCTAAAAAAAATTAATAAAAAAAAACGTTTTTTCTTTCGATTGTAACAAGTGTATAATTACTTCATCGTACTTGATTTGGAATCAATATTGCAAACGGTTCTCCAGTTATTACGTTTTTATGTATTGGAGATAGAATAAAAATTTCTGAGTGTTATTTCCAAACCAAGAATATATCAATAGTAAAAAATATAAACTAAACAAGAATTGTAAAAAATCAACGAATTCTTGTAAATAAAATTTAAATTAGTATATTTTTTTGCTAAGTTTAGCACTCGGTTTTGAAAAATTAGTGAAATATTTTGCTGAAATCTGCAGCGGAAATTAGTAAAAAAATCCATAATTTGTAATTAGAGAATAGCAAAACAGATTACTAAAAAAAATTGTACATATTAAAAATCAGTATAAAAATAGTAAAGTGCGATTGGAAATTGTTTACAAATTTTTTTTACTAACTTTTTTATCTGAGTGTATATATTTGGGTTTCCTCAATTCACCTATTTAATTTTTTTTAATGACCCATGTGAAAATCGAAATATATATGAACATACATGATCATACATTGGCTCATATGTGATCATGCATGGGCATACATAGTCATATACTAACATGCATAGTTCAATGTATGACCATACATGATCTCATATATTTCCATATACCTTTGGATCCGAAATTTGAGGGTATATGGAGGTATATGGCCATATATGATCATATATGAGCATACATGAATCATATGTGAGCATATATGGTCATATATGAACATGTACAGTCATATACCCTCAAATTTCGGATCCAAAGATATATGGAAATATATGAGATCATGTATGGTCATACATTGAACTATGCATGCACGTATATGACAATGTATGCCCATGCATGATCATATACAAGTCAATGTATGATCATGTGTATTCATATATATTTCGATTTTCACATGGGGAGTTCAAAATAAATTTCGAAAATTCCGAAAAGAGTTTTGTGTAATTAAAAAAAACTAATATGCAAGTGCTTGTGCAAATTTAAATGTTACTGACACTTTAGAAAACATTGTTTTCTATTGCTGTTTATTAGGGCGGGTCAATTTTTGTGACAAGAAATCGTAGGGGGGGGGGGGGAATGATTCTACGAAGAATTCTAAGCAACTTTGCCCTAGAAACCATAGGTCTAAAGAATTTCGAGCTTGCGGAAATTCCAAAATAATTATACCCAGCACCATTATTTGGACAGGGTATAATAAGTTTGTGCTAATGTTTGGAACTATTTTCAACAGAACTTTTTTACGAATAGAAAAAAGATAAAAATATATTTTTATATTATTTTAACACCTTGAATTGATTACAGATACGTTTTTTTACTTTACGATTACACTAATGAAGCCTTGATTCAGAATAACATTTTGTTTCGATGTAACGATATACATCTGTCTGTCCGTCCGTCTGTCTGTCCATATATTCTTGTGCGCACGGTACAAATCGCAAATATTAAGATATTTTTACAAAATTTGGTACACTGACTTATTTTAGCCCAGGGACAAACCCATTTGATTTTGGTTAAAATCGTTGCATGGTTAGACCTAGTGCCTATATAAAGAGTGCCCCAAAATTGAATTGTTTGTACACTACAGGTCGCAAATACGAAGATATTTTAATGAAATTTGGTACACGGATTCAAATGGGCTTATGAATAAAGCCTACTGATTTTACATGGAATCGGTCCATGTTTAGACCTAGTGCCCGTATAAAGGTCCCCTAAAAATGAGCATATTCGCAAGCCAAAGGTCGCAAATATTAAGATACTTTGATAACATATGGTACACAGACTTATAGCGGACTGGCTTTGCACCAGACTAGTGTAGGGTATCGTAAAGTCGGCATGCCGGTATATATGATACCCTACAAGAGTCTGGTTGAAAGCCAACTAATGTTTTAATCTGAAATTCGAATGGCTTGAAATGGATTTGTGCCAAAATTTGTCTATAAAACGATAAAAGGTCAGAAAAACGGTAAGAAATTTTGATTTTATCTAATTTTAGATGTATTTAGAGAAAATCGGAAATATAGTCCATATGGGAGGTAGGTTCAAATATGGACCGATAATATCTAAAATAAACAGGGCCCATGTTTGTCAACGTACCAAATTTCATTAAAATATCTTCCTATTTGCGAACTGTAGCATGCGAAACATCAATTTTTGGGTGACCTTTATATGGGCACTAGGTGTATCCATGGACCGATTTTAACCGTAATACATAGCCTTCTTCTTTGGGACAATATAAGTCGGTCTACCAAATTTCATTAAAATATCTTAATATTTGCGAACTATAGAGGCGGAAATTCAAATTTTTAGGGGACGTTTTTACAAGCAATAGATCTAAAAATTTACCAATTCTAAAACAAATCAATAGGCTTTGTCCGTAGGCCCATGTGAATCAGCGTTCCTAATTTCATTAAAATTTATTCATATTTGAGACCTGTAGCGTGCGAAAAAGTAAATTTTGGGAGAAACCTTTATATGGACACTAGGTCTAAACACTGAACGATTTTAACCATAACACAGTACAATACAATGCATCGGCCATGCGACATATCAATTATGATAGATTTTAGGATGAATATCAGGAATGTGAACACCAAATTTCAAAATTAGCTCTAGTTTTTGAAATATTTGCAAATTTAACTTTTAGCAAAAAGACAGTTTTTTTGTTAAGATTTCTTATTTATTCATATACCTGACTAAACCACGAATAATTTTTAATATGCTTTAAAAATATAGACTTTGGGCTATTAGAAACATATCAACTTATTTTGATTAGATAAAGGATCTAGGATATAATTGCAATTAGTGTGAAAACTTCACTTATTTTCCTATTTTGCAAATTTAATAAAATCCCTTAATCGGATTTGCAAAATCTTTACGTATGATGTAAATTCATATTCCACTAAATCCTTTTTGTCAAAAGAGTCACAACTTATGCATCAAGATTTGCAGAAAATTCAATCTGAAATACACATTTTACTTTTTTTTTATTTCAAATAAATTTTATATGAATTTACTATGGCAAAAAGAAATAAAGTACATTTTTGAACATCCATATTTTAAAATCGTTATTTTTTCGAAATTTGCTTTTCAATTGTCTAAAACTTGGTTGAAATTGATTAGAAAATATATTTTTTATATTTCTGAATGGTTTTATCTGGGTTTTATATTTTAAGATTTGCCACAGACTCCTTAATTTTTAGGTATTAAAAAAGTCAGTCTTCTTCAGGTTTAGTCAATACTAACTTAAAAATAAAACAGGAAATGCGAATTCTTTTTGCTAAATTAAGTAACATGAGATGTTTACTAAAGGTACAAATTCAAATATTATATATTCCTTTCATCGCAGATTATTTATTAACGAAATCGTGAAAAAAGAGAAATTTTAATTTTAAATGCATATATAGGCAATATTATCGCAGCTGTCAAAACTTGCAATATATCAAATTAAAGGGCATATTTCATCATTCTAAAATGTTGCAAAAAATAGTATTATTACCCTTCCATTTTATATTTTTTTTTCAAAAAGTTTATTAAAAAATTTAATTTTCCTTCAAAAACGTTTTTGCAAATATTTCTTAAACTATAGCTAACTTTAAAATTCTAGGGCCATATTCGTGATCTGCGTCCCAAAATATATTAGAAATGACATATCGCAATCCCGATGCATCAAATTTTTCTTATTTTGTTGTACTGTGTAATCAATAGGTTTCGACCTTGGGCAGATACAGTATAAGTCGATGCACCGAATTACATTAAAATATCAAATATGGACTGATTTCAACCAAATTCAATGTGCTTCGTCCCTGGGATGATATAAGTCGGTATACCAAATTTCATTAAAATATCTTAACATTTCCAACCTGTAGCGTGCGTGAATTTTTAGGCTGATTTATGTCATCTGCTTAGCAGTTAGTCAGAAATAAAAATATTTTGAGATTTTTTTCTTATAATAAGGAAAGCCGATGAAGACTCTTATCTAAAAAGTCCAAAACTATTATCCTCGTTCACAATACTTACATGTTAACGCAAATATTACACAAACATTGCAGTGAGGCACTACTCAGAACATATTTTGAAATTTCCGCAGGCTCGAAATCCATTTTAGACCTATGGTTTCTAGAGCAAAGCTTAGAATTCTTCGTAGAATCATTCACCCCCCCCCCCCTACGATTTTTTATTATTTTTGCCTCCATACAAATTGACCCGCCCTACTGTTTATACATGAATGAATGTCACTACATTGCTAGATCTGTCAAAACAACAGAATAGTATATTGGAAGATGACAAAGCAAATTGTGGTAATATTTTTGTTGTTGTTTTTGTTTTTTCTTTGATATTTTAAATGTTCAATAACGCTCCTAGACGAAAACAAGAAATTCTCATTGAGTTTGTAATTTAACTTAACAAATATTTCCAGAAATTCTAAAAATGTCGTCCCCTGACGATTTCTTTAGGCAAGAATGAAGTCCGGATAGGGACATAACTACAACGGATTATTTTTCACAATTTGTTAAATACGTTTCGTTTTTTATCAAAATCGAACCATTTTTAATTTTAGTTATCTTCAAAACTACTTGACTAATTAAAATAAAATTTACGCTTTGAGTAGGCTATTATCTTTTCATCTTATGCGAATAAATTGATTTTTAATATTTAATGTTGCTTTGTGAAAAATGTTTTCAGAGGTAACGCTTTTACTAAGGATCTTACACTCATAAAAAAACCCTACAAATAATTGAAAATTCTGTTGGAATAACACACTTTTAAAATAATTCATCGTTAAAAAACTCTTAACAAACTTTTAATTGAACAACTGATTTAAACGAAGGCGTTAGTTATCTTCACTTAACACACTACTAAAAATCCTCACTGCTTTAATTATCTTTGAGTATTAATTTTCAAAACTATTTATAACTAATTTTTAAGAGCCCATTTGTCAAATTTTACGCAATTTATTGTTAAAATAGAATATTTTAATGTTTGTGTTATTACCCGGTAGATGGCGCCACCAGTGTATCTGAAGTTTTAAATATGGCGCTATTTATTTCCCTACTGATTTTTTAAAATTGCTCATAACTCGAAAAATAAGATATATATGGACGAAAAGCTCGACTACCCCTAACTATGTAATACCCACGTAAAAAGATTATCCCTATCCAAAAATTTCCATTTCATAAAATTTCCATATCTCGAAAACTAAACGAGATAAAAAGTCCTGAAAGGATCTGAGACCCTATAATTTGAAAAAGTTTTACTACTTAGTATAACTACAAATAAAACCGTTGTTTTACGATTTTTTTTACTTAAATTTAGATTTGTTAAATACAGCAAAAAAAAATATGTTAAAATCAAAAAATTTAATTTTAAGCCAAAAAAGCATCCCGACTAAAAAAGATGTTATATAATCATATATCACCATATATAAACCATATCTAATTTGATCCGAATATTGGAATATATAATTATATCAAACGAGATAAGCATGTTATCTAACGTGATACAATTTGATCCGAAAAATGGGTCTATCTAATTGCATTAAATTGTATATAAATACATATAATGTTACAAAAATTTTCAATAAAATTTTAGTAAATTTGTTGAGATCACTTATTTTCATTCATATTAAATACTAATGGCCGACAGAACCGTTTGGCTAACAAAGAGGGTATTGGTCGATCTTTGGTATTGATGGAAATGAGGATTGAATGCGATTTAGGACGTTTTTAGGACGCAAATTGTCCTTAAACTTAGAATAACGCAGTTTGTGACTGAATTTCAATAAAAAGCTAAATTCAAAACGAGAAAAAATTGTTTAGAAAAATGTATGCTAATAAACTTGGAAATAGCTGACAACCCGACTAAAAAAGTTTTCATATAATCTTATATGATTTGATATAATAATAAATGTTTATATGCGTGGCTTTAAATAACCATATACATTTATATTAACACTTTGCTTTTATAAATATGTTTGATATGACATTATATATAATCATGAAAAAGAAGCGAGTGAATATTTAAATAATTGTTGACTCCACAATACAATAACTCCAAGAATCATCTGTTTTAGAGTAATTTGAAATTCTTCAGTGATGAGGGCTCATAATTTGGTGGCAGAGAAAACACTTGATTTTTGTGTTTCTTGGTGCCATCTCAGTACTTTGCAAAGAATTAAATAGATCAGTGTTATCATTTGGGTGCCAGGAAAGCACTTTAATTTTTTTATTTTGGAGTTGGGAAAGCATTTGATTTTTATGTTTCTGGGTGCTTTCTCAGTTCTTTGTAAAGCATTGGCACCACCGTGGGACGGTGTTATCATTTGGGCGTTGGGAAATCACTGTTAACAAGCACTAATACCACCCATTTCGGTGCTTTGTCAGTGCTGACACATTTTATAAGAAAGACCAAAACTCTAACCTAGAAAAAGTTGTTCCGACAAATTTTTGTCAATTTTTATTTTGTCAGCTATTTCCAAGTTTATTAGGAAAAATTTTTCTAAACATTAAGCAAATAAGTGATCTCAACAATATGTACTAAAATTTTCTTTGAAAATCTTCATCAAATTATATGTATTTATATATAATTTGATGCAGTTAGAGAGACCCACTTTTCGGATCAAATTGTATCAGGTTAGATAACATGCGTATCTCGCTTGATATAATAATATATTCCAATATTCGGATCAAATTAGATATGGACGTATATATGGGTTTATATATGGTGATTTATGATTACATAACATCTTTTTAGTCGGGAAATTAAATTTTCGGTTTAACTCAACTTTACAAAAATTTGTCGGAACAACTTTTTCTAATTACACGCGAGAGAAAATTGCTAGATATAGAGTAAAAAGCAGCCCTAAATAGCTTAAATCATTCACAATAGAGCAATTTAGAGGTGTTTTTTGCTCTATCTCTAGAAATTTTCTCTCGCGTGTAAATGTGCCTTTATAAAATGTGTCTTTCTTAAGGCACATCTACACGAGAGACAAAACTGCTAGAGATAGAGCAAAAAACACCTCTTATTAGCCCTATTGTGAATGATTTAAGCTATTTAGAGGTGGTTTTTGCTCTACCTCTAGCAATTTTCTCTTTGCCGAAGGAACCATACCTCTAAAACGAATTCTACTACCCCCCAACTGTTGACTTTTGTCCAGTAGGGTCAAGTTTTGAAAAATCACACTTTGACCCATTTAGAGTGCCCCAATCGAGTCCAAATGTATGACCGACCCCCACTAACTTTGGAGGGCCGATCCACCCATGCCAGTGGCACACCCCCTGGAACTCCCCTGGGGGGTTCCCCATACAAACATTTTGAAAAATCACCATTTTTGGCACTTTATTTTATTATTTTTTATTTATTTTATTTATTTTTATTATTTTATTTATTTTTTCTCTTTAGAAATTTATTTAGTCAGAACATATGTAAATGAAAAAATTAATTTAACTTAGTAATAGAAAAGAAAAAATAAAAAATTACTGTTTGAAGTCTTTTTTGCTTTCAAGTCTGGGCAATTTCGCACGGCTCTCTAATGTCGTCGCCATAACAGCCTCTACATTTTCCGGTATAACTCGTTTGGAAACGCTAGCTAGCAATTGAACGTGTCGTTCTGTTTCTTGTATGTGTGATGGAATTTTTGGATCATTAAACGGTGGATCATCTTGATTTAAATATTCTTTCAAAGTATCGTATGGAATGCTTCGCGTGAATGGTGGTTCAAATACGTCATTTATGTCATTCATATTGATCATTTCCGTGTAACTTGTGCAATAAAAGTTTATATCTGGTTTTTTATAAGCTCTAAGTCCCGTTGGGTCGTCAACATCGGTTCGATAGCGTAGAATTATCTTGATAGCACAGTCGCGCTTTTCTTTGCTATCATCAAACAACATTGATAACAAGATATTTTCCGAATGCGCATAATATGAATTATCTGTAATTACTTTATTGACAATTTTGCGTAAACGAGGTTCTAGAAATCTTGACCAACTAATGCATTTGAAAAATAGTCTACTACCGTACACGACAGAGCTGTAATACTTGATATTGAAGTACATTGGCACATAACATGTAATTATAAATTCAACCAGTATTCTTAAATTTGCATCTGGATTTTCCGTTGTCACATATAATCGTAATAGTCTAGCGGCCTTGGTGAGCCACCGAGAATGTACAATTTTCCCTGGTTTGATGTTTGCCAGATCCACTGAAACCACGCCGCTAGAAATTGCATGGGCCATGTCGTATAAGTACTTGGAATCGGTGGAAAATTCAATTTTTTCTGGAGCAGGGGGCATATTTTTCAACTCAGTTTTCTGAAAGCCGTCCACCACCTGAAAATATATAAAAATAAAACAATTAAAAACGGTTGACAATTATAATAAATGAGTGATAGCAATAACTTACCGGAAGAGTTTCACAAGTTTCGATTTGACGGCTCAATTTTCCGGTTGCCGATCTTGGTCCAGTGCTGGTTGATTTATCCAAAGCTTCAAACAAATGCCGAAACGGAAGTTCGTTGAAGTGTAGAAGGCAAACGAACCAATGCAATGGTCTTTTTAACAGCAATTCGAATCGTCGTATAATTCCACCGTTTGGGCCAGTGTTTGTTGGCTCACCGTCAGTGCATATGCCAATTAATGCATCCAGTGATATATTTTTATCGTTGAAAAAATCATTTAATTTGGTTGTTTTGTATTCAGCGGTTTCATGTTCCAGTCTTACGTAACCAATCAATTCAGAATTCGGTTCTCTCAAAATAACAAGATGAGGTTCTTTTACCATTCTAGTATGATACTTCTCATCAATTGTATCTCTCGTTAAAGTATCATCTTTTCTGCCATCGAATGAAAGTGCTAACAAATTGGTATCATCTAACCGTTTGCGAAGCACTTCTTGTCTTCATTTCTCTTTTTCTCGGCAAACTTTCGATTTATCCATGATGAGAGGTTTGCCATGGATATCTTTCATTTTAAAATCTTGGAAAAGAGCTGTTCCCATTGCTGATGCTACTCTATCAGGCACGCCAAATCTGTCACATACCAAGGCAAAGTTAAAACAATCGTATCTCTGTGTGTATTGTGAACTTGTGCTTATATCCAAATCTTCTTGAACCGGTGGCGGTGCGTATGTTGAATCATCGGGATCTTGGTATGTTGGCATTGATGACATAGACGTTGCTCCTTGCTCTTCAATTTCCATCACAAATCCATCCATTGTTAGACTTCTCTGATTATGTTGATCGTGCATAAACTCTTTGAGGCGTTCGGGAACCAAACCGCATGCACATGGAGCTGCCTTCAAATCGCATTTACATGTTCCAATGAAAAAAATTGTTTCCAGAGATTTTACATACTCTGTAAATTGTTGGGGTTTGTTTCTTCTCTTGATTTGCTCTTGATATTTGTCAAGCAATCTATTCAATTTATTACATACACTTTTTTTCAGCATTATTTCCATACCAAGTTTTTCCCAAATTCCAATCAACTTATCTTGTACTTGAATGGTGAATGCTTTATAGGACAACTTTTTTTGTTCGCTCAAGTAAAAATAATATCTCAAGATATCCAGATGGGTTGGTAAATTAAGATCAGTCAAATCAGTAGACACACCAAAAACAGTAACATCATGCCTGGGTATATGACTCATTGGGTTTTCGATAGTTGTTGATGTTGTTATTGCTTCATCTTGCGGTGTAGAGGATGGTGGATTCATTGTAAACTTCTTGATTTGGAATGATTTTTTTTTAAATATTTTTTTATCTCAAATTAGCACTTCACACTGCGAGTTCTTCACAACGACTTAATGCATTCACAAAAACTGTTGCGTTATATATGGTCTAGGAGACGAGGTAATAAGAATGAAATGGTAATTTCAATTCTACCTGTAACCGATTTTGTTGTCAAAACTGCCCATAAAGTACTTACATGTAAATTAAACGTCCCGTGTAAAAAAGATTAGATCTGCTGAGATCTGTGTAGATCTAATTAGATATTATTGAATTTATCAAGATCTGGTGCCAGATCAGATCATATATGATCAGATATGGTATATGCGAAACACATTATGGCCAGATCTGATCAGATCTAACGCCAGATCTGTTCATATCTGAAGTGATCTGGAAAACTGGGTTATTTTGATATGAGCAGATCTGTGCATATATAAAGTGATCTGGAAAACTTGGTGATTTTGATGACCAGATCTGGCCAGATGTTTGATTTTTTGCGATCCTTAATTTTTGATATTAGGGCGGTAGGAACTGAGATTTGGTGGGTAAATACACATGTCTGGTTGATCATTCAAATTTTTGCTAATATTTTTTCAAATTATTTGTTATATTGTTTTCATTTTATTATTTCCCTTCTCAAAATATTTATGTAGATGTAAACATAAAACAATAAAAAAAGCATTTGTATTTTCTTTCAAAAATGTTTGGAAAATAAAAATAAAATAAAATATAATTATAAAAATTAGTCACAAAAAATACAATAACTTTTATAAAAATATAAAATTTGCAAATAAATAGCGTTTCAGTTAGTTTCGGCTTCGGTTAAACTTTGCTAACGCAAAAATAGTATGATGTAGTAAGTATTGTGCAAAAAATGGGAATTGTAGCTTAAAATTTGTTTTTAATTGCAGAATATTTTTGAACTACTCATATACGCTCAACAATTTTATATTGACAACCAAATAAAGTTCAAGCACGCAGGCACATTTTTGGAACATCAAGATTCAAGAAGTTGTCTATATTAGTTTTCGGATAGTTAATTATTTGCCTTGAGTATTTCTCTGATATTATTGTCAACGCTCCCCACATATTCGTTATATTTCGCATACAGTCAGCTAAATTTAAAAGGATCGTAGTAATAAACAAAATCGGTAATTTCATCGATTTCACGGGCCGACAATTATTAAACCTCGAGACCGAAGTATATTTGCCTTAAGTCTTTAACGTTTTAAATCCAAATTTGGCATTAGAAATGTTTTATCACATCCAACGGAATCTGACAGTACTACTCTAACATTTAAATTTTCAAGTTTCTAAGTTTTTAAGATATTTATATCTCCAAATTTTGCAAACATTGAAATTAATTTCCATGTTAATACGTTGCTACACTGAAAAATCTATGTGAACTTTGTACAGGACAAACACGATATATAAACAACATATAAAGAGATATTTGAAGGGGAAGAGTGATACTTCAAGGGTTCGCAACGTGTTTTGTGGAAGAGCATTTTTTTCAAAAACAATTATTTATTATTTTAAGGCTTTAAGGTTCTCTAAAACTATTTTAAGGTCAAATTCTCATAAAGCTATACAAAGATCTTTAGGGAAGTATACCTTAGTCTCAGAGCTCCAAAAACTCCTTTGAAATTATAGATAGGTATCCGTGTCAAGAGCCTTAGTAAATTTTCTTTCCTTGAATTAATTTGCATTTAATTTTAATAACGGTTTCGCTTCACTTTAGATCCTTTTGCATTTCAGCTGACGATTACTAATTTGCATATGCGAACTGTGTTTGGTTTAAATGTTACATTTATATTTTTTTAACTATTCAGAAAAATTCTATGTATAATAAAATTGTTTCTTAATATAAAAACTAACCACGATAGTGTATGTATTTTTATTAGTTTTGAATAAAAACATTTTGATAAATTTCAATATTATAAAACCAGATAAATTTGGATCTGATTATATATATGGGGCGTCAGATCTGAACAGATCAGATCTAATTAGATCTCAAATTTGTCCCCAATTTTGAGATCTAATTAGATCTGGTACAATCAGATGTAATGAGATCTGGCCAGATCTGATCTTTTTTACACGGGGTTAATCTGACTACAAATTCTGTTAAGCAAGTGCGCCTTTTATTACTTCTGGAAAATCCTTTATGATAATTTTATGCTCAATTCTACCTGTAACCGATTTAGCTTAAGTAAGTTTACGACATGCAGCTGTGTCTTGTGGTGGCTTAAAAAACCCACACAACCTATTTTACGACCTTCAACAGAACGACACGTTCAATTGCTAGCTAGCGTTTCCAAACGAGTTATACCGGAAAATGTAGAGGCTGTTATGGTGACGAAATTAGAGAGCCGTGCGAAATTGCCCAGACTTGAAAGCAAAAAAGACTTCAAACAGTAATTTTTTTTATTTTCTTTTCTATTACTAAGTTAAATTAATTTTTTCATTTACATATGTTCTGACTAAATAAATTTCTAAAGAGAAAAAATAAATAAAATAATAAAAATAAATAAAATAAATAAAAAATAATAAAATAAAGTGCCAAAAATGGTGATTTTTTAAAATGTTTGTATGGGGAACCCCCCAGGGGAGTTCCAGGGGGTGTGCCACTGGCATGGGTGGATCGGCCCTCCAAAGTTAGTGGGGGTCGGTCATACATTTGGACTCGATTGGGGCACTCTAAATGGGTCAAAGTGGGATTTTTCAAAACTTGACCCTACGGGACAAAAGTCAACAGGTAGTAGAATTCGTTTTAGAGGTATGGTTCCTTCGGCAAAGCTTCTTATTTTGATCCCTAGAATACGATTTTCACTGAGCCACGCATATAAACATTTATAATAATATCAAATCATATAAGATTATATGAAAACTTTTTTAGTCGGGATATTAAATTTTGTTAAATTAACAAATTTTTCTGTCTAGCCAACAGACATACGCAAGCAAACATTTTGAGTGTACGCAAACAACTGTTGTAGTAAACTGATGGTGTTTTCTTTTCTGACAATAATGTTGCCTTTTTTTGCACTATGAGTGTATTCGAAAGTCATTAGTACCCTCAAAAATTTCGACAGTTACTACATGAGAGTTGTGTACCCAAGTAAAAAAGTTTTGATATAGATTTATATAACTTTATAAAATTGCTTGTGGTAATATATTGCATAATATGTATTCATACAAAATTATAATACATTGTATAACATTGTATAACATTGTATAACGTTGTATATTAAATATATAAATATATCTTCCTTCATATTACATTGTGTGTACTTACTAGTATCTCCGAGTACTTTCAAACTCTACACACAAGCTGGCTTGCTTTACCCAGGGTATGGCCGCATTGTAATGGCCCACAAGCCAATATACTTCGTAAGTACACACAAGTATAGTGGCATGTAAGTTAGACAAAATTTTTGAAAATTTTCAAATATTTTGTGTTTCATATACAATTGTTATACACAGGTATCCCATATCGTAAGTACGCACAAAATGAAGTACACCAAATCGATTACATTGTGTGGCCTTACACGTTTTTCTAAAGGGGAATGATGATAATAGTGCATGATTTTAAGCTACACAAATTTGTGTCTGGCAAGTCAACGTGCGTACAAACCTTAATTCCTTTTGCTGAAAATTTGAATTCCTTTTGGTTATTCGAATGTAAATGAGTTATAAGAAGCTCTTCTTAAATTAAATATATATTTTACATGTTAATCAATTGTCAAAAGTTCAATCCATCTGCTGAAATTTTAAAACCTTTTAATACAGTACCTTACGCAACAAAATGTCTGAAGCTGATGAATCGGAAAATTTTGATTCTGCAATATTTAAAATGAAAAATTTTGGTTCACATTTTTTTTTGCTGTTATTTAAATTTATTTGATCTTTTTTATAATTTGTTACAATTACAAAATTTATTGAGTTTGAGTGTATAACTTACCGAAAAAAAATTAAATAAATATAGTATTTTTACATTAATTAAAAAAAAAAAAAAAACATTAACGAATATGAATTTTTTCCAGAAAATAAAAATTGGGGATTATAAATTGAAAATTGGGGATAAGGTCTGAAAAAAAACTGGCAACACTGTATAAAAGTAAAGAATTTTTAAATTTATAAATATTTTTTATTTTTTTTTTATTAAAGGGTCAATTAGACGTGCCATAACCATATAAAACCGCTGTTCAAACCAATCTTATGGGCTACAATGTATTCGATTATTGGTGATATGCCATAACGCCATAACCGTAACCGTAGATACCAACTGAATTTTGGTTTTCTGCTATGGCGATATGGTTACGGCCGTTGCGATATGGCACGTCTAATTGAACCTTAAGGCACATCTACACGAGAGAGAAAATTGCTAGAGATAGAGCAAAAACCACCTCTAAATAGCTTAAATCAGGGATGGGAAAGTTGATACGATCGTACTTTTTTTGATACTATTTGATTCAAAATGTATCTTAGTACTCCCTTGTCGCATTTGATACTCTTGCATCGTCATAACTACTCAAGGCTTAGAAAATACAAATAAATCTCAGCTTTTTCCATCACGATCGTGAATACACTCCATATCAGGGATGATAAATGGGATTTTTAAAATAGTACTAACCAGCTTAAAAAATAGTACTTTTTCGACCTCTATAGTACCAAAATTTTTTTCATTTAATTTTTTTTATAATAGCTGTGTTTGTGTGGCATGCCTATCAATGCTATCTCGAACAATTTTGACAGTAGAAAGCCGGAATAAGTTAAAAAACTGTCAAAATCGTTCTAGATAACACTGATATGCTGTCACAGAAACACAGCTAATCATAAATTAACAAATAAAAACTCATAAAAAATAAAGAGTTCTGTAATATCTAACTCATACAGCAATAGAAAAACGTAAAAATTTTAGTTTAAACTATTAAAAATTAGTTCAAAATTACGTTGCATAAAAAAATTCTATCAGATTACTTTTGTAAAATATTAGTAAGATAAGAACAGCAAAAGCCAAACTGTTAAATACATATACAAAATTTTAGTTATATTTGAATAAATTTTAGTTAACAGAAAATAACAACTTAACCTTCTAAAATTAGTAATAAATAATAATTAGTAGACTAAAAATCAGGAAAAATTTTAAATCTAGAAAGCTTTTTTCTATTTTTTTTTAATAACAAAAATTATTACTAAAAAAGAAAATTGTACTAAAAATCAGTACAAAAGTAGTAAAGTGCGATTGATAACTTTAAACATTTTTTCCTAACTTTTTTATCTGATTGAACTAATTTTTATGCATTAAGTTTCAAGATTTACTTTAAACCTATTTTGTAGAACTTTTAGTTTATTTTGGCTGCATATTTCATTGCAAAATAGAGTTCAACCTTTAGAGGATTAATGTAAGGCGTATTACATGTTTTCCAACGAAATTGGAGCTATGGTCGAATCAAAAAGTCAAATGTGGTAAATACTTCGATATAAAAATGTTCATTAAGAAAAGTATATTAAGTCTTTATTTTAAATTTGAAACGCTTATCGCGACTTATATTCTGTTAAAAATTGGCTATTCTGTGCGTAAATAAAATAATGGAATGGGTTGTGTATTATGGAAAAATTTACCCAAAAGGCATCTTCCTTCATGCTGTCCAGAAACACCAATGATTCAGAAGTTAAGAAAAATTCTCAAAATTATTCACAAAACGTCTTTATATGAAGATTATGTGTTTTAAGATGATTATGATTAATTGCTATTGACAAGTTTGGCTGTAGTTTTTTTTTATACACTTATTGGGTCATATGCATAATCAATAGGGCAAGGAATTTCATACACTTAAAAATGGAAAATATGCGCCTAAAATATGCAGCTAAAAAAGAAAAATATGCATTAAAAATATAAGAAATATGCACTAAAACTATTATTTTTGCAAAAATAATGCACGTTAAAACTTAAAAATATATTTAATTTAGTTATTTTGCAAACAGACACAGAACTCGAAGATTTTCCATAGGTCAATAAGGTTTTTAAGAATCAAAATATGAAAACGAATAATTTTTTTATATTTTTGTACAAAATAAAAAATTCTGCTAAAAATGAAAAATATGCACAAATATGCATTAAAAAGCACCAAATATGCATTAAAAAGGCAACAAATATGCATTTAAAGTCAAAATATGCAAAAACATGCATTTTTGACAAAATAGGCAAAAATATGCAACTACAAATCGATGCCATTTTGTTTTAAATTTGATGATTCGGATAAATATTGAGTTCATATTAGTTTTGGACTATCGAGAAAAAACTCGCATTTGCATGAAATTCCTTGCCCTAATAATCAATTTTAAAATTTATAAGTGACTTATAAAACTAATTTTTCATACAAAATTCATTTTATAAACGTGTTATAAGGTTTTCAAATTATTATGCATAAGCACTATTGTGTTCGGATAAAAGTGAAAAATTTAATTTCTACATAAAAATTAAAAAAGTTTAAATTCAGGCTTAATTTTTGTACAGCATGTTACTACATCAACATCAATCCTACGCTTAAAAATGACGTTGTTTGTGTGAGGCCTTTTTATGGACATAGTTCAAATAAAGTCTTTTGAACTTTGTGGAAAAAATTTATTATGGCATCATTATATTAACGTATATTTTTATGATATAAATAATTTATAGTTAAGATGGTCAAGAAGAAATTTATGGTTTTATATATTGATTTTATTTTAAATTTTTGTTTTATTTAAAATAAAAAACAACTTTCCATTTTATTTAAATTTGTTTTTTTTCTCTTGTAGGTTCTATTCCCTTTAATCTTTGCCGAAATGTTGGATAAATGTGATGTCGAAGCTAATGTTGAGGGTGGTGGCACCTCTGGGCAAGCGGGTGCTATACGTTGGGGTATTGCTATGTCTTTGCGCAGTTTTGTTGATCAGGAAATGATTGAATCGATGCGCTTAGGTAAATATCAATCATCATTTTTTTGTCTGTTTTTTATTGAGTACGAAAATTGATTGACTTTAATTGAAATGCATTTTATATTCTGCTTTCAGCTGGTTTACTAACACGTGATTATCGCTGTCGTGAACGTAAGAAGTTTGGGCAAGAAGGTGCTCGTCGCAAATATACATGGAAGAAACGTTAATTTTTTTATTAGGAATTATACGTTGTTTATGTTATTAACAAAATTTACATTTTATTTAAAGGTTTTAAACCCAATATTTCCATTCCTTGTTTCAATATTGATTTAGCTGTTTGGAATAGCAACAAACGATGTTGTTGTTGAACACAATTAGTTTCTGATTTAACAGGTAAACGTTTTAAGGCTCTACTAGTGGAGTTACTAAAAAAAAGAAAATACATCTGAGTTAATATGAAAAAGATTTTAATTATAAATTAATAATTTACCTTAAAGAAAATAAGTAATTAACTATAATACAAGCCTCCAATTGTTCTTTGGCCCGCCAAAGTATTTGTGGATATCTGGCAATCTCATTAAGTAAATCAAAAGCTTCTGGTTCCTTTAGAAAATTCAAAGATAGTTCTTTAATATTAGTATCGATTAGAGAATTTTTTTCCATTAAATTGTGTAAACGACAATGGGTGTATTGTAATTTAATGCCAGTGTCACCAATCATTTGTAAAGCCTTATCCCAAGAGAATTCGTAGTCCCTTTGTCTTCTTTGTTTTAAATCATTTATAATCACTGCCGAAACTCCTAAAACATCGGCCACATTTGATGATGTTACATCGACTTTGGTAGCTGAAACATGTGTTCCATTAGTTTTAAATAAGACATTTTTTTTCCTTTTACTTACTAGGACTTTTAAGTTGTTTTTCGTACATTTCATCTCGTGCTTCATCTAATAGATCTTTTAGAAATACCGCCTGGCCTTTGCGGGTACTCATTCCATGTATACGTCCAAATTTAACATGTTTAAGTGTTGATTCATTAATCTCTTCATTCAGCTTTGCAGTAGTTTTAAAGCAGGCTTTAAAATGATCGCTTTGACCATTTTCTACTATATAATATATATTACCAAATTTAAATCTTTGCCATCTATCCATAAGAGCAGCTATATCTCGAGCTAAATATAAAGTAGAACCATCACTTTTGATTATAGGAATACGTCGTTTATCCACCTCTACGATTTTGCGTCCATCCTGTTCAGGAAGAAGTAGGTGTTTGTTTTCCAATTGTTGTAAAATCTTGACTATATGATTTTGTTTATATTGTGACTCCCAATCATATACATCGAAAGATACTCCCAGACGTTGATACACAATTTCCAATTCTTTTATTGTATACTCCCTATACTTTTGCCATTGTTTGGAAAGATCCGTGGATTGTTTACCACTTTCTAAATCTTTAAAATAATTTCTAGCCTTTTCAGCTATAGATGTATCATTAACAGCTTCCTTATTGGCAGCAACATAAGCTTTATATAATGTTTCAATGGGCGCTCGTTGCATTTGTTCATCGCTTATTTGTAATAGTTCCACACCAACTTGTAATAATCCAAATTGTGTACCCCAATCTCCTAAATAGTTCATTTTTGTTACTTGATAGCCCAGATTTTGATGTAGATTAGCCAAAGCATTTCCGATTATAGTAGAACGTAAATGTCCCACATGAAATGGTTTAGCTATGTTGGGCGAACTATATTCAAATACCATATGTTCTTTCCTTTTAGGCAAATCATCTATACCACTTGGTATTAAAAGTGATTCCATATAGGATTCTTCACGTAAAGCAAATTCGATTTTGGCATGAATTTTACCATTTGCTGGTATATACTTGACGTCTTTAACCAAATCACTATCGTAATTCAAATCTCTGACTTCCTTGAGCAATTCCAAATTGCTTTCTGTAGTTCCTTTAGCCAGCCATTGTAATACCGGCTTTCCATTTGCAGGACCTTTCAAAGGCACTTCTAGCTCGTAATACACATTGTTATTTTTAACTAATTGTGTTATCTGTTAATGAATGTTTAAATTATAACATCATTATTCAATATATTGTGTATTATTTACAAAATTCTTGAAATAGTTATTTTACCTTTTCACTTATGGACTTACGTATTAAACATGACATTTTGATGTTCTTTTTTTTATTTAATCATCTGTTTTTGACAGAAAAAGAGCAGATATGTTACGAGCAGTGTTGCCAGTTTTGAAGATTTATTGTCATTTTGACGATTTTTCCTATCAAAAATAGATTTTTTCCTTCAAAATGACGATTTTTTTTAATAAATACGCAAAAATGCAAAATAACGATATGCGAATTGCAAGCAAATTAATGTTGGAACAAATTAAAAAACCGTTGCAAAATCAGATAATTTTTATTCAGCAAATCTATACGATTTTTGAAAAATATTTTAGAATTTTAGATTAAAAGTGTTCATATTGAAATTCTAATAAAAATTATGTACTATATATAGAAAAAATGTAAAAATCCGTTCAAGTACATCATAATTTTCTATTTATTGCGAAACTGGCAATTTTTCTTTAAGATATGTACGTATTTTGAAATGTACAAAACTTACAGGAAAAATAATAAAAAAAATATGATAATTTTTGTGTAAAACTTCTGTCCTAAAACTGTAACGAATATCAATTTTTTGGAAGAATGTCTGTGAAATACATAATAAATATTTTAAAATCTGAAATTTTTGTTGGTATTTCTTTTTGTTTAAAGCAACTACTTCAGGATATGGCAAATTTCGATGATGTTTATAAACATTAAAGTAAATATGTTAAATCCAACAGGCAAGAAGTGATTAAAAAAGGTTAATTTTTAAGTTTTTAGGGTCCTTTAACACAAATAGTATCTTGACGATTTTTCAAAAGCTATGACGATTTTGACGATATTTTCCAGAATTTTTGACGATTTATGCCTAAAGCATTAAACACATAGACGACTGCAGCTACACGACTACAGCCTGTCAAAAATAAAATACACACGTTTATATGAAAACGATTATTTTGACACCAACACAGCTACACGGCTACACGACTACTTTTGCCGCTGTAGTCAACTTAGGATAATTTCTATTTTTGTTGGCTACAAAACAAAAATAGTGTTGACAATATAACAAAATATGTAAAACAGGACAACTTTTATCGCTAGAGGCGAAATAAAATCGCTAGTTCTGACTAAAAAATCACCGTTATGGGAACACTAAAGAAACAGCTGTTTATATTTTACAATTGTTTGAAGGTTTCATTAATTTATATTTGGAATTGTGATGTTTTGTAATTTTATTGTGATGTTTTGTAAAAAAAAAATGGATCTTACAAAATTAACAAAATATTCCTCAGCCATTATTTTAGAAGCACAAAACCAAAAAAGATTAACATTATCAAAACGTCAAATTTTTTGCATCATCTGTTTGCTATGTTGCTGCCGTTTTCAAAAAAATTAAGTAGCTGACTACACGACTACAATTGCAGCCAGCAGCATTTGTAGTCATGTAGCCGCAGTCGTCTATGTGTTTAATGCATAAGAAACCTGGCACACTGGTTATGTGTTCTTTTGGTTTACGAGTTGCCAGATTATCATGGGGTTTCTAGAAGACGTTCGTTGTCACACGAATGAGTGACTACATGTATTTTGTTTTTGTATTGCATGTATTTTGTTATTGTATTTTCGTTCGTGTGGAGCAAAACGTTATCTAGAAACACCACCTATGATAGATTGAAAATTATAAAGAAATTGGAAAGTTACCTCTAGGTGGTGTTTCTAGATGACGTTTTGCTTCACACGAACGAAAATACAATAACAAAATACATGCAATACAAAAACAAAATACATGTAGTCACTCATTCGTGTGACAACGAACGTCTTCTAGTAACCCCATGCTAGTGTCTACAAATAATCTGATGGTAATAAGTGTTACCATCGGATCCTCATAACTTTTTATGTAATATTTCAAAAGCAATCTGTCAAAATTTCAATCAGATTTTTTGTGCGTATCAGACAAAATAGGATTTTGGCTATCTGACACACTTTTTTGACAGATCCTATGGGTTATGGTCAGAGCTTTGAAGAATTAATTCCTTAATTCAATTTTTCAATTCTGAATTAAAAATTCGATGAATTAATTCACTAAGCACCATATATTGAATGGAATTAATTCATATTTGCTTTCGTTCGATTTATTTTGTTACGAATTAATTCTATTGCAATAGTTCTTTTTATTAAATCAAATGAATTAATTCACCGGTGAACGCGTTCAATTTTATAAATCGAACGAAAAAAAAGTGAATTAATTCCTTACTGAACTTATTTCAGTAAGGAATTAATTCACTTTTTTTTCCGTTCGATTTATAAAATTGAACGCGTTCACCGGTGACTTAATTCATTTGATTTAATAAAAAGAACTATTGCAATTGAATTAATTCTTTGAATTTGTTGTTTGATGAACGCATTCAGTTGAATGAATTCAGTGAATTACTTAAGAAAAGGAATTCATTCAATTCTAGAGAAAATTGAATTCGATTGGTAGTGAATTCATTCAAAAAGGAATTAATTCTTCAAAGCTCTGGTTATGGTATAATGCAACACTGAACCAAAAACCGCGGTAATATTAACTAAAATCCATATTAAATCAGAGTTGACAGGCAATAACGCCAAAATACCGTTATCGATTCAAAACCCTTTCAACTGATTACCGTTTTCCCTAAAATACCGTTACCGAAATAACCGAAAACCCGTTATCCTTAAAATACCGTTACCGAAATAACAGAAATACCGTTATCCTTAAAAAACCGATACTGAAATAAATGAAATATCGATAACCTTAAAATACCGTCACCGAAATACATTAAATAGCGTTATCCCTAAAATAACGTTACCGTTATTTTGAATTCTCTGCTCTTGGTCATTGCACGTGGTTATTGAGTATTTCACACAAATGTAATAGCGTTGCCCTTAAAATACCGTTACCGAAATAACCTAAAATATCGTTACCCTAACGATAACCGCATTCGTTTCGGTTACCATCATTGTATTAAATTGGTGAATATATATATATATATATATATTTCCTTTATTTATATTATGCTATAGAGCTATATATATAACAAATACAAAATATATAATAATTGTCAATATCTTCTTTTTAAATGAATTTAAATTATTTTTAATTTCTTAAAAATAGTCTGCACTAAGCCGACTTATTGCCGCGGCCGAGTAATTTTTAATGGGCCGCCGCCAAATGATATTTTAATCAGTTTCGCCTTCTGATCACCCTCAATAACTCTGTAATCGCTTGCAACAACTCTGGTTATAAAACAGAGTCGATCTTTGAAAAATTAGGTGGCAATACTTTATTTTTCGCCGAACAACCAGATATACAAGTCGACGCAAAATATTCAGCGGCACTAAAAAAGAATATCCAGTTTCGGCTGAAGGATTTCGGTTTGAAAGATTTTCTGACGTTCATGTTAAGGAACCAAAATAAGTCAAAATTTTTTTAAGCAAAAAGAAGCTTCGACATAAAATTTAAAGTTATAATTGGAAAATTAATAAAAAGTATACTGCCCGTATGGCAGTAGCTTTTTTCTTCAATTTTTCCTGAATTTTTTTGGGGTTTTTGTTAAAGTTTTTGTTTATTTACGAAAAAATTAAAAGGAAATAGAAAAAATCAAATAAAAACAGTAAAAAAAGTTAAGAAAAAAGCTAGTGATTTAGATTACATTAGATTTTCTTTATTTGCTTTTTAAATGTTTACAAAATTTTCCTTAATTCTATAATTCATTTTATTAACAATAAAGAAATTACAGCTTGGTTATAAAGCGGCCCATACATTAAAGAACATTGAGTAGGGAATAAAATATATCAAAAAATTTTGTAAACACGAATTGCACGATGTCAACACGCACACACACACAAACACACATTCACAAAAAATGGGTATTTTTTCACGAATGTTCCTTCATGTATGGGCCGCTTAATGAACTGTCTGCCGGAAAAAGGTCTATTAAATTTCAAAAATTAAATTAAGCTATAAAGGTACATATACAAGAGAGAAAAAACCGCTAGAGATAGAGCAAAAAACACCCCTAAATAGCTTAAATCATTCATAATAGAGATAAATAGAGGTGTATATTGCTCTATCTCTAGCAGTTTTCTTTCGCGTGCAAATGTGCCTTAAGCATATTTCTATATTTTAAAGCATCTTTTACAAAATTATAGAGATTTAGCCAATAAGCATCTTCACCTCCGTGTTGTTGTTTCTGGTTCTCATAGATTGCACAAAGAACATAGAATTGCATCACCCACTCTAAATAGGTTTTTATTTAAATACAACAGATCTCTTCTAGCCTTCATTATGTAGGTAATTTGCTTCTGATTGTAACTTTGGTTGCAATACGTTACTGCTTTCGTGTGATCAAGATTTTTATAAATTCCTTGTCAACTCATATCGACGTTATTCAAATGGTCTCGATATTTTTTTTAACGTCATATTTTCTATTAGATTTAAGCAAGCCTCGTTCCACTCATAGGCGTACCTAGACAATTTTTCTGGGGTGGCCAAGCGACCCATTAATTTTCTGCTGTTTATTTGCCCATTCTCACACTCTTAATCCCAACAAACACTTTCGGCATTATTCTTACAATTTTTTCACAAAAAAAACTTAAAAATGATTCCTTGCCTTCTAATAAAATGTTCATAAATTTTCTTATCAAAATCGCCATGTTTTTATACAAAACTCTGAATAGTGCATATATTTCTCTGAAGAAAACCTCGTACAAGGAATGTGTTCCAAGCTATATTTTCAGATTATTATGACAGAGAAAAGAAATCTAAGATCAACCTGTCTAATTCGTCTACCTCGGACGAATCCTTTCTAACCCCATATTGTGATCACTTAAATTACCGAGGTGGTCAAAAACAGTGGGATTGTCATCTTACAATTTTTTTTCTACAAAATATTGAAATTTCATTAATATAATATAGTAATGTTTAGTTTGAAGAAACTTCCTAGTTAGATATTAACTAATTATTCGTTTAGAAAACTATGAAATCTAAGATATTTAACTCACCAAAAAAGATCCTGCGTTATATTTCTATTATTGAACAACTTTGCGATTCTAATAAGAAAAACTCTTATAGTCAATTTTATAATCAGAACTAAGATCGATTTGTTTAAGGTAAGAATTTTTCAAACAACTTTAAGAAATATTTAAAACAAAAATCGATCTTAGTTATGACTATAGAACTGACCCTTAGATTTCAACAACTTAGCTGCCTAGGAATCCAGTAGAGATTTTCCCAAACCAAAAACACAGGATTAATTGATATAAAAAAAGTAATATTGTGATACTTTTTGCCATCAAAATTGAAGATAAAAGAATTGTAGGTAGATTTTTTTTTAAATTCTGGGGTGGGCAAAAATCAGTCCGCCAATGGTTCCATTTTATTTTATAGTGATCTATTCCATCACTGTTAATATTATGTTGTAATTTATTTTTAAAAAATGTATACCAATAAATATTTTTCGCCATAATATGCTTCTTTCTTCATATTCATACAAGCTATAAGTATAAAAATGTCCCTCTTCCTGACCTTTTTCTAGAGAAAAAAGCTAGTGTCACACGAGCTTTAGCTGCCACTAGAAGCTAACAAAAATAAGCCGAAACTAGCCGCTCATTTCGCCTGTGCTTCGACTTCCAATATAAGTCGACGGCGACGGCGTACAAACTTTGCATCACTCGACTTGTATCTCTGGAACGAACTCCTGAAAAGAAAGAACTAAAGTTATCGCAGGAAAAACTTAAAAAATTGATTAAAATCTTGCAAATTATACAAGAAAGTAGAGAAAAGTTAATATTCTACAGAAATTAAACAAATAGCAATAAATATTAAATTAAATAATTGCATAAAAACGAACTAAAAAAAAGAGAAAAATTTCTGTACAAAAAATTCCATAAAACAAAAAAATTGCAAGTATTAAAAAAGGTGAAAACAGTGATAAAAAGAGAATTTTATTAAAAAATTGTGTAAAAAACTATCGCGATAACTTCAATAATTTGTTTAAGTAACGGTAAATAAATGATTTGAAAGAATTCCATTACCAATTATTTGTTGTAGTAGCCACGTATTGAGAGCAGCTCTGGCATCACGGCTCTGCCAAATTCTCTGTTAGCTTCTGTGTGATTCTTTAATTAAAAAAAAATCAATTAATCAATATTTTATTTAAATAGATTGTGTAAATTGTTTAAGTAATTTCGGGAAAAAATCGATAATTTTAATATAAGGGGTGTCTTTATTTTGGGGGCGTTTATTTGTCTTTTACTAAAAAAACCTTGATTTAATGGGTCACACACAGTATTTGTTCAAAACAAGTTCAATTGATAAAAGTTTCAGTGATTATTTGTAACTTTTTAAATTTTATTATTCCCTTTAGTTTGTAATTTAAAGCTGGTACTTTGTTACGAATTAAAAACAACCAAAAGCATTAAAATAAATTAAAAAGACGAGTTAAATCGTTTATTAACAATTATTTTTATAACGCGTATTAAGAACTAAAAAAATAAGCGTCCATCATGTCTATGGCTGGGCAAACAATCAACGATAGGCTGTTAGCTGCTAGGCACAGTCTTGCCGGTCAAGGTCTGGCCAAATCAGTATGCAAGGCCACAACGGAAGAGTGCATTGGACCCAAGAAGAAACATTTAGATTGTAAGTAACATCAATACCAAACAATAATTAAATACATATATAGTAACCATCAACAATTATATGCAATGAATTGAATGTTTTTTAGGTCATTTTCCTCCTGAATTTCCAAAACGCAATAATAATATAAATCGAAAGCTTTTCTGTCCAAAAATATACTAAAATTTCTGACCTAAGTTACAGCCTATTGAACTTAAACAAATCGAACACTTACGTTTCTAAAACTTCAAATTATCTATGCATTCTCAGGTCATATCAAATATCCAGCACGCAACTAGGGGGGATAGGGGCTAGAGCTCTAAATTGATAAATTTTAAAACATAACCCAATCTGCCGAATGTAATAATCTTTTGAAAAAATGTAATAGATATCCAGTGTAAAATTGGAATCCGCAAAGAGTCGTAAAACAGTCTTGTGACTTTCAGAAATCATATCTTTATGAAGGGAAATTTCCCTCTTTTTTTAAGAATATTTTCTGAGTAATAAAAGAGGTTTCGGAAAAGTGGACAATTCGGACTTCGAAAAGAGTTAAATATGTGTCTTTTATGAGCAAGGTTGGCGACCAAAATGAATACCGGTATTGGTATCGATTTTTTGTTTGTTTCGGTCACACATTAATACCAGATGTGAAACCAATGACAGATGTCAAAAAAGTATTCTCGAACCGTATGATTTTGTTTACATGGAAGTCAAGTCAAGAGGGAGATAACAATATAAAATCTCCATACATTTTGTATTACGCATTTTTTGTATATATCTGTCTCTTTTTAGATTATTGTGCTTTATCTTTTGTTTTTCTTAAATTTTTGCGTTTTGTTTTGCTCATTTTCTGTCGGCCATATTGCACAAATCAGCTGATTCATATCTCGTATAGTTTCGGTATTGGTATCGGTAACGGTATTTCATTTGTATCGGTATTGGTATTACCGATACCGAAAATTTAATACCGGTACATACCGGTATTATTGAATAATTATGTTTTTACAATAAATTATGTGTGGTAAAAAAAATTTTTTTTTTAACAAACACAGATAGAATTCAATTAATTTAAAATTTTGCATATATTTGTATAACAAAAAATTCTATTTTTCTTTGTGAAAAACTTAACATTTTTTTTTGAATGGGGGAATCTTTTAGTTGATCTCTTATTTTTAAATAAATGAATGTTCTTTTAGTTTGACTCTAAATCATAAATTAATATCACTTTCTGTTTAAATTATTTTCAAATCAAAGAAAGATGATACAATTTTTACAAGTAAATTACAAAGAATAAAAATATTTGAAAGAATTCGATAAGACCAGCAATACAGAATACGTATTTTCGGCTTTCGCTACAAAGCCATCATCAGTGTATTTCGTCTTGAGTGGGTTAATATTTTAATGATTGTCTACTTATGTGACCGCTGAAAGAAAATCGAATTTCTTATCAAAAACTCAACTTAGACTAACATCAACGAAATTTTAACAATGCTATTTTTATCCTTTGTTATTATTACTCTATTTTGCTTTGAACCTTAATTCCTAAGATATATCTTTTTTTTTTGTTAGAAACCGATTAAAAACCGGTACGATACCTGTATTAAGGGAAAATGTTTTGGAATGCCGGTCTTTTTTTAAATTAATGATTTCGGTAATGGTATCGAAATCGGTTATCACTTTGAAAGGGTTTTGAAACGGATTACGGTATTATAAAGGTATCAGTTGCCAACCTTGTTCATGAGACTAATATCTTCTTGATTAATTTTCTGAAAACTTATCTGGCTCTTTATTAGCCATATTTGAATCTTTCACAAATTTGGTTGGAAATAAGGTATACAACAGTGTAATTACCCCTTATAACTCGTAAATTCCGTGTAAACCCTGTATACCTACCCTACGGGAAATTTTAACAAACTGTCACCGAACTGGCCCCTTTATATGAAATAGACTTGTCACTTTTACATGGCGTTGTCATAGGAGGGGGAAATTGACCCCCTGTGACATGTCACAAGACAAATCCTAGGACAGGTTACTGAACTCTCATAAAAAACAAAGTTCATGGACCTGTCCTGGGATTTGTCTTGTGACATGTCACAAGGGGTCAATTTACCCCTCCTATGACAACGCCATGTAAAAGTGACCAGTCTATTTCATATAAAGGTGCCAGTTCGGTGACAGTTTGTTAAAATTTCCCGTAGGGTATATACAGGCCATATTTTTTATGTATAGATATTGACGTTAAGCTCATAAACATACCAGGTTTACATCATTTAGGAGTAGAATACGAGTTTATATGAGAATATCTAATAAGGTTTTCCAAATCTAGATCTGATATTAATTTGATGGCTCTTGAAACATGTGTATGATTTAATGGCGTTCATGTCACAAATATACTCTATCAGTTGCTACTTATTTTAGATTACTGTTATTCAGCTGAGCATTTTGGTGTAAAAATTTCGAAATTAATCCGATATTTTCCGTACAAAATGGAACATATTGTGCAAACAATCTGAATAAAAATGCGGTAGCCTAAAAGGCCGAGTATTTTGGATGTAGTTCAACTTTATTTATTAGCTAAACATCGTTTAAACTTAATATGTTGTTTTTGAAATGTCTTTTATTTTGGCCAGTTAAACTAAAGTACAAATTTGTAAACACAAAACAGCTGTTGGACAATAATTTGTTTAAACGATGCCACATTGCAACGTATTAACAGATAAAATAATGTATGCTACCACCATTTTATGACAATTCCAATTGGATATAAATTATTTTGAAACAATCAATGTGGCTACATCAAGTAATTTGACATTTCTTAAACTAGAATTGAAAAACATCACGCTCAGTTAAACTTGGTTTAATTTTGTTTTGAGATTAACTAAATAGCCAATTAAACTAAGTTTAATTGGCATCCAAAAAACTAGGTATAGGCCTTTCACTACGGACTTTTTGTTTGCGGATGTATTGTTATTTTGAATTCAAATTCTTGTTTAGAGTTCTCAGATTGGTTTGCCACCTCCCTTCCTATCCACCAGAAATGACTTGAAAATCGATTTTTTGAAACTTCTCATCCCCGTTTTACACCTTAAACATTCGAATAGCCAATATTCTTTGCGTTGGTTTTCTTCTCGTCATAAAACAAAGCCATACCTGTGGTCATACACAACTTACCACTTAATTTTTCTCAGAATTTTTTAAATTACTCAGCTTATGTTTGGACCACTTGTAAAATTAAACATGGATTTTATAAATAAAAATACGGTTTTTAAAAAAAAATTTCATTGATTTCGAAAGTGTATTTTTCTTTTTTTGCCATATGAAATACATAAAAGGATAATTTTTATTTCCATATATTTATCCCGGTTTTCAAAATATTTTCAATATTAAACAATTTAAAAAATTGCTTGTTTTTTACTTGAATATTAGATTAAATATTATTATAATCTTAAGTCTAATAAGAAGTCAATCCCCCTCTGGAGACTATAACAGCTTTAATTAGGGAAGGCATTGATTCAACACGTTTTTGCAATTCACTGTTTGAAATCTCATTTTCCCAGATATTTTCTAAAATTCTTTTTATCTCCAGTTTACTCTGTGGCTTATGCTGAGCCACTTTACGTTTCATCACGTGCTATAAATGTTCGATAGGATGTAAATCCTGGTAGTTTCCAGGCCAATCCATGTCCTTGAATGTTTTTTGCTCCTGCAAAAAAAAATTTAAAAGATTATTTCATAATTTTTAGCTACAAACATGCGAATACAATGATACTACATATTTACAATCAAAACTTACCGATTTTGTACGGTGACATGGTGCGGAGTCATCCTGAAAGATAGGTTCACTAGAATGCCCTTATTGCTCCTCCAAAATAGACACGACAAGTCACGTTTGCCATATTGTTTACCGTTTATAATTCCATCCACAAACAAAAAAAGACTCCGTACATAATAACAAAAACATCTCCAGATCATTTGACTCTGAAGATGCTTGACCGTTCTAATTACACACATATTCTTAAATCTTTCTCCTGGAAAACGTTGCACGCAAGGAAGATTGTCGGCACAGTGCAAGTTAAACTTGCTCTCATCAGACCATATAACGTTTCGCCATTGGTCGAGAATCCTCTCTTTTTGTGTCAGGTGTTTTTTGCTGGTCTACTGCCACAAATTCGGAATTACCGGAGTCGTCTGCGAACCGTTTCCACACTAATTCTAACTTGGTGGTCTTATTCGAGATCTCTTCTTATTTCGACGGCACTTTTAAAACTATTCTTCAGGCTCATTCGGTTTATAACGGTATCTGTTCGGTCAGATATTTTTCTCCCAGTTCTGTTCTTGCTCTCTAAACGGTCGTCCTGGTTCTTTTTTTTTAATTTATCACGGTGGGATGACTACAGCCTATCTGTCTTGCAATTTCGCGACAAAGTACTATTTCCTCCAATGTAAAAATAATGACCTTTCGGTCTCGAGTCAACCGCTTATATTTTGGACTCATTTTAGAGGTCTATATGTTTAATATGCCACTACTGATTTATAAATGATTTTTTTCACAAAGATAAATTGATATAATTGCGATACAGCAAAAAATACCGCTATACAAAATTTGTATTTCAATAAGCGTTTGTCAAACAAAATTCAGTGGTAAGATGTGCGTGACCGCAGGTGTATAGGGGAGAGTCGTGTACCTTGATACTTTTGAAAATCCTGTTTCAATATCTCTAAGATTTAGATAGATGCGAAAAATCTTTTAATGCAGAAATATTAGTGTTGATGTTGTTATAGATTGCAAATAATAAAAACTTTAATAATTCTTATGAATTTTAAGAAATTTAAATTTTTTTAGAAAAGCGAAAAAGTATTCCAAATTACAAATTGGCGTGTACCTTAGAACTCGTAAAAAATTAAGGGAATTTATTAAAAAAATACTGCCCCATAATGAAATTTATTGCATTATTTGCAGTAGAGGTAATATCTACTTGAAATGAGACAATGCAATTTAATATTTGCATAAAAACATCATTTTAAAAAATGGCGAAAATCTTAAATCAAAGGTTATTTTGAAGCGAATTAAATTCAAAAAGTACAGTTAGCCTGTGGATCTTCAATTAATCATGTATTGAGATTTGTGTATCCACAGAAGAGGAAATATTCTAAAAGTTCCAACGTACACGCATTTTAATTTTTGCAAAAAAGATAATTTTTTTCTTATTTGTACAATATTAAATCAAGTCACAACGCCGAACGTAAACAGCTGGGGCAATACTCAACATAACAACCCACAGCTGAACAACAATCTTTTCTCATTTGAGGAACTTAAAACCCTTACTGTTGAGCTCATTACAAATTTCAGCAAATGTAAGTCACGTGCTGATCAATTTGAGGTCATCACTAGCCTCGCATGCAAATTTTTATCTCGATGAACACTAATGAAATTAAAATGACTATGGAACGCTCGAGGTGTTCGTTTTAAAAAGGATGAACTTTACCAGTTCATAAATACAAATAAAATTGACATCTGCCTTTTATGTGAAACTGGTTTAAATGAAAAGCATTCCCTAAAACATAACAACTTTTACTGTTACAGATACGACCGCCAGCAAGGTAGAGGAGGGGGTGTAGCTATTCTTATAAGGAAAAATATACCACATCAGCTACTACCTTTAAAAAATACAAAGGTAATTGAACATATAGGAATAAAAAATTTTAACGGGAAACGACTCCGTTCATTTATACTCTTGTTATTTTCCGTAAACATTTATTTATCTCTGACCTTCGTATGCTGACAAACCCGAACAATAGATATATCTTAGCAGGAGATTTTAATTGCAGAAACCGTTATTGGGGCTGCCAAACAATAAAGTTTAACCCAAGTACCTTCCCAGTAGCAAATGGTCGAACTAGTTCTAAAAAGTACTAGTTTTTAGACTAGATACTACAAAACTAGTTCTCAAAATAACCATTTTGAACCAGTTGTGTACTAGTTAAATACGATCTATGTAGGGACTGTAAAAGAAATTAAAATGCAAAATTTGAAATTCTTATTTCGTTTATGTTTGTATTTAATAGAACATCAGAGTTTGCAAATAAACACCCAATTTTTTTTACTGTACATTGCCTTTGAGGTGCAAATCAACTGGTACAGTACTGGTACCGAAGAGTCACTCCGGAACTAGTTTGGTAAATTTCTTATAAGTACCAGTACAGCTCCCTTTTTTTATTCTTAAAACAATTTTTAAGCATTTGTGTACCTATTAGTTTGATTGAAACAATGCGAGACTATTTCGAAAGATTAAATTTAAATAGGAGTTTTGAAATTCTAGTTTTGTTTACTTTTGTTGTTAGTAATATAGTCTGGAGTTGCTAATAAACACAAAAATTTTTTATTGTGATTAGAAATCATAAACACAAAATATTTTAGATTTCGTTTGGTAAATGTACCTAATTATCTCCGTAATGAAACTATCAGTCTAATCTACGTTTCGTCAAAGAAAAAGTGTTTGTTTTTTATCTACGTATATAATTTAGATCTTTACCAACTGGTACAGTACTATTTCCAAAGAGTCACTTCGGAACTGGTTCCGCGAGTGTCACATTAGTACCAGTTTTGCTCCCTATTTTT
Source organism: Leucophora obtusa (assembly GCA_949987735.1). NCBI lineage: Eukaryota > Metazoa > Arthropoda > Insecta > Diptera > Anthomyiidae > Leucophora > Leucophora obtusa. The sequence continues at coordinate 286,678,082 of OX465295.1, forward strand.
CGTCCTTAAATTGTAATTTTCAAACTAGTTCTACAACTAGTACCAAAGTGGGAGTTTGGGGACAATTGTCTCCATCCCTATGACATCTCTATGTTAAATTCTACAGTTGTTTGTATGGAGAGGCGGTAGAACTCGTACTAGTTGCCTGGTTCAAATAAACTACTACATAACTGGTTCTGAACTAGTATTTTTTGCTACTGGGTTAGTTTTAATTTTTTAGTTTGTAAGATCTGATTCAAAAAGGTTTTTTCTTGAAATATTTCCCTCCAACAACAAAATAATATAAAATCATTCATAATTAATATTAAAATAAAAAAAAAATGTTAAAGTAGAAAAGGAATGTATATTTCTAACCTCTTTAAACAAATATTTCAAATTTTAAACCCATTAATATCAAAGAAAATACAAATAAATTGAATTGAAATTGTACAATATAGTTAAGAAATTTACTGGTTACCGCATTTAGAAAACGACAAACTTTATATTGATATAATACCCTAAATTGAAATATCTTGATTATTTTTAAAAAATTAGTTAACATTTTTTTCAAAAATTTACTTTTGTCGATCCAAGGTACACGCACCCAATTTTAGGGTCTCCTATAGACTTATCTGAAACTTTGAGTAGTTTAAAATGATCATTAGGCAAAATAAAAAACTTCATAGAAGAATACTTTACAGTACAACATTAACAAATAGGAGAAAAATACAAAGTTCCAAGGTACACGCGATCCAAGGTACACGACTTTCCCCAATGCAAATTTCAATTATATATCTTCATTAGTTTATGAGAAACCCCAAATTCCGCTTTTCTCGAAGATTATGATATATTAAAAAAATTTGACTTCATTAAGAAATATCGCGACTATATTGCTGAACTGCTTATACATATCATGATTTTTATTTGAAGGCCAAGATCCGAAAAAACTTATTTGTAAAAAGTTTAAAGTTTTTTTTGAATTATCAAATTTTATATATTATTTTAAGAATGTGTACACTAGACAGTACCACCTTATAGGCAAAAAAAGTGCCTTTAAATATAAAGTATTTTTGCAAGGCAATAAAAAAATTTTTTTTATGATTTTTTGTTTTATGAATAAAATTGTTTATTTCTAAATACATATACATACATCAAAGCTTTGAAGAATTAATTCTATTTTGAATGAAGTGCCTGAAAATACCATTCGATTTCCTTCTAAATTGATTGAAATCATTTTGAACCATTCGCAGAGACTTCATTCTTTGGAATTCATTCGATCGAGTTCACTTTTAAGGAATTTGAATCAATTTATCTTATTCGATTTTGTCAATCATTGAATTCAGTCGTTAGGAATTCATTCAATTTTCTTACTCATTCGTTTGATAATTTGAATTCCCAAATTCATTAGATTTTGTATCATTAGGTCCATTCGATTACTGGATAATTTGTACAAATTTGTAAAAACTTTTACTGGAAGGAGTTCGTTAACACAAATACTCAGTAAACAGAAAGAAAAAAGAGAGAATAAAGTGACAGTTCTATGATGAGAGTTTCTAAGTCTTCTTCTTTTTCTTGCAAATTTTCACGGAACAAATTTTTGCCAGTAAGAATTTGCAAGCAGAAAAAACATATGTTTCGAAAACATGTTTGTTTATTGTAAATACAAAAAAATATTTTCCAATTATGTTATTTTATGGAAATGCAAAGCAGTAAAACTTTCAAAAAACAAATTATGGAAAAGATAAGAAAACCTTCTAAAAATTGTCTGCTTAAGATTTAACATAAAAAATTTTCTTCTTCCATAGCGACCATTTAAAATTTATTTGTACATTTGGTGTTGTAATCAGCTGTGCCTATAAACTTGCAAATTGTTGCAAATTTTCTGTTCGCGTACAAGTTTGGGAAAATTTTATTTTGAGAGTAAATCTTTTCTTACTCTCTGTAAGTTTGTACTGAGTAATTCTTACTGGACTTGACTGAGAAAAGTAATTGAATGGACCTATTTGATTGAGCAATTTGTAAATGACATTCGATTTTCTTCATTCTATTTAAAAAGTTTGTAAAATTAGCAATTATAAGTGTGTTTGCGTACCCGAAAATTTGTACAAATTCGTACAAATTTGTACAAGTTTTTACTGGAAGGTGTTTGTTTACACAATTACTCAGTAAGGAGAGAGGAAAAATAGAGGGTAAAGTGACAGTTCAATACCAGAGAACTTACAAGTTTTTACTGGATGAATTTTTGCTAGTAAGAATTTGTAAGAAAAAAAACATATTATTTAAAACATATGATTGAAGAAACAAAACATTTGTCTAAATAATTTTGAAATAATTTTTTGTAAAAATAAAAAATATTTAAATATAAGCTTACTAGCGGGCGCAGCCCGCTACGTTGTTAGCGTGCCTTAAAGGTTAAGGGGGGGGGGGGCTGCGCCCTCCCCCCCGGGGGGCTGCGCCCCCCACAATTTTTATTAAATTCGTTTTTTTATTTAAAGTTTTTTTATTTAAAGCCTTCATCCAGCCACCACAAATAAATAATTCTGCACAACAATGGGTTTAAAATAAATAAATATTTGATCACTTTTTCTCATGAAAGTGGATTGTTAGTAATGAATCCATAATAAATTGCAATATACGTGTGTATGTTAAGATAATTTGGTAAAGTGCGAACTTAGGTAGATAGACCCGTAAGTAGTTTTGTTCATTTGTGTTTTGAATTAAAATAAATAACTTAAAGCAGGGTTGGAAAACATTTTATAATATTAAAAATAGCGGGCAAAGCCCGCTACGTTGTTAGCATGTCTTAAAGTTTTTTTTTTAATTCCAGTTTATGTAAAGGTAGACCTGGCAATTCAAGTAAATTCACAAATTCAGTTGGAAAATTTACTGCGTCGGTTTCTTCCACCGGTGCTTCGTTACATGAAGTTTAAATATCGGAATATATAAGTTCCATTCCTTTTCTAAGGTTTTTTCTCTTTTAGAAAATTTGTTTAACTTTTTCGAGAGTAAGTTTCAATGCTACATAAGTTTCATATTCCGTGGATAGTGTTTGAACAGGTCATTCCCTCTTCCAATCCATTTGCATTCTCTATAATTTCAATTCTACTCGTTCAACGTTTATATCCATTTCATTCCACTTGTGTAGTGTTTCATTCCACTCGTTTCCTATTTAGTTTCTTAATTTTAGTGTTTCATATACACTTGTTCTTTAAGTTTTAGGTTTCTAGCTAAAGACGCAGACGTTAAGGGGGGGGGGCAATTTTCCCCTTTTGAACCACCATTTTTACCACGTTCCTGTCCAAAGTCCTAGAAATGCCTTGTCGATAAGTTAGCCCATACTCCAAGGAAAACATATTATATATTACAGGTTTCTAGCCGAAGGGTTCGGTTAGGCCATCAAGGGGGAGAATTATTCCGTTTTTACCCCTCCAGGTAGGAATTTCCAAAAATTCCGTCTTAGAGGACGTCTGCGTTGGAGGAGGAACCTACTACATACATAATTTTAGGTCTCTATATCCAGCAGTTTGGCCAGGCGTCAAGGGGGAAGTTTTTTCCCTTTTTACCCCTCCCGGTATGAATTTCCAAAAATCTCATCTTAGCGGATGTCTACAATAGAGGAGGAACTTTAATACAAAATTTCAACTTCCTGCCTCCAGCGGTTTGGGCAGGCCTTTAAGCCGCACTTTTCGCTTCATTAATCCCCATTTTTGCAATGTCCCTGTCCAAAAACCACCTTCCCGGTCCAAAAAGCCCATACTCCAAGTAACATATGTTTTACATTTCAGGTTTCTAGCCAACTTTTACTATTTGTGCCCCTCTCGGTAGGAATTTCCGAAAATCCATCGGCAGGGAATTTCAGCTTCCTTGTTCCAGCAGTTTGAGCAGGCTGTCAAGGGGGACACTTTTTCTTTTTTTGTCCCTCCCGGTTGGAATTAGGCTGGAAGAGGAACCTAAGTACCGAATTGCAGCTTCCTAGTTGCAGCAGTTTGGACAGGTCGTTAAGGGGCAACTTTCCCTTTTTGAGCCCCCATTTTATAACGACCCTGTCCAAAATTCAAAAAAGTATCTTTCTAATAAGTTAGCCCTTACTCCAGGGACCCACATTTTAATCTTCAGATTTCTAGCGGAAGGGGTTTTTACCGGCCCCCAAGGTGAGGCTTTTCTTCTTTTTGCCCCTCCCTTTAGGAATTTACAAAAATTCCATCTTCGCGGCTATCTGCGATGGATGAGGAACATTCATACCAAATTTCAACTGCATTGCCTAAGCGGTTTGGGCAGGCCGTTATTGGGGACATTTTTCCCTTTCAACCACCATTTTTACTATGTTGCTGTTCCAAAATAGAAAAATTACGTTGCCGGTGAGTTAGTCCTACTCCAAGGAATACATATTTAAAATTTTAGGTTGACCAAAAGGGATTGGGCAAGCCGTCAGTAGGAGACTTTTACCTTATTTCCCCTCCCGATAGGTATTTCAAAAATTCCGTCTAAGCGGACGCCTACACAGAAGGAGGAACTCACATACCGAGTTTCCTTTTGGGATATCCTGTAGGGAATTCCAAAAATACAAACTTAGTCGATGTCTACTACAGTGGAGGAACCTTTATACCAAATTTCAACTTCTTACCTCCAGTGGTTTGGGCAGGCACTTTTCCAATTTGTGAGACTGTTTATGTGGAGACTTTTCACCTTTTTGCCCGTTCCGGTAGGCACTTCTATGCCGAATATCAAGAAACCTTGTTTTAGTGGAGATATCCGTGGGGGAGGGAAAAAAGTAGTTTTTTTTTAAATTATATATTATTTTAAATGGTACTTTTTGGAAAAACGAAATTTTTTGGAAAAAGATACTTTGTTTTTACAAAGTACTTTATTTGTACTTTTTTGGAAAAGGTATTTTTTTAATAAGGTGTTTTTTTTGGAAAAATGTATGTTTTTTGGAAAAAGGTACTTTTTTTGGAAAAGGTACTTCTTATGGAAAAGGAACATTTTTTTAGAAAAAGGTACTTTTTTTTGGGAAAAGGTACTTTTTTTGAAAAAGGTATTTTTTTGAAAAAATGTATGTTTTTTGGGAAAAGGAAAATTTTTTTAGAAAAAGGTACTTTTTTGGGAAAAGGTACTTTTTCTTGGAAAAGGTACTTTTTTTTGAAAAATGTATTTTTTTTGGAAAAATGTATGTTTTTTGGGAAAAGGTACTTTTTTTGGAAAAGGTCCTTTTTTTTTTGGAAAAGGTTCATTTTTTTAGAAAAAGGTAAATTTTTTGGAAAAAGGTACTTTTTTTAAAAAAGGTACTTTTTTTTTGGAAAAATGTACTTTTTTTGGAAAAAGGTACTTTTTTGGAAAAAGGAATTTTTTTTGGAAAAAGGTTTTTTTTTAATAAGGTGTTTTTTTTGGAAAAAAGTATGTTTTTTGGAAAAAGGTACTTTTTTTGGAAAAGGAACATTTTTTTAGAAAAAGGTACTTTTTTTTGGGAAAAGGTACTTTTTTTTGGAAAAGGTACTTTTTTTGAAAAAGGTATTTTTTTGAAAAAATGTATGTTTTTTGGGAAAAGGAAAATTTTTTTAGAAAAAGGGACTTTTTTTTGGAAAAGGTACTTTTTTTGGAAAAGGTACTTTTTTTTGAAAAAGGTACTTTTTTTTGAAAAAGGTCCTTTTTTTGGAAAAAGGTACTTTTTTTGGAAAAAGGTACTTTTTTGGAAAAAGGTACTTTTTTGGAAAAAGGTACTTTTTTTGGAAAAGGTACTTTTTTTTTTGGAAAAGGTACATTTTTTTAGAAAAAGGTACATTTTTTGGAAAAAGGTACTTTTTTTAAAAAAGGTACTTTTTTTTGGAAAAAGGTGCTTTTTTTGGAAAAAGGTACTTTTTTGGAAAAAGGAATTTTTTTTGGAAAAAGGTACTTTTTTTGGAAAAAGGTACTTTTTTCGGGAAAAGGTACTTTCTTTTGGAAAAAGGTACTTTTTTTGGAAAAAGGTACTTTTTTTTGGAAAAGGGTACTTTTTTTGGAAAAAGGTACTTTTTTTGGAAAAAGGTACTTTTTTTGGAAAAAGGTACTTTTTTCGGGAAAAGGTACTTTTTTTGGAAAAAGGTACTTTTTTTGGAAAAAGGTACTTTTTTTGGAAAAAGGTACTTTTTTTTGGAAAAAGGTACTTTTTTCCGAAAAAGGTACTTTTTTTTGGAAAAAGGTACTTTTTTTAAAAAAGGTACTTTTTTTGGAAAAAGGTGCTTTTTTTGGAAAAAGGTACTTTTTTGGAAAATGGAATTTTTTTTGGAAAAAGGTACTTTTTTTTGGAAAAAGGGACTTTTTTCGGGAAAAGGTACTTTTTTTGGAAAAAGGTACTTTTTTTGGAAAAAGGTACTTTTTTTGAAAAAAGGTACTTTTTTTGGAAAAATGTAATTTTTTTGGAAAAAGGTACTTTTTTTGGAAAAAGGTACTTTTTTGTGGAAAAGGGTACTTTTTTTTGGAATAGGTACTTTTTTTGGAAAAAGGTACTTTTTTTGGAAAAAGGTATTTTTTTTGGAAAAAGGTACTTTTTTTGGAAAAAGGTACTTTTTTTGGAAAAAGGTACTTTTTTTGGAAAAAGGTACTTTTTTTGGAAAAAGGTACTTTTTTTGGAAAAAGGTACTTTTTTTGGAAAAGGGTACTTTTTTTCGAAATAGGTACTTTTTTTGGAAAAAGGTACTTTTTTTGGAAAAAGGTACTTTTTTTTGGAAAAAGGTACTTTTTTTGGAAAAAGGTACTTTTTTTGGAAAAAGGTACTTTTTTTGGAAAAAGGTACTTTTTTTGGAAAAAGGAATTTTTTTTGGAAAAAGGTATTTTTTTTTGAAAAAGGTACTTTTTTTTGAAAAAGGTACTTTTTTTGGAAAAAGGTACTTTTTTGGAAAAAGGTACTTTTTTTGGAAAAAGGTACTTCTTTTGGAAAAAGGTACTTTTTTTGGAAAAAGGTACTTTTTTTTGGAAAAAGGTACTTTTTTTTGGAAAAAGGTACTTTTTTTTGGAAAAAGGTACTTTTTTCGGAAAAAGGTACTTTTTTTGGAAAAAGGTACTTTTTTTGGAAAAAGGTACTTTTTTTTGGAAAAAGGTACTTTTTTTGGAAAAAGGTACTTTTTTTGGAAAAAGGTACTTTTTTTGGGAAAAGGTACTTTTTTTGGGAAAAGGTACTTTTTTTGGGAAAAGGTACTTTTTTGGAAAAAGGTACTTTTTTTGTCCCCTTTTGCCCCTCCCGATAAGAATTTCCAAAAATGCCGTCTCAACTGACGTCTACACCGGTCGAGGAACCTACATACCAAATTTCAACTTCATAGCTCCAGCAGTTTGAGCAGGCCGTCAAGGGGGAGACTTTTTCCCCTTTTTGCACGTCCCTGTAAAAATTTCCAAAACTCCCGTCTTGGTGGATGTCTACGATAGTGGAGGAACCTTTATACCAAATTTCAACTTCCTACCTCCAGCGGTTTGGGCAGGCCGTCAAGGGGGAGACTTTTTCCCCTTTTTGCCCGTCCCTGTAAAAATTTCCAAAACTCCCGTCTTGGTGGATGTCTACGATAGTGGAGGAACCTTTATACCAAATTTCAACTTCCTACCTCCAGCGGTTTGGGCAGGCCGTCAAGGGGGAGACTTTTTCCCCTTTTTGCCCGTCCCTGTAAAAATTTCCAAAACTCCCGTCTTGGTGGATGTCTACGATAGTGGAGGAACCTACATACCAAATTTCAACTTCATAGCTCCAGCAGTTTGAGCAGGCCGTCAAGGGGGAGACTTTTTCCCCTTTTTGCCCGTCCCTGTAAAAATTTCCAAAACTCCCGTATTGGTGGATGTCTACGATAGTGGAGGAACCTTTATACCAAATTTCAACTTCCTACCTCCAGCGGTTTGGGCAGGCCGTCAAGGGGGGCCTTTTTCCCCTTTTTAATCCCCATTTTTACAACGTCCCTGTCCAAAATTCCAGAAAGTACTTTCCAGAAAAGTTAGCCCATACTCCAAGGAACACATATCCTAAATTTCAGCTTTCTAGCCAAAGGGGTTTTGGCAGGCCGCCAAGGGGGACACTTTCCCCCTTTTTGCCCGTTCCGGTAGGAATTTCCAAAAATCCCGTCTTAGTGGACGTCTACCCCGAAAGAGGAACCTACATAACAAATTTCAACTTCCTAGCTTCAGCGGTTTGGGCTGGGCGATGTTGAGTCAGTCAGTCAGTCAGTCAGTCAGTCAGTCAGTCACGTTATTCTTTTATATATAGAGATTTACGATGGAAGGAGTAAGTAAGTGATCATTTTATTAGGTTTTATTTATTAATCCAATAATTTGAATAGGTTTATTTCGCAATCAGCTATTTTAATAACTGTTGCCAATTTAGCTATTTTCTCGGCAAATCTAGCGATACTTCAACTCGTTTAGCGGGATAAGATATAATTTAGCTATTAGCGGGAAAACTAGCGATTTTTCTTTTTAAGACAGTCTTCACATTTTCTTAACATTTTTTTACATTTATTTCCTGACAGAATTTTTGAATCATTATTATTCAGCGATTTATCGGTAAATTTTTAATGAAAACAAAAAAGTTCGAAAAATTTGGCGATGTATCAATAATTTTTTAAGAAAGTTTTAAGAAGTTTGAAAAATATAGATATTTTTGTGAAATTTTTCAAAACAACCTAAAAAGTTCGTGCAATTTAGGGATTTATCGCTATTTAATTTTTTTTATAATTTAGATATTTTCTAGTGATTTTTTAGTTTGATTTATCGATATTATTAGGGAAGAAGTTGGCAGCAGTATTTTACTAATTCTTACAATTTTTCTGTTTGCGTACATTTTTAGATATTTTTCTTTTTGAGAGTAAATTTTGCCTTACTCTCTGTAAATTTGTTACTGAGTAATTTTTACTGGACTTTACTGGAAAAGTACCCAAACACACCTTATGTTATTTTATTAACGTAAAATTAACGATTTCTTACAAGTACAGGAAGAAAACAAAAAGTAAAGTATAAACTTTTATGATTTATTAGTTTTAACTATAGATGGGCACATAAGTGAAATTTTACTCACACTCGCTCACGAGAGAATAATTACAACCACGCACAATCACTCACGAACAATATTTTTCTACTCACACTCACGTTCAGGAGAGTAACTTCAGATTTTACTCACACTCACGCTTGATTATAATAAAATCACCGTAAAAAATAAAATTCAAAAATCTAAGAAAATTGTGAATGCTAAACTACAAATTGCTATGAATATGTGATTTTGCCACTTATTTTTTATTTTCAAACACCAAAAATATAAAATCGGCAAAAATTTTCTACTCACACTCACTCACGATCAGGTGAGTAAATTAAGGTTTCACTCACGCGTGATAATGCGTGAATCACGCAAAATTCTGCTCACGTGACTATATCTATTTTTAACGATGCCTAAACTTACGCAAAAAGTTGAAATTTCTCACTTGGTGTCTTCACGTAACAGAAATTAAAATGGCCACTAACATGATGTTAATGACAAATGTGGACCACTCATTTTATTGGCTTAACACGGTTCTTAAAGCAGATGTTAAGAAATCTATTTTACAACATTTCGGACGATGCCACATTTTTTTTGTGCCATTATCACCAACAAACAAAGCTAATTAAAATAAATATAGAAAATTATATATGTAAATATTTGCATTATTAAAAAAAAAAAAACAAAAATGTACAACTAATGAATTACTATTACAATTAAAAACATTAATTTGCGACTGGCTCCGGCAAGAAAAAAATAATAATGAAATTTCTTAACATTAGTGTTCTCCACCAGAAAAGTATTATAATTTATTTCTGGCTCTCATAACAGCTGTCTTAATGGAAACTGATAGCTATTGGAGACTCAGAGTAAAGGTATGCAAAATATAGATTTAGGTACTTGAAAAAGTTCGAACTATGAATGTCATCAATAAAGTACATATAAACGAAACTGCAGACACTTTTGCTAAACATGCTGTCAACATGGGCAGTCAAATTCAAATCAGCCTATCCTTGAAAGATGCATGTAAATACGCTTATAACACCTTGTGGAATGAATGGACAAATGAATATAGGCAAACCTCGCTTACTAAGGGCAGATTCTTCGCAAATATCTTTCCCAACCCCCCAACAAAACACTGGTTCAACAACGTACCACTACCACCCAAAAAGATTAAAAGAATAAATAGACTTTTCACCGGCCATTCTTATGGCACAAGCTATCTCCACCTGATTGGAGTACAAAACCGTATCAACTGTGATACCTGTAACGTGCCAGAGGATGAAAACCATGTTATATTTCAATGTCAAAAATTTTCAAGCTACCGTATTGAATTCAAATTTTTCAACAAGTTCAATAATCTTCAAGCACTCTTGCAAAGCAGAACAACCGAAGATCTTTTGCAGCTTTCCAATTTCATTGACCAATGTAATGTCGAACTATAACATACTCCGACAACTCGAGGATACCTTTGCCATTAAGGATAAAGACGACACAAAATCTTACAAATGAATATGAAATTTGTTATTTAAATTAGATTAAGAGCTACCTTTGTAAAAAATGAACAGTTCTGGTATATGATACTAAATGTATCAACCAACAACAAATATAGCACTAATAAAAAAAAAAAAAAAAAGTACATGTTTGGCAAACGCTAACCGTAAATCACCGATAACGATTTAAACCTTTTCAAATGACTACCGTTAACTTTAAAATACCACTAACGAAATAACTTAAAATACCGTTAACAATAAAACACCCTAACGAAATAATTTAAAATACCGTTAACCCTAAAATGCCCTAACGAAATAATTTATAATACTTTTAACCTTAAAATACCCCAACGTAATAACTTAAAATTTTTTATTTCTTTCTTTAAAAAAGATCATACATAACATATCGACTCAGCTTTAATTTTACACTTAATGCTGTTGTTTACACACACATAAGGTTTCACTAAGTGATTGTCCGTAACCTAGTGTCTACAAATGCAATGAAATGTACAAAGAAATTTGAAAATAACACACAAAGCTACAACGACGAAAATAAGTTTGTTGTTGCTTTGTGTGTAATTCGTAAATTTTATGGCAATTTTATTGCATTTGAAGACACTAGGTAAAGTTGCCAAAAATTTCAAAAAAATAACTATCGTTAACCTTAAAATACCGCCAAATAAATAATTTAAATACCGTTAACCTTTAAATAACCAAACGGACTAATTTCAAATACCGTTAACGCTAAAAAAAACTTAACAAAATAACTCAAAATACCGATAACCGGAAAATACCCTAACGAAATACTTTTGAAATACCGGTATCCACTATCACTAACTTTATGAATCGATTGCCAATCCTTATTAATTTTTGGCTAACACCATACCCTTTATTCAAATGTTGAAATAATTTTTATTATACCATTTTGTGTATTCCAGTGCTTTACAAATGTATGGAAACGTTTTAAAGCTGTTTTTTGTGAATTAACTGCTAATTTCTATATTATTTTTCTTGTATTTGTGAAAACTAACAGCGGTATTCAAAATGAACATTTAGAATAGAGTAAACATGAGTTTTATTCTTAATACAGTTGTTAAACTCATTCTAGTTTTGTTTGCTAAATTCCTTCCAATATTCTGTTATCAAACGCCAAAAAACAAAAAAAAATCCATTCACAATAATAAAAACGCCTTTTATTTTCAAACACAGGGTTGCTCTTAATCGGTGTGCTAAGAAATCATTTTGAATAAACTCTATTCCAACAAGCTGCTAGGCCTAAAAACATTCTAGTTAACAGCTCGTTGTGTGCGATGTATAAGAAGCTACTAACTTTTCACTTTGAATACGGGGGTAATAATGTAGTTGTTTGTTTCCAAAATTGAATAAAGAAAAACGAATGTCATTCCAAATGAATCAATCGATTGAGCAAAAATCGAATAACACCGTAAAAATACAATCATTCCATAGTCAATCAGAATTGAAAATAGAATGAAGAATTGAAGTCTTTAATAGCTCTATTGTACATATATATTTATTGCTAATAAAAAAATTAAAATCAAAAATTTTGAGATAAAATTAAGTGTAAATGAACTTATTTATTACTTGTCGTTGTCGTTATAATAATTATTATTATCATTTTCAATTCTTGATTAAAACAACAATGGAACAACCAATTTCACTTTCCTTTGAATCAGTTGTAGTTGCTGTTTTTTTTTTGTCTTAAAATGTATTTTAAATTACGATGCATAAAAATAATAAAAACAAACACAAAATACTCAACTCCTAACGGTAATTAATAATGAAAAAAATTAATTTATTATACACAATTTACTCATACTCATATGAGGAATTTCAATTCAATTCAATTTATTTCTTATAATATTTATATTATTTACATTTGACTTAGAAGCAAAGAGTTTAGGAACTTCGTTCCTTTTCTACTTAGATATATAAATATATTTTTTTTTAATTTATGAAATTTATGTACATTATTATTAAACGGAAGGAAAAAATTTACAAAACCCTTTATGAAGCAGAGGTATAAGATAAAAATGAGAAAAAAAAAATAAAGTAGATAAAATTATGATGAGATGAGTTCATTGATATGTACACTCAAAAAAATAAGTTAGTAGAAAAATTAGTAAAACATTTTGTATATCAAGTGTACTAGTTTTCAGCATTTTTTTTGCTGAAATTCCGTTTTCAGCTAAATTTTTAGTTACATTTTTTTAGCACTAAACTAATTTTGAACTAATGTTTTACTAATTTATTTTGCTACAAAAATTGTGCTGATAACCGCATTCATAGCGTGGACGACAACCAGATAGACAAGATGTAGATGTCGCAGCTTGTCTGGAAACGGAAATCACAAAAAAAGAAAAACAACTCTACACATATTCTATATTTAAATTTTCAGCAAATAAATTAAATAAAGTAAAATTTCGCTACAAGTTATTTGAGTTTTTTTCAGTCTACTAATATTCAGCAAAAAGTTTAATGATTTTAGCAAGGACTTTTTTCATTTGCAGTCGACTAAGTGTTGGCAAAACTTTTGCTGAAGATTACTATTTTTTTGGTAAAAATCAGCTCGCTGACTTTCAGCAAACCTTTTGCTGAAATTACCAACTTTTTTCCAAGCACGCTCCTGACTAAAAATTTGCTGCCACAGCAACATTTTTTGCTGACTTTACTGACTTTTTTTTTTGAGTGTACATTAGAGCGTACCACCTTACAGGCAAAAAAAAAGTGCGCCGTACACCCTCCAATATAAAGTATTTTTGCAAGGAGGTTTCAAAAAATTTTTTTTTATTTTTTTTGCCGAACGTAGGGGTCGCCATTTTACATTTTTCGTTATATCTTTGGTATTTAAAGTCGGATCGTAAAGTATGATACATCGATTTTTTTCTCTCGAGGAGACCAGTGTTTTGCTCTAAAGACATTTTGAACTCAAGTATCCCGTTCTAGTAGTTACCCACCAGATCTCAGTTGCTACAACCCTATTATACAACCCTAATGTCAGAAAATTAAAGCTCGCAAAAAATCATTAAACTTTTGCTAAGGAAGTTTTTCGCTAAACCCAGTAGAAATTTTTTTTATATATTGGTTGCCGAACGTAGGGGTCGCGTTTTTAAATTTTTTTTAAATTGAATTTTTACTATATAGCAAAACACTGGTCTCCTCGAGGCAAAAAAATCGATATATCACACTTTAAAATCCGATTTTAAATGCCAAAGCTATAACAAAAAATTAAAAAAGGCCAAAAAAAAATAATTTTTTTTTTAAATCGTCTTCCAAAAATACATCGTATTGGAGGGTGTACGGCGAACTTTTTTTTTGAGGTACGGTCTAATGTACATGTTGTGAGAGTTGGCATCTTCCATTAAAATTTAGAGTCAATCTTTCGATTTTATCCAGAACGAGTTCGAAGCCAGCGAGACTATGTAGGCGTCGGGTGGAATAGTGCCATGGTAGTTTAAATATCATTTTAAGTAGCTTATTTTGTGCTACTTGGAGTTTTTTGCAGACGGGTACCAAACTGGAGCACAGTAAAACAATATGGGGTGGAATATAGATTTGATGATGAGTTTTTTATTGTCTTTGTTCATTTCCGACTTTCTGTTTATAATTGGGTACATTATTCTAATAATTTTGTTAATTTTGTCCACTACATAGGGAATATGATTATTAAAATTAAGATTTGTATCAAGCATAACGCCCAAGTAATTGACGTTGTTTTCCCATGGAATATCATGGTTCATGAAACGATGTAAACACTGGGGTATAAAACAAGACTTACGTTTTCTTGTAAAATAAATAGCCTGCGTTTTTTCAGGGTTAATTAAAATCTTCCATTTATCAAAATAATTACTCAACCCAGTAAGAGCAGACTGCAAGTTTGTAATAATATCCGCTGAATATACATCAGAACTAAGAATTGATGAATCATCTGCAAATATAGACGTAATGCAATTGGAAAATGTTGGAATGTCAGCAGTAAAGATGTTGTAAAGAACTGGCGACAGGCAAGAACCTTGTGGACATCCTGCAATGATATTCACTTGTTGTGAATAGGTTTTACCCAAGTAAACACTGAACGATCTATTTTGAAGAAAGTTTTGAATAATTTTTATGAGTTCAATTGGAAAGTTGAATTTTTTCAATTTAAAAATAAGTCCATTATGCCAAACGGAGTCAAACGCAGCTTTTATGTCTAACAAAATCATTCCAGTTGATTTGCCGTTTTGAAAATTATTTTTAACTAATTTTCTGATTTTTAGTAGGGGTTGTTCATGTTCATGTTCACTTCTGAACACGAATTGTTGCGATGGAAGTATATTGTTTGCATCGATAAAATTAATAAGCTTCTCCTTAATAATTTTTTCCAAGATTTTACTTATAGAAGAGAGCAGACTTATTGGTCTATAAGAAAGTGGAGAATCAGGAGGTTTATTTGGCTTGAGTATTGGAATGGTTTTTGAGATTTTCCAATCACTGGGGAAGTAGCATAATTTAAGGCAAGCATTAAAGATGTTCGTTATTTTAGTTGATACCTTTATTAGGTAAATTTTTTAGACATTTATTATTAATACCGTCTAAACCTGGAGTTTTTTTGTTTTTCAATTTTTTTATAATTACACCAACTTTTTCAGTAGTAGTGAAGTAACAGTTTTGTGGGATATATGAGGAATTTCATACTTGCTTTTTAACATTTAAAAGAGTACATTTCAGATCAGCGACACAAATAAATTAATCTCTTTCGTTTCCAACAAATGTAGCTGTAGTTGCACCAGATATAGGGGTGATATCAAAAATGTGATAAAAACTATGTAACCAGCTAATTTCTAATGCATGGATTACATTTAAGTTATATATTTCGATATATATCAGCGCATTGTCACCTGTTTTACAAAATTTATAACAATCTGACCAATTTTTGGTTAACACATAAAATTTGTGACCAATTTTATAGGCCAAATGTAAACTCCGTAACCAGTAACTCATAAGGTTTTTTAACTTTAATAGCTTATATTTTAATAACCAATGAAGCTAAACACTAACTGCAAGAATTTTTATGACGAGGAAAAGTAACGTTTTTAACAAAAATTAATATATATTTAATCCTTTAATTCCCAGTGGAACATAGGGCCGCTAATATTGATATTATCATTTACATTTGCATAGGTTTCAGTAATCATTTCAATTTCGGGGAGAATAAGTGATTGTCCTATAGCGCTCCTAGGCTGGTGCTGGGGCTGCCAGCTAAGCCACCAGTCTGGCTTGGTGAAAGTCAGTAGCAAACTTAGCAAAAATGCCTACTTCTCGAGACGTCACTTTATTCTCCCTAAGTGACCATTCGGACATGCTACAGACCGTCGCTCGAATTCGCTTCCATTTCAACAGAGGTGGTCCCCAGGGAGTACCACGAGGAGGCCACTGCCGTAGCAATGGGATCAGCACGCTGACCTACGAGTCGACTTGGAGTGACTTACTAAGGATAGTGGGAACACTTTACCTTATACTTGTCAATTTTAAGGATGACAAGTCTTACTAAGGAACGCTTTAACCAGTTTGCCTTACACACTCCCATACTCCCCAACAAAAATTAATACATTTTACAAACTTTTTCGTATATCCATACTAACACGACTTCAAATCTGTAACGATTTTTCGTCATAATTTTTGATAAAAATGCATATTGCAAAAAGTATAATGATCGTTGGACTGTAAATAATCATCTAGTATAACGGACTTGAAGTTTTCCTGCAGCATGTAACATTCTCGAGATTAAAAAGGATGTTTTTAATAGGATTTGAAAAAATGTTGTAAACTCCGTTCCTAATTTTTACACCAAACTATTTAACGAGTAAGAAAAACAATGTCATATTTGGATTCACCTTGTAGGCATCATACGATTTTGTTTCGGAAAGAAAATTCTGACAAAGCGTTTCTGAAAGAAACGAAAAAAGTAACCAAATGTAAACTCCGTAACTGTAAACTCCGTAACCAAAATTGTTTGCATCAGATTGCGTTCAAAAAAATGTAGGTAAATGTTTAAAATATTTTAAAATAACCATTAACAGAGGTGACTCAACTAATATTTATGCGTCCAAAGATTATTCAACTAATAATTTTACTTCAAATCACAAAAAATTATCAGTTTAGGGTAAAACTGCTGGAGCGAAAAACGATTGATTTTGCATTTTATTGGTTTGGAATCGATATTTCGAGCCATTACTTACATTAGTTTCACAAATCAAATTTGTTTCACACAATTTAAGAATTTTTTGATCGCGAAATGTTATGTTTTTAATATATTATTTTGTAACTTCGCAACCGCTTATTGGATTTTTAAAAAATTTATATTTTTGAAAAGCATTTAAAAGGAGCAAAAATACAAAATTAAAAATTTTACGCGGAATAAATTGTATTTTTATTCGCGAAACCGCCAATTTGATAAACACAAATTGTATATTATTGAAAAGCATGTTGAAAACCCAAATACGAAAAACTAATAAATTGAAGAAAATTCGTGCGCAATTTTTTTGTTATATCTTTTGCTTGTGAAAATGTAAACTCCGTTACCACAAAAAAATTTAAATTGTGCAAAAAAAGTTATTGTGACTACTTGTAGAAGAGATTTTTTGCAATTAGGTTTATAATGACTAAACTTACAGATTCCATTAAGAAAAAACCGAAATATGATGAACACTTTTTGTTTCTCACAAATTTGGACCAAAAACTTATCACATTTTTTGATTTCACCCATATTCAGTTGCCTAGAAATTGAGTTGCCACGACGAATCTTGCTTGTTAAAGTTTTCCAGAATGTAAGCCACATTCACAATGATATAGTACTCCACTCTGCAGAATGGATTTTGTTCCTTTCCTTTTCGCACTTACATATTTTTTGTATCATGCCTCTCTCTCTATTTTAGTACACTTCAATCTGCAGAGTGGGGTACTCCATCATTGTGAATGTGGCTTTAATATTATCCATTGTATTTTAATTGAATGATGAACTAAAGCTATAACCACAATTGACAACCTTTGCGAATTTTCCTATAAGAGTAAACATAATTTTATTGTAGACTGTTCAAAATTTAACCATATCCTTAACTGAATTAGTTGATTTTTTCACGTTGTCTTATTTTTTCAAAAAATTTTTTAAATTTTTAGTTTGTTTGCTGTATTTTTATATGGGGTATTTTTTATTCCAATAGTTTTTTTTTAAATGTTTTTAAATTGATTAAGTTGAGTACGGTCAGTTTCGATTGGCAATTAACAAATTTATAGAGATGGAACTTTCCAAAACTTGACTTAAGCTAAATATGGGTACTTCTTTCTATATATTTCTACGGTATCGCTATTTTTCTTAATTCGCTTAATTATAGTTCGGCTTTAACTCGTAATTTGTAAAAAAAAAATTTTTTTTTGCCGTGGAATGCCTCATATTCGAATATATAAATATTCCAAATGTTTGTTTATTTTTGCCAATTCTTTTGTGTATGTCTCCACAATCACTAACTATAAGTACATACAATATATGTATGTAATAGGGGTATAAACTATTTTGGCGAAAAAATTACATGGCACCACAATGTCGGCAATACTATACTTATAATAAAAATAGGTTTCTTGTATCACTTGAGAGAAAGGGCAATTTCCAAACTATCAAATTTTTAGAGAGTATGCTCACAATATTATATCGTTAAAAACAATCAAAAATACAAATTAAATTAACTAAAACACAATTAAAAAGAGGACAAAGGAATAAATATATATTTTGCTATTTATTTTCAAACATTGTTTAAGTGTAAATGATCTACAAAAGAAATAAAAACAATCGAAAAGTCTGTTAAAACAATTTTCAGTATTTAACTGACAAAACGTTAAAAAACGATTTTATGGTTTGCTTTTTCATATCTGAAATTTTTTTATTTGAATTTTCAAATCACTACACACACAACACGTAATGTGTTATTTAGTAAAACGCAACGCAAGGCTGATTTGTGTGTACATAAATTGTCAGTGTTGCCAACTCTTGAAGGCAGGAAAGCACTGTGAGCATTGTGAAAACGGGTAAAAAGGGTAAAAATTTACCAAAAATGGGGTAAAAAAGCACGATAATAATTTTTTGAAAAATTTAAGTCAAGATTTTAAAAACACATTTTACCTTTGTAAAATCGTGTAAAAGAGGTTCAAAAAATAACCAAAAAAGGGGTAAAAAAGCACCAAACTAATATTTCAAAATTTTGAAGTTTAAATATAACGAAGTTGCTATTTAAAATTGTACTACAAACATTGTGAAAAAATGTATTTTTTGTATATTTCGTATTATTTTTTCAACTTTGACAGAAAATTCAAGAAAAATTGAAAAAAGGAGAACAAATACCAAAAATATAAACTGTACAAAAAGCACTAAAAGCACTGCCAGAAATCTGAAAAGGCACTGTAAATACCCGCTTTTTATAAACGGGTATTTGTAAAAAATCACCGGGTACGGGAAGGAAAAAAGCACCAAAAAATACCCGAAAAGCACTGAAATGGCAACACTGTAAATTGTTATTGTTACAAAAACAATTTATATTGAAAACAATGCAACGCGAGGCGTTGCCTTTTACAAAATAACCCCCATAGTTTCATATTTTTATTGGCTATGCTTGTGTATAAGCAGTGAAAGAATTATCTGCATGATATTAATGAATTTTTGCATAAAAACAATGTAGTTTCACTGGAACTCGTCCATTGAAACTTTCATTGAATTAATGGAATTTTTCATAAAATGCTGTGAACAATTTTATTTTATATATTAAAAGTTTCATACACTCAATGAAAAAGTTTCATTAAATCTGGATCAGTAAAATATATGAAGCTTTTTCATAAAATTTACGAAATTTTTCATTTACTAGATTGCTGAAAATTTTTATTAAAACTCGTCCAGCACAATTATCCCTCTGTGTGGGTAAAGAATTTCTTGTAATTTGAATAGAAATAATTTTGTATACATATAAATAAAACTATTTTGAACAAAAAACAAACCGAAATTATTTGAATTTTTGTTTTAAAATAGAAAACAACGAAATTATTTGAATTATTTTATCTAAAAATAGAACATTTGACTGCAAAATATCAACCCCTACAGAAAATACGTTTGTTTTTGTAGTTTATTTTTGTTGACTGATATAAAAAGTTATAGTTTTTTTTGTCAGTTAAAGTTGGTTTAATGGGAAGTTCAGATAATCTCAAAACAAAATTAAACTTAGTTTAACTGAGCATGATGGTTTTCAGTTTCAGTTTAAGAAATGTCAAAATACTGGATCCAATTAGAATTGCCATAAAATGGTGGTAGCATTTAATATTTTATCTGCCATTACGTTGCAATGTGGCACCGCCTGAACAAATTATTGTCCAGCAGCTATTTTGTGTTGACAAATTTTGATTTTAGTTTAATATTGGTCCGATTAGAATTGTTCAGTAAATTTAATAATATCTTAAAAATAAAATATTACATATGTTTAAGCAATGCTTAACTAATAAACAAAGTGGAACTACATCCAAAAAACTCGGACTTAGTAGTTCTAAAACACATTAATTTGAACAGAAAATGTTAGCTACGTTATCGCATGGTGTAATGGTTAGCTCATTGGACTATTACACATAGGGTTGTGGGTTCGATCCCCAGCGTCCGCAACATCAAATTGGAAAAATAGTATGTATGATTTTTATATCCCTCATACATATCGCAGCGTCCTGCTTCGGTTTTCCCATAGCACTTAACCCCACCGAAGTAAACTAATATAACAGGGCTATGAACTTAACAGCTTCAACAAAGTTCGTCAACGCAACAACTGTTCTAAATTTCAACATCTCGCGCAATTACAGTGTTGCAAACCATAAGCCCTTCATCTTTCCCCACCTTTCATCTCTTCTCTATCCCCTTTCCAAAGAAAGCAACACGTTAATTAATAGGAAGAATTTCCTGAGTGTAGATTCTCTTAAAAAAAAAGAAAATATTTTAAGCCAAAAATCAGAAATAGTTCTGTTAAATTACGGACATATTATTTTGAGTGTATATTTTTAATTAAAATTAATTTTAAAAAATCTGTCTTCCAAACTTAACGTATTTGCTGCGGTAACTTTTTGCAAACAAAAAAAATATAAAAAGTTATATCCCTAATGTTTACCCTCGTAACTTATAGTTTCTTTCGTTCGTAATTCAAGCCTTATGATTTTTCTTTCATTCAATAGCAACAATAATAATAACAATATTAGTTTATTTATCATCACATGTTATCGTACAATATTCATTCTCTTCCTTATGCTTAACATGTTATACAATGGGCATTTTAAATGTTGAAATGATAAAAATTAAAATAAAGTATTAGTGTTATTTATACACGGCCTGGTCAAATATTATATTTCCTACACAAGTATTGTAAATTCATAACCTCTCGGCGAAAAAGTTTGCTGACTCATCTATATTTTAGTCTGGATTGTGCTAGCAAAATATTTATAATGTCAGCAAAATCCTTTTGCTTAAAATCAGCGACCCAAAATTTAGATATGTTCAGTGGAAATAAATCCTTAGAGTTAAAGTACATATTTTTCTATTAAAAAAACACCGCACCAGTAGAAAAAGACTTTAAAAATTTTGTATTTGAGTTAAATTTTAGTTAACAGAAAATAACAACTTAACCCTCTAATGCTCTTTCTTCTGATTGCGATAATATTTAAACTACATATTTGGAATTCAAAATCTACTATGGGGAAAAAAATTTAAATTTTAATGTATCGCTTCATTTAGGCGATATAACACAATAAAAGTTGACGAATACTTTATCATTAAAATAAAAATCACATACCAAAATTTATTGATCTAGTGTTTTTATTTCAGAAGTTATAAAATTTTTGAAAATTACGAAATTTGGCGCTTTACATCAATACATTTTGACAAAATTAGTTCTGCTTACTACTACTTCTGAGTATATAATCTGAGTCCTGGATTAAAAACTTAAACTTATTTTACAAGTACAGACTCTAAACTAGCTTCGTTATTATCGATAATGTGTGTAAAATCGTAAATGTATTTTCAAATATTTTTTTCTCTTTTAAAAAGTAAATTTTTTCAAATTTACGAAATTTTCACTTTACAGCCTTCTCGCTGGAAAATCGTTTCTTATACAAACAAGGTTTGAAGGCAAAACAGTAGGTAATTATGTTTTCTATTGATATAATAGCCGTGTTTTCGACTTAACTATATCCGTTAACTCATAAAAAAATTTAAAGTGCATAAAAACGCGCTTAAGACGAAAATAACATATGACTTTTCGTATGCACGTTACCTTTCAACACGAATAATTATCAACGTTAAAAACTCAACGTTTATACATTTTCCCATCTAACGTAACTTATTCGTGTTACTTCCTAAAAACTTTTGCTGAGGTACGTTCGATTATAACGAAACAATTATAAACATAACGTTTTTAAAATTTTTTTGTACCACAATCGGTTTAACGTAGATTTGCTTTAAATACTTAACGTTGATAGGCATGAGACAAAATGCAGCTAATATAACTTTTTTAATCAAAAGTTGTTATTTAGCCAAAAACTATTTAAGATCTGAAGACCGCTTTTTAGCGGTCTTAGGCATTAGAGGGTTAACCTCTTAAAATCAGCAAAAAAATGTTGGAAAATAGTAGACTAAAAAATCACAAAAAAACTAAAAAATTAAAATTTTTTTTCGATTTTGTTAATGTTAATAAAAATTTATCCTTCTTAAATCAGTAGTCTATATTTTTTTGCAAATATTTCTGTTGATGTTAGCAGAATAATCTGTTATTTGCATACAACTGAAATTAAATTAGATATAACTAAAATTTTGTAAATAAAAGTTTGTTTTTGCTATTACTTGTGTACTAATAGACAGCAAATTTTTTTCTCCAGATTTTAACAGAATAGTTTGCCATTTTCAATTGTCTAAATGTTAACTTAACTATAACCTAAATTTTGTAAATTTGTTTTTTTCTTTTGAATAACTAGAAAAAAAATCTACTAACTTCAGCATTTTTTTTTTAAAATATACTAAAATATAAAAATATATACAAATACTAATTTGTTAAAAATGATTAATTTTTAGTATCTTTTTCAGCTACTTTTAAAGATTTATTTCCATTAGTGCACTTCTAAATCCACTTCTGGAACTTGTTCTAGTTAATTTTATCTTAAATATACGGATTCGGGTTTCATGGAATTGGTTCTGGTACACTCAAAAAATAAGTTAGTAAAAAAATTAGTAAAACATCTTGTATATCAAGTGTACTAGTTTTCAGTAATTTTTAGTTATTTTTTTTTAGCACTAAACTAATTTTGAACTAATATTTTACTAATTTATTTTGCTACAAAAATTGTGCTGATAACCGCATTTATAGCGTGGACGACAACCAGATAGGCAAGATGTAGATGTCGCAGCTTGTCTGTATAGAGTACAGACAACGGAAATTATAATTTAAAAAAAAACAACTCTACGGAATTTCTATATTTAAATTTTGAGCAAATAAATTAACTAAAGTAAAATTTCTCCACAAATTTTTTTAGTTTTTTCAGTCTACAAGAATTATTTTTTCATTTTCAATCGACTGTGTGTTAGCAAAACTTTTGCTGAGATTACAATTTTTTTGGTAAAAATTAGCTCGCTGATTTTCAGAAAACACCTTTTGCTGAAATTACCAACTTTTTTGCAAGCACGCTCCTGACTAAAAATTTGTTGACACATCAACATTTTTTGCTGAATTTACCGACTTTTTTAAGTGTAGAACATCCCAGCAAAAAAAATTGCAAGTAGTGCTTTACAAACTACTTCTTTCAATGCTTTACAAGTATCCGTTAGTGTATTTTTACTGCTTTTTTAGAAGTTATTCTGCACAACTTCAAAAAATCACTTCTTTCATTGCTTCGCAAGTATCCGTTATTACATTTTTACAGCTTTTTTTGAATTACTTCTGAATAACTTCAAAAAATCACTTTTTTCATTGCTTCCCAAGTATCTATTATTACATTTTTACAGCTTATTTAGAATTACTTCTGAACCACATCCAAAAAATCACTTAAGATTGCTTCTAAAGAGTAATTGCGCTAAAAGTGATCGTAAAAAGTGATTTTGGTATCATTTGGCATTTCCAAACAGAGGGTCCCGGGTTCGATTCCCGGCGGGACCAATATTTTTTTTTATTTTTTTTTTTATTTTATTATTTTTTTTTATTATTTATAATTAATTTGTTTGAATTCAATATTTTATTAATTTAAAAATTTTTAAAAATATGTATACCCGGGTAAAATAAATAATATATGTAATGATATCTTATTTAATATAATTGGAGATATGCTATGATCCGAAAAATGGTGGATAAAATTATATCGGATAAGATCTAAATATATTGAATCATATAGAATCTTATCCGGATTTTGACCCGATATAATTATATCTAATTTGATGTAGAAAGACATAATTATATAACGCTTCATACTTCAAGATCAAAACAAAAACTATTAAAAAGTACTGAAAAATAACACCCTTAAGTTAAGAATTAAAAATTTAAATAAAAATTTAAAAGAAGTTGTACATAATTCTAACCAAGCATTTTAAGCCTTCTCATATAAACTTGTATTCTACCCGTAAACTGTGTAAACCTGGTATGTTTATGAGTTTAATGTCAAATTCCATACATAAAAATATGGCTTGTATTTATATAAGGTTTACAAGGAATTTAGGAGTTATAATGAGTACGCCTTTTATATTTTGAAATCATACAGAAATATATCTCAAAAAAACATAGAATTTTTTTTACATTGCGCTATACTTAAACATATCTAAAACAACTTAGAAAAAAATTTAATATTGAGCTATATAAAACTTTATATATTTTCCGATAAAGCCATTTTTAATTATATATGACGATGTATTAAAATTGTCATAGCATATGTAAATAGATATGGCACATACAAATATATATGGGGACATGTATATTTATACTGATCTATATATGACATCAGATAAGAAATTTTTGAAAAACTCAAAGCTATACATAATTATATCCGCAAAGATATAGTGTTAAACTTGACTATATATAAACATATTAGTCCATATTAAATTATATAATTTCCTATATAAATATTTTTACTCGGGTATATAAAAAAATGGTGAGAAATTATATTTATGTACCTGTAAAAATAGTACTAAAAACAATATTGAATTGGAGTGCACCTTTTACACTTGTTTAATAAGTACTTTTATTAAAGAGAATAAGGAACAATATCTCGCATTAACAAAGTGGTGTTTTTATGCCAGTCAACTTTCATATCAAAGAATAGCTCAGTGGTAGAGCGCTAGGCTAGCAATCGTGAGGTCGCACGTTCGATACCCGGTGGCGGCAATAAAAAAAACTTTTGTGAAATAAAAACAATATAATTTTTTTTGTAAAGAATTTTTTTTTAACTTTTAATTGGTGAAAAAGAGCTTCGTTCAAAAAGATCTGAAAAAATGTTGAAGTGGGAGTACTCCTATCCTATGACAACTCAATCTTAAAATCATTAGTATTTATGTTAAAAAAGAAGTAAATCATCAATCGTAATGCTTTTTCTACTCCTTCGGCATCTCTTTTTTTTTGCTGGGATGTTAAAGAATTGATGTGGTTGGGAACAGTTCGTAAAAAAAATCCTTGGGTGATAGTGTCTTGAAAGATATGGAAATATAATCCAAAGTAATTAAAACAGAAATTAAAAATTGTCTATCCTATTTCATAAAGCCTATGTATTAGGGTGTCCCGTTAAAAAAGTTTATGCAATAGCATTT
This sequence comes from Leucophora obtusa, assembly GCA_949987735.1. NCBI lineage: Eukaryota > Metazoa > Arthropoda > Insecta > Diptera > Anthomyiidae > Leucophora > Leucophora obtusa. The sequence continues at coordinate 286,703,385 of OX465295.1, forward strand.
AAACGATGCGTATTAACACGCTGAAGACGGGAAAAATATTGTAGTTTTTAAATTGGATCAGATCTTTCTCACCAGATTTTAAAGTTGGCGATGCTGGTGTTTATTGATAAAAAAATAAATATATTAAAATTTTGCAAAAAATTGGTATACAAATTTTTGTTTTACAGTGAGGTTACATGATCAAGATTTTGCTTTCAAGTTGATAACACATACTGCTTGTCAAATTTAGTTGAACTTGAAGCTGTGACGTAGGCTGCATGCAACTTGATAGTCAATTTTGCTTTCAAGATGCCGTCGTCAAGGAAAGATCTAAAAATTCTCGCCTCTGTGGGCTGTTTCCGCACTGTAGGCTGTTCGAAAAGACTTTATTTTTTTATTCACATATTCCACAGACATTTTCATGTCAGCAGAAATTGATTTTTTTTATTTATTTTTATTTTTAAATCATTTCGTCAATGTACCGAAATATTCACATTCCGTATTTTATCAATCATGTTTTATTGCGGCACAATATTTGTAAAAATAAAAATAAATTTACAAGAAATTGATCAGCTGTTTAAAAACTTGACCGTCAAGTTTTCTCAAAACTTGAAAGCAAAAATTGATATCAAGTTGCTGTTCAATTTTTAAAATGTGAGTGTGTTAGTAAAAAAATGTGAGTGTATTGAAACTTGAAAGCCAAAAATTGATCGTGTAACCCCTATGTTAGCTATTTCATTTCTTTTTTCTTTGCTATTGGCAAAAACCCGGAATAGCCCAGCAAAACCTCGGTAATATATGGGTATTACTATGCATATGATCTGGTAATATATCAAATCACTTACCCTTGCATTTCCTTGGACGCTTACACCTTACCCTTGCATTACTTGTAATACCAAATTCATACGTATGGATGTTTTATTGGTATAAGTAAATCGTTTTTCTATAAAATTTTAGAAATTTTATTTTTTTGAGAAAAACCTGTAATTTTAAAACTGATATTCGGTTTAAAAAATTAAAATTTAAACAAAATATAGAAGGTTTTGCTGGGAGGTTATTGCAAAAATGCAAAATTTAAATTTTCAAATGCGAATAACTTTTATATTTTGAGAGATATCCCACATGTGTAAGCAAGTTCATTGTAGGGCTTTACTAGCAGATTATACAAATATAACATTTTTTAAAATTGGTCCATAAATCGAAAATGGAAAGCTTTTAAAATCTGTGGGTCTGGGGGATCGGCCGTCAAAACTTTAGCTGAGAATTACGTTTTAAATGGGCGCACAGTGGTTCCAAACCAAAAAAAAATGCTAATAATTATGGATCTTCTAAACTACTGATCCAATCGGAAAAAAATGTTCACAAGAGCTCAACAAAAAGACCTACGCTTTTAGAAAATTAGTATTGTAGCCACCCTGTTTTATCACAGGGTGTGCTGCAGGATTTCAAAGTTGACCATCTCGGGTATACAAAAGCTTTATTGTCGTACAACTTTTACAAATGCGAACCGATTTTGCCGATTTTAGACTTTTTGTAATCCATGTTATAAGATAAATAAAAAACATGCTTCAAGTACCATAGTATCTCTTATAGTTTAAAAAATATTTAAGTTTGAATTTCAAAATTTCCATTTTTTACCTTGACTTTTTTTGGTGTTTATCCATTTTTTATTATCAGAAATTGAAATTTTGTTGTGTCATTGTCATGACCTTTCTTAATTTCAGAATGAAACATATTTTCAATTATCTCGAGCCGTTTAGTTATAGTTTTTTAAAGTCAAACATTTTAAGCGTGTCCTGAAAATGGCATTTTTTTTTTGCAGAGGGGGGTTACTTCATTCACTTTTATATCCAAGTTTTTGAAAGCTTTTTAATATTTTTGGACATTTTCTAAAAGAATGAGCTTCAGAAATGCTTAATATTCCAATTCAGAACATTTTTGAGCATTTTTGAAATATTTTGAAATAAAATGGATTGTAATTTTTTTTTGGTTTTTTACCGGGGTGTTTAATATTTGAAATTGTTTTTTATATTTTTTTATATATTAACAAATAAGACTTCTTTATCTATTCAACGGAATATAAAATTTTTATATAATTTATTCCATCGAGTCAAACTAATGCACTCAAAACAGACATCTCAGGTCAAAATTTAATATTCGATAATTTTTTTCATGCTTAGTAGACTGGCTCTTATTTGTAACGTTGTTCCGAATCCCGCTCCCCGAGGAGCGTAATCTAGACTGAATTACTTTTCTTAAAAGGCATAAAAATCCCAAATCGGTTGGAAAATATTGAAGTAATTGTAATTCGCCGAGACCATTGTAGGGTTAAAATGGCATATATTATGAAAATCGCAAAAAATAAAATATTTTTTTCAAAACCTTAAAATGTTATACTCTACACCATTTCCAATTGAAATTGAGAGCTTTCCATGTAGTATTGAGAAAAGAACAATTGAAATTGGGATTTTCCATTTGATAATGGGAAAGGAACAATTGAAATTATGATTTTCTATTTCATATTGAGAAAAAACGAAATGAAATTGAGATTTTCCAATTAAAATTCAGAAACGAATAAATGATATTGAGATTTTACAATTGAAATTGAGAAAAGCATACATGAAATTGAGATTTTTAATTTGATATTGAGAAAAGAACAGATGAAATTGAGATTTAACATTTAAAATTGAGAAGAAAACAAATGAAATTGAGATTTTGCAATTAAAATTGAAAGAAAAATAAATGATATTGAAATTTTACATTTGAAATTGAGAAAAGAAAAAATTAAATTGAGAAATTTTTAATTGCAATTTAATAAAATTCTTGTGAATGAAATTAAGCCTTGCACGGAGATAAAAATACCAAGAAGTTGGAAATACCTTACACAGCCAAAAATATTCCTGAAAATCTTTCCACATTGAGCTGGTCACAATGAATAACTTTCAGAATACGTTACTCGTCTGAATGAGTATGCCAGAGCCGGTAATCAAATACATAGTTCGGCTGAACGAAATAAATTTCAATTTGAATTCGCGCTACCCAAACGCTCCCATCATCACATGGCACAAATGTTCATTTGATCAGAGCGATTGGAAGGACCATCACGCGTTATTAAAATGGATGAAAACAGAAGTTCTGTTAATGCACCTGCTGCTAGGGAATGTATAAAAAATTTTCTGGTGAGATGGAAGGAGAACGACCTTACAGAGTAGGTGGTAGTTGTTGATAATGCTACTTGTTACAACAGGTTCGAAACTGTATTTGAAAACTCTTTCGGAACTCTGCTCTGTTTTAGCCCTCGATCCCCCATGCTTAACACCATTGAAATAATATGGAAAAAATAAAAGCCCATGTGAAGTCCAACACGGGCATTCCAACAGTTTCCCCACCCAACATTTTGGAGCAGAGATTGATGTACATTGAAAACCGTATTGATGAAGCTAGAACATTGGTAACTGCTAGCTACTGCAGCAGAGCAATATAACATTCCTGCACATTCCATCAATCTGCCATCCCAGAAAGACTTTGTTAATGGGTGCGATATACTCACGCATTACCTTGTAATGATAACTCCTCACCTTCCGAATTATTTCAAAGCAAAAAGTAAGGACTTACCTATCACTGATTACGTATTGCATGAGTTATAAACGCATAGTAATGATTAAAACATTTTTGAAAATCTATTTTTAGACACATTATTTTGTGTTTTTTTGTAAGGGGAAATGTGTATACCTTTCGACATCATGAACAAAAATACGAAGCACAACCAATCGTTTACTTTTTAAAAATTATTTTTTATGAAAATCTGTTTTATACACATTTTTTTCCATCCTCGTAACCACGTAAGTAACCACTTATTTTATCACCTCCTCCCAACACATTACCTTGGATCGAATCGCCTGTAAAATTGATCAGTGAAATAAGGTATAAAGTAATGTATGATTTAATAAAATTTGTTCTTTAATTTAAGTTTTTCCCAAAATCATTTTATTTTTTCTCAATTACATTTATTCTTTTCTTAATTTAATTTATAATTTTCCTAATTTCATTTGCGTTTTTCTTAATTTCAAATATAAAGTCTCACTCAATACCATTTGTTCTTTTCTCAATTGGATAATCAAAATTTCATTTGTTATTTTCCCAATATCAAATATAAAATCTCAATTACATATGTCCTTTTCTCAATTTGAATTGGAAAATCTCAATCTCATTTGTTCCTTCCTCAATGGAAAATCTTAATTTCATTTGCTTTTTTCTCAATTTCATATGGAAAATCTCAAAATCAATTGTTCTTTTCTCAATATTAAATAGAAAATCTCAAAATCAAATGAACTTTTCTCAATTTAAAATGGAAAATCTCCATTTCAATTGTTCTTTTCTCAATTACAGTTGGAAATGGTGTAGTTTCATTTCTGAGATCTATAAGTACCCGGTGAAAAATGTTCATATACGCTCAAACATGTTCATATATGGTTTATGTATAGACACATATGCACAAATATGGATTTTTTATAAACATATATGGATTTTATATGAACATATATGGAAGTATATGCTATTCCATATATGGAAAAAGATTTAATATACAGACATATATGGAGGCATCTGCTATTTCATGTATGGAAAAGGCACTCATATGTATATGGACAAATATGAAATTATATGTTATTCAATGTATGCAAAAGGGTCTTGTATCTCTATATATAAAAGAATAACGTGACTGACTGACTGACTGACTGACTGACTCAACATCGCCCAGCCCAAACCGCTGAAGCTAGGAAGTTGAAATTTGGTATGTAGGTTCCTCTTTCGGGGTAGACGTCCACTAAGACGGGATTTTTGGAAATTCCTACCGGAACGGGCAAAAAGGGGGAAAGTGTCCCCCTTGACGGCCTGCCAAAACCACTTTGGCTAGAAAGCTGAAATTTAAGATATGTGTTCCTTGGAGTAGGGGCTAACTTTTCTGGAAAGTACTTTCTAGAATTTTGGACAGGGACGTTGTAAAAATGGGGGTTAAAAAGGGGAAAAAGGCCCCCCTTGACGGCCTGCCCAAACCGCTGGAGGTAGGAAGTTGAAATTTGGTATTAAGGTTCCTCCACTATCGTAGACATCCACCAAGACGGGAGTTTTGGAAATTTTTACAGGGACGGGAAAAACGGGGAAAAAGTCTCCCCCTTGACGGCCTGCTCAAACTGCTGGAGCTATGAAGTTGAAATTTGGTATGTAGGTTCCTCGACCGGTGTAGACGTCCGTTGAGACGGCATTTTTGGAAATTCTTATCGGGAGGGGCAAAAAGGGGACAAAAAAAGTACCTTTTTCCAAAAAAGTACCTTTTCCCAAAAAAAGTACCCTTTCCCAAAAAAAGTACCTTTTTTCAAAAAAAGTACCTTTTTCCAAAAAAGTACCTTTTTCCAAAAAAAAGTACCTTTTTCCAAAAAAAGTACCTTTTTCCAAAAAAAGTACCTTTTTCCAAAAAAAGTACCTTATTCCAAAAAAAGTACCTTTTTCCAAAAAAAGTACCTTTTTCCAAAAAAAGTACCTTTTTCCAAAACAAGTACCTTTTTCCAAAAAAGTACCTTTTTCCAAAAAAAGTACCTTTTTCCAAAAAAAGTACCCTTTTCCAAAAAAAGTACCTTTTTCCAAAAAAAGTACCTTTTTCCAAAAAAAGTACCTTTTTCCAAAAAAAGTACCTTTTTCCAAAAAAAGTACCTTTTTCCAAAAAAAGTACCTTTTTCCAAAAAAAAGTACCTTATTCCAAAAAAAGTACCTTTTTCCAAAAAAAGTACCTTTTTCCAAAAAAAGTACCTTTTTCCAAAAAAAGTACCTTTTTCCAAAAAAAGTACCTTTTTCCAAAAAAAGTACCTTTTTCCAAAAAAAAAGTACCTTTTTCCAAAAAAAGTACCTTTTTCCAAAAAAAGTACCTTTTTCCAAAAAAAGTACCTTTTTCCAAAAAAAGTACCCTTTTCCAAAAAAAAGTACCTTTTTCCAAAAAAAAGTACCTTTTTCCAAAAAAAGTACCTTTTTCCAAAAAAAGTACCCTTTTCCAAAAAAAGTACCTTTTTCCAAAAAAAGTACCTTTTTCCAAAAAAGTACCTTTTTCCAAAAAAAATTCATTTTTCCAAAAAAAGTACCTTTTTCCAAAAAAAGTACCTTTTTCCAAAAAAAGTCCTTCTTCCAAAAAAAGTCCTTCTTCCAAAAAAAGTACCTTTTTCCAAAAAAAAGTAGCTTTTTCCAAAAAAATTACCTTTTCCAAAAAAAAAGTACCTTTTCCCAAAAAAAAACCCTTTTTCTAAAAAAATGTTCCTTTTCCCAAAAAACATACATTTTTTCAAAAAAATACCTTTTTCAAAAAAAGTACCTTTTCCAAACAAATGTACCTTTTCCCAAAAAAAAGTACCTTTTTCTAAAAAAATGTTCCTTTTCCAAAAGAAGTACCTTCCAAAAAAGTACCTTTTTCCAAAAAACATACATTTTTCCAAAAAAAACACCTTATAAAAAAAATACCTTTTCCAAAAAAAGTACCTTTTTCCAAAAAAAAGTACCTTTTTCCAAAAAAAGTACCTTTTTCCAAAAAAAATTCCTTTTTCCAAAAAAGTACCTTTTTCCAAAAAAAAGTACATTTTTCCAAAAAAAGTACCTTTTTTAAAAAAAGTACCTTTTTCCAAAAAATTTACCTTTTTCTAAAAAAATTAACCTTTTCCAAAAAAAAAGTACCTTTTCCAAAAAAAGTACCTTTTTCCAAAAAAAAGTACCTTTTTCCAAAAAATGTTCCTTTTTCTAAAAAAATGTACCTTTTCCAAAAAAAAAGTACTTTTTCCAAAAAAAGTACCTTTTTCCAAAAAAAGTACCTTTTTCCAAAAAATATTCCTTTTTCCAAAAAAGTACCTTTTTTCAAAAAAAGTACATTTTTCCAAAAAAAAGTAACTTTTCCAAAAAAAAGTACCTTTTCCCAAAAAAAGTACCTTTTTCGAAAAAAATGTTCCTTTTCCAAAAGAAGTACCTTTTCCAAAAAAAGTACCTTTTTCCAAAAAACATACATTTTTCCAAAAAAAAACACCTTATTAAAAAAAATACCTTTTCCAAAAAAAGTACAAATAAAGTACTTTGTAAAAACAAAGTATCTTTTTAAAAAAAATTTCGTTTTTCCAAAAAGTACCATTTAAAATAATATATAATTTCAAAAAAACTACTTTTTTCCCTCCCTCACGGATATCTCCACTAAAACAAGGTTTCTTGATATTCGGCATAGACGTGCGCTAAGACGGGATTTTTGGAAATTCCTACCGGAACGGGCAAAAAGGGGAAAAGTCTCCACATAAACAGTCTCACAAATTGGAAAAGTGCCTGCCCAAACCACTGGAGGTAAGAAGTTGAAATTTGGTATAAAGGTTCCTCCACTGTAGTAGACATCGACTAAGTTTGTATTTTTGGAATTCCCTACAGGATATCCCAAAAGGAAACTCGGTATGTGAGTTCCTCCTTCTGTGTAGGCGTCCGCTTAGACGGAATTTTTGAAATTCCTATCGGGAGGGGAAATAAGGTAAAAGTCTCCTCCTGACGGCTTGCCCAATCCCTTTTGGCCAACCTAAAATTTTAAATATGTATTCCTTGGAGTAGGACTAACTCACCGGCAACGTAATTTTTCTATTTTGGAACAGCAACATAGTAAAAATGGTGGTTGAAAGGGAAAAATGTCCCCAATAACGGCCTGCCCAAACCGCTTAGGCAATGCAGTTGAAATTTGGTATGAATGTTCCTCATCCATCGCAGATAGCCGCGAAGATGGAATTTTTGTAAATTCCTAAAGGGAGGGGCAAAAAGAAGAAAAGCCTCACCTTGGGGGCCGGTAAAAACCCCTTCGGCTAGAAACCTGAAGATTAAAATGTGGGTCCCTGGAGTAAGTGCTAACTTATTAGAAAGATACTTTTTTGAATTTTGGACAGGGTCGTTATAAAATGGGGGCTCAAAAAGGGAAAGTTGCCCCTTAACGACCTGTCCAAACTGCTGCAACTAGGAAGCTGAAATTCGGTACTTAGGTTCCTCTTCCAGCCTAATTCCAACCGGGAGGGACGAAAAAAGAAAAAGTGTCCCCCTTGACAGCCTGCTCAAACTGCTGGAACTAGGAAGCTGAAATTCCCTGTCGATGGATTTTCGGAAATTCCTACCGAGAGGGGCACAAATATTAAAAGTTGGCTAGAAACCTGAAATGTAAAACATATGTTACTTGGAGTATGGGCTTTTTGGACCGGGAAGGTGCTTTTTGGACAGGGACATTGCAAAAATGGGGATTAATGAAGCGAAAAGTGCCGCTTAAAGGCCTGCCCAAACCGCTGGAGGTAGGAAGTTGAATTTTGGTATTAAAGTTCCTCCTCTATTGTAAACATCCGCTAAGATGAGATTTTTGGACATTTCTACAGGTAGGGTCAAAAACAGGAAAAGTCTCCCCCTTAACGGCCTGGCCAAACTGCTGGAACAAGGGAGCTTAAATTCGGTATTTGGGTTCCTTCTCCAACGTTGACGTCCCCTAAGATGGTATTTTTGGCAATTCATACCGGGAGGGGTAAAAAGGGAAAAAACTTCCCCCTTGACGGCCTGGCCAAACTGCTGGATATAGAGACCTAAAATTATGTATGTAGTAGGTTCCTCCTCCAACGCAGACGTCCTCTAAGACGGAATTTTTGGAAATTCCTACCGGGAGGGGTAAAAACGGAATAATTCTCCCCCTTGATGGCCTAACCGAACCCTTCGGCTAGAAACCTGTAATATATAATATGTTTTCCCTTAATATGGGCTAACTTATCGACAAGGCATTTCTAGGACTTTGGACAGGAACGTGGTAAAAATGGTGGTTCAAAAGAGGAAAATTGCCCCCCCCCCCCTTAACGTCTGCGTCTTTAGCTAGAAACCTAAAACTTAAAGAACAAGTGTATATGAAACACTAAAATTAAGAAACTAAATAGGAAACGAGTGGAATGAAACACTACACAAGTGGAATGAAATGGATATAAACGTTGAACGAGTAGAATTGAAATTATAGAGAATGCAAATGGATTGGAAGAGGGAATTACCTGTTCAAACACTATCCAAGGAATATGAAACTTATGTAGCATTGAAAATTACTCTCCAAAAAGTTAAACAAATTTTATAAAAGAGTAAAAAACTTAGAAAAGGAATGGAACTTATATATTCCGATATTTAAACTTCATGTAACGAAGCACCGGTGGAAGAAATCGACGCAGTAAATTTTCCAACTGAATTTGTGAATTTACTTGAATTGCCAGGTCTACCTTTACATAAACTGGAATTAAAAAAAAAAAACTTTAAGACACGCTAACAACGTAGCGGGCTTTGCCCGCTATTTTTAATATTATAAAATGCTTTCCAACCCTGCTTTACGTTATTTATTTTCAATCAAAACACAAATGAACAAAACTACTTACGGGTCTATCTACCTAAGTTCGCACTTTACCAAATTATCTTAACATACACACGTATATTGCAATTTATTATGGATTCATTACTAACAATCCACTTTCATGAGAAAAAGTGATCAAATATTTATTTATTTTAAACCCATTGTTGTGCAGAATTATTTATTTGTGGTGGCTGGGTGAAGGCTTTAAATAAAAAAACGAATTTAATAAAAATTGTGGGGGCGCAGCCCCCCGGGGGGGAGGGCGCAGCCCCCCCCCCCCCCCCCCCCCCCCCCTTAACCTTTACAGGCACGCTAACAACGTAGCGGGCTGCGCCCGCTAGTATGAACATATTTCGAAGAATACATTTTTCCATATATGTAAAAGGAACTCATATTTGGATAAATATGGAATTATATTTAATGCCATGAATAAAAAAAGGAACATATGTAGCGCCTAATTTGAATGTCATACATAAATTTATATCTATCGTACAACCTTATAATAAAGGACAGCAACGTTCGCATGTATTCGCATATATTTAATAAATGTATATGTTCATATATGTCCATATATGAACATATACTTAGGTGTTACCTCATTTTTCGGATCCATACATATATGGTTGAACCATAAATGTTCATATATGGACATTTTTCACCGGGTATTCAGATATAATTTTTTGTCTCTCTTGAATTATGCTAACCTAGTTCCAGGTATAGCCAAATATGGGATATTTTTTTTTGTAAATTTACCATACTCTAATTTTGAATTTTTTGAAATTTTGTTTAATAAAATATAAAAAAGTGGTCAACGCTTAGGTTTTTTTAATACACCCAAGAGAATAATCCTACTGAAAATGACACACATCCATCATTTAAATTAGTAGTGATGGCGTTTTAAATTTGAAAATTTTAGAGAAAAATGTGATTTTGGCCAATGATTTAGATATCATTTCCAATTGTTTTCTGAAAATTTTGTGAAACTTCAACAACGTTAACCCTCTATACCAAGGTCAAAAGTGAAATTTTAAAAAATTTTCAAAAACTTTAAAAACTATCACTGCTAAACGGCTCGAGAAAATAGAATAAATCGAGAATTGAAAATAGTTTTCATTCTGAAATTAAGAAAGATCATGACAATGACACAACAATATTTCAAACATGTTGTTCTGAAAATGAAATGAAAATGAAAAACTTATTGGGAAAAAAACCAACAAAAGTCAAGGTAAAAAATGATAATTTTGAAATTCAAAGTTAAAATATTTTTTAAACTATTATAAGAGATGCTATAGTACTTGAAGCATGTTTTTTATTTATCTTATAACCTAGATTACAAAAAGTCTAAAATCAGCAAATTGGGTTCACATTTGTAAAAGTTGTACGACAATAAAGCTTTCGTATACCCGAGATGGTCAACTTTGACACTTGTTTGCACCAATCGACCCGGACAATTTTTTGAGCTGTTGTTAAGTTATGAGGAATCCAACGCGAACAAATGTTTTTTTGCAGCTAAATTTTGGTCTAATATTTTATTTTTGCTCGTGGGATTTATGCCTAAGGTAGCCTCAATCTCAGAGTATGTCACATCCCAGTGTAGAAACGGTAATGACATATCATTATTTTTTGGACTACCAGTAATGATACCCACTTACCTTCTGCATTATTTTAAAACATATAATAATGAGTTACTGATAATGACTTATTTTTATCATTATTTCAAATAAAAAATTATTTTATCGATTTTTTGAAAATTTTTTGAAATCTATTTTTAGACTCAATATTTTTTAAAAACTGGTAAGGATATATGTAACCACATATTTTTTGATTTTTTGTATGTTGGCGAGTAAGCTTATTTGTGTGCAGCAGGTCAATTATGTTTTTATCTATTAAATATTACATGTCGATATAGCTCAGATGGTAGAGCTATTCACTGGCAATCTGTAGACCCAGGTTCGATTCCCGCACCAGAAAATTTTATTAAAAAAAAAAACACAATAAAAAATATTTTTTTTTATATAATTTATTTTTAGACTCATTATTTTTGTCAGTACTGGTAACGATATACATATTTTTTGATTTTTCGTATGCTGGTGTGTAACCATAATTCATTATTTTTTGCGATATCGCCATATAAAGGTAATAAGAAATGTAATAACAAAAGTAACTAGTTACCATTACCAAGTATGTAGTTACGTAACCACATATCTGGTAATGATTTTCTACACTGGGATGACGATTAGCGTTATCAGTTTTTGCACAGCATCAGTGTTTTCTGGCACAACGACTGATTTTGGATGACCTTCTCCAAATTCGTCCAGGAGCGAGGTACGTTATAAAGAGCTTCATCACCAAAAGTTGAATTAGTCTATGCACTCTTGTCTAGATAATCCACATCGAAAATCGTAACAAATCATTCCCCGAAAATTTTGACGTGTTAATTCCATTTTTTTTTTGCTGACACGCGACTTTCACTTTTTTGTAAACACAAATGATCAAATGACAAAAAGTTCTTAGCAAGGTTATGATTAAAAATGTTAAACTTTCTAGTGGAAATATCAACTGGCGCCTAACAAGTGTTAAAATTGTCAAGGCTCACAATATAAATAGTTACGCTCTTATAAACTTTATAATTTAAATAAAAACACATTAAAAAAATTTTAAAACAAAGATCTTATAATATTTTTTGACAAAAAAATATGTCCTTAAAATGTCAAAAAAAATTGGAAATCTCAAAAAAATGTTTTGTTTGAGACGTGTTCGAAAAAATTCGGAAAAGCTTAAATTGCTGGTTGATTTTTTGAAAACCATCCGAAAAGCAGTTTCAGCAGTCCAAAAAGATGTTTAAAAGTGATTGATTATTTTTCAAACTCATGGAAGACTGCAAAGTTCTTAAAATTCGCATGGGGCTCTTTAGAATGAACCACCTTTGTAGGAAAAAGTGAACAAAAATATGCGCTTTTTCTTAGCCAAAGAAGATAACCTTTTCCTGCTGGGCCATTTAAAATATTTTTAGGGTCATATGCATAATTAATTTTTAAATTTATAAATGGCTTAAACTTCGAATACAAAATTCATTTTATAAACATGTTAGGTTTTCAAATTATTCTGCATAAGCACTTTAATGTTTAATTATAATTAGGTTGTTCGATGTATCATCCTAACAAAAAACAGAGTTAAAATTTTTATTTCACTTTAACAATGATTTGCTATTGATTTTTCTTTCTGTTAGCATACTTAAATATACAAGGGGTACTATTTATATTTCGGGAACTGGCAACACTAATGCCAATAGCTAAAATCTGGCAACACCATAATAAAATTTGACATTTTTTAGCATAAACGTACTCACAAGGTTTTGATGTACAAGTGCTATTTGTTTTGTTTACAGTGAGTTAAGGAAATTAATCAATGCTTGAAGTCACTCAAAAACAGAGCTTTAACATTGTCAGACCAGTTCTGAGTTCAGAAAATTTTAACTAGAGTGGTTTTGTAAAATCACACAGAATTCAAAATGTCGAAAATTGGCTTTTTCGAACAAATTTTAGCATTTATTTACAAATTTTAAAATATTTACATATTGTTGCAAAAAAAGTTTTTTCTACACGAAAAAAAATGAAGAAAATAATAAGCGCACTATATATTACACAGTACAACACTAAAAAAGCATCGGGCACATATCAATTCTGAAAGATTTAAGGATGAATATCACGAATGTGAATACCAAATTTCAAAATTAGCTCTTTTTATGAGCCTTTAACAGGATAGTCTTAAAAAAAATTGTATTCCCGGGTAAAAAAAATATGATGTCATATGTAATGATATCTTATTTAATATAATTGGAGATATGCTATGATCCGAAAAATGGTGGATAAAATTATATCGGATAAGATCTAAATATATTGAATCATATAGAATCTTATCCGGATTTTGACCCGATATAATTATATCTAATTTGATGTAGAAAGACATAATTATATAACGCTTCATACTTCAAGATCAAAACAAAAACTATATAAAAGTACTGAAAAATAACACACTTAAGTTAAGAATTAAAAATTTAAATAAAAATTTAGAAGAAGTTGTACATAATTGTAACCAAGCATTTTAAGCCTTCTCATATAAACTTGTATTCTACCCGTAAACTGTGTAAACCTGGTATGTTTATGAGTTTAATGTCAAATTCCTTACATAAAAATATGGCTTGTATCTATACAAGGTCTACAAGGAATAAAGGAGTTATAATGAGTACGCCTTTTATATTTTGAAATCATACATAAATATATCTAAAAAACATAGAATTTTTTTTTACATTGCGCTATACTTAAACATATCTAAAACAACTTAGAAAAAAAATTTAACATTGAGCTATATAAAACTTTATATATTTTCCGATAAAGCCATTTTTAATTATATATGACGATGTATTAAAATTGTCATAGCATATGTAAATATATATGGCACATATAAATATATATGTGGACATGTATATTTATACTGATCTATATATGACATCATATAAGAAATTTTTGAAAAACTCAACGATATACATAATTATATCCGCAAAGATATAGTGTTACACTTGACTATATATAAACATATTAGTCCATATTAAATTATATAATTTCCTATATAACTATTTTTACTCGGGCAGTTTTGTTTTTACAAAATGTATTGACAACAGACATACATATAAATAGTACCCAAAGGGTACTTTTATGTAATTGTTGCTTTCAAAAAGGAGTTGATTTATAGCTGGTTTTACCAAATCAGACAGTTCATATACGAAAGTACAAAATTCTCATCCCGTTGATTTTTTGTACCTTATGTAATGTCTCGGTTTGAGTAAGAAAGTTATCATTTTCTTATTGCGGACAACTGAAGAGTAGAGTGATGTCTACGAAACAATTGTATTGTCTATCATGAAAATGATCAACCCTTTTTGAAACAACAAATAAAAATCTAATATGACAATATCATATTAGAATTTGGACTTGAGGTGGAAGAATATTCTAACTAAATATATGAAAATATAGAATGTCCGAAAAAACAATTTTTGTATTTTTTAATGCAAAAATTAAAATAATTGTTTAAAATTATTATCTATAAATTTTTTGTAAAAAAAAACACTCAAGATTATAAAATAAAAAATAAAAAAATTGTAATTTTTATATAAAATAATAAATACCGGTAAAATACCGGTAACTACCCATAAAAATAACGGTATCGGTAACGATAACGGTATTTAGAAATTTTTTTAGTGGTATCGATAACGGTAACGGTATTCAATTTGAAACGGTATTTTAGCGATAACGGTATTATAACGATAACGGTAACCAACCCTGATAAAAAGCGAATATTATGGATTTGAACAGAGAAATTTCTATTTCAGATGAAATGGCTCTGCGAAACACAAACACAATTTCAAATTCCAACAAAGGGGGTTATTTCATTATGAAAATTATTTTCAGCCTTTATTTTATTGAGGGTTATTTCGTAGCACCTATTTTCCCTTAAAAAAAACTTAAATTTTTAGATCCAATTTTATTACAACCCAGTATCGAAAATCATTACCAGATATGTGGTTATGTAACTACATACTTGGTAATGGTAACTAGTTGCTTTTGTTATTACATTTCTTTTTACCTTTATATGGCCATGTTGCGAAAAATAATGAGTTATGGTTACACACCAGCATACAAAAATCAAAAAATATATGCTTACCAGTACTGACAAAAATAATGAGTCTAAAAATAGATTTTCAAAGAAAAAAATTATATAAAAAAAAATATTTTTTATTGTATTTTTTTTTAAATAAAATTTGCTGGTGCGGGAATCGAACCAGCGAGTGGATTTTAGGTGGCCCGCGACGTTGTTTTGTGGATATTTTCAAAAAATTTAAACTATTAGAAGACCAGCAAAAAATTCAGTTAAATGTTAAATTTCGATACAAAAATATGTGATTTAAGCCACATTCACAATGATGGAGTAGTCCACTCTGCAGAGTGGAGTGTACTAAAATAGAGATGGCATGATACATAAAATATGTAATTGCGAAAAAGAAAAGAACAAAATCCACTCTGCAGAGTGGAGTACTCTATCATTGTGAATGTGGCTTTAACTCCATAAAGGGTTTGAAAGGGTTTTGAAAGGGATAACGGTATTATAAAGGTATTGGTTGTCAACCTTGTTTAAAATAATTGCCGAGTGGAATTTGGATTGTTCCAAGAGTGTATATTCAATTGTCGTAGGAACGCATAATAGCTTTCTCCGCAGAGTGGACAAATTATTTTAGAAATATTTTCTATATTGATAAAAAAAAAGAGCAATTGACTCAATCTGGCTTACCCCCAATGGTTTTAATGTCATCAAGCCCTGTGACTTATCTCCTTATCTTATTAGTATATGAAAACTCCACCCTAACCCCTACTGCTCTGCCTCCTACGATATTTCTTATTGTACTATACTCCATTACAAACAACTAATGTTTGTTGTCAATGTATTCCTTCATTTCCATGCAAACATGAATTGCACCCACTTTTTGTTATTTACTGTATCGTTTGTTGTTGCTTTGTTGTTTTATATCACAGTTCAGTCCATAGTGTAGCTGAGATTCCAATGTACATAATACATTAACAACAATGCTTTCTTTACTCTAAAATTACGTCACAAGTACACATTAACAAAATGTTACTACAACTTTTCGTATACATATCGTCAGCTGAGAATTTGTGTGCCCCATGCGTCATTTTGCAAGTTATGAACGGATCATAATTAATTTAAGCCCAAATTACTTGAACCTAAATGTAACGTGACGAATCAGATGTTTCAGAAACACATAGTGCCGAGTACTCGACCTAATCGAGTGGTATCGGGGCGGACAATTCTATTGGAAATAACATTCTATTCGGTTTTACGTAGGAGTAAAAAACACTCGTTTTTAGTTGAAAATAAAAATACAATACAGGAAAAAAACTTAAAACATAAACTCGCAAAAAAAAATCTACTTAAGTACAAAAAATAATAAACTATTCTTGTTCGAGGCCAGTTATTTCCTTGTTATGAAATAACGTAATAAGTCCTTTTTTTAAACTCTGCCATTTTTCTCTATCATGCTATTCTCTTAACAATTACTTCACAGAGTTTTTGCTTTCAAAATATTCTACACCTTCAGTAATGAAAAGACGATCGTTTCGGGGATTTTCCAGTTCCCCATCATTAGTTCTCTTTAGAAAGTGGAGGCATTACTGCAATAATTATAAAACACTAAAATTTGGTACTAATAAAAAATTAAAAAGTATGTTTGCAGCTATGCGAATGGTTCAATTGTAATAATCTAGTTTTTGATTGATACAATAGAAAAAATTATTTTCTATACTATATATAGGGTGTAATAAAGAGATTTCTCAAAATTTTTAAAACTTGTTTGTTTTGAAAACTTTTTATATTTTTACAGCCTTACTATCAATATTTTCCAAACGTTTATTTTAGTTAAAGTCGACTTTAGTTAAAATATTGGGTGGCAGTATGCCTTGACTTGATTTATTTTTGGAGCATTCTGATTGGTTAATTTATTTTCAACCAATCAAAATGTTTGAAAATACAAATACTTTTGTAGGGTTTTCATACACAAAATGAAGCAAACTGTATGATTAAAAATAAAGTCGACTTTAAATTTAAAATACTCTTTTATAGTAAGGGCCTTAGAGTGTTATTATATGGGGTTTCCAAATACCTTCCAATTGATACACTGAGAGAATTATCTGCATCATTTATTTATCATTTATTTTACGCAAAAATTCATTAATATCAGAATTTTTGCATAAAATAAATGAAGTTTCACTGTGAAAAAATGTAAATAATTTCATTTTATTTATTAAAAGTTTTATACACTTAATGCAAAAAATTCATTAAATCAAAGAGTATAAGTTTTAATTTATATTGTGAAGAAAACTTCATTAGTTTACTGAAAAATTTTATTAAAACCCGTCCAGCTTTATTCTCTCTGTGTACTTATTTTTGTATAGTCTCTTTGGAATAAATGGGAAAATAACGCAAAAAAGAGGTCAATTTGACCCTCTTTAACCATTATAAGTGTAACCATCAACTAGCAAGAAATGTATTTCAGTGGGTTCTCTTCGATCTCAAAGATATTGACATAATGTGATAGAGGAGAAAAATATCTTCTTTATATTTCTTTTAGCGGCTTAATCTCATGTTTAGGAGTCAAAAAATGGGGTTAAAAATGGCCCAATTTTTGTTTTGATTTAAAAACGAAAGAAATTTCAGTTGAAAACAGGACCACTAACATTCCATTAAATTCAACTTTTATTTCCATATATTCTGTTCAATTTGTTTTTTTACTTACAAGAATAACATACGACATATTAAAACTGACTCGAATTACACTTGTTTTTTCCAAACGTAAAATTTACTGTTTCAACAGTTGTTTTGGTTACTATTTGTAGTGAATTTCAAATTTAAAAATAAAATAATATGCTGAAATGGTTAAAAGTTAGTCATATACAGAAAAATGTAAAAAAATCGTTAAAATAGGGAGAAAAAAATATTAAAATTAAAAAAATCCCAAAAAAACACTTGGTATACAACTATTGAATGTGAATAAAGCGCATCATAATGTGATAATTACTTGTGAAAAAGGAGAAAAAAGAAACAATAGGATTAAGAGAGGAAACATTCTAATTGAAAAGGAAATTGCTCAAATATTAGATAATTCTGGCTCTTCTGACTGTAAAAACATACATTGTATAGGCTGCGATTCAGAAAACTTCAATTAGCCACACTCACCGCTATGCCGACCGTGGTGTATCTTGTTAAGAGGTGCTACTACGGGTCATATCCTGTGCAGAGGGCTACCGGTGCGATCCCCGGTCATGGCAATATACAAAAAGTTTTTCATATAGAGAAAAATTAACAATTAAAAATTACTTTGATCAATTGACACACAAACTAACCACTGACGAGTCTTTGGGTGAGACGAAACTGCGGCAGTCTGGTGATTGTATCTGTTAAATTTTTCAATCAAATTTTTCTTTCTATAAATCAGCTTCTAATTAATTCTAATATTAATTACGATCTGTCCTATGCGGCAGTTACAAACACTTAACTAAAAAAAAAATCGCTAAAATTAAGAAAAAATTCAAAATTTTAAAATTAATGGAAATAAAAACTGGAATAGAAAATATATCACCAAAATTTAAAAAGACCGCAAAAAACTAAAAAGAAAACGTTAAAATAAAAATAATCGGTAAAATTTAAAAAAATAATCGCTAGAGCGGTGAAAAATGGCTAAGATTGAAAAATACCGCCCAAATAAAAAATTGTTAAATTAGAAAAAAACACCAAAACATGAAAATGGCAAAAATATAAATTAAAATAAACTCAATATTAAAAAAAATCGCAAAGATTTAAAAGATCGCCAAAACTTGAAAAAATTGGTAAAGTTTAAAAAATTGCCAATTAGAAATTACAAACAATCGCAAAACTAAAACTCTCTAAACATGTGAAAAACCGCCTCAGTAGCAAAAAATCACCAAAACTTAAAAAATCCCTAAAATTCCGGTACAAACAATATCATCTATATTTCGAAATTTTTTTTAATACGAGTATTGTGGATTTTTTCTCAATGCTTTTATAAAATTTTGGCATTTAAATTTTTTTTTAATTTTAGCTATTTTTTTTTTAATTTTAGCTGTTTTTTTTTAATTTGAGTAACTGTATTTAGTTTTGGTAATTTTTTTCAATTATGCAGATCTTTTTCAATTATTGATTTTTTTTTTTTAAATTTCGCTGATTTTTCTAAATTTTACCGATTTTTTCAGTGATTGACATTTTTTTTTTTTTGCAAACATGTCGACCTTTTTCAGTTTTAGTTTTTTAATTTTTGGTGATGTTTTTAATATTGGCGATTTTTTTTTTGTTAATTTTGGTGATACATATTTTTAAATTTAACGATTTTTTTATTTTGTATTTTTCAAATTCTGGCTTCTTCAGTTGCTAGCGATTTTATCTAATTTTCGCGTTCTTTTAAATTTCAGCGTTTTATCAATTACAGCGTTTTTTTAATTCTAGTGATTTTTCTTATTTCAGTTCTTTTATTATTGGAAATTTTCAATTTTGCAATGTAAGCGATTTTTTCCAATTTTAAAGATTTTTTTGAATTTTTTAGGGATTTTTTTCCAATTTTTGTAAACATGTGCCCGTAAATGGCTATTAAGAATTAACGGTGATGTTTTTTTTAATGGCAGGTGGGCGTGAAATTACTTAACAAAACAGCAACAAATGCAGTAAAATTTGCTAATTTTGTAAGTCATATTGTAGTGAAAATAATTGCAAATGTAGTCTATTTTACAATTTGGCCAGTTATTTTTATTTTTGTATTTGTATTTAAAGCAAATGTAATTTCTTTTATATTTATGTTGTTGAAAACCGCATTAGGTGATACAGAAAGACATGGCAGTTGTATAACAACCAAAAAGATATTTGGCAAAACTCCATTTCTCATATTTTTTGCATGTCTGAAATTGATGAAAATTAAAATTATTGAATGAAGGGAATGTTTAGTTGATCTCTTATTTTGGTAAATGAATGTTCTTTAGTTTGACTCTAGATCATAAATTAATATCACTTTCTGTTTAAATTATTTTCAAATTAAAGAAAGATGATACAATTTTTACAAGTAAATTTACAAAGAATAAAAATTTTTTTTTAAAGAATTCGATAAGACCAGCATGACAGAATACGTATTTTCGGCTTTCGCTACAAAGCCATCATCAGTGCCTTTCGTCTTGAATGGGTTAATAATTAACAATTGTCTACTTATGTGACAGTTGAAAGCAAATCGAATTTGTTATCAACAACTCAACTTAGGCTAATATCAACGAAATCTAACAATGCTATTTTTATCCTTTTGTTATTATTACTCTTTTTTGCTTTGAACCTTAATTCTTAAGATATCTCAGCTGATTCTATTCAACTCTGTGTATGATAAACATAGATTTTTGAATTACAACGAACCGTTAAATTTAAATTTAAATGTATGTTATTTAAATTATATTTTGCAACGTGTCCAATGTGTATTTAAGATGAATGAGGGGTATGTTTAGTTGATCTCTTATTTTGGTAAATGAATGTTCTTTAGTTTGACTCTAGATCGTAAATTAATATCACTTTCTGTTTAAATTATTTTGAACTTAAAGAAAGATGATACAATTTTTACAAGTAAAATTACAAAGAATAAATTTTTTTTTTAAAGAATTCGATAAGACCAGCAAGAAAATAATTTAAACAGAAAGTGATATTAATTTATGATCTAGAGTCAAACTAAAGAACATTCATTTAATTAAAATTATTTTTACATAACGGGAATATTCTCTCAAAAAGAAATAGTTTGATGTCCATATTGCCTATGTTATATTTTTTTTCCTCTATCACATATCGGGGAAAACCCATTGGGATACATTCCTTGTAAATGCGCATGTATGTATATTAGATTTGTTGCGTTTATTATATATCCAAATTTTATCAAAATTTTAGAGTTTGAACTAAAGTAGTTTTCTGGTAAGAATACATAGCTTCTTTTGTCATTAGCAAATAAATCGGTAGCCGCAATTAAGAATATTCAGAGAATTATTTTCGTGATATTAATGATTTTTTTTTGAACTAGTCTATTGAAACTTTTCATTAAGTTAATGAAAATGAAATGGTATGAAACATATCATTTTATTATTAACAGTGTTATACCCGATTTAGCCAAACTGTTCACATAAGGTTGATGGGGTTTTCGTTATCTCGTTAACAGCTGTTTCGTTATTTTTGTAAACAAAAAACACTCCCAGTGTAGAAAATCATTACCAGATATGTGGTTATGTAACTACATACTTGGTAATGGTAACTAGTTACTTTTGTTATTACATTTCTTATTACCTTTATATGGCGATGTCGCGAAAAATAATGAGTTGTCGTTACACACCAGCATACGAAAAATCAAAAAATATATCGTTACCCATGTGCTTACCAGTACTGACAAAAATAATGAGTCTAAAAATAGATTTTCTAAAAAATAAATTATATAAAAAAAAATATTTTTTATTGTATTTTTTTTTTTAAATAAAATTTGCTGGTGCGGGAATCGAACCTGGGTCTACAGATTGCCAGTCAACAGCTCTACCATCTGAGCTATATCGACATGTAATATTTAATAAATAAAAACACAATTGACCTGCTGCACACAAGTAAGCTTACTCGCCAACATACAAAAAATCAAAAAATATGTGGTTACATATATCCTTACCAGTGTTTAAAAAATATTGAGTCTAAAAATAGATTTCAAAAAATTTAAAAAAAAATCTAAAAAATTATTTTCTATTTGAAATAATGATAAAAATAAGTAATTATCAGTAACTCATTATTATATGTTTTAAAATAATACAGAAGGTAAGTAGGTGACATTACTGGTAGTCCAAAAAATAATGATATGTCATTACCGTTTCTACACTGGGCTTATAATCTAACCAAAAATTTAACAAAATATTTCAAAAAGCATAATTGTTTATGTCCGGAACAGAATGATGGAGTTCACAGTTTGTAATATTTAAAGTAGTAAAGCAGCATTTATCGAAAATTTGACAACTTTCTATGGGTTAACTTCAAAAATCATGCTATTTCACAACGTGCTACACTCTAATTAAATTCTGTTGGAATTTACCCAACTTATAGTACACTCAAAATAATACGTCTGTTGGCTGGACAGAAAAATTTGTTACTTTTTTTTTGGCTTAAAATAAAATTTGTTGATTTTAACAAATTCTTTTGTTAAAATTAACAAATCTAAATTTAAGTAAGAAATTTGTAAAACTACAGTTTTATCTGTAATTATACTGAGTCGTAGAATTTATCCAAATTTAGGGTCTCGGGATCCTCCCCGGGCCTAGTCCATATTATGTGAGGGCATATAAGGGTACTCCAATTAAGCAAACATTTTGTCCGTTTTGCTCTATCTCGCTTATTTAACGAATGGGTTCTTAAAAATTTGTTATAAATAGTTTTGAAAATTAACACTCAAAATTAGTTAAAGTAGTGAGGATTTTTAGTATTGTGTTAAATGGAGATAACTAAAATCTATGCTAAAATCAGTGTTTCAACAAAAAATTGGTTAAAAATTAGGCAAATCGATTTGAAACCGGTTTGACAGATTTTTCTACTGACGTATTATTTTAAGTGTATTAATACTGTACTCCTACTATAAATTGGGTAAATTTACTCTATGTGTGTAATAAAAAAAATACGCACATTATATGTAAAATTGTGCACACATAATGATTAATTTTACATTAAAAGTCTGTATATATTAAATGAAATTTTGAAATTAATGTGTTAATTTACTAAACTTGTGCGTAAAAAATTACGTGTAAATTTACTAATGAGATGCGTAAAAATCCACAAAAAATGCGTAAAATTTCCCCAAAAACACGTATTTTTACTACAGCGGTGTTTAAAGCTAAACGACCCAAAATTATTTTCTCAAATAAAACAATAAATTAAATTTTAGTACGTTATTTTTAAAATTTTTTATTAATGTAACAATGTCGAAATATTTATTACCAACTTTGAGTGTAAAAATTTGAATTAACAAAGAAATACTAATTTTAGGCATAATGTGTTTATTTTTAAACGCATTATGTCTAAAAATACTTTGTGTGTGTATTATTGTGTATGGAAGTGTATACAAAAAGATTTTATGAATTTTTTGTTTATAGCTACCGAAATATCGTAAAATTAAACAAAAATTTATCCATCTTATAGTAGTAAATTTACAAACCTTTTCTAGAGTGTAACGTTACACTCTAATAAATTTTTGTTGAAATCTACTCTATTAAATGGAGGTAACTTGTTATCCACTATAAATTGGGCAAAAGTAAGCACATTGTTTAAATCTAAAATATTTAGACACATTGTGTTTAAAAATAATAGACACAATGTGTGTAATCGTACGATTAAAAATGTTTACAAAAAGTTAAGCAACATTTTTGTACTACTATAAGTGTGTAAATTTTAATTTAATGTGCGTTAAAATACAGTCCTTATAAGCCATCCAACATTAAAAATACGCATATTATTTGTTTCAAACTTTTTCTTTATTTCTTTTTAAACCAATATCAAAATGCGATTAAAGCAATTAAAGTTTTTGCAATTTTTAGGGCTATGCAGTAAAAATAATACAAATTTCAATATTTTAGATTTTTTAGCCCGACCATCTTATGCTGCTTTTAAATTAGTGAAATCTCTGGAAATTTGTTTTGATATTGAAAATGGCCGCAATTTATGAGATGCATATCACATGACAATTCTATTCAGGAACTTTCTTCCTAGTTGTACAACCCGAGTAAAAAAGTTTTGATATAATCATATATTATTTTATGTAATTGCATATAGTAACTTATAGTAACATATGGCCAGATATGCTTTTAAATTCAAGCAGATATACTTTTATATAGTCATATGTTAGATATTTTTTCCTCAAAGGTTTTAATATGGAGACATATGTGATTTTATATTATTACATACTGGCCTACATATAATTGCATGTGCTATATATAAATACATAAAGTAACATATTACAGATGTAATTACATATACGTTTATATATAATTTAGTATGACACTATACATAATAATATAAAACTATATGTGGAGCCATATAAGAAATATTTCATAATTTGTGTTAGATATGATTATATATTGACGAATAAGAACCCATATATAACTTAATACCGTTCCATATCTACAATATTTCATGATTTCTTTAATATACAAACAAAATAACGTTCTTTATAAAATCATCTATAATTATATATCATCCCACATAAGCAATTATTTCAAAGTGATTTTATATAAAAATATATAAGGTCCATATAAAACCGTATTATATTATATGTGGTTCTATGTTAACAATGATTTTGATCTAGTTTTAGATTTAGTAATTACTAGGGATTGGCGCGTGACTAGAAATGTTCGTGAGTCACGAACATCTCTGTGAATAACACGCGATCGTGAGTAATAATTACTATACTCAAGTGATTCGTGCGTGAGCGTGAATAAGAATATATAACCCGTGCATGATTCGTGTGTGAGTTTATTTTTTGCATCATATATTTTTAGTAATTTTTACTATTTTGTAATATTTTACTATTTTTTTTTACTATTTTTCTTATATCTTGGTTGTATAACATGATCCTATTAACTTTAACATTTCAGTCTTGTTATTTTAAAATTACTAAAAATAAAGAAAATTTTGTTCATGTTTAATGCACTGTCATGGTAAATCTGGATAAAAGTAATGGAAGATTTATCGAAATTATAGGATCTCCAGCAGACCTTTGGGTTAATCATTATATTTGTAAATTAATAACACATGCAATTACACAATTACAAGTAATTTGTAATTGAAAATTTGCAATTATACATTCAGTTACAATTACATTTTTTCGGAAAAGAAATAATGACAAAAAGCACAAGTGAGGGGTCAGCCCAACATGACGTATTCTTTTTATACTTATCCACGCCTATCCAACCTATCCCAGTCAGTTTTTTCTACAAACTTTTAACAAAAAACACTTTAATTCTAAATGTAATTGAAATTTGTAATTGAAATCACTTTCAATTACAAGTAATTTTCAATTACAGTTACATGAAATGTAATTGTGTTTTTTTTTTTTTAATTTCAATTACATTTATTTGCAATTGTAATTGAAATCCCCCAGGTCTGATCTCCAGATATTGCATATCTTTTTTATTTAAAAAAATAATTTTTGTATATTGTTAGATGTGGTCTTATATAATATGATCAAAAGTATAAGGTCAATATTTAGATATAATTGTATCAAACTATGTCCACTTTTATAACATTTTATATAATTTTATACAAAAAGATATAATTTGATGTAATTGGATGAGGACAAAATTCGGATACAATTGTATCGAATTGCATAAAATTGTATCAAATTGTACCAAATTGTATACAATTATATACAATTCGATACAATAAGATACAATAAGATGTTCTCATTTTTCGGATATAATTATATCTAATTACATAAAAGATTATATATAATTAAATATAACTTCATATGCCTCCATATGATTTTTTTACTTGGGAAATTATAAAAGACGAAAACCACAATTTTCTTAAAAATCCATCGCCACTAAAAATAGAATACAAAGATTTTTTAAAGGTATTTGTTAAACCAACGTAATGTTATATACTTATCTTTGATAAAACACTGATTGGTTGGCTTTTTGAAGACTGTAGATAATTAATTTTTATATATTTATGAAATTTTTTTAATATTTTTTAAATTTTGAATATTTTATTTGTTGTTTTTGTGCTATTGACAAAATATTTTCCAAGTGACAAAACTTTCAAATTTGAATGATTGCACACATTGGGCTGATTTTACACATAAAATGCCTATTTTCCAAAAACAAATGTTTATAAACTTCAGAACATGTTTATAAACACAAAAAATACTATCATTTATTAGTAGTTTTTCACACAAAGTGCTTAAAAAAGTTTTTCAGACATATTATGCGTAAGTCTCGGCATTTTGCGTTATTTTACATACAAATTTACATATTTTATTGTAGTGATTTTATATTCAGTTTTTAGAGTGTAGCACTTTAACTGCGAATTTCTTCAATATTTATCAACTTCTGCTAAAATACAGCGGTACAATTGATGTGGAAAATTTTTTGAATAGGAATGAACAGTTTAAAGATGAAATTTCCAATTTTTTGGTGAGGGCATGACTGCAGCTTTTGAAGATTTGTTTGCATAAAATTTCTTCGCCGGAAGCAATAATGTTGTAGAGTAAATTTACCAAATTTATAGTAGGACTAGGTTAGGTTGAATGGGAGCCCGCCAGAACGGCGAGTTCACTCGGAGGCCATAGGGCCCATTGTGATTCCCTTAGTTTTCCCCACATGGAAAGAAATACCACGACCCGAGAAATCTAGAACTATCCCGATCCCCTTAAAAAGTTCGCAAGACCAGACAGAGAAACATCGCGTAGACTGTCCAGGTCGTCGAAGAACCTGCACCCCAGATATCTGAGTCGCCTTTTCTTCAGTCCCGGACATTCACAAAGCAGATGATGCACTGTCTCCTCCTCCTCCTCGTCCCCACAGCCCCTGCAGTAGTCCGCCTGGGCGTAACCCCAACGCGCAGCCATTCGGCCCATCGCGCAGTGTCCCGTTAGAACCCCTACAAGCATCCCGACCGTCCGCTTGCCAAATCCAAGAAGAATCTTTGTCCTCCTCGGATCTGGTAGTGGCCATAGGGTCCGAGATATCCTACAATTGGTCAAGGTTGTCCACCTTGCCCTCATCTCCCTATCCGATATATCCCCTATCACACTGAATAGCTCCACCAGAGGAACCAGGACCTCCGTCTGTATAGGGTCCTCAACCGACTCGGAGCCATTCCTCGCACACTCGTCAGCCCGCTCGTTCCCCGCAATCCCAGCGTGTCCAGGGACCCACGCCAGCCTTACCGAGTGCCGACGAATACGGTCGAGGGATTCAATACAGTGCCGCACACACCCCGATCTGACAGTATCGGATTCCAGGGCTTTCAAAGCAGCAAGACTGTCCGCAAAGATGCTAATGGACGATGGATCCAAATCCCGTTCCATTATCATCCGTGCGGCCACGTCAATTGCATACACTTCCGCCTGGAACACGCTGCAATCGCCTGAGAGTCGTATGGAGATTCGAAGGTCCAGTTCGCCGGAGTAAACACTGAGATATCACCACTCCGAATAACGGAGTCTGCTGCCCAGTCTTCCCTGGTCGGTACAATCACCTCAAAAGTCCTCTGGAAATTCGTGACCGGTACAATAGAGTCCGTTTCACGACTACAGTTCCCTACTATAATTTCAACAGAATTTAATTAGAGTGTACATTAGCGGAGTCCAATAAATAGAAAATGCGATTTTAAATAGTAAAAAAATTAAACTATAAAATTAATCTTGGACACCTCTAGTGTAGATTTAACACAAGTGTACTGAAATACACATTTTAATTGATCTACCTTTTAGTTTTCTTAATTTTTATTAGAAATTAAAATTAGTTACTATTTGAATTTTTTTGTTTACATTTACGCCATTATGGAGTATTTTCAATAGGGTTCTTCAAATTGCAAAACGTTCGAATTTTCAAGCTCCTAAAGGCCCCTTTGTTAGTGGTCCTTTTAGAAGTTTATGAAATCAAAAAAAGTTAAAAATGTTTTCATCTTAAGGTCCCTAAATGGCGATAAAGTTACGGCTATAGGTGAACAAAAATTTAAAATTTTCGGATATAAAAAAAAATCAAATTTAATATAATGGAATATTAATGGAATATTTTGACGATAATTACGAATATCAAATCTAAATTTCAAATAGAGTAACGGGTTTCGCAATATTGCTGATTAAAAATTTCCAATGGAAATATTTTTTTCTAAAATTTTTTCAGTTTAGCTTCCAGTATTATGGACTATGTCACTGGCAGGGAATGCATCCCGGGATTTCCCGTCCTGGGATTCCCGGGAAATTAAGCATTTTTCATTTCCCGCATTCCCGGGAATTTGGATCGGGAATTCCGGGATTTCAAAAAATGCAGTTAAAATAATAAAGTTAATTATTTCAAATTTTCTTATGCAAAATTCTCCAATGTTTTGAAAATAGTAAAAAATTTACATTAGGCTTGTTCGTTTACTTACTACAATTTGCTAATTTTACCGCAACTGGAAAAATTCAAGAAGTAAACAAAACAACAATTGTAGTAAATGTAGTAAGACTTTCGAGTAAACGAACACAACGATTAATTTGTGTACTTGATCGAACTTTTTAAGTTCATTTTAGAGTCTGTTAAAATATTTATAGCGGTATTCATAAGTTAAAATTAAGGACTAACATCCAGTGCACAACTTTTTATACACACATATTCCCATAAGGGAAAGTTGTGAATTCGTTGTGCAGTCGTTATTTTTAACTTATGAATACAGCCCATATTTTTTAAGAAAACCACTCAATTAGACAGTGTTTGTACAAAAATTTTTAATCGCACTTATTCTGTAGAGAATTAAAGACAAATTTGTCCATTGATTTTTAAAAACTTTCAAGTAATACTGCATTTAGACCGAGGAAAAACTACTATATGCATTTTGACAAATAAAAGTCAAAATGCATATATAAAAAAACACGTTTTGAACGAAAACTAGGTAGTTTTTGCTCAGTCTAAATTTAGTATAAGTTAAATTTCCTATAATTTTAAAATTTTTTTTTTCCAATTTTCTAAAATTTTTCCGATTTTCTAAAATTTTTGCAATTTTTTAAAATTATTTTCTACATTCTTTTTTTCTTTTACGAATGTCTTTTGTTATTCTTTTTTAAATGTATTAATATTTTCTTTACATTAATTAAAAAATAAAAAAAATAAAGAAAAGTGTGTAATAAAAAAGTGTTGTGACAAAGAACAACTAAATAACCAATGTAAATGACTTGGCTTTTGCAATTTAGTTTTGTACAAAAACCAGCTGGTTCTTGCTCAGTCTAAATTCAGTATTATATACAATAATTTCTAATATAAAATTAATTCTTTCCCACTACGAAAATTCCAAGAAAAATCACCTGAGCTTTTACATGATCATGAAAATTTGAGGCCTCTAAGACATTTTCTTTATAAAAATTGTTAAATTATAAAATATTTTCTAATTTATTTCCCTTGCGGGATCTCGGGAATTCAAAATAAATTTCCCGCTTTCCCGGGAAATGAAAAAGTGCGGGATTTTGCATTCCCTAGTCACTGGGTATTTTTTATTCTCCCAAAAACCATTATCTATTTGAAGTCGAGTTTTTAATAAAATTTTAAATTGTAAAATTTGACCAATATCTCAAATGTTATTAAACAAAATGCAAAAAACGTCATATTTTATGAAAAATTGCAAGGGCAACGTTATATTTCCTGCAATGGTGTACTAATTAATTTTAAATGATATCTTTAAGAAGGAAAGACAATTAAATTTAAATATTCAAATATTTTTTTCTTCATATGGCTCAAAAAATTAAAAATTATAATATTTTTTTGTTTTTTCCCGAAATCATAAAACCGCGAATAGCTCGAAAACAGTTAACAATTTAATAGATTTTATTACATATTCCTAAAGTATATAAAATTGTGATTTAAAATTTATGGAGAAATCGTGAAGCACATAATCTTAAGTGATAACAAAATTGATTTAACTTTTTTTTAAATTTATATGTCAATCTCCAATTTTTAGGGACCTCTATGCGGTACAGATGTTGCTGTATTCTCTTCACCACGATCTGGCCTTGAGGAGCAAAAATCGGACTACGTCCTGTTTTCCCATACGATTTTTAAGCCCCTAATGTTCACTGCAATCAAAAATGGAAAAATCAACTCTGAACACAAGAATAATTGTTTCGAACCCTGACTTTTAAGATATAATTGAGGGTGTTTATAAATTATCTCATAAAATTAAAGTGATTAATAACAGAATATTTGTATGGAAAATCTCGCGATAATACATACAATAATGTAAAAATCCTTAAAATTTTATTAAAAAAACTAGTTTTATATGCTTTTCACCAATTTTATGAAAATTTTCTTTCACTTTATAAGCAAAAGTTTTATTACTTCACTGAAAAAATCATTATTTTCGTCCAATAAAATTGTCTCTATTTACGATTTCGTTTTATAGATATGAAAATATTCTTTATCGTTTTCTCAAAACAAAGTTTTGGACATATGAAGAAAACTCATACTCAGCTGACGATGTACATTCATTTTTTTGACAAAAAATCAAAATGCCAATTGTTTATAACCTAGTTTCTTCATATAATTGATGATACAACAAATTGCATTTCTTTTTTTTTTTTTTTTTCTTATAAATATGCAAAATAATACAAAATTCTTATGGTTAAAGAAATTGGTACAAATTGGAAATAGCTTTATTTAATTATCTTGCATAAATTCTAATCTACAACTCCTTCTTCTCCTCTTATCATCAGATTTGTTTATTCCCTTACGTATAAGGGAATTATTACATGCAAACATTTCACATGATGACTCATTCTGGAGTAGACGACGACAACTGTCTGCTGCCACTTACATATGTATGAAGCATTATTATGAAACTAACCAGTTCCAAGTTTGTTTTTTTAACGACAAACAAATATGTCTGTAAAGTTTATCAATGCGTGTGAAATGATATGACTGCAAGTGATAAGTATTGTGCTCATTTTCCTTATTTTGAGATTATATGCAATTTTTTTAAGATTCTTTTTCTTAAAAATATCTATGGTCTTAATCCTCTAATGCCCAAGGCCGCCACAAGGCGGTCTTCAGATTTTAAATAGTTTTTGGCATAATAACAATATTTTATTAAACAAGTTGTATTATATTCATAGAAAACTTAACTACCCGGCTAAAAATCTGCATATATGGATTCATACAGGTTTAATGTATGCTCGTGCTTGCTCATAAACAGTGTTGCCAACTCTTGAAGGCAGGAAAGCACCGTGAGCATTGTGAAAACGGGTAAAAAGGGTAAAAATTTACAAAAAATTGGGTAAAAAAGCACGATATTAATTTTTAGAAAAATTTCAGTCAAGAATTTAAAAACACATTTTAGCTTTGTAAAACCGTGTAAAAAAGGTTAAAAAAATAACCAAAAAAGGGGTAAAAAAGCACCAAACTAATATTTCAAAATTTTGAAGTTTAAATATATCGAAGTTGCTATTTAAAATTGTACTACAAACATTGTGAAAAAATGTATTTTTTGTTTAGTTCGTATTATTTTTTCAACTTTGACAGAAAATTGAAGAAATATTGAAAAAACGAGAACAAATACCAAAAATATAAACTGTATAAAAAGCACTAAAGCACTGCCAGAAATCTGAAAAAGCACTGTAAAAACCCGTTTTTTTTAAACGGGTATTTGTAAAAAATCATCGGGTACGGGAAGGAAAAAAGCACCAAAATATACCCGAAAAGCACTGAAATGGCAACACTGCTCATAAACCTGCAGGCTTTTCTATACATGGATACATAATTCTCCATACATGCATCCATATATTTTCAAACATGTTCATTAACGAAATTTGAGGTAATATCTACATGTATGTTCATGTATGAACATTCATCAACTTGCATGAAAATGTATGACCACACATGCAAATATTACCTCAAATTTCGTTAATGCACATGTAGGAATATATATGGACACACGTATGGTGATTTATGTATCCATGAATGGACATACAAGCATGTTTATGAGCATGCACGGACAAACATTAAACCTGTATGGATCCATATATGAAGATTTTTACCTGGGTACCCACTTTTTTTGCCCCCAAACTTTTTTTTTGTATAAGGAACGGTTTTCAAGCGAGATGGCTGTAAAGTGAAAATTTCGTAAATTTAAAAAAAATAACTTTTTAAAACTGAAAAAAATTTGAAAAATTCCCAAAAATATATTTACGAAAACTACCCAGGTAGAAAAATACAAACGGCACAATGTCGGCTCGGTATTGGAGACGGTAGTACATGTACTGGCAATGCGTCGGATTTTCAACTTTCACTGTACTGGCATGTTGTCAAAATGATTACACCATTAAACGCTTGGCCAACGTTGGCGCAGGCTTGGGATTTTATTTTTTTGGTATTATCCCAGTTCATTTAATAAAAAAATTTAGTAGTTTGCTAGTACTTTACTGTTCTTTTAGTGTACATCAGATTTTTAATGTATTCTTTCGAAACTTCACAAGAATGGCTGTGTCTCACTTACATAAATAATTGTGTAATAGATTCAAAAATACATAAAATTTATAAAATTGTTAATTTTAATAAATTAAAAAAAGCTCGTTAATTTTCAGAAAACAACACTGGCAAAGCACGTTTTAAGTAGTACCGGCATTTCGCAAAAACAGTGTTCTCCCAGTACAATTTTAGTTTCAACGTTGGCAATTTCTACCTGGGTAATTTAGAGTCTCTAATTGTAAAATGAGTTAAACATTTTTCTCCAGGATTCACAGGATTCTCTCTAACTCTCTCTCTAAAAAATAGCCAAAAAATTTTCTTGAAAATAAACACAGATTATTTGACTACTGGGTTTCAACCTTTGTTGTGCTATATCGGCCTAGTAAAGCGATAAATTAAAATTTTAATATTTGTTCATAGTAGATTTTCAACTTCAAATATATGGTTTAAATATTATTGTAATCAGAAGAAAGAGCATTAGAGGGTTAAATTGACAAGTAGTGACAGTTAAATTATACAGAAGTTAAATTATACATATCCCTGCAAAAACAGAACATCCACTTTTTTATCCATGACTTTTTTCTCTACATTCAAAATAAGATAAAGCAAAATTAAATAAAACAAATACAACAACACATAGCGACATGACGCACAAGCAGAGTTTTCTAGTGAAAATTTGTTAAATTTACAGCAGTATCGGTTCTTTCCTATGACACGCACGTGTTAAATTCATTGATGGAAATGCCAAATTTTAAACTACTACCAGCTCCGGAAAAAACACAACTCAAAAATAAAAGTAGTTCAAATTTACCAAACAATACGTCGTTACCTATGTGCTTACCAGTATTGACAAAAATAATGATTCTAAAAATAGATTTTGAAAAAAATAAATTCTATAAAAAAAAAATTTTTTTTATTGTAAAATATTTATTTTTAATAAAATTTTCTTATGCGGGACTCGAACCTGGGACTCCAAATTTTTTAGACTCATTCTTTTTGTCAGTACTGGTAAGCATATATGTAATGACATATTTTTAGATTTTTCGTATGCTGGTGTGTAAGTATAACTCATTATTTTTCGCGACATCGCCATACAAAGGTAATAAGAAATGTAAGAAGAAAAGTAACTAGTTACCATTACCAGGTATGTAGTTACACAACCACATATCTGGTAATGATTTTCTACACTGGGATGTTATGCATAATGCTTCTCAATTATTCCCTTTGCAGCTCGTGGATATTTGTCGACAAATTCTTCGGCGTTCTTGTTTTTTGCGAACTGAACCATCGTTGGAGAGCAGGTAGCACCAGATGTTATTCTCTGCATCATATAAGTTGTGATTGGCATTGAAGGATCTCCGTCTCTCCATAGAAAACTTTGTGTGTCCTGGTCTTCTTTAGAAATAATAACTTGATGAAACATTTCCTTTAAATCACCACATACTGCTATTTTTGAATGCCTAAATTTAAACAATACCGCTAGTAGTGGTTGATTAATATCGGGGCCATGTAGAAGAGCTTTGTTTAGACAGACTTTTCCGATTTCAGCAGCAGCATCAAATACGAATCTTAGTTTCTTTTTATTCGGGTTCGTAACTCCAAAGTGGGACAGGTAAAAGGTATTTCTTGAACGGATTATAGCTTCTTCATCAGACATTATTCTGGCGTATCCCTTTTCAATATATTCATCTATTTTAGTACAGTATTCTTTAAAAAAACTTGGGTGTCTTGCCTTCTTTCTCTCCACAGAAGTAGGTGTTTTGACGCCATTCCATAAGAATCAGGAAATGCCAGAAAATCATCACGCCATAACAAACCAGACTCAAATTTTTCTCCGCAGCGTTTTTTAGGAGTATTTAAAATATCTAAGCCTCTTTGATTTTCGTTAGACAAAAGGATTTAACCGGAGTTCTTACTCCAAAGGTTTCTAACCCGAAATAAGGCTTTCCATTTCTATAGACGATTCTGATTCTTTTTCGGATTTGAATACGTAGCATGATACAAGCTTTAGTTTAGATTGCTTTACGGGTCCGTAGACGATCAAACCCAATTTAAATTTAATGGCAATAAGTCTTGATGGCGATAACACTCTGTTAAAAAGACGTGTGCCAAGATAATGATCATTTTGGATTTTATGTTGTTATAATTATGGACAGGAATTGCAGAGAGGCTTAAAATATTACAATCCTCGAAAATAGTTGACAAATTAAAAATTTGACTAGGCAAATCTAACTTAGAAGAGACATGAAGATTGTTCATAATGTATTTCTCAAAATAATCTTCAACGTTACTAATTGAAAACTTGTGTTTGCTCGCGATATACCTGATTATCTTTCCAATGGAGTTCTAAAAAGCCTTTCTGGCCATTGACTCCTAAATTATGGATCACTTCTGCGTCAATCATAGAAACGTTTGCCCCGTCGTCTATAAAGGCATAAATGCCCTCAGTTGTACGAGGAGCATATAATTTTACAGGAACTACTTGAAACAAGACGGATTTTTTTGCTATATAAACCTCAGCTAAATAAGGAAATCACTGGTTGGAACACTTGGTCCTTAACCAAAGCTTATGATGAAAACGAGAACAGGAGTTCTGACACAATGTGGTCTTTGCAAAACAGTTTACTTCCTGATGTCGAGCTTTTAGACACGAAAAACAAACCATTAGAGCTTTAAATTTCTCCCATCTGGATTCCAGTGAAAGCTTACAAAACTCGCTAAAATAGGCCAGTGATTTACATCGTTTGTCACAAAGTTTACATTTCCTATTTTCAATTGATACGGTACACAAGCAGAGAGAAAGAGAGTCGGTTACCATATTGACGATTTTTCGTTCACTGCTTAGCCAAATTGAAAAATCTAGTACAGTACACTAAAAAAAAGTTAGTAAAGTGAGCAAAAAACGGGTGGGGTACGATTATCGGTCCAGGTTGTGATGTAGCAGCCGATATTTGTGGCATGGTAGAAATATGAGAAGTTGGGTGAAGAATGGAAACGTTTCTATTACATTCTGATACCGAATTGATAAACGTGGTAG
The DNA here is from genome assembly GCA_949987735.1 of Leucophora obtusa. NCBI lineage: Eukaryota > Metazoa > Arthropoda > Insecta > Diptera > Anthomyiidae > Leucophora > Leucophora obtusa. Next base: position 286,738,651 of record OX465295.1, read on the forward strand.
TATTCGAAAAAGAATTAGTGGTAATGTCGTTATGAAATGACATTCAATTAGATGGTGCAATACTAACAGTGGGTGGAGTATTAACTACGTTATTGTCAGTTAAAGGCTGAGCACTATCATGGGCGTTGTTGGCGTGGTTTACAGTGTACCGAATTTGCGGATCTAATTTCATTTTACAAGGAAGAAAAAGATCTTTGAATCTCTACGTTATTAGTTTGAAACATAGTCAGAATTTCACACATTTCTCGCGACAGTACGAGTTACATCTCTTCCACTTTTCTAGTACAATTACATGGTATCTGTTCTATGCTTCCAGAAGCGGGGGCAGTTAACTTTTCTGAATTAAATATTGACGAACTCTCCTCAAGGATAAACAAATTGGACCAATTATCATCCTGCTGATGATGAGCGGTGGACGAGTAAGGGTTGTTGGGTTTGTTGGACGGATTAGTGGATTGTTGATCTTGTTGAAGTGATCGTGTTATCGGCATTTTAGCTATTATCTGCTTCGTAATTGCATTCAGCTGATGTTCCAAATAAAAAATATCAAAACAGGCTTCAAAATTCTTCAAGACTCACAGATAACTTCATAAATAACAAAATTGATTTCCAATTATTTACGTATTCCAATCAAGCACCTTAGAGACAATCGGTACACCAAGCGTTTTCAACTAGTTTCTCCACAAGAATTCAGAAAGAGGGAAAGCCCAGCAATCAAATATCGTGCAGAAATTGAAGAAAGTTGTTAAAATTCGCAACTTTAAAAAAGGCCCTGCTAAACGGTTGAAATATGTCTTTATTCACTACAAAAAAGGATTTTTAATGTTACAAAATAAATTACAAAAAATGCCCTTTTAAAAGTTTAACAATACAGCCGGATTCACAATGCTGGAGTACTCCACTCTGCAAAGTGGAGTGTACTAAAATAGAGATCGTATTATACAAAAAATATGTAAGTACAAAAGAAAAAGGAACAAAATCCTCTCTGCAGAGTGGATTACTCCAGCACTGTGAATCCAGCTTACAAATTCAAATAACCAATGAACAATTTTGACAATTTGAAAAACATAAAATTAGGGTGTGTTCGAAACGGTAGGGAAATATTCTTTATGGTAAATTTTTGACAGTTTTAAGGTGAATAAAATTTCACTAGCCCATAGGGCTAGTGGAATTTTTGACATAAGCATAGAAATATTTCGCATTTTAAAATGTGAAAGTTTCTAAAGAAAAATTAAGAAACAATATATACAAATGAAAATTTCTGAATAAAAGCAAAAGAGATTTAAAATTAACTACCAGAAAAAGAGGCAGAAAAAATTACATTACATATAGGGAACCATTTTTACTTCTCGGCTTCATCTATTTTGTAATGCAAAACTAAAACTTCCAATAATTGCAACGATTTGGTTTGTAGGAGAATTGCAATTAGCAAACGCATACATATATTTCTGAAAATATTTGTTTCCTTTTATTTCTTTTTTTCGCTATTATTTAAACTGTCAAAAATTTCATATTGTCGTAAAAGATTTCATTTCACACAGGAAAATGACAAATTTTTTCATCATAGAACAAATGTTTTTCACCATGTCACTTTGCTATCGTTTCACACACACCCTTAATAGAAAAATTTATATGAACAAAATAAAAACTTATTTAGAAACAAGTAAAAAAATGCAAGAACGAAAACCAACAAGTATCAAATCATATATAGACCAATTTAGATTCTATTATCCCGGGTAAAAATCTTCATATATGGATTCATACAGGTTTATTGTATGTTCGCGCATGGCCATGAACACGAATGCTTTTCCATGCATGGATACATAAATCTCTATACATGCATCCACATATGTCCATACATGTGCATTAACGAAAATTGAGGTAATATCTACATGTATGTATATTTATGAACATACTTGAAGACGCATTAACATATATGACCATACATGCAGATATTACCTCAAATTTCGTTAATGCACAATTATGGACATATATGGATGCATGTATGGAGACTTATGGAAGTGCATGCATGTATAAGAGAATGCACGAACATACATTAAACCTGTATGGAGCCATATATGTTGATTTTTACCTGGGATATTAAATTATGTGTTATCATATCGTATGACGTATAATTAGATAAAATTGGATGAGGGCAAAATTCTGATAAAACTATCAAATCACTTCTAATTGTATCAATATAAATCTAATATGATACAATTAGATGTGATTTGATACAATTTAATGGGGGCATTTTTCGGATAAAATTTTATATTATCATAAATATATGGAGTCATATTTTTATCGGGTGTGCATAAAGTCAGTTTAAACAAATGTAAAAAAATAATAAAAAAATCCCACTTACTGTTGGAAAATACGTCGATTGAAAAATTTGCTAAACGTTTTTAACCCTCTAATCCGTTTTGTATAATTATTTCTTAATATATTTACATATGTATGTTGAAAATAAAAACATTTCCACTTACATTGCAAAATTGTAATAAATTCACAGAATCTGTCATTTTGTCCAAAGGTCTTGTAATGAAATGTTAAACGTGATAAGAATTTTTCATTTCAATTTTAAAATATTTAAAATTGTTTTGATGCATAAAATAATCATCGCCTGGTATTTTTTTCTTTAATGCGGGCGTATTAAATATATTATTCCTTTATTTTAAGAGTGTGTTTTATAATTTTTTGTAATTGATAAGTAAATTTATATTTTATGATGATAAATTGCAAATATTATTGCAAAGCTGTTTGTTTTTCTATTTAAATTTTTGTGCTTTCTTTATCTCTTTACAGATTTAGTGCATTGTACAAATGAACCCAATGTCTCTATACCACATTTGGCAAATTTACTTATTGAACGTTCACAAAATGCCAATTGGGTGGTAGTATATAAATCATTAATAACCACACATCATTTAATGGCATATGGAAATGAGGTGAGTATTTAGTCTAAAAGAACTTGATAAGTAGATGATTTTGAAGGTGACAGGTCTAATTCACATGGACATTATCCCCATTTTCAGTTTGGGAATTATGACTGAACATTTATAGACTTACCCCTAAATTCATAAACGCTTTGTAAAATTATAGGAGTTTTATTGAACAAATTTTGTATGAAAATGACATTTTGTAAACCTGCTATAACTTTACAAAGCATTTATGAATTGAGGGGTTAATCCCTGAAGGCAAAGTAGGGGTTATGATCGTTTACAAAATAATTATTATCCCCATCGAGGTAGAGACCGTTTGACTGTGGGAATTATGACTGTAAAATTTCGGTCATTACCTAATTTGCCGGCCGAAAGCCGCTACACAAAAAAGCTTTCTTTAGCGGGGGTGAAAATTTGTTGTTGGTGTTTAAAAATTTGTGGTGGACACATTTTTTCATGTGAAAAAAATTTGTGGTGAGTGGAAATATTATATATATTTGTAAGCTTCTGCCCAGAAAATATGATAAACTATTTTATTCACCAGACGCTACTATGAAAATGTGATAAAATACGCCAATTTATATGAGAAATATAGAAGTACCTTTACATTTCACTCACAAATTTTTAACGGTTCGAACGATTTTGCTTATTTTTAATACCAAACAGCTCGGGAGGATGTCCATTAATCTAGGTAAAAATGTTCAACCCGGTTGCGTCCTCGCCGTAATCGCCATTTGAACAAACTGACAGACAGACAGATTTGTTTAGATATGCTTAAATTGAATAAAGATCAATAATATGTTAAATACTTTAGACCAATATTTCGACATGTTTCAAACGGAATGACAAACTTATGTATATCCTCTCATATACCCAGGTAAAAATTGCCAACGCAAAATATAGTACTGGGAGAACACTGTTTTTTCGTTACATGTACTGTTTCTTTACATTTACGACGTTTTCAACAAACAAATTTAATTAATTTATTTAATTTAGCAATTTTGATCAATTTAGCTTATTTATTATTACTAAATTATTTTTAATAAAAATGGCAAATTCTGTTTTTTGATAAATGAAGTTCCTAGCAAAACCACACATTACCAAATAATGGGTAAAGTAATGTATCGCCATAGGGTTGCGCTGATTACTTTACACCTTACTTCACTGATGAGTTTTGCAGGCGATGAGCCTCAAAGTAATGTGTGCATTCCCAGTAACAAAAAATACTAGTTCAGAACCAGTTATGTACTAGTTTATTTGAACCAGACAACTAGTACGAGTTCTATCTCCTCTCCATACAAACAACTGTATGTAGAATTTAACACGGAGATGTAATAGGGATGGAGACAATTGTCGCCAAACTTTCACTTTGGTACTAGTTCTAGAACTAGTTTGGAAATTACAATTTAAGGACGAAAAATAGGGAGAAAACCTGGTACTAATGTGACACTCGCGGAACCACTTCCTAAGTGACTCTTTGGAAATAGTACTGTACCAGTTGGTAAAGACTAGGGTTTTTCTTTTCCCGGACTTTTTCATTTCCCGGGACAGCGGGATTTTTTCGGAATTTCCCGGGATCCCGGGAATTCCCGCTCGTTAGAAAATATATAAATTCGACATATATTGTACTTGTAAAACTACTTTTTGGTTAAACACCTTTCGACAAAGTTCATCTTTTGGTTGTATCCATGAGAAAATGTTCTGAAAGGAGGGCTAAATATCCATGTCTTCCACTTTTTCCAGGTCAATTCGTTTAATAATTTAAATCGTGAATTAGTATTTATGTAATATATTTATATGGAAGGCCGTCCTAATTAAAAAAAAAACTCTTAGTAATATATTAACTAAATATTAATTTCGCGGTTTAAGCTGTTAAACGAATTGATATAGAAAAGTGAAAGACACGGTTATATTATTTTGATCCTTTTTCAGGATATATTGGAATTGTTAATGGGGGCAAACTTGTGTCGGACCAGTTTTATAGTCAGAACTAAAATCAATTTTTTGCTTAAATATTTCTTAAATATTAAATCCAAAAATTTCTATTTCTAGATATTTTGTTTTTTTCTATGCAGATTTTCAGAAGTATCCGTCTAGAATTAGTTTTATAAAAAAGTTTAAAAGTGAGCATTTTTCACATAAATTTTTAGGCAAATTCGCCTAAATTGTTTTATAAAAGTAGACACCAAAATATTAAATAGTTTCATAACTTTAATTCGTTTTCTTGAATAGAAATTTTTTATGCAACAACTCCTTAAAAAGAAATTATTTAATTTTCATATTTAGTTGCATTTTAAATTAGCATATAAAAAATTCAAAATAATTTGAAAAAGCATCTGATGTATTTATTATTAATAATACTTAAAAAATATATTTAAAATAAACGAATAGCAATTTGAATAGCAATTGAACTTTAAATGAAATTATTTGAAGTAAAAGAAACTCAAAATACTTATGTTAATTGAAAATACGAAAAAATTGCTATTTTTAACTTTAGTCCCTAGTTTATTGGAGGTATTTGGAACTGAAATAATGATGTTGATATGTTGTATAAGGCTGGTTAACATTATAAGATTTTCGGTACGATTTTACTTCAGACACGTTGCAAAATCTTTCCGAGAATCTTGTAGTTTAAAACAGCCTATATAGATATTGCTTTATTTGAACAAATATCATCATCTTAAAGAAGAAAAAAATTCCCGAAGGACAAATATTTTAGTGTGTAAATTTGGTAATTGCTAATATAATATTTTTCGGTTTAACTAAACCAAATACAATTGGCATCCAAAAACAATTTGGCTTAATTCAGTTTATTAAATTTTGAACCGTATTTTTTAATTTTAAATATTCTTTATTTAAATTAATTTAAAAAAATCAATGCTTTAAATTTAAATAAATCTTCTAAAATTGCAATAAAACTAGCTAAAACTACTGTAAAAGACTAAAAAAAATCCCGGGAAATCCCGCATAAAATTCCCGGGATTGCGGGATTCAAAAAAGGGCGGGATTCCCGGGAATTCCCGGGACATAAACCCTAGTAAAGACCTAAATGATATAGATAAAAAACAAAGGCTTTTTCTTTGATGAAACGTAGATGAGACCTATACTTTCCTTTTTGAGATAATTAGGTGCATTTACCAAATAAAATCTAAAATATTTTGTGTTTATGATTTCTAATCACAATAAAAATTTTTAGTGTTTATTCGCAAACTCAGACTATATTATTAAAAACAAATGTTAACAAAACTAGAATTTTAAAACTCTTATTTCAATTTAATCTTTCGAAATAGTCTCGCATTGTTTCAATAAAACTAATAGGTACACAAATGGTTCAAAATTATTGTTTTAAGAATAAAAAGAGGGAGCTGTACTGGTACTTCTGAGAAATTTACGAAACTATTTCCGAAGTGACTCTTTGGCACCAGAACTGTACCAGTTGATTTGCACCTCAAGTCAATTCACAGTAAAAAAAAAAAATGAAGTGTTTATTTGCAAACTCTGTTTTATACAAATGTAAACAAAATGAGAATTTCAAATCTCGCATTTGAATTTAGTTAATTTGTTGTACAGTCCCGACCAGAGATACAAGCCGGTCCATTCTCTCGGCTGGCGGCGGCTAATGGCTAAAATGGTCCGCGGCGAATGATTTTCAGAGTTGAGCCGCAAACGCATCGTCGGCGGCTGGCTTAAAAAAATAGTGTCGACTGACGGCGGCTAACCGGCTAACGTCGGTTAAAAGGTATATTTTCCAAGAATTTCAACAGATACATACACGCAAAAAAGCAACTGCAAAAATATCGAAGTCAACTTTGCAATATTTTTATAGGTACACTTAAAATAACACGCCAGTACAAAAATCTCAAACCGGTTTCAAATCGCTTTGACTAATTGTTAATAAATTTTTAGTTGAAACACTGATTTAAGCAAAGATTTTAGTTATCTTCATTTAACGCTATACTAAAAATCCGCAGTACTTTAATTTTGAGTGTTAATTTTCACCAATGTATCCGAAGTTTTAAAGATGGCGCCATTTCTTTCCCTCCCGATTTTTTAAATGGCCCATATCTCGAAAACTAAGAGAGATAGAGCAAAATTGATGAAAATTTCGACTACGTCTAAACGTGTAATACCCCAGAGAAAGGCAATATCTCTATACAAAAATGGACCTTGGCGGGGCCTTGGACCTCGGAAATTTTTAATAAAAATTTTTCACTTCATAAAATGACCCATATCTCGAAAACTAAGCGAGATAGAGCAAAGCGGACAAAATGTTTGATCCATTGGAGTGCCCTTATATGCCCTCACATGATATGGATTAGGCCCGGGGAGGGTCCCGAGACCCTAAATTTGAATAAATTCTACGACTCAGTATAATTACAGATAAAACTGAAGGTTTACAAATTTTTTACTTAAATTAATTTGTTGAATTTGACAAAAAAAAAAATGTTAAAATCAACAAATTTTATTTTAAGCCAAAAACAGGAATAAATTTTGTTAAAGTAACAATTTTTTCTGTTCAGCCAACAGACTAATTATTTTGAGTGTAGTTTTCCGAATTTATAAAAATTGAGTTTATATTTCACAATGTCGATAAAATTATACATACATTTGTTAAATTTTACACAATTTATTGTTAAAATATAAGATTTTTATCTCTCTGCCATCACCTATTAGATTGCCCCACCGGTATATCCGATGTTTTAAAGATAGCCCTATTTCTTTCCCTCCCGGTTTTTTAAAATGGTACATATCTACTAAACTAAGAGAAGTAGACCAAAATGGAAATGAAATTCGACTATTCCTAGCTTTACTTCCCCCAGAAGAAGAAGAATTAATTCTTTAATTCAGTATTTGCATTCTGAATTAAAAATTCAATGAATTAATTCACAAAAGACTATTGAATGGAATTAATTCATATTTGTTTTCGTTCGATTTCTTTTGTTACGAATTAATTAACAGAGCTTTGAAGAGTTAATTCGTTAATTGTGGGCTTCGTTAAAAGAAAAACTAAGGTAACAAAAAAAGTCGCCAACGATGTCAAAGAAAGTGGTATTTAGCAGCTCAAAAGGTATTTAATAATACCATAAAAACGTTGATGGAAAGGCATCAGAAAAATCAAAAAATTTTGTTAAATAAAAATAGAAAAAATTTGTATATACCCAATCAGAAATCGCCAGTGGTACAAAAAATCAAGCACTGGCATACAACTGGGCAACCATCGTGTTGAAAATAAATGACTGGGAGATCACTCATTTGGGACGCTTTGCGAGCGCTTTCAAAAAGCGTTTTTCCAGCATTTGTTTTACAAAAATTTCGGTGGTTTATAACAAAAACCACTGGCAAAGAATGGTCTAAGAGTGATATGCCAAGTTTGCAACCAGTGGTTATCCAGTGCTACCTAGCCAATGCTACCAGTGGTACAAAAACCAATTCACTGGTAGAGCAATGATTTTATAAAAATGCTGACTCTTCATTAAAAAAGGTTTGTAGTCAGGAGGTTCCGAGTTCAAATCCGACTGCGAGTAAAAATTTTTTTTTGGATTTTTTTTAATTAAAACATTTTTTTTTTCTATAAAATCAATTTTTTGTTTGTGGAAAAAATCCTTTAAGACCAACTTTTTTTTTGCTCTCCCAACGCTGGCATATTAGGTCCAAAAACTGTTTGCCAGCGCTAGATTTTTAGCACAGCCAATAATTGTCCATCGATTATCACTCATTTATGTGTTTAGCTATCAAATATTATATGTCTCGTTAGCTCAGTGGGTAGAGCATTGATCTGCCAATCTGACGGCATGGGTTCAAATCACGGCAGGACCAAAAAAAAATACATATGAACTTTTTTCAAATTTTATTTTGGAAAATACATTTCCGGCCAACGTTTTTGGTTTTGTCAACGTTCAAAAATTTTGTTTCTCCAGTGCTTTTCCTGCGCTTTTTGAACAGCCGGTCCTTTGTCTAATGATGTTCTCATTTTGGGAACGGGAAAGCACTTTTTGCCAGTACTTGTAACACCTGTTTAAGTGCTTTGCCACCGCTTTCCCGTTTGCATTTTTCGGACTGGGTAGTTTTATAATAATCTTAATCTTAAAAAATACGGTTATAGAATAGTTTTTTTTTTAAAATTGAATGACTGTTTCATCAGTTTTTTTTTTGGATTTTGTGATGGACATTTTTTTCAAACGCAGTGCTTTTAATGCGGAAACCTGTAGGATTGTAGTATCAACAAAACCGCCTGGTTGTGCTACCACCAGTTTGATGCAAAACATTTTAAAAATCAACGATATCTCAAAACAAGAAAATTTTACTTTTCAAATAATTATGTTTATTAAACAAATTTCATAAATTTTTTAAAAAATTAATATTTTTGCATTTTTCTATCGGCTTTAGCCGAAAATTGGCTTAGCCGATTATTGTCGGCGGCTGATTCGGCTTGGCAAAAGTGTCGGCTGGCGGCGGCTGACCGGCTAAAGTCGGCTGGCTTGTATCTCTGGTCCCGACATAGATTGTATTAAACTAGTTCACAACTGGTTCAAAATGGGTATTTTGAAAACTAGTTTTATAGTTACTAGTGAGCAATTCCATTTTATTTCAACGAACATTTTTTCGGTAGTGTCCGATTTTGATAAAACTTGGTGAATGTGTGTAGTAGTGTATGTACACAGAAAAAATTTACAAAATTCTGTTTGTAATGTTAAACACCTTTTTTGCATAAACAAACAAAAAATTTTTTAAAAAGGCACCAACAATGGAATTTGTATATACAAATCCCTTTTTGTAAGTTTTTTGTAATTTGTTAAAAATAAAATCAATTTTTTTTTAACAATGTGTTTTGTAAATACAATAATTTTTTTTTGTAACTTGTTTGTATTTGTTAAAAATAAAAAAATAAAATTCAACAACGAGTTTGTTATATTAAAACAATTATTCGCTTTATGTTGTCGTATTGACAAAAAAAAATACTTTTTTGAAATTTTTGTTACAATTTACAAACATTTGAGCAATTGAAAACAAAAAATAAATGATTTGTTTTTTATTTGTTTCAAAAAATTCTAAGGCTATTTTTTTGATATTTTTGATACTATTTACAAACATTTAATAAAAAAATTGTTAGATATCTAAGTAAAAAACCAACAATTTTTTTTAATTACTTAAAATTTTGTGATACTTTTTTCTGTGTATGTTCACAAAACGATTTTTAATTTTTTTTTTTCGAAAACTGTGGCAACCCTGCAGCTTTGAAATACTGAAAATTGCAGGGTAGGCACTACACTTAAAATTTCATAACTTTTGTTGTGAGCAAGATATTGAAAAAATTCTTTTTGCGTGGGATTAGTGAAGTTTTTAGGTTCAAGAAATTTATTATTTTTTTTTTTTTTTTAAATTTTTAAAATTTTTTTAAAAAAAAAAATTAAAATTTATTTTTTGAAAAAAACCCATTTTTTAAAATTTTTATATTTTTTGCACAAAATGCCACATATGTGTTCTAAACATCCTAAAAATTTCAGAGTGGAATGCCTCCTACTTTTTGAGATATATTAAAAAATGTACTTGTATGTTTATAAGAAATACTCTCTTTTACTAGTTGCTACGTGCCACTGAGTTAATAAGTTAAGTTTGCTTGTATGGAATTCATTGGAAGCATTGTTTGTATTCATTGAAAATTGTTTTTGCTGATGCTTAAGAAGTTCCGTTATTTCAAAAACAAAACGATGAAAACGATTTAGATTTCTTTAATGTCTTTGCGTTGTTGAGTAGCTTTTTAATTGTTTATAGATTTTTGACAAGTCATCATCGTAGCAGTTTTATTCTCTGATAATAATTTTCAAAAACTATTTTATTTCAAGCAGTACACATTTGTTCACAGATTTTTAATTTGCTTAAAATGCCTTTTGGAAAAGTTTGTTGTAATCCTTTCCGAAAACTCAAGCATAAAACAAACAAAATAAAATGTGTTCGTAAAGTTTCGCAAAGTCTTAGGGAGCGTTTTCCACAATATTTGCATGGTCAATATATCTGTGCTTCATGTAGAATGGCTCTATTAGATCAAGCGAAGTCATTGATAAAGAAAAAGAAAAACGAAAACAATTTCGAAGATTTTGAAATTGACACGGTTGCAGGAACTTCTACATCAGCTTTAAAAGTTGCCAATGCTGATGAAAGTTTGTCTGAAAGTGATATTGGCTCACTTTCGGAAGAAACAACCGAAGAGGCTTTCAATGAAAAGAAGAACACAGCTTTTTTTTATTTGAATAAGTGCTTAGAAGCGCTAAATGAATCTCCCATTGAGTTTAAAAATAACTATTCTCAATATAAACAGGAAGAAATTTTAGGCAATATAAATTCCATATTTAGGAAAAACCTTTTTAGTTTAGAAAATATATCCTGCGATGGTGAAGATATTTTAAACCACTTAAAAGAGATTTACAATACTTCTGAAGATGATAAAGATAGACAAATTAAAATATTAACATCTTTGCCACATTCTTGGAGTGTTGGTAAAATAGAAAAAACCTTTTCAACTACAAACTATATGGCTCGTAAAGCTAAAAAACTAATTCAAAATGGCGATTATTATTTTTCTTCGCATCCAAAAAGACGATCCGGCCTCTCGACAGAGACAAAATCTATAGTTGAAGATTTTTATAGAAACGACAAAAACAGTCGCGTTATGCCCGGGAAAAAAGACTATAAGTCTGTTAAGAGTTGTAATGGGGAGAAAGAAAAAAAACAGAAGAGATTGATGCTTTGTAATCTGAAAGAATTGCATAATTCCTTTCAAGAAGTTTATCCAACAGTAAAAATTGGTTTTCAAAATTTTCAGAGCTGAGACCACAAGAATGTATTTTGATTGGGGGAAGTGGCACTCATACAGTTTGCGTGTGTGCTATTCACCAAAATTCCAAACTTATGTTTATTGGTGGGAAAATCAAGGAATTGGCTGAAGAGGAAGTTATAGGTTTTCCCACTTACAAGCATTGGATTGCTCAATCTATTTGTAATCCAGCAACTGTACAATGCTATATGGGAAATTGTTCACTTTGTCCAGGGGATACTTACCTTAAAGATGCCCTTAAAAACGCATATTCCACTAACAACACAAAAAACATAACATACAAACAATGGGTTCAAGTAGAAAGATCCAATCTTTTGACCATAACATCTCCATCTGACGACTTTGTGGACAAACTTTCTGAAGAAATGATAAAATTAATTTTTCATAGTTTTGTGGCAAAAGAACAGAACAATTTTCTTGATGAGGTAAAATCCAATTTAAAAATTGGAGAATTTTTGACTATCTGTGATTTTGCCGAAAATTACACATTTGTTATCCAAGATTGTATACAGAGCTATCATTGGACAAATTCTCAAGCCACTATACACCCCTTTGTGACATATTTTCGAAATGCAGATGGAAAAATAGATCACATAAGCTTTGTTGTCATTTCCGATATTTTGGAGCACAACACAGTCGCTGTTCATTTATTTCAAAGGAAATTTGTACAATTTATAAAAGAACATGTTAATGAAAACATATATTTTTCTGACGGTTGCTCAGCTCAGTATAAAAATCGAAAAAATTTTGTAAATTTACTATACCATAAAACCGATTTTGATTGTGATGCTGAATGGCACTTTTTTGCGACATCACATGGGAAAGGCACTTGTGATGGAGTTGGAGGTTCACTAAAAAGAGCAGCAGCTCTTGCCAGTCTTCAGCGTCCAATAGAAAATCAAATTGTAAATGCTACAGATTTATTTGAATACGCTAAGGGTTTGCCTAATATCTAAACACTAGATTTAAAAAATCTGTTGCAATTAAAGGAACACAAAAACCCATTCATTCGTACCTATTTCAAGAACAGAAATAGCTGCCAAAACCTTTTCAAATTCAGTTGAAACTCCAAAACCTATTAAGATAATAAAATACTTATAAATACTTTTATATTTTTTCTCATATCTCGAAAAGATTCCGCAATTTTCAAGGTATTTAGAACGTACATGTGGCTATTTTTATAAGAAAAACTTTTTTTTTCCAAAAAATGAATTATATTTTTGTTTACATTTTTACATTTTTTAATATATCTCAAAAAGTAGGAGGCATTCCACTCTGAAATTTTTAGGATGTTTAGAACACATATGTGGCATTTTGTGCAAAAAATATAAAAATTTTAAAAAATGAGTTTTTTTCAAAAAATAAATTTTAATTTTTTTTTCTTTTTTTTAAATTTTAAAAATTTAAAAAAAAAAAAAATAATAATAAATTTCTTAAACCTAAAAACTTCACTAATCCCATACAAAAAGAATTTTTTCAATATCTTGCTCACAACAAAAGTTATGAAATTTTAAGTGTAGTGCCTACCCTGCAATTTTCAGTATTTCAAAGCTGCAGGGTTGCCACAGTTTTCGAAAACAAAAAAATTAAAAATCGTTTTGTGAACATACATACACTACTACACACATTCACCAAGTTTTATCAAAATCGGACACTACCGAAAAAATGTTCGTTGAAATAAAATGGAATTGCTCTAGTCAAAAAACTAGTACCATTTGCCGCTGGGTTGTTACCAGTATACTTACAAAAAAAACAAAATTAAGAGTAATGGGTTACTTAGTTGCAGATAGGGAATGAAGAAGTAATTGGTTACTTCCTTTTATCCTACATTCTATTTGAATAAATTTTTCCGTTTTTAGAGTAACAACCAAATACAATAACACATATCAACAAATAAAATTTTATTAAAAAAAGAAATAAAAATTACGTTGTTTAACAATACATAGTAAAAACATATTTAGGCCCTGTGCGCGGTGGCTAAATAAATTCTAAACTAAATACGAATTGACAAAGGTGTTTAAAATTGGTTTGAACAATTTTAGAAAACGTTTTCAAATTTCATAGAAATTTGGAAACCCGAATTTAGTTTAGATTCTATTGTATTTAGCCAGTTCGCACCCACCCTTAATGAATCTGTTATATCATAACAATGATGGCCATATTTAAAACTAGTTACAAAATTTTAATAAAATAAATTATCGAAGTAATTAATTTTTAAATTAAAACAATGCGTTTTGTAATAGTCATTACTAGGGCAAGGAATTCCATGAAAATGCATGTTTTTTTTCGATAGTCCAAAACCAATATGGACTAAATATTTATCCATCTGGACTAAATATTTATACATCGATTTGTAGTTGCATATTTTTGCATATTTTGTCATAAATGCATGTTTTTGCATATTTTGACTATAAATGCATATTTGGTGCCTTTTTAATGCATATTTTGTGCTTTTTAATGCGTATTTGTGCATATTTTTCATTTTAAGAGCATTTTTTATTTTGTAAAAAAATATAAAAATTTATACGTTTTCATATTTTGATTCAATCAAACTAAACAGTCTTAAAACCTTATTGACCTATGGGAAATCTTCGAGTTCTGTGTCTGTTTGAAAAATAACTAACTTAAATATATTTTTAAGTTTTAAAGTGCATTATTTTTGCAAAAATAATAGTTTTTAGTGCATATTTCTTATATTTTTAATGCATATTTTTCTTTTTTAACCGCATATTTTAGGCGCATATTTTCCATTTTTAAGTGCATGAAATTCCTTGCCCTAATCATTATTTTACACTTAAGTATAATGCATTATGTAATCAACATTCGGCAATATTCTGACAATAGATTCTGGAAGAGAAGACCAAAAAAGAAAAATATACATGTGTCGGCGTTTTGAAAGATCACATCGGAGTTTTATTTTAGGGGGGGGGGGGTTAAAGTGTCCCTCCTTTTTCAAATGTTTATTGTGATTCGGCATAGGAAACCATGTGAATCTTCCATTTTAGGTATAGAATGTTTTCAGCGACTTAAGTAAAACACTACGCGGAACATTTCTGTGGAACATTTTAACTCTCTAACTCTTCAATAAAAGGGACATTTTAAATGTTGCTCAAAAATATTTGTCATGAAATTCTACTAAAAGTCTCTGAAGACATCAAAGTTGAAAACTTAACTTCAATGCCAGAAATAATTCAAAACATAAAATGTGTTTCAGACTTGGCGCTCAAATGTCCAACAAAGCTGGATTTTTAGGAGGAAAACATGTGAATCTTCCATTTTAGGTATAAGATATGTTCAGCGAACATTTTTGTGTAAAATTTTAATACCTTAACTTTTTAAAAGGGATATTAAATTGATTTAGCAGCGTTTAGAATGGGTATATCGATATATGTATGGTATAAAAACCAACCAGCATTAATTTAGCTAAACAAATATTTCCAGAAATTCTAAAAACGTCGTCCCCTTACGATTTCCTTAGGCAAGAATGAAATCCGGATAGGGACATGCCTTCAACAGATAATTTTTCACAATTTGTCATATAAGTTTTGGGATTTTAATTCTTTTAAAGTAATTAATGTAGTATTTCCCGATAAATATAAATTGAAAAAGGTACCAACTCTCCCAACATCAGTTAAATGACTCTCTTATTAATTTGTATAGAAAAATGTTGCCATAAGAATTACACATGTCTGCAAAGGTAAACATTTTTCGATGCAAAATGCCAATCTTCGAAAGAGCTGAAAACCGGTTAAGGGGGCCGAAAATCGGTTAAGGGGGGTGTCGGCTCTAGGAAAAAATTTGTTTTAGAATTTTTTTATATTTTATTTGGATGAGGCATACTTTTCTCTATATGCTCCGAAAATTCGAAGAAATTTAATTTCCACATGTTTTTTTGTAAAATATGTTTTAGTCCCAAAGTAAATTTGTGTGTAACACTTTTTATTTTAATTTTTATTAACTTGTTTTTATTAGAATTCATATATCTTATAACAGGGCAGAATAAAAAGATAACTACATAAAAAGATGTAAGAATTGCACGCAGTTTTCGAAGAAAAGCCAATGACGATTCCTTGATAGATGTTGAAGACACGTCATATAACTTAATATAAGTTATAAAAGTAATCAATATGTGACCTTCTCCGAGAAAAGGGACCTAGTGTGTAAAAATGAAGTTTTGAGAAGAACGCATTTAAAGTTTCATAACGCATTATCACTTTGAACTCACCTTCAGTTGGGAGATGCGATTTGGTATGGTTAGTTATGATCTAACTAATCTAACTCATTTCATCTTATTCTACACCCTTTTAGGTACCAGAATCCACTCTTAAGTCCAAACCCGTTTTTGGACACACTAGGTCCCTTTTCTCGGAGAAGGTCGCATAGACAGTGGTGGCCACGAATTTAACACAATTCAAGTTTTTTCTAATTTTATTGTTGTTAACTTTATTTTTAAAGATTAAAATAGTGGCTAAATTCGCCACGAAAGGCAAGGAGATGGTTCACAAAATTGTACAGAATTTTAACGTAATGTTTGGTTTTTCATTTTGTCACTTGTTTTAAGTGGGCGTGGCTTTTCACGAAAAATTAGCGATATCAACCTTTTATTAAATTACATAATAAAATTTAGGCAGTTCTGACCGGTTCTGTACAAACTGCATATTTATGCAAATCCTATAAAATTTCCTTAAGTCTTGCATTATTTTTATCTACAAATAGTCACCAGACTTAAAATTGCAACACTTTAAACATGACCAAATTTTCTTTGTTTTTAGCGATTTTAAAAGAAAGTTAACAACACTGAAATTTTAACATGAAATGTTTTTTACTATAGCGTAAAAAAAATCTTGACTGATTTGTTATATTGTGGTAAGAAAAGCATAAAACTATTCACTTTAAAATTTCAGTGCTGTTAACTTTATTAAAAATCGCTAAAAACAAAGAAAAATTTGGTCATGTTTAAAGTGATGCAATTTTAAGTCTGGCGATTATATGTAGATGAAAATAACGCAAGACTTAAGGAAATTTTATAGGATTTCCAAAAATATACAGTTTGTACAGAATCGACCAGTACTGCCTAAATTTTATTATGTAATTTGATAAAAGGTTTATATCGCTAATTTTTCGTTAAAAGCCACGCCCACTTAAAACAAGTGACAAAATGAAAAAGCAAACATTACGTTAAAGTTCTGTACAATTTACTGAACCATCTCCTTGCCTTTCGTTGGCAAGGAGATGGGCATGCCGACTATACAATACCCTACACCAGTCTGGGTAAAAGCCAACTAATGTTTGGATCCGAAATTCGAATGGGTTAAAATGGGGCTTGTGTCAAAATTTTCTATAATGTGAGTCAGCGCACCAAATTTCATTAAAATATCTTGCGATCTGCAGTTTGTAACCAAGCCAATTTTGGGGGGACCATTGTATGGGCACTAGGTCTAAACATGGACCGATGTTCACCAAAATCAATAGACTTCGTCCTTGGGCCAAAATAGGTCTGTGTACCAAATTTCATTAAAATATCTTAATATTTGCGACTTGCAGCGTATAAACAATATAATCTTGGTAGGACCCTTATATGGGCACTAGGTCTAAACATGGACCGATGTTCACCAAAATCAATAGGCTTCGTCCTTGGGCTGATATAGGTCGGTATACCAAATTTCATCAAAATATCTTAATATTTGCGACCTGTAGCGTATAAACCATATAATTTTAGTAGGACCCTTATATGGGCACTAGGTCTAAACATGGACAGATGTTCACCAAAATCAATAGGCTTCGTCCTTGGGCCGACGTAAGTCGGTGTACCAAATTTGATCAAAATATCTTAATATTCGCGACCTGCAGCGTATAAACAATATAATTTTGGTACGACCCTTATATGGGCACTAGGTCTAAACATGGACCAATATTCACCAAAATCAATAGGCTTCGTCCTTGGGCCAACGTAGGTATGTGTACCAAATTTCATCAAAATATCTTAATATTTGCGACCTGTAGCGTATAAACAATATAATCTTGGTAGGACCCTTATATGGGCACTAGGTCTAAACATGGACCGATGTTCACCAAAATCAATAGGCTTCGTCCTTGGGCTGATATAGGTCGGTATACCAAATTTCATCAAAATATCTTAATATTTGCGACCTGTAGCGTATAAACCATATAATTTTAGTAGGACCCTTATATGGGCACTAGGTCTAAACATGGACCGATGTTCACCAAAATCAATAGGCTTCGTCCTTGGGCCGACATAAGTCGGTGTACCATATTTCATCAAAATATCTTAATATTTGCGACCAGCAGCGTATAAACAATATAATTTTGTAGGACCCTTATATGGGCACTAGGTCTAAACATGGACCGATGTTCACCAAAATCAATATGCGTCGTCCTTGGGCCGACATAAGTCGGTGTACCAAGTTTCATCAAAATATCTTAATATTTGCGACCTGTAGAGTTCGCACAAGAATGCATGGACAGACAGACAGACAGGCAGACGGACGGACGGACAGACGGACATCGTTAAATCGAAATAAAAAAAAATTGTAAGCCGATCGGTATACTATAAGGTGGGTCTAGGACCAATATTTTTTGGTGTTACAAACATCAGCACAAACTTATAATACCCTGACCACATAGTGGTGTAGGGTATAATAAAGGCAACAACAATAAAATTAGAAAAAACTTGAATTGTTTTAAATTCGTGGCCACCACTGTATATAAAAATGGGGAAAAATACGAAATAAATTTAAAAAAAAATTTATATATAAATTAAAAATATTACAAAATTATAGCATTTTTACAAAATAATATGAGTAGCATTATGTATAATAATATATCTACCATCGTTTTTAAGGCTATTAGGCTTAATATATCAAATACACATTAACCGATTCGTCCCAAATTTGGTGGGCATGTAGTAAGCTAGGATATATAACTTGTCTTCATTTCCAATTTTTTGAAATTTTGCTGTTTTCTTAGCTAAAAATTACCTGTACACTTCAAACGCGTTTTTCTCACAACCATGAGTTCAAAATCGGCTGCCACTGTACAGCCAAGGTGGGTTTACCTATTTCGACCCGGTTTTTTTCTTTCGTAGTCAAGAAAAAACTGAAGTCCTTATCGTGGCCCTTTTTTGAATTTCAGTCAAATTTTCAAGTTTGTGTGGCAACTTTGTTAAAAAAAAAATTAAAAAATAAAAATCGGGCCACGATAAGGACTAGAGAATTTATCTGGTATTAAGAATCACTTTACATTTTTATTTTCCAATAATTAATGAAGGCTGTACAGCTGGCAGCCGATTTTGCCTTTTTTAAAAAAGGCTAATAATGAGTGGCAACCTTGTCGATTTGTAAAACTAATATTTTTTGAAAATACTACAATAACATATATTTTAAATAAAAAAATAATATAGTAAAGATAATGTTATTTGAATTTTTCACAGCCGTTTAAATAAGCGCCTTAAAATTTTGTTGTTACAGTATTTACCCCCCTTAAGCAGACAATGACTGAACCTTTACCCATATGTATTTTTTTTGGTCCTGCCGTGATTTGAACCCAGGCCGTCAGATTGGCAGACGATTCCCAGCAAAATCTCAGTAATGGGTGGTTACAAGTTGTTAAATAATACGACTTACTTATATACTTACTAGTGGTTAAAAAATAAGTAGTTACCAAATTCACATTATCTTTATAAATAAATAAGTAGTCGCGCGTAAGCTAGACTGCTTATAAAAACGGCTTCGCCTAACAAAAATAACTAGTACTGACGCCGAATTATAAGTAGTAAAAAATTTTAGTTTCATTATATAACCACTTATTTGGTAATGAAAGATTTTGCTGGGTTGCTCTACCCACTGAGCTATCGAGACATAGGTGGTGTTTCTAGATGATGTTTTGCTTCACACGTACGAAAATACAATAACAAAATACATGCAATACATGCAATACAAAAACAAAATACATGTAGTCACTCATTCGGGTGACAACGAATGTCTTCTAGAAACCCCATCATATAATACTTGGTGGCAAACACATAAATGAGTGACAACAGCTGTACAACTAATGGCTGTGCTAAAATGCTATTACTGGCAAACAATTTTTTGGGAATAATATGCCAGCGTTGGGAGAGCAAAAAATAGTTGGTCCTGAAGGAGCTTTCCCAAAAACAAAAAATTTAATTTTATTAAACAAAAAAAATTTTTAAATTAAAAAAAATCAAAAAAAAAATTTTCTTGCAACCGGATTTGAACTCGGAACCTTCTGACTACACACCTTTTTTTAGCGAAGCGTCAGCATTTTTATAAAATCATTGCTCTACCAGTGAATTGATTTTGTACCGCTGGCAATTTCTTACTAGGTAGCACTGGATAACCACTGGTTGCAAACCTTTGCATATCACTCTAATCGCATTCTTTGCCAGTGTTTTTTTATAAACCACCGAAATTTTTGTAAAACAAATACTGGCAAAACGCTTTTTGCAAACGCTGGCAAAGCGTCCCAAATGAGTGTTCCCCCAGTCATTTATTTTTAACACCGTGGTTACCCAGTGGTACGCCAGTGCTTGGTTTTTGGACCACTGGCGATTTCTGACTGGGTAGTTTACATTAAATTATTAAGTGCTTGGATTTGTAAAATATCAAAAAAACGCTACCCAGGTAGAAATTGCCGACGTTACAACAAAAGTTGTACTGGAAGAGCACTGTTTTTTACGAAATTCCGGTACTACTTAAAACGTGCTTTGCCAGTACTGTTTTCTGAAAATTAACGAGCTTTTTTTAATCTATTAAAATTAACAATTTTATAAATTTTACGTATTTTTACATCTATTACACAATTATTTATGTAAGAGAGACATCACCATTCTTTTCTTGTGAAGTTTCGAAAGAATACATTAAAAATTTGTGATGTACACTAAGAGGACAGTAAAGTTCTAGCAAACTACTAAATTTGTTATTAAATGTACTGGGATAATACCAAAAAAATAAAATCCCAAGCCTGCGCCAACGTTGGGAAATAACTACGGCCAAGCGTTTATTGGTGTTATCATTTCGACAACATGCCAGTACAGTGAAAGTTAAAAATCCGACGATTTGCCAGTACATGTACTACCGTCTCCGATACCGGGCCAACATTGTGCCGTTTGTATTTTTCTACCTGGGTAGTTTCATCTATTTTTTATTCAAAATTGTTTCATAGACACTCAAGCAACAACTCACTTTAACTGCTTGCGTATATTACCGCTCTTAAGATAATTCAGAGCTTTTATAAATCCGAATTATATATAACTGGATGTTATTTTTTACTTTATCTATAAAAAGGTGGTATATATTCTACCATTAGTAATAGATAAAAGACCTTAAATTTCTCATAAATAAATAATTTATTAGACTTTGAGTACGTGATTTTTAAAACTTTCAGTCACGTCATAATTGTTCTATAATTTACAAATAAGCCCAACACGGCACATTTTAGAATTTTAAACCGCTATTTTCTAAAAAATGTGACGTGATTGGGATATTTGGAAAACAGATTTTGAATCACTCAGGCCCGACGAGTATTGCGAATTCCATATACACGATTCGAAAAGAACAATTTGTGATTTTTTTAAACGTTTTTATTTATAGTTCTACTTAAATTTTATATAGTTTTTATTCAAAAATCGTTATATGTAAAATTTATACTAAAAAATTCGTCAACATGACGTAAAATCGTCACGTCTGCCACCACTGTTCGAATGTCTTGTTTTCAGAAATTAAAAAAAAAATTGTTTTCATAAGATTTGCACACACACAGTTATCTCTCTTCAGTAAGCTTTTTAACATTTTAAAGATTTTTACGATTTTATTTAGCATTATATTCCCAGTGTTAGGATTTCTTCCATTTAAAATCTTATAACTCAAGGTGTAGGCCCAGAATAAGAGAGGAGAGTTTTCTTTGCATATAATTTGACATAAAAACCGCCGAGCAGCAAGGTATAAGCACAATGCAAAGGTCTCCGTTTTTTCCATACAATTTGACAATTAAAATCGTGCACCGATTTCCATGAGAGATACAACTTATTTTATTTTCTCTACGGAATTTCTTGTTCTCCCATTTTTACTCTCAGATTATTTTACTAATGTTGCCATATTTTCACACAATCATTTCAATTTTGTAAACAAAAAATACGATTTCAATCACAGTACAAGTATAGTACGATTACATGGTTGATTTCGTCATGCATTACATCTTCCTGATATATAAACCAACCCCAGGTTATAAAATGAATTATTTCCATTTATACATACAGCTAAGGACATAGAAATAGGACACTTCATACAAAATTATCTTCATGCATTTCTCTTAATAATTATAAAGCAATAATTATATTTCTTTACTGTTATAGTAAACTGTAATCACGTAGTCTCAGATTATATATAAAACTTTACAATATTTAAAACATGCAAATATTTACGACAAAATTACTTTACTTTGTTCATATTTGACTTGGACATAAAAATAGGACACTTGCAATAATTGTCAAAATTTTACTCGATGCACTTAGTAATAATTTTCTTTTCATAATTTGCGTTTGAAATAAGTAAATTCTTTTCTAATTGTACCAATATGGGACGTGGAAAACATTGTAATCCAGAAAAACGAAGACTTATATCTCTATTCCACAACGAGATGAAATCTCCAACTGAAATTGCTAAAATACTAAAGTGTTCGCGAAATATGGTATACAATGCTATTCGTCTATGTGCTGCCGACAAGAAATATCATACGCAAAATAAAGAACGTAAGCCAATCCGTCGTAAAACTACAACTTATATGGACAGGACTATAGTACGCAAAAGCAAACTCAACCCTTTTATGTCCTCCCGTCAAATAAATAATGCAATCAGGGAAAAATTCAACGTTCAAGTGTCAGACAGGTTAGTAAGAAGAAGACTGAATGAATAAAAATTATTTGGACGAATAAGTAGAAAGAAGCCTCTTCTTTCAAGAAAAAATATTAAGCAACATATTGATTTTGCCAAAACTCACAATATGCTTTGGAGCGATGAAACGAAGGTAAATCGTGTCGGACCAGATGGTAGAACATTTGTACACCGCCCAAAAACCCAGGATTTAAACATTAAGTACACTCAGAAGACCTTGAAACACGGTGGGGTTAATATTATGGTATGGGGGGCTTTTTCCTGGCGTGGTGTTAGGCCTATCTTAAAAGTAGAGGACAAAATGGACAGGTTTCAATATTTCAGCAATCTTAAGAATCTTATGGAGCCATTTGCCTATGAAAATATGCCAGTTAGGTAGATATTTATGCAAGACAATGATCCCAAGCATTCGTCAAACATAGTGAATGATTGGTTTTTACAAGAACAAGTTAAGGTTTTGGACTGGCCAGCCCAAAGTCCGGACCTTAATCCAATAGAAAATCTATAGAATGATGTAAAAACAAAAGTTTCGCAAAAGAATTACAAAAATTCCACCGAACTTTGGGCTGGTATTCAAGAAGCCTGGTATTCTATACCAAAAGAAAGATGCCAGAGATTAGTTGAGAGTATGCAAAGAAGATGCGAAGCGGTTATTGTGAGACAAATGGTAGGGGTCAGTGATCGGGAAGGGTTCAAACTACCGGGGAAAGTTATATCGGTAAAAAAGAAGTTATATGTGTCCCGGCGTTTCGCTGGGTCACCCCTAGGAATCGAGATATATCGATTTGACCTTTGGTGGTCTTTTTTTTGACATAATTTGAGAACCACTAGTCCGATTTTGCTCAAAAAATTTTAAAAAAATTAAAAATTACAATTCCTTTAATCTGTTCATATAACGTTTTTCTATATACTCAACAGTTTTGCCGATAAAAATAAATGTATGAAGAAAAAAATATTTTTTGCCTAAAATATTAAAAAAAGTAATAAACAAAAGGTTATTGATTTTTATGGTAGCGGTAACAAACATTTATTTTTACCGGCAAAACTGTTGAGTATATAGAAAAACGTTATATGAACAGATTAAAGGAATTGTAATTTTAAAATTGTTAGAGCAAAATCGGACTAGTGGTTCTCGAGTTATGTCATAAAAAAGACCACCAAAGGTCAAATCGATATATCTCGATTCCTAGGGGTGACCCAGCGAAACGCCGGGACACGTATAACTTGTTTTTGATCGATATAACATTTCCCGTTGGTTTCATCCCATCCCGATTTTGACTGTCGCATAGTGTAATAATGGATACATCACAAAATATTAGTGTAATATTAACGCTAAAGAAATAATAATTGTTTTAAAAACCCAAAAAATTTGCGGTTTTTTGTAAAAATATAAAATGTGTCCTGTTAAGAAGTCCAGGTATTTTTATTACTTTATACATATTTACCAATATATATAAAATAGTTGAAGGATTTTTATTTAAATAAAGAATGAATTAAAATCTTCAATAATAACACTTCCCGTATATGAAATAAAAAATTTTATTTTTGTTTTATTTTTCAAAATAAATAATTATGTTTCTTAACACATAAAAGTGTCCTATTTCCATTTCCATAGCTGTATGTTCAAATATCTCTTTTGTGATATTCTTGTCCATTCATCTAAGATTATAGTAAATCTCCTATTGTTAGAAATATTACTCGATATTTCTTTTATCATGATATCTTTTACATGATTGTAGTAATTTAATATAATGTTCTTTACATCGGTTTAATTTTTTGGCAATGCCAGGCTTTTATTATAAGAACTTTCTCGAATAAACGAAGATCTAGTTATGGTGCGGATTGACATTCCGTCGACTGCGGCTAATTTGCATACCATTTCAGGAAATGTTTGCCCTACCATAAAACTTTTTTCTTCGGATATTTTGCTAATTTTAGCTGGAACATTACTCTTGTTGTTGTTTTCTTCAAGAGTTTTTTTTTTTTTTTTTTTTTTTTTTGTGAACCAAATTTAGATGTCGGATAACCAAATTTAGATACCTCCGTTAACCATTAGTCTTTTAGGGCAAATATTGCACTGCGCTACATTGTCCTTTTTTGTGAAGTATTTCCATACTCCTGACATTTTATTCTTTAATATAAAAGAATATATTAGTTTGAAAGCAGATGTATTAAAATAAAGTAAACTTACTTGAAAATATCACATTTATTAATGAAAACGTTACTTATAAAATTATTGGCCCTTAATATAAAGGAGTATTTTAAATTTAAAGTCGACTTTATTTTTAATCATACGGTTTTGTTCATTTTGTGTATGATAACCTTAGAAAAATATTTATATTTTCAAACATTTTGATTGGTGAAAATAAATTAACCAATCAGAATTCTCCAAAAACAAACCAAGTCAAGGCAATATTTTAACTAAAGTCGACTTTAACTTTTTATATAGAAGTTTGTTATTTAGTTAGTAGCTTTAATTAACCATATAAGGCCCTAAGGGCTCGGTTATGTAATAGAAGAATTAATAAAAAAAAAATATACATTTGGAAAAATTAGATAGTAAGGGCGATTATTTGTAAGAAACAAAACTTTTTTTTTATATTTCTTTTAAACATTTTACTAAGTTTTTAGGTTTTACTACTTAAATTTTGAATAAATTATGCGGAAAATCTTTATTAGTTGAAATGTTCCTAATTACTTTGCAAATGTTTTTTTTGTGTGTCAAATAAATTGATTCCCTTTTAAAAGATTTTAAAAATGACATTTTTGTTTTGGTATTTAAAATGTTTTTTATGAATAAAATTAAAAAATCCTATTCCAAACAAAAACAATTTAAAACATTTAATATTTTTAAAATTTCCCGTTTTCCCGGGAAAAATATATTATTTTCCCGGGAATTCCCAGCAAACTCTTCCCGGGATGTCCCGGGAATTCCCGAACCGCAAACCCTAGTTGAGACAAGTTATAACTAGGGATGCCAAACGGGAAATCCCGAATCCCGAAATCCCGGGATTTTCGGGATTGGCAAAATCCCGAATCCCGGGATTATTTCTCAAAAATCCCGGGATTTTCTTATTTTTTAATATTAATATAAACGCAAATAAAGTGAGCAATTTTAGATTACCTACGTTTTTTCTTGAATTTTCTCATATTGACAAGAAATTGATGCCAAGATATTGGTAAAATTATAAATTAAGTAGATTATTCGAGTAAACTATGCAAAGACTTTGCAGAAAAATTTGAAATTTTGGTAAACAATATTAAGTTTTTGAGTAATACATGCGAAAAACCAAGTTTGTTTGTTATTTTACCGATTTGTTCTTCCAAGCGAAAATCGATTTCTGAAACTGGGACTGTAAGTTTTGGCTGGGACTGTAAGTTTGAATTCTTCCATAAAAACATTTGATAACGATAACCAAATAACTTTGTTGCTGTAATTACACGATTTAGTGGGCAAGGTTATCGCAACGAATCTGTTTTAAAATCTGCTTACAAAATACTGGGCGCAAGTGTACTTAATGACAGGCCTTCATATATTATCCCAGCCAGAAAAATACAAACGGGAAAGCGATGTAAAGGTATTTTAACAGGTGGTACAAGTACTGACAAAAATTGCTTTCCCATTTCCAATATGATAACGTCATTAGACAAAAGGACCGGCAGTTCAAAAAGCGCCGGAAAAGTACTGGAGAAACAAAATTTTTAACTTTGGCAAAACGCTGCCAAAACCAATAAATAGGTGGTTTGGAATTATATTTTCCAAAATAAAATTTAAAAAAAGTTCATATGTATCTTTTTTTTGCCCTGCTGTGATGTTTTGTAAAACAAATACTGGCAAAATGATTTTTGCAAACGCTGGCAAAGCGTCCCAAATGAGTGTTCTGCCAGTTATTTATTTTTAACATCGCGGTTACCCAGTGGTATGCAAGTACTTGATTTTTTGTACCACTGTCAATTTCTGACTGAGATGTTTCAACATTCATAAAATGTACCACATTATTAATTTACAACTATTAAATAATTATAAAACGCTTTATTCTATAAAAAAATTAGTTACATAACATAAAAATTTTTACAAATAAAGGAAAATTTAAATCCCGAAATCCCGTAAAATCCCGGGATCCCGAAAAATCCCGTAGTCCTGAAAATCCCGGGATCCCGATCTCAAAATCCCGAATCCCGGGATTTTCAATTATCAATCCCGATTGGCATCCCTAGTTATAACTTTATGAATTATTTTAAAAAATAAGGTCGAAAAAGTGTGACCGCTTTTTAAAATGTGTGCACCTATTTTGACATGTGTATAATAGGGATGCCAATCGGGATTTTCGGGACTACGGGATTTTCGGGACTACGGGATTTTTCGGGATCCCGGGATTTTACGGGATTTCGGGATATATTGGGATTCCGAGATTTAAATTTTCCTATACTTATAAAAATTTTATGTTATATAACCAATTTTTTTTAAAGAATAAAGCGTTTTACAATTATTTAATATTTGTTAATTAATAATATGTTACATTTTATGAATATTGAAACATCCCAGTCAGAAATTGCCAATGGTACAAAAAATCAAGTACTTGCCACTTGGTAACCGCGGTGCGGTGTTAAAAACAAATGACTGGCAGAACACTCATTTGGGATGCTTTGTCAGCGTTTGCAAAAAGCGTTATGCCACTATTTGTTTTACAAAAATTTCGGTGGTTTATAAAAAAACACTGGCAATGAATGGGCAAAGAGTGCTATGCCAACTTTAGCAACAAGTGGTTATCCAGTGCTACTACCAGTGCTACCTTGCTATCGCTTTCCCGTTTGTATTTTTCTGACTGGGAAAATATATGAAGGCCTGCACTTAACTACACTTGCGCCCAGTATTTTGTAAGCAGTTTTTTAAACAAATTCGTTGCGACAACCTTGCCCACTGAATCGTGTAATTACAGAAACAAAGATATTTAGTTATCGTTATCAAATATTTACATGAAAGAATTCAAACTTACAGTCCCAGTCAAAATTAGATTTCAGGAGTCGAATTTCGCTTGAAAGAATAAACTGGCAAAATAACAAACAAACTTAATTTTTCACATGAATTACTCAAAAACTTAATAATGTTTACCAAATTTTTCTGCAGAGTCTTTGCATAGTTTACTCGAATAATCTACTTCATTTCTATTTCTACCAATATCTTGGCATCAATTTCTTGTAAATATGAGAAAATTCAAGAAAAAACGTCGGTAATCTAAAATTGCTCACTTTGTTTATTTGCGCTCATATTAATATTAATAAATAAGAAAATCCCGGGATTTTTGAGAAATAATCCCGGGATTCGGGATTTTGCCAATCCCGAAAATCCCGGGATATCGGGATTTCCCGTTTGGCATCCCTAGTGTGTAACGAACAGTGTAAACACTGTTATACATTTTCTTTATACAACACATTTCTGACATGTATAACACACTTGTGTGATAATCTAAATGGGGCTTTAGTAATATCAAAGGATTTGACTGTACATTTATAAAATATGTATGTATGTATATAAAAAACAAGAATATGTAATACAATTACACTTCCACAGCCTTTTATTCTTACTAATGTCAAACAACAACAATACGTTGGAATGTGGCAAGAAGAAAATTATAAAATATAGACAACTTGACTTTCTATGTGTTCGCTGCTGTAAAAGTCAGATTCCCTTTCCGTTGCTATTTTGTTAATTTTTTTCCGTCACGATTTAAGATTCCTTTTCTGTTTGTATTGTGCTTATTCTGTAAGATAGATTATATTTTATTTTAATGGCGGTTTTTCTTAGTCTCGTTTTTTGTTTCTCATTCTTTCACCAATGTTGTCAATATTTTTTCTATTTTTGGCAGTTTTCACTAGACATGTAATATCGAAGAGTGAAGTTAGCAAAGAGAATCTATGGCTCCCTGACTCTTTCATTATTTCAATGCATAAAATATATCAGAGGTGCAGCCTTTTATCTCTCCGCTCTAATCCTTTGCCGACATTACTTGGCCGTTAAACAAAAATCCTTACTCATCGGAGTTTTCTTTGGACGTATAACAGATTAGGAAACCCCTAATCGCGGCCGCAGTCCGGCCCATAGGGATTATGAACCGAAATCATGTTGTTCATAATCGCTATTTTAGATTAGGGGTTATGAGAGAAACATTTTTAGACATAATCAGCAAATTGGAAATGTGGAGAATGTCTGTAGGCTTATTACACATGTCAACCATTTTGGATTATCATCACAAAGTTGTTGATTATATTCATCTTTAAGATATTTTTAATTAATTAAAATATTGACTTGTCTTTAATTCTTTTACTTTTTGTAGCGTTTTATGCAGTATTTAGCTTCATCAAATTCAACATTTAATCTTAGTAATTTCTTGGATAAAGGTGGAGTTCAAGGTGAATATTTTTTACAAAATTTAGATTCAGCTTTCAATATTATCCTTACAAAATTTATTAGAGTGACTACCATATTTATTTATTCATAAAATATTAAATTACCTGTTAATTTTAAATTATTTTATTTTACAAACTACACCATTCATATTTTATACGCAAAAACACATATCTGATATTTTACAATCAGACCTTTCAAGGTCATTTAGAGATTGACATTTTTAGTTTATCAAAAAATCAATGATATTTTTTAAAATAAACCTGGAATTGGTGTAGTTATAACACACCATATCCAATTTTGTTTGAAAAAAAAAACATTCTATAAAAGATCGGCTATAATCTGTTGTTTTAAAGTTATTAAAAAAATATATTTTTATTTTAAAATTTAAATTAAACGTACATATCGTCGCTGCGCCTAAGAAAATAGCTATTTGTCAAAAAACTTTTTTGTGAGGAGACCTACAAAACAACTTTATTTCAGCTAGGGTTTTTCTTTTCCCGGAATTTTTCATTTCCCGGGACAGCGGGATTTTTTTCTGAATTTCCCGGGATCCCGGGAATTCCCGCTCGTTACAAAATAAATAAATCCGACATATGTAGTACTTGAAACACTCGATTTCTATTAAAACACCGTTCGTCTTTTGGTTGTACCCATGATAAAATCTACTTAATATATTCTAAAAGGTGAGCTAAATATAAAATATACATGACTTCCACTTTTTCTAGATCAATTCGTTTAATAGTTTAAATCGCGAATTACTATTTTGGTAATATATTTATATAGAAGGCGGTCTTAATTTTAAAATGAAATATATTAATTAAATATTAATTCGCGGTTGGAACGGTTAAACGAATTGATATAGAAAAAGTGAAAGACACGGGTATTTTAATTTCTTCCCTTCTTTTAGGATATATTGGAATTGTTAATGGGTGCAAACTTGTGTCGGACCAGTTTTATAGTCAGAGGTAAGATAGATTTTTTGCTTAAGTATTTCTTAAATATGGAATGCAAAAATGTGTATTTCTAATCATTTCATTTCTGTGCAGATTTTCAGAAGTATTCGTATAGAATTATTTTATAAAAAAGTTTAAAATTGAATATTCTTCACACAAATTATTACGCAAATTCTCTTAAAGATTTTTATAAAAATCGACACTACATAGAATATTATTAAATAATATTTTATTCATCTTAACACACTAGATATAATGAAAAATATAATTTAATACGTATGCCTAATTGTTTTCTATCAACATGGATTTATGTTGTAGGTTAAAAAATAATTAGAATATGCATTTAAAATTCCAAGCAGCTGGATAAAAATAACATTGTAAGTTTGTTTCATTTGCTTGTTTCATTGAGTTGTTTCAATTTGCTTATTTGTTTCAATTCAATAAATAGTTCATCATCAATTATTAACCCATAAAAGCATAGAATATAGAGGATGTGTTTGTAGCAGGATCCGAAAATACGTATTCTATCCTGCTGGCCTTATCGAATTTTTAAAATTTTTATTCTATGTATGTAATTTACTTGTAAAAATTTTATCATCTCTCTTTTAATTTCAAAATAATTTAAAGGAAAATGTGATAATATTTGATCTCAAATTGAACGAAAAACATTCATTAAATAGTTCCTTAACTTTAATTGGTATCTTTTGAATAGAAATTTTTTATCCGCAACTATTTAAAAAGAAATTATTAAATTTGGATAGTTGTATTTTAAATTAACTTATACAGAAATCCAAAATAATTTGAAAATGCATCTGCATAATATTTAAAAAATACAATTGAAATAAAGGAAGAGCAGTTGAAATTTAAATAAACTTATTTGAAGTGATAAAACCTCAAAATAATCAATTGATAATACAAAAATATTCCTAACTTTTAGAAGCCTGGTGTTTTTGGAAGTATTTGGAACTGAGATACGGATGTTGAAGTGTTGAATATATTGCTTTATTTGAACAAAGATCACCATTTTAAAGGCACAAAATTTTTCTGAAGTTCGAGTATTTGTTTTCGGTTTAACTTAACCAAATTCAACTCACATCCAAAATCAATTTGGCCTAAATAATATGTTTTTTTATACTAATTCAGTTTATTAAATTTTAAATCGCATTTTTTAATATCAAATATTTCTTGTTTATTTAATTTCAATTCAATGCTTTAAATTAAAATTTATTTAGCTTCAAAAATTGCAATATTTAATAGCTAAAACTTCTGTAAAAAAATAAAAAAAATCCCGGGAAATCCCGCACAAAATTCCCGGGATTGCGGGATTGAAAAAGGGCGGGATTCCCGGGAATCCCGTCCCGGGAATTCCCGGGACATAAACCCTAATTTCAGCCTTTAGCGAAACTTTTTAAAAATAATTTTTTTACAAATATGTTAACAAAACTCCGAACTTTCCATTTATAAAAGAATTGCGTGCAAAAACCATATCCAAAACACAAAACAAAGACCTAATTTAGGTGCCCCACAAATAATTTTTGAAAACAAATAGCTATTTTCTTAGGCGCAGTGACGATATGTTAAAAGAAAATTAATTACTAAAGAAATTTACATAAACGAATCGTAATGAATTGATATTTATTCAAATAAAACTGGAACTGGTGTAGTTATAATATTTTAGTTTTACTTACAAACTTTTAATTTTGTTGTGGTAACAATGTGATGCTTTTTTATGATTTTTTTTTCGTTTTCTTTTTTATATATATTCCATATCTACAACATTTTCTTCATTAACTTGGATTTTTTTTTTTTGCTCAATCCTACAAAAACAACATTCATAACATCTCAACATTTATACACTTACACTGTTTATTTTTTGAAAATTCGAATTTGCTAATCATACATGGCTTAAATTGTAACATTACTTTTAAACAATATCTCTATAACTTATATAAATTTATACAATATAAATATATAACATCATATTAAACAAATATCCTTAAATATTTGCTTACTCTACTACCTTCTTTTTGTACTACTACTACTACTCGTAACTCATCCCCCTTTTAAAATCCAAAACAAAAATATGTAAAAAAATGCTTAAAACAAAGATGGTGGTATGTCGGTACCTGGTGGCAGAATGGGTGAGTAAAATTTTTGAAAACAACAAAAATATTTAAATCAATATAAAAGTAGAAAGTTGATTGTATGTAGTTTCATATTTAATAATTATTATTACGTTTAAATTCTTGTGATGTCGTAAGATATTAATGTTATTCTCTTCAGTGAATGTCCTCAGATACTGAAGTTCTCTGTTAAGTCTTTAAGTGTAAATTTTTCGTAAGATATTTACGTTTTTTCCATTTGTAAATGTGTCGTAAAATATTATTGTTATTATTTTTTTTTTATAAATAAATCTCTTTCATTGACGTTATTTCTATACAAAAATATCGTCAGATAGTGACGTCTTTTGCTATGCAAAATCGTAAATTGCCAAATACTGACGCAGTTTACTTTACGACAATGTCGTCAAAAATAGTAAAAAGAGATGCACAATAAAGTTTGAGTTTGGCTTATTAAGGACTCGTCGATTAAGCTTGATTGTGGACTATAAAGAGACACACAATTGAGTTCGAATTTGAACTTCAAGAGATCCACGATTGTGTTCGAATTTGTTCTATTAAGGGATCTGCGATTAAGATAAATTCGTACTACAAATATACGATTGAAACCGATATTTGACTGTAAGAAACCTGGGATTGATATCAAATACGAACTATTATAAATATTGAAACAGAATTTAGGGTAATAAGACACTGCAATGAGACTATCAGGAGACTATAATAAGTTAATACGTTAAGCCGAGACCCGTGATTGAGACCTAATTTAACTATAGCTGTGTTTTCGACTTAACTATATCCGTTAACTCATTAAAAAACTCAAAGTGCATAAAAACGCGTTTAAGACGAAAACTAACACATTACTTTTCGTATGCACATTAACTTTCAACACGGATAATTACCAACGTTGAAAACTCAACGTTTATACATTTTCACATGTAACGTAACATATTCGCGTTACTTCCTAAAAACTTTTGCCGACGTATGTTCAATTATAACGGAACAATTAAAAATATAACCTGTTTAAAATTTTTTTTATACTACAATAAAAAAAAGACTTGCGATTTAAATCAAATATGAGCTAAAGGAGATTATGAATTGAGACCGAGTTTGGACTGTTAAGAGATTCACTGCTAAGCTCGAATTAGGAATAAAAAATAACCACAATAAACACTGAAATATGACTAAACAGAGGCTCACTATTGATTATATTGGTCTATAAGGAGACCATAGATTGAGCTCGAATTTTGATTGCAAAAAGACCCCTAATAAGTCAGAATTTGCAATCTAAAGAAAACTAGGATGACAATAAAGAGATCCGCTACTGAAATTGAAATTGGAATACAAAGATCCCCTTGAATAAGACCGAATCTGGACTATAAAGATCACCACGAATAATACCGTATTCAGACTATAAGGAATTCCTTGACTGAGACCGAATTTTGACTGAAGATATATTAAAGAATGCTGCTAAATATAGATTACACTACTCGACAATGTGTTTTGCACAGAAATCGAAGCCTAGTTGCTGTCCCCTGCTTGCAACCCCGGTTTGCGCCCTACTAAAAAAAATAGGCAAAAACTCGAATTACGCCTCCTGTTTAAAAATAAAAAAACTGGTAAGAAAATTGAAGTCTGGCACGCAGACTATATGATACCCTACTCAAGTCTGACTGAAAGTTCATTAATGTTTGGATCCGAAATTTTAATGGATTAAAATGAACTTGTGTCAAATTTTGTCTAAAAAATTGGCAATTCCTAATGCTATGTGTATTTAAGAAAAATCCAAAGATGGACCGATTATATCCTACCCAATTTCATAAAAATGCCTTCGTATTTACGAAACAATGCTGGATGGACTAATGTTAACTACAAAAAAAAGAAACGTAAGCCTGTGGTGTTTGGAGATAATAATTCCAAAGACTTAGAAGTTATTGCTAATCAAAAATGGGTGCATATTTCCTCATTTAAGCCCAGCGTAACAGCAGAACAAATCCTGAGTTATGTTGCAAAAGGTGCTAATATTTCCAAAACCCATCTAAAATCTTTTAAATTGGTTAAAAAGGAAATTGAGCAGAACACATTGAGGAGTGTTTCTTTTAAAATTGGGATCTCCGCTGAATTATATGATAATCTATTTGAGCCTTTCTTGTGGCCTACTAATGTAAAAGTGCGTCCGTTCTTGTTCTTTCAAAAGCCTATATCTTAAAACATGTATAATAATAATTACTATTTATAATTATTTTATAGTTTAATCATAGTCTGTAAGAAAATGATGTTCCATAGACTGAATAAAGAATAATAATAATTAACATATTATTACAATTTGAACTCCGAAAAAAGGTAATAACATCGTCAGTAAATTTAACAAAAAGTGATTTGGCCATTTCAATTGTCCCATCGTTCTAGGCGTTATATTATTACAAAGAAAAGTTCCTTAAATATGCAGTATTTATGATGAACTTTTGAGTCTCATATGAAAAAATTAACTTTAGAACCAAACACTTAAAAAGCTTATAAATAAGAGTCAGTTATGATCACATGTGAACGATTTAAAAATAATCTTATTTTAGAGCAGGGATGGAAATGAGTTTTTTCATTTTGTACCAACCACATAAAGAAATTGTACTTTTTCGACCCTCACGGTACCAAAATTTTTCATACATATATAAAATTTGTCCAATCAATGTCGAACTTGCAGAAAATATTCTTCTACAAAAATTGTACTTTTTCAGCCTTCACCAATTTTTTTGATATAGCAAGTACGTGCGATCGAGGTCAAGCTTGCAGGAAATACACTCACAAAAATTTGTCGGTAGAATCTACTGAAAATGGCAGTTAAAACAAAGGTATATGGTGTTAAAAAGGCGACAAAGGTATTTACCTTTAAAATAACAATAATTTTTAACTGTTGCAAAATAACTAACAAATGCATTAAAAATAACTACCAATGTCGTAAAATTAACTGATAGATTTTTACTACAGAAATTTTAAAGCAAAGTCAGTAAAAACTGCTGTTTTTACAGTCAATTCTTTTTGTTTATAAAAGTATATTTTAATAAAAAAAAATAATTTTTTTTCTTCCGATTACAAAAATATGTGTTAAATATTACTTCAGCGTATTTAAAATTCGAAGTAAAAATTCCAAACCGTTATCCAGTTATAATGCTTTTATGCATTGTAGATAGAATACAAGTTTCTGATTTTTACTTGCATACTAGAAATATATCAATAATAATAAATATAAACTAAACAAGAATTTTTAAAATTAAAAATAACTGCTTTAAGCAACTGTTACGAAATTACAGTACTTTTCGTTGGTTTTCTCTTAAATAACCATCATAAGAGTTGTTTTGCATCGTCGATGCACTCCATCGACGCATATTGATTAGCTGATTACGGGAAAATAATAATACTACATTTATACATTAGCAAAAACCACCTAGTTTTTGTACAAAACTAGTTTTTGTACAAAACTAGTTTTTGTATGCGTTTTGACAAGTTAAAAACTACAAGAGCCAAAAACCAGGTAGTTTTTGCTCGGGTATAAATGTAGTTTAATATATTTTTTTGCAACATTGGACCCAAAAATTGTCAGTTACAAGTTTTTGTTAGAATGATTGCAGTCCACGTCTGCATTACGAATATTTGTTGACATCTTTAAAGCACAACAAGTTAGTTTAATATAAAAATTTTAAATTTGGAATTTTTTTAAATTGTACCAAATTGACCGCGGTAGTAATACGGTACCAACGGAGGTGAAAATGTACCAAAAAAGTACAATTGTACCATGTTTTCCATCCCTGTTTTAGAGTCTTTCAAAAATCAAGCTTTATTTGCGCTTTTTAAATACACACAAAAAAATCTTTGGCAAGCAATTGGGAGCACTTTAACTAATAAAACTTTATTAGTTGAACTTTTCTTAATTACTTGTTAACGATTTTTTGTGTACGTTAATAGCTTATTTGAATAACGAAAGAATTTCAAAGCATGTATAGATTAATACACTTTCCTGTTGTATCGGTTTAATTCGTGGTCGCTGTGAATCAATTTATTAACTCGTATGAATAAAAAATAGATATTGGAATTTTTATACAATTACTTCACAATTTTAGTCAGTTTGCGAGTAGTCTAAAATTTTTATTTGTATTAATATTTCATGCTCTTCTACAAGTCAACGGATGAATTAGATGTTAAGTCATTCATAAGCCAAAAGTAATTACATACATTGAGGCAGGGTTGGTAGGCTCTAACGCTAAAATACTGTTATCGATTCAAATATCGATACATTTAAAATACCAGTACATACCTAAATAAATGAAATACCATTATCCTTATAATACCGTTATTTTTTAGTCTAAACTTTTTGTAATTCCACGTCATAATTGTGAATTTTACATACAATTTATTTTTCTTTGTTTTTTTGTAAAAAAAAAAAAATTGCGGAATGCACCGAAATAACTGAATACCGGTTATCTTAAAATACCACTATTTTCGGATTTTTTTGGACTCTACAAATTAATGAATGTAGACCGCCAAGACAACATTTTCTCTGGAGAGCGGCGAACCGCCCTCGAAATAATTGCAATACAGTTGACCTTAAAATAGCTTTATCGAAATAATCGAAATACAAATATCCTTAACCGTAACCGAAATAATCTATAATAGCGTTACTTACCCTCACCGATAATAGCACCGTTTCTGCTATCCACAATGCTTTGAAGTTGCTAAGTTGTATTCATAGAACCACTATCTATTGGCTAGTTTATGAATTAAATTCTATTTTTATCTATAATATATTTTTTATTTACAAATTTTATAACTTAATCAATTCATTCATTTTAATTAAAATTTAAGTGAAAAACTAAACAATTTAATAATTGCTATCATCCATGCCCTACCAATAAAGTGGCAACACTGCTTATGTTATTCATATTGATGTGTGCAGACCATTAAAAATATAATTCCTTAATTCATGTTTTAAATCTCAATTTTGCAACAAGTTGATTTCAGTAAATTTTTTTATTTTTTACCCCGATATAGTACTTTTCAAGCTGATTTGAAAAAAAAAATCCGCGTAAAAACTTTTGAGATGTATTTCAAATTTTATCACTTCAAACACCGAAGATATTAGAGGTCAAACCTAAATACAAAAGATACAACTTTGACTCTAACTTTGAC
Source organism: Leucophora obtusa (assembly GCA_949987735.1). Taxonomy (NCBI): domain Eukaryota; kingdom Metazoa; phylum Arthropoda; class Insecta; order Diptera; family Anthomyiidae; genus Leucophora; species Leucophora obtusa. The sequence goes on from OX465295.1 coordinate 286,776,017, forward strand.
TGAATTAACCCATCGGAAATTGAACATATTTTGGGAGTAGGTAAACACATTTTAAACCTATTGTCGGTATTGAAATTTTTCATTTGTCAAAAGTTAGCCACGCTTTTTATGGAATAAAATCATTAAAAAAATCAGGGTTGGCAGGCAATACCGCTAAAATACCGTTATCCTTAAAATACCGTTACCGAAATAACTGAAATACCGTTATCCTTAAAATACTGATACCGAAATAAATTAAATATCAATACCCTTAAAATACCGTTACCGAAACAAATAAAATATTGTTATCCCTAAAATACCCTTACCGTTATTTTTAATTTTCTGCTTTTATTAATTCCACGTGGTTATTGAGTATTTTTTATACATTCAGTTGATAAATTGGTTATGTTTTTAATCTTGTTTTTTTTTTTTTTTTTTTTTTTTTTTTTTTTTTTTGTAAAAAAAAATTACAGAATGCATCGAAATAACTGACTACCGTTACCCTTAAAATACCGTTACCGATATAACTGAAATACCGATAACCTTAAAATACCGTTACAGAAATAACCCAAATATAGTTATCTTTAAAATACCGTTACCGAAATAACTCAAATACCGTTATCCTTAAAATACCAATATATACCGAAATAAATGAAATAGCGTTACCCTTAAAATACCGTTACCGAAATAACCTAAAATATCGTTACCCTAACGATAACCGCATTCGTTTCGGTTACCATCCATGAAAAAAATTAAAATTCCTACGCCGAATCATAATGGGTCAACAAAAAAATGCTATCCTAAAGATATTTTTATTACCTTTCCAATTGTGTACATATTGTTCCAACCCTATCATAAATGAAGAAAATATAGTAAGTCCATTTTTAAACTTTAAACCAATGTAACTCCCCATTAGGGTTTGGGATTTCCCGGACTTTTTCATTTCCCGGGAAACGGGAATAAAAAAATTTGATTCCCGGGAATCCCGGGAAATATTTATGAACCAAATTGTTAATGAAAACCACCTATATAAGTAATATTTGTTAAAAAAAAACACTATTTCAGTTCAAATTCAATCTGTGTAGTGAGAATTCAAAGTAAAAAATATCGGAATGTTGAACATTTGGTTTCACATAAATTACTCTAAGCACTGCCAAATGAATTGCATGATTCCAGCAGAAAGCACCCACATTCGGCCCATTAGATATGGTGGCTACAATGTTATTTTCCAAATACAAATAAAACTATTCTAGCCTTATTTCTACAATTCTTCTTAATTCATCAGCATTACATCTTCCTGACATAAACCAACCGCAGGTTATAAAATGAATTATTTCCGTTTATACATATGTTGAAATATCTCTTTTGTGATATTCTTGTCCATTCATCTAAGATTATAGTAAATCTCCTATTGTTAGAAATATTGCTCAATATTTCTTTTGTCATGATATCTTTTACATGATTGTAGTAATTTAATATAATGTTCCTTACATCGGTTTCTTTTTTTGCAATGCCAGGTTTTTATTATAAAAACTTTCTCGAATAAACGAAGATCTAGTTATGGTGCGGATTGACTGCGGCTAATTTGGATACCATTTTAGGAAATGTTTGCCCTACCATAAAAACTTTAATGCCTATTCAGCTTAAACTTTTTTCTTCGGGTACTTTGCTAATTTCATCAATTTTTTTTTTTTTTTGTGAACCAAATTTAGATGTCGGATAACCAAATTTAGATACCACCGTTAACCATTAGTCTTTTCTTTTCACATTTATTAATGAAAACGTTACTTATAAAATTATTGACCCTTAATATAAAGGAGTATTTTAAATTTAAAGTCAACTTTATTTTTAATCAAACGGTTTTGTTCATTTTGTGTATGAAAACCTTACAAAAATATTTATATTTTCAAATATTTTGAATGGTTGAAAATAAATTAACCAATCAGAATGCTCCAAAAATAAACCAAGTCAAGGTATACTGCCACCCAATATTTTAACTAAAGTCGACTTTACCTAAATTATACATTTGAAAAATTTAGATAGTAAGGGCGATTATTTGTAAAAAACAAAGCTTTTTTTCATATTTCTTTTAAACATTTTAACAAGTTTTTAGGCTTTACTACTTAAATCTTGAATAAGTTATGCGAAAAATCTTTATTAGTTGAAATGCTTCTAATTACTTGGAAAAGATTTTATTTGTGTGTCAAATAAATGTATTCCCTTTTAAAAGATTTTAACAATGAAATTTTTGTTTTGGTATTTAAAATGTTTTTTATGACTAAAATTAAAAAATCCTATTCGAAACAAAAACAATTTAAAAAATTTAATATTTTTAAAATTTCCCGTTTTCCCGGGAAAAATATATTATTTTCCCGGGAATTCCCGGCAAACTTTTCCCGGGATTTCCCGCCCGGGAATTCCCGAACCCCAAACCCTAATCAGTAGTAAAAATTTAGAATCAATCGGTGAGGTGCCTCTAAAACCAACTTACGTCCAAATTATTCAATCGAATTAAAATTGAATCAACACAAATGGGAACAAATAAGCTGATAAAAAAGGCCAAATCTGAATTCTATGCCGAAAAATTCTCGAATGCTTTAGGATCCAAGAAGACATGGCAGACGATTCGCGAAATTGGAATTGGCAAATCTGGTACGCAAGATCCTTGTCCAATTGATGCCGACATTGCAAATAAAACTTTTTTAAATATACCAATGGTAGAAGCTGATTGTAACTATTATAGAAACATACACCCAATTTATGTTTCAGAAAACAATAGGTTCTTCTTTACTGGCATAACTGAGTGTGACGTTTTATCAAGTTTCTTATCGATAAAATCTAATGCTGTTGGAGTTGATGGAATTCATCCGAAATTTCTAAAAATACTATTACCTCAACTACTTCCTCGTATAACATTCTTCTTTAATAAAATATTTACAACTGGTTGCTTTCCTACTAATTGGAAAAATGCGAAAATCGTACCAATACCTAAATCAGGCACTGATTACAGACCCATAGCTATTTTACCGTTTCTGTCTAAAGTCTTCGAAAGGCTGATGCACAATCAAATGATTACCTTCTTAGATAATAATAATTTGCTTTCATCTCGTCAATCTGGGTTTCGAAGGAAACACAGCTGCATAACAGCGCTAGTTGATGTTGCGGAGGAGATAAGAAAAGAAGTTGATGATGGTAAAGTAACTTTTTTAATTCTATTAGATCATTCGAAAGCTTTTGATACTGTTGACCACGGCATCTTATGCTACAAATTACAAAATATGTTCAATTTTTCTTCAACTGCAACACGTCTTTTGTCGTCTTATCTTAGTAACAGATATCAGTACGTTGAATCCTCAACCGGAAAATCTGTGTCACTAGCTGTTACAAGAGGCGTTCCGCAAGGATCTATATTAGGCCCGCTCTTGTTTTCATTATACTCTAATGATCTCCCGGATATTCTAACATACTGTAAAGTTAGAATGTATGCTGATGATGTTCAACTTTACATTAGTTGCAATGAAACCTTGCTTGATCAGTGTGTAAGAACTTTGAATTTGGAACTTGATCGCATTCATGTGTGGGCAACGGCTAATGGTCTGGGGATTAACCCTAAAAAATCTAAGTGTCTTATTATACAAAAACGATTAGCGAAGAAAATAATTATTCCCAACATTTCAATAAATAATCAACGTATTGAAATTGTAAGTACCGCTAAAAATCTAGGAATCTTTTTTAATAATACCCTTACCTGGTCTGATCATATTAAATATGCATGTGGTCGAACTTTCTCCATGATGAGAACACTCTGGCGAACCCAACACTGTACACCATTAAAAATTAGAATACTGCTTGCTAAAACTTACCTTATTCCAATTTTGTTGTACGGGTGTGAACTCTTTGCCAGTTGTGACTCAATAAGTGAAAATAAATTAAACGTCGTTTTCAATAATATCGTTCGCTATGTATATGGTTTAAAAAGACGTGCACGAGTATCTGCGTTTTCCAAAAAATTATATGGCCTCAGTCTCAACGATTTACTGAAAACTCGAATTTTGACTTTCTTACATAAAATCATTTATTTGCATCAACCTGTACATCTTTATGAGAAACTAATTTTTTCAGACCCTATTTGTAGGGGTAAAAGACTGAAAGCATTTAAATATAAAAGCCTTATATCAACTTGGCAATTCTATATCAATGCCATCCATCTCTGGAACTCAATTCCTTATTGTTATCAAATCTTAAGTAACGCACTGCGGTTCAAAAAAACCATAATTACCTATTTTTCAAACGTATTTGATTAAATTAAATTATTTTCTTTTGTATTATGTTTATAATTTTTCAAATTGTTAGTTTTTAATTGTAAGTCAAAAAACAAAAAAAAATTATTATTTTATTTTTATTTTTTTTTATTATTATTATTATTATTTGTGCCTTTGCTATTATAAACATAGACAACTTTTTGAACTTATAAATGGCTTATAAATCGAATATTTCATTTTAAAAACGTGTTACAAGGTTTTGAAATTATTATGCATAGGTACCATATTATATATATGTATGTTTGATTACTTTATTTTTTTTTCTTCATAATTAGTTCTTAAGTTATTAAATTATAAAAAGTTTATTTAACGAATAATCAGTTCTTCACTGCAATATAAGACTTTAAGTCTTGTGTGTGGAACAACAAAATAAATAAATAAAAAAAAAAAAAAAAAAAATCTTATCTCACTTTATTCAATGTCCAATCATTGATTTAAAGGCATTATGAATTATTCAGTAATTTATAAAATGATTCCAATTTTATGCATATAAATTCATAGCACTTAACCCCAACGAATTAAAACAATATAACAGGGCTATTAACTAAAAAAGCTTCAAAAAAGTTCACCAACTCTTCATCAGGTGGCGCGCAACAACTGTTCTAAGAATTAACATCTCGCGCAATTACAGTGTTGCCATATTTGAAGCCCTACATAACTCACCACCTTTCACTTCTCCACTATCCCCTTTCCAAAGAAAGCAACGAGGTAACGAGGTTTTATTCATGGGCTGAGGTAGCTTAGTCGTGCCCAGGATCTACTTAAGGACCCTTAAAAACCTTAAGTGAGTAATAAGACAGTTGATTTTGATAAATACTAATCTTATGATTTATTTAACTTTACTTCTACAATTATTGATTTGTTTATTAAATATATAAATAACACTCGTCGCACAGCAATCCTTTTCTTCACTCGGTAAGAGACTGGTAGTGACAAACTCGGGTAACGACAAACTGGCTGTTTACGTGATGACACTCGGGTGTGATGACAAACGGGCCGTATACGTGATGACACACGGGCTAGCTGTGTACAAGATGACACAGGGGTAATGACAACTGGCTTTGTACGTGATGACACACAGATGTGATGACAAACGGGCTGTGCCTATGATGACACACGGGCAATAACGAACTAGGTGTGTACGTGATGACACTCGGGTAGGGTTGCCAGACGGGCTTGATTTGGCTTGATTGTCAAGCTTTTTCAATGCGTGTCAAGAATAAAGAAAAAATGTCAAATAAATCAATTCTAAAAGTGATTCTGATTCGATCGGTATACTCAAAAGTGGGTCTCGGTCCAATATTTTCTGATGTTACAAACATCATCACAATTTCATAATCCATCGACGTAGGGGTGTAGGGTTTAACAAAATTGTGATTTTGTTTTTATTAGTCAATTTTGGATGTAATGCTTTTGTTCGAAAAAAATACAGAAATATGCTGAAGAATGTGAATTGTTCTGAAAAGTATACCTATTCTTAACATCAAAATATACTATTAAATGCAAAATATGCAAAAAAAAAATGCTCTAACAAATCGATGCCAGAATTCGTCAATTGCTCTGAAATGGATTAATATTTTATTAATTTTTCGATATAACGAACTGGGAAAACATGATACAGCATATTTCTGGTTGCCCATGTTCAATTTCGATTGCAATGCAAGACATGACAAAGAATTTTGTAAACTAATGTAATTACCTCGTTATTGTCGAAATTGTTGGTTCAATTCCTACTCACACTTTTGTCTTTTAAAAGTTAAATGAATATCGCTTAATAGTTTCTCAAACTTATTTAATAACTTCCGTATCTGTATCATTAATATCTTTATAATTTACGACATTTTGAAATTCTACTACAATTTTCCAAATTTAGTTTTCTTGCTATACTCTACTTATGCTTCTTACGAATTGGTTTTTGGTTGCATATTTTAACTCAATTTAAATTTGTGCAAAACATATTTTCTTTCAATTTAATTTAGGTTATGATATGTCGCCATTTATAAGACGTTATGCCAAGTATTTAAATGAAAAAGGTTTATCCTATCGTGCAATGGCTTTTGATTTTTGTAAAGTTAAAAGAGGGTAAGTTGGCGATACATTACTCAGATTGGAATCTAAATTTTCTTTTCAATGCATTTTCGTTTTAATTTAATTACAGCAAAGAAGAAGGTTCATTACGTACCATGCATGCTGATAAATTATTAAAAACTTTGCCCGTTTTACAAGCGCAATTGGATGCTCTATTGGAATTCGATTGTCAGGCAAATGATTTAACAAATGGTAGTTTACAAATCTCAATATATCTAAAGTTAAAATTGAATTTGGTGTTTTTTGTTTGCTTTCCCCTTTTGACCTAGGTGTCATCAATATGTCATTTATGTTATTATTTCGTGATCTCATACGTTTATTTGCTTGTTACAATGATGGTATTATTAATTTATTGGAAAAATATTTTGATATGAATAAGAAACAAGCACGTGATGCTCTAGATTTATATAAACGATTTTTAGTACGTATGGATCGAGTTGGTGAATTTTTAAAAGTTGCAGAGGTAAGTTTGCCATAGAACCCACACTAATAGAAAACAAGTGTGTAAAAATTTTAGTTAAAACTATTAAAAATTAGTTAAAAATTACCTTGCAGAAAAAACTGTTGAAATTAGCAGAACATTTTCGCTAAATATTAGTAAGATAGAAACATCAACATAAAAACTGTTAAATATACAGAACTTGAGTTACATTTGAGCTAAATTTTAGTTAATAGAAATTTTAATTTAATTTATTAAGTTCTAAAATGAACAATTCTAAAATGAACATTTCAGTACGTACTTAATGATTAGAAAGAAATATTGGTTAAGAAAATTGTGAGTATTATCTTGTTTGCTCCCGGCACTTTGTAATTTTGTAAGAAAACAATTTTTTACTTAAAACTAATACAAACATTGTTAAGGACTAACCTCTGTGTGTACCGGGAGTAACGCTTGCAAAGAAACTAGGAATCAGTGGCGATGCCGATTTAGCAATTGAATTACTACGCTCATGTAGTAACCCAAAAGGAGAGAGGTAATTCGTATTAGACCACAAAAGGAATGCATAAATCAAGACCGACCTGATACTGAAATTTTAAATAAGCAACTATAGGTGTGTTTCTTTACTTTTTGGGTAAAGTTCGGTAAATGAGAGTAAGCACAAAATCCTCTCGCAAAATGACAAAATTACCCAATAGTACGGGAACACAAAAAACCACTTTTCTAGCACAAAATCCTATTTCAAAGAATAATGTGAAACAGTGATGGGACTTGAAAAATTTTGTTTTGTGCCAAGCGTGCGACTAATATGTGCGAAATGGGCCTTCATTGTGCCAAAACTCATTTTTCACTCAGTACCCGTGTTTTCAACTTTTATTTCATTTCGTGTAATTCAACTTTAATTTCATTTCGTAATAGCATTCTTATGGAATTCTATTTTGAATGAATTCTAATCGAATGAATTAAAATTTTTTTGAATTCATTCAATTAAAAGGTGAATGACAAATGAAATTCATTCGATTCTTATTCAAGATTTGAGAATGCAGCCAATGAATGAATTCTTTAGGAATGGTTACACGTAATGGTGTACATAGAAACATTTTCTAAAACTGAAGTAAATTTTTCATAAATTAAACTTAAATTCTAAATTTAAATCATTTGAATTTTTAAAATTCTATGGGTTATTCGGTAATATCTTCGATGACATTTTTTAGTTTTGCTTTGTTCGAATGCATTTTCGTTTTAATTTAATACCAATAAATGCTTAGAAACTAAAAATTAAGGAATTTTTATAGAATTGTTATTTTTTTATATCCATTTTCTATTAAATTTTGTAGATAACCAAAATGTGCCAAAATTGCATCGGTTGTGCCATTGTACCAATCAATCTTAGATAGTGCCACAAATCCCATCACTAATGTAAAAATGCGTATAATTTCAGTTTGCAAATTGGCACAAATACACATATTTATTAGCATTTGAAAGTTGTTTTTGATGTTATTCAATTAATTCTTATAAAAACACAAGTTTCTTTTGATTATTTCTTTATTTAATTAAAATTTTAAATCTATTTTCATGATTGTTTTTTGTTTATATTTACATCAGCTTTTTTACCAAAGTTTACCCGAAGAAAAAAAAAGTCTGGGTAAATGTTGGTAAAAAGAGACACACTAATACACTCTCATTAGCGCTCTCATTTACCCAATTTTCGAGTACGGGAACGCTTTTGGGTAAATTTCGGTAATTTTGGGTAAATTTCGATAACATTGGGAACGTACGGGAACGCACTTTATGTTGCTAATGGTAAATATCTACTCAAAAATTATTTGTTAAATGAAGCTTTAATCCGATTTGCCTTCTTCAGCACATTATTCGCATGGTCAATAAATTTTACTAATTTATTCAAATTGAGACCCAAATATTAAAAACTATCTCAGAAAGGTATTTCCTTATCATTCAGAAAAGTTTGAACCGTTTACTGTCAGGAAACGGTTAAAAAACCTTCTACATTTCCCCGAAGCATTTCTTAAAAATATCGCCTCACTTTTAGTTAATTCCTGTCACAATCGTTATAAAAACTTTTCACTACCGGAAAGATGTAAAGAAGTCCCTTTGACGTGATTCATCACTAGCATATAATATAGAATCATCCGCATAAAAATTCCCGTTAATAAATATATTATATAGATGAGGAGCTAGTATTGAGCCCTGAGGAACGCCGCAGTTCACCACTCCAGAATAAGATATCATATTATCCATTTGAACACAAAACTGCCTATTATCAAAATAACTTTTGAACATTTTAAGTGTGTTTGTTTACATGCTATTTCTTACTAGCTTTACCAGTTTTACTCAAAAATTAGTTCGAGTACAAAAAAAATTGTAACTAGTAAAAAATTTAATGGGAAACTTTACTACCCAATCAGAAATCGCCAGTGGTACTAAAAATCAAGCACTGGCATACCACTGGGTAACCACGGTGTTGAAAATAAATGACTGGGAGAACACTTATTTGCGACGCTTTGCCAGCGGTTGCAAAAAGCGTTTTTCCAGTATTTGTTTTACAAAAATTTCGGTGGTTTATAAAAAAAACCACTGGCAAAAAATGGTCTAAGAGTGATATACCAAGGTTTGCAACCAGTGGTTCTCCAGTGCTACCTAGCCAATGATACCAGTGGTACAAAAACCAATTCACTGGTAGAGCATTGATTTTATAAAAATGCTGACGCTTCGTTAAATAAGATTTGTAGTCAGGAGGTTCCGAGTTCAAATCCGGTTGTAAGCAAAAAATTTGTATTGGATTTTTTTTAATTTAAAATTTTTTTTGTTCTATAAAATCAATTTTTTTGTTTGTGGAAAAGATCCTTTAAGACCAATTTTTTTTTGCTCTCCCAATGCTGGCATATTAGTTCCAAAAAACTGTGTGCCAATGCTAGCTTTTTCGCACAGCCAGTAGTTGTCCAGCGATTATCACTCATTTATGTGTTTAGCTATCAAATATTATGTCTCGTTAGCACAGTGGGTAGAGAAATCGTCTGCCAATCTGACGGCCTGGGTTCAAATCACGGCAGGACCAAAAAAATACATATGAACTTTTTTTAAATTTTATTTTGGAAAATATATTTCCAGACCACCAATTTATTGGTTTTGCCAGCGTTTTGCCAACGTTCAAAAATTTTGTTTCTTTAGTGCTTTTCCGGCGCTTTTTGAACAGCCGGTCCTTTTGTCTAATGATGTTATCATTTTGGGAATGGGAAATCACTTTTTGCCAGTACTTTTACCACCAGTTAAAGTGCTTTGCCATCGCTTTCCCGTTTGTATTTTTCTGGCTGGGTAGTTTTTACTTGAAAGATTTCTTCCAGCAAAAACTATCCAGTCAGATAGTTTTTTTTACATTATACAGAAGCCACTCCTTCACAACCAATGACGAATGTTTTGGGTCGTTGTCATGAACAAAGGAAAAGTCTCTGTTAAGACCCATTTTTGTTGCAGAACTATGCAAGTTTTCTTTTAAAAGGTTTAGATACATCATCTTGTTCATTGTGGTTTCAAAATATATTTGTAATATTTTAAAATATATATGTATACTATATTTGTTTAATTTTTAAATACATTTTGAAAATTTTAAAATACATTTTGGACTATTTTGAAATGCAATTGGACAAATATCAAAGCTTTTTAGACAATTTTAAACAATATTTGGACAATTTTGAAAGATTTTTATATAATTCTAAAACATTTTTGGACAATTTTGAATGATTTTTGGACAATTTTAAAACATTTTTGGAAAACTTTAAAACATTTTTGGATAATTTTGAAACATTTTAGACAATTTTGAAACCTTTTTAGACAATTTGAAAATATATTTGGACAATTTTAAAACATTTTTGGAAAATCCCCGAAACGATCGTCTTTTCATTCCTGAAAGTGTAGAGGTTTTTTGAAAGCAAAAACTCTGTGAAGTATATGTCAGGAGAGTATTCTGATGAAGAATAATAGCAATTTTTGAAAAAAGTACTTATTATGTTAATTCATAATAAGGAAATTGGCCTCGAACTGAATTAATAAATTTTTGGACAATTTTAAAATATTTTTGGATAATTTTAAAACATTTTTAGACAATTTTGAAATATATTTGGAATTATTTGAAATAAAACTGAAAATGGTGTAGATTAAAAAATGTAAAAAAAACAATTTTAAATTTTCAAAGTTTTTTCTTCTATTTTTTTTAATGCAAATAAAAATCTAGGCATCTGAAATCAGCAGTATACTATTTTTCAGGTTTGGCAACCGATTCATGAAGTTGTATGTGATAGTAAATAACGTATTTTAAGATTAACGATAGTCATTTGAACGAGTTTTAAATCGTTATTAGTATTTTACGGTTAGTGTTTGCAAACCATGCTATTTTTTTTTTTTTTTTTTATCAAATATTTCTGTAGATTTTAGCGGAATATACTGCTATTTGAATTCAACAAAACTTAACAATAAGAAAAATTTTGTAGATACAACTGTTTGTTTATTTTTAGTCTACTAATATTAAGCAACATTTTCTGTAAATTGTACAGTATAATATGTCATTTTCAATTAACTAAAAGTTAACTCAAATATATCTAAATTTATGTAAATTTAACAGTTGTACTTTTGTTGTTCTTATTTTACTAATATTTAACAAAAAAAAGTTACTGTTAATTTCAGCAATTTTTTCTGCAATGTAATTTTTAACTAATATTTAGTAACCTTTTATGCTAGTTTTACAGGTTTATTTCTATGACTTAACTTATAGAATTTTCTTTTCAATTTTTCTTTAAGAATGTTGGCATTGACAAGGGAGATATACCTGATTTAACTAAAGCTCCTAGTTCGTTGTTGGATGCTTTAGAACAACATTTAGCTACATTGGAAGGTCGAAAAGTTTCAGCAGCCAATACACCCACACAATCAGCCAGGTTTGTTGAACATAAGTGCACATAGAGACATTTGTAGAACTTTTATATACTGTTTTGGTAAAGCTCGATTTCAACAACAATCAGTTTCTCAAAAATGTTCCTTAGGAAATGTCTTCGGACCTTATTAATTTTCATTAGAAACTTGAAGATTATAGAGAATTTTTCCATAAAAAATTCTTTAGACATTGAATTTATAAAGAAAGCTAAAAAAATTTTTAAGAAAAGAAAATAAAATATAAGATTTAAATATTGATGTCAATATTCTTCAGCCAATAGACGGCAACAAGGCTATTAGCTCGTTTAGACAGCGATACTAATATACTTGATTCAAATTAATCCACTTTTTTAATCTCCATCGATTATACATGCGTTTTTTGAAGAAAAATCAGCACGCTGATTTTCAGCAACGATTTTGCTGACATTAGCAATTTTTCTGCAATCAGCCTCCTGACAAAATATTTTCTGAGGCAGCAAACGCTTTTGTCGACTTGACTTTTTTTTGATCATTCGATCATACCTCGAACTTTGAACTCATCTTCTGATGCGATGTATGTTTTCTGAATGATTACGATACCAAAATTTTCATCGGACAGTCAGTTAGATAATCAGATTTTGCTCTACTCACTTCTTCAGCTTCGGTCCTTCAGCTTCGATTTGAAGCTGAAGGACCGATCTTCTTTGTCAGGAAGCTCTTTGAAGAACCATTGTTGCTAATTAAATTTGCGGGATGCATTTTCTTCGTTATTTTTCGGTTGCAAATTTGCTGTATTTGCTTACTAGGAGATCTGATTAATACCGATAGTTTTGCAGCCGGCAATAATGGGCCTGATTGAGGTTGGACGATATTTTTTTTATTTTGAAATTTACAAATAAATACAATTTTCACGGCAAAGCTTGTAAAATTTTGCAAAAATAGTTTTTTTTTTATAAAAGCGACTAACTGTCGATACGCCAACTGCAATTAGGCCGAACATATCGATTAGCGAAACCAGAGTGCACTTGGGATCAAGATTGTTCAGGGAGGCGATACAGTTAGCAGATAATTATAATAGTTTTTTTGGTACAAAACCTATTCAAATTTGGGAGAAGAATCTTCTTTCGAAATGTAGATGAATTTTACTTTACATCCTGATTAATATAAGTGTGGTATTTTGAAAAAACAACTAATATTAAAAAAAAAAGAACTGGTTAAAATTAAAAATGATACTTTAAAAATCTCTTCAAAAATTCTTGGAAAAAGCATTTGTTTTTGCCAAAAAAGTCTACTGGAATATTGTTAATACAAAACAGCTTAAGTTGATTTAAGTTATTTGGTTAATAATCTGCAATTGTATTGTTGTTTAGTTAATTTTGGCTTTTTTTAAATCCTTAGCATAAAATTTCCTTCCTTAAAACTTATTTTTATTAAAATCATTTTTAGTATTTTGCTTATTTATTTACGGTGGATCTCATACTGCAGGTTTAAACATAGGTTAATAGTTAACCCAAAAATTTGTTGTTGTTTTATGTACATTTTTTTGACATTTTATTTTGTTTTTATTTAAGTTAAAGTTATGAGACTCACCGTTATAGTTTTTTGTTAATTTTATTTATTTTATATTATTTTTTTTATATTTTTTTATTTTCTTTTCTTCCAAATTTCCTTACTAATGTTCACATTTTTGTACTAATATTAAAAATCCTATCTTAAATTCCAAAAACAAAATATAATTTTCCTTTGAAACTGTTTTTTCACTTAATTCAATTGTGATTTTGGTTGCTTTTATCATTTTAATTTATTATTTAAATACATTACAATAACAATTGAAAAAACATAAAGTAGCAACCAAAAGAACGTAAAATCCGCTGTTTCTGCCCTATCTTCTACTAGCTCATCATTCGGTACAGCAGCGGCCTCAAGTAAATTTGATGCCACCAATGGTATTGATGAACAACTCAAGGCGCAAGCATTGGCTGAAGAGGAAGCTGCCATGAATCAGTATAAGGTATGTTTTAAATATATTTTATTAAACATAAAAATTTAATTCTATAAATCTCATTCATTCTTTTTCTTAATACTTAAGCAACATAAAGTTTCTTCACCCACCAGCGGCGGTGCTGCTGCTAACGCTGCATTAACAAATCCTTTCTTATCGTCTCCACCAGCTTCAGCAGCTGGTCAACCGATAGTTGATTTGTTTGGTGCTGCCTCAGCACAGCCAGGCTCTGGCTCCACCGCTGCTGCTGGTACCACTAAAGCGTCAGATGATTTATTACAATTGGGTAATCCATTTGCTGATATGTTTGATGCTCCTCTAGGAGGAGGAGCTGGTGGTGCTGGTGGCGTTGCTACAGGTGCTCATAATTCAAATAATATTTGGATGAACAATAATGGTAGACATTTTTTGGTTTTATTTTTATTATTTACTTGATTTCATTTTTATCCCTATCCCAAAACGCACGTCACAATAATCCAAACAAAACAAAAGATAACAGTCTACCAGGGATGGAAAAGTTATTACTGTTTTACTTTTTTGATACTATTTAATAATAGTTTATGACTTTTTATTTAATTGGTTAGTGCAATTAACAATAAAAAAATAACCTAAAGTTAAGACAAACTGCATGTTAAAAAATTAAAATTTATATGAAATTTCACATTTGTAACTGTAAATTAGCTCAAACTAGGTTATTTTGTTTATTGTTAATGGACCTTAGTCAATAATAAAAACAAAAGCTAAACTAAAATTTTAGTACTATTGGCGTTAAAAAAGTAATCCCCATTTTTTGATACCGAAATGACAAACTAATTTCCCATCCCTGCTAGCTATAGTTTAGTTGCAGCCTATTTAGGGTGACCATTTGTACTGATTTGATCAGTACATGTACTGATTTTCGGGCCCGTGTACTGATGAAAAAGTTGTGTACTGATTTGTACTGTTTTTTTTAAATTTGTACTGATTGTACTGATTTTTGGCATTTAAAACAATATTACATTTTTTTAGTAAAAAAAGCCAAAATGCAAGTACAATCTGGTTTTTTTTATAGGATAAATTGTTGTGAATGTGATAGGTTTTCTCTACCAGAAAGCATTCAAAATGATTTTTTCTACATATAAATTTTTTAATCTAATATGTAGTTTCATACACAGAGAAGATTCGTGGTGATTCGAATCTGTGGGATTTCAATAGAAAAAAGTATACAAAATCTTAAGATTTTCATTTTTAAAAACTTTGCGTATTTTTGTAGAAAAACGTAGCCAAAATGTGAAGTTTTTCTATTTCAGAAATCATGCAGAAATTAGCAAAAAGATTCTGACAGCTAAATTTGTAGCGAATCGATTGGTTAGTTGGTATCTACAGAAAATTAATTTAGACAATTTAATTTGCGCGTGACAACAGAAATTCGTTGGCCTGAATAAAAATTCGGCAGAATTAACGTTCATACTATCCTGGGGTCATATTTGACTCTATTCGTAGCATGGCTATATTTCATCAATCTGTTCCAAAAAAATTAGAAAAGGAATGGTAACAGATCATTGAAATTTCTAAATAATGGGTCCGTTTGTTGTACTGTTGTACTAAAAAAACTGGATTTTTTTCATGCGAAAAAAAATTTTGTCTTGGGGTCTGTATAGGGATGATAATATTTTTTTGGATGATAATATTTTTAAAATTTGTACTGATTTGAAGTCAGAAACAAATGGTCACCCTAAGCCTACTTCACACTAGAATGTTATGTTAGTCTTGGATTTGCAACATTTTGAATATTAAGTTTGTTCCTTTACTTTTTGGTTAAAGTTTGGTAAAATGAGAGTAAGTAAAAATCCTCTCACAAAATGACAAAATTACCCAAAAGTAAAGGAACGCATAAAACCACTTTTCGATCCCAAAAATGCATTTCAAAGAAAAATCTGAAAATGCGTATAATTTTAGTTTAAAATATTGAATTAACACACATATTTATTTGCATTTAAAAGTTCTTATTGATTTTGTTTAATTTTTCAATTTATTTTCACAATTGTTGTTTTTGGTTATTATTGCATCAGCTGTTAGATTTACAATTTACCAAAGTTACCCGAAGAAAAAGTCTGGGTAACTTCGATAAAAAGAGAAACACAAATTCACTCTCTTCAACAATTTCATTTACCCAATTTTCGAGTACGGGAACGCTTTTTGGGTAAGATTGGGATCCCGCAGGTTCCCGCGGTAACGTAAAGGAACGGACCTATTATTTACTAACGAAGATTTTTTTGACAGAACGTCACGCTTTGGAATTTGATTTTGGTATATGCTATAAAGGATATAAGTCTGTTTTTCAAAAAATGTAGTTAACACTTAAATGCAACAATTAAAAAAATTATGTAAACGCAACCGTAGGGGGTAGTTTACCGCCCTAGTATATACATATTTATTGATAAGAAATATACCGTGAAACATTTTTGAAAAACCAAGCATAAAGTTCGTATATTTTATTCTGAACTCTACAAATAAATGATGCAGTTTTGTAGATAATTTAGTCTTCAATACAAAACACCAAAAAAATTTACACAAATATCAACATTGAACGATTTATTGGCAAAAAACTAAACAAACACACAATTCTAAGCACACGGCTTATTTCTTGTGCTAATTTTTATTCTTATCTTTTTTGAATGTAACGGATTCTAAAAACTAACGGGTTAAACATAAATAATAATGATATTAGAAAGAGTGCGTCTATTCCAAAGTATTCAAATCAGTTATAATTGCATGCTTTTACAAGATGGATAGACGCACTTCAATAGAAAAACGCGTGTTGTCTATTGAAGACTTCCAAAGTGTGCAAACACAGAAACAAATTACTGAAATTGTTGATTTGAGTCCATCTACGGTTCAGTATAGTACTTAGCGTTTTGTTCGAGAAAATCGTGTGAACATTGTGTATACAGTGTATACTATAACACTGTGGAACAAATTCAGGTTAGCAAAAGTTAGGTCGATTCTGAGAGTGAGGGGTGAAAATAAAAGGTTCTTCAATAAGAGCGCTACAAAAGTTTTTTTAAATAAAACAAAAACGGTTTTGCATATCAATGAAATTCTTTATTCCTGTGAAAGTACGTTCGATGCCATTATGTATGGAAATCAATCTCTTTTGCATGGCCACCACGGGCACGCTTGCAGAAGTCCAGACGCTGAACCCAATTTTCGACGGTTTTCAAGCATAAATCGGCCGATATTCGTGCGAAGTTCATCAATCGTCGCTGGCTTGTTGGCATAGACCATAGATTTGACGTAGCCTCACAGGAAATAGTCCAACGGCGTCAAATCGCACGACCGAGGCGGCCAATAGACTGGACCATTTCGTGAGATAACACGTTCTCCAAACTTGGTTTGCAATAAATTGATTGTGACATTCGCTGTGTGGCTTGTGGCGCCGTCCTGTTGGAACCACATGTCCTCCAAGTCCATATCATACAATTGGGGCCAAAAATATTCGGTTATCATTGAACGGTAGCGATTTCCATTCACAGTAACGTGCCGGTCTTGATTATCACGGAAGAAGTACGGCCCAATGACGCCTCCGGCCCATAAACCGCACCAAACCGTAATTTTTTCGGGATGCAATGATGACTCATGGAGTACGTGTGGATTGCTGTCTGACCAATAACGCATATTTTGTTTATTGACGAAGCCATTCATTATGACGACTATAAATTGGACGAAGCGCTCTTAACGTTGAGGCCACTGTCTCCGAATTTCGGTAGTAAATTTGAATAATTTCGACTCGTTGGCTCGTATATCTTTCCATCATGAAATGGCAAACCTTACTGAAGAGAAATGTCAAAAGAGCGGCAAGAAATATGGCGTCGTTTGCTGTCCCTGTCTTTCTAATTTTGTAGCGTCCTTGTTGAAGAACCCTTTATAGGCTAAATTCAAACACCCGTATCGCGGCGTTTGCTTATGTTCGAATTTTTTCATATTGTTTATATGGTTTTTTGGCTATAACTCGTCGACTAATTGATATTTTTTAAATCTGTAAAAGCCAAATTATTGCTAGAGACCTCAACAACAATTAAAATTTTTAAGAAAATTGATTTGATTGATTTTTTTTTTTTTTTTTTTTTTTTTTTTTTTAATTGTTGTTGAGGTCTCTCTCTATAATTTGGCTTTTACAGATTTAAAAAATATAAATTAGTCGACGAGTTATAGTTATAACCATATAAAAAATTCGTACTAACATAAGCAAACGCCGCGATACGGGTCTTCTAATTTAGCCTCTATTTTCACCCCTCGCTCTCAGAATCGACCTAACTTTTGCTAACCTGAATTTGTTCCACAGTGTAATTCTGGTCAAAATAAATTTTATTACTCTATATTTAAAAACCACATTAGGTACTAACATAGCTTTTGTAACTGAAATTCCTCTATATGATTCCAATTTATTCATCCAGACTGTCCACGATTGTATCCCTATATTTCTTACAAGGAAGGTATTCCAATGGGTTCCATCCGATCTTAATGCAAAAAACAAGCAAATTTTTTTCCGCGAAACGTCAGACTTTAAACGCTCGTAGAGGTCTATAAATACCCTTATTTTTTGGTTATTTTTCCCGTAATCAATATAAAATTGGGCATCGTTTGATTGCTAATAGTTAACGCAATTCGCAAATTTGCGAAATATCGGTACACCCTTAGGTCCAACTTCTTTTTGTTATTTCATTATTTTTGTTTTCGAATAACACATTTGCATGGGGAATTGTTGATGGCTTTAGTTCAAAATTACATATAATATTGTCTATTTATTTTAATCGAGGGGATGTCTCAGCTTTTTTCGAAATTCTTTTTGCTAGATCTTTTAAACCAACAGAGTAGTATTTTGGACGATGAGAAAGTAAATTGTGGTGAACAATTTTTTGTTGTTGTCTTTTCTTTGATATTTCAAATGTTGAATAACGCTCTTAGACGAAAACAAGAAATTCCTATTGAGTTTGCAATTTAACCTAACAAATATTTCAAGAAATTCTAAAAACGTCGTCCCCTCACATATTATTTTTCGCAAATTTGTTATTTAACGTTTAGGGATTTTAGCACATTTAATTCCTTCAATGCAAATAATGTTTATCCCGATGAAAATAAATTTAAAGTACTTGTTTCATTCTAACAGCAAATAAGAAAAAGTTTCCATTGAAAGGGACTTAAACCACTTTAAAATTTATTTTTAATTTTTTTTTTTCTAATTTAGCACTCTAATTTTAACTTAGTTTGTAGTTTACATTAATAAATAATATAATTATATGACTAAATTCTAATTCCTAGTTATAATTTTCCAATTTAGGTTTCAATGGATCTTCTGTACCTTCAGCTGCGGCAAACGCTTTTGTTTCCGACAGCAATTTTTCATCGGTATTTGGTAATACTGAACCAACTGGTAAGTCTATGTTTGACGGTATGTTTTTCTTTCTTTTGGTTTATGATTCAGTTTATATGGTTCTTGATTTATTTTCCACTCGAAAGAAAAATTTTAAAATATCCCTTATTAGCCACTCATAACCAATTTGTAAAAAAATCTGTATTTATAAAAACATATTAACTATTTAATAACTATATTTTTTATATAACATTTTTTAAATAAAAATTATTTACTAAAAATAACAGTTTTTTAAGAACTTATTTTGTATTACCTACTAATTTTTTATGATAAGTTTTTATGGTTTTTGTTATTTTTTTCTAAAATATTATAGCATGCATTGCGCCCCAATTTAAACTCATAAATATAGTTAAATTTTTTTTACTAACAACTGATCTTTTTTTTACGAAATGTCAATGCAAAATCTTAGTTTTAGCAAAGATTTATAGTTTTTTTTTGATATTTGAGACGTTTAGTTTGATTTATTGCTTCTATTTGGTTTACTTTATGTTTTATTAATTATTGCAATATATTTTGTTATATTTTCTGTTGTTTTATTAAGTTATAAGTATTGTTTTTAGTATCGATTAAATATACCCTACTCCACAAGGAAAGTGTTCGCAAAAATAATTTTTATTTATTCAATTAAAAAAGAAAAAATAATAAAAAGTCTGCAATCCACCACATAAAATGATGCGTTTTTTTTAGCAACAACACATAGTTTTATGTGAAAATGCATAATTTTTTTTCCACAACAGACTCGATTATTCTATGTGAAAACAAATCATTTTAGATGAATTCGTTTTTTGGAACACTCCTGTATGAACATTTTGAGATTGTATGATTTTTTATATACAAATGACTTATAATTCTAAACTATCCCCGACTTTCATTTTAGGGAGTTTTCTGTGTATCATAAAATACGCAGAAATCATCGCTTAATATTTTTCATATATTATTCGGTTTTTATTATTCGCTACTGTACCTACTCTTCATACCTCATCATATCCTGTTGTGGTCTATTCCACTACTTACATTATATGTAAGTGATGGATTTTGAAAATAAGAATGATTCAACTGAACGCCATTTCAAACACTTTTTAGATAATTATTTTAAAATTGGTAATCTAAACAAACGAAAGAAACACATATAACGGACCATATTGGTCAATTGAGGTGGTAAATGGTACTTGAGAATAGAATCATTTTAATACGAATATAGCCTGTTATGGTCTCACACTACCGACCATCTGAATTGAAAGACAAGATATTGTTTCGATTTGTTTATATAATTTTAACATCACTGGCAATTATTTTGGAATCTATCAATCTTCCTTCTCAAAATTGTTGGTATTTGTGAA
Organism: Leucophora obtusa; assembly: GCA_949987735.1. NCBI lineage: Eukaryota > Metazoa > Arthropoda > Insecta > Diptera > Anthomyiidae > Leucophora > Leucophora obtusa. Next base: position 286,796,523 of record OX465295.1, read on the forward strand.
TCCGATTAATCCATTTTTCTATGAGTTTTACTTATAAATTGGCTAAAATTTCAGTTCTTGCGTTTGATTTTGTACCAAATCCTTAAAATTTTCTTGAAACCAATTTTAAACCATACCAAGATATAAGAAGTATGAACAGTAAAAAATCGCCATTTTACCCCCTAATAATGAAATGGTTGCGATATGGAAAAAACACAGCTCCGTTAGTTTTGTTTCCTCTTAAATGGTAGAGTTTTCTTGTACAAATTTGTTTATAAATGGCGCCCAATTTGGGCCTATATAACATCACATAGTAAAAGTGAAAAATATTGTAACCAAGAGTTAACAACTAACTAAAGTGCGAAAATGCACCTGACGGCCCATTAAGAGTGCGCCGTTAACAAATATAGTACGGAGAAGTTTTGCTCTTTTTTTTTCAATCAACGTTCTTAACACAGCATTTCTCTGCGGAACTTTCTGAACTTTAAATGTTTTAAACCCAATGTTAGCTTTAACTCTGCCTACAAAAGTTTCTGTACATTGCACGCGCTGTGCCATTTCGCGGCCATTAATGTTTGGCATCGCCCTCAATGCTTTCTTCACTTTTTTGACTTCGATTTTCTTCCTGGATCCTTTTGTTTTACCCGTTCCAGACTTTTTTCAATTATTAGGTCCTTGTTGAACTTTTGAGTCTGGAAACACATACTTCTGTTGCAATTTTTTTATAATTCCACAATGCATTGTTTTGATTAGTTTCAATACTTTTGTCTTGTCTTTGAATCCATTGTAGACTAATAAACAAACCGATGCATTTAAAAATCTGAAATATTTCTCAAAGATATTTTGGTTCAGAAAAATAATTTTAATTAAAGGTGGAAAAAGTTATTAAGAAAAATGTGTTTTACACTTTTTAACGGCGCACTTCTTAATATCCTTGAAATCCGACCACTTCTTATATCACAAAAGATATTGTCTCTGGATCCTATACCTGTGTAACTCAAAAACTAACTAAACTAACCGCAGAGACCTTGGGATCAGTTAACTCAACCGGTTTAGTAACACGATAAGTAGGAAAGTCACCAACACATATAGCTTAAGTCTCGATTTCATTCATCAACATTCCGAATACAGACCCGAAGTGCTGCGCGAGTTATTTTAGATGACAATTTATAGAGAACTCTAAGGGATAGAAGGCGTAAAGCAGCATCGTGAGCAAAGTCCACGGACTTCGAGCCAGTGACGTTGAGCGAGGTTGCAGAACTTGGCAAAAGCGCAAAGTCATCAAAAGCATTCATTACTCCCCGACGAAATACCTATGCTGATGCTCAAGAATTTGGACATGCCGGGATTTGTATACCTAACGAAAATTCTGAACCTGTCTATAAGCACCCTGATTGTGGCCGAAGTCTGGAAGTTGGGCAGGGATCCCGCAGATCAGTGGGGTTATTACGTAAGCGGATTCGAAAAATATTGTTCGAATTCGGAAATTTTAAAACTCTTGTAAAAAGATATCCGTTCTTGAAAGTCCAACATTTTTTTTACTTTTCACTTTTACTAGACATTGCCTACACGTTTCCAACATTTTCCTTCACTAAAAACGATTTTCTGTTACTGAATTTTTAATGTGAAAATTCTGTTCGAAATCAATTTCGTTTCGAATCGAATTACATAATAACCCCCCAGTCTCCCATTTATCACCAGTCGCCAAGACACTAGAGATTTATTTCTTTCCAACATTACACAACTTTTTAACTTGCTGCGCATCGGAAGCATCATAGTACAACAACAGCTTTTACTGTCATCACATAGACAAGTCACGCTCTTTACCAGCAGGACCTTAAAGGCTTTCGACACGGTCAACCACCTATAACATAAATATGTGGATTTCGAACTATCTGTGTGCGTTTTGAAGTTTCGAAATAATAAGTCAGTCGTGCGTGATTAATTTTTTCTTCGTCAGCGTGCGTGAGCCAAAAATTAATTTGTATCCAAACTCGTACAAGGCCCCTTCAAACAATATTCATAGACATACAGTGGTGGAAAATATAATAGGAACTATTCAAATATTTTCTAAATTTATTCTCCTTGCCTTTATTAAAAAAAAAAAAAATTGTGGCTAGATTCGCCCCAAAAGGCGAGGGAGGAGATGGTTCAGAAAATTGTGCAGAATTTTAATGTCGTTTTTTTTTATTTTGTCATTTGTTTTAAGTGGGCGTACCTTTTAATGAAAAATTAGTGATATCGCTGTGCTTTTAAACATGACCACATTTTTTTTGTTGCTTTTAGCGATTTTAAAATAAAGTTAACAACATTGAGCGAGTTCTGGCTAAATTGTACTATGTAATTTGATAAAAGGTCGGTATCGCTAATTTTTCAGTAAAAGCCATGCACACTTAAAACAAGTGAAAAAATAAAAAAGCAGAGTTTACGTTAAAATTCTGCATAATTTTCTGGACCATCTCCACGCCTTTGCGGGCGAATTTATCCACTATTTTGATCTTTAAAAATAAAGCCAACGAGAATAAAATTAGTAAAAACTTGAATCGTTCCTATTATATTTTCCACCACTGTAGATACACGATAGAAGCTGCTATGAGATGCTACCGTGCCCTACAGGTTACAGACGAAGAACGGAGTCGGCCCCCCAAAACCCGAGACGTCCGGGCTTAATTAAGATTGGGCGTGTGGTCGACTGAATTCGTATTTGTCCAGAAAAAACCGCACCACTTTCCTGCATCTAGAGAAGGCCCTGATGAAGTTAAGTACTTGTTTAATTTCACAGCAAATCCAACTCATTTGAACACTACAGCAACAACTAACCCATTATTAATTCCATACAAAATTTTAAAGTCATAACTATTGCCAAGCTGTGACAAATAAGTTAACCGACGTAAACAAATTTCTTGGATCCCAACATGCGGAACTGAAAATAAGTCGTTATATGAAATTTATTTCACCCTATGACAGTCATAATGAGGGCCAACTGTCTCGTTATTTAATATTTTTTACACAAGAACTCGTCCATTAAAACTGAGAGAAATATCTTCCTAATATTAATAAATTTTAACATGAAAGCTATTAAGTTACTCACTGAAACTTGTTCTGTGAAAATTTACACTCAACCAAAAAAGTCTGTAATGGCTACTGAAGATTTTGCTGTTATTACGGGAAATTTAACTGTTTTGAACCCAGCGATATTTTTTGTTAATTTTAGCAACACATGTCTGCTGATCTCTTGTACAATAAAATTAGTAGAAAAATTTAGTAGCCGGTACTAAATTTTAGTACAATTGTTTTAAACTGCAATTCAAAATCGTTTTGCTAAAATCAGTTAAAAAACTTACTAAATATCATAATTTTAGTACAATGAAATTAGTATAAATAATTAGTTGCAGCTACTAAATTGCAGTAAATTGTTGTAAACTATAATTTAAAATCAATCTGCTGAAATAAACAAAAAAGTGTACTAAAAAATAAAAAAAAACTGTAAAATCTAAAAAAAAACTTTTTCTTTCGATTGTAATATGCGTATAATTACTTCATCGTACTTGAAATTTGGAGCCAAAATTGCAAACGGTTCTCCAGTTATTACCTTTTTATGCATTGGAGATACAATAAAATTTTGTGAGTGTTATTTCCAAACTAAGAATATATCAATAGTAACAAATATAAACTAAACGAGAATTGTAAAAAATAAAAAAAAAATTTTTTAATTGGTAATTTTTCTGCTGAATTTAGCACACGGTTTTAAAAAATAAGTAAAATATTTTGCTGAAACCAGCATCGTGAATTAGTAAAAAAATCCCTAATTTGTAATAAGAGAATAGCAAAAATGATTACTAAAAAAAATTGTACTAAAAATCAGTATAAAAATAGTAAAGTGCGATTGGAAACTGTTTACAAATTTTTTTACTAACTTTTTTTTTCTGAGTGTACGTTATTGCAAGTTTCACATAATGTTATGAAAAATATAATTTTTTAACAGCAATCGGGCTCTGACAACCGAAACAGGGTTAGTAACCGGTGTAAGAACTACTTCACTTGTTCTGATCTCCTTACTATTTATACCACCTATATCCGGCCGAAGATGGAATACAATTCCCATATAAGTGCACTTATCCCGATGCCCCGTGTTTTTGGCCGTAACACGCGCTTGTACAGTAGATCTCATCCGTTTGTGGTCGATTGTCCAGTTAGTCGCACAACGCATTATAGAGAGAATTCGTTCATTAGTGGAATAAACTCCCCGCAGATGTCTTTCTTGATACTTACAATTTAAGGAAATTCAAGTCAAACGTTCACAAACACTACTCCCTCTTTCCTCCTTCCCATAACCTATTTTCCTGATATCAACACAATGCATTGCATCAGGGCATCCCCTGAGTGTTGGTCTATAGTAAAAAAAAAAAAAGAAACAGGGTTAGTAGAACCGAATTTTCGGCTGCAGCGACCAAATTATTAGGTTGGCACTAAATTCGGTTGGGACAGCAAAACATTTTTCTGGGTGCAACAGTAAGAGCGAATACTTTCCCTAGTGGTGTAGTGTATAAGAGCACAATTGATTTTCTATTTTTTTTTTTACTAGTAACTTAAAATTTAATTTATCCTCCCCCGTTTTTCTTTTTATTTCTTTTACATTATGTAAAATCCTCAAAAATCAAAACAACCACCTGTGTGTGAAATTTTTTTTGTATAATTTAGCAACTGGAGCAGCATTAGAAAATCCATTTTTTGATTCAATGGAACCTCAAAATTTATTCGACTCATCATCGTTACCATCAACAATCAATAATGTCAACGTATCGAACAACCTGACTTCCATTAACTCCAATACAAATTTCTTTATGACGTCATCTCAACCAACTTCTTTACAATCAGGTGATCTATTGTAATAACAAAAAAAAAAAAAACAAAAAAAAATGCAAATTGCAATTTTTACCTGCTTAAAAGCGAACCGTTCGTACACACAAATAAATTTGCAAAGCTAAATTTAACCAAGACTTGTACAAAATCAATTGTGAAAACTTTGTTTATCTAAATTCCAAAAAAAGCATTGGTAAACAAAAACTCATAACATTTTAATCAAACTTGGTAAAATCTTTCAAGCTGGCCCTGTTTTATGGTTTTGTGATAAACTAATAAATAATAAATTTTGGCATTTCATTCCTCAGTTCTTGGTACAGTGAATCACAGAATCAGAATACAAGGCCTGCTTACTATATTTTCCTAAGTTTTTTTTTTGCATAATTTATGCAAAATGTAGTCATGGTTGTATTCCGTTTTGCTGCAAAACTTAGGCAAAATTGCTTTCGTTTTTTGCGTGTACTCTCCTCCCCGAACACTTTCACTCTAACTTTTGTAAATTCGTAAAACATTTTGTAGTTTTTCGTCCTAGTGTAATAATCAAAATATTCTAAACTAGTTTTGTACGCTTGTCATATTTGTTGGACCTGCATTGTAACGAATGGATGTCCACAAATATTGTCCGTGGTCCTTGAACATTTTACATACAACTATTTTAAGTTTGTGTTGCTGCTTCCATTATAACTTTTTTTTTGATTTGTAGTTTAAAATCAAAATGTTTTGTCCAATTTTACTTTGGTTTTTGAAATTTATTTTTTTTGTATAATTAACTTTATTTGTAATTTTATGTTGTTTTGTGTTAATTTTGCTTGATATCTATTGATTTAGATCTAGATATTTATCATATTGAGGTTGTTAGCAAGGGGCGTGCTAATTGTTTCATCGTTGTGTTGTCGTACAAAAACAAAGTTGTTAAAATTTAAATTGGAAAAATGTAACATTTGAGAGTAGCACAACTTTTTTCCTCTATCCTATGTTTAATTGTGCTAGCAGAGAGAAAACCCAATAGGAAATCGTTGTTAAAGTAAAATAGAAATTTTAAAAACTCTGTTTTTTTTATTAGGACGATACAACATATAGCACACCCCTTGTGAACAACCAATAAGCATATAAAACTAGGAGATGCAATCGATATCGTATCGCACATCAAACCGCACATCGGTCATGACAAGGTCATGTTCTGCCCGATGTGCGATCCGATAGCGATTGTATGTCCTAGTTTTATATGCTTCTTGGAACAACCTAATTGATTGTGCGCGTGTGCCTAGTATGTTATAAGAAAATATTTTTGTTTATGTCTTCAATAAGATCCATTTGCGGTTGTATTTTTTTTAAATAAGCAGAGGTGTTTTTTTTTTACCAGTCCATAATTAAGAATATCTTATTTTCAATAGGTTTTTATGTATTTTTTTTTTGTGTTATTATTTAGAATGATGGTAAACCAACAACTAAATTTTGTTTAAGTAAAATTTCAGCCGTGCTTTAATCACCATAAATCTAATTTTTTCTATAGTCTCAAAATAATTTCTATTAGGAAGACCATATTCCACCCACGGCTCTGAGCATGACCGGTTTGATAAGTAATTTAAACCCATTGAGGTAGCGTGGTAGTAATAATTAGATATAAAATGGCGCCCAACTTAGGGCATATAATTTATAAACATAACTCTGTTATTTAAGTGTATTTTTAAACATTTAAACATTTTGGACTTATTAAGGCCCAATCACCGAAAGTTCAGTTAAAATTTAGCCGACAGTTAAATAAAATTTTATATGGGAAACAACAACAAATATGTAAGTTAAAGTCCCAGTTAGAGCCTAACCGGACAATCAGTAATCGGGCCTAAGTGTTTGTTATCATACGCACCTAAATCATATTCCTACTGAATTGAGAAAAAAGATTTATTGTAGCAACCGAATTTCTTGACGACTTAATGGTTTCGTTGCAAAACCCGAATTATATATTTAGTTGTCGTATTTATTGGTTCAATTGAACTACAGTGTTCCAACGGAAATTCTGTTGTATTAAAGGAATTTAAATTACCACAAACAAAAATATTGGTGGCAGCAACCTAACTTTGTAGTTTCCATAATATTCGGTTGTCACAACGAATCTGTTTTCTGCTGTATATATAGAAGATAGGATATTTCCTCACAATATGTAGTAAAAGTTGTTAGATGCGTATGATTAATGCATATTACTCATACGTAGAAAATAAAGTTTTTCTATCAATTATAAAATATATATATAACATCCCTACGGGAAATTTTAACAAACTGTCACCGAACTGGCCCCTTTATATGAAATAGACTGGTCACTTTTACATGGCGTTGTCATAGGAGGTGGAAATTGACCCCTTGTGACATGTCACAAGACAAATCCCAGGACAGGTCCCTGAAATTGAGAGTTCAGTGACAGTTTGTTAAAATTTCCCGTAGGGATGTTCACAAGTAACGCTACCTCTTGGAATACTACTGTCTACCAAATTTGTCATGACTGCTCTGACAAACTATCTCGCTTTTGAGGGAATGATCTTCTACTTTTTATAGCGGGCTCCACAATTGAAAGATGACTCCAAAAGCTTAAAAATGCAATATTTAGAATTTTTCTGTAGTCAATTTTTCTTATAGATTGTTTTTTTTAATTCCCTGATTTTTTTTGAGGTTAAATTCTAAAATTCTAAAAAAAATTGTTAATAAAATTTTGTGTAAAGTTATTATGGTGGTGGTTATAATTATTGTATATAAACACATTTTGCTTGCTTAAATTTATATTTTTGTTATTAAAATCTTTTAACTAATTAGAAATTATGTCTTTTACTTGCAAGGGAAGATTGCCAAATTGCACATATAAGCAAAATCTTAATTTCAGTTTACACTTATCCCTCGAAAAAAGAAATTATTGACACTAGCGTTCTTAAGGTTTGGATCCAAAATTAAATTCTGAATCCTCTGGTTTCGAATGTCTGTTAAATTTTTTTAATTAACTAGACCTTGTAATCAAATTATAGACCGTGCTATAGGGATATTTGCACGAAATTCCGCCGTGAACGGACTATATTAAAATTAATAATTCTAACGCTAGAAAAATACAACAAAAGAACTCCAGTAGTATAGAAAAACTTAGAGAGCGTTTTGCACTGGTAGTTAAAACTTCTATTTATCGCTAAATGAAAGTAAATATTTTTTTTTTTTTTTTGTCAAAAAGTGTTTTAAAAAACGGTTTTAACGTAATTTTTTAAGACACGTTTATTGTTTTTGCGTTTATAATATATCGCAAGGAAATATTCCTTAATATAATTTTTTAACATAAATTTTGAAGTATAAAACTCCTGCAACTTGTTCACTAATGAACGAATTGTCATTAAATTTTGACAGATGTCATCTGAAGATTGGTGATTCCAAAAAATTATATGGATTTTTTGGCGCTACCTATGTGTCATCCTATGTATTTTTCAGCCGATGTGTTATGTTTTCAGATTGAAATCCATCGACCTTTAAAATCCTATATAAGGTACAATAATTTATAGAAACATATTCCGCTGTTTAAAATAAAAACTTAGAAGACCTTATAAAATGGTTTTTTAAGTTTTACAAAGTTATGTGAAAATATTTCATGTAAAATTGTGTTATAGACAAACACAAAACATATTTTAAAAGTAAATTTACACCGTTTTTCGGCTTCGTGTACTTTATAACAATTTTCATTTAGCGGTAACATACAACTTTTACCTGCCAACGAGAAACTCTTTGAGGGTTTTACTACACTAACAGAGTACTTTCAATTGGCGTTGGAATTATCCACCCCCAAATTATCGTAATTATTAAGCAAATTTTTTTTGCTGACTTTAGCTGGGTAAATTGTTATTTTCTGTTAACTAAAATTTAACTCAAATATAACTTAAAATTTATATCTTTAACAGTTTAATTTTTGCTCTTCTTATCTTACTAATATTTAGTAAAAATAATCTGCTAACTTCTGCAGTTTTTTCTGCAAGGTATTTCTAACCTTATTTTCTTCAACTACTCTATTTTCAACTTTATTTCAGAAATTACCATTTTATTTCAAAAGTTATCAATTGTTTTTATTTATTTATTGTATTTCAGAAATAGTCATTTGAATTTCAGTTTATTAATTACATTTCCGAACTTATCAATACCCAGTCAAAAAAATACAAACGATGCCATGGAAATGCAGGTGGTAAAAAAAAAATCACTGGATAACCACTGGTTGCAAACGTTGGCATAGCACTCTAAGCTCCTTCTTAGCCAGTGTTTTTTTTTTTGTATAAACAACGGAAATTTTGGTAAAACAAATACTATTAAACGCTTTTTACAAACGCTGGCAAAGTGTCCCAAATGAGTGTTCTGTCAGTCAATTATTTTTAACACCGCGGTTATCCAGTGGTATGCCGGTGCTTGATTTGTTTTGTGTTTACATTTGTTTATTTGTTTCGCAGTCAATATAAGTAGATCATTATCAATTATTAACCCATAAAGGCACGGATACTGAAGACGGGTCTGTAGCGGGACCCGAAAATACGTATTTTATTCTGCTGGCCTTATCGAATTTTTGCAACTTTTATTCTCTGTAATTTACCTGTATGATCAAAAAAATTCATTTAATAATTGAAAATTTCTGAAATACAATTGATAAAATTGAAAATCAATTGATTATTTCCGAAATACAGTGTAAATATGAACAATTAATCATTTCTAAAATACAATTAATCAAACTAAAAAACAATTAATTATTTCTGAAATACAATTGATAGTAAAGTGTTGGTTTTTCAAACGCGTCATATGTTTGAGGTTAAGAAGAAGAATAAACATTTTTCAAAGTTATAGACACATTATTAATTTACAAATCAGACTAGATCTAGTTTCTGCCTTTTTTATGGACAGGCTTCATCAGTGATTTTCCATTAAATTGTATTATTGTTTATATTTTATTGTCAGATTGTCTCGTATATGATAATTTACTCTCAGAAGTGATCAAACAGCCATACAAACATTCTACTTTAAATTTTTTGTTTATCATCTTATCTCCTCTTTGTCACCTTTTTCACAAATGTTGCCACACTGACGTATGGTTTTTACGTACAATACAAATTGATAAATCTGAAATACAATTGATAACTTCTTAAAAATCAATGAAAATGGTGTAGTTTTAACTTAAATTTTGACAGACTTTTCTATTACTGTATCAAGAAAATCTGCCATAAATTAAGGTTAAATGGTCATTAAACACGAGAAGTCATGGATATTACAGTAAAATATGGACCACTTTTGCACCTGTGCACCCGACATATACAAGTGCACTGTGCAGCACTAGTTTCGGGCGTCCATGAGCCCTATGAAAGATGAATGTATTGTGTTAGTATAGTAAAACCCCCGAAGGTTTTGGTGCGTTTAAAAAAAATTACATCTTTTTTAACACAATTGACAATCCTCTTAGGGGTCACCTCATTATTCTAAAATTGTGCTATTAGGGTGGTGTGTATCACATCATCTTCCCTTGTAAAATATATTATTGTTTTATTTGTATTATTATTTATCTATCTACACATCTTTCATTTCATTTTGTTTTCTTTTTCTTTAAATATTTTTACTAAAAATAATATTGTTCAACAACAATTCATCAATATTTATTTGCAAATATATTTTTTTCTTCTTCTCTTTTTATGTTTTATTTTATTTAAACAATAAAAAATACATCCCATTTAATTGTCTTAAAAATAAAATTGTGGTGGCACAAATGTAAAAAACAAAAAATCGTATTAAAATTATAAACAAATTATATAAAATTATGTGTAAAAAAATGGTGGAATCTCATAAAACAAAATGGCGGTCATTAATTATTATTTCTTTAAATGTGTGTGTATGATATACTCTCATTATGGTTTTGGTTTAAATCGTTCCATTTCTCTCTCTGTTAATTCGTCCTCCTCTCACATTTATTTTTTGCAATTGTATTTGTTTATCTTTGTGTGTATGCGTGTGTGTGCGTGTATATATGATTTTTAATAAAACGTAATGGCTGAAAATGCACCATTTATTTCGAAAATATGAACAAATAAAATTCACCATGTTTTTAACACAAATCACAAATAATTGTCCAAACTATACATAAAAATATATATTCAACCACAACACCATTGTCCTATTAAATAATTAATAAAATAACCAACAAATAAACACAATACATACATACATAAAATGAAAAAGGCTTTGATGCTTTGGGTGATGTATTAAAACCCGGCATAACTTCTTCTACAACAACAACTGCTGGCAAACCACCAGCAGGAAATCAAACAAATATTAATACTACAGGTATTGCCTCACAAGATCAACTACTACACCACCACCAACAACAACAGCAGCTGCATCAGCAACAACAGCAACCGGCCAGCACTGGAAAACTCTTAACTGGTGATTTGGATAGTTCTCTAATGTCTCTAGTTGAAAATTTAAATATAAATAAATCAGCTACAACAAAGTGAGTAATATTACATTAGACTGTCTCCTCTCTCTCAAATCAATATCACTCCATAAAAATCATTGCATTCACGTTCATTTTCATGTTGTATTTTATAGCATTCCCAAGTAATTGGCTTTTAAGAAAATGAGCTTAAAAGACTTGAGATTTTTTAAAGTCATTTTGTACAATAAAATTCATTCATTCACTTTTCCCGTAATTCCAGATCAAAAAAATCCTTTATTTAAGAAATATCGATAAGATACTACTCTCTTTCTTAATACAATTTTATACTTACAAACAGAGCCTTAAAAGAATTTGTGTCTTTATTTGACTTTTTTAAAACTGTGTAATTAATTTCCCAAAGTGTTTGAAATCTTATAATTACAAACAAAACATATTAAATAAATTCAATGGAAGAAGAGTTCTTTCATTGGTTAATATTGGCAATTTATACTTATTAAATAAGAATGAAAACCAATTATAATTCGAATATTCTGATTCTAAATCTTACACGCTGAAAAATAAACGGTATTCTGGTAACATACATATATTTGTAAAAACTAATATATTCGCCGTGTTTGTAATACAATGTTTGCTTGCACATATAATATGTTCACCTGTAAACATACACTTGTGCTCACGAAATTAAGTCAATTCAAGTTTTTTTTACACTTTATTGTTGTTGCCTTTATTTTTAAATTTCAAAATAGTGGCTAAATTCGTCACGAAAGGCAAGGAGATGGTTCAGAAAATTATACAGAATTTTAATGTAATGTTTGTTTTTTCATATTGTCACTTGTTTTAAGTGGGCGTGGCTTTTAACGAAAAATTAGCGATATCAACCTTTTATCAAATTACATAATAAAATTTAGGGAGTACTGATCGGTTCTGTACAAACTGTATATTTTTGGAAATCCTATAAAATTTCCGTAAGTCTTGCATTATTCTTATCTACAAATATTCACCAGACTTAAAATTGCAACACTTTAAACATGACCAAGTTTTTCTTTGTTTTTAGCGATTTTAAAAGAAAGTTAGCAACACTGAAATTTTAACATGAAATGCTTTTACTACATCGTAAATAAAATCTTGACTGATTTGTTATATTGTGATAAGAAAAGCATAAAATTATTCACTTTAAAATTTCAGTGCTGTTAACTTTATTAAAAACACTAAAAACAAGGAAAAATTTGGTCATGTTTAAAGTGCTGCAATTTTAAGTCTGGCGACTATTTGTAGATAAAAATAATGCAAGACTTAAGGAAATTTTATAGGAATTTCAAAAATATACAGTTTGTACAGAACCGATCAGTACTGCCTAAATTTTACTATGTAATTTGATAAAAGGTTGATAGCTAATTTTTCGTTAAAAGCCACGCCCACTTAAAACAAGTGACAAAATGAAAAAACAAACATTACGTTAAAATTCTGTATAATTTTCTGAACCATCTCCTTGCCTTTCGTGGAGAATTTAGCCACTATTTTGATCCCAGGACAGGTCCCTGAAATTGAGAGTTCAGTAACCTGTCCTAGGATTTGTCTTGTGACATGTCACAAGGGGTCAATTTCCACCTCCTATGACAACGCCATGTAAAAGTGACCAGTCTATTTCATATAAAGGGGCCAGTTCGGTGACAGTTTGTTAAAATTTCCCGTAGGGTACTTACAGGTAACATCAGTGTAATGACTTTCCTCCAATGACATCACCATGTTAAAATAAGTAGTTTAGTAATTAAAAGGTAACTAGTGAACACTTAAGATTTCAATACCTAAAACTCATTACATGGTAATGAAAGGTTTTGCTGGGTACATCTAACCAACTAATATATACAATATTAGGCTGTCCCTTAAAATACAATTTGTTGATATTCATTCATTACACCCCCCAGTTTTGCTCTAGTTTGTTCAAGATGGAAGAATTAAATTTGTTTATTATTATTTTATTTATTCATTAATTGTACTTAAATTGTGGGCGCTGTGGTGTAATGGTTAGCGCGTTGGACTGTTACACGTGAGGTTGCGGGTTCGAGCCCCAACCAAGGCAACATCAATTTATGAAAAATAGTAATATATATGAGTTTTTTCTTTCCCTCATACATATCGCAGCGTCCTCCTTCGGTGTTCCCATAGCACTTAACCCCACCGAAGTAAAATAATATAACAGGGCTATGAACAAAAAGCTTCAACAAAGTTCGCCAACTCACCGACAGATGGCGCGGAACAACTTTTCTAAAAAATTCAACATCTCGCGCAATTACAGTGTTGCCATATTTGAAGCCCGGTCCTTGGGGACTGAGACCGGTCCTTGGACCGGTTCTTTTATATAAAAAGGACCGGTCATTTTTACTTGGGCTTGTCCAACCAAACCCGTCACAGGACTGAAGCAAAAGAACCTGTCACTGGACTGAAACAAAATAACCTATCACAGGATTGGCGTAAATGAACCTGTCACTGGATTTACCTAAAAGAACCTGTCACAGAACTGGCGAAAAAGAACCTGTCAAAATATGCAACTACAAAACGATGTAATTTTGTTCTAAATTTCATGATCCGGATAAATTTTTAGTCCATATTAGTTTTGGACTATTGAAAAAAAAACATGGAAATGCACGGAATTCCTTGCCGAAATAAGTACCAATTTAGATTTAAACTTTTGTTATTCGCAATACATTTTTACCAGGAATTGAATTCTACAAATTTTGTTTTTATTTTTGTTTTAGTTCAGTCAAATGCCTTTTTTATGAAGTTTTAAAATTATTTATATTTGGTTACTTATTGCCGACAGAAAACAAAAAGAGAATTTCCAAGAAGTTACCTCAATTTCTGGACTTGATTTTAACTGAAACAAATGGCGTTCAAAGAAGTTTAATTCATGCTGTTTTTAAAGCACATATGTTTACTCGGGTGTTGATTACGTTTGATGGTTTTGCAATCAGCAGTTGCAGATTTCTGTTACCCACCAGATCTCAGTTGCTACATCCCTAATGTACAACCCTAATATCAGAAAATTAAAGCTCGCAAAAAATCATTAAGGAAGTTTTTCGATAAAAACCCAGCAGAAATTTAAAAAAATTTTTTTGGTGGCCTAAGTTAGGGGTCGCCTTTTAAAATTTTTTTTGTTGGATTTTTCAGGAGATAGCTGATCCAATGAAAATGGATTTATCGAAAGTTTACTGATTTTTTGCGAGCTTTAATTTTCCGACATTAAGGTGGTTGCAACTGTGATCTGGTGGATAAATACTAGAATGGGATACTTGAGGTCAATGGTCCTTAGAGCAAAACATTGGTCCTTCGAGAGAAAAACGTCGATGTATCATACTTTAAGATCCGACTGTAAATGGCAAAGATATAACGAAAAATGTAAAAAGGCGATCACTACGTTCGGTAAAAAATTTTTTTTTGAAACCTTGCAAAAATAATTCAAATATTTTGTAGAAATTTTGAAATTCTTTAACAGACCTAATTTGATCGACTTTAATTTGAAATAATACGCATATTCTTACCAAAATTCTTCTTATTTTCGGCCTAAAATTAAATCTTTTAAAATTTACAAATTTTTTAATCTGTCCCTAAAACGAAGTCAAAATCCCTAATTTAGGCCCAGCTATTACCTAACAACTCTGTAAAACATAAAAAATACTCCCTTGAGAAAATTTCCCAAAATAAAATCCTCCTTTGACAAAATTTCCCACATGCTAGCGACATCCACAGTTTGTTTAAAAATTATCGATGTTGCATCTCTATATTATATGTCTCTGGTGAGACCCCTCATTATTTCAGTATGCGCCCCTAGCGTCTATTGCTGTAACATAAATATATTTAAGAACTTAGCAAATTCAAAACCCCTAATAAAATTGTAGCATATCCTACGGAGTAATTGAAAATAATGAAAAAAATTCATTAAATTATTGACTTTTTCATTCACCTAATGAAAAGTGTTCATTAAATAAATGTATCCAATTTGAAGAAATCGATTTATTGATAACAAGAACATAAATTCTAACGGTGTCGAAAGAAATTGAATAACGAATGAAGTACGAGAGACCTCGGTCATTGCTCTAAAGTGAATTAGTTAAATATCCATAAGTCAGATAAAAGTCAAAGGACGAATTTATTCTTTGAAGCTCTATTTTCCTTAGTAAATTAAATTATCATACATCCATACATCCATCCCCATCCATCATCAAACAAAAAATAAAAATAAATCAATGCAGAAAACAAAAACTTCTTCCCATTATATTCATTCCATAGACCTGTGCAATGGAATTCACCTAAAAATACTGCGAAACCTGGTGCTAATTGGACACCTCAACCAATGGCTGCTACTACGGGTGCTGGCTATCGTCCAATGGTGAGTGTCTTTGTCTAATATGAAATAAGAATACAAAAAAACTTCAACTCTTCTACTACTTTGCTTTTTTTTAACGAAATAATTTTAATTTGTTTTTTGTTTTTCACCAAATCGGCGCTGCGTCAGCGAGACCCGTTATGTATTTCTGAGAAGCTTTAAAAAACAACTGTATTTTGGACTTTCGCGATTTTTTGAAAGTTTTTTTTTATAAATATGGGTACGTTCGTAAATGTAGTTAGGCATCACTGCGGCATAATAAAAGTAAAACGTTCAAAAATGCATCACTTGACAGCACTACTTTACAACAAACGTTTTTTCATGCAAACAATTGGCAGTGCTGCCGTAAATTTCTGCAACTATCGCATCATTTTAATTTCTGATGCAATAGTGCGCGTTCTAAAATTTTTATGTTAAAATCATTTAATACAAAAAGAAAACTAAAGTTGGTGCATAATGGAAGAGGTATTATATAAAAATTCTTAATACAAATTTAAATAATGTTAATTGTTTTTTTTAGCATTTTTTGGATTTTTAATAATCAAAAGTCATTTCATCTTTTAATTCTCTTTTTATTATAACTTAACAAAAAATTGTCATTTTTACCATCAAGATTTATAAAAAAATTCTTGAAAAACGTTTATTAAAAATATATTGCGAAAAGATAAAACAAAGCATTTTTTTAAGAATCTCTTAAAACATATGACATATCTCGCTGGCGCAGCGTCGAAATAAAACAAATTGTTTTTATATAAAAAATGCATAGTTAAGTTATTAACAAAAAAAGAAATATATAGAAATAAATACAAATCGAGAAATATGCGTTAAAATTTAAGGATAGTTTTAAAATTTTAATAATTTGTTTAATTGAAATTTGTGCCAAATAAGATTTAGGTCTTTGATTTTTTTTTTGTAAACATCACTGTTTTTTCACAATTATTTTCAATACTTTGTTATTCTTCACAGTAGTTATATTTTTTTTTGCTATTTTTCCCTACTTAAATATTTAGTTCGTTTGATTTTATTTTGTAATTGTATTTTTAATTTGTGTTTAATTACTTTTCCCAAAGTGCTTGAGAATGTTATGTATGGGGCATTTTTTGTGAATGGGACACCCCTGCTGTCCAAAATTGAGCTTGACGTACAGATTTCTATAAAGATCTAAAATTAAGATAAATATCTTCGCTTTCAAAACTCAAGTGGCGCAATATGAATGTAATGATGGTAGAGCTAGGGAAGCGTCCCAGTCAGAAATCGCCAGTGGTACAAAAAATCAAGCACAGGCACACCACTGGGTAACCACGGTGTTAAAAATAAATGATTTGCAGAACACTCATTTGGGACGCTTTGCCAGCGTTTGTAAAAAGCGTTTTGCCAGTATTTGTTTTACAAAAATTGTGGTGGTTTATAAAAAACACCACTGGCAAAGAATTGGCTTAGAGTGATATGCCAAGGTTTGCAACCAGTGGTTATCCAGTGCTACGTAGCCAATGCTACCAGGGGTAAAAAAATCAATTCACTGGTAGACCAATGATTTTATAAAAATGCTGACGCTTCCGAGTTCAAATCCGGTTGCAAGCAAAAAATTTTTTTTGGATTTTTTTTAATTTAAAATTTTTTTTGTTTTATAAAATCAATTTTTTTTGTGGGAAAGCTCCTTCAAGACCTACTTTTTTTTGCCCTCCCAAACACTGGCATACTAGTTACAAAAAATTGTTTGCCAGTACTATCATTTTGGCATAGCCAGTAGTTGTCCAGCTATTATCACTCATTTATGTGTTTAGCCATTAAATATTATATGTCTCGTTAGCTCAGTGGGTAGAGCAATCGTCAGCCAATCTGACGCCCTGAGTTCAAATCACGGCAGCCCCAAAAAAAATACATATGAACTTTTTTTAAATTTTCTTTTGGAAAATATATTTCCAGACCACCTATTTATTGGTTTTGCCAGCGTTTTGCCAACGTTCAAAAATTTTGTTCCTCCAGTGCTTTTCCGGCGCTTTTTGAACAACAGCCGGTCCTTTTGTCTAATGATGTTATCATTTTGGGAATGGGAAAGCACTTTTTACCAGTACTTGTAGCACCTGTTAAAGTGTTTTGTCACCGCTTTCCTGTTTGTATTTTTCTGACTGGGGCGAGTTGAGATGTTACTCTCTGAGTCGCCAATAAATGTTAAAGAGTGACGGATGCTGTTTGAAAATTCTTACTCGGGGCATTTTTGGAGGTAGCTTGAATCCGCCATCAGATTTTTAGTATCAAAAATGGAATATTTTGAGATGGGTCTGAATTTGAGATGAGTCAGAATTTGTTTTTAAATAGCTACCTTATAGTTTTTGGTATCGTTTGATAAGAATCGGATATTAAATTTTAAAAATTCAAAATGTCGATTTCTATATCGTCAGCTTATTAGTGGTTTGAACTACTGTTTTCGCAACCCATTTCTCGATATCTGTTATCATATCTGAGATATCCAGTATCGGGTCAAACCAACAATGAGTTGACGATATGGGTGTGCAGTTTTTTAAAAGTGGTCGGATTCATATCAAATATTTTTTGGGAAGTTTTTTTGCTGGGGGGGGTTCTAAATTCGAATCTGATATGTGATTTTCAAAATCGCGAATGTAATATGGCGGTTAATTTTTTCTAAAAGTAATCGGTTTCGTTGTAATTTTTTAACAGCAATATTTTGGGAGTTGCTGAATACGAATTTGATATCAGTATTATGGATCTAAAATGGCGGATTAAATATAGCGGTCGATTTTGTTTGGATGTCGTGGAGTATGAAGCAGATTTTTTAAACTTAAAATGGCGCATCCAATATGGCGGATGAGCAATTTATTTTAAAATTATTCACCTAGGGGTATTCAGCGGTCGCTATTTAATAATCTGACATCAGATTTTTTATGTATATTTTAAATTGGCGATCTAATATTACAGTTTGATTACTGTGAAGAAAAATCATCTGCCATATATATATATTTTTTTTTTTACTTTGTACAGATGAAATTAAGAGCTCCACATTCACTTTTGCCATCTTTATTCTTTGCCGCTCAGAAACCAACTAAGGCCGAGGCCACGCAATGAGCGGCAGAGCAGTGAGCGGCAAAAAATTAAAACATCCCGTGTAAAAAAGTTTAGATCTGATCAGATCTTTTTGGATCTAAATAGATATGATTGAATCTAATTAGATCCTGTACCAGATCTCATCAAATATAATCAGATATGTCATATGTGATAATACCTTATGGCAAGATCTGATCAGATCTAATGCCAAATCTGTTCAAATCTAACGTGATCTGGACAATTGCGCCAGATATGCCTAGATCTGATCAGATCTAATTAGATCTCAAATTTGTCCCCAATTTTGAGATCTAATTAGATCTCATCTTTTTTACACGGGATATGAAATACTATTGAAGTGACCACGCAATGAGCGGTATTTCTTGTTCTAATTTTTAGTTGGTTTTGAGCTCTTAATTTCATCTGTATAAAGTCGACCGCTATTATGGCAAGACAGATTATCAAATTTCAAAAATATAACCGAGAAATGACATTTTTACAACAACAAAAAGTTTTCAGAGAATTATCTTTATATATTTTATTATGATAGAAAGATCTATGATAATTATGTGTGAAACAAAATATCGGCCAAATGCTCGCCACGGCTTCGGTGGTCCATATTTTCAATGACTCTGAGACATAATTGAGGTTCAATGTCGTTAATGCTAAAATTTGCGTACAATTCTCCCGATTGTGGACACATTTGGTCGATTATGCTGACCAAAGAAGTGCACGAAATGCATTTTGATTTGAACGCCCATTTTCGTAAAAGGCTTCAACAATCTTAACGCGCTGCTAAATTGTGTACCTCTCCATGGTTGAATTTGTCAAACACTGAAAAAAGAA
Source organism: Leucophora obtusa (assembly GCA_949987735.1). Classification (NCBI taxonomy): domain Eukaryota; kingdom Metazoa; phylum Arthropoda; class Insecta; order Diptera; family Anthomyiidae; genus Leucophora; species Leucophora obtusa. The sequence continues at coordinate 286,816,100 of OX465295.1, forward strand.
ATGTCAAATTAAGTTGGGTAAAAAACTTGACGTTAAGGTGTGACTCACAATTAACATAGTGCATTATGGTTGGACAACGCTTTAGTTTAACGGCCATGGTTGTAGAACATACTAGATGGTTCTAGAGTTCTATAATTATAGCACTTTATTTATGCCACTTAACATTATAGTATATGCTGTGGTGTATACTTAAATGAAGTGTGCCAGATTGACGGGTTTTGCAAATCCCGTTTCTTGGAATATTTTTCTTTTAAAATTCCAGAATTTTCTATACTAGGCTAATCCAATTTCGTAACAATATGTTTTTGTTTGGCCCTTACGACTACTTAAAAAAACTTCTTTGTTTATGGCTTCGATAATATGTATTATGGGGATTTCTATTCCGAGAATTATGTCTGTTTTCTTCAGGTGACTACGACCGATTTCCTAATTTCCAGTTTGGGTTATGTCGGAAACATTTCGGAACTCGTGCGTTAATGCAAGTTTGAAGGATTACTTTTGATGTTATGTTATAACTACCCGTGAAAAAACGATTAGATTCAATAAAGTTAGGTTTGATCCAGTTGTATCTATTCATATTAGAGATTGAATAACAACGGATAAAATTAAATATGGGTTTATCTGCGAATCCGATTTTCGAAGTTTTCTTATTCGTTGCCTTATATAATCATATCCGAAAATATCTTTTCCCTTATATCATTTTATATGCCATATACAAATACATATACTTGATCAAATTATATCTCGTTGAAGATAAATTTGTATATTGCTTCGAACAACACTTTATAAAACTAAATGTGACGCAAGAGCAAAAATATTTTAGATAAAATAATTCACTATCTCAAATCGAACAAAATGTATGTTGATTTAAATACAATTATATACTTACCCCTAAATTCATAAACGCTTTGTAAAATTATAGGAGGTTTTTTGAACAAATTTTGTATGAAAATGACGTTTTGTAAACCTGCTATAACTTTACAAAGCATTTATGAATTTAGGGGTTAATAATTCAATACAAAATTAAAAAGCTGAGCTTATTATGAGAAAACATTTATTGCCGGCAATATCAATTTCGTATTGCGGAAGTTTCCTGCGTCGAGAACAACTGTTACCCGAAAGCAATACTTCCAGGTAATACCCCAGGAAGATAAATCGGCGATATCGCTAATTTATCACCTGGAAGATAAAAAGGTGATTTCGCCAAATAAACTCCCCGGTACAAAATAAACGATTTTTTTCATTATTAAATTTAAGCCTGAAAAAGAATATCTGCATACATAATCCATAGATCAACATATTAATTATATTGATTTCATCGCAGCCGATTTTTTCCGGGTATTAAATCTTGATTTTTTCGAGGAATTTGTTTCCTATGTATCTGTTGGTTGTTTTTATACAAATTTTGTTTTCATTTTTTCCAAAATGACAAAAAGTTTCAAACAAATTTTCTTTATCTTCCGGATGATAAAAAAGTAATATTGCCGCAATATTATCATAAAAAATTATGACAAAAAATTCAATTTTTGAATTATTTTTTCCAAATATCACCGAATTATATTCTAAATGATAAAAGGAAGACAATTTCAAAATACTACTTGATTATTTTCATCATACATATCGCAGCGTCCTCCTTCGGTGTTCCCATACCACTTAACCCCACCGAAGTAAAATAATATAACAGGGCTATGAACTAAAAAGCTTCAACAAAGTTCGCCAACTCACCATGAGATGGCGCGCAACAACTGTTATAAAATTCAACATCTCGCGCAATTACAGTGTTGTCATATTTGTAGCCCATCATCTTTCTCTATCCCCTTTCCAAAGGAAGCAACACCTTAATTAATAGGAAGAATTTACTGAGTGTTGTTTCTTTAAAAAAAAAAAAAATATTAATATCATTCAGATAATTCCCTCAGTTAATTAATTCCCAATAAGCAGATAGGTTTTAAAAATTCAAGTGCTTTAAATTTTGCTGAAGTAAAGTATATTTCAAATTCTAGCATTTTAATATTTAAAAAAAATAGTTCAAACTTGAATTTTTGTTTTCCTTTTGCTGGAGTATGCTATTGAAATTAAATGTAATTAAAGTTTTATTCAAGCCTTGAAACTGGAAAACAGGGCTGGAATTGGGCTTGTTTTCAACTTGAATTCCAGTGAAATTGTTTATAGGGTTGGTTGTTTTCCTAAACTATACATAATCATATAAACAAACATAATTTAATGCAATTGAATAAGACCAAAACTTCGATGAAATTGGATGAAATTATATCAATTCAAATATCTTTTTTATTCGTTTATATACAATTTAATTAATCCATTTTCCGGATAAAATTCTATATAATTTAGTATGATGCCCAATAAAAAAAGATATGCTAGCGAATAAATTTTTTTTCACGGGTAGTTGTTTTAGACAACTTTTCAGAAAATTTTATGAAATATAATTATTTTTACCAATTGGAAATCAAATTCTTTCTCACAGAGTAATTAAACATACAATTACAAATCTCTACAATTTTGAATACTTTTAAGAATGTTTTAATTTGTTGGAAATTATTTTATAACTTTTCAAATATATTCAACTTTATTTTAAGTTTGTTTTTTATGCTTAACATTTTTTCACAAATATTTACATACAAATTTTAAATATAAATTGCACAAATTTCTCTTTATTTTATCTAAGTTTTAATTTAGTACATAGGTACAAGTATAAGGCCAGAAAATCTAATATTTATTTGAATCTCTAGTCTATCGTATTTATAATTTTTATTTTAATTTTTAAGTTTTTATTTCCAACTAACATTTTTTTTTTGTTTTTCTATTTTATGTTTGTTTTCATTTCCTTTATGATTTGTAATCAATTTGGTTTAATTTAAATTTGATTTAAAAACTCTGTCTATATCCACCAAAACCAACAAATCAATCAATCAACCACTACCAAATCAAATCAATGTACCATTCCAACAACCAAATCAACCAATCAACCAACCACCTCCAAAAATTCTAAACAAACTACAAACTCTCCTACGTAACAATTAATAATACAAATTATTTTTTATTAATTATTTAAAAAAACCAAACCAACCAACTAATAACTGCCACCTTAAAAACTAAAAAAAAAACAATTCATTGTGTTTATTAAAATAATTATAATTTTCCTAAAACAACAATTTGTAAAATAATTAAAATTCAAATTTTAAAAATTGATTGTATTAGGCACATGGCATGACTGTAAGTCCTGCGCCAATCACAATTAATCATCCGTATATACATGCTAGTTATCCTGTAATACCAAATTATATGCAGGTAAGATTAATTTCGTTAATTTTTAATTTTAATTTTAGTTTATTATTATTTTAAGTTTTATTTCGTTTGTTTTTTTCATTATTTTTTATTTTTAATTTATTGTTTTTTTATTATGTTTTTTTTTTTTTTAATTTGAGTTTGTTTTTAAGTTTTGTTCGAATAAATTGTAATGTATCATTAACATTAGTAAGAGATCTAAAAATCATGTTATTCCTTAATAGTTGTTAAAACAAAACGCGTATTTCCTCCACTAACATTTACTCTTTTATACTCTATTAATTAAAATCCTCTACTGTAATGTCTTTTAAACACCTGTAGTTTGTAAATTTTTATTCTTAAAATCATTGATTTATATTTTTTATATAATTTTAGTAAATTGTTTAAACCCAGCAGGAAATTGGAAGAAAAAAGTTTTGAATGATTTTTTAATTACACTTATAAGCAACTTACCCAGTTAATCTAGTTAAAAGTGGATTGATTAACTGAGAAACCGAGCAAGTCCATTATCCCACATTTTAATCTGGTCGATTAACAGTTAATCCAATATTTATTCTGTTCACTATTTCTAAACAACTATGTATTCATATTCTGTGGTTTGTGATAGCCAAGCTTTGCAACACTAAAAAACACACACACACAAAGTCATATAAAAACTAACTTTAAGACTACCACAAAAATATATTGACGAAGTCGACAAAGTTTTTATTTACGCCGAAATTGTTAATCTTAAGCCGCATTGCCATCCCTGCCACTTAAATTTAACTGCAAAAAAATTCATATTTAAAAAATGATGACTAAAGAAGTAAGAGGGAGATCGAAAAAAAAAACAACACACATAAAGTTGAATAAAAATTCAACCATTTAATTAAAATTTTAAGAATTAATCATAATTTATTGTAATTTTATTATTATAGTATCATTCCATATTAACGGTATTATGTATAATTTAACAAAAACAGTATGCATAAATCCCTTTAATAACTACAAATTTAACAATCTGTTAAAGTAGGGTAAAGCCTGAAATAAGCATTTCATTAAATTTGGACAATAAAAGTCTCAGTTGAAATCACAAGTATTGAGTTTATAAAGTATGAACACACCAAAATTGCGACACTTTGGAAAACTTATTTTTTTTTGAAATTCAAATACCCTGAGTAGGCCATAACCTAAATTTCATGTATGAAAAATTTCATTCGAATTTGACTTTTAGTTTCGTCAAAAATGACCACCGAGTTAGAAACGAGACAAATTATTTTGCACGAATATATAAAAAATCCGGTTGTCAGTGCGCGTAAAATTGCGAAAAATGTAGAAGTGCACCACTCGACAGTTTCCAGGGTTTTAAATCGCTACAGAGAAGGTCTGACAATTGCTGGAAAGCCTGGTAGCGGAGGTGAGCATGAGCAAAGTGATACAAATAGTGCTCGGAAGGTCCTCAGGGCATTTTCGCAAGATCCGAAGATCACGTTCTGTTGCAAAATCTGTACGTTTTGCAAAATTCGTACAAAAGGTAAAGCGGCAAGCTTCACTGAGAAGTTTTAAAGCTCAAACAGCACCAGATCGAGACGCAAAGCAGAATGTTTCGGCGAAATCGCACAGCCGCAAGTTGTACGAATCCCAAATCACGAAATATGAATGCATTGTCATGGACGACGAAACCTACTGCTTTCAAAATTTCAAATATATTGCTCGCCAAGATTTTTATACTGCTGCAAGTCGTAAAGATGCTCTTGAAAGCTGTAAATTGAAAATGAAGTACGATTTTCCAAAAAAATACATGGTTTAGCAAGCCATTTGCTCCTGTGGTCGTAGAATCAGCCCTTTCATCACATCTGGAACAATGAACGCTCAAATTTATCGGGATGAGAGCTTCAAAAAGTGTCTTCTGCCATTTATTAAGAGACACGTCTGGCCAGACCTGGCAAGCTGCCAGTATGCCAAGGACACACTGCAGTACCCTGAGGACCTTCCGAGCACTGTTTGTATCACTTTGGTCATGCTTACCTCCGCTACCAGGCTTTCTAGCAATTGTCAGACCTTCTGGTTAAAACCCTGGAAACTGTCGAAACTTTTGCAGTACTCACATGGTCCCAAGGAAAAAGCCTATTGCTTCTAAATAGGATCGGTCCATATTTGGACCTATCTCCAATATGGGCTATATTTTCGATTTTATCTTCTTTTATGATTTTATAGAAAATTTTGACACAAGTCTGTTTTAACCCATTCAAATTTCGGATCCAAACAATAGTTGGCTTTAAATCAGACTGGTGTAGGGTATTATATAGTCGGCATGCCCGACTTTAACTTTTTTACTCGTTAAAAACTACTATTTTTTGGTTAACTGTAAATGTAGTATAAAAAATATGTTAACTTTAATTTAATACACAAATAAAAAATAATTATCTGCAGGGTATTAATGCATTTTTGCATAAAACTTATGAAGTTTTACTGGAATTGGTCCATTGAAACTTCTCCTTGAATTAATTGAATTTTTCATAAAATGTTGTGAAAAATTTAATTTTATTTATCAAAAGTATCGTACATTCAATGAAAAAGTTTCTTAAAATATATAAAGCTTTTTTATTAATTCTAAAAAAATTTTAATTTATTTTGTGAAGAATGAAAAATCTTATTAAAAATTCTCTCTGTGTAGAGGTAATGAGTGTTTTTTAGGAAGTTATCGCGATTGACATGCCCTTGCTAAAATAATTAATTTTATAATACAAAAGTAAAAGGTTGCCTATCCTAACTTCTTGTTGGGATATGGATTTTTGCCACAGAGCTCTACTACATACATACTGTATGTATAAAATATCCGAATTTCATTAGGATCGGAAGGAACCCATCGAGATAGTTTCCTGGTTATAAACAACTAACTAAAACTTTAAATATTTTTTCAAGATGTTCATATTGAAAACCTTTAAAATTTTAGACATTCTTCTTGTCAAATTATTTTTTGTTTATTTCATTAGGGCCAGTATTATTGTCAAAGTTCAAAGACTCTACTTCTGACATATTAGGAAGCATTAAGCGTGTTCGTTTACCTACTACAAGTTACTACTTTTACTACAGCTGGAAAAATTCAATACAAAAAGTAAACAAAACTTTTCAATTGTAGTAAAAGTAGTAAGAATTTCGAGTAAACGAACAAACTGATTGTTGTGTTCGAAATACTCTTTCACACTGAAACATTTTTATATTCTAGGTTTAATATGAAATTTGTAGGATTTGGGGTAATTTTTCTTATAAAACTATCACAGACACTGCAGAAAATTTTACAATTTAAGCCAAATTCCTATTATTATATTCTAAGAAATTTTTTATATCAGAATCTCCATTGTGTTTCCTATGAAAATATTGTCTAAAAATTAGAAAATGAAAATATTGTCTAAAAATTAGACAATATTTTCATATACAAAACAGAACATTAAAATCTTGTGATTATTTCAGTAGAAAAGTTTGCGAATTTAGAAATATTTTCTCTTATAAAGTGTTCGGATTCTGTGATGCGGTCTCTTAATTTATTAATGACAAAATTTACAGTAGAAAATTCTTCTAAGTTTATGTTAAGAATTTTTTGGTTAACCCGTACATTTTCAAAACAACTAAAACTTAAATTAATTTTGTTGGTGCTTTTTCTAACCAAACATTCAAAAAATGTGGAAATCCGGTTGAGCACATTATCCCGAACCCATTTTTTTTGGCACTTTCTACAACAACTATAAAAATTTTAAAAAATGTTATAATTAAGAAAAAGATTATCGTCATTGACGCAAATGTTTTGTCCAATTACCTGTCCGATGTGCGATCCGATAGCGATTGGGACTCCTAGTCGTATACCTTTCTGGCATCTAGTTTATAAAATATCTATAGATATTTTATAAACTAGGCTTATGCCAGCCTGGATTTTTTTTTTTATTAATTCTTAAATTACATAACCAGCCCTTAGGGCCTTATATGGTTAATTAAAGCTACTAACTAAATAACAAACTTCTATATAAAATTAAAGTTAATTATTATAATATATAATAATTCGCAATATAGGTAAAAAATGTATAAGTAGGGGAGAGTCGTGTACATTGGTACTTTTGGAAATCCTGTGTCAATATCTCTAAGATTATGATAGATGCGAAAAATCTTTTAATGCAGAAATATTAGTGTTGGTGTTGTTATAGATTGCAAATAATAAAAACTTTAATAATTCTTATGTATTTTAAGAAATTTCCACTTATTAAATTACAAATTGGCGTGTACCTTGGAACTCGTAAAAAATTAAGGGAATTTCCTAAAAAAAATACTGTCCCATAATGAAATTTATTGCATTATTTGCAGTAGAGTTGATATCTACTTGAAATGAGACAATGCAATTTTAATATTTGCATGAAAACATCATTTTTAAAAAATGGCGAAAATCTTAAATCAAAGGTTATTTTGAAGCGAATTAAATTCAAAAAGTATAGTTAGCCTGTAGAGCTTCAATTAATCATGTATTGAAATTTGTTGGATACACAGAAGAGGAATTATTAAAAAAGTTCCAAGGTACACGCATTTTAATTTTTGTAAAAAAGATAATTTTTTTCTTATTTGTACAATATAGTTAAGAAATTTACTGGTTACTGCATTTAGAAAACGACAGACTTTATATTAATTTAAGCCCGTAACTTGAAATATCTTGATTATTTACTTTTGTCGATCCAAGGTACACGCACCCAATTTTAGGGTCTCCTATAGACTTATCTGAAACTTTGAGTAGTTGAAAATGATCATTAGGCAAAATAAAAAACTTCATAGAAGAAGACTTAACAGTAAAACATTAACAAATAGGGGAAAAATGCAAAGTTCCAAGGTACACGCGATCCAAGGTACACGACTTTCCCCTACATATGTACATTGGTGGAAAATTTAATAGGAACGATTCAAGTTTTTTCTAATTTTTTTCGTTGCCTTTATTTTTAAAAATCTAAATATGGGCTAAATTCGCCCCGGGAGGCAACTATGTTGTTTAGAATATTGTGCAGAATTTAAACATAATGTCTAATTTTTTATTGTGTCACTTGTTTTAAGTGGGCGTGGCTTTCAATGAAAAATTAGCGATATCGACCTGTTATCAAATTACAGAGTAAAATTTTGCGAGTACTGATCGGATCTATACAAATTGTATATTTTTGGAAATTCTACAAAATTTCCTAAAGCTTTATTATAAAATCGCTAAAAATGAAGAAAATCTTTTTTACGTTTAAGGCATTGTCATTTCAAGTCTGGCGACTATTTCTAGATAAAAATAATGCAGAAGTTGAGGAAATTTTGTGGGATTTCCAAAAATATACAGTTTGTATAGATCCGATCAGTACTCGCTAAATTTTACTCTGTAATTTGATAACAGGTCGATATCGCTAATTTTTCATTGAAAGCCACGCCCACTTAAAACAAGTGACAAAATAAAAACAGACATTATGTTAAAATTCTTCACAATATTCTTAACCACATATTTGCCTCCCGGGGCGAATTTAGCCACTATTTTGATTTTTAAAACGAAAGGCAATGAAAACAAAATTAGAAAAAACTTGAAACGTTCCTATTAAATTTGCCACCACTGTATATGAGATCACATAAAATAAAGCATTACAAATTTTACAAGATTTAAAAAAAAAGAACCAAAATACAATCATAGTGAATGCCAAGAATCAATTTCCATAAGAAGCTTTAATATCACAAAGTTAAATACATATTATTTCAACATTCTTTCCTTTCGCCTTTCGCACTTTCAAAAACATACCTTTAACAAACCCTCCAACAAATCCAGTTTCGCAAATTCTACTAAATTGGACTTGAATTGAAGCAATGTATAATTAAACATTCTCAATTCTCTCGGCAAAGCATTCCATATTCTTGACACACGAATCTGAAATGATTTCACAAAAACATTTAAATGCCTTATAGGTGGTATTATCTGGGGATTTCTAATCGAACGAGTAAAATTAAATTGATCCGATATATATTCCTCTAAGCATAATAAACAAGCCTTTGAAAGACTGAGACCAATTTTATTGAAATATTATGACAGAAACAACATCGAAATTTTGAAGTACATTTTATGGACCACTACGGACAGATCAACTTTGGAGACAAAATTAGAACCAGTAGACGACTTTATTGATTGAATTTAATCACACGTTTTCCTAAATTACTACAAAATTCATATATAACGAAACAACAAAATTTATATTTCAATCACATAAAAGAAATTTTAAAGTTAAACGAATTTTTGGTAGTATTACATTTTACGGAAAACTGCACACTTACAATACTGGACGAACTTACAATACATGGGCAAATGCGGTCAACCAATTTTGTGGACCCTTCATTAATTTTAAAACAATAAAAAAATTCAAATTTTAAACGAAATTAAAAAAGAATTTAATTAAAAAAAATTAAAATGACAATTTAAAAATATACACAATATAGAAAACAGCGATAACAAAATAAACATTCATCACATAAAGGTTTTTGTAAATTTTTTCCTTCCGTTTAATAATAATGTACATAAATTTCATAAATTAAAAAAATATATTTATATATCTAATTAGAAAAGGAACGAAGTTCCTAAACTCTTTGCTTCTAAGTCAAATGTAAATAATATAAATATTATAAGAAATAAATTGAAATTGAAAATAAACATCCAATGGAGCCTGAAAAAAATTACATCGATCAACAAATATCGATTTTTTTGCACACACTTCCTCTTAAACCTTTTAAAATATTTTCGCCTCCTACATATGAAAATTAAGCGAAAAATTCCTCTTTTTTATTTAAACCTTAACCCTCTAACGGGCAAGCCCGCCTCCAGGCGGGGTATATTAAATTGACCAGAAATGCGCCAAAGGAGTATTTTATAATGAGAAATTGTGCTTTTCCAACAGAAAACAAAATTTATTAAATTTTTTGTGAAGAATTTTTTTTGTATAAAATGCACGGTTTGGAAGCGAGAAAGTGTCAAAGATAAAATTTCGTAAAATTTCAAAAATTAAATATTTTAAAACAAACAAAATTTTCAAAAATCTTAAAAATATATTTAAATAGACTAAAACAATTGATAATGACCATAAAGTAAGGTTGAAGGTTAATATGTTAAAAAAAATTCCTTACTTTGGTCCAAGGACACACAGGATTCCATAAGGATACCTTTAAAGGACATCGTCTTAGCTTGAAAACGAATGGACAGATTTTTCTGAAATTTGGTAAAAATAATATTATATCTGGTATAAGTACACTCAAAATAGTTTGTAGTTTAAATTAACTGAAAATGTAATTTAAAATAAATGAAAAATCACTTGAAAACCGGTCTACTGACTTTTCATTTAAATCAAAAGAACTTTTCATTTATTTTTAAATATTAATAAATAAACTACAAAATCTTTAAAAAAATAATGATTTTTCATTTATTTCGTTTTTTTAAATTTCAAAAAATTAACTACAAAATCCGTAAGAATAAATGATATTTAGTTTATTTCGTTTTTTTAACTGACCTAGAAATCGAAAAGGAATTATTTTTTTAATAAAACATTTTAAATGAAAATATTAACTGTAACAGAAAATCCGTATTTGTAGGTAGTTTATGTTTTAAATAAACGACAAAAACAGTTAAAAAGTATATTTCTTTGTATTTTAACTGAATAATCATTTAAAAATAAATGTACGGATAACTTTTTAAATAAACTACAGTCAGTTACTGTAATAATATTTTCAGTGTAGCAAAGCTTAAAATTTTAAATAAAATATATTGAAGTTTTGGTGCGTTTTCGCTTAATTTCGCATTTTTCGGAAAACGAAAATCGCTACATCCTCTTAAGTAACTGCACAAAAAATGTAATTTTTTTATTGCAATTACATCTTGGTAAAAGAAATAATTTGTGCTTAAACCTAGTAATTTCTATGCGCTAGTTTTCGAGATTCACCCTTAATCTATTTTGGCCCATATCGCCTAAAGTAGTCAACGAAAAACATTTCGTGAGGAATACATGATATAAATTTCATTGCAAAAAAGCTTAGAGGGTTAAGTCTGGGAAAATTAATTTATTGTTCAATATGACGTAGAAGTACTTAGGAGTCTCTTATTTTTATAAGTTTGAATTCAAAAAAATTACCTTACATTTTTAACTCCACAATTTCCTTGCGCTTAAGGTTTGTTTTTTTATATATAAAAAGTTTTTTATTTTCGATATTTCGCTACTCCATTGTGTCTCATCTTCAGAAAATAACAAATTAATTAATGTTTTAAACTTTAGATCCATATTAAAGAGGGCAAAATATTTTAAAAACATTTATTGAGTTTGTGCTTATATTTTTAAACATATTTGGATCAAAAATATAAAAACAATCATAAAAATATAAAAGATTTTGATGTACTTCTCCGCAATATCATCTCATAAAATATTTCCCTGGGTGAGGGGTTAAAAAAAGAATGACCCACTACGCGAAGAATATTCAATGGACCTTTTTTGACTTTAGATCCAGGCTCAGGAAACCAAAATACTCAAAATAAGGTTTTAGCAGATATCTGTACAAAAAATTAATTTTTGTCGAGTAATGTATTAATTGGTGCGGCCCTTCGTAAGTTTGTGAAATCTCAAATTGGGCCCTTCAAGCCATTTATGTGCCCATAGCTGGCATATACCATCGGACAGAACACAAAATCGAATTTTCAAACGTAATAATAAGCGATATTTCCTAACGCAATATAGCGATAGTGAATTTGTTCGTAGAAGAATTTATAAAATTAATAAAAGCAAATCTAAGAATGCCTGAAAAAATTATTTACTTTTCTGATGGATCAGCAGCGCAATATAAGAATAAAATAAATTTTTATATTTCATGCCATGAGATGAAATTTTGTATCAAAGCAGAGTGGAACTTTTTTGCCACCGCCCATGTCAAAAATGTTTCAGATGGACTTGGTGGTACATTGAAAACGTTAACAAAAAGAGCTTGTCTTATTAACACACCAGATGGTGGGCAAGTGAAAATACAATAAAATATTCTAAAATCCCTACTCGACCTCTACACTAGATATGTAGTTTTGATCAGTAGTTCAGATGTTCTCAATTTATTACCTCTTTTTGTTTTTACTGGACACCTTACTGTGCATCAGAATAAGTGTAGTGCGTCAAGAATAATAAAAATTTTATTTTCAGAAAATTCTTTACTGGAAGCTTGCTCAGCAAAATGTTCTATTTCACTTTAAGCTTATGCAGCACAATTGTCTATTCCAAAGAACCGATTGAGAACAATGTGTTGCTGTGTTCTATATTTAAGTTTCAAACAATGGTTCCTTAGCCAAGAGAAAAGATTTGTTTAATTTCAAAATTTAAAACTATATTCTACAAAAATGTATTTCCTGCTGGTTTTTGGTTTTTATTTAAGTTTTTAGTTTTTGTTTAATCAAAAAAATAATGCTAATGTAAAATTAAAAAGAAATACAATATTGTTATTATTTAATTATTAATAAAATAGTATCGTGCCAGTTTTATTTAGAAATGTAGCTGCAAAATAAAACAAAAATAAGCTAGTACAACTTGTTTGAACTGCATGTGTTCTATATTTTTGAGAACATTTTAAACCTAAAGAAACACATTATTAACTCTTGCATATTTTCTTTTTGTATCTTTATCATCAGCAGGGAATGCCGGTGATGGGACAACCTATGATGGGCCAAGCCCCTTCGACTGGCGTACCACCGATGATGCAACAACCGATGGTGATGCAAAGTAATTCAGTTGGTATGATGCAAAATACCCAACCACAAATGCAAACAATGATGCAAACGAATGGTGGTAATAAGCCATTAGATCCTTTTGGAGCGTTATAAATATTTTCTTAATAATTAAAAGAAAAAAATCCCATATGAAATGTTATTATTGAACAAAAAAAAATTTACTACACAAAACAAAAACCTATTAAGATGCATAGAATTCTATTTAAAAAATAACAAGGAAAAAATTACAAAAAATATATGTTGAAAAAATACAAATCTTTAACAAAAATGAATATATTTATATTTAACTATATTATACAATACAACAAAGATAAAAACAAATCAAGAATTAACTATAATTTATTCGTTTACATTTAACTATATATACAAACATACATATATTTATATATACATACAATAGCAACAAAAAATACAACATACATACATAATTATATAAAATTAAATTGAAAATATATATATTCATATTACTTTTATGAAAAAAAATGTACCCTCTTCTTCCTCGATTTAAATACGGCTTTATACAAACTTCGCTATCCTTTTTCTTTGTGTTATTTAATAATGTCTTTAAAGAAAACAGTGTGTGTAAAAATTGTGGTGAAACTTTTTTAAAAAATATCTTTTATAATCGAACAACTCATTTTAAATGAGTTCGGTTCGGCTTTCAAATTATTTTGAAATTTCTAGTTTGTGAAATTCCTACATAAATGTAAAAGTCTCAGCTTTGATAGTGTTAATTCATTTAATTACTGTTTTTTTTTATAAATATTGTATTAAAATCTGCAATGTTTGATTGATGTTCCACGCTGGACGCCCTTAATTTGTGTTCTACGTTAGGTACTTCATCGAGATTTTATGTTTTTAATGAATGCCTTACGGTTGGGCGCCAATTCGAACTAGTAATATATTTGTTAACAGTAAACGTGGCGTCAATTGTTTTTTTCCTTTTGTTACCAGAAGAAATAAAAGAAGCGATTTTTCGTCAGGGGAAATCCAAAGAAAGTAACTAACAAAAGTTTGAAAACCGATTATATTAATTTTGAGCTCTCACAGTATTTATTTAAAGACACCCTTTTTCAACACAAGGTGCTTTGCAGGGTATGAACGTTTTACAAAAATAGTTGGATTAATAAACTCGATATCAATACAGAAAGCGCCAAAGATAGTCAAAATTGACAATTTTGCATAAAAATGTCTTTGAGAGATTGTGATTTTTACAAAAACTGATCGATTTAAACAAAATTTCGGCTGGTTATAGAAGTAGTGTTGAGTATGCGCCACAGAACGTCAAAATTGACTAATTCAAAAAACTTACACAGATAAAAATATCACGAAATTTTAAGTGACAAAAATAATTTGTTAACATTTAATTTCCATTTCCACAACATTTTTAATTGAATCAATTAAATATTTTGCTGATATTGTCATATCAATTAAACTTGTTTGCTAAAAATCAGCAAACGTGTTTGTTGTTCTTTGCTGATTTGGTCATTATCGTCAATTCGAGCCAGTGAACTAGTTGGTTCAAATCGTTCTTTCTTGTTTTGTAATTAACAATAATTGATTTTGGTACAATTTTTGTTCTTTTTAGGAACCTTGACTAGTATTTCTAATTTCGAACAAAAATAGTATTATTTTCTAAAAAAACCATTTCAATTTCAAACAATTTATTGGAAATAAAATAAATAAATAACACAAGTTTTCAGAGAATTATCTTTATATTTTTTATTATGATAGAAGGATCTATGACAATTATGTGTGAAACAAAATTTCGGCCAAATGCTCACCATGAAAATATGTGCCTCTATCCGATGGTCCATATATTTTCAATGACTCTGAGACATAATTGAGGTTCAATGTCTTTAATGTGCCGAATTATCTCATCTTTTAGCTCTTGAATTGTTCTTGGCTTATTGACGTACACTTTTTCGCTTAAATATCCCCAAAGAAAGAAGTCCAACGGTGTGAACTCACATGATCGTGGCGGAAATTTAACATCGCCACGTCGTGAGAACACGGCCATTGAATTTCTCGCGCAAAAGAGCCATTGTTTCTTTGGCTGTGTGGCAAGTGGCACCATCCTGTTGGAAGCACATATCGTCCAGGTCCATATCCTTAATTTGTGGCCACAAGAAGTCCGTTATCATCTCGCGATAGCGAACACCATTCACGGTAACTGCTTGGCCGACCTCATTTTCGGAGAAGTACGGCCAGATGACGCCGCCAGCCCATAAACCGCACGGGCGAGCATGCACAGGTGTTTTCACATTTCCTACAGACCCGGTTTGCTGAAATTTGTGCACAATTCTCCCGATTGTGGACACATTTGGTCAATTACGAAGTGCACGAAATGCATTTTGATTTGAACGCCCATTTACGTAAAATTGCTGCTCAATTGTGTACCTCTTCATGGTTGAATTTGTCAAACACTGAAACAAAGAAAAGCAAGTTGGGCAAAAGACTTGACGTTAAGGTGTGACTCACAATTAACATCGTGCATTATGGTTGGACCACCCTGTAGATACAAACAATTGTTGCAAGATCGAACAATGATGATTAGTTCATATCATTAAAATGGTGAATTGTTCAATTGAACTAGTTCGTTAATGAACTACATAACTCTATTATACACACGCGTAAATTAAATAATTTTATTGATCAAAATATCTTCGAGAAATATGTATGTCAGATTTCAAAATACATCGGTTTGTTTACAATGGAGAATCAAAGACAAGTGCACTTTCAGACCGGTGCTTGTTTTACCAGTTACAGGACAGGAACTTTGAGACAGTTCATGTTTTCACCGGTCACGATCCTATTTTTACTAGTCATGGAGGAGGTCCTTTCATACCGACTCTGTTTTCTCCGGTCACGGTACAGGTAACAGAAAACGTTCTTTCATACCGGTTCAGTTTTCACCGGACACGGGACAAGTGCTCGCATTTCAACTGCCCCTGTTTTCAGGCAGTAAAAAAAAATTATTTTTACATAAAAATTTCGTAGTGAAAATGTACGAGCCTTCGCTGTACCAAAATTCACATAGGAAACATTTTTTTGGCTTAGTTCATATAAAAAAGGCTATTTGAAAGTAAATCAATTGCTCTTTTATCTTTAAAGGCATTAAAATGAAATTTTATTGTCAAAAAAATCTATTTTTAAAAACAACTTAAAATTCTTTTGTAAAATTGCGTAAAAATTCTTAAATAGTTTTACCCGAAATATTTCTTTTAACATAAAAAAAATATGTATTAAAGTGCCTATGCATAATAATTTGAAAACCTTATAACACGTTTACAAAATAAATTTTGTATGAAAAATTGGCTTTACAAGCCAATTATGAATTTAAAAAGTGATTATGCATATGACCCTAATTGTTTAACAATTATTGCCCAAAAGTTTTTTGAAAGGGTTTTAAATTTATTTTGAACTCATTTTGGAAAAATTAAAATATGTAAATTGAGCACACCCAAATGATAACATCGTGTGATTTCACTATTTCATTCGAATCGAAAGTGCAGTTTTTCTCGAACGGGAGTGATTAGTTGGGCTCTTTGTATGGAACCAGGGTGCAGCAAATTTTTTCAAGTTTGTTTTTTCTACTTTCACTAATTAGATTGATTAATATTCTCAAAAATATAAAGGCTTGAAAGGTCTTGTTGCAGCTACTTTCGAAACCACTAAAATTATGGTTGATTGCTAACCCACCGTTTGGCGCCAAAATTGGTAACTTAAGAATTTTACTTTTTTAGTTTATGTGAAATAAAGATTAAAGTTTTATAAGTAGAGCTGTCTATTGGGGATATATCCCATGTTAAGCGCCTCTGATTGTTTGCTATTAAAACAACGTATTTTTCGCTATAATAAAATAAAGACTTAAAACTTAATTGCGTTCAAATAAAATTATTTAAAACAGTTAGTCATAGTTGAAAAGATCACACTTTTACATTATTATAAGAATTTCACATGGCCTTTTCAAACATAAAAGTTTTAATAATCCCTTGTTTTTAGATCATGATTATATTTTCAAGAAACGAAAATCTGTATAAAATGCAAAAAAAAGTCGTTTGTCATGATTTGAAAATTAGTTTTTCAACTTTTAATCACTTTTATATATATTTTGTATAGAAAAATATATTTATAATATTTTAATTAGGTTTATATATTTTTCAGATAACTCCTTTCAGACTCATTATTGTAAAAATATTATCACTACTAAAACCTTTTTCTATTTTGTTATATTTCAATGTGCTATAGCAAAAGAAATTAATTACGTAATGCTTTTTAGAATATTGTTAAGTGTTAATTTGTATAAACTTTATTTAAAAATCTGAGAGCCTTTTGAATATTGGTTGTGATTTTAAATTTGATAATTACCGTTTTTATGTAACAAAATTGTAATATAAATGGAATTGGATTATAATGAAACAGCAATAACTTTAAAAAGTTAAGGCTGCTTTAAGCCCAAATTAGTTTGGAAATATCGAAAAAAAAGTAACGTAGCACTCTTATAATGAATAAAAAGAGTATAAAAAATAAAAATATTGTTTTTTTTCATCTTTTTCTTGTGCATAGAATTAAATGTCAAGTAATAAAATAGAAAATTTCTATTTTCAATAGAACTTTTTTACGATTTTACTTGACACAAGTTTAAATGCATAGAAAAAAGACAAAAATATTTTCTATATTACTTTAACATATTGAATTGATTACAGATACGTTTTTCTACTTTACGATTAGACTAATGAAGCCTTTATGTTGAACTATTCTATGAACATTTTGTTTTAGGAAGTACCATGAATTTTCTTTAGAAAATACCAGTTTTAAAAAATAACAATATATAATTTTAAAAATTAGATTTCAAAAGCGTTCAATCTCAGTTAAAGCGGGACGTTTGGCAACGCTGAACAGCATATAAATCAAGATGGGTGTTAATCGAGGTTCGACTGCATAAATATTATCGTTCTATGACTGCCGGAGTGGACATGAGAGACTTCGAGAATCATATGAAAGATTTTTAATAAAATTTTTTTCTAAAAAACTTGATTTGAAACCACCTACTAAAGTCAATACAGGTGATTTGGGAATCTATGATCGAAGACCCAAAGCGAAATAAATATCATCGCTTCCATGTATATGTCTTCCTTGCTTAGAGAGAACGTAAGCGACTCTGCAACTCATCTTCTTTCCCTCTTATTTCAATCTTTTCTAGAAAGACGTAATCTGAAACTATTTTCTCATATCATCAATACCGAAATAAAATTGATAAGAAATAATTCGACCACTGTTGGGCGCCAAACTTATCTCTTAATTTTGAACTTTTAAAAAATCGTAGTTGCGTATCTTGTAGTTATACGAACGAGTCTGTGGTCGGTGATCCAAACAGAAATGTAAGTCAGCCGTTTCCTGTAACCCTCAACCCCTTCTGTGTCTGCTATAGCAGTTTCATAAACTCCGCAATTAATTTTTTTCCTCTTATTTAAATCTGTAGGTCAAGTTGGGCGCTAATCTTTCCCATTTATTCAGAATTTTAAAAATTCATAGTTCCTAATGGCAGTCTTGTATAGAACCTACAATCCATTCTTCGTTCTCCAAAATTCCCAACATTTGTTGTTGTCATTGTTGTAGCAACATAGACTTAAATGTGTATAAAAAGTTTACATTAGTTGTCTTCTTGTTCCTTCGTTGACTCATGTACGTCCAGATCCAAAAACCGGGTCACATCAATGGGATGGCTCCAGATAGAGCTGGGACCTAAACGAGTCCGTTTAGCTGATTTAGCCAGTTAAAATAGAGGATTGTGTTGTGACGACCCTCTCCACCTGGATGGTGGAGTTGATTCTTACACCATTCTGATTGAACTGCCAGAATAATACATGTCTTCCTGTACAGTATTTTTTCTTCTTCGGCAATAGGTTGTGGGCGACCTCCAAGAACTACATTGCCCGTAATTGAATCTCTTTTATTTTTTCAAATAGCTGACTTCAAACATCTTTCTGAAATCAATAACGGAAGTAAAGAATTTGGCAGCCAAAAATTTATATTTGGAACATTTATTTGATATGAGCTTCACGTTGGGCATCGATATAACATTCTGTTAATAGGGTGCTATGTTGGTTCTTTAAAGGCTATCAATTTCTATGAAAGCATCAACAAATCAGTAGCTGTCTATTGGAAACATTTCGTCGGATGGATAGAAAATTACATAAAAATAAAAAAATCCTACAATAAAAATCTAGCTAAAGATAGGTGAGAGGTATTAAAAATTGTTTTTAATGAAAAGGTAAAGGAAAGGACAAACATGTCTGTTTTGGAGTAGTTGATTTAATTAAGCTCTATTTTAATGGAAAATAACGACGTGCCCATTCGGAAATGCATCACCGCTTTGTACAATGTGGCGCAAAAGTCATCACCCTATCGAAAGATGCTATGCTTTGACATTTGTGAAGTAACCAGATACAAAATACACGTCAATAAGACATGAGTCGCTATTCTCCTCAAGAACGTGGAATAATTGTGTCGCTCAAGACATTCTGAATCTCCATCACGAGGAAGACAACTTTTCATCGAAAATCATCATGAGCGACGAGGCCCATTTCCATATATGTGGATACGTGAATAAGCTGAATTATCACTTCTGGGGCACCCGTATGTTGTGGTTTTTACGCTGGAGGCTTCATCCGACCTTATTTTTTCGAAAACGCGCCGCTGGCCAAATGACGACTTTGAACGGCGACCGATACAGAGCCATGTTCAACGACTTTATCCTATCTCAACTGGACGAATTGGGACTGGAAAACATGTGGTTCCAACAGGATTGAGCAACGGCGCATTCTGTGTACTGGCCAGTAAGATCGCCCGATTTAACCATTCTAGACTTCTTTTTGTGGGGTTTATCGAAGTCACGAGTCTATGTCAACAAGCTTCAGACTCCTGAAGTTTTGAAAGAGAATATCCGTCAGGAATGCGGGAACCTAACGGCGAAAGTTCTGGCAAGAGTGATGGAAAATGCAATAAATCGGGCCCGTATGGTCATCAATTCTGGCGGCGGCCACTTGGCCGATATCATTTTTTCTACTTATTCAAAAAAAAAAAAAAAAATTGATATCAAACAAATACAATCCAAAAGCAAAACTAAAGTTTTTCATTTATTAAAAGAATTACAGTCAAAAAACATCGGCTGACAACTTTTGCGCCACCTTGTATGTGATGCGCAGCGTATTCGCAAATATCAGCTGACAGCAATGTCATTGTCAGATTTTCGGAAATGCAACATCAAAGCTAATGATGATGAGTAATCGAGTGCAGCCGATACAGTAAAGTTTTCTTATTAGCTCTTACTTTTGGTGCTTATAACACATCTGCTGAAAAGTCCGTAGGATGACACATAGGTGGCGACACTAATAAAAAATCCACATGATTTTTTGGAAATACCAACCTGATGATACCTATTAAAATTTAATGCCAATTCGTTCATTAGTGAACAAGTTACAGCTGTTTTAAGCGTATATGACACTTGCTAGTTTCAGTATTAATAATCCAAAATAGAAGAGAGCACGAATTTCCCTATGTGAAAAATAATGTGTGTAAAGAGAATAACTACATCGAAAAACTATCAAACTGTCAAATTGATGTTGGTAATGCAGTACTCTTCATATGATTAGCATTGATGGTGCAAAAAACTAGAATCTAGAAACTAGCAAGTGTCATATAGGCTTTAGTGACGCCACTTTTGCTCCACTTACGTACCGTTTTCTGGGTCCGTGTACGGACCAGAAAACTGAACTTAAGGAACATCGAAACTGATTCGAATCCGTTGATAGTCCGTTAATGACGGACAGTTTACGGACCGATATTTAGTTTCAAAATCGGAGTACATAAATTAAATGTCCCCATGAAACGGACCGTTAACGTGGTATTAACGGTCCGACAGAATGGAGTGGGTACCGTTTTTAGAATACCGTATCCGGCCAGTATTCGTACCGTTTTTTCCGACAAAAACGGAGTGGCGTATCTTCCTAAATTGATCCTATGTAATAGATTTTTTTAATTTGTAAAATTTGTATGATTTTTTTTAGATTTATTATTAAAGATACAATCAGCATTGACAAAAATTTTAGAAAAATCGAAATATCACAATAAAAATGCAAAATAATTAGAAGTCAAACAGCACAACATCTTTCTTTCAAATTTGTTCTTCGCATTATTGGCTAACTTCATTGATAAATGATAATATCACTTTGTATTTTAATATAAAAACATCTGAAAATTTATGCAAATTTATGTTAGAAATTGTGTAAGTAAAAATAAGAAGAAAATAATTACCAAAAAATTTAAACACGCCAAGATTTTTGTCCACGATCGAGTAGTTTTCCTATGACGTTAACCCAATAGCATGTTTAAACGAAATTGATTAGCGTAGGTACTTAGAAACTTTGATATAGGCCCCAACTATACCGCATTTTTGTTTTGCCGCTGCGTGAAGCAATATGAAACCGGTGCACATTTTGCATTATTAATATCATTAATTTACGTACGAACTGGTAATTTCAATAATATTTGTTAGATAAAACTAAAGTTTTCCAATAAAAAACCTTTCTTATGTAATTATTTTATTTTGACATAAAAATAAACAAAGATGAAAACTGAAGAAAAATTCTACCGATTCTGACGTAATTAAAACGGATGAAAATCGGTGTAGTCCGTATTCGACGGCACGGAAACTGATACACAAAACGGAGTTAAATCGTATTGTATTCGAAAATCCGATTACACGGTCCGTTAATGTTCCGTGTACGTACAAGTTTTGACGGATACATACATTACGGACCGTTAACGTGCAGTAAATGCTGGATTCATGAATCCGTACATGTCGGAGGCTCCGTAAAAATGTTTCTTGGGTTGGCTTGATAAGTGTTATTCGGACTCTGCTCCACCGAGACAAATGGTAGAAAAGTGGTTTGTTGACTTTAAACGTGGTCGTACACACACCGATGACGCCGAACGTTCTGGTCGCCCAAAAGAGGTGGTGATAACGGAAAACATCAACAAAGTTCACAAAATCGTTTTGACAGACCGCAAAGTGAAGTTGCAGGAGATAGCTGATACCTTAAAGATATCGAAGGAACGTGTCGGCTTTATTTTGCATGAACATTTGTCCATGAGAAAGCTGTTTTCGAAATAGGTGCCGCGTTTGCTCACAGTGCACCAAAAACAACAACGTGTCGATTATTCTGTTTGGAACTGTTTCGGCGGGATAAAAAGGACTTTTTGCGTCGGTATGTAATAATGGATGAAACTTGGATCTTCCACTTCACTCCAGAGTCGAATAGGCAGTCAGCTGAGTTGACATCAACTGGCGAACCTTGTCCGAAGAAGCGAAAGTCGCAACAGTCAGCTGGTATTTTGGGATTCGGCTGGAATTTGTACATTGATTACATGGAAAAGAGCCAGACCATCAATAGCGAACGCTACATGGCCTAACTGGTGCTTTTGAAGGCGGAAATCGAGAAAAGGGCCCCATATGAAGAAGAAAAAGTGCTCTTTCACCAAGACAATGCGCCGTGTCACAAGTCGTTGGTTAACATGGCCAAATTGCACGAATTCCGCACCCATATTTGGCTCCCAGCGTTTTTTAACTGTTTTCAGACTTCAAAAAAATCTCACTGAAAAGAGATTTGGTTCGAATGAAGAGGTGATTGCCGAAACAGAGGCCTATTTTGAGGCCAGAGACAAATAATTCTATAAAAAAGGTATCGAAATGTTAGAAAGGTACGGGAGTCATTGTATCGCTCTTGAAGCAGACTATGTTGATGAATAAAGTAGAATTTTGCCAATTATTTTATTGGTTATCCTACAAAAAATGTTGCTGTGTCAGCAAATTTTTAGTCAGGAGCGTGCTTGCAAAAAAGTTGGTAATTTCAGCTAAAGGTTTGCTGAAAATCAGTGAGCTGATTTTTACCAAAAAAATAGTAATCTTCAGCAAAAGTTTTGCTAACACTTAGTCGACTGCAAATGAAAAAAATGCTTGCTAAAATCACTAAACTTTTTGCTGAATATTAGTAGACTGAAAAAAACTCAAAAAACTTGTAGCGAAATTTTACTTTAGTTAATTTATTTGCTGAAAATTTAAATATAGAATATGTGTAGAGTTGTTTTTCTTTTTTTGTCATTTCCGTTTCCAGACAAGCTGCGACATCTACAACTTGTCTGTCTGGTTGTCGTCCACGCTATGAATGCGGTTATCAGCACAATTTTTGTAGCAAAATAAATTAGTAAAACATTAGTTCAAAATTAGTTTAGTGCTAAAAAAATATAACTAAAAATTTTTATGAAAACGGAATTTCAGCAAAAAAATTGCTGAAAACTAGTACACTTGATATACAAGACGTTTTACTAATTTTTCTACTAACTTATTTTTTTGAGTGTACGGACTTTTCAGGCGATGTGTTAAGACGATGTGGAGTCCCATGTTGGGCACCAAAAGGCTAACATTTCTGATTAATGTCCCAGTCAAAGCTTAATTCTGAACCAAGTGGAACTTTTAGGAAAAAGGTACACTCAAAAAAAGTAAGTATAAAAGTCTGTTAAAAGCATTCTGATCCAATTCTACCAATTATAATGTTTAACTTAGGATTGAGTTAATGCCTTTTGTAAATCTAATTTAGCATAACAATTAAATTTAGCATAACAATTAAATTTAGCATAACAATTAAATTCAACTAATTTTGCATGTTGATTTTAAGGAAATTGTCTTAATTTTAAAAATTTGTTAGCTAATTTAAACCACAATTATTTTCAAACCACTGTATTTTTGTGTCTGATATCAATATCAAATAGAGATGGCGCAATCTCCCCGTATTTTTTATTGCATAATTATAAAATAGCCTATTTCTGGGAAAATAAGTGAGATAGAGCAAAATGGACAAAAATTCGTTACTCCACCGTACCTATAAAAAAGCACCTATACTCCCAATATAAAATATAGCTGTCTCGGTTTGGATCCGATGAGACCAACACCGCAGATTTTAAGCGACATTTTAGCAGAAATATTTAGTTGCTTAAACTACACACAAAAAAATATACCAGAAAAAAATTTAACAAACTCGTTTGTTTGATATAAAAGTTAAATACAATAACCCTTTGAATTTGATTCAAACATTATGTTTATCTCTATTGCAACTTTTAAAAATAACACTCAACAAAATGCATTTGATAAACAAATAATTGAATAATTTTTCATTTTCAATAAACATAATACTTGAATCAAAGTAAAAATAAAATTTTTTTAATTTTGGCCGTTATTTTGATTTTTTTCAAGGCATGATATGTTTTGTTTTTCTTTTTGTAAATTTGTCTATTACTTTTGAAGTTTCATAATTTAGTTGCTATTTGGACTTTGATGCGGTTGCACATATTATGTGTGAACCCGAAAAGTTTAATGAAATTATAAAGTTATTTAGTAATATGAAAGATTTAGAATTTTATTGGCCCTTTTATAATTTTTGTTGTGTTTTTTTCTAATAAATAAATTTTAATTAAATTTAGCATGTTTTTTTATTAAAAAAATTATTAAAACTTTGTGCTAAATCAACACATTCTTTCATTGAAAAATCACAAAAATTCAATAATTGTGTTTAATCAAATCAACAACTTTCTTTATTGACAGAAAAATAAAATAATTTCAACAACGTGCTTACAATTTTCATTATCAATTCTGCAAAAATCGTCATCACAGGAAATTCAAAAAATTTTTTTATTGAATCTGCGATTTTCGTATTCAAATATGAAAATTATTTTTTTGTGTGTAACATTTCTGTTGAATTTAACTCAAATTTCTTAGCTAATTTTACTGAAATTATCTATGTATTTAGTTTACCTAAATTTAGCAAAACATAATTTTTAACTTCATTAAAAATTCCGTAAGCGGGAATACAGCTCCTATATTGTGTAATCTTTGCAGAAATATCAACTGGTATTTGTACGTGCTGTTTTTTAATACTTAAATCGCCCTTTTAACGCCAAATACAAGTATGGTGTAGAAGAATAACCCAGACACAATCAACAACATTTGCATTCAGTGGACGTATCTCATGAGAATGTGTAGGACATTAAGTCCTATACCTATACAAAAAACATTTGAATGTGTGTAAAAAATGTGTTTGTTAGCAAAAGAAGAATAAGAGAAATATTTCTACGTACCCATGCGCGGTTCCAGCAATTAATATAAGGGGAAAAATCATACGCCTCAGTGGCCAACTCAATGTATTTGTCTACTGTGGCGTATGATTTTCCCCCTTATATTAATTGCTGGAACCGCGCATGTACGTACCTAATCTATAACATTATGATAACGCAGAGACAATAAATTCATCTTGCACACAAAATTATAGGTTCAGAAATTCAAGTTCTAAATTTCTCTTGCCATGTTGAAGCACGGGTATTTAATTTTTTCGATTGTGTAATAATATCGTTAAAGAGAGTCAGAGAGAAAATTTTGAGAAAATGTCCGAAATAAATTACTCGCCCGTCTTAAACGAACGTCTTTCAGCCTATTTAACGTGCCATAATTTTTCAAAATTTTACTTCGCTTCTCAAATTTTACCCCGACGGATAATTTCTCAATATTATGGGATTATGTGCAAAAAACTTGTGATCATAATCCAATAAATGAGAGTGGAATTTATGACCAACAGAGCGGTCCTAATATCAATATGTATAATGACCGTTTTTGTTGGGATTATGGGCGAAATACATATTTGTTATATTGATAATTATACAGTTTTAGAGTTATGTCCGAAACATATTCAAAAATTTCAAAACCGAGAATTGACATAATATCCACAGCATACTTGTTTGCATAGCATTATTTAAATATCACCGTTTACTTCAGTTGCTCATTTCAAAAATTATATTATAAAAAGGAATGTTGTTGCATGATTACCGGCGATAAGTTCAACAATTTTCCAAAGCATACTTTAAGGCTCTTGTTTTAAACAAATAAAGTTAATACATATACATAAAGCATTTTATAATATTTAGTTAATTAGTAACAACCTAAATCATTTAAAAAATCCAACAAATTTGTAGTAAAAAAACTAAAGTCGCTTTACTTATATATTAATTATATATAAAATAAAAATCTTATATAAATGTAAACTAGAAAATATATTATATATAATACACACATAAAAAATTATCACAAAATTATGTGTAAATGCTATAAAAATTCATAAAAAAGCGATTGTCCAATATTTAAAATACTTAAAACAATTAAATAGAAAAGCAAAAAAAAAATAGAAATAATAAAAAAAAAAAAAAAAACATTCAGGAAAAAACAATAGTTGAAAAATGGTAACTTAATTTATTAATTCTTTATTGTAATTTCTGTTTAATCAAATATTTTGTAAAAGGTTTTTTTTTTTGTTTAATTTTCGTCAAGTGTCATTTTCTGTGTTCATAATAAATTTGGTTCCAGATCTAATCCGATCCGATTAATTAAATTTTTGTGTTGCAAAAGTAAAAGTTTTAAATTGTTAAGCATTCCAATTTGTTTATTTTTTAAAAAATTAAAAGAAAATGAAATTGTATGTAGTGTACAATTTTATTTTATATAGTTGTTTTATTAAAAGAAATTTTTGTTTTTTATTATTCCTTTTTGCTTTCATTTTATATATTTTGTAAATACAATCACTGAAATATAATTATAGACTCTCAAAACTGATTATGTTTAAATAAAGTTCTAATTATGTTATAGTAAAAATGGTTTTATTGATATTTTCTAAACTTATTTTGCCTGTCGGTTTTCAAATTCACATTAGTAATTTATATAGCATTTGTCAAGACTGTTTTTAACGTAATTCAATTTGAAAAAAAAAAACAAAAATCGCAAGACGCCGAAAAAAATCGCTAGACGAAAAGTTTATAAAATTTTGATCAGATCGGAATAAACAACACGCAGAAAAAACAGGTGTATCTTTTAAAAAGCCTACTATGTAAAATTTGCATATTGTTGAACTAATACAAAAATACAGGCGCAAATTTCTGGTAATTAATTGATATGGGCATTTCCATCATGTCGAACGGGACCGTCGTACACCTTTAAATTGAAAAAAAGTCAAAATAAAACGGATTTTTATTTTGACAATAGGCTTTACTTATATCTTTTTATTAGCCCTACAATTGGTGCTGAGGTTGATTTTTAGCAATTTTTCGTTTTCAAGATAATTGTAAAAAAACAAGGCATTCGCACGGGACAAAAACAGAAGTGGTTTTCGCGGCTAACAATAAAAATGCCGATTTCAGCGAAACCTGAAGCAATATTTCAATGTGACTAATTTTACACTGTTGTGCATTGATGTCCTTTAAAAATGGTTGTAATTTTACCCAAAAACGATTCATATTATTTTTTTAATTTAATTTTATTCACTGTCGCACGTGACATGTCGCACGGGACATTTTTTTCCATCATGAGATTTATGTTGTTTCTGTAGCTCTTTTTACGAAATTATATATAAACAAGCTTAGTAAAAATGTTTTTAAATCGACAGAAGTATTCAAGGTATTTATTTTAATATAATAACCAAAAACAAACTTAAAAGAAATATGTAGTATGAATTAACCCAGCAAAATTGTGGGATGGAAAGAACCCATTGTAGAACAACTTGTACGTGCATGCAACCTGTTATAATTTATGTTCTATCATCGGTGATTTTTGTTTGAGTTTGTCCCAAAAGCAACAGGTTCTTTTCCTCCAAACTAGAACAGGTTACTTTGGAACCGGTTCTAGAACCAGTTATAGAACTGGTTCCGCAACAGTGAAACCTTCCATTTTGACTCCCAGGAATCAGTTCTAGAACCAGTTCCACGTAACTGGTGGTAAAAACACCTGTTCTAGAACACATTCAGAGGAAACCAGTTCAAAAAACTTTTGCTGGGAAGTATTTATTTATATGAAAATATAAAACACAGTTTTTTTTTGCTTTTACTTCTTGACCATGGTGCATGCCAATTTTAAAAAAATTTAAAAGTATGTATTTATATAAATAAATCATTTACATAAGAAAAAAAAATTTAAAATTTTTAAATTGCACCCTTACAATGTCGCACGTGACCAACTGTGTATAAGTACCAAGATCACAATTCTTCTTATTTTTCAGGTAGGTTTTTTTTATTTTAATTGTATAAAAAATCTCTGTTTGTAATCAATATTTGATGAGCTTTCTGCGTGTACTTTCGACGCACTGAAAACAAATGTTGTTTTTCAATGTCGCACGGGACATCGAAATATGCGACAATGCAAATCAAAAACTTAGTTATTTTCAATCGCATTGTTTATTATGCATTCTTTTATGACTCTTTGTACCTTTAGAAATATTTTAGAAAGCAAAAGTCAATGCATAACGTCTCTGTTTAACTTTTATCAAAACAAAATGTGCAATAGAAATATCTAAATAAGAAAAGATGCGCTTGTGCGACTTTGCATTCGAATACCTCGAAATGGGTTATGAATAAATGCGAAATCTTTTTACGTTATTTAAATTTGATTGTTTCCCTATGAAAATATGTTAAAACAAAGTGTTTTCAAGAACTTTTAATATTTTAGTCTCGGTGGACCTTTCGGTGGAAATGCCCATATACATTTTTACTAAATTACAAATGCTTTTTTTTTTTTTTTTTTGTTAAGTGTGCTAAGTACGTGCTTTATTAAATTTACATTGGTGAAATTTGTTTAAAAACGTGCTATGTAAAATTTATTTTGATGAAATTTTAAAAATAAAATAAGCAATAAGTATATTTTTCTAAGACAGGTAAATGTCAAAAAGCGCTTAGAATTTGACATATGTGACGCGCAAAATAGAAAGGGACCTAAGGGTAAAAACCGGTTTTGTTCAGGACAGCCATTTTAAAGATTTAAATACGTGTATCTTTGGTGTACCATCACTGAGCGTGTTGGTATTGGTCTCATTTGAAAGCGACACATCTCATGACGTCAGGAACGTGTTGGTCAACCTTGAAAACGCGCGTAGGTCGTCCCTACCTCTTGTTTTGTGTAGTTGGTTTTTACTGTTTTCTACCTAGCGCGCTGTTTCCATGAGTTTGATATCAATTTTGCTCGCGGTTTTTCGAATCCAGCTTTATTTTCTGAAATTATTAATTGTGAATTATAATAAATACTCATTTATAATTCTTTTAAATCGTGAATATCACTCTGTTAGTCCGAACATTTTTTTAGAATCGTCGACTTCACTTTCATAAAACGCGCATATCTCTGGGAGGGAACACTTTTGGGACATGGGATCGGTCTCATTCGAGGCTCAGATGTTGTCCACATCAAAAAAAAATTGATTTTTTTTACCCTTAGGTCCCTTTCTCTATGCGCTGTCACATTTGCAAATCAATATGGTGGATGTACATTAGGATGTCCATTAAAATAACGATTTGCCGATTTTCGTTCATTACACCCCCAGTTTTATTGGAAATGTGAAAACTTTAACCATATATGGATCAAGTTACACAAAATAATAATTTTTATCAAGTGGAAAAAAGATTTTTGTGATCCATTTGTAGTGTTATTTTTTTCGAAAATTATGAAAGCTGTTATTCTGTAAATTTTCTAGTGGCTCGTTTTTGGCCAAAAGTGTAAAAATTAACCCTATATGGATTATATTATATAAACTAATTATTTTTATCCAGTTGATATTTTGTTTGGCAAATTTAAAGGCTTTACAATCTCGTAGTCATAATCAATATTAAGTTTCATGGGTCTTTTCTGACCCCAGGCCACTAAGGGTTAACGATTTTCTAAAAAAATGTAAATATAATTATAGTCTTACCAAATTTAAGTAATACTTTTCCGAAAACTATGTAAACTTTGATGAAAACATTAAAATTTTGTTAAATTTTTGACAAAATGAGCAATTTTTGTAAAATGTCCTGGAATGCAGTCGCTCCAAGCACAAACTCGAATTATAATTTTTCCAATTTATTTTTTTTTTTTTTCTTTAATATCAACTATTATGTGGTACAAATAGCAATCGACTTCTTCAAAATAGGCATTTTAAAAAATCTTTAAAAATAATTAAAAAAAAAACACGTTTTTGCATTTTTATCAACTTCGCGGGTCATTTTGGATTCCAGGCTAAAGTGGGTTAATGATATCCGATGAAGTCAAAATTCCATTTCTGAATCATTTTGCCTATAGCTGTGTTTTCGACTTAACTATATCCGTTAACTCATAAAAAAATTGAAAGTGCACAAAAACGCCTTAAAGACGAAAACTAACATATTACTTTTCGTATGCACGTTAACTTTCAACACGGATAATTATCAACGTTGAAAACTCAACGTTTATACATTTTCCCATCTAGCGTAACTTATTCGCGTTAGTTCCTAAAAATTTTGCTAACGTACATTCGATTATAACGGAACAATTATAAACATAACCTGTTTAAAATTTTTTAGTACTGCAGTCGGTTTAACTTAGATTCGCTTTAAATACTTAACGTTGGTAGGCATGAGATAAAATAAAGCTTATATTTAATGAATAAATGAAATAAAAAATAATTTTTTTCTAAATTTCAAATTTTGGGAATTTTTAATAATAATACACTTTTTTCCAAAATGGGCCATTTTCGTTCAAATTTCGGAACGGGTTAACGTTTTCTAAAAACTAAAAATCGATTTCTTCCATTTGGGACCATTTTCAATAAAACTGGGTGGTGTAATGAACGAAAATCGACAAATAGTTATTTTAAGGGACATCCTACAGTTTATAGTTCATAGCCCTGTCATGTTATTTTATTTCGGTGCGTTTAAGTGCTATGGGAATACCAAAGGAGGACGTTGTGATATATGTATATGAGGGATAAAGAATTCATACATATTAGTTTTTCCAAATGATGTTGCTGTCGCTGGGGCTTGAACCCGCAACCTTGTGTGTAACAGTCCAACGCGCTAACCATTACACCATAGCGAAAATTCACAATAAATCATATTTATTCGAATTTTGTTTTGAAAACTTCAAAATAAATTAAGACCTGAAATCATAACATTGAGAAATAAAATTTGAATTTTTTAAATTTTATTCTTATTTTGTATGAAAAGTTGTGGCTTTCAGTCTTAAAAATAGTCTTATGATAGTCACAACTAGGAATAGGTACCTTATTCGCATTACTTTCTGAAAACTTTTGCTGACGTATGTTTGATTATAACGGAGCAATTATTAACATAACCTGTTTAAAATTTTTTTATACTACAATCGGTTTAACGTAGATTTGCTTTAAATACTTAACGTTGATAGGCATGCGACAAAATATAGCTGATATATTTTTGTATATTTAACTAATTTTTAATTATCGAATTTTGCCATAAGTTAAGAAATCGCAGTACAGAATCCGAACACTTTTTAAGAGAAAATATCTCTAAATTTGCAAACTTTTCTAGTGAAATAAAGGTGAAACTTTCTGCAATAGAGGTAAAACGTTACTTTTCTATTACAAAACCTAATATTTCAACAAGGCATGATTGATGTAACTCCTTACCTAGTACCACGTTATTCTTAGCCCTTAAATGCATGATCTCTTTGATTTTAAACATTTTTTTATATATGATTTCTAAAGGCGTGTGCATTTCAAGAAAAAAAAAAATATTTAAAAAAAGCTGATTTTTATTGAAAAATATGGATTTTTTGCCAAATAGCTAAATTGTGATTATTTTAACGTGTATGAAAAAAAAAACCAAAAAAATCTATAAACTATAGTTTATACATTTATTGTCGCCAAAATGAATTTTATTGCGAGAATACCACTTTAAATATTTAAACAAATACTTTTGAATATTACACTTTTTATAAAAAAACGCTTGTTTTAGATTTTTCACAAATATACAGAGCAAAACCAAGATTTTTACTCCAACTGTTTAAAAATTCTGCGCTAAACTAAAGGAACACTATGTACAGAAGGGGCCCCTAATGCCCAAAAATGCAGTTTTGTGCATCAAGTGGGTTTTTTTTTTATTAAAAAACCGATATGTTGCCAAATGGTTACACCATGCATTTAAGGGTTAACTTATAGGAAAGGACTTTTAAAAATATTTTATTTAAATTTAAATTTTTTTAATCGAATATTAATTTGAAATTCACAAATTTCTAATACTACATTTATAATGGAGCAAAAACCACCTAGTTTTTGTACAAAACTAGTTTTGCCTGTATTTTTGTATGCGTTTTGACAAGTTAAAAACTACAAGAGCCAAAAACCAGCCAGTTTTTGCTCAGGTATAAATGCAGCATAACAAAAAATTTAGTTAGAATATTCTTCTACCTCAAGTCCAAATTCTAATATGATATTGTCATATTAGATTTTATTTGTTGTTTCAAAAAAGGTTGATAATTTTCCTGATAGACAATGCAATTGTTTCGTAGCCATCACGCTAACTCATCAGTTGTCCGCAATAAGAAAATGATAGCTTTACTAAACCAACCGAGACATTACATAAGGTACAAAAAATCAACGGGACGAGAATTTTGTACTTT
The DNA here is from genome assembly GCA_949987735.1 of Leucophora obtusa. Classification (NCBI taxonomy): domain Eukaryota; kingdom Metazoa; phylum Arthropoda; class Insecta; order Diptera; family Anthomyiidae; genus Leucophora; species Leucophora obtusa. Next base: position 286,848,706 of record OX465295.1, read on the forward strand.
CGTATATGAACTGTCTGATTTGGTAAAACCAGCCATGAATCAACTCCTTTTTGAAAGCAACAATTACATAAAAGTACCCTTTGGGTACTATTAAATGTATGTTTGTGTGTTCGTTGTCAATACATTTGTAAAAACAACGAACTTTAAACTCAAAACAAAATAAATATTTGAATGAGATTTTAGCCGTGGTATGCTTATTTTCAACAATTATTTTAATTTTTGCATTAAAAATACAAAAATTGTTTTTTCGGACTTTCTATATTTTCATATATTTAGTTAGAATATTCTTCTACCTCAAGTCCAAATTCTAATATGATATTGTCATATTAGATTTTATTTGTTGTTTCAAAAAATTAAATTATAAAATTTTATAGAAAACGATATTTTATACAAAAAAGTATCCAAACGTCAGAATTTGGCGTCCAAAGTAATGCAAGGGTAAGGGGTTTGATGTACTACCAGGTAATGTTCATGGTAATACCAACATATTACCAAGGTTTTTCTGGGATGATTACGAAGTTGGAAATTGGCGTTAATATACGAGGGTGGACCAATAAGTCCGCATCTTTTTGAACTTGCCTCATAAGTAGTTACATGAAACGCAACACTGCTCCGGTCAAGTGACATCTGTTAATAGACTATTGTTTTGAACAAGTTCCGTTATTACCCATTATACATTTTCATCACATCAATACGAGTACATTTTGTTTGCATTTTTAGAGTGATTTAGAAGTACTCTTTATAATATATAATATAATACATTTTTCAAAGTGATTTAAATGTGCTTTTTACAATGTCTGAAATAGCTTATTTTAGAGGCAATTTTAATGTTTAGCCTTTACAGAGCATATTTCTGAACCTATTGTGTAAAAAAAGCTTTAATTTATTATTATTTGTAGGGCAATATTAAGGAAACACTTCTTTTGCATCTAAATCCAGGGGTATGGCATCACCAAAAACAAAAGTTATAACGACATTGTTATCACTAGATGGCACTTTGTTCAAAAAATTGACAATTTTCTGTTTTTATTTAAATTGAAATAATAACAAACAAAAAAGCAAAGAAAAAAAAAAATAATTCTCAAATTTTATTATTTAAATATATTTTGCGCTTGATTTTTTCTTATATTGCGCAGTTTTCAGCAATTTTTGAGTTTTTAAATATAGGCTCAGCTGATACTAAAGTGATACTAAATAGTTGCTCAAGTGATACTAAATTTCAGCGGCCCCTACCGGTGAGTAGTGTAAGTTTTGATTTCCTATCTCTATAATTAATAGTCTCTGTCTAAATCAATTCAATTAAGTCAAAATCAGACAAAACCTATTTATTTTTAATTTTTGTTCAACAGTTTTTTAAATAAGTTTGTAACATGTTTACTTCAGTCTTTAAATTCGAAAAAGCTACGATATTGAATTAAATAAGATTAATACATTAAGACCGAGTTTTTGGGATGTCAGTTAAACTTGGTTTAGTTAAACCGAAAACGAAAAATAAAATAGATTTTAGAAGCAGTATTCCAGTTATAAACTGCGTTAAACTAAGTTTAAAGATAATCTACATCCTAAAAGCTGTCCCTAAAATTTATATTTAACCCTCTGATTAATCTTTTTAAAAACATTACTCAAGGAATTTTCAGAATATTAAAGCGTAGTAGGAAACTATTTTTTCATTTTACAACTCTACAGTAATAAGGCCATCATTATAAATTTTCTGAATCCGCAGATCTATGATTGAAATTTTAGCTTTAAATTCATTAAAGAATCCGAGAACAGTTGGAGGACAGTTTTTCCCCAGACAAATTTCGAAGGCGAATACCATGTCATTTGAATTTTGCAAGTCAACCATCGTTAGCTTAAAATCAACTTTGTCATTAAACGATGCATTAAGTTCCAACGCTATAATTTGCAATCGTGATTAGTTAAATTCTTATGTTGAAAAATTTCATTTAGCAAAATTTTAACTTTAATTAAAATTTGGAACTTTAATGTACATTTTAAGGTTGACGGCAGTTTGTTATACCCTACACCACTATGTGGTCAGGGTATTATAAGTTTGTGCTGATGTTTGTAACACCAAAAAATATTGGTCGTAGACCCACCTTATAGTATACCGATCGGTTCAGAATTTTTTTTTATTTCGATTTAACGATGTCCGTCTGTCCGTCCGTCCGTCCGTCCGTCCGTCCGTCCGTCTGTCTGTCTGTCCATGCAATCTTGTACGCACTCTACAGGTCGCACCTATTAAGATATTTCGATGAAATTTGGTACATAGACCTATGTTGGCCCAAGGACGAACAAGTTTGATTTTTTTGAACATCGGTCCATGTTTAGACCTAGTGCCCATATAAGGGTCCTACCAAAATTATATTGTTTATACGCTGCAGGTCGTAAATATTAAGATATTTTGATGAAATTTGGTACACAGACCTATATTGGCCCAATAACGCAGCCTATTGATTTTGGTGAACATCGGTCCATGTTTAGACCTAGTGCCCATATAAGGGTCCTACCAAAATTATACTGTTTATACGCTGCAGGTCGTAAATATTAAGATATTTTGATGAAATTTGGTACACAGACCTATATTGGCCCAATAACGCAGCCTATTGATTTTGGTGAACATCGGTCCATGTTTAGACCTAGTGCCCATATAAGGGTCCTACCAAAATTATACTGTTTATACGCTGCAGGTCGTAAATATTAAGATATTTTGATAAAATTTGGTATACAGACCTACATTGGCCCAGTAACGCAGCCTATTGATTTTGGTGAACATCGGTCCATGTTTAGACCTAGTGCCCATATAAGGGTCCTACTAAAATTATATGGTTTATACGCTGCAGGTCGCAAATATTAAGATATTTTGATAAAATTTGGTACACAGACCTACGTTGGCCCAAGGACAAAGCCTATTGATTTTGGTGAACATCGGTCCATGTTTAGACCTAGTGCCCATATAAGGGTCCTACCAAAATTATATTGTTTATACGCTGCAGGTCGCAAATATTAAGATATTTTGATGAAATTTGGTACACCGACTTATGGCAGCCGAAGGACGAAGCCTATTGATTTTGGTGAACATCGGTCTATGTTTAGACCTAGTGCTCATATAAGGGTCCCCCCAAAATATATTGTTTATACGATGCACGTCGTAAATATTAAGATATTTTGACGAAATTTGGTACACAGACCTATTTTGGCCCACGGACGAAGCCTATTGATTTTGATGAACATCGGTCCATGTTTAGACCTAGTGCCCATATAAGGGTCCTACCAAAATTATACTGTTTATACGCTGCAGGTCGCAAATATTAAGATATTTTGATGAAATTTGGTACACAGACCTATATTGGCCCAATAACGCAGCCTATTGATTTTGGTGACATTAGTTGGCTTTTACCCAGACTGGTGTAGGGTATTCTATAGTCGGCATGCCCGACTTTAACCTTTTTACTCGTTTTTAAATATATTTTTAAGTTGAAGAAATAGTATATTTTTTGTCACTATAGAATTATTTATTTAGCTTGATTTTACGACTTTTAAGGTGTAATAGCAATTAAAGCATATCGACATTTAAAGCAGGTGACATTTATAGAACTTTTAATGTATAAGCAAAGGAAAGGGACCAACCTCTGTTAACGAACCTCTTGATTGGTATGGTTTAAACTATAAAATATGTTAACATTGCAACAAATTTTATTAACATATTTCTTTGGTGCACCGGTGAAAAAGCACGCGAGCGACTTCATAGAGCCTTAACAATTCATTTTAATTGTTAACTTTTATATATTTGCATTTAGTGAAAAGAAGAATTCATATTTGGGTCATAGTCCAGGAGGTTCAATGGGATCCAATTCTTTATTTCCTTCCCTTTTTCAATGGGAACTGTATTTGAGGTATTTTTTAAAATATGTACGAACAATTAAAAAATATGTAAATAATCGTAAATTAATAAAGTACGTTAATAAAATGAACTATTTTGTTGTTTTTTAGAGATAAAAAGTGGAATCTCTAATTAATTCGTAATTTACAAACAAATGGATTTACAAAGAAAAAAACAACATTATATATACATTTTTGAAAGTTGTTTTAAATCACATACATCCGAAACAGAAATACAGCACTTATCGCTCCATTGTAACCAATTTAAAAGTTGTTTGTTTTGAATGACTTGCACATATTTTTGCTGGGTAACTTTGCGTTTAACAGGCATTCAAAGCATACAACATCGTTAATTTTGGTAAAAATGGAAAAAAGTGAATTTCGGGTGCTCATCAAACATTATTTTTTGCGAAAAAAAAAACAGTCACTCAAACCAAGGAAAAGCTTGATAAGTACTATGGGAACCCGATCAAAAAAATTTATATATAGTCGTATATAGTAATATCTTGTTTTATCTTATAATATGTGAGTATATATGTTGTCATGAATAGCCATATATAATTATATGTTTCTTATGTGGTGCCTTATATAACCATAGGCCTTCCGGGGCCGAGCCCCTCCCAAAATTAATTTCGGTTTTTTTCTTTTTTAATTCCAGAGGGGGTGATATTTTTTTATATTTTTTTGATGAAACCCTATAAACTGCAGTTTAGCCAATAAATTTTATATTCCCAAGCAAAGTTGTTTTTTCTTGCGTTTTTATAAATTTTTAAGTTCGTGTGACGTTTGTTAAAAAAAGAAATTAAAAAAATAAAAATCGGGCCACGATAAGGACTTGGGAATTTATCTGACATTAAGAATCAATTTACATTTTTATTTTTCGATAAATACTTCAATAACATGCCTTTAAATAAAAAAATCAAATAAGAAAAATATTGTTAATTGTTTTTTTGACAACGGTTCAAATATGCCCTTTTAAATGATGTTAAATTATTTAACCCCCTTAAACTAATAGTAAAAACCTGTAAAAATTTTACATAAAACTACTAAAAATTACTCAATAAACATTGAAAAACTAAAAATTCAAGTGCTTTAAAAATTGCTTGAATTCAACTTTGTCTTAAATAAATAAACCGAAAAGCTTTTTTCTGTTGGATATACCATATAAAGGGAACCTGAAGTTCTTCTTGGATTGTAATAAATATTTAGGTAAGTTACATTTGTTTGATTCTAAACCTTATTCTTACATTATTCTTTCTCCTTAGCTCAGAAAAGCAAAATATTAGAACGCCAGAAAATGGAAGGACAAATTGTGTCAAAATATCCACATCAAAAACAGTTAAATGGTTAAACAAGAAAGAAATATTATAAACGTTATTGTTTGTATGACCAAATAAATTTACTGATACAAATAAATTGCTTTATTTAAGCTGGAAGACAGGGCTTGAATGCAAGTGTTTTTAGAGTTCTGTTTGAACTTGAATTCAACTGCAATTCAAGGCTTGAATTAAAGCATATTTACGCTGTAATGTCTGACTGGAATTCAAGTATCCATTTCACTGGATTACTCTATTGAATTATAGTGTAAATCAAGTATAAATCAAGGCTTGAAATTGGAAAACATGACTGGAATTAAACTTTATTTCAACTTCAATTCCAGCAAAATTGTTTATTGGTTAGTTAAAAATGTTTCTGAAATCAGGAAATTATTTTTGCTAAATATTAGCAAGCTAATAACAGCAAAATAAAACTGTTAAAAATATATAATTTTAGTTAAACTTTAGTTAATGGGAAATAACTTATCTTGCTAAAATCAGCAAAACAAGTATTAGCAAGACGGTAACAGCAAAAATAGAGCTTTTAAATTTACAAAATTTTAGTTATATTTGAGTTAACTTTTAGTTAATTGAAAATAGCTATTACCCTGTTAAAATCTGCAAAAAATTTTGCTGAATGTTACTAGAAAAAAAAAAATAGCAAAAACAAACTGTTATATCTATAAATTGTTTAGTTGTATTTGAGTTGAATTTAGTTAAATAGAAATAACAGCTTTTCTGCTAAAATCAGCAGTACTATTTTCTAAAAAAATAGTAGAGTGCTGATTTCAGAAGGCTTAATTTTTATTGCACCTCAGTGGCTCAGTTAAAAAATTTTTAAATTAATTGAAAATAAGAATTATCAACTAATTTTTCATTACAAAGAAACTTTAATTTAATAATTTAAGGAGGGACATGACATTCGCGGCAGAGAAAACAGACCTTTTTTTAAAAATTCATAACTCAGTCAAAAACAAAAAAAATTTCCAAAATTTTTTATTATTATAGAGAATTGAACAAATTACAATAAAAAAAATTCAAAAAAATATATTTTTCACTCCAACATGGTTTTATAGAGCTCCAAACTGGCGGCAGAGAAAAAAACGGGGCCTCGTGGTTGCAGCGCTGGGAGTCGCAAAAATGTCCGATCTGGAAAAAAAAAATGATTTTTTAAATCTTAACAAAATTGGTTATCGTATGACACGTGCTTTTTTTTTTTAATTTTTTTTCAATTTTTGGTGATGTTCCAAATTTGAAAGTGTGTTTTTTCTAAAAAAAATATTGACTTTAAAAATTCATAAAAAATCGAAAAAAAATTTAAAAAAAAGCTCGTGTCATACGATAGCGAATTAAGTTTAAAAAAATAAAAAAAAAAAATTTCGTCAAAAATTCTGGTAATAACCAGAGAAGACAGAAAAAAGCTAAATCCGATGTGTTTAAAGCAAAACAATATTGTAAAAAAACCAAGAAAAAAGCAAAAGCAAAAAAACTTGGAAAAACAACAGTTTTTTTAATTTTTTAATTCAAAGTTAAGAGCAAAAATATTTTTTTTGTGAGCAAAAAAAGTATTTTTGGGCAAAAAGTCTTAAAAAAAGCAATTAAGAGCTGAAAAATCTTAAGAAAAAGCTATTCTAAAGATAAAAAAAACGGAAAATCCAAAAAAAAGCAAAATGAAGCAAATATGAATAAAACAAGCAATAAAAAGCATAAAAAGAAAAACAGCAATTTTGTCTTCTTTGGTAATAACATATAAACGTATATATATTTGTTCCTTTTACTCCTGCAAGGAGCATAGCCGCATAGCGAGCAAGGGCCGCAACATATAAACGTGCACATTTTTAACTTAATTTTTTTACGACCAAAAATTAGAATATGTTTCCGCATTTTTGAATTTGAAAAAATTGCTTCAAATTGTATTTTTATTCAAATACAAACGTATTCGTCTACGGCAGCACTTTGTAATTTTGGCCGAAGTTCGGTTTCGGTTCGGCCTTTAAAAAGTGACTTCGGTGGGACACTATCAAATATAACTAAAATTATATATTTTTAGCAATTTTATTTTGCTGTTATTATCTTACTAATATTTCCCAAATATAATCTGCTAATTTCAGCAGCATTTTCTGCAAGGTCATTTTTAACTAATTTTTAGTAGTTTTTTTGACCTAGATTTTTACAGTATGCAAACGCAGTATGCAAAGCAACATTGTATTGCATAGTGTTCATAAACGTCATTGCCTTTTTTTGTCAATGCCGTGAGTTCATTAATGCATGATATCCCTTTTTAATGCGCAATATTTGTAGAATTTGTGCAGTTTTTTTATTTGTGATGCTTTGTGATTTTCGGCGGTTGAAATCACGGACATATTATAATATGATAATTATCGTAAGTTAAAACTTAACATAATTTTTATACAAATAAAATGCATTTAGCTTTTTTTTCTATGATTTTATATGACTTTATGTATTTATATAGTGAAAAACAGACGAAAAGCAGTATTAGCGTTCATAAACGTTTCAAAATGTCATCGCATTACACAGTACAACAGCCAATCTGGGGGGTGAGAAATTCCAAGTCAGGGTGATGGTACTAGGTCAGTATAGTAAAACCCTCAAAGGGTTTGGCGTTCGTATGTGTCATTTTTTTTATGACCTTTTAAATTTTTTCCTTATCTTGATGTTTTTTCGCTTAGTTGTAACATTTTGGCAAAAACGTAGTTTAACATAACTCGAGAACCACTTGTCCGATTTTGATGAAACAAATTTAGAAAAATTTAGAATTACAATTTCTTTAATCCGTTCATATAACATTTTTCTTTATAATCAACAGTTTTGCCGGTAAAAATAAATTTGTGGAGAAAAAAAAATATTTTTTTGCCTAAAAATTAAAATTTTTTTTTTTTAAATTCATAAAAAATCCAAAACGGAAAAAAGGATCAAGTGTTATTAATTTCATGTAAAGTCACATAACCTATAAACAAAATTTAACGCGTTCTGCTTTTATTTACAATTAAGTGAAGGTATCCCATTTTGACAAGAATATTGATATTTGTTTTTATTCAAAAAAGTGTCATTTATCGCCTTTTTCATAAATTTTCCCCAATAACAGACTTCTGGCCATAAACTACTAAAAAAATTAAGTAAACATTTTTATAATTTTTTATTTTTATTTTATTTATTTATTTTTATTTATTTTAATAAATATTGCCTAGACTTTTTCGATGGTGGTTGTTCGGGACTAGTGGCATCGCATTCATCGCTATCATCAGTTTCTGAACCACACATAATGTCAATGTGTGACTCCACTGTTGGTCCTTCTGCATCTCCTGAAAATTCTTTATCATCAAGATCATCCTTGTCTTGCCACACTAACTTACTCCACCAGCAAATTTCCGCAATAATTGCACTCGGCGACTTTTTGCCTCTATATCTGTAAGTTTTTGTTTTATTAAAATGAGTTTGAAAAAATAAAAAATCAGTATTACCTCATTTCAAATGGCATAGCAACTTGATGATAGCGTTCACCTTGTTCATCAGATTCGGTAGCCAATTGTTTGCTGAAGTAGTCCAGATGATGATGTAAATAATGGATTTTCAAGGACATGTGGACACCAATTTCCGAGAATGCTCTTAACATCCTTGCGACAGAAACATCGTAGTTGTTAGAACGATGCTTTCCCAACAAGCCTTCTATTACTTCTTTGATTGCCTGCCATGCATTCAATTCAGCGTCAATCAAAATATTGTTGAATGCGTCACTTTTAATCAGCCTTCGTATATCTGGACCATTTAGTACGCCTGATTGGAAAAAATTAATTTGTTAAGATGGAAAATCATGGGAAATGAATGTGATATTATAACTTACCTTCTTTAATTTTACTTTCGCTGAGTCTCGGGTAAATTAGTTTCAAACACAAGAAAACTCCATCTCTTTTGGCGGCAGTTTTGATAAAATTCTTAACAATTCCAAGTTTAATATGCAGTGGAGGCAGCAATATCTTCTCCTTCGGCACTAGAGGCTCACGAATAATATTGGCCGTTTGTAACCTGCTGTGCTCTCTGAGTTTCCATCCGTGGCATGCATATTGGTCACCGGAAAATCGTGTGTCCCAATCGCACAAAAAGCACATATATTTTATATAGCCGCTTTGAAGACCGCAAAGCATTGCTACAACTTTTAAATCGCAGCATATGCGCCACATATGTTTGGCGTAGTTAACCATTTTTAAAAATATTTCCCAGTGCATCATATGTTTCTTTCGTTTCTGTACTGTAGGCGATTGGAACTGAAGGTTTTTTATTGGTCTTATGCAGTAAAACCGCCTTCAAGCTGAGTTTTGAACTGTCAATAAATAATCTCCAGTCATCTGCTTCATATTTTATTTCCATTGCGTCCATCAATTTTCCTACATCCGGGCAATATGCAGAAGTTTTTTCATCATTCACAAGGAATAAACTTTGGAGTGTTGCCTGACGACTTCGATAAGCTGTGACTTTCACACCGGGTGCCAACAAATTGTTTGATTTCAAAATGGAAGCCAGCTCTTCCGATTTATGCTGTGTTAATTCCAACTTGGCAACAATTGAATTAAGCTTATTTTGATTTATTAAAATTGGCTCATTGGATACTGATGGCTCATATGGGGAATCATCACGTGCATGATATGTCGGAGCAGTCGTAGAAGAGAAAATATCTGGGCTAGAAGCTTTTGGCACAGGAATGTGGTCCGAATGAGGCAATGGTGTTGCGGCACTTGCAACACCAACGTAAGCATACGATTTTCTTATCCTTTTTGCGGCTCCTTTATTCGCACATGCATAGCAATTCAATGGATTGTGACCTTCTCCAGGATTAGTCCAAGTCATTGGGATACCGAATGGCATACTTTCACGTCTTCTATTTTTCCATTCCATTAGACGGTTGTAGCAGCTTTTACACACTATATTTGGTACCCAATTTTCGTTCACTATAACATTTTGGTTGAAGTACATCTCGTATGTTTGAACAAAATCAGTACTGAAATTTCCCCTTTTATTATGTGTTGAGACATATTGACCACAGCAGTAGCAACAGCTATTTATATCTGGCTTGCACAGTTCCATATTCTGTTCTCTTTTGTTCACTTTTAAAAAACTGGAGAAAAATCACTTTTACTGTTCGCGTTCGTCGGCACTTGTTGAATGACAAAAATCACAGAACCAGTGTGAGAAAGAGAAGAAGTATAATGACAATGCATGTTTTATGTGAACATTACAGAACCAGTGTTGCCACATCAATATTTCTCTTTTAGTACAGTAGAAAAATATGAGAGAGTTCGGCTTGTGAGTGTCAATGTTTTCTCCAAATAATGTTGTGCATATCTGGAGCAAATTTTTGAAATTCATACATTTACCTAATTGTGAATAAATGAGAAACGCGTGCATCGATTTTCATGATCTATGCCTTTTTTTGCTCATGAGTTATGTGACTTTACGCGAAAGTAATTAGTTTTGGCACTTTTTTCCATTTTGGATTTTTTATGAATTTTAAAAAAAAAATATTTAAATTTTTAGGCAAAAAATACTTTTTTCCCTTCATACATTAATTTTTAACTTCGAAAGTGTTGCACATATAGGAAAACGGTATAGAAACAGATTAGAGAAATTGTAATTCTAAATTTTTCTAAATTTGTTTCATCAAAATCGGACAAGTGGTTCTCGAGTTATGTTAAACTACGTTTTTGCCAAAATGTTACAACTAAGCGAAAAAACATCAAGATAAGGAAAAAATTTAAAAGGTCATAAAAAAAAATGACACATACGAACGCCAAACCCTTTGAGGGTTTTACTATACTGACCTAGTACCATCACCCTGACTTGGAATTTCTCACCCCCCAGACAATAATCCCAAAAATGTTCCATAGTGTTTTTTGACAAAGCAGTGTTGCCATGCAGTATTGCTTTGCATTGGTAGCATTCGGCAGAGAAACCTTAAACTGATACCGGTGACTTGTAGCGTTTTGTGATTACTTACTCTGCTGAACGATGATTTCTTTGTTTTTAAATACACTTTTTCTTTTTCTATCAAAGTCTCTATTTGTAAAAAAGCCTTAAGAACATAGCAAAAGGCCAAAATGAAGGCGTTTTTGAAAACTTCACAAAACACACGAAATACACGACTGGCTGGAGGATGCTTTATGAAATAAAATAGACAAATTTGCATTACTGTTTCAATTCTTTTTAATTAAACTAATATAAATTATATCTCCATGTCCTTTAAGACAAGGCTGAATTTGTTTTAAAACTGTTACACAATTAACATGTTAATTCTGTAAGAACTTTAACTTTTCTTACACACAAAAAAATATACCAGAAAAAAATTTAACAAACTCGTTTGTTTGATATAAAAGTTAAATACAATAACCCTTTGAATTTGATTCAAACATTATGTTTATCACTATTGCAACTTTTAAAAATAACACTCAACAAAATGCATTGATAAACAAATAATTGAATAATTTTTCATTTTCAATAAACATAATACTTGAATCAAAGTAAAAATCAATTTTTTTTTAATTTTGGCCGTTATTATGATTTTTTTCAAGGCATGCTATATTTTGTTCTTCTTTTTGTAAGTTTGTCTATTACTTTTGTAGTTTCATATTTTAGTTGCTCTTTGGACTTTGATGCGGTTGCACATATTATGTGTGAACCGGAAAAGTTTAATGAAATTATAAATAATAAAATATTAAATAATAGTAATATGAAAGATTTAGAATTTTATTGCACCTTTAATACTTTTTGTTGTTTTTTTTTTTATTTTTTAATAAATAAAATTAAATTTAACATGTTTTTTTATTTAAAAAATTATTAAAACTTTTTGTTAAATCAACACATTCTTTCATTAAAAAATCACAAAAATTCAACAATTGCGTTTTATCAAATCAACAACTTTCTTTATTAACAGAAAAACAAAATAATTTCAACAACGTGCTTACAATTTTCATTATCAATTCTGCAAAAATCGTCATCACAGGAAATTCAAAAATTTTTTTTATTGAATCTGCGATTTTCGTATTCAAATATGAAAATTATTTTTTTGTGTGTATTTTTCCTAAGTGTACATACACATCGGTTCAAAACCACATCAATTCTAAAACATGTTCCACTAGAGCAACATTGAACCCGAACCCGTTTCAAGGAATTTAAATTCGAATTAAAACAAATAACCTAAAGTTAAAAAATTTTAATTTATATCGAATTTGACTTCTGTAACTGCACACTCAGTGAATTGTCTATATATATATTTAATGCTTTAATTCCCAGTGGAACATAGGGCCGCGAATTGTCTATATGCTATTGATGAATTTATACACTGATTCAGTTAAGTTTCTCTGTAATTCGTCTATTGAAACTTTTAATTGAATTGATGCAATTTTTCATAAAATTTTATGAAGAATTTCATATTATTTATTATAAATGTCATACACCCAAAAAAGTTTTTTTAGAAAGAGATTCATACAAATTGTGAAGCTTTTTCATAAAATTTAATAAATTTGGCTTTTACTTTTTGAAGAAAACTTCATTAGCTTATTGAAAATTTTGTTTTCAGCTCGTCCGATAAAATTCTCTCAGAGTAAGTACGCTCAAACTTTAGGTTATTTTTTTACTGTTAATGGCCTTTAGTAACGAAAAAGATACTGAGAAACAAAGTAAATTGGTATTCTCAATTAACTGAAATTAATCTCAAAGAGAACTCAAATTTTTTATCGATGCCTTTAATGAAAATTTCGTAGCTGTAGGATGAATCTTATTAAAATTTAAAAAACTTTAGGTATAGCATTTCTTTAACCCTTTCAGACCCAGCATACACTATTGTGAGATGTGATGTTTTCTCTTAAAATTACAAATATTTTCAATACTAATAGGTTTACTTAGATAAAAAATTTCAGTTATACTTCTAGCTAAATTATATTTCATAAAATATGAATTGACACCAGGAAATTTTAATAGTTTTAGTACCATTTTACCTTAAAGTTATAAAATGAATACATTTTTGCAAGCTAGTTGGGTCTGAAAAAGTTAAATGTAATATTAAATTTGATAGTGTCAGTATTGATTAAAAATCACATTAAAAGAAATTTTGTATCTAAGCTTTTCAGATTTTTAAATTTTTTTCTAAATAAAAAATCTACGTTAAGTAATCGATATGTAAAAGTTTTAGGTTTGCTGTTCTTAACTTACTAAAATTTTGTTAGTTTCAGCAGTTCTTTCTGCCATCTTCAACGACATTTTAGTAGATTTAGCAACATTTTTACAGACCTTTTTTTAAAAAAATCTCAGATCCCGAAACTTTTCAACCTTCGAATATCAAAACTTTTTTATTAAATACATCGTATTCATATATGACGTTAATATTTAATGAAGAGTCAGCTTTTTGTGTTTTAATTAATAAAAAGTTAATGAAATACCTTAATTTAGCATTAAACGATTAATCGATTAACCGCCAATTTTCTCGAATAACCGACTCGAATAACCGGTTAATCCATTTTAGTGATTTTTCGAATAATGCATTAACCGGTTAACCGCCTATGTCGAATAATTGGAAACACTATAATTTTTTGTCCATTTTTTAACAAAATTTAATTTATTAACTCTAAAAAATTTTGTAAAAAGGCAGTAACGTAAATTTGATATAATTTTTCTTCAATTTGAAAAAAACAGTATTAAATCTGTGGAAACAAGTTTAGTGAGGTTAGTATTGTCGCGTCATTTGTAATTGTCGGAAATATCAATAAATTGACATTAAGTGTTTTTGTTTTTCAAAGTATAGATAATTAATTAATTCAGTGACTTAAAGTGAATTGCTAATTAAAGATGTATTAATTTTAATTTAAATAAATTTATATAATTTTGAACGTTCTCAATTAAATCGTACATTTAAATTTCTGTCATTAATTTTGATATTATCTATCTTTTTGTTATTTTGTTTAGGGCAAACTATTAATGAAAGTTATATAATGTATTTGAATTATTAATTTAAATAAAGTTATATGTTTTTGAACATAAAATGGTACATGAGTTTTAAATAAAGAATTTTTAGTATGTGTTATATTATAATTTCAAGTTTATATTTCATTATTTTTATATTTTATCAAATTCATTATAAAAAAGACATTGTATGTATATTGCTTAAAAAAATTTGAAATTGGTGAAATATAAAAAATAATGAAATATAACTCTAAAAATTAATAATAAATCGATAAAAAATTAATTAATTAAATAAAATGTATTGTTGAATTTAATAAAATGCATTGGTAAAACAACAAAATCATTATGCAATTGAATTAAATATAATTGTTAAGACAACTAATTTTTGTTAATACATTTGACGATATTTTGTCAAAATAATACCACATAAAATAGTTAAACGTCAAAATATAAATCTACTAAACAATGCATTAAATTGATGGACAGGTTTTGTTAGTTGTATAGTGATCACCCATTCATCAATTTAATACGGATTTTAGTTGATTTCACAGCTGTTTTTGGTTCAGTGTAGTTTATTAATAAATATACTAACAAGGAGATATGTGATAGAGAAAAACAATTCTAACATCGACCTGTTTCAGTTTATCGATCACCTCAGAATTTTAATGGTTCAAAAAGGGGTTAAAAAATGGACCCGTTTTTGGTTCTTTTGCTTTTTAAAGTATTTCGACCAAAAGAACAATATACAAATGTGGTATTGCTGAAAAGAGATTTCATTGGTACTTTTTTTTTGTACATTTTTCCTCTTTCGAATTTGCTGTTTTAAGCTTTTCCATAATTTTGGGTACTTTTAATTTTTTACGCTATGACTGCTAAATTCAAATATGTTATTCCTTGTTAAATTTAAGCGGACACGCGTTTCTGCGTTTTGCAATATTCTCTCTACATTAGGTTTGGCAACATTTTTCCCCAAGTACCTTTTTTGGTACATTTTTAAAGAATTTAGGCCGCTTTATTTGCTAAACATAGGAAATATATATACCAAATTTAATATATTGACACACATATTAATTCTGTGATACTTTTTTTAAATTTCCTAAATTAAAAATGGGCTTCCATAAAAAAGCTTAAAAAAATTAGTTTTTTTTTACATAATTCTTTTTTTTTATATGAAATATTATACATTAGATCATGTATTTTTTTATAAGCTTTTCAGTGATATATAACGATGCCAGAATTGGTCAACTGTTCTGAAATGGATAATTATCTTATCATTTTTCCAACACGACGCACAGAAGAAAACATGATATACGAGGGCAATATGAAATGTTCTTAATCTGACATAGAGATGGCGGTATTAACAGCATAAAGCTTTGCATAATGGAAACTTCCATCCGTCATATGAACACATGTTAAATTTCATTTCGATCTGTCAACTCATTCGTATAGTAACAGGTGTTCAAAAAAGGCGATTCAGTGATTTTTTATAATGGAAAAATTAGAAATTCGTGGTGTGATTAAATATTTATATAAAAAAGTTTTACAGGGACAAGATATTCATAATGATATGATGAATAAGTTATGTGAAAGTGCTTCTTCATATGCAACATTAAAAAATTGGGTTGCTGAATGTAAATGTGGTCGTACAAGCATTGAAGATGAACCACGAAGTGGACGTCCAAAAACTGCAACAACGCCAGAAATAATAGCTAAAGTCCATGATATGATATTAGACGATAGACGAGTGAAAGTGCGTGAAATAGGGAATGCCATAGGCATTTCAAATGATCGAGTACATTTTAGTTCGAATCAAGAATTACAGATGAAAAAGCTTTCTGCAAGATGGTTGCCGCATTTGTTAACAGTTGACCAAAAACGCATTCGAATGAAAATTTCTCATTTCTCATCATTTTCTGGTTTAGCTCCCTCTGACTTCTACCTGTTCCCAAATCTAAAAAAATTCCTTGCTGGCAAACGTTTTACCTCGGCAGCTGTAAACTATTATTTTGCGGAGCTTCAGGAAAAATATTTTAATCAAGGGATAGAATTTCGAAAAAAAACGTTGGAGCAAGTGTATTGAAGTTTCAGGAGATTATATTGAAAAATAAAATAATTTTAAAATTCTAGCTCTTGTTTTTCATTGTTAGGCTAAGAACATTTCAAAATGCCCTCGTATTTCTAGTTGCCCTGCGAATAAACAAATTAGTAAAAATAACCCCCACCACGTATGAGTAATTTAATTGATATGTATATATTACTCATACGCGGTGGAGGGTATTTTTGCTTATTTGTTGCTTCATATGGATACATATTGTTACCATAATTTCAAACAGTGCATTTCATACAGAAAATTTTTGAGTTAACTATTAGTTAAACCTAAAACTTGTTGTTTTGCATATATTTTTTGCATTCTCTTTTGTTTAATACGTAGGTTGAAGTTATGAGACCGACTTTCAATATTAAGATACAAAATATTAATTTCCAAATTTACTATTATTCGTGAATTAAAATAAGAGAAAACAAGTTTAGGGATTTAACGATAGCTGTTAATAAAATGCATACACTCACAAAAGTAACACCATAAAATACTTAAATAGAAAATTTATCTCATTAGCACTTTATAAAAAAATTATATTTATGAAAGATATAATTAAAATTTGTTGTAGTTTCATCACCAATTACAATCATTGCAAATCAATAATTAAAAGCTGTTTTAGAGAAAAAAAAAAATGATAATGAAAACTAAACATTGTCTTATATACAACAAAAATATATTATTAACAAACTCTTTTCTTACCCACTGTCAAGACAAACAAATGCAAATTTATGACAATATAATTGAACAAAATGTGCTGGATGTTATTTTATTTTAAATATTTTAAATTGAAAAAGAAATCCATAAAGTAATATACTTACATATATTTTACAACTATTTACTAAATTACTTGATAATTTCCAATATTTATAAATGCTTAAATGTTAATTATTAATAACACAAAACTATATATTTATTAAAATAAAATAATTCTGTACTATACTACACATTCATATTGCTAAAAATTGTAAATTTATGTTAAATAAAATATGCACACATATAAAAATATCAATGACATACAGAAAAAATAACATTTACATAAT
The DNA here is from genome assembly GCA_949987735.1 of Leucophora obtusa. NCBI lineage: Eukaryota > Metazoa > Arthropoda > Insecta > Diptera > Anthomyiidae > Leucophora > Leucophora obtusa. Next base: position 286,866,009 of record OX465295.1, read on the forward strand.
TATGATGACCAAGTTGTTAAAATATTAGATAAAAAATTTTAAGGGCTTTAGTGACACACAAATGTATTGAAGAAATGTTAAACCATTTGTTTTACATAACTCATTGAAAATTCGAAAAAAAATATATATAATAATTAGGAAACAAAAATTTATAAATACACTTAAGCATTTATGTTAATGTATTGCAAAACAAAGAAAAAATATTTGAAATAATAATAAAAAAAATTAATTAAATTTAAAATTGTGTTTATTAAATATCGGTTCATAAACTCAATGGTTTAATAGCTGTATTTTCGCTCATGATAGGCATGAGCGAAAATACAGCTAAATACTACAGAAAATACGTTAAGTATTGAAAGTAAATCTACGCTAAACCGATTGAAGTTTATCAACATTTTAAACAGTTAAGCTGGATTTCACACTATGGGTTTAAGAGTTAACTATTAGTCCACAGAAAGATTTTTTGTTCTTTTATACACAATTTTTTGACTTTTTCTTTTGTTTAATGGTCAAGTTAAAGTTAAGCCTCCAATATGGCACCCATCGTTAGAGTTTATGAAAGTTCCGGTAGAATCGCAAAACGTTTTGCTTAGTAAAGCGAAGAAGTTACGTTTGTTGTGAAAATGTATAAACGTTTAATTTTCAATTTAGTAGGTTTGAGGTTAAGAAGAAGAATAAACATTTTCTTCAAAAGTTATAAACACATTAAATTTGTAAATCCGACTAGATTCAGTTTCTGCATTTTTCTATGGACAGGCTTCATCAGTGATTTTCTATTAAATTGTATTATTGTTTATATTTTTATTGTCAGATTGTCTCTATATCAAACAGACATACATATGGATACAAATATTCTACTTTAGATTTTTTTGTTTATCTTCTTATTTCCTCCGTGTCACCTTTTCGCAAATGTTACCACACTGACGTATGGTTTTTACGTACAAGTGCAGGCAATTTGTGTATATTGGAGACGAACTGCCAACAGAGCATTTTTATTTTTTTAGTAAAGTGTTGTTTTTTCAAACGCGTCGTATAGACCAAATACAATTAATATTGTGATTAATATGTATTTTTGTTAATTCATTGATAACACAGTACAACAGCCAATATGGGGGGTGAGAAATTCCAAGTCAGGGTGATGGTACTAGGTCAGTATAGTAAAACCCTCAAAGGGTTTGGCGTTCGTATGTGTCATTTTTTTTATGACCTTTTAAATTTTTTCCTTATCTTGATGTTTTTTCGCTTAGTTGTAACATTTTGGCAAAAACGTAGTTTAACATAACTCGAGAACCACTTGTCCGATTTTGATGAAACAAATTTAGAATTTAGAATTACAATTTCTTTAATCCGTTCATATAACGTTTTTCTTTATAATCAACAGTTTTGCCGGTAAAAATAAATTTGTGGAGAAAAAAAAATATTTTTTTGCCTAAAAATTAAAATTTTTTTTTTTAAATTCATAAAAAATCCAAAACGGAAAAAAGGATCAAGTGTTATTAATTTCATGTAAAGTCACATAACCTATAAACAAAATTTAACGCGTTCTGCTTTTATTTACAATTAAGTGAAGGTATCCCATTTTAACAAGAATATTGATATTTGTTTTTATTCAAAAAAGTGTCATTTATCGCCTTTTTCATAAATTTTCCCCAATAACTCCAGACTTCTGGCCATAAACTATTAAAAAAATTAAGTAAACATTTTTATAATTTTTTATTTTTATTTTATTTATTTATTTTTATTTATTTTAATAAATATTGCCTAGACTTTTTCGATGGTGGTTGTTCGGGACTAGTGGCATCGCATTCATCGCTATCATCAGTTTCTGAACCACACATAATGTCAATGTGTGACTCCACTGTTGGCCCTTCTGCATCTCCTGAAAATTCTTTATCATCAAGATCATCCTTGTCTTGCCACACTAACTTACTCCACCAGCAAATTTCCGCAATTATTGCACTCGGCGTCTTTTTGCCTCTATATCTGTAAGTTTTTGTTTTATTAAAATGAGTTTGAAAAAATAAAAAATCAGTATTACCTTATTTCAAATGGCATAGCAACTTGATGATATCGTTCACCTTGTTCATCAGATTCGGTAGCCAATTGTTTGCTGAAGTAGTCCAGATGATGATGTAAATAATGGATTTTCAAGGACATGTGGACACCAATTTCCGAGAATGCTCTTAACATCCTTGCGACAGAAACATCGTAGTTGTTAGAACGATGCTTTCCCAACAAGCCTTCTTTTACTTCTTTGATTGCCTGCCATGCATTCAATTCAGCGTCAATCAAAATATTGTTGAATGCGTCACTTTTAATCAGCTTTCGTATATCTGGACCATTTAGTACGCCTGATTGGAAAAAATTAATTTGTTAAGATGGAAAATCATGGGAAATGAATGTGATATTATAACTTACCTTCTTTAATTTTACTTTCGCTGAGTCTCGGGTAAATTAGTTTCAAACACAAGAAAACTTCATCTCTTTTGGCGACAGTTTTGATAAAATTCTTAACAATTCCAAGTTTAATATGCAGTGGAGGCAGCAATATCTTCTCCTTCGGCACTAGAGGCTCACGAATAATATTGGCCGTTTGTAACCTGCTGTGCTCTCTGAGTTTCCATCCGTGGCATGCATATTGGTCACCGGAAAATCGTGTGTCCCAATCGCACAAAAAGCACATATATTTTATATAGCCGCTTTGAAGACCGCAAAGCATTGCTACAACTTTTAAATCGCAGCATATGCGCCACATATGTTTGGCGTAGTTAACCATTTTTAAAATATTTTCCAGTGCATCATATGTTTCTTTCGTTTCTGTACTGAAGGCGATTGGAACTGAAGGTTTTTTATTGGTCTTATGCAGTAAAACCGCCTTCAAGCTGAGTTTTGAACTGTCAATAAATAATCTCCAGTCATCTGCTTCATATTTTATTTCCATTGCGTCCATCAATTTTCCTACATCCGGGCAATATGCAGAAGTTTTTTCATCATTCACAAGGAATAAACTTTGGAGTGTTGCCTGACGACTTCGATAAGCTGTGACTTTCACACCGGGTGCCAACAAATTGTTTGGTTTCAAAATGGAAGCCAGCTCTTCCGATTTATGCTGTGTTAATTCCAACTTGGCAACAATTGAATCAAGCTTATTTTGATTTATTAAAATTGGCTCATTGTCGTGATATGTCGGAGCAGTCGTAGAAGAGAAAATATCTGGGCTAGAAGCTTTTGGCACAGGAATGTGGTCCGAATGAGGCAATGGTGTTGCGGCACTTGCAACACCAACGTAATTATACGATTTTCTTATCCTTTTTGCGGCTCCTTTATTCGCACATGCATAGCAATTCAATGGATTGTGACCTTCGCCAGGATTAGTCTAAGTCATTGGGATACCGAATGGCATACTTTCACGTCTTGTATTTTTCCAATCCATTAGACGGTTGTAGCAGCTTTTACACACTATATTTGGTACCCAATTTTCGTTCACTATAACATTTTGGTTGAAGTACATCTCGTATGTTTGAACAAAATCAGTACTGAAATTTCCCCTTTTTTTATGTGTTGAGACATATTGACCACAGCAGTAGCAAAAGCTATTTATATCTGGCTTGCACAGTTCCATATTATGTTCTCTTTTGTTCACTTTTAAAAAACTGGAGAAAAATCACTTTTACTGTTCGCGTTCGTCGGCACTTGTTGAATGGCAAAAATCACAGAACCAGTGTGAGAAAGAGAAGAAGTATAATGACAATGCATGTTTTATGTGAACATTACAGAACCAGTGTTGCCACATCAATATTTCTCTTTTAGTACAGTAGAAAAATATGAGAGAGTTCGGCTTGTGAGTGTCAATGTTTTCTCCAAATAATGTTGTGCATATCTGGAGCAAATTTTTGAAATTCATACATTTACCTAATTGTGAATAAATGAGAAACGCGTGCATCGATTTTCATGATCTATGCCTTTTTTTGCTCATGAGTTATGTGACTTTACGCGAAAGTAATTAGTTTTGGCACTTTTTTCCATTTTGGATTTTTTATGAATTTAAAAAAAAAAATATTTAAATTTTTAGGCAAAAAATACTTTTTTCCCTTCATACATTCATTTTTAACTTCGAAAGTGTTGCACATATAGGAAAACGGTACAGAAACAGATTAGAGAAATTGTAATTCTAAATTTTTATAAATTTGTTTCATCAAAATCGGACAAGTGGTTCTCGAGTTATGTTAAACTACGTTTTTGCCAAAATGTTACAACTAAGCGAAAAAACATCAAGATAAGGAAAAAATTTAAAAGGTCATAAAAAAAAAATGACACATACGAACGCCAAACCCTTTGAGGGTTTTACTATACTGACCTAGTACCATCACCCTGACTTGGAATTTCTCACCCCCAGACAATAATCCCAAAAATGTTCCATAGTGTAATTATCCACGTTGAAAGTTAACGTTAAAGTTAACATACTAAAAGTAATGTGTTAGTTTTCGTCTTAGAGTGCATTTAGTCTGAACAAAAACTATCTAGTTTTTGGCCGTTGCTAGTTTTTACTTTTCAAAACGCATACATAAAAAACAAACAAAAACTACCCAGTGTAGAAACGGTAATGACATATCATTATTTTTTGGACTACCAGTAATGACACCCACTTACCTTCTTCATTATTTTAAAACATATAATAATGAGTTACTGATAATGACTTATTTTTATCATTATTTCAAATAGAAAATAATTTTATAGATTTTTTTGAAAATTTTTTGAAATCTATTTTTAAACTCCATATTTTTTAAACACTGGTAAGGATATATGTAACCACATATTTTTTGATTTTTTGTATGTTGGCGAGTAAGCTTACTTGTGTGCAGCAGGTCAATTATGTTTTTATCTATTAAAAATTACATGTCGATATAGCTCAGATGGTAGAGCTGTTGACTGGCAATCTGTAGACCCAGGTTCGATTCCCGCACCAGCAAATTTTATTTAAAAAAAAAAAAATACAATAAAAAATATTTTTTTTTATATAATTAATTTTTTTGAAAATCTATTTTTAGACTCATTATTTTTGTCAGTACTGGTAAGCACATAGGTAACGATATATTTTTTGATTTTTCGTATGCTGGTGTATAACGACAACTCATTATTTTTCGCGACATCGCCATATAAAGGTAATAAGAAATGTAATAACAAAAGTAAGTAGTTACCATTACCAAGTATGTAGTTACATAACCACATATCTGGTAATGATTTTCTACACTGGGTAGTATTGTACAAAAAAGAGGTAGTTTTTGCTCAGTCTAAATTCAGTATTAAACATGTTTGCCAGGAACAGAATCGGCATGACCGGACCACAAGCTGTGGCCTGGGAGTGAATCCGAGTTAAACGGAACTGGTGCTTTTCGCCACTAAGGCCAAACGGAGCTCCTGACCAGCGCGGCTTCAGGGCTGCGACCTCACCCTCTCTGAACATTCTAAGTATCTTGGCATCATACTGGACTTGAAATTATCTTGAAAACGCAATACCGAGCACAGGGTTAGGAAAGCAACGGTTGCTTTCTACTCCTGTAGGAGGATGCTTGGTTCGAGATGTGGTTTGAGTCCGAAAATGGTGTTGTGGGTGTACTCGTCAATCTTACGCCCAATACTTATTTATGGCTCTATTGTGTGGGTGACGGCGACTACCAAGAGGGTAGTTACGGACCAACTGTACAAGGTGCAGCGTTCGGCTTGTACTGAGGTTACGCGGCAAAGAGGATCAGCTGCCCCCGCAGCTTGGACTAGAGTCGGATTATTCTACTCCTAGGCCCTGTAGGCCCTTTTATGTCAGTTTCCCTTCTAGAAAGGAATGGGGGAGGGATCCTATGGAGGGATTGGAGATCAGAGTGTACACCGACGGCCCAGAGAAGAGTTGTGTGGTGGGCTCTGGTGTCTTCTGTGGTGAGTGCGCCATACGGAGCTCCTTCAGGCTACCTGTTCATTAGACCGTATCTCAAAAAAAAAGTTCGCCGTACACCCTCCAATATGATGTATTTTTGGAAGGCGATTTCAAAAAAAAAATTTTTTTTTTTTTTTGCTGACCGTAGGGGTTGCCTTTTTTAATTTTTTGTTATAGCTTTGGCATTTAAAATCGGATTTTAAAGTGTGATATATCGATTTTTTTTGCCTCGAGGAGACCAGTGTTTTGCTATATAGTAAAAATCCAATTAAAAAAAATTTAAAAAGGCGACCCCTACGTTCTGCAAACAATATATAAAAAAAATTTCTACTGGGTTTAGCGAAAAATTTCCTTAGCAAAAGTTTAATGATTTTTTGCGAGCTTTAATTTTCTGACATTAGGGTGGTACATTTGGGTGGTAGCAACTGAGATCTGGTGGGTAACTACTAGAACGGGATGCTTGAGGTCAAAATGTCCTTAGAGCAAAACACTGGTCTCCTCGAGAGAAAAACATCGATGTATCATACTTTAAGATCCGACTGTAAATACCAAATATATAACGAAAAAAGTAAAATGGCGACCCCTACGTTCGGCAAAAAAAAATAAAAAAATTTTTTTTTTAAACCTTGCAAAAATACTTCATATTGGAGGGTGTACGGCGCACTTTTGTTTTTTTTTTGCCTGTAAGGTGGTACGCTCTACTGTTCATGCTAGTGTCTTTCAGGCAAGGATTCTAGCTATCAGCGAAGCCTGTAGGCTCTTGTGTGCGGTCGGAGGGATACATGGGCATTTTCGTTGACAGCCAGGCGGCGCTTATGTCCTTGAGCTACTACACTACATCTTCTATCCTCGTCAGGCAATGCAGGGAAGAACTGTCTATGCTAAGTCGTCAGGACGTTGGTATTTGCCTGAACATAGGGACTTTTACGGTAATGAGCGGGCAGATGAGGTAGCAAGGAGAGGTTCTGCCTTTAATGTCTCCACAGCAATACCAATCGCTACACCGCTGGGGACCATTAAGGATGGCATCTTCGGGCTCTAAAAGGCGAAGAAGAGGTGGACAGAACTGAACACTTGCAGGACCGCGAGACTTACGTGGCCCGACTATAATCTGGGTCCCACAAATTCTCTCCTTGGTAGGAGCAGAAGGGACGTCTCGAGACTGAAGGCCGTACTTACCGGATACTGGCGATTAAGTAGGCACGGCAACAGACTTGAACGGGCGCTTGCTTCAGCTGTGAAGAGGAGATAGTGAGACATCTCCTATGTGATTGTCCAGCTCTACAGGGCATCCGATATAGCACTAAGTGTAAATGTAGTAAATATTAAACAAAACTTCGATTTATTTACAAATTTTTCTCTTTAAACCATGGTTGGCAACCGAAATAAATGAATGCGAACATAAGAATATACAGCACTGAACACCCTGTTTTTATAATGCGAGCGGAATAATTCCGCATGAGGAATAATTTCCATTCGCTTTATAAAAACAGAGGGTAAATTCACTTCGTCCATTCAAATTGGCTTCAATTTCAATAGTATAGTGCCGAGTGCAGTTAAGTTTGAAATATAAAGTCGATCCTAATTCGTTTATGTTGCCAAGCCTGCTTTAAACATTGATCTAAATTAGAGATGGGCGCGTGACACGTGTGTTTCACGCGTGATCGAGAGTTAAAATAATAGCACTCACGTGGGTCGTGCATGAGCGTGAGTAAAAAAAAAATGTTCGTGAGTGAGTCGTGCGTGAATAAATTTTTGTGCGTGAGTTTGCGTGATTATATTAAACCAGATTGCGATACTTTACAATTTTGGAAAAATTCCAGAGATCTTGCCCTCCTTCAAATAATGTGTATTCCAGTCAGTTCAGGTACTAGCGAACGGGTGTTTTCTAACAGAGACTGTTAATTATAGAGATAGGAAATCAAAACTAACACTACTCACCGATAGAGGGCGCTGGAATTTTGTATTATCTGAGCAAATATTTAGTATCCGTTTAGTATCGCTGAGCCTATATTTCAAAACCTAAAAACTGCTGAAAACTGCTCAAAATAAGGAAAAACAACGCGAATATATTCAAATAATTAAATTTGAGATATTCATTTGTTTTTTTTTTTTGCTTTGTTATTATTTAAATTTAAATAAAAAAAGAAAATTGTCAATTTTTTGAACAAAGTGCCATCTAGTGATAAAAATATTTATATAACTTATTTTTTTGGTGATGCCATACCCCTGTTTTCTACTTCTGCCAGAATTCTTAGGTAAAGAAGAAATCGACTTCTTGTACAAAAAATTTAAAAATTTTGTTCCTCCACAAAAATTTGGAATTAAAGACTAAATATATTTAGACTGGGCAAAAACTAGTAGTTTTTGGCCATTTTTAGTTTTTGAACCGAAAACTACAAAATTACCTTAGTTTTCCCATACAATTTACATACAAACTGACATTTTACCTGGTTTTTGCCAAAAACGAAATAAAAATATCTGAAACGTGCATTTTTTATACACCCGGTATCATTTAAAATTAATTTTCGATACTCCCTGTTACAACGAATATAGAAGTAAAGCAAGTGTCAAAAAAATATTTTTTAGTTTTTTAAGAATATTTCTGTTTTAGTTTGAAACTGTGTGTTGTTATTAATTTTTAAATGCATTAATAATTTTTTTACATTAATTTAACAATAAAAACAGAAAGAAAAATGTGTAATAAAAAAGTGGTGTGACAAAGTAAAACTAAATAACCAGTGTAAATGACTTGGTTTTTGAAATTTAGTTTTGTACAAAAACCAGCTGGTTTTAAAGAAATTAAATGCGCTAAAATCCCAAAACCTAATTAACAAATTATGAAAAATAATCAGTTTAAAGCATGTCCCTATCCAAATTTTATTCTTGAATAAGGCAATCGTCAGTGGTCGACGTTTTTAGTATTTCTAGAAATATTTGTTAAGTTAAAGTGCAAACTCAATGAGAATTTCTTGTTCTCGTCTAGGAGCGTTTCTAAAGATTTAAAATATCAAAGAAAAAATAAACAAAAATACCGCAATTAGCTTTGTCATCTTCCAATATACTACTCTGTTGTTTTGACAGATCTAGTAATGTAGTGACATCCATTCAAGTATAATCAACAATAGAAAATAATATGTTTTCTAAAGTGTCAGTAATATTTATATTTGCACAAGCACTTGCATATTAGTTAAATTAAAAATTATGATTAAGCTAATTTTAATTCCAAGTAAATAAAACTTATATTCAATAAAGAAAGTTTCCTTAAGTAATTAAGATAAATAACAAGTTTCATATTTTTCGTGAGTATTTCGTGAGCGTGAGTACTTCGTGAGCGTGATTCAAATTAAAATTAATCACGTGAGCGTGATTATAAAAAAGTATTCGCGCGTGAGTCGTGCGTGATTATTATTTTTCTTTCGTGAGCGTGCGTGAGCGTGAGTCAAAATTCACTCTCTAATCTAAATCATACACTTATAAAAAAAGTTATTACAAAAGTCTGTTAAACGCGTTCTGATGCAATTGAACTAATTTTTCTGTTATTTTTTCCTAAAATTTAGGATTGAAGTAATATTTTTTGTAAATCCAATTTAGCATAACAATTATTTTCATCCGTATTTGAACTAACTTTGCATGCTAATTTTTAGTAATTTGTGTTTCTTAACTTTATAAATTTTTCAGCTAATTTAAACCACAATTTTTTATAAATGATTATATTTTTGTGTCTCTGCTATCAATATCACATAGAAATGGCTCTGTTTTCATATTTTTATTGAACAATCATGAAATGGAAACTAAGCGAGATAGAGCAAAATGGACAAAAATTCGTTACTATATATTTCTTAATCATTATAAACCACTTATACTCCCAATAATGAATATGGGCCTGTCTCCGGACATCCGACATTTTAGTAGAAATTTTTAGTTAAATCAGGTAATTTTTCTGCTGAATTTGGCTCAAATTTCTTAGCTGAGTTAACTAAATTTGTCTGTATATTTAGGGAGTGTGTGAAATTTAGCTGACCTAAATTTAGCAGACCATAATTCTCAACTTCATTGAAAATTCTGCTGGCGAAAATATAGGTACTACACTCAGGAAATTATGTAGGTAAAATCAACTGCAAATGACAGTTAAAATAAATCAGATGCAATATGAAGTTATTTTTAAATGTTAAAAATCTACTAACAAATATAGTAAAAACGACTACAAATGCAATTAAAACAACGTACATGCAAATTATTGTAAAACTGTACAAATAACTGAAAATGTAGTTAAAATAACATAAATAAAAATTATTTTAAAAATTATTAATTTAATAAAAACAAATTTATTTAAATACTCTTAACTTAATTTTATTCCATAATAAATTTAAAATTGAGAAATCAAAATTTACATTTAGTATCACTTTTATTGTTCACTATATTGTTCTAGACGTCCATCTGTGAGGGATGAAATATTGTTTGGCTTCCTTTTTTTCTGCAGTTAAAAGGTTGTTAATATAACAGATCTGAAAAAAAATAAATACAATATATGTTAATATTCCCGTAAATAAATTTATATTTTATGTTATAAAACTTACCTTATTATTTTAATAATTCAATAAAATATATAACCTTTTCCTTATTACGCATCTTCACTCTTTAGCGTTGTTTTATGACTAAGACAAGAGAAAACACGTTCTTCTCATATTCTTTCACTAGAAATTTCTAAACAAATACTTCGTACACACATTCTTCTTTATTTCGTTCACATACACACTTGAAAATTGAAGTATTTATAACAAAATTCAAAACAACTGCATAAAATAAATGTTACTACAATGTAGTAGTTTTTGAAGTTTGTTTAGAAAAATAACTGTCAAAAACATTAAAAAATTTTGCTCTAAGTAAATTAACTGCAATTGTAGTTAAAATAACTACAATCACATTACTACACAAATAACTGTCATGTAGTAACTGCAGAACTTTTATGAGTAAGTAAAATGAAAGATTGAACTAAAAGAGCTATTAGTAGTGAACTAGGTCTTTCGTCAATTGAGTGAATAATTTAATTGAACAATTTACCAAAATTTACACGAAAAAAAGTCCAGGCTTCTTCGGGCAAGAATGAAAATATTAATAATAATCGCTTTTTTAATCACTTGGATTTAATAAATCCAAAAATTAGTTCTCAAAGTGCTCAATAGATGTAGTTAGTTTTCACCTATTTTAACAGAATTTTTCTATCCGACCTTCTTTCACCCTAATTTTTAATAATAAATACAATGATGCAGGATTTTATTGTAACTTGAAATTCTTTATTATATTTAATATGAAACAGCAAGAAATAGTCTTTCTTTTGAGTTTCATCACTTCAATTTATATTTCTACACAATTAAAATATTTCACTGCAATGTTTAACATTCACCAATTGGATTTAATTAAATTACCGTAGCATGAAAAACTGCCATTTCTATTTCTGCTATTTCTCCACGTCCATGTCTCTTTTAACTTTTATTCGTATTTTATTCTGACATTAAATTAACAGAATGTTTCATATATTTGTGTTTTTATTGTTATGTGTAAACCCAGATAATTAAATCAGGGCAGCGACTTTCAAGCAAATGCATGTTTGTAGTCATTAATCCAAAAATGATTTAAATCAAATACTTTTCCGAATCAAAGAATTTGCAACAAAATGGCATCGATGTTGTAAATTCGATGTTGTTGCATATTTTGTTAAAAATGCATATTTTGCTTTTAAATGCATAGTTTTTGCATATATTATGACTTTTATTGCATATTTTTGCATATTATTCATTAAATTGCATATTTTCTTCATATTTTTTTTTAACTAATACTGAATTTAGACTGAGTAAAAACCAGATGGTTTTTGTACAAAACTAAATTACAATTCATTTACACTGAATTTTTAGTTTTTCTTTGTCACATCACGTTTTTATTAAGCACTTTTCTTTATGTTTTTATGGTTAAATTAAATTTAAAAAATTATTAAAACACATTTAAAAATATATAACAACACACAATTTTAAACTAAAACTGAAATATTTAAAAAAAATAAAAAATATATATTTGACACTTGCTTTAATTCTATATTCGTTGTAACAGGGTGTATCGAAAATTAGTTATAAAAGAAATCGGGTGTATCATAAATACAAATTTCAGGTATTTTTACTTGGTTTTGGCAAAAACTAGGTAGAATATGGTTTTCAGTTTGTATGAAAATTGTATGGACAAACTAAATTAATTTTATAGTTTTCGGCTCAAAACCTAAAAATTACCAAAAACTAATAGTTTTTGCCCAGTCTAAATATACTATAAGAGTAAATAAAAGAAAAATAAATAAAATAAGATTTAATGAAAAATAAAGAAAACGAAGAATATGCAAACATTAACGCCGCAATTAACTAGAAGGAAGGCATCAAGTTGTCATCTACTTAGACATTTTTATCGGATTTAATTCTTAACTAAATGCTCGAATAATAATGTCATATCTGTATGGGAATGACAAAAATCAGCATTGATAGCTTGCCGCACAAACACAGCTAAATATGATTTTAAAAATCGATAAATTTAAAGTGATTTTTTTTGGTTTCAAGCGTTTATTTTTGGATTTTAAGTGCATGTTTTTGGGGTTTTAGTGCATATTTTTGGATTTTTAGTGCATATTTCCATTTAAGTGCATATTTTACTGCATATTTTAAGCGCATATTTTCGATTTTTAAGTGCATGAAAGTCGCTGCCCTGATAATTATTGTATTATCCCAACAAACAATTCGTTCCGTTTATGTAGCGTTTTCTGTCCATCATAAACGGAATCCAACTCCGTTTACGTACTTAAGGAACATCGAAACTGATTCGAATACTTTGAAAGTCTGTCACTGACGGACCGTTTACGGAACTTAATGTCGTTTTAAAAACTGACAAGTCAGTTGAAAGTCCGTCAATTACGGACCGTTTTCGGACCATAACGGTCGTGTGAAAAACTGAGTATTTCCTTGTCCGTATCCTACCGATTTTTTCCACAAAAATAGACCATATATTTATTATTTTCAATTTTATAAATTTTTTCTTTTTTATAAATTTATTAATAATTATTATTTACAATTACAATATTTTGCACATCCGGCTCGGTTTCCCTATATATCCAGCGCTTAGGGACCCAGAGTAAAATCCAACATCTATATGGAAAAGAGACAATAAATTAGTTAAGGTTTAATTGACTGTGTACACGATACAAATTCTCACATGTTATACACTAAAGGGCTGCGTGATTGCAATCGGTTTGTTGTAGTCATTAAATCACATGGTGCTAGTATGTGTGCATTACGATTTAAACCACCCTGTTACGACTAGAAGACAAATCAAAACGTAAGCGAGCTTAAGCATTAAACATGGCAACGAAAAAAACAATAAGTGATTGTAGTGACACACGATTGTTCGCTACCATAACATAGCAATTGGTACTTTGAACTAGTGTTTAAGTATCGCAATGAATGCTATGGATGCGATGGTGTGTTGTGTTATAATATGTAGGTTTTATAAAACGAAAAAGTATAAATGTACACTCAGATAAAAAAGTTAGCAGTTAGTTGTTCTTTATTTTCAATTCAATGTTTGATTTACAATTTTTATATTATTATATAAAAAAGTTAGTAAAAAAAAAATTAATAATGTTATTAATGCATAATAAATTATAAAAACAAAAAAAATAATTTATATTAATTCTTATTAATATAAATATATATAGCTTTTTGGCGATTTTTTTAATGTCGATGATTTTTTAATTTTGATGATATTTTCTAATTTTCGACGATTTCTTTAATTTTGCCGATTTTTCTAAATTTTGCTATTTTCAAAATTTTGGCGGTTTTTTATGATTTTTTCAAATTTTGACAATTTTTAAATTTAAACGATTTATTTAATTTTGGCAATTTTTAAAATTTTTAACTTGGTTGGGAAACACTAACCGTAAAATACCGTTAACGATTCGAAACCCTTTCAACGAACTATTTTTAACCCTAAAATACCACTAACGAAGTAACTTAAAATACCGTTAACCTTAAAATAACCTAACGAAATAAATTAAAATACCGTTAACCCTAAAATAACTTAACGATATAACTTAAAATACCGATACCCTTAAAATAACCTAACGAAATTCTATAAAATAAAATTTACCAAATTCATTCCAAAAAAAAAACATTTAAAAAGAATCGGTGGTATAATTAAACAATATTGAAAAATAAAATTAAAAATAAATAATATAATAAAACCAATACGTAGTAGAGTTTGCTAAAAACCCTACTCATGTTCCTTAATGTATTCGTCGCTTTAGAGATTTTTTTTTTTGGTATCATTAGAGTATTTCACATATTAAATAGTTGAAATATTCATTACGATCAACTAAAGAATTTTTTCGGGGTAGACACATTTGTCTATTTTAATTTTTTCATTATACCATTGGCCGATCATAATCGGCTTTTCATACCTACACAACACGAATGAAAACAAAACTCTCAACTAAAAGCATAACAAAAAAAAAAATACTCCATTCATTAGCATGATAGCTTTCAACCAGTGTTGCCACCAGTAAAACAAAAAATTACACAGATGTAGGTCAAAAATTATCCAAAACCGTATGAAATTACACAAAAAATATATTTTTCGTATTGTTAAAAAAAAAAAAAATCTACTGTGCACAGTGTAGAAGAATACGAATATTTTGGGAAGAATTTCGCCATTTCTTACCGACTGATATGAAATTTCACACTGTAAGTTTTGGATGGCTAAAACTGCGGGAGCTATGCCATTCGACTCAAAAGTTTTGCCATTTTTCTATTTACAAACCGATTTTTAAAGACGTAACATTTATATCATCTACAAAGTGCAAAAGTTATTTGCATTTTAAACTAAAATTTTGCATTTTTGCTATAACCTGGTCCGTGTTTTTGTCTTCTGCAAAAGCAAATCAAGGCCAATTTTTCTGAAAATATTATAACAAATTATTTTATTAATTAAAGGGAATTTCAATGCAATATCTTTTTCAGGAATAAAATAGCGTGCTTTAAATTTGAATATTAAAACAATGGTATTTTATCCGTATTAAAAGTTTCTTTCAGAACAAAGTATTTATGTTTTTCAGAAAGGCTACTTCATTCAAATGCATTGCATGCAAAAATATTACTTACTTGCTAATTATTCTCTCCCATTCTCCTTAAAATTTAACCGTTTCTATTTAAATTAAATCAATTTTTCTTTGAGTGCAAAGCTGGAATTTAAAAAAAGCTTTAGTAGGTCCTCCAAGGCGTCCGTAATGTGATGGCATAAGCCCTGTTCAACCCCAGCTTTAAATATCGGCAAGACAGGAAACATTTTAAAAATACAGTATTTGTAAAATTTTGCCTGTTTTCTTTAGTTTTTATGTTAATGGTAGCAAGACAGACCTTAACATGAAATTTCTTTGCAGTATGTGTATCAACAAATTTTCTTTTAAAAAATTAAAATTAATAATTTTTTTTTTAATTTCATACGATTCTGTTGAAATCTGAAACATGTTGGATTTACAGAATTCTAAAATATTCTGATTCTGCTCCAGCTTCTGTTGAAATCTGAAACATGTTGGATTTACAGAATTCTAAAATATTCTGATTCTGCTCCAGCTTGCTGTGTTAACAAAATTTTTGTCTGGTCAAAGCCCAGTATCATGATAACTACAGCAAAAAAAAATTTCAGATATTAAAAAGTCACAATCATAACAAACTCAAACTTTCCACTCTTTCGCTGAATTTTGAAATGTTCTTGCAAAGAATTTTTAATAGAAGCTTGACAATTATTTTCGAAAAAAATAAACTAAAGGTGGTGCTTTAAACAAACCAAAAACAACATAGCACCATTTTTGATTTCTTCTAAATTGGGTTTAGTGTTAAAAAAATTTACAAAAGTAATTAACCAGAAAATGGAGATTTGTGGTAAATGTTTCACTAACAAACTCGTTTCGTCTAAATATAGACTAATTTTTATTAATTTATTAAAAAGCTCCGGGACTTTTAAAAATTACAAAAATTTCTATAAAAAGTGAAATTACACAAAAACTACACAAAAGTTTCATTATTCAAAAATTATCCAACGAATGTGTAAACAGTCCCGTTTTTGAATAATTATTCAAAAAGTGGCAACACTGCTTTCAACAGAGTAGGTACGTATTTCGGTTACATACATCAGTGTTGCCAGTCTTTTCATACCTTATCCCCAATTTTTAATTTGCCATCCCAAAAAATGTCCAACTTTTATTTTATATAAAAATTTGTTTTCGTTAATTTTTTCGAAAAATTAGTGGAAAAATACCATATTCGTTTATTTTTTGCGGTAAGTTGTACACTCAGACTTAATAAATTTGTGCTTACAATAAATTATAAAAAAGAACAAATAAATTTAAATAACAGCAAAGAAAATTTGAACCAAAATTTTTCATTTTAAATATTTAATAATAAACAGACATTTAATAAATAACAGACATTTTGTTGTGTATGGTACTGCATTAAAAAGTTTTAGCATTTCAGCAGATGGATTAACTTTTGACAATTGAGTAACTTGTAAAGTATACATTTAATTTAAGAAGAACTTCTTATAACTCTTATTAAATTTAAATAACTTTAAAAATTTTAGAACCAAAACGAATTTGAATTTTTACCAAGAGGAATTATAGTTTCTAGGAACATTACCTTGCCAGACTCAAATTTTTGTAGCTAAAAATCATTCACTATTATCATCATTCTTAGAAAAAATATAAATATTTAGAATTATCAGGATTAAATTCATAAAAATATGAAAAAGCAATAATATATTTTATCCCCAAATGATCCCCTAAATTTCGTATCATCCCCAATAAATCCCCAGTTCTACAAACGGAAGTTTTTATCCCCATTGATGATACAATTCCCAATTTGGGGATAAATCCAAATGGCAACACTGTTATACATAAGTTTTCAGTAACACTAAAACGATGGTGTTGATATTGTGTTGGTTGCTTAAGTTCACAATAATATGATGTGGTAATGTACCGTTGTCATCCGTGATAAACGATTCATGATGGGATTCGTCTCACTATCCATATGCTTTTTTGCCATCGTGTTTTTTTTTGTTGTTTGTACTGACTCAATCGTTATAAAAAATACAACCACACAACTTGTTATGGCTTGTAGGCTATCATGTGTCTTGAAATCTCATTTAAGATGAATCGTTCAGCCCTTTATTATACACAAAAGATTGTGAAACATTAAGCTTCATAAATCTTTCCTTGTTACTTGATGATGTTCGATTAATGGTGTGATAGAAAGAATTCCATCTATTGCATATTCTCCATATATTCTCGTTATAATAATATTTTCACCGACTTTTCAAAAATATAATTTTTTATTTTGTAAACAAACTGCAACCGATGAAATCCGTATTTAAAGGTACGGAAACGGATACACCAAAACGGAGTTAAAACGTATTGTGTTCGAAAATCCATTTATACGGTCCGTTAATGTTCCGTATACGTACAAGCATTGACGGATACCTACATTACGCACAGTTAACGTGCCGTAAAAGCCGGATTCATGAATCCGTACGTGCCGGAGAGTCCGTAAAAATATTTTTCTTTTTTTTAAGTGCATGAAATTCGTTGCCCTATACAACAACTTTACAACACCGAAAAAAATATGTGGTTGTGACGTTTTTTGATAGTATTTCAATAATTTTCTTTTTCAATACATTTAAAATATATTTATATATTAATGCGGAATTTTTTCCAGGGAAAAGAATAGGAAATACTACGATTTAAATAACTTAGGGTTACTAATAAGAAAAAACTTAAAATCAATTAAAAAATTCCATACTTGACAAAATAAATTTAATAAAAGTTACTAGAAAAAAAAGGATAATTGAATAATGAAGGCTCAACAAAATACAACTGATATATTGGCGCCTAGGCCAGTACATCCCACAGCAATACGACATCATGGTTTATTCGGCTCAACATTTGTTAAGCAGCATATGGTAATTGACGAAAGATGGTCAGCAGGATCATTAATAGATGAGTTTCATGGAATGGCAAATTTACTGAGTAAGACTAAAGTCCGAAGATACAACTAATGCAATATGAAATAATTATTTAAAATTAAATTCTTAGGCAAACGTTTAGAATTTAAGAATTTAGAAAATAAAGCCTATCGCAAACAATTGCATAAATCCGCCAGACGTTTACGCATCCAGTGTCGTGATGGTCGTACAAAATTACAGAATGTTCTGTTCAAAAGTAATATACGGTCCATAAGAAATTACCTCATTAATCACAAGGATATGCAACGTTTGTATCAAAAAATGCCCGTACGTATGGTAGTAGACAATATCAATCAGCGTACGTTTTTAATGCGTAAAGAACGTGATCGTTTGACGTATAGTTTGGATAAACTCAAGCGAGAATATGCTGCGAAATTGTTAGAGCGTGCCGAAATAGAGAATCACATTAAATTTGAAAATGAATTTATTTTAGATGAGGAAATTAAAATGCGAGAATTTGTGAAAAAAATTGAAAATTCCGATATACGTTTAAAAGCCATTAAGGCAATAAATGCCACTTATCAGAAAATTATACAAGTCCTAAGACATGATGGAATTTTCTATGAACCGATATTGAGATCGCTATGTAAAGACATCGATGATCAGGCAAATTTTATTAAACATATTCTATATTTGGGCATACCAGCTATAGGCAAATTTAAACAATTAAGTGAAGAATATAGGGTGAGTATTATAAGAAATTTAATTACAATTATTTCGACAAATCACTAACACTTTTACTAGCAAATTACAATTATAAACTTACAAAATTATGATTATAATCAGTGTGTTCCTTGACTCGAAATTCTTACTACTTTTACTACAATTTGAAAGTTTTGTTTACTTTTTGTATTGATTCATTACTTTTGTAACGAACACGCTTAATATCTCACTCTGGCATCGTATTATTTCCAAATGGGTTTATACAATTTTAAATAAAAGTATAATGCCGTCATGAGGCCAATCACATGGCGACAATTGTAGTATAAATAAAAATGTGTTCTGTGATGGCCTTTGGAATCATTTTCGGATGTCAGAGGCAGACTCAGAACATTACTTTGAGTAGTTTTGATTTAGTTTTAATTTGTAGTTGTAATTTTCCAATTAATTTATGTGGTTTGTCGACATCATTGTGATTAGCCTCTAATATTAGAACGGTTACATATTTAGAGTATAACATATATTGAATATTTTTTTTAGCAAATGGAAGATAAATCACGCAGAAGTAGTCAATTAAAAGTACAAACAGTTTCCGGTTTTAAAAAGTTTAGTCCAAAACAGGCTAATCAAATGCAAGCCAAGACTCCTAAAGCAACCGAGTTGGTAGTAAATATTAGTAAACGTTATACACGCGAGACCAAGAGTATGTTAACATTAAAAACTGAATTGGAGAATATTGAATCGGTTATAAAACAAATTAAGGCGGCAACGTTGTGTTCACATGCTAAAGAAATTTTTCCAAGGTTAGTTGGCGCCCAACGCGGTGTAGAATAAAATCATATTTAAATTATAGGGGAAACTGTAAAGCTTTTATCAGTTTCATGGCCGATAAATATCAACGTAATATTTTATATTAATTTGGTAAAATGTTAACCTATTATAATTCTTATATGAGTAGAAAAGCATACTGTAATATTGAAAATTACTCCTCAACTGCAACCTGCAACTTACATATTTCTCATATAGTGAGCAGCATAAGTCATGGTCCCCCACTTGAAATAAAAGTGTTTTTAAAATTTCTCAAAAAATACAAAATATGTAATTTTTATTTTTATCTCGTCTATTAACTTGTGTACTATAAAAAAACAGAAAATTAGTCATGTGCTATGTGAAACAAAAAAAAATATAATTCGGAATTCGCAACTACTCCATGCTTTTGCACAGCAAAAGTCTTGGTACCCTTTAAAAGCATTTTGAAAAGCCATTGCAACTCTATTGTTCTTAATAAATCTCTTTTCATATTTATAACGGTACCTACAAGATATGAGTGTTATAGTCTTGGATTATGGATTAAAATACACCGTAATGAAAAAATTCAAAATAATTTCGGAGTGGGAAAAAAGGATTTGTGCCGCAGAAAATGAATTAAGAAATTTAATCAACGATTAACGTTCTGCAAACGAATATAATGATGCAAACTTTTTCGTTTTCGGAAAGTTTTTTTCGCAATTGTTATTTTTTCCAAACTAACCATTAATTTTTGGAATAATATATGGGTATAATAGTCCTTGAATTATTAATTTAAAAAACCGAACAGGCGAGCCTTTTCCATCCCTGAATAACAATTCTTTGTTCGTTCCTGTATGAAGGTACATAATATTGTTTTACACAAAAAGTATTGAGATTTACAGGGCCATTGGTTCCTAATAATGCATATTTTTTATATTTATCAAAACTACATATCTGCTAGTATTATCATAAAATTATATTAAAATTATATTTCAGAACTCTATATCTACATTAGCGGCGTAAATAACGCAAAAAATTTCAAAATATGTATGCGTGGGAATAAGTTGCCATTTTTAAATAATATACTAGAAGACAGATTAATTCAAAAAAATCTTATAAGCAAGTGAATCAGTTTTATTGCTCTCCTGAACAATTGTATTTTTGCAGATATAGAGTATTGCATCTAGGGTATCGATATTTTTTTTTTTTTAATTCTCTTTTGAGCAAAGAAAACACAGGAGAACTCACAATTACTCTATACTTGTAGAAAAGCAAAAAAAAAATTTTTTTATCTGTATTTTAAGCAATTTAAACCAGATCTCACAATCGGTATAGCCAGGTCTGAAAGGGTTAAGAAAAGGAATTCATTCAATTCTAAAGAAAATTGAATTCGATTGGTACACTCAAAAAAATAAGTTAGTAGAAAAATTAGTAAAACGTCTTGTATATCAAGTGTACTAGTTTTTAGCAATTTTTTTTGCAGAAATTCCGATTTCAGCAAAAATTTTAGTTATATTTTTTTAGCACTAAACTAATTTTGAACTAATGTTTTACTAATTTATTTTGCTACAAAAATTGTGCTGATAACCGCATTCATTGCGTGGACGACAACCAGATAGACAAGATGTAGATGTCGCAGCTTGTCTGGAAACGGAAATTACAAAAAAAGAAAAACAACTTTACACATATTCTATATTTAAATTTTCAGCAAATAAATTAAATAAAGTAAAATTTCGCTACAAGTCTTTTGAGTTTTTTTCAGTCTACTAATATTCAGCAAAAAGTTTAGTGATTTTAGCAAGGATTTTTTCATTTGCAGTCGACTAAGTGTTAGCAAAATTTTTGCTGAAGATTACTATTTTTTTGCTAAAAATCAGCTCGCTTTTGCTAAAAATCAGCAACCTTTTGCTGAAATTACCAACTTTTTTGCAAGCACGCTCCTGACTAAAAATTTGCTGATACAGCAACATTTTTTGCTGACTTTACTGACTTTTTTTTTGTAGTGAATTCATTCAAAAAAGAGTGTGTATTCAAAGCTCTGAATACACACTCAAAATATTTGTCAAATTGCTGCCATATTTTTAACTAATTAATGGTTGCCATTAAGACTTTGTTTACAAAAAAATTATTTTTTTGACAGAAGAAATATAATTGAAAATAAAAATACACAATTCACAGCAAAAAAGCAAAATTAAATACAATAAAATGTAAAAGAACAAGAATTAATGTAAAACAAAATGAATTGATGAAGAATTGTGGCGAAACAAATACAACCATATTCTAGTTTTGTTTTCCTTTTTTTCTAAACGTCAACAAATGTCGACGGTCGACAATCGACCCAGTTGTATTAAACTCTTAATATTAGTGCTGCAAAAGTATTGAGTATTTAAGTATCCGAACCAGAGATGGGCTAAAATCATTACCATTACATTTTCATTACCATTACTTGATGTAATGGTAATGGAGCTTTTTTTATCATTACCATTTTTTGAAGAAATGGTAATTTTTTTTTTCATTACCATTGCGTTAAAAAATGGTAATGAATATTTTTTTTAATTTTCATTTGTTTTGAAAATTAAAATGAACCTTTTTTTTATTTTCATTACTTTTACCTAATGTTTACATAGTAATGAAACACCCATTTGTTTTTCATTACAATCCGTTTTTGTCGAAGTTTTTTATTTTAAAAAAATATGAGGTTTACAAATTACTAAAAGCATATTTTAGTTCATAATCTGAGGCCTATGGTATGCATATTTGATACCAAGTTTTGGTGTCTAGTTACAAAAAAAAAAAAAAAAATCGCGAAAACAAATTGCATAAAGGAAAATTCTTGCATCAATATATTTGTTTGCAGAACATAAATAGCTGACTAAGTTTTTTAATTCAATTCTAGTACCATAGTCTTTTTTCGTGATCCGCCATTATTTTGCAATTTTGTAAGTACGGTTTTTTTTTTAATTTATAATCTAAGGACTATAACACTCATTTCGTACAACAAAGTTTGGTGGCTAGTTGAAAAAAAAAACAAAAATTGGGAAAAAAAATTCGCAAACAAAAAAAATCCAAAAAGGAAAATTTTTTAATTAATATATTTGCTTGCAGAATGTAAATCGCTGATTAAGTGTTTTAATTCAATTCTTTTACCATAAAGTCTTTTTTCGCGTACCGCCATTATTTTGGAGTTTTTTAATTGCGGTTTCTTAAAATGTATATTCTAGTGACATAATACCCGTTTCATACAACAAAGTTTTGGGGCTAGTTAAAAAAAAACCCGCGAAAAAAAATTTACAAAAAGGAAAATTCTTACATCAATAGATTTGTTTGCAGAATGTAAATCGCTGAATAAGTGTTTTAATTAAATATTTTTACCATAAAACCTTTTTCCGCGGCCCGCCATTATTTTGGAGTTTTTTAAGTGCGGTTTATTAAAATTTGTAATCTAGGGACTATAATACCCGTTTCATACAACAAAGTTTGGGAGTTAGTTAAAAAAAAAACCGCGAAAAAAATCGCGAAAAAAAATTACAAAAAGGAAAATTGTTACATCAATAGATTTGTTTGCAGAATGTAAGTCGCTGATTAAGTGTTTTAATTCAGTTTTTGTACCATGAAGTCTTTTTTCGCGTTCCACCATTATTTTGCAATTTCTTAAGTGCGGTTTTTTCAAATTTATAATCTAGGGACTATAATGCCTATTTCATATAACAAAGTTTGGTGGTTAGTTGCAAAAAAAAAAAAAAATCACGAAAAAAATTTGCCAAAACGAAACTTTTTGCATCAGTGTATTTGTTTGGATTAATTTAATTGAATTTTTCTGCCATAAAGTCTTTTTTCGCGTTCCGCCATAATTTTGCTATTTTTGAAGTGCGGTTTTTTTTAATTTATAATCTAGAGAAATACATCAAAGTTTGGTGGCTAGTTGCCAAAAAAAAAATTGTGAAAAAAAATGTCCATAAAGGTAAATTTTTTAGTGTAGAACAAAAAACAAAGCGTTCTTTACATCATTATGTTAAGTAATGGTAATGAAATTTCATTTGTCTACCTAGTAGGGTTTGGGATTTCCCGGACTTTTTTATTTCCCGGGAAACGGGAATGAAAACATTTGATTCCCGGGATTCCCGGGAACGAAATTGAACAAAATTATTAATGAAAACCACCTATATAAGTAATTTTTGTTAAAAAAAACACTATTTCAGTACAAATGCAGTCTGTGTAGTGAGAATTCAAAGTAAAAAATATCAGAATGTTGAACATTTGATTTCACATAAATTACTCGCAGCACTGCCAAATGAATTGCATGATTCTAGCAGAAATCACCTACTACTGGACTGTCGGAAACAAACCGTTTCATCACACTTGGCCCATTAGATATGGTGGCCACAATGTTATTTTCCAAAGACAATTAAAACTCTTCTAGTCTTATTTCTACAATTCCTCTTATTTCATCAGCATTACATCTTCCTGATATATAAACCAACCCCAGGTTATAAAATGAATTATTTACGTTTATACTTATGTTCAAATATCTCTTATGTGATATTCTTGTCCATTCATCTAAGATTATAGTAAATCTCCTATTGTTAGAAATATTGCTCGATATTTCTTTTATCATGATATCTTTTACATGATTGTAGTAATTTAATATAATTTTCTTTACATCGGTTTCATTTTTTTGCAATGCAAGGTTTTTATTATAAAAACTTTCTCGAATAAACGAAGATCTAGTTATGGTGCGGATTGACTGCGGCTAATTTGGATACCATTTTAGGAAATGTTTACCCTACCATAAAACCTTTAATGCCTATTCAGTTTACACTTTTTTCTTCGGGTACTTTGCTAATTTTAGCTTGTTGTTGTTTTCGTCAAGAGAAGTTGCATGACCATCAATTTTTTTTTTTTTTTTTGTGAACCAAATTTAGATGTCGGTTAACCAAATTTAGATACCACCGTTAACCATTAGTCTTTTCTTTTCACATTTATTAATGAAAACGTTACTTATAAAATTATTGACCCTTAATATAAAGGAGTATTTTAAATTTAAAGTCGACTTTATTTTTAATCAAACGGTTTTGTTCATTTTGTGTATGAAAACCTTACAAAAATATTTATATTTTCAAATATTTTGATTGGTTGAAAATAAATTAACCAATCAGAATGCTCCAAAAATAAACCAAGTCAAGGTATACTGCCACCCAATATTTTAACTAAAGTCGACTTTACCTAAATTATACATTTGAAAAATTTAGATAGTAAGGGCGATTATTTGTAAAAAACAAAGCTTTTTTTCATATTTCATTTAAACATTTTACCAAGTTTTTAGGCTTTACTACTTAAATTTTGAATAAGTTATGCGAAAAATCTTTATTAGTTGAAATGCTCCTAATTACTTGGGAAAGATTTTATTTGTGTGTCAAATAAATGTATTCCCTTTTAAAAGATTTTAACAATGAAATTTTTGTTTTGGTATTTAAAATATTTTTTATGACTAAAATTAAAAAATCCTATTCGAAACAATAACAATTCCAAAAATTTTATATTTTTAAAATTTCCCGTTTTCCCGGGAAAAATATATTATTTTCCCGGGAATTCCCGGCAAACTTTTCCCGGGATTTCCCGAACCCCAAACCCTACTACCTAGTGTAGAAAAAATGAAAATGATTTTTTGTTTTTACTACCATTGCGTATTGTAATGAAAATTATAAAAACGTTTCATTACATTTAAGAAAACAAATGAAATTAACATTTTTTTCGTTGCAATTACATTTTGTAATGGTAATGAATTTTTTTTTTAAATTTCATTTAATAGATTTAATGGTAATGAAAACCCGCAATGGTCATTACAAAGTAATTAATTACTCCCATCTCTGATCCGAACCAGTGATGGTATTTGAGAATTTTCGTTTGGTGCCTAAATTATGCCAAAAAAGCTTTAAAAGTGCCAAAAAAGCCTTCTTGTATTCTGAAACGACAAAATAAAAATAATGACCACGTAGAAAAATGGCTGCTGCGTCTTAAAATACTATTTTTCTTCCCCATTTTCTACTAGTAAGTAAATTTTCACTTGATTACTTTTTGTATAAATTATTTAAAAATATCTAATAAATTTAAAATAATTGCTAAATATAATCTGTATAAACTTTTCCTTGTAATGGTTTTACTTCGTAAAAATACAGGTAAAACTGTCTGTGTGATTGTTGATTTTTAAATAGTCCCGTTTCACACAACTTTTGTTGCGGCAATTCTTGTCAAGTCCCGTTTCACAGATTAATCAGAACTGGGTCGACAACGACAATTGCTTTTTCATATATTTTGTATGGGAAGCAAACTGTCGCCATGTCGTCCGGCGATTTGTCGTCGTAAAGCGGCCTATAGATGGTCAAGCATGCTGTACAACATGTGCAGCATTTGATCGTGTAATGCCGTGTTTGATGGAAATTACAAAAACAAATACACGGAACCATCAAGCCAAGCTGTACAGCATTCTTGATCGTCTATAGGCCCCATTATAGAATCTATTTTATTTTCATGACGATACACTAATACACACAGAGCTTTGAAGAATTAATTCCTTAATTCAATTTTTCAATTCTGAATTAAAAATTCGATGAATTATTTTGTTACGAATTAATTCAATTGCTATAGTTCTTTTCATTAAATCAAATGAATTAATTCACTGGTGCACACGTTCAATATTATAAATCGAACGGCAAAAAAGTGAATTAATTCCTTACTGAATTAATTCACCACTGAATTCATTCAATTGCATTTTCATTCAGTGAATTAAAAATAAAATAAAATTACATTCAGTGAATTAAATAAAATTACATTCAGTGAATTAAAAAAAATAAAATTACGTTCAGTGAATTAAAAAAAAAATAAAATTACGTTCAGTGAATTAAAAAAAAAAATAAAATTACGTTTAGTGAATTAAAAAACTAATAAAATTACGTTCAGTGAATTAAAAAAAAAATACGTTCATGAAGCCTGTTTTCTGCCGTTCAGTAGAAGAAAACATTTAATTACAAATAAAATTTGTAACTAAGCACTTTTACAGCGTTTTTTTTTTTTTTTTTTTTTTTTTTTTTTTTTTAAAGAGAAGCAACGCTCAGGAAATTCTTCCTATTAATTAACGTGTTGCTTCCTTTGGCAGGGGATAGAGAAGAAGTGAAAGGTGGTGAAAGATGAAGGGCTTCAAAAATGGCAACACTGTAATTGCGCGAGATGTTGCATTTTTTTTTAGAACAGTTGTTACGCGCCATCTGTTGGTGAGTTGGCGAACTTTGTTGAAGATTTTAGTTCATAGCCCTGTTATATTATTTTACTTCGGTAGGGTTAAGTGCTATGGGAACACCGAAGGAGGACGCTGCGGTATGTATGAGAGATAGAAAAAACTCATACATATTACTATTTTTCATAAATTGATGTTGCCTTGGTTGGGGCTCGAACCCGCAACCACACGTGTAACAGTCCAACGCGCTAACCATTACACCACAGCTCCCACAAGTGAAAATAAACAAATTACATATATATTAAGTGTTAGAGAAACCCGATGCACTTTATCAACCTACATGATTAAAAAATAAA
Organism: Leucophora obtusa; assembly: GCA_949987735.1. NCBI lineage: Eukaryota > Metazoa > Arthropoda > Insecta > Diptera > Anthomyiidae > Leucophora > Leucophora obtusa. Next base: position 286,893,079 of record OX465295.1, read on the forward strand.
GCCTTTTACTATTAAAAATAAAAAATTTACAGATATAGATGAATTTGGAAAAAATATAACTATTAATTTTTCAAACTTATGCTTCCCAGTAAAATGTAGGTGCTTTACTATGGCGTATTTCATTTATACGTTTTTACAATACAATGTTTTCTTCTACTGAACGGCAGAAAATAGGCTTTTAATTCAGCATACTTAATTTTTGTTTTTCAATTAAGTGAACGTATTTTTTTTTCAATTCAGTGAACGTATTTTTTTCTTTTTTAATTCACTGAACGTAATTTAATTTTTTTTAATTCACTGAATGTAATTTTATTTTTTTTAATTCACTGAATGTAATTTTATTTTTTTTAATTCACTGAATGAAAATAAAATTGAATGAATTCATTCTCATTGGTTCATAGTGCCAAGAAGCTTTAAACGTCATTGCCCGATTTACAGAAAGTGCTTCAAAACTGAAAGACAAGAGCTTTTATCGATTTATTTCTATAGCCCAATATATGATGATTTTAGTGCTATATTTTACTTTCCCTTCCAAAAATGTACTAAAAGAAGGCTGAAAAAGAAACGACACGGATTACACTAGTTTGTAGTTTTCTTGTGGGTATATGATGTTGTTGTTATTTTGTTGTAATTTACTTCATCCAAGTGCGACTGCGATATATGCTCGCCATAAAAGTAGCTGCTTCTGACAATGCCCTAAAATATGTCACTTGTTTTGTTGAGGGTGTGTGAAATAAATGTTGCTCGCGATGCCCCACTTGGGTACCATAAATTGCTTTCTTTTAGCACTTTTTCGGATTGGAAAGAAAAAAGTAGTGCTAAAATATGTGCTTCAGTTAGTAAGACCTTTTGGTCATTCTCTATCCCAATACTTATAAAGAACGACCAAATATTTGCTGACTCTGTAGATAATTCCTTTTTACTGCAAAGCGGGTTATACCTAAGATATTTTTTCGTTCTTAAGCCGTAAAAAAGGTTATTGCAAATATTGGCGTAAATAAGTCGGCGGACCAGGATGTTACACCAGCTTTAGTACTGGTATACTATCTGGGCCCGCTTTAGCAAGTCTTTCTGCTCAAGTGTCTTTCAATCCTGTCGGAAGGTTACATATGTCAAGTCAATTCCCAAATAGGGATTGGCTAACAACCCTGATAACTATAGTCTAATTGCAATCTACTTTGCGCTGCCGAAGTTTATGGATAGCATGGTTAGCTGCCATATTGTTGATTGTCTCGAGTCAAATTCACTTCTTAGTGACCAACAGTATGACTTTCGTAGAAGCCATTCTACGGAATACCTGAGGCATTTTTTCCGAGCGCTGGAGTCGGTCCATTCACAGATTTGGTAAAAGTATACTAGTTGCTTGAAATATTTCCAAAACGCCTGATCCTGTGAGCCATAAAGCACACCTCTCAAAGCTTTTGCTGTTGGTGATGACTTCTCTCGATTCATATCCAGTTTTCTCAGAGATCGCACTAAAAGAGTTTTTATATTCGTGTATAACCAAGGTTGGTTACCGTTATCGTTATAATACCGTTATCGCTAAAATACTGTTTCAAATTGAATACCCTTACCGTTATCGATACCTCTAAAAAATTTCTAAATACCGTTATCGTTACCGATACCGTTATTTTTATGGGTAGTTACCGGTATTTTACCGGTATTTATTATTTTATATAATAATTACAATTTTTTTATTTTTTATTTTATAATCTTGAGTGTTTTGTTTACAAAAAATTTATAGATACTAATTTTACTTATTAAAACTACCAGTATTGAGTTTATAGCTTAAAATCTGTATTTTCAGTACTTAAAATTAAAAATATGCCATGTTTTTACTTGTTTTTATATGTTTTTAACATACGTACCGGTATTGCTGTTTCGATAACGGTATACCGTTACCGAAACAGTCTTAAATACCGTTACCTTTACCGTTACCTAAACAAACGAAATCTGATACCGTTACCGTTACCCTTACCGTTATTCGTTTCGGTAACCAACCTTGTGTATAACTTAAAAATACTGTATTTACAACAGATGGCGTATCTTTTACACATGGTTTGTGTCTTTAATAACTTATATGGCATTTTGGAGGGTAAACATCTGTCGTTTATTCTCACTTAATCATTGAACGAAATAGTGTAATAGTGGATCTAATAATAGTCATAGTGGATCTAGTCTCATTTGCAAATTTAATGTGTTAATAACTTTTGAAGAGAATGTTTATTCTTCTTCTTAACCTCAAACCTACTTAACAAAGTTTTGTTTTGCTTCGAAAGGGTCAAATTTTTTACAAAATTTGTCAAAAACCCCGCATTTTTAAGTTATACACCCATCCAAAGAGTTTTAGTTACATGCAGGGATACCGCATGTCAAAATTTCAATCCTATCATTCGAATTTCGGATCCAAACCTTAGTTGGCTTTCAGCCAGACTGGTGTAGGGTATTATATGGTCGGCATGCCCGACATTAATTTTTTTCATTGGCAAACACGTTAACTTATGTGTGTTATCTCTTAAACTGCGAAATCGAAATACCGTACGATTTGGAAATTAAAATTTAACATTTTTGCAATTTTCAGCTGAATCGGATAAATTTTTCAGATATCCGTAAAAACAGATTTTGGTAATTTTTTGTAAGTATGTTAAACTTTTATTTTGAAGTAGAATATTTGTTAATGAACGCATTGTAATGAAATTTCAGAATAAGCTAGACTTTGATATTCTTTACATCAAATTAGATAAAGCTTTGGTATGAGATGAATGAAATCCCACAAATCCCATAAAAACTGTGATAAATTTCCAAAAATGTTGCTGTTGTCTCCACATTTAAACCAGTGTTAAAAATGTGCGTATACGATCACATTAGGAACATATTGTAGTACCTGCTTCTCATTTGCAATCTCGGTGGTGCACTCAGAAAAAAAATTTGTTAATATTTTAAATTGAGTACAAGAACTTGCCGAATTCGTAATGGTCAGAGTGTAAACAATTATCAAGTGGGAAACAAATTTGCCGTTAGGCTCATCTGAGAGAAATTAGCTTTCAATAAATATAAATACCATATGAATTTTGAAATAAACTCTTAATCTGAAGACAAAAAAGTTGCGGTACCTTTCTGAAAACGAATAAAATTACGTTTTTCATTTCACTTTAGCTTTTAATGGGGGCAAATTTAAGAGTGAAAAATTTCACTTTAATCGAATAGAATTATTAGATGCAAATATAATGTACATTTTTCAAAAAATCTGCCTAGACTTGGTTTACTTGTTGCCTAAAAACTGAACAAATGACAATATTTAAGTTAACCTTCATGTACACCTCAATTTTAGTAGTATATTCAAGGACTAATTACAAATTATATTTTTATTGTAGAATAAAATCTCAAATTGATAGTAATTTTAAATTGATCAAACATAACGATATTGGACACATACAAAATGATTTCTTAGCCTATAAAGAGAAAGTAGCCGAGGAACAACAAAGTGTTTTATTGCATAACTATTCAGAAGAGGAAGAAAGGTAAGATAAACAAAAATTATCCTTAGGTAAAGAGAAATTTAAATAATTATAAATTCAAATCTATTGTAGACGTATTCTGCGCATTAAAGAGTTGGAAGAAAATATAAAAGATCAAGATGAATTGGAAGAAAAAACATTACAACATGTTAAAAATCGTGCCGATATCTTTATTATATTAAGATATACATTGTGGAATCTATCGGATATACTGAGATATGTGGATCGTGCCTCTAAAGTTTATCCAGTACAATATCCAAACTCTTATTTAAAATTACCGCTATTAAAATTTGAAATGCTAACAATGCGTGCTTGTGCTCCTGAATTATTTGAACAAAATAGTAAGAGTTTTTTTGTGCAATATTTCACTCTACCAGAAACATGAATATTAATCTATTTAATTTACTTTCTAGCTAAGATACTTTTAACCACAGTAGAAAAGAAAGTTCGTACTATAATGAAAGCTTATAAAAGCTTGACAGAAAAATCTTCTGATAAGAGACAAATTCCGGCATCTAAAGTGGATACAATAGAGAGTCTTTGGGAAGAATACCATAAGAATTTCTTAGTATTTAAGGAAGCCGATGAAACGCGAGAGGATATGGCCGAAAAAACACCTGGGGAGGAGCTATTGGAAGATACTAAAACAACACAAAATGTACCAAATCGTAAACAAATTAAAACCCAAAGTTATAAAATTGTTGAAGAACTTTCGAAAAAGGAAGAATAATCTATATAGCGTGATTAGAGTAAAATTTTTTAAAACTTTTTTGATAAGCAAATATATTTCTTTTATATAAACCAGGTTTTTGTTTTTTCGAATAAGTAAAAAAAGAATTTACACCAAGAAAAAAATTTGTTATCCCAACCAAATTTGGTTTTAACTTAACCCATTTCGCTCCGAGATCCAATTTTTATTTTTTTTTTTTGGAAAAAAGTACTTTTTTAGGGTAATTAAGACCCGCTGATTTCAAAAATCTGGTCAAAAAAAAATTCCGATTTTCCGTTTTCCCAGAAAAGCCTGTTCGAAATTTCGAACACTGGCGCTTATCCTATATATCAACTTTGTATGCAAGTGAAACATTTGGATTTATTTGCTGTTTTATTAATTTATTTCAATATTTTCGAATCAAATGGTACAAAAATGATTAAAGTTGGAACAAAATGTTATTAAATTAAATATATATTGTTATTATTTGAAATAAAACGGAAAATGAAAAGAAAAAATGCTATTTTTCATGTTTTTGCTTGAAACAATTTGTGTGAAGATGCACATTGCATTTCTCGCACATATAAATTGTGGGCTTACCACATCCCTTCAATTGACAACGACGATGTTTACCCTCGGGATTTCTGATTATAACGTGTTTTCCCTCAACTTTTGGAAGATTTGGTGGTCGATATTCCTCATCGTCGACATCATCATCGGTAGTTTCTTTCCTCTCGGTCAAAAGAAGAGCTTCCGTCACAAAGATTTTGAATTCTTTTTGACTCATCGGTTTCTCAACTTTGTATTTTGCAATCAAACAATGCAATTTCCAAGCATTTACAACTGCTGAATTCAAAGTAGTGCACCACAAAGGCCAATACCACGTATATTGATTCGGTAGTTCTGGATTGCATTGTCGTGCAAATCCACACCCCCCATGCCCTTGTTATAATTGTGTAACATGGCTGGCTGACCATACATAACGTATTTACCAGCTTCGGGGTTCCTTTTTGATGTTGATGCTTTTTTCCAACGTTGGACATTGTGCAAAGGCAAAACTTGATCGAAATTTGTTGCCATAGTGACCTCTTTGTTGTCCTGCCATCTGCATAGCAATATTTTTTGTGTGGCGTCAAATGTATAATCATAATCACCTCTTGGTAATTTTTTACCGGTTTTCAATTCAGCGGATCCACCAGCCAGTCGATTGGAACGAACGGTTCCAGAAGCACAAAACCCTTTATCAGTCAACAAACAAAGCAAGTGGTATGATGTGAAGAAGTTGTCAAAATAAACTTTATGTCGCATTGGATATTCAACATTCGAAAGTAAACGCATAACAACATCAGCTCCCAATCCAACAACATTGTTATATTGGTCAGCAGATCCACAGTACGGTATAAAAGAATACAGATAGCCTGTGAATAAAGAAAAGAAAATATTTATCAAAATCAGATTATTACCAGAAGATGAAAGATTTATTACCTGAAGAAGAGCATAGACACCATAATTTATAACCAAATCGAATTGGTTTGCCTCTAATGAACATCTTACAGCTGTGTCTCCCAAAGTATGGAACCATTTGTTCATCTATGGATAACATTTCGTCCCAAACACCAAATTGAAGAAATTTTCGATTTAGAATATCGAATAAAGGACGAAGCTAAAGAACAATACAAATATAAATATGTATAATGAATAATATATTGATTTACATATAATATGTTTTTGTATGTTTCTATATTTGTTTTTGTTATATACCTTAGCCATTTTATCAGCTGTGTCTAAATCATTATTATTGGCAAAATGTATAAATGATTTTATATGCAAAAATGTTGACCGAGTCATGGTCTGTTTTACAATTGGGATCCCCAATGATGGCTTTGAAGACCAATAATCTGGCACAGATGGCAGAGTGTGATATCCCGATAATAATAATATACCAATGAACCGTTTTAGCATCACCTCATCCAAATGAAACTCGGTATTATTTTGTCCCGCATATATATTTGTTTCTTGAATAATATGGTCAAAGACTTCGTCATCGTAAAATAATTGAAACAATTGCAAAGGAGAATGGTTGATCAATCTTGAACAAATATTTTCTTTCAGTTCAGTCAATGGTGCTGGATTTGGAACAATGTCAAAATGATATTCCTTTCGGTTTCCTTTTGACCATTTCGGTTTTCCAAAAGAACTGAGAGGCTTGTATTCAAATCGAGGCTTCTTCGATGCTGAAGGTCCCGCCTCTTCTTCAAATTCAGGATAGCCACTGTCCTCAACTTCATTTCTTTCAGTTTCAATTTCAACGAAACCGGCAACTTCGTTCAACGGATTCGGATCTACATTCAAGGCTATTTCATCATCATTGATTGTTTCTTCATCTGAACATTCATCGACTCGATCAGGAGGAAGTATATTCACACAATTAATATCCTCGTCATCATCACTCCAATTGGCTATTATTTCATCCAACTCCTTCATAGAGATAACTTTCTTACGTGTACTCATATTTACTTATGCAAAGCACAAATCAATAAAAAAAAAAAAAACATATAAAACCCACAAAAAACTCGAAACTCACAATTATTTTGTATATTACATATGAAATATTTACCTTTTCTTGCAAAAAATTGATTTTAAAATGTAAAAACACTCGATATTACAAGAAAATAACAAAGAAGCGTCTTTTCACTTCTAACGCGTGCCAAATATAACACAAAGTATGACAAATGTCAGTCAAGTGTAATCGTCAGTCAGTAACTATAGGAAAAGCGCCAGCGTTCGAAATTTCGAACAGTCAAGTTTACACATATGTGGGGTCACGCATATGTATGTAACACATGTGTTTTATGTTTTATAAAACAGTTACATATATTGGCAATAATTCCTCATGATTATTCTTTTAATTTTTTTTTATTATTATTCTTAAAAATTAATTCAAAAAGTGCCTAAAAATAAGGGTTGCAGAAATGTACCCCTAGTATCGAGGGAGAGGGGGGTGGTCAAGGGGGGATATTTTTTTTCATTTGCTAAAAGATGAGACTTAACAGTCATACCAAAATTTATCTGAAATTCCACCGTTTTCATAAATAAATATTTTTTTGAAAAAAGGTGATTTTTACTGTTCGAAAAATCGAACAGTGGAGCGAAATGGGTTAATAGTTCGGTTGCTACAACCATAAATTCGTTTGAACCCCAATTCGGTTGCCACAGCCCTATTTCAGTAGGAACAACATAAATAAGGCTACGACTAGGGATGCCAATCGGGACTGATATTTGAAAATTTACGGGATTTAAATTTACCATTAAGCATAGTAAGTTGTTTTGATTTCAAGTGAAAAAACTGTTATACACTCAAAAAAATAAGTTAGTAGAAAAATTAGTAAAGCGTCTTGTATATCAAGTGTACTAGTTTTCAGCAAATTTTTTTGCTGAAATTCCGTTTTCAGCAAAAATTTTAGTTATATTTTTTTAGCACTAAACTAATTTTGAACTAATGTTTTACTAATTTATTTTGCTACAAAAATTGTGCTGATAACCGCATGCATAGCGTGGACGACAACCAGATAGACAAGATGTAGATGTCGCAGCTTGTCTGGAAACGCAAATGACAAAAAATGAAAAACAACTCTACACATATTCTATATTTAAATTTTCAGCAAATAAATTAACTAAAGTAAAATTTCGCTACAAGTTTTTTGAGTTTATTTCAGTCTTCTAATATTCAGCAAAAAGTTTAGTGATTTTAGCAAGGATTTTTTTCATTTGCAGTCGACTAAATGTTAGCAAAACTTTTGCTGAAGATTACTATTTTTTTTGCTAAAAATCAGCTCGCTGATTTTCAGCAAACTTTTTGCTGAAATTACCAACTTTTTTGCAAGCACGCTCCTGACTAAAAATTTGCTGACACAGCAACATTTTTTGCTGACTTTACTGACTTTTTTTTTTGAGTGTACTCCATATAAAAAAAATTATTTTTCACGATAGTGAGTACCACGTGAAAAGTGTATTGAATTTGTTTTCACGTAAATTAATATAAAAGACTAGTATTTTTCTTGTGGAAAAGTGTCATTTTGTGTTTATTGTGATTGTGTCTTTCCATGGTCTTTCCAATAGAATAAAGAATTTGTTAATTTTTTGAATTTAAATTAACTTTTGAAACCTTAGCTGTATTTTCGACTTAACTATATCCGTTAACTCATAAAAAACCCAAAGTGCATAAAAACGCGTTTAAGACGAAAATTAACATATTACTTTTCGTATGCACGTTAACTTTCAACACGGATAATTATCAAAGTTGAAAACTCAACGTTTATACATTTTCACATCTAGCGCAACTTATTCGCGTTACTTCCTAAAAACTTTTGCTGACATACGTTCGATTATAACGGAACAATTATAAACCTGTTTAAAATTTTTTTATACTACAATGGGATTAACGTAGATTCGCTTTAAATACTTAACGTTGATAGGCATAAGACAAAATACAGCTTAAGTTCGAGTGAAATTTTTCTACGTGAAAAACAACTTACGGTGCTTTATTTATAAAAATTTTTATGTTATATAAATAATTTTGTTTTTATAGAATAAAGCGTTTTATAATTATAGTTGTTAAATAATAATGTGGTATATTTTGTGAATATTGAAAAATCCCCAGGAAAAAAAATTAGAAGTAATGCTCTAAAAACTACTTCTTTCACTACTTAACAAGTATCCGTTAGTGTACTTTTACTGCTTTTTTAGAAGTTATCCTGAACGACTTTAAAAAAATCACTTCTTTCATTGCTTCCAAAGTATCCGTTATTACATTTTTAGAGCTTTTTTAGAATTACTTCGGAACCACATCCAAAAAATCACTTAAGTATTGCTTCTAAAGAGTAATTGCTCTAAAAGTGATCGTAAAAAGTGATTTTGGTATCACTTGGCATTTCCAAACAGAGGGTCCCGGGTTCGATTCCCGGTGGTACCAATATTTTTTTTAATTATTTTTTGTAAAGAATTTTTTTTAACTTTTAATTGGTGAAAAAGAGCTTCCTTTGCACTCGTTCAAAAAGTACTGACAAAATGTTGAAGTGGGAGTACTCCTCTCCTATGACAACTCAATGTTAAAATCATTAGTGTTTATGTTGAAAAAGGAGTACATTTAGATCATCAATTGTAGTGCTTTTTCTACTGCTTCGGCATCTCTTTTTTTGCTGGGTCCTAGACAGAAATGGCTAGTTATACAAAAATCAATTACTGGCATACTACTGGGTAACCGTGGTGATAAAAATAAATGATAGGCAGAATACTCATTTGGGATGCTTTTCCAGCGTTTTGCCGGTATTTGTTTTACAAAAATATCGGTGGTTTATAAAAAACCCACTGGCAAAGAATGGGCTTAGAGTGCTATTCCAACGTTAGCAACCAGTGATTATCCAGTGCTACCTAGTCAGAAGTTGCAGCGGTACAAAAATCAATTTACTGGTAGAGCAATGATTTTATGAAAATGACAACGCTTCGTTAAAAAAGGTTTGTCGTCAAAAGGTTCCGAGTTCAAATCCGGTTGCAAGGAAAAACATTTTTTTGATTCTTTTTAATTTAAATTCTTTTTGTTTTATGATATAAATTTTTTTGTTTGTGGAAAAGCTCCTTTAAGACCAACCCAGTGTAGAAAATCATTACCAGATATGTGGTTATGTAACTACATACTTGGTAATGGTAACTAGTTACTTTTGTTATTACATTTCTTATTACCTTTATATGGCGATGTCGCGAAAAATAATGAGTTATGGTTACACACCAGCATACGAAAAATCAAAAAGTATATCGTTACCTATGTGCTTACCAGTACTGACAAAAATAATGAGTATAAAAATAGATTTTCAAAAAAATTAATTATATAAAAAAAATATTTTTTATTGTATTTTTTTTTTAAATAAAATTTCCTGGTGCAGGAATCGAACCTGGGTCTACAGATTGCCAGTCAATAGCTCTACCATCTGAGCTATATCGACATGTAATATTTAATAGATAAAAACATAATTGACCTGCTGCACACAAGTAAGCTTACTCGCCAACATACGAAAAATCAAAAAATATGTGGTTACATATATCCTTACCAGTGTTTCAAAAATATTGAGTCTAAAAATAGATTAAAAAAATTTTCAAAAAAATCTAGAAAATTATTTTATATTTGAAATAATGATAAAAATAAGTCATTATCAGTAACTTATTATTATATGTTTTAAAATAATTCAGAAGGTAAGTGGGTGTCATTACTGGTAGTCCAAAAAATAATGATATGTCATTACCGTTTCTACACTGGGAACTTAAGGAACATAGAAAATGATTCGAATCCGTTAAAAGTCCGTCAATGACGGACCGTTTACGGACCGTAATGTCGTGTTGAAAACGGACAAGTCTGTTTAAAGTCCATCATGTCATGTAAAAAACGGACAAGTCCGTTGAAAGTCCGTCAATGCCGGACCGTTTACGAAGCGTTATATCGTGTAAATAACGGAGTGACTCCGTTTTTAGAATGCCGTTTCCGGTCCATATCCGTACCGTTTTTAAAACAAAAACGGACTTGTATATCCACTTACATTGACCCATTATAAACTTTAATATTTTACAGGTTTTTTAATAAATTTATTTTTGAAAAATCTTGACTTAAAAATTAATAGAGCTCTGACCATCAATTCTATATATTTCGGACATGCTGATTACAATGGCGTACTTTATTTTTGATCATATTAATATATTAAAATGTCTTTAGTACGATACCCAGCAAAAATTTTTTAGTATTTTGGAAGCAGTAAAAATACGAAGCGCTTAAAAACGCGCTACAAATTCTGCTTTACAGAGTTGCGCCACTTTATGCGTATACAACACACAAAAAATTTTGCAATTTGATTGTATACCCTGCAAAACTGCCTTAAACGAAGCAAATCGTAAGCAAGTTATTTAAAAAAATATAGTGCTACGCTATTCCCTTACGACGTAGCAGGTTGTAAGGGAGTAAAATAAAATGTAAGTTATCCAAAGATTAATGAGCACGAAATCTGAGTCATCTCAATCGTGATTACCCTTCTTTAGTAGAGTTTAATGTATAGACGCCACATAAACATGAGTCAGTCTGAATTTTGAAGTCGGCAAATGAATGCATTTATTTTCATAAGAAGTCGCGTTTAAAACATGAATTTACTGCATCTTTTCAGCAGCAAAAAAAGGACTTTTTCCAAAAAAAGTGCATGAATTTATTTGCGGTTAAATGCACTTACGAAAAACATGAATTTACTGCAATTTATTAGCAGCGAATAATGCGCTTTTTCTCACAAAACAACGTGCTTCCAAGCGGGCCCTTTGTATGGAAAAATCATGCCTTCCGTTAGCAGCTTTGTAAGGGATTAATTTTATTTATTCCCTTACAAAGCTGCATCCAGCGAAGCAGGTTTTTTGCTGGGTACTAACCTTAGTAAAAAATGTATTTATTGCGATAACTTTTGCAAATTGAAACTGTTTTGCTTGAAATTTTGCAAGAGCAGTTTTTAGAGGTGACCCCATATTATACTAAAAGTTGGACTATGGGGACAACTTGGAAAGCTATGCTGCCATATAAAATTTTTGAAAAGTCGCGATTTTAACGTATAGGCTGCTATAGATGAATGCATTTTTTTTATTTTCCTTTTAATTGCTTCTTTACTAAGCCATATTATTTATTAAGGCCGATTTTGCTTTCAGCGATTCAATTGGCTAAAACCTAAAAACACCGTAAAAATCCACCTAAACCGCGAACATTTCACCAGAAAAAATTTATTATGATTGCATATATATAAAAATGTGTTTTCTTAAGGATAAAAATTAAAAAAAATGGTAAAATATTACTTTAAGCATTAACCAACTTCTGTTTTTAGAAATTTCAACCATCTATAGGTAAATATTAGCTATTTTATAGTTATTTTCAATATTTTTTGCTTATCTGTCGGGTTTTACTGACTATTCAGTAGTATTTAACTTATTATGTTAACTAATTCGCAGTTAGAGGTATTTCAACTAAAAATTATAATTTTTTAAGAAAATTAGTTGTTTTTAATTAATTTAAATAACTGAGGCTCAGTAAGGGGTATTTCACCTGAAACTGAGTTGTAAATTTAGTAGCCAGTAACTGAGAAATTTTTTCGGTGTACGTTTTACCACAAAAAATGTATATTGATTGCATATAAAAATTTTTGTATATAAATTTATATTTTCACAGAGACACTTTTAATATATTCAATAATTCTTACTATTTGGAAAAAATATTGGTAAAAATATTTAACTGAAAATATACGCAAAATTTTTTGATTTGACAAAAAATAAAATACTTTGATTTTGTAAAATTTTCATTCTTATGATAAAAGGAAGATATTGAAGATAAATAAATGACACTTTGGCGATATTTTTTACTTTATAAGTGACAAAAAATATTTAATTTTTTTTAATATCGCTTAAATAACTCGAAAGCGATAAAAGGAAGATATTAAAAATATATTACTTGGATGATATTCTTTATAGCGATAGGAAAATGATATAATCGCAATATCGCACAGAAGACATATCTTCCAAATATTTATTCGGATTATTTGAAAGCATATTCTAAATGTTCTGTCAAAAGGAAATTTATGTTTTAAAAATGGAAAAATTAAATATAGTTTTTTAAATATTTGCGTAATGTCAACATTGTAAAACACATTTGCAAAACCGTTTTTATAATACCGCATTTATACCTGAGCAAAAACTACCGGGTTTTTGTCTCTTGTAGTTTTTAACTTGTCAAAACGCATACATAAAAACAAGCAAAAACTAGTTTTCTACAAAAACTAGGTGGTTTTTGCTCCAGTATAAATATAGTAGTAGAATTCATTAAACCGCACTTTTTTACACAAATGGTAATTCTGGCTCTTCTGATTACAAAACATACATTGTATACGCTGTGATTGGAAAAAAAAACTTCACTTAGCCACACTCAGCGCTATGCCGACCGTGGTGTAACTTGTTAAGAGGTGATGCTACGAGTCATAGCCTGTGCAGAGGGCAGCCGGTTCAATCCCCGGTCATGGCAATATACAATAAGTTTTTCATATGTGACAGCGCATAGAGAAAGGGACCTAAGGGTAAAAACTCAATTTTTTTTTTTTTGATGTGGACAACATCTGAGCATCGAATGAGACCGATCCCATGCCCCAAAAGTGTTCCCTCCCAGAGATATGCGCGTTTTATGAAAGTGAAGTCGACGATAAAGTAAATCTACTTCTTCGAATTCGTCCACCATTTCATCCTAAAACAAACAGTAAGAATGTTATCAGTTTTAAATTATTTTCGCGAATAACATAATAAGGTTGTGTGAAAAAATTTTCGTACTAACAGAGTGATATTCACGATTTAAAAGAATTATAAATGAGTATTTATTATAATTCACAATTAATAATTTCAGAAAATAAAGCTGGATTCGAAAAACCGCGAGCAAAATTGATATCAAACTCATGGAAACAGCGCGCTAGGTAGAAAACAGTAAAAACCAACTACACAAAACAAGAGGTAGGGACGACCTACGCGCGTTTTCAAGGTTGACCAACACGTTCCTGACGTCATGAGATGTGTCGCTTTCAAATGAGACCAATACCAACACGCTCAGTGATGGTACACCAAAGATACACGTATTTAAATCTTTAAAATTGCTCTCCTGAACAAAACCGGTTTTTACCCTTAGGTCCCTTTCTATTTTGCGCTTCACATATAGAGAAAAATTAACAATTAAAAAAATTACTTTGATCAGTTGACACATAAACTAACCACTGACGAGTCTTTGGGTGAGACGAAACTGCGGCAGTCTGGTGATTCCCTTGTGTCTGTTAAATTTTTCAATAAAAATGTTTTCTTCTTCTTCTTCCTATAAATCAACTCTAAAAAATTCTTTAGTAATTAATTATAATATTAATTCCGATTGTCCTATGCGACGGTTACAAACACTTAACTAACGAGTAAAAAGGTTAAAGTCGGGCATGCCGACTATACAATACCCTACACCAGTCTGGTGTATTGTTTGGATCCGAAATTCGAATGGGTTAAAATGGGGCTTAAATTTTCTATAATGTGAGTCAGCGCACCAAATTTCATTAAAATATCTTAATATTTGCGACCTGCAGTTTGTAACCAAGCCAATTTTGGGGGACCCTTATATGGGCACTAGTTCTAAACATGGACCGATGTTCACCAAAATCAATAGGCTTCGTCCTTGGGCCAACATAGGTCTATGTACCAAATTTCATCAAAATATATTAATATTTGCGACCTGGAGCGTATAAACAATATAATTTTGGTGGGACCCTTATATGGGCACTAGGTCTAAACATGGACCGATGTTCACCGAAATCAATAGGCTGCGTTATTGGGCCAACATAGGTCTGTGTACCAAATTTCATCAAAATATCTTAATATTTGCGAGCTGCAGCGTATAAACAGTATAATTTTGGTAGGACCCTTATATGGGCACTAGGTCTAAACATGGACCGATATTCACCAAAATCAATAGGCAGCGTTATTGGGCCAATATAGGTCTATGTATCAAATTTCATCAAAATATCTTAATATTTGCGACCTGCAGCGTATAAACAGTATAATTTTGGTAGGACCCTTATATGGGAACTAGGTCTAAACAAGGACCGATGTTCACCAAAATCAATAGGCTGCGTTATTGGGCCAATATAGGTCTGTCTACCAAATTTCATCAAAATATCTTAATATTTACGACCTGCAGCGTATGAACAGTATAATTTTGGTAGGACCCTTATATGGGCACTAGGTCTAAACATGGACCGATGTTCACCAAAATCAAACTTGCTCGTCCTTGGGCCAACATAGGTCTGCGTACCAAATTTCATCAAAATATCTTAATATTTGCGACCTGTAGAGTGCGCACAAGATTGCATGGACAGACAGACAGACGGACGGACGGACAGACGGACATCATTAAATCGAAATAAAAAAAATTCTGAACCGATCGGTATACTATAAGGTGGGTCTACGACTAATATTTTTTGGTGTTACAAACATCAGCACAAACTTATAATACCCTGACCACATAGTGGTGTAGGGTATAAAAAAGGTAATTTTATGAGTTTACACGAATATTTAGATGAACGCACATTGCACTAAATTGTTTTTTTACAATCAAATAAATTTTTTTTTTTTGGTAATTTCTAAATATAACACATGGATTTATTTATATTGATGTTTTCCTATTGATTCTAAAATAAAATTTATAAAAACAAATAAAAGAAAATCAAATAAATTTCATATTTGGCAATTTTCAAATGTGTATATAAATACCAAAAAGTTTACACATAAAAATAGGTGCATAAATTTACCAGGGCTTGTAAACTATTTTTGACAATTATTGTGTATAAATACAAGGTCAAGGTATTGATCAAAAAATCTTGAGTTGTTATTACTGGAAAGTGTTAGTTCGAAGCCAATTTGTGACCAGTCGGATACGATTGGTATTTGTGCCCTCAACTCTGATATTACAAATCCGTATAAAACTAAATATAATGTCAAAATTGGTTGCCGCACACATTTTTCCCAAACTCTTTAACCAGGTATGTATTTTTGGAAAATTAGTTTAGTTCCAATTTAGCGACACCGCACACGCCCTTAATGTATAAACCCAGAAAAATTTAAATTATATTTTTTTAAATTTAAATGTCATATAATTGAATTCTATAAATAAAGCAAATGGATTGAAGTTATATAAAGACGTATTTTTTTATACATTTCTTTTATATGTTTTTTTATACATTTTTTTATATTTTTATAAAAAATACATAAAATCAAGATTTTGGCATCATTCAAAAACTAATTGCAAAAAATTAGTGAGTATCTTTTTGGAATAAATTTGGAAAACACTTCATGCGATCATGAGAAATAAGACGAAATCTACCACAAATTCATATCTGGTACCCAAACCAGTTCATCCGAAAGCAATACAGCATCATGGATTTTTAGGTAAAACATTTGTAAAACAACACATGATTTTGGACGATCGATGGACTACAAATTCTTTAACGGATGAATTTGGAAAAATGACAGAACTATTGAAGAAACGTTTACAATTTAATAATTTGGAAAAAGAGGTTATACGGGAAAAGTGCTTCAAAAAGTATTACACCTTAAGAAAACAGTGCCACGATGGACGCACCCATTTAAAGCGCATTAGAGCTGGTGATACGCAGGGTGTACGTAATATTCTCAAGGATCATCGGCTTTTGCAACGTTTATATCAAAAAATGCCCTTGCATTTGGTGGACGAAAACCTAGATCAACGGTCATTTGTAATGCGCAAAGAGCGAGATCGTTTAAGATCTCGCTTAGAACAACTAGAAAAGATTTACAATAAAAAATTGTTACAGAAGAGCAGTATGGAGAATCGTATAAATTATCAAAATGAATTTGTATTGGGTGAAGAAATTAAATCACAGGATTTAGAAAAGAAAATCTCTAATTCGCATACGCGTTTAGAAGCAATTTTGGCAATACATTCCACATATAAGAAAATAATACAAATTCTGCGTCATGATGAAATATTTTATGAACCTATTTTACAATCATTGGATAAAGATATTGAAGATCAGACGCAGTTCATAAAACATATTCTATTTTTGGGAGCTCCAGCTTTAATGCATTTCAAGGAATTAAGTGAACAATATACGGTTGGTTTGGTTAATCAGAATAAAAACTTCTCGCAGTAATATATACTAGTCTAATTTGTTTGCAGGCTATCAATGATAAAACTCGTAAAAGCATGCATTTAAGTATACAACAGTGTTCCAGTTATCGTAAAATTGATCCAAAACACTATCAACGAGAGGCTAAACCATCTGGGGATATATTTTATAAAGTTGGTCATTATGTTCGAGAAACTAGAGGTATGCAAGAATTGAAAACACAACTTGAAGGAATCGAAGAAACTATCAAGAAAATTAAATTTGCTACATTGTGTTCGCGTGAAAAAGATATATATCCAAGGTAATTTAAAAATTTTATTAGATGAAATCATCGGAAAGTCGTGTTTAAACTTAGATTCTTAATAAAACATTCAAATAATGAGATATATCTTCTCTTTACTGATCATCAGTACAGCGACTTTTACGCAAATATAGCTCAAAAAGATTTCCCAATCAAAGAATTGGCAACAAAATTGTATCGATTTCTTTTTTGCATGCTTTATTTTAAAAGCCAATTTTTGCACATTTGGCTTTCAGTGCAATCTGTTTGCATGTTTAACGCATATGTTTGCACACTTTATTTAAATTAAAAATTTTTTTAATTAAAAGTTTAATAAAAACAGAAATTTGTAAACCTTCCCAGTTAGAAAAATACAAATGGGAAGGCACTGTGAAGGCTTTTAAGAGGTTCTGCAAGTGCTGGAAAAGGCGTTTTCATAATTTCAAAAAGCTTCGGAAAAATACTGGAAAGACAAACTTTCCAACGTTAGCATAACGCTGACAAAACCAAAAAATAGGCGGTCTAAAAATAGTTGTTCTAAAATGAAATAAAAAAAAAAGATCATGTGTGCTTTTTATAAGTGTCCCGTGATTTGAACCCAGGCCGCCAGATTGGCAGAAGAGAGCTCTACTCTGTAAGACTGAGTTCTGGTATGTGATTTAAACTTGAATTAGTTAAATCGGAAACGAATTTAGTCAGCTATTTTAAAGTTTATTAACAAAAATTTGACGGAACAATTTTTTTCTCATTTCGAATTTTTGTCTTTGTTGTAATAAACAAAATAAACCGCTTTTCAGAAGCAGTATTCCATTTAAAAACTGCATTAAACTAAGTTTAAAGAGTTAACGAGGCATATAACTACTTGTTGCGCTAATATGCCAGCACCGGTTTAAAGTTTGTTAGAAATATGAAAAAGAACTCACCATACATATGTTTTGACGAATCGAAGTTTGGTTTCAAGGTTAATGTCATGGTTGATAAGAACTTTTTTATTTTTAAAAAAATGCTCCATTGATTATTGATGGTCATTGATGGTAACCCCAAGATATTTAAAACTCTGTACTCTATCGACGTAGGAGTTTTGTATTCTTAAGTTGTTTGTGTTACGGTTACTTTTTCTGCTCACAATATATTACTTTTTCATTTTCCATATATTAATCTTGAGGCCGTATGTTTCACTGTATGCAGTCAATTTGCCTACCAGATCTTGAAGTCCAGATATACTACCAGCCAGTAAGGTATAATCTTTTCGAAGATTGCTGATGGATTCCCAGAAGATTTTTCCGGAGTAGATATTAAATAATAATGGGGACAGCATACAGCCTTGTCTGACACCTCTGGAAATTCCGTTACTTTCTGTCAGATCTCCGTTGACATCAACTTGTGCCGTCTGACGCCAATACAGGCTCTTAATATATTGGACTTGTTTGTCGTCTATAACGATGGATATAAGAATTTCCGTGTCAAAAGCTTTTTCATAGTCAATGAAGTATAGGAAACCGCCCTTCAGTACATTTCTGAACCAGTGTCTGTATCGAAAAAAGTGCTTCGCGGGTGCCCATGCCCTCTTTAAAACCAAACAAAGACCCACCCATTCTCTTTTCACATTTTGCATATATTCTGGAGTGAATTGTTCTGAGGAATATTTTGAGGTCATGACTCATTAGGCTAATAAATTTATAATCATTACAATATTTTGCGTGGCTTTTCTTGGGAATGTTTATAAATATTGATCTAAGCCAATCTTGTGGGAATTTACCCGTGTCGTAAATGAAGTTGAACAACTCTGTTAGAAGTTGGATGTTATCGTCGTCTATTAATTTGAGTATTTCATAAGGAATCTCATCAGGGCCACAGGCTTTTCTATCTCTTAGTGATGTTATTGCTGACTCATTTCTCATTTCTTTATTTTATAAAGTCTATGGATAGCAATGATACTTACAGACTACTCGCTAAAAATAAAATTAGAAAATTAATACAAATTATTTTAGTAAAGTTTAAACATATCTTTTGAATAACTAAAATCTAAAACAGTATTATTCTCTAATTTATTAAAATTTTAAGCAATTGTGGATTGATGTTACACTTAATGTTGATCTAACGGCTTTTTCTGAAAAAACTGAAAAGGACGTATTCTAATGTCAGAGATCCACAACTCAGGTTTAAACAGATTTTCATACAATTCAGCTGAAATTCCAAGTTTAAAATTAACAAATTTTAAATCAGACAACGAAGCATCTTTTTTTACAAGTTTATAACATGTCATGCGGGACTTAGCAATATTAAGATGTTTTGCCACATATGATAAAATGTTTTCTTCTGAAACTGTTGGCTTAAATGACGACAAGTGGATCCATTTCATTTTTTGTACCACATCCAATTCAGAATTATCACTATCACCAGTTATGAAATTATGTTTATTAGGTTTTTTCTTCCTATTTGTAACATTACTCCAATTTGATGAACTTTGAGCATCAATTACGTTATTTAGATTAAAAACCTCCAAATTAGCAATACTGTTACTAACAGATCCATTTAAATTAACTGAGTCATTTGAGTTAACAGGTACTTTAATTACATCAGAAACTTTAACAGCAGAAGCTTTAATAGCAATATCATTAACAGCAACAGCAGCTTTATTAGAAGTAGTAGCCTTAACAGCAGAAGCTTTACTGTTAGTAACCACTTCTGTTTTAGTGATCCAAATTCCTGTAAGTGATTGTTGTGCCCTCATTTCATAGCCTGATCGGCTGTCATCAGTAAATACTTGTCTAATGTACTCATTTCAGCTAAAATTCTTTTAGGTAATATCGAAAACAGCTTTATTGTTGTTGTATATAACTTTTGAGATTGTTTTACGGTATATACCTGCGGCTTCCTTTAGTTTTCTATGGAGATTAAAGTCATCATGTAAGTCTTGTAACTTTCGATCTCCTGACATTGACTATTTAAGTGTTTTTTCTTTGCAATGCGTATTGCTGTTTGAATCTCCATATTTAATTCATAATATAGCTCATAATTTGAATTTTTATACTTGCGACGTTCTTCCATTAGTTTCAATATTTCGTCTGTCATCCGTTCTTTTCTTTGGGTTCTTTTGCTAATTCCCAGGGTATTATCTGCTATAGATTTTAGAGTACCTTTAATAGAATTCCATATATTTTCAACTTCTCCTATATTAGCGTTATTCAGTTCTCGCTTTATACGTTCCTTTATATGTGTTCGGATGGCTAGTTCTACGAGTTTCGCAATATCTAGTTTCCTATATTCCTTTCTCTTCGTATTTATGGCTAATTTCGTGCACAAGTTCGTTATTTGGAGATTGTGTTCCGACGGTACGTCCGCCCTTGGGTAGGTTGAAGTCTTTGTAATAAATGAGCAGTAGCGCTTGTTTAGCAGTTTAAAATCAATTGATTTCTCACAATATTTCCACTTCTATCCTGGGGTGATTTCCAGGTATAGAGGCTTTTTTCGGGAAGGCACAACAGCGTGTTGGTTATTTCCATTTTGTATTCCTGGCAGAATTTGATGAGTCTGTCGCCTCTTTTATTCCTTTCTCCTAATCCGTATTGTCCTGTGATAACAGGTACTTTGTCTACTCCTACATTCGCATTAAAATCACCTTGAATGATTGTTATTTCATGAGGTTTATTATTTTTTAATATGTCCTTAACTTCATCATTAGAAAACTTCCATTTCCTCAATACTTTTATCGGCAGTGGCTGCAAATATTTGAGTAATATTAATATTAATGGGTTTTGCATCAAGCTTTATAAGCATAACTCTGTCCGATTTTGGGACAAAGCCAGTTACACATTTCGCTAAATTTTTTCACGATAATCCCCACACCATTGCTGTGGTTTTTGTTAAGGTTGCCTGAATAAAACATTTTCGCATTATGGGAAACAAATTCACCGCTATCTGGCCACCACTTTTCGGAGGTAATAAGTCTTCTTAGTTGGTTACAGGAACAAGAATTGGATCTGGACGATTAGTTCCGTTTCCTTGTATGCCCAACTCTGGAAACCGTCGCGGAATCGGCCAACAAAAATTTGAAAACTTTCCGAGTTATAAGATACTGAATATTGTTCTGACAACGAAAATATGTATAAAAAATAATAGCCTCCTGGATTCGAATTTTTATTTAATAATTTCTGTGCCCTCAGCAAACAAAAATCCCGCTCTTTTATAGGGACCCTATGCAATAAAGAGTTAATTTAAACGATATCGTTAGAACAAAAAATCTATCATTTTTGTATCACAAGTGATTATCATATATGGTTATAATTATCACCTAGGTGATATCGTTGCGATATCGTGACGATATCGTTTGGTTTATGGTGGGAGTAAGAAATTTTCAAACAGAATTTCTTACTAAAGTAAAATTTGAGTTTAAAAAATTTTAAATTTGAGTTTAAGATCATGCTTTGTGCTGACTATAAAACTCGCCCAATCGACAAAAAATTCGGTAATGGCTACTGAAAATCTTGATGTTATTACTTGAAATTGAACTATTATTACTTCCTGTTTTTATAAAAAGAATCAGACGAATTCGTTAAAACATTTTTGTAAAAAAACACAAACTTAAAATCTGTGCCAACATTTTTAAACAAAATCGTTTTTAAATTAGTGTTTTTCACACAAATTTTTTAACGAATTCATCTGATTCTTTTTACAAAAACACCCAGTAAGACTGACTTTTTCTTAAATATTTTTTAAGAAATTTCCAAACAAAATTTAAGTCCATTTTTATGGTCAAAAATTCTCAAATTCGGAACTGGTTCCTCTTGTGACACATTAGTACCAGTTTTTTTTGTGCTTAAATTATAATTTTCAAACTAGTCCTACAACTAGTACCAAAGTGGGAGTTGCCATCTCTGTGAAATTACCGTTTTAAATTCTGCAGTTTTTTATATGGAGAGGCAGTAGAACTCGTACTAGTTACCTGGCCGGCAAGGGGAAGTGTTTTCCCTTTTGCCCTTCCCGGCAGCGATTTTCAAAAATCCTATCTCAGCTGATTCATACGCCAAATTGCAACTTCCAAGGTCCAGCGGATCGGACAGGTCATCAATTTGGAACCCCTCCCCTTAGGAAATATCCCGTATTAGCATACATCTACGATAGAGAAGTACCTTCATACCAAATTCAAACTTTCTAGCTACAGCGGTTTGGACAGACCGTTAAAAGGGGTACTTTTCGCCTTTCGAACCAACATTTTTATTATATTCCTGTCCAACATTCTAAAAAGTCCATTGCCGGTAAGTTAGCGCATACTCCAAGGAACACATATTTTTTTAGGATTCTAGCCAAATGGGTTTTGGCAGGCAAAATGCCCCTTCAACGGCCTGCCGAAACCGCTGTAGCTAGAAGGTTAAAATTTGGTATTACCGTGTAGCAATTCTTACGGGGTGACAATAAGGGAAAGTTTCCCCCTTGACGGCGTGCCAAAGCCCTGCTGAAATTCGGTTTTCAGCAAAAGTTTTAGTTACATTTTTTTTTAACAATAAACTAATTTTGAACAAATATTTTACTAATTTATTTTGCTACAAAAATTGTGCTGATAACCGCGTTTATAGCGTGGACTACAACCATATAGACAAGATGTAGATGTCGCTGCTTGTCTGGATGTAGTACAGACAACGAAAATGATAATTAAAAAAAACTACACAATTTCTATATTTAAATTTTCAGCAAATAAATTAACTAAAGTAAAATTTCTCTACAAATTTTTTGCGTTTTGTCAGTCTACTAATATTCAGCAAAAAGCTTAGTGATTTTAGCAAGGATTTTTTTGATTTGCAATCGACTAAGTATTAGCAAAACTTTTGCTGAGATTACTATATTTTTTGGTAAAAATCAGCTCGATGATTTTCAGCAAACCTTTTGCTGAAATTACCAACTTTTTTGCAAGCACGCTCCTGACTATAAATTTTCTGACACAGCAACATTTTTTGCTGACTTTAATGATTTTTTTTGAGTGTACAATTGTAAAGTCTTGTTTACTTTTTGTATTGAATTTTTTTGAGGTTTAGTAAAACTAGTAACTTCCCTACGGGGAATGAGGAGTCAATTGCCCTCCAAGGACCTATCCCGTGACCGGTCAACCGAAGGCATATTACTAAATTAAGTAGTACAAATGTGAACCAAAGAGAATGAATTAATTTTCTAAGTATTTTCTGATTCGTTACTTTCACTCTTATTTTTAAAAAACTTGACTTGACTTTTTTAAAAAAATTTTTATTTATTTTGAACTTTATTTTTTTACGATTTGCTTATTTTAGCTCTTATTTTCAATTTTTATAATTTTTTTCTAAATTTTGTATTTTCAACATTTTTTAATGTTAAAGGCTTCATTAGTCTAATCGTAAAGTAAAAAGCGTATCTGTAATCAATTCAATGTGTTAAAGTAATATAGAAATATATTTTTATCTTTTTTCTATGAATTGAAACTGTTGTCAAGTAAAATCGTAAAAATAAGTTCTGTTGAAAATAGAAATTTTATATTTTATTACTTGACATTTAATTCTATGCACAAGAAAAAGAAAAAATACAATATTTTTATTCTTTATACTCTTTTTATTCATTATGAGAATGATACGTTACTTTTTTTACGATACTTCCAAACTAATTTGGGCTTAAAGCTGTTTTAGTTTTAATAATTGGTATTTCATTTAATTTCCTTTTTAACTTAAGGGCAATTTTTTTAAATTTTTAATTGTATTATCAGAGTTTTTGAGGTAATTTTCTAATTTTTAATTGATTTTTTAATTAAATTATGGCCAACGCAAAAAACGAGTCAACTGCCATTAAAGGACCTATCTCGTGACTAGTCAATCGGGGGCATACTGAAGGCACTTCTACTATATTTGTGTGTGTGTTAGTGTTGTTTTCTTTTCTATTTTTTTCTTTTCCATTTTTTTTTATTTGCCTGTAGTGTTTGTTTTTTCTTTTTCTTTTTTATTTGAACAGAAACGAAAAATATATAACTTGCCATCAGCCAGCCATCACGCATAAGCAATATTAGCTCAGACGGTAGAGCGTTTGCCTTACAAGCAGGAGGTTGTGTTATCGAGCCCTACTTGACGCCAAGTAGATTATTTTTAATTCTTAATTTTTTATTAGTTTATTTGTAAAGCTATTTTTAGACACCACCATACTGTCACAAGGTGTCTGAACTGTGGCAATTGGTCATTTCCAATGACAACGCCATATTAAAGTGATATGTCTCTTTCAAACAAAAAGACCGATCAACGACCGGTCTCCGCCCCCATGGGACCTATCCTGCGTGTCATCTGGGACCGGTCCCTTTCCCCGTAGGGTTGTAGTAAGAAAACGAGAAAATTTTATTTTTCTTCTTTTGCTTTACAAATAAGTGTAGACATATTTTCCATAAAAAGAAAACTTAAGCCTAAACCACATAAACGCAGTGTCGACCGCAGTACGACGTTTTGTCGATAAAGCAGTTTTTGTATCTTCTCTGTTTGTGACTGCCGAGAAATTAGAAAAGTTTCTAAATAAACAAGAGCTGTTTTTAAACAAAACGCAATAAGAAATTTTAAAAAAATATTAAATCGTTTTCGCGAAATTCAAGAATAAAGTTTGATAGCACTGCCGCTGTTCACTGGCACTTCCACTATGTGGTTTGGGCTTTACTGTTTTTAATTTCAAAGCTGCTTGCTGAGTAAATTTGGAAAGAAAAAAAAATCCATAATTCGTGATTAGGAACTTAAAATATGTACTTCAAAATAGCTTTAGTAGAAGTTTGTGTCAAAACCTTCTTTCCAATTCTTTCAGAATCAAATCACAAATGGTTAACAATTTAAAATTAATGACAAAGATAGATAACGATATGTTGACTCACGAAGCTTTGGAAACAAAAATGAAATGTGCCACCGTCTTGGAAGGAGTTTTAACAAATAATTTAGCTGATGACACCCTCATGTAAGTAAATAATTGTATTTTTCGGTAAAACATATAAATTATTTCCATTTCAAATTAAAGGAGATTGGAAAAAATTAAGGAAATAAAGGATGCCCTTAAAGTAGAGGATGATTTTCAAGAGAAAACTTTATGTCATATTAAAAGACATTCAGATATTTTTGTATTACTTCGATTTTCTTTATGGAATATACATGATATAATGCGTCATGTGGGACCTAAGAGAATGCCATTTTCAAAATATCCAGTAGATTATTTGAAATTACCATTATTGAAGTATGAAATGTTAGATGTGACATCCTGTCCTCCCGATCCATTTGAGCAGAATAGTAAGTTTTATGAACTCTAAATACATAATTAAAAAATAAAAACTGACACATATTTTGTGTATACATATGAGTAGTACCCACTTTACTAAAAGTAGTTCAACGTAAACTCAGGCTTCTGATGAATATTTTTGATAACGATTTAAGGCACAGCACCATAAATAAATTAAGAAATTCTTACTGCACCGAAATGTTGAGTGTTAACGATGACGATTTTCTATCTACATTGGATTCTCAAGCTAAAATTGCGACAGTTAAGAAATCTGATGCAGAAGTCGATTTAATGGAAGAAGTGAAGGCCTATAGCTCAATACCGAATCGCAAACAAATTAAATTGGCCAGTGCAAGATTGGTTGAGGATTGTTTAAAAAGAGATTAATAGTCTACGAAAAATATTTTAAATTATATATCGAAATTTTTCTAACTTAATTGTAATAAATGTATCGTTTTGTGAAAAGTTTTATGAATCTTTTCCAAAGTCACTTGTCACGAATAGTTCGTAATAAATTGTACCATAATGTTAAAATTTCACACTTTGTGTCATAAGTTTTATTATCGGGTTTGTATAAAATACTTTATACTCTTCTACTTCTGAACTCATTAAGAAACTTTTTAATGCTTTTATTGTGAAGTCCTCTACGGTCTTACTTATTTTTTTCATTGGTAATGATTAGTTCATTAATTCAAAAAAAAAAAAAAAAAAAAATATTACCAATTAATGCTACACAAATAAAAATATCACCAAATATTGTCGATTGTTTGATTTTGCTTTGAATTTCAATAAACTCGTTTGTTGATATGACAACAGCGTTTATTAAAACTTGCTTTGAATTTAAACAAATGTATTTGTATTCAACAATCAAATAACAAACATGTTGTTTGTATTTACAAAGTCAATATTTTTGTCTGTGTAATGGGATTTTCCGATGTGGGTCATATTTCGGGAAACGGAACAAACTCTGGGAAGAGACCTCGCTTTTATAGAGATTTCTCATATTTTTATGTGTTTGATATGAATTTGTCAAGATTTTAATATTTTAATGTGTTTTTTGTCGACACAGTAACATTTATTTTTGCCCAAAAAAAATAAAAGTCAAAAAATAACTTTTATTTTTGCTCAAAAAAATTAAAATAAAAAAATTCTGACTTTAATGATAAAAGTCATAACCGTTACGGTCCCTGCGTGCAGGGGTATGGCAACACCAAAAACAAAAGTTATAACGACATCGTTATCACTAGATGGCACTTTGTTAAAAAAATTGACAATTTTCTGTTTTTATTTAAATTGAAATAATAACAAACAAAAAAGCAGAAAAAACGGAATTCCCAAATTTTATTATTTTAATATATTTTGCGTTTGATTTTTTTCTTATTTTGCGCAGTTTTCATTAATTTTTGAGTTTACAAATATAGGCTCAGCTGATGCTAAAGTGATATTAAATAGTTGTTCAGGTGATAATAATTTCAGCGCACCCTATCGGTGAGTAGTGTAAGTTTTGATTTCCTATCTCTATAATTAATAGTCTCTGCCTGCGTGTAATAAATATAGTAAAAAATGTATACACCGGGAAGATGGGTTTATATGGGGACTAGGCCCAAATGTGATCCGATTTCTTTTCAATTTGAAGACATGGTTTATGGCTCTATATAACATTCACTATCCAAATAACAACCAAATAACTACGGTTTTATGTGTCTAAATATCATTTGAGCTCAATTCAGATAGGATCTTGCTTAGAAGAGATCATACATGGGACTAATTAATTAGGTGGACTAATTAATTGATGATTTCATTACCATTACATTGATATCAATTGTAATGAAATTATTTTCATTACCATTTTTTTAATTAATGGTAATGATTCTAAAATTTAATTTCATTGATTAATGACAATGATTTTAAACTTCATTACCATTGATAATGAATAAATTAAAAAAAATAATTGCCATTGACAGAAAAACGTAAAAATGGAGTAAAACTCGCTGAAATCGAAGATTGAATATGCTCATTCAGGCTCATGCTCATTTGAAATTAAATATTACTTTTCATTCCGTTGTTATTTGTATCAAGGTAAAGTTTAACGGAATTAAATGGATCCTCCTTAATAAATTATGTTTTATAACTTCCCTGGCCAAACCAGTTGTTCGTTTTCATTTGTCTGAATTTTTTGTAAACAAATGGTTTTTAATCAATTGTAATTAGTTTTTTTTATACATTAGTGTAATTTCATTACCATTAGTAAATATTTTTCTAATGAAAAATATTTCATTACCATTAAATGGTAATGGAATTTTTTTCATTGTCATTAGTATGAACTAATGGTAATGAAAATTCAATGGTAATGAAAAATTCCCATGTATGGAAGGGATCCACTGGGGAGGGTTCTTTTGATATGTTTTAATAATTTATTTATTAATATTAATGGCCCGGGGAGCAAGTGAAATTGGAACGCTTAATGCATGGAACGAAATTCAATGAAACGGAGAACATGTTATTGTATTATCGGAGTGTATTAGTTTGCATTATCACATAAGTTTGTACAAAGAAAATTATAAGTCACCCTGTGCCAATTTCATCAATTTTAACCCTTCGGATCAGTGTTGTCAATTTTTGAGTAATTATGCAAAAAATGGGACTGTTTCCACATTCGTTGGATAATTCCTGAATAACGATATCCTTGTGTAGTTTTTGAAAATTACTGTAAAGTGAAATTACACACTTTTTACAGAAATTTTCACAGAGCTTTTCAACAACTAAATAAAAATTAGTAAATATTTAGATAATTTGACTTTGGTAGTGAAATATTTAAGTACCACGACCTTCCAGTTTGTGGTAAATTTTTTTTGTTAATTTGTTCAACATTAAATACAATTAAAATGAATGAAAACATTTACCGTTATAAATTTTGTTTTTTTTTTGTGTTTGAAGTCCAGTATTTTGTAAATTTTTTGTGAAAATAATTGTTAAACTTCATTTAGCACTTCTCTTAAACGGCATTCACACCTAAATCTTAAACACGTGTTTAGCTAAAAGGAGTGTAAAAGAATAAAGAACTGTTGTAATAGAATAAAGAGCTAAAATACGTGTCTTAGCTAAATACGTGTTAAGAATTAGGTGTGAATGCAGCCTTAGATGGCAAGACGAAATATAGAAATCTGGGTTTATTTTGATTGTGGCTTTCTACTATCTGAAAATAATAAATGCCTTGTGGATAATCCAAATATTTTAGAAACAATTCTGCAATTCAAATATATTCCAATAAATATATTCCGAAACGGATGAAGTTTTCGGATAACCTTAACCATCTAACGCTCTTGAGCTGTTTTGCAATGAAACTTCCATCAAATTTTATTTCGTTGTCTACTTTAGGCGATATGGGCCAAAATAGATTAGAGTGAATATTGATTTTCGGTTTTCGGCAAATTCTAAATTGTGCGAAAACGTACCTTAACTTCAGTATATATTATTCAAATTAAAAAGCTTTGCTACCAATACTAAGTATATTTTTTTTGTTGCCAAATTTCATAAATATCCGTTCATTAGTTTTCAAGTTAAGATGATGTCCTTTAAAGGTATCCTGATAGAACCCTGTGTGTCCTTGAAACAAAGTAATATCTGATTATAAAAGGTAGAGCTACAATCTTGCTTTGAGTTCATTATCGAAAGTTTTTAGTGAACATAAATATGTTTTTTAGATTTTTGAAAATTGTGTTTGTTTTAAAATAATTATTTTTTGAAATGTTACGAACCCAACAAACAATTCGTTCCGTTTACGCACCGTTTTCGGTCCATCATAAACGGAATCCAACTCCGTTTACGTACCGTTTTCTGGATCCGTATACGGACCAGAAAACGGAACTTAAGGAACATCGAAACTGATTCGAATCCGTTGAAAATCCGTCAATGACGGACCGTTTACGGACCGATGTGTCGTGTGAAAAACGGACAAGTCCGTTGAAAGTCCGTCAATGACGGACCGTTTACGGACCGTTACGTCGTGTAAAAAACGGACAGGTCCGTTGAAAGTCCGTCAATGACGGACCATTTACGGACCGTTATGTCATGTCTAAACGGAGTGACTCCGGACTTATATATCTACCTAAATTTACCATATGTTTACTAATGTTGAGTAGTAATTTTTATTCTTTTTTATAAATTTATTGATAACGATATTAATTATTTACAATATATATTAGTATATCCCGCTTAGTTTAGTTATATCCAGCGAATCAATACGCGATAGGGACCCATAATAAAATCGATCATCTACATGCAAAGGGAAAAATAAATTAGCTATGGTTTAACTGATTGTATTTACATACATTTCAAATTCGCACACTTTAGGCTTGTTCCACGTCGTTACTGCGGGTTCCCAATTTACTCGAAACAACAACAATTTACGCATAATTTTGACGATGGAACCGCTTTTTGGAAAAATTGGGTAGACGCGTTAATGTACGTGGAACAGAGCTTTTGTTACAAAAACAAACCATCTTACGAAAACCATTGTGAAACAAGCACTAAATTTCATAAATCTTACCATATAATGTATCTATGCGACTTGAAGTTATTTAAGTGATGATGTGTTGTATATATTCCCGCCATCGCTACTAATTTCTCGCCACAAAAATACTTTTTTACCGACTGAAGGGTTGAGATTCATTTTTTTTTTAAATTAATTGTTTTTATTTTGAACACAAATTAAAATCAACTCAGTCCGTATTTTACGGTACGGAAACGGAGTTAAAACGTATTGTGTTCGAAAATCCGATTACACGGTCCGTTAATGTTCCGTATAGGTACAAGCTTTGACGGATACGTGTATTACGGACCGTTAATGTGCCGTAAAGCCGGATTCATGATTCCGTACGTGCCGGAGAGTCCTTAAAAATGTTTCTTGGGAAATTTTAAGTTTGACTCTTTCTCGCTTCCAATCCGTACACTGCATGCTAAAAGTTTCTTCTTAAAAGATTTAGGAAATTATGTTTTGCATCGGAATTGCTTCAGTTAGGATTATAATAAAATACACACTCAAAATAGTTTGTAGTTTAAATGAACTGAAAATGTAAATTAAAATAAATGAAAAATCACTTGTAAACCGGTCTACTGACTTTTCATTTAAATGAAAAGAACTTTTCATTTATTTTTAAATGTTAATAAATTAACTACAAAATCCTTAAAAAATAATGATATTTCATTTATTTCGTTTTTTTAACTTACAAAAAATTAACTACAAAATCCGTAAGAATAAATGATATTTAGTTTATTTCGTTTTTATAACTGACCTATAAATCTAAATGGGTTTCGTTTTTTTAACAAAACATTTTAAATGAAAATATTAGTGGGATTCATTAAACCGCACTTTTTTACACAAGTGGTAATTTTATGAGTTTACACGAATATTTAGATGAACGCACATTGTACTAAATTATTTTTTACAATAAAATTTAATTATTTTTTTTGGTAATTTCTAAATATAACACGCGGATTTATTTATATTGATGTTTTCCTATTGTTTCTAACATAAAATTTATAAAAACAAATAAAAGAAACACAAATAAAAGAAAACAACAATAAATATTTGACAATTTTCAAATGTGTATATAAATACCAAAAAGTTTACACATAAAAATAGGTGCATAAATATACCAGGGCTTGTAAACTATTTTTGACATTTATTGTGTATAAATACAAGGTTTACGCTATATAAGAGGAAGATACGACGTTTAATGAATACCACTATTAACTGTAACAGAAAATCCGTATTTATATGTAATTTATTTTTGATATAAAAGACAAAAAAAAGTTGAAAAAATGTATTTCTTTTAATTTTAACTGTATAATCCAGGGGTATGGCATCACCAAAAAAATAAGTTATAAAAAAATCATTATCACTAGATGGCACTCTGTTAAAAAAATTGACAATTTTATTTTTTATATCTAAATTTAAATAATAACAAATAACAAAGCAAAAACACAAACACATATATCAAATTTTATTATTTGAATATATTTCGCGCTTGTTTTCCCTTATTTCGAGCAGTTTTTAAGTATAGGCTCAGCTGATACTAAATAGTTGCTCAGGTAATACTAAATTTTAGCGCCCTCTACCGGTGAGTAGTGTAAGTTTTGATTTCCTATCTCTATAATTAATAGTCTCTGGTATAATCATTTAAAAATAAATGTACGGATAACTTTTTAAATAAACTACAATCACCCGACTAAAAAAGATATTATATAATCATATATCACCATATATAAACCCATATATACGTCCATATCTAATTTGATCCGAATATTGGAATATATAATTATATCAAGCGAGATAAGCATGTTATCTAACCTGATACAATTTGATCCGAAAAATGGGTCTATCTAACTGCATCAAATTATATATTAATACATATAATTTGATGAAGATTTTCAAATAAAATTTTAGTAAATATTGTTAAGATCACTTATTTTCATTCATATTAAATACTAATGCTTTATGTTTAGAAAAATTTTTGCTAATAAACTTGGAAATAGCTGACAAAATAAAACATTACAAAAATTTGTCGGAACAACTTTTTCTAGGTTAGAGTTTTGGTCTGTCTTATAAAATATGTGTCTTATAAAATAAAAAAAATAACTTTCAGAATCAATTTTTTTCACGGAAAAAATAACTGAACTTAAACCATATTTATTTCAACATATGTTTTTCTAATTTTTATTTTTGAATTTAAAAATTGCAATTAAACTTTATAAAATTTTGTATAATTAGATATCATGTCAGATATAATTATATATAAAACTAATACAATTTTCTATTAACTTTGTTATATATTTTGATATAAGATTGTTTATAAAAGCTTATATGACATTATATATAATTATGTATGAACTATATTTGCAGATCCCTTAATATATGGCTGGAGACCAAATCGCATATGATTATATATAACGTTATATCAAACATATTTATAAAACCAAAGTGTTAATATAAATGTATATGGTTATATAAAGCCACGCATATAAACATTTAAATTTATATCAAATCATATAAGATTATATGAAAACTTTTTTAGTCGGGCAGTTACTGTAATAATATTTTCAGTGTACTTACAATTTTAACAACGACATTGTGAAATTTAAACCCAATTTTTATAATTTCGGTATTTTTGCGTGTATGTATCTGTTGAAATTCTTGGAAAATTTGCATTTTAGCCGACGTTAGCCGATTATCCACAGCCGGCCGACAGAATGGACCGGCTTGTATCTCTGGTCGGCATGTCCGACTTTAACTTTTTTACTCGTTTAATACCCGAGTAAAAAAATTATATATAATCATATGTGGCATATATTACAATATATAATTAGACATGTGGTTATGTATATCCATATATAATTATATATGACGTTTTTTCCGAAAAATTTTCCTTATATTATGCCATATATAATTTCATCTAATTAGATATCGGCCTTCATAATATCAGATATGGTATATATGATTATATATTACATAGCATGGCTGATCTTATTGCATACATAGTTATATATAGAGCTATATCTTAATATATATGGTGGCATTTAAGCAACATATAATTATATATGTTATCATTTAAACAATATATAACTATATATGGCGCCAGTTAAACTAGATGTTATCATATATGGTGCCATTTAAACCATATATTATCATATATGGTGGCATTTAAACAATATATGGTCATATATGGCACCTTATGAACAAAATATTTAATACAGTTCCAGATATGATAATATATGCTACTATATATAGTGCCATATATATGGTGTCATTTATACAATATATTACCATATATGGTGCAATTTAAACCATATATTAATATATATAATGCCATTTAAAGGATATTTGGTCATATATGGTACCTCATGATCAAAATTTTTAATACAGTTCCAGATGTGATAATATATACCACTATATTTAGTGCCATATATATTTACATATGGTGTTATTTAAGCAATATATTACCATATATGGTCCCATTTAAACCATATATTATCAACAATATATGCTCATATATGGTACCTCATGAATAACATTTTTTATACAGTTCCCGATATGATAATATATGCTACTATATATTGTATAATACCATATACTTTGATATATCATATCATTTAAACAACATACCATATGGTGCCATTTAAACAATATATTGTCATATATGGTAACTCATCAGAAACTACAATATTAACTGTATTTCAGAATCTATTAATTGTATTTCAGAAATTATAATTGTATTTCAGAAATTATCGAATGTATTTCAGAAATTATTAATTGTATTTCAGAAATAATCAAATCTATTTCAGAATTTGTATTTCATAGTTAATAGAGAAAAATTTATTATATACATTTCATAATTTCTGATATACAATTGATAATTTCTGAAATACAGTTTGATAATTTCTGAAATACAATTGATAAAACTGAAATTCAATTGACTAGTTCTGAAAAACAATTCATAAATCTGAAAAATAATTCATAAGTTCTAAAATACAATTAATTATTTCTGAAACACAATTGATAAATCTTAAAAACAATTGATACTAATGGAAATGGTGTATAGCGTCAAAAAGATGTAAATGGGCGCTGTGGTGTAATGGTTAGCGCGTTGGACTGTTACACGTGAGGTTGCGGGTTCGCGCCCCAACCAAGGCAACATCAATTTATGAAAAATAGTAATATGTATGAGCTTTTCTATCCCTCATACACATCGCAGTGTCCTCCTTCGGTGTTCCCATAGCACTTAACCCTACCGAAGTAAAATAATATAATAACAGGGCTATGAACTAAAAAGCTGCAACAAAGTTCGCCAACTCACCATCAGATGGCGCGCAACAACTGTTCTAAAATTCAACATCTCGCGCAATTACAGTGTTGCCATATTTGAAGCCCTTCATCTTTCACTACCTTTCACTTCTTCTCTATCCCCTTTCCAAAGGAAGCAACACATTAATTAATAGGAAGAATTTCCTGTGTTGCTTCTCTTTAAAAAAAAAAAATATTTTATTAAAAAAATTCAATTTAATAAAAAAAAAATATAATTTTATAAAAAAATTTATAGAAAAAAAAATTATAATTTTATAAAAAGAAATTCATTTTATAAAAAAAAAAATGCATAGCCGTGAACGGTATCCAACTCGAGACCTTCTGAGTTTAAAGCTTATTTTAGCAAAATATTGTAATTTTTATAAAATCAGTGCTCTGTCAGTGTATTATTTTTTGAACAGTTGGCAATATCTGGCTGGGATTTTATTTAATCCCAAATAAATGAAGATCTTACATAGTACCCAAATATAATGCGGGATCTATTTTTATCTGTCATTTCTGTGGATACCCTATTAAAAAAATTAATATCTTTTTTTGATACCGGCCAAAATAAAATTTTATTCGAAAAATGGTGGATCGTACTGCAGTAATTTAGATCCACCTTGGATCTAATATGATGAAATACGATCCGAAAAACAAGTTTATCTAATTATATAAAATTGGATGTGACATAATGATAATCAAGAAATAATTTCAATAGAATGCAATCTGAGCAATATCTAAATGATTTCCCAACAAACCAAACGATATCGTTTCGAATTCGTAACGATATCATTTCGATGATACGTTTGTCCGAGACTGATATCATTAACGATTCATAAGTAATAGGTACTGTGAAGAAAAGTGCACATTCGTTAATGATATCGTTTTTTCATGAAATAACGATATCGTTTTGATATCGAAAATTTCAGGCAGTCATATTGCAAAATTTTTGTCGTTATTTTATCACCATTCTATGAAAATATGATATCATTGACAATATCGAAATAAAGAACAAGCAAATATGATTTTATCAGAAAATTTATAGTTATTTTGAAAAATTATGATATCATTACGAGTTCATATTTTTGTATCATAAACGATAGCAAATATGATACTTAATATCGTTAACGATACTGTATTGTTTCATGGTTTATTGGGTTATTTTTGTCTAATGGTATTAATTAAAATGTAACTTTTTGTATTAAATCTAATTTTATATAATTAGATTAACCCATTTTTTCGATCTGCCATTTTTCGAATCAAATTAGATCTAAGTTTATCCCCAAATATATTGCTGGATCTAGTTTGATCTGCCATTTTCCAGATCAATTTATATCTAAGTTTATCCACAAATATATTGCTGGATCTAATTCGATGTGCCATTTTTCGGATCAAATTAGATCTAAGTTTATCCCCAAATATATAGCTAGATCTAGTTCGATCTGCCACTTTTTCGGATCAAATTAGATATATGTTTATCCACAAATATATTGCGGGATCTAATTTGATCTGCCAAAATTGAGATTAAATTAGATCTAAGTTTATCCCCAAATATATAGCTGGATCTAATTGGATCCGCCATTTTTCGGATCAAATTAGATCTAAAAATATCCGCAAATATATAGCTGGATCCGCCAATTTTCGGATCAAAATAGATCTAGGTTTATCCCCAAAGATATCACTGGACCTCCCAATTTTGAGATATAACTTGATCTTAGTTTATCCCCATATATACAATTGGATCTAATACGATATGATTGGATACACCCAATTTTGAGATCTAATTGGATCAGCTAGATATTACAGCAGATCTTAAACAATATCAAATTGGATATAATTAGATATTGCGCGAGATCAATTTTTTTTACTCGGGTATACAAATTATTTTACAAAATTTTTTTTATGATTTTAGCAGGTTAAGATGTTATTTCCTATTAACGGAAATTTAACTAGAATATAAGAAAAATTCTGTATATTCCTGTTCCTACTTTACTAATATTTATCAAATATAATTTGCTAATTTCAGGAACTTTTTTTAACAGTAATTTTTACCTAATTTTTAGTAGTTTCAACTAAAGACTCTCAGAACAATTCCGTTGTGACAACCGAATTCTTTTCAACCGAATTGTTTTGAGTGTGAAATTTTTACAGAATTTTTTTTTTAACAGTGATATTAATTATCATTTAGGTACTATTATTTGTTGCATAGCAAAAAAATTTTAAGTTTGGCTTAATAAACAAATGATGATGCAAAAGACTTAAGAAACGAACACTAGACAATATATTTATTTGGAAACATACAGAAATTTCTAAATTGTTATGGAATTGTTATTGCAATAATCGTATTTTTGGTAGTGCTTTAAGTAAGGAAATGCTTAAAGCTAATTTTACGCATGTGCGTATGAAACTAATAGAATTTATAAAGTTAATGTTGTATGAACAGTGTTGTATTATTAAAGAAGAAGAAGAAGAAGTATTAAGTGTTGTACTATTAAAGAAGAAGTATATAAAATTTGGCACACATTTTTACTGGTTGTTATTTAAAAATACATAACAATATTCATTTTACATATTTGCAAAATTTCTTCTTTGTCATTCTCACTAGCATCCCCCACTAGTTATAAGATTTTCTTTTATATTTATGCAATAAAATATCTGGCATGAACATCAATTGTCTTAACAATCTGAGATACACATAATAACCACCGACAATAACTACAAAGTAACTTAAAGTTAAACTCCCCTCTAAAATTGTTAACAATTTGTGCATAGTACTCGTACATTATTTTTAGCATGTCAACCTGAAGCATGTGAGAAAGAAGGCGTTAATAAAGTGTCGGCAAAATCACATCACGTTAACACTTGATGTCGTGCCAAAAAGAAGTAAAACCTAAAATTGAACAGACATACGAGTATAGAGTTTTAACACTTCTTGTTTTTTTTGTGTTTGTTACCGTTTGACAAAGTGCGTTGCGTTGTAGCAAGCTCTATGCCAGTCGCTCACATACTGTTACGCGCTCTATCACTGGCTCTGTCTTTCATTTGAAGAAGTTAAATTACAGTTAACGGATTTAGTTTTTTTATTATATTTTTTCATATTGTGCATATCTATTGAAACAATTATTATTAATTAAAAATTTTATAATAATACTTAATCTATTACCTTTTAATAGAATTTCTTGAAATGTCGGACAGAGCCAGCTAACAGAGGTAGAGATGCATGCATACTCTTGAGATTCTCTGCTCGTTGCTTATATTTTATTGCAACGTTAAAAGCCCTTATGCTAATGGTTATGTTAGTTGTTCACACATAGTTGTTCATACACAGTTTTTCATTCATGATTGCTATGGGCATCAAGAAATAGTTGTTGTCAGAACTTTAAAAGAATTTCTTAGAAGAGAATCCATAATTCATATACATATATCATTAAGGGCCATTAACAATAAACAAATTAACCTAAAGTTTGAGCTAACTTAGAGTTACAGATGTCAAATTCCATACAAATTTGAATTTTTTAACTTTCAGTTTGTGTTAACTTTATGTTATTTGTTTATTGTCAATGGGGGTAAGGTTGACTAACTTGTCTAAAATTAAGCCATAATCCAGAGTTGTTGTAATGCAAATTTTACTCCAGGTTAGTATAGAGAAGTTGGTCTTTAACCGTAACAATTATGTAACATTTGCAAGAAAATATTTCTAACTTCCATATAAGTTAAGCGACCTAAAAAATTGTCTAAACTTCATTTAGCCCCATTAACACAATGTCCTGTCAGCTACTATTTGGGACTCTAACAACTGTTGTTGTTTACCATATAAATTTTGAATTTAACTTTAGGTTAAATTTGAACTGGATATTGGGTTATGGTGTTATTTATTTTTATAACAAATTTATATTTAAATTCTTTGCCTGAAGTTTGTTTTGTTGTTAATTTTATGCGTTGCACAGAGTATACGAGTGCAAATCGTAGTCATATGAATGATCAATGTAGCAAGCAAAACCGAAAATTGCCACTAACCATTTGAAAACATTTATTTCTTTTGTAGTTTCACACTATTTTGTAAGTTCTAAATCAAGCAATACTTACAATGTAATACTAATACTTTGTAACATTTAACATAGTCCATTTCTTAAGTCTTTTGTTTTTCATGCACAATATTGAAGTACTCTGCGCTAAAGAATGACTAAAAAACTCAAATAATAATACAAAAAACAAAAAAAAAAACAAAATCGACTCTGTATTACAGAGTATTGTAATCTGGTTTATGAGTTTACATACATTCACGCAGACTTCGGGGATTTCAAATAACATTTTGTAAGTAACCCAACTGTAATTAATGTAATTGAAAAAAAACTCATTTATAATTCCATATACCCGTGTAAAAAAGTTCAGATCTGTTTAGATGTTAATGTATGTGATTGAATCTAATTAGATCCGGTACCAGATCTGATCATATATGATCAGATATGATAAGCATGATACACTTTATGACCATATCTGATCAGATATGATGCTAGATCTGTTCATATCTAAAGAGATATGGAAAATTAGTTGGTTGTCATGGCCAGATGTGAGCAGATCTGACCAGATTTGGTGTCAGATCCTATCCACTTGGGCTGCCATTAAAATAAAAATGTACAAACAAATTTTGTTTGTAGTTTAAATTTTCATTTTTGATTAGAAACATAGAAAAATATATCAAAAAATAAATATCAATAAAAATTTTAAAATTGGAAACAGCCATAATTTTTTTTTAAATTTCTATTGGATTAAGATGATATCTGCTGAAGAAAAATAAAAACATTGGAAAAAGGTAACAAACATGTATACATTTATTAATGGCTTAAATGACCCACCAAAATTGAATTTTTCATTTAATTTCATGACCTAATTTGCGATATCTTTCGAGGATTAATTCACCACAATACAATTTTGTTGCAAAATTAATGTGAAATTAAGCAATAATCTTCCTAAGTGCTCAAGACTTCTATAATGACTTTCAATCAGCAACGATATTGTCCTAGTTATCTGTGCTTTCAAGAATCATATACATACTTATTTATGAGGAATGTCGAACTTAAAGAATCATTGCCTTTAAGAAGATGCCTTATTTAGAAGCATTTGTGCAAAATTTAAATATGAGGAAAAGTCAAGAACAAAATCTACGAGTTGATGCCATTTATGTTATCCTTTTTTTTCTAAATCGGGTGTGTAAAAATTTTTAAATGGAAACGGTTGTATCCGAATATCTTAAAGCAAGTGTTACTGTCTCTTTTTCGTTGTTGAAATTTTAAGTCAACGTTTAAAATAAATCTGTCAAATGTGTTTGCAGAAAAACATAATTTTTTGTTGTTCTATTTTTTATATTTTGTTGGTCTATTTTTTTCGTACAAATTTTAGTAAAAAAACACTTAATTTCAAGTAAACTTAGCGATATTAGATTATAAATGTTGGGATCAAATATAACATTATTATACCTGAGTAGATATTGGAACTTTGTGCCTGATTGTATCTATTATGTTTCAAATTTGGCCTCATGTTTCGGACATAATTGTAATTGATTGTATCTGGTATCAAATACAATTATAATTAAATTTAATCTTAGATCAAATAATAGGTACAAGTTCTTGAATTTTAGTTTAAAGTCAAAATCCAATTAGATCTGATTATGTGTGGTACGCCGAACCGGCCTAGATCTTATCAGATCTAATTAGATATAAAATTTGTCCCCAATTTTGAGATCTAATTAGATCTGACACAATCAGATCTACTGAAATCTGGTCAGATCTGATCTTTTTTACACGGGTATACATATATATTTGAAACTGTAATTTAAAAAAGAACAATTACATATAATTGTAATTGAAATTTTTCAATTTCATGTTATATTCAAATAATTGTAATTGAAGAAATGTCCCCGAGTAAAAAAAATTGATCTCGCGCAATATCTAATTATATCCAATTTGATATTGTTTAAGATCTGCTGTAATATCTAGCTGATCCAATTAGATCTCAAAATTGGGTGTATCCAATCATATCGTATTAGATCCCATTGTATATATGGGGATAAACTAAGATCAAGTTATATCTCAAAGTTGGGAGGTCCAGTGATATCTTTGGGGATAAACCTAGATCTATTTTGATCCGAAAATTGGCGGATCCAGCTATATATTTGCGGATATTTTTAGATCTAATTTGATCCGAAAAATGGCGGATCCAATTAGATCCAGCTATATATTTGGGGATAAACTTAGATATAAATTGATCTGAAAAATGGCAGATCAAATTAGATCCAGCAATATATTTGTGGATTAACTTAGATCTAATTTGATCCGAAAAATGGCACATCGAATTAGATTCAGCAATATATTTGTGGATAAACTTGGATATAAATTGAATAGAAAATTGGCAGATCAAATTAGATCCAGCAATATATTTGGGGATAAACTTGGATCTAAATTTATCAGAAAAATGGCAGATCGAATTAGATCCAGCAATTTATTTCGGTATTAAAATGGCAGATCGAATTAGAAACAGCAATATATTTGGGGATTGACATCTAAAAGTATCCATAAAAATGACAGATAAAATTAGATGCCGCATTATATTTGGGTACTACGTAAGATCTCCATTTATTTGGGATTAAATAAGATCCCAGACATATATTGCCAACTGTTCAAAAAATAATAGACTGGCAGAGCACTGATTGTATAAAAATTACAATATTTTGTTAAAATAAGGTTTAAACTCAGAAGGTAACGAGTTGAATATGCATTTCTTTTACAAAATTAATTTCTTTTTATAAAATTAAAATTTTTTTTTCTATAAATTTTTTTATAAAATTATATATTTATTTTTTTATTAAATTGAAATCTTTGAATAAAATAATTTTATTTACATCTTTTTGACGCTCTACACCATTTCCAATTGTATTAATTGTTTTAAGATTTATCAATTGTATTTCAGAAATAATCAATTGAATTTCAGTTTTATCAATTGTGTTTCAGAAATTATTAATTGTATTTCCGAAATTCACAACTGTATTTCAGAAATTATCAAACTGTATTTCAGAAATTATCAATCGTATTTCCGAAATTAAGAAGTGTATTTGAGAAATTTTTCTCTATTAGCTATGAAATTCTGAAATAGATTTCATTATTTCTGGACACAACTAAATAAATAAATAATTAAATTTGCGTAATATTGTAGTTTCTGAAGTGCAAATAATATTTTGTGATATACAATTAAAATTTTCTAAAATACATTTAATAATTTCTGGAATACCTTTTTTTGATGCTTATAAGTTAGCTCGAAATGCTTTTATCATTCATTTAATTTGTAGCTATCACACATCTATAACAAGTCTCGTTAGATTAGAGTGTAGAGGTCTTGGCTGACAATCTGGTGGACTGGGTTAAATTTCATGTTTTTAAAAGCAAATATTAAAAAAAGTTTTCTCAATTTTTTCAAAAATGTTTTTTGAAATCTATTTTTTTGCCAAGATAGTTAATGCAACGTTCTGCCAACGCATAACCGACCATCGCCAACGGTTTGCCAGCATTGTGCCGATTATATTTTTCTGTCTGGGATGTTAAACTTAAACCTATTGTATATTAACATTAATTAACACTATATTTTTATTTTTAGGAAATACATTTTTATTTTATTATAAGTTAACATTAAATTAAATTTTAGATAATGGCACCAATTTGTAGTTGTAATTATTATATATTAAATCGTATATTCATAAACATTCTATACAGTTAGACGAGGTTTATGGAACTATTTAACTTTATAAAGTGTTTTTAAATTATAACTTAAATGTACATATATATATGTAAAATGTACGTGAACAAATTGTTGATATGGACCCACAAATTGTATCGCAACTGATATTGGAATTATTGAACCATTACCATACATCAATATATATTAAATGATATACATATATTACGATATATGACACTGTATTATAAATATTGTTAATGAAGTAACATATCTGATAATATTTTTTATAGCGCCATACATAGTTTTACATTATTCAAATTAAACCATACATGGAATTGTATTCAAAATGTTGATGTGGTACCAAATTTGACCATATATTGTTTAAATTGTGCCATATATGACAATATATTGTTTAAATGATACCATATATGTCTATATATTAATATTGTTTAAATGACACCATATATCAATATATATGGGACTATATATGGTAGCATATATTATCATATCTGCATCTGTATTAAAAATGTCGTTCATCAGGTACCATATATGAGCATATATTTTTGAAATGGCACCATATATGACAATATATGGTTTAAATGGCACCATATATGGTAATATATTGCTTAAATAACACCATATATAAATATATATGGCACTATATATATGGTAGCATATATTATCATATGTGGAACTGTATTAAAAATATTGTTCATGAGGTACCATATATGGGCATATATTGTTTAAATTGCACCATATATGATAATATATGGTTTGAATGGCACCATATATGATAATATATAGCTTAAATAACACCATATATAAATATATATCGCACTATATATAGTACCATATATTATCATATCTGGAACTGAATTAAAGATTTGGTTTATGAGGTACCATATATGACCATATATTGTTTAAATGGCACCATATATGATAATATCTAGTTTAACTGTCACCATATATAATTATATATTGTTTAAATGATACCATATATAATTATATATTGCTAAAATGCCACCATATACATATATTAAGATATAGTTTTATATATAACTATATATGCAGTAAGATCAACCATGTCATGTAATATATAATTATATATGCCATATCTAATATTATGAAGGCCAATATCTAATTAGATGAAATTATATATGGCATAATATAAGGAAAAATTTTGTGAAAAAACGTCATATATAATTATATATGGATATACATAACGAC
The DNA here is from genome assembly GCA_949987735.1 of Leucophora obtusa. Taxonomy (NCBI): domain Eukaryota; kingdom Metazoa; phylum Arthropoda; class Insecta; order Diptera; family Anthomyiidae; genus Leucophora; species Leucophora obtusa. The sequence goes on from OX465295.1 coordinate 286,936,388, forward strand.
ATGTATAATTATATATTGTAATATATGCCATATATGATTATATATAATTTTTTTTACTCGGGTCAGTTAGAATTACATTTTAATGGGAAAATAATGCCAAAAAGCGCGAGTTAGGAATCAAACCAACATGATGTTGATGTAGCAGACAACATTTGCAGTAATATGCTACCACTTTCTAAGGAAAACTGATGATAGGGACCGAAACGGTCGTCTTTTCATTCCTGAAAGTGTAAAGGTTTTTGAAAGCAAAAGCTCTGTGAAGTATTTGTCAGAAGAATATCCTGATGAAGAAAATATCAGTTTTTTGAAAAAAGTACTTATTATGTCGGCCTCGAACTAGAATTAATAAATTTCTAATGAAGTATTCCTGTTATGTTACACCACGCTTATTCCGCCTACCTCAACCATTTTTTTTTGAAAAATTTTAACAAAAAACATTTTCTGATTCTAAATGTAATTAAAACTTTGTAATTGTATTCACTTTCAATTACAATTACATGTAATTGGAAATGAGTTTGTTTATAAATTTAATTTCACTTATTTGTAATTATAATTGAAAAATTTACAAACTAAGTGTAATTTTAATTGAAATCCCCCAGTTCTGCTTTTAACTTTGACTTAATCTAATTTCGTCTAAGTGGAGTTATTTGTTTCTTTTTTTACTAAAGACCAATATTCAGGGGATGCCCAATACCATACTTGGTATTTTTTTTATTGGCATTGATATTTCATTAGCATTAGTTGACTAATGTTAATGCCAAAAATTTCATTACCATTCAATACTACTGAAATTCTCTGATATTAGAATTTGTCCTACTAATGCTAATGAAATCGCACTAATGCTTTCAAAACTAATTATAATTGAGAAAAAAAGAATTTTTTTACAAAACAAAAGGGAATGGTTAGATTGCTTTATATTGATTGTTTTATAAATATAGATCCCTCGAGATTTCTCCGGGACCCGACCTATTTTCAATATCGAAGCGTGTTAATAATCCAAAAGAGCATAATGTTAATCGATAAATTTCATAATTAATTTTTTGTACTATACAGCCTTTTTTCGCGTTTCCAATTATTTTTCAAGTTTTTAAATATATATATTTGTTCCTTTTACTCCTGCAAGGGGCATAGGGCTTAAATGCTGTTTTTTAAATTTGTGATCCAGGGACAATAATATCCATATCTTATAACAAAGTTTGGTGTTTAGCTTACAAAAATTTTGCGAAAAAAAATTACAAAAAGTAAAATTTTTACATCATTATATTCGTTTGCAGAATAATCAGGGTTGGCAGGCAATACCGCTAAAATACCGTTATGGATTCAAAACCCTTTCAACTGACTACCGTTACCCCTAAAATACCGTTACCGAAATATCCGGAATACCGTTATGCTTAAAATACCGTTACCGAAATAACTGAAATACCGTTATTCGTAAAATACCGATACTGAAATAAATGAAATATCGATAACCTTAAAATACCGTTACCGAAATATGTACGTGAAATAGCGTTACCATTAAAATACCGTTACCGTTATTTTTAATTCTCTGCTCTTGGTCATTGCACGTGATAATTGAGTATGTCATATAAATTAAGTCAATTAATTCATTTTGTTTTTACTTTAGTTTGGTTTTTGCAATAAAAAATTGCGTTACCCTTAAAATACCGTTAAGGATATAACTCAAATACCGTTAACCTTAAAATACCGTTACCGAAATAAGCCAAATATCGTTATCTTTAAAATACCGTTACCGAAATAACTCAAATACCGTTATCCTTAAAATACCAAAACCGAAATAAATGAAATAGCGTTACCTTTAAAATACCGTTACCGAAATAACCTAAAATATCGTTACCCTAACGATAACCGCATTCGTTTCGGTTACCATCCATGCTTTTAATTAATTATTTCTTCCACAATATCACCATGACGCGTCATTGATATGTCAAAAATGTGTATAAGAAAAATGCTAGCCATCCCAACAAACATCGATTCAAACCTTTGAGAAATTTTGAAATTTTTCTTTGATATTAAGCCCATTTTTCAAATCATTCTCCATACAGCAAAACTAACTTATCAATTCAATTTGAGAAACTTTCAATAATAATTTGAAAAATACATTAGAAATTATTTTGAAAATTTTCAAATTATTGTATTCAGGGGTATGGCATCACCAAAAAAATGAGTTATAAAAAATCTTTATCACTACACCTTTTGCAACTGTAATTCAGAAAATATCAATTGAAATTCAGAATTTCCATTTGAAATTCAGAAAATATCAATTGAAATTCAGAATTTCCATTTGAAATTCAGAAAAGACAATCGAAATTGAGAATTTCCATTTGAAATTCAGAAAATATCATTTGAAATTCAGAAAATATCAATTGAAATTCAGAAAATATCAATTGAAATTCAGAAATCGTCATTTGAAATTCAGAAAATGTCAATTGAAATTCAGAGAATATCATTTGAAATTCAGAAAATATCATTTGAAATTCAGAAAATATCAATTGATATTCAGAAAACATCAATTGAAATTCAGAAAATATCAATTGAAATTCTATTGATATTTTCTGAATTTCAAATGACGATTTCTGAATTTCAATTGATATTTTTTGAATTTCAAATGATATTTTCTGAATTTCAATTGACATTTTCTGAATTTCAAATGATATTTTCTGAATTTCAAATGACGATTTCGGAATTTCAATTGATATTTTCTGAATTTCAAATGATATTTTCTGAATTTCAATTGACATTTTCTGAATTTCAAATGATATTTTCTGAATTTCAAATGACGATTTCGGAATTTCAATTGATATTTTCTGAATTTCAATTGATATTTTCTAAATTTCAATTGATGTTTTCTGAATAATAATTGATATTTTCTGAATTTCAAATGATATTTTCGCAATTTCAAATGATATTTTCTGAATTTCAATTGATATTTTATGAATTTCAAATGATATTTTCTGAATTTCAATTGATATTTTCTGAATTTCAAATGGAAAATCTGAATTTCAATTGATGTTTTCTGAATTTCAAATGGAAATTCTGAATTTCAATTGATGATTTCTGAATTTCAAATGGAAATTCTGAATTTCAATTGATATTTTCTGAATTTCAATTGATATTTTCTGAATTACAATTGCAAAAGGTGTAGATGGCACTTTGTAAAAAAAATTGACAATTTTCTTTTTTTATTTAAATTTAAATAAAACAAACAAAAAAGGAAGAAATACAAACAAATATTTAAAATTTTATTATTGGAATATATTCCGCGTTTGCTTCTTCCTTATTTTGAGCAGTTTTCAGCAGTTTTTGAGTTTTTAAATATAGGCTCAGCTGATACTAAACTGATACTAAATAGTTGCTAAGGTAATACTAAATATCAGCCATAGTATACTATAGTAGCCCCACTCATTAAAAAATTGAGAGCTTGTCCCTATCTCATGTAGTTGTACACTGAAAATATTATTACAGTAACTGACTGTAGTTTATTTAAAAAGTTATCCGTACATTTATTTTTAAATGATTATTCAGTTAAAATACAAAGAAATATATATTTTAACTGTTTTTGTCGTTTATTTAAAAAATAAATTACATATAAATACGGATTTTCTGTTACAGTTAATATTTTCATAAATTAATATCACTTTCTGTTTAAATTATTTTCAAATCAAAGAAAGATGATACAATTTAATAAAAATAGCATTGTTAAATTTCGTTGATGTTAGTCTAAGTTGAGTTGTTGATAACAAACTCGATTTGCTTTCAGAATTCATATAAGTAGACGATTATCAAATATTAACCCACTCAAAGGCGAAAGGCACTGATGATGGCTTTGTAGCGAAAGCCGAAAATGCGCATTCTGCCTTGCTGGTCTTATCGAATTTTTTCAATAATTTTTATTCTTTGTAATTTACTTGTAAAAATTGTATCATCTTTCTTTGATTTGAAAATAATTTAAACAGAAAGTGATATTAATTTATGATCTTGAGTCAAACTAAAATAACATTCATTTACTTAAAATAACAGATCAACTAAAAACTTTTCCCCCATTCATGTTAATATTTTCATTTAAAATGTTTTGTTAAAAAAAAGAATTCCTTTTCGATTTGTAGGTCAGTTAAAAAATTTAAATAAACTAAATATCATTTATTCTTACGGATTTAACAGTTAATTTTTTGAAATTTAAAAAAACGAAATAAATGAAAAATCATTATTTTTTAAGGATTTTGTAGTTTATTTATTAACATTTAAAAATAAATGAAAAGTTTTTTTGATTTAAATGAAAAGTCAGTAGACCGGTTTTTAAATGAATTTTCATTTATTTTAAATTACATTTTCATTTAATTTAAACTACAAACTATTTTGGGTGTAGTCGTATTAAGAACCATATGTACAAGTAAAATTACAAACACTACTTCATTTTTTCAAATGACAGAAAATGAGTAAAGTTACTATATTATACTATGATATCAGCGCCCTCTATCGGTGAGTAGTTTAAGTTTTGATTTCCTATCTCTATAATTAATAATCTCTGATTGTATTATCCGAAAATGTTTTTCTCAAGTGTTTTTTTAATTCAAACTATGGTTTGAGATTTTAGCTATTATATGTCGAGTTTTTATCAAACGTATTTCTTAGTAGAAAAGTATTTTATAATAACATTTGATAAAGGTTCTAGATAATAAATGTTTTTCAACAGTTTTTTATAACAAAAACCAAATAAATAAAAACTATTAAAAATAATTTTAAACGTAAATTTGTATAAAACCCGCGAAAACATGAAGGACTTTATTTTTAGATCCTTAATTATCGTAAGTATATATTTGAATACCCTAAGATACAAATAATATAAAATAAAATTTTTTTTTGTTTTAAAAATATAATTGCTGTTTGAAGAAGTGCAAATAATGGATAATTAATTCATTAATGAGAATCAAATTATTTCAAACACAGGGAATTACAAGGTAAGTACATATTTTGGGAGATAATTTTACACACTTTTTGTATAAATGTGTAGTGCCTAGACAAAGAAACTGTCACTCCTCCTGTAAATGTTTCGTTCATGCTTCTAATATCTTATACATATTTAAAAGTTTTGCCTATTGGAAATACCGCGTTTTTTCCTATTAAAACTTTTTATTGAGCGAGAATATTTTCTTATTAAAAACCCTTATTTACCAACGTGGGATAACTTTTATTTTTTAAATATTTAGCTGTAATTGTCTACAATGAAGAAGCCAATCCCGATATGAACATTTTAAAATCCTGATATCATTTTGGGTTATTGTCTACATGTTACCGTGTTTATGTTCAAGGGTTACCACTGGTTCTTGTTTTACCACTTACATTTTTGTATAATTCGCAAATTACCGTTATAAATTACTGCTTCGGTTATAGATATTAGACTAAAATATACACCCAGAAAACAGTCTCAGTTGTGGCCACCGAATTTGTTGCCAATCGAATTCGTGCGGTTACGACAACGATCTTTATATTAAATTATATTTTTCGTCGCGAAAATAAATATTATTATGTTCCACAAAATTTTATTGAAACTAAAAAACTTTTTTTCAATTCTCTGGTATTGAACCCGGTCATTCTGATTAATAATCCACACTCTTACCCACTGCACCACAACTACTTTTAATTTTCTTAGTCATATTTACTTTTTATACTTAAGAATATTTTATTTTTATTAAAAAACAACATCTAAATTTTTGTCTTTTCCGGAATTCGAACTCCTCACCCACTAAACCACAAAAACTTATTAATTTTAATGTCTAATTTTGAACTTATATGTTTAGTTTGGAAAACAAATATAGTATAAACTTCGTTTATCAATAACAATTAATAGTTGTGTGTGTTATCAATACAATCCACAATTCGGTTGCTTCTACAGAAACTCGACTTTAAGGTCATATTTGAGTAGGATACCCGTGTTTGTAGTTATCAATTTCGAATATTAAAATTTTTTTAATAAAGGTTATAGATAATACCAATTTTTTGGTATATTCACTAAATAAATGGCTGCTTCTACTGCATAGAATTACTAAACTGATACTAATTTTAAAATTGATTGGAGATACCAATAATTTGTTAATAGGATTGTTTTTTAGTTCCCTATTTTTAATACCTAGTAAAATATTTTTGGTGTAGTATTCAATTATAGGTAACTCCAAATAAAATAACGTCCTGGAAAATTCATTTTAATGGTTTTGATCGTATTCCAACCAATCTTTTTCCTGGGTGTGAAACCTAATTACCTGAGACGCAGTTATGTCGGTCTGCCGTTCAGATTACTCAGCTGTACGCCTTCTCACTGTAGCTGCCGCCAGACGGGAGTCTGGGCGACATTTCGAGGGGGGGATACTTGGTGTGAGCTGCTTGGGAAATTCAAAACAGAGGAATCGCTTCTTGCCACTCCCTAGTGGGTAGCAGACAGGGAGCTTTCCGCACAAGTGCACCTTTGTGAAAAATGAGGGATTAGCATTTGTGAACATTTGATTTGAATTACGGTATATTTTAAGTATCAGAAAGGTATCTGTGGGAAGTTTATTCCATATACTGGTGGTTCGACTAATGATCAAACTTTTTCCTTAAAGCGTTGTGCAATCCACTAAGTAATCGACTACAAAAAAATGAAGTCGAATAAGGGTGTGTTCGCCAACCTTGGTTTTATGTATTACTGCAGTTATAACTGCTATAATACATATGGTTGTATATCTTTTTGTTGTATATAAAAGAGTAATCTGACTGACTGACTTGGGATAATTCACCGATAAGCTAAAATGGGGGTTCGCTAATTCACTGAAGAAAATTTGTATCGAATTTCCAATAAGAATGGGCCATATGAATAAAACTTAGCAATTACTTCGAAGTAATTACTTTTGGCTTAGGATTGACTTTTAACACCAAATTTATCCACTCACAATATTTTATCGTTAAAAACAACCTAAAATCAAGGACCGGAAACTTTTTATTTTTTGGTTTTTATCAAATATAATTATCGTAAAAGTATGAAAATAAAAATTAAAACGTACAAAAAAATAAAAAGAAAGAAATATTTAATTAAAAATACTCCTCATGATAAAAATAAAAAACTTTTTCTGTTTTAATTTTCTTTCGAAAAAAAAAAAAAAAAAAATAGATAAAAAAAAAAAACTTTTTTTGTGTTGTTAAAAAAAAATGGTTTCAACAATTTGAATAAAAATATATATAGAAATATATTTTTTTTTAATTTTCTTTTGCTGTAAATTTTGTTTAATCGTAGCATTTAAAAAATAAGGCTTTGATATTTGGTCGTTTTGCAAATCTTTTTTCAGCGACATTTTTTTGCGATTTGTTTTTTGCAACTAGCCACCGAACTTTGTTCTATGAATTGCGTATTATAGTCTCTGGATTTCATATTTAACAAAACCGCACCTAAAAAACCGCGAAATTTTGGCGGAACGCGAAAAAAGACTTTATGGTACAAAAATTGTATTGAAAAACCTAATCAGCGATTGTCATTCTGCAAACAAATATACTGATGTAAAAATTTTCCTTTTTGCAAATTTTTTTTCCGCGACTTTTTTCGCGATTTTTTTGCAATTGGCCACCAAACTTTGTTGTATGAAATGGGTATTGTAGTCTCTAGATTACATATTTATCAAAACCGCACCTAAAAAGTTGCAAAATATTGGCGGAACGCGAAAAAAGACTTTATGGTTAAAAATTATATTGAAAAACCTCATCAGCGATATTCATTCTGCAAACAAATATACTGATGTAAGAATTTTATTTTTTGCAAAATTTAGTTTTTTGTTGCAAAACAAAAAAAAAAAAAAAAAAAACAACCCCCATGTAAGAAACAAAATTTTGCAAATGAAAAATTTTTGCATCATTAATTCGTTTGCAGATTGTACTGAAGCTAAAATTTTATAAATTGAAAAATAAAAACTGTTTTTCTTAATAAAGAAACTTTTTTATATTTCAACCATTTTGCTATTTATTTTCAAACATTGTTTAAACAATCCATAAAAGAAATAAAAATAATTGAAAAGTCTGTTAAAACAATAATCAATTTTTAACTGACAAAACGTAAAAAAAACGATTTTGTGGTTTGATTTTTCATATTTGAAAGTTTTTTTTTGTTTGTATCTTCAAAACACTACACCATACACAACACACACGTTCATAATTTTATTGGCTATGTTTGTGTGTATGAGTAAAGAATTTCTTGTAATTTGATTTGAAATAATTTTGTATATAAACAAACTATTTTAACAAAAAAGAAAACCGAAAATATTTGAAGTTTTTCTTTTAAAATAGAAAACAACGAAATTATTTAAATTATTTTTTCTAAAAATATATATCTAAAAATAGAAAATTTGACTGAAAATAACAATTGCTACAGACGATACTTATTTTTTTGTAATTTGTTTTTTATTGATTGATAAAAAAGTTAAACAATATGTTTCAATGTATTTTAATTGATTCTTCAATTGAAAACAAACTTTACCTATTACTTTTCAAATACACCTCAATCGGTTATGGAAAATATATTTTGAGTGCATGCTTGTAGAATACCATGAAATAAATATAAACGAAAAGCAAAAAATTAAATTTTGAGTCTACTCGCAAGCAGACTTGAATTGTGAAACAATTGCTTAAAGAACCCAATATTTTCTTCTATTAGTAATATCTACTTTTTATTCATACCAGCCAATATGATAAAAGAGGGTTTCAAAAGGGAAAATGACCCCATTAATCACCCAGCTCAAACCGCTGGTGTTTGGTACTTCACTTTTTCACGTATAGTCTACCTTTAAAGTTGACATCTAAATACTAAGGCAGGATAATTGGGAATTTTTAAGAGGAGGGGCAAAAAGGGGAAAAGAATCTCTCTACCCTTTAAGTAAGAAATCGGAAATTTAACATTAAAATAGAAAAATAATGCACTTTTTCTAAATATATTTCAATATTTAAAACGACCGATAACGAAGTATAGGGCTTATAACCTATTGATAAAGTGGTGCAATATACCTAGGCAGTTAACTTTACAACAGAATTGCCAAATCATTTTACATTTATTTGAATTGCCAGATCTACTTTCGTATAAATTCTATTTAAATAAACTTTAAGGCACGCTAACACGCTAAGGAGCTTTAACCGCAATATTGTCAAAAAAAAAAAAACTAAAACTACAAACGACAATTTAATTTGACTATTCCCACACTGCACCGAACCCTTTGGGGTTTTATTATAGTAACCGAATACATTCACTTGACATAGAAATTATCTACGCTAGAAAATGGTGTTGCTCAATGTTATTCATAAAATAATAAACATAACAACAAAAAACTGCGTTTCAGTTCGTTTAGCATTTTTTAATAAATTATTTATAGTGGAGTACGAAAAAGTCCTCTTTTATTTAAGGTATCTAAAATCAAAATTTTCTTCCCAGATTCAGGATGTTGGTAAAATCTTGACAGTAATTAAAAAATAATAAGCATAACTAATATTTAAATTCTGAATTATTTAACTTTTTAAAAATGCTGTAATTATTTAAAATTTTTAAAGTACCTACGTATTAATTTCAAAAATATTCCTTTCTATTTTATTTTTAAACATCTACTTATCCAAATATAATTACTTAATACAATAAATAAAATAAAAAATTAATTCAGCCACTTAAATAAAGTGACCAAACCATAATTTTGAAGTAAAAGTGGAACTATTTTCAAGGTAACAAAATCATTCAAGTCATACGAAGATTTATTACTTAGAATCAAGTATTTTAAATTTTAAGTGAATTTAAATACTGCCTATTGGCCAACTTATATTGTTTGGTAAAATGTCCACTATGACTGTCAAAAGTAGGGTTGTTATACCAATACGCCCAAAAAAGTTTGTCATTCATTATGTGATAGTTGTTTATGTAGTTATCACTTGTTGCTACTTTAGTTGCAGTTGTAAGTCGGCGTCAATACTTGTTATTTTCGTTAGGCGAAGCCGTTTTTATAAGCAGTCGAGCTTACGAGCGACTACTTATTTATTTATAAAGATAATGGGAATTTGGTAACTACTTATTTTATAACCACTACTAAGTATATAAGTAAGTCGTATTATTTAACAACTTGTAACCACTTATTTTTTAACTGCGTATAAGCACACGAATAACTATTTTTTTTGGTAACTACTTATTTTATATACTTTTGTAATGCAGCGGGTAAGCGGGTGCACAAATTTTGTGCGTTTTTTCATGCAGCGAGTATGGACAACTACTTACTAAAACGACTTTGTCGAACAAAAATAATGAGTTTTGATACCGAATTATAAGCAGTAGACCCTAATTCTACTGCTTATTATTTAGATATTAGTAATGAGCACCCATTACTGAGATTTTGCTGGGCAGTTCCTTAAACAAACAACCAACGAAAAGCACCGCAATCCGCATCGGTTGTTTAAATCCGTTATTTTCAATGTTATTATAAAAAATTATCGCAACAGTACCTACTTTTAGAGCAAACGGTTAATTTGTCTATTTTATTAAAAAAAAAAACAAAATTCCGATGAGTTTTTGAAAGTACCCTACGTGAAATTTTAACAAACTGTCACCGAACTGGCCCCTTTATATGAAATAGAGTGGTCACAGGACAGTTCCCTGAACTTTGTTTTTTTATGAGAGTTCAGTAACCTGTCCTAGGATTTGTCTTGTTACATGTCACAAGGGGTCAATTTCCTCCTCCTATGACAACGCCATGTAAAAGTGACCACTCTATTTTATATAAAGGGGCCAGTTCGGTGACAGTTTGTTAAAATTTCCCGTAGGGTATTTACTTGATTTTTATTATTGATTTTTCTGAGCTTGCAAATAAAAATAAGAAAATTTTATTGTATTTCCAATTAATAAAAATGAGCTGGAGTACTGTTTGGAATTTGGGCTTGGAATTAAAAAATTGTTTTTTCTATTTCTTAAAAATTTTTGTAGCATTATCATTAGCTATTTTTACCTCATTTGTTAGTTGTTTTTAACCATTAAATCTAATTACATTTTTAATTATTTTGTCGCCTTTTTTAACTGCATATACAATGCTTAGTTTTAACTGTCATTTTCAGTAGCATCATATCGACAAACTTTTTTGAGTGTGCTCTCTATTAAGACAACAAATCCTATGATTATCAAAGGCAACCAATTATATTGTAATTCAATTTATTGTTCTTGTATTCTATAATGAATGTAAGTAAATGCTAAATGCCGGTAAACCCACATCCAGGCCAGCTAATGAAATTAGCCATAAAGGCAAAATACAAAATTTTTAAACAGATTAAAAGTAAATTAAAACTTTTATTTTTTTTATTGTGCAGTGGCTAATTTTAATATTTTCATTTGTAACAAAAACAATATTTTTGTTAATTTAAGACAAATTTTCAACTTTTTCGTTAAACATCTAGTCTAGTTTTGAGCATTATTCATATATGACGATTAAATTAAATTGTTTATTGTAGAATAATTAACTTTACTTTTGCTTTTTAAACAAATATTACATACGATTAGATAACATTTTCTTTGGATATCAAAAATTGAATGAAATTATATTATAATCTTTGTGTCTTCATAATAATTAGTTGTTTTAAAGTACTCAGGCCAATTATCTTATCAACATCATCCAACAACACAAGTGTTGTTTGACAAAAAAAATATAATAGGGGTTTTCATATAAACTCTACTCGTAAACGGTGTAAACCTGGTATGTTTATGAGTTTAATGTCAAACTTCATACACTCAAAAAAAAAGACAGCAAAAAATGTTGCTGTGTCAGCAAATTTTTAGTCAGGAGCGTGCTTGCAAAAAAGTTGGTAATTGCAACAAAAGTGTTTGGTGAAAATCAGCGAGCTAATTTTTACCAGAAAAAATAGTAATCTTAGCAAAAGTTTTGCTAAGACTTAGTCGATTGCAAATGAAAAAAATCCTTGCTAAAATCACTAAACTTTTTGCTTTTTTGGGCGCTGTGGTGTAATGGTTAGCGCGTTAGGGTGTGGGTTCGATCCCCAACCAAGGCAACATCAATTTATGAAAAATAGTTATATGTTTGAGTTTTTTCTATCCCTCATACATATCACAGCATCCTCCTTCGGTGTTCCCATAGCACTCAACCCCACCGAAGTAAGATAATATAACAGGGCTATGAATTAAAAAGCTTCAACAAAGTTCGCCAACACACCGTCAGATTGCGCGCAACAACTGTTCTAAAAACATTCAACATCTCGCGCAATTACAGTGTTGCCATATTTGAAGCCCTTCATCTTTCACCACCTTTCACTTCTTCTCTATCCCCTTTCCAAAGGAAGCAACACATTAATTAATAGGTAGACTTTCCTGAGTGTTGCTTCTCTTTAAAAAAAAAATATTGGTACACTGATAGAATTTTCGTTCATACTATTAATGATTCGATTTCATTAATCTGAATTCATTGATTTAATGAAAAATTTTCATTGAATTAATGAAAAATTCATTAATTTAATGAATTTTTTCATTATATATTTTCAACTAACCCGTAAGATATGCTATAATTTTTATAAGGGTTTTGAATTTGCTAATTACTAAAATAGATATATATTCCAGTAATGAACGCTAGGGTTGCAAACTAAAATTATTTAAATATAAAAGTCCAAATAGTGACATCATTTTGTTTTGGCTATTTAGATCAATCGGTAACGCGGTAATGTTTACATGCTGGTGATTGCGGGTTCAAGTCGAGTTCAGGGAGATGTCAAAAACAAAAAAGAAATATATGTACAAATAAAAATTAATAAAATAAAAATAAATAAAAAAAGTAACGCAAAAAAAAATATATTTTTTCAATTAGTTTTCATTTAATGAATACGTTTCATTGATTTAATGAACGCGTTCTTTGGGGACTTTTCAATGAAAAAAATCATTGTATTAATGAACAAATTCATTAATACTATGCACAAAATTCTATCAGTCTAGTCTGAAAAAAACTCATAAAATTTGTAGATAAATTTTACTGTAGTTAATTTATTTGCTAAAAATTTAAATATAGAAATTGTGTAGACTTGTTTTTTTAATTATCGTTTCCGTTGTCTGTACTATTTACATCCAGACAAGCTGCGATTTCTACATCTTGTCTATCTGGTTGTCATCCACGCTATAATTGCGGTTATCAGAACAATTTTTTAGCAAAATAAATTAGTAAAACATTAGTTCAAAATTAGTTTAGTGCTAAAAAAAAATATAACTAAAACTTTTGCTGAAAACGGAATTTCAGCAAAAAAAATTGCTGAAAACTTGTAAACTTGATATACAAGGCTTTTACTAATTTTTCTACTAACTTATTTTTTTGAGTGTACAACAACAACAACTTCAACACCTTTCTGGCATCTTATCTTAAACATCATCATCGTCACTTACACTATCAAATGGGCTAGAGAAGAAAGGGAAATAGTTTTTGAACAAGTCAACATGATGCAAAAAATGTTTAAACTAAAAAAACATCCAAATTTAAATTAAGACTATGCTATAAGCTATTAGACTTTTAAATAATTTGGAAAGTGTTTTATTACACTAGTTTACAAAATAAAAAAAAAATCCGAACTTTTACACCGATAAAATTTCTCAGTTGCTCAGTTAAAGAATTTCTCAGTTAAAACCAATATATTTAAAAAGTATAATAATAAAAGTTTGAAGATTTTTTTTATTTCACACATTTGTTTATGCATTTGGTCCTATCATAAGGATTGTGTAAATATGAAATTCGCCAAATTTTATATGGGTTTGACATAAGTAACTCCTTTTAGTAAGATATTTTAAAATGCAATATTTGTTATATCTTTTACATAAAATAATTATTTTTATCCAGTTGATATCTTTTTTTTTATCAGTTTAATGGCTTTACAATCTCGTAGTCATAATTAATATTAAGTTTCATGGGTCTTTTCTGACCCCAAGCCACAAAGGGTTAAATATTTTTTAAACTAATGTAAAGATAATTATAGTCTAATCAAATTTAAGTGATATTTTTCCGAAAACTGTGTAAAATTTGATGAAAACATTCAAACTTTGTTTAATTTTTGACAAAATGAGCAATTTTTGTAAAATGTCCTGGAAAGCAGTCGCTCCAAACACAAACTCGACTTATCATTTTTCCAATTTATTTTTTTCTTTAATATCAAGTATTATGTGGTACAAATAGCAATCGACATCTTCAAATTAGGTATTTAAAAAATCTTTAAAATTAATTTAAAAAAAAGACGTTTTTGCATTTTTATCAAATTCGTGGGTCATTTTGGATTCCAGGCTAAAGTGGGTTAATGATATCCGATGAAGTCAAAATTCCATGCCTGAATCATTTTAACTATATTAAATGAGTCAATGGAAAAAAAAAATATTTTTTTTTCAAAATTTCGAATTTTGGAAATTTTTAATAGTAATACACTTTTTTTTTCCAAAATGGGTCATTTTCGTCCAACTTTCGGCACGGGTTAACGTTTTCCAAAAAAATTAAAAAATCGATTTCTTCCATTTGGGACCATTTCCAATAAAACTGGGGGGGGGGGGGGGGTGTAATGAACGAAAATCGACAAATCACTATTTTAAGGGACAGTCTAACGTTTATGCTCGAGTAACGAAGCCTTAATTCTTTCAGCCTACTTGAAATTTAAAGTATACAATAAATTTTTCAGATTTTTAGTTGCAAACTAACAGCTTTATAAAATTGTAGGAGGTTTTTGGAACACATTTTATATGAAAGACTTGTTCCGTAAACTTCTTTTAACTTTAACTGTTTTGGTAATTGTTTATTATAATATTAAAAATAACTTCTTCAAACAACGGTTACAAAATACAGTAGTTTCCTTTAGGTTTTCTTTTAAGTAACTGTCATTATAGTTGTTTTGTCGTTTTCTATAGAAAAACAACTGTAATTACAGTTTAAAACAACAGCTACTGATTACTACGCAAACAACTGTCATGTAGTCACTGTATACCCATTTTATATTATTGCTACACATTTTACTATATTTATTGGACCGCCAAAATTTCATTACCCGAATATTATCTTTTCCTAGAATAAGATCCCAATTCGTATAGTGGTCATTAGAGCGTACCACCTTACAGGCAAAAAAAAAAGTGCGCCGTACACCCTCCAATATGAAATATTTTTGCAAGGAGGTTTCAAAAAATTTTTTTTTATTTTTTTTTGCCGAACGTAGGGGTCGCCATTTTACATTTTGTGTTATATCTTTAGTATTTACAGTCGGATCTTAAAGTATGATACATCGACGTTTTTCTCTCGAGGAGACCACTGTTTTGCTCTCAGGACATTTTGACCTCAAGTATCCCGTTCTAGTAGTTACCCACCAGATCTCAGTTTCTACAACCCTAATGTACCACCCTAATGTCAGAAAATTAAAGCTCGCAAAAAATTATTAAACATTTGCTAAGGAAGTTTTTCGCTAAACCCAGTAAAAATTTTTTTTATATATTTGTTGCCGAACGTAGGGGTCGCCTTTTAAAAATTTTTTTAATTGGATTTTTACTATATAGCAAAACACTGGTCTCCTCGAGGCAAAAAAATCGATATATCACACTTTAAAATCCGATTTTAAATGCGAAAGCTATAACAAAAAATTAAAAAAGGCGAGCCCTAAAGTCGGCAAAAAAAAAATTTTTTTTTTGAAATCGTCTTCCAAAAATACATCATTTTGGAGGGTGTACGGCCGAACTTTTTTTTTGAGGTACGGTCTAGTGATCATATAGCCGGCATGATCGACTTTAATTTTAGTACTTGTTTTCAAATATTTTGTAGTCAATAATTATCACTTAACTTTGAGTATTTTAAGGCAAAAATAAAACAATTCACATAAAAATGTTCCCTTAAAACGGTAGCTTTTGCATGTTCTCCTACCTTTATTTGTTTGGTACTTAAAAGTGTTAAAGTTAAAGGCGATTTGATTTTATGATTCTGAAGCTCTTTTACCTTTAGATTTGCAATTACATTTTGCTTGCAGCAAGAAGTTAAAAAATGTATTTAACTACTATACGGACACCATGATCAAATAGTATGCGGATCATAAAAATAAAATTAATTACACAATTAGGACCAATTACTGAATGTCCAGTTAAAATTAAGCTGACAGTTAATTTCAAATTTTATATGAGAAACAACAACAAGTGAGTCAACTAAATTTTCAGTTAGTAGATAACTGATGATTTAGTAATCGGGCCTTAGTCAGTTTAGATATTTTAAAATGAAAAATACGCCCTTACTATCTAAATTTTTCAAATGTATATTTTAGTTAAAGTCGACTTTAGTTAAAATATTGGGTGGCAGTATGCCTTGACTTGGTTTATTTTTGGAGCATTCTGATTGATTAATTTATTTTCAACCAATCAAAATGTTTGAAAATATAAATATTTTTGTAGGGTTTTCATCACAGATTAATACCAGATGTGAAACCAATGACAGGTGTCAAAAAAGTTTCTCGAACCGTATGGTTTTGTTTACATGGAAGTCAAATCAAGAGGGAGATAACAATATAAAATCTCCATACATTTTGTGTTACGCATTTTTTGTATATATTTGTCTCTTTTTAGATTATTGTGCTTTATCTTTTGTGTTTTTCTTAATTTTTTGCGTTTTGTTTTGCTTAATGTCTGTCGGCCATATTGCCCAAATCAGCTGATTCATATCTGGTATAATTTGTGGTTTTCATACACAAAATGAACAAAACCGTATGATTAAAATTAAAGTCGACTTTAAATTTAAAATACTCCTTTATAGTACGGGCCATAGATTATAAATATAATGCATTCTAAATAGATACTGAAAATGTTTTATATAAAATATAATCAGAGTGTTGCATTTGAACACTGATGAGAGCAGCGTGTGAAATTTTCACAAACGTCATTCTAACTAATATCAATATCTTAAGTGTGGAATTCTGTATTCTTTTTGAATTTACTGTATTTATATTTATATATCAACTGCTCAGCATTATATACATTCTTATGAACAAACAATACAAAATAAATAAACATCTTTTAAATAATTATATGGTTTTTTTGCTTCATCGCCAAATTGCACATAGAGTATAATTTATATTTGTGTAATTCGTAATATGAATTGTATTGCAGACGAGTAGTAAGTATGTACCTTTATTCCATACATTTTACAGGGTGTTAAGGTGAGTGACATTTTTAGGTTAAATATAGGTTACAAATTTTATTCGCTGGGATAAAACTATTTGTAACAATGTAATGCTAACGCTAAAGATAAAATTAATTTTTTAACTTTTTATTATACGAATGTAACTATAAGTTTTGTAAAACAAAACGACCTTTAAAGGTTGTTGTATAGAATTTGGAAAATTATACAGATGTAAGTATTTTCAGTTGTACCTACTCTTAAGTTGTTTGAAAAAATTTGCTAACAAATATTTGGTAACATGATAAATGATATTGAATTAGTTAACATACTTAAAATTTAACCAGAAAAGAGGTCATCAGTTAATGTAATAAGACCAATGTCGAATTAAGAAAATGAAAGTAACTAATTGAAAATCATCAAATGTAGAGAATATTTCTTAACCCCGTAAAATAAAATTGTGTACATATGAAAAAATACACACTGAAAAAAATAAAAATGAAATCAAGCAGAAACAACATTAAATTAAATAGAAATAGCTTTGAAATCAAACTAACAAGGAAAACTCCTAACGCGGACTCGCAGTTATTAATGAGCTTGCAATATGTTGTAGAGGAGAATAATTTAAAGGACACGTATTTTTTTAGCTGCCCAATCTCATATTTAAGGTTAAAAAAATGTGGTCAAAACTTGCCCAATTTTACTTTTTTTTTGGTTTATTTCATATTTGTTCCAAAGTACCTATTGGAAATTTTTAAGTCATTTACCGGTGTGAAAAATATGCCTAAGAATTAGGGCGGGTCGATTTAAAAATCGCCCAAGTGACAAGGAAAATCGTATTCTAGGGATCAAAATAAGAAACTTTGCCATACCTCTAAAAAGGGACAAAAAAGACCCGTAAGTTGAAGAGTTAGAGGGTTAAAATGTTCCACAAAAATATTCCGCGTAGTGTTTTACATAAGTTCGCTGAACACATCTTATACCTAAAATCGAAGATTCCCATGGTTTCTCCCTAAAATCCAGATTTGTGGGACATTTGAGCACCAATTTGTAAAGTGTCAAAAATGGTGATTTTTTAAATGTTTGTATGGGAGTGTGCCACTGGCATGGGTGGGTCGGCCCTCCAAAGTAAGTGGGGGTCGGTCAAACATTTGGACTCGATTGGGGCACTCTAAATGGGTCAAAGTGGGATTTTTCTAAATTTGACCCTACGGGTCAAAAGTTGGGACATCAGAATGCCAATGCAATGCCGTTGGTTATAAAATATCGTTACCAACATAAATAAAATACCGTCTACATAAAAATACATAAAGAATATAGCGCTACTATCAAAAAACATCTTTAAGATCAAATAAAACTTTCAAATCTTTCATTCAAGCTAGAATAATAAAATAAAAAAATAAAAAATCACGGGAAATCCCTAACAAAATTCGCGAAATAGCAGGAATGAAAAATGAGAGGAAAATATATTCTACCTAATCTTGGATGGATGACTCTTTTACAGGGCATATTTTAGGCTATAATCAGGCTTGCCAGATACTCTTTTCGTTGTCCCCAAATAAATCTAAAAATATCCCCAACAAATCCCCAACTAGAAAAAATGTTGAAAAAAGTAGTAGGGCTTATTTAATTTGCTTAAAATTAACATTATCCGCATAAAAACTACAACTAAATATTAAAAATAACACTAACAATAAATGTTTTTAAAAATTCTTGGATTGCTTTTGTATAAATGTCTAGAAAAATTCCCAGAATTTAGGAACTTTTACGAAGAAAACGTTTAATTTTTATTAAATATAAACCTAAACATATTTTATTTTGAAATTTTCAAGAATTTAAGGAATTTTTTGAACAATTTTAAATTTGAATTTTTCAAGTTTGTCTGTTTAATACAATAGATCTTTATCCATAATCGATATGATGTTTTTTTGTATAAACAATATTTTAGATTTTGGATTTATTTGTATAGAAAATTAATATAGAAAATCCTTAAAAGGGTGAATTTGTTACTCTTTTTCAAATTATGCGAACAAACTTGACTGATGTTTTCTGAAAACTATACAAAGTTAATATAATTTTCAAAATTTTAAATATCCCCAAAAAAACCCCAAAACATTTTTTAAATCCCCAAAAAATTCCCCTGTCCCCAATGAAAATTTTTGTCCCCAAGACCAACAAAAAATTCCCAAATTTGGGGACAAAACCCCAAATCTGGCCAGCCTGGCTATACCGTTCTTTAAACATTTATTAAATTTACCTTTGTTAATCATTTGTGAATATTCTTCTTATCAAAATAGCTTAAAAATATTTAATTCGACCATTTTATAAATTTTCGGATAACACGGTTTACAATTTATCAAATGACAATTTCTGCATTTATTGAACCATCTAAAAATATACTTGTTTCCCATTTCAGTGGAATAATATTTTCAATGGTGCGAAGCTTTATTCAATACAACGGAGTCTAACACCATTTTTTACTATTTAACTTTATTATTACTCCATTAGTTTGTGAGTGTTAAATATTTAAAACAAAGATTTTCTTTCAATTGACCTTTTGTCAAGCCATAAACACATAATATAAAATTCTCATCATAAAAAAATTATGAATGAATAAAATTTTATTATAATTTTGATAAAGTTAATGAATGGTTTTATAATTCTGTTATAGGCTTTGATATTTAAGGCATTTTGCATATTCAAACACAATTATTGTAATTTGGTTTTGCCGACTTAGGTGGGAATTAACACTATTTCAACTATGAGGAGTTAAAATGCAACATCTTGATTAATTTTTTGTGTGGGGCTACAAGCAATCATAATGAGAATGTGTGATAGAGGAGAAAACATAAT
Organism: Leucophora obtusa; assembly: GCA_949987735.1. Lineage (NCBI taxonomy): Eukaryota > Metazoa > Arthropoda > Insecta > Diptera > Anthomyiidae > Leucophora > Leucophora obtusa. Next base: position 286,956,403 of record OX465295.1, read on the forward strand.
GTTCACGTATATTAAAAAGTGGGGTCAAAAACTACCAAATTTTTCGTTTTTCAAATTTATTTCTTATAATTTCAAAAAATTTCCCCACAACATGGGGATCAACATTTTTATTTTCTCGAGTACTTTAACGCTGAATAGAAACAAATCAAAATTTCTTAAATTTCAGGCATGTTTTCATAGGAAAATATGTTAATTTTTTAACACCTAAACATAAAATTGGGCCGCTGAAACAAATACATATCTCTTACTTTTTCTCCTCTATCAGATATACGAATTTCATTGAAATCGGAGAGAACTCAGTACCAAATTAAATTTGCCCTAGCAAAGTATTTGTAAGCCATCAACATGATCATAAACAATGCGATATTAGTAAATAGCGGATTCAGTATGACATATATTTGCTTTTGGATGTTATACGATTCGATTCGGTCACTAAATACAAACCAGCTCTTAGAATTTCAAAATATAAATTTAAGTTCTTTCTTAATAGTGTTAACTAAATTTATGACTCGTGTTTGCGAATGGGGTCATCAGTTTAAGTAATAAAAATTAACTTTAAAAATAAATCATTTTATTTTCCTATCTTTAAAATTTTGCTTTTATGAAACCCTTTCAAAAGTGGATTGTGTCAAAATGCAAGGTCTTCTGCACAAATTTAGCAAAAACAAAATAAAATAATTCAAATTGAATTCAAAGATACATATTTTATAAAAACAACTTAACTAATATTTATATCAAGAAATAATTGAAATTATTTAAATTAAAACTAATTGTTATATTTAATAGAAAAAAACAAATTCATACTGAATACTCTGCCGAACCAGCTTCTGCTTTATGGATATAATAGACTAGCTTCAAAGGCCGGTACTTTGTTACCGGTATAAATATCGGATATTTAAAAGAATATTGCATTCTTCTTCTGTGGATTTTTCTCTTCTAATAAATTGGTAAGGCACTTTTTTAGTACAAGTGCTGGAAAAACTGCTTTTCCATCCCCGAAATGGTTACACCATTAGAAAAAAGCACCGGCTGTTCAAAAAACGCCGGAATAGCACTGAGGATACAAAATTTTCAAAGTTGGAAAAACCAATATAAATAGGTGGTCTGGAAATGGATTTCCCAAAATAAAACTTAAAAAAAGTTCATATTATCGGCTTGCCAGCAAGCAGTGCTATACTCAGGGAATTTTGTAGGTAAAATCAACTGCAAATGACAGTTAAAATAACTGCATTTGCAGTTAAAAAGGTTTAGACTATATTTGCATTTAAATTAACTGCAATGTGAAGTTATTTTTAACTGTTAAAAATCAACTGACAAATGTAGTAAAAACAACTACAAATGCAATTAAAACAACGTACATGCAAATTATTGTAAAACTGTACAAATAACTGAAAATGTAGTTAAAATAACATAAATAAAAATTATTTTAAAAATTATTAATTTAATAAAAATAAATTTATGTAAATACTCTTAATTTAATTTTATTCCATAATAAATTTAAAATTGAGAAAAAATTTACACTTAATATCACTTTTAATTTTCACTATATTGTTCTAGATGTCCGTCTGTGAGGGATGAAAGATTGGCTTCCTTTTTCTCTCCAGGTAGAAAGGGATGAACATATAAAAGAACTGAAAGAAAATAAATACAATATTTTTTAATATTCCTGTAAATCAATTTATATTTTATATTATTAAACTTACCTTATTATTTTAATAGTTTAATAAAATATATAACCTTTTCCGTATTACGCGCCTTCACTCTTTAGCGTTGTTTTATGACTAAGACAAGAGAAAACATGTTCTTCTCATATTCTTTCACTAGAAGTTTCTATACCAGCGCTTCGTACACACATTCGTCTACTTCGAACACTCGCACACTTGAAAATTGAAGTATTTGTAACAAAATTCAAAATAACTGCATAAAATAAATGTTACTACAATGTAATAGTTTTTTTTTTTTAAATAACTGTCAAAAACATTAAAAAACAAATAACTGTCATGTAGTAACTGCAGAACTTTTCTGAGTGTATGGCACATAGTATACTCCCAGCAAAATCGTTCATTACCAAATAAGTGATTATATAATAGAAATTCATAGCTCCGCACAACTTATTTTTTGGCGTCTAAACTCATTATTTTTGTTTGGCGTGGTCGTTTTTATAAGTAGTCACGCTTACCCGCTCGCTTACGAAAAAATGAGAAATAAGTAGTTAAAGATTTTGAATAATAAGTGGTTACGCACATGCTTACAAAAAGTTTAATTATAAGTGGTTATCCGATTGTTTACTTGATTCTTAAAAATAAGGAGTTAGGCAAATAATATTAGCCTAAGGAAATACATTCGGAAAAATTTAAGTTTTCTCTAGTGTGTAATTTTAGGACTCGCCATAAAAATTTAAACATAAAACATATTTACATATAATAAAAAAATTTAACTGTGTAAAAAGTACTTATTTAAACTAATACGAGTAAGTCATTATTTTATATTTAGAAACAATAATACAATAGGCCGTTATTAGGAAGTCATTATTTTATATTATAAAATAATGCAAAATGTAATGATATATCATTTTTTGGTAATGCAGATAGTAATGAGGTGTCATTACCAATATTTTGCTGGGCTATAGTAGCCCCACTCATAAAAAAATTGAGAGCTTGTCCCTATCTCATGTAGTTGTAGTGGTTTTAAGAACCATCCCAACAAGTAATAATTATTGAAAAACATTTAATATTGATTTAAAACCAAATTTTATTTTCAAACCTTACCTTTGAGAAAAAGTTGAGAAAAGCTTATTTCTCGACAGCAAAGCAACAGCATTCTCAATAAAAACGGCTTGTTAGTTCTCAAGTATTTTTTTCAAATTGTTATAAACTAGAAAAATAAGTTTGAGATTTCCTTGATAATAAAAGTATTTCTCAAATTGAGAAATATACTACTTATCAAATAAGTATTAAGTGTAATTTTCAAATCATCCTCAAAGCCTATTTTCAAAAAATTTCAAATGTATTTATTTTTGTATTTTTTAAAATTTTCTTTATTTACACTTAAGAAAATGATTTATTGCAGAATTTAAAGTACAGATCACGTTAATAGAAATACATTAAAAATTAAATGGCACATAACATTTTTAATACCCAAATAGCGACATCTGGTAATTATCACAATCTAAGCCATCTGATTTTGAGTATTCTATTTCGATGAACCTTTCGAGCTGGTGTAATGGCAATATTTGAGAGTTACTTCAATAGATTTCTGCGTATACAAAGAAAAGAGATGTGTATATTAGTAAAATATAGAATAGTATTGCAATATGCGCGGCGCGAGAACATAATATAAGAATGAAATTTGTTTTCTGAAAAGCGTATGTGGCGTTAGTTTGTGTGCAGCGTAATGTTACGTTGTGAATGAAAATGTTTACCAGAATTTTATGTACTGCGTTGACAGCTAAAAACAGCTGATTTCACATACTAAAAAATAAATAACCAACGCGAATAATTTAAATTTTTTTTTAATTTTAAAAGCTAATTAAAAAAAATAGTGTAAGAACAAGATTTTGTGATGGATAACTAGTAAAATCAGTTCCGGGAATAATTGTAGTTCTTGGAATTGGCTTTATCTACAACAAATAAAAAAAGGCTTTACGATTTTAGCCAAAGCTGCTGATAAGTCGTTACGCTACATGTTCAAAAACGTTAAGGGACGAAGTGGAATATTTAAAGATAGATGACGTTTTCCGTCAGACGAACGAAAATATAATAAAATACATGCTATGCAAAAACGAAATACAGGAAGTCACTCATTTTTCTCACGACGAACGTTTTGTAGAAACCCCCCGTAAGAGAAAACAAATAAAGGAACACAAAAATAACGTACCTCTTTTTTCAACCAGCCCAATTTCAATGATTGAATTTGATAATTTCTACAATAAAGCATATGAAATTATCCCGCAAAATGATGTGAATTATTTTTGTAAAATTAACTTACCTTGGGTATATTCATAATCTAAGTGGGTGTGAGGTTTTCGCTCCTCCAAATGGCAATTCTGTTATAAAACCATAAAGGGATTTATTTTATATTATATTCTACCTTAGAATATTTAAATTTTAACACTTACCTTTTAAATCAAAACTAAGCCCATCTTATACATTAAAACGATTTTTTCGCGGGACTTATACACATTTTGTATATTTTTTATTTTTTAGTTCTTAGGAAAATTGTTTCAAATATTTCTCAAATGCTATTATAAAATGTTTTTCTACTTTGAAAAAGACTTGATAAACATTCGAAATATACGAAATATCTCAAACCATTTCTTAAATTAAAAATAACACTTGGGAAATACATTTACGGTAAACACAACAATTTGAAATTTTTAAAAGCAAATTCTAACGTAATTCTCAAATTGTTTTCAAATATTTCTCAATTTTTATTCAAAGACTAGAATTATATTATGGAGAATTATTTGAATTTTAAGCTTGATATCAAACAAAATTTTCAAAGGTTTGAATCTATGTTTGTTGGGATATGTGCAAGTTAAATTACAAACACTACTTCATTTTTTCAATTGACAGAAAATGAGTAAAGCTACTATATTATACTATGGTATGGCATATTTGAGCTATGTATTGCAATTTAGGTTGGTAAATCAATAAGTTCTTTTTAACAAGAGTGATTTTTTATATTAAAAATTATAAAAAATTAAATTTTAATAAAAAAAGTTTTGGTCGAGTTCAAAAAATTTATAAAATTACCGCTTTTATGAGAAAGAACAAAAATATTTTCGAATAAAAAGGCTAAAGTAAGATTAGCTTTTGAAGAAAATAGCAAAATTAAGCCAACATTTACAAAATAAGCAAAAAAGGTTTAAAATTTTTATATTTTAAAAATCACAACTTGTATTCAAACTAAATTGTTCTATCTTTTGAAATAAAAACAAGAACGCGGTTATTTTTGGTTGGCCTTCTTCTTAGTAAAACAATTGATCAGATTTATTTTATTTGATAACAAATTAAGCCCTGGTTTATGTATTACGTAAATGGTATAAACGAAAGCAAAGAAATAAATATATATTTTTGTCACCCATATATTTCTGACAAAAGTAATCACCAATTTCTATTACTTAGACTATTTTTGTAAGGCCCTAAATTATAAAATAAAATGGAAAAACAAAACATAAAAAATTACCCAGGTAGAAAATTACAAAGGGGCCAGCACTGGCAAAGCACCGAAATGGGTGGTATGAGTGCTTGTTAACAGCGCTTTCCCAACGTCAAAATGATAACACCGTTCCACGGTGGTGCCAATGCTTTACCAGGCCCTGGGAAAGCACCCATAAACATAAAAATCAAATGCTTTGCCAACGCTCAAATAAAAAAATTAAAGTGCTTTCCTGACACCCAAATGATACTTAACATCGATCTATTTAATGCTTTGCAAAGTATTGAGATAGCACCAAGAAACATAAAAATCAAGTGTTTTCCCTGCCACCAAATTATGAGCCCTCATCACTGAAGAATTTTAAATTACTCTAAAAATAGACGATTTTTGGAGTTATTGTATTGTGGAGTCAAAAATTATTTAAATATTCACTCTTTTGGAGTTTCTTTCTCAAAAACAAAATAATGTTATATGAAAACAAGTGCTGAGAATTCACCCTTTTAAAGCGTTGGGAAGGCGTCCAAATTTAGTGCTTTGCCAGTACTTCTTTTTGTAAGACCGCGGTCTACCTGCGCTTTGCCAGTACTTCTTTTTTGTTACCACACATAATTTGCACCTGGGTACGAATAGGATGAGATTTCACCATATTTTTCATATGCATTCGTAAATTTCTTGAAATAAGTACTGGGAAAATTCTCTTTGCAAATGTTGGCATAGCGCTGTAACCCAATATTTTGCCAATAGAACTTTTCATATACAGTCGTAAATTTTGTAAAATAAGTATTGGCAAAGCACTTTCTCTAAACACTGGTTGAACGGACAAGGCGATGAACAACCAAATACAAGGTTTCTGGTTGGAATCTTGGCGGGTATGATTCCAAATGAAAAATGTTGCATTTTTATTAGACGAAAATTACCTACAAGGAAAAGAAAGAAAGAATAATTGAGTATCGAAAGTAGGGGAGGATAAGAACAACATTTTTTAGTGGTTTTTGTTTTAATATTTAGGTGATGATAACAACTTACTAATCCATGCTGGAAACGTCAGTGACGACTTCCTAAAGATTTTTTATCATTTATTCATCACATTGACCAGCTGCTGAAATGTCATGACATTTTTGCATTTGCATTGTATGAAAAAGTCAGAAAATATTTTGTATGGGAGCGGATTAGCAAGTCAGCAGTGGGCGTTTTATAATTAGGGGTAGTCGAAATTGTTATCCATTTCTCTCAGGACCAGTCGAAAGAATATATCCTGAGATCTATGTACACTCATAGAAATAAATCTGTCAAAATAGCAGAAGAAGTTACTAAAACGATACAAATATACTAGTAAAATGAGAACAGCAAAATTAAAACTGTTAAATTTACAAATTTTAGTTATACTTAGGCTAACTTTCAGTTAACTGAAAATAGCAAATTGTACTGTAAAATCTGCAGAAAATTTTGGTAAATATTTGTAGATCTACAAAATTTTTGCTATTTTTAAGCTAAATTTAGTTGAATGCAAATAGCAGTCTCTTCTGCTAAAATCAGCAGAAATATTTGCAAACTGCTGTATTCAAAAGGCTCGATTTTTATTTGCATTAAAAAAAATGGAAAAAGAAGCTTCGAAAATTTTAAATTTTTTGGCTACTAATTACACTGTGAGACAAATGGTAGGGGTCAGTGATCGGGAAGGGTTCAAACTACCGGGGAAAGTTATATAGGTAAAAAAGAAGTTATACGTGTCCCGGCGTTTCGCTGGGTCACCCCTAGGAATCGAGATATATCGATTTGACCTTTGGTGGTCTTTTTTTTGACATAACTCGAGAACTACTAGTCCGATTTTGCTCAAACAATTTTAAAAAAATTAAAAATTACAATTCCTTTAATCTGTTCATATAACGTTTTTCTATATACTCAACAGTTTTGCCGGTAAAAATAAATGTATGAAGAAAAAAATATTTTTTGCCTAAAATATTAAAAAAAAGTAATAAACAAAAGGTTATTGATTTTTATGGTAGCGGTAACAAACATTTATTTTTACCGGCAAAACTGTTGAGTATATAGAAAAACGTTATATGAATAGATTAAAGGAATTGTAATTTTTAATTTTTTTAAAATTGTCTGATCAAAATCGGACTAGTGGTTTTCGAGTTATGTCAAAAAAAAGATATATCTCGATTCCTAGGGTTGACCAAGCGAAACGCCGGGACACGTATAACTTGTTTTTGACCGATATAACATTTCCCGTTGGTTTCATCCCATCCCGATTTTGACTGTCGCATAGTTTTATTTACCAAAATTGTTTGCTGATTTTAGCAGGTTAATTTCACCATTTACAAAAATTTATCTCAAATATAACTAAAATTCTGTATATTTAACAGTTTTATTTTTGCTGTTCCTATATTACTAATATATAGCAAAAATAATCTGCTAATTTAGCAGTTTTTTTCTGCAGCATAATTTTTAACTAATTTTTAATAAAGGGTTCTTCAATAAGAGCGCTACAAAAGTTTTTTTAAATAAAACAAAAGCGGTTTTGGATATCAATGAAGTTCTTTATTCCTGTGAAAGTACGTTCGATGCCATTATGTATGGAAATCGATCTCTTTTGCATGGCCACCACGGGCACGCTTGCAGAAGTCCAGACGCTGAACCCAATTTTCGACGGTTTTCAAGCATAAATCGGCCGATATTCGTACGAAGTTCATCAATCGTCGCTGGCTTGTTGGCATAGACCATAGATTTGACGTAGCCCCACAGGAAATAGTCCAACGGCGTCAAATCGCACGACCGAGGCGGCCAATCGACTGGACCTTTTCGTGAGATAACACGTTCTCCAAACTTGGTTTGCAATAAATTGATTGTGACATTCCCTGTGTGGCTTGTGGCGCCATCCTGTTGGAACCACATGTCCTCCAAGTCCGTATCATCCAATTGGGGCCAAAAATTATCGGTTATTATTGAACGGTAGCGATTCCCATTCACAGTAACGTGCCGGGCTTGATCATCACGGAAGAAGTACGGCCCAATGACGCCGCCGGCCCATAAACCGCACCAAACCGTAATTTTTTCGGGATGCAATGATGACTCATGGAGTACTTGTGGATTGCTGTCTGACCAATAACGCATATTTTGTTTATTGACGAAGCCATTCAGCCAGAAATGAGCCTCATCGCTGAAGATGATTTTGCGATGAAAAACCGAATCATTTTCAAGTTGTTGCTCAGCCCAATTCACGAACATACGACGCTTCTGGTGGTCAAGCGGCTTCAGTTCTTGCGTCAATTTGATCTTGTAAGGATGTAGGCCAAGATCTTTTTGCAAAATTCGCCACAACGACGTCACAGAGATGCCCAACGCTTGAGAACGACGTGTGAGAGACACATTTGGGCTTTCTTCAACTGAAGCCTCAGCGGCAGCAATATTCTCGACACTACGGGCACTTCTTTGTCTCACTGGCACGGGAACATTTTGTACTATGCCTGTGGATTCAAATTTTTCCACTAGACGCTCAATTGTTGATCTGCTAGGACGATTATGACGACCATAAATTGGACGTAGCGCTCTTAACGTTGAGGCCACTGACTCCGAATTTCGGTAGTAAATTTTAATAATTTCGACTCGTTGTTGGCTCGTATATATAGAGAGCAAAATTGATGAAAATTTCGACTACCCCTAACCGTTTAATACCCCGGCGAAAGGGGGTATCTCTATCCAAAAATGGACCTTGGCAGGGCCTTGGACCCTCGAGAATTTCTAATAAGTGTCCTTATATGCCCTCACATGATATGGACTAGGCCGGTGAGGGTCCCGAGACCCTAAGTTTGTATAAATTCTACGACTCAGTATAATTACAGATAAAACTGTAGTTTTACAAATTTTTTACTTAAATTTAGATTTGTTAAATTTAACAAAAGAATTTATTAAAATCAACAAATTTTATTTTAAGCCAAAAAACAGGAATAAAATTTGTTAAAGTAACAAATTTTTCTGTCCAACCAACAGACGTATTGTTTTGAGTGTACCCTTACTACCTTGGCTTTTAAAAATCTTCTTTTTTTTTTTTGCAAAACAGTGTGTAAAAAATGTTTTTTTAATTTTTGAACGAAGTGTTCGAACATAAATATTTAAGATAAAATTTTTTTAAAAATTGCTGAAAATATCACTAATCCAGTCTTTCATTGAAAAAAGACAAATCGATTTAAAATTTTCATTCGTTCAGCCATAAAAAAACATCATATAAACCTCTTAAAACTGAAAAAAATCAATAAAAACGGATGAACTTTTTTTAACTTTCCTGACTTAAACAGTGTCGCGGAACAACAAATCTCAACTTAATATCTTAAAAATTTGGAAAATAATGCAGAATTTAGTTGCCTATTCAGCTGCGTACTTTGTTTTTTAAATTTCTCTAAATTAATTTTTGCCTTCTTGGCCAGCTTTTCGGGTCAAATACTCATCTGTGCGTCGTTAAAATAGGGGTAAGAAGAAACAGGTACCCCTATTATGACCTACCCTAACCCTTCACACCAAAAATTTGAAGTTGAGGCATCCACTGCAAAAAATTTCAATAAAAAAAAAAAATATTAAACTGGAAACCCCTTAGCCAAAAATAAATTTTCTTTTAAATATAAAGGTGCTTTCACAATGGTAGAGTGACTCTACTCTGCAGCACAGATTGAAATGTTAACTGTTCAAAATGCAGAGTATATTACTTCAAAAAATATTTGACACTTCAATACTTACATTTCCTTTCGCTAATGTCTAGGCTTTATATCCATTTCCTTTATTTTAAAATATTTTTTTATTTAATTATAAAATGCCCAACAGAATTATTTTGTGTTGGTTTTATGATTTTCAATATTTTTTTTTAATTTGTTGACAATTAGAGATGTGAACAAATTAGTGATGTGTTTTTTAAGGTATATTTGTCATGTTAAATAGTTAACAGAACAATGTTAACTCTACTCAACAAATCCGTACTCCATAGTCAAACAACTTTGACTCTGGAGTGGAATAGAAAAAGATAGCAAAATACAAAAATGTATTAGTAAGAAAGAGAAAAGAACTAAATCTGCTACAGATTGGAGTACTCCATCATTGTAAACGCACCTTAATTCGATATTTGAAAAAGACCGTTTACGAAACATCGGGAATTTAAGCTATTATTTACAAATCAACAAAATATTCATTTAAATATTAAATGAAATTTAGTCATATCGTCTGGCGGATATTATAAAGATAGTACAATATCATGTATTCCTCGAAATAACTTTTGAAATTAACTTAAACTCATTAAGGTGTTTGGGCAAAATGCAAAAAAAATTAAAGAAACGCCTTCACACAGTAGGTGTTTATTATCATCACCAGCCACTAAGTGCCACAATATAAATTAGAGTACTTTAAATTTTAATATCCCGCCAAACCAGCAGAGATATTATTTTGTTTTCAAGAGAAAAAAAATAAGGTAAATAATTCATTTGAAATTTTTCATTTCATTATAACAGACAACAAACAAACGGAACAGAATCTTTAATGATCACCGCAAAAACCATAATAATATAATTTGTTTAAACAGATTTTCATATCAGGGTGGAACTTATTCGTATAGGATACTAAATTTGCAACAAGTAACACAAACAATTATTGAGGTTATAAAAAATATTTTTAAAATTTTATACTTAAAATAATAGGTTTATAATTTTACAGACAGGCTGCTGATAACAAAGTTGTTGTAAAATTTTAACAAAAAAATCATTACGTTATAAATAATTTTATTTTAAACCGAAAATCAAAAATAGATATAATTTTAGAAGCAATGCAGTACTAGAAGCACGTTTTTAAGCGCTTCTCTCTTCTCTCCCTTCCAAAAGAGCAATAAAAGAAGGCAGAGTTTTTGATGTTGTTGTATTTTTGTTGTGACTTATTACTTCTAAGTATGACTTTGCGGACAAAAATCATGTCATATATCCGCAATAAAAGAAGCTGTTTCCAAAAATGCAGTAAAAAGTAGCACTTCGTTTTCACGATGTCCCACTTAGAAGCAATAAATTACAACAACATAAAAAACTCTACCTACTTTTATTGCTCTTTTGGAAGGGAGATAATAGAGAAGCGCTAAAAACGTGATTCTTGTTCTGCACTGCTTCTAAAATCGTATCCATTTTTTGCAGGGATGCCAGATAAATATATTAAGTTAGCATGTTGGTTTTTAATTTTTATTTAAAAATAAAAATTGTTTTTTTCCGACCTTTTTAATTGACTAATTAGAAATTTATTAATTTAGTTCGAGGCCAATTTCTAATTTTCCAGGTCCCCTTCATCAGTTTTCTTTAGAAAGTCGTGGCATTACTGCAATGAAAATTAAAGCATCAAAATCTCTTATTAAATGTATTTGCAAAACAATTTTTATTTTTAAATAAAAATTAAAAACCAACATGTTGACAACACTCATAGTACGGAGAAAAAATGTCTTGTCTCTTCTTGTATTGACAAAGAAGTAAGGTAAAAATAAAATTTGTGTTTATTTATACCGATGCACAGTGGGCCAGCATTATCGAATTTTGGCCAAAACTAGAATATTGATTATATGAGACTAAAAGATATCACAAAGGAAAGTTTGGTTGTTGCTGATCACGTATCTGAAATAAAACATTTAAAATTCAAAATGGCGGATCCAAGATGGCAATCATGAATTTGTAATTTTTAATATATTGGACTTAAAATAATCAATTATGTAGGTCTAGGATCCGCTGATTAAAAATCTGAAATTAAAATTTTTAAAATCAAAACCGCGGATCCAATATGGCGACAAACAATTTTTTCATTAAAATTCTTGTGTCGTCTGATTTACTTAAAATTTCCACCTGGGGAAGTTTTTGAGTACTAGATTACGAATCTGAAATCAAATTTTAAAAATTCAACATGGCGGAACCAATCTGGTTGTGTAGAAAAATAAATTACACTGTACAAAGCAAAATAAGGTTCTGACAACTGATTCTGACAGAGGGGACCAAAGAAAAATACACGTGTATCGGCGTTCTAAAAATTTACGTCTGGCTTATGTTTTTGGGGGGTTAAAATTTCGGCATAGGTAACCATGTGAATGTTCCATTTTAGGTATAGGATATGTTCAGCGAATTTATGTAAAACACTACAAGGGACATTTTTGTAGAACATTTGAACCCTCTAACTCTGCAATAAAAGGGACTTTTTTGGATCCATTTCAAAAAGTGTCAAAAAAGACCCATAAGTTAAAGAGTTAGAGGGTTAAAATATTCCGCAAAAATATTTGTCATGAAATTCTACTACAAGCCTCTGAAGACATCAAAGTTGAAAATATAACTTCAATGCCACAAATAAGACAAAACTTAAAATGTGTTTAATGGTTAATTTCGTACTTATTCAGAATTGGCACTAAAATGTCCCACAAACCTGGACTTTAGGGGATTAGTCTGTGTGAGAAAACCAGAGCCTTCGTTTAAGGTAATTTTTAGTGCTATATTTTTAGTTTTTACTAAAACTCTGGAATGCTGGAAATCAGCGAGATCTGAAGGTACTTTCTCAGTTAAAGGTCAAAATTTCGAAAGTTTATGAACGGTCGCAAAAACCTAGGTAGAAGACATCTTAGGAAATACATTGGCATTAAAGGTTTTTAAATATTTTTTGGAACCTTTTGGAGCTTTTTATTGAAAATTTAGAATTTTCAAAAAAACCCATATTTTTGAGGTAAAATTAATAATTTTGTTACTTTTTTTCGTAAATATTTAACAGGTTTCTATTTTTCTTGATAACTAGTCTCAGTTTTATAATTTGAGATTTATTTTGGAACAAATTATTGTTTATTTATGATTTTTTATTGTATCATTATAAAATAAAAGAATCTCACAAAATGAAAAAACTTTGATTTTGAACTCTCGCCAACTAACAACGAGTAACCACAATGATACAATATTTCACTGACAAAATATTCAACAATCCTAGATTTTGAATATATAAACATATTTTTCCTTTACCTAAATTTTACTTTTGGCCAAAAGTGGCGATCCTGGCCCACAGTGCGATGGTATGAAATACGAAAACAAAAAACTTTCATAATATTTTTATTATTGGTTTTGCTTTGCAGAAGACTTCGAAAATATATTTTATTGTTTGCTTCATTCGCATTTTGTTGATGTAGCAGACTACATTTAATATGAGATTTTGATGCTTTAATTTGCATTGCAGTTATGTTACCATTTTCTAAAGAAAACTGATGAAAGGGACCTGGAAAATCCCTAAAAGGATCGTCTTTTCATTCCTGGGGTATTGGAAAGCAAAAACTCTGTGAAGTATTTGTCAGGAGAGTATACTGAATAGCAGTTTTTTAAAAAAGTACTTATTATCTTAATTCATAATAAGGAAATTGGCCTCGAACTAAATTAATAAATTTCTAATTAATATTAAGTTAGTATAGTAAATCCCGCAAAGTGCTTGGCAATTTTCAATATCAAATTATTTGGAATATTAACAAATAATTTAGGTTCATTTGAAGATGTTTCCCCGAGTAAAAAAAAATATTTCAAAATTAATTTCCACCTTAATTAATATGAAAGTTTAAAATCTCTTAAAAGTTATAAAAAAATGAAATTTATATTTGTTACAATATTTGTGTATATAAATAAGCACATTCATTTTTGTTAAAGAGATAGGCACGAGTTTATATACAATACAATTGATGACGATGATGATGGAACTGATGATGTGTGTCTTACTTTACTATAACTTCAGTAGTTAACAAATGATGAAGCCGAATGATGTTTGCTTAGTATTTATTGTGTTTAAAAATAAAAGTAAAAATTTAAATTTATCATTATTTTGTTACAAATTTGGTTAATAAAGAAAATTAAAGTTCATAGATCAGTTGTTGATGCATACTGTTGGTACAAGCAATACTGTAATTTTGTTTACAACAATATTGTTACATATCGTTAGCTGAAATGCAAAACCACGTAACTAACATTTTTACTATTTTACAGGAGAAACAATTTTTTACAATTTTCAAGCAACAAGTATGTAGTTACGTGCCTTCGATTTTCGCTAATAATATGTCTAATTTTTATTATATGACAGTAAAAATTGGAGAAGACGTGGACCTCGTTGATATGCATCATAATCGATCAAAAAACCGATTTTGTATTTTTTGTTAGTTACGTGGTTTTGCATTTCAGCTAACGATATGTATGTATTTGTACAAAAGACTTAGGACACAAACTCGATAGGTTTAGATATAATTTTTTATATAAGCTTTCAATGAAAAGTTCGCTTAAAAACGCAATATCACTTGCATAAACCGAGTGAAATTTGACAATTTAAAATTGCTATTTATACGGTTGTGTTAACCAACCGGAAGCTTGGTAAATGCACCTGTAGGTTAGAATGATGATGATGATGATATGCTGAGCTGCCTGCTGACAATATGTCAAATAAAATCTGAATTACACTCTAATTAATTTTTGTTTAAATTTACTCAAACTTAACTTATTCTAAGTATGGAAAATTTACTGCTAGAATTTACTGCTAAATGAAAAAAATTATACACAAGATGCTTAAGTTAATTAGACACAAAATTAGTAAATTTATATTGAAAGTGCTTTTTTATGCGTAAATTTACCATATTAAATACGTTATACAGAGTTCCCCTATAGGAAGTCTTCAGAATCTAAAGGATTTTATATTGAAAAAAATTGCTCAGAATGGAGGATTTTTCTATGGGAAAAAGTCCTTAAAATCAGAAGGGTTTTCTGTATTTTAAAATTCTTGTGGTCAAGGGATTTTCTATAGCAAAAGTTCAGGAATCTAAGGCGTTTGTGTCAGAAACAAATCGATTTTTCTTAGTAAAAGCTGTCGGAAAGGAAAAGTTCTTAAATTTTTTTTAACAGTTTTTCTACAGGTAAAAGTTGTCAAAATCTGTGGCAGAAAATTCCTCAGAATCTAACAGTTTTTTAGGAATGTATTCTGAAATTCTCAGAATCTTAGAATTTTTTTTAGAAAACTGAGGGTTTCTCTATAAGAAGTCTTCATAAATGAAGAATTTTTTTTATAAGAAAATGTCTTTAGAATCGGAGAGGTTTTCCATAGGAGAAAAGCCTCAAGGTCAAAGGGATTTTCTATAGCTAAAGCCCCAAGAGTCTGAGAGGTTTATATTGTATTATATTGGTTCTGAGAATCAAATGGTATTTATAGGAAAAAATCACAAAAATTTTAGGATTTTGTTTATAAAAAATTATTGGAAGGAAAAAGTTATTGAGGAAAAAGTTCTTAAAATCAAACAGTTTTTATATTCGTCAAAATATCTGGTAGAAAATTCCTCAGAATCTAACAGTTTTGTTTTAGGAATGTATTCTGAATCTGAAATCCTCAGCATCTTATAATTTTTTTATAGAAATAATTCGTCAGTCTCTGGCCACTTATTCCTATTGAAAAGGCCTTGGGTTATATGCTGTTTACCTACACTCTAAAAAATGCTAGTAAATTCACTACTATAAAATGAGTAAATTTTTGTTTAATATAACTCATAGTGAGTAAATATAAACAAAAAATGCGCAAAACTATTTTGTACGCACTTTTATATACAATAATACACATATAATGTAATTATAGGCATTATATGTTTATAACTAAACATTTTGTGCGTACATTTTTTTATTTTGTTGATAAATTTAAATCTTTCGCACAAAGTTTTTAAATTTACTAACTTGTAATAGTAATGAAAATACATAGAGATTGACATTTATAAAAATTCAAGAAATATTAAAATATAAAATAAAATATTTCAAAATAAATTGTTTTATTATAAATTTTTACTAAAAC
This sequence comes from Leucophora obtusa, assembly GCA_949987735.1. Classification (NCBI taxonomy): domain Eukaryota; kingdom Metazoa; phylum Arthropoda; class Insecta; order Diptera; family Anthomyiidae; genus Leucophora; species Leucophora obtusa. The sequence goes on from OX465295.1 coordinate 286,972,402, forward strand.
GTGTGCCAATTTTGTATGCGGTGTCTTCAGCTGGACCAGTAATTGTTATATATCTGTACAACATCTACAATTAAGAGGTAACGATAAATTTAGTCTGTCTTAAAAAGATTTCGATTCACATCATTGTTTCTTTTCAGGCTTATGGAATTTGACTCCGTCGAATTAAGATGGTTCATTGGTAGTGCTTTTGTAAAAACAAAGCATCGTCAGATTCTGCGGACTTTTTCTTATAGAAAAATTCCTAGATTATAAGGAGTTTTTCCCACAGAAAAACCTCACACTTTTTTCAAAAAAGCCTCAGATGCTCTGAAAGAAAACCACTGAAATTCTGAGCACCTTTTCCGATTTCTGAGGACCCTGCCTTTAAAAAACCCCAGATTTATAGAAATTTTTCATCCACAAAAACTCTAATTCTGAGGAAGGCTCACTTTCTTAAGACTTTTCTTATGGCAAATCATTCGCTGAATCTGAGATATTTCCATAGAAAAAAGTCCACAAAATATGTGGTTTTTTATATGAAAATCTTATGAATCTAATGATTTTCCTGTAGGAAAAAGAACAGAAAAGCTGAGGCTTTTCCTAGGGAAATAGCTTTTTCTATAGCGAAAAGGTCTTATAAGAGGATAGTTTTTAGGAAAAAGTGACCAGAATATTAGGCTTTTCCTACAAGAAAAGTACTCAGAGGCTTTTTCAATGAAAAAAATGCTCAGAATCTAATGTATGTCGAGAGAGAAATCTACTCAGAATCTGAGGCTTGTGTTAGGCTTAAATAATATTATAACATTTATAGTCAATAAAACATTTTAAAAATAATTTTATTCTTTTATTTTTGGGCGGTATTACGTTTTTTATTTGGTAAATTTACGCACAAAAGTAGTAAAATTACACATCTTTTTTTAATTTTTTTTACGGATTTTTAATGTAAATTTACAAAATTTGTGTGTAATTAACTTACGCATCATGTGTGTAATTTATTTCATTTACGCACTGAGAGTAAATTTACCATATTTATAGTAGGAGTCCAGTTTCCTACTATAAGTTGGGTAAATTTAAACAAAAATTAATTAGAGTGTATAGAAAAAGCCTCAGTTACTGAGCACATGTTCCTTTAGAAAAATTTTCAGGATCTAGAGTTTTTTTTAAGGAGAAGCAACAACTATTAATGGGTTGATTTCTTTGGAAAGGGGATAGAGAACAAATGAAAGGTGGTGAAAGATGAAGGGCTTCAAATAGGGCAACACTGTAATTGAACGAGATGTTGAATCTTAGAAAAGTTGATGCACGCCATCTGAGTTGATGAAATTTGTTGAAGCTTTTTTTACAATAGTTCATATCCCTCTTATGCAATTTTAATTCAGTGGGGTTAAGTTCTATGGAAACACCGAAGGAGGACGCTGCAATACATATGTATGAGAGATAGAAAACTTTTTTTTTATTTCTTTCTCTTTGTGCTCCGCAATTAAAGGATGTGGACAACCTTATCTCTGCATAGGGGCGCACTTATACATATTTCCTTTTCCAAATGCATGTTGCCGTCGCTGAGGATCGAACCCGCAGCCTTCTGTGTAACAATCTTAATTTACAAGCTAAGTTAGTCTCAGTTTAATTGTCAAAAATAAGACCTGTTACGCATATGGTCATAAGAAATGTGACTGCTTTTAAAAAATAAAAATTAACAATTTTAAATTAGATTTCCAAAAATGTTTTATTTACTACTCAGGGTAATATGTAATCAGTTAGTCATTACTTTTTATTTTGAAATAATGCAGAACGTAGCGAGTTGTCATCACAAGATAAGGCATGAGTCTCAATAATAATAGAATTTTTATTTTAATCGATTAATCGTCCAAATAATTATTCGGGTTTTTTCTTAGCCGACTAATGGAATAAAATTTTAAAATTAATCGGTTGATCGGAAAAAAATTTATGTAAAATTGTAGTATCCGACCGAACTGTTCGGCCAAAAAGTGACATTTGTCGATTTTCTGTTATTTAAAACAGTGATCGGCACAAAGAAAGAATGTGAATATATTGTGTTTTTACTAGGGATGCCAATCCCGAAATCCCGAGTCTGGAAATACCGGGATTATTCAATAAAAATGAGTCCCGAATCCCGGGATTCTTAAGCTCGAATCCCGGGATTTTTACAATTGCAAAAACTTGTGGTAAAATTTCTAAAATTGTAACCCTGCTGGTATTTTTAAACCATTTTTGTTAAATATAATTTTATATAAATCTATATTGTGCTGTATTTCTTATAATATTTCGGAAATCATTGATTTAAATTCAGAATAAGAGATTGTATTTCAGAATTTTTCATTTGAATTTCTGCACTATATGTGGAAAACAATTAAAAAATTCTGAAACTAATTGAAAATTCTAAAATTTAATTGAAAATTTTAAATAACAATGATATAAGGATAGTAAATATAAAATTATTATAAACAAAAATAGCACACAACATATCGACAGAGTTAAAATCTTAATTCTGGAGTATTTTCAATTCTTTTGTTCTTTAGAAATAAACAGGAGTATGTAAATGTAAAAGAACGTATAAAACAGTTATATTTTACAATGCTCATATATAATAATTTGAAAACCTTATAACATATTTATAAAATGAAATTTGTATGAAAAATTTGTTTTATAAGTCAATAATAAATTTTAAGTGTTTATGCATATGACCCTATATTTTTTTTAAAAATAAATTTAAAGTTTTTATACATTTTTTTAAATAAAAAAAATTTACAAAATGGCAAAAAATCACAAAATCCCGATCCGTCCCGGGATCCCGTTTTTTTAATTTTAAAAAACCAATCCCGATTGGCATCCCTAGTTTTTACACTGTGAGAAATTAGTTTATCATTTTTAAATTTATATTTGTATATTAAGAACATAAATTAATGAAGAAATGTAATAATGAATGCATGAATGAATTAAAGAATTAAAAAAAATAATTTATAGTAATTTAATTTTTAAAATAATTCATAATAAATTTTATTATACACATTATTTAAAACATATTTATTTTTTTGTATATAAATTATTTATTCTTAAAAAAATATTCCATTAGTTAGTAAATTTTAATGAAATAAAGAAATAAAAAGAATTCATAATAAATTTCCTGTTATTGTAAAATTTTAAGAGTGTAATATTATTCTAAAATTTCTTAAACAAAGCGACATCAACCTGCTTTGTTGAAAGCTACCATGCTACTGAATAAATTTTACGCTCTTAGTTGAGAGTTTTGTTGCCATTCGTGTTGTGTACGTGTGAAAAGCCGATTATGATCGGCCACTGGTGGGTATGGGTGCCGACCACTGATTTTAAAGCACTATGGAGAAATTTTCAATGTTTGTTCAGTCGATTTAATTCGATTTTGAGTGTCAAATTTAAGTAAAAGTCTGAAGTTAAGCAATAAATTCACTGTTCGGCCATATTGAAAAAAGTTCGGCGGCCTAACAGTTAGTTTTATGGCGTTAATTTTATGGCTAAACTACGGAGTTTTCCCTAAATGCATTCTAATCGGCCCAACAAACATTTTTCCATAAGAAAAATTTGTTCATAATGCTTCAACATACCGAATTCCGGCCAAATACATTTTCTGGCTGAACTGTTTGCTCGTACACTATAAAATAGTACACAAATATTGTTGTATTTTATTTACTGATTTTATTTAACAAAAGGAATAAAAATAATTTCAGTAACTCTTCTTAAATTTATAAAAATAAAAAAAAAGTTATTAATTGATCATATTTTGTCAAAATTTTTAACTTTCATATCCCTTATATCAGCGTATTCAATTTTGTTTCAACTCAGAGAAAACTACTCTGCAGTAGAGATGAGCGATATATTCATACCGGTGATTTTATCACAGTTATTGATAAATCACTGGTAACGGCAGTGATCAAATATTTCAAGTCGCAGTTACTCGGAATGTCGTTCTTTTAATATTTTTTTACTATTCTTTCTTGCAAACTTCATTGTGCACAGTAATACATGTTTTTTTTTAATAACAGTGACTTGCTTTCACACTCTTCTGAATAAAATGTCTCCTTCTATCATGTCTTTGTTACCGGTCGAAACTATTATTTTTTTAAGGCCCAGTTTTTAGGAAGTGGATTATCTTTAAACTTAGTTTAACGCAGTTGGTAACTAGAATACTGCTTTAAAATGTGGTTTATTTTGTTTTATTTCAATAAAGAAATAAATTATACTCGAGAAAAAGATTTTCCGGCAAATTTTTGTTAATAAACTTTGAAATGGCTGACAAAATTCGTTTTCGGTTTAACTAAACCAAGTTTAACTGACATCTTAAAAACTCGCCATAAATATTATTTCGTTTATTTATCAGAAAATCGCAGTCTTTTTCATAGAAAAACCGTGATCACGATCACAGTTTAAAAGAACAACGATTTGCAAATCACATTCACTGAGAACAATGTTACTGAAAAAGCGCCAGATCGCATATCTCTATTACAAACCCGTGATCACGGTCACTGTTTAAAAGAACGGTGATTAGAAAATCACGATCACTGGTAGCAGCGTTATTCAAAAATCACCGGATCGCTCATCTCTACTCTGCAGACCTTCCTTGTGATTTCGTAAAGTTAAGCCTGGATTAGCCTGACGTAAACATAGTGCACTTTAATACATTTTATGAGTTTAATAATAATATAACAGTTCCTATTTTAATTTTTGCCTCTTTCGCATACATTGAACACTTGAAAAGATAAATGTAGAGAAAAATTCTGTTGAGAATATATTTTCCTTCTACATTTATGTCCCTTCCTTCCTTTATTTGAGTTTGGTAAGGATTTCGTAGAGAATTAAAAAAAAATCATTGATATTTGCTTTGTCAAAATTGTTGCCAAGGGAGTTGGCTCAATTCGCTTCCGAGAAGCTCGTATGTATGATAAGTTATTTAGTTCTCATTAAAGACTATTCGAACAATTTTCGAATTTTTCGATTAATCAGACAAATATTAATCAATTGGTTACGCTAACTACAACCTTTATCTAAGATGAGTTCAAATCGTTTCATGTTTTTTAATCTTTGACGACCCAGCGGCTAGGTGGCATCGGGTTCGGTGACTCCGAGACATGCTTAATAAATATTATCTACAATTAGAGTGATGTATGAAACTTTTCCGAATCTTATGACACCCAAAAAGGATTTTACAAATATATTATATTTCTCTTTAATTTTTAATTCAGAATACTTTGGATTCCGGGCAAGGCCGGGTACAAAAAGCTAGTATTATTATATTATAGTCCTAAATATCATACTATGATCCCTATAGTATTCTCCCAGCATTCGGTTGTAGCTGGTTTAAAAAGCTACTCATGTTCTTAATATTCAAAATAGTACATAAATATATTCATTCATTGACTAATTTACATATTTTTATAAGCTAGCTCATCATTAAATTAATTTTACTAAGTAATCATTAAAATAATTTTAGTATATAAACAAAAATAAATTACGAACACATGTGATAGCAGTTTGTAGAAAAATATTGTTAACAATATTTCACAATATATCCAAAATATTCATAATACGTACCTAATGATCCTAATAATTTACTAATGGTCATGAAATGATAATATTATGATCATTTGGTCCACAGACTACAACATTTGTACAATTTTTTCAATTTGACTTTCGTACAAAACTAAAATCTGTCACCTTCCTGATTATAGTACGACTACTAGAAATTAAAAAAAAATATCACTTTCTTATAAATTTTTACTTAATTTATAACACTAACTAACTAATTAAAGTCAGCACTTAGTAGGATTTTTGATTTAAATTTTACTTAAATGGAATTTCCGACACTCTAATAAATTTTTGTTTAAATTTATCTTTTTTAGAGTAGGTAAATTTTTACCTACTGTACCATAAAAATTATACACCCATTGTGTGTAATATTCATGCGCGGATTCAGCAATTAATATAGGAGGAAAAATCATAGGCCACAGTAGACAAAAAACAACAAACACATTCACTTGGGCACGGTGGCGTATGAATTTTCCCCTTATATTAATTGCTGAAACCGCGCATAATAATATTTGTACACAAAAAGTGTTTAAATTTATATTTTTTGAATTTAAGAATTTAAATGTGCTGAAATTCCAAAACTTATGTCACAAATTGTAAATAATAATTTGTTGAAGGTACATATGTCTCTATACGGATTTCATTCTTGCCTAAGGAAATCGTCAGGGGTTGAGTTAACTAAAATCCGAAAAATTGGAAAACCGCGGTTTCGGTTTTTCAAAATTATAAAAACCGCGGCTTCGGTTATTCTTGTGATATTAATAGAATTCTTTTAAAATAATTTAATATGTATAAAAATTAAATATTTTAATACATTAAAGATATTTATTAAAATTTGATTGAATTTCTCACTCGAATAACAACATTTCCCGTGGAAAAAAACGCCGAAACCGTTATAAATTAAAATTTTTTATTCTTTTTTCGGCAAATAAAGCTGTATTTAAGAATTTTAATTTAAGATTTAGAAATTCCCAGCAAAAACATGATAATGACAGGTCATTACCGTCATTACCATACGGATTACCTTTTGCATTACTTTAAAATACAAAATAATGACTAACTGATAATAGATTATAGAAGTACTTATATATTCTCCCAAAGTAATGGATTAAATAAGTACTGATTTAGTTTTTTTATTTAATATTTTATTTATTAAATTAATTCGAACATTTTTCAAACTGAATAGAAAATTTTCCAAGGTAAAAAGTTTTTTTTTTCCAATATGACCAACTATTTTACAATGTAGGGTAACCACTTATTTCCTAACTTCTGAGTAACCATTTATTCTATCTTTGTGAGTAACTACTTATTCATTCACTATGGGTAACTCGTTGTTCGCACTTTTTATGTAAGCGAGAGGGTAATGACCACCCATGAATTTTTGGACATCGCGAACAAAAGTAATGTAGCGAGTAAATAGCCTTGTAAGTAGTGCTACTTACTCGCTTAATTACTCGGTAATGTCTCTTTTTGCTGGGTTTGTTTAAAACAATATAAAGTTAAAATTTTATACAATAAATTTCGCTGACTCCGAAATAAAACTTTTTGAAAAATAAGCGGTGAAAATCTGAACTGAATACGTGAAAATCAATATCTCTTAAACTACATGACTTTTTGGTGTAATTTTTTTCTAAAATTATAATCCTCAACTTATATTATCTGTAGCAATAAAAACAAAAAAAATCTTTAAAGTAATATTTAATGGAGAAATTGTTCATTACAATTAAATACAGACTTTTTTTAAAATAGGAGCTGAGCCCTCTTCGAAATTCAAGACTCAATAATATGTAATTTCATTGTTAAAAACCGACTTATTTTTGTCGGTTTTCGGTTTTGAGGCTTGAAAAACCGCGGTTTTGGTTTCGATTAAAACTGAACACGAAACTCTAGGGGCAAGGTCTGTACTATTTTCTGAATAGTTTTTAACCGATCTTGCAATATGTTCCCAAGCATTGTCATGATGGATTATTACGGCTTCATATCTGTTAACAAATGTTTGAGACGAATTCTTAGAATATTCTGGCCTAATCGCATAAGCAATATGGGTTTACTGAGAACCTGCAACTTAGAACCCATAGAAAATGAAGTACTCAGACGAAAATGGAAGTGGATCGGCCACACCTTGCGGAAAAATAATTCCGAAATTTCCAAAGTATGCCTACAATGGAACCCACAAGGCAGAAGAAGCAGAGGCCGGCCTAAATTTACGTGGCGAAGATCAACTGAAGCGGAAATGAATAGAAGAGGGATGACTTGGCCGCAACTCAGAATTCTTGCGCAAGACAGAAATAGATGGAGGCACTTTGTAAATTCTATTTAGATGATATTATACTGTGTTTTTGCTAGATGCTCCAATGGAGTGACGAAACTTTAATTATATTTAAGTTTCGTTAACTAAAATAACAAAAAAATAAAATATCTGGTCGCATATTCCGGGCATTTTTATGGCCAATGCTCGAATCAATTGTGTTCGGTACAGGTCCCCTGTGATCGTCTACCCCGATTTCAGCAGCTCATAATAGATGGGACACTTCTGGTCCCACCAAATATCTTGGCGCCATGGATATTCGGCTTTGGCGTTGATTTGGCTGTTTGGCCGGGCTTCACATACGATTTCTTGCGCTTCGGGTATCGTACATCGATCCATTTTTCGGCATCAGTAATGAGTCAATGCAAAAATTACTTCTTTTTATGGCGTTCGCTCACCATTTCGGACACGCAAAATGGTCTTTCAACATCTCTCGCTTCAACTCATGTGATTCCCAATTTCCCTGATTTTGGATGAATCCTGCTGCTTGCAAACCTTTTGAAATTGCTGCTTGAGTGAATGCCAATGATTTTGCGAGTTTTTCTTGCGTTTAACAACAATCTTCATCGAGTAATGCCTCCAATTTATCTTCTTTGACTGGCCCACAACCATCTCTCGAACGATGAAATCAGTGAAACTTATTCAGGATAAGCTTCAGTGCGCAATCGATGTGCTTCAGCTGCACTTTTTTTCAAATTGAAGATGTAAAGCAAAAATAATGCTTTGTTGTCACAAAATTCGACATTTTCGAAGCAAAAAAAACTTTGTTGTTTACACTATTTCCCTTTGAAATGAGATATAAGTTATTATAGACACAAACCATAAGTAAAAGATAAGCCATCTGTTGTGAATCCCACATTTTCAAGTTATACACCCATGCCACAGTGGAAAAAAATGGTATGAAGCGGGGAATAAAATTCGTATTCGTATTACCGCAGTGTATTAATTTATATTATCATACAAATTGAAAAAATAGGTCACCCTGTGAAGGTTTTATGAAAATTTGTTGTATTAGAGTGTGGTTTTCAGTTGAAGTTTGCAAAATTTTTGTGCGTTTTGCGATACACGTCTTTTAAAATTTTCTAGATACTACACGTAAATCTTTTGTAAATCGGAAATATTTTATGAACGCCCAGTATCTCGAAAATTAAGCGATGTAGGGCAAAATGGACATAATTTTCAACATCCTCCTATTCGGTAAATAAATTCTTTTTTTCTCAATTGTAATTTTTAAGGCATTTCATTAGCATTTTTAGGATAAATTCTAATGCCCGAAAATTTCAGTTGTAATGGAATATTTTAGGCATTCCTCAACTTATGCTGAATGAATTTTAAATGCCAATGAAAAAGTCCCAAGGACGCCGTATGGAACGTTGAAAGAATTCACAGCTTTAGTGCTAGAGTTAGCAGAATGTGAAATAGTATGATTTTTGAAGTTTAAGCCATAGAAAGTTGTCAGATTTATGATAAATTCTAATATACTACCCAGTGTAGAAAATCATTACCAGATATGTGGTTATGTAACTACATACCTGGTAATGGTAACTAGTTACTTTTGTTATTACATTTCTTATAACGACTTACACACCAGCATACGAAAAATCAAAAAATATGTCGTTACCTATGTGCTTACCAGTATTGACTAAAATAATGATTCTAAAAATAGATTTTCAAAAAAATGAGTTTTAAAAAAATTTTTTTTTTATGTTAAAATTTTTTAAATAAAATTTTCTCGTGCGGGAATCGAACCTGGGACTCCCGGTTGCCAGTCAATAGCTCTACCATCTGAGCTATATCGACATGTAATGTTTGATAGATAAAAACATAATTGACTTACTGCGCACAAGTCAGCTTACTCGCCAACATACAAAAAATCAAAAAATATGTGGTTACATATATCATTACCAGTGTTGAAGAAATATTGAGTCTAAAAATAGATTTCAAAAAAATTTACAACAAAATCCAGAACATTATTTTATTTTTGAAATAATGATAAAAAATAAGCCATTATTGGTAATACATTATTTTTTATTTTGAAATAATGAGAAAAGTAAGTATTTAATAGTAACTTATTATTATACATATATTTTAAAATAATGCAGAAAGTTAGTACGTATCATTACTGGTAGTCCAAAAAATAATGATACGTCATTACCGTTTCTACACTGGGTACTTAATATAGTACGAACTGTGAATTCCATCACTGTGATTATATTGGAGCCATATCTTTTCGTTGCGTGTACTTCGTTTAACATTTTTAGCACGTGTTAGGTAAAATTAGACGACAAATTCACATAAAATTGCGCTCTTCAAAGTAAAGCAAAATAAGCGAAACCTCATTTAGCTTGTGAATTAAAAGCTTTATTTAAAATGTTTTATTACATGTAGTATCTAGATAAAATGCGATTTAAATTTTAAAACCTTCTTTTGGGTTTTTTTCTTTTAATTTGCGTTTTACCAAGCATCATTCGTAAACTGACACTATGGTCCTCCAAAAATTTCAAAAATCGACAAAACTGGGTTTTAGTTGCAAAACTATTTGTTTTTATACCCTTCACCAAGAAGGGCATAAGACGAGGAGATATAATCGCTATCTGATCGCACATCGGACTGGACATCGGATAGAACTTTACGGCGTTGTCAGATAATCGATCAAAAAATTAGTAAAAGGGGGAATAAATTGGCAAAAACTAAAAATTACAATAAAATTAAAAAAAGAATATGTATGTCTAATTTTTATTTTTAAAATAAAAATATTTTTTCTACCTTTAATTCTACAATGAAAAATTTATTTATTCATTTTCGAGGCCAATTATTTCCTTATTATGAAAAAAAATAATAAGTACCTTTTCAAAAGCTCTGCCATTCTTCTCCATTACGATATTCTGCTAACAAGCAGACCTGGGGGTTAATCATTACATTTCAATTACAACTACTATTACATGTAATGTGTAATTGAGGTATCCTTAATTACAATTACAAAAAATGTAATTGTAACAGACCCCCAGGTCTGCTAACAAGTACTTCACTTTTAAAATATTCTACACCTTCAGGAATGAAAAAAAAGCCGACAATAAAAAAAAATATGAAAATATTGAAAATAAAAAATAAGCAAAAATTAATGCCCAAATTTCATTCTCAAAAATGTTCAATTTCACATATTGCATAAATTATTGAACTTGGCATCATACCGGGATTACACACTTATTTTGGCCGATATTCGGTCGGACGTGCGATCCGATAGCGATTGTGTCTTATAGTCTTTTACCTTTCTTGCCTTCACCAGTTTGTCAACCTAACTGTTTACCTGTATGTCTGTATTGAAAACCGATTTTGTTTATAAGGTAATGAGTAAAAATATGAAGGTACACTCAACCAAAAAAGTCTGTAATGGCTACTGAAAATTTTGCTGTTATTACGGGCAATTTAACTGTTTTGATGCCAGCGGTATTTTTTGATAATTTTAGCAACACATGTCTGCTGATCTGTAGTACAATAAAATTAGTAAAAAAAAAGTAGTAGCGGCTACTAAATATTAGTAAAATTTATGTAAACTTCAATTCAAAATCGATTTGCTAAAATCAGTTACAAAACTTACTAAATATCATAATTTTAGTACAATGAAATTAGTATAAATAATTAGTTGCAGCTACTAAATTTTAGTAAATTGTTGTAAACTGTAATTTAAAATCAATATGCTGAAATTAGCAAAGAAATGTACTAATAAAAAAAAATGTAAAATCTAAACAAAAATTTTTTCTTTCGATTGTAACAAGCGTATAATTACTTCATCGTACTTGAAATTTGGAGTCAAAATTGCAAACGGTTCACTACACTGATAGAATTTTGTGCATAGTATTAACGAATTTGTTCATTAATGCAATGATTTTTTTCATTGAAAAGTCCCCAAAGAACGCGTTCATTAAATCAATGAAACGTATTCATTAAATGAAAACTAATTGAAAAAAATATATTTTTTTGCGATACTTTTTTATTTATTGTTTATTTTATTAATTTTTATTTGTACATATATTTCTTTTTTGTTTTTATAACGTTTTTGACATCTCCCTGAACTCGACTTGAACCCGCAATCACCAGAATGTAAACATTACTGCGTTACCGATTCATCTAAATAGCCAAAATAAAATGATGTACTTATTTAGACTTTTATATTTAAATAATTTCAGTTTGCAACCCTAGCGTTCATTACTGGAACATATATCTATTTTAGTAATTAGCAAATTCAAAACCCTTATAAAAATTATAGCATATCTTACGGGTTAGTTGAAAATATATAATGAAAAAATTCATGTAATTAATGAATTTTTCATTAATTCAATGAAAATTTTTCATTAACTCAATGAATTCAGAATAATGAAATCGATTCATTAATAGTATGAACGAAAATTCTATCAGTGTAGTTATGACCTTTTTATGCATTGGAGATGCAATAAAATTTTCTGAGTGTTATTTCCAAACTAAGAATATATCAATAGTAACAAATATAAACTAAACAAGAATTGTAAAAAATCAAAAAAAAAAATTTTAAATTAGTATATTTTTCTGCTAAATTTAGCACTCGGTTTTGAAAAATTAGTAACATGTTTTGCTAAAATCAGCAGCGAGAATTAGTAAAAATATCCGTAATTTGTAATAACAGAATAGCAAAAATTATTACTAAAAAAAATTGCACTAAAAATCAGTATAAAACGAGTAAAAAGGTTAAAGTCGGGCATGCCGACTATACAATACCCTACACCAGTCTAGGTAAAAGCCAACTAATGTTTGGATCCGAAATTCGAATGGGTTAAAATGGGGCTTGTGTCAACATTTTCTATAATGTGAGTCAGCGCACCAAATTTCATTAAAATATCTTAATATTTGCGATCAATTGGCGCCAAACAACAAAACCAATATCCCAACCGACCATGGGCAGTATAACACTATTGGCTGATATAGGTCGGTGTACCAAATTTCATCAAAATATCTTAATATTTTCGACCAGCAGCGTTTAAACAATATAATTTTGGGGGACCCTTATATGGGCACTAGGTCTAAACATGGACCGATGTGCACCAAAATCAATAGGCTTCGTCCTTGGGCCAACTTAGCTCTGTGTACCAAATTTCATCAAAATATCTTAATATTTGCGATCTGCAGCGTACATATAAACAATATAATTTTGGGGGGACCATTATATGGGCACTAGGTCTAAACATGGACCGATTTTAACCAAAATCAATAGGCGTCGTTCTTGGGCCGACGTAAGTCGGTGTACCAAGTTTGATAAAAATATCTTAATATTTGCGACCTGTAGAGTGCGCACAAAAATGCATGGACAGACGGACGGATGGACGGACGGACAGACGGACATCGTTAAATCGAAATAAAAAAAAATTCTGAGCCGATCGGTATACTATAAGGTGGGTCTAGGACCAATATTTTTTGGTGTTACAAACATCAGCACAAACTTATAATACCCTGACCACATAGTGGTGTAGGGTATTAATAATAAAGTTCGATTGGAAACTGTTTACAAATTTTTTTACTAACTTTTTTATCTGAGTGTACCTCTAAATTTTCCATACAAATTAGTATATTTTAGCAAAAAGTCATAGTAGTGTCATATTTTTTACCAGAGGGGAATAATAAACACATAATTTTTTTACCCCTCCATTTTTTTAACTTAATTTTTTTTTTCAACACAAAAATTTTTTTCAAATCCAAAAACGTTTTACCTCCTTAATATTTTCTTATTTGATTTTTTAATTTTACTTAATGTGGAGGGTATTAAAAATCCAGTACAACCCAAATTAGTTTTGCTTGTTTAACGCTTTCACTCATTTGTTGTATGTATACAACAACACATTTTGAGAGTACATTTCTAACGGTAAATTTTGTAAAAAAAATTCTTACCTTTAAGGCTGAGTTACCCATTCGTAAACGTATCTGTAACGAATCAGCTGTTCCGATACCACAAGAAGAAATGTATACGAATGGTTACTAACACGTAAATGTAAACGAACTTGCCGGATCATTCTGTTGAAATCAGAATTTTCTATCCGACATCGAAACAGCTGATTGATTTTAGTCGGAAAAAATATGAAATGAATAAAGAAAATTGATTCAAACAACAAATAAGGAATAAAAATTAACAAATAAATGGAAAAATTTTGAATTAAATATAAAACCACATGAAATATATGCTAAATAGTAATGTCGTTTACGGTAATCTATAAGTGTACTTTTTAGCTACGGCACGGTACAGTTACATGACATTTACGGTTATGGTCCCATAATCCGCCCTTTACTTTTGCTTTTTCCTTTAACATTAGTAAAAAGTTTTGTGCTTTATATATGTATATTAGAATTTTTCATTCGATCAGGTCAATCGATTTTTTATAGTAAACTTTGTCAATATATACCCTACGGGAAATTTTAACAAACTGTCACCGAACTGGCCCCTTTACATGAAATAGACTGGTCACTTTTACATGGCGTTGTCATAGGAGGGGGAAATTGACCCCTTGTGACATGTCACAAGAAAAATCCTAGGACAGGTTACTGAACTCTCATAAAGAACAAAGTTCAGGGACCTGTCCTGGGATTTGTCTTGTGACATGTCACAAGGGGTCAATTTCCCCCTCCTATGACAACGCCAAGTAAAAGTGACCAGTCTATTTCATGTAAAGGGGCCAGTTCGGTGACAGTTTGTTAAAATTTCCCGTAGGGAAGGTATAAGGACTAAAGTTTAAATTAGTCTCAAAAATTGTGTGATGAATAAAATTCAAAAACTGTAAAGATTTAATGTAGATTTTAGTAATAGAAAAAATAGAAATTTAAAATTATGAAAAATTGGGCGCGTGTAAATTAAAACGTCAAAAGTAAATTTTTTAAAAAAATTTAAATCAATATTTTAAAAACAATCAAGATATTTTCATATATTTAGTTAGATAATAATACCAACACTACCTAAGTTTAGGGCTATTGACACCGAATTTTCAAAAGTACCAATATACACGACATTCCCCTACTACTATAGTTAAAATTTGGATTAATACCCAAGAATAAGTCAAAACACAGTGTTGACAAATAGAAATGTTTATATGGAATGAGCCAGAAATAAAATTTTGACCAAACAAAAGTTGTCTTTGGGACCATTGTGAACTGATATAATTTATTCTTAAGACTTTAAACTTATTAAGCTTCTTTAATTTTCGTTAAACGGTTGACAAAGTCAGATCTGTAAGCGGTAGTGTTAATTTTATTAATAAAACTAAATAAACTGTTGTTGGAATTACTATAAATTCAAGTTGTGTTTAAAAATTTCATAATTTACATATCGTTAGTTTAGAGTGAAAAGGCGCCAAGTCCAAAAATTATGAAAATGTAGATTTTGGTAAAGTAAAAACTTTACAACTATTAAATTCATACTTGTTGTTGTGTAGTGGTGTGTAAAGGGGATAAGTCCAGTTGAAAAATCATAAAATGTCTTTTTAAGTTAAATTCAATTTATTTAAATTAAATCCAATTTAAAGAACCTGCATTCCTAATTTTGCATTTATAGTTATTGTTTTGCAGTTATTTGTAAAGGAACTAAGTCCAATTGAAGAATTACAAACTGCACTTTCACAATAATTCCCTTGTGGAAACCAATTTTTTTCCAACCGAATTGATTCAGTTGCCCCAACCGAATTTAGTTTTGGCAAACGATAGTTCGGTTGTTGCCGAATTGCAATCAAATTTAGTTATGGCAACAAATTACGTGGTCTCGGCAAACGAACCAATTCGGTTGTCAAGAAATTCGGTTGTCCCAACTTAATTGTTTTGATAGCGTGTCTTTTTAAGTTAAATTGTTCAATTGTAGTAAATTCGATTGCAAGTAACTTGTCATCCCCAACAATTTTTTACAATAAGATTGGACTTAGCCCCTTTTCACACTGAGCTAACTATATATTTTGTTTAAAAACCCAATTTTTTTTCGTATAACTATAACAACAACAATTCTAAAGTAAAACTAAACTAAAACGTAAACAATTTTGAAAGATACATTTAAAAATAAAAGAAACAAGTTTTAATCAGAGAATACTAGGTTATTAGGGTTGTACTGAAATACTGTCAGTTGTAATTAATAACATCGGCATACTAGACCTTAGTACACTTATAATACACTCATTAACTTATTCAAATGTTTTATAGGCCTTTAATAGTGTATTTAGACTTCGAAAAAACTAGTAGTTTTTGGCCATTTTTAGTTTTTGAGCCGAAAACTATAAAATTAATTTAGTTTTTCCATATAATTTTCATACAAATTGAAAACCAGATTCTACCTGGTTTTTGCAAATAACCAAGTAAAAATATCTGAAATGTGCATTTTTGATACACCCGGTATCATTTATAGTCAACTCTCGATGCACCCTGTTACAACGAATAGCGAAGTAAAGCAAGTGTCAAAAAAATATTTTTTAGTTTTTTAAGAATATTTCTATTTTAGTTTGAAATTGTGTGTTGTTATTAATTTTTAAATGTATTAATAACACTGCATGACAAAATCTTGACTTTTAAAAATTAATAGAGCTCTGACCATCAATTCTATATATTTCAGACATGCTGATTACAATGGCTTACTTTATTTTTCTTTTAATTGCTTTCTTACTAAGGCATTACATTTATTGAGGTCGGACTAAAGTCATTCAGCGACTAAAGTCACTGAAATAGCAAAAAACCATAAAAACCTATATAAAACGCTAAGTACTGGTTTAAATATCAAGATCAGCACATCGCATTTATATTGGAAATATGGCCACAGGTCCTGTGCTTACAATTTAAACACAAAAAATTCATATTAAGCGTTTTTTATAATCACCTGGATTTAGAATTTTTCATACAAAAAGTGGATTTATTAAATCCAAAAAAAAGCTGGATTTATTTGTCTGGGTTTACATATAACAATAAAAGCACAAGTATAACAATAAAAGCACAAATATGTGAAACACCCCAGCAAAAATGTGGAGGCAGTAAAAACGTTGACTGCTTCCTTACTGCTACTTTTACCCCTTCTAAAAATGTTTGGTTTCGTAAGCAGCACTAATGAAAGGCTTAAGTTGATTCATTGTTTATATCGCTTTTTGCTGTGCTTTTCAAAAAGGCATGAAATGAGCAATACATTTTGATTGCTTAAATATTTTTGCGGTTCTTTCATCAAAATTTTTTAAAATGCGGAAAAAAGTTATTTTAATGAAAATAAGAGGTTTTACTAAAAATAAGAGGCATTTTTTCTTCACGGAAAAATATGCGGGATTGTTGTGCTTTTGAGAAGGCATGGTTTTAAATAGTTGAAAAGCTTTATAATATGCACTTCCGAGAAGGCATGAATTATCGACATTTTAAAAGAAAAACAGGAGCACTAATTAAAAGCGATGAATTCATGCCTTTTCGGATCTCGAAACAAGTGCTTTCACGCGAGCTATCTCGAACAAAAATCAGGCATGATATCATCAATAATGCAATCGCATAACTGCTCAACTTTCCCTGATAAAACTGCTTCCATGCAAGCAGTAATTTAATGTCAGAAAAAAATACGAATGAAAATTAAAAGAGAAACAAAAAAATTGCAAAACTAAAAAATAAAAGGTTTTTCTTAAAATTTGTTGTATGAAATATGTTTAGAAAAAAAACTACACCTCACCAAATACATATTTTTCATCTTGGACATGGAGAAATAGCTGAAATAGAAATGGCATTTTTTCACTCTACTATAAGTAATTTAATTAAATCCAATTAGTGAATATTAAATATTACAGTGGAATGTTTCAATTGTGTAAAAATATGAATTGAAGTGATAAAACTGAAAATGCAGACGGTTTGTCGGTATTTTATTATATAAAATATAATTAAAACTTAAAAGTTAAAGTAAAATCCTTCATCATCGAATTCGGTATTAAAAATTAGGGTGAAAGAAGTGTCGGAGAGAAAATTCTTTTTAAAATAGGGAGAATCTAATCCAATATGTTGAGCAATTTTAATACTACTTTTTGTATTTATTAAATCCAAGTGATTAGAAAAAGCGGATATTAATTAAATCGCCAAACTTTAAAGACATTTAGCGAAAAATCTGTACCATTGATCAAAAATAAAGTACGTCATTGTAATCACCATTTCGGAAATATTAGAACTGATGGTCAGATCTCCATTAATTTTTTGAGTGTCATGCACTGTAATTTATGTACATATATATATTTAAACTGCGTATGAATTGTTTAAAATTCTGTTAAGTTAGCAGATAAAAGCAACAGTATTTGCTATAGAATAATTTGTAGAAGATTTTGAAGATCTTGGCCTTCGTGTTTCAGCAAAAATTTCAAATAAATAAATTTAATATTTTGCTAAATTCAGCAAAATATATAGCTAATAAAAGCAAAGTTTTTACTTGATAACATTGAAAATAATTAAAAATAATTAATATACACTCCGTTTCATAACTATAGCCGCACTATAAAACAACTGATATGTGAGGTTCTAAATAATTTAGACTACAAAAGACCTTATAACTAAAAGTTACATCTGAAAAACATATATTTCCACAAAAAAATTAATTTTTTTAAAGTAGATTAATTTAAATCGCCATTTTTGTTTTTACTAGCCGCGCTTTCAGAAAAATGGAGTTGGAAGTTAAAAACATTTGAGTAAAAAATTAAATAAAATAATTTAATGTTAGGTAAAGTCTACCTGATTTTGATTAATACCAAAAATCCCATTTGGCATTCACCATTGTCCACTATTCACCAATTTTGGTCATTCATTGGTCTTCAAACACGAGTTTCTACTCTTTTATGAAACAGAGTGTTATGAAACGGAGTGTAGTACCTCATGTTATTGCCGAAAAATAATAAATTGTTTCTTTAGTCGATACGAGTATATAAAATATGGTATTGGTTATAACTGATATCGTTTCTCAAAAAAGAAGTTCAATATTAAATCATAAATATCTTCATCAGGTTTTAGCAGCCATAACAGGTGAGTACACATAATAAATATTCGTATCTCCAACAAAAAATGTTACTTATTAAATTAATTTGTACAAAAAAATTTTTTTTAAATAAATAACTCAAATAAGGTTTTGTTAATTTTGTGTATTTTTATTTTCAAACATTTTGATTGGCTGAAAATAAATTAACCAATCAGGATGCAACAAAGTCAAAGCATACTAAATAGTAGTAGCAGTGGTAGTATTTAGTAAATACTACCAAAAACTTTAACTAAAGTCGAATTTAACAAAAATATATATTTGGAAAATTTAGATAGTAAGGGCGAATATTTTTGATGTAGAACTGCACTTACTTACTTTAGTTTAATTTATAAACTGTTCCTGTTTTCCTTCTACGAATTTTAATGCATACACCATGCGAAATAACTATAGAGCCGCATACATTTTTATGATTTTTTTTCGAAACGTGAATATATCCAGCAAAAACATGGTAATGACAGGTTATTTCCGTATAGATTACGCAGTAATGATACGTCATTATCTTTGGTATTACTTAAAGATACAAAACAATGACTTACTGATAATAAATTCTAGAAGTAATAGGGTTATTCAATGGCCCAGCAAAATCTTTCATTACCAAATAAGTGGTTATATAATAGAAATTCATAGCTCCGCACAACTTATTTTTTGGCGTCTAAACTCATTATTTTTGTTTGGCGTGGTCGTTTTTATAAGTAGTCACGCTTACCCGCTCGCTTACGAAAAAATGAGAAATAAGTAGTTATGAGGTTTTGAATAATAAGTGGTTACACACATGCTTACAAAAAGTTGAATTATAAGTGGTTATCAGATTGCTTACTTGATTCTTAAAAATAAGGAGTTAGGCAAATACTATTAGCTTAAGGGAATAAATTCAGAAAAATTTAAGTTTTATTTCCAGGACACGTCATACAAATTTTAACATAAAACATATTTACATATAATAAATAAAATTTTTATAAAATTTAACTGTGTAAAAAGTACTTATTTAAACTATTACGAGTAAGTCATTATTTTATATTTAGAAACAATGAATACAATAGGCCCTTATTAGGAAGTCATTATTTTAAATTATAAAATAATGCAAAAGGTAATGATTCATCATTTTGGGTAATGCAGATAGTAATGAGGTGGCATTACCAATATTTTGCTGGGGGGTTAACCGATACTCGATTAATCGATGAATGTCTTTCAATTGGTTTTCCTAGTAATCTAAAATGGCCAATTTCGATTAACGAATAATTTTGGTCAATTAATCGAGTAACCCGAGAAAATCGAAAAAAATGTTTTTTTTACTTTTTTTTTAAATTTTTTTAAAATATTTTTTGTAGCATTTAAAGTAACGTATCCGTTAGTCAGTTTGAATTTAAATACTGTGCCGCTTGCTATAAAAGAGTATTTTAAATTTAAAGTCGAATTTGTTTTTATTTTTATCATACGGGTTTGTTAATTTTATACAGAAAGAATTTACAAAATTCTAATTAAAGTTTTAAACACCTTTCTCATACCAAATTTGTAAATATAAAAAAAAAACTTTTTAAAAAGGCACCGACAAAGAAATTTGTAAATCCAAAAAAAATTTTCTTTTTTTTTTGTAACTTTGAATTTTTATTTTTAAATAATTTTTATATGAAAGATAACAATTTACAAACGAGTTACAAATATTTCAAACAAAAAAATTGTTGGGAATAAAATTTCAATTTCAAAGAAAATGTGATTGCTTTTACAAATTCCCATTGTTGGTGCCTACTGTTTTTTCTGTGTATGTATGAAAACTCCCCAAAAAAAAATTTTTACAATCGGTAGCCAACCGCACCTATTCTACAACTGGTTCCACTGAACTGGTTCCGGAACCAGCTCCAGGGAACCTATATGGAAGGTATGAATGACGTAGAATCAGTTCTAGAAGTAGTTCCAGAACTGAATCTAGGGCAACCTGTTCTACTTTGGAGCTATAGAAGTGGTTGCTTTTGGGATAATTTCAAACAAAAATAATCGGTGTTAGAATCGACAGTAGAAGGGGTTGTAAAGGAAAAGTAGCTATTCTACAACCGATTCTTTGGAACAGAAAATTTTCCTGGGTCTGTTTATATTTTCAAAAATTTGGATTGGTTAAAAATAAATAACTACGATTAAAAATTTTAATTAAAGTCGACTCGAACAAAAATATACATTGTGAACCTTAATTTAAATGGGCTGTAAATCTTCTTAGTGAGCTCTACATTTTAACAAATTCACCGAAATCCTCCAAATCATAGTGTTTTGAATTTAAAAAAAGCTTGTCTTGAAATTGCAAAACTACATACAAAGTAACAAAAACAACAACAAAGTTGTAGACGTTGTTGTTTTGTATTTAATTTAAAAATTTCATGGTATATTTGTACAGATCATGAAAATTTTAATTTTATTTAATCAACTCGCATAAAATTTGAATAATTATTTGAATCAGTGAATAATTCATAATTACTTTAAATCAAAGGTTTAAAATTGAATAAAGTGGGATATAATTTATTGAAATTTATATTGATTCAATTTCGCTTCGATTGAATTAGTTGTTTTATGAATTGATTCGATATTCAAGGCTACCATTATTTGTTAAATTGATAAATTGAATCAATCCGTTTGATTCTATGAAACGAATCAACAAAAATCAATTTGATCCTTTAAATGAGATATTGATTGAACAAAGCAGCAAAGAATTAATCCAATAAAATGACTTTTGCAATCGATTCGTTCAAAATTAAATCAGAGGGGCAATTCTGTAACTTTGCAACGACAAAATTCGATAGTTAAATTGACAAGTTTTCATAGTAAACAGACAATTTAACTACCAAATATTGTCGTAAAAAAGTTAGAGAAGCCCACTACAGATTAAGGAATTATATTGTTACGAATTTTTATTAGTCTAGTATAGAAAATTCTGGAATTTTGGAAGAAAAATATCCCGAAAAACGGGATTTACTAAAATCGTCAATCTGGCAGCACGACATTTAAGAATAATGTTAGTACTCTAGGTGTTTCCGGAATTCTCTCTAAAACTATTGGTATACAAGTTAATAATGTAGATTTTTTTGCTTGAAAAATTCATTTATTATAACAACAAAATGAATTGATACATTTTCAAAGTATTGTTCATCGTTTGCCACTACTTTTTCCCATCTTTGTGGTAGCTTATAGATTCCGCGCCAAAAGAACTGCTCCGGTTTTGAGGTAAAGAATGAATCAAGCCAATTTCTGATACCCTGTTCTGAAGTGAAGCGTATTCCAGTAAGGGCGTTCTGCATCGATCGAAACAAATGGTAGTCAGAAGGAGCAAGGTCTGGGCTATAAGGCGGGTGAGCCAAAACTTCCCATCCACTGTTTTCGTTGTCATGATGGAAGATTATTGACTCATGTTTGGTTGCATATTCTGGTCGTTTTTCGTTGATTGTTCTCTTCAAACGAATCAATTGTGTTCGGTATAGGTCCCCTGTGATCGTCTGATCCGATTTCAACAGCTCATAATACAACACACCCTTCTGATCCCACCAAGTACAGAGCATTACCTTGGCGCCATGGCTATTCGGCTTCGGCGTTGATTTGGCTGGTTGGCCGGCCTTTACATATGACTTTTTGCGCTTGGGGTTATCGTAATGTATCCATTTTTTCATCACCAGTAACAATACGATGCAAAAATGACTTCTTTTTGTAGCGTTCAAACAGCATTTCCCACATGCAAAATTGCCTTTCAACGTCTCTCGGCTTCAATTCATATGGGACCCAATTTCCTTGCTTTTCAATGAATCCTAATGCTTTTAAACGTAGGGCTTGTTGTGTGACTTCCAATGATAATGCAAGTTCTTCTTGCGTTTGACAACAATCTTCGTGGAGTAATGCTTCCAATTCCTCATCTTCAAACTTTTTCGGCTGACCAGGCTTCTCCTTGTCTTCTGTGTAGAAATCACCACTTTTGAATCGCGCAAACCATCGTTCACAAGTTTTTTGAGTTGGTGCATGTTGACCGTAAGCTTCTACCAACAATCGATAAGTTTCAGCAGCCGTTTTTTTCAAATGAAAGAAGGTTATCAGATTTCCCCGCAAAATATCTTTTTTAGGCACAAAATTCGACATTATTATAGCGATTGAAAAAATGTGTGTTTACACTTTGGCGTCTATCGAATACTGAATTATAATGACAGATGTTTACCCACCAAAATACCATATTTGTTATTATTCACACAAACCATATGTGACAGTTGTACCATATGTTGTCCAAATTGACATTATTAACTTGTATACCCATATATGTCATTTAGTCAGTCAGTTTATTATTAGCGACCGTGTAATTCAGTCGGGCTTTAGTAAATCGTGCAATTACAAATAGTTGGTAAACTTGTGTGTGTGCTATATTGTTGTATTTAAAGTAACAGTGTTAAACAAACAAGTGTATAAGCTAAATCAAACTAAAAAGAGTGTGTGTGTGTATTATTTAAATAGCAAAGAGCACCAACCCGGTTTATCTAAAGGAGATAAACTAACTTTTTAGAATTTAAACGTAACAATTGGGGTCAGCGGTGGGATTGGTTATTTTGATTGCAATAGAAATAACCCGGTTTATTTAAAGAAAATAAACCAACGTTTTTAAAATGTGATACGGTGTAAGCAAGGTAGTTTTCTAAAAGTCGACCTTTATAAAAACGAAAGAAAAAAGTCTTTTAAAAAGCAAAATATCTCTCAAATATATTATTTTTAAAGGATCATCGTAGAAGATTTGTTTCAACCAGGAAAATTTTTTACAATCGGTAGCCAAGCACACAAATTCTGCAACAGGTTCCACTGCAACCGATTCCATGGAACTGGTTCCAAAACCAGTTCTACGGATCTCATATGGAAGATATGACTGCCGTAGAATCAGTTCCATAACTGATTCTAGGGCAACCGGTTTTACTTTGGAGCTATAGAAGTGGTTGTTTTTGGGACAATTTCAAACAAAAATCATCGGTGTTTCAATTGACAGTAGAAGGGGTTGTAAAGGAAAAGTACCTATTCTACAACCGATTCTTTGGAACAGAAAATTTTCCTGGGAATTTTAAATAAAAACATGTAGGGACTGTTGATTTGGTACTAGCATTTTTGCGTTATATTATTAATGAAGCAGAAAACTTTTAAATCCATGGCTCAGTGTGAGACTATATTTCTTATTTTTTTTTAGTAGAAAGGGAAAACACTTACTAAAATATGAATAACTTTGAATAAAAAATTCCATTCATAGAAATTTTATATCCATACTTTTTATTAAATTTTATTAAGGTTTTTCCTACTTCTCTAAAGATATTAAAATTTGAGTTTGGGTCGTTCCATAAAATTGCTATCTTTTTGGAAAACTTGGGCGCTGTGGTTTAATGGTTAGCGCGTTGGACTGTTACACATAAGGTTGCGGGTTCGATCCCCAACCAAGGCAACATCAATTTATGAAAAATAATGATATGTATGAGTTTTTTCTATCCCTAATACATATCGCAGCATTCTCCTTCGGTGTTCCCATATCACTTAACCCCACCGAAATAAAATAACATAACAGGGCTATGAATTAAAAAAAAAAGCTTCAACAAAGTTCGCCAACTCTTTATCAGATGGCGCGCAACAACTGTTCTAATATTCAACAACAACTGTTCTAATATTACAGTGTTAGCATATTTGAAGCCCTTCATCTTTCACCACCTAAACCTTCTTCTCTATCCCCTTTCCAAAGAAAGCAACACGTTAATTAATAGAAATAATTTCCTGAGTGTTGCTTCTGTTTAAAAAAAAATACAAATTTTTTAACGAGTGTATTAACTAGCGTGGTCAGAATTTTTTAAATTATTAAAAAGTGGGTCACTGTTCAAAAATTCATAAAAATGGCGGGATTTAAAAAACTTTGGCGGGACAAAGTTTGGAGTTAAAATAAACTGGTTAAAATTAAAAAAAGTCCAGCGATAAAAAATTTATATTTAAATCATTATTTTTTTTTAAATAATAATTTTCGATCAAACCAAAAACCGGTTTTCCGAAACGGGCGGTTTTTGGGGACTCTAGTTATAGGTTTTTATTTAAAAAAGTTTTCAATCCGAAAAAATTTCAGAAAATCTGGAAAAATCGGAACAATCTCGTCGAATACCCTAAGAAGCATTCATTCATAGGTACAGGTAAAATAACACTGCATGACAAAATCTTGACTTTTAAAAATTAATAGAGCTCTGACCACACAATGCAACAAAATCGAAAAAATTTTAAAGGCTTTAAAAACCACTATACACTTTTGATGTGTTGTGGTTCCACACGCAAAGAAAAAACATGGTTGGGATGACCATATTCGAAGAGTGTCATATATTTTTGGGTTTATGATTGTGACAATCATGTTATTACATAGTTGTGACAATCATACTCTTACCTCTTTTTTGTCATAATATGGTCAACAAATTACCTTACTATGATTGCAAAATGCTCCCAATATTACTTAGCATATTATAGTCCTACATATTATCATATTCTGGTCCTATTATCCCTATAGTATTTTCCCAGAATTCTGCTGAAGCTGAAGCTGAATTGAAAAGATATGCATGTTTTAATTGACAATATTTATTCAATGACTAATTTACACATATATAAAGATAAAAATAAATTATGGAAGCTATAAAATGCAGAAATATATTGCTAAGAATACAATTTCACAATACATCCAAAAATCATCATAATATGTTCCTTATGATCATAATATTTTCTTGGTGATCATAGTATTTTTCCAATGATCATATTATTGTCATGTCGAAAATTTTGTGATCAGCTAGGATCATATTATGATCACTAGGAACATATTATGATTATTTCGTTCAGTCTTTATATTTTCTCCAATTTCGTACAGTTTTTCAACTAGACTTCCGTACAAAATGAAAAGCTAAATGTAGCACTACTTATTATGGACGCTCTTCAAAATTATTTTTTCTGTGTGAGTACAAAATAAATCACTTTTTTTATCACTTTTTACTTATTTTATAACACTTTAGAGTACAATCTAATTTCAAGTTTCCTGGTTAGACCGAATTCTTTCTTCCACAAACAATGTTACTATTAAAATGAACACCAATAAGTTTTTCTTTTATTTCCTATGTTTTTTGTTTTTTTTTTAATATGTTTATTTTCTTTTATTGCTTCTTGCAACTTCTTTTCACAAAATCACAAACAACAATGACGCTAACTGATCGATGACGCTCATAAAAAAATATACTGACCATCTTATAGTTGTCGAAATCATACCAATGATTACGAACATGATATCTCTCAATGCAAATAATAATATGATTGCAATTCGAAGAGAGGAATATGGTTGTCCAGATAATATATGATTGCAGACGAGTGAAAAATATGTGAACCGAAAAAAGAGAGCGATTTTAATTAATCATTTGCAAGGTATGATTAATACATTAATAATATGATTGCAACAACCAGGTATGGCAGAAGGGAACATAGTTTTGTAGCCGTGATCATATTGTAACCATATCTTTTCTCTGCGTGCAGTAGTACAAATATGGTTCAAATTTAAAATTCTATGGAGAGGTTTTTTTTAAACAATTTTTTAGTAAAATTATAAATTTTTTTATAAGTTTCTCCACATAATTATTGATAATTGAAAAAGCTTTAGTCCGATCTTATTAAAATAAACTTAGAAAAATTGAGATTTACATAACCTTTGATCCGCTTATATATTGCGTTTCAATCGGCTCAGTAGTTTCGGAGTTATAATCAAAAATTTAAGCAAAAAATATATTTTTTACGTAAAAATAGCAAATTTTTTTGTTATAAAAAAATCATGAAAAATCGAAAACGACAAAAATTGTTCAGATTTATTGCTTTTTCGCAAAGCACATGTAATAGCAACAAAATGAGATATCGATCATAAAAATCTATTGATTCTTTTCGAATTTATTAACAATTAAGTAAATTCCCTCATTTTCACAAAATTTTAGTTTATTGCTTGATATACATAAAATTGAGTAGTTGATGTTCTTCTTTCGATTTATTGAATTTTGAAAACATTTTCCACATGCTATGTAAAAATTTTCACATCGAAAATTCATTACATAGTTACATTTCTGTATTTTTTGGCAAACCGCTACCTACAATACTGATTCTATTCTTCGGAAAAACATTTGAATTGGATGAGTTTAAATGTATTAAACAGTACAGAATTTATATTTTATTATTTAAATTTATTATAAGAAATTAAATAAGAAAATAAATAAATAATTATAAAACTACAAACTGTGTAATTTTCTTTTATTCGATTTTCTATTGTTGAATAACGAAGTGTTACTCTGAATACTCCAGCAAAATCAGCCATCGACCCTGGTATCCCATCGACCCTGGTATCATTCCTCCATTGTCCGGATATCTTGATGGAATCGTGGGCCTTGTTCTTCACTCAAGTCTCCTAGATTTTCAGGAAAACGATCTAAGTGACTGTGCAGGTAGTGTACTTTGATGCTCATGTTGCATCCAAGATTCTGGAAGTGAGTTAACATCTCTTCAACGTAATCATCACCCTTGTTATTTCCTAAGAAATTTTGAATAACCCATACAAACGAATCCCATGCATCTTCTCAATTTCTGACATTGAATTGCCAAAATCAGTATCTTTCACCAATTTGCGAATTTGTGGGCCGTTTAATATGCCTGCTTTCAGCTTTTCCATACTCAGATTAGGAAACTTCCTTGAAATATACTGGAAACATTCACTATCTTTGTTAAGTGCTTTAACATATTGTTTCATCAGACCAAGTTTAATGTGAAGAGGGGGTAATATGATGCGATCTCGGGGCCCTAGAGCCACGTTTATAACATTTGGCATACCTGGAACCAGTGTTTCCCTAGAAGGCCATTGTCTTCTCTTCCAATGTTCTGCTTTAGTTCTGCTGTCCCATAAACATAAAAAGCAAGGATATTTTGTGAAGCCACTTTGTTGACCTAAGAGGAAATTTACCATCTCAAGATCAACACAAATTACCCAGTTATGTTCAGCATACTTTATCTTCTTCATGACCAATGCAATTACAGAGTATTCTTCTTTTACTCAACCAAAGTAAAAGAAGATCGACAAAGAGTGAAATTTATTTCCATTATGCAAAAGGACACACTTCAAGCTGCGTTTGGATGAGTCGATAAATAAGCGCCATTCGTTTGAATCATATCTCTGTAAGCCCATGGCAGTCATCAAATCAGAAATATCTGTGCAGTACACAAAATCATCCTTCTTCTTCAGGTCTCTAATTACATCATTAAGCTGGTCTTTATTCCATGGTCTCGGCGAAAAATGTTTGTGTGGGATGAACTCGTCATTTTCAGATGTAGATGTTAGTGCTGGTTGTGAACTATCTGATTGGTAACACATACTTGAGGTTGAGTGTCCTGGTGAAGATGAAAGCACTTGACTACAGCTTGGACCCCGACCTTGAGCATATTTAATTTCTGGTGAATGTAGAACTGCAAGTGTAAACTCATCAGCAGACCTCGTGGGTTACAACTATCGCATATGTTTTCCGAAGCCGGTTTTTGTACTTAAACAAAAATAACAATCGGCTTCGAAATTTGCAAGTGTCGTCTGTAAAATTAAAAAAAAATTGAAATAACGAATATGAAGAATTCAAAATTTAATTAAGAAATATTTTAAGTATAAAATATTCCAAATGTATTATAAGAATGTTCTGGCCATAGATTACATAGATCTCTTACTCTTTGACATTCGCTGTCAGTGCACGTATCTCATGAGAATGTGTCCGACATACGTCCTATACGTAACAAAAAATATTTCAATGTGTGTGTAAAAATTTGTTTGTTGACAAAAGAAGAAGAAGAGTAAGATATCTATGTAATCTATGGTTCTGGCTTTCTTGCTCATTCTTTATTAACACTTGTAGATTGTTGTTAACTTGTAAGCTGAGTGACTCTTTTATAGGGATAAAATGATGTTTCCGTTATCGCAAACACTTCTTGAATAAAATAAAATGGCTCAACGAGCGCTTATAACTATAATTTGGGATAATTCTTTATGTGGGTACAGTTTGTGTGTTCTGCATTTTTTTTTCTTATTCCCAAGAATCATAAAAAGCATTAAGGAATTTTATGAAAAAAAATCATGCGTTACAGGTAGAAAAGGGAAAAAGAGCAATTCAGCGTGCACGCACCTTATTTTTTTTAATTCTGAGAATCATAAAAATGTTATAAAGGTTTTTTCCAAACAATTTGCTACATGTAAAGGGGGTTTGCCAAAATCGGTGTTGTAAAATGCAATGCTGCGAATAACTTAATAAGGAAAGTTGTGACTTAAGGAGTGAGATCATAAAAATGTTAACACACATTTTTGCCTATAACTTTGGTTTAAAGCTTCTCATATTTTTTTTCGGCAGTTTACATTTTAAAAATATGTCAGTTAATAAATTAATGTACATCATGAGTTTTAATCTGCAATTTTTTACAGAATGGACGATGAAAGAAAAGTGCGTTCAAAAATAATTAAATATTTTCAACAAAACCAAACATGGACATACAAACAAATTGCCAAAGAAACTAATGTATGCCGCCAAACAGTTTCAAAAGTGGTAAAAAGGTATCTGGAACACCTAACAATTGAAAGGAAGCCGGGAACAGGAACAACGACTGGTTATCGTAACATCCGTAAGGCATATAAAGTTAAAAGCATCCTTAAGAGAGCTCCTAACACAGAAAAACAGCTCGGTTAGCCCAATGCTCGGACTTTTTTGTACGTAAATGAAACGTAAGGCAGGACTAAAGTCCTACAAAGTTCAAAAAGATCCCGATAGAAAAGCTTTTAAAAATTTGGAGGCCAAAACCAGAGCTCGAAAATTGAAATCAAATTTTACACAAAAATACAAGTGTTGTGCAATGGACGACGAAACTTATGTCCTGGCAGATTTTTCGCAGCTCCCTGGTCAAGCATTTTATATTTCCGATGTTCGAGGAAATGTTGCGGAAATATTTAGGTCGAAAAAGCAAACGAAATTCCCTAAAAAATTCCTTGTATGGCAAGCCATATGTAGCTGCGTCCAAAGAAGCCAGTCATTTGTGACATTTGGCTCTATAAACAGCGAAATTTATATCAAGGAGTGTTTGCAGAAGAGACTTCTTCCATTTTTGAGTCACTTACTCTTGGCCCGATTTAGCATCTTGTCACTACAGCAAGAAAGCGCTGGAGTGGTATAATGATAATAATGTGGTTCTTGTACCAAGAGAGGCAAATCCACCAAACTGCCCACAGCTCAGGCCAGTGGAGAGATATTGGGCTCTTGTTAAAAGAGAATTAAAGGGCACAAAAACGGTCTCCCAGGACATGCAATATTTCAAACGTAGATGTACCACCTGCTCTAAAAAGGTGACAGAAACTATCATAAAAGCTTTAATGGGAGGGTTTCCGGAAAAAGTGGATAACATTGTTCGTAGTGGTTAGAATTCCATGCGATTTTTTTGTTAGATTTTATATTAAATTTCATTTAATAAAAATTTAGTTTGAAGTCTGAAAATTCAGAGGTTTCTTTTTTATTTAACTTTTTTAGACCACCTTAAAATACATATTAAGCATTTAATTTTAAACTTTAATTTTTAATTTTATAAAATTAATTAAAATTAAAATCCTTATTTGTTTCTGCTCACATTTCAGTACAGTTCTTTTCATTTACTCATGGCATTGGTACGGGCTGGGTTTCGCCAACGTTGCACAAACTTCAGTCGATAGATTCACCAACAAATTTTCGTATCACTGTTGAACAAGTCTCCTGGATTGGTTCGTTACTTGGCTTAGGCGCCTTAAGCGGTAACATTCTATTTGGTTTATTATTAAATCGTATTGGTCGAAAAGCCTGCTTGTACTTGATGGCTTTGCCATATATGGTAAGTTTTATTTTAATCTTCAATAATGTTTTGTATTATAAAATTTATTTTGCTCTTTAGTGTTCCTGGTTTTTAGTTTACTTCTCGAAAACACATATTTATCTATATGTGGCGAGATTTTTGGGTGGCATCACTGGTGGTGGCATATATGTTGTAGTGCCAATTTTTATTAGTGAAATTTCAGATCCAAGGTAAGAAAACTTTTGTTGCCATTATAGAAGTATTATTCGAATTCGTAGAAAAATTGTTCCTTATAAAATTTTGTGCTATAGAAAATCTAACTGAATCTTAAGGGGTTGCACTTATATTAACAGCTCAATAGACCCATAGGATCTTTTGTATAGTCTGAATTAGGGTTTCCAATACCGAATCGATATTAAAAAATCTGTATTTCAGTGTTGAAAAATTTTTAAAACCAAATTTTCGGTATTCATATAAACATTTTTAATGGGCAATAAAACTAAGGTATAGCATAACTTAAAATTGAGAAATTGTGTTTGAAAATAACTCATTCCAACGATGCTTAATTTTGTTCATACACTCACAATATTATATCGTTAAAAACAGTCTAAAATACATATTAAATTAATTGAAAACATTAATAAAAAGGGGACTACTGATTTTCATTATATTCAAATCCTTTTGCTATTTATTTTCAAACATTGTTTAAATAATTTATAAAAGAAATAAGAACAATCGAATAGTCTGTTTAAACAATCTTCAATATTTAACTGACAAAACTTTTTTTTTTTTTGGACGAGAAGCAACACTTAGGAAATTCTTCCTATTAATTAACGTGTTGCTTCCTTTGGAAAGGGAATAGAGAAGAAATGAAAGGTGGTGAAAGATGAATGGCTTCAAATATGGCAACACTGTAATTGCGCGAGATGTTGAATTTTAGAACAGTTGTTGCGCGCCATTTGATGGTGAGTTGACGAACTTTGTTGAAGCTTTTTAGTTCATAGCCCTGTTATATTATTTTACTTCGGTGGGGTTAAGTGCTATGGGAACACCGAAGGAGGACGCTGCGGTATGTATGAGGTATAGAAAAAATCCATACATATTACTATTTTTCATAAATTCATGTTGTCTTGGTTGGGACTCGAACCCCCAACCTCACGTGTAACAGTCCAACTCGCTAACAATAACACCACAGCGCCCACAAAAAAATGCGATTTTGTGGTTTGTTTTTCATATTTGAAAGTTTTTTTTTATTTGAATTTCCAAAACACTACACAACACACAATACATACACAAAATTTTCTGTTCCAAAGAATCGGTTGTAGAATAGCTACTTTTCCTTTACAACCCCTTCTACTGTCAATTCTAGCACCATATAGCATCCGTGGAACTGGTTCCGGAACCAGTTTCATGGAATCGGTAGTAGTGGAACCAGTTGCAAAATTGGTGTGGTTAACAACCGATTGTAAAAAATTTTACTGGGTAGGTTCATATTTTAATTGGCTATGTTTGTATGTATAAGTGAAAATTTCTTGTAGTTTGAATTAAAATAATTTTGTACCCATCAAAAAAAGAGATGCAAAAACAGTATAAAAAACACTACAATTGATGATCTAGATGTACTTCTTTTTTAACATAAACACTAATGATTTTAACATTAAGTTGTCATAAGACAGGAGTACTCCCACTTCAACATTTTTTCAGTACTTTTTGAACAACTTCAAAGGAAGCTCTTTTTCACCAATTAAAAATTAAAAAAAAAATTCTTGGCAAAAAAATTATACTTTTTTTATTTTACAAAAGTTTTGTTATTGCCGCCACCGGGTATCGAACTTGCCACCTCACGATTGCTAGTCTAGCGCTCTACCGCTGAGCTATTCTTTGATATGAAAGTTGACTGGCATAAAAACACCACTTTGTTACTGCGAGATATTGTTCCTTATTCTCTTCAATAAAAGTACTTATTAAACAAGTGTAAAAGGTGCACTCAAATTGAATATTGTTTTCAGGACTATTTTTACAGGTGCATAAAAAGCAATTTCTCATAATTTTTTTTATATAAGTATCTATACATATTTTTAAAAATTAAAAAAATATTGAATTTAAACAAATTAATTATAAATATTAAACAAAAATTAATAAAATAAAAGAAAAAAAAAATCTTGGTCCCACCGGGAATCGAACCCGGGACCCTCCGTTTCGAAATGCCAAATGATACCAAAATCACTTTTTACGATCACTTTTAGAGCAATTACTTTTTAGAAGCATTACTTAAGTGATTTTTTGGAAGTTGTTCAGAAGTAATTCTAAAAACGCTGAAAAAATATACTAACAGATACTTTCGAAGCAATGAAAGAAGTGATTTTTTGGAAGTTGTTCAGAATTACTTATAAAAAAAGCTGTAAAAATACACTAACGGATACTTGTTAAGTAGTAAAAGAAGTAGTTTCTAAAGCATTACTTCCAATTTTTTTTGCTGGGTATATAAACAAACTATTTTGACCAAAAAAAAAACCAAAATTATTTGAATTTTTTATGTTAGGTGGTGTTTCTAGATGACGTTTAGCTTCACACGAACGAAAATACAATAACAAAATACATGCAATTCAAAAACAAAATACATGTAGTCACTCATTCGTGTGACAACGAACGTCTTCTAGAAACCTTATCTTAAATCATCGTAAGTTGTTTTTCACGTGGAAAAATTTCACTCGAACTTTAAAGGCCTCAAATTGCAATTTAAATTATAAAAATTAACAATTTTTTAATTTTATAACAAAGACACAATCACAATGAACACAAAATGTCACTTTTCCAAGAAAAATAATAGTCTTGTACATTAAATTTGCAAACAAACTCTACACAATTTTCACATGAAGCTCATTATCGTGAAAAATCATGTTTTTACATGGAGCATAAAAGTTTTTTCACGTGAAATCGAAACAACTTACAGTGCTTAAAACAGAAAACGACGAAATTATTTAAATTATTTTTCTAAAAATAGAAAACTAAAAATAGAACATTTGACTGGAAATATTTTTTTTGTATTTTTTGTAATTTTTTTTTATTGACTGATACAAAAAGTTTAACAATAAGCTTTTTCGTTTACTTACTACTGTAGGTTTGATTTAACTGCATTTTGCTTAAGTGCACTTTTTCTATAACTGCACAAATTTTTGATTTCGTTTTTATTTTACAAAATTAGGTACGCAATTGCCTTCTTTAAGTGCACTTTTTGTACCTGCGCATT
Source organism: Leucophora obtusa (assembly GCA_949987735.1). NCBI lineage: Eukaryota > Metazoa > Arthropoda > Insecta > Diptera > Anthomyiidae > Leucophora > Leucophora obtusa. Next base: position 287,006,425 of record OX465295.1, read on the forward strand.
AGGGATAAGTGCCTCATATTTTTGGCATTTGTACATTATTTTCATAAAAAAGATCACCGTTAGCTGCCTCTCGTGTTTTGCTTTATTTTGGAAAAAATACACACATAAAATAAATGTGTTGTCAACTTTTTGAGACAAAAATATCCTACTTTTGTCGTTTTTTAATCATAAAAATTGCAACATCTGTTGCAAAGCACAAAATTATCATCATTAGCCTCATTTGTTATGTTTGTTTTCAGTCTGTATTGGTATACCTGCACATTAAGGCAGGTAAACAATTTGACTTAACAACGTTTTTGGCTTATCTGCACAAAAATTTGTGAAAAGTTGGTTGTGCAGCTATATCAAAATTACTGTACAAGTTACTACATTTACTACAGCTGGAAAAATTCAATACAAAAACAGTGTGTGTTCGTTTACTTGAATTTCTTACTACTTTTACTACAATTGGGAAGTTTTGTTTACTTTTTGTATTGATTTTTTCCAGCTGTAGTAAAATTAATAACTTGTAGTAAGTAAACGAACACTCTTAAAGTAAACAAAACTTTCCAATTGTAGTAAAAGTATAAAGAAATTCAAGTAAACCAACACACTGAATATTAGTAGTAGTATTCTTTATTTTCATAATTCAGCAATATATATCGATACCATAGATTCAATACTCTATATCTGCAAAAATACAATTGTTCAGGAGAGCAATAAAACTAATTCATTTGCTTATACGATTTTTTTGAATTAATCTGTCTTCTAGAATATTATTTAAAAACGGGAACTTATTCCTATATATACTTATTTTGAAATTATTTGCGTTATTTACGTCGCTAATGCAGATATAGAGTTCTGAAATAAAATTTTTATATAATTTTATGATAATACTAGCAGATATGAAGTTTTAATAAATATAAAAAATATGAATTATTAGGAACAAATGACCATGTAAATCTCTCTATACTTTTTGTGGAAAACAATAGTATGTGCCTCCAAACATCAACGAACACAGAATTGTTAATCAGGGATGGAAAATTCTCGTTTTATTGAAATTAATAATCCAAGAACTATGATATCTATATCCTATTCCAAAAATTAATGGTTAGTTTGGAAAAAAATGCCAAAAAAAATTTGACAAAAACGAAAAAGTTTGCATTATATTCGTTTGCAAAATGTTAATCGCTGATTAAGTTTCTTAATTCATTTTCTGCGGCATAAATCCTTTTACTTGGAATTTTTTCAATGCGGTGTATTTTAATCCATAATCCAAGACTATTACACTCATATCTTGCCCAAAGTTTGGTGGTTAGTTTGCAAAAAAAATGTGAAAAAAATTTTGCGAAAAGGGTAATTTTACACCAATATATTCGTTTGCAGAATGTCAATAGTTGATTAGCTCTTCTAAGTCATTTTCTACGCTTTTTCGCATTCCGCCGTTATTTAGCAAATTTTTAAAGTGCGATTTCTTAAAATTTATAATCTAGGGATTACAAAAAAAAAAATCACGAAAAAAAATTACAAAAAGGAAATTTTTTGCATTAATATATTTATTTACAGAATGTAAATCGCTGACTAAGATTTTTAATACAATTTTTGTACCATAAAGACTATTTTTCGCGTTCCGCTATTATTTTGCAAAATTTCGAGTGCGGTTTTTTAAAATTTATAATCTAGGGACATTTCATATAACAAAGTTTGGTGGTTAGTTGCAAAAAAGAAAAAATCGCGAAAAATAAAATTTGCAAAAAGCAAAATTTTTGCATCAGTATATTTGTTTGCAGAATGTAAATCGCTGATTAATTTTTTTAATTCATTTTTTGTACCACAAAGCCTTTTTCGCCCTTTTCCGCGATTATTTTGCAATTTTTTAAGTGTGGTTTTTTTAAATCTTTAATCTTGGGAATATAATACCAATTCCCACACCAAAGTTTGGTTCTTAGTTTGCAAAAAAAAATCGCGAGAATATTTTGCAAAAAGGAAAATTGCATCATTATGTTCGTTTGCAGAATCTTAATCGCCGATTGAGCTTTTAAATTATTTTTTTCTACCATAAAAGGTTTTTTAGCGTACGGATATTACTTTGCAATTTTTTAAGTGCGGTTTTTTTTTAATTTATAATCTAAGGACTATAATGCACCTCTCCTAAAATAAAGTTTGGTGGTTAGTTGCAAAAAAAAATATTTCCGAAAAAAGATATTCTCAAAAAACTTTTATGTTTACCTTATAGAATTCAAATTATTTAAATTTATATGCAGATATAGACTTCTGTATTTGAAAATAAATTTGTTTGTAGATATGGGAAAATGTAAAATGTTCAAAAAAGTGGCAAAGAATGGGTATTTTGCTTCCAAATTGATATCATAGGTGGATATAATATCAACAATGATTTTGCCATCAAAAACTGATTTTGGCCAAAATTGCAGATATAGAGTATTGAATATAGGGTCTCGATATATTACAAAAATCAATAAATGGTATTCAAACATTCGACCATGACTTGATGTCGTCGGTCGGCATATATTAAATAAATTACGTGCTGTGCAAAAATATTACAAATTTTTAATAATTAAATTCATTGTACAAGCATATTTCTATAATTTATACAATGTTTTATAAAATTATATGGAAAGCGTTACCATTCTAAAAAAAGTGTTTTTAAAACTTCTTCTTCTTCTTCAAGTAAAACTTTTTCGAAATAAAACATTCTAAATTCCCTAAAAGCTGAACAACGGACCAAAATATGTACTAAATTCTCTTCCTCGAACATATTGCAAATTGAACATAAAATCGATATATCATCCTGATTATCCTGATATCTGGTGGCATTTAGTTTAATTGGATCACACCTCATATTAAAAATCTACATTATATCATCTCGACTGCTGACTTCATTGAATATGTTTATATTTATTTTAATTGATTCTTCAATTGAAAACAAACTTAACGTATTACTTTTTAAATAAACTTCAATCGGTTATGGAAAATATATTGCGAGTGTATTAAACACGACCATTAGACTACCAGGGAAGATCCCTCTTACTCCCTCCACATTCGACTGCAACTCGTCGGGTTAATAGTCCATTTTCCTTGAGCTAAATATCAAGCTCTCGACAAATTCGCAGAATGACCCAAGTGAAAATGGAAGAAATCTCAATATGTGTCGCGATAAGTCTGTCGTCTGCCAAAGTCTACCTCATAAACCAATTGTTGGTGATCGTACATTGAAATCTGATTAGACATATGCCAGCCAGAAAGGGCTAAAATCTGGCTAAAATAAGTCTCTACTCGGCAAAATTAGATCTAAGACCTCTAATAGCGTTCCTAAAGGTGGGTTTGTCATTTCCTGTTATTTCAAGAGTAAATTTTTTAATATAAAATGCTCAATAGTTTTTCTTGCAAATATTAATTTCTTGTGGACCAGGTATACCGATCCCGATCACGAAAATTTGGTAAGAAAAATAGCGACCCAATCATATATTTATTTAGGGTGTAGAAATAGGTTTCAAAGTAATTTGTATTTTTTTGTTTTAAAACTTGATATTATTTTTAGTACCCCATTGAAAAGGCCATCAAAATGCCTTTCATTAAATACCAAACATGGAAAAACGCTCTTTATACCACCTTTTAACTCTTAAATGTAAGATTGGGCCGCTAAAAATATGCTCGTGCTTATTACCATGGTTCCGGAACCAGTTCCTGAGATCCTATATGGAAGGTGTGACTGACGAAGAATCAGTTCTAGAACTAGTTCCAGAACTGATTCTAGGGCAACCGGTTCCACTTTGTAGGTATATAAGTGGTTGCTTTTGGGACAACTTCAAACAAAAATAATCGGTGTTAGAATCGACAGTAGAAGGGATTGTAAATGAAAAGCAGCTATTCTACAACCGATTCTTTGAAACTGAAAATTTTCCTGGGTAGTGTGACATATTTTGTATACAAATACTAAAATTACGGACATTTTTCTTAATTCTCATGTAACTTTTTTCTCAGAAAAACTAAAGGGTTCTGAGAAAAAATTCGGGAAATACGATTTTTTTTATTGTAATAGTAGAATCTTACGCTATTTTTAAGGCAAAGAAAAAATTTTCAATTTTAAAATACTTTACTAAAAAAGTTAGTATATTCGTACAAAGAGAGCATGTTTCTGCATTTCCTCAGACAAAACGAATTGTGTGTGTGCTTTTAATGTAGGAATAACCGCATGTTCGAATCCTACAGCCGACGGGTTGTTGAAAAAATTATCGCATAGAGAAAAGATTTTCAGTTCCCAGGAACTGGTTCCGGAACCAGTTCCATGGAATCGGTTGCAGTGGAACCAGTTATAGAATAGTTGTGGTTGGCTACCGATTGTAAAAAATTTTACTGAGACATATTGTAATGTATACATTGACATATTTTCTTACAAATTTTGCTATAAATGCATATTTTTTGCACATTTTGCTAGAAGTGCATGTTTTTAAGCATACTTTTGGATATTTTATTAAAATTATATTTTTTTATCACAAAAACAAAAATATTTTATGTAAATAAAACTCAATTATAAATGCATGAAGTTCCGAGTCAAATTTATCACTTTTCTTTTAACATTTCTTTTACAGAATACGTGGAGCTTTATCATCTATGGGCACAATGTTTTTAAGTTTTGGAATACTTACTGGTTTTGTGCTTTCATCATATATCGATTATTATCTTAATCCTTGTATTATTTTAATATTTCCCATAATATATTTAATAGTTGTCACACAATTTCCTGAAACGCCACAATATTTACTTAGCAAACAACAAATAGATAAAGCTCGTGAAGCTTTAAACTTCTATAAGAATTTACCAAAACAAAACAAAGTCGATGAATTTGAAATATTAAAACAAAATATATTAAATGCTAATGGTAAATCGGAAACGATGAATATACAAGATTTTGGTAAGTTAAATAACTTTAAATTATAGCTAACTCTCGATTTGCGCGGTTTAAGGGGACTAATTATTCGCGTTGAATCGCGTTTTATCGAAATCGCTTAAAATAAGTATGTAAATCGTGGGTATCCTATAAAATGTACATCAGGGATGCAGTCCGCCGATTAGTAACCACTTCAACTAGCTGAGACGTTTGACATATAGAAACAGACAAGGAACAGAATTTTTCATATTATTTTGTAAATCTACCCCTTAATTCATAAATGCTTTGTAAAGTTATAGCAGTTTTACAAAACGTCATTTCCATACAAAATTTGTTCAATAAACCTCCTATAATTTTACAAAGCGTTTATGAATTTAGGGGTTATTTTTTAACTCTTCAATAAATTGCTCACGAAAATTTTCTGTTCCAAAGAATCGGTTGTAGAATAGCTGCTTTTCATTTACAACCCCTTCTACTATCCATTCTAACACCGATTATTTTTGTTTGAAATTGTCCTAAAAGCAACAACTTCTATAGCTCCAAAGTGGAACCGGTTGCCCTAGAATCAGTTCTGGAACTAGTTCTAGAACTCATTATTCGTCCGCCATACTTTCCATATGAGATCCCTGGAAATGGTTCCGGGACCAGTTCCATGGAATCGGTTGCAGTGGAACCAGTTGCAGAATTGCTGTCGTTGGCTACCGATTGTTACCGGTTTCTTGGCTGGTTAGTACCCAGGAAAATTTTCTGTTCCAAAGAATCGGTTGTAGAATATCTACTTTTCATTCACAATCCCTTCTACTGTCGATTCTAACACCGATTCTTTTTGTTTGAAATTGTCCCAAAAGCAACCCCTTCTATATCTCCAAAGTGGAACCGGTTGCTCTAGAATCAGTTCTGGAACTATTTCTGGAACTGATTCTACGTCACCCACACCTTCCATATAGCATCCCAGGAACTGGTTCCGGAACCAGTTCCATGGAATCGGTTGCAGTGGAACCAGTTGTAGAATCGGTGTGGTTGGCTACCGATTTTAAAAAATTTTCCTGGGTACTTTTCATTTACAACCCCTTCTACTGTCGATTCCAACACCGATTATTTTTGTTTGAAATTGTTCCAAAAGCAACCACTTCTATAGCTCCAAAGTGGAACCGGTTGCCCTAGAATCAGTTGTGGAACTAGTTCTAGAACTAATTCTACGTCAGTCAAACCTTTCATATTGGATCCCTATGCATGTTTTTGTCTAGTTAGTTCAAAACTAATACGGACTAAATATTTATCCAAATCATCGAATTCAGAACAAAATGGTATCGATTTGTGGTTGCATATTTTCGCATATTTTCAGAAAAATGCATGTTCCTGTATTTTGATTTCAAATGCATTTTTCGTGTCCTTTTAATGCTTATTTGTGCATATTTTTGGTAGCAGTTTTTAATTTGCAAGAAAATAATAAAAAAAAATTGATACGTTTTCATATTTTAAATTCAATTAAAATATTTACTTTTTTCTATATTTTTAAAAATAAATATTCTCAAAAACCTTATTGACCTATAGAAAAGTTTCGAGTTCTGTATCTATTTACAATATAACTAATTTACATATATTTTTGTGTTTTAAAGTGCATATTTTTTTGCAAAAATTGTTGTTTTCAGTGCATATTTTTTATGTTTTTTTAGGCACATATCTTCGATTTTTAAGTGCATGATATTCCTTGCCTTAATTATTATGCATTTGACCCTGATACTTTAAATACAATTTTCTTTCTTTCAGTAAATCCAGAAGCTTTAAAAACATTTTCAACAGCTTTTATATTGATGGCTTTAAATCCATTTTCGGGTGCTTTTCCTTTCATGAATTATATGTCTGATGTTTTTGCTCAAACTGGTACGGATATTGATCCAAATTTATGTACCATCATTATGGGTTTAGCACAAATATTGGGCACCTGTTTAACCATGATACTGGTAGATCGTTTTGGACGCAAAGTGTTAATGTTGACTTCATCCGCTGGCATGGCTTTAGGTTTATTTACATTTGGCATCTATATACAATTTACCACACTGGAACAAAAACTGCAATACAATTGGCTGCCTTTAGTTATAATGACATTTGTTATTCTAATCGCAAGTATTGGTATACTTTCCTTAGTTTTTACTATCATAGTGGAAATTTTACCAATTAAGGTATGTTGAAGATCTTAAACTTAATTTAAAAATTCAAATATTTCTTTAAAACTTGAAAATTCTTATTTTTTAGATTCGCACCGTTGGTAGTTCCATATGTATGGCTGTAATGAGCTGTATGGTTTTTACAGCTTTGAAAATATTTCCAATTTTACTCCATAAATATGGTTTGGCCACCGTTTTGTATTCTTGTGGTGGCATTTGTATTGTTGGTTGGTTTTATTTGTTATTATGCCTTAGGGAAACTAAAGGAAAGGAACTGGATAAATAAATTATTTAAACATCAAATTTCAAGAAGTATTTTACTCAGATTTTTTTTTGTACACTTATTTTCGCTGGATCTGGTTTCCAAATTTCTCGTTAGAAAATTTTGGAATAATTGCTTTCGCAGAATAGCTTTTATATCATTTTCGTTTGCTTTTGAGAATACTTATAAATCATTTTCGAAAGCCTAAAAATCCTACAGTTCGTTTACAAACAACTTTTTAAATACGATATACTTTAACGGTGTTATGCATAAAGTTTCTAAACAGTTTAATTACGCATTTTTAAGCTTATTTGGTAAAAACAGTATGCATAATTCATTTAATAACGACAAATTTAACAATCCGTTAAAATACGGTAGAGCCTAAAATAAGCATTTAATAAAATTTGGAAAATAAAAGTCTCAGTTGAAACCATAAATATTGAGTTTTTATCTATTTAAAAACTTTTTTTTTTTTATCTATTTAAAATATTAATGTGCTAATTCATAAAAAAAATTGATTTGGTATTTGGGGCTTGCTATAGTTAAAGTACATATTTCGCTTAATAAAGAGGGTGGTTAAATTTTAAGGGCCGATGTTGATTTTGAATAAAAATTATTTAGAAAATTATTGTCATTTCTTTTTATATGATAATATTGGTATGGTTCAATTATGTATGGAACAAAATATCGGCCAAATGGCCGCCGCGACCTCGGCGACACACCTCCATCCGATGGTCAAAATTTTCGATGACGCTGAGGCATAATTGAGGTTCTATGCCGTTAATGTGCCGAATTATCTCATCCTTTAGCTCTTGAATTGTTGCTGGCTTATCGACGTACACCTTTTCTTTCAAATAACTTAAAGAAAGAAGTCCAACGGTGTCTCAATTTCTGGCCACAAGAAGTCCGTTATAGCGAACACCATTCACGGTAACTGCTTGGCCAACCTCATTTTCGAAGAAGTACGGCCCGATGACGCCGCCAGCCCATGAACCAAACCAAACACAAAAAACAGGTGTTTCCACATTTCCTACAGACCCGATTTGCAGAAATTTGTGCACAATTTTCCTGATTGTGGACACATTTGGTCGATTATGCTGACCAAAGAAATCACGAAGTGCACGAAATGCATTTTGATTTGAACGCCCATTTTCATAACAAGCTTGAATAACTTTAACGCGTTGCTCGATTGTGTATCTTTCCATGGTTCAAATTGAGTTAGTCTGAAATTGAGAAATGTTAAATGAAATGCAGATAAAAAATTAAGTTTAGGTGTGGTTCACATTCAACATCGGCCCTTAAAATTTAACCACCCTTTAGAAATCTTAATTCATAATCGGATTTTTACCATAAATTAATTTTTCGATTTGATACTGGCAACACTATTATTCAATTTTTTCTCTACTCCCAAATAAGTCGTAAGTGATGTACAAATTTAGTAAACGATTGACGCGGTAATCGGAAGTGAAAATGTATTTTCTTAAACTAGAGAACTAATGATGTGCTAAGATAAATTTAAAAGCTTTTAGAAATATTTTTTTTTTATTTATAAAGCAAATCAATGGAAATGTATGTAAAAACGTAATTTTTTAGAATATATTATTCGAAGCATACAAAAGTAATCGAATTTTGAATAATGTTTTGACAGTCTGTACATCAGTATTGTTTTGTTTTTCTTTTTAATTTTATTTTTAAATTTTTTCGAAAAAGGCCATTGGCTACCCGAGTAAAAAATTTATATATAATCATATGTGGCATATATTACAATATATAATTAAACATGTCGTTATGTATATCCATATATAATTATATATGACATCTTTTTCAGGTCAAAAATTAGATACAATTTCATCTGATTAACACATAATTCAATCAAGTCAGATCTAAACTGATACAATTAGATAAAAACTGATAAACAACTGATACAATTTTATCTGGCCATTTTTCGGATCAAATGGTACATGGATCACTCTAAGTTATATATTACCATATAAAGATCCATATTATTTTTTTTAATAGGGAACATATCATATATGGTGCCATTTAAAGAATATATTGTCATATATGGTGCCATTTAAACAATATATGGTCATTAGGGCGGGTCGATTTATTTTTCATCAATTTCCCTACGATTTCCGTATTCTATGGGTTATTCCATGAAAATTTGCCAAAGGAACCATACCTCTATCGTTAAAATCGAGTCCCCTACTTTTTGTTGGTAGATTTTTTCCCAAATTGACGTTCGTATGAAATGTTACCTACACTTTCACATCCATAACTCAAAAACTATCGATCGGGTTTAATCGCCAGTAGGCGCGTTGGAAAGGTGAGCTCATTTTGATCAATTTACAAAAAAAAAATCTCCAACATTGGTCCAACGGTTCAAAAGTTACGGGCATTTTTGTCCAAATTTTGGAGCATTTTTCCATAAGGGACATAAGAAATAACTTTTTCCTATAACACTGTTTCTATAATGATGTAACCAGCACCATCTAGACACTTCTGGCAACACTACTTAATTGTGTTTACTTTAATAAATTTTGTGTTTAAATAAAGTTAAAGTAAATCAATTTCAAGGACTTATTAAATCAAGGACTTATTATTTTAACAATATTTTAACAGCGATTATAAAAGGATAATCGTAACAATATTTAATTCTTTTAGTGACGGTTTAAAAAATGGATTCAGAGCCTGGTTCATCGCAAAATCCAACAGATACCCAACGCAGTAGTTTGCAACATTTGGTCTCTCATGATGTTTTTTCTTTTGGCGTGGCCTGTGAATTACCTGATATTAATCTGTCAACTAAACGAGATATATTGAAGTTCTATTTTTTCTTGGCCGAACGTTCAAAAGCCCAAAGCAAAATGTTTTCGTATAAAAGATTTACTCCCCAAGTAGCAGACAGATTGTTAGAAATTTGGAATCAACTTAATATTGAACTTATACTCAAAGGTAGCATCATTAGAAAATTGAATAATATGCTTGACGCATATAGTAATGCAGATAAACAACGAGTAAAACGCGCAACAGAATTCAAAAAATTCGTAGAATCAACAAACCAATTATTCAACATTGGAAAATGTAAATGCAACTTGAAAGAAAACGACTGCTCATGTGGATCTATCCCAGAAAACTTAAAAGATTTCATGCGCGATCAATATAATGACAGAATACAAACGATACCGGAACACGATAATGGAAGTGAAGAGACGATACCAACGGCTATACCAACAATCTCAGTGAGCAACGATCCTACATACGAACCACATTATGACGAAATGGAAGTTGATGTGAGAGGAGGTTCAGAATTAGTTCTACCACCACAAACATACACTCCCAGATACAATACTAAAAACTATGCAATGATGTGTGACAGATTTGGTGTGCATGATAGGATGGGATCAGCATTGGCAACAGCTCTGATGGAAGACCTGGGCGTAAAAGATGGTCATGACAATCTTGTCATCATGGATAAAAGTAAACTTCGTAGAGAAAGAGAAAAATGGAGACAAGACGCACTTCGTAAGCGGTATGATGGCTCGAATTTGATATCATTTTCATTCGACGGCAGGAAAAATGATGCTCTAACTGTAGAAAAAATTGATGAGAAATTGCATCCAAGGATGGTTAAAGAACCTCATCTAGTTGTTTTGAGGGAACCAAAATCTCAATTGATAGGCTACACAAAACTAGAAAGTGAAACTGCGGCAAGCAAAGTCAACAAATTGATCGAATTCTTCCAAGAAAAACAATTGTCTCTAGATTCATTAATTGCCATATGCGCTGATGGTGAACCAACAAATACTGGCGTACACGGTGGAATTTTGCGACTATTCGAAAAACAGTTAAAGAGACCACTGCACTGGTTTGTGTGTCTTCTGCACTTTAACGAGCTGCCGTTTAGACATTTGTTTGACACTTTAGACAAATCAACCACCACTGGACCACGATCAACTACCGGAAAGTTGAGCTCAAAAATTGCTGATTGTGAAAATCTTCCGGTATGTAATTTTTATAGCTGATTCTTTACCATTTTTTATTCTATTTTTTAGCTTTTATGTTTTCTTTTCAGGTGGTAACCGATTTTGAGGAAATCGCTTTGGAAAATATGCCTCCTGGTGATTTAAATCCAGAAGAATTATCTACTGATTCGAGGTACTTGATGTTAATGGCCAATGCAATTTCTAATGGTGTGGTTCCTGCGGATTTGTCTCACATAAAACCAGGGCCAATTGCACATTCTCGTTGGCTCACCAAAGCCAATAGATTATTACGGTTGTATGTGACAACTAATAATCCAACTGAAAATTTAAAAATTCTGGCTAACTATATAATAAAAGTATACACGCCAATGTATTTCAATGTTAAGTATTATAGCTCTGCCGCATACGGTAGTACATTACTTTTTAAATTTATTACTTGGACACGATTTTTACCACCGAATTTACTTGGAGTTGTAAATACAGTAATTCAAGATAATCCATATTTTGCACACTCAGAAAATATCTTGCTATCTATGTTATTTGATGATAGAATGGAAAAACGAAACATTGCTATAAAGAAGATTTTACATTACCGAAGAGATATTGTCGACCCAACGGAACTTAGAGTTTATAAAAAATCTCTTATAAACTTTAATTGTTCGGAATATACAAATATGATTGATTTAAATGACGATACCATTTTATTCGAACCACCGTTTACGCAAAGTTATTCGTATGAACATTTGGAGGGATATTTAAATTACGAAGTGCCACCGTTCGATGATCCACAAATTCCTTTACACATTCAAGGAACGGAAAGACATGTCCAATTGCTGGCTGCCACTGCTAAACGAGTTGCAGGAAAGAATGTAGAAGGCGCTATGGCGACGACATTAGAGAGCCGTACGAAAACACCCAGACTTGAAAGCAAACAAGACTTTCAGAAAAAATAATGGTTTTTTTCACATTTTGTCTTTTACTACACTCAAACTGAATATTTTTTTTGATAATAGGTTGATAGATACTTTATTATCTCTTAATTTGAATTTTTGTACAAAAAAAAAATAAAAAGGGAAAAAAAAAACAAAAATTTGGTTTTATGTGTTATTTTGTTTTAGCAATATCGCATGAATTAATCAACCGAATTCGATAAATTTGGGCTTAAACTCTTCGTTTTGAATTGTAAATTGAATAAAATAATGGATTGAGCCAAAAAAATGGCCATGAAAGTAATATTCTTGGACAAAATCATGAAAAAAATGGAAAAATGCTCCAAAATTTGGACAAAAATGCCCGTAACTTTTGAACCGTTGGACCAATGTTGGAGATTTTTTTTTGTAAATTGATCAAAATGAGCTCACCTTTCCAACGCGCCTACTGGCGATTAAACCCAATCGATAGTTTTTGAGTTATGGATGTGAACGTGTAGGTAATATTTCATACGAACGTCAATTTGGGAAAAAATCTACCAACAAAAAGTAGGGGACTCGATTTTAACGATAGAGGTATGGTTCCTTCGGCAAATTTTCATGGAATAACCCATAGAATACGGAAATCATAGGGAAATTGGTGAATTTTTCACTCCCTACAAATCGACCCGCTCTAATGGTCATATATGGTAACTCAACTACAATATTAACTGTATTTTAGAAGCTATTAATTATATTTCAGAAATTTTAAATGTATTTCAGAAATTATTAATTGTATTTCAGAAATAATCAAATCTATTTCAAAACTTTTTGATTGTATTTCATAGTTACTAGAGAAAAATTTCTGAAATACATTTCATAATTTCTGAAATACACCCAGCAAAATCTTTCATTACCAAATAAGTGGTTATATAATAGAAATTCATAGCTCCGCACAACTTATTTTTTGGCGTCTAAGCTCATTATTTTTGTTTGGCGTGGTCGTTTTTATAAGTAGTCACGCTTACCCGCTCGCTTACGAAAAAATGAGAAATAAGTAATTATGAGATTTTGAATAATAAGTGGGTACACACATGCTTACAAAAAGTTGAATTATAAGTGGTTATCCGATTGCTTACTTGATTCTTAAAAATAAGGAGTTAAGCAAATACTATTAGCTTAAGAAAATACATTCAGGAAAATTTAAGTTTTTTCTAATGTGTAATTTTAGGACTCGTCATAAAAATTTAAACATAAAACATATAAATAAAAATGTATAAAATTTAACTGTGTAAAAAGTATTTATTTAAAATATTACGAGTAAGTCATTATTTTGTATTTAGAAACAATGAATACAATAGGCCGTTATTAGGAAGTCATTATTTTATATTATAAAATAATGCAGAAGGTAATGATATATCATTTTTGGTAATGCAGATAGTAATGAGGTGTCATTACCAATATTTTGCTGGGCAATTGATAATTTCTGAAATACAGTTTGATAATTTCTGAAATACAGTTGTGAATTTCGAAAATACAATTAATAATTTCTGAAATTCAATTGATAAAACTGAAATTCAAATGACTAGTTCTGAAATACAATTCATAAATCTGAAAAATAATTCATAAGTTCTGAAACACAATTGATAAAACTGAAATTCAATTGATTATTTCTGAAATACAATTGATAAATCTTAAAAACAATTTATACAATTCGAAATGGTGTAGACCCGAGTAAAAAAGAGTATATATAACATATATTTTTTAATATTAAAATATATGATAATATAAAATATTGTGTGCTTATATGTTTTTATATGATGATATGTTAGAATCATATATCAGTATTTGCTTTATTGCAAATTGTATATATAGGAATATATTATTGATAAAACCGTTCAAAATTTTATATATAAATTGATACGAAAAATATATTTAATTTTATTTTTTATATAACAATATCGTCTGCTTGCCTGCAAGTAGTGTTATGTGTTCTTTAACATGTTTTCAGGAGCGCGAAAAAACTGGTTTATATTATCCTTTTAATATAATGATTGTAATAAATAAGATCGTCAATCATTAGGGATTCACATATAATTTTATATACACTTTTTTACTCGGGGAGTGTTAAAAAGATGTAAATAAAATTATTTTTTTAAAAAAATTCAATTTAATAAAAAAAATATAATTTTATAAAAACATTTATAGAAAATAAAATTATAATTGCATATATAAAATCAGTGCTCTGCCAGTGTATTATTTTTTGAACTGTTGTCAATATCTGTCTGGGATCTTATTTAATCCCAAATAAATGGAGATCTTACGTAGTACCCAAATATAATGCGGGATCTAATTTTGTCTGTCATTTTTCTGGATAGTTTTAGTAGATGTCAATCCCCAAATATATTGCTGTTTCTAATTCGATCTGCCATTTTAATACCGAAATAAATTGCTGGATCTAATTCGATCTGCAATTTATGGGATAAATTAAGATCTTACCAAATCCTTAAATATATCACTGGATTTAATTCGATCTGCAATTTATCGGAAAAGTTAACATCTTACGCAATCCCGAAATATATTACTGGACCGTATTTGAGCTGTGATTTTTTGGATAAATTTAGTTTTTACTTAATCCCCAAATATATTGCTGGATCTAATTCTATCTGCGACTTTTTCGGATCAAATTAGATCTAAGTTTATCCACAAATATATTGCTGGATCTAATTCGATCTGCCCAAATTGAGATCAAATTAGATTTAAGTTTATCCACAAATATATAGCTGGATCTAATTCGATCCGCCATTTTTCGGATCAAATTAGATCTAAGTTTATCTGCAAATATATAGCTGGATCTAATTCGATCCGCCATTTTTCGGATCAAATTAGATCTAGGTTTTTCTCCAAAGATATCATTGGACCTCCCAATTTTGAGATATAACTTGATATTAGTTTATCCCCATATATACAATGGAATCTAATACGATATCATTGGATACACCCAATTTTGAGATCTAATTGGATCAGCTAGATATTACAGCAGATCTTAAACAATCTCAAATTGGATATGATTAGATATTGCGCGAGATAAATTTTTTTACTCGGGTACGCAATTGTTGTAGCTTTTTTCAGTTTGATGGATGCAAGTTGTTGGAAGCCACACATTCTAGGGATATATATATATATACCCGAGTAAATAAGTTCATATATAACAATATATTTTTTAATACAAAAATACACATTAACATATAGTAATATAGTAACGGCCCTATGCTCCTTGCAGGAGTAAAAGGAACAAATATATAATATAAAATGGCTTCGCATACATATGTATGTATTCATATATTATAATATCTTTCAAATATTTCCCGAAGTTTTCTTACCATATAAAATATACCAAATGTTAATGTTAATGATACACATAACTATATATAATCGGATATGGTTGATCCCATAAATTTAGGTTTAATATACAATAAGATATAACCCAATATATAATCACATATAAACCCAAATCGAAGAAATTTTTATTTTAGATATAATTTAATAAAAACCTTTATCAAAAAAATTTCTAAGTTGTTTTACATATAACTTTATATGATAAAATATCAAAAATATTTTCTAAGTCATTTTAGATAAAACTTTATATAATCTAGATTCCAAAACATTTTCTAAGTCATTTTTTATATAAATTTAGATAAATCTTAAATAATTTAAATTATTTTCTGAGTCAATTTTTGATAAAAATTTATATTATTTAAAATCCAAAAAAAATTCGAAAGGAAAATATTTTTTATGTCAGTTTTACAATTCAAACATATTTCAAAACCCAAAATATTGTATAAATCTTGAAATCCAATTGTATTAAATAGTATATAACTATATCAGATTGGATATAATACTATTCAATTAGATGTGCCCAATTTTGGGATGCAATTGCATCAGAGTATATGCAATTGTATAATATTAGATTGAATTGTATCTAAAATAATACAATCTGATATAATTTTATAGACCCATTTTGCGGATCAGATTATATAAACACTTATATGATTATTTTATATCCTTATATATAAGATAAATAAACTTTTTTACTCGGGTATAAATATATATATTAATTCCTTTCGTTCCTATAAGGAGCATTCACAAAATACTTTCTAGGGATGGGACGGCTTTAATAAATCATTTCATGCCTGAAAATGATATTATTAACAATTAAATGGTGGCTTCCTCACTCCAAACTTTTCAAAAGGTTTAAAGTAAATGAGTATCGACTATAAACCTAAATCTGAAAAACAATTGATCACTTCTGAAATAAAATGATAAATTTTGAAATACAATTGGAAATGTTGCAGTAAGATAAAAACAGCAAAAATAAAACTGCTAAATTTAGAAAATCTGCAGAAAATTTTGCAAAATATTAGTAAACTAAAAATGACTAAAACAAACTGTTGTATCTAAAAAAATGTTTGTTAAATTTTGTTCAATGCAAATAGCAGTTTATAAAACCAACAGAAATATTTGCCAAAAATATTAAACTGTTGATTTCAGAAGGCTAGATTTGTATTTCCGTTAAAAACAAAAAACGAAAAAGGAACTTTGAAAATTTTAAATTTTATGTGATGTTTTTTGTCTACTACTACAATTTAATTTTATTTTCTAATCACTGAAATTTAGCTCAATTATAACTCAAATTTTGTAAATATATTAAACAGTTTTATTTTATATTTAGCAAAAATACTCTGCTAATGCAGCAGTTTTTCATTTTGAACTAATTTTTAGTAGCTTTAACTAAAATGTTTAAACACTTTTTTCTATTAGTGTATAAACAATCATTAAATAATCAAAAAACAGTCGTAAAATAATTTCTAAACTTGAAGTAAAATGTTTATGTCCATTAAAAATTTCATAATTTCTCAATTTCATTCAAATGTACAAATTACATTTAATTTGAATAAAAAAAGCAATATTTAAAAAAAAAAAAATTTATATGAACATTCATATATCTCCATATATGGCCATATACCCACAAAAATAGAAAAAATAAAAATTTTACAGTGAAAACTACAAAAAATTATTAATTGTGTAAAAAAAGTTCCAAACAAATTTTTTCGACCTGGTGTGATTCGAACCCGCAACCCTCTGATTTCTGTGCTAGCACGTTCCTATGCAACCCCCATACAAAATATTAACTTCTTATCACCCATGAAAAAGAACTTCTGACTAGCATATATTTATTGCAGCATTAGATCTTGTTTAAAACCCATTCCTAAGGGAGAATTCTTTGTGATGTAATGAAGGAAGTGATTCATTTAGAAGTCATTCCATTTATTTTTGGTGGGTAACTTGATGAATCACTAACAATTTATTTGATAGTGGAGCCACATTCAATTAGGGTATTGCCAAAATAAACCGAGAAATTAACAAACTGTAATTTAACGATTATGCATAACATTTTTTAATAAACGATTAATAAGGAAAATAGCAATTGTATACCTCAAAACAAAATTAAGAAAATTTTATGCATTAGAGGCTACACTCAAAAAAAAAGTTAGTAAAGTCAGCAAAAAATGTTGCTGTGTCAGCAAATTTTTAGCCAGGAGCGTGCTTGCAAAAAAGTTGGTTATTTCAACAAAACGTTTGCTGAAAATCAGCGAGCTGATTTTTACCAAAAAATAGTAATCTTCAGCAAAAATTTTGCTAACACTTAGTCGACTGCAAATGAAAAAAATCCTTGCTAAAATCACTAAACTTTATGCTGAATATTAGTAACTGAAAAAAACTCAAAAAACTTGTAGCGAAATTTTACTTAAGTTAATTTATTTGCTGAAAATTTAAATATAGAATATGTGTAGAGTTGTTTTTCTTTTTTTGTCATTTCCGTTTCCAGACAAGCTGCGACATCTACATCTTGTTTATCTGGTTGTCGTCCACGCTATGAATGCGGTTATCAGCACAATTTTTGTAGCAAAATAAATTAGTAAAATATTAGTTCAAAATTAGTTTAGTGCTAAAAAAATACAACTAAATTTTTTTCTGAAAATGGAATTTCAACAAAAAAATTGTTGGAAACTAGTACACTTGATATACAAGACGTTTTACTAATTTTTCTACTAACTTATTTTTTTGAGTGTAAGAATACATAGCTTTAAGAATTGACTTTGCTCTAAAATCCTCTAATAAGAAAGGAAGGCTGTGTTTCCAAAAACAATTTGTTTCAACAAAAAGTAACAAGATATTTATGTTGATTTCACTTACTACTTTTGGTTCAGTGTATGTATGATTTTTCTATCTGTCATATATAGCGCATAGCGCTAACCCGACCAAAGTAAAATAATGTAACAGGGCTATGAACTAAACAGCTGCAACAAAGTTAGCCAACTCACCATTAGATGGCGCTCAACAACTGTTCTAAAATTGAACATTTCATATTTGAAGCTCTTCATCTTCCATCACCAGGGGTCTCACATGGTCCTGATGAATGGTAACGCCGGTTTTTAATGCAACAGATGGCACTGACTGCAGTTTTGTTTTTCTCGCAAAACTGCTTCATTTTATTGGGGAGCAGTGTTGCCCGAAAAGTTTTAGCTCATTCCCATTTTGAATGTTTAAATCCCCAATGTTATACCCAATTCATTTTAATTTAAAAGAAAAAAATAGGAGCTTAATTAGCATCGCTCTTGAGTCCACAAAGTTACTAAGAAATGACTCAGCAAAGTAAATAAAAATTAATATTTTACGAAGAAATATTTACTTTTTCACTCGAACTTTAAAGGCCTCAAATCTTTGTTAAAATTGTGAAAGTAAAAAATTTTATTATACGAAAGACAAATCACAATGAAGCTGAAATGTCACTGTTTCAAAATAAAAGTCGTACATTAAATTTTCGAGAGAAAAAATTCTACACAATTTCCACACGAAATTCATTATGGTGAAAAAAAATTTTTTTTTCTAAAATATGTATTTGACAAGTAAATAAGAGTAGTTTTCAAAAACTAATAGTT
Source organism: Leucophora obtusa (assembly GCA_949987735.1). Classification (NCBI taxonomy): domain Eukaryota; kingdom Metazoa; phylum Arthropoda; class Insecta; order Diptera; family Anthomyiidae; genus Leucophora; species Leucophora obtusa. Next base: position 287,025,641 of record OX465295.1, read on the forward strand.
TTTGGTTAAGTGTAAATCTAGTAGGTTTAAATTCTAGGGCTTGTAAACTCTTTAGAACATTAAGTTTGCATAAGTCGAGTTAACACGATTCAGAAGGTATATGAAAACCACTGGTATTTTTTGAACCTACACAATTTCAGTATTTTGAAAATAGAAAATTTATTGATTAAATAAGTATTGAGTTTGGTTGCTTTTCGTTATTTCAAGATTTATATATATTTAGAGAACATTTCTTCAATAATTCAAATATTTTGTAGAAATTTTGAAATACTTTAACAGACCTAATTTGAAAATTCTTCTTATTCTCGGCCTATCTTTTAAAATCTTTTAAAATTTACAATTTTTGAATCTGTCCCCAAACCGAAGTCGAAATCCCTAATTTGGGCCCAAATCCCCTTACCTGGCAACTCTTTTACAATCTCATTTGACAAAATAAAATCTTCCCTTGACAAAATTTCCCACATGCTAGCAATATCCACAGTTTGTTTAAAAAATTATCGATGTTGCATCTCTATATTATATGTCTCCTTCCAACACCTCTCATATCTTCTCTCCTTTCCAAAGAAAGCAACACGTTAATTAATAGGAAGAATTTCCTAAGGTTGCTTCGCTTTAACAAAAAAAAAAAATTACGAAAACTTATGTCTACATTATAATCTAGAGAAAACCCCACAAAGACAATCTGATAATATTTAGTACTTGGTAGTACTTTAATTAATTCCCGAGTAAAAAAGTTTTGATATAATCACATATTATTTTATCTAATTGCATATAGTAACTTATAGTTACATATGGCCACATATGCTTTTAAATTCAAGCATTTATCTTTTATATAGTCATATATTAGATATTTTTTCCTCAAAGGTTTTAATATGGAGACATATGTGATTTTATATTATTACATACTGGCCTACATATATATGTATGTGCTATATGTAAGTACATAAAGTAACATATAAAAGATATAATTACATATACGTTTATATATAATTTAGTATGATACTATACATAATAATATAAAACTATGCGGATCCATATAAAAAATATTTTATAATTTGTGTTAGTTATGATTATATATTGACGAATATGAACCCATATATAACTTATAACGGTCTTTATAAAATCATCTATAATTATATATCATCCCACATAGGCAATTTTTTCAAAGTGATTTTATATAAAAATATATAAGGTCCATATAAAACCGCATTATATTATATTTGGTTCCATGTTATCAATGATTTTGAACTAGTTTGAGATTTAGTAATTACTAGGGATTGGCGCGTGACACGAAATGTTCGTGAGTCACGTTATTCACACGTGATCGTGAGTAATAATTACTATACTTAAGTGATTCGTGCGTGAGCGTGAGTAAGAATAATCCGTGCATGATTCGTGTGTGAGTTTATTTTTTGCATCATATGTTTTTAGTAATTTTTACTGTTTTGCGTGAGAATTTTCTGATTGTAAGTTTTTAATATACTCATGTGTGCTGAGTAAGAAACGAAATGCTCGTGCGTGAGTAATTTGTTTTTGTTTAGGATCATGAGTCAAAAATGGCTTACGCACCCATAACATTAACAACACTGAAGCTCTAATACGAAATTCTCTATTCTATAACTTACACTTGACTGATTTTTTATATTATATCTTGGTTGTATATAGGGTTTTTCTTTTCCCGGGACAGCGGGATTTTTTTCTGAATTTCCCGGGATCCCGGGAATTCCCGCTCAATAGAAAATAAATAAATCCGACATATGTTGTACTTGAAAAACTCGATTTCTATTAAAACACCGTCCGACAAAGTTCATCTTTGGTTGTACAAATGACAAAATCTACTTAATATATTCTGAAAGAAGGGCTAAATATAAAACATCCATGACTTCCACTTTTTCTAGAACAGTTCGCTTAGCAGTTTAAATCGCGAACTACTATCTAGGAAATATTTTCGTTGTCGTTCTCTGTGCTTTATAAGTTGTCGATCAGAGTTGAATTCCATAGGAATCAGCAAAAACTAAAACAAAATAACAGCAAAAACAGTAATAACAGAAGATAAAAATAGCATTGTTAGAATTTCATTGATGTTAGCCTAATTGAGTTATTTTCTTTCAATTTGCTATTACATTTTGTAATTAATTACACATGCAATTACTCAATTACATGTAATTGTAATTGAAAAAAAACTCAACTACAATTAATTGTAATTGCAATTCAGAAAAGAACAATTACAATTACAAGTAATTGAACATTTTTTTTTATTTAAAAAAATAATTTTTGTATATTGTTAGATATGGTCCTATATAATATGATAAAAAGTATAAGGTTAATATTTAGATATAATTGTATCAAACTATGTCCACTTTTATAACATTTTATATAATTTTATACGAAAAGATATAATTTGATGTAATTGGATGAGGACAAAATTCGGATACAATTGTATCGAATTGCATAAAATTGTATCAAATTGTATACAATTGTATACAATTCGATACAATATGATACAATAAGACGTTCTCATTTTTCGGATATAATTATATCTAATTACATAAAAGATTATATATAATTAAATATAACTTCATATGGCTCCATATCAATTTTTTTTACTTGGGTTATTAATTAATTGTTAACCATATGATCCAGGAGAGATTTTTTAAAAGATATTTTTGATATTTTGTAAAACTAATTATAATCCATCTTAAAACCGAACAAAATAACACTCAATATATATTAAACACCCGAGTAAAACGGGTTATACATTATTTTATATTATTTAATACAATTATATCTCGTTATATATTGTTTTGTATGGCACTATATATAATAAGACGTAATTTTCGTCTTTCGAAAAAAATTTATATGACCCAATATCTAAATATATCTTTTTACATATGTTGTCAAATTTAATCAGATCTCGACCATGGAATTTAATTTGTAAGACAAAATATCGCCCAGTTTCATGTTCAATTTAAATTTCATTTAAGATTTTATCGATATCAATTACAATCCATTTTAAGTTGGAAAATATTTTTTTACAAAAACAAATTTTGATATACAGTTCAAGTGATTTAAAAAATAATATCATGAAAACGAGAAACCGGTAAAATATTTTTGAATAGAATCTGAGTGATATTAGCTCTGTTCCACGTACGTTACCGCGGGTGCCCGCGGGAACCCAATCTTACCAAAAAGCGTTTCTATTGTTAAAAATTGGGTAAATGAGAGCGTTGATGAGAGAATAATTTGTTTCTCATTTTACCAGAAGTTACCCGTACTTTTTTTCGGGTAAAATGGTAAAACTGTCAAATCACTTGTTGTTTATAAATCAACTGTTTTAAATTTGTAAAAATAATTAAAATCTTAACAAAAGTTGTAAACATTAATTAATATTGTTAACAAATACCGCGTTCTAACACTTTCTCTTTATTCCCTTCGATATTTTATTGTTAAAAATAGCTTTTGTTTATATGAATAACTTTGACGTTTATTTTTGGGCTTGAAATGTGGTTTTGTGCGTTCCCGGTATTGTGAGCAATTTTACCATTTTTTGAGATAATTATTTGTTTACTCTCATTTTACCAGACTTTACCCAGAATTACGTGGAACAAACCTATTATCTGACAGATGGCCCATACATTATCGACATTGAAAATATGTTAAAAGAGTTAATACTTAACATACGCAGTCAGACTTTGTGTGGGATTTCGTACCACATATGTATAGCAAAAAAACAAGCCTCTTGATTTGAAAAAGAAACATTTATTTTCCCTATATAATCTATGGTACAGTAGACGCTCGCAAATTAGAACCGCTTTGTTTTTGAGGCAATTCTAATTTCTGAATTATTCTAATTTTTGGACGTTTTTTTTCGTTTCGTTTCCAATGATAAAGTGTTTTTTTTACGTTTATTTAACATTTTAAATGATACACTTTCACTATTTAATAGAGACTGCCAAATAATATGTACACGCGTATCAAATTTCACAAATAAACTAGCCAAAAATGTACATAAATGCGACAAAAAAAACAAATAGGGAAAAACATATATAATTTGGTGATTCCCCTTTTTAGTTTTACTTTATTCAAACAGAATAAAAATAAATTGGGGATTTCCTGTGTATTCAAATAACAAAAAAAAAAAAAAAACGCTCAGAAATTAGAATTTTAAATTCGAATTTCAGAGCGTTTAATGTATTGCAAACATTGATTCTAATTTCTGGACGTTCGAATTACTGAAAGCTCTAATTTGCGAGCGTCTACTGTATATTCTTGTTTTAAATAAACTCTTAATATCTTAGTAAATTCAAATTGAAATTCATTTTCATTTAAAATGTTAAAAATTTACATCGAAACAACAGATTATTTTATTTTCAAATAAATATTGGGTCATATTAATAAAAGTTAGCCAATTCTTCGAAGTAATTATTTTGGTTTAGGAATAACGTAGCACCAAATTTATTAATAGGCTTGAATGATATCATGAAATAGAAATGAAAATAAAAACAAAAAATTGTCTACCCGCAAGCAGTCTAAAATTGTGTAATTATTTACAAATTTAAAATATTTTTAAGCGATTATTTCATGACATTTCATTTTATTAAAAACTCATGTCAAATTTGTTATCAGAATTTTAATGTATTTTTCTCATTTTAAAATGAATAGCCCAAAAATTAAAGTTTCATTTGAACTTTTCTCACTTTCAAAATGAAAATCTCACCTTCAGTGAAAAATCCAGTAATGTTTTATGGAAAATTATTTGAAATTTCATTTTATTTAGAACTTTTTTATTTTATGGGTTATTCTTGAACTATACGATAGCTCCTATAAGTACCGAGTAATAAGTAGATACTTTTTATGTATGCAGTTTCACATAGACTCTAACAGTTACTACATTTGCTAAGTTTACACGATACACGAAACCTTACGTGAATCCCCCATTGTTTTTCAGTGCAATATTTAATAAAAACAGAAATTCGAAAATTTTGATCAAATAGGACCTAATTGCATTAAATTTTAACTATTAAGATATTATTTAATACAATAATGTCTGGTCAAAATTCGGATTAAATTGTATATAATTTAAAGTAATTAAATCCAATTTGATTTATGGAAATTATTTGAAATTTAATTTTATTTAGAATTTTTTTATTTTATGGATTATTCTTAAACTATACTATAGCTCGTATAAGTACTGATTAATGTAGATACTTTTTATGTATGCAGTTTCACATCAACACTCGCAAACTTATTAAATTTGCTTAGTTCACACGATACACGCAACCTTACGTGAATTCCCCATTGTTTTTCAGTACAATATTTAATAAAAACAGAAATACGAAAATTTTTATCCAACTGGACCTAATTGCATCAAATTTTAAATATTAAGATATTATTTCATACAATAATGTCTGGTCAAAATTCGGATTAAATTGTATATAATTTAAAGTAATTAAATCCAATTTGATCCACGTAGATACAATTGTATTCACCATTTTTCGGATTAAATTGTATGTGATTAGTTATTGTATTTCATCAAATTAGATATGTCACCATATCATCTTTTTTAATCGGGCATATTCAAAAAACCCATGTAATTATATGTATGTGGGTAAAAAAAAACTGCAAAAAAATTATCTGACATAATTTATGACCCTTTGGTGGGTACCTGTAAAAGTGAATATAGTATATATATAAATAATTTATTTATTATCCTTCAGTTTAAAGGATCACTTTAAAGCATAGCTGTTAAGTAATGATTAGTAATTAGATTACTTTCTTTTTAAAGGTGAAGTAATGATTAAATTAAGATTATATTCAGTTTCGGACGATTACTAATTGATTGTGATTCCAAATAATCTAAAAGTAATAAGGATTATTTGTAATTACGACAAAATATAATCAAAAATAATCATAAATAATAAATAAATAAAAACAAAGTAATTTCTATATTTTTACCATTAAAAATTATTCAAAATGTTTTTTCAAATTTCAAATGACATTTCAGAACATTTCAATCACGCAAAATTTCAACTAAGGCACTGTAACTCATGCCGAATATTTTTGAAAATAATCAAAAGTAATCTTTGAAAGTAGTCGAATTATTTTTTGATTACTTTTGACTCTTTTTGATTATTTTATGGTAATCTCAAGTAATCTTGATTACTTTTAGGTTACTTGTAATCATAATCAATTAGTAATCAGAAATTGTTTAATAGAGAATTATATAATCAATACAATTCTTTTCAAAATGTAAACTAATTGATTAGTAATCGTAATCGAAATTTAACAGCTATGTTTTAAAGAGTATACACCCTCAGAAAAATTCCGTTGGAATACGGTTGTAGCAACAGAAATGAGGTTGTCTCAACAGAATTGAGGTTGTTGCAACCGAAATGAGGTTGTTGCAACCGAATTCAGTTGCAACAACTGAATTAGGTTGTAACAACCGAATTTGCGAAGTTGTAGCAACAGAATTCTAAAAAAATAGGTTGCTACAACCGAATTTGGTTGCTGCAACCGAATTTGTTGTAAAAGGGTTGTAGCAACCGAATTTCAATTAAAAGGGTTGTTGCAACCGAATTTCATGAGGTTATGGCAACAGAATGAATCGAGTTTCAGTTTATTCAAACTTCACAAATGAAAAAAAAAACAATTTGAATAATCAAAATGGAAAATTTTTTGATGATTTTGAATAAACATCTATAAATAAATAAAAAGGGAAATATTACACGTTATTTTGTAAAATTTTGGTGAGTTGTGTTAATTATGAAAAAGCCTTGTACATTAAATTAAAAAAGTTTTCCCTTTGTAGGCCATAAAGTTCGTTAACATTAAATTTGGAACGTCCTTACTGAAAATAAATGGTTTACGATGGTTACCAGCATCTCTTAACAAACAACTAATTGCAAATGCAATAAGATATAATAAACGCACTACAGATGTTGCTTTGTCTTACTTAATTTAAAAAGGGGGAGTAAATATTCGATATCCCAAAATAAACATTTATTTTTTATTTTTCTATACTTTCTAGAGATATTGGCGAAAAGGCTGTTTATTGAAATTTGAGACTGAAGTTTGAGGTTCAAATTTTGATTTTTAACCGAGAAATTGCATGTATGCAGAGAAAAGGGTATTTTTATATACTTTTTATTTATGATATTCTTGGTTAGAATACTTCTTATTTATGTAAAACCACACTTTCGAAAAGAGATTTCTTCTAAATGTACAATTTTGGAAAGGGGCTTCTTTCAACACTTTCGGAGAAAAAGTAGTATTTAAGGAAATCCAAAGTTTTGCAAGCAGCAGAGTACCCATTCTTTAAAATTGTAAAAGACTAAGGACTAGTCTTTCTTTAAAAGAAATGGTACTAGGAATATAGTACTCTGTCAAAACGAAAGGATATTTAAGAAAAGTGTACTTCTTTTAGTACTCTTTCTTTTAACGACAGGATAGTAAATAAACTGTACTAAAAGAAGTACATTTTTCTTCAAAAGAAGTATTATGTTCTATAAACAAAAAGTACGAAAAGAAGTATTTTCTTCCTCAAAGATATATGAGAATACGTAGAAAGAAAGAAAATGTTCTTTAAAGAAATGGTTTTTTTTAAAGAAAGGGTATTAAAAAAATGAACCTTTTATTCAAAGATAGAGTACTAAAACAAGTATTCATTCGTTCAAAGAGAAAGCAATAACTAAAATAGTGCCCTTTCTTTTAAAGAAAAACCACTTAGATAAGTACGATTTCTTTTAACAACAGAGTACTAAAAACTAACTAGTTCCTTTTTTGAAAGAAGGAGTACGGTTTCTGTGAAAGGAAGGTCAACTATTTTGGCGTTCTTCTTGGAATACAAAAATACTCCTTTTAGTACTCCTTTGATATAAAGGGTACTTCTTTTGGTACTATTTTTTTAAATAAATACCCTTTGCTTGAAAGAAAGGGTAGTTCTCTGAGTAGTCTTTCTTCGAAGGAAAGATTACTTCATTTAGTACTCTCTCTTTTAATGAAAGTGTACTTTATTTTGATATATTTTCTTTCAAAGAAAGGGTTTTTCTTAGTATCGTTTATTTCAAAGAAGGAAAGCCACCTTTTCTGTAATTAATATATTGTTTTTATTATTTGTAATTTTAAAATATGTATTCAAAGTGAGAAAATAAATATTTATATAAAAATTAAAAAAACCGTTTTTTTTTTTGCTAAATAATATTCTAGGATTTTAGCAAAATATCAGTTGACACAACGTCGCTCTATAAAAGATTCGGTTGTCGCAACCTCTAAATAGGGTTGTGACAACCGATTTCGGTTGTCATAACCCCATAGTTCGGTTGCCACAACCGAATTCGGTTGTCACAACCTCGAAATTCCGTTTCAGCAACCGAATTCGGTTACCACAACTTCTAAATTCGGCTGTGACAACCGAATTCGGTTGCTACAGCCTCAAAATTCGGTTGTGACAGCCCCATCAAAACGGCTAAATAATAAAGCAATGAATTTGTTAAGGTATGTTCTAAATAGCGTAAAAGGAAAAATCATATACATATATTTAATAAAATCTTTTTATAGCACAATTATTTTCTGTTCCATTGTGTTGCAAAAATTTACCTATATGTACTACACACACAAAATAAATCGGTTGGAAATCCACTTACACTACCATTTTTTTACTTCTGCAATAACATTTATGTTACAAGTATACAAAAATAGTTGCATTAGTAAAATATTTGCGTTAATAACTAATAATTTTAAACTTTACTATAAGAAGGTTACAACTACTACAAAAATCTGCTTTCCCGACCAATTTAAACAAAAGTAAAAATCCATGATTTTTTTTGGTAGATGTAACTATCTCAAAACATTAAAATTTTACATTCCCCGTCATAAATAAGCTGCACTGATTACATGTCAGTTGTACCAATCAAATTTTACAAACATTTCATTATTAATGCCGTACTAAGATTTTTCTACCAAATGATGGTTGCATGTACTAAATTGGAAAAAAGTTTTATAATTTATATAATAGATTCTCGGTTGTAGTACCCAAATTAAAACATTAATTTTGGTCACTATAACCAAGAAAAAACAAACAAGACCGAAATTCTTAATATTAATTTAAATTAACTGTCAAAAATTAAAAATTTCAAATGAATAAAAACAAAAGTATTTAAAAATCAGATGGAGTTATAAAAAACGTGTTATTAATTCGCATATTAAAGGTAATTTAAATAAAAATACCCATTTTTGCACTAAATAATTATTTTTTCATTTAATTTTTTTAGTATAAGAACCGTTGCCTGGCCTCAAAACTAGGAACATATAATTAACTGCATAAAAATTTAAAGAGTAAAAAAACCGTTTTTTTTACTCTTTAATAAGCTAATAAGCATTTAAAGTTTGTGGATTTCCCTCCTCTCTTGTGGCAAAAACTCCTTAGGGAGGATATTTTTCTGCAGAATATCCCTCAGATTTTAAGGAGCAATATATAAAAAAAGATTCTGGGGACTTTTACAAAAAGTATAGTATAATATTTGTATATTATTAATTCTTCGAATTATCTATTTTTGTTATGTTATAGTAATTATTTAGTTAATAAAAAAAAAATAAAAAATAATGGAAACGGTGTTTGTTAAAATCGATTTCGAAAGAAATTTGGTTGGATCTACTGAATGTTAAATTCGATCAGGTAGTACTAACGCGATTCGGTTGTAACAACTTTTTTTTATTGTACTAGCGTAGTAGGTATAACCGTAAATGTCGGTAGCTGCAATCGAATAATGTGATAGTACATGTGACTACCAAAAGTCGGTTGGCAACAAATTCGGTTGTCACAACGATTCTGTTCTGTGTGTGTAGTCAAGAAATCAACATAGATAACAAGTCCAAACACGGCTTTTACGCTTTCCAAGATGAGGAAGTGCTTATGGTAGACACATATTCACATGTAATGCAGCACTATGAAATTAGACAATTTGTAACAGCTCTCAGTCTAATAAGAAATAAGCTCAATGAAATAAAAGCACCTCATTCAGCTACAGATTTTCTAAACGTGAATTTCAAGAATGTAGAATTAGAACTACAACAGTTGGAAACTATGGTAAATGGTCTTTTGTCATATACACAAGAAAAGAGAAGATTAATAAACAGTGGAGGAAAAGCCATGAAATATTTATTTGGTGTGATGGATTCGGATGACATGGAAGATATGTTGGAAATACTTGAGGACGAGGATGAGGCAAATAATAAAAATCTTTTGGCTCAAATGAATCATCAGATTGTGATTAACAAGAGGTTTACGTCAGCCATGGAAAATGTTACCAAAATAGTTCAAACAAATTTAAAAAATTTGGCAGATAATATTTTACATAATTTGGAAATTTTTAAAGCGTTATCAAAGCATGCAAAAATCCTGGAATTCAAAATGCAACTTATGGTAGAAATAAATAATTTGAAGTGGTATATTCTTACTGCTAACATCTACATATCGGACGCGTATAAAGGCTATGTAAATATGAACATGTTTAATTCAACCGAACTAAAATTGTATAAAATTTCCTAAATTAAATATCTCACTGTATTTTTGAAGACACACAAACAAAGTATATATCTCATTGTGGGCGTTCCAGTTTTCACCCAAAAGAAATACTCTAAACTTATTGTCGAACCAATTCTATCAGAAAGAGGTATTGAAATAAAAATTTCCAATAATGTGTTTTTAACTGATGGAAAATGTATTTATCATTATGATAAAGATATTGTATTGGAAGAAAAATTAATAGCCTACGCTGACAAATGCATTCAAAGTCTCTTTAATCAAAATATTTCATGCGCATACACTGAAAATAACAAAACATCTATTAAGCGAATTCACGAAAATTTAATTGTGACAAAAAATTATCCGCATAGAGATAATTCATAATTGCAATCACTTAAAAGTTGGAAAAAATTTAACAACATATATTAGAGACAACAATATAATTACTTTCGAGAAATGTTCTCTGTACATTTCTGGAAAACGTTACAGCAGGTATAGTCCCGCTAACTTTATTACTTTATCTCCACCTACCAATGTCCACATTGAAAAACTTCATGTAGAATTAGATGAAGATCATTTCTTCAATTCCATGGAGAATATGCGTATGAAACTTGAAAACGTGACACTTAACATGACGAAAATGCAAGATAATATTAAAGAAATTCATGAAATATATTTTACGAAAAACGAACACCTAATGGAAAAAATTCACTGGTATGGAATTATAATACTAATACTTTTATTATTTACCATAGTTGGAACATGCTATTGCATTAACAACCCAGTGTAGAAATACTTGGTAATGGTAACTACTTACTTTTGTTATTACATTTCTTATTACCTTTATATGGCGATGTCGCGAAAAATAATGAGTTGTCGTTACACACCAGCATACGAAAAATCAAAAAATATATCGTTACCTATGTGCTTACCAGTACTGACAAAAATAATGAGTCTAAAAATTGATTTTCAAAAAAATTAATTATATAAAAAAAAATATTTTTTATTGTATTTTTTTTTTAAATAAAATTTGCTGGTGCGGGAATCGAACCTGGGTCTACAGATTGCCAGTCAACAGCTCTACCATCTGAGCTATATCGACATGTAGTATTTAATAGATAAAAACATAATTGGCCTGCTGCACACAAGTAAGCTTACTCGCCAACATACAAAAAATCAAAAAATATGTGGTTACATATATCCTTACCAGTGTTTAAAAAATATTGAGTCTAAAAATAGATTTAAAAAAATTTTCAAAAAAAATAAAAAATGATTTTCTATTTGAAATAATGATAAAAATAAGTCATTATCAGTAACTCATTATTATATGTTTTAAAATAATGCAGAAGGTAAGTGGGTGTCATTACTGGTACTCCAAAAAATAATGATATGTCATTACCGTTTCTACACTGGGAATTATTAAAACAAATATGTATTAAAAAAATAAATAAATAAACTCAGAATCTTAAAACCTAACCCCTCAATTCATAAATGCTTTGTAAAGTTATAGCAGGTTTACAAAACGTCATTTTCATACAAAATTTGTTCATTAAACCTCCTATAATTTTACAAAGCGTTTATGAATTTAGGGGTAAAAATTTTGTTATTCATTACAAAAACTCAATAAACATGAATGTCAACATAAAGCGAAATATAAGCGTCATCACGCACACGATATCGTTCGTAAACTTTTTGTAAATACTTTGTAAAATTCAAAAATAAACATCTAAATGTAGGAAATTTAAAAGTATTTTTATAGAAATTAAATGGTTAACAAAATTAAAAATTTGTAAATGTGTTTATTTCACTCATATTTAGGGTGACCATTTTTTTTCTGAATTCAAATCAGTACAAATTTTTTTAAATATAATCAACAAAAAAAAAAATTATATTAAAATTCTTTGGTTAATATTACCGATTTTTTATTCTGGCCAGCGAATTTCTGCTGTCACAAACAAATTACATTGTCTAAACTAACTTTATGTAGACACAAACTGCAGTTGGCTACAACTTTCGCCTTGACAACAAATCTGTTTTCTCATAGCTAATTTCTGTCATAGAAAACCGTTTACATTCTGGCTGTTAAGGCTTTACATTCTGGCTGTTAAAGCTTTGTTAAGGCTTTGTGAACTGTTTTCTATCAAATAACCCTCAGATTTTAGATACTTTTCTTTTCGAAATACCCACATAAAAACATTGAGATTTTAAGGACTTTTTCTACGAAAAATCTTTAGCTTATGATGACATTTTCTACACACAGAAAACAGAATCGTACTGATTACCGTTTCAATTGCTATAACCGAATACTTCTGAGGGAAATTGAAATGGTGTTGTCACAGCCAAATAACTGTTGTATCAACTGATTTGCTATTGTAGAAACCGAAATATTTTTCAGAACGGTAAGAATTTGATTTTAAATCACTAACGGTACAAATTTTATTCAAATCACATAAGGGCAAGATTTTTTCTGAAACCACTGAAGGTAAAAATATTTTTTAAATCAATGAACGGTTGAGCGAAACCGTTCATAAATTGAGTGAGTTCTTTTTTCGATTTATAAAAAATGAAGGCATTCGTCAGTAAATTAATTAATTGGATTTGATAAAATTAATATTACAATTGAATTAAGTAATTCTTAAATCATTATTGGAATTTAACGCGTTCAATTAAATGAATTCACTTGATTAACTCGTTTACTGTAGACAAAAATTTAATTCGATTAAACGGGGATTCAATTTGCATTTTGATTTTTCGTATTGAAAAAATGCAATATTTTTTAAAATGTTAAAAATCAGTACAATCAGTACAAATTTCAAAAAATCAGTACAAATCAGTACACGATTTGTTCATCAGTACAAGTGACTAAAAATCAGTACATGTACTTATCAAATCAGTACGAATGGTCAATAAATAAATGTTAATTTTTAAAAATGTTAAATCTAAATCTACTCATGTTGTATAAAAAATGTCGTTATATCTAAAAATTTCGTTTTTCTAAAATTATGTATAATAAAATAAAGCAACATAAGCGTGATCTATAATTTGCTTAAAGCCTACTTTATATCATTTTTAAAAATTTATAAAACCTTATAAACCTTAAAAAAATCTGAGGCCTTAATCACTTTTATAAAATATCTCAGCAAAAAATTCTGCATACCCAGAAGTAGTTTGGTAAGGCATTATTTAATCACCGTGCGCTTCCTAAACTAATTCCAGAAGTTATGATTTTTGTTTGCGATGTCCCACTTGGTATGTCTGTTTTCCGCAGGTGAAATGCGCTTCTTTCATGGCACTTAAGAAGCAATAAATCAGGCCTTCATGAAATGTGCATTTTTTCAGCTTCGAGATCCGTTGAAATAATGTGTATTTAATAAAATCAAAGCTCTTCACTGATTTCTCCAAAGAAGCAGTGAAATATTTGCTTCAGTAATGCGCTAATAAAATGCATTACTTTATGTTAATTTTTGTTATTATAAAACACTTGAAAATTTTTTGTTACTACACTCAAAATGTGATCTCTAAAATTATTTTTCAAATTAAAATGAAAATCTCATTTTACATCCCTGTTTCATACATATGTGACGAGTGTTGCCACACGAGGGTAATTACCCAAACCGAGAATATTTTCTTAATGTTGCGGATAATTTCAGGCAAGTGTGGCTTATGTGTAATCAGATTTAATTTGTTTTACAAAATTATTTGTGCCCAAATTCCAAAAGTAAGTGAATAGGGTTCTATGGAAACGATATACATTAAGGTCGCTTTAAAGTAGCATTCAAAATTGTTGAAATTATTTTTTGTGTAATTAAATCATCAAAACGGCTTACTAAACGGTTATTTTACAGAAAATAGTTTTAGCAACGTTTAAAGCAAAGTTTTATTATTACGATTGGCGAAAAAGGTGAAAACAAATCTGACTTGCACTTTGTTGGGCGTTCTTCAAAAAATATGACCCCCTCTTTAATTAAAATAGAGTTTTTTTCTATCTGCTTCTAAAGAGGTAACGTACTTTTTTAGGAACGCCCGACAAATGCCATTCTGACTGTCCTAATAACACTTTGTCTTAAAATCAATAGTCTCTGCCTTCTCTCCTGATTACAAAACAAGCAGTTTAGAATATAGAGTAAAAAATGTGTGCTCGTAACAGATCGCAAGTCAGAAGCATTGTACTGTTCGTTATAAATCGTATAATCAAGAAAAATCTCTGCATTCTTTACTGCTTAAAAAACGTGCAGTTAAGAAGGCAGGGCAAATTAAAATAGATTTGAGTTTCTGCTTTCTTGCATTGATTTTTTGTAGGCATGACGTTAGAGCGCTATTTTGGAAGCATACAAATGTTGTTAATGCTTACCAAATGGAGGTTATTTTTTGCTGGGATGTCGTTTAAAAATTTTTCTTTGGATTTGTTTTTTGAAAATAAAATTTTTGTATTTCCCCAGCAGATAAAATTACTAGTTCAGAACCAGTTATGTATTACTCAGCAGAATCTCAGTAATGGGTACTCATTACTAACACCTAAATAATAAACAGTAGAATTAGGGTCTGCTGAATATAATTCACTGTCAAAACTCATTATTTTTATTTGACAAGGTTGTTTTTGAAAGTAGTTGTCAATGAAAAAACGCACAAAATTTGTTCAACCGTTTGTAAGAAGTAAGTGGTTACCAAAATAATTAGTTATTCATATGCTGATAAGCAGTTAAGAAAAAAGTGATTACAAGTTGAAAAATAATAAGGCAGTTCAATCTTGAACAATAGATTTTTAGAAAGTTGTTCTTTGGTTAGAGTGTAAATATCTTCCCATAGACATCTGCTAAGATAATTTAAATCTCATTAGTATTTACTTAGGAGAATTTTTTATTATCTACAGCTATACGCTTTGAATAGGGGAATTCCCAAACGTGTTTATCAGTTTATGATAACATTTACCATATTAGTTCAGGTAACAGAACCTATTCGTTATCATGAAAATGGTACTGATACACGTGTGTGCGATCAGTAGTTAGTTATTAATTTTAGTTTAGTTTTAAGCTTATTATATTTAGGTTTAAAATAACATATAAGAAAAGAAATAGTGTGAATAGATTTCTAACTTCAAACGGATTTGTTCTTCTATTTTATTTCCGTCGTACCCCTAACAATTATGGCCAAATTTTCAATATATTTGTAGGTTTTCCTTGTTATTGGTTTTAAAAAGTTTTATTACAAGTTTATAGATTACCAGAATTTTATTTAACCCTTTCACGACCGAACATAAACTGCTGGAAAATTTGTATTTTTTTTTGCGGATTCGTGATAATCGACCCAACATTTCTAAAGAACTGATGCTGATATGAAAGAATTTCTACATTTTAATAAAAGCTTTTCTTTTTTTTTCTACTGAAAATTTTCAAAAAAATATTTTCTTCGTCAATTTTTGGCAAAATTTACATTATCACTGAACTGGGGAGATTATCCTTTCTTATTTGATGCCCATTTTGGAGAGAAGTGAGAAAAAAATATATTGCCATTTTAGTATGCATTATTATTTCGAAGTCCTTTAAAAAGGACATCTGACGTAATGGGTATATGTATATATTGATTCCTTTCGTTCCTATAAGGAGCATAGGGCCTCGACTTGGTGGGTTATGCAGTTCGTCTATAAATGATGTCTACCTTCACATATATGTATTCTTCCATGGGTGGGAGCAAAATTTGAAAATGTTGCACGGTGTAATATATAACTGCAAGAATAAAAGAACTAATCAGCGTCGATTTTATGCAGCGGATGCAGTTGTGGAATTGCTTAACGCATGTGAAAATGATGAAACCCACCAATTGATATCACCAGTGTACTCTGGCCTCTTGTATCAAATATTATGGATCCGCCACGATTTGAAGAAATTCGGATATCGCAAACAATGTTCGGCAACCAAGCTGTCCCGATCCATCATATGATCGAGCACATAAAATTCAACCAACTTTGAACAATTACAATTCGTCATTTGGTTGAGCTATGAGTGAAAGCAAACGAAAGTCAATCGATATATCTTCATCTAATTTGCAAAAGGGCGTGACAACACTTTTTTTTGCATTAGATTAAAGGATATATTTCTTCTCTTGACTATAGATTAATTTCTCTATATAAGTTTAAATTTTTGCAGAGGCATGTATTTAGTATAGTGCATCATAATCAATCAAAACCCCGATTTCGAATTTTTTTGTTATTAGCAAACACCTTTTGCTGAAATTACCAACTTACTGACTCCTGACTAAAAATTTGCTGACTTTACTGACTTTTTTTGAGTGTAGTACTAATGCCGAATTATAAGCATAAAAAAATTTTAGCCTCATTATATAACCACTTATTTGGTAACAAAAAATTTTGCTGGATAGTTTATTTGAACCAGGAAACTAGTACGAGTTCTACCGCCTGTAGAGTTCTACAACTATAGAATTTAACATGGAGATGTTAGTACAAGTTGTAGAACTAGATTGGAAATTACTATTTAAATACGAAAAAGAGGAAGTGAAACTGGAAATGTGACACCCTCGGAACCAGTTCCGAATTGACTGTTTGGAAAAAGTTCTATACCAGTTGGTTACTATCTGAATTATATAGGTAAAAAACAAAGGTTTTTTCTTTGATAGTTTCGATAGTTTTCTCTTACTGAGATAATTGTATCTATTTACCAAATGAAATTTAAAATATTTTGTGTTTATGATTTCTAATGGCAATAAAACATTTTAGTGTTTATTTTAGAATGTATTATTGTATTAAAAGTAAATGTAACCAAAACTAGTATTTCAAAACTCGTGTTTAAATAAAATTTTTTGAAACAATCTCTGCATAGTTTCAATGAAACTATTAGGTACGCAAATTGTTACCCCTCAAATCATAAACGCTTTGTAAAGTTATAAGAGGTTTTCAACACGAAATTTTCATACAAAATTTGTTCAATAAGCCTCCTATAATTTTACAAAGCTTTTATGAATTTAGGGGTTAAAGATTATTGTTTTAGGAAGAAAAACAGGAAGCTGTAATGGTACTTATAAGAAATTTACTAGACTAGTTATGAAGTGACTCTTTGGCACCAGTTGATTCAATTCACAATAAAAATTCTTTAGTGTTTATTTGCAAACTCTAATTTTTTTATTAAATATAAAAGCAAAAAGAAAATAATTTTAAATTTTTAAATTGAGGTAATTTTTTTAAACAGTCTCTACATAGAACGTATTATTTTGAGAACTAGTTATACCCAGCAAAAAAAGAGATCCCGAAGCAGTAGAAAAAAGCACTACAATTGATGAACTAGATGTACTACAATTGATGAACTAGACTAGATGTACTTTTTTTTAACATAAACACTAATGATTGTCATAGGAGAGGAGTACTCCCACTTCAACATTTTTTTCAGTACATTTCGAATGAGTGCAAATGAAGCTCTTTTTCACCAATTAAAAGTTAAAAAAAAATTATTTGGGAAAAAAATTATATTTCTTTTATTTTACAAAAGTTTTTTTATTGTCGGTCGAACTTGGGACCTCACGATTGCTAGTCTAGCGCTCTACCGCTGAGATATTCTTTGATATGAAAGTTGAGTTGAGCGAGGACCCCATAAAGACAATATGATGTGGCGTTACTTGAAAAAGCATTAATTGTCAACCATTGGTTCTAGGAAAGTTTTTTTTCATAAGTTTTTTCTCTATTGGTTGTAAAATAAAATTGTAAATTTTATTTAGAATTTGTAATATTTGATCTTAAATCGAACAAAAATAACACTCATTGTAACAATCTTCAGATCAATTAAAAATCTATAATAAAATACCTACATAAGGTACAGTCCAAATTGTTAAGTAATATCCCTTAATTGCAACATGTTAGTCATTTATAAGGCATGATGGGTTAGGATGTTATACACAAAACAAACAACCATGTAAAAGTTTCTTTGCTTTAGTTCTAATTTCTATAAATAGAATTAAAAAAACTTGAATGTTAAAAAGCACGAATCATTGCTTTGCCCATTGAAGGAGCTTCAATAAATAAGCACAACTACAATATAGAGAAAAATAATAGCTTTGTTAAAGACATGTGGTTTTCGTTACCCGAGTAAAAAAAATTGATCTCGCGCAATATCTAATTATATCCAATTTGATATTGTTTAAAATCTGCTGTAATATCTAGCTGATCCAATTAGATCTCAAAATTGGGTGTATCCAATCATATCGTATTAGATCCCATTGTATATATGGGGATAAACTAAGATCAAGTTATATCTCAAAATTGGGAGGTCCAGTGATATCTTTGGGGATAAACCTAGATCTATTTTGATCCGAAAATTGGCGGATCCAGCTATATATTTGCGGATATTTTTAGATCTAATTTGATCCGAAAAATGGCGGATCCAATTAGATCCAGCTATATATTTGGGGATAAACTTAGATCTAATTTGATCTCAATTTTGGCAGATCAAATTAGATCCGGCAATATATTTGTGGATAAACGTATATCTAATTTGATCCGAAAAAGTGGCAGATCGAATTAGATCTAGCTATATATTTGGGGATAAACTTAGATCTAATTTGATCCCAAAAATGGCACATCGAATTAGATCCAGCAATATATTTGTGGATAAACTTAGATATAAATTGATCTGAAAAATAGCAGATCAAATTAGATCCAGCAATATATTTGTGGATTAACTTAGATCTAATTTTATCCGAAAAATGGCACATCGAATTAGATTCAGCAATATATTTGTGGATAAACTTGGATATAAATTGAATAGAAAATTGGCAGATAAAATTAGATCCAGCAATATATTTTGGGATTTAGTAAGACCTAATTTGATCCGAAAAATGGCAGATCGAATTAGATCCAGCAATTTATTTCGGTATTAAAATGGCAGATCGAATTAGAAACAGCAATAAATTTGGGGATTGACATTTAAAAGTATCCATAAAAATGACAGATAAAATTAGATGCCGCATTATATTTGGGTACTACGTAAGATCTCCATTTATTTGGGATTAAATAAGATCCCAGACATATATTGCCAACTGTTCAAAAAATAATAGACTGGCAGAGCACTGATTGTATAAAAATTACAATATTTTGTTAAAATAAAGTTTAAACTCAGAAGGTAACGAGTTCAATATGCATTTCTTTTACAAAATGAATTTCTTTTTATAAAATTAAAATTTTTTTTTCTATAAATTTTTTTATAAAATTATATATTTATTTTTTTATTAAATTGAAATCTTTGAATAAAATAATTTTATTTACATCTTTTTGACGCTCTACACTATTTCCAATTGTATTAATTGTTTTAAGATTTATCAATTGTATTTCAGAAATAATCAATTGAATTTCAGTTTTACCAATTGTGTTTCAGAACTCATCAATTATTTTTCACATTTATGAATTGTATTTCAGAACTAGTCAATTGAAGTTCAGTTTTATCAATTGTGTTTTAGAAATTATTAATTGTATTTCCGAAATTCACAACTGTATTTCAGAAATTATCAAACTGTATTTCAGAAATTATCAATCGTATTTCCGAAATTATGAAATGTATTTGAGAAATTTTTCTCTATTAGCTATGAAATTCTGAAATAGATTTCATTATTTCTGGACACAACTAAATAAATAAATAATTAAATTTGCATAATATTGTAGTTTCTGAAGTGCAAATAATATTTTGTGATATACAATTAAAATTTTCTAAAATACATTTAATAATTTCTGGAATACCTTTTTTCGATGCTTATAAGTTAGCTCGAAATGCTTTTATCATTCATTTAATTTGTAGCTATCACACATCTATAACAAGTCCCGTTAGATTAGAGTGTAGAGGTATTGGCTGACAATCTGGTGGACTGGGTTAAATTTCATGTTTTTAAAAGCAAATATTAAAAAAGTTTTCTCAATTTTTTCAAAAATGTTTTTTGAAATCTATTTTTTTGCCAAGATAGTTAATGCAACGTTCTTCCAACGCATAACCGACCATCGCCAACGGTTTGCCAGCATTGTGCCGATTATATTTTTCTGTCTGGGATGTTAAACTTAAACCTATTGTATATTAACATTAATTAACACTATATTTTTATTTTTAGGAAATACATTTTTATTTTATTATAAGTTAATATTAAATTAAATTTTAGATAATGGCACCAATTTGTAGTTGTAATTATTATATATTAAATCGTATATTCATAAACATTCTATACAGTTAGACGAGGTTTATGGAACTATTTAACTTTATAAAGTGTTTATAAATTATAACTTAAATGTACATATATATATGTTAAATGTACGTGAACAAATTGTTGATATGGACCCACAAATTGTATCTCAACTGATATTGGAATTATTGTACCATTACCATACATCAATATATATTGAATGATATACATATATTACAATATATGACACTGTATTATAAATATTGTTAATGAAGTAACATATCTGATAATATTTTTTATAGCGCCATACAGTTTTACATTATTCAAATTAAACCTATATGGAATTGTATTCAAAATGTTGATGTGGTACCAAATTTGACCATATATTGTTTAAATTGTGCCATATATGACAATATGTTGTTTAAATGATACCATATATGTCTATATATTAATATTGTTTAAATGACACCATATATCAATATATATGGGACTATATATGGTAGCATATATTATCATATCTGCATCTGTATTAAAAATGTCGTTCATCAGGTACCATATATGAGCATATATTGTTGAAATGGCACCATATATGACAATATATGGTTTAAATGGCACCATATATGGTAATATATTGCTTAAATAACACCATATATAAATATATATGGCACTATATATGGTAGCATATATTATCATATGTGGAACTGTATTAAAAATATTGTTCATGAGGTATCATATATGGGCATATATTGTTGAAATTGCACCACATATGATAATATATGGTTTGAATGGCACCATATATGATAATATATGGTTTGAATGGCACCATATATGATAATATATAGCTTAAATAACACCATATATAAATATATATCGCACTATATATAGTACCATATATTATCATATCTGGAACTGAATTAAAGATTTGGTTTATGAGGTACCATATATGACCATATATTGTTTAAATGGCACCATATATGATAATATCTAGTTTAACTGTCACCATATATAATTATATATTGTTTAAATGATACCATATATAATTATATATTGCTAAAATGCCACCATATATATTAAGATATAGTACTATATATAACTATATATGCAATAAGATCAACCATGTCATGTAATATATAATTATATATGCCATATCTAATATTATGAAGGCCAATATCTAATTAGATGAAATTATATATGGCATAATATAAGGAAAAATTTTGTGAAAAAACGTCATATATAATTATATATGGATATACATAACGACATGTATAATTATGTATTGTAAGATATGCCATATATAATTTTTTTTACTCGGGTAGTTATAATAATATGAAATGTATACGTAAAAATGTTTGAATTTACTTCTCAAAAGCATTTCTTTGAAATTTAACATATATGTGACCTTCTCCGAGAAAAGGGACCTAGTGTGTGAAAATAAAGTTTTGAGAAGAACGCATTTACAGTTAAATTAAAACTAAAATTTTAATGTTTTTCTCATTTTTATCGAAACTCGTTTTTTGACACACTAGGTCCCTTTTCTCGGAGAAGGTCACATATATACAAAAAACTAAAATCTACATTAGCTGTGTTTTTGTCGTAAGCTATCAACGTTGGCTTATGTCATTCCAAGCCAACGCTGATAGCTTGCCGCACAAACTCAGCTATTATAGCCTAGAGAGGACCCCATAAAGACAATCTGACGATAGTGATGTGGTGTCACTTGAAAATGCATTAATTGTTCTTTTTTTCATAAGTTTTTTCTCTATTGGTTGTAAAATAAAATTGTAAATTCTATTTAGAATTTGTAATATTTGATCTTAAACCGAACCAAAATAACACTTAATATTTTTTATTTTTATAATTATAAGAAAATCCAATAAAGCCAATCAGAATAAAAAAATTATTTTGTTTTCAAAAATATATAACAAAAAATAACAGCTTTATTAAACAATTATTATAGCTAGTACTATGTAAGTGCAAACGTTAAAAAAAAAATTATTTGTTTTGTTTACAATATTTTTGATCACCATAATACAAATTCAATATATTTATATATGTACAATTACGAGTATATCAGCAAAAAAATTTATATTAGACGGACTCATTAAGCTTCGTGTAGCTCGGATACTAAGGAGACTATGCCAATTATATTTTTAAGAAAACAGTGCCAATTATATTTTCGATGTATAAAATTTAACACAAAACTCGTTAAATTACCACCCTTAAATAGAGTACACAAGTCATATACAAGTTAATATAAATTTACATGTTCCGTAGTTTCTTGAACTAATCATTACAAATTATTTTTAATATCTTTACGAGCTAACTGAGCATAAACTGTACTATGGGGTGTATCGAGAGATATGAAAACTTCATTATTTTCTCCAGGCACAAGATTTTGAAAAGGTTTAGTATCAAAATTTATATAATGTTTGTTAATCATGGTCATTGATACGACCGGTATCTGGGGTATGACATCAAGTATCTCCCTTTCAATTAAGTGACAAGTATTTTGAAGGCAAAAAGAGGGTGTTCCCACAGTAGGATCACCGCCAAATTTTTTAGCAATGATATTTTTAACCTCATTCCATATTTGACAGAATTTCACATTATTTGTATTAGAATATTCCCATGAACAATCGACTATAGCACAGAAACAACGATCATGTAGATCTGGTGTTAAACGAAATTCATCAGTTACAAAATTAACAAATTGTGATTGTGTAGTTTTCAGCACACGTAAACCTTTAATGCCACTAATAACAGTGTGTTTCGAATCTGTAAATGGAGAAAGAAAATAGAGAGATCATAACTTTGCTTAACTCAATAGTAAATACCACTTACCAGTCCTACGCATTACCACATCACAATAATGTACTTCTGTTGGCGTAAGCACGAAAGCGTGATGATGTTTTTGTCTATTTATTAAAGACGATAAGTCTTTATCATCTGCTTGGGTCACTTTATCATGAGATATTCTTTCCCAAGGACTCTGTTCAACGTGGATATGAATCTCTGCCAGATGGGCATACTTATTTAGGATATACGACGCCATAAGTAGAGCAAATTTTTCTGGATTTTCTATACCATGTTTTTTGGCCAATACATAAGTTATATTTTTTAGAGCATCAGAATCAATAATATCGGAGGTATCACCTATAAAGAAATAAAGGAGTTGTTATAAGTATACAGATAGAAATATCGCAAAGTTTGACAAAAATAATTGTTAAAATTCAATTTCGATTTCAACAGCGTTTTCAATGGAATCATTTAAACTTTTATTGACATAGTTTTTTGCAATTAGACTTCTTTGTTGCAATGGTCATTATCATTAAATAATTTAAAAAAAATTTAATTAAAAAAAGATACAAACCATTAAACCATCGATCGAACTAAAGAACGATTGAGCAAAAAGACCGAATTATGGTGAACTACACCATTTTCACTTGTTTTTCAGAAGTTATCAATTGTATTTCGGATTTATCAATTATATTTCAGAAATTATCAGTTGTTTTTCTGATTTGATTTATCAATTGTATTTCAGAAATTATCAATTGGTTTTCTATATTTATTTGTATTTCAGAAATAATCAATTGATTTTCAGTTTCTTCAATTATGTTTTAGAAATTATCTACTGATTTTCATATTTATCAATTGTATTACAGAAATGATCAATTAATATTCATATTTATCAATTGTATTTCAGAAATTAGTAATTGCGTTTCAGAAATGATCAAATGTATTTCAGAAATTCTCAGTTGTATTACAGAAATTATCAAATGTATTTTGGAAATTATTCTTTATATTTCAGAAAATATTATTTGTATTTCAGAAATTATCAAACGTATTGCAGAAATTATTAATTGTCAAATGTATTTCAGAAATTATCAATACAATACTTAACACCATTTTTAGCCTTTTTCCATTTTATCTATCACATATCCAATTTTCTTTTAAATCAAAGTGAACCAAATGCCAGACCTTCGTTGTAAGTGTTTCTTTAGGCCTTAACGCTTTAGTTAAAATCACTACTTTTAAATTTGGGGTGGAATTTTATGAAGTTTACTATGAGGAAGCCAATTTGTCGGCAAAAATCGGAACACGACCATCGGGATCTTAAATGAAAAGTATAACTGACGGAGAATCAGTTCCAGAACGAGTTACAGAATTGATTATAGGGTAACCGGTTCTACTTTAAAGCCATGGAAGCAGTTACTTTTGGAAAATTTCAAACCAAAATGATCAATTTTTAGAATTGACAGTAGAATTGGTTACAAAAGATTAGTAGCTATTATACAACCCAGGAAGGAATTACTAAGGAGTGATACTCAAAAAGTGTTTTGTCAGACACTCATAGAAATAAAACTGTAAAAATAGCAGAAAAGGTTACTAGAAATTAGTTAAAAATGATGCTGCAGAAAAAACTGCTAAAATTAGCAGATTTTTTTGCTAAATACTAGTAAAAAAACGAACAGCAAAACTAAAACTGTTAAATTTACAGAATTTTAGTTATATTTAAGCTAACTTTTAGTTAATTGAAAATAACAAATTGTACTGTAAAATCTGCAGAAAATTTTACTAAATATCAGTAGACTAAAAAAATAGCAAAACTAAACAAATAATGGTGTAATGGTTAGCGCGTTGGACTGTTACACGTGAGGTTGCGGGTTCGAGCCCCAACCAAGGCAACATCAATTTATGAAAAATAATATGTATGAGTTTTTTCTATCCCTCATACATATCGCAGCGTCCTCCTTCGGTGTTCCCATAGCACTTAACCCCACCGAAGTAAAATAATATAATAGGGTTATGAACTAAAAAGCTTCAACAAAGTTCGCCAACTCACCTTCAGATGGCGCGCAACAATTGTTTTAAAATTCAACATCTCGCGCAATTACAGTGTTGCCATATTTCTCTATCCCCTTTCCAAAGGAAGCAACCCGTTAATTAATAGGAAGAATTTCCTGAGTGTTGCTTCTCTTAAAAAAAATTAAAATTTTTTGCTTTTTATACCCTACACCACTATGTGGTCATTATACCCTACACCACTATGTGGTCAGGGTATTATAAGTTTGTGGTGATGTTTGTAACACCAAAAAATATTGGTCGTAGACCCACCTTATAGTATACCGATCGGTTCAGAATTTTTTTTTATTTCGATTTAACGATGTCCGTCTGTCCGTCCGTCTGTCTGTCTGTCCATGCAATCTTGTGCGCACTCTACAGGTCGCAACTATTAAGATATTTTGATGAAATTTGGTATGCAGACGTATGTTGGCCCAAGGACGAACAAGTTTGATTTTGGTGAACATCGGTCCATGTTTAGACCTAGTGCCCATATAAGGGTCCTACCAAAATTATAATGTTTATACGCTGCAGGTCGCAAATATTAAGATATTTTGATGAAATTTGGTACACAGACCTATGTTAGCCCAATAACGCAGCCTATTGATTTTGGTGAACATCGGTCCATGTTTAGACCTAGTGCCGATATAAGGGTCCTACCAAAATTATAATGTTTATACGCTGCAGGTCGCAAATATTAAGATATTTTGATGAAATTTGGTACACAGACCTATATTGGCCCAATAACGCAGCCTATTGATTTTGGTGAACATCGGTCTATGTTTAGACCTAGTGGCCATATAAGGGCCCTACCAAAATTATACTGTTTATACGCTGCAGGTCGGAAATATTAAGATATTTTGATGAAAATTGGTACATAGACCTATGTTGGCCCAAGGACGAAGCCTATTGATTTTGGTGAACATCGGTCCATGTTTAGAACTAGTGCCCATATAAGGGTCCCCCCAAAATTGGCTTGGTTACAAACTGCAGGTCGCAAATATTAAGATATTTTAATGAAATTTGGTGCGCTGACTCACATTATAGAAAATTTTGACATAAGCCCCATTTTAACCCATTCGAATTTCGGATCCAAACAATACACCAGACTGGTGTAGGGTATTGTATAGTCGGCATGCCCGACTTTAACCTTTTTACTCGTTTTAAACTAAATTTAGTTGAATGCAAATAGCACTCTATACTGCTAAAATCAGCAGAAATATTTGCTAAAAAATTGTAACTGCTGTTTTCAAAAGGCTCGATTTTTATTTGCATTAAAAACAAATTGAAAAAAACTTCGAAAATTTAAAATTATTTTTTTTTTGATTTTTAGGCTACTAATTATTTAGCAAAATTTTTTTCTGATTTTAGCAGGTTAATTTGCTATTTTTCATTCAAAAAATTGAACTCAAATATAACTAAAATTCTGTACATTTAACAGTTTTATTTTTGATGTTGATATATTACTAATATATAGCAAATATAATCTGCTAATTTAACAGTTTTTTCCTGCAGCATAATTTTTAACTAATTTTTAGTAGTTTTAACTAAGTTTTTTACGTAATTTTTTCTATTTGTCGATATTTACGAATTTTCAAAAGACAACAAGAAAACTTTTTTCGACATTTTTCTCAAATTCACACTACAATATTTTACTTCGAAACAATATCGGAATAGATTTACAATTTCTCTTCAGCTTAAATAATTCTGAACAAAATTTAAATTTAACAGTAAAATCCATTTATTCACAGTGTTTTTAAGAGATTTAGGTGCCTATTCCTACGAAAAGTCTGTGACTCTAAGTTATGACTGTATTCCCCATGTATTTATTGTTGCAAAATCATAATAAATTATATTTATTAAAATTTTTGTTTGAAAATTTCAAAAAAATTAAGACCAGTACCCCGTTTCTGTATCCAATGCGAGAAGTTTTGTCATCGAGAAATGCATGGTCATCCTGCATTAAACAGGGTGATTTAAGCGATGTAAAATGGACTGGAGTTTTAGTCGTAAATTTTTCAGATATTGTAACTTTTATAACTGAGTACACATGTAATTTTTTAAAATACCTAATTAAATTAGAAATAACTTACATGCACCGCATTATTAGCTGATTTGGTTTCATATATATTTTATTGTTTTCGACTCATCCTATATCAAGCAGAGCAGTGTTGCATTTCACATGTTTTTGCGAAAACTTTTTCGATGCGAGAAATACAGAAACGGGGTGCTGGTATCGATACAATCTTAACATTGACAAATAAAATTTGAATTTTTTTAATTTTATTGTTGTTTTGTATGAAAACTTATGACTCTCATTCTTAAAAATATTCTTAAAATGGTCACAATGAGTCACAAATAGGAATAGGCACCTTTAACGACATCAAACAACTCAAAACATATACCGACACATATATAATTTAAGTCGTTTTTGCCGACTTCCTTTGATTTGACAAACGTCAGTAATATTATTGTTCTGGTTTATCCCCCGTTTCCACATGCAAGTGCAAGTTCGAAAAACTCAATACACTCACACTTTTTCACTAATACTATACGACTTGCGGCTCAACTTGCAAGTAAATTTAGAAGACAGTAGATTTTTGATACTTGCGGCAAGACAGAATGAAGAAAACAGTGTTGCCTAGTAATGTTTTCTATTAATTTACTAGTATTTGGTAAAGTAAAAATTGTAATGCAACTAATTTTGTATTTATTTGAAAAAAAAAAGTAAAAAAGAACACAACGGCATATCTTAATGGTAATTTAAAATATAAATTTTAAAAGTTTTTGAAAAATTGTTAAAAACAAATTTTTTCCCAGCTTTGTTAGAATATTGAATACTTGGCAATACTGGAGTGCTATTTAGTGACAACCTATGCTTTCGACGACATTTTAAAAATGAACTTGTAGCAAGTAGTGTGGAAATATGTAAAATTTTCATGTTTTTTTCGGTAATTTTCGAAATTTTCGCTGATAATACTTACGTATTCTCAACTTGCAGCCATTTACTTGCATGTGGAAACGGGGGGTTAAATCAGTCGTTACTTCCCCATGATACTACCGATCCTTTGGAATAGAAAATCTTCCCGGATAAATACTGTTAAACTTCTTCTAAACTTTATCAAATACCGAATGGTGGCAAACGTTTTTCACTTTTACTCACCATGGAGGTATTCCTTTTTAGTAGACAACTTTAAATGCGCACTAACTTCAAATTCGTGAATCGAATGCACTGGCCCTTCTCTCTTAACATGCAATACCTTGACAGTATCTTTACCATAAGCACGATCGGTAATAGTATATTGATCTTGTGATTCAGGATCTTGATGTGGTGTTTCGTTGGATGATGTGCGTATCAGTGATCTAGGAAACATTTTGTTGATTTATTTTGATATTTTTTTTAGCTATTTAATAACGAGTTTACTTAATTAATACCGAGTTCCTTAACTAAAATCTTTAAAATATGTTTTGTTATAATTATATATATTATATTATATTATACACAATTTGTCAAATCAGTAAATGAAGAACGACAGATCTTTTTAGAAAAACTACAACCATATTTATACTGGTGCGATATACTACACCCAAAAAAAATGTGAAAGAATATGCAAAGCTGTGACAGTTTTTCCAGCTCTTATTTTGGCAAATCATAAAACTTAATAGTTTGTTTAACATATCCCTCAGTTATTTTTTTTGTTTTTTTTTTGCATGTATACATATAATGCAAAATATATGATGGTGTTCTGTTGAAAATTATAAAGATAGCTTACTCTATCTACTCTTCGCCATGGATAGGAAGGAATATTAAT
This sequence comes from Leucophora obtusa, assembly GCA_949987735.1. NCBI lineage: Eukaryota > Metazoa > Arthropoda > Insecta > Diptera > Anthomyiidae > Leucophora > Leucophora obtusa. The sequence goes on from OX465295.1 coordinate 287,054,984, forward strand.
TCTATCATTCCGTTTGTAACATATGGTATCATTTAAAATATAGTTTTGTCAGGATAAACAAATCTTCTTTTACAAATATACGTTTTTAAAATACCCAACAATATTGCTGTTGGCCACACCAAAATATTTTATTTTCAGAATGCGTAGATATCACATTCTCGCTATTAGAATTATTTATGTCAAGTGTAAAAGTTGCGTGCACGAATTAAAACATTGAATAGCCAGACATAAATGTATCTCTTTATATCAAATTTAATTAGTTAAATAGTAATAGAAGCAAAGAGTATATACTTTATAGAGAACCCATGCTACTCACGGTTCTCTCGATAATTACCGAATTTGGGCCAACCTCGTGCAAAGAGAAAAATGCATAACAAATAAATAGAGCAAGGATTGAGCGGGAAGAGGTGGATAGATACCAGTGTTGCCACAAGTAAAACAATAAAATACACAGTTGTAGGTCAAAAATTATCCAAAATGGTATGATATTACACAAAAAATTATTTTTGTTTTTCGTGGTTTAAAATAATCGTTATTTTTATAAAACTTAATTAGACTCTTCTGCGTACGTTGGGCAGAATCGAAATAATTTGGAAATAATTCAGCCACTTCTTACCGGCGGGTTGGAAAGCTATGAAATTTCATACTTTCCCAGTGCATAGGTTTAGAGGTCCGAACCCAAGCTGTGTTATTTGACTCGATAGAAAGGTTCCTCTAGAATGTGAAAGTTTTGAAAGCTTTTTTTCGAGGCTCCATGAAATAACCCCCCACGAAATAACTTTCTAAAATAAAATTTAAATAAATCCCCAAACTTTTGTACAGAAAACAACAACAACGGTAATTGGGGAGTTATTTCGTTTTTTGGGGATTTATTTCGAATTTTAATTGGGGACTTATTTCATTATGAAATAAATCCCGAAATTTTAAAAATGAAATAAATCGCCAAATATTTTTTGGTGAGTTATTTTATTTTCTCTAAAATTAAGATTCTTTCAAATTCCAAGCTAAAAATAGATAGAATTATTACACGCATATACAATTTTTACGAAAACAGTAAAATTACACCGTGGAGTAAATATCAATTACAGTGAATCTAACAATTGTTCCTAGAACTACGTTTCATGTGGTAAAACGTAGAACAATTTTAATAAAAAATACAAAAAGGATTATAAGTTTTGGTGAAGGAAAAATTGCGCGGATTATTCATAGCTAACTGATCTACCCTAAGACAATTTATAGCTAACGAATGAAGAGTTCTTTATCATAAATCAGCCAATCGCGCTCCAAAAATATATAGCCAACGATTTAATAGTTTTGGCATGCTTTTGGTAGAGAAAAAATTTTGTTTGAGTGTATATCTGTTGGAATGAATGAAAAATTCGCTCGATTTACTATTCTAACCGATTTACACTCAAACAAAATTTTTTCTCTACCAAAATCATGCCAAAACTATTAAATCGTTGGCTCTAAATTGTTCAATCAAACAACGCAATAAGCACATAGGTTTTAAAAATTCAAGTGTATTCAATTTTGCTTGAAGTAAAGTAGATTTCAAATTCTAGCATTTGTATATTTAACAAAAATATTTTAAGCTTGAATTTTTGTTTCCCTTTTGCTGGAGTATGCTATTGAAATAAAATGTAATAAAAGTTCTATTCAAGCCTTGAAACTGGAAAACAGGGCTGGAATTGAACTTGATTTCAACTCGAATTCCAGTGAAAATGTTTATAGGGAATTTATATAGTTTTACATTTCCAAACAATTTACAATCAATCAAAATTTTTTCCGTATCAGAACCATACCAAAACTATTAGTTGGCTACACATTGTTATATTTAAAGAAGTATCTTTGGATGAATAGGTATCAGATAAGGAACAATATATAGCGACTTTTAATAATTTCAAGGAATTTTCAGTTTTTGAAGCCATGTATGCAATTTTAAATTCCTCTAGTTTCTCTTATTGTAGCGAAATATTTAAAGACTCTATGCAGATATGTGCATATTTAACATACATAAATATGTGTAATTCTTACGATGAAAAAATGAAATAATACTGAATTTTAAAAGGGGGACTTATTTCATCTTGAAAATGGTGCTTTATTTCATTATGAAATAACCCCCAATAATGGGGGTCTTATTTCATTTCTGTGGGGGTTTATTTCACTATGAAAATTGGGGCATTATTTCATAATGAAATAATGCCCCATTATTTCATTTTCGTTTTGGGGAGTTATTTCGTGGGGGTTATTTCATGGAGCCTTTTTTCGATTTATCAACAGATTTTAAAAACGTAACAAAGAATTACCGAAGTTTTTTACGGATATTGGAAAATTTTCATCTCATTCGGTGGAAAGCCGGTTAATATGTGCTAAATTTGTAGAAAATCGTTAATCATATTGGAGCAATTCCATTTTATTTCAACGAACATTTTTTCGGTAGTGTCCGATTTTGATAAAACTTGGTGAATGTGTGTAGTAGTGCACTCACAATAACTTTACCGTAAAAGTTCAACAGTTGTTTAAAAAGTAAATCAGTAAAGTTGTTTCAATTGAATAAGTAGTTAAATTGCAAAGAAATATATTTTTTAACCTTTTCTATCAGTCATTCAATAAACAAAATACACAAAATACGGACTTTCGGTAGAAGTTAAAATATTCAATAAAAATTTTCTGTTAAAAACAATCAGTTGTTATAATACGATTAATTTTAAAATAAACGAGAAATCTATTATTTTTACCGACTTTGCCAGTTAATAAATTAACAATTAAAAATAAACGACAAAATACAATTGTTTTGAACGAAAAGTGGGTAGTCCTTTTTTTAACTTATTTTCAATTGTTTTAATGTACATATTCGGTTGATTTTAAGGAAAAAATATTGTGAGTGTGTATATATGTTCACAAAACGATTTTTAATTTTTTTGTTTTCGAAAACTGTGGCAACCCTGCAGCTTTGAAATACTGAAAATTGCAGGGTAGGCACTACACTTAAAATTTCATAACTTTTGTTGTGAGCAAGATATTGAAAAAATTCTTTTTGCGTGGGATTAGTGAAAATTTTAGGTTTAAGAAATTTATTATTATTTTTTTTTTTTTAAATTTTTAAAATTCTTAAAAAAAAAAAATAAAATTTATTTTTTGAAAAAAACCCATTTTTTAAAATTTTTATATTTTTTGCACAAAATACCACATATGTGTTCTAAACATCCTAAAAATTTCAGAGTGGAATGCCTCCTACTTTTTGAGATATATTAAAAAATGTACTGGTATGTTTATAAGAAATACTCTCTTTTACTAGATGCTACGTGCCACTGAGTTAATAAGTTAAGTTTGCTTGTATGCAATCCAAAAAGACGATCCGGCCTCTCGACAGAGACAAAATCTATAGTTGAAGATTTTTATAGAAACGACAAAAACAGTCGCGTTATGCCCGGGAAAAAAGACTATAAGTCTGTTAAGAGTTGTAATGGGGAGAAAGAAAAAAAAAACAGAAGAGATTGATGCTTTGTAATCTGAAAGAATTGCATAATTCCTTTCAAGAAGTTTATCCAACAGTAAAAATTGGATTTTCAAAATTTTTAGAGCTGAGACCACAAGAATGTATTTTGATTGGGGGATGTGGCACTCATACAGTTTGCGTGTATGCTATTCACCAAAATTTCAAACTTATGTTTATTGGGGGGAAAATTTAGGAATTGGCTGAAGAGGAAGTTATAGGTTTTCCCACTTACAAGCATTGGATTGCTCAATCTATTTGTAATCCAGCAACTGTACAATGCTATATGGGAAATTGTTCACTTTGTCCAGGGGATACTTACCTTAAAGATGCCCTTAAAAACGCATATTCCACTAACAACACAGAAAACATAACATACAAACAATGGGTTCAAGTAGACAGATCCAATCTTTTGACCATAACATCTCCATCTGACGACTTTGTGGACAAACTTTCTGAAGAAATGACAAAATTAATTTTTCATAGTTTTGTGGCAAAAGAACAGAACAAGTTTCTTGATGAGGTAAAATCCAATTTAAAAATTGGAGAATTTTTGACTATCTGTGATTTTGCCAAAAATTACACATTTGTTATCCAAGATTGTATACAGAGCTATCATTGGACAAATTCTCAAGCCACTATACACCCCTTTGTGACATATTTCCGAAATGCAGATGGAAAAATAGATCACATAAGCTTTGTTGTCATTTCCGATATTTTGGAGTACAACACAGTCGCTGTTCATTTATTTCAAAGGAAATTTGTACAATTTATAAAAGAACATGTTAATGAAAACATTGACAAAATAATATATTTTTCTGACGGTTGCGCAGCTCAGTATAAAAATCGAAAAAATTTTGTAAATTTACTATACCATAAAACCGATTTTGATTGTGATGCTGAATGGCACTTTTTTGCGACATCACATGGGAAAGGCCCTTGTGATGGAGTTGGAGGTTCACTAAAAAGAGCAGCAGCTCTTGCCAGTCTTCAGCGTCCAATAGAAAATCAAATTGTAAATGCTACGGATTTATTTGAATACGCTAAGGGTTTGCCTAATATCAATGTAACATTATGCACAAAAAATGAATATGAAGAAGAGGAAATAAAAATATTTAAAAAATCTGTTGCAATTAAAGGAACACAAAAACTCCATTCATTCGTACCTATTTCAAGAACAGAAATAGCTGCCAAAACCTTTTCAAATTCAGTTGAAACTCCAAAACCTATTAAGATAATAAAATACTTATAAATACTTTTATATTTTTTCTCATATCTCGAAAAGATTCCGCAATTTTCAAGGTATTTAGAACGTACATGTGGCTATTTTTATAAGAAAAACTTTTTTTTCCAAAAAATGAATTATATTTTTGTTTACATTTTTACATTTTTTAATATATCTCAAAAAGTAGGAGGCATTCCACTCTGAAATTTTTAGGATGTTTAGAACACATATGTGGCATTTTGTGCAAAAAATATAAAAATTTTAAAAAATGGGTTTTTTTCAAAAAATAAATTTTAATTTTTTTTTTTTTAAATTTTAAAAATTTAAAAAAAATAAAAAATAATAATAAATTTCTTAAACCTAAAAACTTCACTAATCCCACGCAAAACGAATTTTTTCAATATCTTGCTCACAACAAAAGTTATGAAATTTTAAGTGTAGTGCCTACCCTGCAATTTTCAGTATTTCAAAGCTGCAGGGTTGCCACAGTTTTCGAAAACAAAAAAATTAAAAATCGTTTTGTGAACATACATACACTTCTACACACATTCACCAAGTTTTATCAAAATCGGACACTACCGAAAAAATGTTCGTTGAAATAAAATGGAATTGCTCATTGACGCTATTCTTCCTAAAGCTTATGCTATGATTCCTTTTATTAGACGCAATTGCAAGGAATTTTCTAATGTATATACATTTAAAATTTTCTATACATACATCGTTGGTCAAGTCCAAGTTGGAATATGCTGGCATTATACCCAAATTGCATTATACCGCAAGGGATGCCAGAATTGTTGGTTTTCGTTCTTGTATTTTTTTTACTTGTTTTTAAATAATTTTCTATTTTGTTCATATCAACTTTTCTGTTAATTTTGTGTTTTTCAAATTGTCAATAATTTTCATTTTTATTTGAATTTGTATTGTTAAACTTTAAAAAGGGTCAACAAATGTAAGCATTTTTGGTATTTTATTTTATAAATTTTGTAAATTTAAGAATCCTTTTTTGTAGTGAATAAACACATTTTTCAACCGTTTATCAACCCCTTTTTTAAAGTTTCGAAATTTAACAACTTTATTCAATTTGTGGTTTTTACGATATTTGATTGCTGGTCCTTCCCTCTTCCTGAATCCATGTGAGGGAACTATTTGAAAAGACTTAGTGTACCAATTATCTCTTAGTGCTTGGAATATTGGAATATGAAATTAATTGGATATTAATTTCGTTATTTATGAAGTTTTTGTGTATCTTTGAAGAATTTTGAAGTCTGTTTTGATATATTTTTTGTTTGAACCTCAGCTGAATGCAATTAAGAAGCAACAGGATAATAACTAAAATGCCGATAACACGATCACCTCAACGGGATCAACAATCCATTAATAATCCGTCCAACGACCCCAACAACCCCTCCACCGCTCATAGTCAACAAAATGATAATTTGTCCAATTTTCTTATCGTTGAGGAGGATTCGCAAATATTTAATTCAGAAAACGTAACTGCCGCGGCTCCAAGAAACGTAGAACAGGTAACATATAATTTTACTAGCAAAATGGAGGAGATGCAACTCGTATTTTCGCGACAAATGAATGAAATGCTAACTATATTTCAAACTAATAACGTAGAGATTCAAAAATCGATTTCTTCCTTGCAAAATGAAATTAGATCCGTAAATTCGAACACTATAAACCACGCTAATAACGTACATGATAGTGCTCAACTTTTAACTGACAATAACGTAGTTAATACTCCACCTACTGTTACTATTGCACCATCTAATTCTACGTCATTTCATAACGTCATTAGCACTAATTCCTTTTCGAATCCCACCATGTTAGTCAATTCGGTACCAGAATGTAATAGAAACGTCACTTCAAATGATTCTGCTCTTCACCCAACTTTTCATATTTCTACCATGCCACAAATATCGACTACTACATCTTCCCCGAATTTTGCTTCTTCCTCACAATCTGGACCGATAATCGTACCCCACCGTCAGAAGAAAATATATGCTTTACCAAAATTTTCTGGTTCGGCAGAAGACTGGCAAACATTTTATGAGGCTTTTCAAAGTTCAACTGCCGAATTTGAATACTCTGAACTTCACAATATAATGCGTATCCGCGATTCTCTTGAAGGAAATGCTCGTGAAACCGTTGATTCACTGTTGTCAAACTCAAAAAATGTAAATGCGATTATTGATATTTTAGCAGAAACGTATGGACGACCTGAACAGTTGATAAAGTCTCAGATACAAAAGATACGATTGTTGGCTTCGGTAGAAGAATCAGACTTAGATTCCCTAATTGTATTTGCTAATAAGGTAACCAATATGACGACATTTTTAGAGTCAGTGGGAGGCAATTATCATCTGGTAAATCCTATGTTACTTTGCGAACTCGTATCTAAGCTACCTATGTCCAGACGCCTTCAATGGGCTGACAAATGTTTGTCTTTGGGTCGAATGCCCAGTGTACTGGACTTTTCAATTTGGCTAAGCAGTGTACGAAAAGTCGTCAATATGGTAACAGACTCTCTTCCTCTAACAAATGAAAACAAGAATTATGCTTGTGTATCCATTGAAAATAGGAAATGTAAACTTTGTGACAAACGATGTAAATCACTGGCCGATTGTAACGAGTTTTCTAAGCTGTCACTGGTATCCAGATGGGATAAAGTTAAAGCTCTAAAGGTTTGTTTTTCGTGTCTAAAGGGTGGAAATCAGGAAGTAAATTGTTTTTCAAAGAAACAATGTGATCAAAACTCCTGTTCTCGTTTTCACCATAAGCTTTTACATAAAGATCAAGTGTTCCAACCAGTGATTTCGTCATTTTCCGCAACCGACTCTAGCATTACTTCATCTAATAACACTCAAGCTCGCAGCTGTTTAGCTGACGTTAATATAAGAAAAAATTCCGTTTTGTTTCAAGTAGTTCCTGTAAAACTATATGGTCCTCATAAAAGTGAAGTCATTTATGCCTTTATTGACGACGGGGCAAACGTTTCTATGATTGACGCAGAAGTAATCCATAACTTAGGAGTCACTGGTCAGAAAGACATTTTAGAACTCCATTGGATAGATAATCAGATATCTCGAGAACAAACACAAGTTGACAGTATTTCAGTTAGTAGTGTTGAAGATTGTTCTGAGAAATACATTATGAACAATGTTTATGTATCTTCTAAGCTAGATTTGCCTCGCCAAAGTTTTAATTCGTCAACTATTTTCGAGGATTGTAATATTTTAAGTCTCTCCGGAATTTCTGTCCATAATTATAACAACATAAAACCCAAAATGATCATTAGCTTGGCCCACGCCTTTTTAACAGTTGGAATCGAGAAACCTAGAATGTTATCGCCATCAGGACTTATTGCCATTAAAACGAAACTGGGTTTGATCGTCTATGGACCCGTTAAGCATTCTAAACAAAAATTTGTATCATGCCACTTATTTAAATCCGAAAAAGAATCTGAATCGTTTATAGAAATGGAAAGTCTTATGAAAAGTTATTTCGGGTTAGAAACCTTTGGAGTACGAACTCCGGTTAAGTCGTTTTTGTCTAAAGAAGATCAAAGAGCCTTAAACATTTTAAATACTACTACAAAACGCTGCGGAGAAAGATTTGAATCTGGTTTGTTATGGCGTGATGATTTTCTGGCATTCCCTGATTCTTATGGAATGGCGTCAAAACGCCTACTTACTGTGGAGAGAAAGATGGCAAAAGACCCAAGTTTTGCTAAAGAATACTGTGCTAAAATAGATGAATATGTTGAAAAGGGATACGCCAGAATAATGTCTGATGAAGAAGCTATGATCCGTTCAAGAAATACCTTTTACCTACCACATTTTGCAGTTACGAACCCTAATAAAAAGAAAATAAGATTCGTATTTGATGCTGCTGCTGAAATCGGACAATTCTGTCTAAACAAAGCTCTTCTACATGGCCCCGATATTAATCAACCACTACTAGCGGTATTGTTTAAATTTAGACAGTCGAAAATAGCAGTATGTGGTGATTTGAAGGAAATGTTTCACCAAGTTATTATTTCTAAAGAAGACCAGGATGCACAACGTTTTCTATGGAGAGACGGAGATCCTTCAAAGCCAATCAAAACTTATGTTATGCAGAGAATGACATTTGGTGCTACCTGCTCTCCAACGATGGCTCAATACGTAAAAAACAAGAATGCCGAAGAATTTGTTGACACATACCCACGAGCTGTAAAAGGAATAATTGAGAATCATTATGTAGATGATTATGTTGATTGTTTCGACACTGAAGAAGAAGCAGTAGAAGTTGATCGTGCAGTAAAGCAAATTCATAAATGTGGAGGTTTTGAAGTGCATAATATGTTGACCAATTCAAACGTCGTTGCAAAAGAATTGGGTATCGTTGATAGTAACGGTACAATTGATGTAGGAAAAACAGTAGAACGTATTCTTGGTATGCACTGGATGTCAAGCTCAGATGAATTTGTATTTATTCTAAAATTTCACAAGGTTCCAGAAGACGTTTTAAACATGAAAAGAGTACCTACCAAACGGGAACTACTTAGTATTGCCATGTCAGTATTCGATCCATTTGGATTTGTTGCAGATTTCATGGTCAGTATCAAATTACTTATGCAAGAGGTCTGGAAATGCAAAATAGAATGGGATGAAAAATTACCTAATGAAATTAGTTTAAAGTTTAAAAATTGGATGAAAGAACTGTATAAATTGGAAAGATTTAAAATTTCAAGATTTTACTTTAAGGATTGTATCGAAAAAAGATTACAACTACATATTTTTTGTGATGCAAGTGAACAAGCTATGGCAACCGTTGCGTACTGGAGAATTGAGTATTCAAACGGCGTAAAGATTTCATTTATAGCTGGAAAAACCTCATGTGCACCATTACGTTTTCACTCAATACCAAAATTGGAGCTACAAGCTGCTGTAATGGCAGTTCGATTAAAGGAAAACATTCTTAAATGTCATGAAATACGCGTTAACGAAATACAATTTTGGAGTGATTCTCATACGGTTATTCGTTGGATACAATCAGATCATCGAAAATATAAACAGTATGTCGCTAATAGAGTATCTGAAATATTGGAATCTTCAGACGAAACTCAATGGCGCTGGTGTCCAACTTCGGATAACCCAGCTGATAAAGGAACACGATTCGTATTACCTTTCAAATATAATCCGGAAGGAATGTGGAAAAATGGTCCAAAATTTCTTTTGGATGGGGAGGAGGAGTGGCCTTTGAAATGTGGCATGACAAAAAAGGAAGATAGATCAGAAGATGAATTAAAGTCAAAATTTTTCGTAATGAATTTAACCAGCTGTACAGATATAATCGACAATATTATAAATCGTACATCAAGGTACGTCAAAATTCGGAGACAAGTGGCATGGATTTTGAGATTTTTGAAGAACCTACATCAAAAGCATATTGGAAATACTATTATTAAGGGGGAATTAACTGTTGAGGAAGAATCGAGGGCTGAAATTATTATTTGTCGTAGCATTCAGAAGAAGTATTTTTCCGAAGAATACAATTGTTTAGAATCGTCTAATCCAATTCCCAAGTCTAGCGATCTTTTGACATTGAATCCATTCATTGATGTCATGGGTGTTATAAGAGTTGGTGGGCGAATTGACAATGCTACCATCCTTCCTGAATACACAAGACGACCGATAATTCTTCCAAAAACTCATCGCTATTCTCGAATTATAATTGATCATTTCCACCATAAAAATTGTCATCAAAACTCTTCTAAAGTAATATGCGATGCTAGGGAAAAATTTTGGATTCCATCAATTCGAAGATTATTAAAAAGTGTGGAAACTAAATGTGCTCTCTGTAAAATGAGAAAGGCAAAACCTGAACAGCCTCAAATGGGTATTTTGCCTATAGATAGAGTAACACCTTTTGTTCGCCCTTTCTCATACACTGGTGTAGATCTCTTTGGCCCGTTTGATGTCAAAATTCATAGACATACGGAAAAACGTTGGGTGGCTTTGTTTACTTGTCTCACAGTAAGAGCTGTTCACTTGGAAGTGGTTAATGATTTGTCATCGGATGCATTCTTAATAGTTTTAAGAAATTTTATTAATCGACGTGGGGTTCCTCTGCAAATACGTAGCGATAATGGCAGAAATTTTGTTGGCATAAGGAAAGAACTAAAAAATGAAGCAAACTTCTTGGACCACAATGAAATGACGCGCATATTAACACCTTTGGGCATCAAATGGATTTTTAATACACCTTTTGATCCTAGTTCTGGTGGAGCTTGGGAACGACTGGTACAATCTATAAAAAGGGCACTGGTAGTATTATTAAAAGAAGTTGCTCCAAAGCTGGAAGTTTTCCGAAGTCTTTTGATCGAAGCGGAAAACATAGTTAACTCCAGACCACTGACACATATTCCGCTGAATCCTCAAGAACCCGAACCACTTACGCCTAATCATTTTATATTGGGAAGTACTAGTTCTACTCAAACTCCAGCTGAGTTCGATATCCGATTAATCAACTTGCGAAAACAATGGCGTGTTCTTCAGAATTTGAAAAACAGGTTTTGGGGTCGATGGATAACGGAGTATTTACCAGATTTAACGCGTCGTGTCAAATGGTGTTTACCATTGAAACCATTACAAGTTGGCGATATAACACTCGTGTGTGATTTAAATATTCCTAGGTCAAAATGGAAACGTGGCCGCGTAGTAAATACGTATAGTGGAAAAGATGGAATTGTGAGATCGGCTGATGTAAAAACTATTGATGGAATCTTCAAGAGACCTACATCAAAGCTGGCAAAACTCGATTTAGATGTTTGATTGTGAATTTCCCCCAGTCAATTCACGGGAGTGGGGAATTGTTGGTTTTCGTTCTTGTATTTTTTTTACTTGTTTTTAAATAATTTTCTATTTTGTTCATATCAACTTTTCTGTTAATTTTGTGTTTTTCAAATTGTCAATAATTTTCATTTTTATTTGAATTTGTATTGTTAAACTTTAAAAAGGGTCAACAAATGTAAGCATTTTTGGTATTTTATTTTATAAATTTTGTAAATTTAAGAATCCTTTTTTGTAGTGAATAAACACATTTTTCAACCGTTTATCAACCCCTTTTTTAAAGTTGCGAAATTTAACAAACATATTTCTAGAATCGAGAGAATTCAACGTAAATTTATAAAATATGCTCTACATTCTATTACATTTCTAAATCCTTATACATCTTGTATTGAAAAATACAGATATATTCAATAAAAGACTTTGGAAAATCGTAGAACCTTCCTACCTCAACTGTTTATTTATAAAGTAATTTGTGATTTAGTGGATTGTCCGTATTTACTTAGTCTTATTTGTTTCCCTATAACCGCTAGGTGTTTGCCTAATAATGATATTTTTTATGATCCAGTTCATAGAACAAATTATTCATCGAATGAACTTATTGCTAGGGCAATAAGGGAATTTAATAGGGTAGCGAGTATGAAATCTGATAGATTTCATTTTAATATAGATTTTGGTAAGTAAGTATATTAATGTATTTAAAAATATGCTAGATATAATTTTAAATAAATAAATATTGAGACAAATTTTACCTACAAAGGTCATATAAATAGTCAATTAGAGTGTCATTTATAGTAAAATCGACCTTTGCATTTTAGCTAGGATTGAATTAATGAATTCATTAAGAGATATTTTGATCTGGTCCAATGTGATACTGTAAGAAAATTTTAGTCTAATCAAAGCTAAGTAACTCTTATAAAAACTTTCAAAATTATTACAACTTTTGCGATTGTAATTCAGAAAATATCAACTGAAATTCAGAAAATATCAATTGAAATTCAAAATTTTCATTTGAAATTCAAAAAATATCATTTGAAATTCAGAAAATATCAATTGAAATTCAGAATTTCCATTTGAAATTCAGAAAATATCATTTGAAATTCAGAAAATATCAATTTAATTTCAGAAAATGTCAATTGAAATTCAGAAATCGTCATTTGAAATTCCGAAAATATCAATTGAAATTGAGAAATCGTCATTTGAAATTCAGAAAATATCAATTGAAATTAAGAAAAATGTAAACACAATTTTTAAAAGAATCCGTCGAGGTAGATAATGTTATGCCCTATAAATAATTTATATATGGGTTTTATCAAAATAAGTAAAATTCATTTTACTCACGCGAGTTAGACTTATTTAAAATGTATGTGCCTGAATGATTTTATGTAGACTAATTTCTTTCTTGAAACGAATTATGGCTCCATTAGACATTAAAACGTAACGCTGATATTAAAGACTATTATTTGGCTTTAAATTTCAACCTTATATTTTGGAGCCATAATTCGTAACAAGAAAGCAATTACAGTCTACATACAATCATTCAGGCACACAAATTTTAAATAATTCTCACTCGCATGAATAAAGTATTTTAAAATCATTCTTTATTTTTTTTGGAAAATCAAAATAACTTTTAGGTGTTTTTTTTTTTTCTAAATCTTGCTGTGTCAGGGAGTTAAGAATTTATTTGTCTTCTGTGTATACCCTATACCAATCTGTGGTGCAGATAAAGTTTTTGCTGATGTTTTTAATTACCAAAAATAATGGTTGTAGGCCCACCTTATAGAATGCCGATTGACTCTAAATCACTTTCTGAGCTGATTTAGCGATATCCGTTCGTCCTTCTGTCCATATAAAATGAATGGCCCTTGTAATGTTACTACAGGTCGCAATACTGAAGGTAATTTAATGAAATTTAGTAAATAACTTTGTACTACCCTAAGGACGAACCCTAGTGATAATGGTTAAAATCGGTTTATGTTTTGACCTAGATAGAAAGGTTATAACTGAGCTTAAATTTATTAAGCTTAAAATGTATCACCCGACCCAAGCGAGTTTAAACAATTTCCTTCACTAGGTCTAAATTATTTTATTCAGGAATCAAAAAAGCTAGGGCCAAATTAGGCTCAGTTTATCCCAATTTTTTTATACTAATGTGCTACTGATTGTTACTACGAAAAATGTTTAACCAATACCCACTTTTTACTATACCAAATTATATATTTTACTATTGTATATTTATTGCACCTATAATTAAAATTACCTTCTCGAAATTTGTTCAACATCACAGAATATGCTACAAATTGTATTATAGGGTGTAGGGTTTCATATAGTCGTCATGTCTGGGTTTAATTTCTTTACTTGTTTAAACTGTCTTAGTAAACAACAGCAAACAGTCTTCACTTTTTTAGTTAGAAACTTTGTTGCTACTGCACACTTTGAAATAAAAAATATAAAAAAACAACATTGATAAAATTCTAGGTTAATGCGATAAAGTGATAAACTACAAGGAGATACTCCCAGCACAGCTCCGACCGATTTGGATCTGTGAACTTCTGACAAAAGCACTTATTTCAAAAATATCAACTTTACAGGAAAATGAAAAAACGTCATACCGTTGCATAAAATAGTTTGTATAAATTTTCTAACAACTTTTAAAAGATTACGTTATAAAATAATGATACACTCAAAAAAGTTTCACACTTACTACATTACAGTTGTTTGTGTCATAAGCAGTAGTTGTTGTTTCTAGTTGAAAAAATACTAAACAACTATTACGACAGTTATTTAAGGAAACAATTAACGAAAAGTACTGTAATTTCGTAACAAATGTTTAAAGCAGTTATTTTTAATATCATAATAAAAAACAACTACCAAAACAGTATTTTTATAGTAAACAGTTATTTTTGTTAGTTATTTAAATCATACAAAATTTCTTTACTTGTTTAAACTGTCTTAGTAAACAACAGCAAACAGTCTTCACTTTTTTAGTTAGAAACTTTGTTGCTACTGCACAGAAAAAAATAATACATACATATAATAATTTTTTTCATAAATGGTATGAATCGAACATGATAATTTTTTCCCAAAACTTTTTCATTCTGAGTAGGAATTTATTCATACATATTATGAAATTGAACATGACGTTTTATAAAAATTTTCATGCAGAATTTCTTATTTATTTTATGAATTTTTTATTAACTGTATGAACTCGTCCTACAGCAGAAAAGGAATAAAACTAAACACAAATTAAAGCAAATAATCTTCTTTATTTTTAAACGGTTAAAAAAATATACAGAAGAATAAAATTACAATGACTTAACGTTTTTCGCGGGGGCTCATAAGGTCTTCTGCTGCAACATTCACGTTGGATATTCAAAGCTTCTGGATTATGTTTAACAATTTTGTAAAGTGTTTTCTTCTTTTCGAGCCCAGAATTCTTTGAACTGTGCTCCTCTAAAAAGATACAAAAAAGAAAAACTATTGTAAGTAAGTCGTTTTATTTACCATTGAATTTTGCATACCTTTACGCTTTTTTCGCTTTACCAAACCGCTAAAATCCATTTTTGTATTATAAATATAATTTTCTTTTAAACAAAATAATATATTTTCTTGACATGTTTTCTTTTTGAACTTACTAGATTATTGAAATTTGTTTTTGAATTTTTACATAATTAAAAAATTCATAAATGGTATGAATTTGTTCATACATAGTATGAATTTAATTCAATGAAAGCAATTCATGTTAATTAAGTACGAATTTGGTTCTGTGTGCACACTTTGAAATAAAAAATATAAAAAAACAACATTGATAAAATTCTAGGTTAATGCGATAAAGTGATAAACTACAAGGAGATACTCCCAGCACAGCTCCGACCGATTTGGATCTGTGAACTTCTGACAAAAGCACTTATTTCAAAAATATCAACTTTACAGGAAAATGAAAAAACGTCATACCGTTGCATAAAATAGTTTGTATAAATTTTCTAACAACTTTTAAAAGATTACGTTATAAAATAATGATACACTCAAAAAAGTTTCACACTTACTACATTACAGTTGTTTGTGTCATAAGCAGTAGTTGTTGTTTCTAGTTGAAAAAATACTAAACAACTATTACGACAGTTATTTAAGGAAACAATTAACGAAAAGTACTGTAATTTCGTAACAAATGTTTAAAGCAGTTATTTTTAATATCATAATAAAAAACAACTACCAAAACAGTATTTTTATAGTAAACAGTTATTTTTGTTAGTTATTTAAATCATACAAAATTTCGTTGATTTTTAGAATTTTTGTTTAGTTTATATTTGTTATTATTGCTGTATTTTTAGTTCGCAAATAAAAATTATAAAATTGTGTTGTATCTCCAATGTATTAAAAGGTATTAACTGGAGAACCGTTAGAAATTTTTACTTGAAATTTTAAGTACTATGAAGTAATTATGTACAAATTTTTTTAAAATTGAAAGAGAATTTTTTTTTTATTAAAATATACATTTATAAAAAAGGGTGGTCCAACCATAATGCACGATGTTAATTGTGAGTCACACCTTAACGTCAAGTTTTTTGCACCAACTTAATTTGATATTTCTTTGTTTCAGTGTTTGGCAAATTCAACCATGGAGAGGTACACAATTGAGCAGCTCGTTAAGATTGTTGAAGCCTTTTACGAAAATAGGCGTTCAAATCAAAATGCATTTCGTGCACTTTGTGATTTCTTTGGTCAGCATAATCTACCAAATGTGTCCACAATCGGAAGAGTTGTGCGCAAATTTCGGCAAAAAGGGTCTGTAGGAAATGTGAAAATATGTGCTTCCAACAAGATGGTGCCACTTGCCACACAGCCAACGAAACAATGGCTCGTTTGCGCGAGAAATTTAATGGCCGTGTTATCTCACGCCGTGGCGATGTTAATTGGCAGCCAAGATCATGTGATTTGACACAAATGGACTTCTTTCTTTGGGGATATTTAAAAGAAAAAGTGTACGTTAATAAGCCAAGGATAATTCAAGAGCTAAAGGATGAGATAATTCGGCACATTAACGACATTGAACCTAAATTATATCTAAGAGTTATTAAAAATATGGACCATCAGATAGAGGTATGCCACCGAAGCTGATCATTTGGCCGATATTTTGTTTTGCACATCATTGTCATAGATCCTTCTATCATAATAAAAAATATTAAGATAATTCTCTGAAAAATTTTTGTTTTATTTATGGTTGGACCACCCTTTATAAAAAAATTTACTGAAAAAACAATATTTTTTACCTATTTTATCAGTTGTTTTAAAATTTTTGTAGTAAAAATTTGTCATTTAATTTTACCATATTGTTAGTTTTCTTAATGCATTTGTTAGTTATTTTTCAACAGCTGAAAATAACTATATTTTGAGTTATTTTAACCGTTGTCGCCTTTTTAACTAAAAATAATTTAAAATTAATTGAACAATTTTTACTAGAAGAATTTTAAAACAACTGACAAAATTGGTAAAAAGCTATTGTTGTCGCACTTAATTTAATTTATATATTTAAAGAAACCGGTATAATTTTTATCCATATTTCGGTTACAGTTAAGGTACTTTAATTTGATATGCTTTTCAATTGAAATCGGTGTTTGGGCGGTTACTGTTTTATTGCGGTTGCGGCGTCCAATCTTGGTTTAAACAATAACAACTAGTCAAAATTCATGCTCAAAATGATAACACTTTATTATTTCTATGAAGAACTTCATCATTGTATAGAAAAATATTTCACAGAAAAATGTTGTTTGTTGGTGTTATCTATTGTAACTAATTTATCTTGTAAAGTATTTTTTATACCCATCACTGTGTATAACCTTTGTATAAATAATATTGAAATTCCGTTTGTGCCTTGTTACAATAGGAGTCTGGAACACTATAAAGTATATATTTTTTATCCTTTTGATCTGTATCATATATTATCAATATTTTAACCCATATTCTCCTGAATTAAGAAATCGTACGAATTTTATAGATCTATACTAGGGTTTGGAATTTCCCGGACTTTTTTATTTCCCGGGAAACGGGAATAAAAAAATTTGATTCCCGGGAATACCGGGAATCCCGGGAAATATTTTTTAACAAAATTGTTAATGAAAACCACCTATATAAATAATTTTTGTTAAAAAAAACACTATTTCAGTACAAATGCAGTCTGTATAGTGAGAATTCAAAGTAAAAATATCAGAATGTTGAACATTTGATTTCACATAAATTACTCTAAGCACTGCCAAATAAATTGCATGATTCCAGCAGAAAGCACCCACTACTGGACTGTCGGAAACAAACCGCTTTATCACATTTGGCTCATTTTCTTCAAGAAAAGTTGCATGAATATCAATTTTTTTTTGTGAACCAAATTTAGATGTCGGATAAACTACCTCGGTTAACCATTAGTCTTTTAGGGCAAATATTGCACTGCGCTGTATTGTCCTTTTTTGTAAAGTATTTCCATACTCCGAAATTTTATTATTTAATATAAAATAATATATTAGTTTGAAAGCAGGTGTAATTAAATAAAGTAAATTTACTTGAAAATATTTTATTAATGGAAACGTTACTTATAAAATTATTGGCCCTTAATATAAAGGATTATTTTAAATTTAAAATCGACTTTATTTTTAATCATACGGTTTTGTTCATTTTGTGTATGAAAGCCCTACAAAAATATTTATATTTTCAAATATTTTGATTGGTTGAAAATAAATTAACCAATCAGAATGCTCCAAATATAAACCAAGTCAAGGTATACTGCCACCCAATATGTTAACTAAAGTCGTCTTTAACTAAAATATACATTTTTTTTTTGTTAAAGAGAAGCAACACTCAGGAAATTCTTCCTATTAATTAACGTGTTGCTTCCTTTGGAAAGGGGATAGAGGAGAAGTGCAAAGTGGTGAAAGATGAAGGGCTTCAAATATGGCAACACTGCAATTGCGCGAGATGTTGAATCTTAGAACAGTTGTTGCGCGTCATCTGATGAAGAGTTGGCGGACTTTGTTGAAGCTTTTTAGTTCATAGCCCTGTTATATTATTTTACTTCGGTGGGGTTAAGTATGGGAACCCCGAAGGAGGACGCTGCGATATGTATGAGGGATAGAAAAAACTCATGCATATTATTATTTTTCATAAATTGATGTTGCCTTGGTTGGGGCTCGAACCCGCAACCTTACTTGTAACAGTCCAACGCGCTAACCATTACACCCCAGCGCCCCCAAAAAGTTTAGATAAAAAGGGCGATTATTTGTAAGAAACAAAACTTTTTGTTCATATTTCTTTTAAACATTTTACCAGATTCTTAGGTTTTACTACTTACATTTTGAATAGGTTATGCGAAAAATCTTTATTACTTAAAAGGGAATCAATTTCTTTTTTGTGTGTCAAAGAAATTGATTCCCTTTTAAAAAATTTTAACATTAACATTTTTGTTTTGGTATTTAAAATGTTTTTTATGACTAAAATTAAAAAATCCTATTCTAAATAAAAATAATTTAATATTTTTCAAATTTCCCGTTTTCCCGGGAAAAATATATTATTTTCCCGGGAATTCCCGGCTAACTTTTCCCGGGATTTCCCGGGAATTCCCGAACCCCAAACCCTAATCTATACCCAAGATTTTTCTGCATTTTTTATTATCGCACCACGATCTCTAGCGGAGATATTTGCAACCAAAGTCGTTTTTGATTTTTTCAGATTATTTTTCACTATTTGTAAAATACGTTTGGGATTTTAGCACGTTTAATTCCTTTAATGCAATTAATGTATATCCCCAGCAAAAAAAAAATTGCAAGTAATGCTTTACAAACTACTTCTTTCAATGCTTCACAAGTATTCGTTAGTGTATTTTTGCCATGGAAACGATGCGGTTATCGGTAAGGGTAACGCTATTTTAGATTATTTCGGTAACGGTATTTTAAGGGTAACGCTATTTCATTTATTTCGGTATCGGTATTTTGAGGATAACGGTTTTTTAGTAATTTCGGTAACGGTATTTTTAGGATAACGATATTTTGATTATTTCGGTAACGGTATTTTAAGGTTAGCGATATTTCAGTTATTTCGGTAACGCTATTTTAAGGATAACGGTAGTCAGTTATTTCGATACATCCCGCAATTTTTTTTACAAAAAACAAAACTAATTTACCAACTTAAAGTACGAAACATACTCAATACCCTCGTGCAGTTACCAAAAGCAGAAAATTAAAAATAACGGTAACGGTATTTTATGGGTAACGGTATTTCATTTATTTCGGTAACGGTATTTTAGGGGTATCGATATTTCGTTTATTTCGGTATCGGTATTTTAAGGGTAACGGTACTTAAGTTTTTTCGGTAACGGTATTTTAAGGGTAACGGTATTTCGGTTATTTCGGTAACGGTATTTTAGGGGTAACGGTAGTCAGTTGAAAGGGTTTTGAATCGATAACGGTATTTTAGCCTGCCAACCCTGATTTTTACTGCTTTTTTAGAAGTTATTCTGAACAACTTCAAAAAATTACTTTTTTCATTGCTTCCAAAGTATCCGTTAGTATATTTTTACAGCTTTTTTAGAATTATTTCCGAACAGCATCCAAAAAACCGAAAATCGCCATAATTTCTGCAATAACAGAATTATTAAGTATTATTTATAGCAGAACCCGAAATTATTTGACTACCGGATTTTTTGATTTGTCTTCAACCTTAATTGTGCTATATCGCCTAAATATTTTTAATAATTGTTCCATATTCAATCCCAAATATGTATATATGTAGTTTAAATATTTTGGCAATCAAAAGAAAGATTTTTTGTCGAACTTGCGACCTCAAGATTGCTAGTCTAGCTCGCTACCGCTGAGCTATTCTTTGATATGAGAGTTGACTGGCATAAAAACACCACTTTCTCAGTGCGAGATTTGGTGTCTAATTCTCTTCAATAAAAGTACTTATTAAACAGTGCAAAAGGTGGCTGGAATTCAGTATTTATTTCAGTACTATTTTCACAGGTGCATAAAAAGCAAATTTTCATAGTTTTTATACCCTACACCACTATGTGGTCAGGGTATTATAAGTTTGTGCTGATGTTTGTAACACCAAAAAATATTGGTCGTAGACCCACCTTATAGTATACCGATCGGCTTAGAATTTTTTTTTATTTCGATTTAACGATGTCCGTCCGTCCGTCTGTCTGTCTGTCCATGCATTCTTGTGCGCACTCTACAGGTCGCAAATATTAAGATATTTTGATGAAACTTGGTACACCGACTTATGTCGGCCCAAGGACGACGCCTATTGATTTTGGTGAACATCGGTCCATGTTTAGACCTAGTGCCCATATAAGGGTCCTACTAAAATTATATGGTTTATACGCTGCAGGTCGCAAATATTAAGATATTTTGATGAAACTTGGTACACCGACTTATGTCGGCCCAAGAACGACGCCTATTGATTTTGGTGAACAGCGGTCGATATTTAGACCTAGAGCCCATATAAGGGTCCTACCAAAATTATATTGTTTATACGCTGCAGGTCGCAAATATTAAGATATTTTGATGAAATTTGGTACACCGACCTATGTCAGCCCAAGGACGAAGCCTATTGATTTTGGTTAACACCGGTCCATGTTTAGACCTAGTACCCATATAAGGGTCCCCCCAAAATTGGTTTGGTTACAAACTGCAGATCGCAAATATTAAGATATTTTAATGAAATTTGGTGCGCTGACTAACATTATCACAGCCCCATTTTAACCCATTCGAATTTCGGATCCAAACATTAGTTGGCTTTTACCCAGACTGGTGTAGGGTATTGTATAGTCGGCATGCCCGACTTTAACCTTTTTACTCGTTTTTATTTCGATTTAACGATGTCAGTCTGTCTGTCCATGCATTCTTGTGCGCACTCTACAGGTCGTAAATATTAAGATATTTTGATGAAACTCGGTACACCGACCTATGTCGGCCCAAGGACGAAGCCTATTGATTTTGGTTAAAATCGGTCCATGTTTAGACCTAGTGTCCATATAAGGGTCCTCCCAAAATTATATTGTTTATACACTGATAGAATTGTGTGCATAGTATTAATGAATTTGTTCATTAATCCAATGATTTTTTTCATTGAAAAGTCCCCAAAGAACGCGTTCATTAAATCAATGAAACGTATTCATTAAATGAAAACTAATTGAAAAAAATATATTTTTTTGCATTTTTTAATTTATTGTTTATTTTTATTTTATTAATTTTTATTTGTACATGTACATTAGAGTGGTCCAAAAAAACATGAAAGTTGGAATTCGCGATCTCCACAATGTTGCCCCTATTCCTTAATGTCTAAAAACTCTCTGTGCCAAGTTTCAGCTAAATCCTCTGTTATTTAGAAGTAGCACAAAAAGTTGTCTTTTAAGAATTAGTAATTTATCTCTAGAGTAATTTATACAAAAAGAAGGGTTGACTTTAAATTTAATTATTTCTTAACCTTTACGCTATTATTTAAAAATTTTTTTTTAAATCTGGTCTTAATTAATGTGAATATAAGGAATTTGAAATCAAAACTTAAAAAAATTAAGTAACTTTTAAGTAATTCGCTGTTTTTTTTAAATTTATACAAAAAAATACATATTTTAGTCAAATTTTCGAAATTTTCCGAAAAGATGTAATTAAAAATTCAACTTGTTTTTGCCTTGTATGCGCAAATTTCTCAAATCTGATCTTTATTTTAACGCAGATTATGAATCAGCAATCGAAACTTAAAAAAAATTTGTGGTTTATGAATTATTCGCGGTTTTTGAAAATTCAAAAAAACTCAAGTTTTTTGAGATATTTTCCCAATTACCTGTAAACGGTGTTATCGAAAAATGCAATTTGTTATACTTTTGCAATTTACTTACCAAGGACCTTCATTATATATAACACTGATTTTAATTTTAAAAAGGATAACAGATATCCTTGCAAATTAAGTAAAAATTTGACATTTTTTAATATTTCGCTATTATTTAGATTGCTATAATTTTATTGCTACCAAAAACCCTATCCCACATAATAGGACATTTAGCAGATATATATTAATGCAAAAACGAAATTTTCAGATTGGTAAATATAAGGAAACATCCTGATCGAAGTTGGTCCTTTTTTGTATGAAATTTTCAAATTTCGCGAAATCCGCGACTCCGATTTCAATTTTGATTTCATATTCGTAATGTACACCTAAGAATATATTAGATTTGATATGTCGCGATCATAATAATTATATTTAATTTTTCTCATTTTTTCCATTATCTTTAATTAATTAAAAATAATAGAACAAGTACAACCTCGAAACTTCAATTGCGATGTGCTACCTCTAAACAAAACTTTTTTGGTGATTTTTTTGATCAGACTACATTTTTTTTCAAAGTGGCATATTTGTAGGGTTGTGGAGTGTGAAAATTCCAACTTTTTTTTTTTGGACCACTCTAATGTACATATTTCTTTTTTGTTTTTATGTTTTTGACATCTCCCTGAACTCGACTTGAACCCGCAATCACCAGAATGTAAACATTACCGCGTTACCGATTGATCTAATAGCCAAAACAAAATGATGTCATTACTTGGACCTTTATGTTTAAATAATTTCATTTTGCAATCCTAGCGTTGATTACTGGAACATATATCTATTTTAGTAATTAGCAAATTCAAAACCCTTATAAAAATTATAGCATATCTTACGGGTTAGTTGAAAATATATAATGAAAAAATTCATTAAATTAATGAATTTTTCATTAATTCAATGAAAATTGTTCATTAAATCAATGAATTCAGATTAATGAAATCAATTCATTAATAGTATGAACGATAATTCTATCATTGTACGCTGCAGGTCGCAAATATTAATATATTTTGATGAAATTTGGTGCACAGACCTACGTTGCCCCAAGGACGAAGCCTATTGATTTTGGTGAACATCGGTCCATGTTTAGACCCATATAAGGGTCCCCCCAAAATTGGCTTGGTTACAAACTGCAGGTCGCAAATATTAAGATATTTTAATGAAATTTGGTTCGCTGACTCACATTATAGAAAATTTTGACACAAGTTCCATTTTAACCCATTCGAATTTCGGATCCAAACATTAGTTGGCTTTTAACCAGACTGGTGTAGGGTATTGTATAGTCGGCATGTCCGACTTTAACCTTTTTACTCGTTTTTATTTTATACATATAAGTATTTTAAAAAATTTAAAAATTATAAATATTGAATTTAAACAAATTAAGTATAAATATTAAAAATAAAATAATAATAAAAAATAAAAAAAAAATAAAAAAATATGGCTCCCGCCAGCAATCGAACCGGCGATCATCTGTTTGGAAATAAACTGTATCAAAATCACTTTTTAGGATCACTTTTAGAGTAATACTGCATTAGAAGGAATACTTAAGTGATTTTATGGATGTTGTTCTGAATTACTTCTAAAAAACCAGCAAAAATACACTAAGCAATGCTTTTAAAACACTGAGAAAGATTTGTAAAGCATGACTACCAGTTGTTTTTACCGGGGATATCAAGGATATATTTTTATAAGAAATGGAAGTAAAATAGATAAATATCAAAATGTTATATATTATTACATAATATTGCAATTTTAAGAAAATATTGAGAAATAATTTAAAAGCGCTTAAATAAAAACCAAACTCATACTTATATCGATGGTCATAAGTTGACAACTCTTCACCGATATAAAAATGCTAATATGTACAATAAACGATAGGATTTGTACGGCGCATTTAAAAATACACAGTTTAATTTATTTTGTAAGTTTGATGTTTTTCAAAAAGCTTAGCGTCAATTGTAATTTTTTTAATTTATGAGTTGTGAACTATAATGCAGTCAATAACCATTGATATTGATTAATGAAATCAGACCTTAAAATAAGGATCATTAATTAAATAAATGGCAGTACAAAATTGTTATAATTGATATCAATGCAATACTAATGAAG
Organism: Leucophora obtusa; assembly: GCA_949987735.1. NCBI lineage: Eukaryota > Metazoa > Arthropoda > Insecta > Diptera > Anthomyiidae > Leucophora > Leucophora obtusa. Next base: position 287,079,510 of record OX465295.1, read on the forward strand.
TCATCAATTAATTGCAATTTTCGACTTTTGTTCTGCATTTAGTCACATAGTGTTATTAAAACACAATTTCTAAATTAAACACTAAATTCAGCAAATTAATTGTAAAAAGTTAAAAAAAAAACTTCAACAAATTTTGATAACAAAAAAAATTACGTATTTTATCAAGTCAGAATAGCAAAATTTTTAAATTAAATCAATTTAAGCTTAAAATTCGTAAAAAAATTTCGATGTTGGATTACTTGAGTTTTTTGCAAATTGCATTACTAACTTTTTTATGTGAGGTAGCCTTGGCAATTCTTATTAGCTAACAAGGCACTTCAAGATTTTTCATACTATACCATATGATGTTTCTAAATATCAAGCTAGTTAAATGCCTGCTTGTAATCTAGTGTAAGAAGATTTGTTTATCAGTGATTAAATATTAAATAAATATTGTGAATAAGTTACAAGTCCTGAGAAATTTTTATAATTGTTGATAACACCATGTTTGTCTAGTGTAGTAAAATTATTTTCATATTTATCATGTAAGGTTTTGATTTTATAATTGTGAGAAGTTCCGTCGAAACTATCAAATCATTTTGTAGACCGCACGTAAGTTTTCATAAACAAAAATCTGTGAAGTGTTTTATTTAAAGAATTTTTCAGTGTTTGTTATTTTTTATAAAAATATTTCTGTCAAGAAGTTAAAGGAGTTTTAGTAATTTAAAGTAAGTAATTGTTTATATGCCTAAAAAAAATTAAAATATATTTGAAGGGTTTAGATTTTTGTTCAGTAGAAAATACATTTAATGATCTAAATGTACACTGAAAATATTATTACAGTAATTGACTGTAGTTTATTTAAAAAGTTATCCGTACATTTATTTTTAAATGATTATACAGTTAAAATACAAACATATATACATATTTTAGAATTTTTTTTGTACTTTATTTAAAAAATAAATTACATATAAATACGGATTTTCTGTTAACGTTAATATTTTCATTTAAAATGTTTTGTTAAAGAAAGAAACCCTTTTAGATTAATAGTTAATTTCTAGGTTAGTTAAAAAAGCGAAATAAACTAAACTTAAAAAGCGAAACAGACAATATCAACACTAGCTATAGAGTGGCAATTGCTTAATTAACTGTGATATTGGTGTGTTTAATTTACAAATTTATGTTAAATGTTTTATGTTTTAATGTAAAATCATTTTTGTTTTAATGTGAAAATTTTATATTACTCAAATTACAACCCTTGCAAAAGTCAACAAAAAATAGACGAAACGTCGGGGAATATGTATTAAACGGTCGTTTTATTTACATTAAAAACTTTAGGCCTTATTAGCTCAACAAATTAAATTATATATTCTGACAAATAAATATCATTTATTTTTGTAGATTTTGTAGTTAATTCTATGATAAATAAAAAAACAAAAGAAAAGAAAAATCATTATTTTTTAAGGATTTTGTAGTTAATTTATTAAGTTTTAAAAACGATGTAATGAAAGTTATTAAACTGGTTGTCAAGTGATTTTTAATTTATTTTGCATTACATTTTCAGTTAATTTAAACTTCAAACTATTCTGAGTGTACTTCTTTTTTAACAGAAAGACTAATAACTTTAATATTAAGTTATCATGGAAACTTTTTGAACAAATGAGTAAAAAAACGAACGAAAAATAATATTTTTTATATTTTTTAAAATTATTTTATTGCCGTTTTATTTTGGATGCTCTTCAGAGTTACTTCTAAGAGAGCTGTAAAAGCATACTTTGCATACTTTAAGAGTAATACAAGAAGTGATTTTTAGAAGTTGTTGTTGAAAAAATTGCTTAAAATATCGTAATTTAAGGTGAATTAGAAAAAGTGGCCAGAAATTTACAAAACTCTGAATTGAAAAAAATCGTCAAAAAATCTGTAAAATGCAAAAAAAAAAAGTTTTTAATTGAAAATACCGCCAAATTAAAAATGCAAAAAATTTAATGTGGGGTGCCGACTAGTGACTAAAAACTTAGGATTGAACTAATATTTTTTTTTTAATCTAGTACTGATTTATAATTGCTTTCGTCCGTATTGGAACTAACTTTGTATGCCAATTTTTAGTAATTTGTGTTTGTTAACTTTACAAATTTTTCAGCTAATTTAAACCACAATTATTTCCTAATTATTATATTTTTGTGTCTCTGCTATCTATATCACATAGAGATGGCGCTATATTTTATTTTTTTATTATATACCCAGCAAAAAAAATTGGAAGTAATGCTTTACAAACTACTTCTTTCACTGCTTCACAAGTATCCGTTAGTGTATTTTTACTGATTTTTTAAAAGTTACTCTGAACAACTTCAAAAAATCACTTCCTTCATGCTTCCAAAGTATCCGTTAGTATATTTTTACAGCCGTTTTAGAATTACTTCTGAAAAACATCCAAAAAATCACTTAAGTATTGCTTCTAAAGAGTAATTGCTTAAAAGTGATCGTAAAATCTTGGTATTATTTGGCATTTCTATTAATTTTTTTTTAATATTTATAATTAATTTCTTTAAATTCAATATTTTTAAAAATTTTCAAAATATGTATACCCAGCTAAAAATCGACATATATGGATCCACAAAGGTTAAATGTATGAGCGTGCATGCTCATAAACATGCATTCATGACCATACATGGATACATAAATCTCCATACATAAATCATATATGACCATACGAGTGCATTAACGAAATTTGAGGTAATATCTACATGTGTGTACATGCATCAACATACATGAAGACGCATGAGCATGCATGATCATACATGTAAATATTACCTCAAATTTCGTTAATGCACTCGTATGGTCATATATGATTCATGTATGGAGATTTATGTATCCATGTATGGTCATGAATACATGCTTACGTGCTTTTTTTATGAATATACTCTGCAGAGTGGATTTTTTTCCTTTTCTTTTTACACTTACGTATTTTTTCTATCATGCCATCTCTAATTTAGTACACTCCACTTTGTAGAGTAAAGTACTCCATCAATGCGCTAAGGGTTAAGTTTTTGTTTAAAACTCAAAAATATTTTTTTAAAAAGTTGGTTAAAAGTGTATTTAAAAAGTGGATTTTTTTAAACCAGTGTAATTACTGAATTATTTAATCGCTAAGTAATTTATTTTCTCTTTTCTTATTACAGCTTAAATTAAAAATATGTCTACCATTAATAATCGTGTTTATATTAAAAATGGCCAGATTGTTAATCATGATCAAACTTTTAAAGCTGATGTTTATATAGAAGATGGTACAATTAAGTAAGTTTCTTCAAATTTATTTCAATCGGGATAAACATTAATTGTATTAAAGGAGTTAAATGTGTGAAAAATATTCTGTTGAAGGCATATCCCTATCCGAATTTAATTTTTTGCCTGCACTAATAAAACAAAACTGTAAAAAAATTAGCTAAAACTACTAAAAATTTGTTAAAAATGATGCTGCAGAAAAAAAACTGCTAAATTAACAGGCTATTTTTGCTATATATTAGTAAGTACAAAACTGTTAAATATACAGAATTTTATTTATATTTGAGTCAAATTTTTGTTAATAGAAAATAAAAAATTAACATGTTAAATCAGCAAAAAATTTGCTAAGTAATTAGTAGTCTAAAAAAATCAAGAAAAAATATTTAAATTTTCGAAGTTTTTTTTTTAATTTTTTTTAAATGCAAACAACAATCCAGCCTTTTGAAAACAGCAGTTTAGAATAATTTTTAGCAAATATATCTGCTAATTTAACAGGATGAACTGCTATTTGCATTCAACTAAATTGTAGATATAACAGTTTGTTTTTGCTATTTTTAGTCTAATAATATTTAGGAAAATTGTGAGCAGCTTTTACAGTACAATTTGCCATTTTCAGTTAACTATAGCTTAACTTAAAAATAACTAAAATCTGTAAATTTAACCGTTTTATTTTTGCTGTCCTTATTTTACTAGTTTTTTTTGCAGCATCATTTTTAATAATTTTTAGTTGGTTTTTCTGCTATTTTTACAAATTTATTTCTATGGGTGTAAGAAACTTAAACTTTTTAGAATTTCTAGAAATATTTTATTACAATTACAAACTCAATGATAATTTTTTGTTCTCGCCTAGGAGCATTATTAAATATTTACAATATCAAAGAGAAAAACAAGAACAACAAATTTAACACAATTTGCTTTGTCATCTTTCAAAATTTTTGTTTTAACAAACTATTAAGAAAATTATCTAAATTTATATATTCTATTTTGGTTGTAAAAAGATTTGTAGGTCCAGCATCAGAATTTGATGTACCCGCTAATGTAAGAATAATAGATGCTAGTGGTAAATTAATTTTACCAGGTGGTATTGATCCTCACACACATTTTCAGTTGATATTCGATGGAGCTGTAACAGTTGATGATTTCTTTTATGGCACCAGAGCAGCCATTGCTGGAGGAACAACTACAATTAGTGAGTTTGCGCTGATCTTAAAATCTGAGATTTATATTTTAAATAATATTTCTTAATTGCAGTTGACTTTGCTTTACCCCAAAGTGGTGAATCCTTAATCCAAGCTTATAATAAATATCGTTCTTGGGCCGATCCCAAAGTTTGCTGTGATTATGCTTTACATGTTGGTCTCACATGGTGGTCAGAATCTGTATCTGATGAAATGAAGACATTGTGTGAAGAATTGGGTGTTAATTCATTTAAAATGTATATGGCCTATAAGGGTATATGCCAACTAAATGATAACGAAATGTTGGATGCTTTAGAACGTATTAGAGAATTGGGTGCTTTAGCTCAGGTATACTTTCATAATAAATTTTTATTCTGCTATATACAACTTTAACCGAAATTATGGTTTTAGGTTCATGCTGAAAATGGTGATATAATTGCAAAAAATACCAAGAAACTTTTGGCATCCGGTATTACTGGTCCCGAAGGTCATGAACTTTCAAGACAAGAAGAAGTTGAAGCTGAGGCTGTTAATCGTGCCTGTATTTTAGCTCATCAGGTAATATTTCTACAATTGGTTGTACAAAATATCAAAATTTATCATTATAATATAAAAGGTAAAATACATGGGATTGTATGTCACCTTGGAAGGGTAATATTTAAAAAAAAAAATTAAATCAGCCGATTTTTTTTTATTACCTACTAAAAAAATCTTATAAATAAAAGTTGAGAAAAAGTAAAAAATTGAAATTTGGGCGCTTCGAAAATGATTTTTTTTACTTGTAAGTTCAGAATAATATGTTACTAGGTAATGAGTTACATCGATGGACATGTCCTTGTTAAAATAATAATTTTGGTAATAGGTTACCTACCCTTATTTCTTCTTACAAAAGTCATTACCGGGTAATAGAAGGTTTTGCTGGGTAATTCATTCTCTTTGGTTCATATTTGTACTAATTTAATAATATGCCTTCTGTTGACCTCCTTGGAGGGCAATTGACTCCTCATTCCTCGTAGGGTACAAGCTGAAGGTTGCGTTATCGAGCCCTACTTTGACGCCAAGTAGATTTTTTTTAATTCTTAATTTTTTATTAGTTTCTTTGAAAATCTATTTTTAGACACACCACAATGTGTCTAAACTGCGGCATTTGGTCATTTCCAATGACAACGCCATGTTAAAGTGACGTGTCTCTTTCAAAGAAAAATACCGACCAAGGACCGGTCTCTGACCCCTTGGGACCTATCCTGCGTGTCATTTTGGTCCCTTTCCCCGTAGGGTACTAAGTGAGACTTTAACTGGCACATTTGTTGTCGTTCCCATATAAAATTTGAATTTAGCTGTAGGCCTAATTTTAATTGAACATTGAGTAATCGGGTCTAAGTTTACAAAATTTTAGTTGTTTTATTAAAATGTAAGAAATGTATACTTTTCGTTCGGTTCGAGATCATATACTAATTGTCAAATTTTTCATTTAAATTATTTTCATATTAAAGAAAGATGATACAATTTTTACAAGTAAATTACCGAGAATAAAAATTGAAAAAAATAAATTTTCAAAAGTTCCGGTTTTGGTTCATTTGATAATCCGTAATTAAATGAACACCTTAATCTTCATGTATTAATTTCTTATTTATTTTTTTTTTTTTTATTTCAAATTATATTTTACTGAAACTTTAAGATGGACTGCCCACTGTATATTGTACATGTTATGAGTAAATCGGCCGGCATTGAACTCTCTAGAGCACGTCGACGTTATAAAAATCGTCGCATAATATATGGTGAAACATTAGCAGCTGCTTTAGGTACAGATGGTAAACGTGCTCAACATGTGTGTTTTCATCATGCAGCAGCCCATGTTATGGCCCCACCATTAAGACCAGATCCTACAACACCCGAGTTTATGATGAAATTGTTGGCAAAGTAAGTTTTGGATATACGTATGTGATTGAATGATTTGGTATGGTAGTTTATTAACTTGTTAATTAATGGAATTACACTAGTTTACAATATAATTAATATTATTTTGCACTCCATTTTTCTTATGTATTTATCCCCACTTAAGTTGCATTTTAGACATTGGGTCATATGAATAAAACTTAGCAATTACTTCGAAGTAATTACTTTGGGCTTAGGAATGGCTTTTAACTCCAAATTTACCAATTGGCTGGTAGCATAGTATGAAATATAAACGAAAATTAAAAAATTAAATTTCTAGTCTACTCGCAAGCAGACTAGATTTGTGAAGTAATTGCTTAAAACACCCTGTATTTCCCCCTATTAGTAATATCTATTTTTTATTCATATGAGCCATTATAAGATTTTTATCGGTGGCAATTGTCTACTTCGACTATATTTCGACCTAAAAACCACCAATATGTTCTGTGCGTAGAACAATATTTTCCAATAGGGACGGGTGGATTTTGAAAGTTCATGACAATTAAGTTGTTCATCGTTTGTTAATTTTGCTGATCAGGCAACAAAGACAAATCATCATGAGATGTTACAATGTCCAGCATCACGTGCAAATGAAAAAATTTTAATATAAAAATGGGTGTCACGATTTCAGAAAAAAATCATCTTCAGGAAAGAGACCCATTTTTAGCTGAATGGGTATATTGTTGACTGATTTGGGACGATACCGATTAACTCGAGATCCACCAAGTGGCAACGGATCCACAGAAAGTCTCTATTTAGTATAGATTGCGGCCGGGTGACATTAGCGTCAACGGATAGCACTATGGATCAATGATAACAAATTACTTTTGAACAAAATTGGATGATATGGATGTGGACGACATGTAGTTCCAACAGGATGGCGCTACATACCAGACAGTAATGCCACAATGGAAATTCTGCAAGAGCGATTTGAGGGCACGGTTATATCAGTCAGAGGTGATATGAACGGTGCCACTTATTTAGAGAAGGCGACACAAAGTCCGATTTTTTAGTAGCTTAGATTTAGAAACAATGTAGCTCATATGGTTAGTATATAGTTAGTTACTGAACATTCAGTAATCGAGCATAAGCCAAGTAAAAAAATTGGAAGTCATGCTTTACAAGCCACTTCTTTCATTGATTCCAAAGTATCCGTTAGTGAATTTTTACTGCTTTTTATTAGAAGTAATTCTGAATAACTTTCCATTGCTTCGAAAGCCTCCGTTCAAGTTTAAAACTAAAAACTATTTTATAACCGTGTTTTTATTAGAGTAATTTTGATTTAACTGCATTCTTCTTAAGTGCACTTTTTCTATAACTGCACAAAATTTTGGTTTCGTTTTTATTTTACAAAATTATGTACGCAATTGCCTTCTTTAAGTGCACTTTTTGTACCTGCGCATTTAAAATAAATAACTCATTTTTTTTTGGCAGTTGTACATTATTTTCATAAAAAAGATCACCGTTAGCTGCCTCTTGTGTTTTGCTTTTTTTTACAATTCTGATACACACATAAAATAAATGTGTTGTCAACTTTTTGTCACAAAAATATCCTACTTTAGTAGTTTTTAATCATAAAAATCGCAAGATTTAGTGCAAAACACAAGTTTGTCATCATTAGCTTCATTTCTTTTGTTTGTTTTCAGTCTATATGAAATCGTTATATGTTGTTGTTGTAAATCCGCACATTTGAAAACAATTTGACTTAGCAACGTTTTTGGCTTATCTGCACAAATATTTGTGAAAAGGTTGGTTGTGCAGCTATATCAAAACTACGTAACTCTTTCACTACCCTTGCACACTACAGTGTACACTAAGGTTATGACTTTTTGATTTTTTTGTAAATATCAAATTTTACATACCCTAGCCAAAAAGCCCATAAAAAATATTAAAAAATGCAGTTTTACTTTTTCGCCGCTGTCAAAAAAGTTCCCGCACCAAAAGGCTTTAAATTTGGTCTATATGGTTTTAGTTTAATTAAAATATTTCTCCGAAGTTCTAAACAAATGAGACTCAAACGATGCTTATTAGAAACTATTTACGGTAAAAATTACGAAACCTTGGAGGCACTTTTGGATAATTTTTTTCTCGTTTACAAGAACTTTTGTAATAATTCGTTATGTAAATTAAAAAAAATCTCCGAGTAAAAATTATTTTTAGAAATTGCATTTAGTGCGGAATGTTTTTTTTTTGCCGAAATGACCCGTAAACACGATTTTTATTATTAATTTAGTATTGCCTATCACGTGGTGACGGTAAAATTTTTGTTAAAAATGTGTCATAACCCTAGTGTACACATCTTTTAAAGAAAATATATAAAATTTGATAATGCAAAAGCTTTATATTTTTTGTAAATAAGTTTAATAGGCTCTTGGCTTTCAAATAAAAATCATTATGTATATAAGCAGTTCAACATGGCAATATAGTCGCGATATTAGTTAATGAAGTCTAATTTTTTTAATATATTATAATCTCTGAGAAAGGGGGGTTTTGGGGTTTCTCACAAACTAATGAAGATAGATAATTGAAATTTGGCATATATCTTCGTTTTGTAACGAGAAGAAACCCGAATATTCGATTGTTTAAGGGGTAAAGCGGGGATGAGAATTTTCAAAAAAACCGATTTTCGAACATCATTTTTGGTGGATAAGAGGGGGAGGGGGCAAAAATGTTACATATTTTTTCTAATTTAAGGACTCTTGACAAGACTCTGAAGTCAAAATAACGATACATCCGCAAACAAAAAGTCGGTGTGAAAGGGTTAAAATTATTATAAAACTATACACACATTTTTGTTATTTTTATTTTTCAAAATTTTTAAATTTTTCTTGTTACCCCTTCCATCGACGCTTTTATGGTATTATTAGATACCTTCCGAGGCGCTAAATACCACTTTCCCCGCGGCAATGTTCGGCATCTCAAATTATAAAAAAGTTTAAATCTTCAAAGTTTTTTTCGATTTTTTTAATACAAATAAAAGTCTAGCCTTCTGAAGTCAGCAGTTTACTATTTTTTTTGCAAATATTTCTGTTGATTTTAGCAGAATTAAATTTAGTTGAATGCAAAAAGCAGTCTGCATTCAACTAAATTTAATTTAAAAATAACAAAAATTTTGTAGAAATAACAGTTTTATTTTGGTTTTTTGAGTCTACTAATATTTAGCAAAATTTTCTGTAGGCGGAATATTGTTTCTATATTCATTATTGTTTTTGTATTCCTTGCTTTCCATATTCGTTAAATTATCTGCCTTTTATTATTTAGTTTCCAAGTCCAAGTTCACATTCACTTTTAAATTTATATTTTACGAAATTTTGTATTTATATTTCAAACATGTTCTTGATTAAATTTTTCCCTAATTGTTTTCCCCTTAGCGATCATCTCCAAGTCACTGGCAGTGACAATTGCACCTTTAGCAGCGAAGATAAAGCCAAGGGAAAAAATGATTTCTCTAAAATCCCCAACGGTATCAATGGTGTTGAAGATCGTATGTCTGTAGTATGGGAAAAAGGTGTACATGCTGGTCTTTTAGATCCCTGCCGTTTTGTTGCTATCACCAGTACCAATGCGGCTAAAATTTTCAATCTTTATCCACAAAAAGGTCTTATTGCTGTTGGTTCTGATGCCGATGTTGTTATCTGGAATCCAAATACAACTCGTACCATATCCAAAGAAACCCATCATCATAAATGTGATTTTAATATTTTTGAGGGTATGACTTGTCATGGTGTCCCCGAAATGGTTTTAGTACGTGGTCGTATATGTGTTGAAGATGGTAATGTAAATGAAGTCAGAGGATTTGGTCGTTTCCTAAAAACACCGGTACGTTCACCATATATTTATGATGCTTTGGAGGGTGAAAAGCCAATACATGATGAACCTAATACCGAAGATTTTATTTTCGATTCAAATAATAAGCAATAACCTATTGAAATAAAATATATTTTATAAAAAAAAAATTATGTTAATCTAGAGTGTTAGATTCGATTGTGTCGAAAATTTATTTTATTAAAAAATAAATAAAATAAATAAAATTACATTAAATTTTTGTCGATCTACTTAGGTATTCCCTTTTCAAGTCGAAATTCATAAGTATTTTTTGTGGTATTTGGTACATAAATTTATAGTTCCACAAGGATGAATCATATTGAAAATGATTAAAATCACTCCATGGCGTAACACAGCCCCCATAGAAATGTCCTATCTGAGGTTTAATGTATTAAGCTTAAATTGTATTAACAAGAAAGCTATAAGGCAAGGAGAAGGGTACAGACAACCAGATCGCACATCCAATAGCGATTGTATCTCCCAGTCATATAGGCTTCTTGGTATTAATTAACAAATCAAATAGGTTTTGAATAACGAAAACGTTATTACACTCAACCAAAAAAGCCTGTAATGGCTATTGAAAGTTCTGCTGTTATTACGGGAAATTTAACTGTTTTGAGCCTTGCGGTATTTATTGCTAATTTTAGCAACACATGTCTGCTAGACCGTACCACCTTACAGGCAAAAAAAAGTGCGCGGTACACCTTCAAATATAAAATTTTTTGCCGAACGTAGGGGTCGCCTTTTTTAATTTTTCGTTATAGCTTCGGCATTTAAAGTCGGATTTTAAAGTGTAATATATCGATTTTTTGCCTCGAGGAGACCAGTGTATTCCTATAAAGGAAATATCGAATGAAAAAAAATTAAAGAGGCGACCCCTACGTTCGGCAACAAAAAAAAATAAAAAAAAATTCTGCTAGATTTATCGAAAAACTTTCTTAGCAAAAGTTTAACGATTTTTTGCGAGCTTTAATTTTCTGAGATTAGGGTTGTACATTAGGGTTGTAGCAACTTAGAACTGGTGGGTAAATACTAGAAAGAGATACTTGAGTTCAAAGTCCCATAGAACAAAACATTGGTCCCCTCGAGAGAAAAATATCGATCTATCATACTTTAAGATCCGACTGTAAATGCCAAAGATATAACGAAAAATGTAAAATGGCGGCCCCTACGTTCGGCAAAAAAAATCTTTTTTGAAACCTCCTAGATTGGACGGTGGTCGGCAAATTTTTGTTTTTTTTTGAGGTACGGTCTAATGTCTGCTGATCTGTAGAACAACAAAATTAGTAGAAAAAATTAGTAGCCGCCACTAAATTTTAGCAAAATTGTTGTAAACCGCTGTTCAATATTGATTTGTTAGTCAGTTCAAAAATTTATTAAAAATCAATGAAATTAGTATATAGTATAAATTGTTGTAAACTGCAATTTGAAATCAATCTGCTGAAATTAGCAAAACAGTGTACTGAAAAAAACAAACTGTAAAACCTAAAGAAAAACTAAAATCAAATTTAATAAAAAAATATTTTTTTTCTTTCCATTATACGTACTTGAAATTTGGAGTAAAAAATGCAAACGGTTCTCCAGTTATTACCTTTTTATGTATTGGAGATATAATAATATGTTCTGAGTCTTATTTCCAAACTATGAATATATCAATAATAAAAGATATAAACTAAACAAGAATTCTAAAAAGTCAACGAATTCTTGTAAACAAAATTTCCTTACTGGCTGTTAAATTAGTATATTTTTTTGCTAAGTTTAGCGTTCGGTTTTGAAAAATTAGTAAAATGTTTTCCTGAAATCGGCAATGAAATTAGTAAAAAAAATGAGTACAAAAAGTAAAGTACGATTGAAAACTATTTACAAATTTTTTTACTAACTTTTTTATCTGAGTGTACTCTTCCATTCTTTGGTAATAATTTTTAAATGAATAGCACGAATTCAGAAAATAGAACTCAAGGCCTTTCTAACCCGGCTTGAAACGTTAAATATTTTGACGTTGCCCCCAAAATAACCGAAAAGCCTGAAAAATTCACGATCGAGAACTAGAAACTGGAATATCAGGCACCATATAGGGCCGATCGAGGCCCTATATGGTCCAATAAAAAAGACATCTGAATTTGAACCTTTTAACCTGATTTTCTTAGAATTATGCCCCACACTATGTGGTGTAGGAAATAATGACTTTGTGCTGATTTTTGTTACGTCCAAAGATCCAGACCCACTTTATATTACACGGATTACAATATATTTCACTATATCTGTTGGACCGTTTATTTGAAATTCGTTTGCCGGAAATATTCGGCATGCCCAATGAAACTTAATATATATAATGAAACTTGGAAGAGAAAGCAAATTGGTTTTTGTCAAATTCCATGATAATTTTTAATCAAAAATTAAAAGTTTTTAAAAATTGCGAGTTATTGGTTGATTTGTAAGTTGGTGGAGTTTTAGTTAATATTTGTTTTTCTTAGTTTTTCTAGCCATTTGTAATGACGTGCTTTCAATCTCGTCTGCTCAGACGTGTCCAGAGTTCATCACAAAAATTTATATTTCGCAGCGGTCCACAGTATAATATATCACAAAATTGTTGGAAATAATTCGGCCATTTGTTACCTAGTAGACCGATTACAGTGAAATTTAGAATAGACATAGATGAGCTAATATCGAACTCAAGTTTAGGCGTTGGACCTCACAGACCCTCCAGGGACGCCAATATGACCCCCCCAAAATAAGGGTCCCTTTTCCATAAAAAATTTTGAGCTCTCGCCATTTTTATATTTCTAACAGATTTCATTAAAACTAACATATGTATTTGTAATCTGCTAGTATAGGCCTATAAAAAACATGCTGGCTTGTGTGGGTTATCTTTTATAGTTCCCGAGATACTCCCATTTAAAAATGTAACATTACTGATTTGGTCCGACTCAGGTCCAGTATTTTCCGAATAGCAGGACCAAATCAAGGCCAATTTTTTTTTTAAATATAAGTTGTTTAACCAAATAATTTGTCAAAAAAATAAAAGAAAAAAATAATGCAATACCTTGTTCCAATCAAAAACTGCATTCGTTTAAATAAAAAATTTAAGAAAAAGAAAAAATTTGTCGATTTTATCCCCAAAATGCACTCCCAGATAAATATTTTCTTTGCAAACATATGCAGTATGGCGATAAAGCATCATCAAAAACCACATTATGTCGCTGGAGTAGTGAATTCAATCATGATTGTTTTTCGGTCGCCGACGAATTCCGTGAAGGTCGTCCAAAATTGTTTATTGTGCCACAAAACATCGATGCAGTGCGTGAACTGATAATTGCAAGATCGTCATGTGACATATCGTGAGATAGAGGCATCCTTGCACATTAGTTCCACTTCAATACATTCGATTTTGCATGAATACTTAGTTGTAAAAAAAATTTGCTCTCGTTGGATACCCCATAATTTATCAATCGCTCAAAAAAAAGGTCGCGTCGATTGGTGTAAGGGAATGCTTAAAAAGTTCGACCGTGGTGCTTCAAAAGACGTGTATAAAATCGTGGCGGGTGACGAATCGTGTATATATGCGTATGAGCCGGAAACAAAATAATAAAAGACCGTGTGGGTATTCCAAGACGAGCGAAATCCAACAAAAGTTGTTCGTGGAAGAAGCACAGCGAAGCAAATGGTCGCCTGTTTCTTCGGCAGAATGGGTCATGTGGCCACTGTTCCGCTTGAGCAACGTAGGACGTTCAATTCTGTGTGGTACATGACCATTTATTTGCCGGAAGTCTTCGGAGAAATTCGTAAAACCAACCGCCAAAAACGAATCATTCTGCATCATGATGCAGAAAAACAATAAAGCCATTTTCATTTAGAAATGTTTGTAATTATTTGCTATTCCCGAAATATAAATAGTACTCCTTATATGAGTAAGGGGTAACTTGTAAAGATTTTTTGTCAAGGAGTTATAAAGATACCACATAAGTATTTGGTATCGTTGGAAAGGAAATTATACTTTTGGTAAAACTAAAAATTCAGAAATCCTAATAGGAAGGTAAAAATTGCGAGTTTTGTTAAAATGTAAATTTTTACTACTCAATAAAATTTTTATTAATAGATATAATCAAATGATTTTTTGGACTTGAATAGCTTTTAAAGTCACAAATGAGAAATTGATGTCAAAATTTCTGATTTGCAATAATCAACCCCACAATTCCCCAAAATTAAACCAAAATTTCCAAAAATGAGATTTTTACATTTTTTGCTGTCATGTCTACATTTGAAGCAGGGATTGGAAGGGAAATTTTGTATATGTTGGGGTATCTACCACCGCTTCCGCTGTCTAATTGGAGGCGTGCAAATTTTGGAACAGTGGGTTAAAATTGATATTTGCTTTAAAAATGTGACAACTTTAGAAGCGGCTAGTTGAAAAATTATACACAAATCATTTTTCTAGCATTGTTCTCATACACATTTTTGGCGTATCGACGACCCGTCATGGTGATTTAAGAGGTTAAGTCAAAATTTCTGTTTAACCATATAAATCACTTTGATTTTAACCACATAAATCACCATGACGCGTCATCTATATATCAAAACTAGGTCTAAACATGGACCGATGTTCATTCTAAACATGGACCGATGTTCACCAAAATCAATAGGCTTCGTCCTTGGGCCAACATAGGTCTATGTACCAAATTTCATCAAAATATCATAATATTTGCGACCTGCAGCGTATAAACAGTATAATTTTGGTAGGACCCTTATATGGGCACTAGGTCTAAACATAGACCGATGTTCACCAAAATCAATAGGCTGCGTTATTGGGCCAATATAGGTCTGTGTATCAAATTTCATCAAAATATCTTAATATTTGCGACCTGCAGCGTATAAACATTATAATTTTGGTAGGACCCTTATATGGGCACTAGGTCTAAACATGGACCGATGTTCAAAAAAATCAAACTTGTTCGTCCTTGGGCCAACATAGGTCTGCGTACCAAATTTCATCAAAATATCTTAATAGGTGCGACCTGTAGAGTGCGCACAAGATTGCATGGACAGACAGACAGACGGACGGACGGACAGACGGACATCGTTAAATCGAAATAAAAAAAAATTCTGAACCGATCGGTATAATATAAGGTGGGTCTACGACCAATATTTTTTGGTGTTACAAACATCAGCACAAACTTATAATACCCTGACCACATAGTGGTGTAGGGTATAAATATGTAATAGAGAAATGCTAGCCACATTATTATCTGTAGATATGCTTATATATTATTTTTCTGTAAAACCTTTACTTTAAGAGTTATGCGCCGCTTGTGGCCGTTTTGAAAAGTGGCAAAAAGTCCCTTTAATTGAGGAGTTAGAGGGTTAAAATGTTCCACAAAAATATTTGCCATGAAATTCTACTATAAGTCTCTGACGACATCAAAGTTGCAAATTTAAGTTCAATGCCAGAAATAAGTCAGAACTTAAAATGTGTTTAAGGGCTAATTTCGTACTTATACAGAATTGGCGCTCAAATGCCCACACACCTGGGTTTTAGGAGGAAACCATGTGAATCTTTCATTTCATTTAAAACACTATGAGGATCATTCCTGTGGAACAGTTTAACCCTCTAACTATTCAGTTTGCCGGGCTTCCTGTCATGGAATGGACGAAATATTAAAAATACTTATTTTGATTTTAATCTACGCTAAATTTACTATTATAAATATTATGAAGAGTATACGTATTTACAGATCTCCAAAATTAAATGAGAGACATTCAAAATTTAGTTTTGACACAAATTTTGAAGCTTGCGGCTTAAAACACCACTAACGGTCATGAGAGGGTTAAAAGTTTGTATAAAGAAAATGTTTGTCTTTCATTGTGTAAACAACCAGGGGTCTCCCATGGTCCTGATGAATGGCAACACCGGTTTTTAATGCAACAGATGGCGCTGACTGCTGTTTTGTTTTTCTGGCAATACTGTTTCCTTTTATTTGGGGAGCAGTGTTGCACAAAAACTTTTAGCTTATACCCATTTTAAATGTTTAAATCCCCAATGTTATACCCAATTTATTTCAATTTAAACAAAAAATCAAAAAAAAGGAGCTAAGTTAGCATCGCTCTTAAGTTCAGAAAATTATTATGAAATATGTGAGCAAATTAAATAAAATTGAATATCTTACGAAGAAATATTTACGTTTTCACTCGAACTTTAAAGGCCTCAAATCTTTGTTAAAATTGTGAAACTAAAAAAATTTTATTATGCGAAAGACAAATCACAATTAAGTCACCGTTTCAAAAAAAAAGTCGTATATTAAATTTCCGAGAGAAAAAATTCTATACAATTTTCACACGAAGTTCATTATGGTGAAAAGTCTAAATCTAAATCTAGTAACTCTTTTGAACATTAAGTTTGCATAAGTCGAGTTTACACGATTCAGAAGGTACATAAGACGTTATATGAAAACCCCTGGTACTTTTTGAGCCTACACAAAATTTATTTTTTCTGAGTCCTTTGCATGTAACAATTTCAGTATTTGGAAAATAGAAAATTTTTTGATTAACTATTGAGCTTGGTTGCTTTTCGTTATTTCAAGATTTATAAATATTTGGAGAACATTTCTTCAATAATTCAAATATTTTGTAGAAATTTTTAAATTCTTTAACATACCTAATTTGATCGACTTTAATTTGAAATAATACGCATATAATTTATACGAAAATTCTTCTTATTTTGGGCCTAAAACTAAATCTTTTTAAAATTTACAAATTTTTTAATCTGTCCCCATAACAAAGTCGAAATCCTTAATTTGGGTCCAAATCCCCTTACCTAACAACTCTGTAAAAGCTCATTTGACATAAAAAAATCCTCCCTTGACAAAATTTCCCAAAATAAAATCATCCTTTGACAAAATTTCCCACATGCTAGCGACATCTACAGTTTCTTTAAAATTTAAGTCAATTCAAGTTTTTTTCTACTTTTATTGTTGTTGCCTTTATTTTTAAAGATAAAAATAGTGGCTAAATTCGACACGAAAGGCAAGGAGATGGTTCAGAAAATTATACAGAATTTTAGCGTAATATTTGTTTTTTCATTTTGTCACTTGTTTTAACCCTCTAACCGGCCTAAGATTTTTTGCAATGAAATTTATACCATGTGTTCCTCACGAAAAATAAACAATAAGTTCTTCTACAAAACTTTTTTTTGGTTGCCTACTTTAGGCGATATTGGCCAAAATAGTTTAAGGGTGAATCTCGAAAACTAGCGCATAAAAATTAATTGCAGTATAAAAATTACATTTTTGTGCTGTTACTTAATAGGATGTAGCAATTTTAGTTTTTCAAAAAATACGTGTCCTTGAACCAATGCGTGTCCTTGGAATCCTGTGTGTCCTTGGACCAAAGTAAGAAATTTTTTGAATAGCTTAAGCTTCAATCTGACTTTATGGTCATTATCAATTGTTATAGTCGATTTAAATATGTGTTTAAGATTTTTGAAAATTTCGTTTGCTTTAAAATATTTAATTTTTGAAATTTTAAGAAATTTTATCTTTGACAGTTTCTCGCTTCCAAACCGTGCATTGTATAAAAAAAAGTCTTCACAAAAAATTTAATAAATTTTTTTTTCTATTGAAAAAACATAATTTCTTATTATAAAATACTCTTTTGGCGCATTTCTGGTCAATTTAATATACCCCGCCTGGAGGCGGGCTTGCCGGTTAGAGGGTTAAGTGGGCGTTGCTTTTAACGAAAAATTTGCGATATCAACCATTTATCAAATTACATAGTACAATTTAGGCACTACTGATCGGTTCTGTACAAACTGTATATTTTTGGAAATCCTATAAAATTTCCTTAAGTCTTGCATTATTTTTATCTAGAAATAGTCGCCAGACTTAAAAGTGCAGCACTTTAAACATGACCAAAATTTTCTTTGTTTTTAGCGATTTTTAATAAAGTTAACAGTTTTCGAACAAAAAAAGGAGGCGTAAAAGTGGGCGACATTGCAACATTGGCATCATGTGTACCAAATTTGAGCAAAATCCGTTGAAAAATAAAAATGTCCATAGCGATCATCCATTGTTATATAAAACACACATAATTTAAAAAAGTGGGCTTAAAAGGGGGCTTATCCAAAGAGAATCACATAGTGACTTCGGCTAGGCTATAAGCATCATGTCATTTTTTTAAGAACCATCAGTGAAAGTCGACCTTTCCTTGTAAATCGGTTGAGTGGTTCTCGAGTTATAAAATGACGAACATAGGACAACTTATTTTTATATATAGATGTGGCTATTCATGGCTATATATATTCACATATTATAAAACTAGCGGGCGCAGCCCGCTACGTTGTTAGCCTGCCTTAAGGGTTAATGGGCAACCCACAATTTTTATTAAATTCGTTTTTTTATTTAAAGTTTTTTTATTTAAAGCCTTCACCCAGCCACCACAAATAAATAATTCTGCACGACAATGCGTTTAAAATAAATAAATATTTGATCACTTTTTCTCATGAAAGGAGATTGTTAGTAATGAATCCATAATAAATTGCAATATACGTGTGTATGTCAAGATAATTTGGTAAAGTGCGAACTTAGGTAGATAGACCCGTAAGTAGTTTTGTTCATTTGTGTTTTGAATGAAAATAAATAACGTAAAGCAGGGTTGGAAAGCATTTTATAATATTAAAAATAGCGGGCAAAGTTCGCTACGTTGTTAGCGTGTCTTAAAGTTTTTTTTTTTAATTCCAGTTTATGTAAAGGTAGACCTGGCAATTCAAGTAAATTCACAAATTCAGTTGGAAAATTTACTGCGTCGGTTTCTTCCACCGGTGCTTCGTTACATGAAGTTTAAATATCGGAATATATAAGTTCCATTCCTTTTCTAAGGTTTTTTCTCTTTCAGAAAATTTGTTTAACTTTTTGGAGAGTATGTTTCAATGCTACATAAGTTTCATATTCCGTTGATAGTGTTTGAACAGGTAATTCCCTCTTCGAATCCATTTACATTGTCTATAATTTCAATTCCACTCGTTCAACGTTTATATCCATTTCATTCCACTTGTGTAGTGTTTCAATCCCACTCGTTTCCTATTTAGTTTCTTAATTTTAGTGTTTCATATACACTTGTTCTTTAAGTTTTAGGTTTCTAGCTAAAGACGCAGACGTTAAGGGGAGGGGGCAATTTTCCGCTTTTGAACCACCATTTTTACCACGTTCCTGTCCAAAGTCCTAGAAATGCCTTGTCGATAAGTTAGCCCATACTCCAAGGAAAACATATTATATATTACAGATTTCTAGCCGAAGGGTTCGGTTAGGCCATCAAGGGGGAGAATTATTCCGTTTTTACCCCTCCCGGTAGGAATTTCCAAAAATTCCGTCTTAGAGGACGTCTGCGTTGGAGGAGGAACCTACTACATACATAATTTTAGGTCTCTATATCCAGCAGTTTGGCCAGGCCGTCAAGGGGGAAGTTTTTTCCCTTTTTACCCCTCCCGGTATGAATTTCCAAAAATACCATTTTAGGGGACGTCAACGTTGGAGAAGGAACCCAATTTAAGATCCCTTGTTCCAGCAGTTTGGCCAGGCCGTTAAGGGGGAGACTTTTCCTGTTTTTGACCCTACCTGTAGAAATTTCCAAAAATCTCATCTTAGCGGATGTCTACAATAGAGGAGGAACTTTAATACCAAATTTCAACTTCCTACCTCTAGCGGTTTGGGCAGGCCTTTAAGCGGCACTTTTCTCTTCATTAATCCCCATTTTTGCAATGTCCCTGTCCAAAAAGTACCTTCTCGGTAAGTGAGCACATACTCCAAGTAACATATGTTTTACATTTCAGGTTTCTAGCCAACTTTTACTATTTGTGCCCCTCTCGGTAGGAATTTCCGAAAATCCATCGACAGGGAATTCCAGCTTCCTAGTTCCAGCAGTTTGAGCAGGCTGAGAGGAACTTAAGTACCGAATTTCAGCTTCCTACTTCCAGCAGTTTGGACAGGTCGTTAAGGGGCAACTTTCCCTTTTTGAGCCCCCATTTTATAACGACCCTCTCCAAAATTCAAAAAAGTATCTTTCTAATAAGTTAGCCCTCACTCCAGGGACCCACATTTTAAGCTTCAGGTTTCTAGCCGAAGGGGTTTTTACCAGCCCCCAAGGTGAGGCTTTTCTTCTTTTTGCCCCTCCCTTTAGGAATTTACAAAAATTCCATCTTCGCGGCTATCTGCGATGGATGAGGAACATTCATATCAAATTTCAACTGCATTGCCTTAGCGGTTTGGGCAGGCCGTTAGTGGGGACATTTTTTCCTTTCAACCACCATTTTTACTATGTTCCTGTTCCAAAATAGAAAAATTACGTTGCCGGTGTGGTTAGTCCTACTCCAAGGAATACATATTTAAAATTTTAGGTTGGCCAAAAGGGATTGGGCAAGCCGTCAGGAGGAGACTTTTACCTTATTTCCCCTCCCGATAGGAATTTCAAAAATTCCGTCTAAGCGGACGCCTACACAGAAGGAGGAACTCACATACCGACTTTCCTTTTGGGATATCCTGTAGGGAATTCCAAAAATACAAACTGAGTCGATGTCTACTACAGTGGAGGAACCTTTATACCAAATTTCAACTTCTTACCTCCAGTGGTTTGGGCAGGCACTTTTCCAATTTGTGAGACTGTTTATGGGGAGACTTTTCCCCTTTTTGCCCGTTCCGGTAGGAATTTCCAAAAATCCCGTCTATATCAAGAAACCGCCGAATATCAAGAAACCTTATTTTAGTGGAGATATCCGTGGGGGGAGGAAAAAAAGTAGTTTTTTTGAAATTATGTATTATTTTAAATGGTACTTTTTGGAAAAACGAAATTTTTTGGAAAAAGATACTTTGTTTTTACAAAGTACTTTATTTGTACTTTTTTTGGAAAAGGTATTTTTTTTAAAAAGGTGTTTTTTTTTGGAAAAATGTATGTTTTTTGGAAAAAGGCACTTTTTTTGGAAAAGGTACTTCTTTTGGGAAAGGAAAATTTTTTTTAGAAAAAGGTCTTTTTTTTGGGAAAAGGTACTTTTTTTGAAAAAGGTATTTTTATGAAAAAATGTATGTTTTTTGGGAAAAGGAACATTTTTTTAGAAAAAGGTACTTTTTTTGGGAAAAGGTACTTTCTTATGGAAAAGGTACTTTTTTTGGAAAAAGGTAGTTTTTTTGGAAAAAGGTACTTTTTTTGGAAAAAGGTACTTTTTTTGGAAAAGGTACTTTTTTTTAAAAAGGTATATTTTTGGAAAAATGTATGTTTTTTGGGAAAAGGTACTTTTTTTGGAAAAGGTACTTTTTTTTGGAAAAGGTACATTTTTTTAGAAAAAGGTAAATTTTTTGGAAAAAGGTACTTTTTTTAAAAAAGGTACTTTGTTTTGGAAAAAGGTACTTTTTGGAAAAAGGTACTTTTTTTGGAAAATGGTACTTTTTTTTAAAAAGGAATTTTTTTTGGAAAAAGGTACTTTTTTTTGGAAAAAGGTACTTTTTTTTGGAAAAATGTACTTTTTTTGGAAAAAGGTATTTTTTTTGGAAAAAGGTACTTTTTGGAAAAAGGTACTTTTTTTGGAAAATGGTACTTTTTTTTAAAAAGGAATTTTTTTTGGAAAAAGGTACTTTTTTTTGGAAAAGGTACTTTTTTTGAAAAAGGTATTTTTATGAAAAAATGTATGTTTTTTGGGAAAAGGAACATTTTTTTAGAAAAAGGTACTTTTTTTGGGAAAAGGTACTTTCTTATGGAAAAGGTACTTTTTTTGGAAAAAGGTAGTTTTTTTGGAAAAAGGTACTTTTTTTGGAAAAAGGTACTTTTTTTGGAAAAGGTACTTTTTTTTAAAAAGGTATTTTTTTGGAAAAATGTATGTTTTTTGGGAAAAGGTACTTTTTTTGGAAAAGGTACTTTTTTTTGGAAAAGGTACATTTTTTTAGAAAAAGGTAAATTTTTTGGAAAAAGGTACTTTTTTTAAAAAAGGTACTTTGTTTTGGAAAAAGGTACTTTTTGGAAAAAGGTACTTTTTTTGGAAAATGGTACTTTTTTTAAAAAAGGATTTTTTTTTGGAAAAAGGTACTTTTTTTTGGAAAAAGGTACTTTTTTTGGAAAAATGTACTTTTTTTGGAAAAAGGTATTTTTTTTGGAAAAAGGTATTTTTTTTGGAAAAAGGTACTTTTTTTTGGAAAAAGGTACTTTTTTTGGAAAAAAGTACTTTTTTTTGGAAAAACGTACTTTTTTTGGAAAATGGTACTTTTTTTTTGGAAAAAGGTACTTTTTTTGGAAAAAGGTACTTTTTTTTGGAAAAAGGTACTTTTTTTGGAAAAAGGTTCTTTTTTTGGGAAAAGGTACTTTTTTTGGGAAAAGGTACTTTTTTGGGAAAAGGTACTTTTTTGGAAAAAGGTACTTTTTTTGTCCCCTTTTTGCCCCTCCCGATAAGAATTTCCAAAAATGACGTCTCAACGGACGTCTACACCGGTCGAGGAACCTAAATACCAAATTTCAACTTCATAGCTCCAGCAGTTTGAGCAGGCCGTCAAGGGGGAGACTTTTTCCCCCTTTTTGCCCGTCCCTGTAAAAATTTCCAAAACTCCCGTCTTGGTGGATGTCTACGATAGTGGAGGAACCTTTATACCAAATTTCAACTTCCTACCTCCAGCGGTTTGGGCAGGCCGTCAAGGGGGGCCTTTTTCCCCTTTTTAACCCCCATTTTTACAACGTCCCTGTCCAAAATTATAGAAAGTACTTTCCAGAAAAGTTAGCCCCTACTCCAAGGAACACATATCTTAAATTTCAGCTTTCTAGCCAAAGGGGTTTTGGCAGGCCGTCAAGGGGGACACTTTCCCCCTTTTTGCCCGTTCCGGTAGGAATTTCCAAAAATCCCGTCTTAGCGGACGTCTACCCCGAAAGAGGAACCTACATACCAAATTTCAACTTCCTAGCTTCAGCGGTTTGGGCTGGGCGATGTTGAGTCAGTCAGTCACGTTATTCTTTTATATATAGAGATGAAACAAGATATTACTATATGTATGCACAGCGCATGGTACGGAGACAGTTTTTCGATCAAGTGTTTAGTATGGAGACATTTGGTTAGTTTGGGAACTGTCCTCAAACTCTTCCTAGGTCTAGCGCATAGTATCAAGACATTTGTGACTCCTATACAGCGTAGTTTGGGCACATTTTTGGCCATGTTTCCGAACTATGCGCACCACATACATACATATGGGTGAAATCAAAAAATGTGATAAATTTTTGGGCCAAATTTGTGAGAAGCAAAAAGTGTTAATATTTCGGTTTTTTCTTAATGGAATCAATAAGTTTAGTCATTATAAACCTAATTGCAAAAATTCTCTTCTAAAAGTTGTCGCAATAACTTTTTTTGCACAATTTTAATTTTTTTTGTTGTAACGGAGTTTACATTTCTGCAAGCAAAAGATATAACAAAAAAAATTGCGTACGAATTTTCTTCAATTTATTAGTTTTACGTATTAGTTTTATTTTTGGGTTTTCAACTTGCTTGCCAATGATATATAATTTGTGTTGATCTAATTGGCGGTTTCGCAAATAAAAATACAATTCATTCCGCGAAATTTTTTTTTTTTTTTTAATTTTGTATTTTTGGTCCTTTTAAATGCTTTTCAAAAATATAAAATTTTTTAAAATCCAAACAGCGGTTGCGCAGTTACAAAATAATATATTAAAAATATAACATTTCGCGATCAAAAAATTCTTAGATTGTGTGAAACAAATTTAATTTGTCAAACTAATGTCAGTAATGACTCGAAATATCGATTCAAAACCAATGAAATGAAAAATCAATCGTTTTTCGCTCCAGCAGCTTAGGGTAAAAAACTGATAACTTTTTTTGATTTGACGCAAAATTATTAGTTGAATCGTCTTTTGACACATAAATATTAGTTGAATCGCCTCTGTTTATGGTTATTTTAAAATATTTTAAACATTTATTTGCATTTATTTGAATGAAATCTGATGCAAACAATTGTGGTTACGGAGTTTACAGTTACGGAGTTTACATTTGGTTACTTTTTTCGTTTTCTTTCAGAAACGCTTTGTCAGAATTTTTTTTCCGAAACAAAATCGCATGATGCCTACAAGGTGAATCCAAATATGACATTGTTTTTCTTACTCGTTAAATAGTTTGGTGTAAAAATTTGGAACGGAGTTTACAACATTTTTTCAAATCTTATTAAAGACATCCTTTTTCATCTCGAGAATGTTACATGCTGCAGAAAAGCTTCAATTCTGTTATACTGGATGATTACTTACAGTCCAACGATCATTTGAGTATAAATAACATTATACTTTTCGGAATATAAATAATAGATAACTCCAAAATTCTGGTATATGCATTTTTATCAAAAATTATGACGAAAAATCGTTACAGAGTTGAAGTCGTGATAGCTAAGATATACGAAAAAGTTTGTAAAATGTATCAATTTTTATTAAAAACGGCACTTTTCATCTTCATAAAAATTCTTACAGTTAGTGTTTAGCTTTATTGGTTATTAAAATATAAGCTATTAAAATTAAAAAACCTTATGAGTTACTTGTTACGGAGTTTACATTTGGCCTATAAAATTGATCACAAATTTTATGTATTAACCAAAAATTGGTCAGATTGTTATAAATTTTGTGAAACAGGTGACAATGCGCTGATATATATCGAAATATGTAGCTCAAATGTAATCCATGCATTAGAAATTAGGTGGTTACACGGGTTTTATCACATTTTTTGATATCACCCATATACATATGACTATATATACTTTTTTTTTGATCGGGTATACATTATAAGTAGGGAATGCATCCCAGTATTTCCCATCCCGGGATTCCCGGAAAATTAGGCATTTTTCAGTTCCCAAATTGCCGGGAATTTGGACCAGGAATCCCGGGATTTCAAAAAATGCAGTTTAAAATAAAAAAGTTAATTATTTCAAATTTACTTGCAAAATTTTCAAACGTTTTATAAATAGTAAAAATCTTACATTAGTCTTGCTCATTTACTAACAAAATTGTAGTAAAAGTAGTAAGATTTTCAAGTAAACGAACACATTGATTAATTTGTGTACTTGATCTAACTTTTTAAGTTCCTTTTTTTTAACAGGCACTAAAATGAACTTAAAAATTATATTTTTTAAGAAAACCACTCAACTAAAAATTTTGAATCGCACTTATTCTGTACAGAATTAAAGACAAATTTGTCTATTGATTTTTAAAAATTTTCAAGTAAGTTAGAACTAGAGTTTGCTAAAAACCGAAACATTTGAAAACCGCGGTTTCGGTTTTTCAAAATTATAAAAACCGCGGTTTCGGTTATTTTTCGGTTTTCTTGTGGTACTAATGGAATTGTTTTCAGACAATTAAATTAGTATAAAAATTAAATAGTTTAATACGTACAATACGAATGAGGGTATGTATAGTTGATCTTTTTTTAATTGATGTTTTTCGTTCGATTGGAGATCACATATTAATTATCAAATTTTTCTTTTAAATTATTTTCAAATTAAAGAAAGATGATACAATTTTTACAAGTAAGAATAAAAATTTAAAAAATTCGAAAGGCCAGTAGGATAGAATACATATTTTCGGGTTCCGCTACAGACCCATCCTCAGTATTCTATGCCTATATTCATTAAAATTCAATTGAATTTCTCATTCAAATAAAGGCAATAACGCCGTTTCGTACCTTTGCGGGAGAAGAAAAGTACGCGAAAAACCGTTATAAATAAATTATTTTTATTCTTTTGTCGGCAACTAAGCTGTATTTTCATGAATTAAAATTTTATCAATATGTTTAAAAGAACATAAAGTTAAAGCTTTATAAATTTCGTGGACTACGAAATAGGAAAAAAACGAAACGAAACGAAAAATTCTTTAAAGTAATATTTAGTGGAGAAAATGTTCATTATAATTAAATATATTTTTCTGAGCACCCAGAAATTATTACTCGTAAAAGACTCTAAAATATGATTATTTTCAGAGTTCTGAAATTTGGAGTCATAAATAATTTTCATTTTTTAAACACTCATAAATGATTCAAAAATTAATCATAAATATATAACTCATAATGACTCAGAAAATTCTAAATTTTCCACTAATGCTCCTAATTCAGAGTCTTTGACGAGTAATAAAAAAAGAAATACACCCTCATACGGCTATGATTTCAGAAGGCCCTAGGGCTCCTTTATGAATCTTTTCGGATTCTAATTGTACACTGGGATGCAATTTAATTAATTATTTTAATCAGTTAACCGACTAAAAACCGACTTATTTTTGACGGTTTTCGGTTTCAGTTTTGAGGCCTGAAAAACCGCGGTTTCGGTTTCGATTAAAACCGAACAGCAAACTCTAGTTAGAACATACATGAGACTAATTAATTATTTGTACAAATTAATTGGTGATTTCATTACCATTAAATTGAAACTAATGCTAATGAAATTTTTGGCATTATTATTACTTGGACTAATGGTGATGCTTTGAAATACATCGATTTCATTACTAATGCCAATTGTATAGTAAATTCATTACGATTACTAATGCCTCAATTATAAAAAAGAATTGGCATTTGTAAACGTCATTCTATAGATTTCAAATTCATTTCTGAGCTTGCAAATGCGGAATGCGAAAAGGGTTTTGTGGTATAAAAAATTAATTAAAATACTTAATCAGCGATTTACATTGTGCAAAGGAATATATTGATGCAAGAATTTTACTTTTTGCAAAGTTATTTTCGCAAACTTTTTTTTTCAAACTAACCACCAGTCTTTGGTATGAGTTATGGGTATTATAGTAACCAGATTCTAATTTTACAAAAACCACACTTAAAAAATTGAAAAATAATGGCGGAACGCGAAAAAAGCTCTATGGTACAAAAACTTTATCAGCGATTTTCATTCTGCAAATAAATATTTATACTGATGTAAGAATTTTCCTTTTTGCAAATTTTTTTTTCTGCGACATTTTTTCGCGATTTTTTTTCAACTAGCCACCGAACTTTGTTCTATGAAATGGGTGTTATAGTCCCTAGATAATAAATTTAAAAAAACCGCACTTAAAAAATTGCAAAATAACCGCGGAACGTGAAAAAAGACTTTATGGTACAAAAGTTGAATTAAAAAACTAAATCAGCGATTTTTATTCTGCAAACAAACATACTGATGTAAGAATCTTCCTTTTAGGAAATTTTTTTTCCGCGTCTTTTTTTGCGATTTCTTTTTTCAATTAATCACAGAACTTTGTTCTATGAATTGGGTATTATAGTCCCTAGATTATAAATTTTAAAAAACCACACTTAAACAATTGCAAAATAACCGCGGAACGCGAAAAGACTTTATGGTACAAAAGTTGCATTTTTGTTTGCAGATTGTTAATCGCTGATATTGGCATTGCATGATATCAAAAACATTTTTCATCATATATTTTCTGAATGTCGTAATTAATTTTTTTCAATGCACATGAAAAAAATATCAAAACACCCGTTAAGCATGTGCACTCGTCGCTGTCTCAGTGACGACTAAATTAAAGAGCATAAGAATATGTGTGAGGTAGTAATTTCACAATTGTGCTATGAGACGCGCACCCCTGATTTAAATTGTCACCCATGAATTTTGAGCCATTGAATATCGAACAAAGGTAATTAAGCAAGTGTATAGGCTGGTAAGTAGTGAAATACTTTGTTTTAATTAATTGATATGGCATTAGTATTTAAATATTTTCCAAATTTCTCAAACACCTATTAAAATTTTAGAAAATTCCCTCACTTGATTATAGAATTTATCTGCCTTCTTTGTGAGGAGACTGTTTTTATTCACAGCTACTCGTACATAGGTACATATTATATATTTTATTGTATAAAAATATATAAGAAAATTATGTCGTTTATTATTTTGTTGTTGTGACATGATCATTTAACAGAAGTAATAAACAAAAGAACTTAATTGACAAAACAAACCAATAACATAAATTGAAAACAAATGACAAAAATACAAATTATTTCGAAATTTTAAATAAATACAGACAGTGGTCTAATGGTCTTAAAATACTGATTTCAAAATTTAAGATTGGGGTCTAGGCTTATGCAAAATTGTCTTTATTGTCTCCTTAATGCAGGTTGTGTTTAGGGTTTTTCTTTTCCCGGACTTTTTCATTTCCCGGGACAGCGGGATTTTTTTTCGGAATTTCCCGGGATCCCGGGAATTCCCGCTCGTTAGAAAATATATAAATTCGACATATATTGTACTTGAAAAACTACTTTTTGGTTAAACACCGTTCGACAAAGTTTATCTTTTGGTTGTATCCATGAGAAAATGTTCTGAAAGGAGGGCTAAATATCCATGTCTTCCACTTTTTCCAGGTCAATTCGTTTAACAATTTAAATCGTGAATTATTATTTATGTAATATATTTAAATGGAAGGCCGTCCTAATTAAAAAAAAAACTCTTAGTAATATATTAACTAAATATTAATTTCGCGGTTTAAGCTGTTAAACGAATTGATATAGAAAAGCGAAAGACACGGTTATATTATTTTGATCCTTTTTTTCAGGATATATTGGAATTGTTAATGGGGGCAAACTTGTGTCGGACTAGTTTTATAGTCAGAACTAAATTCAATTTTTTGCTTAAATATTTCTTATACATTAAATCCAAAAATTTCTATTTCTAGATATTTTGTTTTTTTCTATGCAGATTTTCAGAAGTATCCGTCTAGAATTAGTTTTATAAAAAAGTTTAAAAGTGAGCATTTTTCACAGAAATTTTTAGGCAAATTCGCCTAAATTGTTTTATAAAAGTAGACACTAAAATATTAAACAGTTTCATAACTTTAATTAGTTTTCTTGGATAGAAATTTTTTATGCCACAACTCCTTAAAAAGAAATTATTTAATTTTCATATTTAGTTGCATTTTAAATTAGCATATAAAATATTCAAAATAATTTGGAAAAGCATCTGTGGTATTTATTATTTTAAAAATTAATAATATTTAAAAAATATATTTAAAATAAAGGAATAGCAATTGAACTTTAAATGAAGTTATTTGAAGTAAAAGAAAGTCAAAATACTTATGTTAATTGAATATACGAAAAAATTACTATTCTTTAACTTTAATCCCTAGTTTATTGGAGGTATTTGGAACTGAAATAATGATGTTGAAATGTTGTATAAGGCTGGTTTACACTATAAGATTTTCGGTACGATTTTACTTTAGTACACGTGCAAAACATAGGCAAGGTTGCAAAATCTTTCCGAGAATCTTGTAGTTTAAAACAGCCTATATAAATATTGCTTTATTTGAACAAATATCATCATCTTAAAGAAGAAAAAAATTCCCGAAGGACAAGTATTTTAGTTTGCAAATTTGGTAATTGCTAATATAATATTTTTCGGTTTAACTGAACCAAATTCAATTGGCATCCAAAAACATTTTGGCTTAATTCAGTTTATTAAATTTTAAACCGTATTTTTTAATTTTAAATATTCTTTATTTAAATTAATTTAAAAAAATCAATGCTTTAAATTTAAATAAAGCTTCTAAAATTGCAATAAAACTAGCTAAAACTACTGTAAAAGACTAAAAAAAAAATCCCGGGAAATCCCGCATAAAATTCCCGGGATTGCGGGATTCAAAAAAGGGCGGGATTCCCGGGAATCCCGTCCCGGGAATTCCCGGGACATAAACCCTAGTTGTGTTACAATAAATCAAAGTTGATTACACCGGGTGCATAAATCTTTTTAGAGAGTACAACTTTTACAAACCTGAACTAATGCGACTAATTTTAGAACTGGTAATGAAAAAAATATTGTATCTCTTACACTCGAAAAAGTTTGTCGGTAGAATCTACTAAATAACAGGCAAAATATATGCATATGCAGTTGAAATGGTATCAAAAGTCTAAAATAACTAAACATATTGTTATTTTTAACAATATTGTCAAAATGACAATTTTGTACTAAAAAATTTTTCAAACAACAAAGCACCATTTTTTTATTATAAAAATATATTTTTTTAAAAACTATTTTGGACCGGCTAGCTTCAAAAACCCGAAAAAAATGACATGTGTGAATACTCAAATTAAAGGATCTGACCATTCCAAAAATATGTTTCAAGATCCGGGAAATAGAATTCGCGCTAGGTCCATTTTAGTAAGTTTTAGGTAGTAAAAAAGGGAAATTTGAATTTTTTTTGGGGACCGCTCAAAAAATTAAAAAAAAAATATGACTCCTTCTGGAATTAAAAAAGGTTTTTTTTCTATTTGGTGTTCAGGGGGCCGGGGACTTTGGAACCCGCTAGGTTTAAAAAAAATGAATGAAAATTTCCCAGGATTTCAAATATGCATTTTGTTTCAAGATCTGGAAAATAGAATTCGGTCCATTTAGGTCCACTTTTGTTAATTTTAGATATTAAAAAATACTAGTATTGTAAACTTTATTTTGCTAAAATTCTTAGGGGGTAATTTTCTAAAACACTTCGGTGAAGTGTTGCGTTATTTCTATAGAAATTGTTTTTGTTACAAAAACAATTTACATTGAAAGTTCCCTTCACTTCACCCAAGTGTTTTACGAAATTAGGTAGTTAATTTTTCTAACAAACAATGAAATTTTTAAACTTTATTTTGCTAAACGTCGGGATTTTTTTACAAAAAAATTTAATTTTTATGAACTTTAAAAAAAAACATAATAAATTTAAAGTTGATATTTTGATTTTTTTTTTGAAATATTTTAGGACATATTAAATGTTTTTTGCAATTTTGACACAAAAAAAAAAATATTCATTAAAGACTTTATTTTCGTATTAATACAATACAACGAAATCAATCAACTGTTGTAATAGAAGGATTAAAACTAAGAATTTCTGAATTCTTACAAAATTCAGGAAACATCCTTGATCAAGCTTAACTTCTATTGCTTTCAAAAACATGAACAAAATTTAATCAAAACTTCTGAAAAAGCAGGGGTTTCAATGAAATCTAAAATTCGAAAAATCGAAATTGGCGCGTCAATATTATAAACATAAGACGTATTGCAAAAGCAGGAATTTCAAAAAATATAAATTTTCCTACAAGTTTTATCAAATAAGGAACATTTTTCTATTATTTAAAACTTTTAACAAAAAAAGTACAAAAAGAAGTACAGGGGTTAAAAAAAGTACTTTTGCGTACTTCTTTGGGAGTTATGCAGAAAGCAGTACAAACAATAAAAAAAAAAACTACGCGTACCTCTGGCAAGCCTATTTGCATGTCAAATGGTACTTTTTGTTTAAGTTAAGTGTTTTTAACCGTCGAATAGGACAACCGTAACTAATATTAGAATTAATTACTAAAGAATTTTTTCTAGAGTTGATTTATAGGTACTTTTTTGCAATTTAAAAATTTTTAAAAATCATTTTGACACCAGGTGGCTCTAAGAGTTAATTTCTAATTTTTTATTACTGTATATAAAATTTGGTGTAAACAGAGTTATTTGCACAACTTTCACCAATTTCACAAAAACAACGCAATGTTGTGATATACTTTCAGGAAAAATCCAAAATTTTCAAAAATTTCACTTTTGACCTTGGCAAAGAAAGCGTTAACGTTGTCGATGTTTTACAAAATGTTCGGAAAACGATCACTTGTATCTTAGTACACTTCTTGCACTAATGGGTTAAATTCAATCAAATTGTTTTGAAATTGATAATGCTGACAATTTCGGTACATTTTGTTTATCGACTTCAATTTTATTAAGTCTTATTTCAATTGCTACTATGTTGATAAACATCATTATGTTAGAGCATTCGTGTAAGCGACTTTTTACATCAGGGTATTTACTTATATCAATTCACTTGCAAGGAAGGCGAAATTCGGATATGTGATAGAGGAGTAAAAACAAGAGCATGTACTCTTTCAGCGGCCAAATCTCATGTTTAAGGGTTAAACAGTAGGATAAAAATCACTTATTTTTCTATTATTTGTACATAGCGTTAAAGTACTTCAGAAAATAAAATATTTGATACCCATATCCGCAGTATTATGAACATAAGGTTGCTACTTATTTGAAATATTGTTAAATATGTCAGTATGGGAAAAAATCCTCCTAACGGATCTCGCAAAAACCTCAGATACCCGCTCGATTCAATTAAATAGGCATTATTATTTATGTGTACATTTTAACTGAAACCAGCAAACATTTTCAGCAACAATACAAATCTCTTATTAAAACAAAATAATAATTAAATAACAAAATAAAAAGTTGGACATGTGCCAAACGTTTTGTACACTGATAGATGCGTCTCTATAAAAGCTTTCATTTGATACCTTAAATCAGGGGTGGCAAGACTTTTTTCGCTGCATGCCAGAAACGGACAAATTTTATTTTGTAAAAATTTGTCGCATGCCACCTTAAGTTTAGTTGTCTTTTAAATGCCCTTTTTTAAACATTTTTAAAATTTGGAAAATTTCTCTTAAAAATATCATCGCAGATGTACCTATTTATCAGCGCTATGGATAACCCCCAAAGGGAAAAATTAAATAACATCCAAGGAATGACGTAAAAATGTTTGACGGTTATTTAATTTTGGGGGTTTATTTAATCTTTAAATATTGAGATTATTTCATTATGAAAAAATTCCCAATGAAATAAAATTCAAACACTCTGAACATTATTGCTTTTTCATATTTTTGAGGGGTTATTCCATTTTTGGTGTTTATTTCATATTATTAGAAAAAGTTAAATTATTGGGCGCCATTTATTAATTAAGTACGTAAGAAACTAGTTGAAAAGTGTGCTTTGGGCAAAAATTTGATTTTGTTAAAATAAATCGCGAGATTTTTATCATCATAATAATGAATAAAAAGCGAATATTATATATTTGAACAGAGAAATTTCTATTTTAGATGAAAAGGCGCTGCAAAACACAATAAAAACACAATTTCAAATCCCAACAAAGGGGGTTATTTCATTATGAAACTTATTTTCAGCCTTTATTTCATTGAGGGTTATTTCGTAGCACCTATTTTCCCTTTAAAAAACTTAATTTTTTAGGTCCAATTTTATTATAAGTTGTTTTCCATTTTTGTGCAATTTTCTGGTACATTTTATTTCTCTGATTTTGAGGCATTTTCTCATCGAAACTTTAAACTTCTTTCAAAGTAGAATTTAATTAAATTTACCAGAATTTTCTGATAATCGAATTTGCGAGTTCTGTATTAACCATATTTCTTTAAACAAAAAATGGTGGCAGTACAGAGTTTTATTCATTTTAAAAGACGATTTACAAGCTCTATGAAAAATTTCACCATTATAGAGTTAAAGCACACATTTTTGTAGCGAAAATTAACATTTAACTGAATTGTTTGCTGGTCTTCTAATAGTTTAAATTTTTTGAAAATATCCAACAAAATGTCGCGTACCACCTAAAATCCACTCGCGTGCCACTACTGACACGCGTGTCATAGTTTTGCCTGCCCTGCCTTAAGTGATAACATATCCTTGATGTTAGCAGTCAAATTGCATAGTATCCGACCGAACAGTTCGCCCAAAAACTGACAATTGGTCGATTTTCTGTTATTTCAAAGCATTAGGGAGAAACTTTCATACTGCTAAAATATTTGTTGAGCCGATCTGATTCGATTTCGAGTGCCAGATTTAAGGTAAACTCGGTAGTTTAGCCGTAAAGTTAAGCCACCGAACTTTTTTCAATTTGGAATGACTTTTTTGCTTAACCTCGGAGTTTTCCCTAAATTTTACACTCAAAATTCACACTAATCGGCCCAACAAACATTTTTCCATAAGCAAAATTTATCCATAATGCTTCAAAATACCAAATAACAATCAAATAAATTTTCTGGCCGAACTGTTCGGTGGGACACTAAAATTGCATCAACATAAGCTGTGTTTGTGCGGCATTCCTATCAATGATATCTCGAACAATTTTGACAGTAGAAAGCCGGAATACGTTGAAAAACTGTCAAAATCGTTCTTGATAAGACTGATAGAGAGTCACACAAACACAGCTATATCTTAAAATTTATTGCTATTACAATTAATATTCTCTAAAAGGGTAGCTGGTTTCAGTGCTTCGGTTAATGGATGGCTCTAAATTAAATCAATTTGAAAGAGAAATAATTGATTTTGATAATAATAATAATTAAAAACAAGCGTTTATACATATGAAAAGTTGTTAATTTTTTTCTCTTTGAGTAAAACTCGAGCATGAGTATGAAAACAGAGTGAAGCGAAGCGGGGGGCGTTTTATTCTGATTTAAAAATTAAGTCTGATTTAAGGTATTATATTTTTAAAGGTCTCTCATAGAATAAACATGACCTGTCATAGAATAAACATGACCTGCCATAGAATAAACATGACAGATTCTTTTTTAAATTTGCAATGGCAAGAAAAAAATAAAAATCTATATTTTATCAGAGCGGGCATATTAAGGTGCCGGCTAAAAAGGTTTATTTCCTCATGCACTTGTATTAGATTTTCCCCATATAAGTTTGTGTTAAAAAACGCTACGCTCCTATTCTGTGTAGATACCATTAAACAGTGAGTGAGGAATAAATTTCATATAAATACAAATTCATTATTTTATTTTATAATTTATTTTTGGGGTAGGAGGTAAATAATTTTAAAATATATGTACCATAGGAAAATAATATGTATTTAACAAAGTAAAGCAAAAAAAAAAGAAGAAGATCTATAATAAATTAATAAGAAAAGTTTTAAAAGTGAAAGTTGTTTTAAAAAATTTGTTTTGTTAAAATAGGTTTGTTCAATTTAATTCGCAATAAAGTCTGTAAGAAACGGTATATATACATATATTTAAAATATCAAAAAATCGGCGATCGAATTTGTAAAAAAGTGTAAGAAAAAAAAAATTGTAAATTCACAGCAAAAAAAAAGACATGACAGCAAAAAAAATTGTACTGACGGGCTAACCATAAAATTCCTTCTGAAATAAAAAAAAAAAATTAACATATTTGAAAAAGCATTTGTAAGTCCAAAACAAATTTCCATATTTGAAGAAAAAATTTTTAAGTCTTTAAAGAATTCAACAATAACAGATTTATATATTAACGGCTTTAATAGTTACTCTTTATCAACACACAGAACCAAATTTGTTCATAAATAGTATGAATAGGTTTCATTGTTTACAGTTCGTAGTATGTATGAACAAATTCATACAGTGTATAAACTTTTTATAAAACTTAAATCTCCGAAATATTTTTAAAACAAGTTAGTTTAAATTGAAAAAAAAAAAACATATTAGAAAATTTTTTATTTTCTTATGAAATAAAAGAAAAACGCCTGAAGCACTGCAACTGTTGAATAAGGAGTTGTTCTTTTTCGGGTTTTTCACCGATGAAATTAACATTGGCTTGTCATAGGAAGGAAGTTGTTCTTTTTAAAAACAAGTGATGTATATTTGAACCAATGATAAGGAAGTTCTTTTTCACTTCTTTTTATTTTAATTTAATTTAAAAATGCAGCATGTGGGGTTTGAACCCACACTTATTGGCATTTCAAGTAGATGGAGCACCCCCTGTGCTATCGCTTCTTATACATGATAGCTGACTTTTAGCAGTCTTGTTCAGTAAATTGTTGTTATCTTCATTTCTTTCATTTTTTATTGACTAGAATTTATAACATATTGGCAAAATATATGAAGTTGTTTTTTTAAGTGTTATTTTTAGTTTGATTTTAGATCATAAATTAATATCATTTTCTCTTTAAATTAATTTTCAAATTAAAGAAAGATGATACAATTTTCACAAGTAAATTACAAAGAATAAAAAATTTGAAAGAATTCGATAAAGCCAGCAAGACAGATTATGTATTTTCGGCTTTCGCTACAAAGCCATCATCAGTGTCATTTGCCTTGACGGGTTAAACTTTGATAATCGTCTAGTTATGTGAAAGCTGAAAGCAAATCGAATATGTTAACAACTCAACTTGAACTGACATCAACGAAATCTGACAATGCTATTTTTATCCTTTGTTATTATTACTCTTTTTTGCTTTGAACCTTAATTCTTAAGGTATCTCAGCTGGTTCTAATATCTCAGCTGATTCTATATATAAACGAGTAAAAAGGTTAAAGTCGGGCATGCCGACTATACAATACCCTACACCAGTCTGGTGTATTGTTTGGATCCGAAATTCGAATGGGTTAAAATGGGGCTTGTGTCAAAATTTTCTATAATGTGAGTCAGCGCACCAAATTTCATTAAAATATCTTAATATTTGCGACCTGCAGTTTGTAACCAAGCCAATTTTGGGGAGACCCTTATATGGGCAGTAGTTCTAAACATGGACCGATGTTCACCAAAATCAATAGGCTGCGTTATTGGGCCAATATAGGTCTGTGTACCAAATTTCATCAAAATATCTTAATATTTGCGACATGCAGCGTATAAACAGTATAATTTTGGTAGGACCCTTATATGGGCATTAGGTCTAAACATGGACCGATGTTCACCAAAATCAATAGGCTGCGTTATTGGGCCAATATAGGGCTGTGTACCAAATTTCATCAAAATATCTTAATATTTACGACCTGCAGCGTATAAACAGTATAATTTTGATAAGACCCTTATATGGGCACTAGGTCTAAACATGGACCGATATTCACCAAAATCAATAGGCTACGTTATTGGGCTAACGTAAAAATATCTTAATATTTACGACCTGCAGCGTATAAACAGTATAATTTTAGTAGGACCCTTATATGGGCACTAGGTCTAAACATGGACCGATGTTCACCAAAATCAATAGGCTACGTTATTGGGCCAATATAGGTCTGTGTACGAAATTTCATCAAAATATCTTAATATTTACGACCTGCAGCATATAAACAGTATAATTTTGGTAGGACCCTTATATGGGCACTATGTCTAAACATAGACCGATGTTCACCAAAATCAAACTTGTTCGTCCTTGGGCCAACATAGGTCTGCGTACCAAATTTCATCAAAATATCTTAATATTTGCGACCTGTAGAGTGCGCACAAGATTGCATGGACAGACAGACAGACGGACGGACAGACGGACATCGTTAAATCGAAATAAAAAAAAATTCTGAACCGATCGGTATACTATAAGGTGGGTCTACGACCAATATTTTTTGGTGTTACAAACATCAGCACAAACTTATAATACCCTGACCACATAGTGGTGTAGGGTATAAAAATGACCACATAGTGGTGTAGGGTATAAAAATTATACACTCATATAAAGAAATAAACTGGTTAAATATAAAAAGCTACTAAAAATAAATTAAAAATGACCTTCCAAAAAACTGCAGATTTTTTTCCTAAATACTAGTAAGATAAGAATAGGAAAAATAAAACTGTTAAATTTACAAAATTATAGTTACAGTTAAGTTAACTTTTATTTAATTAAAAATAACAAATTACCTTGATAAAATCCGCAAAAAATTTTGCAGCATATTAGTATTGTAGGAAAAAATAGTTTTTTCTGCAAAATAATTTTTAACTTATTTTTAGTAGTTCTAACTAAAATCTTTACAGGATTTTTTTTTCTGTTAGTAAAATAATAAATATATTTAGTACACTCATAGAAATAACTTTGTAAAAATATCAGAAAAAGTTACTAAAAATTAGTTAGAAATTATGCTGCAGAAAAAACTGCTATTTACTAAATACTAGTGAAATGAGAACAACAAAATTAAAACTGTTAAATTTACAGACTTTTACTAATATTTAGGCTAACTTTTATTTAACTGAAAATAGCAAATTGTACAGTAAAATCTGCAGAAAATTTTGCTAAATATTTGTAGACTAAAAATAGCAAAAATAAACTGTTAAATCTACAAAATTTTTGCTATTTTTAAGCTAAATTTAGTTGAATACAAATAGCAGTTTATTCTGCTAAAATCAGCAGAAATATTTGCTAAAAAATTGTAAACTGCTGTTTTAAAAAGGCTCGATTTTTATTTGCATTTAAAAAAAATCAAGAAAAATAAATTCCAAAATGTATAATTTTTTGGTGATTTTTAGGCTACTAATTATTGAGCAAAATTTTTTTTGGATTTAATGGTTAATTTGCTATTCTCCATTTACAAAAATTTAGCTAAAATATAACTTAAATTCTGTATATTTAACACCCGGTGAAAAATGTTCATATACGCTCAAACATGTTCATATATGGTTTATGTATTGACACATATGAACAAATATGGATTTTTTATGAACATATATGGATTTTATATGAACATATATGGAAGTATATGTGATTCCATATATGGAAAAAATTTCATATACAGACATATATGGAAGCATCTGTTATTTCATATATGGAAATGGCACTCATATATGGACAAATATGAAAGTATATGTTCCCGGTGAAAAATGTTCATATACGCTCAAACATGTTCATATATGCTTTATGTATGGACACATATGAACAAATATGGATTTTTTATGAACATATATGGATTTTATATGAACATATATAGAAGTATATGTGATTCCATATATGGAAAAAATTTCATATACAGACATATATGGAAGCATCTGTTATTTCATATATGTGACGCGCAAAATAGAAAGGGACCTAAGGGGACCTTTCTCAGGAGGGCATGAGATCGGTCTCATTCGATGCTCAGATGTTGTCCACATCAAAAAAAAAATTGACTTTTTTACCCTTAGGTCCCTTTCTCTATGCGCTGTCACATATGGAAATGGCACTCATATATGGACAAATATGAAAGTATATGTTATTCAATTTATGCAAAAGGGACTTGTATATGAACATATTTCGAAGAATACATTTCTCCATATATGTAAAAGGAACTCATATTTGGATAAATATGGAATTATATTTAATGCCATGAATAAAAAAAGGAACATATGTAGCGCCTAATTTGAATGTCATACATAAATTTATATCTATCGTACAACCTTATAATAAAGGACAGCAACGTTCGCATGTATTCGCATATATTTAATAAATGTATATGTTCATATATGTCCATATATGAACATATACTTAGGTGTTACCTCATTTTTCGGATCCATACATATATGGTTGAACCATAAATGTTGATATATGGACATTTTTCACCGGGCAGTTTTATTTTTGCTGTTCCTATATTACTAATATATAGCAAAAATAATCTGCTAATTTATCAGTTTTTTCTGCAGCATCATTTTTAACTAATATTTTTAACGGACTTTTTTCTATTAGTGTAAAAATTTGATCAAAATGAATTTTTATAAATTACAATTTTTTAAATACAAACGAGATTGTAATATTTACCTTTTTAGTATTTTAACAAAAAATATTTGAAGAAGAAATTCCAAAAAATTTTATTAAAAATTAATAGAAAATTAAAAAAAAAATTAAATCGTTTCAAAAATTAATTGAGTGTACAAAAATAAAAAAATAAAAAATTTTACAGTGGAAACTACAAAAAAATATTCATTGTGTAAAAAAAGTTACAAAAAATTTTTTCGACCTGATAGGATTTGAACCCGCAACCCCCTGATTTCTGTGCCAGCACGTTCCTATGCAACCCCCATACAAAATATTAACTTCTTATCACCCATTAAAAAGAACTTATGACTAGCATATATTTATTGCAGCATTAGATCTTGTTTAAAACCCATTCCTAAGGGAGTAATTCTTTGTGATGTAATGAAGGAAGTGATTCATTTAGAAGTCATTCCATTTACTTTTGCTGGGTACGCACATACACTCACAATATTTTACGTTAAAAACAACCTAAAATACATATTAAATCAATTGAAAACACTGAGTTTTCATTATATTCAAACCATTTTGCTATTTATTTTCAAACATTGTTTAAATAATCCTTAAAAGAAATAAAAATAATTGAAAAGTCTGTTAAAACAATTAGGGTTCTATAAGTCGATTAATCGATTAATCGAATTTTTGCGAAAATTTTCTACTTTTTGAAAGTCGAAAAGTCGACTTTTGCTTTCGACTTTTTTACTTATTACCATATGGCTAAGTAAATTTTGTTTTTGCTGATATATATAACACAGTAGAAAAAATTAAGCAAGTCTATTGCTAATCTATTGGAAAACAAAACAGTGAAATATGACATAAAAAACTCTAAAATGTCTATGACACACAGTGGTTTTAGGCTGCATTCACACAGGTGTGAATGCCGTTTTAAACTGAGAGAAGTGCTAATGCATACACAATTTCTAAACTAATCGTCCGATTTGGACAAATTTTATAGAATACTGTAAAGTAAGAATAAGGCTTTTTGAAAATTTTTTAGTCACCCTGTTTTATTAATAGGGCATTTATTTAGCATTGAAGTTTAAAAGATTGTGCTATTTCTTTCCCTTCCGATTAAAATGGCCCATATCTCGAAAACTAAGAGAGATAGAGCAAAATTGACTAAAATTTTGACTACCCCTAATTATAAAATTCTCTCGTGAAAAGGTTGCCTCTTTCAAAAATGGACCTTGGTGGGGCTTTAGATCCTCGGAAATTTTTAATAAAAATTTTCCACTTCAAAAAATGGCCTATATCTCAAAAACTAAGTGCGATAGAGCGAAACGGACAAAATGCTTAATTCTTCGCAGTGCCTTTACATGCCCTTGGATGGCATTGACTAAGCCCAGGAAGGGTCCCGAGACCCTAAATTTTAATAAATTTTACGAATCAGTATACTTACAAATGAAACCGTAGTTTTATTCATTTTTAAATTAATTGTTAAATTTAACAAGAAATATTTTGAAATAAACAAATTTTATTTTAAGCCAAAAAACAGGAATAAATTTTGTTAAAGTAACAAATTTTTCTGTTCAGCCAACAGACTTATTATTTTGAGTGAAGTTTTGATGAGAAGGGGCTTAAAAATTAACTGTCATAGCAAACGACATACTTTTACAAAAAATATATCCGATGTTGGCACGCAAAGTAAAAAGTCTTACCAGCCTTGGCATACACTATCTGTTATGTTATTCTTATATTTATTTATATGACATGAAATTTTACTAAATGATTGCTACTACTGCTCTGAAGGTCTGTTGGCGAAAGGAATGCAGACTATTTGCTGTTATCTAATTATT
Source organism: Leucophora obtusa (assembly GCA_949987735.1). Classification (NCBI taxonomy): domain Eukaryota; kingdom Metazoa; phylum Arthropoda; class Insecta; order Diptera; family Anthomyiidae; genus Leucophora; species Leucophora obtusa. The sequence continues at coordinate 287,120,755 of OX465295.1, forward strand.
TAACAATATGAAATATTTGTTTATATACCCTACAATATACATTGCGTGTCATAATGTTAGCCGGAATTTAGAAAACGCATATGAAACTAAACAAAAAATTGTCCATTATTTAAAACGCCATTTATACAAAAGCTTAGAACAAATTGGTCTTCAAAGTTTTTTGAATAAGATTTGGGATTTAATGCAATTAATATTTATCCCTACAAAAATTTATTTGAAGTAACGAAAATAAAAGTGAGTAGTACATTGGAAGTTGACAAAGCAAATTGTGGAATTAGTTTGGCCTTTTTACTTTTCTTTGATATCGGAAATGTTGAATAACGCTTTTAGATGAATAAGAAAATTATCATTAAGTTTGTAATTTAACCTATCAAATATTTCTTCACTAAAAACAGTTTGTCTCTCTAGTAATCAGCAGCTGTCGTTTTAACCGCAGTTGCAATTGTTATACTGTACACCACTACGTGGAGAGGGTATAATAATTTTGTGCTGATGTTTGTAACACCAAACGAGTAAAAAAGTTAAAAGTTTGGATCCAAAATTCGAATGGGTTAAAACGGACTTGTGTCAAAATTTTCTATAAACCGATAAAAGAAGAAATATGGACCGATCCTATCAATAGGCTTTGTCCTTGGGAACATGTAAGTCAGCGAACCAAATTTCATTGAAACAAGCCAATTTTGGGGGACCTTTATATCGGCACTAGCTCTAAACATGGAATAAAATACATAAAAGTTGCATTTTTTTTGCTCGCACAAAATAGGCACTAGTTTCATGAAAAAGTTCGTAAAAACTAATTCATATAAATAAATGCAAATCAAACCACTTAAAATATGAAACTACACATCAACGAATATAATAACAAAAGATAAGCGCAAATAAAAAAACCATTAGAATAAATCAAAGCCTACTTCGATGATTTAGCGTAGTGTTGCATTTTTTATGCTTGCAACTGTAAGTTAGCCCATACTCCAAGCAACACATATTTTAAATTTTAGGTTTTTAGCCAAAGGGGTTTTGGCAGGCTGTCAAGGATGAAGCTTTGCCTATTCCGGTATTCTTTATATACATATACACCTACAAAAAAATGTTGTTGTCCCAACCGAATTTGGTTCCAACCGAATCGTTCGGTTGCTGCAACCAATAACTCGGTTGTCACAATCCTATTTCTGTTGCTCCAACTGGAATAGGGTTGCGGCAACCGAAATAGGGTTGTGACAACAGAAATAAGGTTGAAACAACCGAATTTTCAGTTGCAGCAACCGAACGATTCGGTTGGAATCAAATTAGGTTGGGGCAAAAAATTTTTTTTAGATGTAGAGTTATGAAAGTAGCGTGAATTTTCAACATATACAAAGTTAAAAGTAGGTAAAAATTTATGGCGTTTGCACTCTAAAGCCACTTTTTTTTAAATACTACTGGACTTATAAAAAAGTATAATGTTAGGATAACCATATGACTTTTCAAAAATAGTCAAAAAGCAGCCAGTGATGCCAACTTGGTGCTTTAAGCAATATTAATGGTGCTTTTTGATGAACCAAAAGGCCAAAATTTTACTCATGGTGCCAAAACAAAAAAAAGCACTAAAATAGTGCTTTTTTATTTTTTGGTTAGTGCTTTTTTAACAATTTTTCATATTTGTGTTTTTGCAATTAAATTGTTCGAAAGGCACATCTACACGAGATAGAAATTTCGTAGAGTTTGCGTTAAATTTGTCATCTTTAATATTGTTAGCACTAATTTTTATCGTAAAAGTATCATCTTTAGTTGTCAAGAATTTGTTTTTATTAAAATTATTGTATTTCAAAGAATAACACTGTGAGACAAATGGTAGGGGTCAGTGATCGGGAAGGGTTCAAACTGCCTGAGAAAGTTATATCGGTAAAAAAGAAGTTATACGTGTCCCGGCGTTTCGCTGGGTCAACCCTAGGAATCGAGATATATAGATTTGACCTTTGGTGGTCTTTTTTTGAACATAACTCGAGAACCACTAGTCCGATTTTGCTCAAACAATTTTAAAAAAATTAAAAATTACAATTCCTTTAATCTGCTCATATAACGTTTTTCTATATACTCAACAGTTTTGCCGGTAAAAATAAATGTATGAAGAAAAAAATATTTTTTGCTTAAAATATTAAAAAAAAAGTAATAAACAAAAGGTTATTGATTTTTATGGTAGCGGTAACAAACATTTATTTTTACCGGCAAAACTGTTGAGTATATAGAAAAACGTTATATGAGCAGATTAAAGGAATTGTAATTTTTAATTTTTTAAAATTGTTTGAGCAAAATCGGACTAGTGGTTCTCGAGTTATGTCAAAAAAAGATATATCTCGATTCCTACACTCAAAAAAAAAAGTCAGTAAAGTCAGCAAAAAATGTTGCTGTGTCAGCAAATTTTTTGCCAGGAGCGTGCTTGCAAAAAAGTTGGTAATTTCAGCAAAAGGTTTGCTGAAAATCAGCGAGCTGATTTTTACCAAAAAAATAGTAATCATCAGCAAAAGTTTTGCTAACACTTAGTCGACTACAAATGAAAAAAAAAAACTTGCTGAAATCACTAAACTTTTTGCTGAATATTAGTAGACTGAAAAAAACTCAAAAAACTTGTAGCGAAATTTTACTTTAGTTAATTTATTTGCTGAAAATTTAAATATAGAATATGTGTAGAGTTGTTTTTCTTTTTTTGTCATTTCCGTTTCCAGACAAGCTGGGACATCTACATCTTGTCTATCTGGTTGTCGTCCACGCTATGAATGCGGTTATCAGCACAATTTTTGTAGCAAAATAAATTAGTAAAACATTAGTTCAAAATTAGTTTAGTGCTAAAAAAATATAACTAAAATTTTTGCTGAAAACGGAATTTCAGCAAAAAAATTGCTGAAAACTAGTACACTTGATATACAAGACGTTTTACTAATTTTTCTACTAACTTATTTTTTTGAGTGTAGAGGTGACCCAGCGAAACGCCGGGACACGTATAACTTGTTTTTGACCGATATAACATTTCCCGTTGGTTTCATCCCATCCCGATTTTGACTGTCGCATAGTGTAATTTTTTCTCCAAATACCAAAAAGTGCATTTAATCAACTGATATGTTCAATAATGTTACAAGACTGAATTAATAAAAAATTTCTAATTAATGTTACAAGCAGTGTTGCCAATTTAGCATATTTAATGCTAGATTTAGCATTTTTTAATTCATTTAGCATGAAAAAAATGTATCTAGCATATGGCATTTTTTTCAGCATTTTTCCGACAAAATTTAGCATATTTTTAGCATTTTTTACAGTTTTATTTTCTGTTTTTTTAAGAATATTCTACATTCATTTGAATTTAAATGTAATATGAAAAAGAAATATTTTTTTTACTTTTAGAGTAAGTACAAAGAACTATTTTTATACGTACACGTTAATTACACTGTGCAGTCGCAAATTTTTTTTTTCAATGGTGATAGCAGTTTTTCAAAGTTAGCTCTCGTATTCGCGATATTCGCAATTAAAAATTTTGACGGGTACTAAAAAAAATTAATTTTTATATTTCTGGGATCATTTTTATTTTTAATTATAAATTTATCAAATTTGATTAAATATGTAAAACATTAAGGAAGCTGTCATTTTTTTCACGAAATTTTTTTTATAGATTTTTTTGCGCAAAAATTTCGCAAAAACATTTTTTTCTGCAAATAAAAAGTATGTGTTATGTTATTTTTTGTATATTCAATAGGGTTTAGAAAAATATTTAATAGAGTTAAGAACAAAAATTTAGAAATTTGTAAAAACCATATTTCTCAATAAAAATCACATTTTTTTTTTAAATAATTTTTTTTTTGGTATTTTTCTTGAAATGTACACGCCTTTAGAAATCATATATTTAAGGGTTAAAGGATTTTTGAACTTTTTTACAAGAATTAACTTTTGAGTGGTTTTTAATTTTTCTTTTATATAATTTTAGTTAATAAAATGAACTGACTTATTTTCAGTCTAATTTTAAAAAGTCACTAAAATAGTTTTTTTTTTTAAACAAATTGAAACATTTTTTATAAAATTTTTTTAGAATATTTTTTCTAGCATCTTTTTTTAGTATTTAGCATTTTTTAGCATTTTTATGCAAAAAATCTAGCATTTTTTCCTTAATAAGTTTTGGCAACACTGGTTACAAGACATCTTAAAAATTTTTACTAATTAAAGAAATTATGTATGACAGCAATTGTCAATGGCCTAGAGATTACATTTCGTAGTCTTATACAGAGCTGCATTTTCATAAAGTCTAGCGAGTTTTCTATCCCGTGTAGATGTGCCTTAAAAAAGGTCACTATTTTTTTTAAGTGGAACATTTTATATGGCAACTATTTTTTAGGTTTTAAGGTCACTCTAGGCAGTGGTACCAGACCAAATATAAAACTAAATCGTCAAAATCGTCAGCCATTTTATGAGAAATCGTCAGGAAATCGTCATCTTCTCTATATATAAAAGAATAACGTGACTGACTGACTGACTGACTGACTCAACATCGCCCAGCCCAAACCGCTGAAGCTAGGAAGTTGAAATTTGGTATGTAGGTTCCTCTTTCTGGGTAGACGTCCACTAAGACGGGATTTTTGGAAATTCCAACCGGAACGGGCAAAAAGGGGGAAAGTGTCCCCCTTGACGGCCTGCCAAAACCCCTTTGGCTAGAAAGCTGAAATTTAAAATATGTGTTCCTTGGAGTAGGGGCTAACTTTTCTGGAAAGTACTTTCTAGAATTTTGGACAGGGACGTTGTAAAAATGGGGGTTAAAAAGGGGAAAAAGGCCCCCCTTGACGGCCTGCCCAAACCGCTGGAGGTAGGAAGTTGAAATTTGGTATAAAGGTTCCTCCACTATCGTAGACATCCACCAAGACGGGAGTTTTGGAAATTTTTACAGGGACGGGCAAAACGGGGAAAAAGTCTCCCCCTTGACGGCCTGCTCAAACTGCTGGAGCTATGAAGTTGAAATTTGGTATGTAGGTTCCTCGACCGGTGTAGACGTGGTGTAGGCATTTTTGGAAATTCTTATCGGGAGGGGCAAAAAGGGGACAAAAAAAGTACCTTTTTCCAAAAAAGTACCTTTTCCCAAAAAAAGTACCTTTTCCCAAAAAAACTACCTTTTTCCAAAAAAAGTACCTTTTTCCAAAAAAAAGTACCTTTTTCCAAAAAAAGTACCTTTTTCCAAAAAAAAGTACCTTTTTCCAAAAAAAGTACCTTTTTCCAAAAAAAGTACCTTTTTCCAAAAAAAGTACCTTTTTCCAAAAAAAGTACCTTTTTCCAAAAAAAGTACCTTTTTCCAAAAAAAGTACCTTTTTCCAAAAAAAGTACCTTTTTCCAAAAAAATTCCTTTTTCCAAAAAAAGTACCTTTTTCCAAAAAAAGTACCTTTTTCCAAAAAAATTCCTTTTTCCAAAAAAAGTACCTTTTTCCAAAAAAAAGTACCTTTTTCCAAAAAAAGTACCTTTTTACAAAAAAAGTACCTTTTTCCAAAAAAAGTACCTTTTTCCAAAAAAAGTACCTTTTTCCAAAAAAAGTACCTTTTTCCAAAAAAAGTACCTTTTTCCAAAAAAAGTACCTTTTTCCAAAAAAAGTACCCTTTTCCAAAAAAAAGTACCTTTTCCAAAAAAAAGTACCTTTTTCCAAAAAAAGTACCTTTTTCCAAAAAAAGTACCTTTTTCAAAAAAAAGTACCTTTTTCAAAAAAAAGTACCTTTTTCAAAAAAAAGTACCTTTTTCAAAAAAATGTACCTTTTTCCAAAAAAAGTACCTTTTTTCAAAATAAGTACCTTTTTCCAAAAAAAGTACCTTTTTCCAAAATAAAGTACCTTTTCCCGAAAAAAGTACCTTTTTCCAAAAAAGTACCTTTTTCCAAAAAAAGTACCTTTTTCCAAAAAAAGTACCTTTTTCCAAAAAAAGTACCTTTTTCCAAAAAAAATCCTTTTTCCAAAAAAAGTACCTTTTTCCAAAAAAAGTACCTTTTTTAAAAAAAGTACCTTTTTCCAAAAAATGTACCTTTTTCTAAAAAAATGTACCTTTTCCAAAAAAAAAAGTACCTTTTCCCAAAAAACATAAATTTTTCCAAAAAAATAACATTCAAAAAAAGTACCTTTTCCAAAAAAAAGTACCTTTTCCCAAAAAAAGTACCTTTTTCTAAAAAAATGTTCCTTATCCCAAAAAACATACATTTTTTCAAAAAAAAAAATACCTTTTTCAAAAAAAGTACCTTTTCCAAAAAAAAGTACCTTTTCCCAAAAAAAAGTACCTTTTTCTAAAAAAATTTTCCTTTTCCAAAAGAAGTACCTTTTCCAAAAAAAGTACCTTTTTCCAAAAAACATACATTTTTCCAAAAAAAAAACAACTTTTTAAAAAAAAATACCTTTTGCAAAAAAGTACAAATAAAGTACTTTGTAAAAACAAAGTATCTTTTTCCAAAAAATTTCGTTTTTCCAAAAAGTACCATTTAAAATAATATATAATTTCAAAAAAACTACTTTTTTTCCTCCACCCACGGATATCTCCACTAAAACAAGGTTTCTTGATATTCGGCATAGACGTGCCCTAAGACGGGGTTTTTGGAAATTCCTACCGGAACGGGCAAAAAGGGGAAAAGTCTCCCCATAAACAGTCTCACAAATTGGAAAAGTGCCTGCCCAAACCACTGGAGGTAAGAAGTTGAAATTTGGTATAAAGGTTCCTCCACTGTAGTAGACATCGACTAAGTTTGTATTTTTGGAATTCCCTACAGGATATCCCAAAAGGAAACTCGGTATGTGAGTTCCTCCTTCTGTGTAGGCGTCCGCTTAGACGGAATTTTTGAAATTCCTATCGGGAGGGGAAATAAGGTAAAAGTCTCCTCCTGACGGCTTGCCCAATCCCTTTTGGCCAACCTAAAATTTTAAATATGTATTCCTTGGAGTGGGACTAACTCACCGGCAACGTAATTTTTCTATTTTGGAACAGGAACATAGTAAAAATGGTGGTTGAAAGGGAAAAATGTCCCCACTAACGGCCTGCCCAAACCGCTTAGGCAATGCAGTTGAAATTTGGTATGAATGTTCCTCATCCATCGCAGATAGCCGCGAAGATGGAATTTTTGTAAATTCCTAAAGGGAGGGGCAAAAAGAAGAAAAGCCTCACCTTGGGGGCCGGTAAAAACCCCTTCGGCTAGAAACCTGAAGCTTAAAATGTGGGTCCCTGGAGTGAGGGCTAACGTATTAGAAAGATACTTCTTGAATTTTGGACAGGGTCTTTATAAAATGGGAGCTCAAAAAGGGAAAGTTGCCCCTTAACGACCTGTCCAAACTGCTGGAACTAGGAAGCTGAAATTCGGTACTTAAGTTCCTCTCAGCCTGCTCAAACTGCTGGAACTAGGAAGCTGGAATTCCCTGTCGATGGATTTTCGGAAATTCCTACCGAGAGGGGCACAAATAGTAAAAGTTGGCTAGAAACCTGAAATGTAAAACATATGTTACTTGGAGTATGTGCTCACTTACCGGGAAGGTGCTTTTTGGACAGGGACATTGGAAAAATGGGGATTAATGAAGCGAAAAGTGCCGCTTAAAGGCCTTCCCAAACCGCTGGAGGTAGGAAGTTGAAATTTGGTATTAAAGTTCCTCCTCTATTGTAGACATCCGCTAAGATGAGATTTTTGGAAATTTCTACAGGTAGGGTCAAAAACAGGAAAAGTCTCCCCCTTAACGGCCTGGCCAAACTGCTGGAACAAGGGATCTTAAATTGGGTTCCTTCTCCAACATTGACGTCCCCTAAGATGGTATTTTTGGAAATTCATACCGGGAGGGGTAAAAAGTGAAAAAACTTCCCCCTTGATGGCCTGGCCAAACTGCTGGATATAGAGACCTAAAATTATGTATGTAGTAGGTTCCTCCTCCAACGCAGACGTCCTCTAAGACGGAATTTTTGTAAATTCCTACCGGGAGGGGTAAAAACGGAATAATTCTCCACCTTGATGGCCTAACCTAACCCTTCGGCTAGAAACCTGTAATATATAATATGTTTTCCTTGGAGTATGGGCTAACTTATCGACAAGGCATTTCTAGGACTTTGGACAGGAACGTGGTAAAAATGGTGGTTCAAAAGGGGAAAATTGCCCCCCCCCTTAACGTCTGCGTCTTTAGCTAGAAACCTAAAACTTAAAGAACAAGTGTATATGAAACACTAAAATTAAGAAACTAAATAGGAAACGAGTGGGATTGAAACACTACACAAGTGGAATGAAATGGATATAAACGTTGAACGAGTGGAATTGAAATTATAGACAATGCAAATGGATTGGAAGAGGGAATTACCTGTTCAAACACTATCAACCGAATATGAAACTTATGTAGCATTGAAACATACTCCCCAAAAAGTTAAACAAATTTTCTGAAAGAGAAAAAACCTTAGAAAAGGAATGGAACTTATATATTCCGATATTTAAACTTCATGTAACGAAGCACCGGTGGAAGAAACCGACGCAGTAAATTTTCCAACTGAATTTGTGAATTTACTTGAATTGCCAGGTCTACCTTTACATAAACTGGAATTAAAAAAAAAACTTTAAGACACGCTAACAACGTAGCTTTGCCCGCTATTTTTAATATTATAAAATGCTTTCCAACCCTGCTTTACGTTATTTATTTTCATTCAAAACACAAATGAACAAAACTACTTACGGGTCTATCTACCTAAGTTCGCACTTTACCAAATTATCTTAACATACACACGTATATTGCAATTTATTATGGATTCATTAATAACAATCCACTTTCATGAGAAAAAGTGATCAAATATCTATTTATTTTAAACCCATTGTTGTGCAGAATTATTTATTTGTGGTGGCTGGGTGAAGGCTTTAAATAAAAAAACGAATTTAATAAAAATTGTGGGGGGCGCAGCCCCCCCCCCCTTAACCTTTAAGGCACGCTAACAACGTAGCGGGCTGCGCCCGCTAGTCAGTTATATATCATTAAAATATTAGTTTTTTCTATTTTTTTATTCGAAATTTAATTAATTTTAACTGCTTGGCTATATCGCTGCTCTTAAGATAATTCATAGCTTTTATACATTCGAATTATGTAAAAAGGTGGTATTTATGCTACGATTAGTTACAGATAAAACACCTCATAATGCGTTATGCGGTTTAAATTCTAATAAATAATTTATATAGGCTTTAAGTTCGCGATTCCGAACTCTGTTTTTAAAACTTTTAGTCACGTCATAATTGTTCTATAATTTACAAATAAGCCAAACACGAGAGATTTCGACATTTTTAATCGCGATTTTCTAAAAAATTGAGTGATTGAGACATTTTAAAAACATATTTAGAATCAGCTTGTCTAAAATAAAAATGTTGTACCAAAGTTTAAATCCCGCCAAAAAAATCCTTTTTTTTTAAATTGTGTAAATTAAAAATTAACCTAGTTCCAACTTTTGTTTGTTAACTGTTTTCAACCATGAACATATTTGTCCACTCAGACCTGAGAAGTATTGCGAATCATAAAAACGCGGTTCGGAAAGAAGGTTTTTAAACGTTTTTTTATAGTTTTGTGAATTGGATGGTATTTATAATTAAAGAAAATATGGAAACCTTTGAATGTGAACTGTTTATTTCTGTTCTTATGGGTAAATTCATAAATGCTTTATAAAATTATAGTAGGCTTGTTAAACAAATTTTGTATGAAAATTTTGTTTTGTAATCCTGCTGTAACTTTATAAAGCAATTATGAATTTACACATTAGTTTTTAAATTAAAATATACATGTATATTACTTTTTTAAACTTTGTATAAATTTATTTGATTTTTTGTTATTAAAAAGGTATAGTGCTTTTTTACGCTTTTTTAAGCGAAAAACAACTCTTTTTTGCAAAACATTTGCGCTTTTTACACTCCAAAAGTTGGAAACACTGAAATTAAAAAATGGGTTAACACAAATCATTGAAAATGTCTCATATTTTTCTTGCCAATAGCTTCATTAGAGTGCGCTTTATGTTATAAAATTTATATAATTTTCTTGAAGAAGTATTGTTTTAGTTATCTGCGTAGTTTTGTTAAAAAGGTTCTAAAGATGTACGACGTATCTCTAATGAGTTAATAAGAAGAGAGTTTATTATACAGTACATATAAAAAATATGCTAAAAAAGAATTTTTCATTAATATGTTAAATATTCAACTTAAACGTTTAAATACATACATAGTGCTCAACAATTTACGGAAATATGGTGTTGGTTACAAATGATTTAGTGTGCCAGAAAAGGATTTCTATATTTGATCATCAGTATCGTTATCAGCTTTTGGCAACCATAACAGGTTAGTAAGACCCCTACGGAAAAAATTATACGAATTGGTCCGAGGATTGGTCTGTCTTAAATTATCTAAACCAAAGCAACAGTTAACTAACACCTGTCTATGTTATTTTAATGCAAATTCGAGTCATGGTTAAGAACAAACTTTACAAACTAAATGTTAAATCTGCATGAAAATAACTCTGGATGGTGTAAAATCTTTACTTTACTCGATCTTAGAAATTAGAAACAAAAAATTTCGGGTCGAATTTAAATATAACATTATTTTAATTTTCTTTCCTTTATAATTTCAGTACAATTCTTTTCCTTTGCTCATGGCATTGGTACTGGTTGGGTTTCACCCACATTACACAAACTTCAGTCAATGGATTCACCAACAAATTTCAGTGTAACAGTCGAGCAAGTCTCTTGGATTGGTTCGTTATTTGGTTTAGGCGCCTTAACCGGTAATATTATGTTTGGTTTTCTATTAAATCGTATTGGACGTAAAGCATGTTTGTACTTAATGGCTGTGCCATATATGGTGAGTTATTATTATACCCTACACCACTATGTGGTCAGGGTATTATAAGTTTGCGCTGATGTTTGTAACACCAAAAAATATTGGTCCCAGACCCACCTTATAGTATACCGATCGACTCAGAATTTTTTTTTATTTCGATTTAACGATGTCCGTCTGTCCATCCGTCCGTCCGTCTGTCTGTCTGTCCATGCATTCTTGTGCGCACTCTAAGGTCGCAAATATTAACATATTTTGATGAACTTTGGTACACCGACTTATGTCAGCCCAAGGACGACGCCTATTGATTTTGGTTGAAATCGGTCCATGTTTAGACATAGTGTCCATATCATACGTGGGACTAATGAATTAGGTGGACTAATTAATTGATGATTTCATTAACATTGATTGATATAAATGGTAATGAAATTATTTTCGTTACCATTGTTTCAAATTCATGTTAATGATTTTGGAATTTGATTTCATTGAATAATGACAATGGTTTTTAATTTCATTACCATTGATAATGTAACAATTAAAAAAAATAATTAATTAATTAATTAATTAATTTTCGAGGAACGTAAAAATGCAGAAAATTCACTGAAATCAGGGTTGAAAATTGTCAAAATTTGAAAAAATTTCCAAAATTGAAAAAAATCACAAAAATCGTCAAAAATTCGAAAAAAATCGCCAAAATTGAAAAAATCGTATAAATTTGAAAAATCGTCAAAAATTTAAAAAAATCGTTAAAAATCGCCAAAATTGAAAAAATTGTCAAAATTTGAAAAAATTTCCAAAATTGAAAACAATCATAAAAATTGGAAAAAATCGTCAAAATTTGAAAAATCGTCAAAAATTCGAAAAAAATCGCCAAAATTGAAAAAAACGTCAAAATTTAAAAAATTTCCAAAATTGGAAAAAATTTTTAAAATTGGAAAAAATCACAAAAATTTAAAAAAAAATCGTAAAAATTTGAAAAATCGTCAAAAAATTAAAAAAAATCGTCAAAAATTTGCTAAAAACGCCAAAATTGAATAAAATCGTCGAAATTTGAAAAAACTTCCAAAATTGGAAAAAATCACAAAAATTGGTAAAATCGTCAAAATTTGAAAAATCGTCAAAAATTTAAAAAAAAATCGGCAAACTTAAAAAAATCGTCAAAATTTAAAAAAAATTGCATAAATGTCAAACTGTCGGAAATTCGGAATTTCAAAAATTAGAAAAAATCGCCAAAATTTCGGTTTTACAAAATTAAAAAAATCGCCAAAATTCTTTTCTCGCAAAAATTGAAAATCGCTTAAATAAAATTTTAATCGTCCATATCTCGAAAACTAGAAGAGCTAGAGAAAAAATGACTGCACCAAAGGTCAAAACCCACCACTAATACCCCGATACCGAAACTAAATTTTAACTTGCATTGCTAGATTTTAAAATCGCGTTTTTCTCGAAAACTAAGCCTCGTAGAGAGAAAAGGGCTTTTATTTGGAATATCCCCCGTATCTCGAAAACTAAATGAGTTAAATGAAAACGGACCTATTTCTCGAAAACTAAGCCTCGTAGAGAGAAAACGGCTTTTATTTTGAATATACCGAAAACTAAATGAGTGAGATGAAAACGGACAACGGTTGTGGAACAAAGAAAAATAAATGCGAGAAATAAATTTTGGAAATTTCGTTTTTTAAATGTTTGGCGATAATTTTTGTCGATTTTCACAAATTTTTACAAGTTTCTCAATTCTAGCAATTTTTTCCAATTTTTGAAGACTTTTTGAAGTTTTGACGATTTTGGTAATTTTTTCAAATATTGACAATTTTTTCAAGATGATTTTTTAAAAATTTTTACGATATTTTGCAATTTTGGCGATTTTTTCTAATTTTTGAAGATTTTTTCAATTTTGGCAATTTTTAAAATTTTTCTGATTTTTTCCAATTTTTGGCGATTTTGTCTAATTTTTGACAATTTTTTTTAAATTTTGACTATTTGGGCAATTTTTTAAAATATTGACGATTTTTTCAAGTTATGAAGATTTTTTCAAAATTTTTCAATTTTGGCAATATTTCAAATTTTTCCGATTTTATCCAATTTTTGACGACTTTTTGAAATTTTGACGATTTTGGTAATTTTTTTTCAAATATTGACAATTTTTTCGAAAGTTTTACGATATTTCGCAATTTTGGCGATTTTGTCTATTTTTGACGATTTTTTTTTTAAATTTTGACTATTTGGGCAATTTTTCAGATATTGACGATTTTTTCAAGTTATGACGATTTTTTCAAAATTTTTACAAAATTTTTCAATTTTGGCAATTTTTCAAAATTTTCCGATTTTTTCCAATTTTTGACGGCTTGTTGAAATTTTGACGATTTTGGTCATTTTTACAAATACTGAAAATTTTTTCAAGACGATTTTTTAAAAATTTTTACGATATTTTGTAATTTTGGCGATTTTGTCTAATTTTTGACGATTTTTTTTTTTAATTTTGACTATTTGGGCAATTTTTTCAAATATTGACGATTTTTTCAAGTTATGACGATTTTTTCAAAATTTTTACAAAATTTTTCAATTTTGGCATTTTTTCAAATTTTGGCGATTTTTTCTAATTTTGGCATCTTTTTGCGATTTTTTCTGGTATTTGAAACTTTTTTTAATTTCAGCGATTTTTTGCATCCATGTGCGTGCACATGTGTGCACATACACATCTTGATGTGTATGTGCATCGCACATCGAGATATGCATGTGCGTTCCGCTTTTTAGCTTTTTAGAAAAATGTTTATATTTTTGGCTCGCTTGAGGGCTTTTCCATCCCTGATTGTAGCTTATGTTATATATTAAGATTTTTGTAAACAAATGGTTTTTTATCAATTGTAATTAGTTTTTTTTACATTAGTGTGATTTCATTACCATTAGTAATGTTTTTTCTAATGCAAAATATTTCATTATCATTAAATGGTAATGAAATTTTTTTCATTGTCATTAGTGGCAACTAATGGTAATGAAATTTCAATGGTAATGAAAAATTCCCATGTATGGTCCATATTAGGGTCCCCAAAATAATATTGTTTATACGCTGCAGGTCGCAAATATTAAGGTATTTTGATGAAATTTGGTTTGCTGACTCACATGGTCCCGAGAACAAAGCTAGATAGAATCGGTCGATATTTGGACCTATCGCCCATATGGGCTATATTTTCTCTTCTTTTATAATTTTATATAACATTTTGACACAAGTCCCATTTTAACCCATTCGAATTTCGGATCCAAACATTAGTTGGCTCTTAACCAGACTGGTGTAGGGTATTGTGTAGTCGGCATGCCCGACTTTAACCTTTTTACTCATTTTTATATAAACTACGAATACTAGGGTGGATCGATAATAGATTTTAGGGGAATGTTTTCAAATGAGAAATTTTTTATTTTAATTGTGAGTTGTAAGACAAATTGTTTTAAATAATGGAAAGTTTTCCCTTATGCACAACTCTGATATGTAATTTCGCTATGGAAATTTGGGCCGATCTAAGTGTAAGAATTTTTCGTGTTAATATGAGAAATTAAGAAGTATTTTTAATTAAAAAAGTAATTTTTACTTTGCTCAAAATTTTAAAAATTTTTATGGTTGGAAACCGAAACAAATTAGGGCCGATTTTATAGTTCATATAGTCGAGTCCAAAATAGACCAAAAAAAGGGATAAGTTTACAATAATTCACATAGAGGTGAAAACTCGTATATGTCTTAAATGCACAGTTACGAATATAATGTCAGAAGTTCCTACCAATCTCACATGTGGTAAAAATTTATTCAAAATATCCTTTTTTTTATTTTTCTCGTAAACGGTAAGTGCTATCGTAAAATTATGTTGGCAAACTTTGTATAGCATGCAATTGTCTATAAAAATGGTTATAATACTTTTTTTTCCTACGTATCACCGTTCATGAGATATCGCGGAAAACACGTTAAAAAAATGCGTAAAATACACTACCTCATAGGTGGTTCGGAATGTGTGCATTAGGTGAAACTTATTTATATGGGCGAAAGAAATGGCGACTTCTGACTCGTCCCCCTCTTGAAATGTTCCTTTGGGTATAAGACTACAAATTAAGGTGATCGTATAACGAGAACACGTGCCGCATTGGTCCTGAAGTTTGAAATACGATTTACAAGGGGAAATCATTTTCAATTCTTCCAATTTGTTTTTGGAAAAGAAATATTTACGTTGCCCAAAAGTTTTAAAATGTTCAGATAAAGAAAAGCCTAGAGATGAATTGCAATCTATCAGAAATTTTATAAAAAAAATATTTATATCCCCACACAACCTTCCCACCAGATTTTAGTGAAAATTCACCCAAATTTCGAAATCGTACCACCCTATTGTTCATTTAATTGCGCCGAAATTTAGTAAATATCTAATCTTAAAATCACTTGGTGCAAAAAAGTTGTGTAAGGCCAAGACAGATTGTGAACAATATATTTATTTGTTACTAATAGAGTTACCATATTTCGAAAAGCCTTTGACAGCTTTAAAAATTTTCTGCTAAGGATAGAGCAAAATGCATAAGTTGTTAATAGTGATGCCGAACGGGATTGGTATTTACAAATCCTGAGATTCGGGATTTTGAAAATTGAGATCCCGCGATCCCGAATTTTTCGGGGGTTTTTTTTTATCATATTATTGATTTTAAAATCAAATACCTGAAATCAACAAATTGAAATAATAAAATAATTCATTATGATCTTATTATTTATTCCCAATAAACACTGAAACTAAAAATCATTTTTTTATATGGAAATATAAAAGCAATCTGAATTTCATCCTTGGTAATATGTAAGTAATTAAACCTTCTTTAAGCCTAAACTTTATTCTAACGTTATTCTTTCCTCCATAGCTAAGAAAAGCACAACAACATTTGACGCTGCCAGAAAAAGGAAGGAGAAACTTCAAATAATTGGTTTCCGTCGGCTCGAGATGTATGATATGAAAAGAAAAATAAAAATGATAATATATGTATGACAAAATAATTATATAACTACAAATAAATTGCATCAAATATTAAAATTATTGTGTTTTAATTGGCTTGATTTATGCTTGAAGACAATAGTTTTTAGTGTTTTAGTGTGTTATGAACTTGAATTGGACTGTAATTCAAGGCTTGCATTGAAGCATGTTTACACTGTTATGCTCGATTGGAATTCCAGGGCCCTTTTTGCTGGAGTATGCTATTGAATTACAGTGTAAATCAAGTATAAATCAAGGCTTGAAATTAGGGTGACTCTTTTTTTAGTAAAAAAATATGAACCCTCAGAAAACAATTCCAAAAATTGTCTCTACTACTCTTAAAAGCAGTCCCAAAATGGGTTCTAATTTTTTAGTATTAAAAAAGTTTCCAAAATTATTCAAATTTCGATTTTATACTTTCTCTTTTCTGAGAACCCAGAGAGCTCTTTTGGTCGGACCACTTTCGTAGGAAAAAGTGAAAAGATGCTTATGTTTTTGGAGCTTATTTCTGAGTCATTAATGTTAATTTTGGTTTGCTGGGAAATAAAAAAAAACTACACTCATAAAAATAAATATGTAAAAATGGCAGAAAAATTAGTTAAAATTGGTCTGCGATAAAAACTGCTGAAATCAGCAGAATTTGGTCTCAAATATATGTTACATTTCAAAAATATTAGTAATATACTCGTACTTATGAGTTAAATTTAATTAAATTGAAAATCAAAATTTACCTCTCAAATCAGCAAAAAAAAAATGTGGACTAGAAGCAACAAAAAATACTGCTATATTTAAAAAAGTATAGTGTTGCCATTTCAGTGTTTATGGGATATTTTTTGGTGCTTTTTCCTTCCGGGCCATATAATTGTGTCGGACTTTTATCAGCTTGTATTTAACTGTATCAGTTTATAACGTCTCTAACAATTAACATATAAATCTGAAAAAAATGGCCCAACACAATCTTATCAGTTTGATTCTACTAGTATTAGTAACCCAGCAAGAAAATTGGAAGTAATGCTTTACAAACCACTCCTTTTATCGCTTCATAAGTATCGGTAAGTGCATTTTTACTGCTTTTTTATAAGTAATTCTAAACAACATCCAAAAAATGCTTCTATAGCATTATTGCCCTAAAAGTGGCCATAAAAAGTGATTCTGATATAGTTTATCCCAAAAGAGATTATCGCGGGTTCGATTTCTGGCGGAAAGAATATTTTTTTAGATTTTTTAAATATTTTTTTTTAATATTTATAATTAATGTGTTTAAATTCAATATTCTTTTAATATTTATAGCACCGTTCTACAAAATTCAACTTTTGGTTGCACACATGAAAAAAATTAGTATGAGTGTTATTTTTGTTTGGTTTTAAGATCAAAAATGACAAATTCCAAATAGAATTCACAATTTATTTTACAACAAATAGAGAAAAAACTTATGAAAAAACTTTCCTAAAACCAAAGGTTGACAATTAATGTATTTTCAAGTGCTACCAAGCATTTTCATTATATTGCCTTTATGAGTTCTCTCTAGGTTATAGTAATGTAGATTTTATATTTTGTATTTATATTAACTCCAAGGTGAAAAACATTTAGAGAAGCAAACTCAAACATTTTTACTAATCTATTTCATATTACAACGAAATTCATGTGT
Source organism: Leucophora obtusa (assembly GCA_949987735.1). Lineage (NCBI taxonomy): Eukaryota > Metazoa > Arthropoda > Insecta > Diptera > Anthomyiidae > Leucophora > Leucophora obtusa. Next base: position 287,138,199 of record OX465295.1, read on the forward strand.
ACCAAAGTGTGTAGAACGCTGTAATCAATTTGTTCAACAATTATTTTAATATTTGCATTAAAAAATACAAAAACTGTTTTCTTGGGCCTTCTATATTTTTGTATATTTAGTTACAATATTATTGTACCTCAAGTCTCTAATATGATATTTTGATATTAGATTTTTCTTTGTTGTTTCAAAAAGGTTGACCATTTTCATGATAGAAAATACACCCCAATCTTCAGTTGTCTGCAATAAGAAATTGCAATTTATTTAAATTTTATATTTTTTTTTAATTTTTAAAAATATAGAATTTTTAAAAATATGTAAAATAAAAATGATGAAATATCTCTTTTTTTGCATCTGTGAAAGTAGTACTGCAAAAAATACTGAATTGCAGTGCACCTTTTGCACTTGTTTATAAGTTCTTTTATCGAAGAGAATAAGACAATGGCAAAGTATTGTCTTTATGCCAGTCAACTTTCATACCAAAAAATAGCTCAACGATGGAGAGCTAGACTAGCAATCTTGAGGTAGCAACTTCGAACACGTTGGCGGCATTAATTTTTTTTTTCAAGTTAAAGAAATATAATTTTTTTCTGAAAATTTTTTTTTCAAACTTTTAATTGATGAAGACAAGTTTGCTTTGTACTTGTTCAAAAAATACTGAAATACTCCCACTTCAAGGGAGAACTCCCCTCCTGTGATAACTCAATGTTAAAATCATTAGTGTTTCTGTTAAAAAAGAAGTACATCCCCAGGAAAAAAAATGAGGAAAAAGGAGTAGTAAAAACATAACAATAGTTGAGTAGGGAGTTGTGAAAATTTGTGGTTTTCACTGATGAATTTAACATTGGTATGACAAGCCAGGAGGGAAGTTGTTCTTTTTTGAAACAAATTATGTATATTTGAACCAATGAAAAGGAAGTTCTTTTTCACTTGTTTTTATTTTAATTTAATAAAAAAAAAAAAAAAATCATCATGCATCGTGTGGGGTTTGAAGCCACACTCGTTGGCATTTCAAGCAGACGCTCTACCCCCTATGCTATGGCTTGTTATAACTGATAGCTGACTTTTAGCAGTCTTGTTCAGTAAATTATTATCTTTATTTCTTTCTATTTTTATTAACAAAAATATATAACATATTGGAAAATATATAAAGTTGTTTTTTTAAGTGTTTTTTTATAAAAATAATACACTCATAGAAAGAAATAAAGCCGTAAAAATAGGAGTAAAAGCTACTAGAAATTATGTAATTAAAAATGACCTTGCAAAAAAACGGCTGATATGAGCAGATTGTTTTTTGCTTAATACTAGTAAGATAAGAAGGAAAAATAAAACTGTTAAATTTACAAAATTTTGGTTACATTTAAGTTAACTTTTACTACGAATTACCTTGATAAAATCAGGAAAAAATTTTGCAGCATATTAGTAGATAAAAACTAGTTTTTTTTGCAAGGTAATTATTAACTTATTTTTACTAGTTCTAACTAAAATGTTTACAGGATTTTTCTATTATATTTGGTTTCTAAATATATTTAGTAAAAATTTGATCAAAATTGATTTTTTAAATTATAATTTTTTAAATACAAACAAAATTGTAATATTTACCTTTTTGGTATTTGAACAAATAGTATTTGAAGAATTACATATTTATTTAGAACCTTTATATTTCCATAAAATTTCATTAAAAATTAATAGAAAATTAAAAAAAAATTTTAAATCGTTTCAAAAATTAATTTTTGAGTATACAAATATAGAAAAAAATAAAAGTTTTACAGTGAAAACTACAAAAAATTATTAATTTTGTAAAAAAAGTTACAAAAATTTTGTTTCGACCTGGTGGGATTCCAACCCGCAACCCTCTGGTTTCTGTGCCAGCACGTTCCTATGCAACCCCCATACAAAATATTAACTTCTTATCACCCATGAAAAAGAACTTCTGACTAGCATATATTTATTGCAGCATTAGATCTTGTTTAAAACCCATTCCTAAGGGAGTAATTCTTTGTGATGTAATGAAGGAAGTGATTCATTTAGAAGTCATTCCATTTATTTTGCTGGGTCTACATCATTAATTGTAGTGCTTTTTCTACTACTTTGGCATCTCTTTTTTTTTTGCTGGAAAGAACTTAATTGATACGATTATATTTAAATCAGACATAACTATATCCAAATTTTGACAATATTATATCAGTCCAAAGCTTGCAGTCTCCAATCATATCAGGTAAAAATTCGGATACAATTGTATCTGATTAATATTTTTATAATCGTATCAATTTATATGAAAACTGATGCTAAAAGAAACAAATTGTTAATTACATCGGGATCGAGTTTTATCAGATTTATATATAATTTTACTAGATACGGTGTAAACTGGTACAATCTTATCAGCTACAATTATATGGGCCCATATTTCGCATTAAAATTAATTATCTAGAAGTTTTCATTTTTATTTTAAAAATTAAAAAATATTGAATTTAAATCAATTAATTCTAAATCAGTCAAATCACTTCTTTCGATCACTTTAAAAGCAATACTGATTTATTTAGAAGCAGTAACTAAGTTATTTTTTGTATGTTGTTTAGAATAAGATTCAATAATATATAATTTGTTCTAAAAAGTTATGATCAGATCTAATCTTTTTACGTGGGACATGATCTGTGAAGCATTTATAAAAGTTGTTTGCACTGCTCGATTTTAATATTCGTAATTTATAATGTTTTTGACCATTCTAGTTTAAATACAAAATTCAAATTTTCTATTTTTTCTAGTGTTCCTGGTTCCTAGTCTACTTATCTAAAACGTATATTTATTTGTATGTAGCAAGATATTTAAGTGGCATGGCTGGTGGTGGGATATTTGTGATTGTACCGATTTTCGTTAGTGAAATTTCAGATCCTAGGTAAGAAAACATTAAACGAATCTAAATTACCATAACCATTTTTACATTTTTATCCAAGTTTTGCTGGTCAAAAGCCATGATGAAAAAATTGTGAAAAAAAGAGAATACAAATTTATGGTTGAGAAGGCTTAGAGTTAAAAACTGGGGTCTAAAATGACCCAATTTTTTGGTTTATTTCATAATTGTTCCAAAGTAGCTATGGGAAAATTTGGGGTCAAAAGAAAGGTATTTGATCAGCCGGAGTATCGGAAAAAAATACGGGTCCGCTTAAACTTAACATATAAAGTACTTTAAAATGAACACATTTCTTACAACAACAACCACAAAACAACAAAAGCGTACCAAAAGAAGGTACCAAAAAAATGGCCCTAAAAATCCCTATCCTAAAATATAAAATTTGTATATAGTTTCCTTGGATCAAATGACAAATAAATGGAAAAAAAGAAAAAATGTGTTATTTTTGACCCCAGTTTTAACCCCTTTAATACTCGAGATGGCTAACAATTTCAGACACCCCAACCTTAAAATTTTTTCTCTACAAAATATCCGAATTTCACTAATATCGGCGATTATCACATGAGATACTTTCCTTCTCAGTAAAAAACTCAAAGTACAGAAAAACATGTTTGAAATAAAAACTAACATATTACTTTTGGTATGCACATTAACTTTCAATGTGGATAACACTGTGAGACAAATGGTAGGGGTCAGTGATCGGGAAGGGTTCAAACTACCGGGGAAAGTTATATCGGTAAAAAAGAAGTTATACGTGTCCCCGCGTTTCGCTGGGTCAGCCCTAGGAATCGAGATATATCGATTTGACCTTTGGTGGTCTTTTTTTTTGACATAACTCGAGAACGACTAGTCCGATTTTGCTCAAACAATTTTAAAAAAATTAAGAATTACAATTCCTTTAATCTGTTCATATAACGTTTTTCTATATACTCAACAGTTTTGCCGGTAAAAATAAATATATGAAGAAAAAAATATTTTTTGCCTAAAATATTAAAAAACAGTAATAAACAAAAGGTTATTGATTTTTATGGTAGCGGTAACAAACATTTATTTTTACCGGCAAAACTGTTGAGTATATAGAAAAACGTTATATGAACAGATTAAAGGAATTGTAATTTTTAATTTTTTTTTTAAATTGTTTGAGCAAAATCGGACTAGTGGTTCTCGAGTTATGTCAAAAAAAAAGATATATCTCGATTCCTAGGGGTGACCCAGCGAAACGCCGGGACACGTATAACTTGTTTTTGACCGTATCCGGATTTCATTCTTGCCTAAGGAAATCATCAGGGGACAATGTTTTTAGAATTTCTGTAAAAATTTTTTAAGTTAAATTACAAACTCAATGAGAATTTCTTGTTTAAATTTTTATACTTTAATCGTTTTAATATAAATTTGCTTTAAATACTTAACGTGGATGAATATAAGCGAAAATACAACTGTAGTCGACATGGCAGACTTGAATTTTTTTTTTGTTGCATTTGTTTGAATTATTCCCAAAAGCAACGGTTCTGAAACTAGTTCTAGAATTGATTGTCCGTCAGTTATATCCTATATTTAGGTTCCGTGGAACGATTCCCGCAGCTACCCTACGGGAAATTTTAACAAACTGTCACCGAACTGGCCCCTTTATATGAAATAGACTGGTCACTTTTACATGGCGTTGTCATAGGAAGGGGAAATTGACCCCTTGTGACATGTCACAAGACAAATCCTAGGACAGCTTACTGAACTCTCATAAAAAACAAAATTCAGAGACCTGTCCTGGGATTTGTCTTGTGACATGTCACAAGGGGTCAATTTCCCCCTCCTATGACAACGCCATGTAAAAGTGACCAGTCTATTTCATATAAAGGGGCCAGTTCGATGACAGTTTTTTAAAATTTCCCGTAGGGTAGTTCCATGGGGAAAACTAGTTGCAAAATTTATGTGGTTGGCAACCGATTGCGAAAGTTTTCCTGGGCGATTTTAGAAAACAGTTAACTTAAAATGTGTTCCATTTATACAATGGAATACGTCTTACAGATTTTTGTACTAATTTTTTTCTTCTCGGTGTATGTTACATATTTGACTTTGATATGTCAATTGAGTTGTTTTCTTTTTTATTTATTAATTTTTAATTTTATTATGTTATTTTATATCATTTATAGCATACGTGGAGCTTTATCATCTATGGGCGCGATGTTTTTAAGTTTTGGAATACTTTCTGGTTTTGTGTTATCAACACATCTGGATTATTATCTAAATCCCTGTATTATATTTATATTTCCCATAATATATTTAATAGCGGTAACACAATTTCCTGAAACACCACAATATTTACTAAGTAAACAACAAATAGATAAAGCTTATGAAGCTTTTAAGTTCTATAAAAATATACCAAAACAAATTGAAATTGAAGCTGTTATGTTAAAAAATGAACAGTGTAATGAAACTGAATTTGAAAACCTGAAACAAAGTATGTTAATTAATAATGGCAAAGTAGAGAAGTTAACAGTGCAAGATTTTGGTAAGTTAAAGTACTGCAAATGCAACTGTTTATTTTAAAAGTGGGGATGGTTGCAGCATATAAAATTTCTATGTATTACTTTTAGCATAGGTAATTATCCAATCATTTTTTAATTGACAAAAGTAACACTGTGCAACAAATATTTTTTCGGGCCTTAACTAAATCAAATTAAAATTAAAATACTTGGTTATGGGAAAAAACGCATGCTGGATTTTGCTCTACCTCATCCGAATTTTTTAAAAGCCAAAAAAAAAAAAGAATTCAAATTGGGTTTAACTAAAGAGAATGTTTGGAAAAATAATATTTTTTAAGGTTTCTGTACACAAAGTCTGTTACCCTTTGCCTTGCCAGAATATTAAAACTATTAAATTATTTTAAATTTAAGAACCTTTTAGCTTTAAATCTTCGACACAGGACTAGGAGATATTTGGTTAATTAAAAATGAATTAAGATGAGGTGGAGCAAAATCCAGCGGGAATTTTACTACCATATCCAATTCTAATTTCAATTTGGTTTAGTTAAGACCCGAAAAAATTAGTTGCACAGTATTACTTTTGCCAATAAAAGAAATAATTGGACAATTATATATTCTAAATTTTCAATGTTTGGAAAAATGATTTTCTTAATCGGCCGAATTGAATCAAATTTTTAATTGTATTTAGAAATATTTAATTTGAAACTCGATTATGGTTTTTTCAGTGTATATAAATAATAACGTGATTGACTGACTGACTCACTTAGCGGCACAACATCGCCCAGACCAAACTGCTGGAGCTAGTAAGTTGAAATTTGGTATCGTATGTCAGTTCCTCCTCTGACGTAGACGTCCACTAAGACAGGATTTATGAAAATTTCTACCAGGACGGGCAAAAAGGGACAAAATGTCTGCCCCTTGACGGCCTGCTAAAACCCCATTTGGCTAGAAACCTGCTATTTAATACATATATGTATGTTAGAGTGTCTTTAAAAATAGATTTGTCTCAATACCCCCAATTTTATTTCAAATGGTTACAAATGGAAAAAATCGTTTTTTTTTTTTTTGAAAAACCTTAACCCGTGCAGAAAGTCGGCCGAAAATGGCCCATTTTGGAAAAATGTGTATTATATTAAAAATTCCCAAAATTCGAAATTTCGAAAAAAAAATAGTTTTTTAATTCATTTTATATGCTTTCAGATATGGAATTCTGAGTTCATCGGACATCGAATTTCACTTTAGTCTGAAATCCAACATGACCCACAAATTTGATAAAAATGCAAAATTGCCTTTTTTTTAAATTAATTTTAAAGATTTTTCAAATGCCTAATTTGGAGATGTTGATTGCTACATTTATATTATAAAAGTTGTTTTAAAGAAATAAAATAATTTTAAAAAATGAAAATTCGAGACTCCTTTCGAAGACATTTCATTAAATTGTTTATTTTGTCAAAAATTTAACAAAATTTGAATGTTTCAATCAAAGTTTGCATAATTTTCGGAAAAATATAAATTAAATTTGATTAGAAAATTAGGCCTTTTTTTTAATCATTGGATTTATTTTTGGATTTATTTTATTTTGTTAAAAAATCCGCATTTTGTTTTTTAATTTTCAAAATGTTATATTTTTACCTAAATCTAACATTTATTTGCTAATACAATGTGAAAGAAAAAATTAAAATTTTGCAAAAATGTAATTTCTGGAATTAAATGAAGCTAAATCCAAAACGGATATATTTATTTTATAAATCCATTTTGGATTTAGCTCAATTCAATTCCTCTATTCACATTTTTACAAAATTGAATGATTTTCTTTCATACACTCAAAATAGTTTGTAGTTTAAATTAACTGAAAATGTAATTTAAAATAAATGAAAAATCACTTGAAAACCGGTCTACTGACTTTTCATTTAAATCAAAAGAACTTTTCATTTATTTTTAAATGTTAATAAATAAACTACAAAATCCTTAAAAAATAATGATTTTTCATTTATTTCGTTTTTTTAAATTTCAAAAAATGAACTAAAAAATCCGTAAAAATAAATGATATTTAGTTTATTTCGTTGTTTTAGCTGACCTAGAAAAACGAAAGAAATTCTTTTTTTAACAAAATATTTTAAATGAAAATATTAACTGTAACAGAAAATCCGTATTTATATGTAATTTATTTTTTAAATAAACGACAAAAACAGTTAAAAAATATATTTCTTTGTATTTTAACTGAATAATCATTTAAAAATAAATGTACGGATAACTTTTTAAATAAACTACAGTCAGTTACTGTAATAATTTTTTCAGTGTATTACATTAGCTAATAAGTATGTATTCGATTTTTAAATTTCGGAAATTAAAAAACAAAATGTGGATTTTTTAATAAAATAAATCCAAAAATAAATCCAGTGATTAAAAAAAAAGGCCTATTTATCTCTATTTTAATTTAAAAAATCTTTAATTATGACTACAAAATTGCAAAGCTTTTAAATTAAAAAAAAATCTCCACTTGATAAAAATTAATATTTTGTTTAACTTGATCCATATACATAGAGTTAATATTTTCACTTTTCACCAAAAAAGACCCACTAGGAAAATTACACAATAACATCTTTCAGATTTTTATTAAATTCGGATAAGTGATAGAGGTTCCAAAACTAACCAACAAGAGCCATCCTTTATGGTCCCAACCTTACTTTTAAGGGTTCAAAAGGTTGGATCAAAAGTATTCGTATGATTCGTTTAGATTCGAATTAAAGCTTTGTTTAGTACGCATTTATTGTTTTCTAATTACTCATTTTGGAATAGTACACTCAAAATAGATTGTAGTTTAAATTAACTGAAAATGTAATATAAAATAAATGAAAAATTACTTGAAAACCGGTCTACTAACTTTTCATTTAAATCAAAAGAACTTTTCATTTATTTTTAAATGTTAATAAATTAACTACAAAATCCTTAAAAAACTAATGATTTTTCATTTATTTCGTTTTTTTTTAACTTTCAAAAAATTAACTACAAAATCCTTAGGAATAAATGGTATTTAGTTTATTTCGTTTTTTGAACTGACCTAGAAATCTAAAAATTTTAAATGAAAATATTAACTGTAACAGAAAATTCGTATTTATGTGTAGTTTATTTTTTAAATAAAAGACAAAAACAGTTGAAAAATATATTTCTTTTCATTTTAACTGTATAATCATTTAAAAATAAATATACGGATAACTTTTTAAATAAACTACAGTTAGTTGCTGTAATAATATTTTCAATGTATTTAATAAATTAAACTGTGGCCATTTTTGACCCCACCTTTTTAACCGTTAAAAAAAATAAATATAGTCTAATCAAAATTAATTGATATTTTTCTGAAAATTATGCAAAAGAATTAGGGGTATATATAGTTGATCTTTTTATTTGGTAAATGAATGTTTTTTAGTTTGACTCTAATTTAATTTTTGATCTAGAGTCAAACTAAAAAATATTCATTGTGCAAACTTTGATGAAAACATTAAAATTTTGTTCAATTTTAAAAGCAATTTTCATATAATATCCTGGAAAAAAGTCCCTCCAAACCAGAGTAGGAAAATAAACTGTACACAACATGTAGGGTAGGGTACGGCTGAGGAATACATACCGTATTTATCGTTTTAGCGGTTGTGTGTTTGTACACAAACCGAATGCGGTACATTACGATTGTCTGATGAACGCAAACGCTACGAATATGTACTGTACTTCCAACACATATTCACTCCCCGTAGCGTACCGAATTCGGGTTGTGTGTATAAACACAAACACTAATTGGAGAGAATAGCGTATGTGTTTTCTACACAACCAATATGCTTGTGTACTGTGTTCGCGATGTGCGGTATGCAACCCTAAAATTACGGTTCGTTAGAGTTTATTTTCTTACTCTGGTATTTACACCCCTTTTTTAAAGTTGTATTTTTGAGGAACTAACTTAAGCCACTTTTAAAATAAACGGTTGAAATATACATATTTTTAAATTACAAATGAGTTAATTCAAATTTCGAATTTATAATCTTATTATTTTCAGTCAATCCAGTAGTTTTAAACATATTTTTAACAGCTTTTGTATTAATGGCCTTAAATCCATTTTCGGGTGCATTTCCTTTTATTAATTACATGTCAGATGTATTCGCTTTAACGGGTACTGACATTAATCCAAATTCATGTACCATTATTATGGGTATAGCTCAGATCTTGGGCACCTGTTTAACCATGATACTGGTAGATCGTTTTGGACGCAAAGTGTTAATGTTGACTTCATCCGCTGGCATGGCTTTGGGCTTATTTGCATTTGGCATCTACATACAATTTACCACAGTGGAACAGAAACTACATTACAATTGGTTGCCTTTAGTAATAATGACATATGTCATACTAATCGCAAGTATTGGCATACTCTCCTTAGTATTTACTATTATAGTGGAAATTTTACCAAGTAAGGTATGTTGAAAATCTGAAACATTGGTTTAAAATTAAAATGATCTTTTTCAAATTTTAAATTCTTCCATTCTAGATTCGCGCTGCTGGTAGTTCCATATGCATGGCTGTAATGAGTTGTATGGTCTTTACAGCTTTGAAAATATTTCCACTTTCACTTCATAAATATGTTTTGGCTACCGTATTGTATTCATGTGGTGGTGTTTGTAGTATTGGATGGTTCTATTTATTGGTGTGTCTTAAGGAAACTAAAGGAAAATCATTGGATAAATAAAACAAAATACAAGAGAGGTTGTTTTAAGTAGCTGTGCATTGCAGAGTTGGCTTAAACTTTAAAATATATAATTCTAAAGAAGAGTAAAGCGGAAAAGTTATGCCTGGCCAAGATCAAAAATTACATATTTTACGCTTGACCCATTTAGTGTCGGCCGAGAATAAGACCAATGCATGGATGACCAAAAATAGAATAGAACAAAAATACTAATTTTTGGCCAAGTTATAATGTCTTAAATTTGGACTTTGTAAACCGTTAAAGTTAATTTTTAAGGAAAATGTTTAAGTAAGGTAATGCTATTTTCACTTTCCAATATCAATCCCTTTGCTAATAAGAAAAATAACAATATAAATATTTGTGTTTTAAAACACCATAGCAGACAAAAAAAAGAGAAAAAAACAGAAAACGTCTCGCTATATCCCTCAGAATTTCTTGTTGCGTTTAACTACTACACTAAAAACACTTAAACACCCAGCAAAAAAAATTGCAAGTAGTGCTTTACAAACTACTTCTTTTAATACTTCACAAGTATCCGTTAGTGTATTTTTACTGCTTTTTTAGAATTACTTCTGAACAACTTCAAAAAATCACTTCTTTCATTGCTTCCCAAGTATCCGTTATTAGATTTTTACAGCTTTTTTAGAATTACTTCTGAACCACATCCAAAAAATCACTTAAGTATTGCTTCTAGAGAGTAATTGCTCTAAAAGTGATCGTAAAAAGTGATTTTGGTATCATTTGGCATTTTCAAACTGAGGGTCCCGGGTTCGATTCCCGGCGGGACCAATATTTTGTTATTTTTTTTTTTAATTTTTTTTTATTCTATAAATTTTTTTTTTAATATTTATAATTAATTTGTTTAAATTCAATATTTTTTAATTTTTAAAAATATGAATATATAAAAAAAAATGGTGAGAAATTTATTTTTATGTACCTGCAAAAATAGTACTGAAACCAATATTGAATTGGAGTGCACCTTTTACACTTGTTTAATAAGTACTTTTATTGGAGAGAATAAGGCAATATCTCGCATTAACAAAGTGGTGTTTTTATGCCAGTTAACTTTCATATTAAAGAATAGCTCAGCGGTAGAGCTCAGCGACTAGCAATCGTGGGTCGCAAGTTCGATACCCGGTGGCGGCAATAAAAAACTTTTGTAAAATAAAAAAAATATAATTTTTTTTTGTGAAGAATTTTTTTTAACTTTTAATTGGTGAAAAAGAGATTCCTTTGCACTCGTTCAAAAAGTACTGAAAAAATGTTAAAGGCGGAGTACTCCTCTCCTATGACAACTCAATGTTAAAATTATTAGTGTTTATGTTAAAAAAGAAGTACATCTAGATCATCAATTGTAGTGCTCTTTCTACTCCTTCGGCATCTCTTTTTTCGCTGGGCAATTATTAAGTAATTTTATTATTAAGTAATTTAACTAAATGTTAACATACTTATTCACAAAAAAAATCTTTTTGTCTTATTAAAGGCTTTACTTAGGATTTATGTTCTTGTTTTGCATGTTAATTTAAATTAAACAGATTTTTATGAATACAACCCTAAGAAATTTGGGAATGATTTTAAATATTTTTTTATTTAAATTAATTTCAAAAACAACAATGTTTTAAATTTAAATAAATCTTCCAAAATTGTTATGTACTAGGTAAAAATTCTGTAAAAAAAATCCCGGGAAATTCCGCACAAAATTCCCCAGATTGCGGGATTGAAAAAAGGCAGGTATTCCTGACGGGAATCTAGTGCGGGACGAAAAACCTAGTGCACACCCTATTAAGTTACGAGGGTAACAATTTATCTTGTGAGCCTTGGCCACTTTAAAACTTGTTAGGCGCCAGCTGATATTTCCACTAGAAAGTTAAACAATTTTGACCATTACCTTGTTTTGAACTTTTTGTCAGTTGAGTATTATTTGTGTTGTTTACATAAAAGTGAAAGTTGTGTGTCAGAAAAAAATGGAATAATATGTCGAAATTTCCCGGAAATGATTTATTGCGATTTTCGATTTGGATCATCTATACAAGAGTTCACAGACAAATTACTTTCAACTTTTGCACACATAATAATCCATGCATAAATATACGAAATAAATGGCAAAACAACAAAAACTTTCGTAAAATAAACCATTCTTCGTATATTTTATGAAAGTTTTTGTTATTTTGATATTTTTTTGGTATTTTTATGCATGGATTATTATCAGTGTGGTGATGAAGCTCCATACTTTATAACTGCGAAACGGTGGTATTACGAATTCAATTCCAGCTGGTGGGATTCGAACCCGCAACCCTCTGATTTCTGTGCCAGCACGTTCCTATACAACCCCCATACAAAATATTAACTTCTTATCACCTATGAAAAATAAGTTCTGACCAGCATGAAAGTAGCTGAGATGCAAAACTCGTTCGTTACAAAAATAAAAAAACCAGATGACAATTGATTCTGACAGTTCTTCTGGCGCTTTATGAGAAGATTTTTCGACTTTTTAATCAACAATGGCATAACATTTCAGAATTAAAAGCATTCAACTAATTTGGTTAATTTAATTAGCCACAACAAGTTTTTTGATTATTCCCATTATTTATTAATGTTAAACGTACGAGTTTTGCATCTCAGCTACTCATATATTTATTGCAACATTAGATGTTGTTTAAAACCCATTCCTAAGGGAATAATTCTTTTTCATGTAATGAAGGAAGTGATTCATTTAGAAGTCATTACATTTATTTTTGCTGGGTATATCCTAGATCCTTTACCTAATCAAAATAAGTTTATATAGTTCTAAAAGCACAAAGTCTATATTTTTAAACCATATTAAAAATTATTTGTGATTTAGTCAGGTATATGAATAAATAAGAAATTTTAAAGAAAAAATTGTCTTTTTTGTAAAAGTTAAATTTGCGAATATTTCAAAAAGTAGAGCTAGTATTAAAATTTGGAGTTCACATTCGTGATATTCATCCTAAAATCTATCAGAATTGATATGTCGCATGCCCGATGCATTTTTAGTGTTAGTTTCGGATGCAAATACATTTTTACTAAATTATATTTAAACATTTTCGATTTGAATTGAAAGATATTTCATTTGTCTCTATATATAAAAGAATAACGTGACTGACTGACTGACTGACTGACTCAACATCGCCCAGCCCAAACCGCTGAAGCTAGGAAGTTGAAATTTGGTATGTAGGTTCCTCTTTTGGGGTAGACGTCCGCTAAGACGGGATTTTTGGAAATTCCTACCGGAACGGGCAAAAAGGGGGAAAGTGTCCCTCTTGACGGCCTGCCAAAACCCCTTTGGCTAGAAAGCTGAAATTTAAGATATGTGTTCCTTGGAGTAGGGGATAACTTTTCTGGAAAGTACTTTCTAGAATTTTGGACAGGGACGTTGTAAAAATGGGGGTTAATAAGGGGAAAAAGGCCCCCCTTGACGGCCTGCCCAAACCGCTGGAGGTAGGAAGTTGAAATTTGGTATAAAGGTTCCTCCACTATCGTAGACATCCACCAAGACGGGAGTTTTGGAAATTTTTACAGGGACGGGCAAAAAGGGGAAAAAGTCTCCCCCTTGACGGGATAATTTGGTACAAATTTGGTATGTAGGTTCCTCGACCGGTGTAGACGTCCGTTGAGACGGAAAAGTACCTTTTTCCAAAAAAAGTACCCTTTTCCAAAAAAGTACCCTTTTCCAAAAAAAAGTACCTTTTTCCAAAAAAAGTACCTTTTTCTAAAAAAAAGTACCTTTTTCCAAAAAAAGTACCTTTTTCCAAAAAAAGTACCTTTTTCCAAAAAAAGTACCTTTTTCCAAAAAAAGTACCTTTTTCCAAAAAAAAATACCTTTTCCCGAAAAAAGTACCTTTTTCCAAAAAAAGTACCTTTTTCCAAAAAAAGTACCTTTTTCCAAAAAAAGTACCTTTTTCCAAAAAAAATTCCTTTTCCCAAAAAAAGTACCTTTTTCCAAAAAAGTACCTTTTTCCAAAAAATGTACCTTTTTCTAAAAAAATGTACCTTTTCCAAAAAAAAGTAACTTTTCCCAAAAAACATACATTTTTCCAAAAAAACAACTTTTTCAAAAAAGTACCTTTTCCAAAAAAAAGTACCTTTTCCAAAAAAAAGTACCTTTTCCCAAAAAAAGTACCCTTTTCTAAAAAAATGTTCCTTTTCCCAAAAAACATACATTTTTTCAAAAAAATACCTTTTTCAAAAAAAGTACCTTTTCCAAAAAAAAGTACCTTTTCCCAAAAAAAAGTACCTATTTCTAAAAAAATTTTCCTTTTCCAAAAGAACTACCTTTTCCAAAAAAAGTACCTTTTTCCAAAAAACTTACATTTTTCCAAAAAAAAACAACTTTTTAAAAAAAAATACCTTTTTCAAAAAAAGTACAAATAAAGTACTTTGTAAAAACAAAGTATCTTTTTCCAAAAAATTTCGTTTTTCCAAAAAGTACCATTTAAAATAATATATAATTTCAAAGAAACTACTTTTTTTCCTCCCCCCACGGATATCTCCACTAAAACAAGGTTTCTTGATATTCGGCATAGATGTGCGCTAAGACGGGATTTTTGGAAATTCCTACCGGAACGGGCAAAAAGGGGAAAAGTCTCCCCATAAACAGTCTCACAAATTGGAAAAGTGCCTGCCCAAACCACTGGAGGTAAGAAGTTGAAATTTGGTATAAAGGTTCCTCCACTGTAGTAGACATCGACTAAGTTTGTATTTTTGGAATTCCCTACAGGATATCCCAAAAGGAAACTCGGTATGTGAGTTCCTCCTTCTGTGTAGGCGTCCGCTTAGACGGAATTTTTGAAATTCCTATCGGGAGGGGAAATAAGTTAAAAGTCTCCTCCTGACGGCTTGCCCAATCCCTTTTGGCCAACCTAAAATTTTAAATATGTATTCCTTGGAATAGGACTAACTCACCGGCAACGTAATTTTTCTATTTTGGAACAGGAACATAGTAAAAATGGTGGTTGAAAGGGAAAAATGTCCCCACTAACGGCCTGCCCAAACCGCTTAGGCAATGCAGTTGAAATTTGGTATGAATGTTCCTCATCCATCGTAGATAGCCGCGAAGATGGAATTTTTGTAAATTCCTAAAGGGAGGGACAAAAAGAAGAAAAGCCTCACCTTGGGGGCCGGTAAAAAACCCTTCGGCTAGAAACCTGAAGCTTAAAATGTGGGTCCCTGGAGTGAGGGCTAACTTATTAGAAAGATACTTTTTTGAATTTTGGACAGGGTCGTTATAAAATGGGGGCTCAAAAAGGGAAAGTTGCCTCTTAACGACCTGTCCAAACTGCTGGAACTAGGAAGCTGAAATTCTGTACTTAAGTTCCTCTCAGCCTGCTCAAACTGCTGTAACTAGGAAGCTGGAATTCCCTGTCGATGGATTTTCGGAAATTCCTACCGAGAGGGGCACAAATAGTAAAAGTTGGCTAGAAACCTGAAATGTAAAACATATGTTACTTGGAGTATGTGCTCACTTACCGGGAAGGTGCTTTTTGGACAGGGACATTGCAAAAATGGGGATTAATGAAGCGAAAAGTGCCGCTTAAAGGCCTGCCCAAACCGCTGGAGGTAGGAAGTTGAAATTTGGTATTAAAGTTCCTCCTCTATTGTAGACATCCGCTAAGATGAGATTTTCGGAAATTTCTACAGGTAGGGTCAAAAACAGGAAAAGTCTCCCCCTTAACGGCCTGGCCAAACTGCTGGAACAAGGGATCTTAAATTGGGTTCCTTCTCCAACGTTGACGTCCCCTAAGATGGTATTTTTGGAAATTCATACCGGGAGGGGTAACAAGGGAAAAAACTTCCCCCTTGACGGCCTGGCCAAACTGCTGGATATAGAGATCTAAAATTATGTATGTAGTAGGTTCCTCCTCCAACGCAGACGTCCTCTAAGACGGAATTTTTGGAAATTCCTACCGGGAGGGGTAAAAACGGAATAATTCTCCCCCTTGATGGCCTAACCGAACCCTTCGGCTAGAAACCTGTAATATATAATATGTTTTCCTTGGAGTATCGGCTAACTTATCGACAAGGCATTTCTAGGACTTTGGACAGGAACGTGGTAAAAATGGTGGTTCAAAAGGGGAAAATTGCCCCCCCCCCCTTAACGTCTGCGTCTTTAGCTAGAAACCTAAAACTTAAAGAACAAGTGTATATGAAACACTAAAATTAAGAAACTAAATAGGAAACGAGTGGGATTGAAACACTACACAAGTGGAATGAAATGGATATAAACGTTGAAAGAGTGGAATTGAAATTATAGACAATGCAAATGGATTGGAAGAGGGAATTACCTGTTCAAACACTATCAACGGAATATGAAACTTATGTAGCATTGAAACATACTCTCCAAAAAGTTAAATAAATTTTCTGAAAGAGAAAAAACCTTAGAAAAGGAATGGAACTTATATATTCCGATATTTAAACTTCATATAACGAAGCACCGGTGGAAGAAACCGACGCAGTAAATTTTCCAACTGAATTTGTGAATTTACTTGAATTGCCAGGTCTACCTTTACATAAACTGGAATTAAAAAAAAACTTTAAGACACGCTAACAACATAGCTTTGCCCGTTATTTTTAATATTATAAAATGCTTTTCAACCCTGCTTTACGTTATTTATTTTCATTCAAAACACAAATGAACAAAACTACTTACGGGTCTATCTACCTAAGTTCGCACTTTACCAAATTATCTTAACATACACACGTATATTGCAATTTATTATGGATTCATTACTAACAATCCACTTTCATGAGAAAAAGTGATCAAATATTTATTTATTTTAAACTCATTGTTGTGCAGAATTATTTATTTGTGGTGGCTGGGTGAAGGCTTTTATTAAAAAACTGTACTTTAAATAAAAAGCGAATTTAAAAAAAATTGTCGAATTTAAAAAAAATTAAACTTTAAGGCACGCTAACAACGTAGCGGGCTGCGAACGCTATCTTTAATATTATAAATCGCTTGCCAACCCTGCTTTACGTTTTTTATTTTCATTTAAAACACAAATGAATAAAACTACTTACGGGTCTATCTACCTAAGTAGTTGAAGGCTTTAAATAAAAAAACTTTAAATAAAAAAACGAATTTAATAAAAATTGTGGGGGGCGCAGCCCCCCCCCCCCTTAACCTTTAAGGCACGCTAACAACGTAGCCAAACTACTGAAAATGCAGTAACAAGTAAAAGCTCTGGCATTAATAAACATTTGTAAAATCTTTAGAAAGTGTCTTCAAATGCAATAAATTATATGATATGAAATGTCAAAACAATTGCAGAGAAACGTCATAATGATATAATGGAGAACACTTGACCATTTCATGGCTAAGAAATATCATAGATTTTTCTTCGAAAAACACAAAATTTTATCAAACATTAATTTTTATCTATAAATAATAAAAAATTAAACACTTTTCCATTCTTTTTTACCAAATTTTCATTTGTTGTTTTGTTACAAAATTAAAACGAAAAGTGACATTTCATGGCAGGCATCATTGCAAGAGCAGCTTGCATGTCAGCGATATCATGATATTGCAATAAAATTGAAATTGAGTGTCTTCACTTGAGATGAGATCATTTTGACAATGGCTTGCTATCATTTTATTGCATGTCAAGACACTAGGTAGAGAAATAAAGATTTCCAAAGCATCAAATATGTGTACCTTCCCTTACGATACTATAAACTTTTGCCGACCTTCTGCCCCTTTTGCTTAAATAATAACTAAATGTAAAGCTTCACGTGAAAACTTTAATATCTGTATTTATTGATTAATTTGAATACTTTTTCTATTAATGATTTCAAATAAGTATAAATTAAATCAATAAAACTATGCAAGTGTAGGTAATCCTTTTGTGGAAAACTACGCCTAATTGATATTACAAACTTTAAATACTTTCAACATCATATAATCTCTGCTTACCATTTTTACATACAGAATGTTTAACAACACAATTCAAAATTACACGATTACTAACTATAAGAAATCGTCATTATCATAACCTAGTCATGAGAAATTTCCATATTTTAACATACCTACAAAATTTATGTCTATATTACAAAAAATCTCTACCAGAAACCACTTAATGTTAAGTTAAAATCAAAACTGCCATATAAAAATAATATTTTCTGGATGGCTAAACATTTTAATAAAAAACAAATTTTAAAATATCTTACATTTTTTTGGGGGGTTTTTTAAATTTTACAGCGAATAGAGTATAAGAAACAATTATTTATTTGAATTTGTGGTTTAACGATGATCTGGTATCATGTTTAGAAAACACAAAATACATGATTGAATACAAGACTACAATGTTTATGCATTTCAGTTATCACAAAAAAAAACCCAAAAAAGGTGAGTTCATAGGGTCATGTTAAAGGCAGCAGCTACAGCAGTAACAATAAACAGAAACAGTGGTTAACCAAAATAGTTGTATGTAGATGGATGTATACCTACAACAACAGCAAAAAAGAAAAAAAATCGTGTCGAATTTATATAATGTTTTAACAAATATCAATTGTGATGTCGTCTTCCATTTGCCTGTCAACGCTGTGTTTTACAGAGAATTTGAATCAGTAACTGGGAAGTTAACTACAGATTAAATATTTTAAGAATAAGATTTTGAAGTAGCTTGAAATCGGCAAGTGGAACTATATTTGATAACCAAATAATTTGAAACTAAATATGACATCAAAATAAAAGTATTTTCGAAATTCTGTGATTTCAAACAAAAATATTAATCCTAAGAGTTCTTCCCTTTCGCAACACATTTCAGTATAGGATGATTGTGGTTGTGTCTTCCTTGTATACAAGCGTTCTTTGATCGTCACAAAAATTTTTTTCGATTTTGCATTTTCACTACCTTCTGGTTGAACATCAATATTAATGAGTTTTATAACACGCAATAAAAATATTTTTTTTATATGTTGGGCCTATTATTAACGGTGGGTCTCATACTGCAAATTTTTGGATAAACTAATAGTTAACTTATAAACCGTCTCTATGAGATCCACTGTAAGTAACTAATTTATAACTGACCTTCAAACAAGTATTAATGAAAAGTTTAAGATTAAAAGCGCACTTATGATTTTATGACATTCACAAACTCTCATAGATCATTAAGCCTATAAATAGGTATTTTATAGAATGATATGCCGCCTAAAATAATTTTCTATTCCAAAGAATCGGTTGTAGATGTTTGTACATGTCAAATAAACCACCCTTGTAATAAAACTACAGATCGCAGTTCTAAATAGAGTTGTCAAACACGGTTTCCAAATTATTCTATAAACTGGCTTTTCTATATTCCCGGATTTTTTTAAACCAATTTTTGAAAAAGGGCGGTTTTCAAACTATTCGATAAACTGTTTTTTTTTCGAATAATACGACATTTTCAAATAAATTTTCTGCATTTGTTTAATAACACTATGCGACAGTCAAAATCGGGATGGGATGAAACCAACGGGAAATGTTATATCGGTCAAAAACAAGTTATACGTGTCCCGGCGTTTCGCTGGGTCACCCCTAGGAATCGAGATATATCTTTTTTTTGACATAACTCGAGAACCACTAGTCCAATTTTGCTCAAACAATTTTAAAAAAATTAAAAATTACAATTCCTTTAATCTGTTCATATAACGTTTTTCTATATACTCAACAGTTTTGCCGGTAAAAATAAATTCAATTCTAGTTGATTCAACTTTTAGTAAAGCAATTCATTCAATTCATTAAATTCTAGTTAATTCAACTTTTGGACAAGCAATTCATTCAATTCGAGTTAATTCAACTTTTGGTCAAGGAATTCATTCAATTCTAGTTAATAACTTTTGGAAAAGGAATTGATTCAATTGTAGTTAATTCAACTTTTGGTCAAGGAATTTATTCAAGTTAATTCAACTTTTGGTCAAGGAATTCGTTCAATTCTAGTTAACTCAACTTTTAGTCAAGGAATAAAATTTTTTTCGTTTAATTCCCTGAATTAAGTTTTCAATTCCTAGGGAATTGAACAAAAAAAAAATTTAATTCCTAGGGAATTAAACGAAAAAAATTTTATTCCTTAGGGAATTAAACGAAATAAATTTAATTCCTTGACTAAAAGTTGAACTAACTAGAATTGAATGAATTCCTTGACTAAAAGTTGAATTAACTAGAATTGAATGAATTCCTTGACCAAAAGTTGAATTAACTAGAATTGAATGAATTCCTTGACCAAAATTTGAATCAACTAGAATTGAATGAATTCCTTGATCAAAAGTTGAATTAAGTGCACAGTTGAATGAATTCCTTAGCCAAAAGTTGAGTTAACTAGAATTGACTGAATTCCTTGACTTCAAATTGAATTAAATAGTGTTGAATCTTTAGTGAATGAATTATTTAATTTTAATTCTTTACGCTTTGGTCAGGGAATTCATTCAATAAATTTGAATTCTTTGAATTCATTCACAGGAATTAATTCCTGCTTATGTCTTATTGATGAATTCATTCCTTGAATTAAAGAATTGAATTAAATTTTTGGGAATTCATTCCAAAAAGGAATTAATTTTTTAAAGCTCTGGGTACAGATTTTCCTCGAAATGTGTTTAAATTTAGTGGTTCTCCATTTAGTTTTTTTTATATACAAAAACTCTCAAATGCAATCAATATGAATTTTATCATAAATAGGATTAACACTTGATGCACAAAACTTTATACTGAAACCACTGTTCGTGTTTTATATAGATGTTTAAAGTTTTTTTGGTTTTAACCAATTAATGTAAAATCGACCTTAATAAATGTTATTTATGCCTTAAGCACCGTAAGTTGTTCCGATTTCACGTGAAAAAACTGTTATACTCCATATAAAAAAAATTATTTTTCACAATAATCAGTTTCACGTGAAAAGTGTGTAGAGTTTGTTTTCACGCATGTTTAATGTACAAGATTATTATTTTTCCGGTGTAAAAGTGACATTTTGTGTATTTTGTGATTGTGTCTTTATTATAAAATTAAAAAATTGTTAATTTTTATAATTTAAATTGCAGTTTAAAGGCTTTAAAGTTCGAGTGAAAATTTTCCATGTGAAAAACAACTTACGGTGCTTTAGTAAAGAAGCAATTAAAAGGTAAATATTTCAACACAAAAAATGGTATAACGACCTATGTATTAAAATCGCGATTTTTAAAAATTTTGTATGGCAGCACAGCTTTCCAAGTTGTCCCCAAAGTCCAACTTTTAGTATATGGGGTTAACCAAAATTAATATATTAACAAAATATCTTAATACAGGGTCCGCCATGTAACTTTTTTTTTTCAACTAGTGCTTATTTCGTGAATGGTAACACTTAGCTCATGTCTGATTTGACAGATAATTAGTTTTATCCTTCCGCTGAACGAATATGGTTGTGTATACGCTTGAACAACGCTGGGAAATATTGCGACATTACTTTGAAAATCATGGTAATGAGCAAGGAGTGGCCGTTACAGTCAATGGCGATCGTTATCGTGCCATGTTGAACGAATTTTTGTTCACAAAAATTGAAGAGGAGGATATTGGCAACATTTGGTTTCAACAGGATGGCGCTACGTGCCACACAGCCGAAGCTACACTCGATGTTTTGCGCCCTGTTTTTGAAGATCGCATTATCAGCCGCAGAGCTGATGTCGTTTGGCCACCTCGGAGCTGCGATTTGACACCGTTGGACTATTATTTGTGGGGTACCGTCAAAGATAAGAGTTACGCCGACAAGCCAGAGACAATTGACGCTTTAAAGGACAATATTCGTGAAGCCATTGGTGAAATACAGCTGCACACAATCGATAATGTGCTTAAAAATTGGGCCGATCGTGTAGGCTACTGCTTGGCCAGCCGAGGCAGCCATATGAATGAAATTATTTTCCATTATTAACCGGAAGGATTGTACTTTCAAATAAAAAAAGAAATTTGAGAAAATATTCAGTAGTTTTCTTTATAGCATTTTCAAAAAAAAAAAAAGTTATTTGGCGGACCCTATATTTACGTCCTGTAGCGTGCCAATTTGCCTATTTTTATACGGGCACTGGGTTAAACATGGACCGATTCTAAAATAAATTTATAGGCTTTGTCCATTAGTGCATGTAAATCAGTGTACAAATTTTATATTTGCGACCTGTAGCGTGCGAATAAGCCAATTTTGTGCGGACCTTTATAAGGGCCCTAGGTCTAAATATAGACCGATTTTAAACAAAATCAAAAGGCTGGGTCCATGAGCAAGCATAATTCAGTGTGCTAAATTTCATCGAAATACCTTAACCAAAATTAAGACCTGTAGCGTGCGCAAAAGATTGCATGGACAGACATACGGGGGGACGGACAGACAGACATCGTTAAACCGAAACAAAAAATTATTCTCAGTCGATCGGTATACTAAAATGTGGGTCTAGGTGCAATATTTTTTGATGTTACAAAAAATGTTATTAGTGGTGTAGTATGCGATTTCGCTAAAATATTTATTACAAAAATACAACTCTGCTAAAGTAAAAAATCAAAAGGGAAATATTTAAAGGCAGATGTTAAAAAACTATGAAAAACATATATTTAATAGTTGGAAAACAACCCAGTCAGAAATCGCCAGTGGTACACAAAATCAAGCACTGGCGTATCACTGGGTAATCACGGTGCTAAAAATAAATGACTGGCAGAACACTCATTTGTGACGCTTTTCCAGCGTTAGCAAAAAGCGTTTTCCCAGTATTAGTTTTACAAAAATTTCGGTGGTTTATAAAAAAAAACACTGGTAAAAATGGGCTTAGAGTGCTATGCCAAGGTGTAGAGTAGACCGTACCTCAAAAAAAAAGTTCGCCGTACACCTTCTAATATGAAGTATTTTTGGAAGGCGATTTCAAAAAAAAATTTGTTTTTTTTACCTTTTCTAATTTTTCGTTATAGCTTTGGCATTTAAATTCGGAGTTTAAAGTGTAATACAGCGATTTTTTTTGCCTCGAGGAGACCAGATAATACGAGAATAAATGATATTTAGTTTATTTCGTTTTCCTAACTGACCTAGGAATCTAAAAGGTTTTATTTTTTTAACAAAACATTTTAAAAATTAACTGTAACAGAAAATCCGTATTTCTATGGAATTTTTTTTTTTAAATAAAAGACAAAAACTGTTGAAAAATATATTTCTTTTCAAATTAAGTTAATAATCATTTAAAAATAAATGTACGGATAACTTTTTAATTAAACTACAGTCACATACTGTAATAATATTTTCAGTGTAATATCCTAGCAAAAACTACTTCTTTCAATGCTTCGCAAGTTTCCGTTAGTGTATTTTTCTGCTTTTTTAGAAGTTATTCTGAATAATTTCAAAAAATCACTTCTTTCATTGCTTTCAAAGTAGCCGTTAGTATAACTTTACAGCTTTTTTAGAATTACTTCTGAACAACATCCAAAAAATCACTTAAGTATTGCTTCTAAAGAGTAATTACTCTAAAAGTGATCGTAGAAAGTGATTTTGGTATTATTTGGCATTTCTTAACAGAGGGACCCGGGTTCGATTCCCGGCGGGACCTATATTTTTTTTTATTTTTTTTTTATTCTATTATTTTTTTTTTAATATTTATAATTAATTTGTTTAAATTAGAAATTTATTAATTCAGTTCGAGGCCAATTTCCTTATTATGAATTAACGTAATAAGTACTTTTTTTAAAAAATTGATATTTTTTCTTCATCATATTCTCCTGACAAATACTTCCAGTGTTGCCAACTCTTGAAGGTAGAAAAGCACCGTGTCCATTGTTAAAACGGGTAAAAAGGGTAAAAATTTAGCAAAAATGGGGTAAAAAAGCACGATATTAATTTTTTGAAAAATTTAAGTCAAGAATGCAAAAACACATTTTAGCTTTGTAAAATCATGTAAAAAAGATTCAAAAAATAACCAAAAAAGGGGTAAAAAAGCACCAAACTAATATTTTAAAATTTTGAAGTTTAAATATACGAAGTTGCTATTTAAAATTGTACTACAAACATTGTAAAAAAATTTATTTTTATTTTAGTTCGTATTATTTTTTCAACTTTGACAGAAAATTGAAGAAAAATTTAAAAAAACGAGAACAAATACCAAAAATATAAACTGTACAAAAAGCACTGCCAGAAATCTGAAAAAGCACTGTAAATACCCGCTTTTTTTAAACGGGTATTTGTAATAAATCACCGGGTACGGGAAGGAAAAAAGCACCAAAAAATACCCGAAAAGCACTGAAATGGCAGCACTGAATACTTCATAGAATTTTTGCTTTCAAAAACGTTTCGGGGATTTTCCAGGTCCCCTTTAGTTTTCGAAGTCTTCTACAAAGCATAGCCAACAAAATGGCCTCGAACTGAATTAATAAATTTCTAATTAATCAGTTAAAAAGGTCGAAAAAACTATTTTTATTTGTAACAATTATTTTAATTTTTGCATTAAAAAATACAAAAATAGTTTTTTTTTCGGACTTTCTATATTTTCATATATTTAGTTAGAATATTCTTCCACCTCAAGTCCAAATTCTAATATGATATTGTCATATTAGATTTTTATTTGTTGTTTCAAAAAGGGGTTGATCATTTTCATGATAGACAATACAATTGTTTGGTAGACATCACTCTACTCTTCAGTTGTCCGCAATAATAAAATGACAACTTTCTTACTCAAACCGAGACATTACATAAGGTACAAAAAATCAACGGGACGAGAATTTTGTACTTTCGTATATGAACTGTCTGAATTTGTATTATTGGGGTGTGTTAATACTCCATAGTAGCAACAATTTTGAATTTGAATGAGATTTTAGCCGTGGTATGCTCATTTGCAACAATTATCTTAATTTTTGCTAAAATCTCATTCAAATACTTAATTTGTTTTGAGTTTAAAATTAGTTGTTTTTACAAAATGTATTGACAACAAACATACATATAAATAGTACCCAAAGGGTACTTTTATGTAATTGTTGCTTTCAAAAAGGAGTTGATTTATAGCTGGTTTTACCAAATCAGACAGTTCATATACGAAAGTACAAAATTCTCGTCCCGTTGATTTTTTGTACCTTATGTAATGTCTCGGTTTGAGTAAGAAAGTTATCATTTTCTTATTGCGGACAACTGAAGAGTAGAGTGATGTCTACCAAACAATTGTATTGTCTATCATGAAAATGATCAACCCCTTTTTGAAACAACAAATAAAAATCTAATATGACAATATCATATTAGAATTTGGACTTGAGGAGGAAGAATATTCTAACTAAATTTTTATTTGTTTAAATTCAATATTCTTTAATTTTTAAATTCAATATTTTTTAATTTTAGCTCAGCGCGTAGCAATCGTGAGGTCGCAAATTCGATACCCGGTGGCGGCAATAGAAAAACTTTTGTAAAATAAAAAAAATATATTTTTTTTTGTGAAGAATTTTTTTTAACTTTTAATTGGTGAAAAAGAGCTTCCTTTGCACTCGTTCAAAAAGTACTGAAAAATGTTTAATTGGGAGTACTCCTCTCCTATGACAATTCAATGTTAAAATCATTAGTGTTTATGTTAAAAAAGAAGTACATCTAGATTATCAATTGTAGTGCTAAGGTCTTGTTTGTAAGTAGCTGTCCATATTCGCTGCATGAAAAAAACACGAAAAATTTGCGCACCCGCTTACACGTTGCATTACAAAAATATGTAAAATAAATAGTTACCAAAATAAGTAGTAATTCGTGTGCTGATAAGCAGTTAAAAAATAAGTTGTCACACCCCAGTGTAGAAACGGTAATGACATATCATTATTTTTTGGACTACCAGTAATGACACCCACTTACCTTCTGCATTATCTTAAAACACATAATAATGAGTTGCTGATAATGACATATTTTTATCATTATTTCAAATAGAAAATAATTTTCTAGATTTTTTTTTAAATTTTTTGAAATCTATTTTTAGACTCAATATATTTTAAACACTGGTAAGGATATATGTAACCACATATTTTTTGATTTTTTGTATGTTGGCGAGTAAGCTTACTTGTGTGCAGCAGGTCAATTATGTTTTTATCTATTAAATATTACATGTCGATATAGCTCACATGGTAAAGCTATTGACTGGCTATCTGTAGACCCAGGTTCGATTCCCGCAGAGCAAATTTTATTTAAAAAAAAATACGATAATAAATATTGTTTTTTATATAAATTATTTTTTTTTAAATCTATTTTTAGACTCATTATTTTAGTCAGTACTGGTAAGCATATAGGTAATGATATATTTTTAGATTTTTCGTATGCTGGTGTGTAAGCATAACTCATTATTTTTCGCGACGTCGCCATATAAAGGTAATAAGAAATGTAATAACAAAAGTAACTAGTTACCATTACCAAGTATGTAGTTACATAACCACATATCTGGTAATGATTTTCTACACTGGGACGTTGTTAAATAATAAGGCTTACTCATATACTTATTAATGCTTAAAAAATAAGTAGTTACCAATATCACATTATTTTTGTAATTGAATAAGTAGTCACGCGTAAGCTAGAGTGCTTATAAAAACGACTTCGTCTAACAAAAGTAACTAGTACCTACTAACTAGTAAGTAGTAAAAAAATTAAGTTTCATTATAAAACAACTTATTTGGTATAAATAGATTTTGCTGGGTTCGTGTGAAATATTTTTGGGAGATTTTTCATTTTTATTTTTGGTCCATTTCTCTTTGGTGATTTCACCTACATCCTCTGTATTCTTATTATGTGAAGTGAAGGGTTCTGTTTAGCGGCTATTAATCTCTAAAAATGTCCATAATCTGTAACGGGCCAAGAATGTAGTTCTTTCTTTGAAACAGTTTCTTATTATTAGTGAACGAATTTTCTTTTTTTTTTATTTCACAAGCAGTACAAATTTTTCCCAAACCATCCTACGAAAAATATAGCATATCCCCAACTGTAAAAGAGCCTTTCAACACAGGAAAACAATAATCATAATCATATTTTTTTTTTGTGTGACACGATTGTCCCATTGAGAGTAACCAGCCAATCCTTACTTTTATTTTTGATTGAATCTATATAACAGATAATTATAAAATCATGATTGCATTCATTGAACAACTACACTGGCTATAAATTGAACAGTCAAACTCTTATAGACAAATACTTTTCAGCTATACAAACTATTTAATAGAGATATTGACGAAAAATTTATCACGTTTAAGAGTTTAAACATAACAAAGGTGAAAATATAATATATGTAATCTGATGAACAAGTATGAGCGAACGTCTGACCGATCATTCAACAATAATAAAAAAAATATTAAATTCTTCAACATTGTTTTTCATTCGCTAAATTATGGGAGCAATAAATTACTGGTGGGCAATAAAAGCCAGGAAAATATTAACAATACATTTTTCTGAAGCTAAAACAAAGATATGTTAATATCCAAAAACAAAACAAAAAAATATAATGAAGATCTGCATTAACTTCATCATCTATCTATCATATATGATTATATAAAGACAAAGATGAAAAGGTGTTAAAAATGTAGTAGCTTCTTTACTCGGAATTTGGCAATTTAAATTTCATGACTTATTAAATGTTTGCTTGTTTGTCAAAAATTACGACATGTCAAAGTAAATACAACCCTGCGGCACAAAAACAATTAACTTAACATATGTAATTTGGCAAACGGATTCCTTCACCAAAAAAAAAGCATTTGAACTAAAGTTTACACTTAACTAAACCTAACTAAAATAAAATCTATGAGACAATATTATAGTCAGCACTTAATGGATGTTTTCGCTTTCCTAATCCTAAGAAATTTTCAAACAAACATTTCTACTTAAGTAAAATTTTAGTAAAAATTCCTGACTATAATACTGACCCCATGATTTTTCTTTCAAAAAAAAGTAAAACTGCTTTAAACCCAACAAACAATTCGTTCCGGTTACGCACCGTTATCGGTCCGTCATAAACGGAATCCAACTCCGTTTACGTACCGTTTTCTGGATCCGTATACGGACCAGAAAACGGAAGTTAAGGAACATCGAAACTGATTCGAATCCGTTGAAAGTCCGTCAATGACGGACCGTAATGTCGTGTTAAAAACTGACAAGTCCGTTTAAAGACCGTCAATGACGGACTGTTTACGGACCGTTATGTCATATAAAAAACGGACTAGTCCGTTGAAAGTCCGTCAATGCCGGACCGTTTCCGGACCGTTATGTCGTGTGAATAACGGACTCCATTTTTAGAATGCCGTTTTCGGTCCGTATTCGTACCGTTTTTTGAAACAAAAACGTATTTGCATGTCTACCTATATTGACCCTATTTTTATTAATTATAATAGTTTTTAAGTTTTTTTTATAGATTTATTAAAAATAGAATTTATTTTTTATATTTACACTATATTTACATTTGGTGCAGCTTACGTCTCTATCCAGCATCAATTTACAACATCAGCACACAATAAAATTCAATACCTGCATTCAAAAGAAAAATAAATTAGATAAATTTTAACTAACTGTAATCACGATGGTTTTTTGCATATTTTGTAAATTCGCACACTTTGCTATCAAAACAAGTAAATATGTCAGTAAATATTTTTGAATTGAATTACAAAAAACCATCTATAAAACACATAACAATTTGAATAAATCTTACCATCTGATTATGCTTTGGGATTTCCCGGACTTTTTTATTTCCCGGGAAACGGGAATGAAAAAATTTGATTCCCGGGATTCCCGGGAATCCCGGGAAATGTTTTTAAACAGAATTGTTAATGAAAACCGCTTATATAAATAATTTTTGTTAAAAAAACACTATTTCAGTACAAATGCAGTCTGTGTAGTGAGAATTCAAAGTAAAAAATATCAGAATGTTGAACATTTGATTTCACATAAATTAATCGCAGCACTGCCAAATGAATTGCATGATTCCAGCAGAAAGCACCTACTACTGGACTGTCGGAAACAAACCGTTTCATCACACTTGGCCCATTAGATATGGTGGCCACAATGTTATTTTCCAAAGACAATTAAAACTCTTCTAGTCTTATTTCTACAATTCTTCTTATTTCATCAGCATTACATCTTCCTGATATATAAACCAACCCCATGTTATAAAATGAATTATTTACGATTATACTTATGTTCAAATCAGAGTTTCGAACGACTGCTAATAGCAGTCGTAATTTAGTTAAATTTTCATATTTTGTAAGCAACGTGCTTAAAAAAAAGCACTCGCTTTCATTTTATATTATGAACTTGCTTATTTCAGTCTAACTGTGTAAGTAAATTTCAAAACACACACAGTCGTCATTTACATTTTTTAAGTTTTCAAACTAAGCGCAGCGTAACTGTGTGAGTTCAGCAACAAAACAAGTTGTGTTTCTTCTGCTTGCTGCGTTTTGAGTTACTGGTTAATGTGTTTTTACTTGACTGAGTAACGAAAAAAAAACTGCATAGTAGACTTAGAATAGCAGACTGGATAGTAGACTGGGGTCAGCAAACTATGTAGTTGGAACTTAAAGAGTTTTGTATATGCAAACAAAAGAAAAAAGAAACACTAGCAGCTTTAAAAAGAAAATACAATTAAACTTATCATATTTCCTATTTTATTTATTATTTTGTTAATTATATAATTTATATATTAATTAATTTCACACTTTATCGTAAATATGTATGTACGTATAATACTTTATTCTGATCAATTGTGGTACATAGTACATATGATTTGATTTTTTTAAATTGTCATTAATATGACACTAACTTACAACAATTGATTTTTTGGACAAATTACTACACCCAAAAAATACATGGTAGTTGATCATTATTTTTTCAATTGTGTCATATGTTGGCTGAACAGAAAAATTTGTTATTTTAACAAAATTTATTCCTGTTTTTCAGCTTAAAATAAAATCTGTTAATTTTAAAACATTTTTTGTTAAATTTAAAAAATCTAAATTTAAGTAAACTTTATTTTTTTATTACTATTCTTTTGTTTTTGTTAATTAATTCATATATTAATTAATTTAACACTTTATCGTAAATATATACATTTCTGCATTGATTCAATTGGTACATATAATTTGCAGGTTTTTTTTAATTAATCCACTCTGATATATGTATGTAGGTATATGTGACGCGCAAAATAGAAAGGGACCTAAGGGTAAAAACCGGTTTTGTTCAGGAGAGCATGGGATCGGTCTCATTCGATGCTCAGATGTTGTCCACAAAAAAAAAATTGATTTTTATACCCTTAGGTCCCTTTCTCTATGCGCTGTCACATATGTAAAAAATATGTCGTTTAGGTAACACTACCTTACAACAATTAATTTTTTGGAGAAATTACTACACCTAAAAAAATACATAGTTGTTGTTCACTATTCAGTTATGTCATATGTACTAAATATTTTTTTTTCAAGGTCGGTTACCGTTATCGTTATAACACCTTTATCGATAAAATACCGTTTTAAATTGAATACCGTTATCAATACCTCTAAAAAAAATTGGAAATACCGTTATCGTTACCGATATCGTTATTTTTATAGGTAGTTCCCGGTATTTATTAATTTATGTAAAAAATGGCAGTTTTTGAAATTTTTTATTTTATAATCTTGAGTTTTTTATAAAAAAATTTATAGATAACAATTTTACTTATTAAAAGTACCAGCATTGAATTCATAGCTCATAATCTGTATTTTTAACAACTAAAATTAAAAATATGCTATATTGAATGAGGGGTATGTATTGTTGATCTTTTATTTGGTAAAGCACCGTAAGTTGTTTGAGTTTCACGTGAAAAAACTGTTATACTCCATATAAAAAAAATGATTTTTCACGACAATTAGTTTACGTGAAAATTGTGTAGAGTTTGTTTTCACGCAAATTTAATGTACAAGATTATTATTTATCTTGGGAAAATGTGACATTTTATGTTTATTTTGATTGTGTCTTTGTTATAAAATAAAAAAATTGTTCATTTGTTTAAATTAAATTGCAATTTGAGGCATTTAAATTTCGAGTGAAATTTTTCCACGTGAAAAACAACTTACGTTGCTTAAATGAATGTTTTTTTTTTAGTTTGACTCTAGATCATAAATTAATAGCACTTTCTGTTTAAATTCTTTTTCAAATTAAAGAAAGATGATACAATTTTCACAAGTAAATTACAAAGAATAAATTTTTTTAATACCGGTACGTTACCGAAACAGTCTTAAATGCCATTACCTTTACCGTTGCCGAAACAAACAAAATTTGATACCGTTACACTTAACGTTATTCGATTCGGTAAGCAAACTTGCTTTTTTGTTTGTCATCATGCTAACTCATGCATTTTCCCGATAAAATTTTATGGAATTTAATACCAGAGATGGACCAAAATAAATTTTCATTTGCATTGCGACAAGAAATGATCATATGTGGGCTTTTTTAATTTGCATTGTATTTTAAGTTGCATTCTCCATTTATTACAATTATTAGAAATACAAAATTTTGAATTAATAAATAAATTGGCAACATAATTAATTTTTTTAAATGGTTGTTGAATTTGTGGCAATTGCAATAAATTCAATTTTGATTCTGAGTTTAAAATATAATTTGTAACTTTTTATATTAAGGGTTTTTATATAAACTCGTAAATTCATTGTAAACCTTGTATAAATAAATAAAAACCATATTTTTTATGTATGGAGTTTGACATTAAACTCATAAACATACCAGTTTTAAAATGTTTACGAGTAGAATACGAGTTTATATGAAAACCCCTATTTTGTTTGATTTTGGCAATTTTTTAAATCTATTTTCACAATAGTTTTTTTGTTTATATTTACATCAGCTGTTTTACCAAAGTTTACCCGAAGAAAAAGTCTGGTTAAATTTTGGTAAAAAGAGACACACTAATACACTCTCATTAGCGCTCTCATTTACCCAATTTTCGAGTACGGGAACGCTATTGGGTAAATTTCGATAACATTGGGAACGTACGGGAACGCACTTATTGTCATATGCTTTATGTGTCATCATTCTATAAGTGCCACCCTCCAAAAACGCCGGAAAATTGAATCCAAAATTTTAATTATTTTTTTGTTAATCTTTACAAAAATCTAAGGTCAAATACAGCTACTCCGAAATTTTAGAAGTACCCATATATTAAATGTGTTTTTTTTTTTTAAATTGCCTGTAGGTGATATTTATAGAATATTCGGTGTATATATTGTATAGGTTCTTCAACCAATATATCGATAAGCGTGTTCGTTTACTTACTACAAATTGCTACTTTTACTACAACAGGAAAAGTTCAATTCAAAAAATAAACAAAACTTTCCAATTGTAGTAAAATTAGTAAGAATTTCGAGTAAACGAACACACTGGATATCAAATGAAATGTCAACGTAAAATAAAAAATTGCCAAAATCAAACAAAATATAAAAAGTTACAAATTAAGTGGGTTATTTTGTAAAACGCAACGCCTTGTGTTGCGTTGATTTGTGTATAAATTGTTATTGTTACAAAAACAATTTGTATGGAAAACAACGCAACTCAAGGCTTTGCGTTTTACAAAATTACACCCTAAATTTTAAACACAAAATCAAAATTGAATTTATTGCAATTGCCAGAAATTCAACAACCATTTAAAAAAAAATAATTATGTTGCCAATCTATTTATTAATTAAAAATTTTGCATTTCTAATACTTAATTGGAATAAATGGGGAATGCAAATTAAAATAAAATGCAAATTAAAAAAGCCCACGTACATATGATCACTTCTTGTCGCAATGCAAATGAAAATTTATTTTGGCCCATCTCTGGTACTAAATTTCATAAAATTTTATCGAGAAAATGCATTAATTCAAATTATATATGTATATACTCTACGGGTTAGTATTATGCCAAACAAAAAAAGATATGTAGTACATATGACATAATTGAATGTGATCAACAACTATGTATTTTTTTAGGTGTAGTAATTTCTCCAAAAAATTAAATGTTGTAAGGTAGTGTTATCTAAACGACATATTTTTAACATATGTGACAGCGCATAGAGAAAGGGACCTAAGGGTATAAAAATCAATTTTTTTTTGTGGACAACATCTGAGCATCGAATGAGACCGATCCCATGCTCTCCTGAACAAAACCGGTTTTTACCCTTAGGTCCCTTTCTATTTTGCGCGTCACATATACCTACATACATATATCAGAGTGGATTAATTAAAAAAAACCTGCAAATTATATGTACCAATTGAATCAATGCAGAAATGTATATATTTACGATAAAGTGTTAAATTAATTAATATATGAATTAATTAACAAAAACAAAAGAATAGTAATAAAAAAATAAAGTTTACTTAAATTTAGATTTTTTAAATTTAACAAAAAATGTTTTAAAATTAACAGATTTTATTTTAAGCTGAAAAACAGGAATAAATTTTGTTAAAATAACAAATTTTTCTGTTCAGCCAACATATGACACAATTGAAAAAATAATGATCAACTACCATGTATTTTTTGGGTGTAGTAATTTGTCCAAAAAATCAATTGTTGTAAGTTAGTGTCATATTAATGACAATTTAAAAAAATCAAATCATATGTACTATGTACCACAATTGATCAGAATAAAGTATTATACGTACATACATATTTACGATAAAGTGTGAAATTACCCAGGAAAATTTTCTGTTCCAAAGAATCGATTGTACAATAGCTACTTTTCATTCACAACCCCTTCTACTGTCGATTCTAACACCGATTCTTTTTGTTTGAAATTGTCCCAAATGCAACCCCTTCTATGGCTCCAAAGTGGAACCGGTTGCTCTAGAATCAGTTCTGGAACTAGTTCTGGAACTGATTCTACGTCACCCACACCTTCCATATAGGATCCCAGGAACTGGTTCCGGAACCAGTTCCATGGAATCGGTTGCAGTGGAACCAGTTGTAGAATGGGTGTTGTTGGCTACCGATTGTAAAAAATTTTTCTGGGTAATTAATATATAAATTATATAATTAACAAAATAATAAATAAAATAGGAAATATGATAAGTTTAATTGTATTTTCTTTTTAAAGCTGCTAGTGTTTCTTTTTTCTTTTGTTTGCATATACAAAACTCTTTAAGTTCCAACTACATAGTTTGCTGACCCCAGTCTACTATCCAGTCTGCTATTCTAAGT
Organism: Leucophora obtusa; assembly: GCA_949987735.1. Lineage (NCBI taxonomy): Eukaryota > Metazoa > Arthropoda > Insecta > Diptera > Anthomyiidae > Leucophora > Leucophora obtusa. The sequence continues at coordinate 287,172,439 of OX465295.1, forward strand.
CTACTATGCAGTTTTTTTTTCGTTACTCAGTCAAGTAAAAACACATTAACCAGTAACTCAAAACGCAGCAAGCAGAAGAAACACAACTTGTTTTGTTGCTGAACTCACACAGTTACGCTGCGCTTAGTTTGAAAACTTATAAAATGTAAATGATGACTGTGTGTGTTTTGAAATTTACTTACACAGTTAGACTGAAATAAGCAAGTTAATGGTTGAATATGAAAGTGTGAACTATTTTAAGCACAGTCACCAGTTGAGGCAAATTTTTTTTAAACTTGTTATTAAACACTGGTTCAAATATCTCTTTTGAGATATTCTTGTCCATTCATCTAAGATTATAGTAAATCTCCTATTGTTAGAAATATTGCTCAATATTTCTTTTATCATGATATCTTTTACATGATTGTAGTAATTTAATATAATGTTCTTTACATCGGTTTCTTTTTTTGCAATGCCAGGTTTTTATTACAAAGACTTTCTCGAATAAACGAGGATCTAGTTCTGGTGCGGACTGACTGCGGCTAATTTGGATACCATTTTAGGAAATATTTGCCCTACCATAAAACCTTTAATGCCTATTCAGCTTACACTTTTTTCTTCGGTTACTTTGCTAATTTTAGCTTGTTGTTGTTTTCTTCAAGAGAAGTTGCATGACCATAAATTTTTTTTTTTGTGAACCAAATTTAGATGTCGGATAACCAAATTTAGATACCACCGTTAACCATTAGTCTTTTCTTTTCACATTTATTACTGAAAACGTTACTTATAAAATTATTGACCCTTAATATAAAGGAGTATTTTAAATTTAAAGTCGACTTTATTTTTAATCAAACGTTTTTGTTCATTTTGTGTATGAAAACCTTACAAAAATATTTATATTTTCAAATATTTTGATTGGTTGAAAATAAATTAACCAATCAGAATGCTCCAAAAATACACCAAGTCAATGTATACTGCCACCCAATACTTTAACTAAAGTCGACTTTACCTAAATTATACATTTGAAAAATTTAGATAGTAAGGGCGATTATTTGTGAGAAACAAAGCTTTTTTTTCATATTTCTTTTAAACATTTTACCAAGTTTTTAGGCTTTACTACTTAAATTTTGAATAAGTTATGCGAAAAATCTTTATTAGTTGAAATGCTCCTAATTACTTGGCAAAGATTTTATTTGTGTGTCAAATAAATGTATTCCCTTTTAAAAGATTTTAACAATGAAATTTTTGTTTTGGTATTTAAAATGTTTTTTATGACTAAAATTAAAAAATCCTATTCGAAACAAAAACAATTTAAAAAATTTAGTATTTTTAAAATTTCCCGTTTTCCCGGGAAAAATATATTATTTTCCCGGGAATTCCCGGCAAACCCCAAACCCTACATCTGATGTATGTGACTTGAAGTTCTTTGCTTGATAGCGTGTTAGGACGGAGTCACGCTATTGCCACTTATTTTTCGTCCAATATTATTTTTTAGCAGCTGAAGGGCTTTGCTGTATATTTTTAAAATAATTTGTGTACTTAAAAAAAACAAACTAATACCGATGAAGTCCGTATTGAACAATACGGAAACGGATACACCAAAACGGAATTAAAACGTGTTATGTTCGAAATCCGATTATGCGGTCCGTTTGTGTTCCGTACACGCACATGCTATTACGGATACGTGCATACGAACCATTAACGTGCCGTAAAAGCCGGATTTATGACTCCGTACGTTGCGGACAGTCCGTAAAAATGTTTCTTGGGAAGTAATTCAAATTTTATTGTTTTATTACTAAAAATTTTCATTAGCTTAAAAAATATGGGATATTCTGTTGAACAAGTTGCATGTGAGGTATCAACGAATTTTATGTTTAATTTGAAAGACCTATCAACCCGTATAAAAAAGTTTACATAACGCTTACTAAAGGCCTGCATGAGAATATTTGTTTTTTGTCTTCACGGTATGACATGCTTCAAGTGCATTGTAAAAACTATAACAACAACTCTGTTCAACTAAGCAACAGGCAAAAATAAAAGTTAGCATTAGTAGTGTATATGAAAACAAAAAAACGAATGACGCTAGTTGTGTATATGATCGTTCGCTATCATAACCAGTTGTTTACTCGTTCAGTGAACTAGTGTATGACCTGTTGCACCGAGTTTTAGGTGAAACATGGTGTATTTTGTTATAATATGTAAATTCTTATTATCTTAGTGTTTTAATTTCTTTTATCCAATAAATGGAAAAAATATGTCACTCTGTAGTTGTTTCATAAAAATTGATTCTTGGGAATCGCTCTCGGACGTATCTCATGTGAATAATACTTAGGAGCGTGTACATGGATCCAAAACTTGCAAAAATTTTGTCCGTTTTGCTCTATCTCGATTAGTTTTCGAGATAGAGGCCATTTTGTTAAATAGCGATTTTTTTTAAATGGCCCGTATCTCGAAAAATAAGCGAGATAGAGCAAAACGGAAAAATTTTTTCCTCTCGTGGACTCCCGTGGAGTATTAACACACCCAAACACAAATAGGCCAGGTCTTGTAAAGCTTCCGATTGATCCATTTCTATAAAACAGTCGCGTGGGTTACCGTGAATAGATCCCTCGGGATCTCTCCATAGCCTATTTGTATTATAGGAGTGTGTTCCCAACAAACTAAACGATATCGTTTCGAATTCGTAACGATATCATTTTGCCCAATAAACCGTAAAACGATTTTATATTAAGTATCATAATTGCTATCGTTTATGATACAAAAATATAAGCTCTTAATGATATCATAATTTTTCAAAATAACGATTTAGTTTCTGGAAAAGTCATATTTTTTGTTCTAATTTAATCGTTAAAGACATCATATATATGGGGAAATCTACGAAACAGATCGATTTCAGATTTAAAAAATGAAAAATTAGGTTCACACATTTTTTTTCTTCAATCCATTAAAAAGAAGTGAATCAATTTTTTTCATGGATGGTAACCGAGACGAATGAGGTTATCATTAGGGTAACGATATTTTAGGTTAATTCGGCAACGGTATTTTAAGGGTAACGCTATTTCATTTATTTCGGTATCGGTATTTTAAGGATAACGGTATTTGAGTTATTTCGGTAACGGTATTTTAAAGATAACGATGTTTGGGTTATTTCCGTAACGGTATTTTAAAGCTAACGGTATTTCAGTTATATCGGTAACGGTTTTTAAGGGTAACGGTAGTGAGTTATTTCGATGAATCCTTAAATTTTTTTTACAAAAAAGAAACGAGATTAAAAACAGAACCAATTTATCAACTTAATGTTCAAAAAGTACTCAATAACCACGTGAAATTACCAAAAGCAGAAAATTAAAAATAACGGTAACGGTATTTTAGGGATAGCGGTATTTCATTTGTTTCGGTAACGGTATTTTAGGGGTATTGATATTTCATTTATTTCGGTATCGGTATTTTAAGGATAACGGTATTTCAGTTTTTTCGGTAACGGTATTTTAAGAATAACGGTATTCCGGTAATTTCGGTAACGGTATTTTAGGGGTAACGGTAGTCAGTTGAAAGGGTTTTGAATCGATAACGGTATTTTAGCGGTATTGCCTGCCAACCCAGATTTTTTTGAGTGCTAAAAAAGTTATAAAGAAAAAAAATTTTAAAATGTTTGGATTTTTCGTGCATGTGACCACACGTTTTAAAGTAACCTTTCCGTGCTGAGTCCGAATTTGATTTCCAAATTTTTCCAACGCATCTGGTTTTTGAGAAAATTGAGGTCCTTTTTTGGCTATTTTTGAGTTGTTTTCACACACTTTTACCTCGAGTTAATGAAAAAATATTTAATGGTTGAAATCTGACTTATACGTATGGTATATATCGCCATTAGGGTTTTTCTTTTCCCGGACTTTTTCATTTCCCGGGACAGCGGGATATTTTTCTGAATTTCTCGGGATCCCGGGAATTCCCGCTCGTTAGAAAATGAAAATATCCGACGTATGTTTACTTGAAAAACTCGATATCTATTTAAAAAAAACTTACGACAAAGTTCATCTTTTGGTTGCAGCATACATGGGAATTTTTCATTACCATTGAAATTTCATTACCATTAGTTCATACTAATGACAATGAAAAAAATTTCATTACAGAGCATCGTGAAAACGACCCAAATTATAACCATGATTTACGGTCTCAGGGTGGTATTTTATATCGTTGTCAACAAAAACAAATTTCAAAGTACTATCTCGACGGTCTATAAACGTAACTACAACATACCAATTTTAACGCTGTCAAATCGTTAGAAAATAAACAAATCAAGTACTTTGCCATCATTTTAAATACAAATATGGGAATCATTTTTTTAAACATTTTTATATATTAACATTTTTTAATAAATTATATTTTATTAAATTTGAACTAAAATTTATTGTAGTTATGAAAAATACACTTAAATTGATAAACTTAAACATAAAAAGTATTTTATTCAGGATTTTGAATCTCAATTTATAAATACAATGAAATTGTACACATTTGTGCACCCGCTTACTCGCTGCATTATAAAAATATATAAAATAAGTAGTTACCAAAATAATTAGTTATTCGGGTGCTAATAAGCAGTTAAAAAATAAGTGGTTACGAGTTGTTAAAAAATAAGGCTTACTCATATACTTTTTAGTGGTTAAAGAATAAGAAGTTACCAATATCAAATTATATTTGTAATTGAATAAGTAGTCGAGCGTAAGCTAGACTGCTTATAAATACGTCTTAGTCTAACAAAAATAACTAGTACTGACGCCGAATTAGAAGCAGTAAAAAATATTAGTTTCATTATATAACCACTTATTTGGTAATAAAAGATTTTGCTGGGTAGGGCAAGTTAAGTGCATTCTTACAAATTTCCATAATGAGACAATTGCTATAACTCTTTTACATAAATAATAATTGCTATAACTTTTTATCATTTTGATCAAACACTTTAAAAAGGGGACTCTGACATTGGAATGCATTTTTTCGAACATTTTGAAGGCGCTTTAAATCAATGTTTTGGCAGTGTTTTTAAATAACACAGTACAACAGCCAATCTGGGGGGTGAGAAATTCCAAGTCAGGGTGGTAGTCAGATGGTACTAGGTCAGTATAGTAAAACCCTCAAAGGGTTTGGCGTTCGTATGTGTAATTTTTTTTTTATGACCTTTTAAATTTTTTCCTTATCTTGATGTTTTTTCGCTTAGTTGTAACATTTTGGCAAAAACGTAGTTTAACATAACTCGAGAACCACTTGTCCGATTTTGATGAAACAAATTTAGAAAAATTTAGAATTACAATTTCTTTAATCCGTTCATATAACGTTTTTCTTTATAATCAACAGTTTTGCCGGTAAAAATAAATTTGTGGAGAAAAAAAAATATTTTTTTGCCTAAAAATTAAAATTTTTTTTTTTAAATTCATAAAAAATCCAAAACGGAAAAAAGGATCAAGTGTTATTAATTTCATGTAAAGTCACATAACCTATAAACAAAATTTAACGCGTTCTGCTTTTATTTACAATTAAGTGAAGGTATCCCATTTTGACAAGAATATTGATATTTGTTTTTATTCAAAAAAGTGTCATTTATCGCCTTTTTCATAAATTTTCCCCAATAACTCCAGACTTCTGGCCATAAACTACTAAAAAAATTAAGTAAACATTTTTATAATTTTTTATTTTTATTTTATTTATTTATTTTTATTTATTTTAATAAATATTGCCTAGACTTTTTCGATGGTGGTTGTTCGGGACTAGTGGCATCGCATTCATCGCTATCATCAGTTTCTGAACCACACATAATGTCAATGTGTGACTCCACTGTTGGCCCTTCTGCATCTCCTGAAAATCCTTTATCATCAAGATCATCCTTGTCTGCCACACTAACTTACTCCACCAGCAAATTTCCGCAATTATTGCACTCGGCGACTTTTTGCCTCTATATCTGTAAGTTTTTGTTTTATTAAAATGAGTTTGAAAAAATAAAAAATCAGTATTACCTCATTTCAAATGGCATAGCAACTTGATGATAGCGTTCACCTTGTTCATCAGATTCGGTAGCCAATTGTTTGCTGAAGTAGTCCAGATGATGATGTAAATAATGGATTTTCAAGGACATGTGGACACCAATTTCCGAGAATGCTCTTAACATCCTTGCGACAGAAACATCGTAGTTGTTAGAACGATGCTTTCCCAACAAGCCTTCTATTACTTCTTTGATTGCCTGCCATGCATTCAATTCAGCGTCAATCAAAATATTGTTGAATGCGTCACTTTTAATCAGCTTTCGTATATCTGGACCTTTAGTACGCCTGATTGGAAAAAATTAATTTGTTAAGATGGAAAATCATGGGAAATGAATGTGATATTATAACTTACCTTCTTTAATTTTACTTTCGCTGAGTCTCGGGTAAATTAGTTTCAAACACAAGAAAACTTCATCTCTTTTGGCGACAGTTTTGATAAAATTCTTAACAATTCCAAGTTTAATATGCAGTGGAGGCAGCAATATCTTCTCCTTCGGCACTAGAGGCTCACGAATAATATTGGCCGTTTGTAAACTGCTGTGCTCTCTGAGTTTCCATCCGTGGCATGCATATTGGTCACCGGAAAATCGTGTGTCCCAATCGCACAAAAAGCACATATATTTTATATAGCCGCTTTGAAGACCGCAAAGCATTGCTACAACTTTTAAATCGCAGCATATGCGCCACATATGTTTGGCGTAGTTAACCATTTTTAAAATATTTTCCAGTGCATCATATGTTTCTTTCGTTTCTGTACTGTAGGCGATTGGAACTGAAGGTTTTTATTGGTCTTATGCAGTAAAACCGCCTTCAAGCTGAGTTTTGAACTGTCAATAAATAATCTCCAGTCATCTGCTTCATATTTTATTTCCATTGCGTCCATCAATTTTCCTACATCCGGGCAATATGCAGAAGTTTTTTCATCATTCACAAGGAATAAACTTTGGAGTGTTGCCTGACGACTTCGATAAGCTGTGACTTTCACACCGGGTGCCAACAAATTGTTTGATTTCAAAATGGAAGCCAGCTCTTCCGATTTATGCTGTGTTAATTCCAACTTGGCAACAATTGAATCAAGCTTATTTTGATTTATTAAAATTGGCTCATTGGATACTGATGGCTCATATGGGGAATCATCACGTGCATGATATGTCGGAGCAGTCGTAGAAGAGAAAATATCTGGGCTAGAAGCTTTTGGCACAGGAATGTGGTCCGAATGAGGCAATGGTGTTGCGGCACTTGCAACACCAACGTAATTATACGATTTTCTTATCCTTTTTGCGGCTCCTTTATTCGCACATGCATAGAAATTCAATGGATTGTGACCTTCGCCAGGATTAGTCCAAGTCATTGGGATACCGAATGGCATACTTTCACGTCTTCTATTTTTCCAATCCATTAGACGGTTGTAGCAGCTTTTACACACTATATTTGGTACCCAATTTTCGTTCACTATAACATTTTGGTTGAAGTACATCTCGTATGTTTGAACAAAATAATAATGAATAAAATAAGTACTGAAATTTCCCCTTTTTTTATGTGTTGAGACATATTGACCACAGCAGTAGCAAAAGCTATTTATATCTGGCTTGCACAGTTCCATATTCTGTTCTCTTTTGTTCACTTTTAAAAAACTGGAGAAAAATCACTTTTACTGTTCGCGTTCGTCGGCACTTGTTGAATGACAAAAATCACAGAACCAGTGTGAGAAAGAGAAGAAGTATAATGACAATGCATGTTTTATGTGAACATTACAGAACCAGTGTTGCCACATCAATATTTCTCTTTTAGTACAGTAGAAAAATATGAGAGAGTTCGGCTTGTGAGTGTCAATGTTTTCTCCAAATAATGTTGTGCATATCTGGAGCAAATTTTTGAAATTCATACATTTACCTAATTGTGAATAAATGAGAAACGCGTGCATCGATTTTCATGATCTATGCCTTTTTTTGCTCATGAGTTATGTGACTTTACGCGAAAGTAATTAGTTTTGGCACTTTTTTCCATTTTGGATTTTTTATGAATTTTTAAAAAAAAATATTTAAATTTTTAGGCAAAAAATACTTTTTTCGCTTCATACATTCATTTTTAACTTCGAAAGTGTTGCACATATAGGAAAACGGTATAGAAACAGATTAGAGAAATTGTAATTCTAAATTTTTCTAAATTTGTTTCATCCAAATCGGACAAGTGGTTCTCGAGTTATGTTAAACTACGTTTTTGCCAAAATGTTACAACTAAGCGAAAAAACATCAAGATAAGGAAAATATTTAAAAGGTCATACGAACGCCAAACCCTTTGAGGGTTTTACTATACTGACCTAGTACCATCACCCTGACTTGGAATTTCTCACCCCCCAGACAATAATCCCAAAAATGTTCCATAGTGTAATCGGTTATATATTCTTTAAAAGTACTGCTAAAGTACTTTTTGCAAACGTTAGAAAAACGCTTTAAAGCAATGTTTTAACAGTGTTTTTATTTCACAAACGGTTGTAAATTTTGTATGAAAAGCGCTCCTAAAATACTGTTTGTGAACGTTCGAAAATCAATCCAAAATAATGTTTTTCAAAGCTATGAAAACCCTTTTTTTTGTACCAATGACAACAAACGCTTTCACAGCGCTTTGTGTTTTGTACCGTCTTCAATTTCCACCTGGGTAATTTCAAATGAGCATGAGCCTGAATGAGCATATTCCATCTTCGATTTCAGCGAGTTTTACTCCATTTTTATGTTTTTCTGTCAATGGCAATTATTTTTTTTAATTTATTCATTATCAATGGTAATGAAATTTAAAATCATTGTCATTAATCAATGAAATTACATTTTAGAATCATTACCATTAATTAAAAAAATGGTAATGAAAATAATTTCATTACAATTGATATCAATGCAATGGTAATGAAATCATCAATTAATTAGTCCACCTAATTAATTAGTCCCATGTATGGGTTGCAGTCATGAGAAAATCTACTTAATATATTCTGAAATAAGGGCTTAATGCAAAATATCCATATCTTCCACTTTTTCAAGATCAATTCGTTTAACAGTTTAAATAGCGAACTAATATGCAGGTAATATATTTGTATTATATATATAATATTATATTAATTCGCGGTTTAGACGGTTAAACAAATTGAATCATAAATTCTTTCAGGATATAATGGAATTGTTAATGGGTGCAAATTTGTATCGAACCAGCTTTAGAATCAGAACTAAGATCGATTTTTTGATTAAATATGGAATCCAAAAATTTCTATATCTAGATATTTTGTTTCTATGCAGATTTTCAGAAGTAGTCGTCTATTTTTATTAAAAAGTTTAAAAGTGAGTATTTTTCACACAAATTCTTAGTCAAATCGTCTAAATCTTTTTATAAAAATATACACTAAAATATTATTAAATAGTTTTATACAGGGACGTAACAGTTATAACTTTTATTCAAAAAAGTGATTGTTTTACAATTATTTCCTTTTTGAGTATTTTTAATTTTCTGTTTATTTGCTCTGTTTGATTTATATTTTTAATTCAAACAAAAACAATCCAAACACGATTTTTATTTTTTCAAAAATAATAAAAGTTATTTTGTGATTTTTTTTCTTTATCAAAAAATAACAATTAAGAATATAAATCAAAAGCCATGGAACCAATGACTTCACCAATTATAATATCCTGATGATGTCAACTAGTGTTAATAAAAGATTGAACAGTGATTTAAAGTGAGTAAATATGTATATTCCAGCAACTTCCGGCATTCAATTTAGGTCAATTTTTAATTTTTATTTTATTATCAAATAAAAAAGTTAGTGCTTAATTTTTTCAAAAAAATCATTCTGTAACTTTTATAAAAAGTTTTAAAATAAAAATCAAAAAACAACAGAAATTTATAGAGTAAAATATAAAAATTGAAAAAATTAAAATCTTTGCCAAACTTTGTGATTTTTTTGTGCAATATGATTTATAAAATATAGTGCATTATTGAAATATTATAATTAAATAAATTTGGGTGGTGACTTTTTTAGAAATATAACAGTTATTTTGGGTCTCTGGTTTTATAACTTTAATTGGTATTTGTTGAATAGAAATTTTTTACTGGTGAATTACTTAAAAAAAATTATTTAATTTTCATTGTTGCATTTTTTTTAAATTTACCTATAAAAATCCAAAATAATTTGAAAAAGCATCTGATGCATTATTTTAAAAATAATAGTAAGTAGTGCGAAGTTTTCAACTCAGTCCCGTTCAAAAATATATTTTTTAATATATTGTATTTTTTAAATATCCCAGAGGATGATTGGCGATGCAAATCGAAATATCGGAAGAAAATTAAAAAATAAAATATTAAAAAATAAAATACAAAAATATTTGGATTTTTATTTTTTTTTAATTTATGACGTAAAGCCAAACAATACTAAAAATATAACAACACCAAAGGTCAAAAATATTTATTCTAACAAAAACATAAAATTTGAAAAATACAACTGAAATAAAGGAATAGCAATTGAAATTTAAATGAAATTATTTGAAGTAGGTAAAACTAAACCCAAAAAATTCGGCCTAAATAATATTTTTTTATATTATATATTATATTATTAAATTTTAAATCGCATTTTTTAATTTTAAATATTTTTTATTAAAACTATTTTTAAAACAATCAATGTTTTTAATTGAAATAAAGCTTCCAAAATTTTAATATACTAGCTAAAACTTCTGCAATGGAATAAAAAAAGTCCCGGGAAATCCCGCACTAAATTCCCGGGATTGCGGGATTGAAAAAAGGGCGGGATTCCCGGGAATCCCGTCCCGGGAATTCCCGGGACATAAACCCTAATCGCCATTAATATTGTTGTGTGTAAGTGCTAAAATGATCGGATTATCCGTTTAGTTTCTACATCACTTTAAGCTTCAAAAATCTTTGAAAAGCTACAAAAATAAACCTAAAATAGATCTGGATACCAAAATAATAATACGATCTATTTAGCACTTACACACAATAGGTGTGTTTCTTTACTTTTTGCGTAAATTTCGATAAAATGAGAGTAAGCACAAAATCCTCTCACAAAATGACAAAATTACGCAATTGTATGGGAACCAGTGTTGCTAGAAAAGTTTGTGCTCATATCCCCATTTCACAAGTTGAAATCCCCAATAATCCCCAAAACAAATTTTGAAATCCCCAAATATTTCCCCAATATTGTTTTTAATACGAATTTGAAATAAAAACCCATTTTTATTGAAAATTTAATTTTATTTGTTAATATTAGAGATAATGATTTTCAATCCATTAGAAAATCAAAACAAAAATATTACTAAAAAATATATATCGACCATTCCACGACAAAATCTGACCTTTGGATTTCTGTTTTAATTATAATTTTCACCCTGGAACCTATGTACCCACATAAAGACTGCCGTTTTTATTTTCTAGAAATTCTAAAAACTTTATAGATAATAATTTTAGTTATTAAACCTACCAGTATTGAAGTTTAATCTTATAATCTGTATTGTTAACACGTAAAATGAAATATATGTTAAGTTTTAACTTGTTTTTAATATAATTTATAATACCATGCTTAGAGTGGTCTACAAACCATATTTTAGTTTACTTGATGTCTCAACGAGTCATAAAATTAATGTTGAAACACGATTTAGGGAATGTGCAGACTAGTCTGTTTAATAACCGTTCAGGTATTTAAATCAGGCAGGTTATAAATAATATGGCTGTCATTTCTTTAAAATTTCTATTATTGCCAACTTTAAAAAGTAGTTTAACAAAATAATGTACATCAGAAAAAACATATATGTGACCTTCTCCGAGAAAAGGGACCTAGTGTGTCAAAATGAAGTTTTGAGAAGAACGCATTTAAAGTTAAATTAAAAATAAAATTTTAATGTTTTTCTCATTTTTATCGAAACCCGTTTTTTGACACACTAGGTCTCTTTTCTCGGAGAAGGTCACATATTTTAAATTTACCCTTTGACACGGGAATTTTAATGGCTGGGAATTTTCCGACCAAATTTCGTGGAAATGTATATATATGCCCAAGAAATATTGTTTACTACTTTTATGGCTTTGCAGCACCCCCTAGCGGAAATATTTGAAATTAAAGTTCAAACATTAACATGCTGCCGGCACCGAGCGGGTTAAAATTTTTTTAAAATTTTATATTTTTTCTATTACTAATCTCTACATAAAATCCTTTGAGTTTTTGAATTTGATTCATCACACAATTTTTGAGACTAAAATTTAGCCTTTTTTTAACTCCTAATTCCAACACACTCTCTGCAGCGTTGACAAAACACACTCTACTGATCTCATGTTATTTTGAAATTTCACAGCCTGCATAAAATTTTAATAAGAACAAAATAACGAACCGATAACAGTAAATGAATAGCGATTTGGTTAAAATTCAAATCAGTGACGAGTTGATAAAGTCGACGTACATTATAATGTACGCCACTCGCCAAAGGGTTAAGATGAAATACAAAATATACAAAACAAAAGACTAAAACAGAAATCCCCAAAAATACTTAAGAACATGGGTAAAATCCCCAAATCCCTCCCCACGAAAATCTGATTACAAACCGAAGTTGAAATCCCCAATTTGGGCCGAAATCCCCTTATCTGACAACACTGTTGGGAACACAAAAAACCAATTTTCTAGCCCAAACATTTATTTCAAAGAATAATGTGAAACAGTGATGGGACTTGAAAAATATTGTTTTGTTCCAAGTATGTGAATAAAATGTGCCAAATGGGCCTTTATTGTGCCAAATCTCAATTTTCACTCAGTACCCGTATTTTCAACTTTAATTTCATTTCGTAATAGCATTCTAATGGAATTAATTCTATTTTGAATGAATTCTAAGCAAATGAATTAAAATTTTCTTGGACTCATTCAATTAAAAGATGAATGATAAATGAAATTCATTCGATTCTTATTAAAGATTTGGGAATGCAGCCAATTCTTTAGGAATGGTTGCACGGAATGGTATACATATAAAGATTTTCTAAAACTTAACTAAATTTTTTCATGAATTAAATTAACCTTTCATGAATTAAACTTAAATTAATTCTTTTGAAGCTCTGAAATAAATTTAAAGCATTTAAATTTTTAAAATTCTATGGGTAATACCTTCGATGACATTTTTTAGTTTTGCTTTGTTCGAAACTTAAAGTAAAAGAATTTTTAAAGAATTGTTATTTTTTAAATTCATTTTCTATTAAATTTTGTAGATAACCAAATGTTTCAAAATAGTATCGGTTTTGCGATTGTAGCAATCAATATTATATTGTGCCAAAAAGGGCACAATTGGGCCACATATCCCATCACTGATGTGAAAATCCGTATAATTTCAGTTCGCCAATTGGCACAAATACACATATTTATTCGCATTTAAAAATTGTTTATGATTTTATTCAATTAATTCTTAAAAAAAACAAGTTTCTTTTACTTATTTCTTTATTTAATTAAAATTTTTAATTTATTTTCACAATTGTTTTTTGTTTATATTTACATCAGCTGTGTTAAATTTTGGTAAAAAGAGAAACACTAATACACCCTCATTAGCGCTCTCATTTACCCAATTTTCGAGTACGGGAACGCTTTTGGGTAAATTTCGGTAAGTTTGGGTACGTACGGGAACGCACTTAATAATAGTATTACTGATACATACCTATCAAGCAGGACTGCAACTAATTATTTCTCAAACTGCGGATGTGCCCTCCACAAAATATAAAATTTTATGTTCTTCACCCATAGACATAAAGAGATTATTATTGTCATATCTTCTTTATTTCTGAAGGCACACTAATAAATTTGGCCTCATTTATTTTGTTTATTTGTCAGTTATATGTCAGTATCAAAAAATTTTCAATTACATTGAGGCTGAAAGCGCCAACATTAAAAATCTCTGAAATTACTCTTTATTTAAAAAAACAGAATTACAGATTTTAAAGTACTACCATTTGTTCCTAGGGCACCTATTTTCTCCAACATGTGTGAGATTTTTTAACATCAGAATTATTATGCACCAAAGGTTTTAGGCGATTTCCTTTTATGCTGGAAAAGTTATACCCAAAAGAATTGAAAAACTTTTGAACGTTACAAGCAAAATTAGGGTAAATTAGGGTAGTTTTTAATTGAGTAGAGCACATTAACAGTATGGATATTAAAATTTAAGATGTCCGCCTGATTAAATTCGTTGCCTCGAAAATGCTGATAGCATCAAAAATATTATATATTGTTAAATCCCGAGTTACCTGGAATCGCTCGGTTCCGTAGATTTGCCCATATTTGTTTATTTCGATATCGTTAACGATATCATATTTTCATGGAATAGTGATAAAATAACGACAAACATTTTTTAATATGACGAAAATATTATTTGATATATCTATCAAAATTTGGTCCAGAGTACCGTGAAAAATGTATGAAATTTGCAAAATTCTAAACTATCTCCACTCAGCGATGATTTACTTTTCAAAAGAAAAGTTTTGGTATCCATATTGCCCTATTTAGAACATATTGTTTCCACCACATTGAAAATCGCGAATTTTAAAAATATGTGAAACACGTGTTCACCTAAATCGTCTATAGATTACGATATGTATGTAAGTTTGACTTTTCAATCACAAATATCTCTGTACAAAAGAGTAACAAATTTGTTTTTTTTATAGAATATCCTTGAAAAGAGGACATGTCAGGATATGCTTGAACACGTTATATATACCGCTGGACGCGCCTCTAAAAAACCTCTACGTGTATGTTTTCTTCAGCTAAGATGCAAATTTCTTACAAAAACTAAAAAGAGACATTTTTTAAAAATGGTCCAGCTCGTGAGATCTCATTCCTAGACCCGAAATATTTTGGGAATCATCATAAAACAAACCAAGGTTTATTTTGAGGGGGGGGGGTGCTTTTTAACTTTTTTTCGTGATTCGATCTAATATACATAAGTATATCTAAGCTGAATATTAGTAGACTGAAAAAAACTCAAAAAATTTGTAGAGAAATTATTAGTGGGATTCATCTAACCGTATATTTTTACGCATTTTGTGTTTGCATAAATATACCCTTTTATTTTCACGAACGCACTTTTTAAATTTGTATTTTATACATTTGCATTTTATTAAGTTGTAATTTTTTTAAACAAAATTTAAAAGATTTGTTTTGTGTCAACTGTTTTTTAAAAATAAAAAAAAAATGCCAAAAAAAAGTGAAGAATAAGATTTCGTTTTTGGAAGACTTACCCCTAAATTCATAAACGCTTTGTAAAATTATAGTAGGTTTATTGAACAAATTTTGTATGAAAATGACGTTTTGGAAACCTGCTATAACTTTACAAAGCATTTATGAATTGAGGGGTTATTTTTTAATGATTTGCTAATGGTGGAAATGCTTGAATATAATGATGGTGAGCAAAATCTTGTTCTAAACAAAAACGTGTATTTCCAATTTTGGGCAATGAAGAATTTCCAAATTTTATTAACTTGAATGACCAGAATACAATTCACAGATTGATGAGTAATTAAAAGATCCACAAAACAAAAATTATATGGAACTTCAATCTCTATTCAGAAAAAAATGCGGTATGCAATACCCTTTCAAACAATTTTTGAGGTATTATTCTTTATTGTACGTGAGGTGAAGAATTCATGTAGAGGCTTGGCCAAATCAAGAATACCTGATTCAAAATGGAATATGGCCGACATATCAAAACTTTGTGTTAGCACAACCCAAAAAAATAATGCGTTTAGAGAGTTGGAGGCTATTTGATGATTTACATAGAGCTCAATATACCGGTTTCGAATCTCTAAACCAATTTTTAATGTTAGACTCCTCAGTCAAAATGTTTGTTCTTTTGCCCAAAATATCGCAAAAGCGCTACACTGCTTAAGACTGTTGATTGACCAGTTTCGGAATATTTTGTTTTGACTTCACAAAAAGTATTTTATAGAAATTGTTTTACGAGCTAACTTAAATAAAGCTTAAACGGCATTCACACCTAAATATTAAACATGTGTTTAGCTAAAACGAGTGTAAAATAATAAAGAACTGTTGTAGTAGAATAAAGAGCTAAAATACGTGTTTTAGCTAAACACGTGTTTAAGAATTAGGTGTGAATGCAGCCTTACCTAGAATAACTAACATAAGATCTGGGCGGTTGCCGTGTAACTCGAATCGAAAAAAAAATTTTAGAATTCGTAATTTTGTAACTTTTTTAGCAAAAATCTTACTTTTTGAATTTTTATGTGTAGTGTACAAGGTTTAGGATAAAAAAAAATTAAAAAGTAGAATTTTTATACAGAATTATATTTTTAACAATATTTGCAAAATTTACGAATTCGAAAATTTTTTTTCGAATCGAGTTACGCGGTTACCCCGCAGGGCTTACCATTACCAGCACTTACTATGAGTGCGCCTTTAAACAAAAGTTTTGAATTTAAAGCTTATTTTTGAAAAATTAATTAAAATAAAAAAGTGGGTTTTCGACCAAAAATATGAAAACACCAATTTTTAACTTGCTTGTGATTGAGGCTATATTAGATATATTAGTTGTATTAGTAGTTACCCTACGGGAAATTTTAACAAACTGTCACCGAACTGGCCCCTATATATGAAATAGAGTGGTCACTTTTACATGGCGTTGTCATACGAGGGAGAAATTGACACCTTGTGACATGTCACAAGACAAATCCCAAGACAGGTCCCTGAACTTTGTTTTTTTATGAGAGTTCAGTAACCTGTCCTAAGATCTGTCTTGTGACATGTCACAAGGGGTCAATTTCCCCCTCCTATGGCAACTTCAAGTAAAAGTGACCACTCTATTTCATATAAAGGGGCCAGTTCGGTGACAGTTTGTTAAAATTTCCCGTAGGGTATGTATTGCAAAAGAGACTTAAGACTGTTGCATAGTGTTATTTGATTTTTATGAAATTTTTGTTTAAATTTCAGAGGTTCGTAAAAAGAAAGAAGAATAGCTAATTGAGGAATATATATTTTCAACTATCACAACAAATCTTGTGCGTTATGGAACTGCATTAGTACTAGGGTTTATGTCCCGGGAATTCCCGGGACGGGATTCCCGGAAATCCCGCCCTTTTTTCAATCCCGCAATCCCGGGAATTTTGTGTGGGATTTCCCGGGATTTTTTTTATTCTTTTAGAAAAGTTTTAGCTATTGTATATTGACATTTTGGAAGCTAAATAAATTTAAATTTAAAGCATTGATTTGAAACTAATTTAAATAAGAAATATTTGAGATTAAAAACACTTCAACATCCGTATCTCAGTTCCAAATTCCTCCAAAAAAAAAACTAGGCATTAAAAAATTAGTAATATTTTCGTATTTTCAATTGAGTATTTTGATGTTTTTTCACAAATAATTTTATTTAAATTTCAACTGCTATTCCTTTATTTCAATTGTATTTTTTAAATATTATGCAGATGCTTTCTCAAATTATTTTGGATTTCTTTACATGTTAATTTAAAATGAAACTATGCAAATTAAATAATTTCTTTTTAAATAGTTGTGGCATAAAAAATTTATATTTAAAAGACATCAATCAAAGTTAAAAAACTATTTAATGAATGTTTTTCGTTCAATTTGAGATCAAATATTATCACATTTTCCTTTCAATTATTTTTAAATTAAAAGAGATATGATAAAATGTGTACAAATAAATTACATAAAATAAAAATTTAAAAAATTTGATAAGGCCAGCAGGATAGAATACGCATTTTCGAGCCCTGCTACAATACAAACCCATCCTCAATATTCTATGACTTTATGGGTTAATAATTGATGATGATCTATTTATATTGAATTGAAACAAATAAGCAAATTGAAGCAACTCTATTTAATAATATTCTAGTGTCGATTTTTATAGAAATCTTTAAGAGAATTTGCGTAATAATTTCTGTGAAGAATACTCACTTTTAAACTTTTTTATAAAATACTTATATATGAATACTTCTAAAACTCTGCATAGAAACATCTTTAAATCTTTAGAAATACAAGTTTTTGGATTCCATATTTAAGAAATACTTAAGCAAAAAATCTATCTTAGTTCTGACTATAAAACTGGTCCGACACATTACCAATTCCAATATATCCTGAAAGAAGGGAAGAAATTAAAACACCCGTGTATTTCACTTTTTCTATATCAATTCGTTTAACCGTTCCAACCGCGAATTAATATTTAGTTAATATATTTCATTTTAAAATTAAGACAGCCTTCCATATAAATTTATTACATAAATAGTAATTAGCGATTTAAACTGGTAACCGAATTATTGATCTAGAAAAAGTGGAAGTCATGCATATTTTATATTTAGCCCTCCTTTCAGAATATATTAAATAGAATTTATCATGGGTACAACCAAAAGATGAACTTTGTCGGACGGTGTTTTAATAGAAATCGAGTTTTTCAAGTACAACATATATCGGATTTATTTATTTTCTAACGAGCGGGAATTCGGGATCCCGGGAAATTCCGAAAAAAATCCCGCTGTACCGGGAAATGAAAAAGTCCGGGAAAAGAAAAACCCTAATTAGTACATAACTCAGTACCAAAAGCTAACGAGTTTTTAGAGGTGCTTTCACTTTTGGATGAAGCCCGATTTAAACAAATTGTTCGATTGAGTTGGTCAAATTTCAAGTTTGTTTACAATCTTATAAAAGATGATTCTGTTTTTAATGCACCTCGGTCGTGCAGACAGTTTCCCGTTGTTGTATACACAAAAAAATAAAAACTAAATTCAATCATGAAAACCGCCTATTCAATAAATTTTGTCGTTGAAATTCCTCCAATTACAAAAATTGTCCATTCAATTAAAAATTTGTAGTTCTTTAATTGAATAAATTTTCAATAAAATAATGATACATTTGATTAGGATTTTTATTTGTTTTTCTATATATGTATATTTCTAAATAGCATATTATATGCATATTGTAAATAGCATATTATATGCATATTGTAAATAGCATATTATATGCATTTGATTAAAAATTGATCAATATTGTATAAATTCTAAATAAGAATCTAATCAGCTATATAAAGTGGTAGTTGCCATGCCAACTATAAAAAAATATATTTCTTTATTTTTAGCATGAATTTCATAACATTGAATTTTATTAAAATAAAACCTGCATGCAATTTTCATTCATTTGATAGATTTATTTATACTTATATGAAAAATTCTCTCGCAGAAATTAGTTTTCTTCTTTTTTCTGAGGCATAAAGACTCTGTCAAAATTTTTTTGAAAATTATAAAAATAGTTTGTTTTTGTTGAAAACGAAATAAAATACATATACACTGTCTCAAACATTTGTCCGTACACCAGGTACTCGAAAACTTGTTTCATTATATTTCAAAAAATACTTACCCGATTTGAATGAACTAATTTTCGTTCTATAGTCTAATAAGTGTTTGTAATAATTGACAACGAAAAATTATATTAAAAAGTTCAACTTTTGTTTGAAATAAAAAACTAAAAAGAAACTCCAAAAACTTAAAATTTGTCCGTACAGCAAAAAAACTAAAAATTTTTGAATATAAATACATATTTAATACGGAGTATGATGTCCTTTGGCCGCAATTGCTTCTCTTAACCGGTTTTTCATAGACATAGCCAACTTTTGTGTGGTTTCTGTTTCAATATTACGCCATTCCTCAACGATGGCATCTTTCAGCATTTGTTTGTTAGTTATTGTATGATGTCGAATTTTTTCTAAAATCCCCCATAACTGTTCTATGGGGTTCAAATCTGCGCTCCGGGGAGGACGAGGAATCACTTCTTTTACGTTGTAAAGCAACCATTCTCGCACAACCATTGAAGAGTGTTTTGGATCATTATCGTGAAGGAACCGAAAGTCGTCTGGTATGCCCAATTTAGTAGCGCTCACGTTTAAATTTTCTTTTAGAATGTTTAAATAATGAAATTTGTCCATTGTGGTTTCCACAAATACAAGATTTCCGACACCTCCAGCTGAACCCCACACCATCACCGAGCCTCCACCGTAGCTTTAAGATTCTTTGACTGCAATGCGGTATTTTCTTTCCGCCACACAAATCGTCTGCCATCCGACCCAAAAATATTAAATTTACTTTCGTCCGTAAATATAACTGTATTCCAGAAGTCAGCCGACTTATGTATATATTTGGTGGCATAATCCAAACGTTGTTTTATATTCTTCTTTGATATAAATGGTTTCTTACGTGGAACACATGCCTTATATTGGTTAAGATGCAGGAAGTTTCGTATGGTTTGTGCACTTAATAACACGTTTTCATCTTTTTTAATATTGTGGGATCGATGGTTTACCTGGGCAATGGTGTGACTTGATGGAGGTGTTGGTGGGGTTGTGTCCTCTTTCAGTCTCCAGACAAAAAAAAATAAAAAAAAAACACTTCCTTTTCTTTTCTTCAGTTCATATATCTTTTATTTGTTTTCAATTTTCAACTTTGCAGTGTTTAGGTATACAATTTTTCTTTTTATAATTTTCCTTTTCTTCTCTTTCAAAATTTTCTCTTGTTTTAAATTTACAAAATTTGCTTTTAAGTTTTTCTTTCACTTTTAATTTTCTTCACACAAATATTTATTTACAATATTAGTTCTTATAATTTGCACTTAAACTTTTAATTTTTCTCTTCCTTTTCTTCCTTTTTTATTTTTTTTTATATCTTCAATTTAGCTTTCAATTTTATTTTTTATTCTCACTTGTTGATGTCGGTTGCTGTGACGATCAAGAAGGATGACAATTTTCAATGAAAAACAACGATTCAGCAAACGAAAGTAGTCATGAGAGTAAGTACCCATCGACGAGTACTCTCGCCATCACTCGGCCGGCGGCGTTTTCATGCCGTCGTACTCATCGATGAGGACCCCCATGAGCACTCGACGAGGACTTCGACCGGCAGCGTTTCCATGCCGGCGCAAACATACCGCCCCCCTTGCACTAATAGTGCAACTAGGCAGTATGTTTACCCACAGCAACATCAGCAAAAGGTAAAAAGGAAAGGAGAAAAGAATTCACAAAAATCAAAAGGTATTACAAATGAAAATAAAGTACATTGCAAAATGAAATAAAAAAAAATTAAATGTATTATAAAAAAAAAAGAATTAAATATACTACAAAACAAATTTGCCAACAAATTCTCAAAATAAATGGCGAGATCAGACCCAAAAATCGCTAGCAAATCAAACAGTGCAAAAACTCAGCGATTATAACTCTAGATTGTGTAAAAATTGTATTTAAAGGAGTTTTTTTTTTAAATCTTTCAAAAGGTTGCTTTTTATAAACAAACAAAAAAAATATATCAATATGCGAATATCATGACAATTTTTCAACATAAAACCGATTTTTTTTAAACATATTACGACTAAAAAAAAATCGCTAGATTTTTGGCTGATAGCTAAAGGACAATTTTTCCCGCTAGGGGCGAAACAAAATCGCTAGATCTGAACGAGAAAATCACCGTTATGGCAACACTGAATATAAAATATTATTATATGTATCAAAAAAAGTTATTTAACAATTTATTAAAAACGTGCTCTTTGAGCAAAAGATAATAATTATTTAATTAAAAAGTACGTGCTCTTTAAGCAAAAAAGGGAATGATTAATAGTAATACAAAAAAATTAAAATATATGTGCTCTTTGAGCAACGAGAACAATATGAACAGAGTAAAATAAACGTAAAATTCAAGCTTACAGTTGTTGTATCATGGGCCACACACCTTCTTCCTCATTCGAAGACGATGTAGTCAGGGTCAGTCTCCTCTCTCCCCTCACCAAAATATGCCTCGCCAAAGAAGGTTTTTTGGATATATATTTTGCCGGGCTTCCCCACCGAAGGGCCGACTAATATTTTCGGAACCACATCGGCTCCCAGAACCATTTCATACTCGTCACGGGAATACCACCACACATCAGCGTGTACTGTGTCGCTGCCACGACCGTACACCCATGCACAATCTATTTCGCAGGGCGGAGTGTATCGTGCCATTACGTCTTCTACTGCGCAAACTAACGAGATCCTTTTGTGGTCAAATCGACGATGACCCAATGTGACCGTAGTACGATTGAAGGCTACGAGGAAACCAGACTTTTCTGCCTTTTTTCGACTTATCGACCGTGCTGCATTTGGGTCGATTAAAATACGCACCATTGCGTGATGCGGAGACACTTGGTGAGGGAAGAGTTTCGCCAATATTGTCATCGGGAACCAGACACATCCTTCATATACCGGATGCAGAAGAGTATTGTGCTGTTGGTGGCAGCGCTCAATGGAGCGACAGTTTCGTAAAAGATGGGACTGAGCTAGACAGCTTCTACACAGGGCATGATCAGCAACCGCCCGTAGTTTCCGCTCGACATCCATCACCAGAAAACGAGTGCATTGCCGTATAGCGTGCAGCCGTGAACAAATTGGGCATCCGTAGTTGGTATTGAACCAGTGAGGTTCAGACATTTTAACTGCAAAAAAAGTGCGAAAGAGTAGTTGTAAAGAAATGAGTAAAGAAAAGAGAATGCGTGGATCAGGGTAACTAAAGTGATTGCCCAGGGTTGCTTGGCAATAGCACCAACTTATGTATTGGGCGTTTAATAACTCCATTCTGAGTTTTAATATCAACTACTCGAACTCTTTTGTCTGCGCCATGATAAATTTTAATGACACGACCTAAGCGCCAATCAGTGGGACAAAGTGGTTCATTTCTAAGGCTACAAGGTCGTTTTCTTTCAAGTCAATTCGGGGTATTTTCCATTTGCTGCGCTTATGCAATTCTTTTAAATACTCGTCCTTCCAGCGCCGACATACTTCATGTTGCATTGCCTTTATTTTTCGCCAACGATTTAGAAGACTAACTGCGGACATAAGTTCTTCGGGTTCAGCCGGAGTAAGCATCGCAGAACCAATTAAAAAATGACCTGGACGAGAGTTAAGGCACGATTCTATCGTAGCTAACAAGGTAGAAAACTCCTCAAAGGTATATTTTAGTTGACCAGCCATTTTTTTGAAATGTGTCTTAAAACTTTTGACTCCTGCCTCTCAGAGTCCGCCCATATGCGGAGCTGCAGCGGGAATAAAGTGCCACAATAAACGCTGAGGTTCGTATTTTAAAACGGCGTGATCGCGAAGCTGTTTTACGCATTTTTCGAAGTTTGAGTCAATCTCCTTTGCTGCGCCAACAAAATTTCTACCGTTGTCGGAGTAAACACAATTTGGGCAACCGCGACGGGCTACAAAACGAGCGAAAGTTGCTAAAAATGCTGGAGTTGATAAATCGCTGACTGCTTCGAGGTGGATTGCCTTTGTAGCGAAACAAACAAAGAGACACACGTACCCTTTACTTATTCTTGAGTAACGACCGGTGAAACTTTTTATTTCAAAAGGGCCAGCGAAATCGACGCCTGTGTTTGCAAATGGGCGACTCAAAGTTGTTCTTTCGTCGGGCAAAGCAGCCATGATTTGTCCTTGACGCGTTTTTTTGTGTAGAATGCATTCCTTGCAGTTATTTACGCAGGTTTTAATTAGATTTTTGACTTTAATAATCCAGCTCTCGTGCCGAATCACACTATGGACCAACCGTAAACCGCCATGATGAGTCATTTTGTGGCAAAATCGACGTACAGGCGAGCTAATCTGCTGCGATAGGCCAAAATTATGGGATATTTTTCAGAGTACGAGAGACTGGATGCTGAAGTAAGACGACCATTGGCACGAATAATTTTATTTTTGTCTAAAAAGGGCGTAAGCGTCAACAACGGGCTACTAGATTCAATTTTCCTATCTTCAGCCAAACAACTATAATCTTTAGGAAAATATATCTGCTGGGATAACGAAAAAAGACGATTGCTTACAAATCTTAACTCCTCAGCAGAGAGCCTAACAGAAGAGTAGTTTTGCAAGTTTTTAAACGAGCATTATTAAAACGAGTAAAAAGGTTAAAGTCGGGCATGCCGACTATAGAATACCCTACACCAGTCTGGGTAAAAGCCAACTAATGTCACCAAAATCAATAGGCTGCGTTATTGGGCCAATATAGGTCTGTGTACCAAATTTCATCAAAATATCTTAATATTTGCGACCTGCAGCGTATAAACAGTATAATTTTGGTAGGACCCTTATATGGGCACTAGGTCTAAACATGGACCGATGTTCACCAAAATCAATAGGCTTCGTCCTTCGGCTGCCATAAGTCGGTGTACCAAATTTCATCAAAATATCTTAATATTTGCGACCTGCAGCGTATAAACAATATAATTTTGGTAGGACCCTTATATGGGCACTAGGTCTAAACATGGACCGATGTTCACCAAAATCAATAGGCTTTGTCCTTGGGCCAACGTAGGTCTGTGTACCAAATTTTATCAAAATATCTTAATATTTGCGACCTGCAGCGTATAAACCATATAATTTTAGTAGGACCCTTATATGGGCACTAGGTCTAAACATGGACCGATGTTCACCAAAATCAATAGGCTGCGTTACTGGGCCAATGTAGGTCTGTATACCAAATTTTATCAAAATATCTTAATATTTACGACCTGCAGCGTATAAACAGTATAATTTTGGTAGGACCCTTATATGGGCACTAGGTCTAAACATGGACCGATGTTCACCAAAATCAATAGGCTGCGTTATTGGGCCAATATAGGTCTGTGTACCAAATTTCATCAAAATATCTTAATATTTACGACCTGCAGCGTATAAACAGTATAATTTTGGTAGGACCCTTATATGGGCACTAGGTCTAAACATGGACCGATGTTCACCAAAATCAATAGGCTGCGTTATTGGGCCAATATAGGTCTGTGTACCAAATTTCATCAAAATATATTAATATTTACGACCTGCAGCGTATAAACAATATAATTTTGGTAGGACCCTTATATGGGCACTAGGTCTAAACATGGACCGATGTTCAAAAAAATCAAACTTGTTCGTCCTTGGGCCAACATAGGTCTATGTACCAAATTTCATCGAAATATCTTAATAGGTGCGACCTGTAGAGTGCGTACAAGATTGCATGGACAGACAGACAGACGGACGGACGGACGGACGGACGGACAGACGGACATCGTTAAATCGAAATAAAAAAAAATTCTGAACCGATCGGTATACTATAAGGTGGGTCTACGACCAATATTTTTTGGTGTTACAAACATCAGCACAAACTTATAATACCCTGACCACATAGTGGTGTAGGGTATAAAAACGAAAAATGTACGCAATCACGTGAATAGCTTTGGGCAAACTGGAAAAGCGATCTAGAATATCTTCATTTCCAGACGATCTAGCAACATGAACCTGGATACTTTTCATTTCCTCTGTCGTTTCATAATCAGAGGGCAACGCCGGCCACGTAATTCGAGCCACTCAGGACCATGCCACCACAGCTTGCAAGATTTTAACTCCGATGGGATGAGCCCCCGGGTTGCTAGATCGGCGGGATTATCCTGAGAAATTATATGGGTCCATTTTTTATTACCAACTTTTTCCAAAATTGTGGCAACTCTGTTAGCCACAAAAGTTTTCCAACTACATGGAGGTTTTTTCAGCCAGGCTAAAACAATCGTTGAATCAGACCAATAATAGAACGAAGATTCTTTCAAATTGAATTGGGGCATAATACTATCAACCAATTTTGCTAAAAGTACAGCACCACATAATTCTAAGCGAGGGATCGACGGTTTTTTAATTGGGGCGACTTTTGATTTTGAAGTCAACAGATTTGAAAAAAAAATTTTCACCAACTTGAACCCTTGCATATAAAGCAGCAGCATACGCCAATTCCGATGCGTCACAAAAGCCATGAAATTCAATATGAGCATTTGGAGAATATTGAATCCAACGTGGAATTGTAATAGTATCAATATCGTTGTATTGAGAAACAAAAGACTGCCAATTTTGTAAAGCCGCTGGTTTAATTTTCTCATCCCAGTCAATTTTATCGAGCCACATTTGCTGCATCAAAATTTTTGCGGTGATAATTACTGGAGCTAACCAACCGGCGGGATCAAAAAGTCTTGCAATTATAGAAAGAACTTCCCTCTTAGTATAAGTAGATTTGAGCGGAATTTTCTCCGTCGTAAAATAAAAAAAAACAGCTGACGCATTCCAGCGAATTCCCAGAGTTTTTGCGTTGCTTTCCTCGTCAAAACATAAGAAATTTTCATTTAACAAATGATCCGCGGGCAACCCATCTAAAATTTCTTTCGAATTTGAAGTCCATTTTCGTAAATCAAATCCAGCTGATTTTAATATTTCAATTAGCTGATTACGGGCCCTTAAAATGACTTCTAAAATGTGCGCACCTACTAAAGCGTCATCTACATACATGCACTCGTAGAATTTTAACACCACATGGAAAATTACGTTCCTCATCATCAGCCAGCTGCATGAGATCCAAATAAGGAGCGCAATTAACGCCAAAGGTAACAGTTTTCAACTGATAATCCTGCACTTCTTCATCAGGATCCACGGAAAATAATTCATTGAAAACGAGCGTGTTCAGGGTTAATTAAAATTTGCCGGTACATTTTTGAAATGTCCGTATTAAAAACGAATTCATAAAATCGCCATTTTAAAATCAAAAAAACTAAATCATTTTGAAGCACGGGGCCAACGTGCAAAATGTCATTCAGACTTGTCCCACTGGATGTAATGCTTGAAGCATTAAAGACCACTCTCAATTTTGTTGTGGTACTTTCAGGCTTAAAAACGCCATGATGTGGCAAATAATAACTCGGGCCAACTACAGGATTCTCAATTTTTTCCATATGTGCCAAAGTTAAATATTCTTTTACAACCTCATCATACAGAGCCTTATTTTCGGGCTTTTTCAGCAAAGATTTTTCGTTTCTAAGAAACTGACTTAGAGCTATATGTCTATTCGGGCCAAGACATGAAAAATCAGCTTTGAAGGGTTAATCAACTACGTATCTCCCTTCTGTATTTCTCAAAGTAGTGGACCGAAAAATCTCCTCACATAACTTATCTCCTTCCGAGATTACAGGCTTACGAGAAACTTCTTCAAGCTCCCAAAATTTTGACAATTGATCATCAATCGCAACTTTAGTGAAAAAAGATCTACTAACTGGACGCAGCGGTTTCTTAGGGCCAGTTACAATCCAGCCAAATATTGTTTCCTGAGCTACTAATGAATTAAAAATACCATGCTGAACTCCCTTACACAAAACCGCTAAATATGATTCACCGCCTAAAAGCATATCAATGGGACCGCTTTCGTAAAACTTCGGATCAGCAAATTTCAAATTTGGTAGATTCATCATCGCAGTAGGATTAAAACTTTGCGTTGGGGTATCTATAGTTACCTGAGGTACCACTAACGCATCAATTTCAATAGAAAGATTTGGGTTTACTATTGAAAACATAGAAAAAGTTGTGATTTTTTCAACTTTACTGACAACTTCACAGCCCAGACCTGTTACATCAGCTGACACAGGCACGGTTGGCAGTTTTAATAATTTTTGAATTTTCCGTGAAATAAAACTTTCTTCAGAACATGGGTCAATTAAGGCTCTTACTTTACAACTAGCACCTTTATAAACAATATTAACCCACGCAGTACCAAGCATAACTTTTTTGGCCACAGAGTGATAATGACTTTGAATAACATTAGACGGACTTGTATTCGAAATGGACTGTATTATAGCCTGAGCAGAATTCGACGGAATGTTATCACGAGCCACACTATTTCCCTGAGACACATTATTCGACTGGTTTCGTTGGCCTCCCTTTTTTATGAATTCTTTATGCAAAAGAGTGTGGTGTTTTCTACTACATTTTGAGCAACCAGTAGAATTTGGACAATCAGCAAACATATGACCAGTTTTCAAACAATTAATACAATAATTAAATTTCCTCATAAAAATTTTCGGCATTTGCTTATCGGATGATTTTCTCTACATAACTTGCATTGAGCAATATCAACTTTAGTGTGATGTGTTTTAAATTGTTTGGGTTTATTGGCACTTGCATTGTTAGTTTGACCAAAGGTTTGGGAACTACTGGCACGCATTTTACCAACACTTTCAAGGGCTTGATATCTGTCGGTCAAAAACTCATTGAATTCGCTACACTTGGGAATATCTTTTTTATTTTTCACGGATTGTTCCCAAAGATTTAAAGAAAGTACTGGGAGCCTAATTGAACAGTGAAACAAGAACAGTGGTTCCCACGCCCAACATCAATTTTGTATAAATTTAAAATTGACATAATATTGTTTACTCCTCTTTGGAGCCCTTTAATTTCAGTTGCGGACACGCCCTGGCATGGAGGCAACGCGTATAACGCTGTCATTTGTTCATTTAATAATACGCGCCTATTTTCATACTGCCCGGTGAAAAATGTTCATATACGCTCAAACATGTTCATATATGGTTTATGTATGGACACATATGAACAAATATGGATTTTTTATGAACATATATGGATTTTATATGAACATATATGGAAGTATATGTGATTCCATATATGGAAAAAATTTCATATACAGACATATATGGAAGCATCTGTTATTTCATATATGGAAATGGCACTCATATATGGACAAATATGAAAGTATATGTTATTCGATTTATGCAAAAGGGACTTGTATATGAACATATTTCGAAGAATACATTTTTCCATATATGTAAAAGGAACTCATATTTGGATAAATATGGAATTATATTTAATACCATGAATAAAAAAAGGAACATATGTAGCGCCTAATTTGAATGTCATACATAAATTTATATCTATCGTACAACCTTATAATAAAGGACAGCAACGTTCGCATGTATTCGCATATATTTAATAAATGTATATGTTCATATATGTCCATATATTAACATATACTTAGGTGTTAGCTCATTTTTCGGATCCATACATATATGGTTGAACCATAAATGTTCATATATGGACATTTGTCACCGGGTGGGTTCTTAAATTTTCCCAGGCAACCTCAAAATTTTCTGCCGTAATGCTAATGTTAGCATTTAATGCACGGGCAACCCCAGTTGTCTTTTGAAAAAGGCAGCACAATTTAGCCACAGGATCTAAACGCTCGTTATTAATGTAAATCGCAGTAAACAAATCCCTAAAGGTGGGACACTGCGAGTAAGTGTCATCGAAAACCTCAACTTCACACGCTTGAATCGGTAACGAAGTCCCATGTTTGGGAACCACTGTGTTCGACTCCGAAGATTCTTCCCTAGTTAGTTTTCGTTTTGCTTTTGCTATATAATTTATACATTAAACGTTGATTTTATAGATTAAATTATATTTAGTGTGAACCGCCACCATTTCCTTTTTCTTTTCCAATGGTTCACTTGAACAACTGTCATATAAACCTTTAAATTTTGTCCACAATTTATTTAACTCTGTTTTTTCAAACTCTAGGGCCTCTACTGTGTATGAGGAAAAATCTTCATCCTTGAGCCGAGACTCGAATCTGACCATTTCATCAGCTGCTTCGTTAAATTTGTCTACATTCGACATTTTGTTGGCCTTTTATTTAAGTTGTAGTGAAAATGCAGTTGAATTGATAAAAATAGCCCCAAAATTCGAAACTTGGTAAAACTGCAAGTTTTGTTGAATAAAAACAATCTGTAGTAAAAGGGCCAACAAACTTGGTAAAATAATGAAAGTTTTATTAACGAATGAAGTTGTAGTTCAAAAATCCGCAAAACTTGGTAAAATTATGAAAGATTTATTCAGCAATCGAAGTTGTATATAAAAATAGGAAAAAACTTGGTAAATGGTGAAAGCCGTATAAAATTTCCTTTCGCAATCGAAATTAACAGCAAACTTGGTACAAAACAAATACCAAGAACAAAATTGCACCACAAATCCAATAATAAATTTCCAAAAAAAACCAGTAGAAATTTGTAAAAAAAATCGACGAGTGGCTTTAAATGGCGTTAAATTTGTGCAAACGTTGATAATTCTCATAAAAAAAATTCAAATGTTTTATAAAAAACAATAGAAAACAGCTTCCACCTTAAGTATTCCCAGTAAATATAATCTCCAAGCAGCAACAAATCAAAATAAACTGGGACATTAAAAACTGGAGCCAAAGAGAGCAACCAAAATTTCAAGGCGGGGAAGAAATTTTACAAAAATATTTAAAAATTCTATAGAATAATCCAAAATTTTCACTAAAGCAGCAACTGGGCAAAAAAAAAATTCAAAACAACAGGAACAATTGATGAAGTCTTAAAGATGGCTGCTATTTTTGTTAAGTTACGAAGAAAGCAGAAAAAAAGATGGCTTCTTGAAATTAATTGAAGAAAAAAAAGATGGCTGCTAACGAGCAATAAAGGCGTTAAGGCGCGAATTCTTATCAAAGAAAAAGGGCTACGAAAAATGGCTGTGTAATAAAAAATAACGCGTCGAAATGGGCGAAACCTCAATATTGGGCCAAAAAAAATTGTAGGCAATTTGCCAAATATATAAAAAATATTCACGTACGTACCTTTACTCCGTTCCTTTACCGGGAGAAGGACCAAAATGTTGGATTGATGGTTTACCTGGGCAATGGTGTGACTTGATGGAGGTGTTGGTGGGGTTGTGTCCTCTTTCAGTCTCCAGACAAAAAACATAAAAAACACTTTTCTTCAGTTCATATATGTATCATTTATTTGTTTTCAATTTTCAACTTCGCAATGTTTAGGTTTACAATTTTTCTTTTTATAATTTTCCTTTTCTTCTCTTTCAAAATTTTCTCTTGTTTTAAATTTACAAAATTTTAAGTACAAATGCTTTTAAGTTTTTCTTTCACTTTTAATTTTCTTCACACAAATATTTATTTACAAAATTAGTTCTTATAATTTGCACTTAAACTTTTAATTTTTCTTTTCCTTTTCTTCCTTTTTTATTTTTTTTATATCTTCAATTTAGCTTTCAATTTTATTTTTAATTCTCACTTGTTGCTGTCGGTTGCTGTGACGATCAAGAAGGATGACAATTTTCAATGAAAAACAACGATTCAGCAAACGAAAGTACCCATGAGAGTAGGTACCCATCGACGAGTACTCTCGCCATTACTCGGCCGGCGGCGTTTTCATGCCGTCGTACTCATCGATGAGGACCCCCATGAGCACTCGACGAGGACTTCGACCGGCGGCGTTTCCATGCCGGCGCAAACAAATATTTTCTGCTATTTGTACTGCACTTGTTTTTGGGACAAGCTTTACCATCCGGTCGATCTTTCTTCCCAATCGAGCATCTATGATTTTTTTGCGACCTCTTCCTGCTGCAGTTTCAACCGAACTAGTTTTTTTGTACTTTTGTATTACATATTGAACTGATGATCTTGGTCTGGAAATATTTTCAGCAATTTCCCCTAGACTTTTGCCATCATTGTGCATTTTAACAATCAATTAATTCTCTGACGGCAATAGGAATCATTGTATGATTTTTATTATTTGCACTCATTTCGATAGCAATTAACATGTACCAGTCAAACAAACAACTTAACTAGAATGAACAATGATCTGATTTTACCAAAACAACAGAAATTTAAAAACCGTTACAAGTTTTAAATTTCTCTCCATTGATGCTGTACGGACAAATTTTTGGGTTCATTTCTTGTGCGTGTTTTGTTTGTTTTTTATTGTAATAAAAGTGAGACATGTTAACGGTTTTTGTTTTTGGAATTATTTATTGCACTTATTAGACTTTTGAATAATGTTTACTTAATTAAGTCAAATCGGGTATGTATTTTTGGAAATATAATTAATTATATTTTCAGTTGTGTGGTGTACGGACAATTGTTTGGGACAGTGTATTTTATTTAAAATAATTTTTAATTTATTTTTTGCGATTTTTTTGTTTACCTAAAATATTGATTTTTCAAAAATTACATTATTAGTTTACAATAATGTTTTAGAATAAATGAATAAATATTCAGATTTAATATGGGAAATATATAACTAAATAAAATAATAAACTTAACGAGAATTTATAAAATTTTATAAAAATTAATTTAAAATATCTGTTACTAATAAATAAACATTTATAAAGGCAACCACATAAAAAAAAACAAAAACAACAACAATATGCTGATGTTTTTCTCTTTTTTTATGAAATGCTTTTGAGCGATAGAATAAAAAAAAAATGTCAAGCAAATTGCAGTTTTGAGCAATTATTTAATCTGTTGGATTAATTTTTAATTGACACCTTTTGAAATAATTTAACAAATCCTTTTAATTGAAAAAAGTTTAAGAATATTTTTTTTTGTATGTACAACTGATAATAGTGTTGTACAGATGGGGATCCAGTGGAGAAGGTGCCACCATTGCAAAAATTGCCGCGTTTTTCGGAGTTGGTGATGGTGGTACCATTCAAAATATGACCGAAAGAGTGTTTAAAGCCATTCTTAATTTAGAAAAATATTTAAATTGGCCTGATGAAAAGAGCGCGAAAAAGTGGTTTCAAAAACATTTCACGAGCTGCCTCATTGTTTTGGATATTAGGACGGAACAGAAGTAAAGCTGGCAGAAAAAACAAATTCAAGACCCTGAATCGTATTATTCGCGTAAACATGTTTACAGTGTTAAGGTACAAGCAATTTGTGACCATAATTTAAAAATTAGACACATGGTATTGGGCTACTCTGGTAGCGTGCATGACAGTAGAATTTTTAATAATTGTGAATTGGCAATAAAACCCAAAAATTATTTCAATGGTCATGAATGGTTGGCTGCTGATATATGTATACATATATATATATTTAATCCTTTAATTCCTAGTGGAACATAAGGCGAAAAAAGTTTTAAAAAAATCCCGCGATTTTTTTTAAACTTTTTTTCGCTGCGACGCTGTGTCCCATAATATACAAAAAACCCCCTAAAATTCGTAAAATTTTCACTTTTTCCTAAAAAAAAATCCCGCACTTTTATCACCAAAAAGTTTACGTACATTTTTCAAAATAGTATTTTTTAACACCTAAAATGACAAAAATGCACCCAGCCCGAATTCTATTTTCCAGATCTTAAAACAAAATGCATGTGAGAAAATTTTCTTTAATTTGAGTCGTCACACTTGCTATTTTGGGCGTGTTTCGGTTTTTCGGACCTACCGGCCCCCTTAACACCATATAGAAAAAAATTTTCTTTTTTAATTCCAGAGGGAGTCATCTTTTTTTTTTTTTTTTGAGGGGTGCCATATAAGGTAAAGTTTTGCCATAAACTATAAACACAAAATAGGCCCTAAAATGTCATATTTACTGGTTCCACCATCCATCGCAACACCTTACTAACAAAAAGAAAAACACAAAATCAACAACAGAAAATAAAAATTAGAAAAAACCCTACCACCATATTATTAATTTTTTAGTTTTAAAGGCAGAAGACTGAATCCCGGGCAAGGCAAATAGGTATCACCATATATTTGGCGCTGAAAATCTACTATGGAACAAATATTAAAATTTTAATTTATCGCTTTATTTAGGCGATATAGCACAAAAAAGGTTGAAGACGTAGTTTGAAACCCAGTAGTCAAATAATTTCGGTTTTTGTTGTAAATAACACTACAGTAGTTTTGATTTAACTGCCTTTTTCTTAAGTGCACATTTGCTATAACTGCACAAAATTTTGGTTTCGTTTCTATTTTAGAAAATTATGACGAAATTGTCTTCTTTATGTGCACTTTTTGTACCTGCGCATTTAAGATAACTACCTCATATTTTTGGCAGTTTTACATTATTTTCATAAAAAAGATTACCGTTAGCAGCCTCTTGTGTTTTGCTTTGTTTTTCAATTCTAGGAAAAAAAACACACAAAACAAATGTGTTGTCAACTTTTTTTGTGACAAAAATATCCTACTTTAGTCGTTTTTTAACCATAAAATCGCAAGATCTAGTGCAAAGCACAAAGTTGTCATCATTAGCTCCATTTGTTTTGTTTCTTTTCAGTCTGTATTGGTATACCTGCACATTAAGGCAGGTAAACAATTTGACTTAGCTGCGTTTTTGGCTTACCTGCACAAAAATTCTTCCAAGTTGGTTGTGCAGCTAAGCCAAAATTACTGTATCAATAAAATAAAATTACGTACCGAAAATTGTTGATCAATTTTAATTATTCCAAAAGTTATGGCGATTTTCGCTTTTTGAAAATTACGAAATTTGGCGAATTTGGCACTAAACATCAATAAATTTTGACGAAAATAGTTCTGCATACTACCACCTCTCAGCATATAACCAGATCGTCAATGTATTTTTGGCAATTTTTCAAATATTTTTTTGTTTTAAAAAGTTAATTTTTTTTAAATTTTCTAAATTTTCACTTTACATGCTTCTCGCTTGAAAACCGTTCCTTATACAAAAAAAGTTTGAAGACAAAAAAAGTAGATAGTTAAGTTTTCTATGGATATAATACTACTTGTTTAATAAAATATTGTTATTAGAAGGTTTAATGCGCAGGTACAAACAGTGCACTTAAAGAAGACAATTGCGTACATAATTTTGTAAAATAGAAACGAAACCAAAATTTTGTGCAGTTATAGCAAATGTGCACTTAAGCAAAAGGCAGTTAAATCAAAACTACTGTATAAAGTTATAGTTAGAGTTAGAGTTGGCAAAATTACACTTTATGGGGCACCCCTAAAAAAAAATTTGACCCCCTCTGGAATTAAAAAAAGGAAATTTTTTTCTATATGGTGTTACGGGGGCCGGGGCCCCCGGGACCCGCGAGGTCCAAATATGCATTTTGTTTTAAGATCCGGAAAATAGAATTCGGGCTAGGTGCATTTTTGTCATTTTAGGTGTTAAAAAATAAAAGTGTGGGATTTTATGAATTTTAGGAGGTTTTTTGTATATTATGGGACACAGCTAGGGAATGCAAAATCCCGAAATTTATCTCGAATTCCCGTGATCCCGCAAGGGACATAAATTAGAAAATATTTTATAGAAAATATTTTATAGTATTCTGCCAAATTCTCTTCCGCCTTAGGTTCTAGGAGAACATGGCAAACTATTCGTGAAATTGGTATTGGTAAAGTCACTAGTCAGGAACCGTTTTCTGTGGATGTTGATTCAGTTAATGAAAATTTCCTGAACATACCCATGGTCGAGGCTGACTGTAACTATTACCATGACTACAATGTTGTTCATGAAAGTGACGAATTTATGTTTAATGTCGTGGACCAATGTGATGTACTATCTAGTTGTCTATCTGTTAAGTCCAACGCTGTTGGGGATGATGGTATACACCCAAGATTCATAAAAATCCTTCTTCCTAGTCTACTTCCTTTTATTACATTAATTTTTAATAACATTCTTACCTCCAGCCTATATCCTATCAAATAGAAAAATGCTAGGATAATTCCTATTCCTAAAACGAAATCTGAATACCGTCCAATCGCGATTTTGCCATACCTCTCTAAAGTTTTTGAAAGGCTTATTCATATCCAAATAAGTACATACTTAGACAATAATAATTTGTTAACTGATCGACAATCCGGCTTTCGTAAAAAACATAGTTGCACAAGTGCTCTAGTGGATGTTGCTGAGGAAATTAGAAAAGAGATTGATAGTAAGAATATCACTCTACTAGTACTTTTGGATCATTCAAAAGCGTTCGATACCGTTGATCATAATATTTTATGCTTCAAATTAAGAAGAATGTTTAATTTCTCCCAAGCCGCTACGAACTTAATTTCAACGTATCTTGGAGGTAGATCTCAATATGTTGAGTCATCCAATGTTAAATCTAACCCACTCCCGGTAATTCGGGGTGTGCCTCAAGGGTCGATTCTTGGACCTCTTCTGTTCTCAGTCTACTCAAATGATCTTCCGGATACACTTGAGATATGTAAGTCTAGGATGTATGCGGATGATGTCCAACTTCACGTTAGTTGTAAGGTCACTTCCATTGATTTATGTGTGAACAATCTGAATCGTGAATTGCATCGAATTTTTATATGGGCCTCGGCAAATGGTCTTAGTATAAATCCGAGGAAATCTAAATGCCTAGTTATTAGAAAGCGTTCAACAATAGTTAATGTTGTACCTGTCATAACCCTTAATGATCAACCAATTGAAATAGTTGACTCCGTGAAGAATCTTGGAGTATATTTCAACAATACTCTCACGTGGTCTGACCATATTAATTATGCTTGTGGTCGTACCTATTCTATGTTGAGAACACTTTGGCAAACACAACACTGCACGCCAATAAATATTAGGATACTTCTTGCCAAAACCTATTTAATACCTATTCTCTTATATGGGTGTGAAATTTTTGCTAGTTGTGACACACATAGTAAAAGGAAACTTAACGTCGTTTTTAATAATATCGCTCGATATGTTTATGGTTTGAAACGATTTGATAGGGTTTCATCGTTTTCAATAAGATTGTATGGCATAAGTTTTGATAATCTCCTTAAAACTAGAATTTTACTATTCCTACATAAGATTATATACACCCAACAGCCACAGCATTTATACGAACGATTGAGATTTTCGAGATCCAATAGGGGGAAAAGATTGATACCTTTTAGACATCATAGTTTGATATCCGAATGGCAGTTCTTTTTATACGCCACCCGTCTCTGGAATAATCTTCCATATAACTCTCAAGTTATAAGTAATGCACTTCAGTTCAAAAATAAAATTATGAGCTTATTCGAATTAGGAAACTATATTTGATTTAGTCTGTTAATTAATTATATGAGTATATACTTTGAATGTTTAATTAATTTTTTATGATATTTTTTATGTTTTTAATTTGACTATAACCCTTTTAGACCCAGCATACACGACTGTGTGATGTGATGTTTTCTCTTAAAGTTGCAAATATTTTCAATATTGATAGTTTTACTTAGACAAAAATCACAATTATACTTTTACCTAAATTATGTTTCATAAAATATGAATTGACATCAGGAAATCTTCATAGTAAAACTATATTAAAATACCATTTTACCTTAAAATTACAAAATCAATAAATTTTTGCAGCTGGTTGGATCTGAAAGGGTTAATTTGATAAATGTTATAAAGTTATTATATTTTATTATTTTTTAGTTTTAAATTTTTAATAACAATTTCTGTAATTCTACAAATAATCAGTTCTGTACTGCAATATGAGACTCTAAGTCTTGTGTACGGAACTTCAAATTAATAAATAAATAATAAAAAAAAAAAATAAAATAAATAGTATTTTAAAAATTTTTATTAATATCTTAAAAACCTCAAATTTTCATGATCGTGAAAAAGCTCCGGTGGTTTTTCTTGGAATTTTCGTAGTGGGAAAGAATGCGTGTTTTTATAAAAAGAATCAAACGAATTCGTAAACAAATTTGTGTTAGAAACACTAATTAAAAAACGGTTTCCTTCCAAATTTTTTCACAAATTTGTTAGGACTTCTATGAAGAACAAATGAGGCTAGAAAATTTTTAAGATAAATCTTTTTAAGTTTGTGTTTTTCACGCAAACGATTTAACGAATTTCTCCGATTCTTTTTATAAAAACAGGCAGTTAATTTTATATTAGAAATTATATAAATCTAATTATATATGTATGTGTTTTTAAAAATTGAATAAACTTAAACTAATTTTTAGACTAAAACACTTGTCCGTAAAAGAAAATAAATAAAAAAAATTAATATTGAAAATAATTTTAGAAAATTGGAAACATTTTTAAAAATTATGGGAACAAATTCTAACTTACTGAAAAAATTTTAAAAATCAATGGATAAATTTGTCTTTAATTCTTTACAGAATAAGTGCGATTCAAATTTTTTTTAATACAAACACTATTTAGTTGAGTGGTTTTTTAAAAAAGTATATTTTTTAAGTTCCTTTTAGTGCCTGTTAAAAAAAAAGTAACTTAAAAAGTTCGATCAAGTACACAAATTAATCAGTGTGTTCGTTTACTCGAAAATCTTACTACTTTTACTACAATTTTGTAAGTAAATGAGCAAACCTAATGTAAGATTTTTACTATTTTCAAAACGTTGGAAAATTTTGCATAAATAAATTTGAAATAATTACCTTTATTACTTGGAATTGCATTTTTTGAAATCGCGGGATTCCCGGCCCAAATTCCCGGGAATTGAAAAATGCATAATTTCACGGGAATCCCGGGACGGGAAATCCCGGGATGCATTCCCTAGACACAGCGTCACAGGCGGAAAATATTTGCAAAAAATCGCGCGATTTTTTCAAAAAAAATTTCAGGATTTGTACATAGCGTACATAAGGTAAAAGTTCCTTTTTTTTTTTTTTGGAACAAATAAAAATTTAATGAATGTTTGGGGGTTTTTTGTGTATTTCGGGTCACAGCACCGCAAGGGAAAAATTTTTAGAAAAAGTCGCGCGATTTTTTACAAAAATTTTTAATTTTTTGGTACATATACATATATGTAGCGTACAAAAGCTTTATTTTGGTAAAAGTTGGTGTTTTTTTTTTGGAAAAAATTAAAATTTTATGAATGTTTGGGGGTTTTTTGTGTATTGTGGGGCATAGCGTTGTGGTCATGCTTGAATTCTTAAGAAAATTTCCGTTTATTTGAGTACCCATACTTTATACTCTGAGTACCCGGCCCCCTCAACACCACATAGAAAAAAATTTTCTTTTTTAATTCCAGAGGGAGTCATAATTTTTTTTTAATTGATTTTTTTAAACTGTTTTTGTCGT
The DNA here is from genome assembly GCA_949987735.1 of Leucophora obtusa. Taxonomy (NCBI): domain Eukaryota; kingdom Metazoa; phylum Arthropoda; class Insecta; order Diptera; family Anthomyiidae; genus Leucophora; species Leucophora obtusa. The sequence goes on from OX465295.1 coordinate 287,211,105, forward strand.
TTATTTAAAAAATAAATTACATATCAATACGGATTTTCTGTTACAGTTAATATTTGCATTTAAAATGTTTTGTTAAAAAAAGAAACCTTTTTAGATTTCTAGGTCAGTTCAAAAAACGAAATAAACTAAATATCATTTATTCTTACGGATTTTGTAGTTAATTTTTTGAAATTAAAATAAAACGAAATAAATGAAAAATCATTACTTTTTTAAGGATTTTGTAGTTTATTAATTAACATTTAAAAATAAATGAAAAGTTCTTTTGATTTAAATGAAAAGTTAGTAGACCGATTTGCAAATGATTTTTCATTAATTTTAAATTAAATTTTCAGTTAATTTAAACTACAAACTATTTTGAGTGTATGTATAAAAATTAAATATTTTAATACATTCATGATATTTATTAAAATTCGATTAAATTTCTCACTCGAATAAAAGCAATAACGCCGGGGGAAAAAACGCGGAAACTGTTATAAATTAAAATTCGGCAAATAAATTTCGCAATTTCTTTAAAAAACAATATAAAGTTAAAATTTTATGTAAATGTCGCGGACTACGAAATAAAACTTTTTGAAAAATAAGCGGTAAAAACTTGAACTGAACACGTAAAACTCAATATCTCTTAAACTACATGACTTTTTGGTGCAATATTTTATAATCCTCAGCTTATATTATCTGTAATAATAAAAAACAAAAAAAGACTTAAAAATAATATTTGATGGTGAAATTGTTCATTACAATTAAATACAGAATTTTTGTAAAATAGGAGCTGAGCCCTTTTCGAAATTGAAGACTCAATAATATGTAATTTAATTAATTATTTTAAGTATTTATTAAAAACCGACTTATTTTTGTCGGTTTCGAGGCTTGAAAAACCGAGGTTTCGGTTTCGATTAAAACCGAACTCTAGTTATAGTTCCATACAAAATTTGTTTTATAAGCCTCCTATAACTTTATAAAGCATTTATGAATTTACACATTTGTTTATACATTCATATTTAGTCTTTATCTTCGTTAAATTTTTGTCTATAATTCAACTCATATTTTAACTTATTGTGTTATGTATGCATAAAACGCATCTTTTGGCGTCCTTTTGTTGTATGTCTTAGAAGTAGGCTTGCCAGATCGAAATTGGCAAAAAGCTTGACATTCAGAGGAAACAGCTTGATTTTTCTTGACATTTAGAGAAAAGGCTTGATTTTTCTTGACAATTTAAAATTCAGTTAAATTAGCAAAAAAAATTGCAAAATTGACTTGAAAATTTAAATGATATTAATTTATACAGATTTTCTTCATTCTTTGTACCCCATTTTTTTTAAAGAAATGGGCCCATATGTTGTCAATGGATATGTCTTTTGGCAATTCTTCAAAAACTTCCCGAAGGCAGCAGTGATATTTTTAAAATATATTTAAAACAGCAATTTGCTAAAAAAACAGATTTTTCTCCAGAATCATATCTTTTTTCTAAGTATTTTACAGCATTTTGTAAAAATGGTTAGCTTCTAACTCAAACGTTTCCTTTTCATTCAAAGAAATTCTTTTTATGCTTGGTACATGGTATATTTAAAAACAATTAGTAGAGTCCGACCGAACAGTTCGGCCACAAAATGTATTTGCACGGTATTCGGTATGTTCAAGCATTATGGACAAATTTTGCTTATGGAAAAATGTTTGTTGGGCCGATTTGAATCCGTTTTGGGTGTAAAATTTAAGGAAAAGTCAGAAGTTAGGCAAGGATATCACTGTTCGGCCGCCGAAAGTTCGGCCAAATTGGAAAAAGTTCGACGGCCGAACAGTTAACTTTACAGCAAAACTACTGGGTTTTCCTTAAATTTAACATTCAAAATCGCATTAAATCGACTCAGTAAACACAGACTATTAATTATAGAGATAGGAAATCAAAACTTACCCTACTCACCGCTAGAGGGCGCTGAAATTTAGTATTACCTGAGCAACTATTTAGTATCAACTGAGCCTATATTTTAAAACGCAAAAACTGCTGAAAATTGTTCAAAATAAGGAAAAAACAAGCGCGGAATATATTCAAATAATAAAATTTGAGATATCCGTTTGTTTTTTTTGCTTTGTTTTTTGTTATTATTTAAATAAAAAAAAAAAGAAATTGTCAATTTTTTGAGCTAAGTGGCATCTAGTGACAACGATATTTTTATAACTTATTTTTTGGTGATGCCATACCCCTAAGTAAACATTTTCCCAGAACCAAAATTTCTCAACAATCCCTCTAAATATCGAAAAACCGCCCAAATGTCGCTAACAATTAGTTTTGTTGTTTTTTTTTTTGCTAATGGTTAATTTTTCTTGATTTTTCTTATCAATTTGATGTAAAATTTTCTAAAATTCCGTTTTAGCTTGACAAATGACATTTTTTCTTTATTCTTGAAACGCATTGAAAAATCTTGACAATCAAGCCAAATCAAGCCCGTCTGGCAACCCTACTTAAAGAGTTATCTTTTTGGTATTACCTATATTCTTTGTCCGAACTACATCTTTAATAATCTGCATCTACATCTTGCCTGTCTGGTTGTTGTCCGAATTATAAATGTGTTTATCAGCACAATTTTGTTAACAGAATAAATAAGTAAAACATTAGTTCAAAATTAGTTTAGTGTTAGAGAAAAATTAAAAACGGCGATAGTAAAATTTCCGGGTTTTTAAATTTTTTTGATATCTTGAAATTTTACACATCAAACTTTTGGCTTTCTAGCCAAGTCAGGCATCCAAGAATTAGTCTATCGGTAAGGTGTCGAGTTCTACTTTTCGCATTGTTACGATTCATTCGAAAATTGTATCCTAAAATTTTAAAAACCACCCAAAAGCAAGAAAGTTTTCGTATTTTTTTAACTTTTCGGCGTTCAAAAGGCTGTAAAAATAGAACCGCGAGTTATGAGCACTATCTGACGCATGAATAAATTTATATAGGTCCTGTGCAAGAAGTCGCTTGATTTGATAATAATATTTAATATAAATATATCGAGAGCCTATACTCAAAATATGTACATACATATGTCAACTTATATCTGGTCAAAATGAGTTTCCGATGGCAAATAGTTCCCCTATGCAATACCCATCTGCGATATAAATTTCAAAGCAAAAAGATAATTAGTTCTCATGTTATATCAGTTTTTATTATTATGCTATCTCAAAGTACATTTTTTTTTTTTTTGGTGAAAATAAATACTAACTCCCTTAGTAAATTTCCAACTTAAAGAAAAATGAATTTATTATAAATCTACCTCACATCTGATTGCATTTGGCGTGTTGAATACGAATCTGAAAAGATTTTGATATCCAATGGCTAGTTTTTGAGATATGGTAATTTTTATCATATTAGCAAATAGTGGTTCTAAACAAAAAAAAAATGGTAATATATATGTAACTTTTAAAATATTTATCGGATTGAAATATTATGTATGGGCGATTATAATCAATGATATAAGCTTCCAAAATAGCACATTTGGAGTGTCGCTGTTACAATACAGCGTGAGTTAGAGAGTGCGAAATTTGACCACCTCGAGTAGTTTTTAAATTTTTCTATAGCGAATTTACATTGTTAAATTTTTCAGTAGATTTCGTTTTGAAATCCAATTCGAAATCTATATCGTTTACATTAGAATATTTGACAGATGAATGGGATTTCGATCAACCAACAACAATTTTTTTGTAAACAAACTAACCTTAAAAAATAACCAAAATTAAAAGATTTTCTAAAAACCATTTTATGTAATGGCGGAACACAAAAATCATTTATATTATGAAAGATACAATGTTATATTTGCTAATAAATGTGTTTAAATATAGGGATGATTAGTAGAAAGCTAAAATATTAAATGTTTTGTCAGTGCTCTTGCCGGCGCAATCAAATGATTTTTCATAGTTTGTCTTCGTCGGATGCAATAAAATAGCCGTTTTCAACTTTAAATATTTCTTTCAATTAAAAATAACAGACTTTATTATGTTATTCCTTAATTTTTTAAAGTTATTAAAATTTATTATTTATTAATTTTTTATGACATAAACAGCTGCTGAATGTTGCCACTTTTTCTGCAAACTTCCCTACTTTTCTGCAAATATGGGAGAAAAATTGGATTTCGATGAGATTTTGCTGAAATCCAAATTAAATCGGGATTTCATTTCCTATGGGAAATCTGTTTAAAATCCCAAATTTGTATTGGATTTCAGTCGAAACCTACTTTTAACTCGATTTCGATCTTAATGTAAATTCGCTATAATATAGAATAAAACATCTCATACAATGCTTAAATAACCAGGAAAATTTTCTATTCCAAAGAATCGGTGGTAGAATAGCTACTTTTTCTTTACAACCACTTCTACTGCCAATTCTAACAACGTTGATTTTTGAAATTGTCCCGAAAGCAACCGCTTCTGTAGCTCCAAAGTGGAACCGGTTGCCGTAGAACCAGTTCTGGAACTAGTTCTAGAATTGATTCTATATCAGGCATACCTTCCACATAAGTTCCGTAGAACTGGTTCCGGAACCATCGTTGGCAACCGATTGTAAAAAATTTTCCTGGGTAATAAACATTTTTCAAAAAAAATCGTATTTGTATTTTCCGACAAAATATGCTAACTCTGAAAAAATATTTGTATTTAGTAGCTTTAATTGGCCAAATAAGGCCCTAAGGGCTCGGTTATGTAAATGAAGATTTAATAAAAAAAAATACGCAAAAAAGTACAAAATATGAAATTTTTTGAATAGGTATAAATTAGTAAGAATATTTAAATAATTTTATGGAAGGTACATTGTTTATTTTTACAATAATAAGCTAAATAACTAGTTTTATAGCTCTCGTGAGCAGTTAGCTTTTTTGAGTTGGCAGGTTTACACCGTTTACGAGTAGAATACGAGTTTATATGAAAACCCCTATTATAATATTGAATACGTATTGGATTTTGATAAAAAATATAAAATTTTTAAAATTAAAAAACAAAATGCATTTTTTAATAAAATAAATCCAGTTATTAAGAAAAAGGCCTAATAATACAATAAAACGAGTAAAAAGGTTAAAGTCGGGCATGCCGACTATACAATACCCTACACCAGTCTGGTGTATTGTTTGGATCCGAAATTCGAATGGGTTAAAATGGGGCTTGTGTCAAAATTTTCTATAATGTGAGTCAGCGCACCAAATTTCATTAAAATATCTTAATATTTGCGACCTGCAGTTTGTAACCAAGCCAATTTTGGGGGGACCCTTATATGGGCACTAGTTCTAAACATGGACCGATGTTCACCAAAATCAATAGGCTTCGTCCTTCGGCCAACATAGGTCTATGTACCAAATTTCATCAAAATATCTTAATATTTGCGACCTGCAGCGTATAAACAGTATAATTTTGGTAGGACCCTTATATGGGCACTAGGTCTAAACATGGACCGATGTTCACCAAAATCAATAGGCTGCGTTATTGGGCCAATATAGGTCTGTGTACCAAATTTCATCAAACTATCTTAATATTTACGACCTGCAGCGTATAAACAGTATAATTTTGGTAGGACCCTTATATGGGCACTAGGTCTAAACATGGAGCGATGTTCACCAAAATCAATAGGCTGCGTTATTGGGCCAATATAGGTCTGTGTACCAAATTTCATCAAAATATCTTAATATTTGCGACCTGCAGCGTATAAACAGTATAATTTTGGTAGGACCCTTATATGGGCACTAGGTCTAAACATGGACCGATGTTCACCAAAACCAATAGGCTGCGTTATTTGGCTAACATAGGTCTGTGTACCAAATTTCGTCAAAATATCTTAATATTTACTACCTGCAGCGTATAAACAATATAATTTTGGTAGGACTCTTATATGGGCACTAGGTCTAAACATGGACCGATGTTCAGCAAAATCAAACTTGTTCGTCCTTGGGCCAACATAGGTCTGCGTACCAAATTTCATCAAAATATCTTAATATTTGCGACCTGTAGAGTGCGCACAAGATTGCATGGACAGACAGACAGACGGACGGACGGACATCGTTAAATCGAAATAAAAAAAAATTCTGAGCCGATCGGTATACTATAAGGTGGGTCTACGACCAATATTTTTTGGTGTTACAAACATCAGCACAAACTTATAATACCCTGACCACATAGTGGTGTAGGGTACAAAAATATATTAATATTTAAATATGTTCTTCAATTTGTTCCTCGTGTATTTATCATCTGCATTATTAAAATATTTAAAAGATCAGTATCTTTGTATTTCATTATAAAAACATCTGAAATGCAAATATAGGGTAAAGAAATAAGTTGGTTTGAAAATAAGAGAAAAATACAAGAAAAAATTTTATAAAAAGCCAACGACGTTATTGACAGTTTTTCTGCAGAGCCAAAATAGGTAAAACTATTCATCAGATCAGGGGTATGGCATCACCAAAAACAAAAGTCATAACGACATCGTTATCACTAGATGGCACTTTGTTCAAAAAATTGACAATTTTCTTTTTTTATTTAAATTGAAATAATAACACACAAAAAAGCAAATAAAAAAAGGAATTTTCAAATTGAATTATTTGAACAAATTTTTTCCGCTTTATATTTTCTTATTTTGAGCAGTTTTCAGCAATTTTTGAGTTTTTAAATATATGCTCAGCTGATACTAAAGTGATACTAAATAGTTGCTCAGGTGATACTAAATTTCAGCGCCCCCTACCGGTGAGTAGTGTAAGTTTTGATTTCCTATCTCTATAATTAATTGTCTCTGCATCAGATGTTCTGACAACATTGACTTCCATATTATTTTGACAAAATAAGAAGGTTATTTTGTAGATATTATTTTAAACTCCATTCGCTTAATTAAGGGAATGTCTGACGTTATTCTATCATATGATTACGTTTTATTTCCGTTCTTCATCAGTCTTCTGACTTCACGGCGGTCCATGATTTCTGTGTGACACTTCTTCTTTAATGCCGCAATGTAATGTATCAGCGTGATTTAAAAGCCGCGAAATTGCAAGTACCTGAAATTATAAATTTATTGTTAAATGTGGATTTACAATGATGGAGTAGTCTACCTGCAAAGCGATTCAAAGAAAAACGAGTAAAAAGGTTAAAGTCGGGCATGCCGACTATACAATACCCTACACCAGTCTGGTTAAAAGCCAACTAATGTTTGGATCCGAAATTCGAATGGGTTAAAATGGGGCTTGTGTCAAAATTTTCTATAATGTGAGTCAGCGCACCAAATTTCATTAAAATATCTTAATATTTGCGACCTGCAGTTTGTAACCAAGCCAATTTTGGGGGGACCCTTATATGGGCACTACACTCAGAAAAGTTCTGCAGTTACTACATGACAGTTATTTATGTAGTAATGCGGTTGTAGTTATTTTAACTACAATTGTAGTTAATTTACTTAGAACAAAATTTTTCAATGTTTTTGACAGTTATTTTTTTAAACAAACTACAAAAATTACTACATTGTAGTAACATTTATTTTATGCAGTTATTTTGAATTTTATTTACAAATACTTAAATTTTCAAGTGTGTATGCACACACACGAAGCAAACAGAAGTATGTGTATGAATCACTTGTTTAGAAATTTCTAGTGAAAGTATATGAGTATAACATGTTTTCTCTTGTCTTAGTCATAAAACAATTAAATTAATTAATTAAATTACTAAAATAATAAGGTAAATTTTATAATATAAATTTATTTTATATGGTATTTATTTTCTTTCAGTTCTTTTATATTCTCATCCCTTTCTACCTGGAGAAAAAAAAAAGGAAGTCAAACAACAGCATATTTCATCCGTCACAGACGGACATGTACAACAATATCTTAATAGTGAAAAAAAAGTGACATTAAGTGTAAATTTTGATTTCTCAATTTTAAATTTATTATAGAATAAAATTAAGTTAATAGTGTTTACATAAATTTGTTTTTTTATTAAATTAATAATTAAAAAAAAAAAATTTTTATTTATGTTTTTTTAACTACATTTGCAAGTTGTTTGTACAGTTTTACAATAATTTGCATGTATGTTATTTCAATTGCATTTGTAGTTGTTTTTACTACATTTGTCAGTTGATTTTTAACAGTTAAAAATTACTTCATATTGCAGTTAATTTAACTGCAAATGTAGTCTACACCTTTTTAAGTGCAAATGCAGTTATTTTAACTGTCATTTGCAGTTGATTTTACCTACATAATTCCCTGAGTTTAGTTCTAAACATGGACCGATGTTCACCAAAATCAATAGGCTTCGTCCTTGGGCCAACATAGGTCTGTGTACCAAATTTCATCAAAATATCTTAATATTTGCGACCTGCAGCGTATAAACAATTAATTTTGGGGGGACCCTTATATGGGCACTAGGTCTAAACATGGACCGCTGTTAACCAAAATCAATAGGCTTCGTCCTTATGCTGATATAGGTCGGTGTACCAAATTTCATCAAAATATCTTAATATTTGCGACTAGCAGCGTATAAACAATATAAATTTGGGGGGACCCTTATATGGGCACTAGGTCTAAACATGGACCGATGTTCACCAAAACCAATAGGCTGCGTTATTGGGCCAATATAGGTCTGTGTACCGAATTTCATCGAAATATCTTGATATTTGCGACCTGCAGCGTATAACCAGTATAATTTTGGTAGGACCCTTATATGGGCACTAGGTCTAAAAATGGACCGATGTACTAAGTTTCATCAAAATATCTTAATATTTGTGACCTGTAGAGGGCGCACAAGAATGCATGGACAGACAGACGGACGGACGGACATCGTTAAATCGAAATAAAAAAAATTCTGAGCCGATCGGTATACTATAAGGTGGGTCTAGGACCAATATCTTTTGGTGTTACAAACATCAGCACAAACTTATAATACCCTGACCACATAGTGCTGTAGGGTATAATTATATAGAGTAACATAAAAACTATGTAAGTGAGAAAGAAAAAGTAAAAAACATTCGCTCTGCAGAATGGAGTATTCCAGCATTATTGTAAATCTGCCTTAAAAATGTAAAAGATGGATCCGGAGTTGTTAGTTTTTCAATGAGCGAAATAAATACATATTTAGAGGCTAAAATACAGTTTATGGGGTTTCGTAAAAAAATATGACCCCTCTGGAATTAAAAAAGAAAACAACCGAAGTTAATTTTGGGAGGGATTCGGCCTCGGGAGGACTGTGGGGTCAAAAAACGGGGGGACATAGTAACATGTAAGTGTGGGTACGCAAATTAAAGGAAATTGTCTCACGATTCCAAAAATGTTATTTTTTTTATCCATAAAACGTAGCCTTAACTACACAGAGGGAATTTTACTGGACGAGTTTTAATGAAAATTTTCAGCAAAGTAATGAAGTTTTCTTCACAAAGTAAATGTAAAAATTCTTGGACTTGATGAAAAAGCTTCATATATTTTATGAATCTAGTTTTAATGAAACTTTTTCATTTAATGTATGAAATTTTTATTAGATAAAATGAAATTTTTCACAACATTTTATGAAAAATTCCATTAATTCAACGAAAAGTTTCAATGGACGAGTTCTAGAGAAACTTCATAGGTGTTATGCAGAAATTCATTAATATCATGCAGATAATTCTCTCAGTGTAGAGCCACTCTTAAGGGACTAACTTAAGAGGGTGTCCAAAATTATGAGATTTTGTTGTACGGTAAAATCGTACTCAAATGAAAAAAATAATTGAAAATCGCGGGATTTTTAAAAAAAATTTTCCTGCGGCGCCATTTTACTAACATATCTAAAATAACTAAAAAAATTTTTGGAAAAATCGCGCAATTTTGCCAACAAATTTTTTCCCTGCGGCGCTAATTTAACTATCGAAATTCAATTTCCCATCAAACTCTTTCATTTTCATACAACCCAAAAAGTTTACGTACACCTAAAAGTTAAGGTCGACTATTTATGCTATTTTTCTATATAACAGCTAAAACCAAACATAATTCAATTGTGAATAATTCGTCAAGCGAACAAAACTTAGCAACTAATTGCCAACGATAGCAAGAGTAAAAATATTTGTTATACCCTGTTAAAAATCGACATATATATGTATATGTATGTATCCATTAATGGACATGTGTGAACTCACACATGCTGGTATATGAAGTCATACAAATTCATACACGTCCATATACTTCCATATAGGATTCATATGTGTTCATATGTAGTCATATGTAATTATTAGGCCAACCAAAAAGAAGCCAGCACCCCGTTTCTGTATTTCTCGCATCGAAAAAGTTTTCGCAAAAAACATGTGAAATGCAACCCTGCTCTGCTTGATATAGGATGAGTCGCAGACAATAAAATATATATGAAACCAAATCAACTAGTAATGCGCTGCATGTAAGTTATTTCTAATTTAATTAGGTATTTTACAAAACTACGTGTGTACTCGGTTATAAAAGTTACAATATCTGAAAGATTTACGACTACAACTCCAGTCCATTTTATCATCGCCTAAATCACCCTGTTTAATGCAGGATGACCATGCATTTCTCGATGAGAAAACTTCTCGCATTAGATACAGAAACGGGGTACAGGGCATGTTTTTTATTTGAAGAGATAAAACAACTTAGATTAAATACAAGTTCTGATCTTAAAAATATAAGAATTTTAAGCTATAATTGTTAGAGCTTTTTTTGCTTATTTTATCTAACTTTGCTTGTTTTTGCTTATTTTGTAAAAATTGGCTTATTTTTGCTATTTTCTTTGAAAAATAAGCTCATTTTAGCTTTTTTATGCGGAAATAGAGCATAGTTTTGCTTTTTTTTTCATAAAATCAGTAATTTTAAAAATTATTTTAAGTCGACATAAATTATTTAAAATTTGTTTTTTAAAATCTATTTTAAATTAAAAAATCTGTTTTGTTAAAATAAACTTTTTATTTTTACAACCTGAATTCTAATAGTAAAAATATGACAATGACGATTTCCTTAGGCAAAAATGATTTTAGCACATTTTATTCTTTAATGGATTTCCCGATGAAAATAAATTTAAGAATCTCAAAACTTTGTCTGATTCCTGAAGTCCCAAATAATGTAGCATTGTATTAAATAAAAAATTTAAATTTTATGAGGATTTTAAGAAGTAATGAAGTTTAATTGCTTATTTTTTGCATTTTAACTGCTTATTTTACTGTTTTTTCGAGCTTTTTTTAAGAGCTTAAAAGATTGCTTTAGGGCTTTTTTTGGTTGCCCTAGTGATCATACATGAACATATTACCTCAATTTTCGTTAATGTACACACATGATCATGTATGGAAACATATGAAAATGTATGATCATGTATATAAATATTACCTCAAATTTCGTTAATGCACACATATGAACATATATGGAAACTCATATGAGCATATATGAATCATTCATGCACACATATTGATCATATATTGATGCATATAGGCATGCATGAATCATATGTGCTCATTAGAGTCGTCCCAAAAAAAAAAAAGTTGGAATTTTCACGCTCCACAACCCTACAAATATGCCACTTTGAAAAAAAATGTAGTCTGATCAAAAAAATCACCAAAAAAGTTTTGTTTAGAGGTAGCACATCGCAATTGAAGTTTCGAGGTTGTACTTGTTCTATTATTTTTATTTAATTAAAAATAATGGAAAAAATGAAAAAATTAAATATAATTATTATGATCGCGATATATCAAATCTAATATATTTTTAGGTGTGCATTACGAATATGAAATCAAAATTGAAATCGGAGTCGCGGATTTCGCGAAATTTTAAAATTTCATACAAAAAAGGATCAACTTCGATCAGGATGTTTTCTTATATTTACCAATATGAAAATTTCGTTTTTGCATTATATATATCTGCTAAATGTCCTATTATGTGGGATAGGGTTTTTGGTAGCAATAAAATTATAGCAATCTAAATAATAGCGAAATATTAAAAAATTTCAAATTTTAACTTAATTTGCAGGGATATCTGTTATCCTTTTTAAAATTAAAATCAGTGTTATATATAATGAAGGTCCTTGGTAAGTAAATTGCAAAAGTATAACAAATTCCATTTTTCGATAACACCGTTTACAGGTAATTGGGAAAATATCTCAAAAAACTTGAGTTTTTTTGAATTTTCAAAAACCGCGAATAATTCATAAACCACAAATTTTTTTTAAGTTTCGATTGCTGATTCATAATCTGCGTTAAAATAAAGATCAGATTTGAGAAATTTGCGCATACAAGGCAAAAACAAGTTGAATTTTTAATTACATCTTTTCGGAAAATTTCGAAAATTTTACTAAAATATGTATTTTTTTGTATAAATTTAAAAAAAACCGCGAATTACTTAAAAGTTACTTAATTTTTTTAAGTTTTGATTTCAAATTCCTTATATTCACATTAATTAAGACCAGATTTAAAAAAATTCTTAAATAATAGCGTACAGGTTAAGAAATAATTAAATTTAAAGTCAACCCTACTTTTTGTATAAATTACTCTAGAGATAAATTACTAATTCTTAAAAGACAACTTTTTGTGCTACCTCTAAATAACAGCGGATTTAGCTGAAACTTGGCACAGAGAGTTTTTAGACATTAAGGAATAGGGGCAACATTGTGGAGATCGTAAATTCCAACTTTCATGTTTTTTTGGACCACTCTAGTGCTCATGTATAATCGATTTTTAACAGGGTATAACCATTTATGATTTTATAGAATTATATGTCGTTGAGTATTGTCATATGTAACACCAAGTATAATTGTAAATCATATTAACCAGATCCACAATTTTTCGGATCTAATAATATATTTCTACATATTCGAGAATTGGTGGATCTGGTTAGTATGATTTTATATAATTAAATATCTTTTGATAGTTATTCAAAAATATACATTTCACAATACTCCACGAGATATAATTGTATAAAATCATAAATGATTATACAAAAATCATTTCTACTAGGGTTTTCACTTTTTTTATTTTTTACTAGGGTTTTCACTTTTTTTTTAATTTTTGGAAGGTCCAAAATTTAAAAAAAGGGCTCTAATTCGATGCACATTCAACGGATTACAAAAAAAACTCATTTTAGAAATCATAAGAAAATTTCCGTTCATTTGAGTACAATTTTCGTTTATATTAATTTTCACTTTTTTCGACCTCCCCTAGTGGTCGAAAATGGCTCATGTATGAAAAAAAAAAAATAAATTTTTGGAATCGTGAGACAATTTTCCTTAATTTACCCACACTTACATGTTATTATCTTACCCCGTTTTTGCCCCCCATAGGCCTGCAAAATTTCGTAATCTTGTAAAGTAGTTGATTTATTTAAACTTTGGATGCTTTGGGGTATATTATCTATCGGGAATTCTAAATAGTAAACTGAAATTTAGAAAAAATACCTATTTTGGTGTATTGTAATTTAATATTGTACTCACCATCTGTGGAGTTTCCATTAACATGTGCTCCATGGTCCAATTGTGGTCTGTAATTGAATTCATCACCTGCATACAAAACAAATATAATTAATTATTTTTATTTTCAAATAATATTATTATATTTAACCATTAAGAGGATCTTGAGATTCGAAAATATCTGGAGATACTTTTAGCATAGAGTTGTTGCTGGACATTGTAGGGTTTTTATTATATTTTCCTTTTTGATATTATTGGTTCTGATTTGAATGAATTAATAGCAATAAAATATTGCCAATATTTATAAATTTTTAAATTTATTTCTCTGCCGTCGTGATTATAATTATTTTTTGAGAACTGTTGTTGCTCAAAGTAGAAAAATTCAAAATTAACGGCTGGTATAAGGTATGGGAACAATGCTTTGAAGTTTTTAATTTCATGACCGGAAACAATTGTTCTATCGCTATCTTTGTAAATTTATTTACTTTGTATATGCGATCCTTAACACGACACAAATTATTTGGTGGAATAGTAGATAGATAATACGGATTCATTCATATATAACCAATCATTGGAATACTTTTTTCTTTTTTGAAATTCAGAAATATTGTTTGGATTTTCCACGGCAAAACGTCTTGATTCCTCAACTTGAGCGGCAACATTGTATCCATGTTTAACCCTTTTCTTAAGTTTTCGAATTTGAAAGCACTTATATTTTCTAAGCCAGCAAAATTTAAAGCGTCTTCTGAAATATGTGACAGAGCATGATCATGATTGTATGTTTACTTCGTTTGAGAATATAAATATGGTATATCTCTCACAAAGCTTTGTACTAACTATGACGCGCAATTATTATTAGCTTTTGAGTCTTGGATCTAAAATAATTCGGATATCCAAGCTCAGCTATATGAAGTGTATATAATACTCTGCGGACACATATTTTTTTTTAGTAAATAAGGGCAGAATATAATGAAAACTGGCGGAATTCTGTCGCCTCCCATCTTTCAATTTCTTTTATACTACTTTTAAAGCAAATTCTATAAGGCATTCCCTCTTACACTCTTTTATATCTGTTTCCAGTTTTGAAACTCTTTCTGACGAAATGTGGTACTTTTCCATTTTTGGTGATCTAAACCATGCAAGCATCAACTCCTTCAACGCCCCCAAACACACAACGTGCATATAATCGAAAAGAAAATCTCTAACCCTATCTATATTAAGGGTTTCTATTTTAATTCTGCCTTGTTCATTATGATGTTCAGGTTGAAGTTTCTTCCGAACAGACTCATCGGTTTGCAAAGGACAATCTCGTAAGGGGAATGTTATTCGTCTCTCGTATATTTCACTCTTAAAGCAGGAAAAATATAAATTGTGGTTCTTCCTTCCAGCAAAAAATATCTTTGCGGGTGCAACGCAATAATAATATATACACTATACCACAAAAGTCTACGGAAGATCACAAATTTGTATGTAATTTCAACAATTGTTGTTAGATTTTTTTTTAAATTTGACATAAATGTTTATAATTTTATTTAAAACATATAAGCATTTCAAAAAAATTAAATCGGTTAACTGTCAGTCAAGTGTAAAAAGAAAAACTAAAATTCTTTGCTTTAAAATTCCACAAAAGTCTACATACGACTTCTTTGTTTTTGTATTTACCGTTATAACGGGATAAAAAATTTATGATTTTTATTATTTCTTATAAAATTGTAAACTCTTAGTACGATTAGCTGCAATTACAGTAAAGAACTTTTGTGAAATTAATTACAATGTGCGAAATAAGTGAAGACATAAGAAAAGTTGTGGTTAAGTTAAAAAGTGAAGGGAAATCCTTGTTAGAAGTTGGAAATATACTAAATTTGCCTAAGTCCACAGTAGATACAATAATCAGAAATTATAATGCAACTGGTACATACGCCAGTGCTCCAAGATCTGGACGCCCAAAAAAGATAGATGAACGAACTGAAAGAGTAATTGTCGGAAGAATTACCGAAAATCGCAAGTTAAGCGCCGTAAAACTATCCAAAGAAGTGCTCAAATATAATGCGATCGATGTTCACCCAGAAACCATCCGTCGTTGCTTGAAAAAAAGTGATTTACACTCCCACGTTGCCAGAAAGAAGCCATTTGTTAGTCAGGTCAATATGAAGAAAAGGCTGGATTATGCACTTAAGTACCAAGACATACATTTAACTGATGCAAACTTCTGGGAACGCGTTATCTTCACTGATGAGTGTAAATTTAACGTTTTCGGAAGTGATGGTATATGTAAGGTATGGCGAAAACCAAATTCTGCTCTAGATCCTAAAAACCTAAGAGCTACAGTCAAGCATGGTGGCGGATCAGTCATGGTGTGGGGGTGTATGTCGGCAAATGGTGTTGGCAAATTAAAATTTATAGACGGAATTATGAATGCGCGTATGTATTTGGATATTTTGAAGGAAGACTTTCTTCCAAGCGTTGAAAAACTGCATCTAGATGGCGGCTACACCTTTATGCATGACAACGATCCCAAACATTCTGCGCTGTTGGTAAGGGAGTGGTTACTATATAATGTTAACTCGAAATTGGAGCATCCTCCTCAGTCTCCAGACCTTAAAGTTATTGAACATTTATGGGCATATATGAAGCAACAGGTTCAAAAAGCAAATCCGTCATCTGTCCAACAGCTAAAGACTATTTTAACGGCTGAATGGGAGAAGGTTTCTCCAGAGATTACTAAAAAACTAGCTTATTCAATGCCAAAGAGATTAAAGGAAGTGATTAAACTAAAGGGAGGACCTACCAGTTACTGAACTATTTTTTAAACATATTTTTATTCAACCGTCCGTAGACTTTTGCTGAAGTTAAAATAATATGAACTGTGATTTTTAATTTATAAAAAAATAATTTTGTTATTTTAGTGATAATTGAATTATGCTTTAGTTATTTAATGTACGTTCTAATGAAAAAAAATAAAAATGAATATTTTTTTAGTTTTGTTTATGAAAAAATTGAGTATATAATGTCGTCCGTAGACTTTTGTGGTATAGTGTATATTCCAAACTGCTCAAAGTCTAGAATTTCATCTACCACTAGTGACAAAAGCACATCTGCATTCATTATTTTAGAATTTCCTGCATACGTTACAATAGCAAGAACTGACCACAACTGGTTTTGCGAGCTTATAGATAGCGGAAGACCATCTATATTAAAATCCAATTGAATATTTAAAGTCGCGATGTTTTTGCTCAATACATTTTCGAGCCCTTTCCGGAGACCGCAATGCACATTAGATATAAAGTATCTTTGAACTGATGAAAACCAGTGTAGTCCATCTTCAACGGCACCGAAACAATTACAGCAAAACGGAGTTAAAACGTATTTCTTTCGAAAATTTGAGTAATCCGATTCTACGGTATGTTGAAGTTCCGTTTTCGTAAAAGCTTTGACGGATCCATAATTTACGGTCCCTTAACGTACCGTCAACGCTGGATTTATGATTCCGTTTCTGTCTGAGAGTCCGTAAAATTGTTTTTTGTGTTAGTCTATAATTATAAAAATGTTATGTCTTGCAAATCGGTTCATAAATCAAAAATGGCAAGCTTTCAAAATTTTCACATGCTAAAGTTGTCCTACTTTAGACTCTAATGCCACAGTTCCCGGCTGATATGTGGACTAGCCAGTCAAAATGTCAGCTCGAAATTAATTTGGCTCCAATATTGTGAAATTTCATAGTAATCCAACCAGCCGGTAAGAAATGACCAAAGGACCTTATATACCTGTTAAATAACTATTTATACCAAATAATATTTAACGAAGTTGAATTAACCCTTTGAGGACCATACATTTTCTGCCGAAGCGATTTTGAAGTTTTTACGATTTTCATTATCTCTGACCTATTAATAGTTATGCCAAGAAAAATTGGCTCCGTTGAACCCCTCCTTTCGCTTGCCAAAAATATTTGCCATTTGACGACCCCGCCGTTCCGGACGAAGCTATTTTTATTATTATTTAATTTTCGTGATCTGCAAATAAATTATAGATATTTCACAAAAAATTGGCCTCATATACCCTTTTCTTACCCTTCATTTCGCTTGCCAAAGTTTGTGCTTTTTTCCCCTCAAATGAGAAACTCTTGTTAACCAACTTCGAAGGCTCGCAAGGGGAAAGTGGAACCAGGTAGGGATTTACCGCATATTACACTTTTGTTGCCTCAACCCTCCTCTACAAATCACTTTTGGACATATTTACTCTATCTTTTCTCTGGGCAATTATGAATGCGAAAACCCGTTTGGCAAGCATACTTGCCTGTTGCCATCAAAGGGTTAAGGGAAAGAGGATTAACTTGAAAATACACTGAAGTGACCATATTTGGCTTAAGTCAACTTGCGAAAAGTTTTATTTCTATTAATTTGGTTAATTTTCAATCGAAACTCTGATTACTGAATGTCCAGTTAAAACTTAGCTAACAGTTAAATTTAATATGAGAAACAACAACAAATGTGTCAGTTAAAGTCCCAGTTAGGAGCTAATCCGAGTAAGTCAAATGTGGACGCTCTTTAATTTGGTGAAAAATAAAGGACATTTCCGAACAAACTTAAAAGGCAGTAAAGGCCCAATTATATTAGCGAATTTGAATTAAGGGAAAGAGCGATAACATGAAAATACATTGAAGCACCTACATATATTAAGCTTAAATCAACTTTCATAAAGTTCCGTCTCTAATAATCTGGTTAATTTTCAATCGAAATTAGGGGTTTAAAATTCCTGACATTCCCTTATTGAAATAATTTTTACTCAGATTTGAACAGCAAAAACTAGTTCCTGTTCGAACAAAATAATAAGTGCGTTCCGTACGTACCCAAAATTACCGAAATTTACCCAAAAGCATTCCCGTACTCGAAAATTGGGTACATGAAAGCGCTAATGAGTGTTTCTCTTTTTCTGGTAACACTGCTGATGTAAATAAAAACAAAAAACAATTGTGAAAATAAATTTAAAATTTTAATTAAATAAAGAAATAAGCAAAAGAAACTTGTTTTTTTATAAGAATTAATTGAATAATATCAAAAACAACCCAGTCAGAAATCGCCAGTGGTACAAAAAATCAAGCACTGGCATACCACTGGGTAACCACGGTGTTAAAAATAAATGACTGGCAGAACACTCATTTGGGACGCTTTGCCAGCGTTTGAAAAAAGCGTTTTACCAGTATTTGTTTTACAAAAATTTCGGTGGTTTATAAAAAAAACCACTGGCAAAGAATTGGCTTCGAGTGATATGCCAATCAGAAATCACCAGTGGTACAAAAAATCAAGCACTGGCATACCACTGGGTAACCACGGTGTTGAAAATAAATGACTGGGAGAACACTTATTTGGGACGCTTTGCCAGCGTTTGCAAAAAGCGTTTTTCCAGTATTTGTTTTACAAAAATTTCGGTGGTTTATAAAAAAACCACTGGCAAAGAATGGTCTAAGAGTGATATGCCAAGGTTTGCAACCAATGGTTATCCAATGCTACCAGTGGTACAAAAACCAATTCACTGGTAGAGCAATGCTTTTATAAAAATGCTGACGCTTCGTTAAAAAAGGTTTTTAGTCAGGAGGTTCCGAGTTCAAATCCGGTTGCAAGCAAAAATTTTTTTTCCATTTTTTTTAATTTAAAAAATTTTTTGTTCTATAAAATCAATGTTTTTGTTTGTGGAAAAGCTCCTTTAAGACAAACTTTTTTTTTGCTCTCCCAACGCTGGCATATTAGTTCCAAAAAACTGTTTGCCAGTGCTAGCATTTTAGCATAGCCAGTCCAGCTATTATCACTCATTTATGTGTTTAGCCATCAAATATTATATGTCTCGTTAGCTCAGTGGGTAGAGCAATAGTCTGCCAATCTGACGGCCTGGGTTCAAATCACGGCAGGACCAAAAAATACATATGAACTTTTTTTAAATTTTATTTTGGAAAATATATTTCCAGACCACCAATTTATTGGTTTTGCCGGCGTTTTGCCAACGTTCAAACATTTTGTTTCTCCAGTGCTTTTCCGGCGCTTTTTGAACAGCCGGTCCTTTTGTCTAATGATGTTATCATTTTCGGAATGGGAAAGCACTTTTTGCCAGTACTTGTACCACCTGTTAAAGTGCTTTGCCATCGCTTTCCCGTTTCTATTTTTCCGGCTGGGTAGCCATCAAATATTATATGTCTCGTTAGCTCAGTGTGTAGAGCAGGGATCGGCAAACATATACAACCTTATTTTGTGCTTGTATGATTGAGTTGCAGCCTCTCACTCTCAATGCACTGACAAAGAACGTTTGTATAATAATTCGAAAATTTTAAATGTTTATAATAGGAATATAAAATAGAAATTTAAAAGCAAACAACAACTACGAAAACAAATATCAAAAAACAACAACACAAAAAAAAAACAAAAAAACTTAAAAATAAATTACCAAAAAATGTATCAATAAACATTATGCAGAGTGTAAAAAATCTGGCAAACAAGCGATGTGACAACCTACTTCATTGCAATCTTGTATGCGACTGATAATTTTTTTGTTCTATGTGTGAGCTTATGTAGGTGTGAGAGAGCGCCCATTGGCATAGGTGATGCCGATCTCTGGTGTAGAGCAATCGTCTGTCAATCTGACGGCCTGGGTTCAAATCACGGCAGAACCAAAAAAATACATATGAACTTTTTTTAAATTTTATTTTGGAAAATATATATCCAGACCACCTATTTATTGGTTTTGCCAGCGTTTTGCCAACGTTTAAAAATTTTGTTCCTCCAGTGCTTTTCCGGCGCTTTTTGAACAGCCGGTCCTCTTGTCTAATGATGTTATCATTTTGGGAATGGGAAATCACTTTTTGCCAGTACTTGTACCACCTGCTAAAGTGCTTTGCCACCGCTTTCCCGTTTGTATTTTTCTGACTGGGAACTTTTAAATGCGAATAAATATGTATGTGTATTTGTGCCAATTTGCAATCTGAAATTATACGCATTTTCACGTCAGTGATGGGATTTGTGGCACAATTGTGCAATTTTTGGCACAATCTAAGATTGATTTTTGCAATAGCACAACCTGTACTATTTTGGCACACTTTGGTTACTTACAAAATTGAATAGAAAATTAATTTAAAAAATAACAACTTTTTAGTTTCTAAGGATTTATTGGTATTAAAATACCGTTTCGAACAAAGCAAAACTAAAAAATGTCATCGAAGATATTACCGAATAACCCATAGAATTTTAAAAATGCAACTACTTTAAATTTAGCTTAGAGAATTAATTTAAGTTTAATTCATGAAAAATTCAATTCAGTTTTAGAAAATGCTTATATGCATACCATTCTGTGCAACCATTCCTAAATAATTCATTCAGTGGCTGCATTCCCAAATCTTTAATAAGAATCTAATGAAATTTATTTACCTTTTAATTGAATGAATTCAAGAAAATCTTAATTCATTCGGTTAGAATTCATTCAAAATAGAATTAATTTGATAAGAATGCTATTACGAAATGACATTAAAGTTTAAAACACTGGTACTGAGTGAGAATTTTAGTTTTGGCGCAATAAAGGCCCATTTGGCACATTTTAGTCACACACTTGGCGCAAAACAAAATTTTTCAAATCCCATCACTGTTTCATATTATTCTTTGAAATAAGTTTTTGTGTTAGAAAAGTGGTTTTTTGCGTTCCCGTACTATTGGGTAATTTCGTCATTTTGTGAGAGGATTTTGTGCTGACTCTCATTTTACCGAACTTTACCCAAAAAGTAAAGAAACACACCTAACATATTTCAATTTAATGAAAACTGATAATTCAAAAATATTTTTGTTTTTACATTTAATTTCAATGAAAAAATTGTGAATTACATAATTTGTAAAAAATTTTGAAAAACGCTCACTGAGATAAAATAAGGTGAACATATGTCATCTTTTTTGGAGGACAATCATCTATTTTCACTAGCTGTCATCTATAAAATTTGTGTCCTCTTTCTGTCATCTTTTTCATAATCGGTCAGCTTTTGTCATCTTTATTTTTAAAAGCATTTCCTTTAAAAATTACAACAAATTTTATTTCAAGCCGGTGCGAGCACCGGTTTTTTCTATCAAATCGTATGAAAAATATCGTGCCGTACTTGTTCTGTTCATACTCTTAACTTCCGATTTTGAAAATAAATTTTAGCACTTATTTTCTTTTCGTAAGGGGGGGGGGGGGGCATACACGATACTGCACAATGTACAATGATGTACAATTTGTTTGATGAAAATGCGATTTTGATCGTGTATGGGCTTGTTTGACGACCATTACAAACACAAAATGCACACATCCATCCAGCAAGTTGAACGACATGCAGTATCGTCAGGCGCGGATCCAGGATTTTTTATCATTACGGTAGTTATATCTATAACTATTTTATGAACTGGAAGTAGAAGTTTTAATATATGTTTCCGCATAGGTTTGCCAAGTTGTTCCAAAAAGTACCAAACTAGGGTTCCCAGTTCGACATTTTTTTAATGTTCAGTTAGTTTTTTGTAAGTAAAAATTTGATTCATTAGTGCGGTCCTCTATTTTCGTTAACGATTTTATCAATATAGCTTCCAACTTAAGCAAAATGTCGGTTGAGTCAAAGTAAAGTTTACTCTGTAATTTTTCATAGGAACTAACAAAATTATATTGAGTTTCAGTTGTTTTTGAAATGTAAGATTTAAACAAAAAATTGTTAATATAAGCTTTTAAAAATTTATTATTGTAATAAGTTAACGATATATTTTTCTATATTCAACAATTTTTTTCGTTAATACTGCATTTAGATCGAGCAAAAACTACCTAGTTTTTGGCCGTTACTAGTTTTTACTTGTCAATACGCATACTTAAAAAAACAAACAAAAACCAGCTTTTTACAAAAACTATGTAGTTTTTGCTCGGTCTAAATGCAGTATAACTACCCAATTATGTCATAAATAAGTTAAGAAATCGCAGTACAAAATCCGAACTATTTTTAAGAGAAAATATCTCTAAAATAGTGTAAAAATCATTTAAAAATTAAATAATATTTTCATGGGAAACACAATGGAAATTCTGATATGATAATAGGAATGTGCCGTAAATTCTAAAATTGTTTACATTGCCTGTGATCTCTTTATAAGAAAAATTACTCCTACAACTTTCATATCAAACCTATAATATAAAAAATCTTCCATTGTCAAAAGTTTTTCGAATACAACAATGTTTCCTAATCGAATAGGTTTAATATAAAAGAATGGCCAACGGGCAGTTTTATAGTCAGAACTAGCATGTTTGAGAATTTGTTATGTAGAAATATCTAAAAAAACAAAATTTCATACTTAACCCTCTAACCGGCAAGCCCGCCTCCAGGCGGGGTATATTAAATTGACCACAAATGCGCCAAATGAGTATTTTATAATAAGAAATTAAGCTTTTTCAATAGAAAACAAAATTTTTTGTGAATAATTTTTTTGTATACAGTGAACGGTTTGGAAGCGAAAAAGTGTCAAAAATTAAATTTCGTAAAATTTCGAAAATTAAATATTTTAAAAATAACAAAATTTTCAAAAATCTTAAAAACTTATTTAAATTGACTAAAACAATTGATAATGAACACAAAGTACGATTGAAGCTTAGGCTATTCAAAAAATTCCTAACTTTGGTCCAAGGACACACAGGATTCCATAAGGATATATATATAGGACATCGCCTTAACTTGAAAACTAATGGACGAATTTTTGAAATTTGGTAAAAAGAATATATTTGGTATAAGTAGCAAAGCTTATAAGTTTGAATAATATATATTGAAGCTAAGATGCGTTTTCGCTCAATTTCGCATTTTTCGAAAAACGAAAATCGCTACATCCTCTTAAGTAACAACACAAAAAATGTAATTTTTTTATTGTAATTACTTCTTGGTAAGAGAAATAATTTATGCTTAAAGCTAGTAATTTTTATGAGCTAGTTTCCGAGATACCCTCTTAAACTATTTTGGCCCATATCGCCTAAAATAGACAACGAAAAAAAATGTTGTAAAAGAACTTACTGTTTATTTTTCGTGAGGAACACATGGTATAAATTTCATTGCAAGAAAGCTTAGGCCGGTTAGAGGGTTAAAAATATATAAGAAAAAATCAACCTTTGTTCAGACTATGAAACTGGCCCTAATTATTACAACTTTTGAATAAAAAAAATTATGTAAATGAATGTTCTTTTTAGTTTGACTCTAGATCATAAATTAATATCACTTTCTGTTTAAATTATTTTCAAATCAAAGAAAGATGATACAATTTTTTACAAGTAAATTACAAAGAATAAAAATATATTTGAAAGAATTCGATAAGACCAGCAATACAGAATACGTATTTTCGGCTTTCGCTACAAAGCCATCATCAGTGTATTTCGTCTTGTGTGGGCTAATATTTTAATGTTGTCTACTTATGTGACCGCTCAAAGAAAATCTAATTTCGTATCAACAACTCAACTTAGACTAACATCAAAAAATTATTTTACAAGAAAAATGACCTAAAATGACCTAAAGGTTTTCGATACGAAAAATTTGTAAACAAAACCTGTAAATTAAAAAAAATAAATAAACAACTAACGATCAAACCACCCCGATGGATTCCTTCCGATCGTAATGAAATTCCGATATGTGATAGAGTTCTGCGGCAAAAGTCGCCAAATCTCAATAAAACCTTCCATTGTTACTGCTAATGAGTTTTGTAAGAAAAATTTAAGGTACGTAACCTCCTAATTTTCTATTATAAAACGTATTATTTTAGCAAGGACATGTCGATTGAGGTAACTCCCTACAAAACACTCATTAACGCTACACAGATAGAGTTTTGCTGGACGAGTTTTATTGAAATTTTTCATTAAACTAATGAAGTTTTCTTAACAAAATAAATAAAAAATTCTTGAAATTGATGAAAAAGCTTCATGATACCTTTAATAAATAAAAGGAAAATTTTCACGATATTTTATGAAAACTTACGTTAATTCAATGAAAAGTTTCAATGGACTAGTTCCAGTGAAACTTCATTGGATTTATGCAAAAACTCATTAATATCCTCCAGATAATTCTATCAGTGCAGGTTAAAAGTATGAGTTTTTTTATGTTTTTTTTTTTCAATTTAAATATTTTTTATATTGTGTATTAAATTATTTAAAATTAAAAAACTTTTAATACTACTTACATTTACACTTAACCAAAAACTATTAGTTTTTGGAAACCGCTTGTATTTAATTGTCAAACTCAATACAATTTTTTTAGCAATAACTAAAAGTTTTTTAAAACGCCAGTTATTTTTGATTAAAAAAATTCAAATTTTTTTCAATAATTTTTATTCTTTGTAATTTACTTGTAAAAATTGTATCATCTTTCTTTGATTTGAAAATAATTTAAACAGAAAGTGATATTAAATTATGATCTTGAGTCAAACTAAAATAACATTCCCGGTGAAAAATGTTCATATACGCTCAAACATGTTCATATATGGTTTATGTATGGACACATGAACAAATATGGGTTTTTTATAAACATGTATGGATTTTATATGAACATATATGGAAGTATATGTTATTCCATATATGGAAAAAGATTTCATATACAGACATATATGGAGGCATCTGCTATTTCATATATGGAAAAGGCACTCATATATGGACAAATATGGAAGTATATGATATTCAATTTATGAAAAATTGACTTGTATATGAACATATTTGCAAGAATACATTTTTCCATATGTGTAAAAAGAAATCATATATGGATAAATATGGAATTATATTTAATGCCATCAATAAAAAAAGGAACATATGTAGTGCCTAATTCGAATGTCATACATAAATTTATATCTATAGTACAACCTTATAATAAAGGACAGCAACGTCCGCATGTATTCGCATATATTTAATAAATGTATATGTTCATATATGTCCATATATGAACATATACTTAGGTGTTACCTCATTTTTCGGATCCATACATATATGGTTGAACCATAAATGTTCATATATGGACATTTTTCACCGGGTTCATTTACCAAAAATTTAAAACACTAGAAAATTTGCAATGTTATTCAATTTGTCTAAATCAAAATAAAAATACTTAAGTGAAATTTTGTTCCAAAATTTTAAGATTTTCTGATCATTACTTAGGTACGAATGAGATTGTCATCCTAAGACCATTAAATTTAAAAAATTATTTAAGAAGTTCAATTAAGAGGTTTTAATAGTAGTGCACTTAAGTTAAAAAAAAAGAAGGTTGTAGTGCGCACTTGAAAATATAAAGGCCAGTTTTATAGTCGGAACTAAGCACGATTATCTTCTTAAATATATCTTAAGTACCCAACAAAAAAAGTGGAAGTGATTTGAAATCCTGATTTTCCGCTTCTAAAGCAGGTCTTTTTCACAACTTCCAAAAATGTGATTTTGAATGAAGTTAAGTCTTTTAAAATCTATCATATAAATTTAACAATTATAACCACGGTTGAGCACTTAACTTTAATTATTTTGAGACAAGTTGTCACGTCCAAGTGATTTGCTTCAATTTTTTACCAATAAAAATTGATTTCTTTTCAAAAATTAAAAAGAACATCAAAAGGTTCATAAAATAAAACTGCCACCCTATGACAAGTCTATTTAAAATTCATTGGTTCCGATCCAAATTTTCACAATATCGAAATCCAAATCACCGAGTCTTTTTCTCTTCTCTTGATGATTTTTTTCTGGGTAATTTCGGTTGAAATCGTTCTTTATTCTGGCAATAAAACTGGCCCTAAATATTAATTTTTCAGTAAAATGCCTCAAAACATTTGTTTAATTGCGAAAGCATGGTTAATGGTTTCATATTAATTCTGTAAAAAACCCATTACAAACAAATTTTGAGAATTGTCTCTTGAAAAAATGTTGAATCTGTCAGGTTTCCTGAACAAAAGAGATTCTTGAATCCAAGAATCTACATAAAATCTTAAAATTAAAAATGTTTGTTTAGTGTGAAATTCTAAAATGTTTGTTTACAAAATTAATCATGTTTTCCAATACAGCATTATTTGAAAAAAAAAAAAAATATTTGGTGCTCCCCCCTTGTATCCGCGCCTGAGTATCGTGTATGGGCTAATACATTGCAAACATTTAGTTCTATTATCCTATTTTTTAAGTTTCGTTATTTTTTTTAACTACCCAGCAAAACCTTCTATTACCAGGTAAAGGGAAATGTAATAAGAAACCAAAAATTGTAACTACTTACACTTTGGTCGCATAACACATTATTTTAACATGGGGGTGTCATTGGGGGTAAATGGTTGCCTAAATCGTACCGGTATAGGCTAAAATAAGTGATTACGAGGGAAGTACTGAAATAAGTTGTTACTTCTAATATTAAATTCCCTAGTTAGCTAAAATAAGTACATACTTTTATAGAGTGGAGTAAGTCATTACACATTAGTACATATTTCATTGGTTACAAAAGACGTTACCAGTGATGACTTTGTTTAAAAGTACATCGATCCGAGCAATGTAATTAGATTCTAAATTTTTATTAAATCGTACTTTCGCATAATAAGTAGTTATATTATGCAATACCAATAACTTATTATTTTTACTCTAATTAATAAGTTATTATAAAACACAATATCGGTAATATATTATTTTAAAGGCTCCAAATAAGTAGTGATATATTTCCATATCGGTAACTCATTATTACATACCTCCCACATAAGTATTGATGTATCACTATATTAGTAACGTATTACTTTAGGTTTCTAAGTAAAACCAAGGGTAAAGGGGTACCCATTGCCAGGCAATGCGTGAAAAAGGTCAAACCCATTACCAAGGTTTTGCTGGGTAACTTTATATATTTATAAGTACAGTAATTTTGACTTAGCTGCACAACTAACTTTTGCAAGAATTTTTGTGCAGGTAAGCCAAAAATTCTGCTAAGTCAAATTGTTTACCTACATTAATGTGCAGGTATACCCATACAGACTGAAAACAAACAAAAACAAATGAAGCTAATGATGAAAACTTTGTGCCTTGCACCAGATCTTGCGATTTTTATGGTTTAAAAACGACTAAAGTAGAATATTTTTGTCACGAAAAAAGTCGTCAAAACATTTATTTTATCTGTGTTTTTTATCCTAGAATTGAAAAACAAAGCAAAACAGAAGAGGCAGCTAATGGTGGTTTTTTTATGAAAATAATCAGGGATGCCAACTTACCCGTGTAAAAAAGATCAGATCTGGCCAGATCTCAGCACATCTTACCAGATCTAATTAGATCTCAAAATTGGGGACAAATTTGAGATCTAATTAGATCTGATCAGATCTAGGCATATCTGGCCAGATCTTCGTAGATCTTACCAGATCTAATCAGATCTCAAAATTGGGGACAAATTTGAGATCTAATTAGATCTGATCAGATCTAGGCATATCTTGCGCATTTGTCCAGATCACTTTAGATTTGAACAAATTTGGCACTAGATCTTATCAGATCTTGCCATAAGGTATTATCACATATGCCATATCTGATCATATTTGATGTGATCTGGTACAGGATCTAATTAGATTGAATCATATCTATTGAGAACCAAAAAGATCTGGTCAGATCTAAACTTTTTTACACGGGTAGTGCTTTTCGCGCTAAATCTGGTGCTTTTTGATGTGCCAAAACGCGAAAAATATTAATGAAACGCGTAACTGAAAAAAAGCGCTAAATTGGTGCTTTTCCGAAGTTTATATAGCGCGTTTTGGGCTTTTTACACATTTTTTGTGTTTTATTGTTGTTATGGCAATATCAGGAAATCTATCAATATTTATTGTTATTTCAATAACGATAAATTAAAATATCAAGGAAAAGTTGTAAATGTCATGCTATTCGAGCTAAATGTAGTTTTGTTTGATGTGTCAAAATGAATTTGTTGTTTAATGAACGCGTTCAGTTGAACGAATTCAGTGAAGTACTTAAGAAAAGGAATTCATTCAATTCCAGAGAAAATTGAATTCGATTGGTAGTGAGTTCATTCAAAAAGGAATTAATTCTTCAAAGCTCTGAATCGTTCTTAGTTCTGACTATAAAACTGGCGCTTTTAATTTATAAAATCCAATAATTTTTCTTGAATTATTATTATAATCACGAAACATGGAATAAAATTACAAAATTTTCTGAAAGTTATTCGTTTTTATTTTTGTTTTACCCCCGGCCGATGTATTTATTGCTGTAGGTCGTACGCTTATATTATAATTTTATTTGTTTTTAATTAAAATACGTATGCGAGGCACGACAAATTTTTTTAAAGGTCGTAAAAAATGTTTAGTGCTTTTTTACCCGTTTTTAAGTAGAAATTTGCGCGTTTTTACCCTTTTTTGTATATTTTTTGCGCTTTTTACTATGAAAAAGTTGGCATCTATGAAAATAATGTAAAACTGCCAAAAATATGAGGCAGTTATTAGAGTTGTAAAAGTATTGAGTATTCCGGTACTGAGTCCTCAATACTGACCGTTTTTTTGAGTACTCAATACTAAAACGGTACTACTCAATACTTTTAAAGATGCAATTTTCCGTAGAAATGTGTATTTTTCGTATAAAAATACAACTCTAAAAATAGTACTCTAAAAATACAGCTCTGAAAATACAACTCTATTTGTGAAGCAAAGAAATTTGTAACGAATTTTTGGGAAAAATTATTTAATTAATTTATTTAAAATGTTTTAAATTAATTAAAATGTAAATAACAATAGTTATTTAACACGTGTATGTGAATTGTGATAATTTTTCCTAATAAATACAAATTCATAACATTTTTATTTTTAAATTAAAAAAAACCGTTAAAAGTATTGAGTAGTATCGAGTACTCAATTGAAAAGTATTGAGTAGTATTGAGTACTCAAAAAATACCGAAATTTCACAACTCTAGCAGTTATCTTAAAAGAGCAGGTACAAAAAGTGCACTTAAAGAAGACAATTGCGTACATAATTTTTTAAAATAGAAACGAAACCAAAATTTTGTGCAGTTATAGCAAATGTGCACTTAAGAAAAAGGCAGTTAAATCAAAACTACTGTAAATGTAAATTTTTTGTTTTTTTAAACTAAATTTACATATGTGAATGTAAATTTTTCTGTAAAAAATGTTGAATTCAAATAAATTTTTTACTTTTTTTCTTAATGTCATCTTTTTTCTTTTTCAAAATCTGGTCGCCTTAGATAAAAAGCCCTACACATATTTGATTTCTCTCAGCAAAAAAATACTCCTTTGAAGTCTCCGTTAAAAAGTTAAAATACATAGATTTTTCAGGATATGCTGATTTTTAACTTTTTAGGGGATTTGCAAGCCGAGTATATGGTTGTTTTAAGCTGTGTTTACATCTGCAACGAAATCCGGAGATGTCGATATTCACCACTCTGAAAAAACAGTGATATATGGGGGAGGGGGGGGGGGGGGTGGGGGGGAATTTTCTTGGGAAAATGAATATCGAAATCTCAAGATTATTAGTAGACTTAAAAAAACTCAAAAAATTTGTAGAGAAATTTTACTTTAGTTAATTTATTTGCTGAAAGTTTAAATATAGAAACTGTGTAGTTGTTTTTTTTTTTTAATTACACTATGCGACAGTCAAAATCGGGATGGGATGAAACCAACGGGAAATGTTATATCGGTCAAAAACAAGTTATACGTGTCCCGGCGTTTCGCTTGGTCAACCCTAGGAATCGAGATATATCTTTTTTTTGACATAACTCGAAAACCACTAGTCCGATTTTGATCAGACAATTTTAAAAAAATTAAAAATTACAATTCCTTTAATCTATTCATATAACGTTTTTCTATATACTCAACAGTTTTGCCGGTAAAAATAAATGTTTGTTACCGCTACCATAAAAATCAATAACCTTTTGTTTATTACTTTTTTTTAATATTTTAGGCAAAAAATATTTTTTTCTTCATACATTTATTTTTACCGGCAAAACTGTTGAGTATATAGAAAAACGTTATATGAACAGATTAAAGGAATTGTAATTTTTAATTTTTTTAAAATTGTTTGAGCAAAATCGGACTAGTGGTTCTCGAGTTATGTCAAAAAAAAGACCACCAAAGGTCAAATCGATATATCTCGATTCCTAGGGGTGACCCAGCGAAACGCCGGGACACGTATAACTTCTTTTTTTACCGATATAACTTTCCCCGGTAGCTTGAACCCTTCCCGATCACTGACCCCTACCATTTGTCTCACAGTGTTATCAATTCCGTTGCCTGTACTACATCCAGATAAGCTGCGACATCTATATCCTGTATATCTAGTTGTCGTCCACACTATATATGGTTATCAGCACAATTTTTGTAGCAAAATAAATAAGTAAAACATTAGTTGAAAATTAGTTTAGTGCTAAAAAAAGTAACTAAAACTTTTGCTGAAAACGGAAATTCAAAAAAAAATTGCTGAAAACTAGTAAACTTGATACACAAGTAGGGTTTATGTCCCGGGAATTCCCGGGACGGGATTCCCGGGAATCCCGCCCTTTTTCGGATCCCGCAATCCCGGGAATTTTGTGCGGGATTTCCCGGGATTTTTTTTATTCTTTTACAGAAGTTTTAGCTTATATTATTGCAATTTTGGAAGCTTTATTTAAATTTAAAGCATTGTTTTTTTGAAATTAATTTGATCAAAAAATATTTAAAATTAAAAAAATACGATTTAAAATTTAATAAACTGAATTAGGCCAAATTGTTTTTAGATGCCAGTTGAATTTGGTTTAGTTAAACCGAAAAAATTTTATCAGCCATTACCAAGTTTACCAACAAAAATTCTTGTATGTATTTCGGAAATTTTTTTTTCTTTAAAATGATCTTTGTTCAAATAAAGAAATATTTGTATAGGCTGGTTTACACTATATTTTCGGAAAAATTCTGCAACCTTGCCTATATGTTTTGCATGTGTACTAAAGTAAAATCGTACCGAAAATCTTATAGTGTAAACCAGCCTTATTCGACATTCCAACATCATTATTTCAGTTCCAAATACCTCCAAAAAACTACACCCAAAAAAGTTTTTAGTGGCATAGTGAAGAAAATCCATAGTCATTCTGAATTTTATATAAATTCACTATTATAATCAATAACGACTATGGACAAAGGCAAATAAAATCATTCTTGACCTACCTTGTGAATTGAAATTTCAAATAATTGATTTTAAGGTAACATTCAAAACTTCAAATAAAAATTTACAGACGAAAAGCAAACTAAATATTTATTGTAAGTAAATGTTATTTTTGTATTTTAAAATTATTTTAGTACTTAATTAAATAATTTTTTACAGATAAACGGCTTGCTAATTATTTTATTAGGAAGAATGTGCAAAATTCTATGTACCGAAGGCAGGAGAGCGGAAAAGACAAGACAGAAAAGCGGAAAATGGAGAATGAAATTGTGAATTTTTAAAATTTTAATATGTACTAAAATAATTAATAAAATATGTTTGTGTGTTAATTTGCATATAAGCATTACTTCAAATTGTTAAATATATGGCTCCCTTTAACGATTGTTCTAAAACACTTCGTTAACATCTCCCATTTTTGAAATTTATTTTATTTCAACTAAAAAACCGTTGCCAATTACTTTCCCCATAGTTGTTTTGCTGATTTGAAGTAAACTTAGTTGACTTTCACTATATCTTATCAACTACGCCATAGTGAGGGTTATTTCACCTATGATATAGTTAAAATAATAGTGATCAGCAACTACGTATTTTTTAGGGTGTAGACATTAAAATTAAAAAATTTGTGATGTTTTCATATTTTCAATTGACAAGTATTTTGTGTTTCTTTTATTTAAAATAATTTAATTTTAAGTTCTATTGTTATTCCTTTATTTCAATTGTATTTTTTATATATTATTTGTTTTCAAAATAATCCATCAGATGCTTTTTAAAATTATTTTGGATTTTTTATATGTTAATTTAAAATGCAACTAAATACGAAAATTAAATAATTTATTTTTAAGTAGCTGTGGCATAAAAAATGTCTATTCAAGAAAACCAATTAAAGTTAAGAAACTATTTAATAATGTTGTAGTGTGTTTTTTTATAAAACGATTTAGGCGAATTTGCCTAAAAATTTATGTGAAAAATACTCACTTTTAAACTTTTTTATAAAAATAATTTTAGACAGATACTTTTGAAAATCTGCATAGAAAGATATATATAAAATATCTAGAAATAGAAATTTTTTGATTTCATATTTAAGAAATATTTTAGCAACAAATCGATCTTATTTCTGACTATAAAACTGGTCCGACACAATTTTGCACCCATTAACAATTCCAATATATTCTGAAAAAGGGGATGAAGATAAAATACCCGTGTCTTTGACTTTTTCTATATCAATTGGTTTAACCGTTTAAACGGCGAATTAATATTTAATTAATATATTTCTAAGAGTTTTTTAAAATTAAGACGGCCTTCCATATAAATATATTACCTAAATATTAATTCACGATTTAAATTGTTAAACGAATTGATCCAGAAAAAGTGGAAGACATGGATATTTTATATTTAGCCATTCTTTCAGAATATATTAAGTGCATTTTCTCATGGGTACAACCAAAAGATGAACTTTGTCGGACGGTGTTTGAACAGTAATCGAGTTTTTCAAGTGCAACATATGTCGAATTTATATATTTTCTGGCGAGCGGGAATTCCCGGGATCCCGGGAAATTCTGAAAAAAATCCCGCTGTCCCGGGAAATGAAAAAGTCCGGGAAAAGAAAAACCCTACACAAGACGTTATACCATTTTTTTTTAATGTAGCTGTGTCGATATTCGTTTTACTGGTGGCAACACTGCTGTAACCTGTAGTATATCCTGTACCACAGAGTGGTGTAGGGTATAGAAATTAGCCAAATCGATAATGTTTTATACTACATAGCTGAACACCTCTATAACACAGACATATTTTTTAATGACAAATAATGCTTACCTAATATTAATATGAGAATACTAATCACTGGCATGATAAATTTATTTATTACCTACATATTGTGCTGACACCAAAAACAATGAATTTTAATTTACATTTCGTTTGTGCTTTTGCTTAACATTATCTTTAGATTAAAGACATGATAAATCTTATACTTATTTTTATGACCGCAATAAAGAACGTTTTTCGCATAATATTTAGATCACAAATATAAAGAAAAAGAAGATTAAACCAATTAAGAAAAGCATGACATACATACAATCAAAATGTGATATGTATACAACGCACCCTCGAAGTACGGGAACATAAATTTTCACTTATTTAACGAAAATTATAATTGCCCAGTGTAAAATATCATTACCAGATATATGGTTATGTAACTACATACTTGGTAATGGTAACTAGTTACATTTCTTATTACCTTTATATGGCGATGTCGCGAAAAATAATGAGTTATGGTTACACACCAACATACGAAAAATCAAAAAATATCGTTACCTATGTGCTTACCAGTACTGACAAAAACAATGAGTCTAAAAATAGATTTTCAAAAAAATAAATTATATAAAAAAAATATTTCTTATTTTATTTTTTTTTAAATAAAATTTGCAGGTGCGGGAATCGAACCTGGGTCTACAGATTGCCAGTCAATAGCTCTACCATCTGAGCTATATAGACATGTAATATTTAATAGATAAAAACATAATTGACATGCTGCAAACAAGTAAGCTTACTCGCCAACATACAAAAAATCAAAAAAATTTGTGTTTAAAAAATATTGAGTCTAAAAATAGATTTCAAAAAATTTTTAAAAAATCAAGAAAATTATTTTCTATTTGAAATAATGATAAAAATAAATCATTATCAGTAACTCCTTATTATATGTTCTAAAATAATGCAGAGGGTAAGTGGGTAGTCCAAAAAATAATGATATGTCATTACCGTTTCTACACTGGGTGGCTATGCAAAAATGCATTAATGTCATGAATATAATTCTTTCAGTGCTCATACAAATTAATTTTGGGAATTAAGGGTCAATTTTTTATTTAGAACTAAAACTGTTAGTTTTTTTCTAAAAATTTACTTATGTCAGAAATTTTTTAACTAAATTTCTAACCTAACACCCAGAAAACAGATTCGGTGCTGACAACCCCATTTGTTGCCAATCGAATGGTTCATTTGCATCAAATCAATTTTTCGGTAGCGGCTACCGAATTATTCTTGATACAACTGAAATGCAGTTGCCACAGTCAAATTAGTCCTGTCTCAATTAGTTTTCTGTTGCCACAACTGAAAAATTTGGCTACCACAACCGAACCATGCGATTGGCCACAAATGCGGGGTTATCAGAACTGAATCTGTTTTCTGGGTGAAGAAATAAAAATCGTGCTTAGTGCTTACAATGAAACTACCCCTATTGATATGGAAGATATTTTTGTATATCATTTCTTACAAAGTTGACTTATTTTTATCAAAAAAAAATTGAGAATCGAGGATTTGGTTTACTTATTACGGTCTACCGATATGAAGCAAACATTTTTAGAAAGGGAAGATTTGCACTAATATACAAATCATATTGTAAGTTTTCGTTGTATAAACTAAGCAACCGAATGTGGATACAAGTAGCAGATTTTATAATTTGTGGTTTGCGGATAATAATTTTACATGTGTTGTAGGTACAAAAATTTGCATTTACATATAAAAGCTTAAATTTACACACATATTACACATAAAGTAAACCGCATAAATGGTATCACACACAAATTGTTTGGTTATACGAGAGTTTGTTGAAAAGTACTCGGAATAAATATTGTAGATTTACTATAACAATTAAGGCTCCATTAGTCTCTGCGTTCCATAACGTTTATGTAGTGTGCCATGCCAGAAGGCTCTTTTGTGTAGCCAGTCTTTTCTGTAAATTCCCAAAAAGTTATTACATTTAGATTTTTTTCGTATAAAAGATTTCTTGCGCGGGGGTTTCAAGATTGGACGGCGGCTGGGCTCAGCCGGTTTAAGTCATTCGGCGCAGATCACTGAATCATAGATATCACCACGCTGTCACTTAACGAAGTATTGTACAAAAATTATGTTACAGATAAAACTGTAGTTTTAGAAATTTTTTACTTAAATTTAGATTTGTTAAATTGAACAAAAAAGTGTTAAAATCAATAAATTTGATTTAAGCAAAAAAAAAAACAGGAATAAATTTTGGTAAATATTTTTCTGTCCAGTCAATTTGAGTGTACTTTTTGAACCTACACAAAATTTATTTTTTCTGAGTCCTTTGCATGTAAAAATTTCAGTATTTTGAAAATAGAAAATTTTTTGATTAATTATTGAGTTGTTGGTTGCTTTTTATTGAGTTTGGTTGCTTATTTCAAGATTTATAAATACCTAGAGAACATTTCTTCAATAACTCAAATATTTTGTAGAAATTTTGAAATACTTTGACAGACCTAATTTGATTGACTTTAGAATGATATGCATATAATTTATCCGAAAATTCTTATTTGCGGCCTAAAACTAAATCTTCTAAAATTTACAATTTTTTAATCTGTCCCCAAACTGAAGTCGAAATCCCGAATTTGAGCCCAAATCCCCTTACCTGACAACTCTGTTAAAACTTCATTTGACAAAATAAAATCCTCCCTTGACAAAATTTCCCAAAATAAAATCTTCCTTTGACAAATATTCCCACATATAGATAGCGACATCTACAGTTTGTTTAAAAAATTATCAATGTTGCATCTCTATTATATTATTATATATTATTATATTATATAAGTGTCGCAACCAATTTTGACATTCTGTTTTGTTTTATAAAAAAAAAATAATTTTTAATTTTTTTCTGTTCGGTTCAAGATCAAATATGACAAATTCCAAATAGAATTTACAATTTATTTTACAACCAATAGAAAAAAAACTTATAAAAAAACTTACCTAGAACCAATGGTTTACAATTAATGCATTTTCAAGTGCAACCAAACACTTTCATCAGATTGTCTTTATGGGGTTCTCTCTAGGTTATAATGTAGATTTTAGTTTTTGTATATATATGCAATGGCCTTGCAACTCTCTCAATATTTTTTATTTAAAAAAATATTATGCGGCTTGGAACAGGAACGAACTCCGACTGGTTAATCAGGGATGGAAAAGGCTCACTTAATTGGGCTCTTATACCAAAAAATGTTAGATCGCTCTTACATATTTAAAAATGAAAGTACTTAAAAAATAGCTTCCTCTTTGACGCATTAAAAAAATTTAAATTAAATATTTAGATAACAAATATTAGCACAAATTGCGAAAAAAAAACATTTGCAAAAAGCGAAATATTTGCAACAATATATTCGTTTGCAGAATGTCGATCGCTGAGTACCTCTTTAAATTCATTTTCTCTACCATAAAGCCTTTTTCGAATTCCGCCGTTATTTTGCAACTTTTTAAGTGCGGTTTTTTTAAATATATTACCTAGGGATTAAAATTTTGTACCATAAAGTCTTTTTTCAAATTCCGCTATTATTTTGAAATTCTTTACGTGCATTTTTTTCAATTTATAATCTGGGGCTATAATACACATTTCATACACAAAAGTTTGGTGCTTAGTTTGCAAAAAAAAAAAAAAAAAAAATAAATCACGAAAAAAATATTTGCAAAAAGAAAAATTTTTGCGTCATTGTATTCATTTGCAGATTGTTAATCGCTGATTGAGTTTTTTAATTATTTTTTTCCTCTATTATTTTGCAATTTTTTAAGTGCGATTTTTTAAATTTATAATCTACGGAGTATAATGCCCATTTCATAAAACAAAGTTTGGTAGATAGTTGTAAAAAAAGAAACTTTTGGCATCGTTTGTAGATTGTAAATCTTTTAATTAATTTTTTGAACCCCAAAACCTTTTTTCGCATTCCGATATTATTTTGCAATTTTTTACGTATGTTTTTTTAAAATTCATAATCTAGGGCTATAATACTGTTGGAATAGTATAATTCCATAGTATAGTTCCATTCTTGATTTTTATAACTAAATTATTATTTTCCATCCCTGGTTACAATCGATGTTTTTAGTCATACAAAGAGCTCACATAATGACCCTGCAAACATTTAAAAGATACCTTCCAAGAAGATATTAAAGCGATATCTTCTATTTGTCATTTGAATGAAAATAACCAAGTAGTATTTACTTTGAAATTGTCCTCCTTTTATCACTTGGAAGATAATTCGGCGATATTAGGAAAAAAATAATTCAAATATTTTATCTTTTTCATAACTTTTTATGACAATATTGCGGCAATATCACCTGTGTATCATTTGGAAGATAAAGCAAATTTGTTTGAAATCTTTTATCAATTTGGAAAAAATTAAAACTAAATTTGTACAAAAACA
This sequence comes from Leucophora obtusa, assembly GCA_949987735.1. Classification (NCBI taxonomy): domain Eukaryota; kingdom Metazoa; phylum Arthropoda; class Insecta; order Diptera; family Anthomyiidae; genus Leucophora; species Leucophora obtusa. The sequence goes on from OX465295.1 coordinate 287,248,829, forward strand.
ATCAAAAGATATATAGGAAATAAACTCATGAAAAGTTAAGATTAATTGCGCGGGAAAAATCGGCTATGATGAAATCAAGATAATTTAAAAGTTGGTCAATGGATTATGTATGCAGATATTGTTTTTCAGGCTTAAATTTAATAATGAAAAAATTAAATGGTTTTTCTTGTTGTACCGGGAGTTTATTTAGCGATATCCCTTTTATCTTCCATATGAGTTATTGCTTTCATATTGCCTGGAAGTATTGTTTTAGTGTAACAGTTGTTTCCGACGGAGGAAACTTCCGGAATACGAAATTGATATTGCCGGCAATAAATGTTTTCTTCCTGGCGATATGTTCGGAGAATCTTCTTCGTATTCCCATGTTTGCTGGGTGATATTGGTTTGAGTATGTTCCTGTTCCAAGGCACATAATAGAACAAATGCTTTCTCAGTGATAGAGAGTCCCCCAATCTCTTTATTATGTATACTCTTTGATATATGTTAACTTTCAAAGTGAAAATCATTTGGAGAAGTAAACTCAAATATTTTTACTTTTTTATTTCATATTACAACGAAAATCACATGGGATCGAATATTGTCACGAAACCCTGGACATAGCGCACCGGAAATAGCCCCTACTTACACATATTGTGCACATGCTGTTGACACAAAATGGTTAACTCTTTTTAATATCTGTAAAAAAAAATTTATAAATCAAATTATGTCAGTTATACCTCATTCATACTGAACCCAAAACTAATAGTTTTCAAATTTATTTTGTTTTCGATTCCCATACAAATTTCAAATCGAAAACTTAGAAAAAATGAAAACTTCTAGTTTTGGGTTCAGTATGAATGAGGCTTTAATAAAAGTAAAAAAAAAAATTTTTTTTTATGCACAAGCTGGGATTCGATAATAGTACCTCAGTCACATATATAATATATGTGGGGTTATATATGACAATATATAATTACATATTAAAATATTATTAATCACAAGTTGCAGTAAACATAGCTTTCAGATGCTGTTGGCAGAAAATGGATTAATTTTTTTAAGATCTGTAAAAAAATATTTACAAGTAAATTAAATTGAGTTAAAAAAGTAAAAACAAAAAATTTTTTTTTTGTGCCCTAACTGGGATTTAATAGTAGGGTGTCTCAGGCTATATGTATGTGACTACCCAGTCAGAAAAATACAAACGGGAAAGCGGTGGCAAAGCACTTTAACAGGTGGTACAAGTACTGGCAAAAAGTGCTTTCCCATTCCCAAAATGATAACATCATTAGACAAAAGGACCGGCTGTTCAAAAAGCGCCGGAAAAGCACTGGAGGAACAAAATTTTTAAACGTTGGCAAAACGCTGGCAAAACCAATAAATAGGTGGTCTGGAAATGTATTTTCCAAAATAAAATTAAAAAAAAAATCATATGTATTTTTGTTGGTCCTGCCGTGATTTAAACCCAGGCCGTCAGATTGGCAGACGATTGCTCTACCCACTGAGCTAACGAGACATATAATATTTAATGGCTAAACACATAAAAGAGTGATAATAGCTGGACAACTACTGGCTGTGCCAAAATGCCAAACAATTTTTAGTAACTAGTATGCCAGTGTTGGGAGGGCAAAAAAAAAGTTGGTCTTGAAGGAGCTTTCCCACAAACAAAAAAATTTATGTTATAAAACAAAAAAAATTTTAAATTAAAAAAAATCCAAAAAAAATTTTTTGCTTGCAACCGGATTTGAACTCGGAACCTTCCGACTACAAACATTTTTTAATGAAGCGTCAGCATTTTTATAAAATCATTGGTTTTCCAGTGAATTGATTTTTGTACGCCTGGTAGCATTGACTAGGTAGCACTGGATAACCACTGGTGGCAAACCTTGGCATATCACTCTAAGCCAATTCTTTGCCAGTGGTTTTTTTTATAAACCACCCAAAATTTTTGTAAAAAAAATACTGGTAAAACGCTTTTCGCAAACGCTGGCAAAGCGTCCCAAATGAGTGTTCTGCCAGTCATTTATTTTTAATACCGTGGTTACCCAGTGGTATGCCAGTGCTTTATTTTTTGTACCACTGGCGATTTCTGACTGGGTATATATAATTATATATTAAATACACAGGAAATATTATTGACGTGGGACCATATATATTCATATCTCAAATTATATTGTTAATCTTGCGCCATATATGGAATCATACATATGTAATTATATTTTATAGCATTTAATGTAATAGATAATCATATATAAAATGACCACATAGTGGTGTAGGGTATAAATATCTTACATCTTACATTGGTTGTATCAACAACAACACCATATGTGATCATAGGACATAATCAAACGATTTTATGAACTTAAATAGGTTTTAAAGTCAAAAATGTGAAATTAGTGTCAGAATTTAAGATTTGCAATAACCACTTCCACAATTCCCAAAAATAAAATTAAAATTTCCAAAAATTTGCACAGTGGACTATTTTTGAACAGTGGGCTAAAATTGATATTTGCCTTAAAAATATGGCAACTTTAGAAGCGGCTGGGGAAAAAATTATATAAAAAAGTCAATGATTTTTTTTAACACAGATCTCTCCTTTATGAAAATACCTTTCAAAATATTATGCATACTTTAGACGTTTGCAAAAAAAATATTTATCTGGTTGTAAAAGATTTTTTTTTTCTTAAATTTTTTTTTTAATTTTTCATTTAAACGAATGCAGTTTTTGACTGGAACAAGATATTGCATTATTTTGTTTTTATTTATTCGAGAAATTATTTGGGTAAATAACTTATACTTAAAAAAAATTGGCCTTGATTCGGTCCCGCTATTCGAGAAAAACTGGACCTGAGTCGGAGCAAATTTAGAATTTTACATTTTCAAATGGGAATGATTTTTATAGGCCTGTACTAGCAGATTAAAAATATGTTATTGTAGTTTTTTGAAAATCTATAAGAAACCAAAAAATGGAAAGCGCTGAAAATTTTTTATTAAAAATGTACCCTATTTTGGGTACCGGCGGGTCTTTGAGGACCCTCCAAGATAGGGTACATTTATGGAAAAGGTACCATATTTTGGGGGTTATATTGCCGTCCCCGAAGGGTCTGTGAGGTCTAAACGTTCGATAGTATCTCAGCTATGTCTACCTAAGTTTCATTGCAATCCGATCACTAAGTAAGAAATAGCCGAATTATTTCCAACTTTTTTGTGAAATATTCCACTGTGCCTCGTAAAATTAGTTTATATTATTCGAATAATCCACTAAAAAGAAGTAGAAAGGGATTAATTGTTGAATATATTACTATCTTTGTACATACAGAAAAAGGAGATTGAAATCTTAATAAAACAAATACGACAAATTTCGCACATTAGATTATGAAAGACTCATTACGAAACAAATACAAATATAAAATAATTATAAGAAAGAAATTTGATAACAATAGCATTTGCATGCGTTTGTAAATTATTTCCCAATGCAAGAAATATTAATAAATTGTAAATATTTAGGTTGTTCACAAGGGTTGTGCTATATGTTGTATCGTCCTAACAAAAAACAGAGTTGTTAAAATTTTTATTTGACTTTAACAATGATTTTCTATTGGGTTTCTACCTGTTAGCACACTCAAACACAGCACACAAAACATACCTATAAATGTTGTATTTTTTCAATTTAAATTTTAACAACTCTGCTTTTTGTTAGGATGATACAACAAATACAACACCCCTTGTGAACAACCTTATTTTATTTGAAAACAATTCTCACTAATTTATGTAATTTTATTTAGTTTTATTTACGACAAACATTTGTAATCTTCTATTAATTCCATCTTATTTTATTATTCAAGAAATCTTTATAAAAACTAACACTCAGTATAAGAAATATGAAATAGAACTGATTCCATTCAGCTAAAAAGTGTTCGTAAATAGTTTATTGTAAGCGTAAACATTGTTTTGTTTATTTTTTGTGTCCAAAAATTAAATATTTCGCAAGATTTTGATAGAACAATAGGCATTATATAGATAAATGATGGAATTTAAATATTACAAAATTCATTATAAACTAAAAATATGAAAATGATGTAAGCAAATACTAATTTATTCATTTCTTTTGATTAGAAATAAACCTTTTTGGAGATTTCTACTGGGGTCAAAAACCACATTAAGTTAGAGACAAAAAACAAACTCATTAATTTTAATCTTACTAATAATCATAATAATGAAAAAGAGAAAGAATTGAAAAAAATATTTAAAAAATCTATACAATATTAAAAAAACTTAAATAATTTTAAAACATAATGACTTAGACAATTTATTATGTAATAAATGAGATTCTTTCTAATGGCTGACACTAATAAAATTTAACAATTTTTTTTTTCAATCAGCGGGTATGTTTAAAGTTTTTTAATCTTTAATAAATTAACATCTTCGCAAAACATAAATATATATAAAAATAAACAAATATCTATTATTAACTCATATGTTGTTAAAATAAAATTTGTATTTTTGTTTTCTTCTATTCAGCAAGCCGTAGAAGAAGAAATTATATAATCTTTTGGTACACTGAAAATAGTTTGTGGTTTAATTTAACTGAAAATTTAATTTAAATTAAATTAAAAATCACTTCAAAACCTGTATATTAACTTTTCATTTAAATCAAAAGAACTTTTCATTTATTTTTAAATATTAATATATTAACTTACAATATCTGTAAAAAAATAAATGATTTGTCATTTGTTTTAACTGTAGACAAACTAACCACAAATCCATTAAAATTAATGATAATTGCTTTATTTTTTTAACTGTGAACTATTTAACTACATTATCCCTAAAAAACAATGATTTTTCTTTTATTTCGTTTTTTTAACTATCAAGGAATTAACTACAAAATCCATAAAAATAAATGACATCTAGTTTATTTCGTTTTTTAACTGACTTAGAAATTAACTACAAATCTAAATGGTTTTAGTAGGTTTGAGGTTTTCTTTTTTAACAAAAATTTCAAATGAAAATATTAACTATAACAGAAAATCCGTATTTATATGTAATTTACTTTTTAATAAAAGGCACAAAAGCTGAAATTATATCTCTTTGTATTTTAACTCTATAATCATTAAAAAATAAATGTATGCATAACTTTTTAAATAAACTACAAGTAGTTACTCTTATAATATTTTGGGTGTATAACAATTTTAACCATCTGTAATTAATCATTCTAATCTAAGGTTATTTAGAAGAAATAAAAATAAAAGTTAATTAGTTTGCTGTTAGTTACACTTTGGTGTAAACATTCTTATTAAATACACATTAGAGCACCCATGAAATATATAGAATTTGCAAAAGTGTTATTTTTTCACCTCCCCACGCATTTTCCAATAGATTGAGTGTAAAAATAATATCTCCGCAAAAATTGGTCCTCTCGTATTAAAACAGGCCAGTCACCCGCGGCTTTTAGTCCTAAAAATGGACTAAAATTAATTCAAAGCTTCTGTGCGCTATAACTCTTAAAGTAAAGGTTTTACTGAAAAATACTATATAAGCATATCTACAGGCAATAATATGCCTAGCATTTTTCTCACACACATTTTTGACGTATCGATGACCCATCATAGTGGTTTAGGTGGTTAAATCCAAATTTGTGTTTAACCATATAAATCACTTTGATTTTAACCTCATAAATCACCATAATCGATACGTCAAAAATATGTATGAGAAAAATGCTAGCTACATTATTGCCTGTAGATATGCTTATGTAGTATTTTTCTGTAAAAGCTTTACTTTAAGAGTTATGCGCAAATAAACTTTGAAGTAATTTTAGCCCATTTTTATGGCTAAAAGCCGTGGATGACTGGCCTGTTTTAATCCGAGAGGATCAATTTTCGCGGGGATATTATTTTTTACACCCAATCTACCAGAAAGTGCGTGGGGAGGTGAGAAAATATCACTTTTGCACATATGGGTGCTCTATTGAACGCCTTCAGATTGGCACGAAATTAACTCTTAAACATATTTTAAATTCTGACTTATTTCTGGCATTGAACCTCAATTTTAACTTTGATGTCTTCAGAGACTTATAGTAGAATTTTATGACAAATATTTTTCCGGAACATTTTAACCCTCTAACTCTTCAAATTACGGGTCTTTTGTGGCCCTTTTGAAAAGGGTCAAAAAGTCCCTTTAATTGAGGAGTTAGAGGGTTAATATATTCCATAAAAATATTTGTCATTAAATTCTGCTATAAGCCTCTGAAGACATGAAGGTTCAAAATTTAAGTTCAATGCCAGAAATAAGTCAAAATTTAAAATTAGTTCAAGGGTTAATTTCGTACTTATACACAATTGCCGCTCAAATGCCCACAAACCCAAATTTTAGGAGGAAACCATGTGAATCTTCTATTTCATGTAAAACAATATGTAGAACATTTCTGTGGTACATTTTAACCCTCTAACTCTTCCGTTTACGGGTCTTTTTGGCCCTTTTTAAAACGGGGCCAAAAAGTCCCTTTAATTGAAGAGTTAGAGGGTTAAATAGTTCCACAAAAATGTACATCGTAGTGTTTTACATAAGTTCGCTGAACACATCCTATACCCAAAATGGAAGATTCACATGGTTTCTTAGTGCACATATGTAAAAAATCTATAACTCGGAATCAGTTTTTTGGCTTTCTGTCATGGAATGGACGAAATATTAAAAAATATTATTTTGCTTTTAATCTGCGCTATAGAGAGGAGAATATACGTATTTACAGATCTTCAAAATTAAATGAGAGTCATTCAAAATTTAGTTTTGACACAAATTTTTCTGTTTACCGCTTAAAACACCACTAACGGTCATGAGAGGGTTAAAAATTTGTATAAAGAAAATGTTTGCCTTTTCATTGTTGGAAAAACAGCTTTGTAACTTAATCACCAGAAGATTATAGTTTAAGAGTTATAGATGGATAAATCCATGAACCTTTTTTGGGGTAATTTTGAGGACATAACTGTAAACGGCCTGGCCGGTTTACATCGCAGAAACCCAATTTTTGCACATATCTTATTTTTATACCCTACACCACTATGTGGTTATACCCTACACCACTATGTGGTCAGGGTATTATAAGTTTGTGCTGATGTTTGTAACACCAAAAAATATTGGTCCTAGATCCACCTTATAGTATACCGATCGGCTTAGAATTTTTTTTATTTCGTTTTAACGATGTCCGTCTGTCCGTCCGTCCGTCTGTCTGTCTGTCTGCCCATGCATTCTTGTGCGCACTCTACAGGTCGCAAATATTAAGATATTTTGATGAAACTTGGTACACCGACTTATGTCGGCCCAAGGACGACGCCTGTTGATTTTGGTAAACATCAGTCCATGTTTAGACCTAGTGCCCATATAAGGGTCCTACCAAAATTATATTGTTTATACGCTGCAGGTCGTAAATATTAAGATATTTTGATGAAATTTGGTACACAGACATATGTTAGCCCAGTAACGTAGCCTATTGATTTTGGTGAACATCGGTCCATGTTTAGACCTAGTGCCCATATAAGGGTCCTACCAAAATTATACTGTTTATACGCTGCAGGTCGCAAATATTAAGATATTTTAATGAAATTTGGTGCGCTGCCTCACATTATAGAAAATTTTGACACAAGCCCCATTTTAACCCATTCAAATTTCGGATCCAAACATTAGTTGGCTTTTATCCAGACTGGTGTAGGGTATTGTATAGTCGGCATGCCCGACTTTAACCTTTTTATTCGTTTACTCTCAACCTACCCAAAAATGAGCGGGGAGCTGCAAAAATAACTCTTTTGCACATAGGGGTGCGCTAATACACATGCTAGCTATTAAGAATAAAACTTCTAATATATTTCTGATTTATATTTCTGACGACAGCATTCAAATAAAGGACTTAATAAACAAACTTTATATACAAATTCATAATATACTACTTATGTATTATATTTTATTATATATATTCGGTAGTGTTCAATTAGTGGATTAATTAAATGAAATTAATTCTAAAATAATATACAAATTTTCCTGTATATTTAATGATTTTATTTAAACCAAGCGCTGGCTTGTCCGGAGTCCCCAGGCGTCTGGGTGTTTATATAAACAAATGAGTAAATTCGGGAATACCGAATCTTTGGATACCCTCCATCCCAGTGTTTTTATTAGCAAGGAAAAATCCAAAGAATACATATAATTTAGAGATTCTAATTTTTTAATTTAAAAAATGCAATGTATAAATAGTGAAAATACAACAGACTGACTGAAAATAAATTAAACAAATATTTAAAAATATTCTATATATTTTCCACTTGCAAAATTCATGTAGCCAGAGTTATTTGAAAATAAAATTGTAGAAGAAAATTATTATTATTGTGGAATGAATAACACACCTGATAATTTGCCTTAATCGGTATTTTTTTTATTGAAAAAATAATAACAATAATGACGACAGCTACTTGTTGGAAATAAAAGTATCAATTAAAAATAAATTCTTTTGTAATTGTATTTTTTCTCGCTAAATATCAATTAGTTTTAAATTATTCTATATTTATAAAAAAAAAAAGTTCAAATAAATTCGCTTCCTTAAAAATTAATCATGAATACAAAAATTTTAATTGTCATTCTAACTTTGTTTTTCTTTAAATAGAAAAAAATGAATTTTAATTGACATAGTTCGAATACAAATAAAATATTTCTTTATTTTTATTTTATTATTTACAAATAAAATGTTTAACATTTTTAATTTGAGTTCCATAAGAAATTCAATAATTTTTTGTGTAAATTCATAAATGCTTTAAAAAGTTATAGGAGTCTTACAAACTTAAAAAAAATATTAAAATATATTGTGTGTATAACTTAAAAATGCGGGATTTTTTTGTTTTACAAATTTTGGGCTTTTATTTTAAAACATTGGTACAATATAAAGAACGGTGTCGAAAAGTGGCGATTTTTGCCGAGGGAGGAGAAATAAAAGTCGACTGCTGTTTTAGTCGACTATGCTGGACTCAAATAGGGCCATAATTATTATAATTATCTAAACCCACGGGGAAATATCTAAAAACCCTGGTTAGCAGATTACACTGAAATACAAATCATTAATGTCGGCCGAAAAATGTAATTACAGCGATTTTTCATATTTTCCAATATAACAGTCTATTATTACATTCAAAATATATTTTCCATAACTGATGCAGGTTTATTTAAAAAGTAATAAGTAAACCCGTGTAAAAAAGTTTAGATCTAACTAGATCTTTTTGGTTCTCAATAGATATGATTCAATCTAATTAGATCCTGTACCAGATCACATCAAATATGATCAGATATGGCATATGTGCCAAATTTGTTCAAATCTAAAGTGATCTGGACAAATGCGCAAGATATGCCTAGATCTGATCAGATCTAATTAGATCTCAAATTTGTCCCCAATTTTGAGATCTGATTAGATCTGGTAAGATCTACGAAGATCTGGCCAGATATGCCTAGATCTGATCAGATCTATTTAGATCTCAAATTTGTCCCCAATTTTGAGATCTAATTAGATCTGGTAAGATGTGCTGAGATCTGGCCAGATCTGATCATTTTTACACGGGAAGTTTGTTTTTAATTGAAGAATCAATTAAAATACATGGAAGCATATTTTTTAACTTTTTCTAGAAGTCAATAAAAAACAAACTACAAAAAAATACGTATCGTGTGTAGGAGTTGATATTTTCAGTCAACTGTTCTATTTTTAGTTTTCTATTTTTAGAAAAAAGTAATTTAAGTAATTTCGTTGTTTTCGGTTTTAAAATAAAAAATTAAAATATTTTCGGTTTTCTTTTTGGTTAAAATAGTTTGTTTATATACAAAATTATTTCAATTCAAATTATGTACAAGAAATCTTTACTCATACACACAAACATAGCTAATAAAAATATGAACGTGTGTGTTGTGTGTGCAGTGTTTTGAAAATTCAAACAAAAAGAAACTTTAAAATATGAAAAAACAAACCACAAAATCGTTTTTTTTACGTTTTATCAGTTAAAAATTGAAGATTGTTTTATCAGACCTTTTAATTATTTTTATTTCTTTTATGTATTGTTTAAACAATGTTTGAAAATAGATAGCAAAATGGTTTGAATATAATGAAAAATCAGTAGTCTCTTTTTAATTGTGTTTTCAATTAATTTAATATGTATTTTATGTTGTTTTTAAGGATAAAATATTGTGAGTCTAGGAAAATAAAATAATAAAAATATTCTTATTTAAATTTTTGACAACCGTTCAAATATGCTCTTTAAAATGCTGCTGTTACAGTATTTACCCCCCTTAAACTACAAAATTAAATTTGTGTTAATTTTGAGTTAATTAAAAATTTTTGCTGAATATCAGTAGACAAAAAATTGTTGTATTTACGAAATTATAGTTAAATTTAGTTGAATGCAAATAACAGTTCATCCTGTTAAAATCAACTGAAATATTTGCCAAAAAAATAGTAAATTACTACCCAGCAAAAAAAGAGATGCCGAAGCAGTAGAAAAACCACTACAATTGATGATCTAGATCTACTTCTTTTTTAACATAAACACTAATGATTTTAACAGTGAGTTGTCATAGGAGAGGAGTACTCCCACTTCAACATTTTTTCAGTACTTTTTGAACGAGTGCAAAGGAAGCTCTTTTTCACCAATTAAAAGTTTAAAAAATTCTTTACAAAAAAAATTATATTTTTTTTATTTTACAAAAGTTTTTTTATTGCCGCCACCGGGGATCGAACTTGCGACCTCACGATTGCTAGTCTAGCGCTCTACCACTGAGCTATTCGTTGATATGAAAGTTGACTGGCATAAAAACACCACTTTGTTAATGCGAGATATTGTTTCTTATTCTCTTCAATAAAAGTACTTATTAAACAGGTGTAAAAGGTGCACTCCAATTCAATATTGTTTTTAGTACTATTTTTACAGGTACATTATTTATGTTTTCTCATCATTTTTTTATATATACATATTTTTAAAAATGTAAAAATTGAAAAAATATTGAATTTAAAAAAATTAATTATAAATATTAAAAAAAATAATAGAATAAAAAAAAATTAAAAAAAAAAATTAAAAATATTGATCCCGCCGGGAATCGAACACGGGACCCTCTGTTTGGAAATGCCAAATGATACCAAAATCACTTTTTACGATCACTTTTAGAGCAATTACTCTTTATGGTTCAGAATTAATTCTAAAAAATCTGTAAAAATATACTAACGGATACTTTGGAAGCAATAAAAGAAGTGATTTTTTGGAGTTGTTCAGAATAACTTCTAAAAAAGCAGTAAAAATACACTACCGGATACTTGTGAATCATTGAAGAAGTAGTTTGTAAAGCATTACTACCAATTTTTTTTGCTGGGTTACTAATATTCAGCAAGACTAATTTCGGCAGTTTCTTCTGCAAGGACAATTTTAACTAATTTTTAGTAATTTTAACAAAATATTTACGGAATTTCTTTGTAGTGTATAAACTAGAAATGTTTGTAGACAAATTTGCTTGCAATTAGTTAAATACTTTTTTCATGTCAATAAAATAATGTGGCATTTTTAAAGTTTAATTTCAATAAAAACCTCTCCTTGCTGTCGAATGTAATATTTAATTATAGGTCGGGAAATTAATTAATATCCACTCCTTTTTATTTAATACCTATTTAGCAATTAAATCAATTTTATTAATAAATGTTATTTAATTTATTTTTTGTATCTACTAGTAATAAAGTTGATAAACATAATAGTTAGTCGCGCTAAAAATATTACACTTGTCTGGATTTCCTTAAATCATGAAATAAAACAAATTGTAATTGAAACAATTTCTATTTATTTTAATATCGTATGAAAATAAATGTTTAGGGTTGTAAGTTCAATTTGTATCAACTAACCATCTACTGTAAAACTACTGTTTTGTAATGTCTAAATAAATTTTGTGTTTAACATCTCATCTTTACAAGAAAATTTTACATTTATGTCTAATGTCACGTTTATTTAACCACAATTTTGAATAGAAAAAGAAACTAACTTCCTTCTCTAACAAGTGCTTCTTTGAAATATAAAATAACAGAAGAAAAAAGGGAACTCCTTAGTATTTTTTTGTTGGTTATTTAAAGTGTTGATTGAATTGACACCAGTTTTGACACCCACGCAAATCATTTATATTGTGTTTACTTTGGAGTTGTCTTTTTCATAAAGATGATGGTGTGATTACATGTTTAGTAGCGGTATATGTACAGAAGAACCCAGTTTAAATGATTTTTCGTGGGACTAAAAAAATAAATAAGTTAAGCTTGGTTTAGTTTAAGCGCGATAAACTTTTTAATACTAGGACCCATACTTCAGAATTTATACACTCCAAAAAGTTTGACAGTTTATATTTAAGAGTTGTTTGTGTAGTAATTGTTGTTTTTAACTGTAATCACAGTTGGTTTTGTATGGGAAAACTCAAAACAACTTGTATGACTATTATTTAAAAAAACGAATAACGAGAATATCAATATTTCGTAACTGTTGTTTAGAGCAATTATATTTAATATTACACAAACATCTACCAAAACGGTATTTTTGCAATAAATAGTTATTTTTGTTGGTTATCTAAAAAATTAAAAATTTCGGAAAATATTTTTAATTATCTTCTTGTTTCCAAAATAAAATTAGAAAAAATTGAGAACCGTTTTAAATTTTGGCTTCAAATTTTCAGTAGGATGAAATAATCCATAGAAGAAAAAAAGTTTTGTTTATTTAAAATATCAAAAAATTAACTGAAAAAACAATAGTTTTTTCCAATTTTGTTAGTTGTTTAAAAATTTTTGTAGTTAAAATTTGTGAGTTATTTTTACGACATTTTTAGTTGTTTTTAATGCTTTTGTTAAATATTTTTGCACAGTTATAAATAACTATATTTGTAGTTACTTTAAAGCGGAACACTTTTGTCGCTTTTGAAACTGCATATACCTTTTTTCACCTGCAACTTTCAGTAGATTCTACTTTTTTGACTATACACTTTTATTTACCAAGAATTTGTTTATCTTCAGAAAGTTCATCTTTAACTTGTTTTACTGTTCTAGTACAAAGAAGTTAAATCATATGACTATTATCTATAAATACTCTATGTAGTTATTAAAATATTTGTTCACGTTTTATTTTATACAAATAATACACTTGACATATAGATTTACACGTTTTTATTTATTTTCCAAACAAAATGAAAACACGACACGTACCAGCGAAAATATTGATATTTTCTTATTTCAAAAAAAAAAACGATCTTTAAAAATTGTTAACTAATTTAATTAAATAAAATAAAAAGACGTATTTGGTGGTTTTATATAAAGATTTATTAAAATGAAGAGATTGAAATTTTAAGATAATTTCACCATCTTTATTTTAAAATTTCCTTGTTTTTGTTGATCTGATATACTAAACAAAATGTAATAACAATTTTAATTTAAAATTTTTGTAACACAGTCATCCTACACATTCTGAAGGTAATGTTATATTCACAATTACACTCAAAACATTTTAAAGTTACTACATGACAGTTATGTGTGTAGTAATTAGTATAAAAAAATAAAATAAAAAGTCCTTTATTTTTTAGAATTCTTGTTTAGTTTTTATTTGTTATTACTGATGTATTCTTAGTTTGCAAAAAAAAAAAAAAACTCATAAAATTTTATTGTATCTCCAACGCATAAAAATGTAATACTCGTAACTGGCGAACTGTTTGGAATTTTAATTCTATATATATAGTATATGAAGTATATATGAATACGAACAATCATGCGTATTCATATATACTTCCTTAAAATAGCGATTTGTCGATTTTCGTTCATTACACCCCCCACTTTTATTGAAATCGATCCCAAATGGAAGAAATCGATCTTTTTTGTTTTGGAAAACGTTAACCCGTGCCGAAAGTTGGACGAAAACGGCCCCTTTTGGCAACAAGTGTATTACTATTAAAAATTCCCAAAATTCGAAATTTCGAAAAAAATTATTTTTTATTCTATTTAATCATTTAATATAGTCAAAATGATTCATACATGGAATTTTGACTTCATCGGATATCATAAACCTACTTTAGCCTGGAATCCAAAATGACCCACGAATTTGATAGAAATGCAAAAACGTATTTTTTTTTAAATTTAAAATTAATTAATTAAGATTTTTTAAAATGCCTAGTTTGGAGATGTCGATTGCTATTTGTACCACATAATAGTTGATATTAAAGAAAAAAAATAAATTGTTAAAATGATAATTCGATTTTGTGTTTGGAGCAACTGGTTTTCAGGACATTTTGCAAAAACTGCTCAATTTGTCAAAAATTTTAAAAATTTTAATGTTTTCATCAAATTTTACAAGGTTTTCGGAAAAACGGCACTCAAATTTGGTTAGATTATAATTATCTTTTCATTTCTTTAAAAAAAATTTAACCCTTAGTTGGCTGGGGTCAGAAAAGACCCATGGAACTTAATATTAATTATGACTACGAGATTGTAAAGCCATTAAATTTATAAAAAAAATATCTCAACTGGATACAGATAATTATTTTGTGTAACGTGATCCATATGGGGTTAATTTTTATACTTTTAGCGAAAAACGCCCGACTAGGAAATTTACAGAATAACACCTTTCGCATATCCCAATTTAATAAAAATCTGATAAATATTATTCTGTAAATTTCCTAGTGGGTCTTTTTTTTGAAAAGTGATAACTAGGGCAAGGAATTTCATGCACTTAAAAATGGAAAATATGCGCCTAAAATATGCGGCTAAAAAAGAAAAATATGCATTAAAAATATAAGAAATATGCACTAAAAACTATTATTTTTGCAAAATAATGCAATTTAAAACTTAAAATATATTTAAGTTAGTTATTTTGCAAACAGACACAGAACTCGAAGATTTTCCATAGGTCAATAAGGTTTTTAAGAATGTTTATTTTGATTGAATGAAAATATAAAAATTTGAATTTTTTTATATTTTTTTACGAAATAAAAAATGATCCTAAAAATTAAAAATATGCACAAAATGCGTTAAAAAGCACAAAATATGCATTAAAAAGGCAGCAAATATGCATTTAAAGTCAAAATATGCAAAAATATGCATTTATGATAAAATATGCAAAAATATGCAACTACAAATCGATGCCATTTTGTTCTAAATTTGATGATTCGGATAAATATTTAGTCCATATTAGTTTTGGACTATCGACAAAAAACATGCATTTGCATGGAATTCCTTGCCCTAGTGATAACATTAACACTATATGGATCAAGTTACTCAAAATAATTATTTTCATCAAGTGGAAATTTTCTTTTTTTATTCATTCAAAGTGATATTTTTCCGTAAATTATGAAAGGTGTTAATCTGTAAATTTCCTCGTGGGGCGTTTTTGGCCAAAAGTAAATTAATTAACCCCATATGGATCACGTTACACAACTTAATTTTTTTTATCCAGTTGAGATTTTTTTTTATAAATTGAATGGCTTTACAATCTCGTAGTAATAATTAATATTAAGTTCCATGGGTCTTTTCTGACCCCAGGCCACTAAGGGTTAAATTTTTTTTAAAGAAATGAAAAGATAATTATAACCTAACCAAATTTGAGTGCTGTTTTTCCGAAAACCGTGTAAAATTTGATGAAAACATTGAAATTTTTGACAAAATGAGCAATTTTTGTAAAATGTCCTGAAAAGCAGTCGCTCCAAACACAAACTCGAATTATCATTTTTCCAATTTATTTTTTTTTCTTTAATATCAACTATTATGTGGTACAAATAGTAATCGAGATCTCCAAATTAGGCATTTGAAAAAATCGTTAAAATTAATTTAAAAAAAAAACAGGTTTTTGCATTTTTATCAAATTTGTGGGTCATTTTGGATTCCAGGCTAAAGTGGGTTAATGATATCCGATGAAATCAAAATTCCATGTATGAATCATTTCGAATATATTAAATGATTAAATAGAAAAAAACTAATTTTTTTTCGAAATTTCGAATTTTGGGAATTTTTAATAGTAATACACTTTTTTTCCAAAAGGCGCAATTTTCGTCCAACTTTTGGCACGGGTTAACGTTTTCCAAAAAGAAAAAATCGATTTGTTCCATTTGGGACCATTTCCAATAAAACTGGGGGGTGTAATGACAAATCTATTTTTAAGGCACACTCTAATAGTCATATACGTCAGTGTCTAGTTCGATGTATGACCATACATGATCTCATATATTTCCATATATCTTCGGATCCGAAATTTGAGGGTATACCACCGTACATGTTAATATATGACCATATATGCTCATATATGATTCACATATGCTCATATATGCTCATATATGATCATATATGGGCAGATACCTCCATATACTCTCAAATTTCGTATCCAAAGATATATGGAAATATATAAGATCATGTATGGTCCTACGTTGAACTATGAATGGAGGTTTATGACTGTGTATGCCCATTTATGATCACATACGAGCCAATGCATGATCATGTACGTTCATATATATTTCGATTTTCACATGGGTATTATCAAAATTTTTGGAACCGAAAAATTGCTCAATTTTAATAAAAATTTTTAAAAATTGATTAATAATTATTATTGGCAACATAAAAAAAATCGTTGCCCATAACTATTTTCATAAAATTTTTATTTTTTTATTGCCTCGAATTTCAATGTTAGCACACGTCAGTTTCATTCCGATTAATCTTAAATGTACGAATTTGGAAATTTCTTTTTTAGAAAACGTTAACCCGTACCGAATTGCAGTCAAATTTTGTTATTTGTCACATTTTAAGCCAAATAATGTCAGCATTGAAATTCGTAATTCAAGGGATACCTTAATATACATGTTTCGATCAATTTAAAAACTTTAGAAACATTTAGTCAGCAATTAAATAAGTTTTAGGGTATGTTTTGTCAATATAGGGTTAATTAATATTAACCCTATATGGATTAAGTTTACATAAAATAATAATTTTTATCAATTTTCCATAATTTTCAAGAAAATATCAATTAGATATTATCAGGTTATAATTACCTTTATTTTCATTTAAAAAACCTTTAACCCTTAGAGTCCTGGAGTCAAAAATTAAGTAAGCTCCACGGGTATTTTTTGTCCCCAGGACTCTAAGGGTTAAAGATTTTTTAAATGAAAATAAAGATAATTATAACCTGATAATATCTAATTAATATTTTCTTGAAAATTATGGAAAATTTGGTGAAAACAGGCCAATTATATACAGTTTTTGACAAAATAATCAATTTTCATAAAATGGAAAGTAGTCGCTCCCCACACAAAACCCGAATTATCGTTTTTTCAATTTATTACTCTTTTTCTTTAATTATGACTATTATTTTAAAAAAATAGCTTTTGCCATTTTCTAATTAAGCATTTAACAAATTTTTTTTTAAATAATAAAAAAAAAACCGTTTTTGCATTTCTATTAAATTTATGGGTCATTTTCGTACATGCACGCACATCTTGATGTGCGAAGTGCAAATACAAATTCGCATGTGCACTCATGTGCACGCACTTGGATGCAATCAATCGCTGAAATTTAAAAAAAGTTTCGAATATCAGAAAAAAGTCGCTAAAAATTTAAAAAATCGTTAAAATTAAAAAAAAAGTTTGAAAAATCGTCCAAAATTACCAAAACTGAAAAAATCGTTAAAATTTAAAAAAATCGGCAAAATTTAAAAAAAATCCAAAATTTAAAAAAAATGTCAAAAATTAAAGCAAACCGTCAAAATTGTAAAAAAATGAAAAAAGTCACCAAAATTAGAAAATAAAAATCGCTAGATTTAAAAAATCGTTTCAATTTTAAAAGCCTGCTAAAATTTGTAAGAATTCCCAAAATTTGACAATGAAAACATTGTACAAATTACAAAAAATCGCAAAAAATTTGGAATATTGCCAAAATGCAAAATATCATAACATTTTTGTAAAAATCTTCATAACTTGAAAAAAATTATCAATATTTGCGAAAATTGCTAAAGTCGTCAAAATTTAAAAAAATCGTGAAAAATTAGAAAAAACGGCAAAATTGAAAAAAATCTTCAAAATTTGTAAAAATCGTCAAGATTTAAAAAACGACAAAATAGAAAAATGTTTGGCATTGCCAAAAATTTATTTCTCGCATTTATTTTTCCTTATTTGAAAACCGTTGTCCGTTTTCATTCATCTCATTTAGTTTGCAAGATACGGGCGATATTGCTAATAAAGCCCTTTCCTCTCTAGGAGGCTTAGTTTTCCAAAAAAACGCGATCTTAAAATCTAGCAATGCAACACAAAATTTTGTTTCGGCATCCGGGTATTAGGGAGAAGTTTCGACTTCTGGTGCAAACATTTTTCCTCCAGGTCTTTTAGTTTAGTTTAGATATGGACGATAAAAATTTTATTTAAGCGATTTTGGCATTTATTTTTTTACAGATAACTCACTATGGCTTCCTTGTTGCAAAACCTTTGTCCATTTTCACTTAAGTAGTTTGGATTTTAAGATAGGGCGATATTCCAAATAATAGCCCTTTTCTCTCTAGGAGTTTCCGAGAAAAACGCGATCTTAAAATATAGCAATGCTAGTCAAAATTTAGTTTCGGTATTGGGGGTTTGGCGAGTGGGGTTTGAACCATGTTGTATACATTTTTCCTCAAGCTGTTTTAGTTTCCGAGTTATGGACGACTAAAATTTTCAGAGATGATTTATTATGACTTCCTTGTTCTAAAACCGTTGTCCTTTTTCATTTATTTCTCAAGACACGGGCGATATCACGAAAACTATAAGAGCTAGAGGAAAAATGTTTGGAAATTTTTTTTCAGTTTTGTTGATTTTTAAACCCCTGATTTTTGGTATTCTTGGCGTCTTTTTTTTATTTTTGACGATTATTACAAATTTTGACAATTTCCTTCAATTTTGATAAAGTTTTGCAACTTTTTCCATTTTTAACGATTATTTTTTTAAATTTTGACGATTTTTTTATAATTTTGACGATTTTTAAAATTTTGATGATTTTTCAAATTTCGAATTTTTGACAATTTCTTTTTAATTTTGACATCGTTTTTCTTTATTTTAGCATTTTTTTTTTTCAAATATTGACAATTTTTTTAAATTATGGCGATTTTTTAAAATTCTAAGGATTTTTTTTCAAAATTTTGAAGATTTTTTAAATTTTGGAGATTTTTTCAAAATTTTGACGATTTTTTTAAGTTTTGACGATTTTTTTAAAATTTTGGTAATTTTTTCCAATTTTTTTAAGTTTTTTTTAAATTCTGTCGTTTTTTTAATTTTGATGATTTTTGTAAATTCGGCGACTTTTTTTAAATTTTAACGATTTTTTTTTAAATTTGTCGATTTTTTTTTTAATTTTCGAAAATTTTTTGTTTTCAATATTTGCGATTT
The DNA here is from genome assembly GCA_949987735.1 of Leucophora obtusa. NCBI lineage: Eukaryota > Metazoa > Arthropoda > Insecta > Diptera > Anthomyiidae > Leucophora > Leucophora obtusa. The sequence goes on from OX465295.1 coordinate 287,268,218, forward strand.
TTATCAATTTGTTCGTTTTTTTTTAATTTTATAGATTTATTTAAATATTTGCGATTTTTGTCAATATTAGCGATTTTTTCTAAAGTTAGCCACTTTTTTCAATCCACGTGCATACGTACTTGCACTCGCACTCGCGTAATATAGTTCTTACAACTCGGTTTTATGTTGAAAAATATTATAAAATTCTTATATTGATATTCCTTTATTATAAAACACAACTTCTTAAAGAATTTTAGTAAACAAAACTTTCTAAAAAATACAAATTTCGGTAAAATATGGGTGTGCAGTTTTTCACCTTAGAACGCCCTCTATAGATAATTTTCAATATAAATATTAATTCAATGAAAATCGGGATTTATTATTTGAAGCTTAATCGTAAAATTCTTCAATATTTAAGAGCTTGTAACACTTCTTATGAACATATATTTTCAACAATCTAGCAATAAAATCGCTAAATTTTTGCATTGTTTATAAATTTAGCGATTTTCTATCGCATTTTGGGTCTGATCTAGCCATTTATTTTGAAAATTAGTTGGCAAACACTGAGAGAGATGCTATTTTTTCAAAATTGGTTAATTTTCGGCCGCTATTCGGCACAGGTTAACGTTTTCTAAAAACAATCGAATTCTTGTATTTTGAACCAACAAGATTAAAACTGGGGATATTATGAATGAAAATCAGCAAATCGTATTTCAATCATACATGAGACTAATTAGTTATTTGTACAAATTAATTGGTGATTTCATTACCATTAAATTGAAATGCTAATGAAATTTTTGGCATTATTATTACTTGGACTAATGCTAATGCTTTGAAATACATCGATTTCATTACTAATGCCAATTGTACAGTAAATTCATTACGATTACTAATGCCTCAATTATAAGAAAGAACTGGCATTTGTAAACGTCATTTTATAGATTTCAAATTCATTTCTGAGCTTGCAAATGCGGAATGCGAAAAGGGTTTTGTGGTATAAAAAAGTAATTAAAATACTTAATCAGCGATTTACATTGTGCAAAGGAATATATTGATGCAAGAATTTTACTTTTTGCAAAATTATTTTCGCAAACTTTTTTTTTTCAAACTAACCACCAGTCTTTGGTACGAGTTATGGGTATTATAGTAACCAGATTCTAATTTTACAAAAACCACACTTAAAAAATTGCAAAATAATGGCGGAACGCGAAAAAAGCAATGTTGGTTACCGAAAGGAATAACAGTAAGGGTAACGGTTACGGTATTGAATTTCATTTGTTTTGGTAACGGTAAAGGTAACGGTATTTAAGACTGCTGATTAAGTTTTTTAATTCAATTGTTGTACCATAAAATCCTTTTTCGCATTCCGCCATTATTTTGCAATTTTTTAAGTGCGGTTTTTTTAAATTTATAATCTAGGGACTATAACACCCATTTCATAGAACAAAGTTTAGTGGCTAGTTGAAAAAAAAATCGCGAAAAAATGTCGCGGAAAAAATTTTGCAAAAAGGAAAATTCTTACATCAGTATATTTGTTTGCAGAATGAATATCGCTGATTCAGTTTTTTAATTAAAATTTTGTACCATAAAGTCTTTTTTCGCGTTCCGCGATTATTTTGCAATTTTTTTAGTGTGGTTTTTTAAAATTTATAATCTAGGGACTATAATACCCAATTCATAGAACAAAGTTCGGTGGCTAGTTGAAGAAAAAGCAATCTATCCATCCCCCTTTTTTTTGTAAACAAATGCTTTTTTTTACTCAATTGTTCATAGTTTTTAAGGCATTAGTGCGATTTCATTAGCATTAGTATTACAAATTCTAATGCCAGAAAATTTCAGTACCATTAAATGGTAATGAATATTTTTTGCCATTAGCATTAGTCAACTAATGATAATGAAATTTCAATGCCAATGAAAAAATCCCAAGTATGATTTCAATGGACATTAGACCGTACCTCCAACAAAAAGTTCGACGTACACCGTCCAATCTAAATTAGTTTTGCAAGTAGGTTTCAAAAAATGTTTTTTATATTTTTTGCCGAACGTAGGGTCGCCATTTTACATTTTTGGTTATATCTTTGGCATTTACAGTCGTATCTTAAACTGTGATACATCGATGTTTTTCTCGCGAGGGCACCAATGTTTTGCTCTAAGGACCATTGACCTCAACTATCCCCTGCTAGTATTTACCCACCATATCTCAGTTGCTACAACCCTAATGTCAGAAAATTAAAGCTCGAAAAAATCATTAAACTTTTGCTAAGGAAGTTTTTCGGCAGATTTTTTTTTATTTTTTTGGTTGCCGAATGTAGGGGTCGCCTTTTTAATTTTTTTTCATTGGATTTTTCCTTTGTAGCAAAACACTGGTCTCCTCGAGGCAAAAAAATCGATATATCACACTTTAAAATCCGACTTTAAATGGCGAAGCTATAACGAAAAATTAAAAAAGGCGACCCCTACGTTCGGCAAAAAAAAAAATATTTTTGGAATTGCCTTGCAAAAGTACTTTATATTTGAAGGTGTATGGCGCACTTTTTTTTGCCTGTAAGGTGGTACGATCTAATGGACATCCTACTATTCATATTAATGCCTTTAAGCTCCGAATCAAATTTTCTATGTGTAAAATATGGTAATTAAACAAAACTTTTGTATCCAATCATACAAAAATTTTATCAAAATCGGTATGAAAGGATTAGGAAGCTTAGCCCTAAAGTTCGTAGTGCGTTATTAAGCAATTAAAAATCACAGAAAATAGATTTATGCTACAAGATATAAATGACTAGCTATAATTTCTTAAGCGAACACAATTCGTTTAACTTTTGTTTTCGATGAATCTTTATTTTTATATCATCTTCTATAACATCTAAAGCACCACCAGTAGTAATCATATCAATTTTTTGCGCTTATGGTTTTTTACTATTATTATTTTTATTAAATAATGATGTATTGTTATAGAAAAATATTGTAATGGTAACACCTATTGAGGTGTGCGTTAGTAATTTTTTTATTCGGTTATTTGTTATACAATATTTATTGTTCGATTTAAACAATTTTTGTATATTTTAGATGCAATGTAAGATTTAATAAAAAAAAAAAATGTACATATTTTCTGTGTATTTCTATTTTACGAGTGAATGTATTAGATAATCGTAGTATGTATAATAATAAATCATCTGCCGAAGTATATCGTCACGTTTCTTGATTAGAAGATAAACAAATTTGAAATTAATTTCAAATGTAAGTTTTTATAAAATAAAAATGTTTTGTATGTCGATGAAAAAATATGTAACGGAAATTAATTGATACATTAAAATTAATAGAAATTTTACAAGCAAAATAAATAACGTTTGCTGCTTAAGTTTTTCGTTTTTTTTAGCAAACAAAATTGATATTTCGTATACAATTTGTTTAATAAAGGTCAAATAAAAGAACCCTGAATATTATTAACAGAAATTGATATTATTTTCAATTGAATGGCTTTTTAATATTAACACCATATTAACCTTTGGTTAAGCGATATTTAATAGATATTGTATCTTTCTTTTTTTTAGTATTATGCAAACATAAATATGCAAATATTTCCTACTTATTTTTTTCAGCATTTTTTTAACTAAAGTTTTAAAAATCTCATTTTTTTCAATTTATTAAAGTAGAAGGTGTTGATTTCCAAAGAAAAACATTTATTTATATCAACTCATGAAATGTAGGTTTTTATGTTGTAAATATTACACAAAGATGTTTTTTCGAAATTGAATTAAAGTTAAAATAAATTTTTATAGTTCATAATTTGTATGGCTGAATTGTTGAAGGAGACCTTTGTTAACAACCCTTTTTTCTGTGTTATGCTGATTTTAGTGTTTTTATTTTTTTTTTTTTTTTATTTTGGACTTTTTGTTGGATAAGCTTCTGTGTTTTGAATTGGCTTACAAGCTTGATTTTATGCTATTTTATACTTTTCTACATTTTTACATATTTTTTTTTTATTGTACCATGAATAGTTGATGTTGATTTCCTTATAGATGATTGCTAGAAAAACGTTAAAACGTGCTGTGTTAAAGTAATTTTCTTTGACTGATTTGTTAGTTTTTATACAATAGTTTCATTTTTTTTTCAAAAGTTTTTCGGTTTTACATTTTACATTTACACTGATTGATTACCTCAGAGACAATTCAGATTTGTTTCATTTTCTGGTTAGGTTTTTTATTACTTTTATTGTTTTTTTAAGTTCTTTTTTTCACAAAATATTAAATCGTGGTTTTGTTAAAGCTACTGTTTATAGTCAATTTATATACAAAAAAAAGCAAGATGTTAATCAAAAAACAAAAAGAAAAGAATTATTTTTTAGATGACCCACTAAATTAACCCTTTATTAACCATATCTGCAGAAAAGTTTATATCTTTCAACGAAATAATATAAAATCATAAGAAAGATATTTAGCACTGTCTATTAGAGATTTTAGTTATAAAATATATTTAACAGCAACTGTCCTGAAAATTCTTAAAAGTCGTTTTAACTTTCCGGTTTGGCTAGTCCAGTTTGGCTACGACAATTCATGTTCACTTAATTTTAATATATCGTCGACCGGCCTGCAAATTTTTAATAGATTTTCAGGAGAGCGAAAAAACTGTTACAAAATCTACTTTTAAGATATTATATTGGCATCATATGCCTTAATGATGATTTTACTAAATGAGGTCGAGAATCATTAAGCCATATGATGCCAATAAAATATCTTAAAAGTAGATTTTTTTATTTTATTTTTTTTTTTTTGAGAAAATAAAATAAGTTTTATCTCTCACGGAAATCGTCGCACGATTTTAATTGTCAAATTGTATGAAAATAAACGGGGACCTTTGTATTGTGCTTATACTCTTAGAGGGTTAAAATGTTCCTCGTAGTGTTTTACATACATAAGTTCGTTGAACACATCCTATACCTAAAATGGAAGATTCACTTGTTTTCTATGCCGATTCACAATAAACATTTAATAAATGGGGCAAATTTTAACCCCCCCTAAAACAAAATTCCGATGTGATCTTTCAAAACGCCGACATACGAATATTTTTTTTGTCTCTTCTACCAGAATCCATTGTCAGAACACCGTAATTTTTTTCGGGTTGCACTGTGTAATTAATGCATTTTCAAGTACTAGCAAGCACTATCATCATATTATCTTTATGGGGTTCCCTCTAGGTTATAATGTAGATTTTAATTTTTGTATTTACGTAAATTCCCTAGTATAATAAAGGGATGACAAATAAACTGAAACATTTTTACTAGTTATTTATATATTACAACGAAAATCTATGTTATAGTTATGCTTTAAACAAAGTTCCTTTAGTAGTAAAGCAAATGTTTTTATGTTGTGTTTAACGTTAATTCTATTTATAGTCACTAAAACCATGCGCGGCTCCAGGGGGGGGAATAGGGAAATCCCCCCCCCCCACTCAGCGAAATCGAAAAAGAAAAAAAAAGGAAAAAAAAGGAAAAAGAGGGAAAAAGGAGAGAAAAAGGAGAGAAAAAGAAGAGAAAAAAGGAAAAAGAGGGAAAAAGGAGAGAAAAAAGAGGAGAAAAAAGGATAAAGTGAAAAGAAATACAAATTTGATATGAATAATAATATGAAATATAAAATATTTTCCTTGTTTTCATATAACCAGTCGTCATTTAAAAAATCTCAATAGATATTTTAACAAATTCATTAAAAAACTGCTAATTTTGATTAAAAAAAATTAAAGTTTGTGGAGAAATGTAGTTAAAAGATCTAAATTTCAAATTAGATTTTCAAAATTGTATGTAGATCAATTTCGTTTGGAAATTTTCTAATTTCAAATGACAAAAAGAAATTTCATTTTAAAATTTCGCATTTTTTAATACAAAATTCCAATTTTAATTGAATTTTTTTTAATGTACAATTTTTTTTTTCTTGGGGAAAAATCACATTTTTTGTATAGTGTGATTGTGTCTTTGATATAAAATTGAAAAATTGTTCATTTCTATAATTTAAATTAAAATTGGAGTAAAATTAAAGTTCGAGTAAAATTTTTCCATGTGAAAAATCACTTACGGTGCTTTTGGGAAAAAGACTAAATTTTGTTTTGAATTTTTTTCATTAAAATTGCAGAACTGAACTTCTAATGGAATTTTCTAAATTTGAAGTGGTAAATGCTACTATATTTTAGAATTTTCTCATTTCTTTTAAAATTTTCTCAATATTGTAAGAAAACAATTAATTACCGTTATTTTTGTTCAGATTTAAGATCAAATTTGACAAATTCCAAACAGAATTCACAATTAATTTCACTTGAAATTCTCCAAATTTCATTCGGAAATATATGATGGAGTTCTTTTTTAGGTCTTTCCAAAGGATCGTATTGAACTTATTCCACTCTGTTTTTCGGAAATCCTGAGTATACATGTTCGTAAAATTTTCAAAGTTTAATTTAATGAAATCCGCGATTTAAATCGTCATATGTATATCGAAAAATGGATTCTTTAAAATTTCTGAAAAAATATATGCGGTGTGTTCGATTAGTCGAAATTCTTACTACTTTTACTACAATTGGAAAGTTTTGTTTACATTTTATATTGAAATTTTGCAGCTGTAGTAAAAGAAGTAACTTGTAGTAAGTAAACGAACACGCTTATGTTGTTTCTCATTACTTTATTTTTGCCTTTACGAAATCTTATACTGGCACTCTTATTGGGTCTTTTTTCATACAAATGCTGAAATATCGAACTGTTTTTTTTTTATTTAATACTATACTATAACTCAGGAACCAAAAGGAGTACCAAACTGATATTTGACAGTGTCATTGATAAAAAACTAAGAACTAATACAAAAATATTAAAAGGCTACGATAAAGTATCCCGAACCGCGTATTAAGATAAAATGGCTTTAGACCTTTGATAACGATAAATGGTTAAAGTTCATTTCAAAATAGTAACTCTTCACGTGCCTCAATCATGGCTTCAATTATAAAGGGATAGAAACAATTAATTAATTGTAGAAAAATTCTCAAAAATTTAAATTTTTTTTAATAAATCAGAAATTATCAAATTAAAGAATGAGTTGCAGACCAACTTCAGGCACGCTTTCAGAAGCTTTAAAGTGACCAGTCACATAGCTAAAATAATACAAAAGTTAGACCCAAATATGTACGGAAAGTCTATAGCAAATTTGATAATTTTCCCCAAATTGAACACCAATTTTAGCTATACAAAGTATTCCAACCCTATAAACAATTTCACTGGAATTGAAGTTGAAAACAAGTTCAATTCCAGCCCTCTTTTCTATTTTCAAGGCTTGAATACAACTTTAATTACATTTTATTTCAATAGCATACTCCAGCAAAAGGGAAACAAAAATTCTAGTTTAAAATATTTTTGTAAAATATACAAATGCTGGAATTTGAAATCTACTTTACTTCAAGCAAAATTTAAAGCACTTGAATTTTTAAAACCTATGTGCTTATTGGGAAGTTATAGCAAGTTTCATACAATTCAAATAGAGTGCGGAAATTTTGATTGTTGATTTTATATGTTATTTAATATAAACTTTTTTAGGCATTACTAACCCATCCTTGTTGGATGTCAAATACGTATCAAATATTAAAGTTTTTGATGAAAAATATAACTTAGTATTTTCCGTTGGACTTCTTTTTCGATTGAATTCACTACCAATCGAATTCAATTTTCTTTAGAATTGAATGAATTCCTTTTCTTAAGTAATTCACTGAATTCGTTCAACGGAACGCGTTCATCAAACAATAAATTCAAAGAATTAATTCCATTGCAATAGTTCTCTTTATTAAATCAAATGAATTAATTCACTGGTGAACGCATTCAATTTTATAAATCGAACGGAAAAAAAGTGAATTAATTCCTTAGGTATTTTTTTTTTTTAATTCACTGAACGTAATTTTATTTTTTTAATTCACTGAACGTAATTTTATTTTTTTTAATTCACTGAATGTAATTTTATTTTTTTTTTTAATTCGCTGAATGAAAATGAAATTGAATGAATTCAGTGGTGAATTAATTCAGTTAGGAATTAATTCACTTTTTTGCCGTTCGATTTATAATATTGAACGCGTTCACCAGTGAATTAATTCATTTGATTTAATAAAAAGAACTATAGCAATTGAATTGATTCGTAACAAAATAAATCGAACGAAAACAAATATGAATTAATTCCATTCAATATATGGTGGTTTGTGAATTAATTCTTCGAATTTTTAATTCAGAATTGAAAAATTGAATTAAGGAATTAATTTGTCAAAGCTCTGTTTATACCTAAAGCGTCGCTCATAAAATCGTTAACCTTGAGCTGCGGAGTCCAAAAACGTCCAACAAGTAGTGTATGGCCAAATCAAAAGGGGTTAAAAAATATTTTTTGTGAAAATTAAAAAAAAAATGTTATTTCCAAAACTTCCCCCTCCCCCCAGAGACTTGAGCTGGAGCCGCCACTGTTGTTTGCGTCAAATTTAATCCCTGAATGTCTTTCATTTAATTTAGCGCATATTAAAATCAAAATAAACTTTTTTTAAATATTTCGGCTATTCCATGACAAAAAGGCTAAAAATTGATTCTGAGTTATTATATTTATTACAAATGTGCACTAGGAAACCACGGGAATCTTCAATTTTAGGTATAGGATATGTTCAAAAAAACTTACATAAAACACTATGAGGTAAATTTTTATGGAACTATTTCCACTGTAACTCTTCAATTAAAGGGACAGAAAGACCCGTAAGTTGAAAAGTTATAGCTTTGAAATGTTCCTCGTACTGTTTTACATAATGTCGCTGAACACATCCTGTACCTTAAGTGGAAGATTCACATGGTTTCCTCTCAAATTTGGGGGACAATTTAGCGCCAATTCTAAATAAGTACGAAAATAAACATTAAACACATCTTAATTTTTGACTTATTTCTGGGATTGAACTTAAATTTGTAAATGTGATATCTTCAGGGACTTACAGTAGAATTTAATGACAAATATTTTTGTGAAACACCTTAATTTTCTAACTCTTGAATTAAGGGACTTTTTGGCCCCTTTTTAATGAGGAATATAAACGACCCGTAGCTTGAAGAGTTAAAGGGTTAAAATGTTCCGCAAAAATATTTGTCATGAAATTCTACTATAAATCTTTGGAGACATCAAAATTTAAAAGTTATGTTCATTGCCAGAAATAAGTCAAAACTTGGAATGTGTTTTGGAGTTAATTTCGTGTTTATTCAGAATTGGCGCTCAACAGAGCACCCATATGTACAAAAGTGTTATTTTTTCAACTCCCCACGAACTTTCCGGTAGATTGAGCGTAAAAACTAATATCCACGCGAAAATTAATCCTGTCGGATTAAAACAGGCCAGTCAGCCGCGGCTTTTAGGCCTAAAAATTAATTAAAATTAGTTCAAAGCTTCCTTGCGCTATAAATCTTAAAGTAAAGGTTTTACCGAAAAATACTAAATAGGCATATCTCTAGGCAATGAAGTGGCTAGTATTTTTCTCATACACACTTTTGACATATAAACGACGCGTCAGCTTTAGCAGACCATAATTCTGAGTTTCATTAAAAATTCTGCTGGCGCAAATACATTTACATATAATTTCCTGTTATTTAAGCAGAATTTTGAACTATTTGTACAGGATTTTTTATCAGTGTACCTATTGGCTTGAAAGCATTTTTCTCTTCATATAAAATGTATGGGAAAAAAGCGTTTTGCTGCTAGTAGCACTTCATTTGATGTGTTTAAGCAATTAGATGTCTGTTTTAATATATAATTAGCGTGTTTTTTAATCACCCGGATTTAAAATTTTTCATACAAAAAGTGGATTTATTAAATCTAAAAAAAAGCTCGATTTAATAAATCCATAATAAAAGCACAAATATATGAAACAGCCTATTAATTTAATGTCAGAAAAAAATACGAATAAAAATTAAAAGAGAAACAAAAAAATTTAAAAACTAACAAATAAAGGGTTTTTATTACATTTTTTTTTATCAAATATGTTTAGAAAAAAAACTACACCTCACCACATACATACATATTTTCAATCTTGGATATGGAGAAATAGCTGAAATAGGAATGGCAATTTTTCACTCTACAGTAAGTAATTTAATTAAATCCAATTAGTGAATGTTAAATATTGCAATGGAATTTTTCAATTGTGTAAAAATATAAATTGAAGTGATAAAAATGAAAAAGCAGACTGTTTATCGCTGTTTTATATAAAATATAATTAAAAATTAAAAGTTAAAGTAAAATCCTTCATCATCGAATTCGGTATTAAAAATTAGGGTTATATTAAATGTTTTTGAAAAACCGCTGATATAACAACCGGTCCAACCCTTATTTGGATATAAAGAATAAAATAAAAAGAATCGATAACTTGTACACTATTATAAAGCTAACAGGCTTTGAATTCAGTGAACTTATTTTATTTTTTTTTTAATTCAGTGAACTTATTTTATTTTTTTTTCAATTCAGTGAACTTATTATTTTTTTTTAATTCAATGAATGTAATTTTATTTTTTTTTAATTCACTGAATGAAAATGAAATTGAATGAATTCAGTGGTCCCGTGTAAAAAAGTTTAGATCTGACCAGATCTTTTTGGTTCTCAGTAGATATGATTCAATCTAATTAGATCCTGTACCAGATCACATCAAATATGATCAGATATGGCATATGTGATAATACCTTATTGCAAGATCTGATAAGATCTAGTGCCAAATTTGTTCAAATCTAAAGTGATCTGGACAACTGGGCAAGATATGCCTAGATCTGATCAGATCTAATTAGATCTCAAATTTGTCCCCAATTTTGAGATCTGATTAGATCTGCTAAGATCTACGAAGATCTGGCCAGATATGCCTAGATGTGATCAGATCTAATTAGATCTCAAATGTGTCCCCAATTTTGAGATCTAATTAGATCTGGTAAGATGTGCTGAGATCTGGCCAGATCTGATCTTTTTTACACGGGGTGAATTAATTCAGTAAGGAATTAATTCACTTTTTTCCGTTCGATTTATAAAATTGAACGCGTTCACCGGTGAATTAATTCATTTGATTTAATAAAAAGAACTATTGCAATTGAATTAATTCTTTGAATTTGTTGTTTGATGAACGCATTCAGTTGAATAAATTCAGTGAATTACTTAAGAAAAGGAATTCATTCAATTCTAGAGAAAATTGAATTCGATTGGTAGTGAATTCATTCAAAAAGGAATTAATTCTTCAAAGCTCTGACCACACCCTTAGCGGTCTATTCTATTGATCATGGCCGTCTAGATGATCGGGAGTGTGTGCGACTCCGCTGCTGAGGAAATGTGACCGTTGGAGATAATCCATCATACCTCCACCCGAGTATGAAGACGACTAGCTACCGAACCTGTAGCCGGCAAGTGTCTTGCCGTTAAGTATTCTGCCGAACCCAGTTGAGACAAAGGGTGTTGCCATTTGTGAAATATTTATGTTGTATTAAAAATTTATTAATAATGCCATATTATGCTGTTAACTAAGGTTGTCGGGTCATTATGTATGCCATGAACACAAGTGAAATACTACCTCGGCCGACTACAAATGCCTGTTATAGGACTCTTCCAAATGTAAGTTTGTTGTACACTGAGAGTATTATCTGCATGTTATTAATGAATTTTTGATATTAATTCAATGAAGTATCGCTGGAATTCCAGCCACTGAAAGTTTTCATAAATTTAATGCAGTTTCTCATAAAATTTTATGAAAAATAGTAGATTATTTATTAAAAATTCCATAAACCCAATGAAGACGTTTCCTTAAAAATAGCTTTATATAAATTATGAAGCTTTTGCATAAAAATTAAGAAATTTTTAATTCACTTTGTGAAGAAAACTTCATTAGTTTAATGAAAAATTTCATTAAAACCCTCTCTGTGTAATAGCATCCCAAATAACTAATTTTCTTTCTTTGGCAGGTTCTACATTAAGCCATCACATTTTTTACTTACAAAAATTATAACCCTATTTTTAAATATTTATGTGCTAATTCATAAAAAAAAATTATTTGGTATTTGAAGCTTGCTATAGTTAAAGTGCATATTTCGCTTAATAAAGAGTTATTAGAAATCTTGATTCATAATCGTATTTTAACTATAAATTAATTTTTCGATTTGATACTGGCAACACTATTGTCTATTTTCTCTCTTCTCCCAAATAAGTCGTAAGTGATGCACAAATTTAGTAAACGATTGACTCGGCAATCGGAAGTGGAAATGTATTTTCTTAAATTAGAGAACTAATGATGTGCTAAGATAAATTTAAAAGCCATTAAAAATATTTTTTTTATTTATAAAGCAAATCAATGGAAATGTGTGTAAAAAAGTAATTTTTTTAGAACATATTATTCGAAGCATACAAAAGTAATCGAATTTCGAATAATGTTTTGACAGTGTGTACATCACTATTGTTTTGTTTTTCTTTTTAATTTTATTTTTACATTTTTTTTGAATTTTTTTCGAAAAAGGTCATTGGCTACGCAATTGTTGTAGCTTTTTTCAGTTTGATGGATGCAAGTTGTTGGAAGCCACACATTCTAGGGACTGGCTTTAATAAATCATTTCATGCCTGAAAATGAAATAATTAACAATTAAATGGTGGCTTCCTCACTCCAAACTTTATAAAACGTTTAAAGTTGATGAGTACCAACTATAAACCTTTATTATTTTCTTCGTTATTAAGCAAATATGAATACTGTTTTTCACAAATTAGCTTAAAATCCTGCAATAAAGCTATTGTAAAAGTTTATGAATTAGACCATTATTTTGTAATCTGTTACAATATATGTAATCCTTTTCGTTTTGTTGATTAGTAATCTTAACAGCTGCTTATAACACTTTTCAAAAACTACAATACAAAATTATAATGTTTTCAAAACCACCAAAAGCAATTGATTAGAACTTTAAGATATTTCGTTTTTTAGTATTTGTTTACAATAATTTAGCAATTGTAGCTTCTTGCAAAAGAATTTTTGTGGTAATCAGTTTGTTTGTTTTTTTTTCGAAAACTAAAACACTCCCTCATAACAATTGTTATGCTATGTATTATTTTAGGAAGACCATATCTAGGAGATTTTTAAATATTTGCAAATGTATTTAGAAAAAACTATTAGAATCGGTGTAAAATCATATAAAATTAGAAAACTATATTAGTTGTGTGAAATTGTTCTCCACTGAAAATAATAAATTACTGGGAATTATTTAAAAATCTGCAATGTTAAGAAAAAAGTAATTTTTTTTGCTGAAGGGATGGAAAATGCTTACTTGCTTTGGCTCAGGCTTAGGCTCATTTAATATAATGAGCGAGATTAAGACATATTTACGATTATCGGGTTTGAGAAGCTTGAAAATGAATAAAACATCTATATAGAAAAAAATAACGTGGCCAGAAATTCAAAATAAAATATAAACGTTTGAATTACTGGACACACAATGTTTCCTCTATTTCGTTATATCAGGCGTGTTCGTTTACTTACTACAAGTTAATACTTTTACTACAGCTGGAAAAATTCAATACAAAAAGTAAACAAAACTTTCCAATTGTAGTAAAAGTAGTAAGAAATTCGAGTAAACGAACACACTGATCATAAAGCACTCGGTGCCAAGTTTTAACTAAATGCGTTTATATTTAGATAGTTTCCTAAAAACTTAAAAATTTTAAAACTGCTGTTTCTGTTTTTTTTTTTTTTTTTTTTTGTTTTTTTTTGTAATACTAAAAGAGACGCTTTAAACTATGCATAAAAATTTACCTCTCTTAATAAGGCATTTGTTAAAATTTAAATGAATATAATCGAATAAAGGCAATAACTTTCATTTTGCATAGGTAGAAGAATATTAACATCACAGTTTTTATATCTGAACGGTAGTCATATCTATAGATATTTTATGACCAAGAAGTAGCAGTTTTAATACATGTTTTAGCATACTTAGGTTTGCCAAGTTGTTCCAAAATGTACCAAACAAGGTGTGCGGTCCATTTCGACAGTTTTTGAACGCTTATTTAGTTTTTTGTCAGTAAAAATCTGCTTCATTAGTGAGGTCCTCTATCTTTGTTAACGATTTTTATCAATATAGCTAACTTAAGACAAATGTCGGTTAGTCAACGTAAAGCCTACCACTAGTAGTTTCTGAAAACTACTTGTATTTACTTCTAAGATTCAATGCCGATTTTTAATCAAAAACTAAAAGTTTTTCCAAATGCCAATTCCCAATAAACACTGAAAAAGTAAAAAAAATGCTTGAATTCAGCTTTGTTTTAAGGGTTTTTTCCAGTCAAAATCCTGTTCATTCTAATTGAAATTATTTGAACAGAAATTCTTGTCATTACTGAAAAAATAACAAAACTAAATATCATTTTTCTATATGTGACCTTCTCCGAGAAAATGGACCTAGTGTTTCAAAAACTTGGGAAATCGATATTTTCTCATTTTTATCGATTTTCCCAAGTTTTTGACACACTAGGTTTTTTGACACACTAGGTCCCTTTTCTCGGAGAAGGTCACATATGGTGATATAAAAGGCATCTGAATTTCTTCCTTGGATTCCAATAAATATGTAAGTAATTGGCATTTCTTTGAGTCTAAACTTTATTTAAACCTTGTTCTTTCTCCTTAGCTAAGAAAAGCACTACAACGATTGACGCTGCCAGAAAAAGGAAGGAGAAATTAAAAAAAACTGGCTTCCCTCCCCTCAAGATGATGGATATTAAAAGAAAACGAGTAAAAAGGTTAAAGTCGGGCATGCCGACTATACAATACCCTACACCACTCTGGTGTATTGTTTGGATCCGAAATTCGAATGGGTTAAAATGAGGCTTATGTCAAAATTTTCTATAATGTGAGCCAGCGCACCAAATTTCATTAAAATATCTTAATATTTGCGACCTGCAGTTTGTAACCAAGCCAATTTTGGGGGGACCCTTATATGGGCACTAGTTCTAAACATGGACCGATGTTCACCAAAATCAATAGGCTTCGTCCTTGGGCCAACATAGGTCTATGTACCAAATTTCATCAAAATATCATAATATTTGCGACCTGCACCGTATAAACAGTATAATTTTGGTAGGACCCTTATATGGGCACTAGGTCTAAACATGGACCGATGTTCACCAAAATCAATAGGCTGCGTTATTGGGCCAATATAGGTCTGTGTGCCAAATTTCGTCAAAATATCTTAATATTTACGACCTGCAGCGTATAAAAAGTATAATTTTGGTAGGACCCTTATATGGGCACTAGGTCTAAACATGGACCGATGTTCACCAAAATCAATAGGCTGCATTATTGGGCCAATATAGGTCTGTGTACCAAATTTCATCAAAATATCTTAATATTTACGACCTGCAGCATATAAACAGTATAATTTTGGTAGGACCCTTATATGGGCACTAGGTCTAAACATGGACCGATGTTCAAAAAAATCAAACTTGTTCGTCCTTGGGCCAACATAGGTCTGCGTACCAAATTTCATCAAAATATCTTAATAGGTGCGACCTGTAGAGTGCGCACAAGATTGCATGGACAGACAGACAGACGGACGGACGGACCGACGGACGGACAGACGGACATCGTTAAATCGAAATAATAAAAAATTCTGAACCGATCGGTATACTATAAGGTGGGTCTACGACCAATATTTTTTGGTGTTACAAACATCAGCACAAACTTATAATACCCTGACCACATAGTGGTGTAGGGTATAATGACCACATAGTGGTGTAGGGTATAAATACAAATTTTAATGTACATATATATGACAAAATATTTGTATAACTGCAAGTAAATTGCATCCCCAAGTAAAAAAGATTTGATATAGTCATATATTATCATATAAAATTTTAAATAATTATATATTGGAACATATATATCAAGATATAGTTATATAAAATTGTAAGAAATTATATCCTAAATATATCTTTTTATATATAGCACTATATATAGTGCAACATATTACAATATTCAATTATATATAGACCTTTATATAATTATATATGCCTCATAGAATTATGTATAATTGTATCGAATTGTGTACCATTATATCTAGTTGGATATGATTATATTATATTTGATACAATTGGATGAGGACAAAATCCGTAAACGAACGCGAAAAACCACATTTGAAGCACGAAAAACAAATGTCAATAGTTTTGTGCATTATAGTTCATTTTGGTGAGCGCTCTTTCTAGTTCTTGTTCAATTTGTTGTTAAAATCTAGATAGCTTTTCTAGTTAAACCCCTTTTTAAATCAAAAACCGATTCCTCGATTAATCGCCTCTATTTCGGTTAATGTCGAAACAAATAATTTAAAACTCAAATAATTATCCGACTCAAATAATCGGTTAAAATTGGTCGATTAACCGGTTACATTTTTAATATGTAATTTGTTGCTTTATTTTTCCCAAAAATTGCAAGAAACGCTTAGGAAAAACTAATACTAACTAAAATATGATCAAATTGTTTTAAAGTCGATTGAAAGAGAAGCCTTTAAATACAATTTTTTGAGCAACTCCAAATAAGTCGACATTGAACCAGCGAGACATGTCATGGGTTTTAAGAGACCCTTAAAACCTATTTGTTTTACATTATCGCAATTAATTTTTAATAAAATTTTTTTGAATTTTTTTAACAAAATAACAAAGTTTCTATTTCTAAAACAAAAATGCTTTAACACTATGTGTCTGGCTTGAGTAGGCTTTAGGAAATACAATAGACAATTTTTTTATTTCTATTTTAATTCTTTAAAATGTAAAATTAATTTTCAAAAGTGAGAGCAGTTTTTCGGCCTCTAGTCGATGAATTTATTTATATTTATTTTAACAAAAAAGTGCGTATTAATTTTTAAAATTTTATTATTGCAAACATAGAATTTTGAAAAGCTGGAAAACTGGTCTTACTTTTGAAAATCTGTGATAAAGTTCGAGAAAACAAATGTGTTTCGTATTTGACATTTGTTACTGCACACTGATGCAATTTTCTACATGATTTTTATGAATTTTTATATTGATTCAATGAAATTTCGCTGGAATTTGTCTACTGAAACACGGAGGAGATTGGAAGATAAACAAAAATCTAAAAATGTTATATTTGTATGTGTCTGCGTTGATCACTTCTGAGTAAAAACTATAATAGAGAGCTGAATAGGAAAGAAAACACCGAATTAGTTACATTGCATTCAAGGCCTTACTTGGCTGAAATGGTTAAGCTGTCGCACTTTAGTATAGTTAGGTTTGTAATGTGGAAGCATGTGTTCAACGGGTTATTGAAAAAAATTTTCATATAGAGACAATCTGACAATAAAACCATTTAAATAATTAATATAATTTAATCGAAAATCAAAAACTAGATCTAGTCTGATTTGAAAATTATAAACTGATTGCAATTTTTAGAGAAAAATGTTTATTATTCTTCTCAACCTCAAATATATTAAAATTGATTAAATTGCATAATAATTACAATATTAATTGCAGCTGTCTATGCTGTTAAAACAACACAGTACTAAACTTTTCATTGAATTGTTTTATGAGAAATTTCGTATTATTTATTGAAAATAACATACACCCAATGCCAAACCTTTTTCGTAAAATTTATTTTGCATTAACTTTGTGAAGAAATTTCATTATTTTATTAAAAATTTTCATTAAAACTCGTCCAATTAAATTCTCTCTGCGTAAATTAGCTCAAAAAATTTTTTTTGTTAATTGGCCTTAAAAACCGAAAAGACTGAGAAATTAACAATTATTTATGATATTCTCAGACTACAAATATTCAGTAAAATTTTTTGCTGATTTTTGCAGAGTAAATTGGTATTTTTAAATAGAGCTTAACATTTTTTATATTAATGGCTCAATGTAAAAGGCTCTTCTAGTTTTTAATATTAAAAATATGTCAGCCCTTTGTGTGTTTATTGATAAAAATTTAAGAAAATACATTAATTTTGTATTAAACGATTAATCGATTAATCGCCAATTTTCTCGATTAACCGACCCGAATAACCGGTTAATTAATTTTAATGATTTTTCGATTAATGCATTAACCGATTAACCGCCTATGTCGAATAATTGGAAACACTAATTGTAACCAATCTAAGAGTTCTTCATCTTGAATGACTTACAAATAAATAGTTTTGTTAGGTAGTACCTAATTTATATACCTACTTTACCAAATAACACGTCAGTAAAAAATTTGTCAAAGGGGTTTCAAATCTGTTCGACGTATTTTTAACAAATTTTTTGTTGAAACATTGATTTAAGCAATTATTGTTTTATTTTTTTTTTATCACTTAACACTACACAACAAATCTTGAGTACTTTAACTAATTTTGAATTATTTATAACTAATTTTCATGGATGGTAACCGAAACGATGCGGTTATCGGTAAGGGTAACGCTATTTGAGATTATTTCGGTAACGGTATTTTAAGGGTAACGCTATTTCATTTATTTCGGTATCGGTATTTTAAGGATAACGGTTTTTTAGTTATTTCGGTAACGGTATTTTAAGGTTTAAGGTTTTTTTGATTATTTTAGTAACGGTATTTTAAGGTTGGCGATATTTCAGTTATTTCGGTAACGGTATTTTAAGGATAATGTTAGTCAGTTATTTCTATGCATCCCGCATTTTTTTACAAAAAATAAACGAGATTAAAAACAGAACCAATTTAGCAACTTAAAGTACGAAAAATACTCAAAACCCCGTGCAATTACCAAAAACAGAAAATTAAAAGTAACGGTAACGGTATTTCATTTATTTCGGTAACGGTATTTTAAGGGTATCGATATTTCATTTGTTTCGATATCGGTATTTTAAGGATAACGGTATTTCAGTTATTTCGGTAACGGTATTTTAAGGATAACGGTATTTTAGTTATTTCGGTAACGGTATTTTGGGGGTAACGGTAGTCAGTTAAAAGGGTTTTGAATCGATAACGGTATTTTAGCAGGATTGCCTGCCAACCCTGCTAAGTTTTAAGAACCCATTTGTTAAATTTTACATTTAAATAATAATATTTTCATGTTACTGTTATTACCCGGTAGATGGCAAGACCTATATATCAGAATTTTTAAAGATGTCGCTATTTCTTTTCCTCCCGATTTTGTTTTAAATGGTCCCTATCTCGAAAACTAAGAGAGATAGAGCAAATTTAACGAAAATTTCGACTAGCCCTAACTATAAAACATTCCTGTGAAAAGTTATCTCTATCCAAAAAAAGACCTTGGACCCTCGGAAATTTTTAATAAAAAATTCGAATTCATAAAAGTGCCTATATCTCAAAAACTATACGAGATAGAGCAAAACGGACAAAATGTTTGCTCCTGCAAAGTATCCTCATATATGATATGGACTAGGTCTGGGGAGGGTTCCGAGACCCTAAATTTAAACGGATTTTACAATTCAGTATTGCTACAAATAAGACTGTAAAATTATTAATTTCTTTACTTAAATTTAGGTTTGTTAAATTTAACAATAAATGTGTTAAAATTAAAAATTTTTATTTTAAGCAAAAAACAGGAATACATTTTGTTAAAGTAACAAATTTTTCTGTTTAGCCAACAGAAATATTATTTTGAGTGCAGGATTAGTTTTTTTTTTTAATAATTTACACGATAATTCCAACATATTTAGTTCAATAAATTATACATTTTTGAAACAAATAGATTTTTGATCTGGCCACTCTTCTTTTTAATTTAAATGCAGACGTAAAACTTTAGTTAAGTGTTGTTATTATTGTTTTTTTTTGTTTTTTTTTTTTTTTTGGAAGCTCAACAAAGTATTGAATAGAAGAACATTACCAATAACACGATAATTTTACTGAAAACTATAGATAGAAATTAACAAATTTTGGAATCTCCCTGGTTTTCGTTTGGTTATTTCTGTAATTATTGTCTATAGTAGTTTTATTTTTTTAAGTTTTTTTTTTGTGTTTTTAAGTATATAATTATTATTTAAATAACCATAGTTAAGAAGACAACAAAGATGAAGCAGTAGAAAAATTTGCATAATTAACAAGATGCAAAGTGAAGAGTGTACTACAGAGTGCCAAGCCGGTCGTCTTAAAATAGGTAATTTATAGGAGTTTGCCTTACCTAGTGTCTTCAAATGCAATGAAATGTGCAAAGAAATTTGAAAATAACACACAAAGCAACAACAAAATTAATTTCGTTATTGTTGTTTTGTGTGTGATTTTCAAATTCCTTTGCACATTTCAATGCATTTGAAGACACTAGGTTAGCTCGCATTAGCTTGAAATATAAACCAACGTAAACAAAGCCGTTAGACTTAGCACTTGAGCAGCCGCACTTACAAATAATTATGCCATTTTTGCATTTTTTTTTTGTACGAAAAATATTTATCGTAATATTTACAAAACGTAATTTTCATACAAAATTTGTTCAATAAACCTCCTATAATTTTACAAAGCGTTTATGAATTTAGGGGTTAATTTTTAAATAAAACAATCCAAAACAGGACAATATAGCCGCCACCAATCCATAGTCGTTCAAGCTACCGCCGCCATACCCAAATTGATCCAGCCGTCGCCTCCAAAAATTGTTGGATCGGCTTGGTATTCTTTTGTACAATGCAAAAATAATAAACAAAAATCAACCTCAGATAAGTTAAACACAAAAAGCAATTGCATAATTTCTATTATTTTTGTTTAAACTTAAAAGAAATACAAAAAAAATATTTTGTCATTATTTTAGGTTTTTGTCTTCTTAAGAGGCTGTGAAATTTGTACATTATTTTCCTTAGTCAAATTGCAATTTGTTAAGGTGCGCTCTTTTGTGTTAATTTTCTTCTTGTCTTTTATATGTATTATTTCTTGTTTATTTAATTAAAATAATTACAATTTAAATTTTTTTATTTTTGGTGTTTAGTTGGTTGTTAAATTGGTATTCAACCAATGTGTGTAATTCGTATTGTTCGTTTTAATTTTTTCGATTAAATTGTAAAAGAATTAAAATTTAAATAGTGAATTAAAAGACTATTTTAAAGAACAAAGAATTATTTATAAATTTTGTGTGAATAACTTTGCTATTGTATTAAGTTTAGTATTAGTTAATTTTTATGATGCTGCAGAATTATAAAAAATCTTAAAGAAATTCCCTTGTGGTTAAACAGTGTTTATTTTTAATTTTGTAAAAATTTTCTCATACAAAAACAATTTGACACCAAAGGTTGTGTTTAATTTAGATTTGAAAGGGTTTGTAGAAGCAGTTGTAATCACCTACTAAGATATAGATTTTCAAAATAACCCAAATTTACAAAATGCTTTTAAGCGGTAACTAGGGTTTATCCCGCCCTTTTTTGAATCCCGCAATCCCGGGAATTTTATGCGGGATTTCCCGGTATTTTTTTTAGTCTTTTAAAGTAGTTTTAGCTAGTTTTATTGCAATTTTAGAAGCTTTATTTAAATTTAAAGCACTGCTTTTTTAAATTAATTTAAATAAAGAATATTTAAAATTAAAAAAATACGGTTTAAAATTTAATAATTAAGCCAAATTGTTTTTGGATGCCAATTGAATTTGGTTTAGTTAAACCGAAAAATATTATATTAGCAATTACCAAATTTACAAACTAAAATACTTGTGCTTCGGGAATTTTTTTCTTCTTTAACATGATGATATTTGTTCAAATAAAGCAATATTTATATAGGCTGTTTTAAACTACAAGATTCTCGGAAAGATTTTGCAAACTTGCCTATAAGTTTTGCACGTGTACTGAAGTAAAATCGTACCGAAAATCTTATAGTGTAAACCAGCTTTATACAACATTTCAACATCATTATTTCAGTTCCAAATACCTCCAATAAACTAGGGATTAAAGTTAAAAAATAATAATTTTTTCGTATTTTCAATTAACATAAGTATTTTGAGTTTCTTTTACTTCAAATAATTTCATTTAAAGTTCAATTGCTATTCCCTTATTTTAAATATATTTTTTAAATATTATTAATTTTTAAAATAATAAATACATCAGATGCTTTTTCAAATTATTTTGAATTTTTTAAATGCTAATTTAAAATTCAACTAAATATGAAAATTAAATAATTTCTTTTTAAGGAGTTGTGGCATAAAAAATTTCTATTCAAGAAAACTAATTAAATAAATGAATGTTATTTTAGTTTGACTCAAGATCATAAATTAATATCACTTTCTGTTTAAATTATTTTCAAATCAAAGAAAGATGATACAATTTTTACAAATAAATTACAAAGAATAAAAATTATTGAAAAAATTCGATAAGACCAGCAAGGCAGAATGCGCATTTTCGGCTTTCGCTACAAAGCCATCATGTGCCTTTCTTTGATTTGAAAATAATTTAAACAGAAAGTGATATTAATTTATGATCTTGAGTCAAACTAAAATAACATTCATTTACTTAAAACTAATTAAAGTTATGAAACTATTTAATATTTTAGTGTCTACTTTTATAAAACAATTTATGCGAATTTGCCTAAAAATTTCTGTGATAAATGCTCACTTTTAAAGTTTTTTATAAAACTTATTCTAGACGGATACTTCTGAAAATCTGCATAGAAAAAAACAAAATATCTAGAAATAGAAATTTTTGGATTTAATGTATAAGAAATATTTAAGCAAAAAATTTATGTTAGTTCTGACTATAAAACTGGTCCGACATAAGTTTGCACCCATTAACATTTCCAATATATCCTGAAAAAAGGGATCAAAATAATGTAACCGTGTCTTTCACTTTTCTATATCAATTCGTTTAACAGCTTAAACCGCGAAATTAATATTTAGTTAATATATTACTAAGAGGTTTTTTTAATTAGGACGGCCTTCCATATAAATATATTACATAAATACTAATTCACGATTTAAATTGTTAAACGAATTGACCTGGAAAAAGTGGAAGACATGGATATGTAGCCCTCCTTTCAGGTCATTTTCTCATGGATACAACCAAAAGATGAACTTTGTCGAACGGTGTTTAACCAAAAAGTAGTTTTTCAAGTACAATATATGTCGAATTTATGTATTTTCTAACGAGCGGGAATTCCCGGGATGCCGGGAAATTCCGGAAAAAATCCCGCTGTCCCGGGAAATGAAAAAGTCCGGGAAAAGAAAAACCCTAGCGGTAACACAACGACGCGTTTAAATTTAACCTAAAATTTAATTGAAAATTTTATGGTAAACAACAACAAATGTGTCAGTTAAATAGGCTTGCCATACGTACTGTTTTCAGCAGTACGCGTACTTTTTTTTACTGATTGTACTTCTTTCTGCATAACTCCCAAAGAAGTACGCAAATGTCCTTTTTTTATCCTGTGTACCTACTTCTTTTTGTACTTATTTTTATAAACATTAAATAATACTAAAATGTTCCTATTATTATTAGGAAAATTTATATTTTTGAAATTCCTGCATTTGCAATACATCTTATGTTTATAATATTGACGCTTCAAACACAAACAAAAGCTTTTTCTTAAATTTTTTATACCCTACACCACTATGCGGTCATTATACCCCCACTATGTGGTCAGGGTATTATAAGTTTGTGCTGATGTTTGTAACACCAAGAAATATTGGTCCTAGACCCACCTTATAGTATACCGATCGGCTCAGAATTTATTTCGATTTAACGATGTCCGTCTGTCCGTCCGTCTGTCCGTCCGTCTGTCTGTGTGTCCATGCATTCTTGTGCGCACTCTACAGGTCGCAAATATTAAGATATTTTGATGAAATTGGGTACACCGACCTATGTCAGCCCAAGGAAGAAGCCTATTGATTTTGGTTAACACGGGTCCATGTTTAGACCTAGTGCCCATATAAGGGTCCCCTGAAAATTATATTTAGCATGTTTTTTAATCACCTGGATTTAGAATTTTTCATACAAAAAATGGATTTATTAAATCCAAAAAAAGCTGGATTTAATAAATCCACAATAAAAGCACAAATATATGAAACAGCCTATTAATTTAACCCTCTAACCGGCAAGCCCGCCTCCAGGCGGGGTATATTAAATTGACCAGAAATGCGCCAAACGAGTACTTTAAAATAAGAAATTATGCTTTTTCAACAGAAAACTAAATTTATAAAATTTTTTGTAAAGAATTTTTTTGTATACAGTGCACGGTTTGGAAGTGAGAAAGTGTCAAAAATAAAATTTCGTAAAATTTAGAAAATTAAATATTTTAAAATAATCACAATTTTCAAATATCTTAAAAACATATTTAAATCGACTAACACAATTGATAATGACCACAAAGTAAGATTGTAGCTTTGGCTATTAAAAAAATTCCTTACTTTGGTCCAAGCACTCACAGGATTCCATAAGGATACCTTTAAAGGACGTCGCCTTAACTTGAAAACCAGTGGACGGATTTTTCTGAAATTTGGTAAAAAGAATATATTTGGTATAAGTAGCAAAGCTAATAAGTTTGAATAATATATATTGAAGTTGTGGTGCGTTTTCGCTCAATTTCGCATTTCTCGAAAAACGAAAATCGCTACATTCTCTTAAGTAACAGCACAAAAAATGTAATTTTTTTATTGCAATTACATCTTGGTAAGAGGTATAATTTATGCTTAAACCTATTAACTTTTATGCGCTGGTTTTCGAGATTCACCCTTAAGCTATTTTGGCCCATATCGCCTAAAGTAGGCAACGAAAGAAACTATTGTAGAAGAACTTATTGTTTATTTTTCGTGAGGAACACATGGTAAAAATTTCTTTGCAAAAAAGCTTAGGCCGGTTAGAGGGTTAATGTCAGAAAAAAATACGAATGAAAATTAAAAGAGAAACAAAAAATTGAAAAACTAACAAATAAAAGGTTTTTATTAAATTTTTTTTATGAAATATGTTTAGAAAAAAAACTACACCTCACCAAATACATATTTTTCATCTTGGACATGGAGAAATAGCTCAAATAGAAATGGCAATTTTTCACTCTACAGTAAGTAATTTAATTAAATCCAATTAGTGAATATTAAATATTGCAATGGAATTTTTTAATTGTGTAAAAATATAAATTGAAGTGATAAACTGAAAAGGCAGACTGTTTACCGCTGTTTTATGTAAAATATAATTATAAATTAAAAGTTAAAGTAAAATCCTTCATCTTCGAATTCGGTATTAAAAATTAGGGTGAAAGAAGTGTCGGACAGAAAAGTTTTTTAAAATAGGAAGAATCTAACCCCATCTGTTGAGCACTTTTAGAAATACTTTTTGGATTTATTGAATCCAAGTGATTAGAAAAAACGGCTATTGTTTATACGCTGCAGGTCGCAAATATTAAGATATTTTGATGAAATTTGGTACACCGACCTATATCAGCCCAAGGACGAAGCCTATTGATTTTAGTTAACAGCGGTCCATGTTTGACTTGGTTACACACTGCAGGTCGCAAATATGAAGATATTTTAATGAAATTTGGTTCGATGACTCACATGATCCCGAGAACAAAGCCGATAGATTTTAGATAGAATCGTTCCATATTTGGACCTACCGCCTATATTTACGATTTTCTCTTCCTTTATAATTTTATAGAAAATTTTGACACAAGTCCCATTTTAACCCATTCGAATTTCGGATCCAAACATTAGTTGGGTTTTAACCAGACTGGTGTAGGGTATTGTATAGTCGGCATGCCCGACTTTAACCTTTTTACTCGTTTTTTAATTTCCATTATGGCAGCGATGATATTCTATAATATGATATTTTCATTCTCACACTCACTACAATGTTGCCATATTTTCAAAAAATAATCCCACTATTTGGTTATGTTCAGAGATGGAAAGTTTGATAAGGTCGTACTTTTATTTTGAAAAATCATTGATTTTTCATGTTTATTGTTAGTTTCGGAATTATTAAGCCTATTATTTTAGTTTAATACTCTTTGCTGAAATTAAAATAAAAAAAAAAATTAAATAAATTTATAATTCTTTTATACGTGACGTTCTCTTCACACATACAATAAAAAAAAGACTCCAAACGCGAGCAGGCAGATTTTGATGAGCTTTGGATATGTTGTAGAGGAGATAAATTTAAACGACACCTATTTTTTTGCAGACCAATTTCATATTTAGGGATTTTAAAATGGGGTAAAAAATGTTCTAATTTTTCGTTTTTTCGGGTTATTTTATTGTATATTTCTTCCAAAGTAACTATAGGAAAATTTGGTATCGAAGGGTAATTGTGAGGCCTGTATACCTCTGTATATTCAAAAAACATGCTTATTTGTTTATGGCATAACACAAAACATCAAAATTTTAGGTGGTTTTGTATGGGATGCATACAGGGTTAAAAGTCTAATTCACATATATTAATCCTTATAATAATTAAGTGAGGGGGTGTTTCAGCTTTTTTCGATATTGGACATACTTTAGGTTAGAGACGTTTAGATGTAGTAACTGGATTAAAAGTTTCATTAACTGTTAGTCGTATGGATTAAAGTATGGTTTAAAGCCTTAGTGCTCGATTAAGCTCTTAGTTTCACTTTTATTAGATTAACTTACATGTCTAACTTGGGTATAAGTATTTCGTTGTTTAAAACCAAAATAAAATTAATTAATATAAGTATCGCACTTTGTTTTCTTTATTGATTGTTAAGTAATATTTACATTTTTTTGTTTTAAAGGGCGTTCATATCCAAAAACCGAAGTAACAACAAAAAACTAATAACGGGTCAAATTAACTTACAGCTTTAAGGTAGATATTCAACACGTTTTATTAAATTTGTGAAAAAAAATTTATATATATTTTTAATAAGGTCATCCTTCAAAATATCACTATGTACTTACAACATGCTATGGAATAATATTAGTTTACAACTTAATAAATGACATTGACCAAAATTGCAGAATTAGAAAATTTTTTTATTGTTATTTAATTTTTGTTTTGATCTTCACCATCAATTGACTGATTATGTGGCATCACGAGTTTCAGAAAAGAAAAAATTTAAAGAAAAAAAGTTAATAATAATGTTCTTTTGCATGTTTTACAATATTGAATTGTAATTTAAAAATTTTATTATCTTACATTATTGATTAAATCCCACCTTGTTGTTGCTGTTCTTACAATGTTTTTTTGACTCGTATTATATTGTTATTTGAACAACAAACCACAAACAACGAAAACAACACTAAAATTGTGCAATTCGTGTTTTCAAAAAAAAAAAAAATAATAATAAATTGTTAATTGCTATTTAAACGGAATCTTATTGGATGGTTTTATTATCTACAAAAATATTTAAAATTAGTTTTATTGTAAATGTTTTTTATAGTATTTGTTTACTTTAAGCCGGAATTTAGTATTTTGTTGTAGTTTAGGAAGCTAAAGTAATTACTTCTTTATGCTTAATATGCCACAACATATTTGTCTATAAATTTAATATTCATGGGAAGATTCTTAAAATGACGATTAAACGTTTGTTATTAAAAAAAACAGACATAACAATTTATGTTTAAAAGTTAATTAAAGCTATTAGTAAAATGTTGAAAATAGCTAATTAATCATTTTAATATTGTGAGCAAATATTTAAACAAGGCACGAATTATGTTTGAATCTTTGAAAAGTGTTATATCATATGAAAACCTAGTTTTTTCTTACTAAAAGCCATTGAGTCGGCAACATTGAGTCTGAAGTGGCTTCCCTAGTCCATTTTAGTATCCATTAATACTTCAAGTTTCCAAAACTAGATATCTTCAAAGAAGAATAAAATCTTTTTTTATGTAAGATGAACACTAACGGGATGCTTCCACTAATGCAGTGCACGGTATTGATATTATGAAAATAGGTTATGGAAAGGAGGAATGATGGAGAAGTGTTTGTGAATATTTGATACAAATTTTTATATATTGTACATGACCGGGAAGATCTCTGCCGGGAGTTTATTCCAAATATGGTTAGTACGACTGATGACAGCATTTTCTCAGTAATGCACTGTACGATACGTGTACACTGGACAATCTACTGCAAACGGCTGTGCTCTGCTTAATCGGCGAGTATTAAGAAAAAAAAACTCGGGCTTCGGTAATAAGTTCAATTATCTCAGCAGAATACTTCCCATTATAATATTGAAAGAACAGCATCAAACAACCTACATTCTTACGATACTAAAATGAGTAAATAGCGCTGGATACTATACTGCCATTGATGAAGGCCGACGCCCTTCTTTGAACACAGACCACAATATCCAAAATATACTGCGAAGCTTCTACTCATATATGGCTGTTGTATTCTATTTTCAGCCTGTATTACGTGGTGTTAATAATGAGTAAATCAGCTGTACCGAAGTACTTCTGTACACTTGAATGCTTCTTTCTACACCTAAAAACGTGCTTATTCTAATATCGCATCCAATTTTCTTACCCAGAATATCCAGAGTATCTGATTACTCAATATTAGAGCCCCCCATTACCCGGTTTTACGGTCGACCGGTCTACCCGGTCAGACCGGGTTTAAAACCGGTCGACCGGTCTTAACGGTCTACCCGTAAAGACTGGTTTTTTTTTTGAAAAATTGATAAATGTTTGAAAAATCGATAAATTTTTGAAAAATCAGCAAAATTTTGAAAAATCGATAAAATTTTGAAAAATCGATAAAATTTTTAAAAATCGATAAAATTTTAAAAAATCGATAAATTTTTAAAAAATCGAAAAATTTTTGAAAAATCGATATATTGAAAAATTTTACAAAATACCGATAAACTTTCAAAAATACCAATAAATTTTATAAAAATTGATAAATTTGTAAAAATCGATTCATTCATGGATATATTTATAATAATGTATAACAAAATAATGCGTATTTCGTATTACATTTATATGAGAGACCCACGGTCTTTTTCGGTCCCATGCACGGCGTTTTTTTCTCCTGGGTCTCCATAGGCTAAACTTTTGGGAAAATAATCTACACGTAATTCTGACTTAGAGCTGTAAACTTTTTTTCAACGTGTGGAACAAAAATATTCAGAAACAGGTTCTTGAATTCAGAAAGTCTTGCAGTTTTCATACATTTATATGAAACTGCGACGGTCTTTTTCGGTCCCATGTACGGCGTTTTTTTGTTCGGGGTCCTTATGGGCTAAAATTTTTCAGAAATAATTCAGACGTAATTCTGAATTAGAACTGTAAATTTTTTTTAATGTATGGAGCAAAAATATTCCGAAACTGGTTCTTGAATTCAGAAAGTCCTGCACTTTGCATACATTTATATGAAAATGCCACGGTCTTTTTCGGTCCCATGCACGGCGTTTTTTTCTCCTGGGTCTCCATAGGCTAAACTTTTGGGAAAATAATCTACACGTAATTCTGACTTAGAGCTGTAAACTTTTTTTCAACGTGTGGAACAAAAATATTCAGAAACAGGCTCTTGAATTCAGAAAGTCTTGCAGTTTTCATACATTTATATGAAACTGCGACGGTCTTTTTCGGTCCCATGTACGGCGTTTTTTTGTTCGGGGTCCTTATGGGCTAAAATTTTTCAGAAATAATTCAGACGTAATTCTGAATTAGAACTGTAAACTTTTTTTCAATGTATGGAGCAAAAATATTCCGAAACTGGTTCTTGAATTCAGAAAGTCCTGCACTTTGCATACATTTATATGAAAATGCCACGGTCTTTTTCGGTCCCATGCACGGCGTTTTTTTCTCCTGGGTCTCCATAGGCTAAACTTTTGGGAAAATAATCTACACGTAATTCTGACTGAGAGCTGTAAACTTTTTTTCAACGTGTGGAACAAAAATATTCAGAAACAGGTTCTTGAATTCAGAAAGTCTTGCAGTTTTCATACATTTATATGAAACTGCGACGGTCTTTTTCGGTCCCATGTACGGCATTTTTTTGTTCGGGGTCCTTATGGGCTAAAATTTTTCAGAAATAATCCAGACGTAATTCTGACTTAGAACTGTAAACTTTTTTTCAATGTATGGAGCAAAAATATTCCGAAACTGGTTCTTGAATTCAGAAAGTCCTGCACTTTGCATACATTTATATGAAAATGCCACGGTCTTTTTCGGTCCCATATACGGCGTTTTTTTGTTCGGGGTCGTTATGGACTAAAATTTTGCAGAAATAATTCAGACGTAATTCTGACTTAGAACTGTAAATTTTTTTTCAATGTGTGGAGCAAAAATATTCCGAAACTGGTTCTTGAATTCAGAAAGTCCTGTACTTTTCATGCATTTATATGAAAATGCCACGGTCTTTTTCGGTCCCATGTACGGTGTTTTTTTGTTCGGGGTCGTTATGGGCTAAAATTTTGCAAAAATAATCCAGACGTAATTCTGACTTAGAACTGTAAATTTTTTTTCAATGTGTGGAGCAAAAATATTCCGAACCTGGTTCTTGAATTCAGAAAGTCCTGTATTTTTCATGCATTTATCTGAAAATGCCACGGTCTTTTTCGGTCCCATGTACGGCGTTTTTTTGTTCGGGGTTTATGGGCTAAAATTTTGCATAAATAATCCAGACGTAATTCTGACTTAGAGCTGCAAGTTTTTTTTCAATGTGTGGAGCAAAAATATTCCGAAACTGGTTCTTGAATTCAGAAAGTCCTGCACTTTGCATACATTTATATAAAATGCCACGGTCTTTTTCGGTCCCATGTACGGCGTTTTTTTGTTCGGGGTCGTTATTGGCTAAAATTTTGCAGAAATAATCTAGACGTAATTCTGACTTAGATCAGCAAACCTTTTCCCAATGTGTGGAGCAAAAATATTCCGAAACTGCCTCTTGAATTCAGAAAGTCCTGTACTTTGCATACATTTATATGAAAATGCCACGGTCTTTTTCGGTCCCATGTACGGCGTTTTTTTGTTCGGGGTCGTTACGAGCTAAAATTTTGCAGAAATAATCCAGACGTAATTCTGACTTAGAACTGTACATATTTTTTTCAATGTGTGGAGCAAAAATATTCAGAAACTGGCTCTTGATAATTCTGAAAGTCCTGCACTTTTCATACATTTATATGAAAATGCGACGGTCTTTTTCGGTCCCATGTATATGAGAATTAAATGTGTAATATAAAATTCTAATTGCATGGAAGTTTTTAAAAATGATTGAAATGACGATATTTTATAAAAAATAATTTTAAAAAAAAGTAGATACTACTTCAAATAAAAAAATTTTTTTTTGCCCAACGTAGGGGTCGCCTTTTTCAATTTTTCTTTATAGCTTCGGCATTTAAAGTCGGATTTTAAAGTGTGATATATCAATTTTTGCCTCGAGGAGACCAGTGTTTTGCTATAAAGGAAAAATTTAAAAAGGCGATCCCTACGTCCGGCAACCAATATATAAAAAAAAATTCTACTGGGTTTATCGAAAAACTTCCTTAGCAAACGTTTAATGATTTTTTGCGTGCTTTAATTTTCTGATATTAGGGTCGTACATTAGCATAGTAGCAACTGAGATCTGGTGGGTAACTACTAGAATGGGATACTTGAGGTCAATGGCCCTTAGAGCAAAACACTGGTCTCCTCTAGAGAAAAGCATCGATGTATCACACTTTAAGATCCGACTGTAAATGCCAAAGATATAACGAAAAATGTAAAATGGCGACCCCTACGTTCGGGAAAAAAAATTAATTTTTTTTGAAACTTCCTTGCAAAAATACTTCATATTAGATACTCCACAGAATATTTGCGGGCCGATAAAGGGTCGATGGGCCCCGTAATTGGCGATGCAGTTTCACAGTTATTTACCAACTAATTTTATCTGTGTACATTTGCTATGAACATTGCCTTCACTTTTGTGGATGAAATAAAAAAGAAATAAAATTTCTTTTATAATTATAGAAATATAGAAAGTATGATCTCCACAAGAGATAATTCAATTGTTATTTTAAAGCAGAATCGTGTTTGATTGGTAAAAACATCATAACAATCATTCTTCAAATACTTTGCAAATACCCTGTAACCAAGTGTAATTTCTAGAGAAGTTATTTTATCTGTTTTTCAAATAATATCATATTTAATACTGGGCAGGTAATAATTGTATTAAGATGTGATAATTCAAAACGAGAACTTCGAGTTTTGCAAAATATCAAAACACTTTTAAGTGTTAATAAAATAAAAGTTTATAACCATAAACATGAAATTAACAAGATATGTGTATTCGAATTAAATATTATATTAAATGGATTAAAATAACAGATTCACAAGGTGTGAGAAATATTCCTATAAATAAAATCTTGTACAATCGAATAATATAAATTTATGTTTCTAATCAGATTAAAATATCCACACAAATTGTAAACATCTATTATGATCGACAAATTAAAAAGTAAAAAACGCAACGCTTAGGAACCGAACTTGATTACAAAAATTTAAAACAAATAGATTTGATTCACACTATAATAGATACTACTCATAGTTTTACAATTTACAAAAACTTTGTTCAAACAACAACAATAAAATGTTTAAACTTTAACAAGGTTTGAAAATAAAATCACAGCATGTTATTGGTTGATTATTTCAAACTATCATCACCGAACTGCTTCATTTGTATAATGATGAATTTCAATAATATCCAATATAATTTACGTTTCTATTCCTGCAAAAAGTCTGTGACTCCTAATTGAGACTGTATTTTTCTTGTGTTTGTACTTTTAAAGTCACAGTAAATTAAATTTATTAAGATTTCTGTTTGAAAATTTCAAAAAACATAAGATCTGGTACATACATGGGAATTTTTCATTACCATTGAATTTTCATTACCATTAGTTCATACTAATGACAATGAAAAAAATTCCATTACCATTTAATGGGAATGAAATATTTTTCATTAGAAAAATCATTACTAATGGTAATGAAATTACACTAATGTATAAAATAACTAATTACAATTGATTAAAAACCATTTGTTTACAAAAAAATTCAGACAAATGAAAACGAATAACTGGTTTGGCCAGGGAAGTTATAAAATATTATTTATTAAGGACAATCCATTTAATTCCGTTAAACTTTACCTGGATTCAAATAACAATGGAATGGAAAGTAATATTTAATTTCAAATGAGCATGAGCCTGAATGAGCATATTCCATCTTCAATTTCAGCGAGTTTTACTTCAATTTTACGTTTTTCTGTCAATGGCAATTCTTTTTTTTTAATTTATTCATTATCAATGGTAATGAAATTTAAAATCATTGTCATTAATCAATGAAATTAAATTTTAGAATCATTACCATTAATTAAAAAAATGGTAATGAGAATAATTTCATTACAATTGATATCAATGTAATGGTAATGAAATCATCAATTAATTAGTCCACCTAATTAATTAGTCCCATGTATGATCTGGTATCGATACAATCAAAACATTGACAAATACATTTTTCAATTGTGACTTTCAGCCTTAAAAATAGACTTATGATAATCACAACGAGTCACAAGTAGGAATAGGCACCTAAATTGCATTAACATAATTTTTGTTTCATTTCTTTCTCGTAATTTCTAAATTTTATTTATAAATAAAAATGTTAACATTAGAAGAACACTTATTTAAAAAAAATTGTCTAAAACCCCAAAATGATTAGCAATAATTTGCAAGTAATTAAATTGCATTAAATATAAGTTTTTGTTTCATTTATTTTTCGTGATTTATAAATTTTATTTATAAATAAAGATATTATGAATGAAGGCATGTATAGTTGATCTTTTAATTGGTAAATTAATGTTTTTTCGTTCGATTTTGAGATCAAATATTATCACATTGTCTTTTAAATTATTTTCAAATTAAAGGAGAGATGATAAAATGTTTACAAGTAAATTACACAGAATAAAAATTTTAAAAATTCGATAAGGCCAGCAGGATAGAATACGTATTTTCGGGTCCCGCTACAGACCCATCCTCAGTATCCTATGCCTTTATAGATTAATAATTGATGATGTTTTATTTATATGGAATGGGAGGCAAATAAACAAATGTAAACAACTCAATTACACTAACATCAGCGAAATTCTAACAATGCTATTTTTATCCTCTCTTATTATTACTTTTTTTGCTTTGAACTTTAATTCTTAAAGTATCGCAGCTGGTTGTATTCAACTCTGATCTCATGAAGCACTGATTTATGAACGACAACGAACGATTAATTTTAAATTTAAATGCATATTCTAATTATCTTTACAACATACATATATCCATGTTGAAAGAAATTTATTAAAAAACTAAAAATTCAAACTTTTACAAATAAGTTTCGCCTTAATATAAACAATCCCGTTTATTTTAATTTTAACCCTCTAACCGTCAAGCCCGCCTCCAGGCTGGGTATATTAAATTGACAAGAAATGCGCCAAAGGAGTATTTTATAATAAGTGATTGTGCTTTTTCAACAGAAAACTAAATTTATTAAATTTTTTGTGAAGAATTTTTTTATATAAAATGCACGGTTGGGAAGCGAGAAAGTGTCAAAGATAAAATTTCGTAAAATTTCAAAAATTAAATATTTTAAAACAAACAAAATTTTAAAAAATCTTAAAAATATATTTAAATAAACTAAAACAATTGATAATAACCATAAAGTAAGATTAAAGCTTAATATTTTGCCTGTAAGGTGGTACGCTTCAAAAAATTCCTTACTGTGGTCCAAGGGCACACAGGATTCCATAAGGATACCTTTAAAGGACATCGTCTTAACTTGAAAACAAATGGACGGATTTTTCTGAAATTTGGTAAAAATAATATATTTGGTATAAGTAGCAAAGTCTAATATTTTGAATAATATATATTGAAGTTTTGGTGCGTTTTCGCTCAATTTTGCATTTTCCGGAAAACGAAAATCGCTACATCCTCTTAAGTAACTGCACAAAAAATGTAATTTTTTTATTGCAATTACATCTTGGTAAGAGAAATAATTTGTGCTTAAACCTAGTAATTTCTCTGCCCTAGTTTTCGAGATTCACCCTTAAACTATTTTGGCACATATCGCCTAAAGTAGGCAATGAAAAAAAATTTTGTAGAAGAACTTATTGTTTGTTTTTCGTGAGGAATACATGGTATAAATTTCATTGCAAAAAATCTTAGGCCGGTTAGAGGGTTAAGAAATGCTCTGTTTGACTTTGATTACCTTTTATTGCCCTTTACTACATATTGGGTTATGTATGGATGTCTGCGATTGATCTGCACAACGGGATTTACCAATTTGACACTGATTGATATTCAAAATACTTAGTCACTCGTATGGTATTCAGTGTCAAATTATTGCACTCTACAATTTTACATTTATCGTGTTATGAACGAATGAGCACTAAAAATTTGGTAAAATTGTTACTGATTTTGTAGTAATAATGATGATAATGATGATGAATAGTTATAGCTTCAGGCCATTAATTCATCATTATGTTGTTAATAGTGTCAATGTTTTTAGCGGGTGTGATATAAATTACACTATTCAACAAATTTTAAGAAGGGTATTGACTATAGAAAAACAAATATTTTTTTTCTTACTTATAATCTGAAAATTTTAATAATAAATTCGAAGAAATAAAATTTGTACTTCTTTTTTTTTTTTTTTAAATATCGAGGGTTTATATTCAATAAGAGCTATCTACAAAAACTGAATTGTACAGGAATGCTAAAAAACCGTTTAGTTCATGTATTCTGAACATTTTTCTTAAATAACTTTCCAAACTCGTTATAAAAAATGTTTACTAATTCTTACAAACCCGATCAAAAAAATGTATACATATCTTGTTATATCTTATAATATATGAATATATATGCTGTCATGAATAGCCATATATAATCATATGTTTCTTATATGGTACCTTATATAATCATATATTTTTATATATTGTCTTTTATAAAATTAGATATCAACCATATATGATATACATAATGAGATATGACAGATCTATTGCCATATATAATTATAAATGAGCATATATAACATAATATATGATCACATATTGTGGCATATAAGCCATATATTTGGAGATATAATAATATATGCCCTCTTAAAAAAATGCTATAAGATATAATTATATATGATTCCATATATGGTTCAAGATTAATGGTATTTATCTAACTCGATTTATGCCCTCGTAAACCGTGTATTTTTGTAATCGCGAATATTTACAACTTTACCTGTTTATTTGAATGAACGCACCTTTTAAAACCATTCACATTTCAATTCTGCATTTAGCCACTTTTTCGATCTTTTCATAAATTAAACACAGAATTTTATAATTTGTATTATTTTAAAACAAAAAATATAAAACAACGCGCAAAAAATTCAAAATAATTTTATTTTTGACAGTATTCAAATGTATAAGCATGTTCGTTTACTTACTACAAGTTACTACATTTACTACAGCTGGAAAAATTCAATACAAAAACTAAACAAAAATTTTATTTCCAACAATTTTTTTTTTTGAAATATTTGTAACTCCTTTGTAAATTGTTATTTTTCATATAAAAATTGTTTAAAAATAAAAAAGAAAAGAAATTTTTTTTTTGGAATTACAAATTTCTTTGTTGGTGCCGTTTTAAAAAGTTTTGTTTTTGTATTTACAAATTTGGTATGAGAAAGGTGTTTAAAAATTTAATTAGAATTTTGTAAATTCTTTCTGTGTAGATTTTTATAAAAATGCGTACGTAATAAATTGTGTGTATTCTAATAAAGTAGTGTCCTAAAAATAACAAAAATGTTGACGACGTTGGTGAGAGGCTGAGAAAAATAAATAGGGAATAAGGTAAACCGTGATTAAAATAAAATAGGTTCAGCCCTCGCTAATTTTTAAATATAAAATGGTAAGGAAAAAGCTGCCTCTCTTATTCTGGGCCCACATTTTATCGAAAACTTGTAGCCGCATTCCATTCTTATTTATGTAAGATGTCATCTAGTGTAGTTTTCTCATTTTAGCAATTTCATACACTGATTTCAATTCTTAATATGACCAACTCTTATGTGAATGTTATCACGATTTATAGTTTTTAATATTTAACTTATAAAATAATTTGGATGTTAATAATATTATTTCTTTTTAATAATTTAAAACAGTTATGTCATCTTGTTTTTTTTTTGTCTTATATTCACTTAAAATAACATTTCAGGTATCTTCAATTAATAATTTATTCAACACATAAATAAATTGTTTTTTTTTAATTATATAATAAAACTAAGAATAAACAAGCACAAATAATGAAGCAATCCTACATACATTTTGGGGATATGTCTTTTGGTTGTCATAAAGAAATGAAGTAGAATTTTATATGTATAACGGGTGTTTTTTTAAGCCCGATGGAACATATGAAAGGGTTAACTGTTAAACGCACTGTAATACTGCGCTCACTTTTTGACATTTATGATCAGTATACTCTGGCAAATCATTATGAATAGATTGACGCTTGAACAACGCTACCAAAATATCTGAATTTACTTTGAAAATCCGTCATCAATTCGCGCAACTTACTTCGACTACAAAGACTTCGTGATTTTTAGCGCACATAATAGTACATCTGAGTAAGCCATCCGTCGAACTGTAGACAGATTGCATACCACATACTCTCTAAATTATGCAATAACACCAACACGTCGAAGGAATGTGCGAACTGAAGAGAATATCGCCGCTGTAAACGAAAGTGTGGAAGAAATTGGGTAGAAATTGCCAATCCACTACGTGGAACATTTTGCGAAAGACCTCGCCCTGCACCCGTATAAGATCCAGCTGGTGCAGGAATTAAAGCTACGAGAGCATCATATGCATCGTTCTGTCGCCGATTGGGCTCTAGAGCAGTTGGAAATTGGATGTTTTATTGCAAAATTTTGTTCAGCGATGAGGCTTATTTTGGCTTAAC
Source organism: Leucophora obtusa (assembly GCA_949987735.1). Taxonomy (NCBI): domain Eukaryota; kingdom Metazoa; phylum Arthropoda; class Insecta; order Diptera; family Anthomyiidae; genus Leucophora; species Leucophora obtusa. Next base: position 287,306,003 of record OX465295.1, read on the forward strand.
AAAATAAATAAAATTGCCACATATGGAGTGAAACCAATCCACAACAGACCCTACAGACTCCATTACACCCAGAAAATGTAACCTTTGGTGCGCTTTACACGCTGGTGGCATCATTCGACCTTATTTCTTTAAAAATTAAGCCGAAGCTCGCATTACGGTCATTGAAGATCATTACCACACCATGATCAATGATTTTAAAATTAGTATGTATAAGCACACTATTATTTAAAAATTTTTCTTCTTCTTTAACGATGTTTGTAAGACTATAGAAATATTGCATTCTCTTTCTAAGTTTTTTTTTTCTCTCGTAATAAATTTCTTTAGCATTCCTTAAAAATTTCGAAATATATGTAATCCTGCATCAATGGATGTCTATGCACAGAAAAAATTATTGCCAATAAAATTTCAATTAAAATTTTGTTTGATTTCAAATTAATTTTCAATTAAAAGTTTAATCACATCAATTAAAATTTTAATTGAAAATGAGTATGGTGTCGAATAAATTTTTAATTTGCCATAAGTACTATTAACAACATATTAAAAAAAAACTCTTAGGTCCGATTACTGAATGTCCAGTTAGCTACTAACTAGGACTTTAACTGCCGGATAAACTGTAACTGGATATTCAGTAATCGGGCCTTAATATGCGTTGCGTAAAATCATATTATTTTATATTCCCAGTGTAGAAACGGTAATGACATATCATTATTTTTTGGACTACCAGTAATGACACCCACTTACCTTCTGTATTATTTTAAAACATATAATAATGAGTTACTGATAATAACTTATTTTTATCATTATTTCAAATAGAAAATAATTTTTTAGATTTTTTTGAAAATTTTTTGAATCTAGTTTTAGACTCAATATTTTTTAAACACTGGTAAGGATATATGTAACCACATATTTTTTGATTTTTTGTATGTTGGCGAGTAAGCTTACTTGTGTGCAGCAGGTCAATTGTGTTTTTATCTATTAAATATTACACGTTGATATAGCTCAGATGGTAGAGCTGTTGATTGGTAATCTGTAGACCCAGGTTCGATTTCCGCACCAGCAAATTTTATTTAAAAAAAAAATACAATAAAAAATATTTTTTTTTATATAATTTATTTTTTATAAAATCTATTTTTAGACTCATTATTTTTGTCAGTACTGGTAAGCACACAGGTAACGATATATTTTTTGATTTTTCGTATGCTGGTGTGTAACGACAACTCATTATTTTTCGCGACATTACCATATAAAGGTAATAAGAAATGTAATAACAAAAGTAACTAGTTACCATTACCAAGTATGTAGTTACATAACCACATATCTGGTAATGATTTTCTACACTGGGTTATTAATATTTTTTCTGTGTATTAAATGTAGAGTCACATACGAAATTTCAGGTAAGAAACTGAAGCGGTTTGAGTCATTCAAATTCCATTCGATTTCATTCGAGTTGTCTAGTGTTTCAATTCAAACTCTTCCCTAGTTCCATTCCCTAGTTCCATTCCTTCCCAAATTTTAGTGTTTCAATTACACTCGCTCCCCCTTCCATTCCATTTCGTTCTCCCTCCCATTTCATTTCGTTTCCCAATTTTGTTGTTCCAATTCCACTGCTTACCCGTTTCATTCCATTTAGTTTCCACTGTCGTGTGTTTCAATATCAATCATTCCTCGTTTCATTCCATTTCTTTGCACTTGCTCTGTTCCATTCCGTTTTCTACCTATGGTATTTTAATTGCACTGGTTCCATTTCCTTTCGTTCCCGTTCCATTTCATATCGTTTTCCGTTCTATTCCGTTTAGTTTTCTTTGTCTAGTATTTTAGTACTCCTCGTACCCCACTCCGTTCCATTTTGTTTCCCGATTTTAGTGCTCCAATTACACTCGTTATTTAAATTGCAGATTTCTAACCAAAGAGGTTTGCGCAGGCCGTAAGAGGGGAAACGTTTCCCTTTTTCAACGCCTTATGTTAGCACATACTCAAGGAAACACATATTTAAAATTTCAGACTTTCAGTCAAATGCGTTTGGGCAGGCCGTCGAAGGGCAATAAAAATCCGGAAGGACCTGAGGTAGAATTGCACTTTTTATCCGTATTGAGTACTAACTGATTAATGAATCAATGGGTGCGTTCGGCAGATACAATTTAATAGTCGTATCATTCCATAAAAAATGGATAGAAAAATGGAAGATTTTGGACATGACTAGGGTATTCAATTAATCGACATTTTAATTTAATCGATTTATCGTTCAAATAATTATTCGGGTTTTTTTCTTAACCGATTAATCGAATAAAATTTTAAAATTAATCGATTAATCGAAAATATGTTATGTAAAATAATATACATACATTTGTTGTATTTTTAATAATTTTATTTAAAAAAAAAGAACAAAAAGAGTTTCGGAAACTCATCTAAAATTCATAAAAATAAAAAGTGTTATAATTGAGATCATATTTTATAAAAATTTTTATTACCCAGTGTAGAAAATCATTACCAGATATGTGGTTATGTAACTACATACTTGGTAATGGTAACTAGTTACTTTGGTTATTACATTTCTTATTACCTTTATATGGCGATGTCGCGAAAAATAATGAGTTATGGTTACACACCAGCATACGAAAAAACAAAAAAAATATCTTTACCTATATGCTTACCACAACTGACAAAAATAATGAGTCTAAAAATAGATTTTCAAAAAAATAAATTATATAAAAAAATAATATTTTTTATTGTATTTTTTTTTTTTTTTTAATAAAATTTGCTGGTGCGGGAATCGAACCTGGGTCTACAGATTGCCAGTCAACAGCTCTACCATCTGATCTATATCGACATGTAATATTTAATACATAAAAACATAATTGACCTGCTGCACACAAGTAAGCTTACTCGCCAACATACAAAAAATCAAAAAATATGTGGTTACATATATCCTTACCAGTGTTTAAAAAATATTGAGTCTAAAAATAGATTTCAAAAAATTTTCAAAAAAATCTAAAAATTTATTTTCTATTTAAAATAATGATAAAAATAAGTCATTATCAGTAACTCATTATTATATGTTTTAAAATAATGCAGAAGGTAAGTGGGTGTCATTACTGGTAGTCCAAAAAATAATGATAAGTCATTACCATTTCTACACTGGGTACTTCTGTCCTCTCTGTAATATATTCAAATTTTATTCAAATCGGGGAGAACCACACCGCAGTCCTTTCTTTAAATTTAGTATTTTGTAAAAATTAGCCAGACGTTCATATATTATACATATCGCCCTATAATATCTTCAATGAGAAGAAGAATAGAACAACTCGTAGATAATTTTTGTATCTATTTCGTATGCATTCAACTCATAAAATACATAAATGTAGATTCTATTGAGAATTGATTTTCCCTCCACGTTTACGTCCCTGCATCCCTTTATTTGATTTTAGCAACTATTTCGCAGGAAATTTAAAAAAACCTTGTGATTAATTTTGACAAATTTGTTTCTAGCAGAGTTAGCTGAATTGGGCTCTGAAAAGCTCATATATATTAAAGGTTATTTAGTTCTCATTAAACATTATTTAGAACTCATAAATACTAATTTTGACTATAATCTTGTTAACAACTTATTTGTAAATTTCTTTGTCTTACTTTTCAAATACAAAACACCTGGATATGTTTATTTGTCTTTAAGTTGCCATTTATTAATTCGAATCATATGGCTTGGGATAATATCCTTTGCTAAAGAATATTATAAATGCAGAGTGCTCACTACTGTTGACGTTTTTGTTTTTTCTTTGATATTTAGGATGTTTTTTACAATTTATTAAATAAGTTATAATAAAATCCCATATTTACTTTAATAAAAAATATATATTTTTGAAACATTTTATTAATTTTTTACCAATTTCGATTAATCGTATTAAATTATTCGATTTATTCGTTATTCGAAATATGGCCATTTTAAATTATTCGAACAATTTTTCTCAAATAACGAATAACGATTAATCGACTGAATACCCTAGACATGACCCCTTTCGATTTTTACAAAACTTGGTACATACATTCTGCCAAGTGTCACGATATTAAACGTAAATTTTTTTTTTCCAAATTCATTTTGGAACGCGTTCTATCGCTGTTTTAAGTTGATTTTTTTCAGTAAATTTGTGGAAAATACATGATGTTCAAATGATTAAAACTTTTGAACGCGTTATCCGATTGTTATAAAATTTTCACCCAGCAATGTCTATATAATCTACTTTCAAAATAAATTGCAAAAATAAAATGTGTAGTGGAAAAAGGATAATGCAATTTGAAAAATATCCTTAATTTGCAAATATCTCAAAAAACCCATCCTTAATTTTCTTTAAATTATTAAAGCAGATAACTCAATATTTCTTTTGAACCCATTGGCGTTCCAATTTGAAATTTGTACATCATGTATTTTTCAAAAATTTACTGAAAAAAATCAACTAAAAACAGCGAAAAAAGCGAAATAAGACGAATTTTACAAAAATTTAAAAACAGTAAATTTCGTGATAGTCATGAGGATTTACAAACAGAATTTTGTCCAAATCCAGAGACCTTCTTCTGATAAGTGTCCCGGTTCCCTTTGGAATGATTCAGTCAACAGTTCTACAACAGTTGTGCAACTATATGCTGAACGACCTGATCTCTAACCGCTCAGTCTGAGCGCTGTCATATTTTGGTAGCGTAAAAAATGTTTGCTACTTTTGATCAAATAGTAATACATTTGATACATACAAATATAATTCAAAAACAAAAAATTTAAAAAATTAAAGGAAAATATAGAAAAAAATGTATTTAAAAACAAAACAAAGAAAACATCGTTCAGCAGAGTAAGTAATCCCAAAGCGCTACAAGTCACCGGTATCAGTTTAAGGTTTCTCTGCCGAATGCTACCATTGCTTTCTTTGGAAAGGGTATTAGAGGAGACGATAGGAGGTGAAAGATGAAGGGCCGCAAATGTGGCAACTAGTAGCGGGTTCAGCTTTAGAATCTTAAAATTTGGTTTATTGCTATAAATATCAGTCGAAGCATTTATAATTAACCAGATATTAACCCATTTTTGTCCACTTATTGTTCCACCGAGAATTTTGAGACTATTTACCTCCTTTGTTACATTTTACAAAATTCGAAATTCGGTTTTAAGCACCGTAAGTTGTTTGAGTTTCACGTAAAAAAACTGTTATAGGTACTCCATATAAAAAAATTATTTTTCACGACAATCAGTTTCACGTGAAAATTTTGTAGACTTTGTTTTCACGCAAATTTAACATACCAGATTATTATTTTTCTGGTGAAAAATTTACATTTTGTGTATATTGTGATTGTGTCTTCGTTATAAAATTAAAAAAATTGTTAATTTTTATAATTTAAATTGCAGTATGAAGCCGTTAAAGTTCGAGTGAAATTTTTCCACGTGAAAAACAACTTACGGTGCTTTAATAGAAATTCAGTAATTTCACCGAAGTAAAGAAAACCTTTTGTTATTTTTTTAGAACAAACGGTTATGGTCCAGAACGAGGAATTATTTTTTTTTTTTAAATTTGATTTAAGCAAAAAATTTTCAAACAAAATTTCTTCTTTATATAAAAGAATAGCGTGAGTGACTGACTCACTGACTCAACATCGCCCAGTCCAAACCGCTCAAGCTAGGAAGTTGAAAATTGGTATGTAGGTTCCTCCTACGGCGTAGACGTCCGCTTAGACGGGATTTTTGGAAATTCCTATCGGAACGGGCAGAAAGGGGAAAAGTCTCCCCCTTGACGGCCTTTCAAAACCTCTTTGGCTAGAAAGCTGAAATTAAGAATATGTGTTCCTTGAAGTAAGGGCTAACTTTCTTGGAAAGTACTTTCTAGAATTTTGGGCAGGGACGTTGTAAAAATGGGGGTTAAAAAGGGGAAAAGAGCCCCCCTTGACTGCCTGCCCAAACCGCTGGAATTAGGAAGTTGAAATTTGGTATAAAGGTTCCTCCACTATCGTAGACATCCCCCAAGACGGGATTTTTGGAAATTTTTACAGGGAGGGGCAAAAAGGGGAAAAAGTCTCTTCCTTGAGGGCCTGCTCAAACTGCTGCAGCTATGAAGTTGAAATTTGGTATGTAGGTTCCTCGACCGGTGTAGACGTCCGTTGAGACGGCATTTTTTGAAATTCTTATCGGGAGGGGCAAAAAGGGGACAAAAAAGTACGTTTTTTTAAAAAAGTACCTTATTCCAAAAAAGTACCTTTTTCAAAAAAAAAGTACCTTTTTCCTAAAAAAGTACTTTTTTCCAAAAAAGTACTTCTTCAAAAAAAGTACCGTTTTCCAAAAAAAGTACCGTTTTCCAAAAAAAAGTACCTTTTTCAAAAAAAAGTACCCTTTTCAGAGAAAAGTACCTGTTTCAAAAAAAGACTTTTTTCCAAAAAAAAGTAACTTTTTCCAAAAAAGTACCTTTTTCCAAAAAAAAAGTACCCTTTTCCAAAAAATTACCTTTTTCCAAAAAATGTAACTTTTTCCAAAAAAAGTACCTTTTTCCAAAAAAAGTACCTTTTTCCAAAAAAAAGTACCTTTTTACAAAAAAGTACCTTATTCCAAAAAAAAGTACCTTTCTCCAAAAAAGTATCTTTTTTCAAAAAAAGTACCTTTTGCCAAAAAAAGTTAACTAAAAAATAATAAAAATTTAAAAAATTTGCACAGCAGCAGCACAACTTCTCCAATCAACACTCGGTATCCAACTATTGAATGTGAAAAAAGCGCATCATAATCTGATAATTACTTGTGAAAAAGGAGAAAAAACAATAGGATTAAGAGAGGAAACATTCTAATTGAAAAATAAATTGTTCAAGTATTAGTTAATTCTGGCTCTTCTGATTACAAGACATACATTGTATAGGCTGTGATTGAAAAAACTTCAATTAGCCACACTCAGCGCCATGCCGACCGTGGTGTAACTTGTTAAGAGGTGATGCTACGAGTCATAGCCTGTGCAGAGGGCTGCCGGTTCAATCCCCGGTCATGGCAATACACAAAAAGTTTTTCATATAGAGACAAATTAACAATTAAAAATTACTTTGATCAGAGGGGCAATTCTGTAACTTTTTAACGACAAAATTCGGTAGTTAAATTGACAAGTTTTCATAGTAAACTGACAACTTAACTACCGAATTTTGTCGTTAAAAAGTTAGAGAATCCCACTACAGTTGACACATAAACTAACCACTGACGAGTCTTTGGGTGAGACGAAACTGCGGCAGTCTGGTGATTCCCTTGTGTCTGTTAAATTTTTCAATAAAAATGTTTTCTTCTTCTTCCTATAAATCAACTCTAGAAAAAAAATTCTTTAGTAATTAATTCTAATATTAATTACGATTGTCCTATGCAACGGTTACAAACACTTAACTAAAAAAAGTTCCTTTTTCCAAAAAGTACCTTTTTCTAAAAAAATTTACCTTTTCCAAAAAAAAGTACCATTTCCCAAAAAAATACATTTTTCCAAAAAAATACCTTTTTTAAAAAAAGTACCTTCTTCCAATAAAATACTTTGTGAAAAAAAGTATCTTTTTCCAAAAAATGTCGCTTTTTCCAAAAAGTACCATTTAAAAAAAATATAATTTCACAAAAAGTACTTTTTTTCCTCCCCCCACGGATATCTCCACTAAAACAAGGTTTCTCGATATTCGGCATAGACGTCCGCTAAGACGAGATTTTTGGATATTCCTCCCGGAACGGGCAAAAAGGGGAAAAGTCTCTCCATAGACGGTCGCACAAATTGGAAAAGTGCCCCCCTTAACTGCTTGCCCAAACCACTGGAGGTAAGAAGTTGAAATTTGGTATAAAGGTTCCTCCACTGTCGTAGACATCGACTAAGTTTGGATTTTTGGAAATCCCTACAGGATATCCCAAATGGGGAATGTTTCTCTCTTGACGGCCTGCAAAAACTGCTGAAACTATGTAGCTGAAATTCGGTATGTGAGTTCCTCCTTCTGTGAAGGCGCCCGCTTAGACGAAATTTTTGAAATTCCTATCGGGAGGGCAAATAAGGGGAAAAGTCTCCTCCTTGACGGCCTGCCCAATCCCTTTTGGCCAACCTAAAATTTTAAATATGTATTCCCTGAAGTAGGACTAACTCACCGGCAATGCAATTTTTCTATTCTGGAATAGAAACATAGAAAAAATGTGGGTTGAAAGGGAAAAATGTCCCCAATAACGGCCTGCCCAAACCGCTGAGGCAATGAAGTTGAAATTTGGTATGAATGTTCCTCATCCATCATAGATAGCCGCGAAGATGGAATTTTTGTAAATTCCGAAAGGGAGGGCCAAAAGAAAGAAAAGCCTCCCCTTGGTGGCCTTTAAAAACCCCTTCGACTAGAAACCTGAAATTTAAAATGTGGGTCCCTGGAGTATGGGCCAACTTATTAGAAAGTTACTTTTTTGAAATTTGGACAGGGTTGTTGTAAAATGGGGGCTCAAAAAGGGAAAGTGGCCCCTTAACGACCTGTCCACACTGCTGCAACTAGGAAACTGAAATTCGGTACTGAGGTTCCTCTTCCAGCCTAATTCCAACCGGGAGGGACAAAAAAACAAAAAATGTCCCACTTGACAGCCTGCTCAAACTGCTGGAACTAGGAAGCTGAAATTCCCTGTTGATGGATTTTCGGAAATTCCTACCGAGAGGGGCACAAATAGTAAAATTTGGCTAGAAGCCTGAAATGTAAAACATGTGTTCTTTGGAGTATGGGCTCACTTATCGGGAAGGTGCTTTTCGGAATTTTGGAGAGGGACATTGCAAAAATGTGGATTAATGAAGCGAAAAGTGCCCCTTAAAGGCCTTCCCAAACCGCTGGAGGTAGGAAGTTGAAATTTGGTATTAAAGTTCGTCCTCTATTGTAGACATCCGCTAAGATGACATTTTTGTAAATTTCCACAGGTAGGGTCAAAACAGGAAAAGTCTCCCCCTTAACCGCCAGGCCAAACTGCTGGAAATGGGAGCTTTGGGTTTCTTCTCTAACGTAGACGTCCCCTAAGACGGTACTTTTGGAAATTCATACCGGGAGGGGTAAAAAGGGAAAAAACCTCCCCCTTGACGGCCTGGCCAAACTGCTGGATATAGAGACCTAAAATTATGTATGTAGTAGGTTCCTCCTCCAACGCAGACGTCCTCTAAGACGGAATTTTTGGAAATTCCTACCGGGAGGGGTAAAAACGGAATAATTCTCCCCCTTGATGGCCTAACCGAACCCTTCGGCTAGAAACCTGTAATATATAATATGTTTTCCTTGGAGTATGGGCTAACTTATCGACAAGGCATTTCTAGGACTTTGGACAGGAACGTGGTAAAAATGGTGGTTAAAAAGGGGAAAATTGCCCCCCCCCCATAACGTCTGCGTCTTTAGCTAGAAACCTAAAACTTAAAGAACAAGTGTATATGGAACACTAAAATTAAGAAACTAAATAGGAAACGAGTGGAATTGAAACACTACACAAGTGGAACGAACGAAATGGATATAAACGTTGAACGAGTGGAATTGAAATTATAGACAACAGAAATGGATTGGAAGAGGAATGGACTATAGAACGAAATGGAATGAGGAGCGAGATGGCATAGAATGGGGAACGAGTGGAATTGAAACACTGCAGTTAAAAGAGGAATGGAACGGAGCAAGTGGAAAGAAATGGAAAGAGAAGCGACTGATATCAATATCGATACACAAGACAGTAGGAACGAAATTGAATGAAATGGAAACGAGTGGAATTAGAATAACAGATAATGGGAACGAAATGCAATGGGATGGTGAACGAAATGGAATCTTGGAAGGAGTTGCATTGGAACACTAAAATTGTTAAACAAAATGGAATGGGGAATGAGTGAAATTGAAACATTAGATAACTGGGGCCAATGGAATTTGAACTGCCGGAGTTTAGTACTTAAAATTTCGCATGCCATTTAGGCAAGATTACATATATTGGGCATTTTTACTGAAAGGAACAAAAAGGGGTGAAGAACGCCTTTTAATTACCTGTTCAAACACTATCCACGGAAGATGAAACTTATGTACCATTGAAACATACTCTCCAAAAAGTTAAATTTTCTAATAGAGAAAACACCTTAGAAAAAGAATATATTCTGATATTTAAACTGCAGGTAACAAAGCACCGGTGGAAGAAACCGACGCAGTAAATTTTCCAACTGAATTTGTGAATTTACTTGAATTTCCAGGTCTACCTTTACATAAACTAGAATTAGAAAAACTTTAAGGCACGCTAAAATCGCTTGCTAACCCTGCTTTAAGTTATTTATTTTCATTCAAAACACAAATGAAAAAAACTACTTACGGGTCTATCTACCTAAGTTCCCAATTTACCAAATTATCTTGACATACAGTGGTGGCCACGAATTTAACACAATTCAAGTTTTTTCTAATTTCATTGTTGTTGCCTTTATTTTTAAAGGCTAAAATAGTGGCTAAATTCGCCACGAAAGGCAAGAAGATAGTTCAGAAAATTGTGCAGAATTTTAACGTTATGTTTGTGTTTTCATTTTGTCACTTGTTTTAGCAGGTATTTTGTCACTTGTTCTAACTACAAGTAGTCACCAGACTTAAAATTGCATCACTTTAAACATGACCAAATTTTTATTTGTTTTTAGCGATTTTAAAAGAAAGTTAACAACACTGAAATTTTAACATAAAATGCTTTTTACTATAACTTAAAAAAAAATCTTGACTGATTTGTTATATTGTGGTAAGAAAAGCATAAAACTATTCAATTTAAAATTTCATCGCTAAAAACAAATAAAAAGTTGGTCATGTTTAAAGTGTTGCAATTTTAAGTATGGCGACCATTTGTAGATAAAAATTATGCAAGACTTAAGGAAATGTAATAGGATTTCCAAAAATATACAGTTTGTACAGAACCGATCAGTACTGCCTAAATTTTACTATGTAATTTGATAAAATGTTGATATCGCTAATTTTTCGTTAAAAGCCACGCCCACTTAAAACAAGTGACAAAATGAAAAAACAAACATTACGTTAAAATTCTGTATAATTTTCTAAACCATCTCCTTGCCTTTCGTGGCGAATGTAGCCACTATTTTGATCTTTAAAAATAAAGGCAGCAACAATAAAATTAAAGAAAAAATTGAATTGTGTTAAATTCGTGGCCACCACTGTACACACGTATCATGCAATTTGTAATCGATTCATTACTAACAATCCACTTTCATGAGAAAAAGTAATCAAATATTTATTTATTTTAAACCCATTGTTGTGTCAGAATTATTTATTTGTGGTGTCTGGGTAAAGGCTTTTATTACTAAAATTGTACTTTAAATAAAAAAGCGAGTACGACCTATCTACCCCGATGGCTTGAACAACAGACAATTTGTTGTTACATGCTCACGTGTTGGTATACTAAATGATTTATTTTTATAAAATTTAACAGGCAAATAATAGTGTTTGTACTTAAATATTACAATAAACCCAATAAGCACATAGGTTTTAAAAATTCAAGTGCTTTAAATTTTGTTTAAAGTAAAGAATATTTCAAACTCTAGCACTTGTTTTTTTAACAAAAATATTTCAAACTTGAATTTTTGTTTCTCTTTTGCTGGAGTATGCTATTGAAATAAAATGTAATAAAAGTTGAATTCAAGCCTTGAAACTGGAAAACAGAGCTGGAATTGAACTTGATTTCAACTTGAATTCCAGTGAAAATGTTTATAGGGAATTTACCTTAACAATTATTTTACCTTAAAAACAAATATTGTGTTTTATTTTATCTAAAATAAATTGAATTCTAAACTTTAAGGCACGCTAACAACGTAGCGAGCTTTGTCCGCTAGTCTTTTATAAAACTCTTTGCAAAAAAAAGGTTCTTAAAATTTATTCACATCAACCTATAATTCATCTTATTCGAATTCATTTTAAACAAGTTTTACTGTAACACCAAGTTTTATAAAAATAATAATATAAAAACAGCCTCTCATTTTATCCTTGATCTTAAACAAAAGACTTAAGACACAAACTTCTTTTATATATAAAGACATTTAGACAAATCTTTTCAATCTCTTTTTTTCTAATTAATTATTTGATTAATTTTTTCATGAAATTTTGTTAGTATTCATACAAAAAAAAAAAACAAATAATAAATATCCGCTTATAATTATTACCATTATTTTATTATTTTTTTTTTTTTTTTTATTGAATTTACACATTTATTAAACAGTCACTTCTTAGGTTCTTAAAAGATTTGCATAATTACATCAAAACATTTTTATTAGTAAAAAATTAACAAAAACTGGTTTCTATTTTGGGGATTACTTAAAGGTGAGTACAAATGCTAGATAAGTTTAAATTTAATTGAATTAATAAATTGTTAATACTTCAAAAAAAAAAACAAGCAATGAAGATAAATTTTAATTCAAGAAGCAAATAGCTATAATTAATAATAAACAATTACATAACGATAAGTGTTTGATGTTATACTCAATCGTGTTAATAGAAATTTAAGTTAAAACTATTGAATTGAAAATTTAATTATACGGAAGTAAAAAATGTATTCAGAAGTTTTTTTCTACAAAGAAATAATGAAAACTTCAAATTTGTATGACCAGTTCATGCAGTTTATTTGATTTTAATAAATCCCATACATGTTTTGTTATTTTTTTTTTGTTTTTTTTTTTGCAATTACAATTTATCTGTTGACTTTAAATCAAGTTCCTTTCTTAAGTCTTTTGTTTTCTTTTTTTCACAAAATTGTTTTGTACTCTTTAAACAGTCATAATTATAATACAAATAAACTAAATTGTTAACATTAAAACGGATAAATTTAAAACTTACAAATTTTACAAATTTACATTAGAATGATGACACGTGTGGGAAAATTTTTAAAAAAAAAAAATTAATAAATAAGAAACAAGAGCAAAACAAACAAACAAAAGGAATTAAAATTTAAATAGAGTAAAAAAAATTACACAATATGCAATTAAAAAGATATTTATATGGCAGATTAACATAAAGCTGCTAAACTCTTTCCAGTAACAAAACAAAAAGCTACCAAACAAATGTTAGACAAATGGGAAAACATGATGGTAATAACAAAAGAACAGTTTGTAAAGCTTTTAACTAAAAATAAAATAATTCAATTGGCCGACCTTTGCACAAATTATAAAACCCATAAAAATGGTTTGTTGATTAATAAGAATAATATTTTTCAAAGATTCTGATAAACATCATCTTTGTTTGAAAACCAACATTTCTTTTCTTGCATACCTTTTTTATAATTTCTTAAACAGTTCATATACCTTTCGTTCGACTTTCTAATATTCCTTGTTTATATACTAAGGGTGGGTGCGAACTGGCTAAATAAAATCTAAACTAAATTCAGGTTTCCAAATTTTTATAAAATTTGAAAAATTCTTCCAAAAACTTTCAAAGAAATTTTAAACCTTTTTGTCAATTTGTATTTAGTTTAGAATTTATTTAGCCACCTCGCACAGGGCCTTAGAGTATAATTTGAAATTGTTATAACTCAATATATTTAGTTTAGTTAGTTTAACTTTAATTATGCAATCTTGTAAGCTATAAATAAATTTCTTTCATATGAAAAAAAAATTATAATCCATATAAGCTGTTCTAAGCTCCAAATCCACATAAAAACAAATTCTAAAGTGAAACATTCCAAATTTTTTTGTTCTTCTGTGTGCCACATCTGAATTTTTGTTTGGTTTTATTTCGTGTAGAAAAAGCTTGGTGAAACTAAATCAAATATATATTTTTTGAAAAAATTTAAAGATAAAAATTTATTTTAAAATTTGCCTATAAATTCTAAAAATTCTTCTAAAATTGATTATGGTAGGGGAGACCAAAGAAAAATATACGTGTGTCGGCGAAAAATCACATCGGAATTTTATTTTAGGGGTGTTAAAATTTCCCCCCTTTTTAAAAAAGGGTCAAAAAAGACCCGTAATTTGAAGAGCTAGAGGGCTAAAATGTTCCACAAAAATGTTTCTGGTAGTGTTTTACATAAGTTTTCTTAACACATTCTATACCTAGGATGGTAGATTCACAAGGTTTCCCCCTAAAATCCAGGTTTGTTGGACATTTGAGCACCAATTCTGAATAAGTACGAAATTAACCCTTAAAGACATTTTAAGTTTAGATTTATTTCTGGCATTAAAGCGAACTCATGCAAAACGTTCTGTGAATTGATAGACAACACTCGTGACTCTGCCAGCCTTAGTAAGGTTCTGGCAAAGTGTCACTCAAAACCTGCTTACGTGAAGAGGTATGAAGGATTCTGTTCGGAATCGTCGGTCGAGTCATTGGTAATCCTATTTAATACTCACTTTCCTGGTTTCGGGGATGCAAACACCTAAGGAAATGAACGGTACTGCCTGGAAAAGTAGCCTTTGAAATTGGAAGTTTCTCTCTTTACAAATCGCCGGGTTTGGATGGCATTCTTCCGATAATGCTAAAAAGTGCTCAAAAGTTGATCCCCCCTGGCTTCTCGAAATATACAAACTTTGGCTGTCTCTTAGCTACACTAATAGAAAAAGTCCGTAAAAAATTTAGGTAAAACCACTAAAAATTAGTTAAAAATTATGCTGCAGAAAAAAACTGCTCAATTAGCAGATTATCTTTGCTACATATTAGTAAGATAGGAACAGCAGAAATAAAACTGTTAAATATACAGAATTTTAGTTACATTTGAGTTAAATTTTTTTTAATAAAAAATAACAAATTAACCTGCTAAAAGCTGCAAAAATTTTGCTAAATAATTAGTAGTTTAAAAAATAGCGAAAAAAATTTAAATTTTCCAAGTTTTTCTTCGATTTTTTTTTTAATGCAAATAAAAATCGAGCCTTTTGAAAATAACAGAATTTTTTTTACCAAATATTTTTGTTAATTTAGCAGGATTGACTGCTAATTCTATTCAACTAAATTTAGCTTGAAACTAACAACAATTTTTAAGATATAACAGTTTGTGTTTGCTATTTTTATTCTACTAATATTTAGCAAAATATTCTCCAGATTTTACAATACAATTTGTCATTTTCAATTAATTAAAAGTTAAGTTAAATATAACTAAAATTCTGTAAATTTAACAGTTTTAATTTTGTTCTTCTTATTTTACTAGTATTTAGCAAAAAATCTGCCAATTTCAGCAGTTTTTTCTGCAGCATCATTTTTAACAAATTTTTAGTAGCTTTTTCTGCTAGCTGGGGAGGGCTAAGGTAGTATTTATAGCTGCGATTGGCAAGATGGGCCATGAAGCTGCAAAGGACTTGAGGCCGATCAGTCTCTCAACTTTCCTGCTAAAAACTCTGGACTCATCGATGTATATATTAGACTACAAATACGGAGATCGCCACAACTCTCCGATAGTCAACATGGATACCTCAAAAGCCGCTCAACAGAAACTTCGCTTCATGAAGTTGTGAGCGTAGTGAAGAGATCCTTTGAATTCGGACAATATAACTTTCAACAATATCAGAACAGAAGCGCTACAGACCTCCCTTTTGGATCTGGGTGTGGAGACTTATGTCAGCGACTGGTTGGGAACCATTGTAGTGCATCCCTGTTATTAATAAGTTATTAATTTAAGATAGTTGACAACATTGTTATTTAATACCACAGAGCACAACCATGCTCTATGGTATTTGCTTAGATGATCTCTTAGTTTTTATACTAAAAGCAGTCTGCATCAAACACTGGAATCGTACGTTTATTAATTTTAAACCCTTGCACCATGTTGGACTCTCGAATTGTCAATGATTGTCTGGGTAATAGCGAGAAGTAAAATGGAGTTTCAGAATACCGCGACTTCAGGGCTGCAAAATCGCCCTGTCTGGACATGCTAAATATATTGGCATCATACTGGACTAGAAACTATCGTGGAAACTTAATACCGATCACAGGCTTAGGAAGGCTATGCTTGCATTGTACTGCTGTAGGAGGATGTTTAGTTTTAGGTGGGGTTTGAGTTCGAAAATGGTGTTGTGGATGTACGCGTCAATCGTACGCCCAAACTCAGTTATGGCTCTCTTGTGTGGTAAAAAAGCTCTAAAAACCTACTAACGGAAGCAATGAAAAAAGTGATTTTTTTAAGTTGTTCAGAATTGCTTCAAAAAAAGCAGTAAAAATATACTAACGGATAATTTTGAAGCAATTAAAGAAGTGGTCTAAAAGCATGATTTAAAATTTTTACTGGGAATGATTGAAAAAATGTAAGTATGTATTTTTTTTTGTAAGTTGCTTTTTGCGGGGAAAATTTTCATTCGAATATTAAAGCATGAAAAGTAAGTTTGAATTCTAAAACTGAACAATTTTTTATCTTAGTAGAAAGTCGCAGTCACAATAAATACAAAATGTAACGTTTTCATAAGAAAAATAATAGTCTTGTATATTAAATATTAATATTAAAACAAAGTCTACACAATTTTCACGTAGAAGTTGTTATCGTGAAAAATCATTTTTTATATTGGGTAAAACAGTTCCTTCAGGTGAAATAAATATAAATGCTGTGTTTAAGGTGTGATTTTTAATTAAAAAATAAATAAAAATCAACAAATTCGATTGTTAAACTTGGCTTTGAATGTCAAAATATTTATATGAAAAAGTTTACTTCATTTAAGCTTTGGATTTCAACAAACGTGTTTGTGTAATTGTAATAAATTCAACTACATGTTTGTATTTAAAAAATCAATTGTAGGTTCAATTTCAATAAAAATTTTAATTCTATTTACAGAAAGTTTAATTGTATTTACAAACTATTTCTATCCGTATTGGGGTTCAAATAATTAAAAAATAATATAAATATATATTTTCCAATCGATTATTTATTTGTACTAGTACACTTTTTCTGAAAGATAATTTAGGCTATGTAATCACTTGGTGTAAAGAAATATACTCAATAACAACATTAAAAAAAAACCTAAAGGAGTATTTTTTCGTAATATAAATACTACTTAAGCAAATTTTTAATCGATTTCAGGCGCGCCTTTTTTATCCAATCGCCACCAAATTTCATAGTAGTTGTTTTTATATTATTTTTAAGTTAGGCCAATTGGAAGTGTTGAAATTCGCTTTCATTTTTTTGTACATCATATGATTTTCAGTAATGATCGTGGCTCATAGGTTTATCATTAACATATTTAAACTTTTAATTATTCAGTTTGACCAGAAGATAAAGTTCATTGACCATATAATATTGAACACAGTGAAAACAAAAATAAAACCATAATATATAAGTATTAACGTATTTAAAAACAAATTATGTCATTTGTTATCAATATTGATAGTTCAAAATTTTAGCTGTTAACTATATACATTGGTACAAGTTGAGGTTTTAATAATTTTATACAAAACCCAAAATTATGCCACTATGTTTTTTTTTTTATTTAAAATTAAATTAGGAAAAATCGGTTAAAAAAATACTAAGATCTAGTTGAAATGATAAATATAAACATCAAAAATCGTATAAAAACTAAAAAATCGATAAATAAAAAAATAATCGCTAAAGACTAACGACATTGATAAAAATCATATAAGTGATTTTTAGAATTCGAAAAAATATAGAAAAAATGACAAGAGTCAATAAAATGTTAGTCAGGAGGGTGCCAGCAAAAAAGCTTTATAATGTCAGCAACAATTAGTAAATTAAGCTAAAACTGTGCTAAAACTTAGTCCACTGCAAATGAAAAAATAATCTTGCTAAAATCAATAAAACTTTTTCTGAATACCAGTAGAATTTAGTATTTATTTATAATTGTGTTAGTGTGATTTTTTAGAAATTATTTAGAAAACTTTGTAAAATACAATAAACTAATAAACTAACCACTGCACACGTAATAATCCATGCATAAAAATACGAAAAAATGTCAAAATAATAAAAAAATTTGTAAAATATACGAAAAATGGTTTATTTTACGAAAGTTTTTGTTGTTTTGACATTTATTTCGTATTTTTATGCATGGATTATTATGTGTGTGACGAGTGTTTGGGTGAGACGAAACTGCGGCAGTCTGGTGATTCCCTTGTGTCTGTTAAATTGTTCAATAAAATTGTTTTCTTCTTCTTCTTCCTATAAATCAGCTCTACAAAAATTAGAGTTCGTTTTGAAAATTTGATTTTGGGATAGCATTATTTTATAAATTTTTTTTTGCACAAAAAGAAGAATGGCGTAATTTTTATTCGACAATGTGGAAGTCTGGCTATTTTTATTAGAATTCATTTGAAAAGTATAACATTTACTTTTTTTAGGAACCTGCCAGTTAAGTAGTTAAATTTACCGACATAATTCTCTTAGTATAGAAATTAGTGTGATTCTTTTGAAATTATTTAGAAAACTGTAAAACATAAAAATTAGAGTTCGTTTTGAAAATTTAATTTTGGGATACCATAATTTTTTCAAAATGTTTTTGCCTAAAAAAAGAGAATAGTGTAATTTTTTTGTTGTTTTTAATTCCAACTCCTTCCGTATGCGCTCTACCGTCAAAAATTATGGATTTTTGGTTGCTTTTCCTACAGGGTAATTTACTTGAAATTTGACGACATCATTCGATTCAACAGCAAAAAATATTTAAAAAACAGTATTTTTTAACTATTTAAATATGCATCAGATAGCCATTAGAGTGGTCGAAAGTACTAATTTCTTCAAAAACCTCCATACTTATTTTTTCTCTTCAAATAAGTTAATAGGATCGCAATTTTCGAAAAAAGAAAAATTTGTTTTAACATAATCAATGAAAAAGTATTTGATATATGGCATTATTTTGGATATTTTATATAACACATCGGCTGAAAAATCCGTAGATTTCTACATGATTTCTTCGGCCAACCAGCGTTGTTTAACATTAAAAATGGGTCAGTTTGACACCGTTAATTTTGATTTTTTTTCTTCTAGAAAATGCTTAATTAAGTGTTTTTATGTCGATTTTCATATCAAATGGTACTTTTTTATATTTAAAAAATTTCGGGTCATTTTGATCCCATGTCCCCCAAGGGTTAATTTTTAATCTTTTATTACTACGTATAAAATTTGGTGTTAAAAGAGTTATTTGGACAACTTTCACCAAATTCCACCAAGAAACAACACATTATTTTAATACACTTCCAGGAAAAAATCAAAAAGTTTCAAAAATTTCACTTTTGACCTTGGTAAAGAAAGGTTGTCAGAGTTTTACAAAATTTTCGAAAAATAATCTCTTGTATCAGAATTAAATAAAATCGGATGTGATTTTGTTACAGCTAGCTAAAAACACAAAAATTAATACTATTATCTAAATTATTGACCAAAATCACACTTTTCTCTAAAATTTACAAATTTAAAACGCCGTCACTGTTAAGTTAAAGGAGGGATATGTGTAATTTTCAGTAAAATTATTCTTCAAGGTGTATTTAATAAACTCCTATACGTTGACCATTTTTTTTTATATTTTGTTGAACAAAATTTTAAAAATTTCAAAACTAGAATTTTGCAAATCTATAGAAATAAATTCCAGAACCTAGTCCCAGGTATGGGACTCTCATAACTTAAGAGAGACAAAAATGTATAGCTAAATATTTTTGGATCTTCAAAATGAAACTAGAGTATAATATTGTAAATTTTAGAAAAAATATTTTATTTTTTACGATTTTCATAATTTATCTCATTTTAACCCTACAATGGTCTGAGGAAATTGCAATTACTTAAATATTTTCCAACCGATTTTGGATTTTTATATATTACCAGAAAGGTAATTCCGTCTAAATTATGATTCTATTTAAGTTATTTAAGAGGCAGAATTTTCAAAAAGCCAAGCCAAGTTATTTTTTCGCCTTGTAAATCGTATTTCAAATTTCAGGGCCGATGCGGCACGTTATACGATCACCTTAATTTTTTGCATGGTGTATTTTTATAACCAAAGGCACATTTCACAGGTCACCATTTTTTTTCCTACCTATAACGAAGGTCCACCCTAGTGTACACATTTCAAGTAAATCGACCCAATAAACAATTGTTGTAAATATTAATCGAATAGTTAAGAACCGAAAACACAGTAGTTTGGTGTGTGCGCATGAACATATTCCAAAAATAGATGACGAATGACAAAGAATATGTTTACAAAATATTATTTAAAAACAAAACCAGTTATAAAAAATGTAATTTGAAATTAAGATTAGAATTAGAATCATAATTGTCATTAAGACATGATAATACGAACCTTATGGTATATTTTATATAGTATTCTGTATATTTAAATGTAAATTATCAATAATTAAACTAATTTATTTGTAGTTCTATTTTGCTTTTTTAAATAAATTTATTTTTTTTACAATAACGTTTTCCCTTAACCACCGGCTAAAAGGTCATTTCAGTTTTTTAATTTTATTTCGTTAAATTTATATGATGTTTTTTTTTTGTGAAGGTCATTTTAACAAAACGGTAAAATTATATAGTTGCTAATTCTTTTTTAACAGAAAAATCTATGGTGTTTCCAAATAAACATCTTTGTTTTTTTTTTTAGTTATTTTTCCATCATAAATTAATTGAAATGTTAACAAGACTGGTAGTTAAAATAAAATTATACTAAACTTTGTTCAAACATTTATATTATTTATATATCGAGTAGGGTATTCAATTAATCGACTTTTTATTTTAATCGATTACGCTTGCAAATAAATAATCGGATTTTCTTTAAACTGATTATTCGATTAAAATTTTAAAATTAATCGAAAAAGTTTTATTTAATATACAAATTTTGTTATAGTTTTAAACATTTTATTTTATTTATTTATTAGTTGCAGTTACTGTTTAAAGAAATATATAACAACTAAAAATGTTTGAATAAAACTTTTTCTCTAAAAATTATAAACACATTAATTTTCAAATCAGACTAGATCTAGATCTAGTTTCTGCCTTTTTTTCCTATGGGCAGGCTTCATCAGTAATTTTCCATTAAATTGTATTATGGTTTATATTTTATTTTCATATGGTTTCTATATGATAATTTTGGCTGTAGGATTCGAGAACATGAGCCTATTCCTAAACTACAATCATAACTATACTACTGTGCGACCGCCTAACCATCTCACGCAAGTAAGGCCTTGAATGCAATGTAGCTAATTCATAGTCTTCTTTGCTATTCAGCTACCTGTTATATACAAACATTCTATTTTTAAAATTTTTTGTTTATCTTCCAATCTACTCTGTGTTTTAATTGAAATGATATTGTATTTTTCTTTTTTTCTGTCCCCTTTTTTAAATATTATAATTTTATTCAGATCGTAGAGCATCCTTGTAACTTCAAAATTTTATAAAATAAAACCTGCATTAGCGCCGTATAATACACTCATTGAGTTAAATGAGAACAGAAATTCGAATTTTTATTTATGTCTCTTGTAGATAGTTCTACTGAGAATCAACTTTTCGTTTTTCTTTTTTAGAAAGAGATGCAACTCTCAAGAAATTCTTCCTATTAATTAACGTGTTTCTTCCTTTGGAAAGGGGATAGTGAAGAAGTGAAAGGTGGTGAAAGATGAAGGCCTTCAAATATGGCAACACTGTAATTGCGCGAGATGTTAAATTTTAGAACAGTTGCTGCACGCCATCTGATGAAGAGTTGGCGAACTTTATTGAAGCTTTTTTTTAGTTCATAGTCCTGTTATATTGTTTTACTTCGGTGGGGTTAAGTGCTATGGGAACACCGAAGGAGGACGCTGCGATATAAATGAGGGATAGAAAAAAACTCATACATATTATTATTTTTCATAAATTGATGTTGCCTTGGATGGGCATCGAACCCGCAATCTTACGTGTAACAGTCCAATGCTCTATTATACAATTTTATATCAATCTTAAAAAAATTTTGTTTTTTGGAGATTTTTGTAATTTTTTTTATCAATTTCGGTTAATCGATTAATCGTATTAAATTGTTCGAATTATTTGTTATCCGAAATTTGGGAATTTACAATTATTCTTAAAATTATTTCAGCAGTATTGTTCGATTAATCGAATAACGATGAATTGATTGAATACCGTAGTATTGAGTAACACCATTTAACAGATTGTATGGACTTACATGGAAGTCGTCCTAATGGGTTCTCTCCGATTTAAATGAAATTTGTGTGATGCAGGGGAAAAGATTAAGAGACATATATGATTTTCAGCGGCCCAATCACACATTTAAGAGCTAAAAAGTTGGATCAAAAACTAATTGTTCTACGAAAACTTATCCGAAATTTAAGAAATTTAGATACACTTGTATGAAGTGCAATATATACCGTTAAAGTAGTCGAGAAAATAAAAATTGATATCCATATTGCCTATGTCATGGACTAAACTACTAAAGCCTAACGATAATCAATATTGGAAAAGGCTCAGACACTCTCTCGATTAAATTAAATGGGAATTATTATGTGTAAATTTAACCAAAAACGAATAACAATTTCCGATTGAAATGTGCTATTCCAAAAAATAGTAATTAAATAACCCGGCCAGCAATTCCGGAGCGCTCATAAATAAGATTTTTAAATGGCTCATAGAAATGATTATTGTTTTTTTGAAAACACTCTTTTTTTTGGTAAAAAACATGAACCCTCAGAAAACAATCCAAAAAGTTGTCTCTACAATCTAAAAAGCTGTCTCATAACGAGGGTTCATTTTTCGGACTCAAAGAAGATTCCAAAATTATTTAAATTTATGAAGAAAATGTTGGGTTTTAATTTTTATTCAAAAAAATAAAAATTGTTTTTTCGACCTTTCGAAATTTCTAATTGTTTATGAAGAAAATTTCAATTTTATACGTTATTTTTTCGGAGTCATTTCTGAGTACACAGGGGGCTCTTTTGGACGGACCACTTTCATAGGAAAAATTGAACAAATGTTTAGGTTTTTGGAGCTCAATTCTGAGTCATTAATGATCATCTTTGTTTGCTGGGAAGAAACAAACTTGAACATGTTAAGATATGCTTTGTATATCTGCCCAGTCAGAAAAATACAAACGGGAAAGCGGTGGCAAAGCACTTTAACAGGTGGTACAAGTATTGGCAAAAAGTGCTTTCCCATTCCCAAAATGATAACATCATTAGACAAAAGGACCGGCTGTTCAAAAAGCGCCGGAAAAGCACTGGAGGAACAAAATTTTTAAACGTTGGCAAAACGCTGGCAAAACCAATAAATAGGTGGTCTGGAAATATATTTTGCAAAATAAAATTAAAAAAAAGTTCATATGTATTTTTTTGACCCTGCCGTGATTTGAACCCAGGCCGTCAGATTGGCAGACGATTGCTCTACACACTGAGCTAACGAGACATATAATATTTAATGGCTAAACACATAAATGAGTGATAATAGCTGGACAACTACTGGCTGTGCCAAAATGCTAGTACTGGCAAATAATTTTTAGTAACTAGTATGCCAGTGTTTGGAGGGCAAAAAAAAGTTGGTCTTGAAGGAGCTTTCCCAAAAACAAAAAAATTGATTTTATAAAACAAAAAAAATTTTAAATTAAAAAAAATCCCAAACAATTTTTTTTGCTTGCAACCGGATTTGAACTCGGAACCTTCCGACTATAAACATTTTTTCACGAAGCGTCAGCATTTTTAGAAAATCATTGGTCTACCAGTGAATTGATTTTTGTACGCCTGGTAGCATTGGCTAGGTAGCACTGGATAACCACTGGTTGCAAACCTTGGCATATCACTCTAAGCCAATTCTTTGCCAGTGGTTTTTTTTATAAACCACCGAAATTTTTGTAAAAAAAATACTGGTAAAACGCTTTTCGCAAACGCCCGCAAAGCGTCCCAAATGAGTGTTCTGCCAGTCATTTATTTTTAATACCATGGTTACCCAGTGGTATGCCAGTGCTTGATTTTTTGTACCACTGGCGATTTCTGACTGGGTGTGTATGCGACTCCAGAAAGCTTTTATTTGATGCACAATTTGTCTATTTTTCTTTGAAATTTTAGGAAATAAATAAAAAAACCAAAAGTTGGGTCATTTTTGACCAAAATTTGTAACTCCTAAATATGTATGTGTACATTAATTAATAGGGTTTTCCAAGCTTGTATAGAGGAAAATAAATTTTGAGTTATTGACCGGGCTAACCCCTGGAAATATTTATTTGGGTGTAAAACTACGTCCCCCAAAAAATTAGGATAATCGGATATCGGGAAGACGTGCCGCGTCGGCCCAGAAGTTTGGAACACGAATTTACAAGGGGAAAATATGACTTTCTGTAAATGTTCTCAAAAACATTGATATTTTAAAACTCATTCGAATTAAAAACATTAAAGTATAGTGATTTGGAGTGAAGTGCACTCTTTGTAATAAAACAATAAAATTTTAAATCGGTTAATTACAATTTCCCACGGCAACTGATGTGTCGCAGACCACTTAATCACGAAATTCAGTTCCAACTTTTAAAATTTATTAAAATAATATACTACAGAAACATTTTTTTATTCTATAAGTTCCAAGAAACTCAGATAAGAAGTACTTTTTATATTGAGTTTTGCTAAATCGTTTTAAATTAGTGCCAAAAAGATTCGAGTTTTTAAACACTGTTTTCAAATCTAGTTTTTGTCTATTCTTTTTCTTAATTTGCCGACTGTTTTTGCATTTTTTTTATAGAAATGAAAGTAATGTTTCCGTTACAGTTTCAATTTAAATTCTATAATGCTAAATCATAATAATTTTAAAACCTTATAAAATAATAAAATGAATTTTGTATGAATTATTTATATAATTTTATAAAGTATTTACAAACTTAAAAAGTGATTATGCCCATGAACCTATATATTTTTACGGTGTTATGCAAAAAGTTTCTAAACAGTATGAATAATTCGTTTAACAATGACAAAATTAACAATCTGTTAAAATAGGGTAAAGTCTCAGTTGAAACCATAAATATTGAGTTTTTATCTATTTAGGGCGAGTAACTTATTTCAAACATAACCTTGGTTAAACTTTAACCACAGATATTTTCATATAAATTTGACATTCATAATTATAGCTAAGCACTAAATCAGTTTATTTTGAGATAAGTTAACAGGTCTTGATGACTTTTTAATGGTCATCCACCCAAGAATATGTAAAGTCCAATATTTTATATCCAACAAATTTAAAAAATTTGTAACAATTGCACCATTTAAGCCTTTTTTCATTAAATTTTCTCAAATTGGTGTACAAATAAAATATAAACTAAACAAAATAGTGATCTTGATTAAATCAAAACATAATCGTCATTCGAATACATTCAGTATTCGTACTATTAAACTCACTTTAAAATATCAGTTTTCCATTATTACTTATTCGTTATGCATAAAAATTTTTATTTATCATGTTTTGATTTATTATAAATTATTTTTATTGTTAAAATCTTCAAAACAATATTATTTAAATACGATTATCGAGCTAATCGTTTACTAATTTTATGAATCACTAACAATTTATTTGAAAGTTAAATTAGGGTGTTGCCTGAACAAAACCAGAAATTAACAAACTGTTATTTAACGGTTATGCATAAGGCTCTAATGCATAAACTTTTCTTAATTCTGCAATGAGGAATACAATTTCTAAAATATTCTTTTTCCTTATTAAGTGTTTATTCAAAAATGTCATGCATAATCGTTAAATAACAGTTTGTTAATTTCTCGTTTTATTCTGGCAACACCCTTAAAAAATGTGTCTTCACTTTCAAACAAATTGTTAGTGATGCAACAAGTTAGTAAACCATTGACTCGTTAATCGTAGATGAATAATGTTGTTTTGAAGATTTTACCGATAAAAATAATTAATAATAAATCAAAACTTGATAAAAACCAATTTTTATACAAATCTTGGTTATATACATAATTGTGTAAAATAATATTTTAAAGACAGTTTAATAAAATGAATACTGAAAGTATTCGAATGACGAATATATTTTGATTACATCAACATCACTATTTTGTTTAATTTATTTTTTATTTTATTTGTAAACCAATTTCAGAAAATTTAATGAAA
Source organism: Leucophora obtusa (assembly GCA_949987735.1). Lineage (NCBI taxonomy): Eukaryota > Metazoa > Arthropoda > Insecta > Diptera > Anthomyiidae > Leucophora > Leucophora obtusa. Next base: position 287,331,972 of record OX465295.1, read on the forward strand.
AAAGGTTTAAATGGTGCAATTGTTCGGGTTTTTTTAATTTGTTGGCTACAAAATATTAGATTCTACATATTCTTGGGTGGATGACCCTTGAAAAAGCCTTTAAATAAATGTAAACTAAATATGTTTGTTTCCAACAGAGATTTTCATTTTCCAAACTTTAAGAAACGCTTATTTTGGTCATTCCTAAAAAGTAAGATAAATCTTACTTTAAGAGATTATTAAATTGCTCGTTATTAAACGAATTATGCATACTGTTTTTGCCAAATTAGCTTAATTAATTAAACTGTTTAGGAACTTTATGCATTCGGGTGTTAGTGTTTAAGTTATTGTTTTGTTTTCTCTCGCATAAAATTCGATTCTTTTTCTGAATCATAACCACTTTAAGTCACCGATTTAAAATTGAAAAAAGTGAAATATGATTTACATAAATTTATACACTTAAAACAATACGTCAGTAGAAAAATCTGTCAAACCGGTTTAAAATCGATTTGACTAATTTCTAACAAATTTTTAGTTGAAACACTGATTTAAGAAAAGATTTTAGTTATCTTCATTTAACACAATACTAAAAATTCTTAGTAATTTAACTAATTTTGAGTGTTAATTTTCAAAACTACTTATGACTAATTTTTAAGAACCCATTCGTTAAATTTAACAAAATTTATTGTTAAAATAAAATATTTTCATGTTACTGTTATTACCCGGTAGATCGCGCCACCAATGTGTCCGAAGTTTTAGAGATGGCGCTATTTTTTTCCCTCCCGATTTTTTAAAATGCCCCATATCTAAAAAACTAAAGAAAATCTGAAAACTAAGAGAGATAGAACAAAATTGATGAAAATTTCGACTACCCCTAACCGTGCAATATGCCAACGAAAGGGGTTATCTCTATCCAAAAATGGACCTTGGCGGGGCCTTGGACCCTCGGAAATTTTTAATAAAAATGTTCCACTTCTCGAAAACTAAGCGAGATAGAGCAAAATGGGCAAAATGTTTACTCCATTGGAGTGCCCTTATATGTCCTCACATGATATGGACTAGGCCCGGGTAGGGTCTCGAGGCCCTAAATTTTAATAAATTCTACGACTCAGTATAATTACAAATAAAACTGTAGTTTTACAAATTTTTTACTTAAATTTAGATTTGTTAAATTTAACAAAAAAAAAGTGTTAAAATCAACAAATTTTATTTTAAGCCGAAAAACAGGAATAAATTTTGTTAAAGTGACAAATTTTTCTGTTTAGCCAACAGACTTATTATTTTGAGTGTAGTTGAAAAACCAAACGTAAAAAATTAATAAATTAAAAAAAAATTGTTAAAGCCCCGTTCACATTATCACACAAGTATGACAAAAAGTATGCTGAAACTATCTGGTTGTTTTTAATCTATATTTACATTTATTTGTGAATAACACAACACACTGAAAAAATTGTTTCCCAAATATTAGGTCATTTGAACTAAATTTAAAGAAATTTGGGAATGATTTGGCTCCAAGGAAATTTTAACTTCAATCGAGTACACAATTTTCTTAAAAAAAAGTTAAAACAATTAACTTAAATTAAGTACATTTTTTCTGAGATTTAGTAAATACTGTTTTAATTTTTCTGAAATTTTTATTAAAATTTAGTATGTATTTTACTTAAATTCAGTATAAACTTGTTCTTAAATTTAGTATACATGTCTTAAAATCAAGTCAATTGTTCTTAAATTTAAAGATGCTTTGAACTTGTGCTAACGCAGAATAAACTTATTTTTAGTTCATATGTTATGCTCGTATTAAGAATATTCAAAAAAAAAAACCATGCAAAAAATTGCAGGTATTATTTATTAATTTTTAATTCTCATTAGGTATAAATATTCAAATATATAAGTATTTTAGTTTCACTACCAAAAATCTAAGTAATCAATTTCATATATTTTTTTATGAAAGTATTGACGAAAATAATTTTAATATTTTTTTTGGTTAATATAAATTTGTGTGAAATTTATTACTTAAATTTTCTTCACAATACTAATATACTTATATGTATAATACAAACTACAAACCAAATAAGAATTCCATAGTTATAAAATATTTTCAGGAATAAGAAAGAAAATCTTTACTAGAATTTAAGAAGTTTATACTTCGTTTAAAGAAGTTAAAATGTTTAAACTAAATTTAAGGAAGTTCATTATTTGAATTTAGTTTTTCATACAATTTTAAATTTCATAATTTTTAGTTCAACCAAATTCTTAACATTTAAGATTTTTAACTAAAAATAAATTCATTTTTCAACAGTTTTAAGAAATTTTAACCTAAATCAAGAAAATAAATTTAAGGAAAACGTTTTATTATTTTTGAGTTAATACGAATTTTGGATAAACTAAAATCAAATAAAATTTGCATTATTTGAAAGCAATTTTACTTATTGGAAAAAAATTGAACTCATTTTTATTAATAACTCATATACATTGTTTTAATAAAGTGAAACCTTAATTTTAGTTCATACAATTTTTTGAGTGCACTTTTGTCAAAAAAGTGTGACCGCTTTTTAAAATATGTGCACCTATTTTGAAATGTGTGTAACGAACAGTGTTCACACTATTATACATTTTCTTTATACAACACATTTCTGATGATGTGATAATCTAAACGGGGCTTAAGCAATTTTTTTGTTATGTATTTCCCTTGTGTAAATGTAAACTCCGTTACCACAAAAAAACCTAAAAAAAACCTATCACATTTTATGATTTCACCCATATGCACTTTTATTTCAATCCAAGTATGTATATTATTAAAACTAAAATTAAGTAATTATAGTGCAATATGATTTAATAGTCAAATGATTCTGCTTGATTAATATGTATAAATAATAATTATTCAGTGTTAAATAATAGTAAATAAGAAATATATAAAAATATATTATTAATGATAAAAACTGAATGTTTCTTCGCTCCATACGTACTTTTTTATATCTATACAAACTAAAGATCGTGAGTATCACGCGCGATCGTGTGAGTAAGAATAAAAAAGACTCCGATTTTGTACTAAGAATACTCACGTGAGCGTGTGTGATCGTTAGGGATAATTTTTTTTCTTCACGTCCGTCTCTGGTAAAATCAAATGGTTATGTTTATACAAATAGTTTAATCTGGCAAATTTCGATTTTTAGTTAATAAAAACCCTCCAGGAGTTCTAATATTAATAATAAAAATTCTTCGTACAAAATATTTTACAATATAAAGCATGTAAACGAAAATTTTTTTACAAATTCAGATGCGAATATCGCGATCAAAACAAACAATGCAACAAAAGTACCGTTAATTTTTAAATTCTATGATTTGTAATTAACAAAATGCATATCACGTTTTTAGTTTAAAGTAAACGATTATGGCGGCAATATCAATATTAGAAAAACAGAGAAAAAAATTGTGGAAACTTTTTTGATTTCCCCTAATGCCTCCTTTGCAGCTATAGCAAGGTTAACAACTGCAAGGAACGTCATAAATCAGTTTAGCGAGACCCAATCCATTAAAAGAAAACGTGAATCTGGGCGAATTCCTGGATTTCTTAATAAAAAATTACAGTTGAAAGTGAGGAATGCACTGGTATCTAAACCAAACATATCAGTTCGAGAATTAGCAAAAATATTCAAAGTTTCTCATATGAATATTCAAAAAGTAAAAAAAGAATTTAATCTTAGATTATACAAGGTAATACTTGTAAGGGTACCAAAGAGAAGTGATGAAGTTGATGTAAGAGCAAAAAAACGGGCCAGAAAACTATTGAAGACAGTTCTGAACAATTTTAAAGGTTAGATTTTAAACAAATTCCTGAATCTCAATACTATACAGTAGGGAACATATTTAAATATAAAAAGGTTGACAAAAAGGTTAGTACGGCAAGCAATTTGCAGCTGTGGGCAATTCACTAAGCCTTTTGTCTTACGAGGTACATGGAACAGGCAAATATACATAAAAGAGTGTTTGAAAAAACGTTTATTGCATTTGCATAAACTCCATTCTACCCCGCCAATATTCTGGCCTGATTTGGCAACAATACATTACTCCAGAGTAACTGACGAATGGTTCAGAAACAATAATATACAATTTGTGGAGAAAGAGTATAATCCCCCAAACAGCCCTGAACTTCGTCCAGGGGAAAATTTTTGGGCTCAAATAAAATCAATACTTCGAAAAACATCCAAGGTAACTAAAACTAAGAAAAATTTGTATTTCAGATGGAATAAAGCAGTTAATAAAATTGGTAGAAAAGGTGCCCAAAAACTTTTGAGTGGCTTAAAGGGTAAAATACGCACCAACGCATTATCTCGCCGCGAATTGCAAATTTTTTACTAGTTTTAGAAATTTGTGATTTTAAATTAAATTCTGTTATTTTTAGTTAACAAGTTATTAATAAATAAAAATGTAAAAAAATTTTCGTTTACATGCTGTATGTAATTAAAATAATCAAAATCGTATACTTATTTACTTTGTTTTTAAAGGAACGTCATTAATTTAAAGTGTCGAAAATGTAATAGAATTAATAGATGAGCTTCGAAATAAAAACAAACTTAAAATTAAACTTGACCTAACATAAATCAATTGTCTGTTCAGAATTACAAAATATTTAATTTTTATCTCTTTTCAAAAACTGTTACATGAATTCGAGATAATTCATAAGGCAGGTCTGCATTTTAGTTATTGTTTTTTGTTTTATGATTTTTTTGTTTTGAGAAAATTAAATGAAAAATTAAATTGTGGGAATATTTTTTTTCTTTAAAACAATTGTTTCTTTTTTTAGTGATTGAACAAGGGATAGTTAGATGTTGTTGGTAGAAACATATATTGTGGTACGATACGACGATATGATATGATGAGGGATTTAAAGCTTAAGGTCATTTGATTGAATTTATATAGCAAACAAAATTCGATAAATTTTAAAAATTATCAAGTGTTAAAGTTTAAACAAAATATTACAATAGTAATCTGAATGTAATAACTTCTGTTTGTTAAGCAATCATAAATATGTATGTACTGGAAAGGGAAAAATATTTATCTACATATAATCCGAATTAGATGCCATCAAATGGCAAAGTAAGGCAAAGAATATCTAAGTTTTATGCAGTTACATGCAGCAAAAAAAAAAAAAAGTTTATGAATATGATTGGGAAAACAAAACTATCGTAGAATAATTCAAATTATTATTAATATGCACTCTAAAAAATCACTGTTATAAAGTATGTACATTTTTGTTTAATAGTACGCAAAATGCCTAATTTTAGACACCAAATGTGTATTATTTTTGTATACACATTTTTGCCTACGAAAATACACATTAAATGCACTAATAGGCATTTTATATTTATAATTACACACATTGTGTGTAAAAATATTATTTTGTGCCTAAAAATAAATTTTAGGCACAAAGTGTGTAGATGTACAAACATTTTAAGGTAACAAAAAAATTGTCATTTTATTATTTATAAAAAAGTAAAAAAGACATATAAATAATATGTAACATCGAAAATTGAAACAAAATTAAGAAATCCGCGATAAATTTATTTAAAATTGATTTGAGTAGCTGAGTTGGCAGTGGTGGGCCTTTGGTGGTATGTATCTAAACGAAAATTTTTTATATTAAAAAGAAAACGCAATATTAGCTTCTTCTAAATTGTTTATAAATTACCAGGTCTAAGGGATTTTTTTTGCACATGTGGGTGCATACCAGTCATCACGCTTAATGTCTCCTCAAAGCTGGAACAGTTTCAATTGTAAAAAAACGTGAACAAGTAAGGCCAATATATATATGTATATTTAAAAAAAATAAACTTTTTACAATATTTGCAACATTTTTCTTCTCCAATACGGTTGTAGGAACTAATCTAAACTAATAAAGGTTGGCTTAAAAGTGGTGGTTGGCCTATGTTAATGGTCGCGGAGTGGCTTTAAATAACAGATAAGTAACATTCAATTATATTAACACTTTCGATCTCTCTCAAACTTCATAGACTCAGGTAGTTAATTTCGATTAACCTTATTATGCCGAGTATGGAAAAACTAGACGAAAGTTCACAGAAATTCTGGCTTTTTAAATTTTTGAGATTATGTTTCTTTGAAACCTTAAAGATCTAAAAGCAAAGTGTTAAGATGGACTGCCGGTTATAAAGATACGAAAACAAAATTCCTTTAGTCTAATGAAAAAAAAAATAAAATGTTTCAACTTTAATTTCAGACCTCTTTAAACTTACTTGAACTGAATGTGTTAATTTAAAAGATGTACTAATATTATGTTTTTTACTGACGGTTTGTGAGTTAATTATTAATTAACCCAACAATTTGTTATTAATTTTTACATTTCCTCTTTTGTAATATTTAAGTTAAATTAAGGCTCTCAGTATGAGACCCACCTTAAAAAATGATGTCGTTAAAATTAACATGAATTCCGGTTAAAAGAGTGTACACTGAAATTACATTTAAAATTAACTGCAAAATAATCTATTGCAGTATACATTTTTCTAATTGCAAGTGCCGCTAATTTTACCGATATACTTCACTGAGTGTATCAAAAAATGGTCAAAGATACGATTTTTGTGAACTCTGATCTTGTTCAAAAAAATCTGACGCAACTGGAGGTAATTCCAGTGACGGAACCTGTGTTCACAGGCCATTAGAAGTTTTTCGCTTTTAATTTCTTCACATTAATTTTTTCACATTCACATATAATTTCCCTTTAGTTTCTATTTAAATTTGAACGATTCCGTTTAATATTTCTCTCTTTTACAGCTTGGAGTTAGTGAAATCAGTGCTATAAATATCAAAAGTACCTAACAGATCTGTAAGTGGCAAAAATTCGTCTAATATGCAGCACGAAATTATTGCAGTTGGGCGGTAATACATGTCGTTACGAGAAGCTTTAAAAATACCAAGAAAAAATCAAGATATTTTATATACAAATTAAGAAAAATTCCTTTAAAATAAAGATAGTATTAAAATAAAGTAGTTTTTAGTGTTTTAATACAAAAAATGAATATTCTACAAGATTTTACCAGAAATAATGTTTTGGTATTAATACGCACTTTAACATGTATTTTTAGGCATTTTGTATATATAATTGCTCTTTAGAATTGTTTTTTTACGCATGAAAATGGGTAGATGTACAACCTGAAATAAAATAATTGATCATTTCATACACTCATTTTATATAAATTTACACACATTGTGTGTATAGAAATTACACCCAATGTGTGTACCATTTAACATTTACACACATAGAGTAATATTACCGATATTATAGTAGGTAAAAAGTTACCTACTATAAATAGGGTAAATTTCAATAAAAATTTATAAGAGTGTGATTCTTACTAATCATATTACAATCACTGATGACGATTTTATTATCATTTAGGATCATACCATGGTCAGTAGGTGCATTTTATAATTATTACACGTTTCCGTCATAACCAGAGACCCAAAATAACTGTTATATTTCTAAAAAAGTCACCAACCAAATTTATTTAATTATAATATTTTAATAATGCACTATATTTTATAAATAATATTGCACAAAAAAATCGTAAAGTTTGGCAAAGATTTTAATTTTTTCAATTTTTATATTTCGCTCTATAAATTTCTGTTGTTATTTGATTTTTATTTTAAAACTTTTTATAAAAGTTACAGAATGATTTTTTTGAAAAAATTAAGCAGCAACTTTTTCATTTGATAATAAAATAAAAATTAAAAATTGACCTAAATTGAATGCCGGAAGTTGCTGGAATATACATATTTACTCACTTTAAATCACTGTTCAATCTTTTATTAACACTAGTTGACATCATCAGGATGTTATAATTGGTGAAGTCATTGGTTCTACGGCTTTTGATTTATATTCTTAATTGTTATTTTTTGATAAAGAAAAAAAATTACAAAATAACTTTTATTATTTTTGAAAAAATAAAAATCGTGTTTGGATTGTTTTTGTTTGAATTAAAAATATAAATCAAACAGAGCAAATAAACTGAAAACTAAAAATACTCAAACAAGAAATAATTGTAAAACAATCACTTTTTTGAATAAAAGTTATAACTGTTACGTCCCTGGTCATAACATGATGCTCATAAAATATCATAAGGTATCATAAAATAATGTCATTTTCTCCATGTGTAGTGGGTCCTCATTATTAAGAGATTTACTGTCAATTTAATGCACAAATATGGTGACTACCAAACAAGTGATAGTTATAGCAAGCACGTGACATAATTAAAATTAGTAATGCTCACTTGCTCTAATCCATTTATTGAACTAATCGGCTTAACAAATTATCGTACAATTGAAAACTCAAATCACATTAACACATTGAAGACCAATAAATACTCTTGCCCTACTCGCATTCCTTTTCTTTATTTTTTATGTCTTTCATAAACAATATCCACCAAATGTACCTAAAGCATTAAAGTAAACTTAAGGTCATAAAAAAATAATATTATTAAAAACATACACCTAAATTTATTTACACCATCATTATAATCAACGAGCACAGAATCTCATGAGATTGCAAGATATAACCACACTCTTGCAGGATCTGGCGGAGATTTGAAGAAATTTAAAAGTCGTTGAGGATCTTATTATTTCGGTTAAATCGAACATTTTTTAAAAAAATTTATTATCTGCAATTTACTTGTATGATCTCAAATCTAACAAAAACATTAATTTACCAATTAAAAGATCAACTATACGCACATACCTTCATAAAATAAATATTAATAAGTTTTTAAATAATTTTATAAAATTAATTAATTAAACTGCTTTCAGAACAAAACTAAAATATAAAACAGTATTAAATAGCAAAAAAGATAAATTAAAACGTGTTAACATTGCAAAAATTATATTAACATATTTCTTTAGTGCACGAACAGAACCAGTTAAAGCACGCGAGCGAAATGCATAGAGCCTGTTATAATCAAAAAATATCACAATACCCTCATGAATGCACTTAATAATTTTGTTCCCTATCTTTTCTCTATAACTTGGTGCCTTGACGAGCCATCGATTTGTTCAAACAGCAAACAATTTCTTTTTCGTCCATGAGTTAGTCTCGTGTGGACCATTCTTGTTCATGTTTTGTTCTTGTTCAAACAACGTTGTCAGCACAATTGTACTCACAACTATATGCAACATCAACCACGATGTCAGATCTAATTTTTACTTACAAGGCAAGACTCCCACCGCGGACCGGCTGATCTTAATGAGCTTCGGATATGTTGTAGAGGAGAAAAATCTAAAGGACATGTATTGTTTTTAGCTGCCCAATCTCATATTTAAGGGTTTAAAAATGGGGTCAAAAATGACCCGATTTTTCGGTTTATTTCATATTTGTTCCAAATAAATTAATAAATAAAAAATAAAGTGACTATAGGAAATTTTGGTGTCGTACGAAAGGTATTTCAGAGAATGTATAAAACATGCCCAAGCATGCTTATTTGTTTATGGCATAGCATAAAACATGAAAATTTTAGGTGGTTTTGTATGGGGACGCATACAGGATTAAGGGCCAAATTCACATATAATAATCCTTATAAAATTTAAGTGAGGGGGTGTTTCGGATTTTTTCGATATTCGGTCTACTTCGGGTTTGAGACGAATTTTCCCGAAGGTCTATATTTTTAAAGATTTGGGAATCCCTGACTACATAACATATGCAATATGGATATCAAACTTTTTCTTTTTGAGAGTACATTCCTGTTATTTAAAAATAATTTCATATTTCATAAATTTCAGACATGTCCCCGTACAAAAAAGTATGAAAAATGGAGTTTTTCCCAAATAAATTTTTTGGTTGTTATACAACATGCCATGTCTTTCTACATCAGCTAATACAGTTTTCAATAAGTTTTCCAGCGATATATAATACTAGGCAAATATATTAAACACAAACATACATATTCATATTATTTGTTGTTAGCAGTTTGGTGTTAAAAATTGTCGAAATCTATTATATTTTCCTAATTCTAACACAATGCACTAGCATAAGTAGGGGCATCGCCTGAGTGTTAGTCTATCGTAAAAAAAAAATTAGAAATAGTGAGTAAAAATGTGAGGATACACGGAAATTTTCACACAAAATAAAACATTTTGTACAAACAAACAATCGGAATAAAAATGACCAGAATTTGGCATTACAGTTCACAGTTCATTGCAATTAATTTTATTTTTGAACTAGTGTGTTCTTCTAGTTCACTCGTTCATTGGAGAAATTTTTTCAGTTCATACACTAATATCTTTAAAAAATTTTGCTGAAAAAACAGCTGAATCCAGCAAAAACTGTTTGCTTAACATTAAAAAGATACAAACAGCAAGAAAAAATCTGTTAAATTTTCAAAATTTCAGCAAATTTTAGTTAATCGAAAATGACAATTTACCCTGCTAAAATCAGCAAAAACTTTCCTGGTAATTAGTCGACTAAACCATTACAAAGAAGTTTAAATTTTTACTTTTTTTTTATTTTCTTAATGCGAATAAAATCTACACTGCAGAAAGCAGTCTACTATTTTGTAGCAAATATTTCTATTTATTGCAGCAGGAGAGTTCATTATTTGTATTCAACTCAATTAAATTTATATATCCCAGCAAAAAAAGAAATGCCGAAGCATTAGAAAAAGCACTACAATTGATGACCTACTTCTTTTTTAACATAAACAGTAATGATTTTAACATTGAGTTGGCACAGGAGAGGAGTACTCCCACTTCAACATTTTTTCAGTACTTTTTGAACGAGTGCAAAGGAAGCTCTTTTTCACTAATTAAAAGTTAAAAAAAAATTCTTCACAAAAAAATTATATTTTTTTTATTTTACAAAAGTTTTTTATTGCCGCCAGCGGGTATCAAACTTGCGACCTCAGGATTGCTAGTCTAGCGCTCTACCGCTGAGCTATTCTTTGATATGAAAGTTGACTGGCATAAAAACACCACTTTGTTATTGCGAGATATTGTTCCTTATTCTCTTCAATAAAAGTACTTATTAAACAAGTGTAAAAGGTGCACTCCAATTCAATATTGCTTTCAGTACTATTTTTACAGGTGCATATAAAGCAATTTCTCACCATTTTTTTATATATACATTAGACCGTACCATACCTCAAAAAATGATGTACTTTTGTAAGGCGATTTCCAAAAAAATTTTTTTTTTCAATTTTGCCGACTGTAGGGGTCGCCTTTTTTAATTTTTTGTTATAGCTTTGGCATTTAAAATCGGATTTTAAAGTGTGATATATCGATTTTTGTGCCTCGAGGAGACCAGTGTTTTGCTATATAGTAAAAATCCAATTAAAAAAAATTTAAAAAGGCGACCCCTACGTTCGGCAACCAATATATAAAAAAAATTTCTACTGGGTTTAGCAAAAGTTCCTTAGCAAAAGTTTAATGATTTTTTGCGAGCTTTAATTTTCTGACATTAGGGTGTTACATTAGGGTGGTAGCACTGAGATCTGGTGGGTAACTACTAGAACGGGATACTTGAGGTCAAAATGTCCTTAGAGCAAAACACTGGTCTCCTCGAGAGAAAAACATCGATGTATCATACTTTGAGATCCGACTGTAAATACCAAAGATATAACGAAAAATGTAAAATGGCGACCCCTACGTTCGGCAAAAAAAAAAAATAAAAAAAAATTTTTTGAATCCTCCTTGCAAAAATACTTCATATTGGAGGGTGTACGGCGCAAAAAATATTGGTCCCGCCCGGAATCGAACCCGCGACCCTCTATTTGGAAATGCCAAATGATACAAAAATCACTTTTTACGATCACTTTTAGAGCAATTACTCTTTAGAAGCAATACTTAAGTGATTGTTTGGATGTTGTTCAGAAGTAATTCTAAAAAAGCTGTAAAAATATACTAACAGATACTTTGGAAGCAATCAAAGAAGTGATTTTGTGAAGCTGTTCAGAATAACTTCTAAAAAAGCAGTAAAAATACACTAATGGATAGTTGTGAAGTAGTGAAAGAAGTAGTTTGTAAAGCATTACATCCAATGTTTTTTGCCGGGACCTTTTAAAACTAATATTGAACAAGGAAATCGCACAAATCAATTAAAAACTTGTCCAAAAAGTATTAAAATATAATATCACTGTTAAAATCAAGTAACAAAACTATGAGATACAGTATTTAAATTGTTTAACCCATTTTTTACCAAAATATCTCTAAAGAAACGTCTACCTATCCTTCTGCGAAGTTTTGTCATAAAATTCTTACGGAATCCATGCTTGGCACAAAATGGGTAAAACAATATACTCCATATCACAAACGGATTGCAGAAAATTTTAAATATTAACAAAAACTGAAATTTTTGAAAATTGAAATCACCTAGATATCAAATTACACTTGAAATATATAATTTAGTTTAGAACTTAGAAAATGCGTTAGAAATTAAATTTTCCTTTATGGTTATTAGGCACTCTTACTTGTAATATTGAACAAGTTTTAAAACCTTTAAGTCCTTACAGATATTTTTGCGTTCTTACAGATATTTTTATAAAATTTTCTGCCTCTGTCAAATATTAACTTCTCTTTTTCCTATTAAAAAAAATTGTAAAAGGGACAGCTGGTGCAATGATAAACAAATAACACCATTGTGAAAATTCTAAATTTTAATTAAGCAAAGAAATACACAAAATAATACTTCTATATATAAAAATTAACTGAACGTAGTCAAAAAAACTTGTAAATGCACACATATTTGTATTTCTGTCCGATTTTTGAGACTAAAACTATACGCATTTTAATTTTTTTTAAATAGTTTTGGGTTAGAAAAGTAATTTTATGCGTTCCCGTACTTTTGGATAATTTTGTAATGTAGATAAAGGATTTTGTGCTTACTCTCATTTTATTGAACTTTACACAAAAAGTAAAGGAGCAAGATAGAAGAATATTCTAACTAAATATATGAGCACACTTAACTTCAAATAACGAGTTTTTGTAAAATTTTATATGCTTCTCCAGTACGCAAAAAAAAAATTGAACAACAAATTTTTAAAAAGCCCCAAAAGAAATAAATTCCTAGCTACGTGCCTGCCACTTTTTAAATATTTGATTATTCAAAAATGGGCCTCTTTACACATTTGGTGAATAATTTTTGAATAATGACATTTTTGTGTTGTTTTTGAGAAATTTAACTTTTCATCGAAATTTCCATAAATTCATTCCCAGAGCTTTTTACTAAATAAATGAAAATAAATCGATATTTCGATTAAATGAGTTTGTCTGTGAAATATTTGCCTAAGTTAGCCGTGAGTCGCCAAAGAAGAAGGTTATCTCGTGACCTGTATTAATATTTTAATAGGGAATAACGGTTAATTGTTTTTGTTTTGCGGTACTCTAAAGCGTTTCTCAGCATGCCGTTGGACTGTTGAGTCTAACCACATGCAAACATTTTCTGGCGTATTGGAGCCTCATCACGCTGAACCTCCATTGTGAAGACAATGGTTGTATATCGTCACTGAGCCTAAGAAAATAACTATTTGTCGAAAAACTCTTTTGTGAGGAGTCCTACAAAACAGCTTTTTTGCAGTCGTTCCCGAATCTTTTTATAAATTATTTTTTCACACATAAATAAACAAAACTCCAAACTTTCCATTTATAAAAGAGTTGCATCCAAAAAACTTAGCTCAGATACAAAATAAAGACCCAATTTAGGTGCCTCACAAATAATTCTGTTCGAATCCGTGGCTAAAAGTATTGTTTTAACAGACGAAGAGATAGGGGTGGTTCTATACAATTTAAGAAGATTAAACACCTACAAAGTGGAATTGATCCTGAGACCAATCTGCCTTGACTATACCCAGCAAAAAACCTGCTTCGCTGGATGCAGCTTTGTAAGGGAATAAATAAAATTAATCCCTTACAAAGCTGCTTACGGAAGGCATGATTTTTCCATACAAAGGGCCCGCTTGGAAGCACGTTCTTTTGTGAGAAAAAGCGCATTATTCCTTGCTGAAAAATTGCAGTAAATTAAATGTTTTTAGTAAGTGCATTTAACCGCGAATAAATTTATACATTTTTTTGTGGGAAAAAGTGCTTTATTTGCTGCTGAAAAAATGCGGTACATTTATGATTTTTCATTGAGCGCATTTAAACACAACTTCTTATGAAAATAAATGCATTTATTTGCCGACTTCAAAATGCAGACTGACTCATGTTTATGTGGCGTCTCTACATTAAACTCTAGTAAGGCAATCCTACTAAAACAGAGTAAAACACGATTGAGATGATTCAGATTTCGTGCGCATTAATCGTTGGATAACTTACATTTTATTTTACTCCCTTACAACCTGCTTATAATTTTTTAAATAACTTGCTTACGATTTGCTTCGTTTAAGGCAGTTTTAAAGGGTATACAATAAAATTGGAACATTTTTTGTGTATTGTATACGCATAAAGTGGCGCAACTCTGTAAAGCAGAATTTGTAGCGCTTTTTTAAGCGCTTCGTATTTTTACTGCTTCTAAAATACTAAAATTTTTTGCTGGGTACATTCAGCTTTACAAACGCTTTCCTATGAGATTGCTAATCGTTTAAAGGAAACTCTCTCTGATCACCAGCACAACTTCATCTATATATGAAACCACCTTCGTTCCTAATTTCTTCAAAGATGTAACTATTTGTTGCAAATGAGAGGATAAATTACTTCTCCTTATCGAGTACCTCTTCTCACCATCTTCCTCGCTGCTATATCTGCTATATTCTTTGCTTTTTTATCATATTGTCCGCCCATAAGGTTATCCACCGTGAGGGTACTTCTGACGTAGACATCTACCAAACTTTCTACCAAACAGTAGCAGCAATAAAACCCAAATTGTTTTTGTCTATATATTGTCAAAATAGTATTTGTTGTGCCCGTATTATTAGTAGTTCGATGTTCGAGATGGTGTTCTGGGAAAATATACACTAAATTCTTTGAAGGCAGAGCTTTACAAAATTCTATAATGTCTGTAGTTTCATCAAAATTTTGTTATTTATTTATTTGTGTATTAACTTAGTTCACAAAACAAAAAAAAACAAAAATAGTTCAAAAACGTTACTGGGCTAAATGCGGTGGGTCGTCCAATTTAATTATAAATGCAAAAGGAAGCCCAACATAAATACCAGTAACTATTCATTTCAATGCATTATAAATCATAATCTTATCTTGTCCAACAAGCAAACTAGTACGTAAAACTATTGAATCTTATGGATTAATTTGTTAGTGTTAGTATGAATAATGTGTTTCTTTGTGGAGTTGATATTTTATCTCGATTTTTTGTGATTTTTGAGTGAATGGTGAAATTTAAGTTTTGTTAAATACTCACGAAATGATTATGTAGTATAACACCGCCTACTAACTAAAACTATTAATTTTTTTTGCTTTCTTGGATGAACTTTTTTTTCTGGAAGTGGACTTTAAGCTGTAATGAATCTGTGTTGAAAAAGTCTTTAGTAACATGACGAAAAGAAGGAAAAAAAACGTTAAATAAAGTTAAGTAATGTAATTGTTTATACAATTACCATTCATGAGGAGTAAATTAGTACACTTAAATAATGTACTTATTATTACGTTTATTTTTTGTGTGTTTTTGTGAGGATTTAGGAAGACATGATTTTTTTTTGTGGTAATATTATAGTTTCAAAAGTATGTACACAATATGAATGATCAACAATTTGCCTTTCAATAAAAAACAAATAATGCCTGATGATCTGTTAGTTTGGGAACATATTTTGTGCTATTAAGCCTAATTTTCACAATGTTTCGTTAGCACCTAACTAGGAATTTAACTGACTGTATAATATTTCGGCAATGATGTATTTTTATTTTAGTTGACATTATTATATATTTCATAAATTAAACTTATTTTTTATGATTTATGCATTAGCCTCACTTTTATGAAAGTTTTTTTTTTTCAAATTTATTCTTATCGGTATAAACACTAGTTGCATAACAAATTGTAAAAAGTAATCTGTTGCAGCCATGTCCCTTTCCGGATTTCATTCTTTGCTAAGGCAATCGCCAAAAAAGAAAATGTTCGAGAATCTTGGTGAATTATAAATCCTGATACTAGCTTGAATTTGTATTGATAAATTTTTTGAGAACAGTGCAATTCTATAGTCATAGGAAAATTACATAAGTGCAAAAAGTACAACCATACTTACATATCAGAGAAATCAATCACTAACTGTCAAAAAATTTATAAAAATTCTTAACTTTAAAATGACCGTTTCTAAAGTTTTTTCTGTATTTATAACGATACAGAAACGATCACTGTTTATTTTTTTTACAAATTGTATTCTTTACTCTCTCTAATATTTACTGTTTCATTTCATCAATCCAATAACAAGTCAATACAAAATTAAGCAAGTGTCATACGGGCTTAAGTAAGACGAATTCAGTATATTTTGTTCTGGTTAACAATAGAGAGCGCTAAAATCAAAACAAATTTGAGCTAAAATAGTTAAGCGAAAATCGAATTGTAACTACTTTACAATAAAATTGGCAAAATTACATTTTTTAAGATATTGCTTTGAAGCTCTTTGATTTTGTTAATTAATACGAGTGTAACTATTTAGATTTTAAGCCTAACAATGAAAAAACAACCAGAAATTTGTTATTGAAAATTTCTATTGTTTTCTCCTTTATGATCTATACATTTTTACACATACATGGGACTAATTAATTAGGTGGAATAATTAATGGATGATTTCATTACCATTGCATTGATATCAATTGTAATGAAATTATTTTCATTACCATTTTTTTAATTAATGGTAATGATTCTAAAATTTAATTTCATTGATTAATGACAATGATTTTAAATTTCATTACCATTGATAATGAATAAATTAAAAAAAATAATTGCCATTGACAGAAAAACGTAAAAATGGAGTAAAACTCGCTGAAATTGTAGATGGAATATGCTCACTCATTTGAAAATAAATATTACTTTCCATTCCATTGTTATTTGTATCCAGGTAAAATTTACCGGATTGGAATGGATCGTCCTTAAAAAAGTATGTTTTATAACTTCCCCGCCAAACCCGTTGTTCGTTTTCATTTGCCTGAATTTTTTTGTAAACAAATGGTTTTTAATCAATTGTAATTAGTTTTTTTATACATTAGGGTAATTTCATTACCATTAGTAATGATTTCTCTAATGAAAAATATTTCATTACCATTAAATAGTAATGAAATTTTTTTCATTGTCATTAGTATGAACTAATGCTAATGAAATTTCAATGGTAAGGAAAAATTACCATGTATGCTTTTACATGCGTTCCGACAACTTGTCATAGCATTTCTTCCATTTTGCGTGAGACAACAACAAAATGGTTTTTGAATGCATCTGCGGCTTTTTATGCTGACAAAAATTGTTGTCCACGTAGTTTATCTTTGATGTGCGGGAACAAGAAAAAGTCTCGATCTTTTGAGTGCTGAAAAAGTCACCTGTTTGAGCCGGTGTGTGAGAGATAGTCATAGCGAAGAATTATCTCTTTTGGGAATTAGCTGCTTTTTCTCATTTCTCCGAACACTTCTGGTAAACAAATGGTGGTGCACCATTCAGAATTAACTGTTCTATGTTGTTCTAAAGGAACTATTGCCACATGACCAGTTTTTCCAAAAAAAAAACAGTCTACCATTTGTTTCGAGAGCGAAGAACTTTTGTTGGATTTCTGTCATCATGAAACACCCATATGTCGACTGCTGTTTAGTTTCAGACTTATATGCATAGATCCATGATTCGTCATCTATAGCGATCTTACACAGGCCTTTTGAAGCACCGCTATTGCATTTCTTGAGTATTTATTTACACCAATCGAGTTAAGCATCTTTTTGAGCTGTTGTTATGAGGATTCCAATGGAACAAATCTTTTTTATGGACAAATTTTTATGCAATATTTTATTTATGCTGGTTGGACGTATGCCTAATAACCTCAATCTCAGAGTATGTCGCATGACGATCTGGCCCTATGTTTTTTTTTTTTTTTTTTGGGAGGGGGGATTTAAAATTTCCACTTTTTGCAAAATTTTATTGTGAATCGATATAGGAGACCATTTAAATGTTCAATTTTAGGTATAGGATGTGTTCAGAAAACTTGTGGAAAACACTACGAAGCAAAACTTGTGGAAACTGCTAACTCTTAACTTCAACTCTGATTTTTTTCTATGAGTGTGTGGTTCAAAATCAATATAACAAAAAGTTTTTATAATCTTATAAGCTCTTCTATAGGAAAAATCACTTTGAATTTGAACTGTAGGAAAAATCACAACGAAAAACCATTTGGTTATGACTGAGGTTCTCTTAATCTGCTTCTTGAGAAAAAATTTATTGGAACTTGTAATATGTCCAAGAGCAAAGTATCTAATCTTCATATTTCTTTAATAAATTTGGATTTACATACATTTTAACTTGTGGATTTTTGTTAAGTTTTGTAAAATTTATCTATTTTTTACATTCTATTAACTTATCACGGTGGGTCTAGTATTGAAGATTTAATTTTGATTTAGGTCTAAAACAAAAGAAAATGTCAAAAATATTGTACACCAAACAACAACAAAATTTTGGGTTAACTAAATAATAACTCAGAATACTTAAGTATGAAATTCACCGTTAATAAAAATAAATAAAAAAAAAAAAAATTAAGAAATAATAAAAACAGTGTTTTATTTAGTTCGCTTGTAATTCCTAAAAAATTTTATTGGATCTACTTAATGCCAAATTCGATCGGGGGGATATAGAAGATATAATTGTAAATATTAAGGGTTTTCACAAGGGGTGTGCTATTTGTTGTATCGTTGTATCGTCCTAACAAAAAACAGAGTTGTTAAAAAATTAAATTGAAAAAATACAACATTTGAGAATAGCACGATAGAACATTTTTACGTCTGTTTAATGTCTTATGTTTGAGTGTGCTAACAGATAGAAAACTGAATAGAAAATCGTTGTTAAACACAAATAAAAATTTTAACAACTCTGTTTTTTGTTAGGACGATACAATGATACAACAGATATCACACCCCTTATGAACAACCTAATTGATAGCTATAATCCAATAATGTAATAGTGCATGCGACTAACAAAATTTGGTTCGCAAAAAATTCGGTAGTTACAGAAAATCCATTTTGTGTGTTTACGATATACTGTAGTGGGGAAGTTGTCCTTGAAACCATCATATACATCATACCATGATTTTTCATAGAAGGAGTTGCAAACGAATATATTTAGCCACACTTTTCTTTTGATATGTTGAGTCGATTAGTATGAATCTGCAACAGATAATTGTAAATTCTCCAGCAGTTTAAGTTAGTCAAATAACATTTTTTTCCGTAGATTTTCAGTTGATCTGAAGAATGTTACAATGAGTGTTATTTTTGTTCGGTTTGAGAACAAATATGACAAATTCCAAATAGAATTTACAATTTATTTTACAACAAATAGAGAAAAAAACTTATGAAAAAACTTTCCTAGAGCCAATGGCCCTTACTATAAAAGAGTATTTTAAATTTAAAGTCGACTTTATTTTTAATCATACGGTTTTGTTCATTTTGTGTATGAAAACCCTACAAAAATATTTATACACTCAAAATAGTTTGTAGTTTAAATAAACTGAAAATGTAATCTCTATATATAAAAGAAATAACGTGACTGACTGACTGACTCAACATCGCCCAGCCCAAACCGCTGAAGCTAGGAAGTTGAAATTTGGTATGTAGGTTCCTCTTTCGGGGTAGACGTCCGCTAAGACGGGATTTTTGGAAATTCCTACCGGAACGGGCAAAAAGGGGGAAAGTGTCCCCCTTGACGGCCTGCCAAAACCCCTTTGGCTAGAAAGCTGAAATTTAAGATATGTGTTCCTTGGAGTAGGGGCTAACTTTTCTGGAAAGTACTTTCTAGAATTTTGGACAGGGACGTTGTAAAAATGGGGGTTAAAAAGGGGGAAAAGGCCCCCCTTGAAGGCCTGCCCAAACCGCTGGAGGTAGGAAGTTGAAATTTGGTATAAAGGTTCCTCCACTATCGTAAACATCCACCAAGACGGGAGTTTTGGAAATTTTTACAGGGACGGGCAAAAAGGGGAAAAAGTCTCCCCCTTGACGGCCTGCTCAAACTGCTGGAGCTATGAAGTTGAAATTTGGTATGTAGGTTCCTCGACCGGTGTAGACGTCCGTTGAGACGGCATTTTTGGAAATTCTTATCGGGAGGGGCAAAAAGGGGACAAAAAAAGTACCTTTTACCAAAAAAGTACCTTTTCCCAAAAAAAGTACCTTTTCCCAAAAAAAGTACCTTTTTCCCAAAAAAGTACCTTTTTCCAAAAAATTTACCTTTTTCAAAAAAAGTACCTTTTTCCAAAAAAAGTACCTTTTTCCAAAAAAAGTACCTTTTTCCAAAAAAAGTACCTTTTTCCGAAAAAGTACCTTTTTCCAAAAAAAAGTACCTTTTTCCAAAAAAAGTACCTTATTCCAAAAAAAGTACCTTTTTCCAAAAAAAGTACCTTTTTCCAAAAAAAAAAAATCCTTTTTCCAAAAAAAGTACCTTTTTCCAAAAAAAGTACCTTTTTCCAAAAAAAAAGTACCTTTTTCCAAAAAAAGTACCTTTTTCCAAAAAAAGTACCTTTTTCCAAAAAAAGTACCTTTTTCCAAAAAAAGTAACTTTTTCCAAAAAAGTACCCTTTTCCAAAAAAAAGTACCTTTTTCCAAAAAAAGTACCTTTTTCCAAAAAAAAGTACCTTTTTCCAAAAAAGTACCTTTTTCCAAAAAAAATACCTTTTTTCAAAAAAAGTACCTTTTTCCAAAAAAAGTACCTTTTTCCAAAAAAAGTACCTTTTTTAAAAAAAGTACCTTTTTCCAAAAAATGTACCTTTTTCTAAAAAAATGTACCTTTTCCAAAAAAAAAGTACCTTTTCCCAAAAAACATACATTTTTCCAAAAAAATAACTTTCAAAAAAAGTACCTTTTCCCAAAAAAAAGTAACTTTTTCTAAAAAAATGTTCCTTTTCCCAAAAAACATACATTTTTTCAAAAAAATACCTTTTTCAAAAAAAGTACCTTTTCCAAAAAAAAGTACCTTTTCCCAAAAAAAAGTACCTTTTTCTAAAAAAATTTTCCTTTTCCAACAGAAGTACCTTTTCCAAAAAAAGTACCTTTTTCCAAAAAACATACATTTTTTCAAAAAAAAAATACCTTTTAAAAAAAAATACCTTTTCCAAAAAAAGTACAAATAAAGTACTTTGTAAAAACAAAGTATCTTTTTCCAAAAAATTTCGTTTTTCCAAAAAGTACCATTTAGAATAATATATAATTTCAAAAAAACTACTTTTTTTCCTCCCCCCACGGATATCTCCACTAAAACAAGGTTTCTTGATATTCGGCATAGACGTGCGCTAAGTCGGGATTTTTGGAAATTCCTACCGGAACGGGCAAAAAGGGGAAAAGTCTCCCCATAAACAGTCTCACAAATTGGAAAAGTGCCTGCCCAAACCACTGGAGGTAAGAAGTTAAAATTTGGTATAAAGGTTCCTCCACTGTAGTAGACATCGACTAAGTTTGTATTTTTGGAATTCCCTACAGGATATCCCAAAAGGAAACTCGGTATGTGAGTTCCTCCTTCTGTGTAGGCGTCCGCTTAGACGGAATTTTTGAAATTCCTATCGGGAGGGGAAATAAGGGGAAAAGTCACCTCCTTGACGGCCTGCCCAATCCCTTTTGGCCAACCTAAAATTTTAAATATGTATTCCTTGGAGTAGGACTAACTCCCCGGTAACGTAATTTTTCTATTTTGGAACAGGAACATAGTAAAAATGGTGGTTGAAAGGGAAAAATGTCCCCACTAACGGCCTGCCCAAACCGCTTAGGCAATGCAGTTGAAATTTGGTATGAATGTTCCTCATCCATCGCAGATAGCCGCGAAGATGGAATTTTTGTAAATTCCTAAAGGGCGGGGCAAAAAGAAGAAAAGCCTCACCTTGGGGGCCGGTAAAAACCCCTTCGGCTAGAAACCTGAAGCTTAAAATGTGGGTCTCTGGAGTGAGGGCTAACTTATTAGAAAGATACTTTTTTGAGTTTTCGACAGGGTCGTTATAAAATGGGGGCTCGAAAAGGGAAAGTTGCCCCTTAACGACCAGTCCAAACTGCTGGAACTAGGAAGCTGAAATTCGGTACTTAAGTTCCTCTCAGCCTGCTCAAACTGCTGGAACTAGGAAGCTGGAATTCCCTGTCGATGGATTTTCGGAAATTCCTACCGAGAGGGGCACAAATAGTAAAAGTTGGCTAGAAACCTGAAATGTAAAACATATGTTACTTGGAGTATGTGCTCACTTACCGAGAAGGTGCTTTTTGGACAGGGACATTGCAAAAATGGGGATTAATGAAGCGAAAAGTGCCGCTTAAAGGCCTGCCCAAACCGCTGGAGGTAGGAAGTTGAAATTTGGTATTAAAGTTCCTCCTCTATTGTAGACATCCGCTAAGATGAGATTTTTGGAAATTTCTACAGGTAGGGTCAAAAACAGGAAAAGTCTCCCCCTTAACGGCCTGGCCAAACTGCTGAAACAAGGGATCTTAAATTGGGTTCCTTCTCCAACGTTGACGTCCCCTAAGATGGTATTTTTGGAAATTCATACCGGGAGGGGTAAAAAGGGAAAAAACTTCCCCCTTGACGGCCTGGCCAAACTGCTGGATATAGAGACCTAAAATTATGTATGTAGTAGGTTCCTCCTCCAACGCAGACGTCCTCTAAGACGGAATTTTTGGAAATTCCTACCGGGAGGGGTAAAAACGGAATAATTCTCCCCCTTGATGGCCTAACCGAACCCTTCGGCTAGAAACCTGTAATATATAATATGTTTTCCTTGGAGTATGGGCTAACTTATCGACAAGGCATTTCTAGGACTTTGGACAGGAACGTGGTAAAAATGGTGGTTCAAAAGGGGAAAATTGCCCCCCCCCTTAACGTCTGCGTCTTTAGCTAGAAACCTAAAACTTAAAGAACAAGTGTATATGAAACACTAAAATTAAGAAACTAAATAGGAAACGAGTGGGATTGAAACACTACACAAGTGGAATGAAATGGATATAAACGTTGAACGAGTGGAATTGAAATTATAGACAATGCAAATGGATTGGAAGAGGGAATTATCTGTTCAAACACTATCAACGGAATATGAAACATATGTAGCATTGAAACATACTCTCCAAAAAGTTAAACAAATTTTCTGAAAGAGAAAAAACCTTAGAAAAGGAATGGAACTTATATATTCCGATATTTAAACTTCATGTAACGAAGCACCGGTGGAAGAAACCGACGCAGTAAATTTTCCAACTGAATTTGTGAATTTACTTGAATTGCCAGGTCTACCTTTACATAAACTGGAATTAAAAAAAAAACTTTAAGACACGCTAACAACGTAGCTTTGCCCGCTATTTTTAATATTATAAAATGCTTTTCAACCCTGCTTTACGTTATTTATTTTCATTCAAAACACAAATGAACAAAACTACTTACGGGTCTATCTACCTAAGTTCGCACTTTACCAAATTATCTTAACATACATACGTATATTGCAATTTATTATAGATTCATTACTAACAATCCACTTTCATGAGAAAAAGTGATCAAATATTTATTTATTTTAAACCCATTGTTGTGCAGAATTATTTATTTGTGGTGGCTGGGTGAAGGCTTTTATTATAAAAACTGTACTTTAAATAAAAAGCGAATTTAAAAAAAATTGTCGGGGGGGGGCGCAGCCCCCCCCTAAATTTTAAGGCACGCTAACAACGTAGCGGGCTGCGCCCGCTATCTTTAATATTATAAATCTCTTGCCAACCCTGCTTTACGTTTTTTATTTTCATTTAAAACACAAATGAATAAAACTACTTACGGGTCTATCTACCTAAATTCGCACTTTACCAAATTATCTTGACATACACACGTATATTGCAAATTATTATGGATTCATTACTAACAATCCACTTTCATGAGCAAAAGCGATCAAATATTTATTTATTTTAAACCCATTGTTGTGCAGAATTATTTATTTGTGGTGGCTGGGTGAAGGCTTTAAATAAAAAAACTTTAAATAAAAAAGCACGCCTTTAAGCACGCTAACAACGTAGCGGGCTGCGTCCTCTAGTTTAAAATAAATGAAAAATCACTTGAAAACCGGTCTACTAACTTTTCATTTAAATCAAAAGAGCATTCCATTTATTTTTAAATGTTAATAAATTAACTACAAGATCCTTAAAAAAGTAATACTTTTTCATTTATTTCGTTTTTTTTAACTTTCAAAAAATTTACTACAAAATCCGTAAGAATAAATGATATTTAGTTTATTTCGTTTTTTTAACTGAATTAGAAATCTAAAAGAGTTTCTTTTTTTTAACAAAATATTTTAAATGAAAATATTAACTGTAACAAAAAATCCGTATTTATATGTAGTTTGTTTTTTGAATAAAAGACAAAAACAGTTGAAAATATATTTCTTTTCAATTTAACTGTTATAATCATTTAAAAATAAATGTACGGATAACTTTTTAAATAAGCTACAGTCAGTTACTGTAATAATATTTTCAGTGTATTTTCAAACATTTTAATTTGTTGAAAATAAATTAACCAATCAGAATGCTCCAAAAATAAACCAAGTCAAGGCATACTGCCACCCAATATTTTAACTAAAGTCGACTTTAACTAAAATATACGTTTGGAAAATATTGATAATAAGGCTGAATAATTTTATAAAATTATTTTAAATGTTAAAAAAATATTTGTGTTGAATAGGGTGACCGGATCTCGTCTGGACCCCACAAAACGATTCCCCTTTCCAGATATTGAGATAGCCGAAATTTGAGCTCGATTGGAGTATGTTAACCCGTGCCGCTGAGGGCTCAAAGTTTGAAATACGATTTACAAGGCGAAAAAATCATTTTTTTGGCTTCTTTTTGAAAATACAGGCTCCTAAGTAACTGTATTTTTGGAAAATGTAAATAGAATCGTAATCTAAACTGAATTCCTTTTCTGGTAATGTATAAAAATCCAAAATCGGTTGGAAAATATTTCGGTAATTGCAATTTCCTCAGACAAATCGAAAAAAAAATAAAATATTTCTTTCAAAAATGTACAAGGTTATACTCTAGTTTAGTAGGTTTGAGGTTAAGAAGAAGAATAAACCTTCCTCAAAAGTTATAAACACATTAAATTTGCAAATTAGACTAGATCTAGTTTCTGCCTTTTTATGGACAGGCTTCATCAGTGATCTTCCATTAAATTGTATTATTGTTTATATTTTTATTGTCAGATTGTCTCTATATGAATAATTTCAGAAGTGATCAAACAGACATATACAAACATTCTACTTCAGATTTTCTCTATTTATCTTCTTATTTCCTCCGTGTAACCTTTTCACAAATATTGCCACATTGACGTATGGTTTGTACGTACAAGTGCAGGCAATTTGTGTATATTGGAGACGGACAGCCAACAGGGCATTTCTATTTTTTATAGTAAAGTGTTGTTTTTTCAAACGCGTCGTATAGACCAAATACAATCAATATTTCATTAATATGTATTTTTATTAATTCTAGTTTAGTAGGTTTGAGGTTAAGAAGAAGAATAAACCTTCCTCAAAAGTTATAAACACATTAAATTTGCAAATCAGACTAGATCTAGTTTCTGCCTTTTTATGGACAGGCTTCATCAGTGATCTTCCATTAAATTGTTCATTTTTAGTTTCATTTTTAAGATCCACAAATATTCTTATAAAATTTTTTGTCTCTCTTGGGTTATGATAACCTAGTCGCAGGTAGGGCCAAAGATGTGATTTGTTATACCCTACACCTAGGGTTGCCACATGGCCTTGAATGGCCTTGATTGTCAAGTTTATTTAGGTCTTTTCAAGTGCCAAGGTCAAATTTATTTTGTCAAGTTAAATTGAATTTTTGACGTATCAGTAGTTAAAAAAAAAACATGTAAAATTACAAAACTGATGAAATTTATTAGTGTTTTAATTTTTTTGAGTAGCATTTATTTCTAAACAATAAGAAAAGAAAGATTAACTCCTAAATTCATAAACGCTTTATAAAATTATAAGAGGTTTATTGAACAAATTTTGTATAAAAATGACGTTTTGTAAACCTGCTATAACTTTAGAAAGCATTTATGAATTGAGAAAGTCGTTGAAATGTATAAACTTTAGGCCAAAAAAAAATATATAAATTTTTCATAATTCTCGCAACGCCATTTTATAATTTTAGCATATTTTCTTTTCTGAAACGTAAAAAAACAAAATTTTTTTTTCACAATTTTATTAAATTGATGATATATTATCAAAATAAAATGGCGCTTAAGGTATACCTTTGGGTTTGAGAGCGCGAGTGGAGATTTATGAAAGATGATTTTCCTTAAAAATCGGTAAACAATAATTTTACTGGGACAAGAAAAACCTTAAGTGCTATTTTATTTTGATTATATATCATCCATTTAATAAATTTATAAAAAAAAAGTTTTGGTTTTTTACGTTTCAAAAAAAAATATGTTAAAATTTCAAATTGACGATTCGAAAACAATGGAAAGTTTATATATTTTTTTTTGCCTAAAGTGTGAAAATGTCAACGACTTCTTGCAGACTTCATCTTTTTCTTCTTATTATACAGGAATAATTGCTACAAAAGAAAAAATAAAACACTAATCAATTTCGTCAATTTATATCCAAACTTCAATGGCTGGTAGCACTATCGAGTTTGTCCCCGAAAATTCCAAAAAAAAAACCGAAATTTTTTTATGAATCTTAATAAAATGGCGAGTGTATTCAAAAATTATAAATTTTTGTATTAAGAATGACCCTACTGCACACATATGCACATTTTTTATTGTCATGTTTTTTTTTTTTAATCAAGTTATTTTTTGCGAAATGTCAAGTTATTAGACCTTTGCGATGTGGCAACCCTACCTACACCACTATGTGGTCAGGGTATTATAAGTTTGTGCTGATGTTTGTAACACCAAAAAATATTGGTCCTGGACCCACCTTATAGTATACCGATCGGCTCAGAATTTTTTTTTATTTCGATTTAACGATGTCCGTCTGTCCGTCCGTCCGTCTGTCTGTCTGTCTGTCCATGCATTCTTGTGCGCATTCTACAGGTCGCAAATATTAAGATATTTTGATGAAACTTGGTATACCGACTTATGCCGGCGCAAGGATGACGCCTACTGATTTTGGTGAACATCGGTCCATGTTTAGACCTAGTGCCCATATAAGGGTCCTACCAAAATTGTATTGTTTATACGCTGCAGGTCGCAAATATTAATTTATTTTGATGAAATTCGGTACACCGACTTATGTCGGCCCAAGGACGAAGCCTATTGATTTTGGTGAACATCGGTCCATGTTTAGACCTAGTGCCCATATAAGGGTCCCCCCAAAATTATATTGTTTATACGCTGCAGGTCGCAAATATTAACATATTTTGATGAAATTTGGTACACAGACCTATGTTGGCCCAAGGACGAAGTCTATTGATTTTGGTTAGCACCGGTCCATGTTTAGACCTAGTGCCCATATAAGGGTCCCCCCAAAATTGGCTTGGTTACAAACTGCAGGTCGCAAATGTTAAGATATTTTAATGAAATTTGGTTCGCTGACTCACATTATAGAAAATTTTGACACAAGTCCCATTTTAACCCATTCGAATTTCGGATACAAACATTAGTTGGCTTTTAACCAGACTGGTGTAGGGTATTGTATAGTCGGCATGCCCGACTTTAACCTTTTACTCGTTTTTTTATAAATTTGCAAAACTCTATTTTTGAGTTTTTTAAAATTTTGTTCATCAAAATATAAAAAAAAGTGGTCAACCCATAGGAGTTTATTAAATACACCTTAGAGAATAATTCTGCTGAAAATTACACAAATCCCTCTTTTAACTTCACTGTGACGGAGTTTTAAATTTGCAAATTTTAGAGAAAAGTGTGATTTTGGCCAATAATTAAGATGATAGTATTAATGTTTGTGTTTTTAGCTAGCTGGAACAAAATCACTTCCGATTTCATTTAATTCTGGTACGGGAGGTTGTTTTCCGAAAATTTTGTAAAACTCCGACAACGTTAACCCTATCTTTACCAGGTCAATGTGAAATTTTTCAAATTTTTGGAGTTTTCCTGGAAGTATACCAAAACAAT
Organism: Leucophora obtusa; assembly: GCA_949987735.1. Classification (NCBI taxonomy): domain Eukaryota; kingdom Metazoa; phylum Arthropoda; class Insecta; order Diptera; family Anthomyiidae; genus Leucophora; species Leucophora obtusa. The sequence goes on from OX465295.1 coordinate 287,360,140, forward strand.
GTGTTGTTTCTTGCCGAATTTGGTGAAAGTTGTCCAAATAACTCCGTTAACACCAAATTTTATACATAGTAATAAACAATTAGAAATTAACCCTTATAGGCACATGGGGTCAAAATGACCTCAAATTTTTTAAATGTAAAAAAGTGTCATTTGATATGAAAATCGATATAAAAACCTTTAACTAAGCATTTTCTAGAAAGAAAAATCAAAATTAACCTGTTTGGGAGCATGGTGTCAAAATGTTATGGTAAATAACGCTGGTTTGCTTAAAAATGTATTTAGAAACCATAAAAAATCGAAATTAACTCCTTTCTTCACATATTTTAAACAACAATTTATGGTTTCTACATAATTTTTTCAGCCAACCATAGTTATTTAACATAAAATTAACCATGTTCACAAACAGGTCAATTTATTTTTTTTTATAGAAAAAGCTTAATTAAAGGTTTTTATATCGATTTTCATGCCAAATGGCACTTTTTTACATTTTAAAAATTTGGGGTCATTTTGACCCCATGTGCCTATAAGGGTTAATTTATTACTATGTATACAATTTGGTGTTAACGGAGTTATTTGGACAACTTTCACCAAATTCCGCAAGAAACAACACAGACACAGACGAACAAAATTCCAACATCGATTTTTTGCGGTCACCCTAGTGTTCAGTATTGTATTTATTGTTAGCAACACTATATCAACTCAAACATCAATAAAACTTGTAATTATTTTGTAAAAGTGCATTTAATTCGTAAAATATACTACTTTTCCCAATTATTATTTACCCTTAAAACTAAATTGAATTCGATTTTATAACAATAATTTTTTCAAATACATATTAGCCTTAGAGAATACTGTTGAGAAATTGTAGTTCTCGTACTGAAAACTATAGGATTCTCAACAAAAACGACTTGTTGATATCAAGCTTTTTTTGTAAATATTTTTCGAATCAATTATTAGACTCGATATTACTACACAATTAAACTTTATAATATTGTTGATAATGATTTGAGAATTTTATCTTTCTCAAACTTGAAAACAGAAAATTTAAATCGAGGAGTATTGTTGATAGAAAATAGTATATTAAATACTTTGATAATGATTCATTATCAATAATAAATTTTAAAGCATATTTTTAATTAGAAACCAGGGACGTAACAGTTATAACTTTTATTCAAAAAAGTGATTGTTTTACAATTATTTCCTGTTTGAGTATTTTTAATTTTCTGTTTATTTGCTCTGTTTGATTTATATTTTTAATTCAAACAAAAACAATCCAAACACGATTTTTATTTTTTCAAAAATAATAAAAGTTATTTTGTGATTTTTTTTCTTTATCAAAAAATAACAATTAAGAATATAAATCAAAAGCCATGGAACCAATGACTTCACCAATTATAATATCCTGATGATGTCAACTAGTGTTAATAAAAGATTGAACAGTGATTTAAAGTGAGTAAATATGTATATTCCAGCAACTTCCGGCATTCAATTTAGGTCAATTTTTAATTTTTATTTTATTATCAAATAAAAAAGTTAGTGCTTAATTTTTTCAAAAAAATCATTCTGTAACTTTTATAAAAAGTTTTAAAATAAAAATCAAAAAACAACAGAAATTTATAGAGTAAAATATAAAAATTGAAAAAATTAAAATCTTTGCCAAACTTTGTGATTTTTTTGTGCAATATGATTTATAAAATATAGTGCATTATTGAAATATTATAATTAAATAAATTTGGGTGGTGACTTTTTTAGAAATATAACAGTTATTTTGGGTCTCTGTTAGAAACACATTTGAGTTTAGACTTGAGATTAATACACAATTTAAAATTTTTAAAAATAATTCTAATATAGTTTTGTAATTTTTCACAAATGTTTTACAAAGAAAATTCAAAGGCTATATTTGTTTCATAGGTAATGACTTGAAGTAAACGTTTGATATCAAATAGAGAATTTAAAATTTGTTTAAGGCTTGAATCGATGTTTATAGGGTTTGTTTGATAAATACGAGGGTAACTATTTATATTGTGAGACTTGGCCACTTTAACACTCGTTAGGTGCCAGCCGATATTTCCATCAGGAAGACTAACCAGTTTTGACCATAAACCTGTTTAGAACTCTTTGTCATTTGAGCATTATTTGTGTTTTTTAAAAAAAGTGAAAGTTGTGTGTCAGCAAAAAAATGCAATTAACACATGAAAATTTTCGGACAATGATTTATTACGATTTTCGATGTGAATTATCTAAACAAGAGTGTATAGATAAATTAAACTCAAATTTTGGTGATGAAGCTGCATCCTTTGCAACTGTGAAATGCTGGTATAATGAATTTAATCGCGGGCGTCGTTTGTTTCAGGACAAATTTCGAGAAGGTCGTCCAAAATTAGTTATTGTGACAGAAAGCATCGATGCAGATAATGCAACATAATCATGTGACATCCTCTGAGAAAAAACTTTAAATTTTGTGGTTAAAATTTAGCCGTAAAAAGATTTGTTCTCGGTGGATTCCTCATAAATTAACAACAGCTCAATAAGATGATCGGGTCGATTGATGCAAATAAATACTCAGGAAATAAAATAGCAGTGATTCAATAGACATATATTTACATAAGATCGATACAAGTGGCGATTCATGGATCTACTTAGAGTTTGCTGCTCGGTTTTAATCGAAACCGAAAAAAACGCGGTTTTTGAGGCCTCAAAACCGAAAACCGACAAAAAAAGTCGGTTATTATCAAATACTTAAAGCTATTAAAATAATTAAATTACATATGCTTGTGCCTAGAATTTTGAAAAAGGCTCAGCTCCTATTTTACAAATTTCTGTATTTAATTGTAATAAAAAATTTCTCCACTAAATATTACTGTAAAGATTTTTTTGGTTTTACTACTACAGATAATATAAGCTGAGGATTACAATTTTAGAAAAAAATTGCACCAAAAGTCATGTAGTTTAAGAGATATTGAGTTTCACGTATTCAGTTCATATTTTCACCGCTTATTTTTCAAAAAGTTTTATTTCGTAATCCGCGAAATTTATTGTATAAAATTTTAATTTTATATTGTTTTAAACAAATTGCTAAATTCTAAATTTAAACTCTTTAAATACAGTGCCGAAAAAAGAGTAAAAAATTTTAATTTATAACGGTTTCCGCGTTTTTTCCCCCGGGAATGATGTTATTGCCTTTATTCGAGTGAGAAATTCAATCGAATTTTAATAAATATCTTGAACGTATTGAAATATTTAATTGTTATACACACGTATTAAATTATTTTAAAACAATGCTATTAATATCACAAGAAAAACGAAAAATAACCGAAACCGCGGTTTTTATAATTTTGAAAAGCCAAAACCGCGGTTTTAAATTTTTTTGGTTTTTAGCAAACTCTAGATCTATTTATAGAGTCTGAAACTAAATAGCAGTCGACTATATGGGAGTTTCATGATGAACGGAATCCAAAAAAAGTTGCTCGCTCTCGAAACACTTTGAAAAAATAGTTGCCTGTTTTTTTTTTTTTTGGAAAAACTGGTAATGTGGCGGTGGTGTCGTTAGAACAACATAGAACAGTTAATTCTGCATTGTAAACTGCCATTTTTTTGCCAGAACTGTTTGGATTAATAAGAAAAACGAACCACCAAAAACGGATAATTCTTCACCATGACAATGCGAGCTCTCACACATCGGTTTAAACAAGTGACTTTTTGAGCACTCAATATATCGAATTAATGGGTCATCCGCCTTACAGCCCTGACTTGAAGCCCAATGACTTTATCTTGTTCCTGCACATCAAAGATAAACCGGTAGACAACGATCTTCGTTAACAGAAGTAGCCGTAGATGCATTCAAAAACAATTTTTTGAAGGTGTCTCATGCGAAATAAAAAAATGCCTTGACAAATTGTTCGAACGCATGCAAAAGTGTACAGATCATAAAGGAGAATATTTTGAAGAACAATAAAGACATTTTAAATTACAAATTTCTGCTTTTTAATGGTTAGGCTCAAAATATAAATAGTTACCCTCGTATTGAATAAATATTTAAACCTACAGATGACCAAGATTGAGGGCGTCATGAACACGCAACTGCCAAAACTGTGATGACAATCAGCGTTATTGCTTTGCTATTAACGTATTAGCAACAAACAACTGCCGGCAATACAATTCAACAACAACTCTGCATCAACAATATGCGTATGTCACCGTTTACATAAAAACAACACAAATTACATAAAAAGCAATTCAAAATAATTGTAAAAGAAGATTTTTTAGTTGATTTCTTTATTTTGTAGTAAGATGATCGTTAACTTTTTTCATCTTTAAACCAATTCATTTAGTAAAATACTTGAGGAAAAAAGCGCAAACCAAACAAACAACACCTTATTATGAAATATGTATGACTATTTTGATTTGGTATAAAATTGATAGTTTGGAGAGGTTTAAGGTTGACAATTACTATTGATGAAGTCTTTTGTATTTTTTTTTTGCATTGATTTGAGCTTAGAAAATAAACAGACAATAGCAAAATATTGACAAAAAAAAAACAAAATGATATTATGAGTATGTTGTCCAAATTCAAAATCTTAAAGATGATTAATGATTGGCTTTAGGCAAAAAAGGTTTAAGCATGAGGCATAAACTGCTCAGTGTGTTATTTAATTATCAAGATAAAAATCTATCAAAGTTTAAGATTGGATGACTACATCTCGTCAACACTCTTTCAAGAAAATGAAGACTAAGTTCAAATTGGGATAAATTTGCATACGTTAAACTAACAGTATCAATTGCATTATATTTTCAGAACAAAACTGATTTCAACTTCTAACCCCTTCTCTTGTAAATTCGTCTAAAAAATTTAAACTTTTTTTGCATCATAAATCAAAATTCATACCACAAATTTCGTATTATCTTTAGGCCGCTTTTTGTGCGGCAAAATTTCTTTTTAACTTTTAACTATTTTAAAAATTATAATTACTTATATTTTTGTTATTGTTTTGGAATTTATTTCAATTTACTAAGATACCGTTAAATGTTAACTTTGTATATCTTACGGTGTAATTAATTATTATGAACTTGACTCATTTATTTTTTAACTTTAACGACTTATTATTTAATTATTTCAAGGCTAAATAATATATTTAATTTCAATATTTTTTTTATTTTTTTCTTCACTCCGTGTGAGAATTTCTTTTTTGCATTCAATTATATATCTCCTAGTTTTATAAATACTTTTTTTCCTCAAATGATTCATACAAATTGGATGTTATTTTTATTGCTGCTCTAAGAGATCATCGCAAAGCACATACATTTTTTTATAAAGCAATTTATCTTAGATTTAGACATTCCTTGGTAAAAGTTGAAATCTTAACAATAGCTAAATATTTTACACATTGTTTGCTATATTATTAATAAATTTAAACTAAAAAAAATATAACCAAAATTATTGTTCTTAATAATTAATCGAATTTGCAAAGTATCCCACGATTTCATATCAGATTTTTATGTTAATTTTAATGTATTTATAATTAATATTATTTGTATTGTGTTTTTTTTTTTCTTGAAATGAAATAATTTCATGGGATAAGAACAAAATACTTAAGAAATAAACTTTCTTAGAAAAATAAATCTTTGATTCTTAAGAAACATAAATAAATAATTATGAGTAAACTATACCTTAATTAAAGTGTTTATTACCATGACTTTAAGGAACAAAAGACTTAAGAAAGAATCGTTTTAAGGTTAAACTTTAATTGGTACAAAATACAATAAATAAAAACAAGTGAAAAAATTAAAATCGGGAATGTCGACTACATGAAATCCTACACCAAATTTCAATTCCGGTCACATTTCGGGAAGCGAATCGAATTTCAAGAAGGGAATTTAAATTAATGGTGCAATAATTATAGTGAAATTTGTACAAAATAAAGTTGTTAGCGTGCCTTAAGGTTTATTTAAATGCCATTTAACCAGAACAGAACCTGGCTATTCAAGTGAATTTAAAAACTCTGTTGGAAAGTTGACTGTTCGGTTTCTTGCACCACTTCATAAGTTGATAGCTTCAAATCCTGAATATATTTAGAAAACTTTTTTTGAATTTTTCTAAGGCTTTTTCTCTTATAATAAATTTGTTTAACCCTTTTGTAGAGAATGCTTAAATATTAGGTCTCAGATTTCTACTTAAAGGCTTTTCTAGATTATTTATATCTTTTTAGCCATCCCTGTAAAAATTCCCAAATATTCTGTCTCCACGGATGTCTATGCTAAAGATAAAATCATGAAAAGCCAATGACGGTGTGATGATGATGGTTTTAAGGGAATTCTCGCAGAAAAAATATTAAAAATGTGCTTAGAGAGGCGAAAAAAATCTCTAAATTATGAGAAAAATTGAAAACTATTGATAATATCAGAAATAAAAGAAAATGCAATAATTTATGAAATACTGGAAATTAAAAACTTTTGAGAACGAAATTTAAATACTAAATTCTTCTTATTTTTAATTTCGATATTTTTATATTTTTTTTTTCTTAATTCTAATACTTTTTTAATTTTTAGTTTCTGTTAATTTATTTTTCCATTTTCTCCTCATTTTTTTATCGACTGTCTGACAGCGCCGTAATGTTCTTTCCGACGTGCGCTCGAAATTGCATCTCCTATCCATATAGGTTTCTTGGCAAAATTTTAATTATTAAACTCTACCGGTTTGAGCTAGGTCAAACCGTGGGGATCGCACACGAAAATCCAAAATAATATAATTTTTTATTCCGCGTGATCCCTTGTGGTCATTGTTTGCCTTTGTCGGCCAAAAGTTGCTTTATCAATTAGGCCTCGAATTCCACTTTCCGAATTGCTACTGTTCCATCATCAATTTTACACAAAAGAATGACACATAGGTGCAATACAATTTACATAATACTTTGAATTTTCAAAATGCTTAAAAAAAAGTCAGGAGGAACTGAGTCAAAATTGAACCCATTTTCTTTTTCACGGAATGAGCATTATCTGAATAATGAATAAAATTATATCGGCCTTTTCATTTCCATAAATTCAAGCTCAGATTGCACCTTTCTATGGCGAATACTTCCAACCATGGACCATGTAACCGGCCTTTTTATTTTGGTTAACATCAATCCATGTGTACACCTAGTGCCATTTATAAAGCCCCCCCCCCTTCAAATTGGCTTCTTCGGACGTTACAGGTCACAAATACAAAGATATTTTAATAAAATTTGGTACAATCATTTACATGGGCTCATGGACAAAGACTATTGAATCTTTTGCTGTAAGGGCCATTGACTTCAAGTACCCCGTTCTAATAGTTATCCAACAGATTTCAGTTCCTACCACCCTAATGTACCACTCTCAGAAAATGAAAGCCCTTAGAGCAAAACATTGGCCACCTCGAGGCAAAAGAATCTATATATCACACTTTCAAATCCGACTGTAAATGCTGAAGCTATTACGAAAAATTAAAAAAGGCGACCCCTACGTTCGGCAAAAAAAATTTTTTTTTTTTGAAATTGCCTTACAAAAATATTATATTCGAAGGTGTTCCGCGAACTTGTTTTTGCCTGTAAGGTGTTACGGTCTAATGTACACTAAAAAAAAAATTATGTAATGGCTACTGAATATTTTGCTGTTATTACGGGAAATTTAACTATTTTGATCCCAGCGGTATTTTTTGCTAAATTTAGCATCACACGTCTGCTGATTGGTAGAACAATAAGATTAGTAGAAAAAATTAGTAGCCGCTTCTAAATTTTAGCAAAATTGTTGTAAACTGCAATACAAAATGGATTTGCTAAAATCAGTTAAAAAATTTTCTAAACAGCAATAATTTTAGTACAACGAAATTAGTATAAATAATTAGTAGACGCTACTAAATTTCAGTAAATTGTAAACTGCAATTTAAAACCAATCTGCTAAAATTAGCAAAAAAGTGTTCTAAAAAATAAACAAACTGTAAAATCTAAAAAAATAAAATCAAATTTAATAAAAAAAAATATTTTTCTTTCTCTCGATTGTAAAAAATTTATAATTACTTCATCATACTTGAAATTTTGAGTAAAAATTGCAAAGGGTTCTCCAGTTATTACCGTTTCATACATTGGAAATACAATAAAATTTTTGAGTTTTATTTCCAAACTAAGAATATTAACAAATATAAGCTAAACACTAAAAAAGCAGCGAATTCTTATAAATAAAATTTCCTTAACTAAACACTTATTGTTAAATTAGTATATTTTTTTACTAAGTCTAACACTGGGTTTTGAAAAATTAGTAACATGGCTTGCTGAAATCAGCAGCGAAAATTAGTAAAAAAAAATCCGTAATTTGTAATAAGAGAATAACAAAAATTATTACTAAAAAAAATTGTACTAAAAATCAGTAGGAAAATAGTAAAGTGCGATTGAAAACTATTTACAATTTTTTTTACTAACTTTTATATCGGAGTGTAGGCTTTTGATTACAGTTTAAATCTGTTCTTGGCTAGACCTAGTGCCCATATAAAGTTCCCATAAAAATTAGTTTTTCGAAAGCTACAGGTCGTAAATATTGAAATATTTAGGTGAAATTCATTTCATCAACTTATATCGGCTTAAGGACGTGGCCTATTTATTTTGTTTAAAATCGGTAAATAGTTAGAACTGCAGCCAATATAAAGGCCACCAAGAACAAATCCTTTGGATTCTACATAGGATCGGTCCATATTTTAACCTATGTATCGCCCATATGGACTATTTTCCCGATTTTCTCTTAAAAAAAAGAAGAAAAAAAATACATCCAACATTAGGTAAAATCAAAACTTCTTACCGTGGCGCTGTGGTGTAATGGTTAGCGCGTTCGACTGTAACACATAAGGTTGCGGGTTCGATCTCCTGCCAAGGGAACATCAATTTATGAAAAATAATAAATAATATGTATAAGTATTTTCTATCCCTCATACATATCGCAATACTCCTTCGGTGTTCTGATAGCACTTAACCCCACCGAAGTAAAATACTATAGCTGGGCTATGAACTAAAAAGCTTCAACAAAGTTCGCCAACTCTTCATCAGATAGCAAGCAACAACTGTTCTAAGAACCATCATCTCGCGCAATTACAATGTTGCCATATTTGAATCCCTTCATCTTTCACCATCTTTCATTTCATCTCTATACCCCTTTCCAAAGAAAGCAACACTTTAAATAAAAGGAAGAGTTTCCTAAGTGTTGATTCACTTTAACCAAAAAAAAAAACATTCGAATTTCAGAAAACTACCCAGGCAAAAAAATACAAACGGGAAAGCGATGACAAAGCACTTTAACAGGTCGTGCAAGTACTGGAAAAAATGCTTTCCCACTCCCAAAATGATAACATCATTAGACAAAAAGACCGGCTGTTCAAAAAGCGACGGAAAATCACTGGAGAAACAAAATTTTAACGTTGGAAAAACGCTGCCAAAACCAGCAAATAAGTGGTCTAGAAATATATTCTCCAAAATAAAATTTAAAAAAAGTACATATGTATTTTTTTTGTTCCTTCAGTGGTTTGAACCCAGGCCGTCAGTACCCACTGAGCTAACGAGACATACATATAATATTTGGTGGCTAAACACATAAATGAGTGATAACAGCTGGATAACTACTGGCTGTGCTAAAATGCTAGCACTGGTAAACAATTTTTTGGAACTAATATGCCAGCGTTGGGAAAGCAAAAAAGAGTTGGTCTTAAAGGAGCTTTTCCACAAACAAAAAAATTGCTTTTATAAAACAAAAAAATTTTTAAATTAAAAAAAATTTTTTTGCTTTGCAACCGAATTTGAACTCGGAACCTTCTGAGTAGAAACCTTTTTTAACGAAGCGTCAGCATTTTTATAAAATCATTGCTCTACCAGGAAAATGACTTTTGTACCGCTGGAAATTTCTGACTAGGTAACACTGGATAACCACTGTTTGCAAACCTTGGCATAGCACTCTAAGCCCATCTTTGCCAGTGTTTTTTTTTTATATATATAAACCACCGAAATTTTTGTAAAACAAATACTGGGAAAACGCTTTTTGTGTTCTGTGAGTGTTCTGCCAGTCATTTATTTTTAACACCGTGGTTACCCAGTGGTATGCCAGTACTTGATTTTTTGTTCCACTGGCGATTTCTTACTGGGTAGTGTCGGGTATTATATAGTCGGCGTGTCCGACCTTAACTTTTTACTCATTTTTGTTGAAAACTATTTTCATAATAGTTAGCATGTGATAGTGTGAACAAATATTGTAATTTTCTTAAAGAATTTTAGGATACATATGAAATTTCATAGTATTTGTGTATCCCAAAATCTTACTACAAAATATTAAGATATAGAAACACCTTAAGTACGGATATTACTTAAGTAATATCGTTAATAACTTATTTTATTCGCCATTGAATGAGGCGATATTTATTAAATTACTTTCCAAATTAACATTCCTTATATTTCTGTAACAACACTAAATCATTTTTTGGCTGTAAAAGTAACCAATTATGTATTTATTTAATAACATATTCTGCAACCGTTATTCTTACATTCATTAAATCTGTTAATAACAGTGCATCAGTTATACTCTTAGATCATTAAAGCCTCTTAAAAAAAAGCTCTTAAATTTTCCTCGTAACAAGAAAAAATCAAACAACAAATTTTATAATTTGAAGATGCTGCAACTTGTTTGTTTTCATACACCACATACAAATACAGTTGAGTTCGGTTATAACGATTTGGCAGGGATTGGACAATTTAGTTCGTTATGGGTGAAGTTCGTTATAAGCGTGGTAAACATTAACAAAAAAAATTAATTATTATGATTCTTTGCTGAATTTCTTAAATTTTAAAATTCTTAGCATGCAATATGAACTTTTTAGATAAATTTTCCAGTGAAAATCTAATATTTTTCAGATTTGCAACAGAGTTTTAATTTAAAAGTCCAGATTTTTCTTAGTTAGCTACAGTGTTGCCATTGTTGAAGTCCTCTATCTTTCACTACCTTTCATTTGTTTTCTATTCCATTTCCACAGAAAGCACTACGTTAATTAACAGAAAGATTTCCGGAGTGTTGCTTACAGGCAAAAAAAACAAAAAGTTTGCTATAAAGGGAAAATTCAATGAAAAAAATTTTAAAAAGGCAACCCCTACGTTCGGTAAAAAAAAATTCTGCTGCAATTTCGAAAAACTTCCTTAGTTAAAGTTTAATGATTTTTGAGAGCTTTAATTTTCTGACATTAGGATTGTACATTAGGGTGGTAGAAACTGAGATCTGGTGGGTACATACTGGAACGGGATACTTGAGGTCAATGGCCCTTAGAGCAAAACAGTAGCCCCTCGAAGCAAAAACATCGATGTATCATATTTTAAGATCCGACTGTAATTTCCCAAGATATAACGAAAAATTTAAAAAGCCGACCCCTACGTTCGCCAAAAAAAAATTCAAAACCTGCTTCCAAAAATAGTTTAGATTCGACGGTGTACGGGGAACTATTTTTTTTTTTTGTGGTACGGTCTAAGTACATATGAAAATTTGTGAATTTAAAAAAGTTTAGATCTGATCAGATATTTTTGGATCTAAAAAGATATGATTGAATCTAATTAGATCCTGTCCCAGATCTCATCAAATATGATCAGATATGGCATATGTGATAATACCCTATGGCAAGATCTGATCAAATCTAGTGCCAAATCTGTTCAAATCTAAAGTGATCAGGACAATTGCGCCAGATAAGCCTAGATCTGGTAAGATATACTGAGATCTGGCCAGATCTGATCTTTTTTACACGGGCGGGCCAAAAATTAAGTTCGTTATATAAAAAGTTCACTATATCCGATGTTCTTTACAATAACATTCATTTCTATGAAATATGTAAGTAAATGCGTTGGGGCCAGCATACCGGTGTTCGTTATAGGAGAATTCCACTGCAGTATGTTTCGTTTCTGCCTTTAGATTTTGTCTTTGACTTTGCACTGTGTTTTTGTTTCCTTTCAAATGCAAAAAACAGCACAACAAAACAAAACCCTACTAGTCATATACTACCAACTACGTATGTGGTATCATCATCGTCGTAATGATCATTAGTAGTTTTACCACAACCTAGCCAAACAAAACTACCATCAACCCAGGTACTACCACTTCAACTAATTTTATTAACAACATGAATGTATCATCATTATAATATCGTAGTCATCGTCATCATCATAACTATCATCTTTGCCATAATCATTATCATCATCTCAACATAATCATCATGATTATTATTAACTTTTGTCTTTTATACTGCTTTTAAAGCAATAACAACAACTACTAATGTTTTGGAGTTTTGCCTTTTGTTTTGTTTTTGCTTTTATTCAGCATAAAGTGTGTACACGAAAATCTAATTTCTGTTCGAAATCGATTTTTTATGTTGGTTTTTATTTTCTCGTATTACATTTTTTATTACCCAGCAAAATTTTATATTACCCGGTAGCGACTTTGGTAAGAAGAAATAAATTTAGGTAAATTCTTTTCTATTACAAAACCTATTATTGAATGAGGGGAATGTTTTAGTTGATCTCTTATTTTGGTAAATGGATGTTCTTTAGTTTGACTCTAGATCATAAATTAATATCACTTTCTGTTTACATTATTTTCAAATTAAAGAAAGATGATACAATTTTTAAAAGTAAATTACAAAGAATAAAAATTTTTTGAAAGAATTCGATAAGACCAGCAAGACAGAATACGTATTTTCGGCTTTCGCTACAAAGCGATCAACAGTGTCATTCGCCTTTGAATGGGTTAATAATTGAAAATTGTCTACTTATGTGACAGTTGAAATCAAATCGAATTTGTTATCCACAACTCAACTTAGACTAATATCAACTATTATTTTAATAAAGGCATGTCCATCGAAGTAACTCCTTACCTAGTAATATATTATTCTCAATTTACAGGTAGGAACTTTTCAAAAACAGTTTGTTAATTTTAAATTCATAGATTTTTAACATAATTAAGGTAAGGTGTATGGGTCCAAAGTACTGCAAGGTTAAACGGTTTGATGTACTACTAGGTAATATGCATACACTCAAAAAAGTTTGACAGTTACTACATGACAGTTGTTTGTGTAGTAATCAGTAGTTGTTGTTTTTAACAGTAATTACAGTTGTTTTTCTATAGAAAAATGCAAAACAACTTCTATGGCGGTTATTTAAGAAAACAACTAACGAAAAGTACTGTTATTTCGTAACAGTTGTTTAAATCAGTGATTTTTAATATCATAATAAACAACTCCCAAAACAGTAGTTTTACAGTAAACAGTTATTTTTGGTAGTTATTTAAAAAATAAAAAATTTCGTCGAATTTTTTTGAATTTTAAAAATTCTTGTTTAGTTTATATTTGTTACTATTGATATATTTCTAGTTTGCAAATAAAAATCAGAAGCTTGAATTGTATCTTCAATGCATAAAAGCATAATAACTGGCATGCGCGGAAAGAAAAGAGAAAAAGAAAAGAAAAAAGGAAAGGAAAAAAGGGAAAGTAAAAAAGGGGAAAGTAAAAAGGGAAAAGAAAAGAGAGAAAAAGGAACAAATTAAAACAGAAAGCAATATAGAAACAAAAGTTTATCCAAAGTGAAAAACTGTGCTAAAGCAATTTAACAAAAAAGTCACCCCTATAATCAAACGTTTTAGATTTTGAAAAAATCACAAAATATTTAATCAATTACGAAAAAAAAATACACAAATTACCAAATACTTAAATAAATTTTTATTCCTGGCAATTTTTATTTAGTAAAAAACTACAAATGAATACGTTTATGTAAATTTTCCTAAAGAACATTTGGGATATTTTTCGTTTGAGAACTCTTTTTATGAAAAGTTTGTCAAACTATAAAAATATTGTTTTTAAGAATTAAATTTAATTAAAAATCAATTGTGATACTGTTTTTCGTAAGAAAATTTTTTTTTATATAAAAATATATAATAGTAAAAATCAAAGAATCTATATTTAAGTCAAAGGCTTTAAAAACTACATTTTTACAGTAAAGCACCGTAAGTTGTTTTTCACGTGGAAAAATTACACTCAAACTTTAAAGGCCTCAAATCGTAATTTAAATTCTGAAAATGTGCAATTTTTTTTATTTTATTAGAAAGACACAATCACAATATACACAAAATGTCACTTTTTCACAAGAAAAATAATATTCTTGTATGCTAAATTTGCATGAAAACAAAGTCTACACGATTTTCACGTGAGACTCATTGTCGTGAAAAATTAGTTTTTTTTATATGGAGTATAACAGTTTCTTCACGTGAAACTCAAACAACTTACGGTGCTTAACCTTAGGAATTTTTTCCCTTTTTCCCTTGAAAAAAAATTCACCCGAACTTGAACTCTAAAGGCCTCAAATGGTTATTTAAATTGTGAATAAAAACATTTTGTATTTTATATAAAAGATGTTGTTACAACAAACACAAAACGTTAATTTTTCACCATATATATAATACTAAATTTGCTGAAAAACAAATGATAAAGAATTTTCACACATAACACTTATCGTGAAAAACATTTTGCTTAATTGAAAAATCGAACAACTTACTGAGCTTAAAATAACAAATTTTTAAAAATTTATTGAGGAAACGTTTTTGCAAATCAATTTTTTTCTTACTCCGCAGACTCTACAATTGTTTCTCTTTTAAAACTGTCGAGTGTATATTAAAACCTCAAAATATGATAATAAATTTTTTAAATGAGAATTTGATTGAAATCTGAGTATTTTCTAAGCACAAGAAATTTAAATGAACTATATTTTCAAATTGGAAATTTATTAATTCTAGTTCGAGGCCAATTTCCTTATTATGAAGTAATATAACTAATAAGCACTTTTTCCAAAAACTGCTATCTTTCTTCATCAGGATATTCTCCTGACAAATACTTCACAGAGTTTTTGCTTAAAAAAGGACTTCTTATGTTAATTCATAATAAGGAATTTATTCGAGGCCACTAGAATTAATAAATTTCCATTTTTTTTTTTTTTTTTTTTTCAATGACATAGAATTTAACTATAGAATGTTAAAAATTATTTATGGTCTTGAAATCTACGGAGATTAAGTTTTCATTTGAGTATAATAATGTATTTGTAAGTACGAAGATTTTCCAGGAATAAAAAAATTTGAATTTTTTAGTTCAGTTATCATTTTTAGAATTTTAAATTTTACAAAACTGCACACAGAAAAAAACGGGGGGAATATTACCTAAGAGCTATGTAATTATACAACTACATAATGCTATGTAATTTTACAACTACCAATATTCTATTTTTAGATTTCTATTTTTAGAAAAAAATAGTTTAAATAATTTCGTTGTTTTCTGTTTTAAAACAAAAAATTCAAATATTTTCGCGTTTCTTTTTTGTTAAAATAGATTCTTTATATACAAAATTATTTCAATTCAAATTAGGTACAAGAAATTCATTACTCATTCATACACACAAACATAGCCAATAAAAATATGAACGTATGTATGGTGTAGAGTTTTGAAAATTATACAAAAAAAAATACTTTCAAATATGAAAAAATAAACCACAAAATCGTTTTTTTTTACGTTTGTCAGTTAAAAATTTATGATTGTTTTAATAGACTTTTCAATTATTTTTATTTCTTTTATGGATTGTTTAAACAATGTTTAAAAATAAATAGCAAAATTGATTGAATATAATGAAAAATCAGTAGTCCTTTTTTAATTATGTTTTCAATTAATTTAATATGTATTTTAGGTTGTTTTTAAGGATACAATGTTGTGAGTGTTGCAAAATATATACATGTGTAGTGGAAAATATCCGAAAAATTACATATATTTTGCTAGAAAATTGTAAAACTTACTTCGAACTTATGTAGTTGCAGCACTTAGATAAAGTTCCACCAGTTTTTTTTTTCTGCGTGTAGATAATTTAATAAACAATATTTTGCATAAAAATTTTCTTAGATGAAAATCAGTGTTTCTTTAAGAGTTAAAACAGTTTTTCATATAAAAGAATCATTAAAATTTATGTTAAAATTTCGATTTGTTATTCAAATATTTTCGAGCATATCCAATATTTAGGTACACAATTTTAATACAAAATATTGTTCACTAAAAACAAAATATAAACCATTGATTACTGTGAAAAATAATTTTCCTTTTATGGAGCGTAATAGTTCTTTCACATGAAACACGAACCACTTTCTAAAAAATTCTATATACAATAAGTCGACAATCTCAATACCGTTAATCCGAACGTTATGTGTTTCAGATCTCTAATTAATTTCATGGTTCTCGAAGTTTTTCTCACGAAGTGAAGGAAAAATGTCTTAAATTTTATAAGGTTCATGATTGTTATGAAACTCTTTTTAATGAAACTTTTTCATTGGGTGTATGATATTTTTAATAAATAATATGAAATTGCTGTTAAAACTTTATAAAAACTGCATTAAGACCTGTTAACTTATCTTAAAATAAACTGACTTTAGTTCTTAACCAAAGTTATGAATTTCAAATTTATATGGAAATATCTGTAGTTAATGTTTAACCTTGGTTATGTTGGAAATAAGTTACTCGCCCTAAATCAATTAAAAGTTTTAATGGACAAATTCCAGCTAAACTCCATTAATTAAATGTAGAAATTCATAGAGGATTTTTATATAGGAATATCTATTTTAAGAATCAGGAGGATTTCCTGTACGGCAAAGTTTCCAGAATTAAACGAGTTCTGTAAAATAAATATCCTGGAAATCTAAGTGGTTTTCTACGGAAGAGTCCTCACTATTCGAGTAATATTTCCACAAAAGAGTCTTTTAAATATTAGGGATGAATTTCTCAAAATCTTAAAGTTATCGTAAATTGCTGGTAGAATCTTACAATTTTTTAAAGAAATTGTAAGAGATTTCATTATGAAACAGTCCTCAGAATCCAAAATAATTTTCATAAAAGTAAATCCCAATAATCTTAAAATTACACACGTTATAAGATACTATTCGGCAAATACTCTCCCAATATATATACTAAGAAAAATACACAGAGGGAATTTTACTGGACGAGTTTTTTTTTTTAATTTTGCAGTAAGCCAATGAAGTTTTATTCACAAAGTAAATGAAAAATTTTGTTTAATTTATATATTTTATGAAATTAAATGAAACTTTTTGATTGAGTGCATGAAACTTTTAATAATTAAAATGATATTTGTCACAACATTTAATTCAATGAAAATTTTCAAAGGTCGAGTTCCAGTGAAACTTCATTGGCTTAATGCAAAAATTCATTAATATCATGCAGGTAATTCTCTTAGTGTAGTGCTGAAGCTTCAGAATAAATTTTAGGTTTTTCTTCAGATATGCTTACTTTTAAATTGTGTTATTTTTTTAAAGAGAAGAAAAACTCAAGAAATTTGCTACATTAATTATTAGCTACCTTCTTTGGAAAGAAGATAGAGGACATATAAAAGGTGGTGAGCGATGAAAAGCTTCCATTAGTAATATTACTATCTATTTAAAAAATAAAACCATAATTTTTTTACCCCATTCAGTAAAAGGAATATTTTGCTAATCGGAACTAAAAACAAGTTTTGTCTTATATGCAACTTATATAAGAAATTTTGTTTAAAATTTTATTACTTAAGTCATATTTTATAAAAAATTAATTCTTAGTTTTCGGCCATAATAATTTGTTCTAAAATAATTACAAAAGGTATTCGTTACTTCCGAAAAATTACTCAATTTCTGTCTAAACCCAATTTCGAATTTTGAAAAATGTAACATTTTTTTTCACACAAAGGTAGTCAAAAATTCTCGTTAGAACAATTAGTGGGCAAAAATGGGTTAACAGGTGGTTAATTACAAATATTTCGACTGATATAGCAACCCTATGGATTATACGTGACGTATGAGTAATAAACAAAATTTTAAAATTTCCCCCCCATTTTGGTTTTGCTTCGTATATTTGTGAAAAATCTAAAACACGCGTTTTTTACAAAAAGTGTAATATTCAAAAATGTTTGTTTAAATGTATAAACTGGTATTCTCGCAACATAAATTCATTTGGCGCCATAGTTTAAAGTTTATATATACATATTTTTTTTTTGTTTCATACACGTTAAAATAATCACAATTTAGCTATTTTGCAAAAAAAACCTTGAAATGTACACGCCTTTAGAAATCACATATAAAAAATGGTTAAAAGTGAATAGATCATGCATTTAAGGGTTAAAATATTTTGATGAAATTTAATACACTTACTTACATATAACGATCTAAGGAAAAATTCGATGGATTCTAGTTAAATTCGTTACATCTTATGCCCCCAAAAATGCCTCTAGTGCTTGTGTGCATGCGACAAATTCCAAATATTAAGATATATTTCAACGAAATTGGGTACACCGACTTATATCTAATTTTAGTTAGAATCTATCCTTGCTAAGAACTTTTGCCCACAAAAATTCGCTTTTATGCTTGTTCGCACAGATATAAAGATATATTAATAAAATATTCAGACTCAGACATTCAGAAAAGTTTTGCAGTAACTACATGACAGTAATTTGCATAGTGATGCGGTTTAACTGCAATTGCAGTTGTTTTCGTTATAGAAATTTTTTCAATGTTCTTGACGGTTACTTAAACAAACTATAAAAACTACTGCAGTGTTGTAACGTTTAGTTTACACAGTTGTTTTGAATTGTTTTTTACAAATAGTATAATGTTTAAGTGTGTGTGTACTTCAAATATTTCGCACACAAAAATAATATGGCGCTTATTTAGAGATTTCTAATGAAAGAATATGAGACATTTTCGACATAGTAATTTTGACAGCAAGTTTAACTAAGCAAAACAGTAGGTTTTACAGTTTTAAAATAATTTTTGTGTTTTTTTTACAACAATTTTCATGTATGTTGTTTTAACTGCATTTGTAGTTTTGTTTACTACATTTTTCAGCCAAAATACATGTACTACAATTTTATTAGGCATTTTGGGATTGCTAAATACTTTTTTTATCCACTTTTCACTCCAGCTTAGCAGCGATAACAACCATAGATTCATAGATTTTACGAGACTCTTCACTGGATGAATGATTCATTCATTGGCGAAATGATATATTACTTTTATGAAGTTGCATTAATTTTATGAACTTTTCATAAACATTGACTTTGATGAAAATTGTTGCCATTATTTTATGAAAAGTTTCAATTGATGATTTCCAGTGACAATTTTCATTCTCAGTGTACTAAAGCCCAATATTCTCAAAGTTTCTGTTCATTTTATTTAAGCCTAAAGCTGTTTCAAACGAACCGTGCATATTACAAAATTGTTGTCGTGTCCAACCTTTAATATTAAGTATTTTTCTTGTATTGTTATTATGTTGTTGTTTTTTATTTATTTATTTCATCTTCAACAAAAACAACACAAAAAGAAAAATAATCACAACAGAAAAAAAATATTTCTTTGCACAAAACCAGGTTTGAAAAATCACCTAAAGTTGGATGATGGTTTTGCCAAATGATACATTCAAACGCGAATAACGAACGTGCACGGACGTCTCTAAAAACTTCTACTCTCGGGAAATCTATTTTTTAATTTGGAATGAAATATATTTTTGGAAAAAAGTATTGAAACAATAATAATAAAACCAAATAGATGTGTTAAACAATATAAAAAAATATAATTATTAAAAATTAAAAAGAAAAAAACTAATTAGCATAGAACAAAAATAAAGAAAAAACTAAAAAAAAATTTATCTCTGAAAATATTTTTTAAATACACAAATATTTTAAAGGCATAAAAAGGGTTTGCAATTTTTGATTAACCGTTACAAATTTGAAAGTGTTGAAAGAATTATTTTAAAATACACAAATAAAATAGACAACTGTCAACAACTGTATAAAATTAATTGAAATACTCACAACTTCAGAAAAGTTGCAGTAAGTTCGTTAAACAAAATTAATAAGTTATTAAATTTAAAATCTTTAAAGGTTATTTTAAAATTAAACAAATATATTAATTTTATTTTTTTTACTTTGTTTTAAACATTTTTTTTTTTTACTTGTTTTAATATAAATCATCACTTCTTAAATAGATTTTTTCTGAAAACTTTGCATTAAAATTTTATTTCTACTATGTGAAATTTTTGCAACACAGAGACAACTTTATTGAAAGTAGAATAATGAAAGATTTCTTAAAATTAATGAAAAACTTCATACTTTTTACGGAAGTAGTTTTCAATGAAATTTTTTCGTTCAGTGCATTAAAGTTTTAAAAATTAAAATTATATTTTTCTTAAATTTTAAAAAAACTCATTCATTTAATGAAAATTTTTATTGAACAAATTTCAGGACAATTTCATGTATTACTGTACATTTAGTATACACTAAGTGGTATATACACTTATAAAATTTTCGTTCATAGTATTGATGAAATTTCATTAAAATGGATTCATTGAATTAATGAAAATGTTCATTAACGATACGGAAATTTATTACTGGTATAAATCTATTCATTATACATTTTTTTTAATTTTTTCATAAAAAAAAATCCTTAAATAAATTCAAAAATTGTTTATGTATATAAAAATTCTAACTTATACACTTATAGAAATAAATTTGTGAAAATAGCAGAAAAATCAACTACAAATTAGTTAAAAATTATGTTGCAGAATAAACTGTTAAATTAGCAGATTTGATTTGCTAAATACTAGTAAAATAAAAACAGCAAAAATAAAACTGTTAAATTTATAGAATTTTAGTTAAATTTAAGTTAACTTTTAGTTAATTGAAAATGACAAATTATACTGTAAAATCTGCAGAAAATTTTGCTAAATATTAGTAGACTAAAAATAACAAAAACAAACTGTTACATCTACAAACTTTTTTGTTATTTTTAAACTAAATTTAGTTGAATGCAAACAGCAGTCTATCCTGTTAAATTAACAGAAATATTTGCTAAAAAAATTGTAAACTGCTGTTTTCAAAAAGCTCGATTTTTATTTGCATTTAAAAAAGATCGAAAACAAACTTTGAAAATTTAAAATTTTTTTTTAGATTTTAGGCTACCAATTATTTAGCAAAATTTTTTGTTGATTTTAACAGGTTAATTTGTTATTTTCTATTAACAAAAATTTAACATAAATAAAACTAAATTTGTGTTTATTTAACAGTTTTATATTTGCTGTTCCTATCTTACATTTAGAAGTTTTTTCTGAAGCATAATTTTTAACTAATTTTTAATAGTTTTAACTAAATTTTTTACAGACTTTTTCCTATTTGTGTAGTGAATGAATCGGGAAACATAAACATTAATATTGGAGCTCTTTTTGTTTCCAAAATTTTAGTTTAACGTAAATTTATTACACTAATAGAAAAAAGTCGGTAGAAATTTTAGTTAAAACTACTAAAAATTAGTTAAAAATTATGCTGCTGATAAAACTGCTAAAATTAGCAGATTACTTTTGCTATATATTGGCAAGATAAGAACGGCACAAATTAAACTTTTAACTATACAGAATTTTAGTTGTATTTGAGTTCAATTTTTATTAATAGAAAAAACAAATTAACAAGCTAAAATCTGCAAAAAAGTTTTATAAATAATTAGTAATCTAAAAATCACAAAAAATTTTAAATTTTGGAAGTTTTTTGCGATTTTTTTTTAAGTGCAAATAAAAATCGAAACGAAAACAGCAGTTTACAATCTCCTTAGCAAATTTTTCTTCTGTTTTAGCAGGATTGACTCTGCTATTTGCATTCAACTAAATTTAGCTTGAAAATAACAAAAATTTTGTAGATAAAACAGTTTAGTTTTGCTATTTTTAGCCGACTAATATTTAGTAAAATATTTTGCAGGACTTACAGCACGATTTGTCACTTTCAATTAAATAAAAGTTAACTTAAGTATAACTAAAATTCTGTAAATTTAAAAGTTTTATTTTTGCTGTTCTTATTTTACTAGTATTTAGCAAAAAAATCTGCTAATTACAGCAGTTTTTTCTGCAACGTCATTTGTATCTAATTTTTAGTTGCTATTTCTGCTATTATTTGTATGAGTGTAATTCAGAAATGTTTTTTATCGTACATTTAATTGCAATGAAAAAATTTTATATTATATGATTTTGAAAAATAATTCATAAACGCTTTTTGAGATCAAACGCCCAAGGTGGGTGAAATCAAAAAATGTGATAAGTTTTTAGGCCAAATTTGTGAGATACAAAAAGTGTTAATATTTCGGTTTTTTCTTAATGAAATCAGTAAGTTTAGTCATTGTTAACTTAACTCCAAAAAATCTCTTTTACAAGTTTGCAAAATATACAATTTGCATTTATCAAGTTAGCGGTTTCGCAAATAAAATAACAATTCATTCCGCGAAAATATTTTTTTTTTTTAATTTTGTATTTTTTGTCCTTTAAAATGCTTTTCAAAAATATAAAATTTTTAGAAATCCAATCAGTAGGGACTCGAAATATTGATTCCAAACCAAGAAAATGCTAAATTTACCGTTTTTCATTTCAACAGTTTAAAGTTGATTTATTAAATAAATTTTGAGCCTAAAAATAATCATCGCTAAATTTTTAATATCTTCTAATAATCTTCAAGGAACCCTATTGAATATTAGACATTTTTTGATGCATACTTTTAGGCCTGAAATTTAATTAATAAATTGATGATTGCATTGGCATTACAATTGACCAATGTCAATGAATTTTTTTGGCATTACAATTGATCAATGCCAATGAAATTTTTTCAATTGGCATTGTTCAATGCCTTAATGCCCAATTATAATTGACGAAAAAAGCATTTGTTTTCATGTTTTGATAAAAGAACAAATTAAGAAAAAAAACTAAAAATTCGGGTATTTCTATCTTATATTCGCTATTTCGTCAAGTTTACGCTACTAGAGGCTGATCCATCTAGACTGACCAGGTTTAAATAAGAGTGAACGCAGTACACTTGATACAACTTGATAAAATAGCGAATATTTATAATGTTTATAGCTCTGAAATTTTACATTCTTGTCTTAATTTCCTTTTTTTTAAAACATTTTTTTTTTGTATACAAACCTTTTTTTTTGTCAATTATATGTACATTTCATTACCATTGTTTTAATCAATGCCAATGAAATTTTTTTCAATTGGCATTGATTGAAAATTAAATTTTTTGGCATTGGAATTGAGATCAAGTAATGCCAATTAAATTTCAATGCCAATGAAAAATTCCCAAGTGTGATAGTTACGCAGTTTACATTTGGACCAAATGTAAAATGTTCGAAGGTATTTCCGTTTCGAATCGAAGGTGTTTCCGTTTCGAAACACCCCAGAACTTTCAGCATTACTAGTTCTTGTGCGATCATAACGACACTCAGTAAACCACTTTTTTACCGTTGAAGTTGATGCTGCAGAGTCCCCATCAGAGCTTCGAAGAATTAATTCCCTAATTCCCTTTTTTTGAACTGAATTTATATTTTGGGAATGACTTCCCTGACCAAACTTAAGGAATTGAATGAATTCCTTTTTTTTCATTCGATTTATATTAAAGGAATTCATTAATTTTTTTCTAATGCCTTCATAAAATTTTATGAATTCATTCAACAAGAATTTCATTCAATTCTAGTTAATTCAACTTTTGATAAAGGAATTCATTCAATTCTAGTTAATTCAACTTTTGGTCAAGGAATTCATTCAATTCGAGTTAATTCAACTTTTGGTCAAGGAATTCATTCAATTCTAGTTAATTCAACTTTTGGTCAAGGAATTCATTTAATTCTAGTTAATTCAACTTTTAGTCAAGGAATTCATTCAATTCTAGTTAATTCAACTTTTATTTCCTAGGGAATTATTTTATTTCCTAGGGAATTATTTTAATTCCTAGGGAAAATTTTAATTCCTAGGGAATTAAACGAAATAAATTTAATTCCTTGACTAAAAGTTGAATTAACTAGAATTGAATGAATTCCTTGACTAAAAGTTGAATTAACTAGAATTGAATGAATTCCTTGACCAAAAGTTAAACTTGAATGAATTTCTTGACCAAAAGTTGAATTAACTAGAATTGAATGAATTCCTTAATCAAAAGTTGAATTTAGTGCACAGTTGAATGAATTCCTTAGCCAAAAGTTGAATTAACTAGAATTGAATGAATTCCATGACTTCAAATTGAATTAAATAGTGTTGAATAAATTCTTTAGTGAATGAATTATTTTAATTCTTTACGCTTTGGTCAAGGAATTCATTCTATAAATTTGAATTTTTTGAATTCATTCACAGGAATTAATTCCTGCTAATGTCTTATTGATGAATTCATTCCTTGAATTAAAGAATTGAATTAAATTTTAGGGAATTCATTCCAAAAAGGAATTAATTCTTTAAAGCTCTGGTCCCCATAGTACTTATTAAGCTTTTCCTTGGTTTGAGTGACTGTTTTTTTCTTCGCAAAAAAATAATATTTGGTGAGCACTTAAAATTCACTTTTTTCATTTTTACAAAAATTCACGAGGTTGTATGCTTCGAACTCCTGCTAAACACAAAGTTAGCGATGGAAATTGCTCAAAATTTTACAGTAGTCTACTAACAGATGATACTTAACCCATGCAGTGTTGCATTACATGTAACTACGAGACAAGTTCGAAAAGTCACGGACTTAGTGATCCGCCCTCGATTTTTGGGGTTTTTTGCGGATTTTCAAGCTACGACACATGGTTGTTTTAGTGTTATTTTGTTTTTTTAATGCCCAGTAATTTTCTTTATAATCGGGAATTTAAAAATTATAAACCCCAGCTTAGACACATTCAATGGAATTTCCGAAAGACCATTTCTTTCCATATATGTTGTGTTATAAGATCAAACTGCTATCAAGCTAAATGTAGCAAACATATAAAAACGGAATTGAATCGATTCTGTTTGTTGACAGCAATATATTTAGGTAGCTGTTTCCTTGGCAACGTTATGGTCTTCATGTTCCAGCAGCTATTTATAAGCCTACTTACTCGCTTAATTACTTTCGTTTGCAAGTAATGGGAACTCATTATTTTGTGGGTTCTTGTATGTGAGAGGGTAATGAGTACTAATTACGGCGTGTTTTTTGTATTTAAATTATAAGAACTATCCATTAGTTTTGAGACATCGCAAACAAAAGTAATTAAGCGAGTAAAGAGGCTGTTAAAGAGTTGAAACTCTGTCTCTGCTTGCTGCAATATCATTGGATGTACTTAGGCACTAACGATACAAATTTTTATATTTAAAGATGGCATATGTTCTAAACACGTTACAGACAGGAAATGGTTACAAAAATAACTCATATTCTTCAATTATTCAATATTTAAACCCTTTTATGCCTTTATAAAAATAATAATATACAAATTTATAAAAAAGAAAAAAATTATACCCAAAAAAAAATTAAACAAATAAGACTCTACTAATTCAAAAAAAAAAAATAAAATAAAAAATCGTTAATTTTAGTTAGCAAAAAAAGAAACATTAAGTATTACGCAGACCTCCCAAAAACAACTTTAAAAATTTACAGTTGCTTTTTGCTTAATGAAATTAATTTAACAAAAATACAACTTAATAATCATTTTAAAGTCTTATAGCTCTTCGAAAATATAATCAATAGAAACGAGAGTAGCAACGTAATAATAAAGTGGTAATTTTTGTTTTTTCAAAACTAAAAACCAAGACGTTCACTTGGTGAACATCTGAAAAAAAATCTAGCTTAAGAAGAAGCTGTAGAAGCTGCAGAAGTAAGAAATAACACACAAAAAGTTATTACACAAAATAATATTTTTTGAAAAAAAATCACGAAATACAGTTTTTTTTATTCAACAAACTATAACAACTTAGAAAAAAAATTAAACCTTTAAAGCCAACTTCAACCAACAAATCATCATAAAAATAACTAGAAGACATCTTAAACTCAAACATTAAAATTGTTGAGTTAAAATATTTTTAATATTTCTTGCAATTATGCGGCTTTTGAAAAGTAAGTACAACGATGAAAAAATATATATTTTTGTATGTAGTTATTAATAATCTTTATATTACAAAATCTGCATAATTTTAACGATCAAATATTATGGCTTCAAAAATAAATTTACTTATAAAAATATTTAAAGGTTTTAGTTGCATTGGACGAGTGACATAAATTTTTGTTGTCATTTTAATGGATTTTTTTATGAGAAAATAAAATGCAATTATAAATTAATAAACATGGATTTATTTTGATAAAATAACGTGAAAGAGCATATACTCGTACTATGAACACTTGTTGAAATACCGTTATTGATTCAAAGACCTTTCAACTAACTACCGTTACCCTTAAAATACCGTTATCCTTAAAATATCCCCAGGAAAATTTTTAACAATCGATTCCCAAACAGACCAATTCT
This sequence comes from Leucophora obtusa, assembly GCA_949987735.1. Taxonomy (NCBI): domain Eukaryota; kingdom Metazoa; phylum Arthropoda; class Insecta; order Diptera; family Anthomyiidae; genus Leucophora; species Leucophora obtusa. The sequence continues at coordinate 287,386,498 of OX465295.1, forward strand.
GCAACTGGTTCCACTGCAACCGATTCCATGGAACTGGTTTCGGGACCAGTTCCAGGGATCACATATGGAAGGTATGACGGTCGTAGAATGAATTCTAGAACCAGTTCCAGAACTGATTCTACGGCAACCGCTTCCACTTTGGAGCTATAGAAGTGGTTGCTTTTGGGACAATTTCAAACAAAAATCATTGATGTTACAATGGACAATAGAAGGGATTGTAGAGGAAAAGTAGCTATTCTACAACCGATTCTTTGGAACAGAAAATTTTCCTGGGTCGTTATCCTTAAAATATCGTTACCGAAATAGCACAAAATATTGTTATTTTTAAAATACCGATACCGAAATAAGTTAAATTTCTATACTGTCGACTTATGGCAACACAACTCCAAGAACCAATTTTTTCAAAATGGTATTTTATATAACAGCACAGTAAAAAGCATAAGAAAATATTAAATTTCGGCTTGTATAAAAAAAAATATTTATCATTACTGGGCAGCATATTTATTGATTTCAAATTTTTAATATCGATTTTTTTGTAAATTGGTCCTCTCGGATTAAAAGAGGGCAGTCACCTGCGGTTTTTAGCCCTAAAAATGGAAATTAGTTCAAAGTTATTTTGCGCTATAACTCTTACAGAAAAAGGCAAAAGTGCAGTTCGTCAAAAAAATAAAAAATATGACCCCCTCTGGAATTAAAAAAGAAAATACCGAAATTAATTTTGGGAAGGGCTCGGCCCCGGACGGAACGGAAATTTTCTGACGATTTCCAAAATGAGGTTTTGATGAATCGAGTTAGAGCCATTTTTGATAAATCACATTATCTTAGTTGCTATCGTTAGCAATTAGTTGCTCCCGGGGCGAGCCCCTCCTAAAATTAATTTCGGTTTTTTTATTTTTTAATTTCAGAGGGGGTCATATTTTTTTTAATTTTTTTTTGACGAAACCCCATAAACTGCAATTTAGCCCAGAAAAATACTAAATGGGCATATCTACTGGCGCGTCGTGGTGATTTAAATGGTTTAGTCAAAAATTGTGTTTAATCACTTAAATCACTTTGACTTTAACCACTTAAATCACCATAGCGCATCATTGATACGTCAAAAGTGTGTATGAGAAAAATGCTAGCCACATTATTGCCTGTATGCCCATTTAATATTTTTCTATAAAATATTTACTTTAAGAGTTATAGCAAAAAGAAACTTTGAACTAAATTTAGCGACTGGTCTGCTTTAATCCGAGACGATAAATTTTCGGGGGGATAATATTTTTTACGCCCAATTCTGAATATGCACGAAATTAACTCTTAAACAAATTTTAAGTTTTGTCTTATTTCTGGCATTGAACCTAAATTTTAAACTTTGATGTCTTCAGAGACTTATAGTAGAATTTAATGATAAATATTTTTGCTGAACATTTTAGCCCTCTCACTCTTCAACTTACGGGTCGTTTATGTCTCTTTTTAAAAAGGGGACCAAAAAGTCTCTTTAATTGAAGAGTTAGATGGTTGAATTGTTAAAAAAAAATTCGGCACGAAATTCTACTATAAGTCTCTGAAGACATCAAAGTTTCAGATTTAAGTTCAATGCCAGAAATAAGTCAAAACTTAAAATGTGTTAAGGGTTAATATCCTACTTATTCAGAATATATGCTCAAATGTCCCACAAACCTGGATTTTAGGAGAAAACCATGTGAATCTTTTATTTAAGGTAATTGATTTGTTCATCGAAGTTATATGAAACACTACGAGGAATATTTCTTTGGAACATTTTAACATTCTAACTCTTCAAATTACGGGTATTTTTGTCCCTTTTTAAAATGTGGCCAAAAAAGTCCCTTTAATTGAAGTGTTAGAGAGTTAAATAGTTCCAAAAAAATGTACCTTGTAGTGTTTTACGTAAGTTCGCTGAACACATCCTATAACTAAAATGGAAGATTCGCATGATTTCCTAGTGTAGATATGTAATAAATCTATAACTCAGAATCAGTTTTTGGCCTTTCTATCATGGAACGGCCGAAATATTTTAATCTACGGTAAATTTCCTATTATATAATGAAGAGTACAGATCTCCAAAATTAAATGAGAGACATTTAAAATTTAGCTTTGACACAAATTTTGATGTTTACCGCTTAAAATACCAATAACGGTCATGAGAGGGTTAAAAGTTTGTATAAATGAAATATTTGCCATTTTATTATTTTATTTATTATGTAACCTAATCACCAGGAGCTTCTAATTTAATAGTTATAGATGAATAAATCCATGAACCTTTTTTATTGTAATTTTGTGGACATACATATAAACGGCCTGGCCGATTTACAATGCAGAAACCACATTTTTACACAGATCTTATTTTTTTACTCTCAACCTATCCGAAAATGTGCGGGGAGCTGGAAAAATAACACTTTTGCACATATGGGTACTCTATTATTTATTAATTTTTTTAATCTTGATTATTAACGCAGATTTTAGTTAAGAGAACAAATTAAAAATATAATTTTGAAAAAATCCGACGAATGTCAGCTAGTTAACGTTTCGACTTTGGTTGCGAATATCTCCGCTAGAGGGCGTGATGAAATAATAAAGAATGCATAAAATCTTATTTGGATACATGTCTTTGTCCAAACAAATTTTCGCTGAAAAAAATTCAGTAGAATATGAGTTACCGAAATAAATGGAATACTGTTATCCTTAAAATACCATTAGCGTTATTTTTAATTACCTGCTTTGGAAATTTTGCGTGGTTATTTAATATTTTACTAAGATTAAGTTGATAAATTTGTTTTATTATACCCTACACTACTACGCGGACAGAGTATAATAAGTTTGTGTCCAAAAAATATTGGACCTTGATCTACCCTTTAGTATACCGATCAACTCGGATTTACTTTTTGTTTCGATTTAATTGTGTCCATCTGTCCATGTATTCTGGTGCGCTCCCTACAGGTCGCAAATATTAAGATATTATGGTGATATTTCGTACACCGACTTATGTCGCCCAAGGACGAAACCTATTGATGGCGGTTAAAATCGGTCCATGTTTACACGTAGTGCCAATATAAAGGTCCCCCCCCCCAAAATTGGTTTGTTCACATGCAGCAGGTCGCAAATACGAAAATCTTTTAATGAAATTTGGTACATTGATGCACATGGGCTTATGTACAAACCTATTGATTTTTGTTAGAATCGATCCATGTTTAGATCCAGTGGCCGTATTAAGGCCCCCCAAAAATGGGCATGATCGCACGCTACAGGTCGCAAGTATTAATATAATTTGATGAAATTCGGTACACGACTTTATGTTGGCCCAAGGACGAAGCCTATGCATTTTGGTTAAAAGCAGTCCATGGTTAAACCTAGTGCCCATATAAAGCCCTCCCCAAAAACAGCTTTTTCGGACGCTACAGCGCCATTTACGGTTTAGGATTTCGATGGGAATCGGACGTAGGTTCGTGCGCAGCCAAAGTTCCGTATTGAATATGGTGTTTGGTCAAGAACTCCCCAAAATTAAACGAAGGTAGCTGTTAACCAATACTTGGACTATTCTAATGTCGTGATCTGTTGTATTCCAAGTTTCGCAGGCATAGAGAAGCACTAATTTGACACAGAAGCTAAAAATTATATTACTGATGTTCGACGAGATAGTAGCAGACCTCCATACAGAACATGGGATATTTACCGAATGATTGGTTGCCGTTTGAAAGTCGATAGGCTAAAAAAGGACCTAACTTCTTCAACCTTAACATTATGTATTCACAATTTTGTTGTTGTTTAAAGTATTGCATAGCCTTACCTTGCTCTTTTTAAAATGTATTCTCAGACCACATTTTGCAGCTTCAGTCTGGATACCCTTGAGTTTGGATGACATGTCCCTATAATTATGAAATAAGAGGCAAATGTCGTCTGCGTACTTCAGGCTCTCGAGATGTTGATTAAACCTCCATCTTGTCCCCCTGTTTGCTAGAGTATCATTACTGAGAATAACATCTAGAACGATGTTAAATAGTGGAGGTGACAGCACATATCCTTGCCGGACACCAGTTATATCGGCAAAACTGTTACTCAATGTGTTATCGGGGACAACACGACACTTAATAGCTCTGTGTTGAGCCTGGATTAAACTTATGATCTTTGGTTTTATGGTTTTTTTATGGTTCAGGGTGTCTAAAGTTTTTTCAAAGTCTAGAAAAATAATAAGTAGAGGGGACAAATGTTCGGTGATTGATTATTCGCAGGCTGTTGCAGTGGTCTACGCAAGACTTCTGTGGACGGAAGCCAGCCTGTTCTGGTCTGAGATCTTTCAGTGCAGCATCTGTAATTCTTTTGTTCATAATATGCGCTATTATTTAATTTTCTGCATTAAGAATAGTGATTTCTCTCCAGTTTTTGCATTCAGTAAGGTCATCTTTTTGGGGATGTTCACTATGAGACCTTCGTTTAGCTCAGAATTAAGTTTATGGGAGTCCCAGAACTTTTCGAGAACAGGAATCAGTAGATTTGTTGTTGTCTGACAATCAGCCTTAGGAATTTCAAGGGATTTTTAATGGAAATAGCCTGCCTTACTCTATAGGATACAAAGGTGAGTTCATTGACGTGAGGACTAAAAAGTATATTGAAATAATGCTGTCTCTATATTTCCAGTTGTTCCTTTCTGAATGTTGATAATACGCTTTCTGCGTTTTTAAACGGCTTTGTCGTTGAGAAGTTTTTTGCAGTTAGCTTTTTGGTAGCCGGTGTAAAAAAATTTAGATCTAATCAGATCTTTTGGATCTAAATAGATATATTGAATCTAGTTAGATCATGTACCAGATCTCATCAAATATGATCTGATATGGCATATGTGATAATACCTTATGGCAAGATCTGATCAGATCTAGTGCCAACTCTGTTCAAATCTAAAGTGATCTGGACAATTGCGCCAGATATGCCTAGATCTGATCAAATCTATCTAGATCTCAAATTTGTCCCCAATTTTGAGATCTAATTAGATCTGGTAAGATCTACTAATATCTGGCCAGATATGCCTAGATCTGATCAGATCTAATTAGATTTCAAATTTCTACACAATTTTGAGATCTAATTAGATCTGGTAAGATCTACTAAGATCTGGCCAGATCTGAACTTTTTTACACGGGTATAGCGTATAAGTTATTGTGCTCTGGGGAGACTTTTTCCGCATCATTAGCTAGTTGATGGTGCCATTTTGTTTTGCTATTTCTGGAACTCCGCTTAAGCACTTGGTCTTGCCTTGAGTAGGTCTCTCTTTGTTTTCCTGTCCTTTCATTTTAGGGTGGAGTTTCAGGTATCGTCTGACATCCAATGCATTTTATTAGGTGTCTTGAAACCAATATGTTTAGCAAAATCATAACAACATCTCCTTATGTTTAGCCATTGTGCCGTAGGGTGGGCATTATGTGAAGCTGGGCTGGCTTTTAAATCCTCAGTGCAATTGTTAAGTACTTGATGGATTCATTCATTCTTTTAACCCTTTGACGACCATGGGCAAGTATGTTTGCCCAAGGGCTTTTCGCACTTATAATTGCCCAGACAAAAGATAGAGTAAATATGTCAAAAGGTTATTTGTAAAGGAGGGCTGGGGGAATAAAAATGTAGAAGGATGTAAATCCCTACCTGGTCCCGCTTTCCCCTTGCGAGCCCTCTAAGTTGGTTAACTAGAATTCTTCATTTAAGGGGTTATAAGCACAAATTTTGACAAGCGAAATAAAATAATAATAAAAATCGCTTCTTCCGGAACGGTGGGGTCATCAAATGGCAAATATTTTTGGCAAGCGAAATGAGGGGTAAGGAGGGGTTCTATTGAGCCAATTTTTCTTGGCATAACTATTATTAGGTCAGAGATCATAAAAATCCCAAAAATTTTCAAATCGCTTCGGCAGAAAATGTATGGTCCTCAAAGGGTTAACACCGTATTTCGTTTTCTTGATTCAGGTTTCCGGATTACGGCCACCTTTAAACATAAACTACCAACTACAAGATGGTGGTCCGAATAGCAGTCAGCTCCTGGCTTAAAACGTACATCAACGAGACTTCTGCGCCATGATCTGCTTATAGCGATATGAATTTCTTAATTCTCGGTCACATTATCATCGGTTTCATATTACCTTGTGAGGCTTTTTATGCGCTAATATGGTACCCGCAAGGTTGATGATAACATGCTTTCCCATTATATTAGCTCTGCTGGAATTATCTGCGCCTACTTTGCATTGAAATCGCCCAAAAACATCATGATGTCGCCAAAGAGAATTGCGTGGAGCACACTGTATAGAGGGCAGTAAAAATTATCTTTTTTATAGAAATCTTGCTGTTATTATTCTATCACCAAAGGGTTTCCAGGGAATTAATGCATTACGGGCTACTTTGGATAGTAATATTCCGATCTAATTTTATCTCGATTTGGCAGTTTCCAAGGGTAAAGAAGAGTAAGATAAATTTCTTACATTCTTGGGCCAGTTTAGATGGTTCTAGGAGTGTGCGTACATTCCGTGTTCCAATTCGTGTATAATATTTCGTGCTGAAGGTCGTCATCATAGGGATTCGCTGGTTTATATCATTAGTTGCGTTTTCAGTCACCAATTATGTTTAAGATGCGTGACTGAGTGGCTGTGTTGGGGCTGCCAACATTCTCTAGGAAGGAGAAACGACTAATCGGCAGGGAACAAAAAAAAATTAGCGTAACCGAAACGAATTATAGAGGATTTTTCAGTTTACATTAAGCTGTTTGTGGCACAGTTTCTATACATTTAAGGAGAGGGTTATTTATAAACACTAATTCCCAATCGTCTTCAATTTGAATAATATGGCCCTAAGTACATTAAACTATGTAATATAAAATCAACCCTAATTCGTTTCGGTTGCCAACCCTGATTATTATAAAACATGCATTGAAAGAGGAGGTTCTCATAAACTTGAAATTAGTTAAATAGTGTTGATAAGAGATTGTATAAATAATCAAAATTTACAGATTTTTGAAAGGCGCCTAAATTGCCTGTCAGTACTAAAATCAACATAAGTTGATGTTAAATTAATAATGATAAATTAAAATAGGACCAATTTAAAACTATCAAACCACCTCCTCAAATGTAATAGTTTTTGACAGGTTTCTTATTAAGCCGATTATAAAAAAAAATTATGCAACTATTTTTACTAAAACAAACCAAAAATTTTACAACTTATTTAATCAATTAATCATTTCATTTAACCTTTAATATAAACGATAACTTTGGTAATAGAAAAATAGAAGAAAAAATATACAAAAACTAGACAAAATAAATATAAGAGAAAACCAACCGAAATATACACACTTACTTTATTTCTATGGACATGACATTTATAAACCTAATAACAAGACAAAAAAACAAGATTTTTCAAAAAAAAAAAAAAAAATACTATCGAAAAACTCTACTTCATTCACATACACACAATATGGATGTGAAAGGTTAAAAAAGAAGCAACATTTTACAATGTTAAACTGGAGATGAAGCAAAACTACTCTGCAAAAAAATCTTTATATTTTAACATTAAAAAACGAATGACCATATCAAAAAAAGGTATTGAAATAAACATTAACACGATTGCACTTCTCTGTTATACGCATACAATTCACATAAAATAATAAAAGTTATAAAGATATAATAACTTGCAAAACACGCATTCTACAAGGCTAGATTAAGATTCTTCTAAAAAAACTAAAAATACCAAAATACATTTAACAACGTGCTTCGAAAATTAGCTAAAAAATCTAAAGTCTAAAAATTGAGCGAGAGTACATTTTGTAGATTCATAAATTTTTTTTAAATGTTAATGTTAAACTGTTTGGAATTAGAATACATATCAAATTATCTAATTCATAAACAGATGCAAATTTTAAAGGATTTAAAATTTACCGGGGATTATTTTTAGACTCTGATGCAGGAAAAAGTACATACTTAATGGCTCAATGTGGCAAAACATTACATGAATAATTACATTTCAATATATTCATGTCGGGAAATGTTCAGAAGTATTTTGAGGAAACCATAAAGATCTCAAAAATGATATATTTTTCCTGTCCTTCTGTCATACAGGGCAATCAAAAAATGTAAACATATTGTTAGGAAATTGGATTAGTGAAGTATAGAAAATTCTAGTATTAAAGTAACGTAAGTTGTTTTTCATGTGAAAAAATTTTACTCGTTGTTAAAAGGCCTCAAAAGTTAACTTGAATATTGAAAATGAGTAATCTTTTATTTTATTAGAAAGACCCAATCACAGCAAACACAAAATGTCACTTTTTTGCAAGAAAAATAATAGTCTTGTATATTAACAAAGTCGAAACAAAGTCTACAAACTTTTCACGTGAAACTCATTATCGTGAAACACAATTTTTGTTAAATGGAGTATAACAGTTTTTTCACGTGAAATTAAAACAATTTGCTGTGCTTTTAGAAGAAAAATATCCCGAGAAACAGGATTTACCAATCCCGTCATAATTCTGATAGCACTACACCTTTTGCAATTGTAATTCAGAAAATATCAATTGCAATTCAGAAAATATCAATTGAAATTCAGAATTTCATTTTGAAATTCAGAAAACATCAATTGAAATTCAGAATTTCCATTTGAAATTCAGACAACATCAATTGAAATTCAGATTTTCCATTTGAAATTCAGAAAATATCAATTGAAATTCAGAAAATATCATTTAAAATTCAGAAAATATCAATTGAAATTCAGAAACCGTCATTTGAAATTCAAAAAATATCAATTGAAATTCAGAAAATATCATTTGAAATTCAGAAAATGTCAATTGAAATTCAGATTCAGAAAATATTGAAATTCAATTGATATTTTCTGAATTCCAATTGATAATTTCTGAATTTCAATTGATGTTTTCTGAATATCAATTGATATTTTCAGTATTTCAAATGATATTTTCTGAATTTCAATTATTTTCTGAATTTCAATTGATATTTTCTGAATTTCAATTGATGTTTTCTGAATTTCAAATGATATTTTCTGAATTTCAAATGATATTTTCTAAATTTCAATTGACATTTTCTGAATTTCAAATGATATTTTCTGAATTTCAATTGATATTTTCTGAAATTCAAATGACGGTTTCTGAATTTCAATTGATATTTTCTGAATTTCAAATGATATTTTCTGAATTTCAATTGATATTTTCTAAATTTCAAATGATATTTTCTGAATATCAATTGATATTTTCTGAATTTCAAATGACGATTTCTGAATTTCAATTGATATTTTCTGAATTTCAAATGATATTTTCTGAATTTCAATTGATATTTTCTAAATTTCAAATGATATTTTCTGAATATCAATTGATATTTTCTGAATTTCAAATGATATTTTCTGAATTTCAATTGATATTTTCTGAATTTCAAATGATATTTTCTGAATTTCAAATGGAAATTCTGAATTTCAATTGATCTTTTCTGAATTTCAAATGGAAATTCTGAATTTCAATTGATATTTTCTGAATTTCAAATGGAAATTCTGAATTTCAATTGATATTTTCTGAATTTCAAATGGAAATTCTGAATTTCAATTGATATTTTCTGAATTTCAAATGGAAATTCTGAATTTCAATTGATATTTTCTGAATTACAGTTGCAAAAGGTGTAGATTTAAGCATAGTGTCAAGTGGTTGGGGGCTCTGCTATGAGAAAAATAAGTGTTATAATTTAGTACTCTGGAATTTTCTAGCTGATTCCACAATCACGGCCGTTAAACTATAAAAGTTCTACCACTTGACGTATGGAGCCCGTTGCGCATTAGAGTTTGTGTAGTTCAGTTGAGCTCTAGTAAATCGTTGTATCGTTAATAAAATTGTATGGTTATTTTGATTGAAATAGAAAATAACCCAGTACCAATATATATGTATATAGTTATATGTTTGTATATTCGTTGTCAATTATATTTGTAAAAACAACGATCTTCCCAACAAAACAATATTTGTGCATGGGACTAGCCTTGGTATGCTATTTGTCCAACAATTATTTTCATTTTTGCCTTTTTGAAACAACAAATAAAATCTAATATGACAATATCATATTAGACCTTGGACTTGAGGTAGAACAAGTCCAAAGTCTAATATGATATTCCTGTTCCTGTTTTTCAACAGGAACGCTACAAAAGTAGAAAGACAGGGACAGCAAACGACGCCATATTTCTTGCCGCTCTTTTGACATTTCTCCTCAGTAAGGTTTGCCATTTCATGATAGAAAGATATACGAGCCAACAACGAGTCGAAATTATTAAAATTTGCTACCGAAATTCGGAGTCAGTGGCCTCAACGTTAAGAGCGCCACGTCCAATTTATGGTCGTCATAATCAACCTAGCAGATCAACAATTGAGCGTCTATTGGACAAATTTGAATCCACAGGCACAGTACAAAATGTTCCCGTGCCAGTGAGACAAAGAAGTGCCCGTAGTGTCGAAAATATTGCTGCCGCTGAGGCTTCAGTTGAAGAAAGCCCAAATGTGTCTCTCACACGTCGTTCTCAAGCGTTGGGCATCTCTGTGACGTCGTTGTGGCGAATTTTGCGAAAAGATCTTGGCCTACATCCTTACAAGATCAAATTGACGCAAGAACTGAAGCCGCTTGACCACCAGAAGCGTCGTATGTTCGTGAATTGGGCTGAGCAACAACTTGCAAATGATTCGGATTTTCATCGAAAAATCATCTTCAGCGATGAGGCTCATTTCGGGCTGAATGGCTTCGTTAATAAACAAAATATGTGTTATTGGTCAGACAGCAATCCACACGTACTCCATGAGTCATCATTGCATCCCGAAAAAATTACGGTTTGGTGCGGTTTATGGGCCGGCGGCGTCATTGGGCCGTACTTCTTCCGTGATGATCAAGACCGACACGTTACTGTGAATGGGAATCGCTACCGTTCAATTATAACTAACTATTTTTGGCCCCAATTGGATGATATGGACTTGGAGGACATGTGGTTGCAACAGGACGGCGCCACAAGCCACACAACGAATGTCACAATCATTTTATTGCAAACCAAGTTTGGAGAACGTGTTATCTCACGAAATGGTCCAGTCGATTGGCCGCCTCGGTCGTGCGATTTGACGCCGTTGGACTATTTCCTGTGGGGCTACGCCAAATCTATGGTCTATGCCAACAAGCCAGCGACAATTGATGAACTTCGTACTAATATCGGCCGATTTATGCTTGAAAACCGTCGAAAATTGGGTTCAGCGTCTGGACTTCGGCAAGCGTGCCCGTGGTGGCCATGCAAAAGAGATCGATTTCCATACATAATGGCATCGAACGTACTTTCACAGGAATAAAGAATTTCATTGATATCCAAAACCGTTTTTGTTTTATTTAAAAAAACTTTTGTAGCGCTCTTATTGAACAACCCTTTATAATTAAACCCGTACTACTGAACTAATGCTGTAAAATTGTTCCCCTACTGTGAATTGTAAATAAAATATTAAAAAATTGGAGGTGTCCAAAAAATTTAATTGAATTTTAACAGTTCCAGAGAGAGCGTTGTCGGCTAGATTATTGGTCATAACATACTCAAAAAAGTTTTTGATATAGAGGAAATTTAGCAATTAATAATACTTCGATCAATTGACAAATAAACTTACCAATGACGAGTCTTTGAGTGAGACGGAACTGCATCCCTTATGTTTTTTTAAATTTTTCATTAAAAATATTTTCAACTTCTTCTTCTTGTAAATGAACTTTAGAAAAATCCTTTAGTAATTAATTATAATATTACGATTATCCTATGCGACACTTTGGTGAATTTTTTTTTAGTTTGTTCATAAAAATTAGTAATATGAAAATTTTATTAGGCGAAAAATTACTTTTTTATTTATTTTTTTTTTTAATTTTGTTATTAAATATAAATTGCTAAACCAAATCATTAAAGAATAGAATTTATTTGTATTTCCAAAAAGGTACAAAAGTGAAAAATCAGGTGAAAAATTTTCAAGTTATCACAAATTCCCCAGGCCATTAATGATTCAAAAGCCACTTGACTAACCACTTGAAATTCAAGGACAACAATTTTGTTTTCTGAAAGATGTTCTAATACTACATCTTTTATATTATCTAGGACCAAGGAAACTCATATATGAATTTTCGTCTCTTAGGATAACCCTAAAAAAATTGTACATTTTCTTAGAGCAGTTTCAAATCACCATTTTCAGTTTTTTGAAAATTTTGTTCAACAAATAAATTTTAAATTTTATCCCCTAAATTCATAAAAGCTTTGTAAATTTATAGGAGGTTTATTGAACAAATTTTGTATGAAAATGACGTTTTGTAAAAGTGCTATAACTTTACAAAGCATTTATGAATGGAGGGGTAAATATTTAAGTTTCATTAAGAATATTATAGTAAATAAAAGTTGTAAATAAATAATATCCTTCTTTTAACTTAGCGATTGCATATATTTAATTTCAGCGAATTTGGAGAAAAATTATATTTTTTTGCCAAAATTTGGTCCAAAGGTGTTTACTCTTGCTGAATTTCAATAAACAAACTTCATAGTATTTTAAATCAAATTATAAAAGTTATGTATGTTTTGAAAAAAAAAATTTTTGATTAATTTGGGATTTCATGAAAATGTATGGAAATATCCAGTAAGTTATCATGGATTTTGATGAAATTTTACTTAACAAATTCCCAAAGTCTGAAATAATATCTTTAAAGAAAATTTATACATACAAAGAAAAGATAAAAGTTTTCATGGAAAAATGTCCTCAGAACCTGATATATTTTCTATACACTCATAAAATAAACACAGTCACTTTTTTTTTTAGTTGTTTCTGAAGTTTTTCCGTTGAGTTATTTTTAAAGTAATAAAAGTTGTTCGTAGAAGAAAAATAATTTTTAACTTTTTTCACAAGTAATTTAAAAATTTAACTAAATGAAAATACAGATATTTCGTAACAGTCAAATTTTCTAGTCAATTTTTATTGTCTTAAAGTAAAACCAAAAAAAGTTATTTTGTAGTAAACGTTGTTTGAAATAAAAAAAAAACACCAATACAACTATTTGAATTGTTTTTATTTTAAATTTTTTAGTAAAACCAAATATAAATTTAGTTCTTCCCACCGTTTTGTTTGTTATTTTTGTAGTAAAAATAAATAAACTTTTAGTTGATTTTACGGTTTCTCATAGTCAATTATTGATAGTCAAAAACAAATAAAGAAATTGTTAAATTAAATGAAAATGTGAGTAGACCGGTTTTTAACTGAAATTTTATTTGTTTTAAATTGTATTTTAGTTAATTTTACCTTTATAATTTTTTGTGTGTAGGCAAAGTTTTTCCAAGTATTTTTCGGAAGGCTTTTTCCTATAGAAAAGGTCTCAGCTTTTAAGGAATTATTCCTATAGAAAGTCTCTGATTATAAGAATTGTTGCCTATACAAAACACCCAAGATTTTGTTGGCTTTTTCTACAGAATAGTCATAGATTTTGCATTACTACACTCGTAGAAATGAACCTGTAAAAAATTTTTAGTGGGTAAAATGAGCGCTCACAAATAAGATTTCTAAATTGATTATAAAATTAATTATTGTTTATTAGAAAACAATCTTTTTTTGGTACAAAATATGAACTCTCAGACAACAATCTAAAAAGTTGACTCTGCAATCCTCAAAACTGTCTCAAAATGAGTGTTTATTTTTCACTTTCATTGGGAAAAGTGAAAAAAATGTTATTTTTTTTGAGTTCATTTCTGGGTCACTAAATAAAATCTTTGTTTGTTGGGTGGGTAATTTTGCTTGAAATTCAACATTATATTTAAATAATTTTTATTTAATTGAACTCCCTTCTGCTCATAAAAAATATATTTCATAATTTTCTTATTTGAATGCAAATTTTATAGTCTAAATAAAAAAACAAATGTCTACATATAAATATTTACTACCTAAAAATTACCTTAAAAACTAAATACATTTATTATTCACAGTTAGTTTTTGAAAATGAAAAAAATTCAAACAGAAGTATATAAAAATATGACATATAGATTATCATCAAAATCTTTAAACTAGATAACTATAATTAGTATAGTGCAGGTAATTTAGACATAGTTATTCAGCTAAATAAAATAACATGGAGAAAAAATTGGTAAAAAAAACAAAAAAAATCCAAAAATTAAAAAATTAAGATGACAATTACAGGTTTGTTGCCTAAGTCTTTTATTTGTAGAGATGAGCAATCATAACGATTATCAGAAAATTATATATATAATTCAAGTTAAAAATCTAAAAAATTATACAATTGATTAAATATTACAAGTTTGTTGTCTAAGTCTTTTGTTTTTTGGTAATTTAATTAACCTTCTCAGCCCCATTGTTGCCTATAGGCAACACTGCTATTATGTGCCTATAACTCCCATTATATTTATTTTTTTATAACGATTTTTTGTTTACTGAGTAGCATTGCAGTTCCACGAAGCGTGTGTACAATTTCTTATCGAAAGCTTTGTTAGTGTTCATTTGCGAGCTGGTCGTTTTTCTAGTGTCCCCACACAAATTCTCTCATGGCAAAGTTTAAAACAAAATAAAGGTTTTGTTTTAATTATACTCAAAAATTGTGTGTTTAATGAAACTCAAAAACTCTAAAAATTTTGTGCAGAGTTTAGTTATAGAAAATTTTAGTTATTGTATATATAACTAAAATTTGAAAAAATCTTAACCCAATACCGACAGTTTAGCCATAAAAATAATAAAAAATATTTCGTTGACATAGCAGTTTGGTCGGAAAATTTCCAGCCACTAAAATTCGAGAAAAATGTTAAATATCGAAATATTCTATAAAAGTTCTTTTATGGTATTCTATGTTTTAGAAAATGTACAATCGATTATAGAAACTATCATAAGTTCATTTCATCCTACAACATGTCACAGCACATGGTTGATATTAAAAGTCTGAAGTTATAAATTTCCATTTATTTTTATCGCTAAATATTATATATTTCTTTTGTTTATTTTATATATTTATTTTTACATGTTTTATGTTAATTGAATTAAAATTAAATTATCAATTTGTTTTCTTCTCAAAAACAGAACTGTAAAATCAAGTAACAAACGAATTAATATCTAAAACTTGTTTCAGTCGAATTAAGGTGTTATAAAAACAAAACAAAATTTCATAAGAAATTTGCAACTTCGAATTTGTTTAGATTATAAATATTAAGGCTGTATTATGCCATCATTCTAGGGTTTATAAAATATTTAGAATTTGGGTTTGTTTCTCGAAATTCTAAATTTAATTATTGTTTATTTAAAGAAAGCTGACATCACTGACAGCCCAATTATTTTGTTTGTTTGCCAAATGAATAATAAAATTCAAAAGAATTTTAAATGCGTTCTAAGTTGTGCTTCTTTTAAAAATAAAAAAAGGTTTATTTATAGGTTCTTAAAATAAATTGTTTATGTTAAAGCCTCACGAGACTATGCTAATAGTATACATAATTTAAATATATGATGTCAGAAGCAAAAAATTTGTTATGCTAAAACCTTTTCTTCGTCCACTTTGCTAAAACAAAATTTTTAAAATATTATTATGCTTCTTTTTTTGTTGTCTTCAAATGAATTACAATTTACGACAGCAAATATTGCTACCTAAACTATTGGTAATAACTTATTTAAAAATTTGTATGCATAAATAATGCATCTGCATAAATTTACTAGCAAACATCAAGAGAAAAAAAAACAAGTTAAATATTTTGATGGGTCAATTGTTTAGCTTACAATGGAAAACTATGAAGAAAGAAAAACTTTTATTTATACTCGTACCCTGATGTTAAGGTGATAATAAATCATGTTAAAGTAACAAAAGGATTGTTGCCAAAAAAATATACTTATACATTTTTTTTAAACTAAAAATAACTTTTTTGTGGTTTCAGTTTGTTTCAATAGTAGTTTGTAATAAGATGTCATAAAGAATAATAACCATATTATATAAATGTATAACTGTCATCGGAGCATTATAAAATAGATAAGTTTATTTATGAAAAAGAATTTTAAAAATTTAATTCATCTATATGTACGAGTATAAGTGTTGTTTGTTTTGCCACTGCCATCTAAAATTCTCGGTACCATGTTACAAGTAGTTTCAACATCCGGTAAAAATAAAGATTAAATCTAACCAGATCTCATTAGGTCTGATTGTACCGGAACTATTCAAATCTACCTAATTGGTGAAAAATTTTTAAATCTTTTTAGATCTGATCAAATATATACTTTGATGTGGACTTTTAATAACTTGTCACCCACAACTTTAAATTAAATTAAAAAAAAATTATACATATAAAATCATATTTTTATCGGGTAATAGCTCATTTAGACAGAGAAATTAATCTACTTGATTAAAGTTAATCCAACGTTTTAATCTTTGTCATTTATACATGAATTTTTTGACAGTTAAAAGATTAATTTGTCCATTAAAAATTTAACACTCTCAGTTTAAAATACCAAGTTGGCGGCAATAGCTATTCGGCACATGCTGAATATTGCTTTTATAATTCTTGACCCTATATCACCTAGCCTCAACGCAACCTTACGGCAAGAACAAAATGGCTTTAGACCACAAAGATCATGCGTGGACCATATAAACACTCTACGTATAATTATTGAGCAGTCCGTGGAATGGCGTTCCCCTCTGTACTTACTTTTTGTAGACTTTGAACGAGCTTTCGATACCATCTCAAGGGATGCGATATGGTACTCCCTGAAGCATAAAGGTGTACCAGAGAAAATAATTTCCTTGATTCGCGAACTGTATGCAAATGCCGAGTGCACTGTTAGATTGAAAGGGAAAAATAGCGAAAAATTTACTATGAAAAGAGGTGTAAGACAGGGATGCGTCTTGTCCCCACTGTTGTTCATTGTTGTACTGGATAATATCCTCACGAAAACGAACGGCGGAGTTCCCGACGGCATACAGTGGCGACCTTTCCAAAGACTCAATGATTTGGACTATGCGGATGACATTTGCTTCTTGTCTCATACATTGACTGGAACGAGAACTAAGCTTGAAATGTTAATTAAAAATGCAGCCCAAGTTGGTCTACGAGTCAATATTAAGAAAACCAAGCTAATGTGGATTGAAACCTCTAATCAGACACCGCTTAGTGTTGCAATAAGTGGCGTTCCAACGATAATAGAAGACGTAGAACAATTCTGTTATCTTGGTAGCACAGTTTCCAAAAATGGTGGTGCAAATAACGACGTCATAGCACGTATAAATAAGGCCCGTCACGCATATCACAAGTTAAGGAAAGTATGGTCCAATCGGAATATATCCCAGCGAACAAAATTAAGAATTTTCAACACCAGTGTTAAACCTGTTCTCCTATATGGTTCTGAAACCTGGAAAGTCACAGACTTCATATGCAGAAAACTTCAGGTATTCATCAACAAATGCCTGAGACGAATCTGTAGAATATTTTGGCCTCAAACTATTTCCAACGAAGATTTATTGGGAAGGACAAACACCGATTCAATAATTATAGAAATAAAACGCCGAAAGTGGCGGTGGATAGGCCATACGTTGCGCAAACCTGACAACGATATTGCAAAAATGGCCTTTGAATGGAACCCTCAAGGCTCAAGGCGTCCAGGAAGACCTTTTACAACGTGGATAAGATCTATTCATGCTGAACATCGATCTAGGGGAACATGGCAGCAGATCAAACTATTGGCGCAAGATAGGCAACGATGGACTGATTTTGTTTCCGCCCTATGCTCCGACTAGGAGCTATAAATATCTAGCATAAGTATTATATTTAATATTCGTTATACATATAATTTCAAATGCTAAATATTTATTAAAGGAATATAAAAAAAAAAAAAAAAAAAAACATGCTGAATATGGAAATGGGGGCGTTAGCAACATATTTATCGACAGCGCCAAAATAGTTTTGAGGCAGCGTCTTAACGTTAATTTTTATACCCTACACCACTACGTGGAGAGGGTATAATAAATTTGTGCTGATGTTTATGACACAAAAAAATATTGGACCTATACCCACATTATAGTATACCAATCGACTCAGAATCACTTTTTATTTGGATTTAACGCTGTCCGCTCGTTTGTCTGTCCATGCATTATTGTGCGCACCCAAATATTAAGATATAGGGTTTTCCAATAAGAACTTGAAAACATGAGAACGTACGTCGCGTCAAATGGTCCATCGACTTCAATTCTTGAGTCAGCTTGATCTTGTATGGGTGTAAACCAAGATTTTTACGCAAAATAGTGGTCTTGGCGATGCCCAGTTCTTGAGAACGCCACGGAATCGACTGATTTGGATCGTTTGCTACGGACGCCTGAACAGCAGCGATATTTTAATCACTACGACCAACCCGTTGTCGCATTGGCACGGCAGCATCACACAATGAATATGTAGACTCAAATTTTTGCACTATACTTGTTATTGCTTGTCTACTAGGGCGAGAATAACGACCGAAAATTGGAGTTAACGCTCTTAAAGTTGCGGTTACCGACTCCGAATTTCGGTAGTACATTTTTGCATACGTTGTTCGTTCGTGTACATTACCATGATGAAAATGTTGAGTTTACTGAAAAAAAGGAAAGTAACAGTTAGATGATCAGTGAAATAGTGCGTTCACAAATTGAATTCAAAGTTGTCAAGTTCTTATTGGAAAACCCTATATTTTCATTAAATTTAGTACACAGACCTTTGTCGGCCCAAGGATTTTGGTTAAATCCGTCCATGTTTAGACCTGCAAATACGAAGATATTTGAATGAAATTTGGTTAGCTGACTCACTTAGTCCTAAGGACAAAGCCTATTGATTCTAGATAGGATCAGTCCATATTTGGACCAATCGCCCATATGGGCTATATTTTCGATTTTCTTTTCTTTTATCATTTTATAGAAAATTTTGACACAAGTCCGTTTTAACCCATTCGAATTTCGGATCCAAACATTTTTTGTTTGCTTTTAACCAGACTGGTTTGTAGGGTATTATATAGTCAGCAACTTTTTTATTCGTTATTTATGTCTTTGTGTGTATTTTTAACAAAAAACAGCGTTGCATACAATTAGTATCAATACAGAGTCGTTTAGAAATAGTAACCAGATTAAAATTGGATTAACTATTAATCAAACAGGTTAAAATATGGTTTAGTCAACCTGTTTAGTGCTTGATTAAGCAGTTAATCTGATTTTTACGAGATTAGCTTTTTTATCGAAATCTCTATATACTAGTATAAAAGACTTGCTGACGGACTCACTGATTCAACATCGCCCTCCAAAACTGCTGGACCTGTGAAATTGAAATTTGGTATGTGAGTGCTTCCTAACTCACCAAAAATGTATTTTTACGATTTTCGGAAAGGAACGTGGTAAAAATGTGGTTTAAAAAACGCCCCTTAACGGCCTGCGCAAAGCGCTGGAGGTAGGAAGTTGAAATTTGTTACGACATGGGATTTTAGAAAGTTCCTACATATATATAAGTTCCCGTAGTTCCTATACGGAACATAGGGCCACGTGGTTTCTGTAATCTTAAAAATTTAAGATGAGTAGCTGATTGGGCTAAAGCATCCGATCCTGGAGCTGGGGCTGCCAGCAACGCCTCCAGGCAGACAGTGGATTCGGGATTAATTACCACATCCACGATGCGGTCATGCTTCAGTAAATATTCATGTCCATATCTTACCTGAGACGTTAAGATGTACTTTAACCATTCAGGCTACATGACCGAGCGCCTTCTCACACTAGCTAGCTAACAGAGGTATCTGAAAAGCCATTGCCCGGGAAATACTTGGTCTAAGACCGGAAGTAGTGAGCTGCTTGGACATTCAAACAGAGGAATCGTTTCTGGTCACTCCCAAGTGAGTGACAGTCAGAAAACTTTCCGCACTAAGTGCACCTTTGTAGAAAGTCCCATTTCCTACAGAGAGGATCAAAAAGGAAAGTATAACTGGGAAGCTAAAATTCAATACATAGGTTCGTCCTACGGTGTGGACTTCCGCTAAGACTGCATTTTTGGAAATTCCTACAGCGAGGGACAAAAAGGGAAAGTCTCCCTTTACGGCCTGCTCAAACTCCTTTGGCTAGAAATGTGAAGTTTAAAATATGTATTTCTTGGAACATAGGCTAAATTACCCACAACATCCTTTTTTGAATTTTGGAGAGGAGCGTGGTAAAAATGGGCGTTAAAAACCGACAAAGTGCCATCCTTAACGGAATGCCCAAACCGCTAATCTAGAAAGTTAAAATTTGGTATGAATTTCCTCCTCCGTTGCAGACATCCGCAAACACGGTTTTTTTGGAAAATCCTTTAGGGAGGGTCAAAAAGGGGAAATGTTTTCCCTTGACGACTGGGATTAGGAATTTAAAATTCGGTATGTAGGTTTCTCCTCCACTAGCACTGCAAAACATCAAAAAAGTTTCAATTTCAAATCCTAAAACTGCCCTACGGGAAATTTTAACAAACTGTCACCGAACTGGCCCCTTTATATAAAATAGCTGGTCACTTTTACATGGCGTTGTCATAGGAGGGGGAAATTGACCCCTTGTGACATGGCACAAGACAAATCCTAGGACAGGTTACTGAACTCTCATAAAAAACAAAGTTCAGGGACTTTGTTCCTGAGATTTGCCTTGTGACATGTCACAAGGGGCCAATTTCCCCCTCTTATGACAACGCCATGTAAAAGTGACCAGTCTATTTCATATAAAGGGGCCAGTTTGGTGACAGTTTGTTAAAATTTCCCGTAGGGTGATTATAACTGGTTCAGAACTAACTCAGAAATTTGAATATTTTGTAAACAATTCAGAAAAACCTCAAAGAAAGAAAGCCTATTGAATTAAAAAAAAAATTATTATTAATTAATTAATTACAAATTTATTAAGGTAAAAATAAAAATTTGTATTTATTTATACCAATGGTATAAAATACCAAAAAAGAAAAAACTTTCAGAATATTTATATTGTTGATTATCAGCCTAAATGTATACATCAACAAATTTTTGATATTCAATAGAGTTTCCTTCAAGGTTATCAGAAGATATTAGAAATATAACCATAGATATTTTTAGGGTGAACATTTATTTAATAAATGCATAAAATTCCTTGCCCTGTTGAGTATGCTTGCGGAAGACTTCGAAAACATATTTTATTGTTTGCTTCATTCACATTTTGTTGATGTAGCAGACAACATTTAATATGAGATTTTGATGCTTTAATTTGCATTGCAGTAATGCCACTACTTTCTAAAGAAAATTGATGAAGGGGACGTGGAAAATCCCCGAAACGATCGTCTTTTCATTCCTGAAAGTGTACTAGAGGTTTTCGAAAGCAAAAACTCTATGAAGTATTTGTCAGGACAGTATCCTGATGAAGAAAGATCGTAGTTTTTGGAATAAAGTACTTATTATGTTAATTCATAATAGGGAAATTGGCCTCGAACTAGAATTATTAAATTTCTAATTACCCGGGTGAAAATGGTCATATGTTATGATATATGACCAAATATTTGTGTTTATATAGAATTCCATATATGCTCGAATCTGTAATTTGAGGGTATAGGACCGTATATAATCATATATGGACATATATGAGTTCATATATGCTCATATACCTACTTTCGCTCGTATATAAAAAAGAGCACTTAAGGGTTTATTTTCTAAAATTAGAAAATAAATAGATCTAGAAAAATAATATCAAGGAGTTCCATCAATATCCGCTCAAGAATATATGTTATATTAATATGTTTAAAAAAAATAAAATCTCATCAAATTTGACCTCTGACCTTACACAGGGGCAATTTAATTTATTTATATTTTGCCCTAATTTTCAGGATTGAAGTATTTAATCTTGTGTTATTATATTCCGGCCAAAATCATGTGAAATTAAAAGAAGAAAATAGGAAAACTTGCCTAAAAGCTAAATAAATGCCAAAAATCGATGTTTTCCCGAAATCCGCTCAAAGAAAATCCCTGCCGCAGCCAAATTAAAAAATGAAATCCTACACTTTTTGCTGTTTTTAATTTCTAATATGTTCTTAATAAAACCTCAAAGTCCAATCGTTGATTTTTTAAAATTTGTTTAAAAAAATTTTTTTTTAATTTAAAATTGTAGATTTTAAAACAGTGTTTAAGAATTCCGACCTTCTTTAGCACTAATTTAAAACGAGTTAGCAAAACAAAATAGAAAAAAATAATTCTTATCTGAGTTCGTGGAACTTATAGAATAAAAAAATGTTTCTGTAGTAGATTATTTCAATAATTTTTAAAATTTGGACCCGAATTTCTTGATTAAATGGCCTGCGACACATCAGTTGCCTGGGGAAATTGTTATAACTAGGCTGATTTTTAATCGATTTAAGTTTTTATTGCTTTATTACAAAGAGAATTCACTCTAATAGTATATTTAGACTGGGCAAAAACTAGTAGTTTTTGGTAATTTTTAGGTTTTGAGCCGAAAACTATAAAATTAATTTAGTTTTTCCATACATTTTTCATACAAACTGAAAACCAGATTCTACCTGGTTTTTGCCAAAAACCAAGTAAAAATATCTGAAATTTGTATTTTTGATACGCCCGATTTCTTTTATAACTAATTTTCGATACACCCTGTTAGAACGAATATAGAATTAAAGCAAGTGTCAAAAATATATTTTTTTAATTTTTTTTAAATATTTCAGTTTTAGTTTAAAATTGTGTGTTGTTATATATTTTTAAATGTGTTAATAATTTTTTTAATTTAATTTAACCATAAAAATATAAAGAAAAGTGCTTAATAAAAAAGTGATGTGACAAAGAAAAACTAAAAATTCAGTGTAAATGAATTGGCTTTTGTAATTTAGTTTTGTACAAAAACCATCTGGTTTTTGCTCAGTCTAAATTCAGTATAAATTACGATTCTTTAGTGCTTTTAATTCGAATTAGTTTTAAAATATCAATGTTTTCGAGAAAATGCACAAAAAGTAATCAGTGTTCCAAACTTCAGGGCCGATGCGGCACATCTTCCCGATGTCCGATTATCCTAATTTTTAGGCAGACGTAGTTTTACACCCAAATAAAAATTTCCAGGGGGTATACAAGCTTAGAACACCCTAGACTTCATATATAGACGTACGTGACATATATTTTCATATATGGAACAATAAATGAATTCATATATGAAGATGTATGGTATATATGGATTTATTTTGAATGCATTTACCCATACAGTAGTGGACTAAAGTGGATACATTAATTCAACATTTTTCGAAATTTGTTATAATTTTTATTTTATTATAGAAACTTAAATGATTTTTTTAAAGCATAAAACTAAAACATCCCGGTGAAAAATGCTCATATACACTCGAACATGTTCATATATGGTTTATGTATGGACACATATGAACAAATATGGATTTTTTATGAACATATATGGATTTTATATGAACATATAGGGAAGTATATGTGATTGCATATATGTAAAAAAATTTCATATACAGACATATATGAAAGCATCTGTTATTTCATATATTGAAATGGCACTAATATATGGACAAATATGGAAGTATATGTTATTCAATTTATGCAAAAGGGACTTGTATATGAACATATTTGGAAGAATAAATTTTTCCATATGTCCCATGTGAAAATCGAAATATATATGAACATACATGATCATACATTGACTAGTATATGATCATGCATAGTCATACATTATCATATACGTCATTGCATAGGTCAATGTATGACCATACATGATCTCATATATTTCCATATATCTTTGGATGAACATACATGATCATACATTGACTAGTATATGATCATGCATAGTCATACATGATCATATACGTCAATGCATAGGTCAATGTATGACCATACATGATCTCATATATTTCCATATATCTTCGGATCCGAAATTTGAGGGTATATGACCGTACATGTTCATATATGGCCATATATGCTCACATATGATTCATGTATGCTCATATATAATCATATATGGCCATATATATCCATATACCCTCAAATTTCGGATCCGAAGATATCAATATATGAGATCATGTATGGTCATACATTGACCTATGCATTGACGTATATGATCATGTATGACTATGCATGATCATATACTAGTCAATGTATGATCATGTATGTTCATATATATTTCGATTTTCACATGGGGTGTAAAAGGAACTCATATTTGGTAAGTATGGAATTATATTTAATGCAATGAATAAAAAAAGGAACATGTAGCGACTAATTTGAATGTCATACATAAATTTATATCTATAGTACAACCTTATAATAAAGAACAGCAACGTTCGCATGTATTGGCATATATTTAATAAATGTATATGTTCATATATGTCCATATATTAACATATACTTAGGTGTTACCTCATTTTTCGGATCCATACATATATGGTTGAACCATAAATGTTCATATATGGACATTTTTACCGGGATTCTTCTTCAATAACAACCTTTTAATGAAAGGTAATGAAAAAAATAATTGCAAATTGTGACCGCTTTTATCCAGTATTGTTCATATTTGAAATTTTGGGCAAGCTCTTTCTTTAATATTTTGTCGAAAGTCCTTTGTTCTTTAAAACAGATTTTATGCGAGAAGGAATGCTTTCCACGAGATTTTTGATAGTTTGAGGTGGAATATTAGCCCATTCCGCTGAAACTCCTGACCAAAGATCATCTAAGTTGGTCGGTGCTCGTTTGCATTGGGAGAGTCTTCTGTTGACAATTGCCCACCAATTCTCGATGGGATTCAAATCGGGGCTCTGACCTGGCCACTTCAAAAACTGGAAAAACTACACTGAACCAAAAACAGCTGTGAAATCAACTAAAATCCTTATGAAATTGATGAATGGGTGATCACTATACAACTAACAAAACCTGTCCATCAATTTAAAGCATTGTTTAGTAGATTTATATTTTGATGTTTAACTATTTTATGGTCTATTATTTTGACAAAATATCGTCAAATGTATTAACAAAAATACGTTGTCTTAAGAATTATATTTAATTAAATTGCATAATGATTTTGTTGTTTTACCAATGCATTTTATTAAATTCAACAATGCATTTTATTTAATTAATTAATTTTTTATCGATTTATTATTAACTCTTAGACTTATATTTCATTATTTTTTATATTTCACCAATTTCAAATTTTTTTAAGCAATATATATAAAATGTCTTTTGATAAAATATAAAAAATAATAAAATATAAAATTGAAATTGTAATATATCACATACTAAAAACTCTTTATTTAAAAAACATGTACGATTTTATATACAAAAACATATAACTTTATTTAAATTAATAATTCAAATACATTATATAACTTTCATTAATAGTTTGCCTTAAACAAAATAACAAAACGATAGATAATAGCCGTTTTTTCTAATCACTTGGATTTAATAAATCCAAAAAGTAGTTATAAAAGTGCTTAACAGATGGGGTTAGATTCTCCCTAAAGAATTTTCTGTCCGACACTTCTTTCACCCTAATTTTTAATACCGAATTCGATGATGAAGGATTATACTTTAACTTTTAATTTTTAATTATATTTTACATAAAACAGCGATAAACAGTCTGCCTTTTCAGTTTTATCACTTTAATTTATATTTTTATACAAATATTGCAATATTTAATATTCACAAATTGGATTTATTTAATTTCTTTAGAGTGAAAATTTGCCATTTCTATTTCAGCTATTTCTCCATGTCCAAGATTAAAAATATATATATGGTGAGGTGTAGTTTTTTTCTAAACATATTTCATAAAAAAATTTAATAAAAATCTTTTATTTGTTAGTTTTTCAATTTTTTTGTTTCTGTTTTAATTTTTATTCGTATTTTTTTCTGACATTAAATTTATTAAATCCAGCTTTTTTTTGGATTTAATAAATCGACTTTTTGTATGAAAAATTCTAAATCCAGGTGATTAAAAAACACGCTAAATATCAACATTATTGACAGAAATTTAAATGTACGATTTAATTGAGAACGTTCAAAATTATATAAATTTATTTAAATTAAAATTAATAAATCTTCAATTAGCAATTCACTTCAAGTCACTGAATTTTTTAATTATCTATACTTTGTAAAACAAAAACACTTAATGTCAATTTATTGACAATTACATGAGTAATGCCGCGACAAAACTAACCTCACTAAACTTTTTTCCATAGATTTAATACTTTTTTTTCAAATTGAAGAAAAATTATATCAAATTTACGTCACTGCCTTTTTACAAAAGTTTTTAGAGTTAACAATTTAATTTTGTTAAAAAATGGACAAAAAATTATCAAAACAACAATTGTTTTGTAGAGAATTACTGACGGAAATAAGTATGTTCATTTAAAAAAAAAGTAGGTGATTTAAAAAAACCACACATTAATTTGAATAAAAAATATATTGTTTTAACAATTCGTTTCATCAAAAAGTAACAAAATTTTTATGTTGATTTCACTTACGACTTTTGGTTCAGTGTACACTTGGATATCACAAATTGAACAAAAGTTACAGATTTAAAAATATTCAAATATGTATCCACTTTAGTCCACTAAAGTGCTCCCATATATGTCAGATATGTTCATATATCATTCATATATGATCATACATGCAACCATATATGCCGATATATGAGCATATATGATCATTTTTACCCGGGTAATAAATTAAAAAGGTCGGTAAAAACAATTTTTATTTTTAAATAAAAATTAAAAACCAACATTTTTATTATTAATTTTTTAATCAAAAAAGAAGGCTAAAAGAGCATGAACCACTTCCATACAAAAATTTTAATATTTAATAATATATTTTGAACTCCTTTTGAATCCATTTCTAGACTTATTTGTTGGCTACTTTCTACTTTTCTATAGACAAACCCAATGAACATCGAAAACTCAAGTGCTTTAAAAATTCCATGGATTAGAATTCTTTGAAAGCCATGTGCTCCAGTTAAAATCAAGTTCACAAATTGAGGTAACTTTTTGGAAATTATATTTTCCTTTTCTGTCAGGAATAAACAACTAAATACAAATAATTTTAAAACTTCATAAACATCAATCATTTGACTGAACTAAATCAAATAAGATTAGTAGAATTTAACTCCTGGTAAAAATATATTGCGAGTAACAAAAATGTCAATCCAAATTGGTATTTAATAGGGCAAGGAATTCCATGTAAATGCAGTTTTAATACGGACTAAAAAATAATCCGAATCATCAAATTTAGAACAAAATCACATCGATTTGTAGTTGCATATTTTGACAAAAATACAGGTTTTTGCATATTTGACAGATTGTTTTTCGTCAGTCCTGCGACAGGTTCTTTTGTGTCAGTCATGTGTCTTGTTCTTTTGCGTCGGTCCTGTGACAGGTCACAAGGGGCAATTGACCCCCTCCTAAGACAAGCCCATGTAAAAATTACCGGTCCTTTTCATATAAAAGAACCGGTCGAAAGACCGGTCTCGTGACGTGTCCGGTGACTGGTTCCTTTTCCCACAGGGTTCTTAGAATATATCTTCAAAATGCTTGCACGGAAGCCATTTTCCAAGCTAATATTTCAAATGTATTAAAACGAAAGACTTAACACACATACTTAAATAATATCACTGTGAGACAAATGGTAGGGGTCAGTGATCGGGAAGGGTTCAAACTACCGGGGAAAGTTATATCGTTAAAAAAGAAGTTATACGTGTCCCGGCGTTTCGCTGGGTCACCTCTAGGAATCGAGATATATCTTTTTTTTGACATAACTCGAGAACCACTAGTCCGATTTTGTGCAAACAATTTAAAAAAAATTAAATTACAATTCCTTTAATCTGTTCATATAACGTTTTTCTATATACTCAACAGTTTTGTCGGTAAAAATAAATGTATGAAGAAAAAAATATTTTTTGCCTAAAATATTAAAAAAAAGTAATAAACAAAAGGTTATTGATTTTTATGGTAGCGGTAACAAACATTTATTTTTACCGGCAAAACTGTTGAGTATATAGAAAAACGTTATATGAACAGATTAAAGGAATTGTAATTTTTAATTTTTTTAAAATTGTTTGAGCAAAATCGGACTAGTGGTTCTCGAGTTATGTCAAAAAAAGATATATCTCGATTCCTAGGGGTGACCCAGCGAAACGCCGGGACACGTATAACTTGTTTTTGACCGATATAACATTTCCCGTTGGTTTCATCCCATCCCGATTTTGACTGTCGCATAGTGTATTTATTTAGTAGAGTTTACTTACAATTTCATAACAATTTTATTTTTAAATTTTCAATTCAATTTATTATTTAAGTATTTTAATATGCTTTAAGTATAAAAAATTTATTGAAAATAGCCATAATATGGATGTAAGTTATTGTATTTATCTTCATTAGCCATTTTCAGCTGAAGAAGATGATGCTTTTTTTTCTGCTGATTACTATTATATGGTTTTTATTTATAAAAATCATATTATTTTTTTACAGCAAAACTATACACTGGTATAGTTTTTTTTATTTCTAGCTATCTCTCCAAAAGGTTTTATATTTGAAATCATTGTTGCTGTTGTATTTTTTAATGGTGTTAATTTTTAAGCGCCGCCTTGTAGTTTGTTAATCAGTTCATGATTAATGAAGTGTAAACAATGAGCCTACCATTTTTTTTTTACTATAATTTATAAATAAATTTGTTAATAATTATTAATGATTGCAACATAGTGACTTATTGGCAAATCTTATATAAAAAAATTTATTTATAATACTATACAAATTTTTATTGAAAATTACTTTCAAATTACTTTGTCATTTAAAGTTTTTTATTTGTTATTTTATTTTAATAAATTACTTAATTTTGTAGTTTTGTTTTGCTGAATTCTTAGTAATAATAATATTTTTTCATTAAATGTTAACGTACAAGTTCATCGTTTTTAATATTACAATATTTTTCTTCAATTCATATATCAAGAGTATACAATATTTTGTGTTTGTAATTCTTTTTTGTTGTTGCATTTATAAGCAAAAACATTTGTTGTTGTTTATTTACCTTAGACACTGTTTCATAAATTTTATTTTAGTCGTTTGTTGTTTTTTTTTGTATATTTTTGGTTCCGTCTGTTGATTTTAATGTCAGACACACAGACATTGATAAAAACATCATTATCTTGCCAATAGAAAAAATATCGTATGCTTTGTTTTTCTATAAATTTATAGAATAAATGGCAATAGTCAATATTCTAAGTGTCAGAATATTACATGAAATATAATTATTTATTTAAAACAAAAAAAAAGTTGTTTGTCTTAAATAGTTATTATTATTTTTTTAATTTGGTATAAATTTATCTAGTTGTGTACATGTCAGCATGTTATTTTTTTTCTTAGGAAGTACTGATATTTTTTGGCAATACATTAAATAAATTAAGAATAGATTTTTCATAACCTTTCACCTTTAGAAATAGACAGAAGTTAAATAGTCAAATTAATAGTTTCGTAAATCTAGCAGCGAATAATCAAAGATTGTTAGTTCTGAAGTTCTTGGAAGCCATAATTTTAAATTCAACACAATATTCATTATTAAGGATTTTTTAATAATGTAAAACAAAAGTTAGCATATTTAATTCCTTTGATGCAAAAAAAAGTTGTTTACCTTTGCAAGAAATACCCGCAATATGGAAATCTTTTTTTTAAATTTCTTCCTTTAAATAAAATTTGCAAATAAAAATTTATTTTCCCCTTTAAATTTGTAGTTGTTTTATTATTTTTAATTTTTTTCAAAAACAACATGTTTGATTGAAAAGTTTATTTTATAGTTTTCTATTCATTATCTGCTATTTTTATTTTTTGCATTTTGTATTACACCAAATGATAGTAATTTTCTTTCATTTGTATTTAAGAAAAAAAAACATTAGCTTAATTTTGTTTTTTGTGCCAGTTTAATATTTCATCTAATCCCTCTCTTTAACACCATAAAATCTTTAACTGTGGCCATTAAAGAAAATTAAACTTCATTCATTTAAACGTATCATAAGAAACCTTTAATATACTACAATGAAAGAAGAAAAAAAAAACACCTGAGAAATAAAATAAAAATGAGAAAAACCTGTAACACTAATACCACAAACAAATGACTATTAGTATGTGGTAAATAAATTAAAAAGCAATTCAAGCACAACAATAAACGCGTTGTTTTTGTTTGTGTTGTTTGTTGTTCATTTGTGTGTTTTTGTAACCTTTTTTTCTAATACAAAATTTTCTAGTTATTGCGTGAGGTAACAAACTAATGAAGCTACAAATTAATCCCTCAAAATGCGAAATAAATACAACAAACATTTAAGACATTTTTTTTTCTGTGTTTGTAGCGTGAGTAACTTACAGTAGACAAATGACTGGCATACATTTAACTTTTGTTGTTACATCGTTTTGTATGCATTTTAACCAACTTAAAAAGAAAACAATTAATTATTAATAAGTATTTCCAAATATAATATTACACTAGCTAACAGGCATTTTGGGCAATTGAATATGTAATAAATCAATATGAATTGCACGCTGGGGCAAAATACGGATTTAGCTGGCATCAATTAAACCGTTAAAATTGCATTAAAGATATTGGTAGCATTGGTAAGAGGACATTTCCACGATAATTAAATACAAAAAAAAAGCGCACTTTATGTTTGCGAAAAAAATACTTATACTGAAGTATTGACATTTTTCGATTTCTCCTCTCGTTATATATTATTTCTAATAAAACTGGTCTTTTGAAATCAATGGACCAGTTTCCAAGTAATCGTGGTTTTAAAATTTTAGTTTTAATGCCCAGTTTTTTTTATTGTTTTGGCTTAACATAACGGTATTAGATCTGAAAGCATTATATTTTTTACAGATCCGGAATTACCATTAATATTCCAATAATTTGAATATAACCACGTGTACACTCAAAAATTAAGTCAGTAAATTCAGCAAAAAATGTTGCTGTGTCAGCAAATCTTTTAATAAGGAGCGTGCTTGCAAAAATTTGGTAATTTCAGCATGAGTTTTGCTAACACTTGGTCGATTGCAAATCAAAAAAATCCTTGCTAAAATTTTGCTTAATATTAGTATACTGAAAAAAACCATCTTAGACGATCTTATATAAGAAAATTTTTGATATTTTTTTTAGTAATATTCTAGCAAAAAAATTGGAAGTAATGCTTTACAAACTACTTCTGTCACTTCTTCACAAGTATCCGTTAGTGTGTTTTTATTGCTTTTTTAGAAATTATTCTTCAACAACTTCAAAAATCACTTCTTCATTGCTTCAAAAGTATCCGCTAGCATATTTTTACAGCTTTTTTAGAATTACTTCTGAACAACATCCAAAAAATCACTAAAGTATTGCTTCTAAAGAGTAATTGCTCTAAAAGTGATTGTAAAAAGTGATCTTGGTGTCATTTGGCATTTCCAAACAGAGGGCCGCGGGTTCGATTCCCGGTGGGACCAATAATTTTTTATTTCTTTTTTAAATCTTTTTTATTCTATTAATTTTTTTTAATATTTATAATTAACTTGTTCAAATTCAATATTTTTTAATTTTTAAATTTTATAAAAATATGTATTTGGGTCATTCCATCTCAAATCGACCAACGATTGGACTCGACCCCTTCGATTTGGATGGATTTTGGTCAAAACTTTTCTTTCATCGTACAACAAAGTTTTGCCAAAGGAAAAAAATTACAAATTTTTTTTTCAAAACTTATGCAATATTTAAAATTTCAAAAAAAGTCATAATTTTCCTAATTTTTTGCTTTGTAACGAGGTTATTTTTTGAGTATCTCGAAAACTATAATTTGTACCTAGAAACAACCTCGGTCCTTGATAAAGTCAGTTTCGTGGTTTATGGGCCTTTTACAGAGAAAAACAAATTTGGTAAACAAACTGTGAGTCTAATTCTATTTAAATTTTGTATCAAATTTCAAGCCGCATTAAAGATCTTTTCATAGCTGTGTAGATGTTTCTCAAAATACCGTTAAATTCAAAACAAATAATAAGTACCTTCAGAAAAATGTTTTGCATTAAACTGAATGTTTATAGTACAATAAATGCCATATTTTCAATTTGACTCTGTATTTAACTTTAATATATCAACACCTTTTTCTGCTTTATTTCATTGCAACTTTGTATTAGTTCATGTACAGAACTAATTATATGTTATTGTCTTCAACATTTGTAATATTTAATGAAAAGTTTCGTTTAAGGGGGAATTTATGCATCAAAGATATTCTATGAACTTTATTACACCATTTGACATAATAATTAAAAAAATTCAATATGCATATGGCTGAAATCAAAAAATGTGATAAATTTTTGGGCCAAATTTGTGAGAAGCAAAAAGTGTTAATATTTCGGTTTTTTCTTAATGGAATCAGTAAGTTTAGTCATTATAAACCTAATTGCAAAAAATCTCTTATACAAGTTGTCGCAAAAACTTTTTTTGCACAATTTAAATTTTTTTTTGTTGTAACGGAGTTTACATTTCTGCAAGCAAAAGATATAACAAAAAAAATTGCGTACGAATTTTCTTCAATTTATTAGTTTCCCGTATTTTGGTTTTCAATTGGCTTTCCAATGATATATAATTTGTGTTTATCAAATTGGCGGTTTCGCGAATAAAAATACAATTCATTCCGCGAAAAAAATTTTTATTTTTTTTTTAATTTTGTATTTTTGGTCCTTTTAAATGCTTTACAAAAAAAATTAAATTTTTTAAAATCCCAACAGCGGTTGCGCAGTTACAAAATAATACATTAAAAACATAACATTTCGCGATCAAAAAATTCTTAAATTGTGTAAAACAAATTTAATTTGTCAAACTAATGTCAGTAATGACTCGAAATATCGATTGAAAACCAATGAAATGCAAAATCAATCGTTTTTCGCTACAGCAGCTTAGGGTAAAAAACTGATAACTTTTTTTGATTTGACGCAAAGTTATTAGTTGAATCGTCTTTTGACGCATAAATATTAGTTGAATCACCTCTGTTTATAGTTATTTTAAAATATTTTAAACATTTATCTACATTTATTTGAATGAAATCTGATGCAAACAATTGTGGTTACGGAGTTTAAAGTTACGGAGTTTACATTTGGTTACTTTTTTCGTTTTCTTTCAGAAACACTCTGTCAGAATTTTTTTTCCGAAACAAAATCGCATGATGCCTACAAGATGAATCCAAATATGACATTGTTTTTCTTACTCGTTAAATAGTTTGGTGTAAAAATTAGGAACGGAGTTTACAACATTTTTTCAAATCTTATTAAAGACATCCATTTTCATCTCGAGAATGTTACATGCTGCAGAAAAGCTTCAAGTCTGTTATACTGGATGATTACTTACAGTCCAACGATCATTTGAGTATAAATAACATTATACTTTTCGTAATATAAATAATAGATAACTCCAAAATTCTGGTTTAGGCATTTTTATCAAAACTTATGACGAAAAATCGTTACAGAGTTGAAGTCGTGATAGACAAGATATACGAAAAAGTTTGTAAAATGTATTAATTTTTATTAAAAACGGCACTTTTCCTCTTCATAAAACTTCTTACAGTTAGTGTTTAGCTTTATTGGTTATTAAAATATAAGCGATTAAAGTTAAAAAACCTTCTGAGTTACTTGTTACGGAGTTTACATTTGGCCTATAAAATTGGTCACAAATTTTATGTATTAACCAAAAATTGGTCAGATTGTTATAAATTTTGTAAAACACGTGACAATGCGCTGATATATATCGAAATATGTAACTCAAATGTAATCCATGCATTAGAAATTAGGTGGTTACACGGTTTTTATCAAATTTTTTGATATTACCCATATATAAAATAGTTTCAGTAGGCACAATCAATTTCTTAATGTTTTAAAAATTTTTAAAAAATACCTTAAATGATACTTTCTCTAAATCCACTTCAGCGCTTTTCACATACATTTTTGTTATCAACTTAAAATGAATCCGAATCAGATATGGAAATGGTGTAGTGTACTATGAAAATATTACGCTAAATTAACATGCAAATTTTTTTTTATTATTTTTCGTTTTCAAATGCGATAAACACAAGTATGTGTTTAAGTATGAAATGGTAATAAAAATGAATGGGCAATAAAAGCCCTTAAGGTATTTGATGCCATCTATGGAAATGTTTAACTTAAGTGGAGTAGAACATTAACATGGTATTTAACAACAACAAACCAAACAAGCAAAAAAA
Organism: Leucophora obtusa; assembly: GCA_949987735.1. Lineage (NCBI taxonomy): Eukaryota > Metazoa > Arthropoda > Insecta > Diptera > Anthomyiidae > Leucophora > Leucophora obtusa. Next base: position 287,420,718 of record OX465295.1, read on the forward strand.
AAACAAATTTGTAATTGAAAAAGTTAAAGGAAAATTTAAATTATTAACTATTTAAGTAATAAAATTCATTAACATTAATAAAAGGGAATAAGGGCTGGTTTTATAATAAAAACTTATAATGATCTTTGTCTTAAGCAAACGATTTTCTTTAAAAATTTCTTACTTATGTAAAATAAAAAAAAAATTCTTTATAAAAATTGTTTTTTTTTTAGTTTAATGGCTTCATTTATTATTTATCGTAACTTATGACGCCCTTACTCTAATTTTTTAAATGTTACAGATGTTCAATATAGTTTTTTCTAATAATGGTTATTTTTGTTAAAAACCACACTATTAATTTAATTGTTTGGTTTTTTTTTTAATAACCGTACTGAATAACAGTACTGAAATAAACCAACAAAATTTTATTTCTAGCAATGACATTGTTTGATTATATGGTTTAAGATACACTTAATTACCCCTTAATTTACCAATTGATCTTCATCATTAGCTACAATAAAAAAAAATAAAAAAAAAACAATCAGATTTTGCAAAAAAAAAAGTCTACTAAAATCAAGTAAAAGAGCAAAAACACAAATGAATAGAATTAAGATTTTGACATTTTTGTATTAAGTCACCTTGTAATGAAGCAAAATCAGCCAACATTCAAACAAACAAACACACAGACAACCAACCAGACAATGAAACAGCCAACATTCAAACTAAATATGAATAAAAATCAAAAGACTTAAACAACGAACTTGATATGTTCACATTTTAATTCTATGTTCATTACAGCATTTAGTGTCTTCATGAAATGTATTGAAATACAACAAAAGCAACAACAATAAAAACTGTTATTAATGTCTTAAATAATGATGACTTGTATTATGAAAATGATGATGATGATGATGAAAAGAATAATGATGACGATGATAGTTTTAATTTTTTTTTATAAAGTTTTAACTTAAATGCCGGCTTATAAGCAACAACAACAACAACATAAAATTTATTACAAAAAAAAAACAAGTTTTATTTTTCATTATTTTATTGTTACTGTTTTTGTTGTTATTCTTTATATACTACTATTTGTTTAATGTTTTCCTTATTTTATAATTGACATAAACTTCTGTGTTGGTATTCAAAAGTTCTTTTATATTTTACAGATTCTTAATTTTTCTTGTTTTTGTTTTCATTTTATCGTCAACTAATATGCATTAAGTAATATTTATGATTGATTATGTTAATTTTTGTTTTTTATAACATTTAAATATTAAATAAGAATCAACCTAGGCTTAACTTTAAAGAATTTTAATCAAAATTCTAGTTAAATCTGCATTTTTACTTGACAATCTTGTTTGTTATCTTTATAATTTTGTATAATTGCTTAGAAATATTATTAGGTCTTTAAAAATAGATATGATATATTTGACGTTTTAAACAAGTTGTCTGTTGTTTCTAAATGCAATAAAACTCGATTGATCTTGCAAGATATATATATATATATGTTGTTTTGACATCATGCCTATTTAGTTTCATAATGTTTTGATTAATATTGATATACTTCACTATTTGAATTTTTATATTGGTAGGGAGGAAACGTTTTTCTAATAAAATATCAATTGGTCAATAATATAATGGTTTTATTGAATATCTTTAAATAGGCTCATAAAAAACCCAGCGAAATTGTCGGATGCAAACAACCGGTTGTAGAACAACTTGTATTTGCATGCAATCTTTTCTACTTTATTGTTCTATAAGCAGTGATTTTTGTTTAAATTTGTCCCAAAAGCAATAGGTTCTTTTCCTCCAAACTAGAACAGGTTGCTATGGAACCGGAATCTGTTCTAGAACCTGTTCCGCTGAAGCGGTGCTAAAAAGACCTGTTCAGAACAGTTTCAGAGGTAACTAGTTCAAAAACATTTTGCTGGGAAGAGTCAATGATGTTTCATTTATGCCTCTTAAATATTTGCTTTCTGAAAATTATCATTTTTTAGTGTCTTTTATGAACCATAATTTCTGAGCGTTTAGAAAAATATTAGCTAGGATGGTTTAATTTATTGAAGAGATCCTTAACACAAATAAAAATATTTTATAAATACAATTAAACTTTTTGTAAATACAATTTAACTTTTAATTGAAATTGAGCCTACAATTGATTTTGTAATACAAACAACATGTTTTTTGACTTGATTTTTGAATTTATTTCAATTACATAGGCAACAAATACAATTGTTAAAAGTCAAAACACATTTTATTTAACAAACAATGTTGTTGACTTGATTGTTAAATTTTTTTTCAATTAAATACCCAGGAAAATTTTTTACAATCGGTAGCCAACCCCACCAGTTCAGCAACTGGTTCCACTGCAACCGTTTCCACGGAACTGGTTCCAGAAACAATTCTAGGTATCCTATATGGAAGGTGTTCTGGAACAAGTTCTAGAACTGATTCTAGGGCAACCGGTTACAATTTGGAGCTATATAAGTAGTTTCTTTTGGAACAATTTCAAACAAAAGTAATCGGTGTTAGAATTGACAGAAGAAGGGGTTGTGAAGAAAAAGTAGCTATTCTAAAACCGATTCTTTGCAACAGAAAATTTTCCTGGGTAGTATGTCATATCAAAAAATACATTTGTTGAAATCCAAAGCAAAATTTTAAAATGGAATTTATTGATCTTTAGTTATTTTTTAATTAAAAATATCCCCCGTGTAAAAAAGATTATATATGCTCAGATCTGTTTAGATCTAATTAGATAGTATTATTATTATTATTGTTATTATTATTATTACACACAGAAAATAAATTGGTTGGAATTCCATCGGAACCAACGAAATATTTTCATCATTCAATAATTTTAATTTCAGTTATTTAAAAATCATCATCAGGAAAGTTATATTTATTTGTGAACAAAAAATATATATGATGAACCAAAACACTGTCACCTTATCCAAGATATTGGCTTTTCTAACCAATATTGAAAAAATACTAACTTCCACATTACCTTCCATACCAACAACCACCAATTTATCGAAGACTTAGACATTTCAATAAAATATCGGCAGCAAAATTCTAGTATCACTTGTGTTTCAATAAAATCGATCACTCTATCCAAAGTATTAGTTTTTCCAATCAATTTAAAATTTTTTTTTTAACTTTAGTAGCTTTAACCATTAATTTCCATTATTTTGGTAATTGTAATAATATATTGAGACGATGAACAGAAGTTTTATTTATCATAATAAAATTTTGGAATCTATCATATATTTTCCTTTCATACATATGCGTGTTTAAATTCTATGTTAGATAACATCTAAACGTAAGTATCTGTGGCGCAGGAGGTAGAGACACAGCCTTATAGCCTTAGAGATTTGAGTTCAAACCTCAACCAAGGCATTACTTTTTTTTTTAATAATTTTTTATTGATTCAAATTAAAAGACACAATTGATTTTCTGTTGTGAATATAATTTTGTTCAAAACAAAATATTCAAATTTTCAACCTGAAGAAATTCAAATTTGAAATTTGACAAAAAAAATTTATGTCGAGTTTAGCCTAGAGGAAAAGCAATATGCTGACAAACGGAATGTCGCCGGTTCAATCCCGGTTCGCGATATAAATTTTTTTAATTTTTTTTTTTTTATTCAAATTAAAAGACACAACTGATTTTCTGTTGTTGATATAAATTTATTTATAGACAAAATATTCAAACCTGAAGAAATTCAAATTTGAAATTTGACTATAAAAATTTAGTAGAGCTTAGCTTAGAGGCAAAGCAATGGGCTGACAAGCGGAAGGTCGCCGGTTCGATCCCAGTTAGCGACATAAAAATATTTTAATTTTTAAATAAATTATGTGGAACGTGTTTTTCTATTTATAGAATTTATAATCCACAAACATTAAAGTAATCTATTAACACAACAAAATTCAAAAATTGTAAATAAATTTCGGTAGTTACAATGGTATTAAAAATAAATAAAAGTGATTGTACCTGGAACTACAAATTTCGATTCGCGAAAAATTCGGTTGGAACTACGAATCTGTTTTCTGTGTGTATTATTATTATTTAGATCACATTATATATGGTCAGATATGATATATGTGAAACACTTTATGGCCAGATCCAGTACCAGATCTGTTCATATCTAAATTGATCTGGAAAAGTGGGTGATTTTGATGACCAGATCTGTGTAGATCTGGCCAGATTTGGCATCGGATCTGGTACCAGACCTTATCCATTTAAGCGGACACCAAAATGAAAATTGATATATTACTACCCGGTGAAAAATGTTCATATACGCTCAAACATGTTCATATATGGTTTATGTATCGACACATATGAACAAATATGGACAAATATGAAAGTATATGTTATTCAATTTATTCAAAAGGGACTTGTATATGAACATATTTCGAAGAATACATTTAGGAACACAAAGGAATATATGTAGCGCCTAATTTGAATGTCATACATAAATTTATATCTATCGTACAACCTTATAATAAAGGACAGCAACATTCGCATATATTTAATAAATCTTCATATATGTCCATATATGAACATATACTTAGGTGTTACCTCATTTTTCGGATCCATACATATATGGTTGAACCATAAATGTTCATATATGGACATTTTTCACCGGGTAGATATAATTAGATCTGGCCCCATATATGAGTAGATCTTATTTGATCCGAGAATTGAATGGATCTAATTGGAGCAGATTGTATCAGAACTGATCTAATCTGATACAATTAGATCCAAACTGATCCGAAATTTGTCAACATCAAACTTGATCAAATTAGATCTGATTTGACCACACTAGATCAAATAAGATCCCAAATCTATATTTTGGAAATTTTATTTATATTGTATATAATTGGCGTTAATAAGAAACATACACGTTTTTAATATTTCCAAATCGAAATTTTTACTTTATACTTGAAAAATGCCAGAATATTAACATCCCGACTAAAAAAGATATTATATAATCATATATCACCATATATAAACCCATATATACGTCCATATCTAATTTGATCCGAATATTGGAATATATAATTATATCAAGCGAGATAAGCATGTTATCTAACCTGATACAATTTGATCCGAAAAATGGGTCTATCTAACTTCATCAAATTATATATTAATACATATAATTTGATGAAGATTTTCAAATAAAATTTTAGTAAATATTGTTGAGATCACTTATTTTCATTCATATTAAATACTAATGCTTAATGTTTATAAACATTTTTGTTAATAAACTTGGAAATAGCTGACAAAATAAAACATTACAAAAATTTGTCGGAACAAATGTCTTATAAAATAAAAAAAATAACTTTCAGAATTAATTTTTTTTCACGGAAAAAATAACTGAACTTAAACCATATTTATTTCAACATATGTTTTTCTAATTTTTATTTTTAAATTTAAAAATTGCAATTAAACTTTATAAAATTTTGTATAATTAGATATCATGTCAGATATAATTATATATAAAATTAATACAATTTTCTATTAACTTTGTTATATATTTTGATATAATATGGTTTATAAAAGCTTATATGCCATTATATATAATTATGTATGAACTATATTTGCAGATCTCTTAATATATGGCTGGAGACCAAATCGTATATGATTATTTATAACGTTATATCAAACATATTTATCAAACCAAAGTGTTAATATAAATGTATATGGTTATATAAAGCCACGCATATAAACATTTAAAGTTATATCAAATCGTATAAGATTATATAAAAACTTTTTTAGTCGGGATGCTTATTCACAAATGAATTCAAAGGATTTGTGTGAAAAGAAGCCAAAAAATAAACAATTTTGAATAAAAATTCCAATACGAAGAAAAAGAAAACAAACCACAATTTCAAAATCCTCCAAAAGTTAAAAAAATTAGAAGTTAGCCTGGTTCAATGATTTTGTTTCCACTTTTTGTACTCAACAAAATGAATTTAGAAAACCATGGGCAGAAGTTAAAATAGATCTCCATTATTTCTTTAAATTTCAAGTTTGGTTTACCCCAACATATTTCCCAACAAATTTAGGTCCACAATTCAGAATTCTAGCAGGTACCTGGAAAGAGAGATAATAGATATATTGTAATTCGCGTGTTCACTCATTTGTGGCGAGTTTTTAATTTGCTCTTAAATATTCACAGATTAAAATGGTGTTTCTAGATGACGTTTTGCTTCACACTAACGAAAATGCACTAACAAAATACATGCACTACAAAAATAAAATACATGTACTCACTCATTCGTGTGACAACGAACGTCTTCTAGAAACCCCATGTTAAATATTAATTGAAGAAAAAAATAATTTTTTTCCCCAAAACAATTATTTTAGCGTGATTTGGTTTACAAAAACCCAAAATGGGACGTTGTTAAGAATAATATTTTAATTTTTATTTGTAAGTCTTTTTTGTAATTTTTATATAGAAATCGCGTAAATAGAGGTTCATCTAAATTGCTTATTTTCGTCGTTCCCAATACCCATTGTAAAAAAACTTATAACTTTTAATAAATACCAATAAGATTTGCAAGAAATTATTAGACATTCCCGAGTAAAAACAGTTACATATAGTCGTATAAAATGCGATTAAGTTATATCTGTATAAATATACTGTTTCATCCGAAAAATGGCCCGATGTAATTGTATCAGTTGTTTATCAGTTTTTATCTAATTGTATTAGTTTAGATCTCAACTAATAAAATTATACATTATTCAGATGAAATTGTATCCAATTTTTGACCTGATATAATTTTAGCGGTTTATATCTAATGGTATCTGTTTAGATCGTAGTTGGTACAATTTCATATAAATAAAATATATTTGTATACGACATTTGCCTTATATAATTGTATCAAAGTTTTAAAGCAGATCTAATTATATCAGGTCAAAATTCAGATATAACTATATAAGTTTGTATAGTAATGTATCTATTTGGATCTAAACTAATACCATGCGATATAAACCCATAAAATTGAATCAGGTCAAAAATCAGATATAATTTCATATGCTTAATATATAATCTAATCAGTTAAGATCTAAACTAATACAATTAGATAAAAAGTGATAACCAACTGACACAATTATATCGGGCCATTTTTCGGATGGAATGGTATATGGATCACATTAAGTTATATATTACCATATAAAGCTCCATATTAATTTTTTTTTAATAGGGTTACTTAAAATAACATTATATTATATCAGATATGGCATATATCGATATATATGAAAGATATTGCGACAAATATGATCTTATATGGTACGAGATATAATTGGATATTGTTGCAGATATGCCATATCTTGTTATATATAATTTGATCTGGTACCATATACAAACAGATATAGTTGCATCTAATTTGATCCAATTATTTCTAATCATTTTTACACGGGTAAATAAATTCTGTTTGAAGAATTTCTCGGTAATAACATCAGTTTATAGGTACAAGTTTTTTAATTTTAGTTTAAAGTCAAAATCAAATTAGATGTGATAATATTTGGTTCGCCAGATCTATCTAAATCTGATCAGATCTAATTAGATCTCAAATTTGTTCCCAATTTTGAGATCTAATTAGATCTGGCGCAATCAGATTTGCTGAGATCTGATCCGATCTGATCTTTTTTACACGGGCCCCCTTAAATAAAAAAATACATATTTCTTCAAATCATTTATTTTAGTTTTATCATTCAAATCATTTTAGTTTTATTATTCAATACTCTTAATCTAAAAAAAAAAAATTTTTTAAACCAAAAGTATGAAAATGAAACAAAGAAAATCAATATCCATTTCGAAGAGCAATTGAGTGTACGATATTTTCTGTCAGTCTGTCTTTAGCCAACACAAATAAGTTCGATGGTTTGCCCACGCGAGAACATGCCACGTATACTTAATTGTCCATGTGAAAAACATGGTGGCAAACAGACATCGTTTGGCCTTGCGACTTATTGATTGTCATTGCGAATGCCAATCTAAAAGGAAATTGAACGCGTTTGAATTCAATTGGTACATCGGAATTCGTGGCAGCAAAACTTACTATTCAAAATGGTGATTTCGATAACGTTTTTCATAAATTTTTTAATGACCAATCGTGTGCCATTGCACAGCCATGGTGGGTTCAAATTCCGAAGTATTATAATAATCGGAGACCCAAATTTCAGTCGTAGAGTTCAAAACTCTGTTGGATAATTTACAGCTTAGTTAGCATGGCAAACTGTATCGATCGATTTGTATGATACTAAGTCGCCTGGCAACGACTGGTGTATCTTGAAGTTTAAATCGTCCACGTCCACATTTTTTACTGCCGAAATAGCTCTTTCTACCAGCCGCGCATAATTTATGTATTGTGTGCAGAGACCCAAAATAACTGTTATATTTCTAAAAAAGTCACCACCCAAATTTATTTAATTATAATATTTCAATAATGCACTATATTTTATAAATCATATTGCACAAAAAAATCACAAAGTTTGGCAAAGATTTTAATTTTTTCAAATTTTATATTTTACTCTATAAATTTCTGTTGTTTTTTGATTTTTATTTTAAAACTTTTTATAAAAGTTACAGAATGATTTTTTTGAAAAAATTAAGCAGTAACTTTTTTATTTGATAATAAAATAAAAATTAAAAATTGACCTAAATTGAATGCCGGAAGGTGATGGAATATACATATTTACTCACTTTAAATCACTGTTCAATCTTTTATTAACACTAGTTGACATCATCAGGATATTATAATTGTTGAAGTCATTGGTTCTATGGCTTTTGATTTGTATTCTTAATTGTTATTTTTTGATAAAGAAAAAAAATCACAAAATAACTTTTATTATTTTTGAAAAAATAAAAATCGTGTTTGGATTGTTTTTGTTTGAATTTAAAATAAAAATCAAACAGAGCAAATAAACAGAAAATTAAAAATACTCAAACAAGAAATAATTGTAAAACAATCACTTTTTTGAATAAAAGTTATAACTGTTACGTCCCTGATTGTGTGTGTACACTCATAAAAGTTTGTCGGTAGAATCTACTGAAAATGACAGTTAAAACAAAGGTATATGCAGTTAAAAATGCGACAAAGGTATTTACCATTAAAATAACTAAAACTTTTGTTATTTTTAACTATGGAAAAATAACTAACAAATGCATTAAAAATAACTACCAATGTCGTAAAATTAACTGATAAATTTTTACTACAAACAATTCAAAACAACTGACAAAATCGGTAAACACTACTGTTTTTTACAGTCAATTCTTTTTGTTTATAAAAGTATATTTTAATAAAAAAATATAATTTTTCTTCTTCCGATTACAAAAATATGTGTTATTACTTCAGCCTATTTAAAATTTGAAGTAAAAATTCCAAACCGTTCTCCAATTATTATGCTTTTATGCATTGGAGATAGAATACAAGTTTTTGATTTTTATTTGCAAACTAGAAATATATCAATAATAACAAATATAAACTAACAAGAATTTTTAAAATTCAAAAAAATTCAACTAAATTTTTTATTTTTTAAATAACTACCAAAAATAACTGTTTACTGTAAAATTACTGTTTTGGTTGTTGTTTATTATGATATTAAAAATAACTGATTTAAACAACTGTTACGAAATTACAGTACTTTTCGTTAGTTTTTTCTTAAATAACCATCATAAGATTTGTTTTGCATTTTTCTATAGAAAAACAACTATAATTTCTGTTAAAAATAGCAACTACTGATTACTACACAAACAACTGTCATGTAGTAACTGTCAAACTTTTTGAGTGTACTATTCTGTACGACACAAAGACCTACTAACTTACCTATATTAAAATAACCAATAGTTGTGAATATCAAATTTATATGAAAATATATGTTGTTAACGTTTTCTACGGGTTTTTTTTTAGATAAGTTACCCGTCCTTAGAAAACAATGTAATATTTTTTTTTGCTTTTCAAAAAATATACGAAAGAGGAGGGTTGAATTCTCGAATTTTATGTAGTAGCAGCACTCAATCGACGCATATTGATGAGCTGATTAGGGGAAAATAATAATACTATATTTATACTTGAGGAAAAACCACCTAGTTTTTGTACAAAACTAGTTTTTGTATGCGTTTTGACAAGTTAAAAACTACCAGAGCCAAAAACCAGGTAGTTTTTGCTCAGGTATAAATGTAGTTTAATATATTTCTTTGCAACATTGAACCCAAAAGTTGTGTCAGTTACAAATTTTTGTTAGAATGATTTCAGTCCACGTCTGCATCACGAATATTAGTTGACATCTTTAAAGTACAACAAGTTCGTTTAATACAAAAATTTAAAATTTTTTTAATTGTACCAAATTGCCCGCGGTAGTACCACGGTACCAACGGAGGTGAAAATGTACCAATAAAAGTACAATTGTACCATGTTTTCCATCCCTGTCTTGCATATACTTTCGCGATCTATCGTTTATTTGTATTCTTTGTTGTGGTGTCAAATTTTCACGGTATGTTTGTACAGCCTGAGAGTGGCGAGTATATCGAGAATAGTTTAGAAGTCGGCGTGTAGGCCTTATAAAATATATTTTTTTAGACACAGAAAAATCACAAATATGTATATATTATTAAAAAATAGTATATTATTTTCAAACTTGAAAGAAAATAAATTTAGTGACACTCTAAAATTAAAAAGTTGATCAAAATTTCACAATTCCAAGTAGCCCGGACACAATCAATAAAAAAATAAAAAAAAAATTTTCAAAAATAAGAAAAAAGTAAAAAAAAATAAAAAAAAATTTTTTTAAATAAAAAAGAATTTAAAAAAAATAAAAAAAATTTAAAAAAATATAAAAAAAAATTTTTAAAATAAAAAAAAAATAAAACAAAAATTAAAAAAAATAAAAAAACATTAAAAAAAAATAAAAAAAATTAAAAAAAAAAAATAAATAAAAATTGAGTAAAAAGGAATTTTAGATATATTGGAAAAAGTGGGCGTAAAAATGACCATCCCCATAAAAAAATGTTCACAAACATATCGGAGCACCAAGCAAACCTACATTGTAAATATGGGTCCTATACAGCCGGTGGTATTTCACTGATGCGATCACCACAGAGACTTTTTATATATTAAGAAGATACACATCAGGGGTTTTCATATAAACTCGTACATTCCTTGTAAACCTTGTGTAAATAGGTGATATCAAAAAATGTGATAAAAACCGTGTAACCAGCTAATTTCTAATGCATGGATTAAACTTGAGTTATACATTGCGACACAAATTGAAAAAATCTAAAAAAAACCGAAAAAATGCAAAATTCTTAGTCTTTTTGATATTGCGTTATGTATATATCAGAAAGTAATCATTGGATTGTTAAGCGGAATGGGGAAATTTTAGATATTGATGTTCTTGACCAGTGTGCAAAGTTTCGAGCAAAACTCTTCAGCCGTTTTTGCGCCATTTAAAAAACAAGCGAACCTATTTGTTGCGTTTTTCGCTTTTTCACCTAAATAAGCCATATTGATGTATGATAGGAATGTGAATAGATCATTCCAATTTAAAAATCTTTAAAAGGAGAGAAAACTATAAATATTAATAAATGAAAATATTAATAAATGACTCCTACATTCATAGAAATAAATCCGTAAAAATAGCAGAAAAAATTACTAAAAATTAGTTAAAAATGATGCTGCAGAAAAAACTGCTAAAATTAGCAGATTTTTTTACTAAATACTAGTAAAATGAGAACAGCAAAATTAAAACTGTTAAATTTACAGAATTTTAGTTATATTTAGGCTAACTTTTGGTTAATTAAAAATAGCAAATTGTACTGTAAAATCTGCAGAAAATTTTGATAAATATTTGTAGAAATATTTATCAAATTGTTAAATCTACAAAATTTTTACTATTTTTAACCTAAATTTAGTTGAATGCAAATAGCAGTCTATTCTGCTAAAATCAGCAGAATCAATATTTGCTAAAAAATTGTAAACAGCTGTTTTCAAAAGGCTCGATTTTTATTTGTATTTAAAAAAAACATCGAAAAAAAACTTAGAAAATTTTAATTTTTTTGTGATTTTTTAGGCTACTAATTATTTAGCAACATTTTTTGCTGAAAAATTTAGCTCAAATAAAACTAAAATTCTGTATATTTAACAGTTTTATTTTTGCTGTTCCTATGTTACTAATATATAGTAAAAATAATCAGCTAATTTAGCAGTTTTTTTCTGCAGCATCATTTTTAACTAATTTTTAGTAGTTTTAACTAAATTTTTTACGGACTTTTTTCTAAAATTATGCTGGGTTTATTGAAAAACTTCCTTAGCAAAAGTTTAATGATTTTTTGCGAGCTTTAATTTTCTGATATTAGGGTGTTACATTTGGGTGGGAATACTTGAGGTCAATGGTCCTTAGAGCAAAACATTGGTCCCATCGAGAGAAAAACATTGATGTATCATACTTATAAGATCCGACTGTAAATGCCAAAGATATTTCACTGATGCCATCACCAACATGCACACAGAAACTTTTTATATATTAAGATACAGGGGTTGTCATAAAAACTCGTACATTCCTTGTAAACCTTGTGTATATACAAACCGTATTTATTATGTATGGAGTTTGACATTAAACTCATAAATGTACCAGGTTTACCTTTATATTTATATGACAACCCCTATTATGTGTGTATTATTTTATATGAAAGTGTGTACAAAATAATTTTACTCACTTTGTATTTATATTTACTCGCTATGTGTAATATTAAACAGAACTTTAGTCACTTTATAGTAGAGAATTTACAATAACATTTTACAGTGTACCCACCATAGGAAATGCCCAACATTAGAAAACCCGTGCTTCTGCTAAACGAAAGCTAGAATATTCATGAAATTTTTTACAAAAGAAATATTTTATGAATACGAAAAAATTTATTTTATATCATTTAGTCAGAATTAAACATGGCGGCCATTGAAAGCAATTTTCTAAAAGTTGAATTTTTTGCATGTGTTGGTACATTTGTAATGATTTGTTTCAACTACCTGAACTTACTGGGTTACAGTTTTGGAAATGCAGACTCCTGTACCATAAAGCTCATTTGAAGCGAGCATTGGTCGGAAAACGCCCGGAATAAACGACCAGACATGAAGCCGTAATATTCCATCATAACAATGCTCGGCCACATGTTAAAAGACCGATTAAAAACTATTTACAAAATTAAAGGAATTAAATGTGCTAAAATTCCAAACATATTTAACAATTAAAAAAAAAATTACAAAACAGTTGTTGCTAGGTTTTGCCACACCGGCCTTATAGTCCAGACCTTGCCCTGCCCGATTACCTTTTTTTTATCGATACAGAGCTCTTTCACTGGAATACGCTTCACTTCAGAACAGGGTATCCAAAATTGGCTTGATTTGTTCTTGGAGTCAAAAAATCAGCAGTTCTTTTGGCGCGGACTCCATATGTTGCCAAAAAGATGGGAAGGTCATAGCTAACGATGGCCAATATTTTGAATAAATGTATATTGTACCAATGTTTCACAATAAACGCCAATATTTCACAATAAAATTTGCTAACAAAAAAAAAATCCCGCATTTTTAAGTTATACACCCAATAGTTTTCGCGAAATTCAAGAACAAAGTTTGACAGCACTATCCACTGGCATTGTGAATATCTGGTTTAGGCTTAAGTTTTCATATTTAAATACCAATAAGCAAACATAAATATGACTCAATATGCTCAATTTTTAATTAAGTAGGTTTGAGGTTAAGAAGAAAAATAAACATTTTTTCAAAGTTATAGACACATTATTAATTTGCAAATCAGACTAGATCTAGTTTCTGCCTTTTTTATGGACAGGCTTCATCAGTGATTTTCTATTAAATTGTATTATTGTTTATATTTTATTGTCCGATTGTCTATATATGATAATTTACTCTGAGAAGTGATCAAACAGACATACAAACATTCTACTTTAGATTTTTGTTTATCTTCTTATCTCCTCTTTGTCACCTTTTTCACAAATGTTGCCATACTGACGTATGGTGTTTACGTATTTTTATTCACCTAGATCTAGAGTTTTTCACACAAAAATTTAATTGTTTAAATTCAAACAAAGTTGGATGTATTTATTTTGGTTTACATATAACAATAAAAATACGAACATACGAAACGTCCTGTTAATTTCATGTTTTAATTTTTAAAACTAACAAACAAATGCTTTTTCATTAAATTTATTGTATTATGTATATTTAGAAAAAAAACTATATTTCACCAAATACTTATTTTCCATCTTGGACATGGAGAAATAGCTAAAATAGAAATGGCAATGTTTCACCCTTCTGTAAGAAGTTTAATTAAATCAAATTGGTGAATATTAAATATTTCAGTGGAATATTGTAATTGTGTAGAAATGTAAATTGAAGTGATAAAAGTGTTTTATATGAAGAATTTAAAGTTACAATAAAATCCTCCATCATTGCGATTATTATAAAAATTAGGGTACAAGAAGTGTCGGATAGAAAAATCTTGTTAAAATAGGTGGAAGCTAACTCCAAATATTGAGCGCTTTGAGAACTTCTTTTTGTAGTTGTTAAATCCAAGTGATTTAAAAAATGCGGTTAATAACTACCCATAAAGTTTTCGCTGATGTCTTATGTTTCATTATAAACAATTAATATACCCAATTTTCATGCCTATTTATATTGTAGTAAGAATATCATTATACAATTTCACAATAGTACATAAATACATTTAAAGATATTAAATAGATATTATCTCTTTAAAATTTGTGTAATTACTCATATAACAAACAAATAAAAAAAATCTTAAAGGGGTTTTCTACAAAGTACCTCGTATATAATCTACATATATTAAATATAAAAAAAATAATAAATATTCATAAACATAAAATAGCAATAGGGGGACTCATTATAACTAGTAAATTTTTTGTTAACCTTGTATAAATACAAACCATATTTTTTAACATATGTATGGAGTTTGACATTAAACTCATAAACATACCAGGTTTACACTGTTTACGGGTAGAATACGAGTTTATATGAAAGTCCCTACTATAATGACAAATTATATTATCCCAAGTAAAAAAAAAAAAACAAAGTTACGTGACTTTTCATATGAGACCAGCAAAAAAAGAGATGCCAAGCCGTCGAAAATCACTACAATTAATAATCTTGAGCAGGACTGGCAAAACTATGACACGCGTGTCAGTAGTGGCACGCGAGTGGATTTTAGGTGCCACTCGACGTTTTGTTGGATATTTTCAAAAATTTAAACTATTGGGAGACCAGCAAAAAATTCAGTTAAATGTTAAATTTCGCTACAATAATTTGTGTGATTTAACTCCATAATGGTGAAATTTTTCATAGAGCTTGTAAATCGTGTTTTAAAATGAATGAAACTCTGTATTTCCACCATATTTTGTTTAAAGAAATATGGTTAATACAGAACTCGCTTATCATTCGATTATCATAAAATTCTGGCAAAATTTCTAAAATTCTAGATTGAAAAAAGTTTAAATGTTTCGATGAGAAAATTCGTCATAAATGGAGAAATAAAAAGTACCAGAAAATTGCACAAAAATGGAAAACAACTTGTAATAAAATTGGATCTAAAAAATTAAGTTTTTTTAACGGGAAAAGAGGTGCTACGAAAAAACGCTCAGTGAAATAAAGGCTGAAAATAAGTTTCATAATGTAACAACAACCCCCTATGTGAGAATTTGAAATTGGGTTTTCATTGTGCTTTGCAGAGCCATTTCATCTGGAATAGAAATTTCTCTGTTCAAATCCATAATATTCGCTTTTTATTCATTATTATGATGAATTATTTAAAAAAAATCAAATTTATGCCCGAAGCATATGTTTCAACTAGTTTCTGACGTACACTCACAATATATTTTTCATAACCGATTGAGGTTTATTTGAAAAGTAATAGGTAAAGTTTGTTTTCAATTGAAAAATCAATTAAAATAAATTGAAACATATTGTTTAACTTTTTTTATCAGTCAATAAAAAACAAACCATAAAAAATATATATTTATCGTCTGTAGGAGTTGATATTTTCAGTCAAATGTTCTATTTTTATAAAAAATTATTTAAATAAAAATGTTTTCTGTTTCTGTTTTAAAACAAAAAGTCAAATATTTTCGGTTTTCTTTTTTGTTGAAATAGTTTGTTTATTTACAAAATTATTTCAATTCAAATTACAAGAAATTCTTTACTCCTACACACAAACATAGCCAATATAAATATGAACGTGTTTGTTGTGTGTGTAGTGTTTTGAAAATTCAAAAAAAAAAAAAAAAAACTTTCATATTTGAAAAAACAGGCCACAAAACATTTTCTTTTACGTTTTGTCAGTTAAAAATTAATTGTTGTTTTAACAGACTTTTCAATTATTTTCATTTCTTTTATACGGCATTTAGACTAAGGAAAAACTATCTAGTTTTTGGCTCTTATTAGTTAATTGTCAAAACGCATATATAAAAACAAGCAAAAACTAGTTTTGTACAAAAACTAGGTAGTTTTTACTCAGTCTAAATTTATATAGCAAAATGGTTTGAATACAATGAAAAATCAGTAGTCCTTTTTTGAATTCTGTTTTCAATTTATTTAATATGTATTTTAGGTTGTTTTTAACGATAAAATATTGTGAGTGTATGTAAATACATAATGGCGCCCAATAATTTAACTTTTTTTAACAAAATAAAATAACCACAAAAAATTAAACAAAAATGAAAAGGCAATAATATTCTGTTTTAATTGTATATCATTGGGGATTTTTTCATAATGAAATAATCTCAATATTTAAAGATTAAATAAACCCACAAAATTAAATAACCGTCAAACACTTTTACGTCATTTCTTGGATGTTATTTTATTTTTCCCTTTGGGGTTATTTCATGGGGGTTATCCGTAGCGCTGATAAATGTGTACATCTGCGATGATATTTTTAAGAGAAATTTTCCAAATTTTAAAAAAGGACTTTTAAAAGACAACTAGAATTAAGTTGGCATGCGAAAAATTTTTACAAAAAAAATTCCGTTTCTGGCACGCAGCTAAAAAAGTCTTGCCACCCCTGATCTAAAGGAATTTCTTTTTTAACAGAAACACTAATGATTCTAATATTAAGTTGTTATAGGAGTGGAGTACTCCCACTCTCAAATCAAATAAACAAATATATATGTATATATTACCGCCACCGGCTATCGAACTGTGACTTCAAGATTGCTAGTCTAGCTATCTACCGCTGAGCTATTCTTTGATATGAAAGTTGACTGGCATAAAAACACCACTTGTCATTGCAACCCATCAAAATCTCATTACTAATATCTAAATAATAAGAAGTAGAATTAGGGTCTAGTGCAAGGTCGTTTTTGTAAGTAGTTTTCCATATTCGCTGCATGAAAAAACGCACAAGATTTGTGCACGCGCTTACCCGCTGCATTATAAAAATATATAAAATAAGTACTTACCAAAATAAGTAGGTTTTCGTGTGCTTATACGCAGTTAAAAAATAAGTGGTTACAAGTTGTTAAATAATACGACTTACTTATATACTTACTAGTGGTTAAGAAATAAGTAATTACCAAATTCACATTATCTTTATAAATAAATAAGTAGTCGCGCGTAAGCTAGACTGCTTATAAAAACTGCTTCGCCTAACAAAAATAACTAGTACTGACGCCAAATTATAAGTAGTAAAAAATTTTATTTTCATTATATAACCACTTATTTGGTAATGAAAGATTTTGCTTGGAAGATATTGCGCTTTATTTTCTTCAAGAAAAGTACTTATTAAACAAGTGCAAAATGTGCACTGCAATTCATTATTTTTTTCAGTACTATTTTCTCAGGTGCATATAAAGCGAATTTTCATAACTTTTTTTTATATACTCCACTGAGAGAATTATCATCACTTCAGTAATGAATTTCTTCATAGTTTCACTGAAAATTGTCAGTAGAACTCGTCCATTGAAACTTTTCATAGAATCTATGAAACAGGCTTCATTAAAGTCGATGTTTATGAAAAGTTCATAAAATTAATGAAACTCTTCATAAAATGAATAGACCACTCCTCCATAAAATCTATGAAGCAATTTCATTTATTATTATTTATTATAGTTGGTTGTTGTCGTTGCTAAGCTAGAGTGGATAAATAAAAAGTATTTAGCAAACGCAAAAAGTGTAATAAAATTATAGCATATTTTACGGATGTAAAAAATGTATCTAGTGAAAGAATTCATTAAATTAAAAATTTTCATAAAATTTTATAATAAGCTTAATTCAATTAAAGAAGTTTCTTATTAATGTTTCGAAAAAATTAATATGATTTATAAAAAAATTTCATAGTCCTAAATTAATAATAAAAAATTAATTTACAAAAATTAAAATTATAAAAGATTATTTATTCTATCATAATGGAAATTAATGCACATCACTAAAACTCGGCCTTATGATTACATAAAACTATTGTATTTGAGAATTAAATATTTCACACAAAAAAATAAAAACTAATTTCAATCATGAAAACCGCCTATTCAATAAATTTTATCGTTGAAATTCCTCCAATCACGAAAATTTTTCATTCAATTAAAAATTTGTAGCTCTTTAATTGAATAAATTTTCAATAAAATAGTGATACATTTGATTAGGATTTTTATTGGTTTTTTATATGAGTTTGATTAAAAATTAATTCATTGGATTAAAAATTGATCAATATTATATACCTTATAAAAAGCACATTATATGGATTTGATTAAAAATTAATCCATTGCATTAAAAATTTATCAATATTGTATAACTTCTAAATAAGACTTATCAGCTGGATAAAGTGGTAGTTGCCATGCCAACTATAAAAAAATATACTTCTTTATTTTTAGATGAATTTCATTAAAATAAAACATGCATGCAATTTTCATTCAGTTGATAGATTTATTTATACTTATGTGAAAAGTTCTCTGGTAGAAATTAGTTTTCTTCTTTTTTCTGAAGCGTAAGGCCTCTGTTAAAATTTTTTTGAAAACTAAAAAAAATATGTTTGATTAAAAATAATTTTTAATTTATTTTTAAGCGATTTTTTTGTTTAAAAAAACGTTCAACTTTTTTTTAAACAAAATTTCAAAAATTTTGAATTTGTTAAAATTTTTTTTGTAAAAAATTTTAAATTTTTTAAACAAAATTTAAAAAATTACATTAATGTTTTGGAATAAATGAATATTCAGATTTAACATGGCAAAATTAAAATATTTAACTAAATAAAATAATAAACTCAACGAGAATTTATAAAATTTTATAAAAAATATTTTAAAATACTAGTTACTAATCAGGGATGATAAATGGGATTTTCAAAATAGTACCAACCTACTTAAAAAATAGTACTTTTTCGACCCGCATAGTACTTTTTTAAAAATTTTTTATTATAAATTAACAAAAAACGTACATATATAAAGGTTCTTTTGTACATTAAAACAAGGTTCAAAATATAATATAGATCCACTCCACTCTGTATAGTGTATTTTGTTCTTTCTTCTTCGCAGTTACCTTTTTTATATTATTCTATCGCTTTTGTTCTTGCATCCAATCTACAGCGTTGACTCTTATTAGCGTCCCAGTCTCATCTTTAATATTTAAAAAGCGGGGTCAAAAATTATAAAATTTTAATCTTTTTTTTAATTTATTTCTTATAATTAAAAAAAGCTATATAGGGATTGGGTATTAAAACAAACAACATGCCCGAACATGTCCAATTTACTAAAAATGATGTTACCGCACAATTTAAAAATGAAGTTACCGGACAAATAACTAAACAAAAGCAACAACTTAAAGATTTTCTCTTAAACTCAAATAAATGTTTAATATTTTTTTGCAAAATTTTAAAAACCTTTTCTTTGAATTACGTTTCTTACCCTACTAAAAAAAATTATATGACTTTTAATATTATATATGATTATATCCGAAAAATGAGAACATCTAATTGTATCAAATTAGATCGTATTATGATCATATTAGATCTAATTTAATACAATTATATCTAATTTAATGGAATACGATATGGTTTGATACAATTTTATCCGAATTTTGTCCTCATCCAAATGTATCAAATATAAGATAATTATATCCAACTATATATAATGGTACATAATTCGATACAATTATACATAATTATATGAGGCATATGTAACTTTATATAGGTCTATATATAATTGAATATTGTAATATGTTGCACTATATATTATGCAATATATAACAAGATATAGTTATATATTTAGGATATAATTTCGTAAAATTTTATATAATTATATCTTGGTATATATGTTCCAGTATATAATTATACAAAATTTTATATGATAATATATGACTATATCAAAACTTTTTTACTTGGGAAGATACAATCTGTATTTTCCAATATATAATCATATGACATTTTCTTTAATAATATATGATTATATCCAAACTTTTTTGCTTGGGATGTGTAGTTTAATGATGGTTAATAACTTGTGTATGTCTTTTTTTTTAATAATCTTAGCTGTGATATTTTCATTTTCAAAATTATTGTAAAAAAATTCGAAAAGTTATTGTTTTTTTTATTATTTCAATATACTATCCTAAATTTATTAAACAATAAAAACACTTGTGCTAAAATAATCATGGTATAATAAATTAGTTTTAACTATGCCTACAGTCACAGCAGCCTGTGAGCAAATTCAAGTTATTGTAATTGTTTTTTTTTTCTCTACTTTGAAGTTGTGATTTGATGTTCGTTTTTGTGGTATTTAATGTGTCACTATGTTAAAATTACGTTTGTTTTTGTTTTTAAGTTTTTGCATGTATAATGCACTATTTTTTTTTTTTTTTGTTTTTTAATCATTTTAAATATATATTGTAATACCTGTTGCTTTCTTTTAGTTTTTTGGTTAAGAGGGTGTAAAAAATGAGACAACTTGAATGTTATCTTGATGAATTACCACATTTTTGATGGGAATTAAACATACACAGAGACGAAAAATTAAACACAACTATGTTGCAATGAGAAATAAGGTTTTTTATTATGTTTAAAAAAAAAAGTGATTGTGGTAATAAATTATAATTAAATTGAAATTCATTCAGATGTTCTGCTTATATATAATATACTATGAAAACAGAATTTATTTGAAAAATTTATTTTAGGAAGATAGCTTTAAGAAGACACTATAAATAATTTGTCTGTAATGTAATAAAATAACCCAAGTAAAAAAGTTTTGATATAGTCATATATTATCAAATAAAATTTTGTATAATTATATATTGGAACATATATACCAAGATATAACCATATAAAATTTTACGAAATTATATCCTAAATATCTAACTATATTTTGTTATATATTGCGCAATATATAGTGCAACATATTACAATATCCACTTATATATAGACCTATATATAGTTACATATGCCTCATATAATTATGTATAATTATATGGAATTATATACCGTTATATCTAGTTGGATATGATTGTATTATATTTGATACATTTTGATGAGGACAAAATCCGGATAAAATTGTATCAAACCATATCTTATTCTATCAAATTACATCTAATTGTATCAAATTAGAACTAATATGATCATAATACGATTTAAGTTGATACAATTATATGTTCTCATTTTTCGGATATAATTATATATAATATCAAAAGTCATATAATTTTTTTAGTAGGGTATTCAAAAATTAAAATGTTTAACGTTTTGGCGAAAATTTGTTTAAATGTTATGAATTTACTATTTTTTGATTTAAAATGTTTTACGTTTAAATGATTATGAAATATCAATGAGACTAATGGAATCTAATTTCTTTATTAAGTCTTTTGATTGAGTTTCATTTATCCCAACATGCTTTTGGTCATAATCGCCAGACAAAAATTGATATATTCACCGTTTTTCAAAAGGACATAATCCCCATTGTAGGGATAGTCATAAACGCAGCAATTTTTTACCCCACTTTGAATTTAAGGGATATGTCCGAAAAAATTAGGTCATAGTCCCCAAAATGGAAATGGAGATAATATCCGTGGGGGTTATGATTCAGCAGGTAGAGTTGTCGGCTAATAATCAGCGGTCCCAGATTCGAATCCCAGCTCGACCTCATATTTAATAAAAAAAAAGATTTGTAAGTAAATCAGTTCTTTGATTAAATTTTTTTATGAAAATCAATTTTTAGATACATAACTTCTACCATCCTCGTAACTATATATATAACCACTTACTTTATAAGCTCCAGTAAGATGTAATGCCGTGCGTGAACCACAATGGATGTACATTATTTGGTATTTTATTGCTAATAAAATTAATTTTCAATTAAAAGGTTAATCATATCAATTAAATTAATTTCTAATTAAATTTCTAGTTTACCATAAGTACTATTGACAACATTAACCCAGTACAATAAATTGGAAGTAATGATTTACAAACTACTTCTTTTACTGCTTCACAAGTATCCGATAGTATATTTTTACAGCTTTTTTAGAATTACTTCTGAACAACATCCAAAAAAATCACTTATATATTTCTTCTAAAGCATAATTGCTCTAAAAGTGATCCCAAAAAGTGATTTTGATATCATTTGGTATTTCTAAACAGATGATCGCGAGTTCGATTCTTGGAGGGACCAATATTTTTTTCTTTCTTAATTTTGTTTTTATATTTTTGTTTTATTTTTTTTGTTATTTTTTTTAATTTTTAAAAATACACAAAATAAAAATGACGAAAAATAGCTTTTTATACGCTTATGAAATTAGCACTGAAAACAATACTGAATTGCACTGCACCATTTGCACTTGTTTCAAATGTACTGTTATATTTATGCCAGTCGCTAGGTCGCTAGTTCGATACCCGGTGGCGGCAATAAAAAGCTTTTGTAAAGTAAAAAACATATAATTTATTTTGGGAAGAATTTTTTTTTTTAAATTTTAATTGGTGAAAAGGAGCTTCCTTTGCACTCGTTCAAAAAGTACTGAAAAAATTTTGAAGTGGGAGTACTCCTCTCCTATGACAACTCAATGTTGAAATCATTAGTGTTTATGTTAAAAAAGAAGTAGATCTAGATCATCAATTGTAGTGCTTTTTCTACTGCTTCGAAATCTCGTTTTTGCTGGGTAGGTTATTGCTATATGCTTGTAAATAATCCAAAATTTAGGTTTGTATTATTATTGTTAGTCCAAAAAATAATGATACCCCTCATTATCGTTTCTAAATTGGGAGGTAATTAAAAAATTATACCACCTTTTATGTTCAGATCTGCAAATTTAATATAGTTTTATCTTTTCAGAAAAACTTAAAAATATTATTGTTTTTGTAATGTAAAAACTAATAATTTGTTTCTTTCTTTCTTTTTAGGTAAGTTGTATTCCATTATACTTTGGTTTAGAATTGATTGGCCGTTGTAAGTATGCTTAAATTTTAAAAATCGTTTTCAGTTGATTATATATAATAGAGTGGAGCAAGAAATTCGGCTACGCTATATGTGGGATCGGTTGCAATAGGCGTTGAAAAGATACGTGTATAATTTTATAAAAATCGAACTTCATCTTCTTTTTTCTCCGGAAAAAATCATTACATTTAATGCAAAATTAAATAATCTCATTGCATTTAATTTTAGTAAATGTTCTATATTTGATTTAAACTAATATTTTTTTGGTAAATGTATGTGGTTCAAAAAGTGCAAAAAAATTATTCAATAAGCCTACACTCACAATATATTTTCCATAACCGTTTGAGGTTTATTTGAAAAGTAATAGGTAAAGTTGGTTGATTGGTAAAGATTGAAGAATCAATTAAAATACATGGAAACATATTAAGGTTATTCACAAGGGGTGTGCTATTTGTTGTATCGTTATATCGGCCTAACAAAAAACAGAGTTGTTAAAAATTAAATTGAAAAAATACAACCTTTGAGAATAGCACGATACATAATTTTTACGTATGTCTAGTCTCCTATGTTTGAGTGTGCTAACAGATAGAAAACCCAATAGAAAATTTTTGTTCAATTCAAATAAAAAATTTAACGACTCTGTTTTTTGTTAGCACGATACAATGATACAACAGAGAGCACACCCGTTTTGAATAACCTAATTGTTCAACTTGTTGTATAAGTCAATAAAAAACAAACTAAAAAAATATGTATCGTCTGTAGGAGTTGATATTTTCAGTCAAATGTTCTATTTTTAGTTTTCTATTTTTAAAGAAAAAATAATTTAAATAATTTCGTTATTTTTTGTTCTAAAATAAAAAATTCAAATATTTTCGGTTTTCTTTTTTGTTAAAATAGTTTGTTTATATACAAAATTATTACAATTCAAATTAGAAGAAATTCTTTACAGAAAAACACAAACATAGCCAATAAAAATATGAACGTGTTTGTTGTGTGTGCAGTATTTTGAAAATTCAAACAAATAAAAAACTTTCAAATATGGAAAAAAACCACAAAATGTTTTTTTTTTACGTTTTGTCAGTTAAAAATTGAAGATTCTTTTAACAGACTTTTCAATTATTTTTATTTCTTTTATGAATTGTTTAAACAATGGCTATAAAAAATAGATATTACTAATAGGGGGAAATACAGGGTTTTTTAAGCAATTACTTCACAAATCTAGTCTGCTTGGGAGTAGACTAAAAATGAATTTTTTTAAATTTCGTCTACATTTCATGCTATTCTACCAGCCAATTAGTAAATTTGGAGTTAAGACATTCCTAAGAACAAAGTAATTACTTCGAAGTAATTGCTAAGTTTTATTCATATGAACCAATGTTTGAAAATAGATAGCAAAATGGTTTGAATATAATGAAAAATCAGTAGTCCTGTTTTCAATTAATTTAGTATGTATTTTAGGTTGTTTTTAACGATAAAATATTGTGAGTGAACTTTTACTATAGCTGGAAAAATTTAATACAAAAAGTAATCAAAACTTTCCAATTGTGTTAAAAGTATTAAGTAAACGAACACACTGACTATGTACTAAAATTGTGTTTTTTAATCATTTTTAAGAATTTTTTAAACTATTTTTTCGAAAGCAGATGGTCCAGTACTCCAAAACAGTATATTTATTAACTTTATATAACATAGCACAATATCTTTACAAACTTTCATTGAATTCAAAGATGGTTTGGTCAATCTTTTTTAGTTAATTTCACCTATTTTTTTATCCATTTATTCGGAATAATCCCCAAACTGAAAATGGGGTATATACCGTGACCCCCATGGGGGTTTAATTGATTTATAGGGATCAGACATGGATTCATTAAAGTGGTTATAAGAAATACATAGAGTCATCTCGTGACATCAGTATACTGACCATAGTATAATATAGTAGCTTTACTCTTTTTCTGTCATTTGAAAAAATGAAGAAGTGTTTGTAATTTTACTTGTATATATGTGACCTTCTACGAGAAAAGGGACCCAGTGTGTCAAAAAACGGGTTTGGACTTAAGAGTGGATTCTGGTACCTAAAAGGGTGTAGAATACGATGAAATGAGTTAGATTTCTGATAAAAATTTATTTACATCATAAAAACGTACAAAACGAACTTGGGTGTTCAAAGTGATAATGCGTTATGAAATTTTAAATGCGTTCTTCTCAAAACTTCATTTTCACACACTAGGTCCCTTTTCTCGGATAAGGTCACATATGGTTCTTAATACCACTACAACTACATGAGATAGGGACAAGCTCTCAATTTTTTAATGAGTGGGGCTACTATGATACTGACATCCCTCTTTATATATAGCAGAGATTCGAAAGACTTAATTCAAGTTAAGCTTAAATCACGAAAAATTTAATTCCGATTTTAAAAATGTTCATATATCGTTCCGTTAAACCATTGCTAAAGAATTCATTTATAAGCTTCATTCCCAAAACTTTAATAAGAACTGCATATTCATTAGAGTGTACCATCTTCCAGGCAAAAAAGTACGCCGTACACCCTCCAGTATGAAGTATTTTCGCAAGGAGGTTTCAAAAAAACACTGGTCTCCTTGAAGCAAAAAAATCGCTGTATCACACTTTAAAATCTGACTTTAAATGCAAAAGCTATAACGAAAAATTAAAAAAGGCGACCCCTACGTTCAGCAAAAAAAAAATTATATTATTTTTCATAAATTTTCCATTTGACTAAATAAATAAAAAAAATTATTTTTCATTCACAATTTTACTAAATGAAATCATGTGAATTTGGTTTCATTCAATTAGAATTCAATCAAAATAGAATGAATTCATATAATTTAAAGCTTTTGGGAATTAAGCTATCGAATTAATTAAGTTATTACGAAATGATATTTAACCAAAATTTCATTAGTTTTTAAAAATTGAATTAAAGAATTAATTAATTTAAATCTTTGATATAGTAGAGTCCTTGATTTATTAATTTAAGAATCATTCTGTTTAAATATAATGTTCTTTCCAATCCATTTCATTTTATGTCGACAAAACACTTCAATTTTATTTTTTTTAAATAAACCTTTCACTTATACAGAATTAAAAACAATTTAATTTAATTATATATATTGTGCCTTTTACTTTTGTGTTTTGCAACAAAACTTGTGAAAACTTCAATTATTGGCCACATAAAACAAAACTTAAGCCTTTTGAATCAACGTTGAAAATAACCATCATCAATAAACAATGAATAAACTTGATGCCACATTAGATGATGTACAGAATACGCGTTTTTGCAACATCTACCATGATCTTATAAAACAAATGTCAAAACAAACACAATTTAGTGAAATCGAAGTGCAGAGCATATTGTTGGTCTACCACAAGTTTGTGTTGGCCAATGGTCCCAAGGCCAAAACAATGACCAAAAAACAATTTAATAATTTATTTTTGGTACTTTTCAAAGTGTACGATTTACAAATAATTGAAAGAATCTTAATGTTGATAACATCAGACCTAAAGAAAGACGTAGATCCAGTGGCCTGGGTTAAATTATTTTCGGTTTTTATGTCTAATAAATTAGAAGAAAGAATGAAATTTACTTATCAGGTGAGTTCGCGTCAGTACAAAGGAAATGGAAGTTAAATTTTGAAAATGATATTTCTAGATATATAATGTGGGTGCCACCGGTTCATTAACTCGTGAAAATGTTACTTTGACTGTGGAGAAATTTTTCACAGGTGATGATGAAGATGAAGTTAATGAACTAAGATCGGTAGAGTTTTACACATTTTGCTGAGATCCCCTTAAATTAGTTCTAATGTTTTTATTTTTTTACTCAGGACATGGTTGAGTTGCTGTTTAGGAAATTCGATGTTGATAAGGATGGTCTCATTTCCTATGATGATTATTCAACAGTTGTTGCCAAACAACCCATGCTATTGGAATTTTTAGGTCAATGTTTTCCTAATGTTGATGGTATGACTGTAATTGGTTATTGTGCAAATATTTTAACAAAAATCTCTTTCCCCAAATCCAATATTGAAGAATGAGTAAATCCAATAAATCAACGAACATATTGTTACGTGTACCTTTTAAAAATGTTGTTTTATTTCCTTTAAATAAACCGGGTTCTTTACTATTGCAATCAAAATAACTCTACACTCTTTTGTTTCACATACACTTATTTATTTAACACTTTATTACTTTACATTTAAAGTATAACAGTATAACACACACAAGTTTACCAATGATGTTTGTACAATGATTTACTAGAGCTCAACTGAACTATACAAATGCTAATGCGCAACTAACTGCATACGTCAAGTGGCTGCACTTTCCCTATTCCCCCTCTAGAGCCGCGCATGCCCAAGCAGAAAAATATTGAAATCGGTCCATGTTTTGACCTCTTCGTCATAGAAAAGCCCTATCTGAGTTTAAATACTCCGTATATTTTATGATTTATATTCACAAAAATGTTTTGAATTTTATTACAGTTTAATAACGCAAATTAGCAGGCAAAACAACAACAAAAATCCTTCAATTAGCCTCTAATAAAACAAAAAATTTTTATGAATAAGCATGTATATTAGACCGTACCTCAAAAAAAAAAGTTCGCCATACACCGTCTAATCTAAATTAGTTTTGCAAGGAGGTTTCAAAAAAAAAAATTGTTTCGTTATATCTTTGGCATTTACAGTCGGATCTTAACCCTTTCGCTATATTGTTGCCATATGGCTTCATAAACTTAGGGTGGATCTGGCAACCTCCATATTAGAGAAACGATTTGGATTTTAATTGATAATTGTTTTTTAATGTCTTGCAGATCATTTGCAATAAAAATTTCCAAATATTTATCGGCACATGGTTGCCATATTTCTGTCTGAAAAAAGTATTTTTTAGGTCTTTTTTTGCAATTTTTGATCTTTAGTTATTACAAAACACATGAATGCCCATTTTCTAAATTTCTTTATCTGGTTTTATTAGGAGAGCTTCAGGGTTTATAGGAATATTCAGAAATTGTTTGTCCAACAATATATATTTTTTTTTAAATTTGACCGATCGTTACATGAAGATTGCGTCTATATAAAATGACAAATTTACAGATATTGTCTGTTTTTTTAATTTTGGTATGAAATTTGACATTTTTTCTCTAAAAATAATTCAATTTATTAACCCCTAAATTCATAAACGCTTTGTAAAATTATAGGAAGTTTATTGAACAAATTTTGTATGAAAATGACGTTTTGTAAACCTGCTATAACTTTACAAAGCATTTATGAATAGAGGGGTAAAAATATTTATACTAGGGTTGCCATATAAAAATTTTAAGAAGCGGTCCAAAATTGGGATTTTTTCCAAAAGTTATTAAAATTCGCGCTTTAAAGGTTTTCGAAAAGTTCTTTTTATTTTCTATAGAGTTTTGTCGTGGAAATAATACAAAACTTAAAATTAGAAAAAATCTTAACCCATTTGGGAGCAGCAGCGTGTTAAAATTTGAATTTTTAGGCAAAATTTCTCCGCTAGGAGGCGCGATAAAGCTATAAAAACAAAACAAAAGTATTTCCTAGGCATATGTTTATATTTCCACAAAGTGTGGTCAAAAACTATTTAGCCAATCAAAATCTGTACCGAAAGGGTTAAAGTATGATACATCGATGTTTTTCTCTCGAGGCGACCAATGTTCTAAGGACCTTTGACCTCAAATTTCCTGTTCTAGTATTTACCCACCTAATCTCGGTTGCTACCACCCTAATTCAGAAAATTCAAGGAAATTTTTCGATAAACCCAGCAGAATTTTTTTTATTTTTTTGGGGTCTCCTTTTTAAATTTTTTTTCATTTACAGCAAAACACTGGTCTTCTCGAGGCCAAAAAATTGATACATCATCCTCTAATATCCGATTTTAAATACCAAAGCTATAACGAAAAATTAAAAAAGGTGACCCCTACGTTCGGCAAAAAATTTTTTTTTTGGAATTGCCTTGCAATTCTTTTGTTGCCTGTGAGTATATTTATAACGTCATATTTTTACCAAATTCGCTCTTAAAGTACTCAACCGCTCGCTTGGATGTCTTTGGAAAAACAATTTGTCTTTGCTGAAACTTTTGCTTGATATGAAACATACTATATTGAGTTTTAAGTTTTGTTTGTTTAATTTTGTTCGTGGTTAAGGTTAAAGACCAACTTCACTACCTTAAACAAGAGTAAAATTCTCCTCAAGATAACTCTAAATAGTCTTAAAATAAGCATTCTATTAGATAAGTAAGCCGACATAAGTGTATAAACGACTAAATTTTTTTATAAAATTTAAGTTAGAATGAAGTGCTAGCGTTTTCACGTTGCATAATTACATGATTTTTGAAGTATAACCCATAGAAAGTTGTCAAATTAACGATAACTGCTAATTTACAATTTGAAATAGTATGAGCTGCAAATTCCATCAATGTTCTTTAGTTATGTTAATAGCAAATATTGTTCAGTAATGTCTGTAATTTAGTCTTTCGATTATTTCCTAAAATAACAACTAATTTATGCTTTAGGTCTTTTATCATTTTCTGAATATTCATAAAAATCAATAGTAATTTGTTTAAGAGCCTTTAAGTTACTTAAAATATAGTACAAAAATCGTTAACCTTCAATTATAGTGCAATTGTATTTAAAGTTTGATACACCTATTTAAATAAATGAAAAAAAAAAACACAAATCGAAACATAAAGAATTGAAAATATTTAACATCTGCATAAGGTGTTAAATATCATGCTACTGCCAAAAAAAAACAAAAACAATAAGAAAAAGAAAAAAATATACAAAAACTAACTAAGAAAACTAAAAATAACACAATCAAAAAATCATGTTAAAACAACTGAAAATAACAACAAGAAGCAAAAAAAAAACAAGTTCTAACTACACTCACGTTAGAAAGAAAAAACCTATACAATTTTCTGCTGATTAACACAAAGAAAAATTAACAAAAACAAAATTTTCAATACTTCAGCAATCAAAATTTACTTAATTTTAATTTCATTCCTCAAAAACGCATGGCGGATGTTTAAACGTAGTAGCAAAAAAAAACTACAAAACAAACTAACAATTTGTTGCAGCTTTAACTTCAGCAGTTGTTAAACCACCAAAAAATTTTCAAAAATTTTTACATAAACAATTGTTCATAACGCACATCGTCAGCTTACAGCTAAGAACACAAACTTCACAACAGAATAACACAGCCTCAAACCAATGACCTCAAAATCTATTAGCATGTCTGGTCATAAAAAAAAAAAAAAATCATACAACACCAAAGCAACAAAAAAACCACCAAAAAATGCATGTTGTAGTACTGTTTTTATTGTTTTTAGTGCTGGCGTTTTGCTGATGATACTCTTCGTTGCAGTTTTATTTGTTGATGTAGATTCTTGACCAGAAATTAATGTCAGAAAACTGTGAAGCATGAGTTTAAATCAACAGCTGCCAATTTGTTGTTTGATTTGGAAAACATTTTTTATGAGTTCATAAGGTCATTTGTCTATGATTCAAAAAAACAACATAATGTACAAATTATTAAGAATTTTACAATGATAGGCTATTCTTAGTAAAACCACTAAGAAAAATTCAAATTGAAATTGTTTAATAAAAATAAAAAAGAATTTAATAAAGAATTTAAATTTATTGACAGACTTAATCAAAAGACTTAAGAAACAAACTTGGTATTGTAATTAAGACTGTATCGCATTATTTTTGAAAAATTCTATTTGAAAAAGAAATAACAAATCTAGTAAAGCCTCATTCATACTGAATCCAAAACTATAAGTTTTCGTTTTTTTTTTAGTTTTCGATTTGAAATTTAATGGGATTCGACAATCGAAAACAAAATAAATTTGAAAACCAGTATTTTTGGATTTAGTATGAATGAGGTATAAGAATGAAAAAATAACAACTCTGATTCCGGCATAGGGGACCAAACAAAAATAGATGTGTATCGGCGTTTTAAAAGTTTATATCCGGCCCTATGTTTTTTGGGATGTTAAATGTTCCAACGTTTTGCAAATATTTATTGTGAATCGGCATAGAAAATCATGTGAATCTTCCATTTTAGGTATATGATATGTTTGGCGAACTTATACAAAACATTACGGGGAACATTTTTGTGGAACATTTTAGTTCTCTAACTCTTCAATTAAAGCGAAATGCACTGACATTTGACATGCACCGCATTTGTATAATCCCGATTCCAAAGACCTATAATTTCTTTACTGGTTTTTATATCGAGTGTTATTCACAGAGTGCTGATTAGGACATTCTTGGGAGAAATTTGTTGTCCTTTTACATTTACCTCACTTAGTGTTTGAGATATGGGCGATATTCTGCGATACTTAATTTTCGAGATAAACGCGATCTAAAAATGTAACTAGTGAAGTCAAAACTTGGGACTGACATTCGAGTACTGAGGGTGGTCTTTGACGATTAAAATTTTATCTAATCGATTTTTTTTAATTTTAGAGATTTTTTAAATGTTGGGCTCATTTTTTTAATTTTAGAAATGTTTTTTTTTTTTGGCTATTATTTCAGTTGTTTTAAATTTTGGCAATTTTTGTTCTATTTAAGAGATATTTTCTAGTGTTTTTTTTTAATTCTACCGAGGTCATTAATTTCTACCAGTTTTTTCTAATTTTAGCGACTTCTTTCCTTCTTTTTGTGAGTTTTTTTCCATTCTAGCATTTTTGCGATTTCTAAGTTTTGGCGTGTTTTTATATTCTAGCGACTTTTTTGTAATTTTAGTGATTTATTTTGATTCTGACGATACTTTTACTTTTAGCGTTAAATTTTTTCTATTTTGAATTTCGGCAATTTTTTCAGTTGTTTTTAATTTAGGAGATTTTTTAATCAAGAGATTTTTTAATTTTTTCAATTCTAGCGTTTTTATTAAATTTCTAGCTATTGAGTGTTATTTTGGTTCGGTTTTTAAGATCAATAATGTGAAATTCCAAATAGAGTTCACAACTTATTTTACAACAAATAGAGAAAAAACTTATGAAAAAAACTTTCCTATAACCGAAAGTAGAGAGAACCCCATAAAGATAGTGCTTGGTAGTACTTGAAATTGTCAATCATTGGTTTTAGGAAAGTTTTTTTTTAAGTTTTTTTTCTCTATTTGTTTAGAAATAAGTTGTGGATTCTATTTTGTAATAAAAAAATAACAAGTAATCGTTGTAGAAGTTCATTGCTTTTGTTTTAATGACTATAAATACCCTGCAAACATTAAAATACGAAAATGTTTCGCAATAATCATATTCTTATTGCGGAAGATCCCCCTTTCGGGAGTAAATGTCCTCTCTATAGCGCTACTCCCAAGCAATACGAAAGCGATACTTCTGAATGATAAATCGGCGATATCGCTAATTTATCTACCTGGAAGATAAAAAAGTTGATATCGCTAAATTAACTCCTCGAAACAAACTAGACGATTTATATTTTTCATTATTAAATTTAAATCTGAAAAAGAATATCTGCATACATAATCCAATGACAAAAACATTAATTATCTTGTTGCCATCATACCCGGTTTTTTCCGCGCATAAATCCTCATTTTTCAAAGAATTTGTTTCCCATATTTCTTATAATTGTTTTTTGTACAAATTTTGAATTATTTTTTTCAACATTTTCAAAAACTTGAAACGAATTGTGTTTATCTTCCCGATGATAAAAAGGTGATATTGCCGCAATATTATCATAAAAAATTATGACAAAAACCACAA
Source organism: Leucophora obtusa (assembly GCA_949987735.1). Taxonomy (NCBI): domain Eukaryota; kingdom Metazoa; phylum Arthropoda; class Insecta; order Diptera; family Anthomyiidae; genus Leucophora; species Leucophora obtusa. The sequence goes on from OX465295.1 coordinate 287,453,869, forward strand.
TTTTGAAATTGGTTTTTCCAAATGTCTCCAAAATATCTTCCAAATGATAAAAGGCAGACAATTTCAAAATACTACTTGATTATTTTCATTCAAATGAAAAATAGAAGATATCTTCTTGGAAGATATCTTCAAACTGTTTGCAGGGTAAAATTAAAAGCTTGAATGTTAAACAAAACATGCAAACATTTGCTTTACCACTAAAGGAACTTTGGCTAAAGCAACAACTATAACATATAAAAAAAATAATAGCTTTGTAAAAAACATGTGATTTTCGTTGTAATAGTAAAAAAAGTAAATAATAAAAAAATAGTAAAAAATGTTTGAATTATTTTTCACTTCATAAATTCAAAAACTTAAATCTATATTATAACCTAGAGAGAACTCCATAAAGATAATCTGATCAACCATTGGTTCTAGGAAAGTTTTTTTATAAGTTTTTTTCTCTATTGGTTGTAAAATAAATTGTGAATTCTGTTTGGAATTTGTGATATTTGCTCTTAAAAACCGAACAAAAATAACATTCATTGTAACAATTTTCAGATCAATTAAAAATCTACGGTGAAATATTTTTCCTATAGGAAAAAGTACGGAAACATTTTCTGTAAGAAAAAACGCTCGCTCAGAATCTGAAGTTTTTCAATGGAGAAATTTCCCCAGAATTTGAGACTTGTATTAGGCTTAAATATTTTATTAATAAAATATTTCATAAATATTTTCACTCTGTTATATTTGGACAGTTAATGCATTTAACATTGTAAGTTTACGCACAAATATTGTAAAATTAAATATAATTTTTTAAATATTTTTACGCACTTTCAATTTAAATTGAAAAGTTTTATTTGTAACTAACTTACGCATCAGGTATGTAATTTTTTTCATTTACACACTAACAGTAAATTTACCATATTTAGAGTAGGAGTTCAGAGTTGGGTAAATTTAAATCAAAAGTAATTAAATTATATTTCTGAATACGTGTCATAATTTTTATTCCTTTTTTTAAGACAAAGGACTATTGTGTTGTCTACAATTTTCGATTTTTCACTCCCCCACTCGTAGAGGCAATCCTCAGCAATTTTTCTGACTTTGTAAATTTGCTGACTTTGGATCCACTATAAAGTATTTTGTGTGTAAAAGCACAAACCTTTTTATAACAAAAGACTTAAGACACAAACTTAAGTTATTAAAAATATGTAGTTAAAACTGTGAAAACTATTCGATTGTTTAGCTTTCAAAAAACGTTCAAATAAAATCCCTTAAATTTTTCTAGCCATCTACAATTTAAACAATCGTGTAAATTTAAACAATCATATAAATCATGTTTAATCACAATACAATCATAAATGTGCTTTCAATATCACTTTCAACGCAACTAAATGTTTAACAATCATTTGTTTAAAAGTTTGTATAATTTATGCAAAATATGATAAAAATAAATATAATCCAACAACTTCAACACCTTTTAAAGTGAATAATACATTCATATTACTACACCTTTTCATCTAATCTTATCTGCTATTCATTCATTCATGTATTCATACAATCATTCCTCATTATTGTCACTATAAAATCTAAATCTTAAAAGAAACAACTACAAAAAAATATGGATAAATTAATCAAGTTTATCTATTGGCCATAGAAAAAAAAACTATGCAAATACATTTAAATTCATATCCAACAAATGTAGAAATGGTTGTGAACTCTGGCAAAGAAGATGCTCAGTGGAGTGTTTGCATTGATTTTTTTCTGTTGTTTATTTTATTTTCATGTTTAAAGAAAACAAAATAAAAACTATTAAATTGCAACTTAACAACATATACAATCTAAATAGGAAGTAATGGGAATACAAAACAGCAATACGGCAAAAAAAAACATTAACCTGAAGATGATACCACGATGACGACCATCAAATGGTGGGCAGTGAAACAAAAAAAAAACGAATGAATCAACATTTGGTATTAGAAAAAACAAACATTCCCATCCAACATATTTCTGTGTGATCAAAAGAAAACTCGGAAAAGCCTCCTCAACATGAAAATGATGGATAATGGAACTACATTTATCTAATTTACTTTTAGAACAAAAGTTTTATTAATTTACTGAAAATATTTATTTATGAATTGAATTAGCCAAAAAAAAATTCTTAATGCCTGCATTAGCGAAATTCACTTTTGGATTTCCGATGGCGGCATCCCCGGGAAACATAGCCTTCTTCTATGTTTTCTCACAATCCCTACAATGTCTTATCCAGCAGTCCCGGGATTCAAGCGATCAATATTTTTAAAGCTAAAAATTATTTAAGTTTATATATCTTCTAATTTTTGCTATCAATTCTTCTCAGAATATATATGTATATTACGGTGGGTCGATTTGTAAGGACAAAAATTTGTCCTTATTTTGAGGGAGGCACGTTTTTTATTAGGGTGGGTCGATTTAGCAATCGATTTTTTGCCATCGATTTTTCGATAGCTTTTGGCATGAGGAAAAAAAGTTCCACTACGACATATCAAAAAAATCATTTTCGAGGCGCTCAAATTTCGACAAAAACTCGTCTAAAAACCCATAAAAAAAAGTTTTTTTTTGAAAAAATGATATCGCCATCGTTTTAAGCGTACAATTTTGCATTGTATAGGATATATTTAAAAAATTTGAAATCGGCGAATTTTTTTTTCTAACATACCCACTAAAAAACCTTAAAAATTAATGATCGATTTTTTGACAAAAACTCGCCCAAAACCTCAAGAAAAACATATTTTTTTTGAAAAACTGCTATCGCCATCGTTTTTAGCGTACAATTTCAGCTTGGAAAGGTAATATTTAAAAACAAATTAAATCAGCCGATTTTTTTTTATTACCTACTAAAAAAAAAACCTTAAAAATAAAAGTTGAGAAAAAGTCAAAAAATTTAAATTTGGGCGCCTCGAAAATGATTTTTTTGATATGTCGTATTTGAACTTTTTTTTCCTCATGCCAAAAGCTATCGAAAAATCGATGGCACCATATCGACTCCTAAATCGACCCACCCTAATGTATATGGGTGAGAAGCAAAAAGTGGTAATATTTCGGTTTTTTCTTAATGGAATCAGTAAGTTTAGTCATTATAAACCTAATTGCAAAAAATCTCATCTACAAGTTGCCGCAATAACTTTTTTTGCACAATTTTAATTTTTTTGTTATATAACAAAAAAAATTGCGTACAAATTTTCTCAATTTATTAGTTTTTCGTATTTTGGTTTTCAATTTGCTTTCCAATGATATATAATTTGTGTTTATCAAATTGGCGGTTTCGCGAATAAAAATACAATTCATTCCGCGAAAAAAAATTTTATTTTTTTTTTAAATATAAAATTTTTTAAAATCCAAACAGCGGTAGCGCAGTTACAAAATAATATATTAAAAACATAACATTTAGCGATCAAAAAATTCTTAAATTGTGTGAAACAAATTTAATTTGTCAAACTAATGTCAGTAATGACTCGAAATATCGATTCAAAACCAATGAAATGCAAAATCAATCTTTTTCGCTCCAGCAGCTTAGGGTAAAAAACTGATAACTTTTTTTGATTTGACGCAAAATTGTTAGTTGAATTGTCTTTTGACGTATAAATATTAGTTGAATCACCTCTGTTTATGGTTATTTTAAAATATTTTAAACATTTATCTACGTTTATTTGAATAAAATCTGATGCAAACAATTGTGGTTACGGAGTTTACAGTTACGGAGATAACATTTGGTTACTATTTTTCGTTTTCTTTCAGAAACGCTTTGTCAGAATTTTTTTTTCCGAAACAAAATCGCATGATGCCTACAAGGTGAATCCAAATATGATATTGTTTTTTTTTACTCGTTAAATAGTTTGGTGTAAAAATTAGGAACGGAGTTTACAACATTTTTTCAGATCTTATTAAAGACATCCTTTTTCATCTAGAGAATGTTACATGCTGCAGAAAAGCTTCAAGTCTGTTATACTGGATGATTACTTACAGTCCAACGATTATTTGAGTATAAATAACATTATACTTTTCGGAATATAAATAATAGATAACTCCAAAATTCTGGTATATGCATTTTTATCAAAAATTATGACGAAAAATCGTTACAGAGTTGAAGTCGTGATAGCTAAGATATACGAAAAATTTTGTAAAATGTATTAATTTTTATTAAAAATGGTACTTTTGCTCTTTATAAAAATTCTTACAGTTAGTATTTAGCTTTATTGGTTATTAAAATATAAGCTAGTAAAGTTAAAAAACCTTATGAGTTACTTGTTACGGAGTTTACATTTGGCCTATAAAATTGGTCACAAATTTTATGTATTAACCAAAAATTGGTCAGATTGTTATAAATTTTGTAAAACAGGTGACAATGCGCTGATATATATCGAAATATGTAACTCAAATGTAATCCATGCATTAGAAATTAGGTGGTTACACGGTTTTTATCACATTTTTTGATATCACCCATATAAGAGCGACTCACCTTATATGGGCAGAAAAAAAGTAAAAAAAGTGCCGCACTCAAAATAAACCTTGGTTTGTTTTATTATAATTCCCAAAATATTTCGGGTCTAGCAATGAGATCTCATGAGCTGGACCATTTTTAAAAAAGGTATTTATACCCTACACCACTATGTGGTCAGGGTATTATAAGTTTGTGCTAATGTTTGTAACACCAAAAAATATTGGTCCTAGACCCACCTTATAGTATACCGATCGGCTTAGAATTTTTTTATACCCTACACCACTATGTGGTCAGGGATTATAAGTTTGTGCTGATATTTGTAACACCAAAATATATTGGTCGTAGACCCACCTTATAGTATACCGATCGGTTCAGAATTTTTTTTTATTTCGATTTAACGATGTCCGTCTGTCCGTCCGTCCGTCCGTCCGTCTGTCTGTCTGTCCATGCAATCTTGTGCGCACTCTACAGGTCGCAACTATTAAGATATTTTGATGAAATTTGGTACGCAGACCTATGTTGGCCCAAGGACGAACAAGTTTGATTTTTTTGAACATCGGTCCATGTTTAGACCTAGTGCCCATATTAGGGTCCTACCAAAATTATATTGTTTATACGCTGCAGGTCGTAAATATTAAGATATTTTGACGACATTTGGTACACAGACCTATGTTAGCCCAATAACGCAGCCTATTGATTTTGGTGAACATCGGTGCATGTTTAGACCTAGTGCCCATATAAGGGTCCTACCAAAATTATACTGTTTATACGCTGCAGGTCGTAAATATTAAGATATTTTGATGAAATTTTGTACACAGACCTATATTGGCCCAGTAACGCAGCCTATTGATTTTGGTAAACATCGGTCCATGTTTAGACCTAGTGCCCATATAAGGGTCCTACCAAAATTATACTGTTTATACGCTGCAGGTCGCAAATATTAAGATATTTTGATGAAATTTGGTACACACACCTATATTGGCCCAATAACGCAGCCTATTGATTTTGGTGAACATCGGTCCATGTTTAGACCTAGTGCACATATAAGGGTCCTACCAAAATTATACTGTTTATACGCTGCAGGTCGCAAATATTAAGATATTTTGATGAAATTTGGTACATAGACCTATATTGGTCCAAGGACGAAGCCTATTGATTTTGGTGAACATCGGTCCATGTTTAGAACTAGTGCCCATATAAGGGTCCCCCCAAAATTGGCTTGGTAACAAACTGCAGGTCGCAAATATTAAGATATTTTAATGAAATTTGGTGCGCTGACTCACATTATAGAAAATTTTGACACAAGCCCCATTTTAACCCATTCGAATTTCGGATCCAAACAATACACCAGACTGGTGTAGGGTATTGTATAGTCGGCATGCCCGACTTTAACCTTTTTACTCGTTTATAATGAATTTGATAAAAAAATAATGAAATATAATTTTTTTTTTAGTTTTTGTAAGAATTTTGCATATGAAAAAACTATGGGTATCATATACTCAATATGGGTATCATATGAAAGGTTTTTTGAGGCGTGTCCAGGGTATATATAACATGTTCAAGCATATCCAGACATGTCTTATTTTCAAGGATATTCTATAAAAAAAAGCTAATTTTTTACTTTTTGTACCGAGATGTTTGTGTTTGAAATGTCAAATTTATATATCATAATCTATAGTCGATTTAAGTGAACACGTGTTTCTGACTTTTTTAAATTCGCGTTTTATCCGAAATTCAATGTGGTGGAAACAATATATTCTAAATAGGGCAATATGGATACCGAAAATTTTCTTTTGACAAGAAAATCATCGCTGAGTGGATATATGTAGTTTAGAATTTTGCAAATTTAATACATTTTTCACGGTGCCCTAAAAACTACTAATATTTTCTGAATTTGAAATGATATTTTCTAAATTTCAAATAAAATTTGAATTTCAATTGATGTTTTCTGAATTTCAAATGGAAATTTTCAATATCAATTCATGTTTTCCGAATTTCAATTGACATTCTCTGAATTTCAAATGATATTTTCTGAATTACAATTGCAAACATGTAGATCCACAATATAATATAAAATATGATGTTAAATTTCCTATTCCCAAAAGTTTTTCAAAATAATTCACGGTCTGCTAATAAAATAAATTTTAGCACCAATATATTGACATTTAAAGATATAAATAGAAGGATGTATAAAATATTCAGAAAATAATTGAAAAAAACTGCCCTTGAATTGGCAATTTGCCACATAATAATCAAAAACACATAGTAGAAACAAATAAATAAACAAAAACATACAAAAATCAATTATTCAATCACACAAATTAATGCTTGAAATTCAATTATATAAAAACGATATCCATAACTAATTAATTGACTCTTTGCAAAATTTCAAAACATTAAATAAACTTGACCAATATATTTTAATATAAAATCTCAGCTATTTATAATCTTAAATAAAATTTCATTATTTAATTTCTATATCACTATAATTTTCATCTTCTTTCAACACAATAAAGGCTAATTTCTTTGATATGCTCCATAAATTTACTTGTAAGCAAAAAATAACAAAATAAAACAAATATTGGAAGAAACAAAAACGATGTTATGAGGTCTTTAATGTTAAAACTCATATTTACCATCCGTTTCCGGTTAAATATATTTGAAAAAATAAGCGGCAACACATAAACAGCGAAATATATGTAAATAAACTATATAACTTATGTAAACAAGTTTTATATAATTTTTTTTTCTCTGCAGGACTTTTTTTAACTTGAACATCTTAATTTTCATCTTTTATTGAAGATGATACACCTTTAAACATATAAGGAAGTATTTTTGTCTTCTTTTCTTTTGCCAGTTAACAATTTAAACAAAATTTTTCATTTGTTGTGATGCTGTCTCTTATTGACAATTGTTATAACAGGTGGCAGACAGTTGCATTTAACACAACCATCACGTCATTTGTTAAATGTTCATAATGTTTTTTGTTTTTTTTTTTTTATTTTGTATTTGGGTTTTCTTCATTTTCACATTTTATGTACCAGCATTTAAAGGTTTATTGCACAGTATTTGCCATTAGGTTTTCATCTGCATTGTTTTCTATATTTTGAAGTTTAACAGCATCTGTTAACGATTTGCAATGATAAACTTTTTTTGTTTGTTGTTATTGTCATCGCTTTGTTTTTCTTTTTGTTACTATAAACAATTGTTAAAGTATTGTAATTTCTTTAAATCATTTTATTTTTGTTTTTTCTATACGATTTTGTCTTTGGTTAGTATATAAATAATGCATTATGTTGCACTATGGGGCTACAAATAAAAGGAATTCACCCCCAAATCAACCAAGGAGTGGGTTTATCTATAGAACAGCTAAAAGCCTTATACTTTGCTATCGGTAGCTTTAAATCATACTTGGGAGTAATTAATTAGGTGGACTAATTAATTGATGATTTGATACAGGGTGCGGCTAAAGTAAGTAATATATATTAAATGAAATGAAAAAAAACAAAAAATTGAATGATTAAAATAAAGTTTATTTTATGTTATTTTTTTACATTAATTATGAAAAATAATATCAATTAAATGAGAACCGTCTGATGCAGTCAAATCAGGCGATCGTGGTGGCCATCTCAAATCGCCGTTTTTAGAAATTATCCAATTTGGAAATTGTTGTCTCAATAACTTCATCGTTGCACGGGCTGTATGGGGTGTTGCACCATCTTGTTGAAACCATACACACAAAAAAAATTGAAGGTAATATTGCCTAAAATTGTAGGGTGATATCACCTATTTTCAAAGGCAACATAGAGTTTGCTATCTTTTACGGCAATAGTACCATAAAAAATAGGTAATTTCTATTTGACTTTTATGTTCGAATAATCACCTATTTTTTTGGTAAAATTAACTTTAACGCATTGGTATATTACTAATTAAAACGTAGGTAATATGTACATCCCACTTGGTAATATTACTTTCTTATTAGGCAATTTTTATTGCAAAAACCTCCCTAAATATGTAAATTTTTTTATTTTATTAAATATCAATTTATTTATTAAAAAAATAGATAAAAATATAGGTAAATTTTACAAACTATTTAAATATGGAAATTACTGGTATTACTACTCTATACAACATAACATGAGTGGTTTTCTACGAGAAAAGGTCCTAAAAACCCTCAGATTCTGTAGGAAGAAGTCCTGAGCAAAAGTCCTAAGCATCTTAGGAGTTTTCCATAGGGAAAAGCCTAATGGTTTTTCTGATAAATTTTCAATAAGAAAATGTCAAGAGGTTCTTAAAATTGTTTCATAAAAAATTTTTACAGATTCTGAGAGTTTTTTGAAAAAGGAAAAAGCCTCAGACTCTGAGGCCTTAATTCTAAAGAACAAACCTTCAGATGCGGAGACTTATTTCTAAAGAAAAAGTCTCAGATTCTGAGGACTTATTTCTGAAAAAACCCCTCACATTCTGAAGACCTTTTCTAATAGAATAACACTCCAACTCTTAAGAATTTTTGGTACAGAAAAATTCTAACATTCTGAGGATTTCTCGCAATAGGAGAATTATGAAGTTCCGAAGGTTTCTTCCACGAAAGTTCTCAGATATTGAGGTATTTTTCTTAAGAAAACCCCTCAGAATATAAAGAGTTGCCTAGGGATATTGTCATAAAGAAAAGATCTCAGCTTCTGATTTGCTATAGAAGAACTCTGCGATATTGAGGACCTTTTTCCATAATAAAATTCACATATTCTAAAAAATGCTTATTTAAAAAAATATGTTATGATGTATTATAAAACCATGATTGTTCTTCGCTCCTCATTATTTGTAGAACGTGCAGTAAAAACGCCAAAATTGAATAATGCTTGTCGTGCTTTGTTTAAAGAAAGGATTAGTATAATTCTTCTTGGAATTTCTAAAAGGTAAAGAAAAAGGGGATTTTCAATATTATACAAAAAGTTTGTACTTACGGGTTTACAAATGCTTTCTATTCTTTTGCATCTAACTACAATAGAGCCCATTAGTATTTTTACTGAGTACCTTCTTATGAATAGCTGTATTTTCCTTTATATTCTTTTATGTTTCGCCTCAAAAGTATAGTAATAAAGATGGTTGTTTTTTTTTTGTGGACTGCCAGAAAAATTAAGATTTTAATCTGATGGTTCAAGTGTAAAAAAGATGATATCTTCATGTTCAGTTTGTGCTACGTTTGTCAAAAACACGATTTGACAGAGTCTAGCGGTTCCAAGTTTTTCCAAATTTTCAAATAAAACTATTAGTTATGGGTTTAGTTCAATTGCTGTTGCAATAGATCTAAAACATGGGAATCTGCAGGGCCTTTTATTTTGGCTACAAAACCGAATTGATAAATAAAATCATAAAACAGCATTAGGAAATGTTTCATAAAAAAAGAACGAATGTACCTTTTAAAGAGTTTTTGTCCATGCCCAAATTAAAGAGAATTGCCCATAGTGAGTGATATCACTATGATTTGAAACAAACATTACTGGGTGGCAAACGTTTCCGAAAATGCAAAAGATATGTGCTTCGTTGTAATACTTCTTTTTACCACAATATAGCCTTAATATTCATTTGCCAATCAATATTCATTTGCGATCAAAAAACCAATTAAAATTTTATATTTTTAACAGCGGCTGACAGATAAAAAAATATAATTTATTGAAAATTTGTTTACGACATTTCGAATTTGAAAATCAAATTTTCGAATGGTTGCCTATTCTCACATGTTGAATTTACATTGCCAAAAAGTTAAATATTTACCTATTGGCATAGGTAATTAAACTGGTTTTTAAAATTTTATACAAAAAGAGGCTACCTATGCCAACCAAGGCAATATACCGTCTAATATATTTTTTTGTGTATGTTGGCGTTTGGTGGCAATTGCATAAAAAAAAAATTTTTAAAGCATTAAGGTGCTTTTACAATGGTAGAGTGACTCCAGGCGGTATTCGTCGCTCTCTTTCCAAGATTGACAATTTATATCAAAGCCTTTGCAGACGCGTTTAATTCTTATGGCGCTGAATTTTCGATATAAATTAAGAAGAGAGTGATTTAACAGAGGTATGGAGAGTTGGCTAGTCTTTTAATTATATAGTCGTTGGTGACTCTACTCTGCAGCACAGATTGAAATGTTAACTGTTCAACATGCAGAGTAGAGTTACTTCAAAAAATATTTGACACTTCAATACTTACATTTCCTTTCGCGAATGTCTAAACTTTATATCAATTTCCTTTAATTTAAAATATTTTCTTGTTTAATTATAAAATGCCCAACACAATTACTTTGTGTTGATTTTATGATTTTCAATATTTTTTTTTTTTAATTTGTTGACAATTAGAGATGTGAACAAATTAGTGATGTGTTTTTTAAGGTATATTTGTCATGTTAAATAGTTAACAGAGCAATGTTAACTCTAGAGTGCAACAAATCCGTACTCCAGATTCAAACAACTTTGACTCTGGAGTGGAATAAAAAAAGATAGCAAAATACAAAAATGTATTATTAAGGAAGAGAAAAGAACTAAATTTGCTACAGATTGGAGTATACCATCATTGTAAACGCACCTTTACTCTGTAATGTTCTCCATTTATTGTTTGACTTACACATTGATCGTTTTCAAAAAAAAAAAAAAATGGACCGTAAATTTTTTCGCCGGTAATGTCACATCAAACAGTAACACGAATTGTGTGTAAAGATTTTTGATGAAGATTTTTGGGATTTTGTGATCCCCAAAATCTGTTGTTTTGTTTATTTACGAAACCGTTCAAGTGAAAATGCGCTTCGTCGGTCATCATTAAATTTGACAAAAAGTTTTCATTTTGATCAACGATATTTAAAACTGCTCTAGCATATTCCAAGCGCAATGCGAAATCCTCAGGATTTAGTTTTTGGACTAGTTGGATTTTGTAAGGGAAGAGGTGCAAATCGTGTTTCAAAATTCGTTGAAGAATGCGGTCAGAAAGCTGCAACTGGGCAGATCGTCTTCTCGTTGATGTTTCCGGATTTTCTGCGACGCTCTGTCTCACAGCGTCAATATTTTCGGCCGATCTGCCAGTTTGAGGTCTGCCCGTACGTCTTTAATATCTGACAGTCCCAAATTTAGCAAAATTATCCACCAACGAACGAATGGTTGGACCCGTTGGAGCAGTTCTTACACCATAAAATCTTCTGTATGCACGTTGAGTATTAACTATCGAACGATTATTTTCAAGGAATAGAAAAACAACCTTAGTTCTTTGCGCAATTGTATAACGTTCCATTTTTATATTCTCTCAAGTTTTATTCCTGAAATAGAAAAAAAAATATGAAATATTCACAAGCAAAGAAGTTAAAATTTTTTACATCATATAGTTACTTTAGCCGTATTAACTGTAATGAAACCAAACGTTTTTAAATTAGTGTTTTTCACACTAATTTGATAACGAATTCATCTGATTCTTTTTATAAAAACTCCCAGTTAGTTTTGATTATGAAAATAGATGAAGCCGAGAATTAAAACTGGTTACCTCCATGTAATGTAATTTCCTTCTGCCCTTTTCTGGTCCGTTAATTTTAAATATGTTTTGTTTTTGTTCAGAATTTTTCATTTGTATATACTTTTTCTTAATTTTTCTTTTATGGGTGTGTGTGAAACGATAGCAAAGTGCTATGGTGAAAAAACATTTGTTCTATGGTGAAAAAATTAGGAATTTTCCTGTGTGAAATGAAATCTTTTTCGACAATATAAAATGTTTGACATTTGTAAATAATAGCGAAAAAAAGAAATAAAATGAAACAAATATTTTCACAAATATGTGCGTTTGCTAATTGCAATTCTCCTACAAACCAGATCGTTGCAATTAACGGAAGTTTTAGTTTTGCATAACATGACATACATGTAATGTAATTTTTTTCTGCCTCTTTTTTGGTAGTTAGTTTTAAATTTATTTATTTTTGATTAGAATTTTTCATTTGTATAGACCCCGCGGTCTAGATTAGCAATAAATATCTTAGCAATAAGTTAAGTACGTCGGCAGAATAACGGCATAAAATTGCTTATTGCCGAGCTTATGTTAAGGGTATGAGAACACGTAATTATGTTTACTCATAATTTGCAATAATTCAACGAAGAATGTTATGCGACACTTACTAGTGAATACCCTTGTAAAAATCCAAAATCGATAAATTTTTTTGTTTTTTATTTATAATTAGTTGAATTATATTTAATTCTTCTTAATTTAATTAGTTTTTTTGTTTTTCTTGCTGTTTTTTCTTTTATTTTATTAGTGGCGTCCTTTTTTATAAATGTCAAACTAAAATGTCATCTGAGTTTGACATTTCATCTCAGCAATATGTCGGCAATAATTGTTAACGAAGATGCGTTAACAATTATTTCGACATATATTGCCAGAAATAAATATGTACGCAATTTGGGGGTCTACACTGAAGATAACATAATTTTGACATTTGCTGCAATATATGTCAACATATTTATTGCTAGTCTAGATTAGGGGTACGTACGGGCTAGTGAAATTTTATTCACCTCAAAACTGTCAAAAATTTCCCATAAATAATACTTTGCTACCGTTTCACACACACTCTATGTATATAGAAACTTTCACATTTTAAAATGTCAAATATTTCTATGCTTATGTCAAAAATTATACTAGCCCTATGGGCTTGTGAAATTTTACTCACCTCAAAACTGTCAAAAATTTACCATAAATAATTCTTTGCTACCGTTTCACACACACTCTTAGTAAAATTTCTTACGGCGAAATTTCCAAGATACAAGAGAAAAAATATTCTTCTCATATTCTTTCACTAGAAATTTCTAAACGCCAACACTGTTGCCAATTTAGCTATTTTCTCGTCATATCTAGTGATTTCACAACTCGTTTAGCGGGATAAAATATGATTTAGCTATTAGCGGGAAAACTAACGATTTTTTTTAAAGGCAGTCTCGACATTTTCTTAGCAGTTTTTTACATTTATTTCCTTGACAGAATTTCTTAATCATTTTTATTCAGCGATTTATCGCAAAATTTTTACAGAAAACTTAAAAGTTCGCAAAATTTAGCGATGTATCGATAATTTTTTAAGAAAGTTTTAAAAAGTCCGCAAAATATGACTTTTTGGCAAATTTTTCAACAGAACCTGAAAATTTCGTGAAATTTAGCGATTTATAGCTAAATTTTTTATAATTTAGCTATTTTCTGGTGATTTTTTAGTTTGATTTAGCGATATTTTTAGAGAAGAAGTTGGCAACAGTGAATTGTGTGTGTGCAGTGTTGCCATATAGCCAGTTTTAATTGTTTTTTACAGTTTTTTTTATGTAAAAACAGTTTTTTTTAATTTATGGATTTTTTACAGTTTTTTCATATTAAATCGGCACATTTGCTTCATTTAGAATTTTTTTTAAACTAAAATTTAAGAATTAAAATATCAAAGTGCTTATACATAATAAGTTGAAAACCTTATAACACGTTTATAAACTGAATTTTGTATAAAATATTTGTTTTATAAGCTATTTATAAACTTAAAAAGTGATTATGCATATGACCCAAAAATTACAATGAAACTTTCATATTGTAAAAAAATAAGGTACATATTGAAGCATAAATAAATTGAAAAATGCCAATATAATACTACAAAATATTCTTACTTACTGGAAAAACGAAACATTTTTATAACAAATTTCGTCAAAAATTAGCACGGAATAAAACTAGCTAAACCATATCTGTCACGTCATAGATCCGATGGAGATTTTTTAGCCGAACTTTTTAGATCATTTCTAAATGAAGGATAATTTAGAAATCTATATTTTTTTAAAATTTTTTTAAAATAATATCTCATCAAAAAAGGCCGGTATTAATTTTTTATTTTTTTTTTTTTTTTATAAATATTAGCCAATTCTGGATAACAATTTACTACTATTTTTATCAATTATAATCCAGGACAATTCCAAAAAACGAAATTTTTACGGGGTTTTACATACCGTCAAACAATTTCCGAGAAAATACTAAATCAAATAAAAGGTAATTTTATGTGGAATGCAAATTCATAAAGAATATTTTGAAGTACAACATTAACCAGTAAAGTATTCTATCCTAAATCAGGGGTTAATAAAAAAAGGATCACAACTTGGAAGGGTGATTCGATGAACTGTTTTTAAACTTCAGATTCGGGCCTAAAAGACAAAAATTCTTAAAAAAAAAGTTTTGTTTGGAGGCTGTGCAAAATGTCGATTACTGTAAATGTCAAAGGCAATTAAATTATTCAAATCTCGATATTTTTAAAATTGAGACCCTGGGATAATATTTTAGTCCCAGGATACTTCGGGATCCCATAATTTCTTCTGATTTTTAAAATTTTTTCGAAAAACAGTTATTCTATAAAGAAACGGTTTTTTTTACAGTTTTTCTAAAAAAAATATATGGTAACACTGTGTGTGTGCTACATATTTTCTATGTGTGGAGTATTTTAACGTGTCAGCTAAAAAATCTAAAACAACTGCATAAAGTAACTGTAACGTAAATGCAATAGTTCTTGTGGGTTGTTTAAAAAAATAACTGCCAAAAACATTGAAAATTTTTTTCCCAAGTAAAATAATTACAATTGAAGTTAAAACGAGTAAAAAGGTTAAAGTCGGGCATGCCGACTATATAATACCCTACACCAGTCTGTCTTATAGCCAACTAATGTTTGGATCCGAAATTTGAATGGGTTAAAATGGACTTGTGCCAAAATTTTCTATAAAATCATAAAAGAAGATAAAATCGAAAATATAGCCCATATAGGCGATAGGTCCAAATATGGACCGATCCTACCTAGAATCAATAGACTTTTTTCTTGGTACTATGTAAGTCAGCGAACCAAATTTCATTGCAATATCTTCGTATTTGCGACATGCAGCGTGTAACCAAGCCAATTTTGGGGGGACCCTTATATGGGTACTAGGTCTAAACATGGTCCGATTTTAACCAAAATTAATAGACTTCGTCCTTGGACCGACATAGGTCTGTGTGCCAAATGTCATTGAAATATCTACGTATTTGCGACCTACAGCGTGTAAAAAAACAATTTTGGGGGGTACCCTTATATGGACACTAGGTCTAAACATGGACCGATTTCAACCAAAATCAATAGGCGTCGTCCTTGGGCCGATGTAAGTCGGTGCACCAAATTTCGTCAAAATATGTTATTATTTGCGATATGTAGAGTGCGCACAAGAATGCATGGACAGACAGACGGACGGACGGACAGATGGGCATCGTTAAATCGAATTAAAAAAAATCTGAGCCGATCGGTATACTATAAGGTGGGTCTAGGACCAATATTTGTTGGTGTTACAAACATCAGCACAAACTTATAATACCCTCTCCACGTAGTGGTGTAGGGTATAACAAAAGGAAAAACAAAAATGTGCGGTTGTTATATTTGATTGTTTTTCTGAGTGTTTTTCAAAGAAGAATTTTTCCTATAACGCTACAAAAAAAAATATTATCATATGTATTTTGGAGAGCAAAACTCTTTTTGCATTTTTAGTTACAATTTTCTCAAAATTGAGAGGTGATGGACGAATTCGGAAAACGGATTTGGAATCAGCAAGTCAAATACTAAAAATATAAATCAAGCTTCAAACAGCAGCAGAAGACACATTTTTCCTGTTTTCTTAAATCCTTAGTAAGAAAATTTTTTACACGATTTTAGATACTGAAACACTTTTTGTAAATTTGGGTAAAGTGCGGAAAAGCACGATCCTCAGTCAAAGTGTATTGTCAATGAAGTGCTTTAAATTTTTTTAATAATCATCACTAAAAATTTTATTCTTTTAAAAAATCTCTTATGAAGGGTGAATGATTTTAAAATATCTTGGTTAAAACGCTTAGGACGAGTAATTTATTTCCAACATAACTATGGTTAAATATTAACCAGAGATATTTCCATATCAATTTGACATTCATAACTATGGTTAAGAACTGAAATCAGTTTAGTAGATTTGAGGTTAAGAAGAAGAATAAACATTTTTTTCAAAAGTTATAAACATATTATTAATTTGCAAATCAGACTAGATCTAGTTTCTGCCTTTTTTATGGACAGGCTTCATCAGTGATTTTCCATTAAATTGTATTGTTGTTTATATTTTATTGTTAGATTGTCTCTATATGATAATTTTTCTCAACAACCTGTCGGCTGTAGGAATCGAGATAACTTAGCAGGTCTTAACCAGAAAAATTTGTATGGTTAAATTTAAGCATTGGTTAGAAGAAATACTTGGGTAAAGTTTAGATAAGTTATTAAAGAAATATTTTTACCAGTTGTTAGGGATAGTAGAGGTCTTAACGAGGGCATAAACTGAGATAAGTTAACGGGTAAGTATTTACTTCTAATGGAACTTAGACTCTTCCATTTATTTATAAATTATTTTTTTCTCCAAATAAACTCCATCCCATTGTGCGATGGTTTTTTTTGTAAATAAAACGAGAAAATGTAAACAAAAGTGTTAACCTTTTTGCCAACATACCACTTAACCTTTACATTTTAACGGTTTTCTTTTTTATTTTATTTTTCTTAGTTGACATTAAGGAAGTGTTTGATTATGTCGAATAAAAAAATTTTAAATATTTCAAAAGAAATTTTTTTTGCAACATTTTTTTTTTCCATGTAAGAAATAAAACATATTTACGTATGTATGTAGGATTGAATGAACTTTAAAATGCTTATTTCTTTCCACCTATAAATCATAATAAAAATGTAAAAATTATTTCAATAAACCGCTAGTAATTTGTGAAAATCAAAATGAGCCTTAAACGAATTAAATTCCAATCACATGACCCTACACTCCTTTTTATGAGAAAACAATTATTTTAAGATTAAGTGTCATAGCATTAAAAGCTGTAGAAGTTTTTTTTTTAAATAGTAGTATGTTAATTTTGAAATTTATTTTTAAAGATGTACTAGTGCAAGATATCTTAGATTATGTAATGAATTAAATTTAAAAAAAAAATATACAAAAACATTTTGTAAAATTATTCACACTTTCCTTTTCTTATTTTATTTATTTAGTTTTTTTTTTTTTTATTTCCAGATATTTTTTTATACAAAATGCAAAAAGCACGACATTTTAAAGGAAAATTATTGTTAAGCGGTAAGTGATACCTTCTTCTCACATTTTTGAGTCAATTATTTTTTTGCGAAGTCATTATAAACACGCATATGCACGCTTTCTTTGGGATTAAAGCAAACACGTGTTAGTTTTTTATTTCAATTCACGTTTTCTTTTTTGTGATTTTACTTTCTTATAAAATTGTAGGAAAAAAGCAACAAAAAACGAGTTAGTTTTTTAAGAGATTTACATTTGATATTACATAGATATGAACATGACCTTGACTTCAGTTGTTATATAAATTAAGCGAGAGTTATGGTAAAATTTATTCGATTAAATTAAATTTTTATAATATTATGTAAAACTAATTGTAAATTGTCATACTTGTGGTAAACCCTATTACTTTTTGGTGTTTTGTTTTTTGTGTTTGTAGAAACTGCAAAAGTTAACGCTTAAATTTCTTTAAATTGAACTATTTTTCTTAACTGAGGCGTATACGTATTATTTCATTAAATGAGTAACACATACTCATATAACTCATACGCTCTGAGCATTAACCCAAAAATGTTATCTAATACACTTAAATCAAGGTAGACGATATACAAACATAGCTTTGATGTTCACGTTAAAAATCATACAAGAATATAAAAGGAAAATACCAAAATATTCTGAATGCAAGGTATAAACTAGGGTGATCGAGTCGCTCGAATTAGTGTTTAAACCGATGAAGCTAGGAACTTGAAATTTGGCATGACGCTTGATCTTCCGGCGTAAGAACAAGCAACAAGCGGAAATGTCTCATTCTTCATGGCTTGCAAAAACCCCTATGACAATAAAGCTGATATTTACAATATGTATTGCTTGGAGTCTGGGCTAATTCGCTGATAAGGTATTTTTTTTTTTTTTTAATTTTAATCAGAAACTTGGTCAATCCGCTTTGGCTAGAAATCTAAAAGTTCAACATAATATATGTTCCCGGGAATATGTTTTAATTCACTGACAAGTTATTTTTAAAATTTTCATCAGGAATGTGATAAAAATGGAGTTTGATAAGGCAGTGTTACAAATACTTTATGGCGTCAACCAAATAAAATGGAAATAGAAATGGAAATGGAAATACTTGGATATGGTAGTAAAACCTCTTCTAGGTTTTCCTTTACCTCATTTTTTATAGCTAAATATAGAATTCAAAATATACTGTGTTTTTTAAGCATTCTGATTGGTTGATTTGTTTTTAACAAATCAAAATGTTTGAAAAAGCTTAGAAGAAGTTTCTTGTTTTATTTTCGAATAATCTGCCAAACTAATGAGGGCTGATATTTTACTGCTGATATTTGATCAAATTTCTAAACCTTTTAACTTGAAAGCATCGATCTAGCACTGGCAAGTATTTGGTTAAATAAAAATTAATTATCATGAAGTAGAGTAAAACCCAGTGGGGTTTTACTACCATACAAAAGTATTTTAATTTACATTTGGTTTCGTTGAGGACATAAGCAATTACCCTGCAATAGTTTCAGAATGTAAGAGGATAAGTATCCTCCTGAAGGGCATGCCGAGACCGTGTTGGCTAGAGACTTGAAACAAGGTTGGGCAAAAGTAAAGTCATAATGTAAATTTGCTGCCATTTTGTTAGAAATGAAAAGATTTGGGTTTTGTTTTAACGGAAAGATTATCTGAAGGTGTAAATTTGGTGAAAGCAATTCGAAAAAATAATATCGGTCAAATAATCAACTCCTGAGTTGATGCACATTTGTGCTCGTTTTACGGCATTTTTAATTATTGCTCGCAAAACAGCTGACTCTAAATTGGTGTTTCTAAATCCCCACCGTTGCCCGAGCTGTGTGACCTGTTGCTCAATGCTGCTGCAACTGATAATGCTCGAGATCCAATTCTTTTAACATTTGTGTGTATCGCCGGTTAAGGTTACGATAGTGCCGTCTGCATCCTCATAAAATAAGGGCCAATCCCTTGTTCACTGCAGTCACTTTCAGAGGATCAATGGCTCTTCATGAATTTCATGTAGATTTTCTGTAGCCCAAACATGCAAATTTTGTTTGTTTATGCAACCACTTAAATGGAAATGGGTTTCGTTGCTCATGATTTTGAGTGAGAAATCATCCTCTTCTTGCACCAGCTTTAACCCGTATTATCCTATAGTCGTCATATGACCACACGATTTCAAGAACCGATATTTCCAAAATGATACTCTATATAACATAATTAGGGTTTTCACAAGGGGTGTGCTATTTGTTGTATCGTTGTATCGTCCTAACAAAAAACAGAGTTGTTAAAAATTAAATTGAAAAAATACAACATTTGAGAATAGCACGATACAACATTTTTACGTATGTTTAGTGTCCTATGTTTGATTGTGCTAACAGATATAAAACTGAATAGAAAATCGTTGTTAAACACAAATAAAAAGTTTAACAACTCTGTTTTTAGTTAGGACGATACAACGATACAACAGATAGCACACCCCTTATGAACAACCTAAATATATTAATAAAATTTGACTATAAACACAAATTAAAATAATTTAGAATATCATTACAACGTTGCCACATATTGATTTAAAAATTTTAATGTCATTTTTTTATAAATCACAAAACAAAAATTAAAAAAAAATACAAAAAATCTTATTTAAGTGTTGGCCATACTAATTTTTGTTGAAAAAATCACAAGATTTCTTAATTTAGGAGAATATGGCTTAAGAGAGCATGGGAATAACTTAACTATACTACACCATTTTCGACTGAAATTGAGAAAATTCCAAATGAAATTCAGATTTTTCACATAAAATTGAGAAAATTCTAAATGAAATTGAGATTTTGTATTTGATTTTGAGAAAAATCCAAATCAAATTAAGATTTTTTATTTAAAATTGAGAATATTCCAAATAAAATTTAGATTTTTTATTTTATAATGAGAAAATTCTAAATAAAATTAAGGTTTTATTTTTAAAATTGGGAAAATTCTAAAAAGCATTGAGATTTTCCTTTTCATATTGAGAAAAATCCAATTGAAATTGGGATTTTCCATTTTAAATTGGGAAAAATACAATTAAAATTAAGACTGTTCATATGAAATTGGGAAAATTCCAAATTAAGTTCTGATTTTCTATTTGAAATTGAGAAAATTTTTATTGAAATTGTGATTTTTCGTTTGAAATTGGGAAAATTTTAAATTAAATTACGAAAAATGTAAATGAAATTGAGAAAAGTATTTTCGAATTTTAGATATTTCCAAATGAATTTCAGAATTTTCATTTGAAAATTGGATTTTCAATTTGAAATTGAGAACTTCCATTTAAAAATGGAAATTTTCATATGAAATTGAGAACAATAAAAATAATTTTCATATTTAATTTTTTTTGCAAATTTAATTTTTCTAAACAATTAAAAAACGCAATGTTACAGAAAGTAAAACTAAAAGATTCAAAAAACATGAAATAAAAAGAACGAAATATTATAATATACTACTACTTTGTTAACTTTATTTTAAAATCGCTAAAAACAAATAAAATTTTTTTTTGTGTTTAAGGCACTGTCATTTCAATTCGTGGGACCATTTCTAGGTAAAAATAATGCATAAAAAAGTACTTATTATGTTAATTCATAATAAGGAAATTGGCCTCGAACTGAATTAATAAATGTCTAATTAATTAATAAAAAGGTCGAAAAAACAATTTTTATTTTTTTGAATAAAAATTAAAACCCAACATTTTGACAACACTCGCAGTACGGAGAAATGTTTTTTGCCCCTTCCTTGTAATTGACAAAGAAGTGGTAAAAATAAAATTTGTATTTTATTTGTACCGATGGTATGAAATACAAAAACAAAAACTTTCATAATATTTCTATTGTTGGTTATGTCTTTGCAGAGACTTCGAAAACATATTTTATTGTTTACTCCATTCTCATTTCGTTGATGTAGTAGACTACGTTTAATATGAAATTTTGATGTTTCAATTTGCATTGCACTATTGCCACCACTTTCTAAAGAAAACTGAAGAAGGGGATTTGGAAAATCCCCGAAACGATAGTCTTTTCATTCCTGAAAGTGTTAGAGGTTTTTGAAAGCAAAAACTCTTGTGAAGTATTTGTTAGGAGAATATCCTGATGAAGAAAAATAGAAAAAAGTACTTATTATGTTAATTCATAATAAGGAAATTGGCCTCGAACTGAATTAATAAATTTCTAATTAAATAATGCAGGACTTAATGAAATTTTGTAGGATTTCCAAAAATATACAGCTTGTGTAGCTTCGATCAGTACTCGCTAAATTTTACTATGTAATTTGATTAAAGGTCGATATCGATATTTTTCATTGAAAGCCACGCCCACTTAAAACAAGTAACAAAGTAAAAAAACAGTCATTACGTTAAAATTCCGCACAACATTCTAGACTAACTATTCGCCTCTCGGGGTGAATTTAGCCAGTATTTTGATTTTTAAAAATAAAAACAACGAGATTAAAATTAAAAAAAAATGTAATCGTTCCTATTAAATTTGCCACCACTGTATGTAAATGTTAAAGCATTATTGATATAGCATTCTATCACATATTTGAAGAAAATGTACTTACCATCAATATCACTTCTGCATAATGGACACTGTGTGTTAAAGGTTTCGCAACACTTGGAGTGAAATAAACGGCGACATGGGATTAGCCGACTTATTTCACCACGATTCATATTGACCAAACAAATTCCACAATTGTCCTTTAATTTCATTTTTTTGTACAATCGTTTTAAAATAAATTTCTATACTATCTTTCTACGGTTGTTAGACAATTATTTTGTGACATAAATTTTCAAGCCTTGTTGTTAATCATTTTCGAAACTTAACATGTGAATATTTCAAACAAAAAAATAACACAGTAAAAACTTAAAATCGGACTGCGACCTATGAAGCCTGACAGATTTTAGGACGTAGATGTCGAATATAAACACCAAGTTTTAAATTAGCTCCAGCTTTTAAAATATTCAAAAATTTTGCTTTTACCAAAAAACAAGTTATTTCTCAAGGAAAATGCTTTTGCGACATACATCCACAGTATGATATCAGCAGGGGTTATTTCATATATTCTCTAAGAACTCATAACTCCTTAGTGGTTTTCTAAATTCCAAACGTAAAATATCAATTTCAAATGGAAATTTTACAATTCTCAATTACAAATATTATAATCCCAATTTCATTTGTAATTTTATCAATTTCATTTATAATTTTCTAAATTTCAATTGAAAAATCTCAATTTCAAATAAAATTTTCCCAAGTTTATATAGAAAATCACAATTTCAAATAGAATTTTTCCAATTTCAAATAAAAACCCACAATTTCATTTGGAAATTTCGTAATTTCAAATAGAAAATTCCAATTTCAAATAAGATGTTCTCAAATTAAAATAAAAAGTCTCAATTTTATATAGAATTTTCTTAATTTGAAAAGAAAAAGCTCAATTTCATTTTAAATTTTCGTAATTTAAAATGGAAGATCTGAATTTCTTATGGAATTTTCTAAATTTGAAATCGAAAATCACAATTTCTTTCAAAATTGTCTCAAATTCAAATCGAAATTCTGAATTTCTTTCGAAATTTTCTCAATTTTATATGGAAGTTCTTAATTTCATTTGGAATTCTCCAAATTTCATTCGGAAAGCTCTCAATTTCAATTAAAAATGGTGTAGACGGAACACCTTCTTTCCACAAATTTCGACGCAACTAACGTATGCTGATGCCAAATTGACATCTTCGGAATGTGTCAGTCATCTTTGGTCGAACGAGAAATATGCGGCCGTCTTTCGGATAAGAAATCATCCTCTTATTGCACCAGCTTTTACCCTTATTATCCTAGAGTCGTCAATGATAAGGACACAGAAGAACTTCCTTATCATTGGTTCAAATATACGACATTTGTTTTTAAAAAGAACATATTCCTTCATGTGACAAGCCCATGTTTAATTCATCAATGAAAAACCCAAATTAGAACAATTTCCTATTCAATAGTTGGAGTGTTGTAATTATATTTTTTTTCTCACTTTTTTTTCTGGGTGTCAACTAAGTCTTTATTTGTGTACATTTCAAAATGACATATCCTGCCATTTGCAAAAATTATGGCATATTTACAAAATTATGCACATTACTCATATACATGTTGGAAATTTTAATCTGAACGTGGTATAAATGGTGTTGGAAAAGCAAAAAAGTGTCTCCTTATTAACTCAGCCCAAACAGATTAATCTAGGAATTTAGTGTTTGTCATATAGATTCGCCCTCCTGGGTAGACATCTACTTAGAGGGGATTTGTTAATATTTACTGCTAGGGCTTACTATAGCTTACTGCGGCTAGAAATCTTAAATTTAAATAATATAGCTCTTTGTATACCTTTTGTTTGATACCAAATTTTCCTATTATTGCTTGGGAAAAATACCTAATAAACAAATACAAGTTCCTTTGAATCTTAGAGTAATCAGAATTCTTATTTAAAAGAGCTCCCTTGTTAGTGTAGTTTCGTTTAATAAGGGATTAAAGGCTTCGAACAGAATGTTAACATATAAGCACTTCCTCGCTGTTGTGCGCCATTTCATTATATACTCGTACGTTAATCTTTAAATTACACTGTTAATATAAAAATATTATATAAAACAACATCCAATCATTCTCATTATACCTTGATATTGGTCATTATAATTAACAAATGACTACTAACAAAAATATAAAATTAATTTGAAAACTAAAAATTAATTAATTATTATTTTCACAATGAACTTGCTTTAACTAAAATAAAATTTTATTTAGCCAAAGGCTAGTTTAACTTAAAACAGCTGGATATCAAACGGAAACAAAGTGTGGAATGTTACCTTTTTTTTTTGCAAATTTCTTTATAATTAATAATTATGTTTACGCATTATAAAAAAAATTTTTTGTTTCGAACTTCATTTTTTGCTTTTAGTGTTTTTCTTTTTAATTATATATCTTTGTAATTTTAGTTTTGTTTTAATAAAATTTTAGTTAATAACTTAAGATAACCTTCAAATATATGTATGTTAGTCAGCCTTAACCACATTGGTAGTTTCTTCATTATTTTGAATATTTTGTTAGGCGGTTTTGAATGAACATCACTGTTTGTATTGAATTAATACTATAATAGTTTTGCGCTGGGTTTCATACTGACGGTTTATAAGTTAACGAAATTTTTGATGTTTTTTTTTTATCGATTTTTGATATTTTGTTTCATAGTTAAGTTAAAATTAACTCAGCAGTATAGGACCCACCGTTGAAGTTCAAAAGTTTAAGTTAAAAAAATTAATTATTATTATTAAATTTAATTGTATGAATGAATTTTAGTATCATTATAACTAACTATTAAATATAAATTGTAGTTAGAAATATGATTTCTGTATTAGTGTTAAAATGAAAGATGTATAAACTGTTTGGCTATGTAAAAGAAGAAGAAGAAGGAACTTTTTATTTATAATTTTATAATACCCCGCAAAAAATAGACATCATTTCGGAAGCACTACAGAGCTAGAACCATATTTTTAGCAGCACTTTTTTCTTTCCCTTCCAAGAATTTAATTAGGGAAGTCAGAACATGTGATGTAGTAGCATTTTTGTTGTAATTTGTTGCTTCCAAGTGGGGAAACCGCATACCAAAATTATGGCATGCACCTCCAATAAAAGAAACTGCTTGTAATAAAAAGCAGCACTTCATTTATTTAAAGTATATGATATGATTTTTGTATGCGATATCTCACTTAGAAGCAAAAAATGGCAAAAAAAAAACTACAACACTATCAAACAGTCTGCCTTTTTTATTGTATTTTTGGAAAGGAAAAAAGAGAGTAGCACTAAATATGAGCTTCCAGTTCCGCATTGCTCTAATATCGTATCTATTTTTTGCTGGGTACTAAACTAACTTACTATTAAATAGTACACACTAATTTGATTCTTATTTTGTTCTTATAATTTCAGCTTTTGTATTCTTGGTATTACTTAATTTTACAGTAGCTGAATCACGAGTAAGTTCCAGTAACACTTATCATTATAACCTAAAACTTTACATATGAATGGGTCCCCATATCGGTTGAGCCTTACTTTAAGTTTACTTGTAATCATAATTAAACTTGAACACTGTTAATCATGATCTATGAACTAAGAGATCATTGGATGTCTGTTTTGTGAGTCCTATTGGTGTAGTAGCTAAACTACGAGCGATGTAACCAGAAGATCTCGGGTTTGATTTCTGACTCGAACGATGCAAAAAACTCTATTCGGTTTCGGGATAAATTTGTAGGTCCTCTCATGTGTACTACGAACTAGAAGCGCCGGTCATACTACTCAAATAGGGTGTGAATGCCAACAATTACACAGGTCGACATTGTTTAGACCCTGAAACCAGACCACAGTTTCTTAAAGGTCTTTAGCGCACTGAATCCGAATCTGACTTCTGGTTTCAAGAAAACCTAACCTAAAAGGCTAAAAATGTGTTTTTTTTCTATACGCAGACAATTAATTAGATTCACCTACAAATGTCTGTTAAAATAACTGCATTTGCATTTGGGAATGCGTAATTTACATTTGCAGTTAAATCAATTGCAATATTTTATAATTCTTTTATAATTTAATAGATGTAGTAAAAACAACTACAAATGTAGTAAAGACAACTAACAAAACAGACATGAAATATATTATAAACTTGTACAGTAGAGCGTACCACCTTACAGGCAAAAAAAAAAAGTGCGCCGTACACCCTCCAATATGAAGCATTTTTGCAAGGAGGTTTCAAAAAAAAATTTTTTATTTTTTTTGCCGAACGTAGGGGTCGCCATTTTAGGCGGTATGAACTAAATCCCCAATGAATTAAGTCCCCAAAACGGAAGTGAATTAAATCCCCAAGATTGGTAGCTTATTTCATTATAAAATAAACCCCTAATTTCAAAAATGAAATAAACCCCCAATGAAATGAAAGAAGTCCCCAAAACGAAAATGAAATAAATCCCCACATTTGTGGAATTAGGTCATAAAGAAATAATTCCCCATTTCTAAAATGAAATAAGTTCCCATATTTTTTATAAAGTTTTTATTTATCTATCTATTGAAACGAAGCAAGAGAAACATATTATTAACCCAGTGTAGAAACGGTAATGACATATCATTATTTTTTGGACTACCAGTAATGACACCCACTTACCTTCTGCATTATTTTAAAACATATAATAATGAGTTACTGATAATTACTTATTTTTATCATTATTTCAAATAGAAAATAATTTTCTAGATTTTTTTGAACATTTTTTGAAATCTATTTTTAGACTCAATATTTTTAAACACTGGTAAGGATATATGTAACCACATATTTTTTGATTTTTTGTATGTTGGCGAGTAAGCTTACTTGTGTGCAGCAGGTTAATTATGTTTTTATCTATTAAATATTACATGTCGATATAGCTCAGATGGTAGAGCTATTGACTGGCAATCTGTAGACCCAGGTTCGATTCCCGCACCAGCAAATTTTATTTAAAAAAAAAAATACAATAAAAAATATTTTTTTTTAAATACCCGGTGAAAAATGTCCATATATGAACATTTATGGTTCAACCATATATGTATGGATACGAAAAATGAGGTAACACCTAAGTGTATGTTCATATATGGACATATATGAACATATACATTTATTAAATATATGCGAATACATGCGAACGTTGCTGTCCTTTATTATAAGGTTGTACGATAGATATAAATTTATGTATGACATTCAAATTAGACGCTACATATGTTCCTTTTTTTTTATTCATGGCATTAAATATAATTCCATATTTATCCAAATATGAGTTCCTTTTACATATATGGAAAAATGTATTCTTCGAAATATGTTCATATTCAAGTCCCTTTTGCATAAATTGAATAACATATACTTTCATATTTGTCCATATATGAGTGCCATTTCCATATATGAAATAACAGATGCTTCCATATATGTCTGTATATGAAATTTTTTCCATATATGGAATCACATATACTTCCATATATGTTCATATAAAATCCATATATGTTCATAAAAAATCCATATTTGTTCATATGTGTCCATACATAAACCATATATGAACATGTTTGAGCGTATGTGAGCATTTTTCACCGGGTAATTTATTTTTTTGAGAATCTATTTTTAGACTCATTATTTTTGTCAGTACTGGTAAGCACATAGGTAACGATATATTTTTTGATTTTTCGTATGCTGGTGTGTAACCATAACTCATTATTTTTCGCGACATCGCCATATAAAGGTAATAAGAAATGTAATAACAAAAGTAACTAGTTACCATTACCAAGTATGTAGTTACATAACCACATATCTGGCAGGCCCGCGACGCACGCGGCAGGTGCTCTCAATCTTCAATAATCTTAATTTTAGTGAAAATGAATTAACTACCCAAAAATAATTTTGAGGGTTTAGTTCGTTTCCAGTAATTGGGGATTTATTTCATTGCGAATTAGCTCCCCAAATTTGAGAATGAACTAAGTCCCCAAAAAGTGAAATTAGTCCCCAAATTCGTTGTTGTTTTTCCCTGTACAAAATATTGGGGACTTGGTTCATTTTGATTTTGGGGACATAGTTCATTGGGGACTTAATTCATACCGCCGCCATTTTACATTTTTCGTTATATCTTTGGTATTTACCGTCGGATCTTAAAGTATGATACATCGATGTTTTTCTCTCGAGGAGACCAGTCTCTTGCTCTAAGGGCCATTGTAGTTACGTTCAAGTAGTTACCCACCAGATCTCAGTTGCTACCACCATAATGTACAACACCAATGTCAGAAAATTAAAGCTCGCAAAAAATCATTACACTTTTGCTAGGGAAGTTGTTCGATAAACCCAGTAGAAATTTTTTTTATTTATTGGTTGCCGAACGTAGGGGTCGCCTTTAAAAAATTTTTTTTTATTGGATTTTTCCTTTATAACAAAATACTGGTCTCATCGAGGCAAAAATCGCTGTATCACACTTTAAAATCCGATTTTAAATGCCAAAGCTACAACGAAAAATTAAAAAAGGCAACCCCTACGTTTGGCAAAAATAAATAAAAAAATTTTTTTTGAAATCGCCTTCCAAAAACACTTCATATTTTAGGGTGTACGGCGAACTTTTTTTTTGAGGTACGGTCTACTGTACAGTAGAGCGTACCACCTTACAGGCAAAAAAAAAAGTGCGCCGTACACCCTCCAATATAAAGTATTTTTGCAACGAGGTTTCAAAAAAAAATTTTTTTTTTTTGCCCAACGTAGGGGTCGCCATTTTACATTTTTCGTTATATCTTTGGTATTTACCGTCGGATCTTAAAGTATGATACATCGATGTTTTTCTCTCGAGGAGACCAGTGTTCTTCTCTAAGGACATTTTGACCTCAAGTATCCCGTTCTAGTAGTTACCCACCAGATCTCAGTTGCTACCACCCTAATGTACCACCCTAATGTCAGAAAATTAAAGCTCGCAAAAAATCATTAAACTTTTGCTAAGGAAGTTTTTCGCTAAACCCGGAAGAAATTTTTTTATATATTGGTTGCCGAACGTAGTGGTCGCCTTTTTAAATTTGTTTTAATGTGATTTTTCCTTTATAGCAAAACACTGGTCTCCTCGAGGCAAAAAAATCGATATATCACACTTTAAAATCCGATTTTAAATGCCGAAGCTATAACGAAAAATTGAAAAAGGCGATCCCTACGGTCGGCAAAAAAAAATATTTTTTTTTTGAAATCGCCTTCAAAAAATACATCGTATGGCGAACTTTTTTTTTGAGGTACGGTCTACTGTACGGTAGAGTTGTTCAAAAAAACATGAAAGTTGGAATTCGTGGTCTCCAAACTTTGCCCCTATTCCTTAATTTATAGAGGTAACATAAAAAGTTATTTTTTATTTTTATTTAATATTTTTTATTCATATTTAATTCCTTTGATGCAATTAATGTATATCCCGATAAAATAAAAATAAAAAACTAATATGCAAGTGCTTGTGCAAATTTAAATGTTACTGACACTTTAGAAAACATTGTTCTCTATTGTTGTTTCTACATGAATGGATGTCACTACATTGCTAGATCTGTCAAAACAACAGAGTAGTACATTGGAAGATGACAAAGAAAATTGTGGAAAATTTTCTGTTGTTGTTTTTGTTTTTTCTTTGATATTTTAAATGTTTAATGACGCTCCCAGACGAGAACAAAAAATTCTCATTGAGTTTGTAATTTAACTTAACAAATATTTCCAGAAATTCTAAAAACGTCGTCCCCTGACGATTTCCTTAGGCAAGAATGAAATCCGGATAGGGACATGCCTGCAGCGGATCATTTTTCACAATTTGTTAAATACGTTCGGGATTTTTAACATATTTAATTCCTTTGATAAAAAGTTATGTTTTACCGGAAAAGGTTATATCGGCATAAAAAAAAGTATAGGCGAAATTGTCATTTTCTGTGCCTTTTCCATGCATTTTGATTATCTAAATCAGGCATCGGCAAACATAATATAAAACCTTATTTTGTGCTTGTATGAGTGAGTAGCAGCCTCTCTCTCTCAATGCACTGACAAAGAACGTTTGTATAATAATTTGAAAATTTTAAATGTTTATAATGGGAATATAAAATAATGTGTAAATTCATAAATGTTTTTTAAAGTTATAGGAGGTTTATGGAATGAATTTTGTATGAAAAATTTCTTTTGTAAACCTCATTTAACTTTATTAAACATTTATGAATTTAGGCATAAAAATTTAAAAGCAAACAACAACTACAAAAACAAATATCAAAAAACAACAACACAAAAAAAATAAAAACTTAAAAATTAATTACCAAAAAAATGTATCAATAAACATTATGCAGAATGTAAAAAATCTGGCAAACAAGCGATGTGACAACCGACTTCTGATTATTTTTTTGTTCTATGTGTGACCTTATGTAGGTGTGAGAGAGCGCCCATGGGTATAGGTGTTGCCGACATCTGATCTAAATGTCCGAATATCGCAAAGTGATGTTCAGCAAAGTTGTTAATCTCAACGCCGGCTACAACATAGTTAACAAAGGAAAGCGGTATTTTTGATTTTTCTTGAGTGGGACTCGGGAGAATCAGTTTTGCATAATTTTTTTTCCACAGTTATCTATTAAAACTCAATTGAAATCATCTATTTGATTTTCCATACATATCGAAAAACAAATTACATTTGGTTTTTGCCAAAAACCAAGTAGATAATATCGGAAATGTGCATTTTTGGTACACCCTGTATCTTTTATCATTAATTTCGATACAACCTGTTACAATGAATATAGAAGAAAAAGAAAATGTCAAAAACAGAGCAGCGTGTATTTAACATTGTTCCAAGCTCATAAATTTCCAAGCGCATAAAAGCTTACATTGCTTACATTTCTTTTTGAACTATTTGCCAAAACATAGTGACGCAATAAAGAAGGTATAAAATCGAAATGAGTGCTAATTGTCCAGAAAACCTCAATTTATTTTGTTGCGTTTGTGGCAAAAGAGCTCTATCAAGAAATACTGGATTATTCACTGATGATGACGTGCTCTTTAATCTAATTTTGATTTCGAAATCATTCACGGCGTTTCGTGGGCCCCAGACAAAATTCGCAAAACGTGCTACAATGCTCTTACCATGGGGATCGAAGGGAAACGTAGTTCACTTTCTTTTGGTATACCAATGATTTCGACTGATCCAGGAGAGCACAATTCCGACAACTGTTATGCTTGTGCAAACAAAATGTGTGGACTAAATCGTAAAAACTTAAAACAAAGAGTTTACGTCTCTGTTAAAAGTGAACAAATACCTCTTTCGCATTCGGATCAAATACCAATTCCACGGCTTCCAAGCCCTGACAGAGAAAGTTATTTTTCTCTTGTAACAATGGATCAATCGGATTTCCTCTATAGATGAACCAAACCGCTAGATTTTGGATTTTAACTTGTATGAACCAACATTTTTTAGCAATTCGCCACTTATGTTTCTTAATTTTTGAAGGGATTTGAAGCTAAAAATAATAAAATAAGAAACCGGTTAACCGTTGAAAATAAATCGGTTTTAGGTTAACCGAGATCTAAGATTTTCGGTTAATCGGGTTGTAAAAAAAACCGAAATATGAACAAAAAACCACTACAAATTTTGATCTTTTGTGTTATGCCATAAACAAATAAGCATGCTTAAGCATGTTTTGTACACCGTTAAATAGGCCTCTCAAATACGTTTTGTTTGACACCAAATCAATAGTTACTTTGGAACATATTTAAAATAAACCGAAAAAACCAAAAATTGAATCGTTTTTCACCCCACTTTTTAACCCCTAAACGTTCGCGGTTTCATAAAAACAATACCCCAATCTTAGGTTTTTATTCTCTATCACATATCCGAGTTTCATTCAAATCGGCGTGTACCACTTGGTATATCTTCCTTGTAAGAGAATCGATGTAATTTTCATTCTCCAAATAATAGGTTAATATAACGTAACCTACACCATGGTTTCTATCTTAACATCTGAGTTTATTGATCCACCAACGATTGTTGTTGGTGATATTAACTATTTTCTTTAGGCAGTGTATCCAAAATTTTTGGTCAAATTTCCCGTTATTTTTATTGGGATTTGAACTTAATAACCAAAGGAATGAGGACGCCATATTGTAGATTAAGGTTTATTATCTTATATACTGTACAAAAGACTTTTAAGCTTGTATTCCACCTTTGAAATAACAAAATTATTTTATGTATTCCTAGACTCATATACCAGCACGTATATTGGCCAAACAAACAGGAGCTACACAATTTGAAGAAGAACAATATGAAACTCATGCCGATTGCAATGATCACAAACATCATCTAAAGAAACGAGCTTCTGATGAAGATGTCGACTACGAAGTATATCAGGGTGTTGTGGGAAGACCCGGCATAGATTTTCCCATATACCCACGCATACCAAAGACCACCTTTAGCTGTAGATCTTATGGTAATGGTTATTTTGCCGATATGGAAACAGATTGTCAGGTAAGGATATGAAATCAATAAATTTGTTACTTATACTAATAATGCTTTACTCTATTTCCAGGTTTTTCATATATGTGAAGAAGGACGTAAAATATCCTTCCTGTGTCCCAATGGTACTATTTTCCAACAAAGTGAATTAACTTGTGATTGGTGGTTTAAGGTGAATTGTTTGGGTTCTTCGGGATTCTATGCTGATAGTACGGAATTGTTAAATAAACAAAGAGTACAACGTTTAAGGCCTTCCATACCAGTACAA
Organism: Leucophora obtusa; assembly: GCA_949987735.1. Taxonomy (NCBI): domain Eukaryota; kingdom Metazoa; phylum Arthropoda; class Insecta; order Diptera; family Anthomyiidae; genus Leucophora; species Leucophora obtusa. The sequence continues at coordinate 287,486,733 of OX465295.1, forward strand.
GGTTTTAATATTGTGGGTGGTGGATTAAATATTAAACCACGAGTACCAGCTAAAGGAACACAACTTTCCCGAGGAAATATTAATGCTAGTGGTAATGGCAATCATAAATCAGATAGACGTATTGATTCTAATGAAGCTCCATCACTGGAAAGTGTAGATTTTGATGATCTTTCTGGTGAGAAACAACGTGCTGGTTCTGTGAAGCCAGAAATTTCCAGTATTGATAACAATGATAATGACAATGAATCACAAATTACGGCCGAATCCGCCTCATTTGTTAGTAATCGTAATCGTAATTATAATAATTATGATAAACCCAAGTCGGAGGTAAATCCTAAAGCCAGTTCTTTAAGAGGTGAACATCCTAGACGAGGAGCCGGTGATCGCGGTTCTCAAAGACATGGTTATACAGATTTAAATAATGACACAACCGAAAAGGCTCGCAATGGTCATCGTGGACAACAACGTTATCGGGATGATAAGAAACCTGAAACTACAGATCAAGCGGTGAAGCCTTTGAAAAAGGAAAAGTTTTCAGATAATAACAATGAAAAGTTTAATAATCCCACACCTTCTTATAATGCCGGCACCTACACCACTGCTAGACGTTTTGAATCAACTAGAACTACACCTTTCTATACCCCAACTGTACCACCTGTATCCAAATCTAAAACTACAGAAGGCAAAATCTTTTATATAAAAGGAGTAACTGCAACTACTCCAGCTCCTCACCGTTTGAATATTAAAAACAATGGAGTTGGCATATTTTTACAAGGAGGAGGTTCTGGTACTGTTAAACCTACCGCTAATCCTATAGAATTTGAAATCACAGCACCTACTACTTTGAGACCCATCATAATTGGTATGCGTCATTATTATGATGGCAAGGATAAGGATTATTCTTCAGAAGTTCATCAAGTATCTTTGAAACCTAAATCTAGCTTTAATGTGGAATTACCACTAAGAAAGGCTAATACTAAATACGAAGCGGATGAAGGCATTGCTACCACCACTGCTGCTTCTACTGGTCCTACTTATTTGCCTAAATCGGCCAAAGCTCCCAAAGTTACCAATGATGCGGCTGGAGATTCTTTCTTATTTGCTCCTATAAGTGTTGTACAAGACGAAGTATCGCGTAATGTTAATGATATGTTAAAGACTATTAGCGTTCTAAAGCATAATTTCGATGATGTGGAATTAATAAAGATGAATGGTAAAAATCGCTTAGGTTTGGATATACCACCCTCTTCTGGCCCAGATGCTTTAATATCTTTGGCTCAATATTTTGCCGGAGAACAACATAATGACAGTAATTCTAAAAATATTAACTCACTGGAAGATAACTCCAATAAGAAATCTATCAACAAGGGAAATAATGGAGGAAATCAAGCCTCAAACACTTTAATACCTAAAGAAAAACCTTCCGATACTACAACAACTCTAACCACGGTAGCTACTCCTGGTTTGGCACAAAATTCCGATGATATTCAAACCAGTTTGTTAAGTAATCACACGGTTAAGAGATATAACCATTTATTTGGTTTAAATGTTGCATCCGACTCTGAAACAGATCCCAGTAAAGGTTTAGCCGATACTAATGCTCCAAAATCCAAAGATGTTATAACACCCTTCCCTCAATTAGGAGGCACAGATGCCACCATCAAGGCATTAGCTGAAAAACCAGAATCTCGTAAAATAGCTCAAGTTTTCTCTAATGCTTTAAGCAATTATCTTAATGATCCTACTAAATTTAGAGAAAGTTTAGAATCTATAAGACCTACAGATCCTTCGGTGGATAAAAATTCCAAATTTGTAATCGTTACCGATTCTACTTTATTCAATCAAGGTACCGGAGCCACTTATTTGCCTACACATCCTACTAAAGCGGCAGGATTTACCACACAATCAAATCTAGCCTCGGCCATTAATAGCAACTTTGTAACCTCCACTATAGCACCGGATTCGGTTAGTACAACGGAAGATTTTGATTTTACTACCTTTAAAACATCCTCAGAACAAAAATCTAGTTTAGAATTATCGGCCGAGTTAGAACCCCCTACTCCTGAATCGGGTGAGGGAGAAGAATTTTTACAACGGGAACAAACACAATCGTTTGTTAAGCCCCGTAATGAACTGCTAAGAAATCCAGACAAGAATGGTAAACTAACCACTGCAAAGCCTTCCGAAAATCCCTGGGCTTTCATAGAAGATGATGATATACTAGATCCTCTTAAGATTAATGATGGCTTGATGAAATCGAAAACTACAACCTCTAGTCCTTTCGCCTATTTGCCTAAAGATGCTACTACCATATTGCCAAGATCAAGTAGCCATGGTAATTTACAAATCGTTTCTGCTTCCCAACAAAGTAGCAACTTACGTTATGGTAGTTCGGAATTAACAGAACCTAAACAAAATTCAAAATTACTTTTGGAAACTTCAGCTCGAGATCCTTGGCAAGAAATTTTTGAATCTTATGATTTACCCAGAGAATCTTTACCTTCCAATAGTGGATTACAACGTATAGCCAATAAATTGTTTGGAGGTCTTAATGAAAATGAGGCTTACCATTTAAGAAATGTTATGGCCGAGGCCGAACATAACAGACAAATACTACGTCTATTACTCTTACTCATACAAACTTGTGATGATCAAAATGGTAAAGCTTTGGAAAGATCGCGTAAGCACTTGATTAATGCTCTTATCAATATGGATGGTAAACTTAAGGCTGAAGAAAGCCACTCCGGAAAAGCGTCACACCATAAAGAAAAACCCTTAACCACTACCGAAATTTTACCAGTTACTACCTATAGGAGAACGGGTAGTGGTGAAGAGATAACTACCACCACCTTAAATTATCCTTCGACTACCACAGATATTCCAACCACTACTCTATATGGATCTACAACCATAGATAGCAATACGAGTGGAGAGTCTTCGACAACACAAAAATTCGTCATCAAAGTGGAGGACAATGATAAGGATGCTTCAAGTTTAACGGCAGTGGAAATTGATAGTGATGCTAGTTCGGATAAAAGAGCTTTGGAATTATTAAAGTCATTATATTCTTTAGCTTCAAAATTTACAAGTAGACGGTAAAAGCTTTTTCAGTTACAGAAAAGCTGTTTCTACAACAAGACGATTCCTAACACACTTTCCTTTATAAATTTAATTTAACAAAAAAGGAAAACAAGCTTTTTCACGTGAAAGCTTTTGAAACAAAACTGATGAAAAAAAGATATAAGTATAAAAACGAAATAAGAAGATGTTGCCAACCATAATTTTTCTTCTTTTGCTACATCTTCATACACTTATCATCTTTCTTAATAACAGTGTTGCCAGCTCAAAACAAAATCTACAAAACTAAATACGTTAAACCTTTGAACATTTGTTTTCATACTTTTTTCGTAATAAATCAAATTTAGTCAAAATTTGTTCAAGAGATTTAAAAAAAATAGTTTTTAAGACAAATTTTCCCTGAAAAATGTTTCCTTCTAAAGCAATTCGCATAAAACATATAATATTGAAACTTTTTAGACTTAATTATTATTATTTTGTTTAAATGTATAATTTGTTTATAGTTTATTTTTACTTTAAGTATTTTAAAACTGCCTTATAAATGTCGTTTTTGTCGTCGTGTAAATATACAATTTAAATATTTGTCATGTTTTGTCACAAGTATGTTGAATTTGTCACAATTTTGTCACAATACACTTAAGTATTAGTAAATATAGAATGAAAAAAAAATACTCAATTTATTATTTTCCTTTTTTTAGAGGAGGGGAAACTTTTTACCCTTAAATACTTTTTTGTTTCTGACATTTTCTACAAAATTGTTCTTTGCCAATTTTTTGTAAATATTTATTGATATTACTTCCTTGTCACTTCATTACTTTTGTACTGTACTATATACATAAATATATTTAAATAAATAATATACAAATACAAGAAATTGTTCCTTTTTTCATTCAAAATATTTGTTGGTTAAGGTTTTTTTAAAACTTTTGTTTGTTCAATATCCTTTTAAAAAACTGAAATATAGCTGAGCAAACAGTCGATTTGCTCAGAGAGAATAGGAAATCAAAACTTACACTACTCACCGGTAGAGGACGCTGAAATTTAGTATTATGTCAGCAACTATTTAATATCAGTTTAGTATCAGCTGAGCCTATATTTAAAAACTCAAACAAAAACTGCTGAAAACTGTACAATGTACACTAATAGAAATAAATCTGTAAATCTTTTTCGTAAACACTAAATAGTAAAATAAGGACAGCAAAATTAAAACTCTTAAATATACAGAATTTTAGTTATATTTGAGTTTAATTTTATTAATGGAAAATAGCGAATTAGCCTGCTAAAATTAGCAAAACATTTGCTAAATAATTTGTAGCAGTTTACAGATTTGCATTCAATTAAATTTAGCTTAAAAATAGCAACAATTTTGTAGATATAACAGTTTATTTTTACTATTTTTAGTCTACTAATATTTAGCAAAATTTTCTTTAGATGCTACAGTACAATTTGTTATTTTCAATTAACTAAAATTTAACTTGAATATAACTAAAATTCTGTAAATTTAACAGTTTTAATTTTGCTGTTCTTATTTTACTAGTATTTAGCAAAAACATCTGCTAATTTCAGCAATTTTTTCTGCAGCATCATTTTTAACTAATTTTTAGTAACTCTTTCTGCTATTTTTACAGATTTATTTCTATGAGTGTACTTTAAGAATCCCCATGTCTTGATATCAATTAATTGAATGCTTCACTTGCCAAGTCAATTAACTCCCACTTTCTGAATTTTTAAATTTTTATTTCAAAACACTTTATTGACTCCTAACTGTTGGCTTAGTCGGCAAACCTGTCAAGTCCAATTTTTATGCAAATTGAGTTTTTGATGTAGTACGCTAGTGTAACTCAAAACACATCATTTACAAAAAACAAAATGCCGCTATGTTATTTTTGTTGTTGTTATGCAGTGGTAAGCAATTCTGCCAAGTCCAAAAAAAAAGTAACAAAACATCGAAAACCACATGCTAAGTCCAGCTGAAAACAACACACATTTTGTTTCAACAAATTTCTTCAATAGATATTAAATGCGACTTTTGTTTATTTAAAAAGACAAAACATTATTAAAGATTAACTAAATAATTATTTAGTTATTTTAACTTTTAAGGTACCCAGTGTACAATTGGAGTCCGAAAAAACTCATAAAAGAGCCCTTAGGCCTTGTGAAATCATAGATATATGAGGGAGTTTTTCTTCGCCGATGAAGCTTCTTTTGAGCGCACTTTTATGACTCACAAAAGACTCCAAATTATGAGCATTGCTGGAAAATTTTGAATTTTCTGAGCTATTTATGAGTCATTTATGACTAATTTTTGAGACATTTATGAGTATTGAAAAAATTTAAAAAATTTTGAATACACTCATAAATAAGAGTCTATTATGTTTCATTTATGACTCTAAGATTTGAGCACTCTGGAAATGCTCGTAGTTTAGAGTGTTTTATGAATCATAATTTCTGAGCGCTCAGAAAAATGTTGGCTGGGTAACTATTACTTATAAATTTTTTCAGAAAAAACATTGTTAACTTATAAATTTTATTAGGCGATTGTCATGGATTCTGCTGACATAAATAAAAAAAAAATAAAAAAAAGAAAATCTGCTATGTCCACATTTAAAGTAGAAAATTGTAAATAGCAAATATGCTAAATCCAAAAAGAGCTAATAAGTCTGCAAACTTTTATATTGGAATTCTATAATTTCTTGTGATTAAACAAGATGAACTGCATTTACAGATTTAAAAAATGTTAATCCAAAAAAAGTTAGACAGTTTTTTGTCTCTCCTGAAAAATTAAAAAAAAAACGGACTTGACATATTTGCCGACTAAGCCAACGATATTCAAAACAAATATCTCTGATAATAAATATTAACACTCCTAAATTACAAAAATTATAATTTAACAGAAATTTTAAAAAATAATACATATATACTATTTTCCCATTTTTCGCAACTTTTTGTTTTATGGAGTTAATGGATTTTGTAAGTGAAGCATTCAATTATTTCAGTTCCCGCAAAAAATAATAAGCATGTACAACACTAAAAATGCATATGCGACATATGAATTCTGATAGATTTTAGGAGGAATATCACGAATGCGAACACCAAATTTCAAAATTAGCTCTAATTTTTGAAATATTTGCAAATTTAGCTTTTAGCTAAATTTTTTTGTTAAAATTTATTATTTATTCATATGGTTTAAAAATATAGACTTTGGGCTTTTAGAAACATATCAACTTATTTTGATTAGGTAAAGGATCTAGGATATAATTGCAATTAAGGTGAAAACTTCACTTATTTTCCTATTTTGCAAATCTAGTAAATCCCTTAATCGGATTAGCAAAATCTTTACATATGGCGAAAATTCATATTCCACTAAATCCTTTTTATCAAAAAATCACAAAATTTAATCTGAAATACACATTTTACATTCCAGCAAAATTGTCGGATGCAAAGAACCGGTTGTAGAACAACTTGTTCTTGCATGCAACCTGTTCTAATTTATGTTCTATCATCGGTGATTTTTGTTTGAGTTTGTCCCAAAAGCAACAGGTTATGTTCCTCCAAACTTGAACATGTTGCTTTGGAACCGGTTCTAGAACCAGTTATAGAACCGGTTCTGCGACAGTGAGGCCTTCCATTTTGACTTCCAGGAATCAGTTCTAGAACCTGTTCCACGGAACCGGTGGTAATAACACCTATTCTAGAACAGATTCAAAGGCAACCAGTTCATAAAAATTTTGCTGATCTTTTTTATTTCAAATAAATTTTATATGAATTTACTATGGCAAAAGGAAATAAAGTACATTTTTGAACATGCGTATTTTAAAATCGTTATTTTTCCAAAATTTGCACTTCAATTATCTAAAACTTTGTTGAAATTGATTAGAAAATATATGTTATATATTTTTATATTTCTGAATGGTTTTATCTGGGTTTTATATTTTAAGATTTAAGTACGAAAAAAGTCAGCCTTTTTCAGGTTTAGTCAATATCAACTTAAAATTAATACAGAAAATGCGATTTTTCTTTGATAAATTAATTAACATGAGATGTTTACTAAAGGTACATTCAGTTGTGGCAACCGAATTCGATTTCAATTCGGTTGCGTCAACCGAGCCAATTCGATTGGAAAAAATTCGGTTATCACAACGGAATTGGTTTGAGAGTGTATATGAGACTAAAAGATATCACAAAGAGGGGTTTGGTTGGTGCTGATAACGGATCTGAAATAAAAAATATAAAATTCAAATATATTGAACTTAAAATAATCAATTATATAGGCCTAGGATCTGCTGATTAAAAATCTGAAATTAAAATTTTGAAATTCAAAATGGCGGATCCAATATGGCGACAAACAATTTTTTAATTAAATTTCTTCTGTGGTCTGTTTTACTTCAAATTTCCACCAGGGAAAGTTTTTGGGTAGCAGATTACGAATCTGAAATCAAATTTTAAAAATTCAACATGGCGGATCCAATATGGCGGCCATAAATTTAAAATTGTTATGTGTTGAAAAATAAATTACACTGTAAAAAAGGTTCTGATGACAATTTATTCTGGCAGAGGGACCAAATAAAAATGTAAGTGTATAAAAGTTTTCGTCCCCTCTTTTGAAAATGTTTATTGTGAATCGGCATAGAAAACCATGTGAATCTTCCATTTTAGGTATAGGATATGTTCAGCGAACTTATGTAAAACACTACGAGGGACATTTTTGTGGAACAATTTAACCATCTATCTCTGCAATTAAAGGGTATATTTTGGCCATTTTTAAAAAGTGTCAAAAAAGACCCATAAGTTGAAGAGTTAGAGGGTTAAAATGTTCCGCAAAAATATTTGTCATGAAATTCTACAATAAGTCTCTGAAGACATCAAAATTGAAAATTCAACTTCAATGCCACAAATAAGTCAAAACTTAAAATGTGTTTAAGGGTTAATTTCGTACTTATTCAGAATTGGCACTCAAATGTCCCACAAACCTGGACTTTAGGAGGTTAGTCTGTGTCAGAAAACCAGAACCTTCATTTAAGGTAATTTTTAGTGCTATTATTTTAGTTTTTACTAAAACTCTGGAATGCTGGAAATCAGCGAGATCTGAAGGTACTTCTTCAGTTAAAGGGCAAAATCTCGAAAGTTGATGAACGCAAAAACCTAGGTAGAAGACATCTTAGGGAACACATTGGCATTCAAGTTTTTCAAATATGTCTTGAAACATTTTGGAGCTAAATTTTCAAAAAAACCCATATTTTTGAGGTAAAATTAATAATTTTGTTACTTTTTTCGTAAATACTTATCAGGTTTCTATTTTTTTTTATAACTAGATTCAGTTCTGTAATTTGAGATTGTTTTTGAAACAAATTAATGTTTATTTATGATTTTTTTTATTGTATCATTTTAAAATAAAATGTGTCACAAAATTAAAAACTTTAATTTTGAACTTTTGCCAACTAACAAAGAGTAACCACAATGATATAATCGCCCAAGTAAAAAAGTTTTGATATAGTCATATATTATCATATAAAATTTTGTATACTTATATATTGGAATATATATACCAAGATATAATTATATAAAATTTTACGAAATTACATCCTAAATGTATAACTATATCTTGTTATATATTGCACAATATATAGTGCAACATATTACAATATCCAATATTATATAGAGCTATATACAGTAAGATATGTCTCATATAATTATGTATAATTGTATCGAATTATATACCATTACATTTAGTTGGATAATATTACATTATATTTGATATATTTGGATGAGGACAAAATCCGGATAAAATTGTATCAATCCATATCTTATTTCATCAAATTATATCTAATTGTGTCAAATTAGATCTAATATGATCATAATACGATCTAATTTGATACAATTAGATGTTCTCATTTTTCGGATATGATTATATATAATATCGAAAGTCATACACTCACAATATTTTTTCCTTAAAATCAACCGAATATATACATTAAAACAATAGAAAATAAGTTAAAAAAAGGACTACCCACTTTTCATTTAAAACAATTGTATTTTGTCTTTTATTTTTAATTGTTATTTTATTAACTGGCAAAGTCGGTAAAAATAATAGATTTATCGTTTATTTTGAAATTAATTGTATTCTAACAACTGATTGTTTTTAACAGAAAATTTTGATTGAATATTTTAACTTCTACGAAAGTCCGTATTTTGTGTATTTTGTTTATTGAATAACTGATAGGAAAAGTTAAAAAATATATTTCTTTGCAATTTAACTACTTATTCAATTAAAACAACTTTACTGATTTACTTTTTAAACAACTGTTGAACTTTTACGGTAAAGTTATTGTGAGTGTATAATTTTTTTTAGTAGGGCGGCCTGATTACGAGTGTCGACTTTGTAGTCGAAATTTTCGACTCCATATGAAATGATTTTGTATATAATGGAAATTATAAAGAAATAAAACTCTGATGCTGGATTTTTTTAAATCTGAGTGCTATATATGGTAAATCCAATTGAAAAATTGTTCAAAAGTTGTGTTTTTAGTGAATTTTCAGCAAATTCGACTTAGTTTCGACTACGACTACGACACTCGTAATAAGGCCGAATATTTCACTCACAAAATATTCAACAATTCTAGATTTTGATATATAAACATATTTTCCCTTTACCTGAATTGTAATTTTGGCCAAATAATAGCGATGCTGGCCCACAGTGCATTGGTCGATTTGAGATGGAATGACCCTTATAATGCATAAAATATTTTTATCTGTTCGATTCTTCTGACTAAAAACTATACGCATTTTCATTTGTTTCTTTTAAATAAAGTTTTGGGCCAGAAAAGTGATTTTGTGCGTCCCCGTAATTTTGGGCAATTTTGTCATTTAGAGAGGATTTTGTGCTTACTCTTCTTTTACCGAACGTCACATAAAAAGTAAAGCAGCACACTTAACTTATAATAACGTTTTTTGTCACGCTTATAACTTTTTTCTGTGTACATACATAGTTTTATAAGCTTCCCCAGCATACCAAAAAAAAAAAAAAAAACCGAAAAAATTAAACAAAAAAATTTTAAATAGAAACCGCCCCCTTCCCCCCAAAGGAGTTTTTCGCTACATGCCTGCTGGGCGAGATTTAATGTAATTTTTCAGTAAACTAATGAAGTTTTCTTCACAAAGTAAATGAAAAATTTCTTAAATTTCATGAAAAACTTCATATATTTTATGAATCTTGATTCGATGAAATTTTTTCATTGAGTGTATGAAACTTTTAATAATTGCTTTTATGCGAAAATGAAAAAGATATTAACATTTTATTTAAATTATTGTTCATTTGTTTAATTGTTCTTAAATTTTTAAAATTATTGTATTATGAATGTTCCCTAGTTTGACTCTAGATCATAAATTAATATCACTTTCTGATATTTATTCTTTGTAATTTACTTGTATCAACTTTCTTTAATTTAAAAAATAGTTTAAAACAGAAAGTGATATTAATTTATGATCTAGAGCCAAACTAGAGAACATTCATTTACCAAATAAAAGATCAACCATACATACCCCTCATTCAATATTGTATTATTTTTAATTGAAATCATTTTAATTTATTGTTTAGTAGATAACTCATTATTAATAAAATACGTGCTAAAAAGAAATTTATTGTTTTATTAAAAGCAAAAATGTTTTGGGTGTTTAATATTAAACACACCTGTAGGAAATATACGCATTTTGGGGGATTTTTACGCATTTTTTGTGGACTTTTACGCATTTTATACGTACACTTACACGTAAAATATGTTTTTTACGCACTAATTTAATAAGTTAACACACTAATTTCAAAATTTCATTTAATTTTTACGAACTTTCAATGTAAAATTACACATTATTAAACATAAATTGCGTATTTTTTTTATTTTTTCAATTACACACATAGAGTAAATAGGAGTACAGTTTCCTATAAGTCGGATAAATTTCAACAGAATTTAATCGTTTGCAAAAAAATAATTAAATTCATTAAATTATTAAGATAAAATTTAATTACACTGTGAGACAAATGGTAGGGGTCAGTGATCGGGAAGGGTTCAAACTACCGGGGAAAGTTATATCGGTAAAAAAGAAGTTATACGTGTCCCGGCGTTTCGCTGGGTCAAGTCTAGGAATCGAGATATATCGATTTGACCTTTGGTGGTCTTTTTTTTGACATAACTCGAGAACCACTAGTCCGATTTTGCTCAAACAATTTTAAAAAAATTAAAAATTACAATTCCTTTAATCTGTTCATATAACGTTTTTCTATATACTCAACAATTTTGCCGGTAAAAATTAATGTTTGTAAATTTTAATTTTTTTAGAATTGTTTGAGCAAAATCGGACTAGTGGTTCTCGAGTTATGTCAAGAAAAAGATATATCTTGATTCCTAGGGGTGACCCAGCGAAACGCCGGGACACGTATAACTTGTTTTTGACCGATATAACATTTCCCGTTGGTTTCATCCCATCCCGATTTTGACTGTCGCATAGTGTTATTAGGACATCTTGGACACTTTTTTGGCGTTTATATGAGTCCGTATTTGTTTCGCGACAAATCGTGTTTCGTATTTGTTACTCGGACAACATGTGTCTCATTTGTTTTCCTTTATACCTACATTCCATATGTGCTATTTTTTAGTGAAAGCGTTCTCCATGTTCGTCACTAAAGCTTTCTAAGTTCGGTGTAAAAAATCTAAATGGTTGTGGAGGAAGTGTATCTTAAGTGACGTGTTGAATCCAATCTCTTGGTAGACATCAATCATTTCCTTAACAATGTCCTTGTAATTGTTAGCTCCTTTATTGCCAAGAAAGTTCTCTGCAACATTTTCAAAAGCTATCCCTATTGTCGACAAGGCTTAGTCCATTTTTAAAATATGTACTATTTAAAATATTTTTTTGTGGACGGTTAAACACAACTATTAAAATATAAATAATTGTTACAAATCAGGTCATAAAAAGTTATTAAAATAAATTACCTGCTTCAATTTTCGCATAGGATAATTTTGTAAAAATTTGTTTCAACATCTTAAATGATACACTTTCTTTATTTAGTGTTCGTATAAAGCTTCGGATCAGACCAAGTTTTATGTGTAAAGCAGGTAATATTACATGATGAGATTTAACCAACGGTATATGGCAAGGGTGGGCACGGATTTTTTCGCGAGGGCCATATTGTGTTTTTTCATAAATTATAAGGGGCCGCACCATACAATGTTTAAAAAAAAGAAAACTACAAATCTTTAAGTAAAATGAAAGCGTAAGGAACTAATGTTTTTGTTTTGTTTATAAAACAAAAACGGTTTCCAAATCCATCTATTCCAAAAAACTAAAGGGTTAATTTAGACGATGATTACAAACTTAAAGATTTAGTACACTCATACAAATAAGTCCGTAAAAATAGCAGAAAAAGTTACTAAAAATTAGTTAAAAATGATGCTGCAGAAAAAACTGCTAATATTAGCAGAATCAGTTTGCTAAATATTAATAAAATGAAAACAGCAAAAAAAACTGTTAAATTTACAGAATTTTAGTAATATTTTAGCTAAATTGTTGTTAATTGCAAATAACAATTTAACCTGCTAAAATTAGCAAAAAAAAATTGCTGAATAATAGTATAATAAAAATAGCAAAAAAAAACTGTTAAATTTACAGAATTTTAGTAATATTTGAGCTAAATTTTTTTCAATTGCAAATAACAATTTAACTTGCTGAAATCAGCAAAACAATTGCTAAATAATAATAAAATGAAAATAGAAAAAAAACTGTTAAATCTACAAAATTTTTGCTAAAATTTTCTGAAATCAACAAAACTTTTGCAGATTACTAGTGGACTGGAAAAAGGTAAAAAAGGAGCAAATGAAATGAAAATTAGTAAATAAAAAATAAATGTGTATTTAAAAACATACTTGGGACCAGTTTATTGAATGTGTCAATTAATTGAAAATTTTTTCAATTGGCATTGTTCAATGCCTAAATGCCCATTTATAATTGATTAAAGAAGTATTTGTTTTCATGTTTTAATAAAAGGATAAATTAAGAAAAAATTAAAAATTCGCGTATTTCTTATATTTTTTTTATATTACAATGCTTTTTCTTCAATTATGTGTACATTTCATTACCATTGTTTCATCAATGCAAATTGAAAAAAATTTCATTGGCATTGAATGGTAATGAAATTTTTTGGCATTGACATTGAGATAAAGTAATGCCAATTATATTTCAATGCCAATGAAAATTTCCCAAGAATGATTTTTTGTGGTAATATTTATCGACAATAATATGTTAACCCATGATACAACCATACTAGGTAGATGCATTAGAACAACAAACACAACAAACAACAACAAAAAATGTAATCGGCTACTTTTGATACATAGCGAAAGCATACGAAAAAATCCCTGAACTGTCAAACTCTCCCTAATGCATCCACCTAGTATGGTTGTATCATGATGTTAACCATAAAAAATGTATTTCAGAGACCCTTCTTTTGATTTTCATTGTTTGCTGATCGGATATGTACTTCCGAATTTATTTGAGTTTCCATTTTCACCTCTCTAGAGCTCCACCCACAGGAAACACAGTGTGGCCGATTAAAAATATTGTATACTTTAAATAAGCTTAAAAAGTACAATATTGGGGGAAAAAAATGAGGGTCATCCCCGTAAACTCCACTTGCTCCCCAGAGATAATTTTAATCACAATTTTCATATTAAAATGGTTCGTCCAAAATAAACCTTGATCTTTGAAAATTAATGTGTTACGATAAATAGAAACTTTTCTCATAAATTTTAATAATTTAGATATTTTATGAGTAGGACAAATTTTCAACCATTTCAATTTAGCTTTATTTAAAAACTTTTTGCATTATTTTTGTCGAGTTAAAAATATGCAGTAATTTTTACGAGTCATTTAACATTCTGTTTATAAGCGCTCCAAAATTGGTGGTTTAGTTTACAAAATATTTGTAAAATTAGCAAATCTTCTGTTAAAAAAAAGTAACTAAAATTCAGCAAAATACTGTAAAGTTAGCAAATTTATTGCTAAAAATTAGTAACTAAATTCAGCAAAAATAAATAGAAAAAAGTTTGTAGGTTAGTAATGTGGAGGTAGCAAAAAAATTAACTAAAAATTAAAGTTTAACTAAAAATTAGTTAAAAGTTTGTTAAGTTGAAGTACTAACAGTTTTACTAACTTTTCTACAAACTTTTTTCTATGAGTGTAAGTAATTTAAGTGCTTCTGATAAATTAAAACGCCGACTTTTTCACACAGACCAATACGGGGCAGTATTTAGAACCATGCGGCGCAGTATTATAGTCAGCACTAAGCACGAATTTTAATAAATCTTTACTTGAGTAATAAATTTTCAAACAAAATTTCCACTAAAGTAAAATTTAAACTCGCGCTTTGTTTTGACTATAAAACTCGCCCACTCAACAAAAAGTCTGTAATGGCTACTGGAACTTTTGACGTTATTATTGGAAATTTTACTATTTTTCGCCCTTCGCAATATTTTGCTAATTGTAGAAACTCAAGCCTACTGATTTATAGTATAATGAAATTAGTAGAAAAAATTATTAACCACTCCTAAATTTTAATCAAATTGTTGTAAATTGTAATTTACAAATTATTTGCTAAAATTATCAACAAATTTAACTGAATATTAGTATAACTGGAAGAAAAACGTCCGTCATATTTATAAAAAGCTTGACAAATGTGATGAAAAACAAAAATAAATCTTGGCAAACGTGATAAAGTTTTTTTTTTAAATGCAAAATGTCATGTTTTTTATATATTTATGAAATGATAGTTTGTCATGTATTTCTGAATGTCGATATGTTTCGTAAATGAAGATGAATTTATTTTGTAAAGAATTAAGGGCCAGCTTTATAGTCAGAACTAAGATCGACTTTTGTCTTAAATGCTTCTTAAGTAACAATTTTCTAACTAAAATGGCCATAAGGGCAAGTTCGATTGTTCCTTTAAATATAAGTAGGGTAGAGGGGGGATCCTTCGCCAGTGGGGCACATACACTAATCCCATTTTTCTTCGCTATTAAGGTAGATAAAAAATGGTAAAAAATATATTTAGTGCATTTTTCAATTACATTTCCTTGCATCGACTTTGATGAATTTATATCACATGTGGTCGCAGACAGACGTGTTTTTGTGTTTTTTCGGGTGTCAAAAAAATAATAGGAAGCAACTACATTTTGCAATAACTTCCTCAAATCGTGTGATAAGAAAATAATTTTTCATTATGTTAGATCTACGATCCTAAGGTTTCGAAAAATAATAATTTTATTTTAATAAATGCTTAAAAAGTGTGAAAAATATTAATTTTATGTTAGTGCCTGTCTGTGGGGCACAACCAGATGCCCCTGGAGCTACAAAGAGTTGGTGCATCCCTGCCTAAAATGCTCTATAAGACTTTTCTATATATTTAAAATATGTTTAGTAGTAAATTAGAACAATCGTGTTCATTCTTTAATTTATATCAATTATTCAGTTTTTTTTTAATTTTGAAGAATCATTATATTATAGTTTTAAATTCTTTTTTTTTTAATGTAGTGGAGATTTATTGATTAAAAAGAATCACATATCTTAAAGAACTTATTATAAATTATTTATTTCAGTCATTAAAAGATTGACTTTGCTGTATTAACAAATTTTTTTGTTGAAATTGTATCTAACTCTTTTGGCGAATTTACCCCAGGTTTGGGGCAGTTACGCCGAATTGAGTTACTTTGAAAATCATTAAAAAATAATAGAAAATATGCAAATAATTAGAATAAAAATCATAGAAATTAAAGCCAAGATATGTAGGTTTTCAATTTAAAAGTAATTTTTGAAAAATAATTTTAAGAAATGACAGTGCTTTGAAAAAAAAATGGCGAAGGATCCGCCCTCTACCCTAAGCAATTTAAAATCGATCTTAGTTCTGAAAACAAAATTGGCCCTAATTTTTATCTAAAAATATTCGAAATAAAAAACTGTAAAAAAAAAATTGCGAAATAAAATATTAAAGAAAAGTTTTTTAATAAAAAAAAACTAATTTGAATTTCAGCAAGGGCCGCACAAAAATCAGCAAATGGCCGCATGCGTCCCAGTGGGCCGCATTTGGTATATGGTCTATACCGTTGGTATATGGTCTATACTGAATTCACCTATCACAAAATTAAAATCCGTCTCCCATTCGAAATTTGTATAGTGCAAATTTTTTTCCGACCCTCCCAAATACAAAAAACAAACATTGATATCGTGAACAACCTTGCTTTACTCGAGTTAATAGCGCAACAACTTTAAGATCCCAACAGACTTACCATTTGTGCTGGTTGCAAATTATGGCATCTAAAATTATTTTCATGTTTTCGTAGGTCTCCCGTATCGAAGTGTTGTATGCAATTGGAACTAATGGGTATATATTTCCAATATGTAAAAGTACGACCTGTGAGGGCAACTATTTCATTAAGGGCCGAATTTCATCGATGGCAATTATATTTTATTAGATGCGAACTAAATTTTTCTGTGGGTGTAAGATTTTGCAGTGGTTTCCGATTTAATTCATTGATATTTACTAACGTATATATTTGGGTGTAAATTCAAAAACACCTTTACTATAATGCTTTGCTAGAAGAAAAATTTTTATGTTGTCAAGATTGGGGAGTTGTTTTTCAAATAAAATTAGAAAAAACTTAAAAAATATTTTATTTTTTGAGTCAGAAGAAAATGAAAATTTAATGGGAGAGGAGAAGAAGGAAAAATTTTAAAGTGATCTGATAAACACGCGGAATTTTAATAAGAGGAAGAAAAGAAAATTGAAATAAAGACGGAAAAAGAATTTTCAAGTGGAAAGTGAAAAAGTAATTTACCAAGGAAAATTGTTACAAGGAAAAGCCAAATTGGTGAATAATAGCAACATACAGAAAGAAAAGAGATAAGATAGATCATCATAGTTTACGGTTTTACGACATTGGGAACAAAGATTACAATTTTGACACATAAATACATTTGCTGCATTGGAATACAATTTTAATCCTAATTCTGAAGGAAAGTAACGTGATATAGATTGTGATACATTAATTTTTTGCATATATACATACGAACGAGGGTTCAACATCAGTTGTCACAAGATCAGGATTGTTTGAATTAACGACAGTTACTGAATTGCATGAATGGTGTAGTATATTGGCATATTGGACAATAATTAACAACCACCGAACAATTGCTGCAACGGCTACGATAATGACAATAATATATTCAACTGAGTGTGAGTAATAGGAATTAATACACAATTCTTAGCGCTAAATGATGATCAAGAATAACTAATCGATAATGACAAATACAACTACAACAATAAACATTTATACGTAAGAAAAAGAAAAAGAAAAAAAAAAAAAAAAAAATATTTTAATTTTAATTTAATCTTCTTTCAAATAATTTTGATTCGTTCTCTTTTTACAACAAAGTAATTTATAAGATTCATTTTAAATTTTAAATATTCTTATTCAAATTATTTTATGGTCATCTTATTTCAAATTTTGATTTCAAACAAAATCCAAACATAAACTTTATTAATACGTTATTATATAAACTTACATACTACTACTACTACTATTACTACTACTACTACTACATATATTAAATTCATTCTAACCCCACTCACACAAACTGATATACTAACAGACTAGCGAATATACAGAATTGAATTGAACTTATAGCCAAATATATTCTTCGTCAACAAGCGCTTGGAGACAAAGTTGGATATACAATCGTAAGTGTATTCAAATTTTGTTTTTATATATTTATATTCAATTTTTTTTGATTTCCACTCAAATTTTCTTTAATAATATTAAACATAAATAACGATAATAATTAGTGAATCGTGTATATTAAATACTGAATTTTGATTTCCAAAAAAAAAAAGGTGACCATATTTAGATTTCTTTTTAATTTTTTTTTATTTTAAAATTTATTTTATCTAGATAATATATAATTATTGAGTTATGTTTGTTATTACTATTATAAATAAATTTTGTTTCGGTTATTTCTAAGATGAAATTTTAAATTTATTTGTTTATTACGAAAGGTAAAGTCGGTAGTATGGGTTAGCTAAGAAAAATTTTTTTTTATAAGGGCTGACAACAAATGGTAAAATTTTGTCAGCATGGCGGGTGGGCATTGGTATGTTGGTAGTTAATGACACCTCTAACTACCAAACCATCATTAACTTTTACTTCCCCTTTCCGGTTTCTGTATGGATCGTTTTTTTTACATTTACTTTTTTTTGCTACCTAAATTAAAATCACTGGTAACGTATTCGGGAATATAATTTTTATGGGAACTTTATGGACCACACCCACCGACGAGCACAGCCGGATTTAATAAGTAGCTGTTCCCATGGTAGTAGATCGAACCGGACGAATCGTTACAGACCTTTAGACTCGATGTAGATGAGTCAATAAACAGTCTCCACTCATCTGGAATATGCGGGTCTCCAATTTCTGTAAACAATGCATCAATGTTCTGACAGTAGCAAAGTTGTATTTCGGAATTTTCCTGCATAATGCGTTAAATGGTTTCATCTTCTCACGTTTACGAGCAGCTGTAATTTTGAAATCTTCGTATACTAAACTCCATTCTTTTAAACGGGAACCTATTAATTCCGCCGTCTTTTCGAAACGCTAGTGTCTCGTATCAAATGATTAAAATCAGCTTGTGGCACGAAATGAGTCACTGAAGAGCCAAGTTCACTAGATGAAGGTAAAAATTCCGATGGAGATGGTTCTCTGATCAATTGTACTTCAATTGGAATTTCATTGGGTGTAGAAATTTCTTCAAAAACGCCAGCCTTAGAACGTTCTTGTGCTTTAATAACGTACTCAAAAGCAGTATATTCAATTTGGTTGCGAGTGCTATATCGGAATCCAATAGTTTTTACGGAACAAAAATAGCAAAATTGTGGAGAATGTTCGGTTCGTCGCAGCCAAATTGTGAGTCGGACATACTTAATTTTATGGCGATTTAATACACTTTTTGTCCCCATTAAACCACAATAACAGTATTCACAAACAACTGCGGGTGTAGGTACAGTTGCGAGCATAAAAAAGCAACGCTACGCTAAATCATCTAAATATGTTTTGATTTCTTCTAATGATTTTTTATTTGCGCTTATCTTTTGTTAATATATTCGTTGCTGTGTATTTTCATATTCTAAGTCATTTAGTTTGCATTTATTTACGTGAATTAGTTTTTACGAACTTTTTTTATGAAACTAGTGCCCATTTTATGCGAGCAAAAAAAATGCAACTTTTATGTATTTTACATTTGATCGATTTTATTTATTCAAAAATTCAGCATATTAATTAGATTTTTATTATTTAGTGGAAAAGCCATTCTTTTTAATAACTCCTTTCATTTGTGAAGGCATAGAATCCACGAGCGCAACCAATTTTGTGAAGGTATGCCTTGCTACACCTATTTGGCAACAATTTCGAAATTCCTTAAATTTGAACGCTTTTTCTTTCGTATTTGGGTGTCTACAAGCTCCCATAGATTCTATATGGGGTTTAAATTGGTTGAGTGTGCTGGCCACTATAAAACTTCCACACCGTTGTTACTTAGAAATTGCCCAGCTAAGCGAACGGTGTGCTTAAGGTCATTGTCGTATTGGAATATGCTTCCAGCAGCCATTTTTTTCTGCATGTGAAGAAGCATGTGCTCTTGTGTAACCCTCTGTGCTTATTCTGTCCTCAATTTTGACTTCTGGTCCAACACCATCACGGGAGAATGCACCTCAAAATAAAATTTTAAACAAATGTGTTATATGTAAAACAACGATTTCATACCCCACAGCACAAGGGATCCTCCGCCATGTTTAACGCGTTGTTTTTAGTATTTAGGAGATTACCGTTTATTTGATGGTCCGCGGATGAACTTCAGTCCATCGGATCCAAATAAATTTGATTTTGTTTCGTCACTAAATAAAATCTTTGCGCATTGTTCTTTTGCAGAGTGACTATGGCCCTTTCCAAAATCGAGACGTTTCTTTGTATTCACTTTACTTATAAAGGGTTTTTTTTCTGGAACTCTTGCTAACAAGTTTTCTTCCTTTAAGTGCCTATGTTCGGTATGAACTCCGACGGTTGCGCCCAAATGTTCTGAAGCACACTGCATAACATCTGAGGCGGTCTTATTGAGGTCGCTTTAACAATAGAGATTATATTTCTGTCCTGCCTTTTAATTGTTTTTCGGGGTCTTTCACTTCTTATGAATATAACTCGGCATTAGGCGATTTGCAATTCGTGACACATTGGACTTGTTTCCTTGAAACATAGTTCCGATTTCAAGTACAGGTTTTCCTTCCCAAAGCGCTGTAATAATAGCTGCACGGCTATTGTTGTGTTTTGTAAAAAATAAGCAATTTAGTTAATTTTGGTTAATTCAGTTTAAATTTCGTGAATAAATAAAATTTTTATACTTACCTGATACATATTATTCTTTCGTCGCATTTTTTTTGCTCGCACAAAATGGGCACTATTTTCAAAAAAAAGTTAGTAAAAACTAATTCACATAAATAAATGCAAATCAAACGACTTAAAATATGAAAATACACATCAATGAATATATTAACAAAGATAAGCGCAAATAAAAAACCATGAGAAGAAATCAAAGCATACTTAGATGATTTAGCGTAGCGTTGCATTTTTTATGCTCGCAACTGTATATCATATTTTTGAAACATATGAAAAAACGAAAAATTTTTCAAAAGCATTTACAAAACTTTTGCTTATATTTTTCAAATACCGTGAGCGTGAGTTAAATTACTAGCATTCATGTGAATCGTGCGTGAGCATGAGTTAAAAAAATGTTCGGGAGTGAGTCGCGCGTAAGTAAATTTTTGTGCGTGAGTTTGCGTGATTATATATATTAAACCAGATTGCAATATTTTACAATTTTGGAAAAATGCCAGAGATCTTCCCCTCCTTCAAAAACTGGCTACACAAAGTCTGATCAGTTACTACTGAACAAGTGTTTTCTACTTCACCAGAATCATGAGGAAAGAAATCGACTTCTTTGACATAACGTTGACAAAAGTTTGTTCCACCACAAAAATTTGGAATAACAGTTTCAAACGAATCAATTGTGTTCGGCACTGGTCCCCTATGATCGGCTGGCCGGATTTGAGCAGCTCATAATAGATGGGACCCTTCTGGTCCCACCAAGTACAAAGCATTACCTTGGCGCCATGGATATTGCGCTTTAGCGTTGATTTGGCTGGTTGGGCGGGCTTCAGATTTCTTGCGCTTCGAATTGTCGTAATGGATCCATTTTTCATCACCAGTAGGGAATGCATCCCAGGATTTCCCGTCCCGGGATTTCCGGGAAATTAGCCATTTTTCAGTTCCCGCATTCCCGGGAATCCCGGGATTTCAAAAAATGCACTTTAAAATAATAAAGTTAATTATTTCAAAAAATAATAAAAATTTTACATTAGGCTTGCTCATTTGCTTACAAAATTGTAGTAAAAGCAGGGACCGTAAATAACAGTTATCTAGAAATTTTTAACTCAAAAACTCGTAGATTCGTATTGAAGAGCTCATTCCGAATCTATGGTTATCTTAAAAAAACAATCTCAGCTCCACAGTTAACAGTTATTTTTCAACGAAAAAATAAAATATCGGATGAAACTGTTAAAAAGAGAGTTTTATTTTGCCGTCATAAAATAAAACTCTTTTGAGGAGTTTTATTTTTTCCGTCTAATATAAAACTCTTTTGAGGAGTTTTATTTTAGACGGAAAAAATAAAACTCCTCAAAAGAGTTATATTTTAGACGGAAAAAATAAAACTCCTCAAAAGAGTTTTATTTCAGACGGAAAAAATGAAACTCCTCAAAAGAGTTTTATATTAAATGTGTGTAGTAATTTATTTAATTAATAATTTAATTTAATAAACATAATTTTTTCAAAATTATCTGCGGAAAGATTTGAACGCAGGTCGCTCAATACCAATTTAAGAGCAGAGAATGCTCTTTCAACGCTTACTTGGGTTGCAGGAACACACTGTACAGTTTTTGTCAATTTATAAAGGTACGGATAATGTATTTGTTTTGCCTCCCAGAACTCAAAAAGAGGTTTATCAATCGATATAGGCCTTGGAGAAAAAAAATTGAAAAAAATTATTGTAATTGAAATTTGAGAGAATATACCAAAAAAAGTAAACAACGTAGAACAATGATTTACACAGCTATTGATGATTGTTTTTGTCTTCTGTTACCGGGTACAAAAATATATTAGAATATGCTAACTTCAACTTTTGAATTAATCCTCAGTTTTGTAAATATTCAACCCATTGTGCAGCGCACAGTGGGAAATATTATTGAGTCCCTGATCAAAAATGGTTTTGCACAATTTGGATTTCTGATATAAATTCAGTGGTGTCAGACCTTTTTCGTCAAAAATCGTCAAAAATGTAAAAATATATAATCAAAAGCGTCAAGAATTTTATGAAAAGTCGTCAAGAAATCAGTTAAATATCACAAAAACACTAGTTTCTTTTTTTTTTATTCAAAATTCATCTTAACTGCTTGTCTCTATATTACAGCTCTTAAGATTTTATAAATTCGAATTATATGTATATAACACAGCTTTTATAAAATCGAATTATATAATAACTGGACGTTATTTTTCGCTTCATCTGTAAAAAGGTGGTACTTATGCTTCGATTAATTACAGATAAAACACCTCATGTGTTCTGCGGTTAAAATCATTATAAATAATTTAACTTTAAATTCATGATTTCGAACTCTGTTCTTAAATTACCAAAAATACGATTCGAAAAGAACAATTTGCAGTTTTTGAAACGCTTTTCAAAAAAAGCAATTTTCCTAATCGTCGTAAAGTTGACACGTTATACTACAATAATATTTAATAACAATTTCTTTTGTAACCCAGTTAAAACAAAAAAATTATGTTCGAATGATGATATTTAAGCAGTGAGTAAGCAGATGAGCAGTTTGAAAGCAATTTGATGCACAATATTCAAAGTAATTTTTGGAATGTTTAGTTTAATTTTTGATGAGGGTGTCAATTTACATGAAATGAGTTTTAAATTTTTGACCGGAAAAATAAAACTCCTTAAATGAGTTTTATTTTCTGACGGAAAAAATAAAACTCCTCAAATGAGTTTTATTTTATGACGGGAAAATAAAACTCTTCAAATGAGTTTTATTTTATGACGGGAAAATAAAACTCTTCAAATGAGTTTTATTTTATGACGAGAAACTAAAACTCTTCAAATGACTTTTATTTTATGACGGGAAAATAAAATTCTTCAAAAGAGTTTTATTTTATGACGGGAAAATAAAACTCTCTTTTTAAGAGTTTTATCCGGCCTTTTATTTTTACGTTGCAAAATAACGGTTTTAGATGGGTTTTTTCTTTTTTAAGTCACAAAATAACTGTTATAAAAGAACTTTTTTGATATCACTTATAACCGTTACGGTCCCTGAGTAAAAGTAGTAAGATTTAAGAGTAAATGAACACACTGATTAATTTGTGTACTTGATCGAACTGTTTAAGTTCCCTTTTTTTTAACAGGCACTAAAAGGAACTTCAAAAATATATTTTTTAAGAAAACCACTCAACTAAATATTGTTTGTATAAAAAATTTTGAATCGCACTTATTCTGTACAGAATTAAAGACAAATTTATCCATTGATTTTTAAAAATTTTAAAGTTAGAATTTGTTCCCATAATTTTTAAAATTTTTTCCAATTTCCTAAAATTATTTTCTATATTAATTTTTTTATTATTTTTTTTTTTACGAACAAGTGTTTTAGTCAAAAAATTAGTTTTAGTTTATTAAATTTTTAAAAATACATATATAATTAGTAGGGCAAGGAATTTCATGCAAATGCATGTTTTTTTTGGATAGTCCAAAACTAATATGGACTAAATATTTATCCGAATCATCAAATTTAGAACAAAATTGCATCGATTTGTAGTTGCATATTTTTACATATTTGGTCAAAAAAGCATGTTTTTGCATATTTTGACTTTAAATGCATATTTGGTGCCATTTTAATGCATATTTTGTGCTTTTTAATGCATATTTGTGCATATTTTTTATTTTTAAGAACATTTTTTATTTTGTAAAAAAAATATAGAAAATTGTTACGATTTTATATTTGGATTCAATCAAAATAAACATTCTTAAAAACCTTATTGACCTATGGAAAATCTTCGAATTCTGTATCTGTTTGCAAAATAACTAACTTAAATATATTTTTAAATTTTAAAGTGCATTATTTTTGCAAAAATAATAGTTTTTAGTGCATATTTTTTATATTTTTAATGCATATTTTTCTTTTTTAGCCGCATATTTTCCATTTTTAAGTGCATGAAATTCCTTGCCCTAATAATTAGACTTATATAATTTCTAATATAAAATTAATTCTTTCCCACTACGAAAATTCCAAGAAAAACCACCTGAGCTTTTTCACGATCATGAAAATTTGATGTCTTTAAGACATTTTATTAATAAAAATTTTTAAATTACTATACAATATTTTCTAATTTATGTCCCTTGCGGGATCCCGAGATCCCGGGAATTCAAGATAAATTTCCCGCTTTCCCGGGAAATCAAAAAGTGCGGGATTTTGCATTCCCTAATCACCAGTAATAATTCGATGCAAAACTGACTTCTTTTTATGGCGTTCAAGCAGCAGTTCGGATATACAAAATCGTTACAAACGCTTTTAAATTGCTGCTTGGGTTTTCAAGTTGCTTGCAAATTCTTATTCAGTTTGACAATATCCTTCATCGAGTAATGCCTCCAATTCATCATCTTCGAACTTTTTTGACTGACCTGGGTGGTCCGTGTCTTCCGTTTCAAAATCACCATCACCATCAAAATCACCATCAAATTTTGCTGTTATTACGAGAAATTTAACTGTTTTGAGCCCAGCGATATTTTTTGCTAATTTTAGCAACACATGTCTGCTGATCTGTAGTACAATAAAATTAGTACCCGCTACTAAATTTTAGTAAAATTTATGTAAACTGCAATTCAAAATCGATTTGCTAAAATCAGTTAAAATACTTACTACACTCAAAAAAAAATCAGTAAATTAATAAAAAAAATTGTGGCGGTGTCAGCAAATTTTAAGTCAGGAGCGTGCTTGTAAAAAAGTTGGTGATTTCAGCAAAAGGTTTGCTGAAAATCAGCGAGCTTATTTTTACCAAAAAAAATAGTAATCTTCAGCAAAAGTTTTGCTAACACTTTGTCGATTGCAAATGAAAAAAATCCTTGCTAAAATCACTAAACTTTTTGCTGAATATTAGTAGACTGTAGCGAAATTTTACTTTAGTTAATTTATTTGCTGAAAATTTAAATATAGAAATGTATAGAGTTGTTTTTCTTTTTTATCGGGGAGAGGGAGTTTGAAAATATGTTATTTCAAATTTGCTCCTTTTTCCAGGGTTTTTTTTTGTTAAAATTCGTTACGAAGGTGGGAGGGGGGGGGGGGTTTAACATCGATGAAAATTGTGTTACGTAATATGTGAACAACCCCTAGACTGTTTTTTGCACTTATTTATTAATGTTGTATTTTTTTGTGCAAAATAACATAAGTTTTTGAGAAAAAATACTAATTTTTCGCGAAAATACGAATTGATCTAGAAAAACACGAGTATTTTATTTTTTGACGTAGATTCCGAACATATGAACTTTTACACTCTCTTAGTAAAAGTCAGGAGTCTCAAGATTCCGATTCCAGAGATTTCCTCCAGATCTAGGAATAGGTGGTCTCTCAAGCAACTTGACCTTGAGGGCGCAACAGCCGGACAATGGCACATGATATGCTCCACCGTCTCCATATCTCCCTGTACCCCACAAAACCTACAATCATCAATCGTGAGCTCTTGTGCTCTCTTGGCAAGAACCGCAGTCAAGAAGTGACCTGTCAGTATCCCCACCAGAAGTCTACAGTCGCTTCTGGTTAAGGAAAGTGGAAGTTTCGTCGCCTTGGGATGGTAGGATCTCCACATAATTCTCGACACTCTGCACGTTTCAAAAACCAAAGTGGCACACGAATGTCCAAAGCCCTTTCATCAGGCAAATGGACACCCCGTTTCGCCAAACCGTCTGCTATCTCGTTTCCCTCTATGCCCTGGTGACTCCCAACCCAGTAGATGTGTACTCTTCTATTGGTACCGAGTCTAACTAAAGAGTCCTTACACTCTTGGATAATCAGTGAGTAAACCCGATTGGCGGTGATCACTTTAATCGCCGCCTGGCTGTCAATTTAGAAATTAACGTCAGAACCAGATGTCTCCTCGGAATTTGCAAGGTCGGCAGCCATTTTTTGCATCAGTACTTCAGCCTGAAAAATACTGCAGTCATCGGGGAGTTTATATGACTCCTCAATACCCAGCTCTCGACAGAAAACCGCAGCTCTGACTCCCCCTCCATCGTAGAACCATCCGTGATAAAATTAAAGGTTCTGTGGTCAGGGTGAAAACCTGCCAACCATACATATTCCCCTATAGTGACGCAAAGTTCCCCATTAAAGCCCATTCTAGAGATAATGTAGTCACTGCTACAATTCTTCCCTTCAATGACACTTCCGTGTCCATAAGGCACATACCTAAATTGCGCCGTAGTCCCCAAACGAACAGCGAATTTCCTCGCAGCCCCCTGTGCTACCAGATTAATTAGTTGCAAATCCAAGATTACATCCAGCGCAGCAGTAGGCGTACTATGTAGTGCACCAGTAGGGTTTTTAATTTCCCGACATTTTCGAGCTCCCGGGAATCGGTAATTTTTTTCTAACTTTCCCGGGATTTCCCGGGAATACTAAAGTAATTTTTTACTCATATTTTAACAGTAAATACTACTTTTTGCTCGAAAAACATAATATGTTCCACTTTGACGAAAACTGATAATGCAGAAATGTGTTTTTTGCATTTAGTTTCAATGAAAAAATTGTAAATTATATGATTTCGAAAAACTTTGAAAAACGCTCATTGGGATAAAACGACCTAAAAATAATTGATTTTTTCCAGCAAAAATAGCCTTAACGGGGTAAATACTGTAACAGCAGCAAATTTAAAAGCATACCTGACCGGTTGTCAAAAATTTAATTAACAATATATTTTTAATTTTATTCTTTTATTGCAGTATTTTCAAAAATGATTAGTTTTGAATTTCGCCAACCAAAACCGATTGGCTGCCACTGTGCACCCTACATTAATTATCGGAAAATAAAAATGTAAAGTCATTCTTAATGCCAGATAAATTCTCTAGTGCTTTTCGTGGACCGATTTTTATTAAAAAAAAATTTTTTTTAACAAAGTTGCCACACAAATTTAAGAATTACAAAAAAATGCAAGAACAAAGAACTTTACTTGGGGATATTACATTTAAATGACTAAAATTAAAAAAAAATATCCACGATAAGGACTAGAGTTTTTTGTTGCCTACGAAAGAAAAAAAACCGCGTTCAAATCGGTTTACCCGCTTTGGCTGTACAGTGGCAGCCGATTTTAAACTCATGGTTGTGGGCAAACGCGTTTAAAGTTTAAAATTAACAAAACAGCAAAATTTCATAAAAACCGTGTATTAATAAAATTTAGATCTCCTAGTTTAACCGATTGGGACGAATTGGTTGAAGGATATGACGTGCTGTCGCCCATCATTAAGGAATTGTCACTGGCTTTTCTTTAAAGAAAATTCCATCTTTGGATGTAGTTTTTATATCTTTGTTCTGCGTGTTATGCGATATAGGGCTCTAATAAAAAAAAGTAAAAAAATGCAACAAAAAATGGTATACACAAATTTAACGCATAGAATATTACTTTGCGACTACAACATATTTTCCAAAAAAAAAAAACCTGTGGAAATTTTATTTCTTCGAATTTTTTTCGAAATCGGATCATATAGTGAAGAGTTTTCTCTATCCAAATAAAATTTAAAAAAATCCGAACAAATTTCTTTCCCTAGTCGATACTCTTCTCATGGACATCGTTGGAGATCTCCTTTAAAAAGGTAAAATACATAAAGATTTTTCAAGATATGCTTATTTTTTAGCTTTTTGCGGATATTCAAGCTAATGTACATGGTTGTTTTAGTGTTTTTTTGAATTCCCGGGAATTATAGGGAAAATTCCCGGGAATCGGGAAATTAAAAATAGGCAAAATTCCCGGGAATTTCGTCCCGGGAATTCCCGGGTTAAAAACCCTATGCACCAGTGATGTATATTTCAGCAAGTCTCTGCGCACTCTCCAGGCGCCTGCAGTAAACCCTTTTCTCCAATGTCGTCCACCAAATAAGTACTCCATAGAGTAGAATTGGGCTAGCCTGCCGTATAAATCCAATGCGTGAGATTAGGTGACAGACCGTAGGTTTTGCCTAGCATTTTCCTACATGCATAGAGTGCATTTGTAGTCTTTTTGGCCCTCTTCTCAACATTGAGCCTCCACGACAGCTTGCTGGCCAATATCACCAATATACACCGGTTGATTACCCCCAGTTTGACCTCCATCACAGAACTAGTAGTACTCACGTACTTACCAGTAACGATAACGGCCACATCATCTGCATACACAGTTGTCTTAGCTTCTCCGCCCCTAAGCTCTCCGAGAAGTTCATTCACAACAAGTGTCTATACTAGTGGACACAGAACTCCTCCTTAGGGAGTTCCCCTGGCGTTACCCTATTCAGCAGATATTATACTTCAGCTTAAAAGGCCACTTATCCAATTCACAGCCCACACGGCAGCTCCCGTTCCTGCCACACTCTCTAATATTGAACACGTGGATACGTTATAGAAAACGCCGGCAATGTCAAGGAAGACTCCCAAGGCAAATTCACCATAATGTAGGGTTTTTTCGATCTGTGGGACAACCGAGTGAAGCGCAGTCTCCTCTCATATAAGAGTGTTTGTCTGCGCAGAGAAAAGTCGGCTCCATGCTTTCTTTGACATGGAAGTCCAAGATTCTCTCCAATGCCTTCAGGAGGAAAGAAGTGAGGCTGATGGGTCTATGATCCTTGGGATACAAATGATTGCTTTTATCTGATCTCGGTAAAAATACAACCTTTGCTCTCCTCCATGATTTAGGCACATAGTTCAATCTCAGACAACCCCTAAAAATATTCATCAGCCATTTTACCAGACGATGTCTACCATGCTGAAGAAAATATTCCATCCGGCCTCGGCAACTTGTACGGTTGAAAAGAGTCGATGGCCCATTTCACTATCTCGTAGGAGATTAAGCCGCCATCATCATCACCCAGACAATCAATCGTTCCCCGCAGAATGCATATATCAGTACAGCCTAGAAAGTGAGTATCCATTAGCTTTCTAAGAGTCTCCCCGCTGCTATCTGTCCGGATGCACCAACATATTCACTTATTAATTTCTTGATGAAGCGATTAATATACAATTTCGGGTGATCAGAAAGGTTGACATTTTCAATCAAAGGCCTTATCTGTAAAAAAAAAAAAACATTCTATCGGCTCATAATTGATGCTGATTAATGTGTATTATTACGATGCAGTTGCATACAAATTATGCAAATTTAAATTTAATTCTACTTTATTAAGAAGAATAACTACACTAATATTATATGTGACAATTGGGAGTTGCTAATGATTAAATCTAATTTAATTTGACAAACCAATTTAATCGCCTTTTATCTTTATTTATATCAATTTTGTTTGAAACCCGGCTTGGTTACTAATCAAGGCAATAAATGTTAATTTTCAAACTCAAGGTTCTCTATGTATTTAAATGAAGACTGTTAGAAAAATAAATTAAATGCTGCAAATGTACGTCATTAAAACCAATGAACAACAATAGCAAATGAAATCAACAATAGTAAATTGCAAATAATTATTTGCAATACAAAACCATCAAACAACACAACAAAATTTTTAAATTTTATAAAATTTGATTGGTTTTATGACACACAACTTATCAAAATAGGTTAACAAGCTTCTAGCATCGGACAAGGTTGACAATTTTCAAATTCAAATTACAACACAACCAACAATGTACACACATACACTCTTATACTTCAAAGGATATAATCTGACCTTAATTGTGAAAAGAATAAACAAGAAACATAACCAAACTTGTAAATAAGATGTTTGTTAACTTAACAATAAGCTGCTTATTATAGGGTGTTGTTCATTCACAGCACAAATAAAATATAATAAGAAAAAAAAAACAATGGATAATCCCTGGTAATAAATCTCTAAACTTTTGCATAAAATTTAACTTAAGAATATGTATGTAAAGTTGTTAAAATAAAGGCATGTGTTTGCTACTATTTCGAACGTTCAGTGTTGCCAGAAATAGAAAGTGATGTGATCAGTATTGTTGAAAATCATATCGCCAAAATTTACCAAAAGAAAGAGTGGAATTACCAAATAAGTGGTTATATAATGAAACTAAAATTGTTTACTACTTATAATTCGGCGTCAGTACTAGTTATTTTTGTTAGACGAAGTCGCTTACACACGACTACTTATTTAATTATAACGATAATGTGATATTGGTAAATACTTATTTTCTAACCACTAATAAGAATATGAGTAAGGCTTATTATTTAACAACTTTGTATCCACTTATTTATTGACTGCTGATCAGCACACGAATAACTACTTATTTCATATATTTTTTTTTTGTAATGCAGCGGGTAAGTGGATGCACAAATTTTGTGCGTTTTTTATGCAGCGAATATGGACAACTACTTACAAAAACGATCTTGTCGAACAAAAATAATGAGTTATGACACCGAATTATATGCAGTCGACCCTAATACTACTGCTTATTTGTATTTGTATTTATATATTTATTTGTTTCCAATACAACAAGATATTAAATCTTATAATTATAGTAAAGGATTTTTACAATGTTAATTATTGATAAAGTTTAATATGTAGGGCACAATTATTAGAATATAATCAGAAATAAGATCTTAAATAGGTCAAGCAAAATTAAAATAAAAAAATTAATATAAAAAATTAATAAAAATTAATAAAAAAAAAACATGAATATATTATTTTAAAGACAAACTCAATTTAACATATACAGGTTAAAAATTTCTGCCTTAAACTGCTGAGCGTTGCTTATAGATTTAATATTTGATGGTAGGGAGTTCCAAAGACGAATTGAATTAACATAAAATTGAAATTTTGATACAGAGTTTTCATACATTATAGGTCTTATGTCATTAGTCCTTTCCGATCGTGTTTGTATGAGTAAAGATACATTGGTTGTCGAGTGTTTATGATTTTGTGTAATAGTATTAATGTTCTTATATTTAATAGATTAGAAATATTAACTCCATAAAGCTTTTTTGAATACTGAGAAATACGATCATACTTTCCCAAGTTAAAAACATATCTTAATATAGTGTTGTACGTGGATATGAGTTTCCTACTACTCGTGCAGTGGTGTCAGACGTGACGATTTTACGTCATTTTGACGATTGTTTTGTGTAAACTTATCAAAATGACGATTGACGATTTTTATCAGATAACTCCTTATAATCTGACGATTTTTTGGCATCTCTCCTTTTTTGATTAAAAACTTAAATCTGGCAAGAATAATGACTCAAATTTGATATCTGGCATTACTATCTTTTACTTTTTGAAGTAAAATAAGTAATCTGGCAAGTATAACATTTCGTCTTTTATGACAACAAAAATAAAAGAAAATAGACAATAATTCAAAAGGCTGTAGAAAAAAGGAGACAAATATACAGCATGAATATTTTTTTGCAAATGTAACTGTAAATTGAAAAAAAATAATTCAATTCAAGTGAAATATAAAGCTTAGTGTTCTGCGAATAAAAGTATTTATTAAAAAAGGAAATTATTAAACCATTCAATACATTTGGATACTGGAACGAGCAATGGAACGATATTTGAGAAGGATAGGTAAGCGAAAATAATTTCAATTTGAAATATAATTAACACTGTTATATCGAGTCGAGTCAGACCAAAATGAAAATCTAAGTGATCTTGATGAAGAGGATGTTTTTGATATTGATGAGCAGAACACTTTGGATAAGGTATATACATTTTTACCATGTATTATGAATTTATTTTTATAATGGTGTTGGTTTTATAGATTTTACCAAAAAAGAAAAGAAAAGTTCGAGATGAGTGGATTAAAGAATTCCAAGGGGTTGAAATAAATAATTCACAGGTTAAGTGCAATGTTTGCCTGAGTAGCTTAAAAGTTGCTTCAGGTAGGTCGGACCTGCTAAGACACTCTGTCTCTAAAAAACATTTAGATGCCATCAACGATCCATGCCAACCCTCTATTTCGTCTGTTTTTACCGATCCTAAAATAAAATCAAAAGAAGCCGAAATTAAAATTTCTTTGTTTCTGGCAGAACACAATATTGCATTTTTAGCTGTGGATCACTTAACAAAACTATTAAAAAGCTGTTTCAATGACTCAGCTGTGGCTCAAAATCTCGCCTTGGGAAGAGCAGAACAATTTGATATTGTTTGTGAATACATGCAAACAAACAAATTTTCTATTTGCATTGACGAGTCCACAGACGTCAGCAATACAAAGCATTTATATATAGTAGTCAGAGTTTGCATCAATCTCCAAGTAAAGGATCTATTTTTTGGACATTTAAGTGTAACAAACTGTGATGCGTTATCACTATATAATTGTATTGCAGAATACTTCCAAAAACACGAAATAGATTTTAAAAAAGAAATGATTGGTTTCGCTGCTGATGGGGCAAATAATATGACCGGTAAGAACCATTCCGTAGCTAAATTGTTTAAAGATGAAATTCCCAATTTAGTGGTTTTAAAATGTTTATGTCATTCATTAGCGCTATGCTTATCCTATGCATGTTTAAAAATACCTTCATCTGTTGAAACTCTTGCCAGAAATATTTATAATTACATTGGTAATAGCCCAAAACGTAATAACCAGTTTCTCGATATACAATCTTTATTGGAGATTAAACCAAAAAAATGCTTCACCCATCCCAAACCAGATGGCTTTCTTTAGAAGCAGTAGTTTCTCGCATTTTAGAATTGTATGAAGCTTTAAAGATATATTTTTCTTTCGCTGCTAATATTGATGATATCGATACTGCTAAAGATATATTTAGAAATTTGAATGATATAAATGAGCTTTATCTGTGTTTTTTAAAATATATTCTTAATTTTATTAACAATATTAACAAGACATTTCAAAGTGAAGGAATTCAAATTCATAATATGCACAATGAAATGTCAAAACTTTTCAAAAATATCTTAACAAATTTTTTAAAGGATGATTGTATAAAAAAATTTCCTTTAAATGAAATAGATTTTTATGACCAAAGCAATTTTTTAAAGGGGGAAGAAATTTATCTTGGGATCTATGTCAAAGAAAAGATTTCCCAATGTACAATTAATGCTGAAATTCAGAATCAATTTATCATTTTATATTGAATTGTGTTATCAAATAAAAAAAAAGATTTGATTTTGACAACACGATTATAAAAAATATAAATTTAATTACCCCATCTGTCATTTTAAATAAGAATTCAGATACACTTCCTTTATTAAAAAATTTTCCTAATTTGGTCCCTAAAGACAAGTATCAAGTAATGGAAAATGAAGTAAGAGAACTAAGATTTATTAATTTTGATGAAAGTTCGTTAGATATAAACATATTTTGGAAAAAAGTAAAGTCAATTATTATCAAACAATAAACCCGCTTTTCCAAATTTATGTGAATTTTTTAATAACTTAATGGCTTTACCAAATTCATCAGCTAATGTTGAACGAATTTTTAGCTAAATAAACCCAGCAAAATATTGGTAATGACACCTCATTACTATCTGCATTACCAAAAATGATATATCATTACCTTTTGCATTATTTTATAATATAAAATAATGACTTCCTAATAACGGCCTATTGTATTCATTGTTTCTAAATATAAAATAATGACTTACTCGTATTACTTTAAATAAGTACTTTTTACAAAGTTAATTTTTTTTATTATATGTAAATATGTTTTATGTTTAAATTTTTATGACGAGTCCTAAAATTACACACTAGAGAAAACTTAAATGTTTCTGAATGTATTTCCTTAGGCTAATAGTAATTGCCTAACTCCTTATTTTTAAGAATCAAGTAAGCAATGGGATAACCACTTATAATTAAACTTTTTGTAAGCATGTGTGTAACCACTTATTATTCAAAATCTCATAACTACTTATTTCTCATTTTTTCGTAAGCGAGCGGGTAAGCGTGACTACTTATAAAAACTACCACGCCAAACAAAAATAATGAGTTTAGACGCCAAAAAATAAGTTGTGCGGAGCTATGAATTTCTATTATATAACCACTTATTTGGTAATGAAAGATTTTGCTGGGAAACCTTAATAAAACTAAGGTTAGAAATTCATTGGAAACAAAAACTCTGGAAGGGATTTTGTTTTCAAAGGATTATTTAAAAGATAATTCCTCAGAATGTTTTAATATTAACATTCCAAAAAGTGTTATAAAAAAGCATAATTCCAAAAATATGTACGTCTAAATTTAAATTGTATATGTATACCCCTAAATTCATAAACGCTTTGTAAAATTATAGGAGGTTTATTGAACAAATTTTGTATGAAAATGACGTTTTGTAAACCTGCTATAACTTTACAAAGCATTTATGAATTGAGGGGATAGTATTTAATAGGTAAATACGCAAAGTATTATTAGTTTTAGTTTTTACTGTTATTTTATGTTTTAAAGTGTTTTATTATTTTAATAACACTATTGAATTGTTTTGTGTTGTACAAAAGTTATTTTTTTATTAATAAAAATTAGTTTTATGAAGTAAAAGATTGTGTTTTAATCGTTTTTCTCCGTGACGATTTTTTGACGATTTTTTCGAAATTCCTGACGATTTTGACGATTTTTTCCTAAATTTTGACGATTTTTCAAAAAAAAAGTCTAACACCACTGTACTTGTGTAATCACATTTTGCATATATTTCGCATCCATATAATAATGATGGCATAAGATACGTTTTTGCAAGCAAAATAAGTATTTTTTGTGGTGTAAAATTTTGAATATTCAATAGGGTTCGTATCATCGAGTACGTTTTACCACAAGCGATATTTATATGGTTTAGATATTATTTAGATATTTATTTATTTATAATGAGCACTCATTACTGATATTTTCCTGGGAATAATTTACATTTGCTATCTTTCAGCTTTCACACAACTTTCTCATAAGATATTTCAAACTAATTAAAACTGTGGGTCCATGATATGAGCAATATCAGTCAGAACTTTAACGCTGTGTACAAATAAATCTGAGTTTCGTAAATTTCAGACGTATTTTGATATTAAAGTGGGTTAAATTTTAAACCCTGCTTTAACGTTTAAAACGCGTTAATAGTGCCACTACATATCATACATGGGACTAATTAATTGATGATTTCATTACCATTGCATTGATATCAATTGTAATGAAATTATTTTCATTACAATTTTTTTAATTAATTTAATTTCATTGATTAATCACTATGGTTTTAAATTTCATTACCATTGATAATGCATCAATTAAATTAAGAAATAAACTCGCTCTTTAAAAAATTACTTGGCCCGCGGGGTTAATCCCCTAATTAGATTTCAAGAATACCGCCCTCTATTAAACTGAATACTGCCTACACTTAGGAACTTATGTTGATAGAATCAAGTGCAAATGACAGTTAAAATAAACACTACATTTGCATTTAAATCAACTAGAATATGTAGTTGTTTTTAACTGTTAAATATCAACTGACAAATGTAGTAAAAACAATTACAAATGCAGTTAAAACAACATACATGAAAATTGTTGTAATATACGACAGCGGTCTCAGAACTAGCCGACCTGACAAAGAAACGCAACAAATTTGGGCTTGTGCACGAAAGGACTAGTGCACTATTAAATTATTACTTAAATAAAGAAAAATATTTTTTTAATGACTCCACAGAGATGAAAAGCACAATGCAAGTCGCCGATTACCTGCAATTTTTTTCGGAAATCGAGTTTGTCAAGCAAGGAGATCACTGAAAATACCGTTAAAGCCCTAATGGGTGGTATTCCAAATAAATTTAAGACTATCATACTCAAAAAATTAATAGAGATCTGACCATCAGTTCCATATATTTCGGACATGCTGATTACAATGGCGTACTTTATTTTTCGATCAATGGTACAGATTTTTCGCTAAATGTCTTTCAAGTTTGGCGGTTGTCCATTCAGAACATAAAAATGTATTCATCTATAGCGGCCTATATGTTAAAAATGTATGGCAGTATAGCTTTCCAAGATGTCCCCAAAGTTCAACTTTTAGTATAATATGGGTTCACCTCCAAGAACTATTCTTGCAAAATTTCAAACAAAACAGTTTCCATTTGCAAAAGTTATGGCAATAAATACATTTTTTACTAAGGTTAGTATCATAAAATATAGTATCTTGAAATATTTTGAAGAAAAGTTAAGTTTTTCCCATTTATATAGCTCGAAAGTCTGATATGGAAAGTCATTTCTGAGGCCAGATTTAGATTAAGCGAACCTTTTGCATTCAGAAAAGTATAATTTAGTCCCATTGTCTGCTATTTTTATGCCTGCACTTGTAAGTTTCCTCAAGTACTGACATGTACTCAATAATGCCTCCCACTGTAAATTATTTCCAACCGATTTTGGATTTTTATGCCTTGTTAGAAAGGTAACTCAGTTTAGATAACGATTCTATTGACATTTTCCAGAAATATTGTTACTTAAGGGCCAGTATCTTCCAAAAAAACCGAAAAATTAATTTTTCCTTTGTAAATCGTATTTCAAACTTCAGGGCCGATGCGGCACGTGCCTGGAAAATGTCAATAGAATCGTTATCTAAACTGAGTTACCTTTCTAACAAGGCATAAAAATCCATGATCTGTTTTTTATACTTAAGGTGCTTTCACAATGGTAGAGTGACTCTACTCTGCAGCACAGATTAAAATGTTAACTGTTCGAAATGCAGAGTAGAGTCGCCACTCTTTTGCCAGAATTTTTATCGTTTTTATACCCTACACCACTATGTGGTCAGGGTATTATAAGTTTGTGCTGATGTTTGTAACACCAAAGAATATTGGTCGCAGACCCACCTTATAGTATACCGATCGGTTCAGAATTTTTTTTTATTTCGATTTAACGATGTCCGTCTGTCCGTCCGTCCGTCTGTCTGTCTGTCCATGCAATCTTGTGCGCACTCTACAGGTCGCAACTATTAAGATATTTTGATGAAATTTGGTACGCAGACCTATGTTGGCCCAAGGACGAACAAGTTTAATTTTTTTGAACATCGGTCCATGTTTAGACCTAGTGCCCATATAAGGGTCCTACCAAAATTATATTGTTTATACGCTGCAGGTCGTAAATATTAAGATATTTTGACGAAATTTGGTACACAGACCTATATTGGCCCAATAACGCAGCCTATTGATTTTGGTGAACATCGGTCCATGTTTAGACCTAGTGCCCATATAAGGGTCCTACCAAAATTATACTATTTATACGCTGCAGGTCGTAAATATTAAGATATTTTGATGAAATTTGGTACACAGCCCTACATTGGCCCAATAACGCAGCCTATTGATTTTGGTGAATATCGGTCCATGTTTAGACCTAGTGCTCATATAAGGGTCCTACCAAAATTATACTTTTTATACGCTGCAGGTCGTAAATATTAAGATATTTTGATGAAATTTGGTACACAGGCCTATATTGGCCCAATAACGCAGCTTATTGATTTTGGTGAACATCGGTCCATGTTTAGACCTAGTGCCCATATAAGGGTCCTACCAAAATTATACTGTTTATACGCTGCAGGTCGTAAATATTAAGATATTTCGATGAAATTTGGTACACAGACCTATATTGGCCCAATAACGCAGCCTATTGATTTTGGTGAATATCGGTCCGTGTTTAGACCTAGTGCCCATATAAGGGTCCTACCAAAATTATAATGTTTATACGCTGCAGGTCGCAAATATTAAGATATTTTGATGAAATTTGGTACACAGACCTATATTGGCCCAATAACGCAGCCTATTGATTTTGGTGAACATCGGTCTATGTTTAGACCTAGTGCCCATATAAGGGTCTTACCAAAATTATACTGTTTATACGCTGCAGGTCGCAAATATTAAGATATTTTGATGAAATTTGGTACATAGACCTATGTTGGCCCAAGGACGAAGCCTATTGATTTTGGTGAACATCGGTCCATGTTTAGAACTAGTGCCCATATAAGGGTCCCCCCAAAATTGGCTTGGTTACAAACTGCAGGTCGCAAATATTAAGATATTTTAATGAAATTTGGTGCGCTGACTCACATTATAGAAAATTTTGACATAAGCCCCATTTTAACCCATTCGAATTTCGGATCCAAACAATACACCAGACTGGTGTAGGGTATTGTATAGTCGGCATGCCCGACTTTAACCTTTTTACTCGTTTATTTCTATATTTTTTATACCCTACACCACTATGTGGTCAGGGTATTATAAGTTTGTGCTGATGTTTGTAACACCAAAAAATATTGGTCGTAGACCCACCTTATAGTATACCGATCGGTTCAGATTTTTTTTCCTATTTCGATTTAACGATGTCCGTCCGTCCGTCTGTCTGTCTGTCCATGCAATCTTGTGCGCACTCTACAGGTCGCAAATATTAAGATATTTTGATGAAATTTGGTACGCAGACCTATGTTGGCCCAATGACGAACAAGTTTGATTTTGGTGAACATCGGTCCATGTTTAGACCTAGTGCCCATATAAGGGTCCTACCAAAATTATATTGTTTATACGCTGCAGGTCGTAAATATTAAGATATTTTGACGAAATTTGGTACACAGACCTATATTGGCCCAATAACGCAGCCTATTGATTTTGGTGAACATCGGTCCATGTTTAGACCTAGTGCCCATATAAGGGTCCTACCAAAATTATACTGTTTATACGCTGCAGGTCGCAAATATTAAGATATTTTGATGAAATTTGGTACACAGACCTATATTGGCCCAATAACGCAGCCTATTGATTTTGGTGAACATCGGTCCATGTTTAGACCTAGTGCCCATATAAGGGTCCTACCAAAATTATACTGTTTATACGCTGCAGGTCGCAAATATTAAGATATTTTGATGAAATTTGGTACATAGACCTATGTTGGCCCAAGGACGAAGCCTATTGATTTTGGTGAACATCGGTCCATGTTTAGAACTAGTGCCCATATAAGGGTCCCCCCAAAATTGGCTTGGTTACAAACTGCAGGTCGCAAATATTAAGATATTTTAATGAAATTTGGTGCGCATTATAGAAAATTTTGACACGAGCCCCATTTTAACCCATTCGAATTTCGGATCCAAACATTAGTTGGCTTTTACCCAGACTGGTGTAGGGTATTGTATAGTCGGCATGCCCGACTTTAACCTTTTTACTCGTTTTATTTTAAATCATACCGAAAACACCACAAATTTTATATTTATTTACTATATTTTGTTATTATTTTTTTTTAATTTGTTGACACTTAGAGATGTGAACAAATTAGAGATGTGTTTTTTTGGGTATATTTGTCATGTTAAACAGTTAACAGACTAATGTTAACTCCAGAGTGTAGCAAATCTGTACTCCAGAGTCAAACAAGTTTTACTCTAGAGTGGAATAACAAGAGATAGAACAATACAAAAATGTGTTAGTATGAAAGAGAAAAAAAAAACAAAATTTGCTACAGATTGGAGTACTCCGTCATTGTAAACGCACCTTTAAGATGCTTTCACAATGATAGAGTCACTCTACTCTGCAGCACAGATTAAAATGTTAACTGTTCACAATGCAGAGTAGAGTTACTTCAAAAAATACTTGACACTTAAATACTTACATTTTGTTTCGCGAATTCCTAGGCTTTATTCCATCTGAAATAGTTTGGAAATAATTTTTTATTTTATTATAAATTTTGCAATACAAATATTTTGTGTTGGTTTTATGTTTTTTAATATATATTTTTTTTTTAATTTGTTGACAATTAGAGATGTGATCAAAATAGTGATGTGTTTTTTTAGTTATATTTGTCATGTTAAACAGTTAACAGAGTGATCTGAACTCTAGAGTGCAACAAATCCGTACTCCAGAGTCAAACAACTTTGACTCTGGAGTGGATTAAAAAAAGATAGCAAAATACAAAAATGTATTAGTAAGAAAGAGAAAAGAACTAAATTTGCTACAGATTGGAGTACTCCATCACTGTAAACGCACCTTTAAACGAACATTTTTAATGGGGAGGGGGGACGGCTCACAGGTCGCCATTTTTTTCTCCCATATAACGAAATTTTACTCTACCACATATTTAATACGGAGGTACGGTATCTCAATCTCTCTTTCTGATTTTTCTCAGTAACATCCTTAATCTTATTTTAAATCTACCAGTTCTAAATATAGTGAAATGCTACGAAAATTGAACAGCAACATTAACTTATTCGACACTTTACTGCACTTGATATCAATCGATATCTATGCAAAAACTATGCTTACAAAGCTTGCTTAGGACTCCAAGGATGAAAATGGTTTAGGCATCATACTTTTAGAAAACTGGCTTGATTTTTAACCCCTGTTGCTACACCTTCACTGACTTATTTCGGCCCAAGGACGTAGCCTATTTATTTTGGTTAAAATTGCCCCATGTTCAGAGCTAGTGCCCATATAAAGGTCTAACAAAATTTTGTAACCAAATAACATCGGCCCAAGGATGAACTCTATTGATTATGGTTAAAATCGGACTATGGTTAGACCTAGTGTCTATATAAAGTCCCCCCCCCCCCCAAATTGGTTTGTTTACACGCTGCGGTGCACTGTCCTATATCGGCCCAATTACGAAGCCTATGGATTTTGGTTATGATCGGTCCATGTTTAAAACTAGTCCCCATATAAAAGCCTTCCATAAATTGGCTCCTTCATACGCTAGAGGTCGTAAATATTAAGATATGTTAATGAAATTTGGTGCACTGATTCACATGGACCCATTAACAAAGTCGGTTGATTTTGTTTGAATCGTTCCTTGTTTATCTAGTGCCCGTATAAAGGCCTCCAAAAATGGGATTGTTCGCTCGCTACAGATCGCAAATACGAAATAGATAGGATATTTGAACCTATCGAATATATGAACTATATTTCCGCTTTTCTCTTAAGGACACCTAACGCTAGGTAAAATTAAAATTTCTTACCGTTTTTCTAATGTTTTTATTATTTGACGAAAGTCCATTTCAACCCATTCGAGTTTTTTTTATATATCTATCTCCTTTTTGTAATCCATTGTGCAGCATAGAGTACACTATCACTGTGAATGAATCCCAAATCATACACCAACAGTATTTTCTCTTTCCTTCTTCTCAAAGGGTTGTCCCTAATATCAGCACAATGCACCGCATTAACAGCGAACAACCAGGGAATGCTAATCAAATACAACACAAACTGTTGCCCCAATTGTTAGTCAGATATCTGGCAACTCCTACACAGTATCTATCTGAATAGTCCACCTACCACAGCCTACAAATTGAGCAGCATTCCAACTTGTTGATATTGAGAGACAATTGACGTAAAGAAAAATTATTTGATAATGCATCAAAAATCGTAAATTTTAACAAGATGCTCTAAAGGGAGGTTTTAACACAGAAAACACCATAAAAATTCTAAACTGAAATGGAGAAGCATTATGCAAAATCGTATTATTTTAAATACACATATGTTTGATTTCTATGATTGTGAGTATCAAACATTGAGCAGAAGTTACAGAAGCTTTTTGGGATGCACTGAAAACTCATCCAGGTATAAAATGTTAGAACTTTTCAAATTCAAGTTGCAGTCTTCTCCGGTTTGTGGAAACTTAAACATTGGACAAATTTTGTGAAGTATATATTAAAAAAAGTAAACAATAGAGAAAAGTGAAACTTAACAAAACGTAAACGATTTTGAACAAAATAATTCCGTTAACAATTTCAAAAAGTGGGATTATTTGAACCCCTTTTTATATAATGGATTTAAAATTTTTACTTTTATTTATTAACGGTGAGTTTTCCTGTCCTGTCAAATTAAATTTAAACCTAAAAACCTTAACTTTTATCAAGGTCTTGAGTATATAAAAATTGTAATCGTAATATATTAACACTACCATAACCTATAAACAACAAGTCGTTATGTGTTGCTGCTTGTTGTAAGTTGGCTGTTGTCAGTTATGTATGTTAACGCTTCACCAGTATTGAGTGTTTTTTGTACTTCCTTTTTTGGCGCGCTCTTTGGTTGTAAAAAGTTTTTTTTTCTAAACTTTATTAACTGTTGTTTTTCTTTAGTGCAAATGCCACAGTTAGTAGGCTTTTTGAAAAAATTAAGAAAAAGACTAAAGACGATGATAAATAAAATTGAAAACTATTTTCAAAGATTTTTATCGCTGGCCGGAGACATGTGTACTTGGCCTTAAATATAAACAACAGTGGGCCAATATTAAAATAAAGTGAGTGAACTGTTAACAATCAGAGTGTAGAATTTGTTTGTGACTTTGTAATAATAAAACAAATTTAGTAAAAGCAAACATTTGTGAAAATGGATTATAGTAAAACCTACCAACAATGGATGCTTACAATAGCGGATATCTCCATTTAAAGGGTGATATCGCTGAGACAGTTTAGAAACCAAAATTTAAAAATAAATTTGTCTCCCAATGGCAGGCATTGTCTCTTGAGCGAAGGCGGACAATAAAATTAGCCATATTTTGGTATTTTACCCTTATTCTAAACTTTATAACAATGACAAAATTGTGACAACACAGACCATTCACCACAGTGTTGTCACAATTTGGTCATTGTTATAAAGTTTAGAATAACACCCTTTATGTAATTAAGGTTTGCGTTCGATGAAACTAGTGCACACATTATTACTTGTAAATTCAAAATTTATTTATTTTTTAATCAACTAAAAAATTCGGTTACTGCAAACGAACCTTTCGATTGGCAACAAATTAGATTGTCAGAACTGTTTCACAGTGATTTTAGACCAACAAAAAAATAGTGGTAATGAATATACCAATTTTAAACTACTGGCGCGATTGGAACAAACTATATCGCCAATCACAGTGAAGGAGTAATATTTTGGAGAATTAACCCTTTAGTCAATTCGTTTTATAGAGGATGAGTGCCAGCGTGCCAAAGTTTATTGGATCTCAAATATTAAAATGTTCATTTTCGCATAAACCTTAGTTTCTGAACTCTAAAGCAATATTGTGCCCAATATAATGGCACAATCGTTTTTCCTCACAACATACAATAAGTTGCAACGTATATGTAACAAAATATCACCACAATATTTTATGCAACATATAATTTCAACATAACCTCAAAATGTACACAAGCAGAAGCAGCGCAAAATTAAAATTGCACAGTGTTGCGAATAGATTATATAATATATCAAAATTTTCAAATAAAAATTAATAATGTATTCCATCAAGCCAAACTAATGCACTCAAAACAGACATCTCAGGTCAAAGTTAATATTGAACAATTTTTTTTTTCATGTTCAGGTATATGGTGCGTCCCAGCAAAATCTTTCATTACCAAATAAGTGGTTATATAATAGAAATTCATAGCTCCGCACAACTTATTATTTGGCGTCTAAACTCATTATTTTTGTTTGGCGTGGTCGTTTTTATAAGTAGTCACGCTTACCCGCTCGCTTACGAAAAAATTAAAAGAAAGTAATTATGAGATGTTGAATAATAAGTAGTTACACACCTGCTTAGGAAAAGTTGAAGTA
This sequence comes from Leucophora obtusa, assembly GCA_949987735.1. Lineage (NCBI taxonomy): Eukaryota > Metazoa > Arthropoda > Insecta > Diptera > Anthomyiidae > Leucophora > Leucophora obtusa. Next base: position 287,530,682 of record OX465295.1, read on the forward strand.
TAAGTGGTTATCCGATTGCTTACTTGATTCTTAAAAATAAGGAGTTTCACAAATACTATTACTTTAACCCTTTGAGTATGCTTGCCCAAGGGTTTTTCGCACTTATAATTGCCCAGACAAAAGATAGAGTAAATATTTCCAAAGGTGATTTGTAAAGGAGAATTGGGGGAATAACAATTTAGTAGGCGGTAAATCCCTACCTAGTACCGCTTTCCCCTTGTAAGCCCTCGAAGTTGGTTATTTAGAATTCTTGATTTAAGGGGTAAAAAGCACAAATTTTGGCAAGCAAAATGGAGGGCAAGCAAGGGGTCTATGACGCCAATTTTTTGTAACATATCCATAATTTAGTTCCAGATTACGAAAATAAATTAATAATAAAAATCGCTTCGTCCGGAACGGCAGGGTTGTCAAATGGCAAATATTTTTGGCAAGCGAAATAAGGGGTAAGGAGAGGTTCCACGGAGCCAATTTTTCTTGGCATAACTATTATTAGGTCAGAGATTATGAAAATAGCAAAATTTTCAAAATCGCTTCGGCAGAAAATGTATGGTCCTCAAAGGGTTAAGGAAATACAACCCTATAAACAATTGCACTGGAATTCAAGTCGAAAACAAGTTCAATTCCAGCCCTGTTTTCCAGTTTCAAGGCTTGAATACAACTTTAATTACATTTTATTTCAATAGCATACTCCAGCAAAAGGGAAACAAAAAGTCAAGTTTGAAATATTTTTGTTAAATATACAAATGCTAGAATTTGAAATATACTTTACTTCAAGCAAAATTTAAAGCACTTGAATTTTTAAAACCTATGTGCTTATTGGGAATACATTCAGAAAAATTTTCTAATGTGTAATTTTAGGACTCGTCATATAAAATTAAACACAAAACATATTTACACATAATAAATAAAAAATGTATAAAATTTTGCTGTGTAAAAAGTACTTATTTAAACTATTACGCTTAAGTCATTATTTTATATTTAAAAACAATTACTACAAAAGGCCGTTATTAGAAAGTCATTATTTTATATTGTTAAATAATGCAAAAGGTTTGGTAATGCAGAGGAGTAATGAGGTGTCATTACCAATATTTGGCTGGGGTATAATATACTTTATTTTAATGCATTTTTGTAAAAGGTTTGCGGTATTTCTTAAATTTATTTTTTTTATTTCCATTTTGTAAAAAAATAACATGAATAGGTAAAAATTTAGGTAGAAAATCCGTTAAATGATGCAAAATTGACATATTTTTTTTTTACTATTTTCCATGTAAAAGAGAAGTAAATAATTATTTTCATTCATTTAAGGTTTTATTGTTGAATGTTTTAAACATGTGATTTTATTGTATTAAATTTGACAAGTACAATAATTGTTCTAAAAGATATACATGGATTAGCTATAAAATTAATTAGGTTGTTCACAAGGGGAGTGCTATCTGTTGTATCGTCCTAACAACGATTTCCTATTGGGTTTTCTATCTGTTTACACACTCAAACAGAGTACACTAAACATACGTAAAAATGTTATATCGTGCTATTCTCAAATGTTTTATTTTTTCAATTTAAATTTTAAGGGGGTATATACTGTAGCAGCAACATTTTCAAGAGCATATTTAAACGATTGTCAAAAATTTTAATAACAATATTTTTATAATTTTCTTTTTTTTTTATTTAAAACCTTGTGTTTTCAAAATTTTTTAGTTTTCGCCAAGCAAAATCTACAGAGTTGCCACTTCTTTATTGGCCTTTTTCACAAAAGGCAAAATCGGCTGCCACTGTACAGTAGACCGTATCACCTTACAGGCAAAAAAAGTGCGCGGTGCACCTTCAAATAGAAAGTGTTTTTGCAAGGCAATTCCAAAAAAATATTTTTTTTGACGAACGTAGGGGTCGCCTTTTTTAATTTTTCGTTATAGCTTCGGCATTTAAAGTTGGATTTTAAAGTGTGATATACCGATTTTTTTGCCTCGAGGAGACCAGTGTTTTGCTATAAAGGAAAAATCCAATGAAAAAGGAATTTCTGCTGGGTTCATCGAAAAACTTCCTTAGCAAAAGTTTAATGATTTTTTTGCGAGCTTTAATTTTCTGACATTAGGGTTGTACATTAGGGTCGTAGCAACTGAGATCTTGTGGGTAAATACTATAACGGGATACTCGAGGACACTGGCCTTTAGAGCAAAACATTGGTCCCCTCGAGAGAAAAATATCGATGTATCATACTTTAAGATCCGACTGTAAATGCCAAAGATATAACGAAATATGTAAAATGGCGACCCATACGTTCGGCAAAAAAAAAATTTTTTTTGAAACCTCCTTTCAAAAATAATTTAGATTGGACGGTGTACGGCGAACTTTTTGTTTTGGGGTACGGTCTACTGTACAGTGTTAGCCGATTTTGAACTCATGGTTGTGGGGAAACGCGTTTAAAGTTTAACCCATATTCTCCTAAATTCAAAAATAATTGTGCCACGAGTTTGAAACTTACATGATTTACTATTTAGGGTCCTAGGAATACGAAACTGAAGTTGAAATTATTTTAGCTGTGTTTTCGACTTAACTATATCTGTTACAGTGATGGTATTTGAGAATTTTCGTTTGGTGCCTAAATGATGCCAAAAAAGTGCCAAAAATGCTTTAAAAGTGCCAAAAAAAAATTAAGCAACATGCAAATGTTTCAAAAAATATGTTCAGCTTTTATTTCAAATATTGATACATTTACACCCTTATTCTAAACTTTATAACAATAACAAAATTTTCACAAAACTGGTGTGAATGGAAGTTATTATAATTTTCCCAACAAACAATTCGTTCCGTTTACGCACCGTTTTCGGTCCGTCATAAACGGAATCCAACTCCGTATACGTACCGTTTTCTGGATCCGTATACGGAACATAAGGAACATCGAAACTGATTCGAATCCGTTGAAAATCCGTCAATGACGGACCGTTTACGGACCGTTATGTCGTGTTAGAAACGGACAAGTCCGTTTAAGGTCCGTCAATGACGGACGGTTTACGGACCGTTGTCGTGTAAAAAACGGACTAGTCCGCTGAAAGTCCGTCAATTTCGGACCGTTTACGGACCGTTATGTCGTGTAATATACGGAGTGACTCCGTTTTTAGAATGCCGTTTTCGGACTTTTATATCTACCTGAATTGACACATTGATAACTTTAATATTGTATGTTTTTTAATAGATTTCTTAAATAATTTATTAATTTTATTAAAAACTATGTTTACCGCCGCTGCAATTAACTCCATTAATCGGCCTCAAAATTCGCAAAATTGACCAATAATTAGATCCAAAATATATCTATAAGCAAAAGAACCATCTATTAATCGAGGTTTAATTAAATGTATTCACGATTGAGGGTTTTCATACGATGACAATTCGCAAACTATCGTGAAAAATAACATAAAATTTCATAAACGCTTACTATTTAATGATTCTATGTGAATTAAAGTAATTTGGCTATTTCGGCAACGGCCAAGACAGGATGCTCGTTTTTGCGACATCCAGAAACTTTTTTAACCGACTTTACTGCGCGACCCGTATTAAATTATTTAAATAATTCTATTTTGCCGACAAAAATTCCCGAATAAACTGAAGAAAGACGACACCGTTAGCTCCGGAGTTCAAACTGATGAAAATTGGTGAAGTCCGTATTTAACGGTGCAGAAACGGATACACCAAAACGGATTCAAAACGTATTATATTCGAAAATCCGAAAGTACGGTCCGTTATTGTTCCGTATACGTACAAGCTTTGACGGATACCTGTTTTACCGTAAAAGCCGGATTGATGATTCCGTACATGCCGGAGATTCCGTAAAAATGTTTCTTGGGTTGGTATTCTCAGAAAAATTGTCACAGCAAAACCTTGACAAAATTGTCATGTATTAAAAAGAACATAACAAACAAATGTTTTTAATTGTCAACAATTTAAAATATAAAAATTGTATTTTCTTTTGAAGAATTTTAAAATTTTTCTTCACAGAAATAAAATATGAAATACCTCATTCATATTTTGAGATATTATTTTAAGATGCATCGAACCTTTTACCGATTCTAACATTCCTGCAAATTCCTTCAAAAGATTACGTATTAACATGGGATTTTTGGGGCTAAAGTTGTTAAGAATAAGCTCAGGGTGCTTGATGCTAAAATTTGAAGGAAACTTCAAGTGCTTAGAACTAGTTCTCTCGTGTTCTGCGGTTCCTGGACATTTTATAAGATTTCATAAAATTATCGAAAAAATCGTAATTTTTCACAAATTACAATTTTTTGATAATTTTATTTGTGGCAGAAAAAGTTTTCAGTTGTCATAAAAAAACTAGAATACCATAACAAATTTTTCAAAAATTCCAGTGACGGACAATACAATAGAATCAATTAAAGTTGTTCTAATTTTATCCCCATTGCTTTCATTTTTAAAGATCAAAATAATGATTAAATTGTCCCCGAAGAACTGGAAGCTGGTCCAGAAAATTGTAGAAATTTTTAGTGTAGCGTTTGTTATTTAATTTTGCTACCCGTTCTAAGTAGGCGTGGCTTTTAATGAAAAACCAGCGATATCGACCTTTTATCAAATTATATAGAAATTTTCTTAAAAAGTGCCAAAATTCTATGAAGAGTGCCATGGTGCCATTGAATATTCAATAGTGCCACAAATGGCACTTTTGTGCCACTTTTACCAACAGTGATCTGTTAACTTTAAAAAAAAAACTCAAAGTGCATAAAAACGTTTTTTATACGAAAACTAACATATTACTTTTCGTATGCACGTTAACTTACAACGTGGATAATTATCAACGTTTATACATTTTCACACCTAGCGTAACTTCTTCGCGTTGCTACCTAAAAAGTTTTGCTGACGTACGTTCGATTATACCGGAACTATCATGAACACTAACTATTTAACAAATTTTTATACTCCAATCAATTTAACGTAGATTTTCTATAAATACTTAACGTTGATAGGCATGAGCAAAAATACAGCTATTGTTGTATATAGAACCGGAGTTATTGCATGTCGTCATATGACGAGAATATGTGTAGAATTGTTATAAAAAAAATCCAAAAAATTGGAATATTCATTAAAAACAATTTTTTTCCATTAAATGTATAGATAATTAGTACTATTTTCCAAAATAAATTGAAATATACTTTAGTTTCTCAAAACATTCCCAACAAACAATTCGTTCCGTTTACGTACCGTTTTCGGTCCGTCATAAACGGAATCCAACTCCGTATACGTACATAAGGAACATCGAAACTGATTCGAATCCGTTTAAAATCCGTCAATGACGGACCGTTTACGGACCGTTATGTCGTGTTCAAAACGGACAAGTCCGTTTAAAATCCGTCAATGACGGACCGTTTACGGACCGTTATGTCATGTAAAAAACGGACTAGTCCGCTGAAAGTCCGTCAATACCGGACCGTTTCCGGACCGTTATGTCGTGTAATAAACGGGGTGACTCCGTTTTTGGAATGCCGTTTTCGGACTTTTATATCTACCTAAATTGACACATTACTAACTTTAATATTGTATGTTTTTTAATAGATTTATTAAATAATTTATTAATTTTATTAAAAACTATGTTTAACGCCGCTGGAACTAACTTCATTAATCGGCCTCAAAATTCGCAAAATTGACCCATAACTAGATCCAAAATATATCTACAAGCAAAAGAAACAATTTATCAATCGAGGTTAAATTAAATGTATTCACGATTGAGTTTTTTCATACGCAATTCACAAACTATCGTGAAAAAAACATAAAATTTCATAAACACTTACTATTTAGTGATTTTATGTGATTAAAGTAATTTGGCTACTGCGGCAACGGCCAAGACAGGATGCTCGTTTTTGCGACACCCAGAAACTTTTTTAACCGACTTTACCGCGCGACCCGTATTAAATTATTTAATTAATTATATTTTGCGGACAAAAATTCACGAATAAACTAAAGAAAGACGACACCGTTAGCTCCGGAGTTCAAACTGATGAAAATCGGTGAAGTCCGTATTTAACGGTGCAGAAACGGATACACCAAAACGGATTCAAAATGTATTATATTCGAAAATCCGAAAGTACGGTCCGTTATTGTTCCGTATACGTACAAGCTTTGACGGATACCTGTTTTACGGACCGATAATGTTCCGTAAAAGCCGGATTGATGATTCCGTACATGCCGGAGAGTCCGTAAAAATGTTTCTTGGGTTATTAAACATAATTCGTTGAATAGCGATAGAAAATAAAAATTATAACTCTCGTAAGTGGCATAAGAAGAAGATCCTGCATCACATTTGGAACACTCTGCCCGAACTATTGATTTAATATCGAGGCCTGGACATTGTCTTTGCTTATCATCGTGGGTTCTTTTTAGGAAGTGTTCTATTCGACCATAAGGTTAAGTATCTACTACGGGAAGTTTTAGGCTATTTTCATGCCGATCTCGGTAGATTCCATTCTGAAGTAAGGTATGAAGCTCCACACCTTGTTAAAAACAGCCCAAAATTACTATATTAAAAATAAATACAAATAAAAATTTGTTTATTTATACAATATTAATTGTATTTGGTCTATACGACGAGTTTGAAAGAACAACACTAAAAAGATAAAAATGCACTGTTGGCTGTCCGTCTCCAATATACACAAATTGTCTACACTTGTACGTAAAAATCATACGTCGGTGTGGCAACATTTGCGAAAAGGTGACACGGAGGACATAAGAAGATAAACAGGAAATCTAAAGTAGAATGTTTTTATATGTCTGTTTGATCACTTCTGAAAGCATTCATATAGAGACAATCTGACAATAAAAATATAAACAATAATACAATCTAATGGAAAATCACTGATGAAGCCTGTCCATAAAAAAAGGCAGAAACTGAATCTAGTCTGATTTGCAAATTTAATGTGTTTATAACTTTTGAAGAAAATGTTAAAATAAAAAAAAATTTTGTACATTTTGTACACTTTTTTCCTTCTTTATTGAAAAAATCATAATTTTTGCAGCTTTGGAATTTTCATGATTTTTGGCTATTCACTGTGACCAGAAACAACAACAAAAGTGGATAAAATAAATACAGAATGAATATTTGGCATTTTTTGTTTACAAAACTCTTAACAGATCTCCTTCCATGTTAAAAGTAACATTGGCCTCTATGCACATTAGAGGCCAGTATGAATGTTTTGCAAAACATTCAAAAAACATTCTTTTATACAACAACAACAACTTTTTCTTTGTTTTATTTTTAATTCTTTTTCTCTAATGGTCTAAATTTTAATATCCTATAATAAGCAAAATTGTGAATTTTTGTTATATTTAGTATTAAAAACCGTCAAACCTGGCATCAGAGCATGCAAGAAAATGTTTTGTAAAACATTGATTCAGCCCTCTAATGCACATTTAAAAAGAGGCATTTTCATGTCGACATATGACTACACCCTAAAAAATGTTTGTAAATTTACTACTATAAAATGGGTAAAATTTTGTTTAATTTTACGAAAATTCGGTAAATATAAACAAAAAATGCGTAAACTTTTTGTATACACAAATTTAAAAAAAATTATAAATAATAAAAAGAAAAAGCGAAAACGGATTATTTTTTGTGAATTACAACATTTCCACAAACACATTAGATTCTGGAAATAGCAACATAAGCATGAAATTGTTTTTGGTAATTATTATTAACGCATGTGGTAGTCTAAACCCCATTTCAAAATTGAAAACGCCGTAAGAGAGACACGGCCTACGCAGGAACTACTGGGTGCAATGACTCCTGGTTAAAAAAAATGCCTTCTTTGCAAGGGAGGCAGTCAACCAACAACCGTCAACAATAACGGGAGAAAACGCCATATGAGAGATACGGCCTAGGTAAAACAACTGGGTGCGATGACTCCTGCTCAACAAAATGCCTTCTTTGAAAGGGAGGCAGTAACCGTCAACAATAACGGGAGAAAACGCTTTAAGAGAGATATGGCCTACGCATGAACAACTGAGTGCAATGACTCCTGCTCAACAAAATGCTTTCTTTGCAAGTTAGGCAGTACTCAATGAATACTGACTTTGTTGAGCAGGAGTCATTGCACTCAGTTGTTCCTGCATATGCCATATCTCTCTTAAGGCGTTTTCTCCCGTTATTGTTGACGATTACTGCCTCCCTTTCAAAGAAGGCATTTTGTTGAGCAGGAGTCATCGCACCCATTCAATAGTTATAACAAATTTTTATATGAATTTTATACAAATGCCTTAAGATCCCAAAACGACTAATTTTGACATAAACGATTATGAGAGAATGACTCGGATATTATTATTAATAAAATACGTACTAAAAATTAATTTGTTATTTTGATAAAAAAAATTTTTGGGTGGTGCTAAAGTTAGCACACCTGTTGTAAATGTACGCATTATATTTTATTTTTACGCACTTTCTGTGGATTTTTACCCATTTTATGCGTACATTTACACGTGAAACGTGCTTTTTTACACACAAATTTAGTAAATTAACACACTAATTTCAAAATTTCATTTAATTTTTACGCACTTTCAATGTAAAATTACAAATTATTTGTGCACCAACTTAAACACAATGTGCGTATTTTTTTTTCAATTACGCACATAGAGTAAATTTACCCAATTTATAGTAGGAGTTCAGTTTCCTACTATAAGTTGGGTAAATTTCAACAGAATTTAATTAGAGTGTACGCTAGGATAATATGGGTTAAAGTTAATTTTACATTAAGAAAACAGCAACATTTCAAAAAAACTGTGTACGAACGTATGAATAAAATTTAGGTCACCTAGTTTTCTACATGTGCACGAAATTTGGGACGAATCGGGTAAAGGGTATTTGATATTTTAACCCTAATAGCTTTAAAAACTATGGTAGAGATATTATTAAACATTTCATTTCGGTAAAAATGCTTAACGTTATGTTGTCCTGGAATAAGGCGGTATTTGAAATCGTATGCGAGCTGTAAACAATATTCTATAAATCGTATTGTTGCATGAAGTGGCGAGATTCTAAATTTCACAGCATTTTCGTTTACAGAAGTTGAATCACTATCTTCATGGAATTGTGAACTTATTTTTCCACATATGTATATTGCATTTCCACGTAGATGTTGTGCCTGTTACTGCATTGGTAACTTTTCCATCAATCATTGTAAATTTTGCTTGAAATGAAACTTTAATAACTTCTCCAGATATTTCCACGTCAAGCGGAGATAAACTTGAAATCTCATTTTTTATTTAATCTACTAAAGTTTGAGTTGAAATTTTGACTCCTTTTACGTACTCAAATCGGATTGGGCACCATAACAACTTAGATCCAGTTGTGAAATTACTGCATATATTATTTGCAGATGACGTTGAGGGTAATTTATTATATAATCGCATTCTTAACGGCCCGAAAGATGCCATAAATATCGATGAAAAATTTATTTCTGTGTTGCTTTTAGATGGTTGCCAGTATTCGGAAAATCCAGATACCCCATCACAGCCGCATTTGAACATTAAAATAACATCATTTGCATTTGTCAATATCTTCCCTACTAAAGGTGGATATAATTCTAGAAGCAGTATTATCAAGTAATTGTGATAGCTGAACTTTTGCGCTTTCAATAATGGTACACTCAGGGAATTATGTAGGTAAAAGCAACTGCTAATGACAGTTAAAGTAACTGCATTTGCAGATAAAAAGGTGTAGACTACATTTGCATTTAAATCAATTGCATTGTGAAGTTATTTTTAACTGTTAAAAATCAACTGACAAATATAGTAAAAACAACTACAAATGCAATTAAAACAACATACATGCAAATTACTGTAAAACGGTACAAACAATTGCAAATAAAGTTAAAATAACATAAGTAAAAATTATTTTAAAAATTATTAATTTAATAAAAATAAATTTATGTAAATACTCTTAAATTTATTCTATAATAACTTTAAAATTGAGAAATCAAAATTTACACTTAGGCCCTGTGCGAGGTGGCTAAATTTGTTCTAAACTAAATACAAATTGACAAAAGGGTTTAAAATTTCTTTGAAAATTGTTTTAAAAAGATTTCTAATTTCAAAGAAACTTGTAAACCTGAATTTAGTTTAGAATTTGTTTAGCCAGTTCGCACCCACTAGGGATGCCAATCGGGATTGATATTTGAAAATCCCGGGATTCGGGATTTTGTATGAAATCCCGGGATCCCGATCTCGGGATTCCGGGATTTTCGGGACTACAGGATTTTTCGGGATCCCGGGATTTTACGGGATTTCGGGATTTTTCGGGATTTTGGGATTTAAATTTTCCTTTATTTGTAAAAATTTTTATGTTATGGAACTAATTTTTTTATAGAATAAAGCGTTTTATAATTATTTAATAGTTGTTAATTAATAATGTGGTCCATTTTATGAATATTGAAACATCTCAGTCAGAAATTGACAGTGGTAATTGACAGGGCAAAAAAAAGATACATATGAACTTTTTTTAAATTTTATTTTGGAAAATATAATTCCAAACCACCTATTTATTGGTTTTGACAGCGTTTTGCAAAAGTTAAAAATTTTGTTTCTCCAGTATTTTTCCGACGCTTTGTGAACTGCCGGTCCTTTTGTCTATTGACGGAAATGGGAAAGCAATTTTTGTCAGTACTTGTACCACCTGTTAAAATACCTTGCCATCGCTTTCCCGTTTGTATTTTTCTGGCTGGGATAACATATGAAGGCCTGTCATTAAGTACACTTGCGCCCAGTATTTTGTAAGCAGATTTTAAAGCAGATTCGTTGCGATAACCTTGCCCACTAAATCGTGTAATTACAGCAACAAAATTATTTGGTTATCGTTATCAAATGTTTTCATGGAAGAATTCAAACTTAAAGTCCCAACCAAAACTTACAGTCTCTGTTTCAGAAATCCAATTTCGCTTGGAAGAATAAATCGGTAAAATAACAAACAAACTTGATTTTTCGCATGTTTTACACAAAAACTTAATATTGTTTACCAAAATTTCAAATTTTTCTACAAAGTCTTTGCATAGTTTACTCGAATAATCTACTTCATTTATAATTTTACCAATATCTTGGCATTAATTTCTTGTCAATATGAGAAAATTCAAGAAAAAACGTAGGTAATCTAAAATTGCTCACTTTGTTTATTTGCGTTTATATTAATATTAAAAAATAAGAAAATCCCGGGATTTTTGAGAAATAATCCCGGGATTCGGGATTTTGCCAATCCCGAAAATCCCGGGATTTCGGGATTCGGGATTTCCCGTTTGGCATCCCTAGCACCCACCCTTAATATCACTTTTAATCTTCACTGTTAACCCTTTGAGGACCATACATTTTCTACCGAAGCGATTTTAAAGTTTTACGATTTTCATGATTAGCTCCATTAACACCTCATTCGCTTGCCAAAAATATTTGCCATTTGACGACCACGCCGTTCCGGACGAAGCAATTTATATTATTATTTTATTTTCGTGATCTGCCACTAAATTATAGATATTTCACAAAAAATTGGCCTCATAGACCTCTTATTTGCCCTTGATTTGTGTTTGTGCTTTTTATCCCTCGAATGAAGACTTGTAGTTAACCAACTTCGAGGGCTCGCAAGGGAAAGTGGAACCAGAACCGGTGTTCTGTAACTATGTGAGAAGTTACTCACATAAAAATTGCAACTCTACGATGTGTGTACGATATTTAAAACAAGGTGAGTCACAAAATTTCAAACCGAATATAAGTAAATTTTTTTACATACCTCTGGCTAAATTTGACATTATGTTACTCACTCTGTTTTAAATATGTCAGAGTTGCAATTTTTATGTGAGAAACTTCTCACATAATTACAGAACACCGGTACAGGTAGGGATTTATCGCCTACTACACTTTAGTTGCCTCAACCCTCCTTTACAAATCACTTTTGGACATATATACTCTATCTTTTGTCTGGGCAATTATAAGTGCGAAAAACCCTTTGGTAAGCATACTTGCCTGTGGTCGTCAAAGGGTTAAGATGTCTTTGTTTATTACTAATACGTCACGTATTATCAACATGGTTGCTATATCAGTCGAAACATTTATAATTGTTCCACCAAGAATTTTGTGACTACCTTTGTACTGACTACCTTTGTGTGAAAAAAAATTTTACATTTTACAAAATTCGAAATTCGGTTTAGACAGAAATTGAGTAATTTTTCGGAAGTAACGAAAACCTTTTGTAATTGTTTTAGAACAAACTCTTATGAGCGAAAACTAAGAATTAATTTTTTATAAAATTTGCCTTAATTAAAAAAATTTTTGAACAAAATTTCTTATATAAGTTGCAGTTAAGACAAAAATGGTTTTTAGTTATGATTATCAAAATAGTCCTTTTACTGAATGGGATTAAAAAATTATGGTTTTATTTTTAAATAGGTAGTAATATCCACTTTTCATATCTCACCATCTTTTATCTGTTCTCTATCTTCTTTCCAAAGAAGGTAGCATATTAATTAATGTTACAAATTTCTTGAGTTTGTTAAAAAGTAAGCATATCTGAAGAAAACCCTAAAATTTATTCTGAACTTTTAGCACTAGACTGAGAGAATTACCTGCATGATATTAATGAATTTGTGCATAAAGCCAATGAAGTTTCACTGGAACTCGACCATTGAAACTTTTCATTGAATTAAAGGAATTTTTCATAAAATGTTGTGACAAATATCATTTTATTTATTAAAAGTTTCATACACTCAATCAAAAAGTTTCATTAAAACGGGAGTCATAAAATATATAAATTTAAGAAAATTTTAATTTACTTTGTGAAAAAAAACTTCATTGGCTTACTGTAAAATTAAACAAAAACTCGTCCAGTAAAATTCCCTCTGTGTATTTTTCTTAGTATATATATTGGGAGATTATTTGCCGAATAGTATCTTATAACGTGTGTAATTTTAAGATTATAGGGATTTACTTTTATGAAAAATATTTCGGATTCTGAGTACTATTTCATAATAACATCTCTTACAATTTCTTTATTTTAGTATTCTAACAGCTATTTATTACGATAACTGTAAGATTTTGAGAAATTCATCCCTAACATTTAAAAGACTCTTTTTTAGAAATATTACTCGAATAGTGAGGACTCTTCCGTAGAAAACAACTTAGATTTCCAGGATATTTACTTTACAGAATTCATTTAATTCTGGGAACTTTGCCGTACAGGAAATCCTCCTGATTTTTAAAATAGATATTCCTATATAAAAATCCTCTATAAATTTCTACATTTAATTAATGGAGTTTCGCTGGAATTTGTCCATTAAAACTTTTAATTGATTTAGGGCGAGTAACTTATTTCCAATATAACTAAGGTTAAACATTAACTACAGATATTTCCATATAAATTTGAAATTCATAACTTTGGTTAAGAACTAAAGTCAGTTTATTATACCCTACACCACTATGTGGTCAGGGTATTATTATACCCTACACCACTATGTGGTCAGGGTATTATAAGTTTGTGCTGATGTATGTAACACCAAAAAATATTGGTCGTAGACCCACCTTATAGTATACCGATCGGTTCAGAATTTTTTTTTATTTCGATTTAACGATGTCCGTCTGTCCGTCTGTCCGTCCGTCTGTCTGTCTGTCCATGCAATCTTGTGCGCACTCTACAGGTCGCAAATATTAAGATATTTTGATGAAATTTGGTACGCAGACCTATGTTGGCCCAAGGACGAACAAGTTTGATTTTGGTGAACATCGGTCCATGTTTAGACCTAGTGCCCATATAAGGGTCCTACCAAAATTATACTGTTTATACGCTGCAGGTCGTAAATATTAAGATATTTTGATGAAATTTGGTACACAGACCTACATTGGCCCAATACCGCAGCCTATTGATTTTGGTGAACATCGGTCCATGTTTAGACCTAGTGCCCATATAAGGGTCCTACCAAATTATACTGTTTATACGCTGCAGGTCGCAAATATTAAGATATTTTGATGAAATTTGGTACACAGACCTATATTGGCCCAATAACGCAGCCTATTGATTTTGGTGGACATCGGTCCATGTTTAGACCTAGTGCCCATATAAGGGTCCTACCAAAATTATACTGTTTATACGCTGCAGGTCGCAAATATTAAGATATTTTGATGAAATTTGGTACATAGACCTATGTTGGCCCAAGGACGAAGCCTATTGATTTTTGTGAACATCGGTCCATGTTTAGAACTAGTGCCCATATAAGGGTCCCCCCAAAATTGGCTTGGTTACAAACTGCAGGTCGCAAATATTAAGATATTTTAATGAAATTTGGTGCGCTGACTCACATTATAGAAAATTTTGACACGAGCCCCATTTTAACCCATTCGAATTTTGGATCCAAACATTAGTTGGCTTTTACCCAGACTGGTGTAGGGTATTGTATAGTCGGCATGCCCGACTTTAACCTTTTTACTCGTTTTAAGATAAGTTAGCAGGTCTTAATGCAGTTTTTATAAAGTTTTAACAGCAATTTCATATTATTTATTAAAAATATCATACACCCAATGAAAAAGTTTCATTAAAAAGAGTTTCATAACAATCATGAACCTTTTAATAAAATTTAAGAAATTTTTCCTTCACTTCGTAAGAAAAACTTTCAGAATAATGAAATTAATTAGAGATCTGAAACACATAACGATCGGATTAACGGCATTGAGATTGTCGACTTATTGTATATAGAATTTTAATTTTTTAGAAAGTGGTTCGTGTTTCATGTGAAACAACTATCACGCTCTATAAAATGAAAATTATTTTTCACAGTAGTCAATGGTTTATATTTTGTTTTTAGTGAACAATATTTTGAATTAAAATTGTGTTCCTAAACACTGGATATGCCCGAAAATATTTGAATTACAAATCGAAATTTAAACATAAATTTTAATGATTCTTTTATATGAAAAACTGTTTTAACTGTTTAAAAAGGCACTGTTTTTCATCTAAGTGGGTGTAATGGTTTGCGCGTTGGATTGTTACACGTGAGGTTGCGGGTTCGAGCCCCAACCAAGGCAACATCGATTTATGAAAAATAGTAATATGTATAAGTTTTTTCTATCCCTCATACATATCGCAGCGTCCTCCTTCGGTGTTCCCATATCACTTAACCCCACCGAAGTAAAATAATATAACAGGGCTATGAACAAAAAAGCTTCAACAAAGTTCGCCAACTCACCATCAGATGGCGCGTAACAGCTGTTCTAAAATTCAACATCTCGCGCAATTTCAGTGTTGCCAGATTTGAAGCCCTTCATCTTTCACCACCTTTCATTTCTTCTCTATCCCCTTTCCAAAGGAAGCAACACGTTAATTAATAGGAAGAATTTCCTGAGTGTTGCTTCTCTTAAAAAAAAAAAAAAAAAAAAAATTTATGTAAAATATTAGGCCTTTTTTTAATCACTGGATTTATTATTGGATTTATTTTATTTTGTTAAAAAATCAATATTTTGGTTTTTAATTTTCAAAATTTATAATTTTTATTAAAATTTAATACTTATTCGCCAATATATAGTGCAAGAAAATCATTAAATTTTGTAGAAATGTGAACACATGAATTGAAATAAGCTAAATCCAAAATGGATTTAAAAAATAAATAAATCCGTTTTGGATTTAGCTTAATTTTGTTCCAGAAATTGCACTTTCGCAAAATTTAAATTTTTTCTTTCGCATTATATTAGGGAATAAGTGTTAGATTTGGATAAAAATATAAAACTTAAAAAATTAAAAAACAAAATGTGGATTTTTTAACAAAATAAAATAAATCCAGTGATTAAAAAAAAGGCCAATTGTTTATTAAATTATCTACACGCAGAAAAAAACAGGTGGAACTTTATTAAAGTGCTATGTAATTATACAACTACATAAGTTCGAAGAAAGTTTTACAATTTTCTAGCAAAATATATGTAATTTTTCGGATATTTTCCGCTACACATGTATATATTTTGCAACACTCACAGTATTTTATCCTGAAAAACAACCTAAAATACATATTAAATTAATTGAAAACATAATTAAAAAGGACTACTGATTTTTCATTATATTCAAACAATTAGGTGTTTATTTTCAAACATTGTTTAAACACTACGGTCCAAAAACAATTTACATTGAAAGTTCCCTTCACCTCACCTAAGTGTTTTACGAAATTACGTAGTAAATAAAAGAAATAAAAATGATTGAAAAGTCTATTAAAACAGTCATCAATTTTTAACTGACAAAACGTAAAAAAAGCGATTTTGTGGTTTGTTTTTCATATTTGAAAGTTTTTTTTTGTTTAATTTGCAAAACACTACACCATACATACGTTCATATTTTTATTGGCTATGTTTGTGTGTATGAATGAGTAAAGAATTTCTTGCACCTAATTTGAATTGAAATAATTTTGTATATAAATAAACTATTTTAACAAAAAAAAAACGCGAAAATATTTGAATTTTTTGTTTTAAAACAGAAAACAACGAAATTATTTAAACTATTTTTTTATTAAAATAGAAATCTAAAAATAGAATATTTGCAGTTGTATAATTACATAGCATTATGTAGTTGTATAATTACTTAACTCTTAGGTAATATTCCCCCCGTTTTTTTCTGTGTGTAGTTTTGTAAAATTTAAAATTCTAAAAATGATAACTGAACTAAAAAATTAAAATTTTTTATTCCTGGAAAATCTTCGTACTTACAAATACATTATTATACTCAAATGAAAACTTAATCTCCGTAGATTTCAAGACCATAAATAATTTTTAACATTTTATAGTTAAATTCTATGTCATTGAGTTTTTTAACGAAAATGAAGTTAAAATGTTGGTTTTAAAGTTTTATTTAAAAATAAAAATTGTTTTTTCGACCTTTTTAATTGATAAATTGGAAATCTTTTAATTCTAGTTCCAGGCCAATTTCCTTATTATGAATTAACATAAGTACTTTTTTTAAGCAAAAACTCTGTGAAGTATTTGTCAGGAGAATATCCTGATGAAGACAAATACTAGTTTTTGGAGAAAGTGCTTATTATATTAATTCATAATAAGGAAATTGGCCTCGAACTAGAACTAATAAATTTCCAATTTGAAAATATAGTTTATTTAAATTTCTTGTGTGTAGAAAATCCTCAGATCTTAATCAAATTCTCAATAAAAAAATTTATCCATTCTATTATTGCATACCGAAGGGAAAAAATTAAAATTTATTATCATATTTTGCAGTTTTACTTAATATACATTCGATAGTTTCAAAAGAGAAACAATTGTAGAGCCTGCGGAATAAGAAAAAAATTGATTTGCAAAAACGTTTCCTAAATAAATTTTTAAAAATTTCTTATTTTAAGTTTGATTCTTAAAAAAAAAATTTATAGTTTGACAAACTTTTCATAAAAAAGAAGTTCTCAAACGAACAATATTTCAAATGTTCTTTAGGAAAATTTACATAAACGTATTCATTTGTAGTTTTTTTTTTCTAAATGAAAGATTACAAGAAATAAAAATTTACTTAAGTATTTGTTCATTTGTGTATTTTTTTCTCATAATTGATTAAATATTTTGATTTTTTCAGAATCTGAAACGTTTGAGTATAGGGGTAACTTTTTGTTAAATTGTTTTAGAACAGTTTTTCACTTTGGAAAAACTTTTGTTTCTATATTGCTTTCTGTTTTAATTTTTTCCTTTTTCTTTCTCTTTCCTTTTTTCTTTTCCCTTTTTTCCTTTCTCTTTTTTCTTTTCTTTTTTCTTTTCTTTTTCCTTTTTTTTCTTTTCTTTTCCCGTTTTTTTTTCGATTTCGGTTTGGGGGGGGATTTCCCATTTCCCCCCCCCTTTCACTAGACATTTCTAAACAAGCGCTTCCTACACACAATCTTATTTGCTTCGTACACACATATACTTGAAAATTTAAGTATTTTTAACAAAATTCAAAATAACTGCTCATCTCCTTGTTTAAACAATCTTGATTCTTTTCCATAAATTTAGATATAGAAAAATCCGAGTCTTTGATGCTTTTTTCATATATTTTATAAAAGTTTTCTAAATCATCTAGTTTTAATCTTAGACCAACTAACATAAGTACACTCACAATATATTTTCCATAACCGATTGAGGTTTATTTGAAAAGTAATAGGTAAAAGTTGTTTTCAATTGAACAATAAATTAAAATACATTGAAACATATTGCTTAACCTTTTTTATCAGTCAATAAAAAACAAACAACAAAAAAATATGTATCGCCTGTAGGAGTTGATATTTTCAGTCAAATAGTTCTATTTTTAGTTTTCTATTTTAGAAAAAATAATTTCGTTGTTTTCTGTTTTAAAACAAAAAATTCAAATATTTTTGGTTTTGTTTTTTGTTAAAATAGTTTGTTTATATACAAAATTATTTCCATTCAAATTACAAGAAATTCTTTACTCATGCACACAAACATAGCTAATAAAAATATGAACGTGTGTGTTGTGTGTGTGTAGAGTTTTGAACATTCAAACAAAAAAAAAACTTTCAAATATGAAAAAACAAACCACAAAATCTTTTTTTTTTTTTACCTTTTGTCAGTTAAAAATTGATGCTTGTTTTAACAGACTCTTCAATTATTTTTATTTCTTTTATGGATTTTTTGAACAATATTTGAAAATAAATAGCAAAATGGTTTGAATATAATGAAAAATCAGTAGTCCTTTTTTGATTGTCTTTCTATTAATATAATATGTATTTTAGATTGTTTTTAACCATAAAATCTTGTGAGTGTAGCCAGTGGTATAAACAAGTTTTTCTATTTTCCCGATCATATATTTATATCCGAAAGTTTATCCCAAATTACTTTACAGAGGGAATTACGTTTCAATGTAATCTCCATGATAGCCTAACTTAAGTTATGTCTTTTTAAAATTACTACGGCTACATATATTTAAAAAATACGTTTTTGCCAAAAATATGCCTCATACTAGTGCATACCTACCTAGTACCTGTCTTTTACATGGAAAATTAGTAAAAATATGCCAATTTTACATCATATGTATAACGGACTTTTTACCTAAATTTAAACCTTTTCATGTTTTTTTTACAAAATGGTAATAAATTTAAGAAATACTGCAATCCTTTTACAAAAATGCATTAAAATAAAGTATACGCACCATATATGTTACCTAAATATGAAAAAAAATTGCCTAATATTAAACCTGAGATGTCTGTTTTGAGTGCATTAGTTTGATTTCGTGGAATACATTATATAAACATGTTATACATCGTTGAGTAGGTAAATAAGTCTTATTTATTAATATAGAAAAAAATATTAAAAACTATTTAAAATGTTAAACACCTTGGTAAAAAACCAAAAAAAAGTTACAAGCCATTTTATAAATAAAGAAATTAAATTAAAATATTACATAAATATTTGACTTTTTATGTAAAAATTAACGGTGGGTCTCATACTGTAGGTTTAACTTTAACTTAACTATAAACAATAGAAAATGTCAAAAAAAATGTACACAAAACAACAACAAATTTTTGGGTTAACTATTAACTAAAGTTTAAATCTAAAGTATGAGACCCACCGTAACAGTTTTGAAACAATTTTTGGAAGGTATGCCAATTGTTTACTTTTTAATTCAAAAAAAAATTTTTTTAAATAAATAATTTTAATATATTTTTATTTACAAATAAAGAAATGTTTTTGAAAATATCCCTTTTTCCACAAAATTGCTCCCCTGTCAATGTTCTGGAGCGGGCGGCGGGAAATTTAGAGGCAAATCCTTTGGAGCATGTTTATTTAGAGTTTAAAATTCCACATTCAAAAACATCAAATTTTGTTCAAAAATTCATCATTTTCGACCAATGCTGCGTCGCAAAAAGCATTGGTCAAAAATTCATAATTTCGAACAATGCTAGGCGTAGGGTACATGTTTAAAAATGTTCTAAATTGCACTATTAAGCATTTCTCAAGCTCTTTCTTTTAACATATGTATGTTCAGAAATTATAAAACGTTTTAAACATTTTGAGATAAAAGTGAATGGAGTAACCCCCCTTTTTGGAAAAAAAATGCCATTTTCAGGACACCCTTAAAAGTTTTGATTTTAAAAATTTATCACTGCTAAACGGCTTGAAATCAGAGACCCAAAATAACTGTTATATTTATTAAAAAGTCACAACCCAAATTTGTTTAATTATAATATTGCAATAATGCACTATATTTTATTAATCATATTGCACTAAAAAATCACAAAGTTTGGCAAACATTTCAATTTTTTCAATTTTTATATTTTACTTTATAAATTTCTGTTATTTTTTTGATTTTTTTTTTTTAACTTTTTATAAAAGTTACAGAATGATTTTTTTAAAAAAATTAAGCACTAACTTTTTTACTGTTCAATTTTTTATTAACACTAGTTGATATCATCAGGATATTATAATTGTTGAACTCATTGGTTCTATGGCTTTTGATTTATATTCTTAATTGTTAATTTTTGATAAAGAAAAAAAATCACAAGATAAATTTTATTATTTTTGAAGAAATAAAAATCGTGTTTGGATTGTTTTTGTTTGAATTAAAAATAAAAATCAAACAGAGCCAATAAACAGAAAATTAAAAATATTCAAACAAGAAATAATTGTAAAACAATCAGTTTTTTGAATAAAAGTTATAACTGTTACGTCCCTGCTTAAAATAATTGAAAATAGTTTTCATTCTGAAATTTAGAAAGGTCATGGCAACGACGCAACAAATTTTCAAACATTTTTTCTGATAATGAAAAACCAAAGAAAGTTTAGGTAAAAAATCAAGATTGTGAAATTCAAAGTTAAATAGTTTTTGAACTATAAGAGCTACTATGGTACTGGAAGCATGCACTCAGCGAAGGTGCATGGTAACTTTTTTTGGATCGGTGGTTTGATAGCTGGGTCTTAAGCATGCATTTGACACATCCTGGTTTACATGGTCCTTGCCTAAAACCTTTAAAATGGAAATCTGCTACTAAAAATCACCGAAAACAGCGTAAAATTGCTAATGGATGCCATATTGCAGGTGTGGGGACGTAAATGACTTGAATGGCCAAATTTGGGATTTCACAATCTTACTAAGAGCCGTACCAATTAATAAATACATTACTCGACAAAAATTAATTTCTCGTACAGCCCACTCCTAAAACCTTTTTTTTAGTATTTTGGTTTCCTAAACCCGGATCTAAGGTCAAAAAAGGTCCATTGTGTAGCCTTCAAGCTGTGGGTCTTCCTCTTTTTATCCCCTCACCTAGGCAAATACTCTATGAGTCAATATTGCGGAGAAGTACACTAATAAAAAAAAGTTAGTACAAAAGTCTGTTAAACGGGTTCTGATTAAATTGAACTAATTTTTCTGTTATTTTCTTTTAAAAATTCTGCTAAAATAACAGGAAATAATACATGTATTTGCGCCAGCACAATTTTAACCTATTTGTACAGGCTTTTTTTTATGAGTGTATATCAATTTATATTTTTATGATTTTTTTATATTTTTGATGCAAATACATTTAAAATTGTAGGCACAGCCTCAATAAATGTTTTTAAAATATTTTCCTCTCCTTAACGCCAATTTGAAGTCAAAAACCTTTGGCGAATTAATCTTCGAAAATATAGAAAATATAGTTCAGCAGTTTTTCAAATATTTGCAAATTTACTTAATGGATTTTGATCCCTTGTTTTATTTATTGAAGTGTGTAACATTAAATACGTGACGAACGGAATTTTAATACAAAAGGTGGAAAAATATAATTTTTAAAGAAAATCTGAATGTAAATGAAATTTAAAACTCATAAGTCCACAACATTTTCGTACCGAAAATTTTATAACAAATGTCAAACCTCTCAGGCTCTGATTGCATTAAATTAATTCTTAAATTTTAAAAATTCAATCAAAAGACTGATTACCCAGCCAGAAAATTCGAATACTTTTAGGGGAGTTCTTTTTCAGACGGTCAAAAATTATTCAAACAAAACACATATTTTTAAAATTTTAAACTTATTTGTCAAAAATTGCTAATTTTTTGGACGAAAGTAATAGTTTTAGTAAAATGAGTCATAAAAGGCACAAACATTTGAGGAAAATTTTTAAATCCAAAGATGTTTCAGAAACAACTCGAAAAAGTAAATAAATTTTAATATTTTATGAACAATTCAAAAATAACTCAAAAAAATATTAAATTTTTAGCATAAAATTTTTTTTAAATATTTCTTTGAGTCATTTTTGAATCAAAAAAGAAGCTCTTTTGGATGCACCACTTTCATGCAAGTGAAAGTTTAATAATATATTTTGAGCGCTTTTCTGATTCATGTTTGGGCTCGTTTGCTGGCTGGGAACTCTAGAAAAAATAAATTATTAAAACTTTATTCAAGAGTTGAATATCATATTAAAAATTCGGGATAAGGCGGAATTGTTTGTTCCCAAAACGCGATAAAAATTTAAAGCGACACAAGCCTTTAAAAAGCGGTATATTACCGCCAAAAGCGAGCTGATTGGTACACTAATAGAAAAAAGTTCGAACAGTAACAAATTTTGCCAAATATTAGTAGAATAAAAAAAGTTTTTAAATTGTTTTAAGAGAATAAAGATCTATTTTTGTAAAATTAGCAGTCTTATATTTTTCATCATATATTTCTGTTGATTTTAGCAGGATGGCTATTATTGTATTTAACAGTTTATTTTTGATCTTCTAATCTTACCAATATTCAATAAAATTTTTTTTGAATTCAAACTCATACAAAATAATAAGGACTTCTACGTCATATTGAGACAAAGTATTTTTCTCAGGCTTAAGGTTTAAATAAATAAGGAATTTTTCACTTAATATTCGTATGTAGGAGGCGAAAATACTTGAAAATGTTTTAGAGGAAGTCTGTGGTAAAAAGTCGATATTTGTTGATCGGTGTAATTTTTTGAGGCTCCATTGGATGTGTATTATGTTATCGCTGTTTTTTTATATTATGTTATGTATATTTTTAAAATTTGACTTTTTTTTTGTTTTTAATTTAATGAATTTTTTTTATTTTCTTTTTAATTTAAAAAATTTTTTTGATTGTTTTAAAATTAATGAAGGGCCGCACGAAATTGGTTGACGGGCCGCATTTGCCCATGTATGCCATATTGAATAGAATGAAAAAATTATAGTATCATCAAAGAGGGTAAAGGCTAAAAATTTCCGAAACCAAAAAGTTCACTCTTTGGTTCCCTTAAAGTTTATATGGACAGCGATCCTGTTAATTCCCGTGAAGAATAAGCGAAACAAAAGGAAAACGAAAAAGTTAACTGCGCACTTTTTTTATTGTTTCTTATGATTATTGATTAAAACGGTAACAAAAACAAGTTTAAAAATGAAATAAATAATAAAGTGCTTATGTATAATAATTCGAAAACCTTATAACTAGGGCAAGGAATTTCATGCACTTAAAATGGAAAATATGCGCCTAAAATTTGCGTCCAAAAAAGAAAAATATTCATTAAAAATATACGAAATATACACCAAAAACTATTATTTTTTGCAAAAATAAGGCACTTTAAAACATAAAAATATATTTAACTGAGTTATTTTGCAAAACAGACTCAGAATTCGAAGATTTTCCATAGGTCAATAAGGTTTTTAAGAATATTTATTTTGATTGAATCCAAATATAAAATCGTAACAATTTTCTATATTTTTTTACAAAATAAAAAATGTTCCTAAAGATGAAAAATGTGCACGAATATGCATTAAAACGCAAAAAATATGCATTAAAAAGGCACCAAATATGCGTTTGAAGTCAAAATATGCAAAAACATGCATTTTTGACAAAATATGCAAAAATATACAACTACAAATCGATGCCATTTTGTTCTAAATTTGATGATTCGGATAAATATTTAGTCCATATTAGTTTTGGTCTATCGAGAAAAAACATGCATTTGTATGGAATTCCTTTCCCTACACTCTAATTAAACTCTGTTGAAATTTACCCAACTTATAGTAGGAAACTGAACTCCTACTAGAAATTGGGTAAATTTACTCTATGTGCGTAATTGAAAAAAATACGCACATTGTGTTTAAGTTGGTGCACAAATAATTTGTAATTTTACATTGAAAGTGCGTAAAAATTAAATGAAATTTTGAAATTAGTGTGTTAATTTACTAAATTTGTGTGTAAAATAGCACGTTTCACGTGTAAATGTACGCATGAAATGAGTAAAAATCCACTAAAATGCGCAAAAATCCACAGAAAGTGCGTAAAAATCCAATAAAATGCGTACATTTACAACAGTTGTGCTAACTTTAAGCACCATCCAAAATTTTTTTTAAATAAAATAACAAATTAATTTTTAGTACGTATTTTATTAATAATAATATCCAAGTCATTCTCTCATAATCGTCTATGTCCCAATTAATCGTTTTGGGATCTTAAGGCATTTGTATAAAATTCATATAAAAATTTGTTATAACTATTGAATGGGTGCAATGACTCCTACTCAACAAAATGCCTTCTTTGAAAGGGAGGCAGTAACCGTCAACAATAACGGGAGAAAACGCAGAGATATGGCCTACGCAGGAACAACTGAGTGCAATGACTCCTGATCAACAAAATGCTTTCTTTGCAAGTTAGGCAGTACTTAATGAATACTGACTTTGTTGAGCAGGAGTCATTGCACCCAGTTGTTTTGCCTAGGCCGTATCTCTCTTGACTGCCTCCCTTGCAAAGAAGGCATTTTGTTGAGCAGGAGTCATTGCACCCAGTTGTTCCTGCGTAGGCCGTATCTCTCTTACGGCGTTTTCAATTTTGAAATGAGGTTTAGACTACCACCAAAAACAATTTCATGCTTATGTTGCTATTTCCAGACTCTAATGTGTTTGTGGAAATGTTGTAATTCACAAAAAATAATCCGTTTTCGCTCTTTCTTTTTATAATTTATATTTTTTTTTTTTTTAATTTTTTTCAATTTGAAATGTCAGAGTATTTATTACTATTATAAGATAGTATATTTACCAACTTTGTGCGTAAAAATTTTATTTAACAAAACACTAGTAATTTTAGGCACAATGTGTTTATTTATACACACATAATGTCTAAAAATACTTTGTGTGTGTATTATTGTGTATGGAAGTGTGTATGAAAAAAGTTTACGCATTTTTTGTTTATATTTACCGACTTTCTTCATTTTATCTCGTTCTTTGTTAAATTTCTTCAAACTCAAACTTGTGTGTTTCCTCTCAGTCGTGTGTGCAATTTTTTAAGAAACTACGCACTCTTAAAATGCCTTAATGGATACCCACCCCCTGGTATCATGATATTAATTAATTCTAAAGTCTCATTCATACTGAACCATCATAAACGCTTTGTAAAATCATAGGAGGTTTATTGAACAAATTTTGTATGAAAATTTCGTTTTGTGTACCTCCTATAACTGTACAAAGCGTTTATGAATTGCAGGGTTAACCTTTTCAAAACTCTTTGATTTAACATAAAATTCATACTAATATAATTGATATAAATTTGTATTTCAGGTTTATTGCTTTTTAGTCCAATATGTTGGGTAAGTATATCATTACACCAAGCTCATATATAGTTTGCTAAAAGGTTTTCGATTTTTAGGCCCAAAGTGGTTACAATTATAACACCGGAAATATACCAGCATCTGCTGCTGCACCTATAAGACCATTAGCAGCAGGATTTCCGGCTAGTGCGACAGCATCGGCTGCATTTCCCACAGCTCCCACTGCATTCTCCGGTGTCAGTGGAGCACCATCAAGTCCTTCGGGACCATTCGGTGGTTTTGCAGCACAAAATCAGAGAGGACTTGGAGGTCTGGCGGCAACTGGTCCAACAGCCTATGGCGGTTCACCAGCCAATATACCTAAACGTACAAATTTACAACAAAGACCTAGTGGAGCAGGAGCTACGGGTTCAGGCAGTATATATGCACCCAATGCACAATTTCCAAATACTGGTACCGGTAGAGGAACAGGAACTGGTTCGGGTCTTGATGAAGATTATGATGGAGATTTTTCAGCCATACCAGGGGTACCAGGTGTAGATTATCCTGTCTACAGTCAAGTGCCACAAACAAATTTCGATTGTACGCAACAACCATTGCCAGGCTATTATTCCGATATTGAAGCACAATGTCAGGTCTTTCATATTTGTGCTTTAAATCGCACCTATTCATTTTTATGCCCAAACGGCACGATCTTTAGCCAGGAAGTCTTAGTATGTGTTTGGTGGAATCAATATGATTGTGCTTCAGCTCCAAGCCTGTATTCCAACAATGCATTTATATATGATTATGGTAATGAAAGAATACCCACAAATACGGGATATCAACAAACGGCTTCCCAACAAATTGGTAGACCACAAACCAATCTTTTAACATCTAATGCTGGAAGACCACCAACTGCCACAAGTAATCTATTTACATCACAACGTATACAACCTTCGGTAACTGGTGGTGGAAATATTGCAGTACAACCTTCATCTATAGCCGGGGTAACCGCAAATGCTGGATTTAATCCAGCCACATCAAATGCTGGCCGTTTTAATCCTCCATCTGGTAATGCTGGTGCTCAAACATTTCCTGCCACACCAACAACCTTTGGTCAAGTCCTACGTCCAGGAAGTCCAGGAGTTGCGTCAACCCCAGGAGGTGGTGGCGGAGGACCAAATTTCAATGCTAATGTTCCTGAAACTGCATTCGGAAATGCTGCAATTGCTACAACATCAACAAAAAACCGAGAATATTTGCCTCCACCTTCCCGTAGACAATAAGAGATGAATTATGAAAATTTTGAATTTGTATAGAAGAATGTAGTTTATGATAGTAAATCCCTCAGATCCCTCCCTTTGATAACGATTTTAGGCTTTTGTACCCGGTTCAAATGTTCCTCATTATGTTTCTCTTAGCAATTTTTAAAGCAAACAATAAAAGGAAGTTAAGAATTTATTCATCTTGCTTCTTCCATATATAATATTTTAGGTTAGTTATATTATATTAAAATTTTTAGTTAATATTAATTCATCAACTAACGAAATTATGTAGGCATGCCTTTATTTTAATTCTAATTAAATCATTCATTATGTACAATATTAAATATATTTATTTTTTATAAAGCAAATAAAGTATTCCTTTGGAATGCAATTGAAAAAAAAAACAACTATAAATACTGATTCATGTTCATGGTTGCTTTATTATTGTTTTATATTGTTGTTTCATTATCCCAATGAAAATATATCAAAATTCCACATATTTTTTTATAAATTCTGAATAATTATTATGAGTTTTTAGTAAGTTTAAGGTTAAGAAGAAGAATAAACATTTTCTTCACAAGTTATAAACACTTTAAATTTGCAAATCAGACTAGATCCAGTTTCTGCCTTTTTTTATAGACAGGCTTCGTCAGTGATTTTCCATGAAATTGTATTATTGTTTATATTTTTATTGTTAGATTGTCTCTATATGAATACTTCCAGAAGTGATCAAACAGACATATACAAACATTCTATTTTAGATTTCCTATTTATCTTCTTATTTCCTCCGTGTCACCTTTTTGCAAATGTTGCCACACTGACGTCTAGTTTTTACGTACAAGTGCAGGCAATTTGTGTATATTGGAAACGGAATGCCAACAGGGCATTTTTATTTTTTTAGTTAAGTGTTGTTTTTTCAAACCCGTCGTATAGACTAAATACAATTAATATATTAATTAATATGTATTTTTATTAAGGCGTTGCGTTTTACAAATTAACCCACTAATTCTAATCCGTAAAAAATTTAGTTAAAACTACTAAAAATTAGTTAAAAATGATGCTGCAGAAAAAAACTGCTAAATTATCAGATTATTTTTGCTATATATTAGTAATATAGGAACAGCAAAAATAAAACTGTTAAATATACAGAATTTTAGTTATATTTGAGCTAAATTTTTGTAAATGGGGAATAGCGAATTAACCTGCTGAAATCAGCAAAAAATTTTGCTAAATAATTAGTAGCCTAAAAATTTACCAAAAAATTTAAAATTTTCGAAGTTTTTTTTCGATGTTTTTTTTTAATGTTGGGTTTTAATCAAGGTTGGTTACCGAAACGAATAACGGTAAGGGTAACGGTAACGGTATCAGATTTCGTTTGTTTAGGTAACGGTAAAGGTAACGGTATTTAAGACTGTTTCGGTAGCGGTATACCGTTATCGAAACAGCAATACCGGTACGTACCGGTATTAAAAATTATGTTAAAAACATATAAAAACAAGTAAAACATGGCATATTTTTAATTTTAAGTACTGAAAATACAGATTTTAAGCTATAAATTCAATACTGGTAGTTTTAATAAGTAAAATTATTATCTATAAATTTTTTGTAAAAAAAAACACTCAAGATTATAAAATAAAAAATAAAAAAATTGTAATTTTTATATAAAATAATAAATACCGGTAAAATACCGGTAACTACCCATAAAAATAACGGTATCGGTAACGATAACGGTATTTAGAAATTTTTTTAGAGGTATCGATAACGGTAACGGTATTCAATTTGAAACGGTATTTTAGCGATAACGGTATTATAACGATAACGGTAACCAACCTTGGTATTAATTTTTATTAAAAAAAAAAAAAATTGTTTTTTCGACCTTTTTATTAATTAATTAGAAATTTATTAATTCCGATGGTACGAAATACAAAAACAAAAACTTTCATAATATTTCTATTGTTGGTTATGTCTTTGCAGAGACTTCGAAAACATATTTTATTGTTTACTCCATTCTCATTTCGTTGATGTAGTAGACTACGTTTAATATGAAGTTTTGATGTTTGAATTTGCATTGCACTATTGCCACCACTTTCTAAAGAAAACTGAAGAAGGGGACTTGGTAAATCCCCGAAACGATCGTCTTTTCATTCCTGAAAGTGTTAGGGTGCGTACCAGTGTTGCCATTTCAGTGCTTTTCGGGTATTTTTTGGTGCTTTTTTTCTTCCGGTACCCGGTGATTTTTTACAAATACCCGTTTAAAAAAAGCGGGTATTTACGGTGCTTTTTCATATTTCAAGCAGTGCTTTTAGTGCTTTTTGTACAGTTTATATTTTGGTATTTGTTCTCGTTTTTTAAAATTTTTCTTGAATTTTCTGTCAAAATTTAAAAAATAAAACGAACTTTACAAGAAATACATTATTGCACAATGTTTGTAGTACAATTTTAAATAGTAACTTCGTTACATTTAAATTTAAAAATTTTGAAATATTAGTTTGGTGCTTTTTTACCCCTTTTTTGGTTATTTTTTGAACCATTTTTAACGATTTTTCAAAGTTAAAATTTGTTTTTAAATTCTTGATTTAAATTTTTCAAAAAATTGATATCGTGCTTTTTTACCCCATTTTCGGTAAATTTTTACCCTTTTTACCCGTTTTCATAATGCTCACGGTGCTTTCCTGCCTTCAAGAGTTGGCAACACTGGTGCGTACAGAGTGGCCGCTTGTTGCCGAGCCGAGCCGACTGACGCTTATTGCGAGAACCAATGCGAGAAAACTGGTACTATAGAAATTAGTACAAATAAGCGCGAACAGGTCATAGTGGGCGCCGAGCTGGTCAGAGCGCAAAGCTGATTGAATGCGAGAAAACAGTTCCAAAGCGTTTTTCAGCGCCGAAAACATTGTTTATGTTATGTTAATAAAATAAAAATTAAACAAAAAAATAAAAATTCAAATAAATAATAAAAATTAAATAAAACTATAACAATTATAAAAAAATTAAAAAAAACTTATAAACAAAATTTAAAAAAAAAATGTAATAAACATTTCAAGAATAATTGAAGAAATGCGTTAATAAGTAAAATTTTAAAACTCAATGTCAGAATGAACAACAAACCCAAATGCATACAAACATACATAAAACACAAATAATAGATAAAATATCAGTGCTGAATCTCGCATCCACTATGCACACTCAAACTTGTTTCTCGCATGACAAGTTCCCGCAATAAGCATCAGTCAGCTCGGCTCGGCAACAAGCGGCCACTCTGTACGCACCCTTAGAGGTTTTTGAAAGCAAAAACTCTGTGAAGTATTTGTTAGGAGAATATCCTGATGAAGAAAAATAGCAGTTTTTGAAAAAAGTACTTATTATGTTAATTCATAATAAGGAAATTGGCCTCGAACTGAATTAATAAATTTCTAATTAATTAATAAAAAGGTCGAAAAAACAATTTTTATTTTTTTTTTTTTTTTGAATAAAAATTAAAACCCAACATAGTCAATAAATCTTAAAAAAAAACTATTATTTATTAT
Source organism: Leucophora obtusa (assembly GCA_949987735.1). Classification (NCBI taxonomy): domain Eukaryota; kingdom Metazoa; phylum Arthropoda; class Insecta; order Diptera; family Anthomyiidae; genus Leucophora; species Leucophora obtusa. Next base: position 287,560,950 of record OX465295.1, read on the forward strand.
AATTTTAATTAATTCTAAACTTACTTGGAATTTGGCATGGCATATATGTTTGACTGTTGTCGTAATTCTCTTCGCATAGCATTAAACCCAATATTAGTATATTCCTCTTCATCTTCAGAAGAAGAAAATATAGCAACACTTAACATTTTAATATGTTATTATATAAATATTTTCCAAAAAAAATATTTTTATTTAAATTGATTGTTTTTATTACTACCAAACAGCTGTTTTTTGACATTTCCTACAACCGGGTCACTCATATTTTTTAAATTGTGAGAATTATGAAACAATCTGTGTTTTGTGATCCATTGCAAAAATGTCATCGTCGTTAATTTTACATGATAAAATATTAAAAACGACAACGACTACGACAACTGTCGAAATTCGAGAACGACACTTATAATAAAGCCGATTATAAACTTTTTTATTAGAAAATATATCACATACTTTTAAATTTAAAAAAATAAGTTATGTACTAAAAATTATTTGCGAAAGCTTGATACAAAAAAGAAAGGGCATTTCCATCTCTGAATTGGATAACATCGTAGCCAATATTTTTTTAAGCGCTCAGAAATTATGACTCATAAACGAAATATGATCAATTTCAGAGCACCCAAATTTTAGAGTCATAAATGAAACATAATTGACTCTTATTTTTGAGTCTTTTTAACCCTTTGGCGAGTGGCGTACATTATAATGTACGTCGACTTCATCAACTCGTCACTGATTTGAATTTTAACCAAAGCGCCATTCATTTACTGTTATCGGTTCATTATTTTGTTCTTATATTAATTTTATGCTGGTTGTGAAATTTCAAAACAACATGAGATCAGTAGAGTGCATTTTGTCTTGTAATCATCAACGCCGCTGAGAACGTGTTCAGATTTATAAATTAAAAAAAGACTAAAATTTAGTCTCAAAAATTGTGTGATGAATAAAATTCAAAAATTCAAAAGATTTTATGTAGAGATTAGTAATAGAAAAAATATAAAATTAAAATTTTAAAAAAATTTTAACCCGCTCGGGGTCGGCAGCATGTTAATTTTTGAACTTTAGTTTCAAATATCTCCTCTAGGGGGTACTGCGAAGCCATACAATTAATAAACAATATTTCTTGGACATAGATCTACATTTCCAAGAAGTTTGGTCGGAAAATTCCTAGCCATTAAAATTCCCGTGTCAAAGAGTTAAAACAATATTATTGTAAATTTTTTTTCAATAATGAATTTTACCGCAGATTTTTTAGTTGATCTGAAGATTGTTACAAAGACTGTTATTTTTGTTCGGTTTTAAGATCAAATATGGCAAATTCCAAATAGAATTCACAATTTTATTTTACAACAAATGACTTTCATAAATGGCTCAAAACTGAATCATAAATAGGTTAAAATATCTGACATTTACAATAATGCTCATATTTAGGAATCAAATAGGCTCTTTAATAACCCAGTAGAAAAAAAATTCTATTCAGAACCTGTTATGTACTAGTTTATTTGATCCAGGTAACTATTACGAGCTCTACCGCGTCTCCATACTAACAACTGTAAAATTTAACATGGATATGTCTTACTAGTCGACTTTAACCCTCTAATGACCAAGGTCGCTTAAAAACGGTCTTCAGATCTTAAATAGTTTTTGGCTAAATAACAACTTTTGATTAAACAAGTTATATTATATCAATAGAAAACATAATTACGCACTTTTTCGCCTTCAAACTTTGTATAAGGAACGATTTTCAAGCAAAAAGGCTGCACTCAAAAAAGGTTGACAGTTACTACCTGACATTTGTTTGTGTAGTATTCAGTAGTTGTTGTTTTTAACAGTAATTACAGTTGTTTTCTATAGAAAAAAGCAATACAACTGTTATGACGGTTATTTAAGAAATCAACTAACGAAAAGTACCGTAATTTCGTAACAGTTGTTTAAAACAGTTATTTTTAATATCATAAAAGCACATCTACACGGGATAGAAATCTCGTAGAGTTTGCGCTCAATTTTTCAACTCTACTATAGTTGGCACTAATTTTTATCAAGTAGTAGTTGTCAAGTATTTGTTTTTATTAAAATTGTTGTATTTCAAAGAATAATTTTTTCTCCAAATACCAAAAAGTGCATTTAATCAACTGAAATGTTCAATAATGTAACAAAACATTTTCAAAATTGTTACTAATTAAAAAAATTGTGTATGACAGCAATTGTCAATGGTTTAGAGATTATATTTCGTAGACTTATACAGAGCTGTATTTTCTTAAAATCTCGCGAATTTTCTATCCCGTGTAGATGTGCCTTTAAGGTGCTTTCGCAATGATAGAGTGGCTCTACTCTGCAATGATAGAGTGACTCTACTCTGACACTTAAATACTTACATTTTGTTTCGCGAATTTCTAGGCTTTATTTTTACTGCCTAAATTTTAAAATATTTTTTCATTTTATTTTAAAATTCAAAACACAAATATTTTGTGTTGGTTTTAAAGGTGCGTTTACAATGATGGAGTACTCCAATCTGTAGCAAATTTAGTTCTTTTCTCTTTCTTAAGGCACATCTACACGGGATAGAAATCTCGTAGAGTTTGCGCTAAATTTGTCATCTCTAATATAGTTGGCACTAATTTTTATCGTAAAAGTATCATCTCTAGTTGTCAAGTATTTGTTTTTATTAAAATTGTTGTATTTTAAAGAATATTTTTTTATCCAAATAGCAAAAGGTGCATTTAATAAACTGAAATGTTCACTAATAATACAAGACATTTTAAAAATTGTTACTAATTAAAGAAATTATGTATGACAGCAATTATCAATGGCCTACAGATTACATTTCGTAGTCTTATGCAGTGCTGCATATTCATAAAGTCTAGCGAGTTTTCTATCCCGTGTAGATAGATGTGTCTTTATTAAGGCACATCTACACGGGATAGAAATCTTGTAGAGTTTGCGCTAAATTTGTCATCTCTAATAAAGTTGGCACTAATTTTTATCGTAAAAGTATCATCTCTAATTGTCAAGTATTTGTTCTTATTAGAATTGTTACATTTTAAAGAATATTTTTTTCGCCAAATACCAAAAGGTGCGTTTAATAAACTGAAATGTTCAATAGGGGTGTGCTATTTGTTGTATCGTCCTAACATAAGTCAGAGTTGTTAAAATTTAAATTGTAAAATACGGCATTTGAGAATAGGACCAGTGGGTATCTGTCCACCTTATCTCGCTCAACCTTCGCTCAATTTATTTTGTGGCATTTTTTATAAATAGGTTTCTTATGCATTTTTCTCTTTGCCCGAGTTTAGCCCGAGTTCGCTAATTATCGAGAGAACCATGAGTAGCATAGTCAATCTATAAAATATATAATCTTTGATAGCACGATACAATATTCTTAAGTATGTTTAGTGTCCTATGTTTAAGTGTGCTAACAGAGAGAAAAATAAATAGGAAATAATTGTTAAAGTCAAACAAAAATTTTAACAGCTCTGTTTTTTGTTAGGACGATACAACGATACAGCAGATAACACACCCCTTGTGAACAACCCAATTGTTTTGGTCAAAAATAATTATTATTCTTTTCTTGCTCGTGACCGGTATAAATAATTCTTTTTTTGTATAAGGGACTTTATACAAAAATGGGCAGAAGAACCGCCTTGTACGTTCCTTTACGTTACCGCGGAATCCCAAACTTACCCAAAAAGCGTTCCCGTACTCGAAAATTGGGTAAATGAGAGCATTCAAGAGAGTGCATTTGTGTTTATCTTTTTACCAAAGTTACCCAAACTTTTTCTTTGGGTAACTTTAGGTACATTCGATTACTTTTCTCAGTCAAGTCCAGTAAGAATTACTCAGTAAAAACTTACAGAGAGTAAGACTAGATTTACTCTCAAAATAAAATTTCCCAAACATGTACGCGAACAGAAAATTTGCAACAATTTGCAAGTTTGTAGACACAGCTGATTACAACACCAAATATACAAATAAATTTTAGCTGGTCGCTATGAAAGACGATATTTTTTGATGTTAAATCTAAAGCAGAAACTTGTTAGAAGGTTTTCTTATATTTCCCATAATTTATTTTGAAAGTTTCATTGCTTTGAATTTCCATAAAATAACATAATTGTAAAATATTCTTTTTTGTTTTCAAAAAACGAACATGTGTTTTATAATCATATGTTTTTTCTGCTTGCAAATTCTTACTGGCAAAAATTTATCCAGTAAAAATTTGCAAGAAAAAGAAGAAGACTTAGAAACTCTGATCATAGAACTGTCACTTTATTCTCTCTTTTTTCTTTCTGTTTACTGAGTATTTGTGTTAACGAACGCCACCAAGTAAAAGTTTGTACAAATTTGTACAAATTATCCAGTAATCGAATGGACCTTTTGGTAAATTGTAAAACTAACAGCTGATGCAATGATAACCAAAAACAACAATTGTAAAAATAAATTGAAAAATTAAATTAAACAAACCAATACGCAAAAGAAATGTGTTGTTTATAATAATTAATTGAACAAAATCAATAAGAACTTTTAAATGCAAATACATTTGTGTTTATTCAATTTTTCAAACTAAAATTATACGCATTTTCACATTTTTCTTTGAAATGCATTTTTGGGCTGGAAAAGTGGTTTTGAGCGTTCCTTTACTTTTGGGTAATTTTGTCATTTTGTGAGAGGATTTTTTGCTTACTCTCATTTTACCGAACTTTACCCAAAAAGTAAAGGAACGCACTTATTATAGAGTAGGGAAAAATTGTACGAATTTTATTGTATTATTTACACTCAGAAAAGTTCTGCAGTTACTACATGACAGTTATTTATGTAGTAATGCGGTTGTAGTTATTTTAACTACAATTGTAGTTAATTTACTTAGAACAAAATTTTTCAATGTTTTTGACAGTTATTTTTTTAAACAAACTACAAAAATTACTACATTGTAGTAACATTTTATGCAGTTATTTTGAATTTTATTTACAAATACTTAAATTTTCAAGTGTGTATGCACACACACGAAGCAAACAGTATGAATCACTTGTTTAGAAATTTCTAGTGAAAGAATATGAGTATAACATGTTTTCTCTTGTCTTAGTCATAAAACAACGCCAAAGAGTGAGCACGCGTAATACGGAAAAGGTTATATATTTTTTATTAAATTACTAAAATAATAAGGTAAGTTTTATAATATAAATTTATTTACGGGGAATGTTAAAAAAATATTGTATTTATTTTCTTTCAGTTCTTTTATATTCTCATCCCTTTCTACCTGGAGAAAAAAAAGGAAGCCAAACAACAGCATAATTCATCCCTCACAGACGGACATGTACAACAATATCTTAATAGTGAAAAAAAAGTGACATTAAGTGTAAATTTTGATTTCTCAATTTTAAATTTATTATAGAATAAAATTAAGTTAATAGTGTTTACATAAATTTGTTTTTTTATTAAATTAATAATTTAAAAAAAAAAATTTTATTTATGTTTTTTTAACTACATTTGCAAGTTGTTTGTACAGTTTTACAATAATTTGCATGTATGTTGTTTCAATTGCATTAGTAGTTGTTTTTACTACATTTGTCAGTTGATTTTTAAGAGTTAAAAATTACTTCATATTGCAGTTAATTTAACTGCAAATGTAGTCTACACCTTTTTAAGTGCAAATGCAGTTATTTTAACTGTCATTTGCAGTTGATTTTACCTACATAATTCCCTGAGTGTATTTTATTATTGTGCATTCTGTCATTAACTAAATAAATTTCGTATAATTTTTCCCTACGAGCAAAACGAGAAGAATAATTATTTATTAAAATTTTCTAAAATACGTTACTAAAACAAATTAATAAAAATAACATTAATTTTAACTACACAAAACCTTTGAATACTTCACGGTCGAATTGTATATACTTACTTTTGAGGCTTAAAATATGCAGCATTTTTAGTTGTGGTTGTCTAATTGCTGTTGCACAATAATTTTAAATACAAAATCAAATTTACTCCTAACAAATCAATGTTTAAATGGTTTTAATTGTAACGGAATCTTTTAAACGAATTAAAAAATTGACCTCAATTCGCGAATCAAAACAAAAAAAAATTGCTTCACGAATTTAAAAATATGGAAATTATTCGCATGAATCATCTTTATATTTTTTTGATTAGCAAATTTATAAATCACTTTTCTTCAAGGTTGGTTACCGAAACGATTAACGGTAAGGGTAACGGTATTAAAAATTATGTTAAAAACATATAAAAACAAGTAAAAACATGGCAAATTTTTAATTTTAAGTACTGAAAATACAGATTTTAAGCTATAAATTCAATACTGGTAGTTTTAATAAGTAAAATTATTATCTATAAATTTTTTGTAAAAAAAAAACACTCAAGATTATAAAATAAAAAAATTGTAATTTTTATATAAAATAATAAATACCGGTAACTACCCATAAAACTAACGGTAACGATAACGGTATTTAGAATTTTTTTAGAGGTATCGATAACGGTAACGGTATTCAATTTGAAACGGTATTTTAGCGATAACGGTATTATAACGATAACGGTAACCAACCTTGCTTTTCTTGAATCATCAGGTGTGTTTCTTTACTTTTTGGGTAAAGTTCGGTAAAATGAGAGTTAACAAGAAATACTCTCACGAAGTGACAAAAATGCCCAAAAGTAAATGAACGCGAAAAACCATATTTGAAGCCCGAAAAACAAACGTCAATAGATTTGTGCATTATAGTTCGATTTGGTGAGCGCTCTTTCTAGTTTTTGTTCAATTTGATGTAAAAATCTAGATAGCTTTTCTAGTTAAACCGCTTTTTAAATAAAAAATTTAAAAAAATTTCCTTCTCATGCATTTTTATATACAAAAAGGAATACATACCCAGGAAAATTTTCTGTTCCAAAGAATCGGTTGTACAATAGCTACTTTTCATTCACAACCCCTTCTTCTGTCGATTCTAACACCGATTCTTTTTGTTTGAAATTGTCCCAAAAGCAACCCCTTCTATGGCTCCAAAGTGGATCCTGGGACTACCCAGGAAAATTTTTTACAATCGGTAGCCAACCACACCCATTCTACAACTGGTTCCACTGCAACCGATTCCATGGAACAGGTTCCGGAACCAGTTCCTGGGATCCAATATGGAAGGTGTGGGTGACGTAGAATCAGTTCCAGAACTAGTTCCAGAACTGATTCTAGAGCAACCCATTCCACTTTGGAGCTATAGAAGGGGTTGCTTTTGGGACAATTTCAAGCAAAAAGAATAGGTGTTAGAATCGGCAGTAGAAGGGGTTGTGAATGAGAAGTAGCTATTCTACAACCGATTCTTTGGAACAGAAAATTTTCCTGGGGTTTATTAAATCTGTAAAAAATTTTAATATTAACGAAAAGGTTCGAATGATTTACATATTTATCTCTTTAACACATTTAAACAAGCGTCTTCAAAAAATTGTCGGTAATTTTATGGAGTTGTAACATTACCGATATGCCTTTGCAACTTTTACGCTAATTTTTGTAAATGATACACATATTTTTCTGAATGAATAAAATGAGCGATTGAACTAAAAGAGCTATTAGTTGTGAACTAGGTCTTTGTTTCAAATAAGTGAATAGTTCAATTGAACTAGTTGAATCCAACAGATGATATAACAGCTGATAAAAATAATTTACCCAAACTTACACGAAATAAAAGTTTGGGCTTCTTCGGGCAAGAAAAACAAGAATATTACTCTCTCATGACAGCTCTCATTTACCCAATTGTGCAGTAAGAAAACGCACAATTGGGTAAATGAACTGAGTACCCGAACAGACTTATCTTTGCAAATAATTCTTCTTGTAGGAATTCTTCAAAGCTCTACCTTTAAGCAATAATGAGCAACTTCTACACATGATAATGTCCATAAATTCAAAAAGTATTCTTGTATGCATCCCATTAATGATTAAATTCCACAGTTATGGTAAAAAGAGATCTTCCAGACTAGTGCCCGCGCAGTTCAGAAAGTTTGACTCTGGACTGCAGATTTGTTTCGCTCTAGAGTTAACATCACTCTGCTAACTGTTTAACATGACAAATATACCTAAATAAAAACACATCACTAATTTGTTCACATCACTAATTGTCAACAAATTAGAAAAAAAAAATATTGAAAATAAAAACAAATAGAAACAAATTCTTCCAATTAGGAATAATATAAAAAAAAATTATTTTATATTAAATGCAGTATAAGTCGTGTCAAGATATTTGCTAAAAACTGCGTGAGTATTGAAATGTCACATATTTTTTGAAGTAACTCTAATCTTCATTTTGAACAGTAAACATTTCAATTTGTGCTGCAGAGTAGTCACTCTACAATTGTAAACGTGCTTTAAAACTCATGTTAACGCTATGTCAAATCTTCATTGTGAATACCGCTGTAACTGTTTCAAATATTTCTATGACAAAATTCGATAACAGGTAGGTATTCCATAAGTAAATTGACCTTAAGTTTAAATATATTTACGAATTCAGTATTTTTTTATTTTTTTTTTCATTTTATTCAGTTTTTAATCCATCCAGAGTTTGAATACCAATTTATTTTATCGAAATAATAACATCCCCGAACATAAGTAATAATTATCGAGAAACCAACATCTCTACAGATATTTCTAAAGAACTTTTTAAAATTTAACGAAAACCGGATATTAAATTGCAATTTAGTTTTAACAAAATGAAAACTTCAAAACGAATAATAATTAGTCTTGGACTCTGTGCCGGTGTGATTATAATTTGCTTAATAATTGTAACACTATTCTCGGGATATCGTCATGAATATAAAAAGTTTAAGCAAATAATATTAACCTTTATCTGCATAATGTTAATGCGTTACATACTACTGGAGCATATCGTATTTGTAATCTATAGCTTAATTAAAACTAAAATTTCAAAGAAAAAAGTAAATAATCAACAAAAAACCAAAAAAATAACAAAAATATTTGAAGCCGATAATGGTTACAAACCGATGGAGTTTTTGAAATTACGTTTACAAAGTTTAAAGGCCCAGTTGAGTTTAACCACACTTCATAAAGATGAAACATTAAATTTGGAATACAAGTTATTGACACAAGAATTTTGGTTGTTTGGAAAGTATTTTCTATTAGTTCTTCTTCTAATAGTTTATTCGCGTAGTCGATATGGATACTATAATACGGCCACTGTTAAAACTATATTAAATAATAATTATTTCGCTAATTATAGTTTGGAAAACATCAACACCATCGGGAAGTTATACACCTGGATAAATGATACTCTAACTGGAGCTCTTAATGAGGGCCAAGAGTATAATGGTACTCCAATCGAAGAGCCTGGCTGGGTACATTTTCATTTAGCTAAATTATTGGGTGTGGTACGTTTACAACAAATCCGTCATAGAAAGAAAACGAGTGGCATGTTGAAGCTATATTTTGATGAAAAGGACTATTTACCACAATGGAAACCCTTGAAACGTACATTACATTATACCGATAAATATTGGCGTATTTATTATCCATGGTTATCGAAAAATTATGAAGGTGTTGCCAACTGGTTAATGTCATTTAACCATATCGGTTCTTTATACAGCTACTCCGAAAATAACGGTTATGTTGCGCTATTGGCGCGTAATCAGAAAAATAGTGAGAAAATTATTAAATTTTTAAAAGAGAATCAATGGTTGGATAACCTAACGGCAGCAGTATTTATCGATTTTACTTTATATAATATCGATTCAAATTTATTTACGATATGTTCCATACTAGTGGAACAAACACCATTTGGTAATCTGATATGGCAAATTAATGTACAATCTGCAGAACTATTATCAAATATCAATCAAATATCTCATTGGCGTTGGTTACTAATAGTACTGTATTCTTTACAATTAATAGAATTTTGTAAAATAATGATTATAAGAGCTTGGTTCGAACCCGGATTCTTTAAATCGCCTTGGAATTGTGTGGATTTTGGTATTGTCATCCTTAATATATTACTCTTCATATTTATAACGTTACGAGAATATTATGTAGTCTTTATTATGAAATCTTTTGCATTATCTGAAAAACTGGATTATGTTGATTTTCGTGTAGCTTGCTTATACGATTATATGGCCACCCTAATAATGGGATTCTTGGTATGTTTAACATCTCTGCGCATATGGAAGATCTTGCAATTTTCTAGTATTTTCCGCATATTTAATCGTACATTATATACATCGGCTGGTGCTCTTTTCGTCACCATTGTGGGTATTCATATATTCCTATTCGCCATTAGTTTAGCTGCTCAAATAGTGAATGGAAGTCACACGGAGATATTTTCACGTTATTTAAAAAGTGTTACCTCTATAATGAGTTTTTCATTTGGTTTTAATTCTCGTACAAATCCAGACGATTTAAGTCATGGTGGTGGTGCTTTGGGTTTTATACTCTATCTAATCCTAATGTTTGTAGTTGCCATATTTCTCATCAATATGTTTATAACTGTAATATGTGATCATTTTGCAAATGCTCGTGAGGAACGTGATACTGAATCACCTGATCAACTTACATATTGGCAATTCTTAAAAATAGAATATGCCTTGATCCTTCAATACTTTAGTAAACTCTTTCCTCATTATTATGATAGTAAAAATCATACAGTAACTGAAAATATTGAAAAGAGACTGAATGAGCTAGAAATGCAGCAAGGAGATTTTTCTGAAATTGCAGTTTTAGAGAATGAAAGATTTAAAAAAGATATCTTAAGAGCAGATAATATACAAAAAATATCAACTGTTTTAAAATTCCAAATGGAAATATTGCAACGTCTTTTTGTATTGAAATCTCTAGATTGGGATTCAGAATTAGAAGTATCTGATGCTGAAGGGGAACAAGAACAACGTTAAAATATGTATTTCAATTTTATATTTTGGTACTTACTACATATTTGAAGATTAAGAAAAGAACATCAACCGAAATATAAGAATATATGTATATCTATAAAAATCCATCTATTTAACTTTTCTTATAACTGTTATGTTATACACTCAGCTGGAAAATGTGTATTAAAGACAATGTCATCAGCGCTGTTTAAGTGGCACATCAGAAGGCGCAGACATTTACCAAAGACGTCTTAAAGACATGTCTTTTTTACTTTTTCTTAATGAGCGTCTATATTCAAAGCAAAAAGTCAGTAAATTCAGCAAAAAATTTTGCTGTGTCAGCAAATTTTTTGCCAGGAGCGTGCTTGCATAAAAGTTGGTAATTTCATCAAAAGGTTTGCTGAAAATCAGCGAGCTGATTTTTACCAAAAAAATAGTAATCTCAGCAAAAGTTTTGCTAACACTTATTCGATTGCAAATGAAAAAAATACTTGCTAAAATCACTAAAGTTTTTGCTGAATATTAGTTGACTGAAAAAAACTAAAAAAACTTGTAGCAAAATTTTACTTTAATTAATTTATTTGCTGAAAATTTAAATATAGAAATTATGTAGAGTTTTTTTTATCATTTCCGTTGTCTGTACTACATCCAGACAAGCTGCGACATCTACATGTTGTCTATATGGTTGTCGTCCACGCTATAAATGCGGTTATCAGCAAAATTTTTGTAGCAAAATAAATTAGTAAAACATTAGTTCAAAATTAGTTTAGTGCTAAAAAAATATAACTAAAACTTTTGCTGAAAACTAGTACACTTGATATACAAGACGTTTTACTAATTTTTCTACTAACTTATTTATTTACCCCATAATCGATTTAAAACTTGTATGTGCTTTATTTGAATTTAAAAACAAAATTCAAATTTGAAAGGGACATTCAAATAAAATTAATATAATTTCAATTTGCTTACAGGAAGATTTAAATAAAATTTAAGATTGGAATTGGAAAAATGGAATATAGCAAATATTTTGTATTATTATGGTTTAGGTGAACGGGTAAGGCGGTGAACTAACAAACAGGAGGCTTTCTGGTTCGAGGCTTGGTGAGTGTGATACCAAATGAAAAACTTTTAAATTTTTAATAGAAGAAAATTAGCTAAAAGGAAAAAAAGATAAGAATGAGCATTGTGGAAGTATCCCAGCAAAATCTTTCATTACCAAATAAGTGGTTATAAATGGTGATGACAACTTACCGACCCGTGATGGACTTTCTCGATATATGTCATCATTTATTAATCACATTGACCTCCTGGTGACTTATCGTGATGACATTTTTTCATTTGTATGAAAACTTCAGCAGGTGTCTAAAGGTATTTTGTATGGGTGCGGATCAGCAAGTCACCAATTACAGCGACATGTCACCAAGCCGTCATGAAGACGCCTTCGTGAAATTTCCAACTGGGAAGTTTATTATTTTTGCCATGTCATAAAAATCCGTTAACTCGTTTTCATGTTAAGACGATGTCTTTTAAAGGTATCCTGATAAATTACTGTGTACCCTTGAACCAAAGTAAGGGCATATTATAAAAGTTATGGCTTCCGTCTTGCTTTGAGTTATTTAAGCCCAAACCACATAGTGAATGTGCCAGTGAACAGTGGCGGTGCGTCAAACTTTGTTCTTGAATTTCGCGAAAACGATTTAATATTATTTTTAAAAAAATCTTATTGAGTTTTGTTTAAAAACAGCTCTTGTTTATTTAGAAACTTTTCTAATTTCTCGGCAGTGACAAATAGAGAAGATATAAAAACTGCTTTATCGACAAAACGTCGCACTGCGGTCGACGCTGCGTTTATGTGGTTTCGGCTTTATAAAAAGTTTTTAGTGAACGTAAATATGTTTTTTAGATTATTAAATATTGCGTTCGTTTTAAAATAATTATTTTTTTAAATTTTAATTCAGACACTCTCGCTTCTAAACCGGGCACGGCACACGAAAATTTTCTTCCCAGAACATTTAGAACATTTTATTTTCAATCGGAATTGCTTAATTTATGATTATAAAATGCGCATTTGACTCAATTGTGGGTAATTTTATGATAGCTGCTTTAGGACATCATCACCTGTTAGAGGGTTAGTACCGAATTTTGCCAATGCACCGAATTTCATTAACACATCTTCGTATTTGTCACCTGTAGCGTGCGAAAAAGCCAATTTTGAGGGCACCTTTATATAAGCACTAGTTCCAAATGTGAACCGATTTCAACCAAAATCAATATGTGTCGTTCTTGGGCCGATATAAGCAAGTGTGCCTAATTTCATTAAACCCAGGGCACTGGTTCCGAAAATGGACCGATTCTAAATAAAATCAATAGGCTTTGTTCATGAGCCCATGTGAATCAGTATAACAAATTTAATTGAAAGATCTACCTATTTGTGAGCTGTAGCGTGAGAATAATCCATTTTTGGGTTGACTTTTATATGGGCGCTTGGTCTAAACAAGGACCGATTTTAACCAAAATCAATAGATTTCGTCCTTAGGCCGACATAAGTCGGTGTACCAAAATTCATAACAAATATTTTAATATATGTGACCTGTAGCGTGCGCACAAGAATACATGGACATACAGATTAAACCTAAACAAAAGTGTTTCTTAGTCGATCGGTATACTAAAAGTTGGGTCTAGGTCCCATTATTTCTGGTGTTATAAACATCAGCACGTACTTATTATTCCCTGTCCACGTAGAGGTGTAGCGCATTAGGTTTGCGTACGAAATGACTAGTGAATACATTTTCACTTGTAAATTATTTATTACTTAAGTAAACAAAAATATTTTTTAATCACGTTAGCATTGAAAAATATAATGGAAAATTGTGTCCAAATATTAAAGATACTGCATAATTTATTTTGCTTTAAAATGGATAGTCAACAAAAAGTCATCATTATCATAATCATCAATATCATCATTAAAATTAGTTTCATCCATATCATTATCGTTATCTACATCAAGTGCAGCAAACTGCTTGTTGCTAGTACTTGGCAAATCACTATTTTTGTCGTTGGAATTAGCATTTCTCAAAGCTTTGCTTTTATGTTTAAAAATTTCTGATGAATTTATTAATCGTCGTTTTGTTGTTTTATCAGAAACTGTTTGCTGTGGAGTCCTATAGATTAAATTAGAGTAATATTTTCGATGTGTGGAATATAGGCACCAACAGCACTTAGAGTTAATTTTATGAAATTAAATTAAAAATATTTTTTTTAGACCAAGAAAATTAATATAAAGACTTTTACTGAATAACCCCTCAGGAATATCTGTTATAATATGTTTAAAAAAAAGCTAAATAAGGGCCAAAAATTTCTGTTTTCTGGAAATCCGCTGAAATTAAATATCTTCTCGTTCGTAGATCGGTCTTTTTGTTTGAAAGTAACATATTACTTTAACATGGCGTAGTAATTGGAAATGACCAATTGCCACAGTTTAGACACCTTGTGACAGTAAGGTTGTGTGTCTAAAAATAGCTTTTCAAATAAACTAATAAAAAATTAAGAATTAAAAATAATATACTTGGCGCCGAAGTAGGCTTCGATAACACAACCCCCCCCCCCCCCCCCCTGCTTGTAAGGTAAACGCTCTACCGTCTGAGCTAATGTTGCTTATGCGTGATGGCTGATGGTAAAGTTATAAATTTTTTGTTTCTGTTCAAATAAAAAATAAAAAGAAAAAACAAACACTACAAGCAAATAAAAAAAAAATGGAAAAGAAAAAAATAGAAAAGAAAACAACACTGACACACACACAAATATAGTGGAAGTGCCTTCAATATGCCCCCGATTGACCGGTCATGGGATAGGTCCTTTAATGGCAGTTGACTCGTATTTTGCTTGGCCATAATTAAATTAAAAAATCAATTAAAAATTAGAAAATTACCTCAAAAACTCTGATAATATAAATAAAAATTTCAAAAATTGCCCTTAAGTTAAAAAGTAAATTAAATGAAATTCCTATCGGGAGGGGAAATAAGGGGAAAAGTCTCCTCCTTGACGGCCTGCCCAATCCCTTTTGGCCAACCTAAATTTTTAAACATGTATTCTTTGGAGTAGGACTAACTCACCGGCAACGTAATTTTTCTATTTTGGAAAATGGTGGTTGAAAGGGAAAAATGTCCCCAATAACGGCCTGCCCAAACCGCTGAGGCAATGAAGTTGAAATTTGGTATGAATGTTCCTCATCCATAGCAGATAGCCGCGAAGATGGACTTTTTGTAAATTCCTAAAGGGAGGGGCAAAAAGAAAAAAAGCCTCCCCTTGGTGGCCTGTAAAAACCCCTTCGGCTAGAAACCTGAAATTTAGTACAGTAGACGCTCGCAAATTAGAACCGCTTTGTTTTTGAGGCAATTCTAATTTCTGAATTATTCTAATTTCTGGACGTTTTTTTTCGTTTCGTTTCCAATGATAAAGTGTGTTTTTTACGTTTATTTAACATTTTAAATGATACACTTTCACTATTTAATAGAGACTGCCAAATAATATGTACACGCGTATCAAATTTCACAAATAAACTAGCCAAAAATGTACATAAATGCGACACAAAAAAAAACAAATAGGGAAAAACATATATAATTTGCTGATTCCCCTTTTTAGTTTTACTTTATTCAAACAGAATAAAAATAAATTGGGGATTTCCTGTGTATTCAAATAACCAAAAAAAAAACGCTCAGAAATTAGAATTTTAAATTCGAATTTCAGAGCGTTTAATGTATTGCAAACATTGATTCTAATTTCTGGACGTTCGAATTACTGAAAGCTCTAATTTGCGAGCGTCTACTGTACCTAATTTCGTAAAACACTTGGGTGAAGTGAAGGGAATTTTCAATGTAAATTGTTTTTGTAACAAAAACAATTTCTATAGAAATAACGCAACACTTCACCGAAGTGTTTTAGTAAATTACCCCCTTAAAATGTGGGTCCCTGGAGTAAGGGCTAACTTATTAGAAAGATACTTTTTTGAATTTTGGACAGCGTCGTTATAAAAGGGGGCTCAAAATGAGAAAGTGGCCCCTTAACGACCTGTCCAAACTGCTGGAACTAGGAAGCAGTTCGTCTAGGTTCCTCTTCCAGCCTAATTCCAACCGGGAGGGACAAAAAAAGAAAGTGTCCCCCTTCACAGCCTGCTCAAACTGCTGGAACTAGAAAGCTGAAATTCCCTGTTGATGGATTTCGGAAATTCCTACCGAGAGGGGCACAAATAGTAAAAGTTGGCTAGAAACCTGAAATGTAAAACATATGTTCCTTGGAGTATGGGCTCACTTATCGGGAAGGTGCTTTATGGAATTTTGGTCAGGGACATTGCAAAAATGGGGATTAATGAAGCGAAAAGTGCCGCTTAAAGGCCTGCCCAAACCGCTGGAGGTAGGAAGTTGAAATTTGGTATTAAAGTTCCTCCTCTATTGTAGACATGCGCTAAGATGAGATTTTTGGAAATTTCCACAGGTAGGGTCAAAACAGGAAAAGTCTCCCCCTTAACGGCCTGGCCAAACTGCTGGAACTAGGGAGCTTAAATTCGGTATTTGGGTTCCTTCTCCGACGTAGACGTCCCCTAAGATGGTATTTTTATACCCTACACCACTACGTGGTCAGGGTATTATTAGTTTGTGCTGATGTTTGAAATACCAAAAAATATTGGTCCTAGACCCACCGATCGGCTAAGATTTAACGATGTCCGTCCGTCCCTCCGTCCGTCCGTCCGTCTGTATGTCTGTCCATGCATTCTTGTGCGCACTCTACAGGTCGCATATATTAAGATATTTTGATGAAACTTGGTACACCGACTTATGTCGGCCCAAGGACGAAGCCTATGTATTTTAGTTAAAATCGGTCCATGTTTAGACCTAGTGCCCATATAAGGGTCCTACCAAAATTATATTGTTTATACGCTGCAGGTCGCAAATATTAAGATATTTTGATGAAATTTGGTACACAGATCTATGTTGGCCCAAGGACGAAGCCTATTGATTTTGGTTAAAATCGGTCCATGTTTAGACCTAGTGCCCATATAAGGGTCCCCCAAAATTGGCTTGGTTACACACTGCAGGTCGCAAATATGAAGATATTTTAATGAAATTTGGTTCATTAAATTTGTTTATTTTGATACAATCAAAATAAACATTCTTAAAAACCTTATTGACCTATGGAAAATCTTCGAGTTCTGTGTCTGTTTGCAAAATAACTAACTTAAATATATTTTTAAGTTTTAAATTGCATTATTTTTGCAAAAATAATAGTTTTTAGTGCATATTTCTTAAAGTTTTAATGCATATTTTTAGGCGCATATTTTCCATTTTTAAGTGCATGAAATGCCTTGCCCTAATAATTATATATTGCTAAAATAATAATAATAATTATATATTGCTAGCCGTATGTGGAATAAACTCCCCGCAGAGGTCTTCCCTGTTACTTACAATGTTGAGAAATTTAAATCAAATATTCACAAACACTACTCCCTCTTTCCTCCTCCTCATAACCTATTTTCCTAATACCAACACAACGCACTGCGTTAATAGGGGGCATCCCCTGAGTGTTGGTCCATCAAAAAAAAAAAAAAAAAAAAAAAAAAAAAAAAAAAAAAAAAAATGCCAACATATATGTATATTAAGATATAGTTCTATATACAATTATATATGCAATTAGATCAGCCATGCTATGTAATATATAATCATATATTTATACCATATCTAGTATTATAAAGGCCGATATCTAATTAGATGAAATTATATATGTCATAATATAAGGAAAATTTTTGGAAAAAGACGTCATATATAATTATATATGGATATACATAACGACATGTCTAATTATATATTGTATTATATGCCACATATGGTTATATATAATTTTTTTTACTCGGGTACTTACAAATTTTATAAATGCTTTAATTGTACAATTAAATTTGTTCGAGACAGTAAATTTCCAACATTTTTAAGTCCGTGGGATTTTATAAATCCACTCTAATTAAAAAGTTTCGAAACTCCGAACAGGGGTGTATTATCTTATTGGAATATGATATCGTTTTATTATATTTTGGTGATAGCGACTTCGCATCGTATTATTAAACTGTAAAATTTTGCAATAGTTTAGATTACCTTGTTGCATAACGGCTTTTGTAGAGTAAAATATCGACTTAACTAAGAAGACATTCAAAAAAAAAACAGACTTTATTATTTACGTAGAAGCTTTATTTACTTTTAAATTCTTTATAAAAATCAAAACACGACACTTTACTGTTACCTTGAACTAAATTACGTTTCAACACGTTTTGATAAAGGGATTTAAAATTTTTATTTATAAAACTATGAGGTCCTTTTTTTATTTTAGGTGCACATTGTTTAGGTAATGGTATCGTAGGATTAAAAACCATTTGAGTGCTATCAAATTGCTCAAATAAATCAAATGCCGATCTGAATTAAAAAATATTAATAAAATTAGGGCTTAACATTTTTCTATAAAACTTTAAAATATTGTAACTTACAATTTGCCAATTTCCGAAGGTAGTGATCCATCTCCCGAAGCTGGTACACCATTAGCTATATGCATTGCCATTTTACGCACAATAGGATGGTAATGTCTCCTTAACATAGTCAATTCATATAATGCTGTACACGAGGCATTACAATATTCTGGATCTTCTAATTCAGCATCATACTTTCCTGAGCCAATACTATCATCTGTATCCAGTAATATATCCAAAACCGATGTTAATTGGAAAGTTGTTTTAATTGTACCCAATGAAGCCAGAGTACCATGATGCAATAAATTTAAACTTATTGTTAATAAACGTTTAACATAAGCCATTAAACGTTGTTGACTCATATTACGTCTTCGTTTAACTAAAACTTCATCTAGCGTTTCCAAGATAATTCGAAAATCATCATGATTTTTTCCAGCATTTACAGCCAACATATTTTTATAGAAATGTTGATAGAAACGTATGGGATCAATATTTAAAACCTCACCTTGACCAGAGAGTATAACAAATATAGTTTTGATACAATGTAATTGTTCACGATAACCAAGTTCTTCCTGGGTTTCCAAGATGTTATTAAGAACTTCAATTAAATCAGAAAAGAAATCTAGATTTATGACGTGAGCAAATCTATAAGAGGAATTACATTTTTATTAGTTGAATTAATTGCAATTAAGGAAATTGTCACAAAATTTAATAAATTTTAAAGATGTAAAAAATTTGCAATTTTTAAGGAAAACTATTTTTTTAGAATCTGAATATTTTTTTTAAGAATTTGTCTGGTTTTTAAGATACCAAAATGTTTTTAATTTATATACTTTCTACACGCAAAAAAATCTTTGCTTAAGCCCCGTTTAGATTATTACACAAGTGTGTTATACATGTCAGAAATGTGTTGTATAACCAAAATGTGTAATAGTGTGAACACTGTTACACACATGTCAAAATGGGTGTACACATTTCAAAAAGCGGTCACACTTTTTTGACAAGATTTATTTTTTGAAATATTTCATTAAGTTACCACATGTCTCAACACAAGTGTTGTGTTATTCACAAATAAATGTAAACTAAGATTAAAAACAACTAATGGTGAAAAAAAGTAATAATAACTGTTTTAATTTATTTGTTGTGTGTGTCGATAACAGTCTGAACACTGAAAAGATTTTCTTTTATACTTTTTTTACAACCAGACAATTTCAGCATACTTTTTGTCATACTTGTGCGAAGAAAAGTATAAGCACTTGTGTGATAATGTGAACGGGGCTTTAAAGATTAGTAATATACCCAGTAACAAAAATACTAGTTCAGAACCAGTTATGTACTACAGTCCGAGATAGTCGTTTGCACTCACAAAGAAATAGTTTAAAAATGCTGTTGTGTTTTGTTCTTATACTGCATTTATACTGAGGAAAAACTATAGGTACCTAATTTTTGGCTCTTGCCATACTCATTCCATGCTACTCTTACGTACTCAACTGGTACTCTTTTTTTTGTTCGCAAGCTGTCCCCAACTCGAGATACAACCAAAGAGTGAATATTACCTTATTTAACGGAATTTTTGGTATGAATTTGCTGAAATTTGGTTTGAAAGCACAAAATTGGTTTAATGTGCAGAAATGTGTGCTGCCATATAAATTTTACCCATTTTTTGTGTTAAAAATGCCAGGTGAAGATAGAAATAAAAAAATCTCCAAAAATAAAAAAATTGGTCCAATAGGGTCAAAATTTTTACCACAGGTAAAACTTTTAATTGGGCTTGCAAAACAACTTTGTTTTTTGTCGGTTGGGCCTATGTCGGGAGTTATTTCGGTCCAAAGTTTGAAGTTGGACTTGCTTATAACTGTGTGGTTTATGGTCGGATTTGGACAGTACGAATACTATTGGAAAGGTATTAAAAATATCTTTCATGTGACACTAACGATTTTTATGTTAATTAACACATTAGGCTCAATTTAACTTTTATAAATTTTTTTTAGAAATAAAAGGTTTTATTTCAGAAGATTGTGTATTTAAAAATATAATTTGTAATTATAAATAAATTCTAAACTAAATACAATTTGACAAAAGGCTTTAAAATTTCTTTGAAAATTATTTTAAAATTTTTTTTTCAAATTTCATAGAAATTTGGAAATCTGAATTTAGTTTAGATTTTATTTACCCAGTTCGCACCCATCCTTATTAATAAATTGTCGAGACTTACACCTTCCATTGAAAATATAGCTCGGCCTTTTAACCCATTAAACAACAAAGTTATGATAGAGTTTACACTTTAGCAAAAATTTACTTTTCCTTAACTGTTAACTTAGTTTAAAATAAACTGAGTTTAATGCTTAACCATAGTTACCCATGTCAAATTTATATGGAAATATCTGTGGTTAACGTTTTACCTTGATTATGTTGGAATTAAAGATATTCGTCCTATGCCTTATAACACTTATAATAAAAACTCGGCATAACTAAACCCAAAACAGGCAAATTTATACTTTTTAATTTTTTTGTAAATATGGCATTCTTCCACCACACATGTTGTAACTAAATCAGTGGTGTTCAGCCCATAGGACAATTGTCCCTGCTCAATTCACATGTATTCTTACGCTCTTGCTTTTAGTCGTCACTGAAACAGCGACGAATTAACATGAGTACGGGTATATGCTGATTTTTTTTTAATGTACTGAAAAAAAAAATTAATAACAATGTACGACAAATATTTTATGATTATAAATACAGATTAAAGATATTTTATAAATATGTAAATACAATGAAATCATTGATATTGATTTAAAAAAATCGAAAACCTTTTGTTTTACATAGAATGAAAGAAGCCACCCTTATGTATGTATGTATTTTTTTTTTCTTTCAAAAATAGCATTTTGTTTATTTTTATTTCTTTAAAACAGTGTAGTATTTATTTATATTTTCCGAAAGTACCTACTTCGCTTTTTACACAAAACATTTTCATATTTTTAATAAAATATAAATGCATACAGATTCTATTAACCCATTCAACATTTCTTACAGTGCAATTCTCATTTTCTCACCAACACAACTACATTTTTAGTTTTGAACACCACTGAACTAAATACAAAAAATTTTGCAACTCACCTTAAAAATGTTGCAACTCAACTTAATTTTAAGAGAAAAATGTTGTTTATTGAGCTTGCCCGAGTTTGCCTTTTTTTCGAGAAAGTTAAGAGTAGCATAATTTCTCTATATAATGTATACTTTTTGCTCTTGCTAGTTTTTACTTGTCAAAACAAATATGTGACAGCGCATAGAGAAAGGGACCTAAGGGTAAAAAAATCAATTTTTTTTTTGATGGTACACCAAAGATACACGTATTTAAATCTTTAAAATGGCTCTCCTGAACAAAACCCTTTTCTATTTTGCGGTCCCTTTCTATTTTGCGCGTCACATATATAAAAAACAAGCAAAAAAACACATAAACTAGGTAGTTTTTGCTAAGTCTAAATTCATATACAATTATTAGGTCCATTCGTTTACTTTTCTCAGTCAAGTCCAGTAAGAATTACTCAGTACAAACTTACAGAGAGTAAGACAAGATTTACTCTCAAAATAAAATTTTACAAATATGTGCGCGAAGAGAAAATTTGCAACAATTTGCAAGTTTGTAGACCAGGGATGGAAAATGGGATTTTCATTTCGGTATCAAAAACATTTTTGAAGAGTACTTTTTGGACCCTCAGAGTACTAAACAAAATTTCTAGCTCTTTTTAATAAATAACAAAAAATCATAGTTTCGAAAAATTAATTCTATTTTGGATGAAGTCCCTAAAAATGCCACTTGATTTCCTTCTAAATCGATTGAATTAAATTTTAACCATTCGCAGACTTTATTCATTGGAATTCATTCGATCTAATTCACTTTTAAGGAATTCAATTTTGTCATCATTTAATTCAATCGTTAGGAATTCATTCGATTTATTACTCATTCATTTGACAGTTTGGGCATCAAATTGATCATACGATTTTGTATCATAGATTGAGCCAATTGGGAATGACATCCGATTCTCTTCATTCGATTTCAAAAATTTCTAAAATTAAGAATTATGTTATTTTATTACAGTAAAATTAATGATTTTCTTACAAGGAAGAAAACAAAAAAATATATTGAATTCACGGTTAAAGTACAAAGTAGGATTTTTTTAGTTTAAACAATTCCTGGACTTGGTAAAAACCTGAAACATGTATCTAAAATTATGCAAAATATCGATTACTTTAAAAAGTTCGAGCTATGATTGTCATCAATATATTGTATAAAATCATACCCTTTATTGAAATTGAAATGTTAAAATACTCTTTATTATTCTATTTTGTGTATTTCAGTGCTTTACCACTGCACGGGTATATTTTAATCTGTTTTTTTTTCTTTCTGGTATGACAACTGTTTATTATTTTTTAGTTTTCTTGTATTTGTAAAAAATATTAAAATCCTCTAATAAAAATTAGTAACGTACACTGAAAATATTCCTACAGTAACTGACTGTAGTTTATTTAAAATGTTATCGGTACATTTATTTTTAAAATACAAAGAGATATATTTCTCAACTTTTTTTGTCTTTTATTTAAAAAAAAATAAAATAAAATAAACGGATTTTCTGTTACACTTACGGTGGGTCTCATACTGTAGGTTTAACTTTAACTTAACTAAAAACAAAATAAAATGTCAATAAAATGTACACAAAACAACAACAAATTTTTGGGTTAACTATTAATCTAAGTTTAAACCTGCAGTATGAGACCCACCGTTAATATTTTCATTTAAAATGTTTTGTTAAAAAAATAAACCTTTTTAGGTCAGTTAAAAAAGCAAACGAAATACTCTAAATATCATTTATTCTTACGGATTTTGTAGTTAATTTTTTGAAAGTTAAAAAAACGAAGTAAATGTAAAATCATTATTTTTTAAGGATTTTGTAGTTTATTTATTACTATTTAAAAATAAATGAAAAGTTCTTTTGATTTAAATGCAAAGTTTGTAGACCGGGTTTCAAGCGATTTTTCATTTATTTTAAATTACATTTTCAGTTAATTTAAACCACAAACTATTCTGTTTTGATTTTTTTTAAATCGAATGACGAAAATCGAATGCCATTCCCAAATTACTCAATTAAATGAACTAGAAATTGATTGTATTCAAAAAATTCCTAACGATTGAATTTCTAGCTAATGAATTCAGTGATTGAACAAGTCGAAAATGAAGTCTTTAAATTTAAATCGAATGAGATCAATTAAGACTCCATTCGATGCGTAGAATTGCAGTTTGAGAATTCAATCATTCCTAGTCAGTCAGAATTTAAAATAGAATGAGGGAATGAAGTCTTTAGAAGCTCTGCAAAAATTACATAAACAATCGATTTACGCGTTTTTAGCGAAATTTCGATATAACGAGAATAAATATTACAAGGCAGCGACTTTCATGCAATTGCATGTTTCTCAGTCAGTAGCCCAAATACGATTTTTACCAAATAATTTTTCGAATATAAGAATTTGCAACCAAATGGCGATTTAAAGATTTACTTACAAATTTAACGTTGCTTAAAAATTCAAATATCCACACACAAAAAAGTAAAAACCAGGTTTAATTATCAAATTGTTCCAGACAATTACTATTTTCTCTGTTTTTGCACCTACCACGCAAATGATACTATCAATTAATAAAAATTGTGTACGATTAATTGAATCAATTAAAGAATTTGCAAGATTTATTTAATTCAATTAAATATGTATTTAAAAACAAATTTTATTTTAAACAAATCTTTAATTAGATGATTTAAGGAGTGTAATCTTTCAAATCTGGAAATTTTGTAAGAAAAAAACAACTTAAATAAATAGTTATTTTTACTTTTATTATTTTGTCTGATAAATAAGAGTATTAACCCTTTGGCGAGTGGCGTACATTATAATGTACGTCGACTTTATCAACTCGTCAC